>JALAZF010000030.1:0-10000000 GCA_022829125.1 Lathyrus tuberosus | reverse complement strand
TCTGATTGTAGCGAGTGCTCAACAACCCTTGAGGAGATTGGTGAGGCACAAAGATACATCCATATTGTGCTGATGATTTGCACAATGAAGGGAAAGCTTAGTGGTCAAAATTTGGTGAGGGACCCATCTGTCTGAGCTGTAGAGGTGTACAAACTTCTCTGTAGGAGACGCCATTTGTTGACTCTATTGGGGAAAACGAGTCTCTTGAGAGACTGCTTCCTGCTTGGGGATATTACATCATACTTTTCCTCGAGACCTTCTCGAAGAAATGCCATGTGATGTAATCCAATCCTGAGGTCCTGATGACCTTTTTTGTCAGCGAATTTTCCAAAGGAGAACTGCTGTATTGTCGAATTTTTAATTAAAAGGGCTTTCTCTGGGGATTTTCCTTAATCCGGGAAAGCGAAGATATCATCTTCAATGGTGAAGAGTGATGTTTGTCGAAAGCTCTCTGGATTTTCAGAGGTTCAAGTTATCAAAGTGGTCAAGGGACCAACTCCAATCCAGAAATAAACTGGAAGAGAGATTGTTCAGACGCAACATTTCCTGATGAGGAAAGAACTGACAACTCGATCGAGAGGACTTTTATCACTTGGGAACAAGACCGACTAGAGTGATAGTGATGCAATATGAACATGTATGAATCAATAATGCATGATGTATATATGTATATGCTGATGAAACTAACGCGACATACAGACTAATAGATGAACACGACTGGATACTCGGCCACTGTGGGAGACAAAGAGGTACCACTGGGTTCAAAATAGAAATTCTGCCTTGCTTAGGAGATATAGTCCCTGTTGGGAACTATGTTGGTCAGACTTAGGAGGTAAGAACTCTGTCGGAGGTGTCAGAGGAAACAAGGTCTCTGACACAGTTGGTCCTTCATTTAGGCGCACTGGTTTAGAAGGAGTACTTTGATTCTGCACTTTGAAGTTTAATTACTTCTGGATAAGTGATCGATGTTCTTTCGTTGTTCAACAGTCAAAAGAAATTGCCATCTTCATTTTGAAAAGCAGAAAAATTTTAACAAGTAAATTCATTTTTGTTTTATTTCAAGAATCGCTAATCATATTAAAATGTCGTTCTGTAAAGCTAAAACAAATAAGAGTTGCAAACAAAAGCACTAGGGCTCAAATTTTATCGATAGGATGGAAATCAGCCAAGCGCGTGATTCCATAGAGTATTTACAAAGCTAGAAAATGGTAATTTAAGGGAAAAGGGCTACATTGAAACATAACGACTACTATCCTTCTACCAACTTTGAATTCTGGGCATCCTGAGCTTCTGTCGAAGATGACATTGACTGGAGTTTTTCTGATGAATGGCATGACTGCTACTGAGGGATTTGCTCATTTGCTGGACGTAGTTACTTGCCATTATCCCTAACTTTTGCCTGGATTGTACTTTGAGATTTCCAATCCATTAGGATGATTTTTTATTATGTCTCTAATTTTTGCCTGGACCGCCCTTTCGGGTTTTCAGTCCACTGAGACGTTTTTTTTATTTATGCGAAGTATTTCTTGACTACGTCAACATTTGTGGGGTAGGAAAATTCTTCTCCATCCATGGTTGCGAGTCTCAAGGCGCCGCTTGAGAAAGCTTCCTTGACCACATATGGGCCATCATAATTCGGAGTGCACTTGCCCCGAGAATCAGTGAGAAATGATTGTATCTTCTTGAGCACGAGGTCTCCTTTCCTGAAGACGCGAGGTCGGACCTTTTTGTCAAACGCCTTCTTCATTCTCTGTTGATACAACTGACCGTGGCATAGAGCCATTAGTCTCTTTTCTTCAATCAGATTCAGTTCATCGTGTCGACTTTGACACCATTCAGCCTCTGTTAGCTTAGCTTCCATCAATACCCGGATTGATGGGATCTCTACTTCTATGGGGAGCACTGCTTCCATGCCATATACTAGAGAGAAAGGGGTTGCCCATGTTGAAGTGCGGACAGATGTACGATAACCGTGAAGAGCAAATGGTAGCATCTCGTGCCAGTCTTTGTAGGTTACAACCACCTTTTGAACGATCTTTTTGATGTTCTTGTTAGCCGCTTCTACCGCTCCGTTCATCTTGGGTCGGTAGGGAGATGAGTTATGGTGTTCGATCTTGAACTCAGCACACAACTCCTTCATCATTTTATTGTTCAAGTTGGATCCATTATCGGTAATGATCTGGTTGGGAACACCATAACGGCAAATGATATTGTTTTTGATAAATCGGACCACAACTTGTCGGGTCACATTGGCGTACGATGCTGCGTTGACTCACTTGGTGAAGTAATCAATGGCTACCAGGATGAACCGATGTTCGTTTGAAGCCTTGGGTTCGATCATGCCAATCATGTCGATTCCCCATATGGAAAAAGGCCATGGGAAAGATAGAACTTTGAGACGCGTTGGCGGTACATGGATCTTGTCTGAGTATATCTGACACTTGTGACACTTCCTCATGTACTTGTAGCAGTCGGATTCCATGGTCAACCAGTAGTACCCTACTTTTAGAATTTTTCTCGCCATTGTGTGTCTGTTGGCGTGAGTGCCAAAGGATCCTTCGTGAATTTCCTTTATCAACATGTTTGCTTCTGGCCTGTCTACGCATCAGAGCAAGACCATGTCAAAGTTTCTCTTATAAAGTGTATCACTGCTCATGAAGAAGCTGCCTGCTAGCCTTCTGAGGGTCTTTCCGTCTTTTCTGGATGCCCCAGGTGGGTACTCTTGTTTCTGAAGGAAGCATTTGATATCGTGATACCAAGGTTTGTCGTCTGTGAATGCTTCGATCGCGAAGATGTAGGCGGGCCGTTCTACGCGCATTACGTCGATCTTAGGTAAGTCGTTCCATTGACCTACACTAATCATGGAAGAGAGAGTGGCTAATGCATTAGCCATATGATTCTCCTTACAAGGGATGTGATGAAACTCGATTCTGTTGAAGAATGGTAACAACCTTATCGCGTAGTCTTTGTAAGGAATCAGTCCTGATTGGTATGTGTTCCAATCTCCTTTGATCTGATTAATAACCAGGGCTGAGTCGCCATATACATCCAAGTTCTTGATCCTTAAGTCGACCGCTTCTTCAAGACCCATGATACAAGCTTCGTATTCGGCCTCGTTGTTTGTGCACTTTAATGTCAGTTGGGTGGTGAAAGGAATTTGGGTACCATGAGGTGTTATGATGATTGTCCCAATTCCATTTCCATGACGATTGACGGCTCCGTCAAAGATAAGTCCCCATTGGGAACCTGGTTCTGGCCCTTCACTGGGTAACAGTTCATCGCAATATTTCATTTTCAAGTACATGACATCTTCATCTGGGAAGTCAAATCCGACTGATTCCTGATCGTCAATCGGTTGATGAGCCAAATGATCGGCTAAAATACTTCCCTTAACGGATTTCTGAGCGTGGTACTCGATGTCGTATTCTGACAACAACATCTGCCAATGGGCAATCCTTCCCGTGAGAGCAGGCTATTCGAAGACGTACTTGATTGGATCCATTTCGGAGATTAACCAAGTAGTGTGACGAATCATGTACTGGCGAAGACGTTTGGCTGCCTAAGCCAGAGCATAGCAAGTTTTCCCAAGCATAGTATACCGAGTTTCACAGTCAGTGAACTTCTTGCTCAAATAGTAAATGGCAGACTCTTTCCTTTTCGTCTCGTCTTGCTGGCCAAGTACACAACCCATTGAGTCTTCCAAAACTATTAGGTAAATGATTAGTGGACTTCCTTCCACTGGAGGTGATAGAATCAGTGGGTTCAACAAGTATTCCTTGATACTGTTGAAGGTGGTTTGGCAGTCTTCTGTCCAAATGTGGTCCTGATTCTTTTTGATTAATTTGAAGATTGGCGCACATGTCGCGGTCATGAGGAATATAAATATGGAAATGTAATTCAAACGTCCTAGGAATCCCCTGACTTATTTTTCAGTCTTTGGAGAAGGCATTTCTTGAATGGCCTTGACTTTGTCAGGATCAACCTCATTTCCTTTCTGGCTGACGATGAACCCTAATAGTTTCCCTGAACGGACACCGAATGTGCATTTGTTGGGATTCAAGTAGAGTTTGTACTTTCTCAACCACTCGAATAGTTTCGACAGGTGGGTCACATGCTCCTCTTCTGTCTTAGATTTGGCAACCATATCATCGACATATACCTCTATTTCTTTGTGTATCATGTCATGAAATAGAGTAGTCATGGCCCTTTGATAGGTTTCCCCGGCATTCTTCAAACCGAACGACATTACCTTGTAACAAAAAGTACCCCATGGGGTGATGAACGAAGTTTTCTCCATATCTTTCGATGCCATTTTTATCTGATTATAGCCCGAGAATCCATCCATGAAGGAAAAGATTTTGAACTTTTCTATACTGTCAACCAACATGTCAATGTGTGGTAAGGGAAAGTCATCCTTTGGACTAGCCTTGTTTAGATCTCTGTAATCCACACACATTCTGACCTTTCCATCCTTTTTTGGAACTGGTACGATGTTGGCTAACCATTGAGGATATTCTGATGTGGCGAGGAAACCCGCGTCAATCTGTTTATGTACTTCCTCTTTGATTTTTACGGCCATGTCTGGGTGAGTTCTTCTCAACCTCTGTTTTACCGGCGGACATTCCGATCTTAACGGTAGATGATGTTCCACGATGCTGGTATCCAACCCTGGCATATCCTGATAGGACCAAGCAAATACATCGGGAAACTCTTTGAGAAGTTTTATCAAACTTTCTTTGACAGTTGGACCGTGTAGTGCCCCAATCCCGACTTCCTTTCTCTCTTCTTCTGAGCCCAAGTTGACCATTTCCAACGGCTCTTTGTGAGGTTTAATGGACCTTTCCTCTTGTCTGAGTAATCGGGTGATCTCTTCTGGAATTTCTTCGTCATCTTCTTCTTCAGCCTCAAATACTGGGAATTCAAAGTTGGGAGAAAGCATCGGATCGTATGTTTCAACGGGGTTTAAAACAAGCAATCTGCATGACGTGATGATTTGTTTTTAGAAGAGATAGAGGCAGCATAAATTTTTTTACTGCTTGTTTTTTATTATTTGTTTTTTAGGATTACCATTTTATGAATAAAGAAAAGAGAAAACAGCCATAAACGCGGAAATTACAGAACAACGTTATTTTATTTATGATTTTGTCGATTCTTGAAACTACAACCCTATAAAACAAAACTCTGTCGCTTTGGGCGAAGCGAAGAGAGACATTTACAGAAAGTGAGCCCTATCAAAACATCCTTTTCACCTGGGCAGGGTGAAAGGTTAACATAAAGACGACAATTACTTTGACTTATGAACAATCTTCGGAACATCGACTGCAACCCATTGGCGGCGAACTCCTCGGTGAATCACAAAGTCTGGTACCTTCCTTTATTTGTCTTCATAAATAACGCTGATTTCTGGTGGAGCAGGATCATTGGATTTTGTCTCACAGGCAGAGTTGTCGTAGGAGGATTCCTCAGTTGTATTTTGCAGAGTATTTGTGCTCTCAGGTAGATCTCCTCATCCAGTTGGCTGGATGTCCTCGAGCCTGATACGAGAGCTTTCGGGAGCGGTATACTTGACCAAGAAGTCGTACTGCCCACTCGGTTGTCCTAAGGTGTCCCACACTTCTTTGGAACTGAAGAAGTCATCTCTCTCGATGACGTTGACCTCAGGAAAGGCATAGTTAATGAATTCTAGTCCTGCAAACTTTGCAAATTCATTGTCGTACTGGATATTTTCTGAATGACCTGAGTGTTGATCCCATGACATGGTGGGGACACAGGTATTCTTTTCAATGATGCTCGGCTGATTTTCATTGTTCGGCTAATTTTCTTGTCCCAAGTCTCCTGGATAAGGCTGCCAGATAGGCAGACCATCCATCGGGCCATAATAGTCGTGGTCAAAGTTGTCTTTCATCAGAGTGTCTTCCTCTAATGAGTTTGGTGGAGCACGACATCCTTCTGGATCACAATCTCTGTATATCATTTTGACATCTGATCTTGGTATAAATCTTGGACTCTGTGCGGGATAGCAAAATGGCATAAACACCTCTTCCTGAGACATATAACCGTCCTTGTTAAGATAGGACTTCCACTCTTCATCTGTATCGGAGAAATCTCCCTCGTTGATGGTATGTACTTCTTGAGACACTGGGTGAAGGAAACCTCCACTATGGAAGAAGTTCTGAATGGGATGAAGACTTTCATCGCTAGCAGCAGTCTGGGTACAGGTCGAGGAAAAACCAAGACCCTTCTTTGTTTTATTGTCATTAGGAATGACAAGTTGTCCCCATCTCTTTGCATTTTTACTTTTGATCACCTCGAGAGCATCTCTGTACGAGGAAATTGACGTTCCTCTTTCTGATTAATTGTCATTGCTCACTGAAAGCGCTTGGAACTGGGTTCCAACAACCTCCTCGGGTTCTACACAAGTGGACAATGAAAGGTTACTCACAATCAAGTATTTTTCTCCATAGTCCGTGATGAGTTGGTCATTCTTGACGAACTTCAGCTTCTGGTGAAGTGTCGAAGTGACTGCCCCAGCCTGGTGTATCCAAGGTCTTCCCAACAAACATATGTATGTTGCTCGGATGTCCATGGCCTGGAAAGTGACTTGGAAAGTGTGAGGACAAATAGTTATGGGAAGGTCGACTTCGCCGATAACTATTTTTTTGGACTCGTCAAATGCTTTGACGACGACCTCACTGCCTCTCATTGGAGATCCTTTGAATGATAGTCGCATTAGAGTGGACTTCGGCATGACGTTGAGAGTCGATCCAGTGTCTACCAGTACGCTGGCTAAGGCATCGTCCTGGCAGTTGACTGTGATATTGATCGCCATGTTGTGACTTTTGCCTTCTTCTGGCAATTCCTCATCACTAAACCCCAAGTTGTTGCAGGAAGTGATGTTAGAGACGATACTGTCGAATTGCCTTATCGACACATCCTGTTCCACAAATGCCTGCTCTAAGACTTTCTGTAGAGCCTCTCTGTGGGCTTCGGAACTGAGTAAAAGAGATAACACAGAGATCTTTGAAGGAGTTTGTAACAGCTGATCAACAATGTTGTATTCACTCCTTTGGATGAGCTTTAACATCTTATCGTTGTTCTTTGAAAGGTCGGGATCACTGGATTAACTGACTTGTGGATCGGGAATTTCCGTTTGAGGTTCCTTTTCTCTGTTAGGTTCTCCAACTCTTCTGTTGAAGATACGACCACTCCGTGTTACTCGACTGATGTCTGCAATATTCACGACGGAGGGCAATGGAGTTTCCTTTCCATTCTCAATTGTGGTTGCACCATACTTGTAAGGGATAGCCTTAGTTGATTTATATGGTAGCGGTCCCGGCAGATAGATAACTACAGGAGCCTTTTGATTTTTCTGACTGTCGTAAGTAACTTCAATCAGTTCTTGGTTAGGAACTTTCGATTCGTCAAGTAAAGGGATGATGGTACGTACATCTTTGGTCCTCTCATGATCAGAGATTATGACAACGTCCTTGATTTGATCAGCGAAATAGTTTGGCGTCCAGTTGATTGATCCAGAACTTGGACACGGTCGAATCTCTTTATGATCCAACTAACTTTGGAGGGCTGCTCGCACGAGGTAACATCCTTGATTATCTTCCGAGCAAACTCTACAGCGTTCATAGTTGTGTGGTGGCACCTGGCCACGTCCGCTTTGTATGTAGTGTAACCTCACTAGGTCTGTCTCCATTGATCGGACATCCTGACTTTGATGCCTAGCAGGGTTCCCGTTAATCATGCTGACTTGTTGTGTGTCTTCATCCATATAGATCGGAAGCCACCAGTGGTTTAACAAGTGTTGAAGCATTCTTTGAACGAGAGCACATCCTTGATTACTCTCACGGCACACTGCACAGTTCTGATAATTATGCGAAATCAGAAAACCGAGCTGGACTTGTGTAGCGTGCAACTCCACCAAGCTGGTATTCATTAAACGATCATCAAAGATTTGAATCATATCACCTGGTACTGATTTCTATTGCAGTAATCCTGAATAGATCTAAGATCCATCTGACGCTGGAGGGCCTCTTGTACAAAAGAGCGTCCCTGTTTGTTTACCGAGCAGACCAGACAGGCATCGTAATCATGTCGTGGCAGATTATGATGTTGGCTTTGCCTTGAGTGCATTGCCACCAAGTTGGCATTCATTGCATGGATGTCGTGGTTCTGAATAATGTTGGAATTCGTATAAGTTATGTTGACCCCACGAATTCGGTGTTCTTGGATCCATCCAAGATCCAATTGTTCCTGTAGATCTGATTGCACCACAGAACATCCTTGATTGTTTTTAGAGCAGATATCACACTGGTGATAATTATGAGGTGGTATATGGCCATACCCGCTCTGTCTGCGATGTATCTTGACCAGGTTGGCCCTCAATAAGAGTACATCATGAATTTGATAGCTGTTGTTAGACTCCCCCTCTATCAAATTTACTGCAGCTTTCCCGTGTTGAGGCAGCGGATTCGTGAGAATATTAGGATTCGTATCCTTGAAGGATAAAACCCCACTCCTAATAAGCTTTTGCACATCGGATTTGAAACTGAGACAATTTTCTATGTTATGCCCTGGTCCTCCTTGATGGTAAGGGCAAGTCTGATATGCTTTGAACCAAAAAGGCGGATTTTTCGGTATTGTAAGAGGAGCCCTGGTTTGGACATGCCCCTTGACCAGTAGTAATGGAAACAGTTCTGCGTACAACATTGGTATAGGGTCGACCCTAGGTGGTCGCGTTGTACGGTTGTTGTTGTACGGAGGACGAGCCTGCTGAAGAGGCTGTTGTGTCCGTTGTTGAAATTGTTGTTGATTAGGTTGGCTCTGAGCAACCTGAGGTTGATACGTAGGAACAGACGCAGGGTTGATAGTAGGAGTTACAGCTGCTACTGGTTGGTACCGTCACCTTTGCTTTCCGAGAGAGATATTCCCAATATCCTGCTCTTTTTTCTTAGGGAGAGCACTACTGTATCATTTTGTACTACTTGATGATCCAACGTCTTTAACTAACCGTCCCTCTCGGACTACTTCCTCAAGACGAACTCCCATGCCCACCATCTCGGTGAAGTCACTGGGCGCACTGGCAACCATTCGGTCGTAGTAGAATGAGCTCAAGGTTTTTAAGAAGATCTTTGTCATCTCTTTTTCCTCAAGAGGTGGACTAATCTGGGCGGAAATTTCACGCCATCTCTGAGCATACTCCTTAAAGGTTTCCTTGTCCTTCTGTGACATGGCTCTGAGTTGATCTCTGTCCGGTGTCATGTCCAGGTTATACTTATATTGTTAAACAAAAGCAGCGCCAAGATCTCTGAAAGTGCCGATCTTAGTGCGGTTTAAACCCATGTACCATTTGAGTGCGACACCGATTAAACTATCTTGAAAATAGTGAATTAGTAGCTCCCAGTTCTTTGTTTGAGTTGACATTCGCCGAGCGTACATCACTAAATGGCTTTGAGGGCAAGAGTTACCCTTGTATTTTTCAAATTTGGGCACTTTGAACTTGTGCGGAACTTTCACATTGGGGACCAAACAGAGGTTTGCGGCGTCTTTTCCAAATAGATCCGACCGCGAAGGGCTTGCAGCTCTTTCTGCATCTCCAAGAACTGTTCCTGGAACTCATTCATTCTGTCGAACATACTTCTGTTTCCACCAGAAGGTAGCTGTGGAATCTGTCCTTCTGGGACAGTGTGTACCACGGGTGGTGGTATAGTCATCATGGCAGTGACTCTAGGTCCTTCCCTCTCCCGAAGTTTGTAACCTTCAGGAGTTGCCGTCATGTCCCTGGCATTTTTGCTTTCCCGAAGTTTGTAACCTTTAGGCTCAGCGGCTCCTGCTGCAGTTTCCGGATCTTCAGTGATCGGCGGAATATATCCTTCCGGGATATAGTTGAGTGGCATGCCCCAGGGACGATCTTTCGGCATTTTATACCTAGGATCATACTTTTCCACTATGGGCGTTGATGTGATCTTTGAGATCACAGTCCTTTGTTGTTGCTTCTTAGCTTCTGCTAGAGCTTGCATGTCGTTAGGAAGCTTTCTCAGATCCTCTTTCAGAGTGTCGATCTCTTCCCTCAACTCTCTGTTCTCCTCCTTGAGATCATCCATCTTTTTCTTTTGATTGGCCCGAGTATTGTACGAATGAGACAGTTTAACTCTAGAATCGAGACGCAAACGTGAGATTCGTAAGGAAAGAAGGATGTGTTACGTGAGAATGAAGAATGATATGCAATGATTATATTAATTGTATATTTTTTTGTTTAATCAAAATAAACTTCAACAATTGGATTGAAAATATAAAACAGTGGGGAAACCCCGTTTTATTGAATTCAAAGATTGTGGAATGGAAATACAGTAATTTACATAGTGCTGCAAAAGGAAATCTAAACTTATGGGTCCCGAGTCCTCTCTGAGGAGAGCTCAGGTGCTGGTTTTGGTACTTTCCTTTTCTTTGACCGGGGCTCTTGAGCCGTTGTCGGGTTGTCATTCCTTTGCCAAGTGAAAGGAGCGAGCAAATTCCTTTGGTCATCCTGATTTTCTACAGCATGTTGCTCTAAAATCTCAATCAGAGCATCTTTTTCCTTTAATAGTTGCTGTATTTTCTTGCACTCCACATTGAGAATACGGTACTTGTTCCTCCAAGACCTTATCTCTTGTTGAACTTTGTTGAGAGTAACCTGAATTTTTTCCGTATCAGACATAAAGTAAAAGACAGGGTCCCTTAATGGAAGAACTTCCTGAGGAGGGTAAGGCATCCTCAGCTTGAGAGCTCTAGTTTGTACCCAGTGGAGATAAGGTTCCACAAAAACACAATCTGGTTTCCCTAAAGACTCTCTTCCTTTCCTATGAACGTGTTTCCAGACATGCACTATTTCTGTCCTTAGTGCCCTGTCATTTTCTCCTTCCTTGAAGAAAAGACCTTCCAGATGAGCATTGCACGGGACATGCCTCATCGGGTATCCAAATTGACGACGAACCAAAACTGGATGATAATTGATTCCTCCTTTAATTCCTATGAGGGGTACATTTGGGAAGTTTCCACAACGGTCAATGATTCTGATCCCGTCATAGATTCAATTGTACCAATCGATATCAGAGTTGGTAAGAGACATGATTCTCTGCGACCAACGTAAAGTATTCTTTTGATCTCAAAATGCAGCAGACTTTGGCAAATGGGAAACGAACCATTTGAACAGCAGGGGTACACAGCAGGTGATCATTCCTCCGCTGTACAAATTCCTTAAGTGTACAGAATGATAGGTATCTGCGAGCAAGGTCGGTACAGGGTTTCCAATCAGAAAAATCTTAATGGCGTTGATATCTACAAAGTTATCGATGTTGGTAAACAAAATTAACCCGTAGGTAAGCAAAACAAAGATGCTTTCGAAAACGGCCAAGTTCCCTATACTAGCAAAGTACAGAGCTTTCTTTATCAAGAACTGGGCTGGAAAACCCTGGATACCACCCTTAATGATCTTATGAGTCCTGACTTCTGACTCGTCCAAATAGACTGCTATTGCAATGGTTTGCTCCTTTGGAATTTCTTCCAGTCCAGAAAAGGGAGTCTGGTCAGTAATGTGCAAATCAGTCAGGTGAGAGTACTCCTCTAGTGTTGGTGCTAATTGATAATCCGGGAATGTGAAACAATGATAGACCGGATCGTAGAACTGGATTAGTGTGGACAGGATTCCTTCAATTACATGGACCCTTAACAGAGAAAGCATACCTCCATACTTAGCTCTGAAAGCCTCAGGGTTGGTTATCATCCTCGCCAACTCTCTTAAATCCTCTAGTTTTGGAACCTTGAAGGTGTACTTGTGAGTTTTCCTTCTACTGAAATCCATTAGCGCAATCTCTTTATCTGACATTTGCAATCATTGTCTTAGTTTAATTTAAAAAAGAGAGACTAGAAGAGAAATTTCTCTTTGTTTTTTAATGTTTTTTAATGAATGTACGAATGCAGCACACAAAAACATAGAAAAAACATGGGGTCAAAGGGTCGGTGTCATGAAGTCAAGGCTCTACCCATCCCCAAAGGTTTATACTGGTGATTTTTTGTACCTGTCCTCAAAATCACTGACCCCCTTGGGATAGCAACAGCAAGCGGATCGCCAGCGAGCTGTAGTATCTTAGAGTAGTATCAAATGAGGGTAGTATCGCGTGACAACTATTTCTGATAGCTTCTGCACTACAAAATGGTTTCAGTCTACTAAAATCCTCAGCTTCTTAGATAACCCAATGAAAAAATCTGCTTTCAACAACCGAAGTCGTATAGGTATTGAATCCGCAAAGGACATCTCCACTGATTCGATGGTCGACTGGGACCTCTTATCTGGGATTCATTCCCCGTAAGATTACCCGTATAATGCCATCACTTATCTTAGGTGTATACTAAATCTTTCTAGATGCGGCATCACACGCATTCCCATTAGCAGAAAAGTAAACACAGATATCAATTAGAAAAAGCAGTATATATATTTGTCCTAATATCTTAGACCTCTATGATCCTATGATCCTAACAGACAATGACTCCCCAGCAGAGTCGTCATTTTTGTGATACTTCGCAAATTTAAGGTCTTCTACTTAAGACTGTGAGAGAGAAATACCTCCCACTGTGGTCGCCATTCTGCTGTGGCGGCCACAGTGAAAATGACTTGTTTAAGGTTTTCTACCTAAAACTGTAAGAAAGAATACCTCCCACTGTGGTCGCCATTCTGCTGTAGTGCAATTTTTGTGGTTTCGAATCACTATCGCTTTGGTACTACAGTTCGATTCATTTTTTATCCTGTTAAGCTGATTAAGGAAGGGAAATAGATGTCTCCAATTAACCCTGCTTGCATACTGAGGTTAAACAGTCAAAACTGTTGGTTTACAGATGCTATCAAAATAGAGGGATCTTCCTTTAGTTATTTTCTTAAGAAAACGGAGTGTCTTGACTGTACAAGAGGCTTTTGGTTAGGATACTAGGCATGATTCTCTTTGGTTGATGTATAGAGGTACTGGATTTTGGGTTTTTGATTAGTATGCTCGCTAAGATTTTGTAATCTTATGCCTACGTATTCCCGTTTAATGAAACAGGGAAATCAGAGCGATCGTAGTTCCTCCTATTCTATGGGAGGAAAAAGGTGTTTTGGTGTCTTGTTCAAAGCCGAAGATTGAAGCTAAAGGTGATTTATATCTTGTTCAAAGCCCAAGATGTGAAGCTAAAGGGTTATTTGTATCTTGTTCAAAGCCCAAGATATGAAGCTAAAGGGTTTTGACTAAGAGAGAATTTGTCATCTCTAAAGGGGAACTGTTGATGTTTATATGTTGTGAGCAAAGCACAAATTTGATGCTAAAAGGTTGATTGACTCAACCGGGGATTTCTTTATACAATGCCTAAGAGGAGGCTAGAAGTTTGACTTTTCCGAGGAAAAAGTTCTTTCTGTCTTATACAAAGCCCAAGATTGAGGCTAAAAGGGATTTTTGACTCTGTTGAGGAGAATGTATCTTGTATAAAGCCCAAGACGGAGGCTGAACTGAGTTTGACTCAACAAGAAAGTGTTGGTATGTGTCTTGTATAAAGCCCGAGATGGAGGCTAAAAGAGTTGACTCAACAAGAGAGTCTTGAACAAGTGATTGACTCAACAAGAGAGTTTGAAGGTTGATTGACTCAACAAGAGAGTCTTTTATGCTCAACAAGGGAGTGATTTGCGGTCTCGTACGAAGCCCGAGATTAAGGCTAAAAGGAGATTGACTCAACAAGAGAGTCTTTTATACTCAACAAGAGAGTGTTTTATATGTGTTTTGTATGAAGCCCAAGACGGAGGCTGAAAGGAGTTTGACTCAACAAGAGAGTCTTTTATACTCAACAAGAGAGTGTTTTATATGTGTCTTGTATGAAGCCTAAGACGGAGGCTGAAAGGAGTTTGAATAAAAAAGAGAGTCTTTTATACTCAACAAGAGAGTGTTTTATATGTGTTTTGTATGAAGCCCAAGACGAAGGCTGAAAGGAGTTTGACTCAACAAGAGAGTCTTTTATACTCAACAAGAGAGTATTTTATATGTGTCTTGTATGAAGCCCAAGACGGAGGCTGAAAGGATTTTGGCTTAATAAGAGAGTCTTTTATACTCAGCAAGAGAGTGTTTTATATGTGTCTTGTATGAAGCCCAAGACGGAGGCTGAAAGGAGTTTTACTCAACAAGAGAGTCTTTTATACTTAACAAGAGAGTGTTTTATATTTGTCTTATATGAAGCCTAAGACGGAGGCTGAAAGTGTTGGCTCAACAAGAGAGTCTGAAAAGGTTAGCTCCGCTAGGGAGGATCATTTGTACAAAGCCCAAGAGGAGGTTGTCTTATTGCTAGAGATTGATCTAGAGTGATCGGTGTTATTTCCTATGTTTGAAAGGAACTTGAGAATGTCTTTGAGACTCAAGAGTTTTAGACTGTCCAAGTCTAGAGTTTTATCTTTTGTACAATGCCCAAGAGGAGGCGCGGGCATTAAGGGATGAGTATCAACCCTACAATGGCTAGAGTTTTGATGCGGGAAAGACTGCTCTAGCAAAGGATGACTAAGTTCTGTCTTATACCTTTAAGAGGTCGTCAGGGTCCTTGTATTAAGCCCAAGAGAAGGCATGAGAACTTCTAAGAAGCCGAAGGGTCCTTATACAACGCCCAAGAGGAGGCGGGGATGCTTTTAGGAAGCCTGTGGGTCCCCAAACCAAGAGAAGTTCAAGAAATGCAATTCACAGAGAAGAGATCATTCCAGGAAAGTTTGAGAATTTGGAAGAAACTCAAGAGATGACATTCATAGAGAAAAGATCATCTCTGGGGAGTTAGAGTTTCTTTGACAATTTCTAAGGGTGACAGTCTGAGAAAAGGTTCACCGAGAATACTGCCTTTCTCTTTGTTCCATATTTTTAACCCCAATAGGAGGGAAAACTGTATCTGGAATCCTACGGGGGATCTGGTTTTGTTTGTATTTAAGAGTGACCAATATGGCTTTACCTAGTACTAGACGTAGTTGCCGGGGAAAACTCTAAATAACTATACTAGTATTACACAGTGGATATGTGACAAGTATATAAAAGGATGTGAAAGAAGACTAACAGTGAAGCAGCCCCACAATACAGTTATATAAATATGAAAGCGGTAAATGAAAGCGATAGACACTTACCCGTTGTAGAGCTTCCATGTTGTTTGGTTAGTTGTTCACCAAAGAAATTAAAGAAAGTTTTGATGACAACATATATTTTAATTCAAAATCAAAGGAGAAAGTGCTTTGAAAAGATTGTTGGGGCTTACAGCTCAAGGAGAGGCCCAAGGTTTAACAGTGATCGTACCGTTATTTTGAAGATTGTACAGAGGGACTTATACAATATGTGAGGCCCACAAAGTTTTTATGTACATGGGGATGGGGCTTACTGCTCAAGGAGAGGCCCAGATGATTTGCTTGAAAACGGCGATCGTGCCGAGGTTTTCTTTTAACGAATATGGACTTATACGAGATCTGAGACCCAAAATGGTTTTGGTTAAAAGGGGATTGGGTCTTACACTCTATTAGAGGCCCAAAGATTTATTTTTGTACAAGTGATGGGGCTTACAGCTCAAGGAGAGGCCCAAATGATTTATTTTAAAAAAGGCGACGATCGTGCCGAACTTTTTGATGGTATCGAGACTTATACAATACACTGAGGCCCAAAAAGGTTTTCATTTATGAAAGGATGAGACTTACACTCTCTCAAGAGGCCCAAAGATTGTTTGAAAATGATTGATGAGAGTGGAATCAATCAAAACCCTAATTTCATCATTTTTTTTAAAGTAAATTCTTAAAGAAAATCAATAAAAAATGATAGAACACCAAATAAGATTGAATAAACAACTTGTGATTGTTGGTTAAGGTTTGAAAAATGAGGTTTTAATCACAAGATGAATTAAAACTCATTTGGTTTTGATTTTTCAAGATGAATATTCACTTTTAAAATGTTTAAAAACAATTAAAAATGAATTTATTCATAAAAATACCAACTATATTAAATAAATAATATAAATTTGATTTTTTTCTGGAATAAAATATTTCAACATTTTTGTGATTTTTTGCAAAAAGAACCAATAAAAAATAATTAAAATTGAGGGAGTTATTAATTTTTCAAATCATTAAAAATAATAAGAAAAATAATAGAAAATGGAAAAAATGATAAAAAGAGGATCTGGGGCGAGGGGGATTCGAACCCCAGACCTCTTGTGTGCAGTGCACGCCTCCTACCACTAGGGTGGTGATACATCCGTGTATCAAAACCACCCCATGGATATATGAGGGTGACTTGGTTTTTAGGCCTGGCCAAGGCAAGGCAAGGCAAGATTTTGGCCAAAAACGTGAAGCTTGTAACTTTCTCATTTCTCCATGGATTGGGACAAAATTTAGGTCTATCCTGCCTAGAATTTCACAAGGAATCCAATGGTGGGGGTGGTTTTTTCAGATGAGGCTCCTATTGAAAAACCCGATAGTGGTTTTGAAATAGGCCTCCCTTTGCATTTTCTGTGCTACCTCTTGTTGCAGGCATGAATTACATGATGAATTGGTCCAAACACAACATATATAACATGTATGAGATGTGCATGATCAGTGGACTTCAAAGCAATGCATATTTCTAAGAGTTCAAGTTGTGATGCTTACCTCTTTAGGAGCTTTTTGGGCAATCTATCAAGGGCTTTGTTCCAGAAATGTTTTAATGCTTTGAACAATCTCAAATGATCCCTTAGAAGCTTTTAGGATGATTGGAATCAGCTGGAACCCTTAGGAATAGAGCTGTATTATCTACCAACACATCAATGTGAGGTAATGGAAAATCATCTTTCGGACTTGCTCGATTTAAATCACGGTAGTCAAAACACATCTGGACCTTACCATCTTTCTTAGGTACCGGGAAAATATTCGCAACCCATGGTGGATAGCTGGTGACGACCAAGAAACCTGCATCCAACTGTTTCTGCACCTCCTCTTTGATCTTAATGGCCATTTCCGGTTTAGTTCTTCTGAGCTTCTGTTTGACGGGGGAACAACCTTCTTTGAGAGGCAACCTATGCACAACAATATCTGTATCCAACCCCGGCATATCTTGATAAGACCAGGCAAAGATATCAACATATTCCCGTAGCATATCAATCAGCTCTTTCTTCACATTCTCTGCTAGGCTTGCCCCTATTTTGACCTCTTTCTTCACATCCTCGGTGCCAAGGTTAATGACTTCTAGAGACTCTTGATGAGGCTGAATAACTCTTTCCTCTTGTTTCAATAATCAGGCCAATTCTTTGGGAAGTTCACAGTCTTCCTCACCCCCCTCTTCAGCTTGGTAAATTGGATTATCAAAGTCATACCGAGCCATAGCAGGACTATTATCAACTGGATCCGTAGAATTATTTCTGCATGAATGATGGTTCATGCTTTATTTTAGAAAGAGCTTTTTGAAAAGAAAGAAAACAAACTATGGAGAAAAACATTGCCATTTTTATTTAAAATAAAATGAAAAGTGTAAAATGAAAGACATGGAACACAATTTTTGAATACAAAAACATCCTTTTATTGATGATAAACTTGCATATGAAACAAATGTGGCCCTACAATGAAATCACTAAGCCTTGGGCAAGGGCATAGGATTTTACATGCAGTATGAAAAAACAAAGAAAATTACTCTTTCTGCAGGGTGACTTAGATGAGGTCTTCAAAGAACCAATTATTCAGCTCCATCCCTGGGACACATGGGCGCACCCAATTGTCCATATCATAATCGATGTCCCCATCATCTTCATTTGCAGCAAAGACTTGACCATGATCGATGATCCCCCCACTATAAAAAGAGATAGGTCATTGACGCTCTGGGCCTGTTGATTGCGAAGCTTTAGTAGGCTGGTAACCAATCCCCCACTTGTCTTCCTTGAAAGGCAACTCAATCAACTGGCCCCAACCTTCAGCATGGCCTGACTGTACTACTTCGAGAGCCTGTTTGTAAGAAACTATAGAAGTCTCGGCTTTTGTTTCACTGGAAGGAGGGTCATTTTCAATACTCACTGCTTCAAATGCTTGACAAAGAGTTTCATGGATCTCGCCGTCCATCTCCACATATTTGAATGACGACAAATGACTGACAAATATATCCTCCTCTCCACATACCGTGACAACCTGACCATCCATGGAAAACTTTATCTTCTGGTGGAGTGTTGACGAAACGGCCCCTGCAGCATGTATCCACGGGTGCCCTAGCAAGCAGCTATAAGTTGGCTGGATTTCCATCACATAGAAAACCGTATTAAACACTTGGGGTCCAATCTTCACAGGAAACTCTACCTCCCCAAAAACTAATCTTTTGGAGCCGTCGAAAGCGCGCACCATTAAATCACATGGTCGGAGTACAACCTCCTCAACATCCAACTTTGCCAAAGCCTTCTTCGGCAGCACATTCAGGGACGAGCCAGTATCTACCAACACATGGGACATGACTGCCCCTTTGCACTCCATGGAGATGTGGAGAGCTTTGTTATAATTTCTCCCCTCTGGCGTCAGATCAAAATCAGTAAATCACAATCCATTGCTGGAGTTGATGTTAGCGATAACACCCTCAAGTTGGTTCACCGATATTTCCTGTGGGACGTACGCCATATTCAAGATTTTCAGCAGGGCGTTACGATGTGCCTCGGAACATAACAATAGTGACAAGATAGAAATCTTGGAAGGAGTTTGATGCAGGTGATCCACTATTTTATAATTGCTCTTTCGGATAATCCTCATAAACTCTTCAATGTCCTTTTCAAAGGAATTACCAGGCTCCGCCCTTTTCACGGGCTCTTCATTTACTACCTGCTTGCCTTTAGCTTTCGCCAAAGCTTCAGCATCATCGTTTCGGAGCGTCTGTGGAGCAAAGAGCCTTCCACTACGGGTAAAACCACCCATTCCTCCTACATTCCCCACACTTGAACCAGTTTCCTTGGGAACCTCCACTTCCTATTTCTGCCCTTGATAATAAACATCAGCCCCGTAATGCCATGGGATCGCTTTTGTACTTTCATATGGCATAGGACCCGGAACAGTTATAGTCACGGGGGCTAACTGCTCAGGCACGGGGACCTGTACTGGCGTATGCACGGGAATCTCTGCCGGAGTAAAGTAAATGGTAATTGTTGAGACCGTATCATCCTTCTTTCTCATTTGATCAAACTGTAAACAACCCTCGTCTATCAACTTCTGAAGGCCCTTCCTCAATTCATCACAACCATTCATCGCCATTAAACATTCTGAGCAATTTTCCATACAACCGAGGAACACGCCCCCTTTCAACAAACGCTTTTTCACGATCCCCAAAGATGTTCTGACTTTGTTGACATCTGACACCAGATTCAAGCCTCTACCCTCTTCTATTGCATTGACCTTTGATCCGCCATGCGGGGGCATGGGGTTTTGAATCACATTGGGATTAGGAACGAAGTTGATAGCTTTCAAATCAACTAGATCCTGAACTACGTGCTTAAAAGCTTTACAGTTCTCTATATGGTGGCCGGGCGCACCCGAATGGAATTCACACTTCACATTTGCATCATAGCCATAAGGTAGCCTGCCTGTTGGTGGTGCCAGCGTTCTCAACTGTACCAACTTTAAGCGGAGCAAATTCTGCAACATCTGGGCATATGTCATAGGTAAAGTGTCAAAGTGGCGATCACTCAATCTCTGCCTCGGTTGGTATTGTCTTTGAGATTGTGACTGAGATTCGGCAGCTGGAACCGGAATAGTTACAGCTGCTGCTTGATGGTACGAGCCCTGACGTCATTTACCTTCGCCCCCTGTCCATAGGCAGTACTAGTTTCACCTTCACGTTTCTTCGAGCCATTCCCGAAAAGCCTTTTTGCATTGGAAGAGCCTACCCCGCTTCCATCTTGAATTTTCCCCGATTTCAATAGAATTTCAATTCTCTCTCCTGTTATCACAATGTCAGAGAATCCAGTGGATGGACATCCGGCCAAGCGATCGAAATATGGGCCCCGTAAAGTATTCATGAACATATAAGCCATTTCTCTTTCCATCATCAGGGGTTGTACTCGAGTTGCTAGCTCACGCCACCTTTGGGCGTATTGTTTGAAACCTTCCTTTGGATCCTGCGTCATATTCTGCAATTGGGTACGATTAGGGGCCATGTCAATGTTATACTGACATTGTTTCAAGAAAGCATCGCCCAAGTCCCTCCAGTTCCTGATATAAGCTCTTTCCAGCTTCATGTACTATTCCAATGAAGCTGCTGACAGGCTATCCTGAAAGAAGTACATCCACAGCTTTTCATCATCAGAATATGCAGAAATCTTCCTGAAATACGCCTGAATGTGAGTCTTAGGACAGGTACTGCCATTATACTTGTCAAAGGTTGGGGGTTTAAACTTTGGAGGGATCCTCGCCCCTTGCACCAGCCCCATGTCAGTAACATTAATTCCCATGGAGTTTTGACATTCCATGGCTCTTACCTTCTCAGCCAACTCTTCATACCTTCTGTCATTACCATCATTATGAACCCCCATGTCCGTATTTAGCATAGAGAACTGATCATCTTGACGGTCCTCCACATGTTGATGATTAATATGGCCAACACCCCCAGGAACTTCGCCAGGAGGATCAACTGCCGCTCCGCCAGGAGGATTAACTGCCGCTCCGCCAGGAGGATTAACATTGGAGATTTCCACTTCCAACCTTTGAAAAGCAGTTCTCAAATCTTGCTGCCCCTAGGCTATGCCCTACATAAGGTTCATGAACTGCTCCATACGAGTCCTCATTTCAGTGAGTTCTGCCTGCACCTGTTCCATGATTCTGGCTTGATTTTGTCGAGTCGCGTAGCGATGAATGTTGAGATCAGTTATTCTGCTTGCAACCAAATAAAGGTTAGAAACTCCCTGTGACGAGTACCTGTGATGCAAAATGATATGTTATGAAATTCATGCAAGTGTCATGTTTAACCACTTCCAGGGCATTTCACACTCTGATTCCAGTCTTAATCACAAGAAGCTGAGCAATATACAGATATTGTTGAGAGAATTCTTTTAGAAGAAACGTGCTGTGATAAAGTGTTGTGATAATGTGCCGGTGAACAGAACACTGCTAAGGAACTATTTTTGAGTAAACTAATCATTTGAATTAACAGAGAGCCAAAAAGTGCTGAAGCATTCTACAACGAGTTTACAATCTGGAAATACATCAAGAAAGTGGCTCCATCAACAAGCCTGATGGTAACCACAGTACATCAACAAAAACTATATTTGGAAAATGAAGAGAGAACTATCAATCATTTAGCTCCATATCTTTCAACTGCTTGCTAGAATGCCTGATTTCTTCAAAGAGTATTCTGGTGCGCTGATGGCTTGGTTTTTCAATCATTTCCCTAATCAAAACATCCCTTTTCTTCAGAGCTTCAACTAATGAGCCCACGTGCATTAAGAGAGCCTCGTCATTCCTCACTTCTCTAGGCTTTTTCACACAAGCTAATATTTTGAGTTCTTCAGTTTCTGCCAGAGCATCTTGTAACACCTCAAAATTGGCCCATTTGCCCTACCTTTTTCTGGCTTATGTTTCTCTTTCATTTGCATCTCATTTAGGTCATAACTCATAGTCATATCATTGCATTGGTCTTCTAAGACATGGGATCAGGAATTTCTCTGAGTCAAGGCTTCCTTTTTGCCTTGAGATGCTTTCATTCAAGTTTGGCAGAGGGTTGGATTCTTGTTGTTGTAATTTCACATCAGAGTTCATCAAGTATCAAGTGTATCAAAAGCCTAGGGTTTCATCATTTCTTTGGTTCAAGTTTGTTGGAAAGCTCACATTCATATGGTTCAAGATCAGGGTTTTGTTTTCTTACCATGGATAGGAGACCAGGGTTATCCAGGTTGAAGTGTTCATTTTCAAGTCAGGTGTCGTTTATTCAGTCATAGTCAAGTTCAGAGAGAAGTTTGACCTCATCGTGGTCAAATCATCAAGAGTTTTGCTTCAAGTACAAGTCATCTGTGTCAATGGTTTATTTCTCAGGCAGTGTGCATCCAAGGTCAAATTGTGTGGAACTCATCAGGTTATCAAGCAGTAGTTCATAGATACAGGGAATTATGGTGAAGTTCAAGTAGGTTTAAGTGGTTGTTGTTTCTGTTGCAAGTTGTGTAGTGGAAGCTGTGTGCATTTAATCGGATGTTTGTGAAAAGTATTGGATTCATTCAGTTATTCATTCTTTCTAGTTCATTTTCTTCCGTAAAACCATATTTTCTAACCAATTTCTCAATAACCACCTCATAATCTCCGTTTCAAGTTTTATCCAATTATCCATTTCCATTTTTCTTGATCCATTTATGTCCAATCATAATATCCATTTCCACACATTCAATTCCTATTCCTAGTATTTCTATACCATTTCCAAACTCCACTTTCTTTTTTTTTTATTATTAGTTCATTTTAGATTGTCTTACAAATAAGAGCTTTGTCCCAAAATACGTTACAAGAACCCCACAAAATAAGAGCCCACAGTTCATTATAAAAAAAAGAGATAATAATAAAGCCCAATATCATCACCATCTTACCAAGTCCATTACATCAATTTACAAAAAAAAATGAAAAATAAAACAAAACAAATTGGTGAAACATTTCCATCTTGCAGCCATCCAACCTTCATGAAACATGCTGCAAACTGTACACAAATCACGCACCAGCTTTCCGTTCCATCCTGATTTCACTAATCTCCAGCTGCCAAAAATTATAAGTGGTCCCACCATGGGCTATCTTGGTACCTTCACGCCACAACCTGCAAAACAACAAATTGCAGCAAATGACAACAATCCCTGGCCATCCACAAACCACACACGATAATGCAACCCACCTTAAACCAATAATCCTGCAGCCACACCAAAATCAATTCCTGCAGTAAGAACAACATCACAACCAATTCACAAAACCATTAACTGCAGTGACAAAAGCTGATACTACAAATCACACAACGCACCAAATACAACTCGACACACCAGTATAAACTTTCAGCAAAATATGTGACCCCACGCACACAGGATTCATACACCACGTCACACAACAGACCTCCATTCCCTCGCGACCTTTATGCAGTCCGTACATGATCGTGCCGCACACAACAATAACCAATTCACAACTCCTTGCAATTCTACAACGTCACCTTTCATTCTCACTCAATTCCTCTCAATATCTTTCCCATTTCACCCTCCTATCCTTCTATAAAACACACACTCCTCTCTCTCAAAAAACCAAGTTCTGGAGAACCAAAAAAACTCTGCCAAGATATCTCTAAAACACCCTCCCTTAAACCTTGCTGCAAACCGTGTCGCTCACCTTAATCCACTTTGCAATCAACCTTTTTGAAACCTTGAGAAAACCATTTTCACCTCATTGTTTTTCTACAGAACAAACCACTCAAATCTCATCTAAAAACTTCATAAACAATTTCACCTGCATCAATATCCAAAACCTCCCTTCCATTTCACTTTTTTTAACAGAACAACTCATCTATGAGCTTCTAAACAATTCTCCAACCTCTTCTTCCTACAACCAAATCCTCTCCATTCCTACACAAACTCTTCGTTAAACCCCCAAAATCTCACACAGAATTGAAACCGAACCACCTCATCATTTCTCTGCACCTTCTTCAACACACACAAACCTTCCAAATCTCAAAACCGATTCAAAACCCACAACGACCTTCATTCTTTCCTCGCAACCCACAACCCACAAACTTTCCAAATCAACCATTCATAATACCCAAACTCACAACCCAGAACAGAAAGTATGAGATGAAGATATTTTGAGCGAAACAGTTTCCAAACACGCAAACTCATCAGAATCGAACAGAAGAAGAAGAGAAGAAAGTGGTGCGAATCAATTTGAACCTGAGTCAGAGTGTATCGAGCGAACAAGATCGTGGTGAGGCAAGACGGAATCGAAGGTTGGGAGTGAAACTTTTTTTCTGAAGCCATTCGCTGATGATTCTGACACGAGATGACGTTGTTGATGGCGATGAGACGATGTTGTCAATGGTGACGAGTCGACGTTGATGATGGTGTTGAATCGCGTTGTTGACGATGACGATTGCGCTGTCCTGCTTCTGATCTTGTTACCTTGGTTTCCTCTTTGTTTTAAGTTTGTTGAAGCAGATGATGTAGCGTTATTTTTGTTTTTGTCTATCTAGGTTGGAATATATTCAGCTCAGGTTGTCTGATGGGCCATACGGCCCATGTTTCCTTTTTTTTTCAACCGCGTATTTCTTTTGGGAGGAGGGTGATGGGCTGTCAGCCCATAGGATCCCCTGTACTTAGATTCTTAGCACCTCCATGATCTGCTGCACCCTATTTCTTTGTTAATTCAGATTTTATTTTAATTAATTTGACTTTAGATTATTGTAGATTAATTAGATGTTTCTTGTTTAAACTTTGATTAGATGCTTTATTTTGGTTAATATTAATTTCCCTTGTGAAGGTTTAATTAACATGTGATTGTTTCTTAGTTATTAATTCTTGACTAGTTTCTTTTTCACTTCTTGTTTAAGCGTTGATTAGTTGATTGGTTTAGTCTTGATGCATGCCTCAAGCTTGATACTTTGACGAGAATTTCTCCTTGAGCTTAGCTTCTACGAGTGTTCACGAGCTTTTTGTGCGTGTTGAAGAGGCAACGGACCTTCTCCGTTAGGTACCCCTAGAATCTCAATTTTATCTTTCATGCCTCATTCTAGGATTATATCCATGTTAGAAGCATATTGAGTACAAATGAAGCCCTACCTAAAAGTAGGCTCTATTTGCGCATCGTGATTAGTACTCATATGTTGTGTATCTTCTTGTGTCAACATGTTGATGATTGAACACTTGTACATCTTTGAGCTTTCTCTTTCTCTTCTTGAGACTTGTTTAAGTCTTGATTTTGTTGATATCTGTGATTGGATTGGATATGATATACATGATGTGCTTGCTGCCCCATCTTATTTCTCATCTTGTACCTCTCTTCCTTCTTCATCTCTTTCACTCTTTCTTTTCCCTTGAATCTCAAGACTTGTTTAAGTATTGGATTCCTTTTCCCTTAGAGCTACCTAGTCCAACTTAATTTCTGATTAAGTTTGGAGTAGGATTAGCATTAGGTTTTAGGTAGTTGTTTCTCTCCTAAACCTCAGTAACCCTAGGGTATCCATGCATGATAACATTAGGACATTTAATTTCCCTTTAGAGTCACCTCTTTCCTGAGTCTTCTCTCCTCATCTTATAACTTCTTTAAAAACACTTAATAAAATATAACGCATATTGCGCTCGAGCCTTAAGTGTAGGAAATGAAGAACGAGGGGTCTCCCCTCCTCTTCTAGAGTGTTTAGCATACGTCCCATTTGGGGGCGACCATGCGATTCACTCGTTCCCGCATGGTAGACTTTGGTGCAATGTAAGTTACGAACTAACTTCAATCCACTTCTGTCTATAAAACACAAAAACAAATTCAAATTTTTTTATCCTTCAGGATTGTTTGGTTCCGGACCATTTTCAGAAAAGAGCACGTTACTTTCCGTCTGTCGCAAACAGGCATCGACCCTAACTGCCGGACGCGAACTTAACGTCGCTCATAAAAAACACTAACCGACCTCGTTAGGTCAAACTACGACTGCTCTAATTTCCTCTTTCTCGTCCGATTGAGGATACGTAGGCACAAGACGGCGATGTCTTGGCGAGCAAACTTCCCCCTTAGTTCGTGTCCGAACTACGTTGACTCTGATTTTCCTATTCCCGAGGGAATACGTAGGCCTAGGACTCCAAGGATGTCCTATCGAGTCACTTCTTTTTTCTTTTCTCCCTCGTTTCTTCGTTCTTTTCCGTTCCCGTTCCAGTAGCAGCCGAGTTCCAGATGACGACACCCTTTGATCGAGACAATAAGCGTGGATCCCGTCGAGTACGATGTACGTGTGGGGTGCTAACACCTTCCCTTCGCGTAACCGACTCCCTTACTCGTTTCTCTTGGTCGTGAGACCATGCTCTTTCCCTTCCTTCAGGTTTATGCAGTGTTTCCTTTCCCTTTCTTGGGATAAATACACATTGCTGGCGACTCTGTTTTCCGCGCCACTTTCGCGTTTGTACCATGGATGCAAATCCTCGGGAGCGACAGCTGGCGACTCTGTTGGGGAATTAATCTCTTGCTGGTCCATCCCCTTTTGCGAGTCAATCCTAGCGCTTGTCTGTTTTTATTTCATTGGGTGTTCATTGAGGTGCTTTATTTTGTTGTATATTATTGTATTACTATTTTACCTGTTTTACTGTATTTACCGCATTTATTGCATTGCATTTCATTATTATGCTGTAGTGTTCTGCTGCTGGATTTTCTGTTTGTAGGGTGGGTTGGATTCATGAGAGAAAAGCCCAATACCCAGGCTTGAGCATACACCTATGATTAGCATGGAAAGTAGTGTGACTTGTGTGGCATTTGGCCAAACTTAGTATACATGAAAACTCCACATCCAGATGAGGTTTCCTTGGTAATATTCTATCCTGCTCATTTGGGGCAGACGATGGAATATAACCTGGAAAACTGTCGACTCTGGCGACCGTCTCCCGAGGACTCGACAACAGCTCTCCTCCCGACATGTGATAACGGCAGACTAGAAATGGCAAATCCATTACACTTGTCGATCCGAGGACCCAATGCTGGGAACTTACTATAGGATATCCTTTTTGAGGGGAATCAGTTGAGGCCTCCTTGATTGATGATGATGCCAAACCAGAAATGGTGAACGTATCATTATTTCTTGACCTGAGAGCCCGTGATATTGAGGATCTCGGTTTTCTAGTACCCACATGTGAGATGGGCGGGTGTTTACAGGTTTGCAAGTAACCTTGACTTTCATCCTACCTGGTATTCTGGTTTTCTTATCAGTGTGGACTTATCAGCCTAGTATTCTGGTTATTTGGATATTTTGATATTCTGGTATTCTCTTCAGCACAGAATTTTGAACCTATTCAGTCATCAGCACAGCAGTACAGAGCTTCATGGATACCTTGATCCCATGTCTGTTACATTTGCATCATCAATTTTTGCATACATGTTCTTGTATTTCCAAGGGATATTAACTTTGAGACTCGCTGTTAAGCGTTTCTGTCTATTTCCTGTGGTTCTTCTGAAAAAAAAGACTTGAATCAAAGTAGAATGATTCCTTGGAAATATTCGAGCATGGCATTTGCATTCGCATACTCATACGCATAGCAGGTGCTCAAGAGCGGATTTCTTATTCTGACTTGGTATTACCGTTAGCCTGAGATAATCAGAGGATAGCCATGGAACACATCCGTGCAGAAGTGACTGAAATGAAGATTTAGGTGAGGCAATTTGGGGAAGATATGCAGGCTATGTCCCAGGATCAGAAACTGCTAAGAGAGGAAGTAAATCAGATGAGGACTCAGATGGGTCTGGTTATGGAAATCTTGAGTAGGGTGTTCAAAAACGAAAACGATCATGTGCACTTCAGACCAAGACGGCCCAAGAGGATATTTGATCTTATTCCTATTCCTCATAGTCAGTTGTTTGCTCGCTTGCTCAAAAGCTCTCTGATTCAGCTGAGGAGTACCATGCCAGTGCCGTACCCTATTCCTCCGGACTATGACATGAATGCTAGGTGCGATTTCCACTCAGGAACGTTTGGGCATACAATTGATAATTGTAACGCATTCCAACACAAGGTGCAAGATTTGATCGACTCAAAGGTCATCACCCCAGATGGTAGCCCCTTGAGGTGAAGCTTCTTTATTAGAGTGAGCACTCAAGGCTGCGAAGACATCATCAGAAGCAATAAGTCCAGACGGAGTCAAGTCTCCTCAACAATGGCGATCATCAGCTTCCTTTACTGCATTTTCATATGTAGCTTTCATTTGTTTGTTTAAACATTGCCTGCATGTAAAAACTTGTTTGTGTGTTGAATGATATTGTTAATGCAATGAATGTGTTGTTCTTGAAGTAATTTACTTTTATGCACTCATGTCATGTTTATATATGCATTGCAATACCAACTTTCTTGCTTAAACTCGTTGAGGGAGGATGACAAAGTAAAAACGCAAACTTCTGATGGTATGCTTTTGGATAAAACCCTGTTGAGGATGTACAGGCATTGTTTCGAATCCCTAAACACTGGAGATATAAGGGAGATAAACCCTCATTAACCCCTTTGAGCCTTGAAGTAGGAGTTTCTTTCTAGAAACGAAAAAACCCTCAATCTTAACCTGGGGCAGGGTAGGCGTCAGTTAGTTCGACCGAGCGTTTGAATTGCAAAAGGAGTGTGCATCTGAGGATCCATTACTTTCTATTCCACATATCAAGAGGTCAAAAGATGTGAAACCATAATGGTTATCCGCAACAATCAAGGAGTGAGGCAGTCATAACCCTTTCAAACAAGTCAGACAATCCAGTGTCACACGATTTGTTCAAAAAAAAAGAGAAGGAGAATAAAAGAAAGAAAGAAAGCCCGCTAAGTCGAAACTTGAAAACAAGCGACTTAGGCAAAAGTTAGGGCATCCCGATGGACTTCAAAAATCGAAAAAACTCAAAAGAGTCAGTTATCAGGGAAATAAAAAAAATGAAAAGGATTACTAAAGAAAATCCTCGAGCAAGAACAAGTCGTATGACTACAGACACAAAAGACAAAAGGGGTGACTGTTGCCCCAAAACCTCATCAGGTCTCGAACCATCAATTGCATGGGTTCTTTAAGGATCATAAAACCTTTTGAGAGATGAGCGCTTGCGCCAAATTAGCTGAACATAGGACTGGAGAACATCATGGAAAATGGGTGGGCACCAATAAACTTTGAGCCATAAATCATTTTTTCTAAAACCGTGAACCAGGCCACGTTACAACCCCTAAAAGTCCTAATTGAAGCAGGGTTTATTCCGAAAGTGCACTTCAGTGAGATAGCGTTCCTGACTCCTATGAGTTGTGCTAATAAGATTTTTGTTGGTATTGCATGTGCGTATTGTTTTCCATTCAAAAATCAATGTCGCATCCCCGCTAGTGATTCGTTCACAAGGCTTGGCGACACATTTTCAATAAAACTTCAAGGTTAACACGAGTGTTGCATTAGAATTTTCATTCTCATAATAAACATTTTCTGCTTGCATGTGTTTGACATCAAAGAAGTTTACATGATGAACATCAGTTGAGAAGCCTGATCATGCCAAGTTGAGATGCTGAAAACTCAGAAGGACAGTCATGTCAAGAGGTATATGGCCAAGAGACCGTGCGCAGCCTACGGGTTCTCGATAAATGGTGATAAGAAGTAGCCAAACTGGGGCAATTATGTTGAGATTCAATAAATCTCTCCACAAGCGCTTAATATGGGGAAATCACGTCGATTTGACAAATCTCTGTAAGATCAGTCAGGGGCAAAGTTCCTTCAAGACTTGGGGCAGGCCACCTCTAGAGCGAAAGAAATTATCCACTCCTGAAGACGGTTAATTGAAAGCACCTCTTCAAAGTTCAGAATACTGGGGCAGAGTATTTTCAAGTCATTGCAAATCCTTTCGAGGCAAGTTACTTCATGGATTATGAAGTCTGGGGCAGTTATGTCGAGATCTGATAAATCTCTCCAAGAGTTTGAAGACCCTGGGACAGTGTGAATGTCCGGTCTTCTATAAAATCCTCTTGAGATGAGTTCTTCCTTTAGACCTGGCGGTCTGGGGCAAGTGGAGAGTTCAAAGAGCCGTTTATGACCATAGAGACAGGCTAGGAAGGGTAACAAATTTGTTTTCCCCAGTAGAGTTTCTCTTCCCAGCACTGAAAGTTCATCATCCTCAGCAGAACTCATTCCCCCCAGCAAGCAGTTTAAAGTGGATTGCTCTGAGGTGGGTGTGGTTGTATCTCCAGCAGGAGGTGTGTTAGATGTCTTTGAGAAGACTTTATTTTCCCCACGGATCCTGGTAATCACTTTCCTCAGTAGGTCAGGAAGCGTAGTTCCGTCAGCAACGACATGCTCTAATCCCCAGCAGGGTAGCAGGGTTTATCCCCAGTAGAGTTATTCTCCTCAACATTGAAACTTCATCCTCCTCAGCAGGTTGTTACTTTCCCCAGCTAGAGTATCGAGGATTATCTTCCTCAGTAGAGTACAGAGGATTAACACTAGGGGTGATCGTATCCGAACCAATCCAAAAGCAAAACCGCAAATCGAACCAATCCAAACCGAAAACCGCAAAAACCGCATTTGGTTTGGATGATTTTGGATGATTTTTTTACTGAACCGCACGGTTTGGTTCGGTTTGCGGTTTCCATTTCACAAAACCGAACCAAACCGAACCAAACCGCATTTTAAACTTAAGTTATTATTATATTTCCAATTCCACGTGACTCACTTCCAATTCCATTCAGTCATTAGCTTTCATATCTAATTTTTATTATCATATTAAACTTGTTTTCTTTTTTAATACAGTAATACTACTATTTTAATTTTAAATTAAACTTTCAATTTCAATTTCAATTTATTGACTGCAATCTCAATTTCAATTCCAAATTGTATTTTCTTTGTTAGTGATAAGATTCCCTTCTAAAATGACTGCAGTATCTCTATTAATTTAATTCTAGTAATGTTTGTTTTATTTTATTATTATTATTATTATTTTTTTTTGAAGATTAACTTTTTATGGATATGTTTTATATGCGGTAACTATTACCCCTGTCAGAAAAACATGGCCATATAACTAGCATTTTTTAATAAACAACTTATTTGTAATAAACAACTTACTTTGTATGATTGTTCTGTTTAGGAAATTATATGATTAGTTTCTTAGTTTTATAATTCCATAATCAAGAAGTCTATAAACCGCAACCACCGAACCGATTCTAACCGCATTGGTTTGGTTTGGTTTGGTTTGGATGAATTTTTAAAAATCAACCGAACCAAACCGAACCGCATGCATTTTTATCTCGCAGTTAGGATGATTTTTATGCTCAAAACCGAACCAAACCGCACCGCGAACACCCCTAATTAACACCAGCTTGTAGTGTGATTAATTTATCACTTTCTCAGCAAACAATCGGAAGTTGATGCTGTTGTATCCCCAGTCAGAGACTTATGGAATATCTTCTTTGGGTAAAGATGTTATTTTCCCCACAAGGTCTGAGCACTCATCTAGTCAAGAAATGTTTTTCTCACCAGCGAAGGTGAGTTAATCCCCTCAGATGAGTAAGCTTGATGTTATCTTCTAGCAGAGTTGATGGCATCATCTACCGTTCCCCAAGCAGGTTTGCTGATCATGGCCAGTAATCCCCAGCAGGGTAAAAGTACTAATATTCCCTGGCAGGGTAAAAGCAAGGGCATCTCCCAACAGCAGGTTGAGTTCGGTAATATCCCCAAACAGGTTTGGAATTATTGACTTGTCTCCCCAAGCAAGTTTGATGGTGATCTTCACAGTGGTTTGTTCAACGGCAGTTGATATCCCCAGCAGGTCTTAAGCCCAATTGTTATTGGCATTTTTTCAGATCCGGGTAGAAGTCATTGGTAATCCCCAGCAGAGAGAATTTCTCTTTGGGTTCCATCTTCAATATTCATCCTTATCTATCCCCAACATAGTGGAACTTCTCTCGGAGTCGTCATCTCCAACAGAATTTGTGATCAGGAAGTCGTTCAGCGAAATCTTCCTCAACAGGATCTCTTATTTCAGAGGAAAATTTAGTTTGTCGTCCCCGGTGGAGTTTCCTTTGTCTTCAGCATTTATTTTGCTGAGACGCCTCTTTGGCATTGCATATGCATTTTTGCATGGCATCCTCCCAAACGCGTAGCATTTCCATTTCGCATGGAGCATTACGCCATAGGAAAATTCAAACATATGCATTCGAAGCATAAGCCAGGTTTGATATCCTTTACCAGATTCTTTCCCCAGCAGAAAGTAGCATGATTCAGGAGATGTTGTTTAACATTACACCGCAACCAATGGATTTGTCCTTCTTGTCGGTCCTCCTTGCACTCCCCCGCAGAGTTGTCCGTTCAGATTTCTCTCTTCCCCAGCGGAGTTATCTTTGTAGATCCGTTGATTCTACTTTTCTTGGGTTGGAAATTCCGTCTTCGGCCGGTTTTTCTTTTCGAGTCCTCTTTCGGTCGTACTGGTTTGTTCTTTGAAAGTCCATCTTCGGCTGGGTCTTTTCTTTTCGAGTTCGCTTTCGGTCGTCCTCACACTCTTTGTTATTTCATTATCCCCAGTAGAGTTATCCTATATGGTATAACCGTTGTTGAAAGAGCGTTTTCGGCCGGTCTTTCTTTTCAAGTCCGCTTTCGGCCGTACTCGTTTATTTCTTTTCGAGTCCGCTTTCGGTCGTACTCGTTTATTTCTCTTCGAGTCCGCTTTCGGTCGTACTCGTTTATTTCTCTTCGAGTCCGCTTTCGGTCGTACTCGTTTGCTGTTGAAAGAGAGTTTTTGGCCGGTCTTTCTTTTCGAGTCCGCTTTCGGTCGTACTCGTTTATCCTTTTCGAGTCTGCTTTCGGTCGTACTCATTTATTTCTTTTCGAGTCTGCTTTCGGTCATACTCGTTTATTTCTCTTCGAGTCCGCTTTCGGTCGTACTCGTTTGCTGTTGAAAGAGCGTTTTTGGCCGGTCTTTCTTTTCGAGTCCGCTTTCGGTCGTACTCGTTTATCCTTTTCGAGTCCGCTTTCGGTCGTACTCATTTATTTCTTTTCGACTCCGCTTTCGGTCGTACTCGTTTATTTCTCTTCGAGTCCGCTTTCGGTCGTACTCGTTTGCTGTTGAAAGAGCGTTTTCGTCCGGTCTTTCTTTTCGAGTCCGCTTTCGGTCGTACTCGTTTATCCTTTTCGAGTCCGCTTTCGGTCGTACTCGTTTATTTCTCTTCGAGTCCGCTTTCGGTCGTACTCGTTTGCTGTTGGAAAGTCCATCTTCGGCCAGTCTTTCTTTTCGAGTCCACTTTCGGTCATACTCGTTCATCTTTTTCGAGTCCGCTTTCGGTCGTACTCATTCATCCTTTTAGAGTCCGCTTTCGGTCGTACTCGTTCATCCTTTTCGAGTCCGCTTTCGGTCGTACTCGTTTATCCTTTTCGAGTCCACTTTTGGTCGTACTCGTTTATCCTTTTCGAGTCCGCTTTCGATCGTACTCGTTTGTTCTTTCCGAGTCCGCTTTCGGTCGTACTCGTTTTCATTATATTTCATCATCCCCACAGGTTGCAAATTTCCAGGTTATTTTGGTATTCAATCTCCGTGTATCCCGATTGTCTGAAAGTCGTTGCTTCCATACCCTCGGATCCAAGAAGTTTGAATAGGGGCAGCTGTAACACCTCAAAATTTGCCCTTTTGCCCTACCTTTTTGTGGCTTATGTTTCTCTTTCATTTGCATCTCATTTAGGTCATAACTCATAGTCATATCATTGCATTGGTCTTCTAAGACATGGGATCAGGAATTTCTCTGAGTCAAGGCTTCCTTTTTGCCTTGAGATGCTTTCATTCAAGTTTGGCAGAGGGTTGGATTCTTGTTGTTGTAATTTCACATCAGAGTTCATCAAGTATCAAGTGTATCAAAAGCCTAGGGTTTCATCATTTCTTTGGTTCAAGTTTGTTGGAAAGCTCACATTCATATGGTTCAAGATCAGGGTTTTGTTTTCTTACCATGGATAGGAGACCAGGGTTATCCAGGTTGAAGTGTTCATTTTCAAGTCAGGTGTCGTTTATTCAGTCATAGTCAAGTTCAGAGAGAAGTTTGACCTCATCGTGGTCAAATCATCAAGAGTTTTGCTTCAAGTACAAGTCATCTGTGTCAATGGTTTATTTCTCAGGCAGTGTGCATCCAAGGTCAAATTGTGTGGAACTCATCAGGTTATCAAGCAGTAGTTCATAGATACAGGGAATTATGGTGAAGTTCAAGTAGGTTTAAGTGGTTGTTGTTTCTGTTGCAAGTTGTGTAGTGGAAGCTGTGTGCATTTAATCGGATGTTTGTGAAAAGTATTGGATTCATTCAGTTATTCATTCTTTCTAGTTCATTTTCTTCCGTAAAACCATATTTTCTAACCAATTTCTCAATAACCATCTCATAATCTCCGTTTCAAGTTTTATCCAATTATCCATTTCCATTTTTCTTGATCCATTTATGTCCAATCATAATATCCATTTCCACACATTCAATTCCTATTCCTAGTATTTCTATACCATTTCCAAACTCCACTTTCTTTTTTTTTTATTATTAGTTCATTTTAGATTGTCTTACAAATAAGAGCTTTGTCCCAAAATACGTTACAAGAACCCCACAAAATAAGAGCCCACAGTTCATTATAAAAAAAAGAGATAATAATAAAGCCCAATATCATCACCATCTTACCAAGTCCATTACATCAATTTACAAAAAAAAATGAAAAATAAAACAAAACAAATTGGTGAAACATTTCCATCTTGCAGCCATCCAACCTTCATGAAACATGCTGCAAACTGTACACAAATCACGCACCAGCTTTCCGTTCCATCCTGATTCCACCAATCTCCAGCTACCAAAAATTATAAGTGGTCCCACCATGGGCTATCTTGGTACCTTCACGCCACGGCCTGCAAAACAGCAAATTGCAGCAAATGACAACAATCCCTGGCCGTCCACAAACCACACACGATAATGCAACCCACCTTAAACCAATAATCCTGCAGCCACACCAAAATCAATTCCTGTAGTAAGAACAGCATCACAACCAATTCACAAAACCATTAACTGCAGTGACAAAAGCTGATACTACAAATCACACAACGCACCAAATACAACTCGACACACCAGTATAAACTTTCAGCAAAATATGTGACCCCACGCACACAGGATTCATACACCATGTCACACAACAGACCTCCGTTCCCTCGCGACCTTTATGCAATCCGTACATGATCGTACCGCACACAACAATAACCAATTCACAACTCCTTGCAATTCCACAACATCACCTTTCATTCTCACTCAATTCCTCTCAATATCTTTCCCATTTCACCCTCCTATCCTTCTATAAAACACACACTCCTCTCTCTAAAAAAACCAAGTTCTGGAGAACCAAAAAAACTCTGCCAAGATATCTCCAAAACACCCTCCCTTAAACCTTGCTGCAAACCGTGTCGCTCACCTTAATCCACTTTGCAATCAACCTCTTTGAAACCTTGAGAAAACCATTTTCACCTCATTGTTTTTCTACAGAACAAACCACTCAAATCTCATCTAAAAACTTCATAAACAATTTCACCTGCATCAATATCCAAAACCTCCCTTCCATTTCACTTTTTTTAACAGAACAACTCATCCATGAGCTTCTAAACAATTCTCCAACCTCTTCTTCCTACAACCAAATCTTCTCCATTCCTACACAAACTCTTCGTTAAACCCCCAAAATCTCACACAAAATTGAAACCGAACCACCTCATCCTTTCTCTGCACCTTCTTCAACACACACAAACCTTCCATATCTCAAAATCGAATCAAAACCCACAACGACCTTCATTCTTTCCTCGCAACCCACAACCCACAAACTTTCCAAATCAACCATTCATAATACCCAAACTCACAACCCATAACAGAAAGTATGATATGAAGAGATTTTGATCGAAACAGTTTCCAAACACGTAAACTCATCAGAATCGAACAGAAGAAGAAGAGAAGAAAGTGGTGTGAATCAATTTGAACCTGAGTCAGAGTGAATCGAGCGAACAAGATCGTGGTGAGGCAAGACGGAATCGAAGGTTGGGAGTGAATTTTTTTTTCTGAAGCCATTCGCTGATGATTCTGACACGAGACGACGTTGTTGATGGCGATGAGACGATGTTGTCAATGGTGACGAGTCGACGTTGATGATGGTGTTGAATCGCGTTGTTGACGATGACGATTGCGCTGTCCTGATTCTGATCTTGTTACCTTGGTTTCCTCTTGGTTTCCCCTGTACTTAGATTCTTAGCACCTCCATGATCTGCTGCACCCTATTTCTTTGTTAATTCAGATTTTATTTTAATTAATTTGACTTTAGATTATTGTAGATTAATTAGATGTTTCTTATTTAAACTTTGATTAGATGCTTTATTTTGGTTAATATTAATTTCCCTTGTGAAGGTTTAATTAACATGTGATTGTTTCTTAGTTATTAATTCTTGACTAGTTTCTTGTTCAGGTCTTGTTTAAGCGTTGATTAGTTGATTGGTTTAGTCTTGATGCATGCCTCAAGCTTGATACTTTGACGAGAATTTCTCCTTGAGCTTAGCTTCTACAAGTGTTCATGAGCTTTTTGTGCGTGTTAAAGAGGCAATGGACCTTCTCCGTTAGGTACCCCTAGAATCTCAATTTTATCTTTCATGCCTCATTCTAGGATTATATCCATGTTAGAAGCATATTGAGTACATCTGAAGCCCTACCTCAAAGTAGGCTCTGTTTGCGCATCGTGATTAGTACTCATATGTTGTGTATCTTCTTGTGTCAACATGTTGATGATTGAACACTTGTACATCTTTGAGCTTTCTCTTTCTCTTCTTGAGACTTGTTTAAGTCTTGATTTTGTTGATATCTGTGATTGGATTGGATATGATATACATGATGTGCTTGCTGCCCCCATCTTATTTCTCATCTTGTACCTCTCTTCCTTCTTCATCTCTTTCACTCTTTCTTTTCCCTTGAATCTCAAGACTTGCTTAAGTCTTGGATTCCTTTTCCCTTAGAGCTACCTAGTCCAACTTAATTTATGATTAAGTTTGGAGTAGGATTAGCATTAGGTTTTAGGTAGTTGTTTCTCTCCTAAACCTCAGTAACCCTAGGGTATCCATGCATGATAACATTAGGACATTTAGTTTCCCTTTAGAGTCACCTATTTCCTGAGTCTTCTCTCCTCATCTCATAACTTCTTTAAAAACACTTAATAAAATATAACGCATATTGCGCTCGAGCCTTAAGTGTAGGAAATGAAGAACGAGGGGTCTCCCCTCCTCTTCTAGAATGTTTAGCATACGTCCCATTTGGGGGCGACCATGCGATTCACTCGTTCCCGCATGGTAGACTTTGGTGCAATGTAAGTTATTAACTAACTTCAATCCACTTCTGTCTAAAAAACACAAAAACAAATTCAAATCTTTTTATCCTTCGGGATTGTTTGGTTCCAGACCATTTTCAGAAAAGAGCACGTTACTTTCCGTCTAAGTCGCAAACAGGCATCGACCCTAACTGCCGGACGCGAACTTAACGCCGCTCATAAAAAACACTAACTGACCTCGTTAGGTCGAACTACGACTGCTCTAATTTCCTCTTTCTCGTCCGATTGAGGATAGTAGGCACAAGACGGCGATGTCTTGGTGAGCAACCTTCCCCCTTAGTTCGTGTCCGAACTACGTTGACTCTGATTTTCCTGTTCCCGAGGGAATACGTAGGCCTAGGACTCCGAGGATGTCCTATCGAGTCACTTCTTTTTTCTTTTCTCCCTCGTTTCTTCATTCTTTTCCATTCCCGTTCCTTTCCCGTTCCAGTAGCAGCCGAGTTCCAGATGACGACACCCTTTGATCGAGACAATAAGCGTGGATCCCGTCGAGTACGATGGACGTGTGGGGTGCTAACACCTTCCCTTCACGTAACTGACTCCCTTACCCGTTTCTCTTGGTCGTGAGACCATGCTCTTTCCCTTCCTTCAGGTTTATGCAGTGTTTCCTTTCCCTTTCTTGGGATAAATACACATTGCCGGCGACTCTGTTTTCCGCGCCACTTTCGCGTTTGTACCATGGATGCAAATCCTCGTGAGTGACACATCTTCAAGTTCTTTCTTGGAAGCTTTCAACTCATCTCTCACCTTCTTCAACTGTTCTTGGCTTTTACTGACATCTTCACGATGCTTTCTTCGTTGTGCATATGCTCTCCGAAGTTCATCGTCTCTGGATTTTAACTGCTCGTGCAGCTCTGCATTCTCAATTCTAACTTCGTCCCATGCCTGCTGAATATGAGTGAGCTTGGCTTTTGTTTCGGCTAAAGATTATTTAGTCTACATGTAAGTTTGAGCAGAAGTTTCAACAACCATATTAACTTTTTGGTAATGTCGGGCTCTATCGGCAAAATCTTTTTCTCTTGCTGCTAAGACCTTTTCTGCGTCTTGGGCTTTCCATTCCAATTCCTTGTTGGTATGTAGAGCGTCTTGAAGACGGCTGCTCAGATCAGAATTCTCTCCTCGAAGCTTTTTTACTAAGGCTTGCAATTTGTTGAATTCCTCCATGGAGGCATTACTTCCTTCCTTCTCATTCTCAGGATACAAAGGAAGTGCTTTATCAAAAGGCAAGTGAAAAACTTCAACCCTCTTCTTCATCCAATCTTCATATGCTGGATAAGCCCGATTGTTGGGTTTGCCTAGAGCAACCTTTCCTTTCTTTAGTACATTGGCCCAGGCCTTAGAAGCTTTTTGTGTTGTTTCCCAACCATCTGATGCCTGAAAATACAACGACTCTTCTACATCCCTCTTAATGGGCGGACCTATCAGAGCGTACCCAAATTGCCTAATGGCCAAAGAATGATTGTAGTTGATTCCTCCCTTTCTTCCTATTAATGGAACATTGGGGAATTCACCACAACTATGGATAATGCTCTTGCCAAGTATCCCATGGTCTATCCATACGATGTTTTTGGCAACTAGTCCCATTAAACGCTGACTCCATTCTAGAGAACCTTTGGAATCCACGAAAGCACCTGACTGCGGTAAGCAATTTGCGAACCATTTATAAAACAAAGGTGCACAACAATGAACCACCCCTCCTCTTTTCTTTTCATTTCTATTGTATAAGGCGTAATGAAGATCTCCCAACAGTGTTGGCACTGGATTTTTCATCATGAATATCCTAATGGCATCCACATCAACAAAGTCGGCCTCGTTGGGGAACAATACAATACCATATACGCAAAGAGCCAATAATGCATTGAAAATGACCCATTTCTTGTCTTTCGCTGCCTCCTGAGCTTTCTTTATCAGATACCCCAGCTTATAACCACAGAGCTTTCCTTTGTTCGAGATATTGGCCTCTAACTCTGACTTGCTCAAATAAAGAGCACAACCATTTTCCCAAAGTCCAGATCGCCCTTAGACCCAAAGAATGGAGGCTTCTCCCTTATAGCAACCCCTAGCATGTTGGAATACTCCTCTAAGGTAGGTACCAATAGATAATCTGGAAATACAAAACACCTCAGAGGAGAGTCGTAGAACGGCATCAAAGTATGGAGACCCCGGTATTCGTAATCACTGACATTGTGAACAAAAGATAAAATCCACCCATATTTTTCTTTGAAAGCCTCCAACACATCAGGGCTTGCCATTCCTTTCAAAACAGTAATAGGACCTAGAGTAGGCATGAGGAATTTGTAACTAATGATATTCTTCTTCTCTTTAGTATTCATCCCTGTGAGAACCCGGTGACTGGAATCAAGAGTAGAATATGAACCTGGAAATGAGTAAACATGTATGTTAGGATATGTAAATGCAATGCAAAAGACATGGTATCAAAGTGTCGCGTGTCTGTGCTGGACTGTGAACGGTGTCAGTGTAGATCTGAGAATATTATAGGACCATGGACAAGAACCATCTGAATACAATAGGATGAATCCTCTTTTTGTGTAATAACACCAGAAAATCGGGTATGTGGGAGGTTATGGTTACCTGCAAACCTGTAAACAACCCACTCCTCTCACATGTGGGTACTAGAAAGGCGAGGATCCTTAATATCACAGGCTCTCAGGTTGAGAAATGATTATACGTTCACCATTTCTGGTTTGGCATCATCATCAAACGAAGAGGCCTCAAATGATTCCCCTCAAAAGGATATCCTATAGCAAGTTCCCAGCATTGGGTCCTCGGATCAAGAATGTGTAATGGGTTTGCCATTTCTGGTCTGCCATTATCATATCTCGGGAGGAGTGCCGCAATTGAGTGCTCGGGAATGGTCACCAGAGTCGACGATTCCTCAAGAGAATAACTACTGGCCTGTATAAATATACAGTAGTAGATAGCTCCTGATAGAATCTCGTCTGGCTGTGGGTCTCGTGAACAACAATACGTGGTCACCACCACGCAAGTGTCACGACTATCCACTCTAATACCTATGTGTATGCTCAAGCCTGGGGAGTGGGCTTATCTCTCATAACGCCCTGCCCACCAAACATAAAAATCCAGCACAGTCAGTACAGTATAATATATGACAATAGTAAATGAAAAACATGTAAATGCAATAAAACAGTAAACATGCAACAATGCCATAAATAAAGCGAGTAAAGCAAACAGATAAAACACCCTATAATCGAAAATAGACAAGCGCTAGGATTGACTCGATTAGGAAACCAGGTCCCCAGCAGAGTCGCCATCTGTCGCTCCCAGAATTTTCATCTAATTACAAACGCAAAAGTGGCGCAGAAACAGAGTCGCCATCAATGTGTATTTATCCCAAGAGAGGGAAAGGAAACACTGCGTAAACCTGAGGGAAGGAAAAGCATGGTCTCGCGACCAAGAGAAACGGGTAAGGGAGTCGGTTACGCGAGGGGAAGGTATTAGCACCCCCACGCGTCCATCGTACTCGATGGGATCTACGCTTGTTGTTATCGATTAAAGGGTGTCGTCGTCTGGAGCTCCACTGCTACTGGAAAGGAAAAGGAACAGGTACGGGAAGGAACGAGGAAACGGGGAAGAAAAGGAAGAGAAGTGACTCGATAGGATATCCTCGGAGTCCTAGGCCTACGTATTCCCTCGTGCAATGGGAAAGTCAGAGTCAACGTAGCTCGGACATGAACTAGGGGGAGGTTGCTCGCCAAGACATCGTCGTCTTGTGCCTACGTACCCTCAATCTAACCAGATAGAGGAAGTCAGAGCAGTCGCAGTTCGACTTAACCAAAGATGGATTTACTTTGTTTATGTTTTTTTAACGGAAGACGCCAAGGTTCGCATTCCAACAGTTAGGTGTCGCAGCTCGTTGTACGGAGTCTTAGGCATTTACCTGTTTGCGGTAGAACGGAAGTGACGCATCCTTAATGAGTGGAGTGAGGAAGATGAGAAGAGAATTGTTTGTTTTTGTATTTTAAGAAGAAGTGTTTTGATTATTTTATGTTCATAACAAGTATTGCACTAAAGTCTATGACATAGGAACGAATGCCTCGCATGGTCGTCCTAACAGGACGTATGCTAAACACTCTAGAAAGGCGAAGGGAAACCATTCTCCTTCCATTTCCCATGTACTTAAGGCTCATGGTGTACAATACTTGTTGCCTTTATTACATGCTTTTTGATTTTTGTTATGAGATGAGAAAGAGACTCAAAGGAAGAACGGAAAAAGTCTAAATGGGGGAAAGACTAAAAATCCTAATGTTGTCATACATGGATGTCATATGGTTATGTGGAGCATAAGAACCACCTAAGCCTAAAGGGAAGAGAGGGATAACACTATCTAATGCTTATCCTACCTCACCTTAATAAAAAATTAAGGATGAGCTTGGATCCCTAAGGTATGTGGGAAAGTTCTACACAATCAAGCATTATATCATGCTATTCACAAAAGAGAAATAGTAATGAAAGAGATGAGAGATGAGAAAAGAGATGAGTATGGATTAACATCCACATACTCAAATGTCTTACCTCTGCCCCTACATAAAAGGTTAGTGCATAATCAATCACAAGTAATGAATTCAAGTGAAAGAAGCTAAATAAAACAATACTAGTTGTTTTAGGAAGACAACTTCAAAAGCAAACAATGTTTAAATCAAAAGGGAAGGGTATTAATAGTTAAGAACCAACACAAGTCAGTATGTACATGTTAAAGGATCCTACTAATGTAAACATGCCATATGAACTCAAATAAAAGCAAACTATGCACTAGACAATCATACAAATGCAAATGAAACATGAATAATGCAATATGAATGAAAATGAATCATGAATATGGATGAATGCACATGTAAGCATCAAAGTCAGAATTGAATGACATTTAAGGATGCATATAGATGTCATTAAGATGGCATAGAGTTCATGAATGCAAGTATTGAACAAGTAGGAAAAAGTGTGAGCAAACACCATTCAAGTTCCAACAATGAAGCATACTTGTAATGTAAGTAAGAAATGAAAATGGAAAATGAATAATCATGCCATATGAATGCAAGTCAGTAACTCATGACATTTAACATGATGTTTAAAAGTCAAGGATGGAAGCACAAAGTCCCCACAAGTATCACATTCAAGCACATTGATGATTAAGAGCAAACATGTTCAAGTTAGGTCAAACAAGTATACAAAAGTTTATGCACTTAAGAAAACTTGTAATGTGCAATTATGGGTCATGGCATATGGTTGAGGATGATTGCAAACAGAATTGAATCATGTTTATGTGATGGTTCAAGATCATGCAAGAGTTGGTACAAACATATACTCAAGGAAGGCAAGTGAAGATGCATAAGTTCCACAACACATTTCAAGTCCAAACATGTACACATAAATCATACAAAGATACATAAAAAATGAATTGTAACATGGGAAAAGTGACCTATAATACTGACATAACATGTACCAAGAGGTCTCAATAGGGGCCAAAGAAAAATGGCAAACAACAATCAATAAACCCTAGCACAAGTCTTCTAACATCCACACAAATAAACATGCTTTCATACAATCCAAAAAGTCATGCTAAGATGATGAGAAAATTGAGAAAAGGCAATCAAGTTGAGTTACATTCAGTGTGTAAGCATACTCCAAAAGGATGACTCAAAAAACATTAGGGATCATGCTGAAAGATGTTTCACTATGCCATACAAAACACACAAACAATTGGCTTCAAAGACCTCACTCAAAAGTCAAGAAATGACTAGAAAAATTCACAAAAAATGAATAACATGCCTCAACATATCATAAATGCATACACAAATTATTAGGCAAAAATTCAGTGCACAACTATGTCATAAAAAATCCACAATGTAGCATAGGTCATGGTTTAGTGCACACACAAAAGAAATTACAAGAAAATTCATGAAAATATGACAAAATATGATGAAATCAGAAATAAAAATAATCAAAAATTATTTAAATGTTTCTAGATGCCTCATGAATTTTTGTAGAATTTTTGGATGCTCAAATGTATTTTTAAAAATTAAAAATCAAACAACCATGCAAAGGAAAAATAAAAAAAAAACAAATGAAATGGGCCAGGGGGTGCAGCACAAGTAATTCCAAGTTGAAATGCACATTGGGCTCAACAGACCAGGGGTGTGAATAGCAAGAGAAGCCCAGTCCAAAACACGCGCTCAAGGAAGGTCCATACCATGGATGTTAGTCAAATTCTTTGACTCATCTTGAGCTATTGGATGGAGTCAACATCTGATCATCAGAGAAGTAAAGCAAACAAGAGAATCACAACACGCGTGCATGGTAACTATAATGAGACATGCACACACAAAGTTGTAATTGACCAGAAATACACAAATCACATACCAAAATGTTCTTCTCAACTAGTATATCATGAATCTAGCATCAAAAATCACAAACAACACACATACAAAGAGAATCGAAGCCAACAAGTTTGCCCTAAGATTTTCAACTAAGCACCTAAGGTGCCTATCAACTAGCCAGAGGTCACATTGCTCCTACTGAGCTTCAATCATGCAAAAACAAGTGAAATTAGATCAAAAGAGAACAAGAGGCTTGAACTGAAACATGTGCTTTTTACTGCTTCCTTAGCTTCAAAGAATACCAGAGGTGAGGTTCCACTTGTTTCTCGAACTTGATTTTGGCCAAATAAAGGCTATGAATAAGCTTAGAAATTCTTGAAAATCAACAGCTGAATGTGTGAAGCAATCTGGATATGGCAGCTTGAATATCTTCCTTTACTCCATTGATGCTTCTTGATGAAGAATGGAGGAGAAAATTGGAAAGATAATGAGTAAATCTTCGAGAGAAAGAGAGAAAAGATTGAGAGAAAGAAGGTGGAAATTTCAGAGAAGTGTGTAGAAGAAGTGTCCTCCTTTCAATTCTGTTAGAGGGAGCCTTATATACCTTGAGTTAACTGTTAACCAACTGTGGTTAACAGTTAGAAACTTGGTTAAATGAGTCAGGTGAGTCAAGTTAGTTAGACCCGAGTCATGTGGTGTTTTGTTTAAGTGTGGAAAGCAACATGAAGTTATGGTGAGGGGCATGATATCATGGTGGTGATGATGTACTGAATTTGCAGCAGCTACACAGCTTGTCATGCAAGCTTTCCTTTCTTTTTTACTTGGTTTACACATAGGTGGTAAAAAGGACATGGTCATGTGTAATGTGTAAGGACATGGTTTAGCTTAAAAGGGCAATGTTTTGGTGACATGATACATGATGGCATGCGCATAGGAGGCTGACAACAATAATGCAACCTGATTTTGCCTTGCATTTGGTTACTTGGCATGTAAGAAAATTAGATGGTATGTTGTTGACTTTGGCAAGAAATATCTCCATGACCATGGAATGATATGACATGGTTAGTGGCTCTTTGGAAAGAGGACATGGAGTAGAGCAAGGTTGATGTTCAAAACAATTGCAAATAAAGCCTCTAAGGTAATCAAAAATGATCATGAAGACCTGTGTGCATAATTGATGTAGCAGGTCAACCTGACCTGGCCTGACTAGCTCATGTGTGTGTGGAAAAATCAGAGAGGTTACCCACTTTGAGCCAACATAACTCTCAAAGGAATGATCAAATGAAAAAGTGTTGAACATCAAAGTTGAAGAGGAGATAGAAATGAACAAGATTGATGTTGAACAATTTTCCAAATGAAACCTCTATCAATGAGATATTTGGCCATGAACTTGGGCACAACATGCACACCAAGTGTTTGTGAATATTATGGCACACTGACTGGTCATGACTTGTCATTTTGCCTTGATTCCTCTCCACTTTGATCCATCATATCTCTCTCAATTTTGATCCAATGGGGATGTTCTTGGTATGGTTTTGAAGCTTAAAGTGTGAACTTTTGATAGGCCTCCATAGCCTTTCACTTTGGTGCTTGGAACATGGAGAAAGAAAGCCCTAAAGTTGACCCTTCAGCTTGTCAATGTAATGCCCCGTTTTTATTTTAATTATTATTTGTGAAATAACTGTGAATTGATGTAATTAATTGTGTGTTTTGGTGTGTTTTTCGTTGTGTTTTGTGTACCCGTAGTGAGGGGTAGTGGCCTTAAGAAGTGAGTCTTGGGGGTAGTAGGGGTGTATGGCTAATAATGTAGAAATTGGTGGTGTGGAGAGTAAAGACTAACTCAATTACTTTAATTTAATATTTGTTAAGCATAGTGTAGAATATATATTTAATTAGAGTTGTGGTGGAAATTATTATTGTTAGAATTATTTCATGAGTGGAAGTGATAATAATAATATAATGAAAATAAAATAAATAGAATAAGTTGGAATATTAGAAGTATGGAGAGTGGAAGGGTAATGTAGTAAATTCGTAGGAATAAGTAAGGGTAAAAGAGGCGAATCATATTTAGGGGTATGTAAAGAGTGGGGAATGAAAGTTATTCTCATTATACGTAAAAGTGAAAGAAAGTTGAAGAACTAAAGGGAGAAGAGGCTAGGGCAAGAAGAAGGAGAGGAACCCATTGAGGAAGAGGGAAGCTCATCAATACAAGGTAAGGGTGGGATTTCTTTAATCACTCAAGGGTTAGATGATGTAGGTATGTGGGTAGGAATCATTAGGTTGATGCCATGGATTCTTGTTTGTGGATTGTTTGGGGTTTTTAGGAAGAATCTATAACTAAAAATGTTTGGAATTGATGAAATTGTTGTATTCGAATTGTTGTGAATAATGTATATGTGGTATAAACAGGTTTTGATGACTTAAACTGGGGTTATTGGGGTTAAAAATGCAATTTAAGGGTGTGAAATCCCAGTGGGAGAAGTACTGTCATCGCAGGCATTTTTGGCTGAATCGCAGAGCCCGCTTAGCACGGTCCCCTCGGGCAGCTCATTTTAAAAACTTCGAAAATTCATAACTTTTGACTCGTAAATCCGTTTGGGTCGCCGTTCGAATCGTTGGAAAGCTGACTTTATGTAATTTATGTTAAAATTATTTTCAATGATAGATTTCCAACTATTCGACATGCCATATGTGTTTCCGTGTAGGTTCCGATGTATTGAAATGTGAAATGTGGGAGTTAGTCGTAGGAATGTATGTTGTGATTGTTGCTTATGATGTTGCGCGATGTTGTTGAGAAGTTGTTGTAGCATACCATGTGATTGTAATCGTTGTTGCTTATAATATTGTGTGATGATATTGTTGACTAGTTATGGTGTGATGTGTTGTGACTTAACTGATAAATGCAATAGTTGTTGTTTTATGAGGTTGCATGATGTTGTTACTGAGTTGTTGTGACGTAACTTGTAAATGCACTAGCTGTTACTTATGTGGTAGTATGATGATGACGTTGAGTTGTTACGGCATGTTATGTGGTAGGCATGTTTTGATGAGCTATATGCATGTTTCGATAAATACGTGTCTATTGTCGAGTGGTGTTGGCATGATGATGAATGTGCTAGGTGTATGCATGAGTCGTTGTTGCATGTTGTCATTGATGGTGCATGGCATGTGCATAGTTATGGGATGGCGTGCCCAGGTGGGGTGTTATCGTCTATCCGAATTCCTTAATGGAATCGTTGTTGTTGACATGATTGTGTGCCCTGATGGGGTGTAAGCAATCACAGTTGTTGGTGCGATCATGAAATAGGGGTCATACGTGACCATGAAATAGGGGTCATTGGTGTGATCATGAACTTGACCATGAAATAGGGGTCGAGAGTTCCGACGGGAACTGTGATCATGAAACAGGGATTGATTATGGTACCACATGCATTGAGTCTAGTTGGTGTCTCTTTGTAATTCTTTTGATAGTTGTGTTGCATTGTGATTGGATTGATTTTCTGTGTTATGTTGAATTGTGTGAATTGTGTTGGAAGTGGTGTTGTGGGTGATATACTTAATAATTTATGCTCTTATATTTATATCATCTTTCTCTTTTGTTTGATTTGAGAATCTCACCCCTTCTGTTTGAATGTTGCCTCCACGTGGGTAACGTGCAGGTAATCAGGAGTAGTGTGGAAGTCGTGGTCGGTGAAGACGAGGTGCTTCACTTTGGTTTGGAGTCTGCTCTGATATGTAACATTGGGAGTCGGGAACGCTTTATGCATGATTTTACTTTGTTAAAGAATTACAGTTGCCTTTACATTTTTGAAAACTAATATTTCGATTAATTGAAATCGTTATATTTTGTTGATCACAATGAAGAATTTCCGCTGTGTAATAAAGATGATTTTTGGATTAAAGTTGCATTAATATTTATTATATGTCACATGTCTTATTTATGAGCAAGTTCTTGTTGAAAGTAATACCCTTTTATTCCGAGTTGTTTCGTTTTACACTAATTTTTGATTAAATTATTCGGGGGTATTTAGGGTGTTACAAAGTGGTATCAGAGCAGGTCGGTTCGTCCGGCAAGGTTGTCTAATTATGTTGTTCCCTAGTATGCGACATGTGCGTGAAAACACTGTCGGTGCTTGTTTTGTTTCCCATTTGCAGGTTGGGAATGAAACAAGTGGGGGAGAAGTATCTGCTTCTTTTAGATGATCCAATTGTTGAGAGATTGGATATCACGTTGCGGTAGGAGGGGGTGCAGTGTTGGATTGTTCAACTGTTGAGAATGGTGTGATCCTTGAGGGAAGACGATCCGGTATTTTCGTTGTTTGCTTCCTTGTGAGGGGGAAGGCGATGTTGTGGCTGGAGATAGGTCGGTGATGTGTGAAGTATCCTGATGTGTTTCCTTAGGAGGTACACAATTATCTTTAGTTGGAACAAGATGATGTCATTTTTGGGATGAATTAGTGGAGATAAACCATGTGTTTACCAATTATTTAGATGAGTGGTGTAGTGTGTTGTTGAGACAAGTGTAGCTCCGGTGTTATTAGTTAAGAAGAAAGAAGGTAGTATGAGATTGTGCATGGATTACTGACAATTGTGTAAGGTAATGAGTGAGAATAAATATCCATTTCAACGGGATTGATGATTTGATGGACCAACTGGTGGGCTAGTGTGTTTTCAGTATGATTGATTTAAGTTGGATTACCTTCGGATTTGGGTGAAAAGTGAGGATAGTTGGAGAATCTTAAAAGTAAGAGAAAGAGGTGGAATTCATATTCACCATTTCCAATCTTCATTTTCGCACTTAAGGAACAGCCTACAATAAACAGGTGATAACTTTTCGCTAGTAACTCCGATGGGAGCGATTCTGGACTTTTTGGAAAGCTTGCAAAATTTCCTACAGATTGCATATAAACTTTGTCTTCTACATGTTTTTTGAGAGGGAGAAAAACACGTTTGAAGATTTGGGTCTGATGCTGAATTTGGTGAGGAGAGGTATACGGGATTCCTTGACCAACCTCCATTGCGCAGGTGATAACTTTTTAATCGAAACTCGGATTAAAGCGATTATTGAATTTCTGGAATCTATAGGAAATTACCTTCATTTTGGAATATAATTTTGTATCAAGAAGGTCTGTATCGAAGGAGATAATTGTGTTCGAAGTTGAGCGAGTATTGCTGAAATGGTTGTGATGAGGTCAAGTATAAGATGTTTGGTAATAGGAAGGAGGTGAGGGTATCGGAGAAGCACATGGAGGTGAGGCGTATGCCAATATAGAATGAGTAGAGTGGATAGATTTTTGAGGAAGGAAGAAGGTTAAATAGTAAAGTGGATTGTGTGCCATTGATGACATAGTGTCGACATGTGTCGGGAAGACTTTGGAAAATTTCTATCACCAACCAGATGATGAGATGGTACTGTTAAGATTGTGATTAGGATGAGACCAAAGGTAAAACTATACGGATCATCGAGATTGTGAAATTAAAGAAAGGACGCTATTGTAGTTGGATAATGATGATTTATGCCACCGTTATGGTTGCCAGCTACCTATTGACAAATTGAGGAACTGATCACCCTTAATCTCTTGTTGATGGTAGATGTAACGCCCCGATTCCAATTATTCCCATTTTGTTGAGTCTTTTATTTTAATTGAGTGATAAATTATTTTATTTGTGAAATTGGTATGTTAATATGCTATGTTGACGTGTTATGATATTTGACCGTTTTGAGAGTTTTCGGGGAAATTAGAATGGAGGGTATTGTAGACATTTCTCAATTAATGGTAAGTTAGAAATTTAGTAAAATTGTTAGAAAAGTGTCTAAGTGTTGAATTTTGTGAGAAAATGAATTAATTGAATTTGAGTAGAAAATAAGAAAAAGAAATAGAAAAGAAAGAAAAATGAGATAAGAAAAGAAATAGGAGAGAAAGAGAAAGAAAAGAAAAATAGAAAGAAAGAGGAGAGAAAGAAGAGGAAGAGAAGAAGAGTGAAGAAAACTTGGGAAAAACTAGGAAATCATCAAGAACAATCATCTAGTAAGCTTGGAATCCGGGTAAGGGTGTGAAATCTTATTATCTTATCAATGTGTATCATTATGTATGATTGTGTTGTTGATGTTGTGGATTTTCATGAGTTTTTGTATAAATCCATATTTTGTTAAATTGCTTGGAAATCGAATAAATGTGGTTGAAATCATGTTGTTAGTGTCCATAATTGTTGGTATATGATAGATACTTGTTATTGGACATTGTATTGGCAATTTTCTGGTGTGTAGGTGAGATTTGAGGTGTTTTGGATTGGAATCCGTAAGCAAAAATTATGCAGAAAATTTTTCTGGTTTTTCCAGGTCATACGCGTATGGGGCATGTTCATACGCGTATGAACCTTGGCAATACGCGTAATGGGGGCGAGCCATGGGCCAATACGCGCATGGGTTGCTTGTTTTCTCGGCCATCTGCCCATTTGCGTATGATACGCGTAACATTTTAGGCCGTACGCGTATGGGTCAGGTCATTATGCGTATGGGCATTTCAACGTGGAATTTGGGAAAAATGGGTCTCTGCCCGTACGCGTATGACATGTGCCCGTACGCGTATGGCCAGAAGAGTTGTAAAAATGGGATTTTTTAAAATGTGTTTTTCGTTTCCGTCCGTAACTTTTGTTCCGATTATCTGATTTTTACATTCTTGGTATCATTGTGAAGCTATTGAGCTGTACTATATGATTATGATGATTTGGAAATTGTTAGCCGATTAAATAAGTCAAAAAAGTCGGGAATAGTGTTATTTAGCGACTTTTACCGTTTTGAATGTGTGTTTGGATGTGAATCATACAATAGAGCATTGATGTGAATGTATATAAATTGTATGTGATTGTATGAGATGAATGCATGAATATATTGTGAATATGTATGCATTTCAAGAATGTCTTGAGTCATTTGCATGTGAAGCATAATGATGTGCATTCTTGTGTTGAGGGATTCTAATGAGAATCCGTTGTAACGTCGTGTGCCCATGTGGGGTGTGAGCGACGGATTGGTTCCGGAGGGAATCCGCTATAACGTCGTGTGCCCGCTTGTGGGGTGTGAGCGATGATTATAAACGATCGTGTGCCCGCTTGTGGGGTGTGAGCGACTGGGTCGTGTGCCTGCTTGTGGGGGTGTGAGCGATCCATAAACACCGTGTGCCCGCTTGTGGGGTGTGAGCGGTGGGTGAACATCGTAGGCCCGACGGGGAGTTACAGTGATGTAACGAGCGATGGTTCCAGCAGAGTTCCTGAGTGAACTTGAGATGATTGAGTCGGTACCGCATTGCATTTGCATAGAGTCGTGAGTCGGTCCCTATGATTTGCATTTATCATCTTTATAATGGTGCATTGATGAATAAACATAAATGAGTATGTTTATGTGGAATGATAAGAATTGTGAAAGTATGCATGATGTATATGCTTGGTTGTGAATATATATACACTGTGATGTATATGAGTGAGTTGTGATGAATTGTGGTGAGAATGTGAAATATGTGTATTTTGATGCTAAGATATATAATTATATGCATTGTTATTATGATAATATTTCTCACCCTTCTGCTGTTTTATAATGCTCTATGAGGCATTGCAGAGTAGGTATGCTGGTGGTCTTTTGTGAAGCGTGTCTTCATTCTTTTGGTCGGTCGGCTCTGATATGTAGCACCGGGTAGCTAGGAGGCTATGATTCTTTTGTGATACATTTGTATATGTATCTTGTTGATGAATGTTTATGTAAACATGAATTACGTTGGTGGATAATACTTGATGATGTATATATGTATATGTATATATGTTAGTTGTAATTCAATGTTTAGATTTTCCGCTTTTATTCTAAATATTAAGATATGGGTGTAAGGACTAAGTTCCTCTGTTGCAAAGTTACCCCACTGTTGCATATCAATTGTTGAGCAGGTGTTGTATGTTGTAATTTAATGTATAATGTGACCTACCTCTTTTATACCATGTTTATAATCATACTCTGACGAAATTTTTAAAATGTGCCTAAATGATTATTTGATTATTTGGGGGTATAGAAAGGGGGTGTTACATTAAGTGGTATCAGAGCCAGAGTTGAGTCAGTTGTGTCTGTCTTGTTGTTGTGTTGGTTGAACTGTTGTTTAACTTTGTTGTCATTTTTGGGAATGATCAGAATATGGCTGGTAGGAACGACAATGCGATGGCTGCTGCTTTAGAAGCAATGGCTAAGGCGGTGCAAGGTGTGCCGAATGTGAATGCTAATGACGAGTTCAGGAAGAATCAACCACCGGTCTTCAAAGGAAGATTTGATCCCGATGGTGCTCAACTTTGGTTGAAAGAGATTGAAAGGATCTTCAGAGTCATGGACTGTGCGGAGGAGAACAAGGTGAGGCTTGGGTCTCACATGCTGAAGGAAGAAGCTGACGATTGGTGGGTCGGTATGCGTCAAATTCTTGAGGTGGATGATGAAGAGGTAACTTGGGATTTATTTCGTACTGAGTTCTTAAGGAAGTATTACCCTGAAAGTGTGAAAGGGAAGAAAGAGATGGAGTTCCTTGAATTGAAACAAGGTAGTATGTCCGTGGTGGACTATACTGCTAAATTTGTGGAGTTGGTTCAATTCCATCCTCATTATGCCGCGATTACTGCTGAATTCTCAAAGTGTATTAAATATGAGAATGGTTTGCGTCCTGAGATTAAACAAGTTGTGGGGTATCAAAGGATAAGAAGGTTTTCGGATTTGACGGAATGTTGTAGAATCTTCGAGGAAGATAGCAAGGCTCGTTCTACACATTACAAAAGTTTGAATGAGAGAAAGGGAAAGCAACAAGCTAGAAGTGGACCTTATGTGACACCCGCTGATAAGGGCAAACATAGGGGAAACTTTGAGAAGAGATCTGGAGGAGGAGGTTCCGGTTCCATTAAGTGTTACAAGTATGGTGAAATGGGTCATAAATCATTTGAGTGTGGGAAGACTGTGGTGAAATGTTCTAACTGTGGAGGCCTTGGGCATGCTACTACTGATTGTAGAAGGAATGTGGTGAAGTGCTATAATTGTGGGGAACCTGGCCACATTAGCACGAAGTGTCCGAATCCGAAGAAAGCTCCAACTGGTGGGAAGGTATTTTCTTTGGCAGGGACTCAGACTTCAAGTGCAGACCGTCTGATTAAAGGTACTTGCTTTATTAATAGTACGCCTTTAGTTGCTATCATTGATACTGGAGCGACTCATTCGTTTATTTCGTCTGAGTGTGCAAATCGTTTGAATCTTGTGTTGTCTCTGATGGATGGTAAGATGGTTATTGATACTCCAGCAATGGGGTCAGTGACTACTTCTTTGGTTTATTTGAGTTGTCCTTTGACCATTTATGGTAAAGACTTTGAGATGGATTTAGTGTGTTTGCCGTTGGAAGGGTTGGATGTGGCCTTGGGTATGAATTGGTTGCAATTTAATAGAGTTCATATAGATTGTTATCACAAGTTAGTGAGGTTTCCTTCTTTGGAAGAGGATGAAGATGAGAGTTTCTTATCCACTAAAGAGTTGAAGAAACTTTTAGCGGACGAAGCTCAATTGTTTGGTTTGTTTGCATCATTGTCTATGGATAGTCAAGTGTCACTTGATGTGTTTCCTGTTGTGTGTGATTTTCCTGAAGTGTTTCCTGAGGATATTACGAATGTACCGCCGGAAAGGGAAGTTGAGTTTTCTATTGATCTAGTTCCGGGTACTAGACCAGTTTCGATGGCACCGTATCGTATGTCGCCATCGGAGTTGGTAGAATTGAAGAAACAATTGAATGACTTGTTAGACAAGAGATTTGTAAGGCCAAGTGTTTCTCCTTGGGGTGCTCCGGAATTGTTGGTAAAGAAGAAGGATGGAAGTATGCGGTTATGCATTGATTATCGACAATTGAACAAGGTGACAATTAAGAACAAGTATCCGCTTCCAAGGATCGATGATTTATTGGACCAATTGGTTGGTGCTCGTGTTTTTAGCAAGATTGATTTGAGATCGGGATATCACCAGATTCATGTGAAAGAAGAGGATATTCAAAAGACAGCCTTTAGGACACGGTATGGCCATTACGAATATTCCGTGATGCCATTCGGGGTTTCTAATGCGCCGGGTGTGTTTATGGAATACATGAATCATATTTTTCATGAACAGTTGGATCGTTTTGTGGTTGTGTTCATCGACGATATTTTGATTTATTCTAAGTCTCAAGAGGAGCATGAAGAGCATTTGAGGATTGTGTTACAAATTTTGAAAGAGAAACAATTGTATGCTAAGTTGTCGAAATGTGAGTTTTGGTTGTCGGAAGTAAGTTTTCTTGGGCATGTTATTTCCGGTGGTGGTATTAGTGTTGATCCATCCAAGATTGATGCCGTAATGCAATGGGAGGCTCCTAGATCGGTTACGGAGATTCGAAGCTTTTTAGGCTTGGCGGGTTATTATCGGAGGTTTATTGAAGGATTTTCGAAGTTGGCACTTCCATTAACGCAATTGACTTGTAAAGGAAAGGCTTTCATTTGGGATATTCATTGTGAAGAGAGTTTCAATGAGCTAAAACGAAGGTTGACAACGGCTCCGATCTTGATTTTGCCAAATCCGACGGAACCCTTTGTTGTGTATTGTGATGCTTCTTTGGTTGGTTTAGGTGGTGTTTTGATGCAAGATGGAAAAGTTGTGGCTTATGCTTCAAGACAATTGAGAGTGCATGAAAAGAATTATCCTACGCATGACTTGGAGTTAGCGGCCGTGGTGTTTGTTTTGAAAATTTGGAGGCACTATCTTTATGGTGCAAGATTTGAAGTTTTTAGTGATCACAAGAGCTTGAAATATTTATTTGATCAAAAAGAATTGAACATGAGACAAAGAAGGTGGTTAGAGCTTTTGAAGGATTATGATTTTGGTTTGAATTACCATCCGGGTAAGGCAAACGTAGTGGCCGATGCCTTGAGTGGGAAGTCATTACATATGTCCGCATTAATGATGAGAGAATGGGAACTTTTGGAGAATTTTAGATACTTGAGTTTGGTTTGTGAAATGACGCCGAGAAGTGTGAGACTTGGTATGCTACATGTTACGAATGATTTTCTTACAACCGTGTGTGAAAAGCAAAAGTTGGACTTGAAGTTCGTTGATTTGATGATGAATGAGAATGAGGATTTCAAGGTTGATAATTTTGGAGTTTTGAGATTCCGTGGTCGTATTTGTATTCCCGATGATGCGGAGTTGAAAAAGATGATATTAGAAGAAGGAAACCGAAGTAGCTTAAGTATTCATCCAGGAGCGAATAAAATGTATCAAGATTTGAAGAAAATCTTTTGGTGGTCCGGATTAAAGAGAGATGTGGCTCAATTTGTGTATGCGTGCTTAACTTGTCAAAAGTCGAAGGTGGAACATCAAAAGCCTAGTGGGTTGATGCAACCGTTGGACATTCCGGAGTGGAAATGGGATAGTATATCGATGGATTTTGTTACGGGATTGCCGAATACGCAAAGAGGTCATAATGCTATTTGGGTAATTGTTGATAGGCTTACTAAATCTACTCACTTCATTCCAATTGATATTAGTTATCCTTTGGAGAGATTAGCCGAGATTTATATTCTTACGGTTGTGAAGTTACATGGAGTTCCTAAGAGTATTGTATCGGATAGAGATCCTAGATTCACGTCGAGGTTTTGGGAGAGTTTACAAAAGGCTTTGGGTTCTAAGCTAAGATTGAGTTCGGCTTATCATCCGCAAACGGATGGTCAAACCGAGAGGACAATTCAATCGTTGGAGGATTTATTGCGTGCTTGTGTGCTCGAACAAGGGGGTGCTTGGGATAGTTATTTGGCGTTGATTGAGTTCACCTACAATAACAGTTTTCATTCAAGTATAAGTATGGCACCATTTGAGGCTTTGTATGGTCGGAGATGTCGAACACCTTTGTGTTGGCATGAAACCGGTGAAAGGACGATAGTTGGGCCGGAGATGGTGCAACAAACGACGGAGAAAGTGAAGTTTATCCGTGAGAAGATGAAAGCTTCTCAAAGTAGACAAAAGAGCTATCATGACAAGAGAAGAAAAGATCTTGAGTTTCAAGAAGACGACCATGTGTTTTTGAGAGTTACGCCGGTTACGGGTGTAGGTCGTGCTTTGAAATCGAAGAAGTTGACTTCTCGTTTTATTGGTCCGTATCAGATTTCCGCACGAGTTGGTGTTGTGGCTTACCGTGTGGCGTTGCCTCCGAATCTTTCGAATTTGCATGATGTATTCCATGTTTCGCAACTTCGGAAGTATGTTCCGGATCCGTCACATGTTATTCCTATGGACGAGGTTGAAGTGAGAGATAACCTTACGGTTGAAACTTTACCGATTAGGATTTTGAACAGTGAAGTTAAGAAGCTAAGAGGCAAGGATATTACACTTGTGAAAGTAGCGTGGGGAGGCGCTGCGGAAGGCGATATGACTTGGGAACTAGAGAGTAGGATGCGAGAGTCGTATCCGGAGTTGTTTGAATCAGGTAATATTTTCAAGGACGAAAATTTCTAAAGTGGGGGAGAGTTGTAACGCCCCGATTCCAATTATTCCCATTTTGTTGAGTCTTTTATTTAAATTGAGTGAGAAATTATTTTATTTGTGAAATTGGTATGTTAATATGCTATGTTGACGTGTTATGATATTTGACCGTTTTGAGAGTTTTCGGGGAAATTAGAATGGAGGGTATTGTAGACATTTCTCAATTAATGGTAAGTTAGAAATTTAGTAAAATTGTTAGAAAAGTGTCTAAGTGTTGAATTTTGTGAGAAAATGAATTAATTGAATTTGAGTAGAAAATAAGAAAAAGAAATAGAAAAGAAAGAAAAATGAGATAAGAAAACAAATAGGAGAGAAAGAGAAAGAAAAGAAAAATAGAAAGAAAGAGGAGAGAAAGAAGAGGAAGAGAAGAAGAGTGAAGAAAACTTGGGAAAAACTAGGAAATCATCAAGAACAATCATCTAGTAAGCTTGGAATCCGGGTAAGGGTGTGAAATCTTATTATCTTATCAATGTGTATCATTATGTATGATTGTGTTGTTGATGTTGTGGATTTTCATGAGTTTTTGTATAAATCCATATTTTGTTAAATTGCTTGGAAACCGAATAAATGTGGTTGAAATCATGTTGTTAGTGTCCATAATTGTTGGTATATGATAGATACTTGTTATTGGACATTGTATTGGCAATTTTCTGGTGTGTAGGTGAGATTTGGGGTGTTTTGGATTGGAACCCGTAAGCAAAAATTATGCAGAAAATTTTTCTGGTTTTTCCAGGTCATACGCGTATGGGGCATGTTCATACGCGTATGAACCTTGGCAATACGCGTAATGGGGGCGAGCCATGGGCCAATACGCGCATGGGTTGCTTGTTTTCTCGGCCATCTGCCCATTTGCGTATGATACGCGTAGCATTTTAGGCCGTACGCGTATGGGTCAGGTCATTACGCGTATGGGCATTTCAATGTGGAATTTGGGAAAAATGGGTCTCTGCCCGTACGCGTATGACATGTGCCCGTACGCGTATGGCCAGAAGAGTTGTAAAAATGAGATTTTTTAAAATGTGTTTTTCGTTTCCGTCCGTAACTTTTGTTTCGATTATCCGATTTTTACATTCTTGGTATCATTGTGAAGCTATTGAGCTGTACTATATGATTATGATGATTTGGAAATTGTTAGCCGATTAAATAAGTCAAAAAAGTCAGGAATAGTGTTATTTAGCGACTTTTACCGTTTTGAATATGTGTTTGGATGTGAATCATACAATAGTGCATTGATGTGAATGTATATAAATTGTATGTGATTGTATGAGATGAATGCATGAATATATTGTGAATATGTATGCATTTCAAGAATGTCTTGAGTCATTTGCATGTGAAGCATAATGATGTGCATTCTTGTGTTGAGGGATTCTAATGAGAATCCGTTGTAATGTCGTGTGCCCATGTGGGGTGTGAGCGACGGATTGGTTCCGGAGGGAATCCGCTATAACGTCATGTGCCCGCTTGTGGGGTGTGAGCGATGATTATAGAGGATCGTGTGCCCGCTTGTGGGGTGTGAGCGATCGATTCGTGTGCCCGCTTATGGGGTGTGAGCGATCCATAAACACCGTGTGCCCGCTTGTGGGGTGTGAGCGGTGGGTGAACATCGTAGGCCCGACGGGGAGTTACAGTGATGTAACGAGCGATGGTTCCAGCAGAGTTCTTGAGTGAACTTGAGATGATTGAGTCGGTACCGCATTGCATTTGCATAGAGTTGTGAGTCGGTCTCTATGATTTGCATTTATCATCTTTATAATGGTGCATTGATGAATAAACATAAATGAGTATGTTTATGTGGAATGATAAGAATTGTTAAAGTATGCATGATGTATATGCTTGGTTGTGAATATATATACACTGTGATGTATATGAGTGAGTTGTGATGAATTGTGGTGAGAATGTGAAATATGTGTATTTTGATGCTAAGATATATAATTATATGCATTGTTATTATGATAATATTTCTCACCCTTCTGCTGTTTTATAATGCTCTATGAGGCATTGCAGAGTAGGTATGCTGGTGGTCTTTTGTGAAGCGTGTCTTCATTCTTTTGGTCGGTCGGCTCTGATATGTAGCACCGGGTAGCTAGGAGGCTATGATTCTTTTGTGATACATTTGTATATGTATCTTGTTGATGAATGTTTATGTAAACATGAATTACGTTGGTGGATAATACTTGATGATGTATATATGTATATGTATATATGTTAGTTGTCATTCAATGTTTAGATTTTCCGCTTTTATTCTAAATATTGAGATGTGGGTGTAAGGACTAAGTTCCTCTGTTGCAAAGTTACCCCACTGTTGCATATCAATTGTTGAGCAGGTGTTGTATGTTGTAATTTAATGTATAATGTGACCTACCTCTTTTATACCATGTTTATAATCATACTCTGACGAAATTTTTAAAATGTGCCTAAATGATTATTTGATTATTTGGGGGTATAGAAAGGGGGTGTTACAGTAGACGGGATCATGTTGGATGGGATAGATGTGTCTTGCCAGCTGGTGTAGTATGTACATTGAATTGTTTGAAGACGAGCCAAGTGCTTGTGGATTGTTTGATTAGTCGATGCATATTCCTATATCTGAAGATGAGGCGTATTCGAGGCTTTTGTATGTTAATCAGATGATGTTGATAGTTACTTATCAGAAGCAGAGAACAACATGCTGACTAAAGATATGCCAAGGGTGTCGCCATGGAGAGCCTTATTATTATTAGTAAATAAAAGGATGACGGCATGAGGTTGCGTGTGGATCGGTGAGTAGTATGGAAACTCACAGTTGTGTCCGGGGTAGCTTGAGTTTTGATTTGAGATTAATCGAGAATCCGATAGACATGAGACTTGAAGCATTGGAAAGATGATCCAGTGAGGCAGTAAATGGAAATGCGAGACCATGATTCAACCAAGGATGTTTGGTAGGGGATAGTAGTGACTAGTACGCCTTAAAGTGTGTGTAAGAAATATGGATCGTATCTTCTATACTTATTTGGATAAGTTACAACTGGTGTTCATTGTGGATGTTCGGATCTATTATAAAAATCGGAAGAAGAACATGTAGAGTAATTGAGAATTGAGTTACAAGTATTGAAAGAAGTGGAGTTATATGTTAAATTATCAAAGTGTGATTTTTGGTTAGTAGAGATGAGTTTACTTGGTTGTGTTAATTCAGATAAGGGTATTGTTGTGGATCTATCCAAAGTAGATGTAGTTCTACAATGAGGAAGCTATGAAGTGGGTTAAGGGGAGTATAATATTCTTGGACTTAGTTGGTTATTATCACGGAGTTTTGTAGCAGGAATCGTGAAGGGCGCTTAGCGCCGTCGAGCGCGCCCAGCGCGGTCTGGAAGACTCTCGCCCTCTCGAGGCAAAAGCGAGCGCGCTTAGCGCGAGTCAAATCCCACATAGCACGGTCTGGGAGTGGAAAAGGTGACTTTTTCTTGTCGAAATTAATTGGAAATATGTATCCTTATGCGGTTATGGTATTGGGATGCTGTTATGTGTTTAAGATGAGTTTAGACAGTGTGATAATATAAGATGGTAAAGTTGTAGCTGATGTTTTACGATAGTTGGAGATTCCTGAAAGTATCTATCCTATTCAAGATTTGGAATTGGCTAAGGTTGTAATTGTGTTGGGTATCCGGAGGTATTATTTTTATGAATCCAGGTCCGAAGTGTTTAGTAATCACAAGAGTGTAGAATACCTATTTGGTCGGAATTCTCGATGAGTTAAGACGAAAGTCGTTTCTTATGTCTGCTTTGATGGTCGAAAGTTGGATGTGAACTTGGTAGATTTGATAGTTGTGAGTAATTCGAGTGCACAACGAAAGCGTGGTGTAGTGCAGTTTGTTCGTACGTGTGTAACAATGATGTTGGTAGTTTGGTTACATTGAGGTTGTGTTATGGACTTTTGTGTTTTTATCTTTGTTGTTGCCTCGTTACTTATGGTGATGGTTCGAGTACGAGTAGCTAATTCCTATGATGGAGAATTAGGGGAGTGTTGCCTATGGTGATGGTAACGATCGTGTTGTGTTCTGGTTCATAGTGAACCTGTGTGTTCTTAACTTGGTTATTCCTTGTGTCTTGAGTTGGTCGTCGAGTGCAATGCATGAGCATTGCATCGTGTTGTTGTTGTCGTTGATAAGGTTTATTGTTGTCTTGTGTTATCTATGATGTTGCCATTCAGGGCATGGGAGTTGATTAGTCGGATGCGAGAACGTATCTGGAGTAGTTGCATCGAGTAAATTTTCGAGGACGAAAATATTCTAAGTGGGGGAGAGTTGTAACGCCCCGTTTTTATTTTAATTATTATTTGTGAAATAACTGTGAATTGATGTAATTAATTGTGTGTTTTGGTGTGTTTTCGTTGTGTTTTGTGTACCCGTAGTGAGGGGTAGTGGCCTTAAGAAGTGAGTCTTGGGGGTAGTAGGGGTGTATGGCTAATAATGTAGAAATTGGTGGTGTGGAGAGTAAAGACTAACTCAATTACTTTAATTTAATATTTGTTAAGCATAGTGTAGAATATATATTTAATTAGAGTTGTGGTGGAAATTATTATTGTTAGAATTATTTCATGAGTGGAAGTGATAATAATAATATAATGAAAATAAAATAAATAGAATAAGTTGGAATATTAGAAGTATGGAGAGTGGAAGGGTAATGTAGTAAATTCGTAGGAATAAATAAGGGTAAAAGAGGTGAATCATATTTAGGGGTATGTAAAGAGTGGGGAATGAAAGTTATTCTCATTATAGGTAAAAGTGAAAGAAAGTTGAAGAACTAAAGGGAGAAGAGGCTAGGGCAAGAAGAAGGAGAGGAACCCATTGAGGAAGAGGGAAGCTCATCAATACAAGGTAAGGGTGGGATTTCTTTAATCACTCAAGGGTTAGATGATGTAGGTATGTGGGTAGGAATCATTAGGTTGATGCCATGGTTTGTTGTTTGTGGATTGTTTGGGGTTTTTAGGAAGAATCTATAACTAAAAATGTTTGGAATTGATGAAATTGTTGTATTCGAATTGTTGTGAATAATGTATATGTGGTATAAACGGGGTTTGATGACTTAAACTGGGGTTATTGGGGTTAAAAATGCAATTTAAGGGTGTGAAATCGCAGTGGGAGAAGTACTATCATCGCAGGCATTTTTGGCTGAATCGCAGAGCCCGCTTAGCCCGCTCTAGCCCGCTTAGCGCAGTCCCCTCGGGCAGCTCATTTTAAAAACTTCAAAAATTCATAACTTTTAACTCGTAAATCCGTTTGGGTCGCCGTTCGAATTGTTGGAAAGATGACTTTATGTACTTTATGTTAAAATTATTTTCAATGATAGATTTCTAACTATTCGACGTGCCATATGTGTTTCCATGTAGGTTCTGATGTGTTGAAATGTGAAATGTGGGAGTTAGTCGTAGGAATGTATGTTGTGATTGTTGCTTATGATGTTGCGCGATGTTGTTGAGAAGTTGTTGTAGCATACCATGTGATTGTAATCGTTGTTGCTTATAATATTGTGTGATGATATTGTTGACTAGTTATGGTATGATGTGTTGTGACTTAACTGATAAACGCAATAGTTGTTGTTTTATGAGGTTGCATGATGTTGTTGTTGAGTTGTTGTGACGTAACTTGTAAATGCACTAGTTGTTACTTATGTGGTAGTATGATGATGACGTTGAGTTGTTACGGCATGTTATGTGGTAGGCATGTTTTGATGAGCTATATGCATGTTTCGATAAATGCGTGTCGATTGTCGAGTGGTGTTGGCATGATGATGAATGTGCTAGGTGTATGCATGAGTCGTTGTTGCATGTTGTCATTGATGGTGCATGACATGTGCATAGTTGTGGGATGGCGTGCCCAGGTGGGGTGTTATCGTCTATCCGAATTCCTTGATGGAATCGTTGTTGTTGGCATGATTGTGTGCCCAGATGGGGTGTAAGCAATCACAGTTGTTGGTACGATCATGAAATAGGGGTCGTACGTGACCATGAAATAGGGGTCGTTGGTGTGATCATGAAATAGGGGTCATACTTGACCATGAAACAGGGGTCGAGAGTTCCGACGGGAACTGTGATCATGAAACAGGGATCGATTATGGTACCACATGCATTGAGTCTAGTTGGTGTCTGTTTGTAATTATTTTGATAGTTGTGTTGCATTGTGATTGGATTGATTATCTGTGTTATGTTGAATTGTGCGAATTGTGTTGGAAGTAGTGTTGTGGGTGATATACTTAATAATTTATGCTCTTATATTTATATCATCTTTCTCTTTTGTTTGATTTGAGAATCTCACCCCTTCTGTTTGAATGTTGCCTCCACGTAGGTAACGCGCAGGTAATCAGGAGTAGTGTGGAAGTCGTGGTCGGTGAAGACGAGGTGCTTCACTTTAGTTTGGAGTCTGCTCTGATATGTAACATTGGGAGTCGGGAACGCTTTATGCATGATTTTACTTTTTTTTAAAGAATTACAGTTGCCTTTACATTTTTGAAAACTAATATTTCGATTAATTGAAACCGTTATATTTTGTTGATCACAATGAAGAATTTCCGCTGTGTAATAAAGATGATTTTTGGATTAAAGTTGCATTAATATTTATTATATGTCACATGTCTTATTTATGAGCAAGTTCTTGTTGAAAGTAATACCCTTTTATTCCGAGTTGTTTCGTTTTACTCTAATTTTTCGATTAAATTATTCGGGGGTATTTAGGATGTTATAGTCAACACTTGCCATAAATGGAAACCCTACATTGCTATTTTTGGCAACTTTGTACATTTCTTGATTTTTGATGAATCCCTCATTATTTCTTGATCAAATCCTCACCAATGATCATATTTGACATGAGGAACATGAATTTGACCTCAAAAAGTCAAGAGTCGACTTTTTCCTCTGCACAGTTGACTTTCCCCCAAATCTCCTGATTCTCAATCGAATGATCAATTGAAACCCTTCCAAATCAAATTGATGGATAATTCTTCATCCTTAGACCCTTGAGGACATGTAGAATATCATAGAATCAAGTCTTGCCTAAAAAATCAGAAATAAACTGATTTTATGGCAAACCCTAATTTGGACCCCTCAGTCTAGGAGAAATCAGCACATCCTCCAAATCCAAATTCCTCTGAGTATGATGTATATCCTCTCTAACAAAGATGTGATATGCCATTTGGAAATGATAAAAGCTCAAAGATCTTGCCCATTGGGGTGTTATACTTCAGAATTCCAAAACCCTAGTTTGCACTGGTTAGGAGAATATGACTTCCTTCAATCTTCTATTGAATTCTCATCTTGTGATACCTTGAGGACTCAAATGAGATGAATTGAGATATGAGGAGCCCTTGTGACTTATTTGGAAAAGCTTTTTACTCCTGTCCTTTGGCTTTGAACTGTCCACACCTTGATGTACTTGATACCATGCCTTGCAACCAATGATGTGTATGATTTTTAGTATGACCTATTACGATATGCAAATGAATGAAACATAAGCCAATTATTGGAGAGAGAGAGATAATAGGGTAAATTTTGAGGTATTACACCTGGTTCCATGAACTACGACGCCCAGAAGCCTTTAGATAGATAACTCATCCAAGCCTAGAAGCAAGCAAAATGGTTCCCGTCGAGTACGACGGATGCGTTAGGTGCTAGTACCTTCCTTTCGCATAACCGACCCCCCGTTCCCGTTTCTCTTCCCCTTGGGTTTTATCGATATTTTCCCTGTCCTTTGGGACTAAATAAAGTTCGGTGGTGACTCTGTTGTATCTTTGAGTGTGCGATTCACTCAGGATGTAAACCAACTATCTTCACCTTCCAGTCATAGTTGTACTTTTTCTCATCCTCATCATTCCATTGTGCTTCGGGCTTGGGAACAACAACACCATTTTCATCGGTCATGGTTATTTCCATAGGACCGTTCAAAATAACATTCCAAACCTTCCAATCAATGGAATTTATATGCACGCGCATATAATCTTTCCAGTAGCTATAATTCTCGCCTGTAAAAACTGGAGCTCTATTATAAGCCCCTTTAGGTTCGTTCGCCATTTTCTAAGAAATTATATCAAAGCACCAGATAAATCGGAGCTCGTGATACCACTTGTTAGATGATGACTTGGATCTAGAAGGGGGGTTGAATAGATTCTACAATTTATTACGCGCTTATGGTGTTCCAAAAATTGGTTTAAAAAAGTTTAATGCGAAAGCAACCACTGAATCAATTCGTCTACAACGAACCGCTACTAGAAAAATCGGATATGCATAAAGCCACTACGAATGATGCGGCGGATGAGAAAAACCAAACAGAATCAACAATACACAATGTAATCAACTCAAATATATGCACTTGATATTTCCAATCACCAACGGGTGAATACAACAAACTTAATTCACAAAGTTCTGTATAAACTTGTGCTTAATCAATTTATCAAACACTTGTCGTGCAAGGCACTCGAAGTGTAAATTTCAAAGTAATGTGAGTGTAGAGCTAATCCAAATACAATCCAAGGGATTGTAGTGCTTTTACAAATCAATTATTCAGCTCTATACTACACTACACCAGAAATTTTCAATCAATTGATTATTCACAAGTTTAATCAATATCAAAATGTAAAAGGTTAGGGAAAGAGAGAACAAACACGATTTATTTAGGCAGTTCCCCTACCGTCCTCGCTAAGGGTACCTCTGCCCCCAATTCCGAACATGGAATTGAGATATGTATATATTACTGTTGCAAATTGTTTTTACAAGAGAAAACTGAACAATCAAACCCTTAAACGTCTTTGATGTCGATGCAAAGTCTTCTCTCCCCTTGATTCAAGATGAATCAAGTGCCTCGAATTTGGTTGAACAAATCACCGTCTCACGCTACTCGATTGCAAGAACCCGCGGCTCTTCAATCCCCTTCACTCGGTCGATTTCGATCTCCCACAATTCGATCCCAAATCTTTCTCGTACGATCCTCCAATTATTGCTACTAGACTGACTGAACACTCTGTTCTTCAATCACCTTCGCACGGCTGAATCCTTGTAGAGAAACCGATTTGTGCAAAAACCCCCAAAATCACTCGGATTCTTGGAGGACAAAACTTAGAGTTTTATTCAAGAAACACCTACTGATTCTCAACCCAGCACGAAGGATACAGCACACATTAAGTCTGAACGTTATCACTTCACACAATGCACAACACTAACAAAAATGGTTATGTGTAGTTGTTAGAGAACACATGGTTGAACATGAAGATGAAGAGAAAAATCAGTACCTATTTCACGTTTCTTGTTATTTTTTAAAATATGAGGAACCAACTATATATATGATGCAAAATAACCAACTGAATCAAGTAGCAGCAAAAATAACATAACATAATGAAGAAAAAATGACCCAAACCAGCGAAGAGTCGACCGCTCGCTGGATGAGGGTCGGTGGGCGCTTACCCGGTGAAGCGTCTATGCAAAAGGATCAAGCATGCGTCGACCGCTACAGGACCATGCGTCGACGCATGGATGCTAAAAATGAAGAATAAGAAAACCTGAAGCATGCGTCGACCGCATGCATAGAAAGGGGTTAGCGTGCGCTTACCTGGTCGTTTCATAAAATTGGTCAAGAGTGCATGAGTCGACTCATGCACAGGTTTGGTCGACGCAAGACATGAAAAATCCCATAAACGTATTTTTCTACAAGTCTTCACCAACTTAGGACTAATCATGCATACTTAACACTAAAACCATGATTATACTCAGGTAAAAAAATGTATAGGACTCTTCCTATATATTTAGACACATGATTATCAATACTTGTATGTAATGTGAACGACAATGACATGATACCGTTCAGATTACAAACTAAGAGCTAGCCTACATTGTTGACATCATTAAAACAGAAACCAAGTGAGAAGCACCTTGCTCTCACACTCTCATCATTTTTTTGCCTTGCAAACTTTTCTTTAGCTTCTCGTGGATCATTCTTCTTGGCATGACATTCGTGAGCAAAATGCCCAAGCTTTTGGAAATTGTAACATTGAACGTTGCTCTTGTCATTTCTCCATTTTACTCATCTTTCTCTATTGTTGCCACCTATGTAGTTGCTTGATCCACCACCTTTTTTGTAGTCGCTTTCACCCTTTTGGAATGTTGAATTATTGAAATTTTGGGATTCTCTCGCAACATTGTTGTGGTTGTTTTCTCTACCTCTACTCATGGACCACTTTCCCTTCAGCCTTTGCTTTGTCAATATTCCTCTTGTCTATTCTCTACTCAAGAGCCTCAAAAGAACTTTGAAAATCTTCTTTACTCATGGTTGAAAGATCCTTGGACTCTTCAATAGCAACTACTACGTTATCGAATCTTGACGTCAATGATCTCAAGATTTTACCAACCACATACTGCTCGGTGATTGTCTCTCCACACGCTTTAAGTCGATTCACCAATCTTGTAATTCTTGTAGTAAATTCACCAATGATTTTCTTCTCCTCTATTTGAATTAAATCCATTTGCCTTTTTTAATTTTATAACCTCGTCACCTTTCCCTTATCAGCTCCTTCATAAATTTTCTCCAAGATTTCCCAAGCTTGCTTTGAGGATGTGCAGTCACCAACCTTTTCAAAATTATTCGCATCAACATATTAATGAATACGATACAAATCTTTCAAATCTTTCGTCTTCTCTTCCTTGTGTGTGGTTCTTTATGCAGTCGTTGCACCTTATACAAGTGGATTAACATCGTTCTTGATCATTTCAAGAACACCTTGATAACCAAACAACACCTTTATCTATTTGCACCACTTGTCATAATTCTTCGCATCGAGAATTGGAAGATTTGCAGAGATACATTCATTGAAGATGGAAAGTATTTTCGCACACTAAATATTTGATCAAAAAACCAGACTCTTGATTCCAAATATTGGAAAAACCCAATCACAAGATAAAATAATAAATAATGGAGAGATGAAGAGAATGAGAGAACTAGAGAGAATTATGGTGAAAATATGGTTGTTATTTCATTAATGACCCAACATGGGTGTTTATAGAACAATACACATCAATGTAGCTTACAAACTAAAAAAGAAAACAAACTTTGCAACCATGTAATCAGTTACACCAAATTTGTAACCGATTACAAGAAACTACTGTTTCAAAAATATAGAAAACTTGAAGGTGGTAAACGGTTACATGATGCTTCTATTTGAAACTGACTCTTGCTAAAGAGGTGGCAACGAGTTACATTTCTGTTGTAACCGATTACACCAACTTGAATTACTCTATTTTCACAATGACAAATTACATCCACCGTCACTATAAGTAGGAAAAAATTGAATTTATGTGGACGTTAGACACATAAGTCATTTTCATGGTATAATTCCAAAATATTATTAGGGTGTATTTGTTTCAAACTTTATAATTATATTCTTTAAAATGATCTTTCCAGGATTATGTGTTTGATAAAGACTTAAGATCCTAGAAATAATTGTAAAACTTATTCAATTTAAAATTAAAAAAAAATAAAAATAAATATGAACGATAGTGAAAAATTATAGTTGAATTTATTTCCAAAAAAAATGTTACATTCTCATTCTTTAAATCTTAAAATAAAAAAAAATCATATATAAATAAAATTTTCTAAAAATTTTCTAAAAATTAAAATAATTTTGTAAAACTTAAATCAAACATGAGAATATTGCATTCTCATCAATATTTTTTCAAACATTGGAACAAACACAGCCTTAATAAATAAATTATTATAAAATTTTGACAAAAAGTTGGACGACTTTGCCTCTTTTCTAAACATAAATTACAAAGATACGCTTCCACTGTTGCATGTTTATTGTCGGTGTTGCTAACATGTTTTTTGACAGCTGATGCTAACAGTAACATGTACTTAGTGCACGAGTTAAAATTACAAAAGAAAGATTGATTTAAAAACATATACTATAACCGTATAAATTTGATTTAAAAACAGGTTTCTTAAAGCATTAAATCAAATACTTTTATTTATTAGTCACAAAAGCACCAAAAAAATCTATACAAGTTAAATGATATTCAAAATTTAATAATATTTTTTATGGATACACGGATGTTTAGTTCATTAAAATTTATATAAAACTCACCAAAAAATTTCAAAAAAATCATTAGAATGTATTAAAGAAACAATTCTAAACATGAAGAAAAAAAATACAAGATTGTTTAGATGAAGGTATAATTAAACCAAAGAATACTAGGCAGTTAAAAAAATATTAACAACTAAAAAATTGGTCCAAAATAATTGATATTACAAAATAATAGGTTAAACTTGACTTTAAATTTAATCTACCACCACATGTGAATTTTTACTCGGTCAATAACTTGAGATCCGGAAGATTCATTACTCCTAAATAAAATAATTATTACGATCGAACATATTATCCAAGCACAAACTAATCAAATAACTCTGAGACAATCACATAATTATTTTTTAAGCGAAAAAAGATCAATAAATTATTGTGCATAAATAATGATATCATTTGACAAAGCACCAAATCATTATCATTTCTTCCCGCAAGTTTCTAAACGAAAAGACCCATCATCTTAGGAAACAGACAACGGACAGAATGGAGGAAGGTGACCTACAGTAAACGGAAGAACGGCTATGCGGCAGGCAAGTGGGATTGTCATCCAAGAGAAGATCTTAAACGTAGGATTGGAACTATTGAAACACACTCTTTCTACATTTCAGAGTTCCCGAACACAATGAAGGCGGAGGATCTCTTCAATCTCTTCTTGGATTATGGGAATATAGTGGAAGTGGTTATCTCTCCTAAAAGAAACAAAAATGGAAAACGTTTTGGTTTCGCGAGATTTGTGGAAGTGGAAGACCTTAGGACCTTTGCGATTCAGCTTGACAACATCTTCATTGATAAGGTTAAGTTACATGCCAACGTTCCTAGGTTCTCTAGATCGGAGAAGAATAAGGGGAATGGGAGAACTATCAGTAAACAGAAAATAGATCATCATTTCGGAAAGGGTACAGAAGGTGCAAGCAGAAGAAAGCTGGACCAAGGAGTGGGAAGAAGAACTTTTGCAGAGGCAGTGATTGGTGGAAGTGGATCAAAGCAAGCGTTCCTTAAGTATGAACCTAAGCAAGAAGACATGGTTAGACTTAAAAAGGCCTATGTGGGAGTTGTTCTTCAGCCTGGAATGACTTATAACGTTAGAACAAGCTTCGAGATGGAAGGATATTTTACTATTAAAGTCACACCTTTGGGTTCTAACTTTTGTTTACTGGAAGAATTTGAACCTGGAGAGATCCAAGACCTTATCAGAGAAGCAGAATCGTGGTGGAGATAGTGGTTCTTAGAGATAAAGGAATGGAATGAAACAGTGGTGGACAAAGAAAGGGCCAATTGGCTCAGATGTTATGGGATTCCATGTCAAGCATGGAACTTCTCTTTCTTCGAAATTCTAGCAAAAACGGTGGGTAGTTATGTCTGTGCAGATGAGAATACACTCAAGGGAGATAGCATGGATGTAGCCAGATTTATGGTTAGAACCTATTGTGCTATGTTCTTCAATGAAACCTTCAAAATTCAGATCAATGGGATGGTTTTTAACATAAAAATGTGCGAAGATTACCACGGTCCTCTCCGTATAGTGCTTCAAAAGAACAACATCCCTGTGAAAAATGGTTCCTCCTCTTCTGAATCGGAATCCAGGTGGAGTTTCAATGAAGGGCAATCAGTCAGTTGCGAAGACAGGGATATTTTTAGCGAGGAGGTCGAAATCGTTCCAGCTCCGGCTGATTCTACGACGGAGGACAAACTGGTGCAGGCGTTTGGGAAGTCTACGAATTCCGACTGCTCTCTAGCTATGTCAGAGCAGATTGTAGCCAACTCTACGAGCAGGCTTAAGGTTGACGAGGTTGGAGTAGAAGCAGCTTTTTTTCACCTTTCTCCAGACAAGACGTGTGAAGTAAGGAAAGGTACTGATGCTTCTGAGGAAGGGGTTGTCTGTCCTCTGCAAAGTGTGGGTCCATCAGTTAAGGATGTTTCTGATTCTAGCGAAAAGGTTTTCTTGACGGTTCCCCAGAAAAAGGTTAAACTAAAAAAGGTGTCTGAGGTTATTGGGCCTTTGACCCGTAAGCCCATCGCTAAAAAAAGGCTCTCTAGGAAGATGGATCGGGCGTTAGCTAAAAGAATTGAGTAAATGGAGGACCCGATTGAATAATTTTCTAATCCCTCTTACTTTGAGGTGTTGAGTAAAATCCCTAATCCCTCTCACAATTCTGAGAAAAGGGGTGATTCTTCTAAAACGAAAACAGACTCTGATAACTTTTCTGCTGGAGCAATTCTATGATGTGATCAAACGTCCGACTCAGATATGAGATGTTGTAACCAGAAGTTTTGGAACAATATTGATTCTATGTTGGGAGAGAGACTGAGGGGAGCGATATCTGATTTGGGGATCAAGACGGGAGTCGAGGGTTCGAATTGGTCAAGTGACATCCTCAAACAAATTGAAGACATGGAAGAGGAAGATAGAAGAAGATTCGTGGGATAGAGGGACAAATCCACAACTTTTCAATGATTATTGGTTCGTTAAACATCAGAGGGAGTGGTTCGTTTTCAAAAATACGAAGACTAAACCAAATTATTTCAAAAGGTAAGGCTGACATCTTTCTCATTCAAGAATCTAAAAATTGTAAAGTAGAGGAATCGTTTATTAGAAGTCTTTGGAACAATGGCGAGGTAGGATGGTCTTTCAGTGGTTCGACAGGCCAGTCTAGAGGTTTAATTACTCTTTGGAATGAGGATTCGATCAAAGCTTTAGGTTCTTTTAAAGGGCTTGGCCTTCTGGGTATTAAGATCATTTGGAACAACGAAGTTTACTATGTTATCAATGTCTATTCTGGGTGTGGTTTAAGCGAAAAGAGAAAACTTTTGGGAGACTTGATTAAGTTAAAGTCGTCTCTTACAGACGGGCTTTGGATTTTGGGGGGCGATTTTAACGCTACGACAACTGTTTCGAAAAGAAAGGGCTTATCTAGCTCAGTTAGAGCGGTTGAGATGAGAGAATTCAAGGATTTTATTGATGTTCTTGGGGTGGTAGATCTTCCTATCTCAGGGGGAAAATTCACCTGGTATAGTGGAGATGGTTATGCTATGAGTCGGCTTGACAGATTTTTATTCGAGCACGCAATCATTCAGAAGTGGGGAATGGTGGATCAGATCATTGGCAATAGAGATATCTCGGACCATTGTCCGATTTGGGTGAAGATTAAACCTTCAAACTGGGGCCACAAACCGTTTAAATGCAATGATAGTTGGTTCGAACATCCTGATTTTCTCAGTTTTGTGGAGAAAGAATAGAATTCTTTGAAGATTGAGGGCATAAGTGACTTTGTTCTTAAAGAAAAACTAAGGATCTTGAAGGATAAACTTAAAGTTTGGAGGGACCAAGTCTTTGGATGGATCGACCTTTCAATTGAAGAGGAAATAGAAGACTTAAACAAAGCCGATTGGCTTCTTACTTCTGCGGAAAACAAAGAGGTAGAGGAGATAGTGGCTGAAAGAGCTGCTAAGTGTGCTTCTTTTTGGAGTAAGCTTCATCAAAAGGATAATTTGCTGATTCAAAAATCTAGAAGTAATTGGATTAAGGTTGGGGATTCTAATTCTAGATTCTATCACCAGTGGATCAGAGGTAGGCAAAGAAGGAAATTTATAGGAAGAATTGAAACATCTCAGGGAATGGTTGATTCTGTGGAGGGAGTGAAGGAAGAGGTCCACAGGTATTTCAAATCTGTGTATTCCAAACCTGTGAATCAAAGACCGGTTTTAGAAAATTGCACTTTCAGTAGACTTTCTGAGCTTGATGTTAATTTTCTCGAGTCCCCGTTTACTGAAGTGGAAATCAAGGCTGCAGTCTGGAGTTGCGATGGTTTCAAAAGCCTCGGTCCTGACGGGTATAACCTTAATTTCATCAAAAAGTGCTGGAATATTTTGAAGTCTGATATCATCCTTTTTATCCAAGATTTTTATGAAACGGATTTTCTTCCTAAAGCTTTTGCGTCTGCTTTCTTAACTCTCATCCCTAAAGTAGAAAATCCTTTGAATCTTGGAGAGTACAGGCCCATTTGTTTAGTAGGCAGCATCTATAAGATCCTTTCTAAACTCCTCGCTCTGAGACTGAAAACTGTGATCGGTAAAGTTATTTCCCCCTGTCAATCAGCTTTTGTTCCTAACAGAAATCTCTTGGACGGGGTGGTGATTGCTAACGAAACTTTAGACATGGCTACAAGAGAAAATCTGGACTGTATCTTCTTCAAGGTTAGACTTTGCGAAAGCTTACGATTGCGTAAGCTGGAACTTCCTTCGCAGCATGTTACAGAAGTTTGGATTTGGGATTAGGTGGCGTAAATGGATGGAAGCGATAATTTTCAAATGTCATCTCTCAGTGCTCGTGAACGGCAGCCCTACTTCTGATTATAAAGCTGAAAGAGGTCTTCGCCAAGGGGACCCTTTAGCTCCTTTTCTCTTTTTGATGGTAGCGGAGGGACTTAAAGGGCTTATGTCTAAGTCGGTTGATAACGGTATATTCAAAGGTTTCAGAGTGAATAACGATGTGACAGTCGAAATGATTCAATATGCAGACGATACCCTTATTATAGGGAAGGGAACCTGGAGCAATTTGTGGTGCATAAAATCAGTTTTAAGAGGCTTTGAGTTGATCTCTGGTTTGAAAGTAAACTTCTATAAAAGCAGGTTAATTGGTCTGAATGTCAGCAACCATTTCCTTCTTGCTGCTTCTTACTTCCTCTCTTGTAAGATCGAAAACGCTTCCTTTTCTTTCTTAGGAATCCCGATTGGATTCAACCCAAGGAGGATTAATGGTTGGAACCCTATCATTGAGAAAATAAAAAAGAAACTGAATTCCTAGAGAGCTAGATCTTTGTCTTTGGCTGGGAGGGTCGTGCTCCTCAACTCTGTTCTCTCTAGTCTGTCTACTTTCTGGTTCTCGTTTTATAAGGCTCCTAAGTCGATTCTTAAGAAGGTTGATTCGATTAGAAGTAATTTCCTTTGGGGAGGTGTAGAGGAGAAGAACAAAATACATTGGATTAGTTGGGAAACCTGCTTCTCTCCTAAGTCAAAAGGCGGTCTTGGAATCAGAAAAATGGAAGAGTTCAACTATGCTTTGTTAACTAAATGGAAGTGGAGGATTGTTGCTGACAAACCTACTCTTTGGAAGGACTTTCTGAAGGCTAGATATGGAGCAATACAACATCATGTTTTATCAGATAACTTGGCGACTTCGTGTTCTTCTTCTTAGTGGTGGAAATACCTCATCAATAGTGGGAAGATTCTTTCTAACAATAGTTTCTATTTTGCAGATAAAGCTCTTTTTCATTTGGGAGACAGATCCAATATTCCTTTGTAGTCGGCGAATTGGAGGAATGGGAAGATTATATCTAAGGACTTTGCTGATCTTTTCAACAACAGCACGGGCAAGGAAGTGTTCGTCAAAGATTTGGTAGTGGCAGGCTCAGACGGTTGGAATTGGAACTCCGTGGGTCTGTCATCTTCGACTCAAACGGAGAATACAGTAAGAATTCTGGAACTGAAGAGTTTTATTGGTGATTCGATTCAAGTTCAGGAAGGAGAGAATGATTATGTTAGTTGGAAAGGCGTGGTGGATAAGTTTTTCTTGGTTAAGGAGGTATACAATTTATTGGTGAACAATTCTCTGAGTTTATATTATCCCTCTTCTGACCATTCTTGTTTATTAGCGTTTGATACATTATGGAAACTTAAAGTTGTCTGTAAGCTGACTCACTTTGGTTGGAGAGTTTTATGGGGAAGGATTGTGGTCAAAACCGAATTAATTAGGAGAGGTGTCGTTTTGAATCCAAATTGTGTTATTTGTGAGCTGGAAGAAGAAGACGTCGGGCATCTTTGCTTTTCTTGTGCTCCGATCTTAGCAACTTGGGAAAGAATCGGTGATTGGTGTGGATTCGGTAGTTTTTATGGGGGAAATAGAATAGATTTCTTTTTGGACTGGTGCGGTTTCGGTAATTCTTCTGAAGGGAACATGAAATTGGGAGTGATTTGGCTTATAACAGTGTGGAGCATCTGGTTATGCAGAAACCAGATAATTTTCAAAAACGAAACTTTTAACTTGGACAATCTGTGTTGGGACATCAAAATTAGGGCCTGGAAATGGTTAAAAGGGGGTGATATTTGTAAATCCAACTCTGATTTTTTAGCTTTTTGTATGGATCCTCTAAGAGGGTAGCTATGTTAGAGTTGGTTGGAAATTTCATTCTGTTTCATTTTAGTTTGTGTACTTTGTATTTGAACGCTATTTGTGTTCATCTATTTTAATTCTAATGGCTTTAAGAAAAAAAATTTGACAAAGCACCTGAAAAACTTAACAAGTTTAAAATATCATATTAAACTCTCCTTAAAAAAATACATTCAAAGAATAATTTTTTTGATAAACAAAGATTACATTAAAAGCAAGTATAAAGGGTGTTTAACCCAAATACAAGAAGAGGAGAAAACAATCCAACCCTAAACAAAAGACACTTTAGAGAGAACACCAACTGTTCTGGACCGGGCCAACGCCTGCCCTACCGCCGGGCAGGCCTAGCCCAATACTGTTACGGACCAATATGGCCAATAAAATAGCTATCCCCGAGCACGTCCCTAGCGTCGCCGAGCACACCCGTGCCTTCCCCCTCGTCTGCCACGGGGTAGACACCACTACCGTGTAGAAGCTCAGAGCCGGGGAAAGTGCCCATATCCTCGGCCTCCACGTACTCCTCTCCGCGAGGACCCGTTCTCTTCTAACCTCCCACCTCCGAAGGATTCGGTCTTCCCACCTTCCGGAGATCTCGAGACCGTTATCCCAGGGCGAAGACCACGTGCTGGTCTTTACTACGCCACGTAAGCCCTGGCAGTTGCTTGGATTGGGCCTTGCAGTCCGACCCAGTGCAAGTAACTGTTGGCCCCGTGCTGGGGACTCTCTATAAATACCCTCTCGCTTGAGAGGGTCAGGTTATGTTCATTTCTAACTCTCACCTATATTCTGTACTTGCTCACTCCCGTTACCTGACTTTGGCATCGGAGTACCTTGCAGGTACACCCCCCGCCATATCATCATCACTGGAGTTGAAGATTTCACGACGCTGTTGGCCACGGTCTTACTGTCTGATCCAGGTACGATTAGTGGCGCCGTCTGTGGGAAGAACTGCTTCCCCGTTTTTCCTTCATCGTTAAACCAAAGCAATCTCTCCGTTCATAACTACCATGGCCAGCACCAACACCCAACAGGGGAACAACGCTCCGGACACCGCCTTCACGCAGCTCAACAATAGAAATCACCGTGAGGACAACACTGTCGTCCACATCGAAGAAGGCGACGTAAGGGACGGGCAGACCGCCTCCCCTTCTTCTGAAGACGTGGCGTACGACACCGCCCAACATGACATCCCACCGGTCATCTACCAGACAGTCGCTCCACCACCAAACGCTTTCCCGGGCACGGTGACCTTGTTCGCATTGGTCAACCAGACCAACCAATTGATTGTCCAGCAGAATCTCAGGATTAAAGCGCTCGAGAGAGGGCGACCACGACGCTCTTCCCCGCGAAGGCATCATCACCCACCGTCTCCAAACCGTTCCCCTTCCCCGTGAAGGAATCTCCCGGCCAGTTCTCGCAGCCTCTCCCCGCAGCGTGAGGGCCGTCGACCGCGCCTGGAACGACCCCAGCAAGTAGCCGCCCAGAAGCCCCCTCGCTCCCCTCCGCAGGGCGAACCTCGACGTTCCCCGACCAAGAAGAGGAGCACAGCTGAAGGCGAAAGACCGAAGAACCTCCCCAGAAGCTCTCCTCAGCGACATGGACCCGGCCGAGACCACCACTCCCCATCAAGATCGCCGGTCAGAAGCGATGAAGACGACTAGAGGACTCCTCTGTCTAGAGAAATTATGGACACACCTATCCCCGCGGGCATGGAGAAGCCCCTACAACTGGGGACCTACGATGGCACGACCGACCCTGACGACCATATCGAGAACTTCGAAGCCCTGCTTGACTATAGAAATGTTAGGGGAGCTATCAAGTGTATGCTCTTCCCGACTACCCTCCAGAAAGGAACCATGACTTGGTACATGAGGCTTGCTCCGGAATCCATCACGTCCTGGAAACAGCTGAAGATGCAGTTCTCCAGGCATTTCACCATCTCTCGTCGACATTCGAAGACGGTGGCCTCCCTGGAGGCCATCTTCCAAGGACGGAATGAATCCCTCAGAGACTACATCGAGAGATTCAACAAAGAGGTCGTCGAGGTCCACGCGACCGTCGACATGAAGAAATTCCTGATCGCACGGGGACTACGCACTGGAACTGACTTCGCCAAGGATGTGGGCATCCATAAGCCTCGTAACTTGGAAGACCTGCTCTTCTGAGCTCAATCATACATCAATTTCGAGGAGACGTAGGCCGCTCAAATAGCCCTCGACTCACGGTGACGAGATGGCCCCCGCGACCACAGAGATGAAGACTCCCCCCCCCCCCCCGGCGTGGGGGGGGGGAAATAAGGAAGGAAAGCCGCCCTCGGGACTCTTGCGAGCCAAGGGGTCCTACGGGCCGGTTCACAGAGTACACACCGCTCAACGCTCCTCGCACGCGAATTCTCTCCGAGTGCGCCAACTCAGAATTTCAGAAAGGGGGCGTCCGCTTTCTTAAGCCGACAACCCCCAAATCAAACACGGACAAGTCCAAGTGCTGCAGGTTCCACCGGAGCCATGGACATGTCACAGAGGATTGCATCCATCTCAAAGATGCAATTGAGATCCTGATCAAGGAAGGGCACCTAAAGAAGTATGCCCAGAAGAACGACGCCCCTCGTCCCAGTGCCCGAGAAGCCCAAAGCGTCGAGCAGACGACACCTCCTCCCGACGAGAGTCGGCTGCAGGTCGCCCTCAGCGTCACTCGACCCGAAGACTTTTTTATCCCCGAAGGCATCGAGGACCAAGAGGCAGTTCGCAGCATGTGGGCAAACTTCCCCCACGAAGACCCCGTCGCTGGCCACAGCACGTGGGAAGGTTTCCCCAAGACGATGGTCATATCCGGAGGTGGTTACGAGAAGGTGTCAGTAGGGTCGATCAAGCGGAAGTTTGACGAACTGGAGTCCGCAACGTCGGCGAAGACCACCACTTTTGAGAAGGTGCAAGGGAAATCAAACCCCATCACCTTCTACCTTGAAGAGCTCCCAGGCGGAGCACCCAACGCCACTATCCCCCTCTTGGTCAGGGCACAGATGGCGAATTTTGACGTTCACAGGATCCTTGTCGATCAGGGAAGTTCGGTAGACATCATGTACGCTCACCTATTCGGGACTCTCCAGCTCGACGAGAAACATCTGACCCCTTACGTGGGTTTAGATCTACAGGGGTTCAACGGCACCACCACCAGACCGTGGGGCTACGTTGAACTGATGGTCACATTCGGGGCCGAAGACACTGCCCGACAAGTCAAGACCCGTTTCCTGGTGGTCAAATTTCCGTCCCTCTACAACTGCATCCTCGGGAGGACCACCCTGACCGAACTCACAGCAGTGCCATCAACGGTCCATCTTAAGATGAAGTACTACACGGCCAGGGGTCGGGTCGTTACGATGCACAGAGACATAGACGCGGCCAGGAGATGCTTCGACGCTGCAATCAAAGGCATGAGTTCCATTAGCATCAAGCCCAAGACCGGAGCGAAGTCATCCCCGGACGCTATGCAAAATCCACTCCCGCGCGTCAACGCAGTCGACCTTGACAGCAGGTTCCTGGGAGAGCATGAAGAAGGTGGAGCAGCTAACCTCGACCTCCAAGCAAAAAGCAACGGGCATCCCCTCCACCCAGCGCGCCCCGTCCCGGACGGAGACTTCGAGCTCGTCGCCCTCGGAGACGACCCAGACCGAAGCGTGAAGATTGGCACCGGACTCCTAGACCTAGCGGAGAAGTAGCTGAAGGCATGTCCCCGAGAGAACGCTGATCTATTTGCGTGGAGTGCTTTTGAGATGCCTGGCCTTGACCCCGAGGTGGCCTGCCATCAGCTCACCGTAGATCTGACCGCTAGGGCCATAGTTCAACATAGGCGTAGGCAGTCTCCCGAAAAAGTGGAGGCTGCGGAAAAAGCTGTAAAAGACCTCCTAGTGGAGAATTTTATTTCGGAGGCCAGGTACACAACCTGGCTGTCGAACGTTGTACTTGTCAAAAAGAATAATGGAAAATGGAGGATGTGTGTTGACTATATCGATCTTAACCGGGCATGCCCGAAAGACTCTTATCCCTTGCCTAACATCGACCAATTGGTCAAAAATTCTGTAGGTTACAAGCTATTGTCCTTCATGGACGCCTACTCGGGGTACAACCAAATCCCCATGGATAACGCCGACAAGTAGCATACAACCTTCATGACCGAGTCGGGCAATTACTACTTCAACGTAATGCCCTTCGGCCTGATGAACGCCGGTGCGACCTACCAACGGATGATGAACAAAGTCTTCCAGGGAGAGATCGGCGACATGCTCGAGGTCTATATGGACGACATGATCGTCAAAGTCAACCACGCTGCTCATCTCAAGAAGGTGTTCGACACGACGAAGAGATGCCGTATGAGATTCAACCCCGACAAATGCACCTTCGGCGTTCGGGCGGGCAAGTTCCTCGGGTTCTACCTCACAGAGTGAGGAATCGAGGCCAACCCCGACAAGTGTAGGGCTTTCTCTGAGATCCCAACCACGAACTCGAAGAAATCAATGCAATCACTGAACGGGATGCTAACCGCCCTCTCCCATTTCGTTGCCAAATCTGCACAATACGCACTCCCGTTTTTCAAGCTTCTTCGACAAAAGTGACGTTTGAATGAAGCGAGGAGTGCGAGCAGGTGCTCCTCCACCTCAAACAAGTCCTGTCGCAACCCCCGGCCCTCTCACGGCCGGAGAACAAGGAGACATTGTTCTTATATCTCGATATCACGAGCGAAGCGGTCAGCGCTGTCCTTATCCGGGAAACTCCGGATGGGCAGAAGCCGATTTACTTCACGAGCAAGGCCCTCCAAGGCCCTGAGCTCAGGTATCAGCAGATTGAGAAAGTCGCCCTCACCCTCGTCACTGTGGCAAGGAGGTTACGCCATTACTTCTTAGCCCACACGGTCGTTGTACGAACCGAGCAGCCAATAAGGCAACTCCTCGGTCGACCAGACATGGCAGGGAGAATGCTTAGGTGGTCACTCGAACTCGCCGAGTATGACATTCTGTACGAGGGAAGGAAAGCCCTGAAGGCTCAGGTATTGGCCGACTTTGTGGCGGAAATGACCGTCCCGGAACCTTCGACTAACGGATCCCAAAAATGGACAATCTAAGTCGACGGGGAATCCAGCACGAAAGGTAGTGGAGCGGGCATGATCCTCGAGAACGAGGAAGCCATCCTGATAGAGGTCTTCCTCGAGTTATCCTTCCCGACATCGAACAACCAGGCAGAGTATGAGGCTTTCCTCGCCGGGCTACGATTGGCCGAGGACACTGGCGCCAAAGAGGTCAAAATCTTCACCGACTCCCAACTCGTAGCCTCGCAAGTCCGAAGAGAGTACCAAGCCAAGAACGACAGCCTCATTGAATACTTGACCTTGGTGAAAGAAAAGATGAAAAACTTCACCTCCGCGGAAGTAGCCCACATCCCACGCAAGCACAATACCCGAGCAGATGTCTTGTCCAAACTGGCGAGCACAAAGAAGAAGGGCGGAAACAAATTCGTTATACAAGAAGTGCTTTCCCGCCCGAGCATCGACAAACCCGCTCCTTCGACGGGCGTTAACGCCATCGGGGACAGCAACTACTGGATGACCCCGGTATACGAATACCTCATGACGGGTAAGCTACCTGACGATTCCAAGGAAGCCGGGATGGTTAAGCGGCGAGCGTGCTCGTACACAATAGTCGAGGACAAACTATACCTTCGCAGCTTTTCTATCCCCCTTCTCAGGTGCGTCGAAGAGACCAAAGTCCCCAGTATACTACAAGAAATCCACGAGGGGATCAATGCGCAACACCTCGGTGGATGATCTTTAGCCCGTAAAGCGCTCCGAGCGGGATATTACTGGCCCACCATGTAACAAGACGCCATGGAGCACGTCAAGAAATGCGATCGATGCCAACGACACGGGGACATGCACGTTGCCCTTCCAAATGAGCTCAAAACATTGTCATCTCCATGGCCATTTGCGTGGTGGGGAATGGATATCCTCGGGCCCTTGTCGTGGGGTCATACCAAAATAAGTACCTCATCGTCGGCGTAGATTATTTCACGAAGTGGATCGAGGCGGAAGCCCTGGGCAAAATCACGACCTTCAACATACTCTGCTTCTACAAAAGTAACATCCTCGCCCGATTCGGCGTACCCCAAGCGATTATCACCGACAACGGGACGCAGTTCACCGACAAGAACTTCCAAGACTTCGTCACCAAACTGAGCACGAAGCAGCACTTCACGTCGGTCGAGCATCCTCAAACGAACGGGTAGGCCGAAGCGGCGAATAGAGTGATCCTCCGAGGATTGAAATGCCGACTAGGAGATGCCAAGCAAAGGTGGGTCGAGGAACTACACAGCGTCCTCTGGGCCTACAGAACAACCCCACATTCCACAACCGGGGAGACCCCTTTTCATCTGACCTACGGAACAGAAGCGGTGATCCCCGTGGAGATCAGGGAACCTTCGAGGATGACAAATACCCCCTTGACGAGGACGTAAACAATAAGGCCCTAAGAGAGGAGCTCAACTTTGTCGAGGAGATAAGGACGGGAGCATCCCTCCAGGAAGCCTCACTTAAGCAGAAAATAACTCTACGTTATAACAACAAGGTTATTAAATGAGATTTTCAAGTAGGCACCCTCGTCATGCGAAGGAACCAGAAAGATTCGCGAGAAGGCAAGCTCGCCGCGAACTGGGAGGGCTCGTACCGCGTCTGCGCAAAAACGGGGACAGAAGCCTACTACTTTGAAAATCTACACGGGGAGGAACTTGCTCGACCATGGAACACTGAGAAACTTGAGTAATACTACAGTTAGACACTGTCTGCGACACGGAAACGTCGCGATTACGGGGGCGCGCTAGGGTACAACCGCGACACCCCTATACGGACACGATGGTCAAAGGCTGCGTTGTGTGTGCGTGAGGATTTTTGATCCGGCAAGGATACCTCGATCGAGCTCCGTCGTCGCCGTACCAATTAGGCAGAACACCCAACTCGCGATAGGAAGTTCACACCATAAAGTTAAGACCTCGACCGAGCTCTTAGCCTCGTTAAAGGTCGGAATACACCTCCGACCACTCGACCGGCTCTCCACGCAGTCGAGGAACATCAAAGTCGAGCAAACTCCCAAAATTACCAATACTTAGACAAAACAATAGTATCACACACACAAGCGAAAACATACAAGCATCACACACGCGGATACGCAAGAATCAAAGCATTAACCGGGAAAAAGCCCATTGTACAAATATTACAAAGTATCGAAAAGCCCTTGGCACGCATGCCGGGCAAAGATCATCACAGAAATGGCACATAGGCCAAACAAAAAACCAAAAAAGTAGCGGCACGTAGGCCGAGCAAATAAAACAACTAGACAACGATCTCCTCCTCGATCCGACCATCATTCTCCCTGTCCTCCTCCTCTGGCAGGTCCAACTTGCCATCGACCACACGAATGAACGGGTTAATCATGTCGAGCACAAGCTGGACACCTGGATTCTCGGCCTCGACCTACGGCACAATAATTTTGAAGCCTATCTCGAGGGCCTCCAGACAATCCTGCTGAAGCTCCCAAATCTTAGCGATCAAATCCGCACGGCTGACGAAACTTTTCTCCTTGGTCGACTCGTTATCTGTAGGATGGGCAGTAGCTTCCAGCTCAGCAATCCTGGTCCGGAGGCGGTCACGCTCCCCTTGAGTCGCCTTCAGGGCAGTGTTGGCTTCGTTCATCTCGTGGAGGACGCAGGCGTAGTCCTCGCACTTGGTCTGGGCCTCTCGCAGATCAACATCAACCTTGTCCTTCTCCTTCTCGAGGGCAGTGTATTCATCCTTTAGCTTCTGCAGCTCGGAGGAAGAGGAGGTCCCCTCGTTTAATATCAAGGCGGTCTCAAAGATTCGCATCATGGCCACCAGGTCCTCGACAAGTACCTCTCTCCTGGCTGTTCCGTCCATTCCCAGAACTATTTTTGCCTCGGCCTCAGCGACGACGGGAGGGCTTCCCCCGAAGAAGTTCCACTGAAGATGACAGGAGGGCAGCAGAAACTTCTCCGTTGGAACAGGCTCCTCGAGATCCACGAGGACGGGCCCCTCTGTCCTCGCCTTCTTGGCAGGGGTGCTCTCCGAAGGGGGAGACTGGCTACACTATGGAGAAGACGAGCCGCTCGTCGTCTCGATCGGAACCGCTGTCTGGATAACGTCTCGAACACGGCCCTTAGTTCGTTTAGGGGCCCGCTCAGCAGCCAGCTTCATGATACGCTCGGTGGCGTCCAACATTTGAGCTGCAAGGAAAAAACATGAAACAAGTTAGCACAAGGAAACAAAACTAAGTGTGCGCCCGAACAGAACAATGGGCTCCTACCTAAGAACCTCTTGGCCTCGTCGGGAGACTTGCACTCAAGGAGAGCCTTGGTGTTTATATAACGGGCCTCGGTCTTAACCCTTCCCCGCGAGTCGAGGATAGATTTTCCGTCCCTAGTTACACACACTGCCCGGCTGAAACCAGTGACATACGCGACCAGCTTTGCATACGCTTCTTTGTCCTCCTCCGACAGCTCGCCGGGCTTCACGAGGTAGGAATCTGTGCCAAGCGCGAAGTGAGCATCCTCCCACTCTAGGGGGCACTTGGACACAAACCTCTCCTCCTCGGCCTGATCGGTCACAATATCATAAAGCATGCCCACAGCCTCGTGCGTCGCGGGCATGACATAGTAAAATATATCCTTAAAGTTACGAATGGAATTCGAGTACGCCTTGAATAGATTCCTCGGCTGTTTGAAGGAGACCCAGCTGTGTCGCCCTTGGTCAGGTGACCGTTGGAGGTGGAAGATACGGAAAAAGAGGGAGAGGGTGGTCCCGATGTTGAGGTAGTCGCACACGATCTCGAAAGCCCGCATGAAGGCGAGCGCATTAGGATGGAGCTGGGACGGAGCCAGGTGCAAACGGTTGAACACCCCCAACTGAAAGCTGTTGAAGGGGAGACGAATACCGACCTTCTTAAAGGAAAACTCGTACATGGGGAACCTTAACCCACGGTAATTCGAGCAGATACGGTGGTGTTCCCAGGGCTGAAAGGCCGTCCACTTTGCATGCTCGCCCACAGCGACGTCCTCGACGAGGGCAAAAGCGTCTGTGTCGTCAAGGGAAAATCTTGAACGGATGCGTAAGGGTTCCTCGCCGGCCCAGTCCACGGCCGGACGCAGGGGCTCTACCCTGGGAATCTACGTGGGGCCGTCCACGTCGAGTTCATTGTCTATCTGGATGATGCCCGCGAGCCTCACGTCCATTTTTTCCTGAAAAGCAGAGGAAATAGGTGAATTTGTTGGCCACGACCAAATCCACCCTTCCACCGCCGATCAAGTGAAAGGGCAGCGAGAGCACGGGAGATGCTCGGGATAACGGGGAACTACCCAATACCTTTACCCCTTCCAGGGACCTTCTTCAAGTCCCCGGTCCTCTCACCTCACCTCCCTGGGACATTCATCGCGTGTCCTCAGGGCATTCATCGGGTCCTCGGGATATTCATCCCAAGCCTCTGTCAAATTAAACGGAACCCTAGAAACATCTGGCCGGTTCTAGCCGGAAACTTCACGGTGGTACCGCAAACTTCACCGGTTTTCCAGAAAACCACCAAAAGAAACAAAACGGAAAAGAAAAGGATTAGAAGCTTACTTGAAACGGTGGTAGAGGGCGGACCGGTACGGTTAAAACGACAATGTATGGTGGTGCACGGAGGGTGAGTAGCGGCAGAGAAGAGAAGGGAAGACCGGAGCGAAAAAGGTGGGAACGTACAAGTGGTAGGAACTCAAACCCCTTTTATAGGCCCCTCATGGGACTCGAGGAGTCCCTAGGCTTTTGAGTACCCTAGGCCTAGCCGCCCCTAGGCATTAATGACAGGCGACATGTGGCACGTGTGTTCCCGCGTCAACCATTTCATCTGCCTTGCTCCTCGGACTCACAACCCCTGATCTCCCCGTGGCGCTGACCAACGACGTCACAGTTCGAACAGAGTTCAAATTTCCTGCCCATCTAGCGTCCCATGACCGTGGATTTCGCATTGCATTATGCCCGCAGACACGGGGGCACCTCCCCGTCGACACGTATCCCTATCGAAGGGTTAACTGCTCGGCTTAGAGTATATTATGCCTGGTGACACGGGGACACCTCCTCATCTTAGAGGCTGGCCCTTAAGTCATTACTCCGACACCTCAGAGCAACGACTTGGGGGGCTCATGTTCCGGACCGGGCCAACACCTGTCCTACCGCCAGGCAGGCCCAGCCCAATACTGGTACGACCCAATATGGCCAATAAAATAGCTAGCCCCGAGCACGTCCCTAGCGCCGCCGAGCACACCCGTGCCTTCCCCCTCGTCGGCCACGGGGTAGACACCACTGCCGTGCAGAAATCTCTGAGCCGGGGAGAACGCCCCTCTCCTCGGCCTCCACGTACTCCTCCCTGCGAGGACCCGTTCTCTTGTAACCTCCCACCTCCGAAGGATTCGGTCTGCCCACCTTCCGGAGATCTCGGGACCGTTATCCCAGGGCGAAGACCACGTGCTGGTCTTCACTATGCCACGTAAGCCCTGTCAATTGCTTGGATTAGGCCTTACAGTCCAGCCCAGTGCAAGTAACCGTTGGCCCCGCGCTGGGGGCTCTCTATAAATACCCTCTCACTTGAGAGGGCCAGGTTATGTTCATTTCTAACTCTCGCCTATATTCTGTACTTGCTCACTCCCGTTACCTAACTTTGGCATCGGAGTACCTTGCAGGTACACCCCCATGTCATATCATCATCACTGGAGCTGAAGATTTCACGACACTGTTGGCCACGGTCTTACTGTCTGATCCAGGTACGATCACCAACCATGTTAAACGATGACAACGATTTAAAAAATGGGTTGAATAGATCACAAACAAAATTTTCTTCACATTACTACGTAAATACAAATTAACAACGGTTGGGAAAGGTATATATTGACGCTGGCGTAGACGTTGTTATGTCGAGTGTCATTGTAAAATGATACTTATAATCACGACCCATTAACCGTTGTAATAACCTGGAAACAACGCGCCCTATCACAAGGGTTATTCAAACAACCCGTTGTAATAAATATAATTGTCCTTGGTTCGATTCCCAGCTGCACCGTTTTGACATTTATTTTTTTGTGTGCAGCGGGCGAGATATTATGACGGTTATATTATATAACCGTCGTTATATATTCTGCAAACACAAATATACAACCATTTTTAAATATGCATTTCTCAACAATTCAAATTCATCCCATTTTTTAACCTATAACCATTTTGACCATAACGGATAAGGTATATATGCATAAAGAGCATAAAATACTTTCTATGTTTTAAATATGCATTTCTCAATAATTCAAATTCATCCCATTTTTTAACATGTAACCATTTTAACCATAACAGATAAGGTATACATGCATAAAGAGCATAAAATACAGCTAACATTGTTTATTTGTAAGTATTGTAACTATTATAACCATATTTATACAGCTATTATAACCATAAAATACAGCTAACAGATAAGGTATACATTCTGTAAGTATTGTAACTATTATAACCATATTTACACCCAACATTATATTCATGTCATCAATAAAGAAAAGTGGTATTCACATCATCTCTACAGAAAAGTGTTATTCACATCATCAACCAGCAGAGTCCTTAAGAACATTGTGGATATATGCCCAACATTTACAAAGATCTACGAAGTCCTCAACGGGGAATGAGGTGTCGTCGTTAAACATCTATATAAGAAAGAGACAATAACATGTATGATAATAATTCAATAGTCAACTTATATATTAATATATGTAAATATTTTATGGCATGTATACCTTATCCCATGAATCAACAATGCCGACAAGGACAATGTTTAACATGTGTTTCATGACATAATAACCACACTCGTAAGTCCCGGGTTGTTTTCTTGTCGACAAATTTAAGCAAAAATGACATGAATACAACCACACATGAATGTAAATGAAAGAAACACGTAATCTGGTCACTTACTTTAGGACAGATCCATGTGGGCTTTCTTCTAACATTGTTCATCATATTCACTTGCTCCACAACATTGTACATTGAATTTGAATTAAACATATTACATGATAAACTAATTACAATGTCAAATAAAATGAATTAAGCTTACACTTACGAATTAATAATATCTTTCATTTTCTTTTCCAGTGGATCATGCAAGGAACACAGAAAAGTTATCGTATTCGTCCTAAATGATATGATGATCAATTGCCAATGACCACTGAGTAAACAAGAGCATATATAGGTTAATGGTATTTGCTAAAACTAAACTAAATATAGAATACATAAACATCAATTCCAAAAATACTTACGAACAGAGGAATAGTGCTAAGTAACATTCTTTTCCTCCCTCATTTAACCCTGTTTTCAAGTACTCTCGGATATCTTTTGGTTCATTAAAATCCCAACGAATAAAAAGTGTATCCAAGATTCCGTAAGTACTCGATTTATTCAACTCTATACAAAGATGGTGAATGTACCTAAATGGTTAAAAAATGAATAAATTAGGGGTGATGTTTTATAAATGATAGTGTTCTATAATGACATGTATATTCAACAATATACTTACGTGCACTAAACTTGTAATATCCCGATGTCCAGCCACTTATACCCACACAAAAATCCCTTACATCTTCAGGACTATAATAGAATAAATCCAAACGTGGACAATGTTCTAGCGGGAGAAGTTGCATTTCATTTATAACCGCAACTTTCAAGTATAACATTGTGATTTCATTTGGATTAGGGTCCATTATATCATTGCAGTTATCCACGGGGGGAGGGGGGATTGGCTGAACAATTACTTCTATTTGTAGAAGCATGACGTACAACACTTCTACTAGGAGTTCAATCATCATCATCATCACCATCAACATTACGGTGATCTTTATTTGTCCGTTGTTCAAGGTTTTCACTTAATCTCTACATCATAATATTCAATTAAAACATAAAACAAAAATAAGCACAATATATATCATACATTTCTGATAAAACACTAACATCTCAAGTAAAGTACATACCAAATATAACTCTTGAAACCTTTCCATATCTTTCTCCCTTTTTTCCTTCTCCTTTTCTAACATTCTCTGTTGTTCTTCTAATTGCTTCTCAAAATTTTCAATCTTTTGTATTTGTGCAATAATTTCCGGGCTTTCGGTACTTTTTCTTTGAGACCCAAAGAATGACCTCAAGCCGACACCTTTTCCAACAGCACGGACACGCCCACCATGCTCATCTGATCCGATAGCTTCTACTAATATGTCATGTCGTACTTGTGGAACAAATGTGCCTTCACGGGCTGCTTCAACCAACTTATCCTACACAACATGAGAAACTTACATATATTGCTACCAACGCATTTAAATAAAAAATAACATAAGCAAAACAAATCATACTTACAATTTTTTCGGCAACTACTCTTGACGCCTCAGAGGTGTACTCTCCATCTGGTCTTAATCGAGCCCTCTTCCATTTCTCATGTCTTGAAGGTGGAGATGGGATGTGATCATCTCATGTTTCTGATTGTTTTTCAAGCATGATTTTTTTCTCAAGTTTCCTATAACCCCCACGAGACAATCTATGGGGGTACATGTTCTTGGCCTTATTGAGTATTCCGACTTCGCTTTTAACCTGTTATGAACATAGTGAAAAAAATATATGATTAGTATCTATAACTCATTAACATAACATTATCGGTTACATGTGAATATTACTAACCTTGAATTCCTCAGAACGACGTATCTTTGCAAACTTTTTCCATTGCTTCTTCGATATAAAACTATATTGAATCCATGGATGAGCAAGACCGCTCTTAGGCCTCATAATGTAGTCAGCGTGAGATGTGCCTTAAATCCCCTTCAATGAGTACCAACATATGATATCCATTTTTTTTCAAATTTGAGTCATCGGTAAACTCAAAATTAAACTACATTTAAATCAATATATAAGTATGTATTAGAAATTATAGATATTGATATCAGTGATATATGAAAATTATAGTATGTAATACCTTAACGTCAGTCCATATGCTTTCTTTGACTTTATCATCAACTTGTTTTCAATCATTGTTGCGGTGAAAATCGGATAACAAGCTATTAATTAACTTGCATCATTTTCTTTTACAACCTACTTTGATTTATCCAAAGGAAAGGCTCAAGATCGTTAGAAAAACCTAAAGGGGGGAGATCTAAGGTTCGGGGGTTGGTTACGCCTAGGGAAGGTATTAGCACCCAAAACGTCCGTAGTACTCTACGGGAACCTCTTGTTTTAAATGTTATCTTACGTTTGCTAAAGGTTCTATGCTAAAGGTTAAAAACCTAGGGGTTAGTATCTAAGTATACTCGACAAAGCATCGTACTTTGCGCCTACGTATCCTCGGGAATAGAATCAGAGTATGCGTAGTTCTACTTCTACTGAACTGTTGACTATGGTCAATATTCAGAGGGGAAATGAGTACAAGCTCATTGTAGAGTTTAAGAACTCTCTAGATCTAGTTGTAATGGACTTATGTTATGTTTTAGTCAGTAGGGGAAAATGATGATTCATTATGATGAATATCACTAAGAGTTTAAGAACTCTCTCCTAAAGCTAGTTGTAATTTCTATGGCTCTGATGAGGCCAAGAAATGAGGTTTCTCCTAAGAGGTTACTTAAGTTAAAGTGGGAGGTCATGACTTTAGGAGTCAACATGTTTAACCTTCCTTTGGAATGGGGGAAAGACAGTTGTAGGATAATAGATAAAGACAAGAGATAACAACAAGAGATATGTGATAATAGCAACAATAGCAAGAATATGACATGTGATAAAAGATAAACATTGATACAATATGACGAGATGAAAGCAAAACAAGCATGAGGATGGAAAGATGCTTCATGATAAAGTATAGATAAGACATGTGATAAATATCAAGATATCAAGTAGACAATAGCAAGTTAAGGATATTTAACTTGAGAAAAAAGTCATACAAGCAATCACAAAACCAAAGCATAGTTGGACAAGAAGTTAATCAAAATTCAAGATTAAATGATGATAATCACAAATTAATGATCAAGCGACAAGACAAACTAAATCAAACATTAAATGATTATGTTCATCAAAGAAAAAAACATTTAAATAAAATTCACGTTATTAAACAATTCACTTAAATAAGAAAATAAAAATATCAAATAAAACTAAATAACAAATATTGGAGTTTTAGAATAAAATAAAATAGATAAAAGTTTTTTTTTTGAATATCTATAAAGCCTTGAGATAAAAAGAGAATGATCTTTAACTAAAAAGAAAGGGAAGTGTCACATGTAGGGTTTGAACCCACACCCTTGATTCAACAACACAAAACCAAGACCAACTGGGCTGCGCGCGCGCAGTGAACATAAAGTGCAAGCAGTGAATAAAATAACAAGGCGAAATGGAAAAATCAGAAAAAACAAAAGGGTTGATCCGCAGGATCGAACCCAGGCAAGGCATGTGAAAGGCGAAGGCGTGCTAGTGTGTGACCGTTGGGACGGCGTGTTTCATCCAAACAAAATACAACTTGATGAATATATAAACTAAACATGCACGCATTTTTCAGATTTCAAACATAAGCCAAACACGTGCGATATGCTTATTAAAAGTAAATCTCCAAACCATACTATGAAAGATCAACATGAACAAAACTAAATCACTACCAACTCAAAGCCAAAACTGCTACGTATGTATACCAAATAACTGGACATCAAAGTAAAGCAATGGAATGTATAAGGTGAGAAATCTCAACACAAGCATGGCAGCAAACAGACAATAATGCAGTACCCCTCAAGTCATGATGGTTATTAGAATCAACATGAAGTAAACAACATTAGAAAGACTAGTATGTGAGCTGAGAGCATAGACCAAAAGTGTTACAAATGTCAAAGTTCAAAACAAGATTCAACAATTTCAAACTTAAGACCAGCTTCTAATCTTAGGCTGAAAAGAGAATACCAACAATTCATAAAGATAACAGTCAATGCAGACCAAAATTCAAGGTAATTAGCAAAGTCATGGCATATTGTGGTAGGGTAATAAACATGGAGAAAACAACACAAGTGACAAATCAAAACGTAGGGATGCAAGGCATACGTGGTACTGATGTAATATATAATTGATGCTTGCCAAAGATAATTGAAACATGCGGAGCAAGGAGCATTGTCCATAAAATTCAACGAAAATATGTGCAGATACTGCTTGAAAACATTTTGGTTCATATCTCTTTCAAGTAAACAGAAATCATCCAGAATATTCAGACCCTTAAAAGAGAAATATGCCAAGTGAGGTGTGTGATCAAAACTCTTAGGTTGTGACAAAATGACAGTATGTAAAGACAAGCAGGGGTATCAATCAAGGTAATTCAATCATGCTACAAAGAATCCACAAGATGAAAAAAACCCTAACATTACTAGCATACACAGTAGCCTTGGATTTAAGCAAAGATAAAAACAAAATCATGCAATACTTGGTATATTAGGTTAAAGCATATAGAGACATATGATTAAAGACCAACATAAGACTTGCAAAATAGATGAACAAATCAGCACTTCAACTAAACAAACTCATGAACTTTGACAACAAAAGAACTTGACAGTACAGGGATAAGCTAAGTGATTAAGGTCAGCATCTTAAAAAACGTGTATAGCACATATAGAAGCATTTTGAGGTGGTTAACACAGGTTCCTCAACACATTTACAAATGATCAACATTCAAGCTTAGTGCATACAAAGGGTTTGGTAAGGCATGAGCAGTTATGACAAGTTATAAAATGTGACAAAGAAAAATCTACACATCATTGTTGTGGAGGTGCATATGCTACTGAGGTATATGTGTGTGGTTAGTGACACAAAGCATATAAGTTGCAAAGCTGAGGATAAACAAAGATGAGTATGGTATACTAAACAGGCCAGTCACAAAGTTCAAAGTAGCACTGCATCAAACTCCATATCTTAACATACAAATCAGGTAGAATTCTCAAAGCTCAAAAAAGGTTTAAGCATAAATTCATGGATTTCCAAATGTAGACCAGACAAGCATTGAAAATGGGCATCAAGTATGATGTATAACAGTTTGTATGCAAACAAACTACAAGTAGTATGACTGAAGGAAACTGGATTCAAGCTAACCATCCACATAAACAAAAATACATATCATCTTGGCAAACCTAAATATGTCTAAACATGGATACCGTTAATTTGTTAGCAAACCAAAACTGATGGCTCATGGCATGGAAAGGATAACAGATGACATTCAATCACATAGGGCAGGATTAATGCATTATAAATGATTATGAGATAAGAAACATCATCAATAGAAGTATGCAGAGAGTAGTATGATCATTAGTTTAAACCAGAAGAGTTTGCTACCAAGAGTTGGTTCTATAGACAACATGAATGTTTCAAGACATCAATCATTCAAATATATTATAAAAGACCTAAGTACCCAAGCAGATGGACTGAGATCAAAGCATCTACAATAGTTCAACACTAATAATGTCCACACACATATTAACATATAAAACCTTGACAGGATATATGTGAATTAATCACAGTAGGGCAGTCAGTTCCCTAAGTAAATTCAGGGTTCAAGTAACAACATTTAAGGTATAACAAAGAATGGTAAAGATGGTGATAAATTCTGAGTGGTAACTCCAAGATTTCTTAAAAGAATGTTGAGTAGAATACAAGTAAATCAGAATCACATGAATACTTATATCATTACAACAACCATACAAATACTCAGTTTGAATATAAGCAGGTGACCTAGGTGCGAAGTAATTGTAAGGATGAATATCAACTGTCTACATAGGAAAAACACAAAGTTCTAAATCAAACAATCTTGCCAATATGTGAATGCAAGCACAAAACAGAGACAGTCTACAGTACATGGAATATATCATCTCAGAACAATTTCATGGCATAGGTTAAGGATACATCAAGAGTTTAGCAGTTTTTATCCATCAGTATCAAAGTTATAAAAGAAGATGGCAGCTAATGTTCAAATAATGACAGTGTCTACAACACTGTTCATGGGCATATGGAATATAGCAGGGCATGAGCAATCAAACTCAAAACATATATTTTACAAGCTAACAAAATGGATGCTCAAATAAAAAGGCATAAAAGAAAGCCTTAGTCAGAAATGCAAAAGCTCAAGTATGCTAAAGTCACATATGAACACAAGTCGAGCAATACTTCCCATCACAAAATAACATGAAAACTTAATGAAACAACATCATGAAGATTCAATGGTATCAATGACTAACATATTCCAACACATAAAGATGTTCATGCTTTTAACAAAATAACAAACATCATAATAATATAATGGATGATCACGAGCAGCATAGCACTTAGTAACAACATTGTACAAATGGCTTAAGACATACATTCATGATTCAATATGATTATAAGCAGAAATGATATTAGATGATCATAATAAGTGAGAGGGAAAAGAAGACAGTACCAACTGAAGCTTTTGTGCTTATACTCCCTCAGCCACTCCACAAATTCTCACTTCACTAAGCTTGCTCGAATCTCCAATACTTTAGTGTTCTTGAGGAAATTTTTGTTGATGCCAATGAACTGAAATTGAGCCTCCTTATATAGGCAAGGTATTGGGCTGATATTATGGGTCGGGTCAGAATTAATCCTCCTCCCATGGTAACAGCTAGGGTTTTGAAACAATGTAACAATGCTTGAGGGAGCAAACGCTCCTCCACTCTGAGATGTAGCAGATGCCACAGGGCTGAAGTAGATAGCATCTTCCTAAATTTCCTTTGTCATCAGCCTATGTAGGCGTTATTTGGGAAAGCGAGAGCGATGTTGCTCTGCTCATCTCGCAGGTGTTACAGCAAAATGACGAGAACGGAAAGCTTCATCCTTGCTTTGTGCAATTGAAATCCCATGGAGCAATTGAGGAAAATTAAGGCAAACGAAATTGGATGGCGCCAAGAGTGGAGAATTGAATTTGAAAAACTTGCAACAATCTTGAAGGAATTGGTTTCATTCATCTTTTCCTCTGCAAACTCAAAGAGAACGAAAAAAGAAGAAGAAGATCATCCCTTGGACACGCGCAAGGTTTCAATTGGTCCAAAATGACCGTTGAAAAGTCAAAGAGTAAAAACAGCCTTCTGATTGGCTAGTGGTGATATTCATCCTCCAATCAAAATTTTCCATAAATCCATAAAGACCAAATAAAACATGACACACGTATCTGTTTTTTCAATAAAAAATTAAATGACATTTTTATTAAATTGCCACACCTAAATTAAAGTTTTAAAATAAGAAACAAATGATGATTAGATTAATTCAAATTAATTAATTACCAAAAAAAAAATCTGACTTAATTTTAATTAATAAATTATATATATTTTTTAATTAAATTAGGACACTCTAAATAAATTTTAACCAAAATAATAACAAGGATAATTAATTCAAAATCAAACAAAATAAACTAAAATTAAATCATCAACTAAATTAATTAATTAAGCTAAAATTAATTAAAACATTTAAAATTCAAAATAAATAAACATAAAACATATTAAAATTAAATTAAGATAAGATAAATAAAAATAAAAATGCTAAATAAATCAAGGCAAAATAATTAAAAAAGAAATTAAGATAAAAACAGAGAAAATAAATCACATAGCATTTAGCAAAAAAGATGAGGGTAAAATTTGGGGTACAACAGTTGCCCCTATTTAAATATCTTCACCTGATGACATGAGAGATGAAGATCCTCATGTAATTAACAGTGAAAGATATTTAAATACAGATAACCGAAAATTTTGCCCTCAGATGCACACACATGCAATGCAACAGACATGATGCCAAGGAGATGTAAGAAAATGCAGACACAACAAGACACCAAGAGCCAACCAGGAAACAAAAAGACCAGAGAGCTTCACTGGGGAAGGACGAAGGTTAGTATCCATGAGAAACACCTCACTAGGGATACAGGCTAACCAACAAAAGAGACCCACCGGGGAGACTCCAAAGAAACACTGGGGAAAAGACCACAGACAATCTCCACTGGGAAAAAAAATCCGGGGAGATAGACTACTGGGGACAAAACAAACCCACACTCTTCCTGGGCACGAAAACCAGAAAGAAAAACCTGATCACCATAGAAAAGACAGACAACCAAGCAAAGACTTCCTGGGGATTCTATACCGAAGAGTTCAAAATGGGATCTTCATAGAAAAGCCAGGAAGACAGAGACAAACCCTGCGCACCAACTAGGAGTCTTATAAGGTTGAAGAAATTTGTTCCAAGAAGCTTAGCTTAAAGCAAGTTTTCAAAAATCCACAGTAAGGGTTCAATGCCCGACACGATTCGAACAAGAACGGTTTTAAAACAAGAATACAATGCTTGACACGATTCAAACAAAGTCCAAGTTCAAGTTTGACACGATTCAAACGAGAACAGTTTTAAAACACAAGACAATGCTTGACGTGATTCAAACAAAGCCCAAGTTTAGGTTTGACACGATTCAAACAAGAACACACAAGACAATGCTTGACACGATTCAAACAAAGTCCAAGTTCAGGTTTGACATGATTCAAACGAGAACACACAAGACAATGCTTGACACGATTCAAACAAAGTCCAAGTTCAAGTTTGACACGATTCAAACAAGAACAGTTTTAAAACAAGAGGCAATATCTGACACGATTCAAACAAAATCCAAGTTCAAGTCTGACACGATTCAGACAAGAACAAGTTTACAAAAATCTTTAATGTTAAACTTCTCGGGGAACAGTAAAAGGTTTAAAGATTCCAATCTGGCGCGCAAAGGTTAAGACCGAACAAGCACGACACAAGGCAAACCGGGAATATCTTTACTTCACTGGGGAAATAAAGACAGGGACAAACAAAAGACCACAAGCAAAACAAAGCACAAGGATGCGAAGATGCAAGGGTATGACGCATATGCTTAACTATATGCTAGAAACGACGCGAACGACGCAACACAGGAAAGAAGGGATAACACAAGCCAACACCCTGAAACCCAAACATCAAGGATAACCGGGGCAATCTTCTTTTCACTTGAGATGGCAAATCCAAGCCAAAGATACAGTACTACTAACTCTTCCTGTACCAACTTGCTTCCATAAAACATCTTGATACTAGAGTAAAACTTAGTTCATCTTTGTGTTTTCTTAAAATTTTTCCGCTTCCGAGAATCAGATGAAAACGACGAAGTTATTGTATTCAAAGACCAATAACGATTCTAGTGACTAAGAATTTTATCGTCTAACAGCTGACTTCTCTGGGGATTCTTATACTGAGGAGTTCATGATGGGAGCAAGGTTAATGAGCCAAGAATAGACTCTGGTATCCATATAAGAGTTGGTTGAGATAACACATAATCTGCTTCATGAAGGAAAACCGGTAAGAGCCAGAAAGGTAACCTCATTGGAGATAGAACCAAGAAATGGGCTCCAATAAAGGTATCTATAATGATTGATCATCAAGGCTAAACGCAACTAGATGACATTCTAGAAAGGATTCGCAATGAAGGTTGAACCGAAAAATGGTCTTCACTGGGAAAACACATCCAAAGTGATGGAATAACAGGTTCAAGCATGACCGGTTGGCACTTTGGAAAAAGAAGAACCTTATTGGAGATTGAACCAAGAAATGGGCCCCAATAAAGTATCTAGGATGATTGATCATCAAGTCTAAATGCAACTAGATGACATCCTAGAAACACCTCTAAAGTGATGGAACAACAGGTTCAAGTATGACCAGTTGGCTCTTTAGAAGTAACCTCTAAAGTGATGGAACAACAGGTTCAAGTATGACCGGTTGGCGCTTTAGAAGTAACCTTATTGGAGGTAGAACCAAAAAATGGGCTCCAATAAAGTATCTAGAATGATTGATCATCTAGTCTAACGTGACTAAATGACATCCTAGAGAACACCTCTAAAGTGATGGAACAACAGGTTCAAGTATGACCAGTTGGCTCTTTAGAAGTAACCTCTAAAGTGATGGAACAACAGGTTCAAGTATGACCGGTTGGCGCTTTAGAACTAACCTTATTGGAGGTAGAACCAAAAAAATGGGCTCCAATAAAGTACAGAATGTGATAGGTTAGTACCGGGGTTGCATAATTGAAGATAAGACTTCCTGGGGAATACTCAATTACGGTTGCGAAGAGGTTGAATAGTACCAGAGATAGATAAGCTGCTTATAAGAGACTGCCAAGCTTCTTCAAAAGATTGTTGCTTCAAAGATATATTGATATCACAATACTGTTGGAGAAATAATTCTGTCCTCAATGAGGATCTGTGAAAGATGCTTCTTGCGAGAAACGGTGCAAAATAAAAGCACGTTCAAAGATAGGTTAAAAACCACACCTGCCAGGGACCAAAGTTCAATCTAGGAACAAACTAGAAAGAAACGGTCAAACAAGACTCCAATTGAGGAATGAACTCAAATGGGGATTTATCTAATCCACATGTGGAAAAGATATCTGAACCAACCATCATCCACGAGAATCAAACTCTGCGGGGAATTCAGAAAAGGATGGGCACTTTATGCCTAAGGGCTGACAACTCTATTGGAGAGAATAGACAAACCTAGTCACTTGGGGATAAAACGCCAAAGTGAACAAAAAACAGGTAAACACCAGGAAAAGGTAGCAAAAATGCTAAGATGCTATGCATATGAGTGCTTATGCCATGCTTATGCTTATGCTGACAAAACAGACAAGCGAAACTGGAGATGAAGAAAACGTCTCGACAAGGATACCCAGTCAAACTCAAAGGGCTGGACCAATACTGGTGATGAAGAAGAATCAACAACTTCACTGGTGAAAAGAGTATTCCACCTGAGGTATAACATCATGAGGATTGCCATCATGAGCTTGATCTCTTTGTTGGAGGAGAACCCATGGAGAATTGTCAAGATTGGCTGAAGTAGCATCTTACTGGGGAGCTAGCAAAGGATACTGGCAAAATGATCATCTTCAAATCTTATCTGCCCCAGACTATATGGTTTGTCGGAAGACGATAACAAGAGGATTTTATAGAAGAATTGGCATACAAGGTGTTTCAATATCTTCAAACTCTTGGAGAGATTTTGACGTAACTGCCACAGATTAACGGCGTTTGCACAACAAAGCCTTGGAACTTGCTTCAGACTGATTGTTTGATGATTTGGGGAACAAACTTTTCCCCTGTCAGCTTGGTTGATCTGTGACGGGGATGTCCTTGACTGACTGTTTTTTAGAGATTTGCCGAATCTCTACCTGATTGCCCCTGATTAACTGGTTCGTGAGGGTAAGTCACCAAAAGGATTTCACAGAAGAATTGACGCACCAGATGCTTCAATGTCTTCAAACTTTTGAAAAGAAATGAACTTAGACATGATTGCCCCAGTTCAACTGTATTCGTGATACTCAAGCTGTAGTAGAAATAACTGGGGAACGGATTTGCCCCTGCTGATGGGTCATTGGAGTCCACACTTGTCCTAAGATGACCTGAAGAAGACTTGTTCCAGTATTCTGAACTTGAAGAATTATGGCCCTGACTCAATAGATTGGCAAATCCTTCCACTTGGTTGCCCCTGACTGAGATTCCTTTATCAAGTTCAATTCCTTGACTGACCGTGTTTGTTGGGATTCCTTGATATTGAATGGTATTGCAAACAAGCGTTGTTCATTAAAATAGGCAAAATTTAAAGCAAAGTTTAATGCAAGGTTTAATGCAAAGTTTTGAAAACAAAGCTTTGATAAAAAACGCACAGTAAAATGATTAAATAGTCAAAACAAAGGTGGGTCTAGTCATTAAAGAAGTGACCAACACACGCGAGCAACAAAGATTATTAGGAGTCAGGTTACTCAACCTTGCTGTAGTATGCTTTTAAAAACAATCTTATCTCAATTAGGTCTTTTAGGGGTTGTAATGTGGTATGGTTCACGGTTTATGAAACAAAGGATAAAGGCTCAAATCCTACGCTCAGTTAACTCAAGATATACGTTCAAATCTCCAAAAATAGGAAGTCACTTAATTTGAAAGCTGACTGGCGCCTTATATGAAGCGCTCGTGTTTGAATGCATAACCGAGTTAAACTGAGAACTACCCTGCCCTCAAGGTTGAGATTTAAGGTTTTTTTTGTGTAAGGAAAGAAAACTCCGCCTTCTAGGCTCAAAGGGGTAACGAGGGATGAATTGAAACAATGCCTTATATCCTCGGCGAGGTTAATTTGAAAGTATACCACAGCAATTATGAACATGAGGTTTTCATCATCCTCCCTAATCTTTGCTTAACAAAAGTTTGAAAAACAGGGTGAAAAAGATATTTATTTTTTGAAAATAACGGTAAATGAGTGAAACGAATGGATTTAATCTAAAAGATGCACAATCATTTCATTAACCTTGCCAATTTGAAAGTACAACAAAGCTTATAAGCAAATACAGATTCAAAGTGCAAAGGAAATACAATAAAACTACTGAAACAGCCAAAAGATTGCCAGCTTTAGGGAATCAAATACAGAAAATCAAAGAAGAGCTCAGTCGCAGACCCCTAATACATCTTTGTCTTGATACATCCTCCACAGCATCACTTATCTCATGAGCGGGTAAGGATTGTTCTTGATATTAGGCTTTGAGCCGTCGAAAGACAAAATGTTTCTCTCTACTAAGTCCTTCACAATATGCTTCAAAGCAAAACAACCTTCTAAATTGTGGCCTGGTGCACCTTCATGGAATGCACAATGAGCGTTGGGATTGTAAGAAGGTGGAAGCGGATCAGGAGGTGGGCCTGATGACCTTGTATTTATTAATCATTATTGCACCAAAGCAGTATACAATGTTGTATACGTCATAGGAATGGGAGGAATCGGAGGCCTTCCACCCTTTCCTTTACTGGGAATATTCTGACGAGAAACTTGAGTCTGTTGGAGATAAGCAGGAGCGTTGGGCGCTCGTTGATATACTGGTGGTTGAGGAACCAGCTGATAAACAGAAGCTTGACTGTTGAATGTTGGCGCGATGGCGGCCACATAAGGTTGCTGAATAGAATAACATTGTTGTTGCTGATGTTGTTTCCAGAACTGATTTTTTGTCTTTTTGTTTGTCATCACCACACTGATATCTCCTTCCCTTTTGAAGGATTTCTCGGCATCGTCGCTCAGACTACCAGCTCTCTTGGTCATTTTTCCACTCTTCAGACCAAGCTCTACTTTAGTCCCCACAGCCATAATATCGGAAAAACTAGCAGACACGCTACTGATAATCCTTTCATAGAATTCCGGTCTCACTGTGTCAACAAACCAATCAGTTAACTCTTTTTCAGATAAGGGTGGCTCTACCTGTGAAGCCAGCTCTCTCCATCTCTGTGCATACTCTTTAAAAGACTCGGTATCACGCTGTGACATACTCAGTAGTTGTCTGCGATCAGGCACGAGGTCCATGTTATATCTATAATGCTTTACAAAAGCATCAGATACATCTTGAAAACATCGGATCCTAGATTGGTCCAAAGTCAAATACCACTTTGCAGCAGCTCCTTTCAAACTATCTTGGAAGCAGTGGATCATCAACTTATCATTATCCATAAATGCAGCCATTCGTCGGTAATACATGACCAAATGCGACTTAGGACAGGTCGTTCCTGAGTATAGGTCAAAATTGGGCAGTTTGAACTTGGGTGGAATTACCAAGCCTGAGACTAAGCACATGTCTTTAACATTAGTATTAGACACATTGCCCCTCTCCATTTCTTCCAATTTCCTCCGCATTGTCTCTACACTTTCCTCCCACCTTTCATGTTGATTATCCCTTTCTTCGGACATATTGACATGATCATAAACCGGATGTGGGTTCTGAAAAATTGGGCGCACCTGGGCTTACACTGTTGCTGGAGTGAAGGTAGGAATAGCTTGAAAAGCCTCATTAACCAAAGGAACAGCTTGTTGAGTAGAAGTGACGGCCATAGCACGCATAAAGTTAAAAGGCATGCCTAAAGTGGGGTTCACAATAGTAACGGGAGGTTCTACAGTCGTAGCAACGACTTCTGAGACTATGGTGACCTGCGTATCCACCTTTGCTTGTATAACATTCAAAACTTCCATGATCTGCCCCATTCCTCCTTGGAGCTCACTCAATTCATTGTTGACTCTGTCCATCTCACAGTATCGTTCAGACATCCTTTGTCGAGTTTGGCTCGGGTGACGATTCAAAGACGATTCTGAAGGGAAAACGGCGACATGAGACGAAGACAGAGAGAAAATGCACGTGCTATGATGCAAATGAGATGCTAATGCAAGCCGAATGGTTTCAAGGAACTCAAAGGCAAGTTGCAAAAATTTTTGGGAAAATTGAAGAGTTTTTGTTTTTAAAATCCAAGCTCTGTTGATCTTTTGAAAAAGGAAACAAGTATTTGAGTTTCTCGAAACCAAAGGGCTAGGAATGCTTGAATGTAGAGATGCAAAAAGCACACAAGCACAACATATGTTCACACAACAAACATACAAATCCTAGGTTTAGGTCTCATGAATGGATCCATGGTCTACCCATCCCAATAGGTATGTACTACTGGTTTTCATCTGCTGAACAGGGTTCTAAGAAGTTCCCAGAGTCGGCAACCCATCTTTTGGATTTTAAAGATTTCCTAGATGACTTGGTAATCAATAAAATTCTCAAGAGGATCTCGTCTGAGTGTAGTATCGCGTGACAACCAATTCAGAAATAGACTTCATCATGGTCTCCGCACTACATCCTAAAAGGCTTAGTGGGGCTTGGTAACTACGGTTCTCAATATCCCGGGCTCCTAGGTCGAGAGTAGCACGCTTTCACGAATGAATTCGTTCAATCATAACTAGTAAACAGATACTGCTTGAAAACATTTTGGTTCATAACTCTTTCAAGTAAACAGAAATCATCCAGAATATGCAGGCCCGTAAAAGAGAAATATGCCAAGTGAGGTGTGTGATCAAAACTCTTAGGTTGTGACAAAATGACAGTATGCAAAGACAAGCAGGGGTATCAATCAAGGTAATTCAATCATGCTACAAAGAATCCACAAGATGAAAAAAACCCTAACATTACTAGCATACACAGTAGCCTTGGATTTAAGCAAAGATAAAAACAAAATCATGCAATACTTGGTATATTAGGTTAAAACATGTAGAGACATATGATTAAAGACCAACATAAGACTTGCAAAATAGATGAACAAATCAGCACTTCAACTAAACAAACTCATGAACTTTGACAACAAAAGAACTTGACAGTACAGGGATAAGCTAAGTGATTAAGGTCAGCATCTTAAAAAATGTGTATAGCACATATAGAAGCATTTTGAGGTGGTTAACACAGGTTCCTCAACACATTTACAAATGATCAACATTCAAGCTTAGTGCATACAAAGGGTTTGGTAAGGCATGGGCAGTTATGACAAGTTATAAAATGTGACAAAGAAAAATCTACACATCATTGTTGTGGAGGTGCATATGCTACTGAGGTATATGTGTGTGGTTAGTGACACAAAGCATATAAGTTGCAAAGCTGAGGATAAACAAAGATGAGTATGGTATACTAAACAGGCCAGTCACAAAGTTCAAAGTAGCACTGCATCAAACTCCATATCTTAACATACAAATCAGGTAGAATTCTCAAAGCTCAAAAAAGGTTTAAGCATAAATTCATGGATTTCCAAATGTAGACCAGACAAGCATTGAAAATGGGCATCAAATATGATGTATAACAGTTTGTATGCAAACAAACTACAAGTAGTATGACTGAAGGAAACTGGATTCAAGCTAACCATCCACATAAACAAAAATACATATCATCTTGGCAAACCTAAATATGTCTAAACATGGATACAGTTAATTTGTTAGCAAACCAAAACTGATGCCTCATGGCATAGAAAGGATAACAGATGACATTCAATCACATAGGGCAGGATTAATGCATTATAAATGATTATGAGATAAGAAACATCATCAATAGAAGTGTGCAGAGAGTAGTATGATCATCAGTTTAAACCAAAAGAGTTTGCTACCAAGAGTTGGTTCTATAGACAGCATGAATGTTTCAAGACATCAATCATTCAAATATATTATAAAAGACCTAAGTATCCAAGCAGATGGACTGAGATCAAAGCATCTACAATAGTTCAACACTAATAATGTCCACACACATATTAACATATAAAACCTTGATAGGATATATGTGAATTGATCACAGTAGGGCAGTCAGTTCCCTAAGTAAATTTAGGGTTCAAGTAACAAAATTTAAGGTATAACAAAGAATGGTAAAGATAGTGATAAATTCTGAGTGGTAACTCCAAGACTTCTTAAAAGAATGTTGAGTAGAATACAAGCAAATCAGAATCACATGAATACTTATATCATTACAACAGCCATACAAATACTCAGTTTGAATATAAGCAGGTGACCTAGGTGCGAAGTAATTGTAAGGATGAATATCAACTGTCTACATAGGAAAGACACAAAGTTCTAAATTAAACAATCTTGCCAATATGTGAATGCAAGCACAAAACAGAGATAGTCTACAGTACATGGAATATAACATCTCAGAACAATTTCATGGTATAGGTTAAGGATACATCAAGAGTTTAGCAGTTTTTATCCATCAGTATCAAAGTTATAAAAGAAGATGGCAGCTAATGTTCAAATAATGACAGTGTCTACAACACTATTCATAGGCATATGCAATATAGCAGGGCATGAGCAATCAAACTCAAAACATATATTTTACAAGCTAACAAAACGGATGCTCAAACAAAAAGGCATAAAAGAAAGCCTTAGTCAGAAATGCAAAAGCTCAAGTATGCTAAAGTCACATATGAACACAAGTAGAGCAATACTTCCCATCACAAAATAACATGAAAACTTAATGAAACAACATCATGAAGATTCAATGGTATCAATGACTAACATATTCCAACACATAAAGATGTTCATGCTTTTAACAGAATAACAAACATCATAATAATATTATGGATGATCACGAGCAGCGTAGCACTTAGTAACAACATTGTACAAATGGCTTAAGACATACATTCATGATTCAATATGATTATGAGCAGAAATGATATTAGATGATCATAATAAGTGAGAGGGAAAAGAAGACAATACCAACTGAAGCTTTTGTGCTTATACTCCCTCAGCCACTCCACAAATTCTCACTTCACTAAGCTTGCTCGAATCTCCAATACTTTAGTGTTCTTGAGGAAATTTTTGTTGATGCCAATGAACTGAAATTGAGCCTCCTTATATAGGCAAGGTATTGGGCTGATATTATGGGTCGGGTCAGAATTAATCCTCCTCCCATGGTAACGGCTAGGGTTTTGAAACAATGTAACAATGCTTGAGGGAGCAAACGCTCCTCCACTCTGAGATGTAGCAGATGCCACAGGGCTGAAGTAGATAGCATATTCCTAACTTTCCTTTATCATCAGCCTATGTAGGCGTTATTTGGGAAAGCGAGAGCGATGTTGCTCTGCTCCTCTCGCAGGTGGTACAGCAAAATGACGAGAACGGAAAGCTTCATCCTTGCTTTGTGTAATTGAAATCCCATGGAGCAATTGAGGAAAATTAGGGCAAACGAAATTGGATGGCGCCAAGAGTGGTGAATTGAATTTGAAAAACTTGCAACAATCTTGAAGGAATTGGTTTCATTCATCTTTTCCTCTGCAAACTCAAAGAGAACGAAAAAAGAAGAAGAAGACCATCCCTTGGACACGCGCAAGGTTTCAATTGGTCCAAAATGGCCGTTGAAAAGTCAAAGAGTAAAAACAGCCTTCTGATTGGCTAGTGGTGATATTCATCCTCCAATCAAAATTTTCCATAAATCCATAAAGACCAAATAAAACATGACACACGTATCTGTTTTTTCAATAAAAAATTAAATGACATTTTTATTAAATTGCCACACCTAAATTAAAGTTTTAAAATAAGAAACAAATGATGATTAGATTAATTCAAATTAATTAATTACCAAAAAAAAAATCTGACTTAATTTTAATTAATAAATTATATATATTTTTTAGTTAAATTAGGACACTCTAAATAAATTTTAACCAAAATAATAACAAGGATAATTAATTCAAAATCAAACAAAATAAACTAAAATTAAATCATCAACTAAATTAATTAATTAAGCTAAAATTAATTAAAACATTTAAAATTCAAAATAAATAAACATAAAACATATTAAAATTAAATTAAGATAAGATAAATAAAAATAAAAATGCTAAATAAGTCAAGGCAAAATAAATAAAGAAGAAATTAAGATAAAAACAGAGAAAATAAATCACATAGCATTTAGCAAAAAAGATGAGGGTAAAATTTGGGGTACAACAATCATCAATCAATATACTGACCTTGCTACGTGCAAGGAACGAAACATAACTCTTAAAAGTAGAGTAATGTTCACAATCCACTACTGTGTAGAACGAATCAAACTGGATAGGAATTTTTTCACCTGATGAGTTCCGGACTGATGTGAATTGGGGCATCATTGTGACTCCTCTTTGTGATCTTTTCGTTTGACTTTCAGTTGTGATATTTTACTTTCATGGTGAAATTTCATAAAAAAAACTCCAGAGTATTTATATTTAAAAATTTTAAATAAAAAAATATATATCACAACGGTTGTAATCATCAATCGTAGTCATAAACTTTAAAGTTTTTTATTTAAAAATAATTAAAAATAAAAAGACGCGACTTAACAACGGTGGGCTCTTCAACCATCATCATAAACTTTTAAGTTTTTTATTTAAAAATAATTAAAAATGAAAAGGCGCTACTTAACAACGGTGGAACTTTTCAACAGTCGTCATAAACTTTTAAGTTTTTTATTTAAAAATAATTAAAAAAGAAAAGGCGCCACTTAACATTAAAGGAATAACATATATGAGGGCCTTGAGGTTCGAACCCATGAAAGCTTGAAGTTATCACAACGGTTGGCTCCTTAACCGTTGTTATATACAAATAATTTTTAATCAAAAAACAATAATATTATGATAGCGCCTTAGTTTAGAGATGTCACAACGGTGTAGGGAATAAGCGTGGTGACATGGCGTTGTTGTTTACGCGTTTTGTAGTAGCGTCAATTAAAAATTTTGGTTTGAAAAATATTTTCTATGGCAAGCTTAAACTATTCCGGATCGACACTCATCTATCCGAACCGTTATTGAAAGAATCGAATATGCATATAAACTATAACAAAAGTCTATACTAAAGATGAGAAAATAAACCAATAGATTTTATACGATGTGTTTGAATAAAATCTCACAATGATAAACGATTTCCAATGAAATACAAAAATAAAACTTGACTCAGAAAATTATCTAACACTTAGTGCGCAGACAATTTATAAAACACTTGATGTGCAATACACCAAGCTTAATTCTCTTTGTGTTGAAAGTATAACAATTTAATTGCAATTGTTTAGATTGCAATGGTGTTACAAAATCTGTTTAAGATACTTCAACTCAACCAGAATTTTTAGCTAAACAAATTACTCACTAAGTGTGTGAACAAATTGTAAAAAGTGCGTGTGTGTGTGTGTGTGTGAGAGAGAGAGAGAGAGAGAGAGAGAGAGAGAGAGAGAGAGAGAGAAAACATCAATATTTGTTTAGGCAGATACCCAATTATCCCCACTATGGGCACGTCTGCCCTCAATTCGAAATATAATTGAGGTATGTAATTAACCTTTGCAAGAGTTATATACAAGAGAAAAAGTAAAAATCCAAATCTCAAACCCTATGATTGATGTTGATCCTAACTTCTTCTCTTCCCTTGATCTTAAGCTAGATCAAGTCACCCAATACTTCCTATTGATTCTCCGGTTACCACTACTCCTTTGACAAAAACTCCATTCTTCAAAGATTTCACACGGCTGAATTCAAATTGCAAAATCTTGTCCCAAGTCTTTCAACTGATCCTCCGGTTACCGCTACTTTTTTGACAGAACCTCGTTCTTCAAAGCTTTCACTCGGGTGAATCCAAATTGCAAAGACTTGTGCAAAAACTCCCAAATCAAACATTGATCTTAGAGGAAAAACCCTAAAGGTTTTCAAATAAAAATACTTCTCCTTTTATATTTTCATTCACACCTCTTTGAATCAAGACAAACTTCTTGATGATTCATGATAAGGTGTAAATTGATATGAAAAGATGCAATGAATGAGCTATGAAAAGATGCAATTAATAAAAGTATTTTTGAGTTTTTATGGTGACAATCGATTGTAGGGGTATATGCAATCGATTGCAACGTTTAAAAAATTTGAAATTTATAACAATGTTAATCGATTTTAAATATCTTTCAATCGATTGAAGTAAAAAAAATTTCCAAAAATAAACAATGTCAATCGATTGATGAATCCAATTAATCTATTGACACTTTAAAAATGGTTTTTCAAGTTTTGATATTTTACAAAAATTTCTAAATAAAAAAGTGACATACATAAGATTCAAACTCATGACCATTGAGTAACTTAAGACATGTCTTTCAACCATTGGAGCACAATTATCATTCATTGAAAATATGAAAGAAAATCTTTTTCTAAGTTAAAAGGTGTAACGATACATGAATATGCATGAATTGATTTTATATGAATTGAGCACTTAGGATATATAATCATGAAATAGCATATTTTCTCATTTTTGTTTGATCATCCATGACTTAATCAAATTGAGAAGTATCTTCACTTTATCATGTCTTCACTAACTTGCTTGCTTTTATCCATCTTAATTTGACTTCATTAAAACATCATAAAACTTGAAATTACAAACGCAATTGAAACCTTTCATTTTTTTAATTAGAATGAAACTTTAAGAGAAACTACATGATATTTTTTTTTTTATAAAAGCCATTGATATTAAAGAGAATACTAGGAGTATTCTAATCCTTACAAAAAAGGGGAAGAAAAATTCTTCACCAAAACTGCTCGACTAACTAAAAAGGTTTCATACAGTAGTCAAGAAAAGTAGAGTTGGAATACGGAATCTCCCAACAATTACCCCATTTCCAAGCCAAGAATTTCAAGGAAGCAAAAGTATTTAAGGAAGCAAAAGTTAAATCTGCCAGGCGCTTGACTCTTGAAGTTGGCATAGTCACACAAAGTTTTCTTAACATTTTTCTCTATAATGATAAGTACTAGAGCTTGATATTAAAAAAAATTGAGAGAATTGAAATGAAAAATTTCCATCTTAGGTATGGCGAAATGAATCAATTTGAGTTGATTGCAATAAAAATTAAAAACCAAATTTATGATACCTTCGACCCCAACAGTTTGTGCTCATTAGACATTAAGATTAGAAATGTTATATAGGTATTTTCTACTAACAATGGCTCCCGAAACAAATGTTAATATCTTCTTCCTCGAGTCATAAAAATGTGACTTATGCCATTGAATGTTGCAATTAATGTAAGACATGGAGAATAAATGGAAGTCTATAAGAAGTTTTTGTTTTGAATCTTCCAACATTGCTTACTCTTTTTTCATATCAAACACAATTATCCTCTCTTTTAATTCTTCAAATTTTACCAAGTTGAAAATGCCATACATTTTAATTTGTCTTTGATAAGTTTGAGATTTTCTTTGATAACTCCTTACAAAATCATGATATATTGGGAATTTTGACCAAAATTTTAGCATTAGAAAAGGGACAAGGCCTCAATTAACAGTCAGTTTCTAACATAATAAAATAATGATAAGAAAAACCTCAAACCAAAACTTTGTTGAAATATTAGATACCATTTGATTAGATTTAATATTTAAATATAATTGAAGTTGTGTTAGCCCAAACTCAATTAGGGTCGTATATACATAGTCCTAGTTTGTATCATTATTTACACAATTCAATAATACAAATCCTTACTTTCTTATTCTCTCTCTATTCTCTCCTCACTAAAAGTGCCTCACGCACTAACAAATTGGTATCCAGAGCTTCCGGTTATTGTTCTTAACCGAGTTTTCAAGAACTTGACGTCAGAGATCGTGTTTCCAGGGCAAGTGAATCAATCGCTGCGAAGATGACTGGTGAGAAGAGCATTTCGGATTTCCTTCCAATGCTTGACGGCAAGAATTGGATCCGATGGAAAAAACAGATGCAATCCTTATTTGACTTCCATGATACCTTAGAAGTGGTTACCAACGACGTTCTTGTGTTGGCGAAAAATCCAACCGAAGAACGGAAAAAAGCCTACAACGAAGTCAAGAAGAAAGATTGCAAGGCTGCTTATTGCATTCAGACGACGGTTGATGCTGCTAACTTCGACAGAATCTCTCATGCTGAAATGGCGAAGGAGGCATGGGATATTCTGGTGAAGTATTATGAAGGAGGTGAGAAAGTCAAGGTTGTCAAGTTGCAAACCTTGCGTCGAAAATATGAGTTGTTGTCGATGGGAGAAGACGAAAAAGTTACAGAATATGTGTCGAAGGTTCAGAAACTCGTCCATCTCATGAAGGGTTGTGGTGAAACCATAACTGATAAGATGATAGTTGAGAAGGTAATGAGAACATTGACCTCTCACTTTGATCACGTTATCGTAGTTATTCAAGAATCCAACAATCTTGAAACCCTAAAATTGGAAGATATGGTTGGTTCGTTGGAGGCACATGAGATGGGGATTGTCGAAAGAAAGGGAGTTCAGGATTCAATACAAGCACTGCAGGCTCAGTCATGGAAAAGGAATGGTGGTTCCAACAAATTCAAAGGAAAAGTCGACAAGACTCAAGGAAAGAAGTCTTGGTCGAACCCTCACAAGAATCAGGTCGAATATAGAGCTTCTGAATCCTCGAAAAGAGGGGGAGGGAACTATCGAAAGGACAAAGAAGATAAGAAAGGTATGTTGTGTTATAACTGTGAAAAGTGGGGTCATTTGGCCAAACATTGTTGGTACATGAAATACAATGGATCTAAAAAAGGCAAGGACGAGGAGCGAGCCTTGCACGCCAAGATTCAGATGATTCTGAAGGTGGTATGATGGTTATGGCGGCAGTGGCAGATAACCATATCGAATCCAAGATCCGGTTCCTCGACTCAGGCTGCTTAAATCACATGACTGGTCGAAAAGAGTGGTTGGCAGATTTTGACGAGTCGAATAAGAGCAAGGTAAAACTTACTGATAACAGTTCATTGCAAGCAAAATGTACTGGCAACATAGTTTTTCAACTGAGTAATGGAGCGAAAGCAATGATTAGAGATGTGTTCTATGTACCTTGAATGAAGTGCAACCTGTTAAGTGTTGGACAACTGGTCGAAAAAGGCTTCTCAGTTGTCATGAAAGATGGAGTTTTGAAATTGTTTGACACCCTGAACAATTTGGTCTTGAAATCTCCGTTGTCGAAGAACAGGACGTTTAAGACCATGATCAGTTCGGCTGAAGTACAATGTCTAAAAACTGTTGTCGATCACAAGGATAGTTGGTTGTGGCATTTGAGGTTTGGACATTTGAACTTTCAATCACTCAATCAGCTGATTACTCAAGATATGGTATCTGATATTCCAAGTCTTGAGACGCCTGACAAACTCTGTGAAGGTTGTTTAGTCAGAAAACAATCCAGAAATTCTTTCGTTTCGACTATGCCAATGAGATCATCCTGCATACTCGAAGTTGTACATTCAGATGTATGTGGTTCGTTCGAAGAACATACCATTGGTGGAAACAAATATTTTGTTTCGTTTGTCGATGAGTTTAGTCGAAAGCTGTGGATCTATGTGATCAAGAGAAAGGATTGAAGATCGGCAGATTCCTGGATTTGAGAAAGAAATTAGGAATAGTTCATATTGACTATGACTAGCGTAGACTCGACAACTTGGATTATGGGGTGTGTTGTACCCCAAATTTTACCCTTAGATTTTCTGATCATTTGCACATCATTCTAAGTCGGCCATTTTTGCATTTCTAGTTAAACATTTTATTGACCATTAATCATGCATTTTCTTCTTCCATGTCATTCTTGATTTTTAGTAATTATTGTATTTATTTATATTTAATTCGTTATAAGTATCTTAGATATATTTAGGATTTTTATAGTTTAATTTCAATTTAGCTTTTTTATATATAATATATTTAAGTTAGTTTATTTTAATTATAACTTTAATTTTAAACTTAATCTAATTTTTATTTTAGTTTTTTATTTATTTTAGTTTAGTTTTGATTAACCTTAATTTTAATTTAGTTTTTTATTTAGTTTAGGTTTATTGGTTTAACTTAATTTTATCTTAATTTTAATTTTTATTATAATCATACTTTTATTTTCCTTTTGTTTTTTTTATGGTTAATTTAAATTAGAGTACCTTAATTAGTTTTAAAGTTTTACGAAAATGACAATTCAAAAAGCAAAAATAAAAGGTCCTTTTTACACTTTGACCCAACTGTATCATTTTGCTACCTCCCACACCATGTCACTACACAAAATCTCCAAAGCAATGTCAGTACAACAATGACTTTACAAGCCTGCTACAAAACGCTGCATCACAATACCAAAACCATGTTGCAACCTGCGACACGACACTCAATAATTCAGCCTGCACAAATCGAAACAATGAACAATAAGCACTCTAAGACAAACTTCTGAGAGTTCTACCATTCTACTATGATCAGCCCCATTGAGAACAACAATTCAGAAAGGATATTCCATTGGTTTGAATTGATTTAAGGAGAGAGATTGATGAGACAAAAAGAAGAAAGAAGGAGAAAACGGATAAAAGGAAAGCTGAGTTCATGCTTAAATTCTGTACAAACCAACTTTGCTCTCCAGGAACCAAAACGATGCAATTCCTGTTCCAATACCTACTGTAACCTGTGCTTGAGAGCAACCCATCACCAATAAAACAAAATTCAAATGAATAAGGAGACAGAGAGGAACGGATCAGAGAAGAGACATCAAAGAAAATGAGGTTGGTCTTCAAATCCAACAACCATAAATCACAAGACAAGGAGAACCCTTGAGGACTGACTTCCTGGGACGAACAACATCCTCCTTCAAAACAAAAAACTCTTCTTACACATTTCCTTTCTTGACCAACAACAAACTCTTTCCATCAAAGCTCCCAAAACATCCACCGTGTAAAACTCGCAGCACATACCTCCATGAAAAAAAACCTCCGATCGCCCACCATTCACCCTTGCCTCAACCTCTTTCAATAACAACAATACCAGTACCATCACTCCCATTTGCATCAACCACTTTTATACACAAACCTTCACTGCCATAACTTCTTCCCTTTCACCTTTCATAAACCAGAATTCATCAACATCAACAACTCACTTACCTTCATTTTTTGAGAAAAACACCACCGTGTTTAGCTCTATTCAGACACAAGCAACAACCGGAAACCGCACCCGCGCCGTGAGAGACGCAAAGTCGTGACGAACCGACAGAGAGCCGCGCAGAATCAAAAGAGAAAGAGCAATCGGAGGAAATTATTCACGAACACAGAGAGAACGCACGAGGATTCACCGGAGAGAGCGAAGAAGGATTGTGGAGAAAGAGTGTCGAAACTCTGAAACGTGAGAAGCAGGGATTAGTGTTTACGCCGTAAAAGAGGTTCGTGAGGGAAGAAGAGGTTTTACGGTTGGATTTCTGCCTTTAGCTTAGTATCATTTTTTTTTGTTTCTTATCTTTTTAATTAAATTAGGTTTAGAATTGGGCTTTGATTGCCTATGAATCCATATTTTTTCTTGACACACCCGATACTGTTTCACCCCCTGGTTTATTGTTAGTTTTTTTAATTAATTAGATTCTTGATTAATCAATTAGTTTAGTTAGTTTTTTAAGTTAAGTTAACTAACATTTAACTAGAACGTTAGTTTTTATTTTTATTAGATTAAATTTTTTTTTTTTTAAGATTAGATAAAAATACAAATTAGAATTTAGAATCTAGTAAATAGGATTTATTTTTACTTAATTAATTTTTAATTAGACTTTAATTAGTAGATTAGTTTTCAATTAGATTTTAATTTAGAATTTAGTTTGATTATTATTTTTAATTAGATTATTTTCTTATTAGTAGAATTTGTTATTAAGTATATTTTCTAATTAGAATTTAGTTATTTAACTAGATCTTAATCCATTTTAGCTTTAATTAGATTTTTGTTTATTTAGACTTTTAATTAACTTTAACTTTATCTTGACATTTTGCTTTAATTAATTCCTGATGTTCATTTCAATTTAATTCTTGTTACACTTGCTGTATATATTGATGTTTTCGTTTGATACTAGAGATTTCCTCTTTTGCCTGTTTCACATACTTCATTCCAAAGGAAAGGACTCTATAATTGACTGCCATGTCATTTAGGATAGCCTTGTCCGTCTTGCCCTGTTCTACCTAGCCTTAGGTTTGGAGTCGCCGCACTCCACGTAGGTGTCTTGCTGTCAGACCCTACTTTCCCTTTGAACCTTGACCACAGTCAAGAGTTCTTTACCCCTTTGAGGGGAACTACGAATGCTCTGATTCCATTCCTGTCCGGATACGTAGGCACGAGATGTGATGTCTTGGCGAGCATACTTAGTGTATATACCCCTAGGTCTTTCTTTACCTTAGCACGTTTCCCTTAGCGAGCAAACTTTAACATAACACAAATACTAACAAGAGGTTCCCGTAGAGTACTACGGATACTTAGGATGCTAACACCTTCCCTTAGTATAACCAACCCCCGAACCTAGATTCTTTTTTAGGGTTTTCGTTCTTTACCCTTTCCTTTGGATAAATCAAAGCTCGGTGGTGAATTTTATGTTTTGTGATTCAAGTTAATTCAATAGCTTGATATCCGATTCTCACCGCAACAGAAATGGCGACTTCACTGGGGAAATAATATCCCCCTAAGAGGATTAAGCCTATCTTATTTGTATCTGTGTTATTTATATGTTTGTTTGCTTGTACATTTGTATATTCATATCTGTATATATACATGTTTCTGTTTGGGATCTTCTGTGTGCAGGGTACTACTTTTGAGTGGTGAGATAAGTCCTAACCCGAACTTGAGTGTACTTAGGATAGGATGATGGTATTCAAGGAGGATTTGAGGGAGTCGAATCCTGAAAAGTTGAATTGAGAACACCATCACTCAGTTGAGGCCCGCTTGAGAGTCTAGTTATGTTGAACGAATCCGTTCGTGAAAACGTGCTACTCTCAACCTAGGAGCCCATGATATTGAGAACCGTAGTTACCAAACCCCACTTGGCCTTTTAGGATGTAGTGCGGTGACCATGATGGAGTCTATTTCTAAATTGGTTGTCACGCGATACTACACTCAGACGAGATCCTCTTGAGAATTTTATTGATTACCAAGTCATATGGGAAATCCTTAAAATCTGAAAGATGGGTTGTCGACTTTGGGAACCTTTTAGAACCCTGTTCTGTAAATGAAAACCCATAGTACACACCCTGTTGGTTGGTTCTTTACGCAGACCCCATGCTGTGATCTCGAACCCTTGATCCTGCTATGTGTGTTTTGCATCCTGTTTGCATCGCATTGTATATCATTTGCATCTTTGCATGACTCATTGCATGCGTCTGTTTGTCCAGTTGCTCATTGCCAATTGTCTCTATCTTCCAGTCGTCAAGTTGATTCCTCGACACCGATACTGGACTAGAGCTAATTACAGACGCAAGATGTCAGAGCAAGAGATACACAATGTTGAGGTCCGAATGGAGATCGATGACCTCAAATCAAGTATGACTAAACTCACTGAGATGCTTCAAGTTTTGCTTGCTAGAGGAGAGCCTCCCCAAAGGACAGTCATCCAGGAAGTTTCAAGTGCTGATCCTCCACAGGTTCAAGTGCCACCTTCAACCTGGCCCGAGTTTGGTTTGCCACACAACTACTCTCCACCGATTGCATCTACTGCTATGGTTGGTCAGACTGTTATGCTTGTCTTTCAAGCTCCTGTTTTCGCCGAGCCCAGACCCGTGGTCCATGCTGTTCCACAGACTGTTCGAGCTTCTTTTGAGAATCCCCTCTATGAATACAATGCTGTCAGTGCTCAAGGTGAAGACCGTGAAGACTTTGTTGAACCTGAAGTTGTTCGAGAGCAGTTTTAGAGCATAGAGAGGAGACTCAAAGCCGTTGAGGGCACTGATTTCTTCAATGTGGATGCAGACAACCTGTGCTTAGTGTCTGACCTTGTTATACCTCCTAAGTTCATAACTCCAGATTTTGTGAAGTACAAGGGTCACTCTTGCCCAAGAGCTCATTTGGTCATGTATCATCGCAGGATGACTGCTCATGCCAAGAATCAGAAGTTGCTTATCCACTGTTTTCAAGACAGCTTGAGTGGAGCATCACTCAAATGGTATATGGGTCTTGAGCAAAACTCTATCCACAGCTTCCAAGACCTCACAAATGCCTTCATGAAGCAGTACAAGTATAACCTCGACATGGCTCTTGATCGCCGTCAACTGTAAAACATGTCTCAGAATGATAAAGAGTCTTTCAAGGAGTATGCTCAGCGCTGGAGAGAGTTGGCTTCCCAGGTTGAACCTCCTTTGGCTGAGAAAGAGTTAACCGGAATGTTCATGGATACCCTGTCCCCATTCTATTGGGTGAAGATGGTTGGAAGTGTTTCCTCCAATTTCACTGATTTGGTTATTATTGGCCAAAGATTAGAGGAAGGTCTTAAGAAGGGAAAAATATCCAAGGCTGTTGAATCTTCCAATGCTGTGAAGAAATCCTATGGTAACTTTCAGAAGAAAAAGGAAGATCATACTAACGCTGTCCTGGTCAAAACAAGAAGGCCTCGTCCCCGACCTCAGTACGCTATTTACCCTATTGTTGCTGCTGTTACTCCTATGGTTGCTGCACCACGACCAGCTCAAGCTTTCCAACGTCCGACTGCAGGACAGAGCCAGTATCGTAGTAGGGGTCAATTTGATCCTATTCCCATGACTTACACTGAACTTTATCCTGGTTTGGTTTAACAAGTTTTGATTACCACAAGGCCTCTGCCTCCTCCTCCAAATCCTCTTCCAGCCGGCTATAGGGTTGATCTTCATTGTGAATACCATCAAGGTGGTGCAGGCCATAATTTGGAAAGTTGCTTTGCATTGAAGGCTAGAGTACAAGAGCTGATGAGGAACAAAATCCTCTCCTTTAAGGACAATCCCAATGTTTAGAACAACCCTCTGCCAGGGCACGCCAAGTGAAGCTTCAGTCGACTTCAGCATGCTATCCTCCTAAAAGCCAGTGTTTCAGACAGGACAACTCATCCTTGTGTTGATTAGTCACTAGGCCTTTGTTTCTTGTTGTTTGCATTTTCTCTATTTTGTAATAGCTGTTTGCTTTCAACTATGTTTGTACTTTCACAATTAATGAAATGAGCATTGCAACTTTTGATTCAATTCATTTGTGTTTGCTATTTACTTCTTATTGCTTCCTCTTTCATGAAAAATAAAATAAAAATTTCTCTTGTCCACTTTCTTATTGATTGTGCAAAGATTGGAGGGAGGATGATGAAAACTTTATACTCATAATTGCTGTTAGTATGCTTTCAAATCAAAACTTTACTGACGATGTAAGGCATTGTTTCAACTCCCAAACACCGGAGACATAAGGAAGATAACCCCTCTTTAACCCCTTCGGGCCTTGAAGTAGGAGTTTCTTTTCTTTACAAATAAAAACCCGCAATCTTAACCTGGGGCAAGGTAGTTCTCAATTGACTTGATTGTGCATTCAAATACAGGAGTAGCATTCAAGACGCCTTTCAACAAAGTTCGTAAATGTTCCTTCGCACACAACAAGCAAGTGTCGAAGATGTCTTTCAAGTCAAACGCCAATGATGATTCACTGTAATCCTTAAGCCAGGCAGTCACTAAAAAAAAAGAAGAAGAAGAAGAAAAAAATAAGAAAGAAAAGTTTGTATGACAACCAAGGGAGGAAATCTTTAAATCCTTTATCGTGAAAGTCCTCAATGGCAAACGATTTTGTAAGGAAGTAGTGACCGGCATTTCAAAGTCTCTTAACTTCTGAACCATCATCATTACTATCATCAGTGCAATTCCTTGAGTGCATAGTTTGAGTTAACTGAGCATAGAACTGGAGTTCATCACGTAGATTGGGTGGGTGCAAATAAACTTTGAGCCTTTATCTTTTGTTTCATAAACCGTGAACCAGACCACGTTACAACCCTCGAAAGACCTAATTGAAGCAAGGTCATTTTGAAAGCATATTACAGCGAGGTTGCGTAAACTGACTCCAAAAGATCTTTGCAAATCATCTATTTTGGGCATTACACCCTTTGCTTAAACTTTTCACTTTAATGTCTTGAACCACCGTGTTCTGACCAGTATCCGATATACTTTGCACCTCTTTCAAAATGATTTTGATTTCAAAAGTTGCATGAACTTTGCATTTACCACGTTTGTATGAACATTTTTGCTTGCAAACTAGTTTTCTTCTTAAGGAATTCTCAAACAATTGAGAAACTTGGTCGGTGATCCAATCAGGGGCAAATACTTTCCATATCCTATTGAGAATCAATTCAAGATTTGTGGTTTAATGGCGACTTCTCAGAGTTAGTTTATACAGAAGATTTTCCAAGACTCATACTGGGGCAAGCTTTCCCAGTGTACAGTAAAATAATCATCTTCCAAGACTCATACTGGGGCAAGCTTTCCCAGTGTACAGTAAAATAATCATCTTTCAAGACTCGGACTGGGGCAAGCTTTCCAAAGAGCACCGTGAAATAGTCAGTTATCGAGCAATGATCAGCTCATCTACAATAATCAGCTAGTCTGGGGCAGTTTACTTGAAGAATCCCCAAACAGCTCTTCATCATTCCTACAAGGACCATCAATTGATACAGTTTACCAGTGTGGCAAATGGTGTGTTCAGCAGTAGCATCTCTAGTCCCCAAGCAGAATGACAGTAATCCCCGTTTTGAGGAATCAGTCTTCTAATCTTGTCTTCTTCCCACCAAAGAGTCGTGTTGTGTCGTCAGCATCGACATCTGCATTTACATTTGATCATATATCATCTGCATAATTTATACCATATGCATAGCATGAGTGGTTCATCCTTATTTGCATTTCTCCCGAGGTCGTGTCGTTATCCACGTCTTACCTTACCAAAACGTTACCTATCATTTTCATTCAGTGTCATTCCTGAATATTGTCATTCTCTTGCGCATCTAATCCTGTTGATAGACGTTGGTATTCTCTCATTCCAGTGCTATTCCTGGATCTCTATATTCTTTCACTCCAGTGCTATTCCTGGATGTCTGTCTCTTTTGATCTCCAGTGCCATTCCTGGATGTCTGTCTCTTTTGATCTCCAGTGCCATTCCTGGATATCTTATTCCTCTTGTTTCTTCCAATGCTATTCCTGGAAGTTTTGCCTCTCTTCTGTAATCCCCATCAAATTTGCTTGGATATCTTTTAGTGCTATTCCTGAAAGTCTTATCTGTTCATTCAGTGCCATTCCTGAATGTCTTTCTCATTATCATTCGATACCATCCCTGAATATAGTGATTTACCTTTACTTTCAGTGCCATTCCTGAAAGATCACAGTCATTTAACGTTGTCTTGGATACTGTGATCCCTTTTATCCATGCTTTCTTGGATTTCAGCTTTGTCCACATTCATCCAATACTTTCTTGGATATTGGGATTCCTCTTATCCAATGATTTCTTGGATCTCTACCTTTCTCATGTTTATCTGATGCTTTCTCAGATGCCGTGATTCATACCTCTCATTCAAAGCCATTATTGGATGTTCGGTTTTTCATCATCCGATGCCTATCCGGATGCGTCTCTCTTTCTGATGTTTTTCAGATCGAGTCTTTGTTCACTTTTATCTAAAGCTGTTATTAGATATTGTGATCTATACCTTTCATTCAAAGCCATTATTGGATGTCTGATTTTTCATCATCCGATGCCTATCCAGATGTGTCTCTCTTTCTGATGTTTTTCAGATCGAGTCTTTGTTCACTTTTATATAAAGCCATTATTAGATATTGTGAGTCATACCTTTCATTCAAAGCCATTATTGGGTGACTGGTTTCTTTGCATTTAATGCCATTCTTGAATGTAGTCTATGTCCACTTTTATCTAAAGCCATTATTAGATATTGTGAGTCATACCTTTCATTCAAAGCCATTATTGGGTGACTGGTTTCTTTGCATTCAATGCCATTCTTGAATGCAGTCTCTGTTCACATTCATCTGATGCCATTCTCAGCTATTATGATTTATACCATCCATTCAAAGCCATTATTGAATTCCTGGTGTCCTTTTATTCAATGCCATATAGTCTTGTTTGCTCACCTTTATCTAAAGCCATTATTAGATATTGTGACTTGTACCTTTCATTCAAAGCCATTATTGGATGACTGGTTTCTTTTGCCATCTGATGTTTTTTCGGATGTTTCTTTCTCTGTCTCTTCTGGTTTTTCTTGAAGATTCCGTTTGAACTCTTTAGTATAAGAAAATCCCAGAAAATCTTTTGTTGGTGTCTATCCTTTTATTCCAAATTGATCCCCAGTGGAGATCATGTCTTCTTTCTGGTTCCATGCCCAGTAAGAGTATCTTCTATTTCCCCAGTGTCGGCTGGTCACGCTTGAACCAATTATTCTATCACTTTAGATTTCCCCAGTTTTGTTTCAGCTTCCCCAGTGTTGTTGTCATCCCCAGTGAGTGATTGCTCATTGTGTGGACTTTGTCCCTGTCTGCTTTCGTTTTTGTCTGCATTTTGCATTTACCATTCTATCATCATACTAGAGTTCATGGCATATCAGCATTTTGTCCATAGCATTGCATCTGCATTCCATCTAAGGGCAAAATTTTCGGTTTGCTATATTTAAATACCTTCCACCATGATTTCATGAAGACTATCATCACTCATTTCATTCGGTGAAGATATTTAAATAGGGGCAACTGTTGTACCCCAAATTTTACCCTTAGATTTTCTGATCATTTGCACATCATTCTAAGTCGGCCATTTTTGCATTTCTAGTTAAACATTTTATTGACCATTAATCATGCATTTTCTTCTTCCATGTCATTCTTGATTTTTAGTAATTATTGTATTTATTTATATTTAATTCGTTATAAGTATCTTAGATATATTTAGGATTTTTATAGTTTAATTTCAATTTAGCTTTTTTATATATAATATATTTAAGTTAGTTTACTTTAATTATAACTTTAATTTTAAACTTAATCTAATTTTTATTTTAGTTTTTTATTTATTTTTGTTTAGTTTTGATTAACCTTAATTTTAATTTAGTTTTTTATTTAGTTTAGGTTTATTGGTTTAGCTTAATTTTATCTTAATTTTAATTTTAATTATAATCATATTTTTATTTTCCTTTTGTTTTTTTATGGTTAATTTAAATTAGAGTAACTTAACTAGTTTTAAAGTTTTACGAAAATGACAATTCACAAAGCAAAAATAAAAGGTCCCTTTTACACTTTGACCCAACCGTATCATTTTGCTACCTCCCACACCATGTCACTACACAAAATCTCCAAAGCAATGTCAGTACAACAATGACTTTACAAGCCTGCTACAAAACGCTGCATCACAATACCAAAACCATGTTGCAACCTGCGACACGACACTCAATAATTCAGCCTGCACAAATCAAAATAATGAACAATAAGCACTCTATGACAAACTTCTGAGAGTTGTACCATTCTACTATGATCAGCCCCATTGAGAACAACAATTCAGAAAGGATATTCCATTGGTTTGAATTGATTTAAGGAGCGAGATTGATGAGACAAAAAAAAAGAAAGAAGGAGAAAACGGATAAAAGGAAAGCTGAGTTCATGCTTAAATTCTGCACAAACCAACTTTGCTCTCCAGGAACCAAAACGATGCAATTCCTGTTCCAATACCTGCTGTAACCTGTGCTTGAGAGCAACCCATCACCAATAAAACAAAATTCAAATGAATAAGGAGACAGAGAGGTACGGATCAGAGAAGAGACATCAAAGAAAATGAGGTTGGTCTTCAAATCCAACAACCATAAATCACAAGACAAGGAGAACCCTTGAGGACTGACTTCCTGGGACGAACAACATCCTCCTTCAAAACAAAAAACTCTTCTTATCACATTTCCTTTCTTGACCAACAACAAACTCTTTCCATCAAAGCTCCCAAAACATCCACCATGTAAAACTCGCAGCACACACCTCCATGAAAAAAAACCTCCGATCGCCCCCACCATTCACCCTTGCCTCAACCTCTTTCAATAACAACAATACCAGTACCATCACTCCCATTTGCATCAACCACTTTTATACACAAACCTTCACTGCCATAACTTCTTCCCTTTCAGCTTTCATAAACCAGAATTCATCAACATCAACAACTCACTTACCTTCATTTTTTGAGAAAAACACCACCGTGTTTAGCTCTGTTCAGACACAAGCAACAACCGGAAACCGCACCCGTACCGTGAGAGACGCAAAGCCGTGACGAACCGACAGAGAGCCGCGCGGAATCGAAAGAGAAAGAGCAATCAGAGGAAATCATTCACGAACACAGAGAGAACGCACGAGGATTCACCGGAGAGAGCGAAGAAGGATTGTGGAGAAAGAGTGTCGAAACTCTGAAACGTGAGAAGCAGGGATTTCTGCCTTTAAAAGAGGTTCGTGAGGGAAGAAGAGGCTTTACGGTTGGATTTCTTCCTTTAGCTTAGTATCATTTTTTTTTGTTTCTTATCTTTTTAATTAAATTAGGTTTAGAATTGGGCTTTGATTGCCTATGAATCCATATTTTTTCTTGACACACCCGATACTGTTTCACCCCCTGGTTTATTATTAGTTTTTTTAATTAATTAGATTCTTGATTAATCAATTAGTTTAGTTAGTTTTTTAAGTTAAGTTAACTAACATTTAACTAGAACGTTAGTTTTTATTTTTATTAGATTAAATTTTTTTTTTAAAGATTAGATAAAAATACAAATTAGAATTTAGAATCTAGTAAATAGGATTTATTTTTACTTAATTAATTTTTAATTAGACTTTAATTAGTAGATTAGTTTTCAATTAGATTTTAATTTAGAATTTAGTTTGATTATTATTTTTAATTAGATTATTTTCTTATTAGTAGAATTTGTTATTAAGTAGATTTTCTAATTAGAATTTAGTTATTTAACTAGATCTTAATCCATTTTAGCTTTAATTAGATTTTTGTTTATTTAGACTTTTAATTAACTTTAACTTTATCTTGACATTTTGCTTTAATTAATTCCTGATGTTCATTTCAATTTAATTCTTGTTACACTTGCTGTATATATTGATGTTTTCGTTTGATACTGGAGATTTCCTCTTTTGCCTGTTTCACATACTTCATTCCAAAGGAAAGGACTCTATAATTGACTGCCATGTTATTTAGGATAGCCTTGTCCGTCTTGCCCTGTTCTACCTAGCCTTAGGTTTGGAGTCGCCGCACTCCACGTAGGTGTCTTGCTGTCAGACCCTACTTTCCCTTTGAACCTTGACCACAGTCAAGAGTTCTTTACCCCTTTGAGGGGAACTACGAATGCTCTGATTCCATTCCTGTCCGGATACGTAGGCACGAGATGCGATGTCTTGGCGAGCATACTTAGTGTATATACCCCTAGGTCTTTCTTTACCTTAGCACGTTTCCCTTAGCGAGCAAACTTTAACATAACACAAATACTAACAAGAAGTTCCCGTAGAGTACTACGGATACTTAGGATGCTAACACCTTCCCTTAGTATAACCAACCCCCGAACCTAGATTCTTTTTTAGGGTTTTCGTTCTTTACCCTTTTCTTTGGATAAATCAAAACTCGGTGGTGAATTTTATGTTTTGTGATTCAAGTTAATTCAATAGCTTGATATCCGATTCTCACCGCAACAGGGTGTATTGAAATATTAGATACCATTTGATTAGATTTAATATTTAAATATAATTCAAGTTGTGTTAGCCCAAACCCAATTAGGGTTGTATATAAATAGTCCTAGTTTATATCATTATTTACACAATTCAATTATACAAATCCTTATTTCCTTATTCTCTCTCTATTCTCTCCTCACTAAAAGTGCCTCACGCACTAACAAACTTGTTGATTATTGTTAGGTCAAAGTAAAAAAGATCTCGCCTATTCACAAAAGATTGATGAGGTATGAAATGTAGATGGAACTATTGAAATAAGACTGATCTTCAAGTTGCCGCAAAGTACTACACCATTTTCTTTTATTATTTGATACTCCCTCCGTTTTTTATTATAAGTCGTTTTTGACTTTTCACACATATTAAGAAATGTAATAATTATAGTATGGAAAAGAGAAATTGTGAATGTTTTTACAAAATTGTCCTTTATTAATGGTATTGGAAATACAAATTTACATAATTGAAAGTAGAGAGAATAATAAATATTTAAGGGTATAAAAGAAAAAATAACATTAATAATTCATTGGTATTATAATGTGACTTATATTGTAGAACAAATTTTTTTCCCAAAGTGACTTATAAAAAAACGGAGGTAGTATGAAGGAGTTAGAATTACCATAAATGCGCCAATTAAAATTGCTATGAGTGGGAATGATGCTTCCCAAATTATTCCATAAAAGAAAATTTGAAATTTTGCACTAGAGTTTCACAAGGGACATAAATAGGATTATGATCTTCTTCATTGCTCAACAGATAGATAGATATATTAATTTAGAGAGATAAAATATTGAAGTTTGAAAAAATCATAGAAAAAAACAATCAATGTCAATGAAATCTTAAAAGAGAAATTCACTAACTAGTTTGTGTGTTTATTTTTTTCCGAATGAATATCGCCATTTTTTTGCCTAATAATTTAATTGCCCAAAATTTTACTCTTTAAAATAAATAAGTGAGATGTTGAAGTCACATGTAATTGAATGTTCCTATGCAACTATGAATTATTGACGATTGTTCTATTTTTATTTTATATAAATTAATGATTGAATTTTCCTTCATAAAAGATAATCTATAAAAAAATATGGAGAAAAATCTAACTTTGCACTAAAAAATATTTAAAAAGTTAGTAACCCTACTATCTTCACCTTACAAATAAATTTATTTTGTAAATAGTTAAACACATAATATAAAAATATAATAACAGCAATTTTTATTTATTTGAATTATCCATCAAATTATCTTGCACATCATATAAATGAGAAATAATGTACTGAAAATAAATCTTACATTAAAAAGAGAGAACAAAATTATAAAAAAAAAACCTTGAAGTTGTTTTAGAAAATCTGAGACAAAATATAAAAACCCAATAAAAATGTATATTAAAAATAATCACAAGCATTTTTTCTTCTCATGCCAAAAAAATTGGATCTCAAACGTCGTACTTAATTATTTATTATTTTTTCAAAAATTGTCGATAAAGACATAGAGAAAGTGCCACGTGTACCAAAAATCCTTTTTGTTAAAAAAAGGTGAAACAACTTTATATTATTAGAAAATACAGAGCAAAATCACAACAAAAAAAAGGAAGAGAAAAAAGAAGAAGAAGAATAACGAAATCAAGTTCACCATAATCGCCAATCATCTTCACCGTCCTCTGTTGTTGTTCCTAGGTCAGTTTCTTTGATCCATTCTTTCTTTTACGCATCAATTCATGTGTTTTTTTTTGTATTTTTTTATTGGATCTGTATTTTTTGTTCTTGTGATCTGAATCTTTGTTGTATTAGAGGGTTAAATTGATGAATTGGTGGTAAATTTTGGAAATTTGGAATGTTGTTTTGGTGGGTCGTGAATTGTTTGTTCTGAAAATGTTATCCACTTCATGATTGATGGTTGTTTTCTTGTGGGGGTGGGAATAGCAATATGTGTGACTTTCCCTAATTTTGTAATTGTTAGGGGTTTTGAATTGTTGGAAAAATCTTGTCTTTCATGTTTTTTTAACCTGATTTATTGGATTTGATTAATGCTTTGCTAGGTTTCATTAATTTTATTTTTTGAAATTTTGTTTCAAATTAGAGAATTAGGTCACTTAGAAATGGGTAAAATTTCTATGCAGATCAAATCTTGTTTCTTTATTTATTTTTGTTGGTGATTCTTTCTTTTTTTTTAATTCGTTCGGATCTTAATTAGACTTTCTTGAGATTCTTGTTAGTTTTGACCTATCTTTGGATTCATGAATTAATTTGAGTATTGATCTGTTATCTTTTTTTTTTCTTCTTCTTTTTTCTTTTTTTAAATTTCTCGTGGTGAGAGAACGGATTCGGGTGATTTTGGTTCTTAAATGTGAATTTGCATAGATTATTCAGCTGTATATCTTTATTGTTTTTGAAGTTTGATTCTAAATAATTTTTGTGAAAATGCAGGACAAATATAGCAACTAATAGAATGTCTCCATCAATGAAATCAAAATCCAAGTCCAAGGTGGCTAAGGCTGCTAAGGAACAACAAAAGACCTCTCCAAAGACTTCTGGATCTACTAATGAGGAGAGTGGCGTTCTCGCTAGTGCAGGCGATGCTATCTCGGAAACAGTTCAAACTCTTGAATCATCTTTGGTTGATTCTTCTACCATAGTTAATGACAACAACAACAACCAATTCTCAAAAATAAACGATGCAGATGATCATTCTAGTAGTCCTCAAGGAACGGTGTCTGAGTACGATTCAGTTTCTAATAATGGAAGCTGTTCTGGTGAATCGGAAGACACTAAAGAGAAAGCTGCAAACTCTACTATGCGGTTGGATATTATACCTGGTTGTGATAACGACAGAAGAGATAAGATCCGACTGAAGAATGAGAGAAAGCACCAGAGGCAGAGGGAAAGGAGAGCTCATGAGTTGCACGACCGATGCGGTGCATATCTAATGTCGAGGAAGCTTGAAAACCTTGTGCAGAAGTTAGTGGCGATGGGTTTCTCTTCGGAGCGGGCAACGTTGGCTTTGAAGTTAAATGACGGAAAATTAGAAGAATCAATATCTTGGCTGTTTGAAGGAAGCGAAGCAAAAGATACTACCAACCATGTAAGTGAAAGTAATTTGAAAATTGACATAAGTGAAGAGCTTGAACAAATTTATAATATGGAAGTGAAATATAATTGTTCAAAGCAAGAAGTCGAGAGAGTAGTTGTTGCCTGTGAAGGCGATCTTCAAAAGGCAGAAAATTCGTTAAAATCTCAGAAGCAAGAATCTCCTATGAACCAGTCAGAAAGTTCTGCTCAAAATGATAATTTGATGAGAACTCATGGATTGCAACCAGCTTTAGCTTCGATACAGCAGAGAGGGAATGAAAGTGACTTCAACTATTACAACGTTGGTGGTGCTGATTCCATGTTCCAAGATCTTGAAAATAGGAATCCACAGTCTTTACACATGAATCATCAAAATGATTTGACACAGAAAAGATGGGGTGTAAGTGTTACAGCATCAAATCCTTCTAATGTGTTACCTATGTCTCAATCCATGCAAGCAATGTCGCCATTTGTTAAAATGGAGGCACAGCCAAGTGCCTATAGGAACGAAGGAAGAATGATTCATCAAGGAGCAGGAAGGGAGCCGGTAGTTATGATGCAGCATTCCCAATTCGCGGATGCCAAACAGAATTATCTAAATTCAATGAATTCCATGCCTTCAGGAACATCTGGTTGGTATGTAAATGGCGCTCCGGCGTACGAAAATACAAGGTCGAACGGGAATTTACTATTACAAAATCATGGCATGGGAACTGTCGGCGCAGATCGCTTGCAGCAACTATGTCAAGCTCCTTATAAAGAGTATTCCCATGTATTTGGACCGTTAGATTCCTCTATCTCATCAGGTGGAATGGGAGGTTTTTATAAACCAATGGCTGCATCGTCTCCTTCACCCACAGTGCCTTCCCACTCTCAACATCACGGTTCGTGGAACACCGCCGCATCTTCACCTGCACTTACAGTTCCACCTTCCCTTGGATTATTCTGTGGTCATCAGAATCCATCAGCCAGAGCATTCAACTCACATTCGCACGTGGATTGGAATACCGGGGGCTTGGTGCAAGAGTTCGACTACAACAATATAGATTGGAGTTTGGATTGCCCATCATCATCCCGATCAGGTGACGTTTGGCTAGGACTCTCATCGTTATTGAGAAACAACAACACTGGGAATAGGATGCCCAGTTCTTACATGGCTGGATTGCGAAATGTTGGCACGGCCAGGGAAACTTCATCGTCTGCTGGCTTGCGAGATTGGACCTCACCTTTTGCTGGGAAGGACATATTCAGTGTTCCAAGGAAATTTGTTACTTTCCCTCCTATGTAGTTATGGGAAAATAAGGGGATGTTCTTGATATGGTTGTTTCTGGTTTTCCAGTAAAATTCATCTTCTGATTTGTGGTTTATAATTGTTTTTTTCCTATTACTCGTCTTACTTTTCTTATCTTCTTCACTAGCGCATGTGTTTTAATAGAAGTGCTTTTTCTAATACTGATTGTGCATGATGCATGTGAGATGTCTTGAACTGACTCAACTGCATTCTTAACCATCTAACAAACAAAATGCTTTAAGCATGGAACTTACAGCTTAAAAGCTCAAGTCCATGAAAGATGACTCAAAAATTACCAAAGCCAGCTCTTGATCTAGAACAAACTCTACCACAAATTCAATAATGTTTACACTTATATATCAAATATTGATTACACATACACACATAATAACTAACTACTTAGAATCCAAAATTTACATCATTGAATTCTATTTTTATTCAAAACTCACACACGCCAACCAAACCAAATCCTTTGTTTATTAAGGAGCGTGTTAAACATAGAGAGAGACCTCTAATATTCACAATTAGAGGTGTTCATATCAGGCAATGTAGTTTTTGATTCCTCTTGCTTTACAATCTGAAGGGTTCTAGTGCAGAAGTACCATCTAACCCTTTCCCATTGTGGTGTGAAACCAAGTCCTTCACTGGTGTTTCCTTGTAAACTGGAGGATTATCTGGTGTCAGCAACTCTTTTATAGGTCCATATATTCTTGAATTCTCAGGAGGGAGATGTTGCCTGAATAAGCATGCTGCCGAAACTCTTGGTCCAATTTTTTGTGCCAGAACTCTATGTTTAACGCTCACAAACTTATCGTTTGTTATTAGCTGTTAAAAATAAATTGTTTAGACATTGAAGGAAAATTCGGATAAGCTTTTATCTTTCTAAGTAAATAGATTACATTCTACCTGCATCATGTTGCCGAGGTTAACGACCAAGGCACCAGCAACCGGTGTGACATCAACCCACTGATTTTGGTGGAAAACTTGGAGGCCACCAAGCTGATCTTGTAAGAGAACAGTGATGAAGCTACTGTCATAATGTGCACTGGCACCAAAAGTCAGTTCTGGCTCAGGACAAGGTGGAGAATAATGGGAAAGTAGGAAAAGTCCTTCTGCACAATCTATGTCCTTGAGGTAACTGGAATTGAGGCCTAATGCTTCAGAAAGCAATTCAAACAGAATTATCGCTACTTTCTTAACATACTCACAGTACTCAATTGTTATATCTCTGCAAACTGTAGGAAGTTTCTGAGGATCAAGAGGGTGAGGGGCCATAACACAAGAAAGAGTATCTCTCCATTTAAGAGCTGGAGTAACATAGAGATCAAAATTGGTATTATAATATACCCTTTTGGTAACATCACGAGAATAAAACTCTTTCTTGATTTCAGTGTCTTGTTCATGAAATCTAAGCACCCCATCAAGCATATCATCCAAAACAGTGGTTGGAATTCCATGGTTGACCATTTGAAAGAATCCCCAATTCTCACATGCATACTTTACTTTCTCAACTATCTCAAAACGTGAACTTGAACTTGAACTTGTTGGATTTGTAAATAGAGGTCCAAAATCAATGAGTGGAATACTGAGATTGTTGGAAGTGGTTTCTTCATGAATCTTATCATGAATGAATATTTTAGGAACCTTGGATATACCAGCATCTACAAGTCCCTTTACGCCTGTTTTTGATCCATCAAGAGCCTTCAAATCTTTGTGTCTATCATAACCATGTTCATGGTCTTCTTTGATTTCTTCTAGATTTGTGTTCACCATGTTTTTGTTTCTTCACTTGTTCTTTAACACAACAACTTAACAGATAAGATATTTGTCTCTGGCCTTGGCCTGGGAAAATCAATTCTCCATAGACAAACAAAAAAGAAAAAAACTACTCTATCTGTCTCAAAATAAGAGTCTTTTTAGCCAAAAATTTTTGTCTCAAAATAAAAGTCATTTTACGTTTTCAATGCAACAATCATTAATTTTTACCAACTTTACCCATAATAATTATTATCTACACAACTTTTAAAACAGTACATCACATTACACCTTTATGACAACCAATGGTAATTAAAGGTAATTTTGTAAAATTGTTATATTTAATTAGTCAATCATTACTTTTTTTAATCTATGTGAAACAACCTTAAAAGACTTTCATTTTGAGACGGAGGGAGTAATTGACTGAAACTTTGTCAGATCATGTGTGGTTTTCATTTTAGCTTCATCTGTAAGCAATTAAGCTTGTGGACCTATGAAGCATGGACACGTAGACGTGTTTTGGTGTCCAACACTTGCATGACACCCGTACGACACGTAGACGTGTTTTGGTGTCCGACACTTGCATGACACCCGTACGACACGTGTCGAAAAAGTCAGATACGTGTTAGAAAAAGTCAAATAAGTGTCGCCAAAAGAATAATTTTTTTATATGATTCGACACTTGTTGAATCGGTGTCTGATACTCGTATGACATTCATACATGTCACATAATTCAGACAAATTTTTTAAAAAGTTTTTCTTTTTACTTCTTCACACCTTTTATATATATATATATATATATATATATATATATATATATATATATATATCCAAATCTCATACACTTCTAAAGGGTTAAACATGTTTTTGAAGAATTTAAAATATGAATTTTGATAAGAATATTTTTATTCTTTTAATGATGGAGGGATAAATGAAATTCAAATATTATTATATACATAGTAGAGATAGTGTCTTATACGATGTCGTATCACAGTGGCCGCGTCGGAGTCTGAACTTCGTATTTGTGGACTATATTAAATCCTTCCTCACTAAATATGCTATGCATATGGCACCTACAACCTTTGATTACCTTCAGTCATTACACGTGATGCATGTTGGATCGTGTCACTTGAAGCATTCCTAAGCTTTGATACACACACAATTGTTACAATATCACATAGTATTGAGTGATTAGTTTTGATGAAGAATTATTGTTCCATTTTAAGAGAAAATGTTGCTTTTAGTCCTCATTATTAAGGTTGTTAAAATCTCGATTTAAAACTTAAATTCTTAGATTTTATGTTTATAGGTCGGCATTTAGTGTTAAATCGCAGGTAAAATCCTTTTTAAGTAAAATCGTATAGTGGAACGATTTTACACGATTTAAATCTCTCTGAAATCTGTAAAATCGTGTAAAATATTTGGATTTTACTCTTTGACTTGATTTTACCTTTTTTATTTCTTTAAATTTTAAAAAGTCCAGCCTAATAAAACTTCTTCCACTTTATTATTTTATTCACTTTAAATAACCTCTTTTTTCATTAGACATTAGACATTTCATTTACCAGAGCAATGAAAATTAAAAACTTTTGAATCCTAACGTCACTTCACATGTACGAAGCCGGACCGGAAGTTCAACGGCAAGACTCTGTGAGTTTTATTCTTTGATTGTTAAGTTTCTAAAAAGTGAGTCTTCTTCACAAATAAAAAACAGATAAATGTTATGTCAATATGTTATTATGTAATTTTATGTAATCTTGATTTTGTACTACATTCTTTGATTGGTAAGTATCTAAAAAAGGTGATTTCTTAATACACCACCCATGTTTCTTAGACACCACGTGAAATTTCGTTTTTGCCCCCAGTTTTCGGATGTGCACATCCGGACGCACCATTTTTTTTAAAAGCGTTGCTTTGTTCTGGATGTGCAAATCCGGAATGACAAGTTACACGTCTTCCGGATGTGTAAATCAGTACATATTGAGCGTAAACTTGTCCAGATGTGCACATCCGGAAAAATGCCTGAAACTCATTCATTTGAAAAACGCATATTAAGAAGTAATATTTATTTTAAGAAATAATAATAACATGTATTTTAACAGAAAGTTAGAGCAACGAATATGGCAGACATCCTTTGATGATAACTTCAAAATATTTATCAAAATGCATGGTGGCCACTTGTTATGTATCCAAAAGCTGTCTAGTAGTTCTAACGCATATTTAAACAAAATAACGGCCATCCACCTATGATGGCAAACATGACCTGTAACCATAAGTTATATATCCAAAAAAGGCATTATGAATATCCGAACTTCCAAATCTATCCTCGAAGATTGTAGGACAAATCAAGATCAATAGTAAAATATTACTTCTTTGACGTTATCCAAGATAAATGACAGCAGAGTCGACACAAAGTTGGTGGTACTCATATTACCACTTGCAGAACCAGAATCAGAATTTTCGAGTTCACTTATGTAGTAATATTTTACTGTTGATCTTCATTTGTCCTACAATCTTCGAACCTGTAAAATATAATCTTTTTAGGCTTAAACCCAGTTGATTTATAGAAAACCACACGCCACTCCCTGAAAATCAAAATAAAATCACGAGGAATCCACAAATCTAACAAAATTATCTTATCATTCCAGCAGACCGATTTCCCTTCTGAGGATCCATTGTTATTTTAAAAATATCTTGAATTATCTCCTCGCAATGAACCTGAGCGGAAACAATCCCTCTGTATCTTGTGACGCAAAGTCAGTCCATTGATGCCACCACCTTACAAAACTTACCATATGACTTACCCTTAAAATCAGGAAAAATTATGATCAACAATTGAAGTCTTCCCTCCTGCTTTGTCCTATCAATAATTGAAGTCTTCCCTCCTGCCAATCACCGTGAGACGCGCCCGTTCGCCGATATATTGAGAATTTTATTATAGTAGTAATAATGAAATAATCCTCTTATTCAATATTCATTAATGCGACGATATATTAACATCTATGACCAACCAATAAAACTGATTTTTTTAAAAAAAAATATAGTTCTGCTATTTTTCCGGATCTGCAGATCAGACATTTTTCCTGATGTGCACATCCGGAACAAATTAATGTTTTTTAAAAAAACGGTGCGTCCGGATGTGCACATCCGGAATCAAGGGGCAAAAATGGAAATTCGCGTGGTGCCTAAGAAACATGGGTGGTGTAATAAGAAATGCTCCTAAAAAATGAGCCTTCTTCACAAATAAAAAATTGAGAAATGTTATGTTACTATGTTATTATGTGTGTATGTAAACTTGATTTGTTACTATGTTTGTTACAATATTTCTAGTTTTGCTATTATGTGTCTTTGTATGCTACTATTGTTTGTAATCTAAATAATTGTTATAGTGTTTTGCTATTTTTATTATTTTAATATACCAACTTAAAAGAAGTTGATTTGATTTATTGTGTATATTTTTGACAAATTTGCTTCAGTGTCTTACTCTTTTAGTTAAAATTTATTATTTAAATTAGATTGTTTTTCTTATTTAAATTTAAATTTAATATTATTTTAAAATGAGGTAAACTCTTTGATTTTACATTTCGATTTTACCTAGCCAAAACGAGTCAAGGTAAAAACTCGATTCTGACAACCTTGCTCATTATTATTATAAGAGGATTTGTTGTACTTTTTTTTTTATATAGTGGAACTTTTCTCATAAGCCTGTGATTTTTTACCTGTCGCATTGAAGAGGTTTTTTCATGTAAATATTATGTGTTCATTTTTTTACTATTATACTTACTTCTCTTTAATTCTCAATTGTATCGATCCTATGCGTCTGCATTGCGCTGATACCCATACAAATGGTATCAGAGCATTTAGTTAAGAATTTCAAAATGTCTACTAAATTTTACATCGAGAAGTTTGATGACAAGATTAGCTTTTCTATTTGACGAGTTCAAATGAGGGTCGTTCTTACTCAGAATGTAATACCCTGAACCCCTATAATAATTTATAAAACATTGTGAAAAATATTAGGATGAAATAAAGGTGCAACATTGATAAAACATTCAACTTTTATTCCAAAGGTGGAATTTAAATTCAAATTATAAAGCATAGTAAGTCAGTTTAAAACAAATCATAAGTCATAGCAAAGTATTCCCTACCTGATGTGACAATATTAGAGAAAAAATCGGAATATACTACCCTTAACAAGCCGAAGAGGCCATTATGCCATCCTCCACAAAAGAAAAACTATCACTCCTTAGTCTCAACCTGGAAATTATCTGCATAAAGTACATAGATAGAAACATGGAAACAAGAAAAGGTGATAATACATTCCATAAATCAAGTGGTGTAAAAATAGCAAAGATAACATACAACATCATTTATAGCAAACACAAATATAGAATTCACAACATAGGAAAAAATATTTATGCAATGCATATTTCCTCTACTCCTATGCATGTGTGATAAGGGCTAAATTGTGTATAAAATCAATAGTATTTTGTGGCCCTTTTCACTTGGTTTCATTGGAATTTCTTGGCAAAAACCTTGACTTTAGTGTAAATAATTGGTTTTTTAGTTTTATCGTGTAAATATCGTATAGTTGATCATATTCATGTCATTTTGTAAGTTTCCTTGCATAGTTGAAGCATTGGGCACTTAAAAGGGAAAAGCAATGCTTCAAGATACATTTTTGGATGGAAATTAAGAATTCATGTTTGTGCTTAGCACGGTCAAAGCGCGCTTAGAGATGGTCAGGCCGTGGGGAGCACGCTTAGCGTCGTTTATGGCATTTTGCTCTTTTTGTCACGTAGCCGCGCTAAGCGAGCTCTGTTGGGCTTAGCGCAACTTGCTTTTTTATCCTAGTATATATACTTTTCCACTTTAGATTTTTTGCACACAATACCTATTTTGAGAGCAAAACACACCAAAAGTAGTAGACAACTCAGAATCAATCTTCGACTTTTCGACATTGATGCTTGTGAATCTCTTCTCCTTTCTTGTGAAGCAAACTACCATGATGTGTAGCTAAACCCCATTGTGTCTAGATTACATGTAATTAATCTAAATAGTATGTATTTCTTTTGATCCTTTGTATGTGAATTAGTCAATGATCAATATAGATGAATAATTTGCTTTTATGTTATATTTGTGGTTTGAATCATTGTTGAGAAATAGGTTTCAAGTCTTGTCCTAAGTTTTCATCTATCAAAGACTAAAGTCCAGACCTAGATTTGGAATATGATATTCACCTGTATCAAGTTTAATGTTATTGCATTATTTAATAGGTTGAGATATTGTCGATTAAACAATACGATAAAAATCACAATACCGGTTAGACATAAGCGGTATTGATGAGTGATACGTGATTACATTGATTATAAATGAAGTTCACATGCTAGATTAATCGAATACATATGAAATACGTTGATGAATTCTAATCTTGACATACTTTTTAAACGTTAATTTTCTGAGTCTTTTACCGTTGTTACAAATTCTAGTGAATGTTTCTTTTCACAATCGAAAACCCTTTGAAATCCTTACTTAAAACATTGTTAACTGTAGAACGGCGGTAATATCACACTAATCCCTGTGGATACGATAAAACAAATACTTGCCCCACCTAAAACACTTTCAACAAAATGACGTCGTTGCTGGGGATTGGCATTTAGATATTGCAAGCATTGCAACAATTTATCTTGTTTTAAGTCATTGTGTTGTTATAGACTATTTTATTTATTATCCCTCGTGTTTGTTAATTTGTTTGGTTAGAATTTCAGAACTCTGTTTATGTGAGGAAGTGTACCTAAAGATCAACTTCTTTTTGATCCTGAGATTGAAAGAACAACTCGTAGACTTAATAGTAAAACCAGAAGGAGAAGGCGGTTATCTAAGGAAAGAAAACAACGTGAAGGAACTTCTGGAAGTACTTCTTCAATAACTTCTACTATTGTACCAGTCATGGCAGAACCTCTGGAAGTTGTAAGAATGTCGTGTGTCAACAACCCAAGAAAAAATGCTAATATTGTCAGACCTGCTCAAAATGTAAGGAATCCGGAGATGAAGACCAGACTACTTCAAAGTATCTATGCAAATCCTTTCAAGGGACTTGATAATGAAGACCCATACACTCATCTTACTAAGTTTTATGAGCTTGTCGGTACACTTGGATCTCCTAAAGATGAAGAAGAAGAAGAATGTTGTTCATGAGATTGTTTCCTCATTCTTTGATTGGAAAAGCAAAAGAGTGGTACCTTGACCAACCAACTTAGACTATGGCAGATTGGAATGTGCTTGAAGAAAAATTTCTTGATAGGTTCTTCCCATATAACAGGTTTATTGAGGCCAAAACAACAATTACGGTATTTTCTCAAGGTTCAAGTGAATCCCTTTATGAAGCATGGGAGCGTTACAAGTCAATGTTGAGAAGATGTCCCATACATGGCTTTGATGAGCTTACTCAAATTCATATTTTCCGCAATGGACTCCACCGCAAACAAAAATTCTTTTGGATACAACAACAAGTGGTTCCTTAATGTTAAAGAGTGCAGAAGATGCAATAGCTATTATTGATAGAATGACACTCAATGATCACCAAGGTCAACACAATAGAGGTCCGTCACAAAAGAAAGTGAGAATCATTGAATTGGGAACAAATGATGTAATATTGGCATAAAACAAATTATTATCTCAATAAGTGGAGGAACTTACAAAGCAAATGTTGAAGCTTCCGCAATAATTCAAGGATATGCAAGGAATACCGAACAACAATCAGCAAGTATCATTTTGTGAACTTTGCAATGGATATCATCCTACGGGATATTGTCCTCGGACACATGAAGAGGTGAATTACATGTGAAATCAAAATCAAAATCAACAAAGGCAAGCACTGTATCAAAGCAATCCTAGTTATCAACAAAGAGGAAATAATGCACAATATGGGCAAGGGTGGCGACAAAAATCTGGACCTTCCGATAGACAAAATCTTTATCAAAACTATAATCAGAATTCTCAACCACAAGGTAGCAACTCAAAAATGGAGGATACTATGAACCAATTCATGGAAATGTCCATGGCAATTCAAAAGAGAACTGATGCGGCCATAAAAAATCTTGAAACTCAAGTTAGTTAAATAGCTAAGCAATTAGCCGATCAACAAAAAGGAACTTTTTCTGCAAATACTCAAGAGAATCTGAAATAAAATTGTAAGTCCATTCTAACTCGTAGTGGTAGAGATTTTGGCACAGGCATTGGTGATGATGTTGAGAAAGAGGAAGTTGAAAAAGAAAGGGAATAAGAAAATGAGCTAGAAGTAGAAAAAAATAATGAGGGAGAATTAGTTGAAAATGATAAACTTGAACAAGAAGAGTTAGAAAAGAAAAAGAGAGAGAGGAAAAGAAGAAAAAAATTCAAAAGGAGAAGGAAAATATGAAAAGTATTTCGGTGCAACACTTACCTTATCCACATGCTCCTTCCAAGAAAGACAATGCAAGGAATTATGCAAAGTTTTTGGATATATTTAATTGGTTACAGATAAATACCATTTTCCGATGCTCTTGAGCAAATGCCTACTTATGCTAAGTTCATGAAGGGCATTCTCACAAAGAAAATGAGGTATACGGATCAAGAAAACATCAATCTCGATGCTAGTTGTAGTGTCGTCATTCAAAGAACTCTCCCACGAAAAGAAATCGATCCGGGGAAGGTTACATTACCTGTCACCATAGGAAATGTATACATTGGCAAAGCATTGGTTGATTCGGGCTCTAGCATAAACTTGATTTCGTTGTCCGTGGTTAAAAGGTTAGGTAACATTGAAATGAAATCAACAAAAATGACATTATAATTAGCCGACAAGTATACCACTCATCTGAAGGTTGAGAAACACAAGAGATGGGGGTTTGAATTGGGTTTCACATTTCGTCCCCATTTGCGGAATTTAAACTAATGGCGTTAACATGTAAATAAAAATAAATGAATACAATTATTTTTATTCTGGTTCACTGCTAACGAAGTTACTCCAGTCCACTCCTTAAAGTGATTTTGCCTTATCACAAGGACTTAATCCAATAATCATCAACGATTACAACCACAATGGATACCATCCATTGCCTTCTTGAGAATCCTGGCGTTCATTCGCCTCTCAAGGAATCAACCTCCAAGCCGTTCAACAATGACCTGGCCTTCTCAAGCATTCTAGTCTTCACTCGACCGCTCAAGGAACAACATCCACTAAGCTGTTAAAAACACGCTTAGTCATCTCAAGCATTCTGGTCATCACTCGACCGCTCAAGGAACATCACCTTTTTCAAGGATTTTCTTGTGCACTAATATGCTTCTTACAAGCTAATTACACAAATGAAGTACAATAACACCTAAGTGTTTCTAGCAAGTTATGAGCAACAACTCCTTGTTTTCTAATACAGAAACTATCTAAAGAATAAATCTCTAAGAGATTATAAAGCACACTAGTTCTGTATTGCTTAAAAGCTTTCTTATGAGCACTACGACTTCTTATCATGAGCTTTAAGCTTCTTTCTGATGTACTCCTTCTTGAGTAGGTAATGCTTCTTCTAGCTTAACTGTCATGATCAACTAAATTACTATGCTTCACTTATTAATGTTTCACTTGACAAGTTTCACATGGCTTTAGCATGTTGCATTGTTGTACATTCTTCATCACTATGCTTTAGGTTCTTCTTCATTGAGCATTCTTCATTTAAGCTTCAACTTGCAACATCTTGTACTCATTTCTTGAGCATATAATTCTTTTTCCAATTCAACCATCAAGTTCAACTAAGCTACTATGCTTCACTTATTGATGTCTCACTTGAGTAGTTTCATATGGTGTTAGCATGATCATTTTTTGTGCACACTTTGTAGTAGCAGGTTCATCTTTGCTTGCTACATGTTGATTGTTTGCTGTGTTGAATGATAATCTTTTTGTATGAACATCATCCAACTAACTTTTTTTCTCTCTCTCTTTTTCTTCATGATCAGTGGCTGCTTCAAGCAACATTTCTTCAAGCTTCCAAGTCTTCAATTTATAGATCAGGAGAGAATATATCCATTGAGGGGTATTCTTGGAAACATATTCCAACAACAATATCCCAACGTTCACATGAAGGAATGATCAACATCACTGTACAAAAAGCTGCTCCTGCGCCACCTTTTCGAGGTAGAGGTTACAGGGTTTTAGTACTATTATATTTAGCTTAAAAACCTTCTTATCTTTAGTCTTCTAGCATCTTCAGAGGCTTCATATATTAACTTGATGAAGCGTGTTGTAGAAGAGTTATTCTTTGTGTAATCTTTAGAACCACAGTCTTCAGAATTCTAGATCTTCGTTCAATAGAACTATCTTGAGAATCTTCAGCACTTGGTTTCTTAGAAGCATTATCTTCAGAGTCTTCAGAACCTGTTCCTTCAGAACGTTGTCTTCAGAGTCTTCATATTTCATTACGCATGTTCTTGTCTTCGGAGTCTTCAGCACTTCGTTCAATCAGAACCTTGTCTTCAGAAACTCTTCAGAACTTGATCTTCATAAATTGTGTCTTTAGAATGTTCAGAGCTTTTTTCACCTGAACCACGTCTTCAGAATCTTTAGAACTTGTAACATTAGAAGCACATTGCATTAGAAAGCCTTGTAAGCCTTTCTCATAAAGTCTCAATTATAATGTTCAGAACTAACGTTCATTAGAACCGTTGTATTAGAAACATTCATGAATCTTGACTTTATCTTGTACACACATATGTTTTCATCCAGAATGTTGATAACAGAGTTTGATAACGTCACACGCCTTCTTATCAGAGTCATAATCATATTGACAACAACAACACACTAGACAGAAACCATATCATACAAAATTGTTCTCTTAGATAACATGTGCAGTTATCATCAAAACTCAAAGACCAGATGTAGAACCAAATCTTGTTCTTACACCGTCCGCATGGAGTAGTTGAAGATGTTTTAGTTAAGGTGGATAAGTTCTTGTTTCCAATTGATTTTGTTGTTATAGACATGGAGGAAGAAGATGATGCATCTTTGATTCTAGGCTGACCATTCATGAAAACCGCAATAATGATGATTGATATTGATGATGCCTTAATGAAGGTTAGAGTTCAAGATGAAGAAGTGTGTTTCAACCTCTTTGAAGCCATGCAACACTCACAAGATAAAGGAGATTGTTTTCGGATGGATACCGCCAAAAAAGCCATAATGGACGTGAAAAGGCAAGTTCATTAATCCACTCCTCTTGAGAAAGCTCTTACCAATGCTCTCAAAGTTCTTAATGAAGATGAAGAAAAAGAGATTGAAAAATGTTTGAGAGAACTTGAGTCATTGGAAGAAATTCCTCCTCTTGAAGCCAAAGTTAAAGAATTTAAAGATGAGTTGAAGAAAGATGACTCTAAACTTGAATTGAAGATACACCCTCACATTTGAAGTATGTGTTTCTTGAAGAGGGTGGTCACAAACCTGTGATTATTAGCAATGCATTGTCAAATAAAGAAGACAAAAGTTGATTGAAGTTTTGAGGAAACATAAAAAGGGAATGGTTTAGGCACTTTCCGATTTGAAAGGAATAAGTCTAGCTTATTGTATGCATACAATCAAGATGGAAGAGGATTACAAGCCGGTAGCTTAACCTCAACGTCACTTGAATCCTAACATGAAAGAGGTGGTGAGGAAGGTAGTGGTGAAGTTGTTGGAAGCCATCATGATTTATTCTATAGTGCTTGGGTGAGTCACGTGCAAGTGGTGCCCAAGAAAGGAGGTATGACGGTGATTACAAATGAAAAGAATGAGTTGATTCTGACAAGAACTGCGACGGGATGGAGGATGTGTATAGATTATCGAAGGCTTAATCAAGCCACTAGAAAATACCATTTTCCCTTACCGTTTATGGATCAAATGATTGAAAGATTTTCAGGTCAAGAAATCTATTGTTTCTTGGATGGTTATTCCGGGTACAATCAAATTACCGTCAACCCTGAAGATCATGAGAAGACGGATTTTACATGTCCTTTTGGTGTTTTTTCTTATAGAAGAATTCCTTTTGGGTTTTGTAATGCTCCTGCAACTTTTCAAAGATGCATGCAAGCAATCTTTTCTTATTTAATCTAGAAATGTATTGAAGTCTTCATGGATGATTTCTCTGAGTTTGGCCCTTCCTTTGAATTATGTTTGAAAAATTTGGACACCGTTATGATGCGGTGTGTAGAAACTAATTTGGTTCTAAATTGGGAGAAATGCAATTTCATGGTGACCGAAGGCATAATACTCGGCCACAAAATCTCGTCCAAAGGCATTGAAGTTGACAAAGAAAAGGTTGAAGTTATTGAAAAGCTTCAACCACCATTTAATGTCAATGGAGTCAGAAGCTTTTTGGGACATGCTGGATTCTATCGGAAATTCATCAAAGACTTCTCAAAAATTGCCAAACCATTGAGCAATCTGCTCAACAAAGATAAGTATTTTGATTTTGATAATGCCTTTTTAATTGCTTTTGAGGAATTAAAAGAAAAACTGATAACCGCACCTATAACCATTGCTCCTGATTGGAAAATTGATTTTGAACTAATGTGTGATGCAAGTGATTATGCGGTTGGTGCAGTTCTTGGTCAAAGAAAGATAATTTTTTTTCATGCTATACACTATGCGAGCAAGGTTTTGAATGAAGCTCAAATTAATTATGCCACCACAAAAAAGAGTTGCTTGCTATAGTGTATGCATTGGAGAAATTTAGGTCTTATCTCATTGGTTCAAAGGTTATTGTTTATACTGACCATGCAGCGATAAAATACCTGCTCACCAAACCTGACTAAAAGCAAAGACTTATTAGATGAATTCTTTTATTTCAAGAATTTGATCTAGAAATTCGTGATAAAAAGGGTTCGGAGAATTTAGTGGCAGATCATTTATCTAGGTTGGTGAGTGTTGAGGTGACCAAGCAGGAAAGTAAGTTTGTGGAGGAGTTTCCAGATGAAAAATTACTCATGGTGCAGGAAATACCATGGTTTGCCGATCTAGCAAATCACAAAGCAACAGGGTTGATACAGGAGGATTTGACTTGGAATTAGAAAAAAATTCCTTTCTGATGCAAAATACTATGTTTAGGATGAGCCTTACTTGTTCAAGATTGGAGCTGATAATCTTCTGAGAAGGTGTGTTACAAAAGAGGAGGCTAGAAGTATTCTATGACACTGTCACAATTCAAATTATGGTGGTCATTATAATGGTATAAGGATGACAACAAAAGTTCTTCATTCAGGCCTTTATTGGCCTTCCTTGTTCAAAGATGCACATATGCATACTTCGAATTGTGATAGTTGTCAAAGGGTTGTAGGAATAAGCAAACGAAATGAAATGCCTTTACAAAGCATGTTGGAAGTGGAAGTTTTTAATTGTTCGGGTATCGATTTTGTTGGTCCATTTCCTGCGTCCTTCTCAAATGAGTACATTTTGGTGGAGGTGGATTACGTTTCCAAGTGGGTTGAAGCGACTGCTTCACAAAAGGCAGATGGCAAAATAGTAATCAAGTTTCTAAAGAAAAATATATTCACTTGTTTTGGTACTCCGAGGGTGTTGATTGGTGATTGAGGTTCACACTTTTGTAATTCACAATTAGAGAAAGCCTTGGAGCACTATGGTGTTAAACACAAAGCTGCATCACCATACCATCCGCAATCGAATGGTCAAGCTGAGGTGTCCAATAAAGAAATAAAGAAAATCTTAGAGAAGATAATGTATACTTCAATAAAGGATTGGTCTTTCAAGCTTGATGAAGCTTTGTGGGTGTATCGTACCGCTTACAAAGCTCCAATTGGCCTTACCCCTTTTCAGATGGTTTAGGGTAAAACTTGTCATCTTCCGATGGAATTAGAACACAAAGCATTCTGGGCATTAAAGTTGCTAAACTTTGATCCAAAATTATCCAAAGAGAATAGGAAGTTGCAATTGCATGAAATGGAAGAGATAAGGTTTCAGGCTTATGACTCAAATAAGCTCTACAAGCAGAAGGTTCAGAGGTATCATGACAAGAAAATTGTCAGCAAAAACTTCAAGCCCGGACAGATGGTATTGTTGTTCAATTCAAGATTGAAACTATTTTCGGGAAAATTAAAGTTCAAGTGGTTGGGTCCTTTCCAAATCAAAGAGGTGAAGCATTATAGAGCAATCATATTGGAGGATCACGTTTCGAAAGAAAGTTGGACAATGAATAGTCAAAGGTTGAAAATATACCTTGGTGGTGAGATTGATCGGTTGACAACAACAATTCCTCTTGGAGATCCTTGAAGTCTCTATAGAACCATCGATCTAATTGACGTTAAACAAGCGCTTGTTGGTAGGTAACCCGATTTTGTAAGTTTTTTTCAGCTTTCCAGTAGTAGTATAGGTATGTCAGGGTGAAATCGGGTGAAAATCAGACCATTTTGAGGTATTTTTTTGGAATCTGCATTTCTATGCACTCGCTAAGCATGGTCTGACTGCGCTAAGCACACTCTGGAGCTTTCAGAAAAAAAATTAAAATTACAGAGGGCGCTAAGCACATGATTTCACGCTAAGCGCGGTTTACGTGTGCAGTAAAAAAAAATTATTTTTACTGGGCCTTGCCTAGTTCACCCAAGGCCCATTTATGTGGAAAAAACTCTTTCAAACTAATTCCACACTCAGTCTCACTCATTTCCTCACTCTTTCTCATTACAAACCCTAAACCTCGTTCTCTCTACTCACATTCTCAAATCCAATTCCAATTTTCTTCCCAAGACTCTTGAATTTATCTTCTCTGTATCATTTCACATGGTATGTTCATGTTATTTTCGTAGTCAATTAATAGTTGTTTATATGGGTATGTTCATTTTGGATTTTCTATAGTTGCATGTTAGAGATTTCTCCTTTTGTGTTTGATAATCCTTGTTTAGGTTAGAATAATGTACATAGCTGTTGAAGTTAGTTGTTTGTGATTGTTAGATTTGTGAATAGTGTGGTTAGGATTTTTAGGTTAAGAAGCTCTGTGAAAAAAAATGTGTGTGTGTAGAAGCTCGTTTTCGGGCTAAGTATAGAAAATGGCGCTTAGCGCGCCTGCTGCTGCTCAATTTTTTCTATTATTTCTGTGATGTTTAACATGATGTGTTTTCAAGAGGGAATGCTAAAGGATATTTTTAGGGATTTGTATTTGTTTATGATGGTTTGTGTAGCGTGCGATTTTTGTCGGTGACGCGACCACCTTACCGCAATGGTTGGAATTGGGTGCTACTTTCCGATTTCTTATTTATCCTATGAAGCTAGAAAGGAAAGGGAAGCTATCTAAAACTAACCTTGCACGCAAATGTTTTCTTTAACAAATGCCAAGAGATTGGGGGGTCCGGGGTCAGGTTATATAATGGGGAGTTGTCAATTACCCATTCTATATATGGTTATCCATCGTTTAACATTTTCTTCTGTTATCTACTTATCGGTGTTTATCTGTCATGGGTTGGGAAAGTTTATTCTTTGGGAATGTTTGAGAGAGTATTTTTGTTGATTTCGAGTTTTTCGATGTTTTTGGTAAGGTACTAAACCTAAGGTTTTTGATATGTATGAGATGTCTATGATCAATGGACATCAAAGCAATGCATAATTTAAAGAGTTCAAGTTGTCATGTACTTACCTCTTGAAGCTCCTTGTGCTAACTGTCAAGATCCTTGTGCTAGAAGTAATCCAATGCTTTAGACACTCTTGATTGATCCCTTAGAAGATTTTAGGATGATCAGAACCAGCTGGAAACCTCAAGAACAAGAGTTGGCTCTTTCTTGCAAAAGTGGCAAAAGTGACCAAAATGGTATCTCACTCAAATGATGTTACAGTTGAGGGAAACCAGTTGGTACAGTTTGAGGATGATATTTGGAGTGTATTTGTAGCTTTGTTTGGTTTTGAAAGTGACTGAATCAAGACATGGCTTGAAAAATGCAAAAAAGTCAAAATTTGAGGTTTTGGAGGTTGACTTTCTGATTTTGGTGTTTTAGATCAAGGATGAGTGTTTGAACAGCTTATATATGATACATTGGATGTGTTTGGATCATTAGTTGTGGTGGAATTGCTCTCTAACTCAAAAATTCAGTGGTGACTTGCAAAAGAAGGCATTTCTGCATAATGAGAGAGATTTTGAGGAAAGCAAGTGTTGTGGTGCTTTGGTATACTCAAACTGATCACAATTGATGTCTATTTATAGTGCAACAAGTTTGTTTTGGCATCAATAGTGAATGGAGGCTTGGACAGTCCTTTGGCCAATGGTGATCAAAAGGAATCTCAAGTCTCCTCTAGCCATTGACTTGAGGTTAGGGCACATGCTATGAGTCCTCTGATTCAGAGATAAGGCTTGACTCAATTCATTTAGAAATGTCTTGATTCTTGCCACCTTGTGAATCCATTGAATGCATTGAAACAAAATTGGAGTCTTTGAGATTTTTAGCCTTTTTAGGTGCCACATTGCTACATGTAGATTCTTGGACTTGGGAGGCTTGTGGATCAGACATTGTCCCTTATATGTTATCCCTTGAGGTTTCAAATAGATAACAAGACTTGAAATTGTCTGATTTAGCTAATTCGAGCAAATGCACAAATATGCCTTGGAAAGAAACCAGTCTTTGATGCCATGTTCCAAGGGTTGTAACTCCCTACTCAAATTGAATTTGGAAATGATCTGGTACATGTTGGAAAGCTCTCATGACATACTTTAACTTTAATGTTCACAAATGGACCTGGTTCAGCGTGGATCAAGGTGAAAAATGGCCTCAAAGTTTGGAAAAGTGAAACAGATTCTGACTTGTTGAAAATTTTACTAAGTGTTGGAAAAAGTGGTCATTTCCATTTTTTGTGATTTTGATCAATCCATAACTCAAAATCCATGAGGATTTGGAATGAGATGTAGTTGACATATTTGAAGTATGTAAGATGAACTTTCATTTGAGCATTGGATGGGAGAAAAAGGCCTTGTGGTTTAGGAGTTATGACCTTGCAAAGTTGGTACAAAATCACTTTTGTTCCATAACTTAGAAAAATTTTGGTTTCTCATGGTTGCCCCTTTTGCAAGAAACCTCACTTTTCTTGATTTTTTCTTAATGAATGATGATCAATACCATACATTTACATTGTTTTTTACTTAGGAGAACCATATTTGTGAAAAATTCCAAAAAGTCAAACTTGATTTTAGGCACAGTTGACTTTTTGTCAGATGAATTCCAAACTGTGTGATCCTTTAGGAAATCAAGTTCTTGACATAATTCAAATCTAATGGATGGATTCCATAGGTGTTTTAGGGTGTTTTGAATCATGTCCCAAGGTTTGGGAACATGTCTTGGTCAAAAGTCAAAGGCACAATTGACTTTTTCTTCAAAACCCTAATTGTGGTCCAGATGAGATTGAAACTTGTGAATCAAGCTTCTTGGATCAATCCATTGTTGTAAATGGATCAATATAGTGTATTTGAGGCCCTCAAATCATATCTTGCGGTCTTGGTTCATGCCTTGCCTCAAAAGTCAACTTAGGGGTGAATTAGGTCAAGAAACTCCAATTCCTGATTTTTCATGAATACATCCCCTGAGGCTATTTTGACTTGATAATTAGATCCATGAGGTCCCTTAGAGTATCTTGGATCATGTTTTGAAGTATTGGCTCATGCCTAGATGAAAATTTTCATCTGGAGGACTTGGTCGACCAAAACCCTAATTTGGTGATACTGGCGATCTTGAAGCTTGATCCACTTAGAATGTTGCAAGTTTGTGCTTGATTCTTGATGTGGGAGTCCTCTTGATCCCTTATGGGTGTTTGAGAGGTTAGACAAGTTGAAGATCATGTCCTTTCTTAATTGATCTTTTGTCTAAGTGCCCAGAGAGGGATTGAAACCCTAATCCTTGATTATAGTGAATGCTCAACTATCTTTGAGGAGATTGATGAGGCATGATGGCACATCCATATTGTGATGATGATTCTCACAATAATGGGAAATCTTGGTAGTCAAAATTTGGGGTATGACAGATGCCCCTATTTAATCTTCTCGGACCCGAATGTGTGAATGGCGAAGATATTCGGACATTCAAGGTGCAAGAGGATTAAATATCGGAATACCCGAAATTTTGATGGTGGTTAGCAGTTTGCTCATCCATCTTCTTTTTCTAAGAAAGGTAACTTAGAGAAAGATAAAACTTCCCCTCGATCCTGGTCTTCAGCCACGACATTGGTCTCAGTTTCTGAAATAAACTTCCCCTCGATCCTGGTTTTTAGCCACGAAACTGGTCACAGTTTATGAAATAAACTTCCTTTTGATCCTGGTTTTTAGCCACGGAACTGGTCTCAGTTTCTGAAATAAACTTCCCCTCGATCCTGGTTTTTAGCCACGTAACTGGTCTCAGTTTCTGAAATAAACTTCCCCTCAATCCTGGTTTTTATCCACGGAACTGGTCTCAGTTTCTTCATGTCGAGTTCCTTCCTTGACAAGGGATGCTATTTGTAGCGGTCTTCATCAAACTTCTCGCTAATTTTTACTGGGGAGACACCATTTGATGGAAAAAGTTTGAGGTCAGACTTGCTGGGGAAACCGATTTGTCTGAGCTGTATGTCATACCCCAAATTTTGACCACTAAGATTTCCCATCATTATGCAAATCATCATCACAATATGGATGGACCATCATGCCTCATTAGCCTCCCCAAAGATAGGTGAGCATCCACTACAATCAAAGGTTAGGGTTTCAAGCCCTCTCAGAGTTCTTAGACAAAGGATCAATCAAGGAATGACATGATCTTCAACTTGTCTAACCTCTCAAACATACAATGGATCAAGAGGACTCCCACTTCAAGGATTAAGCACAAGGCTTCTCCCTTCTAGGTGGATTAAGCCTCAAGATCGCCAGTGTCACCAAATTAGGGTTTTGGTCGACCAGGGCCTCCAGATGGAATTTTCCTCTGGGAATGAGCCAATGCTTCAAACCATAACCTAATATACCCCATGGAACCTCATGGACCCAATCATCAAGTCAATTTAGCCTCAGAGGGTGCATTCACTAAAAATCAGGAATTAGGGTTTCTTGACCTAATTCACCCCTAAGTTGACTTTTGGGACAAAACATGAGCCAAGGCCTCAAAGGAGGATTTGAGGGTCTCTAATAAACCACATTGATCCATTTGCAAAAATGGATTGATCTAAGAAGCTTGAGCAACAAGTTTCAAGTTCATCAGAACCACAATTAGGGTTTCGCGAGAAAAGTCAACTCTATCTTTGACTTTTGACCAGGGCATGCTCCCAAACCCTAGGACATGATTCAATACACCCTATAACACCTATGAAATCAATCCATCAAGTTTGATTTTGGTCAAGGACTTGATTTCATAGAGGATCGCACAGTTTGGAATTCATCTGAAAAAAAGTCAACTGTGCACAAAAGTCAACTTTGACTTTTTGAGATTTTTCACAAAAATGGGGTTTTAACCCTAAAATGATGTTAATGTGTGATTGGAATCATCATTCATCAAGAAAAATCAAGAAAAGTGGGATAACTTGTAAAAGGGGGTAACCATAAAAAAACTTAGAAAATTTTCTAAGTTATGAAATAAAGTGGCAAGGGTACCAACTTTGGAGGATCATAACTCTTAAACCACAAGGCCATTTTCCCCATCCAAAGCTAGATTTGTAGCTCTCATTACCCTCTACAAAAGCTTATAACTTAACTCCTTCCAAATTCATCATGGATTTTGAGTTATGGAATGATCAAAATCACAAAAAGTGAAAATGTCACTTTTTTCCAACACTTAGTGAAATTTTCACTAAGTCAGAATCTGCCTTCACTTTTTTCCAAATGTAGGGGGATTTTTCACTTGGATCCAAAAGGTATCAAAACCAAATATGATCAAACAGATGTTGTATCATATGAGGGCTTTCCAAAATGGCCAAGAATATCACCAAATTCCACTTGGCCCATGAGATATGATAATGGCAATATGCCTTGCTGAAAACTGCCAAGGCTAGGCAGAATGCATTTTTGTTTGATTTGGAAAAATCAGCTAATTCCAAGCCTTGTCATTATCTTGGACACATCTGAGGATCAAATTTAAAGGGGACAAACACTGAGCCAAGCCTCCAAAGTCATTGGAACAAGAAGTAGCATGCCAAACCTAGAAATGCCTAAAAGAGGGACAAGACTCCAATTTTGTTTAGGAGCATTCAATGGAAGCACCAAGGTGGCATGGACTGAGCCATTTCCAACTGAATTCAGTCAAGACTTATCCAAGACCAAGGGAACCACATCCCTGTGCCCTAACCTCTAGTGAATGGCTAGAGGAGACTTGGATTCTAAAGTGCAACCATTGGCCAAACCTTTGCTACAGTTGCCATTCACTATTGATCCCAAAAAAAACTTGCTCTACTATAAATAGAGCTCATTTGTGCCCAGTTTAAGTACACCAAAGCCATCAAACAGATGCTTTCCTCAAAATCCATCTCTTTAGGCCAAAATGCCTTCTTTAGCAAGGTAGCTCTGAGTTTTTGAGTTAGAGAGCATTTCCATCACAACTCATGATCCTAACACCTCATAAACATCATATGTAGGTGATCCAAACTATCAAAAGTAACCTGTAATCCTTAAATCACAAAGTCACATCTCAAAACCTCAAAATAGGCCTTTTGTGCATTTTTCAAGCCATGTCTTGATTCATTCACTTTCCAAACCAGATAAAACCTCAAACACACTCCAAATAACATCCTTGAACTGTCCCAAATGGTTCCCCCCATCTGGAACACCATTTGAGAGAGTTGCTATTTTGGTCATTTTAACCCATTTTGCAAGAAAGGGCCAGTTTGTGTTTTTGCAGGTTCCAGCTGATTCCAACCATCCTAAAGGCTTCTAAGGGATCATTTGAGAGTATCCAAAGCATCAAACCATTTCTGGAACAAGAAGTTTGGCAGATTGCACAGAAAACTCCAAATGCTCAAAAAGAGGTAAGCATCATGACTTGAACTTTCCAAAATATGCATTGCTTTGAAGTCCGCTGATCATACACACCTCATACATGTTACATATGTTGTGTTTGAACCTATTCATCATGTAAATCATGCCTGTATCAAAGTGTATCATAGAAAATGCAATTATAGGCCTCTTTCAAAACCACTATCGGATTTTGAGGAGGGAGTATGATCTGAAAAAAATACCACCACCATTGGATTCCTTGTGAAATTCTAGGCCAGGTGCATATAAATTTTGTCTTAAACCATGGAGAAATGAGAAAGTTATGACCTTCACGTTTCTGACCCAAAACTTGCCTTGCCTTGCCTTGGGCCAGGCCAAAAACAAGGCAAGCCTTATATATTTGTGGTTTCACTTCAAGCAATGGATGTATCACCACCCCAGTGCTAAGGCACGCGCCCTATAACCTTGAGGTCATGGGTTCAAACCCCACCCATGCCATTTTGTGTTTTCTCACATTTTTGCTATTTTTTCCAATATTTTCATGTTTTATTAATTAATTGGAAAATTAATAACTCTTTCAATTTTAATTATTTTTTATTGGTTCTTTTTGCAAAAAATCACAAAAATGTTGAATTATTTTATTCCACAAAAAATTAAGTTTATATTATTTATTTAATATAATTAGTATTTTTGTGAATAAATTCCTTTTTAATGTTTTTAAACATTTTAAAAGTGAATATTTACTTTGAAAATCAAAACCAAGTGAGTTTTAATTCATCTTGTGATTAATCCCTCATTTCTAAAACCTTAAACAAAAATAAAAAATGGTTTATTCAAACTTATTTGGTATTTTATTTGATTTTCTTTAAATATTTACTTTTAAAGAATAACAAATTAGGGTTTCTTTGATTTTCACCCTCATCAAACAATTTCAAACACTTTTGGGCCTCTAATAGAGTGTAAGACACAATCCTTTGTAAATACAAACCTATTTTTGGGCCTCACTTATTGTATAAGTCCCGTTGTATTTCAAAAAGTTCGACGCGATCATCGTCCGTTGAAAAACAAACCCTGGGCCTCTCCTCGAGCTATAAGACCCACTCAAAATTATTCTTGGGCCTCTATTAGAGTGTAAGACCCAAACCCCTTTGAAAAACAAACCATTTTGGGCCTCAATGCATTGTATAAGACCCACCGCATTTTCAAAAATCTCGGCGCGACCGCCATTTTCAAACAAATGACCCTGGGCCTCTCCTTGAGCTGTAAGCCCCACCACTTGTACAAAAATAAATATTCTGGACCTCTATTAGAGTGTAAGACTCAATCCCCTTTTAACCAAAACTTTTTGGGCCTCAGACATTGTATAAGTCCCCATGCGTTAAAAGAAAACCTCGGCGCGATCGCCAATAAAAAAAACCAATCATCTGGGCCTACCCTCGTGTTGTAAGCCCCATTCTTTTTCTTTAAACACTTGGGCCTCTATTAGAGTGTAAGACCCAATCCCCTTGTACAGAAAACATTTCTTGGGCCTCAGTCACTTGTATAAGTCCCTCTGTACAAAATGACAGTGCGATCACTGATAAACCTTGGGCCTCTCCTTGAGCTATAAGCCCCAACATCTTTTCAAAATAATTTCTCCTTTAATTTTGAATATACTGTTGTTTTTGATCTTTCTTTGTTGAAAAACTAACCAAACAGCATGGAAGCTCTACAACCGAGTAAGTGTTTATATGCTTTCTTTATCCGCTTTCATATACATATAACTGTATTGTGGGGCTGTTTCACTGTAAGTCTTCTTTCATAAACTCATATCAACTGTGTAATACTAGTATAGATATTTAGAGTTTCCCCGGCAACTACGTCTAGCACTAAGCCCTGTTGATCACTCTTAAATAGACAAAACTAGATCCCCCATAGGATCACCAGATACAGTATTCTCTTCGACTGTCACCCTTAATTGTCAAAGAAACTCTACTCCCCAAGATGATCTTTTCTCTGTGAATGGAATCTCTTGAGTTTCTTCCAAATTCTCGAACTTTCCTGGCTTGATCTATTCTCTATGAATAGCCTGTCTTGAATTTCTCAGGGTTTGGGGACCCACAGGCTTCCTAAAAGCATCCCCGCCTCCTCTTGGGCGTTGTACAAGGACCCTACGGCTTCTTAGAAGTATTCACAGCCTCCTCTTAGGCTTCGTATAAGGATTCTTCCTTCGGGAAGAGAGCCTCCTCTTGGGCTTCGTACAAATTGTCCCTCGGTTTCTTAAAAGTTTCCAGCCTCCTTTTGGGCTTCGTACAAATTGTCCCAACGACCTCCTAGAGGTATAGGAACAGAAATTAGTCATCTCAATAGAACAGTCTTTCAAAGAGTCTAGATCTTTCTACCGTGAACGTACTACTACTATTTCTTTAAGCATAGTACAAAAGATAAAACTCTAGACTTAGACAGTCTAATCTCGTTGAGTCTCGAAGGCATTCTCAAGTAGGGAAAAACACCAGTAGACTCGGACAGTCTCCAATACCCTCTGGATTCCCCATTTCCTTAAAGAACAGGAAATAACCCTGATCCTATGATCAATCCCAAAGCATAGCCTTACCTTTAATCAGTCTCTTTATAAGAACTGATTTTCTCTTTTAACCAACCTACTAGACCTGTCACTCAACTGAAATAGCAATCCTTTTAGCCTCTATCTCGGGCTTCGTACGAGATACAGAAAGACTCTATTGTTGAGTCAATAATCCTTTTAGCCTCTATCTCGGGCTTCATACGAGATACAAAACACTCTCTTGTTGAGTATAAAAGACTCTCTTGTTGAGTCAACCTTTAGCCTCCGTCTTGGGCTTCGTACGAGACATATCTAAAAGCACTCTCTTGTTGAGTCAACTCCTTTTTGCCTCCCTCTCGGGCTTCGTACGAGACACAAAAGCATTCTCTTGTTGGGTCAATAACCTCCTCTTAGGATTTGTATAAGAAAAACCCCGGTTGAGTCAATCAACCTTTTAGCATCAAAACTGTGCCTCGTTCACAAGATACAAACATCAACAACTCCTTTCATCTAATTGCTGTAAGTGGCAAGCCTCTGGATTATTTACATCCACGCCACTGTCCCTCTTTTAGCATGAGAAATTCCTAAGGAAAGATAGCATTGCTCTACACTGAGTTAAAGTCTTCTCCTTCAGGTTAAAACCCCCTATAAAAGAAATTATGGCATTGCTAGGATTCACATATCCCGGTTAAAGTCATCCTCCTTTATAGTCAGTCACCCAACATTTGTGACAAACAGACCCCCTTTAGAGATGACAAATTCTCTCTAAAGACAACACCTTTTCAGCTTCACATCTTGGGCTTTGAACATGATATAAACCACCTTTTCAGCTTCATGTCTTGGGCTTTGAACAAGACACCAAAACACCATTTCCTCCCCTAAAATAGGAGGAACTACGATCGGTCTGATTTCCCTGTTTCGGTAAACGGGAATACGTAGGCATAAGATTGAAAGAAAAATCTTAGCGAGCACACTAATCCAAAGCCCCAAATCCCGTACCTTTACCTATCAATCGAAAAGCATCAGTCCTAGCATCCTAACAAAATTCCCCATGAACATTCTCGGTGTTTCGTTCTAAACAAAGTAAGAAGAAAAAGGCCCCATTACCATATAGCATCAGTAACCTAACAGACCGCTGTTTAAACTCAGTATGCAAGCAGGGTTAATTGGAGACATCTATTTGCCTTCCTTAGTCAGCTCAATAGGATAAAAAATGAATCGACCTGTAGTAACCCCAAAGCGACAGTGCTTAAGAACCACGTCCAAAATCGCTCGCTACAGAAAAGTGGCGCCCACCGTGGGGCACTTTTCTTTCTTTCTTTATTATTTGGGATTTCACTGGGATAGGACTTTTTTTGACTTCACTAGGATCTTAGGTCAAAACCTTTAAAGTTGGGAAGGTACCACAGAATGGCGACTCCACCGGGGAGCCATTTTTGTCAGGAACATAGGATTCATAGCTCTTTAAAGTCTAGGACATTAGGACAAATATATATACTACTTTTCCTAATTGATATCTGTGTTTATTTTTCTGCTAATGGGAATGCGTGTGATGCTGTATGTGGAAAGATTGAGTATACACCTAGGAAAAACCTCTTTTAGTAGTGCGGAAACTATTGGAAATGGTTGTCACACGATACTAACCTCTTCTGATGGTTCTTCGAAAAACATCACCTAGCACGGTTCCCGGCCCGCTAGTGTTTTCTCGACAAGAACTAACGATTTTGAGAGACAGGTACAAAAATCACTAGTATAAACCTTTGGGGGGGGGGGGGGGGGGGTAGAGCCTTGACTTCATGACACCGACCCTTTGACCCCATGTTTTTTCTATGTTTTTATGTGCTGCATTCATGCATTCATCTAAAAAACATTACATCAAAGAAAAACTTCTCTTCTAGTCTCTCTTTTTCAAATTAAACTAAGACAATGATTACAAATGTTAGAGAAAAAGATTGCGCTCATGGACTTCGGTAGAAGGAGAACTCATAAGTATACCTTCAGGGTTCCAAAACTAGAGGATTTGAGAGGATTAGCGAGGATGATCACTAACCATGAAGCTCTCAGAGCCAAGTACGGAGGTCTGCTACCTCTGTTAAGAGTCCATGTGATTGAAGGAATCATGGAGGCACTCATTCAGTTTTACGATCCGGTCTATCACTGTTCCACATTCCCGGATTACCAGCTCGCACCAACGCTGGAGGAGTATTCTCACCTAACCGATCTACACATTACTGATCGAGCTCCATTTTCTGGACTGGAAGAAATTTCAAAGGATCAGACCATTGCAAGAGCAATTTATTTGGATGAGTCGGAAGTCAAGACTCACATGACCACTAAGGGTGGGCTCCCAGGTTTGCCAGCCCAGTTCCTGACAAAGAAGGCTCTGTACTTTGCTAGTATAGGGAACATGACTGCTTTTGAAAGTATCTTTGTCTTACTCACCTACGGGTTATTTCTGTTTCCCAACATTAATAGCTTCGTCGATATCAACGCCATTAAGGTTTTTCTCATTGGAAACCCTGTACTAACTTTGCTCGTGGATGCGTATCATTCTGTACACTTAAGCAATTTATACAGCGGAGGAATGATCACGTTCTGTGTGCCCCTGTTATATAAATGGTTTATTTCCCATTTGCCTAAGTCTGCTACTTTTTGGGAACATAGGAATGCCTTACGCTGGTCGTAGAAAATCATGTCCCTCACCAACTCTGACATAGATTGGTGCAATAGGACTTATGACGGGATAAGGATCATTGATCGTTGTGGAAATTTCCCAAATGTACCGCTTATAGGAACTAAGGGAGGAATCAACTACCATCCAGTATTGGTTCGTCGTCAATTTGGATACCCGATGAGACATGTCCCGCGTAATGCTCATCTGGAAGGTCTTTCTTCAAAGAAGGAGAAAATGGCAGGGCACTAAAGATGGAAATAGTGCACGCTTGGAAACATGTTCATAAGAAAGGACGAGAGTCTCTAGGAAAACCGGGCTGTGTCTCGGTGGAGCCTTATCTCCACTAGGTACAAACTAGAGCTCTCAAGCTAAAGATGTCTTATCCTCGTCACTGAGTTCTTCCGCCGAGGGAATCTGTCATGTACTTCATGACTGAAACAGAAAAACTTCAGGTTACTCTCAACAAAGTTCAACAGGAGAGGAGGTATCGGAAGAACAAATACCGCACCCTCAATGTAGAGTGTACCAAAATATAGCAATTGCTGAAAGATAAGGATGCTCTGATCGAGATTTTAGAGCAACATGCTGTGGATAATCAGGATGACCAAAGGGATTTGCTCGTTCCTTTCACTTGGCAAAGGAATGACAACCCGACAACGGCCCAAGAGCCCCGGTCCAAGAAAAGGAAAGTACCAGAATCAGCACCCAGTTTCTCCCCAGAGAGGACTCGGGACCCCTTAGCTTAGGTTTCTGTTTCCGCACCTTGTAATCTACTGTATTTCTATTTTCACAATCCTTCGAATTCAATAAAATGGGGTTTCCCCACTGTTTGATATTTGCAATATAATTGTCGAAGTTTATTTTGATTAAACAAAAAAACCATTAATATAATCATTGCATTCATCATTCTCACGTCACGTATTCTTCTTACCTACGAATCTCACGTTTGTGTCTTGGTTCTAGAGTCAAACTGTCTCATTCGTACAATACTCGGGCCAATCGTCAGAAAAATATGGATGATCTCGAGGAAGAGAACAGAGAGTTGAGAGAAGAGATCGACGCTCTGAGAGAGGATATGAGAAAGCTTCATAACGACATGCAAGCCATGGCAGAAGCTCAGCTACAAAGGACTGTGATCTCGGAGATCACCTCAACGCCCATAGTGGAAAAGTCCGATCCTAGGTACAAAATGCCGAAAGATCGTCCCTGGGGCATGCCACTTAACTATATCCCAGAAGGATATATCCCGTTGATCAATGAGGATCAGGGGACCGAAGCAGGAACCGCTGGGCCTGAAGGTTACAAACTTCGGGAAAGCGAAGATGCTAGGGGCATGACAGCAGCTCCCGAAGGTTACAAACTTCGGGAGGCACCGAGAGCCTCGGCCATAATGACTATACCACCGCGCGTGGTACACACTGTCCCGGAAGGACAGATTCCACAGATACCTTCTGGTGGAAACGACAATATGTTTGAAAGAATGAATGAGTTCCAGGAACAGTTCCTGGGAATGCAGAAAGAACTGCAGGTCCTTCGCGGTCATGATTTATTTGGAAAAGACGCCGCGGACCTCTGCTTGGTCCCCAATGTGAAAGTCCCGCACAAATTCCAGGTGCCCGACTTTGAAAAGTACAAGGGTAACTCTTGCCCTCAGAGCCATCTGGTGATGTACTCTCGGCGGATGTCAGCTCAGACGGAGAATCAAGATCTATTGATTCACTACTTTCAGGATAGCTTAACCAGTGCCGCATTAAAATGGTACATGGGTTTAAACCGCGCTATAATCAGCACTTTCAGAGATCTCGGCACAACCTTCGTCCAACAATATAAATACAATCTGGACATGGCACCAGGCAGAGATCAACTCAGATCAATGTCGCAAAAGGACAAGGAAACCTTTAAGGAGTACGCTCAGAGATGGCGTGAAATTGCCACTCAAATTTGTCCACCTCTTGAGGAAAAAGAGATGACAAAGATTTTCTTAAAGACTTTGAGCTCATTTTACTACGATAGAATGGTTGCCAGTGCGCCCAGCGACTTCACCGAAATGGTCGGTATGGGAGTACGTCTCGAGGAATCCATTCGAGAAAGACGTCTAGTCAAAGACACTGGGTCGACGAGCGGTACTAAAAAATACGGTAGCGCTCTCCCTAAGAAAAAAGAGCAGGATATTGGGAATATCTCTCTCGGGAAGCAAAGGCGACGTTATCAACCAGTAGCGGCTGTGACTCCTGCTATCAATCCTGCGCCTATTTCTACATATCAACCTTAGGTTGCGCAAAGCCAACCTAATCAGCAAAGGACTCAACAGCCTCTTCAGCAGGCTCGGCCTCCATACAATAACAACCATACAACGCAGCCACCAGGATTTGATCCTATACCCGTATTGTACACTGAACTATTTCTGTTACTACTGGCTAAGGGGCATGACCAGACTAAGTCCCCTCTTACAGTACCAGAAAATTCGCCTTTTTGGTTTAAGGTGGATCAGACTTGCCCTTACCATCAAGGAGGACCAGGGCATAACATAGAGAACTGTCTCAATTTCAAATCCGACGTGCAAAAGCTTGTTAGGAGCGGGGTCTTATCTTTCAAGGATACAAATCCTAATGTTCTCACAAACCCGCTGCCTCAACACGAGAAAGCTACAGTCAATTTGATAGAGGGAGAGACTAACAACGTCTATCAAATTCATGATGTACTATTGTTAAGGGCCAACTTGGTCAAGATACATTGCGGACAGAGTGGGTATGGCCATGTGCCACCTCATAACTATCACCAGTGTGATATTTGCTCTAAAAGCAATCGAGGATGTTCTGTGGTGCAATCAGCTCTACAGGAACAGATGGATCTCGGATGGATCCAAGAGTACCGAGTTCGTGTATTTAACATGGTTTACACGAATTCTAACATCATTCAGAACCACGACATCCGTGCAATGAATGTCAACTTGGCGGCGATGCATTCCAGGCAAAGCCAGTATCATAATCTGCCGCGACACGATTACAGTTCCTGTCTGACTTGCTCGGTAAACAAACAGGGATGCTCTTTTGTACAAGAGGCCCTCCAGCGTCAGATGGATCTTGGATGGATCCAGGACTACCATGATAGGAATCCCTATCAGATCAACATGATTCAAATCTTCAATATTCGCTTGATGAATATCAGCCTGGTGGAGTTACATACTAAACAGGTCCGGCTTGGGTTCCTGGTATCACATGATTATCAGAGCTGTAGGGCGGGTTGCGAAAATGATCAAGGCTGTGCCCTTGTCCAGGAAACCTTTCAGCACTTGTTGAACCACTGGTGGCTTCCAATCTATATGGATGAAGACACCCAGCAAATTAGTATTACCAACGGGAACCCTACTCGGCATCAAAGTTGGGACGTTCGATCTGTGGAAACTGACCTAGTGAGATTACATTGTATTCAAAGCGGGCGTGGCCAGGTGCCACCACACAACTATGAACGTTGTAGAGTCTGTTCGGAAAGTAACCAAGGATGTTACCTTGTGCGGGAAGCCCTTCAGGGTTAGGTGGATCGTAGAGAGATTCGCCCATATCCGGGTTCCGGACCAATCAACTGGGTGCCGGACTACCCCGCTGATCAAATTAAGGATGTTGTCGTAATCTCTGATCATCAGAGGGCTAGGGGTGTTTGTACCATCATCCCTCTACTTGACAAATCGAGAGTTCCCAACCAGGAATGGATCGAAATTGCTTACGATGGTCGGAAAAATCATAAGGCTCCCATAGTCATCTATCTACCGGGACCATTACCGTATGAATCCATTAAGGTTATCCCTTACAAATACGGTGCAACAACAGTTGAGAATGGAAAAGAAATTCCATTACCCTCCGTCGTGAATATTGCAGACATCAGTCGAGTAACACGGAGCGGTCGAATCTTCCACCGAGGAGTTGGAGAACTTAACAAAGAAAAGGAACCTCAGACAGAAGTTCCCAATCCACCGGTCGGTCAATCCAGTAATCCCGACCTTTCAAAAGACAATGATGAGATGATGAAGCTCATCCAAAGGAGTGAATACAGCATTGTTGATCAACTGTTACAAACTCCTTCAAAGATCTCTGTGCTGTCACTTTTACTCAGTTCAGAAGCGAACAGGGAGGCTCTACAGAAAGTCTTGGAACAAACCTTTGTGGAACAGGATGTAACAATCAGACAGTTTGATAGCATTGTCTCTAACATCACTTCCTGTAATAACTTGGAATTTAGTGATGAGGAATTACCTGAAGAGGGTCGCCGTCATAACATGGCGCTCAATATCACGGTCAACTGCCAGGGCGATTCTTTAGCCAGCGTATTGGTAGACACAGGGTCAGCCCTAAATGTTATGCCGAAGTCCACTTTGATGCAATTATCCTTCAAACGACCCCCGATGAGAACCAGTGAGGTCGTCGTCAAAGCATTTGACAGGTCCAGAAAAACGGTTATCGGCGAAGTCGACCTTCCCATAACTATTGGTCCTCACACTTTCCAAGTCGCTTTCCAGGTCATGGACATCCTGGTAACGTACAATTGTTTATTAGGAAGACCTTGGATACATCAGGCTGGGGCGGTCACCTCGACCCTCCACCAAAAGTTAAAGTTCGTCCAGAACAACCAGCTCGTCACGGTCTGTGGAGAACAAGCCTTGATCGTGAGTAACTTATCATCATCTACTGGTGTAGAACCCGAGGAGGTTATTGGAACTTAGTTCCAAGCACTGCCGGTGAACAAGGACAATCAATCCGAAGAGAGAACTTCCATTTCCTCATACAAAGATGCTATCAAAGCGGTCGAGAGTACCAATACAACAGGATTGAGACAACTAGTCATTCCTATTGACAATAAAACAAAGAAGGGTCTTGGTTTTTCTGCAACCTGTACCCAGACAGCTACTACCTACCCGCAATGAAAGTCTTCATCCCATTCAAGACTTCTTCCACAGTGGAGGTTTCCTTCACCCAGTGCCTCAAGAAGTGCATACCATCAATAAAGATGATTCCTATGATATGGAGGAAGAATGGGAGTCCTATCTTAACAAGGATGGTTATACGTCTCAGGAAGAGGTGCTTACACCCTTTTGCTATCCCGCACAGAGGCCGAGATTTATACCCAGGTCAGATGTCGAAATGATATATGGAGATTGTGATCCGGAAGGATGCCGTGCTCCACCAAACTCATTAGAGGAGGACACTCTGATGAAGGACAACTTTGACCACAACTATTATGGCCCGATGGATGGCATGCCAATGTGGCAGCCGTATCCAGGAGACTTGGGGCAAGGAAATCAGCTGAACAATGAAAATCAGCTGAGCATCATTAAAAAGAATACCTGCGTCCCCACCATGTCATGGGATCAATAATCAGGTCATTCAGAAAACGTCCAGCACGACGATGAATTTGCAACGTTTGTAGGACTTGAATTCATCAACTATGCTTTTCTAGAGGTCAACGTCATCGAGAAGGATGACTCATCCAGTTCCAAAGAAGTATGGGACACCCTGGGACAACCAAGTGGGAAATACGACTATATGGTCAAGTACACTGCTCCCGAAAGCTCTCGTATCAGGTTCGAAGACATCCAGCCAACTGGATGGGGAGATACAGCTGAGAGTACAAATACTATGCAAAATACAATTGAGGAATCCTCCTACGACAACTCTATCTGGGAGACAGATTCCAATGATCTTGCTCCACCAAAAATCAGCGTTATTTCTGAAGACAAATCAAGGAAGGTACCAGACTTTGTGATTCACCGAGGAGTTCGCCGCCAATGGGTCGCTGTCGATGTTCCGAAGATTGTTCATAAGTCCAAGTAATTGCCGTCTTTAACCTTTCACCATGCCCAGGTGAAACGGATGTTTTGATAGGGCTCGCTTTCTGTGAATTTCCCTCTTCGCTTCGCCCAAAGCGGCAGAGTTTTGTTTTATAGGGCTGTAGTTTCAAGAATCGACTTGTTCATTAATAAAATAACGTCATTCTTTAATTTCCGCATTTATTGCTTTTTCTCTTTTTGCTTTTCTTAGAAAATGGTAATCCTAAAAAACAACTCAATAATAAAAACGAGCAGTAAAAAAAAATAATACACTGCACACTCTTGCATTCTCTCTATCTCTTCTAAAAACAAATCATCATGTCATGCAGATTGCTTGTTTTAAACCCAGTTGAAACACATGATCCAATGCCTTCTCCCAACTTTGAGTTCCCGGTATTTGGGGCTGAAGAAGAAAATGACGACGAAATTCCAGAAGAGATCTCCCAACTACTCAGACAAGAGGAAAGGTCCATTGAACCTCATAAAGAGCCGTTGGAAACGGTAAACTAATGTTCGGAAAAAGAGAGAAAAGAAATCAGGATTGGGGCACTGTTCAGTCCAACTTCCAGAGAGGGTTTGGTAAAGCTTCTCAAAGAATTCCCCGATGTATTCGCTTGGTCCTATCAGGATATGCCAGGGTTGGATACCAGCATCGTGGAACATCATTTACCATTGAGATCAGAATGTCTGCCAGTAAAATAGAGGTTGAGACGGACTCACCCGAACATGGCCATCAAAATCAAAGAGGAGGTACATAAACAGATTGACGCGAGTTTCCTCGCCACATCAGAATATCCTCAATGGTTAGCCAACATCGTACCTGTTCCGAAAAAGGACAGAAAGGTCAGAATATGTGTAGACTACAGGGATCTAAACAAGGCTAGTCCAAAGGACGACTTTCCTTTACCACACATTGACATGCTGGTTGACAGTACAGCAAAGTTCAAAATTTTCTCCTTCATGGATGGATTCTCGAGCTATAACCAGATCAAAATGGCGCCGAAAGACATGGAGAAAACTTCCTTCATCACCCCATGGGGTACCTTTTGCTACAAGGTAATGCCTTTCGGTTTGAAGAACGTCGGGGCAACCTATTAAAGGGCCATGACTACTCTTTTTCATGACATGATACACAAAGAAATCGAGGTATATGTCGATGATATGATTGCAAAATCTAAGACAGAAGAGGAGCATGTGACCCATCTGTCAAAGCTATTTGAGCGGTTGAGAAAGTACAAGCTCCACTTGAATCCCAACAAGTGCACCTTCGGTGTCCGTTCGAGAAAACTTTTAGGGTTCATCGTCAGCCAGAAAGGAATTGAGGTTGATCCTGATAAGGTCAAGGCCATTCAAGAAATGCCTTCTCCGAAAACTGAAAAATAAGTCAGAGAATTCCTGGGACGTTTGAATTACATTTCCAGATTTATATTCCTCATGACCGTGACATGTGCGCCGATTTTCAAACTGCTAAAAAAGAATCAGGATTGCGTTTGGACAGAAGATTGCCAAACCGCTTTCGACAGTATTAAAGAATACCTGTTGAACCCTCCGATTATATCACCTCCAGTGGAAGGAAGGCCACTGATTATCTACCTCACCATCCTAAAGGACTCAATGGGATGTGTACTTAGCCAACAAGACGAAACCAAAAGGAAGGAGTCTGCCATCTACTATTTGAGCAAGAAATTCACCGACTGTGAGACTCGGTACACCATGCTTGAGAAAACTTGCCGCGCTTTGGCTTGGGCAGCCAAACGTCTGCGCCAGTACATGACATAGAGATGGATCCAATCAAGTATGTCTTTGAAAAGCATGCTCTCACGGGAAGGATTGCCCGTTGGCAGATGTTGCTATCAGAATATGACATAGAGTACCATGCTCAAAAAGCCGTTAAGGGGAGTATTTTAGCCGATCACTTGGCTCATCAACCGATTGACGATCGGGAATCAATCGGGTTTGACTTCCGAGACGAAGATGTCATGTATCTAAAAATGAAAGACTGCATTGAACCGCTACCCAGTGAAGGGCCAGAACCAGGTTCCCAATGGGGGCTTATCTTTGACGGAGCTGTCAATCATTACGGAAATGAAATTGGGGCAATCATCATAACACCTCAGGGTACCCACGTTCCTTTCACTGCCTGACTTATGTTCAAGTGTACGAACAACGAGGCCGAATACGAAGCTAGTATTATGGGTCTCGAGGAAGCGATTGATTTGAGGATCAAAAACTTGGATGTATATGGCGACTCAGCCCTGGTTATTAATCATATTAAAGGAGATTCGAACACATACCAATCATGACTGATTCCTTACAAAGACTACGCGAGAAGGTTGCTACCCTTCTTCAACAGAATTGAGTTTCATCACATCCCTCGTGAGGAGAATCACATGGCTGATGCATTAGCCACTCTCTCTTCCATGATTAGTGTAGGTCAATGGAATGACATACCTAATATCGACATAAGGCGCCTTGAACGGCCCGCTTACATCTTCACGATTGAAGCAGTCATAGACGACAAACCTTGGTATCACGATATCAAATGCTTCCTTCAGAAACAAGAGTACCCACCTGGGGCACTAAGGAAGGACAGGAAAACCCTCAGAAGGCTGGCAGGCAGTTTCTTCCTGAGCGGTGATACACTCTATAAGAGAAATTTTGACATGGTCTTGCTCTGATGTGTAGACAGACCAGAAGCAGACATGCTGATAAAAGAAATTCACGAAGGGTCCTTTGGCACTCATGCCTGTCATACCCTAAATTTTGACCACTAAGATTCCCCATCATTGTGAAAATCATCATCACAATATGGATGAACTATCTTGCCTCATCAGTCTCCCCAAAGATGGGTGAACACTTACTACAATCAGAATTAGGGTTTCAAGCCCTCTCAGAGTTCTTAGACAAAGGATCAATCAAGAAATGACATGATCTTCAACTTGTCTAACCTCTCAAATATCTACAAGGGATCAAGAGGACTCCCACTTTAAGGATTAAGCACAAGGCTGCTCCCTTCCATGTGGATCACGCCTCAAGATCGCCAGTGTCACCAAATTAGGGTTTGGTCGACCAGGGCCTCCAGATGGAAATTTTCCTCTGGGCATGAGCCATTGATTCAAAGCATAAACTATGATGCTCCAAGGGACACCATAAACCCAATCATCAAGTCAATTTAGCCTCAGGGGATGCATTAATAAAAAATCAGGAATTAGGGTTTCTTGACCTAATTCACCCCTAAGTTGACTTTTGGGAAAAATCATGAGCCAAGACCTCAAGACATGATTTGAGGGTCTCCAACATACTACATTGATACATTTGCAACAATGGATTAATTCAAGAAGCTTGAGCAACAAGTCTCAATTTCATCAGAGCCACAATTAGGGTTTCGCGAGAAAAGTCAACTGTAGCTTTGACTTTTAACCAGGACATGCTCCCAAACCCTAGGACATGCTTCAATATACCCTATAATACCCATGGAACATGTCCATCAAGTTTGATTTAGGTCAAAGGCATGATTTCCTAGGGGATTGCACAGTTTGGAATTCATCTGGTAAAAAGTCAACTGTGCACAAAAGTCAAACTTTGACTTCTTGAGATTTTTCACTTTTATGGGTTTTTAACCCTAAAATGATGTTAATGTGTGATTTGAATCATCATTCATCAAGAAAAATCAAGAAAAGTTGGATAACTTGTAAAAGGGGTAACCATAAAAACTTAGAAAATTTTCTAAGTTAGGAAATAAATTGGCAAGGGTACCAACTTTGGAGGATCATAACTCCTAAACCACAAAGCCATTTTCCCCATCCAAAGCCTGATTTGTAGATCTCATGGCCCTCAACAAAAGCTAAAAACTGACCCCCCTCCAAATTCATTATGGATTTTGAGTTATGGTTGGATCAAAATCACTAAAAACATGAAAGTACAACTTTTCCAACACTTAGAAAAATTCTGGGCAAGGCAGATTTTGTGTTGAAACACCAAAACTTGTGGGATTATTTCACATAGATGCAAGCTGAATCAGTTCCAAAGATAAACATCAATGTTGTTGTGCATGTTGCCTACAATCCAAGCAACTCATTGGCATGAAACCACTCCACTTGAGCCTAGAGTTATGGCTGCTACAACACACCATGCCAAGGCTGCCATGAAAAATCAGTTTGTGAGTTTTCTTGCCATCAACGATTTTTGAGTCAAAAGTAATGATCACTATGCCACATGCATCCAATCTGATCATAAGCCAACTGATCCAACTGATAGGGTTGAGTCCAAAGGGCAAGGGATCTTCCAACTTGAGATTAATGCATTTTGGCATATATGCCTTGAAATTCAAAGGCATTTATGTGAAATAGGGCACTTTCAACAAAGCCACTCTACTCAGTCAAGTTCTCTAATTAAACAACAATAAAAACATCTGAAGAATGTGAATTTGGTCAAGGCATAGCCCTGCTCTTGGGAGGGGCTAGGTTGCCTTGTGTGAGAAGAAATGCCACAAAGCCAAAGCCTTTGAATGTGATCTGATCCAGTCGCCATTCACTATTCCTCCAAGACAAGAGTTGATCACCTATAAATAGAGGTTCCAATGGATCATTCAACTCACACCAAAGCCAGTTATAGCACTGCTTTCTCTCATTCTCTCTTAAGTGCCAAGTTTTCTTGTTTTTGAGCAACCACTATCGGGTTTTGAGTTACAGCCATAAGCAATCCATTCCAATTGCCCAGACACATCACATATGATGTATTTGAGGTGTCCAAACACTTAAACACCAACTGTAACACCCCCAACTCAAAATCACCTATCAACCTAGCCATTATGCTTCAATTATGCAGTTGGAGTGCTCCAGCTTGATCCAAAGACTTCCAAAGTGTTCCAAAGCTTGCAACACACTCCACAACATCCATTGAAGCTGTTCAGATCATCACAACCCATCTGTAACACCTCCAACTCAAAAATCAAATTGCTCTTGCTGTCACGACCTTCAAGTAAGCCTAAACTTGATCATCTCTTAATCTATGCATATTTCCTCGCACAATACTTTTGCCAAATGTTCATAATCATGCATAGAATGTTTCCCCTCAATTAATTGCTTTGTTTGAATCGTGTATCAAAATTCTCAGCCTTCATGCAAATTTTAGGGTTTTTGAGGTTTTGTCTTGATTTCTTATTCCATGTTAAAAATAAATGAAATTAAAGACCATAGACATGATCGTGAGGTTGAAACGAGCAGATTGATAGGTGGTTTGCATGATATAATCAAGTATTCAGGGATATTGGAGAGAAAATGCAAATCTGGGCAAAACCCAGAACGCGCGCGTGTTCTTGGGTGTTCTTGGCGCCTTTTTTTTGAAAATTCAAATATTTGAATTTTGTGATTTTATTTAATTGATTCAAAAATTAATTTCTCTCTGAGTTTTAATGATTTTGAGTTGATTCTTTTTTTAATAATTCAAAAAAAATGTTAAAATATTTTATTTTATAAAAAAATCCCAAAAATATTATTTATTTAATATAATTGATATTTTTGTAAAGAATTAATATTTTAATTGTTTTTGACATTTAAAATATTTTTTCCCTCTTGATTTTGTAAATTTTAATGACTTCTAATCATTTTGTAGGTCAAAACATGATTTTTGAAACATTAATCCAAGATCAAAATTTGTTTTCCACATGTTAAACAATTTTGATCATTTTAATTGGATTTTTTATTCAATTAAAATACATTTTGGAAACAAATTAGGGTTTTCATTAATTCAACCCTCATCATTCTTTTTAAAACACTTTGGGCCTCTAATAGAGTGTAAGACCCAAGCCTTTTTGTAAAATAACCTATTGTGGGCCTCACTTATTGTATAAGTCCCTTCGGGTATTTTCAAGAACCTCGGCGTGATCGTCGTTTTGTACGCAAATAACTCTGGGCCTACCCTCGAGTAGTAAGACCCATTCTTCTTTTTTCAAACATTTTGGGCCTCTAATGGAGTGTAAGACCCAACCCCTTTTGTAAATACACAAATATTTTTGGGCCCCACTTATGGTATAAGTCCCGGTGTATTTCAAAAAGTTCGACGCGATCATCGTCCGTTGAAAAACAAACCTTGGGCTTCTCCTCGAGCTATAAGACCCATTCAACACTTTTGGGCTTCTACTAGAGTGTAAGACCTAATCCCCTTTTAACCAAAACAAATTTGGGCCTCAGATATTGTATAAGTCCCTCTGTGTTAAAAGAAAATCTCGGCGCGATCGCCATTTCAAAACAAAAAAAATCTAGGCCTACCCTCGTGTTATAAGCCCCATTCTTTTTAAACTCTTTGGGCCTCTTGAGAGAGTATAAGACCCATCCCTTTGTACAGAAAACCTTTCTTGGGCCTCAGTCACTTGTATAAGTCCCCGTACAAATTCAAACTCACAGTGCGATCACTGATAAAACCTTGGGCCTCTCCTTGAGCTGTAAGCCCCAACATCTTTTCAAAGCACTTTCTCCTTTGATTTTGTATATAATATTATTATCAAAGCTTTCTTTGTTGAACACCTAACCAAACAACATGGAAGCTCTACAACCGAGTAAGTGGTTATATGCTTTCTTTATCCGCTTTCATATACATATAACTGTATTGTGGGGCTGTTTCACTGTAAGTCTTCTTTCATAAACTCATATCAACTGTGTAATAATAGTATAGATATTTAAAGCTTCCCCGGCAACTACGTATAGCATTAAGCCCGTTGATCACTCTTAGAAGTAGACAAAACTAGATCCCCATAGGATTACCAGACACAGTCTTCCCTCCTCTTGGGGTTAAACAATATGGAGACGTGAAAGGCAGCATTCTCGATGAACCCTTTTACAGACTGTCACCTTTAGAAATCGTCAAAGAAACTCTATTCCCCAGAGATGATCTTTTCTCCGTGAATGGCATCTCTTGAGTTTCTTCCAAATTCTCGAACTTTCCTGGCTTGATCTATTCTCTGTGAATAGCCTGTCTTGAATTTCTCGGGGTTTGGGGACCCACAGGCTTCTTAAAAGCATCCTCGCCTCCTCTTGGGCGTTGTACAAGGACCCGTCGGCTTCTTAGAAGTATTCACAGCCTCCTCTTAGGCTTCGTATAAATGATTTCTTCCTCCGGGAATGATAGCCTCCTCTTGGGCTTCGTACAAATTATCCCTCGACTTCTTAAAAGTTTCCAGCCTCCTCTTGGGCTTCGTACAAATTGTCCCGACGACCTCCTAGAGGTATAGGAACAGAAATTAGTCATCTTAATAGAACAGTCTTTCAAAAAGTCTAGATCTTGCTACTGTTGTTTCTTAAACGTAGTACAAAAGATGAAACTCTAGACTTGGACAGTCTAATTCCCTTGAGTCTCAAAGACATTCTCAAGCTCCTTTCAAAACTAGGAGATGAAACCCGTAGACTCGGACAGTCTCCCTAATACCCTCTGGATTTCCCATTTCCTTAAAGAACATGAAATAACCCTGATCCTCTGGTCAATCCCAAAGCATCGCCTTACCTTTAATCAGTCTCTTTATAAGAACTAATTTTCTCTTTTAACCAACCTACTGGACCTGTCACTCAACTGAAACAACAATCCTTTTAGCCTCTATCTCAGGCTTCGTACAAGATACAAAATCACTCTCTTGTTGAGTATAAATGACTCTCTTGTTGAGTCAATCTCTCTTTTAGCCTCCATCTCGGGCTTTGTACGAGATACAAAACACTCTCTTGTCGAGTATACAAGACTCTCTTGTTAAGTCAACCTTTAGCCTCCGTCTTGGGCTTCGTACAAGACACATCTAAAAGCACTCTCTTGTTGAGTCAACTCCTTTTAGCCTCCCTCTCGGGTTTCGTACGAGACACAAAAGCATCCTCTTGTTGGGTCAATAGCCTCCTCTTAGGCTTTGTATATGAAAAACCCCGGTTGAGTCAATCAACCTTTTAGCATCAAAGATGTGCCTCGTTCATAGTATACAAACATCAACAACTCCTTTCCTTTCATCTAATTGCTGTAAGCAGCAAGCCTCTGGATCATCTACATCCATGCCACTGTCCCTCTTTTAGCATGAGAAATTCCTAAGGAAAGATGGCATTGCTCTGAACTGAGTTAAAGTCTTCTCCTTTAGGTCAAAATCCCTTATAAAGGAAATTATGGCGTTACTAGGATTCCCATATCCCAGTTAAAGTAATCCTCCTTTATAAGCAGTCACCCAACAATTGTGACAAACAGACCCCTTTAGAGATGACAAATTCTCTCTAAAGTCAAGACCTTTTAGCTTCATATCTTGGGCTTCGAACAAGATACAAATAGACCTTTCAGCTTCACATCTTGGGCTTTGAACAAGATACAAACCACATTTAGCTTCACGTCTTGGGCTTTGAACAAGACACCAAAACACCATTTCCTCCTGTAGAATAGGAGGAACTACGATCGCTCTGATTTCCCTGTTTCGGTAAACGGGAATACGTAGGCATAAGATTGAAAGAAAAATCTTAGTGAGCACATTAATCCCATACCTACACATATCAATCGAAAAGCATCAGTCTTAACCTCCCACCAATCGCCCGGGCACTATTTTAACAAAATAACCTAAGAGAGACCCACAATCTTTGTAGCATCTGTGAACCAACAGTCTTCTGTTCAAACTCAGTATGCAAGCAGGGTTAATTGGAGACATCTATTTTCCTTCCTTCATCAGCTTCAATAGGATAAAAAATGAATCGAGCTGTAGTACCCCAAAGCGATAGTGCTTCGCAACCACGCAAAAATTCGCGCTACAGAAAGATCTTGAGTTTCGAGAAGGCGATCATGTATTTTTTAGAGTTACATCGGTGACGGGTGTTGGAGGTGCATTGAAGTCGAAGAAAGTTACTTCTCGATTTATTGGTCCTTATCAGATATCCGCGAGAGTGGGTGCTGTGAAGCTGAAAATGTGGTTTATATCTTGTTCAAAGCCCAAGATGTGAAGCTGAAAAGGTGTTGTCTTTTGAGAGAATTTGTCATCTCTAAAGGGGGTCTGTTTGTCACAACTGTTGGGTGACTGACTATAAAGGAGGATTACTTTAATCGGGATATGTGAATCCTAGCAATGCCATAATTTCCTTTATAGGGGGTTTTAACCTGAAGGAGAAGACTTTAACTCAGTGTAGAGCAATACTATCTTTCCTTAGGAATTTCTCATGCTAAAAGAGGGATAGTGGCGTGGATGTAAATAATCCAGAGGCTTGCCGCTTACAGCAATTAGACAAGGGAAAAGGAGTTGTTGATGTTTGTATGCTGAGACCAAAGCATGATTTGATGCTAAAAGGTTGATTGAATCAAACGGGGATTTCTTTATACAAAGCCTAAGAGGAGGCTATTGACCCAACAAGAGGATGCTTTTATATGTCTCGTACGAAGCCCGAGAGAGAGGCTGAAAGGGTTGACTCAACAAGAGAGTGTTTTTATATGTGTCTTGTAAGAAGCCCAAGACGGAGGCTAAAAGGGTTTGACTCAACAAGAGAGTATTTTATACTCACCAAGAGAGTGATTTGTATCTCATACGAAGCCCGAGATGGAGGCTAAAGGTGATTGACTCAACAAGAGAGTATTTTATACTCAACAAGAGAGTGTTTTTGTATCTCGTATGAAGCCCGAGATAGAGGCTAAAGGTGATTGACTCAACAAGAGAGTCTTTTATACTCAATAAGAGAGTGTTTTTGTATCTCTTACGAAGCCCGATATAGAGGATAAAAATGTTTGACTAAACAAGAAAGTCTTTTATCCTCAACAAGAGAGTGATTTGGTATCTCGTACGAAGCCCGAGATGGAGGCTAAAAATGTTTGACTCAACAAGAGAGTGTTTTTATATGTGTCTTGTACGAAGCCCAAGACGGAGGCTAAAAGGGTTTGACTCAACAAGAGAGTCTTTTATACTCACCAAGAGAGTGATTTGTATCTCGTACGAAGCCCGAGATGGAGGATAAAGGTGATCGACTCAACAAGAGAGTCTTTTTATACTCAACAAGAGAGTGTTTTGTATCTCGTACAAAGCCCGAGATGGAGGCTGCAAAGGTTTGCTCTGCTGGGGAGAATCATTGTACAAAGCCCAAGAGGAGGCTAGGGTTACTGTTTTAGTTGAGTGACAGGTCCAGTATGTTGGTTAAAAGAGAAAATCAGTTCTTATATGGGTAATGTTGTACTCATGGATTTGATCTGAGGACCGGGATTATTTCCTATTCTTTAAGGAAACGGGGAATCCAAAGGGTATTGAGACTGCCCAAGTCTACGGGTGTTTTTTCCTATTTTTGAAAGGAACTTGAGAATGTCTTTGAGACTCAAGGAGATTAGATTGTCCAAGTCTAAAGTTTCATCTTTTGTACTATACTTAAGAGAGATCAAGAGACAGTATGTCCGCCGTAGGAAGATCTAGACTCTTTGAAAAACTGTTCTATTAAGATGTCTAATTTATATTCCTATACCTTTAAGAGGTCGTCGGGACAATTTGTATGAAGCCCAAGAGGAGGCGAGAAAAACTTTTAAGAAGCCGAAGGGACAATTTGTACGAAGCCCAAGAGGAGGCTATCTTCCTGGAGGAAGAATCATTATACGAAGCCTAAGAGGAGGCTGTGAAAACTTCTAGGAAGCCGACAGGTCCTTGTACAACGCCCAAGAGGAGGCGAGGATGCTTTTAGGAAGCCTGTGGGTCCTTGCACTAAGCCTAAGAAGAGGCTGATGAACATTTCCAGAAGGGGTTTCACTTGGAACATTGGCCTTCTGTATATGAACTGTTCAAGGGGGAGATTTCTTAGATCTAGTTATCTAAAATTATTGTAAAAGAAAATTCTCATGGTTTAGGTTATGTTGAGATATCCGGGAGAACGTCGGATGTAAGGAGACGAGGTTTTGTCTAGTTCTAGACGTAGTTGCCGGGGAAACTCTAAATATCTATACTAGTATTACACAGTCGATATGAGTTTATGAAAGAAGACTTACAGTGAAACAGCCCCAAAATACAGTTATATACATATGAAAGCGGTAAATGAAAGCGGGTAAACACTTACTCGGTTGTAGAGCTTCCATTCTGTTTGGTTAGTTGTTCAACAAAGGAATTGAAAATAACAGTATGTTACAAAATCAAAGGAGAAAGTGCTTTTGAAAGGAAAATTGGGGCTTACAGCTCAAGGAGAGGCCCAGGGTTTTATCAGTGATCGCACTGTCGTTTTGTACAGGGACTTATACAAGTGACTGAGGCCTAAGAAAGGTTTTCTGTACAAGGGGATGGGTCTTACACTCTATCAAGAGGCCCAAAATGATTGAAAGTGAACAAAGATGGGTCTTATAGCTCAAGGAGAAGCCCAGGGTTTATTTTGAAAAGGGCGACGATCGCGCCGAGGTTTTGAAAACACCGTGGGTCTTATACAATGACTGAGGCCCAAAATTTTTTGGTTTCAAAAGGGGATTGGGTCTTACACTCTATTAGAGGCCCAAAATGATTTTGAATGGGTCTTATAGCTCGTAGAGAGGCCCAAATGATTTGTTTTAAACGGGCGATGATCGCGCCGAACTTTTGAAATACAACGAGACTTATACAACATTTGAGGCCCAAAATAGGTTTGTATTTACAAAGGATCGGGTCTTACACTCTATTAGAGGCCCAAAATGTTTTTAAAAGGTTTGATGAGGGTTGAATTAATCAAAACCCTAATTTGTTTCCAAAATGTATTTTAATTGAATAAAAAATTCAATTAAAATGATCAAATTGTTTAACATGTGGAAAACAAATTGTGATCTTAGATTAATGTTTCAAAAATCATGTTTTGCCCTACAAAATGATTAGAAATCATTACAATTTGCAAAATCAAGAAGGAAAAAATATTTTAAATGTCAAAAACAATTAAAATATTAATTCTTTGCAAAAATATCAATTATATGAAATAAATAATATTTTTGGGATTTTTTGGTAAAATAAAATATTTTAACATTTTTATGAATTATTAAAAAAATAATAAACTCAAAATCATTAAAACTCAGAGAGAAATTAATTTTTGAATCAATTAAATAAAATCACAAAATTCAAAAATTCAAATATTTGAAAAAGGGCGCCAAGAACATGGCAAGAACACGCGCCCTTCCTCTGTTTCTGCATATTTGCGTTTTCTATCCAATCTCACTCAATACTTGATTATATCATGCAATCCACATATCAATCTACTCGTTTCAACCTCACGATCATGTCTATGGTCTTTAATTTCATTTATTTTAAGCATGGAATAAGAAATCAAAGAGAAACCTCAAGAACCCTAAATTCAGCATGAAGGTTCAGAAATTCCATACACGATTCATACAAAGCAGTTGATTGAGGGTAAACACTCTATGCATGATTATGAACATATGGCCAAATTATTGTGCAGCAAAAAATGCATGGATCATAGAGTTAGAAGAACCCATGCTCACCTCTTGCAGCTGGTGATCGTGTTTTGGGTTAGAGCTGTTACATCTAGGTTCCAATGATATGGATAGCTTCCCTAGGTGCCATGGAGTGTGTCTGGATGCTTGGAGTGGATTGATTTGAGCTGGAACTTGATTTGGCACCTCAACTGCAAATCTGTCAAAGGCTTGAGCAGTTGGCTGGTGATTTTGTGATTTTGGTGTTCCAGATGTTATGTGAGTGTTTGGATCACTTCTATATGATGTTTATGAGGTGTGTGTGTGATTGGTTTGGTTGGAATTGCTCTCAAACTCAAAACCCGATAGTGACTTCCTTTGGAAGGCAAATTTGGAAGTGAGAAGGTGATTTTGAGGAAAGCATCTGTTTGATGGCTTTGGTGTACTCAAACTGAGCACAAATGAGCTCTATTTATAGTAGAGCAAGTTTGTTTTGGGATCAATAGTGAATGGCAACTGCAGCAGAGGTTTGGCCAATGTTGATCAATGAGAATCCAAGTCTCCTCTAGCCATTGACTAGACGTTAGGGCACAGAGTTATGGTTCCCTAGTTGTTGGATCATTCTTGACTGAATTCAGTTGCAAATGTGTCAGTCCATGCCACCTTGGTGCATCCATTAAATGCTCCAATCCAAAATTGGAGTCTTGTCCCTCTTTTAGGCATTTCTAGTTTTGGCATGCTACTTCTTATTCCAAAGACTTAGGAGGCTTGGATCAGTGTTTGTTCCCTTTAGATTTGATCCTCAGATGTGTCCAAAGTGATGACAAGGCTTGGAATTATCTGATTTTTCCAAATCGAGCAAAAGTGCAAAATTCTGCCTAGCCTTGGCAGTTTTCAGCAAGGCATATTGCCATTGTCATATCTCATGGCTCAAGTGGAATTTGATGGAGTTCTTGGCCATTTTGGAAAGCCCTCATATGATACAATAACTGTTTGATCATAATTGGTTTTGATACTTTTTGGATCCAAGTGAAAAATGCCCCCTACATTTGGAAAAAAGGTGAAGGCAGATTCTGACTTAGTGAAAATTTCACTAAGTGTTGGAAAAAAGTGACATTTTCACTTTTTGGATTTTGATCATTCCATAATTTAAAATCCACGGGGAATTGGAATGAGTGGTAGTTGAAGCTTTTGTAGAGGGTAATGAAAGCTACAAATCTAGCTTTGGATGGGAAAAAATGGCCTTGTGGTTTAGGAGTTATGATCCTCCAAAGTTGGTACCCTAGCCACTTTGTTCCATAACTTAGAAAATTTTCTAAGTTTTTTATGGTTACCCCTTTTACAAGTTATCCCACTTTTCTTGATTTTTCTTGATGAATGATGATTCCAATCACACATTAACATCCTTTTAGGGTTAAGGAACCATAATTGTGAAAAATCTCAAAAAGTCAAAGTTTGACTTTTGTGCGCAGTTGACTTTTTATCAGATGAATCCCAAACTGTGCGATCCTCTATGAAATCAAGTCCTTGACCTAAATCAAACTTGATGGATTGATTTCATAGGTGTTATAGGGTGTATTGAATCATGTCTTAAGGTTTGGGAGCATGTCCTGGTCAAAAGTCAAAGATACAGTTGACTTCTTTTTCGCGAAACCCTAACGGTGGTTCTGATGAAATTGAAACTTGTTGCTCAAGCTTCTTGGATCAATCCATTGTTGCAAATGGATCAATGTGATGTATTTGAAACCCTCAAATCCCCTCTTGAGGTCTTGGCTCATGTTTTGTCCCAAAATTCAACTTAGGGGTGAATTAGGTCAGAATTAGGTCAAGAAACCCTAATTCCTGATTTTTTTGATGAATGCATCCCCTGAGGCTAAATTGACTTGATGATTGGGTTCATGAGATCCCTTGGAGCATCATAGGTAATGCTTTGAAGCATTGGCTCATGCCCAGAGGAAAATTTCCATCTGGAGGCCCTGGTCGACCAAACCCTAATTTGGTGACACTAGCGATCTTAAGGCTTGATCCACCTAGAAGGGAGAAGCCTTGTGCTTAATCCTTGAAGTGGGAGTCCTCTTGATCCTTTGTGGATGCTTGAGAGGCTAGACAAGTTGAAGATCATGTAATTTCTTGATTTATCCTTTGTCTAAGAGCTCTGAGAGGGCTTGAAACCCTAAGTCTGATTGTAGTGGATGCTCACCCATCTTTGGGGAGACCAATGGTTCATCCATATTGTGATGATGATTTGCACAATGATGGGAAATCTTAGTGGTCTAAATTTGGGGTATCATAAACATGAGCCAAGACCTCTAGACATGATTTGAGGGTCTCCAATGCACTACATTGATCCATTTGCAACAATGGATTGATCCAAGAAGCATGATCTACAAGTTTCAATTTCATCAGGACCACAATTAGGGTTTTGAGGGAAAAGTCAATTGCACCTTTGACTTTTGACCAGGACATGCTCCCAAACCTTGGGACATGATTCAATACACCCTATAACACCTATGGAACATATCCATTAGGTTTGATTTAGGTCAAGGGCTTTATTTCACAAAGGATCGCACAATTTGGATTTCATCCGATAAAAAGTCAATTGTACAAAAATCCAAAGTTTGACTTTTTGGATTTTTGGTCAACCAAGGTTCCTTAACCCTAAAACAATGTTAATATGTGATTTGAATCATCATTCATCAAGAAAAATCAAAGAAAGTGAGTTAACTTGTAAAAGGGGTAACCATAAAAAACTTAGAATTTTTCTAAGTTATGGAACAAAGTGGCTAGGGTACCAACTTCCAAGGACCATAACTTGAGATCCAAGCAACCATTTTGGATGGTCCAAAGCTGGATTTGTAGCTCTCATGGCATACTTTAAAGTGTCAACTACATCTCATTCCAATTCTTCATGGATTTTAAGTTATGGAGTGATCAAAATGGCTGAAAACATGAAAATGGCATTTTTCCAACACTTAGTGAAATTTTCACTAAGTCAGAATCTGCCTTACTTTTTCCAAAATGTAGGGGCAGTTTTCACCTTGATCCAAGTCAAACCAGGCCTAGGGGTAAACATTAAATTTGAAGTATGCCATGAGGGATTTCCAAAAAGTACCAGATCATCTCCAAATTCCATTTGAGCAAGGAGATATAACCCTTGGAACATGGCATCCTGAACTGGTTTTTACAAGGAAGAATTTGTGCATTTTTCTCGATTTGTCCAATTCTGATAAATCCAAGCCTTGTCATCAATTTAGACACGTTAGAGGATGAAATCCAAGGGGGATGATCAGATCTCCAAGCCTCCAAAGTCCAAGAATCTACAAGTAGCCATGCCAAACCTAAAAGAGCTAAAAAGTGCCAAGACTCCAATTTTGTTTCCAAGCATTCAATGGATGCACCAAGGTGGCATGAACTGAGCATATTCCAACTGAATTCAGTCCAAGTTTATCTCTGAACCAAAGCTACAAAGCCTGTGCTCTAATCTCAAGTCAATGGCTATAGGAGACTTGAGATTCCTTTTGCATAACATTGGCCAAAGGCCTGCTGCAGCCTCCATTCACTATTGATGCCAAAACAAACTTGACACACTATAAATAGGCCTCAATTGTGATCAGTTTGAGTACACCAAAGCACCAAAACTGATGATTTCCTCAAAATCCCTCTCTTTAGGCCAAAATGCCTTCTTTTGCAAGGTACCTCTGAGTTTTTGAGTTAGAGAGCAATTCCATCACAGCTCATGATCTAAACACATCCAATATGTCATATCTAAGTTGTCTAAACTCTCATATGTGATCTGTAACACCAAAATCACAAAGTCCCCTCTCAAAACCTCAAAATTGGACTTTTTTGCATTTTTCAAGCCATGTCTTGATTCAGTCACTTTCAAAACCAGATAAAACCTCAAACACACTCCAAATATCATCCTTGAAATGTCCCAAATGGTTCCCCACATCTGGAACACCATTTGAGAGAGTTTCCATATTGGTCACTTTTGCCCCTTTTGCAAGAAAGAGCTCAAACTTGTTCCTGAGGATTCCAGCTGGTGGTGACCATTCTAAAAGCTCCTAAGGGATCAATTGAGAGTGTCTAAAGCATTAAATTACTTCTGGCACAAGAAACTTGGCAGATAGCACAAAAATCTCCCAAAGAGGTATGCATCACAACTTGAAAGAGCTCAAGAAAGAGCTCAAACTTGTTCCTGAGGATTCCAGCTGGTGGTGACCATTCTAAAAGCTCCTAAGGGATCAATTGAGAGTGTCTAAAGCATCAAATTACTTCTGGCACAAGAAACTTGGCAGATAACACAAAAAGCTCCCACTGATCATACACCTCTCATGCATGTTGTATATGTTGTGTTTGAACCAATTTGCCATGTAATTCTTGACTGTAACATCAGGTAGCATAGAAAATGCAATTATAGGCCTATTTCAAAAACACCATCGGTTTTTAAAATAGGGACATCATATGAAAAAACCAAGGGTACCATTGGATTCCTTGTGAAATTCTAGGCAGGATAGACCTAAATTTTGTCCCAATCCATGGAGAAATGAGAAAGTTACAACCTTTACGGTTTTGGCCCAAAAGCTGGCCTTGCCTTGCCCAGGCCTAAAACAAGGCATCCCTTATGTATTCATGGGGTGGTTTTGATACACGGATGTATCACCACCCCAGTGGTAGAAGGCGCGCGCTGTGACTTGGAGGTCTGGGGTTCGATTCCCCCTCGCCCCAAACCCTTTTTTTAACACTTTTTCCATTTTTTTAATATTTGTTGTATTATTTTAAATGATTTGGAAAATTAATTTCTCTCTCAATTTTAAGTATTTTTTATTGGCTCTTTTTGAAAAAAATCACAAAAATGTTAAAATATTTTATTTCACAAAAAAAATCAGATTTATATTATTTATTTAATATAGTTGGTATTTTTGTAAATAAATTCATTTTTTATTATTTTTAAACCTTTTAAAAATGAATATTCATCTTAAAAATCAAAATCAAATGAGTCCTAAATCATATTGTGATTAAAACCTCATTTTTCAAACCTTAACCAAAAATCACAAGTAGTTTATTTAGACTTATTTGGTATTTTTGTCATTTTATTCATTTTTATTAAAAGGATTACTTTTAAAAGAAAATGAAATTAGGGTTTCTTTGATTTTTGATCCTTATCAAATATTTCAAAACACTCATGGGCCTCTAATAGAGTGTAAGACCCAACCCCTTTGTAGAAAAACAATTTTGGGCCTTACACATTGTATAAGTCCCTCTGTATATTTTCAAAAGTCCGGCGCGGTCGTCGCCTTTTAAAACAAAATCAACTGGGCTTCTCCTTGAGCTATAAGACGCATATTTCTTCATTTTCAAACTCTTTGGGCCTCTAATGGAGTGTAAGACCCAACCCCGTATTGTACAAAAATAATTTTGGGCCTCAGTCATTGTATAAGTCCCTATGCGGTTCTCAAAACGACGGCGCAATCACTGTCTTTCATTGGGGCCTCCCCTCGTGTTGTAAGTCTCATATTTCCTTTTTCAAAACATCTTTGGGCTTCTTGAAAGAGTGTAAGTCCCAACCCCTTTGTAAATAAACCTCTTTGGACCTCAGTCGTTGTATAAGTCCCGATACGATATTCAAAATAACGGTGCGATCACTGTTAAACCTTGGGCCTCTCCTTGAGTATAAGCCCCAACAATCTTTCCAAAAACAACTTCCCTTTTGAATTAGGTTCAAATATATGTTGTTATCAAAAATTTCTTTAATTTCTCTGAACAACTAACAATACAGCATGGAAGCTTGCTCACCTGTAAGTTTTAATAGCTTTCATTTACTCGCTTTCATATGTATATAACTGTATTGTGGAAAGCTGCTCCTCTGTAAGTCTTCTTTCATATCCTTTTAAATACTTGTCATATATCAACTGTATATATACTAGTATAGCTATTTAGAGTTTACCCCGACAACTAGGTCTAGAACTAGGTAAAGCCATGTTGGTCACTCTTTAAAATACAATCAAAACTAGATCCCCATAGGATTTCCAGATACAGTCTTGTCTTCTCTTGGGCTTAAACAATATGGAACAAAGAGAAAGGCAGTATTCTTCGTGAACCTTTTCTCAGACAGTCACTATTAGAAATCGTCAAAGAAATTCTACTCCCGGGAGTTGATCTATTCTCGGTGAATAGCATCTCTTAAATTTCTTCAAACCTCAGAACTTTCACTAAATGATCTATTCTCGGTGAATAGCATTTCTTGAACTTTTCTTGGTTTGGGACCCACAGGCTTCCTAAAAGCATCCCCACCTCTTCTTGGGCTTTGTACAAGGACCCTCCGGCTTCCTAGAAGTTCTCATGCCTTCTCTTGAGCTTAATACAAGGACCCTGAAGACCTCTTAAAGATATAAGACAGAACTTAGTCATCCTTTGCTAGAGCAGTCTTTCCAGTGTCAAAACATTAGACCAATTTAGGGTTGATTCTCATCCCTTAGAAACACCCGCCTCCTCTTGGGCATCATACAAAAGATAAAACTCTTCCGCATCAATAGACTTGGACAGTCTAAACCCCCTTGAGTCTCAAATACATTCTTAAGTTCCCTACGAACGTGGGAGGAACCCTGATCATCCGATCAATTCTCAGCTGAGTTAAAACCCAGTCTCTCTCCTAAAAATTCCCCAACTAGGGTCAATTTATCATCAGTATAACACTATCCCAAATCAGAACCTCAAGGTATCTGATATCTCAACTTTTTTGGAAACCATTAGCAAGAGTTGATTTCCCCATTTGGACCTGCCTAGGGATCTCAATAATCCTCAGCAGAAAGCTAGCCTCCTCTTAGGCTTTGTATAAGGACCTTTCCTCAGCAGAAAGCTAGCCTCCTCTTGGGCTTTGTACAATGATTCTCCCCAGCGAAGCTAACCTTTTCAGACTCTCTTGTTGAGTCAATCACTTTTCAGACTCTCTTGTTGAGTCAATCAACTTTTTAGACTCTCTTGTTGAGTCAATCACCTTTTCAGACTCTCTTGTTGAGTCACTCACTTTTCAGCACTCTCTTGTTGAGTAAACCTTTTTAGCCTCAATCTCGGGCTTTGTACGAGACAGATAAAAATACTCTCTTGTTGAGTCAATCTTTTTTTCAGCTTCCTCGTAGGTTTGATGTAAAGATTTCCCCTAGCTAGAGCTAGCCTCCTCTTAAGTTGTGTAGAATAACTTCTCCAGCTTGTTCAGCCACAATCCTGGGCTTTATACAGGACAGATAAAAGCGCTCTCTTGTCGAGTCAAACCCTTTTAGCCTCATTCTTGGGCTTTGTACAAGACATAAATCTTCATCTCTTAAGCTTGGGACAGATATCTTCCCCAGCGAAGTCACTTCCTCCCAGCCTTCTTTTAGGCTTTGAGGAATGATTTCCCAAGCAGAGTCAAACTTATTTCAGCCTCAATCTTGGGCTTTGTACAAGACACATAAAAATATCCTCACCCGAGTCAGTTAAATTTCCCATTTCAGCCTCAATCTTGGGCTTTGTACAAGACACATACAAACCTCCCCGGCGGAGTCAAAATCCCTTTTTAGCCTCAACCTTGGGCTTTGTACAAGACAGATAGAACATTTTCCCCGAAAAAGTCAAACTTCCAGCCTCCTGTTAGGCTTTGTATAATGATATCCCCAAAGAGTCAGTCTCTTTTTTTGCCTCAATCTTGGACTTTGTACAAGACACCAACATACACACTCTCTTGTTGAGTTGGTCTTATCCAGCCTCCTCTTAGGCTTTGGGTAAGGATTTCCCCAGTGGAGTCAATCAGCCTCTTAGCTTTAACCTTGGGCTTTGATCAAGGCACACAAAAATCAACAATCCCGTCAAAGGAAGTCCAGACTCCCTTTAGAGATTGACAAGTTCTCTTTCAGTCAAACCTTTTAGCTTCAATCTTGGGCTCTGAACAAGACACAAATACTAAACCTTTTAGCATCAATCTTGGGCTTTGAACAAGACACCAAATATCTTTTTCCTCCCTTAGAATAGGAGGAACTACGATTGCTCTGATTTCCTTGTTTCGTTTAAACGGGAATACGTAGGCATAAGATTGCGAAATCTTAGCGAGCATACTAAACAAAAACTCTAGGTCCAGTACCTTCACACATCAATCAAAACTTAGGTCCAGTACCTTACCAAAGACATCGGAAAACCCGAACATCAACAAAAACTCACTCACTCTCTCATATTTTCCAAGAAACTTTCCCAACCCATTAACGAATAAATACCATCAAGTATAAAGTGAAACCTAAAGCTAATATCCTGTGGATAACCACATATAGGATGGGTAATTGACAACTCCCTATTGTATAACCTGACCCCGGACCCCCCCAATCTCTTTTAAGCGTTTGTTCAGTTAAACATCCGCGTGCAAGGTTAGTTTTAGATAGCTTCCCTTTCCCTTCCAGCTTCATGGGATAAATAAGAAATCAGAAAGTAGCACCCCCTCCTACCATTACGGTGAGGAAAACCCAGCGATAAGGTGGTCGCGTCACCAACAAAAATCGCTCGCTACAATAGGACCCCGTTCCTGACAAGCTTCTTCACATCAGACTTGAAGCTGAGACAGTTTTCAATGTTGTGCCCTAGTCATCCTTGATGATATGGGCAAGTTTGATCCGCTTTGAACCAAAAAGGTGGATTTTCCGGTACTGTAAGAGGAGATCTGGTTTGGACATGTTCCTTGACCAGTAGTAGTGGAAATAGTTCTGCGTGCAACATCGATATAAGGTCGAACCCTGGTGGTCGTGTCGTACGATTATTATTGTTGTACTGAGGACGAGCCTGCTGAAGAGGCTGTTGTGTCCTTTGCTGATACTGTTGTTGATTTGGTTTGCTCTGAGCAACCTGAGGTTGAAACGTTGGAGCCGGCGCAATGTTGATAGTAGGAGTTAGCGCTGCTACTAGTTGATACCTTCGCCTTTGCTTTCCGAGAGAGATATTACCAATATCTTGCTCTTTTTTCTTTGGGAAAGTACTACCGTATCTTTTGGTATTACTGGATGATTATGTGTTTTTGATCAAACTTTCCTCTTGGACTGCTTCTTCAAGACGTACTCCCATGTTCACCATTTCAGTGAAGTCACTAGGCGCACTGGTGACCATTTGGTCGTAATAGAATGAGCTCAAGGTTTTCAAAAAGATCTTAGTCATCTCTTTTACCTCAAGAGGGGGACAGATCCGGGCGGTAATTTCTCGCTATCTCTGAGCATACTCCTTGAAAGTTTCTTTGTCCTTTTGCGACATTGCTCGGAGCTGATCTCTGTTTGGTGCCATGTCCAGGTTATACTTATACTGCTGGACGAAGGCTTCCCCAAGATCTCTGAAAGTGTTGATCTTGGTGCGGTTTAAACCCATGTGTAGTACCCTAAATTTTGACCAAGGGTTTTTAGATTTTTTGTGCTACTAGGGGGTGTTATTTGGGTTTTGGGGGTGTATTAGTGCTTTTAGGCCCATTATAAATTTGATTTAGTATAAGGTTTTTATTATTTTTTTTAATTAAATTTTATCTATGTATAGATTTTTTTTTATTATTAATTAAGGATTAGACCCTCTTTAGAATGAAATTTTTATATATATGTATATAGAATTTTATTTATGAGTTCCGTTGAGGGTTTAGAGTGGGTTTTTTTTTAGGATTTTTTTTTAGATAATTAAGAGATTTATAGTCTTGGGTTTTTTTTAGAATTAACTATTAGAAATATTAAGGGTTTTTTTTTTTTTGGTTTTTTTTGCATTATATTAGTTTTTTTTTATATTTTTTAGTTTTTTACTTAGAAAATAATTGGGTGTTAATTATTTTTTAATATCCTTTTATTAAATTAAGAATTTTGTTTTGATTTTAAACATATAATATTACTTAATTAGGGTATTGGTTAATTATTATTATATGGGTTAATTTATTAATATAGCTTTTAGATTATTATTTTGATTTTATTAATTAAATAGGCATTCACGTTTTATTATTAATAATTATTATTTATTCTTTTTTTATCATAATTAACATTTACTTATTTCATGATTAATATTTTATTGGGTTAATTTTATTTATTATTATATTTTTTTAGTTATCTTTTTATTAATTGATTATTAAAATTTAGATTTTTTAATTAAGGGATTAACCCTGATAATTAGGGTTATATGTTAATTAATTTTTATTTATTATTGTTTTAATTTATGAGGGTACGGTTTTATTTATTGGTATTGTGGAAGATTTTTAGTCACAATATGTTTTTTTTTATTATTTATTTTATTTGTTTTTATTTATTAATTATTGGGTCAAATTGTTGACCATGTACAGTCATCTTCTCCCACCTCCAAACCCTAGAATCACGCAGATGAAAAGAAAATTGAACCAATTACGCAAATTAAATCTTTCTCATTAACATTAAATCAACAAGATCGGAATCAAAATCAATTACAACCAAATCAAAATTTCCTAATCTAACATTAATCCTAAACCTAATTGTTCATCTATAAATTACAACGGAAAAATAAAAAGAAAAATGGACCCTGGACGGAAAACCCTTGCAGCTGCGCAAATCCCACCCTTGTACGAAAGCTCAAAAAAAATTTCCATAGAAAGTTAGGGTTCAACACTTGAACCCTAATTCTTCTGAGCTCAGCCCCATTTATCTTTACCTGCGTACAAAGAAAGGGAGGGAGGATTAGAGGAGGAAAAGAAAAAGAAACAACCAAAATATTATGAAAAGATTCACGGCAGGAGAGGTAACCAAAATCCACTTAGCTTTTTGTTTTGGAGATTTGAATCTGCATCGTTTGAATGTTTAGATTTGGTTTTGTTGTGTGTTTCTGGTTTTTTGGGTTTCGCTAGGGTTAGGGTTCATGGGTTAAGGGTTAGGGTTCTTGGGGTTTTTGGGATTTCTGGGTTTTGGTTAGATGTTAGGGTTAGGGTTCATTGTTGAACCCTTAGGGTTCTTAGGTTTGGGTTGATTTCTGGGTTTGGGGTAGGTTTAAGGTTCTTGCGTGGGGTTAGGGTTCTTGGGTATGAAGATCCCGGTTGAATGTCAACCGGCGATCTGGATTTGGCGGTGGCTTGGAGGGTGGCGCGCGGTGGTTGGGAACCCATCGGCGACGATGAGAGAAGAGAGAGGCGAGGGGATTGGAGAGAGTAGAGTGAGAGAAGAAAAGATAGAGAGAGGAAGAGAAATGAAAATGGGAATTTTCTGAAGGGTTTGGGTTTAAATACCCCGCCTTCACACCGTTAGATGGGCGCCAAGTGGCATCGTGTGTGCCATCTGATTTCGTTTGATCGTTGGGGTCAATGGTTACTCTGTGTGCGCGTATACCATAATCAGACATGGCTCATCATCTGGGCCGTTAGATTATAATAATTTGGAAAGTATTCAAATCAGACACATGGGATTTGATCAGGCATGATACGTTAGATTAATTTAACGGTACAGAAGAAATAGGGGAAAATACTCTGGATCAATCCAACGGTCTTGATTCCGTTTGCCTTTTTTTTTGTTTTTTTTTTGTTTTTGCTGAAGGGTTAGCCATTGGGCTTTACGCCCCCCACTAAATGGCCCACTTGTTTTTTTAAGGGGTTCTACACCCCCCGATTTTGTTTTTAATTTATTTAATTAATTGAATTGTTTCACTTAATTTAACTTGGTTATTAATTAATTTAAGGGCTAATTATGAGATTTAGGGTAAATTAAGGATTTAGGATTTTTTTTTTTTTTGGGGGGGGGGGGGGGGGGGGGGGGGGGGTTATTATATTTTATTTATTGGGTTTTTTTTTAAATTTGATTTTATAATTTAACATTATGGGTGTTATTCTATAATTTTATCATGATTAATAAATTTTGGTTTATTTAACTTATTCATTTTATTTATATAATAAAAATGGGGATTTGTTATTTTACAGATTCGAATTTATAAATTTGGGTTGATTTATCATTTATCATTTTATAATTAATAATTTGGGTTTATCATTAATAATTTTGGGGGGATTTATGACTTTAGGTTTATTTTATATTTTTTATGATAACCATATTTGCTATGATAAATTGGGGTTTATTTTATGTTTATATTTTTTTGATTTATTTTATTGTCATATAAAATTGATGTTCATTTATTTTCGCATAAATGGGGGTTTTTGGTATTTTTTTTTATACAAATTTGGGATTAAAATCAATGGGTTGGGGTCCTATTTAATTTATTCATAAATTCTATTTTTTAAAATTTAGTCCTAATATTTAATTAATTAGGATAGAAATTTGGGGATATATAAATGACTATGGATGAGGGATAAGGGGTTTTATAATATATTATAATCATGTTATTTTTATAATTTGAATGAGATTTTATAACTTAAAATTTAAGGGATAAAATTCTAAGGGATATTTCAGGAATTAAAACATGGGATAAAGCTCTTGGTCCGAGAGCCTAAATAAAGGATGGGATAAGGGATAAGGGATATGGATTTTTTTTTGGGATAAAACTCTTCCTCCGAGAGTATAAATAATGGATAAGGGATTTAAGGGATATAACTCCTCATCTAGGAGTATAAACACTAGATTTAAGGGATAAAACTCTTTATCCAAGAGTATAAATAGTGGATGGGATTTAGGGATAGGATTTGGGACTTAGGAATAGGATTAGGGGGTAGGAATAGGGGAGGTGAACTACGGTTACTCCGATCCTTCGTTTTGAGGGTATGTAGGCATAGGGTTGCAAACCAACCCTAGCGAGTATAATTAATAAAAAACTCAGGTTTTCCTATAACTTAGACAAACAAATATACCCTAAATTCAAAGGTGGATCCCATTGAGTACAATGGAAGTGAGGGGTGCCTAACACCTTCCCTTCACTTAACCGACTCCCGAACCGTAGGAATCTCTACCTTAGGGTTAAGATATTAGGTTTATCATTATTTTCCTTTAAAAAATATGATGGCGACTCGAATAATTTTGCCGGCCGCGACAGCTGGTGACTCTGCTGGGGATTCCTTCCTAGCGAGAGTCAATCCTAGCCTTAAGATTTAGGGTTTTGTTTGTCTTGGATGTTTATTTTTTTGGTCTTTTATTTTATTGTTATTTATTTACTTTTATTTCATATATTTAGTTATTTAACATTTTGTTTTATTTTGTTATCATGCAAGGGATTGGGGCAATAAAAAAAAGGAGTGAAACTAAAACCCAAAGCTTGGAGGATAACCCTAGAACCTAAAGTGGAACGGAAATGTTTTTGCGGAGGACGCAACGTCCTCTAAAATGCATTGATGCCACACTCAGAGTAGATCCCTCCAAAGTCGTCCTCACGAAAGGGCTAGCCCCTCTCGTAGTGGAATGATTTGGATGTGGTCCGAGACTCTGAGAACCTCAACCTACCCCACACCAATCTATGGAGACCCTATGTATTCAACCCTCAAGGGTTGTTACTAGGCTCCTACCCCAAATGAGACTTATCCCGAAGGATTACCGTAGGAAGGCTTGCTCCTTCTCATGGTAAAACAAGGGTATAGTCTAAACATTTTGGGGTCGTTATATTGGCCAAATTTAGGTAACCTACCTGTGAGGGGATTGGGTAGTCTTAACTTAGATCCAGCCTGTTCTAGGGAAGCCCACCTTACTAGGGGCATGCTTACACTTTACCTTTACCCTAATCAAGACATCATGTGCATTCATCATCCTCATAAATTTTTCTTTTTTGCATTCACAGGAATCTTAAAATTTTACAAAAAGGATTAAATCAAAGGACAATGGAAGTTGGAAAAAAGAGAACTCTCCCCATTAGAGTAAGGATATCAGATATAAAAAGCCTAAAGACTTATGCTGCTGAATTACCCAAGGAAAGAAGGAAACTCATACTTCGTAGGTATGGAGATATATTGGACTTGGTTCTATTTCCTATGCAAGAGGAGGGTCTAACTGCCTTGGCCCAATTTTATGATCCCGAGTTAAGGTGTTTCCAATTCAAGGACTTCCAAATAGCACCTACCTTAGAAGAGGTTCGAAAGATACTGGATTTCCCCAAAAACAATAAAGGTCCATTCAAAGCATTGGGGTATAGACTTTTATTAAAAGAGATGGCAAGCTGTTTGTATATTCGTGAAGAGGACCTACATGCTCATTGGAAAACTAAAGATGACTTCGAAGGGTTCCCTAAATGGTTCTTAGAGAGTAAAGCTAGTCACTTTGCGGCTTGCAAGAATTGGGTAGCCCTAGACGCTATCATGGTATTACTTATCTTTGGGTTGGTCCTATTCCCAAGTGTTCCAAACTTCATAGACATCACCGCTGTCAATCTATTTCTGGCTGTTACCCTTGGAGAGGAGGACCCTTCAACAGCTCTCTTGGCAGATATATACTTCACTCTCCATTGTAGGTTTGAGAAGAAGGGAGGAACTATGTTATGTTGTCCTCAGCTATTATACAAGTGGTTGTGTTCCCATCTAGTGAAGGACATAGGAGACATGAGACAAATGAAGGCCTACGAGTGGTCCCAATATCTGGTATCCTGTGTTGGTAAAGACATCCTATGGTTTCCTCAAATAATCCAAAGGGATGACGTGATCTTGAGTTGTCGGAACTTTCCTAATGTACCTTTGATTGGCTCAAGAGGGTGCATAAGCTATAATCCTATTTTGGTGATGAGGCAGTTAGGACACCCTTTGTCCTACAAGGCAGAAGATAAGTTACTAAAAGGCTTCATCCTACAAGGAGTGAAAGGAGATCATCCTGATGTCCTAAGGTTTTCTGAAGCATGGAAGCAAAGTATAAAAGGGAAGAGCAGTCTGAAAAGGCCAAGAGAGGAATCAAGGGTCCCATATTCACAATGGATGGAGGAAAGGATAAGGAAGGTAAAGCTTCCCTTTACTTTAGATGGTCCCGTTGATCCCATGGTTCCTCCACCTACCGCAATCTCCATGGAAGAAAGTGAAAAGCTTAAGGAGACCATTGCCAGATTGACAAAAGAGAAAGGTGAATGGGAGGCTAAATTCTACCAAGCTACTGGAGAAAGTAGCCAGCTGAGGTTGAGCCTTAAGGAAGCCATGGAACAATCGAAGGTCAATGAAGGACTAGCTCGAATGGAGGAGGAAAAGAAGGAGCGTGCCCATGCTGATCTTCAAGCTGTGAGCTCACGCCTTCAAACTCAACAAGCGGACCTAGATAGGGCTTGGAGGCAAAGGGACGAATGGAGGAACTTATGGATGTCCTCAACACAAAGGGAGGTCAGAGAAGGGTATGATAGGCGAATCTTTGACTTTGAATCGGAGGTTCAAAGTTTGGCAGATGCTCTCCTCGGGAGTAAAAGGCAAGCGTTGGATGCGATCGTGCGGTTGAGAACAGCTGAAGAACTTCTTACCCAACGACCTGAAGGGTGGTTACAAGCTTAAGAGGAAAACCAGGCACTTAAGAGAGCCTATGAGGAATTGGAAGCATCCTATGAAGAGCTTAGAGAGTGGGGCCACTATGCTGAAGTCCACAATAGCCAATTAGAGCACACCGTTGCAGAAGACTTGGAGATCATGGATAATTTGCAAAGGGAAAAGGCATACTTTGAAGACAGATATGATAAGTTGGTCTTTCTGACCAATGACCTTATACATGAGATCCCTCTGAAATTAAGGGAAGCTGAGGAAATAGCCATTATTTTCAAGCCAGCAAAGGAGATTTCTGATTTCCTTACACTTTGTCGTGAGATGGTGGAAGACTTCAGAGCCAGAATTAGGAGAAGGATTTAGGATTTTTATGTTTGGTTTCATACTTTTTGGGATTTTGTTATGAATATTTTAAGGGTTATCCTTAATTTGGTTTTTCTTATGTAATAAATAGGGCTTCGACCCTAAGTACTCTCTTTCATTAATAAAAATGTTTGAATTTCCATTATCTTTAGTTTAACTCTTAATTGGTTGAAAATTTAAGATTCCTGAAAAAAAAACATTTTGCATACTCATACATTCATTCATGCATAACATATAAAAGAAAGGGCATTAAACGGAAATCATTTTGTTTCTCAGAATCTTCGAAACAATCTGACTTCTCGACCCAACACCCGTGCTTACTAGAGGAAAGCTATGGAATAAATGGAATAGAATCACGCTGCTCTAAAGGGAGATGTGGATATTGTCAAGGGAAATGTGGAGGAGATGAAGGACAAAATCGACCAGCTGACTCGAGCTATCCAGAATCTGATAGCAAGAGACACCGAGGCTAGTAACCGTAGGAATGCTCCTACCCCTCCTCCCCAATATGAAGATAGCAATCCTCTTTTGGGATTTGTGGCTGACTTGGAGCGTGAGGCTTTAGAGGCTAGTAAAGGGAAGGCTAACACTCAACATCATGTAGGGTCTGTTCCTCCACTCGAGCATAATGGAGAATCACGACCCATACAGATACCTGTCACTCGTGAGGTCTCTAATGACTGGCACCTCCAGTATGGAGAAGAAGACTCAAGGCAAGTAGTTCGTGAAACCAAACCAGCTGCTGTGGAAGGAAGAAAGGAGGATGAAAAGTATAAGATAATCGAGGAAAGGTTAAGGGCGGTGGAAGGATCCAAGGTCTTTGGGATTGATGTTATGGAAATGTGTTTGGTACCCGACGTGGTCGTGCCTCCTAAGTTTAAGGTGCCTACCTTCGAGATGTACAAAGGGGTTAGCTGTCCCAAAAGCCACATTCGGATGTTTTCCCGAAAGATGGGGGCACACGCTAAGGACGAAAAGCTGATGATGCATGTTTTCCAAGACAGCCTTAGTGGGGCATCCTTGGACTGGTACATGCAGCTGGAAAGAACCTACATCAAGAACTGGGATGATTTGGCAAGTGCCTTCATAAGGCAATACCAATACAATGTAGACATGGCCCCTAATCGCATGCAGTTGCAAAACATGTCTCAGAAAGGGAATGAATCATTTAAGGAGTATGCCCAGAGATGGAGGGAGCTAGCCTCTCGTGTGCAACCTCCATTAAGGGAAAACGAGCTAGTAGACACATTTATGGGAATGCTGCAAGGGATATATTACAAGAAGATGATTGGATCTTTCTCAACTGGATTCGCAGATTTAGTTATCATTGGAGAAAGAATTGAGAATGGTTTGAAAAGTGGGAAGATTGGAAAGTCATCCTCCAGTCAAGCAAACAACCGAAGGTATTCTGGTAATAACTCAAAGAGGGAGGCCAATGCCATTTCTGCTGATGGGTATTCTCAAGTACCTCATGTGGTTGCTGTGGCTCCAAATCAAGCAACTCCTACGCTACAAGTGCAACAACCAAGGGCGCCACCTCCGCAAAATCAACAACAACAAAGGTATCCCCGGAGGGAACAAAGGAGGCCATGGAAGGACTTTGACCCTATACCTTCCACATATACTCAGGTTTTGCCTATGTTAATTCAAAGGGGATTGGTGGAGATCAAACCGTTAGGACCTCCTCCTACGCCTCTCTCTAAAGGATATGATGCTAACACCAGATGTGAGTATCACGCTGGATCACCAGGACATACAACTGAAAAATGCTTGGCTCTCAAGTTTAGGGTGCAGGATTTGTTGGATCAAAAGGTCATCAACTTCATTTACGATACTCCAAACGTAGGTGATAATCCCTTCCCCGGACATGCTGGGGCAAATGTCAATTCCATTGAAGGGCTGGAGGAAAATGTTTTGATCAAGAGTGTGGGACAAGTGAAGACCTCTTTGACTAAGGTAAGGGAGATGTTGATTGGGTATGAAGAGTTTGAGGAACTACATGGCAATTGCAAGGTCTGCTCATCTGACCCTGACAGTTGTGAAAAGATGAAGAGGACTCTCCAACAGTTGATGGATCAAGGGACGGTGCAAATTGGGTACTCAAGGGGAATAAATGAAGTGGATGCCTTAGAATCTCAGAGGCATGTACCTTCTGAGACTCACTATCAAGGAAGGGAGAACATGGTTCCTATTCAGATACCAGTTCCAAGACAGGCGACCATTCAAATTCAGGTCCCAAGACCTACACATGCACCTGTCCAGCTACCAGTCCCAGGATCTGCACGAACTCCAATTCAGATACCTGTACCTGCACCTGTCAAGATCCCAGTACCTGCAAGATCTGAAGGCCCAATTGTCTTCCATGTTCCAGCGCCATTTCCATATGAAAGCTCCAAGACTGTACCTTGGAAATATGACATCACAACATCAGTGGGAGGAAAAACTATAGCACCAACGCCAGCCGTTACTAATATAGCTGGTATTGGAGGGATGACCCGTAGTGGAAGAGTATACTCATCTGAACTACCTAAGAAGGATACTCCTGAAAGCTCAAAAAGGAAAGAGACCACCAACACAAAAGAAGGATCTCCCAAAAAGAACATATCCCCAGAAGACGCTGAGGAGTTTTAAGGATTATAAAGAGGAGCGATTATAGGGTGGTGGACCAACTAAATCAAACACCGTCCAAGATCTCTATTCTGTCCTTGTTATTAAGCTAAGAAGCACACAGGGAATCCTTGCTAAGGGTCCTAAGTGAAGCCCATGTGACTAAAGATATCTCAGTGATACAGTTTGACGAGGTGGTCTCCAATATCTCTGCCAGTACTTGTCTGGGTTTCAGTAGTGAGGAATTACCTCCTGAGGGGAAAAAGCATAATAAGGCCTTACACATATCAATTAAATGCCACGACACTGTCCTTTCAAGAGTGTTGGTGGACACAGGGTCTGCTCTGAATGTCATGCCTAAGGACACCCTAATGAAGTTAACATCAGTGAGAACTTTTATGAAGACTAGTTCTTTGGTTGTCAGGGCTTTCGACGGTTCAAAGAGAATGGTAATTGGAGAGGTGGATATACCTACAGTGATAGGATCTCATACCTTCATGATCACTTTCCAAGTCATGGACATCAATCCCTCCTATACTTGTCTTTTAGGACGACCATGGATTCATGCTGCGGGCGCAGTTACTTCAACACTTCATCAAAAGTTGAAGTTCATATCAGGAGATAGCTTAATAATTGTTGATGGAGAGGAGGACATGTTCGTCAGTCATCTCGTATCTTTCAGATATATAGAGGTAGATGGGGAGACACTTGAAGTGCCTTTTCGAGCTTTGTAGGTTGCAACGGTCAGTCGTAAATAGGTCATTCGACAGGAAAGAAGGCCGAAAAGGATCACAGACTTGATTCAGAATGGGGACACTAGGGGCTGGGGCAAGGTGATAGAGATACATGAAAAGAAGAATCAATTCGGGATGGGTTACAAACCGGCTAAAAATGAAGAGCACAAGACTGGTCCAATGATATTTCCTCCACTTGAAGAAACTTTCCATAGTGTTGGGTTCAAAGACGAAGACCAAGTGACCGAAATTGAAGAGGAAGATAAGGGGATACCAGGTTGGATATGCCAGTGCTCACCAGGCACAGTTCTCAATAATTGGAGAGCAATCGAGATTCCTGAGATGATTTCTGTTTCAAAGTAATTTACTTTTTCTAAAAAAATATAATAATAAGTCCTTTGCTATGCCCAAGGAAAATGGACAAGCTTTGTAGGGCCACCTTTTGTTTCTTTGAATTATTTAATAATAAAGTTGCATTTTGTTTTCAATTAAGATCCTTTTTGTTTCTTTCTTAGTTATTCTTTTTTCAAATGGCAATACACCTTTTTCTTTTCAAGTACTTTCATTCAAAAAATAATAAGCATAAAAATATTCCTCATGCAGATTTAAAAATGAACCTATTGAAAATGACACTGCTATAATCCCTTATAACTTCGAGTTCCCGATTTACCAAACAGAAGAGGGTGATGGAAATGATTGTGAACTTCCTGAAGAGCTGGCCGGAATGTTAAAGCAAAAGGATAAAGTGATACAACCTCATCAGGAACCAGTGGATGTGATCAATCTGGGGACTGACGAGGATAAAAAGGAAGTCAAAGTGGGAGCTTCTTTGGACGAGGATGTAAAGGAGAGGTTGATCAAGTTACTACGTGAATATGTGGATGTGTTTGCTTGGTCCTACCAAGATATGCCCGGTTTGGACACAGATATTGCTGAACATAAGCTACCGCTTAAACCCGAATGTCCTCCGGTCAAACAAAAATTAAGGCGTACTAGACCAGATATGACTCTCAAGATCAAGGAAGAGGTTAAAAAGCAGTTCGATGCAGGGTTCTTAGCCGTAGTAAAGTATCCAGAGTGGGTAGCCAATATAGTGCCTGTACCAAAGAAGGATGGGAAAGTCAGAATGTGCGTAGATTACCGAGATCTCAATAGAGCAAGTCCTAAAGACGATTTCCCATTACCTCACATTGATGTATTGGTGGATAACACAGCTCAATTTTTGGTATTCTCATTTATGGATGGGTTTTTCGGATATAACCAGATCAAGATGGCTCCCTCCGACATGGAAAAGACTACCTTTATTACCCCTTAGGGCACCTTCTGTTACAAGGTGATGCCTTTCAGACTAAAGAACGCAGGGGCAACCTACCAAAGGGCAATGGTCACCCTTTTTCATGACATGATACACAAGGAAATAGAGGTTTATGTGGATGATATGATCGCTAAGTCACAAACTGAGGAAGAGCACATAGTCAACCTGCAAAAGCTGTTTGAACGGTTGAGAAAGTTTAAGCTACGGTTAAATCCTGCGAAGTGCACCTTCGGAGTCAGATCTGGGAAATTGTTGGGGTTCATCGTCAGTCAAAGAGGTATAGAGGTTGATCCTGATAAAGTGAAGGCCATTCAAGAAATGCCAGCGCCGAGGACTGAAAAAGAGGTACGAGGGTTCTTAGGGAGGCTGAATTACATTGCCAGGTTCATCTCACATCTTACTGCTACTTGTGAGCCGATCTTCAAGTTATTGAGGAAAGGCCAAAGCCTTGAATGGGATGAACATTATCAAAAGGCCTTCGATCGAATCAAAGAGTATTTACAAGAGCCACCCATATTGGTACCACCTGTACCTGGAAGGCCGCTCATAATGTATCTGACGGTGCTTAATAATTCGATGGGTTGTGTACTTGGACAACAAGATGAGACAGGGAGAAAGGAGCATGCAATTTATTACTTGAGCAAGAAATTTACAGATTGTGAATTCAGATACTCGCTCTTGGAGAAGACCTGTTGTGCTCTTGTATGGGCTGCCCGGCGATTAAGACAATATATGGTGTGCCATACTACTTTACTAATATCAAGGATGGACCCTATCAAGTATATATTTGAGAAGCCTGGAGTAACTGGGAGAGTGGCTCGGTGGCAGATGTTACTTACTGAATATGACATCCAGTATGTTACCCAGAAAGCCATAAAAGGAAGTGTGTTAGCCGATCATCTCGCTCATCAACCGTTGGATGATTATCAGCCTATGCAATTTGACTTTCCAAATGAAGACGTAATGGCTGTAAGAGATGATGATATCCCAAGTTCTTACGAAGGACCTGAACCCGGATCTCGGTGGAAGCTTATATTTGATGGAGCCTCAAATGCAGAAGGACATGGGGTGGGGGCTGTCATAACCTCTCCCACTGGATTTCATATACCTTTTACCGCCAGAATATGCTTCTCATGTACTAACAATGTGGCGGAATATGAGGCATGTATCTTGGGAATTAACGAGGCCATCAACCTGGGAATCAAGATCTTAGAGGTATATGGGGATTCAAATCTCGTCATCAATCAAGTCAAAGGGGAATGTAGGACACTTAATACCAAATTAAGTCGGTATCGAGATTGTCTCTGGAGAAGGATAGTATACTTTGATGAGATCACCTTCCATCATATTCCTAGAGATCAAAATCAACTGGCAGACGCCTTGGCAACTTTGGCGTCCATGTTCAAGGTCAAATGGTATATTGAAGCACCAGCCATCAGAATTGATCGCCTTGATGAACCATCTTATTGTGGGGCAGTAGAGGCAGAAGTGGATGATAAACCATGGTTTTATGACATCAAATAGTTCCTCCAGAAACAAGAATATCCTGCAAATACTTCCAGCGTGGATAAGAAAACACTCAGAAGAGTGGCGGCTCAGTTTTTCCTAGATGGAGAGGTACTTTACAAAAGAAATCACGACATGGTGTTGCTCCGGTGTTTGGATGGACATGAACAGGACATGCTTATCAAGGAAATACACGAAGGATCCTTTGGAACCCACGCAAATGGGCATGCAATGGCTAAAAAGATTCTTCGAGCAGGGTATTACTGGTTGACTATGGAATCGGACTGTTTCAAATATGTCAAGAAGTGCCATAAATGTCAGATTTATGCGGATAAAATCCATGTGCCACCAACCCCTTTGAATGTCTTAACTGCTCCTTAGCCGTTCTCTATGTAGGGGATAGACATAATTGGGATGATCGAACCTAAGGCATCAAATGGACACCGGTTCATTCTAGTTGCTATCGATTACTTCACCAAATGGGTCGAAGCTGCTTCCTACACCATTGTGACAAGACAAGTCATTGCACGATTCATCAAGAAAGAGATAATTTGTCGCTATGGGGTTCCAAACAAGATCATTACCGACAATGGGCTCAATCTGAATAACAAAGTGATGGATGAGTTATGCGAGAGTTTCAAAATCGATCACCATAATTCCTCACCTTATCGCCCTAAGATGAATGGCGCAGTTGAAGCAACTAATAAGAACATCAAGAAGATCATCCAGAAAATGGTGAAGACTTACAAAGATTGGCATGAAATGCTCCCTTTCGCACTACATGGCTACAGAACCTCAGTTCGAACTTCGACAGGAGCTACTCCTTTTTCCTTGGTATATGGCACTGAAACGGTCCTCCCTGTTGAAGTAGAAATTCCTTCACTAAGGGTCATAATGGAGGCTAAGCTGGATGAAGCAGAGTGGGTACAGAATAGACTTGATCAACTAAATCTCATAGAGGAAAAGCGCATGGCTGCTGTATGTCATGGCCAACTATATCAGCGGAGACTCAAGAAAGCATTCGATAAGAAAGTTCGTCCTCGCCTATTCGAAGAAGGAGACCTGGTGTTAAGGAAAGTGCTACCTATCCATAAAGATCCTCGTGGCAAATGGAATCCAAATTATGAGGGACCATATGTCTTAAAAAGTGCATTTTCAGGAGGAGCTTTAATATTGACTACTATGGATGGAGTGGATTTACCCCGACCGGTAAATTCCGATTCAGTCAAAAAATACTATGCCTAGAAAAAGAGGATAAAAGGCCGCTAAGTCGAAAACCTTAAAAGGCGCCTTAGGTAAAAGTTAGGGCGTCCCGGTGGATTGAAAACCCGAAAGGGCAATTCATGCAAAAATTAGGGATTTAGAAAAATGATACCCAACGAGTCGAAAACCCTAAAGGGCGGCTTAGTTGAAAAAAATGGTATAACATCCTGGTGGACTAAAATTCTCAAGGAACGGTCCAGGAAAAATTAAGGATATCCAAAAGGCATAAGACTGATAGCACTGATGGAATTCAAAGAGGAATGCTCAATCCAATCGTCATCTTCAGAAGCGAAGTGTCAAGACCTCGGAGATTTGGGGATATTAGCCAGTGTTTAAATTTAATAGGGACATAGATAAATTTGTTTTTCGTATTGCCATTTCTCTTCATTTTTTTTTGTAGTACTTCCTCCTTATGAGGGTTACTTTCCTTATGTACCATTGCCTAATATGGGCCTTTCATCAAATAAATAAAAGTTCTCTTTGCTTTTCAATTTTTCTGCTTGATTACAAAATGCCGAGTTTATTTATAATAATGCACTGAAACATTGGGTATAATCAAAAAGCTAAAAAAAAAGAAAGAAAAAAGGAAAATGTATTTTACTGTGATTCAGAAATTGCAAAAGGATCATATTTTCTCTCAAGATAAAAATAAAGGATCCACAAATTGACGGTCAGAATTCAATCACTATGGGAGTTTCTCTACGCATCGCCAGACGTCAAGAGCAAAAGGCTTGTTACACTCATCAAAGGGGTTAAGGGTTCAGGGGTCGGGAAATGGGAATCTACAGAAGGATATGGTTTCTGTAAAAACATGCACTGTATATCATAAAAGAGGCGTTAGCCCAAACAGATGCATCATACATAAAAGCATACATGCCCTCACACATGCATACATGGCATAGGATCGTTTTCTTCCAGGGTAAAGGGTTTTAATCGGTTATCTCACCACGGGGTTGTTATCAGGGATCTCAAGGATAGTAAGCATGTTACTTGTCTGGTTTGGCGGTCAAAATTGGGGTCCTCCTTATATATTTAATCATCTCCTCTTCAAAAGAGAAAGACACATCGACTTCCTCTTTATGAGTCGAAGACGATTAAATAGGGGCAGCTGTAGTACCCTAAATTTTGACCAAGGGTTTTTAGATTTTTTGTGCTACTAGGGGGTGTTATTTGGGTTTTGGGGGTGTATTAGTGCTTTTAGGCCCATTATAAATTTGATTTAGTATAAGGTTTTTATTATTTTTTTAATTAAATTTTATCTATGTATAGATTTTTTTTTATTATTAATTAAGGATTAGACCCTCTTTAGAATGAAATTTTTATATATATGTATATAGAATTTTATTTATGAGTTTCGTTGAGGGTTTAGAGGGGGTTTTATTTTAGGATTTTTTTTTTAGATAATTAAGAGATTTATAGTCTTGGGTTTTTTTTTTAGAATTAACTATTAGAAATATTAAGGGTTTTTTTTTTTGGTTTTTTTTGCATTATATTAGTTTTTTTTTATATTTTTTAGTTTTTTACTTAGAAAATAATTAGGTGTTAATTATTTTTTAATATCCTTTTATTAAATTAAGAATTTTGTTTTGATTTTAAACATATAATATTACTTAATTAGGGTATTGGTTAATTATTATTATATGGGTTAATTTATTAATATAGCTTTTAGATTATTATTTTGATTTTATTAATTAAATAGGCATTCACATTTTATTATTAATAATTATTATTTATTCTTTTTTTATCATAATTAACATTTACTTATTTCATGATTAATATTTTATTGGGTTAATTTTATTTATTATTTTTTTTTAGTTATCTTTTTATTAATTGATTATTAAAATTTAGATTTTTTAATTAAGGGATTAACCCTAATAATTAGAGTTATATGTAATTAATTTTTATTTATTATTGTTTTAATTTATGAGGGTACGGTTTTATTTATTGGTATTGTGGAAGATTTTTAGTCACAATATGTTTTTTTTATTATTATTTATTTTATTTGTTTTTTATTTATTAATTATTGGGTCAAATTGTTGACCATGTACAATCATCTTCTCCCACCTCCAAACCCTAGAATCACGCAGATGAAAAGAAAATTGAACCAATTACGCAAATTAAATCTTTCTCATTAACATTAAATCAACAAGATCGGAATCAAAATCAATTACAACCAAATCAAAATTTCCTAATCTAACATTAATCCTAAACCTAATTGTTCATCTATAAATTACAACGGAAAAATAAAAAAAAAAGGACCCTGGACGGAAAACCCTTGCAGCTGCGCGAATCCCACCCTTGCACGAAAGCTCAAAAAAAATTTCCATAAAAAGTTAGGGTTCAACACTTGAACCCTAATTCTTCTGAGCTCAGCCCCATTTATCTTTACCTGCGTACAAAGAAAGGGAGGGAGGATTAGAGGAGGAAAAGAAAAAGAAACAACCAAAATATTACGAAAAGATTCACGGCAGGAGAGGTAACCAAAATCCACTTAGCTTTTTGTTCTGGAGATTTGAATCTGCATCGTTTGAATGTTTAGATTTGGTTTTGTTGTGTGTTTCTGGTTTTCTGGGTTTCGCTAGGGTTAGGGTTCATGGGTTAAGGGTTAGGGTTCTTGGGGTTTATGGGATTTCTGGATTTTGGATAGATGTTAGGGTTAGGGTTCATTGTTGAACCCTTAGGGTTCTTAGGTTTGGGTTGATTTCTGGGTTTGGGGTAGGTTTAGGGTTCTTGCGTGGGGTTAGGGTTCTTGGGTATGAAGATCCCGGTTGAATGTCAACCGGCGATCTGGGTTTGGCGGTGGTTTGGAGGGTGGCGCACGGTGGTTGGGAACCCACCAGCGACGATGAGAGAAGAGAGAGGCGAGGGGATTGGAGAGAGTAGAGTGAGAGAAGAAAAGATAGAGAGAGGATGAAAAATGAAAATGGGAATTTTCTGAAGGGTTTAAATACCCCGCCTTCACGCCGTTAGATGGGCGCCAAGTGGCATCGTGTGTGCCATCTGATTTCGTTTGACCGTTGGGGTCAATGGTTACTCTGTGTGCGCGTATACCATAATCAGACATGGCTCATCATCTGGGCCGTTAGATTATAATAATTTGGAAAGTATTCAAATCAGACACATGGGATTTGATCAGGCATGATACGTTAGATTAATCTAACGGTACAGAAGAAATAAGGGAAAATACTCTGGATCAATCCAACGGTCTTGATTCCGTTTGCCTTTTTTTTTGTTTTTTTTTGGTTTTTGCTGAAGGGTTAGCCATTGGGCTTTACGCCCAGTGCTATTCGCCCCCCACTAAATGGCCCACTTGTTTTTTTAAGGGGTTCTACACCCCCCGAATTTGTTTTTAATTTATTTAATTTATTTAATTGTTTCACTTAATTTAAGGGCTAATTATGAGATTTAGGGTAACTTAAGGATTTAGGATTTATTTTTTTTTTTTTTGGGGGGGGGGGGGGGGGGGGGGTTATTATATTTTATTTATTGGTTTGTTTTTTAATTTGATTTTATAATTTAACATTATGGGTTTTATTTTATAATTTTATCATGATTAATAAATTTTGGTTTATTTAACTTGTTCATTTTATTTATATAATAAAAATGGGGATTTGTTATTTTACAGATTCGAATTTATAAATTTGGGTTGATTTATCATTTATCATTTTATAATTAATAATTTGGGTTTATCATTAATAATTTTGGGGGGATTTATGACTTTAGGTTTATTTTATATTTTATATGATAACCTTATTTGCTATGATAAATTGGGGTTTATTTTATATTTATATTTTTTTGATTTATTTTATTGTCATATAAAATTGATGTTCATTTATTTTCGCATAAATGGGGGTTTTTGGTTTTTTTTTTTTATACAAGTTTGGGATTAAAATCAATGGGTTGGGGTCCTATTTAATTTATTCATAAATTTTATTTTTTTTAATTTAGTCCTTATATTTAATTAATTAGGATAGAAATTTGGGGATATATAAATGACTATGGATGAGGGATAAGGGGTTTTATAATATATTATAATCATGTTATTTTTATAATTTGAATGAGATTTTATAACTTAAAAATTAAGGGATAAAATTCTAAGGGATATTTCAGGAATTAAAACATGGGATAAAGCTCTTGGTCCGAGAGCCTAAATAAAGGATGGGATAAGGGATAAGGGATATGGATTTTTTTTGGGATAAAACTCTTCCTCCGAGAGTATAAATAATGGATAAGGGATTTAAGGGATAGAACTCCTCATCTAGGAGTATAAACACTAGATTTAAGGGATAGAACTCTTTATCCAAGAGTATAAATAATGGATGGGATTTAGGGGTAGGATTTGGGACTTAGGAATAGGATTAGGGGGGTAGGAATAGGGGAGGTGAACTACGGTTACTCTGATCCTTCGTTTTGAGGGTACGTAGGCATAGGGTAGAAAACCAACCCTAGCGAGTATAATTAATAAAAAACTCAGGTTTTCCTATAACTTAGACAAACAAATATACCCTAAATTCAAAGGTGGATCCCATTGAGTACAATGGAAGTGAGGGGTGCCTAACACCTTCCCTTCACTTAACCGACTCCCGAACTGTAGGAATCTCTACCTTAGGGTTAAGATATTAGGTTTATCATTATTTTCCTTTAAAAAATATGATGGCGACTCGAATAATTTTGCCGGCCGCGACACCGTGTACCATTTGAGTGCAGCACCGATTAAACTGTCTTGGAAGTAATGGATCAGTAGTTGTTGATTCTCTGTCTGAGTTGACATCTTTTAAGCGTACATCACCAAATGACTTTGAGGGCAAGAGTTGCCCTTGTATTTTTCAAAGTCAGGCACCTTGAATTTGTACGGGATTTTTGCATTGGGGACCAAACAAAGGTCTGCGGCGTCCTTTCCGAATAAATCCTGACCGCGAATGGCATGCAGTTCCTTCTGCATTTCCAGGAATTGCTCCTGGAACTCATTCATCCTTTTGTACACGTGTTCTTTTCCACCAGAAGTTACTTGTGGAATCTGTCCTTCCGAGACAGTGTGTACCACTGGTTGTGGTATAGTCATTACGGAAGTGACTCTTGGTGCTTCTATGCCCCAAAGTTTGTAACCTTCAGGTGTTGCTGTCATCACTCTTGCATCCTTGCTTTCTTGAAGTTTGTAACCTTCTGGCCCAGTGGTTCCTGCTGCAGTTTCTGGGTCTTCCGTGACCGGCGGGATATATCCTTCAGGGATAAAATCGATAGGCATGCCCCAGGGGCGATCTTTAGGCATGTTGTACCGCGGATCATATGTCTCCATTACGGGCGTAGATGTGATCTCCGAGATCATAGTCCTTTGTTGTTGTTTCTGAGCTGCTTCCAGATATTGCATGTCATTGTGAAGTTTTCTCAGATCTTCCTTCAGAGCATCGACTTCTTCTCTCAGCTTTCTGTTCTCTTCCTCGAGATCATCCATTTTCTTTTGTCGATTGGCCCGAGTATTATACGAATGAGACAGTTTAACTCTAGAATCGTGACACATACGTGAGATTCGAAGATAAGAAGAACGCGTTATGTGAGAATGATGAATGCAATGATATATATATATTTTTGTTTTTTAATCAAAAATAAACTTCAACAAATAGATTGCAAATATCGTACAGTAAAAGGGTGGATACCCTGTTTTATTGAATTCGAAAGATTGCAGAAAGGGAAAATACAGTATTTTACAAAGTGCTGTAAAAGGAAATGTCTAAGTTCATGGATCTTGAGTCCTCTCTGAAGAGAACTCAGATGTTGGTTATGGTATTTTCCTTTTCTTTGACCGGGGCTCTTCATCCGTTGTCGGGTTGTCAGTCATTTGCCAAGTGAAATGAGCGACCACATTTCTTCGGTCTTCTTGACTTTCTACAACATGCTGCTCTAGTATCCTAATCAAAACATCATTTTCTTTTAACAGTTGCTGAATTTTGGTACATTCCACATTGAGGATTCGGTACTTGTTTTTCCAAGAGCTTTTCTCCCGTTGAACCTTGTTGAGAGCGACCTGGAGTTTTTCCGTATCAGACATAAAATAAAGGACATATTCCTTTAACAGAAGAACTTCTTGACGAGGGTAAGGCATCCTTAGCTTGAGGGCTCTAGTTTGTACCCAGTGGAGATAAGGTTCCACGGAGATACAGTCTGGTCTTCCTAGAGACTCTCTTCCTTTCTTGTGAACATGTTGCCAAGCATGCACTATTTCCTTCTTTAGTGCTCTGCCATTTTCTCCTTCCTTGAAGAAAAGACCTTCCAGATGAACATTACGCGGTATATGCTTCATTGGGTATCCGAGTTGACGACAAACTAAAATTGGATGATAATTGATTCCTCCTTTAGTTCCTATAAGGGGTACGTTGGGGAAATTTCCACATCTGTCGATGATCTTTATCCCCTCATAAATCATATTGTACTAATCTATGTCAGAGTTGGTAAGAGACATGATTCTGTATGGCCAACGTAGAGTACTCTCACGGTCCCAAAAAGTAGAAGACTTGGGTAAATGGGAAGTGAACCATTTTTAAAGTAAGGGTACACAACATGTGATCATTCCTCCACTGTACAAATTCCTTAAGTGTACAGAATGATAAGCATCTGCGAGCAAGGTTGGTACGGGGTTTCCAATCAAAAATATCTTAATGGCATTGGTATCGACGAAGTTATCGATGTTGGGTAAAAGGAATAACCCATATGTGAGTATAATAAAGATATCTTCAAAAGCAATTTTGTTTCCTACACTGGCAAAGTACAAGGCTTTCTCTACCAAAAACTTGGCTGGTAAACCTTGGATTCCTTCCTTAGTGGTCATGTGAGCCCTGACTTCTGACTCGTCCAAATAGATTGCTCTTGCAATAGTTTGATCTTTTGGAATTTCTTCCAGTCCAAAAAATGGAGCTTGGTCAGTGATGGGTAAATCAGTCAGGTGAGAGTACTCCTCCAGTGTTGGTGCTACTTCATAATCCGGGAATGTGAAACAGTGATAAACCAGATCGTAAAACTGAATTAACGTAGACATGATTCCTTCAACAATGTAGACCCTTAACAGAGACAACAACCCTCCGTGTTTAGCTCTGAAAGCATCCGGGTTGGTAATCATCCTTGCCAACCTTCTTAAATCCTCTAGCTTCAGAGCCTTGAAGGTGTAATTGTGCGTCTTTCTTCTACTGAAATCCATAACGTAATCTTTCTCTCTGATATTTGCAATTATTGTTTTAGTTTATTTTGAAAAAGAAGAGAGGAAGAAAAGGGAAGATTTTTTCTTTGTTTAAGAGTTTTTTAAATAAATGCATGAATGCAGCACACAAATACATTGAAAAAACATGGGTTCAAGGGTTCAACGTCACGAGCATGGAGTCATGGCTCTACCCAACCCCAAAGGTTGTATTCTTGTAAATTTGTACCTGTAGAACGGGTTAAAGGTTCCCAAAATCATTGACCCCCCTATGGATAACAACAGCAAGCTGGTTCACCCGAGCGAGCTGTAGCATCCTAGGGTAATCTCAATTTGAGTGTAGTATCGTGTTTCAACTATTTCCGATAGCTACTGCACTACCAAATGGCCACATGGTTAATGTCAACTAAATCCTCTGGGTCACGGGTGCCGCACTAGGATAGCGTATATTTTCACGACGTTAGTCGTTTAACATAGTATCCACATGGGCCCTCACCTGATTTGATGGTCTACCAGGATCACTTATTCGGAAATCACTCCCTGTAAGACCACCTGTCTATGCCATCACCTATCTTAGGGTTCTCTCAAACTTTCCACATGCGACATCACTCGCATTCCCATTGACAGAAAAAATAAACACGAATAACAAGTAGGAAAAGCAGTATATATATATATATATATATATATAGTATGTAGAAAATTTCTAACAACCTAGACCTCTTAGGAATTCTAATCCTAGTCCTATTTTGGTTCCCCAGTAGAGTCGCCATTTTCCTATTGGGAAAATGGTGATGAATGCCCTAAAGATTATCCTAAAGACTCCCCAGCAGAGTCGCCATTTTCCTGTAGCGTGTGATTTTTGTCGGTGATGCGACCATCTTATCGCCATGGATTTCTCCTCACCGCAATGGTAGGAGTGGGGTGCTACTTTTTGATTTCTTATTTATCCTGTGAAGCTGGAAAGGAAAGCAAAGCTATCTAAAACTAACCTTGCACGCAAATGTTTAACTGAACAAATGCTTTAAGAGATTCGGGGAGTTCGGGGTCAGGTTATACAATGGGAAGTTGTCAGTTACCCATCCTATATGTGGTTATCCACAGGTTGTTAGCAATTTTACTTAATGCTTTTTACTTACTGGTGTTTGTCTGTTGTGGGTTGGGAAAGTTTCTCCTTTGGGAGGTTTTTTGAGAGAGAGAGAGAGAGAGAGAATTTTTGTTGATGTCAGGCTTTCAGATGTTTTTGGTAAGGTACTAGACATAAGGTTTTAATTAGTGTGTGAAGGTACTGGACCTAAAGTTTTTGATTGGTGTGCTCGCTAAGATTTCGCAATCTTATGCCTACGTATTCCCGTTAAAGATAACAGGGAAATCAGAGCAATCGTAGTTCCTCCTATTCTATGGGAGGATATAGATGATGTTTTGGTGTCTTGTTCAAAGCCCAAGATTGAAGCTAAAAGGTTGAGTATTTGTGTCTTGTTCAAAGCCCAAGATTGAAGCTAAAAGGTTTGACTGAGAGAGAATTTGTCATCTCTAAAGGGAGACATCTCGTCTGTTTATCACAACGGTTGGGTGACTGATTATAAAGGAGAATTACTTTAACTGGGATATGTGAATCCAACAATGCCATAATTTCCTCTATGAGGGGTTTGTCCTGAAGGAGCAAACTTTAACTCAGTGTTGAGTAATGCCATTTTTCCTTAGGAGTCTTTCATGCTAAGAGAGAGGCAGTGGCGTAGATGTAAAAAATCCAGAGGCTTGCCACTTACAGCAATTAGATGAAAGAAGAGTTTTACCAGGATAAGAGATGGACTACATCTTGGATTTTTGAATCAACAAGTGTGCCACTTACAGCAGTTATCTGGAATTAGGGTTTGTGTTTGATTTATCTGTTTTGATGCGTGATATACAGAGAAATGTCTTCCTACAGAGAGATTTTGATTTCCTCCGAGGGGATGTTTGTTTTATTTTGTGTGCCTTGATCAAAGCCCAAGGTTGAAGCTAAGAGTTTGATTGACTCCACTGGGGAGGTCCTTATACAAAGCCTAAGAGGAGGCTGGGAAAAGACTGACTCAACAAGAGAGTGTTTATATCTGTCTTGTACAAAGCCCAAGATTGAGGCTAAAAAAAGAGACTGACTCTTTTGGGGGATATCATTATACAAAGCCTAAGAGGAGGCTAAAGGTTGACTTTTCTGGGGAAATATTTTGTCTGTCTTATACAAAGCCCAAGATTGAGGCTAAAAGGGGGAAACTGACTCTACTGGTGAGAGGTTTTATCTGTCTTGTACAAAGCCCAAGATTGAGGCTGAAAGAAGATGACTGAGCTGGATAGTATGATTTGTTTTGTACAAAGCCCAAGATTGAGGCTAACTCTACTGAGGAAAATCATTATACAAAGCCTAAGAGGAGGCTGAAAAGAGGATTGACTCTGCTTAGGGAGATTAATTTCCAAAGCCTAAAAGAAGGCTGGGAGGAATTGACTCCGCTGGGGAGATATTTATCCAGAGCTTTTAGAGAAGGTTTAGAAGATTTTTGGCTTTGCTGGAGAAAGTTTATATATGTCTTGTATAAATCCCAAGGTTGAGGCTAAAGGGAGAATGACTCAACAAGAGAGTGTTTATATGGTGTCTTGTACAAAGCCCAAGATTGAGGCTGAAAAGGGTTGACTCAACAAGAGAGTGTTTTTGTTTGTTTTGTACAAAGCCCAAGATTGAGGCTAAAAAGGGTTGACTCAACAAGAGAGTGTTTTTGTTTTGTACCATTGACTCAACAAGAGAGTGTGGAAAGGTGATTGACTCAACAAGAGAGTACTTTGTTTGTCTTGTACAAAGCCCAAGATTGAGGCTGAAAAAGGTTAACTCAACAAGAGAGTGTTTTAAGAAAGAAGATGGACTCAACAAAAGGGTGCTTTTGAGGCTAACTCTGCTGAGGAAAATCATTATACAAAGCCTAAGAGGAGGTTGTCTTCTCTTGAGGATTATTGAGATCCAGAGGCAGGTCCAAAATGGGGAATCAACTCTTGTTGAGGATTACAGAAGAGTTGAGGTATCAGATGCCTTGAGGTTCTTATTTGGGATAATGTTATACTGATGATAAGCTGACCTTAGCTGGGGAAATTTAGGATGAAAGACTGAGTTTTAGATCTTGTGAGGATTTTAACTCTACTGGAAATTGGTTAAATGACCAGGGTTTTTTCCTGTGTTTGTAGGGAACTTGAGAATGTCTTTGAGATCCAAGAGGTGATTAGACTGTCCAAGTCTACTGGTATGGAAGAGTTTATCTTTGCATGATTCCCAAGAGGAGGCTGGGGTTTTAAGGGATGAGAATCAACCTTAAATTGTCCAAGGTTTTGACTCTTTAGAAAGACTACTCTAACAAAGGATGACTAAGTTATGTCTTATACCTTTAAGAGGTCTTCAAGATCCTTGTATTAAGCCCAAGAGAAGGCATGCGAACTTCTAAGAAGCAGGAGGATCCATGTACAAAGCCCAAGAGGAGGCTGGGATGCTTTTAGGAAGCCTGTGGGTCCAAACTTAAGAAGAGTTCAAGAAAAGTTTCACCGAGAATAATCTTTTCTTTAATGAACAGTTCTAGGATTTGAAGAAATTCAAGAGAGGTTTCACCGGGAATTAATCCTCTCTGGGGAAAATGAACTTCTTTGACAATTTTCTAATAGTGACAGTCTGAGAAAAGTTTCACCGGGAATAATGCCTTTCTCTTTGTTCCATATTGTATAAGCCCAAGAGGACGCAAGACTGTATCTGGAATTCCTATGGGGAACTAGTTTTGACTGTGTTGAAAGAGTGACAACTGGCTTTATCTAGTTCTAGACCTAGTTGTAGTACCCTAAATTTTGACCAGTGATTTTTTCACCTTTTAGGGATTTTTATGCTATTAGGGGGTGTCATTTAAATGGCAATGGGCTTTGGGGGTTTGTTAATACTTTTAGGCCTATTTTGGGGTTTGGGTTTTATATAAGGGTTTTTATAATTAGTTAGGAATTAAAAAGTTTTAGATTAATTTTATTAGATAGTATCTAGAATTTTTGTTTAATTATTTTTAAAAAAATATTAGGAAGTAAAGTTTTCTTTTAGATTTAATGGGGATTTCATTTTAGAATTTATTATTTTGGATTTTTTTATTGAGGAGTTAATTGGGATTTTATTTTGGAATTAATTATTAGAAAGGTTTGGACTTTTTAGATGATAATCAGGTATTATTTTTAGAGTTAATTATTTTTATTATTTTTAGTGGTTTTTTGAGAGATGTTGTTAATTAATTATTTATTTGCTGGGTTTTTTTGTTTTTTATTTATTAATTAGGGATGTTGTTTTTTTATTAATAATTAGGTTTTATTATACATTAAGGTTTTAGTAATATGGATATCAATATATTTTTTTTATGATTATTATTAATTATGCTTTTTAATTCGGTTATTGATTAATTATTATTATTATATTTTTATGATGGTTAGTTTATTAATATGGCTTTTATATTATTTTTCATTATTTTATTTTTATTAATTAAGTTGGTCATTGGTAGTAATAATAGGATTTCCGTTTTTTATTTTATGGCTATTTATTTATGTGGTTATTTATTTTATCCTTATTACTATTCATTTTATTTTTATTATTATTATTATTTTTATTTGTCATGGTCAAAGTTGTTGACCCGCGTGTCATCGTCTTCCCCAAGGAGGAAACCCTAATTCTGCGCTGAAACAGGGAATCAAAATCAAATCATATGTAGATCTTTTTCTAACAAAATAGAATCAATTAACATTGATTTCATTAAGGTTACAATCTAATTGGTACAAATCCGGAACCCTAATTCTAATTACAAGACAAAAATCAAAACAAACTGGATCAAATCAAAATACACCTAAAATTTCCTAAACAAGATCAACCTAATCAAAGTTCTAAAGCCTAATCCTAATATCTATTTAAACAAGAGAAATTCAGAAAAAGGAGACCCAAAAAAAACACTTGCTGCTGCGAATCCTCCTTAAACCCTTAGTAAATCTCTTGATCTCATAGGGATTTAGGGTTCATCATTAGAACCCTAAGATTTCCTGAGCTAAGCCACCTGCAAACAAAACGAGGAAAGGATTAGAGGGAGGAATCAGAAAATAAAGCAAAGGAAAGGAGGGATAGGAATCAGCTTAATCGGACACGACAAGGGAGGTAACTCAAAATCCATTTAGCTTTTGCATTGTTTGTTTGACTGATTGTTGCGATTTAGGCTTTTTAGGGTTTTTCTGGAACTTTTAGGGTTAGGGTTCTTAGTAGTGTTAGGGTTCTTTGGGGTGGGGGTTAGGGTTCTTTACAGAACGCTTAGGGTTCGTAGGGTTCATGGGTTTTCTGGGTTTTGGATGAAGGGTAAGGTTAGGGTTCTTAAGATTCTTCACGAACCCTAAAGAACTGAGAGGATTCTGGGTTGGGGTGGGGTTAGGGTTCTTGATGTATGAAGTTTCCAGTTGAATCCTCAACCGGATTCTAGAATTTGTGGTGGTTTTGGGGGTTTTGGTGGTGGCCGGAGGCCGTTTGAGAAGGGTGGCCGTGGCCGGAGAAAGGGAAGAGAGAAGCTAGAGAGAAGCGAGAGAGATTTTGGGAGTTAGAGAGAGAAGGAGCGGGTAAGAGAGAGAAAGGGGATCAGAAAATGAAGGGTTTGTGAAGGGAAGAGGGGTTTTGTACTTCCTCAGTGTGTGCTTGGATGGATGCCAAGTGGCATCCTCCTTGCGCTTAAGATCAGTGGACTTGGGGGTCAACTAGAGATCCTATGCATGTATACATTCAATATTCCTTCGTTGACTTGATACTAGAACCGTCAGATTGGATTACCTGGATGGGTAATCATGATCAGTGGCCAGGATTACAAGGCATGGGGATCCTTCTGATCAGGATCTAACGCCTCTGAATGAGTCAACCCGTTGACTCTTCCCCCTTGAGTTTTGTTTTTTTTCTCTTGAGGCTTTGTTTTTTGGTGGTTTGGGCATTGCGCCCAGATGTTATTTACACCCTACGTCATTTGGCCCTTTACTAATTCAGTAGGTAATACACCCCCTGGATATTATTATTTTATAATTAAATTAATTACTTAATTTAATTATTTAATTTGGGTTTAAATATTAATTAGGTTTTGTAAATAGTGAAATTCTGGTATCAGACGTGTGATGTTAAGGTGCGATGTCACAACAACACACTCTGCACAATGGACAGCAATAACAGCAACAAAGCAACACAAAGAATTGTTCACTCAGTTCAGTCTAACTACCTACGTCTGGGGGCTACCAAGCCAAGGATGGAATTCACTACTTGTAGATATAATTTACAGACTCAACAACTCGTTGACAATCTCCTAAACTTATACTCTACTAATGACTTCCTACATAAGAAACCACTTAGATATGAGAACACTACTCAATCCCTAAAACAATACTCAAGGAACAACCTTTTTTAGCAACCTTGATCTTACTTCACAGCTTTGATCAAGTAATAACTCTCTATTGCTTCACAGCTTCTAAGAGAGGACAGAAAATGACTTACCAATTCAACCTAGAATGGTGTATACACAACTCGTACAATATACTCAAGACACTCAGCCTATTGCCCTTGATCTTCTCTCTAGATTTTTGTACTTTTTCCTTTGGTCTTGTGCGCTTTATATAGCTCCTTGAATTGGTCTTGGACTTGCTACCATATCTCCCAGATTTGTTATTTAAAACTGAATATTTAAAACAGATTTTCTCCTAAAATCTTTTTAAATCTTCAACCTTTTAAATCTCCTACAAATCTGCACCAGATCTCCTATGCAGCAGAAACTATCTATCCCAAGATATTCGCATCCAATGAGACAGCTTTCTCTCCACAATTCCAGCTAACACGCAACCCTAACAACATCACATCCTGCTGTTATTAATTCTGCAGATCTAATGTCACAACATCGCCTATGTGACATCAGACATCCAACTTCAGCAAATAAATTACTTAACACAGCCCAGTGTTAAATCTCAATGTTGTAACATCACTACCTTGACATCAACATTGAATATACTTTGTTTTACCAAAATTCCAGCCAATCCAGGAACTAACAATCTCCCCCTTTGGCTAATTTTGGCTAAAACAATCTCTGCACTCTGCAAACTCTGCACTCTGCACTCTGCACCTTCAGAGACTTCAGCAGCGGAAAAACTTCAATCAATAATCTTGAAACTTGAAACTTCAAGCAGCAGCATCAGTAACATCATCAATTCACAAAAATCTGCTGCTCACAAAACATCCCTTAATATCTGCATCACATCAGCAGCATTTGGCATTTTTTGATACTCTTGGCTCACTTGGCTATTTCTCCCCCTTTTTAGCCACAATTGGACAAACCTCAACAAGTTAAATCTCCTATGACACCCTGTACAAAACCACACTTCTTCTGTCAGCAATATCCACATTTTAAAAATCCAGACATATTCTTCATCCATCCAGTTATGAAGGCTTCACACAATCATCCACAAGATCTGAAGCACACACACAATGCCTTCCACTGAACTCTAAGTCAACACAAGTGTACAATCTATTCAAGGTCATGATTCAATCTTGTCTTCAGACATCTCCTCAGAAGCATGTGCGCACAAGATTCAAACAATTTGCTTCATATGACTAGAACCATTCAAGGCCAACCAACACACCAATCAACAGCCTAATGTCATAACATGCTATTTGACATTATATCCTCATAAGAGGCAACCAATCTCCACAAGCTTGATCAGCATGCGATCTTCACAATAAATGCACCTTTGCTGCAAAATCCATAGACAAGTACTCCCCCTGTCATGATTAACAAATGTTGGAGATGAACATTTGAGCACATTTTCTGAGTACATGCATTTTGGTACCACTGTCCCTTTCTCCAAAGGCTATCATATAATTCATCTTCACCATCCAAGGCAAACCTTCTACTTCATCATCCTCCCGTATGACTATGTAGATGCTCCTTAGATATAATGTAAGCACTAAGCTTCAGATCCAGAACAAAGACATCCTTCACCAAGGATACTCTTGACACCAGGGAATTACATATGATCCACTACTGGATTCCAACACTGTGTCACAACCTCCACAAATTCTCAGCTTACTTATAAGCTTTACTGAGATCCAGTCTCTTCAAGAGATCACAATTCCTTTATCCTTACATCCACCAGTAGTTGTTGAAACTGGTGAAGTCTTCAAAGACAGTAGTCATGCTTTGCCAGAACAAACTACTAAACACATGACCATAATCTCCACCTCTTCTGACCAAAAATGCTAGAGCATCCAACTCCACATGTCCAATCTTAATCATCTTCCAGATATAACCACCAGCAAACATGATGTTATAACCCCTTTTGGGACATCAGCTTCTCATCACCATTCAAAGGACTCATTGCACAAAGAAGTCCTTCAAGAAGCTCCCAATAAAACACAGTCAAAGCAACTTATTCATACACACCTGAATACCATAAGTTCCCACACCCTCTCTGAACCATATCCTAGCAAACTCAACCATATCCAGAGTATCTATACCAAATTCTTTTTCCAAAACATACTTCCACCATTTTATGAAAAACACAGGAATGTCATCTAGTATGGCCTTTTGAATTTTCTCAGAAGTTCTAACAATAACAACTTCCTTCATTTGAGAGATATCCTGGACATTATCATCAGACTTATCTCTGATCTTCCTATTTCTGGAAGAGATGAACACTTTACTCCTGGATTTTGTAGTACCATCCACATAGATCTTCTGCTTATCAGTTCTCATCTTTGGAGGTGACTCAATAGCTTTCCTCTTCCTTGATTTCAGTCGTTTAGCAACCCCAGGAACCACTTTTGCAATTAGTTCATCATCACTCTTCTTTATTTTAAGGCTAGAAGTACCTTTCTTGACTTGAGATGTTTTAACATCAGCTCTAGCATCTGCATCTTCCAACCTAAGGATTGTCAACTTGTGAAATTTTTCTTCTGAACTATAGGAGTCATTAGTCAGGTTGTCATCTTTCTTGGCCTTGCAAGTATTCAGCTCCCAACACTTCTTAAGGTCACAGCTTTTGATCCTTCCATCAGCATTGTTGACTCCTTCATCTTGCTCACATAACTGACTACTCAAGTTGGCTTTTAACACATCATCCAACTTAGGAGTAACAACACCATAAGTCATTAACACAGATTGACTTTTCACCATACTTTCACACTTGATGTCACCATCTGATGTTACAGCATCAACCTTAACATCACTAGATAAGCTGTCCACTTGAGGTATCCACTGATAGCAATTATCTTTGGATCTTACTCCCTTCATTACTACCTCATTCTGCTCATCAGCTACCACACATTCATCTTTGGTGTAGCTTACCTTGTAACCTTCATCACAAAGTTGACTTATGCTAATTAAAAGCACTCAACCCTTGAACAAGGAGCACATTATCAAGAGTAAGACCATCATGATTCTTCACTCTTCCAACTCCTTCTACTACTCCTTTTTCACCATTGCCAAAAATAACATCATTTGCATGGCAAGGATTGAACTCTACCAAATGCTTCTTGGATCCAGTCATGTGCTTTGAACATCCACTGTCAAAGTACCATGCATCCATAGCAAAATGTCCATCTGATGTGTGAGCTAATAGACATGTGACCTGAGCTTTAGGAACCCATTGTTTTACTACTTTGGGCCTAACCTCCTTCTGTCTGGGTTGAGGAGCAGAATTTGGATAACCATGAAGCTTGAAGCAAGAGAACTGCATATGTCTAAACCTTCCACAACAGAAGCATCTAACTCTGTCATCTCTGAAGTGGTTAAACCTTCTGCCACTTTGATGATGATACTGTTGGTGATGTCTCCTACTACCATAGTTGGCTTGTCTTCTATGGTGCGGCTGTCTTCTCCTGTACTGAGGATGTTGTCTTCTAGGCTGTCTCCTATGATGATGAGGCTTCCTTCTTCCATAGTAATGAGGCATAGCATTGTTGTACTCATATCCATATCCATACCAGTTATCCTGATGTTGAGACATCTGATGAGTCATGTTCTGCTTGATCCTGGCAGCTTGCATGCTCTTGTGATATTGGGGAGGCATATACTGACTAGTTCCTTGAGGCTGCATCTTCCTCTGATGGGGACCATTCTTTTTCTCAACATTCTGAGGCTGAATAACCTTCTTAGGGGTAGGATCCTGTCTCTTTGTTTGAGACATTGGTTAGGACACCTCCTCCTTTGTTCTTGAAGTGCTTGCTTCAGCCGAAACCTTTTTCTCAGCCACAAATCCTATACCTGACTTATCACCAGCAACCTTTTCTGTCTGAAGGATCTTTTCAAGTGTGTCTGTACCACAGTTCAGCATCCTAACAGACTTGGTCATATGATCAAGATGAGCTTTGACAAGAGAGACCTCATTTTCTAAATCAGCTTTAGTCGTCTCAAGCTGAGTAATCTGTTGCTTGTGACACTTGTTTTCTTGACAAATCTCAGCACTTTTTAAACACAGCTCTTGATAAGTAGATGCTAACTCCTCATAAGTTATTTCCCCATCACTAGAATCATCATCAGAAACAATAGTTCTTGTTAAAGCTCTAACATGCTTTGCTGACTCACCTTCACTCTCACTATCAGAGTCAGGCCAGGAAATTGTCATGCCCTTCTTCTGCTTTTTCAAGAAGGTGGGACACTCTTTCTTGACATGTCCATACCCTTCACACTCAAAGAACTGAACTCCTTTATCTTGGGCAGTTTTCTCTTCATCCTTCTCTTTAGACTTGCTGATGTCAGAAGATATGTTCTTGACATTAGGCCTGGAGTTATTATTCATCCTCTTGAACACTTTGTTGAACTGTCTACCCAACATAACTATGGCCTGAGATAGATCCTCCTGGGACTCAGAGATCTTTCCTTTTTCTTCTTGATCATTTGACACCAAGGCTATACTCTTAGGCTTATTTTCTGGTTCTTCCTCATTCAACCCAAGCTCAAACGTTTGAAGAGATCCAATGAGCTCATCAACTTTCATCTTGCTGATGTCTTGTGATTCTTCAATGGCAGTCACCTTCATCTTATACTTCTTAGGAAGGGACCTAAGGATCTTCCTTACAAGTTTTTCATCTGACATCTTTTCACCAAGGGCACTGAATGCATTAGCCAGCTCAAGCACACTCATATGGAAGTCATGGATAGTCTCATTTTCCTTCATCTTCAGACTCTCAAACTTCGATGTTAGAAGCTGAAGTCTTGACATCTTAACTCTAGATGTTCCTTCATGTGTAGCCTTCAAGATATCCCATGCTTCCTTAGCAACTTCACAGGTATTGATCAACCTGAATATATTCTTATCCACTCCATTGAAGATTGCATTTAGGGCTTTAGAATTACCAAGGGCAAGCTCATCTTCTTCCTTGGTCCATTCTTCTTCAGGCTTCGGCTTTGAGGTGCCATCTTTATCTTTCCCAGCATCATCTTTTTCACAACCAACAGGTGCTTTCCACTCTTTAATAATGGCCTTCCATGCCCTGCTGTCCAAGGATTTTAAGAAGGTAGTCATCCTTGGCTTCCAATAGTCATAATTGGATCCATCCAAAATAGGGGGTGTGTTGACGAATCCTCCAACTTCTTTGTCCATCTTTACCAGAAGGTAACTTCCCTAGATCTCACCCAGAGACAGACAGGATGCCTGCTCTGATACCAATTGAAATTCTGGTATCAGACGTGTGATGTTAAGGTGCGATGTCACAACAACACACTCTGCACAATGGACAGCAATAACAGCAACAAAGAAACACAAAGAATTGTTCACCCAGTTCGGTCTAACTACCTACGTCTGGGAGCTACCAAGCCAAGGATGGAATTCACTACTTGTAGATATAATTTACAGACTCAACAACCCGTTGACAATCTCCTAAACTTATACTCTACTAATGACTTCCTACCTAAGAAACCACCTAGATATGAGAACACTACTCAATCCCTAAAACAATACTCAAGGAACGACCTCTTTGAGCAACCTTGATCTTACTTCACAGCTTTGATAAAGTAATAACTCTCTATTGCTTCACAGCTTCTAAGAGAGGACAGAAAACGACTTACCAATTCAACCTAGAATGGTGTATACACAACTCGTACAATATACTCAAGACACTCAGCCTATTGCCCTTGATCTTCTCTCTGTATTTCTGTACTTTTCCCTTTGGTCTTGTGCGCTTTATATAACTCCTTGAATTGGTCTTGGACTTGCTACCATATCTCCCAGATTTGTTATTTAAAACTGAATATTTAAAACAGATTTTCTCCTAAAATCTTTTTAAATCTTCAACCTTTTAAATCTCCTACAAATCTGCACCAGATCTCCTATGCAGTAGAAAATATCTATCCCAAGATATTCGCATCCAATGAGACAGCTTGCTCTCCACAATTCTAGCTAACACGCAACCCTAACAACATCACATCCTGCTGTTATTAATTATGCAGATCTAATGTCACAACATCGCCTATGTGACATCAGACATCCAACTTCAGCAAATAAATTACTTAACACAGCCCAGTGTTAAATCTCAATGTTGCAACATCAGTACCTTGACATCAACATTGAATATACTTTGTTTTACCAAAATTCCAGCCAATCCAGGAACTAACAAATAGGATTTTAGGATTTTTATTATTAGAATAAATAATTAGGATTTTAGGGGTAATTATGGGTTTGTTCATTTTAAATAAGAGTTTTATATATTTAAAATAATTTATTTTTTAAAAAATAAGCATTTTTCATAAAGGGAATTTTGCTCTTGGTTTTTTAGGATAAGGTATTTTTGAAATTGTGATCTTTTTATTTAAATTTGGTTTAGGATTGATTTTAAAATTAATGTTTTAGATTTTTAGTGAATAAATATAAGTTTGGGATAAAAATAAATTAAAGTAAATTTAATTTAATTTTTGGGATTATCTTGGGTTGGGAAATTATTTTTTAATAGGGATAATTTGGGGATCAACTTTGCTATATGGCATTTTGGATTTTTATGGAATTTTAGGATTTTATTTGTAAATAAGGGATACAAAAGGATTTCTTTTAAGGATTTAAATCTGGGGATAAAGCTCTTGGTCCGAGAGCCTAAATAAGGGATGGGATAAGGGATAAAACTCTTAGGTTCCAAGAGTATAAATATAGGCTAAGGGATTAGGATTTAAGGGATAGAACTCTTCTTCCGAGAGTATAAATAATGGATAGGATTTAAGGGATAGAACTCTCCATCCGAGAGTATAAACAATGGATAAGGGATAGGATTTAAGGGATATAACTCTCCATCCGAGAGTATAAACAATGGATAAGGGATAGAACTCTCCATCCGAGAGTATAAAAAATGGATAAGGGAAAGAACTATTCATCCGAGAGTATAAATAATGAATAAGGGATAGAACTCTCCGTCCGAGAGTATAAATAATGGATAAGGGATAGAACTCCTTATCTAGGAGTATAAACAATAGATTAAGGGATATAACTCTTTATCCAAGAGTATAAATAGTGGATTGGGTTTAGGATTAGAAATGAGAATAGGATTTAGGAGGTAGGAATAGGGGAGGTGAACTACGGTTACTCTGATCCTTCAAAATGAAGGTACGTAGGCATAGGGCTGTAAACCCTAGCGAGTATAATTAATAAAAAAACTTGGGATTTTTGTAAATAAATATAAAGTCAAACATTAAAGTAACAAACAGACATACCCTAGAACTTAAGGAGGATCCCATTGAGTACAATGGAAGTGAGGGGTGCCTAACACCTTCCCCTCACTTAACCGACTCCCGAACCTTAGGAATCTCTGCCCTTGGGATTAAGGATTTTTAGGTTTATCATTATTTTCCTTAAAAAAATATGGTGGCGACTCGAAAATTTTTTGCCGGCCGCGACAGCTGGCGACTCTGCTGGGGATTCCTCCCTAAAGAGAGTCCCTCCTAACCTTAGGTTTTAGGGTTTTGTTTGTTTGTCTTGGGTGTTTATGGTTTTTTTTGTTTTTTTATTTTTATTATTCTCAGGTTTTATTTTATATATTTGTTTATTTATTATATTTGACCCTTTTGTTTTATTTTGTCATCATGCATTGGATTGGGGCATATGATGTGTGAAGCTAAAACCCAAGCTTGAAGTATAACCCTAGATTAGGACGTGGAACGGAAATGTTTTGGGGGGGATGTGACATCCCCAACAATTATTGCTGCCACACTCAGAATAGATCCTTCCAAAGGTGTCCTCATGAAAGGGCTAGCCCCTAACGTAGAGGATGATTTGGATGTGGTCCGAGACTCTGAGAACTTTTAGCCTACCCCTTACAAACTCATGGAGACCCTATGTATTCAACCCTCAAGGGATGTTACTAGGGTCCTACCCAGATGAGACTTATCCCGAAGGATTACCATAAGAAGGCTTGCTCCTTCTCATGGTAAAACAATGGTACAGTCTGTACGTTATAGGGTCGTTATGCTGTCCAAACTTTATATCCTACATGTGAGGGGATTGGGTAGACAAGACATAGATCTAACTTATTATAGGGAGCCTACCTAGTTAGGGTCATGCTTGCATTTCACCTTACCCTAACCAAAAAAACATTTAATCAAAAAACAAAAATGTCCATGTCATCATGCATTTAAAAAAAAACATTTTTTGCATATATGCATTTTTGTGGGGAATTTCAAGATGTGTTGTAGGAACATTGGAAAGATGGATTCAAACAAAAAAGGGCTACCCTACGCATTAGAGTGCTAAGTGCTGATTTACAAAGTCTCAAAGACCTTCAAGACTTAATCTGCTCAAAGGATGTTTATATACAAGTATGGAAGGATCCTCGATCTCTTAGGGATCCCTATGAAGGTAGAGGCCATAATTTCCTTTGCACAACTTTATGATCCTTCTCTATGTGACTTCCTCTTCAAGGATTTTCAACTAGCTCCTACGCTGGAACAATTTAGACTATACTTACAAGGAGCGGGAAAAACCTTACAAGGGGCACGGGGGCAAAAAAAAAGGGAAAGGAAAAAATAAGGAAAAAGAAAAAAAGGAATAAAAAAAAGGAAAAAAGAAAGAAAAACAGAAAAGGGGAAAAGGGTCAAGCCTAAAGACTTAGCTGTGCCTGTTGAGGATCTATTATCTCACCACAAGGAGGATAGGGAAGTGCAAGGGCTCAAGAAAGGATACTTGGAGGAGTTTAAAGCTCATTTGAAGAAGGCATTAGGGGTATCTATGTAGTTTACGCCTTCTTAAGTTCGGGATTTTCCACTTTTGGGATTGTTATGGGTTATTCCCAAGGGATTATTGTTATAAGTTGGGAAGTCATTTTGGATTTGGGATTGGCTAATGGATTTGGATTTTATATTCTATGTGTATGGGTTTCATCCTTTGGATATATTCATCTCTAACTACAATGGATTTTGGAATTCCCCACAAATAAATTTTTATAATTATTTAGCATACATCATGCATATTCATACATTCATCACCAACATGCATTCAAAATTAGGAAAAAGGAAAAAATCATTTTCTTTTACAAACTTTGTCTCAGAGTCATTGAGCATAACAACCTGACTTCCCGACCTCGCACTCGAGCGTACCAAAGGAAAGCTATGGATCAGATAGAGAAGGATATGATTACTTTAAGAGGAGAAATGGATACTGTCAAGGAGAATGTGGAAGGTATGAAAAGCCAGATTGATCAACTGACACTTGCCGTCCAGAGTTTGATAGCCAGAGGAACCAGGTCAAGTCCTCAAAGGAAGGTTCATACTCCTTCCCTCTATGTTGAAGACAATAGCCCCATACTAGGGTTTGTCCATGATCTGGAACGCGAGAACAAGACTGTTAACCAACCTCTCGAGGGAACCGTCTCTCCACATATCTCCAATGGGGCACCCCGTACTACGTACAAACCTACTCCACGTGAGAACTACGAATACGAGGGTGAAAATCTGAGACAAGTGGCCCTCGAGAATAAAGGAACCACTGTTAGGGAAAGGAGAGGGATTGATGATAAGTACAAAGCACTTGAGGAAAGGTTAAAGGTCGTGGAGGGACTCAATGTTTTTGGAGTAGATGCTTTGGAAATATGTCTGGTGCCTGATGTGGTCATACCTCCCAAGTTTAAGGCTCCGAACTTTGAGAAATATAAGGGTGTCAGTTGTCCTAAGAATCACCTTAAGATGTTTGCTCGAAAAATGGGTTCCCATGCTACTAATAAGAAGCTGATGATGCACACTTTCCAAGACAGCCTTAGTGGGACATCCTTGGACTGGTACAAGCAATTGGAGAGGATTCACATTAAGACTTGGGAAGACCTTGCAAGCTCCTTTCTGAAGAAATACCAATATAACGTGGACATGGCTCCTAACCGCAAGCATTTGCAGAACATGTCTTAAAAAGAGAATGAGTCCTTCAAAGAATATGCCCAAAGATGGAGGGAACTAGCTTCTCGTGTGCAACCCCCATTATTGGAAAGTGAACTTGTGGATATGTTTATGGATACTCCACAAGGAATGTACTACAAAAGGATGATTGGGGCAGTCTCAATAGGATTTACTGACTTGGTTATCATTGGAGAAAGGATTGAGAATAGTTTAAAGACAAGAAAGATTGGGCAGTCATCCTCCGATTAACATAACAATAAAAGGTATTCCGGAAATCATGATGTCAGTGTTGTGGACCCTGAAGGTCCAAATCTGGGAGATAGCGCATTACTGGGGCACACTGGGGCAACAGTCAACGCCATGGAAGGGATGGGGGATGAATTCCATATTAATAAGGGAGACATAATAAACTGGGGCAAACAATGGGAGTCACCTGAGGAGAAGGATTTGTGTGGGCTGGGTTACAAACCAGCTAATGAAGGATTAGAAGGCGATTTCCATGGTGTGGGATTTGGAATGTGGGATCATGTGGCCTTAATGGAAGAGGAAGAAAGGAATGCCTAATTTCGACAATTGGAGAACCATCGGGATTCCTGAGATGATTTATGTTTCCCAAGGAAAGTGGACAAAGCTTTGTAGGGCCGCCTTTTATTTCATTGGATTATTTCTATCAATAAAATTGCATTTTTTTTTCAATCAAGATCTTTTTTCTTTCATTTTCCGTTTTGTTCCAAATGGTAATATACCTTCTTTCAATATTTTCGTTTCCAGCACTTCATTCCAAAAGGAAAAAAAATCTTCCTCGTGCAAATTTAAAAATGGACCTATTAAAAATGACACCGCTATAATCTCGAATGACTTTGAATTACCGATTAACCAAGCGGAAGAGGGTGATGAGGACGAGTGTGAGCTTCCCGAAGAGTTAGCCAGACTATTGAGGCAAGAGGACAAGGAAATACAACCTCACCAGGAACCAGTGGATTTGATCAGTCTGGGAACTGAGGAAGAGAGGAAAAAATTCAAAGTCGGTGTTTCTCCGGATAAGGATATAAAGGAAAGACTGGTCGAGCTATTGCGAGGATACTCCGACGTGTTTACATGGTCATACCAAGATACGCCAGGACTTGATACAAGCGTCGGCAAGCACAAACCACTACTCAAACTAGAATGCATGCCAATCAAGCAAAAGTTGAGGAAGACTAGATCAGATATGATCCTCCAGATCAGGGAAGAAGTCAAGAAGCAATTCGACTTTTTGTCACAAGGTAACGCCTGTTGGGTTAAAGAACGTAGGAGTAACTTATCAAAGAACTATGGTAATATGAGGCATAAGGAGATAGAGGTTCATATGGATGATACGATTACCAAGTCGCAAAAGGAAGAAGATCACATAACTAACTTGCAAAAGTTGTTGGATCAGTTAAGGAAATTCAAGTTACGACTAAAGCCCACAAGGTGTACCTATGGAATCAGATCTGGAAAATATCAGGGTTCATGGTCAGTCAAAAGGGAATAAAGGACAAAATGAAAGCCACCTATATTGGTGCTACCAGTCCCAGGGAGACCACTCATAATGTACTTAACAATACTTGAGAATCCAATGGATTGTGAAACTTTGGACTCCTATGAAGGACCTAGACCTGGAGCTCGATGGAAACTTCTATTTGCATAGGGATATGGGCTTCAAAGAGGGTCTATCAATTGGGGTGAAAATTCATCGTCTAGGATCTTTAAGGAAGCTAAACTGGATAAGGCAAAATGGGTGCAAACTAGGCTCGATCAGCTAAACCTCGTATAAGGGAAACGTGTCGCTGTGGGCAATTATATCAACAGGGAATTAAGAGAGTGTTCGGCAAGAAAATTCGTCCTCGCCTACTCGAAGTGAAAGACTTGGTGTTAAGGAAAATATTACTCATCCATAAGGACCACCACGGCTAATGGACCCCACACTACGAAGGGTCATATGTCGTAAAGAGTGCCTCCTCTGGCGGAGCACTAATAGTAACAACCATGGATGGAGCGGATTTGCCATGACCGGTGAACTCCGATTCGGTCAAAAAATGTTATGTCTAGAAAAAGAGGATAAAAGCCCGCTAAGTCGAAAACCCTAAAGGGCGACTTAGGCAAAAATTAGGGTGTCCCGGTGGATTGAAAACTCGAAAGAGCAATCCAGGCAAAAATTAGGGACTTGAATAAAAAATGATACCCGACAAGTTGAAAACCCTAAAGGGCGGCTTAGTCGAAAAAAAATGGTATATCATCCCGGTGGACTAAGACTCTAAAAAGAGCGGTCCAGGAAAAAGTTAGGGATATCCAAAAGGCATATGACTGAAAACACTCAAGTCACCCCGTAACAGGAATTCAGAAGGGAACGATCATTCCAGCCGTTATCTTCAGAAGCGAAGTGACGTGATCTTGGAGTCTTAGGGATATTAGCTGGTGTTAAATTTAATAGGAACATAAATAAATTTGTTTTCTTATTGCTATTTTACATTTTTCTGGATTTACGGTAATATCTCCTTATGAGAATTACCCTCCTTACTTATCATTGCCCATTTTCGGGCCAATTCTCAATAAAATTTGCTTTTCAAATATATTTCTTTGCCTCCTAAATTATTCCGCTTGATTACAAGGTGTCGATTAATTGTGAAATAATGCATTGAAATATCGGGTATAAATAAAATCTTTGAAAAAGGAAAATGGTTTTTACTTTGATTTTTGGAATCATCAAAGGGATCGTATTCTTCCAAGGCAGGATATAGGGTCTATACACTGACAGGAGTATACGTCACAATCTAACTAACATGGGAGGTTCTTTGACGGCTTGTTGCCTATTAAACAAGAATCAAGGATATCATTATCAAGGTCTCAAGGGTCAGGGAGTCACGAAGTTATGAAAAGTATTATTTCAGACAAAGACATGCACTGCAAATCATAAAAAAGGCGTTAGCCTAAATCATGCATCAATCATGTCGCTACGCTCTAGCATCTAACATGCACTCATATACGCAAACATGCATACATGCATAGGGTTCATAATCACCAAAGGGATCTCATCTGGAGATTTTATCAGGGTATTTTGTTAAGGGTTTTTATTTAAGAATTAAGGGGTTCCATCAGAGAGTTTATCAAAAGGGTTTAATGGGTTTGTCATCAAAGGCTTCTAACAAGGGGTGTCACTATATTTCAACATTGGGGTTTTATCAGAAGGGGTTCTCAAAGGTATTTATCAAGGGATTCAGTCGGATATTTCACTATGGGTCTATTACCAAGGATTTTAGGACATCAGCTTAGCACCTATCGGGTTCTGCGGTCAAAATTAGGGTCCTTCTTATATTTAATCGTCTCCTCCTTTGAGGAGGAAGGCTCATCGACATCATCCTTCTGATTTGAAGACGATTAAATAGGGGCAGCTGTAGTACCCTAAATTTTGACCAGTGATTTTTTCACCTTTTAGGGATTTTTATGCTATTAGGGGGTGTCATTTAAATGGCAATGGACTTTGGGGGTTTGTTAATACTTTTAGGCCTATTTTGGGGTTTGGGTTTTATATTAGGGTTTTTATAATTAGTTAGGAATTAAAAAGTTTTAGATTAATTTTATTAGATAGTATCTAGAATTTTTGTTTAATTATTTTTAAAAAAATATTAGGAAGTAAAGTTTTCTTTTAGATTTAATGGGGATTTCATTTTAGAATTTATTATTTTGGATTTTTTTTTATTGAGGAGTTAATTGGGATTTTATTTTGGAATTAATTATTAGAAAGGTTTGGACTTTTTAGATGATAATCAGGTCTTATTTTTAGAGTTAATTATTTTTATTATTTTTAGTGGGTTTTTGAGAGATGTTGTTAATTAATTATTTATTTGCTGGGTTTTTTTGTTTTTTATTTATTAATTAGGGATGTTGTTTTTTATTAATAATTACGTTTTATTATACATTAAGGTTTTAGTAATATGGATATCAATATTTTTTTTATGATTATTATTAATTATGCTTTGTAATTCGGTTATTGATTAATTATTATTATTATTATTGTATTTTTATGATGGTTAGTTTATTAATATGACTTTTATATTATTTTTCGTTATTTTATTTTTATTAATTAAGTTGGTCATTGGTAGTAATAATAGGATTTTCGTTTTTTATTTTATGGCTATTTATTTATGTGGTTATTTATTTTATCATTATTATTATTCATTTTATTTTTATTATTATTATTATTTTTATTTGTCATGGTCAAAGTTGTTGACCCGCGTGTCATCGTCTTCCCCAAGGGGGAAACCCTAATTCTGCGCTGAAACAGGGAATCAAAATCAAATCATATGTAGATCTTTTTCTAACAAAATAGAACAATTAACATTGATTTCATTAAGGTTACAATCCAATTGGTACAAATTCAGAACCCTAATTCTAATTACAAGACAAAAATCAAAACAAACTGGATCAAATCAAAATACACCTAAAATTTCCTAAACAAGATCAACGTAATCAAAGTTCTAAAGCCTAATCCTAATATCTATATAAACAAGAGAAATTCAGAAAAAGGAGACCAAAAAAAAAACACTTGCTGCTGCGAATCCTCCTTAAACCCTCAGTAAAGCTCTCGATCTCATAGGGATTTAGGGTTTATCATTAGAACCCTAAGATTTCCTGAGCTAAGTCACCTGCAAACAAAACGAGGAAAGAATTAGAGGGAGGAATCAGAAAATAAAGCAAAGGAAAGGAGGGATAGGAATCAGCTTAATCGGACACGACAAGGGAGGTAACTCAAAATCCATTTGGCTTTTGCGTTGTTTGTTTGACTGATTGTTGCGTTTTAGGATTTTTAGGGTTTTTCTGGAATTTTTAGGGTTAGGGTTCTTAGTAGGGTTAGGGTTCTTTGGGGTGGGGGTTAGGGTTCTTCACGGAACCCTTAGGGTTCATGGGTTTTCTGGGTTTTGGATGAAGGGTAAGGTTAGGGTTCTTCACGAACCCTAAAGAACTGAGAGGATTCTGGGTTGGGGTGGGGTTAGGGTTCTTGATGTATGAAGTTTCCGGTTGAATCATCAACCAGATTCTGGAATTTGCGGTGGTTTTGGGGGTTTTGGTGGTGGCCAGAGGCCGTTTGAGAAGGGTGGTCGGAGAAAGGGAAGAGAGAAGCTAGAGAGAAGCGAGAGAGATTTTGGGAGTTAGAGAGAGAAGGAGCGGGTAAGAGAGATAAAGGGGATCAGAAAATGAAGGGATTGTGAAGGGAAGAGGGGTTTTGTACTTCCTCAGTGTGTGCTTGGATGGATGCCAAGTGTGGCATCCTCCTTGCGCTCAAGATCAGTGGACTTGGGGGTCAACTAGAGATCCTATGCATGTATACATTCAATATTCCTTCGTTGACTTGATACCAGAACCGTTAGATTGGATTACCTGGTTGGGTAATCATGATCAGTGGCCAGGATTACAAGGCATGAGGATCCTTCTGATCAGGATCTAACGCCTCCGATTGAGTCAACCCGTTGACTCTTCCCCCTTGAGTTTTGTTTTTTTTCTCTTCAGGCTTTGTTTTTTGGTGGTTTGGGCCTTGTGCCCAGATGCTATTTACACCCTACCTCATTTGGCCCTTTACTAATTCAGTAGGAAATACACCCCCTGGATATTATTATTTTATAATTAAATTAATTACTTAATTTAATTATTTAATTGGGGTTTAAATATTAATTAGGTTTTTTAAATAGGATTTTAGGATTTTTATTATTAGGATAAATAATTAGGATTTTAGGGGTAATTATGGGTTTGTTCGTTTTAAATAAGAGTTTTATATATTTAAAATAATTTATTTTTTAAAAAATAAGGATTTTTCATAAAGGGAATTTTGCTACTGGTTTTTTTGGATAAGGTATTTTGGAAATTCTGATCTTTTTATTTAAATTTGGTTTAGGATTGATTTTAAAATTAATGTTTTAGATTTTTAGTGAATAAATATAAGTTTGGGATAAAAATAAATTAAAGTAAATTTAATTTAATTTTTGGGATTATCTTGGGTTGGGAAATTATTTTTTAATTGGGATAATTTGGGGATCAACTTTGCTATATAGCATTTTGGATTTTTATGGAATTTTAGGATTTTATTTGTAAATAAGGGATACAAAAGGATTTCTTTTAAGGATTTAAATCTGGGGATAAAACTCTTGGTCCGAGAGCCTAAATAAGGGATGAGATAAGGGATAAAACTCTTAGGTTCCAAGAGTATAAATATAGGCCAAGGGATTAGGATTTAAGGGATAGAACTCTTCTTCAGAGAGTATAAATAATGGATAGGATTTAAGGGATAGAACTCTCCATCCGAGAGTATAAACAATGGATAAGGGATAGAACTCTCCATCCGAGAGTATAAATAATGGATAAGGGATAGAACTCTCCATTCGAGAGTATAAACAATGGATAAGGGATAGAACTCTCTGTCCGAGAGTATAAATAATGGATAAGGGATATAACTCCTTATCTAAGAGTATAAACAATAGATTAAGGGATAGAACTCTTTATCCAAGAGTATAAATAATGGATTGGGTTTAGGATTAGAAATAAGAATAGGATTTAGGGGGTAGGAATAGGGGAGGTGAACTACGATTACTCTGATCCTTCAAAATGAAGGTATGTAGGCATAGGGTTGTAAACCCTAGCGAGTATAATTAATTAAAAAATTAGGATTTTTGTAAATAAATATAAAGTCAAACATTAAAATAACAAACAGACATACCCTAAAACTTAAGGAGGATCCCATTTAGTACAATGGAAGTGAAGGGTGCCTAACACCTTCCCCTCACTTAACCGACTCCCGAACCTTAGGAATCTCTGCCCTTGGGATTAAGGATTTTTAGGTTTATCATTATTTTCCTTAAAAAAATATGGCGGCAACTCGAAATTTTTTTGCCGGCCGCGGCACTAGCTGCCGGGGAAAACTCTAAGCAGATAATATACATGCATATATATATATAGAAATGAAATATAGACTGTATGTAAAAGAGGGTAGGAGGACTTACAGGTGAGCAAGCTTCCAGCACAAATAAATATATATATGTGCAAGTATGTAAAGAAAGCTGTTAAAACTTACAGGCGAGCAAGCTTCCATTGTAACAGCTGTATGGTTAGTTGTTCAAGAAATTAAAGAAAGTTTTGATAACAACTATGGATTTGAATCTAAATCAAAAGGGATAAGTTTTTTTGAAAAGATTGTTGGGGGCTTATACTCAAGGAGAGGCCCAGATGAAAAAACAGTAATCGTACCGTTGATCTGAAAATTGTATCAGGGCTTATACAATGACTGAGGCCCAAAAGGGTTTTCTGTACAAAGGGATGGGTCTTACAACTCTATTAGAGGCCCAAAAGTTAAAAATAAATAAATAAATAAATAAATGGGACTTACAACACAAGGGTAGGCCCAGATGAAAATGTTTTGAAAAGAGACGATCACGCCGAGATTTTGAAAACACACTGGGACTTATACAATGGCTGAGGCCCAAAAAAGGTTTTTATTTACAAGGAATGGGTCTTACACTCTATTATAGGCCCAAAGTTTATTTTTGTACAACAATGATGGGGCTTACAATTCAAAGAGAGACCCAGATGAAAAACAACGATCGCACCGTTATTTGAAAATCGCATCGGGACGTATACAATGACTGAGGCCCAAAAAGGTTTTCTATGTACAAGGAATGGGTCTTACACTCTATTAGAGGCCCAAAAGTGTTTTGAAAAAGATTTGTGAGGGTGAAAATAATCAAAACCCTAATTTGATTTTAAAAAAGTATTTTAATTGAATAAAAGTTCAATTAAAATTATCAAACATGTGTGAAAAACAAGTTGTGATCTAGGATAAATGTTTGAAAAATCATGTTTCATTTATATAATAATTTGAAAATTATTTGCATTTGCAAAATCAAGAGAAAGAAATATTTTTAAATGTTTAAAAACAAATAAAACATAATTCTTTACAAAAATACTAAATATATGAAATAAATAATATTTTTATGAAATTTTTATGGAATAAAATATTTTAACATTTTTGGGAATTTTCAAAAAAAGAACCAATAAAAAATAATTAAAATTGAGAGAGAAATTAATTTTGGAATTAATTAAACAAAAACCATAAAAAAATGAAAAATAGCAAAATATGTCAAAATGATAAAATGGTCTGGGTGGGTGTTGAACCCACAACCTCATAGCCAAACACACATGCCCGCTACCACTGGGGTGGTGATACATCCGTGTATCAAAACCACCCCATGAACATATATGGGGTGCCAAGTTTCTAGACCTGGCCAAGGCGCCATGGCCTGACCCTTGCCCAAGGTAAGGCCTAGTTTTGATAATTTGCCTGAAGCCTCTAACTTTCTCATTTCTCCATAGATTTGGACAAAATTTAGGTGCATCTGACCTAGAATTTCATGAGGAATCCAATGGTGCCCTGGGAATTTTTAGAAAATGTTTCCATTTTAAAATTCGATAGTGATTTCAAAATAGGCCAAATTTTGCATGTTCTATGCTATCTCATGGTACAGGCAATAATAGCATGATAAATTGGTTTAAACACAACACATATGATATGTATGAGAGGTCCATGATTAATGGACCTCAAAGCAATGCATGATTTAGAGAGTTCAAGTTATGATGCACTTACCTCTTGGAGCTTCTTGTGCTATCTGCTAAGTTCCTTGTGCCAGAAGTCTTTCAATACTTTGAACACTCTTGATTGATCCCTTAGAAGCTTTTGGGATGATCAAAACCAGCTGGAATCCTCAGGAACAAGTATAGGCCTTTTATTGCAAAAGAGGCAAAAGTGACCAAGATAGTAACTATCTCAAATGGTGATCCAGATGAGGGAAACCAATTGGGACAGTTTGAGGATGATATTTGGAGTGTGTTTGAGGCCTGGTTTGGTTTTGGAAGTGACTGAATCAAGACATGGCTTGAAAAATGCAGAAAAGTCAAATTTTGAGGTTTTGGAGGTTGACTTTCTGATTTTGGTGTTTCAGATCACAAATGAGTGTTTGAACAGCTTAGATATGACATATTGGATGTGTTTGGATCATGAGCTATGGTGGAATTGCTCTCTAACTCAAAAACTCAGAGATGACTTGCAAAAGAAGGCATTTTGGCCTAAAGAGAGATATTTTGAGGAAAGCATCAGTTGTAGTGCTTTGGTGTACTCAAACTGAGCACAAATGAGCTCTATTTATAGTGCAACAAGTTTGTTTTGGCAGCAATAGTGTGTGGCAACTGTAGCAGGCCTTTGGCCAATGTTGATCCAAGGGAATCTTTAGTCTCCTCTAGTCATTGACTTGAGGTTAGGACACAAGCTTATGGTCCTTTGATTCAGAGCTGAATATTGACTCATTCAGTTAGAAATGTCTCATTCCATGCCACCTTGATGCATCCATTAAATGCTTGGAAACAAAATTGGAGTCTTTGCATTTTTTAGCCTTTTTAGGTTTGTTATGGCTATGTGTAGATTCTTGGACTTGGGAGGCTTGGGGATCAGATCATTCCCCTTGGATTTTATCCTCTGATGTGTCCAAATGGATGACAAGGCTTGGAGTTGTCCAATTTTTCCAAATCGAGCAAAAATACCAAATTCTGCCTTGTACAAGACAGTTGGAAATGGTGATTTTGAGGGGATCATATCTCCTTGCTCAGGTTGAGTTATGGGAGGCTCTTATGCTTTTTAGAAAGCCCTCAAATGATACAATACATGTGTGATCATAGTTTGTCTTGAAACTATTTGAATCCAACTAAAAAATCCTCATGAACATTGATGTCTAAGGCTAGTAACTTAGGCAGATTTTCACTAAGTGTTGGAAAAGTGTCATTTTCTTCATTTTTGTCATTTTGATCAGTCCATAACTCAAAATCCATGAGGATTTGGAATCTCTTGTAGTTGACACTTTTAAATTATGTCCGATGGAATTTCATTTGAGCTTTGAATGAGAGAAAAAGGCCTTGTGGTTTAGGAGTTATGACCTTGCAAAGTTGGTACAAAATCACTTTTGTTCCATAACTTAGAAAAATTTTGGTTTCTCAAGGTTGCCCCTTTTGCAAGAAACCTCGTTTTTCTTGATTTTTCTTAATGAATGATGATCAATACCATACATTAACATTATTTTTAACTTAGGGGAACCATATTTGTGAAAAATTCCAAAAAGTCAAACTTGATTTTGTGCACAGTTGACTTTTTGTCAGATGAAATCCAAACTGTGCAATCCTTTGTGAAATCAAGTCCTTGACCTAAATCAAACCTAATGAATGGATTTCATAGGTGTTATAGGGTGTATTGAATCATGTCCCAAGGTTTGGGAGCATGTCATGGTTAAAAGTCAAAGGTACAGTTGACTTTTTCTTCAAACCCCTATTTGTGGTCCAGATGAAATTGAAACTTGTGAATCAAGCTTCTTGGATCAATCCATTGTTGAAAATGGATCAATGTGGTGTATTTGAGGCCCTCAAATCATGTCTTGATGTCTTGGCTCATGCCTTATTCCAAACGTCAACTTAGGGGTGAATTAGGTCAAGAAACCCTAATTCCTGATTTTTGGTAAATGCATCCCCTGAGGTTAAATTGACTTGGTGATTGGGTCCATGAGGTCCCTTGGAGTATCTTGGGTTGTGCTTTAAAGCATTGGCTCATGCCCAGATGAAATTTTTCATCTGGAGGCCTTGGTCGACCAAAACCCTAATTTGGTGTCACTGCGATCTTGAGGCTTGATCCACTTGGAATTTTGCAACTTTATTCTTGATTCTTGATGTGGGAGTTCTCTTGATCTCTTATGGTTGTTTGAGAGGTTTATACAAGTTGAAGATCTTGTCATTTCTTGATTGATCCTTTGTCTAAGTGCTCTGAGAGTGCTCAAAACCCTAATTCTTGATTATGGTGAATGCTCACCCATCTTTGAGGAGATTGATGAGGCATGATGGTACATCCATATTGTGGTAATGATCTTCACAATGATTGGAAATCTTGGTGGTCAAAATTTAGGGTATGACACACGACATGAAAAAACTGCAGTAAATCTAATAGAGGAAGAATTTAGCCGCAGTTATCAAATTCACGATGTACTCTCACTAGGAACAAATCTGGTGAGAATGCATTGCAGACAAAGCGGGTACGGTCATATGCCACCTCACAATTATCACCAGTATGATATCTGCTCAAAGAATAATCAAGGGTGTTCCATAGTGCAGCCAGCTCTACAAGAACAGATGGATCTGGACTGGATTCAGGATCACAGGATCCGTGAAGTCAACCTGGCCCATGCGCATCCCAACATTGTTCAGAACCGCAACATTCTTATGATGAACGTCAATTTGGTGGTGATGCACTCAAGGCAAAGTCAATATCATAATCTGCCACGGCACGATTACAACACTTGTCCAATCTGCTCAACAAGTAATCATGGATGCTCTTTTGTAAAAAAGGTCCTCCAACGTCAGATGGATCTCGGATGGATCCAAGACTACCGTGAAAGAAATAACCATCAAGTCAATATGGTTCAGATCTTTGACATACGCTTGATGAATACCAGTCTGGTAGAATTACATGCTAAGGAAGTCAGGCTCAGCTTTCTGGCTTCACATGATTATCAAGACTGTGAAGAATTCCGTGAAGACGACCAAGGGTGTGCACTTGTATAAAGAACACTCCAACATCTGTTAGACCACTGGTGGCTTCCAATCTACTTGGATGAAGCCACACAACAGATCAGCATGATCGAAGGAAATCTTGATCGACATCAAATTTGGGATGTCCGCTCAATGGAAACAGACCTAGTAAAAATGCACCGCATACAAAGCGGACGTGGCCGGGTGCCACCCCACAATTATGAACGCTGTAGAGTTTTCTCAGAAAATAACCAAGGATGCTATCTCGTACGAGCAGCTCTTCAAAATCAGTTGGACCGGAAAGAGATTCGACTATGTTCCAGTGCTGGGTCGATCAACGTGATACAAGAATTTCTCCCTGATCAATCCAAAGACGTTGTCATAATCTCCGATTATGGGAGGACCAAAGACATTTGCGCCATAATCCTTCTACTCGACTAGTCAAGAATCCCTCTTGATATTAGAAAAGTTCCAAACCAGGAACTGATTGAGGTTACCTATAACGGTCAGATAAATCAAAAAGCTCATGTGGTTATCTACCTGCCAGGTCCGATACCGTACAAATCAGAGAAGGCTATCCCTTACAAGTACGGTGCAATGACCATTGAAAATGGAAATGAAACTCCATTACCCTCCGTCGTGAACATTGTCGACATCAGTCGAGTCACTCGGAGCGGGCGGATCTTCAACAGAGGAGTTGGAGAACCTGCCAAAGAAAAGGAACCTTAAACGGAAGTTCTAAATCAACCAGTCGGGCAACCCAGTAATCCCGAACTAACAAAGAAAAACGATGAGATGCTGAAGCTCATCCAGAAAAGCGAATACAACATTGTAGACCAATTGTTGCAAAATCCGTCTCAAATCTCTGTGTTATCTCTCCTGCTTAATTCAGAGGCTCACAGGGAAGCTCTACAGAAAGTCTTGGAGCAAGCTTTCGTAGAACAAGATGTGACGGTAGGACAGTTTAACAGCATCATTTCCAACATCACTTCCTGCAACAATTTAGGATTCAGTGATGAAGAGCTGCCAGAAGAGGGCAAAAATTATAATATGGCGCTTAACATTACAGTTGTCGCACCCTAATTTTTGACCCTAAGATCCCCTCTTCTCTTTGCATAGCATTTAGGTCAATCATTCGTGCATAACTAATCACTTTACCTAGTTGTTGTCTGTTTGTTTCATTCATGAGTACAGGTGCTGCTGTAGAAGGCTCAAAAGACTCGAAGGCTGTGTTGTATGCACGTTTGTGGAGGTTTCTCTAGCCTTTGCAAGGTGTGTATGGATTCACGTGAGAATGCGTCCTTATCCTTTTAGTCCCTACCAAGCCTTTTCCCCCTCGAGACTCCTCAGTTTTCCCCCCACAGAACACTAGTTCCTTATACACTTCAAACTTTACTCACCTTCAAGTATTTTTCAAGATCACGAAATCAAGGATTTAAGGATAAATTACTAAAGATTGCGAGTACGTTGTGAGAGTTCATTGATGCTTACGAGCTAACATGGATCGAGGAATTAAAGTTTAATTTGAGATATTAGTCCAAGTGATTATATCGTTCAAAGCTTGTTCAAGATGGAACAAAAATTCTTAAGGTACATGTTTTTATTCATCAAAAGGTGATTCATGATAAGTTTGAAAGAAAGTTCATAAGGATTACTTAAGGAAAGAACAAGGTTGCATATCTCAAGTCATTCCTACATCATCATTATTCAAAAATTAAAATAATTGGCTTTATTCATCAAAATCCAAGAGTCCAGACCGCAAGGTGCAAGTTAAATTCAAATTAATTCCAAGGAAACTCAAGGTGTACAAGGATACCATGTTCTTTGATTCCTTACAAATCAAATCCAAAACAATTTCAATACAAAAAACTCACCATTTACAATCCAACTTTATCCCTGAGTTTTCAATTTTTTTTATATTACAAAAATCCATCAGTACAATAATTCAAATCCAAATAAACAAGGCAATACAACACTACCAAAAGGAACTTCCAAGTTCATCTCATACTTCGAATCCAAACTCTTCATTACAAGGACCCAAAACTCTAAATCCAAAAGTTTGATTTAGTTTACAAATTCCAACTTGGTTCCTGAGAAGCTAAATTACAAGAGTGTCAATTAATACAAAGAACTCCAAACTTAAATCAAGGAATACAATTGATACAGAGATTCCAAATTTGCTCTCCATGCCAAGGTTGCCAAATTCATCCAAAGATACAAGCATTTACAAGTTCTCATAATCTCACAAAGATCATACTATTCATTCTTGGAAATAGAGATTGTCTGCCATCAATCCTCAAGTCGAACTTTGTAAGAGTTGGTACCCTCACCGATATCTGTAACCTATCCAAACAACAACAAAAAGCAGTTCAGGAAGCATGTCCATAATGCAATCCTGTACGAAAATAGTGAAGCTAATTTCGTACCTGAAGTTTGTTCACAATTGACGCAGGAGCTCTTTAACAAAATACTTTTCGGCCTCTTGTTGAATGTCTTACAAGATTGAACTTGGAGTCTAGGAAGATACTGCTCAAGTTGTTGCAAATTTATAGGGTCATTAATTTCGATCAGAGCTGGTTGTGTCTGATTACCTGAAAACATGGATTTCATAAAGGTTTTGACCGATTGGTTTGAAAACACGGGTATGGTTTTACACTGTGGTGCATTGCTGAAGGAGTATATATGTAAAATCAGAATGTTACGGAATATGTGTTTGAACTCACCTCATATAGTCAATTTCCAAGCTTCGCCTTGCTTATGTATGTGGTCTATGGTCGGAATGTTGTTTGCACCTGAAAAAGAAAGGAGATTTAAGTAAAATAGGCATGAGTTTCGGATTCATATGAATTCAATGAAGTTTTCATTAAAAATACCAAGGTTGAGGAAAACTAGTATTTTATACCTCCAAAGAAATGTTTGTTATTTGATTCCAAGCAAGGGTCATTATCGAAATCGGGAAGGGACGCTCTTTGTTTGTCATTAACCTTGAAGCTCTCTCTGATCTTGATACCATATAAGCTCCACCGAAAACCTGAGGAGAGGCTTCCAAATTTTCGATCATGGATAGAAACAAAGTGTACACTGTACGTGATCTTGTTACATTGCAGGTTCAAAATCTCATGTTCTAAAAGATGTCTATGATAAAATCTTCTTGTCTTTTTCAAAGCATTAGAAAAATAATAAGCAAGAAAAGAAAAGAAAATGGAAGTGATGATAGTTGAAATTTTTTATAGCACCTACGTAGTTAAAGGAAGAACTAGAGGACTTTGCTTCAGTAAGCACCACTTCCCACGGCATATCTCGAATCCCACTTCTGCAGCCAAACACATTTCGATCAAAATGGAAACCAATTCAAGGTGGCATTAACACATTTAGACATAATCCAAGTTTCCTAAAACAAACCACAAACGTATCAGACTTAAAGAGGAAATATCAAGATTATTTTTCATCATTTTCAAGTGGATTGATGGGCAATATCAGAGATACCACCAGCATCAATCCTTTCTTAATTAAAAAAAAAAAAGAGAAAATACAACGGATCACGTTCAAAGACAGCAAGGGAGTGCCAAATCTTTTCCAAATCAAAAACAAATCAGACAATTAAACCTTCCAAAACAAGCACGACAAAATCAAAACCATCAAAGGTGAATCAGGTTTTCAGTACCGCAATAAAGTCTCAAATATCCAAATCAAGCACAATAATCCTATCAGACATATTTTCTTTCCAAAACAATTTCAACGACATAATTGAGAAGCATCATTGGCCTATATAAATTGAAGAGCATCTCCCTTCAGAAAACACACGAGAACCACCAAACGCAGCAACCAAATCATCAAACACAAAAACACAGAGATTCAAAGACATATCTGTTCATCATCATCATCTCACAGCAACCATACGAAATCCATCAACTCAGAAATCCAGAAAAAGGAGAAACAAAGAAACTACACAAAAGACAAACAAAGCACGCAAGAGGTAAGGAGAGAAATAAATCTATCCCTGATTGAAGATTCACGGACCCGTTCGCAACCGTCGCCGCCCCTTTTCTTCCTTTATTTTTGCTTTAATCATTGCATCTTTGTACCTTGTAATATTTAACAAAAATCATAATGAAACTGGGGCTGGGATTTTGGGGGTTAAGGGTTAGTTAGGTTTGTTTGATTGATAGAGAGAGACAGAGAATAGAGACGATCGTGAATTGCGAGAGGAGCGGTGGCGGCCGCTAGGGTTTTGAAAACCCTAATTTTTTTTAAGAGAAGAAAGATAGAACGAGAGAGAAGAGAGTGAGAGTGAGAGCCGTGCGTGTTTTCTCTTTCCTTTTCTTTGTTTTTTGCTGAATTATCCTATACACACGCACACCCACATACTATCGTGCACCCTTCATCACGTCCGTCAGATCATATTTCACACGCATCTAATGGCTGCGATCTAAGGGTCCGCGATGGACCTTCCTCCCCTTAACGCGTGAAATCCCTCCGTTTAACTAATAAATCTATCTTATTTAATTTAATTTTTTTAAATAAATTCAGAAAGTTCATCTTTCCTTTAAAATATTTAGAATTTGTTTTAACGTGACTATTTCAGAAAAAATAATAAACATTTAAAAACTTTTTTTTAAATAACCTTTTAATAAAATTAACTTCTTTTTAATTTCAAAAATATCATTTTTAATAAAATATAACTAAATTAATAAAAAACTTTTGTTAAGCACTTTCTCAAATTAGTAAAATCTCTTTTAAAATAATAAAAACTTTTACTAAGATAATAAAATTAAAATCTTTTTTTAAGAAAAACCTTTAACCTTTTTAAATTAATAATTAATCTTTAACATAATAATTCTAAAAATAAAATAATAATCTTTTATCAATTTTCCTTTTAATCACCAAGTTTTCCTAATAAGCCGTTCTTTTAGAATCCCTCATCGCGCTTAGTCGTACGTTTGTGTGAAATAGGTTAGAACTTTTGCTTGATATCATGCCTTTATTTATGCATTTGTGTGTTTTACCATTATGCTTGATGTATGATTGTTTTTGTGTTCTAAACCTTTCAAAAAAGTAAAAACCTCGATCCAACGTCGACCCATTTTCCACCTATGTAAGTCGATCGCCTTTGGGCATCGCTATCAACCTTTGGTCACCATACACAAGACTAGCACCACTTTGCTAGCACTCTCGTTTAAAACTTATATAATTTGTTGCATAATATCCAAGGGAAAATCCCATGCATGATAATCAATTATTGTGCATGGTGCATAACCATTTGCATCTCATACCTCCATAAGTTTTCATACCCTTTAAGATAAGATTATCTTAGACAACTTTAGGATAGACTTCCTAAGTTAGTCCCCCTCAATTTTGATTTTTACAATCAAACTTTAGCTCACCTAATTCTCCACACTAGAGAATTAGATGTGAATCATCTCAAAGAAGGGACATACAATCCCATACCCCACAAAATACAAACAAGTTTCAAAAACTGTGGTGGTTTCTTAAGATGATGACTCATATTTTCTCCTAAACTTTAAACAAACTTTAGTATCCTTCAGAGAGGAGCTACATGTGCTCTGATTCCATTCCCGATAGGATATGTTGGCACAAGATGCGATATCTTGTCGAGCACGCTTAGGAATGGAACTTTAGGTTTCCTATCCCATTACCCTTAGCAAACAGATAACAATTGGCAAATAACATAAGAAAAACAAGAGGTTCCTGTAGAGTACTACAGATATCTAGGATGCTAACACATTCCCTAGGTATAACTAACCCCCGAATTTTAGACTCTTAGTTTTGCATTTGCATTGCATACTGTGGATAATTCGATCTTTCTCCCTTCCCTTGGATAAATCAAAGACCGGTGGTGAAATAAAAGAAATGCGATTCAAGTTAATATAATAGCTTGATATCCAATTCTCACCGCGACAGAAATGGCGACTTCACTGGGGAGTCTCATAAGAGGGTTCCCCCTAACTTGTTTATTTATGTTATTTGTTATATATTTGTATCTGTTATATGCTTGCTTGGGTTTTTCTGTGTGCAGGGGTTGTCACTTTGTGTGGTGAGATAAGTCCTACACTCGGACTTGAGTGCAAATTATGATAGGACGGTGATATATTCAAGGAGACTTTTAGGGAGTCGATTTTCGAAGAAGTTGAATTGAGACATCACCACTCGGTCTAGGCCCTCTCGAGCTTAACGTTGTTTAACGAGTCTATTCGTGAAGACGATGTTATTTTCGACCTAAGGGCCCGTGAGACTGAGAACCGTAGTCACCTTTAACCCAACTTGGCCTATTAGGATGTAGTACGGTGGCTATGAGGGAGTCTATTCCCGAAATAGTTGAAACGCGATACTACACTCAGACAAGAACCTCTTGAGAATATTATTGACTACCAAGTGATTTGGAAAATCAATAATATCTGAAAGATGGGTTGTGGACTCTGGGAACTTTGTAGAACCCGTTCAGCAGGTACATTTGAAACCATAGTACACACCTATTGGGATGGTTAAACCTTGGCTCCACGCTCATTACCTTTCAAACCTAGGACTCTTTGTCTGTTTGATTGCTTGTGTGTGCTTTGTGCTTTGTGTGTTTGCATACATGCATTCATGAGCATCATTTCATAAAGATTCATGGAACTTAGCCTTGTTTGTGAACATCATAGGGATATCATGGACTCTGAAAAAAAACATTGAAGTACACTTACAAGAGTCATAATCTGGACGATCTAAGGAGATTGGAGACCTTGTTGACAGATGAAGGAGGGACTTCTATCTACTCTACTACAGTTTTATGACCCAGCATATCACTGTTGGTGCCGACCCTTGAAGAATAATCTCAGCTAATGGAGTTACTTATTCAAGACAAGTATCCATTTCCTATTTTCGGTTAATATTCGAGCAAATATGACTACAAAAGGGGAAATTTTGGACTTAACCTACTCTAGTCTTCAGACAATGCCTTGGAAGCTCGATTGGAAGAAAAAGTCAAACGACTCAAGACAAGACCGTTGGAAGAGTCTCCTTAGATCCATCATTACTAGCTTTTATTTAGCTTTTATGTCATGATTCTTGAAAGGCGTATGGACGCGTTGTAATCAATTTTAATAAATCAATCTTTTAGTAATCTGATTCTAATGGTTGTAACCGTTGATTAATAAAATACGTCTTTTGATATTCCATGATGATTATAAATAGCTGAGTTCCATGAATCTTGTTGCATTGCATTTGAATTTTTCTTTCTCTCCCTTCAAGGAACTTAAAAGCTGTTTTACTAGGCATCGTAAGATAGATTACGGAAAGAAAGGAGTTTTGTCGTACACCTTCAAGGTTCCTGATGTCGAACAGTTAAGGGAACCAGGAGATCAGATCAAAGATTCAGAGGCTTTCGCTGAGAAGTATGGAAGAACCCTCCCGCTATTGCAAGTTCGAGTGGCTGCTGGTTTGTTAGAAACGCTTGTGCAGCTGTATGACCCGATCTATCACTGTTTCATTTTCCCAGATTTCCAGCTGATGCCTACGTTGGAGGAGTATTCCACTCTGTTGGGTATCCCCGTCAAAGACTCGCCTCCATTCTCCGATGTAGAAGGAAGACCTAGCCAAGAAGATATCGCAAGAGCGTCTCGCATAAAGCGTCTCGAGATCAGAACCCACATGACGGTTAAAGGTTGAATCGATGGTTTGCCTGCCTAGTTCTTGTTCGAGAAAGCCTGACACTTCGCCAACATGGGGAATAACGAGGTTTTCGAGAACATTTTCGCGCTGCTGGCTTATGGTTTATTCTTGTTTCCAAACATTGAAGATTTCGTCGATGTCCACGCAATTAGAATCTTCATGCTCAGAAATCATGTTCCTACTTTATTGGCCGACGCCTACCATGCCATCCACTCGAAGGTTCTGAAAGGAGAAGGACGAATTACATGTTGCACTGCTGTCCTCTATAGGTGGTTTATTTTGCACCTACCGAGGTCTACAGCTTTTTGGGATGTGAAAGATGGTACAGAATGGCCCGTGAAGCTCATGGATCTCTCTCACTCAGGTTGTATGGCACGATCCGATGTATGGAGGAATTGTCATGATTTATAGCTGTGGAGACTTTCCCAATGTACCTCTTCTCGGCACAAAGGGATGCATTAGTTATAACCCTGTGCTCGCTCGTCGACAACTAGGTCATCCAATGGAAGAAGTACCTGATCCGAAGGATTTGGCCAGAATTTTCCTCTACCAAGGAGAGAATCTTGAGTTGAAAACCGGAATTGTGCATACATGGCGCCGCATAAACAGGCAAGGGATGACCGTGACAACAAATCCTGATTGCTCAGTTACTTAAGCTTTCTTAGCATGGGCACGTGAAAGAGCTTTCACCTTGATGATGCCATATCCTCGTCCCAAGCCTTCTGTAGTTGATTCAAGTGAAGTTTTGAAGCTGAAGATGGAAATAGAGAAGCTTACCCTCGATAAAGCAAGGATGCAAGAGCAGATCGACAAGCTGATGGAAGAACTCAGTGGAAGAGAAGGCGTCGTCTAGTGGATTAGACTTCTAGTTCCTTTTGTATTATATTTGCTTATTATAATAAAACCTTGAAGGTGTACTGGCTTTTATGTAAAACTTTTAAAATTTAATAAATTAAATGAGTTTCCGATTACGATGTTTAAAAATACACTTTCGAGTTCCTTGAAGTTCACGCTGCATCATACGCATCATTTGCATTTGCATTGCTTTGCATTCCAGGTTCTCATTCGTGTTTCTCTTCTCAGTCAAGTTGAATCATCGATACGATACTCAGGCCAATCAAAGAGGAATGATGGATACCATTGAGCAAGAAAATCGTGAACTCCGTAAGGAAGTGACTGCTTTGAGGGATGGTGTGGAAAGACTCTCTGCTTTGGTTAAAACTCAAATTGCTGCTCGAAGTCAACCTTCTCCTCATATTTCTCAGACTCCATTTCAGGGGACCGAGATTTCTGAAGTCACGTCAATACCCATTTTTACGGTTCCCATTAAAATTCCTAACAACTCTAAAAATCTTAGATAGGGTTTGCTCAAAAGGAAGGAGCAAGAAGGAAGTGTTGTGCATCACGGCCGATCAAGAAGAAGGTATCAGCAACCTCAGCATATTGCTGCTATATCTCCCGTCACCAACGCTCCTGCTTATCAACCACAGGCTCTTCTATCATCCAACAATCAAAACCGTGTTGAAAGGCAGTTTGATCCAATTCAAATGACCTATGCGAAATTGTATACGTACTTGATACAAAGGAATCTGGTGTAGACACGAGCTCCGCTAGCCATCCCGAAGGATCTCCCGTGGTGGTATATTCCCAAAGCTTGTTGTGCTTTCCATCGAGGTGCGCCCGGACACGACATCGAAGATTGTTTTCCTTTGAAACATGAAGTACAGAGGCTAATGTGAAGTGGTGTCTTGTTTTTTGAGACTCTAGACCTAATGTGAAAGCCATAAGCTCAGACTGAGACAGTCTCCTCAAACCTTTAGTTAATTTACTGTTTTTCGCATGTAATGCTTTTTATTTGTTAATGCATTTGTTATTTGCGTGTAAGAACTTGTTATTTTGAATAATTGATGCAATGAATAATGTTTGTCTTGAAGAAATCCATTCGCTTCACTCATTTTAAAATGCTTTTTGTATTTTATAATGCCAATGCTGCCCAATCTCTTGCCTTGGCAGAGAATTGAATGGAGGATGACGAAATTAAAACGCAAGATCTCCTGTTGTATGTTTTTGAATAAAACTCTGCTAGTGATGTAAGGCATTGTTTCAAATCCCTATACACCAGAGATATAAGGGAGATAGACCCTCGTTAACCCTTTTGAGCCTTTGAATTAGGAGTTTCAACTCTACAAAAAAACCCTCATTCTTAACCTGGGGCAGGGTAATTTTCAGTTAACAAAAAAAGGGAGTAAAATATCACGAAGATTGGGTGGGCACAAACAAACTTTGAGCCTTATATCCTTTGTTTCTTAAACCGTGAACCAAGCCACGATACAACCCTCAAAAGTCCTAATTGAAGCAAGGTTTATTTTGAAAAGCATACTCATTGAGATAATGTTTCCTGACCCCTATGAGCTATCCTCAAATTTATGTTGGTATTATAAAATTGGTTATTCAATCACAAAAATATTTTTAAATAAATTTTTCAAGACAAACATACGTTGCATTATCAGTTTCAGAATTAACATTTTTCTGCTTGCTAACATTGCTTGACATCATAGAAGCTAGCATACGAGCATCAGCGATGAACTTAATCCTTTGAGACCTGTGACTCTGATGAGTAAATGGCAGATCATTTCAAAAGGATGACCATATCCAGGGGCATGTTACCTGAAGACTTTGCTGAGCAGAGGCAAGTTGTTCCTGAGTTGTTTCACAGTCTAACCCCAAGGGGCAAGCTTGAAGACTTAGAACACCGTCGATCTGGGGCAGTTATGTCGAGATTTGGACAAATCTCTCCAAGAGTTTGAAAACATTGGAACATGTTGGATGCCAAGTTTTCTGTAAAATCCTCTTGGGGCGACTTCTTCTCATAAACCATATGATTTGGGGCATTTTGAGAAATGAAGATTACTTTCATCCGTTCACAACAACTATTGTTCGAAATGGCGACCACCATGCAGTTCATCAATACAGAGTTACATCAGTCTCACAACAGTCTCCGTAGTCCATGTCCCAAGGAGTTTCTATCCCAAGTAATGTGACGACTCCCCAGTAAGTCTTTGCGTCAGGTAGTCACGACTATTCCCCGGTAAATCTCTATTTCAAGAAGTTATGGTACGTTTGACGCAAGATTTCTCCAGTCGGCAACCTAAGAATCTTCAGTGAACTTCTTTGGTTTCAACCTTCCCCAGAGAAGCGAGTGTTTATTTCACTCCTCAATGGATTCTCTCACTATCTCAATCTTCTCCAGTGAAGGCGGATGTTTATTTCATCCTCTCGAAATTTTATCTCCGACATTTTCAACTACTATATTGATCCAAGCTTCCCCGATGAAGTGGATATTTATTTTATCCAGTTCCAACCATCATTCAGACCATTTCAATTCGAGGCGGATATTTATTTTATCCCCATGAAGTCTTTTCGATCAATGAGTTTGATTCGTTCCCAGTGAATCCTTCTCATCACCAATAGAATCACAAGGTTCATCTTGACAATCCTAAGTGAAGTCACGATGTTCATCCCCAAGTGGAGTGCTCTCTTTTCCCCAGAGAAGTCTGAAGCTTTGAAGCAGGACATGTTTCCATATATGGCTTTCCATTCATCCCCAGTGATGCTTCTTATATTGCGAAGATTGGCCGAGTATCCGTATCGAGATGTTTATTTCATTCCAGCTTTGTTTTCTTTTTCTTCGTTGTTTTGTCAGCATAAGCATAACATGACATTCATGTAGATTCATGGCATGTGCGCATTTTACATCTTGCGTTTTGTATTTGTTTGTTTGTTCTTTCACTTTGGTTTCGCTTATCTCCAAGTGACTGGGTTTTGTCTGCTCCCTCCAAGTAGAATTGTCAGCCCTAGGCAGAAAAAGCACATCCTTTCTAATTCCCCACTGAGTTCGATCCTCGTGGAAGATGGTTGCTTCAGTTTTCTTTTCCATTCTTGGATAAAGATAAACCCGTTGAGTTCATTCCTCAATGGATGGAGTCTTGTTCGACCGTTTCTTTCCAGTTACTTCCTGGATTGAACTTTAGTCCCTAACAATCACAAATTTTGGACATCTCTGAGATGTCGAACCCGGACTAAGCGTGCATTTATTTTGCACTTTGTCTCCCCAAGAAGAGTTTACTTAAAGATCTCTATGGAAGATAGAAGTTATTTCTCCAACAGTTATTACTACATTTCCTTGGAATATATGCCATACAGCAAGTAGCAGCTCTTTATATGAGCAGTTTGGTTATCAAGATTTCTACGACAAATGGCAGTCTCCTCAAGACAGTTTGTCTATCCCCAGCAAATTATCAAGATTTTACATTTATTCTCCGTCAGATGTTATCTCCCCGGAAATCCGTCAGAGAAACTTATTGAAGACTTTACGAGTATTCTCTTTATTTGAGAACTCCCGTTGCAAGAATTTATTTGCTCCAATGAAATTTCAACTACAGTAATATTGCTCTACAGTGGTGATTCTCTCCAACGAATCCACTATTCAAGTTACTCCCACCAAATGATATCTCTTCGAAGAGCTTGGGAAATTCAAGACTTTGTTCGAGGCAAACAACCTCGCAACATATTATTTCAATATTTTCGCTCGAGGCAGGCAACCTCACAACAGATTATTTCAAGATTTTCACTCGAGGCAGGCAACCTCGCAGCAGTTATTTCAAGACTTTACTCGAGGCAGACAACCTCGTAGAACATTTCGAGACTTCGCTCGTGGCATACAACCTCGCAGCACTTATTTTCAAGACTTGCCCGCGGCATACATCCTTGAGGCGTGGGAAAGTATTTACTCTTTCTAAACATAACATTTAAAGAAAAGTTGAATCATCATCCTGATCATTGAAGCTTATTTCAGTCTATTACCTCTGCCTAGGCTATCGTGGGATGGTAGGTAATATGTCTGTATTTTGGTCTATTACCTCTGCTTAGGCTATCGCGTTTGATAGTAGGTAATATGTCTTTATGTTGGTCAGATGCCTCTGCTTAGGCTACCGTGGTGGTAGTAGGTCATCTTTCCTTCTATGTTTACCTCTGCTTAGGCTATCATTTGTTGGTAGTAGGTAACACACCTTTCTTTCGGTCAGACACCTATGCTTAGGCTACCGTGTTTAGTGGTAGGTGATCTCTCCTTTCAGTCTATTAACTCTGCCTAGGCTATCGTGGGATGGTAGGTAATATGTCTGTATTTTAGTCAGATGCCTCTGCTTAGGCTACCGTGGTGGTAGTAGGTCATCTTTCCTTCTGTGTTTACCTCTGCTTAGGCTATCATTTGTTGATTGTAGGTGACACACCTTTTCTTTTGGGTGAGACACCTATGCTTAGGCTACCATGTTTGGTAGTAGGTGATCTCTCCTCCCTAGTTTATTACCTCTACTTAGGCTATCATGTGTGATAGTAGGTAATATACGATCTTTCATTTCAACTGGATACCTTTGCTTAGGCTACCAGCTGTTTGGTAGTAAGTTATCCCTCCTTTCAAGTTTCTTGCCTTATGTTTAAGCTACCATGTGATTGTCAGTTGGTAGTCTCTTTCCCCCAGTGGAGTTGGATCTTTCCCTGTGGAGTCTTGCTTTGCTGGTCGTCCTCGTCGGGTCTTTCTTTCTTTCTCAGCGTTTCAACTTCGGTTATCCCCTGTGACATTATCTCCTCACAGGATCTTTGTCTTGCGTTTCATATCATTTCATACCATATCATATGCATTTTGCGGCATCTTAGGGCCAAAAATTGTGCATGTTTGTATTTAAGTCTCTCCTATCACGTCGAGATGATGATTTCAATCTCCATATCTCCGAATAGGAGAAACTTAAATAGGGGCATCTGTCGCACCCTAATTTTTGACTCTAAGATCCCCTGTTCTCTTTGCATAGCATTTAGGTCAATCATTCGTGCATAACTAACCGCTTTACCTAGTTGTTGTCTGTTTGTTTCATTCATGAGTACAGGTGCTGCTGTAGAAGGCTCAAAAGACTCGAAGGTTATGCTGTATGCACGTTTGTGGAGGTTTATCTGGCCTTTGCAAGGTGCGTATGGATTCCCGTGAGAATGCGTCCTTATCCTTTTAGTCCCTACCAAGCCTTTTCCCCTCGAGACTCCTCAGTTTTCCCCCCACAGAACACTTGTTCCTTATACACTTCAAACTTTACTCATCTTCAAGTATTTTTCAAGATCACGGAATCAAGGACTTAAGGATAAATTACTAAAGATTGCGAGTACGTTGTGAGAGTTCATTGATGCTTACGAGCTAACATGGATCGAGGAATTAAAGTTTAATTTGAGATATTAGTCCAAGTGATTATATCATTCAAAGCTTGTTCAAGATGGAACAAAAATTCTTAAGGTACATGTTTTTGTTCATCAAAAGGTGATTCATGATAAGTTTGAAAGAAAGTTCATAAGGATTACTTAAGGAAAGAACAAGGTTGCATATCTCAAGTCATTCCTACATCATCATTATTCAAAAATTAAAATAATTGGCTTTATTCATCAAAATCCAAGAGTCCAGACCGCAAGATGCAAGTTAAATTCAAATTAATTCCAAGGAAACTCAAGGTGTACAACGATACCATGTTCTTTGATTCCTTACAAATCAAATCCAAAGCAATTTTAATACAAAATTCTCACCATTTACAATCCAACTTTATCCCTAAGTTTTCAAATTTTTTTATATTACAAAAATCCATCAGTACAATAATTCAAATCCAAAATAAACAAGGCAATACAGCACTACCAAAAGGAACTTCCAAGTTCATCTCATAATTCGAATCCAAACTCTTCATTACAAGGACCCAAAACTCTATATCCAAAAGGTTGATTTAGTTTACAAATTCCAAGCTTGGTTCCTGAGAAGCTCAATTACAAGAGTGTCAATTAATACAAAGAACTCCAAACTTAAATCAAGGAATACAATTGATACAGAGATTCCAAATTTTCTCTCCATACCAAGGTTGCCAAATTCATCCAAAGATACAAGCATTTACAAGTCCTCATAATCTTACAAAGATCATACTATTCATTCTTGGAAATAGAGATTGTCTGCCATCAATCCTCAAGTCGAACTTTGTAAGAGTTGTTACCATCACCGATATCCGTAACCTATCTAAACAACAACAAAAAGAAGTTCAGGAAGCATGTCCATAATGCAATCCTGTACAGAAATGGTGAAGCTAATTTCGTACCTGAAGTTTGTTCGCAATTGACGCGAAACACTTTTTGGCCTCTTGTTGAATGTCTTACAAGATTGAACTCAGAGTCTAGGAAGATGCTGCTCAAGTTGTTGTAAATTTACAGGGGCATCAATTTCGATCAGAGCTGGTTGTGTCTAATTACTTGAAAACATGGATGTCATAAAGGTTTTGACCGATTGGGTTGAAAACACGGGTATGGTTTTACACTGCGGTGCATTGCTGAAGGAGTATATATGTAAAATCAGAATGTTACAGAATATGTGTTTGAACTCACCTCATATAGTCAATTTCCAAGCTTCGCCTTGCTTATGTATGTGGTATACGGTCGAAATGTTGTTTGAACCTGAAAAAGAAAGGAGATTTAAGTAAAATAGGCATGAGTTTCGGATTCATTCGAATTCAATGAATTTTTCATTAAAAATACCAAGGTTGAGGAAAACTAGTATTTTATACCTCCAAAGAAATGTCTGTTATTTGATTCCAAGCAAGGGTCATTAGCGAAATCGGGAAGGGACGCTCTTTGTTTGTCATTCACCTTGAAGCTCTCCCTAATCTTGATACCATATAAGCGCCACCAGAAACCTGAGGAGAGTCTGCCAAATTTTCGATCATGGATAGAAACAAGGTATACACTGTACGTGATCTTGTTACACTGCAGGTTCAAAATCTCATGTTCTAAAAGATGACTATGATAAAATCTTCTTGTCTTTTTCAAAACATTAGAAAAATAATAAGCAATAAAAGAAAAGAAAATGGAAGTGATGATAGTTGAAATTTTTGATAGCACTTACGTAGTTAAAGGAAGAACTAGAGGACTTTGCTTCAGTAAGCACCACTTCCCACGACATATCTCGAATCCCACTTCTGCAGCCAAACACATTTTGATCAAAATGGATACCAATTCAAGGTAGCATTAACACATTCAGACATAATCCAAGTTTCCTAAAACAAACCACAAACGTATCAGACTTAAAGAGGAAATATCAAGAACAATTATCATGTTTCAAAGGAGTAATAGGCCTCAGAAGTTCAAGAATCAGAAGTTATTTTTCGTCATTTTCAAGTGGATTGATGGGCAATATCAGAGATACCACCAGCATCGATCCTTTCCTAATTAAAAAAAAAAGATAAAATACAAGGGATCACGTTCAAAGACAGCAAGGGAGATCCAAATCTTTTCGAGCACAAAATACAAACAAGTTTCAAAAACTGTGGTGGTTTCTTAAGATGATGACTCATCTTTTCTCCTAAACTTTAAACAAACTTTAGTATCCTTCAGAGAGGAACTACATGTGCTCTGATTCCATTCCCGACAGGATATGTAGGCACAAGATGCGATATCTTTTCGAGCACGCTTAGGAATGGAACTTTAGGTTTCCTATCTCATTACCCTTAGCAAACAGATAACAATTGGCAAATAACATAAGAAAAACAAGAGGTTCCTGTAGAGTACTACAGATATCTCAGATGCTAACACCTTCCCTAGGTATAACCAACCCCCGAACCTTAGACTCTTAGTTTTGCATTTGCATTGCATACTGTGGGTAATTCGATCCTTCTCCCTTCCCTTGGATAAATCAAAGATCGGTGGTGAAATAAAAGAAATGCGATTCAAGTTAATATAATAGCTTGATATCCAATTCTCACCGCGACAACAGTCAATTGCCAGGACGATGCTTTAGCCAGCGTACTGGTGGACACCAGATTATCTTTAAATGTTATGCCAAAATCCACTCTGATACGACAATCATTTCAAGGAGCCCCGATGAGAGGTAGTGAGGTCATTGTCAAAGCCTTTGACGGATCTAGAAAAACAGTTATCGGCGAAGTCGATCTTCCCTCAACCATCGGTCCTCACACTTTCCAAGTCACTTTCCAAGTCATGGACATCCGGGAAGGATACAGCTGTTTATTAGGAAGACCTTGGATACACGAGGCTGGGGCAGTCACTTCGACACTTCACCAGAAGCTAAAGTTCGTCAAGAATGACAAGTTAGTCACAGTATGCGGAGAACAAGCTTTAATAGTGAGCAACTTATCATCATTCTCCTGTGTAGAACCCGAGGAGGTTGTTGGAACCCAATTCCAAGCACTCTCGGTGAGCAATGAGTATCGACCAGAAAAAGGGATGTCGATTTCCTCATACAAGGACACTCTCGAAGTGATCAAGAGTGATAATGTAAAGGGATCGGAACAGCTTATAATTCCTACGGATAACAAGACAAAGAAAGGTCTTGGTTTTTCTTCAACTTGTACCCAGGCTGCTAAGAAGGATGAAAGTTTTCATCCCATTCAGGACTTCTTCCACAGCGGAGGCTTCCTCCACCCAATGTCTCAAGAAGTACACACCATCAATGAGACTGACTCCTCTGATACAGATGAAGAGTGGAAATCTTATCGCAATGACAACGGTTATATGTCTCAGGAAGAAGCGCATCTGCCATTCTGTTTTCTAAAGCAGAACCCGAGATATATATCGAGGTCAGACGTTCGAATGATCTATGGAGATTGCGATCCTGAGGGATGTCGTGCTCCACCTAACTCATTAGAAGATGAGCTAATGAAAGACAACTTCGATCAAGATCATTATGATCCCCTAGAGGACTTGCCTATCTGGAAGCCGTACACAGAAAACTTGGGGCAAAAGAGTCAGTCGAACAATACATATCAGCTGAGTAATATTGAAAAGAATACTCACGTCCCCATCAAGCCATGGGATCATTACTCAGTGTATTCCAAAGATAACTATCACCACAATGATGAATCTGATAAGATTGCAGGACAAAAGTTCATCAACTATGCATTCCCTGAGATCAACGTCGTTGAGAAGGATGACACCTCTATCCCCACAGAAGTATGGGACACCTTAGGATAACCAAGTGACAAGTACAACTTCTTAGTCAAGTACACCGCTCCTGAAAGCTCTCGCATCAGATACGAGGACATCCAGCCAACTGGATGGGGAGATCCTCTTGAGAGTGAAAACACTAAGGAAGATACAACAGAAGAGTTCGTTTATGATAACTCTGCATGGGAGGAAGACTCCAACGATCCTACTCCGCCAGAAATCAGCGTCATTTCTGAGGACAAACCTAGAAAGAAGGTACCAGACTTTGTGATTCACTGAGGAGTTCGTCGCCAATGGGTTCCTGTCGATGTCCCGAAAGTCGTCCATAAGTCTAAGTAATTTCCATCTTTGTTTTAACCTTTCACCTTACCCAGGTGAAACATATGTTTTTATAGGGCTCACTTTCTGTAAATGCCCCTCTTCGCTTAGCCCAAAGCGACAGAGTTTTGTTTTATAGGGCTGTGTTTCAAGAATCGACAAATCATAAATAAACAATGTCATTCTGTAATTCCCGCATTTATTGCTATTTTCACTTTTTGTTTTTCAGAAAATGGTAACCCTAAAACAGCAAAAAATAAAAACAAGCATTTTTCAAAAAATGCACTGCACACACTCTTGAATTCTCTCTATCTCTTCTAAAAAATGAATCATCACATCATGCTGATTACTTGTTTTAAACCCCATTGAAACGTACGATCCAATGCCTTCTCCCAACTTTGAATTCCCAGTTTTTGAAGCTGAAGAAGAAGAGGACGCAGAAATACCAGAAGAGATCTTCTGACTACTCAGACATGAGGAAATGTCTATCTAGCCTCACAAAGAGCCGTTGGAAATGGTCAATTTGGGTTCAGAGGAAGAAAAGAAAGAAGTTAAGATTGGAGCACTACTCAATCCAGCTGTCAAAGAAAGTTTGATAAAACTTCTCAAAGAGTTTCCAGATGTGTTTGCTTGGTCCTATCAGGACATGCCAGGGTTGGATACCAGCATCGTGGAACATTACTTACTGTTGAAATCAGAGTGTCTGCCAGTAAAACAAAGACTGAAATGGACTCACCCGGATATGGTTATCAAAATTAAAGAGGAAGTGCAGAAACATATCGATGCAGGTTTCCTTGCTACCTCGGAATATCCTCAATGGCTAGCTAACATAGTGCCAGTTCCGAAAAAGGACGGAAAAGTCAGAATGTGTGTAGACTACAGGGATCTGAACAAAGCAAGTCCAAAGGATGACTTCCCCTTACCATACATAGACATGCTGGTAGACAATACAGCAAAATTCAAAGTCTTCTCCTTCATGGATGGATTCTCGGGCTATAATCAGATCAAAATGGCGCTATAAGACATGGAGAAAACTTCATTCATCACCCCATGGGGCACCTTTTGTTACAAGGTGATGTCGTTTGGTTTAAAGAACGCAGGGGCAACCCCTTTCTCTCTAGTATATGGTATGGAGGCAGTACTTCCCATAGAAGTAGAGATCCCATCAATCCGAGTATTGGTGGAAGTTAAGCTAACGGAGGCTGAATGGTGTCAAAATCGACACGATGAATTAAATCTGATAGAAGAAAAGCGAAAGACAGCTTTATGCCATGGTCAGTTATATCAGCAAAGAATGAAGAGAGCGTTTGACAAAAAGGTCCGACCTCGTGTCTTTAGAAAAGGAGACATCGTGCTCAAGAAGATACAGTCATTCCTCACTAATTCCCGGGGCAAATAGACTCCGAACTATGCCGGCCCCTATGTGGTCAAGAAAGCCTTCTCAAGCGGCGCCTTGAGACTCGCAACCATGGATGAAGAGGAGTTTAGCTACCCCACAAATGTTGACGTAGTCAAGAAATACTTCGCCTAAATAAATAAAATAAGAGGAAACGTCTCGGTGGATTGAAAACCCGAAAGGGCGGTCCAGGGAAAAATTAGAGACACAAGCAAAAGTCATCCCGATGGATTGGAAACCTCAAAAGAGACAATCCAGGCAAAAGTTAAGGATTCATGGCAAGTAACTACGTCTGATCAGTTCAACTCCTCAGCAGTAGCGCCATTCATCAGGAGAACTTTAGTTAAGGTCACCTTCAACAGAAGCTCAGGATGTCCAGAATTTAAAGTTGGTAGAAGGATAGCGATCATTATGTTTCAATGTAGCCCCTTTCCCTTAAAATTACCATTTTCTAAACTTTGTAAATGCTCTATAGGATTACGCGCTTGGAAGATTTCCATCCTATCAATAAAATTTAAGCCCTAGTGCTTTTGTTTGCAATTCTTATTTGTTTTTGCTTTACAGAATGACATTTTTAACATGATCAACGATTCTTGAAACAAAACAAAAAAATGATTTTGTACTTGTCAAATTTTCTTCTACGTTTAAAATAAAGATGGCATTTTTTAACTACTGAACGCACAAAGAACATTGATAGCCTCTCCGAAGGTGATTGAACCTCAAAGTGTAGAATCAAAGCACTCCTTCTAAACCAGTACACCTGAATGAAGGATCAACCATTTCAGATATAATGTCCCATCTGACATTCACGGCAGAGTTCTTACCTCTTAAGACCGATTGGCGTTTCTTTCTCCCTCAAAGGGTCTACCTCTCCTAAACAAAACAGGATTGCTATCTTGAACCGATGATAATTTTCATCCCCTGCAGTGGCAGAGTATCCAGTCATGTTCATTCACTAGTCTGTATGTCAGTTTAGTTTTGTCAGCATAAGCATACATACATTATGCATAATTGATTCACATTCATATTCATATTGCATTGCTATCACTTTGGTCATACTCATTCCCAAGTGATAAAGTCCTATTGTCAATCAAGTTGTCGGTTTCCCTTTCTGTGTTGGATAAGACAAAATCCCGGTTTAAGTTCTTTCCTCGTCAGGAAATGTATCGTCTGAGCAATCTCTCCCCCCGGTTTATTTCTGGATTGGAGACGGTCCTCGACCACTTTGATAACTTAAACCTCTGAAAGGCAAAAAAAACATTCGACAGACACCTCTGGAACGTCACTCTTCACTGTTGAAGATGATATCTTTCCTTTCCCGGATTAAGGAAAATCCTCAAAGAAAGCCTCTTAACCGAAGACTCTCAGTAACACATCGGCTTTTCTCCCAAGAAATATGATGTTAATGAAGTCATCAGCACCTCAAAATTGGATTACATCACATGATATTTCTCCGAAAAGATCTCGAAGAAAAGTATGATGTAATATCCCCAAGTGAAAATCAGTCTTTCAAGAGACTCGTTCTTCCCCCAGTAGAGTCAATAAATGGCATCTCCAATAGAGAAGTTTGCGCACCTCTACAGTGTAGCGAGCGATTTTGGACGTGGTTATTAAGCACTATCGCTCTGGGGTTACTACAGGTCGATTCATTTTTTATCCTATTGAGCTGACTAAGGAAGGGAAATAGGTGTCTCCAATTAACCATGCTTGCATACTGAGTTTAAACAGCGGTCTGTTAGGTTACGAATGTTATATGGTAATGGGGCCTCTTTCTTCTTACTTTATTTAGAACGAAACACCGGGAATGTTCATGGGGAATTTTGTTAGGATGCTAGGAATGATGCTTTTCGATTGATAGGTGAAGGTACGGGATCTGGGGATTTGGATTTGTGTGCTCGCTAAGATTTTTCTTTCAATCTTATGCCTACGTATTCCCGTTTACCGAAACAGGGAAATCAGAGAGATCGTAGTTCCTCCTATTTTAGGGGAGGAAATGGTGTTTTAGTGTCTTGTTCAAAGCCCAAGACATGAAGCTGAAAAGTTGGTTTATATCTTGTTCAAAGCACAAGATATGAAGCTGAAAAGGTGTTGTCTTTAGAGAGAATTTGTCATCTCTAAAGGGGGTCTGTTTGTCACAACTGTTGGGTGGCTGACTATAAAGGAGGATTACTTTAACCGGGATATGTGAATCCTAGCAATGCCATAATTTCCTTTATAGAGGGTTTTAACCTGAAGGAGAAGACTTTAACTCAGTGTAGAGAAATGCTATCTTTCCTTAGGAATTTCTCATGCTAAAAGAGGGACAGTGACGTGGATGTAAATAATCCAGAGGCTTGCCGCTTACAGCAATTAGATGAAAGAAGTTGTTGATGTTTGTATCCTATGAACGAGGCACAGTTGATTGACTCAACCGGGGTTTTTCTTATACAAAGCCTAAGAGGAGGCTATTGACCCAACAAGAGGATGCTTTTATGTCTCGTACGAAGCCTGAGAGGGAGGCTAAAAGGAGTTGACTCAACAAGAGAGTGCTTTTAGATGTGTCTTGTACGAAGCCCAAGACGGAGGCTAAAGGTTGACTCAATAAGAGAGTCTTTTATACTCAACAAGAGAGTGTTTTGTATCTCGTATGAAGCTCGAGATAGAGGCTAAAAGGATTATTGACTCAACAAGAGAGTATTTTTGTATCTCGTACGAAGCCCGAGATAGGGCTAAAAGGATTGTTGTTTCAGTTGAGTGACAGGTCCAGTAGGTTGGTTAAAAGAGAAAATCAGTTCTTATAAAGAGACTGATTAAAGGTAAGGTTATGCTTTGGGATTGATCAGAGGATCAGGGTTATTTTCTGTTTTTTAAGGAAATGGGGAATCCAGAGGGTATTGGAGACTGTCCGAGTCTACTGGTGTTTTTCCCTACTTGAGAATGCCTTCGAGACTCAAGGAGATTAGACTGTCTAAGTCTAGAGTTTTATCTTTTGTACTATGCTTAAAGAAACAGTAGTAGTACGTTCACGGTAGAAAGATCTAGACTCTTTGAAAGATTGTTCTATTAAGATGACTAATTTCTGTTCCTATACCTCTAGGAGGTCGTCGGGATAATTTGTACGAAGCCCAAGAGGAGGCTGGAAACTTTTAAGAAGCCGAGGGACAATTTGTACGAAGCCCAAGAGGAGGCTCTCTTCCCGAAGGAAGAGTCCTTATACGAAGCCTAAGAGGAGGCTGTGAATACTTCTAAGAAGCCGTAGGGTCCTTGTACAACGCCCAAGAGGAGGCGAGGATGCTTTTAGGAAGCCTGTGGGTCCCCAAACCCCGAGAAATTCAAGACAGGCTATTCACAGAGAATAGATTAAGCCAGGAAAGTCCAAGAATTTGGAAGAAACTCAAGAGATGCCATTCACGGAGAAAAGATCATCTCTGGGAAGTAAAGTTTCTTTGACAATTAAGGGTGACAGCCGAAGAGAAGACTGTATCTGGTGATCCTATGGGGGATCTAGTTTTGTCTATTTAAGAGTGATCAACAGGGCTTAGTGCTAGACGTAGTTGTCGGGGAAACTCTAAATATCTATACTAGTATTACACAGTTGATATAAGTTTATGAAAGAAGACTTACAGTGAAACAACACCACAATGCAATTATATGTATATGAAAGCGGATAAAGAAAGCATATAAACGCTTATTCGGTTGTAGAGCTTCCATGCTGTTTGGTTAGTTGTTCAAAAAATAAAGATCGAAAACAACAGTATATTCAAAATTAAAGGAGAAGTATTTTGAAAAGATGTTGGGGCTTACAGCTCAAGGAGAGGCCCAAGGTTTATCAGTGATCGCACTGTCGTTTTGTACAGAGGGACTTATACAAGTGACTGAGGCCCAAGAATGGTTTTCTGTACAAGGGGATTGGGTCTTACACTCTAATAGAGGCCCAAGTGTTTAAAGAAAAAGAATGGGGCTTACAACACGAGGGTAGGCCCAGATGATTGGTTTTTTTTATTGGCGATCGCGCCGAGGTTTTCTTTTAACGCAGGGGGACTTATACATATCTGAGGCCCAAAAAGTTTTGGTTAAAAGGGGATTGGGTCTTACACTCTAATAGAGGCCCAAAAGATTTATTTTTGTATAAGTGGTGGGGCTTACAGCTCAAGGAGAGGCCCAGGGTCATTTGTTTGAAAATGGCGGTCGCGCCGAGATTTTTGAAAACGCGGTGGGTCTTATACAATGCATTGAGGCCCAAAATGGTTTGGTTTTCAAAGGGGGTTGGGTCTTACACTCTAATAGAGGCCTAAGAATAATTTTGAATGGGTCTTATAGCTAGAGGAGAGGCCCAGGGTTTGTTTTTCAACGGACGATGATCGCGTCGAACTTTTTGAAATACAACGGGACTTATACAATAAGTGAGGCCCAAAAATAGGTTTGTATTTACAAAGGATTCGGTCTTATACTCTATTAGAGGCCCAAAAGTGTTTGAAATGGTTTGATGAGGGTGAAAATCAAAGAAACCCTAATTTGTTATTCTTTAAAAGTAAACATTTAAAGAAAATCAAATAAAATACCAAATAAGTTTGAATAAACCATTTGTGATTTTTGTTTAAGGTTTGAGAAATGAGGAATTAATCACAAAATGAATTAAAACTCACTTGGTTTTGATTTTCAAAGTAAATATTCACTTTTAAAATGTTTAAAAACATTAAAAAAAAATTTATTCACAAAAATACTAATTATATTGAATAAATAATATAAACTTAATTTTTTTGTGGAATAAAATATTTCAACATTTTTGTGATTTTTTACAAAAAGAACCAATAAAAAATAATTAAAATTGAAAGAGTTATTAATTTTCCAATTAATTAATAAAACATGAAAGTATTGGAAAAAATAGCAAAAATGTGAGAAAACACAGAATGGCATGGGTGGGGTTTGAACCCATGACCTCAAGGTTATAGGGCGCGCGCCTTACCACTGGGGTGGTGATAGATCCATTGCTTGAAGTGAAACCACAAATAAACAAGGCTTGCCTTGTTTTTGGCCTGGCCTAAGGCAAGGCAAGGCAAGTTTTGGGTCAGAAACGTGAAGATCATAACTTTCTCATTTCTCCATGGTTTGAGACAAAATTTATATGCATCTGGCCTAGAATTTCACAAGGAATCCAACGGTGGTGGTATTTTTTTCAGATCATACTCCCTCCTCAAAATCCGATAGTGGTTTTGAAAAAGGCCTATAATTGCATTTTCTATGCTACACTTTGATACAAGCATGAATTACATGATGAATAGGTTCAAACACAACATATATAACATGTATGAGGTGTGTATGATCAGTGGACTTCAAAGCAATGCATATTTTGGAAAGTTCAAGTCATGATGCTTACCTCTTTTTGAGCTTTTGGAGTTTTCTGTGCAATCTGCCAAACTTCTTGTTCCAGAAATGGTTTGATGCTTTGGACACTCTCAAATGACCCCTTAGAAGCTTTTAGGATGGTTGGAATCAGCTGGAACCTGCAAAAACACAAACTGGCCCTTTCTTGCAAAACGGGTTAAAATGACCAAAATAGCAACTCTCTCAAATGGTGTTCCAGATGGGGGGAACCATTTGGGACAATTCAAGGATGTTATTTGGAGTGTGTTTGAGGTTTTATCTGGTTTGGAAAGTGACTGAATCAAGACATGGCTTGAAAAATGTACAAAAGGCCTATTTTGAGGTTTTGAGATGTGACTTTGTGATTTAAGGATTACAGGTCACTTTTGATAGTTTGGATCACCTACATATGATGTTTATGAGGTGTTAGGATCATGAGTTGTGATGGAAATGCTCTCTAACTCAAAAACTCAGAGTTACCTTGCTAAAGAAGGCATTTTGGCCTAAAGAGAGGGATTTTGAGGAAAGCATCTGTTTGATGGCTTTGGTGTACTCAAACTGAGCACAAATGAGCTATATTTATAGTAGAGCAAGTTTGTTTTGGGATCAATAGTGAATGACAACGGCAGCAGAGGTTTGGCCAATGGTTGCACTTTGGAATCCAAGTCTCCTCTAGCGATTGACTAGAGGTTAGGGCACAGGGATGTGGTTCCCTTGGTCTTGGATAAGTCTTGACTGAATTCAGTTGGAAATGGCTCAGTTCATGCCACCTTGGTGCTTCCATTGAATGCTCCAAAACAAAATTGGAGTCTTGTCCCTCTTTTAGGCATTTCTAGGTTTGCCATGCTACTTCTTGTTCCAAGGACTTTGGAGGCTTGGCTCAGTGTTTGTCCCCTTTAAATTTGATCCTCAGATGTGTCCAAGATGATGACATGGCTTGGAATTAGCTGATTTTGCCAAATCAAGCAAAAATGCAAAATTCTGCCTAGCCTTGGCAGTTTTCAGCAAGGCATATTGCCATTGTCATATCTCATGGCCCAAGTGGAATTTGGTGATGTTCTTGGCCATTTTGGAAAGCCCTCATATGATACAACAACTGTTTGATCATATTTGGTTTTGATACCTTTTGGATCCAAGTGAAAAATCCCCCAACATTTGGAAAAAAGTGAAGGTAGATTCTGACTTAGTGAAAATTTCACTAAGTGTTCGAAAAAAATGACATTTTCACTTTTTGTGATATTGATCATTCCATAACTCAAAATCCATGATGAATTTGGAAGGAGGTCAGTTCTAAGCTTTTGTAGAGGGTAATGAGAGCTACAAATCTAGCTTTGGATGGGGAAAATGGCCTTGTGGTTTAGGAGTTATGATCCTCCAAAGTTGGTACCCTTGCCACTTTATTTCAAAACTTAGAAAATTTTCTAAGTTTTTTTATGGTTACCCCTTTTACAAGTTATCCCACTTTTCTTGATTTTTCTTGATGAATGATGATTTCAATCACACATTAACATCATTTTAGGGTTAAAAACCCATTTTTGTGAAAAATCTCAAAAAGTCAAAGTTGACTTTTGTGCACAGTTGACTTTTTATCAGATGAATTCCAAACTGTGCAATCCTCTATGAAATCAAGTCCTTGACCTAAATCAAACTTGATGAATTGATTTCATAGGTGTTATAGGGTGTATTGAATCATGTCCTAGGGTTTGGGAGCATGTCCTGGTCAAAAGTCAAAGATACAGTTGACTTTTCTCGCGAAACCCTAATTGTGGTTCTGATGAACTTGAAACTTGTTACTCAAGCTTCTTGGATCAATCCATTGTTGCAAATGGATTAATGTTGTTTATTAGAGACCCTCAAATCCTCCTTTGAGGCCTTGGCTCATGTTTTGTCCCAAAAGTCAACTTAGGGGTGAATTAGGTCAAGAAACCCTAATTCCTAATTTTTAGTGAATGCACCCTCTGAGGCTAGACTAACTTGATGATTGGGTCCATGAGGTTCCATGGGGTATATTATGTTATGCTTTGAAGCATTGGCTCATTCCCAGAGTAAAATTTCCATCTGGAGGCCCTGGTCGACCAAAACCCTAATTTGGTGGCACTGGCGATCTTGAGGCTTGATCCACCTAGAAGGGAGAAGCCTTGTGCTTAATCCTTGAAATGGGAGTCCTCTTGATCCATTGTATGTTTGAGAGGTTAGACAAGTTGAAGATCATGTCATTCCTTGATTGATCCTTTGTCTAAGAACTCTGAGAGGGCTTGAAACCCTAACCTTTGATTGTAGTGGATGCTCACCCATCTTTGGGGAGACTAATGAGGCATGATGGTCCATCCATATTGTGATGATGATTTGCACAATGATGGGAAATCTTAGTGGTCAAAATTTGGGGTATGACAGATGCCCCTATTTAATCTTCTTGGACCCGAAGGTGTGAATGGCGAAGGTATTCGGGCATTCGGGGTGCAAGAGGATTAAATATCGGAATACCCAAAATTTTGATGGTGGTTATGAATGGTAGCTTACACATTCATCTTCTTTTGCTAAGCGAAGATGCTTAGAAAAGGTAAAACTTCCCCTCGATCCTGATTTCCTACCAAGGAACTAGTCTAAGTTTCTGAAATAAACTTCCCCTCGATCCTGGTTTCCTACCAAGGAACTGGTCTCAGTTTCTGATATAAACTTCCCCTCGATCCTGGTTTCCTACCAAGGAACTGGTCTCCGTTTCTTTTGCCAATAAACTTTCTTGACAAGGGACGTTATTCGTAGCGAATTTCCTCAAACTTCTCGCCGAATTTTCCTGGAGAGATGCCATTTGATAGAAAAAGTTTTGATGTCAGACTTGCTGGGGAAACCCGTCTGTCTGAGCTGCAGAGGTGTACAAACTTCTCTGTTGGAGATGCCATTCGTTGACTCTACTGAGGGAGAACGAGTCTCTTGAGAGACTGTTTTCGCTTGGGGATATTGCATCATACTTTTCTCAAAGATCTTTTCGGAGAAATTCCATATGATGTGATCCAATTTTGAGGTGCTGATGACTTCATTAACATCGACTCTCCGGAGAGCAAAATCAAAGTGTTGCTGAAAGTCTTTAGTTGTGAGGCTTTCTCTGGGGATTTTCCTTAATCCGGGAAAGCAACGATATCATCTTCGATGGCGAAGAGTGACATTTGTCGAAAGTTTCTCTGGCCTTTTTAGAGTTTCAAGTTATCAAAGTGGTCAAGGGCCAACTCTAATCCAGAAATAAACTGGAGGAGAGAGATTGTTCAGACACAACATTTCCTGACGAGGAAAGAACTGACAACCCGATTGAGAGGACTGTTATCACTAGGGGATAAGACCGACTAATGTGATAGTGATGCAATATGAATATGAATGTAAATCAATAATGCATGATGCATGTATGTATATGCTGACAAAACTGACGCGACATACAAACTAACGGATGAACACGATTGGATACTCGGCCACAGTGGCGCATGTAGAAATATCGCTGGTTCAAGATTGCAATTCTGCCTTGCTTAGGAGAAACGGTCCCTGTTGGGAGCGACGCTGGCCGGGCTTAGGAGATGAGAACTCGGCCGAAGAGGTCAGATGGAGCATTCGCATCTGACATAGCTGATCCTTCATTCAGGCATACTAGTTTAGAAGGAGTACTTTGATTCTGTACTTTGAGGCTCGGACACCTTTGGAGAAGTGATCGATGTTCTTTCGATGTTCAACCGTCAAAAGAAATTGCCATCTTTATTTTTAAAAGTAGAACAATTTTAACAAGTAAATTCATTTTTGTTTCGTTTCAAGAATCGTTGATTATGTTAAAAACATCATTATGTAAAGCTAAAGCAAATATGAATTGCAAATAAAAGCACAAGGGCTCAACTTTTATTGATAGGATGGAGATCAGCCAAACGCGTGATCCCATAGAGTATTTACAAAGTTTAACAAATGGTAATTTACAGGGAAAAGGGCTATGTTGAAACATAACGACCACTATCCTTCTATCAACTTCGAATTCGGGGCATCCTGAGCTTCTGTCAAAGATGATCGTGACTGGAGTTTCTGATGGATGGCATGACTACTGAGGAGTTGAACTGATCAGACGTAGTTACTTGCCATTATCCCTAACTTTTTCCTGGATTGGACTTTGAGATTTCCAATCCACCGGGATGACATTTTGACTTTATCTCTAATTTTTGCCTGGACCGCCCTTTCGGGTTTTCAATCCACCGAGACGTTTCTTTTTAGTTTAGGCGAAGTATTTCTTGACTACATCAACATTTGTGGGGTAGGCAAATTCCTCTCCGTCCATGGTTGCAAGTCTCACGACACCGCCTGAGAAAGCTTTCTTGACCACATAGGGGCCGTCATAATTCGGAGTCCATTTGCCCCGAGAATCAGTGAGAAAATATTGTATCTTTTTTAGCACAAGGTCTCCTTTCCAGAAGACGCAAGGTCGGACCTTTTTGTCGAACGCCTTCTTCATTCTTTGCTGATATAACTGACTGTGGCATAGTGCCGTGATTCGGTTCTCTTCGACCAGGTTCAGTTCATCGTGTCTACTTTGACACCATTTAGCTTCTGTAAGCTTAGCTTCCATCAATACCCGGATTGATGGGATCTCTACTTCTATGGGGAGCATTGCTTCCATGCCATATACTAGAGAGAAAGGGGTTGCCCCTGTTGAAGTGCGGACAGATGTGCGATAACCGTGAAGAGCAAAGGGCAACATTTCATGCCAGTCTTTGTTGGTTACAACCATCTTTTGAACAATCTTCTTGATGTTCTTGTTAGCTGCTTCTACCGCTCCGTTCATCTTTGGTCGGTAGGGAGATGAGTTATGGTGTTCGATCTTGAACTCTGCGCACAACTCTTTCATTATCTTATTGTTCAAGTTAGATCCATTATCAGTAATGATCTGGCTCGGAACACCATAACGGAAGATGATATTGTTTTTGATAAATCGGACCACCACTTGTCGGGTTACATTAGCGTACGATGCTGGTTCGACCCACTTGGTGAAGTAATCAATGACTACCAGGATGAACCGATGTCCGTTTGAAGCCTTAGGCTCAATCAAGCCAATCATGTCGATTCCCCATATGGAAAAAGGCCATGGGGAAGAAAGAACTTTGAGATGCGTTGGCGGTACATGAATTTTGTCAGAGTATATCTGACACTTATGACACTTCCTCATATACTTGTAGCAGTCGGATTCCATTGTCAACCAATAGTACCCTGCTCTTAGAATTTTTCTCGCCATTGTATGTCCGTTGGCATTGTAGCGAGCGATTTTGGACGTGGTTGTGAAGCACTATCGCTTTGGTACTACAGTTCGATTCATTTTTTATCCTATTGAAGCTGATGAAGGAAGGGAAATAGATGTCTCCAATTAACCCTGCTTGCAAACTGAGTTTGAATAGATGATTGTTGGTTTACAGATGCTACAAAGATTGTGGGTCTCTCTTAGGTTATTTTGTTAAAATAGTGCCCGGGCGATTGGTAGGAGGTTAAGACTAATGCTTTTCGATTGATATATGAAGGTACGGGATTTGGGGCTTTGGATTAGTGTGCTCGCTAAGATTTTTCTTTCAATCTTATGCCTACGTATTCCCGTTTACCGAAACAAGGAAATCAGAGCGATCGTAGTTCCTCCTATTCTATGGGAGGAAATGGTGTTTTGGTGTCTTGTTCAAAGCCCAACATGTGAAGCTAAAGGGGTGTTGACTTTAGAGAGAATTTGTCATCTCTAAAGGGGTCTGTTTGTCACAATTGTTGGGTGACTGGTTATAAAGGAGGATTACTTTAACTGGGATATGTGAATCCAGCAATGCCATAATTTCCTTTATAAGGGTTTTCTAACCTGAAGGAGAAGACTTTAACTCAGTGCAGAGCAATGCCATCTTTCCTTAGGAATTTCTCATGCTAAAAGAGGGACAATGGCATGGATGTAGATGATCCAAAGGCTTGCTGCTTATAGCAATTAGATGAAGGGAAAGGAGTTGTTGATGTTTGTATACTGTGAACGAGGCACAACTTTGATGCTAAAAGGTTGATTGGTTCAACCGGGGTTTCCTTATACAAAGCCTAAGAGGAGGCTATCGACCCAATAAGAGGGTGATTTTTGTATGTCTCGTACGAAGCCCGAGAGAGAGGCTAAAAGGGTTGACTCTACAGGAGAATCTTTTATATGTGTCTTGTACGAAGCCCAAGACAGAGGCTAAAGGTTGGACTCAACAAGAGGGTCTTTTATACTCAACAAGAGAGTGTTTTGTATCTCATACAAAGCCCGAGATGAAGGCTAAAAGGGTTTTTGACTCAACAAGAGAGTCTTTTATACTCAACAAGAGAGTGTTTTGTATCTCATACAAAGCCCGAGATGGAGGCTAAAAGGGATGACTCAACAAGAGAGTCTTTTATACTCAACAAGACAGTGTTTATAGGTTAGTTCTGCTGGGGAGAATCATTGTACAAAGCCCAAGAGGAGGCTAGGGTGCTGGTGACTGTTTCAGTCGAGTGACAGGTCCAGTATGTTGGTTAAAAGAGAAAATCAGTTCTTATATGAGTACTGTTTGCACTCAGGGATTTGATTCGAGGATCAGGGTTATTTCCTGTTCTTTAAGGAAATTGGAAATCCAAAGGGTATTGAGACTGTCCGAGTCTATGGGTTTCATCTCCTAGTTTTGAAAGGAGCTTGAGAATGTCTTTGAGACTCAAGGGAATTAGATTGTCCAAGTCTAGAGTTTCATATTTTGTACTACGTTTAAGAAACAGCAGTAGCAAGATCTAGACTTTTTGAAATACTGTTCTATTAAGATGACTAATTTCTGTTCCTATACCTCTAGAGGAGGCTATCATTCCCGGAGGAAGAAATCATTTATACGAAGCCTAAGAGGAGGATGCGAATACTTCTAAGAAACCGACGGGTCCTTGTACAACGCCCAAGAGGAGGCGAGGATGCTTTTAAGAAGCCTGTGGGTCCCCAAACCCTGAGAAATTCAAGACAGTCTATTCATAGAGAATAGATCAAGCCAGGAAAGTTCGAGAATTTGGAAGAAACTCAAGAGATGCCATTCACGGAGAAAAGATCATCTCTGGGGAATAGAGTTTCTTTGACGATTTCTAAAGGTGACAGTCTGTGAAAGGGTTCACCGAGAATGCTGCCTTTCACGTCTCCATATTGTTTAACCCCAAGAGGAGGGAAGACTGTGTCTGGTAATCCTATGGGGATCTAGTTTTGTCTACTTCTAAGAGTGATCAACGAGCTTAATGCTAGACGTAGTTGCTGGGAAAACTCTAAATATCTATACTATTTTTACACAGTCAATATGAGTTTATGAAAGAAGATTTACAGTGAAACAGCCCCACAATACAGTTATATGTATATGAAAGCGGATAAAGAAAGCATATAACCACTTACTCGGTTGTAGAGCTTCCATGCTGTTTGGTTAGTTGTTCAACAAAGAAAGATTGAAAACAACAGTATATTCAAGATCAAAGGATAAGGTGCTTTGAAATGAAAGATTGGGGCTTACAGCTCAAGGAGAGGCCAAAGTTTTATCAGTGATTGCACTGTGGTTTTGACTTTGTACATGGACTTATACAAGTGACTGAGGCCCAGGAAAGGTTTTTTCTGTACAAAGGGGTGGGTCTTACACTCTCTCAAGAGGCCCAAAAGGTTTAAAGAAAAAGAGTGGGGCTTATAACACGAGGGTAAGCCCATCTGATTTTTCATTTGAAATGGCGATCACGCCGAGATTTTTGAAAACACAGTGGGTCTTACACTCTAATAGAGGCCCAAAGTATTTTAAAAAAGAAGAATGGGTCTTACTACTCGAGGGTAGGCCCAAAGTTATTTGCGTACAAAACGACGATCACGCCGAGGTTTTTGAAAATACCCGGAGGGACTTATACAATAAGTGAGGCCCACAATAGGTTATTTTACAAAAAGGCTTGGGTCTTACACTCTATTAGAGGCCCAAAGTGTTTTTAAAAAGAATGATGAGGGTTGAATTAATCAAAACCCTAATTTGTTTCCAAAATGTATTTTAATTGAATAAAAAATCCAATTAAAATGATCAAAATTGTTTAACATGTGGAAAACAAATTGTGATCTTGGATTAATGTTTCAAAAATCATGTTTTGACCTACAAAATGATTAGAAGTCATTAAAATTTACAAAATCAAGAGGGAAAAAATAATATAAATGTCAAAAACAATTAAAATATTAATTCTTTGCAAAAATATCAATTATATGAAATAAATAATACTTTTGGGATTTTTTCATAAAATAAAATATTTTAACATTTTTGTGAACTATAAAAAAAAGAATCAACTCAAAATCATTAAAACTCAGAGAGAAATTAATTTTAGAATCAATTAAATAAAATCACAAAATTCAAATATTTGAATTTTCAAAAAAGGGCGCCAAGAACACCCAAGAACACGCGCGTGTTCTGGGTTTTGCCCAGATTTGCATTTTCTCTCCAATATCCCTGAATACTTGATTATATCATGCAAACCACCTATCAATCTGCTCGTTTCAACTTCACGATCATGTCTATGGTCTTTAATTTCATTTATTTTTAACATGGAATAAGAAATCAAGACAAAACCTCAAGAACCCTAAAATTTGCATGAAGGCTGAGAATTTTGATACACGATTCAAACAAAGCAATTAATTGAGGGGAAACATTCTATGCATGATTATGAACATTTGGCAAAAGTATTGTGCGAGGAAATATGCATAGATTAAGAGATGGCCAAGTTTAGGCTTTCTTGAAGGTCGTGACAGCAAGACCAATTTGATTTTTGAGTTGGAGGTGTTACAGATGGGTTGTGATGATCTGAACAGCTTCAATGGATGTTGTGGAGTGTGTTGCAAGCTTTGGAACACTTTGGAAGTCTTTGGATCAAGCTGGAGCACTCCAACTGCATAATTGAAGCATAATGGCTAGGTTGATAGGTGATTTTGAGCTGGGGGTGTTACAGTTGGTGTTTAAGTGTTTGGACACCTCAAATACATCATATGTGATGTGTCTGGGCAATTGGAATGGATTGCTTATGGCTGCAACTCAAAACCCGATAGTGGTTGCTCTAAAACAAGAAAACTTGGCACTTAAGAGAGAATGAGAGAAAGCAGTGCTATAACTGGCTTTGGTGTGAGTTGAATGATCCATTGGAACCTCTATTTATAGGTGATCAACTCTTGTCTTGGAGGAATAGTGAATGGCGACTGGATCAGATCACATTCAAAGGCTTTGGCTTGGTGGCATTTCTTCTCACACAAGGCAACCTAGCCCCTCCCAAGAGCAGGGCTAAACCTTGACCAAATTCACATTCTTCAGATGTTTTTATTGTTGTTTAATCAGAGAACTTGACTGAGTAGAGTGGCTTTGTTGAAAGTGCCCTATTTCACATAAATGCCTTTGAATTTCAAGGCATATATGCCAAAATGCATTAATCTCAAGTTGGAAGATCCCTTGCCCTTTGGACTCAACCCTATCAGTTGGATCAGTTGGCTTATGATCAGATTGGATGTATGTGGCATAGTGATCATTACTTTTGATTCAGAAATCGTTGATGGCAAGAAAACTCACAAACTGATTTTTCATGGCAGCCTTGGCATGGTGTGTTGTAGCAGCCATAACTCTAGGCTCAAGTGGAGTGGTTTCATGCCAATGAGTTGCTTGGATTGTAGGCAACATGCACAACAACATTGATGTTTATCTTTGGAACTGATTCAGCTTGCATCTATGTGAAAAAATCCCACAAGTTTTGGTGTTTCAACACAAAATCTGCCTTGCCCAGAATTTTTCTAAGTGTTGGAAAAGTTGTACTTTCATGTTTTTAGTGATTTTGCTCCAACCATAACTCAAAATCCATAATGAATTTGGAGGGGGGGGGGGGGGGGTCAGTTTTTAGCTTTTGTAGAGGGCCATGAGATCTACAAATCAAGCTTTGGATGGGGAAAAATGGCTTTGTAGTTTAGGAGTTATGATCCTCCAAAGTTGGTACCCTTGCCACTTTATTTCCTAACTTAGAAAATTTTCTAAGTTTTTATGGTTACCCCTTTTACAAGTTATCCAACTTTTCTTGATTTTTCTTGATGAATGATGATTCAAATCACACATTAACATCATTTTAGGGTTAAAAAACCATAAAAGTGAAAAATCTCAAAAAGTCAAAGTTTAACTTTTGTGCACAGTTGACTTTTTATTAGATGAATTCCAAACTGTGTGATCCCCTAGGAAATCATGCCTTTGACCTAAATCAAACTTGATGGACATGTTCCATGGGTATTATAGGGTATATTGAAGCATGTCCTAGGGTTTGGGAGCATGTCCTGGTTAAAAGTCAAAGCTACAGTTGACTTTTCTCGCGAAACCCTAATTGTGGCTCTGATGAAATTGAGACTTGCTGCTCAAGCTTCTTGGATTAATCCATTATTGCAAATGGATCCATGTAGTATGTTGGAGACCCTCAAATCATGTCTTGAGGTCTTGGCTCATGATTTGTCCCAAAAGTCAACTTAGGGGTGAATTAGGTCAAGAAACCCTAATTCCTGATTTTTGATGAATGCATCCCCTGAGGCTAAATTGACATGATGATTGGGTTTATAATGTCCCTTGGAGCATCATATGTTTTGCTTTGAAGCAATGGCTCATGCCCAGAGGAAAATTTCCATTTGGAGGCCCTGGTTGACCAAACCCTAATTTGGTGACATTGGCGATCTTGAGGCTTGATCCACATGGAAGGGAGCAGCCTTGTGCTTAATCCTTAAAGTGGGAGTCCTCTTGATCCCTTGTAGATATTTGAGAGGTTAGACAAGTTGAAGATCATGTCATTTCTTAATTGATCCTTTGTCTAAGAACTCTGAGAGGGCTTGAAACCCTAATTCTGATTGTAGTAAGTGTTCACCCATCTTTGGGGAGACTGATGAGGCAAGATAGTTCATCCATATTGTGATGATGATTTTCACAATGACGGGGAATCTTAGTGGTCAAAATTTGGGGTATGACAGATGCCCCTATTTAATCTTCTTGGACCCGAAGGTTTGAATGACAAAGGTATTCGGCCATTCAGGGTGCAAGAGGATTAAATATCGGAATGCCCGAAATTTTGATGGTGGTCATGAATGGTAGCTTACGCATTCATCTTCTTTTGCTAAGCAATGATGCTTAAAAAAGGTAAACTCCCCCTCGATCCTGGTTTCCTGCTAAGGAACTGGTATTAGTTTCTGAAGTAAACTTCCCCTCGATCCTGGTTTCCTACCAAGGAACTGGTCTTAGTTTCTGAAGTAAACTTCCCCTCGATCCTGGTTTCCTACCAAGGAACTGATCTTAGTTTCTTTTGTCAATAAACTTTATTGACAAGGGACGCTATGTGTAGCGGTTTTCCTCAAACTTCTCGCCGAATTTTCCTGGGGAGATGCCATTTGATGGAAAAAGTTTTGAAGTCAGACTCGCTGGGGAACCCATTCGTCTGAGTTGTAGAGGTGCACAAACTTCTCTATTGGAGATGCCATTTGTTTCTACTGGGGAAAGCAAGTCTCTTGAGAGACGGCTTTCACGCTTGGGGATATTACATCATACTTTTCTCGGGATTTTCCCAGAGAAATACCATATGATGGGATCCAATTTTGAGGTGCCGATGACCTTTTCATCCGTGGTTTTTCAGAGAAAAACTGTCGTACCGCCGGATCTCTGATTAAGAGGCTTTCTTTGGGGATTTTCCTTAATCCAAGAAAGCGAAAATATCATCTTTAATGGTGAAGAGTGACATCGGTTGAAGGTTCTCTGGTCTTTCAGAGGTTCAAGTTATCAAAGTGATCAAGGACCCAACTTCAATCCAGAAATAAATTGGAGGAGAGATTATTTAAATGCAACATTTCCTAATCGAGGAAAGAACTGACAACTCGACCGAGAAGACAGCTATCACTAGGGATAAGACCGACTGGAGTGATAGTGATGCAATATGAAATGTGTATGCAAATCAATAATGCATGATGTATGTATGTATATGCTGACAAAACTGACGCGACATACAAACTAAAAGATGAACATGACTGAATACTCAGCCATCACGGGGCGAAGAAGTACCGCTGGTTCAAGATAACCATTCTGCCTTGCTTAGGAGAAACGGTCCCTGTTGGGAACTATGTTGGTCGGGCTTAGGAGATGAGAACTCGGCCGAGGGTGTCAGATGAAACACGATCTCTGACATAGCTGATCCTTCATTCAGGCGCACTGGTTTAGAAGGAGTACTTTGATTCTGCACTTTGAAGCTCGATTACTTCTGGAGAAGCTGTTGATGTTCTTCCGATGTTCAACAGTAAAAAGAAATTGCCAACTTCATTTTGAAAGCAGAAAAAGTTTTACAAGTAAATTCATTTTTTTGTTTTATTTCAAGAATCATTGATCACGTTAAAAACATCATTCTGTAAAGATAAAACAAACATGAATTGCCAATAAAAGCACAAGGGCTCAAATTTCATTGATAGGATGGAAATCAGCCAAACGCGTGATTCCATAGAGCATTTACAAAGTTAGAATATGGTAATTTATAGGGAAAAGGGCTACGTTGAAACATAACGACCACTATCCTTCTACCAACTTTGAATTCGGGACATCCTGAGCTTCTATCAAAGATGACCTTGATTGGAGTTTTCCTGACGGATGATGTAACTGCTGCTGAGGGACTTGCCCCTTTGTTGAACATAGTTACTTGCCATTATCCCTAACTTTTGCCTGGATTGTATTGTGATGTTTCCAATCCACCGGGATGATTTTTGATCATGTCTCTAATATTTGCCTGGACCGCCCTTTCGGGTTTTCAATCCACCGAGACGTTTTTTTTAGGCGAAGTATTTCTTGACTACATCAACATTTGTGGGGTAGGCAAATTCCTCTCCGTCCATAGTTGCAAGTCTCAAGGCTCCGCCTGAGAAAGCTTTCGTGACCACATAGGGGCCGTCATAATTCGGAGTCCACTTGCCCCGAGAATCAGTGAGAAACGATTGTATTTTCTTGAGCACAAGGTCTCCTTTCCTGAAGATGCGAGGTCGAACCTTTTTGTCAAAAGCCTTCTTCATTCTTTGCTGATACAACTGACCGTGGCATAGAGCCGTTATTCTCTTTTCTTCGATCAGATTTAGTTCGTCATGTCTGCTTTGACACCATTCAGCTTCTGTAAGCTTAGCTTCCATCAATACCCTGATTGATGGGATCTCTACTTCGATGGGGAGCACTGCCTCCATGCCATATACTAGAGAGAAAGGGGTTGCCCCTGTTGAAATGCGGACGGATGTCCGATAACCGTGAAGAGCAAAGGGTAGCATCTCGTGCCAATCTTTGTAGGTTACAACCATCTTCTAAACAATCCTCTTGATGTTCTTGTTAGCCGCTTCTACCGTTCCGTTCATCTTGGGTTGGTAGGGAGATGAGTTATGGTGTTCGATCTTGAATTCTGCGCACAACTCTTTCATCATCTTATTGTTCAAGTTAGATCCATTATCAGTAATGATCTGGCTCGGAACATCATAACGGCAGATGATATTATTTTTGATGAATCGGACCACCACTTGTCGGGTTACATTAGCATATGATGCTGCTTCGACCCATTTGGTGAAGTAATCAATGGCTACCAGGATGAACCGATGTCCTTTTGAAGCCTTGGGCTCAATCATGCCGATCATGTCGATTCCCCATATGGAAAAAGGCCATGGGGAAGAAAGAACTTTGAGATGCGTTGGCGGTACATGAATTTTGTCGGAGTATATCTGACACTTGTGACACTTCCTCATGTACTTGTAGCAGTCGAATTCCATTGTCAACCAATAGTACCCTGCTCTCAGAATTTTTTTCGCCATTGTGTGTCCGTTGGCATGAGTGCCAAAGGACCCTTCGTGAATTTCTTTTATCAGCATGTCTGCTTCTGGTCTGTCGATGCATCGGAGCAAGACCATGTCAAAATTCCGCTTATAAAGTGTATCACCGCTCAGAAAGAAGCTGCCTGCCAGGCTTCTGAGGGTTTTCCTGTCCTTTCTAGATGCCCCATGTGGGTACTCTTGTTTCTGAAGGAAGCATTTCATATCGTGATACCAAGGTTTGTCATTTATGACTGCTTCAATCGTGAAGATGTAAGCGGGTCGCTCAAGGCACATTATGTCAATCTTGGGCATGTCATTCCAATGACCTACACTAATCATGGAAGAGAGAGTGGCTAATGCATCAGCCATGTGATTCTCATCACGAGGGATGTGGTGAAACTCGATTCTGTTGAAAAAAGGTAACAACCTTCTTGCGTAATATTTGTAAGGAATTAGTCCTGATTGGTATGTGTTCCAATCTCCTTTGATCTGATTGAAGACCAAAGCTGAGTCACCATATACATCCAAGTTCTTGATCCTCAAATCAATCGCTTCTTTGAGACCCATGATACAAGCTTTGTATTCGGCCTCGTTATTTGTACACTTGAACGTAAGTCTAGCAGTGAAAGGAATGTGGGTACCCTGAGGTGTTATGATGATTGCCCCAATTCTGTTTCCGTAATGATTGACAGCTCCGTCAAAGATAAGTCCCCACTGGGAACCTGGTTCTGGCCCTTCACTGGGTAGCGGTTCATCGCAGTCTTTCATTTTCAGATACATGACATCTTCGTCTGGGAAGTCAAATCCGATAGATTCTTGATCGTCAATCGGTTGATGAGCCAAATGATCAGCTACAACACTTCCTTTAACGGCTTTCTGAGCGTGGTACTCCATGTCATATTCTGACAACATCTGCCAATGGGAAATCCTTCCCGTGAGAGCAGGCTTTTCAAAGACATACTTGATTGGATCCATTTCAGAGATCAACCAAGTAGTGTGACGAATCATGTACTGGTGCAGACGTTTGGCTGCCCAAGCCAAAGCGTAGCAAGTTTTCTCAAGCATAGTGTACCGAGTCTCGCAGTCGGTGAATTTCTTGCTCAAATAGTAGATGGCAGACTCCTTCCTTTTGGTTTCGTCTTATTGGCCAAGTACACATCCCATTGAGTCCTCTAGGACGGTGAGGTAGATGATTAGTGGTCTTCCTCCCACTGGAGGTGATAGAATCGACGGGTTCAACAGGTATTCCTTGATACTGTCAAAGGCGGTTTGGCAATCTTCTGTCCAAACGCAGTCCTGGTTCTTTTTGAGTAATTTGAAAATTGGCGCACATGTCGTGGTCATGAGGAATATGAATCTGGAGATGTAGTTCAAACGTCCCAGGAATCCTCTGACTTGTTTTTCAGTTTTCGGAGAAGGCATTTCTTGAATGGCCTTGACCTTGTCAGGATCGACCTCAATTCCCTTCTGGCTGACGATGAAGCCTAAGAGTTTCCCTGAACGGACACCAAAGGTGCACTTGTTGGGATTCAAGTGGAGTTTGTACTTTCTCAACCACTCAAATAGTTTTGACAGGTGGGTCACATGCTCCTCTTCTGTTCTAGATTTTGCAATCAAATCATCGACATATACCTCAATTTCTTTGTGTATCATGTCATGAAACAAAGTAGTCATGACCCTTTGATAGGTTGCCCCAACATTCTTCAAACCGAACGGCATCAACTTATAACAAAAGGTACCCCAAGGGGTAATGAACGAAGTTTTCTCCATGTCTTTTGGCGCCATTTTGATCTAATTATAGCCCAAGAATCCATCCATGAATGAGAAAACTTTGAACTTTGTTGTACTGTCAACCAGCATGTCAATGTGTGGTAAAGAAAAGTCGTCCTTTAGACTAGCCTTGTTTAGGTCTCTGTAGTCGACACACATTCTGACATTTTCGTCCTTTTTGGGAACGGGTACGATATTGGCTAACCATTGAGGATATTCTGATGTGGCGAGGAAACCCGCGTCAATCTGTTTCCGTACCTCCTCTTTGATTTTGATGGCCATGTCTGGATGAGTCCGTCTCAACCTCTGTTTTACTGGCGGACATTCCGATCTCAACGGTAAATGATGTTCCACGATGCTGGTATCCAACCCTGGCATATCCTGATAGGACCAAGCAAACACATCGGGAACCCCTTTGAGAAGCTTTGTCAAACTCTCTTTAGCAGTTGGACTGAGTAGTGCCCCAATCTTGATTTCTTTTTTCTCTTCTTCTGAACCCACGTTGATCGTTTCCAACGGCTCTTTGTGAGGTTCAATGGACCTTTCCTCTTGTCTGAGTAATCGGGATATATCTTCTGGAATTTTGTTGTCAACTTCTTCTTCAGCCCCAAATACCGGGAACTCAAAGTCGGGAGAAGGCATTGGATCGTATGTTTCAAATAGGTTTAAAACAAGCAATCTGCATGTCGTGATGATTCGTGTTTAGAAGAGATAGACAAAATGCAAGAGTGTATGCAGTGTTTTTATTATTTGAGATGTTTTTTAGGATTACCATTTTCTGAGAAAAGCAAAAAGAGAAAACAGCAATTAACGCAGAAATTACAGAACAACGTTATTTTATTAATGAACAAGTCGATTCTTGAAACTACAACCCTATAAAACAAAACTCTGTCGCTTTGGGCAAAGCGAAGAGGGAAAATTTACAGAAAGCGAGCCCTATCAAAACATCCGTTTCACCTGGGCAGGGTGAAAGGCTAAAGATGGCAATTACTTCGACTTATGAATAATCTTCGGAACATCGACAACAACCCATTGGCGGTGAACTCCTCGGTGAATCACAAAGTCTGGCACTTTCCTTGATTTGTCTTCAGAAATAACACTGATTTCTGGTGGAGCAGGATCATTGGAATCTGTCTCCCAGGAAGAGTTGTCGTAGGAGGATTCCTCTGTTGCATTTTGCATAACATTTGTGCTCTTAGGTAGATCTCCCCATCCAGTTGGCTGGATGTCTTCGAGCCTGATATGAGAGCTTTCAGGAGCGGTGTACTTGACCATGAAGTCAAATTTTCCACTTGGTTGTCCCAGGGTGTCCCACACCTCCTCGGAGTTGGAGGAGTAATCTCTATCGATGACGTTGACCTCGGGAAAAGCATAGTTGATGAATTCAGGTCCTACAAACGTTACGAATTCATCGTCATGTTGAGTAGTTTCTGAATGACCTGAGTGTTGATCCCATGACATGGTGGGGACGCAGGCATTCTTTTCAATGATGCTCAGCTAATTTTCGTTGTTCGGATGACTCTCTTACCCTAAGTTTCCTGAGTAAGGCTGCCACTTTGGCAGACCATCCATCGGGCCATAGTAGTCGTGGTCAAAGTTGTCCTTCATCAGAGTGTTTTCCTCTAATGAGTTTGGTGGAGCACGGCATCCTTCCGGATCACACCCTACGTATATCATTTCGACGTCTGACCTGGGTATAAATTTCGGGCTCTGTGCGGGATAGCAAAACGGCGTAGGTAGCTCTTCCTGAGACATATAACCGTCCTCGTTGAGGTAGGACTTCCATTTCACATCTGTGTCAGAGGGATCCTCCTCATTGATAGTGTGTACTTCTTGAGTCACTGGTTGAAGGAAACCTCCACTGTGGAAGAAATTTTGAATGGGATGAAGACTTTCATCGCTGGCAGCTGTCTGAGTACAGGTTGCAGAAAAACCAAGACCCTTCTTTGTTTTATTGTCAGTAGGAATGACAAGCTGTCCCCATCCTATTGTATTGGTACTTTCGACCGCTTTGATAGCGTCTTTGTATGAGGAAATCGAGGTTCCTCCTTCGGATTGATCGCCTCTGTGTAACAAAAGTGTTTGGAACTGAGTTCCAATTATCCCTTCCGGTTCCACATAAGTGGTTGATGATAAATTTCTTACGAGCAAAACCTGTTCCCCACAGACCGTGACGAGTTGACCGTTCTGAACGAACTTTAGCTTTTGGTGGAGGGTCGAGGTGACCGCCCCAGCCTGATGTATCCAAGGTATTCCTAATAAACAACAGTACGTTGCCCGGATGTCCATGACCTGGAAAATGACTTGGAAAGTGTGAGGACCAATAGTTATAGGAAGATCAACTTCGACGATAACCGTTTTTCTGGACCCGTCGAATGCTTTGACGACGACCTCACTGGTTCTCATCGGGGGTCCTTTGAAGGATAATTGCGTCAAGGTGGACTTTCGCATAACATTCAGGGCTGACCCTGTGTCTACTAGTACGCTGGCTAAAGCATCATCCTGGTAGTTGACCGTGATATTGAGTGCCATGTTATGACGGCGACCCTCCTCAGGTAATTCCTCATCACTAAACCCCAAATTATTACAGGAAGTGATGTTAGAGACAATGCTATCGAACTGTCTGATTTTTACATCCTGTTCCACAAAAGCTTGCTCCAAGACTTTCTGTAGAGCCTCCCTATATGCTTCTGAACTGAGTAAAAGTGACAGCACATAGATCTTTGAAGGAGTTTGTAATAGCTGATCAACAATGTTGTATTCACTCCTTTGGATGAGCTTTAGCATCTCATCATCATTTTTCGAAAGGTCGGGATTACTGGATTGACCGACTGGTGGATTGGGAACTTCTGTCTGAGGTTCCTTTTCTTTGATAGGTTCTCCAACCCCTCGGTTGAAGATTCTACCACTCTGTGTTACTCGACTGATGTCTGCAATATTCACGACGGAGGGTAATGGAATTTCCTTTCCATTCTCGACTGTTGTTGCACCGTATTTGTAAGGGATAACCTTAGTTGATTCATACTGTAATGGTCCTGGTAGATAGATGACTATGGGAGCCTTCTGATTTTTCTGACCATCGTAAGTAATCTCAATCCGTTCCTGGTTAGGAACTCTTGATTCGTCAAGTAGAGGGATGATGGCGAAAACATCCCTAGTCCTCTGATGATCAGAAATTATGATAACATCCTCGATTTGATTGGCAAGGTAGCCTGGCATCTAGCTGATTGGTCCGGAACCCGGATATGAACGAATTTCTCTACGATCCACCTGACCCTGAAGAGCTGCTCGCACAAGGTAGCATCCTTGGTTACTTTCTGAACAGACTCCACAACGTTCATAGTTGTGTGGTGGCACCTGGCCATGCCCGCTTTGAATGCAATGTAACCTCACTAGGTTAGTTTCTACAGATCTGACATCCTGACTTTGACGCCGAGTAGGGTTCTTGTCATTGATACTAATCTGCTGAGTGTCTTAATCCATATAGATGGGAAGCCACCAATGATTTAGCAAGTGCTGAAGTGCTTCCTGGACAAGGGCACAACCTTGATCGTTTTCGCAACCCGCCGTACAGCTTTGGTAGTCATGTGATATCAGGAACCCGAGTCGGACCTGCTCAGCATGTAAAACTACCAGGTTGGTGTTCATTAAGCGAATATCGAAGATCTGTACCATGTTGATCTGATAGGGATTCCTATCATGGTAGTCCTGGATCCATCCAAGATCCATCTGATGCTGGAGGGCCTCTTGTACAAAAGAGCATCCCTGTTTGTTTACCGAGCAAGTCAGACAGGAATTGTAATCGTGCTGCGGCAGATTATGGTACTGTCTTTGCCTTGAGTGCATCGCCACCAAGTTGACATTCATCGCACGGATGTCGTGGTTTTGAAGGACGTTGGAATTCGTATAGACCATGTTGACCCCACGAACTCGATGCTCTTGGATCCATCCAAGATCCATCTTCTCCTGTAGAGCTGCTTGAACCACAGAACATCCTTGATTGCTTTTAGAGCATATATCACATTGATGATAATTATGAGGTGGAACATGGCCATATCCACTCTGTCTATAATGCATCTTGACCAAATTGGCCCTTAACAAGAGTACATCATGAATTTGATAGTTGTGGTGAGACTCTCCTTCTATCAGGTTGGCTGCAGCTTTCTCATGTTGAGGCAGCAGGTTTTTGAGAACATTCGGATTCGTATCTTTGAAAGATAAGACCCCGCTCCTAACAAGCTTTTGCACGTCGAATCTGAAACCGAGACAGTTCTCTATGTTATGCCCTGATCCTCCTTGATGATAAGGGAAAGTCTGACCCATTTTGAACCAAAAAGGTGGATTTTCCAGTACTGTAAGAGGGGACTTAGTCTGGACGTGCCCCTTGGCTAGTAGTAACGGAAATAGTTCTGCATACGATACGGGTATAGGATCAAATCCTGTTGGCCACATTGTACGGTTGTTGTTGTATTGAGGACGAGCCTGCTGAAGAGGCTGTTGTGTCCTTTGCTGATTAGGCTGGCTTTGCACAACCTGAGGCTGATACGTAGGCGCGGGATTGATAGCAGGAGTCACAACTGCTACTGGTTGATAACGTCGCCTTTGCTTTCCGAGAGAGATATTCCCAATATCTTGCTCTTTTTTCTTAGGGAGAGCACTATCGTATCGCTTTGTACTACTTGATGATCCAGCGTCTTTTACTAGACGTCCTTCCTGGACGGCTTCCTCAAGACGAACTCCCATACCGACCATTTTGGTGAAATCACTGGGCACACTGGCAACCATTATGTCATAGTAAAATGAGCTTAAGGTCTTTAAGAAGATCTTTGTCATCTCTTTTTCCTCAAGAGGTGGACAAATTTGGGCGGCGATCTCACGCCACCTCTGAGCGTACTCCTTAAAGGTTTCCTTGTCCTTTTGTGACATTGATCTGAGTTGATCTCTGTCGGGTGCCATGTCCAAATTGTACTTGTATTGTTGGACGAAGGCAGTGCCAAGATCTCTGAAAGTGCTGATCGTGGCGCGGTTTAAACCCATGTACCATTTTAATGCGGCACCGGTTAAACTATCCTAAAAGTAGTGAATCAATAGGTCCTGATTCTCTGTCTGAGCTCATTCGTCGAGCGTACATCACCAGGTGACTCTGAGGGCAAGAGTTACCCTTGTATTTTTCAAAGTCGGGCACCTGGAATTTGTGCGGATCTTTCACATTGGGGACCAAGCAGAGGTCCACGGCGTCCTTTCCAAATAAATCCTGATCGCGAAGGGCCTGAAGTTCTTTCTGCATTCCCAGGAACTGTTCCTGGAACTTATTCATTCTTTCGAACATGTTGTCGTTTCCACCAGAAGGTATCTGCAAAATCTATCCTTTCGGGACAGTGTGCACCACAGGGGGTGGTACCATGACTACGACAGCAAATCTTAGCATTTCCCGAAGTTTGTAACCTTCAGGAGTCCTCAGTATGCCTCTGGCATCCTCGCTTTCCCGAAGTTTGTAACCTTCAGGCCCAGCGACTTCTGTTGTGATTCCTTGATCTTCAGCGATCGGTGGAATATATCCTTCCGGGATATAATTAACAGGCATGCCCCAAGGACAATCTTTTGGCATTTGATACCTAGGATCATACTTTTCCACTATGGGCGTTAAGGTGATCTGTGAGATCACAATTCTTTGTTGTTGAGCTTCTGCCATGGCTAGCATATCGTTACAAAGCTTTCTCATATCCTCTCTTAGAGAGTCGATCTCTTCTTTCAACTCTCTGTTCTCTTCCTCGAGATCATCCATCTTTTTCTGACGATTGGCCCGAGTATTGTACGAATGAGACAGTTTAACTCTAGAACCGAGACACAAACGTGAGATTCTTAGGTAAGAAGAATACGTTATGGGAGAATGATGAATGCAATGATTATATTAATAGTTTTTTTTGTTTAATCAAAATAAACTTCGACAATTAGATTGTAAATATCAAATAGTGGGGAAACCCCATTTTATTGAATTCAAAGGATTGCGAAAATAGAAATACACTAGATTACAAGGTGCGGAAACAGAAACCTAAGTTAAGGGGTCCCGAGTCCTCTCTGAGGAGAATTCGGGTGCTGATTCTGGTACTTTCCTTTTCTTGGGCTGTTGTCGGGTTGTCATTCCTTTGCCAGGGGAAAGGAGCGAGCAAATTCCTTTGGTCATCCTGATTATCCACAGCATGTTGCTCTAAAATCTCGATCAGAGCATCCTTATCCTTCAGTAGTTGCTGTATTTTAATACACTCCACATTGAGGGTGCGGTACTTGTTCTTCCAACACCTCCTTTCCCGTTGAACTTTGCTGAGAGTAATTTGAAGTTTTTCCGTTTCAGTCATGAAGTACATGACAGATTCCTTCGGTGGAAGAACTCCGTGACGAGGATAAGGCATCTTTAGCTTGAGAGCTCTAGTTTGTACCCAGTGGAGATAAGGCTTCACCGAGACACAGTCCGGTTTTCCTAGAGACTCCCGTCCTTTCTTGTGAACATGTTTCCAAGCGTGCACTATTTCCATCTTTAGTGCTCTGTCATTTTCTCCTTCTTTGAAGAAAAGACCTTCCAGATGAGCATTACGTGGGGCATGCCTCATCGGGTATCCGAACTGACGACGAACCAATACCGGATGGTAGTTGATTCCTCCTTTAGTTCCTATGAGGGGTACGTTGGGGAAGTTTCCACAACGGTCAATGATCCTGATTCCCTCATAAATCCTATTGCACCAATCTATGTCAGAGTTGCTGAGAGACATGATTTTCTGCAACCAACGTAAAGTATTCTTTTGATCCCATAAAGCTGCAGACTTAGGCAAATGGGAGATAAACCATTTGTATAGCAAGGGTACACAGCATGTGATCATTTCTCCGATGTACAAATTCCCTAAGTGTACAGAATGATACGCGTCCGCGAGCAAAGTTGGCACAGGGTTTCCAATGAGAAAAACCTTAATGACATTGATATCTACAAAGTTATTAATGTTGGGAAACAAAAATAACCCGTAGGTGAGCAGAACAAAGATGCTTTCAAAAGCAGTCACGTTCCATATACTGGAAAAGTACAAGGCCTTCTTTATCAAGAATTGGGCTGGCAAACCTTGGATGCCACCCTTAGTGGTCAGGTGAGTCTTGACTTCCGACTCATCAAAATAAATTACTCTTGCAATGGTCTGATCCTTTGGAATTTCTTCCAGTCTAGAAAATGGAGCTCGATCAGTAATGTGCCGATCGGTCAAGTGAGAATACTCGTCCAGCGTTGGTGCGAGCTAGTAATCCGGAAATGTGAAACAGTGATAAACTGGATCGTAAAACTGAATGAGTGCTTCCATGATTCCTTCAATCACATGGACTCTTAACATAGGTAGCAGACCTCCGTATTTGGCTCTGAAAGCTTCAGGGTTAGTGATCATCCTTGCTAAACTTCTCAAATCCTCTAGTTTTGGAACCTTGAAGGTATACTTATGAGTTCTCCTTCTACCAAAATCCATTAGCGCAATCCTTTTTTCTCTGACATTTGCAATCATTGTCTTAGTTTAATTTGAAAAAAGAGAGACTAGAGGAAAAAATTTTCTTTGTTTTAATGTCTTTTTAGATGAATGCATGAATGCAGCACACAAAAACATAGAAAAAACATGGGGTCAAAGGGTCGGTGTCATGAAGTCCAGGCTCTACCCCCCCAAAGGTTTTCAACGGATGATTTTTTGTACCTGTCACTCAAAATCATTGATTCCTGAGAACATCAGCGGGCCGGGAACCGTGCTAGGTGATGTCCATCAAAGAAACCTCAGAAGAGGGTAGTTTATCGCGTAACAGCTATTCCCGATAGCTTCCGCACTACAAAAAAGGTGATTTTCCTATGTGTATACTCAATCTTTCCACATGCGGCATCACACGCATTCCCATTAGTAGAAAAATAAACATGTATATCAATTAGGAAAAGCAGTATATATATTTTTCCTAAAGTCCTAGACTTTAAAGAGCTATGAATCCTATGTTCCTGACAAAAATGGCTCCCCGGCGGAGTCGCCATTCTGGGGTACCTTCCCTATTTAAAAGGTTTTGACCTAAGATCCTAGTGAAGTCAACAAAAAGTCCAATCCTAGTGAAATCCCAAAGAAAGTCAATTTGGCCCTGTAGCGAGCGATTTTGGACGCGGTTCTTAAGCGCTGGTCGCTCTCTGCGGTTTGAGCTTAAACTACAGGTCGATTCATTTTTTATCCTATTGTGAGCTGAATAAGGAAGGGAAATAGATGTCTCCAATTAACCCTGCTTTGCATACTGAGTTTAAACAGCGGTCTGTTAGGTTACGAATGCTATCAATGTGGGGGGGCCTTTGTACTGGTTATTTGATTTTCGCCAATACAGTTTCTTTCTTTTTATCTAGACAGAAGGTTTCTGGCGGGGAACAAGGATTAGGATGTTAGGACTGATGCTTTTTGAATTACTGCTTTTGATTGATGGAGATATGGGATTTAGGTTTTTTTGTTTAGTGTGCTCGCTAAGATTTTTCTTTCAATCTTATGCCTACGTATTCCCGTTTACCGAAACAGTGAAATCAGAGCGTTCGTAGTTCCTCATATTCTATGGGAGGAAATGGTTGTTTTTGTGTCTTGTTCAAAGCCCAAGACGTGAAGCGAAAAGGTGATTTGTATCTTGTTCAAAGCCCAAGACGTGAAGCTGAAAAGTCTATTTGTGTCTTGTTCAAAGCCCAAGACGTGAAGCTGAAGGACCTCGACTTTAGAGAGAATTTGTCATCTCTAAAGAAGGGTCTGTTTGTCACAACTGTTGGGTGACTGGTTATAAAGGAGGATTACTTTAACCGGGATACGTGGATCCTAGCAATGCCATAATTTCCTTTATAGGGGATTTTAACCTGAAGGAGAAGACTTTAACTCAGTGTAGAGCAATGCTATCTTTCCTTAGGAATTTCTCATGCTAAAAGAGGGACAGTGGCATGGATATAGATGATCCAGAGGCTTGCCGCTTACAGCGATTAGATGAAGGGGAAAGAGTTGTTGATGTTTGTGTACTATGAACGAGGCACAGCTTTGATGCTAAAAGGTTGATTGGATCAACCAGTGGTTTCTTATACAAAGCCTAAGAGGAGGCTAATATGTGTCTCGTACAAAGCCCGAGAGAGAGGCTAAAAGGTTTTGATTCAACGAGGGAATCCTTTGGTATCTCGTATAAAGCCCGAGATGGAGGCTATTTGACTCAACAAGAGAGTTTTTTGTATCTCGTACGAAGCCCGAGATGGAGGCTATTGTTTGTTTGGCTCAATAAGAACCTTTTTGTATCTCGTATAAAGCCTGAGATGGAGGCTAAAGTTGTGAGTGACTCAACAAGGGAGTCTCTTATGTGTCTCGTACAAAGCCCGAGAGAGAGGCTAAACGTTGTTTGACTCCGCTGGGGAGGATCATTGTACAAAGCCCAAGAGGAGGCTAAGGTAACTGTTTCAGTTGAGTGACAGGTACAGTGTACTGATTTTGAAAGAGAAAATCAGTTCTTATATGAGCAACATTGTACTCATGGATTTGATTCGAAGGTCCGGGTTATTCCTGTTCTTTAAGGAAGTGGGAAATCCGAAGGGTATTGAGACTGTCCGAGTCTACGGGTTTCCTTCCTATTCTTGAAGGGTGCTTGAGAATGTCTTTGAGACTCAAGGATATTAGACTGTCCAAGTCTAGAGTTTCATCTTTTGTACCATGTTTTGAGAAACAGTAGTAGACTCTATGAAAGGACTGTTCTATTAAGATGATTAAGTTTTGTTCTTATACCTCTAGGAGGTCGTCGGGATAATTTGTATGACGCCCAAGAGGAGGCTGGAAACTTTTAAGAAGCCGACGGGTCCTTGTACGAAGCCCAAGAGGAGGCTATCATTCCCGGAGGAAGAGATCATTATACGAAGCCTAAGAGAAGGCTGTGAATACTTCTAAGAAGCCGTAGGGTCCTTGTACTAAGCCCAAGAGGAGGCGGGGTTGCTTTTAGGAAGCCTGTGGGTCCTTGTACGATGCCCAAGAGGAGGCCGATGCTTTTAAGAAGCCCGTGGGTCCCCAAACCCTGAGAAATTCAAGGCAAGCTATTCACAAGGAATAGATCAAGTCAGGAAAGTTCAAGAATTTGGAAGAAACTCAAAGATGCCATTCACGGAGAATACATTCATCTTGGGGAGTAGAGTTTCTTGACAATTCCTAATGAGGACAGCCGGAGAGAAGACTGTATCTGGTGATCCTACTGGGGATCTAGGGTCTACTTCTACGAACGAAACAGCATCACCTAGTTCTAGACGTAGTTGTCGGGGAAACTCTAAATATCTATACTATTATTACACAGTTGATATGAGTTTATGAAAGAAGACTTACAGCGAAACAGCCCCACAATATAGTTATATGCATATGAAAGCGGTAAATGAAAGCGATAACCACTTTCTCGGTTGTAGAGCTTCCATGCTGTTTGGTTAGTTGTTCAACAAAGAAAGATTGAAAACAACAGTATATTCAAAATCAAAGGAGAAAGTGCTTTGAAAAAGAAAGATTTGGGGCTTACAGCTCAAGGAGAGGCCCAGGGTTTTATCAGTGAGCGCACTGTTGTTTTGTATAGAGGGACTTATACAAGTGACTGAGGCCCAAAAAAGGTTTTTTGTACAAAGGGGTGGGTCTTACACTCTCTCAAGAGGCCCAAAAGGTTTAAAGAAAAAGAGTGGGGCTTATAACACGAGGGTAGGCCCAATTGATTTTCCGTTTGAAATGGCGATCGCGCCGAGGTTTTCTTTTAACGCAAAGGGACTTATACAATAAGTAAGGCCCAAAATGTTTTTGGTCAAAAGGGGGTTGGGTCTTACACTCTAATAGAGGCCCAAAAGTTTTGAATGGGTCTTATAGCTCAAGGAGAGGCCCATGGTTATTTTTAAAAGGCGAGGATCGCGCCGTTTGTTTTTGACGGTATCGGGACTTATACAATACACTGAGGCCCAAAAAATGATTTGGTCAAAAAAGGATTGGGTCTTACACTCTATTAGAGGCCCAAAAGGTCTTGAATGGGTCTTACTACTCGAGGGTAGGCCCAAAGTTTGTTTTTCAACGGATGATGATCACGTCAAACTTTTTGAAATACAATGGGACTTATACAATAAGTGAGGCCCATAAAGGTTGTATTTACAAAGGGTTGGGTCTTACACTCTAATAGAGGCCCAAAGTGTTTTGAAAATGATTTATGAGGGTTGAATTAATCCAAAAACCCTAATTTGTTTTCAAAAATGTATTTAATTAAATAAAAATTCAATTAAAATGATAAAAATTGTTTAACATATGGAAAACAAATTGTGATCTTGGATTAATGCTTCAAAAATTAAGTATTGACCTACAAAATAATTAGAAAGCATTAAAAGTTGCAAAATCAATGTGGAAAAAATATTTTAAATGTTAAAAACAATTAAAACATTAATTCTTTGCAAAAATATCAATTATATGAAATAAATAATATTTTTGGGATATTTTGGGAAAATAAAATATTATTACATTTTTGTGAATTATTAAAAAAAGAATCAACTCAAAATCATTAAAACTTCGAGAGAAATTAATTTTTGAATCAATTAAACAAAAATCACAAAATTCAAATATTCAAATTTCTGAAAATGGCGCCAAGAACACCCAAGAACACACGCGTGTTCTGGGTTTGCCCAGATTTGCGTTTTCCATTCAATCTCACTGAATACGTAACCATATCATGCAATCCACATACCAATCAACTCGTTTCAACCTCACGATCATGTCTATAACACTTAATTTCATTTAAATTAAACATAAAACATGAAATCACGAAGAAACCTCAAGAACCCTAATTTCTGCATGAAGGCTAGGATTTTTGATACACGATTCAAACAAAGCAATTAATTGAGGGAAAACATTCCATGCATGATTATGAACATATGGCCAAATTATTGTGCAGCAAAAATTGCATGGATCATAGAGTTAGAAGAGCTCATGCTTACCACTTGCAGCTGGTGATCGTGATTTGTGTTGGAGGTGTTACAACTAGGTTCCAATGATCTGGATAGCTTCCCTAGGTGCCATGGAGTGTGTTAGAATGCTTGGACTTGATTGAAATTGGCTGGAACGATTTGTGGTACCTCAGCTGCAACTTGATTGAAAGTTTGAGCAATTGACTGGTGATTCTGAGAAATCAATATTCCAGTTGTTGTTTAAGTGTTTGATCAGCTCATATGTGATGTATATGAGGTGTGTGAGTGATTGGTTTGAGTGGAATTGCCCTCTAGCTCAAAACCCGATAGTTACCTTGCTAAGAAAGGCATTTTTGCCAAGAGAAATAGATTTTGAGAAAGGCAAGTGTTGTAGGCCTTTGGTGTACTTAAACTGAACACAATTGAGCTCTATTTATAGTAGATCAAGTTTGTTTTGGGATCCATAGTGAATGGCAATTGCAGCAGGTGTTTGTTCAATGTTGGCCAATGGAAATGCAAGTCTCCTCTAGCCATTGACTAGAGGTTAGGGCACAGGGCTGTGGTTCCCTTGGTCTTGGATAAGCCTTGACTGATTTCAGATGAGAATGGCTCAGTCCATGCCACCTTGATGCTTCCATTGAATGCTTCAATCCAAATTTGGAGTCTTGTCCCTATTTTGGCCATTCTAGGTTCAACATGCTATTTCTTGTTCCATGGACTTTGGAGGCTTGGCTCAGTGATTGTCCCCTTTAGATTCAATCCTTAGATGTGTCCAAGTGGATAGGAGCATTTGAATTTGGATGATTTTGGCAAATCGAGCAAAATGCAAATTCTGCCTTGCCTTTGACAGATTTCAGCAAGGCAACTTGTCAATGTCATATCTCATGGTGTAAGTTGAATTTGGTAATGTTCTTGACCATTTTGGAAAGCCCTTACATGATACAACAACTGTTTGAACATGTTTGGTTTTGATCTCTTTTGAATCCAAGTGAAAAATCCCCCTACATTTGGCAAAAAGTAAGGCAGAAACTGACTTAGTGAAATTTTCACTAAGTGTTGGAACAAAGTGTTTTCTCTTGATTTTGATCACTCCATAACTCAAAATCCATGAGGAATTTGGACATAGGTCAGTATGAAGCTTTTGTAGAGGGCAATGTGATCTACAAATCAAGCTTTGAATGGGGCACAATGGCCTTGTGGTTTAGGAGTTATGGTCCTCCAAAGTTGGTGCATTAGTGGCACTTTTTCCATAACTTAGAAAATTTTCTAAGTTTTATGGTTACCCGTTTTACAAGTTATCCCACTTTTCTTGATTTTTCTTGATGAATGATGATTTAAATCATACATTAACATCATTTTAGGGTTAAAAATCCATTTTGGTGAAAAATCTCAAAAAGTCAAAGTTGACTTTTGTGCACAGTTGACTTTTTATCAGATGAATTCTAAACTATGCCATTCTTCAGGAAATCATGTCCTTGACCTAAATCAAACTTGATGGACATGTTCCATGGGTGTTATAGGGTATATTGGTTCATGTCCTAGGGCTTGGGAGCATGTCCTAGTCAAAAGTCAAAGTTGCAGTTGACTTTCCCCGCAAAACCCTAATTGTGGTGCAGATGAACTTGAGACTTGTTGCTCAAGCTTCTTGGATTAATCCATTGTTCCAAATGGATCAATATAGTTCATTAGAGACCCTAAAATCATGTCTTGAGGTATTGGCTCATGATTTGTCCCAAAAGTCAACTTAGGGGTGAATTAGGTCAAGAAACCCTAATTCCTGATTTTTGATGAATGCATCCCCTAAGGCAAAATTGACTTGATGCTTGGGTCCATGAGGTTCCATGGAGTATATTAGGGTATGTTTTGAATCATTGGCTCATGCCCAGATGAAAATTTCCATCTGGAGGCCCTGGTCGACCAAAACCCTAATTTGGTGACACTGGCGATCTTGAAGCTTGATCCACCTAGAAGGGAGCAACCTTGTGCTTGATCCTTGAAGTGGGAGTCCTCTTAATCCATTGTGAATGTTTGAGAGGTTAGACAAGTTAAAGATCATGTCATTCCTTGATTGATCCTTTGTCTAAGCACTCAGAGAGGGCTTGAAACCCTATTTTTGATTGTGGTGAATGCTCAACAATTCCTTGAGGAGATTAATGAGGCACAAAGGTACATCCATATTGTGATGATGCTTTGCAGAATGATGGGAAATCTTAGTGGTCAAAATTTGGGGTATGACAGATGCCCCTATTTAATCTTCTTGGACCCGAAGGTGTGAATGACGAAGGTATTCGGGCATTCAGGGTGCAAGAGGACTAAATATCGGAATACTCGAAATTTTGACGGCGTCTATGAATGGTAATTCACGCATTCATCTTCTTTCGCTAAGCAATGATGCTTAGAAAAGGTAAACCTCCCCTCGATCCTGGTCTTCAGCCAAGGAACTGGTCTCAGTTTCTGATTTAAACTTCCCCTCGATCCTGGTTTCCTACCAAGGAACTGGTCTTAGTTTCTTTTGAAATAAACCTCCCCTTGATCATGGTTTCCTACCAAGGAACTGATCTCAGCTTCTGATTTAAACTTCCCCTCGATCCTAGTTTCCTACCAAGGAACTGGTCTCAGTTTTTGATGTCAATAAACTTAATTGACAGGGGACGCTATGCGTAGCGGTTTTCCTCAAACTTCTCGCCGAATTTTCCTGGAGAGATGCCATTTGACGGAAAAGGTTTAATGTCAGACTTGTTGGGGAACCCAGTCGTGTGAGTTGTAGAGTTGTACAAACTTCTCTGTTGGAGACGTCATTTGTTTCTACTGGGGGGAAAGCAGGTCTCTTGGGAGACTGTTGTCGCTTGGGATCTTACATCATACTTTTCTCGGGATCTTCCCGGAGAAACGCCATATGATGGGGTCCAATTTTGAGGTGCCGATGACCTTTTCATCAGCAATCTTTTCGGAGCGAAATTGGCATGCTGCCGAATCTCTGATTACGAAGCTTTCTCTGTGGATTTTCCTGAATCCGGGAAAGCAAGGATATCGTCTTCGATGGCGAAGAGCGACATTTGTTGAAAGTTTTCTCTGGCTTTTCAGAGGTTCAAGTTATCAAAGTGGTCAAGGACCAACTTCATTCCAGAAGTAAACTGGAGGAGAGAGATTGTTCAGACACAGTATTTCCTGACGAGGCAGGAACTGACAACTCGATCGAGAGGACTTCTACCACTAGGTGATAAGACCGACTAGAGTGATAGTATGCAATATGAATGTGAATGCAAATCAACAATGCATGATGTACGTATGTTTATGCTGACAAAACTGACGCGACATACAAACTAAAAGATGGACATGACTGGATACTCGGCCATCGCGGGGCGAAGAAGTACCGTTGGTTCAGAATAGCAATTTTGCCTTGCTTAGGAGAAACGGTCCCTGTTGGGAGCTAAGTTGGTCGGGCTTAGGAGATGAGAACTCGCCCGAGGATGTCCGACGAAACATGGTCTCTGACATTGTTGATCCTTCATTCAAGCGTACTGGTCTAGAAGGAGTACTTTGATTCTGCACCTTGAAGTTCGCTTACTTCTGGAGAAGCGGTTGATGCTCTTTTGATGTTCAACAGTCAAAAGAAATGGCCAACTTTATTTTAAAAACAGAAAAAGTTTTAACAAGTAAATTCATTTTTGTTTTATTTCAAGAATCGTTAATCATGTTAACAACGTCGTTCTATAAAGCTAAAACAAATAAGAATTACAAACAAAAGCACAAGGGCTCAAATTTATTAATAAGATGGAGATCAGCCAAACGCGTGATTCCAAAGAGTATATACAAAGTTTGAAAATGGTAATTTACAGGGAAAAGGGCTACGTTGAAACATAACGACCACTATCCTTCTACCAACTTTGAATTCTGGGCATCCTGAGCTTCTGTTGAAGATGACCTTGATTGGAGTTTTCCTCCGATGGATGGTGTAACTGCTGCTGAGGGACTTGCCTCTGTTGAACATAGTTACTTGCCATTATCCCTAATTTTTGCATGGATTGTACTATGATGTTTCCAATCCACCGGGATGATTTTTTTTTATTCTGTCTCTAACTTTTGTCTGGACCGCCCTTTCGGGTTTTCAATCCACCGAGACTTTTTTCTTTTTTTTTTAGGCGAAGTATTTCTTGACTACATCAACATTTGTGGGGTAGGCAAATTCCTCTCCGTCCATGGTTGCAAGTCTCAAGGCGCCGCCTGAGAAAGCTTTCGTGACCACATAGGGGCCATCGTAATTCGGAGTCCATTTACCTCGCGAATCAGTGAGAAATGATTGTATCTTCTTGAGCACGAGGTCTCCTTTTCTGAAGATGCGAGGCTGGACCTTTTTGTCAAATACCCTCCTCATTCTCTGTTGATACAACTGACCATGGCATAGTGTCGTGATTCGCTTCTCTTCGATCAGGTTTAATTCGTCGTGTCGGCTTTGACACCATTAAGCTTCGGTGAGCTTAGCTTCCATCAATACTCGGATTGACGGGATCTCTACTTCTATGGGGAGTACTGCCTCCATGCCATATACTAGAGAGAAAGGGGTAGCCCCTGTTGAAGTGCGGACAGATGTGCGATAACTGTGAAGAGCAAAAGGTAGCATCTCGTGCCAGTTTTTGTAGGTTACAAACATCTTCTGAACGATCCTCTTGATGTTCTTGTTGGCCGCTTCTACCGCTCCGTTCATCTTGGGTCGGTAGGGAGATGAGTTATGGTGTTCGATCTTGAACTCTGCACACAACTCTTTCATCATCTTATTGTTCAAGTTAGATCCATTATCAGTAATGATCTCGCTTGGAACACCATAACGGCAGATGATATTGTTTTTGATAAATCGGACCACCACTTGTCGGGTTACATTAGCGTACGACGCTGCTTCGACCCACTTGGTGAAATAGTCAATGGCTACCAGGATGAACTGATGTCCGTTTGAAGCCTTAGGTTTGATCAAGCCAATCATGTCGATTCCCCATATGGAAAAAGGCCACGGGGAAGAAAGAACTTTGAGATGTGATGGCGGTACATGAATCTTGTCAGAATATATCTGACATTTGTGACACCTCCTCATGTACTTGTAGCAGTCGGAATCCATGGTCAACCAGTAGTACCCTGCTCTGAGAATTTTTCTCGCCATTGTATGTCCGTTGGCATGAGTGCCAAAGGATCCTTCATGAATTTCTTTCATAAGCATGCCTGCTTCTGGTCTGTCTACGCATCGGAGCAAGACCATGTCAAAATTTCTCTTATAGAGAGTGTCACCGCTCAGGAAGAAGTTTCCAGCCAATCTTCTGAGGGTTTTCCTATCCTTTCTGAGTGCCCCAGGTGGGTACTCTTGTTTCTGAAGGAAGCATTTGATATCGTGATACCAAGGTCGGTCGTCTATGACCGCTTCGATCGTGAAGATGTAAGCGGGCCGTTCAAGGCGCATTATGTCAATCTTAGGTATGTCATTCCATTGACCTACACTAATCATGGAAGAGATAGTGGCTAATGCATCAGCCATGTGATTCTCCTCACGAGGGATATGATGAAACTCAACTCTATCGAAGAAAGGTAGCAACCTTCTTGCATAGTCCTTGTAAGGAATCAATCCTGATTGGTATGTGTTCCAATCTCCTTTGATCTGATTGATAACCAAAGCTGAGTCGCCGTATACGTCCAAGATTTTGATCCTTAAATCAATTGCTTCCTCGAGACCCATAATACAAGCTTCGTATTCGGCCTCGTTGTTCGTACATTTGAACGTAAGTCTGGCAGTGAAAGGAATGTGGGTACCCTGAGGGGTAACAATGATTGCCCCAATTCCGTTCCCATAATGATTAACTGCTCCATCAAAGATTAGTCTCCATTGGGAACCTGGTTCTGGCCCTTCACTGGGTAGCGATTCATCGCAGTCTTTCATTTTTAGATACATGACATCTTCGTCTAGGAAGTCAAATCCGATTGATTCTTGATCGTAAATCGGTTGATGAGCCAAATGATCGGCTAAAATACTTCCTTTAACGGCTTTCTGAGCGTGGTACTCTATGTCATATTCTGATAACAACATCTGCCAACGAGCAATTCTTCCCGTAAGAGCAGGTTTTTCGAAGACATACTTGATCGGATCCATATCGGAGACCAACCAAGTAGTATGACGAATCATGTACTGGCGAAGACGTTTGGCTGCCCAAGCCAAAGCGCAGCAAGTTTTTTCAAGCATCGTTTACGAGTTTCACAGTCGGTGAATTTCTTGCTTAGATAGTAAATGGCAGACTCTTTCCGGTTGGTTTCGTCCTGTTGGCCAAGTACACATCCCATTGAGTCCTCTAGGACTGTGAGGTAAATGATCAGTGGTCTTCCTTCCACTAGAGGTGATAGAATCGGAGGATTCAACAGATATTCCTTGATATTGTCGAAGGCAGTTTGGCAATCTTCTGACCAAACGCAATCCTGGTTCTTTTTCAGTAATTTGAAAATCGGCGCACACGTGGCGGTCATAAGGAATATGAATCTGGAGATGTAGTTCAAACGTCCCAGGAATCCTCTGACTTGTTTTTCAGTTTTCGGAGAAGGCATTTCTTGAATGGCCTTAACCTTGTCAGGATCAACCTCAATCCCTTTCTGGCTGACGATGAACCCTAGTAGTTTCCCCGAACGGACACAGAATGTGCACTTGTTGGGATTCAAGCGGAGCTTGAATTTTCTTAGACGTTCGAACAATTTTGACAGATGTTCAATGTGCTCACTCTCTGTTTTTGATTTTGCAATCATATCATCGACATACACCTCGATTTCCTTGTGTATCATGTCATGAAACAGAGTAGTCATGGCCCTTTGATAGGTTGCCCCGGCGTTCTTCAAGCCGAACGGCATTACCTTGTAACAAAAGGTACCCCATGGGGTAATGAACGAAGTTTTCTCCATGTCTTTCGGCGCCATTTTGATCTGGTTATAGCCCGAGAATCCATCCATGAAGGAGAAAACTTTGAACTTTGCTGTACTGTCTACTAGCATGTCAATGTGTGGTAAAGGAAAGTCGTCCTTTGGACTTGTCTTGTTCAGATCCCTGTAATCGACACACATTCTGACCTTTCCGTCCTTTTTGGGAATGGGTACGATGTTGGCTAACCATTGAGGATATTCAGATGTAGCGAGGAAACCCGCGTCAATCTGTTTCTGCACCTCCTCTTTGATTTTGATGGCCATGTCCGGGTGAGTGCGTCTCAACCTTTGCTTTACTGGCGGATATTCCGATCTCAATGGTAAGTGATGTTCCACGATGCTGGTTTCCAACCCTGGCATATCCTGATAGGACCAAGCGAATACATCGGGGAATTCTTTGAGAAGCTTTATCAAACTCTCTTTGACAGTTGGATTGAGCAGTGCCCCAATCCTGATTTCTTTTCTCTCTTGTTCTGAACCCAAGTTTACCATTTCCAACGGTTCTTTGTGAGGTTCAATGGACCTTTCCTCTTGTCTGAGTAGTCGGGAGATCTCTTCTGGAATTTCGTTGTCATGTTCTTCTTCAGCCTCGAATACCGGGAACTCAAAGTTGGGAGAAGGCATCGGATCGTATGTTTCAATGGGGTTTAAAACAAGCAATCTGCATGACGTGATGATTCGTGTTTAGAAGAGATAGAGAAAAATGCAAGTGTGTGCAGTGTTTTATTTTTATTACTGCTTGTTTTTATTTGAATTATTTTTTAGGATTACCATTTTCTGAAAAAGCAAAAAGAGAAAACAACAATTAATGCGGAAATTACAGAACGACGTTATTTTATTAATGAACAAGTTGACTCTTGAAACTACAACCCTATAAAACAAAACTCTGTCGCTTTGGGCTAAGCGAAGAGGGAAAATTTACACAAAGCGAGCCCTATTAAAACATCCGTTTCACCTGGGCAGGGTGAAAGGTTAAAGATGGCAATTACTTTGACTGATGAACGACCTTCGGAACCTTGACGGCAACCCATTGGCGGCGAACTCCTCGGTGAATCACAAAGTCTGGCACCTTCCTTGATTTGTCTTCAAAAATGACGCTGATTTCTAGTGGAGCAGGATCATTGGAATCTGTCTCCCAGGCACAATTGTCATAGGAGAATTCCTCATTTGTATTTTGCATAACATTTGTGCTCTCAGCTGTATCTTCCCATCCAGTTGACTGGATATCTTCGAGCCTGATACGAGAGCTTTCGGGAGCGGTGTACTTGACCATGAAGTCGTATTTCCCACTCGGTTGTCCCAAGGTGTCCCAAACTTCTTTGGAACTGGAGGAGTCATTTCTCTCGATGACGTTGACCTCGGGAAAAGCATAGTTGATGAATTCAAGTCCTGCAAACGTTGAAAACTCATCTTCATGTTGAGTAGTTTCTGAATGACCTGAGTGTTGATCTCATGACATGGTGTGGACACAGGTATTCTGTTCAATGACGGTCAGCTGATTTTCATTGTTCGGATGACTCTCTTGCCCCAAGTCTCCTGGGTAAGGTTGCCACATTGGCAGACCATCCATTGGGCCATAGTACTTGTGGTCAAAGTTGTCTTTCATTAGAGTGTCCTCCTCTAATGAATTTGGCGGAGCATGGCACCCTTCCGGATCACAATCTCCATATATCATTTCGACGTCTGACCTTGGTATAAATCTCGGACTCTGTGCGGGATAGCAAAATGGCATAGGCACCTCTTCCTGAGACATATAACCGTCCTTGTTAAGATAGGACTTCCATTCTTCATTTGTGTCAGAGGGATCTTCCTCATTGATAGCATGAACTGTCTGAGACACTGGGTGAAGGAAACCTCCACTGTGGAAGAAGTTTTGAAGGGGATGAAGACTTTCATCGTTGGCAGCTGTCTGGGTACAGGTTACAGAAAAACCAAGACCCTTCTTTGTTGTATTGCTAGTAGGAATGGCAAGCTGTCCCCATCCGGTTGTATCGGTACTCTCGATCGCTTTGATAGTATCTTTGTATAAGGAAATCGAGGTTCCTCCTTTAAACTGATTGTCTTTGCTCACCGACAGTGCTTGGAACTGCGTTCCAATAACCTCCTCGGGTTCTATACCAGCAGATGATGACAAGTTACTCACCAGCAAGGCCTGCTCCCCGCAGACTGTGACAAGTTGATCGTTCTGAACGAACTTTAGTTTTTGGTGGAGGGTCGAAGTGACCGCTCCAGCCTGATGTATCCAAGGTCTTCCTAATAAACAACTATATGTTGCCCGGATGTCCATGACCTGGAAAGTGACTTGGAAAGTATGAGGACCAATAGTTATGGGAAGATCAACTTCGCCGATAACTGTTTTTCTGGATCCGTCGAACGCTTTGACGACGACCTCGTTGGTTCTCATCGGAGGGCCTTTGAATGATAATTACGTCAAAGTGGACTTCGGCATAACATTCAGGGCTGACCCTGTGTCTACCAGTACGCTGGCTAAAGCATCGTCCTGGCAGTTAACTGTGATATTGAGCGCCATGTTATGACGGCGACCCTCTTCAGGTAATTCTTCATCACTAAATCCCAAATTGTTGCAGGAAGTGATGTTAGAGACAATACCATCGAACTGTCTAATTGTTACATCCTGTTCCACAAAGGCTTGCTCCAAGACTTTCTGTAGAGCCTCCCTATGCGCTTCTGAACTGAGTAACGGTGATAATACTGAGATCTTTAAAGGAGTTTGTAACAGTTGATCAACAATGTTGTATTCACTCCTTTGGATGAGCTTCAGCATCTCATCATTGTTTTTCGAATGGTCGGGATTACTGGATTGACCGACTGGTAGATCAAGAGCTTCTGTCTGAAGTTCCTTTTCCTTGTTAGGTTCTCCAACCCCTCGGTTGAAGATTCTACCACTCCGTGTTACACGACTGATGTCTGCAATATTCACGACGGAGGGTAACAGAATTTCCTTTCCATTTTCAATTATTGTTGCACCGTATTTGTAAGGGATCGCCTTAGCTGATTCATATGGTAGTGGTCCCGGTAAATAGATGACTATGGGAACCTTCTAATTTTTCTGACCATCATAAGTGATCTCGATCCGTTCCCGGTTGGGAACTTTAGATTCGTCAAGTAGAGGGATGATGGCAAAAATATCCCTGGTCCTGTGATGACCAGAGATCGTGACAACATCCTCAACTTGATCAGCAAGGTAGTTCGGCGTCCAGTTGACGGGTCCAGAACCCGGATATGGGCGAATCTCTCCACGATCCACCTGACCCTGAAGAGTTACTCTCACAAAGTAACACCCTTGGTTACTTTCCGAAAAAACGCCGCAACGTTCATAATTGTGTGGGGGTACCTGGCCATGCCCACTTTGAATACAATGTAACCTCACTAGGTTAGCTTCCACTGATCGGACATCCTGACTCTGACGCCGAGTAGGATTCCTGTTATTGATACTAATCTGCTGAGTATCTTCATCCATGTAGATTGGCATCCACCAGTGATTTAATAAGTGCTGAAGTGCCTCCTGGACAAGGGTACAACCTCGATGGTTTTCGCAACCTGCCTTACAGCTTTGATAGTCATGTGATGTTAAGAATCCGAGTCGGGCCTGTTCAGCATGTAACTCTACCAGGTTGGTATTCATCATGCGAATATCGAAGATCTGAACCATGTTGATTTGATAGGAGTTCCTATCATGGTAGTCTTGGATCCATCCAAGATCCATCTGACGCTGGAGGGCCTCCTGTATGAAAGAGCATCCCTGTTTGTTTACCGAGCAAATCAGACAGGAACTGTAATCGTGCCGCGGCAGATTATGATACTGGCTTTGCCTTGAGTGCATCGCCACCAAGTTGACATTCATTGCATGGATATCGTGGTTCTGAATGACGTTGGAATTCGTGTAGACCATGTTAACCCCACGAACTCGGTGCTCTTGGATCCATCCGAGATCCATTTGTTCCTGTAGAGCTGCTTGCACCACAGAACATCCTTGGTTGTCTTTAGAGCAGATATCACACTGGTGATAGTTATGAGGTGGCACATGGCCATATCCACTCTGTCTACAATGCATCTTGACCAGATTGGTTTTCAACAAGAGTACCTCGTGAATTTGATAGACATCGTTAGATTCTCTCTCAACCAGATTGACTGCAGCTTTCTCGTGTTGAGGCAGCGGGTTCGTGAGAACATTCGGATTCATATCCTTAAAAGATAAGAGCCCGCTCCTAACAAGTTTTTGCACGTAGGACTTGAAATTGAGACAAGTCTCTATGTTATGCCCTGATCCTCCTTGATGATAAGGGCAAGTTTGATCCACCTTAAACCAGAAAGGCGGATTTTCCGGTACTGTAAGAGGAGACTTAGTCTGAATGTGCCCCTTAGCCAGTAGTAATGGAAACAGCTCAGCGTACAACATGGGTATAGGATCAAACCCTGATGGTCGTGTTGTACAGTTGTTGTTATATGGAAGACGAGCCTGCTGAAGAGGCTGTTGTGTCCTTTGCTGATTAGGTTGGCTTTACGCAACCTGAGGTTGATACGTAGGAATAGGCGCAGGGCTGATAGCAGGAGTTACAGCTGCTACCGGCTGATAACGTCGCCTTTGCTTTCCGAGAGAGATATTCCCAATATCTTGCTCTTTTTTCTTAGGGAGAGCACTACCGTATTTTTTAGTACCGCTCGTCGATCCAGTGTCTTTTACCAAACATCCTTCTCAGACGACTTCCTCAAGACGTACGCCCATAACGACCATCTCGGTGAAATCACTGGGTGCACTGGCAACCATTCGGTCATAGTAAAATGAGCTTAAGGTCTTTAAGAAGATCTTTGTCATCTCTTTTTCCTCAAGAGGTGGACAAATTTGAGAGGCAATTTCACGCCACCTTTGAGCATACTCCTTAAAGGTTTCCTTATCCTTTTGTGACATCGATCTGAGTTTATCTCTGTCGGGTGCCATGTCCAAATTGTATTTGTATTGTTGGACGAAGGCAGTGCCAAGATCTCTGAAAGTGCTGATCGTGGCACGGTTTAAACCCATGTACCATTTTAATGCAGCACCGGTTAAACTATCCTGAAAGTAGTGAATCAGTAGGTCCTGATTTTCCGTCTGAGTTGACATCCGCCGAGCGTACATCACCAGATGGCTTTGAGGGCAAGAGTTACCCTTGTACTTTTCAAAGTCGGGCACTTGAAATTTGTGCGGGACTTTCACATTTGGGACCAAGCAAAGATCTGCGGCGTCCTTTCCAAATAGATCCTGACTGCGAATGGCTTGCAGTTCCTTCTGCATTTCCAAGAACTGCTCCTGGAATTCCTCCATTCGGTCAAACATAGTTTCCTTCTTACTAGAAGGTATCTATGGAATCTGTCCTTCCAGGACAGTGTGCACCACAGGGGGTGGTACCGTGACTATGGTAGTAAATCTTGGCGTTTCCCGAAGTTTGTAACCTTCAGGAGTCTTCAGTATGCCCATGGCATCTTCGCTTTCCCGAAGTTTGTAACCTTCAGGCCCAGCGGCTTCTGTTGAGATTCCCTGATCTTCAGTGATCGGCGGAACATATCCTTCTGGGATATAGTTAACAGGCATGCCCCAAGGACGATCTTTCGGTATTTGATACCTAGGATCATACTTCTCCACTATGGGCGTTGAGGTGATCTCTGAGATCACAGTCCTTTGTAGCTGAGCTTCTTCCATGGCTTGCATGTCGTTACGAAGCTTTCTCATATCCTCTCTCAGAGCGTCGATCTCTTCTTTCAAATCTCTGTTTTCTTCCTCAAGATCATCCATCTTTTTCTGACGATTGGCCCGAGTATTATACGAATGAGACAGTTTGACTCTAGAATCGAGACACAAACGTGAGATTCGTAGGGAAGAAGAATACGCGATGTGAGAATGATGAATGCAATGATTATTAATTGTTTATTGGTTTAATCAAAATAAACTTCGACAATTAGATTGCAAATATCAAACGGTGGGGAAACCCCTTTTTATTGAAATTCAAAGGATTACAGAAACGGAAATACAGTAGATTACAAGGTGCAGAAACAGAAACCTAAGCTAATGGGTCCCGAGTCCTCTCTGAAGAGAAATCGGGTGCTGATTCTGATATCTTCCTTTTCTTTGACCGGGGCTCTTGGGCCGTTGTCGGGTTGTCATTCCTTTGCCAAGTGATAGGAGTAAGTAAATTCCTTTGGTCATCTTGATTCTCTACAGCATGTTGCTCCAAAATTTCAATCAGAGCATCTTTTCCTTTCAGTAATTGCTGCATTTGGATGCACTCTACATTGAGGGTGCGGTACTTGTTCTTCCAAGACCTTCTCTCCCGTTGAACTTTGTTGAGAGTAACCTGAAGCCTTTCAGTTTCCGTCATGAAGTACATGACAGATTCCCTCGGCGGAAGGATTCTGTAACGAGGATAAGGCATCTTTAGCTTGAGAGCTCTAGTTTGTACCCAATGGAGATAAGGCTCCACCGAGACACAGTCTGGTTTTCCCAGAGACTCTCGTCCTTTCTTATGAACGTGCTTCCAAGCGTGCACTATTTCCATCTTTAGTGCTCTGTCGTTTTCTCCTTCCTTGAATAAAAGACCTTCCAGATGAACACCCAATGGGATGTGTCTCATCGGGTATCCAAATTGACGACGAACCAATACCGGATGGTAGTTAATTCCTCCTTTAGTTCCTATGAGGGGGACATTGGGGAAGTTTCCACAACGGTCAATGATTCTGATTCCCTCATAAATCTTATTACACCAATCTATATCAGAGTTGGTAAGAGACATGATCTTCTGCGACCAACGTAAGGCACTCTTGCAATCCCAAAAAGCAGCAGACTTGGGCAAGTGAGAGATAAACCATTTGTAAAGCAGAGGCACACAGCATGTGATCTCCCCTCCGCTGTACAAATTTCCCAAGTGTACAGAATTATACGCATCTGCGAGCAAAGTCGGCACAGGGTTTCCAATGAGGAAAACCTTAATGGCGTTAATATCGACGAAGTTATTGATGTTGGGAAACAAAAATAACCCGTAGGTGAGCAAGACAAAGATGCTTTCAAAAGCAGTCACGTTTCCTATACTGGCAAAATACAGGGCCTTCTTTGTCAAGAACTGGGCTGGAAAACCTTGGATGCCACCCTTGGTAGTCATGTGAGTCCTGACCTCAGACTCGTCCAAATGAATTGCTCTTGCAATGGTCTGATTCTTTGGAATTTCTTCCAGTCCAGAAAATGGAGCTCGATCAGTGATATGTAAATCAATCAGATGAGAATACTTCTCCAGCGTTGGCGCGATCTGGTAATCCGGGAATGTGAAACAGTGATAAACTGGATCATAAAACTGAATGAGCGCATCCATGATTCCCTCAATCACATGAACTCTTAATAGTGGTAGCAAACCTCCGTACTTGGCTCTGAAAGCCTCAGGGTTAGTGATCATCCTTGCTAACCTTCTCAAATCCTCTAGTTTTGGAACCTTGAAGGTGTACGTATGAGTTCTCCTTCTACTGAAATCCATTAGTGCAATCCTCTTCTCTGATATTTGCAATCACAGTCTCAGTTTAATTTGAAAAACAGAGAGACTAGAAGAGAAATTTTTTGAATGTTTTAATGTTTTATTTAAATGAATGCATGAATGCAACACACAAAAACATAGAGAAAACATGGGGTCAAAGGGTCGTTGTCATGAAGTCAAGGCTCTACCCATCCCCAAAGGTTTATACTAGGGTGATATTTGTACCTGTACTCATTATCATCAGCTCCTCCCAGGAAAGCAAAACAACAAGCGGATCACCAGCGAGTTGTAGTGCGATCTTAGAGTAAGTGCCATTCACAGAGAATAGATCACCAGCCTCAAATGAGGGTAGTATCGCGTAATAACTATTCCCGATAGTTTCCGCACTACAAAAGGGTTTGGCTCCTCAGCTTCTCATACTTAACAATCGGCCCATTGTCTAGGTGAGAGAATGGGTTACATTGGTCAGCCTCCACTGAGGTTGATGGTCGACCCCGTCGCCATCACTTATCTTAAGTGTATACTCAATCTTTCCACATACGGCACCACCCTCATTCCCATTTGCAGAAAAATAAACACGTATAGCAATTAGGAAAAGCAGTATATATATTTGTCCTAAACATCCTAGACCTTTAAGAGCTATGAATCCTAAGTTCCTGACAAAAAATGGGTTCCCCGGCGGAAGCCCCAATCTGTGGTTTTCACACAAGTGAAGAGAAAAAAAAAGAAATCGAGCCCCACGGTGGGCGCCATTTTTCTGTTGGCGGCCACCGCCATGAAAATGACTTACCCAAGGTTTAAATTGTAAGAAATAAAGAACCGGCCCCACGGTGGGCGCCATTTTTCTGTAGCGAGCGATTTTGGACGCGGTTCTTAAGCGTTGGTCGCTCTCTGCTGTTTGAGCTTAAACTACAGGTCGATTCATTTTTTATCCTATTGTGAGCTGAATAAGGAAGGGAAATAGATGTCTCCAATTAACCCTGCTTTGCATACTGAGTTTAAACAGCGGTCTGTTAGGATACGAATGCTATCAATGTGGGGGGGCCTTTGTATTGGTTATTTGTATTTTCGCCAATACAGTTTCTTTCTTTTTATCTAGACAGAAGGTTTCTGGCGGGGAACAAGGATTAGGATGTTAGGACTGATGCTTTTTGAATTACTGCTTTTGATTGATGGAGATATGGGATTTAGGTTTTTTTGTTTAGTGTGCTCGCTAAGATTTTTCTTTCAATCTTATGCCTACGTATCCCCGTTTACCGAAACAGGGAAATCAGAGCGTTCGTAGTTCCTCCTATTCTATGGGAGGAAATGGTTGTTTTAGTGTCTTGTTAAAAGCCCAAGACGTGAAGCGAAAAGGTGATTTTTATCTTGTTCAAAGCCCAAGATGTGAAGCTGAAAAGTCTATTTGTGTCTTGTTCAAAGCCCAAGACGTGAAGCTGAAGGACCTCGACTTTAGAGAGAATTTGTCATCTCTAAAGAAGGGTCTGTTTGTCACAACTATTGGGTGACTGGTTATAAAGGAGGATTACTTTAACCGGGATACGTGGATCCTAGCAATGCCATAATTTCCTTTATAGGGGATTTTAACCTGAAGGAGAAGACTTTAACTCAGTGTAGAGCAATGCTATCTTTCCTTAGGAATTTCTCATGCTAAAAGAGGGACAGTGGCATGGATGTAGATGATCCAGAGGCTTGCCGCTTACAGCGATTAGATGAAGGGGAAAGAGTTGTTGATGTTTGTGTACTGTGAACGAGGCACAACTTTGATGCTAAAAGGTTGATTGGATCAACCAGTGGTTTCTTATACAAAGCCTAAGAGGAGGCTAATATGTGTCTCGTACAAAGCCCGAGAGAGAGGCTAAAAGGTTTTGATTCAACGAGGGAATCCTTTGGTATCTCGTATAAAGCCCGAGATGGAGGCTATTTGACTCAACAAGAGAGTTTTTTGTATCTCGTACGAAGCCCGAGATGGAGGCTATTGTTTGTTTGGCTCAATAAGAACCTTTTTGTATCTCGTATAAAGCCCGAGATGGAGACTAAAGTTGTGAGTGACTCAACAAGGGAGTCTCTTATGTGTCTCGTACAAAGCCCGAGAGAGAGGCTAAACGTTGTTTGACTCCGCTGGGGAGGATCATTGTACAAAGCCCAAGAGGAGGATAAAGTAACTATTTCAGTTGAGTGACAGGTCCAGTGTACTGATTTTGAAAGAGAAAATCAGTTCTTATATGAGCAACACTGTACTCATGGATTTGATTCGAAGGTCCGGGTTATTCCTGTTCTTTAAGGAAGTGGGAAATCCGAAGGGTATTGAGACTGTCCGAGTCTACGGGTTTCCTTCCTATTCTTGAAGGGTGCTTGAGAATGTCTTTGAGACTCAAGGATATTAGACTGTCCAAGTCTAGAGTTTCATCTTTTATACCATGTTTTGAGAAACAGTAGTAGACTCTATGAAAGGACTATTCTATTAAGATGATTAAGTTCTATTCCTATACCTCTAGGAGGTCGTCGGGACAATTTTTATGAAGCCCAAGAGGAGGTTGGAAACTTTTAAGAAGCCGACGGGTCCTTGTACGAAGCCCAAGAGGAGGCTATCATTCCCGGAGGAAGAGATCATTATACGAAGCCTAAGAGGAGGCTGTGAATACTTCTAATAAGTCTTAGGGTCCTTGTACTAAGCCCAAGAGGAGGCGGGGTTGCTTTTAGGAAGCCTGTGGGTCCTTGTACGATGCCCAAGAGGAGGCCGATGCTTTTAAGAAGCCCGTGGGTCCCCAAACCCTGAGAAATTCAAGGCAAGCTATTCACAAGGAATAGATCAAGTCAGGAAAGTTCGAGAATTTGGAAGAAACTCAAAGATACCATTCACGGAGAATACATTCATCTTGGGGAGTAGAGTTTCTTGACAATTCCTAATGAGGACAGCCGGAGAGAAGACTGTATCTGGTGATCCTATTGGGGATCTAGGTGTCTATTTCTACGAACGAAATGGCGTCACCTAGTTCTAGACGTAGTTGCCGAGGAAACTCTAAATATCTATACTATTATTACACAGTTGATATGAGTTTATGAAAGAAGACTTACAGCGAAACAGCCCCACAATACAGTTATATGTATATGAAATCAGTAATTGAAAACGATAACCACTTACTCGGTTGTAGAGCTTCCATGTTGTTTGGTTAGTTGTTCAACAAAGAAAAATTGAAAACAACAGTATATTCAAAATCAAAGGAGAAAGTGCTTTGAAAAAGAAAGATTTGGGGCTTACAGCTCAAGGAGAGGCCGAGGGTTTTATCAGTGAGCGCACTGTTGTTTTGTACAGAGGAACTTATACAAGTGACTGAGGCCCAAAAAAGGTTTTCTGTACAAAGGGGTGGGTCTTACACTCTCTCAAGAGGCCCAAAAGGTTTAAAGAAAAAGAGTGGGGCTTATAACACGAGGGTAGGCCCAATTGATTTTCCGTTTGAAATGGCGATCGCGCCGAGGTTTTCTTTTAACGCAAAGGGACTTATACAATAAGTAAGACCCAAAATGTTTTTGGTCAAAAGGGGGTTGGGTCTTACACTCTAATAGAGGCCCAAAAGTTTTGAATGGGTCTTATAGCTCAAGGAGAGGCCCATGGTTATTTTTAAAAGGCGACGATCGCGCCGTTTGTTTTTTACGGTATCGGGACTTATACAATACATTGAGGCCCAAAAAATGATTTGGTCAAAAAAGGATTGGGTCTTACACTCTATTAGAGGCCCAAAAGGTCTTGAATGGGTCTTACTACTCGAGGGTAGGCCCAAAGTTTGTTTTTCAACGGATGATGATCGCGTCGAACTTTTTGAAATACAACAGGACTTATACAATAAGTGAGGCTCATAAAGGTTGTATTTACAAAGGGTTGGGTCTTACACTCTAATAGAGGCCCAAAGTGTTTTGAAAATGATTTATGAGGGTTGAATTAATCCAAAAACCCTAATTTGTTTTCAAAAATGTATTTAATTGAATAAAAATTCAATTAAAATGATCAAAATTGTTTAACATATGGAAAACAAATTGTGATCTTGGATTAATGCTTCAAAAATTAAGTATTGACCTACAAAATAATTAGAAAGCATTAAAAGTTGCAAAATCAATGTGGAAAAAATATTTTAAATGTTAAAAACAATTAAAACATTAATTCTTTGCAAAAATATCAATTATATGAAATAAATAATATTTTTGGGATTTTTTGAGAAAATAAAATATTATTACATTTTTGTGAATTATTAAAAAAAGAATCAACTCAAAATCATTAAAACTCAGAGAGAAATTAATTTTTGAATCAATTAAACAAAAATCACAAAATTCAAATATTCAAATTTCTGAAAATGGCGCCAAGAACACCCAAGAACACGCGCGTGTTCTGGGTTTGCCCAGATTTACGTTTTCCATTCAATCTCACTGAATACGTAACCATATCATGCAATCCACATACCAATCAACTCGTTTCAACCTCACGATCATGTCTATAACACTTAATTTCATTTAAATTAAACATAAAACATGAAATCACGAAGAAACCTCAAGAACCCTAATTTCTGCATGAAGGCTAGGATTTTTGATACACGATTCAAACAAAGCAATTAATTGAGGGAAAACATTCCATGCATGATTATGAACATATGGCCAAATTATTGTGCAGCAAAAATTGCATGGATCATAGAGTTAGAAGAGCTCATGCTTACCACTTGCAGCTAGTGATCGTGATTTGTGTTGGAGGTGTTACAACTAGGTTCCAATGATCTGGATAGCTTTCCTAGGTGCCATGGAGTGTGTTAGAATGCTTGGACTTGATTGAAATTGGCTGGAACGATTTGTGGTACCTCAGCTGCAACTTAATTGAAAGTTTGAGCAATTGACTGGGGATTCTGAGAAATCAATGTTCTAGTTGTTGTTTAAGTGTTTGATCAGCTCATATGTGATGTATATGAGGTGTGTGAGTGATTGGTTTGAGTGGAATTGCCCTCTAGCTCAAAACCCGATAGTTACCTTGCTAAGAAAGGCATTTTTGACAAGAGAAAGAGATTTTGAGAAAGGCAAGTGTTGTAGGCCTTTGGTGTACTTAAACTGAACACAATTGAGCTCTATTTATAGTTGAGCAAGTTTGTTTTGGGATCCACAGTGAATGGCAACTGCAGCAGGTGTTTGTTCAATGTTGGCCAATGGAAATGCAAGTCTCCTCTAGCCATTGACTAGAGGTTAGGGCACAGGGTTGTGGTTCCCTTGGTCTTGGATAAGCCTTGACTGATTTCAGATGAGAATGGCTCAGTCCATGCCACCTTGATGCTTCCATTGAATGCTTCAATCCAAATTTGGAGTCTTGTCCCTATTTTGGCCATTCTAGGTTCAACATGTTATTTCTTGTTCCATGGACTTTGGAGGCTTGGCTCAGTGATTGTCCCCTTTAGATTCAATCCTCAGATGTGTCCAAGTGGGTAGGAGCATTTGAATTTGGCTGATTTTGGCAAATCGAGCAAAATGCAAATTCTGCCTTGCCTTTGACAGATTTCAGCAAGGCAACTTGTCAATGTCATATCTCATGGTGTAAGTTGAATTTGGTAATGTTCTTGACCATTTTGGAAAGCCCTTACATGATACAACAATTGTTTGAACATGTTTGGTTTTGATCTCTTTTGAATCCAAGTGAAAAATCCTCCTACATTTGGTAAAAAGTAAGGCAGAAACTGACTTAGTGAAATTTTCACTAAGTGTTGGAACAAAGTGTTTTCTCTTGATTTTGATCACTCCATAACTCAAAATCCATGAGGAATTTGGACATAGGTCAGTATGAAGCTTTTGTAGAGGGAAATGTGATCTACAAATCAAGCTTTGAATAGGGCACAATGGCCTTGTGGTTTAGGAGTTATGGTCCTCCAAAGTTGGTGCATTAGTGGCACTTTTTCCATAACTTAGAAAATTTTCTAAGTTTTATGGTTACCCCTTTTACAAGTTATCCCACTTTTCTTGATTTTTCTTGATGAATGATGATTCAAATCATACATTAACATCATTTTAGGGTTAAAAATCCATTTTGGTGAAAAATCTCAAAAAGTCAAAGTTGACTTTTGTGCACAGTTGACTTTTTATCAGATGAATTCCAAACTGTGCCATTCTTCAGGAAATCATGTCCTTGACCTAAATAAAACTTGATGGACATGTTCCATGGGTGTTATAGGGTATATTGGTTCATGTCCTAGGGCTTGGGAGCATGTCCTGGTCAAAAGTCAAAGTTGCAGTTGACTTTCCCCGCAAAACCCTAATTGTGGTGCAGATGAACTTGAGACTTGTTGCTCAAGCTTCTTGGATTAATCCATTGTTCCAAATGGATCAATATAGTTCATTAGAGACCCTAAAATCATGTCTTGGGGTCTTGGCTCATGATTTGTCCCAAAAGTCAACTTAGGGATGAATTAGGTCAAGAAACCCTAATTCCTGATTTTTGATGAATGCATCCCCTGAGGCAAAATTGACTTGATGCTTGGGTCCATGAGGTTCCATGGAGTATATTAGGGTATGTTTTGAATCATTGGCTCATGCACAGATGAAAATTTCCATCTGGAGGCCCTGGTCGACCAAAACCCTAATTTGGTGACACTGGCGATCTTGAAGCTTAATCCACCTAGAAGGGAGCAACCTTGTGCTTGATCCTTGAAGTGGGAGTCCTCTTGATCCATTGTGAATGTTTGAGAGGTTAGACAAGTTAAAGATCATGTCATTCCTTGATTGATCCTTTGTCTAAGCACTCAGAGAGGGCTTGAAACCCTAATTTTGATTGTGGTGAATGCTCAACAATTCCTTGAGGAGATTGATGAGGCACCAAGGTACATCCATATTGTGATGATGCTTTGCACAATGATGGGAAATCTTAGTGGTCAAAATTTGGGGTATGACAGGCCCCACGGTGGGCGCCATTTTTCTGTGGTGGCCACCACCATGAAAAAGATTTGTCCAAGGTTTTCACCTTAAATTTTTAAGAAAGGAATTATCGGGCCCCACGGTGGGCGCCACTTTTCTGTGGCACTTTTTTAAGGTTTCTACCTAAGAGATGGGAAGAGAACAAGATCTCGTTGTCCCCAGTGAAGTCGCCATTTTTCTATAGCGCGGATTTTTGCGTGATTGCGAAGCACTATCGCTTTGGGGTACTACAGCTCGATTCAGTTTTTATCCTATTGAAGCTGATGAAGGAAGGGAAATAGATGTCTCCAATTAACCCTACTTGCATACTGAGTTTGAACAGATGACTGTTGGTTCACAGATGCTACAAAGATTGTGGGTCTCTCTTAGGTTATTTTGTTAAAATAGTGTCCGGGTGATTGTTGGGAGGTTAAAACTGATGCTTTTCGATTGATATGTGTGGGTATGGGATTAATGTGCTCGCTAAGATTTTTCTTTCAATCTTATGCCTACGTATTCCTGTTTACCGAAACAAGGAAATCAGAACGATCGTAGTTCCTCCTATTCTACGGGAGGAAATGGTGTTTTGGTGTCTTGTTCAAAGCCCAAGACGTGAAGCTAAATGTGGTTTGTATCTTGTTCAAAGCCCAAGATGTGAAGCTGAAGGGTCTATTTGTATCTTGTTCGAAGCCCAAGATATGAAGCTAAAAGGTCTTGACTTTAGAGAGAATTTGTCATCTCTAAAGGGGTCTGTTTGTCACAATTGTTGGGTGACTGGTTATAAAGGAGGAAGACTTTAACTCAGTGTAGAGCAATGCCATCTTTCCTTAGGAATTTCTCATGCTAAAAGAGGGACAGTGGCATGGATGTAGATGATCCAGAGGCTTGCCGCTTACAGCAATTAGATGAAAGGAAAGGAGTTGTTGATGTTTGTATACTATGAACGAGGCACAACTTTGATGCTAAAAGGTTGATTGACTCAACCGGGGTTTTTCTTATACAAAGCCTAAGAGGAGGCTATTGACCCAACAAGAGGATGCTTTTGTGTCTCGTACGAAGCCCGAGAGGGAGGCTAAAAGGAGTTGACTCAACAAGAGAGTGCTTTTAGATGTGTCTTGTACGAAGCCCAAGACGGAGGCTAAAGGTTGACTCAACAAGAGAGTCTTTTATACTCAACAAGAGAGTGTTTTGTATCTCGTACAAAGCCCGAGATGGAGGCTAAAAGAGAGATTGACTCAACAAGAGAGTCTTTTATACTCAACAAGGGAGTGATTTTGTATCTCGTACGAAGCCCGAGATAGAGGCTAAAAGGATTGCTATTTCAGTTGAGTGACAGGTCCAGTATGTTGGTTAAAAGAGAAAATCAGTTCTTATAAAGAGACTGATTAAAGGTAAGGCTATGCTTTGGGATTGATCAGAGGATCAGGGTTATTTCCTGTTCTTTAAGGAAATGGGAAATCCAGAGGGTATTGGAGACTGTCCGAGTCTACGGGTTTCATCTCCTAGTTTTGTAAGGAGCTTGAGAATGTCTTTGAGACTCAAGGGAATTAGACTGTCCAAGTCTAGAGTTTCATCTTTTGTACTACATTTAAGAAATAGCAGTAGCAAGATCTAGACTTTTTGAAAGACTGTTCTATTAAGATGACTAATTTCTGTTCCTATACCTCTAGGAGGTCGTCGGGACAATTTGTACGAAGCCCAAGAGGAGGCTGGAAACTTTTAAGAAGCTGAGGGATAATTTGTACGAAGCCCAAGAGGAGGCTATCATTCCCGGAGGAAGAAATCATTTATACGAAGCCTAAGAGGAGGTTGTGAATACTTCTAAGAAGCCGACGGGTCCTTGTACAACGCCCAAGAGGAGGCGAGGATACTTTTAAGAAGCCTGTGGGTCCCCAAACCCCGAGAAATTCAAGACAGGCTATTAAAAGAGAATAGATCAAGCCAGGAAAGTTCGAGAATTTGGAAGAAACTCAAGAGATGCCATTCACGGAGAAAAGATCATCTCTGGAGAATAGAGTTTCTTTGACGATTTCTAAAGGTGACAATCTGTGAAAGGGTTCACCGAGAATGCTGCCTTTCACGTCTCCATATTGTTTAACCCCAAGAGGAGGGAAGACTGTGTCTGGTAATCCTATGGGGATCTAGTTTTGTCTACTTCTAAGAGTGATCAACGGGCTTAATGCTATACGTAGTTGCCGGGGAAACTCTAAATATCTATACTATTATTACACAGTTGATATGAGTTTATGAAAGAAGACTTACAGTGAAACAGCCCCACAATACAGTTATATGTATATGAAAGCGGATAAAGAAAGCATCTAACCACTTACTCGGTTGTAGAGCTTCCATGCTGTTTGGTTAGTTGTTCAACAAAGAAAGCTTTGATAACAATATTATATACAAAATCAAAGGAGAAAGTGCTTTGAAAAGATGTTGGGGCTTACAGCTCAAGGAGAGGCCCAAGGTTTTATCAGTGATCGCACTGTGAGTTTGAATTTGTACGGGGACTTATACAAGTGACTGAGGCCCAAGAAGGTTTTCTGTACAAAGGGATGGGTATTACACTCTCTCAAGAGGCCCAAAGAGTTTAAAAAGAATGGGGCTTATAACACGAGGGTAGGCCCAGATGTTTTTTTGTTTTGAAATGGCGATCGCGCCGAGATTTTCTTTTAACACCGAGGGACTTATACAATATCTGAGGCCCAAATTTGTTTTGGTTAAAAGGGGATTGGGTCTTACACTCTAGTAGAGGCCCAAAAGTTTTGAATGGGTCTTATAGGTCAAGGGGAGGCCCAAGGTTTGTTTTTCAACGGACGATGATCGCGTCGAACTTTTTGAAATACACCGGGACTTATACCATAAGTGGGGCCCAAAAATATTTGTGTATTTGCAAAAGGGGTTGGGTCTTACACTCTATTAGAGGCCCAAAATGTTTTAAAAAAGAAGAATGGGTCTTACTACTCGAGGGTAGGCCCAGAGTTATTTGCGTACAAAACGACGATCACGCCGAGGTTTTTGAAAATACCCGGAGGGACTTATACAATAAGTGAGGACCACAATAGGTTATTTTACAAAAAGGCTTAGGTCTTACACTCTATTAGAGGCCCAAAGTGTTTTAAAAAGAATGATGAGGGTTGAATTAATCAAAACCCTAATTTGTTTCCAAAATGTATTTTAATTGAATAAAAAATCCAATTAAAATGATCAAAATTGTTTAACATGTTGAAAACAATTTTTGATCTTAGATTAATGTTTCAAAAATCATGTTTTGACCTACTAAATGATTAGAAGTCATTAAAATTTACAAAATCAAGAGGGAAAAAATATTTTAAATGTCAAAAACAATTAAAATATTAATTCTTTGCAAAAATATCAATTATATGAAATAAATAATATTTTTGGGATTTTTTGATAAAATAAAATATTTTAACATTTTTGTGAATTATTAAAAAAAGAATCAACTCAAAATCATTAAAACTCAGAGAGAAATTAATTTTTGAATCAATTAAATAAAATCACAAAATTCAAATATTTGAATTTAAAAAAAAAGGCGCCAAGAACACGCACGTGTTCTGGGTTTTGCCCAGATTTGCATTTTCTCTCCAATATCTCTGAATACTTGATTATATCATGCAAACCACCTATCAATCTGCTCGTTTCAACCTCACGATCATGTCTATGGTCTTTAATTTCATTTATTTTTAACATGGAATAAGAAATCAAGACAAAACCTCAAGAACCCTAAAATTTGCATGAAGGCTGAGAATTTTGATACACGATTCAAACAAAGCAATTAATTGAGGGGAAACATTCTATGCATGATTATGAACATTTGGCAAAAGTATTGTGCGAGGAAATATGCATAGATTAAGAGATGACCAAGTTTAGGCTTACTTGAAGGTCGTGACAGCAAGAGCAATTTGATTTTTGAGTTGGAGGTGTTACAGATGGGTTGTGATGATCTGAACAGCTTCAATGGATGTTGTGGAGTGTGTTGCAAGCTTTGGAACACTTTGGAAGTCTTTGGATCAAGCTGGAGCACTCCAACTGCATAATTGAAGCATAATGGCTAGGTTGATAGGTGATTTTGAGCCGGGGGTGTTACAGTTGGTGTTTAAGTGTTTGGACACCTCAAATACATCATATGTAATGTGTCTAGGCAATTGGAGTGGATTGCTTATGGCTGCAACTCAAAACCCGATAGTGGTTGCTCAAAAACAAGAAAACTTGGCACTTAAGAGAGAATGAGAGAAAGCAGTGTTATAACTGGCTTTGGTGTGAGTTGAATGATCCATTGGAACCTCTATTTATAGGTGATCAACTCTTGTCTTGGAGGAATAGTGAATGGCGACTAGATCAGATCACATTCAAAGGCTTTGGCTAGGTGGCATTTCTTCTCACACAAGGCAACCTAGGCCCTCCCAAGAGCAGGGCTATGCCTTGACCAATTTCACATTCTTCAGATATTTTTATTGTTGTTTAATCAGAGAACTTGACTGAGTAGAGTGGCTTTGTTGAAAGTGCCCTATTTCACATAAATGCCTTTGAATTTCAAGGCATATATGCCAAAATGCATTAATCTCAAGTTGGAAGATCCCTTGCCCTTTGGACTCAACCCTATCAGTTGGATCAGTTGGCTTATGATCAAATTGGATGCATGTGGCATAGTGATTATTACTTTTGACTCAGAAATCGTGGATGGCAAGAAAACTCACAAATTGATTTTTCATGGCAGCCTTGGCATGGTGTGTTTTAGCAGCCATAACTCTAGGCTCAAGTGGAGTGGTTTCATGCTAATGAGTTGCTTGGATTGTAGGCAACATGCATAACAACATTGATGTTTTTATTTGGAACTGATTCAACTTGCATCTATGTGAAAAAATCCCACAAGTTTTGGTGTTTCAACACAAAATCTGTCTTGCCCGGAATTTTTCTAAGTGTTGGAAAAGTTGTACTTTCATGTTTTTAGTGATTTTTATCCAACCATAACTCAAAATACATAATGAATTTGGAGGGGGGGGGGTTAGTTTTTAGCTTTTGTAGAGGGTCATGAGATCTACAAATCAAGCTTTGGATGGGGAAAAATGGCTTTGTGATTTAGTAATTATGATCCTCCAAAGTTGGTACCCTTGCCACTTTATTTCCTAACTTAGAAAATTTTCTAAGTTTTTATGGTTACCCCTTTTACAAGTTATCCAACTTTTCTTGACTTTTCTTGATGAATGATGATTCAAATCACACATTAACATCATTTTAGGGTTAAAAAACCATAAAAGTGAAAAATCTCAAAAAGTCAAAGTTTGACTTTTGTGCACAATTGACTTTTTATCAGATGAATTCCAAACTGTGCGATCCCCTAGGAAATCATGCCTTTGACCTAAATCAAACTTGATGGACATGTTCCATGGGATTATAGGGTATATTGAAGCATGTCCTAGGGTTTTGGAGCATGTCTTGGTTAAAAGTCAAAGCTACAGTTGACTTTTCTCGCGAAAGCCTAATTGTGGCTCTGATGAAATTGAGACTTGTTGCTCAAGCTTCTTGGATTAATCCATTGTTGCAAATGGATAAATGTAGTATGTTGGAGACCCTCAAATCATGTCTTGAGGTCTTGGCTCATGATTTGTCCCAAAAGTCAACTTAGGGGTGAATTAGGTCAAGAAACCCTAATTCCTGATTTTTGATGAATGCATCCCCTGAGGCTAAATTGACATGATGATTGGGTTTATGATGTCCCTTGGAGAATCATAGGTTATGCTTTGAAGCAATGGCTCATGCCCAGAGGAAAATTTCCATCTGGAGGCCCTGGTCGACCAAACCCTAATTTGGTGACACTGGCGATCTTGAGGCTTAATCCACATGGAAGGGAGTAGCCTTGTGCTTAATCCTTAAAGTGGGAGTCCTCTTGATCCCTTGTAGATATTTGAGAGGTTAGACAAGTTGAAGATCATGTCATTTCTTGATTGATCCTTTGTCTAAGAACTCTGAGAGGGCTTGAAACCCTAATTCTGATTGTAGTAAGTGTTCACCCATCTTTGGGGAGACTGATGAGGCAAGATAGTTCATCCATATTGTGATGATGATTTTCACAATGATGGGGAATCTTAGTGGTCAAAATTTGGGGTATGACACTTTTCTTCTTCGATCATGATAACTCTTCTGCCTACTCTGAGAAGCCTTCATCTTCTCACGAATAAGTTTCACCTTTTCCGTAGTTTGTTGAACTAACTCCGGTCCAACCACCAAACTCTCACCAGATGCATGCCAACACAAAGGTGTTCGACATCTTCTTCCATACAACACTTCAAAAGGTGCCATTCCAATACTCGAATGGAAACTGTTGTTATATGTGAACTCAACCAACGAAAGATAACTATCCCAAGCACCACCTTGCTCAAGAACACAAGCTCTCAGCAAATCCTCCAATGACTGAATAGTTCTCTCGGTCTGACCATCCATCTGAGGATGATAAGCAGAACTCAATCTCAACTTGGAACCTAACGCCTTTTGCAAACTTTCCAAAAATCTGGAAGTAAACCTCGGATCTCGATCTGAAACAATACACAACGGAACACCATGTAATCTCACAATCACACGGATATAAATCTCAGCCAACCTCTCCAAAGAAAAACGGATGTCAATCAGAATGAAATGCGCCGATTTAGTCAGCCTATCCACAATCACCCAAATGGGATTATGTTCCCTCTGAGTATTCGGCAACCCTGTCACAAAATCCATAGAAATGTTGTCGCATTTCTACTCGGGAATATCCAACTGTTGCAATAATCCACTAGGCTTCTGATGTTCTACCTTTGACTTCTGACACGTCAAACACGCATAAACAAACTGAGCCACATCCCTCTTCAATCCGGACCACCAAAAGATCTTCTTCAAATCTTGATACATTTTATTAGCTCTTGGATGTATACTCAAACTACTCCGGTGTCCTTCCTCTAAAATCATCTTTTTCAATTCCGAATCATCAGGAATACAAATTCTACCACGGAATCTCAAAACACCCTGATCATCCACTTTAAAGTCACCATTCACACCTTTATCTCCAACCGTCATCAAATCAAAAAATTTCACATCCAGCCTCTGTTTCTCGCTAATGGTCAACAGAAAATCATTAGTGACCTTTAACATACCAAGCCTCACGCTATCAGATGTCAATTCACACACCAAACTCAAATCTCTAAATTCTTCCAAAAATTCCCACTCTTTAACCATCAAAGCAGACATATGCAAAGATTTTCGGCTTAACGCATCGGCTACCACATTAGCTTTACCAGGATGGTAATTCAAGCTAAAATCATAGTCCTTCAAAAATTCCAACCATCTCCGTTGCCTCATATTCAACTCTTTCTGATCAAACAAGTATTTTAAACTCTTATGATCACTAAAGACTTCGAATCTTGCACCATAGAGATAATGTCTCCAAATTTTCAATACAAAAACCATCTCAGCTAATTCCAAATCATGAATAAGATAATTCTTCTCATGAACCCTCAATTGTCTCGAAGCATAAGCCACAACCTTACCTTCTTGCATCAACACTCCACCTAAACCACTCAAAGACGCATCGCAATACACCACAAACGGTTCACTAGGATTCGGTAAGATCAAAATCGGAGCTTTTGTCAATCTTCTCTTCAGCTCACTAAAACTCTCCTCACACTGAATATCCCAAATAAACGCTTTACCTTTACAAGTCAGCTGGGTCAATGGAAGTGCTAACTTGGATAAGCCTTCAATGAATCTTCGATAATATCCAGCTAAACCCAAAAAGCTTCTAATTTCAGTAACAGATCTAGGAGCCTCCCATTGTAGAACTGCATCTACTTTGGATGGATCCACAGCAATACCATTACCTAAAATGACATGCCCAAGAAAACTCACTTCTGACAACCAGAACTCACACTTGGACAACTTGGCATAAAGTTTCTTTTCCTTCAAAATTTACAACACAATACGCAAATGTTCCGCATGTTCCTCCCTAGACTTAGAATAAATCAAGATGTCATCAATAAACACAACAATAAATTGATCCAAATGCTCATGGAATATGCGATTCATATACTCCATAAACACTCCCGGCGCATTAGAAACCCCGAACGGCATCACGGAATATTCATAATGTATGTATCGTGTCCTAAAAGCCGTCTTCTGAATATCTTCCTCCTTCACTCTAATCTGATGATAACCTGATCTCAAATCAATTTTACTAAACACACACGCACCTACCAGCTGGTCCATCAAATCTACCATTCTCGGAAGAGGATACTTATTCTTAATCGTCACCTTATTCAGCTGGCGATAATCAATACACAATCGCATACTTCCATCTTTCTTCTTCACCAATAAAACTGGAGCACCCCAAGGCAATACACTCGACCTCACAAACCTCTTTTCTAACAATTCATTCAACTGCTTCTTCAACTCAACCAACTCAGATGCCGACATACGATATGGTGCCATAGACACAGGTCTAGTACCAGGAACTAGATATATAGAAAACTCCACCTCTCTTTCTGGTGGCACATCAGAAATATCCTCCGGAAACACCTCCGAAAAATCACACACGACTGGAAACACATCAATTGCAACTTGACTATCCACAGTCAACAATGCAAACAACCCGAACAACTGAGCTTCATCCGCCAAAAGTTTCTTCAAATCTTTGGAAGATAAGAAACTAGATTCCTCGTCTTCTTCAAGAGAAGGAAATCTTACCAACTTATGATAACAATCGATGTGAACTCGATTGAACTGCAACCAATTCATTCCCAGAACTACGTCTAAACCCTCCAACAGAAAACACACCAAATCCATAGCAAAATCCTTACCATAAATGGTCAAAGGACAACTTAAACAAACCAGAGAAGTAGTTACCGACCCCAATGTTGGAGTATCGATAACCATCTCTCCACCCATCGACGAAAACAAAAGATTCAAACGCCGCGCACACTCAGACGAAATAAACGAATGATTCACTCCGGTATCAATAATAGCAACTAAAGGCGTATTATTAATAAAACAAGTACCTCTGATCAGACGATCTGCACTAGTAGGATGAGTTCCTGCCAATGCAAATACTTTTCCTCCATCTTGAGCTTCCTTTGGTTTCGGACACCTCGTACTAACATGACCAGGTTCACCACAGTTGAAACACTTCACCACATTCCTCTTGCAATCAGCTGCTACATGTCCTATACCTCCGCAATTGGAACACTTCCTCATATCCTTTCTACATTCAAACTGACGATGTCCTAAGTCACCACACTTAAAACATCTCGGAGGATTATACATACCTCCCCCACTTGGCCTTTTATCAAAATTATCCCTTTGCTTTCCCTTGTCATCTGGTGCCACATAAGGACCACCATGAAACGGTTGCTTTCCTTTCCTTTCGTTCACACTCTTATAATGAGTAGAACGAGCTTTGCTATCCTTCTCATAAATTCTACAACCATCCACCAAATCTAAAAACCTCCTAATTCTTTGATAATTAATTGCCTGTTTGATCTCGGGACGCACCCCGTTCTCAAACTTCACACATTTGGAAAACTCCGCAGTTGCTTCAGCATAATGTGGATAAAACTGAAAAAGTTCCACAAACTTAGCAGTGTAATCAGTAACAGACATGTTACCCTGTTTCAACTCCAAGAACTATATTTATTTCTTTCCTTTAACATCTTCAGGAAAATACTTCCTCAAAAACTCACTGCTAAACAAAGCCCAAGTGACAACTTCACCTGTAGCTTCCCACACATGACGCGTACTAACCCACCAATCATCAGCCTCCTCCTTTAACATGTGAGTACCCAGTCTCACCTTCTGCTCCTCAGCACAGTCCATCACTCGAAAGATTCTTTCAATCTCCTTAAGCCAAATCTGAGCACCATCAGGATCATATCTTCCTTTGAAGATAGGCGGTTTGTTCTTCCTGAACTCATCATTCCCACTAGAATTAGGTGTATTCCGCACAACCTGAGCCATAGCTTGCATAGCAGCAGCAAGAGCAGCATCATTCCTACCAGCCATATTCTGTTCATATCCAATAACAGTAACTATGGTTAAACAATCAGCTCGCCAGAACACAACTGTCGCACAACAAACAACTTGGTCAAACTGACCGACACGGACTGGCTCTGATACCACTTAATGTAACACCCCCAATCTATACCCTGAGTAATTAAAGCGATAACAAATAATCAGAGTATAATTAAAACATTCATGGCATAGACGGGAGCGTCACATCAAAGTAATGAATTATAATAACCTGCTCATATAGATATGCAACAATCAGGTAGCAACATAAACAGAGGAACTCGGTTCCTAACACCCACAATTCAGATACAGAATAAAACCGGAAAATCTGCAACTGAAATCTCATATATAAACATAGAAGTTTGTCTGTCATATACAGAGTCATACATGTAAAATCTAAAAGAGATATATATACACATAATCACATAACGATCTCCCCGACTACCTGGTGCTACATATCAGAGCCGACCGACAAAAGAATGAAGACATAATCTTCACAAAAGACCTCCAACATCTAATCTGCAATGCCTCATAGAGCATTCAAAACAGCAGAAGGGTGAGAAACACAATTATAATATAGTTGCATACAATTATGTAATAACATGAAATACGCATGCTAAACATTCTCACCACAACGTATACCATAATTCAAATACAAAACAAAACAATTCATAATTCATGCATCCATCACAAAGGCATATCAATCATGCTCAATACATTTATCACCAATATATATATATATCAACTCATCAATCTCATTCACAATTTCCCACACATAATCAATCCATTCATGACTTATGCAAATGCACAGAGACCGACACAACGACTCTATGCATGCGGTACCATTCCATCCATCATTCTCATCATTAATTCACTCAGGAATTATTGGAATCATCGCTTGTTACTTAGTGTAACTCCCCGTCGGGAAAACGATGTTCCCCGTCGCTTTAGGTCCTCTTTGTATAAGGCTCACGACGTTTATGGATCGCTTTAGGTCCTCTTTGTATAAGGCACACGATCCGATCGCTTTAGGTCCTCTTTGTATAAGGCACACAATTGTCTATAACGTCGCTTTAGGTCCTCTTTGTATAAGGCAGATGATCGTTACAGCAGATTCCCTCTGGAATCATTTCGTCGCTCACACCCCACAAGGGAACACGACATCACATGGTGCATATCATGATGCATGGCATACTAATTACTCATGACAATCAAATGCATATACATATAACCATGTGAACCAACTCAACATCAATAATCATGCATTGCAATCAAACCCAAAACAAGGCATTTATTTGCCATAAGGCCATAAACCATCATCACCACATTTCATCACATGCATTCACATCATATAACAGCACATAAGCTTTACGTTATATATCAAAAGCATATCGCATGATAACACATTAATCGCACATAATTACGACGGTAAAAGTCGACAAAATGACACGTTTCCAAATTCCCAACACAATTAAATCGACCACTAATCTCAAAACCACTTATATAAGAAAGAACATCTCATTAGATTTCCAACGGTACTAAGAACGTCTCTATCCGAGTTACGGATCAAAAGTTATGAATTTTCAAAGAAAAGAATTTATTGAAAAACTGCCAGATTCGCCTGGCGACTTAGGATTTCGCCTGGCGAATCCCCCTTCGCCAGCACTTCGCCTGGCGAACTAGTGGTGAACCAAAATTTTAGAAAAAAACCAAGAGTTCCAGTAGCTAACACATTTCTGTCTCCCCATTTTCGCCTGGCGACTTATGATTTTGCCTGGCGAATCCCTCTTCGCCAGCACTTCGCCTGGCGAACTAGTGGCGAGACCTAATTCGCTTGGCGAATCCCAATTCGCCCGGCGAATCACATCAGAACTAGAATTTTTATGCTGCGGGTTACACGGTTCCAAACCCCAAAATCCAACTTTCTCCAACCAAAACGTTTTCAATCAATCAAAACAAGTATCAACAATGTTCATACATATAATACGACCATACTACGTGACTCATATCGATTTCCAACCGTGAAAACATCAATTTCTATTCATTTTGCTCATTTCAACCTAGAATTGAAAAACTATGAAAAACAAGTAAACATTCAAACACACACATACATATTCATACACAAGCATATAATAACCGCGTTTCGCACCCTTACCCGATTAATCGTGCTTTGAAGTGTCAGTTGAATCGATTTCTTAAACTTCAAGTTTTCCTCTTTTTCTTCTTCTCACTCTCTTTTTCTCTTCTCTTTCTTTTCTCTCTATTTCTCTTAAACTTTCTTTTTCTCTCTTTCTAATCTCTATGTTTCTATTTTAAGAAAAACAATAATATCTAACCAAGCAAAATGACCAAAATACCCCTACACTCAATTTTCTCGCAAACGCGATAAAACATAATAACGATAAACATAACATATTTACCAAATAAAATAATATAAAAACAAAACTAATTAAATCGACTCAATTAAATAAATCTAACAAAAACTGGGGCGTTACACCTCACACTTTCCAGGTCATGGACATTCGGGAAGCATACAACTGTTTATTAGGAAGACCTTGGATACACGAGGCTGGGGCAGTCACTTCGACACTTCACCAGAAGCTGAAGTTCATCAAGAATGACAAGCTAGTCACAGTCTGCGGAGAGCAAGCCTTAATCGTGAGCAACTTATCATCATTCTCCTGTGTAGAACCCGAGGAGGTCGTTGGAACTCAGTTTCAAGCACTCTCGGTAAGCAATGAAAATCGATCACAAAGAGGGACGTCGATTTCCTCATACAAGGATGCTCTCAAAGTGATCGAGAGTGACAACGCAAAAGGATGGGGACAACTCGTAATTCCTACTGATAACAAGACTAAGAAAGGTCTTGGTTTTTCTTTATCCTGTACCCAAACTGTAAAGAAGGATGAAAGTTTTCATCCCACTCAGAACTTCTTCCACATTGGAGGCTTCCTCCACCCAGCGTCTCAAGAAGTACACACCATCAATGAGGGTTACTCCTCTGATACAGAGGGAGAGTGGAAATCCTATCTCAACGAGGACGGTTATATGTCTCAGGGAGAGGCGCATATGCCATTTTGCTATCCCACGCAGAGTCCGAGATATATACCGAGATCATACTTCAAGATGATGTACGGAGATTGTGATCCGGAAGGATGTCGTGCTCTGCCAAACTCATTAGAGGAAGACACTCCGATGAAAGATAACTTCGACTATGACTATTATGATCCCCTAGATGACTTGCTTATCTGGCAACCGTACCCAGAAGACTTTGGGTAAAAGAGTCAGCCAAACGATGCTTATCAGCTGAGCAATATTGAAAAGAATACCTGCATCCCCATCAAGTTATGGGATTATTATTCAGGATATTCCAAAGATATCCAGCACAACGATGAATCTACAAATATTACAGGACAAGAGTTCATCAACTATGCTTTTCCCGAGGTCAACGTCATCGAGAAGGATGACTCCTCTTCTCCAACAGAAGTATGGGATACCTTAGGACAACCGAGTGGAAAGTACGACTTCTTGGTCAAGTACACCGCTCCTGAAAGCTCTTGTATCAGGCTCGAAGACATCCAACCAACTGGATGGGGAGATCCACCTGAGAATGAAAACACTGTGCAAGATACAACAGAAGAGTTCGTCTACGACAACTCTGCATGGGAGGAAGACTCCAATGATCCTGCTCCGCCAGAAATCAACGTCATTTCTGAGGACAAAACAAGAAAGAAGGTACCATACTTTGTGATTCACCGAGGAGTTCGCCGCCAATGGGTTGCTGTCGATGTCCCGAAAGTCGTCCATAAGTCTAAGTAATTTCCATCTTTGTTTTAACCTTTCACCTTGCCCGGGTGAAACGGATGTTTTTATAGGGTTCATGTTCTGTAAATGTCCCTCTTCGCTTCGCCCAAAGCGACAGAGTTTTGTTTTATAGGGTTGTAGTTTCAAGAATCGACAAAATCATAGATAAATAAACGTCGTTCTATCATTTTCACATTATTTGTTGTTTTTACTTTTCGCTTTTTCAAAAAATGGTAATCCTAAAAAATAACCAAAAATAAATAAAAACAAGCATTTTTCAGAAAATACACTGCACACACTCTTGTATTTCTCTCTATCTCTTCTAAAAAACAATTACCACGTCATGCAGATTGCTTGTTTTAAACCCCGTTGAAACATACGATCCAATGCCTTCTCCCAACTTTGAATTCTTGGTATTTGAAGCTGAAGAAGAATAAGACGAAGAAATTCCAGAAGAGATCTCACGGTTACTTAGACAAGAGGAAAGGTCCATTGAACCTCACAAAGAGCCATTGGAAACAGTCAATTTGGGGCACTGCTTAGTCCGAATGTTAAAGAAAGCTTGATAGAACTTCTCAAAGAGTTTCCAAATGTGTTTGATTGGTCCTATCAGGACATGCCAGGGTTGGATACCAGCATCGTGGAACATCATCTACCGTTAAAGTCAGAATGTCTTCCAGTAAAACAAAGGCTGAGACGAACTCACCCAGATATGGCTGTCAAAATCAAGGAGGAAGTGCAGAAACAGATTGACGCAGGTTTCCTCACCACCTCAGAATATCCTCAATGGCTAGCCAACATAGCGCCCGTTCCGAAATAGGACAGAAAAGTCAGAATGTATGTAGATTACAGGGATCTGAATAAAGCCAATCCAAAGGATGACTTTCCCTTACCACACATAGACATGCTGGTAGACAGTACAACAAAGTTCAAAGTCTTCTCCTTCATGGATGGATTCTCGGGCTATAATCAAATCAAAATGGCGCCGGAAGATATGGAGAAAAATTCATTCATCACCCCATAGGGCACTTTTTGTTACAAGGTAATGTCGTTCGGTTTGAAGAACACCGGGGCAACCTATCAAAGGGCCATGACTACTCTGTTTCATGACATGATGAATAAGGAAATCGAAGTGTATGTCGATGACATGATTGCCAAATCTAAAACAGAAGAAGGGCATGTGACCCACCTGTCAAAACTATTCAAGCGTATGAGAAAGTACAAACTCCGCTTAAATCCCAACAAATGCACATTCGGTGTCCGCTCAGGGAAACTTTTAGGGTTCATCGTCAGCCAGAAAGGAATTGAGGTTGATCATGACAAGGTCAAGGCCATTCAAGAAATGCCTTCTCCAAAGACTGAGAAACAAGTCCGAGGATTTCTGGGACGTCTGAATTACATCTCCAGATTCATATCCCTCATGACCGCGACATGCGCGCCAATCTTTAAACTACTAAAAATGAATCAAAGCTGTGTATGGACAGAAGACTGCCAAACAGCCTTCGACAGTATTAAAGAGTATCTATTGAATCCACCGATTCTGTCTCCTCCAGTAGAGGGAAGACCACTGATCATCTACCTAACAGTCTTGGAAGACTCAATGGGATGTGTACTTGGCCAACAAGAAGAAACGAAAAGAAAAGAGTCTGCCATCTACTATTTGAGCAAGAAGTTTACCGATTGTGAAACTCGGTACACTATGCTTGAGAAAACTTGTTGTGCTCTGGCTTGGGCAGCCAAACGTCTTCGCCAGTACATGATTTGTCACACTACTTGGTTAATCTCTGAAATGGATTCGATCAAGTACGTATTTGAAAAACCTGCTCTCACGGGAAGGATTGCCTGTTGGCAGATGTTGTTATCGGAATATGACATCGAGTACCATGCTCAAAAAGCCATCAAAGGAAGTATTTTAGCCGATCATTTGGCTCATCAACCGATTGACGATCAAGAGTCAGTCATATTTGACTTCCCAGATGAAGATGTCATGTATTTGAAAATGAAAGATTGCGATGAACTGCTACCCAGTGAAGTGCCAGAACCAGGTTCCCAATGGGGACTAATCTTTGACGGAGCTATCAACAATTATGGAAACGGAATTGGGGCAATCATCGTAACACCTCAGGGTATCCACATTCCTTTCACGGCCAGTCTAACATTCAAGTGTACAAACAATGAGGTTGAATACGAAGCTTGCATCATGGGTCTCGAAGAAGCTATTGACTTGAGAATTAAGAACTTGGATGTGTATAGAGACTCAGCCCTGGTTATCAATCAGATCAAATAAGATTGGAACACATACCAATCAGGACTGATTCCTTACAAAGATTACATGAGAAGGTTGTTACCATTCTTCAACATAATCGAGTTTCATCATATCCCTCGTGAAGAGAATCACATGGCTGATGCACTAGCCACTCTCTCTTCCATGACTAGTGTAGGTCAATGGAACGACATACCTAAGATCGACATAATGTGCCTAGAACAGCCCGCTTACATCTTCACGATTGAAGCAGTCCTAGACGACAAACCTTGGTATCACGATATCAAATGCTTCCTTCAGAAACAAGAGTACCCACCTGGGGCATCAAGAAATGATAGAAAGACTCTCAGAAGACTGGCAGGTAACTTCTTCCTGAGCGGTGATACACTCTATAAGAGAAACTTTGACATGGTCTTGCTCTGATGTGTAGACAGGCCAGAAACAAACATGCTGATAAAAGAAATTCACGAATGAGCCTTTGGTACTCATGCCAACGGACACACAATGGCGAGAAAATTTTTGAGAGCAGGATACTACTGGTTGACCATGGAATCCGATTCCTACAAGTACATGAGGAGATGTCATAAGTGTCAAATATACGCTGACAAAATCCATGTACCGCCAACGCATGTCAAAGTTCTTTCTTCCCCATGGCCTTTTTCCATATGGGGAATCGACATGATTGGCATGATCGAACCCAAAGCTTCAAACGGACATCGGTTCATCCTGTTAGCCATTGACTACTTCACCAAGTGGGTCGAAGCAGCATCATACACCAATGTGACCCGACAAGTGGTGGTCTGATTTATCAAAAATAATATCATCTGTCGTTATGGTGTTCCAGGCCAGATCATTACTGATAATGGATCTAACTTGAACAACAAGATGATGAAAGAGTTGTGCGTTGAGTTCAAAATTGAACACCATAACTCATCTCCCTACCGACCTAAGATGAACGGAGCGGTAGAAGCGGCTAACAAGAACATCAAGAAGATTGTTCAAAAGATGGTTGTAACCTACAAAGACTAGCATGAAATGCTACCCTTTGCTCTTCACGGTTATCGCACATTTGTCCGCACTTCAACAGGGGCAACCCCTTTCTCTCTAGTATATGGCATGGAGGCAGTGTTTCCCATAGTAGTAGAGATCCCATCAATCCGGGTATTGATGGAAGCTAAGCTAACAGAGGCTGAATGGTGTCAAGGTCGACACGATGAACTGAATCTGATCGAAGAAAAATGAATAAAGGCTCTATGCCATGGTTAGTTGTATCAACAAAGAATGAAGAAAGCGTTTGACAAAAAGGTCCGACCCCGTGTCTTCAGGAAATGAGACCTTGTGCTAAAAAAGATTCAATCATTCCTCACTGATTCCCGGAGCAAATGGACTCCGAATTATGACGGTCCCTTTGTGGTCAAGAAAGCCTTCTCAGGCGGCGCCTTGAGACTCGCAACCATGGATGAAGAGGAGTTTGCCTACCTCACGAATGTTGACGTAGTCAAGAAATACTTCGCCTAAATAAAAAAAACGTCTCGGTGGATTGAAAACCTGAAAGGACGGTCCAGGAAAAAATTAGAGACACAAGAAAAAAATTATCCCGATGGATTGGAAATCTCAAAGTACAATCCAGGCAAAATTTAGGGATTAATGGCAAGTAACTACGTCTGATCAGTTCAACTCCTCAGCAGTCATACCATCCATCAGGAAAACTCCAGTCAAGGTCATCTTCGACAGAAGCTCAGGATGTCCAAAATTCAAAGTTTGTAGAAGGATAACGGTCGTTATGTTTCAATGTAGCCCCTTTTCCCTTAAATTACCATTTTTATAAACTTTGTAAACGCTCTATGGAATCACGCGTTTGGCTGATTTCCATTATATTAATAAAATTTGAGCGTTAGTGCTTTTGTTTACAATTCTCATTTGTTTTAGCTTTACAAAATGACATTTTTAACATGATCAACGATTCTTGAAATAAAACAAAAATGAATTTAATTGTCAAAATTTTTTATGCTTTTAAAATAAAGATGGCAATTCTTTTGACTGTTGAACATCGAAAGAACATCGATCGCTTCTCCGAAGGTAATTGAACCGCAAAGTGCAGAATCAAAGTACTCCTTCTAAACCAGTGCACCTGAATGAAGGATCAACTGTGTCAGATGCAAATGTTTCATCTGAAATCCCCGATATAGTTCTTACCTCTTAAGATCGATTGACAATTCTTCTTCCCTACAGGGACCGTTTCTCCTAAGCAAGGCAGGATTGCTATCTTGAACCATTGATACTTTTCATCCCCCGCTGTAGCCGAGTATCCAGTCGTGTTCATCTATTAGTCTGTATGTCGCGTCAGTTTTTGTCAGCATAAACATACATACATCATGCATTATTGGTTCACATTCATAATCATATTACATTACTATCACTCTGGTCAGTCTTACCCCAAAGTGGTAAAATCCTCTTAATCAATCCAGATGTCAGTTCTTTCCTCGTTAGGAAATGTATCGTATGAGCAATCTCTCCCCTAGTTTATTTCCGGATTGGAGACGGTCCTCGACCACTTTGATAACTTGAATCTCTGAAAAGAAAGAAGACATTCCACCGACACTTTTGGAACGTCACTCTTCACCATTGAAGATGATATTTTCGCTTTCCCGAATTAAGGAAAATCCCCAGAGAAAGCCTCTCGACTAAAGACTCTCAGCAACACATTGGTTTTTCTCTCTAAAAAGTCAATGTTAACGAAGTCATCAGCACCTCAAAATTGGATCGCATCACATGGCATTTCTCCGAGAAGATCTCGAAGAAAAGTATGATGAAATATCCCCGAGTGAAAAATAGTCGTTCAAGAGACTCATTTTTCCCCCAGTAGCGCCAACAAATGGCATCTCCAACAAAGAAGTTTGCACACCTCTACAACTCAGACAAATGGGTATCCCCAACAAATCTGACCTCTTTTTTCCATCAAATGGCATCTCCCTAGTAGAAAACTCGGCGAGAAGTTTAACGAAAACTGCTGCAAATGGCATCCCTTGTCAAGGAAGAAACTCCACTAGAAGAAACTGAGACCAGTTCCTTGGCTGAAGACCAGGATCGAGGGAAAGTTTATATCAGAAACTTAGACCAGTTCCTTGGCTGAAGACCAGGATCGAGGGGAAGCTTATTTCAGAAATGGAGACCAGTTCCTTGGCTGAAGACCAGGATCGAGGGGAGGTTTTACCCTTTTCTAAGTAACCTTACTTAGCAAAAGAAGATGGATGACCAAATTGCCATTCATAACCACCGTCAAAATTTCGGGTATTCTGATATTTAATCCTCTTGCACCCCGAATGCCCGAATACCTTCGCCATTCACACCTTCGGGTCCAAGAAAATTAAATAGGGGCATCTGTCATACCCTAAATTTTTACCACCAAGATTTCCCATCACCGTGAAGATCATTACCACAATATGGATGTACCATCATGCCTCATCAATCTCCTCAAAGATGGGTAAGCATTCACCATAATCAAGAATTAGGGTTTTGAGCCCTCTCAGAGCACTTAGACAAAGGATCAATCAAGAAATAACATGATCTTCAACTTGTCTAAACCTCTCAAACACCCATAAGAGATCAAGAGGACTCCCACATCAAGAATCAAGCACAAAGTTGCAAAATTCCAAGTGGATCAAGCCTCAAGATCGCCAGTGTCACCAAATTAGGGTTTTGGTCGACCAAGGCCTCCAGATGAAAATTTTCATCTGGACATGAGCCGACGCTTCAAAGCACAACCCAAGACACTCCAAGGGACCTCATGGACCCAATCACTAAGTCAATTTAACCTCAGGGGATGCATTTAGCAAAGCATGAGCCAAGACCTCAAGACATGATTTTAGGGCCTCAAATACACCACATTGATCCATTTGCAACAATGGATTGATCCAAGAAGCTTGATTCACAAGTTTCAATTTCATCTGGACCACAGTTAGGGTTGAAATTCTAGTACCAGACGTGTGATGTTAAGATGCGATGTCACAACAACACACTCTGCACAATGGACAGCAATAACAGTAAATAAATCAACACAATGATTTGTTCACCCAGTTCGGTCTAACTACCTACGTCTGGGGGCTACCAAGCCAGGGATGAATTTCACTACTTGTAGAATTAAATTACAGACTCAACAACCCAGTTGACAATCTCCTAATCTTAATTCCTACTAGTGACTTTCTACCTAAGAAACCAATTAGATATGAGAACACTACTCAATCCCTAAAACCACTCAAAGAACAACCTCTTTGAGAACCCTTGATTCTGCTTCACAGCTTTGATCAAGTAATACAACTCTCTTTGCTTCACAGCTTTAGAGAGGATAGAATACGACACATCAATTTACCCTAGAATTCTGGTTATACACCTTGTACAAAATACTCAAGACACTCAGCCTCTACTCTTGATCTTCTCCCCGTATTTCTGTCGCCTTTTTCCTTTGGTCTTGTGCGCTTTATATAGCTCCTGAATTGGGCTTGGACTTGTCACAATATTTGATCAGATTTGTTAATTAAAACTGAATCTTCAAAACAGATTTTATCCCCAAAATCTTTTTAAATCTTCAACCTTTTAATTCTCCAACAGACCTGCAATCAAATCTCCCATGTAACAGAAAATATCTATCCCAAGATATTCTCATCCAATGAGTCAACCACTCTCCACAATTCCAACTAATACGCGTGCCCTAATAACATGTCCTGCTGTTATTAATTCTGCAGGTCTGATGTTACAACATCACTTGTGTGACATCAGACATCCAACTTCAGCAATTAACCACTTAACACAGCCCAGTGTTAAGACTTCAATGTTACAACATCAGCACCTTGACATCAACATTGAATAACCTTTGTTTTACCAAAATTCCAGCCAATCCAGGAACTATCAATCTTCCTCTTTGGCTAATTTTGGCTAAAACAATCTCTGCACTCTGCAAACAACTTCTACACTCTGCACCTTCAGAGATTTTAGCAGTGGAATAATCTTCAGAAATTTGAAACTCCTTAGCAGCAGTTTGACAATCTTCATAGTCTTCATTACTTGATCTGCTGCAGTACCATCTTCATTATTGACAACAGCCAATTGGTGCTCCCCCTCAAAAACATGAACCAGCATCACAGCTGTGCAGCAACTTCTCCCCCTTTATGTCTGCTTGGCTGCACTCTTCTATTGCTATGATATCTTCACTAGCAGCTCAGTCTGAACTCCCCCTCAATAACTGCACTACTGCATCACAACTAGCAGCATTTGGCAATCTTTGACACTTGAACCTCTTGGCTATTTCTCATAAATCTCCCCCTTTTTAGCCACAATTTGACAAACCTCAACAAGTTACATCTCCTATGACACCCTGTACAAACCATACTTCTTCTGTCAGCAATATCCATATTTTGAAAATCCAGACATATTCTTCATCCATCCAGTTATGAAGGCTTCACACAATCATGCACAAGATCTGAAGCACACACCCAATGCCTTCCAATAACACACACCAAGACAAGTGTACAATCTATTCAAGTCCATGATTCAATCTTGTCTTCAGACATCTCCTCAGAAGCATGTGCGCACAAGATTCAAACAATTTGCTTCATATGACTAAAACCATTCAAGGCCACACCAAAACACCAATCAACAGCCTAATGTCATCACATACTATCTGACATTATATCCTCATAAGAGGCAACCAATTTCCACAAGCTTGATCAGCATGCAATCTTCACAACAAATGCACCTTTTCTGCAAAATCCATAGACAAGTACTCCCCCTGTCAAATGCACTTGCTGAGCACATTCATTTCGGTACCACTGTCTCTTTTTCCACATACAGTCATTCCCTATCATACTCTTCAGACTTCCAATCAATCAATACCTGATCTACTTCAGTCTTCTCTACATTCTCCATCCAAGGCAGACTTTCTACTTCATCATTCTCCCGTATGACTATGTAGACGCTCCTTAGGTATAATGTAAGCACCAAGCTTCAGATCCAGAACAAGGACATCCTTCACCAAGGACACTCTTGACACTCTTGACACCAGCGTATTACATATGCTCTACTACTGGATTTACTATCAGCAAAGTAATCCAAACTCAACACTGTGTCACAACCTCCACAGATTCTCAGCTTACTTATAAGCTTTACTGAGATCCAGTCTCTTCAAGAGATCACAATTCCTCTATCCTTACATCCACCAGTAGTTGTTGAAACTGGTGAAGTCTTCAAAGTCAGTAGTCATGCTTTTCCAGAACAAACTACTAAACACATGACCATAATCTCCACCTCTTCTGACCAAAATTACTAGAGCATCCAACTCCACATGTCTCATCTTAATCATCTTCCAGATATAACCACCAGCAAACATGATATTATAACATCTTTTGGGACATCAGCTTCTCATCACCATTCAAAGGACTCATTTCACAAAGAAGTCCTTCAAGAAGCTCCCAATAAAACACAATCAGAGCAACTTATTCATACACACCTGAATACCATAAGTTCCCACACCCTCTCTGAACCATATCCTAGCAAACTCAACCATATCCAGAGTATCTCTACCAAATTCTTTTTCCAGAACATATTTCCACCATTTTATGAAAAGCACAGGAATGTTATCTAGTATGGCCTTTTGAATTTTCTCAGAAGTTCTAACAACAACGGCTTCCTTCATTTGAGAGATATCCTGGACATTATCATCAGACTTATCTCTGATCTTCCTATTTCTGGAAGAGATGAACACTTTACTCCTGGATTTTGTAGTACCATCCACATAGATCTTCTGCTCATCAGTTCTCATCTTTGGAGGTGACTCAATATCTTTCCTCTTCCTTTATTTCAATCGTTTAGCAACCCCAGGAACCACTTTTGCAATTAGTTCATCATCACTCTTCTTTATTTTAAGGCTAGAAGTACCTTTCTTGACTTGAGATGTTTTAACATCAGCTCTAGCATCTGCATCTTCCAACCTAAGGATTGTCAACTTGTGGAGTTTTTCTTCTGAACTATAGGAGTCATTAGTCAGGTTGTCATCTTTCTTGGCCTTGCAAGTATTCAGCTCCCAACACTTCTTAAGGTCACAGCTTTTGATCCTTCCATCAGCATTGTTGACTCCTTCATCTTGCTCACATAACTGACTACTCACATCATCCAACTTAGGAGTAATAGCACCATAAGTCATTAACCCAGATTGAATTTTCACCATACTTTCACACTTGATGTCATCATCTGATGTTACAGCATCATCACTAGATAAGCTGTCCACTTGAGGTATCCACTGATAGCAATTATCTTTGGATCTTACTCCCTTCATCACTACCTCATTCTGCTCATTAGCTACCACACATTCATCTTTGGTGTAGCTTACGTTGTAACCTTCATCACAAAGTTGACTTATGCTAATTAAATTAGCACACAACCCTTGAACAAGGAGCACATTATCAAGAGTAAGGCCATCATGATTCTTCACTCTTCCAACTCCTTCTACTACTCCTTTTTCACCATTGCCAAAAATAACACCATTTGCATGGCAAGGATTGAACTCTACCAAATGCTTCTTGGATCCAGTCATGTGCTTCGAACATCCACTGTCAAAGTACCATGCATCCATAGCAAAATGTTCATCTGATGTGTGAGCCAATAGACACTTCACCTTCTCCTTAGGTACCCATTGTTTAACAACTTTGGGCCTGTACTTTCTCCATCTGTTTTGAGGCTGAGGGTATCCATGCAGCTTGTAGCAAGAGTACTGCATATGCCCAAACCTTCCACAATAAAAGCATCTCACCCTTTCATCTCTGAATCTTCTGCCATGATGAGATTGCTTAGGCTGCCATCCATAATGTGGTCTCCTCCTACCATAACTGGCCTGCCTTCTATTATGCTGGTATCTTCTTCCATAAGGAGGCTGAGTATGCTGTTTCCTGGATTGTCTCCCATGATGGTGTGGCTTTCTTCTTCCATAGATATGAGGAACAGCATTGGTGTAACCATACCCCTGATGTTGAGACACCTGATAAGACATGTGCTGTTTGAACTGAGCAGCTTGCATGCTCTTGTGGTGTTGTGGGGGCATATACTGACTAGCTCCTTGTGGCTGCTTTCTCTTTTGATTAGGACCAGTCTTCTTCTCAATCTTCTTAGGTTGTGAAACATCAGCTTTCTTAGGTGTAGGATCCTGCTTCTTTGGCTAATGTTGAGACAAAGGTTGTGACACTCCCTTCTTTGAACCTGAAGTGCTTGCTTCTGAAGTTCCCTTATCCTCAGCCACATAACCTATCCCAGCTTTGTCTCCAGCAGCTTTTTCTGACTGTAGTATCTTGTCAAGAGTGGTTGTCCCACTGTTCAACATTCTAACAGATTTAGTCATATGATTAAGATGAGCTTTGACACATAAGACTTCTTTTTCCAATTCAGCTTTGTCATTCTCTAGCTGAGCAATCTGTTTCTTCTGTTGATTCCTCTCCTGACATAGTTCAACACTCTTTAAGCACAGCTCTTTATAGGTTGAAGCTAGCTCATCATAAGTAACTTCTCAATTCCTGTCAAAGCTGTAACATGCTTTGCTGACTCAATTTCACTTTCATTATCAGAGTCAGACCAGGAAACTGTCATGCCCTTCTTCTGCTTCTTCAAGAATGTGGGACACTCTTTCTTGACATGTCCATACCCTTCACATTCAAAGCACTGAACTCCTTTATCTTGGGCAGTCTTCTCTTCATCCTTCTCTTTTGCCTTGTTGTTGTCAGAAGAGATGTTCCTGACATTAGGCCTGGAGTTATTGTTCATCCTCTTGAACACTTTGTTGAACTGTCTTCCCAACATAACTATGGCTTGAGACAGATCCTCTTGAGACTCATCATCTGTAACTTTCTTAACTTCTGCAGGAGTGGAAACCAAGGCTATACTTTTGGGCTTCTTTTCAGGTTCTTCCTCATTCAAACCAAGCTCAAAAGTTTGAAGAGATCCAATGAGCTCATCAACCCTCATCTTGCTGATGTCTTGTGATTCTTCAATGGCAGTTACCTTCATCTTGTACTTCTTAGGAAGAGACCTCAGGATTTTCCTTACAAGCTTTTCTTCTGACATCTTTTCTCCAAGGGCACTGGATGCATTAGCCAGCTCAAGCACACTCATTTGGAAGTCATGGATAGTCTCCTCTTCCTTCATCTTCAGACTCTCAAACTTCGATGTTAGAAGCTGGAGTCTTGACATCTTAACTCTAGATGTTCCTTCATGAGTGGCCTTCAAAATATCCCATGCTTTCTTAGCAACCTCACAGGTATTAATTAACCTGAAAATATTCTTATCCACTCCATTGAAGATTGCATTTAAAGCTTTGGAATTTCCAAGGGCAAGCTCATCTTCTTCCTTGGTCCATTCTTCTTCCGGCTTCAGCTTTGAGGTGCCCTCTTTATCTTTGCCAGCATCATCTTTTTCAAACACCACAGGAGCTTTCCAGTCTTTAATGACAGCCTTCCAAGCTCTGCTGTCCAATGAATTTAAGAAAGTAGTCATTCTAGGCTTCCAATACTCATAGTTTGAGCCATCCAATATAGGGGGTCTGTTGACAAATCCTCCAACCTCTTTGTCCATCTTCACACTAGAAAGTATCTTCCCCAGATCTCACCCAGAGCCAGACAGGATTCCTGCTCTGATACCAATTGAAATTCTGGTACCAGACATGTGATGTTAAGATGCGATGTCACAACAACACACTCTGCACAATGGACAGCAATAACAGTAAATAAATCAACACAATGATTTGTTCACCCAGTTCGGTCTAACTACCTACGTCTGGGGGCTACCAAGCCAGGGATGAATTTCACTACTTGTAGAATTAAATTACAAACTCAACAACCCAGTTGACAATCTCCTAATCTTAATTCCTACTAGTGACTTTCTACCTAAGAAACCACTTAGATATGAGAACACTACTCAATCCCTAAAACCACTCAAAGAACAACCTCTTTGAGAACCCTTGATTCTGCTTCACAACTTTGATCAAGTAATACAACTCTCTTTGCTTCACAGCTTTAGAGAGGACAGAATACGACACAGCAATTTACCCTAGAATTCTGGTTATACACCTTGTACAAAATACTCAAGACACTCAGCCTCTGCTCTTGATCTTCTCCCCGTATTTCTGTTGCCTTTTTCCTTTGGTCTTGTGCGCTTTATATAGCTCCTGAATTGGGCTTGGACTTGTCACAATATTTGATCAGATTTGTTAATTAAAACTGAATCTTCAAAACAGATTTTATCCCCAAAATCTTTTTAAATCTTCAAACTTTTAATTCTCCAACAGACCTGCAATCAAATCTCCCATGTAACAGAAAATATCTATCCCAAGATATTCTCATCCAATGAGTCAACCACTCTCCACAATTCCAGCTAATACGCGTGCCCTAATAACATGTCCTGCTGTTATTAATTCTGCAGGTCTGATGTTACAACATCACCTGTGTGACATCAGACATCCAACTTCAGCAATTAACCACTTAACACAGCCCAGTGTTAAGACTTCAATGTTACAACATCAACACCTTGACATCAACATTTAATAACCTTTGTTTTACCAAAATTCCAGCCAATCCAGGAACTATCAAGGGTTTTGAACAAAAAGTCAACTATACCTTTGACTTTTGACCAAGACATGCTCCCAAACCTTGGGACATGATTCAATACACCCTATAACACCTATGAAATCCATTCATTAGGTTTGATTTAGGTCAAGGACTTGATTTCACAAAGGATCGCACAGTTTGGATTTCATCTGACAAAAAGTCAACTGTGCACAAAATCAAGTTTGACTTTTTGGAAATTTTCACAAATATGGTTCCCCTAAGTAAAAAATAATGTTAATGTATGGTATTGATCATCATTCATTAATAAAAATCAAGAAAAGTTAGGTTTCTTGCAAAAGGGGCAACCTTGAGAAACCAAAATTTTTTTAAGTTATGGAACAAAAGTGATTTTGTACCAACTTTGCAAGGTCATAACTCCTAAACCACAAGGCCTTTTTCTCCCATTCAAAGCTCAAATGAAAGTCCATCTGACATACTTTAAAAGTGTCAACTACAATAGATTCCAAATCCTCATGGATTTTGAGTTATGGACTGATCAAATTGACAAAAATGAAGAAAATGACACTTTTCCAACACTTAGTGAAAATCTGCCTAAGTTACCAGCCTTGGACATCAATGTTCATCAGGATTTTTCAGTTGGATTCAAATAGTTTCAAGACAAACTATGATCACACATGTATTATATCATATGAGGGCTTTCTAAAAAGCACAAAAGCCTCCCATAACTCAACCTGAGCAAGGAGATATGATCCCCTCAAAATCACCATTTCCAACTGTCTTGTACAAGGCAGAATTTGGCATTTTTGCTCGATTTGAAAAAATTGGAAAACTCCAAGCCTAGTCATCCATTTGGACACATCAGAGGATAAAATCCAAGGGGAATGATTTGATCCCTAAGCCTCCAAAGTCCAAGAATCTACACATAACCATAACAAACCTAAAAAGGCTAAAAAATGCAAAAGACTCCAATTTTGTTTCCAAGCATTTAATGGATGCATCAAGGTGGAATGGAATGAGACATTTCTAACTGAATGAGTCAATATTCAGCTCTGAATCAAAGGACCATAGGCCTGTGCCCTAACCTTAAGTCAATGACTAGAGGAGACTAAAGATTCCCTTGGATCAACATTGGCCAAAGGCCTGCTGCAGTTGCCACACACTATTTCTGCCAAAACAAACTTGTTGCACTATAAATAGAGCTCACTTATGCTCAATTTGAGTACACCAAAGCACTACAACTGATGCTTTCCTCAAAATCTCCCTCTTTAGGCCTAAATTCCTTCTTTTGCAAGTCATCTCTGCGTTTTTGAGTTAGAGAGCAATTCCACCACAGCTCATGATCCAAACACATCCAATATGTCATATCTAAGTTGTTCAAACACTCACTTGTGATCTGAAACACCAAAATCAGAAAGTCAACCTCCAAAACCTCAAAATTTGACTTTTCTGCATTTTTCAAGCCATGTCTTGATTCAGTCACTTCCAAAACCAAACCAGGCCTCAAACACATTCCAAATATCATCCTCAAACTATCCCAATTGGTTTCCCTCATCTGGAACACCATTTGAGAGAGTTACTATCTTGGTCACTTTTGCCCCTTTTGCAAGAAAAGGCCTATACTTGTTCCTGAGGATTCTAGCTAGTTTTGATCATCCTAAAAGCTTCTAAGGGATCAATCAAGAGTGTTCAAAGCATTGAAAGACTTCTGGCACAAGGAACTTGGCAGATAGCACAAGAAGCTCCAAGAGGTAAGTGCATCATAACTTGAACTCTCTAAATCATGCATTGCTTTGAGGTCCATTGATCATGGACTTCTCATACATATCATATGTGTTATGTTTGAACCAATTTATCATGCTATTATTGCCTGTACCATGAGATAACAAAGAACATGCAAAATTTGACCTATTTTGAAATCACTATCGGATTTTAAAATGGAAACATTTTCTGAAAATTCCAAGGGAACCATTGGATTCCTCATGAAATTCTAGGTTAGATGCACCTAAATTTTGTCCAAATCCATGGAGAAATGAGAAAGTTAGAGGCTTCATGCAAATTGCCAAAACTAGGCCTTGCCTTGGGCAAGGGCCAGGCCTAGAAACTTGGCACCCCATATATGTTCATGGGGTGGTTTTGATACACGGATGTATCACCACCCCAGTGGTAGCGCGCATGTGTGTTTGGCTATGAGGTCGTGGGTTCAACACCCACCCAGACCATTTTATCACTTTGCCATATTTTGCTATTTTTCATTTTTTATGGTTTTTGTTTAATTAATTCCAAAATTAATTTCTCTCTCAATTTTAATTATTTTTTATTGGTTCTTTTTTTGAAAATGCCCAAAAATGTTAAAATATTTAATTCCATAAAAATTTCACAAAAATATTATTTATTTCATATATTTAGTATTTTTGTAAAGAATTATGTTTTATTTGTTTTTAAATATTTAAAAATATTTCTTTCTCTTGATTTTGCAAATTCAAATAATTTTCAAATCATTCTATAAATGAAACATGATTTTTCAAACATTTATCCAAGATCACAACTTGTTTTTCACACATGTTTGATAATTTTAAATGAATTTTTAATCAATTAAAATACTTTTTTAATATCAAATTATGGTTTTGATTATTTTCACCCTCACAAATACTTTTCAAAACACTTTTGGGCCTCTAATAGAGTGTAAGACCCATTCCTTGTACATAGAAAACCTTTTTAGGTCTCAGTCATTGTATAAGTCCCAACGCGATTTTCAAATAACGGTGCGATTGTTGTTTTTCATCTGGGCCTCTCCTTAAGTTGTAAGCCCCATCATTGTTGTACAAAAATAAACTTTGGGCCTCTAATAGAGTGTAACACCCATTCCTTGTAAATAAAAACCTTTTTTGGGCCTCAGCCATTGTATAAGTCCCACTGTGTTTTCAAAATCTCGGCGCGATCGTGGCTTTTCAAAACATTTTCATCTGGGCCTACCCTTGTGTTGTAAGTCTCATTTCTTTTCTTTTTTTAAACTTTTGGGCCTCTAATAGAGTTGTAAGACCCATCCCTTTGTACAGAAAAACTTTTTTTGGGCGGTATGATTACTGTTTTTTCATCTGGGTCTCTCCTTGAGTATAAGCCCCCAATAATCTTTTCAAAAACAACTTTTCCCTTTTGATTTAGATTCAAATCCATAGTTGTTATCAAAACTTTCTTTAATTTCTTGAACAACTAACCATACAGCTGTTACAATGGAAGCTTGCTCGCCTGTAAGTTTTAACAGCTTTCTTTTACATACTTGCACATATATATATTTGTTTGTGCTGGAAGCTTTCTCACATGTAAGTCCTCCTACCCTCTTTTACATACAATTTATATTTCATTTGTATATATATGTCTGTATATTATCTGCTTAGAGTTTTCCCCGGCAACTTGGTCTAGAACTAGATAAAGCCAGTGGTCACTCTTTCAACACAGTCAAAACTAGTTCCCCATAGGAATTCTAGATACAGTCTTGCCTCCTCTTGGGCTTATACAATATGGAACAAAGAGAAAGGCATTATTCCCGGTGAAACTTTTCTCAGACTGTCACTATTAGAAAATTGTCAAAGAAGTTCATTTTCCCCAGAGAGGATTAATTCCCGGTGAAACCTCTCTTGAATTTCTTCAAACCTTAGAACTGTTCATTAAAGAAAAGATTATTCTCGGTGAAACTTTTCTTGAACTCTTCTTAAGTTTGGATCCACAGGCTTCCTAAAAGCATCCCAGCCTCCTCTTGGGCTTTGTACAAGGACCCTCCTGCTTCTTAGAAGTTCTCATGCCTTCTCTTGGGCTTAATACAAGGACCCTGAAGACCTCTTAAAGGTATAAGACAGAACTTAGTCATCCTTTGTTAGAGTAGTCTTTCTAAAGAGTCAAAACCTTTGACAATTTAGGGTTGATTCTTATCCCTTAAAACCCCAGCCTCCTCTTGGGAATCATGCAAAGATAAACTCTTCCATACCAGTAGACTTGGACAGTCTAATCACCTCTTGGATCTCAAAGACATTCTCAAGTTCCCTACAAACACAGGAAAAAACCCTGGTCATTTAACCAAATTCTAGTAGAGTTAAAATCCTCACAGGATCTAAAACTCAGTCTTTCATCCTAAATTTCCCCAGCTAGGGCCAGCTTATCATCAGTATAACACTATCCCAAATCAGAGCCTCAAGGCATCTGATACCTCAACTCTTCTGTAATCCCCAGCAAGAGTTTATTCCCCATTTTGGACCTGCCTCTGGATATCAATAATCCTCAGTAGAAGACAGCCTCCTCTTAGGCTTTGTATAATGATTTTCCTCAGCAGAGTTAGCCTCAAAAGCACCCTTTTGTTGAGTCCATCTTCTTTCTTAAAACACTCTTTTGTTGAGTTAACCTTTTTCAGCCTCAATCTTGGGCTTTGTACAAGACAAACAAAGTACTCTCTTGTTGAGTCAATCACCTTTCCACACTCTCTTGTTGAGTCAATGGTACAAAACAAAAACACTCTCTTGTTGAGTCAACCATTTTTAGCCTCAATCTTGGGCTTTGTACAAAACAAACAAAAACACTCTCTTGTTGAGTCAACCCTTTTCAGCCTCAATCTTGGGCTTTGTACAATACACCATATAAACACTCTCTTGTTGAGTCATTCTCCCTTTAGCCTCAATCTTGGGCTTTATACAAGACATATATAAACTTTCTCCAGCAAAGCCAAAAATCTTCTAAACCTTCTCTTAAAGCTCTGGATAAATATCTCCCTAGTGGAGTCAATTCCTCGCAGCCTTCTTTTAGGCTTTGGAAATTAATCTCCCTAAGCAGAGTCAATCCTTTTTTTAGCCTCCTCTTAGGCTTTGTATAATTATTTTCCTCAGTAGAGTTGGCCTCAATCTTGGGCTTTGTACAAAACAAATCATACTCTCCAGCTCAATCATCTTTTTTCAGCCACAATCTTGGGCTTTGTACAAGACAGATAAAACCTCTCACCAGTAGAGTCAGTTTCCTCCTTTTAGCCTCAATCTTGGGCGTTGTAAAAGACAGACAAAATATTTCCCCGGAAAAGTCAACCTTTAGCCTCCTCTTAGGCTTTGTATAATGATATCCCCCAAAAGAGTCAGTCTCTTTTTTTAGCCTCAATCTTGGCCTTTGTACAAGACAGATATAAACACTCTCTTGTTGAGTCAATCTTTTCCCAGCCTCCTCTTAGGATTTGTATAAGGACCTCCCCAGTGGAGTCAATCAATATCTTAGCTTCAACCTTGGGCTTTGATCAAGACACACAAAATAAAACCAACATCCCCTCAAAGGAAATCAAAATCTCTCTGTAGGAAGACATTTCTCTGTATACCACGCATCAAAACAGATAAATCAAAACAAACCCTAATTCCAAATAACTGCTATAAGTGGCACACTTGTCGATTCAAAAATCCAAGCTGTAGTCCATCTCTTATCCTGGTAAAACTCCTCTTTCATCTAATTGCTGTAAGTGGCAAGCCTTTGGATTATTTACATCCACGCCACTGCCCCTCTCTTAGCATGAAAGACTCCTAAGGAAAAATGGCATTGCTCAACACTGAGTTAAAGTTTGCTCCTTCAGGACAAATCCCTCATAAAGGAAATTATGGCATTGCTGGATTCACATATCCCAGTTAAAGTAATTCTCCTTTATAATTAGTCACCCAACCGTTGTGATAAACATACGAGATGTCTCTCTTTAGAGATGACAAATTCTCTCTCAGACAAACCTTTTATCTTCAATCTTGGGCTTTGAAGAAGACACAAATACTCAACCTTTGAGCTTCAATCTTGGGCTTTGAACAAGACACCAAAACATCATCTATTTCCTCCCATAGAATAGGAGGAACTACGATTGCTCTGATTTCCCTGTTATCTTTAACGGGAATACGTAGGTATAAGATTGCGAAATCTTAGCGAGCACACCAATAAAAAACTTTAGGTCTAGTACCTTTACACACTAATCAAAACCTTAGGTCCAGTACCTTACCAAAAACATCGGCAAGCCCGACATCAACAAAAACTCTCTCTCTCTCTCTCTCTCTCTCTCTCTCTCTCAAAAAACCTCCCAAAGGAGAAACTTTCCCAACCCACAACAGACAAACACCAGTAAGTAGAAAGCAGTAAGGAAAATTGCTAACAACCTGTGGATAACCACATATAGGATGGGTAACTGACAACTCCCCATTGTATAACCTGGCCCCGAACTCCCCGAATCTCTTAAAGCATTTGTTTAGTTAAACATTTGCGAGCAAAGTTAGTTTAAGATAGCTTCCATTTCCTTTCCAGCTTCACATGATAAATAAGAAATCAGAAAGTAGCACCCCACTCCTACCATTGCGGTAAGGAGAAACCCATGGCGATAAGGTGGTCGCGTCACCGATAAAAATCGCACGCTACATCGAGGCAACGGGTTCGTCTGAACATTCGGATTAGTATCTTTGAAAGATAGGATCTCGTTCCTGACAAGCTTCTGTACATCAGACTTGAAGCTGAGACAGTTCTCAATGTTGTGCCCCGATCCTCCTTGATGTAAGGGCAAGTTTGATCCGCTTTGAACCAAAAAGGCAGATTTTCCGGTATTGTAAGAGGAGTCCTGGTTTGGACGTGCCCCTTGGCCAGTAGAAGTGGGAATAGTTCTTCATACAACATCGGTATAGGGTCAAACCCTGATGGTCGTGTCGTATGATTGCTGTTGTTGTACTGAGAACGAGCCTGCTGAAGAGGCTGTTGCGGCCTTTGCTGATACTGTTGTTGATTTGGTTGGCTCTGAGCAACCTGAGGTTGATAAGTCAGAACTGGCGAAGGGTTTATAGTGGGAGTTACCACCGCTACTGGTTAATACCTTCGCCTTGGCTTTCCCAGAGAGATATTACTACTATCTTGCTCTTTTTTCTTTTAGAAAGCACTATCGTATCTCTTGGTACTGCTAGATGGTTCTGCATCTTTGACCAATCGTCCTTCTCAGACTGCTTCTTCAAGGCGTACTCCCATGTTCAGCATCTCAGTGAAGTCACTGGGCGCACTTGCAACCATTCGGTCGTAATAGAACGAGCTTAATGTTTTCAAAAAGATCTTGGTCATCTCCTTTTCCTCAAGAGGGGGACAGATCTAGGCAACAATTTCACGCCATCTCTGAGCATACTCCATTAAAATAGTTCGAGATCTCAATTTTCTCTGATTTCATGACAGTTAAAGATCCAGAATTTGATCCACACGATTAAACGATAATTTTAACATAAAAAGGAATGCAATTCCAACACATATAACATCAATCTTTCATGTTTATTCATCAAATCACCATATACTCATATGAACATCAATAATTCAATTTCAACACATATTTATACGACAATTCATCATTAACAAATAACAATCAAAATCACATACACAACAAAATCATGGAAGTTTTGCACAAACCTTTCATGATTCAAGAACAACAATCATAAAAGAAAGGAAACATGTAAAGGGAATCCTCATTATCCCTAAGATTAAACACCCTTTATAGAATAATCCCCCTTACCTCAATTATGCATAAAACTTTGATTTCTTGGTGATGGGAGATCCTACTTTGCCTTCTCTTTTTTAGAGTTAGTCTCTTTTCTCCTTTTTCTAACCTGATACGTAAACTCACAACTTCCCTCATTCTTATTAAACCCTAGTTCCATTTTATTTATTTTATTTCTACTAATCCCCTTTAATATTTATTTTAATTTATCCATCTCCCTTTTATTTCATAAATTTATCTTTATTTACCGAAATCTCTAATTAATTAGAAATCTTCAACTTTTATTATTTTTAATATTTTTATATAATTAAAATCTTAATTTAAATTATAATTATTCTAAAAACAACACACGAATAATTAAGAAATTCACCAAAAATTGAATAAAAATTCTAAATAAAATTTCGGGGTTTCACACTTAAGGGATTCAAGAAAGCTTTAGATGGAATGATGAAGAAATCAACTTCGATGACCGATGAGGAGTGAGACGAATTGGATGAAAAGGCACTTTCATTAATCCAATTTTGCTTGTCTAAGGAGTTTCTCCGTGAAGTAGTATATAAAACAACAGAAAACAATTATGGTTGGAGTTAGAAACTCAATAGATGACCATGAACCTTGCAAACAAGCTTCGTCTCAAAGAATGCTTATATACCATTTGAATGGTTGAAGGTTCTCCTATTAAATTTCATATTGATGAGTTTAACTCTATTATTACGGATATGGAAAATATTGATATTAAAATTGATGATGAAATAAAGCAGTTTTGTTGGTTGTCTCTTTACCTTCTATCTACAAACACTTCAAAGAAATCATGTTGTATGGAAATAATGATAGGGTGTCCTTTGAAGATGTTAACTCTAATTTATTTTCGAAAGAAAATTTTGATCTTGAAGGTCATTATGTGGACAAGGGTGATTGATGGCTTAAGTGTTAGATGTAGAACTCTAGAAATAGGGAGTACCGATTGTAAGTTATATGTGTGCCTAAGAGGGGGGTGAATTAGGCTCTTAGAGAATTATCCGGATTTTCGACGGTTTTTTAAATTTTTCTTTCCTAAAGATTTCTAAGTGATGAATTGCGGTAAATACGGAAAGTAAATGAACACCGAGAATTATAGTGGTTCCCCTCACAGCCCGAGAGTACTCCACTCCCCTTTCAACATGAAAGAGAATTTCACTAATGTTAGATCTTAGGACAAGACACACCTAGTCTTCCTATACAAGACTCTAACAATCCACACCAAGAACACCCTCTTGGATTTTACAAGTTTAAAGTCCAACCAAGAACAAATCTTACAATGGACCTCTTGTATCCACAATCCGGATAACAAGGATTCTAACAAACCCTATAAGAGAAACAATCCTTCCCTTATAGTCAACACCTAAAACCAAACAATTGTTGGACCATTAGGATTTTACAATAATTCTGAATTTTGAATAAGTAGATGAAACTTTGATTCTTCAATATATCAATCCAAAGATTGATCTTCTCCTTTTTGTAACGGTCACTCTTAATGAGATTATACAAGTGTTCAACACAATTGAAATGAAACAAATGCAGTATGTGTGAATATTTTATGCAAAGGTTTCACTCTTAGAAAGTTTGTTAAGAACACTTTGATACAATGAAGGTTTTAGTAAAAGAATGATTGTTTGAAATTTTAGCAAGGAGGTTGAAAAAAAGATTTGAAAAATCATGTATTTATGTGCACATAACACCCTTAGGAAACATGGTAAAAACTGTAAAAAAATCATGAACAAATGCCATTGCATAATGAAAAGGTTCCATGAAGAGAGGCATGAAGAGGTGTTATGAAAAATGATGATTTTTCAATTCTGTTCAGGTGCAAATCGATTGCACCTATGTGCAAATCGATTGCACAATGCTTAACGTAACAAAATATTCAAAATTACAACACGCTGTAAATTGTGGCGGTTATGTTGGTTAATTACGTCGCTTCAAAACGCCGTAATTAACTAAAAACTGAATGTTTAAATAAATTGAAAAATAAAAAATTTGTCTAAATATTTGAACCAATATTATGCAACATCTATTGATTTATCCAAGTCAATAGATTATATTTTAAAGTGATTTAACATGGTTCAAAAATGAAAAATAATTTTTCCAATTAAAGAAATATTTTGAGAACTATTTTATCAAAATATATTGCATGCTTGAGACACTTTTGAACACTTGTATGCAACCATATAGATAAGTGAGAGTTATACCTTGATTATACTTGAGAATTCTTCAAGACTTGTAAAACTTAAAAACTTTGTGCTAGCTTCAATGGCTTGATCCATTCTTTTTGAGCAAGCATAACATATTGAATGAATAATGTTGTCTTCATCAAAACCATTGAGAAGCTTGCCTTCACATTCTCCCCCTTTTTGATGATGACAACCCAATTTTGAAAATTTGCTTTAATCTTGTTTCTCTAACACAAAAGGCTCCCCCTAAATTCATGATTTAGAGTGTCTTTGCTAGCTGCATTTTGTTAGAGAAAAACAAACACAAACACATACATCTTCTCCCCCTTTGTCATTAGCAAAAAGGATGGGAAAAGACTTGAAATATATAAAGAAATCTTGAAAAATAAAAAAATAATTTTTACCTATGAGTTTTACCTCATGAAAGACTTCATCAAACATTTATCCTTGCCGAAACATGATTTTGAAGTCTTTGTCACAAAATTGATTTATACTAGGAAGATTATGCTTTAGTTTGTCAACTTAAAGTACATCTTCAATGGATGTGAAAGTTAGTGCTTCAACTTTGCCAATGCCAAGAATTCTTTCTTTAAGGGAATCCTCATATGTGAAATAACCCTTGGACTTTGGAACTAGATTTGAAAGCTAGTTTATTCCTCCCAACAAAAGCTTAAAACCACCACTTATCAAAACATCATAGATTTATAGTGGTCCTTAAGCAAACCTACAAAACAAATTAAGTTTGATTTGGTACCCAATGTGCTTTGGGTCCATCATAGTTAGTTCCTTTCTTAACCCACACATAATGCCCACTTGCAACACTAAAGTTTCTTACATAGCAAGCATTAGGTGTATGGCCAACAATACCACAATAAAAACAAGTAGGTTCAAAGTTGCTCTTATATCTTGAAACATAAGATTTCCTTTTATTTGGTAACCTTTTCCTTCTAGCTTTTTGATGCACAACTTTAGGATTGTTTATCTTCTCATTAGGAGTTTGATCCTTAGACCTAACAAAGATGGTTTTATTAGACTTTGGTTTAGAAAATTTTGAATAACCAAGTCCGCTTTTATCGTTTGAATACCTTTGTTGCCTTAGGATTTCTTCCAAGCCAATTTGTCCTTTCTCATATCTATCAATGACTCTTTTGAGTTGGACAATTTGAAATGAGAGAGATTCACAATTCTTACATACAAAATTCTGTCTTTCTTCACGTATAATCTTTTCTTTTACATCCTTAGCATCATTTTCCATATTAACAATTTTATCTTCCAAGGATGTTATTTGTTTCTTTTCACTTGAACATTTTTTAGAATATTTCAAAAGTTCATCATGTAATTCATGAAAGGCACTTTGTAATTCATCATAAGATGGAATATCATTAGTTTCGGAATCACTAACCTCGTGTTCTTCATCACTTGAATGAAGTGAAGCCATCAATGCCTTGTTTGCATGATCTTCATCTGAAGACGAACTTATTTCATTGTCATTCCATGCAACATATGCTTTCTTTGGCCTTTTGTCCTTCTTTCTTTTGAAGTATTTATGCCTCTTTTTAAGTGTAGGGCATTCACTTTTAACATGACCTTTTTCACCACATTCAAAACATTTAATCTTTCTTGTTGGTGCTTCTTCCTTAATGATTTCCTTTTTCCTTTCTTTTCTTAGAAACTTTTCAAATTTCTTTATAAGTTCATCATCTTCATCACTATCGAATCCATCCTCTTGATTGCTATCATAATTTTTTACTTTTGTCTTTAAGGCAACGTCTTTTGAATCTTTTACTTGTATTTCATGCTTCTCCAATCTTTCAAGTTTTAACTCATGCTCTTGAAGTTTTCCGAACAAGGAAGCGGATGTCATGGTAGAAAGACTCTTCTTTTTCGATATCGCCGTCACCTTTGGTTGCCATTCCCTGTTTAAAGATCTAAGCACTTTAAGATTTAATTCATCGTTAGTAAAAGTCTTACCGAGTGCTTTCAAATGATTTGTCAAGTGCACAAATCTTTTTTGCAAGTCGAGGATTGATTCCCGGGGCTGCATTCTGAACATCTCATATTCTTGACTTAATGTGTTCAATCTAGATCGTTTAACTTCAGCGGTTCCTTCATGAGTTTCCACCAAAGTGTCCCAAATTTCTTTTGCGGATTTACATTGTGAAACGCGGAAGAATTCATCCATACTTAAAGCACTTTGAAAAATATTAATAGCTTTCTTTTCATCGAGTACTTTCTTTCTATCATCTTCATTATAAGACGTTTTAAGTTTTGGAGTTGCAACATTGTTCACAACACTCATTGGTTGGTGTGGACCATTTTCAACAGTTTCCCATATACCTTCTCCTTGTGCTTCAAGATGTGCTCTCATACGAATCTTCCAAAAATCAAAATACTCTCCAGAGAAAAGTGGGGGCTTGTTACTACTTCCACCGTCTTTGAAAACCGGGTTCGTGCTTGCGGAAGCCATGCTGGATCTTGTCGGAACAGGTTACCTAACCTGCTCTGATGCCAATTGTAAGTTATATGTGTGCCTAAGAGGGGGGTGAATTAGGCTCTTAGAGAATTATCCGGATTTTCGACGGTTTTTTAAATTTTTCTTTCCTAAATATTTCTAAGTGATGAATTGCGGTAAATGCGGAAAGTAAATGAACACCGAGAATTATAGTGGTTCCCCTCACAGCCCGAGAGTACTCCACTCCCCTTTCAACATGAAAGAGAATTTCACTAATGTTAGATCTTAGGACAAGACACACCTAGTCTTCCTATACAAGACTCTAACAATCCACACCAAGAACACCCTCTTGGATTTACAAGTTTAAAGTCCAACCAAGAACAAATCTTACAATGGACCTCTTGTATCCACAATCCGGATAACAAGGATTCTAACAAACCCTATAAGAGAAACAATCCTTCCCTTATAGTCAACACCTAAAACCAAACAATTGTTGGACCATTAGGATTTTACAATAATTCTGAATTTTGAATAAGTAGATGAAACTTTGATTCTTCAATATATCAATCCAAAGATTGATCTTCTCCTTTTTGTAACGGTCACTCTTAATGAGATTATACAAGTGTTCAACACAATTGAAATGAAACAAATGCAGTATGTGTGAATATTTTATGCAAAGGTTTCACTCTTAGAAAGTTTGTTAAGAACACTTTGATACAATGAAGGTTTTAGTAAAAGAATGATTGTTTGAAATTTTAGCAAGGAGGTTGAAAAAAAGATTTGAAAAATCATGTATTTATGTGCACATAACACCCTTAGGAAACATGGTAAAAACTGTAAAAAAATCATGAACAAATGCCATTGCATAATGAAAAGGTTCCATGAAGAGAGGCATGAATAGGTGTTATGAAAAATGATGATTTTTCAATTCTGTTCAGGTGCAAATCGATTGCACCTATGTGCAAATCGATTGCACAATGCTTAACGTAACAAAATATTCAAAATTACAACACGCTGTAAATTGTGGCGGTTATTTTGGTTAATTACGTCACTTCAAAACGCAGTAATTAACTAAAAACTGAATGTTTAAATAAATTGAAAAATAAAAAATTTGTCTAAATATTTGAACCAATATTATGCAACATCTATTGATTTATCCAAGTCAATAGATTATATTTGAAAGTGATTTAACATGGTTCAAAAATGAAAAATAATTTTTCCAATTAAAGAAATATTTTGAGAACTATTTTATCAAAATATATTGTATGCTTGAGACACTTTTGAACACTTGTATGCAACCATATAGATAAGTGAGAGTTATACCTTGATTATACTTGAGAATTCTTCAAGACTTGTAAAACTTAAAAACTTTGTGCTAGCTTCAATGTCTTGATCCATTCTTTTTGAGCAAGCATAACATATTGAATGAATAATGTTGTCTTCATCAAAACCATTGAGAAGCTTGCCTTCACACCGATTACAAAAATTCCACATCCAAATCTAGCGGTCGAAAATCCAACAAATTTTGTCGCTATTGTAAGAAATATGGGCACAAAACTTCTAATTATTTTACCTTGAATAAGAAGCAACAAAAACGATAAAAAAAGGAAAACTCCACAAACCCCTGAAACTGCCAATATTGAAGCTGATTATAACGTTGACATTACTTCTTTTTTTTTTGTCTCTTCTAATAAGAGGAGTAAAACATAATGGATTCTTGATATTGGATTTACTTTTCATACACTACTACAAAAAGTATATACAACGACACCACCATTACCATGGTCCTTCGATTGACCGTGGTGATATCTCTAAATTTAGGCGCCTACATCTTTTTTTAATTAAACATTGTTACTTTATTACCACAGGTTTCTAAAACAACCGTGGTGATATCCGTTGTCGTTTCATGAGTTCGATTCTTAGCGCCTGCTAATTCATAATTTTTTCACTATTTTAGTACCACCTTTCTTTTTTATTTAAAAAAAGAAAGATATAGCTATATATATATATATATATATATATCATTTTCTAATTACTTAAAATCTGGGGCTTTTTTTATAAAATATCATTAATGTAAATCTTCTATCACAACGGTTGTCTAAAATCAACGTTGTGATATATATATATATATATATATATATATATATATATATATATATATATATATATATATATATATATATATATATATATATATATATATTTTAAATTTTTATAAGTTTAAGACATGACTTTTTTTTTAAATTTCATTATATATCACAACGGTTTTGATAAACAACCGTGGTAATATCATTTAATCACTTTACAGAGAGCTAGCCAACTTGTCTCTTTAGTTCCATATTTTCATTTCCATCAAGAAACAAGGCCTGACAAAACAACACGATTTTTAACCCTAACAAAACGTATATCACCATTTTTAGTTCCAATTATACAAAACCAGTTTCAACCCTAATAAAACGTTCAACATAATCTTTTAACCTGAAGAAGCAACAACATTTTCAACCAACGCCTCTGCTTTCGTACCATCGAAGAAGGAGCCGACACTGAGTTCTTTGTTCTTGACTAGCCTTCGGCTTAGCTGTCGAGGATGAACTCAGATTCTGACAACATTTTTTTACTTATTCATCACAATTTCGGTATGTAAAATTTTTCCCCATGCATCTAAAGTACCGACATTTTCCATTGTTATTTATGTATTTGTTATTTTTTATGCTTGTGTATTTGTTGTTGTTGATACTTATGTTGTTGTTGATGCTTATTGTTGTTGATGATGCTTATTGTTGTTGTTGATGCTAGTTGTTGTTGTTGTTGTTGATTATTGTTGAAGATGATGCTTGTTATTGTTGTTGATTCTTATTGTTGTTGATGCTTATGTATTTGTTGTTGTTGATGCTTATTTATTGTTATTGATGCTTATTGTTTTTGGTGATGATTATTGTTATTCTTGATGCTTGTTGTTGTTGATGCTTATTGTTGAAGATGATGCTTGTTATTGTTATTGTTGATTCTTATTGTTGTTGATGCTTATGTATTTGTTGTTGTTGATGCTTGTTGTTGTTGTTGATGCTTAGTTTTGAAGATGATGCTTGTTGTTATTGTTGAAGATGATGCTTGTTGTTATTGTTGTTGATTCTTATTGTTGTTGATGCTTACTTCTTGTTGTTGATGCTTATTTGTTGTTCATGATGCTTATGTCTTGATAGGTGGCCTCTTATTCATCTAGTAGCGACGAAGCTACATATACAAATTAAACCATGACAAATGATTCTTAATCTGTAGTAGGAGAACAAAAAAAAATAGTAAAGAGGTTCCACAATGATGACTACATTAACAAAAGTCTGAAATTCGGGTGTCATACTTTTGGTCAATTTTAGTGACGTTCATACTATTCTTGATGGTCCTCATTCTTTGTTGTTTAATAGTTATATTGCGTTCCTTGGACATAGCAAAGTCAGCATATTGCTAGATGATTGGAAGGATGTACCAGGTGAGGTGAAAAAAAGGATACGGACATATGTTCAAGTATTAATTTTAATTTTTGGCGATTTGATATTACGTTATATAAACACTAATACATACTTATTGATTTAAATGTATAGTTAACATTTGAGTATGTTGATGATTCGAAGTTGAAAAAAAAGTGGATCACTTATACTGATACGACTTGGAGGAGTTCTAAGCCACGAATCACAAGTTACTACATTACGAAGCCAAAGCCTAATATTGAGCGCCCATGGGTGAAATATCCATATCTTGAAAAGAAGGTTTGTAGAATTTTTGTGAAGTCTCATAGTATTGAGAAGTTCATGGTTACTACCAGTTGTATTTTTTTTTTATAATTTTATGGATACAACCATGGACGTTAATATCTTTCCTATGTTTATAACAGGTTAAAAGTGAATCAGGAAAGCTGAACAAGTCTAAAAATAAATACCCCTATAGATTGTCTCATGGGGCATATAAGAAACTTGAGAAATCCATGATTGCTGAAAAAAGACATCAACTAGAAGATAGGTATTCCATGAGTCGTTATCGTAAACCATCTCCACCATCTCGACATGAGAAGTGGAAGAGGGCTCGACAAATACCAAATGGAGACTACACTTCAGATGCCTTAAGATTAGTAGCTAAGAAAATTGTAAGTAAGGTTTTTTGTGCATATATTTAGTGTTATTTAAACCACTTTGTTAATTAACAATGTATGTCTTATCATGTGTAGGATTCGTTAGTTAACACAGGTCGTGAATTTTCCTTTGTTCTAGAACCACGACATGATATATTAGTAGAAGCAATCAGAACAAAGGAGCATGGTGGGTCTGTCTGTATGGTTGAAGATGGCATCGACCTGAGAGTGTGTTTTGGTACGTCTAGAAAAAGCAACGTACAGTTGCAAAAATAAGAGTTGGAAGAGGTTGAGAGGAAGATAGATAATCAAAAGAAATAAATTGAAGAGAAGTTAGAAGCAGAGCGGGAAACTTGTAGGAAAGAATTGAAATAAATAAAAGAGTTATATGCGGTATGTGAGAATATTATGATATTTGAAATGTATGATATATATTGTGTTAATTCTATTTTTTGTTCCTCTGTTTTTTATGATGTAGAGAATCAGTGGAACCGTCCCACAGTGTACAAACGAAGATTGTGATGTTGATGATCAATTGCCTGATAGAGATGTTGTACGGGGTACAAGCACAAAAGGCAGTTGTTCAGCCTCTCCACCAGTAAAGAGATCCAGAACGAGTTATTGGATCCACTTAAAGGATCATATGCAGAAATGTTGTGTTGCCTTTTGTGCAACGAAGACACGTTGTTTACTCTTGAGCTAAAACATGATCCAGAGGCACCGGGGTTAGAGAAATTCATGATCCTTCCCATAGATATAAAGGATATAATTGTTGGAAATCATTAGTTAGACATAGGGTTACTACAAGTTTGGTGCACGTAAGTATATCTCATTTTGGTACATTCATTATTTTGTATAGAACTAATTTCTCATGTGTTTTTTGTACGTATTTTGTTTAACCATTTTGGTAAATTCACCATGTTTGTATAGAATTAAATAAATCAGATACTTATAGATTATTGGATCCAGTAAGAGTACGATTTATAGATATTTCTTCAAAAAAAATTGAAGAATACCTAACAACACGGATAGCGCACGGGGGGAAAGAATGCTACTTAGCACCATTCCTCAATAAGTGAGTAATTTTAAAATTATGGTTTCTCTATTATAGTTAGTTTTTATGTTTTATCAAATACTAATTATATATGATTGTATTGTTCATTCTTAGAACATTTTCAATAATCATAATATCTCTTCGGACGAATATGGATACTACATTGTGTTCGTTACACAAGCAACTTGAACTTATGAGGCAACAAATTATTACTAGGTCACTTTATGTTTATTAGACTTTGTGTAATATTTTCTTTGACTTTGCAATTATCTTAGCGTTTAATATTTTTAAATCGTTCTCAATATACAGGGTTGTGGAGAGACACTATAGGAGTAACAACTCTAGGAAAAAGCTCGTATTTTGTGAGCCCAAAGTAAGTGGATTAATTGTGACATTCACTTATACATATTCATGAAATATATTCATGAAATGTTTAAATTTTAAGACGAGGAGACAAGCAGATGGATACGAGTGTGGGTACTATGTAATGAAACACATGTAACATCGTCTCTGCCGGCATTGTTGATTCATGGGATCAGGTATATATAATATCATGAAATGTTTACAATAACCTATTAGTATTAAAGTAATTAAATAACATATTCATCATTTTTTCCTTTTATGGCTTTGCTTAATCATTACCCGTCTCATTTGTGGGAATTAGAGCAAGCTTTAACGTCACTAGGGACCTTGCCCGACTAAAAGCAGAATCCTCTTTCCATCCCCCATGTTTGAGCCTAATTCGAGGTTGACGTATCTTGGGTTATACCGCATACTCAATGAAGTGGATAGTTATTAATAAGGTATATTTTAATTGTGGCTTAATGCATCGTATTTTCCTCATTCCCAACTTTCTTGAATAGAGATTGGACAATTTCAAGAAAGAGCATAATACTATTCATATCAATGTACCACATATGAGAATAATCAATTGTTCGATCTTTGTGTGAACTTCTGAGTACTTAGCTAAAATATCGTTTGAGTTTAGCACCGTTCCACGTCCTTGGGATGGATTCCATGGTCAAAGTCTCTAGAGTGTAGGTTTTGTTTTCTGTTCTAGTCTTGATCTTGTAGACCCTTCCTTGTTAGCTGCGAGCTTCATGTCCCCGACATTTTTTCCTCCAATATTGGGTTGTCTAAGGAGCAATTTTTAAGTTCCCAACCGCCCTTTCTTCAAAATGTTTCAATATTGGTGCGAGTATTGGAATCAAGAACCTTCCATGGTCCTCTTTTCCACATCTTCACTATTGCAAATAGTAGAAAGACATCACATGGAGTTCACATAACGGAAAACACAAGATCTTGTGGCGTGTTGTTGAATCTTAGAATTATGGTTGGGTGCAACACAACATTACAAGACCTACTTATAAGATGAAGACTGCGCCAACTTATAAACATATGTTCAAGTCATTTCTCATCTGATGTGAGACTCTTAACACATACACCTTCATGTCCAATACTATTAGGTTTAATGCATGTATACAATTTGTGCGTGACTTGATAATGGAAGCTTGATAGCAGGTGTTCCAATTGGACATAATGCATGTATATAAAAAAAGATTGATTCAATAACGAAAACCAGATAGATGATATTTAACGGATCTTGGCTAGACTCTCACACATCTTAAATTTGTAGTTTAGCCTAATTCAACTAGCTTGTAAGGTGAGGAAATAGTCACAGCTTGGTTAAAGATGTAACACCCTAATTTTAGTAATTAATTATTTATATTAATTAATTGAGTAATTTTATAAATTAATTGATTTATGTGAACTATTTGATTTATTTAATTTATTTGAATTAATTGATTTAAATGAAGGGTTAATAGTCATTTACCCCCTGCAATATAGGCGACTTTTGATTTACCCCCCTTTAAAAAAATAATTTTGGATTACCCCCCTGAAATTTTGGGGTACCCCCCTAAGCGTGTAAAAACCAGGGGGGTAAATAAAAAAAATTTATAGGGGGGTAATTTTTCTACCTGAGAGGCAAAAGACTTAGAATTTTAAAATTTCAGGGGGGTAATCCAAAATTATTTTTTTAAAAGGAGGTAAATCAAAAGTCGCCTATATTACAGGGGGGTAAATGACTATTAACTCTTAAATAAATGATTAGATTTATATAAATTAATTGGTTTATTCAATTTATATGAGTTAATTGATTTAATTGATTTAATTGAAATATGTGATTTATTGAATTATTTGAAATAATTGATTTGTTTGGATTTATTTGAAACAATTGATTTATTTAATTACTTGATTTATTTAGATTATTTAAATTAAATAATTTATTGATTTAATCTATTTGGTAGAATAATGTAGATTTGCTAGAATTATTAGTTGGACTTTATGTGGTGTGTGAATAGTAAGTAAGAATGGGTGGAGATAAGCCCAATTTGTTTAAAGACAATTTTAGGGTTTAATAAAAGAAAATAGAAAGATAGTAAGAGAGAAGTTGGAACAAGAGGAATAGAGACAAAAGTAGAGAAGAAGAAGAGTGGAGAAGAAGAGAAGAGAAAAGATCAACAAATTCATCAAAAATCAAGGTAAAGGTGGGTTTTTACTCATTATTGGGGTTATTTGATGATGATTAGTGGGTAGAAATAGGTTAGATTAAAATCCCCAAAACTTTTTATGAGATTGAAATTATTAGGTTTTGATATTAATCTTTGAAAAGTGTTAATTTCACAAAATTAGTAACTATATTAATTATTTGTTAAAATATTAAATTATTTATTGAATAATTGAATTAATTAGGGAATATTGAATTACTTATTAAATATTGAAACTTTATTAATTAATGGAACTTCATTCAAAAATCGATTATTTAGATATTGACAATTTATTTAAATATTGGTCATTTAATTAAAAATTGATTATTTAATTAGATATTGAATTATTCATTGAATATTAATAAAATATTGAAATCGTATTGAAATATAGATCTTTATTCAAATATTGGATCTAAATTAATATGTTGAATATTTATTAAAATATTAATCATTTATTTATATATTGATCATTTATTTAAAGGGTTAATTATACGATACCCCCCTGCCAATAGGGCGACATTTGATTTACCCCCCTTTAAAAAAAATACTTTTGGAATACCCCCCTGAATTTTTTGGGTACCCCCCTAAGCGTGTAAAACCAAGGGGGTAAATGAAAAAAAAATTTACAGGGGGGTAATTTTTTTACATGGGGAGGGCGGAAGGTGGGGGGGAAGACGTAAAATTTTATAATTTCAGGGGGGTAATCAAAAGTTATTTTTTTAAAGGGGGGAAAATCAAATGTCGCCCTATTGGCAGGGGGGTATCGTATAAATAACCCTTATTTAAATAATGATTGTTTGTAAAAATATTGATTACTTATTAATATTGAATTGTTTATTGAATATTGGATTAGTTATTGAATATTGACTATTTATGAACATTGAACTTAATTATTGATAATGGAATTAATTATTCTATTTTTAATCGGCAATGTGTGGTTTGTGAATTGAGGTCGAATTGTGTTGATAATTGTGTTTTACTTGCTAAGTGTGGTGATGATGCCTGGAGTAATGAATATTATGATTTGAAAATGTGATTGTGTGTGCAATTGTGTGGTAATTCAAGTGTGATGAATTATTAAAGATATGCATGAATATTAAGATTAGGGAATGATCTTAATTGCATATGATTGTTGATTTGTACGCGCATCATTTGTGTCAAGAGACAATGCTTGCTAGTTCCGTGGGAGCTAGTGACTTATCCCAAACCTAGAGCGGAGTTCGAAAGCTTAGAGAACAGGCTTTTGTGTGTTATTGGTCTAGAGAACGAACCTGATTTAATGTAAAAACCAAAAAATAATAACAAGCGTTGGTACCACATGGCATGAGTTGCATTGAGTCTCATTGTGTATTTGTGTATTTATGTGAATTGTTAAATTGGTGAAGTTGTGGATTATGTGGATATACTTGTGAATGGTATGGTTACTTTAGTAATACTTTGTTGATGAAACCTTGAAGTGTGAGAATAATTGCAATTATGTTTGTATGTTTTAAATTAATAATTATCTTATGATTTCAATAATTATGTGAACTCTCACCCTTCTGTTAGAATGATGTTTTGTACGACATCGCTCAGGTACTGAGGAGTAGAGTTGCTTCTAGCGCGAGGTAGCCGTTGGAGTAGCTGATTTAGTTTCTTTATTTATGTTGGGTCGAGTCGTACTCTGATTATGTAACACTGTGATCGTTTCGGTTTATGTTTAAGAGATACTTTATGTACTCTATTTCATTCTGTTATTGTCATTTTGAATTGTATGAAGTTTTGGATTTTATGCCTAAGTATTGATTATGAATGTGATGAGCATGAAACTTCTATTTATGTCTATTAAGATTGAAGTAAATCCGCTGCAACATGCTAATGTGAAAGTGTACGCAAAGCATGAATTTATTTTAAGTGTTATTGAGCATGACAGGCGTTGTATGATGTTTTGAATAATACATGTGACACCCTTTTGTGAAATGCATGATAATTACTATGATTTATTTATATTTATTCCGCGGGGTTTAAAAGGGTGTTACACTAGTGGTATCAGAGCAGGTCGGTCCATCCGGCCAGGTTATCTAATGTTGTTTGTTCCATAGTTTGCAACATATGTTTGAAAACACTGTCGGTACTCGTTTGTCATTCTAACCTTTGTCTCCAGGAGTGGGATTGAAACAAGTGGGGGAGAAGCTCGTGCTTCTTCAAGATGCTTCAAGTGTAGAGTGGTGGCTCAGTGTGTCGTGGAACACTATTATAGTTTGGTAAAGATGGTTTATGCCCCATCATGATTGTCGGCTGTCTATTGACAAATTGAGGAACTGATCACCCTTAATCTCTTGTTGATAGTATACAGGATTATGTTGGATGGCATAGACGTGTCTTGCGAGCTTAGATGGTGTGTACAATGAATTATTTGGAGTTAAGCTAAGTGCTTCCAGATTGTTGTGATAAGACGGTTATTTTCTTAAACCTAAGAATGAAGGAAACTTGTTTATGTCTGCTAAGAAAGTGAATGAGTCGGTGCGAGATGGTGCCAAGATGTGTTTGTTGATGGCAACTTTGAGTATTGGTGAAGGTGGAGCAGTTGGTGCTTTGCCAATTGTTCTTGATTTTCCAAAAGTTTTCCTGATGAGATAAGTGAGTTTCCTTGGTCATGTGATTTCGAGTAAAGGTATTGTAGTTGATCCGTCGAAGGTGGAAGCTGTATCGCAATGGGAAGCTCCGAGATTAGTTTTTGAGATTAGAAGTTTTCTTGGTTTGGCAAGTTATTATCGGAAATTCATTGAAGGATTTGCCAAGTTATCTTTGCCGTTGACGCAGTTGACTAGGAAGAGTCAAACTTTTGTTTGGGATGCAAAGTGTGAAGAAAGTTTTCAAGAGCTTAAGAGAAGATTGACGACAGCTCCTGTTTTGATTTTGCCGAATCCGGCAGAACCATTTGTTGTGTATTGTGATGCTTCGTTGATGGGTTTAGGAGGTGTGTTAATGCAACATGAGCAAGTTATAGCTTATGCTTCAAGGCAACTTAAAGTACATGAGAGGAATTATCTGAAGCGTGACTTAGATTTGGCCGCTGTTGTGTTTGTATTGAAACCGTGGAGACATCACCTATGCGGATTGAGCATCGGGAGTTGAAGCAACTTCGAGGTAAAGAGATTACTTTGGTGAAGGTCGCTTGGGGAGGACCAGCTGGTGGAAATGTGACTTGGGAGCTCGAAAGTCAGATGAGGGAGTCTTATCCCGAGTTATTCGTTTGAGGTTATTTTTTAGGGCGAAAATCTTTTAAGTGGGGGAGGGTTATAACACCCTAATTTTAGTAATTAATTATTTATTTTAATTAATTAAGTGATTTTATAAATTAATTGATTTATGTGAACTATTTGATTTATTTAATTTATTTGAATTAATTGACTTAAATGAATTATTGGATTTATATAAATTAATTGATTTATTCAATTTATATGAGTTAATTGATTTAATTAATTTAATTGAAATATGTGATTTATTGAATTATTTGAAATAATTAATTTGTTTGGATTTATTTGAAATAATTGATTTATTTAATTACTTGATTTATTTAGATTATTTAAATTAAGTAATTTATTGATTTATTCTATTTTGGTAGAATAATGTAGATTTGCTAGAATTATTAGTTGGGCTTTATGTTGTGTGTGAATAGCAAGTAAGAATGGGTGGATATAGACTCAATATGTTTTAAGACAATTTTAGGATTTAATAAAAGAAAATAGAAAGATAGTAAGAGAGAAGTTGGAACAAGAGGAATAGAGACAAGAGTAGAGAAGGAGAAGAGTGGAGAAGAAGAGAAGAGAAAAGCTCAAGAAATTCATCAAAAATAAAGGTAAAGGTGGGTTTTCACTCATTATTGAGATTATTTAATGATGATTAGTGGGTAGAAATAGGTTAGATTAAAATCCCCAAAACTTTCTATGAGATTGAAATTATTAGGTTTTGATATTAATCTTTGAAAAGTGTTAATTTCACAAAATTAGTAACTATATTAATTATTTGTTAAAATATTAAATTATTTATTGAATAATGGAATTAATTAGTGAATATTGAATTACTTATCAAATATTGAAACTTTATTAATTAATGGAACTTCATTCAAAAATCGATTATTTAGATATTGACTATTTATTTAAATATTGGTCATTTAATTAAATATTGATTATTTAATTAGATATTGAATTATTCATTAAATATTAATAAAATATTGAAATCGTATTTAAATATAGATCTTTATTCAAATATTGGATCTATATTAATATGTTGAATATTTATTAAAATATTAATCATTTATTTAAATATTGATCATTTATTTAAATAATGATTGTTTGTTAACATATTGATTACTTATTAATATTGAATTGTTTATTGAATATTGGATTAGTTATTGAATATTGACTATTTATGAACATTGAACTTAATTATTGATAATGGAATTAATTATTCTATATTTAATCGGCAGTGTGTGTTTTGTGAATTGAGGTCGAATTGTGTTGATAATTGTGTGTTACTTGCTAAGTGTGGTGATGATGCCTGAAGCAATGTTTTAAAAACCAGACCGGAGATCGAACCGATAAAACTTACGGTTTAAGGTTCAATTGGTTAAACCGGTTAAACTTACGGTCGAACCGTTTATTAAATAAATTAATAATATGAAACTAAATTTCATAGATATGTCACACATTATTATATGTTTTCAACTTAATAAAATAAATATTTCAAAAATCCATTACAAATTTAATACAACACTATCAATAATATATAACATTAACATAGTTCTACACTTCATTTGAACCATCATTTAAAAATATTTTGACCAAACTAAAGAATTACAACAAGATAAATTAAATTAATTCAAAGCAAGATTAAAATAATAGAATATAATAACTAAAATAAAGTTCAAATAATTAAGAATACCTAAATTAAATAAGATAGAATATCAAAATATAAATAATACAATATATTTCATTAAACAACAAAAAATCGAATTTGATTTAAACTACCACAAACAAGTCTTAATAAACAACAACAAACAATATTGACATGAACGACAATCAATAGAGTTGGACATCGTGACTATGTTTGAAAGAGATGACATAATGAAGATGGAGTGTGCTATAATGGAGTGACAAAACTTAAAAGTTTGTATGGTTGTAAAAAACACACGAAATTCGTTTTTGTGATTGGGGAATGTATGTTAAGTTTTGATATTAAGATACTAAAATTTAAAAAAAAAAAATTTTAAATGGTCAATTTGATGAATTTTTTTGAACCGGACGGTTTTACAAAACTGGCTCCGGTTCTTTGGTTCGAATGGTTTTAGACGGTTCAATCTGATTTTTCCGGTTTAACCGCGGTTTTGACCCACTAGCGGTTTTGAAAGGTTTACCCAACCGGATTCATCTCCGGGTCCCGGTTTAACCGGTTGAACCGGCCGGTTCGGTCCGGTTTTTAAAACATTGGCCTGAAGTAATGAATATTATGATTTGAAAATATGATTGTGTGTGCAATTGTGTGGTAATTCAAGTGTGATGAATTATTGAAGATATGCATAAATATTAAGATTAGGGAATGGTCTTAATTGCATATGATTGTTGATTTGCACGCGCATCATTTGTGTCAAGATGCAATGCTTGCTAGTTCCGTGGGAGCTAGTGACTTGTCCCAAACCTAGAGCGGAGTTTGAAAGCTTAGAGAACGATCTTTTGTGTGTTATTGGTCTAGAGAACGGACCCGATTTAATGTAAAAACCGAAAAATAATAACAAGCGTTGGTACCACATGGCATGAGTTGCATTGAGTCTCATTGTGTATATGTGTATTTATGTGAATTGTTGAATTGGTGAAATTGTGGATTGTGTGGATATACTTGTGAATGGTATGGTTACTTTAGTAATACTTTGTTGATGAAACCTTGAAGTGTGAGAATAATTGCAATTATGTTTGTATGTTTTAAATTAATAATTATCTTATGATTTCAATAATTATGTGAACTCTCACCCTTCTGTTGGAATGATGTTTTGTACGACATCGCTCAGGTACCGAGGAGTAGAGTTGCTTCTAGCGCGAGGTAGCCGTTGGAGTAGCTGATTTAGTTTCTTTATTTATGTTGGGTCGAGTCGTGCTCTGATTATGTAACACTGTGATCGTTTCGGTTTATGTTTGAGAGATACTTTATGTACTCTATTTCATTCTGTTATTGTCATTTTGAATTGTATGAAGTTTTGGCTTTTATGCCTAAGTATTGATTATGAATGTGATGAGCATAAAACTTTTATTTATGTCTATTAAGATTGAAGAAAATCCGCTGCAACATGCTAATGTGAAAGTGTACACAAAGCATGAATTTATTTTATGTGTTATTGAGCATGACAGGCGTTGTATGATGTTTTGAATAATACATGTGACACCCTTTTGTGAAATGCGTGATAATTACTCTGATTTATTTATATTTATTCTGCTGGGTTTAGAAGGGTGTTACAAAAGACATCTTCATGAATAAAAGCAAAAATAATCTCCATTATCTATGAATCCACCCAGTTCCCTGAAGTATCCTTACCGGCCTTCTTTGTCAAATTTGACACAATCACCTTAATTAAAATATGTCATGAAAAAAATGCAAGTACAATGTGGCAAACAAGCAAACTGAAACACTCACTATCTCAATCACAGTAAAAAAAAAAAGGTAAAATGACTCTTCTGAAGCCTTTTATACCCTATTCGAGCATTGAGGATCAAACCATCACTTCGCACTACTAACTATTGAGATTTCCTCGAAAACAGTTTGAAAGACACTTGAGCACTCTACGGAAGGAGAAACATCATTACCGACTAAGATAGGGGACGTGTCAGTCACTCCCAACGAAATATTATCCCTTACAAGACATTAAAGGGGCTTATTCCCAAGAGCGGCGACGTCTCGTCAAAGAGTCTCAATATCTACGAATCCTGTGGTCGGACGAATACGCGTGTTACAAAATCTTGCTCTGCAAAGCATAAACAAGGGTTTGGTGGAAAACTATTCTGAGCCACCCACAAGGCCCAGAGAAGCGAAAGCCCGATAACGACCCAAGGCAACATTTGGTGCATGACAAATGGACTCTTTTTTCCGAAGAAGTAGATAATCTCTCACGCGAACGCTCTTCCAACCGTCTAGATCAATCTGACAATCAACCGCATTTCAAGCATCACCACACACATTCAGTAGTCACCCACTTCTCTTATTTAAAGAGGAAAGCGCGCCACTTCAGATGTATTTAAATCCTCTCTCATTCGAACTCCACTTTTCACTTTCTTAATAACTTAAGTGTTGAAGTACTAACCTTGTAGATCAAACTCCTCTCTACTATATCTAAAACTCTAAACCACCACAACAAACTCTAAATTAACCAGTTTCAGGAAGAAACACTAACTAACTCAATCTTAACTAATTTATATATTCATATCAAACACTCATGATGTAAATGCACATAATGGGTGCTAACATTTTGGATTCTAAAAGGGTTGTCCTATCCTATCCTATAAATAAATGCAATCTTGATATGTTTTATAAATTTATATATTCTATATCAAACACTCATGATGTAAATGCACATAATAGGTGCTAACATTTTGGATTCTAAAAGGGTTGTCCTATCCTATCCTATGAATAAATGCAATCTTGATATGTTTTATATGGAAGATTCTATTATTGCCTTCTACTGTTGTTTTATTTGCAGTTACAACACGATTCGTTTAAATTTAGTGTAATTAATATGTACACTTTATATATATTACAATTACTTCATCCGTTCTTAAAATATAAGACTGTAAAAGAAAAAATCATACTCATAAATCCAAGATGGGAGAGTTTACTGACAGCATTTTCACTTTTACACATTTCAACCAAATTTCCATTCCTATAAGCTAATTTATTCATTAATTCCTCTCAGTTTACAGCCTGAAGTGATCTAGTGCAGAGTTACCATCCAGCCCTTTCCCATAGTAGTGTGAGACCAAATCCTTCACTGATGTTTCCTTGTAAATTGGAGGATTGTCTGGTGTAAGCAACTCACTTATAGGTCCATATAGTTTTAAATTCTCAGGGGAAAGATGCTGCCTGATAAAGCATGCTACCGAAACTCTTGGTCCAATTTTTTGTGCCAGAACTCGGTGTTTAACGCTCAGAAACTTATCGTTTGTGATTAACTGCAAAAAATAGTGTTTAGACATGAAAGCTTCTTTTATGAAAAATACTAGTAGAAATGAAATTGCATATATTGGCCAAGCGTGAAAATAAATGGTGGATGACCCACCGGATCTTAAATCAGACTCTGATACCCTGTTAAGAAATGTCGTTGGACCTAACTCAACCATACAAAACCGATTGGTAAGGTGAGGATTGCCCCACTTATAAACACATGTTCATGTCATATATTTTCCGATGTGAGACTTATGTATTAGTAGAAATAATTTACCTGCATTAAGTCACCGAGGTTAACAACCAAAGCACCGGGAATTGGTGTGACATCAACCCACTGATTTGTATGGAAAACTTGGAGGCCACCAATTTGATCTTGAAGAAGAACAGTGAGGAAACTACTGTCAGAATGAGCACTTGTGCCAAAAGTCAGTTCAGGCTCAAGGCAAGGTGGGAAATAATGAGACATTAGAAAAATTCCTTCTGCGCAATTTATGTCGTTGAGGTAACTGGAATTAAGGCCTAATGCTTCAGAAAGCAATTCACAGAATTATTTCCACTTTCTTAACATTCTCCGAGTATTTAACTGTTATATCTCTGCAAGAAATAAAGTTATTAATGGCTTAGTTTCAACCTACAGATTCCAATCAAGATCAAACAATCCGAGCAATCAAAACCTGATTGCATCCACAACAAAATCAATGGCTTAAACAAAATGAAATAGATGATAAATATACCTGCAAACTGAAGGCAGTTTGTGAGGATCAAGAGGCTGAGGGCCCATAACACAAGAGAGAGTATCCCTCCAATTAACAGCTGGAGTAACATACAAATCAAAATTGGTATTATAATATACTCTTTTAGTAACATCACGAGAATAAAACTCTTTCTTGATCTCACTGTCTTGTTCATGAAATCTAACTACCCCATCAAGCATTTCATCCAAAATAGTGGTTGGAATTCCATGGTTGACTATTTGAAAGAACCCCCATTTCTCACTTGCATACTTTATTTTCTCAACTATCTCAATACGTGAACTTGAACTTGTTGGATTTGTAAAGAGAGGTCCAAAGTCAATGAGTGGAATACTAAGATTGTTGGAAGTGGTTTCTTCATGACTCTTATCATGAATGAATATTTTAGGGATCTTGGATAAACCAGAATCTACAAGTCCCTTTACGCCTGCTTTTGATTCATCAAGAGCCTTCAAATCTTCGTGTCTATCGTAAGCATGTTCATAGTCTTCTTTGATTTCTTCTAGATTTGTGTTCACCATGTTTTTGTTTCTTCACTTTTTTTAATTTAAGACGACAACTCAATAATATAAGATATATTTGTCTCTAGCCTTATGGGAAAGCTAGCAACGTATACGTGCTGACCACTGGGCACGTGCTTTGCACCCTGCACAACGTTTCTAGGTGTGGAATTTAAGATGATATGTCGGTTCTATCCATTGTTTTAAAGATTACTTCTTTATAAATTATAATATCGATTTTAAAAACTAGCAACGTATAGTGAGATCTGAAAGAACTTCCCATTCCTTTTCCCATGCTTATTATTAACTAAATAACTATCTTAAAGAACTTCCTATTCTTTGTAAATCAACATAGAAATAGTTACTTGATGGAACCAAAAGTGAACTAAATAAAAAATTAATTTAGAGTGGTTGTTAGTTTTATAATTATGCAATCTACTATCAACATATCAAAAATAAATGGCATGAGTTGCCGGTTTTGCCCATAGTACTTTACAAATTTACAATGCTAAAAAGGCTCTTTCCGTAAACAACTAAATCCAGCAATTAAATCTATTGTAACCTTTATGCTATTGTCACTTGTCAATCTGCCATAACATCGGATTAAAAAATTACTTTTTAGTCTTCCCACCAAAACATAAACGCACGCATTCTCTCTCTCATTTGAAACTTTTTCCTTCTCTCTTTCTCTGTTTCATATTCTTTCTTCTCCCATCTTTTTTCCCATTTCATCCTTCAAACCCTAGCATTGTCGCCGCCCCTTTCTTCACCATATCTACGGCTACCACTACCTCCAAAGCTATTTTCGTACTCCTCGTCTCACGATCTTCCTAATAAATCGATTGGAATTTTGTTTCGAACAACCACTGTTTCTTCGTCTCCGACTGTCACAACTCTAACCAGAAACACAGAAAATCATCACCATGCCAATCTTCGTCTCCGATTCTACGGTAACAACGAAAACCCTAAAATTATGTTTTGTTTTGATTTTTTTTCTTCCTCTTTTGATGCAAATACCGATTTTTACATTCGGACCTTTTGTCTAATAATGTTTTTTTACCTTTTTCATCCAACTGCTGAGTGATGCAAAGACTTGATGAACATCGCAAAACCTTCCCGCACTTATTGTTATGGTTTTCATCTCTCAGGCAAGCACATCCAAGATTTCTATTTCTTATTATTATTATTATTATTATTATTATTATTATTATTATTATGGTTTTCATCTTTCAAGCAATATTATATAATCTCTTTTTTTATCAGAATGCAGACTATTATCTATTATGATTTTTATGATACATGTTGTTTCATGTAGGTTGTCGTCTTTTATAATCCTCTTGGAGAAAAAGAGAGGATATTATAAGGATTCATGTGAGTTTCTTCTTTCAATCACCTTTCAGTATCTCCATTCTTCTTATTTTTTTCCTGGTCTAATTATGAAACACTCTTTCTGTCACAGGTTGCCAATGAAAATGTTGTTGTTTGGGATTTGAGTGGGAAATAAATCCAATCTCAACTTTTGCCAATACCTGATGCTTTTCTTGGTTCAAGAAACTACTACCTGGAAGCATACCTAGGAGTTTCTCCAAGTGTAAATCATAAATATTGGCTTGCTTTTTCAGACATTGTTCCCCCATTTGGTTTTAGCACTTACTATGTGTCAAAAGCTAAACAAGCAGATTAGTTCTCATCATCAATTTCTTTCCCGAGAGTTGTGTTGTTAATTGCTATCACTCATCTAAATACCTTGTGTTTGCAGCTACTATTTCATATAGCCATATAGAACATAGATCAGAGAGTACGAGAGATACGTTTGAAGTAGGCCTAGGAATAAAAGAAAGAAATGCTGTTGAGACACTCTACAAGTGAGTATTATAATAGTTGTTCCGTTTCCTTCTCATAAAGATTATAATCCATAATGTTTTGGTTGGCTTTGTTTCTCTCAATTTTTATCTATATTAAGATGCTCTTCCACTATTGTTTGGAGTTTTGATTTTTTATTTAACTACTTTTAGTATAAAAGTTGTTCTTGTACTTTGATTTTGTGCATTGCTCGATGGATCGATTGAATCATGTGTAAAGTTTGTCAAAATCAATTGTGAATTACCGAATTCGGCTATAGCAGGTGTTCACTTAGTCCACAAATTAGTGGAAATCTGATGAAGCTGAATTGAAGGGAACTCTGCGATCTATTATTTTCATTGCTTAAAAGAAAAGGCTGGAAGCCCTTGTTTTCAGGGCTGAGTATCAATTTCTTAAAGGTAGGAAGAATAATAACACAGTAGAGAAACTAACACTTTAAAAAACCACTGTATATAATTAACCTTTTTTGTTTTGTTTTGTTTGTAATTCAGGTTGGATAATGAGAATTCATAAACTACTATACTCCTTATTGTATCTTTAATTGCTACAGGATATGTGTTTGTTTGTGATTAAAACACTTCAAAATGACAGAAAAAATGTTGACTTTAATTACAATTATGTGCCTTCAAGAGGTATTTAATATATGCTTGAAACCTTAATCATATGGATCTGGATTTACTTTGCCAGATTAGCTTTATGGATCAGCTTTGTTAAGAGTCGTTGTCTGATTTGACAAATACTGTTACCTCTGATTTGTGTTATATTTTCCACCCAACTTTCAATGTCGTCTATCTCTGTTTTTTGCGTTCTACATTTTTCTTTTTCTATTTTCATTATATTTATTTTGCATTTGAGTTTTTTTATGTTAATCACGTTGCTTTTTCCCATTTATGAGTTGCGAGTTCCTTTAACAAGTGTAATAAACTCCTACCTTAAAGGTTTAAATCCACATGGAAATTTTGCAATGCAACTATATACATAGAAAGCTAAATGCTACATGATCTTTGTTTCTTTAAATCCTTTTTCTCTTAAAACTCGATCAAAACTCGAAGAAAAATGAAGGATACTACATTAATACTAGAGCAAGCACCAAGTATCATGACTCCATAAAATCTTTGCGTTGTCCTGTATTGTGATTGGTTATGTCTACTCAATATATTTTTTGCTTTGAAATTAATGCTAATTTTGATTCTTTATAATATGAATTTCAAAATTCTTCATAATATTGATTCTTTAGCCATTAATATATTCCAAAATGAATTACTTATATGGTATAAAATATAAAACTTATTTGTAATATTGATTATACTATACATTTGATTGGCTTTGTCCCTTGTAGATTATCACATTCATTAATTATTCGTGCATCCAATCTGAGGATCCAAAATTTTGGCAACCATTTAATTATCACATTCATTATATTTTATGGCATTGATTTTACTTTAAAGGTAAAGAAATGCCCTCAATTAACTTTGTAACCTCTGATCATTTGACTCTTAATTTTGTCATCAAATAACCCTTAATTCAATATGGTTTATGCTAATTTTGTAATTTATATGAATACAAACATTTTAATTGTAGTTTGTCCTTGTGAAATAGACGAGATATTTTTATGTTTCAAATTAATCAAAATTATGTATTTATTTATTCTGTATCTTTTCTTTGATTGCATAGAAGAAGAGTGGGAAGAAATAAATATATTTATACATCAAGAAAATTGAATATATATATATATATATATATATATATATATATATATATATATATATATATATATATATATATATGTATATGACTACTACGAAAAACCCATTTAACAACGGTTGGAAATGACATATAATGACGTGGGCGAAGGCGTTGTTATGTAGAGTGTTGTTGTATATGCGGTACGTACAATGACGGTCCTGGGACCGTTGTTGTATTACAGAAAGCGCGCACCATTTCACAACGGTTAGATTACACAACCGTTGTGATATAACTAAAGGTGATCTGGTTCGATTCTCAGCAACAACATTTTTTATTTATATTATTCTAGTCAGCGTTTGACATACAACTACGGTTAGGTTTTATACCGCTGTCAAAACAGCCTGTTTTAAATATAAAAATTCTCTGCTTATCAAATTCTTCCTATATTTTATCCTGTCAAAACAGCTTCTGTTTACATCAAACACAATATGTGCATCAAACACAATTCTTCCTATATTTTATCCTTATAAATGAATCAGAGAATTTACATCAAAAGGCTACAGCTAACATTGTTTAAATCAAATACAATACGTGCATCAAAAGCCAGTATTATTGATTTCATTATGTGCATCAAACACAATATCTTGTACATCAAACACAATATGTGCATCAAAAGCCAAAATTATTGTTCACAGTATGTGCATCAAAAGACAAAAATATGTGCGTCAAAAAATATGCTGAGGAATGTTGCTGATATATCAAACAGCAGGACGACCCTTAAGCGCATTGTGGATATACGCCCAACGTTTACGAAGATCTAGAAAGTCCTCAACGGGGAATGAGGTTTGGTCGTTAAACATCTACATAAGAAATAGCAAAAAATTGAATATCATACATGATAATAATTCAATAGTCAACTTATATATTAATATATGTAAACATTTTATGACATATATACCTTATCCTATGAATCAACAATGCCGCCAAGGACAATGTTTAACATGTGTTTCATGACATAATACCCACACTCGTAACTCCCGGGTTGTTTCCTCGTCTACAAATTACATGAATATAATAACATGAATATAACCACACATGAATGTAAATGAAAGAAACGGGTAATCGGGCCACTTACTTTAGGAGCAATCTATGTGGGCTTTTTGTAACACCCTAAATAATCCCCCGCGTAATATAAATAAAATCAGAGTAAAATAAAATATCAAAAATTTAGGATGCTACTTTCATCAAACACCTGCTCATATACTTGATATGCAACACATCATTTTAAAATCATTTTAACAACAATGATAATGATAAAAGACCTCTAACTTCATTTTCTTTTTATTAAATCAGCGGAAACATCAACACATATTCATTACAACGTAAGCATAGTATTTAATTAAATAAATAACTAAAATTAAGAGATATCTAAAATCTCAAGCAAAACTTAGCCTAAGAAAACATAGCGTTCCATGACCCTAGTGTTACATATCAGAGCAGACACCGACACAAGGCATAAACAGAAGATTCCATCTTCCACTCACATCAGATCTCCTACTGCGGATTATCTGCACGTTACCCACGTGGAGGCAACATTCAAACAGAAGGGGTGAGATTCTCAAATCAACAAAAGAAACAGATGATATAAATATAAAAGCATAAAGTCATCAAGTAATTCACCCTTCAACACAACTTTCATGAATTTCAACACAACCAGATAATCACACACTTCATAATGCAACACAACTCTTAATGCAATGAGACACCAACTTGACTCAGTGCATGTGGTACCAATTCGACCCATGTTTCATGGCCACAATCCCCGTCGAGACGTCATAATAGTCGCTCACACCCCACATGGGCACACGTCGACATTCATGATCACTCACACCCCACATGGGCACACGATCACCCGTAATCGCTCACACCCCACATGGCCACACGACTACCTCAACAACAACATCGACTCGATTCTATTTTAAAGAATCCGGATAAATGCTCACACCCCACATGGGCACACGTCTTATCCCACAACTCATGCAACATGAATGCATATCAACAACAACATACAATGACTCTCATGAAATCAATGTATCACGCCACTGTAGGCCACAACACAACATGCCATAACAACTCAACAATATCATCATACCACATCATAAGCAACAACTATTACATTTACAAGTTATGCCACAACAACTCAACAACAACATCATACTATATTATAAACAACAACTATGGCACTCAACAACAACATACAACAACTACGTAATGCATATGACAAGAACATAACCAATACATTACCTCACAACTGCCCAATATATAGTATACACCTGTTCAAACATGCAAACATTGCAATCCACCACACTAACACGCATCATACAACTAATTTCCACATTTCACAGTTCAACATATTCCCATACAAAACACAAACATACACCACATGTTGAATAGTTGGAATTTTGTCATTGAAAATAATTTTAACATAAAGTAAATAAAACCATCTTTCCAACGATTCGAACGGCGACCCAAACGGACTCACGGTTTGAAAGTTATGAATTTTTGAAAATTTACAAAAATTGTCACGTTCAGTGGTAACCGGTTAACACATATGCCGTAACCGGTTACACAGTTGAAAAATGCCCAAAAACCCCAAATTTTCACTATGTAACCGGTTACGTCCCACACGGTAACCGGTTACTTGACCCGCAGAATCAATTCTCTGCTGTTTCTGTTACGAAAATCACTTTTCAACCCCAATCCAATAACCCCAAACCATATATACCACAGAATTTGACCCCCAAAATCAGTATGCAACATTATACATATAATATGAACTCTTTAACACAACAAAACACCAATTCAATCAAGAAATTCACACAATTAGAGCATTTTCGTTATTACCGACACGTAACTTCAACTTCTCACCGGAAACATTCAACGATCAACAAAATACGGGAATAAAACATAACGATTTATCTACCCTCATACATATATCATATATCCCTTAAGAGATTAAAGAACCCCACCCTTACCTTAGAGTTCTTGCAAGATTCTCTTCTATCTCAAACAATGGTGATTTCCTCTTCTCCCTTGAGCCCTAGACTTCCCTCTTGCTCCTTTCTCTTGTTTTCACGTATAATGATTTTCTCTCTTCTCTAATCCCCTTTTTCTTATTATTATAATGTTATTATTATTACTATCACTTATTCCACTAATAAAATAATAACAATAATAATAGTTTTTCATCACATATTTACTTAAATCAATATTCAACTATTATTATAATTAAATAATTACTAACTAAAATAATCTAATTAGTCTTACTCCCCACACCACCAATCTCTACGCTTTTGGTCACACACCCCTACTACCTTAAAGGCAATTCTTAAGGCCACTATCCACCACCAAGGGTACTCAAAACATGATAAAGCACACAAAATCACACAATTACACACGTCAACACATAAATATAATTACGAATAATAATTAAAATAAAACGGGGCGTTACAACTCTCCCCCACTCAGAATATTTTCGTCCTCGAAAATTTACCTGATACGAACAACTAAGGATACGACTCACGCATCCCGCTCTCCCACTCCCCAGTCACAAAAGACAACACCACGAATAACACAAAACAACACACCACCTCATCAACGACAACATCAACGACACAACAAGATGCGATGCTCACGCAATGCCCTCGACGACCAACTCAAGACGCAAGGATTAACCGAGTTACGAACACATAAGTTCACTCTTAAACCGGAATACAACACGATCATTACCATCACCACAAGTAACACTCCCCTAATCCCCCATCATAGGACTTAGCTGCTCGCACTCGAACCATCACTATAGGAAACGAGACAACAACAAGGATAAGAACATAAAGCTCAACGACACAACATCGTCTTAACCTCATCAACATAAGTAGAATACCAACCTCGTTGTCACACAACATCAAGACAACAATTCTACGATTCACTAATCAAACATGTAACTAATACATCCATCTACATAGTAGTACATGAATAATATTTAATACTTTCACCATATCTCTTCCATTTTGGAACGTTCAATGGTTTTATCATTCCTGCAGGTTCTAACGTTCAACCTTTGAACTCTTGTAAGTCACACACACACACACACACACACACACACACACACACACACACACATACGAACTGCACTGCATCACGCCTCTGCTGTGCACTCTGATTACTCGCAACTATTAACTCTACCAAATTCACATCCAACTTCTGACTCTCCCTAATATTCACCAGAAAATCATTTTTGACTTTTAATATACCCAACCTCGCACTCTACTCCGTTAACTCACACACCAGACACAAGTCTTTGAACTGCTAACTCAATGCTAATTCTCTGACCATCAAAGCAGACATATGAAAAGACTTCCAACTTAACTCATCAGGCACGAAATTAACTTTACCAATAGGATAATTCGAGCCAAGGTCCTAACTCATCAGAAATTCCAACCATCCCCGTTATCTCATACTCTACTCCTTCCGATCAAACAGGTATTCTACACTCTTGTGATTACTAAACACTTTGAACCAAGATCCATAAAAATAATACTTCCAGATTTTCAACACACTTACAACGGCAACCAACTCCAAACCGTGAACAGGACAGATCCTTTCATGAATCCTCAATTTTTGTAAAGCATAAACTACGACTTTACCATATTGTATTAACACATTGTCTAAACTCATTATAAACACATCCCAATACCCTACAAATGGTTTATTAGGATCAGGTATTATCGAAACTGGAGCCGTAGTCAACTTCTACTTCAGCTCTTTAAAACTTTCCTCACAACGAACACCTCCAAACAAACGAGTTACCTTTCGCAAGTCAACTGAGATAATGGAAGTGCTAACTTGGAAAAGCCTTCCATAACCTGCGGTAATAACCAACTAAGTCCAAAAATCTTCTAACCATCTTAACCAACTTCGGAGCTTTCTCATTGTAGAACTGCATCTACTTTGGATGGATCCACAATAATACCCTCATCTGAAATAACATAACCCAGAAACTCACCTCTACCAACCAAAAATCACACTTCGATAACTTAGCATAAAACTTCATCCGTTTAAATACTTATAACTCAATTCTCAAATACTCTACACGCTCTTCTTCTGGTTTTATAATAGATCAGACTATCCCCAACGAACACTACTTCAAACTTATCCAATTAAGTATGAAAGATACGATTCATATTCCCCACACACTTCCTGGGTGCATTACAATCTCCGAACAACATCATCATATATTCACAATGCCCATACCGAGTTCTAAAGGCCATTTTCTTAACATTCTCATTCTTCACTCGAATTTAATGATAACCCGACCTCAAGTCAATTTGTGCTAAACACACGCGCACTCACCAATTGATCCATAAATCCTCTATTCTTGAAACCAGAAACTTATTCTTAAGCACTTTGGAGAGTTATCAATCTATATAAAACACACTTATCCACTGGAGTACCTACCAATCAAACGGTATAAGAATCTCACTTATGTCTGTTAGTAGAATAACCTCTCTTTCAACATACAGCAGTTTAGTATATGTTCGTAACTCTCCAAACGATAGAGATGTAGGAGTTATGCTACTACAACCATAACATATACAACCTTTAAAATCCATCCTGAGCTCGAAGCAATTTATCCAAAATAGCTTAACAACCTCTGGTTCTGGTTACCACATCCCATATCAATTCTTCTTATGGTGTTCCGATTCACTCAAGGTTTCTGCTTACGCGAGACCTCAACCCATAACAAAAGTGATACCATCTAGGAACTTCAAATCATTCGCGATTCATCACAATTCAAAACTCAAGTTATCCATAACACAACTGTGAGTTCCCATACTACTCACCGATTAACACGCAACCTCATGCTATCATCCCTTTCTTTAATAACAATACTGAAGTTCTCCAAGGCGACACCATTGGTCTCACAATTCTCATCTCCAGTAAATCCTCTAACTGCTTTATCAGTTCTACTAATTCTAACACCGACATCCTGTATGGTTCCATAGAAACATCTAGTACCAGGGACTAGACCAATAGAGAATTCCACCTCTCTTTCTAGCGGTACATCCGATATGTCACCCGGAAACACATTTGGAACTCACGCACAACTGGAAGTTCATCGTTGTGACTTTACTCCCAATTCCCAGAACACCATCATCGCAATCATGGCAAACATCGGAGCCTCATCTCCTAAGAGTTCTTCTACTTACTTAGCATATATAAACCTTAACTCTTCACCTTCGTCAAATTTAAATTCACCCTCTACTCTCTGAGAAGCAACCATCAACAACATCAGATTATTCTCTCTCAGAGACATCCCAACTTGACCGACGTACAAAACCTCGAATCCGTCTCATCTTCAGATATAAGAATCTGCATCGACTCATCAAAACAATCTGCAAGCACCTGACTTAACTATAAATAATCCACCGTACACAACATCAGAGTCGGCAAGATACGTCTATCCCATCCAACACGATCCCATCTACTATCAACAAGAGATTAAGGGTGATCAGTTCCTCAATTTATTAATAGACAGCCGACAATCATGATGGGGCATAAATCATCCTTACCAAGCTATAATAGCGTTCAACGGCACACTACACCACCATCCAAATGATTGGTAAACACATAGTTAACTCCTACTAATCTGTCTCAAGAACCACATCATCTCGTTCTAACTAAAGACAACCGTTTCTATCCTTAGGGAACACGTCAGGATACTCTACACATAACTGGCCCATCCCCAGCCAAAACATCACCTTCCCTCTCACAAGGAAGCGAAAAACGAGAACACCTGACCTTCTTCCCTCAAGGATCACACCATTCTCAAAATAGTTGAACAGTCCAACACAACAGTCTCTCTTGCAGCGACACGATATCTAATATCTCGACAACTGGAATATCCAAGAGAAGTAGACGCCTCTCCCCCACTTGTTTCATTCCCAACCTGCAAATGGAAAACAAAACAAGCACCGACAGTGTTTTCACACACATGTCACATACTAAGGAACAACACAATTAAACAACCTGGCCGGATGGACTGACCTGCTCTGATACCACTTTGTAACACCCTAAATAATCCCCCGCGTAATATAAATAAAATCAGAGTAAAATAAGATATCAAACATTTAGGATACTACTTTCATCAAACACCTGCTCATATACTTGATATGCAACACAACTCTTTTATAATGCAATGAGACACCAATTTGACTCAATGCATGTGGTACCAATTCGACCCCTGTTTCATGGTCACAATCCCCGCCGGGACGTCATAATAGTCGCTCACACTGCACATGGGCACACGACATTCGTGATCGCTCACACCCCACATGGGCACACGATCACCCGTAATCGCTCACACCTCACATGGGCACACGACTACCTCAACAACAACAACATCGACTCGATTCTATTTTAAAGAGTCCGGATAAACGCTCACACCCCACATGGGTACACGTCTTATCCGATAACTCATGCAACATGAATGCATATCAACAACAACATACAATGACTCTCATGAAATCAATGTATCACGCCACTGTAGGCCACAACACAACATGGCATAACAACTCAACAATATCATCATACCACATCATAAGCAACAACTATTACATTTACAAGTTATGCCACAACAACTCAACAACAACATCATACTATATCATAAGCAACAACTATGGCACTCAACAACAACATTCAACAACGACGTAATGCATAGGAATAGAACACAACCAATACATTACCTCACAACTGCCTAATATACAGTATACACCTGTTTAAACATGCAAACATTGCAATCCACCACACTAACACGCATCGCACGACTAATTTCCATATTTCACTGTTCAACATATTCCTATACAAAACACAAACATACACCACATGTTGAATAGTTGAAATTCTGTCATTGAAAATAATTTTAACAGAAAGTACATAAAACCAGCTTTCCAACAATTCGAACGGCGACCCAAACGGACTCACGGTTTGAAAGTTATGAATTTTTGAAAATTTACAAAAATTGTCACGTTCAGTGGTAACCGGTTAGCACATATGCTGTAACCGGTTACACAGTTGAAAAATGCCCAAAAGCCCCAAATTTGCACTATGTACTTGGTTACGTCCCGCACGGTAGCCAGTTACTTGACCTGCAGAATCAATTCTCTCCGGTTTCTGTTACGAAAATCACTTTTCAACCCCAATCCAATAACCCCAAACCACATATACCACATAATTTGACCCCCAAAATCAGTATGCAACATTATACATATAATATGAACTCTTATAACACAACAAAACACCAATTCAATCAAGAAATTCACACAATTCAACTTCTCACCAGAAACATTCAACTATCAACAAAATACGAGAATAAAACATAACGATTTATCTACCCTCATACATATATCATATATCCCTCAAGAGATTAAAGAACCCCACCCTTACCTTAGAGTTCTTGCAAGATTCTCTACTACCTCAAACAATGGTGATTTCCTCTTCTCCCTTGAGCCCTAGACTTCCCTCTTACTCCTTTCTCTTGTTTTCACGTATAATGATTTTCTCTCTTCTCTAATCCCCTTTTTCTTATTATTATAATATTATTATTATTACTATCACTTATTCCACTAATAAAATAGTAACAATAATAATAGTTTTTCATCACATATTTAATTAAATTAATATTCAACTATTATTATAATTAAATAATTACTAACTAAAATAATCTAATTAGTCTTACTCCACACACCACCAATCTCTACGCTTTTGGTCACACACCTCTACTACCTTAAAGCCAATTCTTAAGGCCACTATCCACCACCAAGGGTACTCAAAACATGATGAAGCACGTGTGAGGGATATACTTCTAGCTACCTTGTTTTAATGATGTCAACAAACATATTAGATTGTAATTTGAGCGGTATCACTTCACTTGTCGAGCATATAATGTCTAGATGCATAGAATCTTGTCCTCTCCAAAAATAAATTTCCACTATCATTTTAGTTGTGTCTAGTTTGTAGTTCTGATCTGGGTCTGGTGAAAATACTCAGAAAATTGAATTTCCAAAAAATTTGCACTTCATGCGCTGACCTTCCAGTTCATGCGCTTACCTACAATTTTATGCGCTAACCCTCAAAACTTGCGGGAAAGCGTATAACCAAATAAACTCCAAAATAGTCTCTTATGCATCGACGCATGAAAGCTGGGGTCAGCGCATAACTTCAAAATTCAGTTTCGTTTTCCAATTTCTTTTCTGTTATTTTTTTGTTATTAATTTTTGCAGGTCATATTTTTCATATAAATAGTTTGGTCATCATTTTTAAAAACTAACAAGAAACGTGAAAGATATATGTCAGTTCTCTCTTCATCTTCATCTTCTGCATTGAGTCAACAAACAATCACACATAATCATCTTTGTTTGTGTCGCTCATTGATCGAAGTGATAACGTTCAGAATATAGGAAGTGTGATCTTCATCTTCTGGGTTGAGAGTTTGGCAGGTGTTTCTTGAATCAAACCATTTGGTTTGTCCTCCAAAGATTGAATAATTTTTTGGGGGGTTTTTGCACAAACTGTTCTTTCTACAGGGATTCGGCTAGGTGAAGGTAACCGGAATTTAGCGCAACTATTCGGTTTAGTAGCTGTAATCAGAGGATCGTAGAAGGAAGGTTTGGGTTCGAATTCTTGGAAGATTGCAATTGACTGAGTGAAGGTAACCAAGAGCAGTGGATTCTTTTAGTTTAGTAGCATGGGACGGTAATTGAATGAACCAATTTCGAATCACTTGATTCATCTTGAATCAAGGGAAGAGAAAATTCTGCATCAACAATCGAAGACGTTCGAGGGTTTGGATGTTCATAGTTTTCTCTTGTAACAAACAATTTGCAACAACTATATATATACATATCTCAATTCCATTTGTGGAGTTGGGGGCAGACGTACCCAAAGCGAGGATGATTGGGGAACTGCCTAATCAAATCGTGTTTGTTCTCTCTCTCTCCTTAACTCTTTTACAATTCAATTGGTTCGAATTTGTGAAGCTGTAAATCAGTGAAATTTCTGTAGTAGAGTAATTGTACACTGATAAATTGTTTTTGTCAAGCTGATACAATTTGTTGAATTGTGTCTTGGAGCAGCTGTACATTACCCTCCATAGAAATTCTGCACATAGTGTGTTTACGCACACTAGGTGTTTGATAATTTGCTTCAGAGCATAATTCGAACGCCTTGCTTTAAATCACGTATTAATTTACCTCATTGGATTGGAATATACATTAACCAAGTAATAATTTGTTGATTGCGTATCTTAAGTGAAGTGTTCAAAACTGAGTTTTTCTTCTCCTACTCATCCGTGATATATTCGTGCATATCTGATCCTTTTGGTAGAAGGTTCGTTGTAGACGTTCTATCCAGTGGTAGCTTCCGTTTAAATAATTTTTTAAAAAATAATTTTGTAAAACATTTGCGTGTAAAACTCAAGGGATCTATTCAACCCCCCTTCTAGATCCATAGCCATCGTCTAACAAGTGGTATCAGAGTCTGGTTAATTCTGGTGCTTCGGTAAAACTTCTTGGATCATGGCGAACAAACCTAAAGGGGCTTATAATAGAGCTCCAGTTTTTATAGGTGAAAATTACAGCTACTGGAAGGATTGTATGCGCGTCCATATTAATTCCATAGATCGGAAGGTTTGGAACGTTATCTTAAACGGTCCCATGCAAATTACCATGACTAACGCGGAAGGCGTTGTCGTTCCTAAACCCGAAGCTCAATGGACTGAGGAGGACGAGAAAAAGTACAGTTATGATTGGAAGGCTTGTAATATGATCATCTCCTCCTTGGGAGTTGACGAGTATTATCGAGTCTCCCATTGTGAAACGGCCAAAGCCATGTGGGATGCTTTACAAGTAGCCCACGAAGGCACAAATGATGTTAAGTTGGCTCGTATTAATACACTAACGCAAGAGTTTGATTTGTTTTACATGAAGCAAGGGGAAACCATTGCGGATATGCAAAAATGATTCATTCACATTATCAACAAACTGCATGTTCTTGGTAAACCAATTCCAAATGAGGTTTCTACTAACATAATTCTGAGGTGTCTTAACAGGGAATGGCAACCGAAGGTCACCGCTATCAAGGAGGCCAATGATCTTGCTACACTTGACCTCATGACACTATTTGGGAAACTTGATGAGCATGAGCAAGTGCTCATTAGCTTGGATAAACATGAAAAGAGTATCAAGAAAGAGAAGGCAAAAGATACGGAGAAGAAGTCGATAGCTCTTAAGGCTTCTTGTTCAAAGTCCACACATCAAGAGCTAAGTGATGATGAAACCAACAATGACAAAGATGAAGAATCCGGTGATGATATGGGCTTATTTGTGAAGAGATACAATAGATATGTTCGTAAGAACGATATTCAACACTCGGACAGAAATCTAGTCAAGTTTAGGAAGCAATCTAGAAGCGAAGGAAATAAAAATGGAAAGATAAAAGGTACGTACTACAACTGTGGAAAATTCGGGCACTACAAGCCGGACTGTCCATCTCTAAAGAAAGACAAAGATAAGGATAATGACAAGAGTCGCTCAAACAAAAAGTCCAACAAGTCTCGACGAGCATACATCGCTTGGGAAAGCGATAGTGAGTCGGAGAAAGATGATTCCTCGAGTGACGAAAGCGAATCCGTCAACTTCTGTCTTATGGCACGCCACAACAAAGCAAAAGAGGTAAAACACTCTAAATATGAAAACTGTCAAAATATGTCTCATGCTGAATTAAAAAGAGCTTTTGATACACTACACCACGAAGCTAAGGAAGCATTTCAGCGCTTAGCTTCGAACAAAAAGATCTTTTCCTATTTGGAGAAAAAGGTTTCCGATTCCAAAAAGGAATTGGAAGCTCTTAAGAACTCCATGGTGGATGTATCAAAAACTGAGAATGGTGAGAATAAATATCCATGGTTTAAGTTTGGAGGCTGTGATACTTGTCATATTTGGCAAAGAGAGGTAAGAACCCTCAAGGCCAAATTGGACAAGGCTCTTATGCCAAAAGTTACGTTTGCTATTGATCAATCACATTTTCGTGAGAGCATGAATAATCCATATCAAAAGTATACCTATGTGATTCGAGATAGTGATAGCAAAGGTAAATACCAAATGAATCGTGATTGCTTATATTGTTGTAAGCCCGGTCATACTATTTCTAAGTGCCGCTTTCGAAGATTTCTTGTTCCAAACGGCATTTATCAATGGTTGCCCAAAGGCTATCTTGGTTTCACTTACCATAAAGGACCCAATGAGAATTGGGTACCTATTCTCCCTTGATTGTTTTTGTAGGTACAAAGTCTTGAGACCACCGAAAGAATATGGGTTCTGGATAGTGGCTGCTCGAGACACATGACCGGAGACATATCTCTTTTTATCGACTTTGTGGCGAAGAAAAAGGGGTTTGTCACCTACGGAGATAACAACAAGGGACAGATTCTCTGCAAAGGTAGTGTAGGTAACCCCTCATCTACTACTATCTCTGATGTGCTGCTTGTCGAAGGCCTTAGACACAACCTTTTAAGCATTAGTCAACTATGTGGCAAGAATTATAAAGTATATTTTTCAAAGGATTGTTGCATAGTTGAAGATTGCGACAAAAAGAACGTGTTTAAGGGCTTGAGGGTGAACAACGTCTATATGCTAGACTTAAATGAGGTATCATTGATTGGAGACAAGTGTCTAGTCGCTATGAATGAAGATTCATGGTTGTGGCATAGACGGTTGGCTCACATCAATTTTGATTTGCTTAACAAAATTGTCTCTAAAGACCTAGTTATCGGTTTGCCCAAAATTAAATTCACAAAAGATCACCTTTGTGATGCGTGCCAAATGGGGAAACAAACAAGGATCTCATTCAAATCCAAAAACATCGTTTCAACTATGAGACCCCTTGAGCTCCTCTATATGGACCTCTTTGGACCATCTAGGGTTAAAAGTCTAGGTGGTAACTATTATGGCCTTGTTATAGTCGATGATTTTTCTAGGTTTTGCTGGACAATTTTCTTAGCAAATAAGAGTGATACTTTTTCGGCCTTTGAACGATTTGCTAAGTTATCTCAGAACAAGTTAAACACAAACATTGGGTCAATTAGAAGTGACCATGGGGATGAGTTTGAAAATCATTTATTTGAAGCATTTTGTGATTCCAACGGAATTGATCATAATTTTTCCGCACCACGTACCCCTCAACAAAATGGGGTAGTGGAACGTAAAAATAGAGTTTTGGAAGAACTTGGAAGGACTATGATCAATGATGGTTGATTACCAAAATACTTTTGGGCCGACGCCATAAGTACGGCTTATTATGTTTTGAATAGGGTGCTCATCCGACCTATTCTAAACAAGACACCGTATGAGCTTTTAAAAGGGCGTAAGCCAAACATATCTCACCTTCATGTATTTGGTTGCAAATGCTTTGTGTTAAACAATGGGAAAGAGTCTCTTGGTAAATTTGATTCCAAGGCCGACGAGGGTATTTTTCTTGGATACTCTCAGTCAAGTAAAGCATATAGAATTTATAATAAGAGATTACGCATAGTTGAAGAGTCAGTTCATGTTACTTTTGACGAGTCTTATCCGAGAAATATCGGAGAAGGTAGTTCTTTTCATGGTGCAGGTGTACCCACTGAAGACATACTCAAGGACACTGATAAGGGAATTGATCAGCCTGAAGCAGTGCGTATTGAGGAGGAAAAGGAGCACCAACCAGTGAAAAGTGAGGATGATCATCATGCTGATAAAGATGAACTTCCTCCAGCTTGGAAGTCTTCAAAAGACATCCAATTGACAACATTCTTGGTGACAACTATAAGGGAGTAACCACTCGCTCTAAACTTAGTAATTTTTGTTATTACTCTGCTTTTGTCTCCCAAGTTGAACCCAAAAATGCTAAGGAGGCGTTACTCGATGAGCATTGGTATCTATCAATGCAAGATGAACTAAATCAATTCTGGAGAAATGAGGTTTGGGACCTTGTCCCCCCTCCGCGAGATCATTGAGTAATCGGCACCCGATGGGTGTTTAGGAATAAACTTGATGAAAATGGAGTAATAACGTGTAATAAAGCTAGGCTTGTAGCACAAGGCTATAACCAAGAGGAAGGAATCGACTATGAGGAAACTTATGCGCCGGTTGCCCGACTCGAGGCCATAAACCTTCTACTTGCCTATGCGTGCACAAAGAACTTTAAATTATTCCAAATGGATGTTTATGTAGCCCAACCTCCGGGTTTTGAATCCCACGAATATCCTGATCATGTCTATAAACTTAAAAGAGCTTTGTACGGACTTAAACAAGCCCTTAGGGCTTAGTATGAACGTCTAAGCAAATTTCTACTAGATCAAGGGTATTCAAGAGGAAAGGTTAACACAACCCTCTTTATTAAACGTCAAGGAAAACACTTAATTTTGGTACAAATTTATGTTGACGATATTATATTTGGGTATACTAACATGACCTTGGTCAAGGAGTTTTCTAGTTTGATGCAGGGGGAGTTTGAAATGAGCATGATGGGGGAGCTCAACTATTTCCTCGGATTGCAAATCAAACAACTTGAAGAGGGCACATTCGTGAGTCAAATGAAATATTGTCTTGAGTTACTAAAACGTTTTGATATGCTAAACTGCAAAGCAATAGATACTCCTATGCCTACAAGTGCTAATCTTGATCGTGACGAAAAAGGTAAGGATTTTGAGGTAAAGAAGTATCGAGGTATGATATGGTCTCTTCTTTATCTTACCGCATCACGTCCCGATATAATGTTTAGTGTATGCATGTGTGCAAGGTATCAGGCACATCCCAAGGAATCCCACTTAAAGCAGTTAAGCGCATACTTCGATACCTTTCTGGTACTCCAAAGTATGGGTTGTGGTATTCCAAAGGTAGTGTTTGTTCCTTAGTTGGCTACTCCGATTCCGATTTTGCCGGGTGCAAGTTGGATAGGAAAAGTACTAGTCGTACGTGTCACTTTTTCGCAAATTCCTTGGTGAGTTGGCACAGCAAGAAACAGGTTTCTGTTGCTTTGTCAACAGCCGAGGCGGAATACGTTGCCGCCGGTAGTTGTTACGCTCAAGTCTTATGGCTTAAACAATAATTACTTGATTTCAACTTAAAACTGGAACGTATTCCAATTTTGTACGATAACACTAGTGCGATTAATCTAACTAAGAACCCTGTACTACATTCACGCACCAAGCATATCGAAATGCGCCATCATTTTCTTAGGGATCATGTAGAGAAAGGTGATGTAGTTTTTGAGCACGTTGACACTAAGAATCAACTTGCTGATATATTCACAAAACCATTAGCTACAGAGCCTTTCTTTCACATCCGTAGGGAACTTGGCATTCTCGATATTTCGGATCGTGATTAATAATTCCTTAGAGTAGTAATCTTCACATATATACATGCTTGTTTATTCTTTTAACTAACAATGCAAAGAGATATTTGGCCATATGTGAGGGATCTTGTCGTCATGATGATCAAGGTAATATCGTTCTGATTTATAGATGATTATCAATATTTGGTGCCATATTAATTACTCTAATCTTGATGTTTACTGCATTTGGTGCACTTATCTTTCATATGGATGTTTTGTTTTGTATGTGTATATGTCTATTTATCTGTCTGGAACTTTAAAAAAAAATTGCAAAATTTCACTTTCATATGTTCATGCGCCGAAGCATAGATTCATGCGCTGACCTACTAAACCTTCGGGATAGCACATAAACACATGTTCAACTTTCTTTAAAAAATTGAAGAATCATGCGCCGACGCACAAATTCACAGGTCGACGCATAACCCGACCGTTCTGACTCCCTACTTCACTGGGACGTGTGCGCCGACCTAGTATTGTTCATTTTCCATACATATTCTAATTACACATTAATCTATGATTCTTGCATGTCATCTCATTAGTCTTGGTGGTCAATCTCTCCTTATTCTCCTCCATTAAACCTCATCAATCACAATTACTCTCCACTAAATCCTCATCCAAACCCTAGAAATCAAAACCCACCAAGAGGAAATCTTCTATATTACTGCTGCAAGGTTCTCTAAGGGCTGTCATATCTCCTCTTTACTCTCAGAGAAAAATAAGTGTTATCATCCTCTCTCAACTTTTCTTCAACCATGGCTTCAAGAAGAAACCCTAGTAGAAGGGGAACAACAGGATCAACTTCACAATCAGAACCAACCAGAACATCATCATCTTCACAACGGGTAACCTTCAAGTCTTTAATTTCTGAAAGGCTAACTATTCCTTTTGAGGAACTATTTTCTGACAGGGCTGTTATTAGGCAACATGGGTTTTATCCTCCGATGGGTTCAGATTTTCACATTCCTGAGATTTCTGAACTTATAAATTTTCAAAATCTTAATGAATTTGTAGAATGTGATGCTAAGTATAGTGAAGACTTGACTAGGTTGTTCTATTGTGGGATCAAGGGAAAATTTCATGGGGCTGAATTTAAGTTCTCTATGAATAATGCTGAATTTCAGATAACAAATGATGTATGGTCTACATTGTTTGTATTGGACACTGATGACACTCTCCCAAAGGTTACTGGTAAAACCTTTGTTGAGGGCTATGAATTTAAAACTGCTCTGAATTCAATGTTGCGAGAACCATATTCAGCTGATTTTGTGGCAAGTGAATTATTTCCTAAAAGTGTCACTACAGGCCATCTAAAATTCAAAGACCGTATTCTTTAGTGTATTGTTGCTCATATCTTGAGGCCTAAGAAAGGAGGATACTCAAGAGTTGAGCAGGCAGAGGTGTACCTCATCTATATTCTCAAGAATAAGATCAAAATCAACTGGCCCTATTATTTTGCTTATAGGATGTTCACCACTCGCAGCTCCCACAAATTTCTTGCACTTGGTTATGCATCTGCTGTTACAAATATCTTGAATCACTTTGATGTTCCTATTCCGCAGATTACTCACATTGGTATTACAGATGAACAACAATTTCTCTCCAAAACCCTTTCCATGATGGGGTACTTATGGCAGTCACGTGAGAACAGGTTCATCTATCGACCAAGATCAACCCATCCTGAACATGATGAACCGGTTCATCTTGAAGCAAGTGATGATGAAGGCATTCCTGGAAATGCAAATTAAGCGGTTAATGATGAAAATGTGGTCATACAGGAGGATGTGGTTATGCAAGAGAATGTGGATATGCAGGAAGAGGACAATGAGGCATGGATGGGCCATCAACCTGAAGAGACCTCTGATAATCAGGGCTGGGGTAAGTGGTAACAAAACTGATGGACTGTGCTTGGTGATGCATACGTTCCTCCATCTTATGGTGTGGACTATGAATGGCAGCCACCGGAAAATTCTGCTCCTCCAACTCCACCATTCCAGCATGATCAGCAGTCGTCTGAAGAAATTATAGCGAGGTTGAATGAGTTGTCTCTGCAACATCAAGAATTCCAAGCGCTGCAGGACACTAGATACACGACTCAGCAGGAACAGTTCACAAATCTGTCTAACCAAATATCTTCTCACGTCACCAACTTCAACAATTTCGCCAATGCAGCCATGAATCGGTTCAATCAGATGGATGCTAACTTGACTCAGCAAAATCTGAATTTGGCAAATAGTCTTGGTAACCTCAACAGCACATTGATTGAGCTCAACCTTCAACTCGAGGATCTTCCACCACCAAGTCACCATTATAGGGGAAGAGGTCATCCATTCAGGGGGAGAAGACCATAGAGCTTAGGACATTATGTTTCATTTGTGTTGCATTTATGTTTGTTTTTGTTTCTTAACTTTGACATGTGTTTCCGTGTGTTTAAACTCTTCCGGAGTGAATGTTTTGCTTTTATGTCTTTGTTCCGTATTTCATCATTCCTTAGTTTCCATTAGCGGTATCATATGTGGATGCATGTTAATGTTTTGTTGTTGCAAATATGTGATGATCCACTACGTATTATAGTATGTTATTTTGACCACCGACTTTTCTTCTTTTTGATGTTGTCAAAGGGGGAGAAGAATTACGAGCAGAAATCAGAAATTTTTTTATTTACCAGATGTCAAAGACAGGGGGAGCTTTGTCCACTCTCAAATTACATATCTCGCGACAGCTAAGAAAGTGTTGCCATCATCAAAAAGGGGGAGTATGTGAGGGATATACTTCTAGCTACCTTGTTTTAATGATGTCAACAAACATATTAGATTGTAATTTGAGCGGTATCACTTCACTTGTCGAGCATATAACGTCTAGATGCATAGAATCTTGTCCTCTCCAAAAATAAATGTCCACTATCATTTTAGTTGTGTCTAGTTTGTAGTTCTGATCTGGGTCTGGTGAAAATACTCAGAAAATTGAATTTCCAAAAAATTTGCACTTCATGCGCTGACCTTCCAGTTCATGCGCTTACCTGCAATTTCATGCGCTAACCCTCAAAACTTGCGGGAAAGCGCATAACCAAATAAACTCCAAAATAGTCTCTTATGCGTCGACGCATGAAAGTTGGGGTCAGCGCATAACTTCAAAATTCAGTTTCTTTTTCCAATTTCTTTTCTGTTATTTTTCTGTTATTAATTTTTGCTGGTCATATTTTTCATATAAATAGTTTGGTCATCATTTTTAAAAACTAACAAGAAACGTGAAAGATATATGTCAGTTCTCTCTTCATCTTCATCTTCTCCATTGAGTCAACAAACAATCACACATAATCATCTTTGTTTGTGTCGCTCATTGATCGAAGTGATAACATTCAGAATTTAGGAAGTGTGATCTTCATCTTCTAGGTTAAGAGTTTGGCAGGTGTTTCTTGAATCAAACCATTTGGTTTGTCCTCCAAAGATTGGATAATTTTTTTGGGGGGTTTTGCACAAACTGTTCTTTCTACAGGGATTCGGCTGGGCGAAGGTAACCGGAATTTAGCGCAACTGTTCGGTTTAGTAACTGTAATCAGAGGATCGTAGAAGGAAGGTTTGGGTTCGAATTCTTGGAAGATTGCAATTGACCGAGTGAAGGTAACCAAGAGCAGTGGATTCTTTTGGTTTAGTAGCGTGGGACGGTAATTGAATCAACCAGTTTCGAAGCACTTGATTCATCTTGAATCAAGGGAAGAGAAAATTCTGCATCAACAATCGAAGACGTTCGAGGGTTTGGATGTTCATAGTTTTCTCTTGTAACAAACAATTTGCAACAACTATATATATACATATCTCAATTCCATTTGTGGAGTTGGGGGCAGACGTACCCAAAGCGAGGACGATTGGGGAACTGCCTAATCAAATCGTGTTTGTTCTCTCTCTCCTTAACTCTTTTACAATTCAATTGGTTCGAATTTGTAAAGCTGCAAATCAGTGAAATTTTTGTAGCTAAGTACTTGTACACTGATAAATTGTTTTTGTCAAGCTGATACAATTCGTTGAATTGTGTCTTTGAGCAGCTGTACATTACCCTCCATAGAAATTCTGTACATAGTGTGTTTACGCACACTAGGTGTTTGATAATTTGCTTCAGAGCATAATTCGAACGCCTTGCTTTAAATAACGTATTAATTTACCTCATTGGATTGGAATATACATTAACCAAGTAATAATTTGTTGATTGCGTATCTTAAGTGAAGTGTTCAAAACTGAGTTTTTCTTCTCCTACTCATCCGTGATATATTCGTGCATATCCGGTCCTTTTGGTAGAAGGTTCGTTGTAGACGTTCTATCCAGTGGTAGCTTCCGTTTAAATAATTTTTTAAAAACTAATTTTGTAAAACATTTGCGTGTAAAACTCAAGGAATCTATTCAACCCCCCTTCTAGATCCATAGCCATCGTCTAACAGCCCGCAAAATCACACAATTACACACGTCAAAACATAAATTTAATTACGAATAATAATTAAAATAAAACGGGGCGTTAAAATTTTTTCTAACATTCCTCATTATATTAACTTGCTCCACAAGACTGTACATTGAAAATTAAATTAAAAATATTACATGATAAACTAATTACAATTAATGTCAAAGAAAATGATATTAAACATAGACACTTACGTTAGAATAATATCTTTCATTGGTTTGTGGAGTGGTAGTGAAAGGAACATAGTAATGTCACCGTATTTGTCGTAAATGATATTATGATCAATTGCCAATGACCACTGAATGAACACGAGAATATATATATATATATATATATATATATATATATATATATATATATATATATATATATATATATATATATTAGTTTTTACTAAAACAAAACTAAATAGAGAATATATAAATAAATTACAACAATACTTACCTACAGAGGAATGGTGCAAGGTAACATTCTTTTCCTCCCTCATTTATCCGGTCTTTCAAGTACCTTTCTATGATATTTTTTTCATTATACGCCCAACCAATATAACTTGGCTCCAAGATTCCATAAGTACTTGATTTATTTAACTCTATACAAACACGGTGAATGTACCTAAATGGTCAAAGAAAATGAATAAATCAAGGGAGAAAATACAAAAAATTATAATGTTCTATAATGACATGTATATTCGACTATATACTTACGTGCACCAAACTTGCAAAATCGCTATGTCAAGCCACTTAAATCGTGCGAGAAAATCCCTTACATCTTCAGGAGTGTAATACATTACATCCAATTTCGGGCAATGTTCTAGTGGGAGAGGTTGCGCAAGGTTTGTTATTGAAATTCCAGCTAATACGCGACCCTAATAACAACAAGCCCATGTTGTCATTAGCTTCAGTTCTGCAGGTCTGATGTTACAACATCACCTATGTGACATCAGACATCTACTTCAGCAACTAGCAACCTTAACACGGCCCAGTGTTAAGTGCAATGTTATGACATCAAGCCCATGACATCAAGCATAGTTAACCTTCACAACTTAGTACAGCCCATTACTAAGACTCAATGCTGCAACATCAACACCATGACTTCAGCATTGAACACCTTGTTGTTTTACCAAAATTTCAGCCAATCCAGGAACTTACACCAACTATTGGTTTGTCCTTTTTGCTATCCTAACTATTGGTTTGTATATTTTATCCCAATTATTGGTTGGCCTTTTATCTCATCTGAACTATTGGGTGGTACTCTCTTTGTTATCCCAACTATTGGTTGGTACCCTTTTTGTTCATCCTAACTATTGGTTGATACCCTTTCTATCCCAACTATTGGTTGGTATCCGCTATCTTTAAATCCAGCTTCGGCTGGCAAATACTTTTATATTTTCCCACAGATTGCAAATTTCCAGGTTATTTTGATATTCAATCTCCGTGTATATCGATTGTCTAGAAGCCTTTGCTTCCATACCCTCGGTTCCAAGAAGTTTGAATAGGGGCAGCTGTAACACCTCAAAATTTGCCCTCATGGTTCTAACACTAACTGGCTTATGTTTCATTTCATTCTGCATTGGTCATTTTGCATTTGCATGTTTCTTTTGGGCATGGGATCAAGGTATTTTCCAGCAGCTCATGGTGTCATCAGTTCCAATATTATTCTCAGCAGTAGTCAGAGCCTAGCAAATAGCTTTCAAAGTCTTTTCGAGCATTTATTTTGCTCAAAAGTTAATTTGATGGTCAAAAGCTCCGGCATTCTTTTTTGATCAGTGATTCAGCACCAGACGGTATTTTTTTAGCAAGTCATTTCGAGTGCGGAACGGAATTCATAACATATTTCAGGCATATTTCAGTGTTAATATCAAATGGCAAGTTCAGAGGTCTAACGTAGCTCAGAACAAGTGGAATCAGGCAATTCTCCAAGTTTCCCTCCAAAAAGCGCCAAAATTCAAAATTTGAACTGAGTAATTGGTTACAGCATATCTGATAACCGGTTATTCCTCTGTTTTTCTGCGCATTTTCATGTTTTTGAACTAAGTAACTGTAGCGGTAAAAATCATGAGTGTCAGCTATTGATTAACTTAACTCATGGAAAACAGAGTCGCCACTGCGCTTTTTATTTATTCCACAAAGGAAAAGGAAAAAAGAGCGAATAAAACCTAAAGAGTTCTAAAAGAACAAAGAGATAATGGGTAAGGGGGTTGGTTATGTAAAGGGAAGGTTTTACGCACCCAATACATCTATAGTACTCTATAGGAGCCCATTGATGTATTCATGTTTTTGGTCTGAAAATGGTTTGCTTGAAAAAAGATTGAGGAGATGAGAGGAGAATTATTTTTTAAGATTTTTGTGTTTGGAGAGACTCATCGCCTCATGCCTATGTACCCACGATGTGCAATGTAGGATCAAAACCTCGTAGTTCATGGTACAAAGAATGAAAATGATTGGTTATGGTTTATTTTATCTTGAAAAAGACAACCCGTCATTCTCAAGAGAGAATACTCAACTAATTACCCAAAGGTATGAGAAAGAGGCATTTTCATCACATTAAGATGGAGGATTTGCTTGGATTAACATAAACAAGACTAATCACTTCAACATCTAAGTGGAAAATGACCATACTTTCAACAAAATACCATGGCTAGGAGTTTTACATCTCATCAAAAAAATGACTCATGTCTAATTCTTTATGAAAAGTTTAAAAGAAAAAGGTGCATAAAAGTACAAAAAGAAATGTGGATGAGTTTTGTATTTTTTATTAATTTTTGAAATGGTTAAAATATGATTAAGATGGATTGACATTTATTAAGGAAAACAAAGTTTAAAGATCACTTGACCAAAGTCAAGGTTTTATTATGAAAGCGGTTTTAAGTTTGAAAATAATAAAGTTTTGAAAAAGGAAGAAGGTTTTGAAAATTTAAAAGGGGTGGAGAAGAAGTGACTATCCTAGTGCATAAAATAAAAGTGAGGGTAAGAAAGATCTAACCACATGGAGACACTCTTCAAAGCATAATAAGAATAGAATTCCATCCTCTTGAGCCAATAAGCAAGCCAAATAAAGGCTAGAATATCAAACTCCATAATTGTCCAAAGCATAAGGGAGAGAATCCTAATTCTAAGTCCATAAGTCCATAATCAAGGATATAGGTCCTCCAATGTAAAGGATAGTGGCCATAGTCCAACAATTAAGAGCACAAGTCTTTTAGTGGTTTAATCGTTTATTAATGTTTTTGGTCCAAGTGGACAAAGAGAAAAAGGCATAAGCATAAACATGTGTCCAACAGACAAAGGAAAAATTGCGGAAACATAAACATGATATGAAATGATAATAATGAAGCATAAAAGTAGAAGAGGTAGGGAGCGAGAAGGAAACATAAACAAAATTAATATAATAATATTGTTAGTAAGTTAGTGATTAGTTGTTAGAGTAAGTGATCAATAATAATTGAATAATTGCACTTAGGTCAAGATTAATGAAAACTCATTAGAGGAATGATAAGACCAAAGCCTCCTAACAACAAGTTTCATAAGTTTTGAACCAAAAGACAAATAATCAACTATTTTGATCGTTTTCCGATACGGGACATGTTGCACTATGTTTAGCAATCGCTGAGTAATTTACGGAGTAATTACCCTACAATGAGGTCGGTCAATAGATCTTTGTGCTAATGCATGCTAGATGAACGATATGTAAATCGTCATCCGAAAGCAATACCGCACGAAAAGAAAAATGGTAACGATCTAGTCTTGATCAAGAATTCAACAAAGAAATTCTAAGATCCATAAGAATTTCATCAATCAAAATAAAAAAAGAAGACGAAGAAAGAGGATAAGATGAAAAGAAACATCAACAATTTGAATCTTAAATCGATTAAATCATCATCAATATCGATCACCTCTCTTAGTGGATAAAATCGACACCCAAAGTCCATTGATATTGATGAGATCTTGTCAAGATTAAAAATCCAAGACAACCAACAATCAACCAAATATGAGAATCCAAAGTAGAATTCAAAATAAAATCAAGATCACATGATATAAATTTTTATGATCTTTTCCAAGAAATGTTTAGAAAAACAAAATTTTAAAATACAAAGATCCAAATCAAAAAATCTAAATGAAAAGGATTAAGAAATTATAAAAAAGAACAAAATGGAAGAATTGAAGAAAATCTTTTTTTCTTAAAAAACTAGTATGATACCCGTGCGTTCGCACGGGTACATGTCTGTGACGCGCATTTGTTTTCAGAATGTATTTGTTCTTATAATGTATTTTTTCAGAGTATATTTGTTAACATTTAAAATTTAAAAAAAAAACAAAATATAATTAATAAAAATTAGTAAATTTCTGATTTACTAAATATTAGTATGATACCCGTGCGTTCGCACGGATACCCGTCGGTGACGCCTATTTGTTTTCATTTAAAATTTGGAAAAAAAATAGAATTAATAAAAAACAGTTAATATAAAAAAATATAAAATATATTTTTAAAAAATAGAATCAATACCCGCAGACATCAGTTGGTATCTTTTATAAAAATATTTACGTAATAATTTAGTTTTATAAATATCAAATAATATTATAGTATTTGTAAATATTATTTTAATTATATAAATAAATATTATTAACATAAATAAATATATTTTATGTAAGTATTATTACAAATATTTATTTTGTGGGATATCCATATCACTACACGTGTGATCGCGCTATTATGGTGTATTAAGCGCATTTGATTTATTTTTAAAATAGGATTAATAAAAAGTGATAAATATAAAAAATATAATTTAGATTTAAAAAAAAAAATCAATACCCGCGGGCATCGTTTGGTATTTTTATAAAAATATGTATGCAATGATTTAGTTTTATAAATATCATATTATATTATAGTATTTATAAATATTTTTTTAATTTAATAGTTAAATATTATCTACATAAATAAATACTCGTGTTCGCCCGAGTACTGGTGTGACACGCACGTTTTTGTTTTTAAAATATAATAAAACTATAAATAAGAAAAACCAAATTGTTTTACCAAAATAGTTCATTATTTTTAAAAGAAAGACATATTTTTAAAATAACAACAAAATTGTTTTACTAAAATATTTTTACATCAATAATATATATTTAAATTTTCCATACATTATGTTTAAAAAAATTGTATCTCAAATTAAAAATAATTTCAAATATATTCAATCATTTAGTTTTATAAATATCAACTAATAACATAGTATTTGAAAATATTATTTTAATTGTATAAATAAATATTAGTAACAGAAATAAATAAAATATTCAAATCAATAGTAAAGTTGTTCCCATTATTATTTAATATTTAAATAATTAACATACGCATGTACCATATCAGTACCCGTGTGTTTGTCTGCGTACTTGTGTGGTTCGTACACTTTTGTTTTTAAAACGTAATAAAAAATATAAATAAGAAAATAAAATTGTTATGTCTCACGAAATTGTTTCAAGGTTTCAATGCCTTTTTGGTACGATTTTGATGAAGAGCTCAAAATGCCGAAATATGGTTTCGAGGACAGTTTGTTGGATCAAGTTAGGAGCGTTAGTTATTCAAAATTGTTTCAAGTGGTTCACTTTTTGAATTGATCCATGGTTTGGTAGAAATTCAAGGATTCAAGTTCAAGATTCAAAATTCCAAATTCATGACAAAGTTTCAATTTCCACATTCAAGATTGTTTTCAAGTTTATTCTAAACTCAAGATTCGTTCCAAGTTTAAGTTCAAATTCAACTGCATTCTAAGTTTCATGTCTTATTTCAATTTCATTCCAATTCCTTTTCAAGTCCATATTTCAAATTCAACTACTCCAATTAAGTTCAATTCCAAAGTTCGATTTCCACTTCAAATCCAAGTTCAATTTTCATTTCAAGTTCAAATCCCAACTTCATTTTAATCCAAATTCAATCCAATCCATTTCCAATTACATTTTCAAGTTTAAGTTCAATTTTCAAGTTCAAGTTCATCTTCAAGAATCCCATTCAATCTCATTCCATTTTAGATTTCAATGTTCAAGTTCAATTTTATTACTCCAATTCAGTTCAATTCCAAAGTTCGATTTCCACTTCAAATCCAAGTTCAAATTTCATTTCAAGTTCAAATCCCAACTTCATTTCAATCCAAATTCAATCCAATCCATTTCCAATTACATTTTCAAGTTTAAGTTCAATTTTCAAGTTCAAATTCATCTTCAAGAATCCCATTCAATCTCATTCCATTTTAGATTTCAATGTTCAAGTTTAATTTTATTTCAATTCAAACAAGCTTCAAGTTTCAATACATTTCCAGTTCTAATCAAAATTCAATGTCCAAGATTTTTTAACTCATGTCAAATGTCCATCTCAAGTTACATATCAAGATCCATCACAAGAAGAATAAAGATCCATTATTCATTTTGTTCTACAAATTGCAAGAAAAGAATACAAAAGGCCCATGGAAATTTTGGTAAGTTTACAAAAATAATACAAAAATAAAAAGAGAAGTTTCTTTTGCTCCACAACTTGAATAACAAACTGCCTTCAACAGACCTTCAATACATCCTGCTACATTACAAATGTCCACAGCATATGCAACCTTCAAGCATGGTCCGCATAACCATCACACATGAAACCACACTAAACCGTGCACTCAGCTGCATAAAACCATAAAACTCTTCATAAAACAAAACCTAGTTTCCAGGCCTGTGCATACAAAAAGGGGAACCAAGCATTAAATTCAAAAGAAAGTAACCTACAACAAAACCAATACGCCATTGAAATCGTAGTACCTGCGTCACCAACAATATGCCTTCACAATATGTAACCACAGCCAACCTGGCCCACACTTGTACCTGCAGAAAAAGAAAAAAAACAAAAATCAGAAAGCAACACATCCCCAAAAAAGCCTTCACAGAGATGTTTAATTTGAGAATGGAAAGTTTTCAAGCCACAATACATTCCAACAATTATCATCCTACAGAAAGCAGCACATCCCACAGCAGCAGCAATAATGTTACATACAAATGCTATAATAAGTTGAATAAAGTACCTCGAAGTTTTTGCTGAAGTCGAAACCGTTACGAAGCCACATTGAGGAACTCTGCAGCAATCTGTACCAGGACAAACGCAACTGATGTTAGAAGATACAACCTAACAAAAGGAATTACAAAGATGAATATGAATACACCTAACACTAATAAAAAAAACAAAAGAGAAGAAAAATTAGAACCTTGGTATAGACCCTTGGTCTTAGAACTGCATCTAAAGGGTTCATTCCTAAGATGAAATGATTAAGAAAGACTTGAGTCACTGCTGGAATAATACTCATTCCGCCGCTTCCTCCAATTACCCCGACCAATTGGCCATCCTACCAAAGCATAGAGCAATAGAAAGTTTCATGTGTAATTTGATTATCATATTAATCTAGTGATCATTCTTGTGCTGTAAGCAATACCTTTGTGATGATAATAGGAGTCATGGAAGACAGTGGCCTTTTGTTTGGTTCAATAAAATTTGTCGGCGCTGGAGGTAGTTTACTGGGGGATATATCAGTCGGTATCGAGAAATCATCCATTTCATCGTTAATCACAATACCAGTTGACATTGAACGAATCCCAGCTCCAAAATGTCTGTTTACAGATGTTGTCAGTGATACCGCGTTTCTATCAGCATCTACAACACACAAATGGCTTGTTCCATGATCTCTAAGTTGACTCCACCTGCATGAAATTTATATACTCTTTATATTAGCAACTTAGTCGGTTTGCAACAGATCTTGCTAAAGGTAAAGTTTTCGAATTTTCATTCAAATTCAAACCAAACCTTTCCATATAGTACTCAGGAGGGAAAGTAGTGTTATCAAGTATCCGGCGCTGAATAGTTTATGCAAAAGACGGCGAAAGCATCTCTGATACAGTTTCACTAACGTTTTCAAAGTTGGGGTCCCCCAAGTTCATTCGAATAGCAAACATATGTTTCAAAGCTTCTATTACTCTGTGTATACCGAAATTTCCCTTTGCAGCATCAAGACTTCCATAACTATCCAAGATGTTTAGCACCTGTTCATGCTAACTATTAGAACAGACAAGCATACAACTTTGTAGCATATTATCGTATCGATATTAAATTAAACTTATAAAAACAATATGAATATACAAACCAGAGAAAGGGCAAGTGTTCCACCTGAAGGAGGTGGCATTCCATGTAAGGTGTATCCCATCGCATTCACAACCACTGCATCCGTAATTTCCACCTTGTAATTTCGTAAATCCTCCATTGTTAAAATGCCACCAACTTCTCTAACATCCTTTACTAACTTCTCACCAATTGTTTATCTCACCTCCTTTTAACAAAACTCCATTAGGCGCGTATATATTTCTTAACCCGGGATCACTCATTATCTTATTTTCAGATGAAGCTAAGTAATCGCCGAGAGTATGAGATACTACGAAACCATTTTTCGCAAGTTCTATAGCTGGTTGGAATAAGGTCTTCCATGGCAATCTTCCATGTTTCAACCACACTGCATGAAGGCCGGCTAACTCACCAGGAACTCCAACTGACAAGGCACCTAAGAACTTTGCTTCGGGATTGCTCTGATACATATTCTGCATTTACAGTTTACACAAATGTAAGTTTCGTTTTTGTAGATTTCAATCACGAATTTCGTAGAAACAGTTAATCTCAAACCTGTGAAGCAGCAATAGGAGCAGTTTCTCTCATGTCAAAAGCTTGAGCATTAGAACTCACAAATTTGTCGTTGGCACTCCTACGACCAGATGATGTATTTCCGTAATGGCCATTATCTGTTTTTCCTCCTGAATGCTTCTGGTGTTTCCGCCTTGCCTCACTTAATGGTGCTCCATGTATTATCAATAATAATATAGGAGGATCCAACCTAATCAATAGTGCAACATATGAGGGATGTAAACTTGGATCCTGCCTTGAAGTGCTGCTGAATTTATATAATCTGTTGTTGAAACCAGAGCAATGAGTGTGTTGAATTTTGCATACACAAAAGTGTCATTTACAACTTTATGCTATAAGATGAGACTGTTTTATCTATGAGCATAAACTAATTTTTTTTATATGAGAATATTGTAATTTTGATAAGTAGACTTGTGTCGCATGCTGATTATATTATTATTTTGTATATGTTTATGCTTGTAGTTTCATGGGGTGATTGATTTTGATTTGAAAGGAAGTAAAGTACCTGGAGATCATTAGCAACAAATCTTGCATCAACAACAGCACGAGTGGCACCAACTGGAAAGGAGAGAATGAAGTTAAAAGTAAAAAATTGCTGGCTGAAATCAGTCTATCTCAAATACTCCAAAAAATCTGTCTATGAGTCCAAGCTTTTGCCATTGCCAACTAACAACCCAGTCCAGCAGGAATAAACAAATACTCCAGAACCTCTATGAGCTACAATCCCACCCAAACAAACAGATGAAAATTTTGGCAGATCTGCAGGAAGCACTGAAGCTGAAATATTGCGTATCACTCAAACCAGACTGCTGCGCAACACTGAAGGAATTCCAGAGACATAATGCCCCTGCACCGGACCATCCTCAAATTGTTCCAAAAAGCATTAAGACAGCACAAATAAATTTCCAATATATTCACTAGTAAGGCTACAACACCAGCTCTAAACAGCTAGAAAAAACCACTAAAACGCTATTCGTCGAATTTATTTCAGCACTGATTGAACTCGGTTAAAAAAATATAAATGATCACGCATTCTCCATTACCCACAGATATATACATGACCTAATCAAATCAACAATTGAACTCGAGGTACAGGATGCTTGCCTTTGCATTGGAAACAATAAGATCAATGTCCTGTAGGAATGCCGCACATGTAATATAGTTGCCATTATCAACATGCTGCAAGATAGTAGCAATGTCCATTGGGTTCTGTATAATTGAGCGATAATTAGGTGCATCTTCATCTGAGACTGGAAAATGGAAGGCATTAAACCGTTTGTCATACAATATCCTGCAGTAGGAACACAACATGAGAGAGAGGCAGCATGAATTTAATAAAGGTGTCAATAATCCGAGTGCCGACAACAATTGTACATCAAGCACAGGTTAACCTACCGGTTGCAAATATCTCTAAGGCACATTCGCAATCTTCGAAGTGCATGCTGCTCAACTTCAACCTTTGCTTTTAGCTCAGATGCCTTTGGGCCACTCGCCAATTTTGGTGCCCTGGGAAGTTCAGAATGGCGTCCTGTATCCTGGGATTTGTTGCTGATTCGCTCCAACAATATCGACATAGCAGATTCTATTATCTGAAATGCATTTGATAGTGATGTATGAATGGCAATGTAGTGAAGATTTCTGGTCTTCTCTGCAATGTGATTGATAACACTGTTTCTATTGACTGAATTGCCACTAAAGTTATTGTACTCTAAAACATGTTAATATACAAAAGAAAAATACAAATAATGTTGAAATCAAATTCAAACCGAAAATCAAAATAGAACAATCATAAATGAAAACCAAGAATAAATCAAACATCATATTTGTTACTTCAAGTTTTAACCCAAGGTGAAATATAAAAAATAGTAACAATCATTGGTTGAAACCATAACATAGCCATAGACAGGTCACAATCATAATAGATCAATAATTCTCCATTATAAAAAATAAAAAACAGAAAGCAAAATAAGGAAACAGATGGGTTTTTATTCACATCATTGGCACCCCAAAACAATCCACTTACATGCAATGCAAGAAAACATTATTCTCAATCTAAGAAATGACTAAGAATTGAAGATAAATAAAATTATCAAAAACAAAGATCATTAGAAAATTATAAATTCAGCCTCCTTTCTTGGAGTTCAAGGACTTGCTGCAACTCAGCCTGCCCCTCTATTTGCCTTCTCAATAGCCTCCATAGTTCTAAAAGATGACATTTACCAAACAAGCATAGAACAATACAAACAAGCTTACACAGATAAGCATTAACATTCTCAAACCAATTTTATCGAAAATTTCCCGATCAGCATTTAGCACAATACCTTGGATTTGCAATCTTCAAAGGAACCTTGTAAATTTTAACATAATAAACGGCAACTAAACCAACAATTTTCAATCTCCTTTTGCTCAAATCTCAGCCAAAAAATGGATAGCACAACACATTTCATCGAACATTAAAAACGCAACAAAGCCTCCGCTTCATATTCTCTTGGCCATACACATTTCTTGGCTTCCATGAACAAACACAAAACTAAAGTTTAAAGAAACAACTACACAACCAAACACACAACAGAGACAAGTCCAGGAAAGGAGAAACCACAACTTGGGTTTCTCCAAAATCAAAATCAGGAAAAAGATTAAAATTATCCCAAAACAATAGCTCAATTACATAAAAAAGAAAAACCAAACATGAAATAATCGCTTATTTAAACCATTAGTACAGAATCTATAAACAAATTTTGACTAAACCACAAATCTTAAGCCTAAAATATCTAAATCAAAGTGTACCATATCCTTAGCCATACAAATATATAGAAGAAGGGCGTCAGCGAAAAGCCTTAAATTGCTAAGCAAGCTCAAATCAATCAAGGATGGCAAAAGACACATTACATAAGTTAGGAGATAGGATCAACATCAGAGGCAATCAAAAATCCATCTTCCCTAGGGCTTCCACAGGAAGCATCACACCAAGGAGAACATGCAAAACCACTTTGATGGTGTGCAATGCATAGTCAAATAACATATTTAAATCACTCTGAAGCATTGAACCTGGAATGATTAATCGCAATATTTAAGAACTTATTTAAATCATTTCGCCACTGCATGTCTGCACAAATAACATAGCTACATGTTTATGTGATAAAACATCACATTTATCACCTGCATGTCATTAGTATGTCATTTCTTCACCCATCATAAAAGCTGCTGCAGCTGTGGCTCTGAAATGCAAAATGAAAGCCATGCATGATAATATTAGAACAAAATATTCACAGCAACAAAAAGTAAAACAAAGCAAGAAAACCAAAAGGTTGTTCTCACCTTTGATTATCATTGTGCCGCTGCATCAGAAAATCAATGTACTTGTCGTACGAAGACGGCGATATTCCACCAGCAGCAAGTTGTGATGCAGCAAGCAATCTTTGATGCTGAGCAGCCTTGAACCTCATGAACTCTTCATGTTGTTCCAATCCCTCGAACTTCGAGGGTGAACCAACAACAGCAGCAGAATTAACATCAATTGCCAACAGTGTGACAACAGTGTGATCCGAATAATGTTTTGTTATGCCAAGAGTGTGAACAGAAAAGTAATATCCATATTTCATTTGCATTCATTTTTACAAAAACGACCATACTGTATGAAATCACAAGCTATGTGAACATGTTGTCTCAAAACAATGTTGTTTGTCACAACTATTAGCAGCAACATAGTATAATACAATCTTTTAAAAGACCATGAAAAATAGTCTCAAATGGCACATTGAAACAGGACAGCATATATGCAGAATTGTAGCAGTTTGAGCTAATGCTATATCCAAAGCAATTCGGTATATACACAAATTGATATGTCGATCTAATGCAGAGAAATTATACCAGTTCCATTTAAGCGTACCAGTTCAAAATGTTCAAAACTTATAACTGCAAAAACCGATTAACATACAGGTATACAACAACATTGCTGATAATAACTTCAATGTAAAAGAAAACTCACAACAACTAAATCGAATCGGATGCGCGAGTTTGTGTTGTAGCTGCTAAAACCAAACGTCAACCGCAATGCTGTTGTTGCAATATCACTTCGGAAACTAAAGGTCACAGGGCCTCTATGTACACGCTGCTTTAAGCTCTTATCGCATAATTGAAATTCGGTGATGTCGCAACCTACACAGAAATCAACAGCAGTCCAGTTTTCAAAATTATGCATGAAGATACCATTATATCAAGGAAACTAAAACATAAGTCTTAGCCAATGAAACACTGATATAGACACAAACATGGATACAAAACATAGAAGTGGTTGAATTTAACCACATGTCAGACACAAAACACATCTTCAAGTGTAGATGCAACGTAGTAGTATGGAAAATTGAAAATATATTTTTGACTACCTTTCAGTGGGCTTTGATCCACCATTGAAACAGTTATCATATTTCAAATAATCAATGCCCTGTAATCAAACAAAATAATCATCGATTATATACGGATTCATAAATAGATGCAAGAAAAGAAAAGATGAAAAAGCCACAAATATTTGAAGTACCCATGATGCAAAAGTTTTGGCATCTTGGAACTCATGGCCTAGTGAACCAGGCATTTGTTTGCTACAAGTAAAATACCTGTGAAAAACAAACCAGCATAAAATCTAGTCATAAAGCAATGAAAAGAAAATAAAGAATACATTTGAATAATTTTTGTTTACGTATCCTGCATCCGAATAAATTCCAAGCTTAAGACTGTGAACATAATCTGTTAGAGCTTTAATACCATAAGGAAATGTTGAGTTCTTTGCCACCAAATTACCCTATAGTACATCAATGTTTGTCAGAAACAATTTAATTGAAAACAGAATGAAAATAAACAGATCTATACCTTCTGGTCGCGATTAAGTTCAACCCAACAATCATCTGCAGCAACAAAGAATTGTAAAAGAATTGTAAATGAAGATTAATTTCGTCCAATCGCACGATTCAAGCATCCGACAAGAAATCTCGTGATAACAACCATCCAAAAACTCGTACTAAGGCTAAATAGTGTGCTCAAAATGAAATTGAAAAACAAATAAGAATTATACTCTGAATACCGTTTTAAGCTATAAATACAACGTCTCGTGCATAGCCTCTTATGCATTTGTTGGGCCTGTACATCAAACAAACCACCAAAGGCTTAATAGAATCAGCATATACTATGGATTAAATCTGTATCACTGACCTGTAAGAACCAGTTGCAACCCGCAGTCCGTCACCGCTCAGACAACACTCAAACTTATAAAAAATCGAATCATTTTCATTTAAATCACAAAGCAGGCAAATTCAAACAAAAGCATAATTAGTTATAACACAAATTAAAGCAGCAGAAATAAATTAACAACTAATCATCCCTTATCCAACACCACAAATTAAAGCAGCAGAAATAAATTAACAACTAATCATCCCTTATCCAACACCCACCAACAGAATTTTTAACACATTTATAACTCAGATCTTGATTTTCTACATAACACAAGTTTTGAATATTACAGATCCATTTTCATGAAAAAACTAAAAGTACTGAAAACCCTAAACATGGAATTGCTACGATCACAAGAATAATGAAAACCCAAAACCTGAAATTACTCCGAATAATCGAATCCTAAAAGGGTGTCGCCATTTGAGAGATAGTTTTGTAGAAGAAAGAAGGAAAAGTGAGAAGAGAGCAGTAGAGGAGTAGAGAGAAGGTGGAAAAATCGGATGATGAAGATGATGGAAATTTGAGAGAACACGGTGAGGGAAAACAATTGGGTTTTTGGAGAAAACGAAAGATTTTCCAAATCTGTATCCACGTAGGAGATGGGGAAGATATTATCAGCCAAAACATCCACAGTGCAACGGATGAAGAATCAAGGAATTGAAACAAAACATTTCCAAAACACTCAGCATGAGCCACGTCAACAAAGACCAGGTGGAGGAGAAGCAGACGCCCAGGTGGAGGCTTGGGGAAGCAAGAGGGCAGAATGGTCTTTTCCCTAGACATCTAATTTCTTATATGTAAGATAAAAGGAAAGTGAGGTTTAGATAGAAAAAAAGATGGCAATGGATAGCAAGTCTAGACACACACAGCCCGATCCACTTGATACAAATCTTTTTTTTTTAAAACACGAAAACTAAATAAAAGAAACGAAATAAGAATAGAAAATGAGAATCAGTACGTTCATCATCTTCTCCAGAAAACAACGCGTTGCTATTATTCACGCCATAGCCAGCACTTCAAATTTTTCTCAAATCAGAGCGGCGGGATGCGAAACATACGTGGTTGTGATCGAAATTCAAAACCGAACACAAAGGTAGCAACAATTCAAAGAAACGCAACAAGAAGTAACGGATCGAAAATGACAACGGAGCTCAAACTACCTTCAAAAGCTCAAGTAAGTGTGCAATTAATTTTCCTCTTGCTTCTTCTACTTCTTCTGGATAACTTCTGGTTTGAGATGTGAGTGAATTCGGATGAGAAAAATGAAGAAGGGTAATAGCTCGAAACAATTTTACAAAGTGAGAAATGAGAGAAAAATTCTGCAGAGTTTTGGAGGCTTTGAAGCTTGAGAAAAATGAATGAGAGGAGTGTTGTATTTATAGATGGAAAGTGAGGTGAAGCTGCAAAAAATGAATTGCCGTTTGCGTTCTTTCTACTGCGTTTTGTATCAATGCGTTGTGCGTGACTTCAATCAATTACTCTTGCTGCTGTTTACAAATGTAATGCTTGCTTTGAATGTGTCATTTTGATTTTTTTATTCTTCAGCTTGTGTATGACGTGTCATTCTTGCTTTTTGATTTTAGTTCATTTTCAATTACGTGACGTGGATTGATATATATCACTTTTAGCTCATGGCTCATTTGGCTTTGGCTTGCACGATTTGTTTCAAAGGCTTGGAGAAGTTTTGCTGAGAGTAATGTCACAAAAGGAGGGTCCACTTAAGGATATCACACGGACATAAGTGAACTGTGAGAACAATGCATTACTGTCAGAAGTAGTCCTCATCTTCAAAATCCGAGTCATCTTGCCTCAACAAGTAGCGTATGGAGTAGTCATTTGGCTAAACTTTTTTCTGAGATCCCAACATACTGTACAGACTTTGGGCCTGGTCTAGCCTCAGCAGGATTTGCACATCCTTCTTGGGATCGTTGAAAACTGGAGCATGACAAGCTCGTACCAACGCTCTGATTCTGTTCTGCATGAAAGCCTGAAAGTTCTTTGCGTTGGCATTCTTGAAAAGACATAACATACAGCAAGCCCAAATTATAGTGCAGTGTGATGGAGGCATAAATATCAAATCACCAGGTCCTATTCCCAGTTTTCAATTTCAGATTTAGTCTTCCATGGAAATCGCTATCTTTCATGTCTCAGTGTGTTTAGCTTGCAAGAATAGCTTACGTGCAATTGAAGTTATAAATATGATATGAGCTTTCAGCCAATTAGCACACTAAAGAAATTCCTCAAGCATTCTTGTGAGATTATAATATTGCCAAAGCCTCATGCATGCATTCTTTGGGAATGCCTAAATCTTCAATAAAACAGTACTGAGATTCATCTGAACTCCAAGTTTCACAGTATTGGAACAATATTTCCCGAATGAGACTTATATGAAGATATGGATAATCTTCTCGGTGGCTGTTGTAGCTTCAAGATAAACATGAGCATCTCTGCTTGACTTCGTCCATCCTTGCTACCAGTGAGAAGAATTAAACATAAAAGAGATATCAGAATGTCAATGTAAGGCAAGAATTTAATGCAAAAGCCTGAGTACACAATAGTTCATTGTAATAAGCAAAACCATCATCAACATCTCGGCCCATCAAGGTTAAAATATAATCAGGCAGTTGGTCTCTTCTTTTCAGCGGAAATGGTGCACCATTTTCAGACGCATATTGAGCTTCATAGGCTGCACAACATACTTTTCTGCATTGTCTGAGGTAAAGATGAATATAGGATCAAGCAGTTCACTTGCTACCCAACTTTTGTAATACGTGAAAATGGCTTCACACAATCTAGAAACAAATATGTCAAAACAATGATCCATCTCAGCCTCAATTCATCGTACAGAAATTGTTGTTTCAGAAACACTAAGGCTTGCTGAGCTGACTTTACCACCTCCAGAAATGGTTTCGTGGAGTTCAAAAGAGTACATCTAACATACCGGTGAATGTCATTAGCGGTTTGAATTATTCCTCCAGCAACCACTTCTAAAATTGCATGAGTCATCCCACTTAAATCTTCAGATAAACAAGAATGTAACGGTGGACAACTTTCATTCAGAAGTCCCATAATTCTTTATAACTCATCAGGTTTGTAGATGAGTACACTTTCTCCTTTTGTATCAATTCCAGTTCGACCAGCCATCTGCACATTGAAAAGCCATTTCTGTTCCTTATCATCAGAGCAGCACCAGATTCCGAATACAATTTCCACAACTCAGTCAAAAGTAACCCAAAATCATACTGAAGCTTCACTCTCTTGTTCACATGACTCAAGGCCTGCACTGGTGTTGCCGACAGAATTTCCGCAGTATACTTACTCAAATCGAGGTTGACCGACTTCAAAAGAATTCCAACAGACTCCAATATAATCTCTGGGTTGCGCTTAAGCATTTTAACAGCGGCCGGCAAAACAATAACTCCAAAATCATCATGTGATGTTTGCAAATACAGTGGATGAAATGTTTTGGTGAGACTCTTTTTAGGCTTTTCTTTTGCACTCAATATTGCATTAACATAAATATCAAGAACTGTGGGCTTTGAGTTTTGTTCTGTCATCTTTGTTCTATTGGCATGATGACCATCTTGAAGACGACAAGAGACTGGATAGATCTTCCAAACTATTCTAAAGCGATGTTCCAGTTAGACCTCAGCGGCCGTGCGATGACAGGGCAATAGTAGTCTGGCTCAAAATTTGTTTTTGACTCATTCGCTTTGTCATCGATTTTTGGAAGCAGATGGTACATTGTACCTTTCGTGGCTTAAAGGTTGTGTTAATATGGTTTGTGAATTGTTGACTTCAAGTGTGAGAGCTTATGGCTTTGGCATGAAAATTCATGTAGCTTTGCAAGTTGGCTTGGGATGTTTGTGTGATGTCACGGCTAAGCATAACCTCATGGGCATTCTTGTGCATTTTTTCACTCTCTAGCTTGTGTTGTTTTTCTTTCTTCATGGGTTAATGATGTAAATGTAATGGCCATTAGACTTAGTGAAAAATGGAATGACTTGTGGTGTTAGGGTGTAGCATGTAACATGGTTTATATTTTGGATAATGTAAATGGATAAAATTGGAAAATGCTTTTTTTTTTGGATAAAAATGGAATTTTGGATTTAGAAAGGTGGATTTAAAATGGATAAAAAAAGTATTGAAAGTGGATGATATGTATTTGGAATTATGAATTTGGTTTCCATCCATATGCACGCAACCATGAGCTCTCGATTTCAACTTGCACCTTTTTCCACACATCTCTGATGAAATGAACACAGTTGCCCTTGAACCGGTGAATTACTTGCACCGACCATCTGAATCAATTTTGAACTTTACTCTGATTTGAGGAAAATAAATCCATAGATGAACCGCTGAATAACTTGATGGATCCAACACAAGACAACCTTGACTTGTGAACAACCACTACTTGAGAAATAGCCCACTGAAACAGGTAACTTGCACTTGAAGCAATCTCTTGATAGTTTGACCAAGATTAGGTCAAACTTCCATCTGTCCTCAACCACAATTGAATAGCCACACTTAACTTCAAGCCATACCTTTGCCATCAATCTCCCTGCAAAACCCAAATCACACAGAGAAAAAGAAACAAGCAAAAATTGAAAAATATTTTTGGTATTTTGGTTAGAGGTTAGTAAACATAAACAAATATAAAACAAGTAAGAAATACACAGGTGCTCGATGACCATGTTTGTGATATGAGATGCAAATGATATGTGGGATCTTAGGTGTAAAAACTAGGGTATTACAGCTGCCCCTATTTAAGTTTCTTCTATCCGGAGATACGAAGATGGGCATCTTTGTCTCGACGAGATAGAAGAGACTTAAATATAACAACAACCCAATTTTTTGGCCCTAAGAGACCACAAAATGATATGATTATGCAAATGATATGTAGACACAAGACCTCTGTGGGGAGAAAGCAGCACCACAAAAGATCAAAAAAAAGAAGAACGAGTGAATGAAACTCCACCGGGGAAACACATCACAGGAGACCACCAATTAGCCGGGGAACATACCACACAACTACTGGAACTCAACTGAGGAAAAGATTCAAACTGGGGATAACTGTATAAACCACAACACCACAAGGATATACCTCAACAGGGAAGACTTAGCACAACAAGGCTCCACTGGGGAAAATCAATACCTCAACAATGAACTATCTCGTCTAACCGAAGAGGAGTAACAAAAATCTCAACAACGAACTGTCCCGTCTAACCGAAGAGACTTACTATTCATCAGAGTAACAAAAAATCTCAACAACAAACTATCCCGTCTAACCGGAGAGACTTACCATTCATCGGAGTAACAAAAAAAATCTCAACAACGAACTGTCCCGTCTAACCGAAGAGACTTACCATTCATTAGAGTAGAAGAATCTCAACAATGAACTGTCCCGTCTAACCGAAGAGACTTACCATTCATTGGAGTAGAAGAATCTCAACAACGAACTGTCCCGTCTAACCGAAGAGACTTACCATTCATTGGAGTAGAAGAATCTCAACAACGAATTATCCCGTCTAACCGAAGAGACTTACCATTCATTGGAGTAGAAGAATCTCAACAACGAACTATCCCGTCTAATCGAAGAGAGTTACCATTCATTTGGGAATACTTTCTACCAATATTTTTTTTTAGAAATGTGCCAACCATCAAAAATTTACTGGGGAATCTATTGCCAAGATCAACCAGAGAACCTTCAAATGAAACACCTTCTGCCGAGATTTTATATGTAATTCCTACTGCCGAGGAATAATCGAAAACATGCCTGCTGCCGAAGCTTTACTGAAAAATCTTTTAAGGATTCTACTGCCGAGATCCTAAAAAGAAAATACCTTCTGCCGAGGTTACTGTAATTCTTTTTTTGAAATTTTCTGAGAAATCTACTGCCGAGATTCTTGGAAAGAAAATACCTTCTGCCGAGGCTTGTGTCAAATTCTATTTTAAAACTCACTGGAGAATCTACTACCGAGATCAACCAAAGAAATCTGAAATAAAGCTACCTTCTACCGAGGTTTGCTGGAAATCTTTTGAAAATATCCAAGAAATCTACTGCCGAGATTCTTAGAAAGAAAATACCTTCTGTCGAGGTCAATTGGAAATCTTCTGCCGAGATTTTCCAGGAACTAGGAATCAATAACTCTACCAGGGATCTTCACATGAGATATGGGCAAGTTAGATCATGCAACAGACTTCTCAAATAAAGAGACAACCATCTGTTGGAAATTCACAACAAACTTCTGTAACAAGCATAACCTGAGAGATACCATTTGATGGAAAAGATAACGTCTGATAACTGGAGTCACACAAGTTTCTCAAATAAAGAGGCTACCACTTGTTGTCATGCAATGGATTCCACAAGAGTGTTGCAACAACACTGCTGGAGGAAACAAAATATTCATCTTCTGTGGTAATCACAAACAGATCATCTGCTGAGTAATACAAAATCTTCGAAGGTGCAAAATAAATGCACTCCCAATCATCTAGGTTACACAGCCTAGAGAGTTTCAAAGTAGTCACCGCCGGAGACCAAAGTTCAATCCAGGAACAAACTGGAGAGAAACGGTCAAACAAGACTCACCCCAAGGAGGAAATAACTCAAGGAAAACTGAAGCAAAACTTTCCACGGGGAATAAACTCAGTGGGGAGTTAGAAAGGATAAATGCTTTCTGCTTAAAGTCGACACTCTATTGGAGAGAGGACACACACATACACTCTGCGGAGGATAACAACACCAGAGATCCGGGAAGCACTAAAACAGATACAAAATGCACAATGCAACAACAACATGCTATGAACAACAAAAGAATGCGTATGCAATGCGTATAAGTATGAATATGCTGACAAACTAGACACACGGATGAACAGAGGATAAATAAACACCACAGTTCAGCTGAATACTCGGCTAATCTCAACAAGATAGAGATACCAAAAGAGATCCTTTCAAGGAGTACACACAAATCCAACCCTACAGGGGATATCAACCAATTGGGGGAATAAGAAGTCAACATTACTCTTTGCTCGGGAAGTGATCAAAGTAATCACAACAAGAGGTAAAACTTTGTGTCGGGGTTCCACATCAAGGGGAAACATCACCCCAACGCTTCACAAACATGCTTGATCATAACCTAGCTGGAGAATAGAATCATACTCAGCTGGGGAAATCTGAATCAAGACTTAGCCGGAGGAATACCCAAAATAGTACTTGGACGGGAAATACCCAAACTGGCGCTCAATTGGGGAATGATGGATTTCAAGAGTCCAACACCTCACAACAATCTTGAGGGAATCCATCATCTGATTAACAACTTGATTACATCCATAAGAACAAATCTGCTTATGTGCGTTGAATTCACCATTTAACTTTTGCCCCAGACTGCATGGTTTACAAAGGATTTTACACCAAAAGGAAACTTTGTACTATAGCGACTTGAGATAATCTGTCCCAGTGTCTTCAAACTCTTTGAGAGATTCATAGAATCTCGACGTAACCGCCCCAGATTTACTGAACTTGGCACACTCTTAAATCAATAGAGTCCTCCAGCTTTGCCCTATGTGAAAGCATCAACTGGGAAAACAAACTTGCTAATATTCAATAAAGCCTTTGGGCAACATGCCCCTGGATAGGATCATTCTTGAAATGATTTTCCAATTGCTCATTAGAGTTTCAGGCCTCAAAAGATTAAGCTCATCACTGATGCTCAAATGTAAGCTTCTATGATGTCAAACAAATGTATGCAAGCAGAAAAATGTTAATTCTGAAAATGATAATTCTAATGCAACAGACATGTTAATCTTGAAGTTTTTACTGAAAAGATGTCGCAAAACCTTGTGAATGAATCACTAGTTTAGATACGACATTGATTTTTAATTGCACATGCAATACCAACAAAGATCTTTTAGCACAACTCATGGGAGCCAGGAACGCTATCTCGTTTAAGTATGCTTTCAAAATAAACCCTACTTCAATTAGGTCTTTTAAGGGTTATAACTTGGCCTGGTTCACGGTTTTCAGAAAAAAGGATTTTTAGGCTCAAAATCATTTGTACCCACCCAATCTCCGTGATGTTCTTCAGTCCTACATTCAGCTAATTGACACAAAAGCTCAACTCTCAAAAGGATTACTGAAACTGATGGTTTAAGAACCAATGAGGTTATTTGGGGAATAACAGTCACCCTTATCGTCTTTCGACTTGGTATCACACAAAGATTTGTTCTTTTGATGAGAATTTTTCTTTTATTCTTGCTTTTCACATTTTCATTCTTTTTATTTTTCCCTAACTTTTGCCTGGACTGATTTTTTTGAATTTTTGATGTCCAGCGGGATACCCCAATTTTTTCCTAAGTCACTTGCTTTCAATTTTTTCAACTTAGCGGCCTTTTATTTTTCTTTTGATTTTTTTTTGAACAAATCATGTGACATTGGCTTATTTGAAAGGGTTATGACTGCCTCTTTCCTTCATGGATGAGGAATAACCATTGTGGTTTCCTTAGACGTACACTCCTTTTGAAATTTGGACACTTAGTCAAATTAACTGAAGACTACCCTGCCCCAAGGTTAAATGTGAGGGTTTTTTCATTTAGAAAAGAAACTCCTACTTCAAGACTCAAAGGGGTTAACAAGGGATTATCTTCCTTATATCTCCGGTGTTTGGGAATTTGAAACAATGCCTTACATCATTAGCAGGGTCTTATTCAAAAGCACACAACCAGAAATTTGCGTTTTCACTTCATCATCCTCCCTCCAAGAGTTTAAACAAGAAGTTGGTATTGCAAATGCAGAAAACAAATTACGAGCGAATGTGAATGGATCACTTCAAGATAAACATACTCATTGCATTAAGATTAATATTCAAAACAAACAAGTTCTACATGCAAACAAAGCAATAACAATCATAAAAGATTACAAATGAAAATGCAGTAAATGAACTAAATATCTGAGGAAACTGTGTCATCTTGAGCTTAAAAGAACATTATCAACTTTCTTGGGAGACACAGAAGCAAACATACAACCATTGCGGGTCACTCTACTAACATCAGCAAAAAGGCATTCTATTCATAAATGCGCTTCCTTCCCTGAAGGTCAATACCTCATCGTCAATCATCTCTTGAACCTTTTCCTGGAAAACATTGCACTCCTCAATTGGATGCCCCATTACTCCATCATGGAACTCACAACTGGTGTTTGGATTGTACCAAGGAGGGCGAGACTTCATGGTTCTGGTCTTTCTGGGTGTCATCACCGAGTTTCAGGCAAAATAATACCACAATTGACTGTAAGCCATTGGAATTGAATCAAACTGACGAGTCTCTCTTTCTGAATTATTCAGAGGTCTCTGTTGATTTTGGCACTGAGGAGAATCTTGAATCGCATCAACTTCAACATTTTCTTCCACTTGGGAATCACTACTGGATTTTCCTTTACTAGCTCGGTCATTCAAACCATCTTGGATTCTTCCACTTTTGAATGTGTTCTCAATGTTTACTCCGACTTCCACAGTTTTGCAGAAATCTAAAGGTACAACGCCTACCTTCCTGACATAATAGGAGTCTGACAGCGTTCTTAGAAACATTTTAGCCAGTTCTTTATCTAAGAGTGAAGGATGAACTTGAGCTGTCAATTCTTTTCACCGTTGTGCATACTCTCTAAAGGATTCACTGTCCTTCTGACTCATACTCATCAATTCATCACTATCTAGAGCCATGTCCAAATTGTAGTCATATTGTTTTACAAAAGCATCAGCTAGGTCATCCCAAGACTGAATATGGTTCCTTTCTAGCTTCTGATAACGCGAAATTATATCGTGTATTTGACTTGACATGCATGAATTTATACTATGTTTTATCTGCTTTTGCCCGATTTATGCTTTATTTTACCCATATTTGTTTATGTTTTTCAGGCACTCGAGTCGAATCGGAATTTAATGAAAAATAAATATTTATTGAAGAAAATGAAGAGAAAAGAAATGGAGAGGAAAGAAAAGAAGAAAAGAAAAGAAAATGAAGAGAGAGAAAGGGAATGGAAAGAAAAAGGAAAGAAAGAAAAAGAAAAAAAATATAAAAGGGCGGGCCCACCACCACACATGTGGCGCAAGCCACATTGTGGGTGGCGCCCACCACTACTACAAAAGTGGCGCAAGCCACATGGATACAAGGGAGAAGGTGGCGCGAGCCACCTATTTTCTGAGAAGAAAAAAATAACCTCCCACTTTCCTACATTTTCTAGGGTTCTCCAGTCTTCTTCCGGTCTTCTCTCAACCCGAATTCCATACACACCTTCTTCTCAACTGCCAAGATCACTGATTATAAATTAAACTGAAGACCTCCATTGAGAGGGTCCGCGAACTTTTAAGAGATCTTAGAGTGAATTAAATTTTTCTGTACTTTCAAGCAAACCATTTTTATTTCCTCTGCACTTCCAGTTTCTTTATTTCTTCTTGTAATCAAGCTTCGCCGGATCACTTCAAGTCTGTAACCAGAATTATTTACAAGTTAATTTCAATTCTAGGTTTTAATTACATGCTTTTATTTATCGTTTTTCGCAGCATGCTTAGTATTATTAATTTAGACTGTGTAAGCATGTTTACTTTTCCAACCATGTCTGGCTAGATTAATTGGTATCAGTATGTAAACAACTTAATCTGATGGAATTAAATAATAATCGGTGTTAACTTTTACAAATTAGTTTTTAGGCTTTGGTTTCTTATTTTTAATCGATGAGCCTTTATTACGAAAGTAAAAAGGTAATTAAGGTTAAGGTCAAGATAAACGAGAGTTTGAGAGTTTAACCAGATAGCTGAAACTAGGTATTGATTTTAAATACAGCGGAAGCACTTTAGAACCAATTAGGACTTATTTATTTTCAAAAAGTATTTCTAAATGCAAATGATACAGCGAGAGCGCTCATTCTGATTTAACAGTATAATCTGAATCAATAAACACGAGAGTGTGAGATAAGGTCTTTTAAATGGGTATTTTCTACTGAAAAGTAATTTGGCACTTAAACCTACACCGATGACTTATTAAATTCCCAACGATTAATGTGTTACATACTGATATCTCGTTATTAATTATTCTTATTAAAAGTTTAGCATTCTTAGATTTAATTTCTGTCGCCCATAATTTCCTTAGAACGATCAGCCTTAGCTAAACATAGTAACATTCAGATAGCACTAGTTTGATTATTAGTCCTTGTGGGATCGATATCTTTTTAAAACTACGTGATAGACTGTGCACTTGCAGTTAGAGCCCCATTAGACTCATAAAGTCACGCGATCAAGTTTTTGGCACCGTTGCCGGGGATTTTGATTTAGTCAATAGTGCGATTCTTTGTTGCGCAGTATATACTAAGGCAACAAATTTTATTTTCCTTTTTCTCGATTGTATGCCAAGTACTCGCTCACAAAGCGAAGACTTGCAACCACCAATCGCCGAATTAGAGCGTTTCTTACATTTAAGACGCAGAATACTAGAGTATCAACGCAAGTACAATATTCCCGATCTCCTTGCTCATACTCCTGAACCAGTCAAAGAACAAAACATGGGTGAAAGACCACAAAACCGTCCTCTTAAGTTCTATGCTACCCCGTCTGAGTAAGAACCACATAGTAGCATTGTTTCCCCTGCTATCAACCGAAATGATTTCGAGTTGAAACCTTCATTGTTGTCAGCCGTACAACAACATCAATTCTCCGGAAATCCTACAGAAGATCCTAACGAACATTTGACCAAGTTTGTGCAGTATGCAGACATAGTGAAGGCAAATGGTGTAACTGCAGACGCGATAAGACTACGTCTTTTTCCTTTCTCATTAAGAGACAGAGCTTGGGCTTGGTTGCAATCCTTACCATCAAACTTCGTTACTACGTCGGATGAGTTGAAAAAGGTATTCTTAGCACGATATTTCCCCCCAAGCAAAACAGCTATGCTGAGAGCCCAAATCAATAGTTTTTGACAGAAGGACAACGAATCTCTTTACGATGCATGGGAAAGATTCAAAGACATGATGAGGATGTGTCTGTATCACGGTCTTGAAGATTGGTTAGTCATCCACACATTTTACAATGGTCTCTTGTATAATACAAGATTGACAATAGATGTCGCCGCTGGTGGTACACTTATGGATAAACCATATGAAGAAGCCTATCAACTGATCGAAAGCATGGCTCAAAACTACTACCAATGGGGAGGAGAAAGAACTGCAGTGGAAAAATCCCAAACGAAAGGTGGAATGTACGAGGTTAGTAGCCTTGATCATGTCAATGCTAAGGTAGATGCCCTTGCCCAAAAGATTGATAACTTGACCATCACGCCTGCAGCCACCGTGGCTGCTGTAGCTCAAAACTGCGAATTATGCGGAACACCTGGACATGCCGCCACTGAATGTAAAATTTTGGCAGGAGTCTCCAGTAACCAAGTGAATTATGCTCAAGGGAACCCTTATGCAAATACCTACAATCCGGGCTGGAAGAATCATCCAAACTTCTCTTACAAAAACAACAATGCGTTGTATGCCCCTGGTCAAGCACCTGCTACACCACCAGGCTACCAAAAGGCTGTCGTAACTGCCCCTAATGCTCCTAGGAAGTCCAACCTTGAACTAATGATGGAAAACTTTATAGCTACCCAGGCTCAAACAAATAAAGACTTTCTGAACCAAAACATACACACTAGTGAGCAAATTAAGCAATTAGCAAACAAAGTAGACGCTTTAGCCACCCACAACAAAATGCTTGAAACCCAAATTTCACAAGTGGCACAACAACAAGCACCTACTGCTGCTCCTGTGGAACATTTCCTGGACAGCCACAACCTAATCCGAAAAGACATGCAAATGTCGTTATATTGAGAAGTGGTAAAGAACTAGACGGACCCATAGATCCGAAACTTCAGAATCCGCCCATGTACCAAAAGACTAATACTGAGAAGGAAAATGAACCCAAGGAAAAGGAAGATAATGACCAAGAGGCCGTAGAAAAACCTTATGTGCCTCCACCACCATATAAACCACCTATTCCGTATCCTCAAAGATTTGTAAATTCTAAAACTGCAGGGCAATTTAAGAAATTTGTTGAACTTCTGAAACAATTGAACATCACGATACCTTTTACAGAAGCTATCACTCAGATGCCCTCATATGCTAAGTTCCTTAAAGAAATATTATCCAATAAGAAAAATATTGAGGATAATGAAACAGTTACACTTACCGCTGAGTGTAGCGCAATAATTCAAAACAACATGCCTCCTAAGCTGAAAGACCCAGGTAGTTTCTCCATACCTTGTGTAATTGGAAAGTTCGTCATAGACAAAGCTCTATGCGACTTAGGAGCCAGTATCAGTGTAATGCCCTTATCCATATGCAAAAGGCTTGATATGGGAGAATTAAGACCAACTAAGATGTCTGTTCAATTAGCAGATCGCTCTATTAAATATCCCGTTGGTATACTAGAGAATGTTCCAGTTCGTATAGGACAATTCTATATCCCTACCGATTTCATAATCATGGATATTAGAGAAGACTCCACTACGCCCATCATATTAGGAAGACCATTCTTAGCTACCACCGGAGCCATTATAGACGTGAAGAGAGGTAAGCTAACCTTTGAAGTCGATGAAGAGAAGGTTGAATTTATCCTGACACAATTCTTACAAGCACCAGCCATAGAAGACACATGTTATCTATTAGATGTCATAGATGAGTGCGTAAGAGAATTGGAGATGGAACCGACCACATACTCAGATATTATAAAAATTCCAATACCTCCAATTTTTGAAGATGATAATTGGCGTGAACCATACCAAGATGATAGCCTAAGCGAATGTTTAGCACTTACACCTGATCATCTTCCTTGTCCAAAGAAACCAGCTTTAAAATTGAAAACACTACCCAATAGCTTAAGATATGAATTCCTAGACACAGAACTCGAACGACCTGTGATAGTCAATGCAGACTTAAGACAGATCGAAACTAAGAAACTTTTAGATGTCTTAAGAAAATACCCAACTGCGTTAGGCTACAACATCGCTGACCTTAAAGGGATAAGTCCTTCTATCTGTATGCATCGCATTATGCTAGAGGAAGACTGTAAGACCTCTAGAGAACACCAGAGAAGGATCAATCCAATCTTAAGTACTGTAGTCAAGGATGAAGTGAAAAAGCTTTTAGAAGCAGGAATTATATACCCGATATCAGACAGTAAATGGGTTAGCCCAGTACATGTCGTACCAAAGAAGGGGGGTGTTACAGTTATTAAGAACGCAAAAGGTGAATCTATAACACAAAGAGTTGTAACTGGAAGTAGAATGTGTATCGATTATAGAAAATTGAACAAAGCTACCCGTAAAGATCATTTCCCATTACCATTCATTGACCAAATGTTGGAACGACTGGCAAAACATTCTTACTTCTGCTATTTAGACGGTTATTCAGGATTCTTTCAAATCCCTATTCATCCTGATGACCAAGAAAAGACAACTTTCACATGTCCCTATGGTACATTTGCTTATCGACAATGCTGTTTGGACTATGTAACGCTCCCGCAACATTCCAAAGATGCATGATGTCAATTTTCCCTGATTTTATAGACGACATTATGAAAGTGTTTATGGACGATTTTTCTGTTTGTGGGCAGAGTTTCGAAGGATGTCTATCGAACCTAGAAATGGTACTTGAAAGATGTGTAAAAGTCAATCTCGTATTAAACTGGGAGAAATGCCATTTCATGGTAAATCAAGGAATCGTACTTGGACACGTAGTATCTGATAGAGGGATTGAAGTTGATAAAGCCAAGATAGAGATTATAGAAAATCTTCAACCTCCGAAAACCGTACGAGAAATACGAAGTTTCTTAGGACACGCCAGTTTCTACAGACGATTCATAAAAGATTTCTCGAAAATTACCAAACCACTGACCGGTTTATTAATGAAAGACGTTGAATTTATCTTCGATGAGAAATGTCAAAAAGCGTTTGAACAATTGAAAACGGCTCTCATTACCGCACCTATCATGCAACCACCTGATTGGAGATTACCATTTGAAATCATGTGTGATGCGAGTGACTATGGCTTAGGCGCAGTCTTAGGACAAAGAAAGGACAGAAAGCTCCATGCAATTTACTACATAAGTAGAACCTTAGATCCTGCTCAAATGAACTACGCCACCACTGAAAAGGAACTCCTAGCTGTCGTGTTCGCTTTGGATAAATTTTGTTCTTACTTGGTAGGAGCGAAAATAATTATCTATACCGATCATGCCGCAATTAGATACCTATTAAGTAAGAAAGATGCCAAACCAAGGCTTTTAAGATGGATCATACTCTTACAGGAATCCGATTTAGAGATAAAAGATAAAAAAAGACACCGAGAATGTAGTTGCAGACCATTTATCAAGAATAGAAGGTATTAAGCCTGAACAAGTACCTATTAATGATGATTTCCCATATGAGCGACTCATAGCCCAATTGGAAAGCAATATGTCTGAACTAACCTTGAACGATACTGAAGCAAAGGAATTAGTGGAAGAAATTCAAACAAATACGACACTACCATGGTATGCTGACTTTGTTAACTACTTAGCTGCCGGGGTACTTCCACCAGATCTAACTTACCAACAAAAGAAGAAATTCTTTCATGACCTTAAACAATATTATTGGGATGAGCCTCTGCTTTTTAAGAGAGGTGCTGATGGAATTTTCCATCGATGTGTCCCCGAAGATGAAATAGAAAACATAATCTCACATTGTCATTCTGCTCCTTATGGCGGGCACGCAAGCACTTCAAAGACTTGCGCTAAGATCTTACAATCTGGCCTATTCTGGCCTAATCTATGGAAAGATGTCCATATCGCGATATTAAACTGTGACCGGTGCCAACGCACTGGTAACATCTCTAGACGCGATGAAATGCCACAAAAGGTTATCTTAGAAGTGGAAGTCTTTGATGTATGGGGGATTGATTTCATGGGGCCATTCCCATCTTCTTTTGGTAATAAGTATATACTCGTTGCTGTTGATTACGTTTCAAAATGGATCGAGGCTGTAGCTTCTCCAACAAATGACACACGAGTAGTAATTAAGCGTTTCAAGAACATAATCTTCCCTAGATTTGGTGTGCCCAGACTTGTCATCAGTGACGGAGGCTCTCATTTTATATCAAAGATATTTGAAAAACTTCTACTGAAGTATGGAGTCCGACACCGTGTAGCAACACCATATCATCCACAAACAAGTGGACAAGTCGAAGTCTCGAACAGAGAAATCAAACAAATCTTAGAAAAGACTGTTGCAACCTCTAGGAAAGACTGGTCATCAAAACTACACGAAGCTCTGTGGGCATATAGGACGGCTTATAAGACCCCAATAGGAACCACACCTTTTAAGTTAGTCTACGAAAAATCATGTCATTTACCTGTAGAATTAGAGCATAAGGCCTACTGGGCCATTAAGACCCTCAACTTAAACCATACCGCCGCAGGTGAGAAAAGAATCTTAGACATTCACGAACTAGAAGAACTTCGACTAGACGCATACGAGAATGCAAGGATATATATAGAAAGGACTAAAAAATGGCATGACAAGCGTATTTCTCATAAAGAATTTAATGAAGGCGACGTGGTACTGCTATTTAACTCACGCCTTAAACTTTTCCCAGGAAAACTTAGATCTAGGTGGTCAGGTCCCTTCATAATAAATAAGGTTTTCCCAAGTGGTGTCATAGAAATAAAAAGTAGATCTAGTCAACCATTTATAGTAAACAGACAGCATTTAAAACACTATCATTGCGTAGATAATAGAGATTACTCAGCTAGTCTAAAGCTCCTAGAGCTGCCCGTCCAATCTGAAAACTGACATTGCACTAGAACCATGTCAGGCTTAAGACATTAAAAACAGCGCTTGGTGGGAGGCAACCCACGTATTTTTAATACCTGAATTTTAAATACTTTGTTTTATTTTGTTTCATTTTATCTTATTTTGTTTTATTTTACTTTATTTTATTCCTCATTTAGTTCTTACATTTTATTGCATTTTTGTTACCTCTCCTTCTCCCCATTTCTTGATGCCATAATTTACATGTTCATTACTAACTTTGCATAACTATCTGCTTACTTACAGGCTAACTTAGCTTAGTTAGTAACTAACATTCAAGATGCAACAAGTAGATTACATGGACATTGTTTTCAGAGGCAGAGCTCAGAGGAGGAGATTTGAGATATTAGCTCAGAGAGATATGACTTTGACCATTTACTATGATGGACCTACCATGACTAGGTTAGGTATCAGGGATAGTGTTATGTTTCTATTTAGCCAATTGGGGTGGGAGACTGCTGTTATCAAAAGAAGGTTTACTTCTTATCATAGGCTGACACTTGAGTTCCTTAGCTCCCTTACTCATATACCTAACCATGGGTATGGTTTTCATAGCGGACTGGTTACCTTTAGGTTGTTTGGAAATGACTATACCTATAACCATAGAGAACTTCCTGAACTCCTAGGATTTCCTAGTGGACCTGATGTGGTTACCACAGTCCAAGAAGAATTGCACCTTGACCTCGACCTGAACTACTTTTGGGGTAACATAACTGGTAATTATAATCCTGAACCTTTTGGCATGTTTTCTGAGAGTATCCACAACCTAGCCATCTGGTATTTTCACAAAATCCTCGCCCATACCATTTTCGGTAAGGAAGAAAATGATACCTCTGTATCCAGGACTGAACTTTATATTTTGTACTGTGCTTCCCAGGGCCGCCCAGTAAATGCTGCTACCTTTATGATAACTAATTTTGTGAGTCTTGTAATGGATGCTCGTGCACCAATAACAGTAGGGGGTTTAGTCACCATGATAGCAAACGCCATAGGACTAAGACAACCTTTGATTAGGCTAAACTCCCTTGGTCCAATCCGGCCTATAAACATTACTTTCTGTTTTAACCGACGCTTCATAGGAAATATGGGACCTGACACCTTTGATTATTTAATTGACAATGAGGTAGTTCGTCTATTCACTCTGCCTAACCATGAGCGTACCAGTGTGCATAACAGAAATAACTGGCGGTATGACCTGACCGACCCACATAACGCCCCACCATCACCTCCTGAGACTCCACAGATTTATGACCATTATGAAGACTATGTTTCTGATGCTGAATCTCACACACCTATTGTAGCTCCTCCTCCACCCATTGATTACATCGCTGCCATTACCGCCTTAGAGAACTGAGTGACTAGCCTTCAAGGTGACTTCACCACTATTCGCACTGAGTTTCATGGATTTATGGATATCGTAGTGGAACAACTGGATCATTTTCATCAACAGCTATTTTCTAGAGGACTTGCTAACAATCCAAATCATAGTGGCTAGGAGAGCATATTTTATAGCATCCAGGCTTCAACACGTCAACAGTGTGGACACTGTTAATTTAAGTGTGGGAGAAGGAATATAATTTTTATTTAGCTTTTCGTATTTTTCATTCCCAATGCTTTAACTTTCTACTGTTGTTTACAATTATCAGTTTAGACAATTTTCTTTCCATTTGGATTTGGATATAAATTTAATGTATTTTGGTTTTAATTGGTTTTAATTTCAATTTTAATTTCCACCTTTTTGTCTCGTTCCAGTTTCATTTAATTTCTATTCAAGTTTTTATTGACTGATACAGTACAAGAGCATACTGATACTGCTATATTATTCTGCTATATTATTCACCGTTTTATATGCTGTATCTCATTTTCTTGTCTTGGTCAAAAAGAAGAGTGTGTAATAGAGACAAATATCATGTGGTGCAATGAGTTTTCATGCACAAAAATTTCTGTTGGTCCAATCTTATCACATGCAGAGGAAAGAATAAAGTAAATTATCCATGTGGCTCCCACTTGTAGGTGGCCTGCGCCACTCTTGGAACAAGGAGCAGGTGGCTCCCGCCACCATACACTTAGTGGCTCTCGCCACTTAAGACTATGTGGCTCCCGCCACCAGTCACGATGTGGCTTTCGCCACTTACATTAATAGTGGCTCCCGCCACCTACTTTAATTGTGGCCCCCGCCACCTATCAACTCACCTCTGCATGCTTACATGCATGCGCAACACTTGTCCCCCTCCTAATTTATTTTCTTTGACCACCACCCACCTCAACTACCCGAATTAAAAATTATCTTCTTCATTTATAAATACTAATACCTCTTCACACTCACTCACACAATTATATTCACTCACACAATTATATTCAGTTAGTATAATTTTGCAAACTTAAGTTGTAAGTGTGTAGTTGCTATTAGCAAAATGGAACCAGCACCACAAGCACAAGGGTATAAAATACTTTGCAGAGATCAAGACCAAGCTACTATTCTCCAATCACTTACACAACGCGAGATCGAGCCAACAAGAGAATGTTGCTGCTGGCGGGGACAGAATTGACACACAAACACACACCACACCATCATCCTCTGATTTTGTTGCAGGTACCTCATCGAGGCGTATGCCTAGAAGATGAGACGAAGAGTCATCTGAAACTCTTGATAATATATATGCTGAGATGATGAGACAGAGCGAAGCAAACACTATCCGCGACCAAAGAATACAAAGCATCGCGACTCAGCAAGCTCAAATGATGGCTCAGCAGAACCAGATGTACACTCAATAAGCGGAGATGATTCGGATTCTACAGCAAATGCAGCAAGGCCAGAACAACATGGCAGAGCTGATCCAAGGGATGGCTGGTATGTCTGTGCAAGCACATGACCAATATCCAGATCTGGGTACATCAGAGCAACAACCCAAAAACGTTAGGCGACCACGAACTCGAGGAAGAGGCCGCCAATAGCCCGACGTTCCAGGTTTCTCCTTCCTTTTCTACCTTACGTTGTTGCATTGGGGACAATGCTCAATTTAAGTGTGGGGGAGGAAGTTTTATCGCTTTTAATTAACTGTTTTAGTTATTTACTGTTTTTCTAGGTAGATTTAAAATTTTTATGCTTAGTTTTCTTTAGTATTAAATAAAAGAAATTCATGTATAGTCGAGTCTCTACACATAGTTTCTGCTATTACTTAGATTTTCCCAACTTTCTTGAGCCATAACAAAAATTTATTTTGGTTTGATACGTGACATGGCACTTTAAAAAGCCTATTAAGCTAAGTTAGAAAGACTTGGGAAAGTGTTAATAATATCGGTACTGTCTTGACACCATGAACCCCTTGATTATGCAAATGAATTTGAATACTTATTATGCCAAGACCAACCTCTTAAGTAGTTTATACTAGCAGTCAACACCATCCTAAAGCACAGCCTAAGTGATAAGCCGATGCAAATTTGTGTTTGATCTCAAAACCGCAAAATTTATGAATTTGATGCCAAAAGCGAACTAAAGATATGTTCCTTCTAAGTCAGGTGGTCCTTACCCGACCATTTAGCCCAACGGATTGGACTCTTGAAATCCAAAATTAAAAGAAAAAAAAAGGCAAATCCAAAGAAACATGAAAAATTGAGATCAATGAACACTAACAGGTTTACTTACCATGGGTGTGCAGGGATAAAGGGCTTAATGTGATTGCACTAGAATGAAAAAGAGATGCGAAAAAGTGTTGGTCGAGTTATAATAACATGATTCGGATTCGTTTGCATAGGATAAGAGTTTTTGAAAATGTGTCACTACGGTATCCTTACTGTTGATATTTAGTACCTATCTTTTTGACTGAAGCTTTACTTGAATGTATGTCTGTTTCGAACCCGTGCCTAAAGTATCTTATTTGCTTGAGGACAAGCAAAGGTTCAAGTATGAGGGAGTTTGATAACGCGAAATTATATCGTGTATTTGACTTGACATGCATGAATTTATACTATGTTTTATCTGCTTTTGCCCGATTTATGATTTATTTTACCCATATTTGTTTATGTTTTTCAGGCACTCGAGTCGAATCGGAATCTAATGAAAAATAAAGATTTATTGAAGAAAATGAAGAGAAAAGAAATGGAGAGGAAAGAAAAGAAGAAAAGAAAAGAAAATGAAGAGAGAGAAGGGGAATGGAAAGAAAAAGGAAAGAAAGAAAAAGAAAAAAATATATAAAAGGGCGGGCCCACCACCACACATGTGGCGCAAGCCACATTGTGGGTAGCGCCCACCACTACTACAAAAGTGGCGCAAGCCACATGGATACAAGGGAGAAGGTGGCGCGAGCCACCTATTTTCTGGGAAGAAAAAAATAACCTCCCACTTTCCTACATTTTCTAGGGTTCTCCAGTCTTCTTCCGGTCTTCTCTCAACCCGAATTCCACACACACCTTCTTCTCAACTGCCAAGATCACTGATTATAAATTGAACTGAAGACCTCCATTGAGAGGGTCCGCAAATTTTTAAGAGAGCTTAAAGTGAATTAAATTTTTCTGTACTTTCAAGCAAACCATTTTTATTTCCTCTGCACTTCCAGTTTCTTTATTTCTTCTTGTAATCAAGCTTCGCCGGATCACTTCAAGTCTGTAACCATAATTATTTACAAGTTAATTTCAATTCCAGGTTTTAATTACATGCTTTTATTTATCGTTTTTCGCAGCATGCTTAGTATTATTAATTTAGACTGTGTTAGCATGTTTACTTTTCCAACCATGTCTGGCTAGATTAATTGGTATCAGTATGTAAACAACTTAATCTGATGGAATTAAATAATAATCGATGTTAATTTTTACAAATTAGTTTTTAGGCTTTGGTTTCTTATTTTTAATGGATGAGCCTTTCTTACGAAAGTAAAAAGGTAATTAAGGTTAAGGTCAAGATAAACGAGAGTTTGAGAGTTTAACCAGATAGCTGAAACTAGGCATTGATTTTAAATACAGCAGAAGCACTTTAGAATCAATTAGGACTTATTTATTTTCAAAAAGTATTTTTAAATGCAAATGATACAGCGAGAGCGCTCATTCTGATTTAACAGTATAGTCTGAATCAATAAACACGAGAGTGTGAGATAAGGTCTTTTAAATGGGTATTTTCTACGGAAAAGTAATTTGGCACTTAAACCTACACCGATGAGTTATTAAATTCCCAACGATTAATGCGTTACATACTGATATCTCGTTATTAATTATTCTTATTAAAAGTTTAGCATTCTTAGATTTAATTTCTGTCGCCCATAATTTCCTTAGAACGACCAGCCTTAGCTAAACATAGTAACATTCAGATAGCACTAGTTTGATTATCAGTCCTTGTGGGATCGATATCTTGTTAAAACTACGCGATAGATTGTGCGCTTGCAGTTAGTAACCCCGTTAGACTCATAAAGTCACGCGATCAGCTTCATATACCACATCAAGGATCCCCCACATAAACTTTCTTGAAAGCAGTGAATCATTAGCTTATCGTTGTCAACATGAGCGGTCATCTTTTGACAGAACATCGTCAAATGGTGCCTTGGACAGCTAATTCCCTTGTATGATTCAAAGACAGGCATTTTGAACTTCGGAGGAATAATCACATCCGGAACCAGGCACAAGTCATGAGCCTTAAAACTAGATGCATTAGGTCTTCTCAACATTTTCAATTCCTTACTGAGATCACGAAGTCCTTCTTTCATTTCCACAACTTTAAGATCAATCATCTCTGTCACAGGGTGGACATTCTAAGGATTTGGCATATACCTCGAAAATCGAGAATCTTTTTCAACAACTTGACCAACCAGATCATTATGCACAGGTCGGGATTAATTAGGAACATCCACTTGTGGAACATCGTCGTCCAGAGGAGAATCATACATCAGATTAGTCATCACTGTAAAGCCTAACATGAGATCATCATCTTTTGTTCTCTCCATGTTCCTTCAGTAACTACCTCAAACTTGGTACGAATGCCAGAAAATCAGCTAAATCCTCTTCTTTCTCTGATTAGCCCGAGTATTATACTAGTGTGACAGCTTGGCTGAATGAAGACCAAAGGGAAACAATAAGACACCTGGAAAAGGCAAGAAACAATGTAGGATGATGTGAATGCTAATGCAAAATGCAAATGTTTCATTCAACTTTCAAGGATCTTTAAAATATAAAGCAATTACAAGCATCGTAATAACACTTTTTTGAAATATTGATAACCATCTCATTTTATTGAATATTATCTGCGATGTTTGCAAAAGGAAAATCTCTAAGATCCTTGAAAATCGACTGAAACAGAATGTCCATGAATGCATGAGTGCATGTATGCAGCAACCACAAACAAGATCACACAAAGCACACGGGTCAAGGTTCCGAGTCACGAGCATGGAGTCAAGGTTAAGAACCAACCCACAAAGGTATGTACTAAGGGTATAACACCTGCCAAACAAGGTTCTAAAGAAGTTCCCAGAGTCTACAACCCATCTTTCGGATATTATCGATTTCCCAACTTTCTTGGTAGTCAATAAAATTCTCAAGAGAGTCTCGTCTGAGTGTGGTATCGCGTAACAACTGATTCAAGTCTGCACCTGAATAGCCACCGCACCACGTCCTAATAAGGCCAAGATGGGTTAAGGGTTCTAAATTCCTCAGCTTCGGGTCCTCGGATTAAGAAGCATAACGGGTTTTCCATTTCTGGTCTGCCATTACTACCTCTTGGGAGGAGTGCCTCAACTGAGTCCTCGGGAATGGTCGCTAGAGTCGATAGCTCTCTAGATCAACACCCCGAAATGCGCAAGACACGCACGTCAGAATATCTCCCAAGAAAACCTCGTCTGGATGTGAATTTCGTGAACACCAAACGTACCAAGACGGCGCGTAGGTCCCACTACTTTCCACCCTAGTCTTAGATGTATACTCAAGCCTGGGTATTGGGCTTATCTCACCACACAGAAGAATTCCCAAACAGAACAAACAAATAACAAATAAATAAGACAAAAAGCAATAAATAAATCAAAGTAGGCTAAACCCCTCAAGGGATGGACCAGCAAGAGGTCAATCTTTCCCCAGCAGAGTCGCCACTTTTCTGTAGCGGTAAAAATCGTGAGTGTAAGCTATTGATTAACTTAACTCAAGGAAAACAGAGTCACCACCACGTTTTTTATTTATTCCACAAAGGAAAAGGAAAAAAAGAGCGAATAAAACCTAAAGAGTTCTAAAAGAACAAAGAGATAATGGGTAAGGGGGTTGGTTATGTAAAGGGAAGGTTTTACGCACCCAATACATCTATAGTACTCTATAGGAGCCCTTTGATGTATTCATGCTTTTGGTCTGAAAATGGTTTGCTTGAAAAAAGATTGAGGAGATGAGAGGAGAATTATTTTTTAAGATTTTTGTGTTTGGAGAGACTCATCGCCTCATGCCTACGTACCCACAATGTGCAATGTAGGATCAAAACCTCGTAGTTCATGGTACAAAGAATGAAAATGATTGGTTATGGTTTATTTTATCTTGAAAAAGACAAACCGTCATTCTCAAGAGAGAATACTCAACTAATTACCCAAAGGTATGAGAAAGAGGCATTTGCATCACATTAAGATGAAGTATTTGCTTAGATTAACATCAAAAAGACTAATCACTTCAACATCTAAGTGGAAAATGGCCATACTTTCAACAAAATACCATGGTTAGGAGTTTTACATCTCATCAAAAAAATGACTAATGTCTAATTCTTTATGAAAAGTTTAAAAGACAAAGGTGCATAAAAGCACAAAAAGAAATTTGGATGAGTTTTGTATTTTTTTATGTCTTTTTGAAATGGTCAAAATATGATTAAGATGGATTGACATTTGTTAAGGAAAACAAAGTTTAAAGATCACTTGACCAAAGTCAAGGTTTTATTATGAAAGCGGTTTTAAGTTTGAAAACAAGAAAGTTTTGAAAAAGGGAGAAGGTTTTGAAAATTTAAGAAGAGGTGGAGAAGAAGTGACAATCCTAGTGCATAAAATAAAAGCGAGGGTAAGAAATATCTAACCACATGGAGACACTCTTCAAATCATAATAAGAATAGAATTCCATCCTCTTGAGCCAATAAGCAAGCTAAATAAAGGCTAGAATATCAAACTCCATAATTGTCCAAAGCATAAGGGAGAGAATCCTAATTCTAAGTCCATAAGTCCATAATCAAGGATATAGGTCCTCCAATGCAAAGGATAGTGGCCATAGTCCAACAATTAAGAGCACAAGTCTTTTAGTGGTTTAATCCTTTATTAATGTTTTTGGTCCAAGTGGACAAAGAGAAAAAGGCATAAGCATAAACATGTGTCTAACGGACAAAGGAAAAATTGCGGAAGCATAAACATGTGTCCAACGGACAAAGGAAAAATATGTGAAAGCATAAACATGTGTCCAACGGACAAAGGAAAAATTGCGGAAGCATAAACATGTGTCCAACGGACAAAGGAAAAATTGCAGAAACATAAACATGATATGAAATGATAATAATGAAGCATAAAAGTAGAAGAGGTAGGGAGCGAGAAGGAAACATAAACAAAATTAATATAATAATATTGTTAGTAAGTTAGTGATTAGTTGTTAGAGTAAGTGATCAATAATAATTGAATAATTGCACTTAGGTCAAGATTAATGAAAACTCATTAGAGGATTGATAAGACTAAAGCCTCCTAACAACAAGTTTCATAAGTTTTGAACCAAAAGACAAATAATAAACTATTTTGATCATTTTCTGATACGGGACATATGTTGCGCTAAGTTAAGCAATCGCCGCGTAATTTACGGAGTAATTACCCTACAATGAGGCCGGTCAATAGATCTTTGTGTTAATGCATGCTAGATGAACGATATGTAAATCGTCATCCGAAAGCAATACCGCACAAAAAGAAAAATGGTAACGATCTAGTCTTGATCAAGAATTCAACAAAGAAATTCTAAGATCCATAAGACTTTCATCGATCAAAATAAAAAAAAGAAGAAGAAGAAAGAGGATGAGATGAAAAGAAACATCAACAATTTGAATCTTAAATCGATTAAATCATCATCAATATCAATCACCTCTCTTGGTGGATAAAAGCGACACCCAAAGTCCATTGATATTGATGAGATCTTGTCAGGATTAAAAATCTAAGACAACCAACAATCAACCAAAAATGAGAATCAAAAGTAGAATTCAAAATAAAATCAAGATCACATGATATAAATTTTTATGATCTTTTCCAAGAAATGTTTAGAAAAACAAAATTTTAAAATACAAAGATCCAAATCAGAAAATCTAAATGAAAAGGATTAAGAAATTATAAAAAAAAGAATAAAATGGAAGAATTGAAGAAAATATTTTTTCTTAAAAAATAAAAGGAAAGTGAGGTTTAGATAGAAAAAAAGATGGCAATGGATAGCAAGTCTAGACACACACAGCCCGATCCACTTGATACAAATCCTTTTTTTAAAAACACAAAAACTAAATAAAAGAAACGAAATAAGAATAGAAAATGAGAATCAGAACGTTCATCATCTTCTCCAGAAAACAACGCGTTGCTACTATTCACGCCATAGCCAGCACTTCAAATTTCTCTCAAATTAGAGCGGCGGGATGCGAAACATGCGCGGCTGTGATCGAAATTCAAAACCGAACACAGAGGTAGCAACAATTCAAAGAAACGCAACAAGAAGTAACGGATCGAAAATGACGACGGAGCTCAAACTACCTTCAAAAGCTCAAGTAAGTGTGCAATTAATCTTCCTCTTGCTTCTTCTACTTCTTCTGGATAACTTCTGGTTTGCGATGTAAGTGAATTTGGATGAGAAAAATGAAGAAGAGTAATAGCTCGAAACAATTTTACGAAGTGAGAAATGAGAGAAAAATTCTGCAGAGTTTAGGAGGCTTTGAAGCTTGAGAAAAATTAATGAGAGGAGTGTTGTATTTATAGATGGAAAGTGAGGTGAAGCTGCACAAAATGAATTGCCGTTTGCGTTCTTTCTATAGCGTTTTGTATCAATGCGTTGTGCGTGTCTTCAATCAATTACTCTTGCTGCTGTTTGCGAATGTAATGCTTGCTTTGAATGTGTTGTTTTGATTTTTTTATTCTTCAGCTTGTGTATGACGTGTCATTCTTGCTTTTTGATTTCGGTTCATTTTCAATTACGTGACGTGGATTGATATATATAACTTTTAGCTCATGGCTCATTTGGCTCTGGCTTGCACGATTTGTTTCAAAGGCTTGGAGAAGTTTTGCTGAGAGTAATATCACAAAAGGAGGGTCCACTTAAGGATATCACACGGACATAAGTGAACTGTGAGAACAATGCATTGCTACCAGAAGTAGTCCTCATCCTCAAAATCGGAGTCATCTTGCCTCAACAAGTAGCGTATGGAGTAGTCGTCTGGCTAAACTTTTTTCTGAGATCCCAACATACTGTATAGACTTTGGGCCTGGTCTAGCCTCAGCAGGATTTGCACATCGTTCTTGGGATCGTTGAAAACTGGAGCATGACAAGCTCGTACCAACGCTCTGATTCTGTTCTGCATGAAAGCCTCAAAGTTCTTCGCGTTGGCATTCTTGAAAAGACACAACATACAGCAAGCCCAAATTATAGTGCAGTGTGATGGAGGCATAAATATCAAATCACCAGGTCATATTCCCAATTTTCAATTTCAGATTTAATCTTCCATGGAAATTGCTATCTTTCATGTCTCAGTGTGTTTAGTTTGCAAGAATATCTTATGAGCAATTGAAGTTATAAATATGATATGAGCTTTCAGCCAATTAGCACACTAAAGAAATTCCTCAAGCGTTCTTGTGAGATTATAATATTGCCAAAGCCTCATGCATCCATTCTTTGGGAATGCCTAAATCCTCAATAAAACAGTACTGAGATTCATCTGAACTCCAAGTTTCACAGTATTGGAACAATATTTCCCGAATGAGACTTATATGAAGATATGAATAATCTTCCCGGTGGCTGTTGTAGCTTCAAGATAAACATGAGCATCTCTGCTTGACTTCGTCCATCCTCGCTACCAGTGGGAAGAATTAAACATAAAAGAGATATCAGAATTTCAATGTAAGGCAAGAATTTAATGCAAAAGCCTGAGTACACAATAGTTCATTGTAATAAGCAAAACCATCATCAACATCTCGGCCCATCAAGGTTAAAATATAATCAGGCAGTTGGTCTCTTCTTTTCAGTGGAAACGGTGCACCATTTTCAGAAGCATATTGAGCTTCATAGGCTGCACAACATACTTTTCTGCATTGTCTGAGGTAAAGATTAATATAGGATCAAGCAGTTCACTTGCTACCCAACTTTTGTAATACGTGAAAACGGCTTTAGACAATCTAGAAACAAATATGTCAAAACAATGATCCATCTCAGCCTCAATTCATCGTACAGAAATTGTTGTTTCAGAAACACTAGGGCTTGCTGAGCTGACTTTACCACCTCCAGAAATGGTTTCGTGGAGTTCAAAAGAGTACATCTAACATACTGGTGAATGTCATTAGCGGTTTGAATTATTCCTCCCACAACCACTTCTAAAATTGCATGAGTCATTCCATTTAAATCTTAAGATAAACAAGAATGTAACGGTGGACAGCTTTCATTCAGAAGTCCCATAATTCTTTTTAACTCATCAGGTTTGCAGATGAGTACAGTTTCTCCTTTTGTATCAATTCCAGTTCGAGCAGCCATCTGCACATTGAAAAGCCATTTCTATTCCTTATCATCAGAGCAGCACCAGATTCCGAATACAATTTCCACAACTCAGTCAAAAGTAACCCAAAATCATACTGAAGCTTCACTCTCTTGTTCACATGACTCAAGGCCTGCACTGGTGTTGCCGACAGAATTTCTGCAGCATACTTCCTCAAATCGAGGTTAACCGACTTCAAAAGAATTCCAACAGACTCCAATATAATCTCCGGGTTGTGCTTAAGCATTTTAACAGCGGCCGGCAAAACAATAACTCCAAAATCATCATGTGATGTTTGCAAATACAGTGGATGAAATGTTTCGGTGAGACTCTTTTTAGGCTTTTCTTTTGCACTCAATATTGCATTAACATAAATATCAAGAACTGTGGGCTTTGAGTTTTGTTCTGTCATCTTTGTTCTATCAGCATGATGACCATCTTGAAGACGACAAGAGACTGGATAGATCTTCCAAACTATTCTGAAGCGTTGTTCCAGTTAGACCTCAGCGGCAGTGCGATGACAGGGAAATAGTAGTCTGGCTCAGAATTTGTTTTTGACTCATTGGCTTTGTCATCGTTTTTTGGAAGCAGCTGGTACATTGTACCTTTCGTGGCTTAAAGTTTGTGTTAATATGGTTTGTGAATTGTTGACTTCAAGTGTGAGAGCTTATGGCTTTGGCATGAAAATTCATGTAGCTTTGCAAGTTGGCTTGGGATGTTTGTGTGATGTCACGGCTAAGCATAACCTCATGGGCATTCTTGTGAATTTTTTCACTCTCTAGCTTGTGTTGTTTTTCTTTCTTCATGGGTTAATGATGTAAATGTAATGGCCATTAGACTTAGTGAAGAATGGAATGACTTGTGGTGTTAGGGTGTAGCATGTAACATGGTTTATATTTTGGATAATGTAAATGGATAAAATTGGAAAATGCTTTTTTTTTTTGGATAAAAATGGAATTTTGGAATTAGAAAGGTGGATTTAAAATGGATAAAAAAATGTATTGAAATTGGATGATATGTATTTGGAATTATGAATTTGGTTTCCATCCATATGCATGCAACCATGAGCTCTCGATTTCAACTTGCACCTTTTTCCACACATCTCTGATGAAATGAACACAGTTGCCCTTGAACTAGTGAATTACTTGCACCGACCATCTGAATCAATTTTGAACTTTACTCTGATTTGAGGAAAATAAATCCATAGATGAACCGCTGAATAACTTGATGGATCCCACACAAGACAACCTTGACTTGTGAACAACCACTACTTGAGAAATAGCCCACTGAAACAGGTAACTTGCACTTGAAGCAATCTCTTGATAGTTTGACCAAGATTAGGTCAAACTTCCATCTGTCCACAACCACAATTGAATAGCCACACTTGACTTCAAGCCATACCTTTGCCATCAATCTCCCTGCAAAACCCTAATCACACAGAGAAGAAGAAACGAGAAAATATTGCAAAATATTTTTGGTATTTTGGTTAGAGGTTAGTAAACATAAACAAATATAAAACAAGTAAGAAATACACAGGTGCTCGGTGATCATGTTTGTGATATGAGATGCAAATGATATGTGAGATCTTAGGGGTAAAAACTAGGGTATTACAGTAACCAGTTAGCATATATGCAGTAACCGGTTACTCTGGGCGCAGTTTGAAAAAAAATTAAGTTTGCATCATTTGTGGTCATGTGCTTTACTTGTGCATGTGTGGGAAGGATCTAGAACTTATCTATTTTCATCATTTTCCATCCAAAATTCAAATTCCTTCCAACATTTTCCACTCTAATTCCCCATTCTTTTTTCAAATTCCATTCCTAATCTCCATTCCACTCATTAACCCACACTCTAAACCATATTTGAATTCCTAACCTAGCTTATATTTAAATCAATTCATTCCAAACCTCACATAACTTTGATCCATTTTCTGAATTTTTCTACACATCTCACTCCAATTTCTCTAAACTTTTCTCTCATTCCAAAACCCTCACTCAAAGTTCCATCATCAAAGTTCAACAAATTTTGCATTGAAATTTGTTGATCTTGGAACTAAACCTTCATCCATTCACTATTTCTTGAAGGAATTCTGCATTTGCTACTATTTTGCTTCTGGATTTAAGTTCTTGGAAGTGATTTTTTGGAGAAGCTTGAAGCAAGTTCATCACATTGCATTTATTTTGCATTTTCTTGAGAGGATAGCATTGGATCTTTGGGTTTCTAGCTTGGATTCAACATTTGCAGCTTAGCAACACTAATCAAAGCAATTCTCAGCTTTGTAGGTTGGTGAATTTCAGATCTACTTTTCATTTTAGCTTATTTTGCTTGTTCATGATGTAGATCTTGAGTTTGTTGTGTTTGATCCATTGGATTGTGGATTTGATTGTTGTTGCTGGTTGATTGATGTGTGTTTGCTATTTTTGAGATGTAATTTTCGTGCATATTGAGATGCCCTAACATGCAGGTGATTGGAGAAGTGATAAGCTGCTGAAAAGTGATTTTGGAAACTTTTTTTTGAATTTTGTTGCAGAGTAACCGGTTACAGCATATCTGATAACTGGTTACCCTATTGTTTTTTGCGTGTTTATGTTGTTCTTGAACTGAGTAACCAGTTACAACATATCTGATAACCGGTTACCACTGCTGCAGAATGTGTTTTTCTTGCATTTTCTTGATTGTTTGGGTTCCTTAGCATCTCTAAACCTCGTGGATTGATATTATATTTATTTGTGGATTATTCTTGAGCTGGTTTACCTCACATGTTGGTTTGTAAGCGATTCTTCCACACGTGACTTTTGGTTTCGTTAATGAATATCCACGATTGTGTTGTTGCTTTCTTGATGTGATGAACATGTTGCACACACATTTGAATCATGTTGATTGTTGATTAATGTTTGACTTGTTGAACTTGTGATGCATGATTGTTGCTTGTGTCCTATATTGTTTATGCATGATGTTTTGGTAGGCAATTAAGTCGTGCAATTTTGTTGAGCATACTTATTCTTGAGTTATTAACATGATCATTGTGGTTCATTCTTGATGTTTGCAATCTCTATGTTTGGTTTGTCTTGCTATGCATGTTCATTTGCAATCATTGCTTGCATGAGCATTTGTTTGGATGCATGATGTGCTGCTTTTTACAGCTGCTGTTCTAAGTTGTTTATGTGCTGTCAATTGTATACCCTTGCTGCCTGCTGCCTTTTACACCTGTTTTGTGCTAGAAATATGAGTTGTTGAATGTTGTTTGGTGTATTTGTTGTATTTTACCGCTGTGCATGTGCTGGAGCGCTGTTGTAGTCGTTGTTTTTGGTTTATTTCCTTGGTTTTTTTGCTTTGTTTTTGTATGCTCCCTTAAGGTTCCCTAGTCCAACTTAATCTTTGATTAAGCTTGGGGTAGGGTAGACATTAGGATTCAAACCATGCATGCTAACATTAATTAGAATCTTCCCCTTTTACCTAAACCTTAGGGCCATCTTTTGCATGACAACATTAGGTTAGAATTCCCTTAGTGTTTTCTTTTCAACTTGAGTCTTCTCTTCTCATCTCATAACAATTCTAAAACACTTAATAAAGTTAACGCGTATTGCGTATGAGCCTTGTATGTGGGAAGTGAGGAATGAGGGGTCTCCCTTCATCCTTCTAGAGTGTTGAGCATACGTCCCATTGGGGGCGACCATGTGAAGCATTCGTTCCTATGTTATAGACTTGGGTGCAATGCAAGTTGCAAACTAACTTAACTCACTTCTGTCTAAAAACACAAAAACAAATTCAAATCTTTTTCTTCCTTTGGGATTGTTAAGTTTCAAATCATTTTCAGAAAAGAGCACGTTATTTTCCGTTCAGTCACAAACATGCATCGACCCTAACTACCGGACGCGAACTTAACGTCGCTCATAAAAAACACAAAGACCTCGTTAGGTCGAACTACGACTGCTCTGATTTCCTCTCTCTCGTCCGATTGAGGATACATAGGCACAAGACGGCGATGTCTTGGCGAGCAACCTCCCCCTTTAGTGCGTAGTCCGTCGAACTACGTTGACTCTGATTCTTCGTTCGTCCACGAAGATACGTAGGCATTGGATTGCAATAATCCTTGCGAGTCCGTCTTAGTCTACCCCACCCCCGTTTTCTGTTTAGTCGTAGACTTTAGGATAACTCACCCTTTGTTTAGACAACAAGCATGGATCCCATCGAGTACGATGGACGCGTGGGGGTGCTAATACCTTCCCATCGTGTAACCGACTCCCGAGCCCGGACTATGGTTGTGATGACCATGTCTTTCCCTCTTTGAGGTTTTCTTCGATCGTTTCCTTTCCCTGCATTGGGATAAATAACGTTCGCTGGCAACTCTTCTGTTTTAGTTTCTCGCCGGTTGTTTTTCGCGGTTGCGACACCACCCTTCGACCTGAAACCACTATGGACCCTAGATGTAGAGTCAAGTACTTTATTGTTGATCAAACATTACCCGTAATTGGATGACTATAAAGATAGTTGATGGGTACTTCATAAAGCATGCTAAGGGACATGAGTGACCTAGATGGAATTTGCCCATCCTGCATAACAGGATAAATGTCTAAGGGCCCAATATTGAACTGAACAAGGATGACACGGTATATGCCTCGTGTTCAATATAGACATGTGGGCAAAAGGGTAATTGTACACACAAGCACTATCACAAAAGGTTTTGTCAGGTCACATGACAATTTTGTGACTTGGGTAGCAGTGATGTGTTGCTAGATACCTCTCACTGTTTATTATGTTAAATGTATGATTTAATATAATTACCAACGTCGCGAAATCCTACAGTGTCACACACATAAGGACAGTTTGATAAGAGGTAGAGTAAATAAGGCACACCATAAGGTATGGTGTACTTAAGTAAATATGTAACACCGTAAGGTACGGTGCACTTAAGTGGAATACAAATTGTGGTAAGGTACCGCGTGCTTAAGTGATATACGGTACATCATAAGATATGGTGTGCGTGCACTTAAGTGGGCTTTTTAGCTTGCAGCCCACACAAGTGGTTCTATAAATATAACCCTTATGCAGAAGCATAAACACTTAATGAAAATTCAGTTGTGAAACCCTAGCCGTATTTTCCTTCTCTCTATCTCTCACTCAAAGCCTTCATCGTAGCAGCTAGCACTGAGACTGAAGGAAGTTGTTTGTGTGGACTGAGTAGAGGCGCTGTTCATTGTACATCGCTCGTGATCATTCCTTCGATTCAGAACCAAAGGTTTCATCGCCACAAGAGGTAACCATTCTATCACTGATCATGATCTTTCGTAAGGATCGCTAAAGAGAAATTTTTATTTCCGTTGCGTTTTGAATCGCGATTTCCCTTCAATGTCCCACGATCTTGTCACCATTAATGAGGTACAATAGTCATGTATAGTAACCGTTTTACCTCAATTCACCTATAAAAGAGTGAAAAAGTTACCATTTTACTTTTCTTTTCACTTCCTGAATTTCTTAAATTGCATCCTCTTCCAAACTTCTTCTTTTCTACAAGCTTTCTTCACACATCCACTACAACAATGGCTTTCATTCAAACAACCTCCAAAGAAACCAACACGAAAGCACGGGATTCTAAGAAGTCAAAAGAGCTTGCTCCAGTTCATAGGGTGTTAGGTCCAAAGGTGGCTGGGAATCATCAATATGTTCTAGAACCTCCAAATGAAGAAGAGAAGCGCCAGATATATCAATCCCAGGTACTGATCCCTATTCTTGTATCTGGTAAAACCCATGCCATGCTAGGTCTTTCGCCTGGTCTAAATGTTGATCCTGTTAAAATTAGGGAATTTTTTCCAGCCTACCACCGCTATAAACCCATAGCAAATAGCTTAAGACCTAGGACTGATAAGGAAGTCATGATTGATGAAAAATCTAAGATAGATAGCCAAGGTTCGCCTTCGGCCGTAGCCTCTAGGGACCCTATAAACTTAAAATTCATGAATACTAGTTTCAGGGTTTTTCAGATCCTGCCATTTGTCGAAAGATCCTTCCGACTACCTAGCCTGGCTAGAAAAGATAGAAAAAGCCAAATCCCAAGTTTGGAAGAAAATGGGCATTTATGACCTTATCCAATTGTCGAAAGTAGGACCAAGTTATTGTCCTTCGATGCTCATCGCCTCCCTTTACTTCTGGGACAACACCTATAACAATTTTCATCTCCCTTGTGGAATGGTCACCCCAACCTTATTCAACATTGCTGCCATTACTGGCTTGAAGCCCACTGGAGTAGATTATGACCCCAATATTTTATCTGACGACTCAATAGGCTTCGATACCAGCAAAGCAGTCTTCACCACCTACATAGCCTACTACCATGACAAAGAAACCAAAGAGGTTTCCGACCAAGAGGATGTCGCCTTCTTGGCTCTCTGGCTCTCACGCTGTGTTTTTTGTTCAAGATCTCTTCAAGTGGCGAAGAGGTATTTGACCATGGCGAACCAATTGCACGCTGGTCATGACCTTTGTCTTAGCGAAATTATTTTGGCGAACTTGTATAAATCCCTTGGCGAAGGCGTCACGTTGTTGAAGATGATCATGACGAAAGGAAGATTTCTCCTTTCTGGACCTTTCTGGCTACTCCACTATGGCTGAATGCCACTTTTGAAGCATCGCTTCCTGGTCGAAACCCTGTCGACAAAGCCTCTGTAAAAGATATAAGAGTCAAAGGAACACGGCTTGCGCTGTTGACTCCTAATGATGAGGGAATGAGTCTTCTGCAGACCTTAACCATTTATGTAATGATGTTCGCAAAACGCTACAACTTTTCCCCTACCATGGCCCCTTTTTCTAACAGGAAAGTAAGCCCTGAATGGTTTACAAGACGATTTCCTCCTGAGTCGAAGAAATAGGAAGGAGAATCTCTCGATGTCTGGGAGTCTTTCCTTACACCAAGATTATTAGCCTCGAGACTCAACCCTTCCAAACTTCAAATTTCTCTTGTCAACTATCAATCAAATCTTGTCTCTCGACAATTTGGTTTGATTCATATTACACCCAGACCTCTCTTTCCAAGAAAGGGCTCACTGATTCATTACAACATGGTGCATAACGAAACAGAGTGTGCCAAGTTGCTAGGCAAATATTCTAACCTAACAGAATTTAACGTTGTGGCCTTCAAACAAAGCTTCCTCTGCACCAAGGAGTTCGACGATTGTTGGAGAGAATACTACAACACATAATTTTTTGATGTAGCCTCCTTCAACCTCCAACTAACTAGAGCTTTTGCCCTTGTACAAGACAAAGTGAAGAAAGGTACTTCAAGACACATTAAGGAGATCCAAGCATTCGAAAAATACTTTGAAACTGCCTACAGGCCAAATGAGCTTAGTCGAACCATTAGCGAAGCAGCAATAACTTTAAAAGAAAAATTTACTAAGAAATAAGAGGATTTAAAACTTCCTTCGTAGGTTCGACCAGATCAACGCTACGAGGTAGCTTTTAATCTTTATCCTTCAAAATTCCCTCGACTATGAACTGCTGATTTTGCTGTGGCTTTTAGCCCTCCATTTCCAGATTGGTTTGTTTGTGGGAATTTTATGAGAAATCTTCGCCATGATTATCAAAGACGTGCTGAGCGAGTGGTTCCGACTAAGTATACTTTGGAAAATTTCAAAGGCCACCTTCATATTAGCATAGAACACGTTCGTGTGGAGTCTCCGATATATGAAGGTGTGGAATTGGAGGTTTTTCGACATCGCCTTTTTCCTTTCATCTATATTCTCCTTTTGCTTAAATTAACTACATTACTTTTCTCTTGCAGCTGTAAGAATTCCAGCCAAGAAAACCACTCCCGTCGAGAAAGAAACCAACGAAGAAGAAGAAAATGATAACACCAAGAAACCCATATCAAAGGTAAATTTTGTGCTTATCTTTTTTTTTCTTCTTTTTTTAAATATATATTGCCTTCTCAAATTATCATCTAAAATATGATATAACTTTGATTATTTACAGGGAAGTCGAAAACCTCCTCCGACACCTAAAAAGAGAAAGCAAAAGGATCTCGAGGTTCAACCAATTGAATCCAATGACAGGGATTCTTTGCCAGACCAAACAAAACACCTCAAACAGAAGAAGAAGAAACAAATGAAAATCACTGATGTAAGCTTTCGTCCATAGCCAAAACCCACCAGAGCACCTGTAATGAAACCTCCTACCCTGAAGGTAGTCGAAACTGATGCTGCACCTGCTGGCAAGGGACAAACCGACTAGAAAAACCCTAATCAGGTTGAGAGTGATAACTCTAGCCTTGGGACTGAGAATTCTGAGGTACACAAATTTATTCTTCATTTTGAACTTTTATAATTTTCTTCAATTAACATGCTTCTAACCCATTTTGATTTCTTTTCTTAGACTGCTAAAGATGATCAAGGGCATCCAATGGTACAACAAATTATTCCGACCACCAGCAGCGAACCTACCTATCATCCGACGAGCCCTTCCAGAACTTTCCCCAAGGATTCCACAAAAGGGTTCGCTGACGAAGTGAGCTAACTTACTGATGATCAAGAGAGAACACCACCTTAAGCCGCCACTAATCTTTCGCACACCAACGAACCTAAACAACAAACAAGCCCAGCCAAGGAAGAAGTTATAGCTGACGTCACAGGGGATACTGAAAGGCCCTCCGTAGAACAAGATGTCGAAGATAAATCTGAAGATAGGTCTCCAATATTTCAACAGAATAGCGGCGACGAAAAGGGTGGGGAGGATGAAGGGGAGGAGGAAGATGATTTTGAAAATGAAATTATAGTGGAAGACGAAGAAGAAAAGAAGAAACAAGAAGATCAATCGAAAACCAACCCTGCTTCGACTAGCAAAAACTCCACCAGTCTTTCACACGAAGAACTAGAATCATTGAAGGTACAAAGGCTGCTGGAGTACTTAAAAGCCATGATTAGCTCCAGACACAACTTTGGTGATAAAAGCACCAGTACTTTGACTACCTCAGGCAACCAATCAATTGGTAAACCTGAGGAGGACTTGCTTCCTCAAATCAAAGAGCAAATTTTCAACGTGGATCTCTTCCAACTCTTGGAAAGGGATGCCTCTGCCCATTTTAGGTTCAAAAAACTCTTGAAGCAAGTAAATGTTTTGGAGGTTTCTCCTGAAGTTGCTGACGTCATCATGAAATTAGGCACATTGATTGACATTATTGTTGCTGATCTAAACTATCTTCGAGATTTCTCAAGCAAATTAACAACAAGTCGGAAACCCAGCTAGCCGAATGGGATGCAGCCTCTGAATCTACTACTAAAGTTTCAAACTTGGAAAAGATCTCTAAGCAGAATAAGAAGGAAATCGAAAGTTGTGACAAAAACATCAAAGAATGGGAAAAGCAAATCAAAATTCCACAAAGCAAAATCTCTCAGGCTAAGAAACGTAAAGTTGAGATTCTCCAGTCTAACCAAAAAGAGGTGGCCAAAGAACTCAAAGTTGGAATGTATCATGTCGACAGAGCCCAGCAGCTTGGAAGAGAAATCGAAACCCTCTCAACTAACAAAGCTCTCTGCGAACATTGCTTGATGCTTCAGAAATCTAAATATGAGAGGATGAAGAACTCTTTCCCATTCTGAACTGAATTATTAAACTTTATTTCCTTTTCGATTGTAATTAGCCCTTCGACGATTTTGTATGTGATTATTCCTTTTCTATTTTTATCTCTTGGAGTGCAGGTTTATATTTCTTCAAATATTTTCCATTCACTCTCAAGGTATTTTTATCCTCACTTAATTCTTCGATCTCATATGCGCCATTAGAGAATACTTGAATAGCTTGAAAGGGACCTTCCTATTTCGGGGACCATTTCCCTAAAGTCCTATCTTTTCGATCCATAGGAAGGATCACTTTCCAAACCAAATCTTCAGGAAGAAATGCTTTAACTTTAACTTTTTTGTTATAAGACTTCTATATTCTCTTTTTCTGTCTTTTTAGCAATTCCAAGGCATTTAGTCTCTCTTTGTCCAGATCCACTAATTCGTCCAACATCATATTCCAATATATTTCTGTTGGAATTTCATGATGTCTTTGAATTCTTGTCGATTACAAATAAATTTCCACTGGTAAAATTGCATCATGGCCAAATGTCAATCGAAATAGAGTCGTATTAGTAGCCTCCTTAAGGGGATGTTCGACATGCCCAGATGACTTGGTCTAAAGTCTTATGCCAGTTTCTATGCTTTTTTCCCACATGCTTCTTATTCAAAGCAGTCACAACCTTATTTGTTGCCTCGACTTGGCCATTAGCTTGAGCATAGTAAGGTGTAGATGTTAATAGTTTGAAACCCGTTTCCTTAGCAAACTCTTACATCTTTCGACCAGTAAATACCAATCCTTTGTCTGTTGTAATAGTTTCTGGAAATTCGAACCTGTAGATGATGTATTTCTTAATGAATTCGATCACATCCTCTTGGTCAACGTTCCTCAGTGGTACAACTTCAATCCATTTTGTAAAATATTCAATACCAACCAAGATGTATCTTTGATTTTTGGATGACGCTGGTCAAATTTCTCCAATAAGATCTAAAGTCCAACCTCTAAAAGGCCATGGTTTGACTATAGAATACAATTCGCTTGCAGGAACATGTTGTATGCCTGCATGCACTTGACATTCTTGACATCCTTTGGAAAACTCAATATAATCTTTCAACATGGTGGGCCAATACATTCCTTGTCGAAATAACAACCACTTAATTTTATGGCCCACCTGATGTGCCCCACATGCCCGACTAAGGACACTCGAAAGGGCTAGATATGCCTCAGATTCGCTAAGACATTTAAGGAAAACTCCCTCAAGAGTCTTTTAAACAATTCATTTCCCAAAAGAACATAACTTAAAGCTCGATACCTGATTTTTCGTTTAGTAGACGTCGTTGGGTTTTGCAAATATTCCACTATTGGTTTTCTCCAATCTTCATCCGTCAGGATGTCTATTGCTAATATCTCGAAGCTCTCTTTGTCAGCATATCCTAGCTTTGTTGTTTCTAGATCTGATGGCGATAATCTGGCCGACACAACCCTCCCTCTGACTTCAATCACATCTTGCAACTTTTCCTTCAAAAATTTTATACGCAGAGGCAATCTGAGCCAAATCATTAGCTACTTGATTTTCCAATCGAGGAATGTGTCGAATGCTGACCAACTCAAATCTTTTTAAGAGTCGATTGGCTATCACGAGGTACATGATGAGATTTTCTTTCACACATTTGTACTCCTTTGTGATTTATTTTATGACCAACTCTGAGTCACCCATTATTTCGACTCGAGTTGCCCCTAATTCCCTCAATATCTCAAGTCCGGCTATAAGAGCCTCGTATTCAGCCTCATTATTCGAACAAATACCTTCCGCTTTATACTTGAATTTTGTTGGAATTTTGTTAGGAGAAATAATCAAGACTCCTACACCTGTTTCGTCTTTATGACTCGAACCATCGAAGTACAACTTCCAAGGTTCTAGTTCGAGGTAATTTAATGATTCCTCATTTATCGAGTGGTCGACTATAAAATCCACCACTACTTGTCCCTTAACAACTTTTAAGGGCATATAAGTTAGAGAATATTCAGTTAAGGCTAATACCCATTTACCAATTTGACTATGCAAAATTGGTTTTGACAACATATGCTTTATGTCATACCCCAAATTTTGACCACTAAGATTCCCCATCATTGTGCAAATCATCATCACAATATGGATGAACCATCAGTCTCCCCAAAGATGGGTGAACACTCACTACAAACAATAATTAGGGTTTCAAGCCCTCTTTGAGCCTTAGACAAAGGATCAATCAAGGAATGACATATTCTTTAACTTTTCTAACCTCTCAAACATCCACAATGGATCAAGAGGACTCCCACAGCAAGAATCAAGCACAATGTTGCAGCATTCCAGGTGGATTAAGCCTTAAGATCGCCAATGTCACCAAATTAGGGTTTGGTCGACCAGGGCGTCCAGGTGGAAATTTTCCTCTGGGCATGAGCCAATGCTTCAAAGCATAATCAAATATGCTCCATGGGACATCATGGACCCAATCATCAAGTCAATTTTGACCTCAGGGGATGCATTAATAAAAAATCAGGAATTAGGGTTTCTTGACCTAATTCAGCCCTCCCCCCCCCCAAGTTGACTTTTGGGACAAATCATGAGCCAAGACCTCAAGAGAGGATTTGAGGGTCTCTAATAAACCACCTTGATCCATTTTCAACAATGGATTGATCCAAGAAGGTTGGTTCCCAAGTTTCAGGTTCATCAGAACCACAATTAGGGTTTCGCGGGAAAAGTCAACTGTGCCTTTGACTTTTGACCCAGACATGCTCCCAAACCTTGGGACATGATTCAATACACCTTATAGCACCTATGAAATTAATCCATCAAGTTTTATTTAGGTCAAGGACTTGATTTCATAGAGGATCGCACAGTTTGGAGTTCATCTGACAAAAAGTCAACTGTGCACAAAAGTTAACTTTGACTTTTTTGAGATTTTCCACAATTATGGTTCTTTGACCCTAAAATGATGTTAATGTGTGATTGGGATCATCATTCATCAATAAAAATCAAGAAAAGTGGGATAACTTGTAAAAGGGGTAACCATAAAAACTTAGAAATTTTCTAAGTTATGGAACAAAGTGGCTAGGGTACCAGCTTTGGAGGATCATATCTCCTAAACCACAAGGCCATTTTCCCCATTCAAAGCTGGATTTGTAGCTCTCATGGCCCTCTACAAAAGCTTCAAACATAACTCATTCCAATTCCTCATGGATTTTAAGTTATGGAATGATCAAAATCACAAAAAGTGAAAATGTCACTTTCTTCCAACACTTTGTGAAATTTTCACTAAGTCAGAATCTGTCTTACTTTTTTCAAAATGTAGGGGGGTTTTTCACTTGGATCCAAAAAGTATCAAAATCAATTATGATCAAACAATTGTTGTATCATATGAGGGCTTTCCAATATGGCCAAGAACTCCATCAAATTCCACTTGGGCCATGAGATATGACCATGCCAATATGCCTTGCTGCAAACTATCATGGCAAGGCAGATTTAGGAGTTTTGCTCGATTTGCTCAAATTTTGCAAAGGGCAACTAAATCTATCCATCTGAACACCTCAAGGGGGGACCAAGGAGGGACAAACCCTGATCCATAAGCCTCCCAAGTCTTTGGAACCAAAAGTAGCATGCCAAACCTAGAAGTGCCTAAAAGAGGGACAAGACTCCAATTTTGTTTTGGAGCATTTAATGGATGCACCAAGGTGGCATGGACTGAGCCATTTCCAACGGAATTCAGTCAAGACTTATCCAAGACCAAGGGAACCAGCAGCCTGTGCCCTAACCTCTAGTCAATGGCTAGAGGAGACTTGGATTCTCATTGATCAACATTGGCCAAACCTCTGCTGCAGTTGTCATTCACTATTGTAGCCAAAACAAACTTGCTCTACTATAAATAGAGCTGAATTGTGTTCAGTTTGAGTACACCAAAGCACTACAACACTTGCTTTCTCAAAATCTATTTCTCTAGGCAAAAATACCTTCTTTAGCAAGGTAACTCTGAGTTTTTGAGTTAGAGAGTAATTCCACCACAGCTCATGATCCAAACACATCCAATATGTCATATCTAAGCTGTCCAAACTCTCACAAGTGACCTGAAACACCAAAATCACAAAGTCACCTCTCAAAACCTCAAAAATAGGACTTTTGTGCATTTTTCAAGCCATGTTTTGATTCAGTCACTTTCCAAACCAGATAAAACCTCAAACACACTCCAAATATCATCCTTGAACTATCCCAAATGGTTCCCCCCATCTGGAACACCATTTGAGAGAGTTGCTATTTTGGCCACTTTTGCCCCTTTTGCAAGAAAGAGCTCAAACTTGTTCCTGAGGTTTCCAGCTGATTCCAACCATCCTAAAAGCTTCTAAGGGATCATTTGAGGTTGTTCAAAGCATTAAATCATTTCTGGAATAAAGCCCTTGGCAGATTGCACAAAAGCTCCAAAAAGAGGTAAGCATCACAACTTGGATTCTTTGAATCATGCTTTCTTTTGATGTCCACTGATCATGCATCTCTTATACATGTTATATGTGTTGTGTTTGCACCAATTTATCATGTAATTCATGTTTGTACCATGAGATGGCACAGAAAATGCAAATCATGGCCTATTTCAAAACCACTATCGGGTTTTTCAATAGGAGCATGATCTGAAAAAAAAAAACACCACCACCATTGGATTCCTTGTGAAATTCTAGGCAGGATAGACCTGAATTTTGTCCCAATCCATGAAGAAATGAGAAAGTTATGGCCTTCACGTTGTCAACAAAAATCTTGCCTTGCCTTGCCTTGGGCAAGGCCAAAAACAAGGAAATCCTTGTATATTTGCGGTTGTATTTCAATCAACGGATGTATCACCACCCCAGTGGTAAGGCGCGCGCCCTATACACAAGAGGTCTGGGGTTCGAATCCCCCTCTCCCCAGATCCTCTTTTTGCTATTTTCTCCACTTTTTATTATTTTTCTTATTATTTTTAATGATTTGAAAAATTAATAACTCTCTCAATTTTAATTATTTTTTATTGGTTCTTTTTGCAAAAAATCACAAAAATGTTGAAATATTTTATTCCACAAAAAAATCAAATTTATATTAGTTATTTAATATAATTAGTATTTTTGTGAATAAATTCCTTTTTAATTGTTTTTAAACATTTAAAAGTGGATATTTACTTTGAAAATCAAAACCAAATGAGTTTAATTCATCTTGTGATTAAAACCTCATTTTTTTCAAACCTTAAACAAAAATCACAAGTGGTTTATTCAAATTTATTTGGTATTTTTATCATTTTATTTGATTTTCTTTAAATATTTACTTTTAAAGGAAAACAAAATTAGGGTTTCTTTGAGTTTCACCCTCGCAAATCATTTTCAAACAATCAGGGGCCTCTATTGGAGTGTAAGACCCATCCCCATTGTATATACACCACTTTTTGGGCCTCAGTCATTGTATAAGTCCCACTGTATTTTAAAAAATAACTTCGCGATCGTCACCTTTTTTAGCAAAATCATCTGTGCTTCTCCTTGAGCTGTAAGCCCCACCACTTGTACAAAAATAAATCATTGGGCCTCTAATAGAGTGTAAGACCCTACCACTTTTTTAACCAAAACTTTTTGGGCCTCAATGCATTGTATAAGACCCATTATGTTAAAGAAATCTCGGTGCAATTGCCAATTCAAAAAATAAATCATCTGGGCCTACCCTCGTGTAATAAGCCCCACTATTTTTCTTTAAACACCTTTAGGCCTCTTGAGAGAGTGTAAGACCCATACCTTTGTACAGAAAACCTTTTTGGGCCTCAGTCACTTGTATAAGTCCCTGTATAATTTCAAACAACAATGCAATCAGTGATAAATCCTTGGGCCTCTCCTTGAGCTGCAAGCCCCCAACAACCTTTTCAAAGCACTTTCTCCTTTGATTTTGAATATAATATTGTTATCAAAGCTTTCTTTGTTGAACAAACTAACAAAACAGCATGGAAGCTCTACAACCGAGTAAGTGTTTACCCGCTTTCTTTACCCGCTTTCATATATATAACTGTATTGTGGGGCTGCTCATTGTAAGTCTTTTTTTTCAAACTTTTATATACTTGTCAAATATCCACTGTGTAATACTAGTATAGTTATTTAGAGTTTTCCCCGGCAACTACGTCTAGCACTAGGTAAAGCCCTGTTGGTGACTCTTAAATACAAACAAAACTAGATCCCCATAGGATTACCAGACATAGTCTTCCCTCCTCTTTGGGTTAAACAATATGGAGACGTGAAAGATAACATTCTCGGTGAACCCTTTCTCAGACTGTCACTCTTAGAAATCGTCAAAGAGACTCTACTCCCCAGGGATGATCTTTTCTCCGTGAATGGCATCTCTTGAGTTTCTTCCAAATTCTCGGACTTTCCTGGCTTGATCTATTCTCGGTGAATGGCATGTCTTGAACTTCTCGGGGTTTGGGGACCCACAGGCTTCTTAAAAGCATCCCCGCCTCCTCTTGGGCATTGTACAAGGACCCTTCGGCTTCTTAAAAGCTCTCATGCCTTCTCTTGGGCTTAGTACAAGGTCCCAGAGACCTCTACAGGTATAGGAACAGAACCTAGTCATTAATTTGCTAGAGCTGTCTTTCTAAGTCAAGTGTCAGACCTGTTAATGGGTTGACCTTCATCCCTTAACATACCAGCCTTCTCTTGGGCATCATACAAAGATCATTCACTACCTGAGAATCGATTTCTCAAAACACCGGTAGACTTGGACAGTCTCAATACCCTTTGGATTTTCCATTTCCTTAAAGAACAGGAAATAACCCTGATCCTCTGATTAATTCCAAAGCACAACAATACCTTTAATCGTTCCCTTTATAAGAACTGATTTTCTCTTTTATCCAACATATTGAACCTGTCACTAAACTGAAACAGTCACCGGCACAATAGCCTCCTCTTGGGCTTTGTACAATGATTCTCCCCAGTGGAGCTAACCTTTCCACACTCTCTTATTGAGTATAAAAGACTCTCTTGTTGGGTCAAACCTGTTTAGCCTCCATCTCGGGCTTCGTACGAGATAAAAATCACTCTTTGTTGAGTATAAAAGACTCTCTTGTTGAGTCATTTTCCTCTCAACCTCCATCTTGGGCTTCGTACGAGATACAAAATCACTCTCTTGTTGAGTATAAAAGACCCTTATGTGGAGTCAAAACCTTTTAGCCTACGTCTTGGGCTCCGTACAAGACACATATAAAAGCACTCTCTTGTTGAGTCAGTCACTTGTTAGCCCTCTATTGTTGAGTCAACCCCTTTTAGCCTCTCTCTCGGGCTTCGTACGAGACACATAAAAACACCCTCTTGTTGGGTCAATAGCCTCCTCTTAGGCTTTGTATAAGAAAACCCCGGTTGAGTCAATCAACCTTTTAGCATCAAAATTTGTGTCTTGCTCACAGTATACAAACAGCAACAACTCCTTTTCCTTCATCTAAATTGCTGTAAGCGGCAAGCCTCTGGATTATTTACATCCACGCCACTGTCCCTCTTTTAGCATGAGAAATTCCTAGGGAAAGATGGCATTGCTCTAAACTGAGTTAAAGTCTTTTCCTTTAGGTTAAAGTAATTCTCCTTTATAATCAGTCACCCAACACTTGTGACAAACATACCAAATATCCCCTTTTAGAGATGACAAATTCTCTCTCATCAATAAACCCTTTAGCTTCACATCTTGGGCTTCGAATAAGATACAAATAGACCCTTCAGCTTCACATCTTGGGCTTTGAACAAGATACAAACCACATTTAGCTTCACGTCTTGGGCTTTGAACAAGACACCAAAACAACCTTTTTTCCTCCCATAGAATAGGAAGAACTACGATCGCTCTGATTTCCCTGTTTCGTTAAACGGGAACACGTAGGCATAAGATTGGAAAAATCTTAGCGAGCATACTAATCAAAAACCCAAAACCCAGTATCTCCACCAAATCAACCCAAAAGCATCAAATCTAAACACATTAACATCTTACCTCACAAATAGTCCAGGTACTCTTTTTTTCAACAAAATAACCTAAGAGAGACCCACAGTCTTAATAGCATCTGTAACCTAATAGACCGCTATTCAAACTCATTATGCAAGCAGGGTTAATTGGAGACATCTATTTCCCTTCCTTAATCAGCTCAATAGGATAAAAAATGAATCGAACTGTAGTACCCCAAAGCGATAGTGCTTCGCAACCACGCAAAAATCGCGCGCTACAGAAAAAATGGCGACTTCACTGGGGAGCGCGAGATCTTGTTTGCTTCCCATCTCTTAGGTAGAAACCTTAAGAAAGTGCCACAGGAAAAAATGGCGCCCACCGTGGGGCCCGTCTTCTCTTTCCTACAATCCTTACGGTAGAAAGCTCTGAGTTCTCGAAATGTCACAGAAATGGCGACTCTGCTGGGGAGTCATTGTCTGTATTGGACCATAAGACTAGAGGTCTAGGATGATTAAGAAAAATATATATAGTGCTTTTCCTAATTGATATCTGTGTTTATTTTTCTGCTAATGGGAATGCGAGTAATGCCGCATGTGGAAAGATTGAGTATACACCTAATATAGGTGATGGCAATACGAAGATCGCTCTAGGATACATCAGCTCGCTGGCGATCCGCTTGCTGTTGTTATCCCAAGAGGGGTCAATGATTTTGCGGACAGGTACAAAAATTGCCAGTATAAACCTTTGGGGGGGGGGGGGAGGGGTAGAGCCTTGACTTCATGACACCGACCCTTTGACCCCGTGTTTTTTCTATGTTTTTGTGTGCTGCATTCATAAATTCATTTAAAAAATAGTAAAACAAAAAAAAACTTCTCTTCTAGTCTCTCTTTTTCAAATTAAACTGAGACAATGATTGCAAATGTCAGAGAAAAAAGGAGATTGCGCTAATGGATTTCGGTAGAAAGAAAACTCATAAGTACACCTTCAAGTTTCCAAAGTTAGTGGATTTAAGAGGTTTGGCGAGAATGATCACCAACCACGAGGCTTTCAGAGCCAAGTATGGAGGACTGCTGTCTCTATTAAGGGTCCATGTAATCGAAGGAATTCTGTCCACACTAATCCAGTTCTACGATCCGGTCTATCACTGTTTCACATTCTCGGATTATTAGCTCGCACCAACGCTGGAGGAGTATTCTCACCTGACTGATTTACATATTACTGATCAAGCTCCCTTTTCTGGACTGGAAGAAATTCCAAAGGATCAGACCATTGCAAGAGCAATTTATTTGGACGAGTCAGAAGTCAGGACTCACATGACCACTAAGGGTGGTATCCAGGGTTTGCCAGCCCAATTCTTGATAAAGAAGGCTCTATACTTTGCTAGTATAGGGAACGTGGCCGCTTTCGAGAGCATAATTGTTTTGCTCACCTACGGGTTATTTTTGTTTCCCAACATCGATAACTTTGTAGATATCAACGCCATTAAGATTTTTCTGATCAAAAACCCCGTACCGACCTTACTCGTAGATGCGTATCATTCGGTACATTTAAGGAATTTATACAGTAGAGGAATGATCATGTGATGTGTACCCTTGATTTATAAATGGTTCACTTCCCATTTGGCCAAGTCTGCTGCATTTTGGGATCAAAAAAATACTTTACGTTGGTCACAGAGAATCATGTCTCTTACCAACTCTGACATCGATTGGTACAATCGAATCTACGACGGGATCAAAATCATTGACCGTTGTGGAAATTTCCCAAATGTACCCCTTATAGGAACTAAGGGGGGAATCAACTATCATCCAGTGTTAGTTCGTCGTCAATTTGGATACCCAATGAGGCATGTCCCGGGCAATGCTCATCTGGAAGGTCTTTTCATCAAGGAAGGAGAAAATGACAGGGCACTAAAGACGCAAATAGTGCACACTTGGAAACACGTTCATAGGAAAGGATGAGAGTCTCTAGGAAAACCAGATTGTGTCTCGATGGAGCCTTATCTCCACTGGGTACAAACTAGAGCTCTCAAGCTGAGGATGCCTTACCCTCGTCAGGAAGTTCTTCCATTAAGGGACTCTACCCTTTATCTCATGTCTGAGACGGAAAAACTTCAGGTGACTCTCAGCAAATTCAGAAGGAGAAGAGGTCTTGGAGGAACAAGTACCGTATTCTCAATGTGGAATGTAAAAAAATACAGCAGCTATTAAGAGAAAAAGATGCTCTGATTGAGATTTTAGAGCAGCATGCTGTAGAAAATCAGGATGACCAAAGGAATTTGCTCGCTCCTTTCACTTGGCAAAGGAATGACAACCCGACAACGGCCCAAGAACCCCGGTCAAAGAAAAGGAAAGCACCCGAACCAGCACCTGAGCTCTCTTCAGAGAGGACTCAGGATACATTAGTTTAGATTTCCTTTTTCAGCACTTTGTAATCTACTGTATTTCCATTTCCGCAATCCTTTGAATTCAATAAAACGAGGTTTCCCCACTGTTTGATATTTGCAATCCAATTGTCGAAGTTTACTTTGAATAAACAAAAATAATTAATAATCATTGCATTCATCATTCTCATAAACGCATTCTTCTTACCTACGAATCTCACGTTTGTGTCTCGATTCTAGAGTCAACCTGTCTCATTCGTACAATACTCGGGCCAATCGTCAGAAAAATATGGATGATCTCGAGGAAGAGAACAGAGAGTTGAGATAAGAGATCGACACTCTAAAAGAGGATCTGAGAAAGCTTCATAACGACATGCAAGCTCTAGCCACTACTACGAAAAACCCATTTAGCAAGGGTTGGGAATGACATATAATGACGCGGGCGAAGACGTTGTTATGTAGATTGTTGTTGTAAGTTCGCCGTTTCTACAACGGTATGGAAACTGTTGTTGTATTCTCGAAGCGTGCGATATATTGCAATGGTTAGGTATTTCAACCGTTGTAATATATATTAACTATCGCAACGGTTATCAGTATGAACCGTTGTCATATATGTTAACTATCACAACGGTTATTTGTCTCAACCGTTGTGGAATGTACCCTTAGTTTATTAAATACAAATGTATATTGCTTGTTTTACCATCCACCTTATTAAAGAAATACAACCATTAAAATTGGTAAAGAACTATATAATCTGAAAATTAAACTGTTCTTGAAAACCAACTTAAACACACCACTGTTTTCCGAATTGCATCCATTTCATTCCGCACATTTTATGTTCCTTAACATAAAATTTATGGTTCGATGGTCGGTTTCCTTCAATCCATCAATATCTTTTGTTATAGTTTACCTCATCATCGCCAAAAATCACCACGATTTTATCATCATAACAATGATCATGATCTTAACAACCACGACGATTAGTGACGACGATGAGGTAAACTATAATAAAAGATATCGATGAATTGAAGCAAACGAACCATTGGACCATAAATTTTATGTTAAGGAACATTAAATGTGCTGAATGAAATGGATGCAATTCAGAAAACATTGACATGATAAAGGTTGGTTTTCAAATACATCTTAATTTTCAGATTATAATGTTCTATAGCAATTTAACTGATTGCATTTTCAATAAAAGGATAGTGAAACAAACGATATACATAGTATATAATAAAATAAATTTCATATACAATATCAGAATGAATTCATATATATGTACCTTATCAGAATGAATTCATATATAGGTACAACCATCATCATCACCATGTGAAACAAATCCTAAGAAGTGGGAAGCAATGAGGAAAATTAGTTAGTATTAAATTTAACTATATACAATATACATAGTATATATATAATAAACTAATGTTCTATATCAATTTAACTGATTGCATTTTCAATAAAAGGATAGTAAAACAAACAATGTACATAGTATATAATAAACTAAATTTCATATACAATATAAGAATGAATTCATATATATATGTACCTTATCAGAATGAACTTATATATATATATATATATATATATATATATATATATATATATATATATATATGTACCACCATCATCATCACCATGTGAAACAAACCCTAAGAAGTGGGAAGCAATGAAGAAAATTAGTTAGTATTCAAAACAAAACAACCAAAAGTTGAAACAAAACCCTAAGAAGTGGGACTGTACCATTACAATGAAGTTCACCTTGCTTGTGAAGCATTGAAGTCGAATCTGCACAAAATGAGAACAATCAACAAAAACAACATGAAGCAAACGAGATAATGGGAACTATTTAACAAAAAGATTGAAGTAGAAGATTACCTTATTTTCCATAAACAATATGTACATTACGCTTGCTACCGCCAGCATCATCACCATGTTCATCTAGTTTTAGATTCTGCAAGAAGAACTACAAGGAGGAAGAAGCTTAAATCAAAAGCTTCATACTTCTTGTATTTCTTCTCGCAGATTCTAAAAAAATATGAAGTTTGGGTGCTAGGGTTTCACTGTGAAGGAAACGGCGCGATTGTCAAAAAGGGAAAGTTAATTCCCTTATATAGGTAAAATTTTCACAACGGTTTTCTTAAATAACTGTTATGATAGATTATATATTAATTTAATAATATCACAACGGTTAGTTATAATAACCGTAGCGATACCCCTTATACGTGGTACAAGGTTCGACACCAGGCAACAACATTTTCCTAAAATTACGCCTGGATTATAAGTGATATCGCTACGGTCATTACTTATAACCGTCGTGATATTATTAACCGTTGTACTTCCCAACATATGAACGGTTTACAAGAAAATATAGTTCCAGAATATGAACGGTTTACAAGTTATCATCATTACAGGCATTAAACTATCAGTCTTTTCATCTTCAACCTCATCTATAAATAGACAATTTTACATATCTAAATAATATATTCTTCGTAACAATGAGTTCAACAAATGAGAATCCTAGAAACCTCAATGAGGAACGTCAGGCGCCAATCTAGGAGGTCGTCCAACCAGCAACTGCCAACTTCAGGGATGCCTTAAGGGTAAGGAAGGATAAGAAGAAGAAGAAGAAGAAGCCGAAGAAGAACAAGATAAAGAAGAAAATGAGGCATGTATATTATTATTCCGATGAGGGGAGTGAGGAGAGATGTCTAGATTATGAAGATGCATTTTATGCTATGGGCTCTGACAATGATCTTGATAGGTAATATGTTTATCAATGTACACTCAATGGAATATTAAAATAAAATTATGTCTATATATGTTCATCTCTTACAGTTTTATTTTTAAAGTTATATATATACTCTATTGCACTTAAAAATACTAAAGAATATATTGCTGTGAATCGAAGCGTGATACATGTAGTACAACGGTCTTCTAATACAAGCGTGTTAAAATGTAAAAATATGGAAAAAAAATATAGAGCTGGGAATCGAAGCTTGTTACATAGCTTGTATTACAACGGTTATGTAATACAACCGTTGTTAAATATGGCGTTATAAATTTTTAATCTTGTTACAATGGTGGGATATGAAACCGTGGTAAACCTGGCGTCGTTAAATGGGGTTTTCGTAGTAGTGAGCAGAAGCTCAAATGCAATAACAAAGGATTGTGATCTCAGAGATCACATCAATGCCCATAGTGGAGAAGTATGATCCTAGGTACAAAATGCCTAAAGATCGTCCCTGGGGCATGCCTATTAACTATATCCCGAAAGGATATGTTTCGCCGATCGCTAGGGATCAGGGAACCGCAACAGGAACCGCTGGGCCTGAAGGTTACAAACTACGAGAAAGCGAAGATGCCAGGGGCATGATAGCAACTCCTGAAATTTACAAACTTCAGGAGGCACCGAGAGTCTCGGTTATAATGACTATACCACCGCCCGTGGTACACACTGTCCAGAAAGGACAGATTCCACAGATACCCTCTGGTGGAAACGAAAGTATGTTCGACAGAATGAATGAGTTCCAGGAACAATTCATGGAGATGCAGAAAAAACTGCAAGCCCTTCACGGTCAGGATCTATTTGGAAAGGACGCCGCGGACCTCTGCTTGGTCCCCAATGTGAAAGTTCCACACAAGTTCCAAGTACCCGACTTTGAAAAGTACAAGGGTAACTCTTGCCCTCAGAGCCATTTGGTGATGTACGCTCAACGAATGTCAGCTCAGACAAAGAACCAGGAGCTACTGATTCACTACTTTCAGGATAGTTTAACCAGTGCGGCATTAAAATGGTACATGGGTTTAAACCGCACTACGATCGGCACATTCAGAGATCTTGGCGCTGCTTTCGTTCAACAATATAAATACAATTTGGACATGGCACCAGACAGAGATCAACTCAGATCAATGTCACAAAAAGACAAAGAAACCTTTAAGGAGTACACTCAGAGATGGCGTGAAATTTCCGCTCAGATTTCTCCACCTCTGGAGGAAAAAGAGATGACAAAGATCTTCTTAAAGACCTTGAGCTCATTTTACTACGACAGAATGGTCGCCAGTGCGCCCAGTGACTTCACCGAGATGGTGGTCATGGGAGTTCGTCTTGAGGAAGCGGTCCGGGAAAGACGTTTGGTTAAAGACGCTGGATCATCAAGTAATAAAAAATGATACGGTAGTACTCTCCCTAAGAAAAAAAAGCAAGATATCGAGAATATCTCTCTCAGAAAGCAAAGGCAACGATATCAACCAGTAGCAGCTGTAACTCCTGCTATCAATCCCACGTCTGTTCCTACGTATCAACCTCAGGTTGCTCAGAGCCAACCTAATCAACAGAAACTTCAGTAATGGACACAACATTCTCTTCAGCAGGCTCGTCCTCAGTACAACAACAACCGTACAATGCAACCACCAGGGTTTGACCCTATACCCATGTTGTACGCGGAGCTGCTTCCATTATTACTGGTCAAGGTACATGTCCAAACTAAGTCTCCTCTTACAGTACCGAAAAATCCGCCTTTTTGGTTCAAAACGGATCAGACGTGTCCTTACCATCAAGGAGGAGCAGGGCATAACATAGAAAACTATCTCAGTTTCAAATCTGACGTACAAAAGCTTGTTAGGAGCATGGTCTTATCTTTCAAGGATACGAATCCTAATGTTCTCAAAAACCCCCTGCCTCAACATGAGAAAGCTGCAGTCAATTTGATAGAGGGGGAGTCTAACAACACCTATCAAATTCACGATGTACTCTTGTTAAGAGCCAACTTGGTCAAGATGCATTGTAGACAGAGCGGATATGGCCATGTGCCACCTCTTAATTATCACCAGTGTGATATCTGCTCTAAAAACAATCAAGGATGTTCTTTGGTGCAAGCAGCTCTACAAGAACAATTAGATCTCGGATGGATCCAAGAGCATCGAGTTCGTGGAGTCAACATGACCTATACAAATTCCAACATCATTCAGAACCACGACATCTGTGCAATGAATGTCAACTTGGTGGCGATGCACTCAAGGCAAAGCCAATATCATAATCTACCACTGCACGATTATAATTCCTGTCTGACTTGCTCGGTAAACAAACAGGAGCAAGACCTCAAGACATGATTTGAGGGTCTCTAATAAACCTAAATTGATCCATTTGGAACAATGGATTGATCCAAGAAGCTTGATCCACAAGTTTCAATTTCCTCAGGACCACAATTAGGGTTTCGGGGAAAAAGTCAACTGAACCTTTGACTTTTGACCTGGACATGCTCCCAAACCCTGGGACATGATTCAATACACCCTATAACACCTATGGAACATATCCATCAAGTTTGATTTAGATCAAGGACTTGATTTCACAAAGGATCGCACAGTTTGGAATTCATCTGATAAAAAGTCAACTGTGCACAAAAGTCAAAGTTTGACTTTTTGAGATTTTTCACAATTATGGTTCCTCAACCCTAAAACAATGTTAATATGTGATTTGAATCATCATTCATCAGGAAAAATCAAAGAAAGTAGTAACTTGTAAAAGGGGTAACCATAAAAAACTTAGAATTTTTCTAAGTTATGGAACAAAGTGGCTAGGGTACCAACTTCTAAGGATCATAACTTGAGATCCAAGCAACCATTTTGGATGGTCCAAAGATGGATTTGTAGCTCTCATGGCATACTTTAAAATTGTCAACTACACCTCATTCCAATTCCTCATGGATTTTAAGTTATGATTGGATCAAAATCACTAAAAACATGAAAATGCATCTTATTTCAACACTTAGACAAATTTCTGTCCAAGACAAATTTTGTTGAAAACACTAAAACTTGTGAGGTTTTTTCACATAGTTGCAAGTGAAATCAATTCCAAATATAAACATCAATGTTGTTGCAAATGTTGCTAAGAATTCAAAGAACTTATTAGCATGAATTGATTCAACTTGAGTCAAGAGAAATCCATGACCAAACATGCCTTGTTGCAGCTGTTTTGCAACAGATTTTGTTGCATAACTTGATGAACTCGATTCTTATCCAAAGAGCATTGATCATATGACCTGCTACACTCACTTTGATGACTACAAGCTATGCACCACCTGCCAATTCAGTTCAAGGCCAGCCAATGGAATCATGAACATAAGAGAATATGCTTGGAATCCAATGTGCATTTATGAGCAAATACTGAATATTCAACTTTCCCTTTATGATCAGTCAAGCTGCCTTTATAATCCACCAATAAGAAGATTCCAGAATGTAGAATTCGTTAGACCATAGCTGAGCTATTTGGAGACTCATTTATTCCTTGTGAGTGAAGATATTTGCCAAGCATTGACCAAGAAAACATAGAGCATATCTCTTGAGCCCGAGCTGGAAACTTCAGGGCAACATCTTTGCCTATAAATAGAGTGCATATTTCATTCTTTACACCATACAAAAGCACAAGAATTCTTTGGTTTCCTTCTTTCACTCTCTAGTCACAAAAACTCCTTATTTGGGCTAGTCACTATCGGGTTTTAAGTTGCAGAGCCAAGCAACTCATACCATCACTTCTAACACATCACATATGATGTATAGAAGCTGTCCAAACATCTAAACTACTTCTGAAACACCTGAATCAAAATCTCAATCTTCAACCTACCTGTTATGCAGTTGGATTTCTCCAACTTGATCCAAAGATTTTCAAAGTGTTCTAAGGCTTGCAATCCACTCAACAACATCCATTGAAGCTGTAGAGGTCATCAAATTACTTCTGGAACACACTTTGTGCAGAGTTCCAATTCTTCTTGCAGCCAGGTAAGCCTCAAACTCTCATAACATTATCCATGCATATTTCCTCGCATGATACTTTTTCCAAATGTTTATTATCATGTTTTAAGTGTTTCCCCTAAAAAATTTTGATCATAGCACTCACAAACATGTCTACACGATTGCTTTTGCAAAATTAGGGTTCATACATTCATGTTAATGTAACTTGCTGCACACTAAAAATAAATGAAATCAAATATTGTCATCATGTTCCTTGTTAAAAAATGCATGAATTTGGTGTTTGAATCATGTCGAATGGTTGAGAAACGAGTGAGATAGAGAGCTTCACGCATCTGGCCCAAGGAAGAGGATGGCCACAGCGCCATTCTTCAGGTTTTCAAACCAAGTTTGCCTTATATTTTTCATTTGCCATACTATATTTGAATTGGAATTGTGCCCCAGTGGTTGATCAGCTGGTTTGTGTGTATTGAGCGAGTGGAAGGTCTGGGGTTCGAATCGCCCTCGCCCCAGACCTTTTTTTTCCACTTTTTTCCCATTTTTTATTATTTTTCATATTATTTTATAATTGATTTGAAAAATTAATTTCTCTTTCAATTTTAATTATTTTTTATTGGTTCTTTTTCCGAAAAATCACAAAAATGTTAAAATATTTAATATAGCTGGTATTTTTGTGAATAAATTCATTTTTTATTGTTTTTAAACATTTTAAAAATGAATATTCATCTCGAAAATCAAAACCAAATGAGTTTTAATTCATCTTGTGATTAAAACTTCATTTTTTAAACCTAAACCAAAAATTACAAGTTATTTATTCAAACTTATTTGGTGTTTTTATCATTTTTTATTAATTTTCTTTGAAAAATTACTTTTAAAAGGTGAAAATTAGGGTTTCTTTGATTTTTGATCTTTCATCAATCTTTTTCAAACACTCATGGGCCTCTAATAGAGTGTAAGTCCCAATCCCTCTTTGAAACCAAAATAGTTTGGGCATTAGTCATTGTATAAGACCCACGGTGTTTTCAAAAATCTCGGCGCGATCGCCATTTAAAATAAAACCACTTGGGCCTCTCCCTAAGTTGTAAGCCCCATTCTTTTTCTTAAAATTACTCATTGGCCTCTAATAGAGTGTAAAACCCAATCTTTTTTTTAACCAAAACCTTTTTGGGCCTCAGATATTGTATAAGTCCCTCTGCGTTAAAAAAATCTCAGCACGATCGCCATTTTCAAACAAGAAAATCATCTGGGCCTACCCTTGTGTTGTAAGTCCCATTTCTTTTCTTTAAATAATCTTTGGGCTTCTCCTTGAGTTGTAAGACCCAACCTTTGTTGTACATAAACCATTTTGGGCCTCAGTCGTTGTATAAGTCCCGATACAATATTCAAAACAACGGTGCGATCACTGTCAAACTCTTTGGGCCTCTCCTTGAGTATAAGCCCCACCAATCTTTTCAAACCAATTCCCTTTTGATTTAGATTCAAATATATGTATTGTTATCAAAACTTTCTTTAATTTCTTTGAACAACTAACAATACAGCATGGAAGCTTGCTCACCTGTAAGTTTTATCGGCTTTCTTTTACACGCTTTCATATATAAATAACTGTATTGTGGAAAGCTGCGTATGGTTAGTTTGATTTCATACCTTTTTTAAATACTTGTCATATATCAACTGTATATATACTAGTATAGTTATTTAGAGTTTTCCCTGGCAACTAGGTCTAGAACTAGGTAAAGCCCTGTTGGTCACTCTTAAAATACAAACAAAACTAGATCCCCATAGGATCTCCAGATACAGTCTTGCCTTCTCTTGGGCTTAAACAATATGGAACAAAGAGAAAGGCAGTATTCTTCGTGAACCTTTTCTCAGGCTGTCACTTTTGAAATTGTCAAAGAAATTATACTCCCCAGAGTTGATCTATTCTCGGTGAATAACATCTCTTGAATTTCTTCAAATCACAAAACTTTCACTAAATGATCTATTCTCGGTGAATAGAATTTCTTGAACTTTTCTTGGTTTGGGACCCACAGGCTTCCTAAAAGCATCCCCGCCTCCTCTTGGGCTTTGTATAAGGACCCTCCGGCTTCTTGGAAGTTCTCATGCCTTCTCTTGGGCTTAATACAAGGACCCTGACGACCTCTTAAAGGTATAAGACAGAACTTAGTCATCCTTTGATAGAGAACTCTTTCCAGTGTCAGACCTCAGACCACTTTAGCGATGATTCTCATCCCTTAATGCCCTTGCCTCCTCTTGGGCATCATACAAAAGATAAAACTCTTCCACACCAGTAGACTTGGACAGTATAATCCCCTTGTGTCTCAAAGACATTCTCAAGTTCCTTACAACTATAGGAAAAAACCCTGGGCATTCTGGATCGATCTCCAGCAGAAACCCAGTCTCTCTCATGAGAGTTCCCTGACCAGGGTCAACACTATCTTAAATCAGAACCTCAAGGTATCTGACATCTCAACTCTTCTGTAATCCTCAGCAAGAGTTGATTCCCCACTTGGACCTGCATGGGGATTTCAATTATCCCCGGCAAAAGATAGACTCCTCTTAGGCTTTACATAAGGACCTTTCCTCAGTAGAAAGTTAGCCTCCTCTTAGCCTTTGTATAATGATCCTTCCTCAGCAAAGTTAGCCTCCTCTTGGGCTTTGTACAAATGATTCTCCCCAGTGGAGCTAACCTTTTTAGACTCTCTTGTTGAGTCAATTACTTTTTAGACTCTCTTGTTGAGTCAATCACCTTTTCAGACTCTCTTGTTGAGTCAATCACTTTTTAGACTCTCTTGTTGAGTCAAACACCTTTTCAGACTCTCTTGTTGGGTCAACCTTTTTTAGCCTTAATCTTGGGCTTTGTATAAGGCATATAAAAATACTCTCTTGTTGAGTTGATCTTTGTCCGAACTTGGTATAAAGATTTCCCCTAGCAGGAGCTAACCTCTTCTCAAGTTGTGTAGAATAATTTCTCCAGCTTGTCCAGCCTCCATCCTGGGCTTGGTACAAGATAGATAAAAACACTCTCTTGTTGAGTCAAACCCCTTTATCCTCAATCTTGGGCTTTGTACAAGACATAAATCTCCCTCTCTTAAGTTTGGGACAAATATCTTCTCCAATAGAGTCATTTCCTCCCAGCATTCCTTTAGGCTTTGGGGAATGATTTTCCCCAAGAAGAGTCAAACTCATTCCAGCCTCCTCTTAGGCTTTGTATAATGATTTTCCCAGTAAGGCCAGCCTCAAATCTTGGGCTTTGTACAAGACACATACAATCCCTCCCCAACGGAGTCAAAATCCCTTTTAGCCTCAATCTTGGGCTTTGTACAAGACAGACAAAATACTTTTCCCCGGAAAAGTCAAACTTCTAGCCTCCTCTTAGGCTTTGTATAAAGAAATCCCCTAGCCGGGTCAATTAACCTTTTAGCATCAACCTTGGGCTTTGATCAAGGCACACAAAAATCAACAATCATTCTTTAGAGATGACAAATTCTCTCTCAGTCAAAACCTTTTAGCTTCAATCTTGGGCTTTGAACAAGACACCAAAACATTTTCCCCTCCCTTAGAATAGGAGGAAATACGATTGCCCTGATTTCCCTATTTCATTTAAACGGGAATACGTACGCATAAGATTGCAAAATCTTAGCGAGCATACTAATCAAAAACTCTAGGTCCAGTACCTTCACATCAAAACTTAGGTCCAGTACCTCACCAAAAAACCCGAACATCAACAAAAACTCACTCGCTCGCTCATACTTCCCAAGAAACTTTCCCAACCCATTAACAGATAAACACCATAAATTACAAAGTGAAACCTAAAGCTAATATCATGTGGATAATCACATATAGGATGGGTAATTGATAACTCCCCATCGTATAACCTGACTTCGACTCCCCGAATATCTTTTAAGCGTTTGTTCCATTAAACATTCGCGTGCAAGGTTAGTTTTAGATAGCTTCCCTTTCCATTTCAGCTTCATGAGATAAATAAGAAATCAGAAAGTAGCACCCCCTCCCACCATTGCGGTGAGGAAAACTTCAGATATAAGGTGGTCGCGTCACCGACAAAAATTGCTCGCTACACAACCCCCTTCTTGAGTACTTTTCTCACCTTCAGTTGGTATCAGAGCATGGTCTGTACATAACACTTAACAGTGGTGCAGATAATGATCCAATGAGAAAAGTATGTCTGTTAAAGATTTTCCTTCAAGAAGGAATTAAGTGCCACATGAAAAATATTACATTGCTTTTCCTACCATATTCAAAGGGTGATTCCGCTGAATTTAGATGATGGAAACGTTAAATATATTTTTAATTCATTGGACTTGATAAAGTGTTTTGTGAAGGTCTGTAGAATACCCTTGAAAAAGGTATTACTATAGAAGTTGATGGTGTAGGGATGATCAAAAATTGAAAGTCTCTCTCACCAGCTCAAAAGAAACTTATTGAGAATATCTTCAGAGGTAGAAGCATTCTGGTAGGTGCTCTATCTCGATTCTGAGTATATCAACATCATTGATACGTCTAATGCTCAGACTATCTTTGAATCCTTGTGCTCAGATTTGTGGGAATCAATTATGAAGCTTGTCTAGTTACACTTCATCTAATCTTTCCAAGCAAATTATGAGAAGATTGTTTTGAATTCAAACTTGAGGTCATAGTTATTCAAGAAGTCATACAACTTGAGTTTACTATGCCTTATAGGTTTATCTTGTGATCTCCAAAGAAAATAAATGGAATTAGATGATGAAAAGCTATCTAACAAATCATCTTTCCTAAAGCCCTTTGAAGGATACTTCCTATAGAATGTATGATGATGAGGAATAAACCTTCCTAATTAGAAGATTTCTTTAACTGGCTGAATGGAACGTGACATTTGTTGTTAGAAGAGTAACTTTAGAAGCTTCTAAGATATTCGTATTTCAACTGATTTCTAAAATCCAAGAACAAGGAGAAACACTACTGTTGCACCCCAAAATTCTCCCTCTCATTTCTAACCCTAACTGGTTTTCGCTTCACATTCATCTACATCATCATTAGGTCATAACAGTCAATCATGCATTGCATTAGGTGCTTAAGACATGGGATCATATTGTTTTTATGGCTTAGGACTTTTTCCTATTTCAAGTTTTAAGCAGCAAGCATCAGAGGCTCCAATATTTATTTTACTCATTGATTTGGTACCAGACCATATTTTTCCAGCAAGGTATTATGAGTGCAAGAGGGAATTCACAACTTAATTCAGCCATTATTCAGTTGCAATATCAAATGACAAGTTTCAGAGGCAGAACAATGCTCAGAACAAGTGGCAACAGTTAGTTTTCCAAGTTTCCCTCCTTTTGGCGCCAAAATTCAAATTTTGAATGTGTTAATCGATTAATCTTTTCCTATAAAACAGTTAATCGATTAACACGTGTGATTTTTGCCCAGAAATTTCAATTTTCAGCACTGTGCAGTTGCAAGTCCATTTTGATGACTTGGGTACACATTTGCATCAGTAGAAGTGTTGTACCCCAAATTTTACCCCTTAGATGTCATAACATCTTGCATTGACATATAGGTTCAATCATCTATGCATTGTTAACTAACCACTTCATTTTGCAAATTTTGTTTTTTCCTGTGAAAAGCCAGGACTTATACCAAGAGAAGGACAATTGAAGCTCCAAATGTAACCATGTGAGCTCACTTACATTCAAGAGGTCTAATCTAACAAGAAATCAAGACCATCTGACTTTCATCACAAGTAGCTGGAGCCACAAGTTCACCCTGCTTCCTATTAGGGTTTTGTCAAGACAAGTTGATCATGGCCTTTGTTTTTGACCAAGGTTTGTTCTCAAACCCTAAGACTTAACTCCGCATGATAGAAGACATCCCTGGAGACCATCATTGAGCCTTAGATATGATTAAAGAAGCAAGATCATCAGAAATCATTCAAGTGCATTCATAGTTGAAGTTAGGGTTTTGACTGAAGCCCTAATCCTTGAGACCTTGACCCAGAATGAAACATCCAAGTCCTCAATCCATCATGACATGTCTCATTGATGAGTTAGGGCATGAGAGATCAAATTTTAAGAAGTTTCTTGCAAAGGAAGCAAGGTTTGGTTCATGAAACTTTTCAAATTTGGAGATTTCACTACTTGTGCCAAAATTGAAACAGTCATAACTTTCAAACCACACATCCAAATGTAGTGACTCAAAGCTCAAATGGAAGCTCTTTCCATGATCTTCAAAACATATTAGAGGACCCTCTTCCAAAAATGCTTGGTTTTTTAGTTACAAGACTTGGAAGATAAATCACCCTTAAGGACTTAGTGAAATTTCAGCTTTTTCACCCTTATTTGCACACAACTTCAACTCAAATTTTCATACAGTTCCAAGCCTCAAATAAAAAATCCTTGAACATGAACGTTGTAGAGGGAATTGAGGGCTTTCCAAAAAGTACAAAAACTCCTCCATCCATTGAGTGAGCTGAGAGATTCGAATTATTGAAGTTTGAGGTCTATTTCTTGAATTTCAAGTTACCAACTTATGCATAATGGTGCATTACTATTTTAATCACCCAAAACCTTCACTCTTATGATGTTTAAGTTCAAGATTACCACATTTAAACCTTTGCCACGAATTTTCCAGGTTGCACACTCAAAATAACATTGTTTAATCAAGTGTATGCAAGTGGATTTCATGAAAGAGAAACTTTTTCAATCCTAACAGCATGGCAGCCACCTTTCTCCTTGTAACTTGGGCTCTAAACCAATACTATCAGTCCACAATGCTACAGAGCCTATGACCTTAGCCTTGAATACTTTTGCTTCAACCAAACCAGCTCACACGAATGACAACTTTCCAAAAGGGCAACTTGGCCATTTCTGATTTCTGCCCATACCTTGAACCCTCTACATTTCCTATAAATAGGGCATCATTCTACACTCCAACACACACCAAAATCACCTTAAAACCAAGGCTGATCCTCTCTCCATCCTCTCATCCCCATTTTCTTGCAAACTTACAAAAACACCTCAAACAACCATGTCCCTTGTGCATTCATTCCCAAACTCCACAAACCCTCTCTAAACATCATATAGAGAAATTTCAAACACTCAAACCCTAGCTGTAATCACTTCACCATTACATGCCATTTCCACACCTCGATTCGCAAGAACATTGCTACAGGAGTGTCCACTCAAGCTTCCCATCATCCAACACCACAAACCCTCCATAAACACTTCATAGAGAACCTCTAAACACTCAAACACTAACTGTAGTACCTTTACCAACATCTGCCATTTTCAAAGTTTCCATTGACACAAGGGCATGGGTTTGGAGCTCTAGCTTGCTTCCAGCCATTCCAAGCATCTTGGTCAGTTCTCCTAGCATCCACAAGCATAAAGGGAAGGAAAAAACACTTCTGCAAGTCCCTTGAAGAGGCCTTGGACCTACTCCAAGAGGTAAGCCTCTAAAACCTTGAAACGCATAAGCATGTCATGATTTTGTTTGTTCTTTGATATTGGTATATGCTTGTTATGGTGGTTGAGTTATGTGAACCATTGCATCCTTGTTATGGCTTGTATGTTTAAAGTTTTAAGCCTCTGAATATTGTTGTTGTGGCACTGGTCTTTGCTTTCGTGCGAGCTGTGTGTTTAACTTTAGGGAAAACAAGTAGCATATTGAAAATCCTTGTTTTTTGCTGATCAGTTTAGGCTGCTAGTTTGTGAAAAATGATGAAGAAATGAGAGTGAACCAGGCTGGGAAAGATGAGAGGAAGTCATGCATTTTCCTTTTCTTTCCACGATAAAATGCCAAGATTTTTCACGTTGCATGGGAAAGTGAGATGCGTGGCGCGTTGTGAGTGGCTGGGTGCGTGTTTTGTCGCGTAGTAACTTAAGCATAGGTGACCGGTTGAGGACATGTTGTTGGCATGTTTCATTGTTATGTTTTTTATGTGTTTTCACCTGGCCATTTTTTTGTTTCGCTCCTAAAATATACATTTGTGGGGGTGGCTTATACAATGGATGTATAGCCACCCCAGTGGTCTGAAGCGCGCATGTGAAACCAAGGGGTCTGGGGTCCGAATCCCCCTCGCCCCAGACACCCTTTTGGCTTTTTATTTCCTTTTTTCTGTTTTTCACTTGTTTTCGATTTTGGGTCGTCTCGCTAATGAAACCCCCCTGTTTATGGCCCATGCGCGCAACAACATAACCCTCAGTTCATTTTCTTTTACTAGTACACCCCCTCTTATTTTCTTTTCAAATGTTTTTAATTTTATTTTCATTTTCAATTCTGTTTTATTAAAAATAGTTGTTGTTAATTAAAAATTCCAAAAAATATTCAAGATAACACTTCAAGGTTTAATTTAATTTTCTAATATTTTTATTTTCATTTTTATTTAATTTTAGTAACTATTTCTTATTTTCTAAAATTAAGAGTAATTTTAATCTAGTTTGTGAACCTCTTTTGAAAAATCCCTTTGCTCTTTACTTTCTTGAGCTAAATTTCCAAAGTGTCTTAGAACACATTAGAGGGATATTTGAGGATCAACTTGTGACCTTGAATGAGGTCTTTTACCTAGGTTTAGGGCTCAATATTCGCCCTCGATTCTTAAACCTAAAACCATTGTCACTCACCTTGAAATTCCATTTTTTGAGAAGACTATATTTGCCACACTTGTTTGACACTTCACACACATTCTTAAATGTTATAATTTGAATAAGGCCTTGCTTTTGGTCTTGTCTTGGTTTGGTTACCTTGATTTCTTTTGATGTTATTCATGCTTAATCATTGTACATTCCCTTGAGTTCTTACACTCATTTTATTCCTGTAATTTCAAACCCATGTAACTCTCTTGTTCATATTAAGTTTGTTGCCTCCCCTCCTTCCAAAGGAAAAGCCTCTCTATTGACCTCTAAGTCATAGAAAACTCATAACCTCCCTCCTCGACCCCAGAGTCATAGATAGCTCATTCCCTTTTGACCTAGCCTTCCCAAGAGATAGCCATTAATCTCTTACAACTCTTAAACCTTTCTTTAACCTTCACAAGAGATAACCATTAATCTCTTCTCCTTCACGATGGTCTAACCCTTCATAATCCTTTCACAAGAGATAGCCATTAATCTCTTCTCCTAAACAATTGATCCTCACAAGCTTTGCTTTCAAGCTTCTCACCCTACTTTTCCCTTGGAACCTTGACCACAGTCAAGAGTTCCTCACCCCATTGTGGGGAACTACGAATGCTTTGATTCCATTTCCGTCAGGATACATAGGCACAAGATGCGACGTCTTGGCGAGCATACTTAGTGTACATACCCATAGGTCTTTACCTTAGCACTTTTCCTTAGCAAGCAAACATAACATCACATAAACCAAACAAGAGGTTCCTGTAGAGTACTACAGATACTTAGGATGCTAACACCTTCCCTAGGTATAACCAACCCCCGAACCTTAGATCTCTAGTTGTGTTCCTACATAGCGCACTTAGGGTTTTTTGATCTTTACCCTTTCCTTTGGATAAATCAAAGTTCGGTGGTGAATTTCAAAGATTTGTGATTCAAGTTAATTAGTAGCTTGTTATCCGATTATCACTGCAACAGAAAATGGCGACTTCACTGGGAACGATATTTCCCCTAAGAGGGTTAAGCCCACCTTGTTTGTATTTGTGTTATTTATATGTTTGCTTGCTTGTATACTTGTATATTTTGTATATTTGTATATACCTGTTGTGCTTGGGTTTTCTGTATGCAGGTTGGTTACTTTGAGTGGTGAGGATAAGTCATGTACCCGGACTTGAGAGTACACTTATGATAGGACGATGGTATATTCAAGGAGGCTTTGAGGGAGTCGATTCCCGAAAAAGTTGACTTGAGACACCATCACTCAGTGAGGCCCTCTTGAGAGTCTAGTCATGTTGAACGAGTTTATTCATGAAAACATGCTACTCTCGACATAGGTGCCATCGATACTGAGAACCGTAGTTACCTTTAACCCCACTTGGCCTTTTAGGACGTAGTGCGGTGACCATGAGGGAGTCTATTCCTAAAATGGTTGTCACGTGATACTACACTCAGACGAGACTCTCTTGAGAATATTATTGACTACCGAGTCATTCGGGAAATCGATAATATTCGAAAGATGGGTTGTTGACTCTGGGAACTCTGGGAACTCTTAGAACCCTGTTCTACTGATACAATAACCCTAGTACACGCACTGTGGTTGATTCTTTACCCGGACTCCATGCTGTGATCTCGAACCCTTGATCCTGTTGCATGTGTTTTGCATCCTGTTTGCATTGCATTGCATATCATTTGCATCTTTTCATCTTTCATTGCATGCATCTGTTTGTCCACTTAATCATTTCCAGTGGTCTCTGTCTTCCAGTGTCACCTGTGAGTCGTCAAGCTGATTCCTCGACACCGATACTGGACTAGTGCTAATTACAGACGCAAGATGTCAGAGCAAGAGGCACACAATGCTGAGGTTCGAATGGAAATCGATGACCTCAAATCAAGTATGACTAAACTAACTGAGATGCTTCAAGTTTTGATTGCCAGAGGAGAACCTCCCCAAAGGACTGTCATCCAGGAAGTTTCAAGTGTTGAACCTCCACCGGTTCAAATGCCACCGTCGACTTGGCCCGAGTTTGGTTTGCCACACAACTATTCTCCGCCGATTGTATCTACTGATATGCATGTATTTCAAGCTCCTATTTTTGCTGAGCCCAGACCTACAGTCCGTGCCGTTCCACAGACTATTTAAGCTTCTTTTGAGAATCCCCTCTTTGAGTACAATGATGCTAGTGCTCAAGGAGAAGATTGTGAAGACTTTGTTGAACCTAAAGTTGTCCGTGAGCAGTTTCAGACCTTAGCCAAAAGACTTAAAGCCATTGAGGGTAATGACTTCTTTAATGTGGATGCAGACAACATGTGCTTAGTGTCTGGCCTTGTTATGCCTGCTAAGTTCAAAACTCCAGAATTTGTTAAGTACAAGGGTCATTCTTGTCCAAGGGCTCATTTGGTTATGTATCTTCACAAAATGGATGCTTATACCAAAAATCAGAAACTGCTTATCCACTGTTTTCAGGATAGCTTGAGTGGGGCATCACTTAAATGGTATATGGGTCTCGAGCAAAACTCCATTCACTGCTTCCAAGATCTTGTAAATGCCTTTATGAAGTGTCATACCCCAAATTTTGACCACTAAGATTCCTATCATTGTGCAAATCATCATCACAATATGGATGAACTTTCATACTCATTAGTCTCCCCAAAGATGGGTGAGCATTCTCTACACTCAAAGAATTACGGTTCCAAGCCCTCTCAGAGCATTTAGACAGAGGATCAATCAAGGAATGACATGATCTTCAACTTGTCTAACCTCTCAAATATCCACAAAGGATCAAGAGGTCTCCCACATCAATAATTAAGCACAAGAGTGCAACATTTCAAGTGGATCAAGCCTCGAGTTCATCTAATACAAAGTCAACTGACGCAGAAAGTCAAAGTTTGACTATTGGTCAACTTTGAGCTTCACAAGCCATTACTCAAGAAAATATGATGGATGATTTAATTTGATCAAATTTAAATCAAGAAATAATGGAAAATTGCAAAATTGATCAAATTGAAGGAAACTTAGAAATTTTTTCTAAGATAAAATCATGTTAAAGTGCACAACTTTTCAAGGTTGTAACTATTGGTCCAAGCATCCATTGATTTTGCTTAAGGGCTACTTTTAAAGAGGGTATTTGATACTTCAACATTGTAGAAGGAATCAACTCAAAATATCATAAGGATTGAAAGATATAAGTGATCAAAGTTGGGAATTCTTAATGTCAAATGTTCCGACATTTCATAGGACATCATTAATATTTTTCCAGCAAGAATGTCCCAACTTCAAGGATGTTTTTCTCCATGATCCAAGTTGATTCAAGCCAAAAATTGAACATCAAAGTTGAAGTACGTAATCTCACCTTTCCAGAAAGTCCTAGAAAGCTCATTTATCATTCTCGAGCAGAAAGTTATGGTCTCTGTAAAAGGCATTGATAAAACAGAATTTTCATGACAGCTTTTAGGACAGATTTGATCACACAAGTTCAAGGTCATTTTTTATAACTTTAAAAGTTTTATCTTCACAATCCTTGAACATCAAAGTTAAAGTACGTTATCTCAGCTTTCCAGAAAGTTGTAGAACGTCCATTTATCATACTCGAGCAGGAAGTTATGGACTTTACAGTAAGGCTTGCTGCAGCTGTTTTTTAGGACAGATTTTGTGCACTTTTTCTTGTGCCACACAATTTTCAAGCTTTGTCACCATGCAGGACAAGCATCAAAGGTGCAATTCACTTCAAATCAAAATATCATAGTGGATTAAAAGATATAAGTGATTAGAGTTTGGAATTGTTAATGTTCAAAGTTGTCAAATGTTTCAACATTTCATAGGACATCATTAATATTTTTCCAGCAAGAATGTCCCAACTTCAAGGATGTTTTTCCCCATGATCCAAGTTGAACCAAGTCTAGGGTCAAACATCAAAGTTGAAGTATGTCATCTCAGCTTTCCATAAAGTTCTGGAACAGCCATTTATAATTCTTGAGCAAGAAGTTATGGATTTTACAACAAGGCTTGCTGCAGCTGATTTTTAAGACAGGTTTCAGGACAGATTTGCACATTTCTTGTGCCACACGAATTTTTAAGCCTTGTCATCATTTTGGACACATCTAAGGATCAAATCCAAGGGGGAGCAGTTTCCATTCATTATTCCTTGCAAAACAAACTTGCACTACTATAAATAGAGCTCAATTGTGATCAGTTTGAGTACACCAAAGCCATCAAACAGATGCTTTCCTCAAAATCACTTCTTTCACTCCAAAATGCCTTCTTTAGCAAGGTAATTATGAGTTTTTGAGTTAGAGAGCATTTCCACCACAGCTCATGATCCAAACACATCCAATATGTCATATCTAAGCTGTCGAAACTCTCACAAGTGACCTATAACACCAAAATCACAAAGTCACCTCTCAAAACCTCAAAATGGGGTTGTTTTGCATTTTTCAAGCCATGTCTTGATTCAGTCACTTTCCAAACCAGATAAAGCCTCAAACAAACTCCAAATATCATCCTTGAACTGTCTCAAATGGTCCCCCCCATCTGGAACACCATTTGAGAGAGTTGGCGTTTTGGCCACTTTTGCCCATTTTGCAAGAAAGAGCTCAAACATGCTCCAGAGGTTTCCAGCTGATTCCAACCATCCTAAAAGCTTCTAAGAGGTCATTTGAGGGTGTCCAAAGCATCAAATCATTTCTGGAACAAAGCACTTGGTAGGTTGCACAAAATCTCCAAAAAAGAGGTAAGCTTCACAACTTGATTTCTTTGAATCATGTTTTCCTTTGATGTCCACATACATGCATCATATTGAACAATTCTTGAAGCAAAAATGTAGTCCTTAATGTGTATGATGTGACCCTCCTACTGTTTGCACTTTAACATGTTTATATGTGGAGTTTATGTTGTTTTAAAATCCATGTGTAGTTCTGGTTTTTTGCTTCGTCCATTATGTACATTAAGTTTCAGTATGTATGAGTAGTACCATTGGATTCCTTGTGAAAAATTGGTCAAGATAGGTTCTTACGGATTTTAATTTCGTTAAAAATTGAGAGAGTTATGTGTGTTGGAAGTTTGACGAGAAAAGATGTCGAAAACTACATGTGCAGTTCTGGTTTTTTGCATCGTGCATTCTGTATATTAAGTTTCAGTATGTATAAGTGATACCATTGGATTCCTTGTGAAAAATCGGTCAAGATAGGTTCTTACGGATTTTAATTTCGTTAAAAATTGAGAGAGTTATGAGTGTTGGAAGTTTGATAAAAAAGATGTTGAAAACTAAAAGAGATGTCGAATGTGATGTTGTGACATCTTTCCTCTTTTTCTTATTTTATCTTCAAAACTCAACCAATTCTTTTACATAGAAAAAATCATCATTTTCCAATTTTGTTTTACACACTTCTTATTCATACTCCATAATATTTTAATCCACAAAAAATATTATTATTTGATATATTTTTAATATGTTCAAAAATATTGTTTTAAATGTTTTTTAAATGATTTCTTTTTCTTGATTTTTAAAACCAAAATGATTTTACATATTCATGTGGATAAAATACTTTTTCATAAACCTTAATCATTGTTTATAACATGATTAATGATTTTATTTGATATTTTTATCATTTTTTACTTGATTTTTCTTTGAAAAATGCCTTTAAAAAATGAAATTAGGGTTTCTTTGATTTTCACCCTAATAAATCTTTTTCAAACCTTTGGGCCTCTAGTAAAGTGTAAGACCCAACCCCCTTGAAAACCAAAATAGTTCGGGCCTCAGTCATTGTATACGACCCACTGCGTTTTCAAAAAAAATCTCAGCGCGATCGCCATTTCAAATCAAATCATCTAGGCCTACCCTCGTGTTATAAGCCCCATTTCTTTTCTTTAAACATTATTTGGGCCTCTAATAGAGTGTAAGACCCAATCCCCTTTTAACCAAAACCTTTTTGGGCCTCAGATATTGTAAAAGTCCCTCTGCGTTAAAACAAAATCTCGGCGCGATCGCCTGTTCAAAAACAAAATCCTTCGGGCCTACCCTCGTGTTATAAGTCCCATTTCTTTTTTTAAATTTATTTGGGCCTCTCCTTGAGCTGTAAGCCCCACCACTTGTATAAAAATAAACCTTTGGGCCTCTTTAGAGAGTATAAGACCCATCCCTTTATACAGAAAACCTTTTTTAGGCCTCACATATTGTATAAGTCCCTCTGTACAGTTTTCAAAATAACAGTGCAATCACTGATAAATCCTTGGGCCTCTCCTTGAGCTGTAAGCCCCCAACAATCTTTTCAAAGTACTTTCTCCTTTGATTTTGAATATAATATTGTTATAAAAGCTTTCTTTATTGAACAAACTAACCAAACAACATGGAAGCTCTACAACCGAGTAAGTGTTTACCCGCTTTCATATATATATAACTGTATTGTGGGGCTGCTCACTGTAAGTCTTCTTTCACAAACTTTTATATACTTGTCAAATATCCACTGTGTAATACTAGTATAGTTATTTAGAGTTTTCCCCGGCAACTACGTCTAGCACTAGGTAAAGCCCTGTTGGTCACTCTTAAATACAAACAAAACTAGATCCCCATAGGATTACCAGACACAGTCTTTCCTCCTCTTGGGGTTAAACAATATGGAGACGTGAAAGGCAGCATTCTCAGTGAACCCTTTCTCAGACTGTCACTCTTAGTAATCGTCAAAGAAACTCTACTCCCCAGAGATGATCTTTTCTCCGTGAATGGCATCTCTTGAGTTTCTTCCAAATTCTCAAACTTTCCTGGCTTGATATATTCTTGGTGAATGGCATGTCTTGAACTTCTCGGGGTTTGGTGACCCACAGGCTTCTTAAAAGCATCCCCGCCTCCTCTTGGGCGTTGTACAAGGACCCTTCGGCTTCTTAAAAGCTCCCATGTCTTCTCTTGGGCTTAGTACAAGGACCCAGAGACTCTCTTATTGAGTATAAAAGACTCTCTTGTTGAGTCAAACCTTTAGCCTCCATCTCGGGCTTCGTACGAGATACAAAAACATTCTCCTGTTGAGTATAAAAGACTCTCTTGTTGAGTCAAACCTTTAGCCTTCATCTCGGGCTTCGTACGAGATACAAAAACACTTTCTTGTTGAGTATAAAAGACTCTCTTGTTGAGTAAAACCTTTAGCCTCCATCTCGGGCTTCGTATGAGATACAAAGTCACTCTCTTGTTGAGTATAAAAGACTCTCTTGTTGAGTCAATCACCTTTTAGCCTCTATCTCGGGCTTTGTACGGGATACAAATCACTCTCTTGTTGAGTATAAAAGACTCTCTTGTTGAGTCACACCTTTTAGCCTCCATCTCGGGCTTCGTACGAGATACAAAAACACTTTCTTGTTGAGTATAAAGACTCTCTTGTTGAGTCAATCCACCTTTTAGCCTCTTTCTCGGGCTTCGTACGAGATACATAAAAGCTCTTTCTTGTTGAGTCAACCCTTTTAGCCTCTCTCTCGGGCTTCGTACGAGACACTTAAAAACACCCTCTTGTAGGGTCAATAGCCTCCTCAAAGGCTTCGTATAAGAAAACCCTGGTCGAGTCAATCAACCTTTTAGCATCAAAATATGTGCCTTGCTCACAGTATACAAACATCAACAACTCGTTTTCCCCCATCTAATTGCTGTAAGCGGCAAGCCTCTGGATTATTTACATCCACGCCACTGTCCCTCTTTTAGCATGAGAAATTCCTAAGGAAAGATGGCATTGCTCTAAACTGAGCTAAAGTCTTCTCCTTCAGGTTAAAAACTCCCTTAAAGGAAATTATGGCATTGTTGGATTCACATATCCCATTTGAAGTAATTCTCCTTTATAACCAGTCACGCAACAGTTGTGACAAACAGACCAAATACCCCTCTTTAAGAGATGACAAAGTTAAAACCCTTTAGCTTCACATCTTGGGATTCGAATAAGATACAAATAGACCCTTCAGCTTCACATCTTGGGCTTTGAACAAGATACAAATCACCTTCAGCTTCACGTCTTGGGATTTGAACAAGACACCAAAATAACCTTTTTCCCTCCCATAGATTAGGAGGAACTACGATCGCTCTGATTTCCCTGTTTCATTAAACGGGAATACGTAGGCATAAGATTGGAAAAATCTTAGCGAGCACACTAATCAAAAACCCAAAATCCCCATGAATAGTCCCGTCATTTCATTCTTAACAAAATAAGCAGAGAGAGGCCCACAATCTAAACCGCATCTGTAAACCAACAGTCATCTATTTAAACTCAGTATGCAAGCAGGGTTAATTGGAGACATCTATTTCCCTTCCTTAGTCAGCTTAATAGGATAAAAAATGAATCGACCTGTAGTACCCTAGAGAAATAGTGCTTAAGAACCACGTCCAAAATCGCTCGCTACATGAAGCAATATAAGTATAACCTTGATATGACTCTTGATCGCCGCCAGCTACAAAATATGACTCAGCATGAGAAGGAATCTTTTAAGGAGTATGCTCAGCGCTGGTGGGAGTTGGCTTCCCAAGTTGAACCTCCTTTGGCTGAGAAAGAATTGACTGGAATGTTCATGGATACCCTGTCCCCATTCTATTGGGAAAAGATGATTGGAAGTGTTTCCTCCAACTTCACTGATTTGGTTACTATCGGCCAAAGACTCGAGGAAGGTCTTAAGAAAGGAAAAGTGTCAAAAGCTGCTGAATCCTCCAACGCTGTGAAGAAATCCTATGGGAACTTTCAGAGGCAAAAGGAAGATCAGACTAACGCTGTAATGGTTGAAGTGAGATGGCCTCGTCCCCAACCTCAGTATGCTATTCACCCTACTATTGCTGCTGTCACTCCCGTGGTTACTGCTCCACGACCAGCTCAAGCTTCCCAACGTCCGACTGCAGGACAATACCAGTATTGTAATAGGAATCAATTTGATCCTATTCCCATGACATACACCGAGCTTTATCCTGGTTTGGTTCAACAAGGTTTGATTACCACAAGGCCTTTGCCTCCTCCTCCAAATCCTCTTCCAGCCGACTATAGGGCTGATCTTCATTGTGAATACCATCAAGGTGGTGCAGGCCATAATTTGGAAGGTTGCTTTGCATTAAAGGCTAAAGTAAAAGAAATGATGAGAAACAAAATCATCTTCTTTAAAGACAATCCCAATGTTCAGAAAAACCCTCTGCTAGGGCACGCTAAGTGAAGCTTCAGTCGACTTCAGCCCAACTACTTCTTAAAGACAGGACAACTCATCCTTGAGTTTGATTAGTTACTAGGCCTTATTTCTTGTTGTTTGCATTTTCCTTATTTTGTAATAACTGTTTGCTTTCAATTATGTTTGTACTTTCAAAATTAATGAAATGAGCATTGCAACTTTTTGATTCAATTCATTTGTGTTTGCTATTTCCTTCTTAATGATTTTTCTTTCAAGAAAAATAAAAGAATTCTCTTGTCCACTTTCTTTTGATTATGCAAAGATTGGAGGGAGGATGATGAAAACTTTATACTCATAATTGTTGTAGTATGCTTTCAAATAAAAACTTTGCTGATGATGTAAGGCATTGTTTCAATCCCCAAACACTGGAGAAATAAGGAAGATAATCCCTCGTCAACCCCTTTGAGCCTTGAAATAGGAGTTTCTTTTCTTTACAAATAATAACCCGCAATCTTAACCTGGGGCAGGGTAGTTCTCAGTTAACTTGGTTGTACGCCCATACAAAATACCTTTCATATAATGGTTGCACTCATAAATTTTCCTTCGCACACAGCAAGCAAGTGTCGAAGATGTCCTTCAATTCAAATGCTAATGATGGTTCACCGAAATCATTAAGTTGTTTAGTTACTTTCCTTACCCAAAGAATGAGCTGAGTCCCTTTCAAGGCAAAAGCTAAGAAAGATGGGAAGCTCATGACCTTGCCTTAAAAAAAAGTTTGTATGACAACCCAAAAAGAGGAAACCTTTAAATTTTCATCCTGAAAGTCCTCAATGGAAAACATTGGTGAGGAAGCAGTGACTGCCATCTCAAGTCCATTGAATCTTGGACCATCATCATTATCATCATCAGTGTAATTCCTAGCCTATCGGAATCTGAATGTATATCATGTTTTAACTGAGCTTAGGATTGGTAGTTCATCACAAAGTTTGGGCGGGTACAAATAAACTTTGAGTCTTTATCCTTTGTTTCTTAAATCATGAACCAGGCCACGTTACAACCCTCAAAAGACCTAACTGAAGCAAGGTTATTTTGAAAGAATACTACAGCAAGGTTGTGTAAACTGACTCCCAAAGATCTTTGCAGGTCACTACACTGGTGCTTTACCTTTCACTTTTAAATGTCTTGAATTGCCGTGTTCAGACCAGTGATTCATTTGTTTTGCATCTTTCAAAAATGATTTTTGATTTCAAAAGTTGCATGAACTTTGCATTTACCATGTTTGTATAAATACTTTTGTCTACAAACTAGCTTTCTTCTTAAGGAATTTTCAAACATTTGAGAAACTTGGTCGGTGATCCAATTAGGGGCAAGTTCTTTCCAAGTCCTGTTGAAGAATCAGTTCAAGGGTTGTTGTTCAGGGGCAAGTCCTTCTCAGAATTGGTTTATACAGACGTTTCAAGACTCATACTGGGGCAAGCATTCCCAAAAGCACCATAAAACAGTCATTTCAACATCAATCCAGTTGAAGCAATGATCAGTTCATCTACAACAGTCAGCTAATCTGGGGCAGTTTGTTTGAAGAATCTCCAGATGGCTCTCCGTCCTTCCTACAAGGATCATTAATTTGGATATAGTTTACCAGTGTGGCAGAGGTGTGTTCAGCAGTAGCATCTCTAGTCCCCAAGCAGAATGGCAGTGATCTCCGTGTTGAGGAATCAGTCTTCCAGTTTTGTCTTCTCACCAAAAGAGTCGAGTTGTGTCGTCAGCATCTGCATCTTCATTTGATCATATATCACCTGCATAATCCATATACATATTGTTAGTTCTTGGATTGACTAGAATTTTGGTAAAACAAAGTTTGTTCAATGTTGATGTCAAGGTGGTGATATTGCAACATTGAGTCTTAACACTGGGCTGTGTTAAGTAGTGAAGCTGTTCAAAGTTTGATGTCACATGGGTGATGTCACTGGAGTGTGTTAAGAGTTAAGTTGGATGTCTGATGTCACATGCGATGTTGTGACATTAGATCTGCAGAATTAATAACATCAGGTTTTGTGATGTTGTTAGGGTTTGCGTGTTAGCTGGAATTGTGGAGAGCGGCTAGTCTCATTGGATGAGAATATCTTGGGTTAGATATTCTTCGCTGCATAGGAGATCTGGTGCAGATTTGTAGGAGATTTAAAAGGTTAAAGATTTGAAAAGATTTTAGGAGAAAATCTGTTTTGAATATTCATTTTTAAATAACAAATCAGGTCAGATATTGTAGCAGGTCCAAGTTCAATTCTAAGAGCTATATAAAGCGCATCAGTACTGAAGGAAAAGTAACGAAGAAAGTGAGCTAAAGACTGAGTGTCGTTTGTGTCTTCGTGTATGTTTTGTAAACCATTCGAGTGTGAATTGGTATTGTTGATTTGAGTTGTTCTTGATCAAAGTTGTGAAGCAGAATCAAATAGTGTTGTTCAAAGTGTGTGATCCTTGAATTATAACACTGAAGAGTTTTAGGGATTGAGTAGTGTTCTCATATCTATGTGGTTTCTTAGGTAGAAAGTCACTAGTAGGGATTAAGATTAGGAGATTGTCAACTGGGTTGTTGAGTCTGTAATTTAATTCTACAAGTAGTGAATTTCATCCCTGGCTTGGTAGCCCCTAGACGTAGGTAGTTAGAATGAATTGGGTGAACAATTCATTGTGTTGATTTATTGCTGTTATTGCACTGTCCATTGTTCAGAGTGTGTTGTTGTGACATCACACCTTAACATCACACATCTGATACCAGAATTTCAATTGGTATCAGAGCAGGCATCCTGTCTGTCTCTGGTTGAGATCTAGGGAAGTTACTTTCTGGTGTAAAGATGGACAAAGAAGTTGGAGGATTTGTCAACAGACCCCCTATTTTGGATGGCTCGAATTATGATTATTGGAAGCCAAGGATGATCACCTTTTTGAAATCCTTGGACAGCAGGGCTTGGAAGGCTATAGTTAAAGAATGGAAAGCACCTGTTGTGTTTGAAAAAGATGATGCTGGGAAAGATAAAGAGGGCACCTCAAAGCCGAAGCCTGAAGAAGAATGGACCAAGGAAGAAGATGAGCTTTCCCTTTGTAATTCCAAAGCTCTAAATGCAATTTTCAATGGAGTGGATAAGAATATATTCAAGTTGATCAATACCTGTGAAGTTGCTAAGGAAGCTTGGGATATTTTAAAGGCTACACATGAAGGAACATCTAGAGTTAAGATGTCAAGACTTCAGCTTCTAACATCGAAGTTTGAAAGTCTGAAGATGAAGGAAGATGAGACTATTCATGACTTCCACATGAGTGTTCTTGAGCTGGCTAATGCATCCAGTGCTCTTGGTGAAAAGATGTCAGATGAAAAGCTTGTAAGGAAGATCCTTAGGCCCCTTCCTAAGAAGTACAAGATGAAGGTGACTGCCATTGAAGAAGCACAAGACATCAGCCAGATGAGGGTTGATGAGCTCATTAGATCTCTTCAAACATTTGAGCTGGGGTTAAGTGAAGAAGAACCTGAGAAGAAGTCCAAGAGTATAGCTTTAGTTTCCAATTCTGAAGAAGACAAGAAAGAGAAAGTAGATGACTCTCAAGAGGAGCTGTCTCAGGCTATTGTATTGCTGGGTAAACAGTTCAACAAAGTTATGAAGAGGATAAATAGGAGTTATAATCCCAATGTCAAGAACATTACCTCTGACATCAACAGATCAGGAGAATAAGGGAAGAAGCCTAAAGATGATGAAAAATCTAGTAATGACAAAGGGATACAATGTCTTAAGTGTGAAGGGTATGGACATGTCAAGACAGAATGTCCTACTTTTCTAAAGAAGCAGAAAGGGTTATCAGCTTCTTGGTCTGATAGTGAGAGTGAATCTAAAGAAAATTCCACTAAACTTGTTAGAGCTATGGTCGGTGCGTATGAGTCAGATGATGAGGAACTTGCTGTCACTTATAAAGATCTTTTCATGAGAAGTGAACAAGTGTGTCTTGAAGGAGAAGAGCTGAGGAAAACCATAGTACAGTTAAAAGCTGAAAAGACTGAACTCGAAGCTGAAGTCAGTATGCTTAACTATAAATTGGACTCTATGACTAAAATTGTCAGAATGTTGAATAATGGTACTGATGCTTTAGACAACATTCTTAGTATTGGGAAGATGGCTGCGGACAAATGTGGTTTGGGATTCACCAATGATGCAGGCTCTAATACTGTTATCACCCCCAAACCAGTGATGTTAAAGCCTATGTTAAAATATCATGACATAGCTCCATCCAAGAAGAAATACAGGCGCTGAAGATGTCATCATTGTGGATGTTTTGGACACATTAAGGCTTATTGTTATAAGCTACATGGGTATCCACAGAAGGCTCATCAGGTTGTTCCCAAACAGAACTATTATAAAGGAAGGCAGGTTTCCAAGCCTAAGAAGCAATGGGTCCCTAAAGTTACCAACTTGATAGCTCACACTTCTTTAAGGGTTTCTACCAAAGAAGATTGGTACTTTGACAGTGGGTGTTCAAGGCACATGACTGTAGTAAAGAATCTGTTGGTAGATGTGAAGCTTCAGTCTTCAGGCTATGTTACATTTGGTGATGGGGTCAAAGGAGAGATCAAGGGGATTGGTAAACTAAACTGTGCTGGTGCTCCCAGACTGGAGGATGTTCTTCTTGTTAAAGGACTAACAGCAAATTTGATTAGCATTAGTCAACTCTGTGATCAAGGATTCAAAGTAGACTTTACAAAGTCTGAATGCATTGTCAAAGATGATCAAGGAGAAGTCATTATGAAGGGAGCTAGGTCTAAGGACAATTGTTATCTTTGGGTGCCTCAAAACTCAAATTCTTCCACGTGTGTGCTTGCTAAAGAAGATGATGTCAAAATCTGGCATCAGAAGTTGGGACATCTTCACCTAAAGGGAATGAAGAGAATCATCTCCTCAGAAGCAGTCAGAGGAATTCCCAAACTTAATATTGAGGAAGGAAAAGTGTGTGGAGACTGTCAAAAAGGGAAGCAGACAAAGATGTCTCATCCAAAGCTTTAACATGACACCACCTCCAAGGTATTGGAACTACTTCATATGGACTTGATGGGACCCATGCAGGTGGAAAGTCTGGGTGGAAAGAAATATGCATATGTAGTTATGGATGACTATTCCAGGTACACCTGGGTGAGCTTCATTAAAGACAAATCAGAGGTGTTTGATGTTTTTAAAGATCTTTGTCAAAAACTCCAAAGAGAAAAGGAGAGTAAGGTTATCAGAAGAAGAAGTGACCATGGAAGAGAGTTCGAGAATAGCAAGTTTGAAGAATTCTGCTCTGCGGAAGGTATAAGTCATGAGTTTTCATCTCCTATTACTCCTCAACAAAATGGAGTAGTTGAGAGGAAGAACAGAACTATCCAAGAGTCTGCTAGAGCGATGATCCACGCCAAGAAACTCCCTTATTATTTCTGGGCTGAAGCCATGAATACTGCCTGCTACATTCACAACAGGGTTACCCTGAGAAGAGGCACTTCATCCACTCTGTATGAACTGTGGAAGGGAAGAAAACCTAATGTTAAATAATTTCATGTTTTTGGAAGTAGATGTTATATTCTGGCTGATAGAGAACAGAGAAGAAAATTGGATTCCAAAAGTGATGAAGGAATATTTTTGGGATATTCTACTAACAGCAGAGCATATAGGGTTTTTAACTCTAGAACCAAGGTGATGATGGAGTCAATCAATGTGGTAATTGATGACAATGACAAGCAGGAAGATGATGATGTCCCAGATGATGTTGGAACATCAGTTGGTGAAGTTGCACCAGAATCTGAAGACAGAAGTCCAACTCCTAGTGTTGCTGCTGCCGAGCCTGAAACTGAGCAACCTCATAAGGATCCCTCCATCAGAGTGCAGAAGGACCACCCAAAAGAGCTCATTATAGGTGATCCAAACTCTGGAGTGAGGACTAGGTCAAGAGATGTTATAGCAAGTTCATGCTTTGTCTCCAAAATTGAGCCAAAGAATGTCAAGGAAGCATTGACTGATGAGTTTTGGATAAATGCAATGCATGAAGAGCTGGAGCAATTCAAGAGGAATGAAGTATGGGAGCTTGTACCTAGGCCTGATGGAGTAAATGTGATTGGCACCAAGTGGGTCTACAAAAATAAATCTGATGAACAAGGAGTGGTCACCAGAAACAAGGCCAGATTAGTTGCTCAGGGATACACTTAGGTTGAAGGAATTGATTATGATGAAACCTTTGCTCCTATGGCTACATTGGAGTCTATCAGATTGCTCTTAGGGGTGGCTTGTAATTTCAAATTCAAGCTCTTTCAGATGGATGTTAAAAGTGCCTTCTTGAATGGTTACTTAAATGAAGAGGTGTATGTTGATCAACCAAAAGGATTTATTGACCCAACATTTCCTGACCATGTGTACAAACTAAGGAAAGCTCTATATGGTTTGAAGCAAGCACCAAGAGCTTGGTATGAAAGACTTACTGAATTCCTGGTTGTGAATGGCTACAGAAAAGGAGGAATTGACAAGACTTTGTTTGTTAAAGAGGAAGAAGGAAAACTGATGATAGCTCAAATCTATGTTGATGACATAGTATTTGGAGGGATGTCAGATGCAATGGTGAAACATTTTGTGGAACAGATGCAGTTTGAGTTTGAAATGAGTCTTGTTGGTGAGCTGAACTACTTTCTTGGTCTACAAGTTAGACAAATGGGACTCCATATTCATATCTCAGAGCAAGTATGCAAAGAACATAGTGAAGAAGTTTGGTCTAGAGAATGCTAATCACAAGAGGACTCCTTCTCCTACTCATCTAAAATTGTCCAAGGATGAGCATGGTGTCAGTGTGGATCAAAGTTTATACAGAAGCATGATTGGGAGTCAATTGTATCTCACAGCTAGCAGACCTGACATTACTTTTGCTGTTGGAGTTTGTACCAGATATCAATCTGAACCTAAGGCCAGTCACTTGAATCAAGTGAAAATGATCTTAAAATATGTTAATGGCACCAGTGACTATGGGATGTTGTATAGTCATGGATCTGGGACTGAGTTAAGGGGATATTGTGATGCTGACTGGGCTGGGAGTGCAGATGATAGGAAAAGCACTTCAGGAGGTTGTTTCTTCTTGGGGAATAATCTGATATCATGGTTTAGCAAGAAGCAGAACTGTGTGTCTCTCTCTACTGCTGAGGCTGAGTACATAGCAGCAGGAAGTAGTTGTTCTCAACTTGTTTGGATGAAGCAAATGCTGACTGAATACAATGTCAAGCAAGAAGTCATGACATTGTACTGTGATAATTTGAGTGCAATCAATATTTCTAAGAATCCTATTCAGCATAGCAGGACTAAGCACATTGATATAAGGCATCATTTTATAAGAGAGTTGGTTAAAGACAAAGTTGTTGTCTTAGAACATGTAGCTACAGATAAGCAATTAGCTGATACTAAAGACCTAGATGCAAACCAATTTGAAAATTTAAGAAGTAAATTGGGAATTTGCATTTATGAAGATTAAATGTGATGGAGAGTGTATTGTGCAGTTGTGTACTTTATTGAAAATTGATTCAACTGCTGAAGGCATACAAGATTGGAGTTCATAAAAAGTTACAAACATAGTATCTAAAGGTTGTCAAATTGTGGCTAAAAAGGGGGAGAAATAGCCAAGTGAGCCAAGGGGTTGGAGTTGTCAAATGCAGTCAAAGGAGGTGATGGTTATTGCTACTGAGGATGTGGCTGATTACTGATGTACAGAAGTGCAGATATTGAGGGGGAGTAATTGCTGATCTGCTGAACAGCTGGTATGCTGGTTCATGATTGAGGGGGAGCACTATTCTGGTTGTTGCCAAGTTAGTGTTGAAGATGGTGCTGCAGCAGAGCCTTGTATGTATTGAAGATGCTGCTGTTGTTTGAAGTTTCAAAATATAGTCAAGTTTTTTCCGCTGCTGAAGTCTCTGAAGGTGCAGAGATCGTTTTAGCCAAAATTAGCCAAAGGGGGAGATTGTTAGTTCTTGGATTGGCTAGAATTTTGGTAAAACAAAGTTTGTTCAATGTTGATGTCAAGGTGGTGATATTGCAACATTGAGTCTTAACACTGGGCTGTGTTAAGTAGTGAAGCTGTTCAAAGTTTAATGTCACATGGGTGATGTCACTGGAGTGTGTTAAGAGTTAAGTTGGATGTTTGATGTCACATGCGATGTTGTGACATTAGATCTGCAAAATTAATAACATCAGGTTTTGTGATGTTGTTAGGGTTTGCGTGTTAGCTGGAATTGTGAAGAGAGGTTAGTCTCATTGGATGAGAATATCTTGGGTTAGATATTCTTCGCTGCATAGGAGATCTGGTGCAGATTTGTAGGAGATTTAAAAGGTTGAAGATTTGAAAAGATTTTAGGAGAAAATCTGTTTTGAATATTCAGTTTTAAATAACAAATCAGGTGAGATATTGTAGCAGGTCCAAGTCTAATTCTAAGAGCTATATAAAGCGCATCAGTACTGAAGGAAAAGTAACGAAGAAAGTGAGCTAAAGACTGAGTGTCATTTGTGTCTTCGTGTATGTTTTGTAAACCATTCGAGTGTGAATTGGTATTGTTGATTTGAGTTGTTCTTGATCAAAGCTGTGAAGCAGAATCAAGTAGTGTTGTTCAAAGTGTGTGATCCTTGAATTGTAACACTGAAGAGTTTTAGGGATTGAGTAGTGTTCTCATATCTAAGTGGTTTCTTAGGTAGAAAGTCACTAGTAGGGATTAAGATTAGGAGATTGTCAACTGGGTTGTTGAGTCTGTAATTTAATTCTACAAGTAGTGAATTTCATCCCTGGCTTGGTAGCCCCCAGACGTAGGTAGTTAGACCGAACTGGGTGAATAATTCATTGTGTTGATTTATTGCTGTTATTGCACTGTCCATTGTTCAGAGTGTGTTGTTGTGACATCGCACCTTAACATCACACATCTGATACCAGAATTTCACATATGCATAGCATGAGTGTTTCATCCTCATTTGCATTTCTCCCGAGGTCATGTCGTTGTCCACGTCTTCCCTTACTAAAATATTATCTGTCCTTTCATTCAGTGCCATTCCTGAAAGTTGATTGTTTCCTTGAGCATCTAGTCCTGTTGTTGGATGTTTATCTTCTCTCATTCCAGTGCTATTCCTGGATATTTATATTCTCTCACTCCAGTGCCATTCCTGGATGTCCATCTCTTGTGATCTCCAGTGCCATTCCATGATATCTTGTTCCTCTTGTTTCTCCTAGTGCTATTCCTGGAAGTTTTGCCTCTCTCCTGTAAACCCATCAAATTTTCTTGGATATCTTTCAGTGCCATTCCTGAAAGTCTTATCTGTTCATTCAGTGCCATTCCTGGATAAGTCTTCTCCTTTGCATTCAGTGCCAATCCTGGATGTCTTTCTCACTATCATTCGATACCCTTCCTGAATATAGTGATTTACCTTTACTTTCGATACCATTCCTGAAAGTTCATAGTCATCCAATACTTTCTTGGATTTCACCGTTGTTCTCATTCATTTAATGCTTTCTTGGATATTGTAATTCCTTCCATCCAATGCTTTCTTGGGTATCCCCTTGTTCATATTCATTCAATACTTTCTTGGACGTTGTGGTTTCTTTTTATCCAGTGCCTTCTTGGATTTCACCTTTTGTCTCATTTGCATCTGATGCCTTCTCAGATAATGAGTTTACATTTCATTCAAAGCCATTATTGGATGTCTGGTTTCTCCACCATCCGATGCCTTTCCGGATGTGTCTCTCTTTCTGATGTTTTGTCAGATCGAGTCTTTGTTCACATTAATCTAAAGCCATTATTAGATATTGTGATTTACACCTTTCATTCAAAGCTATTATTGAAACCCTAGCTGTAATCACTCCACCATTACATGCCATTTCCACACCTCCATTTGCAAGAACATTGTTGCAGGAGTGTCCACTCGAGCTTTCCATCATCCAACACCACAAACCCTCCATAAACACTTCATAGAGAACCTCTAAACACTCAAACACTAACTGTAGTACCTTTACCAACATCTGCCATTTTCAACGTTTCCATTGACACAAGGGCATGGGTTTGGAGCTCCAGCTTGCTTCCAGCCATTCCAAGCATCCTGGTCAGTTCTCCTAGCATCCACAAGCATAAAGGGAAGGAAAGCACACTTCTGCAAGTCCCTTGAAGAGGCCTTGGACCTACTCCAAGAGGTAAGCCTCTAAAACCTTGAAACGCATAAGCATGCCATGATTTTGTTTGTTCTTTGATATTGGTATATGCTTGTTAAGGTAGTTGAGTTTTGTGAACCATTGTATCCTTGTTATGGCTTGTATGTTTAAGGTTTTAAGCCTCTGAATATTGTTGTTGTGGCACTGGTCTTTGCTTTGGTGTGAGCTGTGTGTTTAACTTTAGGGCAAACAAGTAGCATATTGAAAATCCTTGTTTTTTACTGATCAGTTTAGGCTTCTAGTTTGTGAAAAATGATGAAGAAATGAGAGTGAACCAGGCTGGGAAAGATGAGAGGAAGTCATGCATTTTCCTTTTCTTTCCACAATAAAATGCCAAGATTTTTCACGTTGCATGGGAAAGGGATATGCGTGGCGCGTTATGAGTGGTTGGGTGCGTGTTTTGTCGCGTAGTAACTTAAGCATAGGTGACCGGTTGAGGACATGTTGTTGGCATGCTTCATTGTTACGTTTTTTATGTGTTTTCACCTGGCCATTTTTTTGTTTTACTCCTAAAATATATATTTGTGGGGGTGGCTTATACAATGGATGTATAGCCCCCCAGTGGTCTGAAGCGCACATGTGAAACCAAGGGGTCTGGGGTTCGAATCCCCCTCGCCCCAAACACCCTTTTGGCTTTTTATTTCCTTTTTTCTATTTTTCACTTGTTTTCGATTTTGGGCCGTCTTGCTAATGAAACCCCCCTATTTATGGCCCATGCGCGCAACAACATAACCCTCAGTTCATTTTCTTTTACTAGTACACCCCCTCTTATTTTCTTTTTCAAATGCTTTTAATTTTATTTTCATTTTCAATTCTGTTTTATTAAAAATAGTTGTTGTTAATTAAAAATTCCAAAAAAAATTCAAGATAACACTTCAAGGTGTAATTTAATTTTCTAATATTTTTATTTTCATTTTTATTTAATTTTAGTAATTATTTCTTATTTTCTAAAAATTAAGAGTAATTTTAATCTAGTTTGTGAACCTCTTTTGAAAAATCCCTTTGCTCTTTACTTTCTTGAGCTAAATATCCAAAGTGTCTTAGAACATATTAGAGGGATATTTGAGGACCAACTTGTGACCTTGAATGAGGTCTTTTGCCTAGGTTTATGGCTCAATATTCGCCCTCGATTCTTAAACCTAAAACCATTGTCACTCACCTTGAAATTCCATTTGTTTTAGAAGACCATCTTTGTCACACTTGTATGACACTTCACACACATTCTTAAATACTATAATTTGAAGAAGGCCTTGCTTTTTGTCCTGTCTTAGTTTGGTTACCTTGATTTCCTTTGATGTTATTCATGCTTAATCGTTGTACATCCCCTTGAGTTCTTACACTCATTTTATTCCTGTAATTTCAAACCCATGTAACTCTTTTGTTCATATTAAGTTTGTTGCTTCCCCTCCTTCCAATGGAAAAGCCTCTCTATTAACCTCAAAGTCATAGAAAACTCATAACCTCCATCCTCGACCCCAGAGTCATAGATAACTCATTCCCTTTTGACCTAGCCTTCCCAAGAGATAGCCATTAATCTCTTATAACTCTAAAACCTTTCTTTAACCTTCACAAGAGATAACCATTAATCTATTCTCCTTCACGATGGTCTAACCCTTCACAATCCTTTCACAAGAGATAGCCATTAATCTCTTCTCCTAAACAATCGATCCTCACAAGCTTTGCTTTCAAGCTTCTCACCCTACTTTTCCCTTGGAACCTTGACCACAATCAAGAGTTCCTCACCCCATTGTGGGGAACTACGAATGCTCTGATTCCATTTTCGTCAGGATACGTAGGCACAAGATGCGACGTCTTGGCGAGCATACTTAGTGTACATACCCCTAGGTCTTTACCTCAGCACTTTTCCTTAGCAAGCAAACATAACATAACATAAACCAAACAAGAGGTTCCTGTAGAGTACTACAGATACTTAGGATGCTAACACCTTCCCTAGGTATAACCAACCCCTGAACCTTAGATCTCTAGTTGTGTTCCTACATAGCGCACTTAGGGTTTTTCGATCTTTACCCTTTCCTTTGGATAAATCAAAGCTCGGTGGTGAATTTCAAAGATTTGTGATTCAAGTTAATTAATAGCTTGTTATCTGATTCTCACCGCAACAAGAAGGATCTAGAATACTTCCAAATTTTGGTTTATTTCCAAATTAAATCCACTTTCTCTCTAAAATTCAAATGATTACACTCCTAATACTAACCCTCATTCAAACCCACACTCCAAGACCCACTCACACTCCAAACCTAGAGCCTATTTAAGTGAATTTGCGCCAAACCTCACAGAATTACCCTCACAATTTCATTTTCACTCTTAATTCTCTACAATTCTCTCTCATTTTCTCTCATTTTTCACTTTCCATTTTCATCTTCAACCTTCACTAAAGCTTTTCCATTAGAATTCTCATATTCTTCATTGGAGTTTGTTTATTCTAGAGCTAAACCTTCATCATTTCCTTTCATCAACACAAATTATGCAGTAGAAGTTGGTGTGGATCTAGATCTGAAGTTTGGAAGCAATTTCTTGAAGCTAATTTGAAGCAAGTTCATCTCATTGCAGTGTTCTTCAAGTTTATTGCTAGGAACTCATTGGATATTTGGTATTCTTTGCTTGATCTATCAAATTTTGTTTGCAACACTTATCAAAGCAAATCTCTGCTTTGTAGTTTGGTGATTCTTAGATCCAAGCTTATTTACAACTTTCACAATGTAGATCCATTGGTTTTTGATGTGAATTGATCCATTGATTGATTTAATTGTTGATCTTGATGTTTGATGGATTCACTTGGTGTTTGATTGTTGCTATTTAATGTAATTTTCGTGTACAATTGCATTCCATAACATGTGGACGATTGGAAAAGTGATTTGCTACTGAAAGTGTTTTTGAAATGCTGATTTTCTGCTCCTGGTGCAGTGTTAATCGATTAATCAGTTTGCAGGCAAAACTGGTTAATCGATTAACCATGCTGTTTTACGTGTATTTTTGTTGTTTTTGAAGGTGTTAATCGATTAACCAACTTAAAGGAAAAAGTGGTTATTCGATTAACCCTGTTGCTGAAGATGTTTTTTGTGCTTTTTTCAAGCTTGTTTTGATTCCTTTCCATTTTTAAACCTCGGGGCTTTGTATAATACATATTTGTGGAATTTTCTTGTGCTATTTCACCTTATTTTGCAGCATGTATGTGATTCTTTGACACTCGACACATTGATTTTCATAATGCATGTTTATGACTAATTGTGTTGCATTCTTGATGCATTCTTCATGTAGCTTGTTTGTATATACTTGTTTGTCTTGGATGCTCACTCTTGCTTGATGCATGACTCATTTACATGTTTGCTTTCGATTCCGTAAATGCGTGTTCGTTTAAGATGTTTGATTATTGATGAATATTCATGTAGTTCTTATTGAATGCTTAATTGTGCAATCTTGTCGAAACTTGCTTGTGCTTAATTGTTGATACATGTTCATCAATTGATCTTACTTGATACATAAAAATGGCTGAAACTTTGGAGTCTCAGTTGGCTTTCTTGCACAGATGACTTCACACTAATTCCAATCAACTGGTGAACCCTGGTGATGGAGATATGGAGCCAAGAATAGTCTTAGAAGGCCTTGAAACACATGGGAACTTGGTTTATTGCTCTTGTCCTCTTTCTTGTGTCAATCCTGATTTTCACATAAGAAACAGACTAGCAAAGATATGGGTTAGTTAACAATGCATAGATGATTGAAACCTAAATGCAAGTGCAAGATGTTATGACATCTAAGGGGTAAAATTTGGGGTATAACAGTTGCCCCTATTTGAATAACTTTACCAGATGGCGTGAGAGATGGTAATCTTCAGGAAATCAAAGGTGAAAGGTATTTAAATATAGCAAACCAAAAATTTTTCTTTTAGATGGAATGCACATGCTAAGGACAGGCAACAGACGCACAAATACTGACATGCCATGAACTTCTAGTATGATGATATGATGCCACAAATGGTGTAAAATGCAGACAAAACAAGACACCAAAGACAAAGGGTAAACACCCACAGGCGAGCCTCTCTGGGGAGGAACAAAGGTTTAGTATCCACAAGCAAGGCTCATTGGGGATGCAAACTAACAACTAACAGAAGAGCCTTACTGGGGAGTGACTAAAAAGACAGTGGGGATAAGAAAATAAAATTTGGGGAATCCACAGATCTTCACTGAATATGGAAGTCAGAGAGGTGTTCTCCACTGGGGAAAGATCCAGGGAGATGGACGACGGGTTCAAATATGACCGGACGACATCATGGATAGCAAAAAAAGGGAGGCAAACTCTTTACTGGGGATGAAACCAGAAAGAAGATATGACCTCCACTGGGGATCAATTTGAACAAAAGGAAAGACACCCAACAAACTATTTTCTGGGGATTTATTATACTGAAGAGTTCAAACGGGATCTTCAAGAAAAAACCAGAAAAGACAGAGACAAACACAAATTCTGTGTTCGCTAAATGATGATAATCACAAGGACTTTCAAAGGATATTGGTAATGACCAATCTCAAGATGCCAATAATGATTGGACTTTAGAAAATATGCCAGTAATCACTGGATTCAGGATACTGATGATGATCAGACTTTCAACAAAATGCCAGTAAACACTGGACTTTTACAGGGATATTGGTGATGACTAAAACCTCTGTTGGGGGATAAAATTAAGGTGCCAATAATGATTGGGCTTGGGAGTAACACGTCAGTAAACACTGGGCTTCACGATACCGATGATGACCGATATAAAACATGCCAGTAAATACTGGACTTTGAGATATACAGTTAAGAGTGACCAATTAAGATTGGATTTACAGACATACAGTTAAGACTGACCAATGAAGATTGGATTTAAAGACATACAGTTAAGACTGACCAATGAAGATTAGATTTAAAGACATACAGTTAAGACTGACCAATGAAGATTGGATTTAAAGACATACAGTTAAGACTGACCAATGAAGATTGGGTTTAAAGACAGTGCCAATGAATACTGGACTTCACGATACCGATGATGATCGATATTAGAACAATGCCAGTAAATACTGGACTTGGGACATCAATGCTGATCACTTATGAGGTAACGTCAGTGAATACCGGACTTATAATACCAAAGAAAATCAAGTTTTTAAACCATGCCAGTAAACATTGGACTTTGGGTACCTGAAAATAATTGAACCCTCAAGCACTACCAGTAATCACTGGACTTTATAATACTGAGGCTGGGTGGATTTAAAATATGCCAGTAATCACTGGACTTTAACGATATCGATGATGATCGATATTAGAACAATGCCAGTAAATAATGGACTTGGACACCAATTATGATTGGATAAAAAGCACGCCAGTGGACACTGGACTTTAACAAATGCCAATAATGATCGGCTTGCAAACAGAGGTTAGATTTCAGATAAGACAATACCGAGGTTGCATAGTGATGACTAGACTTCCTGGGGAATATGGATAGCAATCAAATTTGACGCATGCAGGTGAAAACCTGACGTAAACAGGACACGGATAAAGACCCATGAATTCAAAAAGATCCTTAACTTAGGGCAAGTTAAGGGTAAATAAGGTAAAGACCCATGAGAAAGACACGCCAAATGCAAAGATGCAGGATGATATGGTATGATGCGAATGCTCAATGACATGCAAGAGACAACTCTGATGAGAGGCGACAGACTGGGGAAAAAGGGGTGGATGGATAACGTATCCACTGCTAGGAGTCACACTGAATCTGAAGAGAACAGCCACTATGGGGATTGAAAAGCGAACAATCTTCTTTTACTGGAGAAGGTAAAAATTTTCCACATTCAACAAAATATATGTGGAAGATACTGGGGAGAAATCCTTTGTATCGCGGTAGTCAGTCATTACCGAAGTGTCCGGTCCAGGAAACATTGTCGATTTGAATTTGTATCACTGGGGAAACATACGCCAGATGGTTTAACAGTGCTTTCGTCACAACAAGGTTCACTGGGGAAGGGCATGTGATTTCACTAAATCCTCCCAAGAGTCACAGTATATTATGTTTTCATTGTGATTTCTCAAAAGATTTTTATTTCAAATTTTTCTGCTTTCAAAATCACCAAAAAAAAGTGAAGTTTTGCATAACAAAGAAAAATTAGAGACATGATGAATATCAAACAAAGAATGGTCCAAAATCTGATTTCATTAGAATGAAAACCCGCCAATGGCAAAGTTACTTGGAACATTACAATTTAGAAAAATGGCAATAGGAAAAAAGTACATCGTATTCAATGACCACTACTATCCCTAATGACTAAGAATCCTTCAAAATCTTGCTGCTGATGAGAGCGAGGAAGCTTGACCTTCGTCTTGAATCCCTTGGTATGGGTGACAACCCTTTCTGACTGAGTGAAACACCTTTTTGTCCCTTATTTTTGCCTGGACCGCCCTTTCGGGTTTTCAGTCCACCGGGACGCTCTTTTTTACCTTGGCCGCCCTTTCGGGTTTTCAACCTAGCGAGCTCTTTTCTTTTTATTTAATCCCTAACTTTTTTCCGAGTCTCCTTCATAGGTTATGATCCACCGGGATACCCTTTTTTTTTGCCTAAGTCGCCATTTCTGGTTTTTGAATTATCGGGTTTTTAGGCGTAATATTTTCTTACTGAGTTAGCATTCACAGGGTGTGAGGGTTGTTCCCCATCCATCGTTGTAAGAATTAAGGATGACACATGGCAATCAATCGCTTCTCATCAATGAGGTTCAGCTGATCATATCTTTCTTGGACCCACTCTGCTTCATCAAGCTTGGTTTCCATCAGAATTCTTAAGGATGGTATCTCTACTTCAATGGGGAGAACAACATCCAACCCATGCACTATAGAAAAGGGAGTTGCCCCTGTCGAAGTTCGAACCGAAGTTTTGTATCCATGCAAAGCAAATTGTAACATCTCATGCCAATCCTTATAAGTCTTGACCATTTTCTGCAGGATCTTTTTGATGTTTTTGTTGGCAGCTTCAAGAGCTCTGTTCATCTTCGGGTGGTAAGGTGAGGAATTATGATGTTCAATCTTGAAATTGTCACACAGTTCCTTCATTGTTTTGTTGTTCAGATTGGTTCCATTGTCCGTTATGATCCTGTTTGGAATCCCATAACGACAAACGATCTCATTCTTAATGAAACGAGCAACCACTTGCTTGGTCACGTTGGTGTAGGAAGCAGCTTCAACCTATTTCGTGAAATAGTCAATGGCCACTAAGATGAACCGATGACCATTAGAAGTTTTTGGCTCAATAGCCCCAGTCATATCAATGCCCCACATAGAGAAAGGCCAAGGTGACGACAAAACATTCAACAATGTTGGAGGTACATGCACTTTGTCAGCATAGATCTGGCATTTGTGACATTTTCTGGCGTATTGGATGCAGTCAGTCTCTATAGTCAACCAATAATACCCAGCCCTTAAGATCTTCTTAACCATGGCGTGCCCATTGGTGTGAGTACCAAAGGCTCCTTCGTGAATATCATGAATCAACAGGTCTGCTTTTCATTTATCAACACATCTTAGCAAAACCATGTCGTGATTCCTTTTATAGAGTACATCATTGTTGAGGAAAAACTTGGATGATAACCTTCTCAAAGTCTTCTTGTCGAGGGTGGAAGCATTGGCAGGATACTCTTGATTTTTCAGATAGTTCAAGATGTCGTGAAACCATGGTTTCCCATCCACCTCTTCTTCAACCAACTGGCATTCGGCTTGCGCAGTCTTACGCTCGATACTGATGAGTGGCGCTTCACTAACAAAATTAACCTTCCACATTGAAGCTAATATGGCTAGAGCATTAGCTATGCGGTTCTCTGATCTTGGAACATGACGGAAAGTGATTTCATCAAAATATTGGATCATCTCCACAATATAAGCACGGTATGGGATTAACTTCTCGTCTCTAGTTTCCCATTCACCCTTGACTTGGTAGATAACCAAAGCAGAATCTCCACTAACTTCCAAAATCTTAATTCTGAGATCAATGGCTGCTTCTAACCCTAGAATACATGCTTCATATTCAGCAATGTTGTTTGTGTATTCAAAACAGAGTCTGGCCATAAACTAGGTATAACCACCATCACGGTTTATCAACACATCACCTACATCATCCCCACTGTAGTTGGAAGAACCATCAAACATCATTTTTCAACGAGAACCAAGTTCGGGACCTTCATCAGGGCCCGACTCTTCATAATCTTTCACAATCATAATGTCTTCATCTGGGAAATCAAACTTGAGAGGCTCATAGTCTTCCACGGGCTAATCTGCGAGATGATCTGTTAGGACACTGCCCTTGATGGACTTCTGAGTGACATACTGAATATCTTACTCTGACAAGAGCATGTGCCAACGGGCAAGTCTTCCTGTTTGAGTAGGCTTTTCAAAGATGTACTTTATTGGATCCATTTTTGAGATCAACAAAGTAGTATGACATATCAGATACTGCCTCAAACGTCTAGCGCCCATGCTAGAGCACAACAGGTTTTTTCTAGCAGTGAGTAATGACTTTCGCAATCAGTAAACTTTTTGCTCAAGTAATAGATGGCATGCCCTTTGAGCCCAGATTCATCATGTTGGCCCAAAACACAGCCCATTGACCCTTCCAATACAGTCATATACATGAAGATGGGTCTCCCTGGAACAGGTGGGATTAAGATTGGTGGCTCTTGCAAGTAACTCTTGAGTTTGTCAAAGGCCTACTAGCAGTCAGAATTCCACTCTACAGTCTGGTCTTTGCGAAGCGATTTGAAGATCGGTTCACAAGTCGGAGTCATGATGGAAATAAACCTGGAGATGTAATTCAAACGACTAAGAAAACCTCTTACTTGAGACTCGGTTTGCGGAGCTGGCATCTCTTGAATAGCTCGCACTTTGTTAGGGTCTACCTCAATTCCTCGTTGACTAATGATAAAACTGAGCAACTTTCCTGATCTAACACCGAAAGTACATTTGGTAGGGTTCAACCTCAATTGATATTTCTGAAGTCTTTTGAACAATTTCATAAGGTGATCCAAATGGTCCTCCTCACTCTGGGATTTAGTAATCATATCATCAACGTATACCTCAATTTCCTTATGTATCATGTCATGGAAAAGGGTTACCATAGCTCTCTGATAGGTTGCCCCTGCGTTTTTCAAACCAAAGGGCATGACCTTGTAGCAATAAGTTCCCCAATGAGTAATGAATGTAATCTTGTCCATGTCAGCAGGGTTCATTTTTATTTGGTTGTAACCGGAGAAACCGACCATAAAGGAAAAAACTGCAAAACGGGTTGTGTTATCCTTAAGAGTGTCGATATGCGGCAGAGGGAAATCGTCCTTTGGACTGGCTTTGTTGAGGTCCCTATAATCCACGCACATTCACACTTTACCATTTTTTTTCATCACAGGTACAATATTGGCCACCCATTCAGGGTATTTTGAGGCTGCCAGAAATTCTGCATCAAGTTGTCGCTTGACCTCATCTCTGATCTTGAGAGCCATGTCAGGCCTACTTCTTCTGAGTTTTTGTTTCACTGGCGGGCATTCAGGCTTGAGCGGTAGTTTATGAACTACAATATCTGTATCCAAACTAGGCATGTCTTGATAAGACCATGCAAACACATCCACATATTCTTCAAGAAGCTTCATTAACCATTGTCTGACTTCTACCCTGAACATTGCCCCAATCTTGACTTCCTTCTTGTCTTCATCAGTACCAAGATTGATGGTGTCAATTTCTTCCTCATGCGGCTGAAGAGCCGTGTACTCGTACTCATACATTTTTGCCAACTCATCTGAGACCTCATAATCTTCTTCTTCCTCATCCTCAGCTTGATAGATGGGTGAATCAAAGTCCATAGTGAAAGTATGATCATTGAATACAACAGGTTCGTGGATGATTCTGCATGATGGAGGGACTTATTTTATTAAAATACACAAAATTGAATGCAAATAGAAAATGTTTTTGGTAGTTTTGAAAAGATTGCCATTTTTCCTTAAGAGCAAAAACAGTAAATAAAAACAAAAGAGTTTAACAAAACAACACCTTCATTGATTAATAAAATTTGAAAGCGGTGGCCCATACAAAATAGTCCAATAGCCTTGGGCACGACTATGGATTTTAAAACAAATAATGGAAACAAACATATTACACTGGCTCAGGGAACAATACAGGGATCTCAATAGCTTCCCAATTGTCTAGTGCGGCGTCACACTAAAAACCCTGATGGCTAATGTCTTCGTCTTCTTCAACTCGTATCACAGCATTTACTTGATGTCCTTTGCTGACAAACATTTCCTGGATAGTCCTTGGTCGTGTTGTTGAAGCGGCTTCTTGGCCATGAGTTGGTTTGTAACCTAACCCTTGGTATTTCTTCCTCTCTTGAACTTCAATAAGCTTTCCCCAACCTTCAGGGACACCTTCTTTCAGGGTAGATTGCATACTCTTGAAGGAAGCAAAAGATGGAACACACGGGACCCCCGACTCTTCAATGTCTAGCATAACAGCGTTGGCTATCTCAAGAGCTTGGAAAGAAGTTTCCAAAGCATCTTCATCAGCCTCAATATAGCGGAAGGAAGATAGGTTACTGGCCATCAGATCTTCTTCACCGTGTATTATCACCAGCTTTTCACCAACCACAGATTTCATCTTTTGGTGCAAGGTTGAAGTCACAGCACCAGCTCCATGGATCCAAGGCCTTCCGAGTAGGAAACTATATGCAGGAATAATATCCAACACTTGAAAGACAATATTGAAAACATGCAGGCTAATCAGAATTGGTAACTTAATCTCACCCATTACAGACCTTCTTGAGCCATCGAAATCTTTGACGATTAGGGAGGCAAGCTTCATTTCAGCTCCCTTATAAGCCAACTTTTCAAGGGTTCTTTTTGGTAATACATTCAAAGAGGAACCTGTGTCCACAAGGACTCTTGTCAGAGTGTCGTCTTAGCATTTTACAGATACGTGCAAAGCAAGATTGTGCTCTCGACCTCCCTTGGGCAATTCTTCGTTGCTGAAGCTGAGAGTATTGTAGGCAGTGATATTAGCGATGACGTTATCAAACTGACCGGCAGTGATATTTCGAGCAACATGGGCTTGAGCCAGTATTTTTTATAATGCAACCCGATGAGTAGGTGAGTTCAACAACAGAGATAATATGGAGATTTTTGAAGGAGTTTGGTGAAGCTGGTCCACTACTCTGTAGTCACTTCTCTTAATAATTCTCAAGAATTCAACATCTTCTTCATTAGTAACTACCTCTTTTTCTTTATCCTTAGCAGGTACCGGAGTAACAGTCTTTTTAGGCACAATCCCTTGGAAAACAGGAGTATAAACTCGACCACTTCGAGTCATTTTCCCAGTCCCAGCAATATTTGTCACATCTTCATCAGTGGTTCCCACCTCTTTCCTTGGAACCACCTCTTCATATCTCTTGTTAACCATAGTATTTTCATACCTCTATGGCACAGCTTTGGAATTCCTGAATCTGAACGGAACAGGGTGTCTAATGTTTCTCAGTCTTGCTTATTAACAGCGAAAGCAACAACAGGCTCTGATGTACTGAAAACCGGCTTTGGTTTGTTAAATACAGGGACCACAGAACCAGCCCTTGGTACATTGAAAACAAACACTTTTTCTTTTGATTCAGGCAAGTTGAAGACAGGCTCAATCATAGTGACTTCCTCTTTCTTTACCTTACTGAAAACTTGTAGGGAACCCTCGTCAATTAAACTCTGAATATCATTATGCACTAACTGACATCCTTTGATACTGGAATTTCACTCTTCACAGTTGTCATGGTTAACTTTCACTAACCCAGCTTCAAACAGTTTGGAATGGAAGATTTTGATAGGAGTTTTAATCTCTGATGCATCTGTTATCAATACCTCATCCGTCTCATCTTCGATGGCATTTGTAGACCCATGAGTAGGCAATTGGTTATTTTTCACATTGGGTTGATTGCCAGCGAAGGACAGAACTTTCTTCTCCATCAAACTCTTCACAACATGTTTCAATGCAAGGCAACCTTCTAGGTCATGACCGGCAGCGCCTTGGTGAAATGCATAGTTAACATTGGGATTGTGGAATTGCATGGCCTTTTCTGAAGGTGGACCCATAGGTCTAGTGATAATCAATCCTTGTTAAACCAAAGAGGGATAAAGTTCGGTGTAAGTCATAGGAATGGGTGGAAATGAAGGTCTGACACCTTGTCTTCTGTAAGGAGCGTTTGATGAAGAAGCTTGTGGCCTCTGCTGTTTTGGTTGTTGGAAATTTGGAGCACTAGGTGCTTGCTGATAACTGGGTTGTTGTTGGAATATCGACGCCTGTTACACGGACTAATGATTAAAGGTTGGTGTTACAGCTGCCACATAGTGTTGTGGGGCAAACTGCATGGGATAGATTGGTTGTTGATGAAAATTTAGATTTGATTGATGTTGATAAACCGGTTGTTTCAATACGGGATTCTTCTTCCTACCTGTCATAACGGCATTGGTTTCCCCTTCCTTCTTCTTATGAAAGTTGCTTGGAGGTTTCTTGGAATTAGTATTGCTTGAATTGTTGGATGAACTGATCACCTTTCCACTTTTCAGCCCAGCTTCTACCTTTACACCCACGGCAACAATATCAGCGAAGTTTGTGCTAACACTGCTAATCATTCTCTCATAAAATTATGGTTTCACGGTGTCCACAAACCAGTCGGCCAGTTCCTTTTCAGATAATGGGGGTTCCACTTGGGAAGCAGTCTCCCTCCATCATTGAGCGTATTCTTTGAAAGATTCAGAATTGTTTTGAGACATGCTCAAAAGTTGTCTTCGGTCAGGGGCTAAATCCATATTATACTTATATTGCTTCACAAAAGCATCTGATAAGTCTTGAAAATTGTGGATTCTGGATTGGTCTAAGCTCATGTACCATTTTGCAGAAGCTCCCTTCAAACTATCTTGGAAACAATGGATCATTAATTTGTCTTTATCCACATACGCATCCATTTTTTGGTAATGCATGATCAAGTGCGATTTCGGGCATGTCGCGCCTGAGTATAGGTCAAAGCTCGGAGTTTTAAACTTTGGAGGAATCACCAAACCAGACACCAAACACATATCTCTAGCGTCAGTACTAAAGACATTGCTTCCTTCCATCACCCTCATTTTTCTCTGGATAGTCTCAACACTCTCTTTCAATCTTTCATGTCGCTCGTCCCCCTCTTCAGACATTTCGGGGTAGTCATAAACTGGTTGTGGGTTGTGAAAAACAGGATGTACTTGAGTATGCACCACTGGTGGAGCAAAAGTTGGGATAACTTGAGGATTCTCATTACCCATAGGAACAACTTGTTGAGTTGTGGTAGGAATTGGTGGCGGCACAAAACCGGGAGGCAACCCAAACGGTGGTAAGAGATAAGTGTTGACATTAGTAGCAGGCTCCACGGCTGGAGTGATAATTTCAGAGACCACGGTGGCCTGAGTGTCCATCTTTGCTCTAATAACCTGTAAAACTTCCATAATCTGCCCCATACTTCCTCGTAGAACATTCAGTTCATTGTTGACTCTGTCCATTTCAAAGTTGTGTTCAGACATTCTCTGGCGAGCTTGGGCCTGTGTGTTGTATCGACGTCGAAGATTCAGCGTGGCGGTTTCTGAAGAGAAGACCACGGAATGAGACACGACAGGAAAGAAAACACATGTTATGGCATGAAATGATGCAAAATGCGAACGTAAATGCAAGCAAGACTATCAAGGAACTAAAAAGTTCGCAAACATTGTGGATAAAAGGGTATTTCTCAAAACAAGCTCTTTCATTAGCAAATTTAGAAAATATTACAATACATTCAGTACACCTTCAAAGTTCATTACATAGATAAAAAACAGGAAATACAACATCAAAGGAAACTAGAAATCAAATCCACTAGCAGACGGTCCCTCCCCTCCATTGAGCTCCCTTATGAGCTTGTTGATTTGCTCTTGCATTTTCGCTTTATCAAGGGTCAGCTCTTCCATTGCCTTCTGCGGCTTTACCTCTTCATCGGTGGGAGGCTTGTGACGTGGATAAGGCATCCTCATCACAAGAGCTTTCTCACGGGACCATTCTAAACAAGCCTTAGTGACGGTACAATCAGGATTCCCCATCGCAATCCACCTCTATCTATTTATGCAATGCCAGACACGTGCAACTCTGAGCATGAACACAGGATTCTCTCCTTCTTCAAGGAAAAGCCTCTGGAGATCACCAAGATTAGGTATCTCCTCCATTGGGTGGCCAAGCTGCCGGCGAGCGAGAACATGATTATAGTTTATACAGCCCCTTCTGCCCATAAGAGGTACATTGGGGAAATCCCCACAGCTATGAATCATGAGAATTCCTCCATATATTGGGTCGTACCACTTGATGTCAACATGAGTGAGCTCCATGAGCTTTTTGGACCACATAGTACCATCTTCCACATCCCCAAAGGTTGCAGTCCTTGGTAGGTGTGAAATAAACCACCTATACAGGAGAGCAACACAACAGACAATCTGTCCTCCATCTCGCATGTACATTGAGTGAATGGCGTGATAAGTATCAGCCAAAAGGGTAGGAACTGGGTTCCTGAGCATGAAGATTTGAATAGCATTGACGTCGACGAAGTCTTTAGCGTTGGGAAACAGAAACAGTCCATAGGCTAGCAAAGCAAAAGTAGACTCAAAGAGTGCAACATTCTTTCTATCAGCAAAGTGATGGGCTTTTTCGAACAAAAATTGGGAGGGTAATCTAGCAAGTCCCCCTTTGATGGTCAAGTGGGTTTGAATGTCAGACAGCCTAAGCCTTGTCCCTCTGGCAATGTCTTTCGTACTGAGCTCGTCTTCTAAACCGGAGAATGGAGGAGAATCATTGATAGGGAGACCCATCAAAGTGGAATATTCTTCCAAGGTTGGTGTCGGTTGATAATCTAGAAACACAAAGTAGTGATCAAGAGAATGGTAAAGTTGAACCAAAGTCTCTAGCAGTCCTTCAGTCCTTTGGAGCCACAACAACGGGAGGATTCTTCCATACTTCAATAAAAAGCCACTGGATCCTCAATCAATCTTCCCAGTTCCTTCAGCTGCTCAAGATCGGGAACCATGAAGGTGTATTGCCAAGTTCCTTTTCTTCCAAAATCCATCTCTACAAAGTCTGCAAAAGAAAATTAGTTCCTTGATAGTTGTAACAAAAATGCAAGATGTAATGCGAATGCAATTGGTTTTAAGGAATTCAAGAGAGACAATTTTCAAAATAAGCTTCACTTCATTAAATATTGAGAAAAGTTATAACTTTCAAAGTACATCTCAAGAAGCTCAAAATACAAAGAGATAAAAAGCAACAGCTAGGCCTAAAAAGTAACCCTATCTAGGGAGCTCCACTTCACGCCTCCTCTTCTGTCTCTTCAGCTTGTCATTCTCCAAGATCAACTTGTCAACAATCCCTTTCCAAGTGCCAGATGTCAGTGGAATACTTGAATACTCATGAGTGCTAGGAGTGGGTTGCATGCTAGAGAAAAATAAATTCTCTGGTGCCACTGGTCTGTCAATCACACGTCTTTCAAGTAACTCAATCAAATCATCTTTCTCTTTCATCTGTTTCTTCATCTCCATCTTTTCAGCATAGATGGCGTGGTATTTCCCTTCCCACGTGTCTCTCTCAAGCTTCATCCTTGTTAGAGTTCCTTGGTACTCTTCCATGCGCTCAATAGGAATGATGGAAGGAGATACAACAGTAGGCTGAGGAGGTCTCTCGGGGAGATATGGCATCTTAAGATCATGAGCTCTAGATCAAACCCATCAAAGGAAAGGTTCTAAGGCCACACAGTTTCTCTTTCCCAAGTCATCCTTAGTTCTTTTGTGGAGTTTTCCCCAAGCATTCAAAACACTGTTCTTGGTTTCTATACTTTCTTCCTCATTAAGATAAAAGAAACCGGACAAAAGGATATTCTTAGGCTTTTCTTCCATAGGAAATCCAAACCGACGTCTAGCTAGAATGGGTTTGTAGTTGATCCCACCTCTGATACCAAGGAGTGGCACATTGGGGAAAGGGACCCAACTATCAATGATGACTCCTTTGTCGTAAGCTGAATCGTACCAAAAGATATCAGTATGGGTGAGAGATATGATTCTCTGAGACCAAAGAAGTTTGTCTAGATTATCGTTGAAGGGTGATGTTCGAGACAAATGAGTAACAAACCACTTGTAGAGCAAAGGCGCACAACATGAAATGGTACCCTTTCCTTGGAGAGTCCTATGATGGATAGAGTGATAAGTATCACCAAGCAGTGTAGGTACAGGGTTTCCACTTAAGAAGATCTGAATGGCATTGATATCAATAAATTCCTCAACATTAGCAAACAAGACCAAGCCATAGACAAGAAATGCAAAGATTGCTTTAAAGGCCCTCATACTATTCATCTTAGCTAGGTAAAAGGGTTTATCAAACAAGAACTTGGAAGGTAGACACTTGATCCCATTCTTGGTGGTGAGGTGAGGCTTGACCTCTGATACTTCTAGGTGGATAGAATCAGTGATTTCCTTTGGTGAAGGAATCTTCTCTTGACCACTGAAAGGCTCTTGTTTTTTCACAGGTAGACCAAACCATTAAGAATACTCTTCTAACGTCGGAACAAGTTGGTAGTCGGGAAAAGTGAAGCAATTGTAAAGAGGGTCATAAAACTGCACCAACGTGTCAAGAACACCATCTTCCATCTTGGTTCTGAGAATACCAATCAATCTTCCATAACGTTTTCTGAAGTCTTCAGGGCAAGATACCAAGGCTGCTAGCTTCTTCAACTCTACCAAATTTGGCTTTTTGAAATTGTACTTCTTAGTGTTCCTTTTCTCAAATCCATGATACCTCTGATTTACAAAAGAAAAGACGACTGAGTTCCTTAAAACCAAAAAAAGGATGCAATGAGATGTTTGCAATGCACAAAACACAAGCACAAACACAAACATGTGTTCACACAATCAACAACACATAAGTCCTAGGTTTAGGGGTCTCATGCGTGGAGTCATGGTCTACCCATCCCAATAGGTGTGTACTATGGGTTCATCAACTGTAGAAAAGGGTTCTAAAAGTTCTTAGAGTCATAGATAAATCTTTCAGATATTATCGGCCTACGCGACTACCCACGCGGGTTAACAATATTCTCAAGATAAACTCGTCTGAGTGTAGTATCGCGTATCAACTATTTGGGACTACTCCCTCATAGCCATCGCACTACGTCCTAAAAAGGCCAAGTGGGGTAAGGGTAACTACGGTCCTCAGTCTCACAGACTCCTAGGTTGGAAAGAGTGACATCAATGCGAATACTCACATCAGACATCAATAATCCCAAAGGGGCCTCAACTAAGTGTGGTCATCATATGCCAAACTTGTTAGGACTACTCCCAACAGCCGATTACTGATTACACCACAATCCTATCATATGTGTATCTCAAGTCCGAGTTAGGACTTATCTCACCACTCAAAAGTAGCACCCTGCCAAACAGAAGAACCCAAACATATAGACAGATATATACATATATGTACACTCAAGCAAGCAAAACATATAACACAAATAAAAACAAGGTGGGCTTAACCCTCTAAAAATCTCCCCAGTGAAGTCGTCATTTCTATTGCAGTGAGAATTAGATATCAAGCTATTAATTAACTTGAATCACAAAACTTTGAAATTCACCACCGAGCTTTGATTTATCAAAAGGAAAGGGTAAAGATCGAAAGAAAACCCTTTTTACGCTATGTGAAGACACAGTTAAGAGATTGGGGGTTCGGGGGTTGGTTATACTAAGGGAAGGTATTAGCACCCTAAGTATCTGTAGTACTCTACAGGAGCCTCTTGTTTGTGTTATGTTATGTTTGCTTGCTAAGGAAATCTGCTAAGGTAAAGTAATGACCTATGGTGAAGACCAAAGTGCTAAAGGTAAAGACCTAATGGCATGGATGAAGATCTATGGTGAAAACCAAGATACTAAGGGTGAAGGTAAAGACCTAGGGGTATATACTAAGTATGTTGGTCAAGACGTTGCATCTTGTGCCTACATATCCGGACTAAAGAATCAGAGCAACCATAGTTCACTGAACTAAAGGTGAGGAACCATTGACTATAGCCAAAGTTCCAAGGGGGACGAGTGTGATACTCATATAGAGTTAAAGAACTCTCTAAGTCTAAGTTGTAAAAGGGGAAGTGAATACTCATGATGATGAGAATCACATAGAGTTGAAGAACTCTAGCCTATTTTTAAGTTTGAATGGCTCTAATAAGGCCAAAGGGGAAAGGAACATCATAATGATGATGCTCACATAGAGTTGAAGAACTCTAGGTGAATCCTAAGTCATGAGGTAAGTGGCTCTAATAAGGCCAAGGAGGGAAGTAAGCAATTACGATGATAGTGCTCACAAGAGGGGAACATGATGAGGTTAAAGGGAGAAGAGGCTCTAATGAGGCCAAGGATTGATCCTAATGAGGGTGAAGGATGGCTCTAATGAGGTCAAGATGGTAAATGAGCTATCTATGACTTTGAGGTCAAATAGAGAGTCTTTCCTTTGGAAGAAGGGGAAGACAACTTCTTGTAAAAACAAGTGTTGGAAAGGGATTTGAAATATGAGTGATAAGAAATAAGAGTTTAAGAACTCAAGTGGATAAACATCAAAGAAAGGGCAATAGCATAAATCAAGCACAAGTCATATATATAACATCAAAATGTCATGGTAAACAATCCATGTGAATTACCTCTTAGCATGACAAAGTGTAATGAAATGATGCACACAACTTTAACATGAACAAATGGTCAAATAACAAAGATAAAACCAAAGCCAAAGCTTACTTTCAAGTTGCAACATTTAAGAATGTGTGTGTGAAGTGTCATACAAGTTGGGCAAAGTAGCCCTCTCAAAATCAAAACTTCAATGTGAGTAACAAAGGTATTAGGTCTAAGAATCGAGGGTCACACAATGAGCCATAAACCTAAACAAAAGACCTCATTCAAGGTCAAAAGTCAGCCCCAAACACTCCTATAATATGTCCTAAGACACTTTGGAAATTTAGCTCAAAAGGATAAAGAGAAAAGGGTTTTGTTCAAAAGAGGTTCAAAAACTAGGCCAAAATTACTCCTAATTTTATAAAATCAGAAATAATTATTAAAATTAAATACAAATGAAAATAAAAATTTCAGAAAATTAAATCAAACCTTGAAGTTTCATCATGAATTATTTTGGAATTTTTAATTACCAGAAACTATTTTTAATAAAGCGAAATTGGAAATGAAAATAAAATAAAAATATTTGAAATAGGGTAACAACAGGGAGGTGTATTAGTAAGAATCTGAATGAACTAAAGTTAATTGTTATGCGCACATGAGCCTTCAGACGGGGGTGTAAGTAGCGAAAAAAACAAAGGCCCAAGTCCAAGAGAGTGAAAACAGAAAACAATAAAATGCCAAAAGGGAGTCTGGGGCGAGGGGGATTCGAACCCCGGACCCCTTGGTTACAGGCGCAAGATCATACCACTTGGGTGGCTATACATCCATTGTATAAGCCACCCACACAACCATATATGCAAAGAACGAATGCAAAATGGCCAGATGAAATAACACATACTAAATGCACAAGATGTTACGTGAACATTATCTCAACCGATCAACTAATTTTAAGTTCCTACACGACAAAGCCATGCCACAGCCTATCATACGCTGCCAACACATCATCCCTCCCATGCATACATGAAGCAAACCCTATTACTATCGTGAATCAAAACCAGAAAAACACCGTGGCTCATCCTCATCTTCTTCGAACATTATTACTCTCATTTTTCCATCTTTCTTCTCGAAATAAAAGCCTAAAGTGTTCAGCAAAGAACCCAGAGTCTAACTATGACACTTATTTTCCCTAAAACTAAGTACACAGCTCACACGAAAGCCAAAACCAGTGCAACAACAACAATGTTCAGAAGCTCAGAACTTCAAACACACAATCCATAACAAGGATGCAATGGTTCGTACAACTTAAACACAATAATGTGCACATGCCAGCCTCAAAGAACAACCAATATCATAGCATGCTCATGCGTTTCAAAGCTCTAAAGGCTTACCTCTAGGAGAAACTCCAAGGCTTTTTCTACAACACTTGTAAATGATAAAAATCACCTTCTGGGACTTTGTTGATCCTTGGAGAAAAGATGTAGATGATTAGAAGCTTTGGAAAATGCTTGGATAATGCAACCTGATACCTCTTGCCAATGGAGGTTTAAAAATGGCAGGTGGTGGTGGAGGTATTACAGTTAGGTTTCAGGTGTTTGGATGTTCTTTTTGAGGTATTTGGAGATGGTTTGTGGAGCTGGAAGGTGAATGCTTGAGTGAGACAAGATGGAGCAAGGTTTTTGCAAATTTGCAAGAGTTGGTGAGTGAGAGAATGCAAAGAGTATTCAGCCTTCTCTTGGGATGAATCTGGTGTGTTTTGGAGAGGAGATCAAGCCTCTATTTATAGGAGAAGTTGAGAGCTTGAGGTATGGTTAGAATGGTACATCTTGCCAAGTTTGCCCTTTTGGAAAATTTTCCTCGTGCAAGCATCCAGCTGTGCCAAGAGTCTTCAAAGGCTCTAGTCATAGGCTTTGGTCTGATTTGTGGACTGATGGAATTGGAGCAGAGTCCAAGTTACAAAGAAAAAGGGAGCTGCCATGCTTTTGTTGAAAAGTTTCTCTTTCTTACATGTTCACTTGATCCACTTGTGCCAACTTGTCTAAACTATGTTATTTTAATGTTGCAACTTGTAGAAATCGTGGCAGTGGTCCAAATGTTGTTAAACTTGTCTCTAAACATCAGAAAAGTGAAGGTTTTGATGATTAGGAAGAGTTATGAACCATTATGCATTATGTGTGGAACTTGAAATTCAACAAAGGACATCAAACTTCAACCATTCGAATCTCCCAGCTCACACCATGGATTAAGGAGTTCTAGTACTTTTTGGAAAGCCCCAAACGTCCTCTAAAACTTTCATGTTCACTCAAAATTCTGGATCAAAAGGGATCTTGGTGAAAAATAGGTATGAAGTTAGCTGGTTTTTAAGGCAAAATGTAGTGAAATTTCACTAAGTCTTTAAGTGCCTTGAACTTCCAAGCCTTGTACCTTAAAAACCAAGCCTCATTTGGATAAGGTCCGTCTAATATGTTTTGAATTTCATGATGAGAGCTTCAATTTGAGCTTTGAGTCACAAAATTTGGATGTGTGGTTTGAAAGTTACGACCTTCCCAATTTTGCACAAGGAGTGAATTCTTCCATACTTAGAAAAATTTAAAAACCAAACCTTGCCCTTGCAAGAAACCTTTCAAATGGTGATCTCTCATGCTCTAAGTCAAGGATTGAACATGTTAAGATGGGATGTGACTTGAATACTTCATTTTGGACCAATAACATCAAAAGTCAGAGGTTTGACTTTTTAGTCAAAACCCTATTTTCCTCAGGAATTCCACTGGATGATCTCTGATGATCTTGCTTCCTCAATCTCTTAAAATGCCAATGGATGGCCTCCAAGGATGTTTATGAACATATGGAACCATGTCTCAAAGCTTGGGAGCATGCCTTGATCAAAAGTCAAAGGCAAAGGTTGACTTTCCTGACAACACCCTAATCTGGGGACAAGATGAACTTGTGACTCTTTGTACTAGTGATGAAAGCTAGATGCTCTTGATTTCTTGTTAAATAAGACCTCTTGAATGTAGGTAAGTTCAATTGGTTGATGAACCAATCAAACCTTGACTGATCATGACAAACCTCTTCAGTGATTCTTCAGGTTAAAACCCTAATTCCACAACTTTGGTATGATAGTCTCTTGTTGACTTGATTTGATACAATATCTTGAGGTCCTGGCATGTGATTTGAGAACCTCATGATTTGTCCTTAAGAACAAAAATGGCTGAAACTTTGGAGTCTCAGTTGGCTTTCTTGCACAGATGACTTCACACTAATTTCAATCAACTGGTGAACCCTAGTGATGGAGATATGGAGCCAAGAATAGTCTTAGAAGATCTTGAAACACATGAGAACTTGGTTTATTGCTCTTGTCCTCTTTCTTGTGCCAATCCTGATTTTCACAAAAGAAACAGACTAGCAAAGATATGGGTTAGTTAACAACGCATAAATGATTGAAACCTAAATGCAAGTGCAAGATGTTATGACATCTAAGGGGTAAAATTTGGGGTATAACAACGTCATTGAAGAAGATAACTCATCCATTCCCACAGAAACATGGGACACTTTGGGACAGCTAAGCAGCGAGTATGACTTCCTAATCAAATAAACTGCTCCTGAAAGCTCTCGTATCAGGCTTGAGGACATCCAGCCGACCGAGTGGGGAGATTCCCTTAAGAGTGAAAACACCATGGAAAATACAGCAGAAGAGTTCGTTTATGACAACCCTGCATCGGAAGAAGACTCTAATGATCCTACTCCGCCAGAAATCAGCGTTATTTCTGAAGACAAACTAAGAAGGGAGGTACCCGACTTTGTGATTCACAGAGGAGTTCGTCGCCATTGGGTTGTTGTCGATGTCCCGAAAGTCGTCCATAAGTCAAAGTAATTACCATCTTTGTTTTGAACTTTCACCTTGCCCGGGTGAAATAGATGTTTTTATAGGGCTCACCTTTCTGTAAATGTCCCTCTTCACTTCGTCCGAAGCAACATAGTTTTGTTTTATAGGGTTGTGTTTCAAGAATCAACAAATCATGAATAAATAATGTCATTCTATCATTCCCGCATTTATTGCTGTTTTCACTTTTCGTTTTTCAGAAAATGGTAATCCTAAAAAAAACCCAAAATAAAAACAAGCATTTTTCAGAAAATACACTGCACACACTCTTGCATTATCTTTGTATTTGCTAAAAAATGAATTATCACGTCATGCAGATTGCTTGTTTTAAACCCCATTGAAATATACGATCCAATACCTTCTCCCAACTTTGAATTCCTGGTATTTGAAGCTGAAGAAGAAGAGGACAAAGAAATTCCTGAAGAGATCTCCCGACTACTCAGGCAAGAGGAAAGGTCTATTGAGCTTCACAAAGAGCCGTTGGAAATGATAAATTTAGGTTCAGAAGAAGAAAAGAATGAAGTTAAGATTGGAGCACTGCTCAGTCCAACTGTCAGAGAAGGTTTGATAAAACTTCTCAAAGAGTTTCCAGATGTGTTTGCTTGGTCCTATCAGGACATGCCAGGGTTGGATACCAGCATCGTGGAACATCACTTACCACTAAAAACTGAATGTCCTCCGGTAAAACAAAGACTGAGAAGGACTCATCCAGATATGGCCATCAAAATTAAGGAGGAAGCGCAGAAACAGATCGACGCAGGTTTCCTTGCCACCTCAGAATATCCTCAATGGTTGGCCAACATAGTGCCAGTTCCAAAAAAGGACAGAAAAGTCAGAATGTGTGTAGACTACAGGGATCTAAACAAAGCAAGTCCAAAGGACGACTTCCCCTTACCGCACATAGACATGCTGGTTGACAACACAACAAAATTCAAAGTCTTCTCCTTCATGGATGGATTCTCGGGCTATAATCAAATAAAAATGGCGCCGGAAGATATGGATAAAACTTCATTCATCACCCCATGGGGCACCTTTTGTTACAATGTAATGTCATTCGGTCTGAAGAACGCAGGGGCAACCTACCAAAGGCCCATGACAACTCTGTTTCACGACATGATGCACAAAGAGATTGAAGTGTATGTCGATGACATGATTGCCAAATCTAAAATAGAAGAAGAGCATATGACACGCCTGTCAAAGTTATTCGAGCGTCTGAGAAGATACAAACTCCTCTTGAATCCCAATAAGTGCATGTTCGATGTTCGCTCAGGAAAACTCTTAGGGTTCATCGTCAGCCAGGAGGGAATTGAGGTTGATCCTGACAAGGTCACGGTCATTCAAGAAATGCCTTCGTCGAAGACTGAAAAACAAGTCAGAGGATTTTTGGGACGTCTGAATTACATCTCAAGGTTCATATCCCTTATGATCGCGATATGCGCGCCGATCTTCAAACTACTCAGAAAGAATCAAAGTTGTATATGGATAGAAGACCGCCAAAAAGCTTTCGACAGTATCAAAGAATATCTGTTAAATCCACCTATTCTATCTCCTCCAGTGGAAGGAAGACCATTGATCATCTACCTAACAGTCTTGGAAGACTCCATGGGATGTGTACTTGGCCAACAAGAGGAAACTAAAAGAAAAGAGTCAGCCATCTACTACTTAAGCAAGAAGTTTACGGACTGTGAAACTCGGTACACTATGTTCGAGAAAACTTGTTGCGCTCTGGCTTGGGCAGCCAAACGTCTTCGCCAGTACATGATTTGCCACACTACTTGGTTAATCTCCGAAATAGATCCGATCAAGTACGTCTTTGAGAAGCCTGCTCTCACTGGAAGGATTGCCCATTGGCAGATGTTGTTATCAGAATATGACATCGAATATCATGCTCAGAAAGTCGTCAATGGAAGTATTTTAGCTGACCATCTGGCTCATCAACTGATTGACGATTAGGAATCAGTCAAATTCGACTTCCCAGGCGAAGATGTCATGTACTTAAAAATGTAAAATTGCGATGAACTGCTACCCAGTGAAGGGCCAGAACTAGGTTCCCAATGGGGATTAATATTCGACGGAGCTGTCAACATTTATGGAAACGGAATTGGGGCAATCATTGTAACACCTCAGGGTACCCATATTCCTTTCACTGCCAGACTAACATTCAAATGCGCAAACAACGAGGCCGAATACGAAGCTTGTACCATGCGTCTCGAAGAAGTAATTGACTTAAGGATAAAGAACTTGGATCTGTATGGAGACTCAGCCCTGGTTATCAATCAGATTAAAGGAGAGTGGAACACGTTTCAATCAGGATTGATTCCTTACAAAGACTATGTGAGAATTTTGTTACCATTCTTCAACAGAATCGAGTTTCATCACATTCCTCGTCAAGAAAATCACATGGCTGATGCACCAGCCACTCTCTCTTCCATGATTGACATAAATCATTGGAATGGCGTACCTAAGATTGACATAATGCGCCTTGAAAGGCCCGCTTATATCTTCACAATTGAAGCAGTCATAGATGACAAACCCTGGTATCATGATATCAAGTGCTTCCTTCAATGACATGAATACCCGCCTGGGGCATCAAGAAAAGACATGAAGATTCTCAGAAGACTGGCAGTTAACTTCTTCCTAAACAGTGATACACTCTATAAGAGAAACTTTGACATGGTCTTGCTCAGATGCGTAGACAGCCAAGAAGCAAACATGTTGATGAAAGAGATTCACGAAGGATCCTTTGGCACTCATGCCAACAGACACACAATGGCGAGAAAAATTCTGAGATCAGGATATTATTGGCTGACAATGGAATCTGATTGCTACAAGTACATGAGGAGGTGTCACAAGTGTCAGATATACGCAAACAAAATCCATGTACCTCCAACGCATCTCAAAGTTCTTTCTTCTCCGTGGCCTTTTTCTATATGGGGAATCAACATGATTGGCATGATTGAACCCAAAGCTTCAAACGGACATCGGTTCATCCTGGTAGCCATTGATTACTTCACCAAATGGGTCGAAGCAGTATCATACACCAATGTGACCCGACAAGTGGTGGTCCGATTTATCAAGGATAATTTCATCTGTCGTTATGGTGTTCCAAGCCAGATCATTAATGATAATGTATCTAACTTGAACCACAAGATAATGAAAGAGTTGTGTGCTATATTCAAAATTGAACACCATAACTCGTCTCCCTACCGGGATAAAATGAATGGACCGGTAGAAGCAGCTAATAAGAACATTAAGAAAATCATTCAGAAGATAGTTGTAACCTACAAAGACTGGCACGAGATGCTACCCTTTGCTCTTCATGGTTATCGCACGTCTGTCCGTACTTCAACAGGGGCAACCCCTTTCTCTCTAGTATATGTCATGGAAGCAGTGCTCCCCATAGAAGTAGAGATCCCGTCAATAAGAATATTGATGGAATCCAAGCTAACAGAAGCTGAATGGTGTCAAAGCCGACATGATGAACTGAACCTAATCGAAGAAATGAAAATGACGGCTTTATACCATGGTCAGTTATATCAGAAAAGAATAAAGAATGCATTCGACAAAAAGGTTCGACCCCGTGTCTTCAGAAAAGGAGACTTCGTACTCAAGAAGATACAATCATTCCTCACTGATTCCCGGGGCAAATGGACTCCAAATTATGATGGCCCTTATGTGGTTAAGAATGCTTTCTCGGGCGGCGCCTTGAGACTCGTAACCATGGATGGAGAGGAGTTTACCTACCCCACGAATGTTGATGTAATCAAGAAATACTTTGCCTAGAATAAAAAAAACTTCTCGGTGGATTGAAAACCCGAAAGGGCGGTCTAGGAAAAAATTAGAGACATAAGAAAAAATCATCTCGATGGATTGAAGACCTGAAAAGGTAATCTAGGCAAGAGTTAGGGATTCATGGCAAGTAACTACGTCTGACAAGATTAGATCCCCAACGGTAATGTCATCTGTCAGGAAAACTTCATGTCAAGGTCACCTTCGACAGAAGCTCAGAATGTCCAGAATTCAAAGTTGGTGGAAGGATAGTGGTCATTATGTTTCAATGTAGCCCATTTTCCCATAAATTACCATTTTCTAAACTTTGTAATGCTCCTAGGGATCACCCGTTTGGCTGATTACCATTATATCAATAAAATTTGCGCCCTAGTGCTTTTGTTTGCAATTCTCATTTATTTGGCTTTATAGAATGACATTTTAAAATGATCAATGATTCTTGAAACAAAACAAAAATGAATTTACTTGTCAAATTTTCTTCTGCTTTTAAAATTAAATATGGCAATTATTTTTTACTACTGAACATAAAAAGGAACATCGATGGCTTCTCCGGAAGTGATTAAACCTCAAAATGCAGAATCATAGTACTCATTCTAAACCGGTACACCTAAATGAAGGATCAACTATTTCAGATGTAATGTCCCATCTGATATCCCCGGCAGAGTTCTTACCTCTGAAGACCAATTGATAGTTTTTCTTCCCAGTTGGGTCTACCCCTCCTAAACTGGAAAGAATTGTTATCTTGAACCAATGATACTTTTTATCCCCCGCAGTGGCCAAGTATTCAGTCGTGTTCATTCACCAGTCTGTATGTTGTGTCTGTTTTGTCAGCATAAGCATTTCATACATACATCATGCATAATTAATTCATATGCATATTCATGTTGCATTAATATCACTTTGGTCACACCCATCCCCCAAGTGATAGGCGTCATCTCTTAGATAGAAGTCGTCAGTCTTCCTTTCTATGTTAGATAGGATAAATTCCGGTCTAAGTTCTTTCCTCATCAGGAAAATGTATCATCTGAGCAATCTATCCCCAGTTTATTTCTAGATTAGAGATTGTCATCGACCACTTTGATAACTTGAACCTCTGAAAGGCGAGAAGACGTTCGACAGACACCTTTTGAACATCACTCTTCACCATTGAAGATGATATTTTCACTTTCCCGGATTAAGGAAAATCCCCAGAGAAAGCCTCCACTAAAAGACTCTCGGTAATACGTCGGTTTTTCTCCCAAGAAATTCGATGTTAGTGAAGTCATCAGCACCTCAAATTTGGATTACATCACATGGCATTTCTCCGAGAAAGATCTCGAAGAAAAGTGTGATGTAACCTCGCCAAGTGAAAAGCAGTCTCTCAAGAGACTCGTTTTCCCCAGTAGAATAGAAAAATGGCATCTCCAACAGAGAAGTTTGCACACCGCTACAACTCAGGCTATTGGGTTTCCCCAACAAGTCTGACCACATAATTTTTCCATCAAATGGTGTCTCCCCAGTAAAACTCGGTGAGAAGTCTGATGAAGACCGCTACAAATAGTGTTCCTTGTCAAGAAAGAAACTTGACAAGAAGAAACTAAGACCAGTTCCATGGCTGAAGACCAGGATCGAGGGGAAGTTTATTTCAAAAGAAACTGAGACCAGTTCCATGGCTGAAGACCAGGATTGAGGGGAAGTTTATTTCAAAAGAAACTGAGACCAGTTCCAAGGCTGAAGACCAGGATCGAGGGGAATTTTATTTCATAAGAAACTGATACCAGTTCTGTGGCTGAAGACCAGGATCGAGGGGAAGTTTATTTTAAAAGAAACTGAGACCAGTTTCATGGCTAAAGACCAGGATCGAGGGGAAGTTTTACCCTTTTTCTAAGAAACATTGCTTAGCAAAAGAAGATGGATAAGCAAACTGCTATTCATAACCACAGTCAAAATTTCCGGTATTCCGATATTTAATACTCTTGCACCCTAAAAGTCTGAATATCTTCGCCATTCACACCTTCGGGTCCAAGAAGATTAAATAGGGGCATCTGTCATACCCCAAACTTTGACCACCAAGATTTTCCATCATTGTGCAAATCATCACCACAATATGGATGTACCTTCATGCCTCTTTAATCTCCTCAAGGATTGTTGAGCATTCACTACAATCAAGAATTAGGGTTTTGAGCCCTCTCAGAGCACATAGACAAAGGATCAATCAAGAATTGACATGATCTTCAACTTTTCTAAACCTCTCAAACACCCATGAAGGATCAAGATGTCTCCCATATCAAGAATCAAGCACAAGGATGCAACATTCCAAGTGGATCAAGCCTCAAGATCGCCAGTGTCACCAAATTAGGGTTTTGGTCGAACAAGGCCTCCAGATGAAAATTTTCCTCTTGGTATGAGCCAATACTTCAAAACATAATCCAAAATGCTCAAAGGAACCTTATGAGTCCCATCATCAAGTCAAAATGGCCTCAGAGGAAGCATTTATCAAAAATCAGGAATTAGGGTTTCTTGACTTAATTCACCCCTAAGTTGACTTTTGAGGCAAGACATGAACCAAGACCTCAAGACATGATTTGAGGGCCTTAAATACACCACATTGATCCATTTACAACAATGGATTGATCCAAGAAGCTTGATTCACAAGTTTCAAATCCATCTGGACCACAATTAGGGTTTTGAAGAGAAAAGTCAACTGTACTTTTGACTTTGGGCCAAGACATGTTCCCAAACCTTGGGACATGATTCAAGACACCCTAAAACACCTATGGAATCCATCCATTAGGTTTGAATTAGGTCAAGAACTTGATTTCATAGAAGATACACAATTTGGAATTCATTTGACAAAAAGTCAACTGTGCCCAAAATCAAGTTTGACTTTTTAAAAATTTTCATAAATATGGCTCCCCTAAGTCAAAAACAATGTTAATTCATGGTTTTGATCATCATCCATCAAGAAAAACCAAGGAAAATAGGGTTACTTGCAAAAGGGGCGACCTTAAGAAACTAAAATTTTTCTAAGTTATGGAACAAAATGGATTTGGTACCAACTTTGCAAGGTCATAACTCCCATACCCCAAGGCATTTCTCTTCCATCCAAAGCTCAAATGAAAGTTCACATGACATAATTCAAAAGTGTCAACTACAAAAGATTCCAAATCCTCATGCATTTTGAGTTATGGATTGATCAAAATCACAAAAACATGAAAATGACCACTTTTTCCAACACTTAGTGATATTTTGGACAGAATCTGTCTTGGATTTTCACCAACTTTGAGGCCATTTTTCACCTTGATCCAAGTTGATTCAAGACCATTGTTGGACATAAAAGTTAAAGTATGTCATGAGAGCTTTCCAAAAAGTCCAAGATCATCTTCAAATTCAATTTGAGCAAGGAGTTACAACCCTTGGAACATGGCACCAAAAACTGATTTCTTCCCAAGGCAGATTATAGGTCATTTGCTCAAATTGGCTAATTTGTGCAATTACAAGTCTTGTAATCCTTCTAGAAACATTAAGTATCAGATCAAGACAAAAGATCTCTGAGCCACAAGCCTCCCAAGACAAAAGATCATCATGTATGCATGTGATATCTAATGATGCAAAACCAAAAAATTCAAAGTTCTCATGGAGCATTCAATGGAAGCATCAAGGTGGCATGTACCGATGCAAATCAAACTAAATGAGTCAAGCCTTATCCCTGCAACAGAAGACCATAGGCCTGCAAGATTGACCCAAGTCAATGGCTAGAGGAGATTCCTTTTGAAAACCAATGGACAATGGACTGTACCAGTCACCATTCACTATTACTTCCAAAACAAACTTGACACACTATAAATAGAGCTCATTTGTGGTCAGTTTGAGTACACCAAAGCACCATAACACATGCTTTCCTCAAAATCACTCTCAAAAAACCAGATTTTTCTTCTCATTCAAGTAACATTTGAATTTTCCATTTGAGAGCAATTCTTTCAAAACCAATCATGCCAACACCTCACATACATCATATATGAGTGATCCATGACCTTAAAACTCATCTAGAACACCTGAATCACAAAGTCACCCCCCATTTGCTCAAGCTTTTTGGCCTGTTTGCAGTTGAGGTGCCACAATAAGTTCTGAGCTGATTCCATCCCTTCCAAGCCTTCAAACACATTACTTGAGGTCCATTGAAGCTGTCCAGATCATTACATAACATCTGTAACACCTCCAACATAGAATTCGATCACCAGCTGCAAGAGGTAAGCCTGACACTCTCAAACTCTATGATTCATGCATCATAAATGTATTTTCAAGTTACAAACATGTTTCTGCACATATATAGAGTGTTTCTCCTTAATCAATTGCTATGTATGAATCGTGTATAGGATTTCATGGTGTTCTTGCAAAAATTAGGGTTCTTGAGTTCATCTTCTGATTTCTCACTCCACACTTAATATAAATGTAATTAATTCATATGGTTGTAATCCTTGTTCAAAAACGAGCAAGTTTCATGTTTACAAAAATCATTTTCATTGGGTAATCAGAGAGATATGAGAGGTTTTGTAAATCTGCAAGAACAGAGCTCGCACGAACCACACAAGGTGTTCTTGGCGCCTATTTCAAATTTTTGAATATTTGAATATTTTGATATTTTTATTAATTGATTCAAAAATTAATTTCTCTCTGAATTTTAATGTTTTTGAATTGATTCTTTTTTTAAAAATTCACAAAAAATGTTAAGATATTTTATTCTACAAAAATTTCACAAAAATATTATTTATTTTATATATTTAATATTTTTGTAAAGAATTTTTTTTTTTTTAAGCATTTAAAAATATTTCTTTCTCTTGATTTTTCAAATTCAAATGGTTTTCAAATCATTCTATGGATAAAACATAATTTTTCAAACATTAATCCAAGATCACAACTTGTTTTTTATACATGTTTGATAATTTTGATCATTTTAATTAATTTTTATTCAAATTAAAATGCATTTTTGAAATCAAATTAGGGTTTTAATTGTTTTCACCCTCACAAACACTTTTCAAAACTTTTTGGGCCTCTTGATAGAGTGTAAGTCCCATCCCTTTGTAAATAAACCATTTTGGGCCTCAGTCGTTGTTTAAGTCCTTATACGATTTTAAAAATCTCGGCTCGATCGTCGTTTTCAAACAATTTTCACCTGGGCCTCCCCTTGTGTTGTAAGCCCAATTTTTCTCTTTTTCAAACACTTTTTGGGCCTCTAATAGAGTGTAAGACCCAACCCCCTTTGGAAATAAATAATTTGGGTCTCAGTCATTGTATAAGTCCCTACGCAATTTTCAAGATAAACGGTGCGACCACTGTTTTTCATCTGGGCCTCTACTTGAGCTATAAGTCCCATTTCTTGTATAAAGATAAACTTTTGGGCCTCTAATAGAGTGTAAGACCCATACTCTTTGTAAATACAATAATTTGGGCCTCAACCATTGTATAAGTCCCGATACGATAAACGGTGAGATCGTTGTTTTTCATCTAGGCATCTCCTTGAGTATAAGCCCCAAACTTCTTTTTAAAACAACTTTCTTTTTTATTCAAATTCAAATTCAAAGTATCATCAAAACTTTCTTCAATTTCTTGAGTGACTAACCATACAGCTATAGTTACTATGCTTGGGCTTTCACAACTGTAAGTTCCACTATCTTTTCAATATATGCTTGTTTATATATTCCATCTGTATATGCTTATATATATTTGCTTAGAGTTTTCCCCAACAATTAGGTCTAGGTTTAGATCAAACCAGTGGTTACTCTTTCAACATAGTAAAAACTAGTTCCTCATAGGAAATTCCAGATACAGTCTTTCCTCCTCTTGGGCTTATACAATATGGAACAGAGAAAGGCATTATTCCCGGTGAAACTTTTCTCAAGACTGTCCAAACTTAGAAGTATATGTGTAAAAGAAATTCAATTCCCCAAAGAGGACTAATTCCTGGTGAAACCTCTTTTGAATTTTTTCAAACCCTAGAACTGTTCTGCAAAGAAATGACTAATTCCCGGTGAAACCTTTCTTGAACTTTTCTAAGGTTTGGACCCACAGGCTTCCTAAAAGCATCCCCAGCCTCTTCTTGGGCTTAGTGTAATACCCTAATTTTTACCCCTAAGATCCCACATATCATTTGCATCTCATACCACAAGCAAGATCACCAAGTACTTGTGTTTTTCTTAATTGCTTTATGTTTATTTCTGTTTACTAATCTTTAACCAAAATTTAAAAAAAATTGTTGCAGTTTCTCTCTCTGTATGTTTTACAGGTTTGTCAAAGACAATGATTTCAGGTCAAATGTGGTTGTTCGTTCATGATCCAGTTCAGATGGATGTTTGACCTAATCTTGGTCAAATTATCAAGCAATTGTTTCAAGTGCAAGATATCTTGTTTCAGTGGGCTATTTCTCAAGCAGTGACTGTCAAGTTGTTGTGTGGCGATATTCATCATATTCAAATGGCTGTTATTCAGTTGTGGTTTGTTCAGTATTGGTTGTGTGACATATTTTATCAGAGGCTTGTGAGAGGATCAAATGGGCTTTGGATCAAAAACAAGATTTTGTATCCACTATCATTTCCATTTTTCTAAACCAATGACCCACTTTTTTTTTATCAAGACCATTTTTCAACTATCCATTTCCTGCCTTATCCAATTTCCACCTTTTTTTTATAATCCATCAATTATCCATTATTAAATCCATATTTTAAAACCATTTTTTCTATTTTTTTTCTATCCATATTCATTATCCACTTTCTAGAAATCTAAAACCATTTTCTTATCCATTTATTGTCCAAGTTCTCATTTGAAACATTTCTCCATATTTTATTAACCAAATATCCATATTATTATCCAATTTCTAAACCTTTTATCTAATCCATTTCTTCATAACCAAATTTCAATATCCATGACCAAAATCCATAATCCAATTCAAATTCAATTTTTTTTATCCAAAAATCATTTCCAAATTATTCATTCACAAATCAAATTTCCAATGACAATACATTCCAAAAGTCCACATTTGTTACAATTAAAGCCCATGTGTTATTTACAAAAAAAAACAATTGCAAAAAAAAAGAGAACTCATGTTGTTCTTCAAAGCCACTCGTTCCACCTCACTACAAGCCATGAACCGTAAAACGATCTCCATACACAGTCCATACAATAAGCCCATCTTTTACACCAATAATTGTACACAAAAAAATTGAAAAAAAATAAGAGAGGAAGAATACATGTTGTACAAGGCTACCATCACACGACCCATACAACACGGGTCCACACAAACCATAAGCTGCTAATTCACTACAAACTTCAGCCAAAAAAATAAAATCAAAATCCAGCATGACAAAGCCTCCCACAATGCAGTATGTCAAGCTTCCCAGCCGTCCAAGCATTCACAAGCAGCTGCACCTCCACAAGCCACATAAGCCGTAAGCCAAAACGCACGGCTTCATCAAAATGATTCACAGTACGCGATACAAGTTGCAAGTGAAATTTGAGAATAACATCACAAAACGCACAGGCATGAACGTAAAATGCTGCACATGATTAGAAGGAAAACGCAGCATCACACGTGAATAAAATGCAACTTCAAATAACACCAGAACAACATCAAAATTCAGCAAAGAAGTCACACATTTCATACTGATACAAAATGCAGCAAATTGATAGAAACGGCAGAAGATTAATTCCAATTCAAACCTCATGACTCACCTCCAATTTGTGCTATAAATATAGCCTTCCCCTCTTTCATTTCCTCAAGCTTTTGACAGCCCTCAAATCTCTGCCAAAATCACAACTCAAACCATTTCTCCACTCTCTCTTCAAGCTTCAACCAAAAGTCCAGCAACAACAATTCATCAACACGCACACCTTAAACTTCAACAACAACATATATCGCAACAAATCACACAAACAACAACAACGCATTTCAATATCAAAGAGGAAGAGGAAGATTTAAGTGTTTCAAACCTTGATTTAAAGGTAATTTGGCGGTTTTCGACGAGATTTCACGATCTAGTTTTGAATCCGTGTTTAAGTTTCGTTCGAAATTAATAACGCATTTGAGATGTGCCTTGATTTCGATTGCAACGATGTGAACGTTGAGTCTCGCCGCTTCGCCATGACGAACTCGATTCTCTCATTTCCGCCATGTGAACAGTACCGCGGCGTCGGAGCAGAGAAGAAGATGATGAAGTCAATGTTTCAATGTTTCTGATTTTCTATTTTTTTTTTCATTTTTATTGTTTTCTTTCTTTTTTTAAGGATTTTTAATTAAAACTTTGGGCCTTGGCCCGTGTGGATTTCTATCCATCCCCATCACCTTGCTATTTTAGCCTCTCTTTCTTTTTTTATCTTTTTTTTCCATATAATTTCCTTTAAATACTTTTCATTTTTAGATTTGGATTTTTTTTATTATTTTAAATTTTGTTTTTGAAAACATTTCTTGAAAAAAATCATTAAAAATATTGTATGCTTGATTTTATTTTATCTTGATTTTCATTTTCTTTGTATTTGGTTGTGTGGATCATAACTTGTTAGATCCACTTTCTCCTCATCTTATTTCGTTCTTTTCTTTTTGATCGATGAAAGTCTAATGGATCTTGAAATTCCTTTGTTGAATTTTGATCAAGACTAGATCGTTACCATTTTTCTTTTCGTGCGGTATTGCTTTCGGATGACGATTTACATATCGTTCATCTAGCATGCGTTAGTACAAAGATCTATTGACCGACCTCATTTGTAGGGTAATTACTCCGTAAATTACTCGGCGATTGCTTAACATAGCGCAATATATGTCCCGTATCGGAAAACTATCAAGAATGGTTGATTATTTGTCTTTTGGTTCAAAACTTATGAAACTTATTGTTAGGAGGCTTTGGTCTTATCAATCCTCTAATAAGTTCTCATTAACCTTGACCTAAGTGCAATTATTCAATTATTATTGATCACTAACTCTAACAACTAATCATTAACTTACTAACAATATTATTATATTAATTTTGTTTATGTTTCCTTCTCGCTCCCTACCTCTTTTACTTCTATGCTTCATTATTATCATTTCATATCATGTTTATGTTTCCGCAATTTTTCCTTTGTCCGTTGGACACATGTTTATGTTTATGTCATTTTTCCTTTGTCCATTTGGACCATATTATCTTGTGTTTTTATTTTTCCTTTGTCCATTTGGACTCCAAAAACATTAATAAAGGATCAAATCGCTAAAAGACTTGTGCTCTTAATGATGGACTATGGCCACTATCCCTTGCTTTGGAGGACCTTCTTGACTTGATTATGGACTTATGGACTTAGAATTAGGATTATCTCCCTTATGCTTTGGACAATTATGGAGTTTAATATTCTAGCCTTTATTTGGTTTGCTTATTGGCTCAAGAGGATGGAATTCTATTCTTATTATGCTTTGAAGAGTGTCTCCATGTGGTTAGATCTTTCTTACCCTAGCTTTTATTTTATGCACTAAGACAGTCACTTCTTCTCCACCCCTTCTTCAATTTTCAAAACTTCCTCTCTTTTCAAAATCTTCTTGTTTTCAAACTTAAAACCGCTTTCATAATAAAACCTTGACTTTGGTCAAGTGATCTTTAAACTTTGTTTTCTTTAATAAATGTCAATCCATGTTAATCATATTTTGACCATTTCATAAAAAACCTAAAAAATTCAAAACTCATCCAATTTTTTTTGTGCTTTTATGCACCTTTTTCTTTTAAACCTTTCAAAAAGAATTAGACATGATTCATTTTTTTGATGAGATGTAAAACTCCTAACCATGGTATTTTGTTGAAAGTATGGTCGTTTTCCACTTAGTTGTTGAAGTGATTAGTCTTGTTGATGTTAATCCAAGCAAATCCTCCATCTTAATGTGATGCAAATACCTCTTTCCCATACCTTTGGGTAATTAGTTGAGTATTCTATCTTGAGAATGACAGGTTGTCTTTTTCAAGATAAAATAAACCACAACCAATAATTTTCATTCTTTGTACCATGAACTACGGGGTTTTGATCCTACATTGCACATCGTGGGTACGTAGGCATGAGGCGATAAGTCTCTCCAAACACAAAAATATTAAAAATAATTCTCTTCTCATCTCCTCAATCTCTCTTTACAAGCAAACCATTTTCAGACCAAAAAGCGGTAGATTTTTCAAAGGGCTCCTATAGGGTACTATAGACGTTTTGGGTGCTAACACCTTCCCATTGCGTAACCAACCCCCCTTACCCATTCACTGTTTGTTCTTGTTGTTTTAGAACTCTTTAGGTTTTGTTCGCTCTTTTTCCTTTCCCTTCGTGGATAAAATAAAAGTGCGGTGGCGACTCTTGTTTATTTTAGTTAAGTTAATCAATAGCTTATACTCACAAATTTCCCTGCTACACTTAGTATAAGGACCCACAGGCTTCTTAGAAGTTCTCAGCCTCCTCTTGGGCTTAGTACAAGGACCCGAAGACCTCCTACAAGTATAGGACAGAAATTAGTCATCTCTACTAGTTCAATCCTCCGGAGAGTCAGAATTCTAGAACATTTAATCATTCTAGGATTGATTCTAATCCCTTAAAAACCACAGCCTCCTCTTGGGCATCATACAAAGATCATTCTCCAGTTAAGAGTCAACCTCTTCATACCAGTAGACATGGAAAGTCTCATATCCCCTTAGATCTCACAGAGACCCTCAAGTTTCCTAAAAAAACACAGGAAAAACCCTGATCATTTCGTTAACATATCAATCTCCAGCAGAGTTAAAACCTCCATAGGTTTTCAAACTCAATCTTCAAGCTTTTATTTTAAGAAATTCCCTAGCTAGGGTCAAATTACCACCAACAAATTCTCAGTAGAATCGGAGCCTCATGGTCTCTGATATTTCAACTCTTCTTCAAATCCCCAGAAAGAGTAAAACCTTTGGATTCCCCACCACATACAATTTGGACTTGCTCTTGGATTTCAATAATCCTCAGCACAAGCCATCCTCCTCTTAGGCTTCATATAAAAATTTCCCCACCAGCCTCCTCTTAGACTTTGTATAATGATTTTCCTCAGTAGAGTCAGCCTCAATCTTGGGCTTTGTACAAGACAGATAAAACCTCCCCAGTGGAGTCAATCTCTTTTCAGCCTCAATCTTGGGCTCTGTACAAGACAGATAAAACCTCCCCAATGGATTTAATCTCTTTTCAGCCTCAATCTTGGGCTTTGTACAAGACAAATCAACGCTCCAGCTGAGTCAATCTCTTTTCAGCCTCAATCTTGGGCTTTATACAAGACATATATAAAACTCCCTAATAGAGTCAACCTTTTAGCTTTAACCTTGGGCTTTGATCAAGGCACACAAAAATCATCATCCCCTCAGAGGAAATCCAGAGTCCTCTCTGTTGGAAGACATTTCTCTGTACACCACATATCAAAACAAATAATCAAACATACCTAATTCCAGATAACTGCTATAAGTGGTACACTTGTTGATTCAAAATCCAAGTTGTAGTCCCTCTTTTATCCTGGTAAAACTTCCTCTTTCATCTAATTGCTATAATTGGCAAGCCTCTAGATTATTTACATCCAAGCCAATGTCCCTCTCTTGGCATGGAAAACTCCTAAGGAAAAATGACATTGCTCTACATTGAGTTAAAGTTTCTTCCTTCAGGACACCTCCCTTATAAAGGAAATTATGGCATTGCTGGATTCTATACATTCCAGTTAAAGTAATTCCCCTTTATAAAACCAATCCTTTAACAAACTGTGATGAACAAGTGAGAGATCTCCCTTTAGAGATGACAAATTCTCTCTCAGTCAAACCCTTTAGCTTCAATCTTGGGCTTTAAACAAGACACAAATACTCAGTTAAGCTTCAATCTTGGGCTTTAAACAAGACCCCAAACATTTTCCTCTCGTAGAAATAGGAAGAACTGCGATTGCTCTGATTTCCCAAAGTTATCTTTACGGGAATACGTAGGCATAAGATTGCAAAATCTTAGCGAGCACACAAATCAAAAACTTTAAGTCCAATACCTTCACAAAAACAACAGAAAACCCGAAAACAACAAAAATACTCTCTTAACACTCCCAAAGGAGAAACTTTCCCAACCCACAACAGATAAACACCAGAAAGTATTTAAACCAATAGAAAAACATGCCATAAAGGTCTATGGATAACCATATATACATTGGGTGATTGACAACTTCCCTTTGTATAACCTGACCCCGACCCCCCAATCTCTTAACATTTGTTAAAGAAAACATTTGCGTGCAAGGTTAGTTTTAGATAACTTCCCTTTCCTTTCCAACTTCATAGGATAAATAAGAAATCAGAAAGTAGCACCCAATTCCAACCATTGCGGTAAGGTGGTCGCGTCACCGACAAAAATCGCACGCTACATGCCTATCTTTCTTGTATTTCATGAGCCTTTTTGAACTTTGTTATCATTTTGTGGTAGTTTTTTGTGATGATGATGTAAATTGGGATTTCGTAACTTGTATCTTCCATGAGCTATTAATTTGTGTTATGGATTTAAAACTTTACCAATTGAAATGGACTTTAACAATGTTCTCCCCACTTTTATTCCTGAACCATGTTGAAATAATCTAATTGAACTTGAAGGATAAATCCTTGAAAAGCTTGATTGAATTTTCCACACTTGAAACCAATTGACTATCTTGAAATTCTCTCTTGAAATAACTAGAACTTGAATCACTTCTTGAGAAATAAAATCCATCATGAATCAATCATGCACTTCGAATGGACTAAAATCTTGAATCACAAATCATTCTTGAATTTGTAGCCTTCTTGAGAAATAATATGGACAACATGAACATGCTTTGAAATTAGAGAATCATGACTCGAAATATTAACCTCAATACACTGCACAAAACCCTAATTGGAAATGAACTGGTTCCAGATGATTTTCAACCATGAAGCACTTGAATTTAGCACAGCCTAATAACTTGAGAATGAAGTAAAATCCTTCTTGTTTGACCAAGATTAGGTTAAACTCACTTGAATCTCAATCATTACTACACACACTTGACCTGATAACCTTGCATGAACCTTGATTCAACCTTGCAAGACCTGAACTTAGACAACAAGTAAAAATGAAAGCAACGACACATATTTTTGGATTTTTGAATGCACAATGGTTAAATGATATGCTAATGACATGATGCAAAGATGATGAAAATGCTAGGGTGAAAATGAGGGTATGACAGTTGTCCTTATTTAAATATCTTCAACTAGATGTCATGAGAGATGCTAATCGCCTGTTATCGCGTTGGAAGATAGTTAAATATCAGAAGACCTGAATTTTTATCCTTAAATGCCATGATAAGCTATGTTATGCATGAGACTATAGACTCTCTTCTTTTTTGGAATATACTATGATAAACAGACTCTGTGGGGGGTAATTGAAATGCTTGAAAAAAGAAAATATACTGAAAATGGTAAGGTAAGAAAACTGATATTTCTGAAGATCTGTCAGGATAACGGAGAATAATCAGGAATACTTGGAATGAAAGGGAATAAACCCTGGGATGAACTGAAGGATGTCTAAGAATCACATTGGATGGAACCAAACTACAACCAAAAAATGTTTGAAGGTATATCAAAGATATCCAAGAATAGAATTGGACAAAAAATACAACAACTTTGACAAAAACGCCAATGACTTCCAAGAACAACATTGGATGGAGGTGTAGAAACATTCTGTAAAATACGCCTGAGACATCCAAGAATAGAATTGGATGAAGCAGAGAAACATTCTGGTAAATAAATCCAAGACACCCAAGAATAGCATTGGATGGAAACAAATTTCAACCTTGGAAAAAAATCAGTGGCATCTAAGAATGACATTGGATGAAAATAGAAACATGACATCCAAGAATAACATTGGATGAAAAGGGATCACGACATCCAAGAATGATATTGAATGAAAAGGAAATAGCGACATCCAAGAATGGCATTGGATGCAAATAGAATCGTAACATCCAAGAATGGCATTGGATGAACGGGAATCATGACATCCAAGAATGGCATTGGATGAAAGTGAACAACAATGTCCAAGAACGACATTGGACAAAATTAAGCAAAATGGCACCCAAGAATGGGATTGGATGCAAGAGGACACGACATCTAAGAATGACATTAAATGAAGGTGAGAAACAACATCCAAGAATGGCATTGGATGAAAAAGAATAACAACATCCAAGAATGGCATTGGATGTGGAATTAGACCAAATCTGAAGATACATCAGAGACATCCAAAAATATCATTGGATGAAAGAGAAATATGTCACGACATCTAAGAATGGCATTGGATGAAAGATAAACACGACACCTGAGAATGGTATTGGATGCGAATAAGAAAGACAACATCCAAGAATGGATTTGGATGCAAATAGAAATATGACATCCAAGAATGGCATTGGATTCTAATAGAAATATGACATCCAAGAATGGCATTGGATGAAATAGAGAAAGTAGATATCCAAGAATGGCATTGGATTCAAGAGAGGAACAGACAGAAGCATCCAAGAATAGCATTGGATGGGAGAAGGAAACAAACAGAGACATATAAGAATAACATTAGATGGTCAATAGAAACAGATAAAGACACCCTAGAATAGCGTTGGATGTGAATTGAAATAGATAAAGACATCCAAGATTAGCATTGGATGAAAGAAAGAAACAGACGGGGACATCCAAGAATAGCATTGGATGTGAATTGAAACAGATAGAGACATCCAAGAATAACATTGAATGAAAGAAAGAAACAGACGAGGACATCCAAGAATAGCATTGAATTGACACAGGAAACAGACAGAGACATGCCTACTTGGGTAGGTGCCAAGTGAGTTGGACTTTGACCACAAGGTAAGATGTTGATAGTAACAAGACCTCAAGAAATGCAATGAGCGCGAAACACTCTTCGGACTATGTGTGATATTGAATTTTGTATGATATGAATGATCAATGTTTGTAATGAAAATGCTTATGGAAACTAGATTAGACTCATTTGGTGAGGTAAGGCTGGAACACTGATTCCGCAACACACAGAACTATGCAAACTCTGCCTTCAAAAGATGTTTTGAACACAACTCCTGTCACACTTATTAGATGTATCAGGATGATAATCCTTTGGGAAGGAGTGATGAGCTCTTCTTAGGGATTTCTTGAAGTAGACTATCCCAGAATGAGTGATTATTCTTGAAATGACTACTTGACTGATCGCTTGAAATGTTTTCCCCAACATGAGTCTTGAAGATATTTTCTCTGAATGACAAGATCCTTGACTATGATATGCCCCTGATAGGATCACTGGTCAAGTTTCTCAAATGTTTGAACTTCCTTGATGATGAGTGCTTACTTAAAAATAAAATGTTCATTCAAAAACGGTAATTTTAGTGCAATGTTCATGCAATTTTTGAAATCAAAGTCACTATTTGAATGATACAGTTGGTGTATAGCAAATGAATCACTGGTCATAATGCAGTATTGTTTTAAACATTCAAAGGGAGAGATAAAGAAAAGTTATGATACCAAAACATATGATTAGCAAATCTCTTGGGAGTCAGTTTACGCAACCTTGCTGTAGTATGCCTTCAAAACAAACCTAGCTTCAATTAGGTCTTTTGAGGGTTGTAACATTTTCTGGTTCACGGTTTTCAAAACACAGGATATAAGGCTCAAAGTTTAATTTTTACCCAACCCACTCTCCATGATGATCTTCAGTCCTACATTCAATTAACATATGCACCTAGGTTCCAAGAGATTTGGAATTGTACTTATGATGATAGCTCCAAAGCCAAGGGATTTTTGAGATGGCTGCCACTTTTCCCTTCTAACAATTTTATATTTTTGCTGAGGATTTTGGTGACCCTTTTGATTTTGATACGATGGTTAAGTTTTTTACGGTTTTATTGAATTTTGTTATCCCTGATTCTGCCTGTACTCTTTCTTTAAGGTTTTAAGTCCGTCGGGATGCCCTGATTTTTGCCTAAGTCTCCTTTTTAGGTTTTGACTTAGCGGGATTTTTCTGTTCTCTTTTAGGGAAAATAGTGACTGCCTTTGATGAGAACAAACATTGGTTTCTTCAACACTCCTTTGATGTGTGTGAAGGAAATATTGTGCTTGAAACCCTTATCGAAAGGTGTATGAATGGATTTTAATGAATGTCTGGATTAATTGAGAACTACCCTGCCCCAGGTTAAGATTGAGGTTTTTTTCGTACAGAAAGAAACACCAACTTCTAGGCTCAAAAGGGTTGACTAGAGATTAACTTCCTTATTTCTCCAGTGTTTGAGAATTAAAACAATGCCTTACATCGTCAGCAAAGTTTTATTTGACATCATACCATTCAGCAACTTGGGTATTTCGTTTTCATCATTCTCCCTCTGATATTTATTTAAAAAACAGTTTGATAAAGAAAGATGAATGAGAGAAACATTGATTTTTTTTGAATTATGAGAAAGGAAAGCATGAATATGTACAAATTTGAATGAATTCAACATATGCAATACTCATTTCATTAATATTAACATTGAAGACAAATAAGTTTGAAAGCAAATAACACAATACAAACAAGGAAATTGCAAATGGAAAGAAAACATGGCCTAGTGACTAATCAACATCGAGGATGAGTTTTCTTGTCAGATCCACTGGCTTTAGGAGGTGACTTGTCATGCTCCGACCCAGTTTTCACTCACTCTGTTTTGGCAAGGGAATGTTGATAACATTGGGATCTCTCTTCGTGAAAGTGACAACATCTCCTCTCAACAAATCTTGAACTCTAGCCTTCAGTGTAAAGAAACCTTCTAGATCATGACCTACAACTCCCTCATGGAACTCACAATGGAGGTCGAACCTAAACCTAGGTGGAAGAGGATTTGGAGGAGGAGGTAGGGACCTAGTTGTAGTCAGGCCTTTCTGTACCAAGTAGGGATACCGTTTAGTGTATGTCACAGGAATAGGGTCAAATGTAGTCCTATTCTAAGCAGTACGATTCAGATTCTGGCCAGCATTTTGTTGTGGAGGAGCCTGAGCCAGTCCTATTCTAAGCAATTACATATGGTTGACCATAATGTTGTTTCCTGCGATAAGGTCTCCTTTAATCTAAAATAGCATGTGTATCGCCCTCATTCTTCTTTTGAAAGTTCCCAGGGGACTTTCTTGCACCAATAGAGGCTTCAGCAACATTATCAATTTTTCCATTCATGATACCCTCCTCTAGTCTTTCTCCAATAATGACTAGGTCAGCAAAACTAGATGATACACTGCCTATCATCTTTTCCCAAAAGAAAAGTTCTAAAGTGTCCATGAACAATCCAATCAATTTTTTCTCTTCCAATGGTGGCTCCACCTGAGCAGCTAGCTCTCTCCAGCGTTAAGCGTACTCTATAAAAGACTATTTCTCTATCTGAGACATGTTCTGCAATTAACGGTAGTCTGGTGCCATGTTTAGATTGTACTTATATTGCTTCAAGAAAGCATCAGCCAAGTCTTTCCAGCTTTGGATACGACTCTTTTAAAGTCCCATATACTATTTCATTGAAGCTCCGCTCAAGCTGTCTTGGAAACAGTGAATGAACGGTTTGTCATTGTTGGTATAAGCAACCATCTTACAGTAGTACATCACTAAGTGACTCTTTGGATAGATGTTCCCCTTTTTACTTCTCAAATTCTGAAGTTTTGAATTTGGCAGACATCACCAAGTAAGAAACTAAGCACATGTCCATCGTAGCAGCACTAAAAACATAATTTCCTTCCACGGCTCTTAACCTCTTCTTCAGAGTTTGGCATTGCTCTCTAAATTCCTCAATATATCCAGCTTCTCCTTGACTTTTAGATTGGGGACCAGCAGCATGGTACACAAAGGGAGGATTTTCATAAACGGTATGCACGACAGGTGGAGGTTCAGTGATCATGGGAGTTTGGAATACTGGCAGCACGGATGGGTCAGCCCTTGTAGTAGTTTCAAAGGGTGGAGGGTAATTCATTAGTAATCCAAATTATGGCCAAGTAGAAGATGGCCTAGGGGGAGGCACTGGGTCAACAACGAAACTATTGACATCAGAGATGATAGTTCTCTGAGGTTGAGCTTCCTTAGTAGTCAAGGCTTATAGCATTTCCATGATCTTGCTCACACTGTTCTTCAGTTCATCAATGTCTTCCATAACTCTTTCTTTGTGTTACTCTTAATCAACCATTCTTCTTTTAACGCTGGCTCTAGTTTCATACTTGTATGGAGGAATCAACTTGATGGTAACTTAACAAATCTGAAGATGAGAATTAACGACAATGAGCTTCTTGACAACTTGAATGTATGCAAAAATGAATTCAATGATATGCAAATGGATGCAATGATATGAAATGCATAAACAGGTACATGATCTCATTGTAAGAACAAGAGTTAGTTCTGCATTAATACCTCTAAGTTTTGATGATATCAAACAAGTATGTTTGTATGAACAATTTTATAAGTCTAATAATTGTTATGTGCGAGAATCTAACAAACAAGTTTTGCTTCCGTTAAATGGCGTGAATATGTTGTTAAAATAAAATACTTCGCCTACGCGTTACACTTGATGTGCTATATAACAGAAATTGCTTCAGGAGAATCTGAAGATTGCAAGACTCTGATATAATATGTAAAGAGAACAAGTTCTGAAGATTTGAAGACTGAAGTTCTGATGAATGAAGTTCAGACGCTGAAGACTTACACTCTTTAGATAAAGGTTCTGAAGACCCAACTATAGTCTCTACTCATGCTTCAACTAAATACCATCAGAAGCCTCTGAAGATATGATGACAACATTCTGAGCGAACAAGGTTCGAAAGATCAAGTGCTGAAGACTCCGAAGGCGCAGCTCTGAGGACTCCAAGACTTGAAGATCTTAAGAACTAAGCTACGTTTTCCTTCTTACTCATGCTCGCAGAAGCCTCTCAAGTTAAGAAGATTAGAAGACTAAGCAACAAAGTACAACTGTACAACGGTACAAACGAAGATATCTTGGAAATAGTGCAACCAATACTAATGAAGATATCTTGACAAGACAGGACACAAAAGTATTATCTGTCCTCACGTCTCCATCAAGTCGCCATCAGTCTAGATAGCTATCATGATTACTTTTCAACGGTTACTTTTACTCGGCTATAAAAGGACTTGAAGACTCAAGGAATGATAAGAACTTCACCTATTCAAATACGCTTTATTTGCTATTATCATTCAAAAAGTCATTTTCTGTGCTGTAATATAGTTTACATATTCAGCTTGTGCTAGAAGCAATACCTTGTAAACAAAACATCTTTCAAACTGTTGTTTGTTGTTCCTTGAGAAAAACCAGTGTGGTTAAATTTCTTGAGAAGTCTAGGACTAGTGAGAGTCTTAGAGGTGGTTCCTTAAGAGAGACCAGTGTGGTTAGATCTCTTAAGAAGTCTAGAACTTGAGAGTTTTAGAGGTTGTTGTTAGTCAGCAGCAGTTTGGCTTGTGCATTGTATTAATCTGATTGATTAGTGGATTAAGACCTCGATTGAGAGAGGTGAAATCACCTTGGCGGGTGGACTAGATTAACTTGAGGAATTCTCAAGTGAACTAGTATAAACATACTGTGTTATCTCTTTCTAAGCTTCTTACTCATAAGTTAGAAAGTTCTTAAAAAGGGGTTAGAACAAAGAAACAATTTTATTTTGAAAAACCAATTCAAAAGCCCCCTTTCTTGTGTTTTTCACACCTTCAATTGGCATTAGAGCTCCGGTTCTGAGGTGATAAAAAGGTTGACTTTTTATCAAACACTTAACAGTGTTCAGTACCGATCCAAGTGTGAAAAACAATGGTTGCACCTGAACCAAATGTTACTGCTAATGAAAGAGATTCTTATAGTGCAAAACCTCTTATCTTTGATGGGGAAAAATTTGACTATTGGAAAGATAGAATTGAAAGTTACTTTCTGGCTTTTGACTTAGATCTATGGGATCTGGTAGTTGATGGCTACAGTTACCCTGTAGATTCTGAAGGCAAAAAGATTATTAGAAGTGCATTAACAAATGCTCAAAAGAAGACTTACAAGAATCATCATAGAGCAAGAACGATTCTGTTAAATGCAATTTCATATACGGAATATGAAAAGATCACAAAAAAAGAAACTGCAAAGTCTATTTTTTACTTTCTCCGAATGACTCATGAAGGCAACGCTCAAGTCAAAGAGACAAAGGCTCTTGCACTAATCCAGAAATATGAAGTCTTCAGGATGGAAGACGATGAATCTGTAGAAACTATGTTCTCAAGATTCCAGATGCTTGTTGCAGGACTCAGAGTTCTGGACAAAGGTTATTCTACTGTTGATCATGCAAAGAAGATTATCAGAAGTCTGCCTGTCAAATGGAGACCAATGATAACAGCCTTGAAACTAGCAAAAGACTTGAACAGCATAAGTCTTGAGGAACTAATTACTTCTTTAAGGAGTCATGAAATAGAACTTCAAGAAGATGAACCTCAGAAGAAAGGTAAATCTATTGCTCTAAAGGCTAAGTTTGAAAAGTAAAAGGCTTATCAAGCAGAGGAAGAATCTGAAGAAGATTCAGACGAAGCTGAACTATCTCTAATATCAAAGAAGATAAGTCAATTGTGGAAATACAGAAGGAATAAGTTCAGAGGACCAAGAAGAAGATCTGAGTCTATACATGGTCAAAAGAAAGCTTATGGAAGAGAAGTTACATGTTTTGAATGTAAGGAGCCTGGACATATCAAGAATGATTGTCCAAAGTTCAAGAAAGATGGAAAACCAAGAAAAGCTAAAAAGGGTCTTATGGCAACTTGGGATGATTTAGAGTCAGAAGAAGATTCCGACGGAGAACATGCCAATGTAGCATTCATGGCTAAGACCAGCACGGACAAAGTTCTTTCAGAAGAAGAACTATCAGACTCTGATGACGACAGAGAGGTACTTTCTTCCTTATCTCATTCTGAACTTGAAATAGGATTATCTGAACTTATGGAAAGGTATCAACTTCTTCTAAGAAAACACAAAACTCTGAAAAAGACCTTTATGGTTCCTTCCGAGGACCTTACTAAGGACAAGAAAATTATTTCTGAATTAAACGAAACATTATTTTTCTTAGAAAAATCAAATGCTATTTTAAAAAGTAAAGTATCCAAGTTAGAAGAAGAGATCACATCTGACATAACTGTCACTAATGAAGTGGTCAGATATGATAGAGCGTTTCAGCACTTCCTTGCTAAAAGCATAGATAGAAGTAAAATGGCTTCAATGATCTATGGAGTTAGCAGAAATGGAAGCAGAGGTCTGGGATACTCAGGACCATCATAACCATATGATGAAACCAAGAATATCAAACTAATACCTCTATCTAAACATTTTGTGCGTGTTGACACTAAACTGAAATGTCCAGAACCAGAAGGTTCTAAGTCTATTATATCACAAACACAGACACAGAAAAAAACTTCCAAACTCAAATATTATGCACAAATACCACACTATTATCCTGCTACTCAAAAATCCAAAGGTGACAGAACCTCTGGAAAGACTAATGTGAAAGGACCCACAAAATGGGTACCTAAGAATAAGATAATTTATGTTGCAGATATCCTTAATGGTGCCACTGAAACACCAGTCATGGTACCTAGACAGTGGATGCTCGCGACACATGACGGGAGAAAGGCATATGTTCCAAGATCTGAAACTTAATCCTGGAGGCGTCATCGGTTTCGGAGGAAACCAGAGGGGAATAAGCATTGGGTCAGGAACTGTTGGTAATGGTAAACTTACTTCTATAAATAATGTTCTTCTAGTTGAAGGTCTAATGCATAATTTGTTGTCAATTAGCTAACTTAGTGACAATGGTTATGACGTTATTTTCAATCAAACGTCTTGTAAGGATGTTAGTCAGAAGGATAGATTTGTTCTATTCAATGGTAAAAGGAAGAACAATACTTACAAAATTAAATTATCAGATTTAAAACATCAAAATGTAAAGTGTCTTTTGTCTTTCAATGAAGAGCAATGGGTCTGGCACAGACGTCTGGGTCATGTTAGCTTGAGAAGAATCTCACAGTTGAACAAGCTAGGACTTGTCAGAGGTTTGCCAAATCTGAAGTACTCTTCAAATGCTCTTTGTGAAGCATGTCAGAAAGGCAAGTTTTCAAAAACTTCTTTTAAAGCTAAGAATATTGTTTCTACCTCTAGACCATTGGAACTTCTTCACATTGATCTATTTGGACCAGTGAAAACTGCTTCTATCAATGGTAAGAAATATGGACTAGTCATCGTTGATGATTACAGTCGTTGGACATGGGTAAAATTCTTAAGACACAAGGATGAGTCACATTCTGTGTTTTCTTCTTTCTCCACCCAAGTGCAAAACGAAAAGAATTGCAAAATCGTCAAGGTCAGAAGTGATCATGGTGGAGAATTTGAAAACAAAGATTTTGAAATTTTTGCAATTCTCAACATTGACGATTTTGCAATTCTTTTCGTTTTGCACTTGGGTAAAACTCCCTTTTGGAACTCCATAAGACCTATTTTGAGTAAAACTCCCTATGAATTGTGGAAGAATAAAATTCCCAACATTTCTTATTTTCACCCTTTGGATGTATCTGTTTTATGTTAAACACTAAAGAAAATCTTGGCAAGTTTGATTCCAAAGAACAGAAGTGTCTGTTGTTAGGATACTCTGAACACTTAAGAGGATACAGAGTTTATAACACAGAATCATGAATTGTGGAAGAATTAATTCACGTCAGATTCGATGATAAGCTTGACCCTGAAAAGTCAAAGCTAGTTGAAAAGTTTGCAGATTTGGAAATCTGCTTTTTAGAACCTAAAGAAAAGACAGATGAAGTTAAAATTCCAGAAGTCCCTACTTTCGATATCATTGAGGTATCGTCTGATACTCCACAACAAAAGAAGAGGAGTATCTCAACTTCACACCCTGAAGAACTGATTCTGGGTAGCAAGGACGCTCCCATCAGAACCAGATCAGCTTTCAAACCCTCTGAAGAAATGCTTCTGGGATTGGTGTCGTTAATTGAGCCAACGACCGTTGATAAAGCTCTTATGGACAAGGACTGGGTTCTGGAAATGGAAGAAGAACTTAAACAGTTCTCAAAGAACGATGTATGGGATCTGGTCCCAAAACCTAAAGATGTCCATGTAATTGGAACTAAATGGGTATTCAGAAATAAGCTAAATGAAAAGGGAGAAGTTGTCAGAAACAAGGCACGACTTGTTGCCCAAGGTTACAGTCAACAATAAGGGATATATTACAATGAAACTTTTGCTCCAGTCGCCAGACTAGAAGCTATACGCTTGTTAATTTCTTTTTCAGCAAATCACAACATCATCTTATACCAGATGGATGTTAAGAGTGCATTTTTGAATGGTTATATATCAGAAGAAGTTTATGTCAAACAACCTCCTGGTTTTGAAAACTCAGAGAAGTTAGATTTTGTTTTTAAACACAAAAAATCTTTCTATGGTCTGAAACAAGCTCCTAGAGCTTGGTATGACAGATTAAGCAATTTTCTTTTAGAAAATAACTTCACCAGAGGAAAAGTTGACACCACTCTTTTTTGTAAATCGTACAAAAATGATATTCTTATAGTTCAAATTTATGTTGATGATATTATTTTTAGTTCTGCTAATCCCTCTCTATGCGAGGAGTTTTCAAAGTTAATGCAAGCAGAGTTTGAAATGAGCCTGATGGGTGAGCTGAAGTTCTTCCTGGGAATTCAAATTGATCAAAAACCAGAGGCTACTTACATTCATCAAAGTAAGTACACTAAAGAACTTCTAAAGAAATTCAACATGATTGATTGTAAAATAGTAAAGACTCCAATGCATCAAACATGCGTCTTGGAGAAAGAAGAAATAAGTGGTAAAGTTTGTCAGAAGACCTATCATGGTATGATAGGGTCTCTTTTGTATTTAACTACTTCTAGACCTGATATTTTATTCAACGTTCATCTGTGTGCTAGATTTCAATCAGATCCTAGAGAATCTCATTTAACTGTTGTTAAAAGAAACTACTAATTTTGGCTTGATGTATGAGAAAACATCAGAGTACACTCTATCTGCTTACTGTGATGCAGACTATTGTAGCGAGCGATTTTGGACGCGGTTCTTAAGCGCTGGTCGCTCTCTGCGGTTTGAGCTTTGACTACAGGTCGATTCATTTTTTATCCTATTGTGAGCTGAATAAGGAAGGGAAATAGATGTCTCCAATTAACCCTGCTTTGCATACTGAGTTTAAACAGCGGTCTGTTAGGTTACGGATGCTATCAATATGGGGGGGCCTTTGTACTGGTTATTCGTATTTCGCCAATACAGGTTTCTTTCTTTCGATCTGGGCAGAAGGTTTCTGGCGGGGAATAAGGATTAGGATATTAGGACTGGTGCTTTTGAAATACTGCTTTTGATTGACGAAGATATGGGATTTGGGTTTTTTGTTGATTGCACTCGCTAAGATCTTTTCTTTCGATCTTATGCCTACGTATTCCCGTTTACCGAAACAGGGAAATCAGAGCGTTAGTAGTTCCTCCTATTCTATGGGAGGAAATGGGTGTTTTGGTGTCTTGTTCAAAGCCCAAGACATAAAGCGAAAGGTGATTTGTATCTTGTTCAAAGCCCAAGATGTGAAGCTAAAAGGTCTATTTGTGTCTTGTTCAAAGCCCAAGACGTGAAGCTGAAAGACCTCTACTTTAGAGAGAATTTGTCATCTCTAAAGAGGGGGAAGGAGAATTACTTTAACTGGGATACGCGGATCCGAGCAATGCCATAATTTCTGAAGAAAGGGTTTTAACCTGAAGGAGAAGACTTTAACTCAGTGTAGAGCAATGCCATCTTTCCTTAGGAATTTCTCATGCTAAAAGAGGGGCAGTGGCATGGATATAGATGATCCAGAGGCTTGCCGCTTACAGCGATTAGATGAAGGGAAAGGAGTTGTTGATGTTTGTGTACTGTGAACGAGGCACAACTTTGGTGCTAAAAGGTTAATTGGATCAACCAGTGGTTTTCTTATACAAAGCCTAAGAGGAGGCTAATTTCCGCTAGGAAAATCATTATACAAAGCCTAAGAGGAGGCTATTTTGTGTCTCGTACAAAGCCCGAGAGAGAGGCTAAAAGTTTTTGACCCAGTGGGGCATATCGTTATACAAAGCCTAAGAGGAGGCTAGCAAAGAGTTGACTCAGTTGGAGAATCTTTTATACTCAGTAAGAGAGTGTTTTTGTATCTCGTACAAAGCCCGAGAGAGAGGCGAAAAGATTGTTTTGACTCCACTGGGGAGAATTTTGGTATCTCGTACGAAGCCCGATATGGAGGCTATTGTAACTGTTTCAGTTGAGTGACAGATCCAATATACTGATTTAAAAGAGAAAATCAGTTCTTATATGAGTAACACTGTACACAGGGATTTAATTTGAGGATCAGGGATATTTCCTTCTCTTTGAGGAAACGGGAAATCCAAAGGGTATCGAGACTATCTGAGTCTGCGGGTTTCCTTCCTATTTAACGAAGGGTGCTTGAGAATGTCTTTGAGACTCAAGGAAGTTAGACTGTCCGTGTCTAGAGTTTTATCTTTTGTACTATGCTTCGAGAAACAGTAGTAGACTCTATGAAAGGACTGTTCTATGAGGATGACTAAGTTCTATTCCTATACCTCTAGGAGGTCGTCGGGACAATTTGTACGAAGCCCAAGAGGAGGCTGGGAACTTTTAAGAAGCCGACGGGTCCTTGTACGAAGCCCAAGAGGAGGCTATCATTCCCGGAGGAAGAGATCATTATACGAAGCCTAAGAGGAGGCTGTGAATACTTCTAAGAAGCCGTAAGGTCCTTGAATAATGCCCAAGAGGAGGCCGATGCTTTTAAGAAGCCCGTGGGTCTATCATCTCCTTTCCATTAGGAGAGATAACTCTTTTAAAGATGAAAACCACTGGTAAACGTGCGAGGTTTACTATCCAGCGATTTTTAGCTTTTAAAGAGGGTTCCTTAGTTAAGGTCCAAGATTATGGCCGTAGTTGGTACCCAAACCCCGAGACATTCAAGGCAAGCTATCCACAAGGAATAGATCAAGTCAGGAAAGTTTGAGAATTGGGAAGAAACTCAAAGATGCCATTCACGGAGAATACATTCATCTTGGGGAGTAGAGCTTCTTGACGATTCCTAAGGAGGACAGCCGAAGAGAAGACTGTATCTGGTGCTCCTATTGGGGATCTAGGCGTCTATTTCTACGAATAAATGAAACGGCGTCACCTAGTTCTAGACGTAGTTGCCGGGGAAACTCGAAATATCTATACTATTATTACACAGTAGATATGAGTTTATGAAAGGAGACTTACAGTGAGCAGCCCCACAATACAGTTTATAATATGAAAGCTGTAAATGAAAGCGATAACCACTTACTCGGTTGTAGTGCTTCCATGCTGTTTGGTTAGTTGTTCAACAAAGAAAGATTGAAAACAATAGTATATTCAAAATCAAAGGAGCAAGTGCTTTGAAAAAGAAAGATTTGGGGCTTACATCTCAAGGAGAGGCCCAGGGTTTTATCAGTGAGCGCACTGTTTGAATTTGTACAGAGGGACTTATACAAGTGACTGGGGCCCAAAATGGTTTTCTGTACAAAGGGATGGGTCTTACACTCTCTCAAGAGGCCCAAAAAGGTTTAAAGAAAAAGAGTGGGGCTTATAATACGAGGGTAGGCCCAACTGATTTTTCGTTTAAAAATGGCGATCGCGTCGAGGTTTTCTTTTAACGCGGAGGGACTTATATAATAAGTGAGGCCCAAAATGTTTTGGTTAATAGGGGGATTGGGTCTTACACTCTAATAGAGGCCCAAAGTGTTTTGAAGAAAAATAAATGGGTCTTACTACTCGAGGGTAGGCCCAGATGATTTTTGAAAAGGCGACGATCGCGCCGTTTGTTTTTTGACGGTATCGGGACTTATACAATAAGTGAGGCCCAAAGATGATTTGGTAAAAAAAAGGACTGGGTCTTACACTCTAATAGAGGCCCAAAGAGTTTTGAAAATGATTTATGAGGGTTGAATTAATCCAAAACCCTAATTTGTTTTCAAAATGTATTTAATTGAATAAAAATTCAATTAAAATGATCAAAAATTGTTTAACACATGGAAAACAAATTGTGATCTTGGATTAATGCTTCAAAAATTAAGTATTGACCTACAAAATAATTAGAAAGCATTAAAAGTTGCAAAATCAATGTAGAAAAAATATTTAAAATGCCAAAAACAATCAAAATATTAATTCTTTACAAAAATATCAATTATATGAAATAAATAATATTTTTGGGATTTTTTGATAAAATAAAATATTTTAACATTTTTGTGAATTATTAAAAAAAGAATCAACTCAAAATCATTAAAACTCAGAGAGAAATTAATTTTTGAATCAATTAAACAAAATCACAAAATTCAAATATTTGAATTTGAAAAAAAGGCGCCAAGAACAAGCTGAAGAACACGCGCGTGTTCTTGGTTTCTCAGATTTGCGTTTTCTATCCAATCTCCATGAATACGTAATCATATCATGCAATCCACATATCATTATGCTCGTCTCAACCTCACGATCATGTCTATGTACTTTAATTTCATTTAAATTAAACATACAACAAGAAATCACGAAGAAACCTCAAGAACCCTAATTTCTGCATGAAGGCTAAGATTTTTGATACACGATTCAGACAATGCAATTAATTGAGGGAAAACATTCCATGCATGATTATGAACATATGGCCAAATTATTGTGCGAGGAAATATGCATAGATTGAGAGATGACCAAGTATGTGCTTACCTCCAAGCCGTGACAGCAAGTTCAAAGTGATTTTTGATTTGGAGGTGTTACAGATGAGTTGTGATGATCTGGACAGCTTCCCTACACCCTATGGATTGTGTTTGGATGGTTGGACTTGATTGAAATTGGCTGGATCATTTTGTGGTACCTCAGCTGCACCTTGTTTGAAAATTTGAGCAACCAGCTGGTGATTTCATGAAATTGATGTTTCAGAAGTTATGTGAGTGTTTGATCAGCTCATATGTGATGTATGTGAGGTGTGTGAGTGATTGGTTTCTGCAGAATTGCTCTCAAACTCAAAACCCAATAGCTACCTTGCTAAGAAAGGCATTTTTGCCAAGAGAAAGAGATTTTGAGGAAAGCATCTGTTAGATGGCTTTGGTGTACTTAAACTGACCACAATTGAGCTCTATTTATAGTAGAGCAAATTTTTTTTGCAAGGAATAGTGAATGGCAGCTGGTAAGTAGGTTTGGCCAATGTTGGCAAATGAAAATCCAAGTCTCCTCTAGCCATTGACTAGAGGTTAGGGCACAGAGCTTTGGTCCCCTTGGTTTTGGATAAGTCTTGACTGATTTCAGATGAGAATGGCTCAGTCCATGCCACCTTGATGGTTCCATTGAATGCCTCATTCCAAATTTGAAGTCTTGTCCCTATTTTGGCAACTCTAGGTTCAACATGCTATTCCTTGTTCCTTGGACCTTGGAGGCTTGGCTCAGTGATTGTCCCCTTTAGATTCAATCCTCTGAGGTGTCCAAGTGGATTGGAGCAATTGAAATTGGCTGATTTTGGCAAATCGAGCCAAAATGCAAATTCTGCCTTGCCTTGACAGATTTCAGCAAGGCAACTTGGCAAGGTTGTATCTCATGGTGTAGGTTGAATTTGGCAATGTTCTTGGCCATTTTGGAAAGCTCTTACATGATACAACAACTGTTTGAACAAGTTTGGTTTTGATCTCTTTTGATTCCAAGTGAAAAATCCCCCTACATTTGGCAAAAAGTGAGGCAGAATCTGACTTAGTGAAAATTTCACTAAGTGTTGGAAAAAGACCCATTTTCACTTTTCAGCCACTTTGATCACTCCATAACTCAAAATCCTTAATGAATTGGAATGACTTGTAGTTGAAGTTTTTGTAGGTGATAATGAGGGCTACAAATCCATCTTTGGATGAGAAAAAATGGCCTTGTGGTTTAGGAGTTATGGTCCTCCAAAGTTGGTACCTTTGCCACTTTATTTTTAACTTAGAAAAATTTCTAAGTTTTATGGTTACCCCTTTTACAAGTTATCTCACTTTTCTTGATTTTTCTTGATGAGTGATGATTCAAATCATACATTAACATCATTTTAGGGTTAAAAATCCATTTTGGTGAAAAATCTCAAAAAGTCAAAGTTGACTTTTGTGCACAGTTGACTTTTTATCAGATGAATTCCAAACTGTGCAATTCTTCAGGAAATCATGTCCTTGACCTAAATCAAACTTGATGGACATGTTCCATGGGTGTCATAGGGTATATTCAATCATGTATTAGGGTTTGGGAGCATGTCTTGGTCAAAAGTCAAAGTTACAGTTGACTTTTCCCTTATAACCCTAATTGTGGTGCAGATGAAAATGAGACTTGTTGCTCAAGCTTCTTGGATCAATCCATTGTTCCAAATGGATCAATATGGTATATTAGAGATCCTCAAATCATCTCTTGAGGTCTTGGCTCATGGTTTGTCCCAAAAGTCAACTTAGGGGTGAATTAGGTCAAGAAACCCTAATTCCTGATTTTTGATGAATGCATCCCCTGAGGCAAAATTGACTTGATGCATGGGTTCATGAGGTTCCATGAAGCATATTAGGTTATGTTTTGGATCATTGCCTTGTGCCCAGATGAAAATTTCCATCTGGAGACCCTGGTCGACCAAAACCCTAATTTGGTGACACTGTCGATCTTGAGACTTGATCCACCTAGAAGGGAGCAGCCTTGTGCTTAATCCTTGAAGTGGGAGTCCTTTTTGATCCATTGTGGATGTTTGAGAGATTAGACAAGTTGAAGATCATGTCATTTCTTGATTGATCCTTTGTCTAAGCACTCAGAGAGGGCTTGAAACCCTAATTTTGATTGTAGTGGATGCTCACCCATCTTTGGGGAGGCTAATGAAGCATGATGGTTCATCCATATTGTGATGATGATTTTCACAATGATGGGAAATCTAAGTGGTCAAAATTTGGGGTATTACAGATGCCCCTATTTAATCTTCTTGGACCCGAAGGTATGAATGACGAAGGGATTCGGGCATTCGGGGTGCAAGAGGATTAAATATCGGAATATCCGAAATTTTGATGGTGGTTATGAATGGTAGCTTACGCATTCATCTTCTTTAGCTAAGCGATGATGCTTAGAAAAGGTAAACTTCCCCTCGATCCTGGTTTCCTACCAAGGAACTGGTCTTAGTTTCTGATTTAAACTTCCCCTCGATCCTGGTTTCCTACCAAGAACTGGTCTTAGTTTCTGATTTAAGCTTCCCCTCGATCCTGGTTTCCTACCAAGAACTGGTCTTAGTTTCTTTTGTCAATAAACTTTCTTGACAAGGGACGCTATTCATAGCAGCTTTCCTCAAACTTCTCGCCGAATTTTCCTGGGGAGATGCCATTTGAGTGGAAAAAGTTTTGATGTCAGACTTGCTGGGGAACCCATTCGTCTGAGTTGTAGAGGTGTACAAACTTCTCTGTTGGAGACGCCATTTGTTTCTACTGGGGAAAACGATTCTCTTGAGAGACTGTTTTCATTTGGGATCTTTCATCATACTTTTCTCGGGATCTTCCCGGAGAAACGCTATATGATGGGGTCCAATTTTGTGGTGCCGATGACCTTTTCATCAGCGGTCCTTTCGGAGCAAAACTGGCATGCTGCCGAATCTCTGATCACGAGGCTTTCTCTGTGGATTTTCCTTAATCCGAGAAAGCAAGGATATCATCTTCAATGGCGAAGAGTGATGTTTATTGAGAGTTTTCTCTGGCTTTTCAGAGGTTCAAGTTATCAAAGTGGCCAAGTGCTGACTCTGATCTAAAGATACACTGGTGGCGAGATTGTGCAGACGCAACACTTCCTGACGAGGAAAGAACTGACAAACTCGATTGAGAAAACTGTTTATCACTAGGGGACAAGACCGACTCAAGTGATAGTGATGCAATACGAAATGCGAACGCAAATAAAATGCATGAAGTATGTATGTATATGCTGACAAAACAGACGCGACATACAGACTAATGGATGAACACAATTGGATACTCGGCCATCGCGGGGCGAATAAGTACCATTGATTCAAAATAGCAATTCCACCTTGCTTAGGAGAGATAGTCCCGTTGGGAGCTATGTTGATCGGGCTTAAGAGATGAGAACTCGGCCGAGGATGTCAGACGAAACAAGGTCTCTGACACAGTTGATCCCTTCTTCAGGCATACTGGCTTAGAAGGAGTACTTTGATTCTGCACTTTGAAGTTCGCTTACTTCGGGAGAAGCGATCTATGTTCTTCTGATGTTCAACAGTCAAAAGAAATTGCCATCTTTATTTTAAAAGTAGAAAAAGTTTTAACAAGTAAATTCATTTTTGTTTTATTTCAAGAATCGCTGATTAAGTTTAAACAACGTCGTTCTGTAAAGCTAAAACAAGTTAAGAATTACAAACAAAAGCACAAGGGCTCAAATTTTATTGATAAGATGGAGATCAGCCAAACGCGTGATTCCAAAGAGTATATACAAAGTTAGAAAATGGTAATTTACAGGGAAAAGGGCTACGTTGAAACATAACGACCACTATCCTTCTACCAACTTTGAATTCGGGGCATCCTGAGCTTCTGTCGAAGATGACCTTTGACTGGAGATTTCCTCCGATAGATGATGTAACTACTGTTGAGGGACTTGCCTCTGTTGAACATAGTTACTTGCCATTATCCCTAACTTTTGCCTGGATTGTACTATGAGATTTCCAATCCATCGCGATGATTTTTTTTCATGTCTCTAACTTTTGCCTGGACCGCCCTTTCGGGTTTTCAATCCACCGAGACGTTTTTTTTTAGTTTAGGCGAAGTATTTCTTGACTACATCAACATTCGTGGGGTAGGCAAATTCCTCTCCGTCCATGGTTGCAAGTCTCAAGGCACCGCCTGAGAAAGCTTTCGTGACCACATAGAGGCCATCATAATTTGGGGTCCATTTGCCCCGAGAGTCAGTGAGAAATGATTGTATCTTCTTGAGCACAAGGTCTCCTTTCCTGAAGACACGAGGTCGGACCTTTTTGTCAAACGCCCTTTTCATTCTCTGTTGATATAACTGACCGTGGCATAGTGCCGTGATTCTCTTTTCTTCGATCAGGTTCAGTTCGTCGTGTCGACTTTGACACCATTCAGCTTCGGTGAGCTTAGCTTCCATCAATACCCTGATTGACGGGATCTCTACTTCTATGGGAAGCACTACCTCTATGCCATATACTAGAGAGAAAGGGGTAGCCCCTGTTGAAGTGCGGACAGATGTCCGATAACCATGAAGAGCAAAGGGTAGCATTTCGTGCCAATCTTTATAGGTTACAACCATCTTTTGAACAATCTTCTTGATGTTCTTGTTAGCCGCTTCTACCGCTCCGTTCATCTTGGGTTGGTAGGGAGATGAGTTATGGTGTTCGATCTTGAACTCTGCGCACAACTCTTTCATCATCTTATTGTTCAAGTTAGATCCATTATCAGTAATGATCTCGCTTGGAACACCATAACGGCAGATGATATTGTTTTTGATAAATCGGACCACCACTTGTCGGGTTACATTGGCGAATGACGCTGCTTCGACCCACTTGGTGAAATAGTCAATGGCTACCAGGATGAACCGATGTCCGTTTGAAGCCTTGGGCTCAATCATACCAATCATATCGATTCCCCATATGGAAAAAGGCCACGGGGAAGAAAGAACTTTGAGATGTGATGGCGGTACATGAATTTTGTCGGAGTATATCTGACACTTGTGACACCTCCTCATGTACTTGTAGCAGTCGGATTCCATGGTCAACCAATAGTACCCGGCCCTGAGAATTTTTCTCGCCATTGTGTGTCCGTTGGCATGAGTGCCAAAGGATCCTTCATGAATTTCTTTCATGAGCATGTCTGCTTCTGGTCTGTCGACACATCGGAGCAAGACCATGTCAAAATTTCTCTTGTAAAGAGTGTCACCGCCCAGGAAGAAGTTTCCAGCCAATCTTCTGAGGGTTTTCCTGTCTTTTCTGAGTGCCCCAGATGGGTACTCTTGTTTCTGAAGGAAGCATTTGATATCGTGATACCAAGGTCTGTCGTCTATGACTGCTTCAATCGCGAAGATGTAAGCGGGCCGTTCAAGGCGCATGATGTCGATCTTAGGTATGTCATTCCATCGACCTACACTAATCATGGAAGAGAGAGTGGCTAATGCATCAGCCATGTGATTCTCATCACGAGGGATGTGATGAAAGTCAACTCTGTTGAAGAAGGGTAACAACCTTCTTGCATAGTCTTTGTAAGGAATCAATCCTGATTGGTATGTGTTCCAATCTCCTTTTATCTGGTTAATAACCAGGGCTGAATCACCGTATACGTCCAAGTTTTTGATCCTTAAATCCATTGCTTCTTCGAGACCCATAATACAAGCTTCGTATTCGGCCTCGTTGTTCGTACATTTGAACGTAAGTCTGGCAGTGAAAGGAATGTGGGAACCCTGAGGGGTAACAGTGATTACCCCAATTCCGTTTCCATAATGATTGACTGCTCCGTCAAAGATAAGTCCCCACTGGGAACCTGGTTCTGGCCCTTCACTGGGTAGCGGTTCATCGCAATCTTTCATCTTTAGATACATGACATCTTCGTCTGGGAAGTCAAACCCGATTGATTCTTGATCGTCAATCGGTTGATGAGCCAAATGATCGGCTAAAATACTTCCTTTAACGGGTTTCTGAGCATGGTACTCTATGTCATATTCTGATAGTAACATCTGCCAACGGGCAATCCTTCCCGTGAGAGCAGGTTTTTCGAAAACGTACTTGATTGGATCCATTTTGGAGACCAACCAAGTAGTATGACGAATCATGTATTGGCGAAGACGTTTGGCTGCCCAAGCCAAAGCGCAACAAGTTTTCTCAAGCATTCTGTACCGAGTCTCGCAGTCGGTGAATTTCTTGCTTAGATAGTAAATGGCAGACTCTTTCCTTTTAGTTTCGTCTTGTTGGCCAAGTACACATCCCATTGAGTCCTCTAGGACTGTGAGGTAAATGATCAGTGGTCTTCCTTCCACTGGAGGTGATAGAATCAGAGGATTCAACAAATATTCCTTAATATTGTCGAAGGCAGTTTGGCAGTCTTCTGACCAAACGCAATCCTGGTTCTTTTTCAATAACTTGAAAATCGGCGCACAAGTCGCGGTCATAAGGAATATAAATCTGGAGATGTAGTTCAAACGTCCCAGGAATCCTCTGACTTGTTTTTCAGTTTTCGGAGAAGGCATTTCTTGAATGGCCTTGACCTTGTCAGGATCAACCTCAATCCCTTTCTGGCTGACGATGAACCCTAGTAGTTTCCCTGAACGGACACCGAAGGTGCACTTGTTGGGATTCAAGCGGAGCTTGAATTTTCTTAGACGTTCGAACAATTTTGACATATGTTCAACGTGCTCATCCTCTGTTCTTGATTTTGCAATCAAATCATCGACATATACCTCGATTTCTTTGTGTATCATGTCATGAAACAGAGTAGTCATGGCCCTTTGATAGGTTGCCCCGGCATTCTTCAAACCGAACGGCATTACCTTGTAACAAAAGGTACCCCATGGGGTAATGAACGAAGTTTTCTCCATGTCTTTCGGCGCCATTTTGATCTGGTTATAGCCCGAGAATCCATCCATGAAGGAGAATACTTTGAACCTTACTGTGCTGTCAACCATCATGTCAATGTGTGGTAAAGGAAAGTCGTCCTTTGGACTTGCCTTGTTCAAATCTCTGTAATCAACACACATTCTGACCCTTCCGTCCTTTTTGGGAACAGGTACGATGTTGGCTAACCGTTGAGGATATTCAGATGTAGCGAGGAAACCCGCGTCGATCTGTTTCTGTACCTCCTCTTTGATTTTGATGGCCATGTCCGGGTGAGTGCGTCTCAACCTTTGCTTTACTGGCAGACATTCCGATCTCAACGGTAAGTGATGTTCCACGATGCTGGTATCCAACCCTGGCATATCCTGATAGGACCAAGCGAACACATCGGGGAATTCTTTGAGAAGCTTTATCAAACCCTCTCTGGCAGTTGGACTGAGCAATGCTCTGATCCTGATCTCTTTTCTCTCTTTTTCTGAACCCAAGTTTACCGTTTCCAACGGTTCTTTGTGAGGTTCAATGGACCTTTCCTCTTGTCTAAGTAGTCGGGAGATCTCTTCTGGAATTTCGTTGCCATTTTCTTCTTCAGCCTTGAATACCGGGAACTCAAAGTTGGAAGAAGGCATCAGATCGTATGTTTCAACGGGGTTTAAAACAAGCAATCTGCATGACGTGATGATTCGTGTTTAGAAGAGATAGAGAAAATGTAAGTGTGTGCAGTGTATTTATTTTACTGCTTGTTTTTATTATTGAATGTTTTTTAAGATTACCATTTTCTGAAAAATCAAAAAGAGAAAACAGCAATTAATGCGGAAATTACAGAACGACGTTATTTTATTAGTGAACAAGTCGATCCTTGAAACTACAGCCCTATAAAACAAAACTATGTCGCTTTGGGCAAAGCGAAGAGGGAAATTTACAAAAAGCGAGCCCTATCAAAATATCCGTTTCACCTGGGCAGGGTGAAAGGTTAAAGATGGCAATTACTTTGACCGACGAACGACCTTCGGAATCTCGACAGCAACCCACTGGCGGCGAACTCCTCGATGAATCACAAAGTCTGGCACCTTCCTTGATTTGTCTTCAGAAATGACGCTGATTTCTGGTGGAGTAGGATCATTGGAATCTGTCTCCCAAGCAAAATTATCGTAGGAGAATTCCTCTATTGCATTTTGCATAGCATTTGTGCTCTCAGCTGTACCTCCCCATCCAGTAGGCTGGATATCTTCGAGCCTGATACGAGAGCTTTCGGGAGCGGTGTACTTGACCATAAAGTTGTATTTTCCACTTGGTTGTCCCAGAGTGTCCCAAACTTCTTTGGAACTGGAGGAGTCATCTCTCTCGATGACGTTGACCTCAGGAAAAGCATAGTTGATGAATTCTAGTCCTGCAAACGTTGCGAATTCATCTTCATGTTGAGTAGTTTCCGAATGACCTGAGTGTTGATCCCATGACATGGTGGGGACACAGGTATTCTGTTCAATGACGCTCAGCTGAGTTTCATTACTCGGCTGACTTTCTTGCCCCAAGTTTCCTGGATAAGGTTGCCACATTGGCAGACCATCCATCGGGCCATAGTAATTGTGATCAGAGTTCTCTTTCATCAGAGTGTCTTCCTCTAATGAATTTGGCGGAGCGCGGCATCCTTCCGGATCACAATCTCCGTAGATCATTTCGACATCTGATCTTGGTATAAATCTCGGACTTTCTGTAGGAAAGCAAAAAGGCATAGGCACCTCTTCCTGAGACATATAGCCGTCCTTGTTAAGACAGGACTTCCATTCTTCATCTGTGTCAGAGGGATCTTCCTTATTGATAGCATGAACTGTCTGAGACACTGGGTGAAGAAAACCTCCACTGTGGAAGAAGTTTTGAAGGGGATGAAGACTTTCATCGTTGATAGCTGTCTGGGTACAGGTCGCAGAAAAACCAAGACCCTTCTTTGTTTTATTGTCAATAGGAATGACAAGCCGTCCCCATCCTTTTGTATCGGTACTCTCGACCGCTTTGATAGCATCTTTGTATGAGGAAATTGAAGTTCCTTCTTCAGATTGATCGTTCTTGCTCACCGATAGTGCTTGGAACTGAGTTCCAATAACCTCCTCGGGTTCCACACAAGTAAATGATGATAAGTTGCTTACAAGCAAGGCTTGTTCCCCACAAACCGTGACAAGTTGATTATTCTTGACGAACTTTAGCTTTTGCTGGAGGGTTGAAGTAACCGCTCCAGCCTGATGTATCCAAGGTCTTCCTAATAAACAACTGTATGTTGCCTGGATGTCCATGACCTGGAAAGTGATTTGGAAAGTGTGAGGACCAATAGTTATGGGAAGATCAACTTTGCCGATAACTGTTTTTCTGGATCCGTCGAATGCTTTGACGACGACCTCGCTGACTCTCATCGGAGGGCCCTCGAATGATAATTGCATCAAAGTGGACTTCGGCATAACATTCAGGGCTGACCCTATGTCTACCAGTACGTTGGCTAAAGCATCGCCCTGGCAGTTAACTGTGATGTTGAGCGCCATGTTATGACGGCGACCCTCTTCGGGTAATTCCTCATCACTAAATCTCAAATTGTTGCAGGAAGTGATGTTAGAGACAATGCTATCGAACTGTCTTTTTGTTACATCCTGTTCCACAAAGGCTTGCTCCAAGACTTTCTGTAGAGCCTCTCTGTGTGCTTCTGAACTGAGTAACAGTGATAATACCGAGATCTTTGAAGGAGTCTGTAATAGTTGATCAACAATGTTATATTCACTCCTTTGGATGAGCTTTAATATCTCATCTTTGTCTTTTGAAAAGTCGGGATTACCAGATTGACTGACTGGTGGATCAGGAATTTCTGCCTGAAGTTCCTTTTCTTTGTTGGATTCTTCAACCCCTCGGTTGAAGATTCTACCACTCCGTGTTACACGACTGATGTCTGCAATATTCACGACGGAGGGTAATGGAATTTCCTTTCCATTCTCGATTATTGTTGCACCGTATTTGTAAGGGATTGCCTTAGCTGATTCATACGGTAATGGTCCCGGTAGATAGATGACTATGGGAACCTTCTGGTTTTTCTGACCGTCATAAGTAATCTCGATCCGTTCCTGGTTGGGAACTCTAGATTCGTCAAGTAGAGGGACGATGGCAAAAACATCCCTGATCTGGTGATGACCAGAGATCGTGACAACATCCTCAACCTGATCGGCAAGGTAGTTCGGCGACCAAATGATGGGTCCTGAACCTGGATATGGACGAATTTCTCCATGATCGACCTGACCCTGAAGAGCTGCTCTCACAAGGTAACACCCTTGGTTACTTTCTGAACAAACACTAGAACTGTCATAGTTGTGTGGTGGCACCTGGCCACGCCCACTTTGAATACAATGTAACCTCACTAGGTTACCTTCCATTGATCAGACATCCTGACTTTGACGACGAGTAGGATTCCTGTTATTGATACTAATCTGCTGAGTATCTTCGTCCATATAGATTGGCATCCACCAATGATTTAACAAGTGCTGAAGTGCCTCCTGGACAAGGGTACAACCTCGATCGTTTTCGCAACCCGCTTTACAATTTTGATAGTCATGTGATATTAAGAATCTGAGTCGGACCTGCTCAGCATGTAACTCTACCAGATTGGTATTCATCACGCGGATGTCAAAGATCTGAACCATGTTGATTTGATAGGAGTTCCTATCATGGTAGTCTTGGATCCATCCAAGATCCATCTGACGCTGGAGGGCCTCTTGTATGAAAGAGCATCCCTGTTTGTTTACCGAGCAAGTCATACAGGAACTGTAATCGTGTCGCGGCAGATTATGATACTGGATTTGCCTTGAGTACATCGCCACCAAGCTGACATTCATCGCACAGATGTCGTGGTTCTGAATGACGTTAGAATTCGTGTAGACCATGTTAACTCCACAAACTCGGTGCTCTTGGATCCATCCGAGATCCATCTGTTCCTATAGAGCTGCTTGCACTACAGAACATCCTTGGTTGTCTTTAGAGCAGATATCACACTGGTGATAATTATGAGGTGGCACATGGCCATATCCACTCTGTCTACAATGCATCTTGACCAGATTGGTCCCCAATAAGAGTACATCATGAATTTGATAGACATTGTTAGTCTCTTTCTCAATCAGATTGACTGCAGCTTTCTCGTGTTGAGGTAGCGGGTTCGTGAGAACATTAGGGTTCGTATCTTTGAAAGATAAGAGCCCACTCCTAACAAGCTTTTGCATGTCGGATTTGAAATTGAGGCAAGTCTCAATGTTATGCCCTGAACCTCCTTGATGATAAGGGCATGTTTGATCCGCTTTAAACCAAAAAGGCGGATTTTCCGGAACTGAAAGGGGAGACTTAGTCTGGATGTGCCCCTTGGCTAGCAGTAACGGAAACAGTTCTGTGTACGTTACAGGTATAGGATCAAATCCTGGTGGCCGTGTTGTACAGTTGTTGTTATATGGGGGACGAGCCTGCTGAAGAGGCTGTTGTGTCCTTTGTTGGTCAGGTTGGCTCTGCGCAATCTGAGGTTGATACATAGGAACAGGCGCGGGGCTGATAGCAGGAGTAACAGCTGCTACTGGCTGATAAGGTCGCCTTTGCTTTCCGAGGGAGATATTCCCAATATCTTGCTCTTTTTTCTTAGGGAGAGCACTACCGTATTTTTTAGTACCGCTCGTTGATCCAGTGTCTTTTACCAAACGTCCTTCTCGGACGGCTTCCTCAAGACGTACACCCATACCGACCATCTAGGTGAAATCACTAGGCGCACTGGCGACCATTCGGTCATAGTAAAATGAGCTTAAGGTCTTTAAGAAGATCTTTGTCATCTCTTTTTCCTCAAGAGGTGGACAAATTTGAGCGGCAATTTCACGCCACCTTTGAGCATACTCCTTAAAGGTTTCCTTGTCCTTTTGCGACATTGATCTGAGTTGATCTCTGTCGGGTGCCATGTCTAAATTGTACTTGTATTGTTGGACGAAGGCAGTACCAAGATCTCTGAATGTACTGATCGTAGTACGGTTTAAACCCATGTACCATTTGAGTGCGGTACCGGTTAAACTATCCTGGAAGTAGTGAATCAGCAGGTCCTGATTCTCCGTGTGAGCTGACATCCGCCGAGCGTACATCACCAGATGGCTCTGAGGGCAAGAGTTACCCTTGTATTTTTCAAAGTCGGGCACTTGGAACTTGTGCGGGACTTTTACATTTGGGACCAAGCAGAGGTCTGCGGCGTCCTTTCCAAATAGATCCTGACCGCGAATGGCTTGCAGCTCTTTCTGCATTTCCAGGAACTACTCCTGGAATTCCTCCATTCTGTCGAACATAGTTTCCTTCTTACCAGAAGGTGTTGGTGGAATCTGTCCTTCCGGGACTGTGTGCACCACAGGGGGTGGTACCGTAACTACGGCAGTAAGTCTTGGCGCCTCCCGAAGTTTGTAACCTTCAGGAGTCTTGAGTATGCCCCTGGCATCTTCGCTTTCCCGAAGTTTGTAACCTTCAGGCCCAGCGGCTTCTGTTGCGATTCCCTGATCTTCAGTGATCGGCGGAACATATCCTTCCGGGATATAGTTAACAGGCATGCCCCAAGGACGATCTTTCGGCATCTGATACCTAGGATCATACTTTTCTATGATGGGCGTTGAGGTGATCTCTGAGATCACAGTTCTTTGTAGCTGAGCTTCTGCCATGGCTTGCATGTCGTTACGAAGCTTTCTCATATCCTCTCTCAGAGTGTCGATCTCTTCTTTCAACTCTCTGTTTTCTTCCTCAAGATCATCCATCTTTTTCTGACGATTGGCCCGAGTATTATACGAATGAGACAGTTTGACTCTAGAATCGAGACACAAACGTGAGATTCGCAGGTAAGGAGAATACGCGATGTGAGAATGATTAATGCAATGATTATATTAATTGTTTTTAGGTTTAATTAAAATAAACTTCGACAATTAAATTGCAAATATCAAACAGTGGGGAAACCCCTTTTTATTGAATTCCAAAGGATTACAGAAATGGAAATACAGTAGATTACAAAGTGCAGAAACAGAAACCTAAACTAATGGGTCTCGAGTCCTCTCTGAGGAGAAACCGGGTGCTGATTCTGGTATCTTCCTTTTCTTTGACCGGGGCGCTTGGGCCGTTGTCGGGTTGTCATTCCTTTGCCAGGTGAAAGGAGCGAGCAAATTCCTTTGGTCATCTTGATTCTCTACAGCATGCTGCTCCAAAATTTCAATCAGAGCATCTTTCTCTTTTAGTAGTTGCTGTATTTGGATACACTCTACGTCGAGGGTGCGGTACTTGTTCTTCCAAGACCTTCTTTCCTTTTGAACTTTGTTGAGAGTAACCTGAAGATTTTCAGTCTCCGTCATGAAGTACATGACAATTTCCCTCGGTGGAAGAATTTCGTAACGAGGATAAGGCACCTTTAGCTTGAGAGCTCTAGTTTGTACCCAATGGAGATAAGGCTCCATCGAGACACAGTCCGGTTTTCCCAGAGACTCTCGTCCTTTCTTATGAACATGTTTCCAAGCTTGCACTATTTCCATCTTTAGTGCTCTGTCACTTTCTCCTTCTTTGAAGAAAATACCTTCCAGATGAACACCCAGTGGGATGTGTCTCACCGGGTATCCAAATTGACGAAGAACTAATATCGGATGATAGTTGATTCCTCCTTTAGTTCCTATGAGGGGTACGCTGGGGAAGTTTCCACAACGGTCAATGATTCTGATTCCCTCATAAATCCTATTACACCAATCTATATCGGAATTGGTGAGAGACATGATCTTCTGCGACCAACGTAAGACACTCTTGCAATCCAAAAAAGCAGCAGACTTGGGCAAGTGAGAGATAAACCATTTGTAGAGCAAAGGTACACAGCATGTGATCTCCCCTCCGCTGTACAAATTTCCCAAGTGTACAGAATGATACGCATCTGCAAGCAAAGTCGGCACAGGGTTTCCAATGAGAAAAACCTTAATAGCGTTGATATCGACGAAGTTATTGATGTTGGGAAACAAAAATAATCCGTAGGTGAGCAAGACAAAGATGCTTTCAAAAGCAGTCTCATTCCCTATACTAGCGAAGTACAGAGCTTTCTTTGTCAAGAACTGGGCTGGCAAACCTTGGATGCCACCCTTAGTGGTCATGTGAGTCTGGACCTCAGACTCGTCCAAATGAATTGCTCTTGCAATGATCTGATTCTTTGGAATTTCTTCCAGTCCAGAAAATGGAGCTCGATCAATGATATGTAAATCAGTCAGATGAGAATACTCCTCCAGCGTTGGTGATAGCTGGTAATCCGGGAATTGGAAACAGTGATAAACCGGATCGTAGAACTGAATGAGCATGTCCATGATTCCCTCAATCACATGGACTCTTAACAGTGGTAGCAAACCACCGTGCTTGGCTCTAAAAGCCTCTGGGTTAACGATCATCCTTGCTAACCTTCTCAAATCCCCTAGTTTCGGAACCTTGAAGGTATACTGGCGAGTTCTCCTTCTACCGAAATCTATTAGCGTAATCCTTTTCTCTGATATTTGCAATCACAGTCTTAGTTTAATTTGAAAAACAGAGAGACTAGAAGAGAAATTTTTTGAATGTTTTAATGTTTTATTAAATAAATGCATGAATGCAGCACACAAAAACATAGAAAAAACATGGGGTCAAAGGGTCGTTGTCATGAAGTCAAGGCTCTACCCATCCCCAAAGGTTTATACTAGGGTGATTTTTGTACCTGTACTCATTATCATCAGCTCCTCCCAGGAAAGCAAAACAACAAGCGGATCGCCAGCGAGTTGTGTGCAATCTTAGAGTAAGTGCTATTCACCGAGAATAGATCACCAGCCTCAAATGAGGGTAGTATCGCGTAACAGCTATTTCCGATAGCTTCCGCACTACGAAAGGGTTTGGCTTTTCTAGGTGTATACTCATTCTCACCACATGCGGCATCACACGCATTCCCAGTAGCAGAAAAATAAACATGTATAGCATTTAGGAAAAGCAGTATATATATTTGTCCTAATCATCCTAGACTTATAAAGCTACGATTCTTAAGTTCCTGACAGAAATGGGTTCCCCGGCGGAAGCCCCAATCTGTGGTTCCCTGCCTAAGAGATGGACCAGCATAGGTCAATCTTTCTCTTCGGTAGAGTTCCCATTTTCCGTAGAAAACGGGGATGATGCCCTAAGGCAGAAAAGGAGACTCCCCAGCAGAGTCGCCATTTGTGTAATTTTTCACACAAGAGAAGTAGAAAGAAAGGAACGGGCCCCACGGTGGGCGCCACTTTTCTGTAGCGAGCGATTTTGGACGCGGTTCTTAAGCGCTGGTCGCTCTCTGCGGTTTGAGCTTTGACTACAGGTCGATTCATTTTTTATCCTATTATGAGCTGAATAAGGAAGGGAAATAGATGTCTCCAATTAACCCTTCTTTGCATACTGAGTTTAAACAGCGGTCTGTTAGGTTACGGATGCTATCAATGTGGGGGGGCCTTTGTACTGGTTATTCGTATTTCACCAATACAGGTTTCTTTCTTTCGATCTGGGCAGAAGGTTTCTGGTGGGGAATAAGGATTAGGATATTATGACTGGTGCTTTTGAAATACTGCTTTTGATTGACGAAGATATGGGATTTGGGTTTTTTGTTGATTGCGCTCGCTAAGATCTTTTCTTTCGATCTTAGGCCTACGTATTCCCATTTACCGAAACAGGGAAATCAGAGCATTCGTAGTTCCTCCTATTCTATGGGAGGAAATGGGTGTTTTGGTGTCTTGTTCAAAGCCCAAGACATAAAGCGAAAGGTGATTTGTATCTTGTTCAAAGCCCAAGATGTGAAGCTAAAAGGTTTATTTGTGTCTTGTTCAAAGCCCAAGACGTGAAGCTGAAAGACCTCTACTTTAGAGAGAATTTGTCATCTCTAAAGAGGGGGAAGAAGAATTACTTTAACTGGGATACGCTGATCCGAGCAATGCCATAATTTCCGAAGAAAGGGTTTTAACCTGAAGGAGAAGACTTTAACTCAGTGTAGAGCAATGCCATCTTTCCTTAGGAATTTCTCATGCTAAAAGAGGGACAGTGCATGGATATAGATGATCCAGAGGCTTGCCGCTTATAGCGATTAGATGAAGGGAAAGGAGTTGTTGATGTTTGTGTACTGTGAACGAGGCACAACTTTGGTGCTAAAAGGTTAATTGGATCAACCAGTGGTTTTCTTATACAAAGCCTAAGAGGAGGCTAATTTCCGCTAGGAAAATCATTATACAAAGCCTAAGAGGAGGCTATTTTGTGTCTCGTACAAAGCCCGAGAGAGAGGCTAAAAGTTTTTGACCCAGTGGGGCATATCGTTATACAAAGCCTAAGAGGAGGCTAGCAAAGAGTTGACTCAGTTGGAGAATCTTTTATACTCAGTAAGAGAGTGTTTTTGTATCTCGTGCAAAGCCCGAGAGAGAGGCGAAAAGGTTGTTTTGACTCCACTGGGGAGAATTTTGGTATCTCGTACGAAGCCCGAGATGGAGGCTATTGTAACTGTTTCAATTGAGTGACAGATCCAATATACTGATTTAAAAGAGAAAATCAGTTCTTATATGAGTAACACTGTACACAGGGATTTAATTTGAGGATCAGGGATATTTCCTTCTCTTTGAGGAAACGGGAAATCCAAAGGGTATCGAGACTATCTGAGTCTGCGGGTTTCCTTCCTATTTAACGAAGGGTGCTTGAGAATGTCTTTGAGACTCAAGGAAGTTAGACTGTCCGTGTCTAGAGTTTTATCTTTTGTACTATGCTTTGAGAAACAGTAGTAGACTCTATGAAAGGACTGTTCTATGAGGATGACTAGGTTCTGTTCCTATACCTCTAGGAGGTCGTCAGGACAATTTGTACGAAGCCCAAGAGGAGGCTGGGAACTTTTAAGAAGCCGACAGGTCCTTGTACGAAGCCCAAGAGGAGGCTATCATTCTCGGAGGAAGAGATCATTATACGAAGCCTAAGAGGAGGCTGTGAATACTTCTAAGAAGCCGTAGGGTCCTTGAATAATGCCCAAGAGGAGGCCGATGCTTTTAAGAAGCCCGTGGGTCTATCATCTCCTTTCCATTAGGAGAGATAACTCTTTTAAAGATTTAAACCACTGGTAAACGTGCGAGGTTTACTATCCAGCGATTTTTAGCTTTTAAAGAGGGTTCCTTAGTTAAGGTCCAAGATTATGGCCGTAGTGGGTACCCAAACCCCGAGACATTCAAGGCAAGCTATCCACAAGGAATAGATCAAGTCAGGAAAGTTCAAGAATTGGGAAGAAACTCAAAGATGCCATTCACGGAGAATACATTCATCTTGGGGAGTAGAGCTTCTTGACGATTCCTAAGGAGGACAGCCGAAGAGAAGACTGTATCTGGTGCTCCTATTGGGGATCTAGGCGTCTATTTCTACGAATAAATGAAACGGCGTCACCTAGTTCTAGACGTAGTTGCCAGGGAAACTCGAAATATCTATACTATTATTACACAGTAGATATGAGTTTATGAAAGGAGACTTACAGTGAGCAGTCCCACAATACAGTTTATAATATGAAAGCAGTAAATGAAAGCGATAACCACTTACTCGGTTGTAGTGCTTCCATGTTGTTTGGTTAGTTGTTCAACAAAGAAAGATTGAAAACAACAGTATATTCAAAATCAAAGAAGCAAGTGCTTTGAAAAAGAAAGATTTGGGGCTTACATCTCAAGGAGAGGCCCAGGGTTTTATCAGTGAGCGCACTGTTTGAATTTGTACAGAGGGACTTATACAAGTGACTGGGGCCCAAAATGGTTTTCTGTACAAAGGGATGGGTCTTACACTCTCTCAAGAGGCCCAAAAAGGTTTAAAGAAAAAGAGTGGGGCTTATAATACGAGGGTAGGCCCAACTGATTTTTAGTTTAAAAATGGCGATCGCGCCGAGGTTTTCTTTTAACGCAGAGGGACTTATATAATAAGTGAGGCCCAAAATGTTTTGGTTAATAGGGGGATTGGGTCTTACACTCTAATAGAGGCCCAAAGTGTTTTGAAGAAAAATAAATGGGTCTTACTACTCGAGGGTAGGCCCAGATGATTTTTGAAAAGGCGACGATCGCGCCGTTTGTTTTTTGACGGTATCGGGACTTATACAATAAGTGAGGCCCAAAGATGATTTGGTCAAAAAAAGGATTGGGTCTTACACTCTAATAGAGGCCCAAAGAGTTTTGAAAATGATTTATGAGGGTTGAATTAATCCAAAACCCTAATTTGTTTTCAAAATGTATTTAATTGAATAAAAATTCAATTAAAATGATCAAAAATTGTTTAACACATGGAAAACAAATTGTGATCTTGGATTAATGCTTCAAAAATTAAGTATTGACCTACAAAATAATTAGAAAGCATTAAAAGTTGCAAAATCAATGTAGAAAAAATATTTAAAATGCCAAAAACAATCAAAATATTAATTCTTTACAAAAATATCAATTATATGAAATAAATAATATTTTTGGGATTTTTTGATAAAATAAAATATTTTAACATTTTTGTGAATTATTAAAAAAAGAATCAACTCAAAATCATTAAAACTCAGAGAGAAATTAATTTTTGAATCAATTAAACAAAATCACAAAATTCAAATATTTGAATTTGAAAAAAAGGCACCAAGAACAAGCTGAAGAACACGCGCGTGTTCTTGGTTTCTCAGATTTGCGTTTTCTATCCAATCTCCATGAATACGTAATCATATCATGCAATCCACATATCATTATGCTCGTCTCAACCTCACGATCATGTCTATGTACTTTAATTTCATTTAAATTAAACATACAACAAGAAATCACGAAGAAACCTCAAGAACCCTAATTTCTGCATGAAGGCTAGGATTTTTGATACACGATTCAAACAATGCAATTAAATGAGGGAAAACATTCCATGCATGATTATGAACATATGGCCAAATTATTGTGCGAGGAAATATGCATAGATTGAGAGATGACCAAGTATGTGCTTACCTCCAAGCCGTGACAGCAAGTTCAAAGTGATTTTTGATTTGGAGGTGTTACAGATGAGTTGTGATGATCTGGACAGCTTCCCTACACCCTATGGATTGTGTTTGGATGGTTGGACTTGATTGAAATTGGCTGGATCATTTTGTAGTACCTCAGCTGCACCTTGTTTGAAAATTTGAGCAACCAGCTGGTGATTTCATGAAATTGATGTTTCAGAAGTTATGTGAGTGTTTGATCAGCTCATATGTGATGTATGTGAGGTGTGTGAGTGATTGGTTTGTGCAGAATTGCTCTCAAACTCAAAACCCAATAGCTACCTTGCTAAGAAAGGCATTTTTACCAAGAGAAAGAGATTTTGAGGAAAGCATCTGTTAGATGGCTTTGGTGTACTTAAACTGACCACAATTGAGCTCTATTTATAGTAGAGCAAATTTGTTTTGCAAGGAATAGTGAATGGCAGCTGGTAAGTAGGTTTGGCCAATGTTGGCAAATGAAAATCCAAGTCTCCTCTAGCCATTGACTAGAGGTTAGGGCACAGAGCTTTGGTCCCCTTGGTTTTGGATAAGTCTTGACTGATTTCAGATGAGAATGGCTCAGTCCATGCCACCTTGATGGTTCCATTGAATGCCTCATTCCAAATTTGAAGTCTTGTCCCTATTTTGGCAACTCTAGGTTCAACATGTTATTCCTTGTTCCTTGGACCTTGGAGGCTTGGCTCAGTGATTGTCCCCTTTAGATTCAATCCTCTGAGGTGTCCAAGTGGATTGGAGCAATTGAAATTGGCTGATTTTGGCAAATCGAGCCAAAATGCAAATTCTGCCTTGCCTTGACAGATTTCAGCAAGGCAACTTGGCAAGGTTGTATCTCATGGTGTAGGTTGAATTTGGCAATGTTCTTGGCCATTTTGGAAAGCTCTTACATGATACAACAACTGTTTGAACAAGTTTGGTTTTGATCTCTTTTGATTCCAAGTGAAAAATCCCCCTACATTTGGCAAAAAGTGAGGCAGAATCTGACTTAGTGAAAATTTCACTAAGTGTTGGAAAAAGTGACATTTTCACTTTTCAGCCACTTTGATCACTCCATAACTCAAAATCCTTAATGAATTGGAATGACTTGTAGTTGAAGTTTTTGTAGGTGATAATGAGGGCTACAAATCCATCTTTGGATGAGAAAAAATGGCCTTGTGGTTTAGGAGTTATGGTCCTCCAAAGTTGGTACCTTTGCCACTTTATTTTTAACTTAGAAAAATTTCTAAGTTTTATGGTTACCCCTTTTACAAGTTATCTCACTTTTCTTGATTTTTCTTGATGAATGATGATTCAAATCATACATTGACATCATTTTAGGGTTAAAAATCCATTTTGGTGAAAAATCTCAAAAAGTCAAAGTTGACTTTTGTGCACAGTTGACTTTTTATCAGATGAATTCCAAACTGTGCAATTCTTCAGGAAATCATGTCCTTGACCTAAATCAAACTTGATGGACATGTTCCATGGGTGTCATAGGGTATATTCAATCATGTATTAGGGTTTGGGAGCATGTCTTGGTCAAAAGTCAAAGTTACAGTTGACTTTTCCCTTATAACCCTAATTGTGGTGCAGATGAAAATGAGACTTGTTGCTCAAGCTTCTTGGATCAATCCATTGTTCCAAATGGATCAATATGGTATATTAGAGATCCTCAAATCATCTCTTGAGGTCTTGGCTCATGGTTTGTCCCAAAAGTCAACTTAGGGGTGAATTAGGTCAAGAAACCCTAATTCCTGATTTTTGATGAATGCATCCCCTGAGGCAAAATTGACTTGATGCATGGGTTCATGAGGTTCCATGAAGCATATTAGGTTATGTTTTGGATCATTGCCTTGTGCCCAGATGAAAATTTCCATCTGGAGACCCTGGTCGACCAAAACCCTAATTTGGTGACACTGTCGATCTTGAGACTTGATCCACCTAGAAGGGAGCAGCCTTGTGCTTAATCCTTGAAGTGGGAGTCCTTTTTGATCCATTGTGGATGTTTGAGAGATTATACAAGTTGAAGATCATGTCATTTCTTGATTGATCCTTTGTCTAAGCACTCAGAGAGCGCTTGAAACCCTAATTTTGATTGTAGTGGATGCTCACCCATCTTTGGGGAGGCTAATGAAGCATGATGGTTCATCCATATTGTGATGATGATTTTCACAATGATGGGAAATCTAAGTGGTCAAAATTTGGGGTATTACAACTATGTTGGAGACAGATTGGAAAGAAAAAGCACATCTGGAAACTGTCAGTTTCTAGGGAAGAATCTGTTCTCATGGTCAAGCAAGAGGCAATCTACAATTGCTCTTTCTACAGCAGAAGCAGAGTACATTTCCGCTTCCTTATGCAGTACGCAGATGCTCTGGATGAAAAACCAGCTAGAAGATTATCTGATACATGAGAGTAACATCTCTATCTATTGTGATAATACTGCTGCTATCTGTTTAAGTAAAAATCCAATCTTGCATTCTAGGGCTAAGCACTTAGAAATTAAACATCACTTTATTAGAGACTATGTTCAGAAGGGGACTCTATGTTTAAAATTCATCGATACAGACCATCAATGGGCTGATATTTTTACAAAACCCTTGGCTAAAGATAGCTTTCAATTTATTCTGAAGCATCTGAAAATGGATTTTTGTCCAGAGTAAGATCGTATCAGAATGAGATGTGTTTAGTTAGAATCTGAAGAAATTAATTTTTTTTCAGATACACTTGTTTAATCTCAGTTATCAGAAGCTACTTCGGTCAGAAATGTCTCTGATCAGATGGAAACTCTTGAGTTGTCCAGATTCTGAGAATATCAAAACGTGTCACTTGAATTAGAAGATGATTAACGCGTGTAACCTCAGTTATATCCAAATCATTACATCTATTTTAAAGTCCACAATGAACAGTAATCTTTCTTGGGATTGATTTAAAACCATAATTGCGTTCATTCTTTAACTCCCAATACATTATTTTAACTTTTCAAATTTCAAAAACACTTTATAAATCTACTCACACTACCTCACATTCACTTCCACACTTTAAGAAACCCTAAAACCCCCAAATCGCTTCTCTCTCTCTCTCTCTCTCTCTCAACTGCTCATCTATTGTTCTCATCTAGATCAATCACAAACTTCAACATGATGAATCACATTCAAAAAGAAACTGTCAAATTCTCCAAAGAAGTGGAAGCATCTTTTAATCCATCGAAAGGGTTATCATCTTCATCAGTTGTGCCTGCTACCACCTCCACAACCACTGCAACTGTTGCATCGACTTCATCGTCTCCTCCTAAAATTGATGAAAACCATGTTACTCAAAGAAATGTAGCAGTTGCGTGTGTACGTCCTGCGGACGATCTAACTGTTCTCAAGGAACTGCATGTGGATTTCCAGAATCTTGCAAACAATGGGGTTGATCTTTCTACCGAACTCGAATGTCAAGGATGGAATAACCACTTTGAAAGGCTTAAAGGTCCTATCTATGAATCCCTTGTAAAAGACTTGTGGAGAATGGCCGATACTGATAATTTTCATGTCGTCTCTTTTGTTATGGAAAAGAGGATTATCATTACTGAAAAGTCGATTTCAGATCTTCTAGGAATGAAGTTCTTGGAAGGGAAACAAGTCTATGGAAAGCTCGAAAAATCTGACATTGCCATCAGCAAAGAAATCTTTACGAACTATCAATCTAAGAAAACAGATTATAAAAGTGTAGACTTGCATGAAAAACTAAGAATGTGGCACAAGATCATTCTTGGTTGTATCAACCCAAGACCCCTGAAAAGTTTCGCATACTACTTCAATACTACTCAAAGGAACATGTTGTACTGTTTGCATAAAAAGAAGAAAATGAATTTGCCCTTCATCCTGTTTTCCTATCTAAGAGACAAAGTGCGCAAGTCCAGAACAACGACTTCACCTACAAAGAAGATTCCAACCTACATTCCTTTCGGGAGATTGCTCTCTGACATTTTTGTTGAAAGCGGCCTAGTGGATTATCTGATTAAAGAAGCCAGATATACAGAATATTTGGTTCCAAGCATTGGAGAGTTTTTAAATGCCACTACCCTGAAAAGTATGAAAATAATCAAATATGTTCAACTTAAACCTATGGTTATCCCTCATGAAAGTGTGATACAAAGCAGAATTCAGGTGAAAGACTATCCCTTTTTTGACAGTTATGAAAACAAGGAAGTTATTGATGCACTTATTGCTATAATGGAAAAAGAAGGACAAGACGTGTCTAAGGCCAGAATTGAAGAAGTTGAGACCAGTAGAGGAAAAAGGAAGCTAATCGAAGAGGATCCTGAACCCAAGAAAAAGAAGAAGGCTAACAAGTCAGGAACCTCCAAGACTTCTACTCAAGATTCTCACTCTGAAAGAACTAGTAAGTCTGCCATTACTTCTTCTGTTTCAATAGTTGATACTGAACCTGTCACTATTTCATCATCGTCCATTCCCACCTCAAATCCACAAGTCAGCTTCAAGTCACCATCGTTTTCAATTCCACCACCAACAACCTCTATTCCTGTATTTGAAATAACTACCATTCTACAAATTTCCTTTTCATCAATCAGTACACCTATCCAATCCGAAACCATTCCTACATACACTTCATCAACAACCACCTCACTCATCCAACCAGATATACTTGTCTCACCAATGTCCTACGCTTTTCATTAGAAAACCATTGTTGAATCCTCAATCCAACACTCTGATCCTCCTGAACCAGCATCTAAAGAAACGAGAGTTAAACCCCTTGAGATTGCCACTTATGAATCTCCTTCAAAATTAGAAACTTTTGAGCTCTCTTCTCACACTACTGAAACCAATTCATCTCAACCAAATCCTGAACCCAATCAACCTAGAATAGCTTCATCTGATGAACCCAAACCTTCTGAAACAAGTTCTGCTGAATCCAACTTGGCCCTGGTCATCTATGAAAGGCCCCCTCCAAAAACCATTGATGAATGTATTAGCAAATTTCATGAAAAGGCATTGGAGAAAGTAGCAAAGCTACTAGCAGAGGCCAGGACAAGTGTCAAGCCTGTGGAGCTTGTAAATTCTTGGGTCACTTTCAGAAGTGGTTAGACTTTGAATTTGCAAGGATGTCTAGGTTCTCTGAAGCTGCTAAAGCTGCTGAAGTTGAATTGGTGAAAGCAAGAGAAGAGGCTGAGGAAAGGATAAGAAAATTCAATCTTCTAGTGACTAAGAAAAGAGAGGCTGAAGAAAAGGCTGTTGAAGAAGCGAGACTTCTTGCAGAAGAAGAAGCCAAGTTGGCAAAAGAATCTGAAGCTATAGAAAAAGCTAAGCAAGATGCCTTAGTTGTTTCCTCACCTGAACCTGATGTGGTGCGTTTGGAAAACGTAATTAAAGAAATCAGAGGAGAACAACAGATTTTCAGAGAAAATTTTGCAGAGCAGAAGGTTGTCAATGCAAATGTTCAGAACCTGCTTCAAAAGATTTTGGAAAAAATGTCCTCTGGAAGCACCTAACCTTTTCCTTGTTTCGTTTTGGTTCTATGACTTTAGGATTTAGGATTTTTTTTTTCACCCTTTGTTCACAAAACTTTTTTATTATGACAAAAAAGGGGAGAAGTAATGAAAGTAATGAATACGAATTTTTGGTTCTTATAGTCAATCTCTGAATAACAAGTTGTTTACAGTCTAACCAGTAAATTGATATTTCTGTTAGATGTTTTTCTTTTTCCCTCTTTTCAGGAATTCTGATCTAATTAATCATCATAAAGTCGATAAAGAAATAAAAAAATCAGCAAATCAGAACTTTTGATGGCTCTGATTAGTTCAAGCTCTGAGTTCATGTCAAACTCTGGAGGATTAAGTTTATAATTGAATCAAGACTATGAAGATTTCAGTATCTGACCTTTTGGAATCATGGGGAGTCCATCTCAAAAATTCACAAGTCAGGATATTCAATTTTCATCCAGTCTGAGATTCAGGGGGAGTATCTCACGTGAAGGATAAGTATTTCTTAACCTTCTTATTTCGATTACCCTTGTGTTATGTATAAAATTGTGTCATCAAAATACATAGTTTTGTCATCATCAAAAAGGGGGAGATTGTAAGAACAAGAGTTGGTTCTGCATTAATACCTCTAAGTTTTGATGGTATCAAACTAGTATGTTTGTATGAACAATTTTATAAGTCTAATAATTGTTATGTGTGACAATCTAACAAACAGGTTCTGCTTCCGTTAAATGGCGTGAATATGTTGTTAAAATAAAATACTTCGCCTACGCGTTACACTTGATGTGCTATATAACAGAAATTGCTTCAGGATAATCTGAAGATTGCAAGACTCTGATATAATATGTAAAGAGAATAAGTTCTGAAGATCTGAAGACTGAAGTTCTGATGAACGAAGTTCAGATGCTGAAGACTTATGCTCTTTAGATAAAGGTTCTGAAGACCCAACTATAGTCTCTACTCATGCTTCAACTAAATACCATCAGAAGCCTCTAAAGATATGATGACAACATTCTGAGCGAACAAGGTTCGAAAGATCAAGTGCTGAAGACTCCGAAGGCACAGCTCTGAGGACTCCAAGACTTGAAGATCTTAAGAACTAAGCTACGTTTTCCTTCTTACTCATGCTCGCAGAAGTCTCTGAAGTTAAGAAGATTAGAAGACTAAGCAACAAAGTACAACTGTACAATGGTACAAACGAAGATATCTTGGAAACAGTGCAACCAATACTAATGAAGATATCTTGACAAGACAGGACACAAAAGTATTATATGTCCTCGCGTCTCCATCAAGTCGCCATCAGTCTAGATAGCTATCATGATTACTTTTCAACGGTTACTTTTACTCGGCTATAAAAGGACTTGAAGACTCAAGGAATATAAGAACTTCACCTATTCAAATACGCTCTATTTGCTATTATCATTCAAAAAGTCATTTTCTGTGCTGTAAAATAGTTTACATATTCGGCTTGTGCTAGAAGCAATACCTTGTAAACAAAACATCTTTCAAACTGTTGTTTGTTGTTCCTTGAGAAAAACCAGTGTGGTTAGATTTCTTGAGAAGTCTAGGACTAGTGAGAGACTTAGAGGCTGTTCCTTAAGAGAGACCAGTGTGGTTAGATCTCTTGAGAAGTCTAGAACTTGAGAGTTTTAGAGGTTGTTGTTAGTCACTAGCAGTTTGGCTTGTGCATTGTATTAATCTGATTGATTAGTGGATTAAGACCTCAATTGAGAGAGGCGAAATCACCTTGGCGGGTGGACTAGATTAACTTGAGGAATTCTCAAGTGGACTAGTATAAACATATTGTGTTATCTCTTTCTAAGCTTCTTACTCATAAGTTAGAAAGTTCTTAAAAAGGGGTTAGAACAAAGAAACGTTTTTATTTTGAAAAACCAATTCAAAACCCCCCTTTCTTGTGTTTTTCACACCTTCACTCATAAGTCTGAGGTAAGGATGAGGGATAAATTGGATTGCTTTCCCAAATAGGGATTCTTACAAGGTAGGATCTAAGGTTAAATAGGAACCCCAAAGTCATGGATCCATACGGCAGTTCATCACACACGACAGAAGTATGTCAGTTAACGACTCCATCATGTGAATCTATTATGGGTGAGATCTTCGTATCGAACCACACGAGAAAAGCTTCTCGGGGACCCATACTACGTGACCATCGACATTGGGTTCTAGACAAGGTTCTCAGAGTCATGGACTTCCTTGATTGTTCGTTGCATATGTCAGTCATTTCTAGGCAACAACTCTATCGAGAAAGTCTATTCTGAGTGGGATCTTCGTGCCGAACCACACGAGAAAAGTTTCTCAGGGACCCGCACTACAGAACCATCAATTATAGTAGACCAAAGTTGCAAGGTTCTACAAAGGTCCTTATAGTCATAGATCCCAAGGAAAACATTGATCTCCTATGCCAAAAGCTTGACGGTCATCAATATCCTCAATAAAATCTACTCCAAGCGAGGTTCTCGTATCGACCCTTTCGAGGAAAGCTCCTCGGTGGCCCATACTACTCAACCTCTCCTATCTCATGTTTAACACTCTAGTCTCGGGTAGACAGTCATTCCCTCATAGTTTACAATGAGAATACCCAACCAGTACCACAATCATAAGAGAGCAATAACAGAAAAAAATACAAATATAGAAAGCATAAAGAAAATAATAAATAAAGCAAGCAAAGAACAAAGACAAACACCAAAACACACGAAGAAGGCAACCTAGAATATGCTTGACTTTCTTAGGGAAGGGTCCCTAGCAGATTCACCATCTACCGCACCTCAAAAAAAGAGAGACGACCTCGTGATGCGCAATCGCACACCCGTGGGATGGACTTAGCAGAGTCGCCACCAAACTTTATTTTTTCACAAAGATGGAAAGAGAAAATATCGATAAAACCCACAAATGCGATGGGATAGGAAAGGATAGGGTATGGTCATCGCAACCAAAACCGGGCTCCGAAGTCGGTTATGCAAGGGGAAGGTATTAGCACCCCTCACATCCGTTGTACTCAACGGGGAAGCATCAAGGTTGTCTACACGCGGATGCGTGTCGAATCTAAGGATTATTTGCTTAGGGGAAAAGGTGGGGTTTTTATTAGGGTGTTCGCAAAGACTTCGCAGTCTCGTGCCTACGTATCCTCATGGTGCAATAAGGAAGTCAGAGCATCGTAGTTCGGGAAACTACGGTTAAAGGGCTGAAAGGAAAAAGGTGGAAAAGAAAAAAGGTAGCTCGCCAGGATCTCGCAATCTTGTGCCTACGTATCCTCATAGTGCAATAAGGAAGTCAGAGCTCCGTAGTTCGGGGAACTATGAGTGTGTGTTGATTAATTTTACCTTGTCAAAAGGAGTTTAAAAGATCGCACGACAGCGAGAAAATAGAGTTTGATGAATTGATGTTGTTTTTAGGTTTTTGAGAAGAGATTGTTCTTGATGAGAATTGCACTAAAGACTATGGGTAGAGGCGAATAGTTTGAACTACCAAGCCAAGTATCTTGTGTCCAAAGTACTCAGAGTGAGTGTAGGAAAGCTCCATTCTCACTCCTTCTCCACCACTTAAGGCTCGTGGCGCGCAATCCTAATCGTGTCTTATTGTGTTTTTGAGTTTATTGAGAAAAGTATGCTTGACGTTGGATCAAGGTTTTTATTGTCGCGAGATGATCATGAAAAAGGTATGACATTGAAATGGGTTAGGTTGATGGCGACGCACGAAGCGGTCGACTTACTAGGGTTAAGTGAGGATACCACTTGACGTTGGATCAATGGTTTGAGAAAGTGGTGAGGTCGATCCTAGTTCCTAAGGGCATCTAGCAAGAAAAACCACAACCAAAGAAGAGCGGGAAAGTAAAGAAAGTACACCAAAATAGGGAGAGGGATACTTGAAAAATACAGGGGAAGTTGATGCGAGAAATAAAGGGTCTCGTTGTCAGGTAGCACAAGAGAAAGTTGTGTGTGTGCAAGGTGTCCTATATACAATGAAAACAAGAGTCCAAGTCTACAAGTCTCCTTTTGCTCGAGTTAAGTACAAGGTCCAAAACTCCATGCAAGGGATAGTAACCATAGTCCAAGATTAGATGTTTAATAGGGTTTTAATCATTTTATCATGTTTTTGTATTTTATATCAAGATGAAGAATAAGAGAAGAAAGAAAAAGGAAATGACATGAAGATAAATGCATGAATGATAAATGAACAGTAAAGTAAATGGCGGAAAGTAAATGACAAAAAATAAATTGTGGCAAAATAAAGGGCAAGAAAGTAAAGTTAGATGATAGAAGTTAGTAGTTAATGGTTATTGATCGAATGACTGCTTTCTCGAATCGGGACCAATTTAGCACTATGTTAAGCAATTGTAAGTGGACTTATGTAGAAGTCGCACCTATCTGAGGCCGGTCAATAATAATCTTTGTGTTAAAACATGTTAGAGAAATGATATGTGAATCATTCTCCTAAAACCATGCCACATAAAAAGAAAAAGAGAAATGGTCTCATCTTTCATCAAAAATTTCCATGAGTAATCAAAGGAAACCTATCACTATCTCAAAGTGTCGAGAATGATCCAAATGATTATTCATCAACTGATATGAAATAATGAAGATTTAATCTCCTTGAAAATCAATATTCCATGATCTTTAAGAATTTTATCAACCAAGATAAAAAAATAAAATCAAGGTGAAACAAAATAATAAGATGAAAATGGATCAAGAATTATTTAATCAAAATATATTATAGTGAATCATTAAAAGAATTAGAAATAAAAACAAAAAACAACTCAGAGGAAATAAAAGAAAAATAAAGAAACAAATAAAAGGAGGGGTATGCCTTGTAAAAGGGTGTGTATAGTGGATCATATGGGATGGGTTTAGAAACCCAAGATACATGAAGAGGGCTTAAAAAAAACAACACTCAGTATCCCCATCATTTTTCCTCTCATGTTCTTCCTTCTACAAAAACTTCACTCGTCCGAAAACAAAGGTAGGGTGGTCGGTGGCGGAATCTCGCCACCACCACTTCTTCACACGATAATGATCGCCCTCACTTCCTATTCTAAATCCAAAGTCAAACCTTTCCAAATCCCTAATCAATAGTATAAATCGAACAAAAAAAATGGAGGATCCTAAGACTTCGGATAAAAAATGGAAGCGAAAGGGAAGGTAACTTTTTAAATTCAACAACAACAAATAAAAGGAGTCGAATAAATCGCAGGTATGATAATAATTACTTTCTTCTTCTACTGCGCGTCTAAAGCGGTTGTGTTGTTGGACGTGTTCGTGATTTGCAGGTCGGGAATTATATTTATGAGTTGAAGATGCGTCTGAGAATGTTGGTTCGTAAGTTTTGGTGTTGGGCTGTTGCGTGAATACTGTTGTGCGATGAAGATTTTTGGTGAATTTGCAGGTTTTGGCTTTGTGATTTTTGTCAAGTGAGAGTTTGTGAAATTTGAAGGTTGAAAAAGTTGAGTAGTGATGACGTGATTTTGCGGAAGGTGTTGTTTTTATTGTAGAGAGTTTATTTGCGTGATGAAAGATGATACGTGAAGGATGGAAGGAAGGTGATGATGAACGATGAAGAGTCCGTGAGGATAGTTCTTGGTTGAGTGGTGTGAGGTCATTTATTTGTACATGAAGAATAAAATGAATCCCCCCATCTGCAGTGTGAATTTTCTCATTTATAGGATAGGTTTAAGGGTGAATTTGGAAATTATTTGGAATGAAGTTTGTTATCAGATCCTCTGCTGCTGCGTTTTGTTCCCCTTGCAATTGGAATTTTTGTCGTTTTGGATTGTTGTATTCCGCGTTTGGATTATGTATGTACAACTTGTAGTATTTGCATCTTGTAGCTCGTGTACAGCTCTTGGCTTGTCCATGTATGGCTCGTGTGGAGCTGCGTAGTATTTGTATGTGGTAGCTAGCATTTTCGTGCGTATGAAGTAGCTTGTCATGTGCTAGTTTTTGTCCTCTTTTTTTTGGCAATTTGGCAATGGTTTTTGTAAATCTACATGGGCTTCCTTTTTTTTCAAATGGAAATGGGCCTATATTTCTTGTATTTCATGAGCCTTTTTGAACTTTGTTGTCATTTTGTGGTAGTTTTTGGTGATGACGATGTAAAATGGGCTTTCGCAACTTGTATCTTCCATGAGCTATTAATTTGTAATATGAACTTAAAACTTTGCCAATCGAAATGGACTTTAACAATGTGCACCCTTCTTTTATTCCTGAATCATGTTGAAAGCATCTAATTGAACTTGAATGATAAATCCTTGAAAAGTTTGATTGAAATTTCCACACTTGAAACCAATTGACTATCTTGAAATTCTCACTTGAAATCGACTCGGTTTATTGGTCCTTACTAGATATCCGCGAGAGTGGGTGCTGTGGCATATCGGGTGGCGTTGCCGTCGAGTCTTTCGAATTTGCACGATGTGTTCCATGTTTCACAGCTTCGGAAGTATGTTCCGGATCCGTCGCATGTGATTCCGATGGATGAGGTTGAGGTAAGGGAGAACCTTACGGTGGAGGCATTACCAGTGAGACTTTTGGATCGCGAGTTGAAGCGGTTAAGAGGCAAGGATATTGCGCTTGTGAAAGTAGCGTGGGGAGGCGCTGCCGAGGGCAATTTGACTTGGGAGTTGGAGAGTCGGATGCGGGAGTCGTATCCGGAGTTGTTCGTCTCAGGTAATATTTTTGAGGACGAAAATTTCTAAGTGGGGGAGAGTTGTAACGCCCCAGTTTTTGTTAGATTTATTTAATCGAGTCGATTTAATTATTTCTATTATTATATTATTTTATTTTTTACTTTTATTTGATAATATATTATTTTTCGTCGTGAGTATGTTTTATCGCGTTTTGGGAACGTTTGCGAGATATTTGAGTGTAGGGGTATTTTGGTCATTTAACTTTATTTTTCCTTAAGTTAGTAAAATATAAATAGAAAGAGAGAAAATTAGAGAGAAAGAAAAAGAGAAGAAGAAAAAGAGAAAGAAGGAAAAGAAGAGAAGAAAAAGAGAGAAAACTTGGGAATTAAGAAAATCAATCAACCGACTTTTCAAACACGATTAAATCGGGTAAGGGTGCGAAACTCGATTATCTTATACTTGTGTATGATTATGTATGTATGTATTTGTTTGTTTTTGAGTTGAAATTGAATGTAGAACAAAAACCATAATATGTTGAAATTGTTAGAATTCTATTAAATTGTGTCGGAAATCATGTTTCCAGGTCCCTTATTGTTGATACATGTTAGATATATGTTGTTGTGCAATCTATTGGCAATTTTCTGGTGTTTAGGTAAAAATGGGAGTGGGTTTTGGATGAATTTCGCAGAAAAAATTCTGCAGAAAAATTTTGGGTTTCCTCTACCGTTACGCGTATCAGGCATGTCCATACGCGTATTGGCTTGGGCAATACGCGTATGGGAGGCGCAAAATGAGGCAATACGCGTAATGAATTCCATTTTTCTCGGCCATCTGCTGAAACGCGTAATGGTACGCGTATGAGGCTGGGCAATACGCGTATGGCTCAGGGCAATACGCGTATGGCCAGCAGGGGCGCAAAATGTTGTGTTTCCGCGATTCCTTTTCTTTTTACTTCTGTAACTTGTGTTCCGATTATCCGTTTTGAACATACTTGGTATTGTTGGAAAGTTATTGAGCTGTACTTTCTTATTAAAATGGTTTTGAGATTGTTGGCCGATTTAATTATGTCGGGAATTTAAAATAGTGTCGTTTTGTCGACTTTTGTCGTTGTAATTGTGTGTAATTGAGGTGTATCATGCAATGTGCTGTTGATATGGATATCGTATGACTTGTGTGCTGTTGTGTGATGAAAATGCATGTGATAAAATATTGTGAAGATGGTTTGTGGCCTAAGGGCAAGAAAATGCATTGTGTGGTATTTGATTATATATGCATGATTATGGATGTGTATATGTGTGCATTTGAATGTCATGAGTCATTGTATGCCAAGCATCATGATATGCATTCTTGTGATGTCGTGTGCCCTTGTGGGGTGTGAGCGACGAATCGATTCCAGAGGGAATCCGCTATAACATCGTGTGCCTTATACAAAGAGGACCTAAAGCGATGATTATACACGATCGTGTGCCTTATACAAAGAGGACCTAAAGCGATAAGATCGTGTGCCTTATACAAAGAGGACCTAAAGCGATCCATAAACGTCGTGTGCCTTATACAAAGAGGTGTGAGCGACGGGGAACATCGTTTGCCTGACGGGGAGTTACACTAAGTAACAAGCGATGATTCCAATAGTTCCTGAGTGAACTAATGATGAGATTGACGGATGGATGGTACCGCATTTGCATAGAGTCGTTGTGTCGGTCTCTTTGCATTTGCATAAATCATGAATGGATTGATTTTGTGTGGAATTGTGAATGGAATTGAAGAGTTGAGATATATATATATATATATATATATATATATATATATATATATATATATATATATATATGTTGTTGATAAATGCATTGAGCTTGATTATATATGCCTTGGTGATGGAGGTATGAGATATGCATTGTGTTGTTTTGTGTTTGAATTCTGGTATAAGTTGTGGTGAGAATATTTTTCATGTGTATTTTTGGTATTATTATATAATTGTATGCAATTATATTATGATTGTGTTTCTCACCCTTCTGCTATTTTGAATTCTCTATGAGGCATTGCAGATTAGATGCTGGAGGTCTTTTTGTGAAGCTTAGGTTTTCATTCTTTTGTCGGTCGGCTCTGATATGTAGCACCGGGTAGTCGGGGAGATCGTTGTGATTTATGTGTATATGCATATATATATATATATATATATATATATATATATATATATATATATATATATATATATATATATATCTTTTGGATTGTATATGTATGGATCTGTGTATGACAGACAAACTTTTTATGTGATATATATATGAGATTCAGTTGCAGATTTTCCGCTTTTATTCTGTACCTGATTTGTGGGTAGTAGGAACTAAGTTCCTCTATTATTTGCTACCTGATTGTTGCATATCTTTATGAGCAGGTTTATTGTGTTTTGTCTCAATTGATGTGATGCCTTCGTTTATGCCATGAATGTTTAATTATACTCTGATGAAATTTTTATCGCTTTATTTAATTGGGGGTATAGATTAGGGGTGTTACATTAAGTGGTATCAGAGCCAGTCCGTGTCAGTTTGTGTCAGTCCTTGTTGGTCGTTGTGTTTGGGTGAGCTGTTTGTTTAACCATAGTTGCTGTTATTGGAAATGAACAGAATATGGCTGGTAGAAATGATGCTGCTTTGGCTGCTGCTATGCAAGCTATGACTCGGGCTGTGCATGGTGCACCTAATGCTGGTGGGAATGATGAGTTCAGGAAAAACAAACCTCCTGTCTTCAAAGGGAGACATGATCCTGATGGTGTGCAGATTTGGCTTAAGGAGATTGAAAGAATCTTTCGAGTAATGGACTGTGCTGAGGAACATAAGGTGAGACTGGGTACTCACATGTTGCAGGAGGAGGCTAATGATTGGTGGGTTAGTACGCGTCATGTGTTAGAAGCTGGAGATGAAGAGGTCACTTGGACTTTGTTTAGCAGGGAGTTTTTGAGGAAGTATTTTCCTAAAGATGTTAAGGGAAAGAAAGAGATAGAGTTCTTGGAGTTGAAACAAGGTAATATGTCTGTTGTTGATTACACTGCTAAGTTTGTGGAACTTGTTCAGTTTTATCCACATTATGCTGAAGCGACTGCAGAGTTTTCTAAGTGTGTGAAGTTTGAGAACGGATTGCGTCCTGAGATTAAGCAGGCAGTCAGTTATCAAAGGATTAGGAGGTTTTCAGATTTGGTAGATTGTTGTAGGATTTATGAGGAAGATAGCAAAGCTCGTTCTACTCACTATAAGAGTGTGAACGAAAGGAAAGGGAAGCAACCGTTTCGTGGTGGTCCTTATGTGACACCAGCTGATAAGGGTAAGCAAAGGAGTAATTTTGAGAAAAGGCCAAGTGGGGGAGGTATGTCTAATCCTCCGAGATGTTTTAGGTGTGGTGACTTAGGACATCGTCAGTTTGAGTGTAGGAAAGATATGAGGAAGTGTTACAATTATGGAGGTTTAGGACATATTGCAGCTGATTGTAAGAGGAACGTGGTGAAGTGTTTCAACTGTGGTGAACCTGATCATGTTAGCACGAAGTGTCCGAAACCAAAGCAAGCTCAGGCTGGTGGGAGAGTTTTTGCATTGGCAGGGACTCAGACTACAAGTGCAGACCGTCTGATCAGAGGTACTTGTTTTATTAATAGTATGCCTTTAGTTGCTATTATTGATACTATAGCGACTCATTCGTTTATTTCGTCTGAGTGCGCGAAGCGTTTGAATCTTTTATTGTCTTCGATGAGTGGAGAGATGGTTATTGATACTCCAGCAATGGGGTCGGTAACTACTTCTTTGGTTTGTTTAAGTTGTCCTTTGACCATTTATGGTAAAGATTTTGAGATGGATTTGGTGTGTTTGCCGTTGGAGGGTTTAGATGTGGTTCTGGGTATGAATTGGTTACAGCTCAATCGGGTTCATATTGATTGTTATCATAAGTTGGTGAGATTTCCTTCTCTTGAAGAAGACGAGGAATCGAGTTTCTTATCTACCAAAGAGTTGAAGAAACTTTTAGTGGACGAAGCTCAGTTGTTCGGGTTGTTTGCATCGTTGACAGTGGATAGTCAAGTTGTACTTGATGTGTTTCCAATTGTGTGTGAATTTCCAGAGGTGTTTCCAAAGGATATTTCAGATGTGCCGCCAGAGAGAGAGGTGGAGTTTTCTATAGATCTAATTCCTGGTACTAGACCTGTATCTATGGAACCTTATCGTATGTCAGCATCTGAGTTGGTTGAGTTAAAGAAGCAGTTGAATGAATTGTTAGAGAAGAGGTTTGTGAGATCGAGTGTGTCCCCTTGGGGTGCTTCAGTTTTATTGGTGAAAAAGAATGATGGAAGTATGCGATTGTGTATTGATTATCGCCAGCTGAATAAGGCGACGATTAAGAATAAGTATCCTCTTCCGAGAATTGATGATTTGATGGACCAGTTGGTAGGTGCGTGTGTGTTTAGTAAGATCGATTTGAGGTCAGGGTATCATCAGATTAGAGTGAAAGAGGAAGATATTCAGAAGACGGCGACACGATACAGTCATTACAAATATTCTGTGATGCTGTTCGGGGTTTCTAATGCGCCAGGTGTGTTTATGGAGTATATGTATCGTATTTTCCATGAGCATTTGGATCGATTTGTTGTTGTGTTTATTTATGACATTTTGATTTATTCTAAGTCCCGGGAGGAACATGCAGAATAATTGCGGGTTGTGTTGCAAATTTTGAAGGAAAGGAGACTTTTTGCCAAGTTGTCCAAGTGTGAGTTCTGGTTGTCAGAAGTGAGTTTTCTTGGGCATGTGATTTCAGGTAATGGTATTGCTGTGGATCCATCTAAAGTAGATGCAGTTCTACAATGGGAGGCTCCTAGATCTGTTACTGAAATTAGAAGCTTTTTGGGTTTAGCTGGTTATTATCGGAGATTCATTGAAGGTTTTTCTAAGTTAGCACTTCCATTGACCCAATTGACTTGTAAAGGTAAAGCGTTCATTTGGGATATTCAATGTGAGGAAAGTTTTAGTGAGTTGAAGAGGAGATTGACTACAGCTCCGATTTTGATCTTACCGAATCCTAGTGAACCGTTTGTGGTGTATTGTGATGCGTCTTTGATTGGTTTAGGTGGAGTGTTGATGCAAGAAGGTAAAGTTGTGGCTTATGCTTCGAGGCAATTGAGGATTCATGAGAAGAATTACCCTACTCATGATTTGGAATTAGCGGTTGTGGTTTTTGTATTGAAAATTTGGAGGCATTAACTCTATGGTGCAAGATTCGAAGTCTTTAGTGATCATAAAAGTTTGAAATACTTGTTTGATCAGAAAGAGTTGAATATGAGGCAACGGAGATGGTTGGAATTTTTGAAGGACTACGACTTTAGCTTGAATTACCATCCTGGTAAAGCTAATGTGGTAGCCGATGCGTTGAGCCAGAAATATTTGCATATGTCCGCTTTGATGGTTAAAGAGTGGGAGCTTTTGGAAGCATTTAGAGATTTGAGTTTGGTGTGTGAATTGACATCTGACTGCGTGAGGCTTGGTATGTTAAAGGTTACTAATGATTTTCTGTTAACCGTTAGCGAGAAACAGAAGTTGGATGTGAAATTTGTTGATTTGTTGATGGTTGGAGATCAAAGTGTGAATGGTGACTTTAAAGTGAGGGTGTTTTGAGATTTCGTGGTAGAATTTGTATTCTTGATGATTCGGACTTGAAAAAGATGATTTTGGAGGAAGGACATCGGAGTAATCTGAGTATACATCCGGGAGCTAATAAGATGTATCAAGATTTGAAGAAGATCTTTTGGTGGTCTAGATTAAAGAGGGATGTGGCTCAGTTTGTTTATGCGTGTTTGACGTGTCAGAAGTCTAAGGTAGAACATCAGAGGCCTAGTGGATTGTTGCAACCGTTGGATATTCCCGAGTGGAAATGGGACAACATTTCTATGGATTTTGTGACAGGGTTGCCGAATACACAGAGGGGACATAATTCCATTTGGGTGATTGTGGATAGGCTGACTAAATCGGCGCATTTCATTCTGATTGACATCAGTTTTTCTTTGGAGAGGTTGGCTGAGATTTATATCAGTGTGATTGTGAAGCTACATGGTGTTCCGTTGAGTATTGTTTCAGATCAAGATCCGAGGTTTACTTCCAGATTTTGGGAAAGTTTGCAAAAGGCGTTAGGTTCCAAGTTGAGATTGAGTTCTGCTTATCATCCGCAGACGGATGGTCAGACCGAGATAACTATTCATTCGTTGGAATATTTGTTGCGGGCTTGTGTTCTTGAGCAAGGCAGTGATTGGGATAGTTATCTTGCGTTGGTTGAATTCACGTATAACAACAGTTTCCATTCAAGTTTTGGAATGGTACCTTTTGAAGCGTTGTATGGAAGAAGATGTCGAACACCTTTGTGTTGGCATGAATCTGGTGAGAGTTCGGTGGTTGGACTGGAGTTGGTGCAACAGACTACGGAAAAGGTGAAACTTATTCGTGAGAAAATGAAGGCTTCTCAGAGTGGGTAAAAGAGTTATCATGATCGAAGGAGGAAAGATCTTGAGTTTCAAGAGGGAGATCATGTATTTTTTAGAGTTACACCGGTGACGGGTGTTGGTCGTGCATTGAAGTCGAAGAAGCTTACTTCTCGGTTTATTGGTCCTTACCAGATATCCGCGAGAGTGGGTGCTGTGGCATATCGGGTGGCATTGCCGCCGAGCCTTTCGAATTTGCACGATGTGTTCCATGTTTCACAGCTTCGGAAGTATGTTCCGGATTCGTCGCGTGTGATTCCGATGGATGAGGTTGAGGTAAGGGAGAACCTTACGGTGGAGGCATTACCAGTGAGACTTTTGGATCGCGAGTTGAAGCGGTTAAGAGGCAAGGATATTGCGCTTGTGAAAGTAGCGTGGGGAGGCGCTGCCGAGGGCAATTTGACTTGGGAGTTGGAGAGTCGGATGCGGGAGTCGTATCCGGAGTTGTTCGTCTCAGGTAAAATTTCCGAGGACGAAAATTTCTAAGTGGGGGAGCGTTGTAACGCCCCAGTTTTTGTTAGATTTATTTAATCGAGTCGATTTAATTATTTATATTATTATATTATTTTATTTTTGACTTTTATTTGATAATATATTATTTTTCGTCGTGAGTATGTTTTATCGCGTTTTGGGAACGTTTGCGAGATATTTGAGTGTAGGGGTATTTTGGTCATTTCACTTTATTTTTCCTTAAGTTAGTAAAATAGAAATAGAAAGAGAGAAAATTAGAGAGAAAGAAAGAGAGAAGAAGAAAAAGAGAAAGAAGGAAAAGAAGAGAAGAAAAAGAGAGAAAACTTGGGAATTAAGAAAATCAATCAACCGACTTTTCAAACACAATTAAATCGGGTAAGGGTGCGAAAATCGATTATCTTATACTTGTGTATGATTATGTATGTATGTATTTGGTTGTTTTTGAGTTGAAATTAAATATAGAACAAAAACTATAATATGTTGAAATTGTTAGAATTCGATTAAATTGTGTCAGAAATCATGTTTTCAGGTCCCTTATTGTTGATACATGTTAGATATATGTTGTTATGCAATCTATTGGCAATTTTCTGGTGTTTAGGTGAAAATTGGAGTGGGTTTTGGATGAATTTCGCAGAAAAAATTCTGTAGAAAAATTCTGGGTTTCCTCTGCCGTTACGCGTATCAGGCATGTCCATACGCGTATTGGCTTGGGCAATACGCGTATGGGAGGCGCAAAATGAGGCAATACACGTAATGAATTCCATTTTTCTCGGCCATCTGCTGAAACGCGTAATGGTACGCGTATGAGGCTGGGCAATACACGTATGGCTCAGGGCAATACGCGTATGGCCAGCAGGGGTGCAAAATGTTGTGTTTCCGCTATTCCTTTTCTTTTTACTTCTGTAACTTGTGTTCCGATTATCCGTTTTGAACATACTTGGTATTGTTGGAAAGCTATTTAGCTGTACTTTCTTATTAAAATGGTTTTGAGATTGTTGGCCGATTTAATTATGTCGGGAATTTGAAATAGTGTCGTTTTGTCGACTTTTGTCGTTGTAATTATGTGTAATTGAGGTGTATCATGCAATGTGCTGTTGATATGGATATCGTATGACTTGTGTGCTGTTGTGTGATGAAAATGTATGTGATAAAATGTTGTGAAGATGGTTTGTGGCCTAAGGGCAAGAAAATGCATTGTGTGGTATTTGATTATATATGCATGATTATGGATGTGTATATGTGTGCATTTGAATGTCATGAGTCATTGTATGCCAAGCATCATGATATGCATTCTTGTGATGTCGTGTGCCCTTGTGGGGTGTGAGCGACGAATCGATTCCAGAGGGAATCCGCTATAACATCGTGTTCCTTATACAAAGAGGACCTAAAGCGATGATTATAGACGATCGTATGCCTTATACAAAGAGGACCTAAAGCGATCGGATCATGTACCTTATACAAAGAGGACCTAAAGCGATCCATAAACGTCGTGTGCCTTATACAAAGAGGTGTGAGCGACGGGGAACATCGTTTTCCCGACGGGGAGTTACACTAAGTAACAAGCAATGATTCCAATAGTTCCTGAGTGAACTAATGATGAGATTGACGGATGGATGGTACCGCATTTGCATAGAGTCGTTGTGTCGGTCTCTTTGCATTTGCATAAATCATGAATGGATTGATTTTGTGTGGAATTGTGAATGGAATTGAAGAGTTGAGATATATATATATATATATATGTTGTTGATAAATGCATTGAGCTTGATTATATATGCCTTGGTGATGGAGGTATGAGATATGCATTGTGTTGTTTTGTGTTTGAATACTGGTATAAGTTGTGGTGAGAATATTTTACATGTGTATTTTTGGTATTATTATATAATTATATGCAATTATATTAGGATTGTGTTTCTCACCCTTCTGCTATTTTAAATGCTCTATGAGGCATTGCAGATTAGATGCTGGAGGTCTTTTTGTGAAGCTTAGGTCTTCATTCTTTTGTCGGTCGACTCTGATATGTAGCACCGGGTAGTCGGGGAGATTGTTGTGATTTATGTGTATATGTATATATATATATCTTTTGGATTATATATGTATGGATCTGTGTATGACAGACAAACTTTTTATGTGATATATATATATGAGATTCAGTTGCAGATTTTCCGCTTTTATTCTGTACCTGATTTGTGGGTAGTAGGAACTAAGTTCCTCTGTTATTTGCTACCTGATTGTTGCATATCTTTATGAGCAGGTTAATTGTGTTTTGTCTCAATTGATGTGACGCCTTCGTCTATGCCATGAATGTTTAATTATACTCTGATGAAATTTTTATCGCTTTATTTAATTGGGGGTATAGATTGGGGGTGTTACATTAGACACCAATATGAGTTGGTTTGCCAGCAAAGACTGGACTTTAGACACCAATATGAGTTGGTTTGCCAGCAAAGACTGGACTTTAGACACCAATATGAGTTGGGCTGCCAGCAAAGACTGGACTTTAGACACCAATATGAGTTGGGCCTGGGTTGAGGTTCACAGTTGACCTGATGTTTATGTTCACAGTTGACCTGAGGTTTTGGTTCATAGTTGACCAAGGTTCATAGTTGACCTGATGTTTTGGTTCATAGCTGACCAAGGTTCATAGTTGACCTGATGTTTTGGTTCATAGCTGACCAAGGTTCATATTTGACCTGAAGTTTTGGTACATAGCTGACCAAGGTTCATAGTTGACCTGATGTTTTGGTTCATAACTGACCAAGGTTCATAGTTGACCTGATGATTTGGTGCATTGCTGACCAAGGTTCATAGTTGACCTGATGTTTTGGTTCATAGCTGACCAAGGTTCATAGTTGACCTGATGTTTTGGTTTATAGCTGACCAAGGTTCATAGTTGACCTGATGTTTTGGTTCATAGCTGACCAAGGCTCATCGTTAACCTGATGTTTTAGTTTATAGCTGACCAAGGTTCATAGTTGACCTGATGTTTTGGTTCATAGCTGACCAAGGTTCAGAGTTGACCTGATGTTTTGGTTCAAAGCTGACCAAGGTTCATAGTTGACCTAATAATTTGGTTCATAGCTGACCAAGGTTCATAGTTGACCTGAGGTTTTGGTTCATAGCTGCCCAAAGTCCCCGATAGGTCCTTACCGGGGTTGCATAATGAGGACTAAACTTCCTGGGGAACACCAATTATGGTTGTAAAAAGGTTGAATAGCACCAGAGATAGGTAAGCTTCTCGGAAGAGACTGCCACTTATCGCCATAGAAAAATAAACTTCTCCAAGAGATTGCTACTTGTTTTCGGTATAAATTCCAAAGATATGTTGATATCACAATGTCATACCCCAAATTTTGACCACTAAGATCTCCCATCGTTGTGCAAATTATCACCACAATATGGATGTATCTTCATGCCTCATCAATCTCCTCAAGAATTGTCGAGCATTCCCTACAACTAAGAATTAGGGTTTCAAGCCCTCTCAGAGCTCTTAGACAAAGGATCAATCAAGGAATGACATGATCTTTAACTTGTCTAAACCTCTCAAACATCCACAATGGATCAAGAGGACTCCCACATCAAGGATCAAGCACAAGGCTATAACACTCCAAGTGGATTAAGCCTCAAGATCGCCAGTGTCACCAAATTAGGGTTTTGGTCGACCAGGGCCTCCAGATGGAAATTTTCCTCTGGGCATGAGCCAATGCTTCAAAGAATAACCCAAAATAATCCAAGGGGCCTCATGGACCCAATCATCAAGTCAATTTAGCTTTAGGGGATGCATTCACCAAAAATCAAGAATTAGGGTTTCTTGACCTAATTCACCCCTAAGTTGACTTTTGGGACAAAGCATGAGCCAAAACCTCAAGACATGGTTTGAGGGTCTCTAATAAACCACATTGATCCATTTTCAACAATGGATTGATCCAAGAAGCTTGATGCACAAGTTTCAATTTCATCTGAACCACAATTAGGGTTTTTGAAGAAAAAGTCAACTGTGCCTTTGACTTTTGACCAGGACATGCTCCCAAACCTTGGGACATGATTCAATACACCCTATAACACCTATGAAATCAATCCATTAAGTTTTATTTAGGTCACAGACTTGATTTCATAAAGGATCGCACAATTTGGAATTCATTTAATAAAAAGTCAACTGTGCCAAAAAGTCAAAGTTTTACTTTTTGATTTTATGATCAATTTTGGTTCCCTAACCCTAAAATGATGTTAATGTGTGATTGAAATCATCATTCATCAAGAAAAATCAAGAAAACTGGGATAAGTTGTAAAAGGGGTAACCATATAAAACTTAGAAATTTTCTAAGGTATGGAACAATGTGGCTAGGGTACCAACTTCCAAGGACCATAACTTGTGATCCAAGCAACCATTTTGGCTGATCCAAAGATGGATTTGTAGCTCTCATGACATAATTTAAAAGTGTAAACTACACCTCATTCCAATTCCTCATGGATTTTTAGTTATGGAGTGACCAAAATGACAAAAACATGAAAATGTCATTTTTTCCAACACTTAGTGAAATTTTCACTAAGTTAGAATTTGTTTCACTTTTTTCAAAATGTAGGGCCATTTTTCACTTGGATCCAAAAATTTTCAAGACAAACTATGATCACACATATGTTGTATCGTATGAGAGCTTTCCAAAATGGCCAAGAACTCCATCAAATTCCATTTGAGCTAAGAGTTACGACAGTGGCAATATGCCTTGCTGTAACTGTCATGGCAAGGAAAATTTGTGTATTTTGCTCGATTTGATCAAATTGTGCAAATGACAAACAAGTTTATCCATCTGAACACCTCAGGGGGAGACCAAGGAGGGACAAACACTGATCCATAAGCCTCCCAAGTCTTTGGAACTAAAAGTAGCATGCCAAACCTAAAAATGCCTATAAAGGGGACAAGACTCCAATTTTGTTTTGGAGCATTCAAGGTGGCATGACCTGAGCCTTTTCCAACTGAATGAGTCAAGGATGATCTCTGAACTAGGGAACCAAAGGCATGTGCTCTAACCTCTAGTCAATGGCTAAAGGAGACTTAAGATTCCAAAGTGATGCAATTGAACAATGAGCTGCTGCAGTTGCCATTCACTATTGCTTGCAAAACAAACTTGCTCTACTATAAATTGAGCTCATTTGTGCTCAGTTTAATTACACCAAAGGCCTACAACACTTGCCTTTCTCAAAATCATCTTCTCACTCTCAAAAATGCCTTTCTTAGCAAGTCACTATCGAATTTTTCAGTAGAGAACAATTCTACTCAAACCAATTGCTCTAACACCTCATAAACATCATATGTAAGTTGATCAAACACTAAACACACAACTGTAACACTGATTTCTCATAATCACCAGACAGTTGCTCAAGTTTTCAACCAAGTTGCAGTTGAGATGCCATTAAGTGATCCAGCCATTTCCAATCAAGTCCAAGCATTCAAACACACTCCATATGGTGTAGGGAAGCTGTTCAGATCATCACAACTCATCTGTAACACCTCCAACTCAAAAATCACATTGCTCTTGCTGTCATGACCTTCAAGTAAGCCTAAACTTGGTCATCTCTTAATCTATGCATATTTCCTCGCACAATACTTTTTCCAAATGTTCATAATCATGCATAGAATGTTTCCCCTCAATTAATTGCTTTGTTTGAATCGTGTATCAAAATTCTCAGCCTTCATGCAAATTTTTAGGGTTCTTGAGGTTTTGTCTTGATTTCTTATTCCATGCTTAAAATAAACGAAGTTAAAGACCATAAACATGATCGTGAGGTGAAAACGAGCAAATTGATATGTGGATTGTGTGATTTCATTAAGTATTCAGTGAGATTGGATAGAAAATGCAAATCTGAGCAAAACTCCCATCGCGCGTGTTCTTGGCCCATGTTCTTAGCGCCTTTTTCACAAATTTGAATATTTGAATTTTGTGATTTTATTTAATTGATTCAAAAATTAATTTCTCTCTGAGTTTTAATGATTTTGAGTTGATTCTTTTTTTAATAATTCACAAAAATGTTAAAATATTTTATTTTTCCACAAATTCCCAAAAATATTATTTATTTCATACACTTGATATTTTTGCAAAGAATTAATATTTTATTTGTTTTTTAACATTTAAAATATTTTTTCCTCCTTGATTTTCCAAATTTAATTGGTTTCCAATCATTTTGTGGATATAAACATGATTTTTGAAACATTGATCCAAGATCACCACTCATTTTTCACATGTTTTCAATAATTTTTATTAATTTTTAAACAAAATTAATTCATTTTTAAACAAAATTATGGTTTTGACTAATTCAACCCTCATCATTCATAAAAAACACTTTTGGGCCACTAATAGAGTGTAAGACCCAACCCCTTTGTAAATAAACCTTTTTGGTCCTCACACATTATATAAGTCCCTCTGTGTATTTTCAAATGTTCGGCGCGATCGTCGCCTTTTTAACAAAATCAACCCGGGCCTCTCCTTGAGCTATAAGACCCATTTCTTTTCTTAAAAAACACTTTTGGGCCTCTAATAGAGTGTAAGACCCAACCCCTTTTGAAACCAAAGTGATTTGGGTCTCAGATGTTGTATAAGACCCACTGTGTTTTCAAAAACCTCGGCGCGATCGCCGTTTTCAAACAAATAACCCTGGGCCTCTCCTTGAGTTGTAAGTCCCATCTCTTGTACAAAAATAAATCTTTTGGCCTCTAATAGAGTGTAAGACCCATCCCCTTGTACATAAAAACTTTTTCGGCCTCACATATTGTATAAGTCCCTCTGTACGGTTTTCAAAACAACGGTGCGATCATCGTTAAAATTTGGGCCACTCCTTGAGTTGTAAGCCCCAACAATCTTTTCAAAGCACTTTCTCCTTTGATTTTAAATTCAAATATATGTTGTTATCAAAACTTTCTTCAATTTCTTTGTTGAACAACTAACAAAACAGCATGGAAGCTCTACAACGGGTAAGTGTTTATCCGCTTTCATTTACCACTTTCATATATATATATAACTGTATTGTGGGGCTGTGTCACTGTAAGTCTTCTTTCACATCCTTTTATATACTTGTCATATATCAACTGTGTAATACTAGTATAGTTATTTAGAGTTTTCCCCGACAACTACGTCTAGAACTAGGTAAAGCCTGTTGGTCACTCTCGAATACAAACAAAACTAGATCCCCCATAGGATCCCGATACAGTCTTCCCTTCTCTCGTGGTTAAACAATATGGAACAAAGAGAAAGGCAGTATTCTCGGTGAACCTTTTCTCAGACAGTCACCCTTAGAAATTGTCAAAGAAACTCTACTCCCCAGAGTTGATCTATTCTACATGAATAGCATCTCTTGAGTTTCTTCCAAACTCTCGAACTTTCCTGGAATGATCTCTTCTCTGTGAATTGCATTTCTTGAACTTCTCTTGGTTTGGGGACCCACGGGCTTCCTAAAAGCATCCCCGCCTCCTCTTGGGCGTTGTACAAGGACCATTCTGCTTCTTAAAGTTCTCATGCCTTCTCTTGGGCTTCGTACAAGGACCTTCACGACCTCCTAATGGTATAGGACAGAACTTAGTCATCCTTCGTTAGAGCTGTCTTTCTAAAAGGAGTCAAAACCTTCAGACCAATTTTAGGGTTGATACTCATCCCTTAAACGAGTCGGCCTCCTCTTGGGCATCATACAAAAGATAAAACTCTACTAGTAGACTTGGACAGTCTAATTCCCTTGAGTCTCAAAGACATTCTCAAGCACCTTTCAAACATAGGAGAAACCTCAGATTCTGGATTAATCTCCAGCCGAGTCAAAACTTGTGGGTTCTAAAACCTCGTCCTTCTCCCAAAATTCCCCAACCCGGGTCAGATAACACTATCTCAAACCAGAGCCTCAAGGTTTCTGATCTATCAATTCCTTTTGCATTCCCCTATAAGGATTGATTCCCTTCTCGGACCGGCCTCGGGATCTCAAGAATCCTCGGCAGAAGGATAGCCTCCTCTCAGGCTTTGTATAATGATCCTTCCTCAGCAAAGTCAGCCTCCTCTTGGGCTTTGTACAATGATTCCCCCTAGCGGATTTAACCTTTTTCGACTCTCTTGTTGAGTCAATCACTTTTCAAGACTCTCTTGTTGAGTCACTTTCCTTGTAGCCTCTATCTTAGGCTTCGTACGAGACATTAAATCACTCTCTTGTTGAGTATAAAGGACTCTCTTGTTGAGTCAATCAACTTGTCCGACTCTCTGGTTGAGTCAACCTTTTTAGCCTCCGTCTTGGGCTTCGTTTAAGACAGATAAAAGTACTCTCTTTTTGAGTCAAACCTTTTAGACACCAATATGAGTTGGTTTGCCAGCAAAGACTGGACTTTAGACACCAACATGAGTTGAGCTGCCGGCAAAGACTGGTCTTTAGACACCAATATGAGTTGGGCCTGGGTTGAGGTTCACAGTTGACCTGATGTTTATGTTCACACTTGACCTGAGGTTTTGGTTCATAGTTGACCAAGGTTCATAGTTGACCTGATGTTTTGGTTCATAGCTGACCAAGGTTCATAGTTGACCTGATTTTTTGGTTCATAGCTGACCAAGGTTCATATTTGACCTGAGGTTTTGGTACATAGCTGACCAAGGTTCCTAGTTGACCTGATGTTTTGGTTCATAGCTGACCAAGGTTCATAGTTGACCTGATAATTTTGTGCATAGCTGACCAAGGTTCATAGTTGACCTGATGTTTTGGTTCATAGCTGACCAAGGTTCATAGTTGACCTGATGTTTTGGTTCATAGCTGACCAAGGTTCATAGTTGACCTGATGTTTTGGTTCATAGCTGACCAAGGCTCATAGTTAACCTGATGTTTTAGTTTATAGCTGACCAAGGTTCATAGTTGACCTGATGTTTTGGTTCATAGCTGACCAAGGTTCAGAGTTGACCTGATGTTTTGGTTCAAAGCTGACCAAGGTTCATAGTTGACCTGATAATTTGGTTCATAGCTGACCAAGGTTCATAGTTGACCTGAGGTTTTGGTTCATAGCTGCCCAAAGTTCCCGATAGGTCCTTACCGGGGTTGCATAATGAGGACTAAACTTCCTGGGGTACACCAATTATGGTTGTAAAAAGGTTGAATAGCACCAGAGATAGGTAAGCTTCTCGGAAGAGACTGCCACTTATCGCCATAGAAAAATAAACTTCTCCATGAGATTGCTACTTGTTGTTGGGTATAAATTCCAAAGATATGTTGATATCACAATGTCATACCCCAAATTTTGACCACTAAGATATCCCATCGTTGTGCAAATTATCACCACAATATGGATGTATCTTCATGCCTCATCAATCTCCTCAAGAATTGTTGAGCATTCCCTACAACTAAGAATTAGGGTTTCAAGCCCTCTCAGAGCTCTTAGACAAAGGATCAATCAAGGAATGACATGATCTTTAACTTGTCTAAACCTCTCAAACATCCACGATGGATCAAGAGGACTCCCACATCAAGGATCAAGCACAAGGCTACAACACTCCAAGTGGATTAAGCCTCAAGATCGCCAGTGTCACCAAATTAGGGTTTTGGTCGACCAGGGCCTCCAGATGGAAATTTTCCTCTGGGCATGAGCCAATGCTTCAAAGCATAACCCAAAATCCTCCAAGGGACCTCATGGACCCAATCATCAAGTCAATTTAGCTTTAGGGGATGCATTCACCAAAAATCAAGAATTAGGGTTTCTTGACCTAATTCACCCCTAAGTTGACTTTTGGGACAAAGCATGAGCCAAAACCTCAAGACATGGTTTGAGGGTCTCTAATAAACCACATTGATCCATTTTCAACAATGGATTGATCCAAGAAGCTTGATGCACAAGTTTCAATTTCATCTGAACCACAATTAGGGTTTTTGAAGAAAAAGTCAACTGTGCCTTTGAATTTTGACCAGGACGTGCTCCCAAACCTTGGGACATGATTCAATACACCCTATAACACCTATGAAATCAATCCTTCAAGTTTTATTTAGGTCACGGACTTGATTTCATAAAGGATCGCACAATTTGGAATTCATTTGATAAAAAGTCAACTGTGCCCAAAAGTCAAAGTTTGACTCTTTGATTTTATGATCAATTTTGGTTCCCTAACCCTAAAATGATGTTAATGTGTGATTGAAATCATCATTCATCAAGAAAAATCAAGAAAAGTGGGATAACTTGTAAAAGGGGTAACCATAAAAAACTTAGAAATTTTCTAAGGTATGGAACAAAGTGGCTAGGGTACCAACTTCCAAGGACCATAACTTGTGATCCAAGCAACCATTTTGGCTGATCCAAAGATGGATTTGTAGCTCTCATGACATAATTTAAAAGTGTCAACTACACCTCATTCCAATTCCTCATGGATTTTTAGTTATGGAGTGACCAAAATGACAAAAACATGAAAATGTCATTTTTTCCAACACTTAGTGAAATTTTCACTAAGTTAGAATTTGTTTCACTTTTTTCAAAATGTAGGGCCATTTTTCACTTGGATCCAAAAATTGTCAAGATAAACTATGATCACACATATGTTGTATCATATGAGGGCTTTCCAAAATGGCCAAGAACTCCATCAAATTCCATTTGAGCTAAGAGTTATGACAGTGGCAATATGCCTTGCTGTAACTGTCATGGCAAGGCAAATTTTTGTATTTTGCTCGATTTGATCAAATTGTGCAAATGACAAACAAGTTTATCCATCTGAACACCTCAGGGGGAGACCAATGAGGGACAAACACTAATCAATAAGCCTCCCAAGTCTTTGGAACTAAAAGTAGCATGCCAAACCTAAAAATGCCTAAAAAGGGGACAAGACTCCAATTTTGTTTTGGAGCATTCAAGGTGGCATGAACTGAGCCTTTTCCAACTGAATGAGTCAAGGATGATCTCTGGACTAGGGAACCAAAGGCCTGTGCTCTAACCTCTAGTCAATGGCTAAAGGAGACTTAAGATTCCAAAGTGATGCAATTGAACAATGAGCTGCTGCAGTTGCCATTCACTATTGCTTGCAAAACAAACTTGCTCTACTATAAATTGAGCTCATTTATGCTCATTTTAAGTACACCAAAGGCCTACAACACTTGCCTTTCTCAAAATCATCTTCTCATTCTCAAAAATGCCTTTCTTAGCAAGTCACTATCGAATTTTTTATTAGAGAACAATTCCACTCAAACCAATTGCTCTAACACCTCATAAACATCATATGTGAGTTGATCAAACACTAAACACACAACTGTAACACTGATTTCTCATAATCACCAGACAGTTGCTCAAGTTTTCAACCAAGTTGCAGTTGAGATGCCATTAAGTGATCCAGCCATTTCCAATCAAGTCCAAGCATTCAAACACACTCCATATGGTGTAGGGAAGCTGTTCAGATCATCACAACTCATCTGTAACACCTCCAACTCAAAAATCACATTGCTCTTGCTGTCATGACCTTCAAGTAAGCCTAAACTTGGTCACCTCTTAATCTATGCATATTTCCTCGCACAATACTTTTTCCAAATGTTCATAATCATGCATAGAATGTTTCCCCTCAATTAATTGCTTTGTTTGAATCGTGTATCAAAATTCTCAGCCTTCATGCAAATTTTTAGGGTTCTTGAGGTTTTGTCTTGATTTCTTATTCCATGCTTAAAATAAACGAAATTAAAGACCATAGACATGATCGTGAGGTGAAAACGAGCAAATTGATATGTGGATTGTGTGATTTCATTAAGTATTCAGTGAGATTGGATAGAAAATGCAAATCTGAGCAAAACTCCCTTCGCGCGTGTTCTTGGCCCATGTTCTTAGCGCCTTTTTCACAAATTTGAATATTTGAATTTTGTGATTTTTTTTAATTGATTCAAAAATTAATTTCTCTCTGAGTTTTAATGATTTTCCGTTTATTCTTTTTTAATAATTCACAAAAATGTTAAAATATTTTATTTTTCCACAAATTCCCAAAAATATTATTTATTTCATACACTTGATATTTTTGCAAAGAATTAATATTTTATTTGTTTTTTAACATTTAAAATATTTTTTCCTCCTTGATTTTCCAAATTTAATTGGTTTCCAATCATTTTGTGGATATAAACATGATTTTTGAAACATTGATCCAAGATCACCACTCATTTTTCACATGTTTTCAATAATTTTTATTAATTTTTAAACAAAATTAATTCATTTTTAAACAAAATTATGGTTTTGACTAATTCAACCCTCATCATTCATAAAAAACACTTTTGGGCCACTAATAGAGTGTAAGACCTAACCCCTTTGTAAATAAACCTTTTTGGTCCTCACACATTATATAAGTCCCTCTGTGTATTTTCAAACGTTCGGCGCGATCGTCGCCTTTTTAACAAAATCAACCCGGGCCTCTCCTTGAGCTATAAGACCCATTTCTTTTCTTAAAAAACACTTTTGGGCCTCTAATAGAGTGTAAGACCCAACCCCTTTTGAAACCAAAGTGATTTGGGCCTCAGATGTTGTATAAGACCCACTGTGTTTTCAAAAACCTCGGTGCGATCGCCGTTTTCAAACAAATAACCCCGAGCCTCTCCTTGAGTTGTAAGTCCCATCTCTTGTACAAAAATAAATCTTTTGGCCTCTAATAGAGTGTAAGACCCATCCCCTTGTACATAAAAACTTTTTCGGCCTCACATATTGTATAAGTCCCTCTGTACGGTTTTCAAAACAACGGTGCGATCATCGTTAAAATTTGGGCCACTCCTTGAGTTGTAAGCCCCAACAATCTTTTCAAAGCACTTTCTCCTTTGATTTTAAATTCAAATATATGTTGTTATCAAAACTTTCTTTAATTTCTTTGTTGAACAACTAACAAAACAGCATGGAAGCTCTACAACGGGTAAGTGTTTATCCGCTTTCATTTACCGCTTTCATATATATATATATATATATATATATATATATATATATATATATATATATATATATATATAACTATATTGTGGGGCTGTGTCACTGTAAGTCTTCTTTCACATCCTTTTATATACTTGTCATATATCAACGGTGTAATACTAGTATAGTTATTTAGAGTTTTCCCCGACAACTACGTCTAGAACTAGGTAAAGCCTGTTGGTCACTCTCGAATACAAACAAAACTAGATCCCCCATAGGATCTCGGTACAGTCTTCCCTTCTCTCGGGGTTAAACAATATGGAACAAAGAGAAAGGCAGTATTCTCGGTGAACCTTTTCTCAGACTGTCACCCTTAGAAATTGTCAAAGAAACTCTACTCCCCAGAGTTGATCTATTCTACATGAATAGCATCTCTTGAGTTTCTTCCAAACTCTCGAACTTTCCTGGAATGATCTTTTCTCTGTGAATTGCATTTCTTGAACTTCTCTTGGTTTGGGGACCCACAGGCTTCCTAAAAGCATCCCCGCCTCCTCTTGGGCGTTGTACAAGGACCCTTCCGCTTCTTAAAGTTCTCATGCCTTCTCTTGGGCTTCGTACAAGGACCTTCACGACCTCCTAAAGGTATAGGACAGAACTTAGTCATCCTTCGTTAGAGCTGTCTTTCTAAAAGGAGTCAAAACCTTCAGACCAATTTTAGGGTTGATACTCATCCCTTAAACGAGTCGGCCTCCTCTTGGGCATCATACAAAAGATAAGACCCTACCAGTAGACTTGGACAGTCTAATTCCCTTGAGTCTTAAAGACATTCTCAAGCACCTTTAAAACATAGGAGAAACCTCATATTCTGGATTAATCTCCAGCCGAGTCAAAAATTGTGGGTTCTAAAACCCCGTCCTTCTCCCAAAATTCCCCAACCCGGGTCAGATAACACGATCTCAAACCAGAGCCTCAAGGTTTCTGATCTATCAATTCCTTTTGCGTTCCCCTGCAAGGATTGATTCCCTTCTCGGACCGACCTCGGGATCTCAAGAATCCTCGGCAGAAGGATAGCCTCCTCTTAGGCTTTGTATAATGATCCTTCCTCAGCGAAGTCAGCCTCCTCTTGGGCTTTGTATAATGATTCCCCCTAGCGGATTTAACCTTTTTAGACTTTCTTGTTGAGTCCATCACTTTTCAAGACTCTCTTGTTGAGTCACTTTCCTTTTAGCCTCTATCTTAGGCTTCGTACGAGACATCAAATCACTCTCTTGTTGAGTATAAAGGACTCTCTTGTTGAGTCAATCAACTTGTCCGACTCTCTGGTTGAGTCAACCTTTTTAGCCTCCGTCTTGGGCTTCGTATAAGACAGATAAAAGTACTCTCTTTTTGAGTCAAACCTTTTAGCCTCCGTCTTGGGCTTTGTACAAGACATATAAAAGCACTCTCTTGTTGAGTCAGTCACTTGTTAGTACTCTCTTGTTGAGTCAACCCCTTTAGCCTCTATCTCGGGCTTCGTACGAGTCAAACAAAATAAACCCTCTTGTTGGGTCAATAGCCTCCTCTTAGGCTTTGTATAGAGAAATCTCCGGTTGATTCAATCAACCTTATAGCATCAAACTTGTGCTTTAATCAAGGCATACGAACATCAACAGTTCCTCTTTAGAGATAACAAGTTCTCTCTCAGTCAAACCTTTTAGCTTCAATCTTGGGCTTTGAACAAGACACAAAAAACCTTTTAACTTCATATCTTGGGCTTTGAACAAGATACAAATACCCTTTTAGATTCAATCTTGGGCTTTGAACAAGACACCAAAACATCTCTTTTTTCCTCCCTTAGAATAGGAGGGAACTACGATCGCTCTGATTTCCCTGTTTCGTTAAACGGGAATCCGTAGGCATAAGTTTGCAAAATCTTAGCGAGCATACTAATCAAAAACTCAAAGTCCAGTACCTCCATGCATCAACCAAAAGCATCAGATCTAATACCTTACCAAAAACCTCGCAAATAGTCCAGACACTGTATTCTTAAGCAAAATAACCTAAGACAGACCCCCCTTTTGATAGCATCTGTAAACCAACAGTCATCTGTTTAAACTCAGTATGCAAGCAGGGTTAATTGGAAACATCTATTTCCCTTCCTTAATCAGGTTCACGGGATAAAAAATGAATCGAACTGTAGTACCAAAGCAATAGTGATTCGAAACCACACAAATCGTGCTACAACAGAATGGCGACAACAGTGGGAGTTATTTATCTCTTGCAATCTTACAGTGGGAGGCATTTCTCTCTCACAGTCTTAGGTTGAAAGCATTAAGTTCACGAAGTACCACAGAAATGACGACTCTGCTCGGGAGTCATTGTCTGTATAGGATCATAGGATTATAGAGGTCTAGGATGTTAGGACAAATATATATACTGATTTTCCTAATTGATATCCGTGTTTATTTTTCTGCTAATGGGAATGCGTGTGATTCCGCATCTGGAAAGATTGAGTATACACCTAAGATAAGTGATGGCACTAGACTGGTAATCTTACAGGGAGTGACTCCCAAATAATAGGTCCCGGTCAACCATCGAATTAGTGGAGATGCCCTTTGCGGATTCAATGCCTATACGACTTCGGTTGTTGAAAGCAGATTGTTCGATTGGGTTATTTGAGAAGCTGAGGATTTTAGTAGACTGAAACCATTTTGTAGTGCGGAAGCTATCGGAAATAGTTGTCACGCGATACTACCCTCATTTGAGATTACTCAAAGATGAACCAGCTCGCTTGGTGATCCGCTTGCTGTCGTCATCCCAAGAGGGGTCAGTGATTTTGAGGACAGGTACAAAAATACCAGTATAAACCTTTGGGGATGGGTAGAGCCTTGACTTCATGACACCGACCCTTTGACCCCATGTTTTTTCTATGTTTTTGTGTGCTGCATTCATACATTCATTTAAAAAACATTAAAACAAAGAAAAATTTTCTCTTCTAGTCTCTCTTTTTCAAATTAAACTAAGACAATGATTGCAAATGTCAGAGAAAGAGATTGTGTTATGGATTTCGGTAGAAGGAAGACTCACAAGTACACCTTCAAAGTTCCAAAACTAGAGGATTTAAGAGGTTTGGCAAGGATGATCACCAACCCTGAGGCTTTCAGAGCTAAGTACGGAGGACTGCTGTCTCTGTTAAGAGTCCATGTAATTGAAGGAATACTGTCCACGCTAATCCAGTTCTACGATCCGGTTTATCACTGTTTCACATTCCCAGATTATCAACTAGCACCAACACTGGAGGAGTATTCTTACCTAACTGATTTATATATCACTGATCAAGCTCCCTTTTCTAGACTGGAAGAAATTCCAAAGGATCAAACCATTGCAAGAGCAATCTATTTAGACGAGTCAGAGGTCAGGACTCACATGACCACTAAGGGTGGAATCCAAGGTTTACCAGCTAAGTTCCTGGTAAAGAAAGCTCTATACTTTGCTAGTATAGGGAACGTGGCCGCTTTCGAAAGCATCTTTGTTTTGCTCACCTACGAGTTATTTCTGTTTCCCAACGTTGATAACTTTGTTGATATCAATGCCATTAAGATTTTTCTGATCGGAAACCCTGTACCGACCCTGCTCGTAGATGCTTATCATTCTGTATACTTAAGGAATTTGTACAGCGGAGGAATGATCACATGTTGTGTACCCCTGCTATACAAATGGTTCATTTCCCATTTACTGAAGTCTGCTGCATTTTGGGATCAAAAGAGTACTTTACGTTGGTCGCAGGGAATCATGTCTCTTACCAACTCTGACATCGATTGGTACAATCAAATCTATGACGGGATCAGAATAATTGACCATTGTGGAAACTTCCCAAATGTACCCCTCATAGGAATTAAAGGAGGAATTAACTATCATCCAATTTTAGTTCGTCGTCAATTAGGATACCCGATGAGGCATGTCCTGCGTAATGCTCATCTGGAAGGTCTTTTCTTCAAGGAAGGAGAAAATGACAGAGCACTAAAGACTGAAATAGTGCATGCCTAGAAACACGTTCATAGAAAAGGACGAGAGTCTCTAGGAAAACCAGATTGTGTCTCTGTGGAACCTTATCTCCACTGGGTACAAACTAGAGCTCTCAAGCTGAGGATACCTTACCCTCGTCAAGAAGTTCTCCCGTTAAGGGAACCTGTCCTTTATTTCATGTCTGATACGGAAAAATTTCAGGTTACTCTCAACAAAGTTCAACAGGAGAAGAAGTCTTGGAAGAACAAGTACCGTATTCTCAATGTGGAGTGTAAGAAAATACAACAACTGTTGAAAGATAAAGATGCTCTGATCGAGATTTTAGAGCAACATGCTGTAGAGAATCAAGAAGACCAAAAGAATTTGTTCGTTCCTTTCACTTGGCAAAGGAATGATAACCCGACAACGGCCCAAGAGCCCCGATCAAAGAAAAGGAAAGCACCAGAACCAGCACCTGAGCCCTCCTCAGAGAGGACTCAGGATCCATTAGCTTAGACATTTCCTTTTACAGCACTTTGTAAATGACTGTATTTCCATTTTCGTAATCTTTGAATTCAATAAAACGGGGTTCCCCCATTGTTTGATATTTGCAATCCAATTTCGAAGTTTATTTTGATTAAACCAAAAAATTAATTAATATAATCATTGTATATCATTCATCATTCTCGCGTAAACGCATTCTTCTTCCATGCGAATCTCGCATCTGTGTCTTGATTCTAGCGTCAAACTGTCTCATTCGTATAATACTCGGGCCAACATTCAGAAGAAAATGGATAATCTCGAGGAAGAAAACAGAGAGCTGAGAGAAGAAATCGACACTCTTAGAGAGGATCTGAGGAAACTTCACAACGATATACAAGCTCTGGCAGCAGCCCAGATGCAACAACAAAGGACTGTGATCTCAGAGATCACATATACGCCCATAGTGGAAAAGTATGATCCTCGATATACCATGCCTAATGATCGTCCCTGGAGCATGCCACTCAACTATATCCCGGAAGGATATATTCCGCCGATCATTGAAGATCCGAAAACTGCAGCAGGAACCGCTGGGCCTAAAGATTACAAACTTCGGGAAAGTGAAGATGCCAGGGGCATGACAATAACTCCTGAAGGTTACAAACTTCGGGAGGCGCCAAGAGTCACAACCATGATGACTATACCACCACCTGTGGTACACACTATCCCGGAAGGACAAATTCCACATATACCTTCTGGTGGAAACGAATGTATGGATAACAGAATGAAAGAGTTCCAGGAACAGTTCCTGGAAATGTAGAAGGAACTGCAAGCCATTCGCGGTCAGGATCTATTTGGAAAGGACGCCGCGGACCTTTGTTTTGTCCCCAATGTGAAAGTTCCGCACAAGTTCAAAGTGCCCGAATTTGAAAAGTACAAGGGTAACTCTTGCCCTTAAAGCCATTTGGTGATGTACGCTCGGAGGATGTCAACACAGACAGAGAACCACCAGCTATTGATCCATTACTTTCAAGATAGTTTAACCGGTGTCGCACTCAAATGGTACATGGGATTAAACCGCACTAAGATTGCTACTTTCAGAGATCTTGGTGCTGCTTTCGTTCAACAATATAAGTATAACCTGGACATGGCACCAGACAGAGATCAACTCAGAGCCATGTCGCAGAAGGATAAGGAAACCTTTAAAGAGTATGCTCAGAGATGGCGTGAAGTCGCCGCCCAGATTTGTCCACCTCTTGAGGAAAAAGAGATGACAAAGATCTTCTTGAAAACCTTGAGCTCATTTTACTACGACAGAATGGTCGCCAGTGCACCCAGTGACTTCACCGAGATGGTGGGCATGGGAGTTCGTCTTGAGGAAGCAGTCTGAGAAGGACGTTTAGTTAAAGACACTGGATCATCAAGTAGTACAAAATGATACGGTAGTGCTCTCCCTAAGAAAAAAGATCAAGATATTGGGAATATCTCTCTCGGAAAGCAAAGGCGACGATACCAACTAGTAGCAGCTGTAACTCCTGCTATGAACCCTGCGCCTGTTCCAACGTATCAACCTCAGGTTGCGCAAAGCCAACCGAATCAAGAGCAATATCAGCAAAGGGCACAACCACCTCTTCAGCAGGCTCGTCCTCAGTACAACAACAACCGTACAACGCGACCATCAGGGTTTGACCCTATACTGATGTTGTACACAGAATTGTTTCCACTCTTACTGGTCAAGGGGCATGTCCAAACCAGGCCTCCTCTTACAATACCGGAAAATCTGCCTTTTTGGTTCAAAGCGGATCAAACTTGCCCTTACCACCAAGGAGGACCAGGGCATAACATAGAAAACTGTCTCAATTTCAAATCCGATGTGCAAAAGCTTGTTAGGAACGGGGTCTTATCCTTCAAGGATACGAATCCAAATGTTCAGACGAACCCGTTGCCTCAACATGAGAAAGCTGTAGTAAATTTGATAGAGGGAGAGTCTAACCACAGCTATCAAATTCATGATGTACTCTTATTAAGGGCCAATCTGGTCAAGATGCATCGTAGACAGAGCGGGTATGACCATATACCACCTCACAATTATCACCAGTGTGATATCTGCTCTAAAGACAATCAAGGATGTTCTGTGGTGCAATCAGCTCTACAGGAACAATTGGATCTCGGGTGAGCATCGAGTTCGTGGGGTCAACATGACTTATGCAAATTCCAACATCATTCAGAACCACGACATCCGTGCGATAAATGTCAACTTAGTGGCAATGCACTCAAGGCAAATCCAGTATCATAACCTGCCACGGAACGATTATAATTCCTGTCTGATTTGCTCGGTAAACAATCAGGGATGCTCTTTTATACAAGAGGCCCTCCAACGTCAGATGGATCTTGGATGGATCCAGGACTACCATGATAAAAATCCTTATCAGATCAACATGATTCAGATCTTCGATATTCGCTTGATGAATACCAGCTTGGTGGAATTACACGCTAAGCAAGTCCAACTCGGTTTTCTGACTTCGCATGAGTATCAGAACTATACAATGTGTCGTGAGAGTGACCAAGGATGTGCTTTCGTTCAAAGAACTTTGCAACACTTGTTAAACCACTGGTGGCTTCTGATCTATCTAGATGAAGACACACAACAAGTCAGTGTGATTAGTGGGAACCCTACTAGGCATCAAAGTCAGGATGTTCGATCTATGGAAGCGGACCTAGTAAGGTTACACTGCATTCAAAGCGGACGTGGCTAGGTGCCACCACATAACTACGAGCGATGTAGAGTCTGCTCGAAAAATAACCAAGGATGCTACCTCGTGCGAGCAGCCCTTCAGAGTCAGTTGGACCGCGAAGAGATTCAACCATGTCCAGTTTCGGGGTCCATCAACTTGATGCCCGACTACTTCGCTGATCAAATCAAGGATGTTGTTGTAATCTTTGATCCTGAGAGGACCAAGGATGTTTGTACCATCATCCCTCTACTAGACGAATCAAAATTTCTTAGTCAGGAACTGATTGAAGTTACTTACGACAGTCAGAGAAATCAGAAGGCTCCTGTAGTTATCTATCTGTCGAGACCAGTACCGTACAAGTCTGATAAAGCTATCACTTACAAATACGGTGCAACAACAATTGAGAATGGAAAGGAAATTCCATTACCCTTCGTCGTGAATATTGCAGACATCAGTCTAGTAACACGGAGCGGTCGAATCTTCAATAGAGGAGTTGGAGAACCTAACAGAGAAAAGGAACTTCAGACAGAAGTTCCCAATCCACCGGTCGGTCAATCCAGTGATCCCGACCTTTCAAAGAACGATGATGAGATGCGGAAGCTCATCCAAAGGAGTGAATACAACATTGTTGATCAGCTGTTAAAAACTCCTTCAAAAATCTCTGTGTTATCACTTTTACTCAGTTCTGAAGCTCAAAGGGAAGCTCTACAGAAAGTCTTAGAGCAAGCCTTTGTGGAACAGGATGTAACAATAAGACAATTTGACAACATCATCTCCAACATTACTTCCTGCAATAACTTAGGGTTCAGTGATGAGGAATTGCCAGAGGAAGGCAAAAGTCACAACATGGCGCTCAATATCATAGTTAACTGCCAGGATGATGCTTTAGCCAGCGTACTGGTAGACACTGGATTGGCTCTCAACGTTATGCCGAAGTCCACTCTAATGCGACTATCATTCAAAGGATCTCTGATGAGAGGCAGTGAGGTCGTCGTCAAAGCATTTGACGGATCCCGAAAAACAGTTATCGGCGAAGTCGACCTTCCCATAACTATTGGTCCTCACACTTTCCAAGTCACTTTCTAGGTCATGGACATCTGAGCAACATACAACTGTTTGTGGGAAGACCTTGGATACACCAGGCTGGGGCAGTCACTTCGACACTTCACCAGAAGCTGAAGTTTGTCAAGAATGGCCAACTCGTCGCGGTCTGTGGAGAACAAGCCTTGATCGTGAGTAACCTTTCATTATCCACTTGTGTAGAACCCGAGGAGGTTGTTGGAAATTAGTTCCAGGCACTTTCGGCAAGCAATGAGAATCAATTAGAGAAAGGAACATCGATCTCCTCGTACAAAGATGCTCTCGAGGTGATCAAAAGTAACAATGCAAAGGGATGGGGACAGCTTGTCATTCCTACTGATAACAAAATAAAGAAGGGTCTTGGTTTTTATTCAACCTGTACCCAGACTACTATTAACGATGAAAATCTTCATCCCATTCAGGACTTCTTCCACAGTGGAGGTTTCCTTCACCCAGTGACTCAAGAAGTACATACCCTCAACGAAGGAGACTCCTCCGATACAGATGAAGATTGGAAGTCCTATCTTAACGAGGACAGTTATATGTCTCAGGAAGAAGTGCCTATGCTATTTTGCTATCCCGCACAGAGTCCGAGATTTATACCAAGGTCAGACGTCAAAATGATATACAGAGATTGTGATCCGGAAGGATGCCGTGTTCCACCAAACTCATTAGAGGAAGACACTCTGATGAAAGATAACTTTGACCACGACTATTATGGCCCGGTGGATGGCCTGCCTATCTGGAAGTCGTACCCAGGAGACTCGGGAAAAGAAAATCAGTCGAACAATGAAAATCAGCTGAGAATCATTGAAAAGAATACCTGCGTCCCCACTATGTCATGGGATCAACACTCAGGGTATTCAGAAAATATCCAGTACGACGATGAATTCGCAAAGTTTGCAGGACTAGAATTCATTAACTATGCTTTTCCTGAGGTCAACATCAGCGAAAGGGATGACTCCTCCAGTTCCAAGGAAATATGGGACACCTTGGGACAACCGAGTGGCAAGTACGACTACTTGGTCAAATACACTGCTCCCGAAAGCTCTCGTATCAGGCTCGAAGACATCCAGCCAACTGGATGTGGAGATTTACCTGAGAGCACAAATACTAATCAAAATACAATAGAGGAATCCTCCTACGACAACTCTACCTGGGAGACAGATTCTAATGATCCTGCTCCACCAGAAATCAGCGTTATTTCTGAAGACAAATCAAGGAAGAAGGTACCAGACTTTGTGATTCACCGAGGAGTTCGCCGCCAATGGGTTGCAGTCGATGTTCCGAAGATTGTTCATAAGTCTAAGTAATTGTCGTCTTTATCTTAACTTTTCACCCTGCCCAGGTGAAACGGATGTTTTGATAGGGCTCACTTTCTGTAAATGTACCTTTTCGCTTCGCCCAAAGCGACTGAGTTTTGTTTTATAGGGCTGTAGTTTCAAGAATCGACAAGTTCATAAATAAAATAACGTCATTTTGTAATTTCCGCATTAATTGCTGTTTTCTCTTTTCGCTTTTTCAGAAAATGGTAATCCTTAAAAACAATTCAAACAATAAAAACAAGCAGTTTTCCAAAAAAATTTACACTGCACACACTCTTGCATTCTCTCTATCTCTTCTAAAAACAAATCATAACGTCATGCAGATTGCTTGTTTTAAACCCCATTGAAACATACGATCCGATGCCTTCTCCCAACTTTGAATTCCCGGTATTTGAGGCTGAAGAAGAAAATGACGAGGAAATTCCAGAAGAGATCTCCCGATTACTCAGACAAAAGGAAAGGTCCATCGAACCTCATAAAAAGCCGTTGGAAACGGTCAACTTGGGTTCAGAAGAAAAGAGAAAAGAAGTCAAGATTGGGACACTGCTCGGTCCAGTTGTCAAAGAAAGTTTGACAAAGCTTCTCAAAGAGTTTCCCAATGTATTCGCTTGGTCCTACCAGGACATGCCAGGGTTGGATACCAGCATCGTGGAACATCATCTACCGTTGAGATCAGAATGTCCGCCGGTAAAACAGAGGTTGAGAAGAACTCACCCAGACATGGCCGTCAAAATCAAAGAGGAAGTACAGAAACAGATTGGCGCAGGTTTCCTCGCCACATCAGAATATCCTCAATGGTTAGCCAACATCGTACCAGTTCCGAAAAAGGACAGAAATGTTAGAATATGTGTGGATTACAGAGATCTTAACAAGGCTAGTCCAAAGGATGACTTTCCTTTACCACACATTGACATGTTGGTTGACATTACAGCAAAGTTCAAAGTATTCTCCTTCATGGATGGATTCTCGGGCTATAATCAGATAAAAATGGCGCTGAAAGATATGGAGAAAACTTCCTTCATTACCCCATGGGGTACCTTTTATTACAAGGTAATGCCGTTTAGTTTGAAGAATGCCGGGGCAACCTATCAAAGGGTCATGACTACTCTGTTTCATGACATGATACACAAAGAAATCGAGGTATATGTCGATGATATGATTGCCAAATCTAAGACAGAGGAGGAGCATGTGACCCACCCATAAAAGCTATTCGAGCGGTTGAGAAAGTACAAACTACGCTTGAATCCCAACAAGTGCACTTTCGGTGTTCGTTCAGGGAAACTTTTAAGGTTCATCGTCGGCCAAAAAGGAACTGAGGTTGATCCTGACAAGGTCAAGGCCATTCAAGAAATGTCTTCTCCAAAGACTGAAAAACAAGTCAGGGGATTCCTTGGACATTTGAACTACATTTCCAGATTTATATTCCTCATGACCGCAACATGTGCGCCGATCTTCAAATTACTCAAAGAATCAGGATTGCATTTGGACAGAAGATTGTCAAACCGCCTTCGACAATATCAAGGAATACCTGTTGAACCCACCGATTCCATCACCTCTAGTGGAAGGAAGACCACTGATCATCTACCTAACAGTCTTGGAAGACTCAATGGGTTGTGTACTTGGCCAACAAGACGAAACCAAAAGGAAAGAGTCTGCCATTTACTATTTGAGCAAGAAATTCACTGAGTGTGAAACTCGGTACACGATGCTCGAGAAAACTTGCTGCAATCTGGCTTGGGCACCCGAACGTCTTTGCCAGTATATGATTCGTCATACTACTTGATTAATCTCTGAAATGGATCCGATCAAGTACATCTTTGAAAAGCCTGCTCTCACGGGAAGGATTGCCCGTTGGTAGATGTTGTTATCAGAATACGACATCGAGTACCACGCTCAGAAAGTCGTTAAAGGAAGTATTTTAGCCGATCATTTGGCTCATCAACAGATTGACGATTAGGAATCGGTCGGGTTTGACTTCCCAGATGAAGATGTTATGTATTTGAAAATGAAAGAGTGCGATGAACCGCTACCCAGTGAAGGGCCAGAACTAGGTTCCCAATGGGGACTAATCTTTGACGGAGCTGTCAATCATTATGGAAACGGAATTGGGGCAATCATCATAACACCTCAGGGTACCCACATTCCTTTCACTGCCAGATTAACATTCAAGTGCATAAACAACGAGGCCAAATACAAAGCTTGTATCATGGGTCTCGCAGAAGCGATCGACTTAAGGATCAAGAACTTGGATGTATATGGCGACTCAGCCCAGGTTATCAATCAAATCAAAGGATATTGGAACACATACCAATCAGGACTGATTCCTTACAAAGATTACGCGAGAAGGTTGTTACCATTCTTCAACAGAATCGAGTTTCATCATATCCCTCGTGAAGAGAATCACATGGCTGATGCACTAGCCACTCTCTCTTCCATGATTAGTGTAGGTCAATGGAATGACATACCTAAGATCGACATAATGCGCCTAGAACGACCCGCTTACATCTTCACGATTAAAGCAGTCATAGACGATAAAACTTGGTATCACGACATCAAATGCTTCCTTCAGAAACAAGAGTACCCACCTGGGGCATCCAGAAAGGACAGAAAGACCCTTAGAAGACTGGCAGGCAGTTTCTTTCTGAGCGGTGATACACTTTATAAGAGAAACTTCGACATGGTCTTGCTCCGATGCGTAGACAGACCAGAAGCAAACATACTGATGAAAGAGATTCACGAAGGATCATTTGGCACTCACGCCAATGGACACACAATGGCGAGAAAAATTCTGAGATCAGGGTACTATTGGTTGTCCATGGAATCCGACTGCTACAAGTACATGAGGAAGTGTCACAAGTGTCAGATATACTCAGACCAAATTCATGTACCGCCAACGCATCTCAAAGTTCTTTCTTCCCCATGGCCTTTTTCCATATGGAGAATCGACATGATTGGCATGATTGAACCTAAGGCTTCGAACGGACATCCGTTCATTCTATCAAGTGGTGGTCCGATCTATCAAAAACAATATCATCTGTTGTTATGGTGTTCCAAACCAGATCATCACTGACAATGGATCTAACTTGAACAATAGGATGATGAAAGAGTTGTGAGCAGAGTTCAAGATCGAACACCATAATGCATCTCCCTACCGACCTAAGATGAACGGAGCGGTAGAAGCGGCTAACAAGAATATCAAAAAGATCGTTCAAAAGATGGTTGTAACCTACAAAGACTGGCACGAGATGCTACCCTTTGCTCTTCACGGTTATCGCACATCTGTCCGCATTTCAACAAGGGTAACCCCTTTCTCTCTAGTATATGGCATGGAAGCAGTACTCCCCATAGAAGTAGAGATCCCATCAATCTGGGTGTTGATAGAAGCTAAGCTAACAGAAGCTGAATGGTGTCAAAGTCGACACGACGAACTCAATCTGATAGAAGAAAAGCGAATAATGACACTATGCCATGGTCAGTTGTATCAACAAAGGATGAATAAGGCGTTTGACAAAAAGGTCCGACCTCGCGTCTTCAGAAAAGGAGACCTTGTGCTCAAAAAGATAGAATCATTCCTCACTGATTCCCGGGGCAAATGGACTCCGAATTATGACGGCCCCTATGTGGTCAAGAAAGCCTTCTCAAGCGGCGCTTTGAAACTCGCAACCATGGATGGAGAAGAGTTTGCCTACCCTACAAATGTTGATGTAGACAAGAAATACTTCGCCTAAATAAAAAAAAAAGAAAAAAACGTCTCGGTGGATTGAAAACCCGAAAGGGTGGTCCAGGCAAAAATTAGAGACATAATAAAAAAAAATCATCCCGGTGGATTGGAAATCTCAAAGTACAATCCAGGCAAAAGTTAGGAATTCATGGCAAGTAACTACGTCTGACACAGGTAAATCCTCAACAACAGTAATGCGATCCATCAGAAAACTCCAGTTAGGGTCATTTTTTACAGAAGCTCAGGATGTCCAGAATTCAAAGTTGGTAGAAGGATAACGGTCGTTATGTTTCAATGTAGCCCTTTTCCCTTAAATTACCATTTTCTAACATTGTAAATGCTCAATGGAATTGTGCGCTTGGCTGATTTCCATCCTATCAATAAAATTTGAGCCCTTGTGCTTTTGTTTGCAGTTCTTATTTGTTTTAGCTTTACAGAACAACGTTTTAAAGTGATTAACGATTCTTGAAATAAAACAAAAATGAATTTTACTTGTCAAATTTTTCTGCTTTTAAAACAAAGATGGCAATTTCTTTTGACTGTTGAACAACGAAAGAACATCGATTGCTTCTCTAGAAGTAGTCAAGCTTCCAAGTGCAGAATTAAAGTACTCATTCTAAACTAGCACGCATGAATGAAGGATCAACTGTGTCAGGGACCATGTTTCGTCCGACACCCTCGGCAGAGTTCTTATCTCCTAAGCTCGACCAACGGTTTTCCCCACGAGGAACTATCTCTCCTAAGCAAGGCAGGATTACTATCTTGAACCAATGATACCTCTTCATCCCCCACGGTGGCCGAGTATCCAGTCGTGTTCATCCGTTAGTTTGTATGTCGTGTCAGTTTTGTCAGCATATACATACATACATCATGAATTATTGATTTACATTCATATTCATATTGCATCACTATCACTCTAGTCGGTGTTATCCCCTAGTGATAAAATTCCTCTTGTCACTCGAGTTGTCAGTTCTGTCCTTGTCAGGAGGTGTTGCATCTGAACAATCTCTCCTCCAGTTTATTTCTAGATTGAAGTTAGTCCTCGGTCACTTTGATAACTTGAACCTCTGAAAGACAATAAGACCATCGACGAACATCACTCTTCACCATTGGAGATAATATCTTCGCTTTCCCGGATTAAGGAAAATCCCCAGAGAAAGCCTTTTAATCAAAGCTTCGGTAATATAGCAATTTCTCTCCAAAAAATTTCTACCAAGTGAGGTCAATAGCACCTCCAAATTGGATTACATCACATGGCGTTTCTCCGAGAAGACCTCGAGAAAAGTATGATGTAATATCCCCAAGCAGAAAGCAGTCTTTCAAGAAACTTGCTTTCCCTAGTAGAGTAAACAAATGGCGTCGTCGAAACAGAGAAGTTTGTGCACCTCTACCACTCAGACGAATGGGTTCCCCAGAAAGTCTGACATCAAAACTTTTTCCCATTAAATGGCATCTCCATAAGAAAATTCAGCGAGAAGTTTGAGGAAAACCGCTACAAATAGCGTCCCTTGTCAAGAAAGTTTATTGACAAAAGAAACTGAGACCAGTTCCTTGGTAGGAAACCAGGATCGAGGGGAAGTTTATATCAGAAACTTAGACCAGTCCTTGTTAGGAAACTAGGATCGAGGGGAATTTTACACCAGAAACTTAGACCAGTTTCTTGGTAGGAAACCAGAATCAAGGGGAAGTTTATTTCAGAAAACCGAGACCAGTTCCTTGGTAGGAAACCAGGATCGAGGGGAAGTTTCTACCTTTTCTAAGCATCATTACTTAGAAAAAGAAGATGGATGAGCAAACTGCCATTCATAACCACCATCAAAATTTTGGGTATTCCGATATTTAATCCTCTTGCACCCCGAATGCCCGAATACCTTCGCCATTCAAACCTTCGGGTCCAAGAAGATTAAATAGGGGCATCTGTCATACCCCAAATTTTGACCACTAAGATCTCCCATCATTGTGCAAATTATCAACACAATATGAATGTATCTTCATGCCTCATCAATCTCCTCAAGAATTGTTGAGCATTCCCTACAACTAAGAATTAGGGTTTCAAGCCCTCTCAAAGCTCTTAGACAAAGGATCAATCAAGGAATGACATGATCTTCAACTTGTCTAAACCTCTCAAACATCCACAATGGATCAAGATGACTCATATATCAAGGATCAAGCACAAGGCTGCAACACTCCAAGTGGATTAAGCCTCAAGATCGCCAGTGTCACCAAATTAGGGTTTTGGTCGACCAGGGCCTCCAGATGGAAATTTTCCTCTGGGCATGAGCCAATGCTTCAAAGCATAACCCAAAATATTCCAAGGGACCTCATGGACCCAATCATCAAGTCAATTTAGCCTTAGGGGATGCATTCACCGAAAATCAGGAATTAGGGTTTCTTGACCTAATTCACCCCTAAGTTGACTTTTGGGACAAAACATGAGCCAAAACCTCAAGACATGGTTTGAGGGTCTCTAATAAACCACATTGATCCATTTGCAACAATGGATTGATCCAAGAAGCTTGATGCACAAGTTTCAATTTCATCTGAACCACAGTTAGGGTTTTTGAAGAAAAAGTCAACTATGTTTTTGACTTTTTACCAGGACATGCTCCCAAACCTTGGGACATGATTCAATACACCATATAACACCTATGAAATCAATCCATCAAGTTTGATTTAGGTCAAAGACTTGATTTCATAAAGGATCACACAGTTTGGAATTCATTTGATAAAAAGTCAACTGTGCCCAAAATTCAAAGTTTGACTTTTTGATTTTTTTATCAATTATGGTTCTCTAACCCTAAAATGATGTTAATGTGTGATTGAAATCATCATTCATCAAGAAAAATCAAGAAAAGTGGGATAACTTGTAAAAGGGGTAACCATAAAAAACTTAAAAAAATTCTAAGTTATGGAACAAAGTGGCAAGGGGACCAACTTCCAAGGACGATAACTTGTGATCCAAGCTACCATTTTGGCTGATCCAAAGATGGATTTGTAGCTCTCATGACATACTTTAAAAGTTTCAACTACACCTCATTCCAATTCCTCATGGACTTTTAGTTATGGAGTGACCAAAATGACAAAAACATGAAAATGCCATTTTTTCCAACACTTAGTGAAATTTTCACTAAGTCAGAATCTGTTTCACTTTTTTCAAAATGTAGGGGCATTTTTCACTTGGATCCAAAAAGTGTCAAAACAAACTATGATCACACATATGTTGTATGATATGAGAGCTTTCCAAAATGGCCAAGAACTCCATCAAATTCCTTTACTTTTTTATTTACTTCTAATTAAAAAAATTAAAAGTTATGAATACGGTTGTTTTTATACACCGTTGTGATATATTTTGTATGTTTTTTTTTATTTTTAATTCTAAAAATAACTTTGGCGCTTTAATATGAAATTTCATTATGTAAATAATATATCATAACAGTGTAAATTCTTGACCGTCGCAGTAGTGTTTCAATAGTCTCCAAACTAGCTAGTCTCATTGTCTCTTCAGTATCCTTATTTCGATTCCATTGAAAATAGAAACCAGACGAAACGTTACACGATTTCAACCCTAAACCATAACCTTCAATACTGTGAAACAATACACGATTCCACCAAAGCTTGCATCATCAGTATCCATTTGTTGTCATTTTCGTCATCATCGTCACGATAGTGAAGAAAATAGAAGAATACGCACATACCAACACCGTTGTCATCATCGTCACCGTCGTTGTCGTAAGGAAGGAAGACAACAACAACACCAACACCAACATCGTTTACTTCGTCGTCACGTTTAGGGTACATAAAATATTTTCCCCATGCATCTACAGTAAACTCTTTTGCCATTGTTGTTCAAGTTGTTGTTGTTGTTTTTGAACTTAGATGTCGACCTTGTCGAGTTCTTCATCAAAAACCAGCGAAGAAACTCAAACAAATGAAAGGTTAGCCAATGAAACTCAAACAACTGAAAGTCAAACGAAAAGATCACAAAGAGGTGTCACAATGATGCCCCAATTCACATCAGTCCGCAACTCATCTGGTGCAAAAATTCCGATCGAGTTTGATCCGCACTACAGATTAGTGGATTGTCCACATTACGCTACTTTTAGGAGTTATGTTGCGTTCCTTGCACGTAGCAAAGTCAGTATACTGATTGATGATTGGAGAGAAGTGGATGGTAATGTCAAAGACAGCATATAGACAGACGTTAAGCTATTTCATACTATAATTTTCATATATTTGATATCACTACCTATAGTTTCTAATTCATACTTATATATTGATTTAATGTAGTTGAATTTTGAGTTTACCGATGACTCAAAATTGAAAAGAAAGTGGATAACTTATGCCGGTGTTCGTTGGAGGGGATTTAAGTCACGGCTCACGGCTGACTACATTACGAAGCTTAAGAGCGGTCTTCAACCTCCATGGATTCGGTATAGTTTTTTTATCGAAGAAGGTGTGGCACAAGTTTGCGAAGAAATGCCGTTCTGAGGAATTCAAGGTTAGTACTAGTCTTATGTAACCTATAATGTTATGCTAATGAGTTATAGATACTAATCATACACATTTTTCACTATGTTAATAACAGGCTAAAAGCGAAGTAGGAATTCAGAACAAGGCGAAAAACATGTACCCCCATAGATTGTCTCGTGGGGGTTACAGGAAACTTGAGAAGAGGATCCTGCAGGAAAAACTACAACAAGGAGGAGATGGTGACATTCCATCTCCACCTTCAAGACATGAGAAATGGAAGAGGGCTCGATTAAGACCTAATGGAGAGTACACCTTTGAGGCTTCAAGAGTAGTTGTTGAGAAAATTGTAAGTATATGTTTTGTTTAAATGCGTTTGCTTATGTAAATTGCTCATGAGTTGTTATTTAAATGCGTTTGCTTATGTAAGTTGCTCATGTTATGTAGGATAACTTGGTTGTGGCGGCCCGTGAAGGCACATTTGTTCTGGAAGCACGACATGACATATTAGTCGAAGCTATCTGAACAGCTGAGCATGGAGGTCGTGTCCGTGGTGTTGGAGATGGTGTCGGCTTGAGGTCATACATTGGATCTCAAAGAAGAAGCACCGAAACTGCTGAATTTCTTGCTCAACGACAAAAGATTGATAATGTTGAGAAGCAATTGGCGGAGCAAAGGAGGCTGTTTGAGGAGGAGAGAGAAAAAAGGGAGAAAGAAGTGGAAAGGTTACAAGAGATGTATTTGGTATGTGTCGTAAATCGCGCTTATTTTTGTATGATATATATTATATGTTCTAATTGAATATATTGTGCTTATTTTTGTTTTATGTTCTAATTGAATGTTATGATGTAGAGATTAAGTGAAAGTCTCGAACAACGAACTAATGAAGATCGTCGTTGCGTTGGTGATGATCAAACTCCAAGTAGAAGTGTCGTAAATCACGCTTCTACAAAAGGGAGTAATTGTACAACCCCTCCCCCACCTGTAGATAACCGCAATGGGATATTGGACCCTAGTCCAAATGAAATAACAAGTTTATACTACTACATTTCAACAACAGACCTTGCGCAGCCCCTCACGCTAGAACATTGCCCAAAATTGGATTTAATGTATTACACTCCTGAAGATGTGAGGGATTTTCTCGCAGGATATAAGTGGCTTGACATATCTATTTTTCAAGTTTGGTGCACGTAAGTATATAGTCGAATATACATGTCATTATAGAACATTATAATTTTTTGTATTTTCTCCCTTAATTTATTCATTTTCTTTGACCATTTAGGTACATTCACCGTGTTTGTATAGAATTGAATAAATCAAGTACCTATGGAATCTTGGACCCAAGTTTTATTGCTTGGGCGTTTAATGAAAAAAATATCAGAGAAAAGTACTTGAAAAGCCGGCTAAATGACGGAGGAAAAGAATGTTACCTTGCACCATTCCTATGTAGGTTAGTATTGTTGTAATTTATTTCTATATTCTATATTTAGTTTTGTTTTAGTAACAACTAATAATATATATATATATATATATATATATATATATATATATATATATATATATATATATTCTCGTGTTCATTGGCAATTGATCGTAATATCATTTAGGACAAATACGGTGACATTACTGTGTTCCATGCACGATCCACTCCACAAACCAATGAAAGATCTTGTATTAACGTAAGTGTCTTTGTTTAATATCATTTTCTTTGGCATTAATTGTAATTATTTTATCATGTAATATGTTTAATTCAATTTTCAATGTGCAGTATTGTGGAGCAAGTTAATATATTGAGGAATGTTAGAAAAAAGCCCACATACCTTGCTCCTAAAGTAAGTGGCCCGATTACCTGTTTATTTCATTTACATTCATGCATGTGTGGTTGTATTCATGTTTTTATATTCATGTAATTTGTAGATGAGGAAACAACGCGGGAGTTACGAGTGTGGGTATTTTATCATGAAACATATGTTAAACATCGTCCTTGTCAGCACTGTTGATTCATGGGATACGGTAATATATGCCATAAAATGTTTACATATATTAATATATAAGTTGACTATTGAATTATTATCATGCATGATATATCTTCAATTTTTTTCTCTTATGTAGATGTTTAACGACGAAACCCCATTCCCCCTTGAGGACTTTGTGGATCTTCGTAAACGTTGGGCGTATATCCACAATGAGCTTAAGGGTTCTGCTCCTGCTGTATGATATATCAACAACATTTTTTGATGCACATATTTTTTGCTTTTGATGCACATAATGTGAACAATAGTTTTGGCTTTTGATGCACATAATGAAATCAATAATATTGGCTTTTGATTTAAACAATGTTAGCAGTTTAATTTTCTGATTCATTTAGCTTTTGATGTAAATTTCTTTTGATGTAAATTTCTTTTGATGTAAATTCTCTGATTCATTTATAAGGATAAAATATAGGAAGAATTGTGTTTGATGCACATATTGTGTTTGCATGTAAACAGAAGCTGTTTTGACAGGATAAATTATGGGAATAATTTGATACGCAGATAAATTTTATATTTAAAACAGTCTATTTTTGGCAGCGGTTATAAACCTATCCGTAGTTGTATGTCAAATGCTAATATAAATAAAAAATGTTGTTGCTGAGAATCGAACCAGATCACAGTTTAGTATATCACAACGGTTGACTAAACTAACCGTTGTGAAATAGTGCGCGCAAACTGGAATACAACAACGGTTCCCGGACCGTCATTGTACGTACCTCATATACAACAACACTCTACATAACAACGCCTTCGCCCCCGTCATTATATGTCATTTCGAACCGTTGTTAAATGGGTTTTTCGTAGTAGTGAAGACTCCAATTTTGTTTTGGAGCATTCAATGGATGCACCAAGGTGGCATGAACTGAGCCTTTTCCAACTGAATGAGTCAAGGATGATCTCTGAACTAGGGAACCAAAGGCATGTGCTCTAACCTCTAGTTAATGGCTAGAGGAGACTTAAGATTCCAAAGTGATGCAATTGGACAATGAGCTGCTACAGTTGCCATTCACTATTGCTTGCAAAACAAACTTGCTCTACTATAAATATAGCTCATTTGTGCTCAGTTTAAGTACACCAAAGGCCTACAACACTTGCCTTTCTCAAAATCATCTTCTCACTCTCAAAAATGCCTTTTTTAGCAAGTCAATATCGAATTTTTCAGTAGAGAGCAATTCCACTCAAACCAATTGCTCTAACACCTCATAAACATCATATGTGAGCTGATCAAACACTAAACACACAACTGTAACACTGATTTCTCAGAATCACCAACCAGTTGCTCAAGTTTTCAACCAAGTTGCAGTTGAGATGCCATGAAGTGATCCAGCCATTTCCAATCAAGTCCAAGCATTCAAACACACTCCATATGGTGTAGGGAAGCTGTTCAAATCATCACAACTCATCTGTAACACCTCCAACTCAAAAATCACATTGCTCTTGCTGTCATGACCTTCAAGTAAGCCTAAACTTGGTCATCTCTTAATCTATGCATATTTCCTCGCATAATACTTTTGCCAAATGTTCATAATCATGCATAGAATGTTTCCCCTCAATTAATTGCTTTGTTTGAATCGTGTATCAAAATTCTCAGCCTTCATGCAAATTTTAGGGTTCTTGAGGTTTTGTCTTGATTTCTTATTCCAAGCTTAAAATAAATGAAATTAAAGACCATAGACATGATCGTGAGGTGAAAACGAGCATATTGATACGTGGATTGTGTGATTTCATCAAGTATTTAGTGAGATTGGATAGAAAGTGCAAATCTGAACAAAACTCCCTTCGCGCGTGTTCTTGGCCCATGTTCTTGGCGCCTTTTTCACAAATTTGAATATTTGATTTTTTTGATTTTATTTAATTGATTCAAAAATTAAATTCTCTCTGAGTTTTAATGATTTTGAGTTGATTCTTTTTTTAATAATTCACAAAAATGTTAAAATATTTTTTTCTTGCCAAAAATTCCCAAAAATATTATTTATTTCATACACTTGATATTTTTGCAAAGAATTAATCTTTTATTTGTTTTTTAACATTTAAAATATTTTTTCCTCCTTGATTTTCCAAATTTAATTGGTTTCCAATCATTTTGTGGATATAAACATGATTTTTGAAACATTGATCCAAGATCACACTCATTTTTCACATGTTTTCAATAATTTTTAAACAAAATTAATTCATTTTTAAACAAAATTAGGGTTTTGACTAATTCAACCCTCATCAATCATAAAAAACACTTTTGGGCCTCTAATAGAGTTTAAGACTCAACCCCTTTGTAAATAAACCTTTTTGGGCCTCACACATTGTATAAGTCCCTCTGTGTATTTTCAAACGTTCGGCGCGATCGTCGCCTTTTTAACAAAATCAACATGGGTCTCTCCTTGAGCTATAAGACCCATTTCTTTTCTTAAAAAAACACTTTTGGGGGTCTAATAGAGTGTAAGACCCAACCCCTTTTGAAACCAAAGTGATTTGGGCCTCAGATGTTGTATAAGACCCACTGTGTTTTCAAAAACCTCGACCCGATCGCCGTTTTCAAACAAATAACCCTGGGCCTCTCCTTGAGTTGTAAGTCTCATCTCTTGTACAAAAATAAATCTTTGGGCCTCTAATAGAGTGTAAGACTTATCCTCTTGTACACAAAAACTTTTTGGGCCTCACATATTGTATAAGTCCCTCTGTACGGTTTTCAATACAACGGTGTGATCATCGTTAAAACTTGGGCCTCTCCTTGAGCTGTAAGCCCCAACAATCTTTTCAAAGCACTTTCTCCTTTGATTTTAAATTCAAATATATGTTGTTATCAAAACTTTCTTTAATTTCTTTGTTGAACAACTAACAAAACAGCATGGAAGCTCTACAACGGGTAAGTGTTTATCCGCTTTCATTTACCGCTTTCATATATATATATATATATATATAATTGTATTGTGGGGTTGTGTCACTTTAAGTCTTCTTTCACATCCTTTTATATACTTGTCATATATCAACTGTGTAATACTAGTATAGTTATTTAGAGTTTTCCCCGGCAACTACGTCTAGAACTAGGTAAAGCCAGTTAGTCACTCTCGAATACAAACAAAACTAGATCCCCCATAGGATTCCTGATACAGTCTTCCCTTCTCTTGGGGTTAAACAATATGGAACAAAGAGAAAGGCAGTATTCTCGGTGAACCTTTTCTCAGACTGTCACCCTAGAAATTGTCAAAGAAACTCTACTCCCCAAATTTGATCTATTCTCCGTGAATAACATCTCTTGAGTTTCTTCCAAATTCTCGAACTTTCCTGGAATGATCCCTTCTCTGTGAATTGTATTTCTTGAACTTCACTTGGTTTAGGGACCCACAGGCTTCCTAAAAGCATCCTCGCCTCCTCTTGGGCGTTGTACAAGGACCCTTCGGCTTCTTAAAGTTCTCATGCATTCTCTTGGGCTTTGTACGAGGACCTTCACGACCTCTTAAAGGTATAGGACAGAACTTAGTCATTCTTCGTTAGAGCTGTCTTTCTAAAAGGAGTCAAAACCTTCAGACCAATTTTAGGGTTGATACTCATCCCTTAAACGAGTCGGCCTCCTCTTGGGCATCATACAAAAGATAAAACTCTACTAGTAGACTTGGACAGTCTAATTCCCTTGAGTCTCAAAGACATTCTCAAGCACCTTTCAAACATAGGAGAAACCCCGGATTCTGGATTAATCTCCAGCCGAGTCAAAACTTGTGGGTTCTAAAACCCCGTCCTTCTCCCAAAATTCCCCAACCCGGGTCAGATAACACTATCTCAAACCAGAGCGTCAAGGTTTCTGATCTATCAATTCATTTTGCATTCCCCTGTAAGGATTGATTCCCTTCTCGGACCAGCCTCGGGATCTCAATAATCCCCTGCAGAAGGATAGCCTCCTCTTAGGCTTTGTATAATGATCCTTCCTCAGCGAAGTCAGCCTCTTCTTGGGCTTTGTACAATGATTCCCCCTAGCGGATTTAAATTTTTTAGACTCTCTTGTTGAGTCCATCACTTTTCAAGACTCTCTTGTTGAGTCACTTTCCTTTTAGCCTCTATCTCGGGCTTCGTACGAGACAGCAAATCACTTTCTTGTTGAGTATAAAGGACTCTCTTGTTGAGTCAATCAACTTGTCTGACTCTCTGGTTGAGTCAACCTTTTTAGCCTCCATCTTGGGGTTCGCATAAGACAGATAAAAGTACTCTCTTGTTGAGTCAAACCTTTTAGCCTCCGTCTTGGGCTTTGTACAAGACATATAAAAGCACTCTCTTGTTGAGTCAGTCACTTGTTAGTACTCTATTGTTGAGTCAACTCCTTTAGCCTCTATCTCGGGCTTCGTACGAGACAAACAAAAAACACCTTCTTGTTGGGTCAATAGCCTCCTATTAGGCTTTGTATAGAGAAATCCCCGGTTGAGTCAATTAACCTTTTAGCATCAAACTTGTGCTTTAATCAAGGCATACGAACATCAACAGTTCTTCTTTAGAGATGACAAGTTCTCTCTCAGTCAAACCTTTTAGCTTCAATCTTGGGCTTTAAACAAGACACAAAAAACCTTTTAGCTTCATATCTTAGACTTTGAACAAGATACAAATACCTTTTTAGCTTCAATCTTGGGCTTTGAACAAGACACTAAAACATCTTTTTTTCCTCCCTTAGAATAGGAGGGAACTACGATCGCTCTGATTTCCCTGTTTCGTTAAACGGGAATACGTAGGCATAAGATTGCAAAATCTTAGCGATCATACTAATCAAAAACTCAAAGTCCAGTACCTCCATGCATCAACCAAAAGCATCAGATCTAATACCTTACCAAAAACCTCGCAAATAGTCCAGACACTGTATTCTTAAGCAAAATAACCTAAGACAGATCCCCCCTTTTGATAGCATCTGTAAACCAACAGTCATCTGTTTAAGCTCAGTATACAAGCAGGGTTAATTGGAGACATCTATTTCCCTTCCTTAATCAGCTTCACAGGATAAAAAAATGAATCGAACTGTAGTACCAAAGCGATAGTGATTCGAAACCACAAAAATCATGCTACACACAACACTGTTGGAGAAAGGATTTTGTCTTCAACGAGGATTTGCAAAAGATTCTTCCTGCGAGACATAGTACAAAATAAATGCACGTTCAAGATAGGTTCGGAAACCACTTCTGCCAGGGACCAAAGTTCGATCTAGGGACAAGCTAGAAAGAAACGGTCAAAGAAGACTCCAATCATCGAGGAATGAGCTCAAATGGGGATTTATCTTATCCAATTGTGGAAAAAAATAATGAACCAAACATCATCCACAAGAATCGATCTCCATGGGGAATTCAGAAAGGATGGGCACTTTATGCCCAGGGCTGACAACTTTATTGGAGAGAATAGACAAACCCAGTCACTTGGGGAATAAACGCCAAAGTGAACAAAATAGGTAAACACTAGAAGAGGGTAAAAATGATAAGATGCTATGCATATGTATGAATCCTTGTATGCCATGGTTATGCTTATGCTTATGCTGAAAAAACAGACAAAGGGAAGTGAGACTGGAGATGAAATAAACATCTCGACAAGGATAGCCAACCAACCTCAATAGATTGGACCATCACTAGGGATGAATATGGAGAACCAACAAGTTCACTAGAAAAAGAGTACTCCACTTGAGGTATAGCATCATGACTTTACTAGGATTGCCATCATGAGCTTGATTTTTTTACTGGAGGGAAATACATGTTGAATTGCCAAGATTAGTTAAAGTAACAGCTTACTGGGGAGCTAGCAAAAAGATGTCACAAAAGCTGAGTAGTTATGTATAACTCATCTGCCCCAGAGTACATGGTCTATCAGGAGAAATACCAAGAGTATTTTACAGGAGAATTGGCATACAATATGTTTCAATATCTTAAAACTCTTGGAGATATTCATGAATCTCGGCATAACTGCCCCAGTTCAACCGTATTTTGTAATACAAAGTCCTTAGACTGCGGTAGTGACAACAAGGGAACAAACTTGCCCTTGTTGATGGGTCATTGGAGTCCTTGCCTTGAAACACTTGTCATAAGATGACCTCAAGAAGGCTTGCCCTCATATCCTGAACTTGAAGAGTTCTGCCCCTGATATAATAGCTCTTGGAATGGTTGATTAGCAAATCCTTCAAATCGGTTGCCCCAGACTGAGCCTTTGTTGGGATTCCTTGGATTTTGAATTATCTTGCAGATAAGTATTGTTCATTAAAATCGGCAGTCTTAATGTAAAATTCATGCAAGCTTTTGAAATCAAATTTTATTGATGAAACACACACAGTGGAGTGATTAAATAATCAATAACAAAGTGGATCTAGTTATTTACGGAATGATAGATGAAGTGATCAACACACACAATAAGCAAAGATTATTAGGAGTCAGGTTAATCAACCTTGTTGTAGTATGCCCTCAAAACAACCTTACCTCAATTAGGTCTTTTAAGGGTTGTAACGTGGTTTGGTTCACGGTTCATGAAACAAAGGATAAAGGCTCAAAGTTTATTTGTCCCCACCCAAACTTTGTGATGAACTCCAATCCTACGCTCAGTTAGCTTAGGCTATACATTCAGATTCCCATAGGCTGGAAATTGAACTGATGATAGTTAATGATGATTCAGACACCTAGGGTGGTCATTACTCCCTTACAACATTTGGTTATCCTTTATTACTGAGGTTTTGAGACCTCCTCTTGTCTTTACTGAGGTTTTGAGACCTCTTCTTGTCTTTGCTGAGGTTATGAGACCTCTTCTTGTCATTGTTGAGGTTATGAGACCTCTTCCTATTCTGTGTTGAGGTTATGAGACCTCTTCTTTGTCTGTGCTGAGATTTTGAGACCTCTTCTTTCTTTGCTGAGGTTATGAGACCTCTTCTTGTCTTTGTTGAGGTTATGAGACCTCTTCTTTTTACCGTCATTTGATTAGAGAGAGTTGACTGGTGTCTTGCATGAAGCGCTTGCTTTTGAATGCATAACCAAGTTAAACTGAGAACTACCCTACCCCAAGGTTAAGATTTACGAGTTTTTTGTGTAAGGAAAGAAAACTCCTACTTCTAGGCTTAAAGGGGTTATCGAGGGATTATCTTCTTTATTTCTCCAGTGTTTGGGAATTGAAACAATGCCTTACATCACCGGCAAGGTTTAATTGGCAGCGTACCACATCAATTATGGATGTAATGTTTTCATCATCCTCCCCAATCTTTGTTTAAACAAACAGTTTGTTAGAGATACGCGGATGGAAAAAGATAAATATTTTTGCTTTTGTGAAAATAACGGTAAAGGAGTGAAACGAATGGATTGACCCAAAAAATGCATGAACATTTCATTAATCTTGCCAATTCGAAAGTACAACAGCTTATAAGCAAATACAAGTTCAACATGTAGAGGAAATACAACTGAAATAAACAAATACAACCAGTTTTGGCAAATTGACTTTAGTTGCTGGGCCCAGACAGGGGAACACCTTCATCCTTGATCACTTGCTCCTTGTGATATAGAACCTTGAGAGGCCTCACAAGTCCTTTGTCCTTCGCTTTGGGAGTTGGGACATTGGCATCTGACCCACCCTCTTTAGGTTTCAACAGCTTTAGCAGACTTAGCAGTCGCTCTTCGAAGTCCTTGCATTCTTCAATGGGATGCCCCATTGTACCAGTATGGAATTTGCATCCAACTTCTGGATGATCCTCTTCGAAGATCAGATCCTTGTCATGGATCAGCTTTTGTAGAGTGGCTTCCAAGGCCAAGCAACCATCCAAGTCATGCCCTTCAGCTCCTTTATGAAATTCACAAGTCAGGTTTGTATTGTGCCAAGGTCCTGGCACAGGGTTGTGAGGCCGGGGAGTCACCAGCTTGTTCTGAATCAGCAGTGGGAAGAGTTTGCTTAGCGGCACGGGGATCGGCTGGTAGTTAACCTTGCCTCTTTTGACAGAGCACTTTTTCTTGTTTTGGTTTCGGGAACCTCGAGGAGAAACAACCATTGGAGGTTGAAATGCTCTTTTAGTAGCCGCCTGCTGGGAATGACGTTTTGGATCAAGACCCAATGCTAATTGATGCGAGGTTTCACCAAGCGCGTGCCCTTAGTATGGAAGAATCACAGGAGAGGGTGTAACAAGGTGAACGTGCCCTTCCTTCCTCATCAAGTTTTTCAAGGTCTCCAAGACCCAATTTATTTGACTTTTGAGGATTCTAATATCCTCTCTCAAAGCTTCCTGATTCTTCAAAATCTCGTTCATCGTTGCCATTGGTCCAGAAGGCGTGCTAGATATCCTTCAGAAACAGAAGAAGAAGAGAGACTCAAGACTGAGAAATGTAAATGAGATGCAAAAACGACGACATGCGCATGAGATGCAAAACGCAGTTGGTTTTAAGAAACTCAAGAGAGACATTTTTCAAAATAGGCTTCATTTCATTAAATATTAAGAGAAGTTACACTATCAAAGTACACTTCAAAGAAGCTCAAAATACAAAGAGATAAGAAAAATAATTAGGCCTAAAAAGGTAATCCTATCTAAGGGTGCTCCACTTCATGCATCCTTTTCTGTCTCTTTAGCTTTTCATTCTCTAGCATCAGCTTGTCGACGATCCCTTTCCAGGTCCCTGATGTCGGAGGAATGCTTGCATACTCATGAGTGATAGCAGTGGGTTGTACGCTAGAGAAAAATAAATTCTCTTGCGCCACCAGTCTGTCAATTACACGCCACTCAAGCCATTCAATCAGATCATCCTTCTCTTTCACCTTCTTCTTCAGCTCTCCTTGTTCAGCACATATAATATGGTATTTTCCTTCCCATGTGTCTCTCTCAAGCTTCATTCTTGCTAGAGTTTCTTTATACTCTTCCATGCGCTCAATGGGAATGGTGGAGGAAGATACAACAGTAGGCTGAGAAGGTCTCTTGGGGAGATAAGGCATCTTAAGGTCACGAGCTCGAGATCGAACCCACTGAAGGAATGGTTCCAAAGCCGCACAGTTTCTCTTTCCTAGATCATCCTTAGTTCTCTTGTGGAGCTTTTCCCAAGCATGCCAAACTCTATATTTGGTTTCTGCACTGGCTTCCTCGTTGAGATAAAAGAAACCGGACAAATGGATGCTCTTAGGCTTTTCTTTCATTGGGAATCCAAACTGACGTCTAGCAAGGACGAGGTTGTAGCTAATCCCACCTCTAATACCAAGGAGTGGTACGTTGGGGAATGGTCCACAACTGTCAATGATGACTCCTTTGTTGTAAGTTGAATCATACCAAAAGATGTCATTGTGGGTGAGAGATATGAGTCTCTGTGATCAACGAAGCTTGTCAGGATTATCTTTGAATTGAGATGTTCGAGGCAAATGCGTCACAAACCATTTGTAGAGCAAGGGTGCACAACATGAAATGGTACCCTTTCCTTGGAGAGTCCTATGATGGATAGAGTGATAAGTATTACCAAGTAGTGTAGGTACAGGGCTCCCATTGATAAAGATCCGAATGGCGTTGATATCAACAAAATCTTCAATATTAGCAAACAGAAACAGACCATAGACAAGTAAAGCAAAGACTGCCTCAAAAGCATCCACATTGTTCATCTTAGCTAGGTAGAAGGCTTTTTCAAAAAAGAACTTGGAAGGTAGACCCTTGATCCCATTCTTGGTGGTGAGGTGAGGCTTGACCTCGGACATCTCTAAGTGGATAGCATCAGTAATCTCCTTTGGTGAAGGAATCTTCTCTTGACAACTGAAAGGCTCTTGTTCCTTCACAGGCAGACCAAATCAATAAGAAAAGTCCTCTAAGGCTGGAACAAGTTGGTAGTCGGGGAATGTGAAGCAATGGTAAAGAGGGTCATAAAACTGCACCAATGTGTCAAGGACACCTTCTTCCATCTTGGTTCTGAGGATACCAACCAATCTTCCATAACGCTTTCTGAAGTTTTCTGGGCAAGACACCAAGGCTGCTAGCTTTTTCAACTCTACCAAGTTTGGATTCTTAAAATTGTACTTCTTAGTGTTTCTTTTCTCAATATCCATGATACCTATGATTTATAAAGGAAAATACGATTGAGTTCCTTAAAACCAACAATGGATGCAATGAGATGTATGCAATGCACAAAACACATATAAACACAGAAATGTGTACACACAACAAAGCACACAAGTCCTAGGTTTAGGGGTCACATGAGTGGAGCCATGGTCTACCCATCCCAATGGGGTATGTACTATGGTTTATCAACTATAGAACAGGGTTCTAAAAGTTCCCAGAGTCAACGTAAATCTTTCGGATATTATCGGCCTACGTGACTACTCACGCGGGTTAATAATATTCTCAAGATAAACTCGTCTGAGTGTAGTATTACGTATCAACCATTTGGGACTACTCCCTCATAGCCATCGCACTACGTCCTAAAAAGGCCAAGTGGGGGTAAAGGTAACTACGGTCCTCAGAATCACGGACTCCCAGGTCAGGAAGAGTGACATCAATGCGACTACTCACATCAGACATCAATAATCCCAAAGGGGCCTCAACTGAGCGTGGTCATCATATGCCAAAAATTGTTAGGACTACTCCTAACAACTGACTATTGATTACACCACAATCCTATCATATGTGCTCTCAAGTTCGGGCTAGGACTTATCTCACCATTCAAAAGTAGTACCCTGCCAAACAGACAAACCCAATCAGATATACAGATATACAGATATGTACAATTAAGCAAGCAAAACATATAGCAAAACACAAACACAAACAAAGTAGGCTTAACCCTCAAATTTGTCTCCCCAGTAAAGTCGCCATTTCTGTTATGGTGAGAATCGAATATCAAGCTATTAATTAACTTGAATCACACATCTTTGAAATTCACTGCCGAACTTTGATTTATCCAAAGGAAAGGGTAAAGATCGAAGAAAACCCTAAGTACGCTATGTAAAGACACATCTAAGAGATCGGGGATCGGGGGTTGGTTATACTAAGGGAATGTACTAGCACCCTAAGTATCTGTAGTACTCTACAGGAACCTCTTGTTTGTATTTGTGTTATGTTATGTTTGCTTGATAAGGAAATATGCTAAGGGTAAAGGTAAAGACCTATGGTATATACACTAAGTATGCTCGCCAAGATGTCGCATCTTGTGCCTACGTATCCTGACTAAAGAATCAGAGCAACCGTAGTTCACCTAACTAAGGGTGAGAGGAACCATTGACTATGACCAAAGTTCCAAGGGGAATGAGTATGATACTCATATAGAGTTTAAGAAACTCTCTAATTCTAAGTTGTAGGGGTTGAATGGCTATGAGGCCAAAGGGGATCCTATGACTATGAGGTCAAGGAAAAGAAATGGCTCTTAGGAGGCCAAGGAGGAATCCTATGACTATGAGGTCAAAGGTAGGAGGTGGCTCTTAGGAGGCCAAGGAGGAATCCTATGACTATGAGGTCAAAGGTAGGAGGTGGCTCTTAGGAGGCCAAGGAGGAATCCTATGACTATGAGGTCAAAGGTAGATAATGAGTTATCTATGACTTTGAGGTCAATAGAGAGACTTTCCTTTGGAAGGAAGGGGAGACAACCTCTTGTAAACAAGAGTTGAAGTGGGAATTAAAATATGAATAAACAATAAGAGTTCAAGAACTCAAAGGGGATACACATTCATTAATTATGAATAATCTCAAAAAATATGATACAAACATCCATGTATGAGCATGGCAAAAGATAATGAGATAGTTCACAACAAACATGAATAAGTGAACACACAAGTATGACAAAGATATCATCTTCAAAGTTTGAAATCAAAGACAAAATGTCAAAGGTATGAGCCTTAGTAAGAAAGGCCAAAAGATACAAACAAAACCTCATAAAAAGACCTTATCCAAGGTCAAGAAGCAACTTCTCAAACAACCCTCTCATATGTCATAAAACACTCTAAGGAATACTCTAAAAAAGCTCTCAAGAAAAGGTTGGTTTTCAAAAGAAGTTCAAAAATTAGACACAAAGTACTCATGGTTTTATAAATTCAGAATTAAAAATAAAATAAAAAAGAAATAAAAATTATAGAAAATTAAATTATGTACTAAAAGGTATTTGTGAAATTTTTGGAATTTTGTGCGTAAGAAACTACTTTTAAATAAGTAGAATTGGAATGAAAAAGAAAAATCAAATATTTGGAACCATTAAAATCAGGGGGTGCATTAGCAATGATAAAATGGACTAGAGGTCAGTGGTGAGGTGCACATGGGCTTTCTGGGGAGGGTGCAAGCAGCAAAAATGGAAAGCCCAAGTCCAGCAAGGTTTAAAACACAAGAAAATTAAAAAAAAAAGGACTAAAGGGGAGTCTGGGGAGAGGGGGATTCGAACCCCATACCCCTTGGTTTTATACGCGTGCTCAATACCATTGGGTGGCTATACATCCAGTGTATATGCCCACCCCATTAAGTTATAAACCATGAGCGAAATACAATTGCCAGTTCAGAAAATCACATGCAAATGTTACAAGTAGGTACTAACAACCCCATATCAACCGGTCACCTAACATATTAGTGACTAAATGACAAAAATGAGAAACAAACATCCACACCTTGCCAGCACATCATCCCCTTCATGCAAACTATACAAAACCCCAAAAACCATCGTGAACAAGGCCAGAGAACTGCATGGCAACTACTAATATTTCCTAGCCATTTCCAACTCATTTCTCAATCAAAGTTTATGAAATAAAACACCCTTCTGCAGTGCTCTCATAGTAGAATAACACTGAGACCTAAACCACTCAAGATAACAACTAAAACTGGAAAAAAAGGGACACAGGTGTCATGTATTTAAACTGAAACGAAACTATCATAAAGCTAATGTATCAACACAGACCCAAACAAATGTTCATGCTATCAAACCAAACCAATATAAAGGCAACATGTGAACATGATAACAACATTAATATCATTTACATATGAGCATGTGTCATGAACATTGAGGAAAAAGAGAGTGAGGGTTACCAAGTGGAGAGGGTCCACTGCCTCTTCAATGGTATGAGCTTTGGAGGTTCAAATGGCAGAGCTGCTTCCTTCCCAAAATATAAGTTGCTGAAGAGCTATTCTTTCCCTCCTCTTAGTTGCAAAGAAAAAAACTCACAAGTTGCTAATACTTTGTATAATATATTTTGATGTGTAGTGTTGATGCCCTTCAATAGGAGAGTGACTCTCCTTTAATAGCCAAAGCAAACTGGTTCTTGCATTTAAGATACACTGGTCTTTGGCTTTGTACAATGGTTTATGGCTTGTGAAATGAGCATGATTACGACACATCCTCGAGCTGGCTATGGCAGAGGTTGGGGAAGAGAAAAGCTTGTTGGTTTGTGCTCAGTGATGCAGCCTGCATGAAGGTGAGAGGCTTGTCAAGCATGCTGCATAAAGTAGATTGTTTCACCCTTTCATGAATGAGCTATAACCTCTTTTCGCTTGTCAAAATATGATGCACATTTTGGGTAATCCTTGAGACCCACAAGGCTGACAAGTTTGAATCATTTCAAATTCCTTGGATGCTGCAATATTTTTGTCCAAAACTTGGTTCCAACTTAGTCATTTTTGCAAAAACCAAAGCAAGTCGTGGAATGGATTTGGTTCAGATTGGAAGGCATGGTTTAGCATGGAACCACAAAGTCATGGACCTCTATTTGGCACACGATAACTCCCTAAACCATGAGCCAAATGAAACAATTCTTGATCCTCTTGAAAAATGGTATGGAGAGGAGTAACTTTGATGTTATTGACAAGTTGAGATTGAAGCTAGAAACATATGAAAATTCGTGACAAAGTTTGATGTAGCAAAAGGCAAGAAACCAAAATTTTTCTAAGTGTAGAATAGCCACTTTGGTGCACAATATCTTGATGACCACTCCATCAATTCTTGAGATCTTTGTTCCTATGTAAAGTAGCCATTCGATAGAACAAATTTCATGTGGAAGGCAACTTGAGATGAAGCTTGTAACATTGAGAAAAAGTGCCATGAAGTCATGCACATTAGGCTGTCCAAAAGAAACTTAGAAAAATTCTAAGTTATGAGATTTTTCAACTTGAAACAACCAACTTTAGAACATCATAACTTGAGATTGGTTTATCCAAATAGGGAGTTCCACACATGCTTGGAAATCTTGAAGAACAAGGAACAAATTTCATGTCCAAAGATTTCCGATTTGAAGCTTGGAAAAATGTGAAAAATGGCCATGAAGTTGGTGTGAAAACTAGGGCAAAAAGATCAAAAAATTTCTAAGTTATTAAGGTATCTTATCTTCCAAGCCTCATAACTTAAAATTCAAGCCCTTTTTGAAGAAAGGTCCTCTAATACACTTTGAAGTTCATGATAAGAGCTTCCATTTGAGCTTTGAGTCACTCAATTTGGATGTGTGGTTTGAAAGTTATGGCCTTCCTAATTTTACACAAGGAGTGAATTTTCCACTCTTAGAAAGTTTTAAGGACCAAACATTGCCCTCTTTGCAAGAAACTTCTCAAATGTCAACTTCTCACTCTCTAACTCAACAATTGGACATGTCTTGATGGAGTATGACTTGAATGCTTCATTTTGAATCAAAATCTCAAAAGTCAAAGGCCTCAGTCAAAACCCTAATTTTCCTCAGGAATACAACTGGATGATCTCTGATGATCTTGCTTCCACAATCTTTTCCAATGCCCATGGATGGCCTCTAAGGATGTGCGTGACCTCAAATGGTTGGTGAACCCATCAAGACATTGACTAATCACAACAATATTCTTCAATGATTTTTCAGGTTAAAACCCTAATTCTTAAAACTCTTGATCTGATAGTTTCCTCTTGATTTCTCTTGACCAATTCTCAAAAGGTCATGGCATATGATTTGAGGACTTCATAGTTAGCCTCCAAGACCAAATGGTTGCACTTGGGATCCTTAGTTGCCTTTCTTGAACATATGACTTTAAGCACCAACCTCAATCAACTAGTGAACACTTGTGAAAACGGTATGGAGCCAAAGAGTGTTTTAGGAGACCTTGAAACATGTGAGAGCTTGGCTTGTTGACTTTGCCCTCCTTCTTGTGCAAACCCTAGCTTTCATAAAAAAGAACAAACTAGCAAGATATGGTGGTTAGTTAAACAATGCACAGATGATTGAACCCTAAATATAGGTGCAAGATGTTATAACATCTAAGGGGTAAAATTTGGGGTATAACAACGTGCTTCATCATACTTCTCCTCGAAATTTCTCCGGAGGGATGCCATAGGATGAGTAAAGTTTTAATGTCAGAGTCATTGGTGGGAACCATTTATCCGAATTGCAGAGGTGTGCAAACTTCTCTTGTGGGAGATATCATTTGCTGGGGGAAATTACATCATACTTCCTCTTTTCGGAGAGATGCCATGTGATGTAATCCAATTTTGAGATGCTGATGACTCCATTGAAAGCAAATTTCTTGGGGAGAAACTTCCGTATTGCTAAGATTCTTCTATCAAGAGGTTTCGTTTGGGGATTTTCTTTAATCTGAGAAAGCAAGACATCATCTTCATTGGTGAAGAAAGAAGTTCCAAAGGTGCATATCCAAATGTCTTCTAGTCTTTCAGAAGTTCAAGTTATCAAAGTGGTCGAAGACCGAATTCAATCCAGGAATAAACTAGAGAGAGATTGTCTAATAAAGACATTTCTCGATGAGTGAAAGAACTCAAACTGGGGTTTTATCCTATCTGACGTAGAAAGGAAAACTGACAACTCTTATGGAGAGAGAACATTTATCACTTGGGGATAAACCTGACCAAAGTGATTGTAATATGATATGCAATATGAATATGAATATGAATCAATTATGCATGATGTATGTATGAAATGCTTATGCTGATAAAGCAGACATGACATAGGACTGAAGATGAGTTCAACTGGATACTCGACCACTCTGGGAGATGGGGGTATCACTTGGAGATTTTGAAGGTAGTATTTTTGTTTGGGAACAGGGATTCCTGTGTTTTTTCTGATTTCTGGAGGTACAAACCTGCTAGGGATAGAAACCCGTTCTTGTTTTTCAAGGGTGGACCTTACTGGGGAGAAAAACCAAACATTAGTTCTTAGAGGTAAAAACTCTATCGGGAATGACAGATGGGACATTCCATCTGAAGTAATTGATCCTTCATTCAGGGTGTACTGATCACAAGGAGTATTTTGATTTGGCATTTTAAAGTTTGATCACTTCCGGAAAAGCCGTCGATGTTCCTTTTTGTGCTCAGTAATTGAAAGGAAATTGCCACCTTTATTTCAAAAGCAGAAGTAAATTTGAAAGCAAAAGTAAATTCATTCTTTTGTTTCAAGAATTTTAGTCACGTTACAATGTCATTTTGCAAAGCAGAAATAAATGAGATTTGCAAATAAAGGGCACAAGGGCTCAAATTTTTATTGATAGAATGGCAATAAGCCTAATGCGTGATTCCATGGAGCATTAAAAAGTTTAGAAAATGGTAATTTAAAGGAAAAGGGGATACATTGAAACATAACGACCGTTATCCTTCCACCAACTTTGAATTCTGGGTATTTTTGAGCTTCTGTCGAAGATGACCTTGATTGAGAGATTCTTGACAGATGACGTTGCCGCTGAGGAGCCAATCTTGTCGGATGCGGTTACTTGCCATGAATACCAAACTTTTGACTTTCAATCCAACGAGACATTTTTTTTTCATTTAGACGAAGTATTTCTTGACTACATCAACATTTGTGGGATAAGTAAACTCTTCTCTACCCATGGTTACGAGTCTCAAGGCACCGCCTGAAAAGGCTTTCTTAACAACGTAGGGGCCATCATAATTTGGAGTCCATTTTCCCCTGGAATCTGTGAGAAATGATTGTATCTTTTTGAGCACGAGGTCTCCTTCTCTGAAGACACGGGGTCAGACCTTTTTTTCAAACGCTTTCTTTATCCTTTGTTGATATAACTGACCATGGCATAAATCTGCCATCCTCTTCTCTTCGATTAGATCCAGTTCATCGTATCTGCTTTGACACCATTCAGCTTCCATTAGATTGGCTTCCATCAAGATTCTTATTGATGGGATCTCTACTTCTATGGGGAGCACTGCTTCCATGCCATATACTAGAGAGAAATGGGTTGCCCTTGTTGAAGTTCGGACAGATGCGTGATAACCGTGAAGAGCAAAAGGTGGCATCTCGTGCCAGTCTTTGTAGGTTACAACCATCTTTTGAATGATTTTCTTAATGTTCTTATTAGCTACTTCTACCGCTCCATTCATTTTAGCCCGGTAGGGAGACGAGTTATGATGTTCAATTTTTAATTTAGCACACAACTCTTTCATCATCTTGTTGTTCAAGTTATATCCATTATCATTAATGATCTGGCTTGGAACACTATAACGGCAGATGAAATTATTCTTGATAAATCGGACCACCACTTGTCGAGTCACATTGGTGTATGATACTGCTTCGACCCATTTGGTGAAGTAATCAATGGCTACCAAAATGAACCGATGTCCATTTGAAGCTTTGGGTTCAATCATGCCAATCATGTCGATCCCCCATATAGAAAAAGGCCATGGAGAAGAAAGATCTTTGAGATGCGTTGGAGGTATATGAATTTTGTCGGCGTATATCTGACACTTGTGACATTTCCTCATGTACTTGTAGCAATTGGATTCCATTGTCAGCCAATAATATATTGCTTTCAGAATTTTTCTTGCCATTGTGTGTCCATTGGCATGAGTGCCAAAGGATCCTTCGTGAATCCCTTTCATTAACATGTTTGCTTCTTGTCTGTCCACGCATCTGAGCAAAACCATGTCGAAGTTTCTCTTGTAGAGTATATCATTGTTTAGGAAGAAGTTTCCATCTAGTCTTCTGAGAGTCTTCCTATCTTTTCTTAATGCCCCAGGCGATTATTCTTGTCTTTGAAGGAAGCATTTGATATCGTGATACCATGGTTTTTCATCTATGACTGCTTCAATTGCAAATATGTAAGCAGGCCTATCAAGGGGCATTATGTCGATCTTGGGTACATCATTCCATCACCTCACACTAATCATGGAGGATAGAGTAGCCAATGCATCAGCCATGTGGTTTTCTTCACGAGGAATGTGATGAAACTCAATCTTGTTGAAGAAGGGCAACAACCTTCTTGTGTATTCTTTGTAAGGAATCAATCCTGGTTGATATGTGTTCCACTCTTCTTTGATCTGATTTATAACCAGGACTGAGTCTCTAAACACATCCATGTTCTTTATCCTTAAGTCGATTGCTTCTTCGAGACCCATGATGCAAACTTCATATTCGGCCTCATTGTTTATACATTTGAATGTCAATCTGGCGGTTAAAGGAATATGGGTACCTTGAGGTGTCACGATGATTGCCCCAATTCCATTTCCATAAGCGTTGACAGCTCCGTCAAATATTAGTCCCCATTGGAAACCTGGCTCTGGCCCTTCGCTGGGTAGCGGTTCATCGCAATCTTTCATTTTCAGGTACATTACATCTTCGTCTGGGAAGTTAAATTTTATTGATTCCTCATCGTCAATCGGTTGATGAGCCAGATGATCGGCTAAAACACTTCCTTTGACGGCTTTCTGAGCATGGTACTCGATGTCGTATTCCGATAACAACATCTGCCAACGAGCAATCCTTCCTGTAAGAGCAGTCTTTTCAAAGACGTACTTGATCGGATCCTTTCAGAGGTTAACCAAGTAGTGTGACAAATCATGTAATGGCGAAGACGTTTGGCTGCCCAAGCCATAGCGCATCAAGTTTTCTCGAGCATAGTGTATCGAGTTTCACAGTCTGTGAACTTTTTTCTTAAGTAATAAATGGCAGTCTCTTTTCTTATTTTCGTCTTGTTGGCCAAGCACACAACCCATGGAGTCTTCCAAGACTATTAAGTAGATGATCAATGGTCTTCCTTCCACTGGAGGAAACAGAATTGGTGGATTCAGTAGATACTCTTTGATGCTGTCGAAAGCCTTTTGGCAGTCTTCTGTCCATATACAGCTTTGACTCTTTCTGAGTAGTTTAAAGATTGGCGTGCATGTCGCGATCATAAGGGATATGAATCTTGAGATGTAATTCAGACGTCCCAAAAATCCTCTTACTTGTTTTTCAGTCTTTGGAGCAGGCATTTCTTGAATGGCCTTGACTTTGTTGGGATCAACCTCAATTCCTTTTTGGCTGACGATGAATCCCAAAAGCTTTCCTAAGCGAACACCGAATGTACATTTGTTGGGATTCAAGCGGAGTTTGTATTTTCTCAGACGATCGAATAACTTTGATAGGTGTTCCACATGTTTTTCTTCTATTTTAGATTTGGAAATCATGTCATCGACGTACACTTCAATCTCTTTGTGCATCATGCCGTGAAACAGAGTTGTCATCGCCCTTTGATAAGTTGCCCCTGCGTTCTTTAGACCGAATGACATTACTTTGTAACAAAAGGTGCCCCAAAGGTGATAAATGAAGTTTTCTCCATGTCTTCTGGCGCCATTCTGATTTGATTATAACCTGAGAATCCATCCATGAAGGAGAAGACTTTGAATTTTGTTGTGCTGTCAACCAGCATGTCAATGTGTGGTAGGGGAAAATCATCCTTTGGACTTACACTACTACAAAAAACCCATTTAACAACGGTTGGGAATGACATATAATGACGCGGGCGAAGGCGTTGTTATGTAGATTGTTGTTGTATCTTCGATGTTTCTACAACGGTCTGAAAACCGTTGTTGTATTCTGGATAACGCGCTATATATTGCAACGGTTAGTTGTATCAACCGTTGTGAAACATATTATTAATCACAACGGATATTAGTTTCAACCGTTGTGAAATATATTATCAATCACAACGGTATTAGTTTCAACCGTTGTTACATGTACCCTTAGTTTATTATATACAAATGTATATTGCTTGTTTTACCATACACCTAGTTAACGAATTACAACCATTAAATTGGTAAGGAAATATATAATCTGAAAATTAAAATATTCTTGAAAACCAACTTAAACACACCACTGTTTTTCGAATTGCATCCATTTCATTCAGCACATTGAATGTTCCTTAACACATAATATACGATTCAATGGTCTGATTCACTCTACTCATCGATATTTTTAATTATATAGTTTACCTCTCCATCGCCCAAAATCATCGCGATTTTATCATCATAACAATCATGATCATAAAAACCACGATGATTTTTGGCGATGAAAAGGTAAACTATATAATATAAAAGATATCGATGTGTAGAAGGAATCAGACCGTTGAATCGTATATTATGCGTTAAGGAACATTCAATGTGCTGAATGAAATGGCTGCTATTCGAAAAACATTGACATGATAATGGTTGGTTTTCAAATACATCTTAATTTTCAGATTATAAGTTTCGATACGAATTTAACAGATTGCATTTTCATTAAAAGGATAGTAAAACAAACAATATACATAGTATATAATAAACTAAATTTCATATGTACAATATCAGAATAATAAACTAAATTTCATATGTACAATATCACAATGAATTCATATATATGTACCTTATTAGAATGAATTCATATATATATATGTACCACCATCATCATCACCATGTGAAACAAACCTAAGAAGTGGGAAAGCAATGAAGAAAATTAGTTATTATTCAAAACAAAACAAGCAAAATTAGAAACAAACCCTAAGAAGTGGGAAGCAATGAAGAAAATTAGTTAGTATTCAAAACAAAACAAGCAAAAGTTGAAAGAAAACGCTAAGAAGTGGGACTGGACCATAACAATGAAGTTCACCTTGCTTGTGAAGCATTGAAGTCGAATCTGCGCAAAAAGAGAACAATCAACAAAAACATCATGAAGCAAACGAGATAATGAGTACTATCTAACAAAAATATTGAAGTGGAAGAATACCTTATTTTCCATAAACAATATGTACATTACGCTTACTACGCCAGCATCATCACCATGTTCATCTAGTTTTAGACTCTGCAAGAAGGAATTCAAGGAGGAAAAAGCTTAAATCAAAAGCTTCATACTTCTTGAATTTCTTTTCGCAGATTCTAAAAAAAGATGAAGTTTGGGTGCTAGGGTTTCGGTGTGAAGAAAACGACGCGACTGTCAAAAAGGGAAAGTTAATTCCCTTATATAGGTAAATGTTTCACAGCGGTTTTCTTAAATAACCGTTATGATAGATTATATATTAATTTAATGGCTTAAATGCAACTTTGGTCCTCCTATTTTGTGTTTTTTTGAGTTTTGATCCCTCCATTTTAAAAACCATGTTTTTGATCCCTGTTTTAAGTTTTGAGTTTGATTTTAGTCCCTTCTTCAATTTGAGACATTTTGTTAATGATGTGGTGTTATCCAAGATGACATGGCAATGCCATGTCATTTTAAAATTAATCCTATTCATTTTTCTTTATTTGATATATACTTTAATCTATTTTGAAGAATATTTAAATTCATAGTATTTAATTTTAGTTTTAAAAAACAACAATAATTCAAATAATTTTATTTTATTTAATATTAATAATTTTAATTATGTTTTGTTTTTTAAATTAATTAATTAATTAGTAGTTTATAAAAAAAGATAATTTGGACCAAATTTTGGGCTGGGTCAAAGAAAATTTCCTTTCAACAATAGTCCAATGCACAAGATGATACTTACCATTGTGTGCTTGAACTATATAAACACTCATGTTTCTTTTAACCTAAACAATGTGGGACTCTATTTCTTAATTCATCCTATTTCTCTTTCAACAACAACACCACTTACTAATTCATCCTCTTTCTCTTTCAACAACAACAACACTGTTTATCTTCCTGACATCATATGCCAAAATTTCTTAAACGAGTTCTTCACCTTAACATTATTGTACTCTGCAGGGGATTATTCAAATTTTCTAGAAAACATTTGAGTATTCCAATTCCTTCACAACATGCCTTATTAGGAAAAAAAAGAGATTGGAATGTTATTTCCAAACATAAATTTTACTGGAAGAAAATTATCTAATTAGGAAACTTAGCCCACAGTTTAATAACTGGTATATGAAGCCCTACATTACATATAAAATACTAGCTGGTTAAACATATAAACTGGCATCTTAATGCTTAAAAGAATCCAGATTTTAATGAAACATAGCCTAATGGTAAAGTAAATGAAAATAGGCAAAAGAATAAACAATTGGTTCCTATAGGGAAAACCAAGTAAGGAGAATTTAAACTTTTCTTTAACAGTTCTGAAACTCAATTTGAAATTGTTATTATAAAAAGAGGTCAAGATGTGCACAGAGGATTTAGAATGAAGGAAAAGTATGACTAAACCTATAGTTGCTACCTACCAAAGAACGTGCAGCTTCTCAGATCAAAGGTGAAAGCACCTCTGTTAACATTGATTCTAGGGCTTCAAGAGATCCTTTTCCTCTACATGATGAAGTTATAATATTGGCCTTTACTGGACGGACTAAAACATCAGCAGATGCAGAGCATGAGAAATAGGGTGGATCTTTCCTACGAGATATTTTAAAGAATCTCTGGTTTAAAGAAATAGGGTGGACTTAAACTTATTGGACTTGACAGTTTTTTCATTGCCATTGTTGTTATTGTTTATAAGAGAAGCAGTTATGGGAGAGACAAATGGCTCCACATCGATTTCTTTAGAAATTATTTTGTGTTTATAATGCCTACTCATGAATTGAATTTCAAATTAAAAGATGCCATTTGGATGTGGGCTTGAATGGTTGGCCTAAGTAATCTTTTATTATAAACTACTAATTAATTAATTAATTAATTTAAAAAACAAAACATAATTAAAATTATTAATATTAAATAAAATAAAATTATTTGAATTATTGTTGTTTTTTAAAACTAAAATTAAATACTATAAATTTAAATATTCTTCAAAATAGATTAACGTATATATCAAATAAAGAAAAATGAATAGGATTAATTTTAAAATGACATGGCATTGCCATGTCATCTTGGATAGCACCACATCATTAACAAAATGTCTCAAATTGAAGAAGGGACTAAAATCAAATTCAAAATTTAAAATAGGGATCAAAAACGTGGTTTTTAAAATGGGGGATCAAAACTCAGAAAAACACAAAATAGGGGGACCAAAGTTGCATTTAAGTCTAATTTAATAATATCACAACGGTTAGTTATAATAACCGTAGCGATACCCCTTATACATGGTACAAGGTTCGACACCATGAAACAACATTTTCCTGAAGTTACGCCTGGATTATAAGTGATATCGCTACGGTCATTACTTATAACCGCCGTGATATTATTAACCGTTGCACTTCCCAACATATGAACGGTTTACAAGAAAATATAGTTCCAGAATATGAACGGTTTACAAGTTATCATCATTACAAGCATTAAACTATCAGTCTTTTCATCTTCAACCACATCTATAAATAGACAATTTTACATATCTAAATAATATATTCTTCGTAACAATGAGTTCAACAAATGAGAATCCTAGAAACCTCAATGAGGAACGTCAGGCGCCAATCCAGGAGGTCGTCCAACCAGCAACTGCCAACTTCAGGGATGCCTTAAGGGTAAGGAAGGATAAGAAGAAGAAGAAGAATAAGCCGAAGAAGAAGAAGATAAAGAAGAAAAGGAGGCCTGTATATTATGATTCTGATGAGGGGAGTGAGGAGAGATGTCTAGATTATGAAGATGCATTTTATGCTATGGGCTCTAACAATGGTCTTGATATGTAATATGTTTATCAATGTACTCTCAATGGAATATTAAAATAAAATTATGTCTATATATGTTCATCCCTTACAGTTTTATTTTTAAAGTTATATATATATACTCTATTGCACTTTAAAATACTAAAGAATACATTGTTGTGAATCGAAGCGTGATACATGTAGTACAACGGTCTTCTAATACAAGCGTGTTAAAATGTAAAAATATGGAGAAAAAAAATATAGAGCTGGGAATCGAAGCTTGTTACACAGCTTGTATTACAACGGTTATGTAATACAACCGTCGTTAAATATGGCGTTATAAATTTTTAATCCTGTTACAACGGTGGGATACGAAACCGTGGTAAAGCTGGCGTCGTTAAATGGGGTTTTCGTAGTAGTGTTACTTTGTTTAAATCCCTGTAGTCTACACACATTCTGACTTTTCCGTCCTTTTTGGGAACTGGCACTATGTTGGCCAGCCATTGAGGATACTCTGAAGTGGCGAGGAAACCTGCGTCAATCTGTTTCTGCACTTCCTCCTTAATTTTGATGGCCATATCAGGGTGAGTCCTTCTCAGTTTCTGTTTTACCGGGGGACGTTCTGTTTTCAGCGGTAAGTGATGTTCCACGATGTTGGTATCCAACCCTGACATGTCTTGATAGGACCAAGCAAACACATCTGGAAATTCTTTGAGAATTTTTATCAAGCCTTCTCTGACAATTGCACTGAGCCGTGCTCCAGTCTTAACTTCTTTCCTCTCTTCTTGTGAGCCCAAATTGACGGTTTCCAACGGCTCTTTATAAGGTTCAATGGACCTTTCCTTTTGTCTGAGTAGTCGGGAGATCTCTTCTGGAATTTCTTCGTCCTCTTTTTCTTCGGCTTCAAATACCGGGAACTCAAAGTCGGGAGAAGGCATTGGATCGTATGTTTCAATGGGGTTTAAAATAAGTAATATGCATGACGTGATGATTCTTTTTTAGAAAAGACAGAGAGGATGCAAAAGTGTGTGCAGTGTATATTTTTTTGAAAACGTTTGTTTTTATTTTAGGTTGTTTTTTTAGGATTACCATTTTCTGAAAAAGCGAAAAGTGAAAATAACAATAAATGCAGGAATTCAGAATGACATTATTTATTCATGATTTGTCGATTCTTGAAACACAACCCTATAAAACAAAACTCTATCACATCCTCATAGAACCAATCAAAATATCCACAACCAACTTGTGTTGCACCCTGTGTAATTCACAAATGGAACGTAGACCAAAACAAACGTCTGTTTCAGCCAAATGGACAGAAAGGACCACTGTGGCACTATTTGAACAATTAAATGGTCACTTTGGAACTTTTTAAAATTAAGGGATCAAAGTGAACCCCAAGGTAAACTTAAAGGAACAAAAAGAGTATTTTGCCTATTTTTTATGAACTTCTGTTTTCTATTATTTTCATAATTTCTTCTAAGATCCAAACAAAGCATAAGTGATATCTTTCCCAATACACATCTGTCATTTTGGATTGAAACACAAATTAGGGGTGGAAAATTTCAACCGTCCGATCTGTTGCCTTTTTTGTGCAAATGAGTCTGGTCGGGTCGGGTATCAGGTTGATTCAGTTGCTTAATTTGGATAGTATAAGGTTGTTTCGGTCGGGCTCAGATGATTATTTTGGACCCGTCAAAAATCGAAACCGACCGAATTTAATTAATATATATTTTATTTATTTTTATTACTATAGAACCGAATCATTATAAAAATGAGATACATAATATTGTCAAGATATTATCATCTACCATATAAGAAATGTCTATACCACCACTTTTACCAATCTACCCTTTCTGCCACATGTCACTTTTTCAACCACTCTACCAACAACTCTTTTCCTTACATCTTAATTTTTTATGTTATTTTATTCAGAACCCCTCTTCTTTCAAAAAATACACTATAATTTTTTAATTTCAAATTCATACCATTTTGATTAACAATTTTCTCTCTCTCCTCATTTTTCCGTCTGTTTCTCCCTCTCTTTGTTTTCTCTTTCTCTGTTTCCAGTGTGAGACTTAGGTCGAAAATTTGACCTCACCGTCAACCGTCTCATCTTTCTTCTTCGTATTCGTCATCCTTCAGTCTGTAACAACATCATCAGTATCCTATTCTCCCTCTTCTGGTTTAATCGGATCAACCCGAAACAATAATGGTGTCTGGATCAGTTTACATGTGATTTTAGGGTTTCCTAAATTTTTTGTGATTTCTTCCAATGTAGTGTTTATTGTTTCAGGTTTGGTTGTCTTGGGTCACGCTGACTGATGGAGATTCGCGGAAAACTAAATCGGATCGAAATTTCAATGGTGGACAAACGATTCTCTATGCGTGGCTTCGCCGTTGAGACAAAGGGGTAGACAAAGATGGAGGTTGCGTGTGTATGATTTTTAGCCCTTTCACTTTGTATATATGAAACTGATAATGTCTAATCCCAAATTATTTCCTTCATTTCGATGACACAGATATGGTTGTTGAGGTCAGTGATGAGTTATACACAATGTTCAATGAGGTATTATATGTTTAGTAGATTTATTTTGGTTATGTGTGCTAATTCAAACTGATAAACCCTAATCTCTAATTTTTTTCGTTGATTTCGATGATTTCGTTGAAACTTATAGTAACATGTTCTTGAACCAATGCAGCGCGTTCTTCATTCGTGTAGGTTACCTATAGAAGACGCCGACATCAAAAAATATGATGGAACAACTAAATGCTATATGTTGGCTGTTTGATACGTATTTTGTCACTCAAACATTGATTCTGAGAAGCTGATATTATTGCTGAAACATTACTCATTCAGTTTATGATTATATTTCAAGAAAAACTTACTTTTCAACTCATTATGTTATTTGATTGTCTCATATTATCTTCTGAGCTACAGACTATATGCCTACAAGTTCCATTTATTATGATGTTTGATCAACAACTGGAATTTTTTCTACCATATAACAAAATATTAAATGTGCCTTGAGGTTTGGTTGAACTATTGGCAGATCCACTTTCGCTCTATCGTCAGTGATCGTTATATTTCTCTCTCGCTGTCGACTTCCTCGCCATCAACATCTCTGTTCTCTATTTAAATCTAGTTTTTGTTAAATGTTGTGTTATTTTACTATTACTTCTTCATCAATTTACTAACATAGCAACACTATCGATACTGTCTCCATTTGTTTTAACTTTGTTCTAATTTTGTTTTTCAGGTTCAGAAGACTTTGATATCTGGCTTTTTCATCAACAACAACTAAGGATTTGTAGGTAAAATACCAATATATTGTTATATGTGTGGGTTACTAACTTCCCTTATGTCATGGATTTTATGGGTACTGTCATGGATTTTATGGGTACTATCATGGATTTTATGTCTTTTTTGTCTCTTTGTTGTAGGAGGTGATAGAACAGCTGATTGGTTGTTTCGAGATGTTTATGATATCAAATTATGTCATTCGCCCCCCTGTTGTGACGGTTCCGTTGGGCACGTGGAATAATTTACCATTTGCATTTGGCTGGGTACGAAATCATATTCTTCTGTGCTATTGTGTTGTAATGTCATTTTAGCTGTTATTTCACAACACTATACTAAATGGATTATTGAGGACACAATTACATTTTTGCTGCTTGATTTGGAAGCATCAACTGGGTTCTTACTGTAATTTATAATATCTTTATAAGACTATTTACGAGTGGTTTTACTTATTATGTTTAATGATATTTTCTATTTTTTATGGGTTCACGGGAGAATGTCGGAAGCTGAGGCAGGAATGACGCCTGAAAGAGGACGCTGATAGAAGATATTCTCTAAAGTTTATTTTTATTCAGGTAGACATTTGCGGGAAATGCAGTTGCTTACGAGAAGGTTAACAACGCAAGGGGTCGACATACATCTGGTGGAACAAAGTTTTGAGACATACTTTAACTTTGGTCATGAAGAATTGAATAAAGATGATTTTTCTTATGGATACGAAATCATTTTTCAACAGGGCTCAACCTATAGTGCAAAGGTATGCTGAGTATCAAGCCATAACTTCGTAACTTATCACTGTGTTCGTATTACGTAATACATCCATTGTATATATGTCATGCGTTTCTTCTATTTTTAAGTTTGTTTGACATGAAGGAAGCTTATAGTTTTTGTCTTATTTGATTTTTAGATGTGGTGAATCTAAACAGTTGGCGGGTAGGAAAAATTCCTGAATGCGTCAAGAATTCTCAATACCCCATATAGCGAAAGGTGAAGAAATGGTATCATCCAAAATGATTATCAGGTAGAAACTCAAATCATTTGGTTTACAGTTCAAAACCGTCTGAATAATTCTTATATTATCTCTCATCATCATAACTTGCAGTTATACTCAAGTACCACACTCAAAATTGTTCCTTCATGTTTTGGGACAAAGATATTGTCCTGATTGTTGAAATCACGGATGCCAAGTTAAGAAGTATCATGGAGGAAGTGAGTACTCAATTTCATATTAACTCTTCTATTATTTAATTTATGTCCTACTGTTTATTCAAATTATCGATAAATCATTTATCCTATGTGTAGGCTGGTAAAGATCACCCACAAATCTAACTTATAAACCTTGATGCTTTATTGGATAAAGATCAACGAATACATGAACCCCAATGAGGTAACACATCTACCCTAAATGTGATCTCTCTTTCATACTTTGTCAAATTTCTAAAACTGTCATCTCACATCCTCTGCAACATAATTATGAATTGATTTTCTCTTTTATGATATGAGTATAACACACTTCAAGGATTTCTTATATGAAAAGTCTACCACTAATTGCAACTTAACAATTCAACCAATATTTGGTGTGTTATATGTAAATGTGCATTTTCTATTCTCAAATTGTTCACACTTCAATACAGACTGTTATGCTTCCCTATGGATTTTGGTTTTTCAATGTCACTTCCCTATGGCTTTAATGCCAAATCATATCACACCCCCTATGGCTTTAATGATGGATACAGTTAAACATATTGGGGTTGCAACTGGGATTAATATTTTGAGTGCATTTGTCCTCTTTGTGGCATTTGCTATTTTGAGGCTTCGGCCATTGAATGATAGGATATACTTTCCGAAGTGCTATCTCAAGGGTTTAAGAACTGATCTTCTGCATGGAGGAGCCTTTGTGAGAAAGGTTCGTAATTTAGATCGGAGGTCATATATTGGGTTTTTGGCGATGATGGAGTGCAGGTATATTCATTCATCACTCACATCCTATTATTTGTAGCGTGTTTATGTAACAGAGAAAACTACAATGATATTTTTACTTTACGACTGAATCAGGTCACAGAAGAATATAACGACTTCAGCTTGAAGGTAATACCTAATTTTACTACCATTAACATCACCTCGAGTTGTATCTTCTCTTAGACTCGACCACTATTGGAAACTCGAGCTACTTAGCTATGTCACATTGTGACCTTGTAATTTGCAAACAGTTATCTCATTTAGCATATTTTAGATTTTTCTCTTCTCTCTTTCATGTTTTCCCACAGTTTGTTGATTGAGATATAAACCTTAGTATTTACCCAAACTTAGGATTGGTAAGGTGATAAATAGCTCATTGCCTTGAACCCCCGAAAACTGTCAAGGTACGCACTCTAATGCTAAAGCCGGTACTGTTGTTTTGTATGGACCAATCATGTAATTAATATGTTTAACTATTTTATTATATATCTCAACAAACAAACAAACAAAAGCAATCATTTTGTACGACGCGGAGAAGCTATCATTATAATCGGTGTTGTATATAAAGCGGATGGTAGAAAAGTATAAAGGGTGTAGTAACCTGTTCTTTTGTTGCTCTGATGAATCACTGCTACAACCAATCCAATCATATTGCACCATTGTTCGTCTCTCATCACCATCAACTCAACAGGTCACTCAGCATTTTCTATCACTTATCTTTCCACTATCACACAATTTCAAACTCTATTCAGTTTCTGTTGTTATCCGAATCACTTATAATCTCATAATCTATTAACTACATTTTGGAATCAAAATCTTGCATATTATGCAATTTCTTGGTAGGACGTAATATACTGTTAATTTTTCCGTCATTGGAAGTTTTGATATTCTTCCTATCCTTTTGAATAAATAGATTGTCAAGATGTTTTCTTAAGCTTCGCAAATTATTGATATGCCCAAGGTTATGGCTGAAACAAGGCCATAACTATAACACTAAGTATTGATCACCCTGCCAAGGAATTGTGAAGTTGTTCAATTCATTGTTGTTTTGCCTTTCCGGTTTTCCAAGGTTAGTTCCCTTTGCCTTTAATATGCAGTCATCTCACACACAATAAATTGCAAATTAGTGGTAATATTGACCATCATCAATATTTATTATTATACCTTTACATTTTCCACTATTACAGTTTCAAGGAAATAAATGCATTTGCATTATCAACATCAGGGAGAAGCTAAGGAGGCCTTTGCCAAAATATATAAACCTCCTGCTTTTCTCACCAAAACAAACAAATCAACAGAAACCTATCATTATTTCTATGTCGACCAATGTTAGGTGTGAAAATGTGTTTATTTTCATAGTTTATTTTTACACCTTTTTAGCTCTTTTAAATGCTTTAATCGAAAAACGACTTATTAATTAAGCAGGTCTTGCATTTTTGTGAATATATGGTGCTTTGATGTGTTTGCTACTTTTTGCAGGTATTCTGGTTATTTTATCGCTAATCATTTCGACCCGATTTCGAAGTGGTGAAATTTCAAGATTTTGGTCCTGGGGCCTCTTGACCGCCCGGCGCTGCAGAGGCGGTTGGCAGCAAAAATTTCATTTCTTCATTTCAAGTTATAGAGAGGTGGCACTGCTGCGCCTCTCTATTTCGCCCGACGTTAGGTTTGCTTCGCCCGGCGCTTGGGAAATTTTGCCCGGGGTTCAACAGGCGATGCCTCATCCCTTATTTCCTCCAATTTTCCAGCATTGTTCCAGAGAGTTGGCACTGCTGCGCCTTCTGCTTCGCCCGACGCTCTTTGCCTTTCGCCCGGCGCTCTGTGCTTTTCGCCCGGCGCTTTTACAAAAATATCTTTGCACTTTTGCTTTTTGGCTGGCACGTGAGTTGATGAGTGGGCTTCGCCCAGCGCCCTTTGCACCGCCCAGCGCCCCTTTCTGGGGAAAACCCTCTATTTAGGCTATGTTTGTATCATTTTGCAAAAAAACTACTACTTTTCATCTTCTCATTGTGTAACATAGATATTTTGGAGAGAAAAACTCCATTAACACCCATTTTCTGGTTTCTTAGTTTTTATGCTTCAATCTTTGATTATTGAAGATTGATGCTCCAAAAACTTTGTCCATTACTTGTTATGTAAGCTACCATGAAGATGTGTAGCTAATCTCTCTTTTGTGTCAAGGTTAGATGTAGGTAAGCTTTTCCTTTGTATGTATATGGATTGATTCTAAGTTGTGAACTCTTAGATGATGAATGTATGGTGAAAAACCTTGTTTCTATGTTTATTCTTTGTGTTGGTTCATGATTGAGAAATATGCTCCAACTCTTTACCTAGGTTTTTCATCCATCAAATGTATATTGGCTAGAGATAGCAATGTGTGTTGATGTTCATAAATATTGAACTCTAATGTTGTCATTTTGATAGTTTGTGTGAGAAATCAACAAAGGATCAAAATGGTAAAACTCACAATATGTGTTAGAGATAAACATATTGAGAGGATATGTGATTGTATTTATCATTTAACCGAGTTCATAGCTTTATCGATTGTATACGTGCAAAGTGGTTTGTCGAACCCTAATCTTGACATCTTTTTATAAACCGTTAAATCAATCCTTTACCGCTTTTAATTAACTTTGAATGCAACCGTTACGAAAACAACCTAAAACCCCTTGTTACTTTAAAGTTTGAAACGTTACGACTGTCGAACGGCGGTAATATCACGAACAATCTCTGTGGAACGATAACACTAAACCCGAACTCTATTTGTATTCCAACAAATTGGCGCCGTTGCCGGGGATTGTAAATTGATATTGCAAGCATTGCAATAGTTGTGAAGTTTTTGACTTGTTACAATTTTTCTTGTGCTTGTTGATTTGTTTTGTTTAGTGTGCAGACTTGGTTTATGCGAGGGAAACTATCGGCGGACCAACTTCTGTTCGATCCTGAGATTGAAAGAACCGCTCGTAGGCTCAATAGCAGAACTAGACGGAGGAGGCAACTTGCGAGACAAAGACAAGGGCAAGAAGGAAGTTCTACTACAACACCACCACCATTCCCACTAATCATGGCTGGAGCACCACCTCCACCTCCCGCATCCACACCTTGTGTGAACAGTCCACGACATACCGCTCAGTTTGCCAACAACAATCAAGGAAGGCAAGCCGAGATGAAAACTGGAACTTTGAACTTATTGTATGGAAGTCCATTCACCGGAATGGACCATGAAGATCCTTTTGCGTTTCTCACAAAATTCTATGAGATTGCATTAGCGGCTGGTGTAGATCAAGCACAAGAGTTACCTCTCTTTAAAAGATTATTTCCGCATGCTTTGCTTGGCAAGGCATAGGATTGGTACCTCGATCAAACTCCCGCCGTGATGACCGATTGGAATGTCTTGGATGAAAAATTTATTGAACGGTTCTTCTCTCATAACCATTTCATGGAGTCAAAAACAGCAATTTCAGTGTTCTCTCAAGGCACTAATGAATCCCTAAATGAAGCATGGGAACGATTCAAGTCCATGCTTCGCAAATGTAAAGGTCACGGGTTTGATGATTTAACACAAATTCATATCTTCAAGAATGGTCTCCAACCAAATTGCAAGACATTATTGGATGCCACTTCGGGAGGAAGTTTGTTGTCAAAGAGTGCCGAGGAAGCAACTGATATTATTAACAGAATGGCTCTAAATGATCTTCAAAGTCAAAGCCGTGGCAACTCTCAAAAGAAGCCCGGTGTTCTTGAATTGGGAACTAACGATGCAATCCTTGCGCAAAACAAGCTCATATCTCAACAAGTGGAACTTTTGACTCAACAGATTAAAGAATTGAAGGAACCTAGCAAGAGTAAGCAAGTAGCTTGTTGTGAACTTTGTAAAGGGGAGCATGACACCGGATTTTGTCCTCCTCCGGGTTTTGAAGAAGTAAACTATATGGCAAATCAAAGGGATTATCAAGGGAGACAACAACAACCTTACCTACAACACAATTCTCAACAAAATTATCAAGGAAATCAAGGATTTCAACCGCGAGCAAATTATCAAAATAATCAAGGTTATGGTGTCGGTCCTTCAAATCGGCAAAATCCGTATCAACCTCCACCACCTCCGGTTGCTAGCTCTAAATTGGAAGACACTTTGACTCAATTCATGCAAATGTCTATGGCCAATAAAAAGAGTAGTGATGCGGCGATTAAGAATCTTGAAAACCAAGTGGGGCAACTTGCCAAGCAAATTACCGAACAACAATCGGGTCCTTCCTTTTTCGCGATACTCAAGTGAATCCAAAGGCGGATTGCAAGGCGATTGTTACTAGAAGTGGGAGGGAGTTAGTGAAAGAAAAGGAGAAAAATGTGGAGGAAGAAAAACTTGAGGGTCTTGTGGAGGATTATAGTGATGAGGAAGTAGTTGAAAATAAAAGTGATGAAATGGTTGAAGTTGAAAATAATAGTGGTGAGGAGTTGAAGAAAAAGGAGAGAGTTAGGAGAGTTAAGAAGGGAAAGGATTTAGTGAGCGCTACTCCGATCCAAAACTTACCATATCCTCATGCCCCTTCAAAGAAGGAAAATGAGAGGCACTATGCGCGTTTCATGGACATTTTCAAGCAGTTACAAGTTAACATTCCGTTTGTCGAAGCTTTGGAACAAATGCCAAAGTATGCAAAGTTTATGAAAGACATTCTCACGAAGAAGCGCAGGTATTCGGAACCGGAAACTATTGTTCTTGATGCGAGTTGTAGTACAATCATCCAAAGAACTCTTCCTAAAAAAGAAGTTGATCCGGGGCGTGTGACTTTGCCGGTCACCATTGGTGACATCTATGTTGGAAAGGGCTTAATTGATTTGGGCTCAAGCATTAATCTTATTCCTTTGTCCATTGTAAAGAAGCTTGGGAACATTGAGATGAAAGCCATTCGTATAACTTTACAATTGGTCGACAAGTCCACAACTCATCCTCATGGGTTAGCTCAAGATGTCTTGGTAAAAGTTGACAAATTCTTCTTCCCGGTTAATTTTGCTGTTATCTATATGGAGGAAGATGAAGATGCACCGTTAATTCTTGGCCGACCTTTCATGAAAACCGCCCGTATGATGATTGATGTGGATGACGGTTTAATGAAGGTGAGGGTTCAAAATGAAGAGGTTTGTTTTGATCTTTTCGAAGCTATGAAACATTCAAAAGATAAACATGATAGCTTTCGGATCGATTCAATTGAAGAAGCAACTGTGGAGGTTTCTAAGCATGTACATGAAATCTCTCCTTTGGAAATGACTCTTAATGATTCTTTTGAAGTATTTTCTGAAGAAGAAGAAAGAGCTCTTGAAGAGTGTTTAAAAGAGCTTGACTCCCTCAAAGAGTTGCAACCATGGGAGGTAGAACCGGAAGAATTAAAAAAGTATGTGAAAGAGGAGAAGTCACAACTTGAATTGAAGGTCTTGCCTTCCAATTTAAAATACGCGTTTCTTGATGACGGTGGTAATAAGCCGGTTATCATTAGTAACGTGTTATCCAAAACCGAGGAAAGCCGTCTAATTCATGTTTTGAAGAAAAACCAAGATGTTATAGGTTGGGTCCTTTCCGATTTGAAAGGAATTAGCCCGGCTTATTGCATGCATCGTATCTTGATGGAAGAAGATTTCAAGGCGGTAGCCCAACCGCAATGCCGCTTGAATCCAACAATGAAAGAGGTGGTGAGAAAAGAAGTGGTTAAGCTATTGGAAGCCGGTATGATTTACCTGATTTTCGATAGCCCGTGGGTTAGTCCAGTCCATGTTGTACCAAAAAAAGGAGGAATGACCGTGATTCGTAACCAAAAAAATGAGTTGGTCCCGACAAAAACAGTGACGGGTTGGAGGATGTGCATTGATTATAGACGGCTCAACACCGCGACAAGAAAAGATCATTTTCCATTACCATTTATGGACCAAATGTTAGAGAGGTTATCCGGGCAGCAGTTCTATTGTTTTTTGGACGGATATTTGGGGTATAACCAAATTGCGGTTGACCCGGTGGATCATGAGAAGACGGCCTTTACGTGTCCCTTTGGTATTTTTGCGTATCGTAAGATGCCTTTTGGTTTATGTAATGCGCCGGCAACTTTCCAATGGTGCGTTCAAGCTATCTTCTCCGACTTAATAGAAAAGACGATGGAAGTGTTCATGGATGACTTTTCGGTTTTTGGAGGTTCGTTTGATTTATGCTTGACAAATTTGGAAACTGTTTTAGAGAGGTGTGTGAAGACAAATCTAGTGCTAAATTGGGAGAAGTGTTACTTTATGGTAACGGAGGGAATTGTGCTCGGCCACAAAGTTTCTTCCAAAGGCCTTGAGGTTGATAGAGCGAAAGTTGAAGTGATAGAGAAGTTGCCTCCTCCGACCAACGTGAAAGGGATCCGAAGTTTCCTTGGGCATGCAGGATTTTATCGGCGTTTTATCAAAGACTTTGCAAAGGTGGCTAGACCATTGAGCAACTTGCTAAGCAAGGACCATGTATTTCTTTTTAACGATGAATGTCTTCATGCTTTCTAAATTTTAAAAGAAAAGTTAGTTACCGCTCCAATAATAATCACTCCAAACTGGACTTTGAATTTTGAACTTATGTGCGATGCGAGCGATTATGCTGTTGGAGCGGTGCTTGGTCAGAGGAAGGAAAAAAGTTTCCATGCCATACACTATGCAAGTAAAGTATTAAATGAGGCACAAGTTAATTATGCCACAACTGAAAAAGAATTACTTGCTATTATGTATGCGCTTGAGAAATTTAGATCCTACCTCATCGGGTCAAAAGTTGTTGTTTACACCGACCATTCGGCGATCAAGTATTTGCTTACCAAACCGGATTCGAAGCAAAGGCTCATCCGATGGATCCTTTTATTACAAGAGTTTGATTTAGAAATAAAAGATAAAAAGGGTTCGGAAAATTTGGTGGCAGATCACTTGTCTCGCCTTGTGAATGTTGAGGTCACCATTGCTGAAAAGGAAATCCAAGAGGAATTTCCTGATGAAAAACTTTTTAAAGTCCAAGTTAGGCCTTGGTTTGCAGATTTTGCTAACCATAAGGCTACCGGTTGGGTGCCCGAAGACCTGACTTGGAACCAAAAGAGGAAGTTCCTTTCGGATGCTAGTTATTACGTATGGGACGACCCGTATTTATTTAAGTTAGGAAGTGACAACCTTTTGAGAAGGTGTGTCACGAGTGATGAGGCTCAAAGCATTCTTTGGCATTGCCACAACTCGCCGTATGGAGGCCATTTTAATGGTGCGAGAACGGCCACTAAAGTCCTTTAATCGGGCTTTTATTGGCCTTCTCTTTTTAAAGACGCACATCTCCATGCCAAAAGTTGTGACATGTGCCAAAGAACTGGTGGAATTAGACAACGAGATGAAATGCCCCTCCAAAACATACAAGAGGTAGAAATTTTTTATTGTTGGGGCATCGATTTTGTTGGTCCATTTCCACCATCTTTTGGAAATGAATATATGTTGGTCGCAGTTGACTACGTTTCGAAGTGGGTTGAGGCGATTGCCTCACCTAAGGCAGATGGCAAAACGGCGATAAACTTTTTAAAGAAATACATTCTTTCCCGTTTTGGCACTCCTCGGATGCTCATTAGCGATGGTGGGTCGCACTTTTGTAATACACCTCTCGAAAATGTTTTAAAACACTATGGTGTATCACATAAGGTGGCAACCCCTTACCACCCGCAGTCGAATGGTCAGGCTGAGGTATCCAACCGTGAGATAAAAAGAATCCTTGAAAAAACCGTGTCTAGTTCAAAAAAAGATTGGTCACAAAAATTGGATGAGGCTTTATGGGCATATCACACGGCTTATAAAGCTCCAATAGGTCTAACTCCGTTTCAATTGGTTTATGGTAAAACTTGCCATCTACCGGTTGAATTGGAGCACAAGGCCTTGTGGGCCTTAAAAATACTGAATTTTGACAAGGACTTGGCCGGTGCCAAAAGAAAAGTGCAACTTCTTGAGCTGGAAGAAATGCGTAATGCCGCATACCACTCAAGCTGGTTGTATAAAGAAAAAGTGAAAGAGTACCACGACAAGAAGCTCCGGCAAAAGGACTTCAAGGCCGGATAATTGGTATTGCTGTTTAACTCTCGGTTAAGACTTTTTCCGGGAAAATTGAAGTCCAAGTGGTCCGGGCCCTTTTGTGTAAAGGAAGTTAAGGACTTTGGAGCGGTTGTTATCGAAGACCTGGAAAATAAGGACTCTTGGACCATAAACGGTCAGCGCCTGAAAATTTACCTTCTTGGAAATGTCGATCGCGCTTCTAGTTCTGTTCTCCTTGATGTTCTTAATTGAGCATCTTGGACCGTCGAGCTTATCCGACGTTAAACAAGCGCTTGTTGGGAGGCACCCCAACATTGTAAGTATTCCCTTTAATTTCTTGATTTTTAGTGTTTTTCTTTAGTGTTGCTTTACCTTGTGGTGTTGTGTAAATTTTTCTGCACTAATTAAGAAGGAGCTTTGGTGCACTTGTTGATCTGCTGCACCAAAGCAGAGAAAATTTTCCCTGGTGTAAAGCGCCCGACGCTTGAATCTTGTCGCCCGGCGGTTGTGTGGTTGATGGCCCCTCCTGGGCCAGGCGTGAGAGTATGGGGGGAGAGGAAATGTTTGTCTTTTGAATTGTTTTGCTGAGGTTTTTAATTTTAATTATTATGAATTTATTGGGGCTTTGACCATTGTGCCCCTCCTTGCTTTAAAACCCTTGGAATGTGTTTTGTGGTTTTATTTCTCATTTGGAAACCAACATATTGTCTCTCCCTCTGCTCTCACGAATTCTCAACTGCAGTTTCTTTTTCTCAGCACTCAAGGTATGCATGTTATTTTTTTGCTTGGAATCATGTTCTTTTCATCTTTGTGTCATTAAAAACCTTTTGGGTTGTTTGATTTTGGAAAATGACTTACCCAAACCCTCAGTCAATTTCATTTTCTGATTAAGAAATAATTTGTTTTGGAAGCAAATTGCATGTTCTGATTTTCTTTCTTGTTGCATGTTAATTTTCTGGAGTGGGTTTTGAGTAAGTGTTGAAAAGTGTTAATTTTATTTTTCTGGTATGGATTTTGAGAGTATTGGTTCTTTGCTGCTATGGGGTTTTTATTTTTCTGGTATGGGTTTGTAAAAATTCTGCTGCTGCTGTGTATTTTTCTGGTTTTCGTGGTGTCGCCCAGCGCTTGAGAGGCGCTGCGTCGCTTGTATTTCGCCTGGCGCTTGAGGGGCAGTGCGTCGCCTGCAGGCCGCCCGGCGGTTTAGGGGCGTTTTTCCCAGTTCTGTCTTTGCATGCTGTTCCATTTTTTTTGTCTAACAGGGCTGATGTCTTTTGTCTTTGCATGTTGTTATTATTGTTTTTGTTGTAGATGGCTTCTTTTGGACCTCAACGGCGAAGAACAAAGAAGAGAAGTGTGGAATCCACATCCAATGTTCCTGCGGAATTCGACAGCTCCCGATTTATATCCGCTTACCATGAATCAAGGATCAAGTCTCTTGAGGGCAGATCTGTCCTCTCTGAAAAGAAGTTTGCTATCAACCTTGAGGGGGATTATCGGCGAATTCAGGCCATATTTGAAAAGAAGAAGTGGGATGTTTTATTGAACCCTGCTTATCGTGTTTGCTTTCAGCTGATAAGAGAATTTTATGCAAACGCGATTCTGCCCGAAGATGAATTTTACAGGTTCAAAACCTATGTAAGGGGAAGGGAAATTAGCTTTAGCCGTGATGCCATCAACAAAATCTTGGGAAAGCCGAGCTCCTTGGGTAGCTTGCAAACCGATGAGTACTCAAAACTGTTAAAAAATTTGCATGATCACCAGGTTGTTGGTAGTGTGCTTTTAAAACCAGGGTGCTCGGTGGATAAAAATGCTAAAGGGGAGCCGATTAAGTATAGTCGGAAGTACATGACTCCGGAGGCACAGGCCGTCCTCCTTTTGCTGTGTTACAATGTCAAGCCGCGACATCACCGTTCTTCTGTCCCGCTTGATGTTGCGCTCCTCATGTACTGTATAATGACGGTTAAGGAGGTGGATGTTGCCAGGGTCATAGAGGCGGAAATGAAAAATTTTATTGAGAATACCCGGAGGCCTGGAGTTCATGATGATGCTCCTATTATTTTCCCTTGTTTAGTTCAATCTTTGATTTATGAAACTGATATTCTCATTCTAGGTGTCATTAACGAAAAACTGAAGTTTTTGGTTGATGACAATTATTTGGATCGTTTCTGTAAACCAAAGGACGAAAGGAAGAAGAAGGCTGCAGCAGAGAAAGGGAGTAGTTCTGGTGTCCAGGCGGATACGAACGACTCATCCGTCTTCGATATGAAGGCGGCATTCAACTATACTTGGGACATGGGTGAGTCGCTCAACAGGGCTAACCAATTTAATTTTGATTGTATGCAGCAGTTGTATCATTATCAGACGCACCCGGCGGAGTACCTTCCTTTTCCTACAAGGGAGGCGTACGACGCTTATGCAAATTGGCCTGGGGACAGGCACCCATTCTTTTCGGAGGGGGCAAGCACCGGTGGTGTTGTTGCGGAGGATAATGATGATGATGATGATGACGATGGTGATGAGGGCATGGATGAGATGCAGGATGATCTCAATGAGTTGATTAATTAGGCTTCAAAGTGAAGTATTTTAATTTTATTTTTTCAGTTTTAATAGGAACTTTTATTTTCAGTTTTAGTATGAACTATTGTTTCAGTTTTTAAGTATGTACTTTTGGATCGCTGTGGCGAGTACATTTTCAGGTGTTATGAGCACCATAATTATAATATTTTAAGTTGGTTAATTTTGGTTTAGTATAAATTCTGTTTATATAGTGTTAAATTCTGTTTTTTTTATATATAATGGTTGTCCTTGAAATGTTGGAGAATTTTGTGCGTTAACACAAGGAAGAGAAAAAAATACCTTGTTGGCTTTCAACATGGATGGTGATGATATTATTCTTGATGGTGTGCACAACCAAAGTTTGGAATTTTGTGTGGTAGAATCATAGTGTGAATGTGAGGTTGTTTTTACTTTTTGAAAAGTTTGTCAATGCAATGTTTGGTAAACTCTTGTTCGATGTGATTCATTTAGGACATAACCATATATGTGAGTGCCCTCCGTTGTTCAAATAGAAAATTAATGAGGGATTTTAGTAATTGTTGCTTACTCAAACTTTTTATGTTTAATCTTACTTTTTGTTTTGAATTATGGAAACTTTGAAATGATCAAGGCAATTTTTGAGTATTACGAGTAGACCCACTTTTCCAAAAAATTCACTTCCAGATTACCTTGTGAGTGTGTGAACATTTGATACCTCTCTTGAGACTTAAATGAAAAATTTTGTTTTCTTGAAGCATGAACCCTTACTTTAACCGTTTGATTGAGCATTTTGAATTAAGACATAATATTGTTGAAGTTGGGGAGATTGGTTCATTTTGATAAGAGAAGAAGGAATTGTGGGCAATGCATTCTCAAAAGATTGAAATAGAAAAGAAAAAAAAAAGATATAAATACATTAATGAAATTGTGAAATTCTAAAGAAAGAGAAATAGAATGCATTGTGAGAAAAGTTGGGAAGTTTGAGCATGAAGGCTTGTTTCGGAACAAAAAATGCTCATCGCAAAATTTACCCCTTTCGTGTTCAATGGCCGTGTACATATGTCCCTTATTTCTTAACTCGGCCAAGTTTTAACCTATAAAAGTCCTTTTGTGATCATTGTTTCCATTTTTGCTTGATTAATTGTGAGATGAGTGCATAAATTGTTTTGGATGTGGCACTGTTGCTTTGAGTTTGTTTTGTCCTTTGTATATATTGAGCTAGGCTCATTTGAATAAGTTTGGTGATTCATTTCGAACTTGAGGGTACTTTTTGTTGCATTGTATGATTTTACGATTAGGATGATGTCATATTCATGTTTTGATCCTATGTATATTTTGAAAAAATTTGAGCGTGCATCTTTCGAGTTTGAACCATTTATGGTTTCGGTTTTTTGGTATTTGGAAATCTTAGTTGTTTTTGATGAACACTCACTCTTGTTTGAGGACAAACAAAGATGCAAGTTGGGGAGAGTTGTTAGGTGTGAAAATGTGTTTATTTTCATAGTTTATTTTTACACCTTTTTAGCTCTTTTAAATGCTTTAATCGAAAAACGACTTATTAATTAAGCAGGTCTTGCATTTTTGTGAATATATGGTGCTTTGATGTGTTTGCTACTTTTTGCAGGTATTCTGGTTATTTTATCGCTAATCATTTCGACCCGATTTCGAAGTGGTGAAATTTCAAGATTTTGGTCCTGGGGCCTCTTGACCGCCCGACGCTGCAGAGGCGGTTGGCAGCAAATATTTCATTTCTTCATTTCAAGTTATAGAGAGGTGGCACTGCTGCGCCTCTCTATTTCGCCCGGCGTTAGGTTTGCTTCGCCCGGCGTTCAACAGGCGATGCCTCATCCCTTATTTCCTCCAATTTTCCAGCATTGTTCCAGAGAGTTGGCACTGCTGCGCCTTCTGCTTCGCCCGACGCTCTTTGCCTTTCGCCCGACGCACTGTGCTTTTCGCCCGGCGCTTTTACAAAAATATCTTTGCACTTTTGCTTTTTGGCTGGCACGTGAGTTGATGAGTGGGCTTTGCCCAGCGCCCTTTGCACCGCCCAGCGGCCCTTTCTGGGGAAAACCCTCTATTTAGGCTATGTTTGTATCATTTTGCAAAAAAACTACTACTTTTCATCTTCTCATTGTGTAACTTAGATATTTTGGAGAGAAAAACTCCATTAACACCCATTTTCTGGTTTCTTAGTTTTTATGCTTCAATCTTTGATTATTGAAGATTGATGCTCCAAAAACTTTGTCCATTACTTGTTATGCAAGCTACCATGAAGATGTGTAGCTAATCTCTCTTTTGTGTCAAGGTTAGATGTAGGTAAGCTTTTCCTTTGTATGTATATGGATTGATTCTAAGTTGTGAACTCTTAGATGATGAATGTATGGTGAAAAACCTTGTTTCTATGTTTATTCTTTGTGTTGGTTCATGATTGAGAAATATGCTCCAACTCTTTACCTAGGTTTTTCATCCATCAAATGTATATTGGCTAGAGATAGCAATGTGTGTTGATGTTCATAAATATTGAACTCTAATGTTGTCATTTTGATAGTTTGTGTGAGAAATCAACAAAGGATCAAAATGGTAAAACTCACAATATGTGTTAGAGATAAACATATTGAGAGGATATGTGATTGTATTTATCATTTAACCGAGTTCATAGCTTTATCAATTGTATACGTGCAAAGTGGTTTGTCGAACCCTAACCTTGACATCTTTTTATAAACCGTTAAATCAATCCTTTACCGCTTTTAATTAACTTTGAATGCAACCGTTACGAAAACAACCTAAAACCCCTTGTTACTTTAAAGTTTGAAACGTTACGACTGTCGAACGGCGGTAATATCACGAACAATCTCTGTGGAACGATAACACTAAACCCGAACTCTATTTGTATTCCAACAACCAACAACGTACTCAAGGTTGCAGAACCCTCTGAGGGTTTCACGGTGGCTGAGATACAAACTGTTACGGCTTTGCAACACCCATGTCAGGTCGAACAACATCAACAGGTTCGGATCCTACATTACGTACTTAATTTTTCAATAACTACATACATGTCTCCATTTTTTCTTTCTTCCTCTTTTAATAAAATTTTTTTTACATCGGCAGACTCAACACAATGTCAAACCTCCTGTCCAGATAACACAAGTTGCTGACAACCAACCACTTCCGGGCCTTCAACCACAAACCGACTACCACCACCCTCTACCGCACCAACAACCTCCCCAAGTTCAACAACATCAGCACGCCCAGCCGATACGACTCTGTTTCATCCTGGTTCTTTTTGCCGTTTTTTTACTGCATCAACCTTATTTGCATATGTTCATGGTAATACACCTTAATGAAATTTCATGTCATTGTCTGTTCTTTTTCCTCTTCATGTCACGTGACATATTGTGTTTATGTTCATTTACTGGTTTTTTTCTGACAGGTTCCTCAGGCCCCTGCTGTGCGACGAAGACGAAAGAGGAGAAGAATCAGGAGATCTGGAAGAATGGGTACAAGGGTTCGAGAATTTGATTCAGATGATGGTCAAGAGCCGGACTACGAAATCGTTGATTCTGATGATGACGATGATCAAGACTACGCCTGGGAAAACTATTTGACAGTGAGGAGTTTTAGATTTAGTGATTAAGTTTGATGGAACATTAACCGAATTCTTCTTGGCTATTTTAATATGTTGTTTGTCTTTTTAATGTAATGCACATTAGTGTTTGTACTGACCTCTTTCTAAAGTTAATATATTTTGTTTTCAACTTTATCTTTAAAATGCTTCATACATAGAATATACTGTTGATTTTGTAAATTGATTTTAATCAATTATATTACATAGTGTTATTTTTAGAAATCTGACTAAGTTTACTATAGATTCATATATTTTTAAAATTATTATCAAAACATACAATATTATTTGCAGTAATTGATGAACAATTTGAATATTAGCGGGAACACTAAGTTACTGATCGATACATTTAATATTTACGGAAACATTAACTTAGAGATCAAATAATTTAATATTAACACAAGCATTAACAAACTTAGCAAAATTGTTGATTTTATAACGGGAATTTAAAGTTATTGATAAAAAAATTGAATATTAACGAGAAAACAAAGTTATTGATTCAAATATTGAATATTAACGGGTACATTATTACTTTTCAAAATATTGAATATTAACGGGAATATGATTACTATGATAATATATTGACCTTATAAACGGGAAAAACTTTACTCTTTGATTCATCTACTACATTTTATTTTCGTTTTTTTTTTTCAATACTTAAATGATGACGTGTGCGCACTCCACACCAGAACCCGTGCGGACGCACGGGTTTCCCACTAGTTTTTATAATCTAATGATGACATTGTGTACTTCCAAAAATACAAGACATGCACTATGAAATTTTAAGTTTTATTTAATTTATGCTTTAAAATATAATAATGATCAAATCAATGTTAAATGATATTGAAAATAATATCCCTAATAATAACTTTTTTCAATAATAAAAAAATAGTTCTTCGAATATTCTAAAATTTTGATATATTTTTTTGAAAAATTAAAAAGTAAATATTTTTGAATTTTATAAAAGACGAGCAATTTTTATAAGTTTATTCTAATAAATATTAAACCGACAAAACGATTTGATTTACCCATCAAATCAATTTAACCGAATCCATCAAAAATTAAAATTTTATTAATCGAAATTGAACCATAAAAATAAAAATGAAATCCTGATTTACGTCAAATTTAAGTTTCTAACCCGAAATCAATAGAATCTATTGTCCATCCCTAACACTCGCATTTAAGAATAAGAGTTATGAGAAATCCGGAAAAATAAAGACAATGAATCTTATATAAACAAAACAAAGATTAAGTTGAAAAAGACAAAAAAGGATGGGAATTTTGACCAAAACAATGTATAGTGAAAAGAAAAACGGAGCATGGGCATTTTCAAAAAACATAGCTCCGAAACAGAGAATGGTTTCGAAGATTTTCCAAAGCAGTAAGCTTGAAAAAGATGAAGATTGAAGGGTGAATAAGTTACTTGATGAAAGGTTGGAAATTTGTTCTTCACCATGTTAGTTTCTTATCTTCAATTTCCAAGAACCGGTTCTAATGGAATCTCCTGTTTCCGCGTTGTTTGCTTAGATTTGACTAAAATTAAAATATTTGCTTCCCATACATCCACAAGACAAACTACTAACTGCACAATGTTGGATTGTGATTAATGGAGTTATAGGCAGGTCTGCATTCAGTGTTTCCTCACATGCTTCCAAGAAGGGTCTGTTGTTACTTTCCCAAAGAAATTCCCATTTGAGTACCTAAGAACGCAGTAGCTATAAAATATAGTAGCAGAGGCTCTATTTGGGCAGCGCTCCAGAACATCTCTCTGGTAGCAGTAGAGACACATAATTGCAAAAGTTTACATTGCCACGGAAAATAGTTCCTTAGATTGTGGAAACTCTTAGTAGTTTGTTGCATTCCCTAAGTGGTTATATAACCATTTGTAATTATTAGCTATAAATGTTGTTATTACTATATATTACTTACATTTATAACCACATTTAAAAAATGACATTTGTGTTCGAGAATAATACATTGAAAAACTAGTAACACATCAAACATATATTTCCAGATTAACCAAGAATTGAACAAGTTGTTTATCACCCTTCAGGTAAATTTAGGGTAGCTTCTCAACAACTTTAAAATGGTTGTCTTCATTTTTTACTTCAAATCTTTTTTCTAACAGAACTCTAAACATTTTCATGTCTGGCACAAACTGAACCATAGTATCAACTATCTAGCTGAAACACTAGTTAAGGTTACTTCATCAACAGAATTAACCTTAGAATTTTTTGAAACTTGATCTTCATTCTTGAACATTCTCCCAACTGAAAATGCTGGTTGTGTGGGTTTTGGAAGGCCTACTGTGTCACTCCCTAACATTCGAACAATGGTGGACATGGTTGGTCTATCCGCTGCATCTTCTTGTACACACAATAAACCAATATGTATACACTTCATGACTTCACTTTCAACGTACGTGTTTTTGTGAAACGGGTCGATTAATTCTAAACTTTTCCCTTCACACCAAAGTTTCCAAATCTGCATACAAATATGAATATTTAGAAACTTGAGTAGGAACATTTTGTAAGAAAATGTAGAACTCACATATAATAGAAGACTTTGCATGTGTTCTGAAAGAAAGAATTCTCCATTTCTTTTTCCGTAAATTATTTCTAATAAAAGAACTCCAAAGCTGAAAACATCAGATTTTACTGAAAATAACCCAGCCATAGCATATTCTGGAGCCATGTATCCACTATATAAAATCAATAGAACAGTTTCAGTTGTGAATCATGTAAAATTTTCTAATACTTTGCTTTAAAAAGAGTTGCCAGTAACACTTACTAGGTGCCAATAACTCTCTTTGTTTTGGTTTGACATTGATCTTTTTCAAATGTCCTTGCTAATCCAAAATCTGATATTTTTGGATTCATTTCATCGTCGAGAAGAATATTACTAGCTTTCAAATCTCTATGGATTACTCTAAGTCGAGAATCCTCATGAAGGTATAGCAGTCCTCTTGCGATTCCATTGATAATGCTTAGTCGTAATTTCCAATCTAGCTGCTTATGTTTTTCCTTATCTGCCAAGTATACAAACATTGTATTCATTAGAGCAGGTAAGAGAATACAATGATGATAGAAATTGGGAAGATTAAAGTTTGTCAAAACATACCGAAAAGGTGAAAATTAAGGCTTGAATTTGACATGTACTCATATACCAGTATATTTTCATTTTCTTCAAAGCAGCAACCCAAGAGTTTCACAAGGTTTCTGTGTTGTAATTTAGCTATGAAAATAACTTCATTCTTGAACTCCTCAAAACCTTGGCCTGACGTTTCTGAAAGCCGTTTGGCTGCAATTTGAGTCCCATCTGGTAAAATACCCTGATAAAAATGAACAAAAATAGATTGGTAGTACATAAAAGTTATAAAGAAAAAATATAAAGGCATTCGCAGGCTTCTAGATCCAATTTTATTCATACCTTATAAACTCGACCAAATCCACCTTCTCCTAATTTAGATGATTCTGAAAAGTTATCAGTGCTTTGTTGAATTAAAGTTAAAGGGATCATAGGAAGGTCTCCATTTAATGAATCCTTACTTTGAACACGATCCCCGAAAGATATAAGAGTAATGGTCCTCCTCATAAGTAACTCACCTAGTAAGTTTGAATAGAGACTTATATTCTCATAGGTAATTTATTTAAATGAGGTTAGAGAACTTTCAACATGTATGTATGCAACTTGTTATATTAGTTACCTTTCTTTCTCCAGTTGTAGTAGACACAATAAATTAGTAGAGCTACTGCCACCAGTACGCTTACAATGATGATGATGATCAAGGTTTTGGTATTACTTCCACCTTTCTTCTTGCCTGCAACACTATCATAGATGAAAATGTTTCATTTCTTTTATCAGTTTATAGGCCAAATTCAACAATTGATAATACCTGGATTTGGCGACGGAGAAGAAGGAGATCCTGTTTGCAGGTTGTAGAACTTATTATCATCAAACTTTATCCCGCAACTAGGAGATAACACTGCCCATTTTACATTTGTTCTACAGCAATGAGGAACTATATCCAACATAGCCTCCAAACATTGTCTGCAACCATCCTTACTAATTTCTCTACTACACTGCACCCAGCCATACCTTTTCTGGTTGTCACTCCAGTCGAACTCACCGAATGCCCAATTGGCATTGTCTTCTTTTGAAGTCACTTTACCTATCAACTTCCTCATGTCATTTTCTGCTTTTCCAAGTTCAGTTGAGTCCTTAACAGTTTTGGTTCCGGTAAAATTCCATGTTGGGGTTGTATAAACTTTTCCTTGGATATTGTGATTAGAAAATCCTACAACGCATAGTTCATACCATATAATAGCCGAGACGCTGCTCGGACAACGTTGACCTATATCTATGGCAGCGGTGTTGACACAAAATTGACAGAAAGTTCCTCTGACATCACCACGACAATCATAGAACCCATAAACATCATCATCATTGTTGTTGTTGCTGCTGTGAATGGTGGTTTGGTTAGATACTGTGCCTGCTGCAGAATCAGAGTTTATCCATGAAAGAACTTTGTTAATGTTGGATTGGTATGCTGTGTTGTTTGTTTTTTCTGTTGAATTCTGGCAATAACTTAATTTGTAATATGGTAATTGTGCATTTGTTAAGGTGAAGAGGAAAATATGAAGTAGAATGAAGCTTAGAAACCTTGTACATGTCATGTTCTGTTGTAACGTTTTCAGGGTTGTCTTGTCAGTTTTTTCCTTCAACTACTTCCAAGAATTTTAGGAGAAATGTTAGCACAACAGTTTCTGAATTGTGTTGTGTATTCTTTTTCTTCTGTTTGTTTATTTTATTATATGAATACTTTTCTGCTGCTTCTGTCAATTCAAAGCATCACATATGTAGAAAATTCAGATGTATGAATATATTAGTCAACTAAAGATTAATAAATTATTTCTATAAAAGACTAAAAGTTCATCATAGAAGGGATTTTGAATTGTGGTGTTTCCTTTTTTGAAAAAAAGTGGATTAAACAACTCAGTAGATACAGAAAGTCATGCATGGATTTTAGGGGTGGACAAAAGAAAATCAACCAAGTATACCCAACCCGTTGCTCCTGATCGGGTTACATCGGGTGTTTGGTTCGATTTGAAGCGAACTCCTTCAGTTTGTTTCGAATGGAAATAATAGGCCTGTTGGTGACTGAATCCGACTATGCCCAGTTAATATTTTATTAATATATCATAATTATATGGGGATTACTTTATCAACTCCATCGGCGAGGGTGAACACACTAAAAATTTGAATTTTTCATTTTCATATTTTCGAGATGTACCTTCAATACACACAGAAATATAGGGTGAGTCATTCACCCTATATTTGTCAAATCTGATCTAGAGATGAATCTACGGAATCACCCAGAAAAAATTACGGAGATGTATCTCTGGATTAAACCCTAAAAGTGTTTCACAAGTGAATTATCCACCTCAAATACTTTCAGGGGTTACTCTAGAGATGCATTTTCGTAATTTTTTCGGAGTGATTTCATAGATACATATCTGAAATAACACCTGAAAGTATTTGAGAGTTTTTGTCTTAGGAGCAAGTGTCCCAAATTAATATTTTTTTTAGCCAAAATTATATTTTTAGACCATTTATATTAAGGATATCATAAAACCATAACTATTAATAATAATTCAAGAATGTCATGTATAAATTCAAATATTAATACAAGTTTAAACTATAATGTTATCAATATACACATACAAAGAATAATACCAAATACAAATATTGGGTATATCTAACTGAAACTCCCTAGTTCCTTCTCTGCCACATGCACTACAAGGCATTTTGTGCCTCGGTCATCATGATATGTACGATGGCCATTGCAGGACTACCTTCCTGAACCTGTCCAGACTCTACAATATGCTGACAGTCTAACAACACATGGGTGTGGTCATTCCTAGCATGCCCCTATTCCAATATCTCATATTGATCTAGTCTAGGTGGTGCTCTCATAACATGTGGTGTCATGTAAGGTTGTGACACTTGATAGAACCATTGGATGTAGCCGTGTGCATCAGTCCATGGTTTAAGAGCAAGCATCCTTCGTGCATCATTTGGAGTCAGGTGGCTTTCAAAACTAGCAAGTTTGGCATCAAGTTGTCTGCGTTGGACCATTGGAGGAGCAGACACAAAGGGGGTGTCTTGGAATTACATGCATAAAATCGAACTGACGCATGACTTGCTCTGGCAGATATGGATACATCAAACGTGACCCACAATCCAACCATCTAGAGTATAAGGCTATAGCGTTTAAGGGATGCGCATGACAGTGATATTTGTATGGGCAGAAGCATATGTCATCTGCTATAGTGCGAGCAATAAACACCCGGAACGACTCTATAACCTAATTCCCTCTAAACGGAGTAAAGACGCAAACACCTGGCCAATCCTCAGTGTAGTTATTCTCAGGAACCCAGCTGGATATGCGAGGAAAGTGAGACACGATCTACTCCTGGAAACAATTCATATAAAATGTTAGTAATAAGTGAAACACAAGTGTTATAAAAATATTAGTAATAGTAAAGATGCAAATATATACCATAAGAAACGTGCACCTTCCTGTCATCTGTCTTCTCTTCCAAAGTCAAGCTTCACTTAGTTTGCAGTACAGATAAATCAAACACGCAGACCCTCAGTTGTACTCGTGGATTCACTCTAAGTTGATGAAGTATGTCAGGTAGTCTACATCGACATAGGTTGCACTTTTGTCCACAGATATTGTCGTGTTAACCAAGTACATGAAGTACGAACTTAGTGCACATTGTCTGTGTAACAAAACATGTTCATCATCACCTTAAACTTCCACTTCCGCAGCTAGGTGGTATTTGTATAATTCCAGGAAGAATGAAAATCGAGCATGAGCGCCTCTCGCGATATCAAGCTCTATTTAGGCCTCACCTGGGTCAACTCCTAAATAGTTCACCATCATTTCAAGTGCTTTGGATTTGTTGATCCAGGAATGATTTGGTAATATTTCCCTAATTGTAAGATGCAGAAGTCATGATACATCATCAAAGGTGATATACATCTCACCATGAGGGATGTGGAAAGATGACATCTCCAAGTGTCATCTTTCCCCAAAAGTCGCCAACATACCATGATTGATGGTCTTATACCCAATGACGCATAAACCTGCAAACTCATATTAACGAACTACATCTTGAAACCATGCGTCTTCATTATGTTCCAAGTTCAAAAACTTCCTTGCATGGTTTACAGGGTTTACCTTTTCATGCTCTTGTAAAAATAAATATATAAACATTAGCTACGGATCAGGAGGTTGTGATCGAATTCATCCAGAATCATATTTTGTATAGGTTCGGGATCCCAGAAACCATCACTACGGATCAAGATTTCGTATTCGTTGGCCAGAAAATGCAAGAGTTCGCAGCCGAAACGAGTTTCAAATTGGTTACTTCGACACCATATTATGCTCAAGCAAACGGTCAGATCGAAGCAGCTAATAAGGTGGTAATTGGACTCATAAAAAAGCACGTGGCTAGAAAGCCAAAAAATTGGCACAAGATGTTAAATCAAATTTTATGGGCTTCTCGAACATCCCCCAAGGAGTCAACCAACTCGACTCTGTTTCGTTTGACTTCCGGTCACGACGTCGTATTGCCAGCAGAAATATGTATACAATCAGTTAGAGTGCAACCACAACATGAAATTCTGTCGGAGCAATACTGAGACATGATGCTAGACGAAATTGTGGACTTAGACGAAGAAAGGATGACAGCGTTAAATGTGTTATTACGCCATAAGGCACGAGTCGCCAAGGCATATAATAAGAAGGTCAGAAAGAAGACCTTTGCAGTTAACGACTATGTGTGGAAAGCAGTGCTGCCCATGGATCGACGGGATCGAACGCTAGGGAAATGGTCACCAAATTAGGAAGGACCATTCAAAGTAATCCAAGGGTTCAGTAATAACGTATACGAGGTTCAGGAAGTAGGTATGGACCAACGAGTCTTAAGGGTAAATGGGAAATATTTGAAAAAAATATAAACCTATGTTACAAGAGATTCAAATTAACAAGTAACTTTTTCATTAATAAGTGGCCAAAATGGGCTAGGAAGGCCAAGATGGCTTACAAAATATCCAAGTAAAGTTACAACAGTTCGACATGCAAATTAAGAGGAAGCAGGGAATCTAGATTTAAAATCTTCAAAAAGGGTCTTCTCGTGAACAACCTTGCTTTCGAGGAGAGCTTTCTTTTCCGCATTTGACCAATGGTGTCTTTTATTTTGAGAGCCGCTTCGATGTGAGCAATCCCTTGGGCGACTTCTTGACCAATGGCCTCTTGAGCAGGCAAAGGTTTAGCGGAATCCAAAGAGGCCTTCTGTTTTTCGACCTCAACAATTTTTCTTGTAAGTTCAACTATCTGAGCTTGGTAGTCAGATATCTGCTGGTCGAAAGCATGATGCTTATCAGAGCGCTCTTGCTTTTTAACCTCGAAGTCCCTAAGTTTCTTCTCACAAAGTGAACTGAGGTACCACTCACGGTTCATCTCGTTATTTTTCAGCCTAATTTGAGCGTCGAATTCATTTAAGTACGTGGCCATGAGAGTTGGAACTTGAAATTCGGCAAGTTCATCCAATATTTTGAACATATTACAAGCCACAACAGCTTCCTCTGTGACGGCCGCTAGAAAATCGTCCTCAAATAGGTATGTCTTCAATTGTTGGAGCTTGAGGGCAAAAGAAGCATCTATTTCTAGGGTTGGTATGGCCGTTGAACTAGTAGGTTGAACGTCCCCAGATTCTTGGTGAAGTTTGTGTAGTGCCTTCAAGGTGGCTGCTGGATTTGTTTGTTTTGCCGCCAAAATCTCCTCTGGAGTAAGGATTTCATTGACATTAGGCGTGGGCATGTTGGAGCCACCTTCAGCAGAAGCTTTAGGGTTCACGTCAACTTCAGCAGTAGTAGCAACAATCGAATGGGTTTTCAGTATCACCGGTGGTAGCACCATTCTTCCCAACCTCAGTGGTGGTGTGTTGAATTGGAGGTGTTGTCACCGCTGGGTCCTCTTCTGTCGAGGCCCCTTGGAACTTGTCAACTGTTTGAGGACTAAACACGGTTGCTGTCTCAGGAGGATTGACAATGGTAGTCGTTGCAGTATCATCCTTTTCAGCAGTGGTCGAAGCGGCCACAGTTTCCTACAAGTAAAGTTTCAGTGAGAAAATATTCAAGTACCATATGAATCAATAGAGCGAGGATGATGAATACCTTAGCAGATTGTTTTGGATGGGGTGCTTCAGCCTCAACAGGCTCGAAGACTTCAGCAAGATTTCTGGGGACAACAACACGGTCGAAGCAACCGTTTTTGAAGGCGTTTTCTTGATTAGGGCCCTCTTCTTCTTCTTTACCAATGGAGTAGCTGGGACTTCAGTAGGAAAGATCCGGGATTGGGTACTTTCATCCGACACGTCTCCCTCAGGAGATGGTATCTTTTCAGAAGCCTAACAAACATCGGAAACAAATGCGAAGGAACGTTGAAACATGTTATACCTATGGTTTCAGGATCTTTGGTTTCTTTGCAACCTTGGTGGAGGTCGATTCAACCACTGGTTTCCGTTTTCGACCCTAAGAAATAAGCACAACTGATTAGCTAAAGACAACTAATACAGTGAAAATGAGAAGTTCAGGAGTTACCTTCTTTGGTGGGTCTTCTGTGGCATCAGCTTCTTGGGTGTTCTCGACAGGCACAACAACTGTCGGATTGGGAGCTTCGCCAGCCGGGGCAGCAAAAGCATCGACCACGTTTTCCAGGAAAAGGTCACGTGCAAAAATTTGAGTCTGGTATTCTGACCACCAGACGTCGAAGTCTTCTGTAGTAAAGAAGGAGGGTTGGAACGCTAAGACATGCAACTCAAGATGTTGTGACGACCTGGAAAATCTAAGGCAGGCCTTATGACCCGCCAAGTTTAGCCGTCGACCAGCCCGCACAATGTCAGAAGAATGTTTCACCAAAGACTTAGGCAGCATTTGGCTCAGACCAAATTGACGGGCCACCAAGTTGGGCTGATAGTTCATAAACCCATAACCTGTGTTCCCCGTCTCAATTCGAAAGGATAGCATGGTAGGAGTCAGAAATGTCCTCCATATAGAGTTCGACTGCGCTGCTGCCCTGGGGAAACACCAGGCAATGGATTCTTGAACCACGTCGGGCCAAATTTTCGAGCCATGAAGGGTGCCATGCTTGGAACGAAAGACGTAGTTTCCACAAACATATTAAGATACTTCATGAAGAGAGTTTTGTTGGGGGTTTCTTGGGTGGTCATCAGAGCGATTCGAATGCCCTCTATAGGATGCTCTTTGTTTAAACGCTTCATTGTTGCAGAGGCAGGTAGTCCAGTTGGTGCTCGAAGGTGTCATTGAGTCAATGTTGCAACAACCATATAGGCCATGAGATATTTAAAGCTTTGGTAGTTGCCTGGAGGAGTTTTAGCCGCAAGGCTGATAGACCAAGGGAGTGATAAAGGGAGGCTAGTAAAAGTTTACCCAAAGATACCTGTCGACCTTCGTGAATTTGGATCGCCAGGTGTAGCACCCCAAAATTTGCCCTAACTTTTTCTGGCTTTTGTTTCGCATCCATCTGCATATCCATTAGGTCATGACTCATAATCATATCATCGCATTAGTTTTCTGAGACATGAGATCAGAGCATTTCTCTAAATAAGGGTTTTCTATTTGCAAGAATTTAAAGTCTGGTCCTTGTAATTTTCTATTCAGAGGATTCATCAGAGGCGTTGGGTCAGGTTTTATTGGGTGTGAATCAGGGTTTGGTTCTTTCTCTGTTCAGGACATTTCCTCATCAGTGTGCTTCAAGGTGTGAATAATGGAAAGCCAGAGAAAAGCAAAGGAACAAGAGCCAAGGGTCTTCAAATAAAACACGAGGGTCTATTATATCATATATCACTCCCCTTGATCCCACAAGTCATTGAAAGAAGGGAAATCATCCAGAGGATTGAACAGTGCAGCATCTCTTATCAAAAACAGTCAAAATTAGGGTTTTGGATTCAAGTGGTCTCCTGATGAAATTTTTATTCAGACTTGATCTCAATGTTTTCTACATGATATTAAGTGTCTAAGGATGGAATATTGGCCATTGATTCATTTCAGAAGAGGTTCAATTGATCAGTTGCTCGATAATCAAGAAATTGGGGAAATTTCAACTGTGCAGGGAAAAAAGTCAACTCCTGACTTTTTAAGGTCAAGTTCATGAAATTCAAGTTACATATGTTCATTGGACAAGATTTGATCAAGAAATTATGGAGGAATAATGAAAAATCAAGAAATCACAAAACTGCCAAAAATAGAAACTTTGGGGTTTCCAAAAATGGCAAGTTTGGACCATTTTGCACCACACTTTGAGGCTCTCTTTCTTCAAGATAAAAGCTCCAAACTTTAGGCCTAAGTTGAGCCAATTAAAGTTCATGTTCTAAGCTTCAAATCCATATAATGAACTCTTCCATCGGATCAAAATTGAGGGAGTTATGATCGATCAAAGTTTGGTAAAATCAAGGCAAAAATCAAGTCATGGCAAGGCAAATGCAGGCCCATAGGCCATAATTTCATCGAACAGTTGGCGTGCCAAATGTCAAGCCAATTTTCTCCATCAAGAAGTCTTCAAATGAAAAATTGTTGAACATTAATGTTGTTCATCTCCATGTCCTCTTCAACTTTGATGTTGGACATTTTTTCATTTGAACAAGTTATGAAGGTCATACAAGGGCTCGAACATGGTGGTTTCATGCTGAAAGTTCACAAGTCACAAGGCCTTGCTTGCAGCCCAAGTCATACACCAATACACCAATTGTGGTTCCTTGTTTTCCAAGCAACTGAGTTGATCCTAACTAACCGAGTTAACTAACTTGACTCGGTGAGTTGAGTCTAACTAACTCCGACCCTAGCTCCAAACCCAAACCTCATTCCAAACCACTTATACTCCAAACCTAAAATCTATTTAAGAGGTGCTTCACTCATTTTCAAGGCTTCAACCATTTTTGCGCCATTTTCACTCTCAATTCTCTCACATTTCTCTCTAATTTCTCTACTCATTCTTCATCAACTTCTACTTCTTTCTTCCAAAACCACACACAAAAGTTCTTATTTCTTGAAGAATAATCACTTTTTACATTGAAAAGTGATTAATTCTTGAGCTTAAACTCCATCATTTGGTTTTCTTCGGTTGGATTTCTGGAATTTCAGCTTATTCTACTTCAATCCAAAGGTTTCTCACCATTTATTTTGGTGCAAGTTCGATCTCGTTGAATTTTCGCGATTTTGTTCGGTTTCGACGCATTTCGGCTACTAATCGAGGAATCTCTGGTTTTCTTGAATTTTCTGCATCAAGATCACTTTGAAACAATTACCAAAGCAAATCTCAGCTTTGTAGGTTGGTTTTTCTTAGATCCATAATTGATTTAGCTTAATTTCAACTTATGCAATGTAGATCCATGGTCTTCAATATGTTTTGATCTATTTGCTTGATTGATTCATGATCTTGTTGTTTGATTGTTGAAATATGTGCTTGAATACTGATATTTGATGTGGATTCTCGTGCATGTTTGATTACATGATCATATGGATGTTTGGATAAGTGATTGGTGCTTGAAAAGTGGTTATGAGAAGTGATTTTTGCAGGTCTGAGACTGTTCAGTTGATTTGCATCTTAGTGCAATCGTTTGCACCTTTGTTTTTTCACTAGAAAGTGCATTCTGTAGCTGTGCAATCGATTTGCACCTGTAACTTTTGTGTTTTTGGCTTGTTTTGAAGCATGTATTGATATCTATTCCACCTCTAACCTTCATGGCTTTGTGTGATGCATATTTGTGGAATTTTCTAGGGTTGTTTAACCTCTAGTTGCTGGATGTATGTGAATCTTTGATGCATGATTATCCAATTGTTGATTTGCTTGCATTCTTGAAGCATGTTCTTGAGGCATTTTGGTTCATGTGTGAATAATGACTTGTTGAATTTGTGTAACCTCTTGAAGATGAGTGTGAGGTGATATATGTGAATATGATGCTGTAGTGTGCATAAGTTGGATCTTTTATGCTTTTGCCTTGCTTGAACATTTGTTTTCCGTTGACAACGATCATGGTGTATGATTAATTAATCTTGATGCATGTTAATGTGAAATTGTCTTGCATGTTTGAATTGAACTATCATGGTATGTTTTAAGTTCTGACTTTGCTCCATCCTCACTTCATTTTGTTCACATCACCTTTGTATGCACACTATTTTCCGACACGCGACTCTTGGATTTTTACCGTTTATGGTCATGCTTGCGTAGTTGCGTTCTTGATGCGATAAACATATAATACACACCCCTTGAACATGCTAAGTGTGAATTAATGTTTGTGTTGCTGAAATTATGTGGTGCATGCTTGTTAGCTTTCTATTCCTTGAGGTGCATACTTGCTTCAATTTGTTCACATGCTCAATGTTATGCATCCTTTCATGATGTACATTTTTCCATGATATTTTCAAGTTTATTCAACATGATGTATGATGTGTTTGTGATCATGATTAGTTGAGGAATGCATGATGTTGGATACATGTTTGCTATGTCATGATTGAATTGCATTCAAATGCATTACATGTTGTCCTGTTTCTACTACTGATTATACACATATGTGCTGTTGTATGTGCTGCCAAATGCTTTTTACACCCATTTTGTAGGCTGAACATGTGTTGTTAATTGCTGTTTGGTACATGATGATAGATTTACTGCTGCCTTGCATTTATGGGCTGTAATAGTTGTTGTTTTCATTATTTCCTTCCATTGGCTTGTTTGACCAAGTTCTTTTACTTAGGATCTCTTGTAAATATTTTGTGGACTAACCTTTTCATGTAGGTGCTAAAGGTAAGTAGGTGTGTGGATATGCTTCCACATGCACGTTTTTTCTTTCATACTCTCTTATTTCTTTTAATAATTCAAATTGTGATTTTGTTAAGCATTTATATGCTTTCCTTGAATAATTCCTTCTTCATCCCTCTTTAAGATCAAATTAACTTCCATTTTGGAAGTAAGTTGTTTCTTTCGCTCTTCTTCTCCTTTCTTTTAGGATTAGATTTCTTAAACCACATTAACCTTAGGATCACCATGTATGATAACATTAGGGTTTAATCTTAGTCCCCTTAGTTTTCACCTTTGATTCGCCTTTGAGTCCCTCTTCTTCTCATCTCAAAACAAAAATAAAAAACACTTAATAAAGGCATAACACTTATTATATTTAGGCCTTTCATGTGGGAACAAGGAGGTGAGGGGTCTTCTCTCATTTCTTTGGGAATGTTTAGTGTACGTCCCGTCTTGGGTCGATATGCGAGGCATTCAATCCTTTATGAAGGACTTAAATACAATGTGTGTTACAAAACACAAAAACAATCAAAACACTTCTTTCTTAAAAGACAAAAAACAAACAATGACGTCTTTCCTTCGGGAATTCTTTTCTCATCTCACTCATTCTCAACGTACGAACGTGCTTCTTCTCGTTCTCTTGCAAGATGGTAACGCACTCGGACCAGCGAGCATGCAACACCTGAGCTAGAACGTTAGCCGTTCCTTAAAAAACACAAACAATCTATCCCTAGTGAGGGGAACTACGTCTCTCTGATTCTCATGTTCCCGATGAGATACGTAGGCAGTGGGGTAGGGCCCATTCGAGCACTTCTTTTATTTTCCCTACATTTGTTTCTCGTTCCTTTTCCATTCTTTCTCCTTTCTTTCTTTCAGTTCCTTTTCCAGTATTCTTTTCTATTACCCTTTGATCGAGACAAGCAAGCGTGGATCCCATCGGGTACGATGGACGCGAGGGGTGCTAATACCTTCCTCTCGCGTAACCGACTCCCTTACCCATTTCTCTTGGTCGCAAGACCATGCTCTATCATTTCCTTCAGGTTTATGCGGTGTTTCCTTTCCCTCTCATGGGATAAATACACATTGCTGGCGACTCTTTTTTCGCGCCACTTTCGCGTTTGTACTAGGATGAAAATCCCGGGAGCGACAACTGGCGACTCTGCTTGGGACAGGTTGACCTATTGCTGGTCCATCCTAAGCGAGTCAATCCTAGCGCTTGTTTGCTTTTCTTTCATTGGGTGTTTACTGTTATCTTGTATTTGTTGTTTACTGTATTTTATTACTTGTACCATATTTACAGCATGTTAGCATTTACATTTCATATATTATACTGTGTTGCACTGTTCTGTCTGTTTGGCGGGATGGGATTTCTGAGAGATGAGCCCATTACCAAGGCTTGAGTGCACACTTAGATTTAGAGTGGAGAGTAGTGGGACCTACGTACCATCTGTGTACGTTGGGTAATCACGAAATTCACAGCCAGACGAGGCTATCTTGGGACATGTTCTGACGTGCGTATCTTACGCATTTCAGGATGTTGATCTAGAGAGCTGTCGACTCTGGTGACCATTCCCGAGGACTCAGTTGCGGCACTCCTCCCGAGTTGTGACAGTGGCAGACCACATTCTGTGGTAAACCCATTGCACATTCTTGATCCGAGGTCCCAATGCTGGGAACTCGCTATAGGATATCCTTTTTGAAAGAGAATCAGTAGAGGCATTCCTCGATTGGCGATAGTACTGTACCCCGAGGGATAAATGTACTATTGCTTCTCGACCTCAGTGCCAGAAGCCGAGGACCTTTCGTTTTGGAGAATCAGTTGAAGCCTCCTCGATTGTTGATGATGCCAAACCAGAAGTGGTGAACGTATCATCATTTCTCTACCTGAGAGCCCGGGATACTGAGGATCTTAGTACCCACATGTGAGAGGGGCGGGTTGTTTATAGGTTTGCAGGTAACCTTGAACTTCAACATACCCGGTATTCTGGATTTCCTATCAGTGTAGACTTATCAGACTGGTTATTCTGGTTGTTCTGGTATTCTCTTCAGACTCATGAACCTATTCTGTCATCAGCACATCACAATGATTATTCAGATTCTGTGGAAGCTTTGATCCCATGTTTTATTGCATTCATAACATTGCATTTGCATACTCATTTGCATAGCAAGTGTTCGAGGCTTGGTTATTCTTATCCTGGTCTGGTTTTCTTCAAGTTGTAGATTTAACTGCTCAAGCCATTCGGAAGTTGATCATGGATCTGGTTCAAGCAGAGTTAAGGGAAATACGAAGCCAAATGGGGCAATTTATGTGGGATATGGAAGCTCTGATTCAAGACCAGAAAATGTTGAAGGAGGAGGTCCACCAATTGAAGACTCAGATGAGTTTGGTTATGGAAATTGTGAGAGGTGTGTTAAGCAAAGATAATACTTCCATGCCTGAGGCCGCGGCTGGAATTGTCTCTCCTCCATTGTTTGAGGGATCCCTCCCAAAGAGTGATGTGCCTCACGGATTTTCTGCACAACATGGGGTTCCGGAATTTCCTTGTCAGCAGTTACCTCTCGTTTCCCAAGACAACCCCAAGGCTAAGAAGTACCCACAAAAGTCGAAGAAAGCTAACAGAATCTTTGATCCGATTCCTATGTCTTATGCTCAGCTGTTGAGGTCACTACTTCAGATCCAATTGGTTGAACTTCAGACGATAAATCCTCCTCGTGGAAAGCTCCCATTCGATTATGATGCAAATTCCCATTGCGATTTTCACTCTGGTGCGCCGGGGCATAATGTGGAAAAATGTAAAGCCTTTCATCATGTGGTCCAGGATCTGATCGACTTGAAAGCAATTGAATTCGCGTCGGGCGGCGTAAGCGTACAAGGTGGTCTTACTCCTGTTGCTGCGAAAGAAGTGAATATCCCAGTTGTCCCTCCTGAAGTTGCACCAAGTCAGGGGCATTTCTTACAACATAGGGTTTTGGAATCCCCACGTCCTCATTTGTTGCCTACTCTTAAGCCAAGTCTAAGGAAGAAAGCGCCCGAACGAGAGGAAGGTACAAGTAGGCATCGCCAACAGAGCTATCATCTGAAGAGTCAACAAAAGTCTAGAAGGCGGGAGAGAAAGTTTGATCCCATTACCATTCCTTACAGTTACTTGCTCGATCGTTTACTTCAAGACTTTTTGATTCAGCTAGAGAAAGCTTCTCCTGTTCCATTTCCCCTTCCTCCAAGTTATGACAAGAGTGTTAGATGCGAGTACCACTCAGGGACACAGGGGCATATCCTTGTAGAATGTAAAGTGTTCAGGCATAAGGTGCAAGATCTCATTGACGCTGGGCTTATCATTTTCACTAAAGATGGTCTGTACATTAACTAAAGCTTCCCAAGTGAGCACTTGAGACCACAAAGACACCTCCTAAAGCAATCAGTCCAGTCGGAGCCAAGCCTCCTCAGCAATGGCGAATATCAATTTTCTTTACTGCATTTTCATTTGTAATTTTCATTACTGGTTAATGTTTGCATGTAAAAAAAAAACTTGTTTGTCCTTGAATGATGATTTTAATGCAATAAGTATGTTTTTCTCGAAAAAGTTCATTCGTATTCACTCATTTAATGTTTGTGTGCACTGCAATATTAACCGTCTTGTTTAAACTCTTGGAGGGAGGATGATGAGTAAAAACGCACAGTCTTTGGTTGTATGCTTTTGGATAAAACTCTGTTGAGGATGTACAGGCATTGCTTCAAATCCCCAAACACCGGAGATATAAGGGGGTGAAACCTTTGTCAAACCCTGTTGAGCCTAGAAGTAGGAGTTTCTTTCTGAAAATGAAAAAGCCCTCAATCTTAACCTGGGGCAGGGTAGGTGTCAGTTAATTTGACCAAGCGTTCAAATTTCGAAGAGAGTGTGCATCTGAGGATCCATTACCTTATATTTTACCGTCAAGGGGCCAAGAAATGTGAAACCACAATGGTTATCCCTCACCAACCGAAGAGTGGGGACGGTCGGAACCCGTTACAAGTCAAGATAAACCAGTGTCACGCGATTTGTCCAAAAAATAATAGTAGTAGAGAAAAGAAAAAGAATCAAAGAAAAATATCAAAAAAGAAAAGCCCGCTAAGTCAAGACTTGAAAACAAGCGACTTAGGCAAAAGTTAGGGCTTCCCGCTGGACTTCAAAATTGAAAAATTCAAAAAGAATAAGTCCAGGCAAAATCAGGGGAAAACAAAAGAACGAAATGAAAAAATGAAAGGATTAAAAAAGAAAAATCTTCGAGGAAAGAACAAGTCCCGTGACCACAGACACAAAAAACGAAAGGGGTGAATGTCACTCTGTAAACCGTGTGGGTTCCTTAACCATCCTCATACCGTTCATAACCTTTTGAAAGGCGAGCGCTTGTGTCGAGTTAGCTGAACGTAGGACTGGAGAACATCAAGGAGAATGGGTGGGTACAAACAAGATTTTGAGCCATAAATCCTTTTTTCTTAAACCGTGAACCAGGCCACATTACAACCCTCAAAAGTCCTAATTGAAACAGGGTTTATTCTGAAGGCGTATTTCAATAAAATAGCGTTCCTGACTCCCATGAGTTGTGCTAAAAGACCTTGGTTGGTATTGCATGTGCATGCTCTTTTTCCATTTAAAATTTTTTGTGTCGCACCTTAACCAGTGACTTGTTCACAGGTGTTGGCGATATCTTTTTAGAAAAAACTTCGAGATTAATATACGTATTGCATTATAATTCTAATTCTTGGAATAAATATTTTCTGCTCACTTACATGTATTTGACACCCGTAAGGCTTACAAAGTGAACATCAATTGAGAATTTTGATCCCGCCAAAGTGAGATACTTGAAAACTCCGGGGACGAGTGTGAAAGGAGACATGTTACCAAGTGATTATGTTGGGTCTGTGCTTTCATGGCAATTTGTGCTAAGAGGTTGTCAATCTAGGGCAGTTATGTTGTGAAATATCTCCGTTGTTCGGTTAATCTGGGGCAATTATGTCTAGAATCTGGGACAATCAAGTCGAGATTCAACAAATCTCTCGAAGGTCAGCCAGTCAGAGGTATTCCTTCACAGATCAGACAGTCAGGGGCAAAATCATTTCAAAGCTGGGGCAGACCACTCCAAAAGCACAAAAGGTGATTCTCTCCGGAGGACGGTTAATCAAAAGCCATGGGGCAATATATGTCAAATCTTCACGAGACATCCTGAAGACATGTCCATTCACAGGTTCCTTTATGGGTTATACTTCATCTGGACACCTCCTGTTGTCATATCACGTCTACAAGGCCCACGTTGATAGCTGACACGTGACGAACCCAGTAGAGTCTCTCTCCCTAGCAGAGATAGCTGAAGTTTTGTCACATTCAGCAGAGCATTGTGAAGATTGTGAATCATTTTCCCCAGCAAGAGTTCATGAGTTCGCTCTCCCCTGGCCAGTATGGCGGAGTTTATTGCTTTTCAACGAGAGTTCATATTACCATACAGGATAAGAGTGTTGGGTCTGTGCTTCCAGTGTGTGGCAAAGTTGTTTCCGTCTCCCCAACGGAGTAAAGATAGAAGGTAGATTCCCAACAGAGGAGTAAGTCCAATGTTGTTCCCTAGTAGAGCTGATGTCATCAATCATTGTCCCCCAAGCATATTTTTGGGTGGTGGTTAGCGTTCCCCAGCAAGTCAAAGGTCGATTTTCATTGGAATTTTTTCTTCAGCAAGAGTCTTGGGATGTTTCCTCCAGCAGAAGTTTGTTATTCACCCTTTCCTGCAGAATGGAGGTTTAATTGGGATTTCAAGCAGTTATGACACTGAAGGCGATTCAGTTTATCATCCCCAACGGAGTTGGCCCCGTCTCTTCAGCATTTATTTTGCTGGAGTGGTCCTGTTGTATATCATAAACATCATTGCATAATCATCAGCATAGCATTGCATGAAGCCTTGTAAAACCAAACAGCAAATTTATAGCCCAACCTTGCTCGGCATCCTTCCTTAACCCACTTTACTGGCATATTTCAAAAAAACCTGAAATCCTATCCCTTTTGGCGTTCCCTTCAAACCTGAAGTCCAATCCCTATTGGCACTTCATTCGAAATCCAATCCCCATTGGTACCCAAAAAGATTTCGCCTTTGAAAAAACAATCACCATCAGGTTTCACCTGTTCCTGCCAGCAAAGTTCAATTGTACTTGGCACATCCTTCTTTTCCCGGTTGCCCGAGCATGCGTCAGCATTTTTGCATATAGTTATCATTGCATCCTCAAATCGCGTAGCATTTCCATTTCGTATGGAGCATTACGCCATAGAAAGAAAATTCAAACATGTGCATGCGAAGCATAAGCCAGATTTGGTATCTTGCGCGAAAGCCCGAATCAACTCACAATCAAGACGGTGACATATCCCCAGCAGACATTACAATCAACCCCTCTGCTTACCTTTCTTTTGGGTCATAGATCATACGTCGATCTTACCCTCGACCAATCATTGTCCATCAACCCCTTGATGACGACATTTCGGTCAGGTTTCCTTTCTGTCATCCCCATGACAATGTGTTACCCTAGGCCAGGTTTTCTTTCTGTCATCCCCATGACAGTGTGTCTTCTTCGTTCAGGTCGTCTATCTGTCATCCCCATGACGATGTGTTCCTTTGGTTCAGGTCTTCTTTATGTCATCCCCATGACGATGTGTTCCTTTGGCCAGGTCTTCTTTTTGTCATCCCCATGACGATGTGTTCCTTTGGCCAGGTCTTCTTTCTGTCATCCCCATGACGATGTGTTCCTTTGGCCAGGTCTTCTTTCTGTCATCCCCATGACGATGTGTTCCTTTGGGCCAGGTCTTCTTTCTGTCATCCCCATGACAATGTGTTTCTTCCGTTGAGTCTTCCTGCCGTCAAATTACTTTGACAATGTGTCCTTTCAGTCGGGTTCCATTTTTCTTCCCGTCAAATCCCTTTGACGACATGGTTCGGGGGGTATGTTGTCTTTTCGTCTGATTCCTTTGCAAGGTATGACTGGGCTCTAGTTTTATTGTTTCTCCACAGAGTGCAAATTTTGCGGTTCTTTTTGTATCCAATCACCTTGTACCATGAATGCCTGAAAGCAGTTGCTATCATCCTTTCAGGTCCAAGTTGATTGAATAGGAGCAGCTGTAGCACCCCAAAATTTGCCCTAACTTTTTCTGGCTTTTGTTTCGCATCCATCTGCATATCCATTAGGTCATGACTCATAATCATATCATCGCATTGGTTTTCTGAGACATGAGATCAGAGCATTTCTCTAAATAAGGGTTTTCTATTTGCAAGAATTTGAAGTCTGGTCCTTGTAATTTTCTATTCAGAGGATTCATCAAAGGCGTTGGGTCAGGTTTTATTGGGTGTGAATCAGGGTTTGGTTCTTTCTCTGTTCAGGACATTTTCTCATCAGTGTGCTTCAAGGTGTGAATAATGGAAAGCCAGAGAAAAGCAAGGGAACAAGAGCCAAGGGTCTTCAAATAAAACACGAGGGTCTATTATATCATATATCACTCCCCTTGATCCCACAAGTCATTGAAAGAAGGGAAATCATCCAGAGGATTGAACAGTGCAGCATCTCTTATAAAAAACAGTCAAAATTAGGGTTTTGGATTCAAGTGGTCTCCTGATGAAATTTTGATTCAGACTTGATCTCAATGTTTTCTACATGATATTAAGTGTCTAAGGATGGAAGATTGGCCATTGATTCATTTCAGAAGAGGTTCAATTGATCAGTTGCTTGATAATCAAGAAATTGGGGAAATTTCAACTGTGCAGGGAAAAAAGTCAACTCTTGACTTTTTAAGGTCAAGTTCATGAAATTCAAGTTACTTATGTTCATTGGACAAGATTTGATCAAGAAATGATGGAGGAATAATGAAAAATCAAGAAATCACAAAACTGCCAAAAATAGAAACTTTGGGGTTTCCAAAAATGGCAAGTTTGGACCATTTTGCACCACACTTTGAGGCTCTCTTTCTTCAAGATAAAAGCTCCAAACTTCAGGCCCAAGTTTAGCCAATTAAAGTTCATGTTCTAAGCTTCAAATCCATATAAAGAACTCTTCCATCGGATCAAAATTGAGGGAGTTATGATCGATCAAAGTTTGGTAAAATCAAGGCAAAAATCAAGTCATGGCAAGGCAAATGCAGGCCCATAGGCCATAATTTCATCGAACAGTTGGCGTGCCAAATGTCAAGCCAATTTTCTCCATCAAGAAGGCTTCAAATGAAAAATTGTTAAACATAAAAGTTGTTCATCTCCATGTCCTCTTCAACTTTGATGTTGGACATTTTTTTCATTTGAACAAGTTATGAAGGTCATACGAGGGCTCAAACATGGTGGTTTCATGCTGAAAGTTCACAAGTCACAAGGCCTTGCTTGCAGCCCAAGTCATACACCAATACACCAATTGTGGTTCCTTGTTTTCCAAGCAACTGAGTTGATCCTAACTAACCGAGTTAACTAACTTGACTCGGTGAGTTGAGTCTAACTAACTCCGACCCTAGCTCCAAACCCAAACCTCATTCCAAACCACTTATACTCCAAACCTAAAATCTATTTAAGAGGTGCTTCACACATTTTCAAGGCTTCAACCATTTTTGCGCCATTTTCACTCTCAATTCTCTCACATTTCTCTCTAATTTCTCTACTCATTCTTCATCAACTTCTACTTCTTTCTTCCAAAACCACACACAAAAGCTCTTATTTCTTGAAGAATAATCACTTTTTACATTGAAAAGTGATTAATTCTTGAGCTTAAACTCCATCATTTGGTTTTCTTCGGTTGGATTTTTGGAATTTCAGCTTATTCTACTTCAATCCAAAGGTTTCTCACCATTTATTTTGGTGCAAGTTCGATCTCGTTGAATTTTCGCGATTTTGTTCGGTTTCGACGCATTTCGGCTACTAATCGAGGAATCTCTGGTTTTCTTGAATTTTCTACATCAAGATCACTTTGCAATAATTACCAAAGCAAATCTCAGCTTTGTAGGTTGGTTTTTCTTAGATCCATAATTGATTTAGCTTAATTTCAACTTATGCAATGTAGATCCATGGTCTTCAATGTGTTTTGATCTATTTGCTTGATTGATTCATGATCTTGTTGTTTGATTGTTGAAATATGTGCTTGAATACTGATATTTGATGTGGATTCTCGTGCATGTTTGATTACATGATCATATGGATGTTTGGATAAGTGATTGGTGCTTGAAAAGTGGTTATGAAAAGTGATTTTTGCAGGTCTGAGACTGTTCAGTCGATTTGCATCTTAGTGCAATCGATTGCACCTTTGTTTTTTCACTAGAAAGTGCATTCTGTAGCTGTGCAATCGATTTGCACCCTGCTGCAATCGATTTGCACCTGTAACTTTTGTGTTTTTAGCTTGTTTTGAAGCATGTATTGATATCTATTCCACCTCTAACCTTCATGGCTTTGTGTGATGCATATTTGTGGAATTTTCTAGGGTTGTTTAACCTCTAGTTGCTGGATGTATGTGAATCTTTGATGCATGATTATCCAATTGTTGATTTGCTTGCATTCTTGAAGCATGTTCTTGAGGCATTTTGGTTCATGTTTGAATAATGACTTGTTGAATTTGTGTAACCTCTTGAAGATGAGTGTGAGGTGATATATGTGAATATGATGCTGTAGTGTGCATAAGTTGGATCATTTATGCTTTTGCCTTGCTTGAACATTTGTTTTCCGTTGACAACGATCATGGTGTATGATTAATTAATCTTGATGCATGTTAATGTGAAATTGTCTTGCATGTTTGAATTGAACTATCATGGTATGTTTTAAGTTCTGACTTTGCTCCATCCTCACTTCATTTTGTTCACATCACCTTTGTATGCACACTATTTTCTGACACGCGACTCTTGGATTTTTACCGTTTATGGTCATGCTTGCGTAGTTGCGTTCTTGATGCGATAAACACATAATACACACCCCTTGAACATGCTAAGTGTGAATTAATGTTTGTGTTGCTGAAATTATGTGGTGAATGCTTGTTAGCTTTCTATTCCTTGAGGTGCATACTTGCTTCAATTTGTTCACATGCTCAATGTTATGCATCCTTTCATGATGTACATTTTTTCGTGATATTTTCAAGTTTATTCAACATGATGTATGATGTGTTTGTGATCATGATTAGTTAAGGAATGCATGATGTTGGATACATGTTTGCTATGTCATGATTAAATTGCATTCAAATGCATTGCATGCTGTCCTGTTTCTACTGCTGATTATACACATATGTGCTGTTGTATGTGCTGCCAAATGCTTTTTATACCCATTTTGTAGGCTGAACATGTGCTGTTAATTGCTGTTTGGTACATGATGATAGATTTACTGCTGCCTTGCATTTATGGGCTGTAATAGTTGCTGTTTTCATTATTTCCTTCCATTGGCTTGTTTGACCAAGTTCTTTTACTTAGGATCTCTTGTAAATATTTTGTGGACTAACCTTTTCATGTTGGTGCTAAAGGTAAGTAGGTGTGTGGATATGCTTCCACATGCACGTTTTTTCTTTCATACTCTCTTATTTCTTTTAATAATTCAAATTGTGATTTTGTTAAGCATTTATATGTTTTCCTTGAATAATTCCTTCTTCATCCCTCTTTAAGATCAACTTAACTTCCATTTTGGAAGTAAGTTGTTTCTTTCGCTCTTCTTCTCCTTTCTTTTAGGATTAGACTTCTTAAACCACATTAACCTTAGGATCACCATGTATGATAACATTAGGGTTGAATCTTAGTCCCCTTAGTTTTCACCTTTGATTCGCCTTTGAGTCCCTCTTCTTCTCATCTCAAAACAAAAATAAAAGACACTTAATAAAGGCATAACACTTATTGTATTTAGGCCTTTCATGTGGGAACAAGGAGGTGAGGGGTCTTCTCTCATTTCTTTGGGAATGTTTAGTGTACGTCCCGTCTTGGGTCGATATGCGAGGCATTCGGTCCTATATGAAGGACTTAAATACAATGTGTGTTACATAACACAAAAACAATCAAAACACTTCTTTCTTAAAAGACAAAAAACAAACAATGACGTCTTTCCTTCGGGAATTCTTTTCTCATCTCACTCATTCTCAACGTACGAACGTGCTTCTTCTCGTTCTCTTGCAAGATGGTAACACACTCGAACCAGCGAGCCTGCAACACCTGAGCTAGAACGTTAACCGTTCCTTAAAAAACACAAACAATCCATCCCTAGTGAGGGGAACTACGTCGCTCTGATTCTCATGTTCCCGATGAGATACGTAGGCAGTGGGGTAGGGCCCATTCGAGCACTTCTTTTATTTTCCCTACATTTGTTTCTCGTTCCTTTTCCATTCTTTCTCCTTTCTTTCTTTCAGTTCCTTTTCCAGTATTCTTTTCTATTACCCTTTGATCGAGACAAGCAAGCGTGGATCCCATCGGGTACGATGGACGCGAGGGGTGCTAATACCTTCCTCTCGCGTAACCGACTCCCTTACCCATTTCTCTTGGTCGCAAGACCATGCTCTATCATTTCCTTCAGGTTTATGCGGTGTTTCCTTTCCCTCTCGTGGGATAAATACACATTGCTGGCGACTCTGTTTTCGCGCCACTTTCGCGTTTCTACTAGGATGAAAATCCCGGGAGCGACACGAGGTTAATGTAACTTTTGGCTATTTGCAGAGAGCCAGGGCAGAATAGATAATCGACAACCACAAAGTCAGGAAAACGATGTGTTCTTTGTCGGACACTTCTTTGGAGCCTTTGTTGTGATGGTCTTCGATATAGTTCTGGAAACCAGCACGCTCGAAATCGAAAGTGTTAGTCGTTTCCAGAGTTGGGTCGAATGTTTCGTCCAAGGGTGAAAGGCCAGTGATGGCCGCCACGTCCAAGAGTGTCAGCATGAACATACCACAAGGGAGGTGGAATGTGTTGGTCGATCCTTCCCAGAAGTACATCGACTCCAGCAGCAAACAAGAGTCAACCCTGTGAGCGTTCCTTGAGAGTTGAATGGCGTCGAAGATGTCAGACGTTTTCCACTATTCCGGACACTGGCCTTCGACCTTGTTGAGCCAAGAAATGTAGTCTTTATTGCCAGGTGTAGGCATTGATCGAAAGACTCTAGCTTTAGGCGTCATGAATTTGAGGTCTAAGGTGCCACCTTTCTCAAAAGCTGGTGGTATGGTAGGAGCAAAACAGGGAAAGAACTCTTGAAGTTCTTGATGACTTGGTTTTTTATCCGGGTATGGATCGTGAAAAGCGTGGAGTTTGCTAGCCACCGCAAAAGGGATGACCATTTGATGTTGCCATTTTGCTACCACCGCCTCATCAGCAGATGACAGTTAAGGGAGAGGTCTGAGTGATTCCTTTTTAGAGAGAACGAAAGCAATGGGGTTGTTTCCGGTGGTGTGAGTAACAGAAGCAGTAGCAGTTGCAGAGGAAGACATTAGGATAAAGGGTGAGTGAACTTTTGAGAGCAAGAAATCTAGAAGAAGAAGAAACTGTGGGAAAGAGGCGAAAAGAAAACCAGACGTGTTTAGGGAGTATTTATAAAGAAAACACATGCAACTGAAAGGTCAAGAACTGTTTAAATTCTTCAGTTAGTGGGGGTGGTTTCGAGACCCATAACTTAGGACGAGACTAGCCATCATGACATTTCTTGGAAATCGTGGCGCAGAAATGTACCATCATCACGTCAGACTACGAGTGACACGTGGCGGAGATTCGACAGAAGACAAAACGCTGGTTATTAAGCCGAAACCAAAGCGCCGTCGAAATCTCGTAGAAAACCAAAATGCTAGGTTTCTCAGTCGATGCAATGCTCAGTCGAAACTGGCCTTTTGGGGGGGCAATTTGTTAGCTGAGAGATTTCGACTAAGCAAGGAAAATAAAGAAATGATGCTAAGGCCAATATGTAGGTCGAAATGGTGAGAAAACCAAGGCGTAGGTCGACATACATAGAGGAGGCGTCGAAGGTCGACCCAAAAGCCACGTCGTCGGAGGATTTTTTGACTGATGGCCAACAAACCCAAGCTGATAAGTCTTTGAGCGGAAAAATTTAAAACGCTGAGAACGTGGGAAGTTATAAAGGTAGTGGGGCGACATATGTCACAACCAGGGCCAATCTCGGGAAGCGAACAGTTATTTTTTCGTCCTATTTAAAGCAACAGTCATTTCCATTTTGGGGGTTGTATTTTGTAACATTGCAAAAGGGAAACACTTTAAGTACCAAGCGTTAAGAGAAACGATTTTACTCCCACAAAAATGTATGATAGCGTCCACACTTTTTCTTTTAAGGAAATTTATATGATCAAAATTTAAGTTATCTTGTCATTTACTTATCTGTTTTTCACTTTTTGTTTTATTCATCAATTTGTAACCATTTTATTTGTCAAGTTGTTTCCAATTTCTCTTAATCAAAGCCGTCCTATCAACAAGACTTACACATCGACCATTGTTCTGGAATTCTGTGGCCGATCCCGCAAGCAAACCTGCGATAGGAGGCCAGCGGTTGTTCGCGCGAAAATCGCATGCGAACACAAGCGTATTGTATGAGTTTATAATATCTGGTTCTGGTATATGATGTTGTTTGAGTTTATTATATTCTATGTAGATTGTTTGTTTCACTAACCCTCACTTAAAATACATTCATTTAGTTTGACATAGATACTTATAATCTGCAAATTAAGTTGTATTTGAAAACTAACTTATATGAATCAATGTTTCCGAATTTCATGCCTCTCATCATTCATCTCACGTTCTTTTATATATAGATTATGGTATAATGATCTGACTCCTTAAATGCATCGCTATCTTCCATTATAGTCAAATTTCATTAACAATAATTTATTGGTTAATCTGCCTCACCATCAGCACTTATAATCATAAAAATTACGATTATAAAAATTATGATGATAAGTGATAATGATGAGGCAGATTATCCAATGTCTTGTTCTTATGGAAATTTAACTATAATCGAAGATAGCGATATATCGAAGGAGTCAGACCAATAAACCACAATATATATGTAAAAGAGCGTGAAATGCACGATGAGAAGAATGCAATCAGAAAACAACAATGGCTTGTTTAAGTTGGTTTTCAAGAATAGTTTAATTTTTAGATTATAGACTTTTTCATCAAATTGAATCCTTGTATTTCTTTAGTGAGGTGTATGGAAAACAAGCAATCTACCTTTAATATGATAAACTCTGGGTACTTTCAACAACGGTTATTTATTGTAACCGAGATCAAAGATAATATGAGTACATTCAACAACGGTTATCTATTGTAACCGAGATCAAAGATAATTTATGTTTTACATAATTTGCTGCTGATGAGTTTCGAACCCAGTACCTAAGTGTATATATCACAACGGTTTATTAGCATAACCGTTGTGATATGTGCTGCGCGTCCTGCCTTTCAATAACGGTTTGCAGACCGTTGTAGAAACAACGAATTTACAACGACACTCTACTTAACAACGGTATGTTAGGCGTGATAGTACCTCTTTTCAAACTGTTGTGAAAGCAGTTTTCCGTAGTAGTGAATTATTATCTTTTTCATTTTAATTCAATATGAATTCTAAATAGTTTTTCTTTGTATGAAGTTCTCAAGCTTACTTGTCATATAAAATTAATCTTCATCTCTTTGATCTCATTCTTTATAACATGGTATCAAGAGTTTATCAATCCTAAGGGTTAAAGATGAAGATAAAGATGAAATTTTCATTGATAATTATGATTCTGATTCGGTCACCGACGAGGATGAGGATTTTGATTTGCTACCATTGAGAAAACGAACTCGAAATTCATTTTTGAAAGTTTTAGTCAAGAAGATTTTGAAATGGTGTAGGTTATTTCAATCGAGACAATTAAGCCTTTAATTGAAGAAAGATTCATCAAAATTAGAGAATTCAATTTTTCGATCTCTACTTCTAAACCGATGGAAGGTTAGAAAATTCATGAATATGTTTTATTGGTTAATCGTCAACACACCATCAACAATATTGACATCACAAATTTACTATTGAACGCTCAGTATATCACTAATGAACAAAGAAGATGAATGGCCACACATATCCAATCTTTCCAACAAAAGCATAATACTCACACTATGTATTTGATCTAGTTGGACAAGATTCAACTTTAAATTTGGAATTGTTGTATTTCAGTATCACTTTTTCAATAATTCTCATTTTCGCTTTATTTACGCACATCTTCATCATCATTTTGGATCCAGGTGAAACTTCGATAATTATTAAGAGAATATTTTTTTTAGTGAGTTTGATTCCACTTATTCTCGATCACATTGAAAGGGTATGAAGCAGAAGGTTATAGATTGTATTGGAGTCTCTTTAAGAATGAGTAACCTATTTACCATAAAAATGACAATCAAATTTGTGCATGGGATGTATTTTCTGAATCTCAAAACAAAGTTCTTCATATTATTTACGTTTTAGAGAATATGAATGGGTTGTTGATGTATCTTGGCACTTGAAGGATGATAATTTATTTGGGTATGGGTAACATCATAGTATTTTAGCCTTTATTTCTTTTACATTTTGATTAGTGAGTTTAATAGTAGTGAATGTCAGTGTAAAAAAATATTACATATAAATCTAATTAAAATATTTTAATGTGTTAAATCATATAAATAATTTAAAATTAACAGGCTGACTTGATAAGATACACGGTTGTTATTGATTGATAGTTCAGTGCACCATCTATTTTCTCTTGATTAAAGTTATTTTTTATTATTTATTTATTTATTTATTTTTTAATTTGTAATCCAAATTCATATGAAGAATTATTTCTTATAAATTTTTGGGAGGCTAACAGAATATAAAAGTTGATTTCTTTAATCATATATCTCCGCCAAATTCAATATCTTTAAAGCAATTTAAAAGTTATGTTTCAAACTATTCTTTTAACCTGTGAATAGTAAAATTATATTTCCCAAATATTTCAACAATTATATATTCTTACATGTCACAATTGAATTGACTATCATAATATTTAAACTTAAAGCTAAATTGAATTATCTGATAAAATGTTAAAATTAAACCAATAACTATTAATAACGTATATACATGCTCAAAATATTATAATATATAATTTGTAAAAACTAAATAGTCGTACAAACATATATACAATTAAAAGACCGCCAAGTTATCTTTATAAATATCTGGAAATCAAATGTTGTAACAATAATACTTAATAAGTTTTATTTTTGCAGAAACTCAAACATAACATAGTTTGTGTCAAAGCAAAACCAAAGTATAAAACATATAAAAATAAAGAAAAGATTCTCACTAATCTAAGACAATCTCAAAATCAAAATGTGAGCAACATGCCCTTAAAAAAATTTAGGTGTCAAATCTTTAGTTACTGGATCGGTTAACATTAATTCTTTTTCTATATGTTTTAATCAAAATTTGTTTCCCCTAATTTTTTTTTCACGATAAAATATGACAATTTCTTATCACACCACCCTTGTTTCTTAGGCACCAAGTGAATTTTCGGTTTTGCCCCTTGATTCCGGATGTGCACATTCGGACGCACTATTTTTTTTTAAATTTTCATTTTTTCCCGGATGTGCACATCCGGTAAAAGTTCGTATTTGCAAATCCGGAAAAAATACTGAAGCAGAACACCAAAACCAAAAATGTTTCTCACATTCATAAAATAAAATCGGGATTACATTGAGAAAATCGGCATGGCATCGACAGAAATTTAAATATTACAAGATCAATAGCCCGGTGGACGCTTGCACATCTCTAAGATGTCATCGACCATTCTTCGGATTTTGACGGTCGCATCGAACTCGAACGGGAATTGTTCCTCGTAACCCAAATAAGTTTGCCACATCGCTCTAACATCGTCTTGATTCTTGGACTCAACAAGGATATAAGCGACGTTCCCTTCGTTATCAACCGAAGGTGAACGATACTGAAGCTTCGCAACCTTCCGCTTGTCTCCGTAAGGTAGGAGATGTTCGATGTCGTCAATGATTTGGTCGAGGGGGATGTCCCTCATTATCGTAAACTTTTGACCGCGTGTTTTGCCGTCGGTGAAGGAGACACTTGCGGCATACCAACGAATTTTGATTTGATACAATTGAGATATTTTGAGGTTTTGTGAAAGATATCAAATGAAACCCCTAATTTAAAGAAAAGTTAGGGTAAAGTTATTTCTGCCCAAGTTCATTCCGGATGTGCAGATCCGGACAAACCCTACAAATATTATTTCCGGATGTGCACATTTGGAAATTGTCCGGATCTGCAAATCAGAATGTTTTACTGATACAATTTTAAAACAGAATTGAACAGCTTATGCAGTCACTTGGAATACTTTCAGTGCAATAAAATTCGTAAGTGTATTAAAAAGACATATGGATAAAAATACAATATATTTCACTTCAATAATGTACATTGTGTCGTATGATTATACAAAAGAGTTAAAGCAAAATTCTCCGTCTAAATCTATTGGAGCTAGAACTTTCGATTTTTCCGCATTTGATGCCTTTTCAATTGCGTGCAATCTTTCGAATTCAAGCATCCTTTGGACAAAATTATCCGGCCAAGACTCGGCAATTGCGGTTGCATGCGTCGCCCATTGCGGTGATTTAGGTGGTATCGGGCATCCGGGTTTCAAGATAACTTGTACGAAATGTCTTGATTTCGCAAGCCATCCGATACACATGATGCGATCATTTGGATTCGACGGAGGTGCGGTGTCTAGTGGAAAAAAGGTTTCAGAGAATTCCTATCTCGTCAAGTCGATACACACCATATCGTAGGCGCATGCTATAAGATGAATCATCTCGGGGAAGCTCATCCATTTCGATACCGGTGTCGGACCACTCAACCACGGAACAAGTGACTCGTGAACCTTGTTGTAATTTTTTTGATTTTCATAGAGACGCAAGTATGCTTCTTTATGCGTCTCCAACTCTAGGATAAGTTGATGACGTACAAGTGCATGACCTTCCTCTCCTTTACCGAGTAGAGCCGACACGGCTCAGTAACCGCAATTACCATCCCCTACAACATCGATTATACCGTCGATATGCTTGTGCATAAAAACTGGCATCTCGTCAATAAAGGAAATCATACGTGTAGTTGGAGTCGGAGTCGGAACTCGTGGAATCGGTGTCGGAGCCGGTTTGGAAATGCGGGCTCCTTTCACGACACTTTGTAGAGATTTAGGAGTCGGAGAGTCCGGAAAGATTTGGTCAACGTGCTCATAATACGAAGGATACCGAGTTGTTGAGTTGTCATTTGGTGTAGGCTTCAGCTTCTTCGGAGCACCCTTTGTCTTAACCGGTTGAGACGGAGGTATCATTGCGGTTGTTTCGGGGAAGGCAATCTTCCTCAACTCTTCTTTGATGTGTAGCTTCATATTGTCGTCGGCCTTCGAAAATCTCTTTTGAATCGCTTCCAGTTCGGCCAAAATAGAGATATCGGGTTTACCTCCTTCCTTACAAGCATCATCATCAAAACTAAGTCTCATCCAATGAGGGCAAACTTCGTCAATTTGTATTGGGTCACCTAGTTTCAACTTTTTAGCAATGGCACAAGCACAAGGAAGACCGTAGGTTTTCACAATAGTGCAACCACACTTTGCACTATCGGAACCTACCGTTTCGGCTCGGTTGGCCTCGTGAAAAACATAGCCCAACCCCGCCCGAGACATGTTGCCGATCAATTGAGAGTAGAGGAAGTTACCTTTAAACCGATGTTCCAAAACTGTGATGCTCCGACCGAAAGTGGTTTGTATCTCATTGTGTTGGTTTTTGATCATTAGATGCACGGAGTCCCAATTCCGACATAAATCCCCCTTTCTATTTCCCAACCAATTCTTCAAAGTGACATGTGCCGACTCAACTCTATTGGTGGTAGTGTTTCCAAGATGTCGTACGTTATCGGTCCACGCACAAACAATCTTTTCTTTCACTTGATCAAGAATGGTGGATTCAACATATTTCAACAAAGCGGGGTACCGTTCACACACTTTCCGGAATTTAATGACCGAATCGGCATATAATTCCGTTGTGGAAGAATTTAGAATATGAGTCCATGCATCTATAATTTTCTCTACAATGACACCCGACTTGACCACTTTTCCGTCTTCCGAATCCACTTGCTTCGCACCCACCGCGGTCTTAACCCGACTTCGCACATTCTTTGTTATGTGAAATCGACAAAGTAGTGCATTGGAAGACGGAAAGACTTTCGCAACCGCATTCATCAAGGCGTTGTTGCGGTCCGTAACAACTGCTTTTGGCATTTGAACATGTTTCTTCAAAAGTGACCGACACGTCTCCAACGCCTACGTGAAATTGTCCTCTTTCTCACACTCCAAAAAGGCAAAGCCGACGGCATATGTCTTATCCGTAGACGTAACGCCAACCATCTCAAACAATGGAAGACGATACTTGTTTGTCTTGTAGGTGCTATCGAGAATGAGAACTGTCAAGAACGTGTTGAACAACTTGATGGAATCCGGATGAGTCCAAAAAATATCTTGTACCGTAATTCCATCATCGCGACATCTGTACCGAGACACGTAATCGTTGTCCTCCAACACTTTCAACAGTTGTTGCATCTCATTCCTATCTCCCCTAATTGCCTTGTTCATTTGATACCGCATGTTATACACTTGCTTTATGTTTGCAACATTTTCGGGTTCTTTCCGTTTCAACGTCGCAAGTATATTCTTCGGTTGGACAAGGTTCAAGGTCATGTCGGCTATACATATCTTCTCTTTCGCCTTGAGCCGGCATACACTTGGATGACCTTGTAGCTTTGAGCACATTTCGTGGTTATGTATACCACAACGAACGGTAAATCTCCATTTCTTGGAAACTAACATGTAACCACCAATCTTAAAAGGGCACTCACATCTTCTAGTACCGGTCTCGTCTTTCTTTAACTTCCGTAGAGGTGTTTGATATTTGCCGCTTCTTTCGCACCCCAAAATTACAAAATCTTTTCTTCTATTTGACCCATTATCCGATCTCCCGATATTTACACCGAAGCCGAGCTCAATAGCCGTCCTACGAATGTATGCGATCATGCTTTCACGATCATCAAAGTCTTGCTTGTTGTTAAAGTCACCGCCGACATCAACCGACTTTACGAGCATACCTTCATCTTTCGAGGAAATCGGCGCAACTAATTCTTTTGCCATGTTATCGGGATGCATCATCTCTATTTATAAACAAGAATAGAACAATTAATATGTATAAATAAGATTTATTCAAAAATGCTGAAAACTTAAATTAATTAGCTTCAGGCATTTTTTCGGATGTGCACATCCGGAAAAGTTCATGCTAAATTCGTTCCGGATGTGCACATCCGGAAGTAGCGTAACTTATTTTTCCAAAAATGTAGATTGATAATGTGAGCAATGTAGTGGATGAAGTTGAATGTTTACCTGAAATTCAGTCTTTCCTTGCTCCCTTTGATTTGTTGCACCAAAAATTTGAACTTTTTGAGTGAGAAATGAGATTGATGAAGTAGGGTTTTTTGACTTGGTGAGAGTGAGTGTGGAAGAAGAAGGTTGATTATGGGAAGGGGGAGTGATCGTGCAGCTTTAAATATTTCAGAATGTCTTCCGGATATACAGATCCGGAGACACTCCGGATATGCACATCCGGAAAAAGTTTTTAATTCTTAAGGATCCGGTGCGTCCGGATGTGCACATCCGGAATTAGGGGGCAAAAATATAATTTCACATGGTGTCTAAGAAACTTGGGTGGTGCATTAAGAAACTTCTTAAAAAATTTGATATTGATAAAATTTGATTTTGTAAAATTCATATTGTTGTGTGGACATAAATCTACCTATGTCATTCATGCTCTACTATCCGCTTCCCTTGTTCATATAGTTGTTCGTTTCATGAGAATCAATTGATCATTCATTCGAGATAGATCTTAAACTTTTAAATAGAGAGTTTCTCATTTATTTATACTAAATTTTTCGAGTTTTTTTTTTTTTAAGTTCTCTCTTAAAAAATGCCATTTTAAGAAACTTTCACTTGGGAATTATTTTCGGAAAATCGAATGATCTCAATATTATATTTGAAAATGATATTCATACCATGTGTAATTCTAGAACACTTTCTACATTAAATTATAGTACAAATACAATGTAACAAAATTATTTTATTTTGGAGACATGCGATTCAACTTATTAATTTCTTTGGTGAAAAAATTCTTTTTTTTTTTTTTTTCAAAATATTTCATTGCAAAAATAACAACCGTCAAAATTCTCATAAATGTCAGATGATCAAAGTTTATATTTCGGGAATGAAATGACATTTATAGTTAAATTTCAACATACAAACCTTGTCAAACCCATGGGTTGTTGCTTGAAAGAAAATGAAAAGATAAAAGTCTCTAGTACTTGCCAAATTCAAGCCTTGATTTTTTCTAATAACATCATTGTCAAACCCATGGACCTGAGTGACATATTTTCATAGAATACACATAAAGTGTGACATACCAAATATAACTTAGGTGAACATGTTGCGTGTAACTATAGGATGTTCATACATTGAAAGTTTCTGTCAGTTTTGTATCAACACTGCTGCTATAGAACTTCGTCAACGTTGCCCCAACAGTGTCATGGCTGTTGAATTTTATGATGTATGCATTATCCGTTACTCAAACGAGAATTTTTTTCTTTTTGAAAAATTTCTGTAACACATTCATGGAATGTTACTGGATCCAAAAACTTAAAGGACTCAAGTGAACTTAAAAAAAAAAAATTCAACTGAGATTTGACGTGCCGATCGGTTGGATGATCAGTTTCATTATTGACTTGGAGTGGATGAGAAGAAGATATAATTGTTGTTTTATCTCCAACTTCTCTTGTTCTTGTCTTTGCAATGATGCATTGAGAGCATGGACTTGACTTCTCAAATCATCAACCTCTTGAGAGTTATTCGAAAGACTTGGTTGAGTTGATAATGGAACCAAAATCTAGGCAACGGTTCCAAGACCAAATAACCTCCCTTTATTCTTTTCAAACGACTCCACCCATATATTCAAATCAGTTACCATCTTGCAATTGCTCCAAGTAATATAGTACTAGGTGATGTGTATTGCAACAAAAGCACAAATCTAAACATAACATCATTTTCAACCAAGAAATTAAGCTTATTCAACAATGCAACAATCTCAATACCAATAACAGGAAGCACCAACAGTTTTACCACAACAAATACCAATTGTTGTTCTAAGTCTAAGTCTAGACTCATTTGGTCCTTCCGCAGGCATACCACCACACATAAGCATCACAGCAGGCACCATTGCTCCACCTACAATCTCCAAACGGTCAGTAATAAATGATAACAAAATCTACACCTTCTCTGTAAGGTTCATAGAGGGTGTTGATGGGCAGAGAAGGTTATTGATATGCTGCTCAAGTGCATTGATATGTTTCCCTGATGCATCACAAACATACAAGTTATACTCTATACTATATACTGCATCATATACATACAAGTTACACTATATACTGCTTCACATTCAATTATACAAGTGATGTTGTGTAAAGTATAGACCATTCAAAATACATATATTATTCAACATATAGTCATATACACAAGCTGTGTGCCTAACCTAAGGCTATATCTACAACTATAACCTATGATCACCAATCCATCCATCCCTCCAGCATCTTGCTAGAAGAGGAAAACAATGTACTTGCCAACTACTCTGTCAAGACTTTGCTTGGTATGTCAAAGAAAACTATACATTTATATCATATAACAAAACTATGCATCATACTGTCATACCCAAAATTTTGACCACAAAAGTTCACATCATTGTGCAAATCATCACCACAATATGGGTTATTTTCATACCCTACCAATTCCTGCAAAGATTGTTGAGTATTTACCTCAACCAAGGATTATGGTTTTTGAGCCCTCTCAGAGCATCCAGGCAAAGGATCAATCAAGAATTGACATGATATTTAACTTGTCAAGCCTCTCAAGCATCCATGAAATATCAAGAGGTCTCCCACATCAAGAATTTAACACAAGAATGCAACATTTCAAGTTGATCAAGCCTCAAGATCATCAGTGTCACCAAATTAGGGTTTTGGTCGACCAAGGCCTCTAGAGAGAAATTTTCATCTGGGCATGAGCCAATACCTCAACATATGATTCAAGAATCTCAAAAGAACCTTATGAGTCCATTCAAAAGATCAAAATAGCCTCAGGGGATTCATCCGTCAAAAATCAGGAATTAGGGTTTTGACCTAATTCAGTCCCTGAGTTGGCTTTTGGAGCAAGGCATGAGCCAAAACCTCAAGGTATGCTTTAAGGACCTCAAATACATCATATTTGTCCATTTACAAGATGGAATTGATCCAAAAGACTTGATTCATAACCAATACAATAATTCAAATTCATCTGGATCACAAACTAGTGTTTCTGATGCAAAGTCAACCATACCTTTGACTTTTGAGCAAAGCATGATCTCAAACCTTGGGACATGATTCAAGACACTCAAAAACACCTTTGGAATCCTTCCATTAGGTTCAATTTATCCCAAGGACTTGATTTCATAAAGGATCACAAGATTCAAGATTCATCTGATACAAAAAGTCAACTATGCCAAAACCGAGTTTGACTTTTGAATTTTTTTGGAAACCATGGCCTCTTTAAGTCAAAAACAATGTTAACTTATGATTTGGATAATCATCAATCAAGAAAAATCAAGAAAAGTGAGGTTACTTGTAAAAGGGGTAAACTTGAAAAACTTGAAATTTCACTAAGTTATGCAAAATCATGGTTTTTACCCAACTTTGTAAGGCCATAACTTGTGATCCAAACAACCATATTCTTCCATCCAAAGCTCAAATGATAGCTCATCTTACATACAACAAGATTGTCCTACAGAGGTACCTCCAAAAAATGCCTAGATTTTGAGTTATAAGGCCATAAAGTTAGGGTTTCATGAGATTTGAACTTTGACACTTAGAAAATTTTAGACAGAATATGTCTCATGTTTTGCCCAACTTTGGAGGTATTTTTCATTATGATCACAGATGAAAAATACCTCCATTGAGTACAAGAACATCCATTGATTCAATTTGAGCAAGAAGTTATGAACCTTGCAAGATGGAATTTTCAAACTGGTTTTACAAGGCAGATTTGGTGCATAATGTAACACCCTTTTCTACCCCCAATAATGTTGCAGCAGAAACAACTCAAATATCAGAGTAAGGCATAAAAATTCCCTCAAAGGGTGCACACTTCTCATTAAATCAAAATAACACAATTACCCTGTAAACAAAGGGTTTTTCTCAAAATAAATCAGAAAGCCTTCACATGGCAGCGGAACTCAAAATTCTCAAATAAAAGGTTCCTCAACAACTGTCATAATAATCAAAATAAAACCATATCATCAAATGACAACAAAAATAAGGAAACAACATAGTTCGGCTCAAAGGACCCCAACCCGATGTTACACTATCAGAGCAAGACCCTCTAAATCGACCAAAAGCAAATAAACTTCAAGGTCCTCGAAAGCATCCATAGCTAAACCTGATCACCTGCACGTTACCCACGTGGAGGCAACATTCAACATTCAAATAATCACCAAAACATCATCATATAATCATCAGTAACATCATAGAAAATCATCATAGAAATCACAACATCAAGACATCAAAACAGCACAGCAGCATAAACCAGAATTTGAGAACAGCATACGTTCGCTCCAGGGTTCGTCTAGCGAACCTGTTCGCTGTGGCCTTTGCCTAGCGAAGCGGCCAGCGAACCTCACAGATCTCACACTCAACACCAGAAACCCAAACATCTGTCATGCTTGCCCCCACATTCGCCTAGCGAAGCCATTCGCTGGGGAGTTCGCTGGGAAAGACTTCTAGCGAATCCCTAAAGCCCCTTCAGAAACACCTATGTATTTACACTCCTGCTATCGCGCATTCGCTGCGCTGTTCGCTTAGCGAACGATGGCGAACATTCTCCTAGCGAACCTGCGATTACAGCAAATCGCTGCTACGCATCAGTAGCTCCCAAACCTCCAAAGCACCTGCGATTACAGTCTCAATTGACCCAAAATCATCCCTACATCAGTCCTAACATATCACGGAATTTAAAGGCCTAAAATCTACGTCTGTTAGGTCGATTCAGGACACTACGGGAAACCTTAATTTCCATAAACCTACAAAACTCTCAAGCTTCATATAAACTCTATAGATCCTTCGCCACAAGGTTAAAACTACAACAACGAGGAAATCTGCCCCAAAGGTCTATTTTACCGATTAAATTCAACTCTTACTACTCGATTCACAAAATACCCTCAAAATCATCAGTTTACCTCAAAACCCATAAACCCTCATAAACCTCAAAATCACCAAATCCACTTCATTCAATCGAATCCTATAATGAAAACAATGAAAGGCAATTACTCCTCATACCTTAGATTGTCGATCCGATGAGTTCTCTCTTGAGCCTTTGGAAACCTTCACGAAAATCCTCACCTTTTTCCCGTTTTCCTCAGAGCTCTGCACTTTCGCCTTATTTTCACAATCTTCACAAATGAATCCTAATTCTCCTCAATTCCCCTTTTTGGTTAATTTAACTCTTGGGCCTCAAATATGGGCTTTCTCCATAATACCCTCACTAATACTCCTAAAATATCCGTCTTACCCTTAATTCTCCTAATATTATTTTAAATTAATAATAATACTAATATATTCATACTATATACTATTATTTAATTAAAATAACCAAACTTCACCAAAAATACCGACATCGACACCAACCACCAAAAATTCACAGAAAACCACGAATATAATATTTAAATAAATTAAATAAATATTCTTACAAAATTTGGGATGTTACACATAACCCACGATTTTGTCATTTTTATGACTTGGCAAGCCTTGTTACCATGCAATACAAGTGTCAAACATACAATGCACTTATTCTCTGCATTAGAATCTTGGCATAGGCACCAATAAGTCAAGAACCCTATCCCTTTAGCATGTGATCATCAATGTTGCAAATCCAAAATCCAATTTTGTCATATGGCATTGAAAGGATGCATTGAGGTGGCATGAATCAGTTCATATCAATCCAAATGAGTCAAGCCTTAGCAAAAAGTCAGAAGACCTAAACCTGCAAAATTCAGCTCAAGTCAATGGCTAGAGGAGACTTTGAACACCTAGCCATATCCATTGGACAATAGGGTGATCCAACAAACTTCCGCTACTATAAATAGAGGTCATTTATGGTTGATCAAAACATCCCAAAACATTACAACACATGTTTTCTCTCATTTCACTCTTCCTTCAAAAATTCAAAGTTTCAAAGAAGTGAAAACTTGAATTCTCAAACCAGAGAAATTCAACCCAAACCAATGGTCCTAACACCTCACATACATCATATATGAGTGATCCAAACCCTTTAACAGCATCTGTAACACCAGATTCATCAAGTTCATATCTCATCCTAAAGCCATCTGCAGTTGGATTCGAGCCCACCAATCCAGAGGTTTTCAATCCATTCCAAGCATCTCAACACACTACTTGAGGTCCAAGAAAGCTGTCCAGATCATAAAAACACTTCTGTAACACCTACAACTGAGGATTCGAATTCCTCTTGCAAGGTAAGCCTGAACTTTTCAAACTACATGAAACATGCATCATCTTTGATATTTCAAGTTACCAACATGTTTCTGCACATGTATAGAATATTTTCCCTCAATCAATTGCTATGTATCAATCGTGTATAGGATTTCATAATGTTCTTGCAAAAATTAGGGTTCATCTGTTCATCACTTGATAACTCACTCTACACTTAAAAGAAATGAAATTAATTGGTACCATTGAATTCCTTGTTCAAAAACAAACAACTTTCATGTTTACATCGTGTAAAATCATTACGTATTGAGGGAGATATGAGAGGTTTTGCAAAACGGCCATGGAGGGAACATGCGAGGTAAAAGATGACCGTTGGCGCCTTTTTTCAAATTTAATTCCAATTTTTGAATTTTTAATTATTTTCTTAATTATTTTCAAAAATTAATTTCTCTTTCAATTTTAATCTTTTTCAAGTGATTTTTTAAACATAAATCCTTCACATATTTAAATATTTTATTCCATAAAAAAATCAAAAGAAATATTTTATTTGATATATTTTTAAATATTTTAGAGAATTTTATTTTAATTTGTTTTAAACATTTTAAATAATTTCTTTTTCTTGATTTTTCAAAACCAATTTGATTTTAAATCATCATGTGAATAAAACCTTATTTTCCAAACCTTAATCATAATTCATAACATGTTTATTGAATTTGTTTGATATTTTTTCATTTTTAATTGATTTTTCCTTTTAAAAATACCTAAAAAAATAGAAATTAGGATTTCTTTGATTCAATCTTTCAAAACTTCATTTCAAATAAATTTTGGGCCTCTATTAGAGTGTAAGACCTAACCCCCTATGTACATAAATAAATTTTGAGCCTCTACTATAGTATAAGTCCCACAACGTCTTTCGGTATCGCGGTGCGATTACTGTTTTCAAATAAATCAATCATCTAGGCCTCTCCTTGAGTATAAGAACCAATCTTTTGTACATAAACTTTGTTTTAAACAATAAACAACCTCCATGGGCCTCTCCTTGAGTTGTAAGCCCCATACCTCTGTTTTCAAAATCGTCTGTCTGTTTTAAACTGCTCGAAAACAACTGGGTCTCTCCCCGAGTATAAGACCCAATATTATTCTTTCATTCAAAATACATTATCTTGGGCCTCTTAGATAGAGTGTAAGTCCCATTCTTTTCCCTTTTTAATAATAAAAAGAAGAAGATTCAAATCAAATATGGTGGTGCTAAGAGGAGCATTATTCCCGATGAAACTGCTCTTAGACCACTTAGGTCTCTCTTTGAGTTATAAGCCCCAAACATTCTTTTCAATTCATTCAAATAACAACAACTTTCTTTTAATTCAAATTCACATTCAAAGTTTTCTCAAAACTTTCTTCAATTTCTCAAAACCCTAATCATACAGTCATCATCAATACAACCAATCTTAAAACATCTAATCAATCACAATTCACCGGGCCTCTAATAGAGTGTAAGACCCAACACCCTTCTGTAAATAGAAAGTCTTTTAGCCTCATTTCATCTTGGGCTTTGTACAGGATACAAATAATCACTTGGGCTTCTATCCAGAGAATAAGACCCAACACTTTTCTCAATTCAATTCTTGTTTATATACTTGTTCATATGTTTGTATATATGCTTATAGTTATCTTGTTAAGTTTCTCTTAGCATTGAAGTCATCCTCAATACAACTTAGTTCAAACAACTAGTTCCCCTTGTACAAAGGAATACAGTTAGCCTCCTCTTGGGCTTTATCCAAACATTATGGCCTCCTCTTGGGCATCATACAATGAATCTCACCAGAAGATTAGCCTTATCTTGGGCTTTGTTCAATCTGATCAACCTTGAAATAATTCAATAAAGAGAGGATTATTTCTCGGTGAAACCTCTTCTTTAATCCCTTTAACCCTGGAACAGTTCAACAAAGAAAGGATTATTTCCCAGTGAAACCTTTCTTGAAATCTTCCTAGACTTTGAAAGTCTCAATCCCTAGCCTCCTCTTGGGCTTAGTACAAGGACCCACAAGCTTCCTAGAAGCATCCCTAGCCTCCTCTTGGGCTTCATACAAGGACCCTCAGGCTTCCTAAAAGCATAGGATAGATCCTAGTCACCTCTATCCCTATACCAGTCCCCAGGAGAGTAAAAGCCCCTAAGGCATTCAAGCTTATCCTTTTTTAAGTCTCTCCTAACCCTCAACAAGGTTTTGCTTCTATCTTCAAGACCCCCAGACAAAACCATGTTACCCTCAAAGGTATCTGTGCCTTATGGCATCTGATAATTCAACTCTTCTAATATTCCCCAGCAAGAGTTAGTTTTCCTTCTGATTCCTGAAAATAAGTCTAGACCTTCTCCTGGATTCAAATAATCCTCAGTAAGAGTCAGCCTCTTCTTAGGCTTCATATAATGATTGACCCAATCAACCTCAATCTTGGGCTTTGTACAAGATAAATATCATACTTCCCAGTTGAGTCAGTCTTCTTTAAGACTATACTTAAACTCTTCAGCTTCATCATCTTGGGCTTTAAACAAGATACTCAAATAAAACATCTCCAGCGGAGTCAGTTCTCAATTTATTTTAGCTTCAACCTTGGGCTTTGATCAAGGCACAAAATCCATCATCCCCACAGATGAGACCACGAGTCCTCTCTGTACGAGGATATTTCCTCTATGCATCACATATCAAAACAAACAATCAAAACCCTTTTCCAAATAAATTGTTGTAAGTGGCACACTTGTTGATTCAAAATCCAAGTTGGAGTCCTTTATCATGGCAAAGATATCTCTTTCATCTAAGTGATGTAAGTGGCAAGCCTCTGGATTCCACACATCCAAGCCAATGTCCCTCTCTTAGCATGTAAAGACTCACAGAGGAAGATGCGGCATTGCTGGATTCCACACATCCCAGTTAAAGCAACTTCCCTCATAAATCAATGTTTGTGATGAATAGGTGAGATATCTCCCTTTAGAGATGACAAATTCCCTCTCAGTCAACTTTTAGCTTCAATCTTGGGCTTTAAACAAGACACACACTCCTTTAGCTTCAATCTTGGGCTTTAAACAAGACACAAACACTCCTTTAGCTTCAATCTTGGGCTTTGAACAAGACACAAAACTCTTTTTTAGCTTCAATCTTGGGCTTTGAACAAGACACCAAACATTTTTCCTCCCATAGAATAGGAGGAACTACGATCGCTCTAATTTCCCCAGATCTCTTGACGGGAATACGTAGGCATAAGATTGCGAAATCTTAGCGAGCTCACTAATAAAAAATCTTTGGTCAAGCACCTTCCAAAAAACAATAGAAAACCCAAAAACAACAAAGACATTTCCTCAGCCTTCACAAAGGAGAAACTTTCCCCAATCAATAGCAGATAGATTTAAGAAAGCATTTCAAACAGTAGAAACATATGCAATTTGGATGTTAATAGCTTCCCTTTGTATAACCAACCCCCGATTCCAGATCTCTTCGCATTTGTAGGAAAAAAACTTACGCGCAGGGTTAGTTTAAGATATATTCCCCTTCCTTTTAAGCTTCATAGGATAAATATAGAAATCAGAAAGTAGCACCAAATGCGGTTATGGTCGCGTCACAAAAACTGATGCTACAGAAAAATGGCGACTCTGCTGGGGAACATTCCCATCCCCTAACAGGGTTAAGCCTTGCACTGCATTTTTTTTGTTGTTTTATTTGCTTTCCCTTTTTTTCATCATTTGTTGTCGTATTATCTGCTTATCTGCTATACTTGTTTAAATTACTGTTATCTAGGAATGTGATTAATACACATGTGGTGAGTCTGAGAGCACATTTTAAGATAAGAGGTGGCAGACTCTGGAAGGCTTATAGGGAGTGAGTCCCGACCAAGCTAACTTTAAAGTCCACAGAATCAGTGGAGGTACCCTTTTGGAATTACTGATGTTGAATGAGCAAGTCGTGAAAACATTACTTTTTCCACTGGGCACCCTTGAAGCTGAGGATTAGTAAATAGTTAACCACTTGACCTTTGTTAAGACGTTGTGCGGTGACTATCAGGAATAGTTGAAACGTGATACTACACTCAAATGAGGTTCGTCTTGGGGATATTACATCTCTCATGAGTTAGTCGGTTTGTTGGTAATATTCTTAAGAGGGGTCGGTGATTTTGGAAACCTATGTTAGAACCCGTTCTACAGGTACAAAAATTGAACCCTAGAACACACCTTGGGGGTGGGTAGATCCACGACTCCATGCTTGTGAATAAACTCTTAAACCCATGTTTTCAAATGTTTTTGTTTGCTGCATTCATGCATTTCATTCGTTCCTAAAATTAACAAGAAAAAATCTTTTTCAAAAAAAAAAAGAGAAGAGAACTAAAACAATCGTTGCAAATATCAGAGGCTGTGCTATGGATTTTGGTAGAAGAAAAACACACAAGTACACCTTCAAAAACCCAAAACTGGAGGACCTGAGGAAATTAGGAAGGTCGATTACTAATCCTGAAGCTTTCAGAGCTAAGCACGGAGGGCTGTTGTCTCTTTTGAAAGTCAACATGGTAGAAGGAGTCTTGTCTACATTGGTTCAGTTCTATGACCCGGTGCACCACTGCTTTACATTTCCCTATTATCAGCTCACACCAACATTAGAAGAGTACTCTCAACTAATTGATTTACCTATCACTGATTAAGATCCATTTTTTGGACTGGAAGAAATTCCCAAAGATCAAACCATTGCAAAAGCTACCTCTTTGGAAGAATCAGATATCAGAGCTCACATGACCATCAAGGGAGGAATCCAGGGTTTACCAGCTAGATTTTTGATGGAGAAAGCCCTATACTTTGCCAGCATAGGAAACATATCTGCTTTTGAGGATGTCTTTGTTTTGCTTATTTATGGGTTATTCCTTTTTCCCAACATTGACAACTTCGTTGATGTCAACGCTTTCAAGATATTCTCGATCAGGAATCATGTTCCAAATTTGCTCGCAGATGCTTATCATTCAGTACATTTAAGGAATTTTTACAGCAGAGGGATGATTACATGTTATGTTCCATTACTCTACAAATGGTTCATTTCCCACTTACCCAAGTCTACTGCTTTTTGGGATCTCAAGAGTGGCATGCGATGGTCGCAGAAGATTATGTCTCTCACTCATTTCGATATAGATTGGTACAATCGATCTATAACGGAATAAAAATCATTGACAAATGTGGAAGTTTTCCCAATGTGCCCCTCATTGGTACTAAAGGAGGAATCAATTATCATCCAATGTTAGCTCGTTGTCAACTTGGATACCCGATGAAGGACATACCATATAACATTCATCTAGAAGGTCTTTTATTCAAGGAAGGGGAAAATTACAGAGCACTAAAGAAAGAAATTGTGTATGCCTGGAAACATGTTCATAAGAAAGGAAGAGAGTCCTTAGGAAGGCCAAACTGCATCTCTACAGAGCCCTATCTCTGTTGGGTGCAAACTAGAGCCATCAAATTGAAGATGCCTTACCCTCGTCAAGAAGTTTTCCCTTAAAGGAATATGTTCTCTATTTTATGTCCAGCGCGGAAAAACTTCAGGTTGCTTTCAACAAGGTCCAACGCGAGAAGAACTCTTGAAAGAACAAATACCAGATTTTCAGCTTGGATTGCACAAAGATCCAAGAGCTGTTGAAAGAAAAGGATGCTCTAATTGAGATATTGGAGAAGCATGCTATAGAAAGTCAAAAGGAACGAAGAAGTTTACTCTCTCCTTTCACATGGCTAAGGATCGTCGACCCGAAAACAGTTGAGGAAACCCAATCGAAGAAGAGAAAAATTCAGAAGCCTGCACTTGGACCTCCGTCAGAGATCCCTTAGGGAACCATAAGCATAGTTTTCCTTCTGGCACTTTGTAAAATAATGTACTTTTCCCTAGTCTCACACATGTGTCGCACTTTAGAGTCAAACTATCTCATTCGTACAATACTCGGGCCAATCGGCAAAAGAAAATGGACGATCTTGAGGGGGAAAATAGAGATCTAAGAGAGGAAGTCAACACTTTGAAGGAAAGTCTGGAAAGACTAAACAACATGATTGAATCCCTGGCAGCAGCTCGAGATCAACCACCTCAAAGGACTGTAATCTCAGCAATTGTGTCTACACCAGGGTTTTAGATACCCGTCAATCTTCCTTAGTATAATATGCCTAAAGGTTTTCCCTAGGGCATGCCTTTCAATTTCGTACCTGAGGGATATATACCACCGATCACTGAAGACCTAGGAGCCACAACCGAAACCTCCAGGCCTGAAGGTTACAAACTTCAGGTGAACGGAGATGCAAGGGCTACGATAGAGACTCCTGTGCCCGAAGGTTACAAACTTTAGGTCACTGAAGCGCCGAGAGTTACCGCAGTAATGTCTATACTTTAACCTGTGATACATATTATCTCAGAGGAACAGATCCATCATGCCACTCCTGGCAAGGATGAAGAAGTATATGAAAGGATGAATGAATTCCAAGAATGGTTCTTGGAAATGAAGAAAGAAATGCATGTCATTCGCAGACAGAACTTGTTTGGCAAAGATGCCGCTGACCTATGTTTGTTCCCAAATGTCAAAATACCGCACAAGTTTAAGGTGCCCGACTTTGAAAAATACAAAGGCAACTCTTGCCCTCAAAGTCATTTAGTAATGTACGCTCGGAAGATGTCTACCCAGACAGAAAACCAACAACTGCTAATCCATTACTTTCAAGACAGTTTAACCGGTGTTGCGCTCAAGTGGTACATGGGTTTAAACCGTACCAAAATCAGTACCTTCAGAGATCTTGGAGCAGCCTTTGTTCATCAGTACAAGTACAATTTGGATATGGTACCCGACAGAGATCAACTCAGAGCTATGTCCCAAAAGGATAAATAAACCTTCAAGGAGTACGCTCAAAGATGGCGTGAAATCGCCGCCCAGATTTGTCCTCCTCTTGAGGAGAAAGAAATGACGAAAATATTCTTGAAAACATTAAGCTCATTTTATTATGACTGGATGGTCGCCAGTGCACCTAGTGACTTTACCGAGATGGTAAACATGGGGGTACGCCTTAAAAAAGTAGTCCGAGAAGGTCAATTGGTTAAGGACTCAGAACCATCCAGTAGTAAGAGATATGGGAGTGTTTTTCAAAAGAAAAAAGAACGGGATATCAGTAGTATCTCGCAGAGTAAGCAAAGACGAAGGTATCAACCTCGACAGGTAGCAACAGTATCTCCTGTTGTCAGTCCCGCGCCGATCCCAGCATATCAACCCCAGGTTGCTCAGAGACAACCAAATCAACAACCGTATCAACAAATGCAGCAACGACCTCTTTAGCAGGCTCGCTCGCAATACAATAACAACAATCGTTTTCCACGATCACCGGGATCTTACCCCATACCAATGTTATATGCAAAACTGTTCCCACTTTTGCTGGCCAAGGGGCACGTTCAAACCAGAACTCCTCTCACAGTGTCGGACAATCCCCCTTTTTGGTTCAAAGCTGATCAATCTTACCCTGATCATCAAGGAGGACCGGGGCATAACATTGAGAACCGCCTAAGCTTCAAATCTGACGTACAAAAGCTCGTCAGAAACGAAGTTTTATCTTTCAAAGATACGAACCCAAATGTTCTAACAAACCCGTTGCCAAACACGAAAAACCTTCAGTAAACTTGGTAGATGAAGAACCCAGCGGCAGTTATCAAATTCACGATATACGCCTAATAGGAACAAATCTGGTAAAAATGCATTGCAAGCAAAGCGGGTATGGCCATGTGCCATCCCAAAACTATCATCAATGCGACGTTTGTTCCAAGAACAATCAAGGGTGCATCATTGTACAAGCAGCTCTTTAAGAGTAGATGGATCTAGGCTAGATCCAAGATCACAGGATTCGTGGAATAAATATGGCCTATCAACATCCGGACATTGTTCAGAATCACGACATCTGCGCAATGAACGTCAATCTAGTGGCAATGCACTCAAGACAAAGTCAGTACCACGATTTGATGCTACACGACTACAACGCTTGCCCAATTTATTCAAAAAACAATCAAGGATGTTCTTTTGTACAAGAAGCACTTCAGCGTCAAATAGATCTTGGATGGATTCAAGACTATCATGGAGGTAATAATCACCAAGTCAATATGGTTCAGATTTTTGACATCCGTTTAATGAATACCAGCTTGGTAGAATTGCATGCCAAGCAAGTCAGGCTCGGTTATCTGTCCGCCCATAATTATCCGGACTGCAAAGATTGCTCCGAAAATAATCAAGGTTGTGCACTTGTACAAAGAACTCTTCAACATCTATTGGACCACTGGTGGCTCCCAGTCTACCAGGATGAAAACACACATCAAGTTAGCATAATTAATGGAAATTCAGATAGACACCAAAGTTGTGACGTCCGCTTGCTGGAAACGGATTTGGTAAAAATGCACTGCATTCAAAGTGGATACGGTCGGGTGCCACCTCACAATTACGAACGCTATCAAATATGTTCAGAGAACAGTCAAGGGTGCTACACCGTGCGAGCAACTCTCCAGAATCAAGTAGATCACGGGGAAACCCAATTATGCCTAAATTCCCTGTCCATCAATATGGTGCAAGGTTGCCCAGGGCAACATGCAGTTTATGACGTTAAAAACATTGAAACATCATTGGTCAAATTTCACAAATGCTTGTGCGGACTCGATTATTTTGGTCCAAATCACCACGATTATTCGGCTTGCAGAAGATGCCATAGAGGTCGACATGGTTGTCTCCTTGTCCAAAATGAGATTCAAGAGTTATTGGACAAAATAATCATCACAATCTTCAATGAAAGAGAGTCTGTTAATTATGGAGTTAACGAGGATGTTTTCACCATAATCCCTCTGCTCAACGAGCCAAAGCACTCAGGAATCCCTTTCGACAGTGGAAAAATTTCCAACAGTCCCGAGCTAAAACTAATTGAGGTTACTTTTGACAGTCGAAAGATCCAAATAACCCCTGTGGTTATCTACCTATCAGGCCCGATGCCATACGAATCAGAAAAAGCTATCCCGTACAAATACAGTGCGACCATAATAGAAGATGGAAAAGAAATTCCACTACCATCCATTGTCAACATTGTTAATATCAGTCGGGTCATCCGATGTGGTCGAGTCTTCAACAAAGGAGTTGGAGAACCTGCAAAGAAAAGGAACCTCAAGATGAAGTTTCTAACCAACAAATTGGTCAATCCAGTAGCACAGATCCTATGAAAAATAATGATGAAATGTTAAAACTCATCTAGAGAAGTGAATACAACATTGTGGATCAGCTATTATAAACTCCTTCTCAGATATCCGTTATCTCTCCTGTTCAGTTCAGAAGCTCACAGAGAAGCTCTGCAGAAAGTCTTGGAACAAGCCTTCGTAGAACAAGATGTAACAGTGGTTCAATTTGACATCATTATTTCTAACATCACTTCTTGCAACAGTTTGGGTTTCAGTGATGAAGAACTTCCAGAGGAAGGCAGGAATCATAACATGGCACTCAATATCACAGTCAATTGCCAAGACGATGCTTTAGCCAGCGTACTGGTAGATACAGGTTCATCCTTAAACGTCATGCCAAGTTTAACTTTGGTACGGCTATCTTTTTAGGGAACTCCGATGAGAGGCAGTGAGATCATTGTCAAACCTTTTGACGGATCCAGGAAAACAGTTATCAGTGAAGTCGACCTTCCCATAACCATTGGTCCCCACACTTTCTAATTCACCTTCCAAGTCATGGACATCCGAGCGGCATACAAATGTTTATTAGGACGACCTTGGATACATAAAGCAGGGGCAGTCACTTCGACACTTCACCAGAAGCTGAAGTTTGACAAGAACGACAAGTTGGTCACAGTATGCGGAGAACAAGCTTTAATTGTAAGCAACTTATCATCGTTCTCATATTTAGAACCAGAAGAAGTCATTGGAACTCAATTTCAAGCACTCTCTGTGAGCAATGAGAATCATCGAGAAAAAGGAACGTCAATTTCCTCATACAAAGATGCTCTCTAGTTAATGGGAAGCAGTGACATAAAAGGATGGTGGCAAGTTGTGATCCATGTTGATAACAAGACAAGAAAATGTCTCGGGTTTTCTCCAGCCCTTACCAAACTACAAAAGAGGATGAAAGTTTTCGTCTCATCCAAGATTTCTTCCACAGTGGAGGATTCCTCCACCCGATTTCTCAGGAAGTCCATACCATCGAGGAGAACAACTCTTCTGATATAGATGAAGAATGGAAATCCTATTTCAACGATGAAAGGCATATATCTCAGGAAGAAACGTATATGCCATTTTGCTCTCCGAAGCAAATTCCTATATATATATATATATATATACCAAGATCAGACGTCAGAATGATCTATGGAGATTGCGATCTCGAGGGATGTCGTGCTCCACCCAACTCAGTAGAAGAAAATACTCTGATTAAAGACAACTTTGATTACAATTCAAATGATCCCATGGATGATTTTCCCATTGGAAACCTTACATGGAAGACTCAGGGCAAAAGAGTAAGCTAGAAAATGCATATCTGCTGAATGACCTTGAGAAAAATCCACTTGTTCTCCCAGAGTCGTGGGAACCTTACCAGGAAAACTCTGAAAATGTTAAACATTGTGTTGATAAAGTTGCAAGAATTGAAGGACAAGAATTTATCAACTTCGCATTTCCTGAGGTCAATGTCATTGAAGAAAATAACTCATCGATCCCCTCAAAAACTTAGGATACTTTGGGACAGCCGAGCGGCAAGTACGAGTTTCTAGTAAAGTACACTGCTCTTGAAAGCTCTCGCATCAGATATGAAGACATCAAACCCACTGGATGCGGAGATCCTCCTAAAAATGAAAATATTGTTGAAGATACAATATAAAAGTTCTTTTATGATAGCGCTGCATGGGAAGAAGACTCTAGTGATCCAACTCTTCCAGAAATCAGTGTCATTATTGAAGACAATCCTGGAAGAAAAATACCAAACTTTGTGATCCACAGAGGAGTTCGTCGCCATTGGGTCGCAATCGATGTCCCGAATATCTTTCATAAATCAAGGTAACTGTCTCGTCTTTGTTTTGACCTTTCACTTTGCCCGGGTGAAAAGGATTGTTAAGTCCCTGCTTTTGAGGTTGGCATTAATTTTGGTAAAACTAACTTAGCAGAAAGATGTTGGATAAGATGTCCTAACATGTTAGACTAACAGCAGGTTGAGTTGTTTGACAAGATGTCCTATCAGGAGGATTCGACATCTTTGTCTGTTATAGTTTTGAACTAATTGTTTGTGTTAGCAGGTGTGATTGGAATATGACTAGGATTCCAGGTGGCATCTGAGATTGTGGAATCAGAGATTCTGATTCTAAATGGATTTAGGGTTTCCTTGTGAAGGAGACATTATTGGTAACTTGGGATTGAAGAAAGAATTAGGTCGCTAATTCTGAGGAAGACTTCTGCTGCGGTTTAAAAGCCCAAGTCCAGCTGTGGTTTACAATATAAATAGGTTAGAGTTAACCTAGTTTGAGGTTGGTTGTTGCAGCTGTTTTAGAAGTACTGGGGTTTGTACTTGTGAGCCTCTCGTGTATTGTGTGAATACTTGAGAAGGACGTTCTTATTAAGTTGTAATATTTTCAGTCACTGCTGTGGTTGAAAGGGAATTGAGAAGGGTCTCATACCTAGGAGAGTCTTAGGTAGAAATATAGGAAGGGTAGTTTCTAGGTGATAAGCTGTAAATGTTTGAGTTTAACTTAGAACCAATTCTACTTAGTGATTTCATTCCTAGCTTGGTAGCCCCTAGACGTAGGTGTTGTTGTTCACGAACTGGGTTAACAATCTCTGGTGTTATTTACTTTCTGCAATTTTCATTTGTTCTTCCTTAGATCCTTGTGAGAAGCAGAGATCAAGTGTCACGACATCCTGTCTGACATCTTCGTGATCTGCTTAACCAGAATTTCAATTGGTATCAGAGCAGGCATCCTACTCTGTATCTGGGTGAGATTCAGGGAAAATACTTTCTGGTACGATGGATAAAGAAGGAGGAATTCTAAATAGACCACCAATACTTGATGGTTCCAATTATGATTATTGGAAAGTTCGCATGGTAGCGTTTATCAAGTCTATGGATGGAAAGGCTTAGAAGTCTGTGATCAAGGGGTGGGATCCACCAAAGATGAAGGACAAAGACGGGGAGCTCACTGAGGAGCTGAAACCTGAAGAAGATTGGGATAATGAAGATGATAAGCTTGCTCAAGGGAATTCTAAAGCCTTGAATGCCTTGTTCAATGGGGTGGACAAGAACATCTTCAGACTCATCAAAAATTGTACTGCTGCAAAGGATGCGTGGGAAATCCTGAAGACTGCTCATGAAGGGACCTCTCGTGTCAAATCCTCAAGGCTTCAGCTTCTCACTACTAAATTTGAGAACCTGAAAATGAGAGAAGATGAAAGTATACATGACTTTCATATGAAAATTGTTGATATTGCCAACACATCTAGTGATCTTGGAGAGAAAATTCCTGAAGCCAAGCTAGTCAGGAAGATTCTAAGGTCTCTCCCTAAGAGGTTTGATATGAAAGTGACGGCTATTGAAGAAGCTCAGGACATTAATACCATGAAGGTAGATGAGCTTATGGGATCACTTCAAACCTTTGAGATGACTATTAGTGAAAAAGAGGAAAACAAGAAAAGTCTTGCTCTGGTAACTAACCAAGAGGAGGGAGATACTAAAGAGAATTTAGCCAAAACTGCAGGGCTCCTGGAAAAACAGTTTCATCAACTGGCAAAGCAATTGGATGAGAAGTCTAGGTAAAATGTCAAGGCTCAGACTTCTGACATCTACAGGTCAAAAAACGTAGGAAGAAGACCTAGCTATGGTAAGCATCCCAACCAAGGTAAGGGAATAAAGTGCCTTGAATGTGAAGGATTTGGACACACCAAATGGGAGTGCCCTACCTTCCTCAAGAAAGATAAGAAAAGCCTTCATACATCCTGGTCAGAAGCTGATTCTACTAGTGATGAGGGATCCCCAAAGCAAGTATCCGCACTCACATGAGTGTTTGACACTCAAGTAGGGTCAGCCATTGGAAATTTATCCCATGATACCTTGGTCAACTCGTTCAAGGAGTTGTATTCAAGAAATGTGGAAATCTACCAATATGGAGAAGATCAACAGAAGATTATCATGCTTCTTAAGATTGAAAGATTGAAGCATCTTGGCATCATATCTGATCTGCAAGAGGAAATTGCCTTGCTAGAATCTAAATTTGACAAGGATGGAAGAGATTCTAAAAGTGTCAAAAATCTTGACAGCACCAATAAAGAACTGTCAAGAAAGAAAAGAAATTTAAAAAGGGGGAAGATGTCCAACCAAGTGTCACAACATCATCACAGACATCAGAGAAGACAAGACTGGAAATGTCACTACTGTGGGAAATATGGCCACATCAAACGCTACTGCTACAAGCTACATGGATATCCTAAGGGTAGGTTTATTAAAAATAAAGGAGAATCCGAGCATGATTCTGTGGCTCTAATAGCTCATCCCTTACAAAAGAAGTATACTGGAGGGAAGTGGTACTTTGACAGTGGATGTTCAAGGCACATGACTGGTGCCAAAAACTATCTGGTGGACATAAAGGATCATTCCTCTAACTATGTCACCTTTGGAGATGGATCCAAGGGAATGGTTAAAGGGATTGGGAGAGTGGTTCAATATGGAAATCCTAGACTTGACAATGTACTATATGTAAATGGGCTATCTGCGAATCTTATTAGTATCAGCCAACTGTGTGACCAAGGTATAAAAGTTAACTTTATAAAATCTGAATGCCTGGTTGTGAATGCTAAAAATATGGTTCTCATGAAGGGGGTCAAAACAACAAACAATTGTTATGTTTGGACTCCTTTACTAACATAACTCTCCAAAATGACAATTAGGGAGCATCAGCAATATCTCTCAGAAGTAAACCTTGGTCAATGGAAAATTGAAAGATTAACCAAAGCTACACATCGAAAGATCATCTCAAGAACACAAGATCTTACTCATAAGACAGTCATGAGATATGATTTGGAGGATAGAGGATGTGTTTTTATGGCCACCATTGACTCAGCAACAAGGGACAATGTCACAAAGAATGTTGTGACATGTTCTCATAATAACCTGAATGCTCTTGATATCCTTAAAAATGAGTTTGGAAAGCTAAAAGACAATTGGGGCTTTATCTTACGTGGGGCCTAAACAAATTCACCGGGAAGAATACTAGTCAGGAATGTGCAAGTTCTTCACAAATTAAAGAAGAGTTTCAAAAGAGATTAATTCTAATTGACACAAACCGCGCTAAACCTACTCTCATCTACTCTGCAACCACGATCCCACAATACGAAGAAAAAGTCAATATTGTTCCACCCATGATGTCGCACCAACAAAGAGGAACTACGGAAATTTCTACATCTCTCGGTGCTAGGTCAACTGAAGAAGCAAGCGACGCCATTCCTCTGTCGATGGTGCCATGCAAGCCTGAGAAATATCCTATACGAAGAGCTAAAACCTTCCTTGTAGATAATACATCTGAACTTATTAACCCTCATTTTGATCCAAAAAGTAACAAAATAGTTGATGTTGAGACTGATAGGGAATTAAGAAAACTAGTTGCTAAGGAACTAAATATAAAATGTACGGTTAGTACTGATAAGACGGCACCTGTCACACTGACTCCTGGTAAGAAAAAAGGAGGTGATAAAATTACAAATGAAGGGGTTGAGTCTAGCAAGGGTAGACTTGAGAAAAAAAACCTCTTTAGAACAGACACCGGAGAACATCATGGTAGGAAGAAATGAAGAAGAAATCAATCTGAATAAATCTTCGTCTGATGATGAAATCATTGCCAATGTTGTCAAAAAGCTGAAATCAAGAAAAAGGAAAAATAGGGATACTGAGAACAAGGAAGACAAAAGAAGCAATAAGGTTGCTATTGGACCGCAAAAATCCTAGAGCAAGGTTGCAGTTGGGCCTAATAAAAGGCAGGTGGTGTCGGATACAGAGTCAGACTATGCTGTCACGGATGATAGTTAGGACATGACACACTCAAAGGGTCGAAGTTCAAAGAAACAAACTGTCAGTATTACCAAGGTTCCACTAGATAATATCTCCTTTCACGCACCTGAGTATGTTCAAAGGTGGCCATATGTGTACCAAAGAAGGATGGCTCTAGAAAGAGAACTCAGAAATAATGCTTTAAAATGTCCTGAGGTAATGAAGCTGATCAATGATTCAGGGTTAAAAAGGGCAGTGACTAAGCTGGGTAAGTGTTATGAAAAACTTGTGAAAGAATTCATTTTGAAAATTCCTGATAATGTCAGAGGAAATGTTATGACATTTTCTCCCAGGATGATAAACAAGTTTTTGGAAAGATCTGAAGGTTCTGAACCTGATTGTGATGATACTGATGACCAAGTCTGCAGAGAACTTACTTGCAATGTTGTTGAGCAGTGGCCTAAAAATGGAAAGCTTCCAGCTGGAAAGTTGAGTGTGAAATATGCAATTCTGCATAGAATTGGCACCATAAACTGGATACCTACCAACCCTACTTCAACCATCTCTGTCGGCCTAGGCAGATTTATCTATATGATTGGGAAAGGCAGACAGTTTGACTTTGGTCTTCACATTTTCAATCAAATTGTTAAACAATCCATCTCAACATCTGTAAAACTTCCTATATGCTACCCTTCACTTATCTGTGGAATAATAATGGATCAGTACCCAAGAGTTCTAGACTCTACAGATCAGGCGATGAAAAGAGGATCTTTTTTAACTCTTCACTACAAACTGTTCACTGGCACGCATGCTCCAGACATTGTCTCAACATCCACTCAAACATCAACAACTACTGTTTCTGAAGAGGATACCATTAATCAGCTGAAAGCCACTTGTAAAGAACTTGATGATCTAATCAAAGTAAGCACAACAAGAAAAGAGAAGCTTGAAAGATTGATGCAGGCTCTGGCTGCTAAGCAAAACAAAGACACTGGAATCCATGCTGAAGATGCTGACAACAGTGGAGCAGAGGCTGATGTTGCTGAAAATGATGCCGGGAGTGCAGAAGGAGAAGAGGATGACGAGGGACTGAAGATGAACTCTGAGAGTTGTCTTCTGATTTACTATTTTCTTTACTGTTTTGTTGTTTTCTTTCTGGTTTTGTAAGGGCTGAATGCCCAGGATATTTTGTTTTTGTTGGGTGTGTAAACTTTTTATTTTGAACTAGTTTATTGGTTATTGGGTTAGTCTTTCTACCTTTGTCATATTGTGGCTAAAAAGGGGGAGAATTACTAACATCACTAACCACTACTGACTGCTGATGATCTACTAACTATTGAGGGGGGGGGGGGGGTAGATCTGAACTGTTTGAGGGGGAGACATGTTTTGTTCCGCTGCTGCTCTGATAGTGGTCTCTCCATGATATGTTGCTGCAGGTGAATGGAAGTTAGTTTTAGCCAAAATCTACCAAAAGGGGAGATTGTTGAGTCCCTTCTTTTGAGGTTGGCATTAATTTTGGTAAAACTAACTTAGCAGAAAGATGTTGGACAAGATGTCCTAACATGTTAGACTAACTGCAGGTTGAGTTGTTTGACAAGATGTCCTATCAGGAGGATTCGACATCTTTGTCTGTTATAATTTTGAACTAACTGTTTGTGTTAGCAGGTGTGATTGGAATATGACTAGGATTCCAGGTGGCATCTGAGATTGTGGAATCAGAGATTCTGATTCTAAATGGATTTGCGGTTTCCTTGTGAAGGAGACATTTTTGGTAACTTGGGATTGAAGAAAGAATTAGGTCGCTAATTCTGAGGAAGACTTCTACTGCGGTTTAGAAGCCTAAGTCCAGCTGTGGTTTACAATATAAATATGTTAGAGTTAACCTAGTTTGAGGTTGGTTGTGGCAGCTGTTTTAGAAGTACTAGGGTTTGTACTTGTGAGCCTCTCATGTATTGTGTGAATACTTGAGAAGGACGTTCTTATTGAGTTGTAATATTTTCAGTCACTGCTGTGGTTGAAAGGGAATTGAGAAGGGTCTCATACCTAGGAGAGTCTTAGGTAGAAATATAGGAAGGGTAGTTTCTAGGTGATAAGCTGTAAATGTTTGAGTTTAACTTAGAACCAATTCTACTTAGTGATTTCATTCCTGGCTTGGTAGCCCCTAGACGTAGGTGTTGTTGTTCACGAACTGGGTTAACAATCTCTGGTGTTATTTACTTTCTGCAATTTTCATTTGTTCTTCCTTAGATCCTTGTGAGAAACAGAGATCAAGTGTCATGACATCCTGTCTGACATCTTCGTGATCTGCTTAACCAGAATTTCAAGGATGTTTTATAGGGTTTGCTTTTCTATAAATGTCCCTCTTCGCTTCGCCCAGAGCGAAAGAGTTTTGTTTTATAGGGTTGTGTTTCAAGAATCAACAAATCATAGATAAAGAATGTCATTCTGAATTCTTACATTTATTGCTATTTTCACTTTTCGCTTTTCCAGAAAATGGTAATCCTAAAAAACAAAACAAAATAAAAACAAGCGTTATTAAAAAAAAAAATACACTGCACACACTTTGGCATTCTCTCTGTCTTTTCTAAAAAAAGGGAATCATCACGTTATGCAGATTACTTGTTTTAAACCCCATTGAAACATAGGATCTAATGCATTCTCCCAACTTTGAGTTCCCAGTATTTGAAGTCGAAGAAGAAGAAGACGAAGAAATTCCAGATGAGATCTCTCGATTACTAAAAAATGAGGAGAAATCCATCCAACCTTACAAAGAACCGTTGGAAATAGTCAATTAGGATTCAGAAGAAGAGAGAAAAGAAGTTAAAATCGGAGCACTACTCAGTTCAGCTGTCAAAGAAGACTTGATAGAACTGCTCAAAGAGTTCCCAGATGTGTTTGCTTATTCCTACCAAGACATTCTGTGGTTGGATACCAAAATCGTAGAACATCACTTTCCACTGAAACCAAAATGTCCTCCGGTCAAACAAAAACTGAGAAGGACTCACCCTGATATGGCCATCAAAATTAAGGAGGAAATGTAGAAACAGATCGACGCAGGTTTCCTTGCCACCTCAGAATATCCTCAATGGCTAGCCAACATTGTGCCAGTTCCCAAGAAGGACAGAAAAGTTAGAATGTGTGTGGACTACAGGGATTTAAACAAAGCAAGTCCAAAGGATGATTTTCCCCTACCACACATTGACATGTTAGTTGACAGCATAGCAAAATTCAAAGTATTCTTCTTCATGGACGGATTCTCGGGCTATAATCAAATCAGAATGGCGCCAGAAGACATGGAGAAAACTTCGTTCATCACCCCATGGGGCACCTTTTGCTACAAAGTAATGTCGTTCGGTCTAAAGAACGCAGGAGTAACTTATCAAAGGGCTATGACAACTCTGTTTCATGACAATGTGCACAAAGAAATAGAAGTGTATGTCGATGACATGATTTCCAAGTCTAGAACAGAAGAAGAACATGTGGAACACCTGTCAAAGTTATTCCAGCGTCTAAGAAACTACAAACTCTGTTTGAATCCCTATAAGTGGACATTCGGTGTTCGTTCAGGAAAACTCTTGGGATTCATCGTCAGCCAAAAAGGAATTGAGGTTGATCCCGACAAAGTCAATGCCATTCAAGAAATGCCTTCTCCAAAGACTGAAAAACAAGTAAGAGGATTTTTGGGACATCTGAATTACATCTCAAGATTCATATTCCTCATGACCACGACATGCACGCCAATCTTTAAACTACTCAGAAAGAACCAAAGCTGTATATGGACAGAAGATTGCTAAAAGCTTTTGACAACATCAAAGAATATTTGCTGAATCCACCTATTTTGTCCCCTCCAGTGGAAGGAAGACCACTGATCATTTACCTAACACTCTTGGAAGACTCCATGGGCTGTGTAATTGGCCAACAAGACAAAACAAAAAAAAAAGAATCTTCCATTTATTACTTAAGCAAGAAGTTCACGGACTGTAAAACTCGATACACTATGCTCGATAAAACTTGTTGCTCTCTAGCTTGGGCAGCTAAACGTCTTCGCCAGTACATGATTTGTCACACTACTTGGTTAATCTCCGAAATGGACCCGATCAAGTACGTCTTCGAAAAGCCTGCTTTAACAGGAAGGATTTCCCGTTGGCAGATGTTGTTATCGGAATACGACATTGAGTACCATGCTCAAAAAGCTGTCAAAGGAAGTGTTTTAGACGATCATCTGGATCATCAAGCAATTGACGACCTGGAATCGATCAAGTTTGACTTCCCGGACGAGGATGTCATGTACCTAAAAATGAAAGATTACGATGAACCGCTACCAAATGAAGGGCCAGAGCCAAGATCCCAATGGGGATTAATATTCGATGGAGTTGTCAACGCTTATGGAAACAGAATTGGGGCAATCATCGTTACACCTCAGGGTACCCATATTCCTTTCACTGCCATATTGGCATTCAAGTGTACAAACATTGATGCCGAATACGAAGCATGCATCATGGTGTAGCGTGCGATTTTTGTCAGTGACGCGACCACCTTACCGCAATGGTTGGAATTGGGTGCTACCTTCTGATTTCTTATTTATCTTATGAAGCTGGAAAGGAAAGGGAAGATATCTAAAACTAACCTTGCACGCAAATGTTTTCTTTAACAAATACTAAGAGATTAGGGAGTCCGGGGTCAGGTTATACAAAGGGAAGTTGTCAATTACCCAGTGTATATATGGTTATCCATAGACTTTTTATGGCATATTTAAATACTTTCTGGTGTTTATCTGTCATGGGTTGGGAAAGTTTCTCCTTTGGGAGTGTTGAGAGAGTGTTTTTGTTGCTTTCGGGTTTTCTGTTGTTTTTGGCAAGGTACTAGACCTAAAGTTTTTGATTTGTGTGCTCGCTAAGATTTCACAATCTTATACCTACGTATTCCCGTAAAGATAACTGGGAAATCAGAGCAATCGTAGTTCCTCCTATTCTATGGGAGGAAAGATGTTTGGTGTCTTGTTCAAAGCCCAAGTTGAAGCTATCATAGTGTTTGTGTCTTGTTTAAAGCCCAAGGTTGAAGCTAAAGGGTTGACTGAAAGATAATTTGTCATCTCTAAAGGGAGATTTCTCACCTATCCATCACAGTTGTTTGGGTAACTGATTATAAAGGGGAATTACTTTAACTGGAATGTATGGAATCCAGCAATGCCATAATTTCCTTTATAAGGGAGATGTCCTGAAGGAGGAAACTTTAACTCAGTGCAGAGCAATGCCATTTTTCCTTAGGAGTCTTCCATGCTAAAAGAGGGACATTGGCTTGGATGTAAATAATCCAGAGGCTTGCCACTTACAACTGTTAGATGAAAGAGGAAGTTTACCAGGAAAAGAGAGGGACCATAACTTGGATTTTTGAATCAACAAGTGTGCCACTTACAACAGTTATCTGGAAATTAGTTTTTTTTATTGGCTGTTTTGATATGTGATGTACAGAGAAAATGTCCTCCTGCAGAGAGAAATCTTGATATCCTCTGAGGGGATGTTGATTTTTGTATGTCTTGATCAAAGACCAAGGTTGAAGCTAAAAGGTTGACTCTTCTTAGGGAGTTTTGTGCCTATTGTCATACCCCAAAATTTGACCACAAGATTCCCATCATTGTGAAAACAATCATCACAATATGGATGTACCTTTATGCCTTATCAATCTCCTCAGGAATTGTTGAGCATTCACTACAATCCGAGATTAGGGTTTTCAAACCCTCTCAGAGCCTTAGACAAAGGATCAATCAAGAAATGACATGACCTTCAACTTGTATAACCTCTCAAACACCCATAAATGATCAAGAGGACTCCCACATCAAGAATCAGGCACAAGGTTGCAACATTCCAAGTGGATCCAGCCTCAAGATCGCTAGTGTCACCAAATTAGGGTTTTGGTCGACTGGGGCCTCCAGATGGAATTTTCATCTGGGCATGAGCCAATGATTCAAAGCACAACCCTAAATACACTAAGGGACCTTATAAACCCAATCATCAAATCAATTTAGCCTCAGGGGATGCATTCACCAAAAATCAGGAATTAGGGTTTCTTGACCTAATTCACCCCTAAGTTTACTTTTGGGACAAAACATGAGCCAAGACCTCAAGACATGATTTGAGGGTCTCTAAGACACTACATTGATCCATTTACAATAATGGATTGATCCAAGAAGCTTGATCCACAAGTTTCAATTTCATCTGGACCACATTTAGGGTTTTGAGGAAAAAAGTCAACTATACCTTTGACTTTTGACTCAGACATGCTCCCAAAGCTTGGGACATGATTCAATACACCCTATAACACCTATGGAACATATCCATCAAGTTTGATTTAGGTCAAGGACTTGATTTCATAGAGGATCGCACAGTTTGGAATTCATCTGATAAAAAGTCAATTGTGCATAAAAGTCAAAGTTTAACTTTTTGAGATTTTTCATAATTATGGTTTCTTAACCCTAAAATGATGTTAATGTGTGATTGGAATCATCATTAATCAAGAAAAATCAAAGAAAGTGGGATAACTTGTAAAAGGGGAACCATAAAAACTTAGAATTTTTCTAAGTTATGAAATAAAGTGGCTAGGGTGCCAACTTCCAAGGATCATAACTTGAGATCCAAGCAACCATTTTGGCTGATCCAAATTTGGATTTGTAGCTCTCATGGCATACTTCAAAAGTGACAACTACACCTCATTCCAAATCTTCATGGATTTTAAGTTATGGAGTGATCAAAATGGCTGAAAACATGAAATGTCACTTTTTCCAACACTTAGAGAAATTTTCACTAAGTCAGAATCTGTCTTGCTTTTTTTCAAAATGTAGGAGGATTTTTCACTTGGATCCAAAAAGTTTCAAGACAAACTATGTTCACACATATGTTGTATCACATAAGGGCTTTCTAAAATGTCCAAGAGCTTCATCAAACTCCATCTGAGCTAGGAGTTATGACACCTGCAACATACCTTGCTGCAAACTGTGTTGGCAAGGAAAATTTGTCCATAAAGGCACGATTTGCTCAAATTGTGCAATTCCAAGCATGCTTATCCATCTAAACACCTCAAGGGGGAACAACCAAGGGATAAACACTGATCCATCAGCCTCCCAAGTCCAAGATTCCCAAAGTAGCATGCCAAACCCTAAAAAGCCTAAAAGAGGCCAAGACTCTAATTTTGTTTCCAAGCATTCAATGGATGCACCAAGGTGGCATGAACTGAGCCATTTATAACTGAATGAGTCAAGGATAATATCTGAACCAAAGAACCATAGGCATGTGCTCTAACCTCTAGTCAATGGCTAGAGGAGACTTAAGATTCCAAAGTGATGCAATTGGACAATGAGTTGTTGTAGTTGCCATTCACTATTGCTTGCAAAACAAACTTGCTCTACTATAAATAGAGCTCATTCGTGCCCAGTTTAAGTACACCAAAGCACTAGAACACTTGCTTTCCTCAAAATCTCTTTCTCTAGGCCAAAATGCCTTATTTTGCAAGGTAACTCTGAGTTTTTGAGTTAGAGAGCATTTCCATCATAGCTCATGATCCAAACACATCCAATATTTCATATCTAAGCTGTCCAAACTCTCATAAGTGACCTGTAACACAGAAATCACAAAGTCCCATCTCAAAACCTCAAAATTGGACTTTTTTGCATTTTTCAAGCCATGTCTTGATTCAGTTACTTCCAAAACCAGATAAAGCCTCAAACACACTCCAAATATCATCCTTGAACTGTCCCAAATGGTTCTCTACATCTGGAACACCATTTGAGAGAGTTGCTATATTGACCACGTTTGCCCCTTTTGCAAGAAAGAGCTCCAACTTGTTCCTGAGGATTCCAGTTGATTCCAACCATTCTAAAAGCTTCCAAGGGATCATTTGAGGGTGTCCAAAGCATCAATTTATTTCTGGAACAAAGCACTTGACAGATTGCCCAAAAAGCTCCTAAAGAGGTAAGCATCACAACTTGAACTCTTTGGAATATGCATTGCTTTGAGGTCCACTGATCATGTATATCTCATACATGTTATATGTGTTGTGTTTGAACCAATTCATCATGTAATTCATGCCTGTAACAAGAGATAGCATGGAAAATGCAATTTTAGGCCTATTTCAAGAACACTATCGGGTTTTGAAATAGGAGCCTCATCTGAAAAAACCACCACCACCATTGGATTCCTTGTGAAATTTAAGCAGGATAGACCTAAATTTTGTCCCAATCTATGGAGAAATGAGAAAGTTACAAGCTTCACGTTTTTGGCCAAATCTTGCCTCGCCTTGCCTTGACCAGGCCAAAAACAAGGCATGCCTCATATATCCATGGGGTGGTTTTGATACACGGATGTATCACCACCCTAGTGGTAGGAGGCGCGCACTGCACACAAGAGGTCTGGGGTTCGAATCCCCTCGCCCCAGATCCTCTTTTTTACCATTTTCCCCACTTTTTATCATTTTTCATATTATTTTTAAATGATTTGAAAAATTAATAACTCTCTCAATTTTAATCATTTTTGGTTGATTCTTTTTCTGAAAAATCACAAAAATTTTGAAATATTTTATTCCACAAAAAAAAAAATCAGATTTATATTAATTATTTAATATAGTTGATATTTTTGTAAATAAATTCATTTTTTATTATTTTAAACCTTTTAAAAAACGAATATTCTCCTTGGAAAAATCAAGACCAAATGAGTTTTAATTCATCTTATGGTTAAATATCATTTTTAAACCTTAACCAAAAATCACAAGTTGTTTCTTCAATCTCATTTGGTATCTTTATCATTTTAATTAAATTTCTTTGAATAATTACTTTAAAAAATGATGAAATTAGGCTTTTGTTGATTTTCACCCTAGCAAACTTTTTCAAAACACTCATGGGCCTCTTGGTAGAGTGTAAGTGGCATCCCTTTGTACATAAACAATTTTGGGCCTCGGTGTATTGTATAAGTCCCGATACCGTCAGAAACCTCGGCGCGATCGCTATTTTCAAACTAACAATTGGGTCTACCCTCGTGTTGTAAGTCCCATTTATTTTCTTTAAAGCATTTTTGAGCCTCTTGGTAGAGTGTAAGACCCACCCCTTTATACAGAAAACCTTTTTTGGTCCTCAGTCACTTGTATAAGTCCCTGTACAAATTCAAAACAACAGTACAATCACTGTTAAAATTTGAGCCTCTCCCTGAGCTGTAAGCCCCGATCTCCGTTCAAAATACTTTTTCCCTTAATTTTCAATCCAAATGTATAGTTTCTATCAAAAATTTCTTTAATTTCTTTGAACAACTAACAAAACAGCATGGAAGCTCTACTACGGGTAAGTGTTTATCCGCTTTCTTTTATCTGCTTTCATATAAATAACTGTATTGTGGGGCTGCTTCACTGTAAGTCTTTTTTCACTCCTTTTAAATACTCGTCATATATCAATTGTATATATACTAGTATAGTTATTTAGAGTTTTCCTCGGCAACTACATCTAGAACTAGGTAAAGCCCGTTGGTCACTCTTGAATACAAACAAAACTAGATCCCCATAGGATTCCAGACACAGTCTTCCCTTCTCTGGGGTTAAACAATATGGAACAAAGAGAAAGACACTATTCTCGGTGAACCTTTTCTCAGACTGTCACCCTTAGAAATTGTCAAAGAAACTCTACTCCCCATAGATGATTTTTTCTCCGTGAATGGCATCTCTTGAGTTTCTTCCAAACCCTCGAACTTTCCTGGAATGATCTCTTCTCTATGAATTGCATTTCTTGAACTTCTCTTGTTTTGGGGACCCACATGCTTCCTAAAAGCATCCCCGCATCCTCTTGGGCGTTGTACAAGGACCCTTCGACTTCTTAGAAGTTCTCATGCCTTCTCTTGGGCTTAATACAAGGACCCTAACGACCTCTTAAAGGTATAAGACATAACTTAGTCATCCTTTGCTAGAACAGCCTATAACACCCCAATTCCCATCGGGAATAAATAATACATAAATAAATCAGAGTAACTAAAAATTTATTTTTCCGACAGAATCAAGGATGCCACATTTACAGAAAGAAAACACATCTCCTGCTCAATTATTTTATACATAACACAAACTGGGATAACATCAAAGAGAAACTTTTCCATACAAAAGGGAAGTTCAATTATGGAATAAAGCGGAAAGATCCATAACTGACTTGTTTTACAAAATAAATTGTTTTATAACATACAAATATTCATACAAAGTTAATACAAAATAAATCTAACAAAGGTATACATATATAACATAATCGTTCCCCGACTCCCGTGCTACGTATCAGAGCAGACACCAAGACCGACAAAAGAACGGAGGGCTAATCTTCACAAAAGCCTCCAAGACTACAAATCTGCAATTGCCTCATAGAGCAATAAACCACAGCAGAAAGGTGAGAAATAACAACTAAACCAAGATTGCATAATAATATGCAAACACATAAAATCCACACGCACAGTTATTCTCACCACAAAGATCACATGCTAATACATATAACATGCCACATATACGTAACATATATCTATTAATCCAACAACATAGCATATATCAATTATCCAATATACTCATATATATGCACATAAGGCATACCAAGTCATAACATATAGAAACACACCACACATCACATAGCATATGTCTATGCATAAAACATATTATCCACAACCAATGCATTTATCACATATGCACATCAATTCACCAATTCGAACATCAATCTCAATACATACTCAATCAATTCATGATTTTCCACACATAATCAATCCATTCATGATTTATGCAAATGCAAAGAGACCGACATAACGACTCTATGCAAATGTGGTACCATCCATCCGTTAATCTCATCACTAGTTCACTCAGGAACTATTGGAACCATCACTTATTACTTAGTGTAACTCCCCGTCGGACAAACAATGTTCCCCGTCGCTCACACCTCTTTGTATAAGGCACGCGACATTTATGGATCGCTCACACCTCTTTGTATAAGGCACACGACCCGATCGCTTACACCTCTTTGTATAAGGCACACGATCGTCTATAATCATCGCTCACACCTCTTTGTATAAGGCACACGATGTTATAGCGGATTCCCTCTGGAATCGCTTCGTCGCTCACACCCACTAGGGCACACGACATCACAAGATGCATATCATGATGCTTGGCATACAAGGACTCATGACAATCAAATGCATCTTCACCAATCAACAATATGATTTATCTCATCATCATTATTCATGCATTGGAAAGCAATTCACACAATGCATTTACTTGCCATAAGGCCACCAAATAACACACATTGAATTTCACATAAACAATGCATATCATCATAAACCACAAACCACAACAATTAGCATTTTAGCATATACACTCATATCAATTCACATCAAGAATTACTCACCATCAACCACAACAATTACCACAAAACCTCATAACAACATACATTGATATTCAATCAAACAATGTATTTTACCACACAACAACATCATTATCATACATTGAAATCAAACCCAAAACAACACATTTATTTCTCCATAAGACCGCAAGTCATCATCACCAATACTCATCATATATATTCACATCATATAACAGCACACAAGTTATACGATACATATTAAAAGCATATCACATGATAACACGTCAATCACACACAATTACGACGGTAAAAGCCGACAAAACGACACTATTCCAATTCCTGACACAATTAAGTTGGCCACTACTCCCAAAAACATTATTATAAGGAAGAACATTTCATAATCTCTCCAACGCATCAAACCACGCCTCAATCCGACTTACGGATCAAAAGTTATAAAGAAAACAAAACGGGAAATCTGTCATGCTCGCAATGCGAAGCTCCTAGCGAGTCCTTCGCTTTCCACATTCGCCGTGCGAAGCCCCAGCGAACCATGGCAGAAGAAAAAGGATACAAAGTTCGTTGTGCGAACTGCTGGCGAACATTCGCCTCCTCATTCGCAATACGAAGCTCTGGCGAGCCTTCACTTTCCTAATCGCTGCCGTTCGCAGTGCGAACCTGCGAATTCTGGGATTCGCAGCAGCGTTGTTATAGGTCATATTGGGTCCAAATTCATCATTCTCCCACCCCAAACACTTCCAATTCATACTATATCAACCAAAACATGATCCAAACCTAATGACAAGTATTCTACGCAGTTTATATCGAATTTCATCCGTGAAAACATCGATTTCTATCAATTGCTCCTAATTCCAATCGATACGAAAAGTTGCGAAACAACCAAAACAATTACAACAAACAACACATATACATACACAAGCAAGATATAATTGAAACTTCTCACCCTTACCCGATTAATCGCGCTCGAAACGAAGTTATGTCGATTTTTCCTCTTTCTCCTCTTCTCTCTTTCTTTCTTCTCCTTTTCTTTCTCTTCTTTTCCTTTCCCTTTCTTTTCTCTCTTTTTCTCTCCACTTTCTATTTATTAAAAATATCTAATCCCCTAAAAAGACTATTTTACCCCTCAACTCAAATATCCCGCAAACGCTCTCAAAACGCGATAAAACATAAACAGCGATGAAAAATAATATATTGTCAAATAAAAGTCAAGAATAAAATAATATAAAACAAAAATAATTAAATCGACTCGATTAAATAAATAAGACCAAACCGGGGCGTTACAATTCTCCCCCACTTAGACATTTTCATCCTCGAAAATATACTGAGACGAACAATTCCAGACACGACTCTCGTATCCGACTAACAAACTAACAGGCCAACCAAAGGCACACCACGAATAACACAAACTGACAAACCACCTTGCTAACAGCAACCACAACAACGGCACGACAACGACGACAACTACAACGACAAGATGCAAAGCCCATACAATGCCCTTGACGACCAAGTCACGACTCAAGGAATACCCAAGTTACGAACACACACAGGTTCACTCTCGAACCGAAACAAAACAAGAACATAAAGTTCCACGACCCAACATCCTTCCAACAACCTCTACATAACCACAATACCAACCTCCTTGTCACACAACAATATTACAACAATGCTACGATTCACCAATCGAACATATAACCAAAACCTCCATTTACAAAGTAACCCATGAATAATATTTAAACCTTTCGCCTAACACTTCCATTATGAAACGTCCAATGGTCCCATCATTCCTACCGTTTTCCACTGTTCAAACTTTGAACTCTATCAAGTCACACACGCATATACGAACTATGCCACATCACACTTTTGCTGCGCACTCTGATGACCCGAAACTATCAAATCTATCCATTTCATATCCAACTTCTGACTCTCTCTAATGATCACCAGAAAAACCATAGTTTATTTCTAATATACCCAACCTCACACTCTACGGTGTTATCTCATACACCAGACACAAGTATCTAAACTGCTCAAATAATTCTAATTCCCTGACCATCAAAACACACTTACATAAAAACTTTCGGCTTAACTCATCAGGCACAACCTTAGCCTTTCTCGAAGGATAATCCAAGCCAAATTCATAACTCGTCACGAATTCTAACCATCCTTGTTGTCTCATACTCTACTCCTTCAGACCAAACAAGTACTCTAAACTCTTGCGATTACCAACCACTTCGAACCTAGAACCATAAAGATAATACCTCCAAATTTTCCAACACACTACAACCGCGACCAATTCCAAATCCTGAATAGTATAGATCCTTTTATGAATCCTCAATTATCGTAAAGCATGAGCCACGACTTTAGCCTCTTGCATTAACACACTGACTAAACTCATCAAAGACGCATCCCAATACCTCACAAACGGTTTATCAGGATCACGCAGTATCAAAACTGGAGCCGTAGACAACTTCCACTTTAGCTCTCCGAAACTTTCCTTACAACGAACATCCAAAACAAACGACTCACCCTTTGCAAGTCAACCAAAGTAACGAAAACGCTAACTTGGAAAAGCCTTCCATAACCTCCGGTAATAACCAACTAAAGTCCAACAAGATTCTAATCTCCTTAACCAACTTCGGAGCCTCTCATTGTAGAACTGTATCTACTTCCGATGGATCCATAACAATACTCTCATCTGAAATAACATATCCAAGAAAACTAACCTTTTTCAACCAAAATTCTCACTCGAATAACTTAGCATAAAACTTCGTCTCTTTTCAACCCTTGCAATTCGATTCTCAAACACTCTACTGATTCTTCCTCTGAGTTCATAACAAATCCGAATATCCTCAATCAAAACCACTACGAACTTATCCAAATACATATAGAAGATACGATTCATCCACTCCACAAACATTTCAGACACCTTACTAACACCGAACAACATCACTGTGCATTGTAATGCCCAACCAAATTCCAAAAGATACAAATTCTTAAAGCTTTTGCAAAACTTCCCACTAGGTAACTGGTTACTCACATACGAGCTTAACCGAGTAAATAACAACCTATTCCGCTGATAACAAACATAACCAATCACATTAAATCGATCAAAGCCTTAACTCACACAATTCGCCACCCTTATCAAACATTCCTACCAATTGTAATTTCACTCAAACTCAACCAAACCATTCCAATCATCTATTCCCGAAAGTGGACACTTATTCTCAATCGTTACCTTATTCCACTGTCAGTAATCCATACACAATTTCTTCTCCTGGTCGTCCAATTCCACAAATTCCAACATGTAGCAACAACCAACCAAAAAGAACTCTCAAATATTATATCCATACCTAAGGGTTTTCTCAAGATTTCCATTAATACCCTATAACTTTAAAAACTCCAAAACTCACCAAACCTCTAAGTTTTACTTTCCATAGTCTCAATACCATTATACACATCATGCTTGTTATTCCGTTCAATCATCCTTCCTTTTTGTTACTAACAACACTGAAGCTCTCCAAGAAGACAACACACTTGGCCTCACAATTCTCCTTCCCAGTAAATCTTCCAACCGCTCTTTCAATCTGAGTAATTCTAACACTAACATCCAAATTCCATCCAGAAACACATCTGAAAACCATGCACAACTGACGGCCCATCACTATGGCCTTTCTGCCAATTTCCATAACACTATCATCACAAACAAGACAACATCTAAGTTTCACTTCCTAAAAGTTCTTCTACTTACTTAGCAGATCCAAACCTCAAATCCTCACCTTCGTCCAATTTGAGTTCACACTCTACTCTCATAGAACAACCATTAACGATACCCAATCATTTTCTCTCAATGACTTCCCAACTGGACCAACATACCAAAACCTCTAATCCATTTCATCTTCCGGTATTAGAATCTTTATCGACTCATCAAAACAATCCGTAATCACTTTCTTAATTCCAAACAATTCATTGCACACACTATCAAGCCGGAAAGACACGTCTATTCCATCCAACATAATTCTGTCTACTATCAACAAGAGATTAAGGGTGATCAGTTCCTCAATTTGTCAATAGACAGCGGACAATCATGATGGGGCATAAACCATCTTTACCAAACTATAATAGCATTTCTTGCATCTTGTGCACACAACTACCTAAGGCACAATTCCTTAGTCGACATAAACCTTACCTCCGCACTCTCTTCGGAACCAGAACCAATACTGTCCAAACAACACTTACAATCTTGCGACCAACGACCCACTAAGCCAACACTCCACAACTGAAGCAACTTGGAGAAGTACCAGCTTTTCCCCCACTTATCTCATTCTCACACCTGAAGACAAAGGATTAGAAAACTAGAAAGCACTGACAGTGTTTCACGCACATATCACGTACTAAGGGACAAACAACAACGAAAGTATTCAACTGTCACACCAACTGACTCAACAACTTGGCCGGACGGACCGACCTGCTTTGATACCACTAATGTAACACCCCAATTCCCATCGCAAATAAATAATACATAAATAAATCAGAGTAACTAAAAATTAATTTTTCCGACAGAATCAAGGATGCCACATTTACAAAAAGAAAACACATCTCCTGCTCAATTATTTGATACATAACAGAAACTAGGATAACATCAAAGAGAAACTTTTCCATACAAAAGGGAAGTTCAATTATGGAATAAAGCGGAAAGATCCATAACTGACTTGTTTTACAAAATAAATTGTTTTATAACATATAAATATTCATACAAAGTTAATACAAAAAAAATCTAACAAAGGTATACATATATAACATAATCGTTCCCCGACTCCCGTGCTACGTATCAGAGCAAACACCAAGACCGACAAAAGAACGGAGGGCTAATCTTCACAAAAGCCTCCAAGACTACAAATCTGCAATTGCCTCATAGAGCAATAAACCACAGCAGAAGGGTGAGAAATAACAACTAAACCAAGATTGCATAATAATAAGCAAACACATAAAATCCACACGCATAGTTATTCTCACCACAAACATCACATGCTAATATATATAACATGCCACATATACGTAACATATATCTATTAATCCAACAACATAGCATATATCAATTATCCAATATACTCACATATATGCACATAAGGCATACCAAGTCATAACATATAGAAACACACCACACATCACATAGCATATGTCTATGCATAAAACATATTATCCACAACCAATGCATTTATCACATATGAACATCAATTCACCAATTCAAACATCAATCTCAATACATACTCAATCAATTCATGATTTTCCACACATAATCAATCCATTCATGATTTATGCAAATGCAAAGAGACCGACACAACGACTCTATGCAAATGCGGTACTATCCATCCATTAATCTCATCACTAGTTCACTCAGGAACTATTGGAACCATTGCTTGTTACTTAGTGTAACTCCCTGTCAAGCAAACGATGTTCCTCGTTGCTCACACCTCTTTGTATAAGGCACACGACGTTTATGGATCGCTCACACCTCTTTGTATAAGGCACACGACTCGATCGCTCACACCTCTTTGTATAAGGCACACGATCATCTATAATCATCGCTCACACCTCTTTGTATAAGGCACACGATGTTATAGCGGATTCCCTCTGGAATCGTTTTGTCGCTCACACCCACTAGGGCACACGACATCACAAGATGCATATCATGATGCTTGGCATACAAGGACTCATGACAATCAAATGCATCTTCACCAATCAACAATATGATTTATCTCGTCATCATTATTCATGCATTGGAAATCAATTCACACAATGCATTTACTTGCCATAAGGCCACCAAATAACACACATTGAATTTCACATAAACAATGCATTTCATCATAAACCACAAACCACAACAATTAGCATTTTAGCATATACACTCATATCAATTCACATCAAGAGTTACTCACCATCAACCACAACAATTACCACAAAACCTCATAACAACATACATTGATATTCAATCAAACAATGTATTTTACCACACAACAACATCATTATCATACATTGAAATCAAACCCAAAACAACATATTTATTTCTCCATAAGACCGCAATCCATCATCACCAACACTCATCATATATATTCACATCATATAACAGCACACAAGCTATACGATACATATTAAAAGCATATCACATGATAACACGTCAATCACACACAATTACGACGGTAAAAGCCGACAAAACAACACTATTCCAATTCCCAACACAATTAAGTCAGCCACTACTCCCAAAAACATTATTATAAGGAAGAACATTTCATAAGCTCTCCAACGCATCAAACCGCGCCTCAATCCGACTTACGGATCAAAAGTTATAAAGAAAACAAAACGGGAAATCTGTCATGTTCGCAATGCGAAGCTCCTAGCGAGTCCTTCGCTTTCCACATTCTCCATGCGAAGCCCCAGTGAACCATGGCAGAAGAAAAAGGATATAAAGTTTGCTATGCGAACTGCTGGCGAACATTCGCCTCCTCATTCGCAGTGCGAAGCTCTGGCGAGCCTTCGCTTTCCTAATCGTTACCGTTCGCAGTGCGAACCTGCGAATTCTGGGATTCGCAGCAGCGTTGTTATAGGTCATATTGGGTCCAAATTCATCATTCTCCCACCCCAAACACTTCCAATTCATACTATATCAACCAAAACATGATCCAAACCTAACGACAAGTATTCTACGCAGTTTATATCGAATTTCATCCGTGAAAACATCGATTTCTATCAATCGCTCCTAATTCCAATCGATACGAAAAGTTGCGAAACAACCAAAACAATTACAAAAAACAACACATATACATACACAAGCAATATATAATTGAAACTTCTCACCCTTACCCGATTAATCGCGCTCGAAACGGAGTTATGTCGATTTTTCCTCTTTCTCCTCTTCTCTCTTTCTTTCTTCTCCTTTTCTTTCTCTTCTTTTCCTTTCCCTTTCTTTTCTCTCTTTTTATCTCCACTTTCTATTTATTAAAAATATCTAATCCCCTAAAAAGACTATTTTACCCCTCAACTCAAATATCCCGCAAACGCTCTCAAAACGCGATAAAACATAAACAGCGATGAAAAATAATATATTGTCAAATAAAAGTCAAGAATAAAATAATATAATACAAAAATAATTAAATTGACTCGATTAAATAAATAAGACTAAACCGGGGCATTACACAGCCTTTCCAGTGTCAAACCTCAGGCCACTTTAGGGTTGATTCTCATCCCTTAAGGCCTTTGCCCTCTCTTGGGCATCCTACAAAAGATAAAACTCTTCGACACCAGTAGACTTGGGTAATCTAAACCCCCCTTGAGTCTCAAAGACATTCTCAAGTTCCTTTCAAACATAGGAAAAAACACTGATCACTCTGGATAAATCTCCAGCAGAAATCTGGTCTCTCTCATGAGAGTTCCCCACCCTTGGGCCTGCCTATGGATCTAATCCTCAACAGTAAGATAGCCTCCTCTTAGGCTTTGTATAATGATCCTTCCTCAGCGAAGTCATCCTCCTCTTGGGCCTTGTACAAATAATTCTCCCCAGCAGAGCTAACCTTTTCAGACTCTCTTGTTGAGTCCATTACTTTTCAAGACTCTCTTGTTGAGTCAATACCCTTTTAGCCTCAATCTCGGGCTTTGTACGAGACAACAAATCACTCTCTTGTTGAGTATAAAAGACTCTCTTATTGAGTCAATATCCTTTTTAGCCTTAATCTCGGGCTTCGTACGAGACAACAAATCACTCTCTTGTTGAGTTTAAAAGACTCTCTTATTTAGTCAATCAACTTTCAGACTCTCTTCTTGAGTGAATCACCTTTTCAGACTCTCTTGTTGAGTCAGAACCCTTTAGCCTCAATCTTGGGCTTTGTACAAGACATAAATTTCCCTATCTTGAGCTAGGGACAGATATCTTCCCCTAGCTGAGTCATTTCCTCGCTGCCTTCATTTAGGCTTTGAGGAATAATTTCCCCAAGCAGAGTCAAACTCATTGCAGCCTCAATCTGGCTATGTACAAGACACATAAAAAACATCCTCACCAGAGTCAGTTATATTTCCCGTTTTAGCCTCAATCTTGGGCTTTGTACAAGACAGATAATACTCTCCAGCAAGAGTCAAACTCATTTTAGCTTCAATCTCGGGCTTTGTACAAGACACATATAAGCCTCCCTAACGCAGTCAAAAATCCCTTTTAGCCTCAATCTTGGGCTTTGTACAAGACAGAAAGAACATTTTCTCCAGAAAAGTCAAACTGTCAGCCTCCTCTTAGGCTTTATATAATGATATCCCCAAAGAGTCAGTCTTTTTGCCTCAATCTTGGGCCTTGTACAAGACATATACACTCTCTTGTTGAGTCGGTCTCATATAGCCTCCTCTTGGGCTTCGTATAAAGAAATCCCTAGCTGAGTCAATCAACCTTTTAGCATCAAACTTGTGCTTTGATCAAAGCACACAAACATCAACAGTTCCTCTTTAGATATGAAAAATTCTCTCTCAGCCAAAACCCTTTAGCTTCATATCTTGGGCTTTGAACAAGATACAAATCACCTTTAGCTTTATGTCTTGGGCTTTGAACAAGACACCAAAACATCTTTTCCTCCCTTAGAATAGGAGGAACTACGGTAGGCATAAGATTGCGAAATCTTAGCGAGTATACCAATCAAAAACCCTAGGTCCTGTACCTTCACATCAATCAAAACTTAGGTCCAGTACCTTACCCAGAACATAAACAAAACTCACTCTCCCTGTCACACCTTCCCAAGAAACTTTCCCAACCCATCAGTAGATAAACACTATCAATTACAAAGCAAAACCTAAAAGCTAACATCTTGTTGATAACCACATATAGGATGGGTAATTGACAATTACCCATCGTATAACCTGACCCCGGACCCCCAATCTCTTAAAGCGTTTGTTCAGTTAAACATTCGCGTGCAAGGTTAGTTTTAGATACCTTCCCTTTCCCTTCCAGCTTCATGGGATAAATAAGAAATCAGAAAGTAGCACCCTTTCTCCTTGAGGAGGAAAACCCAAACTTCACCGATAAGGTGGCCGCGTCACCAACAAAAGTCGCTCGCTACAGAAAAATGGCGACTCTGCTGGGGAGTCATTGTCTGTATATGAATAGGATTATAGCTCCTAAGATGTCTAGGATGTTAGTTTTAGGATAAATATATATACTGCTTTTCCTAATTGATGTTCGTGCTTATTTTTCTGCTAATGGGAATGCGTGTGATGCCTCATCTGGAAAGATTGAGTATACACCTAAGATAAGTGATGGCACTAGACGGGTAATCTTACCAGGAGTGACTCCAAAATAAGAGGTCTCGGTCGACCATTGAATCAGTGGAGATCCCCTTTGCGGATTCAATGCCTATATGACTTCGGTTGTTGAAAGTAGATTGTTCGATTGGGTTATCTGAGAAGCTGAGGATTTTAGTAGACTGAAACTATGTTACTATGTTGTAGTGCGGAAGCTATCAGAAATAGTTGTCACGCGATACTACCCTCATCTGAGATCACTCTAAGATACATCAGCTCGCTCTGGTGATTCCAGCCTGCTGTTGTTATCCCAAGAGGGGTCAGTTATTTTGAGGACAGGTACAAAAAATCACAAGTATAAACCTTTGGGGATGGGTAGAGCCTTGACTTCATGACACCGAACCTTTGACCCCATGTTTTTTTCTATGTTTTTGTGTGCCGCATTCATTTCATTAAAAAAAAACATTCAAAGAAAATTTTCTCTTCTAGTCTCTCTTTTTCAAATTAAACTAAGACAATGATTACAAATGTCAGATAAAGAGATTGCGTTATGGATTTCAGTAGAAGGAAGACTCACAAGTACACCTTAAAGGTTCCAAAACTAGAGGATTTGAGAGGTTTGGCGAGGATGATCACCAACCCTGATGTTTTTAGAGCCAAGTACGGAGGACTACTGTCTCTGTTAAGGGTCCATGTAATCGAAGGAATCATGGCTACGCTCATTCAGTTTTACGATCCGGTCTATCACTGTTTCACATTCCCGGATTATTAGCTAGCACCAACACTGGAGGAGTACTCTCACCTGACTAATTTACCCATTACTGATCAAGCTCCCTTTTCTGGACTGGAAGAAATTCCAAAGGATCAAACCATTGTAAGAGCAATTCATTTAGACGAGTCAGAAGTCAGGACTCACATGACCACTAAGGGTGGAACCCAAGGTTTGCCAGCCCAATTTTTGATAAAGAAAGCCCTGTACTTTGCTAGTATAGGGAACATGACTGCTTTCGAAAGCATCTTTGCTTTGCTCGCCTACAGGTTATTTTTGTTTCCCAACATCGATAACTTTGTAGATATCAATGCCATTAAGATATTTTTGATTGGAAACCCTGTACCGACCTTGCTCGCCGATGCTTATCATTCTGTACATTTAAAGAATTTGTACAGCGGAGGAATGATCACCTGCTGTGTACCCCTGTTGTACAAATGGTTCATTTCCCACTTGCCCAAGTCTGCTGCATTTTGGGATCCTAAGAATACTTTACATTGGTCGCAGAGAATCATGGCTCTTACCAACTCTGACATCGACTAGTACAATCGAATCTATGACGGGATCAGAATCATTGACCGTTGTGGAAACTTCCTTAATGTACCCCTCATAGGAACTAAAGGAGGAATCAATTATCATCCCGTTTTAGTTCGTCGTCAATTTGGATACCCGATGAGGCATGTTCCGCGTAATGCTCATCTGGAAGGTCTTTTCTTCAAGGAAGGAGAAAATGACAGAGCACTAAAGACAAAAATAGTGCATGCCTGGAAACATGTTCATAGGAAAGGAAGTTAGTCTTTAGGAAAACCGGACTGTGTCTCGGTGGAGCCTTATCTCCACTAGGTACAAACTAGAGCTCTCAAACTGGGGATACCTTACCCTCGTTAAGAAGTTCTTCCGTTAAGGGACCCTGTCCATTATTTTATGTCTGATATGGAAAAAATTCAGGTTACTCTCAACAGAGTTCAACAAGAGAAGAGGTCTTGGAAGAACAAATACCGCATTCTCAGTGTGGAGTGTAAGAAAATACAACAACTGTTAAAAGAAAAGGATGCTCTGATCGAGATTTTAGAACAACATGCTGTAGAAAATCAAGAAGACCAAAGGAATTTGCTCGCTCCTTTCACTTGGTAAAGGAATGACAATCCGACAACGGCTCAAGAGCCCCGATCAAAGAAAAGGAAAGTACCAGAACCAGCACCTAAGCACTCCTCGGAGAGGACTCGGGATCCATTAGCTAGGCATTTCCTTTTGCAGCACTATGTAAATTACTATATTTCCATTTCCGCAATCTTTGAATTCAATAAAATGGGGTTTCCCCACTGTTTGATATTTGCAATCCCATTATGGAAGTTTATTTTGGTTAAACAAAAATTTTAATTAATATAATCATTGCATATCATTCATCATTCTCACTTAAAAGCATTCTTCTTACCTACGAATCTCACGTTTGTGTCTCGATTCTAGAATCAAACTGTCTCATTCGTACAATACTCGGGCCAGTCAACAAAAGAAAATGGATAATCTCGAGGAAGAGAACAGAGAGTTGAGAGAAGAACTCGACACTCTGAAAGAAGACCTGAGGAAGCTTCACAACGATATGCAAGCTCTGGAAGCAGCCCGGATGCAACAACAAAGGACTGTGATCTCAGAGATCACATCAACGCCCATAGTGGAGAAGTATGATCCTAGGTATAAAATGCCGAAAGATCGTCCCTGGGGCATGCCTATTAATTATATCCCAGAAGGATATGTTTCGCCGATCACTGAAGATCAGGGAACCGCAGCAGGAACCGCTGGGACTGAAGGTTACAAACTTCGGGAAAGCGAAGATGCAAGAGGCATGGCAGCAACTCCTGAAGGTTACAAACTTCGGGAAGCACCAAGAGTCTCTGCCGTAATCACTGTACCACCCCCCGTGGTGCACACTGTCCCAGAAGGATGAATTCCACAGATACTTGTAGCACCCCAAAATTTGCCCTACCTTTCTCTGGCTTTTGTTTCTTTTTCATTTGCATCTTCATATCATTACATTGGTCTTCTGAGACATGGGAACGAAGGGTTTTCTTATTATCAAAGGTGCGTCAAGTTCTGAGGTTTTCTTATTCAGAGGAATCATTGGAGGCATTGGGTCAGGATTTCATTGATGTGAATCAGGGTTTAATTCTTTCTCAGTTCTTCATTTCTGCATCAGTGTGCATTCAAAGAAGATTAGGGGTTCTTGTTCAAAGTTGAGCTTGTGGACTGTTTATCGGTTGAGATTCTTCAGTGGAGGTGTGGATTCATTTGATCAGAGATTCAGAGGATGTTTGATTCAGATGTTTTGTTTCAGTGGCAAGATTGTTCAGTGGCAGCTGTGACCATTTTATCAGAGGCTTGTGAAAAGTTTGTGATTGGGTTTGAATTCATTTGGTTATCCATTTTCCATCCATGGTCCATATCCATTTCCATTTTTGTTATCCACTTTCAATCTCCAAATCCATCTTGTGTATCCATTTATAATATCCATATCCATATCCATTTTTATTCAAAATTCATGTTTCTTTAAAACCAATTATCCCTTTCCATTTTTACTAACCATAATCCATATCTAATTTTTCCCTTAAACCCCATTCCATTTTTCTGCCTATATCCAATAATACAAACTAATTAACCATCTCATTTTCAATAAAAGTTTATTAAGCCATGCTACAATTTAAGCTCAACCCATTCATTACAGTATCATCACTTACAAAATACATGAGCCCATGCCAAAGGCCCATGAGGAGGTCTAAATAGAGAGAGTTGACCTAGCTATAAAAAAGGTGATGGCGCAGAAACCTAGGAAAGAGGGCGCCGATTCTAAGGAAAAAAAAAGTCTGCCGCATAAAGAAATAAAGTGATGGCGCAGGACCCGAAAATAAAGGGGGGAGAAGATGATTTTGACTGAAGGAGAGAGGAGAAGGCACATATTCTCAGCAAAAGAGTGAGAGAAATTCTATTGATGGCTTCCACGATAATGCGGTTCCATCCAAACCTCGCCGAATCCGTTCTTCACCGTAGCTCCATTTCCGGACTCATCCTCGTCGTTGCTCATCCAAACGAGCTTCGTCAAGTATCGTTCTCTTGAACATAATCTGAATCTTAGGAGAAATAAGAGTAGTAACAACTTGCAACAAGAAAAGAGGACGAAGAATTCTCAGAGAGAAAGAGAGAAAGTGACCCTCAGCTTCATCGCATCAACTCTCCGCGACTCTCATCTTCATCGCATCAACTTCAATTCTCCACTGCTCACCATAATTTCTCCACCGTAGTTTCTGTTTTCATCATTTCCAGTGTCACGAATCCACCACGGCTTCCGTCTTCACCGCATCGTGAATCGCCGTTAACGCAAGTCTTCGTCTCAGCGGCTCTCAGCTTCTCCGAATTTCGGCCAATTCTCTGAATCTCTCAACTTCATCGATCATCAAGTTATTCCGCCACAACAATCGCTTTCTCTTCTCAGCCCAACGACTATTGGTCCTGAAGCTTTAGCAACTTGCAGCGGTATGATCTCGGCAATTCGGTAGTGATTTCTAGCTTTTGCATATGTTTCAATGCTGGTATATTTTCCATTTTTTGTGAAGCTATGGCTGTTTTGTTTATTATCAATTGTTTTGGTTAGTTTGATTGGCGTTTATGGTTTGATTTTGAATAGTTCTTCATACCGATCCCACCTGTTAGAGGTTTTGCGCATTGTCGATTTCGTCGGTTTGTTTTGTTATTTTGCTATTGCAACTTAATGTTCATATTTGTTAATTATGACTTCAAATTTATTGAAACATTGCCCTGGATTACTACTAAATCTTATTAGTGTAATACAAACATGTTGCTGCTAATTTTTCTGGATTGTAATTACTGCTGTTTTAAATTTTAATTTCAATTCTTATTGTTTTCAGTTTTGAATGTTAAAGTTGACATGTTAATTCTTATAATCATGTGTGAGTTAGTTTTGTATTCTAGATTGACTTATTGTTTTACAAAAGCTTGTATCGAAGTGATATTGTAAGCTAATATTGAATTATATACTGATATTGTATATTTTTGATATTTGTATTCTAGAACTTAGTTAATATGACAGAACTTATTATAATAGAACTTGTTTATATGATATTTGTATGCTAGACTAATTTTGTATGCTAATTTCATGCGTGTTAACGTTGCAGCACCTGATGGTGCTTTTTCTATAGTTGTTTTCGGCTACATTTCAATTGTGGATTAATATGATTTTGCAAATATGGTTGATTAAACTTTTAATTTTAATCTTACTTTTAATTTTAATCTAGATTTTAATTTCAATCTTAGTCAACTTTTATTCTTAATTTTTGTTAACTTTTAATATTTGACTAACATTTTGATTTGGTGTTGATTCGTGATCTTATTATTTTGTTTTGACTAATCGTTGTCATGACTAATTGAGTATTAGTTGAACTTCGATTCGATTTCCATTTGAATTTCAATGAGTTTTTGATTGGATATTTGGAGAGTTTTTTATTTGGTTCCTTGTGGACGTTTTGGTTAAATTCCATTAAAATCTTGTTGATTAAATTTGGTTATTTTTCTTGATGATTATTAAATTTCCTGGATGAGATTTGTGCTTTGATACTTGAGATATTTGTGCTTGCTTGATCTTGTTAATGTTTGAAACTGCATATGGATTCTCATTGGTTGATGTTGCTAAACTCTCCTTGTGCATAAGTTGATTGAATGTAGAAATGGTGCTGATGTATACACTGTTGTTCTATACATACATGATGTTAAATGCTGATATTCTGTTCTGCTGGATTTTACACCTGTTCTGTTCTGAAGATAGGAGCTGTTAAATGCTGTTCTTGCTTGCTTGCGGGAATTTACAGCTGGGTTGTGCTGAAGCGCTGTTGTTGCTGCTGTTTTTGGTTTGGTTTATACTTGTCTTGCTTTAACATCTTTCACATCTTCATCTCCTTTCTTCTCCTTTGAGTTTTGAATATTTTTGTTGATTGAGATTGAGTTGTTTAATGTTTACTTGTGTTTCCTCACATGTTCCCTTAAGGCTCCTAGTCCGACTTAATTTCTGATTAATCCCGAAGTAGGATAGACATTAGGCTAGCAATCTTAGCATGATAACTTGTAGGATCCAGTTTCCCCTAGACCTTGTGTGCGTCTCTCTCTTCTTTCTCAAAACAATAATCAAGACACTTAATAAAGGCGATGAGTACTGTGCGCCACGAGTCTTAAGTACATTGGAAATGAAGAATTGGGGGGGGGGGGGGGGGGGGTTACCGTCATTTTTCTAGAGTGTTTAGCGGACGTCCCGTCTTGGGACGATTTGCGACTCATTCGCTCCGGTGTCATAGACTTTAGCGCAGTATGAATCACAAACAAAGTCAACTCACTTCTTCAGGTGCGTTTCTTCAGATCCCGAGTCCTCTCTCTCGCCTCAGTGTGATCGAGATCCCTTTCTTCCGTAGTCCCATGAACAACAAACGCTCTGACTTCCTCTCTTTGGATAAATTGAGGATACGTAGGCATAAGACGGCGATGTCTTGGCGAGCACCCTTCTCCCTTTCCCGTAGTTCTGCGAACTACGGATGCTCTGGTTCTCATTTCCGATGAGATACGTAGACACGAGATGCGATATCTCAGAGAGCACACTAACAACTAACTTCCCTCTTTTTGTCTCTCGTCTCTGTGTGATCGAGACTTTGTTAATCGAACCCTTTTCTCTCGCCCCAGTGCGATCGAGACTTCTTCACCGACCCGTAGGTCGAACTACGACTGCTTTGACTTCCTCCTTCTAGTTAGATTGAGGATACGTAGGCACAAGACAACGATGTCTTGGCGAGCAACCTCCCCCGTTAGTTCGTAGTCGTCTGAACTAAGTTGACTCTGACTTTCCCATTGCACGAGGGAATACGTAGGCATAGGACGACGATGTCCTATCAAGTCACTTCTTTTTCTTTTCTTCTTTATTTCTTCGTTCTTTTCTATTCCCGTTCCTTCTCCTTTCCAGTAGCAGCGAAGCTCTAGATGACGACACCCTTTGATTAAGACAGCAAGCGTGGATCCCATTGAGTACGATGGACGCGTGGGGGTGGTAATACCTTCCCCTCGCGTAACCGACTCCCTTACCCGTTTCTCTTGGTCGCGAGACCATGCTTTCCCTTCCCTCAGGTTTATGCGGTGTTTCCTTTCCCTCTCTTGGGATAAATACACATTGCTGGCGACTCTGTTTCCACGCCACTTTCGCGTTTGTACTTGGAGGAAAATCCCAGGAGCGACAGCTGGCGACTCTGCTGGGGACTAGGTTGACCTCTTGCTGGTCCATCCCCTTTGCAAGTCAATCCTAGCGCTTGTCTGTTTTATTTCATTGGGTGTTTATTCGTGTGTTTTATTATATTGTATATTACTGTTTTACTGCATTTATTGCATTTCATTGTTATCATATGCTGGACTGTGCTGTGCTGTACTGGTTTCTCTATTTGGCAGGTTGGGATTCATTGAGAGATAAGCGCAATACACAGGCTTGTGTATACACCTAGGACTAGAGTGGAAAGTAGTGGGACCTACGCGCCGTCTTGGTACGTTTTGTGTTCACGAAATTCACATCCAGACGAGGTTTTCTTGGGAGATATTCTGACGTGCGTGTCTTGCGCATTTTGGGGTGTTGATCTAGAGAGCTGTCTACTCTGGCGACCATTTCCCCGAGGACTCAGTAGAGGCACTCCTCCCAAGAGGTAGTAATGGTAGACCAGAAATGGCAAACCCATTATACATCTTGATCCGAGGACCCGAAGCTGGGAACTTACATAGGATGACCTTATTTTTGGGGGAATCAGTGGACGACCTCTTTGTTTGGCGATAGTATTGTACCCCGAGGGATGAATGTACTATTGCTTCTCAAATCCAGAATCCGAAACTGAGGTGATGCAGGGTATGGCTCAACACCAAGAGGAATTAAGGGCGGTTATTCACAGGGCTGCTGTCGTTATCCCAGAGGCTGGTAATAGGAATGTTGTTGGTAATACTCCGGGCGGAGACGTGAATCCTCCACGTACTAATGTTCCTCCACCCCCTCCTATGAGTCAATACAGAAGAAGTGCTGCTAAGATTCCTATTCCTCGTCAGGAAGTGGATAATCAGGATGAAAAATTTTATGATGCTGAGATGAGTTTCCCTACTGAGGCGGATAGGAGGTTTCGTATGCTCGAGGAGAGAATGAAAGCTTTCGAGAGCCAGAATGCTTTGGGTATGGACCTGTCTGACTTAGGGTTGGTCCCAGGTGTTAAAATTCCTCTGAAGTTCAGGGTGCCTGCTTTCGAAAAGTACAATGGAACCACTTGCCCCAAGTTTCACATCAGGGCATATTCCAGAAAAATGTCTGCCTATTCGGATGACGAGAAACTGCTGATGCATTTCTTTCAGGACAGCCTAACTAGGGCACCTTTAGACTGGTATACGAGCTTGGAGAGAACGCATATTAAGAGCTGGAGTGATTTGGCAAAAGCTATCGTTAAGCACTGCCAATACAATACGGACAGGGCTCCCAATAGAATACAATTGCAGAGTCTTTCTTAGAGACAAAATGAAAGATTCGAAGAGTACGCCTAGAGGTGGCATGAATTGGCTTCCCGAGTCCAACCTCCGATGTTGGAGCGAGACCTCATTTATATGTTCATGGATATGCTTCAGGGGAATTGTTATGAGAAATTGGTTGGATGTTTGTCAGCCGGGTTTTCAGATCTTGTATTGGCAGGAGAAAGAGTCGAAAACGACATCAAAATGGGAAAGATTCAAATTGCTGCTGAAGATGCAAAGAAACCTTATGCTGGGTCCTCCAAGAGAAAGGAAGGAGAAACTAGTGCTGTGTATATTTCTCCTGTTGTTCAACAGCCTGTTCAGTATAAGCAACCTTATGCGCCTCAGCAACAGGGACAACAAAGATCACGAAGGCCCGAGAAAAGGTTCGATCCACTCCCTATTCCTGACAGTCATGTTCTTGCCCGTCTACTTGAGAGTTCTCTGGTTCAACTAAGGGATGCCAAGCCTGTTCCCGATCCTATTCCTCCTGGGTATGATCTGGATGCTAGATGTGAGTATCACTCGGACACACCGGGCCATTCAATTAAGGACTGCAATGTGTTCAAGCACAAGGTACAAGATCTGGTCGACTTAAAGATCATTGCATTCACTGCAGATGATATGTACATCATTTGAAGCCTCCTTTCTCAAGTGAGCACTCAGACTGCAAGTATGTCGTGAAAAGCAATAAGTCCAGACAGAGTCAAGCTTCCTCAGCGATGGCAATCTTCAGCTTCTTTACTGCATTTTCATTTGTAGTTTTTCATTTCTTGTTAAAGCATTGTATGCATGTAAGGACTTGTTTGTTTTTATGATGATCTTAACGCAATGAATATGTTTTTTTCTTGAAGTAGTTCATTCTTATTCACTCATATGATGTTTCTGTGCATTACAATACCAATTTTCTTACTTAAACTCTTGGAGGGAGGATGATGAAGTAAAAACGCAAAAATCTTTGGTTGTATGCTTTTGGATAAAACCCTGTTGATGATGTACATGCATTGTTTCAAATCCCCAAACACTGGAGATATAAGGGAGATAGACCCTTGTCAACCCCTTTGAGCCTTGAAGTAGGAGTTTCTTTTCATTCGAAAAAACCCTCACATCTAACCCAGGGGCAGGGTAGGCGTCAGTTAATTTGACCGAGCGTTCAAATTTCGAAAGGAGTGTGCATCTGAGGATCCATTACCTTCTATTCCACACCATCAAGAGGTCAGAAGATGTGAAACCAAAATGGTTATCCATCAATGAATAAGGAGTGAGGCAGTCACAACCCTTTCAAACAAGTCAGAAAAACCAGTGTCGCATGATTTGTTCAAAAAAAAAAAGAAGAAAGAAAAAAAAGAAAAGAAAGAAAGCCCGCTAAGTCGAAACTTGAAAACAAGCGACTTAGGCAAAAGTTAGGGCATCCCGCTGGACTTCAAGATCGAAAGATTCAAAAAGAATCAGTCTAGGCAAAATCAGGGAAATAAAAAAAAGCGAAAAGCGGAAAAGGATGATCAAGAGAAAATCCTCGATAAAGAACAAAGTCGTGTGACCGCAAAACACCAAAGACACAAAGGGTTACTGCCACTCCAAAAACCTCGTGGGTCCATTAATTGTCACTCGTCACAGAATCCTTTTGAGAGATGAGCACTTGCGCCAAATTACTGAACGTAGGACTGGAGAACATCAAGGAGAATGGGTGGGTACAAATAAATTTTGAGCCGTAAATCCTTTTTTCTAAAATCGCGAACCAGGCCATGTTACAACCCTTAAAAGTCCTAATTGAAGCAGGGTTAGTCTGAAGGTGTACTTAAACGAGATAGCGTTCCTGACTCCCATGAGTTGTGCTAATAAGATTTTTGTTGGTATTGCATGTTCGTATTGTTTTCCATTCAAAAATCGATGTCGTGTCCTAGCTAGTGACATGTTCACAAGGTTTTACGACATCTTTTCAATAAAAACTTCAAGGTTAACATGTTTGTTGCATTAGAATTATCATTCTCATAATAAACTTGTTCTGCTTGCATACATGTGCTTAAGCATCAAGGAAGTTTACATAATGAACGTCAGTCGAGAAGCTTGATCATGCCGAGTTGGGATGCTTGAAAATTCTGAAGGACAGTCATATCAAGGGGCATGTTGCCAAGAGACTCAGTGCAGAGTGGGCTCTCCCCAGTAAGCCGTGTTAAGATGTAGCTAATCTGGGGCAGTCACGTCGAGAAATCTCTCTGAAGTTCAGTTATTCTGGGGCATTCATTCGAAGATCAGTAGATAAGGGGAAAAATCACTTCAAAGCTCATATTGAGGCAGGCCACCTCCGGAGCATGAGAAGTTATCCTCTCCAGAAGACGGTTAATCGAGAGCACCTCTTCAAGGTTCAAAATACTGAGGTAGAGTATTTCAAGTCATTACAAGTCCTCTCGAGGCAAACTTCTTCGTAGATCACATAGTCTGGGGCATTTACGTCGTGATCCGATAAATCTCTCCCAAGATTTTGAAGACCCTGGGGCAGTGTGAGCGCCCGGTCTTCTATAAAATCCTCTTGATATGAGTTCTCCCATTAGACCGTGCGACCTGGGGCAAGTCAGGAAGGAACCGTTGTTCACTCTTGATGATCAGTATGCAGTTGGTCAGTAGAAACTTGAAGCACTAAGTCTCTTCCCTAGCAAGGTTTCAGAAGGTATCTTTTTTCAACAAGGTGTTGGAATTGTTATTCTTCCCCAAGCAGAGAATCGTCCTCAAGTTGGAAAAGGTTCTTTATGAAGATTTCTTATCCCCAGCATTATAGGTGGATTCTTCATTCTTAGCAGGGTAAGACGACGGAATATTTTCAAGCAGTTTGAAGATGGTTTGAAGACGGTGAGAAGTCAGAGTATTCTCTTCCTAAAAAGTCAGATCCGGTATACCCCACAAGTCAAAGTCCAATGGTTATTGGCACTCTCAGCAGTTCAAAGTTCAATCTTCATTGGCATATCCCCAACAGAGTTCGCAATTCAGCTTGCGGTTCCCTGACAGGGTTTGCATCACCAGTGGTTATTGGTGGTATAGTTGGTCGAATATTGGTGATCCCTTCCTCAGCGAAGTCTGCTTGTTCCATTCTGCGCATTCCTCGGTGGAGTGTCCTCTCATTCTTGCATGTACTAATCATCATTGCATTACATCTACCAAAACGCGTAGCATTTCCATTTCGTATGGAGCATTACGCCATAGAAAAATTCAAACATGCATCGAAGCATAAGCCAGATTTAGTACCTTGTACGAAAGCCCAGATCAAACCTCAATCAAAATAGTGATTCCAATCCTCCGAAGAGAGCTCCAACCTCAGAGTTGTCGTATATCTTTTCTCCAACCTCAGAGTTGAAGCTTTTCATCCCCAACCTTAGAGTTGTCATATATTGTGGCATGTCTCCAACTCAGTGTTGACTGATTCCTTTCTCCCAGCCTCAGAGTTGAAGTCAATGTTTTTATCTCCGGTCTCAAAATAGATGTCTACCTGTTTACCAACCTCAGAGTTGACGTAACCCTTTTTACCAACCTCAGAGTTACCGTGTACCCGTCTTTTAACCCCAGGGTTGAAGTTATGGTTTTTTCTCAACCTCAGAGTTGATGTCTACCATTTTATCAACCTCAGTGTTAATGTTTACTCCAAATTTTCTCAATCTCAGAGCGAATGCCATTTTTCCTCAACTTCAGAGTTGATGGTCTACCTTCTGTATCCCCAGCGGAGTCATCTTTGTAGGTTTGTGGATTCTACTAACCTTCGGGTATGAGTCCACCTTCGGCTGGCAATCACTATGTCACTTCTCTCCCCCACAGTTTGCAAATTTCAGGGTTCTTTTTGTATTCAATCACCTTTTACCTTGAATGTTTGAAAGCCGCTGCTATCATCCTTTCAGGTTCAAGTCGATTGAATAGGGGCAGCTGTAGCACCCCAAAATTTACCCTACCTTTTTCTGACTTTTGTTTCTTTTTCATTTGCATCTTCATATCATTGCATTGGTCTTCTAAGACATGGGATCGAAGGGTTTTCTTATTATCAGAGGTGCGTTAAGTTCTGATTATTAAGAGGAATCATTGGAGGCATTGGGTCAGGATTTCATTGACGTGAATCAGGGTTTAATTCTTTCTCAGTTCGTAATTTCAGCATCAGTGTGCATTCAAAGAAGATTAGGGTTCTTGTTCAAGGTTGAGCTTGTGGAATGTTTATCGGTTGAGATTCTTCAGTGGAGGTGTGGATTCATTTGATCAGAGATTCAGAGGATGTTTGATTCAGATGTTTTGTTTCAGTGGCAAGATTGTTTAGTGGTAGTTGTGACCATTATATCAGAGGCTTGCGAAAAGTTTGTGATTGGTTTTGAATTCATTTGGTTATCCATTTTCCATCCATGGTCCATATCCATTTCCATTTTTGTAATCCACTTTCAATCTCCAAATCCATCTTGTGTATCCATTTATAATATCCATATCCATATCCATTTTTATTCAAAATTCATTTTTCTTTAAAACCAATTATCCCTTTCCATTTTTACTAACCACAATCCATATCTAATTTTTACCTTAAACCCCATTCCATTTTTCTACCTATATCCAATAATCCAAACTAATTAACCATCTCATTTTCAATAAAAGTTTATTAAGCCATGCTACAATTTAAGCTCAACCCATTCATTACACTATCATCACTTACAAAATACATGAGCCCATGCCAAAGGTCCATGGGGGGTCTAAATGGAGAGAGTTGACCTAGCTATAAAAAAGGTGATGGCGCAGAAACCTAGGGAAGAGGGCACCGATTCTAAGGAAAAAAAGTCTGCAGCATAAAGAAATAAGGTGATGGCGCAGGATCCGAAAAAAAAAGGAGGGAGAAGATGATTTTGACTGAAGGAGAGAGGAGAAGGCACATATTCTCAGCAAAAGAGTGAGAGAAATTCCATTGATGGCTTCCACGACAATGCGGTTGCATCCAAACCTCGCCGAATCCGTTCGTCACCATATCTCCATTTCCGGACTCATCCTCGTCGTTGCTCATCTAAACAAGCTTCGTCAAGTATCATTCTCTTGAACATAATCTGAATCTTAGGAGAAATAAGAGTAGTAACAACTTGCAACAAGAAAAGAGGACGAAGAATTCTCAGAGCGAAAGAGAGAAAGCGACCCTTAGCTTAATCACATCAACTCTCCGCGACTCTCATCTTCATCGCATCAACTTCAATTCTCCAATGACTTTCAGCTTCATCGCATCGTGAATTGACAAGGTTCTCCACTGCTCACCATAATTTCTCCGCCGTAGTTTCTGTTTTCATCATTTCCAGCATCACGAATCCACCACGGCTTCCGTCTTCACCGCATCGTGAATCGCCGTTAACGCAAGTCTTCGTCTCAGCGGCTCTCAGCTTCACCGAATTTCTGTCAATTCTCTGAATCTCTCAACTTCATCTATCTTCAAGTTATTCCGCCACAACAATCTCTTTCTCTTCCCAGCACAACGGCTATTGGTCCTGAAGCTTTAGCAACTTGCAGCGGTAGGATCTCGGCAATTCGGTAGTGATTTCGAGCTTTCGCATATGTTTCAATGCTGTTCTGGTTTCCAATTTTTTGTGTAGCTATGGCTGTTGTGTTTGTTATCAATTGTTTTGGTTTGTTTGATTGGCGTTTATGGTTTGATTTTGAATCGTTCTTCATACCGATCCCACCTGTTAGAGGTTTTGCGCATTGTCGATTTCGTCGGTTTGTTTTTTTATTTTGCTATTGCAACTTAATGTTCATATTTGTTAATTATAACTTCAAATTTATTGAAACATTGCCCTGGATTACTGCTAAATCTTATTAGTATAATACAAACATGTTGCTGCTTATTTTCCTGGATCGTAATTACTGCTGTTTTAAATTTTAATTTCAATTCTTATAGTTTTCAGTTTTGAATGTTAAAGTTGACGTGTTAATTCTTATAGTCATGTGTGAGTTAGTTTTGTATTCGAGATTGACTTATTGTTTTACAAAAGCTTGTATCAGAAGTGATATTGTAAGCTAATATTGAATCATATACTAATATTGTATATTTTTGATATTTGTATTCTAGAACTTAGTTAATATGACAGAACTTATTATAATAGAACTTGTTTATATGATATTTGTATGCTAGACTAATTTTGTATGCTAATTTCATGCGTGTTAACGTTGCACCACCTGATGGTGCTTTTCCTATAGTTGTTTTCGGCTACATTTCAATTGTGGATTAATATGATTTTGCAAATATGGTTGATTAAACTTTTAATTTTAATCTTGCTTTTAATTTTAGATTGACTTTTAATTTTAATCTAGATTTTAATTTCAATCTTAGTCAACTTTTATTCTTAATTTTTGTTAACTTTTAATCTTTGACTAACATTTTGATTTGGTGTTGATTCGTGATCTTATTATTTTGTTTTGACTAATCGTTGTCATGACTAATTGAGTATTAGTTGAACTTGGATTCGATTTCCATTTGAATTTCAATGAGTTTTTGATTGGATATTTGGAGAGTTTTTGATTTGGTTCCTTGTTGACGTTTTGGTTAAATTCCATTAAAATCTTGTTGATTAAATTTGATTATTTTTCTTGATGATTATTAAATTGTCTGGATGAGATTTGTGCTTTGATACTTGAGATATTTGTGCTTGCTTGATCTTGTTAATGTTTGAAACTGCATATGGATTCTCATTGGTTGATGTTGCTAAACTCTCCTTTTGCATAAGTTGATTGAATGTAGGAAATGATGTTGATGTATACACTGCTGTTCTGTACATACATGCTGTTAAATGTTGCTATTCTATTCTGCTGGATTTTACACATGTTCTGTTCTGAAGATAGGAGTTGTTAAATGCTGTTCTTGCTTGCTTGCTGGAATTTACAGCTGGGTTGTGCTGAAGCATTGTTGTTGCTACTGTTTTTGGTTTGGTTTATACTTGTCTTGCTTTAACATCTTTCTCATCTTCATCTCCTTTCTTCTCCTTTGAGTTTTGAATATTTTTGTTGATTGAGACTGAGTTAGTATAATGTTTACTTGTGTTTCCTCACATGTTTCCTTAAGGCTCCTAGTCCGACTTAATTTTTGATTAAGCCCGGAGTAGGATAGACATTAGGCTAGCAATCTTAGCATGATAACTTGTAGGGTTCAGTTTCCCCTAGACCTTGCGTGCGTCTCTCTCTTCTTTCTCAAAACAATAATCAAGAAACTTAATAAAGGCGATGAGTTCTGTGCGCCACGAGCCTTAAGTACATTGGAAATGAAGAATGGGGGGGGGGGGGGGGGTTCCCGTCATTTTTCTAGAGTGTTTAGCGGACGTCCCGTCTTGGGACGATTTATGACTCATTCGCTCCGGTGTCGTAGACTTTAGCGCAGTACGAATCACAAACAAAGTCAGCTCACTTCATCAGGTGCATTTCTTCAGATCCCGAGTCCTCTCTCTCGCCTCAGTGTGATCGAGATCCCTTTCTTCCGTAGTCCCACGAACTACGAACGCTCTGACTTCCTCTCTCTAGATAGATTGAGGATACGTAGGCACAAGACGGCGATGTCTTGGCGAGCACCCTTCTCCCCTTCCCGTAGCTCTGCAAACTACGGATGCTCTAATTCTCATTTCCGATGAGATACGTAGGCACGAGATGTGATATCTCGGTGAGCACACTAATAACTAACTTCCCTTTTTTTGTCTCTCGCCTCTGTGTGATTGAGACTTTGTTAATCGAACCCTTTTCTCTCGCCCCAGTGCGATCGAGACTTCTTCACCGACCCGTAGGTCAAACTACGACTACTCAGACTTCATCCTTCTGGTTAGATTGAGGATACATAGGCACAAGACGACGATGTCTTGGCGAGCAACCTCCCCCCTTAGTTCGTAGTCGTCCGAACTACGTTGACTCTGACTTTCCCATTGCACGAGGGAATACGCAGGCATAGGACGACGATGTCCTATCGAGTCACTTCTTTTTCTTTTCTTCCTCATTTCTTCGTTCTTTTTTGTTCCCGTTCCTTCTCCTTTCCAGTAGCAGCGAAGCTCCAGATGGCGACACCCTTTGATTAAGACAGCAAGCGTGGATCCCATCGAGTACGATGGACGCGTGGGGGTGCTAATACCTTCCCCTCGCGTAACCGACTCCCTTACCCGTTTCTCTTGGTCCCGAGACCATGCTTTCCCTTCCCTCAGGTTTACGCGGTGTTTCCTTTCCTTCTCTTGGGATAAATACACATTGCTGGCGACTCTGTTTTCGCGCCACTTTCGCGTTTGTACTTGGATGAAAATCCCAGGAGCGACAATAACTTCTGGTGGAAAAGAAAGTATGGACGAGAGAATGAAGGAGTTCCAGGAACAGTGCTTGGAAATGCAGAAAGAGCTGCAAGCCCTTCGCGGTCAGGATCTATTCGGAAAGGACGCCGCAGACCTTTGTTTGGTTCCCAATGTGAAAGTTCCGCACAAGTTTAAAGTGCCCAAATTTGAAAATTACAAGGGTAATTCTTGCCCTCAAAGTCATTTGGTGATGCATGCTCGGAGGATGTCAACTCAGACAGCGAACAACCAGCTACTGATCCATTACTTCCAAGATAGTTTAACTGGTGCCGCACTAAAATGGTACATGGGATTAAACCGCACTAAGATCGCCACTTTCTAGGATCTTGGCACTGCCTTCGTTCAACAATATAATTATAACTTGGATATGGCACCGGACAGAGATCAACTTAGAGCCATGTCGCAGAAGGATAAGGAAACCTTCAAGGAGTATGCTCAGAGATGGCGTGAAATTGCCGCCCAGATTTGTCCACATCTTGAGGAAAAAGAGATGACAAAGATCATCTTGATAACCTTGAGCTCATTTTACTACGACCGAATGGTCGCTAGTGTGCCCAGTGACTTCACTAAAATGGTCGGCATAGGAGTTCGTCTTGAGGAAGCAGTCCGAGAAGGACGTTTAGTAAAAGACGTTGGATCATCAAGCAGTACCAAAAAATACGGTAGTGTTTTCCCTAAGAAAAAAGAGCAAGATATTGGTAATATCTCTCTCGGAAAGCAAAGGCGACGGTACCAACCAGTAGCAGCTGTAACTCCTACTATCAACTCTGCGCCTGTTCCTACGTATCAACCTCAGGTTGCTCAAAGCCAACCTAATCAACAACAATATCAGTAAAGGACACAACAACCTCTTCAGCAGGCTCGTCCTCCATACAACAACGACCGTGCAACGTGACCACCAGGGTTTGACCCTATACTGATGTTGTATGCAGAACTGTTTCCGTTATTACTGGTCAAGGGGCATGTCTAAACCAAGTCTCCTCTTGCAATCCCAGAGAATTCGCCTTTTTGGTTCAAAGTAGATCAGACTTGCCCTTACCATCAAGGAGAACCAGGGCATAACATAGAGAACTGTCTTAGTTTCAAATCCGATGTGCAAAAGCTTGTTAGGAGCGGGGTCTTATCCTTCAAGGATACGAATCCAAATGTTCTCACAAATCCGTTGCCTCAACACGAGAAAGTTGCGGTAAACTTGATAGAAGGAGAGTCTAACCACAACTATCAAATCCATAATGTACTCTTATTGAGGGCCAACTTGGTCAAGATGCATTGTAGACAGAGCGGATACGGCCATGTGCCACCTCACAATTATCACCAGTGTGATATCTGCTCTAAAAACAACCAAGGATGTTCTGTGGTGCAATCAGCTCTACAGGAACAATTGGATCTTGGATTGATCCAAGAGCACCGAATTCGTGATGTCAACATGACTTACTCGAATTCCAACATCATCTAGAATCACGACATTCGTGCGATGAATATCAACTTGGTGGCGATGCACTCAAGGCAAAGCCAACATCATAATCTGCCACGGCACGATTACGATTCCTGTCTGGTCTGCTCGGTAAACAAATAGGGATGCTCTGTTATACAAGAGGTCCTCCAGCGTCAGATGGATCTTGGATGGATTCAGGATTACCACGATAGAAGTCATTATCAAGTGAATATGGTTCAAATATTTGATATTCGCTTAATGAATACCAGCTTGGTGGAGTTACATGCTAAGCAAGTCCGGCTCGGTCTTCTGACTTCGCATAATTATCAGAGCTGTACAGTATGCCGTGAGAGCGACCAAGGATGTGTTCTCGTTCAAAGAATGCTTCAACACTTGTTAAACCACTGGTGGCTTCCGATCTACATGGATGAAGACACACAACAAGTCAGCATGACTAACGGGAACCCTGCTAGGCATCAAAGTCAGGATGTCCGATCAATAGAGACAGACCTAGTAAGGGTACACTGCATACAAAGTGGACGTGGCCAGGTGCCACCACACAACTATGAACGATGTCGAGTTTTCTATGAAGATATTCAAGGATGTTACCTCGTGCGAGCAGCCCTTCAGAGTCAGTTAGACCATAAAGAGATTCGACCATGTTCAAGTTCCGGGTCAACCAATTCAATTCCAGACTTTGTCGCTGATCAAATCAAGGACATTGTCGTAATCTTTGATCATGAGAGGACCAAAGATGTTTGTGCCATCATCCCTCTACTTGATGAATCGAAGGTTCTTAACCAGGAACTGATTGAAATTACTTACAATGCTCAGAAAAATCAGAAGGCTCCTGTAGTTATCTATCTACCAGGACCGCTACCGTATGAATCAACTAAGGCTATTCCTTACAAATACGGTGCCACAACAATTGAGAATGGAAAGGAAATTCCATCACCCTCCGTTGTGGATATTGCAGACATCAGTCGAGTAACACGGAGCGGTCGAATCTTCAATCGAGGAGTTGGAGAACCTACCAGAGAAAAGGAACCTCAAACAGAAGTTCCTAATCAACCAGTCGGTCAATCCTGTGATCCCGACCTTTCAAAGAACAACGATGAGATGCTGAAGCTCATCCAGAAAAGCGAGTACAACATTGTTGATCAGCTGTTGCAAACTCCTTCAAGAATCTCTGTGCTATTTCTTTTACTCAGTTTCGAAGCTCATAGGGAGGCTCTACAGAAAGTCTTAGAGCAGGCCTTTGTGGAACAAGATGTGTCAATAAGACAATTTGACAGCATCATCTCCAACATCACTTCCTGCAACAACTTGGGATTTAGTGATGAGGAACTGCCGGAAGAAGGCAAAAGTCATAACATGGCACTCAATATTATAGTCAACTGCCAGGACGATGCATTAGTCAGCGTACTGGTAGACACCGGATCAGCTCTAAATGTGATGCCAAAGTCTACATTGATGCGATTATCATACCAAGGATCTTTGATGAGAGCCACTGAGGTCACCGTCAAGCCATTTGACGGATCCCAAAAAACAGTTATCGGCGAAGTCGACCTTCCCATAACTATCGGTCCTCACACCTTCCAAGTCACTTTTCAGGTCATGGACATCCGGACAACATACAGTTGTTTATTAGGAAGACCTTGGATACACGAGGCGGGGGCAGTCACTTCGACACTTCACCAAAAGCTGAAGTTTTTCAAAAACAACCAACTCATCACGGTCTGCGGAGAGCAAGCCTTTCTCGTGAGTAACTTATTGTCATCCACTTGTGTAGAACCAGAGGAGGTTGTTGGAACCCAGTTCCAAGAACTTTCGGTGAGCAACGACAATCAATCAGAAAGAGGAACCTCGATTTCCTCGTACAAAGATGCTCTCGAAGTGATCAAGAGTAACAATGCAAAAGGATGGGGAAAGCTTGTCATTCCTACTAACAATAAAACAAAGAAGGGTGTTGGTTTTTCCTCAACATGTACCCAGACTGCTACTAACGATGAAAGTTTTCATCCCATTCAGGACTTCTTCCATAGTGGAGGTTTTCTTCACCCAGTGTCTCAAGAAGTACATACCATCAACGGGGGAGATTCCTCTGATACTGATGAAGAATGGAAGTCCTATCTTAACGAGGATGGTTATATGTCTCAGGAAGAGGCGCATACGCCATTTTGCTATCCCGCGCAGAGTCCGTGGTATATACCAAGGTCAGATGTCAAAGTGATATACAGAGATTGTGATCTGGAAGGATGCCGTGCTCCACCCAACTCATTAGAGGAGGACACTCTGATGAAAGACAGCTTTAACAATGACTATTATGGCCCGATGGATGGCCTGCCAATGTGGTAGCCATACCCAGGAGACTCGGGACAAGAGAATCAGCCGAACGATGCATATCAGTTGAGCATCATTGAAAATAATACCTGCGTCCCCACCATGTCATGGGATCAACACTCAGGGCATTCAGAAAACATCCAGTACAACGATGAATTCACAATAATTACAGGACAAGAGTTCCTTAACTATGCTTTTCCCGAGGTCAACGTCATCGAAAGGGGTAACTCCTCCAGTTCCAAAGAAGTGTGGGACACCTTAGGACAACCGAGTGGCAAGTACGACTTCTTGGTCAAGTACACTGCTCCGAAAAGCTCTCGTATCAGGCTCGAAGACATCCATCCCACTGGATGGAAAGATCCACCTGAGAGTGCAAACACTGTGCAAAATACAACAGAAGAGTTTGTCTACGACAATTCTGCCTGGGAGACAGACTCCAACGATCCTGCTCCACCAGAAATCAGCGTTATTTCTAAAGACAAGCCAAGAAAGAAGTTACCCGACTTTGTGATTCACCGAGGAGTTCGCCGCCAATGGGTTGCTGTCAACATTCTGAAAGTCGTTCATAAGTCGAAGTAATTGTCGTCTTTATCTTAGCCTTTCACCTTGCCCAAGTGAAACAGATGTTTTGATAGGGCTCACTTTCTGTAAATATCCCTCTTTGCTTTGCCCAAAGCGACAGAGTTTTGTTTTATAGGGCTGTAGTTTCAAGAATCGACAAGATCATAAATAAAATAAACGTCGTTCTGTAATTTCCGCATCAATTGCGGTTTTCTCTTTTCACTTTTTTCAGAAAATGGTAATCCTAAAAAAAACAAATAATAAAAACAAGCAGTAAAAAAAATACACTGCACACACTCTTGCATTTCTCTCTGTCTCTTCTAAACACAAATCATCACGTCATGCAGATTGCTTGTTTCAAACCCCATTGAAACATATGATCCAATGCCTTCTCCTAACTTTGAATTCTCGGTATTTGAGGCTGAAGAAGAAGATGACGAAGAAATTCCAGAGGAGATCTCCCGATTACTCAGACAAGAGGAAAGGTCCATTAAACCTCACAAAGAGCCGTTGGAAACGGTCAGCTTGGGTTCAGAAGAAGAGAGAAAAGAGGTCAAGATTGGGGCACTGCTCAGTCCAACTGTCAAAGAAAGTTTGATAAAGCTCCTCAAAGAGTTTCCCGATGTATTCGCTTGGTCCTATCAGGACATGCCAGGGTTGGATACCAGCATCGTGGAACATCATCTACCATTGAGATCAGAATGTCCGCCAGTGAAACAAAGACTAAGACGGACTCATCCAGACATGTTCATCAAAATCAAAGAGGAAGTACAGTAACAGATTGACGCGGGTTTCCTCGCCACGTCAGAATATCCTCAATGGCTAGCCAACATAGTACCAGTTCTGAAAAAGGACGAAAAGGTCAGAATATGTGTAGACTACAGGGATCTGAACAAAGCAAGTCCAAAGGATGACTTTCCCTTACCGCACATAGACATGCTGGTAGATAGTACAACAAAGTTCAAAGTTTTCTCCTTCATGGATGGATTCTCGGGCTATAATCAAATCAAAATGGCGCCGAAAGACATGGAGAAAACTTTGTTTATCACCCCATGGGGCATCTTTTTTTACAAGGTAATGTCGTTCGGTTTGAAGAACGCCGGGGCAACCTATCAAAGGGCCATGACTACTCTATTTCATGACATAATACACAAAGAAATCGAGGTATATGTCGATGACATAATTGCCAAATCCAGAGCAGAGGAGGAGCATGTGACCCACATGTCATAACTATTTGAGCGGTTGAGAAATTACAAACTCCGTTTGAATCCTAACAAATGCACATTTGGTGTCCACTCAGGGAAACTGCTAGGATTCATCGTCAGCCAGAAAGGAATTGAGGTTGATCCTGACAAGGTCAAGGCCATTCAAGAAATGCCTTCTCCAAAGAGTCAAAAACAAGTAAGGGGATTCTTGGGACGTTTGAATTACATTTCCAGATTCATATTCCTCATGACCACAACATATGCGCCTATTTTCAAATTACTCACAAAGAATCAGGACTGTGTTTGGACAGAAGACTGCCAAACTGCCTTCGACAATATCAAGGAATACCTGTTGAACCCACCGATTCTATCACCTCCAGTGGAAGGGAGACCACTAATCATATACCTAACAGTCTTGGAAGACTCCATGGGCTGTGTACTTGGCCAACAAGACGAAACCAAAAGGAAAGAGTCTGCCATCTATTATTTGAGCAAGAAGTTTACAGACTGTGAAACTCGGTATACTATGCTCGAGAAAACTTGCTGTGCTCTGGCTTGGGCAGCTAAACGTCTTCGCCAGTATATGATTCGTCACACTACTTGGTTAATCTCCGAAATGGATCCAATCAAGTAGGTCTTTGAAAAACCTGCTCTCACGGGAAGGGTTGCCCGTTGGCAGATGTTGTTATCAGAATATGACATCGAGTACCACGCTCAGAAAGCCGTAAAGGGAAGTGTTTTAGCTGATCATTTGGCTCATCAATCGATTGACGATCAAGAATCAGTCGGATTTGACTTCCCAGACGAAGATGTCATGTACTTGAAAATGAAAGATTGTGATGAACCACTACCCAGTGAAGGGCCAGAACCAGGTTCCCAATGGGGACTTAACTTTGACGGAGCTATTGGAACAAAATTGGGGCAATCATCATAACACCTCAGGGTACCCACATTCCTTTCACCGCCAGAATGACATTCAAGTGTATAAACAACGAGGCCGAATACGAAGCTTGTATCATGGGTCTCGAAGAAGCGATCGACTTAAGGATCAAGAACTTGGATGTATATGGCGACTCAGCCCTTGTTATCAATCAGATCAAAGGAGATTGGAACACATACCAATCAGGATTGATTCCTTACAAAGACTACGCGGGAAGGTTGTTACCCTTCTTCAACATAATCGAGTTTTATCATATCCCTCGTGAAGAGAATCACATGGCTGATGTATTAGCCACTCTCTCTTCCATGATTAGTGTAGGTCAATGGAACGACGTACCTAAGATTGACATAATGCTGCTGGAATGGCCTGCTTACATCTTCACAATTGAAGCAGTTATAGACGACAAACCTTGGTATCACAATATCAAATGCTTCCTTCAAAAGAAAGAGTATCCACCTCGGGCATTAAGAAAGGACAAAAAGACTCTCAAAAGGTTGGCAGGCAACTTCTTCCTGAGCGGTGATACACTCTATAAGAGAAATTTTGACATGGTCTTGCTCCGATGTGTAGACAGACCAGAAGCAAACATGATGATAAAAGAAATTCACGAAGGATCCTTTGCACTCATGCCAACGGACACGCAATGGCGAGAAAAATTCTGAGAGTAGGGTACTACTGGTTGACCATGGAATCCGATTGCTACAAGTACATGAGGAGGTGTCACAAGTGTCAAATATACTCAGACAAGATCCATGTACCGCCAACGCATCTCAAAGTTCTTTCTTCCCCATGGCCTTTTTCCATATGGGGAATCGGCATGATTGGCATGATTGAACCCAAAGCTTCAAACAGACATCGGTTCATCCTAGTAGCCATTGACTACTTCACCAAGTGGGTCGAAGCAGCGTCATATGCCAATGTAACCCGACAAGTGGTGGTCCGATTTATCAAAAACAATATCATTTTCCGTTATGGTGTTCCAAGCCAGATCATTACTGATAATGGATCCAACTTGAACAATAAGATAATGAAAGAGTTGTGCGCTGAGTTCAAGATCGAACACCATAACTCATCTCCCTGCCGACCCAAGATAAATGGAGCGGTAGAAGCGGCTAATAAGAACATCAAGAAGATTGTTCAAAAGATGGTTGTAACCTACAAAGACTTGCACGAAATGCTGCCCTTTGCTCTTCACGGTTATCGCACGTCTGTCCGCACTTCAACAGGGGCAACCCCTTTCTCTCTAGTATATGGTATGGAGTCAGTGTATCCCATAGAAGTAGAGATCCCATCAATCCGGGTATTGATGGTGGCAAAGCTAACAGAGGCCGAATGGTGTCAAAGTCGGCACGACGAACTGAACCTGATCAAAGAAAAACGAATAACGGCTCTATACCATGGTCAGTTGTATCAACAGAGAATGAAGAAGGCGTTTGACAAAAAGGTCTGACCTCACATCTTCAGGAAAGGAGATCTCGTGCTCAAAAAGATCCAATTATTTCTCACCGATTCCCGGGACAAATGGACCCCGAATTATGACGGCCCCTACGTGGTCAAGAAAGCCTTCTCAGGCGGCGCCTTGAGACTCGCAACCATGGACGGAGAGGAATTTGCCTACCCCACAAATACTGATGTATTCAAGAAATACTTCGTCTAAATTAAAAAAACGTCTCGGTGGATTGAAAACCCGAAAAGGCGGTCCAGGCAAAAATTAGAGACATAATTAAAAATCATCCCGGTGGATTGGAAATATCAAAGTACAATCTAGGCAAAAGTTAGGGATAAATGGAAATTAACTACGTCCAACAAAGAGGCAAGATCCCTCCGCAACAGTCATGCCGTTCATAAGAAAAACTCCAGTCAAAGGCATCTTCGACAGAAGCTCAGGATGCCCAGAATTCAAAGTTGGTAGAAGGATAATGGTCGTTATGTTCCAATGTAGCCTTGTTCCCTTTAAATTACTGTAGCGGAAAAATCGTGAGTATAAGCTATTGATTAACTTAACTCGAAAAGCAAGAGTCGCCACCGCACTTTTATTTTATCCAAAAAGGAAAGGAAAAAGAGCGAACAAAACCTACATAAGCTCTACAACAAGAACAAGTGAAGAGAGTCCGGGTAAGGGGGTTGGTTACGTTAAGGGAAGGTGTTAGCACCCCAAACGTCTATAGTACTCTATAGGAGCCCTTTGAAATATCTACCGCTTTTGGTCTAAAAAAGTTTGCTTGAAAAGTGATTGAGGAGATGAGAAGAGAAATTGTTTTTTAAGATTTTTGTGTTTGGAGAGACTTGTCGTCTCATGCCTACGTACCCACGATGTGCAATGTAGGATCAAAACCCCGTAGTTTGTGGTACAAAGAATGAAAATGGTTTGTTTTGGTGGTTTTTAAATGTAAAGACAAGTCGTCATTTCCAAGCGAATAATTCCGCTTGAGGAAATGAATCATGTCTAAACTTATGAAAAAGTTAAAGTAAAAAGTGCACGAGGGCACAAAAAGAGAGTAAGTGAGTTTGGTGTTTTTTAAGTATTTTGAAAAAGGTGTCAATATGCTTATGTAGTTTAGCATTTGTTAAGAAATGAAAGGAAAAGAGTAAAATCACTTGACAAAGTCAAGGTTTGATTATGAAAGATGTGATAGTTTGAAAACAAGAATGTTTTGAAAAATAGAGAGAGTTTTGAAAATTGAAGAATGGGGAGGAGAAGAAGTGACTATCCTAAAGCATAAAGTAAAAGCTAAGGATAAGAATAGGCTAACCACACAAGTAAGATCCATAGTCTTCGAACCTTAATTCCAAAGCAAAGGGAAAAAGTCCTAGTTTTAAGTCCAAGGTTCCAAGAATTGCATTGGATGTCCAAGGTCTAGGTGCAAAGCTCCATGTCCATTGCATAGGATAGTAACCATAGTCCAAGATTAGAAGCACAAGTTTTTTTTAGAGGTTTTGGCCTTTATTAATGTCTTAGGTCCAATTGGACAAAAAGAAAAAAGGCATAAGCATAAACATGTGTCCAACGGACAAAGGAAAAATTGCGGAAGCATAAACATATGTCCAACGGACAAAGGAAAAATTGCGGAAGCATAAACATGAAATGAAATGATAAAATAAAGCATAAAAGTAAAAGAGATAGGGTGCGAGAAGTAATTGTAAAGAAGTTAGTACAAGAATAATGTTAATAAATTAGTAATTAGTAGTTAAAGTTAGTGATCAATTATAATTGGATACTTGCACTTCGGTCAAGATTAATGAGAACTCATTAGAGGATTGATAAGACCAAAGCCTCCTAACAACAAGTTCCATAAGTTTTAAACCAAAAGACAAATAATCAACTATTTTTGATATTTATTCTGAGGCGGGACAAATTTTGGTCTATGTTAAGCGCACGCTGAGTAATTTGTTCGAGCAATTACCCTACGAATGAGGTCGGCCATGAAATGTATGTGTTAATGCACGCGAGATAAACGATATAGGGATCGTTATCCTAAAGCGGTGCCACACGAAAAGAAAATGTGGAAATGATCTCGTCTCGATCGAAATTCAACAAAGAAATTTCACGATCACTTCGACTTTCATCGATCAAAAAGAAAATAGATGAAGAAAAGTGGATCTAAAAAATATGATCCACACAACCAATCCAAAATGAAATAAAATGAGATAAAACAAGATAAAATAAAAACAAGAATTAAAAGATAAATCATGATATAAATCTTTTTATGACTTTTATTCAAGAATTTTTTTTAAAACAGAATTTAAAAACCAGAAAAAATAAAATCTAAATCAAGAATTACTAAAAAAAATAGAACCAAAATGGAATTATATTTTTCTTAAGAAAAATAAAAGAAAGTGAATGAGGTATGAATTGGAAATGTGGTGGTGGTAGTGTAAAATGAGGCGCATGGTTTTAGGCCCAATACTACATATTTTTTGTTTTTAAAATAAAGAAAAAGTTGAATATAAGAAAAATCAGAAAAGAAAAAAAAGAAAAGCAAGATGCATCTTCTTCTTCTACATTTGCCAACGAACACTATTCACCACCACCATGCCAACACCTCAAAACTCCACCAAATCGGAAGCGGCGGGACACGAAATTAGCACGGTTTCGATCGGAAATGAAAGCTCTACACAATGGTATAATCAGTTTCAAGAATCGTTACCGACGGATACGACTCGAAATTACCGAAAAAAGCTTCAATCTACCTTCAAAGCGGTGAGTAAGTAGCAAATGATCTTCCTCCTTATTCTTCCTTTGATTCTAGCTTGAATTTGTTGAAATGTGAAATGGAATTGTTGCGGATTTGTTGATATTGATGGTGTATGTGCGCTGCAGTTGTTGATGTTTGTGTTGAAATGTGGTTGTTGAATGAATTGGTTTATTGAATGAAATTGGTGAAGGAAAATTGAAGAAGTGATAGATTGGAATTGAAGAAAACTAATTGAAGCTTGGTTTATTGGAGATTATGAAAAATTGTTGAAGTAAGGTTGATGAATTTGGAAGGTGAAGGTTGAGTATGGATTTTGGCAGAATTTTTGGGGCTGTCCAAGCTTGAAATTGGAAGGAGGTGAGGTTGTTATTTATAGGAGAATTGGTGAGTGATATGCTGCCGTTTAGCGTATTTTTCTGCGTTTTGGAATGGTGATTGTTGCGTGACTTGTTTTCCGTTTTGATATGCGTGTGTACGTTTTGTTTGATATACGGCTCGTGGAGTATTGAAGAGTGTGGCTTGGGTATGAACGGCTTGACTGGAAGTATGAAGTAGTAGCATGGCTTGTGGTTTGTGTGACGTGAATGGCTTGTGAAGCGTGGTGTTTGAAGTACGTAGCAGCTTGGATGGTTCACACGGCTTGGATTGGCAGCTTGCAGGCTGGCTTGAATTGTAGCAGATGCCAACTTTGCGTGAGGCTTGGGAGACTGGAATAGTAGATTGGGCAGTGGTATATGGTGTAGCTTTTTTTTAGTTTTTATTGTAAATTGTCATGGGCTTTTGATGGTTAATGTATTTAAGTATGTGAACTTAGAGAAAAAATGGTAGAAAAAAAAAGGATTGGAATATAGGTTAAAAAGCGGTTAAAATGTGGACAAAAAAATGGATTTTGATAAATTGGTGTGGATAGTGAAAGTGAAATTTGGATATGGATATTTGAGTATTGGTGAATGGATTTGGTAAAAGAAAATGGCTAATGGATAATTGGAAAATTGGATTTGGATAATTGATAAAAATGGTTTAAAGAATGGATATTCAAAAATGGAAATGGATAAAAATAGTAAATTGGATTAGAGAAAATGTGGATATAATGGATAAAATTGGAAATGGATAATGGTTTAGAAAAATGGAGAATTAAAAATTGGTTAAAGGATATGGTAAAAAGGATTAGAAAAAAAAATGGATATGGATCATGGATGACCAATCTTTCTCACAAGCCACTGATAAAGTGCACACAGCTACCACTGAACCAGCCACAACTGAACAACAGCTATTTGAATCTGACTTTCTAAACTCAAAACTCATATGAACCACTGCTTGATAAACTGAAGAATTTCAGCACAAGATACCTTGCTTTTGAACTACCACATGTGACTTGAAATCACTGCATTGTCTTTTATAAACCTGCACAACACAGAGAGAGAGACAAGCAAACAGCAGCATATTTTTTTTGTATTTTGGTTAGAGGTTAGCAAACAGAAACAAGTAATAAAGCAAGTGAGAAAATACACAGATACCAGGGAGAAACACAAAATGTGATCTTGTTTGTGGTATGAGATGCAAATGAGATGTGCGAAATCTTAGGGGTAAAAATTAGGGTCTTACAGCTGCCCCTATTTAAGTTTCTTCTATCAGGAGATATGAAGGTTGAAAACTTCGTCTCGACAAGATTGAAGATACTTAAATACAGAAAACCAAATTTTTAGCCATAAGATTTCACAAGATGCTATGAATGCAAAGGATGAAACACACTGCGGGGAAACTTGAAACAAAGGGTATAAGGTAAATTGAGAGAGATGACGTGAAAAGACACGCCGGGGAACACAAGCTATTTCTGGAGATCTGTCAAGGTGATAAGAAGTATCCATCAATAGTTGGAAAGAGAGGGACAAGACCCTGGAATACGAGTAATGACATCCAAGAATAACATTGGATAGAAACTACAAACGAGACAAAAGGTATGTCGAAAGATGTCCAAGAATGGCATTGGATAGCAACAAGAAATTTTCTGGTAAAAACAGCAGCGTCATCCAAGAATAGCATTGGATGGAGGTGAAAAACACTCTGTTGGGTAAGATATCCAAGAATGGTATTGGATAAAGGCACTGCAACATTCAAGAATGGCATTGAATGAGGCAACAACAAGCATCAGAGACATCCGAGAGTAGCATTGGACTCAGCTGAGGAAAAGATATCCAAGAATGGCATTGGACTTAGCTGGGGAAAAGGTGTCCAAGAATGGCATTGGACTCTGTTGAGGAAATCATATACAAGAATGGCATTGGACATAAGAAATCACAACATCCAAGAATGGCATTGAATGTAGTGAGAAAAGTTCTGGAAAATATATCAGAATTATCCAAGAATGGCATTGGATAATAGGTTCACAATATCCAAGAATGGCATTGAATAAAGTGAGCAAGGACCTTCAGGAATGGCACTGAAAGGTAAAGATAAACTCATTCAGGAATGGCACTGAATGAACAGATACAACTTTCAGGAATGGCACTGAAAGGTAAAGGTAAGTCACTTCATTCAAGAATGGCATTGAATGACAGTGAAAAAGACATCCAAGAATAACACTGAATGCAAAGGAGAAAACTCATCCAGGAATGGCACTGAATGAACAGGTAAAGCTTTCAGGAATGGCACTGAAAGTAAAGGTAAAAACTCATCCAGGAATGGCACTGAATGAACTGGTAAAACTTTCAGGAATGGCACTGAAAGTAAAGGTAAAAACTCATCCAGGAATGACACTGAATGAACAGGTAAAACTTTCAGGAATGGCACTGAAAGGTATCCAAGCAGATCTGTTGGGGATTATAGAGGAGATAAAAGACTTCCAGGAATAGCACTGGGAGAAACAAGAGGAACAAGGTATCCAGGAATGGCACTGGAAATCAAAAGAGACAGACATCCAGGAATGGCACTGGAGTGAAAGAAAGCAAAGATCCAGGAATAGCACTGTAAGAAAACAAACATCTAACAACAGCAATAGAGGCACAGGGAAACGACAACATCCAGGAATGGCATTGGAAAGAAAGAAGATAAGCAAGACATCCAGGAATAGCACTGGAATGAAGAAAGATAGGTAAACGGCAACATTCAGGAATGGCACTGAATGAAAAGACAGGTAAAAGTTTTGGTAGGCGCCAAGTAAGTTGGACTTTGATATCAAGATAAGATGTTGAAAGCAACAGGACCTCGGAAATGCATATGAGCACGAAGCACACTTCGAGCTATGAAAATGTTTCTATGCAATGATATGTAAATGATTTATGTATGCGATGCAGATGATAGAGACAACTGAGATAGACTCTTTTGTGAGGGAAGAATGGAACTATGATTCCTCAACACAGGGAACACTGCCCACTCCGCTTGGAAAGAAGATGTTGAACACATCTCTGTCCCACTTATGAATTGTATCAGGCTGATGGTCCTTTTGAGGAAAGACTTCTTGAGGATTCTTGAAGAAGATTGCCCCAGACTGATTGACTGATGAAAGTAGACTGATCATAGCTTCAGTTTGACTGCTGCAGGGGATGAATTGATCATGGCTTCAATTCTTGAAATGAATACTGAGGATAAATTGATCATGGCTTCAGTTGCTGGGGATGAACTGATCATGGCTTCAGTTCTCAAAATGACTGTTGAGAAGGCTAAACTCAGTATGAATCTTGAAAGAGATCTTCTAGTTAACCAAATATGAGAATACCTTGCACTGAGCAACAAATCTGATTCACAACAGGATCTGGATGTAATGTGCCCCTGATAAGATCACTGACCAGGTTTCTCAACTGTTTGAAAATTCCTTGATGAGGAAAGTTTGCCTGTAAATAAGATTATTCAAACAGACATGGTAATTTTAATGCAAAGCTCATGCAATTTTGAAATCAAAAATCATTTTTGGAATGATGTTATTGATGTAAAGCAAATGAACCACTTGTCAAAACACGGCGGTTTAGACATGCAAAAATGAAAGATAAAGCAAAGGTATGACATCAAAGCAAATGATTGGCAACAAACTTAGGAGTCAATTTTCGCAACCTTGCTGTAGTATGCTTTCAAAAGAAACCTGGCTTCAATTAGGTCTTTTGAAGATTATAGCGTGGTCTGGTTCACGGTTTTTGAAACAAAGGACATAGGCTCAAAGTTTATTTGTACCCAACCCATTCTTCATGATGATCTCCAGTCATATGCTCAGTTAGTTCAAACTATGCATTCAGGTTTCAAGAGATTTTGGAATTGCAACGCAATTATGATGATGGTTCAAGGACCAAGGGATTTTTGAGATGGCAGTCACTATTTCTTACAACATTTTGTTGTTTTCGATGAGGACCACAGTCAACTCGTTTTGTCTTTGAGGATTTTGGCAACCTCTTGATTGATATTTTTTGTTATCCCTAACTTTTGCCTGAACTGTGTCATTTGAACTTACAGTCAGCGGGATGCCCCAATTTTTGCCTAAGTCTCCTTCATAGGTTTTGACTTAGCGGGCTTTTCATTTGATTTTTTTATTTCTTTTTTTTTGAAAGACAGTGACTGCCTGGTTTAATGATTACAGTGAACCATCATTGGCTTTTGATTTGGAAGACATCTTCGACACTTCTTTGATGTGTGTGAAGGAAAGCTTGTGATTGCAACCTTTATTGGAAAGTGTTTTGCATGCACAGTCAAATTAACTGAGAACTACCCATCCCCAGGTTAAGATGCGGGTTTTTTCGTACAGAAAGAAACTCCAACTTCTAGGCTCGAAAGGGTTGACAAGGGATTAACTTCCTTATTTCTCCAGTGTTTGGGAGTTGAAACAATGCATGTACATCATCAGCCAAGTTTTAGTTGAAAGCATACAGTTTAGCAATTTTGGGTATTTCGTTTTCATCATCCTCCCTCCAATCCTTGCATAAACAAAAATCTTAATAAAGAAAGTGAACAGGAGATATATTTTTTTATGAAAAAGAAAGCATAAAGATGCACACAGTGGATATAAATGAATTGAATCAAAAGTTGCAATGCTCATTTCATTGAATTTACCATGAAAGTACAAATAAAATTTGAAAGCAAACAATCAATACAATCAAAGAAAAATGCAAACAGAAAGAAACAAGGCCTGGTGACTAATCAGCAACAAGGATGAGCTATCCTGTCTGAAACACTGGCTTTAGGAGATTATCCGTCTGAACTGACTCAAACTTCACTTGGCATGCTCTGGCAAAGGGTTGTTGACAACATTGGGATTATTATCAACAAAGTCTAGAATTTTTAAGTTCACCAACTCTTGCCCTCTAGATTTTAATACGAAACAACCTTCTAAGTTATGACCTGCCCCACCTTGATGGAACTCACAGTGAAGATCAGCCCTGTAGCCGGCTTGAAGAGGATTTGGAGGAGGAGGTAGAGTCCTTGTTGTAATCAAACCCTTCTTTACAAGGCATGGATACAGCTCAATGTAAGACATCGGGATAGGATCAAAGTTAACCTTATTGCGAGCCTGATTCTGTCTGACAGCCTGGCGAGGAGCTTGAGCTAGTTGGGCATTAACAACTGGAGCAACTGCAGCTACATACTGTTGTCTCTGACGAGGTTTCCTCTCAACTGAAACAACATGAGTATCACCATCCTTTTTCTTTTGAAAATTCCCAGCATACTTTTTAGCACCACTGAAGGCTTCAGAATTAGCAATCCTTCCTTTCTTGATACCTTCTTCTAGTCTCTCTCCAATAGTGACTAGGTCAGCAAAACCGGATGATACACTGCCTATCATCTTTTCCCAATAGAGTGGCTGAAGAGTGTCCATGAACAATCCAGTCAATTCTTTTTCTGCTAAGGGTGGCTCCACTTGAGCAGCTAGCTCTCTCCATCGCTGAGCGTACTCTTTGAAGGATTCTTTTTCTTTCTGAGACATATCCTGCAATTGACGGCGGTCAGGTGCCATGTCCAAATTGTACTTATATTGCTTTAAGAAAGCATCAGACAAGTCCATCCAGCTTTGGATACGGTTCTTCTCAAGTCCCATATACCATTTCATTGAAGCCTCACTCAAGCTGTCTTGGAAACAATGAATGAGCAGTTTGTCATCTTTTGCGTGAGCAGCCATCTTGCGGAAGTACGTCACCAAGTGAGTTCTGGGACAGGTGTGCCCCTGGTATTTCTCAAAATTAGGAGTTTTGAATTTTGGAGGAATAACCAAGTCGGAAACCAGACACATGTCCATTGCGGCAGCATTAAAGACATCACTTCCTTCCACGGCTCTTATCCTTTTGTCCAGAGTTTGCCATTGCTCTCTGACTTCTTCAATGTATCCAGGTTCTCCCTGACTTTTAGATTGTGGACCAGCAGCATGGTACACGAAAGGATTCTCAGGAACAGCTTGAGCAACAGAATGCACAACAGGCTAAGGTTCAGTGAACAAAGGAGCTGAAGATACTGGTGAGACAAACACATGAGTAGTTGCAAAGGGGGGCGAGTAATTCGGAGGTAACCCAAATTCTGGCCAAGTAGAAGCTGGTTGCTGAGTCAGCGGAGGGTCAACAGCAGCAGATGAGGTTTCAACAATCACAGTCCTCTGAGGTGGTTCTCCTCTAGCAATCAGAACTTGCAGCATTTCTGTGAGCTTGGTCATGCCGGCCTTCAACTCATCAATTTCCATTCTGACTTAGGCGTTGTGTTGTTCTTGATTCTCCATTCTCAATCTGACAGCAGCTCTAGTTCCGTAGTTGTGTTGAGGAAACAGCTTGACGGCGAACAGATAACTGGAGAAGGAGACAGTTGAAGTGAGTTTCTGAGACAACTGGGAAGAAATGCATATGTATGCTCATGGATGCAAGAATGCATAAATGCAACAACCACAAACAAGATCACTCGAAGCACACAGGTTCAAAGGTTCGCTCTGAAGAGAACACCGGAATACCAGGTTGATAAGTCCACACTGATAGGAAATCCAGAATACCGGGTATGTTGAAGGTCAAGGTTACCTGCAAACCTGTAAACAACCTGCCCCTCTCACATGTGGGTACTAGGATCCTCAGTATCCCGGGCTCTCAGGTCGAAAAATGATGATACGTTCACCATTTCTGGTTTGGCATCATCATCAATCGAGGAAGCCTCAACTGATTCACAAAAGCGAAAGGTCCTCAGCTTCAGGCACTGAGGTCGAGAAGCAATAGTACATTCATCCCTCGGGGTACAGTACTATCGCCAATCGAGGAGTGCCTACACTGATTCTCTCTCAAAAAGGACATCCTATAGCAAGTTCCCAACATTGGGTCCTCGGATCGAGACTGTGCAATGGGTTTGCCACCGAACGTGGTTTGCCACTGTCACATCCCGGGAGGAGTGCCGTTACTGAGTCCTTGGGAATGGTCATCAGAGTCGACAATTCCTCAAGAGAATAACTATTGGCCTGTATCAACATACAGTAGCAGAAAGCTCCTAATAGAACCTCGTCTGATTGTAGGGATCGTGATCACCCGCACGTGGCCAACACCACGGAAGCGTCCCACCTACCCACACTAAAACCTATGTGTATGCTCAAGCCTGGGTAGTGGGCTTATCTCTCAGAACACCCTGCCCACCAAACAGAAAATCCAACCAGCATAAAATAGACAAAAAGCAATAAATAAATCAAAGTAGGCTAAACCCCTCAAGGGATGGACCAGTAAGAGGTCAATCTGTCCCCAGCAGAGTCGCCACTTTTCTGTAGCGGCAAAATCGTGAGTATAAGCTATTGATTAACTTAACTCGAAAAGCAAGAGTCGCCACCGCACTTTTATTTTATCCAAAAAGGAAAGGAAAAAGAGCGAACAAAACCTACATAAGCTCTACAACAAGAACAAGTGAAGAGAGTCCGGGTAAGGGGGTTGGTTACGTTAAGGGAAGGTGTTAGCACCCAAAACGTCTATAGTACTCTATAGGAGTCCTTTGAAATATCTACCGCTTTTGGTCTGAAAAAGTTTTCTTGAAAAGTGATTGAGGAGATGAGAAGAGAAATTGTTTTTTAAGATTTTTGTGTTTGGAGAGACTTGTCGTCTCATGCCTACGTACCCACGATGTGCAATGTAGGATCAAAACCCCGTAGTTCGTGGTACAAAGAATGAAAATGGTTTGTTTTGGTGGTTTTTAAATGTAAAGACAAGTCGTCATTTCCAAGCAAATAATTCCGCTTGAGGAAATAAATCATGTCTAAACTTATGAAAAAGTTAAAGTAAAAAGTGCACGAGGGCACAAAAAGAGAGTAAGTGAGTTTGGTGTTTTTTAAGTATTTTGAAAAAGGTGTCAATATGCTTATGTAGTTTAGCATTTGTTAAGAAATGAAAGGAAAAGAGTAAAATCACTTGACAAAGTCAAGGTTTGATTATGAAAGATGTGATAGTTTGAAAACAAGAATGTTTTGAAAAATAGAGAGAGTTTTGAAAATTGAAGAATGGGGAGGAGAAGAAGTGACTATCCTAAAGCATAAAGTAAAAGCTAAGGATAAGAATAGGCTAACCACACAAGTAAGCTCCATAGTCTTCGAACCACAATTCCAAAGCAAAGGGAAAAAGTCCTAGTTCTAAGTCCAAGGTTCCAAGAATTGCATTGGATGTCCAAGGTCTAGGTGCAAAGCTCCATGTCCATTGCATAGGATAGTAACCATAGTCCAAGATTAGAAGCACAAGTTTTTTTTAGAGGTTTTGGCCTTTATTAATGTCTTAGGTCCAATTGGACAAAAAGAAAAAAGGCATAAGCATAAACATGTGTCCAACGGACAAAGGAAAATTGCGGAAGCATAAACATATGTCCAACGGACAAAGGAAAAATTGCGGAAGCATAAACATGAAATGAAATGATAAAATGAAGTATAAAAGTAAAAGAGATAGGGTGCGAGAAGTAATTGTAAAGAAGTTAGTACAAGATTAATGTTAATAAATTAGTAATTAGTAGTTAAAGTTAGTGATCAATTATAATTGGATACTTGCACTACGGTCAAGATTAATGAGAACTCATTAGAGGATTGATAAGACCAAAGCCTCCTAACAACAAGTTCCATAAGTTTTGAACCAAAAGACAAATAATCAACTATTTTTGATATTTATTCCGAGGCGGGACAAATTTTGGTCTATGTTAAGCGCACGCCGAGTAATTTGTTCGAGCAATTACCCTACAAATGAGGCCGGCCATGAAATGTATGTGTTAATGCACGCGAGATAAATGATATAGGGATCGTTATCCTAAAGCGGTGCCACACGAAAAGAAAAGGTGGAAATGATCTCGTCTCGATCGAAATTCAACAAAGAAATTTCACGATCACTTCGACTTTCATCGATAAAAAAGAAAATAGATGAAGAAAAGTGGATCTAAAAAATATGATCCACACAACCAATCCAAAATGAAATAAAATGAGAAAAAACAAGATAAAATAAAAACAAGAATTAAAAGATAAATCATGATATAAATCTTTTTATGACTTTTCTTCAAGAAATTTTTTAAAACAAAATTTAAAAACCAGAAAAAAAAAATCTAAATCAAGAATTACTAAAAAAAAAATAGAACCAAAATGGAATTATATTTTTCTTAAGAAAAATAAAAGAAAGTGAAGGAGGTATGAATTGGAAATGTGGTGGTGGTAGTGTAAAATGAGGCGCATGGCTTTAGGCCCAATACTACATATTTTTTGTTTTTAAAATAATGAAAAAAGTTGAATATAAGAAAAATCAGAAAAGAAAAAAAAGAAAAGCAAGATGCATCTTCTTCTTCTACATTTGCCAATAAACACTATTCACCACCACCATGCCAACACCTCAAAACTCCACCAAATCGGAAGCGGCGGGACACGAAATTAGCACGGTTTCGATCGGAAATGAAAGCTCTACACAATGGTATAATCGGTTTCAAGAATCGTTACCGACGGATACGACTCGAAATTACCGAAAAAAGCTTCAATCTACCTTCAAAGCGGTGAGTAAGTAGCAAATGATCTTCCTCCTTATTCTTCCTTTGATTCTAGCTTGAATTTGTTGAAATGTGAAATGGAATTGTTGCGGATTTGTTGATATTGATGGTGTATGTGCGTTACGGTTGTTGATGTTTGTGTTGAAATGTGGTTGTTGAATGAATTGGTTTATTGAATGAAATTGGTGAAGGAAAATTGAAGAAGTGATAGATTGGAATTGAAGAAAACTAATTGAAGCTTGGTTTATTGGATATTATGAAAAATGGTTGAAGGAAGGTTGATGAATTTGGAAGGTGAAGGTTGAGTATGGATTTTGGCAGAATTTTTGGGGCTGTCCAAGCTTGAAATTGGAAGGAGGTGAGGTTGTTATTTATAGGAGAATTGGTGAGTGATACGCTGTCGTTTAGCGTATTTTTCTGCGTTTTGGAATGGTGATTGTTGCGTGACTTGTTTGCCGTTTTGATACGCGTGTGTGCGTTTTGTTTGATATACGGCTCGTGGAGTATTGAAGTGTGTGGCTTGGGTATGAATGGCTTGACTGGAAGTATGAAGTAGTAGCATGGCTTGTGGTTTGTGTGACGTGAATGGCTTGTGAAGCGTGGTGTTTTAAGTACGTAGCAGCTTGGATGGTTCACACGGCTTGGATTGGCAGCTTGTAGGCTGGCTTGAATTGTAGCAGATGCCAACTTTGCGTGAGGCTTGGGAGACTGGAATAGTAGATTGGGCAGTGGTAAATGGTGTAGCTTTTTTTTAGTTTTTGTTGTAAATTGTCATGGGCTTTTGATGGTTAATGTATTTAAGTATGTGAACTTAGAGAAAAAATGGTAGAAAAAAAATGGATTGGAATATAGGTTAAAAAGCGGTTAAAATGTGGACAAAAAAATGAATTTTGATAAATTGGTGTGGATAGTGAAAGTGAAATTTGGATATGGATATTTGAGTATTGGTGAATGGATTTGGTAAAAGAAAATGGTTAATGGATAATTGGAAAATTGGATTTGGATAATTGATAAAAATGGTTTAAAGAATGGATATTCAAAAATGGAAATGGATCAAAATAGTAAATTGGATTAGAGAAAATGTGGATATAATGGATAAAATTGGAAAAGGATAATGGTTTAGAAAAATGGAGAATTAAAAATTGGTTAAAGGATATGGTAAAAAGGATTAGAAAAAAAAATGGATATGGATCATGGATGACCAATCTTTCTCACAAGCCACTGATAAAGTGCACACAGCTACCACTGAACCAGCCACAACTGAACAACAACTATTTGAATCTGACTTTCTAAACTCAAAACTCATATGAACCACTGCTTGATAAACTGAAGAATCTCAGCACAAGACACCTTGCTTTTGAACTACCACATGTGACTTGAAATCACTTCATTGTCTTTTATAAACCTGCACAACACACAGAGAGAGAGAGACAAGCAAACGACAACATATTTTTTGTGTATTTTGGTTAGAGGTTAGCAAACAGAAACAAGTAATAAAGCAAGTGAGAAAATACACAGATACCAGGGAGAAACACAAAATGTGATCTTGTTTGTGGTATGAGATGCAAATGAGATGTGCGAAATCTTAGGGGTAAAAATTAGGGTCTTACAATTACCATTTTCTAAACTTTCTAAATACTCTATGGGATCACGCGCTTAGCTGATCTCCATCCTATCAATAAAATTTGAGCCCTAGTGCTTTTGTTTGCAATTCTTATATTGTTTTAGCTTTACGGAATGATACATTTTAACATGATCAATGATTTTTGAAATAAAACAAAAATGAATTTAATTGTCAAACTTTTTCTGCTTTTAAAATAAAGATGGCAATTTCTTTTGACTGTTGAACATCGAAAGAACATCGATCGCTTCTCCAGAAGTAGTCGAGCTTCAAAGTGCAGAATCAAAATACTCCTTCTTAACCAATACACCTGAATGAAGGATCAGCTGTGTTAGATGCGAATATTCCGTCCGACATCCCCGGCAGAGTTCTTACCTCCTAAGCCCGACCAACGTTTTCCCCGTGGGAACTATTTCTCCTAAGCAAGGCAGAATTTCTATTTTGAACCGAAGATACTTCTTCGTCCCCTGCAGTGGCCGAGTATCCAGTCGTGTTCATCCACTAGTCTGTATGTCGTGTCAGTTTTATCAGCATAAACATACATACATCATGCATTATTGATTTACATTCATATTCATATTGCATCACTATCACTCTAGTCGGTCTTATCCCCTGGTGATAAAAGTCCTCTTATCAATCGAGTTGTCAGTTCTTTCCTAGTCAGGAAGTGAATCATCTAAGCAATCTCTCTCCCAGTTTATTTCTGGATTAGAGACGGTCCTCGACCACTTTGATAACTTGAACCTCTGAAAAGCAAGAAAACTTTCAACAAACATCACTCTTCACCATTGAAGATGATATCTTCGCTTTCCCAGATTAAGGAAAATCCCTAGAGAAAGCCTCTTAATCAAAGCTTCAGAAATATAACAGTTTTTCTTCGGAAAATTCGCTGACGAAAGGGTCATCAGCACCTCCAAATTGGATTACATCACACGACATTTCCTCCAAGAAGGTCTCGAGGAAAAGTATGATGTAATATCCCTAAGCGGAAAGCAGTCTCTCAAGAGACTCGTTTTCCCCAGTAGAGTCAACAAATGGCGTCTCCAAACAGAGAAGTTTGTGCACCTCTACAGCTCAGACGAATGGTTTCCCCAGCAAGTCTGACATCAAAACTTTTTCCATCAAATGGCATCTCCCCAGGAAAATTCGGCGAGAAGTTTGAGGAAAACCGCTACGAATAGCGTCCCTTGTCAAGAAAGTTTATTGACAAAAGAAACTGAGACCAGTTCCTTGGTAGGAAACCAGGATCGAGGGGAAGTTTACATCAGAAACTGAGACCAGTTCCTTGGTAGAAAACCAGGATCGAGGGGAAGTTTATATTAGAAACTGAGACCAGTTCCTTGCTAGGAAACCAGGATCGAGGGGAAGTTTATTTCAAAAGAAAACTGAGACCAGTTCCTCGGCTGAAGAACAGGATCGAGGAGAAGTTTACCTTTTCTAAGCATCATTGCTTAGCAAAAGAAGATGGATGAGCAAGCTGCCATTCATAACCACCATCAAAATTTTGGGTATTCTGATATTTAATCCTCTTACACCCCGAATGCCCGAATGCCTCCGCCATTCACACCTTTGGGTCCAAGAAGATTAAATAGGGGCATTTGTCATACCCCAAATTTTGACCACAAGATTCCCATCATTGTGCAAACAATCATCACAATATGGATGTACCTTTATGCCTCATCAATCTCCTCAGGAATTGTTGAGCATTCACTATAATCAGAGATTAGGGTTTTCAAGCCCTCTCAGAGCCTTAGACAAAGGATCAATCAAGAAATGACATGATCTTCAACTTGTATAACCTCTCAAACACCCATAAATGATCAAGAAGACTCCCACATCAAGAATCAAGTACAAGGTTGCAACATTCCAAGTGGATCCAACCTCAAGATCGCCAGTGTCACCAAATTAGGGTTTTGGTCGACTGGGGCTTCCAGATGGAAATTTTCATCTGGGAATGAGCCAATGCTTCGAAGCATAACACTAAATACTATAAGGGACCTCATAAACCCAATCATCAAGTTAATTTAGCCTCAAGGGATGCATTCACCAAAAATTAGGAATTAGGGTTTATTGACCTAATTCACCCCTAAATTGACTTTTGGGACAAAACATGAGCCAAGACCTCAAGACATGATTTGAGGGTCTCTAACACACTACATTGATCCATTTGCAACAATGGATTGATCCAAGAAGCTTGATCCACAAGTTTCAATTTCATCTGGACCACAATTAGGGTTTTGAGGAAAAAAGTCAACTATACCTTTGACTTTTGACTCAGACATGCTCCCAAAGCTTGGGACATGATTCAATACACCCTATAACACCTATGGAACATATCCATCAAGTTTGATTTAGGTCAAGGACTTGATTTCATAGAGGATCGCACAGTTTGGAAATCATCTGATAAAAAGTCAACTTTGCATAAAAGTCAAAGTTTGACTTTTTGAGATTTTTCATAATTATGGTTCCTTAGCCCTAAAATGATGTTAATGTGTGATTGGAATCATCATTCATCAAGAAAAACAAAGAAAGTGGGATAACTTGTAAAAGGGGTAACCATAAAAACTTAGAAATTTTCTAAGTTATGAAATAAAGTGGCTAGGGTGCCAACTTCCAAGGATCATAACTTGAGATCCAAGCAACCATTTTGGCTGATCAAAAGATGGATTTGTAGCTCTCATAGCATACTTCAAAAGTGTCAACTACACCTCATTCCAAATCTTCATGGATTTTAAGTTATGGAGTGATCAAAATGGCTGAAAACATGAAATGTCACTTTTTCCAACACTTAGAGAAATTTTCACTAAGTCAGAATCTGTCTTGTTTTTTTTTCAAAATGTAGGAGGATTTTTCACTTGGATCCAAAATGTTTCAAGACAAACTATGTTTACAAATATGTTGCATCACATAAGGGCTTTCCAAAATGTCCAAGAGCTTCATCAAACTCCATCTGAGCTAGGAGTTATGACAGTTGCAACATGCCTTGCTGCAAACTGTCTTGGCAAGGCAGATTTGTGCATAAAGGCACGATTTACTCAAATTGTGCAATTCCAAGCATGCTTATCCATCTGAACACCTCAAGGGGGAACAACCAAGGGACAAACACTGATCCATCAGCCTCCTAAGTCCAAGATTCCCAAAGTAGCACGCCAAACCCTAAAAAGCCTAAAAGAGGCCAAGACTCCAATTTTGTTTCCAAGCATTCAATGGATGCACCAAGGTGGCATGAACTGAGCCATTTCCAACTGAATGAGTCAAGGATAATCTCTGAACCTAAGAACCATAGGCCTGTGCTCTAACCTCTAGTCAATGGCTAGAGGAGGCTTAAGACTCCAAAGTGATGCAATTGGACAATGAGTTGCTGCAGTTTCCATTCACTATTGCTTGCAAACCAAACTTGCTCTACTATAAATAGAGCTCATTTGTGCTCATTTTGAGTACACCAAAACACTACAACACTTGCTTTCCTCAAAATCTCTTTCTCTAGGCCAAAATGCCTTCTTTTGCAAGGTAACTCTGAGTTTTAGAGTTAGAGAGCATTTCCATCATAGCTCATGATCCAAACACATCCAATATGTCATATCTAAGATGTCCAAACTCTCATAAGTGACCTGTAACACCAAAACCACAAAGTCCCCTCTCAAAACCTCAAAATTGGACTTTTTTACATTTTTCAAGCCATGTCTTGATTCAGTCACTTCCAAAACCAGATAAAGCCTCAAACACACTCCAAATATCATCCTTGAACTGTCCCAAATGGTTCTCCACATCTGGAACACCATTTGAGAGAGTTGCTATATTGGACACTTTTGCCCCTTTTGTAAGAAAGAGCTCCAACTTGTTCCTGAGGATTCTAGTTGATTCTAACCATTCTAAAAGCTTCTAAGGGATCATTTGAGGGTGTCCAAAACATCAATTTATTTCTGGAACAAAGCACTTGACAGATTTCCCAAAAAGCTCCTAAAGAGGTAAGCATCACAACTTGAACTCTTTGAAATATGCATTGCTTTGAGGTCCACTGATCATGCACATCTCATACATATTATATGTGTTGTGTTTGAACCAATTCATCATGTAATTCATGCCTGTAACAAGAGATAGCATGGAAAATGTAATTTTAGGCCTATTTCAAGAACACTATCGGGTTTTGAAATAGGAGCCTCATCTGAAAAAACCACCACCACCATGGGATTCCTTGTGAAATTCTAGGTAGGATAGACCTAAATTTTGTCTCAATCCATGGAGAAATGAGAGAGTTACAAGCTTCACGTTTTTGGCCAAAGTCTTGCCTTTCCTTGCCTTGGCCAGGCCAAAAACAAGGCATGCCTCATATATCTATGGGGTGGTTTTGATACACGGATGTATCACCACCCTAGTGGTAGGAGGCGCACATTGCACACAAGAGGTCTGGGGTTCGAATCCCCCTCGCCCCGGATCCTCTTTTTTACCATTTTTTCCACTTTTTATCATTTTTCATATTATTTTTAAATGATTTGAAAAATTAATAACTCTCTCAATTTTAATCATTTTTGGTTGATTCTTTTTCTGAAAAATCACAAAAATGTTGAAATAGTTTATTCCACAAAATAATAAGATTTATATTAATTATTTAATATAGTTGATATTTTTGTAAATAAATTCATTTTTTATTGTTTTAAACCTTTTAAAAAATGAATATTCTCCTTGGAAAAATCAAGACCAAATGAGTTTTAATTCATCTTGTGGTTAAATATTATTTTTTAAACCTTAACCAAAAATAAAAAGTTGTTTCTTCAAACTCATTTGGTATCTTTATCATTTTAATTAATTTTCTTTGAATAATTACTTTAAAAATGATGAAATTAGGGTTTTGTTGATTTTCACCCTAGCAAACTTTTTCAAAACACTCATGGACCTCTTGGTAGAGTGTAAGTCCCATCCCTTTGTACATAAACAATTTTGGGCCTCAGTGTATTGTATAAGTCCCGATACCGTCAGAAACCTCGGCGCGATTGTTATTTTCAAACAAACAATTGGGTCTGCCCTCGTGTTGTAAGTCTCATTTCTTTTCTTTAAAGCACTTTTGGGCCTCTTGGTAGAGTGTAAGACTTACCCCTTTGTACAAAAAACCTTTTTTGGGCCTCAGTCACTTGTATAAGACCCTGTACAAATTCAAAACAACAGTACAATCACTGTTAAAATTTGGGCCTCTCCCTGAGCTGTAAGCCCCGATCTCTGTTCAAAATACTTTCTCTCTTGATTTTGAATCCAAATGTATAGTTGCTATCAAAACTTTCTTTAATTTCTTTGAACAACTAACAAAACAGCATGGAAGCTCTACAACGGGTAAGTGTATATCGGCTTTCTTTTATCTGCTTTCATATAAATAACTGTATTGTGGGGCTGCTTCACTGTAAGTCTTTTTTCACACCTTTTAAATACTCGTCATATATCAACTGTATATATACTAGTATAGTTATTTAGAGTTTTCCCCGGCAACTATGTCTAGAACTAGGTAAAGCACGTTGGTCACTCTTGAATACAAACAAAACTAGATCCCCATAGGATTCCAGACACAGTCTTCCCTTCTCTTGGGGTTAAACAATATGGAACAAAGAGAAAGACAGTATTCTCGGTGAACCTTTTCTCAGACTGTCACCCTTAGAAATTGTCAAAGAAACTCTACTCCCCAGAGATGATCTTTTCTCCGTGAATGGCATCTCTTGAGTTTCTTCCAAACCCTCGAACTTTCCTGGAATGATCTCTTCTCTGTGAATTTCATTTCTTGAACTTCTCTTGGTTTGGGGACCCAAAAGCTTCCTAAAAGCATCCCCGTCTCCTCTTGGGCATTGTACAATGATCCTTCGGCTTCTTAGAAGTTCTCACGCCTTCTCTTGGGCTTAATACAAGGACCCTAACGACCTCTTAAAGGTATAAGACAAAGCTTAGCCATCCTTTACTAGAGCAGTCTTTCCAGTGTCAAACCTCAGGCCACTTTAGGGTTGATTCTCATCCCTTAAGGTCCTTGCCCTCTTTTGGGTATCCTACAAAAGAGAAAACTCTTCGACACCAGTAGACTTGGGCAGTCTAAACCCCCCTTGAGTCTCAAAGACATTCTCAAGTTCCTTTCAAACATAGGAAAAAACACCGATCACTCTGGATAAATCTCTAGCAGAAATTCGGTCTCTCTCATGAGAGTTCCCCACCCTTGGGCCTGCCTATGGATCTAATCCTCAGCAGTAAGATAGCCTCCTCTTAGGCTTTGTATAATGATCCTTCCTCAGCGAAGTCAGCCTCCTCTTGGGCCTTGTACAAATGATTCTCCCCAGCGGAGCTAACCTTTTCAGACTCTCTTGTTGAGTCCATCACTTTTCAAGACTCTCTTGTTGAGTCAATACCCTTTTAGCCTCAATCTCGAGCTTCGTACGAGACAACAAATCACTCTCTTGTTGAGTATAAAAGACTCTCTTGTTGAGTTAATATCCGTTTTAGCCTCAATCTCGGGCTTCATACGAGACAGTAAATCACTCTCTTGTGAGTATAAAAGACTCTCTTGTTGAGTCAATCAACTTTCAGACTCTCTTGTTGTGTCAATCACCTTTTCAAACTCTCTTGTTGAGTCAGAACCCTTTAGCCTCAATCTTGGGCTTTGTACAAGACATAAATTTCCCTCTCTTGAGCTGGGGACAGATATCTTCCCCTAGCCGAGTCATTTCCTCCCAGCCTTCATTTAGGCTTTGAGGAATAATTTCCCCAAGAAGAGTCAAACTCATTGCAGCCTCAATCTTGGGCTTTGTACAAGACACATAAAAAAGATCCTCACCAGAGTCAGTTAAATTTCCCGTTTTAGCCTCAATCTTGGGCTTTATACAAGACAGATAATACTCTCCAGCAAGAGTCAAACTCATTTTAGCTTCAATCTTGGGCTTTGTACAAGACACATCAAAACCTCCCCAACGGAGTCATAAATCCCTTTTAGCCTCAATCTCGGGCTATGTACAAGAGAGAAAGAACATTTTCTCCAGAAAAGTTAAACTGTCAGCCTCCTCTTAGGCTTTATATAATGATATCCCCAAAGAGTCGGTCTCTTTTTGCCTCAATCTTGGGCCTTGTACAAGACATATACACTCTCTTGTTGAGTCGGTCTCATATAGCCTCCTCTTGGGCTTCGTATAAAGAAATCCCTAGCTGAGTCAATCAACCTTTTAGCATCAAACTTGTGCTTTGATCAAAGCATACAAACATCAATAGTTCCTCTTTAGAGATGACAAATTCTCTCTCAGCGAAAACCCTTTAGCTTCATATCTTGGGCTTTGAACAAGATACAAATCACCTTTAGCTTCATGTCTTGGGCTTTGAAGAAGACACCAAAACGTCTTTTCCTCCCTTAGAATAGGAGGAACTATGATTGCTCTGATTTCCCTATTTCGTTTAAATGGGAATACGTAGGCATAAGATTGCGAAATCTTAGCGAGCATACCAATCAAAAACCCTAGGTCCTGTACCTTCACATCAATCAAAACTTAGGTCCAGTACCTTACCCAGAACATAAACAAAACTCACTCTCCCTGTCACACTTTCCCAAGAAACTTTCCCAACCCATCAGCAGATAAACACTATCAATTACAAAGCAAAACCTAAAAGCTAACATCTTGTGGATAACCACATATAGGATGGGTAATTGACAACTACCCATCGTATAACCTGACCCCGGACCCCCCAATCTCTTAAAGAGTTTGTTCAGTTAAACATTTTGCGTGCAAGGTTAGTTTTAGATACCTTCCCTTTCCCTTCCAGCTTCATGGGATAAATAAGAAATCAGAAAGTAGCACCCTTTCTCCTTGAGGAGGAAAACCCAAACTTCAGCGATAAGATGGTCGCGTCACCGACAAAAATAGCTCGCTACACCTGTCTTGTATAAAGCCCAAGATTGAGGCTAAAAAGATTGACTCTACTGGAGAGGTATTATCTGTCTTGTACAAAGCCCAAGATATTGAGGCTGACTGTACTGAGAAAAATCATTATACCAAGCCTAAGAGGAGGCTAGCTAGGGAAATTCTTATATGAAGCATAAGAGGAGGCTGGCTTCTGCTGAGGTTTATTGAAATCCATGAGCAAGTCCAAATTGTATGTGGTGGGGAATCCAAAGGTTTTACTATTTCTGGGGGATTTGAAGAAGAGTTGAAAAGGCGACGATCGCGTCGTAGTTTTGAAAATCACATAGGGACTTATACAACGACTGATGCTGAAATTATTGTATTTACAAAAAGGATGGGTCTTACACTCTATTAGAGGCACAAGAGTTTATTTTTATGCAAGAGATGGGACTTATAGCTCAAGAAGATGCCCAGATGAAAAACAGTGATTGCACTGTTTATTTTGAAAATCGCGTAGGGACTTACACAATGACTAAGGCCCAAATTATTTATGTACAAAAGGGGGTTGGTCTTACACTATATTAGAGGCCCAAAAGTGTTTGAAAAGAAGAAAGATGGGGCTTACAACTCAAGGGGAGGCTCAGATGAAAAATTGTTTGAAAACGGCGATCGCGCCGAGATTTTTTTTAAATCGTATCGGGACTTATACAATGACCGAGGCCCAAAAATGGTTTATTTACAAAGGGATATGACTTACACTCTATCAAGAGGGCCAAAAGTGTTTTTAAAAATGTTTGTGAGGGTGAAAACAATCAAAACCCTAATTTGATTTCAAAATGCATTTTAATTTGAATAAAAATTTATTAAAATGATCAAAATTTATCAAACATGTATAAAAAACAGGTTGTGATCTTGGATTAATGTTTGAAAAATCATGTTTTATCCATAGAATGATTTGAAATTCATTTGAATTTGAAAAATCAAGAGAAAGAAATATTTTTAAATGCTCAAACAAATAAAAATAAATTCTTTATAAAAATATTAAATATATAAAATAAAGGCTTAAATAATGTTTTCGTCCCTGTAAGTTGGCGAGTTTTTGGTTTTGGTCCCTGAATCTTTTTTTTTTCGGTCCAAGTCCTTAACATTTGATTTCTTTTTGTGATTACTCCCTAACGTTAAACTTCCGTTACAAAAATGATGATGTGGCTAACGTCGCTGACGTGGCAAGTGTTTTTTTATCATTTTTCATTTATTTTAATCCCCAATAATTCCACATAAGCTGTTTTGATTTTGGTCCCTATAGTTTAAGAAGGCAAAAATTCAAATTTTGGTCCCAAAAAGACTTGATCCCATGACCTTTACTTCAACAACATGGTTCTTAGCCACTAGACCATTCAACTCACTTGTGTTTTAATTTGCAACAAATGTATATATTACATAAATCCAATATTTACTATTTAATACTTATATTTAAAATACTGCACTTATTTAATACAATTAGTATAAATTATTTTATACTAATAATATAAATTATTTTATATAATTTAATATTTAATACTTATTAATATAAATAAAAATTATTTAATATAAATATTTATATATACTGTTAGTATAAATTATTTAATATAATTAGTATAAATTATTTAATATAGTTAATATAAATTATTTAATACAGTTAGTATAAATTATTATATATAATTTAATATTTAATACTTATTAATATAAATATAAATTATTTTATAAATTAGTATAAATAATTAGTTTATTAAATATTTCATTAATTTTATATTCCAAATATTTAATATTTCAATTATTAATTATCATAATTATTTATTATTTAGTATCGTAATTATTTACTATTAACTAATAATACAATATTATTTACTAATAATTAATTATTATTTATTATCGTAATTATTTATTATCGTAACTAATAATTATTTATTATTTAAATAACTAAATAATTTTAATATTAATAATCATAATTATTTAATATCTCATTTATTTCATTTACTGTAATTAATATTATAATTATTTAATAAATTAAACTATTATTAATAATTTAATGTAATTAATTAATACTCTAATTATTTAATAAATTAAACTAAATAATTACAGTAAATTTATTTAGTTTAATTTATTAAATAATTAGAGTATTAATTAATTACATTAAATTATTAATAATAGTTTAATTTATTAAATAATTATAATATTAATTACAGTAAATTAAATAAATGAGATATTAAATAATTATGATTATTAATATTAAAATTATTTAGTTATTTAAATATTAAATAATTATTAGTTACGATAATAAATAATTACGATAATAAATAATAAATAATTATTAGTAAATAATATTGTATTATTAGTTAATAGTAATTAATTACGATACTAAATAATAAATAATTATGATAATTAATAATTGAAATATTAAATATTTTGAATATTAAATTAATGAAATATTTAATAAACTAATTATTTATACTAATTTATAAAATAATTTATATTTATATTAATAAGTATTAAATATTAAATTATATAAAATAATTTATACTAACTGTATTAAATAATTTATATTAACTATATTAAATAATTTATACTAATTATATTAAATAATTTATACTAACAATATATATAAATATTTATATTAAATAATTTTTATTTATATTAATAAGTATTAAATATTAAACTCTATAAAATAATTTATATTATCAGTATAAAATAATTTATACTAATTGTATTAAATAAGTGCAGTATTTTAAATATAAGTATTAAATAGTAAATATTGGATTTATGTAATATATAAATTTGTTGCAAATAAAAACACAAGTGAGTTGAATGGTCTAGTGGCTAAGAACCATGTTGTTGAAGTAAAGGTCATGGGTTTAAGTCCTCTTGGGACCAAAATTTGAATTTTTGCCTTCTTAAACTATAGGGACCAAAATCAAAACAGCTTATGTGGAATTATTGGGGATTAAAATAAATGAAAAATGATAAAAAACACTTGCCAGGTCAGCGACGTTAGCCACATCATCATTTTTGTAACGGAAATTTAACGTCAGGTAGGGATGTAAATGGATATCCATGGGACGGATACTATGATATCCATATCCGCCCCGTTGGATAAATATGATATCCATATCCGTCCCATATCCATGTGGATATCCGTTAAGCGGGTAATCCGCGGGTTTTACGGTATCCGTGGATATTTACAGATATCCATGGATAATATTTTTTTATGAAAATTATTTATTTTAAATATACTTTTAACTTCTTTTAAAGACACAAAAAATTATTATCATATAACATTCATACAATTCGCTCTTAATTTAACAATAAAATTTTATCACATTAATTTTCTTCTTATTCACTAAAATATAATTAGATCCAAACATAATATCCATATATTTCATTTTAACCAAACAAATAAAAGATATTGTGATTGTGAGTTATGATGGAAGAGCGAACGACAGAGGAGTAGGCAGGGAGACACTGGTTCGATAGAGGAATGACAACACTAGTTGGTTGAACTGTGAAATTGTTGAAGTGGGGTATGAAGTATTGAAGAGTTTAAATATGAAATGGCTAATAGAATTTGAATGAAATGTGAAAGGTTTTCTTCAAAGAAAATTTAAAAAAAAAGGAAGAAATATAATAAGACTATTTATTTTAGAAGATGAAAAGATAAGGTATAACAAACTAATGATATTTAAATGATTTTTATAATTTATTAACGGATATGGATATCCGCGGGTACGGGTATCATTAAACCCATATCCTTATCCATTAATAAACGGATATTTAAATATCCATTTATTTTATCCATGATATTCATTAAGTTATCCACCTCATATCCGTGATGGATTTTATCCACAGATATCCGCGGGTACAGATATTTTTGTCATCCCTAACGTCAGGGACTAATCGCAAAAAGAAATCAAATGTTAAGGACTTGGACCGAAAAAAAAAAGATTCAAGGACCAAAACAAAAAACTCGCCAACTTACAGGGACGAAAACATTATTTAAGCCTAAAATAAATAATATTTTTGTGAAATTTTTGTAGAATAAAATAATTTAACATTTTTCTGAATTTTGAAAAAAAAGAATCAATTCAAAAACATTAAAATTCAGAGAGAAATTAATTTTTGATTCAATTAATAAAAATATCAAAATATTCAAATATTCAAAAATTTGAAAAATGGTGCCAAGAACACATGTTCTTGCTCGCGCGTGCTCTGCCTCCCCAGATTTACAAAACCTCTCATATCTCTCTGATTACTCAATGAAAATGACTTTTGTAAGCATGAAACTTGCTCGTTTTTTAACAAGGATTACAATCATATATATTAATTCAATTTATATTAAGTGTGGAGTGAGAAATCAGAAGATGAACTCAAGAACCCTAATTTCTGCAAGAACACCATGAAATCCTATACACGATTCATACATAGCAATTGATTGAAGGGTACACTCTACATAAGTGCAGAAACATGTTTGTAACATGAAAACACATTTATGATGCATGAATCATAGAGTCTGAGAGTGTCTGGCTTACCTCTTGCAGCTGGTGATCGAACTCTATGTTGAAGGTGTTACAGATGTTGTGTAATGATCTAGACAACTTCAATGGACCTCAAGTAATGTGTTTGAAGGCTTGGAATTGATTGAATCAGCTCAGAACTTGTTGAGTCACCTCAACTGCAAACAGGCCAAAAAGCTTGAGCAAATGGGGGGTGACTTTGTGATTATGATGTTCCAGATGAGTTTTAAGGTTATGGATCACTCATATATGATGTATGTGAGGTGTTGGCATGATTGGTTTTGATTAAATTGCTCTCAAATGGAAAATTCGAATGTTACTTGAATGAGAAGCAAAATCTGGTTTTTTGAGAGTGGTTTTGAGGAAAGCATGTGTTATGATGCTTTGGTTTACTCAAAGTGATCACAAATGAGCTCTATTTATAGCGTGTCAAGTTTGTTTTGGCAGCAATAGTGAATGGTGGCTGGTACAGTCCATTATCCATTGGTTTTCAAAAGGAATCTCAAGTCTCCTCTAACCATTGACTTGAGTCAATCTTGTAGGCCTACGGTCTTCTGTTGCAGGGATAAGGCTTGACTCATTCAGTTGGATTTACTTCAGTCCATGCCACCTTGATGCATCCATTGAATGCTCCATCACAACTTTTAAGTTTTTGGATTTTGCATCATTAGATATCACATACCTACATGATGATCTTTTGTCTTGAAAGGCTTGTGGCTCAGAGATCTTTTGCTTTGATCTGATCCTTAATGTTTCTAGAAGGATTACAAGACTTGTAATCGCACAAATTAGCCAATTCGAGCAAATGACCTATAATCTGTCTTGGGGGGAAATCAGTTTTTGGTGCCATGTTCTAAGGGTTGTAACTCCCTGCTCAAATTGAATTTGGAGATGATCTGGTACTTGTTGGAAAACTCTCATGACATACTTTAACTTTGATGTCCACCAATGGACCTGGTTCAACTTGGATCAAGGTGAAAAATGGCCTCAAATTTGGTGAAAAATCAAGACAGATTCTGGCTAAAACTTCACTAAGTGTTGGAAAAAGTAGTCATTTTCATGTTTTTTGTGATTTTGATCAATCTATAACTCAAAATCCATGAGGGTTTGGAATCTTTTGTAGTTGACACTTTTGAAGTATGTCATGTGAACTTTCATTTGAGCTTTGGATGGAAGAAAAAGGCCTTGGGGTTTGGGAGTTATGACCTTGCAAAGTTGGTACCAAATCCATTTTGTTCCATAACTTAGAAAAATTTAAGTTTCTTAAGGTTGCCCCTTTTGCAAGTAACCTTGTTTTTCTTGATTTTTCTTGATGTATGATGTTCAAAACCATGCATTAACATTGTTTTTGACTTAGGGGAACCACATTTGTGAAAAATTTCAAAAAGTCAAACTTGATTTTGGGCACAGTTGACTTTTTGTCAGATGAATTCCAAACTGTGTGATCTTCTATGCAATCAAGTTCTTGACCTAATTCAAACCTATTGGATGGATTCCATAGTTGTTTTAGGGTGTCTTGAATCATTTCCCAAGGTTTGGGAACATGTCTTGGTCCAAAGTCAAAGGTACAGTTGAATTTTTTCTTCAAAACCCTAATTGTGGTCCAGATGAAATTGAAACTTGTGAATCAAGCTTCTTGGATCAATCCATTGTTGTAAATGGATCAATGTGGTGTATTTGAGGCCCTCAAATCATGTTTTGAGGTCTTGGTTCATTTCTTGCCTCAAAAGTCAACTTAGGGGTGAATTAGTGCAAGAAACCCTAATTCCTGATTTTTGATGAATGCTTCCCCTGATGCTATTTTGATTTGATGATTGGGTCCATGAGGTCCCTTTGAGCTTCTTGATTCATGTTTTGAAGTATTGGCTCATGCCCAGTGGAAAATTTTCATCTGGAGGCCCTGGTCGACCAAAGCCCTAATTTGGTGACACTAGCGATCTTGAGGCTTGATCCACTTGGAATATTGCAACCTTGTGCTTGATTTTTGATATGGGAGACCTCTTGATCCTTCATGGGTGTTTGAGAGATTAGACAAGTTGAAGATCATGTTAATTCTTGATTGATCTTTTGTCTAAGTGCTCTTAGAGGGCTCAAAACCCTAATTCTTGATTGTAGTGAGTGGTCAACAATCCTTGAGGAGATTGAATAGGCATGAAGGTACATCCATATTGTGGTGATGATTTGCAAAATGATGGGAAATCTTGTGGTCAAAATTTGGGGTATGACACATGGGCCTCGAAGAAGCTATCGACTTAAGGATAAAGAACTTGGATGTGTATGGAGACTCAACCCTGTTTATAAATCAGATCAAAGGAGAGTGGAACACATACCAATTGGGATTGATTCCTTACAAAGAATATGCAAGAAGGTTGTTACCCTTCTTCAACAAGATTGATTTTCATCACATTCCTCGTGAAGAAAACCACATGGATGATGCACTAGCTACCTTATCCTCCATGATTAGTGTGAATCGATGGAATGACGTACCCAGGATTGACATAATGCGCTTTGATAGGTCTACTTACATATTTGCAGTAGATGCCGTCATCGATGAAAAACCATGGTATCATAATATCAAATGCTTCCTTCAAAGACAAGAGTACCCTCCTGGGGCTTCAAGAAAAGATAGGAAGACTCTCAGAAGAATGGCTAGCAACTTCTTCCTGAACAATGATGTGCTATATAAAAGAAACTTCAATATGGTTTTGCTCAGATGTGTGGACAGACACAAAGCAAACCTGCTAATGAAAGAGATTCATGAAGGCTCCTTTGGCACTCATGCCAACGGACACACAGTGGCAAGGAAAATTCTAAGAGCAGGATATTATTGGCTGACAATGGAATCTGATTGCTACAAGTACATGAGGAGGTGTCACAAATGTCAGATATACGCCGACAAAATTCATGTACCGCCGACGCATGTCAAAGTTCTTTCTTCTCCATGGCCTTTTTCTATACGGGGAATCAACATGATTGGCATGATTGCCCAAAGCTTCAAACGGACATCAGTTCATCCTAGTAGCCATTGATTACTTCACTAAATGGGTCGAAGTCGTATCATACACCAATGTGATCAGACAAGTGGTGGTCCGATTTATCAAAAACAATCTCATTTTCCGTTATGGTGTTCCAAGCCAGATCATTACTGATAATGGATCAAACCTGAACAACAAGATGATGAAAGAATTATGTGCTGAGTTCAAAATTGAGCACCATAACTCATCTCCCTACCGGCCTAAGATGAATGTAGCGGTAGAAGCAGCTAACAAAAATATCAAGAAGATCATTCAGTAAATGGTTGTAACCTACAAAGATTGGCATGAGATGCTACCCTTTGCTCTTCACAGTTATTACAAATTTGTCCGCACTTCAATAGGGGCAACCCCTTTCTCTCTTGTATATGGCATGGAAGCAGTACTCCCCATAGAAGTAGAGATACCATCAATCAGAGTATTGATGGAAGTCAAGCTAACAGAAGCTGAATGGTGTCAGAGCAGGTACGATGAACTGAACATAATCGAAGAAAAAAGAATGACGACTTTATGCCATGGTCAGTTATATCAACAGAGAATGAAGAAAGCATTCGACAAAAAGGTTTGACCTTGTGTATTCAGAAAAGGTGACCTCGTGCTCAAAAAGATCCAATCATTTCTTATTGATTCCAAGGGCAAATGGACTCCAAATTATGATGGCCCCTATGTTGTTAAGAAAGACTTTTCAGGCGGTGCCTTAAGACTCGCAACCATGGATGGAGAAGAGTTTACTTACCCCACAAATGTTGATGTAGTCAAGAAATACTTCGCCTAAATAAAATAAAATAAAATAAAATGTCTCGTTGGACTGAAAACCCGAAAGGGCGTTCCAAGCAAACATTAGAGACATGAACAATGATCATCCCAATGGATTGAAAACCTGAAAAGGAAATCTAGGCAAAATTTAGGGATTTATGGCAAGTAACTACATCCGACTAGGATTGGGCCATCAAAAATAATGTCCTTTGTCAAGAAATCCTCAATCAGAAATCACCTTCAGCAGAAGCTCAAAATACACAGAATTCAAAGTTGGTAGAAGGATAGTGGTCATTATGTTTCAATGTAACCCATTTCCCTTTAAATTACTATTTTATAACTTTGTAATGCTCCATGGAATCAAGCATTTGGCTGATTACCATTCTTTCGATGAAAACTTGAGCCCTTATGCCTTTTGTTTGCAATTCTCATTTATTCTGCTTTGCCAAATGACATTTTAATATGATCAACATTCTTGAAACACAAAAATGAATTTACTTTTTCTTTCAAATTTACTTCTGCTTTTAAAATAAGGATGGCAATTTCTGTTTTTGATTAACGAACATGAAGGAACATCGACAGCTTCTCCGAAGGTAATCAAAATTCAAAATGCAGAATCAAAATATCATATGTGATCAGCATGTCCCAAGTGGAGGATCAATTAATTTAGATTAATAAGATGAAGAATCACATCTACCACTTCCCAAGGAGCCGTATTTTGTTACTTCCAAGAATATGGAAAGTTCAGTAGCAGGAATTTGTTTCCTCAACATATCAGTGAAACTGTTATTCCCCAGAGTGGTTAAGTATCCAGGTATATTCATCACCAGTCCGTATGTCATGTCTGTTTTGTCAGCATAAGCATTTCATTCATACATCATGCATAATTGATTCATACTCATATTCATTTTGCATATCATATTTCGATCACTTTGGTCACGTTTATCCCCAAATGATAAATGTTCTCTCTCAATTAAAGTTATCGGTCTTCCTTTCCACACTTGGATAGAATCCCTGTTTGTGTTCTTTCCTCATCAGGAGATGTATAGTCTAAGCAATCTCTCTCCAGTTTGTTCCTGGATTGAAATCAGTCCCCGACCGCTTTAATAACTTGAACCTCTGAAAGGCAAGAAGAGGTTTACATCTTTGGAACTTCACTCTTCGCCATTGAAGATGATATTTCGCTTTCCCGGATTAAAGAATATCCCCCGTGGGAGCTTCTCAATAAAAGACTCTTGGCAATATGGACATCGCATCCTCTAAGAAATCTATACTAATTGGCAAACAAAGAAGTCTGTTTTTACCCTCATAGATTTCTCGATAAGTCGACAGATGGAAGTCTCTCGCTGAGAACTTTATCCTACTATCAAGGAGGTCATCAGCACCTCAAAATTAAATTACATCACACGACATCTCTCCGACAAAGGGAAGTATGATGTAATTTCTCCAGCAAATGCATCTCCAACAGAGAAGTTTGCACACCTCTGCAGTTTAGATGAATGGTCCTCACCAGCAAGTCTGACGTCAAATCTTTACTCATCAAATGACGTCTCTCCAATAAACCTCAGATAGAAGTTTGGTGAAGACCCTCACAGATAGCATTCCTTGTCAAGTAAAGAAATCGACAAGAAGAAACTGAAACCAGTTCCATGGCTGAAGACTAGGATCAAGGGGAAGTTTATTTCAAAAAAGACTGATACCAGTTCCATGGCTGAAGACCAGGATCGAGGGGAAGTTTATTTCAAAAGAAACTGAGACTAGTTCCATGGCTGAAGACCAGGATCGAGGGGAGGTTTATTTCAAAAAAGACTAAGACCAGTTCCGCAGCTAAAGACCAGGATCGAGGGGAAGATTTGCCATTTTCTAAGTAGCATTACTTAGTAAAATAATATGGATAAGCAAATCGGAAGTTTGCTACCATTCACATCCACGATCAAAATTTCGGGTATTCTAATATTTAATCCTCTTTTACCATGAACGTATGAATAATTTTGTCATTCACACCCAAAATTTTGACCACAAGATTTCACATCACTGTGAAAATCATCACCACAATATGGGTTATTTTCATACCCTACCAATTCCTTCAAAGATGGTTGAGTATTTAACTCAACCAAGGATTAAGGTTTTTGAGCCCTCTCAGAGCATCCAGGCAAAGGATCAATCAAGAATTGACATGATCTTCAACTTGTCAAGCCTCTCAAGCATCCATGAAAGATTAAGAGGTCTCCCACATCAAGAATCTAACACAAAAATGTAATATTTCAAGTTGATCAAGCCTCAAGATCATCAGTGTCACCAAATTAGGGTTTTGATCGACCAAGGCCTACAGAGAGAAGTTTTCATCTGGGCATGAGCCAATACCTCAACATATGATTCAAGAAGCTCAAAATAACCTTATGAGTCCATTCAAAAGTTCAAAATAGCCTCAGAGGATGCATCCATAAAAAAATCAGGAATAAGGGTTTTAACCTAATTCAGTCCCTGAGTTGACTTTTGGAGCAAGGCACGAGCCAAAACCTCAAGGTATACTTTAAGGACATCAAATACATCATATTGATCCATTCACAAGATGGAATTAATCCAAAAAAACTTGATTCATAAGCAATACAAGGATTCAAATTCATATGGATCACAAACTAGGGTTTATGATGAAACGTCAACCATACCTTTGACTTTTGAGCAAAGCATGATCTCAAACCTTGGGAAATGATTCAAGACACTCAAAAACACCATTGGAATACATCCATTAGGTTCAATTTATCCCATGGACTTGATTTCATAAAGGATCCCAAGATTCAAGATTCATTTGATACAAAAAGTCAACTATGACCAAAACTGAGTTTGAGTTTTGAATTTTTTTTTGGCAAGCATGGCCTCTTTAAGTCAAAAACAATGTTAAATTCTGATTTGGATCATCATAAATCAAGAAAAATAGAGAAAAATGAGGTTACTTGTAAAAGGGGTAAACTTGAAATTTCACTAAGTTATGGAAAATAATGGTTTTTACCCAACTTTGCAAGGCCATAACTTGTAATCCAAACAACCATTTCTTCCATCGAAAGCTCAAATGATAGCTCATCTTACATACAAAAAGATTTCCCTACAGAGGTACCGCCAAAAAATGCCTAGATTTTGAGTTATAAGGCCATAAAGTTAGGGTTTCATGAGATTTGAACTTTGACACTTAGAAAAATTTAGACAGAATCTGTCTCATGTTTTGCCCAACTTTGGAGGTGTTTTTCATTATGAACCAAGATGAATCAAGACCAAATGTAAACATCAAAGTTGAAGTATGATATACAAGTTTTCCAAAGAGTACAAAAACATCCATTGATTCAATTTGAGCAAGAAGTTATGAACCTTGCAAGATGACATTTTCAAACTGGTTTTACAAGATAGATTTAGTGCATAACCCACAATTTTGTCATTTTTATGACTTGGCAAGGCTTGTCACCATGCAAGACAAGTATCAAACATACAATGCACTTATCCTCTGCATTAGAATCTTGGCATAGGCACCAATAAGTCAAGAACCCTATCCCTTTGGCATGTGATCATCAATGTTGCAAATCCAAAATCCAATTTTGTCATATGGCATTGAAAGGATGCATTGAGGTGGCATGAATCAATTCATATCAATCCAAATGAGTCAAGCCTTAGAGAAGAATCAGAAGACCTAAACCTGCAAAGTTCAGCTCAAGTCAATGGCTACAGGAGACTTTGAACACCTAGCCATATCCATTGGACAATAGGGTGATCCAGCCCCCATTCACTATTCCCCGCAAAACAAACTTCCTCTACTATAAATAGAGGTCATTTCTGGTTGATCAAAACATCCCAAAACATTACAACACATGTTTTCTCTCATTTCACTCTTCCTTCCAAAATTCAAAGTTTCAAAGAAGTGAAAACTTGAATTCTCAAACTAGAGCAATTAAACCCAAACCAATGGTCCTAACACCTCACATATATCATATATGAGTGATCTAAACCCTTGAACAACATCTGTAACACCAGATTCATCAATATCATATCTCATCCCAAAGCCATCTTCAGTTGGATTCGAGCCCACCAATCCAGAGGGTTTCAATCCATTCCAAGCATTCAAAACACTACTTGAGGTCCAAGGAAGCTGTCCAGATCATCAAACCACTTCTGTAACACCTACAACTGAGGATTTGATAACGCGGAAATATATAGTTTATTTCGACTCAATTCGCATGCAATTTAATGTCGTTTTACTTGTTATTCGTATTATTATGTCGTGTTATGTTTGTGTTTAAGGTATTTGTCGAATAAGAGCATCTGTGCGAGAAAATCGGGAAAAGAGCAAGAAAATGAAGAAAACGAGCAAATTCTGCCATTTTACTAATACGGTGTTCGCCGTGGGCAAATGGTGTTCGTCGTAAGCAAATGGTTTTCTTCGTCCCCATTTTACATGAAACTTAGAAAATATAACAATAAAGAGAGGCCGACCTCTCTTTATTGTTATATTTTCTAAGTTTCATTTTAGTTTTCATTTTAAGTCCATTTAAACCAAGTAATCATTAGCCTTAGCTTTACACGCAGCAATAGATAACGATAGGTTGACATTGGTCTCTGTGGGTTCGACAATCTTTTATTTTACTTTGATATTTCCGTGCACATGAAGACGCATCAAGTTTTTGGTGCCGTTGTCGGGGACCAACAGTCAATATTGTGATTCCGTTGTTGCACCGTATAGACTAAGGCACTCTTATCTCAATTACTATGTATCACCCAAATTTCCTCTACGATTACCACTCCCAATATTTTGAGGAGTTGCAAGATTCCAATAAATCCGACCTCGAATTATTAATGGAGGATTTCAATGCGACGCTAACTCACTCTCACCCAAATTCCCTCTATGATTACGACTCCTGGTATTTTGAGGAGCCACAAGATTTTCATAAATCCAAACTTGAAATACTAATGGTAGAGTTCAATGCGACACTTACTCACTCTAGGATAGAATCTATGATGAAGCGCTTTGTGGAGACACAAACTCTCCAAAATGAAGAGTTTAGAAAACATTATCTCCAAATTAATGAAAACCTTAGGCAGATGAACATTGTGGTCGAGTCCCTCGCGACTCACAATGAAGCATTGGAGACTCAAAATCTCCTTGTTTGCACATACACCTATAGGACCCTCCCCTGAGAGACATGTGGATGTTGTAACAACCAGTAGTGAAGAAGAAATAGAAAATCCTAGGGAGAGTGATAATGAAGTTGAGGATAGTCTTGGTGAGAAAAGCATAGAGATTGAGAAAAATCCATCAACACCACCCGAAAGGGAGGTTGTCGAAGAGCTATAGAAGGAAACATCTATAGTTGTTCTTCCTCCCTATACCCCACTGATTCCTTTCCCGCAAAGGTTTGTAGAAGTTAAGGTAGACTCCCAATCCAAAACGTATGTGGAGGTATTGGAAAATATCCACACCAATGCACTTTTGTCTGAGGTCCTGCATAAAAAGAGAAGGTTAGAGGATCATGAAACTAGGGAAATCATTAGTGTTAAGAGGGGAAGGTTATATTTTGAGGTAGTGGATGAAAGAACTAAACCCAAACTTGAAAAACTGATACTCAGGATAGATCCAGAACCACCACCACAAGTTCAAAAGAATGAACCACCCCACAGAAGGAAGAAAAAAAAAGGTGAGGGATATGAGAGGTGACTAGATAAGTGGCCATGGAAACCTAAGACTATTAAAAGTTCGATCGAGGAATCACTCTCGAGAGAACCACCATGAGTTCTTGCACTACTTAGCTGTCGAGCTATTGACGTTAAACAAAGCGCTGCATGGGAGGCAATCCACGGGGTTTTTACTTTAAGTTTACATGCTTGTTTGTTTGAATATGCAGAAAATAAGGAGAAAACATGTCTCTCCCGTCAGTAACTCACCTCTTCCTCGTTCTTCACATGGTCAGGTTCCACCTGCACACACCGCACCATATTTTTCTAACACTTTTTGCAGGTACTTCCTCTGGAAGCGGGCAATATGATGAGATGGTTCGAGAATTACACAAACGAAAGTATCTCAAAATGCCAGACGCCGAAGTAGAAGTGGTCAGTGAAGACATGGACAACAAGAGCAGGATCAGAGAGGATTTGGCACGCAGTAGCATTCATACAGGTTCTATCTTTCCTTTTTCCACCTTTTGTCAAAACATTTAGGACAATGTTTGGTTTAAGTGTGGGGGAGGAACTTTACTGCTTTGATTTTACCGCTTTCTAGTTAGGTTTATCATTTTCTAGTTTATTTCATGCTTCTAGGAATTTTATCTGTTTTTAGTGTTCTGTCGAGTCTTTGCATGTGCTGTCGAGTCTTTGCATGTGTTGTCGAGTCTTTATGCGTGGTTTTCACTTGTTATTAAATCTCCTCGAAATTTTAAAATTTTTAACCTCCCACTATTTTTTTGTTTCGATTCATGGCACGACACTCTGAAAGTATATAGGTAATTTAGGCTGTGTTAGAGAGACTTGTGAAAGTTTTTATAAAATCAATGTCGTCCTGACACCCAAAACCCGATAAATATGAAAAATCAATTTGAGTACCCATTATGCTGAAACCTTAAGCTCTGTTTTTAAAGTAATCCCTAAGTAGTTTATTTAAGCAATCAACACTATCTTAAGCACACACTAAGTAAGAAGCCGATACAAATAAGTGTATGATCTCTAGTTTAAAATGTGAAATTAATAAAAAAATGAAGAACAAAAATGAATGATAAGATTTGTTCCTTCTAAGTTAGGTGCTCCTCACCCGATCACTTAGCCCAACGGTACAAACTCTTTAAGTTCAATTGATGCTTAAGCATATTTGCCGAGAAAAATGAAATAACAATGAGATTATAGTCACTAATAGGTTTACTTACCATGTATGTGTATGGATAACGAGCTTAATGTGATTGCACTAGAATGAAAAGGGGTGAAAGAGAGCAAGAGATATAGGTTGAGTTATAATGGCATGATTCGGATTGGTTTGCATATGGAGGGAGTTTTTGAAATTGTGTCGTTACAGTATCCTTGGTATTGATATTTAGTACCTATCGATCTAACATTAGCCTAGCAGCCACATATGATTAGAGTCTCGTTGTGCATTTGTTTCGAACCGTGCTTATTTCTTTTACCGTGTTGGTTGATTGCTTGAGGACAATCAATAGTTTAAGTGTGTGGGTGTTGATAACGTTAAAATACATCGTTTATTTTGACTCGATTCACATGCAATTTAATTTCGTTTTACTTGTTATTCGTATTATTATGCCGTGTTGTGTTTGTGTTTCAGGTATTTGTCGAATAAGAGCATCCGTGCGAGAAAACCGGGAAAAGAGTAAGAAAATGAAGAAAAAAGCAAATTCTGCCATTTTACTAATATGGTGTTCACCGTGGGAAAATGGTGTTTGCCGTGAGAAAATGGCGTTCGCCGTTGCCCCACGAAGTTCGCCATGACGCTGCAGACAACCGTTTTACGAAAGTGGGCAGTTTTCAAGCTGTTTTTCAACCGCTTTTCCCTCCACTTGCTGACACGACCAAGGGAAGTTACAAGGGGATATTTCTCTATATATAGGACCTCTTGGGACACTTTCCGAGGCATCCAAGTTGCACGGAAGCGCAGCCGTTTCCGTTTTCTAGTTTTAGGCATTCAAATTACATGTAAAAGTGACAATCGCTCATATCGAGGGATTGTCTCAATTCTGTATTTTATTTCATGCTGTACAAATTGGATCATCGACAATATTACCGAAATTAATAAAAGTTTATTTACTCTTTCAAGTATTGTTTTTGTTACTGTTTTACAGGTTTTTATCGCTTTAAATTATTTATCATTATTGCATTATTATTTTCGTTAGTATGTTGTCCTTGAATTCAATTGTTATGTTCATGTTATTTTCATATGAATTAATGTCTTGGTAAATTCTGTCTGAGTCCGGCGTATGAGGACCGTCATTATCGACGGGACTCAGTAGAAAATAATTCGCACGAAACATTAAATAAATTCTGTTTTGGTTTTAGTTTCTAATTGTAAGTCTTACAGTTTCGACACGAGAGTGAGGAACAAACTAAGGTTCGAGCCGATAGCGCGAGTGTCACAGTGAGAGTTGGATATCAAGCTATTAATTAACTTGAATCACAAATCATGAATTTCACCACTGAGCTTTAATTTATCCAAAGGAAAGGGTAAAGATTGAAAAACCCAAAGTGCGCTATGTAGGAACACAACTAAGAGATCTAAGGTTCGGGGGTTGGTTATACCTTGGGAAGGTGTTAGCATCCTAAGTATCTGTAGTACTCTACAGGAACCTATTGTTAGTATTTGTGTTATGCTAAAGTTTGCTTGCTATGAGAAATGTGTTTAGGTAAAGACCTAAGGGTATATACACTAAGTATGCTCGCCAAGACATCGCATCTCGTGCCTACGTATCCTGACGGGAATGGAATCAGAGTATTCGTAGTTCCCTTTAAATGGGGTAAAAGGGTGAGAAATAGAAAGGTGGAAAAAAGAAAAGGTAGGAAAAGAAAAATGTAGCTCGCTAGGATCTCGCAATCCTATGCCTACGTATTCTCAAGATGAACTTGAGAAATCAGAGCATCCGTAGTTCTCCCTGTCACACCCCAAATTTTGACCTCTAAGATTTCCCATCATTGTGAAAATCATCATCACAATATGGAGGAACCATCATACTTCATCAGTTTCCCCAAAGATGGGTGAGCAATCACTACAATCAAAATTAGGGTTTCAAGCCCTCTCTGAGTGCTTAGACAAAGGATCAATCAAGGAATGACATGATCTTCAACTTCTCTAACCTCTCAAACATCCACAATGGATCAAAAGGACTCCCACTTCAAGGATTAAGCACAAGGCTGCTCTCTTCTAGGTGGATTAAGTCTCAAGATCGACAGTGTCACCAAATTAGGGTTTTGGTCGACCAGGGCCTCCAGATGGAAATTTTTCATCTAGGCACAAGCCAATGATCCAAAACCTAACCTAATATACTCCATGGAACCTCATGGACCCAATCATCAAGTCAATTTTGCCTCAGGGGATGCATTCATCAAAAAATCAGGAATTAGGGTTTCTTGACCTAATTCACCCCTAAGTTGACTTTTAGGGCAAATCATGAGCCAAGACCTCAAGAGAGGGTTTGAGGGTCTCTAATGAACTATATTGATCCATTTGCAACAATGTATTAATCCAAGAAGCTTGAGCAACAAGTCTCAATTTCATCTGCACCACAGTTAGGGTTTTAAGGAAAAAGTCAACTGTAACTTTAACTTTTGACCAGGACATGCTCCCAAGCCCTATGACATGCATCAATATACCCTATGACACCCATGGAACATGTCCATCAAGTTTGATTTAGGTCAAGGACATGATTTCATGAAGAATTGCACAGTTTGGAATTCATCTGATAAAAAGTCAACTGTGCACAAAAGCCAACTTTGACTTTTTGAGATTTTTCACCAAAATGGTTTTTTAACCCTAAAATGATGTTAATGTATGATTTGAATCATCATTAACCAAGAAAAATCAAGAAAAGTTGGGTAACTTGTAAAAGGGGTAACCATAAAAAACTTAGAAAAATTTCTAAGTTAAAAATAAAGTGGCTAGGGTACTAACTTTGGAGGATCATAACTCCTAAACCACAAAGCCATTTTCTCCCATCCAAGGCTTGATTTGTAGATCTCATTGCCCTCTACAAAAACTTCAACTAGACCTAATTCCAACTCCTCATGGATTTTGATTTATGGAGTGATCAAAATCAAGAAAAGTCACTTTGTTCCAACACTTAGTGAAAATTTCACTAAGTCAGATTTTACCCTACTTTTTGCCAAATGTAGGGGGATTTTTCACTTGGATTCAAAAGAGATCAAAACCAAATATGTTCAAACAGTTGTTGTATCATGTATGGGCTTTCCAAAATGACCAAGAACATTACCAAATTCAATTTGAGTCATGAGATATGACATTGGAAAGTTCCCTTGCTGAAATCTGCTAAGGCAAGGCAGAATTTGCATTTTTGTTCGATTTGCCAAAATCAGCCAAATCCAAATGCTCCTATCCACTTGGACACCTCAGAAGATTGAATCTAAAGGGGACAATCACTGAGCCAAGCCTCCAAAGTCTTTGGAACAAGAAATAACATGTTGAACCTAGAATGGCCAAAATAGGGACAAGACTCCAATTTTGGATTGGAGCATTCAATGGAAGCATCAAGGTGGCATGGACTGGGCCATTTGCAACTGAATTCAGTCAAGGCTTATCCAAGACCAAGGGAACCACAACCCTGTGTCCTAACCTCTAGTCAATGGCTAGAGGAGACTTGGATTTCCATTGGCCAACATTGAACAAACACCTGCTGCAGTTGCCATTCACTATTCCTTGCAAAAAAAACTTGCTCTACTATAAATAGAGCTCAATTGTGATCAGTTTGAGTACACCAAAGCCATCAAACAGATGTTTTCCTCAAAATCTCTTCTTTCACTCCAATTTTTCCTTCTAAGGCAAGTCACTATCGGGTTTTGAGTTTGAGAGCTTTTCCAATCAAACCAATCACTCACACACCTCACATACATCATATAGAAGTGATCCAAACACTCACATAACATCTGGAACACAGATTTCACAAAATCACCAGTCAATTGCTCAAGGTTTTAACCAAAGTGCAGTTGAGATGCCATGAAGTGATCCAGCCATTCTCAGTAAAGTCCAAGCATTCAAACACACTCCATAGGGTGTAGGGAAGCTGTTCAGATCATCAAAATTCATCTGTAACACCACCTACTCAGAAATCAATTTGCTCTTGCTGTCACGACCTAGACGTAAGCCTAAACTTGGCCATCTCTCAATCTATGCATATTTCCTCGCACAATACTTTTGCCAAATGTTCATAATCATGCATGGAATGTTTTCCCTCAATTAATTGCATTGTTTGAGTATCAAAAATCCTAGCTTTCATGCAGAAATTAGGGTTCTTGAGGATTTTTCATGATTTCTTGTTATATGTTTAATTTAAATGAAATTAAATACCATAGACATGATCGTTAGGTTGAAACGAGTTGATTGGTATGTGGATTGCATGATATGATCAAGTATTCAGTGAGATTGGAGAGAAAATGCAAATCTGGGCAAACCCAGAACGCGCGCGTGTTCTTGGGTGTTCTTGGCGCCATTTTTTGAATATTTGAATATTTGAATTTTGTGATTTTATTTAATTGGTTCAAAAATTAATTTCTCTCTGAGTTTTAATGATTTTGAATTGATTCTTTTTTTAATAATTCACAAAAATGTTAAAATATTTTATTTTCCCAAAAAATCCCAAAAATATTATTTATTGTATATAATTGATATTTTTGCAAAGAATTAATGTTTTAATTGTTTTTGACATTTGAAATATTTTTTCCACCTTGATTTTACAACTTTTAATGCTTTCTAATTATTTTGTAGGTCAATACTTAATTTTTGAAGCATTAATCCAAGATCAAAATTTGTTTTCCATATGTTAAACAATTTTAATCATTTTAATTGAATTTTTATTCAATTAAATACATTTTTTGAAAATAAATTAGGGTTTTTGGATTAATTCAACCCTCATAAATCATTTTCAAAACATTTTGGGCCTCTAATAGAGTGTAAGACCCAATCCTTTTTTGACCAACTCATTTTTGGGCCTCAGTGTATTGTATAAGTCCCGATACCGTCAAAAATAAACGGCGCGATCGTCGCCTTTTGAAATATAACCTTTTGGGCCTCTCCTTGAGATATAAGACCCATTCAAAACTTTTGGGCCTCTATTAGAGTGTAAGGCCCAAGCCCCTTTTAACCAAAATCACTTTGGGCCTCATTTATTGTATAAGTCCCTCTGCGTTAAAAGAAAACCTCGGCGCGATCGCCATTTCAAACGGAAAAATCATCTGGGCCTACCCTCGTGTTATAAGCCCCACTCTTTTTCTTTAAAACTTTTTGGGCCTCTTGAGAGAGTGTAAGACCCATCCCTTTGTACAGAAAACAAGTTTTGGGCCACACTCACTTGTATAAGTCCCTCTGTATAAATTCAAACAGTGCCCTCGCTGATAAAACCCTGGGCCTCTCCTTGTGCTGTAAGCCCCAAATCTTTCTTTTTAAAAGCACTTTCTCCTTTGATTTTGAATATATTGTTGTTTTCAATCTTTCTTTGTTGAACAACTAACCAAACAACATGGAAGCTCTACAACCGAGTAAGTGTTTATACGCTTTCATTTACCGCTTTCATATACATATAACTGTATTGTGGGGCTGTTTCGCTGTAAGTCTTCTTTCATAAACTCATATCAACTGTGTAATAATAGTATAGATATTTAGAGTTTTCCCGGCAACTACGTCTAGCATTAAGCCCGTTGATCACTCTTAAATAGTCAAAATTAGATCCCCATAGGATTACCAGACACAGTCTTCCCTCCTCTTGGGGTTAAACAATATGGAGACATGAAAGGCAGCATTCTCGGTGAACCCTTTCATAGACTATCACCTTTAGAAGTTGTCAAAGAAACTCAATTCCCTAGAGATGATATTTTCTCCGTGAATGGCATCTCTTGAGTTTTTTCCAAATTCTCGAACTTTCCTGACTTGATCTATTCCTTGTGAATAGCTTGCCTTGAATTTCTCGGGGTTTGGGGACCCACAGGTTTCTTAAAAGCACTTGTCAAGAAACTCTATTCCCTAGGGATGATCTTTTCTCCGTGAATGGCATCTCTTGAGTTTCATCCAAATTCTCGAACTTTCCTGACTTGATCTATTCCTTGTGAATAGCTTGCCTTGAATTTATTGGGGTTTGGGGACCCACAGGCTTCTTAAAAGCACTTGTCAAGAAACTCTATTCCCCAGAGATGATCTTTTCTCCGTGAATGGCATCTCTTGAGTTTCTTCCAAATTCTCAAACTTTCCTGACTTGATCTATTCCTTGTGAATAGCTTGCCTTGAATTTCTCGAGGTTTGGGGACCCACAGGCTTCCTAAAAGCAACCGTGCCTCCTCTTGGGCTTAGTACAAGGACCCATCGGCTTCATAGAAGTATTCACAGCCTCCTCTTAGGCTTCGTATAATGATCTCTTCCTCCGGGAATGATAGCCTCCTCTTGGGCATCGTACAAGGACCCGTCGGCTTCTTAAAAAGTTTCCAGCCTCCTCTTGGGCTTCATACAAATTGTCCCGACGACCTCCTAGAGGTATAGGAACAGAACTTAATCATCTACATAGAACAGTCCTTTCATAGAGTCTACTACTGTTTCTCAAAGCATGGTACAAAAGATGACACTCTAGACTTGGACAGTCTAATCTCCTTAAGTCTCAAAGACATTCTCAAGTGACCCCTTCATTAAATAGGAAGAAAACCCGCAGACTCGGACAGTCTCAATACCCTTCGGATTTCCCACTTCCTTAAAGAATAGGAATAACCTGGATCCTCGAATCAAATCCTCGAGTACAGTGTTGCTCATATAAGAACTGATTTTCTCTTTAAAAAATCAGTATACTGGACCTGTCACTTAACTGAACAGTCGCCATAGCCTCCTCTTAGGCTTTGTATAAAGATCCTTCTCCCGTTAAGCTAGCCTCTCTCTTGGGCTTTGTAAAATGACTCTCCTCAGCGGGATCAAACAACGTTTAGCCTCTTTCTCGGACTTTGTACGAGACACATAAAAGACTCCCTCGTTGAGTCAATCACCCTTTAGCCTCCATCTCGGGCTTTGTACGAGATACAAAACTCTCTTGTTGAGTCAAATAGCCTCCATCTCGGGCTTTATACGAGATACCAAAAGATTCCCTCGTTGAGTCAAAACCTTTTAGCCTCTCTCTCGGGCTTTGTACGAGACACATTTTAGCCTTCTCTTAGGCTTTGTATAAGAAAACCACTGGTTGATTCAAGTAACCTTTTAGCATCAAAGTTGTGCCTCGTTCACAGTACACAAACTTCAACAACTCCTTCCCCTCCATCTAACTGTTGTAAGCGGCAAGCCTCTGGATCATCTACATCCATGCCAATGTCCCTCTTTTAGTATGAGAAATTCCTAAGGAAAGATGGCATTACTCTACACTGAGTTAAAGTCTTCTCCTTCAGGTTAAAAATCCCCTTTAAAGGAAATTATGGCATTGTCGGATTGACACATCCCGGTTAAAGTAATTCTCCTTTATAAATAGTCGTAACAGACAAACCCCTCTTTAGAGATGACAAATTCTCTCTAAAGTCAACACTTTTAGCTTCACATCTTGGGCTTCGAACAAGATACAAATAGACCCTTCAGCTTCACATCTTGGGCTTTGAACAAGATATAAACCACCTTTTCAGCTTCACGTCTTGGGCTTTGAACAAGACACCAAATACCATTTCCTCCCATAGAATAGGAGGAACTACGAACGCTCTGATTTCCCTGTTTCGGTAAACGGGAATACGTAGGCATAAGATTGAAAGAAAAATCTTAGCGAGCACACTAAACAAAAACCCAAAATCCCATACTTTCATATATATTCGTCCTAACATCTCAGCCGATAGCCTAAAGCACCCCTCGTCAACAAAATAAACTTAGGAGAAACCCCGAATCTTTGTAGCATCTGTAAACCAACAGTTTTGACTGTTTAACCTCAGTATGCAAGCAGGGTTAGTTGGAGACATCTATTTCCCTTCCTTCATCAGCTTTAATAGGATAAAAAATGAATCGAGCTGTAGTACCAGAGCGATCGTGCTTCGCAACCACATCCAAAAATCACTCGCTACAGAAAAATGGCGACTCTGCTGGGGAGAACGCAGGTCTCTTTAGGGATCTTGTTCTTTTTTGTGGAAACCTTGACGTCACTAGGATCTTAGGTCAAAACGCCGTTAATTTGGAATGAAACCACAGATTGGTGAATCCGCCGGGAAACCATTTTCTGTCAGGAACTTAAGATTCTTAGCTTTTAAAAGTCTAGGATGTTTAGGACAAATATATATACTGCTTTTCCTAATTGCTATACGTGTGATGCCGCATGTGGAAAGATTGAGTATACACTTAAGATAAGTGATGGCGACGAGGTCGACCATCAACCTCAGTGGAGGCTGACCAATGCAACCCATTCTCTCACCTAGACAATGGGCCGATTGTGATGTCTGAGAAGCTGAGAAGCCAAACCCTTTTGTAGTACGGAAACTATCGGGAATAGTTGTTACATGATACTACTCTCATTTGAGGCTGGTGATCTATTCTCGGTGAATGGCACTTACTCTAAGATCGCTCTACAACTCGCTGGCGATCCGCTTGTTGTTTTACTTTCCTGGGAGGAGCTGATGATAATGAGTACAGGTACAAAAATCACCTTAGTATAAACCTTTGGGGATGGGTAGAGCCTTGACTTCATGACAACGACCCTTTGACCCCATGTTTTTTCTATGTTTTTGTGTGCTGCATTCATGCATTCATTTAAAAAACATTAAAAACATTCAAAAAATTTCTCTTCTAGTCTCTCTGTTTTTCAAATTAAACTGAGACTGTGATTGCAAATATTAGAGAAAAGGATTGCACTAATGGATTTCGGTAGAAGGAGAACTCATAGTTACACCTTCAAGGTTCCAAAGCTAGAGGATTTGAGAAGGTTAGCGAGGATGATCCCAAACCCAGAGGCTTTCAGAGCCAAGCACAGAGGTTTGCTACCACTGTTAAGAGTCCATGTGATTGAGGGAATCATGGATGCGCTCATTCAATTTTATGATCCAGTTTATCACTGTTTCACATTCCCGGATTACCAGCTCGCACCAACGCTGGAGCAGTATTCTCATCTGATTGATCTTCATATCACAGATCGAGCTCCATTTTCTGGACAGGAAGAAATTCCAAAGAATCAGACCATTGCAAGAGCAATTCATTTGGACGAGTCTGAGGTCAGGACTCACCTAACCACTAAGGGTGGCATCCAAGGTTTGCCAGCCCAGTTCTTGACAAAGAAAGACCTGTATTTTTCCAGTATAGGGAACGTGACTGCTTTTGAAAGCGTCTTTGTCTTGCTCGACTACGGGTTATTTTTGTTTCCCAACATTAATAATTTCGTCGATATCAATTCCATTAAGGTTTTTCTCATTGGAAACCCTGTGCCGACTTTGCTCGCAGATGCGTATCATTTTGTACACTTGGGAAATTTGTACAGCAGAGGGGAGATCACATGCTGTGTACCTCTGCTTTACAAATGGTTTATCTCTCAATTTCCCAAGTCTGCTACTTTTTGGGATTGTAAGAGTGCCTTACGTTGGTCGCAGAAGATCATGTCTCTTACCAACTCTGATATAGATTGGTGCAATAGGATCTATGATGGGATCAGGATCATTGACCGTTGTGGAAACTTCCCCAACGTACCCCTTATAGGAACTAAGGGAGGAATCAACTATCATTCGGTGTTGGTTCGCCGTCAATTTGGATACCCGATGAGACACGTCCCACGGGGTGTTCATCTGGAAGGTCTTTTCTTCAAGGAAGGAGAAAACGACAGAGCACTAAAGATGGAAATAGTGCACGCTTAGAAGCATGTTCATAAGAAAGGACGAGAGTCTTTGGGAAAACCAGACTGTGTCTCGGTGGAGCCTTATCTCCATTGGGTACAAACTAGAGCTCTCAAGTTAAAGATGCCTTATCCTCGTTACGGAATTCTTCCGCCAAAGGAATCTGTCATGTACTTCATGACGGAAACTGAAAAGCTTCAGGTTACTCTCAACAAAGTTCAAAAGGAGAGAAGGTCTTGGAAGAACAAGTGCCGCACCCTCGATGTAGAGTGCATCAAAATACAACAATTACTAAAAGAGAAAGATGCTCTGATTGAAATTTTGGAGCAACATGCTGTAGAGAATCAAGATGACCAAAGGAATTTGCTCGCTCCTTTCACCTGGCAAAGGAATGACAACCCGACAACGGCCCAAGAGCCCCGGTCGAAGAAAAGGAAGATACCAGAGTCAGCACCCGATTTCTCTTCAGAGAGAACTCGGGACCCATTAGCTTAGGTTTCTATTTCTGTAATCCTTTGAATTCAATAAAAAGGGGTTTCCCCACCGTTTGATATTTGCAATCTAATTGTCAAAGTTTATTTTGATTAAACCTTAAATAATTAATATAATCATTGCATTCATCATTCTCACATCGCGTATTCTTCTTACCTACGAATCTCACGTTTGTGTCTCGGTTCTAGAGTCAAACTGTCTCATTCGTATAATACTCGGGCCGATCGTCAGAAAAAGATGGATGATCTTGAGGAAGAGAACAGAGAGTTAAAAGAAGAGATCGACGCTCTGAGAGAGGATATGAGAAAGCTTCGTAACGACATGCAAACCATGGCAGAAGCTCAGCTACAAAGAACTGTGATCTCAGAGATCACCTCAATGCCCATAGTGGAGAAGTATGATCCTAGGTATCAAATACCGAAAGATCGTCCTTGGGGCATGCCTGTTAACTATATCCCGGAAGGATATGTTCCGCCGATCACTGAAGATCATGGAATCACATTAGAAGCCGCTGGGCCTGAAGGTTACAAACTTCAGGAAAGCGAAGATGCCAGGGGCATACTAAAGACTCGTGAAGGTTACAAACTTCAGGAAACGCCAAGACTCACTACCGTAGTCACGGTACCACCCCCTGTGGTGCACACTGTCACGGAAGGACAGATTCCACAGACACCTTCTGGTAAAAAGGAAACTATGTTTGACAGAATGGAGGAATTCCAGGAGCAGTTCTTGGAAATGCAGAAGGAACTGCAAGCCATTCGCGGTCAGGATCTATTTGGAAAGGACGCCGCAGATCTCTGCTTGGTCCCAAATGTGAAAGTCCCGCACAAATTTCAAGTGCTCGACTTTGAAAAATACAAGGGTAACTCTTGCCCTCAGAGCCATCTGGTGATGTACGCTCGGTGCATGTCAGCTCAGACGGAGAATCAGGACCTACTGATTCACTACTTTCAGGATAGTTTAACCGGTTCCGCACTCAAATGGTACATGGGTTTAAACCGTGCCACGATCAGCACATTCAGAGATCTTGGCACTGCCTTCGTCCAACAATACAAATATAATTTGGACATGGCACCCGGCAGAGATCAACTCAGATCGATGTTGCAAAAGGACAAGGAAACCTTTAAGGAGTATGCTCAAAGGTGGCGTGAAATTGCCGCTCAAATTTGTCCACCTCTGGAGGAAAAAGAGATGACAAAGATCTTCTTAAAGACCTTAAGCTCATTTTACTATGACCGAATGGTTGCCAGTGCGCCCAGTGATTTCACCGAAATGGTTGGCATGGGCGTACGTCTTGAGGAAGCCGTCCGAGAAGGACGTTTGGTAAAAGACACTGGATCGACGAGCGGTACTAAAAAATACGGTAGTACTCTCCCTAAGAAAAAAGAGCAAGATATTGGGAATATCTCTCTCGGAAAGCAAAGGCGACGTTATCAACCGGTAACAGCTGTAACTCCTGCTTTCAACCCTACGTCTATTCCTACGTATCAACCTCAGGTTGGGCAGAGCCAACCTGATCAACAAAGGATACAACAACCTCTTCAGCAGGCTCATCCTCCATAAAACAACAACCGTACAACACGGCCACCAGGATTTGATCCTATACCCGTGTCGTACGCAGAGCTGTTTCCATTACTACTAGCTAAGGGACACATTCAGACTAAATCTCCTCTTATAGTACCGGAAAATCTGCCTTTTTGGTTTAAGGTGGATCAAACTTGCCCTTATCATCAAGGAGGTCCAGGGCATAACATAGAGACTTGTCTCAATTTCAAGTCCGACGTGCAAAAACTTGTTAGGAGCGGGGTCTTATCCTTCAAGGATACGAATCCTAATGTTCTCATGAACCCGCTGCCTCAACATGAGAAGGCTGCAGTCAATTTGATAGAAGGAGAGACTAACGATGTCTATCAAATTCACGATGTCCTCTTGTTGAAAACCAATCTGGTCAAGATGCATTGTAGATAGAGTGGATATGGCCATGTGCCACCTCATAATTATCACCAGTGTGATATCTGCTCTAAAGACAATCAGGGATGTTCTGTGGTGCAAGCAGCTCTACAGGAACAGATGGATCTCGGATGGATCCAAGAGCACCGAGTTCGTGGAGTTAACATGGTTTACACAAATTCTAACATCATTCAGAACCACGATATCCGTGCAATGAATGTCAACTTGGTGGCGATGCACTCCAGGCAAAGCCAGTATCATAATCTGCCGCGGCACGATTACAGTTCCTGTCTGATTTGCTCGGTAAATAAACATGGATGCTCTTTCAAACAGGAGGCCCTCCAGCGTCAGATGGATCTTGGATGGATCCAAGACTACCATGATAGGAATTCCTATCAAATCAACATGGTTCAGATCTTCGATATTCGCGTGATGAATACCAACCTGGTAGAGTTACATGCTGAGCAGGTCCGACTCGGATTCTTAATATCACATGACTATCAAAGTTGTAAAGCGGGTTGCAAAAATGATCGAGGTTGTACTCTTGTCCAGGAGGCACTTCAGCACTTGTTAAATCACTGGTGGATGCCAATCTATATGGATGAAGATACTCAGCAGATTAGTATCAATAACAGGAATCCTACTCGGCGTCAGAGTCAGGATGACCGATCTGTGGAAGCTAACCTAGTGAGATTACATTGTATTCAAAGTGGGCGTGGCCAGGTGCCATCACACAACTATGAACGTTGCGGCGTCTGTTCGGAAAGTAACCAAGGGTGTTACTTTGTGAGAGCAGCTCTTCAGGGTCAGGTGGATCGTGGAGAAATTCGTCCATATCCGGGTTCTGGACCCATCAACTGGATGCCGAACTACCTCGCTGAGCAAGTTGAGGATGTTGTCACGATCTCTGGTCATCACAGGACCAGGGATGTTTTTGCCATTATCCCTCTACTTGACGAATCTAAGGTTCCCAACCGGGAACGGATCGAGATTAATTATGATGTTCAGAAAAATCAGAAGGCTCCCATAGTCATCTATCTGCCGGGACCACTACTGTATGAATCAACTAAGGCTATCCCTTACAAATACGGTGCAACGACAGTTGAAAATGGAAAGGAAATTCCATTACCCTCCGTCGTGAATATTGCAGACATCAGTCGTGTAACACGGAGCGGTAGAATCTTCAACCGAGGAGTTGGAGAACCTAACAAGGAAAAGGAACATCAGACGGAAACTCCTGATCCACCAGTCGGTCAATCTAGTAATCCCGACCTTTCGAAAAATAATGATGAGATGTTGACGCTCATCCAAAGGAGTGAATACAACATTGTCGATCAACTGTTACAAACTCCTTCAAAGATCTCGGTATTATCACTGTAACTCAGTTCAGAAGCCCACAGGGAGGCTCTACAGAAAGTCTTGGAGCAAGCCTTTGTGGAACAGGATGTAACAATCAGACAGTTTGATAGCATTGTCTCTAACATCACTTCCTGCAATAATTTGGGATTTAGTGATGAGGAATTACCTGAAGAGGGTCGTCGTCATAACATAGCGCTCAACATTACAGTAAACTGCCAGGACGATGCTTTAGCCAGCGTACTGGTAGACACAGGGTCAGCCCTGAATGTTATGCCGAAGTCCACTTTGATGCAATTATCATTCAAAGGCCCTCCGATGAAAATCAATGAGGTCGTCGTCAAAGCGTTCGAATGATCCAGAAAAATATTTATCGTCGAAGTTGATCTTCCCATAACTATCGGTCCTCACACTTTCCAAGTCACTTTCCAGGTCATGGACATCCGGGCAACGTACAGTTGTTTATTAGGAAGACCTTGGATACATCAGGCTGGAGCGGTCACTTCAACCCTCCACCAAAAGCTAAAGTTCATCAAGAACGATCAACTTGTCACAGTTTGTGGGGAACAAGCCTTGCTTGTAAGCAACTTGTCATCATCTACTGGTATAGAACCCGAGGAGGTTAATGGAACTCAGTTCCAAGCACTGTCGGTAAGCAAGAACAATCAGTTCAAAGGAGGAACTTCGATTTCTTCATACAACGATGCTATCAAAGCGGTCGAGAGTACCGATACAAAAGGATAGGGACAACTTGTCATTCCTATTGACAATAAAACAAAGAAGGGTCTTGGTTTTTCTGCAACCTGTACCCAGACAGCTGCCAATGATGAAAGTCTTCATCCCCTTCAAAACTTCTTCCACAATGAAGGTTTTCTTCACCCAGTGTCTCAGGCAGTACATGCTATCAATGAGGAAGATCCCTCTGACACAGATGAAGAATGGAAGTCCTATCTTAATGAGGACGGTTATATGTCTCAGGAAGAGGTGCCTACACCATTTTGCTTTCCCGCACAGAGTCCGAGATTTATACCCAGGTCAGATGTCGAAATGATATACGGGGATTGTGATCCGGAAGGATGTCGTGCTCCGCCAAATTCATTAGAGGAAGACACTCTGATGAAAGACAACTTTGACCACAATTACTATGGCCCAATGGATGGTCTGCCAATGTGGCAGCCTTACCCAGGAAACTTGGGGCAAGAGAGTCAGCCGAACAATGAAAATCAGCTGACCGTCATTGAACAGAATGCCTGTGTCCCCACCATGTCATGGGATCAACACTCAGGTCATTCAAAAACTACTCAACATGAAGATGAATTTGCAACATTTGCAGGACTTGAATTCATCAACTATGCTTTTCCTGAGGTTAACGTCATCGAGAGAGATGACTCCTCCAGTTCCAAAGAAGTTTGGGACACTCTGGGACAACCGAGTGGAAAATACGACTATATGGTCAAGTACACTGCTCCCGAAAGCTCTCGTATCAGGCTCGAAGATATCCAGCCTACTGGATGGGGAGATACAGCTGAGGGTACAACTACTCTGCATAATACAACAGAGGAATCCTCCTACGACAATTCTGCTTGGGAGACAGATTCCAATGATCCTTCTCCACCAGAAATCAGCGTTATTTCTGAAGACAAATCAAGGAAGGTGCCAGACTTTGTGATTCACCGAGGAGTTCGCCGCCAATGGGTTGTCGTCGAGGTTCCGAAGGTCGTTCACCAATCAAAGTAATTGCCATCTTTAACCTTTCACCCTGTCCAGGTGAAACAGATGTTTTAATAGGGCTCGCTTTCTGTAAATTTCCCTCTTCGCTTAGCCCAAAGCGACAGAGTTTTGTTTTATAGGGCTGTAGTTTCAAGGATCGACTTGTTCATTAATAAAATAACGTCGTTCTATAATTTTCGCATTAATTGCTATTTTCTCTTTTTGCTTTTTCAGAAAATGGTAATCCTAAAAAACAATTCAAATAAAAAACAAGCAGTAAAATAAAACACTGCACACACTTGCATTTTCTCTATCTCTTCTAAACACGAATCATCACACCATGCAGATTTCTAGTTTTAAACCCCGTTGAAACATACGATCCGATGCCTTCTCCCAACTTTGAGTTCCCGATATTCGAGGCTGAAGAAGAAAATGATGACAAAATTCCAGAAGAGATCTCTCGACTACTCAGACAAGAGGAAAGGTCCATTGAACCTCACAAAGAGCCGTTGGAAACGGTAAACTTGGGTTCTGAAAAAGAGAGAAAAGAAATCAGGATTGGGGCACTTCTCAGTCCAACTGCCAAAGAAAGTTTGATAAAGCTTCTCAAAGAATTCCCCGATGTATTCGCTTGGTCCTATCAGGATATGCCAGGGTTGGATACCAGCATCGTGGAACATCACTTACCGTTGAGATCGGAATGTCCTCCAGTAAAGCAAAGGTTGAGACGCACTCACCCAGACATGGCCATCAAAATCAAAGAGGAGGTGCAGAAACAGATCGACGCGGGTTTCCTCGCTACATCTGAATATCCTCAATGGTTAGCCAACATCGTACCCGTTCCCAAAAAGGACAGAAAGGTCAGAATGTGTGTCGACTACAGGGATCTGAACAAGGCTATTCCAAAGGACGACTTTCCTTTACCACACATTGACATGCTGGTAGACAGCACAGCAAAGTTCAAAATTTTCTCCTTCATGGATGGATTCTCGGGCTATAACCAGATCAAAATGGCGCCGAAAGACATGGAGAAAACTTCATTCATTACCCCATGGGGTACCTTTTATTACAAGGTGATGTCGTTCGGTTTAAAGAATGTCGGGCAACCTATCAAAGGGCCATGACTACTCTTTTTCTTGACATGATACACAAAGAAATCAAGGTATATGTTGATGATATGATTGCAAAATCAAAAACAAAGAGTGAGCACGTTGAACATCTGTCAAAATTGTTCGAACGTCTAAGAAAATTCAAGCTCCGCTTGAATCCCAACAAGTGCACCTTCGGTGTCCGCTCAGGGAAACTACTAGGGTTCATCGTCAGCCAGAAAGGAATTGAGGTTGATCCTGACAAGGTCAAGGCCATTCAAGAAATGCCTTCTCCGAAAACTGAAAAACAAGTCAGAGGATTCCTGGGACGTTTGAACTACATCTCCAGGTTCATATTCCTTATGACCGCCACATGTGCGCCAATTTTCAAATTGCTCAAAAAGAACCAGGATTGCGTTTGGACAGAAGATTGTCAAACCGCCTTCGACAGTATCAAGGAATATCTGTTGAATCCTCCGATTCTATCACCCCCAGTGGAAGGAAGACCACTGATCATTTACCTCACAGTCCTAGAGGACTCAATGGGTTGTGTACTTGGCCAACAAGACGAAACCAAACAGAAAGAGTCTGCCATTTACTATTTGAGCAAGAAATTCACCGACTACGAAACTCGGTACACGATGCTTGAGAAAACTTGCTGCGCTTTGGCTTGGGCAGCCAAACGTCTTCGTCAATACATGATTTGTTATACTACTTGGTTAATCTCCGAAATGGATCCAATCAAGTACGTCTTCGAAAAACCTACTCTCACGGGAAGAATTGCCCGTTGGCAGATGTTGTTATCAGAATATGACATAGAGTACCACGCTCAGAAAGCCGTTAAGGGGAGTATTTTAGCCGATCATTTGGCTCATCAACCGATTGACAATCAAGAATCAATCGGGTTTGACTTCCCAGACGAAGATATCATGTATCTAAAAATGAAAGATTGCGATGAACCGTTACCCAGTGAAGGGCCAGAACCAGGTTCCCAATGGGGACTTATCTTTGACGGAGCAGTTAATCATTATGGAAACGAAATTAGGGCAATAATTGTTACCCCTCAGGGTACCCACATTCCTTTCACAGCTCGACTCACGTTCAAATGTACAAACAACGAGGCCGAATATGAAGCTTGTATTATGGGTCTCGAAGAAGCAATTGATTTAAGGATCAAAAACTTGGACGTATACGGCGATTCAGCTCTGGTTATCAATCAGATAAAAGGAGATTGGAACACATACCAATCAGGATTGATTCCTTACAAGGACTACGCATGGAGGTTGCTACCTTTCTTCAACAGAGTTGAGTTTCATCATATCCCTCGTGAGGAGAATCACATAGCTGATGCATTAGCCACTCTCTCTTCCATGATCAGTGTAGGTCAATGGAACGACTTACCTAAGATCGACATAATGCGCCTTGAACGGCCCGCTTACATCTTTGCGATCGAAGCAGTCATAGACGACAAACCTTGGTATCACGATATCAAATGCTTTCTTCAGAAACAAGAGTACCCATCTGGGGCACTCAGAAAAGACAGAAAAACCCTCAGAAGATTGGCTGGAAACTTCTTCTTGAGCGGTGACACTCTTTATAAGAGGAATTTTGACTTGGTATTGCTCCGATGCGTAGACAGACCAGAAGCAGACATGCTTATGAAAGAAATTCATGAAGGATCCTTTGGAACTCATGCCAACGGACATACAATGGCGAGAAAAATTCTGAGAGCAGGGTATTATTGGTTGACCATGGAATCTGACTGCTACAAGTACATGAGAAGGTGTCACAAGTGTCTGATATACTCCGACAAAATTCATGTACCGCCATCACATCTCAAAGTTCTTTCTTCCCCGTGGCCTTTTTCCATATGGGGAATCGACATGATTGGCTTAATTGAACCTAAGGCTTTAAACGGACATCAGTTCATCCTGGTAGCCATTGACTATTTCACCAAGTGGGTCGAAGCAGCATCGTACGCTAATGTAACCCGACAAGTGGTGGTCCGATTTATCAAAAACAATATCATCTGCCGTTATGGTGTTCCGAGCCAGATCATTACTGATAATGGATCTAACTTGAACAACAAGATGATGAAAGAGTTGTGTGTAGAGTTCAAGATCGAACACCATAACTCATCTCCCTACCGACCCAAGATGAACAGAGCGGTAGAAGCGGCCAATAAGAACATCAAGAAGATCGTTCAAAAGATGGTTGTAACCTATAAAGATTGGCACGAGATGCTACCCTTTGCTCTTCACGGTTATCGCACATCTGTTCGTACTTCTACAGGGGCAACCCCTTTCTCTCTAGTATATGGCATGGAAGCAGTGCTCCCCATAGAAGTAGAGATCCCATCAATCCGAGTATTGATGGAAGCTAAGCTTTCAGAAGCTGAGTGGTGTCAAAGTCGACACGACGAACTGAATCTGATCAAGGAGAAGCGAATAACGACACTATGCCATGGTCAGCTGTATCAACAGAGAATGAAGAGGGCATTTGACAAATAGGTTTGACCTCGTGTCTTCAAAAAAGGAGACCTCGTGCTTAAAAAGATACAATCATTTCTCACTGATTCGCGAGGTAAATGGACTCCGAATTATGATGGCCCCTACGTGGTCACAAAATCTTTCTCAGGCGGCGCCTTAAGACTTGCAACCATGGACGGAGAGGAATTTGCCTACCCCACGAATGTTGATGTAGTCAAGAAATACTTCGCCTAAACTAAAAAAAAATGTCTCGGTGGATTGAAAACCCGAAAGGGCGGTCCAGGAAAAAGTTAGAGACATGAAAAAAAAACCATCCCGATGGATTGGAAACATCAAAGTACAATCCAGGCAAAAATTAGGGATAATGGCAAGTAACTATGTTCAACAGAGGCAAGTCCCTCAGCAGCAGCAGTTACATCATCCGCCAGAAAACTCCAGTCAAGGTCATCTTCGACAGAAGCTCAGGATGTCCCGAATTCAAAGTTGGTAGAAGGATAGTGGTCGTTATGTTTCAACGTAGCCCTTTTCCCTGTAAATTACCATTTTCTAACTTTGTAAATACTCTTTGGAATCACGCGTTTGGCTGATCTCCATCTTATCAATAAAATTTGAGCCTTTGTGCTTTTGTTTGTAATTCTTATTTGTTTTAGCTTTACAGAACGACATTTTAAAATGATTAACGATTCTTGAAATAAAACAAAAATAAATTTACTTGTTAAAACTTTTTCTGCTTTGTAATAAAGACGGCAATTTCTTTTTACTGTTGAACATCAGAAGAACATCGGTCACTTCTCCAGAAGTAATCGAACCCCAAAGTGCAGAATCAAAGTACTCCTTCTAACCCAGTACGCCTGAATGAAGGGATCAACTATGTCAGAGACCTTGTTTCGTCTGACACGCCTCGACCGAGTTCTCATCTCCTAAGCCCGACCAACATAGCTCCCAACATGGACTATCTCTCCTAAGCAAGGTGGAATTGGTATTCTGAACCAACGGTACTTCTTCGCCCCGCGATGGCTGAGTATCCAGTCGTGTTCACTTGTCAGTTTGTATGTCGCGTCCGTTTTGTCAGCATAAACATACAGGCATCATGCATTATTGATTTACATTTACAGTCATATTGCATCACTATCACTCTAGTCGGCTTTGTCCCCTAGTGATAAAAGTCCTCTCAATCGAGTTGTCAGCCCTTTCCTCGTCAGGAAGTGTTACGTCTGAACAATCTCTCTCCTCCAGTTTTATTTCTGGATTGAAGTTGGGTCCTCGACCACTTTTATAACTTGAACCTCTGAAAAACCAGAGAGCCTTCAGTTAACATCACTCTTCGCCATTGAAGATGATATCCTTGTTTTCCTGGATTAAAGAAAATCCCGAGAGAAAGCCTCCTAAATCGGAGATTCGACAATACGACAGTTTTTCTCCGAAAAATCCACTGATGAAAAGGTCATCGGCACCTCAAAATTGGATCACATCATATGGCATTTCTCCGAGAAAAGTATGATGTAAAGACCCCAAGCGAACGCAGTATCTCAAGGGACTCGCATTCCCCAAGTAGAGTCAACAAATGACATCTCCAACAGAGAAGTTTGTACACCTCTACAACTCAGACGACTGGGTTCCCCAGCAAGTCTGACATCGAAACTTTTTCCACTCAAATGGCATCTCCCCAGGAAAATTCGGTGAGAGGTTTGAAGGAATGCCGCTACGAATAGCGTCCCTTGTCAGTAAAGTTTATTGACAAAAGAAACTAAGACCAGTTCCTTGGTAGGAAACCAGGATCGAGGGGAAGTTTACATCAGAAACTAAGACCAATTCCATGGTAGGAAACCAGGATCCAGGTAAGTTTACATCAGAAACTAAGACTAGTTCCTTGGTAGGAAACCAGGATCGAGGGGAAGTTTACATCAGAAACTAAGACCAGTTCCTTGGTAGGAAACCAGGATCGAGGGGAAGTTTAAATCAGAAACTGAGACCAGTTCCTTGGCTGAAGACCAGGATCGAGGGGAAGTTTACCTTTTCTAAGCATCATGCTTAGCAAAAGAAGATGAATGTGTGAATTACCATTCATAGACGCCGTCAAAATTTTAGGTATTCCGATATTTAATCCTCTTGCACCCCGAATGCCCGAATACCTTCGTCATTCACACCTTCGTGTCCAAGAAGATTAAATAGGGGCATCTGTCACACCCCAAATTTTGACCTCTAAGATTTCCCATCATTGTAAAAATCATCATCACAATATGGAGGAACCATCATACTTCATCAGTCTCCCCAAAGATGGGTGAGCATTCACTACAATCAAAATTAGGGTTTCAAGCCCTCTCTGAGTGCTTAGACAAAGGATCAATCAAGGAATGACATGATCTTCAACTTGTCTAACCTCTCAAACATCCACAATGGATCAAAAGGACTCCCACTTCAAGGATTAAGCACAAGGCTGCTCCCTTCTAAGTGGATTAAGTCTCAAGATCGACAGTGTCACCAAATTAGGGTTTTGGTCGACCAGGGCCTCCAGATGGAAATTTTTCATCTGGGCACAAGCCAATGATCCAAAACCTAACCTAATATACTCCATGGAACCTCATGTACCCAATCATCAAGTCAATTTTGCCTCAGGGGATGCATTCATCAAAAAATCAGGAATTAGGGTTTCTTGACCTAATTCACCCCTAAGTTGACTTTTAGGGAAAATCATGAGCCAAGACCTCAAGAGAGGGTTTGAGGGTCTCTAATGAACTATATTGATCCATTTTAAATAATGGATTAATCCAAGAAGCTTGAGCAACAAGTCTCAATTTCATCTGCACCACAGTTAGGGTTTTAAGGAAAAAGTCAACTGTAACTTTGACTTTTGACCAGGACATGCTCCCAAGCCCTATGACATGCATCAATATACCCTATGACACCCATGGAACATGTCCATCAAGTTTGATTTAGGTCAAGGACATGATTTCATGAAGAATTGCACAGTTTGGAATTCATCTGATAAAAAGTCAACTGTGCACAAAAGTCAACTTTGACTTTTTGAGATTTTTCACCAAAATGGTTTTTTAACCCTAAAATGATGTTAATGTATGATTTGAATCATCATTCACCAAGAAAAATCAAGAAAAGTTGGGTAACTTGTAAAAGGGGTAACCATAAAAAACTTAGAAAATTTTCTAAGTTAAAAATAAAGTGGCTAGGGTACTAACTTTGGAGGGCCATAACTCCTAAACCACAAAGCCATTTTCTCCCATCCAAGGCTTGATTTGTAGATCTCATTTCCCTCTACAAAAATGTCAACTATACCTAATTCCAACTCCTCATGGATTTTGAGTTATGGAGTGATCAAAATCAAGAAAAGTCACTTTGTTCCAACACAGTGAAAATTTCAATAAGTCAGATTGTACCCTACTTTTTGCCAAATGTAGGGGGATTTTTCACTTGGATTCAAAAGAGATCAAAACCAAATATGTTCAAAAAGTTGTTGTATCATGTAAGGGCTTTCCAAAATGACCAAGAACATTACGAAATTCAATTTGAGTCATGAGATATGACATTGGAAAGTTGCCTTGCTGAAATCTGCTAAGGCAAGGCAGAATTTGCATTTTTGCTCGATTTGCCAAAATCAGCCAAATCCAAATGGTCCTATCCACTTGGACACCTTAGAGGATTGAATCTAAAGGGGACAATCACTGAGCCAAGCCTCCAAAGTCTTTGGAACAAGAAATAGCATGTTGAACCTAGAATGGCCAAAATAGGGACAAGACTCCAATTTTGGATCGGAGCATTCAATGGAAGCATCAAGGTGGCATGGACTGAGCCATTTGCAACTGAATTCAGTCAAGGCTTATCCAAGACCAAGGGAACCACATCCCTGTGCCCTAACCTCTAGTCAATGGCTAGAGGAGACTTGGATTTCCATTGGCCAACATTCAACAAACACCTGCTGCAGTTGCCATTCACTATTCCTTGCAAAACAAACTTGCTCTACTATAAATAGAGCTCAATTGTGATCAGTTTGAGTACACCAAAGCCATCAAACAGATGATTTCCTCAAAATCTCTTATTTCACTCCATTTTTACCTTCTAAGGCAAGTCACTATCGGGTTTTGAGTTTGAGAGCTTTTCCAATCAAACCAATCACTCACACACCTCACATACATCATATAGAAGTGATCCAAACACTCACATAACATCTGGAACACAGATTTCACAAAATCACCAGTCAATTGCTCAAGGTTTTAACCAAAGTGCAGTTGAGATGCCATGAAGTGATCCAGCCATTCTCAGTCAAGTCCAAGCATTCCAACACACTCCATAGGGTGTAGGGAAGCTGTTCAGATCATCATAATTCATCTGTAACACCTCCTACTCAGAAATCAATATGCCCTTGCTGTCACGACCTAGAGGTAAGCCTAAACTTGGTCATCTCTCAATCTATGCATATTTCCTCGCACAATACTTTTGCCAAATGTTCATAATCATGCATGGAATGTTTTCCCTCAATTAATTGCATTGTTTGAATCGTGTATCAAAAATCCTAGCCTTCATGCAGAAATTAGGGTTCTTGAGGATTTTTCATGATTTCTTGTTATATGTTTAATTTAAATGAAATTAAATACCATAGACATGATCGTGAGGTTGAAACGAGTTGATTGGTATGTGGATTGCATGATATGATCAAGTATTCAGTGAGATTGGAGAGAAAATGCAAATCTGGGCAAACCCAGAACACGCGCGTGTTCTTGGGTGTTCTTGGCGCCATTTTTTTGAATATTTGAATATTTGAATTTTGTGATTTTATTTAATTGATTCAAAAATTAATTTCTCTCTGAGTTTTAATGATTTTGAGTTGATTCTTTTTTTAATAATTCACAAAAATGTTAAGATATTTTATTTTCCCAAAAAATCCCAAAAATATTATTTATTGTATATAATTGATATTTTTGCAAAGAATTAATCTTTTAATTGTTTTTGACATTTGAAATATTTTTTCCACCTTGATTTTACAACTTTTAATGCTTTCTAATTATTTTGTAGGTCAATACTTAATTTTTGAAGCATTAATCCAAGATCACAATTTATTTTCCAAATGTTAAACAATTTTAATCATTTTAATAGAATTTTTATTAAATTAAATACATTTTTTTGAAAATAAATTAGGGTTTTTGGATTAATTCAACCCTCATAAATCATTTTCAAAACATTTTGGGCCTCTAATAGAGTGTAAGACCCAATCATTTTTTGACCAACTTATTTTTGGGCCTCAGTGTATTGTATAAGTCCCGATACCATAAAAAACAAACGGCGCGATCGTCGCCTTTTGAAAAATAACCTTTTGGGCCTCTCCTTGAGCTATAAGACTCATTCAAAACTTTTGGGCCTCTATTAGAGTGTAAGACCCAACCCCCTTTTAACCAAAATCACTTTGGGCCTCATTTATTGTATAAGTCCCTCTGCGTTAAAAGAAAACCTCGGCGCGATCGCCATTTCAAACGGAAAAATCATCTGGGCCTACCCTCGTGTTATAAGCCCCACTCTTTTTCTTTAAAACTTTTTGGGCCTCTTGAGAGAGTGTAAGACCCATCCCTTTGTACATAAAACAATTTTTGGGCCACAGTCACTTGTATAAGTCCCTCTGTATAAATTCAAACAGTGCGCTCGCTGATGAAGCACTTTCTCCTTTGATTTTGAAAATACTGTTGTTTTCAATCTTTCTTTGTTAAACAACTAACCAAACAGCATGGAAGCCTTACAACCGAGTAAGTGTTTATACGCTTTCATTTACCGCTTTCATATACATATAACTGTATTGTGGGGTTGTTTCGCTGTAAGTCTTCTTTCATAAACTCATATCAATTGTGTAATAATAGTATAGATATTTAGAGTTTCCCCAGCAACTACGTCTAACATTAAGCCCATTGATCACTCTTAAATAGTCAAAACTATATCCCCATAGGATTACCAGACACAGTCTTCCCTCCTCTTGGGGTTAAACAATATGGAGACATGAAAGGCAGCATTCTCGGTGAACCCTTTCATAGACTGTCACCTTTAGAAGTTGTCAAAGAAACTCAATTCCCTAGAGATGATCTTTTCTCTGTGAATGGCATCTCTTGAGTTTCTTCCAAATTCTCGAACTTTCCTGACTTGATCTATTCCTTGTGAATAGCTTGCCTTGAATTTCTCGGGGTTTAGGGACCCACAGGCTTCTTAAAAGCACTTGTCAAGAAACTCTATTCCCCAGAGATGATCTTTTCTCCATGAATGGCATCTCTTGAGTTTCTTCCAAATTCTTGAACTTTCCAGACTTGATCTATTCCTTGTGAATAGTTTACCTTGAATTTCTCGGGGTTTGGGGACCCATAGGCTTCTTAAAAGCACTTGTCAAGAAACTCTATTCCCCAGAGATGATCTTTTCTCCGTGAATGGAATCTCTTGAGTTTCTTCCAAATTCTCAAACTTTCCTGACTTGATCTATTCCTTGTGAATAGCTTGCCTTGAATTTCTCGCGGTTTGGGGACCCACAGGCTTCCTAAAAGCAACCGTGCCTCCTCTTGGGCTTAGTACAAGGACCCATCGGCTTCTTAGAAGTATTCACAGCCTCCTCTTAGGCTTCGTATAATGATCTCTTCCTCCGAGAATGATAGCCTCCTCTTGGGCATCGTACAAGGACCTGTCGGCTTCTTAAAAAGTTTCCAGCCTCCTCTTGGGCTTCATACAAATTGTCCCGACGACCTCCTAGAGGTATAGGAATAGAACTTAATCATCTGCATAGAACAGTCCTTTCATAGAGTCTACTACTGTTTCTCAAAGCATGGTACAAAAGATGACACTCTAGACTTGGAAAGTCTAATCTCCTTAAGTCTCAAAGACATTCTCAAGTGACCCCTTCGTTAAATAAGAAGAAAACCCGCAGACTCGGACAGTCTCAATACCCTTCGGATTTCCCACTTCCTTAAAGAACAGGAATAACCCGGATCCTCGAATCAAATCCTCGAGTACAGTGTTGCTCATATAAGAACTGATTTTCTCTTTAAAAATCAGTATACTGGACCTCTCACTTAACTGAACAGTCGCCATAGCCTCCTCTTAGGCTTTGTATAAAGATCCTTCTCCCGTGAAGTTAGCCTCTCTCTTGGGCTTTGTACAATGACTCTCCCCAGCGGGATCAAACAACGTTTAGCCTCTTTCTCGGGCTTTGTACGAGACACATAAGAGACTCCCTCATTGAGTCAATCACCCTTTAGCCTCCATCTCGGGCTTTGTACGAGATACAAAACTCTCTTGTTGAGTCAAATAGCCTCCATCTCGGGCTTTATACGAGATACCAAAAGATTCCCTCGTTGAGTCAAAACCTTTTAGCCTCTCTCTCGGGCTTTGTACGAGACACATTTTAGCCTTCTCTTAGGCTTTGTATAAGAAAACCACTGGTTGATTCAATTAACCTTTTAGTATCAAAGTTGTGCCTCGTTCACAGTACAGAAACTTCAACAACTCCTTCCCCTCCATCTAACTGCTGTAAGCGGCAAGCCTCTGGATCATCTACATCCATGCCAATGTCCCTCTTTTAGTATAAGAAATTCCTAAGGAAAGATGGCATTACTCTACACTGAGTTAAAGTCTTCTCCTTCAGGTTAAAAATCCCCTTTAAAGGAAATTATGGCATTGCCGGATTGACATATCCCGGTTAAAGTAATTCTCCTTTATAAATAGTCGTAACAGACAAACCCCTCTTTAGAGATGACAAATTCTCTCTAAAGTCAACACTTTTAGCTTCACATCTTGGGCTTCGAACAAGATACAAATAGACCCTTCAGCTTCACATCTTGGGCTTTGAATAAGATATAAACCACCTTTTCAGCTTCACGTCTTGGGCTTTGAACAAGACACCAAATACCATTTCCTCCCATAGAATAGGAGGAACTACGAACGCTCTGATTTCCCTGTTTCGGTAAACGGGAATACGTAGGCATAAGATTGAAAGAAAAATCTTAGCGAGCACACTAAACAAAAACCCAAAATCCCATACTTTCATATATATTCGTCCTAACATCTCAACCGATAGCCTAAAGCACCCCTCGTCAACAAAATAAACTTAGGAGAAACCCCGAATCTTTGTAGCATCTGTAAACCAACAGTTTTGACTGTTTAACCTCAGTATGCAAGCAGGGTTAGTTGGAGACATCTATTTCCCTTCCTTCATCAGCTTTAATAGGATAAAAAATGAATCGAGCTATAGTACCAGAGCGATCGTGCTTCGCAACCACATCCAAAAATCACTCGCTACACTCCCAAACGGGGATAAAGAACTCTTGACTCTGGTCAAGGTTCCAAGGGAAATTAGGGTCTGACGGCAAGACACCTACATGGAGTGCGGCGACTCCAAGCCAAAGGCTAAGTAAAACGGGGAAAGAAGTGTCCACGACGAAACACCTAAATAGAACACGGCGACTTTAAACCTAAGGTTAGGTTAAAAAGGGAAGGAAAGTCTCGATCGCGCGGTGGCGTGAGACAAGGGAAATGATGGACAAGGCTCTCCTAAATGACAGGCAGTCAACGGGGTAGACCCTTTCCTTTGGAATGAAGGACAAGAAACAGAGGAACACGAGGAAATCTCTGGTATCAAGAGTAGAATGAACATCAATATATACAACAAGTGTAACCAAAATTAAATTGAAAAATGAAAACCAGGAATTAGCTAAAATGAAAATGAGGACAGTCAAGATAAAGTTAAAATCAAATAAAATCTATTTAAACAGAAATTTCTAAATTAGAACTAATATAGGTTAAAATTTAAAAAAACTAAATGATTAATTCTAAAAGAAAGAAAAACTAGTTCTAAAATAACTAATAAAATAAAAACCGAAATAACTAATAAAATAAAAATTAATTGAAAACTAAATAAATTAATTCTAACTAAAAATCTAAGTTAAATCAACTAACTAAATCTAAACAAATTAAAACTTAATTGCTACGCTCTAACTAGAACTAAATAATTAAAACTAAAATAATTAATTAATCATAATTGAAAACTAATTAGCAAGCTAAATTAAAATCTAACTAATTTACTGATTAAGTTAATTTCTAACTAATAACTAATTTACTAAATAAAACTCAATGAAAAACTAATTCTAATTCAATTGAAATTAAATAAAAAATTGAGGGTGAAGGCCTATGGGGGGTGTAGCGCATGGAGATTGAGCTTGGAGCAAAACACAAAGGCCCAAGGGTGGCCAGACGGGTACAGAAAGTGAGTCATAGAACCCGATTTGACTTAGCTTAAATGACAAAGAAAAGAAAAAAGAAGAAACCTAATCACACAACTGTTAACAAAAATGCAGAAAAACAAAGAGATTCCAAAAGAGTAACTTCTGTCCAAACGTAAACACATACAATGGAGAAACCTGGGAAACGTGAAATCAACACCACCACCTCTCAAATTCAATCGTTCTCTCTCGTGAATGCTGTTTTGTATCAGGTTTGTCTGGTTTGTTTGTGCAGAAGTTTTGGAGCTTTGTTGACAGGCTGGTGGTTTGTACGGTTTGGTCAAAGGGGAGGTTTTGATGCAGGTTTGAGCAATGTCACGGTTGGTGGCAATAGATGTGTGTCGTTGTTCTGTATGGCAGAAGTTTGAAATTGCAACAGGGCAATGGTCATGTAAATTGTAGCTACCCTTTCACTAACGTAACTGAGAACAAGCTCGGTATCTTTACAACCTCTACCTCTCTCAAGAATATGGAGGGATTCCACACAATAATCACAAGTTGGCAACATAAACAAAAGGAGTCGAAATCGAACGGACTACATAATGGTGTGACCAAAATTAGCACAGCAACCATAAAATCAAGCCAGTCTATTATTCACAACAACTTCCAAACATAAAGAATAAAATAAAACATTAAAACTGATATCAACATTTAAATAAATCATGGCCTCAGTAATAAACTCGTTATGCAATTCTCTATAGATTTGAACAACAACCACAAATTCTTGTGTGCGACACTAACTGAAGGCTCTGCAGATTTAAGCAATTTTTTGGTAAAATAAGGCGCTAGATGAAGTGTTCCAACATGTAGAAGACATGATGTCCTAACGAATGTTCTGACATCTTAAACTGATACAGCAGACTATTTTGTCTGGTCCAAGAATAACGGAAGCAATCAGAGCATGGATCAAGGACAGAAGATTAAAGCCCAAGGAAGCAGATGCCTATAAATAGAAGACTTAGACCTAGGTGTTTAGAATGCCTTGATTACGCCTTTTGTAACCTTGTGTTCTTGCGTAAGAAACAAGGGTTTAGGGTTTTGAGAGTCGTTGGCTCTCTAGGTTATAAGTCTCCCTTTGTATTGTTTGATGCATTGTGGTAGATATTGTTGTCACACAGATCCATAAGCCTTGAGGTATTGGATTTTGTATTGTTCTTGGATGAAGCTTTTAAGAAAATCTGAGTTAGCTTGTTTGTCAAGAAAGCTTGATAGATTTTTGTATTGACAGGGATGATGTAGAAATCACAGTTGGTGATTAAGGGAAGTGAGTGGGGTATCTCATATCAGGGTTGTAAACGTTTGAGTTTAGCCTTGGTAAAGATGTTTATTGGGTAGATGGTAGGTATAAAGTTGTAAACGAGGGAGTTTAACTTTGTAACAGTTCTACAGATAGTGGAGTCTTCTTCCTGGATTGGTATCCCCCAGATGTAGGTGAATTGCACCAAATTGGGTTAACAACTGTTGTGTTCTTTATCACTCTGCAGATTTACAGTTTCTGTTAGGGTTCATGATAGACATGTTGGATTAGATGTCTTGACATCTTTAATTGTGCAGTTCTTATATTCAAGGTATCAGTCTGCAATTGAGCCTCTGAGTTTAAATGATTATGTAGGACAATGTCTTGACATGTGTTAGGACATCTGCTGTCTGCATAGGCCAAAATTTCAATTGGTATCAGAGCAGGCATCCTGTCTGGTTCTGGATGAGATCTTTGGGAGATACTTTCTGGTGTTTAAACAAGGAGGAGTTTTGAAGATCAGATCAATCAACTCAGACATACTCAAGGGTATTAATGGATGAGATGGATGTTCTGGTTCGAAGGGAGCAACCCGGAGGTTGTTCATATTGCTGAGGAGATTCTACAACAACTACATGAGAAGTGGCTAGTTCTCTTGTTGGTGTGTCTTATAAGATGTTGTGACATCTTATTAGGGCAAGCAGGATTTGTTCCTTGGTGGTTCCGCTGCATGTGTTTCTGATGGAAGAGCTCTAGAATTATGGGATTCTAGAGTTGTTACTGAAGACAGTTGGTGGAAGGTCTCAATCGTCGGCCTCTATATTTGAAGATATCTGCATTCTTTTATTCCAAAGTCGGGAGCAATGGAGTGAAGGGAGTTGTGGTTAGATATCTGGTATTGTGACTTGGTACTTAGAAGCTTGGTTTCTTGGTGTAGTTGAAGTCAGTTGAACAGGAGAGGAGTTGAGTTTAAGTTTATCAGGTTCTTGCTGTAGAGGTTTGATAAACTATTGATCAACTAGGTTGTCAAAGATACTTGAGAATTCTCTCAAGTCCACTCATAAAGGCATCTATGTCATGTATCTGGAGTCTTCTAGTTACTCTTCTGACTAGAAGGTGTTTCTTTGAAACACAATCTGAAGAAAGTGGAGGTGATTTATTTTCACCATCCAAAACCACAAGGAAGGATTCATCTCTCTTGACCCTAAGAGTGGATCCAATCTGATTGAAGAATTGTTAAGGTAAATAAGATTCGTTAAGAGAGAATCTTAGTTACTTGAGTCAAGGGTGGCAGCCATGGTATCTCAACATTGTCCTTTGAAGTAGATACTTGCAAAAGATTAAATACTTTATAAGTGTTTATGACGTGATCTGATGAAGCTCAGCTACAACAGTGAAGAAGGGGTATTGGACAAGGATTTAAGATCAATTGCTATTTGTGGAGTTCACAAGTATTTAATTGATTATCCTTGAAAGTCAAGATTGCTAATGTTCAATAAGATGTTGGAACATCTCATCATCAGAGTTTATGCAGAATCATGGGAGGGGTACTGCATACGCTTTAGCATCTGTTTTAGTCTTAGGTGGTGACCTAAGAAGTGGCTTTAGTTGGGTGTGACAGAAGCATGTGTTCTATGGAGAGTTTCCCGGCAAGAAACTAGTCTGGACTTTGATGCTGTTGAAGATGAAGATGAAGACATCATAATCTTGATGGTTACAGCTTGGATCAGTTTATTTTTGATCTAGGTGCTTTGGAGCATGGATCTCGCTCTTCTTGGAAGTCAAAGTTAAGTGGCAGTTATCTGTGACTTTCTACAGTCAACACTACTAAGGAAAGTGGCATTCTTTGGTATGGCTATGGTGTAGTCTTGGACTACTTATTTTCTGAAGATTCAGACGTGGCAGGTGTGAAGTCTTTGGAGTTTTAAAGAAAGATGGAGGTTGTCTACTCAAACTTGGTGTTGAATCAAGTCTATGAGAGCATGGAACTCTTGTTTTGCAAAGGGAGGAGGTTCTTCTAAGTGGCAGAAGGAGGAGCTGAATTCAATAGTTGGATGTCATATCAGAATGTTCTGATATCTAGCTTAACATCAGAAGTCTCAGCTGGTGATGTGGCACATCAGCTTAAGATAAGGTGATCTACGGGAGAATGGAAATTATGGATGCTTCAAAAAGGTCTATCTCATGCAGTTTGCGAGAGCTGTAGATGGGAAGATGTTACATGACTAAGAGGCTTGGTGGATCCAAGATGTCTTGCTATGGAGCAAGTAGTTAATGTGACTTGAAGATCTGATTTCATTGGTGGATCAGTGTATCTTGTGGGAATTCTGGAGAAGAGTGATATCAATCAAAAAGTGGCATTTGGTTGGTTTCATAGTGTGCATTCAAGCAAGATGCTTGAAACTGATTGCTCTTGTGTAGAAGAGTAGTTAGTTGAAAACGTAAGGAAGTTATGGTTCTCTTGGAGCTTGTGACAGAAGTTATAGGTTGAGGATGGAAGTATACCTTCTTTTGGTGTATGAGAGTTTATTTCTCTCTGGGTTTCTGAAGTTCTCTTTGTTCAAGTTGGTGGCGCAGTGTTGTGTGAAGATCTTCAGTGTGGATTACTATGTTGATAGTAAGTTCAGTGGTGGAGCATATCAAGAACCATAATGTGTGGTGTCTATTATGTGTGGAAGATGTCCTAACTGATGCTAGAACATATTTGGGTTGGTTATCCTTGGTGGAGGATTTCAGGTTCTGTGAGGAACTGGTTACTTGCATCGTGTCTAAGAAGTATCTACATTGTCATATGGGAGAATGATGGAGTAGAAGAACTGTCTTGGAAGTCTGATGTAAGTGCTTGAGAAGACTGGAGTGGTTCATATGTTGATTGCATGAAGGTATGGTTTCTGATGTGTTCAGAAGTGGATATTCACCAGAAGATCAGAAGTATTCCAGGTTATTATACGGGAGAATGATAAGGAATGACTGTCTTGGATTGTGGGGTGTCTATCTTTATTGCTGGCTTGGTAAAGTCAGTGAAAAATCTTGTGAAGGGGATATTGCCCCTGGCTGCAAGTCATGCTAGTAGTTGATCAGTTTGGCATCTGTGAAGTTCTGGAGCATGCATACGATATCTGACATCGTTATAACAAACTAAAGGGCCCTGTGCGTCTCTTTGAGGAATGTGAATCATTTTGATTCAATTGGTTTGTGCCTCAAGCAGCTGAAGGTCTATCCATGAGAATTCAAGAGGAGTTCGTGTGGTGTGTAGATGGTTGCAAGATGGGGGGAATCAATGGGACTTTGATCTTAAGCCAAAAGTTTGTTATGGTAGGATTGTTATCCTTTTATTATTTCCTCAAGGGTAGCATGATGGTGATCATGTGTGAGTGATTATTGGTTCTTGTCAGAAGAAGCAATAAGAGAATTGATGTTTGTGTTCATCAGGTGGTTTGACCTAAGGGTGCGCTCTTGAAGACATGAAGATGCGTCTTATGTTTTCCATTCATTAGCTAGGTGTTCTGTGGAAGCGCACTGGTTACCTTAGATATGAGGAGTTGCTCCTTAATCTAGGTGTCAAGAAGGATGTCTTGACATTTTGTATTGTTACAAGTTAGGGGAGACTTGGCAGTGCAAGTGAAATGGTTCTTATTGGATGCTTAAGAATCATTGATTGAGTCTGGGGGAATTTATTTTTCTCTGCAGACTGTAATCATAAAATTGTGAAGTTATTGATCAATACAGAAATCTCTGGATGCTAATTGGGAGATTTTTGAAGAAATGTCTTAACATCTTGGCCAGCTCTATTCGTCTTCTAGTTTAAAGGATTATTCTTGGGACTTATCAAAAGGATGGAGACTGTGATTTAGATGGACTAAACAAGACTGACAAAATGTCAGGATGTTATTTAAGACCTGAATGTGAGTCGTATCTGACTATGTTGGATGGTGGTGAGTGCTTCCTAAGAGAAGGCATGAGTAACATGTGATTTGTTACAAGTGATCCTTTTTGGACGGTTACTCTTAAAAGTTTGAATAGTCTTATCCTAGTTGGGCGGTGCACAGTTATTAATGTTGAATTCACCTACCTAAATTTATTTCTCTTTGAATTGTTCAGCGGTAACTTCTTTGGACCGTGATTATCTAGAGAAAGTGTTTAGGTATTTAAAGAGTGCATCTGTTTGAGGTAGTCCAGAGTGTGGGTTGTTTCATCATGTCGTTCATTCGTGTTTGGATAAGTAACATATGGATATGGAACTACATTGGTTTCTTTTGTCAATTTTTGGCTAAAAAGGGGGAGAAAGGATGTGTGGGTGAGTATTTCAACATACATCTCTGGTGGTTGTCTTGCAAGGATGATGGAGAGGATGTTCTAACATTCTATCAGAGTCTTTCCCTTTGTGCCTTGTGATCTGAGTTATGAAACAGGTTGTGTCTTGTGATCTGAGTTACATTCCCTGTGAACTCTGTGTTACAAATGATACAACTGTTTCTTCTTAAGCTCTTTCTGGATCTTCTTGTGGGTTCTCTTATGCCCCTCAAGAGGAAGATTCATCCTTTCGTGGCAAGTACTAGTTTAAGGGGGAGAGAATCATATACTCTTCCTCGTGTACACCAACATACAAATAGGAATTTCAGGGGTAAGAAAGAGTCTGAGATGGGTTCCAATCATATCTACCAAGCGCCCGGTCTTTCTTTTTCTACCAAAGGAGTTTTAACCAAATTTTTTTCAAAAGGGGTAGACTGAAGGCTCTGCAGATTTGAGAAATTTTTTGGTAAACAATGTGCTAAATGAAGTGTTCCAACATGTAGAAGACATGATGTCCTAACAAATATTCTGACATCTTAAACTGATACAGCAGACTATTTTGTCTAGTCCAAGAATTAAGGAAGCAATCAAAGCATGGATCAAGGACAGAAGATTGAAGCCCAAGGAAGCAAAGGCCTATAAATATAAGACTTAGACCTAGGTGTTTAGAATGACTTGAGTACGCCTTTTGTAACCTTGTGTTCTTGCGTAAGAAACAAGGGTTTAGGGTTTTGAGAGTCGTTGGCTCTCTAGGTTGTAGGTCTCCCTTTGTATCGTTTGATGCACTGTGGTATATATAGGTGTCACACATATCCATAAGCCTTCAGGTACTGGATTGTGTATTGTTCTTGGATGAAGCTTTTAAACAAATACGAGTTAGCTTGTTTGTCAAGAAAGCTTGACAGATTTCTGTATTAACAGGGATGATGTAGAAATCACAGTTGGTGATTAAGGGAAGTGAGTGGGGTATCTCATATCAGGGTTGTAAATGTTTGAGTTTAGCCTTGGTAAAGGTGTTCATTGGGTAGATGTTAGGTATAAAGTTGTAAACGTGGGAGTTTAACATTGTAACAGTTCTACAGATAGTGGAGTCTTCTTCTTGGATTGGTATCCCCCAGATGTAGGTGAATTGCACCGAACTGGGTTAACAATTGTTGTGTTCTTTATCATTCTGCAGATTTATAGTTTCTGTTAGGGTTCATGATAGACATGTTGGATCAGATGTCTTGACATCTGTGATTGTGCAGTTCTGATATTCAAGGTATCAGTCTGCTGTTGAGCCTCTGAGTTTAAATGATTATGTAGCACAATTTCTTGACATGTGTTAGGAGATTTGCTGTCTGCATAGGCCAGAATTTCACTAACCAATTTCAATAATATCCCAAAACAATCAGCAGCGGCATCACATGATGAAACAAACATTAATACTAGATCATTAACCGCAAAACAACATGGCCCTTCACTATCTTTTTGTGATTTTTATAAAATTAAAACCTAATAAGATAAGTAAATTTAAGTTAAAATAAAATTAGTTGAAAAATTAATTTAACCTAAAAGAAGAAAAAGAAAACAAAAAGGACTAATTAAAATGGAATTGGAATATAAACTAGATAGAAACATAAACCAAACTAAATAAACAAAGTAAATTGGAATTAGAAATAACTTAATTGAAAATAAACCAAATTGAAACTAAAGTTAAACTAAAATCAAAATTAAACTAATTAAAAAAAACTATAATTAAATAAACAAGTTAAATAAGCTATAAACTAAATTAAAAATATAATCTAAGAAAATTAATTGAATGACACTAAAATAAAACAAAAGAAAAAGAAAATCGTAGGGAATGATAAAAATTGGCTAAAATGCATGATTAATAAATACTGAGATGCTTAACTAAAAAAGTCCAAAATGACTGACGTAAAATGATATGAAAAAGATCAGAATATCTGAGGGTAAAATTTGGGGTATGACAGCGAGAGTGTAAGGATTAAACCTGATAGTGGAAACCAAGCATCAATCCTAAAAATAGCGAGAGCGCTTTAGGTATCGATTAGGATCTAATTGGTTTTCAAAATATGCTTTCTAATTAAAACGGGCGAGCGAGAGCAAAATCATGTGGTTAGGGAGTGTTGCTATAGTCAATAGCGCGGGAGTGTGAGACGGAATCTTTAAATTGATATTTTCTATGGAGCGTAGTTTAATTATAATTAGAACCTAAAATCTACAGAGTCCCTTAGGAACACGGAATCCATATTCCGGTCTCTCTTTATTGTTATATTTTCTAAGTTTCATTTTAGTTTTCATTTTAAGTTCGTTTAAACCAAGTAATCATTAGTCTTAGCTTTATATCGCAGCAATAGATAACGGTAGGTTGACATTGGTCTCTGTGGGTTCGACAATCTTTATATTACTTCGATATCTCCGTGCACTTGCTGACGCATCAGGATTCGAATTTCTCTTGCAAGGTAAGCCTGAACTTTTCAAACTCCATGAAACATGCATCATTTTTTATATTTCAAGTTACCAACATGTTTCTGCACTTGTATAGAATGTTTTCCCTCAATAAATTGCTATATATCAATCCTGTATAGGATTTCATAGTGTTCTTGCAAAAATTACAGTTCATTTGTTCATCACTTGATAACTCACTCTACACTTAAAAGAAATGAAATTAATTGGTACCATTGAATTCCTTGTTCAAAAACAAACAACTTTCATGTTTACATCATGCAAAATCATTACGTATTGAGGGAGATATGAAAGGTTTTGCAAAACGACCATGGAGGGAACACGCGAGGAAGAAGATGACCGTTGGCGCCTTTTTTCAAATTTAATTCAAATTTTTAAAATTTTAATTATTTTCAAAAATTAATTTCTCTTTCTATTTTAATCTTTTTCAAGTGATTCTTTAAACATAAATCCTTCACATATTTAAATATTTTATTGCACAAAAAAATCAAAAAAATATTTTATTTGATATATTTTTAAATATTTTAAAGAATTTTATTTAATTTGTTTTAAACATTTTAAATAATTTCTTTTTCTTGATTTTTCAAAAACAATTTGATTTTAAATCATCATGTGAATAAAACCTTATTTTCCAAACCTTAATCATAATTCATAACATGTTTATTGAATTTTTTTTATATTTTTTCATTTTTTAATTGATTTTTCCTTTTAAAAATACCTAAAAAAATAGAAATTAGGGTTTCTTTGATTCAATCTTTCAAAACTTCATTTCAAATAAACTTTGGGCCTATATTAGAGTGTAAGACCTAACCCCCCTATGTACATAAATAAATTTTGGGCCTCTATTGTAGTATAAGTCCCACAACGTCTTTCGGTATCACGGTGCGATTACTATTTTCAAATAAATCATTTGGGTATCTCCTTGAGTATAAGCTCCAATCTTTTGTACATAAACTTTGTTTTAAACAATAAACAACCTCTATGGGCCTCTCCTTGAGTTGTAAACCCCATACCTCTGTGTAATACCCCAAAATTTTCCCTCTTATTTTTCTCAATAATTGGCTTATGTTTTACTCATTTGCATTTCATGATAGGTCATATTAAATCATACACATCACTGGTTGCAAGGCATGGGATCAGGTGTCTCAAGACATAAGCAGTTCAAATGCAAAAGACAAGAGAAAAGTTTTTCAAATAAGTCACAAGGGCTTTTCATATCTCAATTCATCTTATTTGAGCCATCAAGATATCATAAGATGAGAATTCAATAGAAGATTGAAGGAAGTCATATTCTCCTAACCAGTGCAAACTAGGGTTTTGGAATTTTGGAGTATAATACCCCAATGGGTAGGGTCTTGGAGCTTTTATCATTTCCAAATGGCATATCTCATCTTTGTTGGAGAGGATATACATCATACTCATATGAATTTGGATTTAGATGGTGTGCTGATTTCTCCTAGACTAAGGGGTCAAAATTAGGGTTTACCATAAAATCAGTGTATTTCTGATTTTTTTGGGCAAAACTTGATTCTATGGTATTCTACATGTCCTCAAGGGTCTAAGGATGAAGAATGATCCATTAATTTGATTTGGAAGGGTTTCAATTGACCAATTGATTGAGAATCGGGAGAATTGGGGAAAAGTCAACTATGCAAAGGAAAAAGTCAACTTCTGACTTTTTGAGGTCAAATTCAGGTTCCTCATGTCAAATGTGATCATTGGTGAGGGTTTGATCAAGAAATAATGGATGATTCATCAAAAATCAAGAAATGTGCAAAGTTGCCAAAAATAGAAATTAGGGTTTCTATTTATGGCAAGTTTTGGCAAGGTGAGAGGTCAACTTTGGGGCTTTCTTTCTCCATGCTCCAAGAACCAAATAGAGGGGCTAGGGAGGCCTATCAAAATTTCACATTTTAAGCTTCAAATCCATAGCAAGAACTCCTCCATTGGATCAAAATTGAAGGAGTTATGATTGATTAAAGTTGGAGGTTTGTAGGGCATTTTTGACCAGCAAGGCAAGTCATGGGCTAGCCAGCACGCAGTCATTTCATCAAACATCTTGTGTGCATGTTTTATCCAACTTCCAAGCCAAATATCTCATTGCTAGAGGCTTCATTTGGAAAATTGGTCAACATCAATTTTGTTCCTCTTGATCCCCTCTTCAACTTTTATGTTGAACAAATTTTCATTTGATCAACCATTGGAGGGATAGAGTAGCTTAAAGTGGGAGTCTCAAACTGATTCATTCACATGCATGTGGTAGGGCACGACCAGGTCCAGCTGACTTGCTAACACAGTTGTATGCAAGCATTTTCATAAGACATTTTTACATTGTTAAAGATTTCATTTGCAAATATGTTTCACACCAATGTTGTTGTCTTTCATTTCCTCTTTCCAAAGAACCAAGAATCAAGTCATTTCATTCATTGATCATCAAGATGTACTTGCCTAAAGTTGCCATCATGCTAGCTGATTTTCTTACATGACAAGTAACTAAATGCAAGGCAAGATCAGATTGCATTGTTATTGTCAGCCTCCCATGCGCATGCCATCATGTATCATGTCCAAAGCATTGCCATAATTAACCAAGCACACACCTTACATGCATCATGTGCCTCATGCATGCTTTGCCATGTTTGTTAAAACATAAGAGAAAATGAAAGAAACTTGCAGAGCAAGCCTTGCTGCTACCCTCATCATCACCATCTTACTTCACCACCACCATAGCATGCCATGGTCTCTCTTCACTCTAACACAACACCATGACTCGTGTATAAGAGAATTGACTCACCACTAACTCAGTTAACTTGAGTTATAACTGTTAACCAAGGTGGTTAACAGCTAACTCACCTTATAAATTCAATCTCCAACAGAATTTGGAGGGGATTTTGGCTCATACTTCAGTTTCTCTCAACATTCCACTCTTGATTCTCCTTGAAACCTCACACATTTTCTCTCTAAGTTTTGCTCTCTCTCGTGCTCATTCTCTCTGCAAGTTGTTCAATCTTCTTCTCCATTCATCAATCATCATCAAGAGATCTTGAGGCTGGCACTGAAGCCTCAAATTGCATCTTCTTCTTCTTCCAAATCTCACTGAGTTCAAGCAATTAAGCCTTTATTTGGCCAAAAGTAAGTTCAATCAGCAAGGAATCTCACCTCTGGTCTTCTCTTGCTCAAAGCTCCATCTACAACAGGTTTTGTTTCAATCTTTTTCTTGCCATTTCTGCTGATTTAAGCTTGTTTTTGCATGATTGAAGCTCAGTAGGAGCAATGTAATTATTCGGCTAGTTGATAGGCATCTTAGATGCTTAGTTGAAATTTTAGGGCAAAACTTTGTGGCTTCGAATCTCTGTGTACGTGTACTATTGGTGATTTTTGTGGATGGATCCATGATCTACTTGAGGAGAGGAGTAGTTTGATGTATGGATTGCTAATTTCTATGATGGTTGACGTTTGAACACGGCGGAGAGGTCACCAGAGAAAGTGACCGGAAAGACCAGTCCGGCCACCAGCCATAAACCCTAGTTCATTGCCAGGTTAAGGCCCAACCGTTGGATCCTTTGAATCTAACACACACGAGCTTGCCAGCGAATAAAAAAACCACCTCCCTCTCACGTGCCATTTTCTTTCTGATTTTAATTTCAATTTTTAATCCCACGTGGCTGGTATACGGTTGCTTATCATGTGCTTGTTTTCTGGTCCACCTGATTGAGTTATTTTCCATGATCATCGCACTTGACTTCATCCAATGGCTCAGGATGAATCAAAGAATTTGACTAACATCCATGTGATGCACTTCCTCTGAATGCTTAGTGGACTGGATTGTTTATTTTGCTACGCACACCCCCTATCCTGGGCCCAGTATGCATTTTCAACTGAGTTTTTACTAATGTTGCACCTCCCTGCTCCATTTTCTTGTTTTTTTGTTTTTTTTCACATACATGATTGGTTTTTAATTTTTAAAATTGTTTCTAAGCATCAGAAAATTCCATAAAAATTCATGAGGCATAATAAAACATTTAGATAATTTTTTATTATTTTACTTTCTGGTTTTATTATATTTTTCCTTATTTCTATGAATTTTCTTTCATTTTCTTTTGTTTGTGCATTGCATCATGACACATGCTACATCTTGATTTTATTTGACATATTTGTACATTGTTTCTTTGCATAATAATTGGTATGTACCTTTATGATATGATGAGCCATGTTATACATTTTTTGTGAATTTTCTAAGTCATTTCTTGATGACTTTTGAGTGATGTTTTTGAGTCAATTGTTAAGGTACTTTGTATGACATTGTGAGACCTCTTTGAGCATGTTCCTCAATGATTTTTGAGCCACCTTCTTGTGACATGTTTACCCACTGGTTGCACTTAAAATAACTTGAATCTCACAATTTTGTTGAGCCTTTAAATTTCATTTTGATCCATTAAAATGCATGTGGGGTTGTGTAGGAATTAGAGAATTTGTGCTTATGTTTTGATTGGTATTATGTGCCAATCTTCTTTGACTATTTGTTGAGGTTTTTAATTCATGTTGTATGAATATTATAGGTCATTTTTACCATGTCATAAGTCATCCAAAGTTCATTCTTATATGATTGTAGTGCACATGTTCTAAAGTGAAATATCTTGTGTAATTGTGTTTTCTTCTCTAATCTTCTTTGAATACATGTTTTCCTCAATACATGGGTGATCCCAAATCATTACTTGATCATGATTCACTTCTGTTTTCAATCATTTTCAATCATATTACATGACCTATAATTTCATGTCACATGTTTCTAAAGATCACAAACTTTTGCATACTTTATTTGAACTTGTTTGACTTAACTTGAACTTGTTTGCTCTTAATCTTCTAAGTGCTTCAACATGACAATTGTATGAATTTTGTGCTTATATTCTTAACGTCTAAATGTCATTTCAAATGCCCTAAACTACTGACTTGCATTCATTTTTTTTGGTTATTCAATTTGCATATTCATTTCTTACTTGCATGTCTTGTATGATGCATTGTTGGAACTTTAATGATGTTTGCTCCCATCTTTTGCTTACTTGATCAATCCTTGATCTTGTGAATCATATGCCATTTGAATAATATCTTAACTCATTCTTAAATGTCATTTACTTCTGACTTTGATGGTTACATATGCATTTATTCATGTTTACTTTCCAATTATATACATCTTGTGTAGTTAATGTTCAACTCACATTTGCATGATTGTTTGGTGTATAGTTTGACTTTGTTTGATATCATATGACATGTTTACATTAGCATGGTACCTTAGCATATACCTACTGACTTGGCATGTCCCTTAACCATTAGGACCCTTCCCTTTTGGTTTGAACTTCATTTTCTTATTAACTTGTCTTCTTGAATCAAATAGTTTTGTTTGGTTTAAGTTTCTTGTACTAGTTTTCAATACTTGTGATAATAATGCACTAACCTTTTGTGTAGGGGCAGAGGTAAGTCACTTGAGTAAGGGGATGTTAATCCATACTCATCTCTTCTCTCATCTCTTCTTTCATCTCTCATCTCTTTTACTTATCATTTCTCTTTTGTGAATAGCATGATATAGTGCTTCGTGTGTACAACTTCTTCATACCCCTTAGGGATCCTAGCTCATCCTTAATTTTTTATTAAGGTGAGGTAGGATAAGCATTAGGTAGTGTTATCCCTCTCTTCTTTTAGACTTAGGTGGTTCATTTGCCTCACATAACCATAAGACCTCCATGCATGATAACTTTAGGATTATTAGTCCCTCACTTAGACTTTGTCCTTTCTTCTCTTTGAGTCTTTTTCTCATCTCAAAACAAAAGAAAAAACATCTAATAAAGGATTAACATGTATTGCACATGATCCTTGCATGTGGCAAATAAGATAGTGGAGGATCTTTTTTCACTTTCTTAGAGTGTTTAGCGTACGTCCCGTCTTGGGTCAATGTGCGAGGCATTCGATCCTATGTCATAGACTTTAGTGAAATATGTGTTACAAACACAAAATAATCAAAACACTTCTTCTTAAAAGACAAAAACAAATGAACTATTCTCTTTTCATCTTCCTAGCTCCATTCTTAAGGATGCCCCACTTCCGTTCTACCGCAAACAGGTAAATGCCTAAGACTCCGTACAACGAGCTGCGACACCTAACTGCTAGAACGCGAACCTTGGCGTAATCCACTTAAAAAACACAAACAAAACAAGTCATCCCTAGTGAAGGGAACTACGTCGCTTTTATTCTCGCGTGCGAGCGGGATACGTAGGCAGGAGAATGTGCGAGATCTCTCCGAGCACCATCCTTCTCTTCTCCCCCAAAACCGTAGTTCAAACTACGTTGAATCTGACTTTCCCATTGCACGAGGGAATACGTAGGCCTAGGACGGCTATGTCCTATCGAGTCACTTCTTTTTCTTTTCTTCCTCGTTTCTTCGTTCTTTCCCGTACCTGTTCCTTCTCGTGTCCATTAGCAGTGGAGCTCCAGACGACGACACCCTTTGATCGAGACAACAAGCGTGGATCCCATCGAGTATGATGGACGCGTGGGGGTGCTAATACCTTCCCCTCGCGTAACCGACTCCCTTACCCATTTCTCTTGGTTGCGAGACCATGCTCTTTTCCTTCCCTTCAGGTTTACGCAGTGTTTCCTTTCCCTCTCTTGGGATAAATACACATTGCTGGCGACTCTATTTCAGCGTCACTTTCGCGTTTGTACTTGGATGAAAATCCCGGGAGCGACAGCTGGTGACTCTGTTGGGGACCTGGTTCCCTAAGCGAGTCAATCCTAGCGCTTGCTTGTTTTCGATTATAGGGTGTTTTATCTGTTTACTTTACTCGCTTTATTCATGGCACTGTTGCATGTTTATTGTTTTATTATATTTACTTGCGTTTCATTTACTGTTGCCATATATATTGTGCTGTGCTGGACTGTGTTGGTTTTTCAGTTTGGTGGGCCGGGTGTTCTGAGAGATAAGCCCATTACACAGGCTTGAGAGTACATGTAGGATTAGATTGGAAAGTAGTGTGGCATACGTAGCGTTTTTGTACGTATGGTTTACACAAAATCCACAACCAGACGAGGTTTTCTTGGGAGATGTTCTGATTTGCGCGTCTTGTGCATTTCGGGGTGTTAACCTAGAAAGCTGTCGACTCTGGTGACCATTCCTGAGGACTCAGTTACGGCACTCCTCCCGAGATGTGATAATGGCAGACCAGAAATGGCAAACCCATTATGCATTCTCGATCCGAGGACCCAATGCTGGGAACTTGCTATAGGATATCCTTTTTGAGGGGAATCAGTTGAGGCCTCCTCGATTAATGATGATGCCAAACCAGAAATGGTGAACGTATCATCATTTCTCGACCTGAGAGTCCTTGATATTGAGGATCCTCGACTTTCTAGAACCCACATGTGAGAGGGGTTGGGTGTTTGCAGGTCTGCAGGTAACCTTGACTTTCATCCTACCTGGTAATCTGGTTCTCTTGTCAGTCCAAACTTATCAGCCTGGTATTATGGGATTCTGATTATGCCGATATGATGGTATTCTAGTATTCTGATTATTCTGGCACCCTGGCATTCTGGTATTCTGATTATGCCGATATGCTGGCCTTCTGGTATTCTAATTATTCGGATATTCCGGTGTTCCGGTATTCTCTTCTGAGCAGACCTATGAACCTATTCAGACAGTAGCACAACGCTTATTCAGAATGTGTGGAAGCCTTGATCCCATGTCTCTGCACCCGTATCATCATAACATGGTTGCATACATGTTCTAGTATTTCCAAGGATCTTAACTTTGAGACTCGTTGTTGATCATTTCCATCTATTTCTTGTTGTTCTTATGTGAAAAACTTGAATCAAAGCAGAATGATTCCTTGGAAATATTCAAACATGGCATTTGCATAGCATTTTCATACTCATTTGCATAACAGGTGTTTGAAGCTGGTTATTCTCATCCTGATCTGGTTCTCTTCAGAATTTCAGACTTAACTTTTTCAAAGAAGCTGGCAGTTGACCATGGATCAAGTTCAAGCGGAGCTGAGGGAAATGTGAAGCCAAATGGGGCAGTTTATGGGGGACATGCAACCTTTGATTCAAGGCCAGGAAATTATGAAGGAAGAGGTTAATCAACTGAAGACTCAGATAAGCCTGGTTATGGAGGTCGTGAGGAATGTGCTCAGAAAGGATGGCAATCCCGTGCCTGAGGTTGCAGCAGAAATTGTCATTCCGCCCTTGCCTGTGGAATATATCCCAAAGTGTGATCTACCTCACGACTTTTTTGCACAATCTGGGGTTCCGGAGTTTCCTTGTCAGCAGCTACTTCCTGCCTCCCAAGATAATCCCAAGGCTAAGCAGTACGAACAGAAGCTGAAGAAGCCTGACCGGCATTTTGATCCACTGCCTATGTCTTATGCCATGTTGTTTTAACAGTTGCTCAAACTGAATTTGGTAGAACCTCGTGCAATGGGTTCCCCTCCAGTAAAGATCCTAGCTAGATATGATGTTAGTGCCCGGTGTGAATTTCATTCAGGTGGCCCACATACTATTGAGAGGTGTCGAGCCTTTCGTCATAATGTGCAAGATTTAATCGAGGCTGGGGTCATTACATTCAATGCTGGTGGTTTGCACATCAACTGAAGCTTCCCGAGTGAGCACTCAGATTGCGAGTATGTCGTCAAGAGTAATAAGTCCAGACGGAGTCAAGTCTCCTCAACAATGGCAATCATTAATTTCTTTACTGCATCTTCATATGTAGCTTTCATTTGTTTATTTAAACATTGTTTGCATGTAAGAACTTGTTTGTTTTTTGAATGACAACCATAATACAATAAGCATGTTTTTCTTGAAGTAATCCATTCCTGATCATCCTTAAATGTTCATGTGCATTGCAATATTGACTTTCTTGCTTAAACTCTTTGAGGGAGGATGATGATTTGAAAACGCAAAAATCTCTAGGGGTGTGCTTTTGAATAAGAACCCTGTTGAGGATGTACAGGCATTGTTTCGAACCCCCAAACACTAGAGATATAAGGGAGATAGACCCTCATTAACCCCTTTAAGCCTTGAAGTAGGAGTTTCTTTTCGTATGAAAAAATCCTCACATTTAACCCAGGGGCAGGGTAGGCGTCAGTTAATTTGACCGAGCGTTCAAATTTCAAAAGGAGTGTGCATCTGAGGATCCATTACCTTCTATTCCACCGTCAAGAGGTCAAGAGATGTGAAACCACAATGGTTATCCATCAACAATCAAGGAGTGAGGCAGTCACAAACCTTTCAACAAAGTCAAGACAAGCCAGTGTCACACGATTTATTCCGAAAAAAAAAAGAATAAAAAAAAAGAAAACAGTCCGCTAAGTCGAAACTTGAAAACAAGCGACTTAGGCAAAAGTTAGGGCATCCCGCTGGACTTCAAAATCTAAAGATTCAAAAGAATCAATCCAGGAAAAAATTAGGGATCAAAACAAAAAAAAAGGCAAAAGAATGTGAAAGAGAAAAACAAAAGGATTACAAAAGAAAATCCTCGAGCAAGAACAAAGTCGTGTGACAACGAACAAAAGACAAAGGGGTGACTGTCACTCCAAAACCTCATTAGGTGTCAAACCATCAGATGCATGGGTTCCTTAAAGATCACAAAATCTTTTTGAGAGGCGAACGCTTGTGCAAATTAGCTGAATGTAGGACTGGAGAACATCACGAAGAGTAGGTGGGCACCAATAAACTTTGAGCCATAAACCTTTTTTCTCAAAACCGTGAACTAGGCCACGTTACAACCCTCAAAAGTCCTAATTGAAACAAGGTTTATTTCGAGAGCGTACTCCGATGAGATAGCGTTCCTGACCCCTATGAGGTGTGCTAAAAGACGTTTGTTGGTATTGCATGTGCATGTTTTCTTTCATTCAAAAATCAATGTCGTATCCTAAGCAATGATTCGTTCACATGGCTTTGCGACATCTGTTCAATAAAGACTTCAAGATTAACATGTGTGTTGCATTTGAATAATCATTTTCAGAATAAATATTTTCTGCTTGCATACATTTGTGTGACATCAAAGAAGCTTACATGATGAACATCAGTCGAGAAGCTTGATCCTGCCAAGTTGAAATGCCTGAGACTCTAGAGGACGTGTTGCTGAAAAACTATGTGGGGCAAAAGCGTTCCCAGCCAGTTGTGTTAAGATGTAACCAATCTTGGGCAATCACATTGAGAAATCTCTTCAAAGTTCAGCCAATCTGGGGAAATCACATCGAGATTCGATAATTCTTTCCAAAATCAGTGTGATCAGGGTCAGTCACGTCGAGAAATCTCTTCGAGGCTCAGCCAATCTGGGGTAATCACGTCGAGATTCGATAAATCCCCCCAAAAGCAGTGTAATCACGGGCAGTCAAGTCGAGAAATCTCTTCAAAGTTTATCCAAACTGGGGGCAACCACGTTGAGATCCGTTGAATCTCTCCAAAAGCGTTCAAACTGGGGCAATTATGTCGAGATCCGATAAATCTCTCAAAAAGCGGGTAATATGGGGCAATCAGGTTGGTTTGACAAATCTCTCTAAGATTAGTCAGGGGAAAATTTTCTTCAAGACTCGAGGCAGGCCACCTCAAGAGTACGAGAAGTTGTCCTTTTCAAAAGATGACTAGTCAGAAGCACCTCTCAAAGAGTTTGAAGACACTGGGGCATTTTGAATGCTAGGTCTTCTGTAAAATCCTCTCGAGGCAAAATTATTTCATAGACCTTGCAGTCTGGGGCAAATGGAGAATTGAATGAATCGTTGTTCACTCATGACGATCAATGGGCAGTTGATCAACTTAGAAGCTTGAAACAGAGGTCATTTCCAGCATGAGGTGTATTTGATCTCTTTTCCCCAGCAGAATGCAATGGAGTTCCTCTCCCCAACAGAGTATATGAATATCCCTCTTCCTAGCAAGACATTAGGAAGTTTGATTTTCTCAGTAGAGTCCATGGTCATGGCTCTCCCCAAGCAGAAGTGGGTCCCTCAACAGGAAAGTTCTTCCTTGAGGTTGTCATCCCTAGCATTATAGAAGAATTCCTCACTCCCATGCAATGTGAAATGATGGAATGTTCCCAAGCAGTTTTAAAAATCGTGGAAAGTCTGAGTGTTCTCCTCCTCTAGCATATCAGATCTGTGATGTTGCCTGCAATTAAAGTCCAATGGCTATTGACAATTCAGACCCATCGGTTGTTCAGAGGTTATCCCCAGCAGGAGTTTTGGTGGATTTCAGTCCCCTAGCAAGTGTTTCTTTCCCTAGCAAGAAATATGGTTGATCTCAGTCCCTCAGCAGGTATTTCCTTCCTCCGGAAGAGTTTGTTTGATCTCAATTCCCTAGTATCCAGGCTAGAAGGTTATCATTTCCCCAGCGGAGTTCTATGGTTATAGTTATTCCCCAAGCAGGCTGGTTCAGATGATGCCTCCCCAGCAAAGTTATCATTTCCTACAGCAACCTCAACAGGTTTGTCAGGTCAGAGCCCAGATCAGGAGATCAGGTCAATTTGTCTTCCCCAGTACGGTTTGCAACCACGAAGTTAATCCAGCTTGTTATCCCCAACGGAGTTGCCTTCTTTTCCTCAGCATTTATTTTGCTAAGGAACCTCTTTACATCTTGCATGTAGTATGCATTGCATCCTCAAAAAACGCGTAGCATTTCCATTTGAGATGGAGCATTACGCCATGGAAAAATTCAAACATATGCATGTGAAGCATAAGCCAGTTTTGGTACCTCGCGCAAGAGCCCAAAATTGTTTCCCGTCTATCATATTGACAAAACCAAAACGAATTCCTCTTTCATTCCTCAACAAACGCTTCAAGGCAGTACAGCGGTTTCACTACTTTCCTCCCCACCAGAGTCCTATTCCTCGGTTGGTAAATCTTTTGATCTTACATTTTAGCCGTATCTCTCGGGAACCATTCCCGATAGGATTCCCTTAGTCGTTCCCAACAGGGGCCCTTTAAGTTTTATACCTAGCCGTTCCCGACTGGCCCATTTACCATTCCCGATAGGTAACCCATAGGTTTTCAACTTTAGCCGTTCCCGACAGACGCCCTTTAAGTTTTAGACCTAGCCGTTCCCGACTGGCCCATTTACCATTCCCGATAGGTAAGCCATAGGTTTTCAACTTGAGCCATTCCCGATAGGCAGCCTTTGAGTTTTAGACCTAGTCATTCCTGACAGACCCATTTACCATTCCCGATAGGTAACCAAGGTCCAAGCTCAGCCGTTCCTGACAGACCCATTTACCATTCCCGATAGGTAAGCCATAGGTTTTCAACTTGAGCCATTCCTGATAGGCACCCTTCGAGTTTTAGACCTAGTCGTTCCTGACAGACCCATTTACCATTCCCGATAGGTAACCAAGGTCCAAGCTCAGCCGTTCCTGACAGGCCCATTTACCATTCCCGATAGGATTCCCTTAGCCGTTCTGTCATACCCCAAATTTTGACCATTAAGATTTCCCTTCATTGTGCAAATCATCATCACAATGTGGATGAACCATCATGCCTCATCAAATGCCTCAAGGGTTGTTAAGCATTCACTACGATCAAAATTAGGGTTCTAAGCCCTCTCAGAGCCTTAGACAAAGGATCAATCAAGGAATGACATGATCTTCAACTTTTCTAACCTCTCAAACATCCACAATGGATCAAGAGGACTCCCACTTCAAGGATTAAGCACAAGGTTGCTCCCTTCTAGGTGGATCAAGCTTCAAGATCGCCAGTATCACCAAATTTGGGTTTTGGTCGATCAGGGCCTCCAAAGGAAAATTTTCCCCTGGGCATGAGCCAATGATCCAAAACACAACCTAATGTACTCCATGGAACCTCATGGACCCATTCATCAAGTCAATTTTGCCTCAGGGGATGCATACATCAAAAATCAGGAATTAGGGTTTCTTGACCTAATTCACCCCTAAGTTGACTTTTAGGGCAAATCAAGAGCCAAGACCTCAAGAGAGGGTTTGAGGGTCTCTAAAGAACTACATTTATCCATTTGGAACAATGGATTAACCCAAGAAGCTTGAGCAACAAGTCTCAATTTCATTTGCACCACAATTAGGGTTTTAAGGAAAAGTCAACTGTAACTTTGACTTTTGACCAGGACATGCTCCCAAGCCTTAGGACATGCCCCAATATACCATATGACACCCATGGAACATGTCCATCAAGTTTGATTTAGGTCAAGGACATGATTTCCTAAAGAATTGCACAGTTTGGAATTCATCTGATAAAAAGTCAACTGTGCACAAAAGTCAACTTTGACTTTTTGAGATTTTTCACCAAAATGGATTTTTAACCCTAAAATGATGTTAATGTATGATTTGAATCATCATTCATCAACAAAAATTAATAAAAGTGGGATAACTTGTAAAAGGGGTAACCATAAAAACTTAGAAAATTTTCTAAGTTAAAAATAAAGTGACAAGGGTACCAACTTTGAAGGATCATAACTCCTAAACCACAAAGCCATTTTTTCTCATCCAAAGATGGATTTGTAGCCCTCATTACCCTCTACAAAAACTTCAACTAGACCTAAGTCCAATTCATTAAGGATTTCGAGTTATGGAGTGATCAAAATGGCTGAAAAGTGAAAATGTCACTTTTTCCAACACTTAGTGAAATTTTCACTAAGTCCAAATCTGTCTTCACTTTTTGCCAAATGTAGGGGGATTTTTCACTTGGATTCAAAATAGATCAAAAACAAATATGTTCAAACAGTTGTTATATCATGTAAGGGGTTTCCAAAATGGCCAAGAACGTTACCAAATTCCATTTGAGTCATGAGATATGACATTGTCAAGTTGCCTTGTTGAATTCTGTCAAGGCAAGGCAGAATTTGCAACTTTGCTCGATTTGCCAAAATCAGCCAAATTTAAATGCTCCTATCCACTTGGACACATCTGAGGATTAAATCTAAAGGGGACAATCACTGAGCCAAGCCTCCAAAGTCCATGGAACAATAAATAGCATGTTGAACCTAGAATGGCCAAAATAGGGACAAGACTCCAAATTTGGATTGAAGCATTCAATGGAAGCATAAAGGTGGCATGGACTGAGCCATTCTCATCTGAAATCAGTCAAGACTTATCCAAGACCAAGGGAACCACAACTCTGTGCCCTAACCTCTAGTCAATGGCTAGAGGAGACTTGGATTTCCATTGGACAACATTGGCTAAACCTAATTACCAGTTGCCATTCACTATTCCTTGCAAAACAAACTTGCTCTACTATAAATAGAGCTCAATTATGATCAGTTTGAGTACACCAAAGCCATCTAACAGATGCTTTCCTCAAAATCTCTTTCTCTTGGCAAAAATGCCTTTCTTAGCAAGGTAGCTATCGGGTTTTGAGTTTGAGAGCTTTTCCAATCAAACCAATCACTCACACACCTCACATACATCATATAGAAATGATCCAAACACTCAAATAACTTCTGGAACACCAATTTCACAAAATCACCAGCTGGTTGCTCAAACTTTCAATCAAGTTGCAGCTAAGGTACCACAAATCGTTCCAGCCAATTTCAATCAAGTCCAAGCATTCAAACACACTCCATAGGGTGTAGGGAAGCTGTTCAGATCATCACCACTCATATGTAACACCTCCAAATCAAAAATCACATTGCACTTGCTGTCACGGCCTAGAGGTAAGCATATACTTGGTCATCTCTCAATCTATGCATATTTCCTCGCACAATAATTTGGCCATATGTTCATAATCATGCATGAAATGTTTTCCCTCAATTAATTGCATTGTTTGAATCGTGTATCAAAAATCCTAGCCTTCATGCAGAAATTAGGGTTCTTGAGGTTTCTTCGTGATTTCATGTTTTATGTTTAATTTAAATGAAATTAAGTGTTATAGACATGATCGTGAGGTTGAGACGAGCATAATGATATGTGGATTGCATGATATGATTACGTATTCAGTGAGATTAGATAGAAAACGCAAATCAGCCAAACCCAGAAAAACGCGCGTGTTCTTGCTTTTGTTCTTGGCGCCTTTTTCACAAATTCAAATATTTGAATTTTGTGGTTTTTATTTAATTGATTCAAAAATTAATTTCTCTCTGAGTTTTAATGATTTTGAGTTGATTCTTTTTTTAATAATTCACAAAAATGTTAAAATATTTTATTTTATCAAAAAATCCCAAAAAATATTATTTATTTCATATAATTGATTTTTTGCAAAGAATTAATATTTTAATTGTTCTTGACATTTTAAATATTTTTTCTACATTGATTTTGCAACTTTTAATGCTTTCTAATTATTTTGTAGGTCAATACTTAATTTTTGAAGCATTAATCCAAAATCACAATTTGTTTTTCATATGTTAAACAATTTTGATCATTTTTAATTGAATTTTTATTCAATTAAATACATCTTTGAAAACAAATTAATGTTTTTGGATTAATTCAACCCTCATAAATCATTTTCAAATCACTTTGGGCCTCTTGAGAGAGTGTAAGACCCAACCCACTTGTACAGAAATCTTTTGGGCCTCATTCGTTGTATAAGTCCCTCTGTACATTTTCAAATAAACGGCACGATCATCGCCTTTTGAAAAATAACCTTGGGCCTCTCCTTGAGCTATAAGACCCATTCAAAAACACTTTGGGCCTCTATTAGAGTGTAAGACCCAACCCCCTTTTAACCAAAACCTTTTGGGCCTCACTTATTGTATAAGTCCCTCCGCGTTAAAAGAAAACCTCGGCGCGATCGCCATTTTTAACGGAAAAATCATCTGGGCCTACCCTCGTGTTATAAGCCCCACTCTTTTTCTTTAAACCCTTTGGGCCTCTTGAGAGAGTGTAAGACCCATCCCTTTGTACAGAAAACCTTGTTTGGCCTCAGTCACTTGTATAAGTCCCTCTGTACAAAAATAACAGTGCACTCACAGATAAAACCCTGGGCCTCTCCTTGAGCTGTAAGCCCCAAATCTTTCTTTTTCAAAGCACTTTCTCCTTTGATTTTGAATATACTGTTGTTTCCAATCTTTCTTTGTTGAACAACTAACCAAACAGCATGGAAGCTCTACAACCGAGTAAGTGTTTACCCGTTTCATTTACCGCTTTCATATACATATAACTGTATTGTGGGGCTGTTTCACTGTAAGTCTTCTTTCATAAACTCATATCAACTGTGTAATAATAGTATAGATATTTCGAGCTTCCCCGACAACTACATCTAGCACTAGGTAAAGCCGTCTTGATCACTCTTAGAAATAGTCTAAACTAGATCCCCATAGGATTACCAGACACAGTCTTCCCTCCTCTTGGGGTTAAACAATATGGAGATATGAAAGGCGGCATTCTCTGTGAACCCTTTCATAGACTGTCACTCATAGAAGTTGTCAAGAAACTATATTCCCCAAAGATGATCTTTTCTCCGTGAATGGCATCTCTTGAGTTTCTTCCAAATTCTCAAACTTTCCTGACTTTGATCTATTCTCGGTGAATAGCATTGCCTTGAATTTCTCGGGGTTTGGGGACCCATGGGCTTCTTAAAAGCATCGGCCTCCTCTTGGGCATCGTACAAGGACCCACAGGCTTCCTAAAAGCAACCCCGCCTCCTCTTGGGCTTAGTACAAGGACCCTACGGCTTCTTAGAAGTATTCACAGCCTCCTCTTAGGCTTTGTATAATGATCTCTTCCTCTGGGAATGATAGCCTCCTCTTGGGCTTAGTACAAGGACCCGTCGGCTTCTTAAAAGTTTCCAGCCTCCTCTTGGGCTTCGTACAAATTGTCCCGACGACCTCCTAGAGGTATAGGAACAGAACTTAATCATCTGCATAGAACAGTCCTTTCAAAGAGTCTACTACTGTTTCTCAAAGCATAGTACAAAAGATGAAACTCTAGACTTGGACAGTCTAACTTCCTTGAGTCTCAAAGACATTCTCAAGTGACCCCTTCGTTAAATAGGAAGGAAACCCGTAGACTCGGACAGTCTCAATACCCTTTGGATTTCCCGTTTCCTTAAAGAACAGGAATAACCCAGATCCTTGAAACAAATCCTTGAGTACAGTGTTGCTCATATAAGAACTGATTTTCTCTTTCAAAATCAGTATACTGGACCTGTCACTTAACTGAACAGTTACCATAGCCTCCTCTTAGGCTTTGTATAATGATCCTTCTCCAGTGAAGTTAGCCTCCTCTTGGGCTTTGTACAATGATCCTCCCCAGTGGAGTCAAACAATGTTTAGCCTCTCTCTCGGGCTTTGTACGAGACACATAAGAGACTCCCTCGTTGAGTCAATCCCCCTTCCGCCTCCATCTCGGGCTTTATACGAGATACAAAAAGGTTCTTATTGAGCCAAACAAACTTTAGCCTCCATCTTGAGCTTTGTACGAGATACAAAAAACTCTCTTGTTGAGTCAAATAGCCTCAATCTCGGGCTTTATACGAGATACCAAAAGACTCTATCGTCTAGTCAAAAACCTTTTAGCCTCTCTCCCGGGCTTTGTATGAGACACATATTAGCCTCCTCTTAGGCTTTGTATAAGAAAACCACTGGTTAATCCAATTAACCTTTTAGCATCAAAGCTATGCCTCCCTTTCATCTAATCGCTGTAAGCGGCAAGCCTCTGGATCATCTACATCCATGCCACTGTCCCTCTTTTAGCATGAGAAATTCCTAAGGAAAGATAGCATTTCTCTACACTGAGTTAAAGTCTTCTCCTTCAGGTTAAAACCCCCTATAAAGGAAATTATGGCATTGCCGGATTCACAAATCCTGGTTAAAGTAATTCTCCTTTATAAAACAGTTGTGACATACAACCCCCTCTTTAGAGATGACAAATTCTCTCTAAAGTTAGGACCTTTCGCTTCACATCTTGGGCTTTGAACAAGATACAAATAGACCTTTCATCTTCACATCTTAGGCTTTGAACAAGATACAAACCACCTTTTCGCTTCACGTCTTGGGCTTTGAACAAGACACCAAAAACAACCATTTCCTCCCATAGAATAGGAGGAACTACGAACGCTCTGATTTCCCTGTTTCGGTAAACGGGAATACGTAGGCATAAGATCAAAAGAAAAGATCTTAGCAAGCACACTAAACAAAAACCCAAAATCCCATATCTCCATCAATCAAAAGCAGTAATTCAAAAAGCATCAGTCCTAACATCCTAATCCTTGTTCCCCGCCAGAAACCTTCCGTTTAGATAGAAAGAAAGAAAACCGTATTGGCGAAAATACAAATAACCAGAACAAAGGCCCCCCACATTGATAGCATCCGTAACCTAACAGACCACTGTTTAAACTCAGTATGCAAAGCAGGGTTAATTGGAGACATCTATTTCCCTTCCTTCATCAGCTTTAATAGGATAAAAAATGAATCGACCTGTAGTTTTAAGCTCAACCGCAGAGAGCGACCAGCGCTTAAGAACCGCGTCCAAAATCGCTCGCTACAGAAAAATGGCGCCCACCGTGGGGCCTTTCAAAGTTAGCTCTAGGCACAATCTTCCTTTTTCACCTCTTGTGTGAATACCACAAATTGCGGCTTCCGCCGGGGAACCCATTTTCTGTCAGGAACTTAGGATTCATAGCTTTAAAGGTCTAGGATGTTTAGGACAAATATATATACTGCTTTTCCTAATTGCTATACATGTTTATTTTTCTGCTAATGGGAATGCGGGTGATTCCGTATGTGGAAAGATTGAGTATACACTTAAGATAAGTGATGGCGACGGGGTCGACCATCAACCTCAATGGAGGCTGACCAACGCAACCCATTCTCTCACCTAGACAATAGGCCGGTTGTTAAGTCTGAGAAGCTGAGGAGCCAAACCCTTTCGTAGTGTGGAAACTATCAGAAATAGTTGTTACGTGATACTACCCTTATTTGAGGCTGGTGATCTATTCTCGGTGAATGGCACTTACTCTAAGATTGCACTACAACTCGCTGGCGATCCGCTTGTTGTTTTGCTTTCCTGGGAGGAGCTGATGATAATGAGTACAGGTACAAAAGTCACCCTAGTATAAACCTTTGGGGATGGGTAGAGCCTTGACTTCATGACAACGACCCTTCGACCCCATGTTTTTTCTATGTTTTTGTGTGCTGCATTCATGCATTCATTTAATAAAACATTAAAACATTCAAAAAATCTTCTCTTCTAGTCTCTCTGTTTTTTCAAAATAAACTGAGATTGTGATTGCAAATATCAGAGAAAAGGATTGCACTAATGGATTTCGGTAGAAGGAGAACTCACCAGTATACCTTCAAGGTTCCAAAACTAGAGGATTTGAGAAGGTTATCGAGGATGATCACTAACCCAGAGGCTTTCAGAGCCAAGCACGGAGGTTTACTACCACTGTTAAGAGTCCATGTGATTGAGGGAATCATGGATGCGCTCATTCAGTTTTACGATCCAGTTTATCACTGTTTCACATTCCCGGATTCCCAGCTCGCACCAACGCTGAAGGAGTATTCTCACCTGATCGATCTACACATTACAGATCGAGCTTCATTTTCTGGACTGGAAGAAATTCCAAAGAATCAGACCATTGCGAGAGCAATTCATTTGGACGAGTCTGAGGTCAGGACTCACCTAATCACTAAGGGTGGCATCCAAGGTTTGCCAGCCCAGTTCTTGACAAAGAAAGCCCTGTATTTTGCCAGTATAGGAAACGTGAATGCTTTCGAAAGCATCTTTGTCTTGCTCACCTACGGGTTATTTTTGTTTCCCAACATCAATAACTTCGTCGATATTAACTCCATTAAGGTTTTTCTCATTGGAAATCCTGTGCCGACTTTGCTCACAGATGCGTATCATTCTGTACACTTGGGAAATTTGTACAGCGGAGGCGAGATCACATGCTGTGTACCTTTGCTTTACAAATGGTTTATCTCTCACTTGCCCAAGTCTGCTGCTTTTTGGGATTGCAAGAGTGCCTTACGCTGGTCGCAGAAGATCATGTCTCTTACCAACTCTGATATAGATTGGTGTAATAGGATTTATGATGGAATCAGGATCATTGATCGTTGTGGAAGCTTCCCCAACGTACCCCTCATAGGAACTAAAGGAGGAATCAACTACCATCCGGTATTGGTTCGCCGTCAATTTGGATACCCAATGAGACACATCCCACTGGGTGTTCATCTGGAAGGTCTTTTCTTCAAGGAAGGAGAAAATGACAGAGCACTAAAGATGGAAATAGTGCAAGCTTGGAAGCAGGTTCATAAAAAAGGACAAGAGTCTCTAGGAAACCCAGACTGTGTCTCGGTGGAGCCTTATCTCCATTGGGTACAAACTAGAGCTCTCAAGCTAAAAATGCCTTATCCTCGTTACGGAATTCTTCCGCCGAGGGAATCTGTCATGTACTTCATGACGGAAACTGAAAAGCTTCAGGTTACTCTCAACAAAGTTCAACGGGAGAGAAGGTCTTAGAAGAACAAGTACCGTACCCTCGACGTAGAGTGCATCAAAATACAGCAATTACTGAAAGAGAAAGATGCTCTGATGGAAATTTTGGAGCAGCATGCTGTAGATAATCAGGATGACCAAAGGAATTTGCTCGCTCCTTTCACTTGGCAAAGGAATGACAACCCGACAACGGCCCAAGAGCCTCGGTCAAAGAAAAGGAAGATACCAGAATCAGCACCCGATTTCTCTTCAGAGAGGGCTCGGGACCCATTAGCTTAGGTTTCTGTTTCTGCACTTTGTAAATCTACTGTATTTCCATTTCTGTAATCCTTTGAATAAAAAAGGGGTTTCCCCACTGTTTGATATTTGCAATCTAATTGTCGAAGTTTATTTTGATTAAACCAAAAAATAATTAATATAATCATTGCATTCATCATTCTCACATCGCGTATTCTTCTTCCCTATGAATCTCACGTTTGTCTCTCGATTCTAGAGTCAAACTGTCTCATTCGTACAATACTCGGGCTAATCGTCAGAAAAAGATGGATGATCTTGAGGAAGAAAACAGAGAGTTGAAGGAAGAGATCGACGCTCTAAGAGAGGATATGAAAAAGCTTCGTAACGACATGCAAGCCATGGCAGAAGCTCAGCTACAACGAATTGTGATCTCGGAGATCACCTCAACACCCATAGTGGAGAAGTATGATCCTAGGTATCAGATGCCAAAAGATCGTCCTTGGGGCATGCCTGTTAACTATATCCCGGAAGGATATGTTCCGCCAATCACTGAAGATCAGGGAATCACAACAGAAGCCACTGGGCCTGAAGGTTACAAACTTTGGGAAAGCGAAGATGCCAGGGGCATACTGAAGACTCCTGAAGGTTACAAACTTCGGGAAGCGCCAAGATTCACTACCGTAGTCACGGTACCACCCCCTGTGGTGCACACTGTCCCGGAAGGACAGGTTCCACCGACACCTTCTGGTAAGAAGGAAACTATGTTCGATAGAATGGATGAATTCCAGGAGCAGTTCTTGGAAATGGAGAAGGAACTGCAAGCCATTCGCAGTTAGGATCTATTTGGAAAAGACGCTGCAGATCTCTGCTTGGTCCCAAATGTGAAAGTCCCACACAAATTTCAAGTGCCCGACTTTGAAAAGTACAAGGGTAACTCTTGCCCTCAAAGCCATCTGGTGATGTACGCTCGGCGGATGTCAGCCCAGACGGAGAATCAGGACCTACTGATTCACTACTTCCAGGATAGTTTAACCGGTACCGCACTCAAATGGTACATGGGTTTAAACCGTACTACGATCAGTACATTCAGAGATCTTGGTACTGCCTTCGTCCAACAATACAAATACAATTTGGACATGGCACCCGACAGAGATCAACTCAGATCAATGTCGTAAAAGGACAAGGAAACCTTTAAGGAGTATGCTCAAAGGTGGCGTGAAATTGCCGCTCAAATTTGTCCACCTCTTGAGGAAAAAGAGATGACAAAGATTTTCTTAAAGACCTTAAGCTCATTTTACTATGACCGAATGGTTGCCAGCGCGCCCAGTGATTTCACCGAAATGGCCGGCATGGGCGTACGTCTTGAGGAAGCCGTCCGAGAAGGACGTTTGGTAAAAGACACTGGATCGACGAGCGGTACTAAAAAATATGGTAGTGCCCTCCCTAAGAAAAAAGAGCAAGATATTGGGAATATCTCTCTCGGAAAGCAAAGACGACGTTATCAACCGGTAGCAGCTGTGACTCCTGCTATCAACCCTGCATCTATTCCTACGTATCAACCTCAGGTTGCGCAGAGCCAACCTGACCAACAAAGGACACAACAGCCTCTTCAACAGGCTCGTCCTCCATATAACAACAACTGTACAACACGACCACCAGGATTTGATCCTATACCCGTGACGTACGCAGAACTGTTTCCATTACTACTGGCTAAGGGGCACATTCAGACTAAATCTCCTCTTGTAGTACCGGAAAATCCGCCTTTTTGGTTTAAGGTGGATCAAACATGCCCTTATCATCAAGGAGGTTCAGGGCATAACATTGAGACTTGTCTCAATTTCAAGTCCGACGTGCAAAAACTTGTTAGGAGCGGGGTCTTATCCTTCAAGGATACGAATCCTAATGTTCTTACGAACCCGCTGCCTCAACACGAGAAAGCTGCCGTCAATCTGATTGAGAAAGAGACTAACGATGTCTATCAAATTCACGATGTACTCTTGTTGAAGACCAATCTGGTCAAGATGCATTGTAGACAGAGCGGATATGGCCATGTGCCACCTCAAAACTATCACCAGTGTGATATCTGCTCTAAAGACAACCAAGGATGTTCTGTAGTGCAAGCAGCTCTACCGGAACAGATGGATCTCGGATGGATCCAGGAGCACCGAGTTCGTGGAGTTAACATGATTTACATGAATTCTAACGTCATTCAAAACCACGACATCCGTGCGATGAATGCCAACTTAGTGGCGATGCACTCAAGGCAAAGCCAGTATCATAATCTGCCGTGGCACAATTACAGTTCCTGTCTGACTTGCTCGGTAAACAAACAGGGATGCTCTTTCATACAAGAGGCCCTCCAGCGTCAGATGGATCTTGGATGGACCCAAGACTACCATGATAGGAACCCTTATCAGATCAACATGGTTCAGATCTTCGATATTCGCGTGATGAATACCGACCTGGTAGAGTTACATGCTGAGCAGGTCCGACTCAGATTCTTAATATCACATGACTATCAAAGCTGTAAAGCGGGTTGCAAAAACGATCGAGGTTGTACCCTTGTCCAGGAGGCACTTCAGCACTTGTTAAATCACTGGTGGATGCCAATCTATATGGATGAAGATACTCAGCAGATTAGTATCAGTAATAGAAACCCCACTCGGCGTCAAAGTCAGGATGTCCGATCAGTGGAAGCTAACCTAGTAAGGTTACATTGTATTCAAAGGGGGCGTGTCCAGGTGCCACCACACAACTATGACAGTTGTAGCGTCTGTTCGGAAAGTAACCAAGGGTGTTACCTTGTGAGAACAACTCTTCAGGGTAAGGTCGATCGTGGAGAAATTCGTCCATATCCGGGTTCTGGACCCATCAACTGGACGCCGAACTACCTTGTCGAGCAAGTTGAGGATGTTGTCACGATCTCTGGTCATCACCAGACCAGGGATATTTTTTCCATTATTCCTCTACTTGACGAATCTAAAGTTCCCAACCGGGAACGGATCGAGATCACTTATGATGGTCAGAAAAATCAGAAGGCTCCCGTAGTCATCTATCTACCGGGACCACTACCGTATGAATCAACTAAGGCTATCCCTTACAAATACGGTGCAACGACAGTTGAAAATGGAAAGGAAATTCCATTAACCTTCGTCGTGAATATTGCAGACATCAGTCGTGTAACACGGAGCGGTAGAATCTTCAATCGAGGAGTTGGAGAACTTAACAAAGAAAAGGAACTTCAGACAGAAGCTCCCGATCCACCAGTCGGTCAATCCAGTGATCCCGACCTTTCGAAAAACAATGATGAGATGCTGAAGCTCATCCAAAGGAGTGAATATAACATTGTCAATCAACTGTTACAGACTCCTTCAAAGATCTCGGTGTTATCACTGTTACTCAGTTCAGAAGCGCATAGGGAGGCTCTACAAAAATCTTGGAGCAGGCCTTTGTGGAACAGGATGTAACAATCAGACAGTTCGATAGCATTGTCTCTAACATCACTTCCTGCAATAATTAGGGATTTAGTGATGAGGAATTACCTAAAGAGGGTCGCCGTCATAACATGGCGCTTAATATTACACGTAACTACCAGGACGATGCTTTTGCCAGCGTACTGGTAGACACAGGGTCAGCCCTGAATGTTATACCGAAGTCCACTTTGATGCAATTATCATTCAAAGGACCTCCGATGAGAGTTAGCGAGGTTGTCGTCAAAGCATTCGACGAATCCAGAAAAACAGTTATCGGCGAAGTTGATCTTCCCATAACTATCGGTCCTCACACTTTCCAAGTTACTTTCCAGGTCATGGACATCCGGGCAACGTACAGTTGTTTATTAGGAAGACCTTGGATACATCAGGCTGGAGCGGTCACTTCGACCCTCCACCAAAAGCTAAAGTTCATCAAGAACGATCAACTTGTCACGGTTTGTGGGGAGCAAGCCTTGCTCGTGAGTAACTTGTCATCATCTACTGGTATAGAACCCGAGGAGGTTATTGGGACTCAGTTCCAAGCATTGTCGGTTAGCAAGGACAATCATTTCAAAGGAGGAACCTCGATTTCCTCATACAAAGATGCTATCAAAGTGGTCGAGAGTGCCGATACAACCGGATGGGGACAACTTGTCATTCCTACTGACAATACAACAAAGAAGGGTCTTGGTTTTTCTGCAACCTGTACCCAGACAACTGCTAGCGATGAAAGTCTTCATCCCCTTCAAAATTTCTTCCACAGTGGAGGTTTCCTTCACCCAGTGTCTCAAGCGGTTCATGTTATCAATGAGGAAGATCCCTCTGACACGGATGAAGAATGGAAGTCCTATTTGAATGAGGACGATTATATGTCTCAGGAAGAGGTGCCTACGCCATTTTGCTATCCTGCACAAAGTCCGAGATTTATACCAAGGTCAGATGTCGAAATGATATACGGAGATTATGATCCGGAAGGATGCCGTGCTCCGCCAAATTCATTAGAGGAGGACACTCTGATGAAAGACAACTTTGACCATGATTACTATGGCCCAATGGATGGTCTGCCAATGTGGCAGCCTTACCCAGGAAACTTGGGGCAAGAGGGTCGGCCAAACAATGAAAATCAGCTGACCGTCATTGAACGAAATACCTGTGTCCCCACCATGTCATGGGAGCAACACTCAGGTCATTCATAAACTACTCAACATGAAGATGAATTTGCAACGTTTGCAGGACTTGAATTCATCAACTATGCTTTTCCCGAGGTCAACGTCATCGAGAGAAATGACTCCTCCAGTTCGAAAGAAATGTGGGACACCTTGGGACAACCGAGTGGAAAATACGACTATATGGTCAAGTACACCGCTCCCAGAAGCTCTCGTATCAGGCTCGAAGACATCCAGCCAACTGGATGGGGAGATACAGCTAAGAGCACAAATGTTATGCAAAATGCAACAGAGGAATTCTCCTACGAAAACTCTGCCTGGGAAACAGATTCCAATGATCCTGCTCCACCAGAAATCAGCGTCATTTCTGAAGACAAATCAAGGAAGGTGCCAGACTTTGTGATTCACCGAGGAGTTCGCCGCCAATGGGTTGCCATCGAGGTTCCGAAGGTCGTTCATCAGTCAAAGTAATTTCCATTTTTAACCTTTCACCCTGCCCAGGGGAAACAGATGTTTTGATAGGGCTCGCTTTCTGTAAATTTCCCTCTTCGCTTTGCCCGAAGCGACAGAGTTTTGTTTTATAGGGCTGTAGTTTCAAGGATCGACTTATTCATTAATAAAATAACGTCGTTCTGTAATTTCCGCATTAATTGCTGTTTTCTCTTTTTGCTTTTTCAGAAAATGGTAATCCTAAAAACCAATTCAAATAAAAACAAGCAGTAAAATAAATACACTGCACACACTTGCATTTTCTCTATCTCTTCTAAACACGAATCATCACGTCATGCAGATTGCTTGTTTTAAACCCAGTTGAAATATACGATCTGATGCCTTCTCCCAACTTTGGGTTCCCGATATTCGAGGCTGAAGAAGAAAATGACAACGGAATTCCAGAAGAGATCTCCCGATTAGTCAGACAGGAGGAAAGGTCCATTGAACCTCACAAAGAACCGTTGCAAACGGTAAACTTGGGGTCAGAAAAAGAGAGAAAAGAAATCAGGATCGGAGCACTGCTCAGTCCAAATGCTAGAGAGGGTTTGATAAAGCTTCTCAAAGAATTCCCCGATGTATTCGCTTGGTCCTATCAGGACATGCCAAGGTTGGATACCAGCATTGTGGAACATCACTTACCGTTGAGGTCGGAATGTCCGCCAGTAAAGCAAAGGTTGAGACGCACTCACCCGGACATGGCCATCAAAATCAAAGAGGAGGTACAGAAATAGATTAACGCGGGTTTCCTCGCTACATTTGAATATCCTCAATGGTTAGCCAACATCGTACCCGTTCCCAAAAAGGACGGAAAGGTCAGAATGTGTGTCGACTACCGAGATCTGAACAAGGCAAGTCCAAAGGATAACTTTCCTTTACCACACATTGACATGCTAGTAGACAGTACAGCAAAGTTCAAAGTCTTCTCCTTCATGGATGGATTCTCGGGCTATAACCAGATCAAAATGGCGCCAAAAGACATGGAGAAAACTTCGTTCATTACCCCATGGGGCACCTTTTGTTACAAGGTAATGCCGTTCGGTTTGAAGAACGCCGGGGCAACCTATCAAAGGGCCATGACTATGTTTCATGACATGATACATAAGGAAATCGAGGTATATGTCGATGATATGATTGCAAAATTGAAAACAGAGAGTGAGCACGTTGAACATCTGTCAAAATTGTTCGAACGTCTAAGAAAATTCAAGCTCCGTTTGAATCCCAACAAGTGCACCTTCGGTGTCCGTTCAGGGAAACTACTAGGGTTCATCGTCAGCCAGAAAGGAATTGAGGTTGATCCTGACAAGGTCAAGGCCATTCAAGAAATGCCTTCGCCAAAAACTGAAAAACAAGTCAGAGGATTCTTGGGACGTTTGAACTACATCTCCAGATTCATATTCCTTATGACCGCCACATGTGCGCCGATTTTCAAGTTACTCAAAAAGAACCAGGATTGCATTTGGACAGAAGATTGTCAAACTGCCTTCGACAATATTAAGGAATATCTGTTGAATCCTCCGATTCTATCACCTCCAGTGGAAGGAAGACCACTGATCATTTACCTCACAGTCCTAGAGGACTCAATGGGGTGTGTACTTGGCCAACAAGACGAAACCAAAAGGAAAGAGTCTGCCATTTACTATTTGAGCAAGAAATTCACCGACTGCGAAACTCGGTACACTATGCTTGAGAAAACTTGTTGTGCTTTGGCTTGGGCAGCCAAACGTCTTTGCCAATACATGATTCGTCACACTACTTGGTTGGTTTTCGAGATGGATCCAATCAAGTATGTCTTCGAAAAGCCTGCTCTCACGGGAAGGATTGCCCGTTGGCAAATGCTGTTATCAGAATATGACATAGAGTACCACGCTCAAAAAGCCGTTAAGGGAAGTGTTTTAGCCGATCATTTGGCTCATCAACCGATTGACGATCAAGAATCAACCGGGTTTGACTTCCCAAACGAAGATGTCATGTATCTAAAAATGAAAGATTGCGATGAACTGTTATCCAGTGAAGGGCCAGAACCAGGTTCCCAATGGGGACTTATCTTTGACGGAGCAGTTAATTATTATGGAAACGGAATTGGGGCAATCATTGTTACCCCTCAGGGTACCCACATTCCTTTCACCGCTCGAATTACGTTCAAGTGTACGAACAACGAGGCTGAATACGAAGCTTGTATTATGGGTCTCGAGGAAGCGATTGATTTAAGGATCAAAAGCTTGGACGTATATGGTGACTCAGCCCTGGTTATCAATCAGATAAAAGGAGATTGGAACACATACCAATCAGGATTGATTCCTTACAAAGACTACGCAAGAAGGTTGCTACCTTTCTTCAACAGAATCGAGTTTCATCACATCCCTCGTGATGAGAATCACATGGCTGATGCATTAGCCACTATCTCTTCTATGATTAGTGTAGGTCAATGGAATGACATACCTAAGATCGACATAATGCGCCCTGAACGGCCCGCTTACATCTTCACGATTGAAGCAGTCATAGATGACAGACCTTGGTATCACGATATCAAATGCTTTCTTCAGAAACAAGAGTACCCATCTGGGGCACTCGGAAAAGACAGGAAAACCCTCAGAAGATTGGCTGGAAACTTCTTTCTGAGCGCTGATACACTCTATAAGCGTAATTTTGACATGGTTTTGCTCCGATGCATCGACAGACCAGAAGCAGACATGCTTATGAACGAAATTCATGAAGGATCCTTTGGCACTCATGCCAATGGACATACAATGGCGAGAAAAGTTCTAAGAGCAGGGTACTATTGGTTGACCATGGAATCCGACTGCTACAAGTAAATAAGGAGGTGTCACAAGTGTCAGATATACTCCGACAAAATTCATGTACCGCCATCACATCTCAAAGTTCTCTCTTCCCCGTGGACTTTTTCCATATGGGGAATCGACATGATTGGCATGATTGAACCTAAGGCTTCAAACAGACATCGGTTCATTCTAGTAGCCATTGACTATTTCACCAAGTGGGTCGAAGCAGCGTCATACGCTAATGTAACCCGACAAGTGGTGGTCCGATTTATCAAAAACAATATCATCTGTCGTTATGGTGTTCCAAGCGAGATCATTACTGATAATGGATCTAACTTGAACAATAAGATGATGAAGGAGTTGTGTGCAGAGTTCAAAATTTAACACCATAACTCATCTCCCTACCGACCAAAGATGAAAGGAGCGGTAGAAGCGGCTAACAAGAACATCAAGAAGATCGTTCAAAAGATGGTTGTAACCTACAAAGACTGGCACGAGATGCTACCCTTTGCTCTTCACGGTTATCGCACATCTGTTCGCACTTCAACAGGGGCTACCCCTTTGTCTCTAGTGTATGGCATGGAGGCAGTTCTCCCCATAGAAGTAGAGATCTCATCAATCCGAGTACTGGTGGAAGCTAAGCTCGCCGAAGCTGAATGGTGTCAAAGCCGACACGACGAATTAAACCTGATCGAAGAGAAATGAATCACGGAACTATGCCACGGTCAATTGTATCAACAGAGAATGAAGAAGGCGTTCAACAAAAAGGTCCGACCTCGTGTCTTCAAAAAAGGGGACCTTGTCCTCAAGAAGATACAATCTTTTCTCGCTGATTCCCGGGGCAAGTGGACTCCGAATTATGATGGCCCCTATGTGGTCACAAAAGCTTTCTCAGGCGGCGCCTTGAGACTTGCAACCATGGACGGAGAGGAATTTGCCTACCCCACGAATGTTGATGTAGTCAAGAAATACTTCGCCTAAACTAAAAAAAAAAAACGTCTCGGTGGATTGAAAACCCGAAAGGGCGGTCCAGGCAAAAGTTAGAGACATGAAAAAAAATCATCCCGGTGGATTGGAAACATCATAGTACAATCCAGGCAAAAATTAGGGATAATGGCAAGTAACTATGTTCAACAGAGGCAAGTCCCTCAGCAGCAGCAGTTACATCATCCATCAGAGGAAAACTCCAGTCAAGGTCATCTTCGACAGAAGCTCAGGATGCCCCCGAATTCAAAGTTGGTAGAAGGATAGTGGTCGTTATGTTTCAACGTAGCCCTTTTCCCTGTAAATTACCATTTTCAAACTTCGTATATACTCTTTGGAATCACGCGTTTAGCTGATCTCCATCCTATCAATAAAATTTGAGCCCTTGTGTTTTAGTTTGCAGTTCTTATTTGTTTTAGCTTTACAGAACGACGTTGTTAACATGACTAACGACTCTTGAAATAAAACAAAAATGAATTTACTTGGTAAAACTTTTTCTGCTTTTAAAATAAAGACGACAATTTCTTTTGACTGTTGAACATCAAAGGAACATCAATCGCTTCTCCAGAAGTAAGCAAATTTCAAAGTGCAGGATCAAAGTGCTCCTTCTAAACCAGTACGCCTGAACGAAGGATCAGCTGTATCAGATGTGGCTTTCCCATCTGATACCCCTCGGTCGAGTTCTCATCTCCTAAGCCCGACCAAATTAGCTCCCAACAGGGACTATCTCTCCTAAGCAAGGTGGAATTGCTATTCTGAACTAACGGTACTTCTTCGCCCCGCGATGGCCGAGTATCTAGTCGTGTTCACCTGTCAGTTTGTATGTCGCGTCAGTTTTGTCAGCATAAACATACACACATCATGCATTATTGATTTGCATTCACATTTCATATTGCATCACCATCACTCTAGTCAGTCTTGTCCCCTAGTGATAACAATTTTCTCAATCGAGTTGTCAGCCCTTTCCTCGTCAAGAAGTGTTACGTCTGAACATTCTCTCTCCTCCAGTTTTATTTCTGGATTGAAGTGGGGTCCTCGACCACTTTGATAACTTGAACCTCTGAAAGACCAGAGAGCCCTCAGTTAACATCACTCTTCGCCATTGAAGATGATATCCTTGCTTTCCCGGATTAAAGGAAAATCCACAGAGAAAGCCTTCTAAGCAGAGATTTGGCAGTACAGCTGCCATTCTCCAAAAAGATCGCTGATGAAAAGGTCATCGGCACCTCAAAATTGGACCCCATTACATGGCGTTTCTCCGGGAAGATCCCGAGAAAAGTATGATGTAAGATCCCCAAGTGGAAACAGTCTCTCAAGAGACTCGCTTTCCCCCAGTAGAATCGTTGTCGCTCCCAGGATTTTCATCCTAGTACAAACGCGAAAGTGGCACCGAAATAGAGTCGCCAGCAATGTGTATTTATCCCACGAGAGGGAAAGGAAACACTGCATAAACCTGAGAGAAGGAAAGAACATGGTCTTACGACCAAGAGAACTGGGTTCAGGAGTCGGTTACGCGAGAGGAAGGTATTAGCACCCCCTCGCGTCCATCGTACCCGATGGGATCCAAGCTTGCTTGTCTCGATCAAAGGGTGTTAGAAAAGGATACTGGAAAAAGAACTGAAAGAAAGAAAGGAGAAAGAATGGAAAAGGAACGAGAAACAAATGTAGGGAAAATAAAAGAAGTGCTCGAATGGGCCCTACCCCACTGCCTACGTATCTCATCGGGAACATGAGAATCAGAGCGACGTAGTTCCCCTAACTAGGGATAGATTGCTTGTGTTTTTTAGTGGAATACGTCAATGTTCGCGTCCTAGCAGTTTAGGTGTTGCAGCTCGCTGTAGGGAGACTTAGGCGTTACCTGTGTGCGGTAGAACGGAAATGACGCATCCTTAAGGAATGATTGAAGGAGATGAGGAAAGAATTCTCGAAGGAAAGACGTTATTGTTTGTTTTTGTCTTTTAAGAGTTTTTTCATTTGTTTGCATATGATAGTGTATCCAAATCTTAGCCATTGGAATGTGTACATTCTCACATTCCAAGATGGAATGGATAAGAATGCACACTAAGAGTGAAGAAGACCCCCACACTTAGTTCCAATTGTCGAGGTTCAAACACACTAGCATACTTGTATTTATTAAGTGTTTTTGTTGATTATGAAATGAAGAAGTGTTTTTTATTTGTACCTTCAACAAATATTGCATTTAAGTCCCTCATACAAGATCAAATGTATAACACATTGTCCCAAGTTGGGCTATATGCTACACATTCTAAGATAATAAGTGAAGACCCCTTATAATCTTTTCTTTATATGAAAGGCCTAAATGCAATAAATGCCTACCTTTATTAGATATTTTGAATTTTCTTTGAGATGAGAAAAGAGACTCAAGAGAGGAAAGAAAGGTAAAATCTATGTGAACTAAGACTCAATCCTAATTGATTAGTTAAGAGAGTGATCCTAATGGTTTGTGAGGTTTCAAAACCTAAAGTCTAAAGAAGAAAAGAATTAAACAACTCACTTCTAAAGTAGAAGATGAATTGTAATTCAAAAGGGGAAATAATGAGTTATTAAAAGAAAGCACATAAGTGCTTAACAAAACACAAGATGGAATTGTAAAAGAGATGAGAGGATAGAAGTTTGAATGTGGATTCCTTATCCACACTCAATTGCAACTTACCAAAGCCCCTACATGGTTAGTAAACATGTATAAGAAGTATAAGAAGTAAAAGAACATTTAATGCACCATAAAGATCAAAAGAAAAATCAAAGAATAAGATGAAAGATCAAATCCTAATGTCACAATCAGAATATACATCATATGGAAAACAAATGATTATCATCAAGCAAGTTCAAGTGAACAACCAACAATCATCATCCATGGCATTAGAACATGCTATCATAAGAAAAAGGAGATGAAAGATGAAAAGAAAGAGAAGAAACATGCATAAATGAAACATGTAATCCAAGGATCAGAATTGAAATGAAATGAAAAATGATTCACAAACATCTCACAAGTATTCATGAAGCAACTAAGACATGCAAGGAGTAATAGGAGAAGTAGAATTGAAATGGAAGTTCAAAAGAAAGGAAATGCAAACACAACATGTTAAGGGTGCACCAAGTTCACATGACAATGAATATGCAATGATGACATATAATGTGTATCAATGACCTATAATGTCACATGAATAGCTCATTGAAATAGGCAAATGATCATGCAAGTATGCATAAAAGAAAACATGTAAACATGCACAAATATTGCAAGGATATGACATGTTATTATGCTTCAAATGTAATGCCTTAAACAAAAATTAAATGGACTCATGGAAATTAAGCAAGCATGTTTTAAAGATACACAAATCAGAAGTGAATCATATACCAAAATAGCATGCAAGAAATCAAGGAAAAAAGGCTTTATACAATGCACTTAAGTCAAGTTGGATACACATGCAAAGTAATGCAAAGATGGACATCCAAACATGTCATAAAATGATCTAAAAATAAAATAAAAAATCATAGGACATACTTCAAGATATGAATGACTCAATACAAAAAGAAGCAAATCAAAACTATTTTAAATGATCAAGAACAAAAATGCACAAAATCATGTACCACATTAAGAATGCACATAAAAGAAAATCAAAGAAAATTGTGGAACAGGGGCAAAAAGGTCCTAAAATTAAGAGATTAAATTATCAAAAATTTTATAAATGTCATAATGATGTTCATGAATTTTTGTGGAATTTTCTGATGCAATTTGGTATTTTTAAAAATTAAAAAGCAAACGTGTAGAAAATGAAGAAAATAAAATAAAATAGAAAGAGGAAAGGGGGTGCAAGCGTAGCAATCCATCAGTTCAAATCATTTGGGCTTTAGAAACAGGAGGTACGGATAGCAATCTGTCTTAGGTTCAATAAGCGTAGAAACACAATAATAAACATGGAATTCAGTCAACAAGGTCAATGCAATCCAAGCCGTCAGATTAGGTCAAGTCAAACAAGTAGTCAAATTATGCACAATCAACACACACGCGCGAGGGAACACATTCCATATCATGCACTGCACCACACCACGTTTAAAAATAAAATCAGAAACCACACGTGACATGCACACTGATTTTAATGTGTTGGCACATTCTTAGCCACAAGATAATGATCATCCAACGGTCCTTATTCAAACTACAACAAAACCCTAAAATAATAACCACCGGCCGGAGAGGGACCTCCGGTCACCTTCTCCGGTCAATCACCACCGTCTGCAACTTTTAATCTCTCCAGAAATCCACAAAATGTATATCAAAATGAAGCTGAGCTCGTGTACATCATGAACATGCTCATAAAAACCACGAAACACACACACATAGCAAGAACAGAAGAGATCAAATCATGCCCAAAGTTTTGCAACTATGCCTCTAAGAGGCCTATCAACTAGCCGGATTCAACATAGCTTCTAATAAGCTCAAACCAATAGAAAACAAACTATAATCAGTGAAATTTCAGAAAATGAAGGTTGGAGAAGAAACCTGGATTTGAAGTTCTTCAAAGTAAAAGAAGACCAGAGATGATCCTCCTATGATCCTAAGCTTGAATGGAGCAAAATAAATGCCACTGAACTTGAGATCTTGAAGAAAACCACAATGAAAACTCAACTGCACCAAATCTACAATTGATGAATTGAACTTCCTATCTCTTATTCTTGATCAGAAGTGGAACATTGATGATGATGAAGATGAAATGTGGATGGAGGTTGATGAATTCGTGTGAGCTCAAAGAGAGAGAGAGAGCAGAGAGAAAAAAGAGTTCAGAGAAGAGAGAGTGAAAGTGAGAAAAATGAGAGTTGAAAAAATGAAATTTGAGAGTGAGGCTGTCATTTATAGTGTGGGGTAAAACATGGTTTAATGAGTGAGTCAAGTGAGTCACAGTTGAGTTAAGTGAGTCATCCCTAACTAACTGAGTCAAGTTAGTTAGGGAGAGCAAAGCTATGGTGATGGCAACTCATGATAAACTATGGTGGAGGTGAAAAGAAGTGCAAGGCACGGCTTGTGTAAGTGAAACTTTCTCATCAAGTTGTTCTTTCTATTTTCATGCAAGGCACGTGCCAATGTGCATGGGCATGTGATGGGTGTTTGGCTTAATGTAGCAATGGTTGTATAGTAAGAACAATGCAAGTGTGACTGCTGAAACAATCAACAATATCAATGTTTCTTTTTCTGGTTTTAGCAGCTAGGAACATACTCATTACATCATCTTTGGAAATGAAATTCTCTCATTATAATGTATGAAAACATGAAACTCGTGAGTCATTGGAAAGAGAAGTTATAGTAGAGCAACTTTGGTATGAAAATTGAAGTGAAATGAGGGTTGGAATAAGCTGCAAAAATGACTTAAAACAAACACATTTGGGACTGATACAAAAGCGTGGCCATGAGGTTGGTTGACAATGCAACATGGCATGGAATTTCAGCAAGATCATCACAACTCGAGACCATTATATCTGCCTCATAGCTTGATCAAATCAAATTTTGCTCAACATGAAACTTGAAGAGGACATTACAAGGAACATTTTTTATGTTGACAAGTTTTTCAAATGAAGCCTCTAACCATGAGAAAAATAGGTGAACATTTGGCCCACCAACTGTTTGTAAAAAGGACATGCGCGTGACCTGAAAATCCTTGGTCATGACCTAGTTTTGAACCTACTTTGCCCAAACTTTGGTCCATCATATCTCACTCAATTTTTATCCAATGGAGATGTTCTACACATGTATTTGAAGCTTGAAACAAGATCTTTTGTTGTGGTCGAGTGGATTTTTCATTTGATGCTCCAATTTTGAATGGCCTTGGTTCAAACTCTGATGCAAAATGGCTCAAAATTACTATTTTTGGAAACCCTACTTCTTCCAAAAATGGCAACTTTCCACATTCTTGATCTTTCATGATTCCTTTGGAGTTTCTTGACCAAATTTCGTACATTGGACACATATAACATGAATTTCATGATTTTGGGCTCAAAAAGTCAAGAGTTGACTTTTTTCCTCTGATTATTTGACTTGGCCCCAATTTTCCTGATTTTTGACCTTTCTTCCAATTGAACCACTTCTAAAACCAATTGGGAGGTAATTTTCCACACTCATACCCTTAAGAACATGTAGAATACCATAACATCAAGTTTTGTCCAAAATATCAGAGATACCCTGATTTAATTGGAAACCCTAATTTTGGTACCCTCCTCCTAGGAGAAAAATGTGCAGTCTTCAATTTCAAATTCCTCAGAGTATGTTGTGTATCCTCTTAAAGGATGATGTGATATGCCACTTGAGGATGATTTTGAACCAATGACTTACCTCTTTTGGGGGTTTTCCTTCATTTTTTAGGACCTCTTGCACAGTGACAGATGTAGTGCTTCAATATTCTATTGAATCTCACCTCCTTGAGGTTTTGATGATCAATTGAGGTAATATGAGACGTGAAAGACCTCTTGGCTTGACTTGAGTGGACTTGTTTGACCTTTTGTGCCTTGCATGATTCCTTAATTATCCACCTTTTACCTGATCACATGCCTTGATGGTAAGAAGGTTGCTATGCTTCATTTTTCTATGTTAAAGATGCAATGCAATGCTAATGAGATGGATATGATATGATATATGATAATGCTAAACTATGATACCAAAAAGGGAGAGCAAATTTTGGGGTATTACAGCTGTCTCTATTCAAACGCTGTAGACCTGAATGCCTGAAAGCGATTGCTTTCAGAATTTCAAGGTATATAGTGATTGAATACCAAATATAACTAAAAATTTGCTTTGGATGATGAAGAACAAAAGGGATATAAACCCAACAGGACTGCTGGATTGAATCTTCAAATGAAACGTTGTCGGAGAGATCTGTCTTTTGAACGATGCAAGACGACTACAGGCTTGCCATACCGTCGATGGACTTTCATCAATGTCTTTTTGAACGACGCCAGGCGACTACTGGCTTGCCATACTGTCGATGGACTCTCAACAACATTTTTTTGAACGACACCAGGCGACTACTGGCTTGCCATACTGTCGATGGACTTTAACTGCTCTGCCAATCTGTCGTTGGACTTTCTGCCAAACTTTCGTTGGACTTTCACCAATTTGTGCTGGATTTCTGCCAATCTGTCGTTGGACTTTCTGAGATTACCAAACCGGCGTTTGGGACCTCAAACTTGCCATCTTCAGACGGACTTTTGCAGCTTTTACCAAACTGTCGTTGGATTTCAGTGCCTACCAAACTGGCTTTGGAAGCTTTGCCAAACTGTCGTTGGACTTTGGTGCTTACCAAACTGTCGTTGGACTTCGGGGCTTACCAAACTGTCGTTGGAAGCTTAAAATTGCCAAATGATCACTCCACCTGCTGGAATAACATGAATAAACTGTACGCATGCCAAAATAAATTGGACTTTGGATTGTAAATGAACACTGCTGAGAATTACACCACCTGCTGGGTAATATCATATGTTGACACCTTGCTGAAGGAGAGATTTTGTCAATCTCTTTAAACCTTGCTGGGGAAATTACCGCGACTTGGCTGGGGAGTATAGCAGACAAGATTCAATGCCAAACTCTGTGGGGGTACCATTACCGGAGATACAATCTTGCTGGGGATCAGGGCTGCTCTGCCGGGGATATGTAAATCTTGGTTAAAAGACAATCCGTTGCAACATGCTGAGAAAGAGTCCCTAGAGATTTGTTGGGGAAACCCAAAGCAATTCCTCGGTAATCTGCTGAGGAAGATGACTGTCGAGCTTAGGATAAATGTCACAATGTCCCATGTTGGGCGAACTTTCCCTTTGACGACTCTGCTGGGGATAATGAGTTTACAATACACTCTGCTAGAGAAAACTGCTTTAAAGCGTCTCGTGCTGGGGAATGCCCTTTTAAGAGGATTTTGCAGAAAACCAAATGTCTTCAAACTCTACTGGGGATAGCAGATCGGGAATATCTTTTGCTGGGTAGATAATATGCCCCATGCACGGGATGGTCAATAACTCCGCTGGGGATTATTCTTTGACAAATTTCACATGCTGAAACCGGCGGGAGATATGATACTACCACTTGCTGGTACATCCTGCCAAGAGTAAACTCCACGAGGGATGTTAGTACTAAAAGTTTCGTCTCTTAAGAGGATTTTATAGAAAACCAAGTGTTTTCAAACTCTTAGACGAACACTCTGCCTTGAACTACCCTTCACATCGTCTGCAAAGTACTGGAGGATTGGCACTTGTTATTGACCTGGAGCGTTCACTGCATTAATAACCGTTATCAACACAGAAGAAATCCATCTTCGACCACCATTTCCGTCGCGAAACTCGGTGGGAACTCTTGAATGGAAGAATCGACTTAATAAGATACAACAGTATCAAGTCATAGCAAATATCTGCTCGATTGTGCTGAGAGATAACTTTCGTGCTGCTTGGGTCGATCGTGCTCATTACCTGGAACAGAAAAAGAATATGCACATGCCCCCAGGATATTGCGTGGTCTTTTGAGTCCACCATCCAAGGTTGTCCAACAAGCAACGTAATTTCAATTGTCTTTGTGCATGTTTTTGCAAGGCCAAGATATTTTCAAAGTAACGTTTTATTATCAAAAATCGGACGTTTTTGCAAACAAAACAGTAAAATGAAAATAAAAGCTCGTGACTGAATATTCAATTTTATCGATGAAATGCCAAAATCGGCGACTTTACAATCAGAAGCAAACCCCTGAAAGAGGCGATTGCCATAAAATTGAGAAAAGAAATCTATCCTAATGATAATGTGGAAATTGGATTCCAACTGATTTCTGATTCTGTTATAGCCAGTATGTATTCCAACTCTCCTGATTATCTTTGCCTTCAGAAGCTCGTGGTCGGACCAATTCCTCCTTTGGAATTTTACCAGTTCGCTGAAGAGTAGAAAACGTACAGATTAATTCAGACTGCAGTCATTCGCTTTAATCCCTCTTTTGTGTGGACCGCCTTTTCAGGTTTTCAACCCACCGGGATACCCTTTTTTGCCTAAGTTGCCCTTTCGGGTTTTCAACTTACCGGGTGTACAATTTTTTTCAATTATATCCCTAATTTTTGCCCGAACCTTTATTCTGTTTTTTGGTTCGCCGGGATGCCCTTTTTTGCCTAGATTCCTTTTTTCTTTTATCCAGCGGGTCTCCTTATACGAAGTATTTTTTAACTGCATCTGAATTAACAGGGGATGAAAAGTCTTCACCATCCATGGTTGTCAGCAATAAGGCTCCACCTGAGAAAACCTTTTTAACCACGAATGGACCTTCATAATTAGGAGTCCATTTGCCCCTGTGATCTGTACTCGGAGGAAGTATTGTCTTGATTACCACATCCCCGACCTTGTAGACTTGAGGTCAAACTTTTTGATCGAATGCCCTCTTCATCCTGCGCTGGTATAGCTGGCCATGACATACTGCTGCTAGTCGCTTCTCCTCAATAAGGCTCAGCTGATCAAATCTGGCTCGTACCCATTCAGCTTCATCTAGCTTAACGTCCACCAACACTCGGAGAGAGGGAATCTCCACTTCTATCGGTAGAACTGCCTCTATACCGTATACAAGTGAGTACGGCGTTGCCCCAGTGGACGTGCGGACTGATGTTCGATACCCATGCAAAGCCAATGGTAGCATCTCGTGCCAATCTTTGTACGTGACAACCATCTTCTGCACAATCTTCTTGATATTTTTGTTGGCCGCTTCGACCGCGCCATTCATCTTCGGGCGGTACGGAGAAGAACTGTGGTGCTCGATTTTGAAGTCCCGGCATAGCTCAGCCATCATCTTGCTGTTAAAATTAGAACCATTATCAGTAATGATTCTTTCGGGCACTCCATATCGACAAATGATATCTCGTTTCAAGAAACGAGCCACTACTTGCTTAGTGACATTGGCATAAGATGCTGCTTCAACCCATTTAGTGAAGTAATCAATGGTGACTAAGATGAAACGATGGCCGTTTGAAGTAGTAGGCTCAATTTTCCCGATCATATCAATGCCCCACATTGCAAATGGCCACGGAGAGGACATGATACTCAACGAATTGGGAGGAACGTGCACTTTATCTGCATAGATCTGGCATTTGTGACACTTGCGAGCATACTTGCAGCAATTTGACTCCATGGTCAGCCAATAATACCCCAATCTCAACAATTTCTTAGCCATCGCATGTCCTCCGGCATGGGTACCGAAAGAGCCTTCGTGCACTTCAATCATTAACAGGTCTGCCTCGTGTCTATCCACACATCTGAGCAGAACCGTGTCAAAATTCCTTTTACACAGCACGCCATCTTTGTTCAAGAAGAAACTACCAGCTAGCCTTCTTAATGTCTTCTTGTCATTGGAAGATGCCCCAGGCGGGTATTCTTGATTTTTCAAGAAGCATTTGATGTCATGGTACCAAGGCTTATCGTCAGACACTGCATCAACATCAAACACAAAAGCAGGCCTATCAAGATGAGGTACATCAATCCTGGGTACAAAGTTCCAACCATGCACTTTGATCATCGAAGATATAGTGGCCAAGGCGTCTGCAAACTTATTCTCATCTCGGGGGACATGGTACAACTTGACAGTTGTAAAGAATGTCAGCAATCTCCTCGTATAATCTCTATACGGAATCAAATTCTGCTGATGTGTATGCCAAGTTCCCTTTACTTGATTGATTACCAGTGCTGAATCACCAAAGATATCGAGGGTCTTGATTCGTAAATCAATAGCTTCCTCAATTCCTAGTATGCAAGCTTCGTATTCTGCTTCATTGTTGGTACACCCGAAAGTTACTCGGATAGTGAAGGGCATGTGAACACCTTCTGGCGTAATGAGGACTCACCAACTCCACACCTATTCATATTAACTGCCCCGTCAAACATCAAACTCCATTTGGATTTAGGGTCAGGCCCCTCCTCCAGAAGTGGTTCCTCGCAGTTTTTCGCTTTGAGAAACATGATGTCCTCATCAGGGAAATCAAATCTCATGGGCTGGTAATCATTAAGAGGCTGTTGCGCCAGATAATCTGACAGTATACTTCCTTTGATTGCTTTTTGCGAAGTAAATTGAATATCGTACTCTGTCAGTACCATCTGCCACCTTGCAACTCTGCCTGTAAGTGTTGGTTTCTCAAAAATATACTTGACCGGATCCAACTTTGAGATCAACAGGGTTGTATGTGTAAGCATATATTGTCTCAATTGCTTGGAGGCCCATGCGAGTGCGCAGCATGTCTTCTTAAGCATTGAATAACGCGATTCATAATTTGTAAATTTCTTGCTCAGGTAGTAGATAGCATGTTCTTTCCTACCTGTCTCGTCGTGCTGACCGAGAACACAACCCATGGATCCTTCGAGCACTGTCAAGTACATAATCAGTGGTCTCCCTTGGACTGGAGGTATCAGAATCGGAGGTTCCTTCAAATATCTTTTTATTTTATCGAAGGCATTTTGACAATCATCATTCCACCTGACCGTTTGATCTTTTCTTAGCATTTTGAATATCGGTTCGCAAGTGGCAGTTAGGTGAGATATGAACCTTGAAATGTAGTTCAATCTCCCTAGAAAGCCGCAAACTTCTTTCTCAGTTCTCGGTACAGGCATATCTTGTATAGCTTTCACTTTAGCAGGATCAACCTCTATCCCTTTTTCACTGACAATGAAACCAAGCAATTTTCCAGACCGCACGTCGAAAGTACACTTGTTAGGATTCAGTCTCAACCTGAATTTCCTTAACCTCTCAAACAGCTTCTTCAAGTTGATCAGATGTTCCTTTTCTGTCTTTGATTTAGCAATCATGTCATCCACATAGCACTCGATCTCTTTATGAATTAGATCGTGGAATAACATCACCATTGCTCTTTGATAAGTTGCCCCTGCGTTCTTCAACCCAAAAGGCATTACTTTGTAACAGAAGGTACCCCAAGGGGTAATGAATGTCGTCTTCTCCATGTCTTCAGGCGCCATCTTTATCTGATTGTACCCGGAGAATCCATCCATAAATGAGAACACTGAAAACTGAGCGGTATTATCAACCAGCACATCAATATGAGAGAGTGGAATGTCATCTTTAGGGCTTGCCCTGTTGAGATCTCTGTAATCCACACACATTCTAACTTTGCCGTCTTTCTTCGGCACCGGTACTATGTTGGCCACCCAAGGAGGATAGTTGGTTACTGCCAGAAAACCTGCATCCAACTGTTTCTGTACTTCTTCCTTGATCTTCAAAGCCATTTCTGGTTTCGTTCTGCGCAGCTTTTGCTTGACCGGTGGACAATCCTCTTTCAACGGTAGTCTATGCACAACTGTGTCTGTATCTAAACCTGGCATATCTTGATATGACCAAGCAAAGATGTCAACGTATTCCCGTAGCATGACTATCAACTCTTGCTTTACATCAGCCCGCAGACTTGCGCCGATCTTGATCTCTTTCTTGCTTTCTTCTGACCCAATATTGATAACCTCGAGAGCTTCCTGATGAGGCTAAATGGCCTTTTCTTCCTGTTTCAACAATCTAGCCAATTCGTCCGGGAGTTCATAGTCTTCATCACTTTCTTCCTCGGCTTGATAGATCGGATTGTCGAAATCATACGTGGGCATAACAGAATCATTTTTAGAGGAATTCACAAAATCAAGTCTGCATGATTGGATTTATGCTTTATTTTAGATTATTTTTGCTTGAAAACAAAAGAAGAGAAAGTGCATTATCATTTTTAATTTCTTTGTGCAAAAATAAAAATAAAGAAAGAATAAAGGAACACAAACTTGTAAACAAAAACGTCCTTTTATTGATATTTGAACATTATTTGAGAAAATATGGTGGCCCTACAAATGGATCCTCACACCTTGGGCAGAGTGTGGGATTTTATGCATTATGAAAGACAAGAACTATTACTCTGAATGGTGTACAACATGAACGATTTCTTCACTAGACCAGTTTTGCAATGCCTCGCCCGGAGCCAGTGCATATACCCATCTGTCCAAATAATCTGAGCTTTCAGCGCCATCTTCTATTGCTGAGCAGGACTGATTTGGATTGATAATTCCTCCACTGTTGAAGCTGATTGGCCCACGGAATCGGGGAACTGGCGTTCGGCCCGGCTGGTATCCAATACCAAACTTGTCTTCCTTCACAAACACGTCAATAGCTTTACCCCAACCCTGGGCATTCCCGCTTTTGACCACTTCTCTGGCCTGCTTGTATGACGCAATTGATGCAGTCGGCCCACCCGGCACATTTGACACCACTGCGGCTGAAGTAGATTCTGGTAAGTTATTGATATTCAGGGCTTCGCAAGACTGGCACAGGGTCTCATGAATTTCTCCCTCCATTTCCACATATTTAAAAGTCGATAGATGACTCACAAATATATCTTCCTCACCGCAAACAGTAACCACCTGACCCTCGAATACGTACTTGAGCTTTTGATGAAGTGTGGAGGTAACTGCGCCTGCTGCGTGAATCCATGGTCGGCCCAACAAATAGCTGTAAGCAGGCTGAATGTCCATAACATGAAAGATCGTCTTGAATATCTGTGGACCAACCTGTATTGGTAGTTCAACCTCCCCAAACACTGATCTTTGGGATCCATCGAAAGCTCTCACAATCAGATCGCTGGCTCTCAGAACCAATCCATCTACTTCAATTTTCATCAGGGCCTTTTTGGGCAACACATTCAAAGAAGAACCTGTATCGACTAGCACATGCGACAAAACAGTTCCTTTGCATTCAAGTGTGATGTGCAGCGCTTTGTTGTGATTACGTCCATCCGGAGTCAAATCCCTATTCGTAAACCCCAACCCGTGGCTCACATTCACATTCGAAATTACTCCCTCCAACTGATTCACTGTAATCTCTTGGGGAACGTATTCCATATTCAGAACCTTCAACAAAGCAGCCCGGTGTGCATCTGAACTCATTAGCAGGGATAATATCGAAATTTTAGAGGGTGTCTGATTAAGCTGGTCAATGATCTTGTAATCACTCTTTTTGATAACCCTCATAAATTCCTCAACATCATTATCAAAATTGACTTTAGGGTCCTCTTTCTGAGCAGGCACCTTGTCATCAACAACCTGTTTTCCTTTCGCTCTTGCAGCACCTTCAGCCTCTTTATCATTCCTTAGAGTCTGGGGAACGAACAGTCGACCACTTCTGGTGAAACCACTTGGTCCACTGACATTCTCAACACTGGTACCAACAGCCTCTGCTTTCTGTTGACATCCTCCTTGATGAGTATCAGTTCCATATTGCCAGGGAACTGCTCTATTAGACACATAAGCAGCCGATTCAGGAACTATAATCGTAACTGGTCTCGGCCTCTCGGGCACTATGATAGCAACAGGCTCCTTAACAGGCACCTGTATCTCAACTGGATTATAGTAAATAGTAACGGCAGAAACATCTTTTTCTCTCTCTATCTTATCAAACTGAAGTCTTCCTTCGTCCATAAGATCCTGCAGTCCAACTTTCAACTTACTGCAGCCATTAATCTGTCTTGAACAATCTTCACAATCAGAGCCACATCCAGGAAACACTTTTCCTTTTAACAAACGCTCTTTTACAATCAACAGCAGAGTCTTTACCAAATTCACATCAGTAATCAGATTAAGTTTCTCACCATCAGAAATAGCATTCATGCTTGCACCTCTATGATGGGGCATTGGATTATCACGAACATTCGGCGGCTTAGAGAAATTAATAGCTTTTGCGTCAATCAGGTCTTGAACCTTATGGTGAAAAGCCCATCACTTCTCTATCGAGTGACCTTGCGCGCCAGAATGAAATTCACATCTAGCGTTGGCATCATAACCCTGAGGTAATTTTCCGGAGTCTAGCGGTCTCATAGTCCGTAGTTCAACCAACTTCTCTTTGAGCAGTTGTGGTAACAAAGCAGCATATGACATAGGCAAAGGATCAAACTTACGGTCCCTTGGTCTGTTATTCTAGAATCGGGGTCTACCTTGCTGATCTGGAGCTTGCTGTCCAGCTAGAACCGGAATAGTTACAGCATCCACCTGATGATAGGACTGATTCCTACCTCTGCCCCCTCCTCTATGCACAGCACTGGACTCCCCTTCTCTTTTCATTGATCCGTTGGCAAAGGGTTTTCTCGAACTTGAAGCACCAGTCCCACCGACATCTTGAATCTTACCCAATTTCAGCAAACTCTCTATTCATTCCCCAGCAACAACAATATCAGCAAACCTTGTGGAAGGACATGCAGCCAATCTATCCAAATACGACCCTTGGAGTGTGCTCATGAACATATCAGCCATCTCACGATCACCCAAAGGTGGTTGAACTCGTGCAGCCAACTCCCTCCATCTTTGTGCGTATTGGTTAAAGCCTTCCTTAGGATCCTGAGTCATACTCTGCAACTGGGTACGATTAGGTGCCATATCCAAATTATATTGACACTGCTTCAGAAACGCAGCGCACAAATCTTTCCAGCTCTTGATATGAACCCTGTCCAGCTTAACGTACCATTCCAGGTAGGCGCCTGACAGGCTATCCTGGAAAAAATACATCCAGAGCTTCTGGTCATCAGTATAAGCGGCAACTTTGCGATTGTAAGCTTGCAAATGTGTTTTGGGACAGGTACTGCCATTGTACTTATCCAAAGCAAGAAGCTTGAACTTGGGAGGGATTCGCACACCCTGCACGAGACCCATGTCTTCTACATCAATTCCTAGAGGATTTTGGCTCTCAATATCCTTGAGTCTTTCATCTAACCCTTCGTACTTCCGGTCGTCATTATAGAGACCCATGTCATTATTGAATGCAGTGAACTGGTCATCTTGACCATCCTCATTGTTATCAAATCCCAGATGTACCCCACCAGCAGGGATTGTGCCAATAGGAGGAGTGTGCACAGTGCGATTTGGGATTTCAGTTTCCAACCTCTGGATAGTGGTTCTCATAGCTTCTTGTCCAATCCTCATGTTTTCTTGACCGGTCCTCAGCTCCTGCTGACCTTGAGCAATCCCCTGCATAAGGTTCATGAACTGTTCCATCCTTCCCCTTAAATCAGCTAACTCCGTCTGAACTTGCTCCATTACTCTTGCTTGATTGCGTCGGGTAGAATATCGGTGAACTGGGGTATCAGCTATCGTGCCTAAAAACCAAATAAAGGTTAGCAGGCGCCTGCAAAAGGAAAACCTGCAATGCAAAAATGATATGCAAATGCAAATGCAAAGTTATGTTTGTCATTTCAAGATACTTTTCATATCATGATTCCAATCGTAACCATGAATTCCTGAAGACCAGGAGTCATGATTACTGAGTTTTACCATGAAGAGATATTCATATACATCGATCACAAATATCTGAAGACCAGACATAGTGACTTTGTAGTGTGCCAGTGTGCAGATATCACATCACATATATCTGAAGACTAGAAATTGTGAACAAAAATAGCTCATTTCATACAAATTCCCAAAAACTTTCAAGCACGTTTGTCGTAGTTTCAGCAACAAAATAAGAAACAAGCAGTCAAATGGATCCATCAACAATTCTGATGGTAACCATTGCAAATTACAAAGAAACGGCGAAATCCTTAATCTGATAGCTCTACATCTTTCAGCTTCTGGCTGGAGTACTTAATCTCTTCAAACAGGATGCGGGTACGCTGATGGTGCGGCTTCTCAATCAGCTCTTTGATTACTACGTCCCTTTTTTCCAATGCATCCTCTAATGACCCCACGTGCATCAGCAAGGCTTCATCTTCATTGGCTCCTTTGCGCCTCTTGATTCCAGCTTGAATTTTAACCAGTTTTAGCTCTGCTGTGACATCTTCAAGCTCTTTGTTGGTGATTTTCAGCCTATCTTCAGCATTTCTTACTTGTTCTTGACTTTTGCTCAGATCTTCTCGATACTTTCTTCTTTCTACATGTGTTTTCTTCAGCTCTTCATCTTTATCTTTTAACTGGGCCTGCAGTTCAGAGTTCTCAATTCTGACCTCATCCCAAGCTTGACGGAGTTTAGCTAACGAATCCTTGCTTCGGGCTAGCGCCTGCTTTGTAGCCTTATGAGCCTGACTAGTATCATCTGCTCCCAAGATAAGCTTCCGGAAGTATCGAGCTCTCTCATCAAAATCTTCTTCTTTATCCGCCAGGGTTTTTTCTGCTTTCAACGCTCTCTTTTCCAAATCTTTGTTGTCAGCTAGAGCTTTCTGAAGACATCTGCTCATTCCAGAATTCTCTATATGCAGCTCTCTAACCATTTTCTTCAATTTCTCGTACTCTTCGGCCGGTACCATGGAATGTTGATTTGGACATAAGAGAACTTCTCTGGAAAAGGGTAACAACAGCTTTTTGACCTTCATCTCAACCCAAGCATCGTAGTTAGGGTATGATCTACAGTTTCCTTTGCCGAAAGTCAACTTTCCATCTCTTTGCCTAAATTTCCAAGCATTTATTACTTCCGGCACTCTTTCATTCTTGGTTCCCATGAAAAATAGAGAAGCGCTAATCTCTTCATCAGTAGGAGGATGTCTCGAGGCATAACCAAATTGTCTAACTGCCAACACCGGGTTATAATTAATCCCACCTCTTCTTCCAAGTAAAGGCACATTCGGAAAACTTCCACATTTGACAGTAAACTCTATCGTCAGTAATTTGGGATCAAACCAAATGATTTTATTGGTGGTCAAACCTATCAATCTCTTGGACCACTTCATTGTCTCAGCAGTTTCTACAAACGCACCAGTCCGGGGTAAATGTTTGAAGAGCCAATGACATAACAATTGGGTACAACAACTAACCAAACTTCCTCTTCCCTTCTCATTTTTGTAGTGTACTGAGTGATAAAAATCCCTTAGCAGGGTAGGAATCGGATTCTTCGAGACAAACACTTTCAACGCCTGCATATCAACAAAGTCAGGTTGGCCGGGGAAAAGCACTAAACCATAGATGCAAAGAGCTAACACAGCGTTGTAAGTAGTTTAATTTTTAGCCTTGGCAGCTTCCTGAGCTTGTTGAAAAAGAAACTCCAAATGAAATCCCTCATCTTCTTTGAGTCTGCTTAGGCCACTTTTCACAACAAACAGGTCCAGATGCAGGACAGCAGCGATTACTTCAGGGGCGAGAGCACCTTCAGAAAAGTACGGTATAGCAGACGTGATTGGAATTCCCAAAATAAATGAGAATTCCTCCAGAGTGGGCATCAGAATGTAGTCAGGGAATAGGAAACATCTCATTGATGGCTCATAGAACTGTAAGAAAGTATGTAACCCATCCTTCTCATATTTTGTGAATGCATAGACCATCTTAATCAGCTCTCCATATTCCTTCTGAAAAGTGCTGAGAACATCAGAACCAGCCATACCTATCATCTTGTTCAATAAATCCAGCTTAGGGTCAGGGAATTTGTATGACACATTATTCTTCCTTTGAACCTCAACTTCTTGGGAACTCATGATTGGAATCAGACAATATGGTAGGTACCTGAAATGACAAACATAACCTGTTATGATATGATTATGCAAATGTAAAAGGCATGTGATCAGGTATCCAGGTGTCTGTGTCTATGTTGTACTGTGTGCACTGTGCCTCTGTACTGAATCTGGCAATATATCTGAGATGAACACTCAAAACACTGTCATAGGGTACACTGTCTGTAATAATCATAGAATCACAAGTACGGTATGTAGGAGGCCGGGTTACCTGCAAACCTGTAAACATCCCACCCATACTCACATGTGGTTCCTAGAAAATAAAGCTTGTCAGTTTTAGAGGTTTGAGAAGCGATAGCACATTCAGCCCGTAGGATATAATGCTATGCCAATCAAAGAGGTCGTCCACTGACTCACCTTAGAAAATAAAAGTCACCCTATGCAAGTACCAAAGTGGGCCCTCGGGTGCGAGTGGGTTTGCCACAGAATGTGGTCTGCCACTGTCACCGCTAAAAAGAGATGTTTCCACCAAGGTCCTCAAGATCGGTCACTAGAGTCGACAGCTCTCTAGATCGACATCCTGGAATACGCAAGATGCGCACGCCATGATGGGTCCCAAGATAGCCTCGTCTAGCTGTGAATTTCGTGATTACCCACGTACACAGATGTCACGTAGGTCCCACTACTCTCCACTCTAAGTCTAAGTGTATACTCGAGCCTGTGTACTGAGCTCATCTCTCAGAAACCCCATCCCGCCAAACAGACAGAACAACACAATCCAATACAACAGTAATAATATGATATGTAATGCTAAAAAACAGTAAATACAGTAATGTACAGTAAAGCAATAAATAACCATATAATAAAACGGTATATACAGCACAATAATAAACACCCAATGAAAGAAAAACAGACAAGCGCTAGGATTGACTCGCTTAGGATGGACCAGCAATAGGTCAACCTGTCCCCAGCAGAGTCGCCAGCTGTTGCTCCCGGGATTTTCATCCTAGTACAAACGCGAAAGTGGCACCGAAACAGAGTCGCCAGCAATGTGTATTTATCCCACGAGAGGGAAAGGAAACACTGCATAAACCTGAGAGAAGGAAAGAACATGGTCTTACGACCAAGAGAACTAGGTTCGGGAGTCGGTTACGCGAGAGGAAGGTATTAGCACCCCCTCGCGTCCATCGTACCCGATGGGATCCACGCTTGCTTGTCTCGATCAAAGGGTGTTAGAAAAGGATACTGGAAAAAGAACTGAAAGAAAGAAAGGAGAAAGAATGGAAAAGGAACAAGAAACAAATGTAGGTAAAATAAAAGAAGTGCTCGAATGGGCCCTACCCCACTGCCTACGTATCTCATCGGGAACATGAGAATCAGAGCGATGTAGTTCCCCTAACTAGGGATGGATTGCTTGTGTTTTTTAGTGGAATACGTCAACGTTCGCGTCCTAGCAGTTTAGGTGTTGCAGCTCGCTGTAGGGAGACTTAGGCGTTACCTGTGTGCGGTAGAACGGAAATGACGCATCCTTAAGGAATGATTGAAGGAGATGAGGAAAGAATTCCCGAAGGAAAGACGTTATTGTTTGTTTTTGTCTTTTAAGAGTTTTTTCATTTGTTTGCATATGATAGTGTATCCAAATCTTAGCCATTGGAATGTGTACATTCTCACATTCCAAGATGGAATGGATAAGAATGCACACTAAGAGTGAAGAAGACCCCCAGACTTAGTTCCAATTGTCGAGGTTCAAACACACTAGCATACTTGTATTTATTAAGTGTTTTTGTTGATTATGAAATGAAGAAGTGTTTTTTATTTGTACCTTCAACAAATATTGCATTTAAGTCCCTCATACAAGATCAAATGTATAACACATTGACCCAAGATGGGCTATATGCTACACATTCTAAGATAATAAGAGAAGACCCCTTATAATCTTTTCTTTATATGAAAGGCCTAAATGCAATAAATGCCTACCTTTATTAGATATTTTGAATTTTCTTTGAGATGAGAAAAGAGACTCAAGAGAGGAGAGAAAGGTAAAATCTATGTGAACTAAGACTCAATCCTAATTGATTAGTTAAGAGAGTGATCCTAATGGTTTGTGGGGTTTCAAAACCTAAAGTCTAAAGAAGAAAAGAATTAAACAACTCATTTCTAAAGTAGAAGATGAATTGTAATTCAAAAGGGGAAATAATGAGTTATTAAAAGAAAGCACATAAGTGCTTAACAAAACACAAGATGGAATTGTAAAAGAGATGAGAGGATAGAAGTTTGAATGTGAATTCCTTATCCACACTCAATTGCAACTTACCAAAGCCCCTACATGGTTAGTAAACATGTATAAGAAGTATAAGAAGTAAAAGAAAATTTAATGCACCATAAAGATCAAAAGAAAAATCAAAGAATAAGATGAAAGATCAAATCCTAATGTCACAATCAGAATATACATCATATGGAAAACAAATGATTATCATCAAGCAAGTTCAAGTGAACAACCAACAATCATCATCCATGGCATTAGAACATGCTATCATAAGAAAAGGGAGATGAAAGATGAAAAGAAAGAGAAGAAACATGCATAAATGAAACATGTAATCCAAGAATCAGAATTGAAATGAAATGAAAAATGATTCACAAACATCTCACAAGTATTCATGAAGCAACTAAGACATGCAAGGAGTAATAGGAGAAGTAGAATTGAAATGGAAGTTCAAAAGAAAGGAAATGCAAACACAACATGTTAAGGGTGCACCAAGTTCACATGACAATGAATATGCAATGATTACATATAATGTGTATCAATGACCTATAATGTCACATGAATAGCTCATTGAAATAGGCAAATGATCATGCAAGTATGCACAAAAGAAAACATGTAAACATGCACAAATATTGCAAGGATATGACATGTTATTATGCTTCAAATGTAATGCCTTAAACAAAAATTAAATGGACTCATGGAAATTAAGCAAGCATGTTTTAAAGATACACAAATCAGAAGTGAATCATATACCAAAATAGCATGCAAGAAATCAAGGCAAAAAGGCTTTATACAATGCACTTAAGTCAAGTTGGATACACATGCAAAGTAATGCAAAGATGGACATTCAAACATGTCATAAAATGATCTAAAAATAAAATAAAAAATCATAGGACATACTTCAAGATATGAATGACTCAATGCAAAAAGAAGCAAATCAAAACTATTTTTAATGATCAAGAACAAAAATGCACAAAATCATGTACCACATTAAGAATGCACACAAAAGAAAATCAAAGAAAATTGTGGAACAGGGGCAAAAAGGTCATAAAATCAAGAGATGAAATCATCAAAAATTTTATAAATGTCTTATTGATGTTCATGAATTTTTGTGGAATTTTCTGATGTAATTTGGTATTTTTAAAAATTAAAAAGCAAACGTGTAGAAAATGAAGAAAATAAAATAAATAAGAAAGAGGAAAGGGGGTGCAAGCGTAGCAATCCATCAGTTCAAATCATTTGGGCTTTAGAAACAGGAGGTACGGATAGAAATCTGTCTTAGGTCCAATAAGCGCAGAAACACAATAATAAACATGGAATTCAGTCAACAAGGTCAATGCAATCCAAGCCGTCAGATTAGGTCAAGTCAAACAAGTAGTCAAATTATGCACAATCAACACACACACACGAGGGAACACATTCCATATCATGCACTGCACCACACCACGTTTAAAAATAAAATCAGAAACCACACGTGACATGCACACTGATTTTAATGTGTTGGCACATTCTTAGCCACACGATAATGATCATCCAACAGTCCTTATTCAAACTACAACAAAACCCTAAAATAATGACCACCGGCCGGAGAGGGACCTCCGGTCACCTTCTCCGATCAATCACCACCGTCTGCAACTTTTAATCTCTCCAGAAATCAACAAAATGTATATCAAAATGAAGCTGAGCTCGTGTACATCATGAATATGCTCATAAAAACCACGAAACACACACATATAGCAAGAACAGAAGAGATCAAATCATGCCCTAAGTTTTGCAACTATGCCTCTAAGAGGCCTATCAACTAGTCGGATTCAACATAGCTTATAATAAGCTCAAACCAATAGAAAACAAACTATAATCAGTGAAATTTCAGAAAACGAAGGTTGGAGAAGAAACCTGGATTTAAAGTTCTTCAAAGTAAAAGAAGACCAGAGATGATCCTCCTATGATCCTAAGCTTGAATGGAGCAAAATAAATGCCACTGAACTTGAGATCTTGAAGAAAACCACAATGACAACTCAACTGCACCAAATCTACAATTGATGAATTGAACTTCCTATCTCTTCTTCTTGATCAGAAGTGGAACATTGATGATGATGAAGATGAAATGTGAATGGAGGTTGATGAATTCATGTGAGCTCAAAGAGAGAGAGAGCAGAGAGAAAAAAGAGTTCAGAGAAGAGAGAGTGAGAGTGAGAAAAATGAGAGTTGAAAAAATGAAATTTGAGAGTGAGGTTGTCATTTATAGTGTGGGGTTAACCATGGTTTAATGAGTGAGTCAAGTGAGTCACAGTTGAGTTAAGTGAGTCATCCCTAACTAACTGAGTCAAGTTAGTTAGGGAGAGCAAAGCTATGGTGATGGCAACTCATGATAAACTATGGTGGAGGTGAAAAGAAGTGCAAGGCACAACTTGTGTAAGTGAAACTTGCTCAGCAAGTTGTTCTTTCTATTTTCATGCAAGGCACGTGCCAATGTGCATGGGCATGTTTTGGGTGTTTGGCTTAATGTAGCAATGGTTGTATAGTAAGAACAATGCAAGTGTGACTGCTGAAACAATCAACAATATCAATGTTTCTTTTTCTGGTTTTAGCAGCTAGGAACATACTCATTACATCATCTTTGGAAATGAAATTCTCTCATTATAATGTATGAAAACATGAAACTCGTAAGTCATTGGAAAGAGAAGTTATAGTAGAGCAACTTTGGTATGAAAATTGAAGTGAAATGAGGGTTGGAATAAGCTGCAAAAATGACTTAAAACAAACACATTTGGGACTGATACAAAAGCGTGGCCACGAGGTTGGTTGACAATGCAACATGGCATGGAATTTCAGCAAGATCATCACAACTCGAGACCATTATATCTGCCTCATAGCTTGATCAAATCAAATTTTGCTCAACATGAAACTTGAAGAGGACAATACAAGGAACATTTTTTATGTTGACAAGTTTTGCAAATGAAGCCTCTAACCATGAGAAAAATAGGTGAACATTTGGCCCACCAACTGTTTGTAAAAAGGACATGCGCGTGACCTGAAAATCCTTGGTCATGACCTAGTTTTGAACCTACTTTGCCCAAACTTTGGTCCATCATATCTCACTCAATTTTTATCCAATGGAGATGTTCTACACATGGATTTGAAGCTTGAAACAAGATCTTTTGTTGTGGCCGAGTGGAATTTTCATTTGATGCTCCAAGTTTGAATGGCCTTGGTTCAAACTCTGATGCAAAATGGCTCAAAATTACTATTTTTGGAAACCCTACTTCTTCCAAAAATGGCAACTTTCCACATTCTTGATCTTTCATGATTCCTTTGGAGTTTCTTGACCAAATTTCGTACATTGGACACATATAACATGAATTTCATGATTTTGGGCTCAAAAAGTCAAGAGTTGACTTTTTTCCTCTGATTATTTAACTTGGCCCCAATTTTCCTGATTTTTTACCTTTCTTCCAATTAAACCACTTCTAAAACCAATTGGGAGGTAATTTTCCACACCCATACCCTTAAGAACATGTAGAATACCATAACATCAAGTTTTTTCCAAAAAATCAGAGATACCCTGATTTAATTGGAAACCCTAATTTTGGTACCCTCCTCCTAGGAGAAAAATGTGCAGTCTTCAATTTCAAATTCCTCAGAGTATGTTGTGTATCCTCTTAAAGGATGATGAGATATGCCACTTGAGGATGATTTTGAACCAATGACCTACCTCTTTTGGGGGTTTTCCTTCATTTTTTAGGACCTCTTGCACAGTGACAGATGTAGTGCTTCAATATTCTATTGAATCTCACCTCCTTGAGGTTTTGGATGATCAATTGAGGTAATATGAGACATGAAAGACCTCTTGGATTGCCTTGAGTGGACTGGTTTGACCTTTTGTGCCTTGCATGATTCCTTAATTATCCACCTTTTACCTGATCACATGCCTTGATGGTAAGAAGGTTGCTATGCTTCATTTTTCTATGTTAAAGATGCAATGCAATGCTAATGAGATGGATATGATATGATATATGATAATGCTAAACTATGATACCAAAAAGGGAGAGCAAATTTTGGGGTATTACAATCGCCAAATGGCGTCTCCAAACAGAGAAGTTTGTGTACCTCTACAATTCAGACGATTGGGTTCCCCAGCAAGTCTGACGTTAAAACTTTTTCCGTTAGATGGCATCTCCCCAGGAAAATTCGGCTAGAAGTTTGAAGGAAATCCGCTACGAATAGCGTCCCTTGTCAGTAAAGTTTATTGATAAAAGAAACTAAGACCAGTTCCTTGGTAGGAAACCAGGATCGAGGGGAAGTTTAAATCAGAAACGAAGACCAGTTCCTTGGTAGGAAACCAGGATCGAGGGGAAGTTTAAATTAGAAACTACGACCAGTTCCTTGGTAGGAAACCAGGATCGAGGGGAAGTTTATTTCAGAAACTAAGACCAGATCCTTGGTAAGAAACCAGGATCGAGGGGAAGTTTACATAAGCAACTGAGACCAGTTCCTTGGTAGGAAACCAGGATCGAGGGGAAGTTTGTTTCCGCAACTAAGACCAGTTCCTTGGCTAATGACCAGGATCGAGGGGAAGTTTACGTTTTCTAAGCATCATTTCTTAGCAAAAGAAGATGAATGCGCAAGCTACCATTCATAACCACCATCAAAATTTCGGGTATTCCGATATTTAATCCTCTTGCACCCCGAATGCCCAAATACCTTCGTCATTCACACCTTCGGGTCCAAGAAGATTAAATAGGGGCATCTGTCATACCCAAAATTTTGACCATTAAGATTTCCCATCATTGTGCAAATCATCATCACAATGTGGATGAACCATCATGCCTCATCAAATGCCTCAAGGGTTGTTAAGCATTCACTACGATCAAAATTAGGGTTATAAGCCCTCTCAGAGCCTTAGACAAAAGATCAATCAAGGAATGACATGATCTTCAACTTGTCTAACCTCTCAAACATCCACAATGGATCAAGAGGACTCCCACTTCAAGGATTAAGCACAAGGTTGCTCCCTTCTAGGTGGATCAAGCTTCAAGATCGCCAGTATCACCAAATTAGGGTTTTGGTCGATCAGGGCCTCCAAAGGGAAATTTTCCTCTGGGAATGAGCCAATGATCCAAAACACAACCTAATGTACTCCATGGAACCTCATGGACCCATTCATCAAGTCAATTTTGCCTCAGGGGATGCATACATCAAAAATCAGGAATTAGGGTTTCTTGACCTAATTCACCCCTAAGTTGACTTTTAGGGCAAATCAAGAGCCAAGACCTCAAGAGAGGGTTTGAGGGTCTCTAAAGAACTACATTTATCCATTTGGAACAATGGATTAACCCAAGAAGCTTGAGCAACAAGTCTCAATTTCATCTGCACCACAATTAGGGTTTTAAGGAAAAAGTCAACTGTAACTTTGACTTTTGACCAGGACATGCTCCCAAGCCCTAGGACATGCCCCAATATACCCTATGACACCCATGGAACATGTCCATCAAGTTTGATTTAGGTCAAGGACATGATTTCCTGAAGAATTGCACAGTTTGGAATTCATCTGATAAAAAGTCAACTGTGCACAAAAGTCAACTTTGACTTTTTGAGATTTTTCACCAAAATGGATTTTTAACCCTAAAATGATGTTAATGTATGATTTGAATCATCATTCATCAAGAAAAAACAAGAAAAGTGGGATAACTTGTAAAAGGGGTAACCATAAAAACTTAGAAAATTTTCTAAGTTAAAAATAAAGTGACAAGGGTACCAACTTTGAAGGATCATAACTCCTAAACCACAAAGCCATTTTTTCTCATCCAAAGATGGATTTGTAGCCCTCATTACCCTCTACAAAAACTTCAACTAGACCTAAGTCCAATTCATTAAGGATTTTGAGTTATGGAGTGATCAAAATGGCTGAAAAGTGAAAATGTCAATTTTTCCAACACTTAGTGAAATTTTCACTAAGTCCAAATCTGTCTTCACTTTTTGCCAAATGTAGGGGGATTTTTCACTTGGATTCAAAAGAGATCAAAACCAAATATGTTCAAACAGTTGTTATATCTTGTAAGGGCTTTCCAAAATGGCCAAGAACATTGCCAAATTCCATTTGAGTTATGAGATATGACATTGTCAAGTTGTCTTGTTGAATTCTGTCAAGGCAAGGCAGAATTTGCAACTTTGCTCGATTTGCCAAAATCAGCCAAATTCAAATGCTCTTATCCACTTGGACATATCTGAGGATTTAATCTAAAGGGGACAATCACTGAGCCAAGCCTCCAAAGTCCATGGAACAAGAAATAGCATGTTGAACCTAGAATGGCCAAAATAGGGACAAGACTCCAAATTTGGATTGAAACATTCAATGGAAGCATCAAGGTGGCATGGACTGAGCCATTCTCATATGAAATCAGTCAAGACTTATCCAAGACCAAGGGAACCACAGCTCTGTGCCCTAACCTCTAGTCAATGGCTAGAGAAGACTTGGATTTCCATTGGACAACATTGGCCAAACCTACTTACCAGTTGCCATTCACTATTCCTTGCAAAACAAACTTGCTCTACTATAAATAGAGCTCAATTGTGATCAGTTTGAGTACACCAAAGCCATCTAACAGATGCTTTCCTCAAAATCTCTTTCTCTTGGCAAAAATGCCTTTCTTAGCAAGGTAGCTATCGGGTTTTGAGTTTGAGAGCTTTTCCAATCAAACCAATCACTCACACACCTCACATACATCATATAGAAGTGATCCAAACACTCACATAACTTCTGGAACACCAATTTCACAAAATCACCAGCTGGTTGCTCAAACTTTCAATCAAGTTCCAGCTGAGGTACCACAAATCGTTCCAGCCAATTTCAATCAAGTCCAAGCATTCAAACACACTCCATAGGGTGTAGGGAAGCTGTTCAGATCATCACCACTCATCTGTAACACCTCCAAATCAAAAATCACATTGCACTTGCTGTCACGGCCTAGAGGTAAGCATATACTTGGTCATCTCTCAATCTATGCATATTTCCTCGCACAATAATTTGGCCATATGTTCATAATCATGCATGGAATGTTTTCCCTCAATTAATTGCATTGTTTGAATCGTGTATCAAAAATCCTAGCCTTCATGCAGAAATTAGGGTTCTTGAGGTTTCTTCGTGATTTCATGTTTTATGTTTAATTTAAATGAAATTAAGTGTTATAGACATGATCGTGAGGTTGAGACGAGCATAATGATATGTGGATTGCATGATATGATTACGTATTCAGTGAGATTGGATAGAAAATGCAAATCAGCCAAACCCAGAAAAACGCGCGTCTTCTTGCTTGTGTTCTTGGCGCCTTTTTCACAAATTCAAATATTTGAATTTTGTGGTTTTTATTTAATTGATTCAAAAATTAATTTCTCTCTGAGTTTTAATGATTTTGAGTTGATTCTTTTTTTAATAATTCACAAAAATGTTAAAATATTTTATTTTATCAAAAAATCCCAAAAAATATTATTTATTTCATATAATTGATATTTTTGCAAAGAATTAATATTTTAATTGTTCTTGACATTTTAAATATTTTTTCTACATTGATTTTGCAACTTTTAATGCTTTCTAATTATTTTGTAGGTCAATACTTAATTTTTGAAGCATTAATCCAAAATCACAATTTGTTTTTCATATGTTAAACAATTTTGATCATTTTTAATTGAATTTTTATTCAATTAAATACATCTTTGAAAACAAATTAGGGTTTTTAGATTAATTCAACCCTCATAAATCATTTTCAAATCACTTTGGGCCTCTTGAGAGAGTGTAAGACCCAACCCACTTGTGCAGAAATCTTTTGGGCCTCATTCTTTGTATAAGTCCCTCTGTATATTTTCAAATAAACGGCACGATCATCGCCTTTTGAAAAATAACCTTGGGCCTCTCCTTGAGCTATAAGACCCATTCAAAAACACTTTGGGCCTCTATTAGAGTGTAAGACCCAACCCCCTTTTAACCAAAACCTTTTGGGCCTCACTTATTGTATAAGTCCCTCCGCGTTAAAAGAAAACCTCGGCGCGATCGCCATTTTTAACGGAAAAATCATCTGGGCCTACCCTCGTGTTATAAGCCCCACTCTTTTTCTTTAAACCCTTTGGGCCTCTTGAGAGAGTGTAAAACCCATCCCTTTGTACAGAAAACCTTTTTTGGCCTCAGTCACTTGTATAAGTCCCTCTGTACAAAAATAACAGTGCGCTCACTGATAAAACCCTGGGCCACTCCTTGAGCTGTAAGCCCCAAATCTTTCTTTTTCAAAGTACTTTCTCCTTTGATTTTGAATATACTGTTGTTTCCAATCTTTCTTTGTTGAACAACTAACCAAACAGCATGGAAGCTCTACAGCCGAGTAAGTGTTTACCCGCTTTCATTTACCGCTTTCATATACATATAACTGTATTTTGGGCTGTTTCACTGTAAGTCTTCTTTCATAAACTCATATCAACTGTGTAATAATAGTATAGATATTTCGAGTTTCCCCGGCAACTACGTCTAGCACTAGGTAAAGTTGTCTTGATCACTCTTAGAAATAGTGTAAACTAGATCCCCATAGGATTACCAGACACAGTCTTCCCTCCTCTTGGGGTTAAACAATATGGAGATATGAAAGGCAGCATTCTCTGTGAACCCTTTCATAGACTGTCACTCATAGAAGTTGTCAAGAAACTCTATTCCCCAGAGATGATCTTTTCTCCGTGAATGGCATCTCTTGAGTTTCTTCCAAATTCTCGAACTTTCCTAACTTTGATCTATTCTCGGTGAATAGAATTGCCTTGAATTTCTCGGGGTTTGGGGACCCACGGGCTTCTTAAAAGCATCGGCCTCCTCTTGGGCATCGTACAAGGACCCACAGGCTTCCTAAAAGCAACCCCGCCTCCTCTTGGGCTTAGTACAAGGACCCTACGGCTTCTTAGAAGTATTCACAGCCTCCTCTTAGGCTTTGTATAATGATCTCTTCCTCTGGGAATGATAGCCTCCTCTTGGGCTTAGTACAAGGACCTGTCGGCTTCTTAAAAGTTTCCAGCCTCCTCTTGGGCTTCGTACAAATTGTCCCGACGACCTCCTATAGGTATAGGAACAGAACTTAATCATCTGCATAGAACAGTCCTTTCAAAGAGTCTACTACTGTTTCTCAAAGCATAGTACAAAAGATGAAACTCTAGACTTGAACAGTCTAACTTCCTTGAGTCTCAAAGACATTCTCAAGTGACCCCTTCGTTAAATAGGAAGGAAACCCGTAGACTCGGACAGTCTCAATACCCTTTGGATTTCTCGCTTCCTTAAAGAACAGGAATAACCCGGATCCTTGAAACAAATCCTTGAGTACAGTGTTGCTCATATAAGAACTGATTTTCTCTTTCAAAATCAGTATACTGGACCTGTCACTTAACTGAACAGTTACCATAGCCTCCTCTTAGGCTTTGTATAATGATCCTTCTCCAGTGAAGTTAGCCTCCTCTTGGGCTTTGTACAATGATCCTCCCCAGCGGAGTCAAACAATGTTTAGCCTCTCTCTCAGGCTTTGTACGAGACACATAAGAGACTCCCTCGTTGAGTCAATCCCCCTTCCGCCTCCATCTCGGGATTTATACGAGATACAAAAAGGTTCTTATTGAGCCAAACAAACTTTAGCCTCCATCTCGGGCTTTGTACGAGATACAAAAAACACTCTTGTTGAGTCAAATAGCCTCCATCTCGGGCTTTATACGAGATACCAAAAGACTCTATCGTCGAGTCAAAAACCTTTTAGCCTCTCTCTCGGGCTTTGTACGAGACACATATTAGCCTCCTATTAGGCTTTGTATAAGAAAACCACTGGTTAATCCAATTAACCTTTTAGCATCAAAGTTGTGCCTCGTTCACAGTACACAAACATCAACAACTCCTTCCCCTTTCATCTAATCGTTGTAAGCGGCAAGCCTCTGGATCATCTACATCCATGCCACTGTCCCTCTTTTAGCATGAGAAATTCCTAAGGAAAGATAGCATTGCTATACACTGAGTTAAAGTCTTCTCCTTCAGGTTAAAACCCCCTATAAAGGAAATTATGGCATTGCCGGATTCACAAATCCTGGTTAAAGTAATTCTCCTTTATAAAACAGTTATGACATATAACCCCCTCTTTAGAGATGACAAATTCTCTCTAAAGTTGGGACCTTTCGCTTCACATCTTGGGCTTTGAACAAGATACAAATAGACCTTTCAGCTTCACATCTTGGGCTTTGAACAAGATACAAACCACCTTATCGCTTCACGTCTTGGGCTTTGAACAAGACACAAAAAACAACCATTTCCTCCCATAGAATAGGAGGAACTACGAACGCTCTGATTTCCCTGTTTCGGTAAACGGGAATACGTAGGCATAAGATCGAAAGAAAAGATCTTAGCGAGCACACTAAACAAAAACCCAAAATCCCATATCTCCATCAATCAAAAGCAGTAATTCAAAAAGCATCAGTCCTAACATCCTAATCCTTGTTCCCCGCCAGAAACCTTCTGTCTAGATAGAAAGAAAGAAAACCGTATTGGCGAAAATACAAATAACCAGTACAAAGGTCCCCCACATTGATAGCATCCGTAACCTAACAGACCGCTGTTTAAACTCAGTATGCAAAGTAGGGTTAATTGGAGACATCTACTTCCCTTCCTTCATCAGCTTTAATAGGATAAAAAATGAATCGACCTGTAGTTTTAAGCTCAACCGCAGAGAGCGACCAGCGCTTAAGAACCGCGTCCAAAATCGCTCGCTACACGTTCCCGACAGGCGCCCTTTAAGTTTTAGACCTAGCCGTTCCCGACAGGCCCATTTACCATTCCCGATAGGTAAGCCATAGGTTTTCAACTTGAGCCATTCCCGATAGGCACCCTTCGAGTTTTAGACCTAGTCGTTCCTGACAGCCCCATTTACCATTCCCGACAGGAAACCAAGGTCCACGCTCAGCCGTTCCTGACAGGCCCATTTATTGTTCCTGACAGATTGTTCACCGTTCCTGACAGGTTGTTTACCATTCCCGATAGGTAACCTTAGGGTTTAACCTTAGCCGTTCCCGACAGGCGAACTTTGAATTTCATTTGTTCCGGACTCTTTTTCACCAACATCCACCATCAACTGCTGTGTGTCATATATCTTTCCCTTTTGTCCGTAGAGCGCAAATTTTTTGGTTATTTTTGTATTCAATCCCTATGTACCTTGAGTTTTTAACAGTCGTTGCTCTCATCCCTTCAGGTCCACAGTTGATTGAATAGGGGAATTTGTAATACCCCAAAATTTGCCCTCTTATTTTTCTCAAAAATTGGCTTATGTTTTACTCATTTGCATTTCATGATAGGTCATATTAAATCATACACATCACTGGTTGCAAGGCATGGGATCGGGTGTCTCAAGACATAAGCAGTTCAAAGGCAAAAGACAAGAGAAAATTTTTCAAATAAGTCACAAGGGCTTTTCATATCTCAATTCATCTTATTTGAGCCCTCAAGATATCATAAGATGAGAATTCAATAGAAGATTGAAGGAAGTAATATTCTCCTAACCAGTGCAAACTAGGGTTTTGGAATTTTGGAGTATAATACCCCAATGGGTAGGGTCTTGGAGCTTTTATCATTTCCAAATGGCATATCTCATCTTTGTTGGAGAGGATATACATCATACTCAGATGAATTTGGATTTAGAGGGTGTGCTGATTTCTCCTAGACTGAGGGGTCAAAATTAGGGTTTACCATAAAATCAGTTTATTTCTGATTTTTTGGGAAAAACTTGATTCTATGGTATTCTACATGTCCTCAAGGGTCTAAGGATGAAGAATGGCCCATCAATTTGATTTGGAAGGGTTTCAATTGACCAATTGAGTGAGAATTAGGAGAATTGGGGAAAAGTTAACTGTGTAGAGGAAAAAGTCAACTCCTGACTTTTTGAGGTCAAATTCAGGTTCCTCATGTCAAATGTGATCATTGGTGAGGGTTTGATCAAGAAATAATGGATGATTCATCAAAAATAAGAAATGTGCAAAGTTGCCAAAAATAGAAATTAGTTAGAAATTAGGGTTTCTATTTATGGAAAGTTTTGGCAAGGTGAGAGGTCAACTTTGGGGCTTTCTTTCTCCATGCTCCAAGAATCAAATGGAGGGGCTAGGGAGGCCTATCAAAAGTTCACATTTTAAGCTTCAAATCCATAGCAAGAACTCCTCCATTGGATCAAAATTGAAGGAGTTATGATTGGTTAAAGTTGGAGGTTTGTAGGGCATTTTTGACCAGCAAGGCAAGTCATGGGTGAGCCAGCACGCAGTCATTTCATCAAACATCTTGTGTGCATGTTTTGTCCAACTTCCAAGCCAAATATCTCATTGCTAGAGGCTTCATTTGGAAAATTGGTCAACATCAATTTTGTTCCTCTTGATCCCCTCTTCAACTTTTATGTTGAACAAATTTTCATTTGATCAACCATTAGAGGGATAGAGTAGCTTAAAGTGGGAGTCTCAAACTGATTCATTCACATGCATGTGGTAGGGCACGACCAGGTCCAGCTGACTTGCTAACACAGTTGTATGCAAGCATTTTCATAAGACATTTTCACATTGTTAAAGATTTCATTTGCAAATATGTTTCACACCAATGTTGTTGTCTTTCATTTCCTCTTTCCAAAGAATCAAGAATCATGTCATTTCATTCATTGATCATCAAGATGTACTTGCCTAAAGTTGCCATCATGCTAGCTGATTTTCTTACATGACAAGTAACTAAATGCAAGGCAAGATCAGATTGCATTGTTATTGTCAGCCTCCCATGCGCATGCCATCATGTATCATGTCCAAAGCATTGCCATAATTAACCAAGCACACACCTTACACGCATCATGTGCCTCATGCATGCTTTGCCATGTTTGTTAAAACATAAGAGAAAATGAAAGAAACTTGCAGAGCAAGCCTTGCTGCTACCCTTAGTACATCATCACCATCTAACTTCACCACCACCATAGCATGCCATGGTCTCTCTTCACTCTAACACAACACCATGACTTGTGTATAACAGAATTGACTCACCACTAACTTAGTTAACTTGAGTTCTAACTGTTAACCAAGGTGGTTAACAGTTAACTCACCTTATAAATTCAATCTCCAACAGAATTTGGAGGGGATTTTGGCTCATACTTCAGTTTCTCTCAACATTCCACTCTTGATTCTCCTTGAAACCTCACACATTTTCTCTCTAAGTTTTGCTCTCTCTCGTGCTCATTCTCTCTGCAAGTTGTTCAATCTTCTTCTCCATTCATCAATCATCATCAAGAGATCTTGAGGCTGGCACTGGAGCCTCAAATTGTATCTTCTTCTTCTTCCAAATCCCAATGAGTTCAAGCATATTAAGCCTTTATTTGGCCAAAAGTAAGTTCAATCAGCAAGGAGTCTCACCTCTGGTCTTCTCTTGCTCAAAGCTCCATCTACAACAGGTTTTGTTTCAATCTTTTTCTTGCCATTTCTGCTGATTTAAGTTTGTTTTTGCATGATTGAAGCTCAGTAGGAGCAATGTAATTATCCGGCTAGTTGATAGGCATCTTAGATGCTTAGTTGAAATTTTAGGGCAAAACTTTGTGGCTTCGAATCTCTGTGTACGTGTGCTATTGGTGATTTTTGTGGATGGATCCATGATCTACTTGAGGAGAGGAGTATTTTGATGTATGGCTTGCTAATTTCTGTGATGTTTGACGTTTGAACACGGCGGAGAGGTCACCGGAGAAGGTGACCGGAAAGACCAGTCCAACCACCAGCCATAAACCCTAGTTCATTGAAAGGTTAAGTCCCAGCCATTGGATCCTTTGAATCTAACGCACACGAGCTTGCCAGCAAATAAAAAAACCACCTCCCTCTCACGTGCCATTTTCTTTCTGATTTTAATTTCAATTTTTAATCCCACGTGGCTAGTATACGGTTGCTTATCATGTGTTTTTTTTCTGGTCCACCTTATTGAGTTATTTTCCATGATCATCGCACTTGACTTCATCCAATGGCTCAGGATGAGTCAAAGAATTTGACTAACATCCATGTGATGCACCTCCTCTGAACGCTTAGTGGACTGGATTGTTTATTTTGCTACGCGCACCCCCTATCATGGGCCCAGTATGCATTTTCAACTGAGTTTTTACTAATGTTGCACCTCCCTGCTCTATTTTCTTGTTTTTTTTTTTCACATACATGATTGGTTTTTAATTTTAAAAATTGTTTCTAAGCATCAGAAAATTCCATAAAAATTCATGAGGCATAATAAAACATTTAGATAATTTTTGATTATTTTACTTTCTAGTTTTATTATATTTTGCCTTATTTCTATGAATTTTCTTTCATTTTCTTTTGTTTTTGTATTGCATCATGACACATGCTACATCTTGATTTTATTTGACATAGTTGTGCATTGTTTCTTTGCATAATAATTGGTATGTACATTTATCATATGATGAGGCATGTTATACATTTTTTTTAATTTTCTAAGTCATTTCTTGATGACTTTTGAGTGATGTTTTTGAGTCAATTGTTAAGGTGCTTTGTATGACATTGTGAGACCTCTTTGAGCATGTTCCTCAATGATTTTTGAGCCACCTTCTTGTGACATGTTTACCCAGTGGTTGCAATTCAAATAACTTGAATCTCACAATTTTTTTGAGCCTTTAAATTCCATTTTGATCCATTAAAATGCAGGTGGGTTTGTGTAGGCATTAGAGAATTTGTGCTTAGGTTTTGATTGGTATTATGTGCCAATCTTCTTTGACTATTTGTTGAGGTTTTTAATTCATGTTGTATGAATATTATAGGTCATTTTTACCATGTCATAAGTCATCCAAAGTTCATTCTTATATGATTGTAGTGCACATGTTCTAAAGTGAAATATCTTGTGTAATTGTGTTTTCTTCTCTAATCTTCTTTGAATACATGTTTGCCTCAATACATGGGTGATCCCAAATCATTCCTTGATCATGATTCACTTTTGTTTTCAATCATTTTCAATCATATTCCATGACCTATAATTTCATGTCACGTGTTTCTAAATCTCACAAACTTTTGCATACTTTATTTGAACTTGTTTGACTTAACTTGAACTTGTTTGCTCTTAATCTTCTAAGTGCTTCAACATGACAATTGTATGAATTTTGTGGTTACATTATTAACCTCTAAATTTCATTTCAAATTCCCTAAACTACTGACTTGCATTAATTTTGTTTGGTTATTCAATTTTCATATTCATTTCTTACTTGCATGTCTTGTATGATGCGTTGTTGGAACTTTAATGATGTTTGCTCCCATCTTTTGCTTGCTTGATCAATGCTTGCTCTTGTGAATCATATGCCATTTGAGTAACATCTTCACTCATTCTTAAATGTCATTTACTTCTGACTTTGATGGTTACATATGCATTTATTCATGTTTACTTTCCAATTATATACATCTTGTGTAGTTAATGTTCAACTCACATTTGCATGATTGTTTGGTGTATAGTTTGACTTTGTTTGGTATCATATGACATGTTTACATTAGCATGGTACCTTAGCATATACCTACTGACTTGTCATGTCCCTTAACCATTAGGACCCTTCCCTTTTGGTTTGAATTTCATTTTCTTATTAACTTGTCTTCTTGAATCAAATAGTTTTGTTTGGTTTAAGTTTCTTGTACTAGTTTTCAATACTTGTGATAATAATGCACTAACCTTTTGTGTAGGGGCAGAGGTAAGTCACTTGAGTAAGGGGATGTTAATACATACTCATATCTTCTCTCATCTCTTCTTTCATCTCTCATCTCTTTTACTTATCATTTCTCTTTTGTGAATAGCATGATATAGTGCTTCGTGTGTACAACTTCTTCACACCCCTTAGGGATCCTAGCTCATCCTTAATTTTTTATTAAGGTAAGGTAGGATAAGCATTAGGTAGTGTTATCCATCTCTTCTTTTAGACTTAGGTGGTTCCTTTACCTCACATAATCATAGGACCTCCATGCATGATAACTTTAGGATTATTAGTCCCTCACTTAGACTTTGTCCTTTCTTCTCTTTGAGTCTCTTTCTCATCTCAAAACAAAAGCAAAAACATCTAATAAAGGATTAACATGTATTGCAAATGAGCCTTGCATGTGGGAAATAAGATAGTGGAGGATCTTCTTTCACTTTCTTAGAGTGTTTAGCGTACGTCCCGTCTTGGGTCAATATGCGAGGCATTCGATCCTATGTCATAGACTTTAGTGCAATATGTGTTACAAACACAAAATAATCAAAACACTTCTTCTTAAAAGACAAAAACAAATGAACTATTCTCTTCTCATCTTCCTCACTCCATTCTTAAGGATGCGCCACTTCCGTTCTACCGCAAACAGGTTAATGCCTAAGACTCCGTACAACGAGCTGCGACACCTAACTGCTAGAACATGAACCTTGGCGTACTCCACTTAAAAAACACAAACAAAACAAGTCATCCCTAGTGAGGGGACCTACGTCGCTCTGATTCTCACGTGTGAGCGGGATACGTAGGCAAGAGATCGTGCGAGATCTCTCCGAGCACCATCCTTCTCTTCTCCCCTAAAACCGTAGTCCGAACTACGTTGACTCTGACTTTCCCATTGCACGAGGGAATACGTAGGCCTAGGACGGCTATGTCCTATCAAGTCACTTCTTTTTCTTTTCTTCCTCGTTTCTTCGCTCTTTCCCGTACCTGTTCCTTCTCGTGTCCATTAGCAGTGGAGCTCCAGACGACGACACCCTTTGGTCGAGACAACAAGCGTGGATCCCATCGAGTATGATGGACGTGTGGGGGTGCTAATACCTTCCCCTCGTGTAACCGAATCCCTTACCCATTTCTCTTGGTCGCGAGACCATGTTCTTTTCCTTCCCTTCAGGTTTACGCAGTGTTTCTTTTCCCTCTCTTGGGATAAATACACATTGCTGGCGACTCTGTTTCAGTGCCACTTTTGCGTTTGTACTTGGATGAAAATCCCGGGAGAGACACCCTGTTTTCAAAATCGTCTGTCTATTTTAAACTGCTTGAAAACAACTAGGTCTCTCCCCGAGTATTAGACCCAATACTATTCTTTCATTCTTTCATTCAAAATACATTATCTTGGGCCTCTTAGATAGAGTGTAAGTCCTATTCTTTTACCTTTTTAATAATAAAAAGAAGAAGATTCCAATCAAATACGCTGGTACTAAGAGGAGCATTATTCCCGATGAAACTGCTCTTAGACCACTTGGGCCTCTCTTTGAGTTATAAGCCCCAAACATTCTTTTCAATTCATTCAAATAACAACAACTTTCTTTTAATTCAAATTCAAATTCAAAGTTTTCTCAAAACTTTCTTCAATTTCTCAAAACCATAATCATACAGTCATCATCAATACAACCAATCTTAAAACATCTAATTAATCACAATACACTAGGCCTCTAATAGAGTGTAAGACCCAACACCCTTCTGTAAATAGAAAGTCTTTTAGCCTCATTTCATCCTGGGCTTTGTACAGGATACAAATAATCACTTGGGCTTCTATCTAGAGAATAAGACCCAACACTTTTCTCAATTCAATTCCTACTTGTTTATATACTTGTTCATATGTCTGTATATATGCTTGTACATATCTTGTTAAGTTTCTCTTAGAATTTAAGTCATCCTCAGCATAACTTAGTTCAAATAACTAGTTCCCCTTGTACAAATGAATACAGTTAGCCTCCTCTTGGGCTTTATCCAAGCATTATGGCCTCCTCTTAGGCATCATACAATGAATCTCACCAGAAGATTAGCCTCCTCTTGGGCTTTGTTTAATCTGATCAACCTTGAAATAATTCAATAAAGAGAGGATTATTTCTCAGTGAAACCTCTTCTTTAATCCCTTTAACCCTGGAACAGTTCAACAAAGAAAGGATTATTTCCTGGTGAAAACTTTCTTGAACTCTTCCTAGACTTGGAAAGTCTCAATCCCTAGCCTCCTCTTGGGCTTAGTACAAGGACCCACAGGTTTCCTAGAAGCATCTCTAGCCTCCTCTTGGGCTTCATACAAGGACTCTCAGGCTACCTAAAAGCATAAGATAGATCCTAGTCACCTCTATCCCTATACTAGTCCCCAGGAGAGTAAAAGCCCCTAAGACATTCAAGCTTATCCTTTTTTAAGTCTCTCCTAACCCTCAACAAGGTTTTGCTTCTATCTTCAAGACCCCTAGCCAAAACAATGTGTTGCGGTGAGAATCGGATATTAAGCTATTAATTAACTTGAATCACACATCTTCAAAATTCACCATCGAGCTTTGATTTATCCAAAGGAAGGGGTAAAGATCAAAGAAAACCCTAATTGTGCTATGTGAAGACATAACTAAGAGATCTAAAGTTTGGGGGTTGGTTATACTAAGGGAAGGTATTAGCACCCTAAGTATCTGTATACTCTATAGGAACCTCTTGTTTGTATTTGTGTTATGTTATGTTTTCTTGCTAAGGGAATCTGCTAAGGTAAAGGTAAAGACCAAGGTGCTAAAGGTAAAGACCTAATGGTAAGGACCTAAGGGTATATACACTAAGTATGCTCACCAAGACGTCGCATCTCGTGCCTAAGTATCCTAATAAGGATGGAATCATAGCATTCGTAGTTCACCAAACCACGGGTTGAGGAACCATTGACTATGGTCAAAGTTCCAAGGGGAATGAGCCTGATCCTCATGTAGTGTTAAAGAACTCTCTAGGTCTAAGTTGTATGGGTAAGTGAATACTCATGATGATGAGAATCACATAGAGTTTAAGAACTCTAACTTAAATCTAAGTTGAAAAGGGAAGAAATGGCTCTAATGAGGCCAAGGGATACGATGGCTCTAATGAGGCCAAGGGAAGATGATGGCTATAATGAGGCCAAGGGAGAGGTGGCTCTAATGAGGCCAAGGGTTTACCCTAATGAGGATGAAGGATGGCTCTAATGATGCCAAGAGATAAATGAGCTATCCATGATATTGAAATCAATGGAGAGACTTTCCTTTGGAAGGAGAGGAAACAACTTCTTGTGAAAACAAGTGTTGAAAGGGGAGTTAAAGAGTGGTAAAAATAAGTGTCAAAGGACTCAAATAGGATAAACATCCAAGAAGGGTAGTAGCATCAATCAAACACAAGTCGCATATATAACATCAAAATGTAAAGATAAACATCCATGTGAATCACCTTTAGGCATGAGCAAGATTAAGTATGACAAAACATAATGAAATGATGCACAACAACTAAATCATGAATAAATAATAAAATAGGAAAAGTTGAACCATGAGGGCAGTGATAAAAACATCCTTATTTAACCATGAATAAACACAAGTTCAACTACAAGGCACTTCAAGAAGTGTTACAAAGGAACTAGGTCAAACTAGGTTGAAAACAAATGTGAAAAGAGGAGTACATTGGTGAGGTGTTCAAAAATTAGAAAAAAAAGGAGACAAAACCAAAACCAAAGCCTAAACTCAAGTCTAAACATTCAAAAATGTGTGTGTGTGAAGTGTCATGCAAAAATAAACAAAATAGCCATCTCAAAACCAAACTTCCATGTGAAACACCAAAGGTATCGAGCAATGAATCGAGGGTTAAACAAGAGCAACTAAACCAAACTAAAAGACCTTATTCAAGGTCAGCAATCAACCTCAAAACATCCTCCTAATGTGCCCTAAGACACTCTAAAAACTCAACCTAATACGCTAAAGGAAAGTGGTCTTTTTAAAAGAAGTTCACAAACTAGGTTAAAAACTACCCTTAATCTCATAAAATCAAAAACTTATATTAAAATAAAGTAAAAATGAAAATAAAAATTTTAGAAAATTAAATTAGACTTTAAAATATTAAGATGAATTTTTTGTGATTTTTTTATCAAGAGGAGCTATTTTTAATGAAATAAAATTGAAATTAAAATAAAAAAAGAATATTTGAAGAAGACCAAAATAGGGAGGGCGTATCTAGCAGTCTGGTTCTAATAAGAATCTTCCTTTTGCGCATGGGCCTCCCAAGAGGGAGGTGCGGATAGCGAATATGGTAAAGCCCTGGCCTAGAAACAATAAAAATCCAGCCGTGACAATTAAAAAGAAGGAAAAAGGTACAAAAATGATATGTAACATGCTCATTAACCGCTCACTAACCACTTAAGTGACTAAACGACAAAAATAAAAAACACCCACTCACGCCTTGCCACGCCATCATCTTCAACATTCAAACTAAACAACTCATGAAACCCTACGTGAAAACTAGGGACGGACATGGCTTCTTCTCATCTTTCCCTGCCACTTTCAAACTCATCTCTCAACCAAAATCTACAAAAAAAAAAGCATCATGATGAAGTATTCAGAGAATAGAACAACATCACACTTCAAATGATTCAAAATAAAAACTTAAACACAGAGCAAAATGGACACGAAAGTTGAGCATTTCAAACTGAAACAAACAAACTGAACAATGGTATTCGAACTTAACTTAACCAAACAAGCCATGCCATCATTCCAAACAATGCAGATACCAAGCATGAACAATGTTAAAGCATTCAGAACCTAAACATGGAGGTATGAGAACATGAATGAAACCTTACCAAGTGGAGAAAATCCACTGCTTCATTAACTCAGGAGCTTAGGAAACCAAACAAATTCAGCCTCTCCACTTCAATGATGAAAGGAAATGCCAAGGATCCAACTCTTCTTTTCAAAATGATGATATGCAAGTCACTGAAGAAGTTTACAAACTCTGGTTGTTCTTAGTTGTTCTCATGAGTTCTCTCTCTTCTCTTATGATATGGTTGTTGTGTGTTGAGATAATGTTTTTCTGTTGTGTTTCAAGACAATGGTTGGATCTATTTTTTATAGCCAAAGCAAGTTGGTAATTTCTTTGAAGACACAATAGTTATGTGCTTTGTCTAAGTGGGAAAGAGATAGGTTTCAACTCATTGTTGACCCTATCTAGTTCAAAATCTTGTTCAGACATCCTTTGGCGAGCTATGGCTCGAGTGTTGTATCTACGTCAGAGACTCAGTGTGACGGTTCTAAAGAGAAGACGACGGAATGAGACACGATAGAAAAGAAGGCACATGTTATGACATGCGGAGATGCAGATGCAAATGCAGATGCAAACAAAACTATCAAGGAACTAAAATTTTTTAAACATTGTAGATAATAGAATACTTCTTAAAACAAGCTCATCCATTAGCAAATTTGCAAATATTATAACATAGGCGGTACACCTTCAAAGTTAATTACATAAGCAACATAGAAAATAAAACATAAAAAGAGCTAGGAATCTAATCCACTTGCAGATAGTCCTTCCCCCTCCATTGAGCTCCCTCATGAGTTCGTTGATTTGCTCTTGCATCCTCGCCTTATCAAGGGTCAGCTCTTCCAGCGCTTTCTTCAACTTTAACTCTTCATTTGTAGGTGACTTATGACGTGAATAGGGCATCCTCATCACAAGGGCTCTTTCACGAGACCATTCCAAGCAAGCTTCGGTGAGACTGCAATTAGGATTCCCCAATGTCATCCATCTTTGTCTGTTTATACAATACCAAGCACGTGCGACTTTGATTCTAAACTCAAGATTTTCTTCCTCTTCAAAAAAAAGCCTCCTCACATTGTTAAGATCAGGTATCTCCTCCATTGGGTAGCCTAGCTGTCGGTGAGCGAGAATAGGGTTATAGTTGATGCATCCCTTTCTGCCCATAAGAGGTACATTGGGGAAATCCCCACAGTTGTGAATCATAAGAATCCTTCCATAGATTGGGTCATACCACTCATTGTCAGCATGGGTAAGCTCCATGAGTCTTTTGGACCAAATGGTACTGTCTTCCACATCCCAAAAGGTTGCGTTCCTTGGTAGGTGTGAAATAAACCACCTATAAAGGAGAGCAACGCTGCAGACGATCTGTCCTCCATCTCACATATTCTTTGAGTGAATGACATGATAAGTATCAGCCAATAGAGTAGGAACTGGATTCCTGAGCATAAAGATCTGAATAGCATTGACATCAACGAAGTCTTTAGCGTTTGGAAACAGAAACAAGCCATAAGCTAGCAAAGCGAAGGTGGACTCAAAGAGTACAGTATTCTTCCTATCAGCAAAGTAACGAGCTTTCTCGAACAAGAACTGAGCAGGTAATCCAAAAAGTCCCCCTTGATGGTCATGTGGGCCTGAATATCAGACAACCTCAACCTTGTTCCTCTTGCAATGTCCTTCGTACTGAGCTCATCTTCTAATCCATAGAATGGAGGAGAATTGTTGACAGGGAGACCCATCAAAGCAGAGTATTCCTCCAAGGTCGGTGACAGCTGGTAATCGGGAAACACAAAGCAGTGATAAAGAGGATGGTAGAGTTGAACCAATGTTTCTAGTAGTCCTTCAGCCTTTTGGAGTTCCAACAGCGGGAGAATGTTTCCATACTTTTCTGAGAAAGCTAGTGGGTCTTCAATCAATCCTCCTAGCTCCTTTAGTTGTTCAACATTGGGAACCATGAAGGTGTATGGCCAAGTTCCTTTCTTTCCAAAATCCATCTCTACAAAGTCTGCAAAACAAATTTAGTTCCTTGACAGTCTTAGGAAAAATGCAAATGTTTCATGGAACTCAACCATTTGTGAAATATCAAGAGATATCGAAAGACTCATTCTCATTAATAATACTGCGGATTACAAAAGTTAGTACACCTCTCAAAAGTCTTAAACATAAAGCTAAATAAAAGCTAACAAAAGGACCTAAGGAGATTCCCCTAAAAGCCTCGTGTTGAGCTTCCTAATCTCCTCCTCCATCTGAGCTTTTTCCAGTATGAGCTTATCAACGATCAACTTCCACGGAGTGGACTGAGGGTCAGAGGTGCTTGGCTCTTCTTGTGTCTTCCTCTTTTTGCAGGAGACTATCTCTACATTCTTGGCTTGCAGCTGCTTTTGGAGCTCTAGATTCTCTTCGACAACTACTTGGTACTTGTGCTTCCAGGTTTGTCCTGTCTGTTGAGCTTGGTTCAAAGCAATCTTCATCTCCTCTACTTCTGACATGAAAATTAGGATGGGTTCCTCCTTCAAGGTGATCAACTCTTGTCGGGAATAGGACATCTTCAACTCAATAGCCCTCTTTCGAACCCATTGGAGATAAGGTTCCATGGATACGCAATTAGGCTTCCCTATAGAATTTTACCCTTTCTTGTGCCAATGACCCCAAGAACTCAAGATCATTCTTTTCCGTTCTTTATGTTTCCCATATTCTTTGAAAAAGATATTTTCCACATTGTAGCGCGAGTTTTTGCGTGGTTGCGAAGCACTATCGCTTTGGGGTACTATAGTTCGATTCATTTTTTATCCTATTGAAGCTGATTAAGGAAGGGAAATAGATGTCTCCAATTAACCCTGCTTGCATACTGAGTTTAAACAGATGACTGTTGGTTTACAGATGCTATAAAGATTGTGGGTCTCTCTTAGGTTATTTTGTTAAAAAAAAACAGTGTCTGGGCTATTGGTAAGATGTTAGGACTGATGCTTTTTGATTGATGTATGAAGGTACGGGATTTTGGGTTTTTGATTAGTATGCTCGCTAAGATTTTTCAATCTTATGCCTACGTATTCCCGTTTAACAAAACAGGGAAATCAGAGCGATCGTAGTTCCTCCTATTCTATGGGAGGAAAAAGGTTGTTTTGGTGTCTTGTTCAAAGCCCAAGACGTGAAGCTAAATGTGGTTTGTATCTTGTTCAAAGCCCAAGATGTGAAGCTAAAGGGTCTATTTGTATCTTGTTCGAAGCCCAAGATGTGAAGCTGAAGGGTTTTGACTTTAGAGAGAATTCGTCATCTCTAAAGGGGGTCTGTTTGTTTGTCACAACTGTTGGGTGACTGATTATAAAGGAGAATTACTTTAACTAGGATATGTGAATCCAACAATTCCATAATTTCCTTTATAGGGGATTTTTAACCTGAAGGAGAAGACTTTAACTCAGTTTAGAGCAATGTCATCTTTCCTTAGGAATTTCTCATGCTAAAAGAAGGACAGTGGCGTGGATGTAAATAATCTAGAGGCTTGCCGCTTACAGCAATTAGATGGGGGGAAAAGGAGTTGTTGATGTTTGTATACTGTGAGCGAGGCACATATTTTGATGCTAAAAGGCTTATTGACTCAACCATGGTTTCCTTATACAAAGCCTAAGAGGAGGCTATTGACCCAACAAGAGGGTGTATTTATGTGTCTCGTACGAAGCCCGAGAGAGAGGCTAAAAGGGTTAACTCAACAAGAGAGTGCTAACAAGTAACTGACTCAACAAGAGAGTGCTTTTATATGTGTCTTGTACGAAGCCCAAGACGATGGCTAAAGGGGCATGACTCAACAAGAGAGTCTTTTATACTCAACAAGAGAGTGATTTTGTATCTCGTATGAAGCCCAAGATGGAGGCTGAAAGGAAATTGACTCAACAAGAGAGTCTTTTATACTCAACAAGAGAGTGCTTTTTATCTCGTACGAAGCCCGAGATGGAGGCTAAAATTGGGTTGACTCAACAAGAGAGTCTTTTATACTCAACAAGAGAGTGTGAAAAGGTTAGCTCCGCCGGGGAGAATCATTGTACAAAGCCCAAGAGGAGGCTACCGTGCTGGTGACTGTTTCCGTTTAGTGACAGGTCCCATATGTTGGATAAAAGAGAAAATCAGTTCTTATAAAGATTGAAGGTAAGGTTGTGCTTTGGCACTGATCAGAGGATCGAGGTTATTTCCTGTTCTTTAAGGAAATGAGAAATCCAAAGGGTATTGAGACTGTCCAAGTCTACTGGTGTTTTGAGAAATTGATTCTCAGGTAGTGAATGATCTTTGTATGATGCCCAAGAGAAGGCTGGTATGTTAAGGGATGAAGGTCAGCCCATTAACAGGTCTGAAACTTGACTCAGAAAGATAGCTCTAGCAAATTGATGACTAGGTTCTATTCCTATACCTATAGAGGTCTCTGGGTCCTTGTACTAAGCCCAAGAGAAGTCATGAGAGATTTTAAGAAGCCGAAAGGGTCCTTGTACAACGCCCAAGAGGAGGCGGGGATGCTTTTAAGAAGCCTGTGGGTCCCCAAACCCCAAGAAGTTCAAGACATGCCATTCACAGAGAATAGATCAAGCCAGGAAAGTCCAAGAATTTGGAGAAACTCAAGAGATTCCATTCACGGAGAAAAGATCATCTCTGGGGAGTATAGTCTCTTTGACAATTTCTAAGGGCGACAGTCTGAGAAAGGGTTCACTGAGAATGCTACCTTTCACGTCTCCATATTGTTTAACCCCAAGAGGAGGGAAGACTGTATCTGGTAATCCTATGGGGGATCTAGTTTTGACTGTATTTAAGAGTGACCAATAGGCTTTACCTAGTGCTAAACGTAGTTGCCGGGGAAAACTCTAAATAACTATACTAGTATTACACAGTTGATATTTGACAAGTATATAAAAGTTTGTGAAAGAAGACTTACAATGAGCAGCACCACAATACAGTTATATATATGAAAGCAGATAAAGAAAGCGAGCAAACACTTACTCGGTTGTAGAGCTTCCATGTTGTTTTGTTAGTTGTTCAACAAAGAAAGCTTTGATAACAATATTATATTCAAAATCAAAGGAGAAAGTGCTTTAAAAAGATTGTTGGGGCTTACAGCTCAAGGAGAGGCCCAAGGTTTTATCAGTGATTGCACTGTTGTTTTGAATTTGTACAGGGACTTATACAAGTAACTGAGGCCCAAAAAAGGTTTTCTGTACAAAGGGATGGGTCTTACACTCTCTCAAGAGGCCCAAAGGTGTTTAAAGAAAGAGAATGGGGCTTATAACTCGAGGGTAGGCCCAGATGATTTGTTTTTTGAATTGGCGATCGCGTCGAGATTTCTTTAACGTACTGGGTCCTATACAATGCATTGAGGCCCAAAAAGGTTTGGTTAAAAGGGGGTTGGGTTTTACACTCTAATAGAAGCCCAATGATGTATTTTTGTACAAGTGGTGGGGATTACAACTCAAGGAGAGGCCCAGGGTTATTTGTTTTGAAAACGGCGATCGCGTCGAGGTTTTTGAAAGCACAGTGGGTCTTATACAATGACTGAGGCCCAAATATTTTGGTTTCAAAAATGGGTTGGGTCTTACACTCTATTAGAGGCCCAAAGTGTTTGAAAATATATTTGATGAGGGTTGAATTGATCAAAACCCTAATTTGTTTTCAAAATGTATTTTAATTGAACAAAAAATCAATTAAAATGATCAAAATTGTTAAACATGTGTGAAAACAAATTGTGATCTTGGATCAATGTTTCAAAAATCATGTTTCTATCCACAAAATTATTGGAAATCAATTAAGTTTAGAAAATCATGGAGGAAAAAATATTTTAAATGTTGAAAACAAATAAAACATTAATTCTTTGCAAAAATATTAAATATATGAAATAAATAATATTTTTGGGATTTTTTTGGTAAAATAAAATATTTTAACATTTTTGTGAATTATTAAACAAAGAATCAACTCAAAATCATTAAAACTCAGAGAGAAATTAATTTTTGAATCAATTAAATAAAACCACAAAATTCAAATATTCAAATGTTCAAAAATGGCGCCAAGAACATGGCAAGAACACGCACCACCCTCTGTTTCTGCAGATTTGCGTTTTCTATCCAATCTCACTGAATACTTGATGATATCATGCAATCTACATATGAATCTACTCGTTTTCACCTCACGATCATGTCTATGGTCTTTAATTTCATTTATTTTAACCATGGAATAAGAAATCAAAGAGAAACCTCAAGAACCCTAAAATTTGCATGAAGGTTCTGAAATTCCATACATGATTCAAACAAAGCAATTGATTGAGGTTAAACACTCTATACATGATTATGAACATATGGCCAAATTCTTGTGCAGCAAAAAATGCATGGATCATAGAGTTAGAAGAGCTCATGCTTACCTGTTGCAGCTGGTGATCGTGTTTTGTGTTAGAGGTGTTACAACTTGGTTCCAAGGATATGGACAGCTTCCCTAGGTGCTATGGAGTGTGTCTGGATGCTTTGAATGAATGGAAATGATCTGGAACTTGAGATGGTACCCCAACTGCAAATCTGTCAAGAACTTGAGCAATTGGCTAGTGATTTTGTGATTTTCGTGTTCTAGATGTCGTGTGAGTGTTTGGATCACTTCTATATGATGTTTATGAGGTGTGTGTGTGTGTGATTGGTTTGGTTGGAATAACTCTCAAACTCAAAACTCGATAGTGACTTGCTTTGGAAGGCAATTTTGGAGTGAAGAAGGAGATTTTGAGGAAAGCATCTGTTTGATGGCTTTGGTGTACTCAAACTGGTCACAAATGAGCTCTATTTATAGTAGAGCAAGTTTGTTTTGGGAGCAATAGTGATTGGCAACTGCTGTAGAGGTTTGGCCAATGTTGATCAATGAGAATCCAAGTCTCCTCTAGCCATTGACTAGAGGTTAGGGCACAGGCTGCTGGTTCCCTTGGTCTTGGATAAGTCTTGACTGAATTCAATTGGAAATGGCTTAGTCCATGCCACCTTGGTGCATCCATTAAATGCTCCAATCCAAAATTGGAGTCTTGTCCCCTCTTTAGGGATTTCTAGGTTTGGCATGCTATTTTTAGTTCCAAGGACTTGGGAGGCTTGGGATCAGATTTGGTTCCTCCTTGGTCTCCCCTTGAGGTGTTTAGATGGATAAGTGTGTTTGTCATTTGCACAAATTTGGAAAATTGAGAAAAATGCATAAATCTGCCTTGCTTTGACAGTTTTCAGCAAGGCATGTTGCCATTGTCATATCTCATGGCTCAAGTGGAATTTGATGGGGTTCTTGGCCATTTTGGAAAGCCCTCATATGATACAACAAATGTTTGATCATAGTTGGTTTTGATATTTTTGGATCCAAGTGAAAAATGCCCCTACATTTGGAAAAAAGTAAGATTGATTCTGACTTAGTGAAAATCTCACTAAGTGTTGGAAAAAAGTGACATTTTCACTTTTGGTGATTTTGATCATTCCATAACTTAAAATCCATGAGGAATTGGAATGAGTTGTGTTTGAAGCTTTTGTAGAGTGCCATGAGAGCTAAAAATCCGGCTTTGGATGGGGAAAAATGGCCTTATGGTTTAGGAGTTATGATCCTCCAAAGTTGGTACCCTAGCCACTTTGTTCCATAACTTAGAAAATTTCTAAGTTTTTTATGGTTACCCCTTTTACAAGTTATCCAACTTTTCTTGATTTTTATTGATGAATGATGATTCCAATCACACATTAACATCATTTTAGGGTTAAGGAACCATAATTGTGAAAAATCCCAAAAATTCAAAGTTGACTTTTGTGCACAGTTGATTTTTTATCAGATGAATTCCAAACTGTGCAATCCTCTATGAAATCAAGTCCTTGACCTAAATCAAACTTGATGGATTGGTTTCATAGGTGTTATAGGGTGTATTAAGTCATGTCCTAGGGTTTGGGAGCATGTCTTGGTCAAAAGTCAAAGGCACAGTTGACTTTTCTCGCGAAACCCTAATTGTGGTTCTGATGAATTTGAAACATGCTGCTCAAGATTCTTGGATCAATCCATTATTGAAAATGGATCAATGTGGTTTATTAGAGACCCTCAAATCATGTCTTGAGGTCTTGGCTCATGTTTTGTTCCAAAAGTCAACTTAGGGGTGAATTAGGTCAAGAAACCCTAATTCCTGATCTTTTGTAAATGCATCCCCTGAGGTTAAATTGACTTGATGACTGGGTTCATGAGGTTCCATGGAGTATATTAGGTTATGCTTTGAAGCATTGGCTCATGCCCAGAGGAAAATTTCCATCTGGAGGCCTTGGTCAACCAAAACCCTAATTTGGTGACACTGCGATCTTGAGGCTTAATCCACTCAGAATGTTGCAGCTTTGTGCTTGACTCTTGAGGTGGGAGTCCTCTTGATCCCTTGTGGCTGTTTGAGAGGTTTAGACAAGTTGAAGATCATGCCATTCCTTGATTGATCCTTTTTCTAAGGCTCAAAGAGGACTTGAAACCCTAATTATTGTTTGTAGTGAGTGCTCACCCATTTTTGGGGAGACTGATGAGGCATGATGGTTCATCCATATTGTGATGATGATTTGCACAATGATGGGAAATCTTTGTGAGAACAAGATTTGGTTCTGCAATATTATCTCTAAAGTTTTGATGATAACATATGAATATTTGTATGAACAATTTTGTGCAACTAATGTTGTTATGTGTGAGAACCTAGCAAACAGGTTCTGCTTCCGTAATTTAGCGCAATGCTTAATGTAAGATGCTTCGAAGAACAGAACTCGATTCGAAGATGAGACAAGGGTTCTGATGGAACAAAGTCAAATTGCTGAAGCCTCACGATTTTCAAACAAGAAGTTTTGAAGACTCCGAAGACAGGCTCTGAAGATTCGGAAGACTTAAAGCAGAAAAGGATAACGCTCTTAAAGACCAAGTGTTGAAGTTCTGAAGACTGGTTCCTAGTGGACTTCTTCAATCAACGGAAGACTTGAAGCATCAGATATTCTGCTATAAAGATTCCACTCATGCTTCATCAAATTAACATCAGAAGCCTCTGGATATGAAGAAAGTAGATTTAGAAAACAAGGTTCAAAAGACAAGTTCTGTTGATTCGAAGACTTGATAATCACAAGAACCATATAATGTTTTCCCTTCTTACTCATGCTCACAAAAAGCCTCTGAAGTTGATAAGCCAAGAATAACTGCCACACTGTACAGCTGTACCACATTACAACGTTAAAATTCTCGAAGACTGTGCGAAATACAAACAAGACAATCTGACACAGACATGACGCGCTGCATGCAAAAGATTTTGTACCTGTCCTCACGCTTCCAAGCCGTAAGCCTATTTAGCTATCATGATTTCATTTCAACGACTCTTTTCACTCGGCTATAAAAGGAAGCTCAAAGACTTGAAGAAAGATATACATGCGAACAACGACAATACTTTCTAACTACATTCTTTCTTAAGTCATTTCTGGTCTAGAAGCTTGTTTACATTATCAGCTTGATAAGAAGCAATTCTCTGTAAACTCATTGTGTTAGAACTTAAAGTTGTATTCCTTAAGAGAGTCTTAGTGATTAGATCTCTTGAGAAGTCTAGGACGAGTGTCTTAGAGGTTGTGCCTTGAGTAAGACCTGTGTGGTTGGATTACTTGAGAAGTCTAGAATGTGTGAGTTCTAGAGGTTGTTGTTAGTCACCAGCTGTGTAGCTCGTGCAGTGTACTATTTTGTTGAATAGTGGATTAAGACCTCGTTGAGAGAGGCAAAATCACCTTGGCGGGTGGACTAGACTAACTTGAGAGATTCTCAAGTGAACTAGTATAAACATAACGTGTTTATATCTTTTTGTTTAACTAAGCTGTTGTTCTTTAGAAAAAGGGAAAAAGTTTTTAACAAGAAAGTTACTCAAAAGAAACAATTATTTTTAAAAAACCAATTCAAACCCCCCTTTCTTGCATTTTTCACACCTTCAATTGGCATCAGAGCTCCAGTTCTGAAGTGATAAAAAGATTGAATTTTTATCAAGCACTTAACAGTGTTCAGTACCGATCCAAGTGTGAATAACAATGACTACACCACCACCAACAACTTCGGAAACAAATGTCATTCAAAGAGAATCTTATACTGCAAAACCTCCTATCTTTGATGGTGAAAAGTTTGACTATTGGAAAGATAGAATTGAAAGTTATTTCTTATCATTTGATCTAGATCTATGGGATCTAGTACTTAATGGCTATAGTCATCCAGTAGATTCTGTAGGTAAAAAGATTGAAAGAAGTGAGTTTGCAAATGCTCAGAAGAAAACCTACAAAAATCATCACAAAGCAAGAACCATTCTGTTGAACGCAATTTCTTATACCGAGTATGAGAAAATCACAAACAAAGAAACTGCAAAATCCATCTTTGACTCTCTTCGTATGACTCACAAAGGAAATTCTCAAGTCAAGGAGACAAAGACTCTTGCGCTAATCCAGAAATACGAAGTCTTTAAAATGGAAGAAGATGAGTCTGTTGAAACCATGTTCTCAAGGTTTCAAATGCTTGTTGCGGGACTCAGAGTTCTAAACAAAGGTTATTCTACTGTTGATCATGTCAAGAAAATCATCAGAAGTCTTCCAGCAAAATGGAGACCAATGGTGACTGCCTTGAAAGTTGCAAAGGATTTGAATAATATCAGTCTTGAAGAACTTATCGGTTCTTTAAGAAGTCATGAAATAGAGCTTCTAGGAGATGAACCTCAGAAGAAAAACAAATCCATTGCACTAAAAGCAAAGCCAGAAAAGAAGAAGGCGTATCAGGCAGAAGAAGAGATGGAAGAATCTGAAGAAGATTCAGAAGAAGACGATATATCACTCATATCAAGGAAGATAAGTCAACTTTGGAAGTACAAAAGGAACAAGTTCAAAGGACCAAGGAGAAGATTCGAATCTACATCTGGTCAAAGAAGAAACTATGGAAAAGATGTTACGTGCTTTGAATGTAAAAAACTTGGACATCTCAAATATAACTGTCCAAAAGCCAAGAAAGAAGAAAGAACTAGGAAAACCAAAAAGGGTCTCATGGAAACCTGGGATGACTCAGAATCTGAAGATGATGCTGATGAAGGGCGGGTCAACATGGCATTCATGGCAGAAACCAGAAGAAACTCGTCAGAGGAAGAACTATCAGACTCCGACGATGAAAGAGAGGTACTTTCTTCCTTATCACGTTCTGAACTTGAATTAGGATTAACTGAACTTATCAAAAGATATCAAAATTTTCAAAGCAAATTAAAAATCCTGAAAAAAGAGTTTTATAGTTTCTTCAGAAGATCTTACTAAAAATAAGAAAATCATCTCTGAGTAAAATGAGAAAATATCTGTCTTAGAAAACTCAAATTTTGTCCTGAAATGTAAATTATCTAGGGTAGAAGAAGAAATGGTCTCAAACTCAGCTAACACTAGTAAAGAAGACAAATATGATAACGCATTTAAAAACTTTCTTGCCAAAAGCGTAGATAGAAGCAAAATGGATTCACTGATCTATGGAGTCTGTAGAAATGGTAGTAGAGGTTTAGGATATTCAGGACCATCTCAACCATATGATGAAACCAAAAACATCAAAATTATACCTCTGTCCAAATAGTTTATTCCCTCTGGTACTAATCTTAAGCATTCAGAACCAAAAGGTTCAAACTCTATGATTACACGAACACATCCACGAAAGAAGTACTCCAAACACAAATACTATGCACAAATTCCACACCGTTTTGCTAACATAAGGAAATCTAAAGGGGTCAGAACCTTTAGAAAAACTAATGTGAAAGGACCCACAAAATGGGTACCTAAAAACAAGATAATTTATGTTGCAGATATCCTTAATAGCTCCATTGTGTAACTTATATATGAGCCTAAGAGGGGGGGTGAATTAGGTTCTTAGAAAATTATCCCGATTTTTGACGATTTTTGTCTTTACTATCCTAAAGATTTCTAAGTGATGAAATGGTAAATGCGGAAAGAAAATGAACACCGAGACGTATAGTGGTTCCCCTCACACGTCGAGAGTACTCCACTCCTCTTTCAACTTGAAAGAGAATTTCACTAAATGTTAGATTCCTAGACATGACAAAACTATGTCTTTCTATACTACTCTAGCAACCAAGAACAATCCTCTTGGATTTACAAATATTTAAAGTCCAACCGAGAATCAATATCTCACAAATGGACCTCTTGTATCCACAATCCGGATTACAAGGAAAAACCTTACAAACTTATCTTTAACAATCCTAAAAATAAGTTGTAATCAAAATATCAAAAATCTGAATTATGTATATGTGTAGAAAGTTGAATCTTCAATGTATCAATCTAAAGATTGATCTTCTTCTTTGAAACTAATGCAGTATATATGAAGATTTGAGTGCAGAAGTTTCACTTTAGAAAAGTTTGAAGAACACTTTGATAAAAATGTAAGAATAGAGAAGAATGATTGTTTGAAATTTTTAGCAAAGAAGGTGAGTTTAAAATCTGACAATTTTTATGTTTTTATAATGCTTAAACACCTCTACAAACAGCTATAATTGATTAAGGGATGCCATGGTTCGTATGGAAAAGGTTTGAGGAAGAAGCATGAAGAGTTGCAAATATTTTTGAAATCTGTTCAGTGGTAACCGGTTACAGCATAACTGCTAACCAGTTATCACGTTGTAACGTAAACAAAAAATTCAAATTTTCTTCATGTTAACCGGTTATCAGTTAAGCTGTAACCGGTTACATGCGACCAGTTTTGAAAAAAACTTAATTTTATGATATGCAACTTTCATGAATACCAACCAAAACCTTTTTAACTAACAAATGCAATGATTTAAAAATTGTATTGAACACTTGTATGAACCAAAAATGAGTGAAAGTTTTAACCTTGATATTTCTTGAGAATTATTTCAAGTCTTGTAATATGTAAACACTTTGAGTTCTAGCTTGTACACCTTTGATCCACTTCCTTTTTTAGCATGATTATATTCAAGTAATATTTGTTGTCTTCATCAAAATCATTTGAAAATCTTGAAAATACATTCTCCCCCTTTTTGATGATGACAACCACCTTTGAAAGAATGCTTTAATTATGTTTCTCTAGAGTTGAAAAAATACTCCCCCTTTGATGATGCTCCCCCTCAATTCATGAGTATTAAAAGGAGTTCTTAAAAATCTATATAATAGTGTTAGAGAAACATAGTCTCTTCTCCCCCTTTGTCATTACCAAAAAGGAAGGATAAGAGGAAACTTATGAAACATAAAAACTATGGAAATGAACCAAAACATTCAAGAGAACATAACATACACAACACAATCAAGCATAAACATAACTTGTTCACAACATAACACTTAATCAACCATTACGAATACAAAGAAAAAACATGCCTATAAAAATGTCTTAGGCTTAAAACAAACTTAAAACTTAAACTAAAACACGAATTAACCAAAGAAAACATATAAGACCATAGGATAAGTTAGGTTCAATTTTCATCTTCCGACATCTCCTCGTCCTCTTCCTCATGGTCTTCCTCACTAGCTTCTCCATGATCGGTACTTGTTCCCACGTTACAAGTCATTTTACGAAACATCTTCTTAAGGGAATTAAAACCACGACATGTCTCATAATGATTACGAGCCATTTGTTGTTTCGTGGAGACAATTTCCGAATAAAGAAACTCATTGGTTATACCACCTTCTGGAGCCGAAGGATTAGCTTGTTCCAAATCTTCCTTGTACATAAACCGTCCATTAGGAGCAACAATTATGCCGGTGTTCTTTGTGGCAGTTTTAGCATTGATCTCATCTCTTGAAGTTATGTCTTGCCTAGGTTTCCTACCAAGTAGCACTTTCTTGTATTCCAAATTTTTTTACACAAACCGAGCATAAAGCAAGCTTTCGGTTAACTCGAATTGATGTTTCATGTTATGGAAAATCACATAAGCCCAATTTACCTTCAAGCCTAACTTCATGCAACGGATGAGTTGTAGTTCAAGTTCACTTACTTGAGAATGGTTTAAATTCTTTGGAACCAAAATGTAAGCTAAGATATAATGTTGCATTCTATCACTTACACTTAAACAAGATGCATTTTTGACAATCCGGATAGAATTCGCCGGTTGCCTAGCCATGACAAACTCCATAGTTCCTCTCTGAGAGATACTAGCAAAATAACCTAGACTCTCAAAACCAGCCCAGTTTTCATTTTCCGGAACAACACCGGAACGAAGTTCTTCACCATCCTTATAAGGAACACCTAAGGCTTTTCCAAAATCCTCAAGATCTAATGAATAATCATTGTTCTTAACTACAGCTGTGAGCATATCATCATCTACCTCATCTTTGCAAAACACAATAGAGGAATAAAATTGTCTAACTAAGTCAGGATAATAAGGGCCAGATTCTCCCACAAGCTTATCAACACCAGAATTTTTCAACAAGGTTTCAAATGTAAAGCTATGTTTAGGAAAATCCTTAAAGAGAACATACTTTACCGGCATGAGATTCCGGGTACAAACGGCAAAGTCCAATCTTCTGGCCTTAACAGTTGCTGCATGATCTTGTTCAACTTGCTCAGAGGCTCCTTCATCAGCTCTCTTTTTGCCCTTGTTCTGTCTGTTGGGAGCCATGGATGATTCTTGAAGCTTTTTGGAAGAAGAGGTTTAGGGTTTGAGCAGAATCCGAAAATGGATTTGTTTGAGAGGTATGTGAAGATGGAATGTAGGAGGGTGATACTTATATGGAGTTATTTGGGAAAGTAGATATTGATTTCTCTTTAAGAGTAGTAATGGAGCTTTATGAGAAATATTGAATGAGTGGGGAAGATGAAGTGAGATGATAGACAATGAGAGTTCCAAGGTTTAGAGATAAGTCCAACATTTGACCAAACTAAAATATAAAACAAACCCAAAAACAAAATATAAAGCAATTCAATATGTGACCAATAAAAAGAAATATTTTTCTGAAAGTTATAGTGGTAACCGATTACAGCGTAACTGATAACCGGTTACATCGTTCAAAACTACGCAAAAAAACCAAAAAGAACACATGGTAACCGGTTACAGCGTAACTGATAACCGGTTACATCAAGCAAACAGTCAAAAATAGTAGCTTTGCAGTGCATAACTCAAGAGATTTTTCCAAAATTTATAAGTTTGACATTATAATAGACATAGTAATGGAAAATAAATTTTCATAAAAATAATTTAATCATATTAAAAATAAGAAAATTCACACATTTCCACATAAAACAAATTTTAACAACGAGTTCAAAAATTTACTAAAATTAAAATAATTGATATTTTGTGTACCTTAGCTTCATTATGACATATAATGAATAAAACATTGAGGATTAAATGTCACCTTCATCCAATATGCCAAGTTCTCGACGAATCTTAAAAAATGGTTCTTTTGTGAGAGGTTTTGTGAATATGTCCACAAGTTGATTATGTGTATCCACAAATGTGACTTCAACATCTCCTTTAAGAACATGATCACGTAGAAAATGATGTCGAATGTCTATGTGTTTGGTTCTAGAGCGCATGACCGGATTCTTTGTAATATTGATTGCACTTGTGTTGTCACATTGGAGTGGTATGCATCCTAGATTGATTCCATAGTCACTTAATTGTTGTTTTAGCCAAAGAATTTGTGCACAACAACTCCCTGTTGCTATGTATTCCGCTTCAGCCGTACTAAGAGCAACACATGCTTGTTTATTACAGGACCATGAAACTAAGGCATTTCCTAAAATGTGACATGTTCCACTCGTGCTTTTTCTATCAGTTTTACAACCTGCATAATCCGCGTCAGAATAACCAACTAAATTACACATACTACCTTTTGGATACCATAGACTAACGTTTGTCGTTCCCTTGAGATACTTCATGATTCTTTTCACAGCCGTGAGATGTGACTCCTTTGGATTTGCTTGAAAACGAGCACATAAACACACACTAAACAATATGTCAGGACGGCTTGCCGTCAAATATAATAAAGAACCAATCATACCTCGATACTTCGTAATATCAATGGAAGCACCTGATTCATCATGATCAACATAGGTTCCGGATCCCATTGGTGTAGCCATAGCCTTGCAACTATCCATGTCGAATCTTTTCAACAATTCTTTGCAATATTTGGATTGGTTGATGAATATACCGTCCTTTAGTTGTTTGATATGAAGTCCAAGGAAGTAATTCATTTTTCCCATCATTGACATTTCAAACTCTCCTTGCATCATCAATGAGAATTCTTTACAAAGATCTTCGTTCGTTGAACCGAATATGACGTCGTCAACATAGACTTGAACTAACAAAGTATTACCTTTTGCTTTCTTAATGAACAATGTCGTGTCAACTTTGCCTTTTACAAAACCCTTTTCACAAAGAAAATTGCTAAGACGATCATACCATGCTCTTGGTGCTTGCTTTAAGCCATAAAGAGATTTCTTTAATTTGAAGACATGTGAAGGATTCTTGAAGTCTTCAAAGCCCGGGGGTTGTTTGACATAGACTTCTTCATTGATGTAGCCATTTAAGAATGCGCTTTTGACATCCATTTGATAAAGCTGAAAATTTAATGAACATGCATAAGCAAGTAATAAACGGATAGCTTCTAACCTTGTAACCGGAGCGAATGTTTCCTCAAAATCAATGCCTTCCTCTTGATTGTAACCTTGAGCCACCAATCTTGCCTTGTTTCGAATAATTATCCCATTTTCATCAAGTTTGTTTTTAAACACCCATTTGGTACCGATGATGTGTTTATTACTTGGTCTAGGAACAAGTTCCCACACTTGATTCCTTTCGAATTGATTTAACTCTTCTTGCATATCAATAATCCAATGATCGTCACTTAAGGCTTCACCAACTTTGGAAGGTTCAATTTGTGAGACAAACGCCATATTTAAGCAAGCATCTTTAAGATTTAATCTTGTTGCTACACCTTGACTAATAACACCAATAACTTTGTCAATTGGATGATCTCTATGAGTCCTCCATTCTTTAGGTAGATCATTTAAGTTTGTCTCTTGTTGAATCGGTTCTTCTTGGAGTTCCTCTTGATTCTCTCTTGAAGTATCTTCTTGGGGAACTTCTACAATTTCATCATCATCATCACACAAAACAATACCCTCCTTAGAGGGGTTAGATTCATCACACTTAACATGCATAGATTCTGCAATTGTTAAAGTTCTTTTATTATAAATTCTATAAGCCTTACTTGTAAGTGAATAACCAAGAAATATACCTTCATCCGATTTTTCATCGAACTTACCAAGATTGTCTTTATCATTGTTTAAGACAAAACATTTGCATCCAAAAATGTGAAAATAAGTAATGTTTGGTTTCCTCCCTTTGAAAAGTTCATAGGGGGTCTTCTTTAGAATAGGTCTAATGTTAACACGATTACTTACAAAACATGTCGTACTCACCGCATCCGCCCAAAAGTATTTTGGAAGATTTGAATCGCTAAGCATTGTTCTTGCAAGTTCCACCAATGACCTATTCTTTCTCTCCACCACTCCATTTTGTTGAGGAGTCCTTGGTGCTAAGAAGTTGTGAGATATTCCATGTTCTTCACAAAATTCTTCAAAGGAAGCATTTTGAAATTCTCCACCATGGTCGCTTCTTATGGAGGCAATTGAAAGTGACTTCTCATTTTGAATTTCCTTTGCATATTTCTTGAACGCCTTAAAAGCATCACTTTTCTGCACTAAAAAGAAAGTCCAAGTATATCTAGAGAAGTCATCAACAATAACTAAAGCATAAACATTACCTCCAAAGCTTCTTGTTCTTGATGGACTAAATAAGTCCATATGCAACAATTGTAGTGGCCTTGAAGTGGACACCACATCTTTAGATTTGAAAGTTGACTTGGTTTGTTTCCCCTTTTGACATGCATCACACAACTTATCTTTGGCATATTTTATCTTTGGTAATCCAATAACTAAGTCATGCTTAATTAATTTATTCAAATGCTCCATGTGAACGTGAGCAATCCTTTTGTGCCAAAGCCATGAATCATTATTGTTTGCCATAAGACATTTAACCTTCAAAGAAGAGTCATCAAGGGAAATCATAAAAATATTGTTAATTCTATTACCTTTAAGCATTAACTCATTAGTGACTTCGTCTTCTATCAAGCATTCATCTTTCGTGAACTTGATTTTGAATCCTTTGTCACAAAGTTGGCTTATGCTAATAAGATTATGCTTTAAGCCTTCAACATAAAGCACATCTTCAATTGTTGTGAAAGGTGGTGAACCAACATTTCCTACGCCAAGAATCTTTCCTTTATTGTTATCTCCATAAGTAACATAACCCTTGGCTTTAAGCACTAGACTTGAAAATTTGTTTATATCTCCAGTCATATGCTTCGAACAACCACTATCAAGATACCATAGATTAGAAGTGGTCTTCAAGCACACCTACAAAACAAATTAAGTTTTGTTAGGTACCCAAATAGCCTTGGGTCCTTCATAATTAGTACCTTTCTTTACCCACACATAATGCCCACTTGCAACACTAAAGTTTCTTACATAGCAAGCATTAGGTGTATGGCCAATAATACCAAAATAAAAACAAGTAGGAACAAAATTGCTTTTATATCTAGGAACATATGATTTCTTTTTAGGAAATCTCTTCTTAATGGGAGCTCTTTTCCTTTTAGGATAAGGATGCACAATTTTAGGTTTGTTCACTTTCTCCTTAGAAGTTTGGTCACTAGCCTTAACAAAGATTGTTTTACTAGAACTTGGTCTAGAAAATTTAGAGTAACCAAGTCCACTTTTATCATTCGAATATCTTTGTTGACTAAGGACCGCTTCTAAACCAATTTGTCCTTTCTCATATCTTTCTAAGACTCTTTTTAATTGAACAATTTGGAATGAAAGTGACTCACAATTTTTACACACCAACTCTTGTTTTTCTCCACTTGCTCTCTTTTGTTTTTCATCTTTTGACTCTTTTTCCATAACATCGACTTTTTCTTCTAAAGATGTTATTTGTCTTTTTTGTGAAGAAATTGTTTTACATAAGACCTTACATTCATTTAAGAGTTCATTTATGGCTTCTTGTGCATCATTATCATAAAGAGAAAATTTAGTACTAACCTCGTCATTTTCATCTTCGGAGTTATGTGTAGCCATAAGTGCTAGTTTTGCGCTGTCATCGCTCTCCGAGTCGGATGATGAACTAATTTCGTTGTCTTGCCATGTAATGTATGCCTTCTTATTTTTTGATTCCTTCTTGCCTTTAAAACTTCCTTTCTTTGCAAGTTCTGGACATTCGGGTTTTATATGACCTTGCTTCCCACATTCATAACATGTAATGTCTTGAGAAGAAGTTGAAGTATCCTTTTTCTTAAAGTGTTTCTTCCTTTTAGCATAAAAGGACTTATCTTTATTTCCAAAGAATTTTCCAAGTCTTTTTACTAGAAGCATGAAATTTTCGTCTTCCTCCGATGAGTCGTCATTTTGTTTTCCTTTTGCATCTACCTTTAAAGCAATACCTTTAGATTTCTTGTCTTGAAGTTCATGTTTTTCAAGTTGTCCAAGTTCTAACTCATGTTCTTGAAGTTTACCAAATAGAGATGTGGAAGTCATCGTAGAGAGGCTTTTCTTTTCCGATATTGCCGTTACTTTTGGTTGCCATTCTCTTGTCAAAGATCTTAGAATTTTGAGATTTAGTTCATCATTTGAGAATGTTTTACCAAGTGCTATTAAGTGGTTAGTCAAATGAACAAATCTTTTCTTTAATGCAACAATGGTTTCTTCGGGTTGCATTGGAACATTTCATATTCTTGACTTAATGTGTTTAATCTGGATCTTTTAACTTCAGCCGTTCCATCATGTGTTTCTACCAAAGTATCCCATATTTCTTTAGCAGATTTACATTGTGAAACTGGGAAAAATTCATCCATACTTAATGCACTTTGAAGAATATTAATAGCTTTCTTTTCATCGAGCACTTTCTTTCTATCATCTTCATTATAAGCAGATTTAATCTTTGGAGTTGCAACATTGTTTACAACACTCATTGGTTGGTGTGGACCATTTTCAACAGTTTCCCATATACCTTCTCCTTGTGCTTCAAGATGTGCTCTCATACGAATCTTCCAAAAATCAAAATACTCTCCAGAGAAAAGCGGGGGCTTGTTACTACTTCCACCGTCTTTGAAAACCGGGTTCGTTCTTGCGGAAGCCATGCTGGATCTTGTCGGAACAGGTTACCTAACCTGCTCTGATGCCAATTGTAACTTATATGTGAGCCTAAGAGGGGGTGAATTAGGTTCTTAGAAAATTATCCCGATTTTTGACGATTTTTGTCTTTACTATCCTAAAGATTTCTAAGTGATGAAATGGTAAATGCGGAAAGAAAATGAACACCGAGACGTATAGTGGTTCCCCTCACACGTCGAGAGTACTCCACTCCTCTTTCAACTTGAAAGAGAATTTCACTAAATGCTAGATTCCTAGACAAGACAAAACTATGTCTTTCTATACTACTCTAACAACCAAGAACAATCCTCTTGGATTTACAAATATTTAAAGTCCAACCGAGAATCAATATCTCACAAATGGACCTCTTGTATTCACAATCCGGATTACAAGGAAAAACCTTACAAACTTATCTTTTACAATCCTAAAAATAAGTTGTAATCAAAATATCAAAAATCTGAATTATGTATATGTGTAGAAAGTTGAATCTTCAATGTATCAATCTAAAGATTGATCTTCTTCCTTGCAGCAATCACTCTAAGAATGTTATACAAGTGTTCAACACAATAAGGATGAAACTAATGCAGTATATATGAAGATTTCAGTGCAGAAGTTTCACTTTAGAAAATTTTGAAGAACACTTTGATAAAAATGTAAGAATAGAGAAGAATGATTGTTTGAAAATTTTACCAAAGAAGGTGAGTTTAAAATCTGACAATTTTTATGTTTTTATAATGCTTAAACACCTATACAAACAGCTATAATTGATTAAGGGATGCCATGGTTCGTATGGAAAAGGTTTGAGGAAGAAGCATGAAGAGTTGCAAATATTTTTGAAATCTGTTCCGTGGTAACCGGTTACAGCATAACTGCTAACCGGTTATCACGTTGTAACGTAAACAAAAAATTCAAATTTTCTTCATGTTAACCGGTTATCAGTTAAGCTGTAACCGGTTACATGCGACCAGTTTTGAAAAAAACTTAATTTTATGAGATGCAACTTTCATGAATACCAACCAAAACCTTTTTAACTAACAAATGCAATGATTTAAAAATTGTATTGAACACTTGTATGAACCAAAAATGAGTGAAAGTTTTAACCTTGATATTTCTTGAGAATTACTTCAAGTCTTGTAATATGTAAACACTTTGAGTTCTAGCTTGTACACCTTTGATCCACTTCCTTTTTGAGCATGATTATATTCAAGTAATATTTGTTGTCTTCATCAAAATCATTTGAAAAGCTTGAAAATACACATTGAAACACCAGTCATGGTACCTGGACAGTGGGTGCTCGCGACACATGACGGGAGAAAGGCTTATGTTCCAAGATCTGAAACTTAAACCTGGAGCCGTTGTCAGTTTCGGTGGAAATCAGAAAGGAAGAATAATTGGCTCCGGAACCGTTGGAAATGGTAAGCTTCCTTCCATTAAAAATGTTCTGTTAGTAGAAGGTCTAATGCATAATCTGTTGTCAATAAGTCAACTTAGCGACAGTGGTTATGATCTCATTTTTAATCAAACATCTTGTAAAGCTGTAAGTCAGAAGGATGGATCTTTCCTATTCAACGGAAAGAGGAAAAACAACACTTACAAAATTAAGTTATCTGATTTAAAACATCAAAATGTAAAATGTCTTCTTTCTGTAAACGAAGAGCAATGGGTCTGGCACAGACGTCTTGGCCATGTCAGTCTGAGAAGAATCTCTCAGCTTAACAAGCTTGGTCTTGTTAGAGGCTTGCCAAATCTGAAAGATTCTTCAGACGCTCTTTGTGAAGCATGTCAGAAAGGAAAATTTTCAAAAACCTCTTTCAAAGCTAAAAATGTTGTTTCCACCTCCAGACCGTTGGAACTTCTTCACATTGATCTGTTTGGTCCTGTAAAAACGGCCTCTCTCAATGGTAAGAAATAAGGACTAGTCATCGTTGATGACTACAGCAAATGGACATGGGTAAAATTCTTAAAACACAAGGATGAATCACATTCTGTGTTTGCTTCCTTCTGCACTCAAGTACAAAATGAGAAAAATTGTAAAATAGTCAAAGTGAGGAGTGATCATGGTGGAGAATTTGAAAATAAAAACTTTGAGGAACTTTTTGATTCGCATGGAATATCTCACGATTTTTCTTGCCCTAGAACTCCACAACAAAACAGAGTTGTAGAAAGAAAAAATCGAACTTTGCAAGAAATGGCTCGCACCATGATCCAAGAAACTGACATAGCTAAACATTTCTAGGCAGAAGCAATCAACACATCATACTATATTCAAAATGGAATCTCTATAAGACCTATCTTGAATAAAACTCCATATGAATTGTGGAAGAATAAATTACCCAACATTTCTTATTTTCATCCGTTTGGATGTGTCTGTTTTATGCTTAATACTAAAGAGAATCTTAGCAAATTTGATTCCAAAGCACATAAGTGCCTGTTGTTGGGATACTCTGAACGCTCGAAAGGCTACAGAGTTTACAACACAGAATCAAGAATTGTGGAGGAATCCATTCATGTTAGATTCAATGACAAGCCTGGCTCATAAAAGTCAGAGCTAGTTGAGAAACTTGCAAATTTAGAAATTAGATTCTCTGAATCTAAGGAAAAGGTAGAGGAAATCAAAGAACAATAAGATCCTACACCAGAAACCACTGAAGTAACTCCAAATACCCCATCTCAACGAAGAAGAAGACTGTCCACATCACATCCTGAGGAACTAATTCTGGGTAACAAAGATGCTCCTATCAGGACCAGATCAGCCTTTAGACCATCAGAAGAAACACTTGTAGGACTAGTATCGTTGATAGAACCAGCCACAATTGAAGAAGCTCTCATGGACAAAGACTGGGTTCTGGCTATGGAAGAAGAACTCAACCAGTTCTCCAAAAACGATGTTTGGGATCTAGTTCCTAAACCCAAGAATGTTCATGTCATAGGAACCAAGTGGGTATTTAAGAACAAGCTAAATGAAAAAGGAGAAGTTGTCAGAAACAAAGCACGACTTGTTGCTCAAGGATACAGTCAATAGGAAGGAATTAACTACAACGAAACATTTGCTCCAGTTGCAAGACTTGAAGCAATACGTTTGCTAATATCCTTTTCAGTAAATCATGACATCACTCTATATCAAATGGATGTTAAGAGCGCATTCTTAAATGGTTATATATCAGAAGAAGTTTATGTCAAACAACCTCCTGGTTTTGAAAATTCAGAAAAATCAGACTTTGTTTTTAAACTTAAAAAATCACTCTATGGTTTAAAATAAGCTCCCAGAGCTTGGTATGAAAGATTGAGCAAGTTTTTACTAGAAAACAATTTCACCAGAGGAAAGGTTGACACAACACTTTTCTGCAAGACATATAAGAATGACATTCTCATTGTTCAAATCTATGTTGACGACATTATTTTTGGTTCTGCTAACTCTTCTCTATGTCAAGAATTTTCAAAGTTAATGCAGGCCGAATTTGAAATGAGCCTCATGGGAAAACTAAAGTTCTTCCTTGGAATTCAGATTGATCAAAGATCAGAGGCCACTTACATTCATCAAACCAAGTACACAAAAGAACTTCTGAAGAAGTTCAATATGATGGATTGCAACATTGCTAAAACACCAATGCATCCATCGTGTGTCATGGGAAAGGAAGAAACAGGAGTTAAGGTTTGTCAAAAACTCTATCGTGGTATGATAGGTTCTCTCTTATATCTAACTGTTTCTAGACCTGATATATTATTCAGTGTACATCTATGTGCTAGATTCCAATCAGATCCAAGAGAATCACATTTAACTGCTGTCAAGCGAATTCTAAGGTATCTGAAAGGAACAACTAAACTTGGCCTGATGTATAAGAAAACATCAGAGTATACTCCTTCTGGTTACTGCGATGCAGACTATGCCGGAGATAGATTAGAAAGAAAGAGCACATCAGGGAACTGTCAGTTCTTAGGACGCAATTTAATCTCATGGTCAAGCAAGAGAAAATCTACAATTGCTCTCTCAACAGCTGAAGCAGAATACATATCGGCTTCCCTATGCAGTACTCAAATGCTATGGATGAAAAATCAGCTGGAAGACTATCAGATATATGAGAGTAACATTCCTATCTTCTGTGATAATACTGCTGCTATCTGCTTAAGTAAAAATTCAATTTTGCATTCTAGGGCTAAACACATTGAAATAAAACATCACTTTATTAGGGACTATGTTCAGAAGGGAATTCTATGCTTAAATTTCATTGATACACACCATCAGTGGGCTGACATTTTCACAAAACCCTTAGCTGAAGATAGATTTCTAATCATTTTAAAACACCTGAATATGAAATACTGTTTAGAATAAAACATTTTCAGAACCTCGTGTGAAAAAGCATTTTTCATCAGAACCACTTTCTTAACGCATCTCAAATTCTGAGAATTTTGTCACATATCATATTTTCGGAAAATTATTTTTGCATGTGATTTAAATAAAATTAAGTCACTTTAACTATTCAAATTAAATGAACAGCATTTCTCTCGAGATTGATTCAACTTTATCACATCTATTCGCCTATTTCCTTACGTGTCTATCCACTCAAGTACCTCACAATCTCATAAATACCAGAACCCCCCAATCTATTAGAAAATAGACGTAACCTAGATTAAATCTAATTTTTCTTGGGAACATTTCAAAAACTTTCATTCTTCTTCCTTCGTGTTCTTCAACTCCTCAAAACACTCTATCACTCTCTCTCATCACCAAAACCCTAAATCTCTACTATTCCTCTCAATCGCTCAAAATGATGACTCCAATGCAAGAAGAAGCCGTCAAGTTCTCACAAGAATTTGAAGAATCATCAATAAGAATGTCAGCTCCCTCAACCGGGCCATCCTCAACAAGTCAAATGGTCGCTTCATCTTCAACAACATCTCTAACAAATCAAATGGTCGCTTCATCTTCATATCGTTCTTCTCAAATAAGCGAAGAACACATTACCCAAAGAGAAGCTTCTGACACCTGCAATCTTGAAAACCTAACTATACTCAAAGAAATGCATGTAGATTTCCAAAATCTTGCCGAAAATGGATTCAATCTAATCGAAGAAGTAGAAGCTCAGGAATGGACCAATTACTTTGATAGGTTCAAAGGACTAGTTTTTGAAGCACTTGTAAAAGATTTCTGGAGACAAGCTGTTTGTGACAAGATCCATGTTGTCTCCTATGTCCTGGGAAGAAAGATCATCATCACTGAAAAATCCATTGCCGATCTTTACAATCTAGAATTTATGAAGAACAAGAGAGTATATGGGATGAACAATAAATCTTCATTTGTGAAAAAGAGGATCAACCCAATCATCTACGCCAACTATCAACTGAGCAGAAAGGAGTACAAGAGAGAAGATTTGCATGCATACTTAAAAATCTGGCACAAAATCATTCTTGGCTGCATCAGTCCTAGGCCCTCATCACATGTTGTAGATTTCTTCAACGCCAACATAAAATACATGTTGTACTATCTGATCACCAAAGAGAGAATGTGCCTACCCTCTATCCTATTTTACTATCTGAGAGACATGGTAACAAAAACGAGGACAACTGGTGAATACAGAAATGATATACCAAGATACATTCCTTTTGGAAGAATGCTCTCAGACATTTTCTATGAAAGTGGTATAATAGACACTCTGGTTATAGAAGTCAAATACACAGAAGATCTGACCACAACCCTTGGAGAACCAGTAAATGCCATAACTCTTAAGCAAATGAGAATAATCAATAAAGTAAAGGTAAATCCTTTCACCATCTCTGATGATTTAAGTAAACGAAGGGTCACGGTGTCGGGTTATCCTACATATCACAGAAGTTACCAACGTGAGGAATTAGCTGTATACATAGATGGAGTAAAGGCACGAGGATATGATGTCTGTGAAATCAAGCATGAAGAAGACGAGTGGGAACAAACAGAGCAGATTGAACAGACTAATCAATCAAACTCCGAACCAACTCTAATGGAGTCTCCTAAAAGGAAAAGAAAGCATACTACCATCATTTCTAAGCCTCAGAAACGGAAAAGAAGTAAAAGATAAAAAATCCTCGAGAGTACAAGTTCAAGATCAAATCATTGTTCATCAGTCTATGCCAAACCATCTAACCTACAATCATCATGGTCTCATTCAAAAACCCCCACAAATTCCTTCGTTAACAACCTTACAAGACATGCCTGTATCACCAATGGCCTATGCTTTTCATCAGAAAATCATAACTGAACCCTTAACCCAGCCGTCTGATTTTCCTTCTTCTAAAATTCATAACAATCTGGAAACACTAGAAGTCACCTCTCCTAAAAATCAACAACAACCACCTGAACCCGCTGCTACTGAGATTAACTTATCTCAGCAACCACCATCTGAAACCAAATCTGATAAATCCAACCTCGCTCTGGTTGTCTACAATACTCCACCTCCAAATTCCTTTGAAGAATGTACAAGTCAATTTCATGATAAAGCACTTAAGAAGTTTCCTAGGTTAAGAGTGGAACTTTGTACAAGCACAAAGCTCATGGAACTTGAGTGTGCCTGTCAAAGTTTTCAAAAATGGCTAGACATGGAACTTACAAGAATTGTAAGTTTCTCAAACACAACCATAAATGCTGAACTAACAAAAGCTAAGGAGAGAGCTGAAGCTGAAGCAAGAGTCAGAGTACTCAAGTTCTTAGCTGCTAAGCAGAAATAAGCTGAAGAAAAAGATGCTAAAGAAGCAGAAGAGCAAGCTGCTAGAAAGGCACAAGAAGCTGCAGAGGCTGAAAGAGCTAAAGAAAGTGCTATGATTGCTTCCACTTCTGATCCTGTTATCAAGCGTCTGGGAGACGCCATTGATGAAATCAGAACAGAACAGAAGAACTTCAGAGAAAGGTTTGACAAGCAAGATACTGTCAATGAAAATCTTCAGATCATGATGAAGAAAATCTGGGACAAACTGTCTTCTGACAACAAATAAACCTCTGTTTTTCTTTTAAGCTTTAGTTCTGTGTTTTTCACCCTTGGACATCACTGTTTTATTCTTTTTGATTTATGACAAAAAGGGGGAGAGTATGAATGTGATAATTTTGATTATAGTCATTCTCTGAAAAACAATGCTGCTTACATGCTAACAGATAAAATCCATCATTTCTATTAGATTGTTTCTCTATTTTTTTTTTGCAGATAACTCAGAGTTCTGATGATGAAGAAGGACTCAAAAGGTTAATGAAGTCAGGGGGAGCCCTAGCAAGAACCTTAGTCTAATACTCAAGGGGAGCACTTCATAAAAAGGATAAGTTATCCTAAAAACCTTTTCATCTTCCCTGTGTTATATATATATCAAAATTGTGTCATCAAATTATATAGTTTTGTCATCATCAAAAAGGGGGAGATTGTGAGAACAAGATTTGGTTCTGTAATATTATCTCTAAAGTTTTGATGATAACTGATGAATATTTGTATGAACAATTTTGTGCAACTAATGTTGTTATGTGTGAAAACCTAGCAAACAGGTTCTGCTTCCGTAATTTAGCGCAATGCTTAATGTAAGATGCTTCGAAGAACAGAACTCAATTCGAAGATGAGACAAGGGTTCTGATGAAACAAAGTCAAATTACTGAAGCCTCATGATTTTCAAACAAGAAGTTCTGAAGACTCTGAAAACAGGCTCTGAAGATTAGGAAGACTTAAAGCAGAAAAGGATAACGCTCTTAAAGACCAAGTGCTGAAGTTCTGAAGACTGATTCCTAATGGACTTCTTCAATCAACAGAAGACTTGAAGCATCAGATATTTTGCTATAAAGATTCCACTCATGCTTCATCAAATTAACATCAAAAGCCTCTGGATATGAAGAAAGTGGATTTAGAGAACAAGGTTCAAAAGACAAGTTCTGATGATTCGAAGACTTGATAATCACAAGAACCATACAATGTTTTCCCTTCTTACTCATGCTCACAAAAAGCCTCTGAAGTTGAGAAGCCAAGAATAACTACCACACTGTACAGCTGTACCACATTACAACGTTAAAATTCTCGAAGACTGTGCGAAATACAAACAAGACAATCTGACACAGACAGGACGTGCTGCATGCAGAAGATTTTGTACCTGTCCTCACGCTTCCAAGCCGTAAGCCTATTTAGCTATCATGATTTCATTTCAACGACTCTTTTCACTCGGCTATAAAAGGAAGCTCAAAGACTTGAAGAAAGATATACATGTGAACAACGACAATACTTTCTAACTCCATTCTTTCTTAAGTCATTTTTGGTCTAAAAGCTTGTTTACATTATCAACTTGATAAGAAGAAATTCTCTGTAAACTCATTGTGTTAGAACTTAAAGTTGTATTCCTTAAGAGAGTCTTAGTGATTAGATCTCTTGAGAAGTCTAGGATGAGTGTCTTAGAGGTTGTGCCTTGAGTAAGACCTGTGTGGTTGGATTACTTGAGAAGTCTAGAACGTGTGAGTTCTAGAGGTTATTGTTAGTCACCAGCTCTGTAGCTCGTGCAGTGTACTGTTTTGTTGAATAGTGGATTAAGACCTCGTTGAGAGAGGCAAAATCACCTTGGCGGGTGGACTAGACTAACTTGAGAGATTTTCAAGTGAACTAGTATAAACATAACGTGTTTATATCTTTTTGTTTAACTAAGCCGTTGTTCTTTAGAAAAAGGGAAAAAGTTTTTAACAAGAAAGTTACTCAAAAGAAACAATTATTTTTGAAAAACTAATTCAAACCCCCCTTTCTCGCGTTTTTCACACCTTCAATCTTAGTGGTCAAAATTTGGGTTTGACAGATGCCACTATTTAATCTTCTTGGACCCGAAGGTGTGAATGGCGAAGGTATTCGGGCATTCGGGGTGCAAGAGGATTAAATATCGGAATACCCGAAGTTTTGATGGTGGTTATGAATGGCAGTTCACGCATCCTTCTTCTTTTGCTAAGCAATGATGCTTAGAAAAGGTAAAAACTTCCCCTCGATCCTGGTCTTCAGCCAAGGAACTGGTCTTAGTTTCTGAAATAAACTTCCCCTCGATCCTGGTTTCCTACCAAGGAACTGGTCTCAGTTTCTGATATAAACTTCCCCTCGATCCTGGTTTCCTACCAAGGAACTGGTCTTAGTTTCTGATATAAACTTCCCCTCAATCCTAGTTTCCTACCAAGGAATTGGTCTCAATATCTTTTGTCAATAAACTTTATTGACAAGGGACGCTATGTGTAGCGATTTTCCTCAAACTTCTCGCCGAATTTTCCTGGGGAGATGCCATTTGATGGGAAAACTTTTGATGTCAGACTTGCTGGGGAACCCATCTGTCTGAGCTGTAGAGGGGTACAAACTTCTCTGTTGGAGATGCCATTTGTTGACTCTATCTGGGGAAAACGAGTCTCTTGAGAGACTGTTTCCGCTTGGGTATTTACATCATACTTTTCTCGGGATCTTCTCGGAGAAATGCCATATGAAGTGATCCAATTTTGAGGTGCTGATGACTTTATAAACATCGACTCTCCGGGGAGCAAAATCAATGTGTTGCTGAAAGTCTTTAGTTGCGAGGCTTTCTCTGGGGATTTTCCTTAATTCGGAAAAGCGAAGATATCATCTTCAATGGCGGAGAGTGACATTTATAGAATGTTCCTCTGGTTTTCTCAGAGGTTCAAGTTATCAAAGTGGTCAAAGACCGTCTCTAATCCAGAGATAAAGTAGAGAGACATTGCTTAGATGATTCACTTCCTGACGAGGAAAGAACTGAAAACTCAATGGAAAAGACGTTTATCACTAGGGGACAAGACCGACTAGAGTGATAGTGATGCAATATGAACATGTATGAATCAATAATGCATGATGTATGTATGTATATGCTGACAAAACTGACGCGACATACGGACTAATAGATGAACATAACTGGATACTCGGCCACAGTGGGGAGATAAAAAGTATCGCTCGTTCACAATAGCAATTCTGCCTTCCTTAGGAGAAGTAGTCCTTGTGGGGGAACAGCCGTTGATCGGGCTTAGGAGATGAGAACTCGGCCGAAGATGTCAGATGGAGTATTCGCATCTGACATAACTGATCCTTCATTTAGGCGCACTGGCTTAGAATGAGTACTTTGATTCTGCACTTTGAAGCTCGATTACTTCTGGCGATGCGATCGATGTTCTTTCGATGTTTAACAATCAAAAGAAATTGCCATCTTTATTTTAAAAGCAGAAAAGTTTGACAAGTAAATTCATTTTTGCTTTATTTCAAGAATCATTGATCATGTTAAAATGTCGTTCTGTAAAGCTAAAACAAGTAAGAATTGCAAACAAAAGTACTAGGGCTCAAATTTTATTGATAGGATGGAAATCAGCCAAACGCATGATTCTATAGAGTATTTACAAAGTTAGAAAATGGTAATTTAAGGGAAAAGGGTTACATTGAAACACAGCGACCACTATCCTTCTACCAGCTTTGAATTCGGGGCATCCTAAGCTTCTGTCAAAGATGACCGTGACTGGGGTTTTTCTGATGGATGGCATGACTGCTGAGGAGCTGAACTGATCAAACGTAGTTACTTGCCATTATCCCTAACTTTTCCTGGACTGTACTTTGAGATTTCCAATCCACCGGGATGATTTTTTTGATTATGTCTCTAATTTTTGCCTGGACCGAGACATTTTTTTTTAAATTTAGACGAAGTATCTCTTGATTATATCGACATTTGTGTGGTAGGCAAATTCCTCTCCGTCCATGGTTGCGAGTCTCAAGGCACCGCCTGAGAAAGCTTTCTTGACCACGTAGTGGCCGTCATAATTCGGAGTCCATTTGCCCCGAGAATCAGTGAGAAATGATTGTATCTTTTTGAGCACAGGGTCTCCTTTTCTGAAGACGCGAGGTCGGACCTTTTTGTCAAACGCCTTCTTCATCCTTTGCTGATACAACTGACCATGGCATAGTGCCGTTATTCGCTTTTCTTCGATCAGGTTTAGTTCGTCGTGTCGACTTTGACACCATTCAGCCTCTGTTGGCTTAGCTTTCATCAATACCCAGATTGATGGGATCTCTACTTCTATGGGGAGCACTACTTCCATGCCATATACTAGAGAGAAAGGGGTTGCCCCTGTTGAAGTGCGGTCAGATGTTTGATAACCGTGAAGAGCAAAGGGTAGCATCTCATGCCAGTCTTTATAGGTTACAACCATCTTCTGAAAGATCTTCTTGGTGTTCTTGTTAGCCACTTCTACCGCTCCGTTCATCTTGGGTCGGTAGGGAGATGAGTTATGGTGTTCGATCTTGAACTCTGCGCACAACTCTTTCATCATCTTGTTGTTTAAGTTGGATCCATTATCGATAATGATCTGGCCCGGAACACCATAACGGCAGATGAGATTGTTTTTGATAAACCGGACCACCACTTGTTGGGTAAAGTTGGTGTACGATGCTGCTTCGACCCACTTGGTGAAGTAGTCAATGGCTACCAGGATGAACCGATGTCCGCTCAAAGCTTTGGGTTCAATCATGCCAATCATGTCGATTCCCCATATGGAAAAAGGCCATGGGGAAGAAAGAACTTTGAGATGCGTTGGCGGTACATGGATTTTGTCAGAGTATATCTGACACTTGTGACACCTCCTCATGTACTTGTAGCAATCAGATTCCATGGTCAACCAGTAGTACCCTGCTCTCAGAATTTTTCTCGCCATTGTGTGTCCGTTGGCATGAGTGCCAAAGGATCCTTCATGAATTTCTTTTATCAGCATATTTGCTTCTGGTCTGTCTATGCATCGGAGCAAGACCATGTCAAAGTTTCTCTTATAGAGTGTATCACCGCTCAGAAGAAGCTGCCTTCTAGTGTTCTGAGGGTTTTTCTGTCCTTCCTTAGCGCCCCAGGTGGGTACTCTTATTTCTGAAGGAAGCATTTGATATCATGATACCAAGGTTTGTCGTCTATGACTGCTTCAATCGCGAAGATGTAAGCGGGCCGTTCAAGGCGCATTATGTCGATCTTAGGTAAGTCATTCCATTGACCTACGCTAATCATGGAAGAGAGAGTGGCTAATGCATCAGCCATGTGGTTCTCTTCACGAGGGTTATGATGAAACTCAATTCTGTTGAAGAATGGTAACAACCTTCTTGCATAGTCTTTGTAAGGAATCAATCTGGATTGGTAAGTGTTCCAATCTCCTTTGATCTGATTGATAACCAGGGCTGAGTCGCCGTATACATCCAAGTTCTTGATCCTTAAGTCGATGGCTTCCTCGAGACCCATGATACAAGCTTCTTATTCGGCCTCACTGTTCGTGCACTTGAACGTAACTCTGGAAGTGAAAGGAATGTGGGTACCCTGAGGTGTTATGATGATTGCCCCAATTTCGCTTCCATAATGATTGACAGCTCCGTCAAAAATTAATCCCCATTGGGAACCTGGTTCTGGCTCTTCACTGGGTAGCGGTTCATCGCAGTTTTTCATTTTTAGATACATGACATCTTCGTCTGGGAAGTCAAACCCGATTGATTCTTGATCCTCAATCGGTTGATGAGCCAAATGATCGGCTAAAATATTCCCTTTAACAACTTTCTGAGTGTGTTATTCTATGTCATATTCTGATAACAACATCTGCCAACGGGAAATTCTTCCTGTGAGAGCAGGTTTTTCAAAGACATACTTGATTGGATCCATTTCAGAGATTAACCAAGTAGTGTGACGAATCATGTACTGGCGCAGACGTTTGGCTGCCCGTGCCAAAGCGCAGCAAGTTTTCTCAAGCATAGTGTACTGAGTCTCGCAGTTAGTGAATTTCTTGCTCAGATAGTAGATGGCAGACTCTTTTCTTTTTGTTTCGTCTTGTTGGCCAAGTACACAGCCCATGGAGTCTTCCAAGACTGTTAAGTAAATGATCAGTGGTCTTCCTTCCACTGGAGGTGATAGAATCGGTGGGTTCAACAGGTATTCCTTAATACTGTTGAAGGAAGTTTGGCAATATTTTGTCCAAACGCAGTCCTGGTTCTTTTTGAGTAATTTGAAGATCGGCGCACATGTCGCAGTCATGAGGAATATAAATCTGGAGATGTTGTTCAAACTTCCCAGGAATCCTCTGACTTGTTTCTCTGTTTTCGGAGAAGGCATTTCTTAAATGGCCTTGACATTGTCAGGATCAACCTCAATTCCTTTCTGGCTGACGATGAACCCTAAAAGTTTCCCTGAACGGACACCGAAGGTGCACTTGTTGGGATTCAAGCGGAGTTTGTATTTTCTCAACCGCTCGAATAACTTTGACAGGTGGGTCACATGCTCCTCCTCTGTTTTAGATTTTGCAATCATATCATCGACATATACTCGACTTCTTTGTGTATCATGGCATGAAACAGAGTAGTCATGGTCCTTTGATAGGTTGCCCCGGCATTCTTTAGACCGAATGGCATTACCTTGTAACAAAAGGTACCCCATGGGGTAATGAACGAAGTTTTCTCCATGTCTTTCGGCGCCATTTTGATTTGATTATAGCCCGAGAATCCATCCATGAAGGAGAAAACTTTGAACTTTGCTGTAGTGTCTACCAGCATATCAATGTGTGGTAAAGGAAAGTCTTCCTTTGGACTAACCTTGTTTAGATCTCTGTAATCGACACACATTCTGACTTTTCTGTCCTTTTTTGGAACGGGTACGATATTGGCTAACCATTGAGGATATTCTGACGTGGCGAGAAAACCCGCGTCAATCTGTTTCTGTACCTCCTCTTTGATTTTGATGGCCATGTCCAGGTGAGTCCATCTCAACCTCTGCTTTACTAGTGGACATTCTGATTTCAATGGTAAATGATGTTCCACGATGTTGGTATCCAACCCTGGCATATCCTGATAGGACCAAGCGAATACATCGGGAAACTTTTTGAGAAGCTTTGTCAAACTCTCTTTGGCAGTTGGACTGAGCAGTGCCCCAATCCTGATTTCTTTTCTCTCTTTTTCTAAACCCACGTTGATCATTTCCAACGGCTCTTTGTGAGGTTCAATGGACTTTTCCTCTTGTCGGAGTAATCGGGAGATCTCTTCTAGAATTTTGTAGTCAACTTCTTCTTCAGCCCCAAATACCGGGAACTCAAAGTTGGGAGAAGGCATTGGATCGTATATTTCAATGGGGTTTAAAACAAGCAATCTGCATGACGGTATGATTGGTGTTTAGAAGAGATAGAGAAAATGCAAGTGTGTGCAGTGTATTTTTTTTTTTTGAAAAACTGCTTGTTTATTTTGAATTGTTTTTTAGGATTACCATTTTCTGAGAAAAGCGAAAAGAGAAAACAACAATTAATGCAGAGATTACAGAACGACGTTATTTTATTTATGAACAAGTCGATTCTTGAAACTACAGCCCTATAAAACAAAACTCTGTCGCTTTGGGCGAAGCGAAGAGGGATATTTACAGAAAGTGAGCCCTATCAAAACATCCGTTTCACCTGGGCAGGGTGAAAGGTTAAAGACGACGATTACTTTGACTTATGAATAATCTTCGAAACATCGACAGCAACCCATTGGCGATGAACTCCTCGGTGAATCATAAAGTCTAGTACTTTCCTTAATTTGTCTTCAGAAATAACGCTGATTTCTAGTGGAGCAGGATCGTTGGAATCTGTCTCCCAGGCAGAGTTGTCGTAGGAGGATTCCTCTGTTGTTTTTTGTATAGTGTTTGTGCTCTCAGGAAAATCTCCCCATCCAGTTGGTTGGATGTCTTCGAGCCTGATACGAGAGCTTTTGGGAGCGGTGTACTTGACCATGAAGTCGTATTTCCCACTCGGTTGTCCCAAGGTATCCCACACTTCTGTGAAACTGGATGAGTCATCTCTCTCGATGACGTTGACCTCGAGAAAAGCAAAGTTGATGAATTCTAGCCTGACAAGATTTGCCAATTCATCGTCGTACTGGATATTCTCTGAATGACCTGAGTGTTGATCCCATGACATGGTGGGGACACAGGTATTCTGTTCAAAGACGCTCAGCTGATTTTCATTGTTCGGCTGATTTTCTTGCCCCAAGTCTCCTGGGTATGGCTGCCAAATAGGCAGGCCATCCATTGGGCCATAATAGTCGTGGTCAAAGTTGTCTTTCATCAGAGTGTCTTCCTCTAATGAGTTTGGTGGAGCACGACATCCTTCCGGATCACACTCTCCGTATATCATTTCGACATCTGACCTTGGTATAAATCTCGGACTCTGTGCCGAATAGCAAAATGGCGTAGGCACCTCTTCCTGAGACATATAACCGTCCTTATTAAGATAGGATTCCCATTTTGCCTCTATATCGGCGGAATCTCCCTCGTTGATAGTATGGACTGTTTGAGGCACTGGGTGAAGGAAACCTCTGTAACACCCTTTTCTACCCCACGAATAAACACGGTAAAAGAGACAATTTATCAGAGTAAAATCAAAAACCACCTTGAAGGGTGCACATTTCTCAATAAATTCAAATTAAACACTTGCTCCGTAAACACGGGTTTTCCTAAAAAATACTCAAAAGCCTTCATATGGCAGCGGAACTCAATAATTCAAAATAAAAAGGCTTTCAACCAAAGCCATCAAAGTTAGCAGCAGAACCACCATAACCACAATAATAAAAAAGGTTTCAAAATAACCCATAGTCATCAAATATCACAAAACAACAACTCAACAATGGTTCGACTCAACAACCCAACCCGATGTTACATTATCAGAGCAAGACCCTCTACATCGACCAAAAGTAAAGTACAACTCCAAAAGTCCTCGATGGCATCCACAGCTAAACCTGATCACCTGCACGTTACCCACGTGGAGGCAACATTCAAACAGGCAGGGTGAGTAATCATAATTCATTATAATCAATATAAAAATAGGATATTCAAAATGGCATCATCATCATATACAACATCATCAGGGTCATCATAAAGGAAAACATCGGGAATCACTATATCATAAAATCACGTCAATGCCATATAAAATTCATTGCACAACAAGACTCATGCATGTGGTACCAATCGTCACAAAAGATGGACACTAGACCATCAACCCTCCACAAGGGAGCATGTCATAAACACCTCAATCCACACAATGGGATTGAAGCAACCACTGGACCAAAGTCCTAACATCGTCACTGGACCAAAGTCCTAACATCGTCACTGGACTGAAGTCCTAGCATCCTCAATAGACCGAAGTCCAAATGCTATGAATGCATGATGCACAATGTCCTAATCATCATCATCAACAAAAGTCATTACGTGCATCATCATCCACTAAACTCACATATTCATCATATCATCAAATACGTCATCAAAACATCATTACTCAACATCTCGTAATCATCAATATAACTCATGGTAATTCACATCAAAATAGTCATGTATCATCGTCATAAAATCATCAACATATCTCATAGTAATTTACGTCATCAATTATTTTTCATATTCGTCACATAGCACATACACATCAAAAACATACACATCATAGCAGCACTTAGACATCTTACAGCAACATATACATCATAATAACACCAGAACAGTCATCACAACATCCAAGTAATCAACATATAAGCCAACCCGGAATTACCCCAAATACTAATCCGACGTTTCCCTAAATTCAATATTGGAAAAATAATTAATTTTACTAATTTTATTTTACCAAATTAAATTTCATAATGTCAGCTTTCCAATGCTTCGAACGGCGCATCAAACAGATACACGGTTTGAAAGTTATGAATTTTTCAAGTTTTCCAAAAACTGTATGTTTCAGTGGTAACCGATTAACATATATGCCGTAATTGGTTACACAGTGTAAAAATGCCCAAAAACGTCAATTTTTAACGTGTTAACCGGTTACTACCCATGCGTTAACCGGTTAACAACGTGACAGAAGCAAATTTCTGCTGTTTTACGAATTTTTCACCAAAAACCTCCAATTTCCCCTTTGGGTTCAATTCTATACAGCCCCAAAACCCCATCAATTCATCATGAAATCATATACAACCATAACACATCAATTTATGCAACACATACATCATTCTAAATCAAAAAATATGCCTCAATTTCATCATTTTCTACCTAATTCATCAAGAACTCATCATAAATCCCTAAACCCTCACAATCCCCTTTTTCTACAAGGTCAAAACAACATCAAAGAAACATTAGCCTCAAAGGCCTAATTTTACCTAATTCAATCCAACCCTTCATATTCATCATCAACCCACAAAAACAACACTTAAATCATCAATATAATCATAAACCCACATAAGCCTCAAAATCGGTCTTAAACACATCGAATCCCTATATTGAAAACAATAAAAGGTAATACTCCCCATACCTTAGATTGTCGATTCGAAGCTTTCTCTCTGAGCCTTCAGAAACCTTCTCGAATTCCTCGCCTCCTCCTTTTTCCTCAGAGCTCTCACCTTCTTCTTTTCACGGTTTACCAAGAAAATGAAACCTATTCTCAAATCCTCCTTTTATATTCAACCTAACCCTTGGGCCTCAAAATTGGGCTTTCTCCATAACACCCTCACTAATCCTCAAAAGTCTAATTTACCTTTAATTCCTCTAATATTATTTAAATTAATAATAATACATTATACCCCGTAATATATACTATTATTTAATTAAATAACCAAACTCCACAAATTCCACGCAATACCCAAAAACACCAAAATTCACCGAAAATCATGAATATTATATTTAAATAAATATTCTTACAAATTTGGGGTGTTACAACTCTCCCCCACTTAAAGAATTTTCGCCCCAGAAAATTACCTCAAGGAAACAGAGTCGGATACGACCCCCTCATCTGATCTCCACACTTCAAGTCCAACTTTCCTCTTTCTCAGATCCTCTTAACCTTTTTAGGTGTCTCTTACAAAATTTCAGGTCTGAGTGCAACACTCTCGCCCGACCCATATCAATACAACGGAGTTCTACACCTCCTTCCACACGAAGCTTCATACATCATCATCCAACACTAGCACAAAAACTATTGCCGTAGGTAAACTCGATCAACCGCAATTGACTATCCCATGATCCCCCTTGATCCAACACACAAACTCTCGGCAAACCCTCTAAAGATTGGATAGTCCTCTGTCTCTGTCCCTCCATCTGCAGGTGATAGGCAGAGCTCATCCTCAACTTAGTCCCCAAAGTATCTTGCAAACCCTTCCAAAACCTTGACAAAATCTCGAATCTCTATCTGAAACATACTCGAAGGTATCTTATGCAATTTTAGAATGTCTCAATACACATCTCAACTAGTTTTCGCAAAGGAATGATTAATCTTCATCGGTAAGAATGAGTCGATTCAATTAATCCATCCACAATCACCCAAATAGAATCACTCCCTTTCTCAGTCTTCGGCAACCCCACCACAAAATCCATGGAAATACTGTCCCATTTCCATTATGGAATCCTTAATGGCTGCATCATACCTAAAGGCTTCTGATGTTTAACTTTCGACTTCTAACAAGTCAAACACGCATAGACAAATTCCGCAACATCCTTCTTCATACCCGGCCACCAAAACAACTTTTCAGATCCTGATACATCTTCGTAGCACCGGGATCAATACTCAACCTACTTCGGTGTCCTACTTCTAGAATACTCTTCTTAATTTCTGGAACTTCTGGAACACACTCTATATTTCAGAACCTCATCACACCATTTTCATCAATCAAGAATTCTCTCTTGTTACCTTGGTTAATCAAAGTCAATTGGTCAATCAACTTTAAATCGAATTGCTGTCCCACTCTAATTTCTTCCAGAATACTACTAGTCAACTTCAACATTCCCAACTTCACACTGTCAGGAGTCGCTTCACATACCAAACTCAAATCTCTAAATTGATCAATTAATTCCAATTCTTTCACCATAAGCATCGAAATATGTAACGACTTTCTGCTCAATGCATCGGCCACCACACTTGCTTTGACCGAATGATAACTCAAATCATAATCGAAATCCTTCAACAGCTCTAACCACCTCCTCTGCCTCATATTCAATTCATTCTGATCAAATAAGTACTTCAGACTTTTACGACCACTGAACACTTCAAATTTAGAGCCAAACAGATAAGTCTCTAAGTCTCCAACACAGACACCACAGCGGCCAATTCTAAGTCATCTTAGGATAATTCCCTTCACAAACTCCCAAATGTCTCGAGGCATAGGCAAAAACTTGTCCATTCTGCATCTATACTCCACCAAGGCCCATTTTCGATGCATCACAATACACTACAAAAGATTCGCTTGGATTAGGCAAAATCAACACTGGAGCGGTCGTTAACCTCTTCTTTAATTCCACAAAACTCACTTCACCAGCTACATCCCACACAAAAGCTTGGCCCTTTCGAGTCAACTGAGTCAAAGGTAATGCCAACTTAGAAAAACTCCCAAAAACTTACGGTAATAACCCGTCAATCCCAGAAACTTCGTATCTCAGTAGCAGACCTCGGCGGCTCCCACTGTAACACCGCATCAATCTTAGAAGGATCAACAACAATTCCACCACTTGCAATCACATGGTCGAGAAAACTCATTTCCTTCAACCAGAACTCACACTTCGGTAGCTTCACCTACAAATGCTTCTCTTTCAACACCTGCAACACAGTCCTCAAATGCTCAGCACGCTTTTCTTCAGATTTAGAGTCTATCGGAAGATCGTCAATAAAACGCACTACAAACTTATGTAAATACTCAATAAAATTCCAATTCATATACTCCATGAATACCAGGTGCATTAGACACCCCAAACGACATCACAGTATACTCATAGTCACCATACCTCATCCTGAAAGCCGTCTTCAGAATATCATCAGACTTAACACGAATCGGATGATAACCAGACCTCAAGTCAATCTTGATAAACACACAGGCATCTACTAACTGATCCATCAATTCCTCAATCCTTGGAATCAGACACTTATTCTAGATTGTCACTTTATTCACATGTTTATAATTCGCACACAATCTCATAATACCATCTTTCTTCTTCACCGACATCACAGGGGTACCTCACAGGGAAACACTCGATCGAATAACTTCCTCTCAAGCAGTTCTTCTAGCCAGTCCTTCAATTCACTTATTCAGGAACATACATTCCGTATGCAATCACTAACATCGAGCTTGTATCGAGTACCAGGTCGATAACAATTTCCACCCACACTGCACCACTGATATCTCATGGGAACACCTCCAGTTAGTCACGCACCATAGGTAGGTCACACATCACCGCATCCCTTATGTCTCCCAATAGCCAACATCATAACACCTTTGCACCATCTTTCACAGACTCACCCACTTGCTTCACAGAACAAACAACTCTTCACCTTCGTCGAAATTAGATTCAGGTGATTGTCAGGAATTACACACCACCGACATATCACTAGTCGTCACACTGTACTCTATCCTTCAAAAAGCAGACATCAACAATACCTGATCGTTCCCCTCAAGATATCCCAACTTGACCGACAGGCAAGAAACTCTAATTCGCCTCCTCTTCAAATCTAATAGTCTGCATCGACTCAACAAAAAAATCTGCAAGCACTCGGCTTAACCCCAATAATTCACTGCACACACTACTCAAGTTCGCAAGACACGTCTATCCCACCTAACATGATCCCGTCTATTATCAACAAGAGATTAAGGGTGATCAGTTCCTTAATTTGTAAATAACAGCCAATATCATGAGGCGGTACAAACTATCACGACCAACTATCGCAGCTTACAACACCACACTAAGCCCACGCTCCATAATCGAAACACCTTGGAGAAGCACCATCTTCTCCCCCACTTGTTTCATTCCCAACCTGCAAAAGCATCGACAGTGTTTTTACGCACATGTCGCACACTAGGGAAATAAACAACATTAGACAACCTGGGCGGACGGACCGACCTGCTCTGATACCACTAATATAACACCCTTTTCTACCCCACGAATAAACACGGTAAAAGAGACAATTTATCAGAGAAAAATCAAAAACCACCTTGAAGGGGGCACATTTCTTAATAAATTCAAATTAAACACTTGCTCCGTAAACACAGGTTTTCCTCAAAAATACTTAAAAGCCTTCATATGGCAGCGAAACTCAATAATTCAAAATAAAAAGGCTTTCAACCAAAGCCATCAAAGTTAGCAGCAGAACCACCATAACCACAATAATAAAAAAGGTTTCAAAATAACCCATAGTCATCAAATATCACAAAACAACGACTCAACAATGGTTCGACTCAACAACCCAACCCGATGTTACATTATCAGAGCAATACCCTCTACATCGACCAAAAGTAAAGTACAACTCCAAAAGTCCTCGATGGCATCCACAACTAAACCTGATCACCTGCACGTTACCCACGTGGAGGCAACATTCAAACAGGCAGGGTGAGTAATCACAATTCATTATAATCAAAATAAAAACAGGATATGCAAAATGGCGTCATCATCATATGCAACATCATCAGGGTCATCATAAAGGAAAACATCAGGAATCACTATATCACAAAATCACGTCAATGCCACATAAAATGCAATGCACAACAAGACTCATGCATGTGGTACCAATCGTCACAAAAGATGGACACTAGATCATCAACCCTCCACAAGGGAGCACGTCATAAACACCTCAATCCACACAATGGGGTTGAAGCCACCACTGGACCGAAGTCCTAACATCGTCACTAGACCCAAGTCCTAACATCGTCACTGGACCGAAGTCCTAACATCCTCAATAGACCGAAATCCAAATGCTATGAAAGCATGATGCACAACGTCCTAATCATCATCATCAACAAAAGTCATTACGTGCATCATCATCCATCAAACTCACATATTCATTATATCATCAAATACGTCATCAAAACATCATTACTCAATATCTCGTAATCATCAATATAACTCATGGTAATTCACATCAAAATAGTCATGTATCATCGTCATAAAATCATCAACATATCTCATAGTAATTTACATCATCAATTATTCACCATATTCGTCACATAACACATACACATCAAAAACATACACATCATAGCAGCACCTTAGACATCTTACAGCAACATATACATCATAGTAACACCAAAACAGTCATCGCAACATCCAAGTAATCAACATATAAGCCAACCCGGAATTACCCCAAAGAATAATCCGACGTTTCCCTATATTCAATACTGGAAAAATAATTAATTTTACTAATTTTATTTTACCAAATTAAATTTCATAATGTCAGCTTTCCAATGCTTCGAACGTCGCATCAAACAGATACACAGTTTGAAAGTTATGAATTTTTCAAGTTTTCCAAAAACTGTATGTTTCAGTGGTAACCGGTTAACACATATGCCGTAACCGGTTACACAGTGTAAAAATGCCCAAAAACGTCAATTTTTAACGTGTTAACCGGTTACTACCCATGTGTTAACCGGTTAACAACGTGACAGAAGCAAATTTTTGCTGTTTTACGAATTTTTCACCAAAAACCTCCAATTTCCCCTACGGGTTCAATTCTATACAGCCCCAAAACCCCCATCAATTCATCATGAAATCATATACAACCACAACACATCAATTTATACAACACATACATCATTCTAAATCAAAAAATACGCCTCGGTTTCATCATTTTCTACCTAATTCATCAAGAACTCATCATAAATCCCTAAACCCTCACAATCCCCTTTTTCTACAAGGTCAAAACAACATCAAAGAAACATTAGCCTCAAAGGCCTAATTTTACCCAATTCAATCCAACCCTTCATATTCATCATCAACCCACAAAAACAACACTTAAATCATCAACATAATCATAAACCCACATAAGCCTCAAAATCGGCCTTAAACACATCGAATCCCTATATTGAAAACAATGAAAGGTAATACTCCCCATACCTTAGATTGTTGATTCGAAGCTTTCTCTCTGAGCCTTCGAAAACCTTCTCGAATTCCTCGCCTCCTCCTTTTTCCTCAGAGCTCTCACCTTCTTCTTTTCACGGTTTACCAAAAAAATGAAACCTATTCTCAAATCCTCATTTTATATTCAACCTAACCCTTGGGCCTCAAAATTGGGCTTTCTCCATAACACCCTCACTAATCCTCCTTAAAAATCCAATTTACCCTTAATTCCTCTAATATTATTTAAATTAATAATAATAATACATTATACCTCGTAATATATACTATTATTTAATTAAATAACCAAACTCCACAAATTCCACGCAATACCCAAAAACACCAAAATTCACTGAAAATCACGAATATTATATTTAAATAAATTAAATAAATATTCTTACGAATTTGGGGTGTTACAACCTCCACTGTGGAAGAAGTCCCGAATGGGATGAAGACTTTCATCGCTAGCAGCAGTCTGGGTGCAGGTTGCAGAAAAACCAAGACCCTTCTTTGTTTTGTTATTGGTAGGAATGACAAGTTGTCCCCATCCTTTTGCATTGTTATTCTCGATCACTTCAAGAGCATCTCTGCATGAGGAAATCGATGTTCCTTTTTCTGACTGATTCTTATTGCTCACCGAAAGTGCTTGGAACTGAGTTCCAATAACCTCCTCTGGTTCTACTCAAGTAGACAATGACAGGTTACTTATGAGCAAGGCTTGTTCTCCACAAACCGTGACTAGTTAATCGTTCTTGACGAGCTTCAGTTTCTAGTGCAGTGTCGAAGTGACTGCCCCAGCCTGGTGTATCCAAGGTCTTCCTAATAAACAGTTGTATGCTGCCCGGACGTCCATGATGTGGAAAGTGATTAGGAAAGTGTGAGGACCGATAGTTATGGGAAGGTCGACTTCGCCGATAACTACTTTCCGAGACCCGTCAAATGCTTTGACGATGACCTCACTGCCCCTCATCGGGGACCCTTTGAATGATAGTCGCATTAAAGTGGAATTCGGCATAACGTTGATAGCCAATCATGTGTCTACCAGTACGCTGGCTAAAGCATCATCCTGGCAGTTAACTGTGATATTGAGCGCCATGTTGTGGCTTTTGCCCCCCTCTGGAAAATCCTCATCGCTGAATCCTAAGTTGTTGCAGGAAGTGATGTTATAGATGATACTATCAAACTGTCATATTGACACATCCTGTTCAACAAAGGTCTGCTCTAAGACTTTCTGTAGAGCCTCTTTGTGGGCTTCGGAACTGAGTAAAAGTAACAGCACTGAGATCTTTGAAGGAGTTTGTAACAGCTGATCAACAATGTTGTATTCACTCCTTTGGATGAGCTTCGGTATCTCATCATTGTTTTTTGAAAGGTCGGTATCACTGGATTGACCGACTGGTGGATTAGGAGCTTCTGTCTGAAGTTCCTTTTCTTTGTTAGGTTCTCCAACTCCTCGGTTGAAGATTCGATCGCTCCGTGTTACTCGGCTGATGTCTGCAATATTCACGACGAAGGGTAATGGAATTTCCCTTCCATTCTCAATTATTGTCGCACCGTATTTGTAAGGGATCGGCTTAGCTGATTCATACGGTAACGGTTCCGGTAGATAGATAACTACATAAGCCTTATGATTTTTCTGACTGTCGTAAGTAACTTTAATCAGTTCCTGGCTAAGAACCTTTGATTCGTCCAGTAGAGGGATGATGGTACAAACATCCTTGTTCTGTTGATGATCAGAGATTATGAGAACGTCTCTGATTTGATCTGCGAAGTAGTCTGACATCTAGTGAATTGGCTCGGGACTCGGACACGGGTGAATCTCTTTATGATCCAACTGACCTTGAAGGGCCGCCCGCATAAGGTAGCATCCTTGGTTACTCTCCGAGCAGACTCTACAACGTTCATAGTTGTGTGGTGGCACCTGGGCACATCCGCTTTGAATGCAGTGTAACCTCACTAAGTCTATTTCCATAAATCAGACATCCTGACTTTGACGCCGAGTAGGGTTTCCATTAAGCACACTGATTTGTTGCGTGTCTTCATCCATATAGATTGGAAGCCACCAGTGGTTTAATAAGTGTTGTAAAGTTCTCTAAACAAGAGCACACCCTTGGTTACTCTCACAACATCCTTTACAGTTCTGATAATCATGTGAATTGAGAAAACCGAGTTGGACCTGCCTAGCATGCAACTCCACCAAGCTGGTATTCATTAGACAAATATCAAAGATTTGAATCATGTTGATCTGATAAGGATTTCTATCATGGTAGTCCTGGATCCATCCAAGATCCATCTGACGCTGGAGGGCCTCTTGTACAAAATGGCATCCCTGTTTGTTAACCGAGCAAGTCAGACAGGAATTATAATCGTGCTGCGGCAAATTATGATACTGGCTTTTCCTTGAGTGCATCGCCACCAAGTTGACATTCATTGCACAGATGTCGTGGTTCTGAATGATGTTGTAATTCGTATAGGTCATGTTGACTCCATGAACTTGATGCTCTTGGATCCATCCGAGATCAAATTGTTCCTGTAGAGCTTATTGCACCACAGAATATCCTTGATTGTTTTTAGAGCAGATATCACTCTGGTGATAATTATGAGGTGGCACATGGCCATATCCACTCTGTCTACAATGCATCTTGACCAAGTTGGCCCTTAATAAGAGTACATCATGAATTTGATAGCTGTCGTTAGACTCTTCTTCTATCAAATTGACTGTAGCTTTCTCATGTTGAGGCAGCGGGTTTGTGAGAACATTCCGATTCGTATCTTTAAAAGATAAGACCCCGCTCCTAACAAGCTTTTGTACATCGGATTTGAAACTGAGACAATTTTCTATGTTATGCCCTGGTCCTCCTTGATGGTAAGGACAAGTCTGATCCGCTTTGAACCAAAAAGCCAGATTTTCCGGTATTGTAGGAGGAGACCTGGTTTGGACATGCCCCTTGACCAGTAATAATGGAAGCAGCTCTGCGTACAACATGGGTATAGGGTCAAACCCTGGTGGTCGCGTTGTACGGTTGTTATTGTATGGAGGACGAGTCTGCTGAAGAGACTGTTGTGTCCTTTACTGAAGTTGTTGTTGATTCGGTTGGCTCTGTTCAACCTGAGGTTGATATGTAGGAACAGGCGTGGGATTGATAGCAGGAGTTACAGCTTCTACTGGTTGATATCGTCGCCTTTGCTTTCTAAGAGATATATTCCCAATATCTTGCTCTTTTTTCTTAGGGAGAGCACTACCGTATCGTTTTGTACTACTTGATAATCCAGCATCTTTTACTAAACGTCCTTTCCGGACTGCTTCCTCAAGATGAACCCCCATGCCCACCATCTCGGTGAAGTCACTAGGCGCACTGGCGACCATTCTGTCGTAGTAAAATGAGCTCAAGGTCTTTAAGAAGATCTTTGTCATCTCTTTTTCCTCAAGAGGTGGACAAATCTGGGCGGCAATTTCACGCCATCTCTGAGCGTACTCCTTAAAGATTTCCTTGTCCTTTTGTAACATCGATCTGAGTTGATCTCTGTCCGGCGCCATGTCCAAAATGTATTTATATTATTGAACGAAAGCAGCGCCAAGATCTCTGAACGTGCCGATCATAGCGCGGTTTAAACCCATGTACCATTTTAATGCGGCATCGGTTAAACTATCCTGAAAGTAATGAATTAGTAGCTCATGGTTCTTTGTCTGACCTGACATTCGCCGAGCGTACATCACCAAATGGCTCTGAGGGCAAGAGTTACCCTTGTACTTTTCAAAGTCGGGCACTTGGAACTTGTGTGGAACTTTCACATTGGGGACCAAGCAGAGGTCTGCAGCGTCCTTTCCAAATAGATCCTGACCACGAAGGGCCTGCAGTTCTTTCTGCATCTCCAGGAATTGTTCCTGGAATTCATTTATTCTGTCGAACATACTGTTGTTTCCACCAGAAGGTATCTGTGGAATCTTTCCTTCCGGGACAGTGTGTACCACGGGTGGTGGTATAGTCATTATCGCCGAGACTCTCGGTGCCTCCCGAAGTTTGTAACCTTCAGGAGTTGCTGCCATGCCCCTGCCATCTTCGCTTTCCCAAAGTTTGTAACCTTCAGGCCCAGCGGTTCCTGCTGCGGTTCCCTGATCCTCAGCGATCGGCAGAACATATCCTTCTGGATATAATTAATAGGCATACCCCAGGGATGATCTTTCGGCATTTTGTACCTAGGATCATACTTCTCCACTATGGGCGTTGTTGTGATCTCTGAGATCACAGTCCTTTGTTGTTGCATCTGAGCTTTTACTAGAGCTTGCATATCGTTATGAAGCTTTCTCAGATCCTCTTTCAGAGTGTCGATCTCTTCTCTCAACTCTCTGTTCTCTTCCTTGAGATCATCCATCTTTTTCTGACGATTGGCCCGAGTATTGTACGAATGAGACAGTTTGACTCTAGAATCGAGACGCAAACGTGAGATTCGTAGGTAAGAAGAATGAGTTTATGAGAATGATGAATGCAATGTTTATTAATTATTTTTGTTTATTCAAAGTAAACTTCGACAATTGGATTGCAAATATCAAACAGTGGGGAAACCCCATTTTATTGAATTCAAAGGATTGCGGAAGTGGAAATACAGTAGATTACAAAGTGCTGAAAAAGGAAATCTAAACTAATGGATCCTGAGTCCTCTCTGAAGAGAGCTCAGGTGCTGGTTCGGGTGCTTTCCTTTTCTTTGACTGGGGCTCTTGGGTCGTTGTCGGGTTGTCATTCCTTTGCCAAGTGAAAGGAGCGAGCAAATTCCTTTGGTCATCCTGATTTTCTACAGCATGTTGCTCTAAAATCTCAATCAGGGCATCTTTTTCTCTTAATAGTTGCTGTATTTTCTTACACTCCACATTGAGAATACGGTACTTGTTCCTCCAAGACCTCTTCTCCTGCTGAACTTTGCTGAGAGTAACCTGATGTTTTTCCGTCTCAGACATGAAATAAAGGGCAGATTCCCTTAATGGAAGAACTTCTTGACGAGGGTAAGGCATCCTCAGCTTGAGAGCTCTGGTTTGTACCCAATGGAGATAAGACTCTATCGAGACACACTCTAGTTTTCCCAGAGACTCTCGTCCTTTCATATGAACGTGTTTCCAAGCATGCACTATTTATGTCTTTAGTGCCCTGTCATTTTCTCCTTCCTTGAAGAAAAGACCTTCCAGATGAGCATTGCGCGGGATATGCCTCATCGGGTATCCAAATTGACGACGAACTAACACTGGATGATAGTTGATTCCTCCCTTAGTTCCTATAAGGGGTACATTTGGGAAATTTCTACAACGGTCAATGATTCTGATCTCGTCATAGATTCGATTGTACCAATCGATGTCAGAGTTGGTAAGAGACATGACTCTCTGTGACCAACGTAAAGTATTCTTTTGATCCCAACATGCAGCAGACTTGGGTAAATGGGAAGTGAACCTTTTATAAAGCAAGGGTACACAGCATGTGATCATTCCTCCATTATACAAATTCCTTAAGTGTACCGAATGATACGCATCTGTGAGTAAGGCCGGTACAGGGTTTCTAATCAGGAAAATCCTAATGGTGTTGATATCTACGAAGTTATCGATGTTGGGAAACAAAAATAACCCGTAGGTGAGCACAACAAAGATGCCCTCGAAAGCGGCCATGTTTCCTACACTAGCAAAGTATAGAGCTTTCTTTGTTAAGAACTGGGTTGGCAAACCCTGGATGCCACCCTTAGTGGTTATGTGAGTCCTGACTTCTGACTCGTCCAAATAAATTGCTCTTGCAATGGTTTGATCCTTTGGAATTTCTTCCAGTCCAGAAAAGGGAGCTTGATCAGTAATATGTAAATCAGTCAGGTGAGAATACTCCTCCAGCGTTGGTACAAGCTGGTAATCCGGGAATGTGAAACAGTGATAGACCGGATCGTAGAACTGGATTAGTGTGGACAGGATTCCTTCAATTACGTGGACCCTTAATAAGGACAGCAGTCCTCCATACTTGGCTCTGAAAGCCTCGTGGTTGGTGATCATTCTTGCCAAACCTCTCAAATCCTCCAACTTTGGAACCTTGAAGGTGTACTTATGAGTTTTCCTTCTACCGAAATCCATCAGCGCAATCTCCTTTCTCTCTGACATTTGCAATCATTGTCTTAGTTTAATTTGAAAAAGAGAGATTAGAAGAGAAGATTTTTTTTGAATGTTTTAATGTTTTTTATATGAATGCATGAATGCAGCACACAAAAACATAGAAAAAACATGGGGTCAAAGGGTCGGTGTCATGAAGTCAAAGCTCTACCCCCCCCCAAAGGTTTATACTGGTGATTTTTTATACCTGTCCGCAAAATCATTGACCCCTCTAGGATAACAACAGCAAGCGGATCGCCAGCGAGCTGATGTATCCCAGAGTGATCTCAGATGAGGGTAGTATCGCGTGACAACTATTTCCGATAGCTTCCGCACTACAAAATGGCTTAAGTCTACTAAAAACCTCAGCTTCTCAGATAACCCAGTCGACCACACTACTTTCAACAACCGAAGTCGTATAGGCAATGTATCTGTAAAGGGAGTCTCCACTGAGTTTGATGACCGATCGGGGGCTCTTAACTAGAATTCACTCCCAGCTATACTCAATCTTTCCACATGCGGCATCACACGCATTCCCATTAGCAGAAAAATAAACACAGATATCAATTAGGAAAAGCAGTATATATATTTGTCTTAATCATCCTAGACCTCTAGTCTTATGATCCTATACAGACAATGACTCCCTAGAAGAGCTGTCATTTCTGTGATACGAATTTAGGGTTTCATCCCTTGGGAAAGCAAGCAAGAATGTCTCCCACTGTGGTCACCCTTCTGCTGTGGCACTTTTTAAGGTTTCTACCTAAGATATGGGAAGAGATATAATGTAATCTCCCCAGCAGAGTCGCCATTTTTCTGTAGCACGAGTTTTTGCGTGGTTGCGAAGCACTATCGCTTTAGGGTACTACAGTTCGATTCATTTTTTATCCTATTGAAGCTAATTAAGGAAGGGAAATAGATGTCTCCAATTAACCCTGCTTACATACTGAGTTTAAACAGCTGACTGTTGGTTTACAGATGCTATAAAGATTGTGGGTCTCTCTTAGGTTATTTTGTTAAAAAAATAGTGGCTGGGCTATTGGTAGGATATTAGGACTGATGTTTTTTTATTGATGTATGAAGGTACGGGATTTTGGGTTTTTGATTAGTATGCTCGCTAAGATTTTTCAATCTTATGCCTACGTATTCCCGTTTAACGAAACAGGGAAATCAGAGCGATCGTAGTTCCTCCTATTCTATGGGAGGAAAAAGGTTATTTTGGTGTCTTGTTCAAAGTCCAAGACGTGAAGCTAAATGTGGTTTCTATCTGTTTCAAAGCCCAAGATGTGAAGCTAAAGGGTCTATTTGTATCTTGTTCGAAGCCCAAGATGTGAAGCTGAAGGGTTTTGACTTTAGAGAGAATCCGTCATCTCTAAAGGGGGTCTGTTTGTTTGTCACAACTGTTGGGTGACTGATTATAAAGGAGAATTAATTTAACTGGGATATTTGAATCCAACAATGCCATAATTTCCTTTATAGGGGATTTTTAACCTAAAGGAGAAGACTTTAACTCAGTTTAGAGCAATGTCATCTTTCCTTAGGAATTTCTCATGCTAAAAGAAGGACAGTGGCGTGGATGTAAATAATCCAGAGGCTTGCCGCTTACAGCAATTAAATGGGGGGAAAAGAAGTTGTTAATGTTTGTATACTGTGAGCGAGGCACGAATTTTGATGCTAAAAGGCTGATTGACTCAACCGGGGTTTCCTTATACAAAGCCTAAGAGGAGGCTATTGAACCAACAAGAGGGTGTATTTATGTGTCTCGTACGAAGCCCGAGAGAGAGGCTAAAAGGGTTGACTCAACAAGAGAGTGCTAACAAGTAACTGACTCAATAAGAGAGTGCTTTTATATGTGTCTTGTACGAAGCCCAAGACGGAGGCTAAAGGGGTGTGACTCAACAAGAGAGTCTTTTATACTCAACTAGAGAGTTATTTTGTATCTCGTACGAAGCCCGAGATGGAGGTTGAAAGGAAATTGACTCAACAAGAGAGTCTTTTATACTCAACAAGAGAGTGTTTTTTTTATCTCGTATGAAGCCCGAGATGGAGGCTAAAATTGGGTTGACTCAACAAGAGAGTCTTTTATACTCAACAAGAGAGTGTTTTTTATCTCGTACGAAGCCCGAGATGGAGGCTAAAATTGGGTTGACTCAACAAGAGAGTCTTTTATACTCAACAAGAGAGTGTGAAAAGGTTAGCTTCGCGGGGGAGAATCATTGTACAAAGCCCAAGAGGAGGCTACCGTGCTGGTGACTGTTTCCGTTTAGTGACAGGTCCCATATGTTGGATAAATGAGAAAATCAGTTCTTATAAAGATTGAAGGTAAGGTTGTGCTTTGGCACTGATCAGAGGATCGGAGTTATTTCCTGTTCTTTAAGGAAATGGGAAATCCAAAAGATATTGAGACTGTCCAAGTCTACTGGTGTTTTGAGAAATTGATTCTCAGGTAGTGAATGATCTTTGTATGATGCCCAAGAGAAGGCTGATATGTTAAGGGATGAAGGTCAACCCATTAACAGGTCTGACACTTGACTCAGAAAGACAGCTCTAGCAAATTGATGACTAGGTTCTGTTCCTATACCTGTAGAGGTCTCTAGGTCCTTGTACTAAGCCCAAGAGAAGGCATGAGAGCTTTTAAGAAGCCGAAAGGGTCCTTGTACAACGCCCAAGAGGAGGCGGGGATGCTTTTAAGAAACCTGTGGGTCCCCAAACCCCGAGAAGTTCAAGACATGCCATTCACCGAGAATAGATCAAGCCAGGAAAGTCCGAGAATTTGAAAGAAACTCAAGAGATGCCATTCACGGAGAAAAGATCATCTCTAAGGAGTAGAGTCTCTTTGACAATTTCTAAGGGTGACAGTCTGAGAAAGGGTTCACTGAGAATGCTACCTTTCACGTATCCATATTGTTTAACCCCAAGAGGAGGGAAGACTGTATCTGGTAATCCTATGGGGGATCTAGTTTTGACTGTATTTAAGAGTGACCAATAGGCTTTACCTAGTGCTAGACGTAGTTGTCGGGGAAAATTCTAAATAACTATACTAGTATTACACAGTTGATATTTGACAAGTATATAAAAGTTTGTGAAAGAAGACTTACAGTGAACAGCCCCACAATACAATTATATATATGAAAGCGGATAAAGAAAGCGGGTAAACACTTACTCGGTTGTAGAGCTTCCATGCTATTTTGTTAGTTATTCAACAAAGAAAGCTTTGATAACAATATTATATTCAAAATCAAAGGAGAAAGTGCTTTGAAAAGATTGTTGGGGCTTACAGGTCAAGGAGAGGCCCAAGTTTTAACGATGATCGCACCGTTGTCTTAACATATTCCGAGCATTAATGCCTATGTCCATGATTTCCAACTACAACCCAAGTCCAAGCAATTTTGTTCCTAAACTCGTCAGAACAAGGAAATGACATAACAAAATTCATAATTAGATTTTCATATTAGGAGGGATATACTAAAATTTGATTATGACACATATTTTTCTATGATCTACAACAAGGGGGAAAGGAACATTTAAAAACCAAAGACATAAATTTCGAAAAGATTAAATTGATTTGGGGATATAAAAAGGGCACCATCAGGATCAACATTTATGGCCATTTGAAGAGCATCAGAATTAGCCATATCTGAATTAGCAGGAGTAACAACAAGAATGAGACAAGTGGGAACTTTGATATAGGACATGATCATGGTTCTAATTCGAACTTCAATATCGGTAGGTTGATCACCAACAAGAACCTTGGTAATACCGGGGAGATCCACAAGGGGGATATCAAGAACATTAGGTGAAAAATTCTTGAGACGAATCTGCTTATCAGAAACACATTTGTTCCCTCCATCTTCTCTATTAGTTTCAGCCTAAAAAATAATATTAGATGATTATAAAAATCATATTTAATTCAATTAAACTTGTTGAAATTGAGAGAAGTGAAATGAAGAAACCTGAATTACAGCACGGACTTAGGTGAAATCATGGAAGGTACGACCAAGTAAATGAAGAAACTCAGCGGATTCAGGTTAGGAGGATTGAATGTGAATGAGTTGGAGAACAAGAGGTCTTCTAGGGCAGATTTCATTAACACATGGGAGGACGTCACGGTCGTGAAACCTATCACATAATTAGCTTAAGACAATCATGTAAAGAATAATCCTGTAAGGAAACTTACTTGAGCCATGAAACTTTTAATTATACGATGAAAACTTATTCCTTTATAATGCAAAGGTTTCCCAGTCGATTCTCCAATCCCCTTCTCACTTGCAAACAAAAAACAACACAATTACAGAAAAAGCAAAGCAGGACAATGAAAGTAACAACTACTGTGAAAGCAATGCCATCATTTTGAATGTGACATTTCAAAGTCTTTAAGAAAAAACTTATGAATTCTTTATTGAGTATCCGATATGTATTTGATTAAAAAAAGTATGATATGTATCAATTTTAGGCTAGTGTGTATGTAAATTGTACTCTTGTAACTTGTTAGAGGTGAATTTCAAAGAACTTATGGCCACAAACATTATGAAACTCAATCCGTGCTTTCAAGATTTAGCTCTTTCATCTCGTATTTCAATGTTTACCATGAAGTGTGGTTCACCTTGCTTATTTGTAGGTAACTTGATATCTTTTAGTCTTTACAGGATAACTCATTGTTCTTATGCTTCACCACACCTGTAGAACTTAGAACCATTTTGTCTAGATTGAATTAACCTGCCTGTCCCATCTGACTACACATTAGTCTAAGCTGAATGTAGCATGTATCACTTTATAAATGAAGCAAAACTACACCTGGCCCGTGTCGCTGTGAGAATCAGAGACCATAGCTATTGAGTTAGCTAGGCTTCACAAATCTTAAGATATCACCACCGATATTTAATTTATCCAAGGGAAGGGGTAAAGAAAGAATAACCCATAAACATACAATGCAAAATAATGCAAATAAGAGAATCTAAGGTTCGGGGGTTGGTTATACTAAGGGAAGGTATTAGCACCCTAAGTATCTATAGTACTCTATAGGAACCTCTTGTTGTATTTGTGTTATTTGTTAAGTTGTTTGCTATAGGTAAAAAGAAGGGTAAAATGAAAAGATAAAAGATGGAAAAAGAAAAAGGTAGCTCGCTAGGATCTCGTAATCCTATGCCTATGTATCCTGTATAGGAAGTTAGAGCAATCGTAGTTCAGCTAACTACGAGAAAAAGGTTTAGATAGAAAAACAAAAATGTGGCTCGCTAGAATCTCACAATCCTATGCCTACATAGGAAGTCAGAGCAATCGTAGTTCGGCTAACTACAAGAAAAAGGTTTAGATAGAAAAAGAAAAAGGTAGCTCGCTAGAATCTCGCAATCATATGCCTACGTATCCTGTATAGGAAGTCAGAGCAATCGTAGTTCGGCTCTATGATGAAAAAAGGAAAAGGGTGTAAAAAGAAAAGAGTGTTCGCCAAGGATTGGGACCTTGTGCATACGTATTCTAAAAAGGAACTTGACAAATCACATCTGTTGATCGGCTAACTACGGGTAAAAGCAACGTTTGTTGGTTGGTTTTAGGAGAAGAGACAAGTTATCATCTTAAGGAGAATACTCAAATAAACCACCACAAACATGTAGAAGATGAATCTTTGCTTCACATTGAGAGAAGGGCTCCAACTCAGATATAGAATAAACGAGTATGCCACATACATCTCTCAAGGGAAAAAGAGTCAACATCTTTCTTAACAATGTAATGGGATAGGAGATTTACATCTCGACAAAGGACGACTAATGTATAATCTTTCTTGAGAAAAAGGGAACCTAATTGCAGGCTATCTAAAATTGAAATGTCCTTAGGGTAGCTACCTAAAAGGGTCAAAACCTAAAGTAATCAGTCTAAAGTCAACAATCTAAGTATATACAACCTAAGGTAATCAACCTAAAGGGAAACAAGGATTATACAATGGGTAAAAGATGCAAAAGAGAAATGCAATGCACATGAATATAAATTCAACCACAAACCCTTCCCTTGGATTCAAACATAGGCAACCATATAGATTCAAGAGCCACAAGTGAATATCAAACAAAGCAGGCATCGTGACAATAATATACAATGAGCAAACACCAACGCCTCAATCCTCAAAGTCAAGCAAATAACAACATGTGTAAAGCAGTCAAGTCATGTGATTAACATAAACTCAAGAGACAAAGTATCATGACATGAACAAATAATCGAGGCAAAGCAAGTCCGAAACATGGAAGCAAATAAGTCATGAAATAGAATCGGGCCACAAAAAGAATTATTAATTAACTTAAATATAAATATTTTATAAGATTAATTAATAATTTAATTAATCAATATTAAATAGAAATATTTAATTTAATTAATAATTAAACTTTTTTTACATTTTTTCAAATATTTAACAAAGGCTAAATAAAAGTATTAAAAAGCAAAATAATTTTGGTATTTTCTAAATATTAGAAATAAAAAGGTAATTAAAACAAAAAATATTTCATATTTTTTTAAATATTCTTCAAATGAAAACATACATAATGGAAACAAGCAGAAAAAATCTAAAACAAAAAAAAAAAGAAAAAAAGTTCACAAATATTCATAAAAATAGAAATCTAAACAAGGAAGTGCATTTAGTAAATTTAGAGTGCAAAAATCATAACTGAATGGGCTTAGAAGCCCATGATAATAATGTAAATAGTAATAATAAATAAAATAAAGTAAAAAATTATGTTGAAAAAGGATACCAATATTGTCAGCCCAAAGTGTCAAACTTTCTTTTCTTCCCTTCACCTGCTCATGCCTCTTTTCTGCTTCTCCTCTGCTCGCGGATTTCTCGTCTTCCTCTGTTGCTTGCCTCGCGGTGCGGTTTGTGGCGGGTGGTGATGAATAAATGAAGTGTGAATGTTTTTCTTGAAGAAGAAACACTGTCTTTTTTATGGTGTGAAATGGAAACGAGGATGAAGGCGGAGAATATGATTAGCGGTTCGCGTGGTGATGACGAACCTTCACATGGTGGTGGATCTATGTAGTTTGTTGTATGGTAGTGTTGGTTTGTTAAAGCAAAAATGGAGGTGAGGGTAGTGTGGCAGTATGTACGTGTCCTTTTTCAACGCAATAGGCAAGACCGTCCTCACTGATTTATTAACAAGCATCTGCAATATAGGTTGCTAAACCGAAAAATTCATATCCATTGGCATCAAACTTGCAACATTATTGGATTTGAATAAAAGTTGTGGTGCCGAAAAAATATGGAGATGATGGATGAATGTTGTAGTGAAAGTGGGAGAGTTTACCGATATGAGGTGGTGAAGTCTGTGAAGCATGGGTAATCTATTTTAGATAAAATACCAATACCGGTACCGGGTACTTACCTATACTGATACGCGTACGATATTTGTATGGTACGTACTGACACCGTACTTATTTTTTATTTATTGTTTTGTAAGGTGGTACTCCGACGGTTACATATTGTGTATGCGAACTTAATTTTTTTCTTCTAATGATGTAGTTTTATATTTTTTTTAATGGGGTTTTCAAGTGCTGATGTAGAGTTTGACCAATGTGATTCGTTGCAAAATCGGTAGATCTTGAAATCAAAGGAATGATTGATAACTTATGGATCTTTAATCGCTAAACTTCAATCAATTGCATTGAAATTCCTCGCACAACCAAGTTTTTCATCTTCTGTTAAGAAAAATCAGAGTACATATGAATTTATACTCGCGTACTCATACTTTAGTTTTTTAAAAAATAACGTATTCTATTCCAATATCCGTACCAGATACTGGGTATATACCCGTACCTTTGCAACGCAGGGTAAAGTATAATGGAGTTTTTACATGGTGTTTGGAAATTTATAGTGGTGTGCGGGTTTAAGCTTGCAGGAAGGTTGGATGGATAAAGTGAAGGTTTTATAAAAAAGTGAGTAGCAGGTTATTGTTGTAATATCTGATGGATTTTCATTGAGAGGAAATGAAAAGAAAATACCTTCTGCCGAGGTCAACTGGAAATCTTTTGTCGTGACTTACCAGGAAATGAAAAGAAAATACCTTCTGTCGAGGCCAACTGGAAATCCTTTGCCGAGTCTTTCTAGGAAATGAAAGAAAATACCTTCTGCCGAGGTCTACTGGAAATCTTCTGCCGAGACTTGCCAGGAAATGATGAGAAAATACCTTCTACCGAGGTCTACTGGAAATATTCTACCGAGACTTGCTAGGAAATGAAAAAAAAAATACCTTCTGCTGAGGTCTACTGGAAATCTCCTGCCGAGACTTTCCAGGAAATGAAAGAAAATACATTCTGCCGAGGTTTGCTGAAAATAAAAGGAAACACATGCTGTCGAGGTTTTGCTGAATGAAAGTAACTACTAATCATAAGGTAACTGACCAAAAGGAAAGGTGTATTACCTATTATCAAGCATATGATAACCTAAGCAAAGGTAATCACTCAGAAGGAAAGATGACCTACTACCAAGTATATGGTAGCCTAAGCAAAGGTATCTGACCAAAAATAGATAGACATATTACTTACTATCAAACATATGATAGCTTAAGCAAAGCAAAGGTGTCTAAATCTGAAGGAAAGACTACCTATTACCAAGTGTATGGTAGCCTAAGCAAAGGCATCTGACAAAAAATAAGCTTTCATGATAAAAATTTGATTCAGCTTCTTCTTTAACTAAATGATTCATTTAGAAAAAGTTAAATAAACTTCCCTATGCTTCGAGGTTGTATGCCATGAACAGGTCTCAGTTTCTTCTTTTACTTGAAAAGGGTAAAAAATAAACCTTCCGACGCTTCGAGGTTGTATGCCATGAGCATGTTTTGAAATGAATGTTGCGAGGTTGTGTGCCACGAGCAAGGTCTTGAAATAAATTCTGCAAGGTTGTACGCCACGAGTAGGTTTTGAAATGAACGCTTCGAAGTTGTATGCCATGAGGGAGTCTTGAAATAAAATGCTGCGAGGTTGTATGCCATGAGCAAAGTTTAAAATAAATGCTTTGAGGTTGTATACCACGAGCAAATCTCAAGTTCTTCCTGGAAAGGAAAATACTTGTAGGAAAGTATCTTCACGGGGGATTAGAGTTTCACTGGAGATTAGACTTCAGCGGGGATCCATAATTTTACTGGGGATCTGGAAACTTCACCGGGGATCTTCAAAGGAGATGCAAGCCGGTTGTCTTGTAAAACGTGTCTTCTCAAATAAAGAGAAAGATCCACTATAAGAATCTTCGTCAAACTTCTCAAGGAGATGCCATTTGATGGAGTTAAACTTGATAATGAGCTCACTGGGGAGCTTTGTTACCGTGGTTTGAAATTAAGCAAATAAAATCCTTGTATCAGGAGATATCAAATAAAGAGAAATGCTTGTAAGGTCTTCAACAAAATTCTATGACGGATTTCCAGAGAGATGACATTTGTTGGAAGAAATGTTGATAACCTTGATAACTTGCTGGGGATAGACAAACTATCTTGAAAAGAGATTGCCATTTGCCATCCAGATATAAAACCTGAGAACAAAACAAGCTGCTCAAATAAAGAGGCTGTCACTTATTGTCTGGTTATGAATTCCAAGGGAATGTTACAACACTGCTTGGAGAAAAGGATTTTGTCTTCAATGGTGATTTTGAAATAGATTCTTCCCGGGGAGAGACAATGCAAAATAAATGCACACTCAATCTAGGTTTAACATCCTAGGGATTCAAAAATCATAACTGTCAGGGACCAAAGTTCAACCCAGGAAATAACTGAAGAGAAACGGTCAAGCAAGACTTTAACCAATGAGGAATGAACTCAACTGGGGTTTATCTTATCCAAAGATGGAAAAGAGAGCTAGAGCAAAATCTTCCAGGAGGATCAAACTCAGTGGGGAATTAGAAAAGATGTGCACTTTCTGCTTAGGGCTAACGACTCTACTGGGGAGAGAAGACAAACCAAGATACTTAGGGATGAACGCAGCCAAAGTGAATGAATCAAACAAACATCACAAAATTGCAAAAATGCACATATGCCATGTATATCTGTATGAATGTATGTATGTCATGTTATGTTTATGCTGGCAAAACAAACAAGAGAAGTAAAGTGGAGATGAAATAAACATCTCGACCAGGATATTCAGCCAATTTCCACAAGATAGAAACATCACTAGGGTGAATGGGAAGCCACATAAGGAGCCAAGTTCTGCTTCAAGGGTTCAAACTTCTCTAGGGGGAAGAGAGTACTCCGCTTAGGGGTATAACATCATAACTTCACTTAGGGGATTGTCAGAATGAATCTGGTTTCCTCAGGAAGATTAAGATCCACTGGGGAATAATCACCCATGATTAGAGAGATACTTCACAGGGGATAAAATAAATATCCAAAGTCTGAAGTAGTCTGAAAGAAAGTTGTAAATGGAGATGCCAAAACGGATGCTTCATAGGGGATAAAATAAATAGCCACTTCATTGAGGAAGCTCAGATCAACATCGTAGTTGTAGATGTCAGAATTGAGCCTTCAAGGGGAATGAAATAAACATTCACTTCGCTGGGTAAAATCGGAGTCAAGGTAGAGACATACTGAGGAAATGCCATGAACACCTGAAGTAAATACTTACTGGGAACATAGGTAAAGGATGCTATGAGAACAAAGCAGTTCTGCATTGATGAACTGCGTGGTGGTCATCACAAATGAACAATAATTCTTGAAAATAAGCTTCACCCAGAATGCATGTTTCATCAGAAGAAATCATCTCAAGAGGATTTTATAGAAAAACTTGGCATCTAAAATGCCTTAGTGTCTTCAAACTCTTGGAGAGATTTATCGAATCTTGACGTAACCACCCTAGATTGACTATATTCTGTATAATTAAATCTTCAAACTTGCCCTTTAGGGATGGTCAGTTTGTGAAAGCAACAACTGGGAAACAACTTGCCCCTGTTTAGCAGCGTCTTCAGGCAACATGCCCCTGAATATGATCATCCTTTTGAAATGATTCGCCATTTTCATCAGATTTTCAAGTCTCAAAAGATTGAACTCATCACTGATGCTCATATGCAAGCTTCTATGATATCAAGCAATGTTAGCAAATAGAAAAATGTTAATTTCGAGGATGATAATGCAACACACATGTTAGTCTTGAATTTTTTATTAAAAGGATATCGCAATAACTTGTGACTGAATCACTAGTTAGGATATCACATTAATTTTCTTTTACAAAGCCAACACAAATTTGAGTATAGCTCATATGAGTCAGGAAACGTTACCTCATTGAGTATGCTTTCGAAACAAATCCTACTTCAATTAGGTCTTTTGAGGGTTGTAATGTGGCTTGGTTCACGGTTTATGAAACAAAAGACATAAGGCTCAAAGTTTATATGTACCCACCCCTTCTTTGTGATGTCATCCAATCCTACATTCAGCTAATTTGATTCGAGCACCCATTTCTTAAGAGAGGTTTTGTTATGGTTGAGAAAACATTGAGGCTTTAGACATGGCAGTAACTCACCTTTTTGCTTTTGGTGTTTGATCACACGACTTGGTTATTTTCTAAGGGCTTTTCTTTGTAATCCTTTGTTTTTGCTTTTCGCGTTTTTCATTTCCTAACTTTTTCCTAGACCGAGTCTTTTGGATTTGACTTTGAAGTCCAGCGGGATGCCTCAATTTTGCCTAAATCTCCTTCATAGGTTTTGACTTAGCGGGATTTTTATTTTTTTATTTATGAACAAATCGTGTGACTTTAAGTCATTTTGACCTTTTGAAAGGATTGTGATTGCCCCATTATTTAGCTAGTTGAGGGGTAATCATTATGAATTTGACTCCTAACCTCCTAATGTGTGAGGGATAGGTATGGTGAATCCTCGGATGTTCGCTTCTCTTTTTTTTCAAAGTTTGGGCGCTCGATCAGCTTAATTGAAGACTACCTAGCCCCAAGTTAAATTGAGGGTTTTTTTTTAATTTGGAAAAGAAAAGTCCTACTTCAAGGCTCAAAGGGGTTAACAAGGGGTTATCTTCATTAAATCTCCGATGTTTAGGGATTTCAAATAATGTCTTACATAATCAGCAGAGTTTTACTCAAAAGCATACAAACAAGAGATCTTGCGTTTTCAATTTCGTCATCCTCCCTCCAATTCTCTGCCTAGATAAGAGATTGGGTAGCATTGGCATTATAAATTAGAAAAAGCATTTAATCAGTGAATACGAATAGATTACTTCAAGACAAACATATTCACTGCATTAATCATTCAAAATAAACAAGTTCTTACATGCAAATCACACTTTTAGCAATCAAAGGAATAACAAAAAATGCAAGCAAATAAACAAATGTCCTGATGATCCTGGGAATGAGCTCTCCTCCTGACTTCACCAGCTTAGAAATGACTCTCTTGAGTCTTTATATCTATCATCATAAAGGCGTTCCATTCATAGATGGGCTTTCTCCCGTGAAGGTTAGCACCTCATCGTCGATCATCTCTTGAACCTTTTCATGGAAAACCTTGCACACTTCAATTGGATGCCCCACTACTCCATCATGAAATTCACAACTGGTATTTGGATTGTACCAATGAGGGCGAGATTTCATGGTTCTGGTCTTTCTGGGTGTCATCACCGAGTTTCTGGAAAAATAAGACCACAATTGACTGTAAGTCATTGGGATTGGATCAAACTGGCGAGTCTCTCCTTCTGGACTATTCGGAGGTCTCTGCTGATTCTTATATTGATAAGGCATTGGAACTAGAGCTTGCATGATCTGAGGGGAATCCCAAATTGCATCAACATCAACATTTCCTTCCTCTTGGGAATCACTAAAAGATTTCTCTTCACTTTCTTGGCTATTTGAGTCACCTTGGATTCTTCCACTTTTGAATGCGTCCTTGATGTTTACTCTGACTTCCACAATTTTAGAGAACTCTAATGGCACAACACCTACCATCTTGACATAATAAGAGTCTGACAGCGTTTTTAGAAACATCTTGGCAAATTATTTCTCTTGGAGTGGTGAATGAACCTGGGCTACCAATTTCTTCCACCGTTGTGCGTACTCCTTGAAGGACTCGTTGTCCTTCTGACTCATGTTCATAAATTGATCACTGTTTGGAGCCATGTCTATGTTGTAATTGTACTGCTTCATAAAAGCATCAGATAGGTCTTCCCAAGACTAAATATGGTTCCTTTCTAGTTTCATATACCACATCAAGGATGCCCCACGTATACTTTCTTGAAAGCAATGAATCATCAGCTTATCTTTATCGATATAAGCGGTCATCTTTCAGCAGAACATTGTCAAATGGTACCTTGGACAACTAACACCCATGTATATTTCAAAGATAAGCATTTTGAACTTCACGGGAATAACCACGTCCGGAACCAGACACAAGTCATGAGCCTTAAGACCAGATGCATTGAGTCATTTCATCATCTTCAATTGTTCCTTGAGATCACAAACTCCCTCCTCGATTTCCACAACTCTAGGATCATTCACCTTTGTCACAGGGTGGACATTCTGAGGGTTTGACATATAGCTCGAAAATAAAAAATCTCTTTCATCAACTTGAACAACCAGGTTATCTTGCAGAGGCTGAGATCGAGTAAGACCATCCACTTGTGGAGCATTGCCGTTAGGAGGAAAACTGTACATCGGGTTAGTCATCACTCTAAAGCCTGACATGGGATCAACATTCCCTGTCCTCTCCATTGTCCTTCAGTAACTACTTCAAGCTTGGTACGAATGCCAGGAAATAAGCTAAATGATACAAGGACAGAAGGACGAATGAGTTTTGCTTAGGGAAAAACATGTATGCAAATGATGAATGCAATGCTACATGATGCATGTTGTGCAAAATGAAAATGAATTTCAAGGAATTCGAAAGTTATATTTGCAAACATCATAAAATGGATAACTGAAAATTTCACTAAAAAATTGAAGGATTACAAAATAGAGTACAACTTCCAAAATCCATGGTAAAATCTATGATATTTGCAAGATAACTCTAAGTTCCTTGAAGAGGTTAATTTAGTGAATGGTGCATGAATGCATGAATGGATGAATGCATAAACACACATATACACATATATACAAATATGCGGGTTTAGGGTTTGAGATCATTAGCATGGAGCCATGGTCTAACCATTCTAAGGGTATGTACTATGGGTTTTATGTACCTGCAAGACAAGGTTCTAACAAGTTCCCAAGGCCATTGATCCATCTTTCGGATATTATTAACACACCAATTACTTGGAAATCAATAATATTCTCAAGAGAATTTCATTTAAGTGTAGTATCGTGTATGAATTAATTCAGGTTTACACCTTCATAGCCAATGCACTACATCCTAATTAGGCCAAGTGAGGTAAGAGGTAACTAAGGTTCCCACCTTCTCAGGCTCCTAGGTCGAAAGTAGTAATGCATTCACGATTACTTGTTCAACAAATACTACCCTCAAGAGGGCCTCCACTGAGTAGGGGATCTCAAGTCAACTTCTTCGGGATTACTCCCTCAAAGCCTCCTTGACTATACCACCATTCCTATCTTATTTGTGCTCTTAAGTCTGGGTTAAGACTTATCTCACCACAATATGATCACCCAAAGAAAACCCATACATATAGCAAACAAATATATACAAATATACAAATAACACATAAAAACAAGATAGGTGTAACCCTCTTAGGGGAGTTTCTCCAGTGAAGTCTCCATTTCTGTCGCGGTGAGAATCGAAGACCATATCTATTGAGTTAGATATGCTTCACAAATCTTATGATATTACCACCGATCTTTAATTTATCCAAGGGAAAGGGTAAAGAAAGAATAACCCATAAATATGCAATGCGAAACAATGCAAATAAGAGAATCTAAGGTTCGGAGGTTGGTTATACTAAGAGAAGGTATTAGCACCCTAAGTATCTATAGGAACCTCTTGTTGTATTTGTGTTATTTGTTTAGTTGTTTGCTATAGGTAAAAAGATGGGTAAAATGAAAAGAGAAAATGTGGAATAAGAAAAAGGTAGCTCATTAGGATCTCGCAATCCTATGCCTATGTATCCTGTATAGGAAGTCAGAGCAATCGTAGTTCGGCTAACTACGAGAAAAAGGTTTAGATAGAAAAAGAAAAGGTAGCTCTCTAGGATCTCGCAATCCTATACCTACGTATCCTGTATAGGAAGTCAGAGCAATCGTAGTTCGGCTAACCACGAGAAAAAGATTTAGATAGAAAAAGAAAAGGGTAGCTCGCTAGGATCTCGCAGTCTTATGCCTACGTATCCTGTATAGGAAGTCAGAGCAATCGTAGTTCGGATCTACGATGTAAAAAGGAAAAGGGTGTAAAAAGAAAAAAGTGCTCGCCAAGGATTGGGACCTTGTGCCTACGTATTCCCAAAAGGAACATGAGAAATCAGCGTGTCCATAGTTTGGCTAACTACGAGTAAAAGCAATGTTTGTTGGTTGGTTTTAGGAGAAGAGACAAGTTATCATCTTAAGGAGAATACTCAATTAAACCACCACAAACATGTGGAAGATGGGTCTTGGCTTTACATTGAGAGAATGGCTCCAACTCGAATATAGAATAAAAAAGTATGCCACATACCTCTCTCAAGTGGAAAAGAGTCAACATCTGTCTCAACAATGTTATGGGGTAGGAGATTTACATCTCGACTAAGGACGGCTAATGTTTAATCTCTCTTGAGAAAAGGGAATCTGATTGCAGGTTATCTAAAATTGTAATATCCTTAGGGTAGCTACCTAAGAGGGTCACAACCTAAAGTAATCAGTCTAAAGTCAACAATCTGAGTATATACAACCTAAGGTAATCAACCTAAAGGGAAACAAGATCATACAATGGGTAAAACATGCAAAAGAGAAATGAAATGCACATGACTATAAAGTCAACCACAAACCCTTCCCTTGGATTCAAACATAGGCAACCATATAGATTCAAGAGCCACAAGTGAATATCAAATAAAGCAGACATCATGACAATAATATACAATGAGCAAACAACAAAGCCTCAATCATCAAAGTCAAGCAAATAACAACATGTGTAAAGCAGTCAAGTCATGTGATCAACATAAACTCAAGAGACAAACTATCATGACATGAACAAATAATCAAGGCAAAGCAAGTCCAAAACATGAAAGCTAATATGTCATGAAATAGAATCGGGCCACAAAAAGAATTATTAATTAACTTAAATATAAATATTTAATAAGATTAATTAATAATTTAATTAATCAATATTAAATAAAGATATTGAAATTAATTAATAATTAAACATTTTTTTTACATTTTTTCAAATATTTAACAAATGACTAAATAAAAGTATTAAAAAGCAAAATATTTTTTGGCATTTTCTAAATATTGGAAATAAAAAGGTAATTAAAACAAAAAAAATTTCATATTTTTTAAAATATTCTTCAAATGAAAACTTATCTAATGGAAACAAGCAGAAAAAATCTAAATAAAAAAATAAGAAATAAAAGTTCACAAATAATCATAAAACAAATAATCAATATTGTTACTTTTCATACAATCATTTTTCTTTTACCTATAATACCCCCAATTAATTATTACATTCATTTTACTTTTTCTCTTTCTATAATAATTATTTAGGGGTGATTTTGGCAAACCTAAATTGTTGATTGCACGGAAACCTAAATAAAATAAAGTAATAAAATAATAAAACTAGTATATTTTATGTATACTTATACGGTGTATGTGTTAAAATTAATATAAACATATCTTTTCTGCTTCTTAATTAACCGAAGTGGCTAATATACATGACTTTTTAATTAAGTAAAGCAACAAGTAAATGTAGTTTCTAGTAATAGTGCATGTCGCTTATTCCACTCTTGAACTGACTCGCCGAATATATCTCATTTTATGATAAGTAAAGTATCGTACCTCGAAAAATAAGAACGACCTCGTGAAGCGTAATCGTACGCTTACGAGATGGACTTAGCAGAGTTGCCACCGATCTTTATTTATTTCCATAGAGGGAAAGGGAAAATATCGAATAAAACCCCTAAAAGAAAGACAAGGATATGGTCATCGCAACCAATATCTGGGTTCGGGAGCTGGTTACGCAAGGGGAAGGTATTAGCACCCCTCATGTCCGTTGTACTCAACAAGAATCGTTAGATTAGTTGTCAGTGTTAATGTTTGTTTAGAAATTAGGCTTCTCAAGTTATTAAAAAGGGGAAAGAAAAGAGAAAGAAACCTAAAGATTTTTATTACTAGGGGGTCTGACAAGATTTCGTAATCCTTCTCCTACATATCTCAAAAGAGAAATCAAGGCACACGTAGTTCTGGGTAAAAAAATTGTTTGTTAGTCGATTTTAGCGAAATCTATCTTGTATTAATCGACGTAAAAACATTGTTTTATCCAAAACAGGTGAAGAGTAGACATTTACACCATATTGAATGAATTTACAAATCTCATTCATGTCACTTATCTCAACTCAACGGTTGTGGATGAAGCATTGCTCTTATATCACCTTAAGACAACATATCTTTTGTTTTTGAAAAGGTTTTTGTTTGTTCCAAAAGGTAAAAAGGTTTGAATGAGTTGGATGTGTTTTAGGGTTGATGAAAGAGTTCAGACAAGCGAGAACTACATCTTGTGTCCTTACTTTTGGGAGAACATTGGCTACACCCCGCTCTTTTTCATCTTTATTAATGAAGAGTGTTTGAATATTTGTAGAGCTTTTGAGGTTTTGATTGAGAAAATGCACTCGATGTTGACTAAGGTTTATTCATGATTATGAAAAAGTTTGAGGTGATTGGAATTTTGGAAATGGTTTAAGTGTGAAGTGGAAATGGTTGATGGCGATGCATGAAGCAATCGACTTACAAGTTGGGTAATAGAATGGAGTTGAATGGTGTTGACCAATGTTTTTGAAAATGAAACTTGGTGTTGACCAAGTACTTTGATTTTTTTTAAAAATAGATGTTTATATTTTTTGTTTTTATCTAATTAGTCAATTGTCTAGCTAATGGAAATAAAAGCAACAAAAACGAATAACAAGGGTGAGGGATACATATTGTCAATGGGAAGTAAGAAAGTAACTAAAATACAAAATAGTCAAACAAGTAAATGCAAACACACAATAATAAAAGAGTTTGTTGTAAGAAGGCCCAAAAGTAAGTCACGGTGTTGCAGTGAGAATCGGATGACAAACTATTAATTAACTTGCATCACATTTCTTTGAAATTCACCACCGAGCTTTGATTTATCCAAAGGAAAGGGTAAAGTTCAAAGAAAACCCTAAGAGGATCTAGGTTCGGGGGTTGGTTATACAAAGGGAAGGTATTAGCACCCTAAGTATCTGTAGTATTCTATAGGAACCGCTTGTTTAGTTTGTGTTATGTTATGTTTGCTTGCTAAGATATCTGCTTAAGTAAAAGGTAAAGACCTAGGGGTATGTACACTAAGTTTGCTCGCCAAGACGTTGCATCTTGTGCCTACGTATCTGACTAAAGAATCAGAGCAACCGTAGTTCACCTAACTAAGGGTGAATTTGAGGAACCATTGACTATGGCCAAAGTTCCAAGGGGGAAATGAGTATGAGCTCATTTTAGAGTTTAAGGAAACTCTCTAAGTCTAAGTTATGAGGGAAAAGTGGATACTCAATATGATGAGCCCACATAGAGTTTGGAAACTCTATCCTAGTTCTAAGTTGTAAGATAAGTGGCTATGAGGCCAAAAGGAAAGTACTCTATGACTTTGAGGTAAAAGAGAAGGTGGTCGTGACTATGAGGTCAAGGCTGGTAATCCTGTGACTATGAGGTCAAGGAGGTGGCCATGACTATGAGGTCAAGGCTGGTAAGTGGCTATGACTATGAGGTCAAAGCTGGTATATGAGCTATCTATGACTTAAAAGTCAATAGAGATACTTTTCTTTCAAAGGAAGCGAGGATACAAATTCTTATGGGCAAGAATATTACAAGTGACTTTGAGCAATATAAATTCAAGAATTCAAGGAGGATGTGCATAATTAAGCAATGATCAAACTCAAAAGTAAAGTTTAACATTCATGTGTGGCAAGAGATAGTAATAATTCACAATAATCATAAACACAAGGTGCACATACACGTGTGAAATCAAAGGAAAAGATATACAAGGCAAAGGACTTAGTAACAAAGCCACACAAAATCCTAGTATGGTGAACCTACCCAAGGTTAATGAGTTCTCTCAAAAAAACATCTCTCTCATATATTGAGAATTCTCACAAAACTCAAAGATCAGGTGATTTCTAAAGGTAGTTCAAGATTAAATAAAAAGAAAGTTATACATGTTTTTGTGAATTTTTTATTTAATAAAATAAAAATAAAAATTAAATTATGGAAAAATTAAATTAGACAATGAAGAACAATTATGAATTTTTTTGGGGAATTTTGGTTAAAGAAAAATATTTTTAGTAATTACAAATGAAATGGAAAAATTAAATAGGTAAGAAATAAATGGAAATAAAGAGGGGGGTTCATTAGCCTGAATTAAGTGGTAAGGCGCATGGGCCTACTACAGTAGGGGTGTGAATATGAGTTTAGGCCCAAAATGCAAAGAGGGTGAGAGCTGAAAAAAAGAAAATCAATAAAAGGGGTCTGGGGCTAGGTGGATTCGAACCCCAGACCCCTGGGTTTGCAAGGCGTATGGTTTACCACTGGGGTGGCTATACATCCATTGTATAAGCCATCCAGTGTAATATTTACACTAAACAAACAACGTTAAAAAACAATTTCCCAGCCCAATGAAAACGTTACCATGCACACCAACAACAAACCTCAATCGTTCATGTGATTTTTAAAACAGCAAGGAGACAAAACAAATCCCTCACACGTTGCCAGCACATGAATCAACTCCATCCAAGTCATGCAAAGAGTTTAAAGTGTCGCGGTACCCCGAGGAAAACGCAGGCGATGAACTGACATTGCTCAATCACTTTTGTCATAAAAATTTGATAAAATGCCATAAAATAAAATCCTAAAGTGCAGTACTCATGTAGTAGAACAACTATGGACCCTTACTGACTCAACATAACCACTAAATTGCACGAAATTGATCGTGGAAGAATGATGCACATCATGGTGTTACTTCAAACCTGTCATACCCCAAATTTTGACCACTAATATTTCCCATCATTGTCCAAATCAACATCACAATATGGATGAACCATCATGCCTCATCAGTCTCCCCAAAGATGGGTGAGCAGTCACTACAAACAATAATTAGGGTTTCAGGCCCTCTCTGAGTTTTAGATAAAGGATCAATCAAGAAATAACATGATATTCAACTTATCTAACCTCTCAAACATCCATAAAGGATCAAGAGGACTCCCACATCAAGGATTAAGCACAAGGCTGCAACATTCCAAGTAGATCAAGCCTCAAGATCTCCAGTGTCACCAAATTAGGGTTTTGGTCGACCAGGGCCTCCAGATGGGAATTTTTCTCTGGGCATGAGCCAATGCTTCAAAGCATAACCTAAAATGCTCCATGGAACCTCATGGACCCAATCATCAAGTCAATTTAACCTCAGGGGAGGCATTCACTAAAAATCAGGAATTAGGGTTTCTTGACCTAATTCACCTCTAAGTTGACTTTTGGGACAAAACATGAGCCAAGACCTTAAGAAATGATTTGAGGGTCTCTAATACACCACATTTATCCATTTGCAACAATGGATTGATCCAAGAAGCTTGATTCCCAAGTTTCAAGTTCATCAGAACCACAGTTAGGGTTTCGCGGAGAAAGTCAACTGTATCTTTGAGTTTTGACCAGGGCATGCTCCCAAACCCTAGGACATGATTCAATACACCCTATAACACCTATGAAATCAATCCATCAAGTTTGATTTAGGTCAATGACTTGATTTCATAGAGGATTGCACAGTTTGGAGTTCATCTGATAAAAAGTCAACTGTGCACAAAAGTCAAAGTTTGACTTTTTTAGATATTTCACAATTATGGTTCTTTAACCCTAAAATGATGTTAATGTGTGATTTGAATCAACATTAATCAAGAAAAATCAAAGAAAGTGGGATAACTTGTAAAAGGGGTAACCATAAAAAACTTAGAAATTTTCTAAGTTATGAAATAAAATGGCTAGGGTACCAACTTCCAAGGATCATAACTTGAGATCCAAGCAACCATTTGGGCTGATCCAAAGATGGATTTGTAGCTGTCATGGCATACTTTAAAAGTGTAAACTACACCTCATTCCAATTCTCCATGGATTTCAAGTTATGGAATGGCCAAAATCACAAAAAGTGAAAATGTCACTTTCTTCCAACACTTAGTGAAATTTTCACTAAGTCCAAATCTGCCTTGTTTTTTTTTCAAATGTAGGGGCATTTTTCACTCAGATCCAAAAGGTATCAAGACAAACTATGATCACACATATGTTGTATCATATGAGAGCTTTCCAAAATGGCCAAGAACTCCATCAAATTACATTTGAGCCATGAGTTATGATAGTGGCAAAATGCCTTGTTGCAAACTGTCATGGCAAGGCAGATTTGTGCATTTTGCTCGATTTGGGCAATTTGTGCAAATGACAAACAAGTCTATTCATCTGAACACCTCAGGGGGAGACCAAGAAGGGACAAACACTGATCCATAAGCCTCCCAAGTCTTTGGAACCAAAAGTAGCATGCCATACCTAGAAATACCTAAAAGGGGGACAAGACTCCAATTTTGCTTTGGAGCATTCAATGGATGTACCAAGGTGGCATGAACTGAGCCATTTCCAACTGAATGAGTCAAGGATAAGATCTGAACTTGGGAACCACAACTCTGTGCTCTAACCTCTAGTCAATGGCTAAAGGAGACTTGGATTCCCATTGATCAACATTGACCAAACCTCTGCTGCAGTTGCCATTCACTATTGCAGCCAAAACAAACTTGACACACTATAAATAGAGCTCAATTATGATCAGTTTGAGTACACCAAAGCCATCAAACAGATGCTTTTCTCAAAATCTCCTTCTCACTTCCAATTTTTCCTTCTAAGGTAAGTAACTATCGGGTTTTGAGTTTGAGAGCTATTCCAACAAAACCAATCACACACACACACACACACCTCATAAACATCATATGGAAGTGATTCAAACACTCACATAACATCTGTAACACCAAAATCACAAAATCACTTACCAACTACTCAAGTTATTGACAGAGGTGCAGTTGAGGTACCATCTCAAGTTTCAGCTTGTTTCAAACCACTCCAAGCATTCAGACACATCACTTGGCACCTAAGGAAGTTGTGCAAATCATTGGAACCAGCTTGCAACACCTCTAACACAAAACACGATCACCAGCTGCAAGAGGTAAGCTTGAGCTCTTCTAACTCTATGATTCATGCATATTTTGCTACACAATAATTTTGGCATATGTTCATAATCATGCATAGAGTGTTTACCCTCAATCAATTGCTTTGTTTGAAACGTGTATGGAATTTCTGAGCCTTCATGCAAATTTTAGGGTTCTTAAGGTTTCTCTTTGATTTCTTATCCCACACTTAAAATAAATGAAATTAAAGACCATAGACATGATCGTGAGGTGAAAACGAGCAGATTGATATTTGGATTGTGTGATTTCATCAAGTATTCAGTGAGATTGATGAGAAAATGCAAATCTTGGCTAAACTCAGAACACGAGCGTGTTCTTGGTTGTTCTTGGTGCCTTTTTCAAATTTTGAATATTTGAATTTTGTAATTTTATTTAATTGATTCAAAAATTAATTTCTCTCTGAGTTTTAATGATTTTGAGTTGATTCTTTTTTTAATCATTCACAAAAATGTTAAAATATTTTATTCTACAAAAAAATCCCAAAAATATTATTTATTTCATATATTTGATATTTTTGCAAAGATTTAATGTTTTAATTTGTTTTTTGACATATAAAATGTTTTTTCCTTCTTGATTTTCCAAATTTAATTGGTTTCCAATCACTTTGTGGACTAAAACATGATTTTTGAAGCATTAATCCAAGATCACAATTTGTTTTTCACACATGTTTAACAATTTTGATCATTTTAATTGATTTTTTATTCAATTAAAATATATTTTGGAAAACAAATTTGGGTTTTGATTAATTCAACCCTCATCAAACTTTTTCAAACACTTTGGGCCTCTAATAGAGTGTAAGACCCATCCCTTATCATATACAAACTTTGTTGGGCCTCAGTCACTTGTATAAGTCCCGATACGATTTTCAAAGCGACGGTGCGATCGCTGTCCATCACTCTGGGCCTACCCTCGTGTTATAAGCCCCATTTATTTTCTTTAAATTTCTTTGGGCCTCTAATAGAGTGTAAGACCCAATCCCCTTTTAACCAAAATAATTTTGGGCCTCAGTCATTGTATAAGTCCCAGTATAGTTTTCATAACGGTGCAATCATCGTTAAAATTGGGTCTCTCCTTGAGCTGTAAGCCCCAACAATCTTTTCAAAGCACTTTTTCCTTTGATTTTGAATATAATATTGTTATCAAAGCTTTCTTTGTTGAACAACTAACCAAACAACATGGAAGCTCTACAACGGGTAAGTATTTATCCGCTTTCATTTATCGCTTTCATATGTATATAACTGTATTGTGGGGTTGTTTCACTGTAAATCTCCTTTCACATCCTTTTATATACCTGTCAAATATCAACAGTGTAATACTAGTATGGTTATTTAGAGTTTTCCCCGACGACTATGTCTAGCACTAGGTAAAGCCTTGTTGGTCACTCTTAAATACAAACAAAACTAGATCCCCTGTAGGATTCCAGATACAGTCTTCCCTTCTCTTGGGGTTAAACAATATGGAACAAAAAGAAAGGCAGTATTCTCGGTGAACCCTTTCTCAGATTGTCACTCTTAGAAATTGTCAAAGAAACTGTACTCCCCAGAGTTGATCTATTCTTCGTGAATAGAATCTCATGAGTTTCTTCCAAATTCTCGAACTTTCCTGGAATGATCTCTTCTCTGTGAATTGCATTTCTTGAACTTCTCTTGGTTTGGGGACCCACAGGCTTCCTAAAAGCATCCCCGCCTCCTCTTGGGCGTCGTAAAGGGACCCTTCGGCTTCCTAGAAGTTCTCATGCCTCCTCTTGGGCTTCATACAAGGACCCTGATGACCTCTTAAAGGTATAAGATAGAACTTAGTCATCCTTTGTTAGAACAGTCTTTCCAGTGTCAAACTTCTGGCCATTTAATGGTTGATACTCATCCCTTAATGCTCGTGCCTCCTCTTGGGCATTGTACAATAGATAAAACTCTAGACTTGGGCAGTCTAAACCCCTTGAGTCTCAAAGACATTCTCAAGTTCCTTTCAAACATAGGAAAAACACTGGTCACTCAGAAACCCGGTCTCTCTCATGAGAGTTCCCCACCCTTTTGCCTGCCTATGGATCTAATCCTCAGCAGTGACGTAGCCTCCTCTTAGGCTTTATATAATGATCCTTTCCTCAGGAAAGTTAGCCTCCTCTTGGGCTTTGTACAAATGACTCTCTCCAGCGGAGCTAACCTTTTAAGACACTCTTGTTGAGTCGGTCTCCCTTTTAGCCTTCATCTCGGGCTTTGTACGAGATACTAAAACACTCTCTTATTGAGTATAAAAGACTCTCTTTTTTAGTCAATCTCCTTTTAGCCTCCATCTCGGGCTTCGTACGAGACACTAAATCACTCTCTTGTTGAGTATAAAAGACTCTCTTGTTGAGTCAAACCCTTTTAGCCTCTATCTCGGGCTTCGTACGAGACAACAAATCACTCTCTTGTTGAGTATAAAAGACTCTCTTGTTGAGTCACTTCCCTTTTAGCCTCTATCTCGGGCTTCGTACGAGACATCAAATCACTCTCTTGTTGAGTATAAAAGACTCTCTTGTTGAGTCAACCTTTTTAGCCTTCGTCTTAGGCTTCGTATAAGACAGATAAAAGTACTCTCTTGTTGACTCAAACCTTTTTAGCCTCCGTCTTGGGCTTCGTACAAGACACATATAAAAACACTCTCTTGTTGAGTCAGTCATTTGTTAGCACTCTCTTGTTGAGTCAACCCTTTTAGCCTCTATCTCGGGCTTCGTACGAGACAAATAAAAAACACCCTCTTGTTGGGTCAATAGCCTCCTCTTAGGCTTTGTATAGAGAAATCCCCGGTTGAGTCAATCAACCTTTTAGCATCGAATCTGTGCCTTGCTCACAACATGCAAACATCAACAACTCCTCTTTAGAGATGACAAATTCTCTCTCATCCAGAACCCTTTTAGCTTCACATCTTGGGCATTGAACAAGATACAAACCACATTTTGCTTCATGTCTTAGGCTTTGAACAAGACACCAAAACAACCTTTTTCCTCCCATAGAATAGGAGGAACTACGATCGCTCTGATTTCTCTGTTTCATTAAACGGGAATACGTAGGCATAAGATTGAAAAATCTTAGCGAGCACACTAATAAAAAACTCAAAACCCAATCAACCCAAAAGCATCAAATCTAAACACATTACCAAAAACCTCACAAATGGTCCAAACATTCTATTCTTAACAAAATACATCGAAGAAGGGCCCACGTCTTAATCGCATCTGTAAACCAACAACTTTAACTGTTTAACCTCAGTATGCAAGCAGGGTTAATTGGAGACATCTATTTCCCTTCGTTAATAAGCTCAACAGGATAAAAAATGAATCGAACTGTAGTGCCCAAGCGATAGTGATTCAAGACCACAAAAATCGCGCTACAAAAAAAATGGCGCCCACCGTGGGGCCGTATTCTCTTTCTTATAATCTTCGGTGGAAACCTTATGTTTGGAAAACGCCACGGAAGAATTGCGACCACATAGGGAGGAATTTCTTTCTCACATTCTTGGGTAGAATGCCCTGAATTTTCAAAGCACTACAGAAATGACGACTCTGCTGGGGAGTCATTGTCTGTATAGGATCATAGGACTAGAGGTCTAGGATATTAAGACAAATATATATACTGCTTTTCCTATTTGATATATGTGTTTATTTTTCTGCTAATGGGAATGCGTGTGATGCCGTATGTGAAAAGATTGAGTATACACCTAAGATAGGTGATGGCAGAACAGGTCATCTTACGGGGAGTGAATCCCAGCTAAGAGTCCCCGGTCGACCATCAAACTCAGTGGAGACTCCCTTTGCAGATACATTGCCTATACGACTTCGGTTGTTGAAAGTAGTTTAGTCGACTGGGTTATCTGAGAAGCTGAGGTTTTTAGTAGACTGAAACCATTTTGTAGTGCAGAAGCTATCGGAAATAGTTGTCACGCGATACTACCCTCATTTGAGATCACTCTAGGATACATCAGCTCGCTGGCGATCCGCTTGCTGTTGTTATCCCAAGAGGGATCAATGATTTTGTGGACAGGTACAAAAAGTCACCAGTATAAACCTTGGGGGGGGGGGGGGGTAGAGGCTTGACTTCATGACACCGACCCTTTGACCCCATGTTTTTCTATGTTTTTGTGTGCTGCATTCATACACTCATTTAAAAAACATTAAAAAACAAAAAAATATTCTATTCTAGTCTCTCTTTTTCAAATTAAACTAAGACAATGTTTACAAATATCAGAGAAAGAGATTGTGTTATGGATTTCGGTAGAAGAAAGACTCATAAGTATACCTTCAAGGTTCCAAAGTTAGATGATTTTAGAGGTTTGGCAAGGATAATCACCAACCCTGAGGCTTTTAGAGCTAAATATGGAGGACTGCTGTCTCTTTTAAGGATCCATGTAATTGAGGGATTACTTGCTACGATCTGGTCTATCACTGTTTCACATTCCCAGATTATCAGTTAGCACCAACACTAGAGGATTATTCTCACCTGACTGATCTACATATCACTGATCAAGCTCCCTTTTCTGGACTGGAAGAAATTCCAAAAGATCAAACCATTGCAAGAGCAATCTATTTGGACGAGTCAGAAGTTAGGACTCGCATGACCACTAAGGGTGGAATCCAAGGTTTGCTCGCCCAGTTTTTGATAAAGAAAGCCCTGTACTTTGCCAGTATAGGGAATGTGGCCGCTTTTGAGAGCGTCTTTATTTTGCTCACCTACGGGTTATTTTTGTTTCCCAACATAGATAACTTTGTAGATATCAATGCCATTAAAATATGTCGGATTAGAAATCCCGTACCAACCTTACTCGCAGATGCGTATCATTCTGTACACTTAAGGAATTTATATAGCAGAGGAATGATCACATGCTGTGTACCCCTCCTATACAAATGTTTCATTTCCCACTTACCAAAGTCTGCTGCATTTTGGGATCAAAAGAATACTTTATGTTGGTCGCAGAAAATCATGTCTCTTACCAACGCTGACATCGATTGGTACAATCGAATCTATGATGGGATCAGAATCATTGACTGTTGTGGAAACTTCCCAAACATACCCCTTATAGGAACTAAGGGAGGAATAAACTATTATCCAATTCTCGTTCGTTGACAATTCGGATACCCAATGAGGCATGTCCCGCAGAATGCTCATCTGGAAGGTCTTTTCTTCAAGGAAGGAGAAAACGACATGGCACTAAAGACAGAAATAGTGCATGCTTGGAAACATGTTCATAGGCAAGGACGAGAGTCTTTGGGAAAACCAGACTGTGTCTCGGTGGAGCCTTATCTCCACTGGGTACAAACCAGAGCTCTCAAGCTGAGGATGCCTTACCCTCATCAGGAAGTTCTTCCATTAAGGGACTCTGTCCTTTATTTTATGTCTGATATGGAAAAACTTCAGGTGACTCTCAACAAAGTTCAACAGGAGAGGAGGTCTTGGAGGAACAAGTACCGCATTCTCAATGTGGAGTGTAAGAAAATACAGAAGCTGTTGAAAGATAAGGATGCGCTGATTGAGATTTTAGAGCAACATGCTGTAGAAAATCAGGATGACCAAGGAAATTTGCTCGCTCCTTTCACTTGGCAAAGGAATGACAACCCGACAACGGCTCAAGAGCCCCGATCAAAGAAAAGGAAAGCACCGGAACCAGCACCTGAGCTCTCCTCAGAGAAGACTCAGGATCCATTAGTTTAGATATTTCCTTTTACATCACTTTGTAATCTATTGTATTTCCATTTCCGTAATCTTTGAATTCAATAAAACGGGGTTTCCCCACTGTTTGATATTTGCAATCCTATTGTCGAAGTTTCTTTTGGTTAATAAAATTATTAATTAATATAATCATTGCATATCATTCATCATTCCCGCATAAGCGCATTCTTCTTCCCTACGAATCTCACGTTTGTGTCTCAATTCTAGAGTCAAAGTGTCTCATTCGTATAATACTCGGGCGAATCGACAAAAGAAAATGGATGATCTCGAGGAAGAGAATAGGGAGTTGAGAGAAGAGATCGACACTCTGAAAGAAGATATGAGAAAGCTTCATAATGACATGCAAGCTCTGGCAGCAGCTCAGATGCAACAACAACGGACTGTGATCTCAGAGATCACATCTACACCCATAGTGGAGAAGTTTGATCCTAGGTACATGATGCTGAAAGATCGTCCCTGGGGCATGCCACTCAACTATATCTCGGAAGGATATATTCCGCCGATCTTGGAAGATCTGGAAACTGCAACAGGAACCGCTGGGCCTGAAGGTTACAAACTTCGGGAAAGAGAAGATGCCAGGGGCATGACAGCAACTTCTGAAGGTTACAAACTTCGGGAAGCACCAAGAGTCTCTGCCATGATGACTATACCACCACCCGTGGTACACACTGTCCCGAAAGGAAAGTTTCCACAGATACGGTCTAGTGGAAACGAAAGTATGTTCGACAGAATGAATGAGTTCCAGGAACAGTTCCTAGAGATGCAGAAAGAGCTGCAAGCCATTCGCGGTCAGGATCTATTTTGAAAGGACGTCGCAGACCTTTGTTTGGCCCCCAATGTGAAAGTTCCGCACAAGTTCAAAGTGCCCGAATTTGAGAAATACAAGGGCAATTCTTGCCCTCAAAGCCATTTAGTGATGTACGCGCGGAGGATGTCAACTCAGACAGAGAACAACCAGTTACTGATCCATTACTTCCAGGATAGTTTAACCGGTGCCGCACTCAAATGGTACATGGGTTTAAACCACACTAAGGTCGCTACATTTAGGGATCTTGGCGTTGCCTTCGTTCAATAGTATAAGTATAATCTAGACATGGCACCGGACAGAGATCAACTCAGAGCCATGTTGCAGAAGGACAAGGAAACCTTTAAGGAGTATGCTCAAAGATGGCGTGAAATTTCCGCCCAGATTTGTCCACCTCTTAAGGAAAAAGAGATGATAAAAATCTTCTTGAAAACCTTAAGCTCATTTTACTACGAGCGAATGGTCGCCAGTGCGCCCAGTGATTTCACCGAGATGGTGGGCATGGGAGTTCGTCTTGAGGAAGTCGTCCGAGAAGGACGTTTAGTTAAAGATGCTGGATCATCAAGTAGTACAAAATGATATGGTAGTGCTTTCCCTAAGAAAATAGAGGAGGATATTGGGAATATCTCTCTCGGAAAGCAAAGGCGACATTACCAACCAGTAGCAGCTATAACTCCTGCTATCAACCCTGCACCTGTTCCAACGTATCAACCTCAGGTTGCGCAAAGCCAACTGAATCAACATCAATATCAAAAAAGGACACAACATCCTCTTCAGCAGGCTCGTCCTCAGTACAACAACAACCGTACAATGCGACCACCAGGGTTCGACCCAATACCAATGTTGTACGCAGAACTATTTCCGCTCTTACTGGTCAAGGGTCACGTCTGAACCAGGTCTCCTCTTACAGTACCGAAAAATCTGCCTTTTTGGTTCAAAGTGGATTAGACTTGTCCTTACCATCAAGGAGGACCAGGGCATAACATAGAAAACTGTCTCAGTTTCAAATTCGACGTACAAAAGCTTGTTAGGAGCGGGGTCTTATCTTTCAAAGATACGAATCCGAATATTCTCACAAACCCGTTGCCTCAACACGAGAAAGCTGCAGTCAATTTGATAGAGGGAGAGTCTAACGACAACTATCAAATTCATGATGTACTCTTATTGAGGACCAATTTGGTCAAGATGCATCACAGACATAGCGGGTATGGCCACATACCACCTCATAACTATTATGAGTGTGATATCTTCTCTAAAAACGATCAAGGATGTTCTGTGGTGCAATAAGCTCTACAGGAACAGTTAGATCTCGGGTGGATCCAAGAACACCGAATTTGGGGGGTCAACATGACTTACACGAATTCCAAAATCATTCAGAGCCACGACATCCGTGCGATGAATGTCAACCTGGTGGTAATGCACTCAAGGCAGAGCCAGTATCATAATCTGCTGCAGCACGATTAGTATTCCTGTCTGATTTGCTCGGTAAATAATCAGGGATGCTCTTTTTTACAAGAGGCCCTCCAGCGTCAGATGGATCTTGGGTGAATCCAGGACTACCATGATAAAAATCCTTATCAGATCAACATGATTCAAATCTTCGATATTCGCTTGATGAATACCACCTTGGTAGAATTATATGCTAAGCAAGTCCAGCTCGGTTTTCTGACTTCGCATAATTATCAGAACTGTAAAGGATGTTGTGAGAGTGACCGGGATGTGCTCTCGTTCAAATAAATTTGCAACACTTGTTAAACCACCGGTGGCTTCCGATCTATCTAGATGAAGACACGCAATAAGTTAGTATGATCGATGGGAACCCTACTAGGCGTTATAGTCAGGATGTTCGATCAATGGAAACATACCTAGTGAGGTTACACTGTATTCAAAGCGGGCATGGCCAGGTAACACCACACAATTATGAGCGCTTTAGAGTCTGCTCGGAAGATAATCAAGGTTGTTACCTCGTGCGAGCAACCCTTCAGGGTCAGTTGGACTGCCAAGAGATTCAACCATGTCCAGTTTCGGGGTCCATCAACTTGATGCCTAACTACTTCACTGATCAAATCAAGGATGTTGTTGTAATCTCTGATCGCGAAAGGACCAAAGATGTTTGCGCCATTATCCCTCTACTTGACAAATCAGAGGTTCTTAACCAGGAACTGATTGAAGTTACTTACAACAGTCAAAAAAATCAGAAGGCTCATGTAGTTATCTATCTGCCAGGACCCGTAACGTATGAATCAGCTAAGGCGACCCCTTACAAATATGGTGCAACAACAATTGAGAATGGAAAAGAAATTCCATTACCCTCCATTGTGAATATTACATACCTCAATCGAGTAACACGGAGTGGTTGAATCTTCAACTGAGGAGTTGGAGAACTTAGAAAAGAAAAGGAACCTCGGACAGAAGTTCCTAATCCACCGGTCGGTCAGTCCAATGATCCCGACCTTTCAAAGAATAACGATGAGATGCTGAAGCTCATCCAAAGGAGTGAATACATCATCGTTGATCAACTGTTGCAAACTCCTTCAAAAATTTCAGTGTTATCTCTTTTACTCAGTTCTGAAGCCCACAGAGAGGCTCTACAGAAAGTCTTAGAGCAAACCTTTGTGGAACGGGATGTGTCAATACGAAAGTTCGATAGCATCGGCTCTAACATCACTTCCTGCAACAACTTGGGATTTAGCAACGAGGAACTGCCAGAGGAAGGCAAAAGTTACAACATGGTGCTTAATATTACAGTCAACTGCCAGGACGATGCTTTAGCCAGTGTACTGGTAGATACTGGATCAACCATCAACGTTATGCCAAAATCCACTTTAATGTGACTATCATTCAAAGGATCCCTGATGAGGGGCAGTGAGGTCATCGTCAAGGCATTTGACAGATCTCGGAAAGCAGTTATCGGCGAAGTCGACCTTCCCATAACTATCGGTCCTCACACTTTCCTAATCACTTTCCAGGTCATGGATGTCTGGGCAGCGTACAACTGTTTGTTGGGAAGACCTTGGATACACCAGGCTAGGGTAGTCACTTCAACACTGCACCAGAAACTAAAGTTCGTCAAGAACGATCAACTAGTCACAGTCTGTGGGGAGCAAGCCTTGCTCGTGAGTAACTTATCATTATCGACTTATGTAGAGCCCAAGGAGGTTGTTGGAACTCAGTTCCAAGCACTTTCGGTGAGCAATGAAAATCAGTCAGAGAAAGGAACGTCGATTTCCTCGTACAGAGATGCTCTCGAAGTGATCAAAAGTAACCCCGCAATAGGACGGGGACAACTTGTCATTCCTACTGATAACAAAACAAAGAAGGGTCTTGGTTTTTCTTCAACCTGTACCCAGACTGCTACCAACGATGAAAATCTTCACCCCATTCAGGATTTCTTCCACATTGGAGGTTTCCTTCGCCCAATATTCAAGAAGTCCATACCATCAATGAGGGAGACTCCCCCGGTACGGATGAAGAGTGGAAATCCTATCTTAACGAGGATGGTTATATCTCTTAGGAAGAGGTGCCTATGCCATTTTGCTATCCCACACAGAGCCCGAGATTTATACCCAAGTCAGATGTCAGAACGATATACGGAAATTGTGATCCGGAAGGATGTCGTGCTCTACCAAATTCATTAGAGGAGGACACTTTAATGAAAGACAGCTTTGACCACGACTATTATGGCCCAATGGATGGCCTGCCTATGTGGCAGCCGTATCCAGGAGACTTGGGGCAAGAAAATCAATCGAACAATGAAAATCAGCTGAGCATCATTGAACAGAATACCTGCGTCCCCACCATGTCATGGGATCAACACTCATGGCATTCAGAAAATATCCAGCACGATGATGAATTTGCAAAGCTTGCAGGACTAGAATTCATCAACTATGCTTTTCCCGAGGTCAACGTCATCGAGAGAGATGACTCCTCCAGTTCCACAGAAGTGTGGGACACCCTGGGACAAGCGAGTGGCAAGTTTGACTACTTCGTCAATTACACTGCTCTCAAAAGCTCTCGTATCAGGCTCGAGGACATCCAGCCAACTGGATGGGGAGATTTACCTGAGAGCACAAATACTATGCAAGATACAACAGAAGAGTTCGTCTACGACAACTCTGCCTGGGAAACAGATTCCAACGATCCTGCTCCGCCGGAAATCAGCGTTATTTCTGAAGACAAATCAAGGAAGGTGCCAGACTTTGTGATTCACTGAGGAGTTAGCCGCCAATGGGTTGCTGTCGATGTTCCGAAAGTCGTTCATAAGTCTAAGTAATTGTCGTCTTTATCTTAACCTTTCACCCTGCCCAGGTGAAACAGATGTTTTTATAGGGATCACTTTCTGTAAATACACCTCTTTGCTTCGCCCTAAGCGACTGAGTTTTGTTTTATAGGGATGTAGTTTCAAGAATCGACCGATCATAAATAAAATAATGTCGTTCTGTAATTTCTGTATTTATTGTTGTTTTCTCTTTTCGCTTTTTCAGAAAATAGTAATCCTAAAAAAAACAATTCAATAATAAAAACAAGCAGTTTTCCAAAATACACTGCACACACTCTTGCATTCTCTCTATCTCTTCAAAAAACAATCATCACGTCACGCAGATTGCTTGTTTTAAACCCCATTAAAACATACGATCCAATGCCTTCTCCCAACTTTGAATTCCCGATATTTAGGGCTGAAGAAGAAGTTGACGACGAAATTCCAGAAGAGATCTCCCGATTACTCAGACAAGAGGAAAGGTCCATTGAACCTCACAAAGAGCCGTTGGAAACGGTCAATTTAGGTTCGGAAAAAGAGAGAAAAGAAATCAAGATCGGGGCACTGCTCAGTCCAACTGTCAAACGAGATTTGACAAAGCTTCTCAAATAATTCCCCGATGTATTCGCTTGGTCCTATCAGGACATGCCAGGGTTGGATACTAGCATCGTGGAGCACCATCTACCATTGAGGTTAGAATGTCCGCCGGTAAAACAAAGATTGAGAAGAACTCACCCAGACATGGCTATCAAAATCAAAGAGGAAGTACAGAAACAGATCAACACAAGTTTCCTCGCCACATTAGAGTATCCTCAATGGTTAGCCAACATCGTACCTGTTCTAAAAAAGGACGAAAAGGTCAGAATGTGTGTAGATTACAGAGATCTAAACAAGGATAGTCCAAAGGATGACTTTCCCTTACCACACATTGACATGCTGGTAGCCAGTACATCAAAGTTCAAAGTTTTCTCCTTCATGGATGGATTCTCGGGCTATAATCAGATCAAAATGGCGCCGAAAGACATGGAAAAACTTCATTCATTACCCCATGGGGTACCTTTTGTTACAAGGTAATGCCGTTTGGTTTGAAGAACGTTGGGGCAACCTATCAAAGGGCCATGACTACTCTGTTTCATGACATGATACACCAAGAAATTGAGGTATATGTCGATGATATGATTCCCAAATCTAAAATAGAAGAGGAGCAAGTGACCCACCTATCAAAACTATTCGAGCGGTTGAGAAAGTACAAACTCCGCTTGAATCCCAACAAGTGCACATTCGGTGTTCGTTCAGGGAAACTCCTAGGGTTCATCGTCAGCCAGAAAGGAATTGAGGTTGATCCTGACAAGGTCAAGGCCATTCAAGAAATGCCTTCTCCGAAAACTGAATAACAAGTCAGAGGATTCCTGGGACATTTGAACTACATCTCCAGATTTATATTCCTCATGACCGCTACATGCGCGCCGATTTTCAAATTACTCAAAAAGAGCCAGGACTGCATTTGGACAGAAGATTGTCAAACCAGCTTCGACAGTATCAAGGAATACCTGTTGAACCCACCAATTCTATCACCTCCAGTGGAGGAAGACCACTGATCATCTACTTAACAGTCTTGGAAGACTCCATGGGCTGTGTACTTGGCCAACAAGACGAAACGAAAAGGAAAAAGTCTGCCATTTACTATTTGAGCAAGAAGTTCACCGACTGTGAGACTCGGTACACTTTGCTTGAGAAAACTTCTTGCGCTTTGGTTTGGGCAGCCAAACATCTTCGCCAGTACATGATTCATCACACTACTTGGTTGGTCTCTGAAATGGATCCAATCAAGTATGTATTTGAAAAACCTGCTCTCACGGGAAGAATCGCCCGTTGGTAGATGTTGTTATCAGAATACGACACCGAATAACATGCTCAGAAAGCTGTTAAAGGGAGTATTTTAGCCGATCATTTGGCTCATCAACCGATTGACGGTCAGGAATCAATCGGGTTTAACTTCCCAGACGAAGATGTCATGTATCTAAAGATGAAAGACTGCGATGAACCGCTATCCAGTGAAGGGCCAGAACCAGGTCCCTAATGGGGACTTATCTTTGACGGAGTTGTAAATCATTACGGAAATGAAATTGGGGCAATCATTATAACACCTCAGGGTACCCATATTCCTTTCACCGCCCGACTGACATTCAAGTGCACAAACAACGAGGCCAAATACAAAGCTTGTATTATGGGTCTCGAGGAAGCGATTGACTTAAGGATCAAGAACTTGGATGTATATGGCGACTCAACCCTGGTTATTAATCAGATCAAAGGAGATTGGAACACATAACAATCAGGATTAATTCCTTACAAAGATTGCGCAAGAAGGTTGTTACCCTTCTTCAACAGAATCGAGTTTCATCATATCCATCGTGAAGAGAATCACATGGCTGATGCATTAGCCATTCTCTATTCCATGATTCGTGTAGGTTAATGGACTGACCTACCTAAGATCGACATAATGCGCCTCGAGAGGCCCGCTTATATCTTCACAATTGAAGCAGTCATAGACGACAGACCTTGGTATCACGATATCAAATGCTTCCTTTAGAAACAAGAGTACCCACCTGGGGCACTAAGGAAAGACAGAAAAACCCTCAGAAGGCTGGCAGACAGCTTCTTCCTGAGCGGCGATACACTCTATAAGAGAAACTTTGACATGGTCTTGCTCCGATGCATAGACAGACCAGAAGCAAACATGCTGATGAAAGAAATTCATGAAGGATCCTTTGGCACTCATGCCAACGGACACGCAATGGCGAGATAAATTCTGAGAGCAGGGTACTACTGGTTGACCATGGAATCCGACTGCTACAAGTACATGAGGAAGTGTCACAAGTGTCAGATATACGCTGACAAAATCCATGTACCGCCAACACATCTCAAAGTTCTCTCTTCCCCGTGGCCTTTTTCCACATGGGGAATCGACATAATTGGCATGATTGAACCCAAGGCTTCAAATGGACATCGGTTCATCCTGGTAGCCATTGATTACTTCACCAAGTGGGTCGAAGCAGCATCGTGCGCTAATGTAACCCGACAGGTGGTGGTCCAATTTATCAAAAATAATCTCGTCTTCCGTTATGGTGTTCCAAGCTAGATCATTACTGATAATGGATCTAACTTGAATAATAAGATGATGAAAGAGTTGTGCACTGAGTTCAAGATCGAACACCATAACTCATCTCCCTACCGACCCAAGATGGGCGGCGCGGTAGAAACGGCTAACAAAAACATCAAGAGGATTGTTCAAAAGATGGTTGTAACCTACAAAGGCTGGCACGAGGTGCTACCCTTTGCTCTTCACGGTTATCGCACATTTGTCCGCACTTCAACAGGGGCAACCCCTTTCTCTCTAGTATATGGCATGGAAGCATTGCTCCCCATAGAAGTAGAGATCCCATCAATCTGGGTATTGATGGAAGCTAAGCTAACAGAGGCTGAATGGTGTCAAAGTCGGCACGACGAACTGGATATGATCGAAGAAAAATGAACAACGGCTCTATGCCATGGTCTGTTGTATCAGCAAATGATGAAGAAGGCGTTTGACAAAAAGGTCCGACCTCCTGTCTTCAGGAAAAGAGACCTTGTGCTCAAGAAGATACAATCATTTCTCACTGACTCTCGGGGCAAATGGACTCCGAATTATGATGGCCCATACGTGGTCAAGAAAGCTTTCTCAGGCGGTGCCTTGAGACTCGCAACCATGGATGGAGAAGAATTTGCCTATCCCACAAATGTTGACATAGTCAAGAAATACTTCGCCTAAATAATAAAAAAAATGTCTCGGTGGATTGAAAACCCGAAAGGGTGGTCCAGGCAAAAATTAGAGACATAATAAAAAATCATCCCGATGGATTGGAAGTCTCAAAGTACAATCCAAGCAAAAGTTAGGGATAATGGCAAGTAACTACGTCCAACAAGGGCAAATCTCTCAGTAGCAGTCATGCCATCCATCAGAAAACTCCAGTCAAGGTCATCTTCGACAGAAGCTCAGGATGCCCCGAATTCAAAGTTGGTAGAAGGATAGCGGTCGTTATGTTTCAATGTAGCCCTTTTCCCTTAAATTACCATTTTCTAACTTTGTAAATACTCTGTGGAATCACGCGTTTGGCTGATTTCCATCCTATCAATAAAATTTGAGCCCTTGTGCTTTTGTTTGCAATTCTTATTTGTTTTAGCTTTATAGAACGACGTTTTAACATGATTAACGATTCTTGAAATAAAACAAAAATGAATTTACTTGTCAAATTTTTTCTGCTTTTAAAATAAAGATGGCAATTTCTTTTGACTGTTGAACATCGAAAGAACATCAATTGTGTCTCCAAAGGTGTTCGAGCCTCAAAGTGCAGAATCAAAGTACTCCTTCTAAACCAGTACGCCTGAACAAAGGATCGACTGTGTCAGATGCGACTTTCCCATCTGATATCCCCGACAGAGTTCTAACCTCCTAAGCCCGACCAACGTTTTTCCCCGTGGGAACTACTTTCTCCTAAGCAAGGCAGAATTGCTATCTTGAATCAGCGGTACTTCTTCGTCCCTAGTAGTGGCCGAGTATCCAGTCGCGTTCATCCATTAGTCTGTATGTCGTGTCAGTTTTGTCAGCATATACATACATACATCATGCATTATTGATTTACATTCACATTCATATTGCATCACTATCACTCTAGTCGGTCTTGTCCCCTAGTGATAGAAGTCTTCTCAATCGAGTTGTCAGTCCTTTCCTCGTCAGGAAATGTTGCGTCTGAACAATCTCTCTCCTCCAGTTTATTTCTGGGATGAAGTCGGTACCTTGACCACTTTGATAACTTGAACCTCTGAAAGACCAGAGAACTTTCAATGAATGTCACTCTTCGCCATTGAAGATGACACCTTCGCTTTCCCGGATTAAGGAAAATCCCCAGAGAAAGCCTCACAACTAAGGACTCTCATTGGTTTTTCTCTCCAGAAAGTCAATGTTAATGAAGTCATCAGCATCTCAAAATTGGGGTACATTGTATGGCATTTCTCCGAGAAGATCTCGAAGAAAAGTATGATGTAAGACCCCAAGCGGAAACAGTCTCTCAAAAAACTCGTTTTCCCCAGTAGAATCAACAAATGGCGTCTCCAACAGAGAAGTTTGTACACCTCTACAACTCAGACGGATGGGTTCCCCAGCAAGTCTAACATCAAAAGTTTTTCCATCAAATGGCATCTCCCAAGGAAAATTCGGCGAGAAGTTTGAGGAAAACCACTACGCATAGAGTTCCTTGTCAAGAAAGTTTATTAACAAAAGAAACTAATACCAGTTCCTTGGTAGGAAACCGAGATCGAGGGGAAGTTTATTTTAGAAACTAAGACCAGTTTCTTGGTAGGAAACCAGGATCGAGGGGAAGTTTATTTCAGAAACTGAGACCAGTTTCTTGGTAAGAAACCAGGATCGAGGGGAAGTTTATTTCAAAAACTTAGAACAGCTCCTTGGTAGGAAACCAAGATCGAGGGGAGGTTTATTTCAGAAACTTAGACCAGTTCCCTGGTAGGAAACCAAGATCGAGGGGAAGTTTATTTCAAAAGAAAACTGAGACCAGTTCCTTGGCTGAAGACCAGGATTGAGGGGAAGTTTCACCCTTTTCTAGGCATCATTGCTTAGCAAAAGAATATGAATGCGTAAGCCACCATTCATAAACTTCATCAAAATTTTGGGTATTCCAATATTTAATCATCTTGCACCCCGAATGTCCGAATACCTTCGCCATTCACACCTTCAGGTCCAAGAAGATTAAATAGGGGCATCTGTCATACCCCAAAATTTGACCACTAATATTTCCCATCATTTTGCAAATCAACATCACAATATGGATGAACCATCATGCCTCATCAGTCTCCCCAAAGATGGGTGAGCAGTCACTACAAACAATAATTAGGGTTTCAGGCCCTCTCTGAGTTTTAGACAAAGGATCAATCAAGAAATGACATGATCTTCAACTTTTCTAACCTCTCAAACATCCATAAAGGATCAAGAGGACTCCCAAATCAAGGATTAAGCATAAGGCTGCAACATTCCAAGTGGATCAAGCCTCAAGATCTCCAGTGTCACCAAATTAGGGTTTTGGTCGACCAGGGCCTCCAGATGGGAATTTTCCTCTGGATATGAGCCAATGGTTCAAAGAATAACCTACAATGCTCCATGGAACCTCATAGACCTAATCATCAAGTCAATTTAACCTCAGGGGAGGCATTAACTAAAAATCAGGAATTAGGGTTTCTTAACCTAATTCACCCCTAAGTTGACTTTTGGGACAAAACATGAGCCAAGACCTCAAGACATGATTTGAGGGTCTCTAATACACCACATTTATCCATTTGCAACAATGGATTGATCCAAGAAGCTTGATTCCCAAGTTTCAAGTTCATCAGAACCACAGTTAGGGTTTCGTAGAAAAAGTCAACTGTATCTTTGACTTTTGACCATGGCATGCTCCCAAACCCTATGACATGATTCAATACACCCTATAACACCTATGAAATCAATCCATCAAGTTTGATTTAGGTCAAGGACTTGATTTCATAGAGGATCACACAGTTTGGAGTTCATCAGATAAAAAGTCAACTGTGCACAAAAGTCAAAATTTGACTTTTTGAGATTTTTCACAATTATGGTTCTTTAACCCTAAAATGATGTTAATGTGTGATTTGAATCAACATTCATCAAGAAAAATCAAAGAAAGTGGGATAACTTGTAAAAGGGGTAACCATAAAAAACTTCGAAATTTTCTAAGTTATGAAATAAAGTGGCTAGGGTGCAAACTTCCAAGGATCATAACTTGAGATTCAAGCAACCATTTGGGCTGATCCAAAGATGGATTTGTAGCTCTCATGGCATACATTAAAAGTGTTAACTACACCTCATTCCAATTCTCCATGGATTTCAAGTTATGGAATGGCCAAAATCACAAAAAGTGAAAATGTCACTTTTTTCCAACACTTAGTGAAATTTTCACTAAGTCCAAATCTGCCTTGCTTTTTTTCCAAATGTAGGGGAATTTTTCACTCAGATCCAAAAGGTATCAAGACAAACTATGATCACACATGTGTTGTATCATATGAGAGCTTTCCAAAATGGCCAAGAACTCCATCAAATTCCATTTGAGCCATGAGTTATGATACTGGCAAAATACCTTGCTGCAAACAGTCATGGTAAGGCAGATTTGTGCATTTTGCTAGATTTGGACAATTTGTGAAAATGACAAACAAGTTTATCCATCTGAACACCTCAGGGGGAGACCAAGGAGGGACAAGCACTGATCCATAAGCCTCCCAAGTCTTTGGAACCAAAAGTAGCATGCCAAACCTAGAAATACCTAAAAGGGGGACAAGACTCCAATTTTGTTTTGGAGCATTCAATGGATGCACCAAGGTGGCATGAACTGAGCCATTTCCAACTGAATGAGTCAAGGATAAGATCTGAACTAGGGAACCACAGCTCTGTGCTCTAACCTCTAGTCAATGGCTAGAGGAGACTTGGATTCCCATTGATCAACATTGGCCAAACCTCTGCTGCAGTTGCCATTCACTATTGCAGCCAAAACAAACTTGACACACTATAAATAGGGCTTAATTGTGATCAGTTTGAGTACACCAAAGCCATCAAACATATGCTTTCCTCAAAATCTCCTTCTCACTTCCAATTTTGCCTTCTAAGGTAAGTCACTATCGGGTTTTGAGTTTGAGAGCTATTCCAACTAAACCAATCACACACACACACACACACACACACCACATAAACATCATATGGAAGTGATCCAAACACTCACATAACATCTGTAACACAAAAATCACAAAATCACTTGCCAACTGCTCAAGTTCTTGACAGAGGTGCAGTTGAGGTACCATCTCAAGTTTCACCTTGTTTCAAACCACTCCAAGCATTCAAACACATCATTTGGCACCTAAGGAAGCTATGTAAATCATTGGAACCAGCTTGCAACACCTCTAACACAAAACACGATCACCAGCTGCAAGAGGTAGGCCTGAGCTCTTCTAACTCTATGATCCATGCATATTTTACTGCACAATAATTTTGCCATATGTTCATAATCATAGTGTTTCCCCTTAATTAAATGCTTTGTTTGAATCGTGTATCAAAATTCTCAGCCTTCATGCAATTTTTAGGGTTCTTGAGGTTTTGTCTTGATTTCTTATTCCATGCTTAAAATATATGAAATTAAAGACCATAGACATGATCGTGAGGTGAAAACGAGCAGATTGATATGTGGATTATGTGTTTTCATCAAGTATTCAGTGAGATTGATGAGAAAATGCAAATCTGGGTAAAACTCAGAACACGCGCGTGTTCTTGGTTGTTCTTGGCGCCCTTTTTCAAAATTTGAATATTTGAATTTTGTGATTTTATTTAATTGATTCAAAAATTAATTTATCTCTGAGTTTTAATGATTTTGAGTTAATTCTTTTTTTAATAATTCTAAAAAATGTTAAAATATTTTATTTTACCCAAAATTCCCAAAAATATTATTTATTTCATATATTTGATATTTTTGCAAAGAATTAATGTTTTATTTGTTTTTTGACATATAAAATGTTTTTTCCTTCTTGATTTTCCAAATTTAATTGGTTTCCAATCATTTTGTGGACTAAAACATGATTTTTGAAGCATTAATCCAAGATCACAATTTGTTTTTCACACATGTTTAACAATTTTGATCATTTTAATTGAATTTTTATTCAATTAAAATATATTTTGGAAAACAAATTAGGGTTTTGATTAATTCAACCCTCATCAAACTTTTTCAAACACTTTGGGCCTCTAATAGAGTGTAAGACCCATCCCTTATCATATACAAACTTTGTTGGGCCTCAGTCACTTGTATAAGTCCCGATACGATTTTCAAAGCGACGGTGCGATCGCTGTCCATCACTCTGGGCCTACCCTCGTGTTATAAGCCCCATTTATTTTCTTTAAATTTCTTTGGGCCTCTAATAGAGTGTAAGACCCAATCCCCTTTTAACCAAAACAATTTTGGGCCTCAGTCATTGTATAAGTCCCAGTATAGTTTTCATAACGGTGCAATCATCGTTAAAATTGGGCCTCTTCTTGAGCTGTAAGCCCCAACAATCTTTTCAAAGCACTTTCTCCTTTGATTTTGAATATAATATTGCTATCAAAGCTTTCTTTGTTGAACAACTAACCAAACAACATGGAAGCTCTACAACGGGTAAGTGTTTATCCGCTTTCATTTATCGCTTTCATATGTATATAACTGTATTGTGGGGCTGTTTCACTGTAAATCTCCTTTCACATACTTTTATATACCTGTCAAATATCAACTGTGTAATACTAGTATGGTTATTTAGAGTTTTCCCCGACGACTATGTCTAGCACTAGGTAAAGCCTTGTTGGTCACTCTTAAATACAAACAAAACTAGATCCCCCGTAGGATTCCAGATACAGTCTTCCCTTCTCTTGGGATTAAACAATATGGAACAAAGAGAAAGGCAACATTCTCGGTGAACCCTTTCTCAGACTATCACTCTTAGAAATTGTCAAAGAAACTCTACTCCCCAGAGTTGATCTATTCTCCGTGAATAGCATCTCTTGAGTTTCTTCCAAATTCTCTAACTTTCTTGGAATAATCTATTCTCTTTGAATTGCATTTCTTGAACTTCTCTTGGTTTGGGGACCCACAGGCTTCCTAAAAGCATCCCCGCCTCCTCTTGGGCGTTGTACAAGGACCCTTCGGCTTCCTAGAAGTTCTCATGCCTTCTCTTGGGATTCATACAAGGACCCTGACGACCTCTTAAAGGTATAAGATAATACTTAGTCATCCTTTGCTAGAAAAGACTTTCCAGTGTCAAACCTCTGGCCACTTAAGGGTTGATACTCATCCCTTAATGCTCGTGCCTCCTCTTGGGCATTGTACAATAGATAAAACTCTAGACTTGGGTAGTCTAAACCCCTTGAGTCTCAAAGAAATTCTCAAGTTCCTTTCAAACATAGGAAAAACACTGGTCACTCAAAAACCCGGTCTCTCTCATGAGAGTTCCCCACCCTTTTGCCTGCCTATGGATCTAATCCTCAGCAGTGACGTAGTCTCCTCTTAGGCTTTATATAATGATCATTTCCTCAGGAAAGTTAGCCTCCTCTTGGGATTTGTACAAATGACTCTCCCCAGCAGAGCTAACCTTTTCAGACACTCTTGTTGATTCGGTCTCCTTTTTAGCCTCCATCTCGGGCTTTGTACGAGATACTAAAATACTTTCTTGTTGAGTATAAAAGACTCTCTTGTTGAGTCAATCTCCTTTTAGCCTCTATCTCGGGCTTCGTACGAGACACTAAATCACTCTCTTGTTGAGTATAAAAGACTCTCTTGTTGAGTCAAACCCTTTTAGCCTCTATCTCGGGCTTCGTACGAGACAACAAATCACTCTCTTGTTGAGTCACTTCCCTTTTAGCCTCTATCTCAGGCTTCATACGAGACATCAAATCACTCTCTTGTTGAGTATAAAAGACTCTCTTGTTTAGTCAACCTTTTCAGCCTCCGTCTTAGGCTTCGTATAAGACAGATACAAGTACTCTCTTGTTGAGTCAAGCCTTTTTAGCCTCCGTCTTGGGCTTCGTACAAGACACATATAAAAACCTTCCCTTATTGAGTCAGTCACTTGTTAGCACTCTCTTATTGAGTCAACCCTTTTAGCCTCTATCTCGGGCTTCGTACGAGACAAATAAAAAACACCCTCTTGTTGGGTCAATAGCCTCCTCTTAGGTTTTGTATAGAGAAATCCCCGGTTGAGTCAATCAACCTTTTAGCATCGAATCTGTGCCTTGCTCACAGCATGTAAACATCAACAACTCCTCTTTAGAGATGACAAATTCTCTCTCATCCAGAACCCTTTTAGCTTCACATCTTGGGCTTTGAACAAGATACAAACCACCTTTAGCTTAATGTCTTGGGCTTTGAACAAGACACCAAAATAACCTTTTTCCTCCCATAGAATAGGAGGAACTATGATCGCTCTGATTTCCCTATTTCATTAAACGGGAATACGTAGGCATAAGATTGAAAAATCTTAGCGAGCACACTAATCAAAAACTCAAAACCCAGTCAATCCAAAAGCATCAAATCTAAACACATTACCAAAAACCTCGCAAATGGTCCAAACATTCTATTCTTAACAAAATAAACCGAAGAGGGGCCCACGTCTTAATCGCATCGGTAAACCAATAATTTTGACTATTTAACCTCAGTATGCATGCAGGGTTAATTGGAGACATCTATTTCCCTTCCTTAATCAGCTCAACAGGATAAAAAATGAATCGTACTGTAGTGCCAAAGCGATAGTGATTCAAGACCACAAAAATCGCGCTACAAAACCCAACAAGTGCAAATATGCAAACCAAATGACAGTAATGAGATCAGCTATCTTGTATAATGAAAAGAGAGACTTACCAACCAGATTCTTCCACACAAATAGATAGTTTTACTGCCTTTGAAGTGATGCACCAATCTTGAGTCTTTCAATCCTCCTAAGCTCTCTCTCTCTCTCTCTCTCTCTCTCTCTCTCTTCGTGTTGTTTATTGAAGCTCTACAACCTTTATTTGGGTGAGTACTCTGAGGTGTAATACTCTTCTTATTGTTATTGCTGGTCACAAATAATGGTTCACGAGTTCTGATACTTGGTGGATGGTAATATTGGTCTGAAGCATTGGCAATTCTGGTGTGGTGTATTTGTTGATGATTGTTGGTTCTTTTGTTTGTTTAGTGTATAGAAGATGTGTTCTAATTGTTGTTGATCACAAAGAAGGGCGCATGAACCTTTATATTTGGTGTGAGATATGATAACTCAGTGTATTGATGTGGTCTTTTTGGTCCTGCTTGTGTTGCCAGCATGGTAGTCACATTGGGCAATGGTGTCGAAGCCTGGTGGGTATGGAAAAGGCACTGGCTCTATGTCCTTTGGTACTATCAATCCTCCTTTGATCAAAACTGGTAACGTCTGACTGTATGTCATTGGTAGCAGAGAGAAATGCCTCTCTGGTTTTCTTGGCCTTTGTCGTGCATGCTGACGCGGCTGATGGCGTTCTGACCTTTGATACTGAGGCAGTCCTTGGGTTGAAGGAACAACAAGAGGTGATGAACTGATAACCTCTCTGGGAGTAACAGAGGGAGCGTGCCCCTCTTTTTTCATCAGAGCTTGCAAAGTTTCCAGAACCCAATTCATCTGGCATTTGAGGATTCTGACATTCTCTTTCAAGTCTTCTTGGTTCTTCAGAATTTCATTCATTGTCGCCATTGTCTTGAATAGGAGCTAGGTATCCTTCAGACATAGAGGGAGAGAATCAAGACCGAGAAATGCAAATGAGATGCAAATGCGCATGGAATGCAAATACAAGCCAAGTGGTTTCAATTTTGTGGAAAAACTGAAGAAGTTTTTGTTTTTAAGATCCAAGCTTTGTTGATCTTTTGAAAAGGAAATGAATGTCTGAATTCCTTGAAACCAACAATAGATGCAAATGAGATGTATTCAATGCACAAACACAGGTACACATAAACACATGCATATGTACATACAACGAAGTACATAAGTCCTAGGTTTAGGGGTTTCATGAGTGAAGCCATGGTCTACCCATCCCAATAAGTGTGGACTATAGGTTCCTCAACTGTAGAACAGGGTTCTAAAAGTTCTCAAAGTCTACGTAAATCCTTAGGATATTATCGGCCCATGTGACTACTCACGCGGGTTAATAATATTCTCAAGATAAACTCGTCTGAGTGTAGTATCGCGTAACAACTACTTGGGACTACTCCCTCATAGCCACCGCACTACATCCTAAAAGGCCAAGTGGGGTGAAGGTAATTACGGTCCTCAGAATCCCTGGCTCCCAATTGGGAAGAGTGACATCAATGCGACTGCTCACATCAGACATCGACAATCCCAAAGGGCCACATCTGAGTGTGGTCATCATATGCCATAAATTGTTAGGACTACTCCCAACAACCAACTATTGATTACACCACGACCCTATCATATGTGCTCTCAAGTCCGGGTTAGGACTTATCTCACCACTCAATAGCACCATGCCAACCGAAGATCTTAAGCAAAACAGGTATACAAGCATATATACCGATATGTACAAGTATAGCAAACAAGCATAAATAGCATAAACAAAACAAGGTGGGCTTAACCCTCAAGAAGTCAGAGTATTCCCCAGTGAAGTCGCCATTTCTGTTGCAGAGAGAATCGGATAACAAGCTATTAATTAACTTGCATTACATTTCTTTGAAATTCACCACCGAGCTTTGATTTATCCAAAGGAAAGGGTAAAGTTCGAAGAAAACCCTAAGAGGATCTAGGTTCGGGGGTTGGTTATACAAAGGGAAAGTATTAGCACCCTAAGTATCTGTAGTACTCTACAGGAACCTTTTGTTTAGTTTGTGTTATGTTATGTTTGCTTGCTAAGATATCTGCTTAAGTAAAAGGTAAAGACCTAGGGGTATGTACACTAAGTTTGCTCGCCAAGACGTTGCATCTTGTGCCTACGTATCTGACTAAAGAATCAGAGCAACCGTAGTTCACCTAACTAAGGGTGAATTTGAGGAACCATTGACTATGGCCAAAGTTCCAAGGGGGAAATGAGTATGAGCTCATTTTAGAGTTTAAGGAAACTCTCTAAGTCTAAGTTATGAGGGAAAAGTGGATACTCAATGTGATGAGCCCACATAGAGTTTGGAAACTCTATCCTAGTTCTAAGTTGTAAGATAAGTGGCTATGAGGCCAAAAGGAAAGTACTTTATGACTCTGATGTCAAAGAGAAGGTGGCCATGACTATGAGGTCAAGGCTGGTAATCCTGTGACTATGAGGTCAAGGAGGTGGCCATGACTGGTAGGTGGCTATGACTATGAGGTCAAAGTTGGTATATCAGCTATCTATGACTTAAAAGTCAATAGAGAGACTTTCCTTTGGAAGGAAGGGAGGATACAAATTCTTATGAGCAAGAATATTACAAGTGAGTTTGAGCAATATAAATTCAAGCATTCAAGGAGGATGTGCATAATTAAGCAATGATCAAACTCAAAAGTAAAGTTTAACATTCATGTGTGGCAAGAGATAGTAATAATTCACAATAATCATAAACACAAGGTGCACATACACGTGTGAAATCAAAGGCAAAGATATACAAGGCAAAGGACTTAGTAACAAAGCCACACAAAATCCTAGTATGGTGAGCCTACCCAAGGTTAATGAGTTCTCTCAAAAAAACATCTCTCTCATATATTGAGAATTCTCACAAAACTCAAAGATCAGGTGATTTCTAAAGGTAGTTCAAGATTAAATAAAAGGAAAGTTATACATGTTTTTGTGAATTTTTGATTTAATAAAATAAAAGTAAAAATTAAATTATGGACAAATTAAATTAGGCAATGAAGAACAATTATGAATTTTTTTGGGGAATTTTGGTTAAAGAAAAATATTTTTAGTAATTACAAATGAAATGGAAAAATTAAATAGGAAAGAAATAAATGGAAATAAAGAGGGGGGTGCATTAGCCTGAATTAAGTGGTAAGGCGCATGGGCCTACTGCAGTGGGGGGTGAGAATATGAGTTTAGGCCCAAAATGCAAAGAGGGTGAGAGATGAAAAAAAGAAAATCAATAAAAGGGGTCTGGGGCGAGGGGGATTCGAGCCCCAGACCCCTGGGTTTGCAAGGCGTATGGTTTACCACTGGGGTGGCTATACATCCATTGTATAAGCCACCCAGTGTAATATTTACACTAAGCAAACAACGTTAAAAAACAATTTCCCAGCCCAATGAAAACGTTACCATGCGCACCAACAACAAACCTCAATCGGTCATGTGATTTTTAAAACAGCAAGGAGACAAAACAAATCCCTCATACATTGCCAGCACATGAATCAAATCCATGCAAGTCATGCAAAGAGTTTAAAGTGTCGCGGTACCCTGAGGAAAATGCAGGCGACGAACTGACATTTCTCAATCACTTTTGTCATAAAAAATTGATCAAATGCCATTAAATAAAATCCTAAAGTGCAGTACTCATGTAGTAGAACAACTATGGACCCTTACTGACTCAACATAACCACTAAATTGCACGAAATTGATCGTGGAAGAATGACATACGAACTGAAATCAAACCCTCAACCTCACCTACCATTCGCGCATTAAAATGAAACTTTGGTGCTACTCAGCATAAAGAGCCTCAAAGGATTTCACACAACTCAAAACAAAGCATGATTGAAAAACGACAGGGGGTTATCAGAAGCACAAGACCAAACCTTTGGCTATCCAACCTAAGTCTAAACCAACCCTTATATGATCTGACTTAAACTACCCGTGGTAGATAACCAGAAGACAACTTCCAGTTTTAAACCTTATCATGAACACAAGAAGCCAACTAAATCCAGCCCTCAGAACTGGCAGCATGAAAGTTCAATATATCAACTCACACATAAACATTCGACATGGCCAGACTATAAATAAAGAGTATGCAACGGGTATGAAACTAATAACCTAATGGTGCACGATTGATAACTGATGCACATCATGATGTTACTTCAAACCTAACAAGTGCAAATATGCAAACCAAATGACATTAATGAGATCAGCTATCTTGTATAATGAAAAGAGAGACTTACCAACCAGATTCTTCCACACAAATAGATAGTTTTCAAGCATTTGAAGTGATGCACCAATCTTGAGTCTTTTAATCCTCCCAAGCTCTCTCTCTCTCTCTCTCTCTTCGTGTTGTTTATTGCAGCTCTACAGCCTTTATTTGGGTGAGTACTCTGAGGTGTAATGCTCTTGTTGTTGTTATTGTTGGTCACAAATAAAGGTTCACGAGTTCTGATACTTGGTGGATGGCAATATTGGTCTGAAGCATTGGAAGTTCTGGTGTGGTGTATTTGTTGATGATTGTTGGTTCTTTTGTTTGTTTAGTGTATAGAAGATGTGTTCTGATTGTTGTTGATCATAAAAAAGGGCGCATGAACCTTTATATTTGGTGTGAGGTATGATAACTCAGTGTATTGATGGGTCTTTTTAGTCCTGCTTGTGTTACCACACCAAGAGAGCAGGTTTTTTTTTGTGAAAAGCACAATGAGAGAATGGTGAGGCTTCTCTTGTTCTGATATGTCTGATCTTGTTATTATAGTTGGGGATATTTGGTGGTTGATGTGTTAAGGTTTTATTAAGTGCAGGGTGGATGTTGTGTGGGCTGCACAAGTAGGACATGTTTTATGGTACTTTGACAAAAAAAGAATGAATAAGAGAAGGTGAGCAATGGTATGCTTCTGATATTGGTTTGTCCCTCCTCTTCATTTGTAGCACCAGAACTTAAAGATATATTAGAGTTTTTTCTATGTGAAATGTTGCTCTCTAGTGAGTGAAAATTGGACTCCTATTTATAGGAAGAGTTGAGAGCTTTGAAACATTTTCCAACCATGCCCTCTTGAGAAATGCTCGTGTGAGCTGGATTTGGTTTGCTGAGCCAAGAAAATTTTCAAAATATTTGATGACTGATAGGGTAAGGTCTGATCCAGGTGTGAAGTGATTGGACCAAGGCTCCATGAATAAACAATACCTTTGTCTTGGAAAAGTTTCTCTCACCTCTTTGTCAAGTTGCCTCAAGTTAAATAAACCATGATATTTTAATGTGCCTCTTGCAAGGAAACGGGGAACAGGTTCTAAACACACTAATCTGGTCTCTAAACATCAGAACAATGGAGGTCTTCGTGATTAGAAGTGGTTTTGTATCATTATACAAAAGTTGGTTACTTGAAAATTAAGAAATGAAACCCCTAACTTTGAAGCTTCGTATCTCTCAGCTCACTCAATGGTTTGAGGAGTTCTAGTACTTTTTGGAAAGCCCTCAATACCCTCTACAACTTTCATGTTCAAATATTTTTGGTTTGAGGCATAGAACTATATGAAAATTGGGTTAAAGTTGTGTGCAAACTAAGGTGAAAAAGCTGAAATTTCACTAAGTCCCCAAGGGTGATTTATCTTCCAAGTCTTGTAAGTTAAAAACCATGCATTTTTTGGAAGAGGGTACTCTAATATGTTTTGAAGATCATGGAAAGAGCTTCCATCTGAGTTTTGAGTCACTCAATTTGGATGTGTGGTTTGAAAGTTATGACTGTTTCAATTTTTGCACAAGTAGTGAAATTTCCACATATGAAAAGTTTCATGAACCAAACTTTGCTTCCTTTGCAAGAAACTTCTTAAAACTTGACTTCTCATACCTTAACTCCTCAATGAGACATGTCATGATGGATTGAGGCCTTGGATGTTTCATTTTGGATCAAAATCTCAAGGATTAGGGCCTCAGTCAAAACCCTAATTTCAACTGTGAATGCACTGGAATGATCTATGATGATCTTGCTTCTTCCATCACATATAAGGCTCATAGATGGTTTCTAGGGATGTCTTCTATCATGTGGAATCAAGTCCTAGAGTTTGAGAATAACACTTGATCAAAGTCAAAGGCCACGATTAACTTGTCTTGACAAAACCCTAATTTGGAGGCAGGGTGAACTTGTGATTCTTTGTACTAGTGATGAAAGCCAGATGACCTTGGTTTCTTGTTAAATAAGACATCTTGAATGTAGGTAAGTTCAATTGGTTGATGAACCCATCAAACCTTGACTTGTTCATGACAAACCTCCTTGATGTTTCTTCAGGTTAAAACCCTAATTCTCAATTTGGTATGATGGTCTTTTGTTGACTTGATTTGATTGAGATCCTGGTTCCAATCAACTGATGAATCTTCGTGAAGATTAGTATGGAGCTAGAGGATGCCTTAGGAAGCCTTGAATCATGTGAGAGCTTGACTTAGGAGACCTTGCCCTCTTTCTGTGTAAACCCTAGTTTTCAACACCAAAGAAACAAACTTACAGGATGTAGGTTAGTTAAACAATGCATATATGATTGATCCTAAATGTCAATGCAAGATGTTATGACATCTAAGGGGTAAAATTTGGGGTACAACACACGGGACTGAAATAAAACGAAATCGCAAGCAACTGAATTTATCTCTAAACTAACTTAGAGTGGATTCATGTAAGAATCCCGCTATAAGAAGCAGAGTAAAAATCTATGTGCCCAAGCAATTTTCGGAAGTTAAATTGAACTTTAACTCCGATATCGCGACGCAATAAAATCGATGCAACAATCAAGCACATTATTATTATAGCAGTGTTCCATTTTTTTCACTAATTCAAATTAACCGAGAAAAAATAGAAAGCTAAACGCTACTCTCACAGGCTAACCACAATAATTTCATATTGCTACGAAAATGATAAGAAGCTAAAATAATAATACTAATAATAATAATAATAATGATAATAATAATAATAATACACTATATATATATATATATATATATATATATATATATATATATATATATATATATATATATATATATATATATATATATATATATATATATATATATATATATATATATATATAGTAAAAAATTAACGCATACATGTGTATAGTGTTTAACACTAATGAGTAACTAAAGAAAAAACAAAACTTATATATCTATATCATACCCCAAAATTTGGCCACTCGTTGTTTATTCGACTGTGTTTTCACTTCGTGTCATCTACATATCATATCATCTATTTTTGTCATGCATATTGTTTGAATTTTCATTCGGAATATACACGTTGAAATCTTAGTCATTTTTGGTTAATTATGTGAAAAATTTATGAGTGGACATGTTTTTCAATTAAACTCGCAAATGTTCATTATTCGTCTATCTTTCATACAATTCGGTATGATCTCTTTTTTTTTACCTATATAAAATAAAGATGAAAAAAAAATACATACATACATATATAAATACATACATATATAAATATATATATATATATATATATATATATATATATATATATATATATATATATATATATATTCATTATTCGTCTATCTTTCGCACAATTCGTCTATATATATATATATATATATATATATATATATATATATATATATATATATATATATATATATATAAATATTTATATATATTCAAATTGGTATTTTTTGGAAAAAATAATATAAATTCATACATTTTTTTATTTTTACAATTTTTGTTTTTTATGTATTTTGTTTCTAAATATATTTTGTTTTAAGTGAATTTTGTTTTTAACAATTTTTGTTTTTTACACAATTTGTTTTATATGCCAAATTCATCTTTGTTTACATAACATAAATTTTTTTTTGTTTTACATACATAAATTTTTTGTAACAAACTTTGAAAGAATCTAAATATTAGACTTTGCTTTCTCTTAGTCTTTGCAGCGAGCGATTTTTGTCGGTGATGCGACCACCTTATCGCTGGGTTTTCCTCACCGCAATGGTAGGAGGGGGTGCTACTTTCTGATTTCTTATTTATCCTGTGAAGTTGGAAGGGAAAGGTAAGTTATCTAAAACTAATCTTGCACGCGATTGTTCAACTGAACAAACGCTTAAAAGAGATTGGGGGGTCCGGGGTCAGGTTATACAATGGGTAGTTGTCAATTACCCATCATATATGTGGTTATCCACAGGATATCAACTTTAGGTTTCGCTTCGTAATTGATGGTGTTTATCCGTTAATGGGTTGGGAAAGTTTCTTAGGAAATATGATAGAGTGAGATTGAGTTTTGTTGATGTGGAAAATGGGGATGAATGATGACTAAGGTATGAAACCTAAAGTTTTTGACTGATGTATGAAGGTACTGGACCTAGAGTTTTTGATTAGTATGCTCGCTAAGATTTCACAATCTTATGCCTACGTATTCCCGTTTAAACGAAACAGGGAAATCAGAGCAATCGTAGTTCCTCCTATTCTAAGGGAGGAAAAATATGTTTTTGGTGTCTTGTTCGAAGCCCAAAATTGAAGCTAAAAGGTTTATTTGTGTCTTGTTCAAAGCCCAAGATTGAAGCTAAAAGGTTTATTTGTGTCTTGTTCAAAGCCCAAGATTAAAGCTAAAAGGTGTGACTGAGAGAGAACTTGTCATCTCTAAAGAGGTATTGTTGATTTTTGTGTGCCTTGATCAAAGCCCAAGGTTTGAAGCTAAGAGGTTGATTGACTCCACTGGGGAAATCCTTACCCACAGCCTAAGAGGAGGCTGGATAAGACCAACTCAATAAGAGAGGGTATATATTGGTGTCTTGTACAAAGCCCAAGATTGAGGAAAAAAAGAGACTGACTCTTTGGGGATATCATTATACAAAGCCTAAGAGGAGGCTGAAAGAGACTTTTTTGGGGAAAATGTTCTATCTGTCTTGTACAAAGCCCAAGATTGAGGCTAAAAGGATTTTGACTCCGCTGGGAAGGTTTGTATGTATCTTGTACAAAGCCCCAGATAGAAGCTGAAAAGAAGACTGAGTCTGCGGGAAAGAAATCTTTATCTGTCGTGTACAAAGCCCAAGATTGAGGCGGAAAGAGACTTTACTGACTCGGCTGAGGATATTTTAAGTGTCTTGTACAAAGCCCAAGATAGAGGCTGAAACGAGTTTGATTCTGCTTGGGAAATCATTCCTCGAAGCCTAACATAAGGCTGGGAGGAATTGACTCTGCTGGGGAAGTTATTTGTCCCGAGCTTAAGAGAAGGTTATGACGATTTATGTCTTGTACAAAGCCCAAGATTGAGGCTAAAAGGGTTTGACTCAGCAAGAGAGTGCTTTTATCTGTCTTGTACAAAGCCCAGGATTGTGGCTAAACAAGCTGGAGAAATCATTATACAAAGCCTAAGAGGAGGCTGACTTGTGCTAGGGGAAATATTTTTACCAAGCCAAAGGGAGGCTGGAAAAGATTAACCCAAAAAGAGAGTATTTTTATCTATCTTGTACAAAGCCCAAGATTGAGGCTAAAAGGGTTGACTAAATAAGAGAGTCTGGAACGTGCTTGACTCAACAAGAGAGTCTGAAAAGTGGTTGACTCAACAAGAGAGTCTAAAAAGGTAATTGACTCAACAAGAGAGTCTGAAAAGTGGTTGACTCAATAAGAGAGTCTGAAAAGGTGATTGACTCAATGAGAGAGTCTGAAAAGGTTAGCTCCACTGGGGAGGATCATTTGTACAAAGCCCAAGAGGAGGCTAACTATGCTGACAAAGGATCTTTATACAAAGCCTAAGAGGAGGCTATCTTCTGCCGGGAATTAATTAGATCCCGAGGCAGGTCCAAGTGGGGAATCAACTCTTGCTGAGGGTTACAGAAGAGTTGAGATATCAGATGCCTTGAGGTTCTCATTTGAGATAGTGTTATGATGATGATAAACCAACGCTGGCTTGGGATTTTTAGGAGAGAGAGTGGACTTTAACTTTGCTGGAGATTTATCCAGAATGACCGGGGTTTCATCCTATGTTTGTAGGGAACTTGAGAATGTCTTTGAGACTCAAGAGGGGATTTAGACTGTCCAAGTCTATTAGTGTGGAAGAGTTTTATCTTTTGTATGACGCCCAAGAGGAGGCCGACTCTTTTAAGGGATGAATATCAACTCCTAAAATTAGTCTGAGGTTTTGACTCCTTTTTAGAAAGACAGCTCTAACGAAGGATGACTAAGTTCTATCCTATACCTTTAGGAGGTCTTAAGGGTCCTTGTATTAAGCCCAAGAGAAGGCATGAGAACTTCTAAGAAGCCGAAGGGTCCTTGTACAAAGCCCAAGAGGAGGCGGGGATGCTTTTAGGAAGCCTGTGGGTCCCAAACCAAGAAAAGTTCAAGAAATGCTATTCACCGAGAATAGATAATTTAGTGAAAGTTCTAAGGTTTGAAGAAACTCAAGAGATGCCATTCACCGAGAATAGATCAACTCCGGGGAGTAGAATTTCTTTGACAATTTCTATGGGTGACAGTGTGAGAAAAGGTTCACGAGCAATACTGCCTTTCTCTTTGTTCCATATTGTTTAAGCCTAAGAGAAGGCAAGAATGTATCTGGAAATCCCATGGGGATCTAGTTTTGACTGTATTTAAGAGTGACCAACATGGCTTTACCTAGTTCTAGACCTAGTTGTCGGGGAAAACTCTAAATAACTATACTAGTATATATACAGTTGATATATGACAAGTATTAAAAAAGGGTATGAAAGAAGACTAACCATGCGCAGCATCCCACAATACAGTTATATATATTTGACATGTATTTAAAAGAATGAAAGAAGACTCACAATGTGCAGCTTCCCACAATACAGATATCTATATTAAAGCAAGTAAATGAAAGCGGATAAAACTTAAAGGTGAGCAAGCTTCCATGTTGTATTGTTAGTTGTTCAAAGAAATTAAAGAAAGTTTTGATAACAACTGTATATTTGAACCTAAATCAAAAGGGAAGTTGTTTTGATAAGATTGTACTGGGACTTATGCAATGACTGAGGCCCAAAAGGTTTTCTGTACAAAGGTATGGGTCTTACAACTCAAGGAGAGGCCCAAAGATTATTTAAAGAAAAGAAATGGGACTTACAACACGAGGGTAGGCCCAAGTGATTTGATTTTGAAATGGCGATCGCGCCGAAATTCTTTTAAACCAGAGGGACTTATACAATACCTGAGGCCCAAAAATGGTTATGGTTAAAAGGGGATTGGGTCTTACACTCTATTAGAGGCCCAAGGAGTTGGAAAATGAGTAAAGATGGGTCTTATAGCTCAAGGGGACGCCCAGGTGATTTTGTTACAAAGGCGACGACCGCGCCGAACTTTTAAAAATATACAGAGGGACTTATACAATGTGTGAGGCCCAAAAAAGTTTTATTTACAAAGGGGTGGGACTTACACTCTATCAAGAGGCCCAAAGAGTGTTTAAAGAAATTGATGAGGGTGGAATAAATCAAAACCCTAATTTTGTTTAAAAATGGAATTAATTTTGTTAAAAAATTAATAAAAATTATTGAAAACATGTAAAAAATGAGTGGTGATCTTGGATCGATGTTTCTAAAATCATGTTTTTGTCCACAAAATGATTGAAAACCATTTAAGTTGGGAAAATCAAGAGAAAGAAAATTTTCAAAATGTTGAAAAACAAATAAAAATTAATTCTTTTCAAAAATATCAAATATGTGAAATAAATAATATTTTTGGGGAATTTTTGTAAAATAAAATACTTTAACATTTTTGTGAATTATTAAAAAAAGAATCAACTCAAAATCATTAAAATTCAGAGAGAAATTAATTTTTGAATCAATTAAATAAAATCACAAAAAATTCAAAAATTAAAACATTTGAAAAAGGGCGCCAAGAACATCTTGTTCTCGCCCGTGTGCCCTGTTTTGCCCAGATTTGCCTTTTCTCATCAATCTGACTGGATACTTGATGGAATCATACAATCCACATATTAATCTGCTCGTTTTCAACTCACGATCATGTCTATGGTCTTTAATTTCATTTATTTTAAGCATGGAATGAGAAATCAAAACAAAACCTTAAGAACCCTAACTTGTTCATGAAGGCTGAGAAATTTGATACACGATTCATACAAAGTAATCAATAGAGGGGAAGCATTCTATGCATGATTATAAACATTTGGCAAAAGTTTTGTGTGAGGAAATATGCATAAATTATGAGATGACCAAGTTTAGACTTACTTGAAGATCGTGGCAGCAAGAGCAACTTGATTTTTGAGTTAGAGGTGTTACAGATGAGTTGTGATGATTTGAACAGCTCCCCTACACCATATGGAGTGTGTTTGGAACAGATTATGGCACCTCAACTGCAACTTTGTTGAAACCTTGAGCAAATGGATGATGATTTCATGAACTTGGTGTTCCAGTTGTTGGTTTAGTGTTTGATAAGCTCACATGTGATGTTTATGAGATGTGTGTGTGATTGGTTTGGTTAGAAACACATTCTAATTCAAAACCCGATAATAGCTTGCATTAGAAGGCATTTTTGGAAGTGAGAGTGTGATTTTGAGAAAGGCAAGTGTTATAGGCCTTTGGTGTACTCAAACTGATCAGAAATGAGGTTTATTTATAGTGTGTCAAGTTTGTTTTGGCATCCATAGGGAATGACAACTGCAGCAGGCCTTTGGCCAATGTGGATCAAATGGAATCTCAAGTCTCCTCTAGCCATTTACTTGAGGTTAGAGCACAGGCCTATGGTTATTTGATTCAGAGCTTATCCTTGACTCATTCAGTTAGGAATGCATTAGTCCATGCCACCTTGGTGTATGCATTGAATGCTTGGAAACAAAATTAGATATTTGGCATCTTTGTAGCTCTTTTGGTTTGGCATGCTACTTGTGGAATCTTGGACTTGGGAGGCTGATAGATCAATGCTTGTCCCTTGGTTGTTCCCCCTTAAGGTGTGCAGATGGATAACCATGCTTGTTGTTGCACAATTTGATCAAATCGAGCCCTTATGCACAAATCTGCCTTGCCAAGACAGTTTGCAGCAAGGCATGTTGCAGCTGTCATAACCCCTAGCTCAGGTGGAGTTTGATGGAGTTCTTGGGCATTTTGGAAAGCCCTCATATGACAAAACACATGTGTGATCATAGTTTGTCTTGAAACTTTTTGGATCCAAGTGAAAATGCCCCTACATTTTGGAAAAAGTAAAACAGATTCTGACTTAGTGAAAATGTCACTAAGTGTTGGAAAAAGTGGCATTTCATGTTTTCAGCCATTTTGATCACTCCATAGCTAAAAATCCACGAGGAATTGGAATGAGATGTAGTTGACACTTTTAAATTATGCCATGAGAGCTATAAATCCATCTTTGGATCATCCAAAATGGTTGCTTGGATCTCAAGTTATGATCCTTGGAAGTTGGTACCCTAACCACTTTGTTTCATAACTTAGAAAAATTCTAAGTTTTTTTGGTTACCCCTTTTACAAGTTAACTCACTTTTCTTGATTTTTCTTGATGAATGATGATTCCAATCACACATTAACATTGTTTTAGGGTTAAGGAACTTTGGTTGACCAAAAAATCAAAAATTCAAACTTTGACACACTACAAGAAAAATGGCATTTTACGACACTTATGTTGCGACGGTTTATTGCAAACCGTCGTCATATGTACCTTACGGCGGTTACTACGGCGGTTTTTTGAAACCGCCCTTAAAATTTGGAAAAAAAATTACATTTTGCGACGGTTTCTGGAAACCGCCTTTAAAATTTTGGAAAAATAAATACATATTACGACAGTTCTTGAAAACCGCCCTTAATAGTTGAAAAAAATAATAGATATTACGACGGTTCTGTTTTAACCGCCGTAAAATAAGTGTCGCGATTGTTGTTAACCGTCGTTAAACAATATATAGCACTGCTCATTGGGCTGCGACGGTTGGGCCCAACCGCCTTCATTTCTGGCCCGCTTTGAATTCTACGACGGAGAATAATCCGCCTCCATCCAAAACTTAAGGGAAATCGCGCCTTCTTCAGAAAAATTCAAGAAACTTAGCAAACCTTTCTTCTTCCCTTCTTCAGATCGCTGCTGTTGCCGGAGAGCTGCTGTTGCCGGAACACCATTTGCATCAACCCTATTTTCACAAAAACCCTATTTTAACAGGCCAGTTCTCTTGATTCTCTTGTGTGTATTTCACAAAAACCCCATTTTCTGTTATTCTTCTTCTGTTATCGCTGCACAAACCTTATATTCAAATAGTTGTCTTTTTCGTGTTTCTTTGATTTTCTGTTATGAATGGATTGTGATAGATATATTATAGAGTGGAGTTAGTGTTAGGTCAGTTGTTAGAGCTCGATTTGCTTTAGCAAAGTTAGTTAGGGTTAACTAACTGTGTTAATTTGAATTGGAGAGAAAAACTACTAGGTTAGTATACTGAGAAAAACAATTAGAAATCTATGTCAGCACAACAATTTGAGAAAAACTGCTAGGTTAACTAACTGTGTTAATTCCTTACATAGCAAAAAGGAATTGCAGTAATCAATTCAATTTAGAACAAGATGCATAACTTTTTAATCAGCTTGAACTAAAAAGCATTTCAGTTATATATGAAAAAACCAGCACCATTTAGTTTTCTCAATCTACTTTGTTGTTTGATTTAGTTTTCTCGATCTACTTTGTTGTTTGATTTAGTTTTCTCAATGTACTTTGTGATTGGTGTTTGGATTCTCAATTCTATTTGAAAACTAGATGCATAACTTTTCAATCAGTTAGAATTAACACGAAGCATTTCAATTATGTATAAAAAAACAGTCTGGTTTGGTTTTCTCAATCTACTTTGTGGTTATTACTCAATATTTTCTTAGAAAAGATAAGCTAATTTTGCATCTTTCAGATAGTCCATACCAATGATACCATGCCAAATCGAAATCATACCATAGATCTCCTAGTTACCTTAACCAATACATAGGAACAAATCAAATAACTCTAAAATCGACGACTCCAAAAGAGACGATGGTCTACCCACCCACCTAAACCCCCAACTGGTTTGAACAAATAACACACCCACCTAAGTCGACAATGATCTATTGGAGGAACTAACTGCCAATAGAACACCACCATTTTGACAAGAACCCAACCTTTTCAAATCCCACTCAACCTACTATCGCCGCACACAGACAAACTAAAGACGTCCACATGAGATGACCCTGCCTAGTACAGAATTTGGTATAAATTTCCATTTCTATGTGGAAATGGAATTTCAGACTCTGAAATATTATCCATTATGCCACCATAAGGAAAAAGATACATGAATGCATCTTTGGCGCCATCTTCATGAAACATAGGCCATATTCCTTGTAATCCATTTTCAGAAATGGGAACTCTCACAAAATCTGATTTTACTTTGAAAATATCCTTTGAAGCTTGTGTTCTATTGAGCAAAACCTCATGTGATTCTCCTTTAGGAAATCCATAAAGGTTAAGAACTGATTCAATCCAACTCATCTCAGTACAATCTTCTCTAACCAAACCTAGTTCTGGAAACTTCTCTTCCATCAAGGGAATGAGTTTATCTACACCTCCAAGAAACAAGGATTGAAATAAAGCTTGTACTGTTGTTGAGTTCGACTTTGAATTTACCCTTTGCAAGATAACACCAATATACAAGTTTTTATCAATTTTACTTGCTACATGTTGCCACTTATGAACAAGCTTTGTTGCATTTTGTTCCAATGTTTTTGGAACATTAAACACTGTCACAATTGATGGAACTTGAACAAGTTTTATCTTCCATGAAATTATAACACCAAAACTTGCTCCTCCACCACCTCTAATAGCCCAAAACAGATCCTCACCCATTGCTTCTCTGTCAAGAAACCTACCATTCACATCAATTATGTGAGCATCAATCACATTATCAGCTGCAAGACCAAATTTACGCACCACAGTTCCATATCCGCCACCACTGATGTGCCCACCAACACCTATAGTAGGACAAGCACCTGCCGGAAAGCCAAGATTTTGGCTTTTCCGACTAATTTTATAGTAAAGTTCACCCATTGTTGCACCAGATTGAACCCAAGCAGATCTGTTTTCTACATCTATTTTGATCTCTCTAAAGTTTGTGAGATCAATGATTACGTAAACACTTCTTCAACAAAGCTAGTAGTAAGCAGATGGTGGAAGTGGCAACACATATGAAATAGAGTCCCCAAAATTTGTCAAGAGTCAGACTCTCAGTTTCTTCTGGAGATGATGGTGAGTTGTTCGAGCATTTATTGGAAGGTGTTAACCATTTACCTTCCAAATCTTTTAGTCTTCCATTTTCTGCTAGTGTTAAAATTGCTTCAGAAAAGTCTTTTGCCATTGGATCATCTTTTTGAAATACCTGCAAAATCATAGAGCATGAAACCAAACATGAGTATACAAAACTAAAACAGATACTAATGTACTTTGAAAAGACAACTAGTAACTTTTTGTAGAAGTAAACAGGCCAAAGAAAAAGTTGCAGGCACTCACAAATCCCATTCCTCCAAATCTATAGGCTGCTGTAGTTGAAGTGTATTCTTTGCAGTATTTATTCAAGAAAACCTTCTCGTATGGGCTCTCAGCAAATAGAGCAGAAATATTTTTGTTCTTGAATTTATTCACAGTGTCCTCGAAGTCATGGCCGCCGCTTCGAATCCGAACCTGCATGCCATGGTTTCGGGAACAGATTATGATTGTTTGAATATGTGAAACTTCTTGAGGTGTGATAATTACAAGGGGTTTCGGTGTTGTGTGTGTCACAAATCTGAGATTTTGAGTTGAAAACTGAAGTATTGATGAGTATGAGGAATTGGTTTTTGTGTACACAAGTTTAGATATTGAAGAAGTGGAGTTATGTGAATAACCATAGAGACATTGAAGGTACCTATCTTCATGAGGAGTACTAGTAGAATAAACTGCAGAAGATGTATATGAAAATAAAACTGCTATTAGTACAATAGTTAAATATGAGCTTAGAGGAATCATTTTTTTTGCTAGTGATTCTGTATATATGATGCTGCAAATTTTATAAATGAAATTCTAGTTGTAGTGTGGAGAATATGTAAACTAAAGTGTGCTAATAAAAAATTTATACCAAATTCTGTACTTGGCTTCATGTTGTGTTGATGTGTGAATGTTACATATGTTAAATTGCTGCTGTTAAAATCGATACAGTTGGTGATTATTTGCAGCAATCCTGTTACGTTTTATTTGCGTTAGCTGTGATTTCAAAGTTTTATTGAAACAAATATGTTGCTGTTGTATTATCAACTTGCTGAATTTGGTGAATGGGCTGCTAGTAATTAGTGATTATGTTTGATTCCATATGTTTTGTCACTGCCTTTTTTGTGGTCGATGATGGTTTTCTAAAACATAGATTCCGATATTGAATTGTTTTTTTATCGATGTGCAATTTGATTGAGTATATTAATTTATACTTCTAATTCTTGCAGAAACCAATAGCAAAACTCATCCGGATCGATATGTGTTAATTGTGACCAGTGGAGGCTTAAATCATCAATGAACAGGGGTAAGCTAAGCTTCTTTCTTAATGAACTATGTGGTATTGGTTTGTTTATGCAATTCTTTTGATCAATCAAGTATATAGAAGTTCAGTGAGGTTAACTTATTAATTGAAATAAGAATATATATACCTATTTCTACATATAATCAGTTTTTTATTTTATGCATGAATAGTTTTTCAGTTTTTTTTCCATTAGTAAACATAATTGCACATACACTCAAAGTATTATAAACAAGATGTTTTTCCTTTATATGCTGCCACATGAAATATATAATATGCTTTAACTTTATTGCACCATAAACATGCTTCGTATGATTTGCAAAATAAGTAAGGGTTGAAATGTCTCTAACTTTGATGATACCAATTTGAATGATATATTATGTGGCTGCAGATAATTGATGCGGTTGTGGCTGCCTATATCAATGTTTTATATTAAAGATTTGGAAATTATAGAAACTATGTTTTATTTTATATTAAAAAAAATAAAAGATACCTAAATATCAATGTTGTGTTTTCATTATAATTTTAGTAAATATTCATATTTCTACCATAAAAGATACCTATATATTAACCAATGTTGTGTTTTAATTTCATTCTTGACCATGCTTTTTTTTTAGAAATGGATAAGTCATGGATTACAAAGCCACAATCATCGATCGCGTATCAACAAGGGATAAAAGAATTTATTAATTTTGCATTTAAAGGTGCAAAAGAAAATGATGTAGTAATATGCCCTTGTAAATGTTGCGGTTTTAGAAAATCAAAGAGTATGAGTGAAATGTTCGACCACTTAATGTGGTCACCATTTCCGAAGGGATACACTATGTGGATTCATCATGGAGAGTCTTTTGACCTACCTAGTACTATCTCCCCAAGTACTACTCCAAATATGGTTGAAGATGCTATCATTGTCGAAGATTGTATTCAGAACATGATCGACGATGCATTTGGAGTTGATAGGAATCATGCTAATGATATACCATCTGCATCAAATTTGGAGACTGACGAAGAAGATTATGTGATGAAAAATGCAACTCAGGAAAGAAAAAAAGCCAAAGAGTACTATGAATTGGCTAGAGAGGGAGAACAACCTTTATATGAAGGGTGTAGACAATATTCAAGACTATCTTTTTTGGTAAAGTTGTACCATATAAAGTGTTTATGTGGATTGAGTGAGAAGGCAATGACAATGATTCTAGAGTTAATAAAAGATGCATTTGAATATGCAAACATTCCAAGTTCATTTTATGAAGCCAAGAAATCAATCACAAAACATGGTTTAAATTATGTAAAGATACCCGCATGTTCAAACGGTTGCATGCTTTATTGGGAAGAAGATGAAGACACGGAGTCTTGCAAAACTTGCAACACTTCAAAGTGGAAAATAGATGAAGAGGTCCGTGTTAACAAGAAAATGAAGAAAATTCCTGCCAAGGTTCTTCGTTATTTTCCATTAAAACCTCGATTACAAAGATTATTTTTGTCATCAAAGACGACCGAGGATATGAGGTGGCATGCAACAGATACTAACAATGATGGAATGTTAAGGCATCCTAGAGATTCAGAAACTTGGAAGAAATTTGAATCAACACATACTTGGTTTTCATCAGATCTGCGAAATGTGCGTCTTGCATTGGCTAGTGATGGCTTTAATCCTTTTGGTGTGATGAGTGCAAACAATAGTATTTGGCCAGTTGTTCTCATTCCATATAACACTCCTCAATGGGTTTGCATGAAGCAGACATCGTTTATAATGTCAATGATAATTCCTGGTAAAGAAGCACCAGGAAATAATATCGATGTCTACTTACAACCCTTAGTCAAAGAACTAAAGGATTTATGGACAAATGTGCTTTCCTATGATGGCTTCACAGTGCCCATGTTTAAATGTGAATGGGCTAATACCACAAACCCAAGAGGCATTAAGATAGATAAGTTGGGTTTTACCTCTATAAACTTTGCAAGACTATTACATACTAGGGAACATGAAGATAATGAGCCATACATTCAAGCGTCAGAAGCTCAGATGGTTTTTTATGTAGATGATGAGAGTGAACAAGGATGGAGCATACCTGTTCATTTGAAGCCAAGAGACTTGTATGACATGGGTGGAAATTATGAAATTATGACACCCATTGAGCCATATCCATCACAAAATTTGGAACAAATTTTTTCTAATGCTAATCCTGGAACTTCAGCGGAAAATGATGCCGATAATTAAGATATATTTTTTTATTGATAAGAAGTCTAGCTTGTTTGTAACTCGTGTGAGACTTATGTTTTTTGTTTCTTATCCCTAATTAATGTATGAGATTCTTACTTTTTTAGTTGATTCATCGTTATAAAATGAAGTACCAACGTATGACATTGCATAATTTATCTTTTAATTTATTGCGTTTATGTTATGTTTATTAAATTTATAGTCATGATTGATGTTACTCTTTGTGATTATGTTATATTGATTAAAGTTGTAGTCATAATTTATCTTTTAGTGTACTGACTTGTTTATCACCTATACTTGCAGTTGAAATCTGTTGTGAAATAATGAATCCATCATATGATGATATTCGCCGCAAAACTATTGAAGAGAATCAAAAAAAGATGCGGGCTCTCAATCTTACTAAACTCTCTCAATCCCTTTACAAATCATCTTCGTCTTCTTCAAAACCATCATCGGTTAGTAATATATTCTCATATAACTAATAATATCAATAATGTTTCAAAATTAATTAATTGTATTGATTGTTGACTGATATTCTCTGATGTATTTTAATTTATTCTGTGAAGGGTCGTTCGAGGTTTGTACAACCTGGAGAGCTTGAAGTAAACAAGAAGCGCCTATGTTCAACGACAACTCAAAAATCATCAATAGCCTCTCCACCAATCCAAACTACAATAACACCTCCGCCAATCGAAACTACAATGACCCCTCCGCCAATCCAAACTACAATAATCCCTCTGCCAATCCAAACTACAATTGAAGACGTAGTGGTAGAAGATGAGGATGGAGACGTTGTGGTAGAAGATGAGGATGGAGACGTTGTGGTAGAAGATGGGACTAAAGATGTTGTTCGAGTGGCTAGTTCTGAGTATTGGGATGTAAATGTTATTAGTAAGTAATTTAAGGTTAAAGTATCTGTAAGAAATTTAATTTTTTACATAGTTCAGTTATGACATTAATTTGTTTACTTTTTTATGTGATAGATGTGGAGGGTTATGTTTCAAAAACACGTTTATGTGTGAAAGATTTGGTTGCAAAATCAGAGTCTGATGGAACATGGATAATACTTGAATGGGATAAGACTCATCGTGCAGTAGGACCGGCGGCTGGTTTGTTAGCAAGGTATTTAGGTGTACTTATTAGAATGTTTAAAGACTTTCCCATAATGTTCGAGAGTTGGAGGAGTATTCCAATGGATAAAAAAACATTCTTTTATGATTCAAAGATAAAGGTATCATTAATAAAAAATATTACATATTTTGTAAATTAATTTTATCGTGCCTATCATTTGTTTTATTAACCCATTTTTATTCGTATGGTTAGCTCCATTTTAATGTTGATGATGGGCGTGACAAAGATTATATACTTGGTTCTGCTGTAAAGAAATGGAAAGATGGTCGTTGTCAATTGTTTCAAAAATTTTATAAATGGGATCTCACTTTGGAGGAAAATCTTCAAAATGATCCAAAATGCAAAGGCATTGAAGGAAAAGATTGGGCTGTTTTTGTTCAATATAGGCGGAAAGAAAAAACACAGGTAATATTAGTGTTTTACTCATATAATTTTATTTTTAATATATAAGTAATGCATTGTATCTTATTCCTATCTATAACGCGTGTTTTTTTTGTTACCAATGTAGAGATTAGCAAAACAAAATGCCCAAAATAGAAGAAAATTGAAGATTCCGCATACACTTGGATCTAAGTCGCTTGCAAGGAAGCAACATGAGTTGGTATGTCTAAATCTATATATTGTTGGTTTTATGCTTGATAGTATAAATAATTAATATTCATTCTTATTTGTAGGAATCGAGAGATGGGCGATCATACAGTAGAGGAGAAATGTATGCAATTTCGCATAAAAAGTCTGACGGGTCTTTTGTCAATGAACATGCACAGAACAATAATGTAAGTACAAGTTAATTTTTTTAAACTATTTGTTAGTCTCCTTAAAGTTACTTATTTGTTTTGTTTAAAATAATATATGTACATTAGTTGTTAGAGAAATTTTGATAGATTGTGAATTCAGTTATCAGTGAAATTCTTTTCGAATACTTTCCACTGGTGATCTAGAAAAACTTAAGGTTAATTAAGTTTAATTAATATTTGCTGCAACAGAGGAGGCAATCTTTATACATGTCATATGTCTGTCTAGAAATGTCTGTCTTATGTAAGGAAACAACTTAGTAACTACACCTCATTTTCTAGAAATGTCTGTCTTATGTTAACCTGCTCACACATGAGATTTGGTTGAAACATAATCTTCTGAACAACAACAAATGCGTAATCTAATCAACTTAGTAATGCTGCATAATTCAAAGATACATAACAAATTTAAATGAATCAGACAACACAAATCAACCTCATAAAGTTCGATTTCTTCGTTAAGATCATAACCAGCTAATCTATTTAACTTTCTTAACATTTTTGATGGCCTGTGATTACAGTTCACATAGAGCCTTCCAACATAACTGCCATATAAAAAAAACAATCACATTTGATGTCAACTATATGGTTCATCTTTTACCGCAACGCACGATAAATAACACAATAAACTAACTATTCAGTACCGTAGCTCCTCTTTTTCAGGATCATATAACTTGAAAAACAGTAATATATCATCCTTTCCCCTACCGGGCAGTGGCGTGGGACAGTAATATAGGTTGTTTATATTACAATGGTTATATATCATCCTTTCCCCTACTGGACACTGATTTTACTGTGAATGAAGTTGGATGAGGCATAGTTTCTTGGCGTTGTATTTTCCTGGCTTAAATGAAGTTGGCTGAGGCAGAGTTTCTTTGACTTCAAAGTATGTTTTGCTTTGGATTTTGTCAAAATTTAGCCTCTTTGGAGCACCTTCTGCACTTGTTCCCTGAATTCATTTATGCTCTTATTCTTAGTCATCAACAATGAGAATCATATATAAAATGATGCACTTAGTTTAAGGTGTCAATAATATATAAAATGTAAGCCATATAAATATAATTTAATATGTTATTTGAGTTCTATATAAACAGTGAAGTTTATGAGCTCTAACCTTAATAATAAAAGTTTGATATAGTAATTCCAAAGGTTTTTGGCTTAAAATTGTGGTTGCGGTTTTCAGTGTTGAAGTTGCTGCTATTGTGTTTACTGCAATGCATGTTACGGCTGTTGTTGTGTAATTATTGGTTTAGAGGTGTTTGAAATATTCAGTTGAGAGTACTAATATGCTTGCAGTCTGTTATGTGTTTCAATCTGATAATGTAGCCTAATCTCATGCCTTATATTTTTGTGTTGATTTTGAAATGGATGATGCTAGGTTTTGAGTAGTGAATGTTTAGGGATAACAGTTTGTAATTGAGAGTAATTGGAATTTTTAGTTGATTAACAAACAAAGCAAGTAACTTGAGATAGTAATTTTTAGTGGATGATGCTAGTTTGTAATATGAGATAGTTGTTTATTTTGATTTTTAGTTAATTAACAAACAGAGCAAGTAACAACTTACCTTATATATAAATAAATAGTTATAGTTCAATGCAATTACAGCGTCCTTATTAGCCGTAATTTATTCGTGTTTCACTTTGTGTGTCATGAAACTGTTTAATTAATGCACATTTTGTAATTGTGACTAGCAGACATCTCAATTTTTTACTAAATAAATGGCAACCAAAGCTTAATGGATCATATCATCATATGGTGTGTCACTGGCATATAAACAGTAATATATCATCCTTTCCCCTACCGGACACTTTCGGGGTGGCTTTGACATTGTTGTTCCTTGTGATTGGAAAACGACTATTTTCTGTCACGTAGTTGGATTCCAAGAGGGTTCAATCACCTATTTGATGACGGTTTTATAGTAAGGATAGTAGATTTTGCTGAGTTTGACAAGAAGTTTGGCTTTGCCTTCTTTGTTGCATTTGTTGTGAATTTTCAAGTACTGGCATTAAGTATAATGTTGAACATGATATGTACCTTTTACTCTACTGGCTTTGTCTTCAAGTACTGGCTTTGTTGTGAATTTTCAATATGTGTCAACCTTTTGCTACTGTTATGTACCTTGCACTGTTTCCTTTGAATTGTACCTTGCCCATGAACTTTCTCTCTGTTGTAGATAGGTATTTGGAATGGCTTAGGATAATTTGAAAGTTTATTTGTGTTCATTTAATTCCATGTTGTTGGCTTGTACTTTAGGATTTCAAAATTTGGAAACATTCATGTATGCCACATTGCCACTGCCATGTTCCTCTATATGCTTTGCCTTTTAGTAACTTTCAGCTTGTTTTTGCTGTGTATTGTTTCTGGGAATGAATCTGTTTAGTGTATGCCACTATGTTTTGAAAATAGATTTTGAATGAATTTTAATTGTGCAGGAAAAATTACAAGCTGCAATTAAGGATTCCGTGTCTGAAAATGAGGCATTTCAGAAATTATTTGGAAAAGAACATCCTGGATATGTTCGTTCCATGGGACTTGGAGTTACACCATCTCAGATTAATAGATATGCGAGATCGTCGTCTTCTTTTGAAGAAAATGAAAAAATAAAGAAAATGCAAGAAGAAATTGATGCGCTTAAAGAACAAAATTCAAAAATTGATGACTTGATGAATGCAATCACATTCTTAAAGGAAAGGGACAATGCTAGGAAAGAAGAAATTGAATTCTTAATGCAAATGCAAAATTCTAGTGGAAGACAGGTATGATTTTCATGAAATATATCATTAACGTTAAAATACATAAGTTTAAAATTGATAGTTCATTCTAGTGGAAGACGTTCTTCTAAGTTTAATATTTTTTTTTTCACAGGAATTGGAGTCACCTATTGATGGTAGACGTTCTTCTGAGTCTAGCTACCGATTTGCAGATAATGGATCATCAAGAAGGACAAATTAGACTTTGATATGTTTTTCTATGTACTTTTTTAGCGACCTGGTGATAGGATACGTTCTTATGAACTTTTTTTAATGTATTTTTGGCATTATGATGCACATGATTAGGATTTTATGATTATGGATATATTAGATGTTTTATGGATATTACATGATTATATAATATGACATGATTATTGTTATGGATATTACATGTTTACGATTGGATTTAATTTTACCATTTAAAATGTAATATAGAAAATTATATAAAAATGTAATTAAGTATTAAAAAAAATACCATAAATAAAAATATTTATGTGGAAATAATTTAAAGTAAATAATATTTAAAAATATAATCAATATGAAATTTACATTAAAAACAATAAAAACAAATAAAAACAAAAAATCAATATGACATATACGACAGTTATAACCGTCGCAATCAACAATAAAAAAAGAAAATAACGACGGTTATAACCGTCGTGAACAAAAATAAAAATATAAAAATAATAGGAAAATAACGACCGTTATAACCGTCGCAAATATTGATATAATCCTCTACCACACTGAAAATTACGACGGTTTTAACCGTCGCAATTAACAATGACAACAATAATCAGTAAGCATTTTGAGACGGTTGGAAACCGTCACAATATTGAATTTACGTCAGTTAGATACCCGTCGTAAAGCTTACAACGCTTTGCACGACGGTTTTCACAACCGTCGCAATTTGCCCTCGCGACCCACACTTCTGCGACAGTTCTAAAACCATCGTAAAGTATAAATTACGGCGGTTAGAACCGCCGTAATATACCAAAATAAACCGTCGCAATTTGCCAAATTTCTTGTAGTGACATTTTGTACAGTTGACTTTTTATCAAATGAAATCCAAACTGTGCGATCCTTTGTGAAATCAAGTCCTTAACCTAAATCAAATCTAATGGATGGACTCCATAGGTGATATATGGTGTATTGAATCATGTCCCAAGGTTTGGGAGCATGTCTTGGTCAAAAGTCAAAGGTACAATTGACTTTTCCCTCAAAACCCTAATTGTGGTCCAGATGGAAATGAAACTTGTGAATCAAGTTTCCTGGGTTAATCCATTGTTGTAAATGGATCAATGTAGTGTATCAGAGACCCTCAAATCATGTCTTGAGGTCTTGGCTCATGTTTTGTCCCAAATGTCAACTTAGGGGTGAATTAGGTCAAGAAACCCTAATTCCTGATTTTTGGTGAATGCATCCCCTGAGGCTAGAGTGACTTGATGATTGGGTCCATGAGGTCCCTTGGAGTATCTTGAGTTATGTTTTGAAGCATTGGCTCATGCCCAGAGGAAAATTTCTACCTGGAGGCCTTGGTCGATCAAAACCCTAATTTGGTGACACTGGCGATCTTGAGGCTTAATCCACTTGGAATGTTGCAACTTTGTGCTTGATTCTTGATGTGGGAGTCCTCTTGATCACTTATGGGTGTTTGAGAGGTTAGACAAGTTCAAGATCATGTCATTCCTTGATTGATTCTTTGTCTAAGTGCTCAGAGAGGGCTTGAAACCCTAATTCTTGTTTGTAGTGAATGCTCACCCATCTTTGGGGAGACTGATGAGGCATGTAAATACATACATATTGTGATGATGATTTACACAATGATGGGGAATCTTGGTGGTCAAAATTTGGGGTATGATAGTCTTCTCTTATCTTCACTTAGCTTAAGCCTCAAGTCACTTTTTTACTATAAATAGGCATGGTTAGAAGCATGAAAAATTACACCAAAACAATTGCTCCTATGTTTGTTTTCAACACTCTCTCCCTCCTACAAACCCTCTTAACTGCTGCAACAACAAACCGAGCCAGCATCCATCCAACAAAGCTCAAGGAATCTTTCTTTCTCTTCTGGAACTCCATTGAAGAAGCCTTGTACTTTCTCCAAGATGTAAGTGTTCATACACTTTGATATCTTTGTACATGCATCATTCTTGAACATTTATTGAAGCAAAAATGTAGTTCTTAAAGTGTTTGTTATGGTCCTCATACTGCTTGCACTTTAACATGTTTATATGTGAAGTTTATGTTGTTTAAAAATTAGAGTTCAGTTCTGGTTTTTTGATTCATGTGTTTTGTACGTCGAGTTTTAGTGTGTTTGAGTGGTACCATTAGATTCCTTGCGAAAAATAGAGCAAGTTAGGTTCTTACTGTTTTTAATTTCATGAAAGAATGAAGAAGTTATGAAGCTTAGAAGACTGGCCATGGTGGAAACGCGTAAGGAAGAAGAAAGGTGTTTTGCTTCTGATTTCTATTCTGCTTCTGATCTGTCTTGCTTCTGATCTGTTTTGCTTCTGATCTATTCTACTTCTGATCTGTCTTGCTTCTGATCTGTTTTGCTTCTGATCTGTTCTGCTTCTGATCTATCTTGCTTCTAATCTGTTTTGCTTCTGATCTGTTCTGCTTCTGATCTGTCTTGCTTCTGATCTGTTTTGCTTCTAATCTGTTCTGCTTATAATCTATCTTGCTTCTGATCTGATCAGTTCTGCTTCTGATCTGTCTTGCATATGATCTGTTTTGCTTCTGATCTATTCTGCTTCTGATCTGTCTTGCTTCTGATCTATTTTGCTTCTAATCTATTTTGCTTCTGATCTGTCTTGCTTCTGATCTGTTTTACTTCTGATCTGTTCTGCTTCTGATCTGTCTTGCTTCTGATCTGTTTTGCTTCTGATCTATTTTGCTTCTGATATGTTCTGCTTCTGATCTGTTTTGCTTCTGATCTGTTTTGCTTATGATGTATTTTGCTTCTGATGTATTTCCTTCTGATGTATTTTGCTTCTCATTTTTTGCTATTTTTCATATATTTTGTGGTTTTTGTTAATTAATTCCAAAATTAATTTCTCTCTCAATTTTAGTTATTTTTTATTGGTTCTTTTTTTGAAAATTCCCAAAAATATCAAAATATTTTATTCTACAAAAAATTCATAAAAATATTATTTATTTCATATATTTGGTATTTTTGTAAAGAATTATGTTTTATTTGTTTTTAAACATTTAAAAATATTTCTTTCTCTTGATTTGCAAATTCAAATGATTTTCAAATAATTCCATGAATGAAACATGATTTTTCAAACATTAATCCAAGATCACAACTTGTTTTTCACACATGTTTGATAATTTTGATCATTTTAATTGAATTTTTATTCAATTAAAATACATTTTAAAATCAAATTAGGGTTTTGATTATTTTTACCCTCACAAATCTTTTTCAAAACACTTTGGGCCTCTAATAGAGTGTATGACCCAACCCTTTTTGTAAATAAAACCTTTTTGGGCCTCAGGCATCGTATAAGTCCCACTGTGTTTTCTAAAACCGCAGCGCAATCGTCGCCTTTTAAACAAAACTCATCTGGGCCTCTCCTTGAGTTGTAAGCCCCATCTTTTGTATAAAATAAACTCTTTCGGCTTCTGATAGAGTGTAAGACCCAATCCTTATTGTACATAACTAATTTTGGGCCTCAGTCATTCTATAAGTCCCACTGCAATTTTAGAAAAATCATGCACGATCGCCATTCCAAAACAAAATCATCTGGGCCTACCCTTGAGTTGTAAGTCCTATTTCTTTTCTTTTTTTTTCAAACACTTTGGGCCTCTAATAGAGTGTAAGACCCAACCCTCTTTTGTACATAAACAATTTGGGCCTCAGTCATGGTATAAGTCCCACTGTGTTTTCAAAACCTCGGCGCGATCATCGTTTTCAAGCAAATCATCTGGGCCTCTCCTTGAGTATAAGCCCTAATCTTCTTTTCAAAACAACTTTCCCCTTTGATTTAGGTTCAAATTCATAGTTGTTACCAAAACTTTCTTTAATTTCTTGAACAACTAACCATACATCTCTTACAATGGAAGCTTGCTCACCTGTAAGTTTTAAACAGTTTTCTTTTAGATACTTGCACATATATATATATATATATATATATATATATTTGTTTGTGCTGGAAGCTTGCTCACCTGTAAGTCCTCCTACCCTCTTTTACATACAATATATATTTCATCTATATATATATATATATATATATATATATATATGCCTGTGTATTATCTGTTTAGAGTTTTCCCCGACAATTAGGTCTAGGATTAGATAAAGCCAGTGGTCACTCTTTTAACACGATCAAAACTAGTTCCCCATAGGAATTCCAGATACAGTCTTTCCTCCTCTTGGGCTTATACAATATGGAACAAAGAGAAAGGTATTATTCCTGGTGAAACTTTTCTCAGACTGTCACTATTAGAAATTGTCAAAGACATTCATTTCCCCCAGAGAGGATTAATTCCCGGTGAAACCTCTCTTGAATTTCTTCAAACCCTATAAGTATTCACTAAAAAAAAGATTATTCCCGGTGAAACTCTTCTTGAACTCTTCTTAAGTTTGGACCCACAGGCTTCATAAAAGCATCCCCGCCTCCTCTTGGGCTTTGTACAAGGACCCTCCGGCTTCTTAGAAGTTCTCACGCCTACTCTTGGGCTTAATACAAGGACCCTGAAGACCTCTTAAAGGTATAGGACAAAACTTAGTCATCCTTTGCTAGAGCAGTCTTTCCGAAGAGTCAAAATTTTAGACCAATTTTAGGGTTGACACTCATCCCTTAAAGCACCAGCCTCCTCTTGGGCATCATACAAAGATAAACTCTTCCATACTAGTAGACTTGGACAGTCTAATCTCCTCTTAGATCTCAAATACATTCTCAAGTTCCCTACAAACACAGGAAAAACCCCAGTCATTTAATCAATCTCTAGTAGAGTTTAAACCCTCACCGAATCTAAAACTCAGTCTTTCACCCTAAATTTCCCCAGCTAGGGTCAGCTTATCATCAGAAGCTCAAGGTATCTGATACCTCAACTCTTCTGTAAACCTCAACAAGAGTTGATTCCCCATCTTGGACCTGCCTCTGGATCTCAATAATCTTCAGCAGAAATTAGCCTCCTCTTAGGATTTGTATAAATATTTTTCCCCACTCTCTTGTTGAGTCAATCACCTCAAAACACTCTCTTGTTGAGTCAACCCTTTTCAGCCTCAATCTTGGGCTTTATACAAGACAGATAAAAACACTCTCTTGTTGAGTTAACCTTTTTTCAGCCTCAGTCTTGGGCTTTGTACAAGACAGATGAAAACACTCTCTTGTTGAGTTAACCTTTTTCAGCCTCAGTCATGGGCTTTGTACAAGACAGATAAAAACACTCTCTTGTTGAGTCAATCATCTTTTCAACCTCCTCTTAGGCTTTGTATAATGACCCTTCTTTACCTCAGCAAAAGTCAGCCTCAATCTTGGGCTTTGTACAAGACACCCATAAATATCTTCAGCTGAGTCAGTCAAATGTCTTTTAGCCTCAATCTTGGGATTTGTAGAAGACATATAAATCTCCCCAAGTAGAGTCAATCCTCTTTTCTACCTCAATCTTGGGCTTTGTACAAGACAAATCATACTCTCCAGCAGAGTCAATCTTCTTTCAGCCACAATCTTGGGCTTTGTACAAGACAGATAAAACCTCTCACCAGTAGAGTCAACCCCTTTTAGCCTCAATCTTGGGCTTTGTACAAGACAGACAAAATATTTCCCCGGAAAAGTCAATCTTTAGCCTCCTCTTAGGCTTTGTATAACCATATCCTCAAAGAGTCAATCTCTTTTTTAGCCTCAATCTTGGGCTTTGTACAAGACAGATTAAACACTCTCTTGTTGAGTCAGTCTTTTCTGGCCTCCTCTTAGGCTTTGTATAAGGACTTCCCCAATGGAGTCAATCAACCTTTTAGCTTCAACCTTGGGCTTTTATCAAGGCACACAAAAATCAACATTCCCTTCAGAGGAAATTAAAATCTATGTAGGAAGATACTTCTTTGTATATCACAATCTCAAAACAGATAAAACAAAACAAACCTTAATCCTAGATAACTGTTGTAAGTGGCACACTTGTTGATTCAAAAATCCAAGTTGTCGTCCATCATTTATCCTGGTAAATCCCTTTCTTTCATCTAATTGTTGTAAGTGGAAAGCCTCTGGATTATTTACATCCAAGCCAATGTCCCTCTCTTAGCATGCACTACGCCAAAATTACTCTTTTGCAGCACTACATAGGCAGCGCTTTATTACAAAAGCACTGCTATAAGTTAAAAAATTTAGAAAACACGGAAACTGTTCACTTAGAAAAATAAAAGCGCGTCTAAATATAAGACCTTAGACAATGCTTTTGAGGAAAGCGCTTTCTAAGGTCTTATAAATTAAAAAAAAAATTAAAGGAAAATATTAGACAACGCTTTCCTTAAAAGCGCTGTCTAAGGTCTTATAAATTAAAAAAAATATATATAAGACCTGAGACAGCGCTTTTGAGGAAAGTGCTTTCTAAGGTCTTATAAATTAAAAAAAAAAATTAAAGGAAAATATTAGACAACACTTTACTCAAAAGCGCTGTCTAAGGTCTTATAAATTAAAAAAAAAAAAAAATCAAAAGCGCTGTCTAAGGCCCATATGAGACAGCGCTTTCAAAAGCGCTTTCTAAGGCCCACCTTAGACAGCGCTTTCATTCAAAGCGCTGTCTAAGGTCTTTTTAATTAAAATAAAAATTGAAACAATATCTGTATTCTATACTTTTTCATTTCATTCTTTCCCTCTTTTCCTCTCTTTCTGCGAACAAGAACGAACCAGCTAAAACCACTGCCGTCGTCTGTCCTTTCACCGCCGTCGTCCGTCCTTTCTCGCCGTCGTCCGTCCGACCTTCGTCCTTCCTACATTGTCCTCCACCATCCTCCACCGTACTCCACCGTGCTCCACTGTTCCGGTAAGAGTTTTTCTTTTTATGTTAGGTTTTAAGTGAGTTTCATATTTTTCTGTTAGGTTTTGTTCTTGTTACCATATTTTTGGAGTTCTTTAGATATAATGATGTTCTGTTAGGTTTTGTTCTGTTAGGTTTTGGAGTTCTTTTGATAGAATGATGTTCTTTTGATAGAATATGAGTAGTTTAGATTAGTGTTATTGTAGTTTAGGTTAGTGTTATTATAGTTTAGGTTAGTTTAGGTTAGTGTTAATGTTGCTCTACATTGTTATTGCTATATAATGTGTTAGTTTAGTTTAGGTTAGTTTAGGTTAGTGTTAGTGTTAGTGTTAATATTGCTCATTATTTTAATATTGTAAATCCTTGACGTTGTTGTTCTAAAGAACCGAAATTCAAAGCAATTTATTAGGTAAAGAAATATATTGTAAATCCTTGAGTCATAACTTTCCTCCTTTTGGTTTTGTTTCTATTAATTACTAATGGAAAAACCATGGATAAAAAATGGATAAGTAGGAAAACTGTGTTATGTTAGAAGCCCTGTTAGAAACTCATTCAATGTTCTATGTTTTATCATAACTTTCCTCCTCATTCAATGTTTTGATTCCTCATATAATAGTGTTTTTGTTGACCTTAATAAGTAGGAAAACCATGGATAAAAAATGGATGGATGCCGATCGATTGTCCAAAGAGTACGAGAATGGGGTATTGGATTTCATTAAGTTTGCTATTCAACACGTTAAAGACCCCAGTCGAATGGACTGTCCTTGCTTGGGTTGTTGTTATGTGGGTAAGGTTGACGCAGATGGATTGAAATCGCATTTACTGATGCATGGAATTGATCGAAGTTATAAGTGTTGGATACATCATGGTGAGAAAATTAACAAGAATGTTGAACCGAAGGGGAAAAGTAATACGACCTATGCTTCAGATGACAAAGACACGGAAACATACGATTGTGATCGAGTGGAAGAGATTGCAGAAGCAGTTGAAGAAGATCTTCATGATTGTCCCGAAATGCTTGAGAGGTTGGTAAGCGATGCAGAGAAACCGTTCTATCAAGGTTGCACTAAATTCACAAGACTGTCTGCGGTATTGAAGTTGTATAACTTAAAGGCGGGCAATGGATGGTGGGATAAAAGTTTCACAGAGTTGTTGGCCCTTTTGAGAGAAATGCTACCGGAGGATAATGTTCTTCCCAATCGAACCTATGAGGCCAAAAAAATGTTGTGCTCTATTGGCATGAGCTATGATAAGATACATGCTTATCCAAATGATTGCGTTTTGTTTCGAAATGAATATGCATCATTAACTGAGTGCCCTAAATGCGGTTTGTCTCGATATAAGAAAAAATTGTCTCCAGCCAAGGTCTTATGGTATTTTCCTATAATTCTGAGATTTAGGCGCATGTTTTGTAGTGAAACCGATGCAAGACACCTGACTTGGCATGCAGATGAAAGAATTATTGATGGAAAGTTGCGACATCCGGCTGATTCACCACAGTGGTCGAAAATTGATAATGATTATCTTGACTTTGGAGAAGAAGCAAGAAACCTTCGCTTGACATTATCTACTGATGGAATGAACCTGCATGGTCTTCAAAGTATCTCACATACCACATGGCCTGTGATTCTTATGATTTATAACCTACCTCCGTGGCTAGGCATGAAGCGTAAGTACATGATGTTATCTATGTTAATCTCTGGGCCTAAACAACCAGGGAATGACATAGACGTATACTTGACACCTTTGATCGAAGATTTAAAGATATTGTGGGAGAACGGTGTGGAGGTTTATGATGGATATAGGAAAGAAAGTTTCAATTTGAGGGCGATGTTGTTTGGCACAATTAATGATTTTCCAGCTTACGGGAATCTATCAGGGTACAACATAAAAGGTGAAAAAGCATGTCCTATTTGTGAAGATAAAAAAGATTCGAAGCGATTGGAGTTTGGTCATAAGAATGTCTTTCTCGGCCATCGTAGATTCTTAAATGCCAAACATCACTACCGTGGGTGGAGACAAGAATTCAATGGAGACACCGAACAAGGTAGAGCTCCACCTATGTTGTTAGGTGACCAAGTTTTTAAAAAGGTGAAAGATATGCATACTCAGTTTGGCAAACCTTTTGCACATAAGGTTGTCAAAGGTAGGTGGAAAAAGAGGTCGATATTTTTTGAATTGCCATATTGGAAGTCTTTGTATGTGAGACATTTTCTCGATGTTATGCATATTGAGAAAAATGTATTTGAAAGTGTTATTGGTACGTTACTCAATATAAAAGGAAAGACTAAGGACGACCTTAAAGCAAGAAAAAACTTGGTAGCGATGGGGATTAGAACTGAATTAGCACCCGTGAAGAAAGGAAGACGAACATATCTACCACCTGCTGCTTTTACTCTGTCTAGAAAGGAGAAGAAAATATTGTGTAAGTTTCTGAGTGAAGTTAAAGTTCCAGAAGGATACTCTTTAGATGTTAGAAGACTTGTGTCTATGAAAGACCTCACGTTGAAGAGTTTAAAGACACACGACTGTCATGTTATAATGGAACACTTTCGACCAATAGGTATACGTTCTATTTTTCCAGTGAAAGTAAGAAGCGCCATAACTAATTTTTATTTTTTCTTTAGGTCAATTTGTAGTAAGGTAATCGATCCCGATATCTTACCAACACTACAAAAAGAGATAGTTATTACCTTGTGTGAGCTTGAAATGTATTTTCCTCCCTCTTTTTTTGACATAATGGTACATCTAGTTGTTCATCTTGTGAAAGAGACACAGTTGTGTGGACCAACTTATATGAGATGGATGTACCCTGCTGAACATTATATGAAAATATTAAAAGGGTACGTGAAAAGCCGAAGTCGACCAGAGGGGTGTATTGTTGAACGATACATTGTTGAAGAAGCGGTTGAGTTTTGTACTGAATATTTGTCCAATGTTCAATCGATTGGACTCCCCAAAGCTCATATTTTCGAAAAAAAGGTGGTAAAAAATTAATTGGAAATGAAATTGTGACAATATCAAGGGATGAACGGGATCAAGTGCATTTGTATGTTCTGCACAATGATAATGAGGTTGAGCCATATGTTGAGATGCACAAGGATGTACTCCGAAGGTTAAATCAGAACAGAAATGAAAATTGGATAGTACGAGAGCACAATCAAAGTTTCATACAATGGTTAAAGGGTCATATTTATTCGAAGGGCTCTTCAGATCCAGCTTCAGTAACAAAAAGGTTGAGATGTTTGGCATATGGTCCAAGTTTGCATGTGTATTCTCATAGCGCATACGCAATTAATGGATACACATTTTATACCAAAGAACAAGATGATAAAAGTACTATGCAAAATAGTGGTGTCACCGTCCTAGCTGAAGCAATGCACATATCAAGTATGAAGGACTTAAACCCCAAATGTGCAAATCTGTCATATTTTGGAGTTATTGAGCACATTTGGGTGTTTGATTACGAGAAGTTTCAGATTCCAATCTTTGGTTGCGAGTGGGTAAATAGTAGTGGCATACGAATGGATAAGTCTGGATTTTTGCAAGTGGATCTTAATAGGGTGGGGTACAAAGATGAGCCTTTTATTCTAGCATCTCAAGCTAAACAAGTGTTCTATGTCATTGAACCGACGAGTACGAAATGGTCTATAGTGCTTTTATCTAACAAAGTGGTTGATGATAGCGGTGTAGATCAATGTGATATTGATGTTGAGAATGAGTCATGCATTAGACGGAATGAGTTGAATATAAATGATCAAGATGAGGATCTTATAGCGGATGAGTCATATATCAGAAATGACCATAACAAGGGAATTTGGATCCATTCATCCGTCCGCATTGCTAAGAAACAAGTAATTCATATTCCAACCAAGAAAAGAAAGAGATGTTAGTGAAAGAGGTAAAATAATAGAATGTTATATATTATTTCCTTCTAAATTCATCTATTATAGTTCTTTTGTATTTTGACGTCGTGTAGAAAGTTTCCATCTAACACTTGTTTAATCTTACAGTGGACATTGGTTGTTGGTCGCAATTAATCCTAGCAGAGAAGTGGCCATCCGATGTATGTATTTCTAACTTATGAGTTATTTTAATATTTAACACACATCTCTCATATAATGAAATAGTTAAAACTAAATCAAACTATGTTATATTATAATGTAGTACTTTGAAGAATGCAAGTGTGCTCATTACTCAATTTCTTAATTGGATGAAATTAAAGAGGATTGGTGTCAATACATTATGGAGCTCGGAGTTTTATCTGGTATAATATTGTACTCTTACTTTAATTGATGAGAATTTAAATATGTGTAACTTTCTAACTATAGACATTGTTGATGTATTCTTTTAATTGAATTACAATCTTTGTGTTCTTTCAGGACCTATGTAGATTTGAAGCAATGCTTTGGTTGGATGCAAAAGTACTAGTATAAGTAATATGTACATTTGTAGAAAAAATGTAATGATTTGTAATTACAAATTGGTGTATATATATATATATATATATATATATATATATTGGTTTGAATTGCCAATTGTTTTGGATATATAATTTTGGTGTAAATTGGTACATTTAAATAGGCCAAATTGGATTGATTTGAATCTCCAAATTGTGGTATTTTTCTGGAAAAAAATTGGTTGAAAAACAGGTCAAATTCTGGTTAAAAAACCTGGTAAAAATTGTGGTTTAAAAAAATTTATATAAAAATTTTCATATACCTTAGACAGCGCTTTACACTAAAAGCGCTGTCTAAGGTGGGGCTTAGAAAGCACTTTCACCAAAAGCGCTGTCTAAGGTATGCCTAAAAAAGTTCAAAAAGGTGGGGCTTAGAAAGCACTTACACAAAAAGCGCTGTCTAATGTATACCTAAAAAAGTTCAAAAAGGTGGGGCTTAGACAGCGCTTTTAAAAAAAGCGCTGTCTAAGGTATACCTAAAAAATGTCAAAAAGCGCTGTCTAATGGTACCATAGACAGCGCTTTTCATTAAATATACCCCTCTTTAGACAGCGCTTTTGGTATTACCCAAAGCGCTGTCTAAACCTTTAGCAGCGCGGGTTTAGACAGCGCTTAAAAGCGCTGTCTAAGGTCTTGTTTGGCGTAGTGATGAAAGATTCCTAAGGAAAATGACATTGCTCTATACTGAGTTAAAGTTTCCTCCTTCAGGATAGCACCCTTATAAAGGAAATTATCGCATTGCTGGATTCTCATATCCCAGTTAAAGTAATTCCCCTTTATAATCAGTCACCCAACATTTGTGATAAACAGGCGAGATGTCTCCCTTTAGAGATGATAAATACTCTCCTAGTCAAAACCTTTTAGCTTCAATCTTGGGCTTTGAACAAGACACAAATACTCAACCATTTAGATTCAATCTTGGGCTTTGAACAAGACACCAAAACATCTTTTTTCCTCCCATAGAATAGGAGGAACTACGATTGCTCTGATTTCCCTATTTTCTTTAACGGGATTACGTAGGCATAAGATTGCAAAATCTTAGCGAGCACACCAATCAAAAACTCTAGGTCCAGTACCTTCACACACCAATCAAAAACCTTAGGTCCAGTACCTTCACTTACCAAAAACATTGGAAAAACCCGAAATAAAACAAAAAACCCTCTCTCTCTCTCTCTCTCAAAAACCTCCCAAAAGGTGAAACTTTCCCAATACACAACAGACAAACACCAGTAAGTAGAAAGCAGTAAGGAAAATTGCTAACAACCTGTGGATAACCACATATAGTATGGGTAACTGACAACTCCCTATTGTATAACCTGACCCTGAACTCCCCGATCTCTTTAAGCATTTGTTCAGTAAAACATTTGCGTGCAAGGTTAGTTTTAGATAACTTCCCTTTCCTTTCCAGCTTCACAAGATAAATAAGAAATCAGAAAGTAGCACCTCACTCATACCATTGTGGTGAGGATGAACCTATGGCGATAAGGTGGTCGCGTCACCGACAAAATCACACGCTACAATCTACCATATAAGAACCCTTTAGCCTCTGGAAAATACATCACTACCCTTGCTTCCCTACCCTCCACATTGGCAATTTAACATCACTTCTTGTCTTTTGTTACCCTTACCATAACTATTAGACTATGGTTACCTTTAGGTACCGCGCCATTATGGTTGATTTCAATATAATAACCATTGCAACAAACTAATTGAATGAAATGTCCAACTACATCTCCAAACACCCTTCAACAGTAATGTTGTACATGCTTCCCCATCTATCATATCACTTCTAATCTCTGTTTTCCTCTGCCAAAACCCACAACCTCAATTGTCTTTGTTTCTCCTCAGAAACACATCTTTCATAAGCTTGTGATATTGTGGAACTACCTCCGTCGCCAACAACGCACACGATGGCGAGGCTGTTCGAGATGATTAACGACATCACCGACCGTAAACAGTTGGGAAGCTAGCTGTGAAAGTTCATCACAAATGGAAGGTGACATCAGCTACCAAGGAACATTTTGAAATGGCCGTCATGGACAAACAAGTAATTCGTTAACCTAATGAAAGTTTGTTATGTTTTGTATTTTTTACACGTGATGGGAAAGTTTATATACACTAACAAAAAAATGATGAACTAGGTCTGATTTTTTCCACATCTTTGGACCATCGTGTTTTATAATACATGTAGTTTGTTACCTAGTTTCAACTTGTATGTTAACTACCGGGGGAAAAATAACACCGTGTTGGTTGTTTGGTTGTTGCACGTCCATGATATTCATGTCATTGTTCCCACTATGTTTAGACAATTATTTGATTCTACTTTATTGGTTGATGTGACGTGCACCATGTCTAACTTTCAAGTTCTGCCTAATGACTTGCTATTTCGACCATCAAACCACAAATATATTCTGAAGTTCACTGGTGGGACGACTATCGGAGATGTTGGAAAACACGACATCCCAAATAAGATTTGCAACCTGATCCCGTTTGCTGATATCATTTTGGGAAAATGGTAGACGAATCTCCTAATAGGTGAGTTGAGGAAACATGTTATTTGCATTTTTCATTATTACAAGATATTTTTCATCAGCTAATACATGTTTCTTTTATATGTCATTGGGGTGGTGGACGAGGTCGGCTACTCACAGTCTCAAATGGGTGGAAAGAAAGCACAAGTGAATTTAGTTTTGAGAGATTTGGGGTGAGTTACATTACTTAACCACAGTTCTTATACACTATTTATGAAGAACTATTAACGTCTGTCGCTTTTAGTGAAAACACCTTGCACTATACATTATGGGGAAGCTATGCGACACAATTTCTGGAGTACAGGCACAGACAATCTGATCCTTCCGTCCCTACAATAATACTCCTAAAGTTTGCTAAGGTTAAAGAAGAAGGTGAATAACTTTTACCTGTCAATGTAATTATCGTATACTATTGTATTTTACAAAACCGTGTTTCTGATATGCTAACTTCTAATTCCATTATGTGTTTGTAGGAAAATAGCCCTTGCTGTTACTAATACATACAATGTTACCAAACTGCATATCAACGAGGATATCCCAGAAATAGCAGATTTCCATAACCGGCATGTAACATATTATATGACTGCCTATGTACTAACGACCTTAGTTGTTTTGTTCAATACGCTAAACTTCGTGTTTTTCCTTTTTGGATGACCAACAGCTTGCCAAAAGACTTCCATTTGGGGAAATCCCTAAGCAGCCGTAGTAAAAGCGGCCATGGATATTCACAACATTCTTCGGGGTCTAACCTATCCCCTGCTGATAAATTATTTTCAAATGCTACCCACCTACCACTAGGAGAAATCATCATCTTATTTGAGGTTTTACGAAATTTGAAAAATATGGTTTGTTTTTTTAACAATTACGCAAATGTGTATCATTCTTACTTCTCATTATTGGGCCATGTTGTCCAGCCGACGACGTGCGTAACAGTTACTACTACAAACTAGTTAATTGTTGATCCTAATGGCTGGTGCTACTGAGCTTGCCATCAATTCCTTAGGTCGCCAAAGGCAAATCTCCACCCTTCTTTTACAGGGATGGACACCGAACTAAGGCGGAGATATGGAGGTTAAGTTATCTTAAGTAATTCCGCACACATTCCTAAACTGTCATTCTTTACTAAAACGTTGTATTCTGTTTGTCCTGTAGGTTTAAGATTATTATTGAAGTTTTCCATGACGGAAGTGCTGGGAACTTTGTGTTTTGGGACAAGGAGGCGGTGGAACTTTTGAACAGATCGGCTGCACAACTTCGGTCAACCATGATAGAGGTAACAAACACTAACAGTAAGGGCTAATACTATGATTGCAATCATCATTTACTTTAAGGTTCTGAAATTCAAACTCTTGGGATTGTAGGCTGGAATAACTGACCCACTGGAATTCCCCCTTACGCTTGATGGCATGTTGGGTAAGAAGTTTTCTTTTAAAATCAAGTGGCAGCCTCAATGGAGAAATGGAGGGGTTGTCATGTGTTTAAATGACACACACCTTATTACACAGCTTGAAGGTCAACCAGGTGTTGATGAGAGGGAACAGGTTATCATCGACTTAATATTTCGTGAACATAGAATCCCACTTTAAGCTTTACATTGCCATTTCTGATGTTCCTACATTGCATAAGGGAATTCCCACCATTGATGCCACTTCCCAGTCGGTTCAAGTCGTTCTTTCTGAACACCATTTGTGTTTCAGTTTCATAACCAATCAAATCATTGTTTTTCTAACCGTTTTTCAATTACGATCTCAAATGCTTGCTAACATATTATTATCAATTGTTACAAAATCTAGAGTTTCGGCGAAGACGTCCTCATTGAGCAGCTAACTCCTCTAGTGGTTGAGGACTACTAAAACAAACATTACTTAATTATTCTATTTCACACAATCTCACCCACATTTTTAATGCTCTGTATACTCCGTCAAACAAAAAGGTGAAATAACCTCTGTCCCAGTTGCTGATCCTGCCACACCTACGGTGAACGTGAAGAGGATGTCTCCCAACGACTCAACTGATTCAAAGGTGAAAGCTCTGAATGAAGGGGACCTTTCGTCTACGAAGATGAAGAAGTTTACGAAACGGGGTAAAAAAACCGGAGTTTAACATTCATCGTTTGCAGCTATGTAACACCTATTTTGGATCCTAATACATATTAGTTTCTAAGATATGGAGTATGTGAAACACATGACTAAGAAGCATTACAAATGTAATATTTTTTGTTAAGCTCAAGAATTCAACGTTTGTCTCTTGAGTTATATTTTAGTTCAACCTATGCTAAAAGATGTGTATGTATTTACTTCAGACATGCTCCTTCATGTATTACTTATGGGATATGTATTTAAATTATTATCTTGGAAGACCTTACGTTAAAATATTTAAATTAATATCTCTATGTTTGTACATTACATCAAATTATATAGTTTGACCTTTTGATACACTGGAGTTTAGTAATGTTGTTTCCAGCCAATACATTTTTTTTGTTACTAATGCTATTCAATATTAGCCTCCTACAATAGTTTACGAATTACGTCACAGACTGCACTTTTCTTAACTTAATCTATTACTATTAACTTATTGTTACTCTTTTTATAAATATTTCAATTGTACCTTAAACTTATATTAATTTTTAAAGACCAAGGTTTCTTCTTCAAACCTTTGGATATTAGACTACCAGGTATTCACCTACAAACCTGTCCCTGTCATATTAATTGCTCTTCCTTAGTAGGCATGGAGCAATGCAACAAAGATATTATATTTTCCTTTTGCCAACCAATGTCTCAAACATGTCAACTCAACCATTAATTCCTACTCACATTGGAAACTCATTATGTACTGATATTTTTAATTACACTATACAATATTACAATGTAATGAAACTTTCTATTTTATTTATCTAATTTTCTCCTTCTACCCTTCAGCTCCAAATCTGTGACTTTCTATACCTTAAATTCAAATTTCTCACCACCCTCTTCTACTGTTCAGAAAGCATACACATCTCCAATTCTTTATAGGTATATACTCTGTCATATTTTGTCAGCTATGCACAAAAGTTTTATGAATATCTTGATATCGTTGGTCTTTTGCTTTAATGCAAATATGTTATTGTAGTGAGCAATTTCTGTCGGAGACGTGACCACCTTATCGCTGGGCTTTTCTCACCGCAATGGTAGGAGGGGGTGCTTCTTTCTGATTTCTTATTTATCCCATGAAGCTGGAAGGGAAAGGGAAGCTATCTAAAACTAACCTTGCACGCGGATGTTTAACTGAACAAATGCTCAAAAGAGATTGGGGTGTCCAGGGTCAGGTTATACAATGGGGAGTTGTCAATTACCCATCCTATATATGGTCATCCACAGGATATTAGCTTTAGGTTTCACTTTATACTTGATGGTGTTTATCCGTTAATGGGTTGGGAAAGTTTCTTGGGAAGTATGAGTGAGTGAGTGAGTTTTTGTTGAAGTTTGGGTTTTCGCGATGTTTTTAGTGAGGTACTGGACCTGAGTTTTGATTGTTGTATGAAGGTACGGGGCCTAGGGTTTTTGATTAGTATGCTCGCTAAGATTTCACAATCTTATGCCTACGTATTCCCGTTTAAACGAAACAGGGAAATCAGAGCAATCATAGTCCCTCTTATTCTAAGAGAGGAAAAAGATATTTGGTGTCTTGTTCAAAGCCCAAGATTGAAGCTAAAAGGTTTATTTGTGTCTTGTTCAAAGCCCAAGATTGAAGCTAAAAGGTTTAACTGAGAGAGAACTTGTCATCTCTAAAGAGGTATTGTTGATTTTTGGGTGCCTTGATCAAAGCCCAAGGTTGAAGCTAAGAGCTTGATGGACTCCACTGGGGAAATCCTTACCCAAAGCCTAAGAGGAGGCTGGGTAAGACTAACTCAACAAGAGAGTGTGTATATTGGTGTCTTGTACAAGGCCCAAGATTGAGGCAAAAAAGAGACTGACTATTTTGGGGATACCGTTATACAAAGCCTAAGAGAAGGCTGAAAGTTTAACTTTTCCGGGGAGGTTTGTATGTGTCTCGTACAAAGCCCAAGATTGAGGCTGAAATGAGTTTGACTTTTCTTGGGAAATCATTCCTCAAAGCCTAAAATAAGGCTGGGAGGAAGTGACCTCGCTGGGGAAGATATTTGTCCCAAGCTTAAGAGATGAAGATTTATGTCTTGTACAAAGCCCAAGATTAAGGCTAAAAGGGTTTGACTCAACAAGAGAGTGCTTTTATCTGTCATGTACAAAGCCCAGAGAGGAGGATGAACAAGCTGGAGAAATTATTCTACACAAATTGAGAGGAGGCTAGCTCTAGCTAGGGAAAATCTTTTCATCAAACCTACGAGGAGGCTGAAAAATATTGACTCAACAAGAGAGTATTTTTGTCTGTCTCGTGCAAAGCCCGAGATTGAGGCTAAAAAGGTTGACTCAATTAGAGAGTGTTGAAAGGTGATTAACTCAACAGGAGAGTCTAAAAAAGGTGATTGGCTCAACAAGAGAGTCTAAAAAGGTTATTGACTCAACAAGAGAGTCTAAAAATATGATTGACTCAACAAGAGAGTCTGAAAAGGGTTAGCTCCGCTGGGGAGGATCATTGAACAAAGCCCAAGAAGAGGCTAACTTCGCCGAGGGAAGGTCATTATACAAAGCCTAAGAGGAGGCTAACTTTCTTCTGGGGATTATTGAGATCCCTAGGCAGGTCCAAGTGGGGAATCAACTCTTGCTGAGGGTTCCAGAAGAGTTGAGATATCAGATGCCTTGAGGTTCTGATACTGGGGATATACTGTCCCTGGTTTGGGCATTTTTAGGAGAGAGGGAAGGTTTTAGACTTTTCTGGAGATTGATCTAGAGTGACCGAGGTTTTTCCTATGTTTATAGGGAAATTAAGAATGTCTTTGAGACTCAAGGGGATTAGACTGTCCAAGTCTACTGGTGTGGAAGAGTTTTATCTTTTGTATGATGCCCAAGAGGAGGCGGGTGTATTAAGGGATGAGAATCAACCCTAAATTGGTCAGAGGTCTGACACTAGAAAGACTGCTCTAGCAAAGGATGACTAAGTTATGTCTTCTACCTTTAAGAGGTCTTCAAGGTCCTTGTATTAAGCCCAAGAGAAGGCATGAGAACTTCTAAGAAGCCAGAGGGTCCTTGTACAAAGCCCAAGAGGAGGCGGGGATGCTTTTAGGAAGCCCGTGGGTCCCAAACCAAGAAAAGTTCAAGAAATGCTATTCACCGAGAATAGATCATTTAGTGAAAATTCCGAGGTTTGAAGAAACTCAAGAGATGCTATTCACCAAGAATAGATCAACTCTGGGGAGTAGAGTTTCTTTGACAATTTCTGGGGGTGACAGCCATAGAAAAAGTTCACGAAGAATACTGCCTTTGTCTTTGTTCCATATTGTTTAAGCCCAAGAGAAGGCAAGACTGTATCTGGAAATCCTATGGGGATCTAGTTTTGACTGTATTTAAGAGTGACCAACATGGCTTTACCTAGTTCAAGACCTAGTTGTCGGGGAAAACTCTAAATAACTATACTAGTATATATACAGTTGATATATGACAAGTATTTGAAAGGATATGAAAGAAGACTTACAGTGCGCAGCTTCCCATAATACAGTTATATATATATATATATATATATATGAAAGCGAGTAATTGAAAGCTGATAAAACTTACAGGTGAGCAAGCTTCCATGCTGTATTGTTAGTTGTTCAAATAAATTAAAGAAATTTTTGATAACAACATATATATTTGAAGCTAAATCAAAAGGGAAATTGTTTTGCAAAGATTGTTGGGGCTTATACTCAAGGAGAGGCCCAAGGTTTAACAATGATCGCACTATTGTTTTGAAAATCGTAGAGGGACTTATACAGTGACTGAGGCCCACAGAGGTTTATTTACAAAAGGGTTGGGTCTTACAACTCAAGGAGAGGCCCAAGGATGTTTTGAAAAATAAAGATGGGACTTACAACACGAGGGGAGACTCAGATGATTTGTTTTGAAATGGCGATCGCACCGAGATTCTTTTAACGCAGAGGGACTTATACAATACCTGAGGCCCAAAAATGGTTTTAGTTAAAAGGAGATTGGGTCTTGCACTCTATTAGAGGCCCAAAAGTGTTTTAAAATTTAAAATCAAGAGGAAACCCTAATTTTAAATAAAAGTGTTATTTTAAAGGAAATTAAATGAAAAAATGATATAAAATACCAAATATATTCAAAAATAAGTTGTACACCTTGAAAAAATATTTTGAAAAGTCATGTTTAATTACATGAGAGTTTGAAATTATATTAGTTTTGAAAGATCAAAGTGGGAATTTCATTTAAAAATGTTTAAAAACAACAAAAATAAAATTAATTACAAAAATTCTAACTATATTAAATAAATAATATAAATTGGATTTTTTTGTAAAATAAAATATTTAAACATTTTAGTGAATTTTGAGAAAAAGAATCATTTCAAAAACATAAATATTCAGAGAGAAATTAATTTTTGAATCAATTAACAAAAATAACAAAATATTCGAATATTCAAAAATTTGAAAAAGGGCGCCAAGAACACCAAGTTCTTGCCTGCTCCCTATGTTTTTCCAGATTTGCATTTTCTCACTTTTCTCCATGATTTCTCAATGGTTTTGCACGATTCAAGTACCAATCTTGCTCATTTTTGAACAAGGATCACAACCATATAGATTAATTGCATTTATTTTGAGTATTGAGTGAGAAATTAGAAGAAACTCTCAAGAACCCTAATTTCTGCATGAACACCATGAAATTCCATACACGACTAATTCATGGTAATTGATTGAGGGTTATCACTCCATACATGATTAGGAACATATGGCAAAATTATTGTGCAGTAAAATATGCATGCATCATGGAGTTTGAAGAGTTAATGCTTACCTCTTGCAGCTGGTGATCGAGTTCTGAGTTAGAGGTGTTACAGCTAGGTTCCAATGATCTGGACAGCTTCCCTAGGTGCCAAGGATTGTGTTTGAATGCTTGGAATGAATGGAAATGATCTAGAACTTGAGATGGTACCCCAACTGCAAATATGTCAAGAACTTGAGCAATTGGCTGGTGATTTTGAAAATCTGATGTTCCAGATGTGATTTTGTGTTATGGATCACTCACATATGATGTTTATGAGGTGTGTGTGTGATTGGTTTGGTTGGAATTGCTCTCAAACTCAAAACTCGATAGTGACTTGAGTTAGAAGGCAAAATTGGAGTGAAATGGAGATTTTGAGGAAAGCATCAGTTTGGGGGCTTTGGTGTACTCAAACTGATTACAAATGAGGCCTATTTATAGTGGGGAAAGTTTGTTTTGCAAGCAATAGTGAATGACAACTGGTACAGGTCTGTGGCCAATTATGATCAAATGGAATCTCAAGTCTCCTCTAGCCATTGACTTAAGGTTAGAGCACAGGCCTAAGGTTCTTTGGTTCAGGGATAAGTCTTGACTGAACTTGGATAACATTGTCTTGATGAATGCCACCTCTATGGATCAGTTAAATGCTTTGAGACAAAATTGAATATTTGAAGCATCTTGAATTCTAGGGATGACATGCCAAAACATAGATTCATGGACTTATGAGGCTTATGGATCAATGTTTGTTCCTTGGTTGTTCCCCTTTAAGGTGTGCAGATGGATAACCATGTTTATTTTTGCACAATTTGATCAATTCGAGCCCTAATGCACAATTCTGTCTTGCCAAGACAGTTTACAGCAAGGCATGTTGCAGCTGTCATAACCCCTAGCTCAGGTGGAGTTTGATGGAGTTCTTGGTCATTTCGGAAAGCTGATATATCCTATTTCCACATGATGTCCAACTTTGGTTTTGATCCAACTTGAATTACAATGAAAAATGCCTCTACATTTTGAAAAAATTAAGGCAGATTTTGACTTAGTGAATCATGTTAAAAATGTCGTTCTGTAAATTCATTTTTGTTTTATTTCAAGAATCGTTAATCATGTTAAAAATGTCGTTCTGTAAAGCTAAAACAAATAAGAATTGCAAACAAAAGCACTAGGGCTCAAATTTTATTGATAGGATGGAAATCAGCCAAACGCGTGATTCCATAGAGTATTTACAAAGTTAGAAAATGGTAATTCAAGGGGGAAGGGCTACATTGAAACATGACGACTGCTATCCTTCTACCAACTTTGAATTCTGGACATCTTGAGCTTCCGTCGAAGATGACCTTGACTAGAGTTTTCCTGACGGATGGCATTACTGTTGGGGATTTAACCGATCAGACGTAGTTACTTGCCATGAATCCCTAATTTTTGCCTGGATTGTACTTTGAGATTTCCAATCCATCTGGATGATTTTTTTTTATTTTGTCTCTAAAATTTTCCTGGACTGCCCTTTTAGGTTTTCAATCCACCGAGACGTTTTTATTTATTTAGGCGAAGTATTTCTTGACTACATCAACATTCGTGGGGTAGGCAAACTCTTCTCCATCCATGGTCGCGAGTCTCAAGGTGCCTCCTAAGAAGGCTTTCTTGACCACATAGGGGCCATCATAATTCGGAGTCCATTTGCCCCGGGAGTCAGTGAGAAATGATTATTTCTTCTTGAGCACAAGGTCTCCTTTCCTGAAGACGCGAGGTCGAACCTTTTTGTCAAACGCCTTCTTCATCCTTTATTGATACAACTGACCATGGAATAGAGCCGTTATTCACTTTTCTTTGATTAGATTTAGTTTATCGTGTCGACTTTGACACCACTCAGCTTCTGTTAGCTTAGCTTCCATCAATACCCGGATCGATGGTATCTCGACTTCTATGGGGAGCACTGCCTCCATGCCATATACTAGAGAGAAAGGGGTTGCCCCTATGAAAGTGCGGACAGATGTGTGATAACCGTGAAGAGCAAAGGGTAGCATCTTGTGCCAGTCTTTGTAGGTTACAACCATCTTTTGAACAATCCTCTTGATGTTCTTGTTAGCCGCTTCTACCGCTCCGTTCATCTTAGGTCGGTAGGGAGATGAGTTATGGTGTTCGATCTTGAACTCAGCACACAACTCTTTCATCTTCTTGTTGTTCAAGTTGGATCCATTATCAGTAACGATCTGGCTTGGAATACCATAACGGGAGATGATATTGTTTTTGATGAAACGGACTTCCACCTGTTGGGTTACATTGGCGTACGACGCTGCTTCGACCCACTTAGTGAAGTAGTCAATGGCTACCAGGATGAACCGATGTCCGTTTGAAGCTTTAGGTTTAATCATGCCAATCATGTCGATTCCCCATATGGAAAAAGGCCATAGGGAAGAAAGAACTTTGAGATGCATTGGCGGTACATAGATTTTGTCTGAGTATATCTGACACTTGTGACACCTTCTCATGTACTTGTAGCAATCGGATTCCATTGTCAGCCAATAATACCCTGCTCTTAGAATTTTTATCACCATTGCGTGTCCGTTGGCATGAGCGCCAAAGGATCCTTCATGAATTTCTTTTATCAGTATGTCTGCTTCTGTTCTGTCTATGCATCAGAGCAAGACCATGTCAAAGTTTCTCTTATAGAGTGTGTCACCACTCAGGAAGAAACTGCCTACTAGCCTTCTGAGGGTTTTTCTGTCCTTTCTGGATGCCCCAGATGGGTATTCTTGTTTCTGAAGGAAGCATTTGATATAGTGATACCAAGGTTTGTTGTCTATGACTGCTTCAATCGTGAAGATGTAAGCGGGCCTCTCAAGGCGCATTATATCGATCTTAGGTATGTCGTTCCATTGACCTACACTAATCATGGAAGAGAGAGTGGCTAATGCATCAGCCACACGATTCTCTTCACAAGGGATATGATGAAACTCGATTCTGTTGAAGAAGGGTAACAACCTTCTCGCATAATCTTTGTAAGGAATCAGTCCTGATTGGTATGTGTTCCAATCTCCTTTGATCTGATTGATAACCAGGGCTGAGTCACCGTATACATCCAAGTTCTTGATCCTTAAGTCGATTGCTTCTTTGAGGCCCATGATACAAGCTTTGTATTCGGCCTCGTTGTTTGTACACTTAAATGTTAGTCTAGAAGTAAAAGGAATGTGGGTACCCTGAGGTGTTATGATGATTGCCCCAATTCCGTTTCCATAATGATTAACAGCTCCGTCAAAGATTAGTCCCCATTGAAAACCTGGTTCTGGCCCTTCACTGGGTAGCGGTTCATCACAATCTTTCATTTTCAAATACATGACATCTTCGTCTGGGAAGTCAAATCCGACTGATTCCTGATCGTCAATCAGTTGATGAGCCAAATGATCGGCTAGAACACTTCCTTTGACGGCTTTCTGAGCATGGTACTCTATGTCATATTTCGATAACAACATCTGCCAACGGGCAATCCTTCCCATGAGAGCAGGCTTTTCAAAGACGTACTTAATTGGATCCATTTCGGAGATTAACCAAGTAGTGTGACGAATCATATACTGGCGAAGACGTTTGGCTGCCCAAGCCAGAGCACAGCAAGTTTTCTCAAGCATAGTGTACCGAGTCTCGCTGTCGGTGAATTTCTTGCTCAGATAGTAGATGGCAGACTCTATCCTTTTTGTTTCATCCTATTGAGCAAGTACACATCCCATTGAGTCTTCCAAGACTGTTAAATAGATGATCACCAGTCTTCCCTCCACTGGAGGTGATAGAATCAGTGGATTCAACAGGTATTCCTTGATACTGTCGAAGACAGTTTGGCAGTTTTCTGCCCAAACACAGTCCTGATTCTTTTTGAGTAATTTGAAGATCGGCGCACACGTCATAGTCATGAGGAATATAAATATGGAAATGTAGTTCAGATGTCCCAGGAACCCCCTGACTTTTTTTTCAGTCTTTGGAGAAGGCATTTCTTGAATGGCCTTGACCTTGTCAGGATCAACCCCAATTCCTTTCTGGCTGATGATGAACCCTGGCAGTTTCCCTGAACGGACACCAAATGTGCACTTATTGGGATTCAAGCGGAGTTTGTACTTTCTCAGACGCTCGAATAGTTTTGACAGGTGGGTCACATGCTCCTCTTCTGCTTCAGATTTGGCAATCATATCATCGACATACACCTCGATTTCTTTGTGTATCATGTCATGAAATAGAGTAGTCATGGCCCTTTGATAGGTTGCCCCGGCGTTCTTTAAACCGAACGACATTACCTTGTAACAAAAAGTTCCCCATGGGGTGATGAATGAAGTTTTCTCCATATCTTTTGGTGCCATTTTAATCTGATTATATCCCAAGAATCCATCCATGAAGGAGAATACTTTGAACTTTGTTGTACTGTCTACCAGCATGTCAATGTGTGGTAAGGGAAAGTCATCCTTTGGACTTGCTTTGTTCAGATCCCTGTAGTCTACACACATTCTGACCTTTCCTTCCTTTTTTGGAACTGGTACTATGTTGGCTAACCATTGAGGATATTCTGATGTGGCGAGGAAACCCGCATCAATCTGTTTTTGTACTTCCTCTTTGATTTTGATGGCCATGTCTGGATGACTCCGTCTTAGTCTTTGTTTCACTGGCGGACATTCTGATCTTAACGGTAAATGATGTTCCACGATGCTGGTGTCCAACCCTGGCATGTCCTGATAGGACCTGTCATACCCCAAATTTTCACCACTAAAATTTCCCATCATTGTGCAAATCATCATCACAATATGGATGAATCATCATGCCTCATCAGTATCCCCAAAGATGGGTGAGCATTCACTACAAACAATAATTAGGGTTTCAAGCCCTCTCTGAGCCTTAGACAAAGGATCAATCAAGGAATGGCATGATCTTCAACTTTTCTAACCTCTCAAACATCCATAAAGGATCAAGAGGACTCCCACATCAAGGATTAAGCAAAAGGCTGCTACCTTCCAAGTGGATTAAGCCTCAAGATCGCCAGTGTCACCAAATTAGGGTTTTGGTCGACTAGGGCCTCCAGATGGAAATTTTCATCTGGGCATGAGCCAATTCTTCAAAGCATATATTAAGATACTCCATGGAACCTCATGGACCCAATCATCAAGTCAATTTGGCCACAAGGGATGCATTAATCAAAAATCAGGAATTAGGGTTTCTTGACCTAATTCACCCCTAAGTTGACTTTTGGGATAAAACATGAACCAAGACCTCAAGACATGATTTTAGGGTCTCCAACACACTACATTGATCCATTTGCAACAATGGATTGATCTAAGAAGCTTGATTCCCAAGTTTCAAGTTCATCAGAACCACAGTTAGGGTTTCGCGGAAAAAGTCAATTGTGCCTTTGACTTTTGACCAGGACATGCTCCCAAACCCTAGGACATGATTCAATACACACTATACCACCTATGAAATTAATCCATCAAGTTTGATTTAGGTCAAGGACTTGATTTCATAGAGGATCGCACAGTTTGAAATTCATCTGGTAAAAAGTCAACTGTGCACAAAAGTCCAAGTTTGACTTTTTGAGATTTTTCACAATTATGGTTCCTTAACTCTAAAATGATGTTAATGTGTGATTTGAATCAACATTCATCAAGAAAAACCAAAGAAAGTGGGATAACTTGTAAAAGGGGTAACCATAAAAACTTAGAAATTTTTCTAAGTTATGGAACAAAGTTGCTAGGTTACCAACTTCCAAGGATCATAACTTGAGATCCAAGCAACCATTTTGGCTGATCCAAAGATGGATTTGTAGCTCTCATGACATACTTTAAAAGTGTCAACTACACCTCATTCCAATTCTCCATGGATTTCAAGTTATGGAATGGCCAAAATCACAAAAAGTGAAAATGTCACTTTTTTCCAACACTTAGTGAAATTTTCACTAAGTCCAAATCTGCCTTGTTTTTATCCAAATGTAGGGGCATTTTTCACTTGGATCCAAAAAGTATCAAAACAAACTATGATCACACATATGTTGTATCATATGAGAGATTTCCAAAATGACCAAGAACCCCATGAAATTCCACTTAAGCCATGAGATATGACAATGGCAATGTGCCTTGCTGCAAACTGTCATGGCAAGGCAAATTTGTGCATTTTGCTCAATTTGAGCAATTTTTGCAAATGACAAACAAGTTGATCCATCTGAACACCTCAGGGAGGGATCAAGGAGGGACAAACACTGATCCATAAGCCTCCCAAGTCTTTGGAACTAAAAGTAGCATGCCAAACCTAAAATTGCCTAAAGAGGGGACAAGACTCCAATTTTCTTTTGGAGCATTCAATGGAAGCACCAAGGTGGCATGAACTAAACCATTTCCAAATGAATGAGTCAAGGATGCTCTCTGAACTAGGGGACCAGCAGCCTGTGCCCTAACCTCTAGTCAACGGCTAGAGGAGACTTGAGATTCTAAAATGCAACCATTGGCCAAACCTCTACTACAGTTGTCATTCACTATTGCTCCCAAAACAAACTTGCTCTACTATAAATAGAGCTCATTTGTACTCAGTTTGAGTACACCAAAGCACTACAACACTTGCTTTCCTCAAAATCTCTTTCTCTAGGCAAAAATACCTTCTTTAGCAAGGTAACTCTGAGTTTTTGAGTTAGAGAGCAATTACATCACAGCTCATGATCCAAACACATCCAATATGTCTTATCTAAGCTGTCCAAACTCTCACAAGTGACCTGTAACACCAAAATCACAAAGTCCCCTCTCAAAACCTCAAAATAGGGCCCTTTTGCATTTTTCAAGCCAGGTCTTGATTCAGTCACTTTCCAAACCAGATAAAACCTCAAACACACTCCAAATATCATCCTTGAACTGTCCCAAATGGTTTCACACATCTGGAACACCATTTGAGAGAGTTGCTATTTTGGCCATTTTTGCCCCTTTTGCAAGAAAGGACCAGTTTCCATTCCTGAAGTTTCCAGCTGGTTCCAATGATCCTAAAAGCTTCTAAGGGATCATTTGAGATTGTTCAAAGCATCAAAACATTTCTGGAACAAGGCACTTGACAGATTGCCCCAAAAGCTCCAAAGGAGGTAAGCATCTCAACTTGAACTCTTTAAAATATGTCTTGCTTTGAGGTCCACTGCTCATGCATCTCTTATACATGTTATATGTGTTGTGTTTAAGCCAATTCATCATGTAATTCATGCCTACACCAAGAGATAGCACAGAAAATGCAAATCATGGCCTATTTCAAAACCACTATCGGGTTTTGAGGAGGATTGATTTTCTGGTAAAACCACCACCACCATTGGATTCCTTGGGAAATTATAGGCCAGATTCATATAAATTTTGTCTCCATCAAGGGAGAAATTAGGAAGTTATGACCTTCACATTTCTGACCAAAAACCTTGCCTTGCCTTGGCCATGCCAAGAACAAGGCAAGCCTTGTATATTTATGGCTGGGGTTTGATACACGGATGTATCACCACCCTAGTGGTAAGGCGCGCACACTGCACACAAGAGGTCTGGGGTTCGAATCCCCCTCGCCCCAGACCCCTTTTTAATGTTTTTTTCACTTTTTATTATTTTTCATATTATTTTTAATGATTTGAAAAATTAATAACTCCCTCAATTTTAATTATTTTTTATTGGTTCTTTTTGCAAAAAATCACAAAAATGTTGAAATATTTTATTCCACAAAAAAATTAAATTTATATTATTTATTTAATATAATTGGTATTTTTGTGAATAAATTCATTTTTAATTTTTTTTAAACATTTTAAAAGTGAATATTCATCTTGAAAATCAAAACCAAATGAGTTTTAATTCATCTTGTGATTAAAACCTCATTTTTCAAACCTTAAACAAAATTCACAAGTGGTTTATTAAAACTTATTTTGTATTTTTATCATTTTTATTGATTTTCTTTAAATATTTACTTTTAAAGGAAAATAAAATTAGGGTTTCTTTGATTTCAACTCTCATCAATCATTTTCAAATCTCATGGGCCTCTAATAGAGTGTAAGACCCAACCCCTTTGTACATAAATAATTTTGGGCCTCAGTCATTCTATAAGTCCCAGTACAGTTTTCAAAACAACGTGTGATCACTGTCAACTTTGGGCCTACCCTTGTGCAGTAAGTCCCATTTCTTTTCTTTTTCAAACCTTTGGGCCTCTTATTAGAGTGTAAGACCCATCCCCTTTGTAAATACACCACCTTTTGGGCCTCAGTCATTGTATATGTCCCACTGTATTTTCAAAAACAACGGCGCAATCTTCGCCTTTTTCAACAAAACCAAATGGGCCTACCCTCGTGTTTTAAGCCCCATTTATTTTCTTTAAATTTATTTGGGCCTCTAATAGAGTGTAAGACCCAATCCCTCTTTGAAACCATTTTGGGCCTCATTCATTGTATAAGACCCACTGTGTTTTCAAAAACCTCGGCGCGATCACCATTTTCAAACAAAACATGGGCCTTTCCTTGAGCTGTAAGCCCCAACAATCTTTTCAAAGTACTTTCTCCTTTGATTTTAAACACAATATTGTTATCAAAGCTTTCTTTGTTGAACAACTAACCAAAGAGCATGGAAGCTCTAGAACGGGTAAGTGTTTATTCGCTTTAATTTATCGCTTTCATATGTATATAACTATATTGTGGGTCTGTTTCACTGTAAGTCTTCTTTCACATCCTTTTGTATACTTGTCACATATCCACTGTGTAATACTAGTATAGTTATTTTAGAGTTTTCCCTGGCAACTACGTCTAGCACTAGGTAAAGCCTTGCTGGTCACTTTTAAATACAAACAAAACTAGATCCCCCATAGGATTACCAGATACAGTCTTCCCTTCTCTTGGGGTTAAACAATATGGAACAAAGAGAAAGGCAACATTCTCGGTGAACCCTTTCTCAGACTGTCACTCTTAGAAATTGTTAAAGAAACTCTACTCCCCAGAGTTGATCTATTCTCCGTGAATAGCATCTCTTGAGTTTCTTCCAAATTCTCGAACTTTCCTGGAATGATCTCTTCTCTGTGAATTTCATTTCATGAACTTCTCTTGGTTTGGGGACCCACAGCCTTCCTAAAAGCATCCCCGCCTCCTCTTGGGCGTTGTACAAGAACCCTTAGGCTTCTTAGAGATTCTCATGCCTTCTCTTGGGCTTAATATAAGGACCCTGACGGCCTCTTAAAGGTATAAGACATAACTTAGTCATCCTTTGCTAGAGCAGTCTTTTCGGTGTCAAACCTCTGGCCACTTTAGGGTTGATACTCATCCCTTAATGCCCGTGCCTCCTCTTAGGCATTGTACAAAAGATAAAACTCTATACTTGGACAGTCTAAACCCCCTTGAGTCTCAAAGACATTCTCAAGTTCCTTTCAAATATAGGAAAAATACCGATCACTCTGAAACCCGGTCTCTCTCGTGAGAGTTCCCCACCCTTTTGCCTGCCTATGAATCTAATCCTCAGCAGTGACACCGCCTCCTCTTGGGCTTTGTACAATGATCCTCCCCAATGGAGCTAACCTTTTCAGACTCTCTTGTTGAGTGTAAAAGACTATCTTGTTGAGTCAGTCTCCTTTTAGCCTCTATCTCGGGCTTTGTACGAGATACTAAATCACTCTCTTGTTGAGTATAAAAGACTCTCTTGTTGAGTCAAACCCTTTTAGCTTCTATCTCGGGCTTCGTACGAGACAAAAAATCACTCTCTTGTTGAGTATTACAGACTCTCTTGTTGAGTCATTCCCCTTTTAGCCCCCATCTTGGGCTTCATACAAGACACATAAAAGCACTCTCTTGTTGAGTCTTTCACTTGTTAGCACTCTCTTGTTGAGTCAACCCTTTTAGCCTCTATCTTGGGCTTCGTACGAGACAAATAAAAAACACCCTCTTGTTGGGTCAATAGCCTCCTCTTAGGATTTGTATAGAGAAATCCCCGGTTGAGTCAATCAACCTTTTAGCATCAAATTTGTGCCTTGCTCACAGCATGCAAACATCAACAACTCCTCTTTAGAGATGCAAATTCTCTCTCATCCCGAACCCTTTTAGCTTCACATCTTGGGCTTTGAACAAGATACAAATCACCTTTAGCTTCATGTCTTGGGTTTTGAACATGACACCAAAACAAACTTTTTCCTACCTTAGAATAGGAGGAATTACGATCGCTCTGATTTCCTTGTTTCGTTAAACGGGAATACGTAGGCATAAGATTGAAAAATCTTAGCGAGCACACTAATAAAAAAAAAACAAAATCCAGTACCTTCATATATCCACCCAAAAGCATCAAATCTAAACACATTACCAAAAACCTCGCAAGTAGTCTATACATTCTATTCTTACCAAAATAACTGAAGAGGGGCCCACATCTTAATAGCATCTGTAAACCAACAGTTTTAACTGCTTAAACTCAGTATGTAAGCATGGTTAATTGGAGACATCTATTTCTCTTCCTTAATCAGCTTAATAGGATAAAAAATGAATCAAACTCTAGTACCCAAGCGATAGTGATTCAAGACCACAAAAATTGGGCTACAGGACCAAGCAAACACATCGGGAAACTCTTTGAGAAGCTTTATCAAACTTTCTTTGACAGTTGGACTGAGTAGTGCCCCAATCTTGACTTCTTTTCTGTCTTCTCCTGAACCTAAGTTGACCGCTTCCAACGACTCTTTGTGAGGTTCAATGGACCTTTCCTCTTGTCTGAGTAATCGGGAGATCTCTTGTGGAATTTTTTCGTCATTTTCTTCTTCAGCCTCAAATACCGGGAATTCAAAGTTGGAAGAAGGCATTGGATCGTATGTTTCAATTGGGTTTAAAATAAGCAATCTGCATGACGTGATGATTTGTTTTTTAGAAGAGATAGAGAGAATGCAAGAGTGTGTACAGTGTATTTTCTGAAAAATGCTTGTTTTTTATTATTTTGAGTTTGTTTTTAGGATTACCATTTTCTGAAAAAGCGAAAAGAGAAAACAGCAATAAATGCAGAAATTACAGAACGACGTTATTTTATTTATGATTTTGTCGATTCTTGAAACTACATCTCTATAAAAAAAATTCTGTCGCTTTGGGTAAAGCGAAGAGGTACATTTACAGAAAGTGAGTCCTATCAAAACATCCGTTTCACCTGGGCTGGGTGAAAGGTTAAAGTAAAGATGACAATTACTTAGACTTATGAACGACCTTTGGAACGTTGACAGCAACCCATTGGCGGCGAACTCCTCGGTGAATCACAAAGTCTAGTACTTTCCTTCCTGATCTGTCTTCAGAAATAACGTTGATTTATGGTGGAGCAGGATCATTGGAATCTGTTTCCCAAGCAGAGTTGTCGTAGGCGACCTCTTCCGTTGTATCTTGCATAGTATTTGTACTCTCAGGTGGATTTCCCCATCCAGTTGGCTGGATGTCTTTGAGCCTGATACGAGAGCTTTCAGGAGTGGTGTACTTGACCAAGAAGTCGTATTTGCCACTCGGTTGTCCCAGGGTGTCCCACACTTCTTTGGAACTAGAGGAGTCATCCCTTTCAATGACGTTGACCTCGGGAAAAGCATAGTTAAGGAACTCTTGTCCTGCAATCTTTACAAATTCATCGTTATACTGGATATATTCTGAATGCCCTGAGTAATGATCCCATGATTTGGTGGGGACACATGTATTCTTTTCAATGATGCTCAGTTGATATGCATCGTTCGGCTGACTCTTTTATCCCGAGTCTCCTGGGTACGGCTGCCAGATAGGCAGGCCATCCATTGGGCCATAATAGTCATGGTCAAAGTTGTCCTTCATCAGAATGTCCTCCTCTAATGAGTTTAGTGGAGCACGACATCCTTCCGGATCACAATCTCCGTATATCATTTTAACATCTGACCTCGGTATATATCTCGGACTTTGTGCAAGATAGTAAAATGGCGTAGGCACCTCTTCTGAGACATATAACCATCTTTGTTAAGCTAGGACTTCCATTCTTCATCTGTATCTAAAGAGTCACCCTCGTTGATGGTATGCACTTCTTGAGACCCTGGGTGAAGGGAACCTCCACTGTGGAAGAAGTCCTAAATGGGTTGAAAACTTTCATCATTAGTAGCAGTCTGGGTACAGGTTGAAGAAAAACCAAGACCTTTCTTTGTCTTGTTATCCGTAGGAATGATAAGTTGTCCCCATCCCTTTGTATTGTTACTTTTGATTACTTCGAGAACATCTTTATACGAGGAAACCGACGTTCCTCTTTCTGATTGGTTGTCATTGTTCACCGAAAGTTCTTGGAACTGAGTTCCAACAACCTCCTCTGGTTCTACATAAGTGGATGACAATAAGTTTCTCACAATTAAGGCTTGTTCTCTGCAGACTATGACTAGTTGGTCGTTCTTGACGAACTTCAGCTTCTGGTGAAGTGTCGAAGTGACTGGCCCAGCCTCGTGTATCCAAGGTCTTCCTAACAAACAGTTGTATGCTGCTCGGATGTCCAGGACCTGGAAAGTGACTTGGAAAGTGTGAAGACCGATAGTTATGGGAAGGTCGACTTTGCCGATAACTATTTTTTGGGATCCGTCAAATGCTTTGACGATGGCCTCACTGCCTCTCATCGGAGATCCTTTAAAGGATAGTCGCATTAAAGTGGATTTCGGCATAACATTTAGAGCTGATCTGGTGTCTACCAGTACGCTGGCTAAAGCATCGTCCTGGCAGTTGACTGTAATGTTGAGTGCCATATTATGATTTTGGCCCTCTTCCGGCAGTTCCTCATCACTAAACCCCAAGTTGTTCCAGGAAATGATGTTGGAGATAATGCTGTCGAATTGTCTTATTGTCAGATCTTGTTCCACTAAGGCTTGCTCTAAGACTTTCTATAGAGCTTCTCTGTGAGCTTCGGAACTGAGCGGTGCTACTTTCTATCGGTGCTACTTTTTCTGTAGCGAGCGATTTCTGTCGGTGACGCGACCATCTTATCGCTGGGCTTTCCTCACCGCAATGGTAGGAGGGGGTGCTACTTTCTGATTTCTTATTTATCCCATGAAGCTGGAAGGGAAAGGGAAGCTATCTAAAACTAACCTTGCACGCGGATGTTTACCTGAACAAACGCTCAAAAGAGATTGGGGGGGTCCGGGGTCAGGTTATACAATGGGGAGTTGTCAATTACCCATCCTATATGTGGTTATCCATAGGACATTAGCTTTTGGTTTCACTTTATACTTGATGGTGTTTATCCGTTAATGGGTTGGGAAAGTTTCTTGGGAAGTATGAGTAAGTGAGTGAGTTTTTGTTGATGTTCGGGTTTTCCAGATGTTTTTGGTGAGGTACTACACCTGAGTTTTGATAGTTGTATGAAGGTACTGGGCCTATGGTTTTTGATTAGTATGCTCGCTAAGAGTTCTCAATCTTATGCCTACGTATTCCCGTTTAAACGAAATAGGGAAATCAGAGCAATCGTAGTTCCTCCTATTCTAAGGGAGGGAAAATATATTTGGTGTCTTGTTCAAAGCCCAAGATTGAAGCTAAAAGGTTTATTTATGTCTTGTTCAAAGCCCAAGATTAAAGCTAAAAAGTTTAACTGAGAGAGAACTTGTTATCTCTAAAGAGGTATTGTTGATTTTTGTGTGCCTTGATCAAAGCCCAAGGTTGAAGCTAAGAGGTTGATGGACTCCACTGGGGAAATCCTTACCCAAAGCCTAAGAGGAGGCTGGGTAAGACCAACTCAACAAGAGAGTGTGTATATTGGTGTCTTGTACAAGGCCCAAGATTGAGGAAAAAAAGAGACTGACTATTTTTGGGATATCGTTATACAAAGCCTAAGAGGAGGCTGAAAGTTTGACTTTTCCGGGGAGGTTTGTATGTGTCTCGTACAAAGCCCAAGATTGAGGCTGAAATGAGTTTGACTCTGCTTGGGAAATCATTCCTCAAAGCCTAAAAGAAGACTGGGAGTAAGTGACCTCGTTGGGGAAGATATTTGTCCCAAGCTTAAGAGATAAAGATTTATGTCTTGTACAAAGCCCAAGATTGAGGCTAAAAGGGTTTGACTCAACAAGAGAGTGCTTTTATCTGTCCAGTACAAAGCCCAGAATGGAGGCTGAACAAACTGGAGAAATTATTCTACACAAATTGAGAGGAGGCTAGCTCTTGCTAGGGGAAATCTTTACATCTAACCTACGAGGAGGCTGAAAAAGATTGATTCAACAAGAGAGTATTTTTTTCTGTCTCGTACAAAGCCCGAGATTGAGGCTAAAAAGGTTGACTCAACAAGAGAGTGCTGAAAGGTGATTGACTCAACAAGAGAGTCTAAAAAAGGTGATTGACTGAACAAGAGAGTCTAAAAAGGTGATTGACTCAACAAGAGAGTCTAAAAAGGTGATTGACTCAACAAGAGAGTCTGACAAGGGTTAGCTCCGCTGGGGAGGATCATTGTACAAAGCCCAAGAGGAGGCTGACTTTGCCGACGGAAGGTCAATATACAAAGCTAAGAGGAGGCTAACTTTCTGCTGGGGATTATTGAGATCCTTAGGCATGTCCAAGTGGGGAATCAACTCTTGCTGAGGGTTCCAGAAGAGTTGAAATATCAGATGCCTTGAGGTTCTATTACTGGGGATATACTGTCTCTAGTTTGGGGATTTTTAGGAGAGAGGCCGAGTTTAGACTTTTCTGGAGATTGATCCAGAGTGACCAGGGTTTCTCCTATGTTTATAGGGAACTTGAGAATGTCTTTGAGACTCAAGGGGATTAGACTGTCCAAGTCTACCGGTGTGGAAGAGTTTTATCTTTTGTATGATGCCCAAGAGGAGGAGGGTGTATTAAGGGATGAGAATCAACCCTAAATTGGTCAGAGGTTTGACACTAGAAAGACTGCTCTAGCAAAGGATGACTAAGTTCTGTCTTATACCTTTAAGAGGTCTTCAGGGTCCTTGTATTAAGCCCAAGAGAAGGCATGAGAACTTCTAAGAAGCCGGAGAGTCCTTGTACAAAGCCCAAGAGGAGGCGAGGATGCTTTTAGGAAACCTGTGGGTCCAAAACAAAGAAAAGTTCAAGAAATGCTATTCACCAAGAATAGATCATTTTGTGAAAATTCTGAGGTTTGAAGAAACTCAAAAGATGCAATTCACCGAGAATAGATCAACTCTGGGGAGTAGAGTTTCTTTGACAATTTCTAGGGGTGACAACCTGAGAAAAAGTTCACGAAGAATACTTCCTTTATCTTTGTTCGATATTGTTTAAGCCCAAGAGAAGGCAAGACTGTATCTGGAAATCCTATGGGGATCTAGTTTTGACTGTATTTAAGAGTGACCAACATGGCTTTACCTAGTTCTAGACCTAGGTGTCAGGGAAAACTCTAAATAACTATACTAGTATATATACAGTTGATATATGACAAGTATATATATATATGAAAGCGAGTAAATGAAAGCGAGTAAATGAAAGCTGATAAAACTTACAGGTGAGCAAGCTTCCATGCTGTATTGTTAGTTGTTCAAAGAAATTAAAGAAAGTTTTGATAACAACATATATATTTGAACCTAAATCAAAAGGGAAGTTGTTTTGCAAAGATTGTTGGGGATTATACTCAAGGAGAGGCCCAAGGTTTAACAGTGTTCGCACCGTTGTTTTGAAAATTGCAGAGGGACTTATACAATGACTGAGGCCCACAGAGGTTTATTTGCAAAAGGGTTGAGTCTTACAACTCAAGGACATGCCCAAGGATGTTTTGAAAAATAAAGATGGGACTTACAACACAAGGGGAGGCCCATATGATTTGTTTTGAAATGGCGATCGCGCCGAGATTCTTTTAACGCAGAGGGATTTATACAATACCTGAGGCCCAAAATGGTTTTGGTTAAAAGGGGATTGGATCTTACACTCTATTAGAGGCCCAAAAGTGTTTTAAAATTTAAAATCAAGAGGAAACCCTAATTTTAAATAAAAATGTTATTTTAAAGGAAATTAAATGAAAAAAATGATATAAAATACCAAATATATTCAAAAATAAGTTGTACACCTTGAAAAATATTTTGAAAAGTCATGTTTAATTACATGAGAGTTTGAAATTCAATTGATTTTGAAAGATCAAAGTGGGAATTTCTTTTAAAAATGTTTAAAAACAAAAAAAAAATTAAATTAATTACAAAAATTCTAACTATATTAAATAAATAATATAAATTGGATTTTTTTGTAAAATAAAATATTTAAACATTTTAGTAAATTTTGACAAAAAGAATCAATTCAAAAACATAAATATTCAGAGAGAAATTAATTTTTGAATCAATTAACAAAAATAACAAAATTTTCAAATATTCAAAAATTTGAAAAAGGGCGCCAAGAACATCAAGTTCTTGCCCGCGCCCTCTGTTTTTCCAGATTTTCATTTTCTTACTTTTCTCCATGATTTCTCAATGGTTTTGCACGATTCAAGTACCAATCTTGCTTGTTTTTGAACAAGGATCACAACCATATAGATTAATTGCATTTATTTTGAGTATTGAGTGAGAAATTAGAAGAAACTCTCAAGAACCCTAATTTCTGCATGAACACCATGAAATTCCATACACGACTAATTCATGGCAATTGATTGAGGGTTATCACTCCATACATGATTAGGAACATATGACAAAATTATTGTGCAGTAAAATATGCATGTATCATGGAGTTTGAAGAGTTCATGCTTACCTCTTGCAGCTGGTGATTGAGTTCTGAGTTAGAGGTGTTACAGCTAGGTCCCAATGATCTGGACAGCTTCCCTAGGCGCCAAGGATTGTGTTTGAATGCTTGGAATGAATGGAAATGATCTAGAACTTGAGATGGTACCCCAACTGCAAATATGTCAAGAACTTGAGCAATTGGCTGGTGATTTTGAAAATCTGATGTTCCAAATGTGATTTTGTGTTATGGATCACTCACATATGATGTTTATGAGGTGTGTGTGTGATTGGTTTGGTTGGAATTGCTCTCAAACTCAAAATTAGATAGTGACTTGAGTTAGAAGCCAAAATTGGAGTGAAAGTGGAGATTTTGAGGAAAGCATCAGTTTGGGTGCTTTGGTGTACTCAAACTGATCACAAATGAGGCCTATTTATAGTGGGGAAAGTTTGTTTTGCAAGCAATAATGAATGGCAACTGGTACAGGTCTGTGGCCAATTGTGATCAAATGGAATCTCAAGTCTCCTCTAGCCATTGACTTGAGGTTAGAGCACAGGCCTAAGGTTCTTTGGTTCAGGGATAAATCATGACTGAACTTGGATAACATTGTCTTGATGAATGCCACCTCTATGGAAATATGTCATTTTCATGTTTTTAGCCATTTTGACCACTCCATAACTTAAAATCCATGAGGAATTGGAATGAGATGTAGTTTACACTTTTGAAGTGTGTAATAAGACCTACAAATCCAGCTTTGGACCATCCAAAATGGTTGCTTGGATCTCAAGTTATGGTCCTTGGAAGTTGGTACCCTAGCCACTTTATTCCACAACTTAGAAAAATTCTAAGTTTTTTATGGTTACCCCTTTTACAAGTAAACTCATTTTCTTTGGTTTTTCTTGATGAATGATGATTCAAATCACATATTTACATTATTTTAGGGTTAAATAACCTTGGTTGACCAAAAATTCAAAAAGTCAAACTTTGGATTTTTGTACAGTTGACTTTTTATCGGATGAAATCCAAACTGTGCGATCCTTTGTGAAATCAAGCCCTTGACCTAAATCAAATCTAATGGATGGATTCCATAGGTGTTATAGGGTGTATTGAATCATGTCCCAAGGTTTGGGAGCATGTCTTGGTCAAAAGTCAAAGATACAATTGACTTTTTCCTTGAAACCCTAACTGTGGTCCTGATGAAATTGAAACTTGTGGATCAAGCTTCTTGGATCAATCCATTGTTGCAAATGGATCAATGTAGTGTATTGGAGACCCTCAAATCATGTCTTGAGGTCCTGGCTCATGTTTTGTCCCAGAAGTCAACTTAGGGGTGAATTAGGTCAAGAAACCCAAATTCCTAATTTTTGGGTAAATGCATCCCCTGAGGTTAAATTGACTTGATGATTGGGTCCATGAGGTCCCTTGGAGTATCTTGGGTTGTGCTTTGAAGCATTTGCTCATGCCTAGAGGAAAGTCTTCACCTGGAGGCCTTGGTCGACCAAAACCCTAACTTGGTGACACTGGCGATCTTGAGGCTTGATCCACTTGGAATGTAGCAACCTTGTGCTTGATCCTTGATGTGGGAGTCCTCTTGATCCTTTATGGATGTTTTGAGAGGTTAGACAATTTGAAGATCATGTCATTTCTTGATTGATCCTCTGTCTAAGGGCCCTGAGAGGGCTCAAAACCCTGATTCTTGTTTGTGGTGGATGCTCAAACATCTCTGAGGATATTGATGAGGCATGATGGTCCATCCATATTGTGGTAATGATTTTCACAATGATGAGAAATCTTAGTGGTCAAAATTTGGGGTATAACAGTTTTGTGTTTATGTTTTTTGTTTAACTAGCAACCATATACATTGCTGAGTACCATTTCCCTTAGACATTAACAGGACCCAAAAGATGATGCCTAATGCTAATGCGTCACCTGCTACCATTGCAAGGAAGCGAAGGAAAATGATATTAACAGAGAAAATACTTAACAAACACACTGCGAACAAGGAGAATGAAAGTGCTACATCATCCACGCCATTGATGCTCGTTTCTACTTCATTCCAACGTTAGCATTCAACACCTTTATCAGAGATATGTAGCAATGCTAATACTGCACCATCTAACTGACACATCGGAGAATCTGGCCAACTAAAATGCATGCGATTTCAAATGCAATCCAGGGTCAATTTGTTTCACTCTTTCAATAACGAGAGGCCCCCTAATGTTCAACCACCTGTGGCCCTTTGCGCAACCCCTAATGCGCATCTAACACCCACGCCTATCCTTAGACATTCGGGAAGTCAAGCTCAGACATCTCATCAAACAAGTCCCAGATATAGCCTACCTCAACCACGATTATTTGTTGCTTCGCATTTAACCGACACGGTTAGAAATAGTTATGGCACTACCCCTACGAATATGCGTTCACCTATCCAGCTTAATTCACACACATCTGGCATTGGACACCCAAGCATATCATCCCTCCCACGATTATTTCATGCAGCAACTTCAAACTCACCTACTATAGCGTACACTCCAGCGAGATCTTACATTGTTCCATCCAACCCCAACCTACACTGCAGTACAAGTCAAATTCACAATCTGCCACAATGTTCAACATCTGTTCCTACTAACGTTACACAAATAACGTCTGCTATTTATTCTTCGAATGATGAGAATTCTGATTTGGATTCTAATTATGCCTTGGGAGATACATCTGATTCCGACGTTGAAGCTTATGAGGAGCCTGCTGACTCTTACCTACAAGGTTTTGTCATCCACGCATCTATTTTTATGTACTTACTCTGTAATTGTCATCTATTATAAAACGTCACCTTACATATCTCTTATGAACGCAGAGTATGCTGATATTGGTGTACCAGTTTGGGAATACCATCATTGTAAGGCTTGTATGTGACAAAAGAATAGACATACTACTGTTCCAAAGTTTCATATATGCTGCAGAAGTGGAAAGGTAGTCCTGCCACTGATGAAGACGCCTCCTCCACTGTTACATCAACTTCTGTATTATAGAGCGTCAAAACATAGTAAAAATTTCCAAGACAACATTAGAACTTACAACGCTATGCTCTCCTTCACTTCTCCCGGTATGAAATTTGACACAACATACTCCAAAGGGATGGGTCCTTCTATGTTGCGACTTCATGGTCAATCTTGTCACAAAATCGGAACGATGCTCCCCAAAATCGGTTAACCTCCCCAGTATGCCCAGCTATACATTTTTGACACGGATAATAAGATCGATAATAGGTTACACTGTTTTAGGTGACAACTCATGAATTCCGTGTTATATTACAGATATGTTGCACCCACTAATGAAATTTAGATTGCGTTTTGCTAACTTTACTATTATTTTTATTGTGTTGGGATAATAAAAAGCTTGAAAAAGATATAGTTACCAACTTGAAACAAATGTTGGACGAGAACAATGTACACGCAAAAGCGTTTAGAATGGCAAGGGGTGTTTTGAAGGAGAGAAGATTCCAGGATTTGAAGCTGAAACTCATTTCAACTAGGTCGGGTGATGGTCGCGTGTATAACATACCCACAGTTTCAGAAGTCGCTGCTCTCATTGTCGGAGACATAGACTCTGCTGAAATGAGGGACATCATAATCCATGAGCGAGATGGTGGATTACAGTGGATCGATGAGTTTCACCCGACTTATCTTGGTTACCAATACCCTCTGATTTTTGCATTTGGGGAAGATGGTTACAGGGAGAATATACTTCACAAGTATAGACACAAACAAATTGTCCCCAAGCAGAACTGCCAAACCATTAAAGATTGGCTATGCCTCCAACTACAGGAACGCATTGCTGAGCCAACAACTTTACTTCACTCAAGGCGTCTCTTCCAGTAGTTTTTGGTTAACGACTACATTATGATGGAGATGGAGCATCTTAATTGGTTGCCGAGAAATCAAACTAAATTGAGAGTCGAAAAGTATAGTAACTTACAACAACATGACGGTGTTGGTACTTCCGAGCAATGTAACAAGCAAGGTAAGCGTGTTATTTTGCCTTCTACATTTATCGAGAGCAAACGGTACATGGACCAATTGTATTTTGATGGCATGGAAATATCGAGTAAATTGGGTTTTCCTGACCTTTTTATAACCTTTACCTGCAACCCAAATTGGCCTGAAATCAAACAGCATTTGGATCCCAAAAATTTTACATGCACACGAGCGTCCGGATATTGTATCAAAAGTTTTCAAAATCAAATTCGACCAACTTATGCGCGACATAACAAAGAACAATGTCCTGGCACGTGTTTTGGCATGTAAGACAACTACATCAATTTTATTCCTATCATGCACCCTTATTCTTATTATTATACTTATGAAATCTGTTGCACTTTCGTCATCTTTCAGTTATGTATACCATTGAAATCCAAAAGAGAGGCCTCCCACATGCACACATACTGGTTTTCCTACATCTTGAAAGTAAATACCCAACCTGACAGACATTGACCGTGTAATAAGCGCGAAAATTCCTGACCCCGCATGCCATGCAACTTTACAACTTGGTCAAGGCACACATAGACCACGGGCCTTGTGGTTTGTCTAATCAATCATCACCGTGTATGAAGAACAGAAAATGCACTAAATTCTTTCCAAAGGGATTCATTGAAAATACAATTGTTGATGTGGAGGGTTATCCTCTGTACAGAAGAAGATCGACATCACACATCATCCAGAAAAATGAAATCCCTTTGGACAATAGACATGTAGTCCCCTACAACACAAAGTTACTATTGAAGTACCATGCACATATCAACATAGAGTGGTGTAACCAGAGTACTTCTATCAAATATTTATTCAAATATATCCACAAGGGATTTGACACAATTACCGCCTTCGTTGTGCACGCTACGCGTCCATCCCCTGATGGTAATGAAGTCGTTGATGAAATACAACAATATCTTGATTGTCGATACATCTCCCCGCGTGAGGCAGCATGGATGATCTTCGGTTACAACATTCATGGAAGGAAGCCCGCGGTTGAGTGTATGTTTTTCCACCTTATCGGTGAGAAACCTCTTTTCTACCCCGATTATGCCCGAATGGAAAATGTTTTAGAGAAGGCAAGCGTGATGGAGTCTATGTTTTCTGCGTGGTTAATTGCAAATCAGACTTATGAGCAGGCCATGAAATTGAGTTATGGCCAATTCGTCGGCATGTTTGTATACCATAGAAGATTAAGACTCTGGAGGCCTTGGAAAAAGGGGTTTACAATTGGCCGTTTGATTTGGGTTCCTCCTTCTACCGAAGAACTATATTTTCTACGATGATGCTGACAATTGTGAAAGGCCTTAGGAGTTATGAGGAAATACGAAAGGTTGGCGATACACAGTACGATTCATTTAGGGATGCATGTTTTTCCATGGGATTCCTAGAAGATGACCGGGAATTCATCAGAGCCATTAAGGAAGCCAGTGAATGGGGGTCATATCATTATCTTCAAAAGCTTTTTATAGTTATGCTTCCGTCAGGTAATGTGAGCAGGCCTGCCCATGTCTGGAATGAGTCGTGGGTTTTACTATCTGATGGTGTCTTGCACCAACAAAGACAGTTGGTGAATGGCAAAAGTAAGATTTACAGTACACTTAACATGTGCTATTAATTAAACAACTCCGTTTATATGCAGCTCATCCTTCTCTTCCATTCAAAACAACCACATGAGAAACTTACAGCTACTATACATTTACCAAGTTAGACGCCTGAATATTGTTTTTGTTTCACAGAACTGTTGTTGACGGAGGCGCAGCTGATAAATCTCACATTAATGGAGATTGAAAAACTTCTACAGCTAAATCGGAGAGCTCTTAAGGACTTCAAACCTATACCATACCCTGACGGATATGTGTTGGAGTAACTCGGGAATTGCCTCATCTACGTGGAACGCAGTTACGACATTCAATCCAAGATGGGTGAGTTCCAGTCACTTCATGCCGATCTCACATGTACTTCCATCTAACACGTGGCATGAAACAGCTTTCCACATGCACATTACATACAATCCCATTTATTGTTTTTTCCTTTTTAACAGATGAGCAGCGCGGTATCCACGACACTATAATGACTGGTGTTACAAGTCAGAAAGGAAGAGTTTTCTTCCTGCATGGTTATGGGGGTACTTGCAAAACATACATATGGAGGACACTCGCAACTGCCCTTAGGTCTAAGCACGACATCTGCATAACCGTTGCAACCAGTGGAATTGCATCGTTGTTGCTACCCGGGGGGAGAATCGCTCATTCAAGGTTCAAAATACCTGTCCCAAAGTTGGATAATTCAACTTGCAACATACATTACAAAGATGAGGCGGTGGAACTACTTCGGCAGGTGAAGTTTATTATTTGGGACGAGGCTCCTACGGCAAACAAATGGTGTTTCGAAGCACTTGACAGGAAAATGAAGGACCTAATGAGTGGCAGTGGCAACTCCAGTGAGGTCTTTGGTGGCATGGTTGTTGTCTTTGGTGGAGACTATAGACAGATATTTCCTGTAATCCCCAGAGGATAAAGATCTGACATTGTGCACACTACCATAAACGCTTCCTACCTTTGGCACTCGATTCAGGTGTTGACCTTAACCAAAAATACGTGTCTGAACTGTGGTCCAACGGACCACGAACGGAATGAAATTACTGACTTCTCTGATTGGCTTCTTTGAATAGGGGAGGGTAGACTAGGAGGTCCTAATGATGGAACCACTGAGATAAATTTTCCACCTGAAATTCTAATAACACAGTTCGAAGATCCTATTGTAGCCATTGTCACGAGTACTTATCTAGATTTCCTCAATAACTACCGTGACTACAACTACCTAAATAGTAGGGATATCTTGGCATCAACCATCGATATGGTTGACAAAATCAATGATCATGTTTTAGCCATGATGCCAGGTATCTTTACAGCCTAAACTCGTTTTCTCTTACATTTATACGACTTCATAATACATCATTAATGTTTTTCATTCTTTTCCTATAGGTAACTTAAAGGATTACTATAGCTGTAACTCGGCTGACCAGTCTGAGATACATGACAGGGCATGCTTGATGTTCTCACTCCAGAATTTCTCAGCTCTTTAAAAACATCCGGTCTGCCAAACCATCACATAAAGCTTAAGATTGGAACACTCGTGATGCTGATGTGGAACATTGATCAATCCGAAGGGTTATGTAATGGTACACGCCTAATTGTGACGAAGATGGCGTTGCATGTACTAGAGGCAAATATAATGGGGGGAAACCACATGGTAACATAGTCTATATTCCCCGTATGGATATGTCGCCTTCTCAATCTCCTTGGCCTTTCAAGCTAAGCAGGAGACAGTTCCCAATAATGGTCTCGTACGCGATGACGATTAACAAGTCACAAGGTCAATTGTTGGATTGGGTGGGGCTTTATATTCCTCGGGACATATTTACTCATGGACAAATTTATGTAGCCCTTTCAAGGGTTACCAGCAAGAGAGGTATCAAAGTTTTGGTACACAATCAAAACAATTGTGCCAAAGTGTCTACAACTAACGTGGTTTACAAGGAGGTTTTCAACAACGTTTGAACAGGAATGTATCTGATACCCATGTAACATTATCTTTTTGTACATTCGATATGGGATTACTATTATTGTAGAAAGTCTCATCTTCAGACCATTCTATGTTCCATCGGTATTGTGTTTCACTTTTACTGTTGTGCTAAATCAAAGGAAGAACTCTTCTTGTTCCTGTTTTTCTATTAATGTTCTTTATTTCAAACATGTACACACATTGTGGCTACATGTCTAACTCATATACAATTTTGTATTCTTTATTAATAACATCATTGCACGTTCAGAGTTAACATGGCAGTGATTGTTTTAAAATGCAAATATATTCAGAGACATCACAATACTTGATGACGCATAGTAGGCTACAACACAGTACAGTCAACACATGTCGTTTAAGGAGAACGAACCTTATATGCGTGGCATATTTTATTTGCATCGCTTACATCCAATCTGAATCTAATTCTGTCTCATGCTCTTAACTGGTTTGACTAACAAAACGCGTCTCACTCATACCTTATCTTCGTGCGGTTTGAATCATGTATGTTCACAATTAAGAGCATTTGAGTCTGACCGTTGTCACCGCACAGTGTTAGAACCTCATAATTGTTGTCTCTCAAAATACTTCCAAAATATGCCGGCAATTTCTACATACATAACGGTTAACAACATGAGTCAGTGACATAACACATAGCACGGTAAAATAAATCTCACGTATTCTTTTGAAACAAAGTTCTGACTCAACTAATTTTGATCCGGCCACGCTCACTGGTGAAAGGTCGACATCAAACGCATTTATCCCTTGCTGGTATATGAACCTACTGTGAAACTTTGGTAGCTCCACGAAGGAAGTTCTCTCTTTAAACCCGGCAACCTCAAAATTGTTGTTCCCGTAATACCCAAAGACGACAACCACGCCATCTGGTAGTGCGTACAAATGTTGCAGCTTCGTCCAACCGCTGACAACAAGTGGTAGATCCTCATTTTTGTTAAATCCTATATCGTGCTAGATACCTTCGTTGTTAATTATCCTCCATGTATTTCCTAGATCTGCTATGTAAGTTCTAACAAACAATGGCTCAATCTCCGAAAACACCTACAGTTCATATGTAACGAGATGCCTTAAAATTATTATGTTATTCATATAATGTTAGGCTTGGGAAAGAGATTGAGAAAATTTAACAGAAAACCCCTTACTTGGATGTCTATCTTAGCAACTACTAAAGTGTCCACGAGCTCTGCTTGCTTCAGAATTCGCGTCCTCGCCATTGATGAAATAGATGGACAAAAGTAGCTCTGCAGGTGATGCGTTTCCAACAATTCTACGGCTGCAGTTGTGTGTCAACCATACTTCTTCCCATGTTTCCTTTGCAATTATAAACAAGGTTAAAGGGAGAGACAATGGACAGTAGGTGTGGACATTTACTAACACCATCGTTAGGTCTTTATTACTGAAATTGTTTTGTCCACTTCCATCTCCCATTCACATGTCAACAGTGTTAAGATGCTTTTCTAATTCCTACTGTGCATGGCCATATCATTTTAGTCTTATATGTGGGGTATGCATGTAAGTTGTATTCTCATTAAAGTTGCTATATAACTATTGCTATGTGAGAGAAATAACAATTTATCAAATAACTTGGCCCCCCACCATTAATGCTCTCCATTTCTTGGTCAAAATATTATATCTTACAACTTTGCTTTGACACACACTTTGACTTGCAAATACACACTTCACACTGACTTTCCTTCATATTTACCCACTGATGTTCACGTATTACGCCAACTTGCAATTGAATGGTTCACATTTACATACCATTCCACAAAACTAGCGTGAATTCATGGCACGCACATTCCCAGACAAAACCCAGCCAGTCAACATGTCATAAAACTAACGCTTTCTACCTTTAGTTTTTAAGAAACTCACATCTGTCTCATAAATATAAGCAACTACATTAATTAACATCAACATTACACCAGTTTCTTTAGATATTAAACAATACCATTACACCAGTGTATTGCTGTGTCTGAAACACAGGTGATAAAAAATGTTTTGGAACACCATTACATAATTCAATAACATGGGTAACCTATAACACTACTAATACGACAACTTTTGGATTACGACAAAACACCGATACCACGGTGGACAATACATTCATACTGCTTTCTAATATATACCACCCTTTCATTGTTGCGCATTTCCCCGCTTGACGGAAACTAAAATCTCGCTTGCAGGAGGATATCTGATGCAGAACTCCAACACATCTCCTTCCTTAATCATCATGTCTTTCAGAAAATCATACCACCCGCCGAGAAGATACTTCTCCATTTTACCTCGCCTCTTTTTCAATTCACAATAATACGCACATAATTTGTTTGTGTCGTACAGGACAATGGAGTCTTGTGGTTCACGAAGGCAACTCCGGATGACATCACGCGGTATTTGCTGCACAACTCAAAAATAAAGTTAATCCACCAAACCTTTCTTATCCTACAGTAATGCTTACTAGCGGCACTCTAAACGGCTTACCAGGACATTAGAACGTAATGCCTTAGCATCTTTAACCACCTGTAGCGCACGATTTTTGTCGGCGACGCGACCAACTTATCGCGGAATTTGGGTTTTCTCCTCAATGAAGAGGAGGGGGTTGCTACTTTCTGATTTCTTATTTATCCCGTGAAGGCGGAAGGGAAAGGGAAGTAATCTAAAACTAACCTTGCATACTAATGTTTAACTGAACAAACGCTTAAAGAGATTCGGGGAGTTCGGGGTCAGGTTATACTATGGGGAGTTGTCAATTACCCATCCTATATGTGGTTATCCACAAGATGTTAGCTTTAGGTTTGGCTTTGTACTTGATGGTGTTTATCTGTTAATGGGTTGGGAAAGTTTCTTGGGAAATATGAGAGAGAGTGAGTTTTTGTTGATGTTTGGGTTTTTCCGATGTTTTTGGTAAGGTACTGGACCTAAGTTTTGATTGGTATGAAGGTACTGGACCTAGAATTTTTGATTAGTATGCTCGCTAAGATTTCACAATCTTATGCCTACGTATTCCCGTTTAAAAGAAACAGGGATATCAGAGCAATCGTAGTTCCTCCTATTCTAAGGGACGAAAAAGATATTATTTTGGTGTCTCGTTCAAAGTCCAAGATTAAAGCTAAAAGGTTTGACTGAGAGAGAACTTGTCATCTCTAAAGGGAGATATCTTGTCTGTTTATCACAACTGTTGGGTGACTGTTTATAAAGGAGGATTACTTTAACTAGGATATGAGAATCCAACAATGCCATAATTTCCTTTATAGGGGATTTGTCCTAAAGGGGAAAACTTTAACTCAGTGTAGAGCAATTCCATTTTTCCTTAGGAGTCTTTCATGCTAAGAGAGGGATAGTGGCATGGATGTAAATAATCCAGAGGCTTGCCACTTACAGCAATTAGATGAAAGAGAGGATTTACCAGGATAAAAGATGGACGACAGCTTGGATATTTGAATCAACAAGTATGCCACTTACATCAGTTATCTGGGATTAGGTTTGATTTTGAATGTCTGTTTCGATAAGTGATAAATAGAGAAGTGACTTCCTACAGAGAGCTTTTGATTTCTTCGGAGGGGATGTTGATTTTTGTGTGCCTTAATCAAAGCCCAAGGTTGAAGCTAAGACGTTGATTGACTCCACTAGGGAAGTCCTTATACAAAGCCTAAGAGGAGGTTAGGGTAGACTGATTTAATAAGAGAGTGTTTATGTGTCTTGTACAAAGCCCAAGATTGAGGCTAAAAAAAGAGACTGACTCTTTGTGGGATATCATTATACAAAGCCTAAGAGGAGGCAAAAAGTTTGACTTTTTCGAGGAAAATATTCTATCTGTCTTGTACAAAGACCGAGATTGAGGCTAAAAAGGATTTTTGACTCCGTTGGGGAGGGTTTGTATGTGTCTTGTACAAAGCCCAAGATTAGGCTGAAAAGAAACTGACTCTGTGGGAAAGGAATCTTTATCTGTCTTGTACAAAGCCCAAGATTGAGGCTGAAATGAGTTTGACTCTACGGGAGAGTATTATCTGTCTTGTACAAAGCCCAAGATTGAGGCTGAAAAGAGGATTGACTCTGCTTAAGGTATTATTTCTCATAGCCTAAAAGAAGGCTGGGAGGAATTGACTTAGCTGGGGAACACATTTGTCCCAAGCTTAAGAGAAGGTTATGAAGATTTATGTCTTGTACAAAGCCCAAAATTGAGGCTAAAAGGGTTTAACTCAACAAGAGAGTGCTTTTATCTGTCCTGTACAAAGCCCATGATTGTGGCTGAACAAGCCGGAGAAATCATTATACAAAGCCTAAGAGGAAGCTAACTTTTGCTAGGGGAAATCTTTATACCAAGCCTAAAAGGAGGCTGGAAAAGATTGACTCAACAAGAGAGTGTTTTTATCTGTCTCGTACGAAGCCCGGGATTGAGGCTAAAAGGGTTGACTCAACAAGAGAGTGCTGAAAAGTGATTGACTCAACAAGAGAGTCTGAAAAAGTGATTGACTCAACAAGAGAGTCTAAAAGGGTTGGGTCAGCTGGGGAGAATCATTGTACAAAGCCCAAGATGAGGCTAACTTTGCTGAGGAATGATCGTTATACAAAGCAAAAGAGGAGGCTAGCTTTGTTGGGGATTGTTGAGATCCCGAGGCAGGTCTAAATGGGGAATCAACTCTTGCTGAGGGTTACAGAAGAGTTGAGGTATCAGATGCCTTGAGGTTCTGATTTGGGATAGTGTTCTACTGAGGATAAACTGACCCTGGCTTAGGGAATTTTATGAGAGAGACTGGATTTTAGAACCTATGGGTTTTAACTCTACTAGAGATTAATCCAGAATGACCGGGGTTGCTCCTATGTTTGGAGGGAACTTGAGAATGTCTTTGAGACTCAAGATTAGACTGTCCAAGTCTACTGGCATGGAAGAGTTTATCTTTGTATGATGCCCAAGAGGTGGCAAGTCTTTTAAGGGATGATAATCAACCCTAAAATGGTTTGATGTTTTGACATTGGAAAGACTACTCTAGCAAAGGACGACTATGTTCTGTCTTATACCTTTAAGAGGTCTTCATGGTCCTTGTATTAAGCCCAAGAGAAGGCATGAGAACTTCTAAGAAGCCGGAGGGTCCTTGTACAAAGCCCAAGAGGAGGCGGGGATGCTATTAGGAAGCCTGTGCTTCCAAACTTAAGAAGAGTTCAAGAAAAGTTTCACCGGTAATAATCTTTTCTTTAGTGAACAGTTCTAGGGTTTGAAGAAATTCAAGAGAAGTTTCACCGAGAATTAATCCTCTCTGGGGAAACTGAATTTCTTTGACAAGTTCCAATAGTGACAGTCTGAGAAAAGGTTCACCGAGAATATTGCCTTTCTCTTTGTTCCATATTGTTTAAGCCCAAGAGAAGGCAAGACTGTATCTGAAAATCCTATGGGTATCTAGTTTTGACTGTATTTAAAGAGTGACCAATGGGCATTACCTAGTTCTAGACCTAGTTGCCGGGGAAAACTCTAAATAGATATACTAGTATATATACAATTGATATATGACAAGTATGTAAAAGGGTATGGAAGAAGGACTTACAGGGGAGCAACTTCAAACAATACAGTTATATATATATATATATATATATATATATATATATATATATATATATATAAGAAAGTAAGTAAATGAAATCTGATAAAAACTTACAGGTGAGCAAGCTTCCATGCTGTATTGTTAGTTGTTCAAAGAAATTAAATAAAGTTTTGATAAAAACTGTATATTTGAACCAAAATAAAAAAATAAGTTGTTTTTGAAAAGATTGTCGGGGCTTATACTTAATAGAGGCCTGAGGTTTAACAGTGATCGCACCGTTGTTTAGAAGATCGTATCGGGACTAATACAACGACTGAGGCCCAAAAAGGTTTTTATTTACAAAAGGGTTAGGTCTTACACTCTTTCAAGAGGCCCAAGAGTTTATTTTATAAAAAAAGATGGGGCTTACTGTCATACCCCAAATTATGACCACCAAGATTTCCCATCATTGTGTAAATCATTACCACAATATGGATGAACCATCATGCCTCATCAATATCCTCAGAGATGTTTGAGCATCTACCACAAACAAGAATCAGGATTTTGAGCCCTCTCAGGGCACATAGACAGAGGATCAATCAAGAAATGACATGATCTTCAACTTGTCTAACCTCTCAAAACATCCATAAAGGATCAAGAGGACTCCCACATCAAGGATCAAGCACAAGGTTGCTACAATCAAAGTGGATCAAGCCTCAAGATCGCCAGTGTCACCAAGTTAGGGTTTTGGTCGACCAAGGCTTCCAGATGAAGATTTTCTTCTGGGCATAAGCCAATACTTCAAAGCACAACCTAAGATACTCCAAGGGACCTAATGGACCCAATCATCAAGTCAATTTAACCTCAGGGGATGCATTTACCCAAAAATTAGGAATTAGGGTTTCTTGACCTAATTCATCCCTATGTTGACTTCTAGGACAAAACATGAGCCAGGACCTCAAGACATGATTTGAGGGTCTCTAATACACTACATTGATCCATTTGCAACAATGGATTGATCCATGAAGCTTGATCCACAAGTTTCAATTTCATCAGGACCACAATTAGGGTTTCGAGGAAAAAGTCAACTGTACCTTTGACTTTTGACCAAGACATGCTCCCAAACCTTGGGACATGATTCACTACACCCTATAACACCTATGGAATATATCCATTAGGTTTGATTTAGGTCAAGGACTTGATTTCACAAAGGATCACGCAGTTTGGATTTCATCCGATACAAAGTCAACTGTGCACAAAATCAAGTTTGACTTTTTGGAATTTTTCACAATTTTGGTTCCTCAACCCTAAAACAATGTTAATATGTGATTTGAATCATCATTCATCAAGAAAAATCAAAGAAAGTGAGTTAACTTGTAAAAGGAGTAACCATAAAAAACTTAGAATTTTTCTAAGTTATGGAACAAAGTGGCTAGGGTACCAACTTCCAAGGATCATAACTTGAGATACAAGCAACCATTTTGGGTGATCCAAAGCTGGATTTGTAGGTCTTGATACACTCTACAAAAGCTTCAACTGCATCAAACTCCAATTCCTCATGGATTTTAAGTTATGGAGTGATCAAAATGGCTAAAAACATGAAAATGACATTTTTCCAACACTAGTGAAAATTTCACTAAGTCAGAATCTGCCTTACTTTTTCCAAAATGCAGGGTCAGTTTTTACCTTGATCCAAGTCAAACCAGGTCTAGGGGTGGACATCAAAGTTGAAGTATGCCATGAGGGCTTTCCAATAAGTACCAGATCATCTCTAAATTCCATTTGAGCAAGGAGATACAACGCTTGAAACATGGCATCATGAACTGGTTTTACAAGGCACAATTTGTGCATTTTACTCAATTTGTCCAAATCTGATTGTCATCCATTTGGACATATCTGAGGATAAAACAAGAAGGGAATGATCTGATCCTTAAGCCTCCAAAGTCCAAGAATCTACAATAGCCATACCAAACCTAAAAAGGCTAAAAAGTGCCAAGACTTCAATTTTGTCTCCAAGCCTTTAATGGATGCACCAAGGTGGCATGAACTGAGCCTATTCTAACTGAATTCAGTCCAAACTTATCTCTGAACCAAAGCTACAAAGCCTGTGCCATAATCTTAAGTCAATGGCAAGAGGAGACTTGAGATTCCTTTTGCATAACATTGGCCAAAGGCCTGCTGCAGTTGCCATTCACTATTGCTCGCAAAACAAACCTGCTCTACTATAAATAGAGCTCATTTGTTCCTGAGGATTCTGGCTGGTGGTGATCATTCTAAAAGGTTCCAAGGGTTCAATTGAGAGTGTCTAAGGCATCAAACTACTTCTGGAACAAGAAACTTGGCAGATAGCACAAAAAGCTCCTAAAGAGGTAAGCATCACAACTTGAACTCTTTGAATTATGCATTGCATTGAAGTCCACTGCTCATAAACATCTCATACATGTTGTATGTGTTGTGTTTGAATCAATTCATCATGCAATTATGGCCTGTACCATGAGGTAGCATAGAAAAGGCAAATATAGGCCTATTTCAAAACCACTATCGGGTTTTAAAATATGGACCTCCTCTGAAAAAACCAAGACCACCATTAGATTCCTTGTGAAATTCTAGGCAGGATAGACCTAAATTTTGTCCCAATCTATGGAGAAATGAGAAAGTTACAGCCTTTACGTTTTTGGGCCAAGAACTTGCCTTGCCTTGCCTTGGCCAGACCTAAAACAAGGCACCCCTTATATATTTATAGGGTGGTTTTGATACACGAATGTATCACCACCCCAGTGGTTGCGCGCTCATGTGTTTGGCTTGGAGGTCTGGGGTTCCATTTTTTAATATTTGTCATATTATTTTAAAGGGTTAATAGATATTTACCCCCTGCAATATAAGCGAGTTTTGATTTACGCCCCTTTAAAAAAATAATTTTGGATTACCCCCCTGAAATTTTAAAATTCTAAATCTTTTGCCCCCAAGGTAGAAAAATTACCCCCCTGTAAATTTTATTTTTTTATTTACCCCCCTGGTTTTTACACGCTTAGGGGGGTACCCCAAAATTTCAGGGGGGTAATCCAAAATTATTTTTTTAAAGAGGGGTAAATCAAAACTCGCCTATATTGCAGGGGGGTAAATGTCTATTAACCCTATTTTAAATGATTTGGAAAATTAATTTCTCTCTCAATTTTAATTATTTTTGATTGGTTCTTTTTGAAAAAGATCACAAAAATGTTAAAATATTTTATTCCCCAAAAAAATCAAATTTGTATTATTTATTTAATATAGTTGATATATTTTGTAAATAAATTCATTTGTATTGTTTTTAAACATTTCAAAAATGAATATTCATCTTGAAAATCAAAATCAAATGAGTCATAAATCATCTTGCGATTAAAACCTCATTTTTCAAACCTTAATCAAAAATCACAAGTAGTTTATTTATACTTATTTGGTATTTTTGTCATTTTATTAAAAGGATTACTTTTAAAAGAAAATGAAATTAGGGTTTCTTTGGTTCTTGATCTTCATCAAACCTTTTAAAACACTTTTGGGCCTCTAATAGAGTGTAAGACCCAACCCTTGTTGTACATAAGCCTTTTTTTGGGCCTCAGATATTATATAAGTCCGGATACGATGAAAAATCTCGGCGCAATCGCCATTTTCAAACAAAAATCAATGGGCCTCTCCTTGAGTTGTAAACCCCACCACTTGTACAAAAATAAATATTTTGGACCTCTAATAGAGTGTAAGACCCAATCCTCTTTTAACCAAAACCATTTTGGGCCTCAGTCATTGTATAAGTCCCAGAACAACCTTCGAAACAACGGTGCGATTACAGTTAAACCTTGGGCCTCTCCTTGAGTATAAGCTCCACCAATATTTTTCAAAACAACTTCCCTTTTGATTTAGATTCAAATATACAGTTATTGTCAAAACTTTCTTTAATTTCTTTGAACAACTAACAATACAACATGGAAGCTTGCTCGCTTGTAAGTTTTTATCTGCTTTCATTTACATGCTTTAATATATAAACTATATTGTGGGAAGTGTAGCACCTCAAAATTTTCCCTCTTATTTGCACCCAATAAGTGGCTTATGCTTCACACTTCATTTGTATCTGCATATCCATTAGGTCATAACTCATAATCATATCATTGCATTGGTCTTCTAAGACATGGGATCAATGGATTTTCTTGTTGGCCTTATTCATAAGTGATTCAGGCGGTTTATATTCCAGGTTAAGTTGGAGCAAGAGGTTGAATTCTCCTCGTTGTAATCTTTCTGATCTTAGGTTTTCCTAGTCAGAGAAATCAGAGATATTGGGTCAGGGTTTCGCGAGTAAGGTTTCTCCTTCTTGGTTGAGTACAAGTTTGCTTTGGATCTGAAACTTGAGATGAATTAAACATGTCAAGACTGGTCATGTGGATCTCTTAGAATTCACACTTCATTATCCATATTCATTTTCTACCCATTAACCTTTTCATACCCAAATTGATATCCATATCCAAAATCCATAGATCATTTTTAACCATTTTTTAAACCATTCATGTTATCCACATTTTTAAACCACTTTTAATCCATATCCATTTTGAATCCCTTTTCTGAATAAAATCATGATTATTTCCTAACCCATGCCACATTAAACCACCTTGGATTCAAAATCCATCTAAATTCATTTTCAAAATCACAAATCTTTTTTTTGTTGTTCAAGTAACTTTTCCTAAATATGTTTTAAGGGAGTGGGTGGCATATTAGGGTTTGGCAAGGGCTCACTTGGAGGAGGAACCACGGTATGGTTGTGAAAATGGGGATTATGTTAAAGGAATCATGGGGAGCAATTCTTGGTTCCCCACCTGAAATGTGCGCCGGTATGAATATGGTGAGCTTGCCTTCGAAGCTTCGTGTGACGAGTGACAATGATGCATTGAGGTTGAGGTTTTATCTTAGGGTTTATCGTGCTATAGAAGTTCCTGTATATTGCCAAGTTTTGAGAAATTCTGAAAGGGATCCTAGAGATAAGGATAGGTGTATAACTGGTTATGTTAGGATCTCTCATCAAGTGTATAACACTGTTGATAATTACCACAGGCTCAAGAATGCAATTGTTCAGACTTAGGAAGATGTAAAAATTTACAGTGAACTTCCTAAAGAGTGATTGGAAAAAACAGAGAGAATTAAGAGCAGGTGCAAAGGTTCAAAAGCATTTCGAAACTCTTAACAGAATTTTGCAGGGAAATTTTATAACAGAAAAAGAGAAAATTCAATAACAAAAAGAATTCCTAACATCCAAATCCACCAGGAAAGTTGATAAAAAACTCATAACAGTTACAGCCGTGAAACTGAGAAGCTCCTAACATCTTCATTCCAAAAAAAATACTAACAGAAATTAACACCAGTAGAAGACAGATAACAGTTCCCATTCTTCCCTAACACTCTCGCTAACTACCAGAAAATCAATAACAGCAAAAAAACTATTTCCTAACTGCCATAACTACCCTAACCACTTTCTAACAACTTGACTTCACCATCAACCTTCATTCACCATCTTGAATTTCGTTTTTCAAAAACCTTCATCCTCTTCAAATCAAAGCCAGAGAATTTTGAACAAAAAACAACTCGTAACAGAATTAGGGAGGCTTCATTATTATTCTTCCGCTTCAATTTCCTTCTCCCTGAATTGACCTTCATAAAAATCCACACCAAAGTTTCTTGGAGCTTGATCAATCTTGGTTTTCTTCTCAATCTCGTGGATTCAATCTTCAAGCTTCAAAGAAACACTACAACTTTCTTCAATCTTGACAAAACCTCACGACGCAATTCGACACCAACACCAACGAACAACAATTCGCGCAAAGCTTGTGAATTTGGAACCAGCAATCAGCACATCGTTACAATCACAAAATCATACGCGTAACAACTCCGAATCAGAAAGAAGAAAAAGAATTACATATAGAAGAGAGAAGAGTTGAGAGGTGAAGAAGAAGAAACGAGAACTCGCGAACGGAGAGGAGAGAAAGGAGAGTACCAAATTCATCTCCGTTAACGCCATTGTTGTGAAGGTACGCACATTCTCACTTCAACCTTTAGTAGCTGCGGCCTCAGATTCATAATCCGTTGTGGTTTAGTATTGATGCTTCGAACTGTTGTTCATTTTGTGTTTTCGAATTTCTCTCCTCCGATCCGATAGTTTGGCTGAGTCTTTGGAGAAACTAGTGGCGGATTCGTAATCACCGTGCAAGAGTAGCTAGGGTTGGTGTTTAGTATTTTGTAATTGGTGGTGGTATGTCGCCAGAGAAGACAGCGGCGCCACCGCCGGCCACCAGCCTTCTCAGGCCATATGTGTTTTCTGGAGAGTGAAGAAAATATCATAGAGAGAGAGACGTGAGAGTGGGAGAGGAGTTTGAGAAATGGCATTCATGAGATTCCAATGTAAAGATAATGGAAGAGGATAAGAGATGGTGGTGGCGGTCCACTCTAGCGGTGACACTTGTCACCGTCCGGTAGGACCACTTAGGTGATATATACTTGCACTCCCATTATAGTTACCATACACCCTTCATCATGACCCTTGGTTTGATCTCAGAGTATGATCACACGGTTAGGATTGATTCCAAGGTTATGAGAGACCACCGTGTGCCTTAGGCTAGAAATGTTCCTTGGTCCTATCCTTTTATTGCTAATTGCACCCCTGCGCTTGAGCCCAATGAAGAATTTAAACTAAAGATTTTACTTAGGCACACCCCCCTTGTTCTTCCATGTTTTCTTTTAATTTTCTTTTCGTACGCGTTTCATAATTTGATACAAAAAATAGTTTCGTACCTCAGAAAATTCCAATAAAATTCATGTATATTCTGGGTGGTGTTAGTTGATTTTTGAATATTTTTAATTCCATTTTGGGGCTGTTTGATATTTCTTTTGGAATTTTAGAACGGGTTGTGTTCTTAATGGTGTATCTAGTGATGCAAGTTCTAAAATGTGATTTTCCCTTGACAATTTGGAGCTGATTTTTTATGTACATTTAGGCATTTAATTTTTTAACATCATGGTGATTGATTGGTGCATCGTACTTGAGTTTTGGGATACTTTTGAAGTTAATCTTTTGAGCCTTAATTCGTATGATCATCATTGACGTTTGTGCTATGTTTGCAATTGATTGAGTATGTTTAGTGCATGATATGAACCCTATATTTTGCATGTGATTACCTACTGGACTTGGAATGATTTGGTTGATTATCCATAATTTTCAAATGCATTTTGCTATTCTTCACAAATTTTCCAATGTGAACATATTATGTGTAAGCATGCATAGAGATAGGATATGTTTAAGACTTGTATGAGGGCACTTCGATCCAACTTTGAATATGATTTTTAGCACACTATTAAGTGTATTTTGATGCACAATTGAGACATGCTTGAGTATTGCATTTGATCAATTCACATGCCTTAAATGATACCTACTTTGTGTATGTGCGAACTTGAATTTGTGTTTCACTTTGGCCACTTCTTTTGATGCCACTTGTATGCCATGTTCATGATTGTTTTTGGGATTAAATTGGGACATTTTATAGGTCATTTTCCTCTGGTGTGTGAGCTTTAACATTGCCTTACCAGGTCATTTCATTTGCCTTACTTGAGTGTAAATTTTACATACTTGTATGGGAAGTTTAAATGTGATTTTGCTCATGGAATGAATTGACTTTGGAGAGAGAGTTTAATGCAAATCTTTGTGACACTTTGAGATTGGTTTTAAGCATGAATATAAGTTGTTTCACTTTTGACCTTGGTCCATTTTAACGTTTTAATTCAATTCATTTAACTTGTAATGGCTTTCTTTTGTTGGTTTACCTTTAATTTCAAAGTAGATTAGTCTTGCAGCATAGTTGTAACTTGACTTGTAATTTCATAATCCTTTTAGGTCTTTGACTTTGACTAGTGTGACTTAAATGTACATAGTCATTAGACTTGGGTCTTTATGATGTACATACACTCTCTTGTTATTACTAATGTCTTTGGTTCACATGTGCAAGGTGCAAAAAGGAGACATTCCAAAGGTGGTTTGACCATTTCAGTTTGTAAATAAAAACTTGTTTCTAACTTGGTTTGATATTGTTTTACAGGTGCTTTCGTGACTTGCTTCCGTTACTTTGCTACAGATTCATATCCGTTCGGTAGGACTTCTTATCTCTTCACTTCTCTTTAATGCTTTCAAATGCCATGAGAAGTAGGAATAGTCGATGCCATGATAAGTAGGATTGTATGGAAAGCCCTCAAGTGAGGCCATGATTGTGTTTGTTTAATATTGTGCCTAAAGACCTCCAAAGAGGTATCCCATTCCCCATTTCCCCTTGTAAGTCCTCAAAGAAGGCACCAGGCGGAATGAGAGTCCGCAATCGACTCCCGCCATTTCTAGTCCCAGGTCGTTCTTAGCTCTCATTACATGATTGATGCTTTGAACATAACTCACTCTTGTTATCGAGTCTGTAAAGTGGAAGAAGGGTTTAGCTATCAGACCCCCACGCTTTGCTATATCTCGCCTTGACCAATGCTGATGCTTATGTGATCTGATTCACATCTTCCCCTTTCTTACTCTGCTCTCCATGGTTCTCGATACCGTTGGGTGAGTACCCCTATTTCCCACAGCTAGCTTGTTTGCCTCAGTTGATATGACCCCTTGGCTAAAGCTCCCCCTTTCTTATTTTGATTATATGACATTATTGTTGACTGACATCGTTTACTCTTTCGTTGCTGTTAGTTCATTTTGTGATTGATTTATCCCGTGTTTACTTGTCTGATGACATGATCCCGTAGGATTCCTCACTCCACTTAATTATTGATTAAGTCGGAGGTAGGAGAGACATTAGGCTAGCAATCCATGCATGCTAACATAGGTAGCATCCCCCTTCTAAATTCAACCTTAGGGCCATCTTTTGCATGATAACATTAGGAACGATTAGTTTCCCCTTAGTGTTCTTCTTCTTTGAGTCTTCTCTTCTCATCTCACAACCACTCCAAAAAACTTAATAAAGGTTAAAGTGTGTTGCGCATGAGCCTTATATATGGGAAGTGAGAAATGAGGGGTTTCCCTTCATTTTTCTAGGATGCCTAGTGTACGTCCTGTTGGGGACGATATGCGACGCATTCGTTCCTATGTTGAAGACTTGGGTGCAATGTAAGTTACAAACTAACTTCAATCCACTTCTTGTCTAAAAAAACATAAAACAAACTCAAACCTTTTTATCCTTCGGGATCGTTAAGTTTCAAACCTATTTTCAGAAAAGGGCACGTTATTTCCGTCTCGTCGCAAACAGGCATCGACCCTAACTGCCGAACGCGAATCAAACGTCGCTCATAAAAAACACAAACAACGCAAGGTCTTCCCTAGTGAGGGGAACTACGTCGCTCTGATTCTTCATCGGTTGATGGAGATACGTAGGCAGGAGATCATGCGAGATCTCTCCGAGCACAACCTTTCTTTATCACCTCTTTGTCTCTTTTCGACCCGGTAAGGTCGAACTACGACTGCTCTGATTTCCTCCTTCTGGTTAGATTGAGGATACGTAGGCACAAGACGGCGATGGCTTAGCGAGCAACCTCCCCCCTTAGTTCGTGTCCGAACTACGTTGACTCTGACTTTCCCATTGCACGAGGGAATACATAGGCCTAGGACGGCGATGTCATATCGAGTCACTTCTCTTTCTTTTCCTCCCCGTTTCTCCATTCTCTTCCGTCATTGTTCTTTCCTTTCCAGTAGCAGTGGAGCTTCAGACGACGACACCTTTTGATCAAGACAACAAGCATGGATCCCATCGAGTACGATGGACGCATGGGGGTGCTAACACCTTCCCTTCACGTAACCGACTCCCTTACCCGTTTCTCTTGGTCGCGAGACCATGCTTTTCCTTCCCTCAGGTTTACACAGTGTTTCCTTTCCCTCTCTTGGGATAAATACACATTGCTAGCGACTCTGTTTCCGCGCCACTTTCGCGTTTGTACTTGGATGAAAATCCCAGGAGCGACAGCTGGCGACTCTCCTGGGGACTCTAAGAGACCAGAATCTCTGGTTTCCTAAGCGAGTCGATCCTAGCGCTTGTCTGTTTTTGTTTCATTGGGTGTTTTTGTGGAGTTGTAGTGCTGTATTTTGATGTTTTACTGTATTGCTGTTTATAGTATTACTGCTTTACTATATATTGGTGTATTACTTTTTGACTTTTTTACTGCATTACATATCATTATTATGCTGGACTGTGCTGGATTTTTTCTGTTTGGTGGGCAGGGTGTTCTGAGAGGTAAGCCCACTACCCAGGCTTGAGCATACACATAGGTATTAGAGTGGATAGTCGTGACGCTTGCGTGGTGGTGACCACGTATTGTTGTTCACGAGACCCACAACCATACGAGGTTCTATCAGGAGCTATCTGCTACTGTATGTTTATACAGGCCAGTAGTTATTCTCTTGAGGAACCGTCGACTCTGGTGACCATTCTCGAGGACTCAGTTGCGGCACTCCTCCCGAGATGTGATAATGGCAGACCAAAAATGGCAAACCCATTACGCATTCTTGATCCGAGGATCCAATGCTGGGAACTTGCTATAGGATATCCTTTTTGAAAGAGAATCAGTGGAGGCACTCCTCGATTGGCGATAGTACTGTACCCCGAGGGATGAATGTACTATTGCTTCTCGACCTCAGTGCCAGAAGCTGAGGACCTTTTGTTTTTTAGGGAAATCAGTTGAGGCCTTCTCGATTGATGGTGATGCCAAACCAGAAATGGTGAATGTATCATCATTTCTCGACCTGAGAGTTCGTGATATTGAGGATCCTCGCCTTTCTAGTACCCACATGTGAGAGGGGCAGGTTGTTTACAGGTTTGCAGGTAACCTTGACTTTCATCCTACCCGGTATTCTGGTTCTCTTATCAGTGCAAACTTATCAACCTGGTATTATGGAATTCTGATTATTCGGATATTCTGATTATTCTGGCACTTGGATTATGTCGAGATTTTGGCATTCTGGTATTCTGATTATGCCGATATCCCGGCATCCTGGTATTTTGATTATTCGGATATTCTAGTATTCCGGTATTCTCTTCAGAGCAGACCTTTGAACTTATCCATTCAGTAGCACAGCAGTATTGAGCATTGTGGAAACCTTGATCCCATGTCTGTTGCATCTGCATCATCATTTTCGCATACATGTTCTTGTATTTCCAAGGGATATTAACTTTGAGACTTGCTACTGAGCATTTCCATCTATTTCTTGTGGTTAGTGTAAGGAAAAAGCTTGAATCAAAGCATATTGATTCCTTGGAAATATTCGAACATGGCATTTACATTGCATTTCCATACTCATACGCATGGCAGGTGTTTAAGGTTGGCCTTTTGATCCCGATCGGGTTTTCTCATTGGTTGTAGATTCAATCTTTTTAAGTCGTGTCCTAATTGAGCAAAATCAGAAGAAAGTCATGGATCAAATGCAAGTTGAGTTAATTGAGATGCGGACACGCATGGCTCAGTTCATGGAGTTAATGCAAGGTGTTGCTCAAGGTCAAGAGCAGTTAAGAACTCTGGTCCAACCTCTGATTGCTAGAGTCAATGAGGATGTGGTTATGCATGGAGGTGTTCATACTGGTGCTATTCCTCTGGGGGGAGGTGTTAACGGTAATGGTGTCCATACTGGTCCTCCGGGCGGAGGTAGTCCCGCTCCTTCTGTTGTTATCCCTTTGGGCGGAGGAGAGAATATTGTGATTCCTTCTATTGTGGGAGGAGGAAGCAGTATCTGTGCAGTACATAGTCGTCGCTATGATGATCAACATGATGATGTGTTTTCTCTTCCAGGTGGGGATGCTGACCCCCGACTTGATAATGAGCAAAGAATCAGGATGATTGAAGCTGAAATGGGTTGTGAATTAGAATTACTTGGGTATGGATTTGGATGATTTGGGACCGGTCCCTGGTGTCAAGCTTCCACATAAGTTTCAGGCGCCTACTTTCGAGAAATATAATGGTGCTACTTGCCCAAAGACTCATGTCCGGGCCTATGCGAGGAAAATGGCTGCATATTCTAAGGACGAAAAGTTATTGATGCATTTCTTCCAAGATAGCTTGACTGTGGAATCTTTGGAATGGTACATTCAGTTGGAGAGGTCCCATGTCCGAAACTGGAGGGAGTTGGTAGAAGCTTTTGTTAACCATTATCAGTACAATACTGATATGGCTCCAAATAGGACACAGTTACAAAACTTGTCGCAGAAGAATAATGAAAGCTTTAAGGAGTACGCCCAGAGGTGGCGGGAATTGGCAGCAAGGGTACAACCTCCCATGGTAGAGCGGGAGATGATAAGTATGTTTATGGCTACCCTGTAAGGTCAAACCTTTTTATCCTTCGGGATCGTTAAGTTTCAAACCTATTTTCAAAAAAGGGCACGTTATTTCCGTCTCGTCGCAAACAGGCATCGACCCTAACTGCCGGACGCGAATCTAACGTCGCTCATAAAAAACACAAACAACGCAAGGTCTTCCCTAGTGACGGGAACTACGTCTCTCTGATTCTTCATCGGTTAATGGAGATACATAGGCAGGAGATCGTGCGAGATCTCTCTGAGCACAACCTTTCTTTATCACCTCTTTGTCTCTTTTCGACCCGGTAAGGTCGAACCACGAATGCTCTGATTTCCTCCTTCTGGTTAGATTGAGGATACGTAGGCACAAGACGGCGATGTCTTGGCGAGTAACCTCCCCCCTTAGTTCGTGTCCGAACTACGTTGACTCTGACTTTCCCATTGCACGAGGGAATACGTAGGCCTAGGATGGCGATGTCCTATTGAGTCACTTCTCTTTCTTTTCGTCCCCGTTTCTCAGTTCTCTTCCGTCCTTGTTCTTTCCTTTCCAGTAGCAGTGGAGCTTCAGACGACGACACCTTTTGATCAAGACAACAAGCGTGGATCCCATCGAGTATGATGGACGCGTGGGGGTGCTAACACCTTCCCTTCGCGTAACCGACTCCCTTACGCGTTTCTCTTATTCGCGAGACCATGCTTTTCCTTCCCTCGGGTTTACGCAGTGTTTCCTTTCCCTCTCTTGGGATAAATACACATTGCTGGCGACTCTGTTTCCGCGCCACTTTCGCGTTTGTACTTGGATGAAAATCCCGGGAGCGACAGGAAGCTGCACACTGTAAGTCCTTATTTCATATCCTTTTAAATACTCTTCATATATCAACTGTATATATACTAGTATAGCTATTTAGATTTTTCCCCGACAACTAGGTCTAGAACTAGGTAAAACGAGTTTGGTCACTCTTAAATACAGTCAAAACTAGATCCCCATAGGATTTCCAGATACAGTCTTGCCTTCTCTTGGGCTTAAACAATATGGAACAAATAGAAAGGCAGTATTCCCTGTGAACCTTTTCTCAGACTGTCACCCTAGAAATTTCCAAAGAAGTTTTATTCCCCAGAGTTGATCTATTCTCAGTGAATAGCATCTCTTGAATTTCTTTAAACCTCAGAACTTTCACTAAATGGTCTATTCTCGGTGAATAGCATTTCTTGAACTTTTCTTGGTTTGAGACCCACAGGCTTCCTAAAAGCATCCCCGCCTCCTCTTGGGCTTTGTACAAGGACCCTCCGGCTTCCTAGAAGTTCTCATGCATTTTCTTGGGCTTAATACAAGGACCCTGAAGACTTCTTAAAGGTATAAGACAGAACTTAGTCATCCTTTGCTAGAGCAGTCTTTCCAGTGTCAAAACATCCAACCATTTTAGGGTTGATACTCATCCCTTAAAACACCTGCCTCCTCTTGGGCATCATACAAAAGATAAAACTCTTCCACACCAGTAGACTTGGACAGTCTAATCTCATCTTGAGTCTCAAAGACATTCTCAACTTCCCTACAAAACATAGGAGAAACCCCGGTTCTTTTGGATCAATCTCTAGTAGAGTCTAAAACCCAGTCGCTCTCCTAAAAACCCCAAACCAGGGTCATTTATCATCAGTGTAACACTATCCCAAATCAGAACCTCGAGGCATTTGATACCTCAACTCTTCTGTAATCCTCGGCAAGAGTTGATTCCCCATTTGGACCTGCCTTGGGATCTTAATAATCCCCAGTAGAAGATAGCCTCCTCTTAGGCTTTGTATAAGGATCTTTCCTCAGCACATTTAGCCTCCTCTTTGGCTTAGTACAAATGATACTCCCCAGCGGAGCTAACCTTTTTAGACTATCATGGTGAGTCAATCACTTTTCAGACTCTCTTGTTAAGTCAACCACTTTTCAGACTCTCTTGTTGAGTTAATCACCTTTTAGCACTCTCTTGTTGAGTCAACCCTTTTAGCCTCAATCTCGGGCTTTGTACAAGACAAATAAGTACACTCCCTTATTGAGTCCATCTTTGTCAGCCTCCTCTTAGGCTTTGTTTAATGATTTCCCCTAGTAGGAGTTAGTCTCCTCTCAAGCTGTGTATAATGATTTCTCCAGCTTGTTCAGCCACAATCCCTTTTAGCCTCAATCTTGGGCTTTGTACAAGGCACACATTTTCATAACTTTCTCTTAAGCTTGGAGACAAATATCTACTCCAGCGGAGACAGTTCCTCCTAGCCTCCTTTTAGGCTTTGCGAAATAAATTCCTAAGCAGAGTCAAACTCTTTTCCGCCTCCATCTTGGGCTTTATACAAGACAGATAATACTCTCCACCAGAGTCAAATCCTTTTAGCCTCCGTCTTGGGCTTTGTACAAGATACCTAAAATATCCTCACCCGAGTCAGTTAAATTTCCCATTTCAGCCTCAATCTTGGGCTTTGTATAAGACACATACAAACCTCCCTGGCGGAGTCAAAACCTTTTTTAGCCTCAATCTTGGGCTTTGTACAAGACAGATAGAACACTTTCCCTGGAAAAGTCAAACTTTTAGCCTCCTCTTAGGCTTTGTATAATGATATCCCCAAAGAGTCAGTCTCTTTTTAGCCTCAATCTTGGGCTTTGTGCAAGACAGATAAACACTCCCTTGTTGAGTCAGCCTTTTTTCAACCTCCTCTTAGGCTTTGTATAAGGACTTCCCTAGTGGAGTCAAACAACCTCTTAGCTTCCTCCTTGGGCTTTGATCAAGGCACACAAAAATCAACATCCTCTCAGAGAAAATCAATATCTCTCTGTAGGAAGTCGTTTCTCTGTTTGTCCCACGTCAAAACAGAAAAATCAAACAAACCCTAATCCCAGATAATTGTTGTAAGTGGCACACTTGTTGATTCAAATATCCAAGCTGTTGTCCATATTTTATCCTGGTAAATCCTCTCTTTCATCTAATTGCTATAAGCGGCAAGCCTCTAGATTATTTACATCCACGCTACTGTCCTTCTCTTAGCATGAGAAATTCCTAAGGAAAAATGGCATTGCTCTAAACTGAGTTAAAGTTTTCTCCTTCTGGATACCACCCCTCTAAAGGAAATTATGGCATTACTGGATTCACATATCCCAGTTAAAGTAATCCTCCTTTATAAACGGTCACCCAACAATTATGATAAACAGACCAGATGTCTCCCCTTTAGAGATGACAAATTCTCTCTCAGTCAAACCTTTTAGCTTCAATCTTGGGCTTTGAACAAGACACAAATAAACCCTTTTAGCTTCAATCTTGGGCTTTGAACAAGACACCAAATATCTTTTTCCTCCCTTAGAATAGGAGGAACTATGATTGCTCTGATTTCCCTGTTTCGTTTAAACGGGCATACGTAGGCATAAGATTGCGAAATCTTAGCGAACATACCTAATCAAACACTCTAGGTCCAGCACCTTCATACATCAATCAAACTTAGGTCCAGTACCTTACCAAAAACATCGGGAAAACCCAAACATCAACATCAACTCACTCTCTCTCTCATACTTTCCCAAGAAACTTTCCCAACCCATTAACGGATAAACACCATCAAGTACAAAGCGAAACCTGAAGCTAACACCCTGTGGATAACCACATATAGGATGGGTAATTGACAACTCCCCATTGTATAACCTGACCCCGGACCCCCCAATCTCTTTAAGGGTTTGTTCAATTAAACATTCGCGTGTAAGGTTAGTTTTAGATAACTTCCTTTTCCCATCCAGCTTCATGGGATAAATAAGAAATCAGAAAGTAGTACCACCTCCTCATTGTGGGGAGAAACCCAAAACCCAGCGATAAGGTGGTCGCGTCATCGAAAAAAATTGCTCGCTATAGTAAAATGGCAACTCTTTTGGGGGAGTCCTTAGAATGATCCTTGGGGCATCGTCCCCATTTTCCAACAATAAAATGGCGACTCTGTTGGGGAGTCATTATCTGTATAGGACTAGGATTATAGCTCTTAAGAGGTCTAGGATGTTAGTTTCAGGAATATATATATATATATATATATATATATATATATATATATATCGCTTTTCCTACTTGATATCCGTGTTTATCTTTTTACTAATGGGACTGCGGGTGATGCCGCATCTGGAAAGTTTGAGTGACACCTAAGATAAATGATGGAATTAGAAGGGTAATCTTACAGAGAGTGACTTCCAAATAAGAGACCCTGGTAGACCATCGAATCAGTGGGGATACCCTTTGCGGATTCAATGCCTAAACGACTTCGGTTGTTGAAAGCATATTGTTTGATTGTGGTATCCATGAAACTGAGGATTTAGTAGGCTAAGACCATGTTACTATTTTGTAGTGCGGGAGCTATCATAAATAGTTGTCACGCGATACTACCCTTATTTGAGATCACTCTAAGATACTGCAGCTTGCTCGGGTGAACCAGCCTACTGTTGTTATCCCAAGGGGGGTAAATGATTTTGAGGACAGGCACAAAAAATCACCATAGTATAACCTTTGGGGATGGGTAGAGCCATGACTTCATGACACTGAACCTTTGACCCCATGTTTTTTCTATGTTTTTGTGTGCTGCATTCATGCATCATTTCATCTAAAAAAACTCTTAAGCAAAGAAAAATTTTCTCTTTTAGTCTCTCTTGTTCAAATTAAACTATGACAATGATTGCAAATATCAGAGAGAGAAAGATTGCGTTATGGATTTTGGTAGAAGGAGGACTCACAAATACACCTTCAAGGTTCCAAAACTAGAGGATTTAAGAGGGTTGGCAAGGATGATCACCAACCCTGATGCTTTCAGAGCTAAGTACGGAGGACGGCTGTCTCTGTTAAGGGTCCATGTAATTGAAGGAATCCTGGCCACGCTGATTAAGTTCTATGATCCGGTCTATCACTGTTTCACATTCCTGGATTATCAACTAGCACCAACACTGGAGGAGTACTCTCACCTGACTGATTTACCTATCACTTACCAAGCTCCCTTTTCTGGACTGGAAGAAATTCCAAAGGATCAAATCATTGCAAGAGCAATCTATTTGGACGAGTCAGGAGTTAGGACTCACATGACCATTAAGGGTGGAATCCAAGATTTACTAGCTCAGTTTTTGGTAAAGAAAGCTCTGTACTTTGCTAGTATAGGGAACGTGATTGCTTTCGAGAGCGTCTTTATTTTGCTCACCTACGGGTTATTTCTGTTTCCCAACATTGATAACTTCGTTGATATCCATGTCATTAAGATATTTCTGATTGGAAACCTTGTACCAACCTTGCTCGCAGATACCTATTATTCTGTACACTTAAGGAATTTGTACAATAGAGGAATGATCACATGATGTGTACCCCTACTATACAAATGGTTCATTTCCCACTTACCCAAGTCTGCTGCTTTTTGGGATCATAAGAGTATTTTACGTTGGTCACAAAGAATCATGTCTCTTACCAACTCTGACATAGATTGGTATAATCGGATCTATGATGGGATAAGAATCATTGACCGTTGTGGAAATTTCCCCAATGTACTCCTCATAGGAACTAAAGGAGGAATCAACTATCATCCAATTTTAGTTCGCCGTCAATTCGGATACCCGATGAGACATATTCTGCGTAATGTTCATCTGGAAGGTCTTTTCTTCAAGGAAGGAGAAAATGACAGGGCACTAAAGACAGAAATAGTGCGTGCCTTGAAACATGTTCACAAGACTCACAGAACCAGCACCTGAGCCCTCCTCAGAGAGGACTCAAGGTCCATAAGCTTAGACATTTCCTTTTACAGCACTTTGTAAATTACTGTATTTCCATTCCGCAATCTTTGAATTCAATAAAATGGGGTTTCCCCATTGTATGATATTTGCAATCCAAGTTGAAGTTTCTTTTGATTAAATTTTTTTTTAATATAATCATTGCATATCATTCATCATTCTCACATAACGCATTCTTCTTCCTTACGAATCTCACGTTTGTGTCTCAATTCTAGAGTCAAGTTGTATCATTCGTAAAATACTCGGGCCAATCGACAAAAGAAAATGGATGATCTCGAGGAAGAGAACAGAGAGTTGAGAGAAGAAATCGACACTCTAAAAGAAGATCTGAGAAAACTTCATAATGACATGCAATCTCTGGTAGCAACTCAGAAACAACAGCAAAGGACTGTGATCTCAGAGATCACATCTACGCCTATAGTGGAAAAGTATGATCCTCGGTACAACATGCCTAAAGATCGTCCCTGGGGCATGCACTCAACTATATCCCAGAAGGATATATTCCGCCGATCACGGAAGATCCAGAAACTGCAGCAGAAACTGCTGGGCCTGAAGGTTACAAACTTCGGGAAAGCGAAGATGTAAGGGGCATGACAGCAACTCCTGAAGGTTACAAACTTTAGGATAGGGAAGCACCAAGAGTCACTGCCGTAATGACTATACCACCACCCGTGGTACACACTATCCCGGAAGGACAGATTCCACCAATACCTTCTGGTGGAAATGAAAGTATGTACGACAGATTGAATGACTTCCAGGAATAATTCCTGGAGATGCAGAAGGAACTGCATGCCATTCGCGGTCAGGATCTATTCGGAAAGGACGCCGCAGACCTTTGTTTGGTTCCTAATCTGAAAGTTATACACAAATTCAAGGTGCCCGAATTTGAGAAATACAAGGGCAACTCTTGCCCTCAAAGTCATTTGGTGATGTACGCTCGAAAGATCTCAACTCAGACAGAGAATCAACAGCTACTGATCCACTACTTCCAAGATTGTTTAACTAGTGCCGCACTCAAATGATACATAGGTTTAAACTGCACTAAGATCGTCACTTTCAAAGATCTTGGCGCTGCCTTCGTTCAGCAGTATAAGTATAATCTAGACATGGCACTGGACAGAGATCAACTTAGAGCCATGTCGCAGAAGGACAAGGAAAATTTTAAGAAATATGCTCAGAGATGGCGTGAAATTTCCGCCCAGATTTGTCCACCCCTTGAGGAAAAACAGATGACAAAAATCTTTTTGAAAACCTTGAGCTCGTTCTACTACGACCGAATGGTCGCCAGTGCGCCAAGTGACATTACTGAGATGGTAAGCATGGGAGTTCGTATTGAAGAAGCAGTCCGAGAAGGACGTCTGGTCAAATATGCTGGACCATCAACCAGTACCAAAAGATACGGTAGTGCTTTCCCTAAGAAAAAAGAGCAAGATATTGGTAATATCTCTCTCGAAAAGCAAAGGCGAAGGTACCAACCAATAGCAGCTATAACTCCTGCTATCAACCCTGAGTCTGTTCCAACGTATCAACCTCAGGTTGCTCAAAGCCAACCGAATCAACAACAATATCAGCAAAGGACACAACAGCCTCTTCAGCAGGCTCGTCCTCCATACAATAACAATCGTACAACGCGACCACCAGGGTTCGACCCTATTCCAATTATGTACGTAGAATTGTTTCCACTACTACTGGTCAAGGGGTATGTCCAAACCAGGGTTCCTCTTGCGATACCGGAGAATCCGCCTTTTTGGTTCAAAGTGGATCATGCTTGCCCTTACCATCAAGGCGGACTAGGGCATAACATAAAAAACCGTCTCAGCTTCAAATCCGATGTGCAGAAGCTTGTCAGGAATGGGGACTTATCCTTCAAGGATACAAATCCAAATGTTCAGACGAACCCGTTGCCTCAACACGAGAAAGCTGCGGTAAATTTGATAGAGGAAGAGTATAAGCACAACTATGAAATTCATAATGTACTCTTATTGGGAACTAACCTGGTCAAGATGCATTGCAGACAGAGCGGGTACAGTCATGTGCCGTCTTATAACTATCACTAGTGTGATATCTGCTCTAAAAACAATCAAGGATGTTCTGTGGTGCAATCAACTCTACAGGAACAGATGGATCTCGGATAGATCCAAGATCACCGAATCCATGAGGTCAATATGACTTATACAAATTCCAACATCATTCAAAACTACGACATCCGTGCAATGAATGTCAACTCGGTGGCAATGCACTCAATGCAAAGCCAACATCATAATCTGCCACAACACGATTACGATTCCTGTCCGATCTGCTCGGTAAACAATCAGGGATGCTCTTTTGTACAAGAGGCCCTCCAGCGTCAGTTGGATCTTGGATGGATTCAGGATTACCGCGATAAAAGTCATTATCAAGTGAATATGATTCAAATCTTTGATATTCGCTTGATGAATACCAGCTTGGTGGAATTACACGCTAAGCAAGTTCAGCTCGGTTTTCTGACTTCACATGAGTAGCAGCACTGTAGAGTATGTCGTGAGAGTGACCAAGGATGTGCTCTCGTTCAAAGAACGCAGCAATACTTGTTGAATCACTGGTGGCTTACGATCTATCTAGATGAAGACATACAACAAATCAATATGACTGATGGGAAACCTACTAGGCATCAAAGTCAGGATGTTTGATCAATGGAAACAGATCTAGTAAGGTTACACTGCATACAAAGCAGACGCGGCCGGGTGCCACCACATAACTATGAGCGCTGTAGAGTTTGCTCAAAGGATAAAAAAGGATGCTACCTCGTGCGAGCAGCTCTTCAAAGCCAGTTGGACCACAAAGAGATTCAACCATGTTCAAACTCTGGTTCAATTAACATAATGTCAGACTATCTTCCCAATCGAGGTAAAAAAGTTGTCTTGATCCCTAAGCGAGAAGTGGCCCAAGATGTATGCGCCATAATTCCTTTACTCCATGAATCGAGGGTTCCTCTTGATAGCGGAAAGGTTCTCAACCATGAACCAATTGAGGCCGGCTATGATGGTTAGAAAAATCAAAAGGCTCTTGTAGTTATCTATCTGTCGGGACCAGTACTGTACAAATCAAATAAGGCAATCCCTTACAAATACGGTGCAACAACACTTGAGAATGGAAAGGAAATTCCATTACCCTCTGTTGTGAATATTGCAGACTGTCATACCCCAAATTTTGACCACCAAGATTCCCCATCATTGTGTAAATCATCATCACAATATGGATGAACCATCATGCCTCACTAATCTCCTCAAAGATGGGTGAGCATTCACCACAAACAAGAATTAGGGTTTCAAGCCCTCTCTGAGCACTTAGACAAAGGATCAATCAAGGAATGACATGATCTTCAACTTTTCTAACCTCTTAAACATCCATAAAGGATCAAGAGGACTCCCACATCAAGAACCAAGCACAAAGTTGCAACATTCCAAGTGGGTTAAGCCTCAAGATCGCCAGTGTCACCAAATTAGGGTTTTGGTCGACCAGGGCCTCCAGGTGGGAATTTTCCTCTGGACATGAGCCAATGCTTCAAAGCATAACCTAAGATATTCCATGGGACCTCATGGACCCAATCATCAAGTCAATTTAACCTCAGGGGATGCATTTATCAAAAATCAGGAATTAGGGTTTCTTGACCTAATTTACCCCTAAGTTGACTTTTAGGACAAAACATGAGCCAAGACCTAAAGACATGATTTGAGGGTCTCCAATGCACGATATTGATCCATTTTCAACAATGGATTGATCCAAGAAGCTTGATCCACAAGTTTCAATTTCATCAGGACCACAATTAGGGTTTCAAGGAAAAAGTCAAATGTACCTTTGACTTTTGACCAAGACATGCTCCCAAACCTTGGGACATTTTTCAATACACCCTATATCACCTATGGAATCCATCTATTAAGTTTGATTTAGGTCAAAGACTTGATTTCATAGGGGATCGCGCGGTTTAGATTTCATCTGCTGAAAAAAAGTCAGCTGTACAAAAAGTCAAAGTTTGACTTTTTGATTTTTTTTTGTCAACCAAGGTTCCTTAACCCTAAAACAATGTTAATATGTGATTTGAATCATCATTCATCAAGAAAAATCAAAGTAAGTGAGTTAACTTGTAAAAGGGGTAACCATAAAAAACTTAGAATTTTTCTAAGTTATGGAACAAAGTGGTTAGGGTACCAACTTCCAAGGATCATAACTTGAGATCCAAGCAACCATTTTTGATGATCCAAAGATGGATTTGTAGCTCTCATGGCATACTTTAAAAGTGTCAACTACATCTCATTCCAATTCTTCATGGATTTTTAGTTATGGAGTGATCAAAATGGCTGAAAACATGAAAATCACATTTTTCCAACACTTAGTGAAATTTTCACAAAGTCAGAATCTGCCTTACTTTTTCCAAAATGTAGGGACATTTTTCACCTTGATCCAAGTCAAACCAGGTCTTGGGTTGGACATCAAAGTTAAAGTATGCCATGAGGGCTTTCTAACAAGTACCAGATCATCTCCAAATTCCATTTGAGCAAGGAGATGCAACCCATGAAACATGGCCTCATGAACTGAGTTTTCCAAGACAGATTTGGCAGATTTTGATGCATTTTGCTCGATTTGATCAAATCTGACAAATCCAAGCCTTGTCATCATTTTGGACACTTCTGAGGATCAAATCCAAGGGGGATGATCTGATCTTCAAGCCTCCAAAGTTCAAGAATCTACAAATAGCATGCCAAACCTAAAAGGCTACAAAGATGCCAAATATCCAATTTTGTTTTCAAGCATTCAATGGATTCACTAAGGTGGCATGAACTGAGCCTATTCTAACTGAATTCAGTCAAGACTTATCTCTGAACCAAAGCTACAAAGCATGTGCTCTAACCTCTAGTCAATGGCTAGAGGAAACTTGAGATTCCAAAGTGATCCAAATGGCCAAAGGCCTACTGCAGCCACCATTCACTATTGCTTGCAAAACAAACTTGCTCTACTATAAATAGAGCTCATTTGTGCTCATTTTAAGTACACCAAAGCACTACAACACTTGCTTTCCTCAAAATCCCTTTCTCTAGGCCAAAATGCCTTCTTTTGCAAGGAAACTCTGAGTTTAGAGTTAGAGAGCATTTCCACCACAAATCATGATCCAAACACATCCAATATGTCATATTTAAGCTGTCCAAACTCTCACATGTGACCTGTAACACCAAAATCTCAAAGTCCCTTCTCAAAACCTCAAAATTGGACTTTTTTGCATTTTTTAAGCCATGTCTTGATTCAGTCACTTTCAAAACCAGATAAAACCTAAAACACACTCCAAATATCATCCTTGAACTGTCCTAAATGGTTCTCCACAACTGGAACACCATTTGAGAGAGTTGCCATATTGGTCACTTTTGCCCCTTTTGCAAGAAAGTGCCAAAACTTGTTCTTGAGGATTCCAGCTGGTGGTGATCATTCTAAAAACTTCTAAGGGATCAACTGAGAGTGTCTAAAGCATCAAATTTCTTCTGGCACAAGAAACTTGGCAGATAGCCCAAAAAGCTCCTAAAGAGGTAAGCATCACAACTTGAACTCTTTGAAATATGCATTGCTTTGAAGTCCACTGATCATGCACATCTTATACATGTTATATATGTTGTGTTTGAACCAATTCATCATGTAATTCATGCCTTTAACAAGAGGTAGCATTGAAAATGCAATTATAGCCCTATTTCAAAAACACTATCGGGTTTTGAAATAGGAGCCTCATCTGAAAAAATAACCACCACCATTGGATTCCTTGTGAACTTCTAGGCAAGATAGACCTAAATTTTGTCCCAATCCATGTAGAAATGAGAAAATTACAAGCTTCATGTTTTTGGCCAAAACCTTGCCTTGCCTTGCCTTGGCCAGGCCAAAAACAAGGCATGCTTCATGTCTTCATGGGGTGGTTTTGATACAGGGATGTATCACCACCTCAGTGGTAGAAGGCGCGCGCTGCACCCTATAGGTCTGGGGTTCGAATCCCCCTCGCCCCAGATCCTCTTTTTTACAACTTTTTCCATTTTTTTAATATATTTTGTTATATTTTAAAATATTTGGAAAATTAATTTCTCCTTCAATTTTAATGATTTTTTATTGGTTCTTTTTGCAAAAAATCACTAAAATGTTAAAATATTTGATTCCACAAAAAAATAAGATTTATATAAATTATTTAATATAGTTGGTATTTTTGTAAATAAATTCATTTTTAATTGTTTTATCTTGAAATGCAAAACCAAATGAGTTTTAATTCATCTTGTGATTAAAACATCATTTTTCAAATCTTAACCAAAAATCACAAGTTGTTTATTCAAGCTTATTTGGTATTTTATCATTATTTATTGATTTTCTTTAAGAATTTACTTTTAAAAATGATGAAATTAGGGTTTCTTTGATTTTCACCCTAACAAACTTTTTTTCAAACACTCATGGGCCTCTAATAGAGTGTAAGACCCAATCCCTCTTTGAAACCAAAATAGTTTGGGCCTCAGTCATTGTATAAGTCCCAACACATTTTCAAAAATCTCGGCGCGATCACCAGTTTAAAATAAAACCACTTAGGTCTCTCCTTGAGTTGTAAGCCCCATTCTTTTTCTTTAAAACATCCTTGGGCCTCTAATAGAGTGTAAGACCCATTACTGGTAAATAAGATACCTTGTTGGGCCTCAGACATTGTATAAGACCCACTGTGTTTTCAAAAACCTCAGCGCGATCGCCGTTTTCAAACAAACCATCTAGGCCTACCCTCGTGTTGTAAGTCTCATCTTTCTTTTTCAAAATAATCTTTGGGTCTCTCCTTGAGTTGTAAGACCCATACCTTTGTACAGAAAACCTTTTGGGCCTCAGACGCTGTATAAGTCCCAGTACAATCTTTTCAAAACAATTCCCCTTTTGATTTAGGTTCAAATATACAGTTGTTATCAAAACTTTCTTTAATTTCTTTGAACAACCAACAATACAGCATGTAAGCTTGCTTGCCTGTAAGTTTTATCTGCTTTCATTTACTTGCTTTAATATATATAACTGTATTGTGGGAAGCCGCGCATGGTTAGTCTTCTTTCATTCTTTTACATACATGTCAAATATATATAACTGTATTGTGGGAAGCTGCGCATGGTTAGTCTTCTTTCATACCCTTTTACATACTTGTCATATATCAACCATATATAAACTAGTATAGTTATTTAGAGTTTTCCCCGGTAACTAGGTCTAGATCCCCATAGGATTTCTAGATACAGTTTTCCCTTCTCTTGGGGTTAAACCATATGGAACAAAGAGAAAGGCAGTATTCTTGGTGAACCTTTTCTCAGACTGTCACCCCTAGAAATTGTCAAAGAAACTCTACTCCCCGGAGTTGATCTATTCTCTGTGAATAGCATCTCCTAAGCTTCTTCAAATCACAAAACATTCACTAAATGATCTATTCTCTGTGAATAGCATTTCTTGAACTTTTCTTGGTTTGGGACCCACAGGCTTCCTAAAAGCATCCCCGCCTCCTCTTGGGCTTTGTACAAGGACCCGTCGGCTTCTTAAAAGTTCTCATGCCTTCTCTTGGGCTTCATACAAGAACCCTCACAACCTCTTAGAGGTATAGGATAGAACTTAGTCATCCTTTGCTAGAGCTGTCTTTCTAAAAGGAGTCACAAAAGCCCTCAGACCAATTTTAGGGTTGATACTCATCCCTTAAACGAGTCGGCCTCCTCTTGGGCATTGTACAAAGATAGACCTTTCCAAAAGACTTGGACAGTCTAAACCCCCTTGAGTCTCAAAGACATTCTCAAGTTCCCTACAAACATAGGAAGAAACCCCGAATTCTTGATTAATCTCCAGCAGAGTTAAAACTTGTGGGTTCTAAAACCCTGTCTCTCTCCTAAAATCCCCCAGCCAGGGTCAGTTTATCATCATACAACACTATCTCAAATTAGAACCTCAAGGTATCTGATCCATCAATTCTTCTGCATTCCCCTGTAAGAGTTGGTTTCCCTACTTGGACCTGCCTCGGGATCTCAATAATTCCTAGCAGAAGTTAGCCTCCTCTTAGGCTTTGTATAATGATCCTTTCCTCAGGAAAGTCAGCCTCCTCTTGGGCTTTGTACAATGATTCTTCCCAGCGGAGCTAACATTTTCAGACTCTCTTGTTGAGTCAATTACTTTTCAGACTCTCTTGTTGAGTCAACTACTTTTTAGACTCTCTTGTTGAGTCGATCACCTTTTCAGACTCTCTTGTTGAGCCAACCATTCTCACAGACTCTCTTGTTGAGTCTGTAATACCTTAAAATTTGCCCTCTTATTTTTCTCTAATAATTGGCTTATGTTTCATTCATTTGCATTTCATAATAGGTCATACTAAAAATCATACACATCATTGGTTGCAAGGCATGGTATCAGGTACATCAAAGTGTGGACAGTTCAAAGCCAAAGGACAAGAGTAAAAAAAAACTTCTCCAAATAAGTCACAAGGGCTCCTCATATCTCAATTCATCTCATTTGAGTCCCCAAGGTATCACAAGATGAGAACCCAACAAAGGATTGAAGCAGTACATCATCTCCTAGCATGGATGCCCAAAATTAGGGTTTTGGAATTCTGAAGTATAACACCCCAATGGGCAAGATCTTTGAGTTTTTATCATCTCCAAATAGCATATCTCGTCTTTGTTAGAGAGGATACTCATCATACTCAGAGGAATTTGGATTTGGAGGATGTGCTGATTTCTCCTAGACTGAGGGGTCAAAATTAGGGTTAGCCATAAAATCAATTTATTTCTGATTTTCTGGGCAAGACTTGATTCTATGGTATTCTAAGGATGAAGGATTGTCCATCAATTTGATTTGCAAGGGTTTCAATTGATCAATTGATTGAGAATCAAGAGAATTGGGGAAAAGTCAACTGTGCAAAGGAAAAAGTCAACCCTTAACTTTTTGAGGTCAAATTCATGTTCCTCATGTCAAATATGATCACTGGTGAATATTTGATCAAGAAATACCAAGGGATTCATCAAAAATCAAGAAATGTGCAAAGTTGCCAAAAAAGATAATGAAGAGTTTCCATTTATGGCAAGTTTTGGCAAGATGAGCACCTAACTTTAAGGCATTCTTTCTCCATGTTTCAAGCACCAATTTGAAAGGTTATGGAGGCCTATCAAAAGTTCACATTTCAAGCTTCAAAACCATATCAAGAACATCTCCATTGGACAAAAATCAAGGGAGTTATGATCATTTAAAATCAAGGGTTTCCAAGGAGTTATGGGTTTGTCAACCAAGTCATGACCAGCCAGCTAGGAGTAAATTAATCAAACACCTGGGGTGCATGCAGAGGTACGTGTTCATGGTGGATTTTCTCCATGATGTAATTTTTATTTGAAAAAGTGCTCAACATGAGAGTTGTCCATCTCATTGCCCTCTACAACTTTGATGTTGAGTGTTTTTCATTTTGACAAATACATCTCAAGATATGGCAAGATCAAGTCACGGGTATCAAAGAGGAAATTTTGGCAACATGAGCAGCCCATGCATGCATACAATCTGCCTAGCTAAATCTTTTTTTTTCTCAACTTTGAACCAACATATCTCTCTCATCTGAGCTCCAATTGGAATGATTCAAAGCACAAGTGGGAGCCCATTATGAGATCTTTTAAAAGGCCTCTCAAACACAAAAAACGCTGCCATTTGTGAGATGCTTGAGCCACAAGTTAGCTGGTCACTTGAATCTCATTAAGACAGTTTTAGGAAAATTTTGGTTTTGGTTTGTATTCAGCTCTTTGGTCACGAAATACATTGCCTAAATAAGCCATGCAATCTCTTCACATAGCATGTACATGTATTGTTCCTTCCACATATGCCAAGTGAGAGGAAAACAAAAGAAACTTAGCCAGTAAGCATTATGGCTGTACCAGCTAAGATTCGTTCCCCCACATGAATAAGACCCACTAACCCGTGTTTACCATAATCACTCTCCATTTTTCACTGTCACTCATTCTTAACTCAACTCTAACCACACTTAACTCAACTTTAACCTTAGTCAATTCATTCTAACTGCATATATAATCCTCTAACCAAGGTGCAACGGATTCGGTTACAACCATTTTTCACTCACTCTCTCATTTTCGCCTCACATTTCTCTTCTCATCGAATCTCTCTCCATAAACGGTCTCTTTGTAAATCCTTCTTGGATCCTCCATCTACACGATTGACAAGATCTTCTGTATGCAATAGAATGGAACTATGGTGAATCTATTACCGAATCCGAGTTGCAAAATCATCTTCATCAGTTTCAGTTTTACGCAAGGTTCATTGGATTATACACGTTTATTTCATGTTCAGAAGCAGTTTGAAGAAGATTGGAAGCTTTCTCAGAATTTCTTGAAGGATCTGTGAAGTTCTACAGTGAAGGTTAGTTGTTTCCTTTCAATATTTTAGCGATGCTGTATTAAGTTCTTAAAAGGATGGAGGAGTGATGATTTGAAGTCCTATGGTGTGTAGGCACTGATTACTGATGAAAAATGTAGTCCTAGCGTGATTTTCAGTTGTGGATCCATTTTTTATTTGCTTCGATTTGCTTCGTATATGCATGATACATGAAAGATAATGGTAGATTTAGAATCTACCTAAAAAACCATACAAAATGATGTGCTTAGGTGACATTTTTGGTGGAGGATTCAGTCAACTCCGGCGAGGCTAATCGGAGAAGATGACCGGAGCTAGGGCTCCAGCGTCTAAGTCTTCTCAGTCAATGCATGCGTGTTGCTTTTTAATTCGTTCATGTATTTTTGAGCTAACCAATAAGAGAGCGCCACTGAAAAAAAAGAATGCCATAGTGCACGTGTCCTATTTCTGAATCACTAATTTAGTTGATGCGTATAAGGTGCACATGGACCACGGCGTTCGTAATCTTAGCCATTTGATTAGATTACTTGTGACTTTGACCAGATCATGTGGTCTGCATTAAGTCAATTAAATTGACTGGTACTCACGCTATAGACTCTCAGAATTACACGCGCGTTGGGTTTAATCCAAATACTTTCCACACCCTCATTTTATGGCCCAATAGATATTGAAATGGGAAAACTGCTATGTTCGCACCCCCAGCTTGTGTTATTATTTTTTTGTTCTTTTCCTTCAATACATGTTAGAAATTGAGTTGTGAAAAATAGTTTCTAGTGGATAAAAATTCTTAATTAATTCAGGTGTGTACCTGAAGAGGTTAATGAATTTTTATCAAATTTTAATTTCATTTTTGGTGAAGTTTAATATTTTTTCTTGAATTTCTTTGAAATGTACTCTTATGATCTTAGTTTGTGTTACTAGTAGCGTAACTGTTTTTTTAGGAGGGGTTGTGAGCTTAAATTTTACTTGAGACTTAGTGCATGATCTTAGGACATATTGAGGGACTTTGTTCATTTTTTTTAGATTTTTAGGGCCATTTTTATGTATGCTTTGGAGGTGATTCTTGGAATGCTTTAGGATTGAGAGTTTAGGCAATACTTGGTGTAGTTTGAACATGATGGGAGCTTATTTTTGGGCTCATCTTTTTGGGGTGTTTATTCACTGACTTCATCTAGTTATGTTTCAAATCATGAAATTTTTTAAGGTTTATAACTATTTTCCTCATGCGTTTCCATTGATGATTAGCATACTTGTTCATATGTTGTTCTCTTAGACAATTGATGAGAGGGCATTTATGCCATGACTTGGAAGCTTATGTTGATCTTGAATGCTTGGAATGTGACACAATTGAGAAGACCTATAATCCATTCCAAGTTATTTTTGTATGTTCATAGTACGCATGCAAGTTTGTTTGTTTTAAGCATCTTTTTGCATCAACTTTGTGGCTTCCTACTTGTGCTTGTGAGGCTCCTTATTGTCAATCCCTTTTGATACTTGTGAGTATGATGAGTGAGTACTGACCTATAATGTTTTCTTTCATTTAAACTTGACCTATAACGAGCCTTTGCATGATTAAGTTTGCTTTGGCTTCTAAGATTGAATTAGGGTGTGAAGTGGCACTTGCTTGCCTAGTTTGCTTAACTCTTTGAGCTTCATTTGTGTGCATTACTTATACGTTTTGAACATGACTTGTGGCTGCCTTCTCTACAGACCTAAACATGCCTCATGTGTATTCACATCTTCAAGATTTCATTTCTTACTTGTGTTGCTAGTCACTAGTTTAGGAATTGATTGAAGTTAATTTGTGGTAGTTTTGATTGAATAATTGAAACATGTGATAACTTGAAACTTCTTGAAAAGTGTAGGATGTTTTAGGTGTTCGTAACTTGATTTCATTTCTGACTTTGAGCTTTATTAATTGCATACATCCATACTCATTTGTTCTTTGCATAAATGCATTTGAAAAGTTGCATCTTAGTGAACTCAAGTGTGCATAACTTGTTTGCTCATCATGAATGCATCCATGTGCTATCTCTATGTTAGTTCAATGATATTCTCTTGCATCAATGAAGGGTGCGCGTTCTGACCTTGATCCATTTTCACGTTTTAATTCAATTCATCTAACTTGTAATGGCTTTCTTTTGTTGTTTACGTTTGACTTTGAAGTAGACTTTAACTTTTGCTATAGTTTGTAATTGTTTGATTTATTTTGGTCTATTAACATGGATAGGGTTTAACCAAAGGTGTTTACACACTAAGGCCTTGCTCCTTCGATTGTTTCATTATTTCTTTTTCCTTATGATTTCTAACTCATTTGTTGATTTGTGCAAGGCGGTTCAAGGAAATCTCCAAGAATGGCATAGTTTGTTTAATGTGTAAATGCTCATTTCTAACTTGTTTGTTCATTAACATTAATAGGTGCTTTTGTGACTTGCTTTCGTTATGCTTTCGTTGCTTTGCTACGGATTCATATCCATTTGGTAGGACTTCTTATCTTTTCACTTCTCTTTAATGCTTTCAAATGCCATGAGAAGTAGGAATAGTCGATGCCATGATAAGTAGGATTGTATGGAAAGCCCTCAAGGGAGGCCATGATTGTGCTTGTTTAATATTGTGAAGACCTCTAAAGAGGCATCCTATTCCCATATTCCCTTGTAAGACCTCCAAGAAGGCAACTGACGGAAGGTAGGGTTCGCAATCGACCCCCGTTATTCTAGTTGAGTCGTTCTTAGCTCTCATTACATGATTGAAGCTTTGAACATCACCTGCTCCGGTTATCGAGTCGGTCAAGTGGAAGATAGGGTTCATAACCAACCCCCACACCTTGTCTATAGCTCGCATTGACCAATGTTGATGCTTATGTAATCTGATTCACATCCCCCCCTTTTCTTACTCTGCTCTCCATGATCCTCGATATCATTGGGTGAGTACCCTTATCTCCCATAGCTAGCTTGTTTGCCTCGGTTGATATGATCCCTTGGCTAAAGCTTCCCTTTTTCTCCCTTTGATTGTGTGATACTAAGGTGACTGACATTGTTTACTCTTTCGTTGCTTTTAATTCATTTTGTGATTGATTTATCCTGTGTTTACTTGTCTGATGACATGATCCCTTAGGATTCCTAGCTCCACTTAATTTTTGATTAAGTCGGAAGTGGGAGAGACATTAGGATAGCAATCCATGTATGACAACATTAGTTAGATGTCCCTCTTGATCCTGACCTTAGGACCATTTTGCATGCTAATAATAGGACTACAATTAGTCTCCCCTTAGATTTTACTTTTGCAACTTGAGTCTCTCTTTTCTCATCTCAAAAGAAAAATCTCAAAAACACTTAACAATTAAAAGTATGCTTCGTGTGCCATGAGCCTTAAGTACATAGTATACTTTGTTGCGCGAGGCGTGTGACTCGTTACGCAAAGTACTTACTACGTCATAGACTTTAGCACAAGGCATACTGCGGACAACAATCAAAACACTTCTCTTAAAAGACGAAAACAAACAATTCTCTTCTTCCTCACTCCATTCATAAAGGACTCGTCACTTCCGTTCTACCGCAAACAGGTAAATACCTAAGACTCCGTACAACGAGCTGCGACACCTAACTGCTGGAACACGAGCCTTGACGTTTTCAGTTAAAAAACACAAACAAAGCAAAGCCATCCCTAGTGAGGGGAACTACGTCGCTCTGATTCTCGCGTGCGAGCGAGATACGTAGGCAGGAGATCATGCGAGATCTCTTCGAGCACAATCCTTTCGCCCTTCCCTAATCCGTAGTCCGAACTACGTTGACTCTGACTTTCCCATTGTACAAGGGAATACGTAGGCCTAGGACTCCGAGGATGTCCTACTGAGTCACTTCTTTTCCTCTTCATCCATCTCTCTTTTCTTTTCCTTTCCTGTTCCTTATCCTTTCCATTAGCAGTGGAGCTTCAGATAACCTACACCCTTTGATCGATAACAACAAGCGTGGATCCCATCGAGTACGATGGACGCGAGAGGGTGCTAATACCTTCCTCTTGCGTAACCGACCCCCGAACCCAGGCTATGGTTGTGACGACCATTCCTTTCCATTTGTTGAGGTTTTTTTCGATCGTTTCCTTTCCCTACGTCGGGATAAATAATGTTTTGTGGCGACTCTTCTGTTCTTTTCTGCCGATTGATTTTCGTAGATGCGACAGCTGGCGACTCTGCTGGGGAACGAAACCAGAATCTCTGGTTCCCTAAGTGAGTCAATCCTAGCGCTTGTATGATTACAGTCATTGGGTGTTTATCTTTATGCTTTACTCGCTTTATATGTTTATGTATTTGCTTATCGCCTTTTATTTACTGCTTTATCACACTTTACTTATAGCATTCATCATTATTGCCATATATGTATACTGGATTACTGTACTGATGTTTTCTGTTTGGCGGGATGGGAATTCTGAGTGAAAAGCCCATTACCAAGGCTTGAGCACATACTTAGACTTTAGCGTGGGCTCTTGTTGGTACGCGTGGCGTGTGACACGTGTTGCTAACCTGAGCTCACAAACCAGATGAGATCTTTCCGAGGATGCTTGGTCATTACATGCGTATGTGGTGGCTAGGCGGTCCGACGAGGATTGTCGACTCTGGTGACCATTTCTCGAGGACTCAGCCTAGGCACTCCTTCAGGGAGCGATAATGGCATACCAGAAATGGCAAACCCATTACGTATCATACCGAGGACCCGAAACTGGAAACTTGCATAGGATTACCTTATTTTTGGGGGAATCAGTCGACGACCTCTTTGTTTGGCGATAGTATTGTACCCTGAGGGATGAATGTACTATTGCTTCTCAAATCGAGAATTCAAAACTGAGGATCCCGCCTTCTAGGAACCACATGTGAGGGGGGTTGGGTGTTTACAAGATTGCAGGTAACCTTGACCTTCCACCTACCCGGTTCTATGGTAGTCCTATGGAAATAAATGGTTCTGTTGTATCTGATAAGGTGTTATTGAAACAGCTCAACACAGACACTTATCACACACGATCTAGTACAGACACGTGTGGCAATCCTGATACCATGCCTGCATTTCATGACATCATCACATTCATGTCTTAACATTCATGTTTCTCATTTCCAGGCTTATTTCTCATCCTTGATTCCAGTCAGTGGGTATTAGCAGATATGGAGCTAGTCAAGAGAGGCTACATCACTTACAGCTTTCCAAGACCAGAGGTGGATATGCTACGTAGTTTGATGAACAAGTCTACTCTAGAGAACAAGGAAACTTTCTTAGATGAGAATGGGTGGATTTGGTCTTTGGTTCGCCGTATTACTGAAGATAAGCACTGGGCTATTCACACCCTATTACAGTTCTATGACCCTCCGCTCAGATGCTTTACTTTCGTGGATTACCAGTTGGCTCCTATGTTGGAAGAGTACTCTTATCTGTTGAATATTCCCATCAAGAATGAAGTGCCGTTCCATACCACTTTGAACATTCCTAAAGAAGAAGAAATTGTCGTCGCTCTTTATTTGAGCGCATCTGAAGTGAAAGCTGGTCTTAAGAAAAAAGGAGGTTTACTAGGGTTTCCGTTGGAGTTCTTAGTCAAGGCAGCTGAGCCTTACGCGTGTGATGGGGGTTGGAAGACGCATAATGTTGTTTTGGCCCTATGCGTCTATGGCATTATCTTGTTTCCTAATGTGCCAAACTTCGTGGACGTGAATGCTATTCGGATTTTCAAGTCGAAGAATCCGGTGCCTACTCTACTAGGTGACGTTTATTATTCAGTGCACTCCAGGAATCATAGAAGCAAAGGTGGGCTTATTTACTGCTGTGCCCCTCTGTTGTATAAATGGTTCACCCACCATCTCCCCCGTGAAGGTGCTTTTGTGAAAGCCAAAGGTATGAAATGGTTCGAGCGAATAATGGGACTAGAAGCAAAAGACATCCGTTGGTTTGACAGAGACTTGATGGGTAGAGACGTGATTTACAGATGTGGGGAGTTTCCCAATGTGCCTCTTATGGGGGTAAGAGGAGGCATCAACTATAATCCAACTCTCGCTCGAAGACAGCTAGGATATGCGATAAGAATTCCTCCAGCAGAAAGGGACTTGAAGGAATCCGTGTTTTATGATGCAAGTGTTGATACTGATATGCTGAAAAAAGTTGTAGCAGCCTGGGGCACTATCCGATACTAGGGAAAGGGATACCTAGGCAAAAGTGATTCAACTGCCTACCCGGCTCACATGGAGTGGGTGAAGGCTAGAGCTGAAGCTATAGGGATGCCATTCCCAAAAATGGATCTCCTATATCCTAGGGCTGCCGGACCCACAACTATAACTGCTGAAGAGTACAGTAAACTAGAAGTTCAAGTGCGTGAACTCCGTGTGGAAAATCTTGACTTGGAGAACCAACTATAAAGTGCTTTAATGATTAAAAGAGAGCTTGAAATCAAATCCCAAGAGGCGCTGAATTTGGTTGCCGAAAAGGAGGAGGATCTGATGGGAAGAGCCTAGTATTGTAAGAAAACTAGCCAATCCAAGGATGCAACCCTAACAGCATACAAGGAAACTCAAAGGCAACTAGCTGAAGCCGAGTACGAGCTGAGATGGAGGAGTGAGTCCTCCACACACTTGAAGGAAGAAGAGCGCAAAGTAAAGGCTGAGAATGTGAAACTGAAAGAGCGACTAAAGGCCAAAGATCGTGAGCTTCAAAAACCGCACGAGCAGCAAAGAAAACATCGCGAAGACTTTAGTAAAAGTCAGAAGCAGCTGAAGAATGTCAGAGTTGAGTTGGAATTCACCAGGGTGGAACTTGAAAATGCCAGAGTAGAGGTGGATGGACTTAAGATTCAAGCTGGTGTGAAAAGGCCCAAGGAGGTGAGTAATGATGAGGCTCTTTTGATGCACATTGATTCGCTAGCTGGAGCTCTTAAGAAGAGAGATGCCCTGATCAAGGGACTGATTGAAAGACCAAGTCATCAGAGCACTGAAATACTCTTCGAAGAAATCAAACACTCTAGTGAGGGGCTGAAAGATTTGAAGCTTCATGGTTGACAGTTTCCGTTTTCCTAGTGTAGCTTTCTGTTGATGTGTCGTGGTTACCATCAGGCCTGTTGATGGAATCACCATGTTGGTGTATTTCAAATATGTGAACTCATTGTATGACGTTTCAACACGTGGCTGTTTTTCATTAATATGATACGAGTGGTTTGTTCATAAATGTCTTCTCAACAATGTATGTACAACGATGTATTCACAGTGCACTATCACATCATTTTCTTCACAGCGTTTTCTTCTCAACAATATCTTCTCAGCGATATATGTCTGATACTTAGCCTCCTATGTTTAAGACCGAAATCAGGGTGTGAAACGCCTCGGGAATGAAAAACATGGCATATGCATATATTCATACATATCATTTTTGCATAACAGGTATTTATCTCTGGATTTCCTAACCTTCTGTGGTTGCAGGCATAATAGCTGATTCCAACATTCATCGCTATGCGACTCGACAAAATCAAGCCAGAATCATGGAACAGGTGCAGGAGGAACTCACTGAAATGAGGACCCATATGGAGCAGTTCATGAACCTTATGCAGGGTATAGCCCAGGGGCAGCAAGATTTGAGAACTACTGTTCAAAGGTTGGAAGTGGGAGTCCCCAATGAAAATCCTCCTAGCGGAGCGGCAGTTAATCCTCCTGGTGGAGTGGCAGTTAATCCTCCTGGTGGAGCGGCAGTTGATCCTCCTGGTGGAGCTCCTGGTGGCGTTGGCCATATTAATCATCAACATGTGGAGAAGCATCAAGATGATCAGTTCTCTGTGCTGAATGCTGACATGGGGATTCATAATGATGGTAATGACAGAAGGTATGAAGAGTTGGCTGAGAAGGTAAGAGCCATGGAATGTCAAAAATCATGGGAATTGATGTTGCTGACATGGGGCAGGTGCAAGGGGTGAGGATCCCTCCAAAGTTTAAGCCCCCAACCTTTGACAAGTATAATGGCAGTACCTGTTATAAGACTCATATTCAGACGTATTTCAGGAAGCTTTCTGCATATTCTGACGATGAAAAGTTGTGGATGTACTTCTTTCAGGATAGCCTGTCAGGAGCTTCATTGGAATGGTACATGAAGCTGGAAAAAGCTTAATCAGGAACTGGAGGGACTTGGGCGATGCTTTCTTGAAACAGTATCAGTATAACATTGACATGGCCCCTAATCGTACCCAATTGCAGAACATGACATAGGATCCGAAGGAAGGTTTCAAACAATACGCCCAAAGGTGGCGTGAGCTAGCATCTCGAGTACAACCCCCGCTGATGGAAAGGGAAATGGCTGATATGTTTAAGAATACTTTACGAGGCCCATATCTGGAACATTTGGCTGGATGTCCATCTACTGGGTTCTCTGACATTGTGATAGCAGGAGAGAGAATTGAAAACCTATTGAAATCGGGGAAAATTCAAGATGGAAGTGGGGCAGGCTCTTCCAATGTAAAGAGGCTTTTTGGGAATGGCTCGAAGAAGCGTGAAGGTGAAACTAGTGCTGCCTACGGACAGGGGGGAATAGGTAAAGGACATTAGGGCTCGTGCCATCAAGCAGTAGCTGTAACTATTCCGGTTCTGGTTGCGGAATCTCAGCCAAAATCTCAAAGACAATAACAACCGAGGCAGAGAATGAGTGATCGCCACTTTGACACTTTACATATGACATATGGCCAGATGTTGCAGAATTTGCTCTGCTTAAAGCTGGTATAGTTAAGAACTTTGGCACCACCAGCAGGCAAGCTACCTTATGGCTATGATGCAAATGCGAAGTGTGAATTCCATTCGGGTGTGCCCGACCACCATATAGAGAACTGCAAAGGTTTTAAGCACGTAATTCAGGACCTGGTTGATTCAAAAGCTATCAACTTCGCTCCTAATACCAATGTGATTCAAAACCCCATGCCCCCGCATGGCAGACCAAAGGTCAATGCAATAAAAGAGGACATAGGCTTGAATCTGGTGTCAGATGTCAACAAAGTCAGAACATCTTTGGAGATCGTGAAAAAGCGTTTGTTAAAAGGGGGTGTGTTCGTCGGTTGTCTGGAAAATTGTTCAGAATGTTTGATTGCGATGAATGGTTGTGATAAACTGAGGAAGGGCCTTCAGAAGTTGATAGACGAGGGTTGTTTACAGTTTGATCAAATGAGAAAGAAGGATGATACGGTCTCAACAATTACCATTTACTTTACTCCGGCAGAGATACCCGTGCATACGCCAGTACAGGTCCCCATGCCTGAGCAGTTAGCCCCTGTGACTATAACTGTCCCGGGTCCGATGCCATATGATAGTACAAAAGCGATCATGTGGAGGTTCCCAAGGAAACTGGTTCAACTGTGGGGAATGTAGGAGGAATGGGTTGTTTTACACGTAGTGGAAGGCTCTTTGCTCCACAGACGCTCCGAAACGATGATCCTGAAGCTTTGGCGAAAGCTAAAGGCAAGCAGGTAGTAAACGAAGAGCCCGTGCAAAGGGCGGAGCCCGGTAATTCCTTCGAAAAAGACGTTGAAGAGTTTATGAGGATTATCCGAAAGAGCGATTACAAAATAGTCGATCACCTGCATCAAACTCCTTCCAAGATTTCTATCTTGTCATTACTGTTATGTTCCGAGGCACATCGTAACGTCCTGCTGAAAATCTTGAATATGGCGTATGTCCCACAGGAGATATCGGTGAACCAGCTCGAGGGTGTTATTGCCCATGTCAATGCCAGTAACGGGTTGGGGTTTACCGATTTTAATCTAACTCCAGAGGGGAGAAATCATAACAAAACTCTCCACATCTCCATGGAGTGCAAAGGGGCAGTCTTGTCCCATGTGTTGGTGAATACAGGCTCGTCCCTGAATGTGCTGCCGAAGAAGGCTTTGGGAAAGCTGGATGTTGAGGGGGTTGTACTCCGGCCATGTGATTTGGTTGTGCGTGCTTTCGACGGCTCCAAAAGATCAGTTTTTAGGGAGGTAGAGTTTCCTGTGAAGATTGGACCCCAATTGTTTAATACGGTTTTCTATGTGATGGAAATCAAGCCGGCTTATAGCTGCTTACTAGGGAGCCCGTGGATACATGCTGCAGGGTGTCGCTCCCGGGATTTTCATCCTAGTACAAACGCGAAAGTGGCACCGAACAGAGTCGCCAGCAATGTGTATTTATCCCAAGAGAGGGAAAGGAAACACCGCATAAACCTGAGGGAAAGGATAGAGCATGGTCTTGCGACCAAGAGAACTGGGTTCGGGAGTCGGTTACGCGAGAGGAAGGTATTAGCACCCCCTCGCGTCCATCGTACCCGATGGGATCCACGCTTGCTTGTTTCGATCAAAGGGTGATAGAAAAGAATATTGGAAGAAGAACTAGAAAAGGAATGGAAAGAGAAAGAGAAACAAATGTAGGGAAAATAAAAGAAGTGCTCGCATGGGCCCTACCCCACTGCCTACGTATCTCACCGGGAGCATGAGAATCAGAGCGACGTAGTTCCCCTCACTAGGGATGGATTGTTTGTGTTTTTTGGTGGAATACGTCAACGTTCGCGTCCTAGCAGTTTAGGTGTTGCAGCTCGCTGTAGGGAGACTTAGGCGTTACCTGTTTGCAGTAGGACGGAAATGACGCATCCTTAAGGAATGAGTGAATGAGACGAGGAAAGAATTCCCGAAGGAAAGACGTTATTGTTTGTTTTTGTCTTTTAAGACTTTTTTTTTCCATTTGTTTGTATATGATAGTGTATCTGAATCTTAGTTATTGGAATGTGTACATTCTCACATTCCAAGATGGAATGGGTAAGAAAGCACACTAAGAGTGAAGAAGACCCCCACACTTAGTTCCAATTGTCAAGGTTCAAACACACTAACATACTTGTGTTTATTAAGTGTTTTTGTTGATTAAGAGATGAAGAAGTGTTTTTTATTTGTACCTTCAACAAGTATTGCATTTAAGTCCCTCATACAAGATCAAATGTTTAACACATTGACCCAAGATGGGGCATATGCTACACATTCTAAGATTATAAGAGACGACCCCTTTATAATCTTTTCTTTATATGAAAGGCCTGAATGCAATAAATTCCTACCTTTATTACATATTTTGAATTTTCTGTGAGGTGAGAAGATGAAAGACTCAGGGAGAGAAGAAAAGGTAAAATCTATGTGAAATAAGACTCAATCCTAATTGATTAGTTAAGGGAGTGATCCTAATGGTTTGTGAGGTTTAAAACCTAACTCTAAAAGAAGAGAGAAGAGACTCAAAGCGTAAGAGAAAATGGGAGTTAGTTGTTAGTGTGCTCGCCGAGATATCGCATCTCGTGCCTACGTATCCGCAATCCGAAAAGAAAGAGGAATCAGAGCATCCGTAGTTCACAGTACTACGGGTGAATAGGAAACAGGATCTCGATCGCATAGGTGCGAGAGAGCAAAAGGGAAGGACGTACAGAAAGTCTACGGGGAAACTCGGTCCTACAAGTCAGCATGCAATGATGGTCCTAAGGTCAGGATCAAGGGAAGTCTACCTAATGTTGTTAGGCATGGATTGCTATCCTAATGTCTCTCCTACCTCCGACTTAATCAATAATTAAGTGGAGCTAGGAATCCTAAGGGATCATGTCATCAGACAAGTAAACACAGGATAAATCAATCACAAAATGAACTAAAAGCAATGTAAGAGTAAACAGTGTCAATAAGCAGTCATGTCAAACAATCAAAGTAAAAAAGGGAAGCTTTAGCCAAGGGGTCATATCAACCGAGGCAAACAAGCAAGCTGTGAGAAATAGGGGCACTCACCCAATGGTATCGAGAACCATGGAGAGCAGAATAAAAAAGGGAAGATATGAATCAGATCACATAAGCATCAGCATTGGTCAATGCGAGCTAAAGACAAGGCGTGGGGGTTGGTTGCGAACCCTATCTTCCACTTGACCGCCTCGATAACAAGAGTGAGTTATGTTCAAAGCTTCAACCATGTAATGAGAGCTAAGAACGACCTGGGACTAGAATAACAGGGGTCGATTGTAAACTCTAACTTTCGTCAATTGCCTTCTTGAAGGTCTTGCCAGGGGGAATGGGAATGGGATGCCTCATAGAGGTCTTCAGGCACAATATTAAACAATCACAAACAGAGCCTCCTTTGAGGACTTTCATCATTGCCGGCCAAGTGGCACGGACTCCCAATTCTACTTCTCATGGCATAAAAAGGAAAAATGCGGAATTAGTAAAAGAGAAGAGAAGTGATACCGAACGGATATCAATCCGTAGCAATGCAAGCAAAGTATAAGCAAACCGACAAGCTTCCAATAACCTAGTATAAACGAGCAGAAGTGTTAGAAAGTGGAATGGATCCGTGAAAGGCATGGAACCAAATGCTCTTAAAAACAATAAAACAAGGCCGTAAGCCATAAACAGTAGGAACAACAGCGCTCCAGCACCTGCATAGCTGTAAAAACTAGCAACAAGCAAAAACAACCTATAACAGCTACTATTTACAGAACAGCATAGGTATATATACAGCCCGACAGAATAGCTAAATTCTACAGCTTGCATTTCCAGAACATGGCAGGTATATATGCAGCCAGCCAGGATATCAACATTTTACAGCATACTTTGTGCACAGCAGCTGTGTATACATCAACTTCTACCTTTATTCAATTAACTAAGTCAAGTGAGAAACACTACAAAACAAACTCAAAGATTAGTCAAAACTCAAATGGAAATAACCAAAGTGAGCAACTAAGATCAAAAGGAAATGTCAATAAGAAGTAATTGAAATCAATGCTAACATGCAAACAACACTTAGTCAAAAATTTATGCAAAACATATTAAAAACTATTAACAAAGTTATCAAATGAAACTATTATGAACATTAGTCAATGTTAGCATTAAACTCTAAGTATATTCTATGTTAAAACAAAAATTAAATCAAAGTAAGTCAATGTCATCTAGTTCTATGTTCTAATTATAAAACTAGTTAGTGGACAATTAAGGCAAAAACAATTAGTGCAATTAGTAAGCAAAAGCTAAAAACGGTTATTGAGCGATTAAGGTGAACACAATTAGTAAGCTAGTGAACAAAACAAATATCCAAAGACCATTAGCAAAATCTTAATCTAATTAGCCGAAACCATGCCAACATTAATCTACATTTGCAAGCTAAATCTGAAGATAGCTAAGTCTAAGGATACTATCTAAAACAATTAGTCAAAAAAAAAGCAAGATCAATTTCTAACTAAAATTAAAATCTAAATCCAAATCTAATTCTAAAATTAATCCTAATTCTGAAACTATCACCTAATTAAAATCCAGTAGAAAGAAATAATTCAAAAGGATTTCTAATAACAAAACAAAACTGATTAATTAAAACTATGCAATTAATTCCTAGTAAACTACAAGCATGGTAGGGTGCATCGACATACCAGATGGTGCAGAAAGGAAAACAATGGAAGCACGGGCCTAGACCCGGTCCACCTCAGCCTTGAGGACACTATCTTCTTAAAGAAACCCTAAATGGATTTCAACACAACAATTCCCATTCTCTTTTTTCTATTCCGCCGTCGACCTCACACCTCGCCACCATTTCGCTCCTCGCCGGCCATCTCTCTTACTTCCTCGTCTAACTCTTTCCGCCTCCAACAAGCACGCCGTTCAATCACCTCCATTCTTCATCATTCGCTTCTTCCTTTCGGTGTCGTCACAATCTTTTTCTGTTCGCTCATCACCAGATAACAAGATGCAACGGCCAGATTTAAGAGGAAACGGCGTGATTTTCGCGTTTTGATCGTTGCGAGCTTCGATGTCAAATTTGCGAGATTGATGGATGGCCGAAGCTGATCGTGAAGCTCTATCAGGTGCGATTCGAATTTCGTTCCAATTCCTCTTCTCTTTCTGGATTCAGAAACGCATAATTCATTGGATACGCTGTGAAGTTGTGTTGATCCGTCACGACGTTGCGTTGCTGAATGGTTTACAGGTGTGATTGATGTACATCGCGGTGCTGGAATTGCCAATGAAAGAAGGTTCCCGCGGTTGCGATTTGAAGAAGAACTGGAGAAGGTCCTTGTGGTTGTGATTTGAAGAAGAACTGGAGAAGGTTCTCGAAGATGAGGGTGAATTGTATTGAGAAAGATTGAAGGATCTCGAATGTGCTAGAGGTTATCGCAGTCTTGAATTTGCCCTGCGGAATCTCGATTTTCGGGAGGTTGAAGGTGATTCTCGAGATGAAGGTTTGGCGTTTCCATGAAGATTAAGATTGGAGCTCTTGCAGAGAGAATCGGTTCCGGGATTCTATTGGCGGTACTTGCTTTTTTTTTGTAGTTTTTTCTATTAAGAGTTTGGTTAGTGAAAATGGTTAGGATTCGGTTAGAAAATCTCTTGGATCTTCTTCTCTCATTCTTCTGTTTGTCGTTTTTTCTTTGTGATTTTTGCAGGTTTTGCTTCGATGGAGACGTGATGATGAAGATTATTGCAGAGGATGATAAAGAATGTTGGAGATGGTCGAAGATTGATTCGCGCCGAGATTATCGAAAATCCTTGGAGAATTCGAGAACTAGCATGATGATGAAGGTTGAAGAAGATTCTTCAAGAGACTTTGCTGCCATTGTTTTGTTCCCATCGAGTTGGTTGAAGCGGGTATGGTTCAAAGGTGAATTCCACTCGAAGAAAAATGAAGTTTCTGGAAATTGTCTTTGCAGAGTGATGAATACCAAGTTTGTTATAGATTGGAGATTTCTGTTAGAGAAATTGGAGGAGGTTCTGTTATCAGAAGTTAGTTAGGTTTTTTTTGAAGGTTTGTTAATTTGGAACTGAAGTAGAGAAAAAATTGTAAGAGATTTCGTGTTGTTATTGACCGCTACTGTACATTTCTTCTGGTATTTTTTTATTGATGGATTGATATTGAACCTCTCCTCTAAATGAAAGAATTGGTATCCTCACTGCTATGCTTCTTCTTTTAAATTTCAGTCAATTTTCTGATACGGATTTTCCTGATGCTGAATTCATTCCGTTATTAATTGTAATGTTTTTCTTTTATTATTTGCTGCCATGTATTAAGCTGGACCTCTTTCTATACACCAAGATAGAAAATCAACTCTGTACATACCGAACATGTGTGCTTCGCACCTCACCAAAACAAAACCAAAAACTAGCACTGCTCCTAACATTCTTTTGTAGTACTGAGATCTTCCTTGAAAGCTTTTCCAAAGCACGTGTAGATTCAAATTGGTTGGCATCAAAAACCAATTTTCTAGGAGAATGCATCCATAATCCCTTCACCAGTGAGTATCACCATGATTGAGACGTTGGTCAAGTAGGTCAATAATGATTTTGGAGACTTGTGTGTTTTGGAATTGGGATTTGGATATTTGGGCATTTGAATTGGGTTTAGAAATTGGTTAAGAGATGAATAAATGAATAGGTTTGGATTTGGATTTAAGAGTTGATAAACGGATTTGAATGAAATATGGTTATGATAAAAACGGATAATGAGATGGATATTAAAATGATATGGAAAAATTGGTTTAGGAAAATGTATATGGATATTTGGAAATGAACAATGGATTTGAAAATGGGTGGAATTTAGAACGAGAATTTGGATAAAAATGGATAAGAAAAATGGTTTAGCAAATGGATATCCAAAACTAAAACCAACCTCAAACTCCTTTCACAAGCTTTGGAAAATTGCACACAGCTACTACTGAACAATTCACAATTGGAGCCATGGCCATCTGAATCGATTATCATATGCACCCTGAACCCACATTTCACATGAACTGCCTGACGAGTTCCACACACAACAATTGGCCCTTGAATGTACACCGCCTGAGAAATACCCATTTTAAATGCACAATGATAACCTTCTGAATACGAAAAGCTCAAACCAAAGGAAGATGCCTTGATCACATGTCTTTATGCAATATGCAATGCAATGCTTAATGTTTTATTTTTCTGTGCGTGAATGCTATGCAATGAAATGAAAGCTCGTACTAAATGCTATAAAGAATGAGAGGGCAAATTTTGGGGTATTACAGCTGCCCCTATTCAATCACTGTAGACCTGAATGGGTGATAACGATTGCTGTCAGACTTTCAAGGTGTGGAGGGATTGAATACCGAAAATAACCAGAAAATTTGCACTCTGTGGAGAGGAAGAAAAGGGATATAAACCCAACCGGATGAACTTTGCTTGAAGAAAACACTGATGAAGAACAACACTGAAGAGATGTCTTTTGTACAACGCCAGACGACTACTGGCTTGCCACACTTTGGGTGGACTTTAGAAATGTCTTTTTGAACGACGCCAGACGACTACTGGCTTGCCACACTGCTGGTGGACTTTAGAAATGTCTTTTTGAATGACGCCAGACGACTACTGGCTTGCCACACTGCTGGTGGACTTTAGAAATGTCTTTTTGAACGACGCCAGACGACTACTGGCTTGCCACACTGCTGGTGGACTTTAGAAATGTCTTTTTGAATGACGCCAGACGACTACTGGCTTGCCACACTGCTGGTGGACTTTAGAAATGTCTTTTTGAACGACGCCAGACGACTACTGGCTTGCCACACTGCTGGTGGACTTTAGAAATGTCTTTTTGAACGACGCCAGACGACTACTGGCTTGCCACACTGCTGGTGGACTTTAGCTGCTCTGCCATTCTAAACAATGGACTTTTACCAGTTCGTGCTGGATTTTTGCCAATCTGTCGTTGGACTTCAATGATTACCAAACAGGCTTTGGAATCTCAAATTTGCCATCCTCGAATGGACTTTTACAACTTTGCCAAATTAAACTTGGACTTTAATGCTTACCAAACCGGCTTTGGAAGCTTTGCCAAATGATCGTCCCACCGGCTGGAACAACCATCTGCCATACTATCCCACTGGCTGGAATAATATGAACAAACTGTATATAATGATTATCCCACTGGCTGGAACAACCATCTGCCATACTATCCCACTGGCTAGAATAATATGAACAAACTGTATATAATGATCATCCCACCTACTGGAACGACCATCTGTCATACTATCCCACCGACTGGAATAATATGAACAAATTGTTCATGTGCCAAAATAAATTGGACTTTGAGTTGTAAATGAGCAATGCTAAGAATTACACCACCGGCTGGGTAATATCATGCACTGTCACTTTGCTGAAGAAGAAGTTCCCTCGATCTATTTAAACCTTGCTGGGGATATCTCTGTCAAAATGCTGAACTCTGTGGGGAGAGAAACAATTCAACTGGGAATTATTCTTTGACAACTTTCACATGCTGAAACCTGCGGGAACTATACCTTGTTGCCACTACCACTTGCTGGTAAGTCCTGCTGAGGAATAAGACTGTTAAGCCTAGGATAAGTGCCACAATGCCCCATGATAGGCGAACCTTCCTTTTGACGGTTCCGTTGGGGATAATGAGTTTACCACCAACTCTGTTGGGGAGAACTGCTTTAAAGCGTCTCGTGCTGGGGATGCCTTTTGAGAGGATTTTACAGAAGACCAAATGTCCTCAAACTCTACTGGGGATTATAGATCTAGAACATCTTCTGCCGTGGAAATTCAATATGCCTCATGCTTGGGAGGGTCAACAACTTGCTTTTTGCCCCATGATACCAGACTTATCTGAAGAAACGCCATAAGAGGATTTTACAGAAGATTAAGCATCTTCAAACTCCTGGTGACTTCACTGGGGATTGACCATCAACTTCGGTGTCTGCGAAGCAACTTTACTGGGGAATTCGCAACCATTATCGACATAGAAAAGCTTGTAGCTGTTGGAAGTACTGAATGAGAGAATCAACTTAATAAGATACAACGATACCCGGTTGAACTCAGTTCGCTGATATCGAATCGTCGTGACCGACCGCCGACCAAATGATTTACTCAATCAGTAAACGTTGTGACAAAAGGGTGACAAGTGAACCCTTCCCTGAACATGATTACCCCAGATTAACTGAATCTTCTGCGTGGGGATAAGTGATTGCTCGTCTAGAAGACATGATCCCGTGATCTCGCAAAGGCTTCAATTTTGCCTTTGAGCCTAGTATGAGGCTGCTACCTGCAAGCAAAGGATATGCACGTATGCCCCGTGATGGATATGACTTCTGTAACAGAGAAAATCCAACTCTGAACCACCACTTGTTGGGGAGAAAGGTTTTGCTGCATCTCTTGCTGGGGCTATTATTAATGAAGTCTGCTGAAGACGGGGACCACAAATGCCTTGGGTTGGAATGCCCCTTGGTTTCAATCCTTTTGGCTGATTGACTGCATATGCGTGAACAACAGTTTTTCTTCTTCACTTGCCCCAGTCCAACATGGTCCACCAGAAGAAATTGTCTCAAGAGGATTTTACAGAAGACTTGACATCCAAAACGCCTTAATGTCTTCAAACTCTTGGAGAGATTCGCCGGATCTCGAAGTAACTGCCCCGGACTGCATGGATTACAGAGAAGAAGTCATCTCAAGAGGATTTTACAGAAGACTTGGCAAGCTCAATGCTTCAGTGTCTTCAAACTCTTGGAGAGATTCGTCGGATCTCGAATTAGCTGCCTCAGACTGTATGGTCCACAAGGAATTCGCCTCGAGAAGATTCATGAACAATCTCATATCACCGTGGGATACTCTGCCTCAGTATTCTGAACCCTGGATAGGCTGACCAGTCATCTGGATGGACTAACTTGTCATGCTCTTGGGGTGGCCGGCCTCGATACGAGCTTTGAAATGGCTTTGCCCCTGACCGGACTGGTCTCCGAATGAATTCCCCAGAATAACTAACCTTCAGAGAGGTTTCTCGACGTGACTGCCCCTGATCTCCGAATGAATGCCCCAGAATAACTGAACTTCAGAGAGGTTTCTCGACGTGAATGCCCCTGATCTCCGAATGAATGCCCCAGAATAACTGAACTTCAGAGAGGTTTCTCGACGTGAATGCCCCTGATCTCCGAATGAATGCCCCAGAATAACTGAACTTCGGAGAGATCTCTCGACGTGATTGGCTCAGATGAGCCACACCTTAAAGAGATGGTTCGACGTGATTGCCCCAGATCGACTACATCTTAGCACAACTTGTTGGGAAAGCTCCTGCTCAACAAATTTTCCTGAGGAAGTAACACTGGATGTGGCTGTCCTTTGGGAGTTTCAGGATTCTCAACTCGGCAAGATTAAGCTTCCGGACTGAATTTCCATATGTAAACTTCTTTTGATGTTAAACAAAAGTATGCAAGCAGAAAATGTTTTAGTCTGAGAATGAAAATTCTAATGCAACACACATGTTAATCTTGAAGTTTTACTGAAAAGATGTCGCAAAGCTGTGAACGGATCACGACTTAGGATACGACATTGATTTTTTGAATAAAAGAATGCAATGCACATGCAACACCAACAAAGATCTTTTAGCACAACTCATAGGAGTCAGGAACACTATCTCTTGGTAGTATTCTTTCGAAATAACCCTGTTTCAATTAGGACTTTTGAGGGTTGTAACGTGGCCTGGTTCACGGTTTTGAGAAAAATGATTTAAGGCTCAAGGTTTATCGGTGCCCACCCACTCTTCGTGATGTTCTCCAGTCCTACATTCAGTTAATTTGCACAAGCGTTCGCCTCTCAAAAGATTTTGTGATCTTTAAAGAACCCATGCATCTGATGTTTTGACACCTAATGAGGCTTTGGAGTGACAGTCACCCCTTTTGTCTTTTTTTGTCTAGTCACACGACTTTGTTCTTGCTCCAGGATTTCCTTTTGTAATCCTTTTGTTTTTCGCTTTTTTCATTCTTTTGTCTCTTTTTTTTTTCCCCTAAATTTTGCCTGGACTGATTCTTTTGAATCTTTCGATGTTGGAGTCCAGCGGGATGCCCTAACTTTTGCCTAAGTTGCTTGTTTTCAAGTTTCAACTTAGCGGGCTTTTTCATTTTTCTTTTTTTCTTTTTTTCTTTTTTTTGAACAAATCGTGTGACACTAGCTTGTCTTGACTTGATTGGAAGGGTCGTGACTGCCTCACTCTTTGATTGTTGATGGATAACCATTGTGGTTTCACATCTTTTGACCTCTTGATGGTGGAATAGAAGGTAATGGATCCTCAAATGCACACTCCTTTTGAAATTTGAACGCTCGGTCAAATTAACTGACGCCTACCCTACCCCTGGGTTAAATGTGGGGGTTTTTTTCGTACGAAAAGAAACTCCTACTTCAAGGCTCAAAGGGGTTAACGAGGGTCTATCTCCCTTATATCTTCAGTGTTTGGGGAGTTGAAACAATGTCTGTACATCCTCAACAGGGTTTTTATTCAAAAGCACACAATTAGAGATTTCGGCGTTTTCAAATCATCATCCTCCCTCAAGAGTTTAAGCACGACAGTTGGTGTCGCAATGCACATATGCAAACTTATGAGTGAATACGAATGGATTACTTCAGGAAAAACATACGTATTGTATTATGATTGTCATTCAAAAAAACAAATAAACTCTTACATGAAAACAATGTTTAAACAAACAAATAAAAGCTACATATGCAAATGCAGTAAAGAAGCTAAATGATTGTCCTTGTTGAGGAGGCTTGAATCCGTCTGGACTTGTTGATTTTGAAGATGTCTTTGCAAACTGGGTGCTCAATCTGATGAAAAAAGTTCAATTTATGGGCCACCCGTCTGGTGTGATAACCTTTGAGTCAATCAAGTTCTGCACCTTGTCTTTACCTTTACCTCTGAAAGAATTGCAATCATCAATTAAATGGTCGGGTGCCCCAGAATGGTAGTCATACCCGACATTTGGCATTGAAACCCCAAAGGAAGCTTTGTCGAAGATGATCCTGATGCGACTAGCTCAACCAGTTTGAATTTGAGCAAACAAGGAAACCCGTTGCGCGTACGGCATCAGAATGGGATCAAACTTCTTCTCAAGTTGTTCTGGCCTTTGCTCATATGCTCTGTCCCTAGGACTCTCTTGGGGAGATAGAGTTGGAAGCTGACAAGAGATATCTGGAGGAAAGAAATTGATAAATAAGGTTGATAGATAAGGTTGCTCGCAAAGATCTCACACGATCTCCTGCCTACGTATCTCCATTGGCTAATGAAGAATCAGAGCGACGTAGTTCCCCTCACCAGGTATGAGGATTGCTTTGTTTCCTTAACACCGCATTCTGGATTTCTGTAAGCGGACCCATCTGAGACTTCACCCGGTTGACTTCTTCTCTCAGCAGTTTCTGACCGCGGGACAACACCTAAATGTACACCATAAAATGCCCCAGTTAGGCCTTCATCCCAGTCACCTCCGCTCGGAGTTGTTCCACATCTGACCCTTGATTGTGGTGAATTGAGTAGTTGGAAGAAGTCATGTTGGCCGTCCGGCAGAGAATACCAAGTCAAAATGAGAAATCCACTCCGGAACACCTGTTATGCATATAAGAGTATGAGAATGCCATGCAGAATGCCATGTTCGAATATTTCCAAGGGATCATTATGCTTTGATTCAAATTTTTTTTTTTTTTTAGAAAAAACATAAGAAATGGATAGAAATGCTCAGTGGCAAGTCTCAAAGTTAACATCCCTTGGAAATACCAGAACATGTATGCGAACATGATGATGCAGATGCAATAGGCATGGGATCAAGGCTTCCCTATAATCTGGATAACTGTTGTGCTGACGGCTGAATAAGCTCATAAGTCTGCTCTGAAGAAAATACCAGAATACCGGAATATCCGAATAATCAGAATGCCAGGATGCTGGGATATCGACATAATCGGAATACCAGAAGGCCAGGATATCGGCATAATCAGAGCACCAACCTGATCAGAATACCGGGATGGTCAGAATAATCATGATGCCATAATACCAGGCTGAGGAGTCCACACTGATAGGAAATCCAAAATATCGGGTAGGTTGAAGGTCAAGGTTACCTGCAAACCTGTAAACAACCCGGCCCTCTCACATGTGGGTACTAGGATGTTCAGTATCCCGGGCTCTCAGGTCGAGAAATGATGATACGTTCACCATTTCTGGTTTGGCATCATCATTAATCGAGGAGGCCTCAACTGATTCTCCAATACGAAAGGTCCTCAGCTTCTGGCACTGAGGTCGAGAAACAATAGTACATTCATCCCTCGGGGTACAGTACTATCGCCAATCGAGGAGTGCCTCCACTGATTCTCTTTCAAAAAAAGATATCCTATAGCGAGTTCCCAGCATTGGGTCCTCGGATCGAGAATGTGCAATGGGTTTGCCACAAAATGTGGTCTGCCACTATCACATCTCGGGAGGAGTGCCGCAACTGAGTCCTCGGGAATGGCCACCAGAGTCGACAGCTCTCTAGATCAACATCCTGGAATACGCAAGATGCGCACGCCATGATGGGTCCCAAGATAGCCTCGTCTAGCTGTGAATTTCGTGATTACCCACGTACACAGATGGCACGTAGGTCCCACTACTCTCCACTCTAAATCTAAGTGTATACTCGAGCCTGTGTACTGAGCTCATCTCTCAGAAATCCCATCCCGCCAAACAGAAAACAGCACAGTCCAGCACAACAGTAATAATATGATATGTAATGCTAAAAAGCAGTAAATACAGTAATGTGCAGTAAGGCAATAAATAACCATACAATAAAACGGTAAATACAGCACAACAATAAACACCCAATGAAAGAAAAACTGACAAGCGCTAGGATTGACTCGCTTAGGATGGACCAGTAATAGGTCGATCTGTCCCCAGCAGAGTCGCCAGCTGTCGCTCCCGGGATTTTCATCCTAGTACAAACGCGAAAGTGGCACCGAACAGAGTCGCCAGCAATGTGTATTTATCCCAAGAGAGGGAAAGGAAACACCGCATAAACCTGAGGGAAAGGATAGAGCATGGTCTTGCGACCAAGAGAACTGGGTTCGGGAGTCGGTTACGCGATAGGAAGGTATTAGCACCCCCTCGCGTCCATCGTACCCGATGGGATCCACGCTTGCTTGTTTCGATCAAAGGGTGATAGAAAAGAATACTGGAAGAGGAACTAGAAAAGGAATGGAAAGAGAAAGAGAAACAAATGTAGGGAAAATAAAAGAAGTGCTCGCATGGGCCCTACCCCACTGCCTACGTATCTCATCGGGAGCATGAGAATCAAAACGACGTAGTTCCCCTCACTAGGGATGGATTGTTTATGTTTTTTGGTGGAATACGTCAACGTTCGCGTCCTAGCAGTTTAGGTGTTGCAGCTCGCTGTAGGGAGACTTAGGCGTTACCTGTTTGCGGTAGGACGGAAATGACGCATCCTTAAGGAATGAGTGAATGAGACAAGGAAAGAATTCCCGAAGGAAAGACGTTATTGTTTGTTTTTGTCTTTTAAGAGTTTTTTTCCATTTGTTTGTATATGATAGTGTATCTGAATCTTAGTTATTGGAATGTGTACATTCTCACATTCCAAGATGGAATGGGTAAGAAAGCACACTAAGAGTGAAGAAGACCCCCACACTTAGTTCCAATTGTCAAGGTTCAAACACACTAACATACTTGTGTTTATTAAGTGTTTTTGTTGATTAAGAGATGAAGAAGTGTTTTTTATTTGTACCTTCAACAAGTATTGCATTTAAGTCCCTCAAACAAGATCAAATGTTTAACACATTGACCCAAGATGGGGCATATGCTACACATTCTAAGATTATAAGAGAAGACCGCTTTATAATCTTTTCTTTATATGAAAGGACTGAATGCAATAAATGCCTACCTTTATTACATATTTTGAACTTTCTGTGAGGTGAGAAGATGAAAGACTCAGGGAGAGAAGAAAAGGTAAAATCTATGTGAACTAAGACTCAATCCTAATTGATTAGTTAAGGGAGTGATCCTAATGGTTTGTGAGGTTTAAAACCTAACTCTAAAAGAAGAGAGAAGAGACTCAAAGCGTAAGAGAAAAACGGGAGTTAGTTGTTAGTGTGCTCGCCGAGATATCGCATCTCGTGCCTACGTATCCGCAATCCAAAAAGAAAGAGGAATCAGAGAATCCGTAGTTCACAGTACTACGGGTGAATAGGAAACAGGATCTCGATCGCATAGGTGCGAGAGAGTAAAAGGGAAGGACGTACAGAAAGTCTACAGGGAAACTCGGTCCTACAAGTCAGCATGCAATGATGGTCCTAAGGTCAGGATCAAGGGAAGTCTACCTAATGTTGTTAGGCATGGATTGCTATCCTAATGTCTCTCCTACCTCCGACTTAATCAAAAATTAAGTGGAGCTAGGAATCCTAAGGGATCATGTCATCAGACAAGTAAACACAGGATAAATCAATCACAAAATGAACTAAAAGCAATGCAAGAGTAAACAGTGTCAATAAGCAGTCATGTCAAACAATCAAAGTAAAAAAGGGAAGCTTTAGCCAAGGGGTCATATCAACCGAGGCAAACAAGCTAGCTGTGAGAAATAGGGGCACTCACCCAATGGTATCGAGAACCATGGAGAGCAGAATAAAAAAGGGAAGATATGAATCAGATCACATAAGCATCAGCATTGGTCAATGCGAGCTAAAGACAAGGCGTGGGGGTTGGTTGCGAACCCTATCTTCCACTTGACCGCCTCGATAACAAGAGTGAGTTATGTTCAAAGCTTCAATCATGTAATGAGAGCTAAGAACGACCTGGGACTAGAATAACGGGGGTCGATTGCAAACCCTAACTTCCGTCAATTGCCTTCTTGAAGGTCTTGCCAGGGGGAATGGGAATGGGATGCCTCATAGAGGTCTTCAGGCACAATATTAAACAATCACAAATAGAGCCTCCTTTGAGGACTTTCATCATTGCCGGCCAAGTGGCACGGACTCCCAATCCTACTTCTCATGGCATAAAAAGGAAAAATGCGGAATTAGTAAAAGAGAAGAGAAGTGATACCGAATGGATATCAATCCGTAGCAACGCAAGCAAAGTATAAGCAAACCGACAAGCTTCCAATAACCTAGTATAAACGAGCAGAAGTGTTAGAAAGTGGAATGGATCCGTGAAAGGCATGGAACCAAATGCTCTTAAAAACAATAAAACAAGGCCGTAAGCCATAAACAGCAGGAACAACAGCGCTCCAGCACCTGCATAGCTGTAAAAACTAGCAACAAGAAAAAACAACCTATAACAGCTACTATTTACAGAACAACATAGGTATATATACAGCCCGACAGAATAGCTAAATTCTACAGCTTGCATTTCCAGAACATGGCAGGTATATATGCAGCCAGCCAGGATATCAACATTTTACAGCACACTTTGTGCACAGCAGCTGTGTATACATCAACTTCTACCTTTATTCAATTAACTAAGTCAAGTGAGAAACACTACAAAACAAACTCAAAGATTAGTCAAAACTCAAATGGAAATAACCAAAGTGAGCAACTAAGATCAAAAGGAAATGTCAATAAGAAGTAATTGAAATCAATGCTAACATGCAAACAACACTTAGTCAAAAATTTATGCAAAACATATTAAAAACTATTAACAAAGTTATCAAATGAAACTATTATGAACATTAGTCAATGTTAGCATTAAACTCTAAGTATATTCTATGTTAAAACAAAAATCAAATCAAAGTAAGTCAATGTCAACTAGTTCTATGTTCTAATTATAAAACTAGTTAGTGGACAATTAAGGCAAAAACAATTAGTGCAATTAGTAAGCAAAAGTTAAAAACGGTTATTGAGCGATTAAGGTGAACACAATAAGTAAGCTAGTGAACAAAACAAATATCCAAAGACCATTAGCAAAATCTTAATCTAATTAGCCGAAACCATGCCAACATTAATCTACATTTGCAAGCTAAATCTGAAGATAGCTAAGTCTAAGGATACTATCTAAAACAATTAGTAAAAAAAAAAGCAAGATCAATTTCTAACTAAAATTAAAATCTAAATCCAAATCTAATTCTAAAATTAATCCTAATTCTGAAACTATCACCTAATTAAAATCCAGTAGAAAGAAATAATTCAAAAGGATTTCTAATAACAAAACTAAACTGATTAATTAAAACTAAGCAATTAATTCCTAGTAAACTACAAGCATGGTAGGGTGCATCGACATACTAGATGGTGCAGAAAGGAAAACAATGGAAGCACGGGCCTAGACCCGGTCCACCTCAGCTTCGAGGACACTATCTTCTTAAAGAAACCCTAAATGGATTTCAGCACAACAATTCCCATTCTCTTTTTTCTATTCCGCCGTCGACCTGACACCTCGCCACCGTTTCGCTCCTCGCCGGCCATCTCTCTTACTTCCTCCTCTAACTCTTTCCGCCTCCAACAAGCACGCCGTTCAATCACCTCCATTCTTCATCATCCGCTTCTTCCTTTCGGTGCCGTCACAATCTTTTTCCGTTCGCTCATCACCAGATAACAAGATGCAACGGCCAGATTTAAGAGGTAACGGCGTGATTTTCGCGTTTTGATCGTTGCGAGCTTCGATGTCAAATTTGCGAGATTGATGGATGGCCGAAGCTGATCGTGAAGCTCTATCAGGTGCGATTCGAATTTCATTCCAATTCCTCTTCTCTTTCTTGATTCAGAAACGCATAATTCATTGGATACGCTGTGAAGTTGTGTTGATCTGTCACGACGTTGCGTTGCTGAATGGTTTACAGGTGTGATTGATGTACATCGCGGTGCTGGAATTGCCGATGGAAGAAGGTTCCCGCGGTTGCGATTTGAAGAAGAACTGGAGAAGGTCCTTGCGGTTGTGATTTGAAGAAGAACTGGAGAAGGTTCTCGAAGATGAGGGTGAATTGTATTGAGAAAGATTGAAGGATCTCGAATGTGCTGGAGGTTATCGCAGTCTTGAATTTGCCCTGCGGAATCTCGATTTTTGGGAGGTTGAAGGTGATTCTCGAGATGAAGGTTTGGCGTTTCCATGAAAATTAAGATTGGAGCTCTTGCAGAGAGAATCGGTTTCGGGATTCTATTGGCGGTACTTGCTTTTTTTTGGTAGTTTTTTCTATTAAGAGTTTGGTTAGTGAAAATGGTTAGGATTCGGTTAGAAAATCTCTTGGATCTTCTTCTCTCATTCTTCTGTTTGTCGTTTTTTCTTTGTGATTTTTGCAGGTTTTGCTTCGATGGAGACGTGATGATGAAGATTATTGCAGAGGATGATAAAGAATGTTGGAGATGGTCGAAGATTGATTCGCGCCGAGATTATTGAAAATCCTTGGAGAATTCGAGAACTAGCATGATGATGAAGGTTGAAGAAGATTCTTCAAGAGACTTTGCTGCCATTGTTTTGTTCCCGTCGAGTTGGTTGAAGCGGGTATGGTTCAAAGGTGAATTCCACTCGAAGAAAAAGGAAGTTTCTGGAAATTGCTTTGCAGAGTGATGAATACCAAGTTTGTTATGGACTGGAGATTTCTGTTAGAGAAATTGGAGGAGGTTCTGTTATCAGAAGTTAGTTAGGTTTTTTTTGAAGGTTTGTTAATTTGGAACTGAAGTAGAGAAAAAATTGTAAGAGATTTCGTGTTGTTATTGACCGCTACTGTACATTTCTTCTGGTATTTTTTTATTGATGGATTGATATTGAACCTCTCCTCTAAATGAAAGAATTGGTATCCTCACTGCTATGCTTCTTCTTTTAAATTTCAGTCAATTTTCTGATACGGATTTTCCTGATGCTGAATTCATTCCGTTATTAATTGTAATGTTTTTCTTTTATTATTTGCTGCCATGTATTAAGCTGGACCACTTTCTATACACCAAGATAGAAAATCAACTCTGTACATACCGAACATGTGTGCTTCGCACCTCACCAAAACAAAACCAAAAACTAGCACTGCTCCTAACATTCTTTTGTAGTACTGAGATCTTCCTTGAAAGCTTTTCCAAAGCACGTGTAGATTCAAATTGGTTGGCATCAAAAACCAATTTTCTAGGAGAATGCATCCATAATCCCTTCACCAGTGAGTATCACCATGATTGAGACGTTGGTCAAGTAGGTCAATAATGATTTTGGAGACTTGTGTGTTTTGGAATTGGGATTTGGATATTTGGGCATTTGAATTGGGTTTAGAAATTGGTTAAGAGATGAATAAATGAATAGGTTTGGATATGGATTTAAGAGTTGATAAACGGATTTGAATGAAATATGGTTATGATAAAAACGGATAATGAGATGGATATTAAAATGATATGGAAAAATTGGTTTAGGAAAATGTATATGGATATTTGGAAATGAACAATGGATTTGAAAATGGGTGGAATTTAGAACGAGAATTTGGATAAAAATGGATAAGAAAAATGGTTTAGCAAATGGATATCCAAAACTAAAACCAACCTCAAACTCCTTTCACAAGCTTTGGAAAATTGCACACAGCTACTACTGAACAATTCACAATTGGAGCCATGGCCATCTGAATCGATTATCATATGCACCCTGAACCCACATTTCACATGAACTGCCTGACGAGTTCCACACACAACAATTGGCCCTTGAATGTACACCGCTTGAGAAATACCCATTTTAAATGCACAATGATAACCTTCTGAATACGGAAAGCTCAAACCAAAGGAAGATGCCTTGATCACATGTCTTTATGCAATATGCAATGCAATGCTTAATGTTTTATTTTTCTATGCGTGAATGCTATGCAATGAAATGAAAGCTCGTACTAAATGCTATAAATAATGAGAGGGCAAATTTTGGGGTATTACACAGGGGCCGTTTCGTCTACACTCCACCAGAAGATAAAGTTTGTCATGGACGGTCAGGTGGTCACAGTATGTGGAGAGGAGGATATATTTGTTAGTCATCTGTTATCGTTCAAATATGTGGAAATGGACGGCGAGATTCACGAAACTCTTTGTCAGGCATTCGAAATAGTGAATATTGAGAATGACACTCCCTCTAGTGAAACAAGAGCAGGGACTTCTATAGTTTCTTACAAACTGGCTCTCAAAGTAGAATAGTCAGGCCATGCTGAAGGTTGGGGCCAGTTGATTGATTTTCCCTTCAAGGAAAACAAGTGTGGAATTGGTTACCAGTCTACTCAAGCTTCGCAGTCAGAAGGCCAAAAGCGTCAGGGACCTGTATTTTTTTCCAGTGGGGGGATCATCAACCCTGGTCAAGTCTTTGCTACAACTGAAGACGAAGGGGACATCGATTATGATATGGACAATTGGGTGTGCCCATGTGTCCCAGGGCAGGAGCTAAATAATTGGTTCTCTGAAGACCTCATCCAAGTCACCCTGCAGAAAGAGTAATTTTCTTTGTTTTTTTCATGTTGCATGTAAAATCCTAGGCTCTGCCCAAGGCCTAGTGATTTCATTGTAGGGCCACATTTGTTTCATATGCAAGTTTACCATCAATAAAAGGACGTTTTTTATATTAAAAATTTGTGATCCCTATCTTTCATTTTACACTTTTCATTTTATTTCAAATAAAAATGGCAATGTTTTCTCCATAGTTTGGTTTCTTTCTTTTCAAAAAGCTCTTTCTAAAATAAAGCATGAACCATCATTCATGCAGAAACAATCCTTCGGATTCTGTTGATAACGGTCCTGCTATGGTTCAATATGACTTTGATAATCCAATTTACCAAGCTGAAGAGGGGGATGAGGAAGATTGTGAACTTCCCGAAGAATTGGCCAGATTATTGAAACAGGAGGAAAGAACTATTCAGCCTCGTCAAGAGTCATTTGAAGTCATTAACCTTGGCACCGAGGACGTGAAGAAAGAGGTCAAAATAGGGGCAAGCCTAGCAGAGAATGTGAAGAAAGAGCTGATTGAGATGTTGCGTGAATATGTCGATATCTTTGCCTGGTCTTATCAAGATATGTCGGGGTTGGATACAGATATTGTTGTGCACAGGTTGCCTCTCAAAGAAGGTTGCTCCCCCGTAAAATAGAAGCTCAGAAGAACTAAACCAGAAATGGCCATTAAGATCAAAGAGGAGGCGCAGAAACAGTTGGATGCAGGTTTCTTGGCCGTCACCAGCTATCCACCATGGGTTGCGAATATTGTCCCGGTACCTGTTTACTGTGAATTTTGGTAAACAACCTCTGATCTATCAATCTAAACGCAAATTGATTTAACTTGCAGGATCGATCACACAAATCCTAGGACATGTGCTAAGTTCGAGAGACAAGTGTAACTTAAAGAAAATGTAAACTGAACTCCACGTTCGACAATGCTGAAAATAAAATCTAACTGAACTCCACGTTCAACAATGCTGAAAATAAAATCTAACTGAACTCCACGTTCGACTACAGGCAATAAAGTAAAGTGAAGACTGGAAATTTAAAGGGATGCAAGTAAAGGGTGCAAAAATTAAAGGCGTCGAATGGGTAAAAGCTTTGAAAGTAAAATGCAACGAACTCCACGTTCTTGGAAAGTAAAGGCTGGGATAGTAAAAGTGCTATCGAAGGTAAGGTACTGGAAAGTAAAAGACTTTGAAAATAAATCCAATTGATTTAAAGGAGAACTTCACGTTCTTGAAAATGAAAGACTTTGAAAAGTAAAGGTTTGAAGATTAAATGCTTGAACGTAAAATGCAGTCGAAAGTAAAACGCAGAAAGTTAAAATGGCTTTGAACATAAATTTGGCATGGAAGATAAATTTCAAGAAACTGTAAAGGCATGGAAAGTAAACATGCTGAAGATAAATTAGATTAATGAAGACAATGGTGTTACATTACGTACATTCTCACGAACTCGTTTCTCTACACGCGGGTACTTTGAGTTTCTTAGAGTAACTTGTACAAAAATATGAACACCCCATTTACATAGAACCAACTCCTATTTATAGTGCTAAGAAATAACTACTCAGTGGTGGTTACTACTTCGAACGTGTGGATTTTGGCGCCTTCCCCTCGATCTCAACTGTTCCCACGTCCACAACTGCTCTTATTTAAATTTCAAATATTGGAAACTCCCTCCAATCTTAATATAACCACTGCAGCGCTACATTCTCATGGTCGAAGAACCTTTTCCATACTTAGCCATTTTTTAAGGTTTCTCCACATTTATTCGACTCAGGCCTCTCAAAAGTTAGGTCGAAGCCTTCTTTACATTAAAAATAATTTTTTAACATTAACATAACTTTGATTTTATCTGGCGTCGAAATTGAGGGTTAACAAATTGCCCCCAAGGAATGTCCTTTCGCCAGACTTGGTAGGAAGGCCATTTCTTGACATAATGCTTATTTCGACGCCTATTTGCATGGCCTTAACTAAACATCCCACTAATCCCTAATAGTTAAACTATTCAGTTTCTTTAACCCACGCCTCTGACGTCACGCCATCATGACAAATCCTTAATACGTCTTTTCAGCCGTATTCATCATAACGCCTTTCTTGAAAACAGACGTTAACAGTCTGCACATAACTGCTCCTTTCCATCATGCCTTCAGGAGGAAGCCACATGTCCCACTAACCCCTCAGCTTCAACGGTGGATCCAAGTCCCTGAAGGTTTTCAAATATCTATATATACCCATTTCCGCCACTTTGTGATCTTTCCACTCCTTTAGTACTCTCAAGCAACTCTTCTTCTCTTCAGTTTTTTGCGCAAACCCAGTAAAGACACCATCTTTCCATCTTCCTCCACAATGGCCTCCTCCCACATTAATCCTCAAGCAAACAAGACCCAAAAGGGCAAAGTCACTCCATTCAAGCAAACCATCCCACCGTTCGCTAACATCCCAGGCCCTCAACTGGTAGATAACTGTCGTTGTATGCCGGAACCTACCTCTACGGAAGCAAGAGCCATCTACCAATCTCAGGTAATGATTCCCCTTGTTATGTCTGATAAAACTTATGCATTATCTAGTCCTTTGGCTGAGGTGGATATTTCGAACGAGAAGCTAAGTGAGTTTTTCCCATCGTACCGGAAATCCAAACCATTAGGGCAAAAGAGTTTCCCTAAAATTAATTCTGCTGCTGGAGCTTCCCCTGAAGAGATCCCTTTACCCAAGCTCAATGTTGGCTATCTCACTGATGGCACTAGACTGATGAGAGCCGTCAACCCTTTAAAGGAATTCGACCAATGGATGGAAAAGATGGAGAAAGTTAAAGCTGACCATTGGAAGGAGATAGGGATCTATGATCTTCTGATGCTGTCAAAGACCAACATACCCTATTGCTTGAACATGTTGGTAGCATCTTTATACTTTTGGGACAACACCCATTATACATTCCACCTGCCATGTGGAATGGTCACTCCAACCCTTTTTGACGTAGCTGCCATCACGGGGCTTCGACCAGATGGCCTCGTCTACAATCCTGAGGTTGATGCTGATGATACCATCAACATTGCAGGCTCAAAACTGACCTACACCCTCTTTATCAAGCACCACTTCAAACAAGAAGATGATGAGGTGTCTGATGAAGAACACATTGCTTTCCTCACAGTCTGGCTGTCGAGGTATGTTTTTTGTACCAAGTCTTTGCAGGTGGCTAAGAAGTACCTGCCCCTGGCGAACCAACTCCACCACAACAGAGGGACCTGCCTGAGTGAACTCATTCTGGCAAACCTTTACGAATCTATCAGTGAAGGGGCTTCTCGACTGAAGAATGTGGACGCCCAAGGTCCTATGCATTTGAGCGGTCCTCTTTGGCTACTTCAACTGTGGCTCAATGCTACATTTAAGGCTAGCCTCCCCAGAAAAGGCATAGTCGATGAAGCTTCCGCTGAGATCAGGGAGAGGAGCGTCGAAGGGACACGTCTGGCTAAGCTCACTCCTAATGATGATGGTGAAAACCTTCAAAGGGCTATCACCAGTTATATAATGATGTTCGCCAAACGCTATGAGTTTACTCCTAGCATGGCACCCTTTGTTTGACGAAGCCATGGCCCTGAGTGGTTTCAAAGGCCATTTCCAAATCCTCTCCAACCCCTTGATCCAGAGTCTGTTGTCATCTAGGAAGCCTTTTTTATTCCTAGATTTATTGTCCACAGGCTGAACCTAGGGAGAGGTTTATCAGCGTTGATTGCCTACCAACCCAACTTGGTTTCTCGACAATTTCGGCTTGCCCAGAGCTTCCCTCAGTGCTTATATGAGAAAAAGGGTCAAGTGATTCTTCACACCGCCTACCTAGACGAGGAGAACGTCTCTGAAGCACTCAACATCAGGAACAAAAAAAGAAGCATCCTCTCCCCTGTGTTTTTCGAACCTTCCTTTTTATGCACTTCATCCTTCCACCAATGGTGGTTGAAGCATTATAATGAGCACTTTCTTGATGCGACTACGTTTTCTTCGTTACTTGACCAAGCTTTCCTCCATGTGCAGGACAAGACGAAAAAAAGTAAGTTCACTCACATCGAAGAAATACAGGCTTTTCAAAAATACTTTGAAACTATCTATCGACCAGATGATCTTAGTCGAACCATTCATGAGGCTGCTGTTACTCTAAAGAGAAAATTTCTAGAAAAGCTGGATCAACTAAAAATTCCTCCCAACGTCCCTCGTGAGAAACATTATGAGGTAGCTTTTAAAATTTTTTCCCCAAAGTTCCCTCGACTGCCTAATGCTGATTTTGGAGTGGCGCTTGCCCCTCCATTTCCAGATTGGTTTGTCTGTGGGGAGCATTTAAAGCTTCTTCGACAGCAGTCTCAACCAAAAGCCCAACGAGTGGTTTCGACTAAGCATACGTTAGACAGTTTTAAAGGGCACCTTCATATAGGAATTCAGGACGTTCGTGTCGAATCTGAAATATATGAAGGTTTGAGATCCTTACTCCATGGCTTTATGACTAGTCATGTAATCATTAACTTGTAACAATTGTGTGCTATCTTTCAGCTGTTCCTAGGAAAGCTGCTTCGACTAGAGCTGCCACCTTGCAAAGTGGCAAAGACCAAGGGAGTACACAGGTATACTTTGCACCTTTTGTTTTTACTTGTACTCTATGAATTTCTTCCTTATTTTCACCGCCTCTTCAGACTGGTCGAAAGCCTCCAACACCTTCCAAGAAAGGTAAGAAGGATACCCTAGCTGTGGTTATAGTTTCAGAGGCCTCAGATGAATCTCCTGAAGAGGTTCTCACGAGGAAAAGGAAAAAACCCACAAAGGCCTCTGGACCTGCTGGCCCACCTCCTTCGAAGGTGGCCAAAATACTCGAAAAGGCATCCACCACAAGTGGTGTCGAGAAGGAACCCTCCAAGGTAGCCTTGAGAACCCCTCTTGGTGACCATGGGGTTGAATAATCAAGTCCTGCTGTTGAACAAACTCAGGTATGCGCACCATTATCTTTTCTATTATGCTTGACATCCTCCGCCTATTATTTCATTCTCATTATCTCCACTTGTATTCTTCAGGCATCCATCATCAACAATCCGGATCCTCGACCAACTCAAAGTAACTTCGCCGCCGCCACACTTGACGAATCCGTTCCTCACCCAACTTCAGAAAGCCTCACCACCACGCTTCTCAACAGCCAAGGTGAGCCAACTTATCACCCATCTTCTGATATTGGCTCTGGTTTGAGTGAGATTAATTAACCTATTCCACGTGTTACAGCAGCTACTGCAGCACCAGTTCAAACCCTAACTCAGCACGCACAAGCAGAGGGAGCTAACTCTGATGAGGATGACGCTTCAAGCCCACCACTTATCAATCTGGGTACCTCCATGGATAAGGGCCAGATGGTTGAAGACGAAAGGCGTGAACCTGAAATCCAAACACACAACGCCACTCTTGATCAAACCACACCGGCTGATCAGCAGGAGAATGTACAACCAGCTGCTGATGAATCTGATGAGGAAATGGGAGGAGAAGAAGATGAAGAGGAAGAGGAATCATCAGAGGAGGAAGAAGAACAAGCTGAGCCTCGCCCCCACCATACTCCTTCGCCTATGGTCGCTCCACTATCTGGGGACTCGCTGATAGCGCTCAAGTGGTCGAACCCACGTGAGTTTGCCAAATTAATTCTTGAGCAAAGGCATGGTTCTTCCTCTGTTTCTTCGACCTCAGCACCAGATGACTTCGCCCAATCAATTCTCCAAGCCATCAAGAAAAAATTCCTCAAAGGGGATATTTACAAAATTCTAGCCTCAGACCCAACTGCAACTGCTTACTTGAAGGACACCCTTGCAAAGATTGAGCTCACTACCCTCAATCCAGATGTCTCTGGTTTTCTGATAGAGCTAACTGCTGTGGTAAACCAAATAGCTGCAGAAATAAAACTGCTTCCCTCGATCAAGGATACCATCGAGAGAACATCTGGCTGTGAGAGTGCATCCTGGTGTAGTGCACAAGAGGCGTACGAAGAGATCCAACGTATGGAGGCTGATCAAAATAAAAAGCAATATGAGATAGCCTCCAACACGAAGGACATTGAAGCATGGAAGCAACAGATCACAGAGCTACAAGCTAAAATTGCAAATGCTGAAAACCGCAACCGTGATCTGCGCCAACTCGACGACACTGAGATAGCTGAAGAGACGAAGCATGCTATTGATCGTATTGAGGCGGCCCAAAGATATGAGAAAGAGCTCGCAGAAGTAAAACTTGACGAATCTTTGTGCAATGCTCGCCTCAAACATCACATAGAATCTTTTTATCAGTTGGCGTCGAGGCTTCCCTTCTGATACCTTCAACACCTTTATTTCATTTGTCTAATCATCACTTGTTTCTTGGCCTTTTCAGGCATTTTATGTAATGACAATTTTATGCCTGTTGGCACTGATTTAATTTATCATTATTATTCTGCCTTTAACTGCTTTCGACCTATATTGCATGATGATGCTCTCTATTGTTATTTTTACCAGTCAAATTCGCAATTAAAGCGTTCTATCTTTTTCTTGGAAAGTCACCCTTCTAGCTTTAAATTCCAAGACATAAGCCTCTAGCTTTAAAGTGACACTTGTAGCATAGCCCTCAGGCCTATTTCCAAGAATCACTCACCTATTTCCACCGTTTGGCTGGCCAATCCAATCAGCCCTTAGCCTCTATAAATCTCTTCCATCTGACCATGTTTTGCGTAGAAGCAACCATGAATACTTCAGAGAAACCTCCAACCAAGAAGATGGCTGGAAATGCCAAGGCAACTGAGGAAACAAAGAAAGTATAGGCGCCCCAACAACCCAATGCCTCCATTGGAGCAGCCTCTTTAGCCAAGAAGAAGGAAACCAAAATGAAGATCTCCAAGAAAGGGCGCTCCATCACCCAAGATTCTGATGATGAGCCAGATGCAGATTATATGGAATTCCTCAAATCCATAGATTGGAGAGATTATGAATAACCTTTCCTTGAGAAAGAAAAATGTTGTACTATTTTCTCTTCGCTTTGTATGCCATATTAGCCTGACTTGGCCTATTTTGGCTTTCTTTTATCAAATAAAGCTTATGTTTTTATATGAATCTCCTGCAGCATAGGCTTATATTTTTTCAAATACTTGCCATTTACTTTCAAGATTCTTTTATCTCTGTCTAACTCTTCCACTTCATAAGCTCCATTAGAGAACACTTGTATGACTTGGAATGGTCCCTCCCACTTAGGGGACCACTTGCCCAATGTTCTATCTTTTCGATCCATGGGCAAAATCACCTTCCAAACCAATTCCCCACATGCAAAAGATTTAGATTTAACCTTTTTGTTGTAGGATTCTTCGACCCTCTTCTTTTGTCTTCTCAGCAACTCCAAGGCTCTAAGCCTTTCTTCATCCAAATCCACTAATTCATTCATCATCATTTCCCAATAATTCTCATAGGGAATTTCATGATGTCTTTGAACTCTTACAGACTGTAGATAAATCTCAACAGGTAATACTGCATCATGACCAAAAGTGAGTCGAAATGGGGTAGTGTTGGTAGCCTCTTTGGGGGATGTTCGACACGCCCAAAGAACTTGGTCTAACGTCTTGTGCCAATTTCTAGGCCTTTTCCCACATGTTTCTTGATTAGTCCAATCACTACCTTATTGGCCGTTTCGACTTGCCCATTGGCCTGAGCATCATAAGGTGTAGAAGTTAATAACTTAAAACCTATTTCTTTGGCAAATTCCTGCATCTTTCGACCAGTGAACACGGATCCCTGATCTGTAGTAATTATTTCAGGAATACCAAATCTATAAATAATGTGATTTTGGATAAACTCAATAACATCTTCCTGACCTATATTCATCAGTGGTATTGCCTCAATCCACTTGGTGAAATAATCAATTCCCACCAAAATATATCTCTGGTTCTTTGAAGATGCTGGTCGAATCTCTCCCACTATATCCAAAGCCCATCCTCTGAAAGGCCATGGTTTCACTATAGAATGTAATTCACTTGCAGGGATGTGCTATATGCCAGCATGAATTTGACATTCTTGGCACCCTTTAGCAAATTCTATGCAATCCTTCAGCATAGTGGGCCAATACATGCCTTGTCGAAACAACAACCATTTCATCTTCTGGCCAACTTGGTGTGCTCCACATGCCCCACTATGTACTGTCGAAAGTGCCAAATACGCCTCTGCCTCACTAAGGCATTTCAATAAGACTCCCTCAGGGGTCTTTTTAAACAATTCATTACCCATCAGCACATAGCTCAAAGCTTGATACCTGACTTTCCGTTCTGTCGAAGCCGTTGGGTTTCGCAAATAATCAACTATGGGTTTTCTCCAATCTTCATCTGTTAAATTATCTATGGCAAAAATTTCAAAATTTTCGCCATCTATACACCCAAGCTTAGTTGTTTCTAATTCTCATGGACATAATCCAACAGCCACTACCTTACCTCTTGCCTCAATTACTTCTTGAAGGTTCTCTTTCGACACCTTGTATCCAGAAGCAATTTGGGCCAAGTCATTAGCAACTTGATTCTCTATTCTAGGTATGTGTTGAATGGCCACTACCTCAAATTTCTTTAATAATCTATTGGCTATCACAAAGTACATAATGAGATTTTCTTTAACACATTTATACTCCTTTGTGATTTGTTTTATAACCAATTCTGAATCTCCCATTATTTCGACTCTAGTTGCCCCCAATTCTAACAAAATTTCAAGGCCAGCAATTAATGCTTCATATTCAGCCTCATTGTTAGAACAAGGACCTTCGACCTTGTACTTGAATTTTGTTGGAATTTTTTCAGGAGAAATAATGTATATTCCTACTCCTGTTCCATTTTTATGACTTGATCCGTCAAAGTATAATTTCCAAGATCTTAATTCGACGTAATTCAAATCATTTTCATTTATGGAATGGTCAACTATGAAGTCTGCAACTATTTGCCCTTTCACAGCTTTTAAGGGTTGATATGTTAAGGAAAATTCTGTCAATGCTAATGCCCATTTGCCAATTCGACTATGCAAAATGGGTTTAGATAACATATGTTTTACAACATCAAAGTGAGACGAAACATACACATCAACATGTCTTATATATTGCTTTAGTTTAGTACAAGAGAAATACAAGCATAAACATAACTTTTCAATCATGCTATACCTAGTTTCTGCATCATTTAAAACTCGACTAAGGTAATAAATGGCTCTTTCGACTCCATTTTCATCCTCTTGAGCTAACATGCTCCCTAGAGTTTTATCTGCTATAGCTATGTACAATCTCATACTTTTGTTTCTACAAGGTGGTGAAAGAATTGGAGGGTGGCTTAGGTACTCCTTGATCTTGTCAAAGGCTTCCTGCTGCAATTTCCCCCACTCGAAACCATCTTTGTTAAAACGAAGCAATGGCGAAAAAGCTTGTGTTTTGCCACTCAGGTTAGATATAAACCTTCTTAAGAAGTTGATTTTGCCCAACAACGACTGCAACTCCTTTTTGGTTGATGGCGCTTTCACCTCCATTATGGCTTTGGTTTTATTCTGATTTATTTCAATCCCTTTCTTGTGGACCACAAAGCCTAAGAAATCCCCTGCCTGCACACAAAAAGCACATTTAAGAGGATTCATTTTAAGACCATATTTTCTCATCCTTTCAAAGGATTGTCGAAGATGGTCAATGTGACTATTCCCAGAAATAGATTTTATAACAATATCATCAATATAAATTTGCATGAATGTGTCTATAAAATCGTGGAAAATTGAATTCATTTCCCTTTGATAAGTAGCACCAGCATTCTTGAGACCAAAAGGCATCACTACCCACTCATAGGTGCCTAAGGCTCCAGGGCATCTGAAAGCAGTTTTATGAACATCTTCCTCAGCAATGAATATTTGGTTATAGCCAGAATATCCATCCAGCATACTAAGATATTCATGTCCTGCTGCAGAATCTATTAACATTTCTACTACTGGCATTGAATATTCATCTTTGGGAGTTGCAGAGTTTAAATCCCTAAAATCGATGCACACTCTCAAAGACCCATTCTTTTTAATAACAGGTACTATATTAGCCAACCATTCGACATACCTTGCAGTGCGAATGAATTTGCAACGAAGCAGTCTTTCGACTTCTTCTTTGATCTTTGACAGTATCTCTGGTACAAACCGTCTTGGATTTTGCTTGACTGGTTTTTTCCCAGGCGTCACAGGCAACTTGTGTTCGACTAACTCCCTGCTCAGACTAGGCATCTCATCATAATCCCAAGCGAAGCAGTCTTTGAATTCTTTCAACAGCTGGACTACTTCGACTTTCAACTGGGTATCAAGATTGGCACTGATGTAGGTAGGCCTTTTGGTTGCCCCCTCACTGAGGTCCACTTCTTCCAAAGGATCTTGTGCTAGTATTTTTATATTATTTGCCAACGGATCCTTTTCAAATCCCAAAGGCTCATCTTCATAGATGGCGTCGAGCCTCTGGCTTTGCCCTCCAGTTTCAACCTTATCTGGAGGTTTTGGGTCAAAGTCCTTGCCAGGACCTTCTTGATACACTTCAGAAATGGCTTCACCAGCCATATAATCATTGGCGGCTTCCAAAGCCGCTTGTAGTTTTGTTTCAGCCACATAGGCCGAAATTCTTTTCATAGCGTCGAACTCAGTCATGATCACTGAATTCATCTCCCCACCCTGTGGGCTCTATTGGAGGTGTGCCTAAGCATGGCAATCTTCCTCCTGGTACCTCCCTGTCCCATCTGAAACCTTCTACAGGGTGTAAGTACAATGAATAAAACGTTTCTTCGTCAGGTGTAAACTCAAAATCAGCTGGAGGACATGGAGCAATGTTCGCCAGATGTTTCTCAAATTGCCTATTGTCCTCATGATTCACAGGCACCTTGAAGTACCCTTGATCAGCTTCAATGTTTTCCACTATCCCATCCGGTCTCCAGATTGTGATTCTCTGGTGCATGGATGAGGGTACTGCTCCTATCCCATGAATCCACTCCCTTCCTAAAAGTAGATTATAGTTAGCCTTTGTTTCGATGACCATGAACACTGTTTGTCTAGTAATAGTTCCCACAGTGAGATCTACCTGAATCACTCCCAGAGTAGAACCAAATTTGCCTTCTAGTTCGACAGAACCATGTTGTGGGGTTTAGTGTCAGTTTCAAACTTTCCAATCTTGCTCAACAGAAATCTTGGCATCAAATTAACCGTCGCACAACAGTCTACCAAAATCTTGTTGACAGGAACGTTCTCCACTTTTCCAGTAATATAAAGAGGCTTCAAGTGACCCTTCATTGCCTCCGTGGGACGCTCAAAGAAAGCATTCTGTTCTTCGACGTACCCATTGTTCATGATGTAATAGCACACAGGCTTGTGTGCCATCATTTCCAACTCAGCAGTTTGGTCTAAGTCTTTGATCTCTGAGACTTGACCAAATTATCTTGGCATCACTGACACCACATTTACCAAAATGTCTAGGGAAGCTGCTGACTCATTGTCGAAGTTATCAGTCATATCATCATCCTCTTCAACCTTCTTTTCTGGCTGAATAGTAAACAACTTTCGTCGAATGGGCATCTTCTCCGTTGCCCCAACCACATTGGTGCTTGACTCCCCTTGCACCTGAGCCTCCCTAACAGCTTTTCGCCTGCGCTGCTCTCTTCGCCATTGCGATCTAGACATTGGGTTGTTACCCTTGTAATTCTGCGAAATGTATGCTGATTTGTTTGTGGTGCGATTCTCTTTTCTGTACTCAAATGACGCACCTCTTTCCACATCGAACTTCTCCCACTTTTTCTTCTGTCCTGTCCCTTCGACAGGTTTGATCCAACTACCTGTTGGTGCATTTGCCGTTGGCTTGAACGTACCTGGCCTAACTCCTGGTGCTTGGTTTTTTAGCCCTGTCGAAAGTCGCCTATGGTCAAAACCTCGGTGCCCCTTGCTCACTTTCTGCCCCTAGCTTTCGCCAGCCTTCTTAACACCTTCAAGCTTGTGGGCAGCCTTTTCATCAAAAATGGCGCTGCACCTGGGACACAACATTACTCCAGAGTCTTTTTTCTGGCAACGATGCAAGAAGTCCACAATTGTCTCTTCCGGCTTAGGATAAGCCATTTTGTTGAGTTCCATTCTGGACAAAATGGCTTATCTTGGAGAAGCTGGCTTCCAGACTTTCAGTGGTCTTTGCCAAGCAGCCACCACCTACTGCTGTTTTTGCAGCTCTTCGGGAAGCTTTTTCCCAAGCAGCTTTCTCAGCCTCCACCATCTCCTCAGCATTGACTCTCTCGACATCAGGAGATGTCTTGAAAAAAGTTTCAGCAGCCATACAGATCCAATTTTCCACCAGACAACCATCCATGTCCAGCATCTCTCCAACCAAGAGCATGTCATCTTCCAATTCCTTAACAACTTGAACTTTGGGGGCATTTCTACCCATAGCCTCATTGGTGTTGATACTATCTGAACTAGAATCAGACTCCTCAGCCAACTCGACCATATTAATGCCTTCATTGACAGTTATCTTCCACCCACTCACGGTTACATCAAAAACCTTAGCAGCATTATCCATTTCCACAAACTTATCAGCAGTTTCTTTGGTCACCAACATCAGATTGGTACCATCAACGTTTAGGCCACTTGTAGCCTTACTAGAACCTTCAATCATCACAGCACTGATGGCGAAGTCTTCAGTAACTTCTACCATGTTGACTGACTCGTCGAATCCCCCTATGGCTTCCACCATCTGAACCTCATGAGGCTCTGTATAGTTGGCCTCTGCAACTTGCAACGGGTCAGAGTCAATCTTCATCTGGGCTTTGCCTTTTTCCCCAAACTTCAGCCTTCCTTCCTGGATAGCGTTTTGTACCAAATCCCTGAAAAGAAAACATTGAGAAGTTTTATGACCCAAAAAATTATGGTACTTACAAAAACCTCTTTTCTTCCTTTGTTCTAAAGGTGGCGTTTTAGCACCAGCAGGCACTATCATTTGCCCATCTTTAACTAACAAATCAAAAATTTCATCACATTTAGTGACGTCGAAAGTATATGTTTTCTTAGGGAATTTGTCGTTAGATTCGACAGGATTTTTTCCTTCTGAAGGAGCTAATAATTTGCAAGCGTAAGGTGGACCTTGCTTTAACTCAGCAACGTCAACCTCATTTTCGTCGAAACAAGATGGCTCACCATACAGACTCTCCACATCTTCCTTGCATTCGACAAACGCTACTTTTTTACCCCTACTGAATTTGGCTTTTTCTTCTTTTAGCCTCTCTAGCTGTCGAACCCTATCAGCCAGCTGGGCCATATCTCTAAGATATTGGGTATCTAATTTCTTCCTAATGGAATAATCAAGACCCCCAGTAGCCATTTCGACCAACTCATGTTCTGGCACTTGTGTAAAGCACCTGGCTTTAAGAAGTCGAAACCTATTCAGGTAATCATCAATTGGCTCAGTGACCTTGCGTTTGATGCTAGCCAATTCTTTCAAACTAATCTTAGTTTGCCCCATGTAGAATTGTTCATGAAACAAACGTTCTAATTGGGTCCAATTGTATATGGAATTTGGAGGCAACGTAGTAAACCATGTGAAGGCATTCTTGGTAAGGGAATTTAGGAAGTATTTGATCCTAAGGCTTTCGTCAGCTGCAATCTCGCCCGCTTCGATCAAATATCTAGCCACATGTTCGACAGTAGACTCAGTAGTATCTCCTGAAAATTTGTTGAACTTTGGAACCTTCATCCTAGGGGGAAGTTCTGCTTGGAGAATGTAGTCCACTATATGTGATGTATAATTTGGCCTGGTGAAGCCAAAATTCATCCAATTCCTAGTCATTATCCTTTCGACCATGGCTGCAAGATTATTTTCTTCTGCTTGATTCTGGTGTCGAACCTGCCTAAGTAGTTGATCTGCGTTTTGGTTCCTGTTCACCATCACTACTGGTTCTTCCTCCATCTGGTATGGCATCTGGTTTCTTGGTGGTTCGACTCTGAAATGGTCAACCATCTCTTGATCCTCCAGGTTAGCATCAGGTATCTGACGTTGATGACGTCTTGGGATATCTTCGACCACCGTCGCTCTTCGATCTACTACTGGCACTCCCATGAAATCAGCCATGAATGCCACTTGTGCAGCCATTTGTTGGTTAGTTTGAGTTGTATTTTCAATCAAAGGTTGAAAAACTTCTCCCATTGTCAGAGACAACGTATGTACCATTTACATGTTACTTTCATCCATCTGCTGTCTCAAACAGTTTATGGAGGTATTTGTAAGGCTAGGTGTTTGAACAGAGTAACCAACGCCTATACTCTGGTTGTTTCGTCCTCCTGATCCTGACCCTTGTAGTGGCGAAGACACAACAGTTTTTGAAAATACAGGTGGAGCATTCTGCAGGTTTTGCATCATTGATGTAGGCATACTATAGGGTTGACTCCTTGACCCTGGATGTGGGAAACCTGGTGGAGGAACGTGCCTGTACATTGTATTTCCTCCTGGGGGTGTTGGCGAATTAGAACTTTGTGGTCCTATGTATTCCAACACAGGTTGAGTATATGATTTTGTATATGTTAATCCTGGCTCAGACACCACTAACGGAAGTGACGCCGGTCCTCCTGTCGAAGACACTGGTGATGGAGTGCTTTGAGTCCCAATACTGCTACTGGACTGAGTGTTTGAAATACTCCCTTGAGGATCAACTTGTTGATTGGCATTAGTTGCCATCTTCTTAGTATATCTTCTCTTTAGCATCTCTTCGTTTGCTGTGGCTAACTTCCCACTTCTCAATAACATGCAACGAAAATACTTCTTCACCAAGAGAGATAAGGCTGACAAAAAGGTTTGACTTAGCACTGCGTCCCACCGGGTGTGCCAATTTGTTTACTGTGAATTTTGGTAAACAACCTCTGATCTATCAATCTAAACGCAAATTGATTTAACTTGCAGGATCGATCACACAAATCCTAGGACATGTGCTAAGTTCGAGAGACAAGTGTAACTTAAAGAAAATGTAAACTGAACTCCACGTTCGACAATGCTGAAAATAAAATCTAACTGAACTCCACGTTCAACAATGCTGAAAATAAAATCTAACTGAACTCCACGTTCGACTACAGGCAATAAAGTAAAGTGAAGACTGGAAATTTAAAGTGATGCAAGTAAAGGGTGCAAAAATTAAAGGCGTCGAATGGGTAAAAGCTTTGAAAGTAAAATGCAACGAACTCCACGTTCTTGGAAAGTAAAGGCTGGGATAGTAAAAGTGCTATCGAAGGTAAGGTGCTGGAAAGTAAAAGACTTTGAAAATAAATGCAATTGATTTAAAGGAGAACTTCACGTTCTTGAAAATGAAAGACTTTGAAAAGTAAAGGTTTGAAGATTAAATGCTTGAACGTAAAATGCAGTCGAAAGTAAAACGCAGAAAGTTAAAATGGCTTTGAACATAAATTTGGCATGGAAGATAAATTTCAAGAAACTATAAAGGCATGGAAAGTAAACATGCTGAAGATAAATTAGATTAATGAAGACAATGGTGTTACATTACGTACATTCTCACTAACCCATTTCTCGACACACGGGTACTTTGAGTTTCTTAGAGTAACTTGTACAAAAATATGAACACCCCATTTACATAGAACCAACTCCTATTTATAGTGCTAAGAAATAACTACTCAGTGGTGGTTACTACTTCCAACACAACTGCTCTTATTTAAATTTCAAATATTGGAAACTCCCTCCAATCTTAATATAACCACTGCAGCGTTACATTCTCATGGTCGAAGAACCTTTTCCATACTTAGCCATTTTTTAAGGTTTCTCCACATTTATTCGACTCAGGCCTCTCAAAAGTTAGGTCGAAGCCTTCTTTACATTAAAAATAATTTTTTAACATTAACATAACTTTGATTTTGTCTAGCGTCGAAATTGAGGGTTAACAGTACCTAAGAAAGATGGTAAAGTCCGGATGTGTGTTGACTACCGTGATTTAAATCGAGCGAGTCCGAAGGATGATTTTCCATTACCTCACATTGATGTGTTGGAAGATAATACAACTCAATTCTCGGTATTTTCCTTCATGGATGGCTTTTCCGGTTATAATCAGATAAAAATGCCACCGGAAGACATAGAGAAAACAACGTTTATTACCCCATGGGGCACATTTTGCTATAAAGTGATGCCTTTTGGTTTGAAAAATGCAGGGGCAACTTATCAGCGTGTTATGGTGACACTCTTTCACGACATGATTCATAAAGAGATTGAGGTTTATGTTGATGATATGATTTCTAAGTCGTAGACTGAGAAAGAGCACTTAGTGAATCTGAAAAAGCTTTTTGAACGATTGAGACAATTCTGACTAAGGCTGAACCCGAATAAGTGTACTTTCGGGGTGAGATCCGGTAAGCTGTTGGGCTTTATTGTCAGTGAAAGAGGAATCGAGGTTGATCCAGCAAAAGTAAAAGCAATACAAGATACGCCCGAGCCAAAAACAGAAAAGCAAGTTCGTGGTTTCTTAGGGAGATTGAACTACATTGCTAGATTCATATCTCATCTTACAGCCACTTGCGAGCCAATATTCAAATTATTGAGAAAAGACCAATCAATTTGGTGGAATAATGATTTCCAAAGGGCGTTTGATAGAATAAAAGAGTATTTGCAGAAGCCTCTGATTCTTATGCCTCTAGTTCCAGGGAGACCACTGATAATGTATTTGTCAGTACGTGAAAATTCAATGGGTTGTGTTCTCGGTCAACAAGACGAGACAGGTAGGAAAGAACATGCCATATACTACCTGAGCAAGAAATTCACATATTACAAGTCTAAATACTCAATTCTTGAGAAGACATGTTGGGCACTTGCATGGGCTGCAAAGCGTTTGAGACAATATATGCTGACTCACACAACTCTATTGATATCAAAGATGGATCCAGTCAAGTACATTTTTGAGAAGCCAGCTCTCACCCGAAGGGTTGCCCGTTGGCAGATGGTGTTGACAGAGTATGACATACAATATTCTTCCCAAAAAGCCATAAAGGGTAGTATTCTGTCTGACTATCCGCTGAGCAACCAATTGATGATTATCAGCCAATGAAGTTTGAGTTCCCTGATGAAGACATCATGTACTTGAAAATGAAAGATTGTGACGAGCCACTAGTTGATGAAGGACTAGATCTTGATGACAAGTGGAAATTGATGTTTAACGGGGCTGTTAATGTGAATGGTAGTGGCATTGGGGCAGTTCTCATAACTCCGAAAGGTTCCCATAACCTTTCACTGCCAGACTGACTTTTGATGTCACCAACAATGAAGCCGAATACGAAGCCTACATTATGGGTATTGAAGAATCCATTGATCTAAGGGTCAAGACTCTTGATGTATTTGGGGACTCTGCTCTAGTGATCAATCAGGTCAATGGAGATTGGAACACCCATCAACCTAATTTGATCCCTTACAGAGATTATACGAGAAGACTGTTCACTTTCTTCAAAACAGTAAAGCTGTACTATGTACCTCGTGATGAGAATCAAATGGCAGACGCTTTGGCAACGTTATCTTCTATGATTCAAGTGAATTGGTGGAATCATATACCCAAAATTGATGTGATGCGGCTTAATAGACCTGCTCATGTGTTTGCAGTCGATACATCGACCGATGATAAACCTTGGTATCATGACATCAAGTGTTTCTTGGAGAGTCAAGAGTATCCGGCTGGGGCATCCACTAATGATAAGAAGACTTTAAGAAGGCTGGCGGGCAGTTTCTTCTTGAATGAAGATGGCGTATTGTACAAAAGAAATTTTGACATGGTCTTGCTCAGATGCATGGATAGACACGAAGCGGACATGTTAATGCAAGAAGTGCACGAAGGTTCTTTTGGTACCCATGCTGGTGGACATGCCATGGTAAAGAAATTGTTGCGGGCCGGTTATTACTGGATGACCATGAAGGCTGATTGTTTCAAATATGCTCGAAAATGTCACAAGTGCCAGATTTATGCTAATAAAGTGCATGTGCCACCGAATCCTTTAAACGTGATGAGTTCCCCTTGGCCCTTTGCCATGTGGGGCATTGATATGAATGGGAAGATTGAGCCCACCGCCTCTAATGGACATCGTTTTATTCTGGTGGCCATTGATTACTTCACCAAGTGGGTGGAAGCTGCTTCGTTTGCAAATGTCACCAAGCAGGTGGTTGCCCGGTTTATCAAGAGATTATTTGTCGATACGGGGTGCCCAAGAGGATCATCATTGATAATGGTTCTAATCTTAATAATAAGATGATGCAAGAGCTGTGCCAGAGCTTCAAAATTAAACATCACAATTCTTCTCCGTACCGCCCAAGGATGAATGGTGTCGTTGAGGCAGCCAATAAAAATATCAAGAAGATTGTGCAAAATATGGTCGTGGCGTACAAGGATTGGCATGAGATGTTGCCTTTTGCTTTGCATGGGTATTGTACATCAGTACGCACGTCTACTGGGGCAACCCCGTTTTCTGTTGTGTATAGAATGGAAGCAGTCTTACCGGTTGAAGTTGAGATTCCTTCTCTGAGGGTCATGATCAATGTCAAGCTTGATGAGGCTGAATGGGTTCGAACGAGGTTCAACGAGTTGAGTCTCATAGAAGAGAGGAGATTGGCAGTAGTATGCCATGGGCAACTGTATCAGAGAAGGATGAAACGGGCATTCGACCAGAAAGTGCGTCCTCAGAATTATCAAATAGGTGGCTTGGTGTTGAAAAGGATTCTTCCTCCTAATACAGATCATAGGGGAAAATGGACTCCGAATTATGAAGGTCCATATGTTGTCAAGAAGGTTTTCTCAGGCGGAGCCTTGATGCTTACAACTATGGATGGTGAGGATTTTCCATCGCCTGTGAACTCGAACGCAGTCAAAAAATACTTCGCATAAATGGACCCGCTGGATAGTAAAAAGGGAGTCCAGGCAAAAAGGGGCATCCCGGCGAACCAAAAAAAAAATAAAAAAAAAAGAAAAAGGTTCGGGCAAAAATTAGGGATAAAATAAAAAAAAATGAGTACACCCGGTAAGTTGAAAACTCGAAAGGGCAACTTAGGCAAAAATAGGTATCCCGGTGGATTGAAAACCCGCAAAGGCCGATCCAGGAAAAAGAGGGATTTAGTGAAAGGCTGTGATCTGAGTAGCCCATATCCCGTCTCGTTTCAACAAGAGGCATTCCGAAAGATAGGAATCGGTCCAATCATCCCCCCGGAAAGCGAAGAACTTGGAGAGTCTTGAAGACATATGAATCATAGCAGGGTTAAAACTCAATGGATTTCTGTTTTCCACATTGCCATTAGGATAATTTCTTTTCTCTTGTAAGAAATGACCTCTTTCCAGGAATTGGCTCTTGATGTAAACGCCTATTTTCAGGCTTTTCAATCAATAAAATTTTCTTTATTCAGAATATCCATTTCTCGTGTTTTCTTTTACAGTTTGTTTTGATTGCAAAAAATGTCAGAGTTTTTGATAAATATTGCATTTGAAAACATCGAGGTTTTACAATGACATGCGTGCAAAAGAAAACAGTTAAAATTGCTTTAACTGCCAGGTGTTCTTGGGTGATGAATTCAAAACTCAATAATACCCTAGGGTATGTGTGCACACTATTTTGTTTGCAGGTGTTAATGTTCACTGGTTAGCCCATCAAGAACATGTGATGTCTTCAGTGTCTTTTCCAACAAGACTTAAATAACAGTTCTCCCCAAGCAGAAGCAGTTACCTCAACAAAAATTTTCTTCCTTGAGATTGTCATCCCCAGCAGGAATATGGTTGATCTCAGTCCCTTAGCAGGTATTTCCTTCCTCCACAAGAGTTCGTTCGATCTCAACTCCTCAGCAGCCAGGTCAGGAAGTTATCATTTCCCCAGCGATGTTCTATGGTTCTTCGCCAAACAGATTGATTCAGATGATACCTCCCCGGCAAGGTCATCATTCCTTACCGTAATCTCAACAGATTTGTCAGCTCAGAGCCCAGATTAGGAGATCAAGTCATTTTGTTTTCCCCAGCATGAGTTGCGAACACGAGGACATTTCAGTTAGCTATCCCCAGCGGAGTTGCCTTCTTTTCCTCAGCATTTATTTTGTTGTGGAGTCTCCTTGCATTTTGCATATAGTAATCATTGCATCCTCAAAAACACGTAGCATTTCCTTCCGAGATGGAGCATTACACCATGGAAAAATTCAAACATATGCATGCGAAGCATAAGCCAGTTTTGGTACCTCGTGCGAGAGCCCAAAATTGTTTCCCTTCTATCATATTGACGAAGCCAAAACAAACACCTCGTTCATTCCCCAGTAAACATTTCAAAGCAGTACAAGGGTTTCACTACTTTCCTCCCAACCAGATATCTCAAAAGCAACACCAGGGTTTCATCACTGTTCTCCCCACAGAGTCCTATTCCTCGGTTTGTAAATCTTTTGTTCTTACATTTTAACCATGTCTTTTAGGAACCATTCCAGGTAGGATTCCTACCGCCATTCCTGATAGGCAACCTTCAAGTTTTAGACCTAGTCGTTCCCGACAAGCCCATTTAACGTTCCTGACAGGTAAGCCATAGATTTTCAACTTTAGCCGTTCCCGACAGGCACCCTTTGATTTTTAAACCTAGCCGTTCCTGACAGGCCCATTTACCGTTCCCGACAGGTAAGCCATAGGTTTTCAACTTTAGCCGTTCCTGACAAGCGACCTTTGAGTTTTAAACCTAGCAGTTCCTGACAGGCCCATTTACCTTCCCGACAGGTAAGCCATAGGTTTTCAACTTTAGCCGTTCCCGACTGGCGACCTTTGAGTTTTAAACCTAGCTGTTCCCGACAGGCCCATTTACCGTTCCCGACAGGTAAGCCATAGGTTTTCAACTTTAGCCGTTCCCGACAGGCGACCTTTGAGTCTTAAACCTAGCCGTTCCCGACAGGCCCATTTACCGTTCCCGACAGGTAAGCCATAGGTTTTCAACTTTAGCCATTCTCGACAGGCCCATTTACCGTTCCCGACAGGTAAGCCATAGGTTTTCAACTTTAGCCATTCCCGACAGGCACACCTTTAGCTGTTCCCGACAGGCATACTATAAGCTTTAGACTTTTGCCGTTCCCGACAGGCACCCTTTAGATTTCATTTGTTCTGGACTCTTTTCCACCAACATCCATCACCGCAACTGCTGTGTTTATCATATATCCATTCTTTTTACCCACAGAGCGCAAATTTTCCGGTTATTTTTGTATTCAATCCCTATGTACCTTGAATGTCTGACAGCCATTGCTCTCATCCCTTCAGGTCCACAGTTGATTGAATAGGGGCAGCTGTAATACCCCAAAATTTGCCCTCTTATTTTTCTCCAATAATTGGCTTATGTTTCATTCATTTGCATTTCATAATAGGTCATACTAAAAATCATACACATCATTGGTTGCAAGGCATGGTATCAGGTACATCAAAGTGTGGACAATTCAAAGCCAAAGGACAAGAGTAAAAAAAAACTTCTCCAAATAAGTCACAAGGGTTCCTCATATCTCAATTCATCTCATTTGAGTCCCCAAGGCATCACAAGATGAGAATCCAACAAAGGATTGAAGCAGTACATCATCTCCTAGCATGGATGCCCAAAATTAGGGTTTTGGAATTCTGAAGTATAACACCCCAATGGGCAAGATCTTTGAGTTTTTATCATCTCCAAATAGCATATCTCATCTTTGTTAGAGAGGATACTCATCATACTCAGAGGAATTTGGATTTGGAGGATGTGTTGATTTCTCCTAGACTGAGGGGTCAAAATTAGGGTTTGCCATAAAATCAGTTTATTTCTGATTTTCTGGGCAAGAATTGATTCTATGGTATTCTACATGTCCTCAAGGGTCTAAGGATGAATGATTGTCCATCAATTTGATTTGGAAGGGTTTCAATTGATCAATTGATTGAGAATCAGAAGAATTGGGGAAAAGTCAACTGATCAAAGGAAAAAGTCAACCCTTAACTTTTTGAGGTCAAATTCATGTTCCTCAAGTCAAATATGATCATTGGAGAAGATTTGATCAAGAAATACCAAGGGATTCATCAAAAATCAAGAAATGTGCAAAGTTGCCAAAAAAGATAATGAAGAGTTTCCATTTATGGCAAGTTTTGGCAAGATGAGCACCTAACTTTAAGGCATTCTTTCTCCATGTTTCAAGCACCAAATTGAAAGTTTATGGAGGCCTATCAAAAGTTCACATCTCTAGCTTCGAAACCATATCAAGAACATCTCCATTGGACAAAAATCAAGGGAGTTATGATCATTTAAAATCAAAGGTTTCCAAGGCGTTATGGGTTTGTCAACCAAGTCATGACCAGCCAGCTAGGAGTAAATTAATCAAACACCTGGGGTGCATGCAGAGGTACATGTTCATGGTGGATTTTCTCCATGATGTAGTTTTTATTTGAAAAAGTGCTCAACATGAGAGTTGTCCATCTCATTGCCCTCTACAACTTTGATGTTGAGTGTTTTTCATTTTGACAAATACATCTCAAGATATGGCAAGATCAAGTCACGGGTATCAAAGAGGACATTTTGGCAACATGAACAACCCATGCATGCATACAATCTTCCTAGCTAAATCTTTTTTTTTCTCAACTTTGAACCAGCATATCTCTCTCATCTGAGCTCCAATTGGAATGATTCAAAGCACAAGTGGGAGCCCATTATGAGATCTTTTGAAAGGCCTCTCAAACACAAAAAACGCTGCCATTTGTGAGATGCTTGAGCCACAAGTCAGCTGGTCACTTGAATCTCATTAAGACAGTTTTAGGAAAATTTTGGTTTTGGTTTGTATTCAGCTCTTTGGTCACGAAATACATTGCCTAAATAAGCCATGCAATCTCTTCACATAGCATGTACATGTATTATTCCTTCCACATATGCCAAGTGAGAGGAAAACAAAAGAAACTTAGCCAGCAAGCATTATGGTTGTACCAGCTAAGATTCGTTCCCCCATAACAAGCCATCATCATCATGTCATGCACCTCCATGCACATAAATAAGACCCACTAACCCGTGTTTACCATAATCACTCTCCATTTTTCACTATCACTCATTCTTAACTCAACTCTAACCACACTTAACTCAACTTTAACCTTAGTTAATTCATTCTAACTGCATATATAATCCTCTAACCAAGGTGCAACGGATTCGGTTACAACCATTTTTCACTCACTGTCTCATTTTCGCCTCACATTGCTCTTCTCATCGATTCTCTCTCCATAAACGGTCTCTCTGAAAATCCTTCTTGGATCCTCCATCTACACGATTGACAAGATCTTCTGTATGCAATAGAATGGAACTGTGGTGAATCTATTACCGAATCCGAGTTGCAAAATCATCTTCATCAGTTTTAGTTTTGCGCAAGGTTCATTGGATTATACACGTTTATTTCGTGTTCAGAAGCAGTTTGAAGAAGATTGGAAGCTTTCTCAGAGTTTCTTGAAGGATCTGTGAAGTTCTACGGTGAAGGTTAGTTGTTTCCTTTCAATTTTTCAGTGACGCTATATTAAGTGCTTAAAAGGATGTAGGAGTGATGATTTGAAGTCCTATGGAGTGTAGGCACTGATTACTGATGAAAAATGTAGTCCTAGCGTGATTTTTAGTTGTGGATCCATTTTTTTTTCCTTCGATTTGCTTCGTATATGCATGATACATGAAAGATAGTGGTAGATTTAGAATCTACGTGAAAAACCGTACAAAATGATGTGCTTAGGTGACATTTTTGGTGGAGGATTCAGTAAACTCCGGTGAGGCTAACCGGAGAAGACAACCGGAGCTTGGGCTCCGGCGTCTAAGTCTTCTTAGTCAATGCATGCATGTTGCTTTTTAATTCGTTCATGTATTTTTGAGCTAACCAATAAGAGAGTGCCACTGAAAAAAAAGAATGCCATAGTGCACGTGTCCTATTTCTGAATCACTAATTTAGTTGATGCGTATGAGGTGCACATGGACCACGGTGTTCGTTCAATCTTAGCCATTTGATTAGATTACTTGTGACTTTGACCAGATCATGTGTTCTGCATTGAGTCAATTAAATTGACTTGTACTCACGCTATAGACTCTCAGACTTGCACGTGCATTGGGCTTAATCCAAATACTTTCCACACCCTCATTTTATGGCCCAATTGATATTGAAACGGGAAAACTGCTATGTTCGCACCCCCAGCTTGTGTTATTTTTTTTTTGTTATTTTCCTTCAATACATTTTAGAAATTGAGTTGTGAAAAATAGTTTCTGGTGGATAAAAATTCTTAACTAATTCAGGTGTGTACCTGAAGAGGTTAATGAATTTTTATCAATTTTTAATTTCATTTTTGGTGAATTTTAAAATTTTTTCTTGAATTTCTTGTGAAATGTACTCTTATGATCATAGTTTGTGTTACTAGTAGCGTAACTGTATTTTTAGGAGGGGTTGTGAGCTGAAATTTTACATGAGACTTGGTACATGATCTTAGGACATATTGAGGGACTTTGTTCATTTTTTTTTTATATATTTTAGGGCCATTTTTATGTATGCTTTTGAGGTGATTCTCGGAATGCTTTAGGATTGAGAGTTTAGGCAATACTTGGTGTAGTTTGAACATGATGGGAGCTTATTTTTGGGCTCATCTTTTTGGGGTGTTTATTCACTGACTTCATCTAGTTATGTTTCAAATCATCAAATTTTTTAAGGTCCATAACTATTTTCCTCATGCGTTGCCATTGATGATTAGCATACTTGTTCATATGTTGTTCTCTTAGACAATTGATGAGAGGGCATTTATGCCATGACTTGGAAGCTTATGTTGATCTTGAATGCTTGGAATGTGACACAATTGAGAAGACCTATAATCCATTCCAAATTATTTTTGTATGTTCATTATACGCATGGAAGTTTGTTTGTTTTAAGCATCTTTTTGCATCAACTTTCTGGCTTCCTACTTGTGCTTGTGAGGTTCCTTATTGTCAATCCCTTTTGATACTTGTGAGTATGATGAGTGAGTACTGACCTATAATGTTTTCTTTCATTTAAACTTGACCTATAACTCGCCTTTGCATGATTAAGTTTGCTTTGGCTTCTAAGATTGAATTAGGGTGTGAAGTGGCACTTGCTTGCCTAGTTTGCTTAACTCTTTGAGCTTCATTTGTGTGCATTACTTATATGCTTTGAACATGACTTGTGGCTGCCTTCTCTACAGACCTAAACATGCCTCATGTGTATTCACATCTTCATGATTTCATTTCTTACTTGTGTTGCTAGTCACTAGTTTAGGAATTGATTGAAGTTAATTTGTGGTAGTTTTGCTTGAATAATTGAAACATGTGATAACTTGAAACTTCTTGAAAAGTGTAGGATGTTTTAGGTGTTCGTAACTTGATTTCATTTTTGACTTTGAGCTTTATTAATTGCCTACATCCATACTCATTTGTTCTTTGCATTAATGCATTTGAAATGTTGCATCTTAGTGAACTCAAGTGTGCATAACTTGTTTGCTCATCATGAATGCATCCATGTGCTATCTCTATGTTAGTTCAATGATATTCTCTTGCATCAATGAAGGGTACACATTCTGACCTTGATCCATTTTCACATTTTAATTCAATTCATCTAACTTGTAATGGCTTTCTTTTGTTGTTTACGATTGACTTTGAAGTAGAGTTTAGCTTTTGCTATAGTTTGTAATTGTTTGATTTCTTTTGGTCTATTAACATGAATAGGGTTTAACCAAAGGTGTTTACACACTAAGGCCTTGTTTCTTCGATTGTTTCATTATTGCTTTTTCCTTGTGATTTCTAACTCATTTGTTTATTTGTGCAAGGCGCTTCAAGGAAATCTCCAAGAAAGGCATAGTTTGTTTAATGTGTAAATGCTCATTTCTAACTTGTTTGTTCATTAACATTAATAGGTGCTTTCGTGACTTGCTTTCGTTACGCTTTCGTTGCTTTGCTACGGATTCATATCCATTTGGTAGGACTTCTTATCTCTTCACTTCTCTTTAATGCTTTCAAATGCCATGAGAAGTAGGAATAGTCAATGCCATGATAAGTAGGATTATATGGAAAGCCCTCAAGTGAGGCCATGATTATGCTTGTTTAATATTGTGCCTAAAGACCTCTAAAGAGGAATCCTATTCCCATATTCCCTTGTAAGACCTCCAAGAAGGAAACTGGCGGAAGGTAGGGTTCGCAATCGAACCCCGTTATTCTAGTTGAGTTGTTCTTAGCTCTCATTACATGATTGAAGCTTTGAACATCACCTGCTCCGGTTATCGAGTCGGTCAAGTGGAAGATAGGGTTCATAACCAACCCCCAAACCTTGTATATAGCTTGCATTGACCAATGCTGATGCTTATGTGATCTGATTCACATCCCCCCTTTTCTTACTCTGCTCTCCATGGTCCTCGATATCATTGGGTGAGTACCCTTATCTCCCATAGCTAGCTTGTTTGCCTCGGTTGATATGACCCATTGGCTAAAGCTTCCCTTTTTCTCCCTTTGATTGTGTGATACTACGGCTGACTGACATTGTTTACTCTTTCGTTGCTTTTAATTCATTTTGTGATGGATTTATTCTGTGTTTACTTGTCTGATAACATGATCCCTTAGGATTCCTAGCTCCACTTAATTTTTGATTAAGTCGGAAGTAGGAGAGACATTAGGATAGAAATCCATGTATGACAACATTAGTTAGATGTCCCTCTTGATCCTGACCTTAGGACCCTTTTACATGCTAATATTAGGACTATAATTAGTCTCCCCTTAGATTTTAATTTTGCAACTTGAATCTCTCTTTTCTCATCTCAAAAGAAAAATCTCAAAAACACTTAACAATTAAAAGTATGCTTCGTGTTCCATGAGCCTTAAGTACATAGTATACTTTGTTGCGTGAGGCGTGTGACTCGTTACGCAAAGTACTTACTACGTCATAGACTTTAGCACAAGGCATACTGCGAACAACAATCAAAACACTTCTCTTAAAAGACAAAAAAGAACAATTCTCTTCTTCCTCACTCCATTCATAAAGGACTCCTCACATCCGTTCTACCACAAACAGGTAAATGCCTAAGACTCCGTACAACGAGCTGCGACACCTAACTGCTGGAATGCGAACCTTGACATTTTCCGTTAAAAAACACAAACAAAGCAAAGCCATCCCTATTGAGGGGAACTACGTCGCTCTGATTCTCGCGTGCGAGCGAGATACGTAGGCAGGAGATCGTGCGAGATCTCTCCGAGCACAATCCTTTCACCCTTCCTGTAACGCCCCAGTTTGGTGTGTTTTTATTTAATCGAGTCATTTGATTATTTGATTATTATATTATTTTATTTTCGACTTTTATCTGAAAATATGTTATTTGTCAATCTTGTGATATTTTATCGCGTTTTGGGAACATTGGTGAGATATTTGAGTGTGGGGGTATTTTGGTCATTTCATAATATTTTTAATTAAGTTAGTAAGAATAGAATAGAAAGAGAGAAAAATAGAGAGAAAGAAAAAGAGAAGAAGGAAAAAGGAGAGAAAAGAGAAGAAGAAGAGAAATAGTGAGAAAAACTTGGAAATCAAAGAAATCAACTCCTAAAATCGATTTAATCGGGTAAGGGTGCGAAACTCAATTATTGTATACTTGTGTATGATTATGTATGTATGTTTGTGGTTGTTATTGGATTGAATTGGAAAAATTTAGTAAAACCTATATTTTTTAAAATTGATTAGAAATTGATTAAATGTGTAGGAAATCATGTTTTTAGTGTTCATTATTGTTGATACATGATAGATACATGTTGCTATTCATTGTATTGGTAATTTTTTGGGTGTAGGTGAAAATTGGAAGATTTTGGGTTGAGAAAACGTAGAACTTTGTTCTGCAGAATTTTTTTCTGGTTTTTCCAGGTCATACGCGTATGGGGCATGTTCATACGCATATGGACCTTGGCATTACGCGTAACATGGGCGAGGTAGGGGCCAATACGCGTAAGGCTCTTCAATTTTCTCGGCCATCTGCCCATTTGTGTATGGTACGCATAACACTTCAGGGCATTACGCGTTTGATGGGATGCACTACGCGTATTGGAATTAAAACGTGAATTTTGGGGAAAAATGGTCTTTGCCCATACCTGTATGGCCTTGGGCAATACGCGTATGGCATGGCGAGGATTTTGGGCAATACGTGTATGGCTCAGGCCAATACGCGTATGGCCAAGAGAATGGTAAAACGGGACTTTTCAAAATATCGTTTTCATTTTTCTTTCGTAACTTGGGCTCCGTTAATCCGATTTTTACATTCTTGGTATCGTTGGAAAGCTATTGAGTTGTACTTTCTTATTATGATAATTTTGAAATTGTTATCCGATTTAATTATGTCAAAAATCAGGAATAGTGTCGGTTTGTCGACTTTTGTCATTATAATTGTGCGTAATTGATGTGTATTATGCAAGGTGTTGTTGTATGAGGTAAATGTATGTGTTTAGATGGTATTGAGAAGAATTGTGGCCGTATGGCAATTAAATGCATTGTTTTGGGCATAAGTGCAAAGTGTGATTTTGTTGATGTGGATGAATGCATGTATGTGCGCATATTAAATGTCATGAGTCATTGTATGCCAAGCATCATCAAATGCATTGTTGTGACATACTGAGTGACGGTTTGATTCCAGAGGGAATCTGCTATAACATCGTGAGCCTTAAAAATAAGAGGACCGAAAGCTATGGTTATAGACGATCGTGTGCCCATGTGGGGTGTGAGCGATCGGATTGTGCGCTTATACCGAGAGGACCTAAAGCAATCCATAAACGTCGTGCGCCTTATACCAAGAGGACCTAAAGTGACGGGAGAACATCGTAGGCCCGACGGGGTGTTACTTGAGTGATCCTCAGTAACGAGCGATGATTCCAGCAGAGTTCCTGAGTGAACTAATGATTAGAAATATTGGAAGTCGGTACCGCATGGCATGTGCATAGAGTCGTTGTGTCGGTCTCTGTGCATTTGCATAAATCATAAATATGATTGACTATGTGTGAGAATTGTGAATGGATTAATCGTGTGTGGAATTGATGAATTGATATTCTTGGTGATAATTGCATTGTGTACGATTAATGTGCATTGACGTTAGATAAATGAAATATGTATGATGTTGTGTGGTATTTGGATTCTGTTGTATGTTTGTGGTGAGAAATCTATATGTGCATTTTTGTGTTAATATATAATTATATGCAACTGTACTATGATTGTTTTTCTCACCCTTCTGCTGTTTTATATTGCTCTATAAGGCATTGCAGATTAGAGTTGCTGGAGGTATTTTTGTGAAGCTTTGCGTCTTCATTCTTTTGTCGGTCGGCTCTGATATGTGACACCGGGTAGTTAGGGAGGCCGTTTGTGATACTTGTGTATTATGTATATATATCTTTTGTCTTGTGCATGTACAACTTGATGTACGATAAACTTTTCATGATATATATGTATATATGATATTCAGATTTTAGATTTTCTGCTTTTATTCTAAATTCTGAAATGTGGGTGTAAGGAACTGAGTTCCTCTGTTGATTGCTACCCCATTGTTGCATATCTTTATGAGCAGGTGTTGTATGATTGTTTCAATATAATGTGACTTCCCCCGTCTATACCATGATAATTTAAATATACTCTGATGAAATTTTGAATTTTCTTTTACTGCTTTATTTAATTGGGGGTAAAGATTGGGGGTGTTACATTAAGTGGTATCAGAGCCAGTCTGTGTCAGTTGTGTCAGTCCTTGTCGATCTTGGCGTTTGGATGAGCTGTTTGTTTAACCATAGTTTCTGTTATTGGAAATGAACAGAATATGGCTTTTAGGAATGATGTTGCTTTGGCTGCTGCTATGCAAGCTATGGCTCATGCTGTGCAGGGTGCACCTCATGCTGCAGGTAACGATGAGTTCGGGAAGAACAAACCGCCTGTCTTCAAAGGGAGATATGATCCTGATGGTGCACAGATTTGGCTGAAAGAGATTGAAAGGATTTTCCGAGTGATGGATTGTGCTGAAGATCAGAAGGTGAGACTGGGTACTCACATGTTATTGGAAGAAGCTGATGATTGGTGGGTTAGTACACGTCATGTGTTGGAAGCTGCAGAGGAAGAGATTACTTGGGTTGTGTTTAGCATGGAGTTTCTGAGAAGGTATTTTCCTGAAGATGTAAGGGGAAAGAAGGAAGTTGAGTTCTTAAAGCTGAAACAAGGTAATATGTTTGTTGCTGATTATACTGCTAAGTTTGTGGAACTTGTGCAGTTTTATCCTCATTATGCCGAAGCGACTGCGGAATTTTCTAAGTGTGTAAAGTTTGAGAATGGCTTGCGTCCTGAGATAAATCAGGCGATTGGATATCAGAGGATTCAGAGGTTTTCGGATTTGGTGGATTGTTGTGGGATTTATGAAGAGGACAGTAAGGCACGTTCTACACATTACAAGAGTGTGAGCGAGAGGAAAAGGAAGCAACAGTTCCGTGGTGGTCCATATGTGACACCAGCTGATAAAGGTAAACAAAGGGGTACTTTTGATCAAAGGTCAGGTGGAGGAGGTATGTCTAATTCTCCGAGATGTTTTAAATGTGGTGAGTTGGGGAATCGTCAGTTTGAGTGCAGGAAAGATGTGAGTAAGTGTTCTAATTGTGGAGGTTTAGGACATGTAGCAGCTGAGTGCAAGAGAAAGAATGTGGTTAAGTGTTTTAACTGTCGTGAACCTGGTCATATTAGTACAAAGTGTTAGAAAACGAAGCAAGCTCCAGCTAGTGGGAAGATATTTTCTTTGGCAGGAACTCAGACTTTAAGTGCAGATCGTCTGATCATAGGTACTTGTTTTATTAATAGTACTCATTTGATTGCTATTATTGATACTGGAGCGACTCATTCGTTTATTTCGTCTGAGTGCGCGAAGCATTTGAATCTTCTGTTGTCTTTGATGGGTGGTGAGATGGTTATTGATACTCCAGCAATGGTGTCAGTAACTACTTCTTTGGTTTGTCTAAGATGTCCTTTGACCATTTATGGTAAAGACTTTGAGATGGATTTGGTGTGTTTTCCGTTGGAGGGTTTAGATGTGGTTCTGGGAATGAATTGGTTGCAATTCAATCGAGTTCATATTGATTGTTATCATAAGCTGGTAAGGTTTCCTTCTCTTGAGGAAGATGAAGACTCGAGTTTCTTATCTACCAAAGAGTTGAAGAGACTTTTGGCGGATGAAGCTCAGTTGTTTGGGGTGTTTGCATCTTTGACTGTGGATAGTCAAGTTTCACTTAATGTGTTTCCTGTTGTGTGTGAATTTCTGGAAGTGTTTCCTGAGGATATTTCAGATTTACCGCTAGAGAGAAAGGTGGATTTTTCTATAGATCTAGTTCCTGGTACTAGACCTGTTTCTATGGCACCTTATCGTATGTCGGCATCTGAGTTGGTTGAGTTAAATAAACAGTTGAATGAGTTATTGGAGAAGACGTTTGTGCGGCCAAGTGTTTCTCCTTGGGGTGCTCCAGTTTTATTGGTGAAAAAGAAGGATGGAAGTATGCGGTTGTGTATTGATTATCGCCAGTTGAATAAGGTGACGATTAAGAATAAGTATCCTCTTCCAAGAATCGATGATCTGATGGATCAGTTAGTTGGTGCTTGTGTATTTAGTAAGATTGACTTGAGGTCGGGGTATCATCAGATAAGGATGAAAGAGGAAGATATCTAGAAGACGGCTTTTAGGACACGATACGGTCATTATGAATATTCTGTGATGTCGTTCGGGGTTTCTAATGCGCCAGGTGTGTTCATGGAGTACATGAATCGTATTTTTCACGAGCATTTGGATCGATTTGTTGTTGTGTTTATTGATGACATTTTGATTTATTCTAAGTCTCGGGAGGAGCACGCGGAGCATTTGCGTATTGTTTTGCAGGTTTTGAAAGAAAGGAAGCTTTTTGCCAAATTGTCCAAGTGTGAATTCTGGTTGTCGGAAGTGAGTTTTCTTGGGCACGTAATTTCAGGTAATGGTATTTCTGTGGATCCATCTAAAGTAGAAGCAGTTCTACAATGGGAGGCTCCGAGATCCGTTACTGAAATTCGAAGCTTTTTGGGTTGGCCGGTTATTATCGAAGGTTTATTGAAGGTTTTTCTAAGCTAGCACTTCCTTTGACCCAATTGACTTGTAAATGGCAAGCGTTCATTTGGGATATTCGGTGCGAGGAAAGTTTTAATGAGCTGAAGATAAGGTTGACAACATCTCCGATTTTTATTTTGCCGAATCCTAATGAACCATTTGTGGTTTATTGTGATGCTTCTTTGATTGGTCTAGGTGGTGTTCTGATGCAAGAAGGTAAGGTTGTGGCTTATGCTTCAAGGCAACTAAGAGTTCATGAGAAGAATTACCCTACTCATGATCTTGAGTTAGCGGCTGTGGTTTTTGTGTTGAAGATTTGGAGGCATTATCTCTACGGTGCAAGGTTTGAAGTCTTTAGTGATCATAAAAGTTTGAAATATTTGTTTGATCAGAAAGAGCTGAATATGAGGCAGCGTAGATGGTTGGAATTCTTGAAGGACTATGACTTTGGCTTGAATTACCATCCTGGTAAAGCTAATGTGGTAGTCGATGCGTTGAGCCAGAAATCATTGCATATGTCCGCTTTAATGGTTAAAGAGTGGGAACTTTTGGAATCATTTAGAGATTTGAGTTTAGTTTGTGAAGTGACGTCGGACAGCGTGAAACTTGGAATGCTAACGATTACTAATGATTTTCTGATGACTGTTAGTGAGAAACAAAAGCTGGATGTGAAATTTGTGGATTTGATGTTGGTTGGAGAAAAAGATACGAATAGTGATTTTCAAGTGGATATTAATGGTGTTTTGAGATTCCGAGGTAGAATTTGTATTCTGGATGATGCAGGGTTGAAAAAGATGATTTTAGAGGAAGGACACTGGAGTAATTTGAGTATACATCCGGGAGGGAATAAGATGTATCAGGATTTGAAGAAGATCTTCTGGTGGTCTGGATTGAAAAGAGATATGGCTCAGTTTGTTTATGCATGTTTGACTTGTCAGAAATCGAAGGTGGAACATCTGAGGCCTAGTGGTTTGTTGCAACCGTTGGATATTCCTGAGTGGAAGTGTGATAGCATTTCCATGGATTTTGTTACAAGGTTACCGAATGCTCAGCGAGGGCATAATGCTATTTGGGTGATTGTTGATAGGCTGACTAAATCGGCTCATTTTATTCCGATTGATATCATTTTTTCTTTGGAGCGGTTAGCTGAGATTTACATCAGTGTGATTGTGAAGTTGCATGGGGTTCCATTGAGTATTGTTTCGGATCGAGATCCTAGATTTACCTCGAGATTTTGGGAAAGTTTGCAGAAGGCGTTGGGTTCTAAATTGAGATTGAGTTCGGCTTATCATCCGCAAACGGATGGTCAGACGGAGAGGACGATTCAGTCTTTGGAGGATTTGTTGAGAGCGTGTGTTATGGAGCAAGGTGGTGCGTGGGATAGTTATCTTGCTTTGATTGAATTTAAGTATAATAACAGTTTTCATTCTAGTATTGTAATGGCACCGTTTGAAGCATTGTATGGACGAAGATGTCAGACACCATTGTGTTGGCACGAATCTGGTGAGAGTACGGTGGTTGGACCAGAGTTGGTGTAACAGACGACGGAGAAAGTGAAGTTTATTCGTGAGAAAATGAAGGCTTCTCAGAGTAGGCAAAAGAGTTATCATGATCGGAGGCGGAAAGATCTTGAGTTCCAAGAGGGCGATCATGTATTTCTAAGGGTTACGCCGGTGACAAGTGTGGGTCGTGCACTGAAATCGAAGAAACTTACTTATCAGTTTATTGGTCCTTACCAGATATCTGCGAGAGTGGGTGCTGTGGCGTATAGGGTGGCATTGCCGCCGAATCTGTCAAATCTGCACGATGTGTTTCATGTTTCACAGCTTCGGAAGTATGTTCCGGATCCGTCGCATGTGATTCCGATGGATGAGGTTGAGGTAAGGGAGAACCTTACGGTCGAGGCATTACCAGTTAGGATTTTGGATCACGAGGTGAAGAGATTGCGGGGCAAGGATATTGCACTTGTGAAGGTGGCGTGGGGAGGCGCTGCTGAGGGCAATTTGACTTGGGAGTTGGAGAGTCGGATGCGGGAGTCGTATCCAGAGTTGTTCGTCTTAGGTATATTTTCGAGGATGAAAATTTCTAAGTGGGGGAGAGTTGTAACACCCCAGTTTGGTGTGTTTTTATTTAATCGAGTCGTTTGATTATTTTATTATTATATTATTTTATTTTCGACTTTTATCTGAAAATATGTTATTTGTCAATGTTGTGATATTTTATCACGTTTTGGGAACATTGGTGAGATATTTGAGTGTGGGGGTATTTTGGTCATTTCATAATATTTTTAATTAAGTTAGTAAGAATAGAATAGAAAGAGAGAAAAATAGAGAGAAAGAAAAAGAGAAGAAGGAAAAAGGAGAGAAAAGAGAAGAAGAAGAGAAATAGTGAGAAAAACTTCGAAATCAAAGAAGTCAACCCCTAGAATCGATTTAATCGGGTAAGGGTGCGAAACTCAATTATTGTATACTTGTGTATGATTATGTATGTGTTTTTGTGGTTGTTATTGGATTGAATTGGAAAAATTTAGTGAAACCTATATTATGTAAAATTGATTAGAAATTGATTAAATGTGTAGGAAATCATGTTTTTAGTGTTCATTATTGTTGATACATGATAGATACATGTTGCTATGCATTGTATTGGTAATTTTCTGGGTGTAGGTGAAAATTGGAAGATTTTGGGTTGAGAAAACGCAGAACTTTGTTCTGCAGAATTTTTTTCTGGTTTTTCAAGGTCATACGCGTATGGGGCATGTTCATACACGTATGGACCTTGGCATTACGTGTAACATGGGCGAGGTAGGGGCCAATACGCGTATGGATCTTCAATTTTCTCGGTCATCTGCCCATTTACGTATGGTACGTGTAACACTTCAGGGCAATACGCGTTTGATGGGATGCACTATGCGTATTGGAATTAAAACGTGAATTTTGGGGAAAAATGGTCTCTGCCCATACGGTATGGCCTTGGGCAATACGCGTATGGCATGGCGAGGATTTTGGGCAATACGCGTATGGCCAGGAGAATGGTAAAACGAGACTTTTCAAAATATCGTTTTCGTTTTTCTTTCATAACTTGGGCTCCGTTAATCCGATTTTTACATTCTTGGTATCGTTGGAAAGCTATTGAGATGTACTTTCTTATTATGATGATTTTGAAATTGTTAGCCGATTTAATTATGTCGAAAATCGGGAATAGTGTCGGTTTGTCGACTTTTGTCATTATAATTGTGCGTAATTGATGTGTATTATGCAAGGTGTTGTTGTATGAGGTAAATGTATGTGTTTAGATGGTATTGAGAAGAATTGTGGCCGTATGACAATTAAATGCATTGTTTTGGGCATAAGTGAAAAGTGTGATTTTGTTGATGTGGATGAATGCATGTATGTGCGCATATTAAATGTCATGAGTCATTGTATGCCAAGCATCATGATATGCATTGTTGTGACGTCCTGAGTGATGGTTTGATTCCAGAGGGAATCTGCTATAACATCGTGAGCCTTAAAAATAAGAGGTATGAATAGCCTTAAAAATAAGAGGACCGAAAGCATGGTAATAGACGATCGTGTGCCCATGTGGGGTGTGAGCGATCGGATTGTGCGCCTTATACCGAGAGGACCAAAAGCAATCCATAAACGTCGTGCGACTTATACCAAGAGGACCTAAAGCGACGGGAGAACATCGTAGGCCCGACGGGGTGTTACTTGAGTGATCCTCAGTAACGAGTGATGATTCCAGCAGAGTTCCTGAGTGAACTAATGATGAGAAATTTTGGAAGTCGGTACCGCATGGCATGTGCATAGAGTCGTTGTGTCGGTCTCTGTGAATTTGCATAAATCATAAATATGATTGACTATGTGTGAGAATTTTGAATGGATTAATCGTGTGTGGAATTGATGAATTGATATTCTTGGTGATAATTGCATTGTGTACGATTAATGTGCATTGACGTTAGATAAATGAAATATGTATGATGTTGTGTGGTATTTGGATTCTGTTGTATGTTTGTGGTGAGAAATCTATATGTGCATTTTTGTGTTAATATATAATTATATGCAACTGTACTATGATTATTTTTCTCACCCTTCTGCTGTTTTATAATGCTCTATGAGGCATTGCAGATTAGAGTTGCTGGAGGTATTTTTGTGAAGCTTTGCGTCTTCATTCTTTTGTCGGTCGGCTCTGATATGTGACACCGGGTAGTTAGGGAGGCCGTTTGTGATACTTGTGTATTATGTATATATATCTTTTGTCTTGTGCATGTACAACTTGATGTATGACAAACTTTTCATGATATATATGTATATATGATATTCAGATTTTAGATTTTCCACTTTTATTCTAAATTCTGAAATGTGGGTGTAAGGAACTGAGTTCCTCTGTTGATTGCTACCCCATTGTTGCATATCTTTATGAGCAGGTGTTGTATGATTGTTTCAATATAATGTGACTTCCCCCGTCTATGCCATGATAATTTAAATATACTCTGATGAAATTTCGAATTTTCTTTTACTGCTTTATTTAATTGGGGGTATAGATTGGGGGTGTTACACTTCCCCAATCCGTAGTCCGAACTACGTTGACTCTGACTTTCCTATTGCACAAGGGAATACGTAGGCCTAGGACTCCGAGGACGTTCTACCGAGTCACTTCTTTTCCTCTTCATCCGTCTCTCCTTTCTTTTCCGTTCCTGTTCCTTATCCTTTCCAGTAGCAGTGGAGCTTCAGATAACCTACACCCTTTGATCGATAACAACAAGCGTGGATCCCATCGAGTACAATGGACGCGAGGGGGTGCTAATACCTTCCTCTCGCGTAACCGACCCCGAACCCAGGCTATGGTTGCGACGACCATTCCTTTCCCTTTGTTGAGGTTTTTTTTCGATCGTTTCCTTTCCCTGCGTCGGGATAAATAATGTTCGGTGGCGACTCTTCTGGTCTTTTCCGCCGGTTGATTTTCGCAGATGCAATAGAGTCAACTAGTTTTCAGACTCTCTTGTTGAGTCAATTACTTTTCAGACTCTCTTGTTGAGTCGATTACTTTTCAGACTCTCTTGTTGAGTCAACCACTCTCATAGACTCTCTTGTTGAGTCAACCCTTTTTTAGCCTCAATCTCGGGCTTTGTACGAGACAGATAAAAAGCATTCTCTTGTTGAGTCAACCCTTTTTTAGCCTCAATCTCGGGCTTTGTACGAGACAGATAAAAAGCACTCTCTTGTTGAGTCAACCCTTTTTAGCCTCAATCTCGGGCTTCGTACGAGACAGAAAAAAGCACTCTCTTGTTGAGTCAAACTCTTTTCGCCTCAATCTTGGGCTTTATACAAGACAAATATATTCCCAAACGGAGTCAATTCCTCTCAGCCTACTTTTAGGCTTTGAGAAATAATATCCTCAGTTGAGTCTGTCTCCTTTTAGCCTCAATCTTGGGCTTTGTACAAGACAGATATAACACTTTCCCCAGAAAAGTCAAACTGACAGCCTCCTCTTAGGTTTCATATAATGATATCCCCAAAGAGTCAGTCTCTTTTAGCCTCCGTCTTGGGCTTTGTACAAGACAACAATATATCCACTATCTTGTTGAGTAGGTCTCATGCAACCTCCTCTTAGGCTTTGTATAAGGACTTCCCTAGTGGAGTCAATCAACCTCTTAGCTTCAACCTGGGGCTTTGATCAAGGCACACAAAAATCAATAATCCCTCTTTAGAGATGACAAAGTCTCTTTCAAATAACCTTTTAGCTTCAATCTTTGGCTTTGAACAAGACACAAATGCTCCTTTTAAGCTCTGTCTTGGGCTTTGAACGAGACACCAAAACATCTTTTTCCTCCCTTAGAATAGGAGGAACTACGATTGCTCTGATTTCCCTGTTTCGTTTAAACGGGAATACGTAGGCATAAGATTGCGAAATCTTAGCGAGCATACCAACCAAAAACTCTAGGTCTAGTACCTTATTGCCTTAGAACATGTTGCCACAGAGAAGCAGTTAGCTGACATTTTCACTAAGGCATTGGATGCTAGTCAATTTGAATTTTTAAGAGGAAAATTAGGGATTTGTATTTATGAGGATTTGTAGCAATTAATGTTGAGTGAAAATATCATTCAAGTGGTATTTTATTTCCCAAAAATAAAGTGTGTCCATCAAGTACAATCATTTCAAAATACCAAAAGTAATACTCTCACACGCTACCCTAACACTACATCCCATTCCAACTACTCCTTCACCTTCCATACATTCACAATACCTCTGCTAGGACATCCTTGCTTCACCCACAAAAATCTCAAGATGTCTCAACACCATGGTTCTTATCCCTCCAAGTCTGCTAGGTCGGAATCGAAACCTACGGCTCACCCTGTGAATGTCTCGTTTGATGATGTGATAGAGGTTGCTCCGCTTGCCATGGTCCCTTGTGCTGACGCTGAGTTGAAAAAACCCACAACCTCTCATGCTAGGGTTTCCAAATGGGTTCCTATAGGTAACCCTTCTAAAACTCCTCTTGCTTCTTCTTCTGAAAATAGGGCCACCGAAGGTAGTCTGTATGTTGATAGAACTATTAGAAAATTGGTTACTGGGATTTTATATGGAGGTCATAATGTTCCTGGGATTTCAACCCCACTTTCTCAAATTGATGTTATTCCCACCTCAGATGCTAATCAAAGTGAGGAAAGAGATGTTGATTCTTCAAATTCTGATAAGGGTACTGATACTGAAAATCTGCACAAGTTGGCTAACTCTGTGCTGAAGGAAGGGAGGATTAAAGGTGCTGCTGATATTCCTGGTGTGGAGAAGAGGACCGGTGGTCCTGATCAGAGTGACAAGAGGACAAATGACTCTGATGATGTTGTGAATCTTGATGACTTACCATTTGACAATGAATTAATTGCTAATGTGAATCCTGGCATAGCCAAACGCCTGCAGGCAAGAAGAGGGAAATTTGTTGTTGACAACACTCCTAGAGGGAAATTTGTTGTTGGCAAGAAAAAGGCCGTTGTTGGACCTTCCAAAGCATGGAGCAAAGTTGCTACTCCATCTAAGAAAAGGAAGAATAGATCAGATTCTGAGTCTGGTTATGAAGTTGATGATGATGTCCAGGACATCACTCCTGTTAGAAAGTCTGTAACCAAGAGACCATCTGACATAGTACCAGATGCTCCACTGGATAATATTTCATTCCATTCTGTTGATAGTGTGCAAAAGTGGAAGTTTGTTTATCAAAGAAGGGTTGCTCTGGAGAGAGAGCTAGGTAACATGCTTTTGATATCAAGGAGGTCATGGAGCTGATTAATAATGCTGGATTAATGAAGACTGTGTCTAGATTCTCCAAATGCTATGATGTGCTGGTCAAGGAGTTCATTGTAAACGTCCCTGTGGATATTGCTGACAGAAGAAGTATGGAGTTTAGGAAGGTGTATGTGAGGGGGAAATGTATTGATTTTTCACCTGTTGTTATCAATAAATACTTGGGAAGAAGTGAGCAAGAAGAGAGTGAGCTGGAAGTAACTGACAATCAGGTTTGCAAGGTAATCACTACAAATCAGGTGACTGTTTTGCCCTTGAAAGGAAAACTGTCTGCTGGACAACTGAGTGTCAAACATGTAATCCTGCACAGGATTGGGGCAGCTAATTGGGTTCCTACAAATCACACTTCCACCATTGCTGTTGGGTTGGGAAGATTCATTTTTGTTGTTGGTACAAAGGTTAAGTTTGACTATGGTAGTTACATTTTTTATCAGATTATGAAGCATGCTACAACCAATGCTGTCAAAATGCCCATTGCTTTTCCTTCTCAGATATGTGGTATTATCCTCAGCCAGTACCCTGGCATTCTTTGTAGTACTGATGTGGCCTGCAAGAGAGATTCCCTTTTGTCTGTGCATTATAAATTGTTTGCAGGAACACATGTCCCAGACCATGTCTTGAGATCTACTGAGAAGAAACCTACCACAAAGACTGGGCTTATTTCAAAATTGAAGGAGACCTGCAGAGAGTTGGGAGATGTCATTTGTGTTACTACTTCAAGGAAGCTGAAATTGGAAGCCTTGATCAAGAATCTGGAACAGGCTGAAGGTGACAGTATTGATGTTGTTGGTGCTAGTGAAGAGGAAGCTGGTGAAGACCACAACTCTAGTGAGAGGACTGATGATGCTGAAGGTCTTGATTCTTGTTCTGCTGCTGGTGCTGAAGATGAAAGTTCTGGTGAAGAGAGTTGATGGTGTTTGTGGCTACTAATGGTGATCTTTGGAATTTCATTTTGGTTGGATGATTCAGAGTTTTTTTTAAACTTTTTGTGCTTGACCTGTATTAATGTACTCTCTACTCTATGGATTTACTTCTGGTTTTATCAATGGTTCTGAATGGTTCTTTCTACCTTTAGTGGTTCTTGCTTTTGTTCTGGTTTTTTTTTTTGGCAATGTCTCAGTGGAGGTTGTCTAATTATGGCTAAAAAGGGGGAGAGTAGTGGCTAGTAATGTTCTGTTAGCTTTGGATTTTCTGGAAGAGCTGGTTTCTTGGCTTGAGGGGGAGTTTTTAATGTTCGAAATGTTAGATCTGTTCTTTTTTTGCTGCAGAGTTCTCTGATGTGTGTTGGTGCCTTTGTGCTCAAATATTGTTTTAGCCAAAATTTGCCAAAGGGGAAGTTTGTTAGTTTTGTATTGGCAGCATTTTTGCTAAAACAAGGTGTTACATCAAGATGCTATGCTTGATGTCTTGACATGTGATTCTAACGTTTTGCAGGTGGTCTCTCTTATTGATGCAGGGCTCTGTTCATGATGTCGAGCCGGATGTCCTAACATCTGTTTACAGAACATCCTGTTCAGGATGTTATGATTTATTTGTTGTGCTTTATTTGCAATCTTTTGTGTGTGTATATTCAGTGATTGTGTGCGAAAATCATGGCGTGACATTATTTAAAGCAAGCGCATTCTGCTACTTTCTTGAAGAATAGTTTGTTGTTATTTTCGTGCAAAAAGATTTGGAGCATAATTAGTTTTAATTGTGATTTAAATCTGAGATTTGTAAATGCCTAAGCCCAAGAAGATTGTCTCTATTGAAAGACGTGCTAACCCTATTTGCATGGTAGAGAGAAGATATTGAAAGTTGCGTTTTCAAGTATTAGGGTTTAAGTCTTTTGTTGGTTGTTTTCTTGAGAGCCATTCATTCATCATTTAGATGCTTGAATTAAACTGAGTCTTTGAGTTGTAAGTTGTTCACTCTAAGCTTTTAAGCACGAGTGATTTGTTCTTGATTGAAGCTTTTAAGCAAGATGAAGTGTTGTCTTTGAAGTGTGTTCTTCTAAACTTTGTACCTTTCTGTAGTTATCACTGCATGTGATTGAGGGGGAGTGAGAGGTGTCTCTTATCTGAGAGTGTCTTAGATAGAAATTACACGGGTAGAGATTAGGTGAGAAGATTGTAAACTAGAGAGTGTCTACTAAGAATATTCAAACTAATTCTGTTTAGTGGATTTCCTTCTTGGCTTGGTAGCCCCCAGATGTAGGTGTGATTGCACCGAACTGGGTTAACAATTGCTTGCGTCTCTTTACAATTGCTTACTACTTTTTATCTTGTTCATAAATTGATCATTGTTCAGATATTAGAGTCGTGACATCTCTTTCGACATCTCATATCTGATACCAGAATTTCATTTATTTTATAACTTACGGACTAAGGACTTAGGTTCTCTTCATTACTTTCAGGGGATTCAGGTAACTCAATAAAATTCAAATAATTATATCTCTCAAAGGAATATTCTCTTGATATTCTAGAAGAAACAGGTCTTACAGACTGCAAACCAATTGATATTCATATGTGTAGCGAGTGATTTTTGGATGTGGTTGCGAAGCACGATCGCTCTGGTACTACAGCTCGATTCATTTTTTATCCTATTAAAGCTAATGAAGGAAGGGAAATAGATGTCTCCAATTAACCCTGCTTGCATACTGAGATTAAATAGTCAAAACTGTTGGTTTACAGATGCTACAAAGATTCAGGGTTTCTCCTAGGTTATTTTGTTGACAAGGGGTGCTTTAGGCTATCGGTTAGGATGTTAGGACGAATGTATGAGAGTATGGGATTTTGGGTTTTTGTTTAGTGTGCTCACTAAGATATTTTCTTTCAATCTTATGCCTACGTATTCTCGTTTACCGAAACAGGGAAATCAGAGCGATCGTAGTTCCTTCTATTCTATGGGAGGAAATGGTTGTTTTGGTGTCTTGTTCAAAGCCCAAGACGTGGAGCTAAAAGTGTTGACCTTAGAGAGAATTTGTCATCTCTAAAGGGGTCTGTTTGTCACAACTGTTGGGTGACTGACTATAAAGGAGGATTACTTTAACTGGGATTTGTGAATTCGGCAATGCCATAATTTCCTTTATAGGGGATTTTAACCAGAAGGAGAAGAATTTAACTCAGTTTAGAGCAATGCCATCTTTCCTTAGGAATTTCTCATTCTAAAAGAGGGACATTGGCCTGGACGTAGATGATCCAGAGGCTTGCCGCTTACAGCAATTAGATGAAGGGGAAAGAGTCGTTGAAGTTTGTGTACTGTGAACGAGGCACATCTTTGATGCTAAAAGGTTGATTGGACCAACTAATGGTTTTCTTATACAAAGCCTAAGAGGAGGCTAATATGTGCCTCGTACAAAGCCCGAGAGAGAGGCTAAAAGGTTTTGACTCGACGATGGAGTCTTTTGGTATCTCGTATAAAGCCCGAGATGGAGGCTATTTGACTCAACAAAAGAGTTTTTGTATCTCGTACAAAGCCCGAGACGGAGGCTATTTGACTCAACCAGAGAGTTTTTGTATCTCGTACAAAACCCGAGATGGAGGCTATTTGACTCAACCAGAGAGTTTTTGTATCTCGTACAAAGCCCAAGATGGAGGCGAAAGGGTGATTGACTCAACGAGGGAGTCTCTTTATGTGTCTCCTACAAAGCCCGAGAGAGAGGCTAAACGCTGTTTGACTCCGCTGGGGAGAATCATTGTATAAAGCCCAAGAGAGGGGCCATTGTAACTGGAGAAGGATCATTATACAAATCCTAAGAGGAGGCTATGGTTACTGTTTCAGTTGAGTGACAGGTCCAATATGCTGATTTAAAGAGAAAATCAGTTCTTATATGAGCAACACTGTACTTAAGGATTTGATTCGAGGATCCGGGCTATTCCTGTTCTTTAAGGAATTGGGAAATCTGAGGGGTATTGAGACTGTCCGAGTCTACGGGTTTTCTTCCTATTTAACGAAGGGGTCACTTGAGAATGTCTGGAAAACTCAAGGAGATTAGACTATCCGTGTCTAGAGTTTCATCTTTTGTACCATGCTTTGAGAAACTGTAGTAGACTCTTTGAAAGGATTGTTCTATGCAGATGAATAATTTCTGTTCCTATACCTCTAGGAGGTCGTCGAGACAATTTGTACGAAGCCTAAAAGGAGGCTGGAAACTTTTAAGAAGCCGATCGGTCCTTGTACGAAGCCCAAGAGGAGGCTATCATTCCCGGAGGAAGAATCATTATACGAAGCCTAAGAGGAGGCTGTGAATACTTCTAAGAAGCCGACGGGTCCTTGTACTAAGCCCAAGATGAGGCGGGGTTGCTTTTAGGAAGCCTGTGGGTCCTTGTACAATGCCCAAGAGGAGGCCGATGCTTTTAAGAAGCCCGTGGGTCCCCAAACCCCAAGAAATTCAAGACAGGCTATTCACAAGGAATAGATCAAGCCAGGAAAGTTTGAGAATTTGGAAGAAACTCAAAGATGCCATTCACGGAGAATACATTCATCTCTGGGAGTAGAGTTTCTTGACAATACCTAATGAGGACAGCCGAAGAGAAGACTGTATCTGGTGATCCTATTGGGGATCTAGTTGTCTATTTCTATGAATAAATGAAACGGCGTCACCTAGTTCTAGACGTAGTTGTCGGGGAAACTCGAAATATCTATACTATTATTACACAGTTGATATGAGTTTATGAAAGAAGACTTACAGTGAAACAGCCCCATAATACAATTATATGTATATGAAAGCGGTAAATGAAAGCGTATAAACACTTACTCGGTTGTAGAGCTTCCATGCTATTTGGTTAGTTGTTCAACAAAGAAAGATTGAAAACAACAATATATTTCAAAATCAAAGGAGAAAGTGTTTTGAAAAAGAAAGATTTGGGGCTTACAGCTCAAGGAGAGGCCCAGGGTTTTATCAGTGAGTGCACTGTTTGAATTTGTACAGAGGGACTTATACAAGTGACTGAGGCCCAAAAAGGTTTTATGTACAAAGGGATGGGTCTTACACTCTCTCAAGAGGCCCAAAAGTGTTAGTTCTTGGATTGGCTGGAATTTTGGTAAAACAAAGTATGTTCAACGTTGATGTTAAGGTGCTGATGTTGCAACATTGAAGTCTTAACACTGGACTGTGTTAAGTAATTAATTGCTGAAGTTGGATGTTTGATGTCACATAGGTGATGTTGTAATATCAGATATGCAGAATTAACAACAGCAGGCTGTGATGTTGTTAGGGTTGCGTATTAGCTGGAATTGTGGAGAGCAAGTTGTCTCATTGGATGCGAATATCTTGGGATAGATATTTGCTGCTGCATAGGAGATCTGGTGCAGATGTGTAGGAGATTTAAAAGGTTGAAGATTTAAAAAGATTTAGGAGAAAATCTGTTTTAAATATTCAGTTTTAAATAACAAATCTGGGAGATATTGTAGCAAGTCCAAGACTAATTCAAGGAGCTATATAAAGCGCACAAGACCAAAGGAAAAGGTACAGAAAACATTCAGAAGATCAGGAGCTGGAGGCTTAGTATCTAGACTTTGTTTAGAGTGCTTGTATTTACACTATTCTAGGGTTGAATAGGTGTTGTCTTTCTGTCCTCTCTAGAAGTTGTGAAGCAATGGAGAGTGGTTGCTTGATCGAAGCTAGGAAGCAAGATCAAGGGTACTCAAAGTGGTTTCTTTGAGTGGTTTGTAAGGGATTGAGTGGTGTTCTCATACCTAGGTGGTTTCTTAGGTAGGAAGTCATTAGTAGAGTATAAGTTTAGGAGATTGTCAACGGGTTGTTGAGTCTGTAAATTATATCTACAAGTAGTGAATTCCATCCCTGGCTTGGTAGCCCCTAGACGTAGGTAGTTAGACCGAATTGGGTGAACAATTCTTGGTGTTATTTTTGCTGTTTATTTTGTCCATTGTGCAGAGTGTGTTGTTGTGACATCACATCTTAACATCAAACGTCTGATACCAGAATTTGAATTGGTATCAGAGCAGGCATCCTGTCTGTCTCTGGGTGAGATCTAGGGAAGTTACTTTTTGGTGGAAAGATGGACAAAGAAGTTGGAGGATTCGTCAACAGACCCCCTATTTTGGATGGATCCAATTATGACTATTGGAAGCCAAGGATGACCACCTTCTTAAAGTCCTTGGATAGCAGGGCTTGGAAGGCTGTTATTAAAGAGTGGAAAGCACCTGTTGTGTGTGAAAAAGATGATGCTGGCAAAGATAAAGAAGGCACCGCAAAGCCAAAGCCTGAAGAAGAATGGACCAAGGAAGAAGATGAGCTTGCCCTTGGAAATTCCAAAGCTCTAAATGCAATCTTCAATGGAGTGGATAAGAATATCTTCAGGTTAATCAATACCTGTGAAGTTGCTAAGGAAGCGTGGGATATTTTGCAGGCTACACATGAAGGAACATCTAGAGTTAAGATGTCAAGACTTCAGATCTTAACATCAAAATTTGACGGCCTGAAGATGAAGGAAGATGAGACTATTCATGACTTCCACATGAATGTTCTGGAGCTGGCTAATGCATCCAGTGCTCTTGGTGAGAAGATGTCAGATGAAAAGCTTGTTAGGAAGATCCTTAGGTCCATACCTAAGAAGTATAAGATGAAGGTAACTGCCATTGAAGAATCACAAGACATCAGCAAGATGAGATTTGATGAGCTCATTGGATCTCTTCAAACTTTTGAGCTTGGGTTGAATGAGGAAGAACCATAAAAGAAGCCAAAGAGTATAGCCTTGGTGTCAAATGATGCAGAAGAAAAAGCAAAGAGTTCTGAATCGTAGGAGGATCTATCTCAGGACATAGTTATGTTGGGAAGACAGTTCACCAAAGTATTCAAGAGAATGAATAATAACTCCAGGCCTAATGTCAAGAACATATCTTCTGACATCAGCATGTCAAAAGAGAAGGATGAAGAGAAAACTGGCCAAGATAGAGGGGTTCAGTGCTTTGAGTGTGAAGGGTATGGACATGTCAAGAAAGAATGTCCCACCTTCTTGAAAAAGCAGAAGAAGGGCATGACAATTTCCTGGTCTGACTCTGATAGTGAAAGTGAAAGTGAGTCAGCAAAGCATGTTAGAGCTTTAACAGGAGCTGTTGTTTCTGAGGATGATTCTAGTGATGGAGAAATAACCTATGAGGAGTTAGCATCTACCTATCAAGAGCTGTGTTTAAAAAGTGTTGAGATCTGTCAAGAAAACAAGTGCCACAAGCAACAAATTGCTCAGCTAGAAAATGAAAAGACTGATCTGGAAAATGAAGTTGTACTAGTTAGAGCTCACCTTGATCAAATGACCAAGTCTGTTAGGATGCTGAACTGTGGTACAGACACACTTGATAAGATCCTTCAGTCAGAAAAAGCTGCTGGAGACAAAGCTGGGATAGGATTTGTAGCTGAGAAAAAGGGTTCTGCAGAAGCAAGCACTTCAGGAGCAAAGGAGGAGGTTTCCCAACCAATGTCTCAACATCAGCCAAAGAAGCAGGATCCTACACCTAAGAAAGCTGATGTTTCACAACCTAAGAAGATTAAGAAGAAGACTGGTCCTAATCAAAAGAGAAAGCAACCACAAGGAGCTAGTCAGTATATTCCCCCACAATACCACAAGAGCATGCAAGCTGCTCACTTCAAACAGCACATGTCTCATCAAGTGCCTCAACATCAGGGGTATGGTTATGGATATGGATACAACAGTGCTGTTCCTCATCACTATGGAAGAAGAAAGCCACACCATCATGGGAGACAATCCAGGAAACAGCATTCTCAACCTTCTTATGGAAGAAGATACCAGCATAATAGAAGGCATGCCAGTTATGGTAGGAGGAGACCATATTATGGATGGCAGCCTAAGCAATCTCATCATGGCAGAAGATTCAGAGATGAAAGGGTGAGATGCTATTATTGTGGAAGGTTTGGACATATGCAGTACTCGTGCTACAAGCTGCATGGATACCCTCAGCCTCAAAACAGATGGAGAGAGTACAGGCCCAAAGTTGTTAAACAATGGGTACCTAAGGAGAAGGTGAAGTGCTTATTGGCTCACATAGCTGACAAAGAGTTTAAAGAAGGAACATGGTATTTTGACAGTGGGTGTTCCAAACACATGTCTGGATGTAGATCCATGTTTGCTGAAGTCAGTCATTGTCCCTCTCTTGAGGTTATGTTTGGCAATGGAGAAAAAGGTGTTGTTGCAGGAGTTGGGAAAGTGAAAGGTGATGGTAGACCTGAACTTGACAATGTTCTATTTGTCAGTGGTTTAAATGCAAATTTGATCAGCATAAGCCAGTTGTGTGATGAAGGTTACAAGGTAAACTACACTAAGCTTGAGTGTGTGGTTTCTGATGAGTATAATCAGGTTGTTATGAAGGGTGTCAGATCAAAAGATAATTGCTATCAGTGGATACCTCAAGTGGACAGCTTATCTAGTGATGTTAAGGATGATTCTGTAACATCAGATGGTGACATCAAGTGTGAAAGTATGGTGAAAAGTCAATCTGGGTTAATGACTTATGGTGCTGTTACTCCTAAGTTGGATGATGTGTTAAAAGCCAACTTGAGTAGTCAGTTATGTGAGTAAGATGAAGGAGTCAACAATGCTGATGGAAGGATCAAAAGATGTGACCTTAAGAAGTGTTGGGAGCTGAATACTTGCAAGGCCAAGAAAGATGACAACCTGACTAATGACTCCTATAGTTCAGAAGAAAAATTTCACAGGTTGACAATCTTTAGGTTGGAAGATGCAGATGTTAAAGCTGATGTTAAAACATCTCAAGTCAAGAAAGGTACTTCAAGCCTTAAAATAAAGAAGAGTGATGATGAACTAATTGCAAAAGTGGTTCCTGGGGTTGCTAAACGACTGAAATCAAGGAAGAGGAAAGCTATTGAGTCACCTCCAAAGATGAGAACTGATAAGCAGAAGATCTATGTGGATGATACTACAAAATCCAAGAGTAAAGTGTTCATCTCTTCCAGAAATAGGAAGATCAGAGATAAGTCTGATGATAATGTCCAGGATATCTCTCAAATGAAGGAAGCCGTTGTTGTTAGAACTTCTGAGAAAATTCAAAAGGCCATACTAGATAACATTCCTGTGCTTTTCATAAAATGGTGGAAGTATGTTCTGGAAAAAGAATTTGGTATAGATACTCTGGATATGGTTGAGTTTGCTAGGATGTGGTTCAGAGAGGGTGTGGGAACTTATGGTATTCAGGTGTGTATGAATAAGTTGCTCTGACTGTGTTTTATTGGGAGCTTCTTGAAGGACTTCTTTGTGCAATGAGTCCTTTGAATGGTGATGAGAAGCTGATGTCCCAAAAGATGTTATAACGTCATGTTTGCTGGTGGTTATATCTGGAAGATGATTAAGATTGGACATGTGGAGTTGGATGCTCTAGCATTTTTGGTCAGAAGAGGTGGAGATTATGGTCATGTGTTTAGTAGCTTGTTCTGGCAAAGCATGACTACTGTCTTTGAAGACTTCACCAGTTTCAACAACTACTGGTGGATGTAAGGATGGAGGAATTGTGATCTCTTGAAGAGACTGGATCTCAGTAAAGCTTATAAGTAAACTGAGAATTTGTGGAGTTTGTGACACAGTGTTGAGTGGAGCATATGTAATACCCTGGTGTCAAGAGTGTCAAGAGTATCCTTGGTGAAGGATGTCTTTGTTATGGATCTGAAGCTTAGTGCTTACAATATATCTAAGGAGCATCTACATAGTCATACGGGAGAATGATGAAGTAGAAGGTTTGCCTTGGATGGTGAAGATGAATTGTATGATAGCCTCTGGAGAAAAGGACAGTGGTACCAAAATGCATGTACTCATAAAATGTGCTCAAATGTTCATCTCCATCTAGAGCAGTTGTTAATCATGACAGGGGGAGTACTTGTCTATGGATTTTGCAGTAAAGGTGCATTTCTTGTGAAGATTGGTTGCCTCTTATGAGGATATTATGTCAGATAGCATTAGGTTATTGATTGGTGTTTTGGTGTGGCCTTGAATGGTTCTAGTCATATGAAGCAAATTGTTTAAATCTTGCGCGCACATGCTTCTGAGGAGATGTCTGAAGACAAGATTGAATCATGGCCTTGAATAGATTGTACACTTGTCTTGGTGTGTGTTATTCTAAGTGTGAGGAGTTGACTTAGAGTTCAGTGGAAGACATTGTGTGTGTGCTTCAGATCTTGTGGTTGATTGTGTGAAGCCTTCATAACTGGATGGATGAAGAATATTTCTGGATATTCAAAATGTGGATATTGCTGACAGAAGAAGTATGGTTTTGTACAGGGTGTCATAGGAGATTTAACTTGTTGAAGTTTGTCAAATTGTGGCTAAAAAGGGGGAGAAATAGCCAAGTGAGCCAAGAGTATCAAAGAGTACAAATGTCAAATGCTGCTAAAGTAATGTGATTCAGATATTAAGGGGGAGTTTTGACTGAGCTAGTGAAGATATCATAGCATATGAAGAGTGCAACCAAGCAAACATCAAGGGAGAGAAGTGCTGCACATTGTGAGTTACTGAACAGCTGTGATGCTGGTTCATATTTTTAAGGGGGAGCACCAATTGGCTGTTGTCAATAATGAAGATGGTGATGCAGCAGATAAAGTGATGAAGACTATGGAAATTGTCAAACTGCTGCTGATGGAGTTTCAAAATGATTTATTGATTAAAGTTATTCCGCTGCTAAAGTCTCTGAAGGTACAGAGTGCAGAGTTTGTTTGCAGAGTGCAGAGATTGTTTTAGCCAAAATTAGCCAAAGGGGAGATTATTAGTTCTTGGATTGGCTGGAATTTTGGTAAAACAAAGTATGTTCAATGTTGATGTCAAGGTGCTGATGTTGCAAAATTGAAGTCTTAACACTGGGCTGTGTTAAGTAATTAATTGCTGAAGTTAGATGTCTGATATCACATAGGTGATGTTGTAACATTAGATCTGCAGAATTAACAACAGCAGGCTGTGATGTTGTTAGGGTTGCGTATTAGCTGGAATTGTGGAGAGTAAGCTGTCTCATTGGATACGAATATCTTGATAGATATTTGCTGCTGCATAGGAGATCTGGTGCAGATTTGTAGGAGATTTAAAAGGTTGAAGATTTAAAAAGATTTAGGAGAAAATCTGTTTTAAATATTCAGTTTTAAATAACAAATCTGGGAGATATTGTAGCAAGTCCAAGACCAATTCAAGGAGCTATATAAAGCGCACAAGACCAAAGGAAAAGGTACAGAAAACATTCAGAAGATCAGGAGCTGGAGGCTTAGTATCTAGACTTTGTTTAGAGTGCTTGTATTTACACTATTCTAGGGTTGAATAGGTGTTGTGTTTCTGTCCTCTCTAGAAACTGTGAAGCAATAGAGAGTGGTTGCTTAATCGAAGCTAGGAAGCAAGATCAAGGGTACTCAAAGTGGTTTCTTTGAGTGGTTTGTAAGGGATTGAGTGGTGTTCTCATACCTAGGTGGTTTCTTAGGTAGGAAGTCATTAGTAGAGTATAAGTTTAGGAGATTGTCAACGGTTGTTGAGTCTGTAAATTATATCTACAAGTAGTGAATTCCATCCCTGGCTTGGTAGCCCCCAGACGTAGGTAGTTAGACCGAACTGGGTGAACAATTCTTTGTGTTATTTTTGCTATTTATTTTGTCCATTGTGCAGAGTGTGTTGTTGTGACATCACATCTTAACATCACACGTCTGATACCAGAATTTGAATTGGTATCAGAGCAGGCATCCTGTCTGTCTCTGGGTGAGATCTAGGGAAGTTACTTTTTGGTGGAAAGATGGACAAAGAAGTTGGAGGATTCGTCAACAGACCCCCTATTTTGGATGGATCCAATTATGACTATTGGAAGCCAAGGATGACCACCTTCTTAAAGTCCTTGGACAGCAGGGCTTGGAAGGCTGTTATTAAAGAGTGGAAAGCACCTGTTATGTGTGAAAAAGATGATGCTGGTTAAAAGGGGGTTGGGTCTTACACTCTATTAGAGGCCCAAAAATTTTGAATGGGTCTTACTACTCGAGGGTAGGCCTAGTTGGTTAATTTTAAACTGGCGACGATCGCGTCGTTTATTCGAAAATGTACAGTGGGACTTATATAACGAATGAGGCCCAAAACATTTTCGGTACAAGAGGGTTGGGTCTTACACTCTAATAGAGGCCCAAAGAGTTTTAAGAAAAGAAATGGGTCTTACTACTCGAGGGTAGGCCCAGAAGGTTGTTTTTCAAAAGGCGACGAAAGCGCCATTTGTTTTTTTTACGGTATCGGGACTTATACAATACACTGAGACCCAAAAATGATTTGGTCAAAAAAGGATTGGGTCTTACACTCTATTAGAGGCCCAAAGTGTTTTGAAAATGATTTATGAGGGTTGAATTAATCCAAAAACCCTAATTTGTTTTCAAAAATGTGTTTTAATTGAATAAAAATTCAATTAAAATGATCAAAATTGTTTAACATAGGAAAAACAAATTGTGATCTTGGATTAATGCTTCAAAAATTAAGTATTGACCTACAAAATAATTAGAAAGCATTAAAAGTTGCAAAATCATGGTGGAAAAAATATTTTAAATGTCAAAAACAATTAAAACATTAATTCTTTGCAAAAATATCAATTATACAAAATAAAAAATATTTTTGGGATTTTTTGGGAAAATAAAATATTTTAACATTTTTGTGAATTATTAAAAAAAGAATCAACTCAAAATCATTAAAACTCAGAGAGAAATTAATTTTTAAATCAATTAAATAAAATCACAAAATTCAAATATTTGAATTTTCAAAAATGGCGCCAAGAACAAAGGCAAGAACACGAGCGTTTTTCAGTTTTGCCCAGATTTGCATTTTCTCTCCAATCTCACTGAATACTTAATCATATCATGCAATCCACATACCAATCAACTCGTTTCAACCTCACGATCATGTCTATGGTATTTAATTTCATTTAAATTAAACATATAACAAGAAATCATGAAAAATCCTCAAGAACACTAATTTCTGCATGCAGGCTAGGATTTTTTATACACGATTCAAACAATGCAATTAATTGAGGGGAAACATTCCATGCATGATTATGAACATATGGCCAAATTATTGTGCAGCAAAAATTGCATGGATCATAGAGTTAGAAGAGCTCATACTTACCACTTGCAGCTGGTGATCGTGATTTGTGTTGGAGGTGTTACAACTAGGTTCCAATGATCTGGATAGCTTCCCTAGGTGCCATGGAGTGTGTATGAATGCTTGGAATGGATTGAAATGGTTTGGAGCTGAAGATGGTACCTCAACTGCAAAACTGTCAAGAACTTGAGCAATTGGCTGGTGATTTTGTGAAATCTGTGTTCCAGATGTTATGTGAGTGTTTGGATCACTTCTATATGATGTATGTAAGGTGTGTGAGTGATTGGTTTGATTGGAAAAGCTCCCAAACCCAAAACCCGATAGTGACTTGCCTTAGAAGGCAAAATTGGAGTGAAAGAAGAGATTTTGAGGAAAGCATTTGTTTGATGGCTTTGGTGTACTCAAACTGATCACAATTGAGCTCTATTTATAGTAGAGCAAGTTTGTTTTGCAAGGAATAGTGAATGGCAACTGTTGAGTAGGTTTGGCCAATGTTGGCAAATGAAAATCCAAGTCTCCTCTAGCCATTGACTAGAGGTTAGGGCACAGGCTGCTGGTTCCCTTGGTCTTGGATAAGTCTTGACTGAATTTAGTTGAGAATGGCTCAGTCCATGCCACCTTGATGCTTCCATTGAATACTCCAATCCAAAATTGGAATCTTGTCCCTATTTTGGCAATTCTAGGTTCAACATGCTATTTCTTGTTCCAAAGACTTTGGAGGCTTGGCTCAGTGATTGTCCCCTTTAGATTCAATCCTCAGAGGTGTCCAAGTGGATAGGAGCATTTGGATTTGGCTGATTTTGGCAAATCGAGCAAAAATGCAAAATCTTCCTTGCCTTGACAGATTTCAACAAGGCAACTTGCCAATGTTATATCTCATGACTCAAATTGAATTTGGTAATGTTCTTGGTCATTTTGGAAAGCCCTTACATGATACAACAACTGTTTGAACATGTTTGGTTTTGATATCTTTTGAATCTAAGTGAAAAATCCCCCTACATTTGGCAAAAAGTACGGTAAAATCTGACTTAGTGAAATTTTCACTAAGTGTTGGAACAAAGTGACTTTTCTTGATTTTTATCACTCCATAAATCAAAATCCATGAGGAATTTGGACATAGGTCAGTATGAAGCTTTTGTAGAGGGCAATGAGATCTACAAATCAAGCTTTGAATGGGGAACAATGGCCTTGTGGTTTAGGAGTTATGGTCCTCCAAAGTTGGCACATTAGTGTCACTTTTTCCATAACTTAGAAATTTTTCTAAGTTTTTATGGTTACCCCTTTTACAAGTTATCCCACTTTCTTTGATTTTTCTTGATGAATGATGATTCAAATCATACATTAACATAATTTTAGGGTTAAAAATCCATTTTGGTGAAAAATCTCAAAAAGTCAAAGTTGACTTTTGTTTACAGTTGACTTTTTATCAGATGAATCCCAAACTGTGCAATTCTTCATGAAATCATGTCCTTGACCTAAATTAAACTTGATGGACATGTTCCATGGGTGTCATAGGGTATATTGAATCATGTCTTAGGGCTTGGGAGCATGTCCTGGTCAAAAGTCAAAGTTACAGTTGACTTTCCCCGCGAAACCCTAATTGTGGTGCAGATGAAATTGAGACTTGTTGCTCAAGCTTCTTGGATTAATCCATTGTTCCAAATGGATCAATATAGTTCATTAGAGACCCTCAAACCCTCTCTTGAGGTCTTGGCTCATGATTTGCCCTAAAAGTCTACTTAGGGGTGAATTAGGTCAAGAAACCCTAATTCCTGATTTTTGATGAATGCATCCCCTGAGGCAAAATTGACTTGATGATTGGGTCCATGAGGTACCATGAAGTATATTAGGTTATGTTTTGGATCATTGGCTTGTGCCCAGATGAAAAATTTTCATTTGGAGGCCCTGGTCGACCAAAACCCTAATTTGGTGACACTGTCGATCTTGAGCCTTGATCCACCTAGAAGGGAGCAGCCTTGTGCTTGATCCTTGAAGTGGGAGTCCTTTTGATTCATTGTGGATGTTTGAGAGGTTAGACAAGTTGAATATCATGTCATTCCTTGATTGATCCTTTGTCTAAGAACTCTGAGAGGGCTTGAAACCCTAATTCTTGATGGTAGTGAATGCTCAAAAATCCTTGAGGAGATTGATGAGGCATGAAGGTACATCCATATTATGATGATGATTTGCACAATGATGGGAAATCTAAGTGGTCAAAATTTGGGGTATGACAGATGCCCCTATTTAATCTTCTTGGACACGAAGGTATGAATGGCGAAGGTATTCGGGCATTCGGGGTGCAAGAGGATTAAATATCGGAATACCCGAAATTTTGACGGCGTCTATGAAGTGTAATTCACGTATTCATCTTTTTTTTGCTAAGCAATGATGCTTAGAAAAGGTAAACTTCCCCTCGATCCTGGTCTTCAGCCAAGGAACTGGTCTCAGTTTCTGATTTAAACTTCCCCTCGATCCTGGTTTCCTACCGAGGAACTGGTCTTAGTTTCTAATGTAAACTTCCCCTTGATCCTGGTTTCCTACCAAGGAACTGGTCTTAGTTTTTGATTTTTGAACTTCCCCTCGATCCTGGTTTCCTACCAAGGAACTGGTCTTAGTTTCTGATGTAAACTTCCCCTCGATCTTGGTTTCCTACCAAGGAACTGGTCTTAGTTTCTTTCGTCAATAAACTTTACTGACAAGGGACGCTATTCGTAGCGGCTTTCCTTCAAACTTCTCACCGAATTTTCCCGGGGAGATGCTATTTGAGTGGAAAAAGTTTTGATGTCAGACTTGTCGGGGAACCCAATCGTCTGAGTTGTAAAGGTGCACAAACTTCTCTGTTTGGAGATGCCATTTGTCGAATCTGCTGGGGAAAACGAGTCTCTTGAGAGACTGCTTTCGTTCAAGGTCTTTACATCATACTTTTCTCGGAGATCTTCTCGGAGAAATGCCATATGATGTGATCCAATTTTGAGGTGCCGATGACCTTTTCATTAGTGGGATTTTCGGAGAAAAACTGCCGTACTGCCGAATCTCCGATTTAGGAGGCTTTCTCTCGGGATTTTCTTTAATCCGGGAAAACAAGGATATCATCTTCAATGGTGAAGAGTGATGTTAACTAAGGGCTCTCTGGTCTTTCAGAGGTTCAAGTTATCAAAGTGGTCGAGGACCCAACTTCAATCCAGAAATAAAACTGGAGGAGAGAGATTGTTCAGACGTAACACTTCCTGATGGGGAAAGGGCTGACAACTCAATTGAGAGGACTTTTATCACTAGGGGACAAGACCGACTAGAGTGATAGTGATGCAATATGATTGTGAATGTAAATCTATAATGCATGATGCATGTATGTATATGCTGACAAAACTAACGTAACATACAAACTAAAAGATGAACATGACTGGATACTCGGCCATTGCAGGGCGAAGAAGTACCGTTGGTTCAAGATAGCAATTCTGCCTTTCTTAGGAGAGATAGTCCCTGTTGGGAGCTATGTTGATCGGGCTTAGGAGATGAGAACTCGGCCGAAGCGTGTCAGACGAAACAAGGTCTCTGACACAGTTGATCCCTTCATTCAGGCGTACTGGCGTAGAAGGAGTACTTTGATTCTGTACTTTGAGGTTCGATTACTTCTGGAGAAGCGACCGATGTTCTTCTGATGTTCAACAGTCAAAAGAAATTGTCGTCTTTATTAAAAAGCAGAAAAATTTTTAACAAGTAAATTCATTTTTGTTTTATTTCAAGAATCGTTAGTCATGTTAACAACGTCGTTCTCTAAAGCTAAAACAAATAAGAATTACAAACTAAAGCACAAGGGCTCAAATTTTATTGATAAAATGGAGATTAGCCAAACGCGTGATTCCATTGAGTATTTACAAAGTTAGAAAATGGTAATTTATAGGGAAAAGGGCTACGTTGAAACATAACGACCACTATCCTTCTACCAACTTTGAATTCGGGGCATCCTGAGCTTCTGTCGAAGATGAACTTGACTGGAGTTTTCCTCCGATGGGTGGTGTAACTGCTGCTGAGGGACCTGCCTCTGTTGAACATAGTTACTTGCCATTATCCCTAACTTTTGCTTGGATTGTACTGTGATGTTTCTAATCCACCAGGATGATTTTTTTTTATTTTGTCTCTAAATTTTGCTTGGACCGCCCTTTCGGGTTTTCTATCCACCGAGACGTTTTTTTTAGGCGAAGTATTTCTTGACTACATCAACATTTGTGGGGTAGGCAAATTCCTCTCCGTCCATGGTTGCAAGTCTCAAGGCGCCGCCTACGAAAGCTTTCGTGACCACATAGGGGCCATCATAATTCGGAGTCCACTTGCCCCGAGAATCAGTGAGAAATGATTGTATCTTCTTGAGCACAAGGTCTCCTTTCCTGAAGACGCGAGGTCGGACCTTTTTGTCGAACGCCTTTTTCATTCTCTGTTGATACAGCTGACCTTGGCATAGTGCCGTGATTCGCTTCTCCTCGATCAGATTCAGTTCGTCGTGTCGACTTTGACACCATTCTGCTTCGGTGAGCTTAGCTTCCATCAATACCCGGATTGACGGGATCTCTACTTCTATGGGGAGCACTGCTTCCATGCCATACACTAGAGAGAAAGGGGTTGCCCTTGTTGAAGTGCGGGCAGATGTGCGATAACCATGAAGAGCAAAGGGTAGCATCTCGTGCCAGTCTTTGTAGGTTATAACCATCTTTTGAATGATCTTCTTGATGTTCTTATTGGCCGCTTCTACCGCTCCGTTCATCTTGGGTCGGTAGGGAGATGAGTTATGATGTTCAATCTTGAACTCTGCGCACAACTCCTTCATCATCTTGTTGTTCAAGTTAGATCCATTATCAGTAATGATCTCGCTTGGAACACCATAACGGCAGATGATATTGTTTTTGATAAATCGGACCACCACTTGTCGGGTTACATTGGCGAATGACGCTGCTTCGGCCCACTTGGTGAAATAGTCAATGGCTACCAGGATGAACCGATGTCCGTTTGAAGCCTTAGGTTCAATCAAGCCAATCATGTCGATTCCCCATATGGAAAAAGGCCACGGGGAAGAAAGAACTTTGAGATGTGATGGCGGTACATGAATTTTGTCGGAGTATATCTGACACTTGTGACACCTCCTCATGTACTTGTAGCAGTCGGATTCCATGGTCAACCAGTAGTACCCTGCTCTTAGAATTTTTCTCGCCATTGTGTGTCCGTTGGCATGAGTGCCAAAGGATCCTTCATGAATTTCTTTCATCAGCATTTCTGCTTCTGGTCTGTCTACGCATCGGAGCAAGACCATGTCAAAAATTTTCTTATAGAGAGTGTCACCGCTCAGGAAGAAGTTTCCAGCCAATCTTCTGAGGGTTTTCCTGTCTTTTCTTAGTGCCCCAGGTGGGTACTCTGGTTTCTGAAGGAAGCATTTGATATCATGATACCAAGGTTTGTCGTCTATGACTGCTTCAATCGTAAAGATGTAAGCGGGCCTTTCAAGGCGCATTATGTCGATCTTAGGTAAGTCGTTCCATTGACCTACACTAATCATGGAAGAGAGAGTGGCTAATGCATCAGCCATGTGATTCTCCTCACGAGGGATATGATGAAACTCAACTCTGTTGAAGAAAGGTAGCAACCTTCTTGCGTAGTCTTTGTAAGAAATCAATCCTGATTGGTATGTGTTCCAATCTCCTTTTATCTGATTGATAACCAAGGTTGAATCGCCGTATACGTCCAAGTTTTTGATCCTTAAATCAATTGCTTCTTCGAGACCCATAATACAAGCTTTGTATTCGGCCTCGTTGTCGTACATTTGAACGTAAGTCTGGCAGTGAAAGGAATGTGGGTACCCTAAGGGGTAACAATGATTGCCCCAATTTTGTTTCCATAATGATTAACTGCTCCGTCAAAGACAAGTCCCCATTGGGAACCTGGTTCTGGCCCTTCACTGGGTAACGGTTCATCGCAATCTTTCATTTTTAGATACATGACATCTTCGTCTGGGAAGTCAAACCCGATTGATTCTTGATCGTCAATCGGTTGATGAGCCAAATGATCGGCTAAAATACTTCCCTTAACGGCTTTCTGAGCGTGGTACTCTATGTCATATTCTGATAACAGCATCTGCCAACGGGCAATCCTTCCCATGAGCGCAGGTTTTTCGAAGACGTACTTGATTGGATCCATTTCGGAGATTAACCAAGTAGTATGACGAATCATGTATTAGCGAAGACGTTTGGCTGCCCAAGCCAAAGCGCAACAAGTTTTCTCAAGCATCGTGTACCGAGTTTTGCAGTCGGTGAATTTCTTGCTTAGATAGTAAATGGAAGACTCTTTCTGTTTGGTTTCATCTTGTTGGCCAAGTACACACCCCATTGAGTCTTCCAAGACTGTGAGGTAGATAATCAGTGGTCTTCCTTCCACTAGAGGTGATAGAATCAGAGGATTCAACAGATATTCCTTGATACTGTCGAAGGCGGTTTGACAATCTTTTGTCCAAACGCAATCCTGGTTCTTTTTGAGTAACTTGAAAATTGGCGCACATGTCGCAGTCATGAGGAATATGAATCTGGAGATGTAGTTCAAACGTCCCAGGAATCCTCTGACTTGTTTTTTAGTTTTCGGAGAAGGCATTTCTTGAATGGCCTTGATCTTGTCAGGATCAACCTCAATTCCTTTCTGGCTGACGATGAACCCTAGTAATTTCCCTGAACGGACACCGAAGGTGCACTTGTTGGGATTCAAGCGGAGTTTGTACTTTCGCAAATGCTCGAATAGTTTTGACAGGTGGGTCACATGCTCCTCTTCTGTCTTAGATTTTGCAATCATATCATCGACATATACCTCGATCTCTTTGTGTATCATGTCATGAAAAAGAGTTGTCATGGCCATTTGATAGGTTGCCCGGCGTTCTTCAAACCGAACGGCATTACCTTGTAACAAAATGTACCCCATGGGGTAATGAACGAAGTTTTCTTCATGTCTTTCGGCGCCATTTTGATTTGATTATAGCCCGAGAATCCATCCATGAAGGAGAAAACTTTGAACTTTGTTGTACTGTTTACAAGCATGTCAATGTGTGGTAAAGGAAAGTCGTCCTTTGGACTAGCCTTGTTCAGATCTCGGTAGTCGACACACATTCTGACCTTTCCATCCTTTTTCGGGACGGGTACGATATTGGCTAACCATTGAGGATATTCTGACGTGGCGAGGAAACCCGCATCAATCTGTTTCTGTACCTCCTCTTTTGATTTTGATGGCCATGTCCGGGTGAGTCCGTCTCAACCTCTGCTTTACTGGCGGACATTCCAATCTCAACGGTAAGTGATGTTCCACGATGCTGGTATCCAACCCTGGCATGTCCTTATAGGACCAAGCGAATACATCGGGGAATTCTTTGAGAAGTTTTATCAAACTCTCTTTGGCAGTTGGACTGAGAAGTGCCCCAATCCTGATTTCTTTTCTCTCTTGTTCTGAACCCAAGTTTACCGTTTCCAACGGTTCTTTGTAAGGTTCAATGGACCTTTCCTCTTGTCTAAGTAGTCGGGTGATCTCTTCTGGAATTTCGTCGTCATTTTCTTCTTCAGCCTCGAATATCGGGAACTCAAAGTTGGGAGAAGGCATCGGATCGTATGTTTCAACGGGGTTTAAAACAAGCAATCTGCATGACGTGATGATTCGTGTTTAGAAGAGATAGAGAAAATGCAAGTGTGTGCAGTGTTTTATTTTTATTACTGCTTGCTTTTATTATTGAATTGTTTTTTAGGATTACCATTTTCTGAAAAAGCAAAAAGAGAAAACAACGATTAATGCGGAAATTATAGAACGACATTATTTTATTAATGAACAAGTCGATTCTCGAAACTACAGCCCTATAAAATAAAACTCTGTCGCTTAGGGCGAAGCGAAGAGAGAAAATTTACAGAAAGCGAGCCCTATCAAAACATCAGTTTCACCTGGGCAGGGTGAAAGGTTAAAGATGGCAATTACTTTGACTGATTAACGACCTTCGGAACCTCGATGGCAACCCATTGGCGGCAAACTCCTCGGTGAATCACAAAGTCTGGCACCTTCCTTGGTTTGTCTTCAGAAATGACGTTGATTTCTGGTGGAGCAGGATCATTGGAATATGTCTCCCAGGCAGAATTGTCGTAGGAGAATTCCTCAGTTGTATTTTGCATAGTATTTGTGCTCTCAGCTGTATCTCCCCATCCAGTAGGCTGGATATCTTCGAGCCTGATACGAGAGCTTTCGGGAGCGGTGTACCTAACCATATAGTCTTATTTTCCACTCAGTTGTCCCAAGGTGTCCCAAACTTCTTCGGAACTGGAGGAGTCATCTCTCTCGATGACGTTGACCTCGGGAAAAGCATAGTTGATGAATTCAAGTCCTGCAAATGTTGCGAATTCATCTTCATGTTGAGTAGTTTCTGAATGACCTGAGTGTTGATCCCATGACACGGTGGGGACACAGGTATTCTGTTCAATGACGGTCAGCTGATTTTCATTGTTCGGCTGACTTTCTGGCACCAAGTCTCCTGGGTAAGGCTACCACATTGGCAGACCATCCATTGGGCCATAGTAGGTGTAGTCAAAATTGTCTTTCATCGGAGTGTCCTCCTCTAATGAGTTTGGCGGAGCACGGCATCCTTCTGGATCACAATCTCCATATATCATTTCGACATCTGACCGTGGTATAAATCTCGGACTCTGTGCGGGATAGCAAAATGGTATAGGCACCTCTTCCTGAGACATATAACCGTCCTCGTTAAGGTAGGACTTCCATTCTTCATCTGTGTCAAAGGGATATTCCTCATTGATAGCATGTACTGCTTGAGACACTGGGTGAAGGAAATCTCCACTGTGGAAGAAGTTTTGAAGGGGATGAAGACTTTCATCGTTGGCAGCTGTCTGGGTACAGGTTGTAGAAAAACCAAGACCCTTCTTTGTTGTATTGCCAGTAGGAATGACAAGTTGTCCCCATCCTGTCGTATCGGTACTCTCGACCGCTTTGATAGCATCGTTGTATGAAGAAATGGAAGTTCCTTCTTTGAACTGATTGTTCTTGCTCACCGACAGTGCTTGGAACTGAGTTCCAATAACCTCCTCGGGTTCTATATCAGCAGATGATGACAAGTTACTCAACAGCAAGGCCTGCTCCCCGTAGACTGTGATAAGTTGGCCGTTCTGGACGAACTTTAGCTTTTGGTGGAGGGTGGAAGTAACCGCCCCAGCCTGATGTATCCAAGGTCTTCCTAATAAACAACTATACGTTGCCCAGATATCCATGACCTGGAAAGTGACTTGGAAAGTATGAGGACCGATAGTTATAGGAAGATCCACTTCTCCGATAACTATTTTTCTGGATCCGTCGAACGCTTTGACGACGACCTCGCTGATTCTCATCGGAGGGCCTTTGAATGATAATTGCATCAAAGTGGACTTCGGCATAACATTCAGGGATGACCCTGTGTCTACCAGTACGCTGGCTAAAGCATCGTCCTGGCACTTGACTGTGATATTGAGCGCCATGTTATGACGACGACCCTCTGCAGGTAATTCCTCATCACTAAATCCCAAATTGTTGCAGGAAGTGATGTTAGAGACAATACTATCGAACTGTCTGATTGTTACATCCTGTTCAACAAAGGCTTGCTCCAAGATTTTCTGTAGAGCCTCCCTGTGGGCTTCTGAACTGAGTAATAATGATAATACCGAGATCTTTGAAGGAGTTTGTAACAGTTGATCGACAATGTTGTATTCACTCCTTTGGATGAGCTTCAGCATCTCATCATTATTTTTCGAAAGGTCGGGATTACTGGATTGACCGACTGATAGATCAGGAGTTTCCGTCTGAAGTTCCTTTTCTTTGTTAGCCTCCTCAACCCCTCGGTTAAAGATTATACCACTCCGTGTTACACGACTGATGTCTGCAATATTCACAACGGAGGGTAATGGAATTTCCTTTCCATTTTTAATTGTCGTTGCACTGTATTTATAAGGGATTGCCTTAGCTGATTCATACAGTAGTGGTCCCGGCAGATAGATGACTACAGGAGCCCTCTGATTTTTCTGACCATCGTAAGTAATCTCGATCCGTTCCCGGTTGGGAACTTTAGATTCGTCAAGTAGAGGGATGATGGCAAAAACATCCCTGGTCCTGTGATGACCAGTGATCGCGACAACATCCTCAACTTGATCGACAAGGTAGTTCGGCGTCCAGTTGATGGGTCCAGAACCCAGATATGGACGAATCTCTCCACGATCCACCTGACCCTGAAGAGCTGCTCTCACAAGGTAACACCCTTGGTTACTTTCCGAACAGACGGTACAACGGTCATAATTGTGTGGTGGCACTTGGCCACGCCCACTTTGAATACAATGTAACCTCACTAGGTTAGCTTCCACAGATCAGACATCCTGACTCTGACGCTGAGTGGGGTTTCTGTTATTGATACTAATTTGCTGAGTATCTTCATCCAAATAAATTGGCATCCACCAGTGATTTAACAAGTGCCGAAGTGCCTCCTGGACAAGGGTACAACCTCGATCGTTTTCGCAACCCGCTTTACAACTTTGATAGTCATGTGATATTAAGAATCCGAGTCGGACCTGCCAAGTATGTAACTCTACCAGGTTGGTATTCATCATGCGAATATCGAAGATCTGAACCATGTTGATCTGATAAGGGTTCCTATCATGGCAGTCTTGGATCCATCCAAGATCCATCTGACGCTGGAGGGCCTCCTGTATGAAAAAGGATCCCTGTTTGTTTAACGAGCAAGTCAGACAAGAACTGTAATCGTGCCGCGGCAGATTATGATATTGGCTTTGCCTTGAGTGCATCGCCACCAGGTTGGCATTCATCGCACGGATGTCATGGTTTTGAATGATGTTGGAATTCGTGTAGACCATGTTAACTCCACGAACTCGGTGCTCTTGGATCCATCTGAGATCCATTTGTTCCTGTAGGGCTGCTTGCACCACATAACATCCTTGATTGTCTTTAGAGCAGATATCACACTGGTGATAATTATGAGGTGGCACATGGCCATATCCACTCTATCTATAATGCATCTTGACCAGATTGGTTTTCAACAAGAGTACATCGTGAATTTGATAGACATCGTTAGTCTCTCCTTCTATCAAATTGACTGCAACCTTCTCATGTTGAGGCAGCGGGTTCATGAGAACATTAGGATTTGTATCCTTGAAGGATAAGACCCCGCTCCTAACAAGTTTTTGCACGTCGGACTTGAAATTGAGACAAGTCTCTATGTTATGCCCTGATGCTCCTTGGTGGTAATGGTAAGTTTGATCCACCTTAAACCAAAAAGGCGGATTTTCCGGTACTGTAAGAGGAGATTTAGTCTGAATGTGCCCCTTAGCCAGTAGTAATGGAAACAGCTCTGCGTACGACATGGGTATAGGATCAAATCCTGGTGGCCGTGTTGTACGGTTGTTGCTATATGGAGGACGAGCCTGCTGAAGAGGCTGTTGTGTCCTTTGCTGATCAGGTTGGCTCTGCGCAACCTGAGGTTGATACGTAGGCGCGGTGCTGATAGCAGGAGTTACAGCTGCTACCGGTTGATAACGTCGCCTTTGCTTTCTAAGAGAGATATTCCCAATATCTTTCTCTTTTTTCTTAGGGAGAGCACCACCATATTTTTTAGTACCGCTCGTCGATCCAGTGTCTTTTACCAAACGTCCTTCTCGGACGGCTTCCTCAAGACGTATGCCCATGCCCACCATCTCGGTGAAATCACTGGGTGCACTGGAAACCATTCGGTCATAGTAAAACGAGCTTAAGGTTTTTAAGAAGATATTTGTCATCTCTTTTTCCTCAAGAGGTGAACAAATTTGAGCGGCAATCTCACGCCACCTTTGAGCATACTCCTTAAAGGTTTCCTTGTCCTTTTGCGACATCGATCTGAGTTAATCTGTGTCGGGTGCCATGTCCAAATTGTATTTGTATTGTTGGACGAAGGCAGTGCCAAGATCTCTGAATGTGCTGATCGTGGCACGGTTTAAACCCATGTACCATTTGAGTGCGACACCGGTTAAACTATCCTGGAAGTAGTGAATCAACAGGTCCTGATTCTCCATCTGAGCTGACATCCGCCGAGCGTACATCACCAGATGGCTTTGAAGGCAAGAGTTACCCTTGTATTTTTCAAAGTCGGGCACTTGAAATTTGTGCGGAACTTTTACATTGGGGACCAAGCAGAGGTCTACGGCGTCCTTTCCAAATAAATCCTGACCGCGAATGGCTTGCAGCTCCTTCTGCATTTCCAGAAACTGCTCCTGGAATTCATCCATTCTATTGAACATGGTTTCCTTTTTACCAGAAGGTATCTGTGGAATTTGTCCTTCCGGGACAGTGTGCACCACAGGGGGTGGTACCGTGACTACGGCAGTGAGTCTTGGCATTTCCTGAAGTTTGTAACCTTCAGGAGTCTTCAGTATGCCTCTGGCATCTTCGCTTTCCTGAAGTTTGTAACCTTCAGGCCCAGCGGCTTCTGTTATGATTCCCTGATCTTCATTGATCGGCGGAACATATCCTTCCGGGATATAGTTAACAGGCATGCCCCAATGACGATCTTTCGGCATTTGATACCTAGGATCATACTTCTCCATTATGGGCGTTGAGGTGATCTCTGAGATCACAGTCCTTTGTAGCTGAGCTTCTGCCATGGCTTGCATGTCGTTACAAAGCTTTCTCATATCCTCTCTTAGAGCGTCGATCTCTTCTTTCAACTCTCTGTTTTCTTCCTCAAGATCATCCATCTTTTTCTAACGATTGGCCCGAGTATTGTACGAATGAGACAGTTTGACTCTAGAACCAAGACACAAACGTGAGATTCGTAGGTAAGAAGAATACGCGATGTGAGAATGATGAATGCAATGATTATATTAATTGTTTTTTTGGTTTAATCAAAATAAACTTCGACAATTAGATTGCAAATATCAAACGGCGGGGAAACCCCTTTTTATTGAATTCAAAGGATTACAGAAATGGAAATACAGTAGATTATAAGGTACAGAAAGAGAAACCTAAGCTAGTGGGTCCCGGGTCCTCTCTGAAGAGAAATCGGGTGCTGACTCTGGTATCTTCCTTTTCTTTGACCGGGGCTCTTCGACCGTTGTCGGGTTGTCATTCCTTTGCCAGGTGAAAGGAGCGAGCAAATACCTTTGGTCATCTTGATTATCCACAGCATTTTGCTCTAAAATCTCAATCAGAGCATCTTTCTCTTTCAGTAATTGTTGTATTTTGATGCACTCTATGTCGAGGGTGCGATACTTGTTCTTCCAAGACTTCCTCTCCTTTTGAACTTTGTTGAGAGTAACCTGAAGCTTTTCAGTTTCCGTCATGAAATACATGACATATTCTCTCGGCGGAAGAATTCCGTAACGAGGATAAGGCATTTTTAGCTTGAGAGCTCTAGTTTGTACCCAATGGAGATAAGGCTCCATCGAGACACAATCCGGTTTTCCTAGAGACTCTTGTCATTTCTTATGAACGTGTTTCCAAGAGTGTACTATTTCCATCTTTAGTGCTCTGTCGTTTTCTCCTTCTTTGAAGAAAAGACCTTCCAGATGAACACCCAGTGGGACGTGTCTCATCGGGTATCCAAACTGACGGCGAACCAACACCGGATGATAGTTGATTCCTCCTTTAGTTCCTATGAGGGGTATGTTGGGGAAGTTTCCACAACGATCTATGATTCTGATTCCATCATAGATCCTATTACACCAATCTATATCAGAGTTGGTAAGAGACATGATCTTCTGCGACCAACGTAAGGCACTCTTGCAATCCTAAAAAGCAGCAGACTTGGGCAAGTGGGAGATAAACCATTTGTAAAGCAAAGGTACACAGCATATGATCTCCCCTCCGCTATACAAATTTCCCAAATGTACAGAATGATACACATCTGTGAGCAAAGTCGGCACAGGGTTTCCAATGAGAAAAACCTTAATGGAGTTGATATCAACGAAGTTATTGATGTTGGGAAACAAAAATAACCCGTAGGTGAGCAAGACAAAGACGCTTTCAAAAGCAGTCATGTTTCCTATACTGGCAAAATACAGGGCCTTCTTTGTCAAGAACTGGGCTGGCAAACCTTGGATGCCACCCTTAGTGGTTAGGTGAGTCCTGACCTCAGACTCGTCCAAATGAATTGCTCTTGCAATGGTCTGATTCTTTGGAATTTCTTCCAGTCCAGAAAATGGAGCTCGATCAGTAATGTGAAGATCAATCAGATGAGAATACTCCTTCAGTGTTGGTGCGAGCTGGTAATCCGGGAATGTGAAACAGTGATAAACTGGATCATAAAACTGAATGAACGCATCCATGATTCCCTCAATCACATGGACTCTTAACAGTGGTAGCAGACCTCCGTGATTGGCTCTGAAAGCCTCAGGGTTAGTGATCATCCTCGCTAACCTTCTCAAATCCTCTAGCTTTGGAACCTTGAAGGTATACCTACGGGTTCTCCTTCTACCGAAATCCATTAGTGCAATCCTTTTCTCTGATATTTGCAATCACAGTCTTAGTTTAATTTGAAAAATACAAAGACTAAAAGAGAAATTTTTTCTTGTTTTAATGTTTTTTAAATGAATGCATGAATGCAGCACACAAAAACATAGGAAAAACATGGGGTCAAAGGGTCGTTGTCATGAAGTCAAGGCTCTACCCATCCCCAAAGGTTTATACTAGGGTGATTTTTGTACCTGTACTCATTATCATCAGCTCCTCCCAGGAAAGCAAAACAACAAGCAGATCGCCAGCGAGTTGTAGAGCGATCTTAGAGTAAGTGCCATTCACCGAGAATAGATCACCAGCCTCAAATGAGGGCAGTATCGCGTAACAACTATTCCCGATAGTTTCCGCACTACAAAAGGGTTTGGCTCCTCAGCTTCTTAGACATCACAATCGGCCCATTGTCTAGGTGAGAGAATGGGATGCATTGGTCAGCCTCCACTGAGGTTGATGGTCGACCTCGTCGCCATCACTTATCTTAAGTGTATACTCAATCTTTCAACATGCGGCATCACACGCATTCCCATTAGCAGAAAAATAAACACGTATAGCAATTAGGAAAAGCAGTATATATATTTGTCCTAATTATCCTAGACCTTTAAAGCTATGAATCCTAAGTTCCTGACAGAAAATGGGTTCCCCGGCAGAAGCCCCAATCTGTGGTATTCACACAAGTGAAGAGGAAAAAGGTTAAGAAGAGCCCCACGGTGGGTGCCACTTTTAAAGTTTCCACCCGATAGATGGGAAGAGAACAAGATCTCGCTACAAAGGTGAGATAGATCCTAATGACGTTTTCCCCAGCAGATTCGGCATTTTTCTGTAGCGAGTGATTTTTGGATGTGGTTGCGAAGCACGATCGCTCTGGTACTACAACTCGATTCATTTTTTATCCTATTAAAGCTGATGAAGGAAGGGAAATAGATGTCTCCAATTAACCCTGCTTGCATACTGAGATTAAACAGTCAAAACTGTTGGTTTACTGATGCTACAAAGATTCGGGGTTTCTCCTAGGTTATTTTGTTGACAAGGGGTGCTTTAGGCTATCGGTTAGGATGTTAGGACGAATGTATGAGAGTATGGGATTTTGGGTTTTTGTTTAGTGTGCTCGCTAAGATTTTTTCTTTCAATCTTATGCCTACGTATTCTCGTTTACCAAAACAGGGAAATCAGAGCGATCGTAGTTCCTCCTATTCTATGGGAGGAAATGGTTGTTTTGGTGTCTTGTTCAAAGCCCAAGACGTGAAGCTAAAAGTGTTGACCTTAGAGAGAATTTGTCATCTCTAAAGGGGTCTATTTGTCACAACTGTTGGGTGACTGACTGTAAAGGAGGATTACTTTAATCGAGATTTGTGAATCCGGAAATGCCATAATTTCCTTTATAGGGGATTTTAACCTGAAGGAGAAGACTTTAACTCAGTTTAGAGCAATGCCATCTTTCCTTAGGAATTTCTCATACTAAAAGAGGGACATTGGCCTGGATGTAGATGATCCAGAGGCTTGCCGCTTACATCAATTAGATGAAGGGGAAAGAGTCGTTGAAGTTTGTGTACTATGAACGAGGCACAACTTTGATGCTAAAAGGTTGATTGGACCAACCAGTGGTTTTCTTATACAAAGCCTAAGAGGAGGCTAATATGTGCCTCGTACAAAGCTCGAGAGAAAGGCTAAATGGTTTTGACTCGATGATGGAGTCTTTTGGTATCTCGTATAAAGCCCGAGATGGAGGCTATTTGACTCAACAAGAGAGTTTTTGTATCTCGTACAAAGCCCGAGATGGAGGCTATTTGACTCAACCAGAGATTTTTTGTATCTCGTACAAAGCCCGAGATGGAGGCTATTTGACTCAACTAGAGAGTTTTTGTATCTCGTACAAAGCCTGAGATGGAGGCGAAAGGGTGATTGACTCAACGAGGGAGTCTCTTTATGTGTCTCATACAAAGCCCGAGAGAGAGGCTAAACGTTGAGTGACAGGTCCAGTATGCTGATTTAAAGAAAAAATCAGTTCTTATATGAGCAACACTGTACTCGAGGATTTGATTCGAGGATCCGGGCTATTCCTGTTCTTTAAGGAATTAGGAAATCTGAAGGGTATTGAGACTGTTCGAGTCTACGGGTTTTCTTCCTATTTAACGAAGGGGTCACTTGAGAATGTCTGGAAAACTCAAGGAGATTAGACTATCTGTGTCTAGAGTTTCATCTTTTGTACCATGCTTTGAGAAACAGTAGTAGACTCTTTGAAAGGACTGTTCTATGCAGATGACTAATTTCTATTCCTATACCTCTAGGAGGTCATCGGGACAATTTGTACGAAGCCTAAGAGCAGGCTGGAAACTTTTAAGAAGCCGATCGGTCCTTGTACGAAGCCCAAGAGGAGGCTATCATTCCTGGAGGAAGAATCATTATACGAAGCCTAAGAGGAGGCTGTGAATACTTCTAAGAAGCCGACGGGTCCTTGTACTAAGCCCAAGAGGAGGCGGGGTTGCTTTCAGGAAGCCTGTGGGTCCTTGTACGATGCCCAAGAGGAGGCCGATGATTTTAAGAAGCCCGTGGGTCCCCAAACCCCGAGAAATTCAAGACAGGCTATTCACAAGGAATAGATCAAGCCAGGAAAGTTTGAGAATTTGGAAGAAACTCAAAGATGCCATTCACGGAGAATACATTCATCTCTGGGAGTAGAGTTTCTTGACAATACCTAATGAGGACAGCCGAAGAGAAGACTGTATCTGGTGATCCTATTGGGGATCTAGTTGTCTATTTCTATGAATAAATGAAACGGCGTCACCTAGTTCTAGACGTAGTTGCCAGGGAAACTCGAAATATCTATACTATTATTACACAGTTGATATGACTTTATGAAAGAAGACTTACAGTGAAACAGCCCCACAATACAATTATATGTATATGAAAGTGGTAAATGAAAGCGTATAAACACTTACTCGGTTGTAGAGCTTCCATGCTGTTTGGTTAGTTGTTCAACAAAGAAAGATTGAAAACAATAGTATATTTCAAAATCAAAGGAGAAAGTGCTTTGAAAAAGAAATATTTGGGGCTTACAACTCAAAGAGAGGCCCAGGGTTTTATTAGTGAGCGCACTGTTTAAATTTGTATAGAGGGACTTATACAAGTGACTGAGGCCCAAAAAGGTTTTCTGTACAAAGGGATGGGTCTTACACTCTCTCAAGAGGCCCAAAAGGTTTAAAGAAAAAGAGTGGGGCTTATAACACGAGGGTAGGCCCAGTTGAATTTTCGTTAAAAATGGTGATCGCGCCGAGATTTTCTTTTAACGCGAAGGGGCTTATACAATATCTGAGGCCCAAATGATTTTGGTTAAAAGGGGGTTGGGTCTTACACTCTATTAGAGGCCCAAAAATTTTGAATGGGTCTTACTACTCGAGGGTAGGCCCAGTTGGTTAATTTTAAACTGGCGACGATCGCGTCGTTTATTCAAAAATGTACTGTGGGACTTATACAACGAATGAGGCCCAAAAAGTTTTCTGTACAAGAGGGTTGGGTCTTACACTCTAATAGAGGCCCAAAGAGTTTTAAGAAAATAAATGGGTCTTATTACTCGAGGGTAGGCCCAGAAGGTTATTTTTCAAAAGGCGACGATCGCGCCTGTAATACCCCAAATTTTGACCACTTAGATTTCCCATCATTGTGAAAATCATCATCACAATATGGATGAACCATCATGCTTCATTAGTCTCCCCAAAGATGGGTGAGCATCCACTACAATCAAAATTAGGGTTTCAAGCCCTCTCTGAGTGCTTAGACAAAGGATCAATCAAGAAATGACATGATCTTCAACTTGTCTAATCTCTCAAACATCCATAATGGATCAAAAAGGACTCCCACTTCAAGGATTAAGCACAAGGCTGCTCCCTTCTAGGTGGATCAAGTCTCAAGATCGACAGTGTCACCAAATTAGGGTTTTGGTCGACCAGAGTCTCCAGATGAAAATTTTCATCTGGGCACAAGGCAATGATCCAAAACATGACCTAATATGCTTCATGGAACCTCATGAACCCATGCATCAAGTCAATTTTGCCTCAGGGGATGCATTCATCAAAAATCAGGAATTAGGGTTTCTTGACCTAATTCACCCCTAAGTTGACTTTTGGGACAAACCATGAGCCAAGACCTCAAGAGATGATTTGAGGGTCTCTAATACACCATATTGATCCATTTGGAACAATGGATTGATCCTAGAAGCTTGAGCAACAAGTCTCATTTTCATCTGCACCACAATTAGGGTTTTAAGGGAAAAGTCAACTGTAACTTTGACTTTTGACCAGCACATGCTCCCAAACCCTAATACATGATTGAATATACCCTATGACACCCATGGAACATGTCCATCAAGTTTGATTTAGGTCAAGGACATGATTTCCTGAAGAATTGCACAGTTTGGAATTCATCTGATAAAAAGTCAACTGTGCACAAAAGTCAACTTTGACTTTTTGAGATTTTTCACCAAAATGGATTTTTAACCCTAAAATGATGTTAATGTATGATTTGAATCATCATTCATCAAGAAAAATCAAGGAAAGTGAGATAACTTGTAAAAGGGGTAACCATAAAACTTAGAAATTTTTCTAAGTTAAAAATAATGTGGCAAAGGTACCAACTTTGGAGGACCATAACTCCTAAACCACAAGGCCATTTTTTCTCATCCAAAGATGGATTTGTAGCCCTCATTATCACCTACAAAAACTTCAACTACAAGTCATTCCAATTCATTAAGGATTTTGAGTTATGGAGTGATCAAAGTGGCTGAAAAGTGAAAATGTCACTTTTTCCAACACTTAGTGAAATTTTCACTAAGTCAGATTCTGCTTCACTTTTTGCCAAATGTAGGGGGATTTTTCACTTGGAATCAAAAGAGATCAAAACCAAACTTGTTCAAATAGTTATTGTATCATGTAAGATCTTTCCAAAATGGCCAAGAACATTGCCAAATTCAACCTACACCATGAGATACAACCTTGCCAAGTTGCCTTGCTGAAATCTGTCAAGGCAAGGCAGAATTTGCAACTTTGGTCGATTTGCCAAAATCAGCCAAATTCAATTGCTCCTATCCACTTGGACACCTCAGAGGATTGAATCTAAAGGGGACAATCACTGAGCCAAGCCTCCAAGGTCCAAGGAACAAGGAATAGCATGTTGAACCTAGAGTTGCCAAAATAGGGACAAGACTTCAAATTTGGAATGAGGCATTCAATGGAACCATCAAGGTGGCATGGACTGAGCCATTCTCATCTGAAATCAGTCAAGACTTATCCAAGACCAAGGGGACCAAAGCTCTGTGCCCTAACCTCTAGTCAATGGCTAGAGGAGACTTGGATTTTCATTTGCCAACATTGGCCAAACCTACTTACCAGCTGCCATGCACTATTCCTTGCAAAACAAACTTGCTCTACTATAAATAGAGCTCAATTGTGGTCAGTTTAAGTACACCAAAGCCATCTAACAGATGCTTTCCTCAAAATCTCTTTCTCTTGGCAAAAATGCCTTTCTTAGCAAGGTAACTATCGGGTTTTGAGTTTGAGAGCAATTCTGCACAAACCAATCACTCACACACCTCACATACATCACATATGAGCTGATCAAACACTCACATAACTTCTGAAACATCAATTTCATGAAATCACCAGCTGGTTGCTCAAATTTTCAAACAAGGTACAGCTGAGGTACCACAAAATGATCCAGCCAATTTCAATCAAGTCCAACCATCCAAACACAATCCATAGGGTGTAGGGAAGCTGTCCAGATCATCACAACTCATCTGTAACACCTCCAAATCAAAAATCACTTTGAACTTGTTGTCACGGCTTGGAGGTAAGCACATACTTGGTCATCTCTCAATCTATGCATATTTCCTCGCACAATAATTTGGCCATATGTTCATAATCATGCATGGAATGTTTTCCCTCAATTAATTACATTGTTTGAATCGTGTATCAAAAATCCTAGCCTTCATGCAGAAATTAGGGTTCTTGAGGTTTCTTCGTGATTTCTTGTTGTATGTTTAATTTAAATGAAATTGAAGTACATAGACATGATCGTGAGGTTGAGACGAGCATAATGATATGTGGATTGCATGATATGATTACGTATTCATGGAGATTGGATAGAAAACGCAAATCTGAGAAACCAAGAACACGCGCGTGTTCTTCAGCTTGTTCTTGGCGCCTTTTTTTCAAATTCAAATATTTGAATTTTGTGATTTTGTTTAATTGATTCAAAAATTAATTTCTCTCTGAGTTTTAATGATTTTGAGTTGATTCTTTTTTTTAATAATTCACAAAAATGTTAAAATATTTTATTTTATCAAAAAATCCCAAAAATATTATTTATTTCATGTAATTGATATTTTTGTAAAGAATTAATATTTTGATTGTTTTTGGCATTTTAAATATTTTTTCTACATTGATTTTGCAACTTTTAATGCTTTCTAATTATTTTGTAGGTCAATACTTAATTTTTGAAGCATTAATCCAAGATCACAATTTGTTTTCCATGTGTTAAACAATTTTTTATCATTTTAATTGAATTTTTATTCAATTAAATACATTTTGAAAACAAATTAGGGTTTTGGATTAATTCAACCCTCATAAATCATTTTCAAAACTCTTTGGGCCTCTATTAGAGTGTAAGACCGAATCCTTTTTTTGACCAAATCATCTTTGGGCCTCAGTTATTGTATAAGTCCCGATACCGTCAAAAAACAAACGGCGCGATCGTCGCCTTTTCAAAAATCATCTGGGCCTACCCTCGAGTAGTAAGACCCATTTATTTTTCTTCAAAACACTTTGGGCCTCTATTAGAGTGAAGACCCCATCCCCCTTTTAACCAAAACATTTTGGGCCTCACTTATTGTATAAGTCCCTCCGCGTTAAAAGAAAACCTCGGCGCGATCGCTATTTTTAAACGAAAAATCATTTGGGCCTACCCTCGTGTTATAAGCCCCTCTCTTTTCTTTAAACCTTTTTGGGCCTCTTGAGAGAGTGTAAGACCCATCACTTTGTACAGAAAACCATTTTGGGCCCCAGTCACTTGTATAAGTCCCTTTGTACAAATTCAAACAGTGCGCTCACTGATAAAACTCTGGGCCTCTCCTTGAGCTGTAAGCCCCAAATCTTTCTTTTTCAAAGCACTTTCTCCTTTGATTTTGAATATACTGTTGTTTTCAATCTTTCTTTGTTGAACAACTAACCAAACAGCATGGAAGCACTACAACCGGTAAGTGGTTATCACTTTCATTTACTGCTTTCATATTATAAACTGTATTGTGGGGCTGCTCACTGTAAGTCTCTTTTCATAAACTCATATCTACTGTGTAATAATAGTATATATATTTCGAGTTTCCCCGGCAACTACATCTAGAACTAGGTGACGCCGTTTCATTTATTCGTACAAATAGACGCCTAGATCCCCAATAGGAGCACCAGATACAGTCTTCTCTTCGGCTGTCCTCCTTAGGAATCGTCAAGAAGCTCTACTCCCCAAGATGAATGTATTCTCCGTGAATGGCATCTTTGAGTTTCTTCCCAATTCTCGAACTTTCCTGACTTGATCTATTCCTTGTGGATAGCTGGCCTTGAATGTCTCGGGGTTTGGGTACCCACTACGGTCATAATCTTGGACCTTAACTAAGGAACCCTCTTTAAAAGCTAAAAATCGCTGGATAGTAAACCTCGCACGTTTACCAGTGTTTTTCATCTTTAAAAGAGTTATCTCTCCTAATGGAAAGGAGATGATAGACCCACGGGCTTCTTAAAGGCATCGGCCTCCTCTTGGGTATTATTCAAGGACACTACGGCTTCTTAGAAGTATTCACAGCCTCCTCTTAGGCTTCGTATAATGATCTCTTCCTCCGGGAATGATAGCCTCCTCTTGGGCTTCGTGCAAGGACCCGTCGGCTTCTTAAAAGATTCCAGCCTCCTCTTGGGCTTCGTACAAATTATCCCGACGACCTCCTAGAAGTATAGGAACACAACCTAGTCATCCTCATAGAACAGTCCTTTCATAGAGTCTACTACTGTTTCTCGAAGCATAGTACAAAAGATAAAACTCTAGACTTGGACAGTCTAACTTCCTTGAGTCTCAAAGACATTCTCAAGCACCCTTCGTTAAATAGGAAGAAAACCCGCAGACTCGGATAGTCTCGATATCCTTTGGATTTCCCGTTTCCTCAAAGAGAAGGAAATATCCCTGATCCTCAAATTAAATCCCTGTGTACAGTGTTACTCATATAAGAACTGATTTTCTCTTTTAAATCAGTATATTGGATCTGTCACTCAACTGAAACAGTTACAATAGCCTCCATCTCGGGCTTCGTACGAGATACCAAAATTCTCCCCAGTGGAGTCAAAACAACCTTTTCGCCTCTCTCTCGGGCTTTGTACGAGATACAAAAACACTCTCTTACTGAGTATAAAAGATTCTCCAACTGAGTAAACTCTTTGCTAGCCTCCTCTTAGGCTTTGTATAACGATATGCCCCATTGGGTCAAAAACTTTTAGCCTCTCTCTCGGGCTTTGTACGAGACACAAAATAGCCTCCTCTTAGGCTTTGTATAATGATTTTCCTAGCGGAAATTAGCCTCCTCTTAGGCTTTGTATAAGAAAACCACTGGTTGATCCAATCGACCTTTTAGCATCAAAGCTGTGCCTCGTTCACAGTACACAAACATCAACAACTCCTTTCATCTAATCGCTGTAAGCGGCAAGCCTCTGGATCATCTATATCCATGCCACTGTCCCTCTTTTAGAATAAGAAATTCCTAAGGAAAGATGGCATTGCTCTACACTGAGTTAAAGTCTTCTCCTTCAGGTTAAAACCCTTTCTTCGGAAATTATGGCATTGCTCGGATCCGCGTATCCCAGTTAAAGTAATTCTCCTTCTCCCCTCTTTAGAGATGAAAAATTCTCTCTAAAGCTGAGGTTTTTCAGCTTCACGTCTTGGGCTTTGAACAAGACACAAATAGACCTTTCAGCTTCACATCTTGGGCTTTGAACAATATACAAACTACCTTTCGCTTCACGTCTTGGGCTTTGAACAAGACACCAAAAACCAATTTCCTCCCATAGAATAGGAGGAACTACGAACGCTCTGATTTCCCTGTTTCAGCATACGGGAATACGTAGGCATAAGATCGAAAGAAAAGATCTTAGCGAGCGCAATCAACAAAAAACCCAAATCCCATATCTGCGTCAATCAAAAGCAGTAATTCAAAAGCACCAGTTCTAACATCCTAATCCTTATTCCCCGCCAGAAACCTTCTGCCCAGATCGAAAGAAAGAAACCTGTATTGGCGAAATACGAATAACCAGTACAAAGGCCCCCCCACATTGATAGCATCCGTAACCTAACAGACCGCTGTTTAAACTCAGTATGCAAAGCAGGGTTAATTGGAGACATCTATTTCCCTTCCTTATTCAGCTCACAATAGGATAAAAAATGAATCAACCTGTAGTCAAAGCTCAAACCGCAGAGAGCGACCAGCGCTTAAGAACCGCGTCCAAAATCGCTCGCTACAGAAAAGTGGCGCCCACCGTGGGGCCCGTTCCTTTCTTTCTGCTTCTCTTGTGTGAAAAATTACACAAATGGCGACTCTGCTGGGGAGTCTCCTTTTCTGCCTTAGGGCATCATCCCCGTTTTCTACGGAAAATGGGAACTCTACCGAAGAGAAAGATTGACCTATGCTGGTCCATCTCTTAGGCAGAGAACCACAAATTGGGGCTTCCGCCGGGGAACCCATTTCTGTCAGGAACTTAAGAATCGTAGCTTTATAAGTCTAGGATGATTAGGACAAATATATATACTGCTTTTCCTAATTGCTATACGTGTTTATTTTTTTGCTACTGGGAATGCGTGTGATGCCGCATGTGGTGAGATTGAGTATACACTTAAGAAAAGCCAACCTTTTTCGTAGTGCGGAAGCTATCGGAAATAGCTGTTACGCGATACTACCCTCATTTGAGGCTGGTGATCTATTCTCGGTGAATGGCACTTACTCTAAGATTGCACACAACTCGCTGGCGATCCGCTTGTTGTCTCCCTTCCTGGGAGGAGCTGATGATAATGAGTACAGGTACAGAAATCACCCTAGTATAAACCTTTGGGGATGGGTAGAGCCTTGACTTCATGACAACGACCCTTTGACCCCATGTTTTTTCTATGTTTTTGTGTGCTGCATTCATGCATTCATTTAATAAAACATTAAAACATTCAAAAAATTTCTCTTCTAGTCTCTCTGTTTTTCAAATTAAACTAAGACTGTGATTGCAAATATCAGAGAAAAGGATTACGGTAATGGATTTCGGTAGAAGGAGAACTCGCCAGTATACCTTCAAGGTTCCAAAACTAGGGGATTTGAGAAGGTTAGCAAGGATGATCGTTAACCCAGAGGCTTTTAGAGCCAAGCACGGTGGTTTGCTACCACTGTTAAGAGTCCATATGATTGAGGGAATCATGGACGCACTCATTCAGTTCTACGATCCGGTTTATCACTGTTTCACATTCTCGGATTATCAGCTATCACCAACGCTGGAGGAGTATTCTCATCTGACTGATTTACATATCACTGATCGAGCTCCATTTTCTAGACTGGAAGAAATTCCAAAGAATCCGATCATTGCAAGAGCAATTCATTTGGACGAGTCTGAGGTCCGGACTCACATGACCACTAAGGGTGGCATCCAAGGTTTGCCAGCCCAGTTCTTGACAAAGAAAGCTCTGTACTTCGCTAGTATAGGGAACGGGACTGCTTTTGAAAGCATCTTTGTCTTGCTCACCTACGGGTTATTTTTGTTTCCCAACATTAATAACTTCGTCGATATTAACGCTATTAAGGTTTTTCTCATTGGAAACCCTGGGCCGACTTTGCTCGCAGATGCGTATCATTCTATACACTTGGGGAATTTGTACAGCAGAGGGGAGATCACATGCTGTGTACCTTTGCTCTTCAAATGGTTTATCTCTCACTTGCCCAAGTCTGCTGCTTTTTGGGATTGCAAGAGTGCCTTACGTTGGTCGCAGAAGATCATGTCTCTCACCAACTCTGATATAGATTGGTGTAATAGGATTTATGAGGGAATCAGGATCATTGACCGTTGTGGAAACTTCCCCAACGTACCCCTCATAGGAACTAAAGGAGGAATCAACTATCATCCGATATTAGTTCTTCGTCAATTTGGATACCCGATGAGACACATCCCACTGGGTGTTCATCAGGAAGGTCTTTTCTTCAAAGAAGGAGAAATTGACAGAGCACTAAAGATGGAAATAGTGCAAGCTTGGAAACATGTTCATAAGAAAGGACGAGAGTCTCTGGGAAAACCGGACTGTGTCTCGGTGGAGCCTTATCTCCATTGGGTACAAACTAGAGCTCTCAAGCTAAAGATGCCTTATCCTCGTTACGGAATTCTTCCACTGAGGGAAATTGTCATGTACTTCATGACGGAAACTGAAAGGCTTCAGATTACTCTCAACAAAGTTCAAAAGGAAAGAAGGTCTTGGAAGAACAAGTACCGCACCCTCGACGTAGAGTGTATCCAAATACAACAACTACTAAAAGAGAAAGATGCTCTGATTGAAATTTTGGAGCAGCATGCTGTAGAGAATCAAGATGACCAAAGGAATTTGCTCGCTCCTTTCACCTGGCAAAGGAATGACAACCTGACAACGGCCCAAGCGCCCCGGTCAAAGAAAAGGAAGATACCAGAATCAGCACCCGGTTTCTCCTCAAAAAGGACTCGAGACCCATTAGTTTAGGTTTCTGTTCCTGCACTTTGTAATCTACTGTATTTCCATTTCTGTAATCCTTTGGAATTCAATAAAAAGGGGTTTCCCCACTGTTTGATATTTGCAATCTAATTGTCGAAGTTTATTTTAATTAAACCTAAAAACAATTAATATAATCATTGCATTCATCATTCTCACATCGCGTATTCTCCTTACCTACGAATCTCACGTTTGTGTCTCGATTCTAGAGTCAAACTGTCTCATTCGTATAATACTCAGGCCAATTGTCAGAAAAAGATGGATGATCTTGAGGAAGAAAATAGAGAGTTGAAAGAAGAAATCGACGCTCTGAGAGAGGATATGAGAAAGCTTCGTAACGACATGCAAGCCATGGCAGAAGCTCAGCTACAAAGAACTGTGATCTCAGAGATCACCTCAACGTCCATCATATAAAAGTATGATCCTAGGTATCAGATGCCGAAAGATCGTCCTTGGGGCATGCCTGTTAACAATATCCCGGAAGGATATGTTCCGCCAATCACTGAAGATCAGGGAATCGCAACAGAAGCCGCTGGGCCTGAAGGTTACAAACTTCGGGAAAGCGAAGATGCCAGGGGCATACTCAAGACTCCTGAAGGTTACAAACTTCGGGAGGCGCCAAGACTTACTGCCGTAGTCACGGTACCACCCCCTGTGGTGCACACTGTCCCGAAAGGACAGATTCCACCAACACCTTCTGGTAAGAAGGAAACTATGTTCGACAGAATGGAGGAATTCCCGGAGCAGTTCCTGGAAATGCAGAAAGAGCTGCAAGCCATTCGCGGCCAGGATCTATTTGGAAAGGACGCCGCAGACCTCTGCTTGGTCCCAAATGTAAAAGTCCCGCACAAGTTCCAAGTGCCCGACTTTGAAAAATACAAGGGTAACTCTTGCCCTCAGAGCCATCTGGTGATGTACGCTCGGCGGATGTCAGCTCAGATGGAGAATCAGGACCTGCTGATTCACTACTTCCAGGATAGTTTAACCGGTGCCGCACTCAAATGGTACATGGGTTTAAACCGTACTACGATCAGTACATTCAGAGATCTTGGTACTGCCTTCATCCAACAATACAAGTACAATTTGGACATGGCACCCGACAGTGATCAACTCAGATCAATGTCGCAAAAGGAAAAGGAAACCTTTAAGGAGTATGCTCAAAGGTGGCGTGAAATTGCCGCTCAAATTTGTCCACCTCTTGAGGAAAAAGAGATGACAAAGATCTTCTTAAAGACCTTAAGCTCATTTTACTACGGCCGAATGGTTGCCAGTGCACCCAGTGATTTCACCGAAATGGTCGGCATGGGTGTACGTCATGAGGAAGCCGTTCGAAAAGGACGTTTGGTAAAAGACACTGGATCAACGAGCGGTACTAAAAAATACGGTAGTGCTCTCCCTAAGAAAAAAGAGCAAGATATTAGGAATATCTCTCTCGGAAAGCAAAGGCGACGTTATCAGCCAGTAGCAGCTGTTACTCCTGCTATCGGCCCCGTGCCTGTTCCTATGTATCAACCTCAGATTGCATAGAGCCAACCTGACCAACAAAGGACACAACAGCCTCTTCAGCAGGCTCGTCCTCCATATAACAACAACCGTACAACACGGCCACCAGGATTTGATCCTATACCTGTAACGTACGCAGAACTGTTTCCGTTACTGCTAGCCAAGGGGCACATTCAGACTAAGTCTCCCCTTTCAGTTCCGGAAAATCCGCCTTTCTGGTTTAAGGTGGATCAAACATGCCCTTATCATCAAGGAGGTTCAGGGCATAACATTGAGACTTGCCTCAATTTCAAATCCGACGTGCAAAAGCTTGTTAGGAGCGGGCTCTTATCTTTCAAAGATACGAATCCTAATGTTCTTACGAACCCGCTGCCTCAACATGAGAAAGCTGCAGTCAATCTGATTGAGAAAGAGACTAACAATGTCTATCAAATTCACGATATACTCTTATTGGGGACCAATCTGGTCAAGATGCATTGTAGACAGAGTGGATATGGCCATGTGCCACCTCATAATTATCACCAGTGTGATATCTGCTCTAAAGACAACCAGGGATGTTCTGTAGTGCAATCAGCTCTACAGGAACAAATGGATCTTGGATGGATCTAGGAGCACCGAGTTCGTGGAGTTAACATGGTCTCTACGAATTCTAACGTCATTCAAAACCACGACATCCGTGTGATGAATGTCAACTTGGTGGCGATGCACTCAAGGCAAAGCCAGTATCATAATCTACCGCGGCACGATTACAGTTCCTGTCTGACTTGCTCGGTAAACAAACAGGGATGCTTTTTCATACAAGAGGCCCTCCAGCGTCAGATGGATCTTGGATGGATCCAAGATTACCATGATAGGAATCCTTATCTAATCAATATGGTTCAGATCTTCGATATTCGCGTGATGGATACCAGCCTGGTAAAGTTACATGCTGAGCAGGTCCGACTCGGATTCTTAACATCACATGATTACCAAAGCTGTAAAGCGGGTTGCGAAAATGATGGAGGTTGTACCCTTGTCCAGGAGGCACTTCAGCACTTGTTAAATCATTGGTGGATGCCAATCTATATGGACGAAGATACTCAGCAGATTAGTATCAATAACAGGAATCCTACTCGTCGTCAAAGTCAGGATGTCCGATCAATGGAAGGTAACCTAGTGAGGTTACATTGTATTCAAAGTGGGCGTGGCCAGGTGCCACCACACAACTATGACAGTTCTAGTGTTTGTTCAGAAAGTAACCAAGGGTGTTACCTTGTGAGAGCAGCTCTTCAGGGTCAGGTCGATCATGGAGAAATTCGTCCATATCCAGGTTCAGGACCCATCATTTGGTCGCCGAACTACCTTGCCGATCAGGTTGAGGATGTTGTCACGATCTCTGGTCATCACAGGACCAGGGATGTTTTTGCCATCATCCCTCTACTCGACGAATCTAAAGTTCCCAACCAGGAACGGATCGAGATTACTTATGATGGTCAGAAAAATCAAAAAGTCCCCATAGTCATCTATCTACCGGGGCCACTACCGTATGAATCAGCTAAGGCAAGCCCTTACAAATACGGTGCAACAATAATCGAGAATGGAAAGGAAATTCCATTACCCTCCGTCGTGAATATTTCAGACATCAGTCGTGTAACACGGAGCGGTCGAATCTTCAATCGAGGGGTTGGAGAATCCAACAAAGAAAAGGAACTTCAGGCGGAAATTCCTGATCCACCAGTCGATCAATCTAGTAATCCCAACTTTTCAAAAGACAAAGATGAGATGTTAAAGCTCATCCAAAGGAGTGAATATAACATTGTTGATCAACTATTACAGACTCCTTCAAAGATCTCAGTATTATCACTGTTACTCAGTTCAAAAGCACACAGAGAGGCTCTACAGAAAGTCTTGGAGCAAGCCTTTGTGGAACAGGATGTAACAATCAGATAGTTTGATAGCATTGTCTCTAACATCACTTCCTGTAATAATTTGGGATTTAGTGATGAGGAATTACCTGAAGAGGGTCGTCGTCATAACATGGCGCTCAACATTACAGTTAACTGCCAGGGCGATGCTTTAGCCAACGTACTGGTAGACACAGGGTCAGCCCTGAATGTTATGCCGAAGTCCACTTTGACGCAATTATCATTTAAGGGCCCTCCGATGAGATTCAGTGAGGTCGTCGTCAAAGTATTCGACGGATCCAGAAAAACGGTTATCGGCGAAGTTGATCTTCCCATAACTATTGGTCCTCACACTTTCCAAATCACTTTCCAGGTCATGGACATCCAGGCAACGTACAGTTGTTTATTAGGAAGACCTTGGATACATCAGGCTGGAGCGGTTACTTCAACCCTCCACCAAAAGCTAAAGTTCATCAAGAACGATCAACTTGTCACGGTTTGTGGGGAACAAGCCTTGCTTGTAAGCAACTTATCATCATCTGCTTGTGTGGAACCCGAGGAGGTTATTGGAACTCAGTTCCAAGCACTATCGGTGAGCAAGAACGATCAGTTCAAAGAAGGAACTTCAATTTCTTCATACAAAGATGCTATCAAAGCAGTCGAGAGTACCGATACAAAAGGATGGGGACGGCTTATCATTCCTATTGACAATAAAACAAAGAAGGGTCTTGGTTTTTCTGCGACCTGTACTCAGACAGCCGCCAACGATGAAAGTCTTCATCCCCTTCAAAACTTCTTCCACAGTGGAGGTTTTCTTCACCCAGTGTCTTAGACAGTTCATGCTATCAATGAGGAAGATCCCTCTGACACAGATGAAGAATGGAAGTCCTACCTTAATAAGGACGGCTATATGTCTCAGGAAGAGGTGCCTATGCCTTTTTGCTTTCCTACAGAAAGTTCGAGATTTATACCAAGATCAGATGTCGAAATGATCTACGGAGATTGTGATCCGGAAGGATGCCGCGCTCCGCCAAATTCATTAGAGGAAGACACTCTGATGAAAGAGAACTCTGATCACAATTACTATGGCCCGATGGATGGTCTGCCAATGTGGCAACCTTATCCAGGAAACTTGGGGCAAGAAAGTCAGCCGAGTAATGAAACTCACCTGAGCGTCATTGAACAGAATACCTGTGTCCCCACCATGTCATGGGATCAACACTCAGGTCATTCGGAAACTACTCAACATGAAGATGAATTCGCAACGTTTGCAGGACTAGAATTCATCAACTATGCTTTTCCTGAGGTCAACGTCATCGAGAGAGATGACTCCTCTAGTTCCAAAGAAGTTTGGGACACTCTGGGACAACCAAGTGGAAAATACGACTTTATGGTCAAGTACACTGCTCCCGAAAGCTCTCGTATCAGGCTCAAAGATATCCAGTCAATTGGATGGGGAGATACAGCTGAGAGCTCCAATGTTATGCAAAATGCAACAGAGGAATCCTCCTACGACAATTCTGCTTGGGAGACAGATTCCAACGATCCTACTCCACCAGAAATCAGCGTCATTTCTGAAGACAAAACAAGGAAGGTGCCAGACTTTGTGATTCATCGAGGAGTTCGCCGCCAGTGGGTTGCTGTCGAGATTCCGAAGGTCGTTCGTCGGTCAAAGTAATTGCCATCTTTAACCTTTCACCCTGCCCAGGTGAAACGGATATTTTGATAGGGCTCGCTTTTTGTAAATTTCCCTCTTCGCTTTGCCCAAAGCGACAGAGTTTTGTTTTATAGGGCTATAGTTTCAAGGATCAACTTGTTCATTAATAAAATAACGTCGTTCTGTAATTTCCGCATTAATTGCTGTTTTCTCTTTTTGCTTTTTCAGAAAATGGTAATCCTAAAAAACATTCAATAATAAAAACAAGCAGTAAAATCAATACACTGCACACACTTGCATTTTCTCTATCTCTTCTAAACACGAATCATCACGTCATGCAGATTGCTTGTTTTATACCCCGTTGAAACATACGATCCAATGCCTTCTTCCAACTTTGAGTTCCCGGTATTCGAGGCTGAAGAAGAAAATGACAACGAAATTCCAGAAGAGATCTCCCGACTACTCAGACAAGAGGAAAGGTCCATTGAACCTCACAAAGAACCGTTGGAAACGGTAAACTTGGGTTCAGAAAAAGAGAGAAAAGAAATCAGGATCGGAGCATTGCTCAGTCCAACTGCCAGAGAGGGTTTGATAAAGCTTCTCAAAGAATTCCCCGATGTTTTCGCTTGGTCCTATCAGGATATGCCAGGGTTGGATACCAGCATCGTGGAACATCACTTACCGCTAAGATCGGAATGTCCGCCAGTAAAGCAAAGGTTGAGACGCACTCACCCGGACATGGCCATCAAAATCAAAGAGGAGGTACAGAAATAGATCGACGCGGGTTTCCTCGCTACATCTGAATATCCTCAATGGTTACCCAACATCGTACCCGTTCCCAAAAAGGACGGAAGGGTCAGAATGTGTGTTGATTACAGAGATCTAAACAAGGCAAGTCCAAAGGACGACTTTCCTTTACCACACATTGACATGCTGGTTGACAGCACAGCAAAGTTCAAAGTATTCTCCTTCATGGATGGATTCTCAGGCTATAACCAGATCAAAATGGCGCCGAAAGACATGGAGAAAACTTCGTTCATTACCCCATGGGGTACCTTTTGTTACAAGGTAATGCCGTTCGGTTTGAAGAATGCTGGGGCAACCTATCAAAGGGCCATGACTACTCTGTTTCATGACATGATACATAAGGAAATCGAGGTATATGTCGATGATTTGATTGCAAAATCAAGAACAAAGGATGAGCACGTTGAACATCTGTCAAAATTGTTCGAACGTCTAAGAAAATTCAAGCTCCGCTTGAATCCCAACAAGTGCACCTTCGGTGTCCGTTCGGGGAAATTACTAGGGTTCATCGTCAGCCAGAAAGGAATTGAAGTTAATCCTGACAAGGTCAAGGCCATTCAAGAAATGCCTTCTCCGAAAACTGAAAAACAAGTCAGAGGATTCCTGGGACGTTTGAACTACATCTCCAGATTCATATTCCTTATGACTGCCACGTGTGCGCCGATTTTCAAGTTACTCAAAAAGAACCAGGATTGCGTTTGGTCAGAAGATTGCCAAACCGCCTTCGACAGTATTAAGGAATATCTGTTGAATCCTCCGATTCTATCACCTCCAGTGGAAGGAAGACCACTGATCATTTACCTCACAGTCCTTGAGGACTCGATGGGATGTGTACTTGGCCAACAAGATGAAACTAAAAGGAAAGAGTCTGCCATTTACTATCTAAGCAAGAAATTCACCGACTGCGAGACTCGGTACACAATGCTTGAGAAAACTTGTTGCGCTTTGGCTTGGGCAGCCAAACGTCTTCGGCAGTACATGATTCGTCATACTACTTAGTTGGTCTCCGAAATGGATCCAATCAAGTACGTTTTTGAAAAACCTGCTCTCACGGGAAGGATTTCCCGTTGGCAGATGTTACTATCAGAATATGACATAGAGTACCATGCTCAGAAAGCCGTTAAGGGAAGTATTTTAGCCGATCATTTGGCTCATCAACCGATTGACGATCAAGAATCAATCAGGTTTTACTTCCCAGACGAAGATGTCATGTATCTAAAGATGAAAGATTGCGATGAACCGCTACCCAGTGAAGGGCCAGAACCAGGTTCCCAGTGGGGACTTATCTTTGACGGAGCAGTCAATCATTATGGAAACGGAATTGGGGCAATCATTGTTACCCCTCAAGGTTCCCACATTCCTTTCACTGCCAGACTTACGTTCAAATGTACGAACAACGAGGCCGAATACGAAGCTTGTATTATGGGTCTCGAAGAAGCAATGGATTTAAGGATAAAAAACTTGGACGTATACGGCGATTCAGCCCTGGTCATTAACCAGATAAAAGGAGATTGGAACACATACCAATCAGGATTGATTCCTTACAAAGACTATGCAAGAAGGTTGTTACCCTTCTTCAACAGAGTTGACTTTCATCACATCCCTCGTGATGAGAATCACATGGCTGATGCATTAGCCACTCTCTCTTCCATGATTAGTGTAGGTCGATGGAATGACATACCTAAGATCGACATCATGCGCCTTGATGGGCCCGCTTACATCTTCGCGATTGAAGCAGTCATAGACGACAGACCTTGGTATCACGATATCAAATGCTTCCTTCAGAAACAAGAGTACCCATCTGGGGCACTCAGAAAAGACAGGAAAACCCTCAGAAGATTGGCTGGAAACTTCTTCCTGGGCAGTGACACTCTTTACAAGAGAAATTTTGACATGGTCTTGCTCCGATGTGTCGACAGACCAGAAGCAGACATGCTCATGAAAGAAATTCATGAAGGATCCTTTGGCACTCATGCCAACGGACACACAATGGCGAGAAAAATTCTCAGGGTCGGGTACTATTGGTTGACCATGGAATCCGACTGCTACAAGTACATGAGGAGGTGTCACAAGTATCAGATATACTCCGACAAAATTCATGTACCGCCATCACATCTCAAAGTTCTTTCTTCCCCGTGGCCTTTTTCCATATGGGGAATCGATATGATTAGTATGATTGAGCCCAAGGCTTCAAACGGACATCGGTTCATCCTGGTAGCCATTGACTATTTCACCAAGTGGGTCGAAGCAGCGTCATTTGCCAATGTAACCCGACAAGTGGTGGTCCGATTTATCAAAAACAATATCATATGCCGTTATGGTGTTCCAAGAGAGATCATTACTGATAATAGATCTAACTTGAACAATAAGATGATGAAAGAGTTGTGCGCAGAGTTCAAGATCGAACACCATAACTCATCTCCCTACCGACCCAAGATGAACGGAGCGGTAGAAGCGACTAACAAGAACATCAAGAAGATTGTTCAAAAGATGGTTGTAACCTATAAAGATTGGCACGAAATGCTACCCTTTGCTCTTCACGGTTATCGCACATCTGTCCGCACTTCAACAGGGGCTACCCCTTTCTCTCTAGTATATGGCATGGAGGCAGTTCTCCCCATAGAAGTAGAGATCCCATCAATCCGGGTATTGATGGAAGCTAAGCTCACCGAAGCTGAATGGTGTCAAAGTCGACACGACGACCTGAACCTGATCGAAGAGAAGCGAATCACGGCACTATGCCACGGTCAGTTGTATCAACAGAGAATGAAGAGGGCGTTTGACAAGAAGGTCCGACCTCGTGTCTTCAGGAAAGGAGACCTTGTGCTCAAGAAGATACAATCATTTCTCACTGACTCTCGGGGCAAATGGACCCCAAATTATGATGGCCCCTATGTGGTCATGAAAGCTTTCTCAGGCGGTGCCTTGAGACTTGCAACCATGGACGGAGAGGAATTTGCCTACCCCACGAATGTTGATGTAGTCAAGAAATACTTCGCCTAAATTAAAAAAAAAACGTCTCGGTGGATTGAAAACCCGAAAGGGCGGTCCAGGAAAAAGTTAGAGACATGAAAAAAATCATCCCGATGGATTGGAAATCTCATAGTACAATCCAGGCAAAAGTTAGGGATAATGGCAAGTAACTATGTTCAACAGAGGCAAGTCCCTCAGCAGTAGTTACATCATCTATCAGAGGAAATCTCCAGTCAAAGGTCATCTTCGACAGAAGCTCAGGATGCCCCGAATTCAAAGTTGGTAGAAGGATAGTGGTCGTTATGTTTCAACGTAGCCCTTTTCCCTGTAAATTACCATTTTCTAACTTTGTATATACTCTTTAGAATCACGCGTTTGGCTGATCTCCATCTTATCAATAAAATTTGAGCCCTTGTGCTTTTGTTTGTAATTCTTAACTTGTTTTAGCTTTACAGAACGACGTTGTTTAAACTTAATCAGCGATTCTTGAAATAAAACAAAAATGAATTTACTTGTTAAAACTTTTTCTGCTTTTAAAATAAAGATGGCAATTTCTTTTGACTGTTGAACATCAGAAGAACATCGATCGCTTCTCCCGAAGTAAGCGAACTTCAAAGTGCAGAATCAAAGTACTCCTTCTAAGCCAGTATGCCTGAATGAAGGGATCAACTGTGTCAGAGACCTTGTTTCGTCTGACATCCTCGGCCGAGTTCTCATCTCTTAAGCCCGATCAACATAGCTCCCAACGGGACTATCTCTCCTAAGCAAGGTGGAATTGCCATTTTGAATCAACGGTACTTCTTCGCCCCGCGATGGCCGAGTATCCAATTGTGTTCATCCATTAGTCTGTATGTCGCGTCTGTTTTGTCAGCATATACATACATACTTCATGCATTTTATTTGCGTTCGCATTTCGTATTGCATCACTATCACTTGAGTCGGTCTTGTCCCCTAGTGATAAACAGTTTTCACAATCGAGTTTGTCAGTTCTTTCCTCGTCAGGAAGTGTTGCGTCTGCACAATCTCGCCACCAGTGTATCTTTAGATCAGAGTCGGCACTTGGCCACTTTGATAACTTGAACCTCAGAAAAGCCAGAGAAAACTCTCAATAAACATCACTCTTCGCCATTGAAGATGATATCCTTGCTTTCCCGGATTAAGGAAAATCCACAGAGAAAGCCTCGTAATCAGAGATTCGGCAGCATGCCAGTTTTGCTCCGAAAGGACCGCTGATGAAAAGGTCATCGACCCCACAAAATTGGACCCCATCATATGGCGTTTCTCCGGGAAGATCCCGAGAAAAGTATGATGAAAGATCCCAAATGAAAACAGTCTCTCAAGAGACTCGCTTTCCCCAGTAGAAACAAATGGCGTCTCCAACAGAGAAGTTTGTACACCTCTACAACTCAGACGAATGGGTTCCCCAGCAAGTCTGACATCAAAACTTTTTCCACTCAAATGGCATCTCCCCAGGAAAATTCGGCGAGAAGTTTGAAGGAAAGCCACTATGAATAACGTCCCTTGTCAAGAAAGTTTATTGACAAAAGAAACTAAGACCAGTTCTTGGTAGGAAACCAGGATCGAGGGGAAGTTTAAATCAGAAACTAAGACCAGTTCTTGGTAGGAAACCAGGATCGAGGGGAAGTTTAAATCAGAAACTAAGACTAGTTCTTGGTAGGAAACCAGAATCGAGGGGAAGTTTAAATTAGAAACTAAGACCAGTTCTTGGTAGGAAACCAGGATCGAGGGGAAGTTTAAATCAGAAACTAAGACCAGTTCCTTGGTAGGAAACCAGGATCGAGGGGAAGTTTACCTTTTCTAAGCATCATCGCTTAGCTAAAGAAGATGAATGCGTAAGCTACCATTCATAACCACCATCAAAATTTCGGATATTCCGATATTTAATCCTCTTGCACCCCGAATGCTTGAATCCCTTCGTCATTCACACCTTCGGGTCCAAGAAGATTAAAAAGGGGCATCTGTAATACCCCAAATTTTGACCACTTAGATTTCCCATCATTGTGAAAATCATCATCACAATATGGATGAACCATCATGCTTCATTAGTCTCCCCAAAGATGGGTAAGCATCCACTACAATCAAAATTAGGGTTTCAAGCCCTCTCTGAGTGCTTAGACAAAGGATCAATCAAGAAATGACATGATCTTCAACTTGTCTAATCTCTCAAACATCCACAATGGATCAAAAAGGACTCCCACTTCAAGGATTAAGCACAAGGCTGCTCCCTTCTAGGTGGATCAAGTCTCAAGATCGACAGTGTCACCAAATTAGGGTTTTGGTCGACCAGAGTCTCCAGATGGAAATTTTCATCTGGGCACAAGGCAATGATCCAAAACATGACCTAATATGCTTCATGGAACCTCATGAACCCATGCATCAAGTCAATTTTTCCTCAGGGGATGCACTCATCAAAAATCAGGAATTAGGGTTTCTTGACCTAATTCACCCCTAAGTTGACTTTTGGGACAAACCATGAGCCAAGACCTCAAGAGATGATTTTAGGGTCTCTAATACACCATATTGATCCATTTGGAACAATGGATTGATCCAAGAAGCTTGAGCAACAAGTCTCATTTTCATCTGCACCATAATTAGGGTTTTAAGGGAAAAGTCAACTGTAACTTTGACTTTTGACCAGGACATGCTCCCAAACCCTAATACATGATTGAATATACCCTATGACGCCCATGGAACATGTCCATCAAGTTTGATTTAGGTCAAGGACATGATTTCCTGAAGAATTGCACAGTTTGGAATTCATCTGATAAAAAGTCAACTGTGCACAAAAGTCAACTTTGACTTTTTGAAATTTTTCACCAAAATGGATTTTTAACCCTAAAATGATGTTAATGTATGATTTGAATCATCATTCATCATGAAAAATCAAGGAAAGTGAGATAACTTGTAAAAGGGGTAACCATAAAACTTAGAAATTTTTCTAAGTTAAAAATAAAGTGGCAAAGGTACCAACTTTGGAGGACCATAACTCCTAAACCACAAGGCCATTTTTTCTCATACAAAGATGGATTTGTAGCCCTCATTATCACCTACAAAAACTTCAACTACAAGTCATTCCAATTCATTAAGGATTTTGAGTTATGGAGTGATCAAAGTGGCTGAAAAGTGAAAATGTCACTTTTTCCAACACTTAGTGAAATTTTCACTAAGTCAGATTCTGCTTCACTTTTTGCCAAATGTAGGGGGATTTTTCACTTAGAATCAAAAGAGATCAAAACCAAACTTGTTCAAACAGTTGTTGTATCATGTAAGATCTTTCCAAAATGGCCAAGAACATTGCCAAATTCAACCTACACCATGAGATACAACCTTGCCAAGTTGCCTTGCTGAAATCTGGCAAGGCAAGGCAGAATTTGCAACTTTGGTCGATTTGCCAAAATCAGCCAAATTCAATTGCTCCTATCCACTTGGACACCTCAGAGGATTGAATCTAAAGGGGACAATCACTGAGCCAAGCCTCCAAGGTCCAAGGAACAAGGAATAGCATGTTGAACCTAGAGTTGCCAAAATAGGGACAAGACTTCAAATTTGGAATGAGGCATTCAATGGAACTATCAAGGTGGCATGGACTGAGCCATTCTCATCTGAAATCAGTCAAGACTTATCCAAGACCAAGGGGACCAAAGCTCTGTGCCCTAACCTCTGGTCAATGGCTAGAGGAGACTTGGATTTTCATTTGCCAACATTGGCCAAACCTACTTACCAGCTGCCATACACTATTCCTTGCAAAACAAACTTGCTCTACTATAAATAGGGCTCAATTGTGGTCAGTTTAAGTACACCAAAGCCATCTAACAGATGCTTTCCTCAAAATCTCTTTCTCTTGGCAAAAATGCCTTTCTTAGCAAGGTAGCTATCGGGTTTTGAGTTTGAGAGCAATTCTGCACAAACCAATCACTCACACACCTCACATACATCACATATGAGCTGATCAAACACTCACATAACTTCTGAAACATCAATTTCATGAAATCACCAGCTGGTTGCTCAAATTTTCAAAAAAGGTGCAGCTGAGGTACCACAAAATGATCCAGCCAATTTCAATCAAGTCCAACCATCCAAACACAATCCATAGGGTGTAGGGAAGCTGTCCAGATCATCACAACTCATCTGTAACACCTCCAAATCAAAAATCACTTTGAACTTGCTGTCACGGCTTGGAGGTAAGCACATACTTGGTCATCTATCAATCTATGCATATTTCCTCGCACAATAATTTGGCCATATGTTCATAATCATGCATGGAATGTTTTCCCTCAATTAATTGCATTGTTTGAATCGTGTATCAAAAATCCTAGCCTTCATGCAGAAATTAGGGTTCTTGAGGTTTCTTCGTGATTTCTTGTTGTATGTTTAATTTAAATGAAATTAAAGTACATAGACATGATCGTGAGGTTGAGACGAGCATAATGATATGTGGATTGCATGATATGATTACGTATTCATGGAGATTGGATAGAAAACGCAAATCTGAGAAACCAAGAACACGCGTGTGTTCTTCAGCTTGTTCTTGGCGCCTTTTTTTCAAATTCAAATATTTGAATTTTGTGATTTTGTTTAATTGATTCAAAAATTAATTTCTCTCTGAGTTTTAATGATTTTGAGTTGATTCTTTTTTTTAATAATTCACAAAAATGTTAAAATATTTTATTTTATCAAAAAATCCCAAAAACATTATTTATTTCATATAATTGATATTTTTGTAAAGAATTAATATTTTGATTGTTTTTGGCATTTTAAATATTTTTTCTACATTGATTTTGCAACTTTTAATGCTTTCTAATTATTTTGTAGCTCAATACTTAATTTTTGAAGCATTAATCCAAGATCACAATTTGTTTTCCATGTGTTAAACAATTTTTGATCATTTTAATTGAATTTTTATTCAATTAAATACATTTTGAAAACAAATTAGGGTTTTGGATTAATTCAACCCTCATAAATCATTTTCAAAACTCTTTGGGCCTCTATTAGAGTGTAAGACCCAATCCTTTTTTTGACCAAATCATCTTTGGGCCTCACTTATTGTATAAGTCCCGATACCGTCAAAAAACAAACGGCGCGATCGTCGCCTTTTCAAAAATCATCTGGGCCTACCCTCGAGTAGTAAGACCCATTTATTTTTCTTCAAAACACTTTGGGCCTCTATTAGAGTGTAAGACCCCATCCCCCTTTTAACCAAAACATTTTGGGCCTCACTTATTGTATAAGTCCCTCCGCGTTAAAAGAAAACCTCGGCGCGATCGCCATTTTTAAACGAAAAATCATTTGGGCCTACCCTCGTGTTATAAGCCCCTCTCTTTTCTTTAAACCTTTTTGGGCCTCTTGAGAGAGTGTAAGACCCATCCCTTTGTACAGAAAACCATTTTGGGCCCCAGTCACTTGTATAAGTCCCTCTGTACAAATTCAAACAGTGCGCTCACGGATAAAACCCTGGGCCTCTCCTTGAGCTGTAAGCCCCAAATCTTTCTTTTTCAAAGCACTTTTTCCTTTGATTTTGAATATACTGTTGTTTTCAATCTTTCTTTGTTGAACAACTAACCAAACAGCATGGAAGCACTACAACCGAGTAAGTGGTTATCGCTTTCATTTACTGCTTTCATATTATAAACTGTATTGTGGGGCTGCTCACTGTAAGTCTCTTTTCATAAACTCATATCTACTGTGTAATAATAGTATAGATATTTCGAGTTTCCCCGGCAACTACGTCTAGAACTAGGTGACGCCGTTTCATTTATTCGTAGAAATAGACGCCTAGATCCCCAATAGGAGCACCAGATACAGTCTTCTCTTCGGCTGTCCTCCTTAGGAATCGTCAAGAAGCTCTACTCCCCAAGATGAATGTATTCTCCGTGAATGGCATCTTTGAGTTTCTTCCCAATTCTTGAACTTTCCTGACTTGATCTATTCCTTGTGGATAGCTTGCCTTGAATGTCTCGGGGTTTGGGTACCCACTACGATCATAATCTTGGACCTTAACTAAGGAACCCTCTTTAAAAGCTAAAAATCGCTGGATAGTAAACCTCGCACGTTTACCAGTGGTTTTCATCTTTAAAAGAGTTATCTCTCCTAATGGAAAGGAGATGATAGACCCATGGGCTTCTTAAAAGCATCGGCCTCCTCTTGGGCATTATTCAAGGACACTACGGCTTCTTAGAAGTATTCACAGCCTCCTCTTAGGCTTCGTATAATGATCTCTTCCTCCGGGAATGATAGCCTCCTCTTGGGCTTCGTACAAGGACCCGTCGGCTTCTTAAAAGATTCCAGCCTCCTCTTGGGCTTCGTACAAATTATCCCGACGAACTCCTAGAGGTATAGGAACAGAACCTAGTCATCCTCATAGAACAGTCCTTTCATAGAGTCTACTACTGTTTCTCGAAGCATAGTACAAAAGATAAAACTCTAGACTTGGACAGTCTAACTTCCTTGAGTCTCAAAGACATTCTCGATACCCTTTGGATTTCCCGTTTCCTCAAAGAGAAGGAAATATCCCTGATCCTCAAATTAAATCCCTGTGGACAGTGTTACTCATATAAGAACTGATTTTCTCTTTTAAATCAGTATATTGGATCTGTCACTCAACTGAAACAGTTACAATAGCCTCCATCTCGGGCTTCGTACGAGATACCAAAATTCTCCCCAGTGGAGTCAAAACAACCTTTTCGCCTCTCTCTCGGGCTTTGTACGAGATACAAAAACACTCTCTTACTGAGTATAAAAGATTCTCCAACTGAGTCAACTCTTTGCTAGCCTCCTCTTAGGCTTTGTATAACGATATGCCCCATTGGGTCAAAAACTTTTAGCCTCTCTCTCGGGCTTTGTACGAGACACAAAATAGCCTCCTCTTAGGCTTTGTATAATGATTTTCCTAGCGGAAATTAGCCTCCTCTTAGGCTTTGTATAAGAAAACCACTGGTTGATCCAATCGACCTTTTAGCATCAAAGTTGTGCGTCGTTCACAGTACACAAACATCAACAACTCCTTTCATCTAATCGCTGTAAGCGGCAAGCCTCTGGATCATCTATATCCATGCCACTGTCCCTCTTTTAGCATGAGAAATTCCTAAGGAAAGATGGCATTGCTCTACACTGAGTTAAAGTCTTCTCCTTCAGGTTAAAACCCTTTCTTCGGAAATTATGGCATTGCTCGGATCCGCGTATCCCAGTTAAAGTAATTCTCCTTCTCCCCTCTTTAGAGATAACAAATTCTCTCTAAAGCCGAGGTTTTTCAGCTTCACGTCTTGGGCTTTGAACAAGACACAAATAGACCTTTCAGCTTCACATTTTGGGCTTTGAACAAGATACAAACTACCTTTCGCTTCACGTCTTGGGCTTTGAACAAGACACCAAAAACCAATTTCCTCCCATAGAATAGGAGGAACTACGAACGCTCTGATTTCCCTGTTTCGGTATACGGGAATACGTAGGCATAAGATCGAAAGAAAAGATCTTAGCGAGCGCAATCAACAAAAAACCCAAATCCCATATCTCCGTCAATCAAAAGCAGTAATTCAAAAGCACCAGTCCTAACATCCTAATCCTTATTCCCCGCCAGAAACCTTCTGCCCAGATCGAAAGAAAGAAGCCTGTATTGGCGAAATACGAATAACCAGTACAAAGGCCCCCCCACATTGATAGCATCCGTAACCTAACAGACCGCTGTTTAAACTCAGTATGCAAAGTAGGGTTAATTGGAGACATCTATTTCCCTTCCTTATTCAGCTCACAATAGGATAAAAAATGAATCGACCTGTAGTCAAAGCTCAAACCGCAGAGAGCGACCAGCGCTTAAGAACCGCGTCCAAAATCGCTCGCTACAGCGCCGTTTTTTTTTTACGATATCGGGACTTATACAATACACTGAGGCCCAAAAATGATTTGGTCAAAAAAAGGATTGGGTCTTACACTCTATTAGAGGCCCAAAGTGTTTTGAAAATGATTTATGAGGGTTGAATTAATCCAAAAACCCTAATTTGTTTTCAAAAATGTGTTTTAATTGAATAAAAATTCAATTAAAATGATCAAAATTGTTTAACATAGGAAAAACAAATTGTGATCTTGGATTAATGCTTCAAAAATTAAGTATTGACCTACAAAATAATTAGAAAGCATTAAAAGTTGCAAAATCAAGGTGGAAAAAATGTTTTAAATGTCAAAAACAATTAAAACATTAATTCTTTGCAAAAATATCAATTATACAAAATAAATAAAATTTTTGGGATTTTTTTGGAAAATAAAATATTTTAACATTTTTGTGAATTATTAAAAAAAGAATCAACCCAAAATCATTAAAACTCAGAGAGAAATTAATTTTTGAATCAATTAAATAAAATCACAAAATTCAAATATTTGAATTTTCAAAAATGGCGCCAAGAACAAAGGCAAGAACACGCGCGTTTTTCAGTTTTCCCAGATTTGCATTTTCTCTCCAATCTCACTGAATACTTAATCATATCATGCAATCCACATACCAATCAACTCGTTTCAACCTCACGATCATGTCTATGGTATTTAATTTCATTTAAATTAAACATATAACAAGAAATCACGAAAAATCCTCAAGAACCCTAATTTATGCATGAAGGCTAGGATTTTTGATACACGATTCAAACAATACAATTAATTGAGGGGAAACATTCCATGTATGATTATGAACATATGGCCAAATTATTGTGCAGGAAAAATTGCATGGATCATAGAGTTAGAAGAGCTCATGCTTACCACTTGCAGCTGGTGATCGTGATTTGTGTTGGAGGTGTTACAGCTAGGTTCCAATGATCTGGATAGCTTCCCTAGGTGCCATGGAGTGTGTATGAATGCTTGGAATGGATTGAAATGGTTTGGAGCTGAAGATGGTACCTCAACTGCAAAACTGTCAAGAACTTGAGCAATTGGCTGGTGATTTTGTGAAATCTGTGTTCCAGATGTTATGTGAGTGTTTGGATCACTTCTATATGATGTATATGAGTTGTGTGAGTGATTGGTTTGATTGGAAAAGCTCCCAAACCCAAAACCCGATAGTGACTTGCCTTAGAAGGCAAAATTGGAGTGAAAGAAAAGATTTTCAGGAAAGCATCTGTTTGATGGCTTTGGTGTACTCAAACTATTCACAATTGAGCTCTATTTATGGTAGAGCAAGTTTGTTTTGCAAGGAATAGTGAACGACAACTGCTGAGTAGGTTTGGCCAATGTTGGCAAATGAAAATCCAAGTCTCCTCTAGCCATTGACTAGAGGTTAGGGCACAGGCTGCTGGTTCCCTTGGTCTTGGATAAGTCTTGACTGAATTTAGTTGAGAATAGCTCAGTCCATGCCACCTTGATGCTTCCATTGAATGCTCCAATCCAAAATTAGAGTCTTGTCCCTATTTTGGCAATTCTAGGTTCAACATGCTATTTCTTGTTCCAAAGACTTTGGAGGCTTGGCTCAGTGATTGTCCCCTTTAGATTCAATCCTCAGAGGTGTCCAAGTGGAATGGAGCATTTGGATTTGGATGATTTTGGTAAATCGAGCAAAAATGCAAAATCTGCCTTGCCTTGACAGATTTCAACAAGGCAACTTGCCAATGTTATATCTCATGACTCAAATTGAATTTGGTAATGTTCTTGGTCATTTTGGAAAGCCCTTACATGATACAACAACTATTTGAACATGTTTGGTTTTGATCTCTTTTGAATCTAAGTGAAAAATCCCCCTACATTTGGCAAAAAGTAGGGTAAAATCTGACTTAGTGAAATTTTCACTAAGTGTTGGAACAAAGTGACTTTTCATGATTTTGATCACTCCATAACTCAAAATCCATGAGGAATTTGGACATAGGTCAGTATGAAGCTTTTGTAGAGGGCAATGAGATCTACAAATCAAGCTTTGAATGGGGAACAATAGCCTTGTGGTTTAGGAGTTATGGTCCTCCAAAGTTGGCACATTAGTGTCACTTTTTCCATAACTTAGAAATTTTTCTAAGTTTTTATGGTTACCCCTTTTACAAGTTATCCAACTTTCTTTGATTTTTCTTGATGAATGATGATTAAAATCATACATTAACATAATTTTAGGGTTAAAAATCCATTTTGGTGAAAAATCTCAAAAAGTCAAAGTTGACTTTTGTTTACAGTTGACTTTTTATCAGATGAATTCCAAACTGTGCAATTCTTCATGAAATCATGTCCTTGACCTAAATCAAACTTGATGGACATGTTCCATGGGTGTCATAGGGTATATTGAATCATGTCTTAGGGCTTGGGAGCATGTCCTGGTCAAAAGTCAAAGTTACAGTTGACTTTCCTCGCGAAACCCTAATTGTGGTGCAGATGAAATTGAGACTTGTTGCTCAAGCTTCTTGGATTAATCCATTGTTCCAAATGGATCAATATAGTTCATTAGAGACCCTCAAACCCTCTCTTGAGGTCTTGGCTCATGATTTTCCCTAAAAGTCTACTTAGGGGTGAATTAGGTCAAGAAACCCTAATTCCTGATTTTTGATGAATGCATCCCCTGAGGAAAAATTGACTTGATGATTGGGTCCATGAGGTCCCATAAAGTATATTAGGTTATGTTTTGGATCATTGGCTTGTGCCCAGATGAAAAATTTTCATTTGGAGGCCTTGGTAGACCAAAACCCTAATTTGGTGACACTGTCGATCTTGAGCCTTGATCCACCTAGAAGGGAGCAGCCTTGTGCTTGATCCTTGAAGTGGGAGTCCTTTTGATCCATTATGGATGTTTGAGAGGTTAGACAAGTTGAAGATCATGTCATTCCTTGATTGATCCTTTGTCTAAGAACTCTGAGAGGGCTTGAAACCCTAATTCTTGATGGTCGTGAATGCTCAATAATCCTTGAGGGGATTGATGAGGCATGAAGGTACATCCATATTATGATGATGATTTGCACAATGATGGGAAATCTAAGTGGTCAAAATTTGGGGTATGACAATATGGATCCTATTGTAAAGCTTTTTCTTAATCAGCGGGATCAATATACTGATATTGGTAGATATTGAGGAGTTGTAGGAAATTTGAATTTTATTACCTTGACTATACCCAATATATCTTTTCTAGTTAATGTAGTAAGTCAATTCCTGAACTCTCCTTATGATAACCATTGGGATGCAATTATTTGAATCCTTAAGTATATCAAAAGATTACTTAGAAAAAGGCTTTTTTTTTATAGAAGCAATACTGATATCATTGAATATTTAGATGTTGATTCCGCAGGGAATGCAAGTGATATATGCTCTACAATATGTTATTTTGTATTTATTGGTGGGAATTTGATCTAATGGAAAAGCAAAAAGTAAATTGTTGTTGTTCGATCAAGTACAAAAGATGAGTATCAAGCCATGGCCCATGCCACATGTGAGCTCTTTTGGTTAAAGCATTTACTACAACAACTTCATTTTTGTGAAGTCGGCTCTATGAAACTTGTATGAGATAACCATTCAGCTTTGTACCTCTCCTCCAATATAGTTTTTTCATGAGAGAACAAAGAATATAGATGTCAATTGTCAATACTTTATAGATATAGTTAGCCTAAACCTAAATAAAAACCTTACAAAATAAAAAATCAACAAAAAAATAACCTTTTGTAGGATTTTATTACATCAAAGTGATAGAACCACCTCTCGTGACTTCAAATCAGTTCAAAACCTAAAAATAAATAGATTTAAAAACTTTAGCCCTTTAGAGATACATTTAATTAAACCTTAAATAATAAATCTTACAAAATTAAAAATCAACAAAAATTTACCTAAAATCACCTCTCGTGACATTAAATCAGTTCAAAACTTGAAAATAAACATACTAAATAACTTTAACCCTTTAGAGATACAATTAATCAAACCCTAAATATTAACCCTTACAAAATTAAAAATCAACAAAAATTAACCTTTTGTAGGATTTCATTTCATCAAAGTGGTGAAACCACTTCTCGTGGCATCAAATCAGTTCAAAACCTAAAAGAATTATGAAGGCAAGATCAATATGAAAAGACGGTGAAGGTAATGGTGGTATGGCGATGATAAGAGAAGGAGGCGATTGAAATATGAGAGAGTGAGAGACATTTGAATAAATTATGTGTTTGAGTAACACTACAAAGATTGTATTATATAGTGAGATATACGGCTTATTGTTTAATTGCATAAGAAATATGCTACGATATATTCTTTCTATTATAGATAGGCCTAAGGAATATTTTATGGAATATTATATATTCAAATATTATCACTCCCTCTCAAGCTTGAGAATATAAGTCAAATGCACCAAGCTTGCACATATAGGATTAGTTATAGGACCTCTTAAGGATTTTGTAAACACATCTACCAATTGGTCATTAGAGTTGACAAAGTTTGTGACAATGTCATCTGAATCAATATTCTCTCTGATAAACTGGTAATCTATCTTAATATATTTGGTCCTCTCGTGAAAAACTGGGTTCAAAGTAATATGTAATGCAGCTTGTTTATCACAAATAAGTGTCACTGGTCTTGCTTCTTCAAACTGAAGTTCTTTTAGTAGTTGCTTCAACCAAACGAGCTCATATGTTACTAGTGTCATAGCCTTATATTTTGCCTCAGTGTTTGATCTTGCAACTATATTTTGCTTATTACTTTTCCAGGATATCAGGTTTCCTCCAACAAGTACACAATACCTAGAGGAGAATCGTTTATCAACGGGTGAGTCTGCCCAAACAACATCAGAATATCCAACTATCTGAGTATTTCCTTTATCGTAATAAATGAGAAATTGTCCTAGAGATCCTTTGGTGTATTTCATAATTTGTATAACAATGCTCATGTGTTCTTGGCAAGGAAAATTTTAGAACTGGTTTACCACAGTAACAATAAAAGAGATGTTCAAACGTGTGATTGTGAGATAATTTAACTTTCCAACTAATCTCATATACTTCCCTGAGTTAGATAGAGTCTCCCCCTAATTTGGTAGGAGTATAACACTTGGATCCATAGGAGTATCAGTTGGTTTAGCATTCAGCAAACCTGTTTCTTTAGATTGGGCTACCTCAATATAGAAAAAATTATGGAGTTTACCAAGGTCTTTGGTCTGAAATTGATTCGAGAGATGTTATTTCAAATGGATTATTTCCATCTCAAACTACCAATTATGACAATATCATCTACATACACAATAATATAAATACATCCTTGAGGTGATTGTCGATAAAACTCAGAATGATTAGCTTCGGTAAAGACCGTATCAAACAGTTGTACTACGGTGCTGAATCTGCCAAACCAAGCTCTAAAAGATTGCTTAAGACCATAAAGAGACCTATGTAGTCGACAAACCATACTCGGTGAATCTCTTTGAGAGGCCTTCCAGTATCCACAACAACATCATCCATCAGCTTCAAATGAATTAAATGATCTATAAGACCATTTTCAATGAGAATATCTGAGATGAGTCTGCCTAGAGGGATGTAATTTCTAGGCTTTGCATTGTTTCTAGTCTCTTTAACAGCATTTCTGAGATATTTGAAGAGAATGGAAGTAAGGTACATCTGTTCTCCCTTCATCAGATAGTACAACATGAATTTTGGATCAGTGTTGACATAGTCAGAAGAGGTTGATGATGGTCTGTGGTGAATGCATCCCATAATGATCTTGAGCCATCCCTGGAGGTTCTTGTGTAGTTCCTGATTCTTAGAAGATGATAGCAAGGTTAACCTATTGGGTCAGAATCTTTGACCTGGGGTTCATGTTATAAATCTATTTTTCTCTTGCTTCCTCCATTCCAAGCAAGGTAGCAATTGACTTCTCAGTGATGACACATTTAACATCCAGAACATAAGAGAAAATTTATTTGTCATCAGCATCAGCATATCTCCAAAATTCCTTTATCAGGTTTGTGTATATGGGACTTTAGAGATGATCAAAGTAGTTACCCCAGCCTTGTTTGTGAAGTTCCTTAGTCAAATCCAAACCATTATCCCTTAGCTTATCAAAGTCTATTAGAAGTTCACAGAGTACTTCTAGTTGATTAAACGGTGTTGCCAAGTTGATGTGAGCAGGACGATCAAGAACATGTTCAACATGACATGGTTGAAAGGTAGACAAAGATTGATGCAATGTTGAAGATTCGGGAGGCATGGTGTTGGCAGCCATAGGTTGAGACGATTCATCTTGTTGTTGCATTTGTTGAAAGAATTTGTAAAGTTCTTCTTGTTGAGCATCCATGGATGAAGATAGTTACAGAGAATAAGGGTTTTAGGTTGAAAGAGATGAAGTGTAGAAAGTGAGTTGCATAGTGTGTGAGAGTGAGAAGAGTGAGTATATATTTCAAGGGAAAAAGAAATTATTACTATGCATTTAAAAAGAACAATAAGGAGAGTAATAAATATTAATGATGATTTAAACCCTAATCTCATGACATCCCATCGCTCGAGGTGTCACTCAACTGGTAACTTATGATTTGAAATAGATAGGTGTCCAAGCGAATCATAGCCATACGTTTGAAAAGACACGGTTTGATATTCTATGAGTCAAGAATACCAAGAGGTTTCTGACTTAAGATATTTCTGACCAAGACATCTTCTAACTTGTAGAAGTATCTTTAAAAAATGAAAGAAAAATATTTGCACAAAGTCAGAATCATAATTTTACAGAAAAAATTTTACACATTAGAAGGAGAATTCATTTTGGACAAGGTTCCATTTTTAAATGTTTCAGAATGAATAGAAATCTATCTTCAACTAAGGGTTTTATGAAGATATCAGCCCACTAGTGGTCTGTATCTATGAATTTTAAAACAATAATCCCTTTCTGAACATAGTCTCTAATGAAATGGTGTTTGATTTCTATGTGTTTAGCTATAGAATGTAAAATAGGATTCTTACTTAGGCAAATAACAGTTGTATTATCACAGAAGATAGGGATGTTACTCTCATATATCTAGAAGTCTTCAAGTTAATTTTTCATCCAGAGCATCTGAGTGCTGCAAAGTGATGCTAAGATATATTCTGCTTCAGCAGTTGATAGTGCTATGGTTTATTGCCTTTTGCTTGCCCATGAGACAAGATTGTCACCCAGAAACTGGAAGTTTCCAGAAGTGCTTTTACATTCTAATCTATCTCCAGCTTAATCTGCATCACAGAAACCTGATAGCTTGTATTATGATGTTTTCTTCTACATCAAGCCGAGGTTAAATGTTCCTTTCAGATGCCTTAGGATTCTCTTAATAGCTGTTAAGTGAGTTTCCCTTGGATCTGATTGGAAACAAGCACAAAGATATACATAGAATAAAATATCTGGGTGAGAATTAGTTTACTAGAGAAGAGAGCCTATCATACCACGATAGAGCTTTTGACAAACCTTTTTACTTACCTCGTCTTTCTCCATAATGCATGTAGGATGCATAGGAGTCTTTGCTGGTTTACTGTCTGTCATGTCAAATTTATTTAGAAGCTCTTTTGTGTATTTGCTGTGATGAATATATATGGCTTCTAAAGTTTGATTTATTTGTATTCCCAGAAAGTACTTAAGCTTTCGCATTAGGCTTTTTTCAAATTTTGCCTGTGTTAGATGTCAAACATGCTATATATTTCTATTGGATACTTGACATTTTTCAACTCTTTTATGACAAATTGTGGATTTTACTCATGAATTGTTGTTATTCTTCAAACATTGTGAATATACCTTTGGTGCTTGTAATATGTGTGTTATTGTGCAGGAAAAGACACTAAATGATCAAAGAAGTAAGACACAAGAAAGGATCTAAGTTGCCAAAGAAAGGAAGAAAACATCAGCAAGTTTGCTTTGCGAACTTGCCAGCGAGTGTTCGCTTTGCGAATAACTGGCGAAGTCCCAGCGAATGGTCTCAGAATTATGGCAGTAGGAAAAGGGACTAAAGCTCGCTTTGCAAACTTCCCAGTGAACGTTCGTTGTTTCATCGCGTTGCGAAGACTTGGCGAAGGGCACTTTGGATATGGCAGAAGCAAAAGGGGCCTAAGTTCGCTTTGCGAACTTGTAGGCGAATAATTCGCTTTGCGAACAAAAGTTCGCATTGCAAACTTATGCAGAACTCAGAGGCGGTTTAGTTTATCAGAAGGCACTTCAGGTGCCATTTTCTTAGTTCGCTAGGCGAACAGAAAGTCCATAGTGTGAACTTGTCTTATTTCAAGTGCACTATATAAGCTTTTTATGTATTTTCTTGGGATCATAACTTCTCTTTATCATACCAAAACCTATTTTTCTGATATTTCTTCATCCAAGAGGGATTTTACACATTGAGAAGCTGAATTCGCATCCGATCTCGATTATTCGACGCGGATGTTTTTTTATCTCCTCACGAAACTTGTGAAACAAGCTACCATGAATATGTGTAGCTAAACACATTTTGTATCAAGATTAGAGGTAGTTAATCTTTCTTGTATGTATTTCTTTTGATCTTTTGTATATGAACAAGGTTGATGATCAATATATGATGAAGTTGTTTGTTTTTAATGGTATATTTGTGGTTTGAATCACTCTAGACATAGATTTTCCAAATCTTGACCTAATATCTTCATCTCTTAAAAACCAAACTCTAGATATAGATTTGGGGTTTAATATTCGCTTTGTATCGATCTTAACGTTTGTTTTTTCGATTGTGAGCGTGAGACACCATCTAACGATTCAAACAACAATACTCACGAATTTGCTTTAGAGATAAACTTATTCGCAAGAATACGCGATTGTATTGATCGAAACTAAGTTCATATGCTTGATTAATCGGATACGTATGAAAAGGATTAGCGAAATCTAGTCTTGACATGCTTTTCTAAAACTTACAACATCTTTGCTCTAATTTACTTCCTTGCTACAAACTAATGTTACAAAACCAAGAATCATTTGAAAACCCTTTACTTAAAACGGTAAACTATTGAACGACAATCATTGATAACACATAATCCATGTGGATATGATAAAACACCCCCCGAATTACTCTTCAACAAAATGGCACCTTTACTGGGGATTGTTGTTTGTTATTGCAAGCATCGCAATAGTTGTTAAGTTTTAAGCTTGTTAAACTTTTTCTTGTGCTTGTTAATTTGTTTGGCTAAGTGTGCAGACTCTGTTTATGCGAGGGAAGTTACCCGCAGACTAACTTCTTTTCGATCCTGAGATTGAAAGAACTGCGCGTAAGTTAAATAGCAGAACAAGGCGGAGGAGGCAACTTGCTAAGGAATGATAACGAGAGGAAAGTTCAACTTCAACACCAATACCACAGTTACCGCCAACCATGGCTACACCACCGCCACCACCACCTGCTTCAACACCTAGTGTTAATAGTCCGAGGCGTACTGCACAGTTCGCACGTAATGCTCATAATGGTCGACACTCTGAAATGAAAACGGGTATCCTCTCTCTTCTATACCATAATCTATTCACCGGTATGGATCACGAGGATACCTTTACTCATTTGATCAAATTCTATGAAATTGTAGGCGCAACTAGAGCCCTAGAAGTTGAAGAAGAGTCGTTGTTTAAGAGACTGTTCCCGCATTCCCTAATTGGGAAGGCAAAGTAATGATACCTTAACCAATCAACTGCTATTATGATGGACTGGAACATTTAGAAGGGAAGTTCTTGGAATGATTTTTTCCTCACAATCGTTTCATGGAAGCGAAAACAGCGATTGCAGTTTTCTTACAAGGTGGGAATGAGTCTCTCAACGAAGCTTGGGAAAGATTCAAGTCCATGCTTAGAAAATGCAAAGGGCACGGTTTTGATGAGCTCACGCAAGTTCATATTTTCAGAAATGGTCTCCAACCAAATCATAAAACATTGTTGGATGCGACTTCAGGCAGGTCTTTAATGTTAAAAAGCGCTGAAGAAGCAATTTCGATCATTGACAAGATGACACTAAACGATCACCAAGGGAATCATTGTAACACCCTAAATTCCCCCGCATAATTTAATCGAATAATCAGAGTAAAATAATACAACTCAGAAATAAAGGGCATTACTTTCAACAAGAACTTGCTCATAAGTAGACATGTAACATAAATTAAGCATTCTTTAATCCAAAATACTCTTTATTACACAGCGGAAAGTTATTCATTTCAATCAATGAAATATAAGGATTCCAAATAACTAAAGAACTAGTTTTCATATCTAAAAAACAACTAATAATTTGTAAAAAAAAGTCATATAAAAGCGTTCCCGACTCCCAAGGTTACATATCAGAGCAGACGCCAACTAAAGTGAAGCACCTCGTCTTCACCGACCACGACTTCCACACTACTCCAGATTATTTGCACGTTACCCACGTGGAGGAAACATTCAAAAAGATGGGGTGAGATTCTAAATCAATCAAAAGAATAAGATGATATAATATGCAAGTATAAATCATCAAGTAATTCTCCCATATCATGACATTCAACAACAATCACACACTTCAACACAACAGAGATAATCACACCAAGCATAATGCAACACAACTATCAACGAATGCAATGAGACACCAACTAGAGTCAATGCATATGGTACCAATATCGATCTCTGTTTCATGATCACAATTCCCGTCGGAACATCTATTTAGATCGCTCACACCCCACATGGGCACACGACATTCGTGATTGCTCACACCCCACATGGGCACACAATCACTTCAACAACAACAACATTGATTCCATCAAGGAATCTGGATAAACGCTCACACCCCACATGGGCACACGCCATCCCTCAACTCATGCATATGCTTATGCATCTTCAACGACAACATGCAACAACGACAAATCCGAACACATGGCATACCATTATTACATCACATCATCAATCAACAATCAGCAGGCATTTATCTAACATACCTCATTATGCCCTACAGCCACTACACACCTTTGCATCATTTAATCATGCATTTCATATTATCACATCAACATCAACAAAACAAGCACATAACACCTCAATACTTGCTCACCATACAACAGCAACAACACAACATTAATGTAATATAAAACAGATATTTTTCATGAATTTCAAGTTAATAAAAACAATTTTTTTCAGTCCCAGACCGCGCTAAGCGCGACCCATCTGCGCTAAGCGCGTTACTCACTGCCTCGAGGAGGCGAAATTCCTCCAGACCGCGCTAAGCGGGCCCTGTGATTTTGGCAGAAAAACCCTGCGATAACAGCATCTCCCCAACTGCGATTTTCTGCACTCAAACTGACTTTTAACACACTTTTTCCACAGATTATGCCATTACTACCTATTTCTAACATATGCATTCCAACAACACAATTCAACTACAATAATTTCATCAATTCCAATCATGTAATTATGAATTCTTCGCAAACCCCAATCAACCCACAAGCAACATTCTTATGGATTCAACCTAACATTTCTACCCACATACATGTATCATCAAACCCTTAAGAGATAAAAAATTCCCACCCTTACCTTAAAGTGATGAGCTTTCCTAACTTCAATGGATTCTCCCTTTCTTCCTCTTGCCCTATCTCTTTTCACCTTTTTTCCTTCTTCTCTCCTTTTTACGTAGAATGAATCTGACTTCTCATTCCCTAACTCCTTACATAACCCCTAACTATGGTTTGCCTCATTTGCCCTCACTCATCCTGCTACAATTACCACAATTTCCTTCACACCTTTACATATCTAATTATCTCATTATATTATCCCATCATATTATTATTAATATTTTTGATCCATATTATCAAATAATAATAATAATAATAATTCACATTACTCACATAATTCCACTAATATCCAACTTTACACCATTCTAATTAATTAAAAATAGATTAATTAATCTTACACTCTACACCACCAATTCTCTACACTTTTAGTCGCACACCCCCTACTAACCCCAAGACTTATCTTTAAGGCCACTACCCCTACTACGGGTACTTAAGCGAAATTAAAACACACTAAAACACACAATCAAACACAACAGCTCATAATTATATTCACAAATAATAATTAAATAAAATTGGGGCGTTACAACTCTCCCTCACTTGGAATATTTTCGTCCTCGAAAATTTACCTGACGCAAACAAACTCGGATTCGACTCTCGCATCTTACTCTCCAATTCCCAAGTCATGTTTCCACCGGCAGCACCTCCCCATACTACCTTCACGAGAACAATCTCCTTGCCCCTCAACTGTTTCACCTCGCGATCATCAATACGCTCTGGCAAGGCCTCAACTGTGAGATTATCTTTCACTTCCACATCATCCATCAAAATCACATATGACGGATCCGAAACATACTTTCGAAGCTGCGAAACATGGAACACATCATGCAAATTTAACAAACATGGCAGAAACGCCACTCTATAAGCAACAGGTCTAACTCTTGCCGAAATCTTATACAGACCAATAAATCTAGGAGTAAGCTTCCTCAACTTCAAAGCACGTCCAACACGGGTCACTGGAGTGACTCTCAAAATCACATGATCTCCTTCTTGAAATTCAAGATCTTTCCGTCTCTTATCATGATAACTATTATGTCTACTCTGTGAAGTTTTCATCTTCTCTCGAATCAATTTCACAGTCTCAGTAGTCTGCTGGACAATATCAGGCCCAAGTACCACGCTCTCACCTGACTCATGCCAACACAAAGGCGTCCGACACCTCCGACAATACAAAGCCTCAAAAGGTGCCATTTCGATACTGGAATGATAACTGTTGTTATACGTGAACTCAATCAATGGTAAATGTCCATCCCAAGCACCTCTTTGTTCAAGCACACAAGCCCTCAACAAATCCTCCAAGGATTGTATAGTCCTCTCTGTCTGCCCTTCCGTCTGCGGATGATAAGCGGAACTCAACCTCAACTTCGAACCCAAAGCTTCTTGCAAACTCTCCCAAAATCTAGAGGTGAACCACAGATCTCTATCCAACACAATACTCAAAGGAATTCCATGCAACTTCACAATCACGCGGGTATAAATCTCTGCCAACCTCTGCAAAGGAAAACTGATATTAATCAGAATAAAATGCGCCGACTTCGTCAGTCTATCCACTATTACCTAAATCGCATTATGTCCCCTTGGATTATTAGGTAACCCTGTCACAAAATCCATAGAAATACTGTCCCATTTCCACTCGAGAATGTCCAACGGTTGCATCAAACCAAAAGGTTTCTAATGTTCCACTTTCGACTTCTGGCAAGTCAGACAAGCATACATAAACTGTGCCACATAACGTTTCAGTCCCGACCACCGAAATATTCTCTTCAAGTCTTGATACATCTTTGTAGCTCCTGGATGAATACTCAAGCTACTTCTGCGGCTCTCCTCGAGAATCATTCTTTTCAACTCGCACATCATCAAGAATACAAATCCTATCACGGAATCTCAACACACCTTGTTCATCAATTCAGAAATCACTGCTTCCTGCACGTTCGTTCCCAACCATCAGGTCTACTAATTTTACATCCAACTTCTGACCCTCTCTAATGCTGTTAAGAAAATCGTTGTTAACCTTTAGCATACCAAACATTACACTATATGGTGTCCGTTCACAAACCAAACTCATATCTCTAAACTGTTCAATTAATTCCAACTCTTTAACCATCATAGCCGACATATGCAAAGTTTCCGACTTAAAGCATCCGCCACGACATTAGCTTTACCGGGATGATAGTTCAAGCCGAAATCATAATCCTTCAAGAATTCTAACCAACGTCTCTGTCTCATATTCAATTCTTTCTGATCAAACAGATACTTCAAACTCTTATGATCGCTATACACTTCAAATCTGGAACCATACAGATAATGCCTCCAAATTTTCAACACAAACACCACCACAGCTAACTCTAAACCATGCGTAGGATAATTCCTCTCATGAATTCTCAACTGTCGAGAAGCATAAGCTACCACTTGACCGTCCTGGATTAACACACCACCCAAACCCAACAAAGAAGCATTGCAATACACCACAAATGGTTCATCTGGTTTAGGCAAAATCAAAATAGGAGTTGTAGTCAATCTTTTCTTCAGCTCGACGAAACTTTGTTCACAATGAACATCTCACATGAAAGCTTTACTCTTGCAAGTCAATTGTGTTAACAGAAGTGCCAACTTCGAAAAACCTTCAATGAACCTGCGGTAATAACCAGCTAACCCCAAAAAGCTTCGAATCTCAGTCACCGACTTCGGAGCCTCCCACTGTAGAACTGCATCTACCTTGGACGGATTCACAACAATACCATTACCGGAAATAACATGACCAAGAAAACTCACCTCGTTCAACCAGAACTCGCACTTCGACAACTTAGCATACAGTCTCTTCTCTTTCAACACTTGCAACACAATCCGCAAATGTTCAGCATGCTCTTCTTCTGATTTAGAATAAATCAGATTGTCATCAATAAACACAACTACGAACTGGTCCAAATAATTATGAAAAATCTGATTCATATATTCCATGAATACTCCAGGCGCATTAGTAACTCCAAATGGCATCACAACATACTCGTAGTGTCCATACCGAGTCCTAAAAGCCGTCTTCTGAATATCTTCGTCCTTCACTCGTATCTGATGATAACCCGATCTCAAATCAATCTTACTAAACACACGGGCGCCCACTAACTGATCCATCAAATCATCTATTCTTGGAAGCGGGTACTTGTTCTTAATCGTCACTTTATTCAGTTGTCTGTAGTCAATAAAAAACCTCATAATACCGTCCTTTTTCTTCACCAGCAACACTGGAGCTCCCCAAGGTGACACACTTGGCCTCATAAACTTCTTTGCTAACAATTCTTCCAACTATTTCTTCAATTCTGCTAATTCTGACGCCGACATTTGATATGGAGCCATAGAAATAGGTCTAGTACCAGGTACAAGATCAATGCTAAACTCCACTTCTCTCTCTGGCGGTACATCAGCAACATCATCCGGAAACACTTATAGAAATTCTCGTACCACCTGCAACTCTTTAATCACATACTCGTTCTCCACCGAATAGGAAGCAAACAATGCTAACACTTGAGCTTCTTACTCTAAGAGCTCCTTCAACTCTCTAGCAGATAAGTAACCATCTTCCTCCTCTTCTTCTGGATCAAGGAACCACGCCGTCTTGTTGTAACTATTGATATGAACATGATTGAATTCCAACCAGTTCATTCCCAAAATCACATCAAGACCCTCCAACGGCAAACAAACAAGATCGACACCAAAGTCCTTACCGTAAATCGACAAAGAACTTCTCAAACAAACTAGAGAAGTAGTCACCGATCCCTTCGTAGGAGTTTCGATAACCATTTCTCCCTTCATAGAAGAAACAACAAGGCATAGTCTTTTCACACAATCAGCAGCAATAAAACAATGCGTAGCACCAGTATTAATCATAATAATCAAAGGCATATTATTAATGTAACAAATACCTCTGATCAGTCTGTCTTCAGTGGAAGTCTGAGTTCCTGTCAAAGCGAACACCTTTCCTCCAGTTGAAGCTTTCTTTGGCTTTTGACAACGAGTACTAATATGGCCCTACTCTCCATAATTATAGCAAGTCACCATATTAACCTTGTAATCAGCAATCAAATGTCTGGATTGTCCACACTTGAAACACTTCTTCACGTCACTCGTGACTCACTGATACGATGACCCAACTCACCACATCGATAGCACTTCAGAGGGACAGGGGCACCTCCCCCACTTGGCTTCTTGCCATCAGCATATCTCTGCTTACCTTTATTTGCAGGAGCTGCATATGGCTTCCCACGATGCATCTGTTGTTTTCCTTTCCTCTCGGCCAACCCCTTAAAGTGAGCTGATCGAGCTCTGTTATCTTCCTCAAAGATCCTACAGCAATCAACCAAATCTGGAAACCTCCTGATTCACTGATACCCAATCGCCTGTTTGATCTCAGGCTTCAAACCATTCTCGAACTTAATACACTTCGAGAACTCAGCAGTCGCCTCATTGTAGTGCGGATAAAACTTAGCCAAATCCGAGAACTTGGCAGCATAATCCGTAACTGACATACTACCCTGCTTCAATTCCAAAAATTAGATCTCTTTCTTTCCCCGAACATCTTCAGGAAAGTACTTCCTCAAGAACTCCCTACTGAACACACCCCAAGTGATCACTTCCCCGGCCGCATCCAACAATTGATGAGTGTTAACCCACCAGTCAACGGCTTCTCCAGCTAATATGTGAGTACCCAATCGTACCTTCCGTGCATCAGGGCACTCCAAAACCCAGAAGATTCTCTCGATCTCCTTGAGCCAAGTCTGCGCTCCATACGGATCATATCTTCCATTGAAGGTAGGCGGGTTGTTCTTCCGAAACTCATCATTCTCCTTGAGCCAAGTGCAGCGTCATTCCTTCCAACCATTCAAAATCTGTTATGCATCGACAACAGAAAACAATGGTTAAGCAGCATACATCGATAGTAATCAACTATCATACACAACAACAACAACAACAACACAACGACTCGGCGACTTTTCCCGGACGGACCGACCTGCTCTGATACCACTATGTAACACCCTAAATTCCCCCGCATAATTTAATCAAATAATCAGAGTAAAATAATACAACTCGAAAATAAAGGACATTACTTTCAACAAGAACTTGCTCATAAGTAGACATGTAACATAAATTAAGCATATTTTAACCCAAAATACTCTTTATTACACAGCGGAAAGTTATTCATTTCAATCAATGAAATATAAGGATTCCAATTAACTAAAGAACTAGTTTTCATATCAGAAAAACAACTAATAATTCTTAAAAAAATAAAGTCATATAAAAGCATTCCCGACTCCCAAGGTTACATATCATAACAGACACCAACTAAAGTGAAGCCCCTCGTCTTCACCGACCACGACTTCCACACTACTCCTGATTATCTGCACGTTACCCACGTGGAGGAAACATTCAAACAGAAGGGGTGAGATTCTCAATCAATCAAAAGAATAATATGATATAATATGCAACTATAAATCATTAAGTAATTCTCCCATATCATGACATTCAACAACAATCACACACTTCAACACAACACAGATAATCACACCAAGCATAATGCAACACAAGTATCAACGAATGCAATGAGACACCAACTAAACTCAATGCATGTGGTACCAATATCGATCCCTGTTTCATGATCACAATTCCTGTCGGAACGTCTAATTAGATCGCTCACACCCCACATGGGCACACGACATCTGTGATTGCTCACACCCCACATGGGTACACAATCACCTCAACAACAATAACATTGATTCCATCAAGGAATCCGGATAAACGCTCACACCCCACATGGGCACACGCCATCCCTCAACTCAAGCATATGCTTATGCATCTTCAACGACAACATGCAACAACGACAAATCCGAACACATGGCATACCATTATTACATCACATCATCAATCAACAATCAACACGCATTTATCAAACATACCTCATTATGCCCTATAACCACTACACACCTTTGCATCATTTAATCATGCATTTCATATTATCACATCAACATCAACAAAACAAGCACATAACACCTCAATACATGCTCACCATACAACAACAACAACACATCATTAATATAATATAAAACATATATCTTCCATGAATTTCAAGTTAATAAAAACAATATTTATCAGTCCCAGACCGCGCTAAGTGCGACCCACCCGCGCTAAGCGTGCTACTCACTACCTCGAGGAGGCGAAATTCCTCCAGACCGCGCTAAGCGTGCTATACCGCGCTAAGCGGGCCCTGCGATTTTGGCAGAAAAACCCTGCGATAACAACATCTCCCCAACTGCGATTTTCTGCACTCAAACTGACTTTTAACACACTTTTTCCTCAGATTATGCCATTACAACCTATTTCTAACATATGCATTCCAACAACACCATTCAACTACACTAATTTCATCAATTCCAACCATGTAATTATGAATTCTCCTCAAAACCCCAATCAACCCACAAACAACATTCTTATGGATTCAACCTAAAAATTCTACCCACATACATGTATCATCAAACCCTTAAGAGATAAAGAATTCCCACCCTTACCTTAAAGTGATGAGCTTTCCTAACTTCAATGGATTCTCCTTTTCTTCCTCTTGCCCTAGCTCTTTTCACCACTTTTCCTTCTTCTCTCCTTTTTACCTAGAATGAATCTGACTTCTCATTCCCTAACTCCTTACATAACCCCCAACTATGGTTTGCCTCATTTACCCTCACTCATTCTTCTACAATTACCACAATGTCCTTCACACCTTTACACATCTAATTATCTCATTATATTATCCCATCATATTATTATTAATATTTTTTATCCATATTATCAAATAATAATAATAATAATTCACATTACTCACATAATTCCATTTATATCCAACTTTACACCATTCTAATTAATTAAAAATAGATTAATAAATCTTACACTCTACAACACCAATTCTCTACGCTTTTAGTCGCACACCCCCTACTAACCCCAAGACTTGTCTTTAAGGCCACTACCCTTACTACGGGTACTTAAGCGAAATTAAAACACACCAAAACACACAATCAAACACAACAGCTCATAATTATATTCGCAAATAATAATTAAATAAAATTGGGGCATTACAATCCTAACCTTGCCCAATCGCAAAAGAAGCCGAGAGTGCTTGAGTTGGGAACTAATGATGCAATTCTTGCACAAAAATTTTTTTAATCATAACAAGTGGAGTTGTTGACGCAACAAATGTCATAATTTCCACAACAAATCATAGAGATGCAAGAAGTTCCCATCAACAACCAATAAATAGCGAGTTGTGAGATTTGTAGATGAAATCACCCTGTCGGGTATTGTCCTTTGGTTGTGGAAGAGGTAAATTATGTCGGAAATCAAAATCAAGGATATCAACCTCGACCACCTTACCAACAAGGCAACCAAGGTTACCAACCAAGAGGTAATCAAGGTTATCAACAACCGTGGAGGCCTCAAGATGCCGGACCTTCAAATCGCCAACAATATCAAATTTACACTCAACCTCCACAAGCTCCAAGTGGAAATACAAAGATGGAAGACACTCTCACGCAATTTATGCAAATGTCAATGTCAATTCAAAAGAATACCGATGCGACCATAAAGGATCTTGAGACGCAAGTCGGACAATTATCAAAACAATTGGCCGACCAACACAAAGGAACTTTTCCGGCGAATACTCAACCAAATCCTTAAGAGCATTGCAAGGCTATTCTAACAAGAAGTGGAAGAGAAATTGATATGGGCATAGGTGAGGTTGTAGTGGAAGGGGAGAAAGTAGTTGAAAAAGAAAAAGATAGTGATGAGAACGAAGTAGAAAAAAAATGTTGAGGGAGATTTAGTTGAAAATAAAAAGAAAAAAGTGAGGTAGAAGAAAAATGAATGAGAGAACAAAATTTAAAAAAGACTAGGAAGGAATCGGTGAGTACTATTTCGATCCAACATTTGCCATATCCTCATGTTCTGTCAAAGAAAGATAGTGCGAGGCACTATGCTCGGTTTATGGATATTTTCAAGCAATTGCAAATCAACATTCCATTTTTCGAGGCATTGGAGCAAATGCCGAAATATGCAAAATTCATGAAGGATATTCTCACCAAAAAGAAAAGGTATACGGATCAAGAAACTATCATGGTTGATGCTAGTTGTAGCGCTATCATTCAACGGACTCTCCCGCAGAAAGAAAGTGATCCGGGACGAGTCACTTTGCCGGTTACATTAGGAAATATCTATGTTGGCAAAGGCTTGATTGATTTGGGCTCTAGTATCAATTTGATACCTTTGTCTATTGTGAAAAGGTTGGGACATATGGAATTGAGAACCACACAAATTACATTGCAACTTGCCGATAAATCCACTACCCGTCCTCACGGTGTAACAGAAGATGTATTGGTTAAGGTGGACAAATTCTTATTTCCCATCGACTTTGTGGTGATTGATATGGAGGAAGATGAAGAGGCTCCATTGATTCTTGGAAGACCATTTATGAAAATTGGTAGAATGGCCATTGATTTGGATGACGGTCTTATGAAGGTTAGAGTCCAAGATGAGGAGATTTGTTTCAATCTATTTGAGGCTATGAAGCATTCAAAGGACAAAGGCGATTGTTTTAGAATAGATGCAACGGAAAAGGTGATTGAAGAAGTAAAGTGGCAATTACAAGTTCTAACCCCATTACAAAAAGTTCTTACAAATGCTCTTCAAAGTATCGATGAAGCCGAAGAAAAAGAAATCGAAAAGTGTTTGCGAGAGCTAGAAGAATTGGATGAAATTACTCCTTTGAAATAAAGGGTGGAAATTTTGCAAAAGGAAAATAATGAGGAAATTAAGCTTGAAGTGAAGTTGTTGCCATCTCATCTTAAATATGTTTTTCTAGATGATGAGGGGCATGAACCGAGGATCATAAGCACGGAGCTAACCACAATTGAGGAGGAAAAATTGATGTGTGTTTTGAAGAAGAATCAAGAGGCAATAGGATGGACTCTTTCCGATTTAAAAGGAATAAGTCCCTCTTATTATATGCATCGGATATTCATGGAAGAAGATTTCAAGCCGGTCGCTCAACTGCAACGCCGCTTAAATCCTACCATGAAAGAGGTGGTTAGGAAGGAAGTGGTAAAAATGTTAGATGCCGGAATGATTTACCCCATTTCTTATAGCCCATGGGTTAGCCCGGTACAAGTGGTGCCGAAAAAGGCGGATTGACGGTTATCCGAAACGAGAAAAATGAGTTAATCCAACAAGAACCGTGACTGGGTGGAGAATTCCTATCGATTACCGTAGGCTAAACCAAGCTACGAGGAAAGATCATTTCCCACTTCCGTTCATGGATCAAATGCTTGAGAGACTTTCTGGTCAACAATTCTACTAATTTTTGGATGGTTATTCGGGTTACAATCAAATTATTGTGAACCCGGAGGACCATGAAAAAACTTCTTTCACATGCCCTTTTGGAATCTTTGCGTATAGGAGGATGTCGTTTGGGTTGCGTAATGCACCGACGACTTTTCAAAGGTGTATGCAAACAATATTCTCAGATTTAATCGAAAAGACAATTGAGGTTTTTATGGATGACTTCTCGGTTTTTGGGCAATCGTTTGATATTTGTTTGAAAAACTTGGATGCGGTATTAGAACGGTGTGTGGAAACCAACTTGGTACTCAATTGGGAAAAATGCAACTTCATGGTGACCACAGGAATTGTGCTCGGCCATAAAGTTTCTTCAAAGGGCCTTGAAGTGGATCAAGCCAAGGTGGATGTTATTGAGAAATTGCCACCACCGTTGAATGTAAAAGGTATAAGGAGCTTCCTTGGACATGCGGGATTTTATCGGAGGTTTATCAAGTATTTCACAAAGATCGCAAAGCATTGCTCAAAGGCTTTGCGATCTTTGCGAAATCCTTGATAAACCTCCGATAAAATCTCGCATGTCAAAGGGCACTCCTTATACCTTTTACATTCAACGGTGGTGGCAATTTCTCAATAACAGCATGCATTAGAAAACTCTTGACAAACAGATAGATTAGCAGAACCAAAAATTATGTCATCTACATAGATTTGGCATATCATCAGATCGTTTCCAAAGTTCTTACAAAAAAGAGTAGTGTTCACCTGACCTGTAGTAAAGTCATTTTCTAAAAGAAAAGAACTTAGTATTTCATACCAAGCTATGGGAGCTTGTTTCTGACTATACAATGACTTTTAAAGTTTAAAAACATGTTCTAGAAATTTGACATTTTCAAAACCTAGAGGTTGGCGAACATATACTTCTTCAGAAATGTATCCATTCAGAAACACGTTTTTGACATCCATTTGATATAAGATAATTCCATGATTAACAACGAAAGAGATTAGAATATGGATAGATTCTAACCTAGCGACTGGAGCAAAGGTTTCATGGTAGTCAATACCTTATAGTTGATTGTAACCTTGTGCAACCAGTCGTGCTTTGTTTCTGATGACTCTCCTTTCTCATTCAATTTGTTTCTGAATACCCACTTGGTTCCAATAACATGAGTCCCCTTGGGCTTTGGCACCAGATCCCAAACTTTAATGGAGAACTAATTTAGCACTTCTTGCATTGCCCGAATCCATTCGTTGTCTTGAAGTTCTTCTTCACAAGAGGTTGATTCTATCAGAGACACCAATCCCATAAGCATATCCTCAGTTTGTTTAAAAGTAGATCTTGTTCTGACAGGTTCAACTTTGTCTCCTAGAATTAATTCTTCAGAAACTATTTGTCTATACCTTTGCTTTTTCTGAGTTGGAGGACATTCAGTTGCTTCTGATGTGTCTTTATCACTGTTCTTTGAGTCTTTATACTCAAAGACTTTTTCCTTTTCTCCAGATCCAACTGTTCCAGATCCTTTGATTCTTCCTTTCTAGTTTCCTTCGAAACCTACGTACCCAGAATCTTTAAGTTCCAGGATTTGGAACATATGCTTTCTTCGTGTCATGTGTCACGAGCATCCAAAGTCTAGGTACCATGACTGATGTTTTAACTCTGCTGCATAGGATATCTGCAACATATACTATTTTATCTTTTGGTACCCATAATCTTTTGGGTACGCTTGGATTATTTTTTCCATAGTTTCTGAAAACCTTAGGTTTTCGAGCAACATTAAATTTTTGTGCCTATGTTGGTGTATAATGACAAGAGAAGTGATATTTTGGTTTGTTTTCTTGAAGTGGGATCTGATCATCATTGTCAAAATGATAACCAATTCCTGTCTTCCCATTGTGACTAACACCATAGATCATGGAAGCCATTCTGCTTATGTCTATGCTATTGTTTAAGAATTTATGAAATGCCTTGTCATATTTACATAAGATGGTTTCAGAAGATGGAGAAGCTTTAGAAAGAGCTTCTTCAAGTTTTAAGCATTTTTTGTTCAGAAAAGTATTTTCTTTTTCCAAAACAAAATTGTTATCTTTTTCTTAGAGACTTCTTTCTCTAGCATAACACACTCTTCAACTTCAGATTCATGAGCCCTTTTCAGGTCCTCGAATTTGCGTTAAAGTTTCTGATACCTATTCAGAGATTCTGACAAACATGGTTCTAAATCAGCACGAGAAAATTTAGAAAATACCTCTTCTGAGTCAGACTCTATTTTGGTTGTGTTTCCTGTGGAAGCCATGAGTGCTACGTTGGCATGCTCCTCTTCAGATTCAGGTTTTGATACTTCAGAGTCAGAGTCATCCCATGTTTCCCTAAGACCTTTCTTCTTGCCTTTGAACACATCCTTTTTGGAGCTTTCTTTTCTGGAACTTTCTTTCTTAAGCTTTGGACAAATATTTATGTAGTGTCCTGGTTCCTTGCATTCATAACATGTTACTTCTTTGCTTGTTCTTCCTATTGAAGATGAATCTAGATGATCTCATCTATTTCTGGACCTTCGGAAGTTCTTTTATCTTTTCTTCTAGAGTTGTTTGATTCTTCTAGAGAGAATAGACAATTCTTCTTCGTCATCAAAATCTTCTACTTCTTTTTCCTCAACTTGGAAGGCTTTGGTCTTTTCTGACTTATTTAATTCTGATCTATATCTTAGAGCGACAAATTTTCCCTTTTACTGAGGCTCATCTTCCTCTAACTCTATTTCATTACTTCTGAGTGAGCTAACCAACTCTTCAAGGCTTAGGGTGTTCAGATCCTTGGATAGCTTTAGTGAAGTAACCATTGTTCTCCATTTCTTGGGAAGGCTTCTTATGATCTTTTTGACATGATTTGCTGTAGAGTAACTTTTGTCCAGGATCTTAAGTCCTGTTACTAAGGTTTGAAATCTCGAGAACATAGTTTCAATAGTTTCGTCATCTTCCTTCTTGAAGGCCTCATATTTCTAAACTAATGCCAGAGCTATAGTTTCCTTGACTTGAGTATTGCCTTCATGCATCATTCTCAACGAGTAAAAAATATCCTTTGTTGTATCTCCGTTTGTAATATTTTCATATTCATTGTATGAGATAGCATTGAGAAGGATAGTTTTGGCTTTATGGTGATTCTTGAATTCACACTTTTGTTCATCATTCATTATGCTTTTGGGAATGGGGACATCAATCGTAGATACAGGTATTTCGTAGCCATTTGTGACAATGTCCCAAAGATCTGCATCATAGCCTAGAAAGAAAATTTCTATTCTATCTTTCCAGTAGTCAAATTTCTCTCCATTAAAGACATGAGACTTGGCATTGTAACTATCTCTCTCGTTTGTGTTAGCAGCAGGCATATTATTTTTCTCACATTGGATCTCTCTACATGATTAAGTGTTTGATTAACAAATCAATAACAGAGTCAGAGCTCTTATACCAATTGAAGGTAAAGAAAAACACAAGAACTGGGGTTTCAATTGGGTTTTCAAAACTTTTTCTATGAAATGCTTTACACACACAAACAAGATATATAAACCAATAAGCAAAAATGACATGTTTGGTTTATACAAGTTCACCTATAACGAGGCTACCTCTTGTCCACCTGCCAAGGTGATTTCTCCTTCAATAAAGACTTAATCCACTAACATTGAAATATTACAAAAAAGTTCGTCTAAGTGTTTAGAAAAACACCTTATCCCTCTCAAGTATACAGACTAACACTTAGTCACTTGAGGAAAAATATTATCAAAGAAATTACAAAGAAAGTGTTTATAATGGTGCTTCTAAAAAGCGAATGAAATAATTTAAGAACAATGTTTACACAAATATGAGCAACAACTCTTTGTGTTTTTAAGAAATCTCTCTTGATAGACTATGACTTTGTATTTTCACTCTTACAATATTGTTCTTCGTTCAGTATATTTTGCAATTAGATAGTGACTCCTTTATATAAGCATGATGGTTACACGTTGGAGGGTACAAGTGTCAGTATCAGTGCCAGGTGCCATAACGGTAATACGAAGATCGTGGGAGACAATAGTAGTAAATTCTCACAACATTCCTTAACAATATTGGCGCACAATCAGTTTTTACCAAATTGGGATTGTACTGTTGTACGAATTCTTTCTACATAAGTTTCTGTCTAAATCTTATCTTCTCATGATCTTTATTTGATTTTGAAGTGATGATGAGTCCAGAAGACAAATGACTGAGAGGTATCAGAGTCTTCAGAGTCAGAAGCTATCTGCACTTAATTCTTCTTAGAGTGATTCTGTCATAAGCTTGAATATCAGAGAGGATGGGCAGATCTTCATAACTCGGAAACTATAACTCTAGAGCTGGAAGCAAAGCTTTATCTGAGAAGCACACAACTTTCTTTTCTTCAAAGACATTCAGCATACATCAGAACTACTGATGTTTCTTTAGAGGCAAACGAAGTATTTTCTTGAGGCTTGCCATAATTTGATTCTGATGAGAATTCTAGAGTTATCCAGAATCAATTTAAACTTTGTATCTGCGCACTTCATAAAAATATTAGGGTACAAAATTGTTACATATAAAATATATGCATTGTTATCATCAAAACTAGAGATTATATGTAGAACCAAAATCGTGTTCTAAAAGGTCCTTCAAGCATGTAAAAGTAATTCTTCCATTTCTGGGATCGAACATGACTTAGAAGATCAAGGCCATGATTCCTGAAATCGTTGAAATCAACAAAGTTTTCAGAAGCAATGGTGAGAGGACTGACTACTCCACAAACAGAAGACATTTTAGAGATTTTTTTTTAAAGTATGAAGGAAGATGGATATTTTGAAAGAGGGTTTTAGCAAGTGCAGGATTGGATGAAAACAAAGAGTTAAAAAGGAGTTTAAATATAGTGGGAAGGAAGGAGCTAAAACAATTTCAGGAGGGAGTAGGTAAAAACCTAAAGAGGTAGTCTCAATAGATACCAATGCATATTGTAGTAATATCATTTGTACCAAGACACGCAATAGAGCAGGCTTTACATAAGCTATTAAGACAGAACATTGAAAAATATTAAAGACAAGACTTTTGAAAGGACATATAAGAAAGCAATTTTTAAAAAGGAGATAAAACATTAAAATTACACGCAACCTGACAAGGGGATGTAAGTGAAGAGATTTTCTATTGAACCAAGAAATATTATCCTAATGGGTCTCATCAAACGTTCATATGACTTTAACGTATGACATTTGTCTTACTTTATAGCCATGTAGAAGTGCTTGATTATATCAATGATATAATCAACTCATAGTCGAGAAAATAGAAAATCCCAAAAGGGTTCTGACTTTGGAACTTCTCACCCAGAGAGCCTCTTAACTTTAGAGGACTAACTGGTTCAGAGCCAATATATCTCAGAGTTATACTTACTCTTTAGAGGCTACACATTTTGAAAATATTTTGTTTTATTCTTGACAAATTCCATTTTTAGATTATTCAGAATAAAAACAAATTTATCTCCAGCTAGGGGTTTTGTAACAATGTCAGGCCATTGATGGTCTCTATCTATAAATTTTAAATTAATCACACCCTTATGATCATAATTTCTTATAAAGTGTATTTTTGATTTCAATGTGTTTAGCTCTGGTGTGTAAAATAAGATTCTTTGATAAGCAAATTGTAGAAGTATTATCACAAAGAATATGAATGCTACTCTCATATAGATGATAATTTTCTGACTGACTCTTCATCTAGAGAATCTGAGTGTTGCGACCAGATGTTGCAATGTATTCAACTTTTGTTGTTGATAATGCTATTACTGATTGCCTTTTGCTGAACCAAGAAATAAGACTATTAACTAGAAATTGACAGCTTCTACTAGTACTATTTCTTTCTAATTTATCTCCAACATAATCAGCACACAATAACCTACTAACTTGTAATCTTTTGATTTTCTATAAAACAAACCCAGATTAGTAGTACCTTTCAGGTATCTAAAGATCCTTTTAATAGTATATAAGTGAGGTTTTCTATGATTTGATTGGAATCTACTAACTTGTAATCTTTTGATTTTCTATAAAACAAACCCAGATTAGTAGTACCTTTCAGATATCTAAAGATCCTTTTAATAGTATATAAGTGAGGTTTTCTATGATTTGATTGGAATCTAGCACGAAGACATACGATGAATAAAATATCAGGTCTAGAAGCAGTCAAGTATAAGAGAGATCAAATCATACCTCTATGTACCTTTTGTTTTACCTATTTGCTTTCATCTTTTTCTAAAAGGCATGTTGGATTCATTGGAGTCTTGGTTGGTTTACATTCCGATAGATCAAACTTCTTTAGAAGTTACTTTGTATATTTGCTTTGATGGATATATGTTCCTTCTGCATTTTGATTGATCTGAATCCCCATAAAGAAATTTAATTCTCCTAGCAGATTTTATTAAATTCTGCCTGCATAAACTTAGAGAATTTTATGAAAATAGTAGCATTAGCAGAACCAAAAATAATATCATCAACATAAATTTGCACAACTAAGATATCATTTTTTAATGTTTTACAAAACAGAGTTGTATCCACTTTCCCTCATGCAAAATAATCTTTCAAAATAAAATTGCTTAGTCTTTCATATTGATGACTTTTCAGCAAGTGTGTCGATAATGTCGAAGTAATAAAAAGATCAAATCCACAGGGACTGTGTTCGAAAAGACAATATTTATGCAATGTAAAAAAAACAGTAAATGGGGGATTTCAGGTTGTAGTATGAAAAACAAAATAAGAGTTTTGAAAACAGAATTATGAAAGTGGTCAGGCTGTGTATCGAATCCCCTAATCATCTATTGTTAATGTTCGATACCTTGTATAAACTACCTTATCACTATAATCCCACGACAAATTGACAAAGTCGTTATAACAAATCCCTCGTGAAATAACTCACTAATCTCTACTTGGATCTTCCTATCCCTAGTCCACCAGTGTAAGCAGGATTAGGCGATGTATAGAACGTTAATTCCCTATGCCACTACTCGGGGTCTCCTATTTCTAGTTAACCAGCGTAAGTATCACAATTGCCCTAGGTCCAACACATAAGCTAAGGGTCAGTATTCCCTATGTGCCCAAAATAAATTTAACAGAGTATCTCAAATGACAAGCTTTAAGAACAATAAACAATTTCATAGAATTAAAGATCAAAGTGTTCATACAAAGTCAAATCAACATATAATCCAACAATAGAGAAAAAGGTTCATCACACACAACCTAACCTAGAGGAGTTTAGCTATTCATACTGAAAATTACAATACCAATTAAATAAAGAAGAAAGGCATATGAACTCCCTTGAAGTTTTAGCCTCCAATGGCTTCAAATGCTCTCAAAATCACCCTTGATGTTGTAAAAATCATGCTTCAGATGCCAACCCATACAAAAGTGCAGAAATTCTCCTTAAAAAGAGCTCAGAACGGGTGAGAACGCCCCAGAAAAGGCAATATCATGCACATTATATATATATATAGTGCGCATGATGCAACTAGTACATCCCTATCGCACGCACAATGCTACACGTGATTATTCCAATAGCTGCCCGCTTTTGCTCCCATTTTCACCTGATTTTTCACTAAATCCAATTTCTTCACACTTAGCAATTTTTTTCTCATTCTTTGGCCTTTCTTCTTCCTTTTGGCTCCTTTTTCACTTGTTTTTCTCCGATTCTTTGCCTAATTTCATGCAATGACGGACACTCATCACAAACTAAAACTTGAATCGTTGCTTGTCCTCAAGTAACTTGCTTGTGACTGCACATTTCAATAGAATACAAGTCGCACAATAACAGTTGAACATCACCATATATATATATTTTCATTACCTTGTTCTAACTTCCAACTTCTATCCAGCAAATTCAGAAAATGTCCTCAAACATTGACTAGTATTCAACCTGTCTCTCAGCTTACTATGACTCACTCAATGGATAATGTCATCTCTCAATCAACATGAAAAATAAATTATACTTAGCTTGTTCATGTTCTAAAATAATTCATCATAGAGATCATAACACACACATTAGAGGTATTTTCAGGTTGTATCTTGGCTTATGTTCGGGTAGGATATTTTTAGGAAAGTAGGTTTAAACCTTTGGAGTTAGGTGCCTAGTTCTCCTTCTATTCTCATACCCATTTGTTCCTTCTTAACGGTATTATAGATTTGGTCCTTATTTTTTTCTTTATTCCTTTTTTTTAAGAACTGTCTTTTTCCACTTCTTATTTTCTCAAAAAATTTAATCTTCTTTTTACCAATTTTCTCTAGTACCCCAACCCCAAACTTAGAACTTTGCTCACTTCCAAGAGCAACCCCAAACTTAATCTTTTTCATACAAATTAATATTATAATTCTACCTAACTCCAAAGAGAGGGTGGAAAGAAAGAATCTTTCAAGTCATATGGCTAAGAATTTCAGGCTACGTCACCGAATGAAAGGCTAGGCTCAAAGTGGTTAGCAATTGGATATTCCTATTACTACATGGTGGTTAGAAAGGCTCAAAGTTATAAATAAAAGAGTGGCTTTAATCTGTGTCAATCAAACTAGATAAACTTAATTAGACATAGACCAAACCATATAAAATAATAATGCATGGATACACTCAAAAAGAAAGAAAAGTGAATAATGGAATTTATTTGGCTTAAACCTTACTAAATGAGGTATTTGAAGGTTGAGTATACATTCTTTTATTATTTTATCATCATTTGCCTTTAAGTTGCCAGTTTCTTTCATAATGATCAAGTCCCTCTTCTTTTTTTTATTCGTGGATCATTTGTTCAATGCTAAAGTTATAACTTGTAAATCTGAAGAAAAAAAAACAACTATGAGACTTGTTTATTAAAGACAAAGATAGATAATACAATGGGAGGGGAATGCATGAGTTGCTAATTCCTTCAGCTGGGTGTAGCTGTCATACTGTAGCGTGCGATTTTGTAGGTGACGCGACCACCTTACCACAATGGTTGGAATTGGGTGCTACTTTCTGATTTCTTATTTATCCTATGAAGCTGGAAAGGAAAGGGAAGGTATCTAAAACTAACCTTGCACGCAAATGTTTTCTTTAACAAATGCTAAGAGATTGGGGGTTCGGGGTCAGGTTATACAAAGGGAAGTTGTCAATTACCCAATGTATATATGGTTATCCATAGACCTTTTATGGCATGTTTTTCTGTTGGTTTAAATACTTTCTGGTGTTTATCTTTTGTGGGTTGGGAAAGTTTCTCCATTGGGAGTGTTGAGAGAGTGTTTTTGTTGTTTTCGGTTTTTTCGTTGTTTTTGGGAAGGTGCTGGACCTAAGGTTTTTCATTTGTGTGCTTGCTAACTGGAAGGTGCTGGTGTTTATCTTTTATGCCTATGTATTCCCGTAAAGATAACTGGGAAATCATAGCAATCGTAGTTCCTCCTATTTCTATGGGAGGAAAATGTTTGGTGTCTTGTTCAAAGCCCAAGATAGAAGCTAGATGAGTATTTTTGTCTTGTTCAAAGCCCAAGATTGAAACTAAAAGGGGTGACCGGGAGAGAATTTGTCATCTCTAAAGGGAGAATATCTCATCTATTCATCATAAGTGTTGGGAAATTGATTATAAGGGAAATTACTTTAATTGGGAATTGTGAATCCAGCAATGCCATAATTTCCTTTATAAGGGTGATGTCATGAAGGAAGAAAGCTTTAACTCAGTGTAGAGCAATGCCACTTTTTCCTTATGAATCTTTCATGCTAAGAGAAGGATATTGACTTGGATGTAAATAATCCAGAGGCTTGCCACTTATAGCAATTAGATGAAAGATGATTTTTGGCCAGGATAAGAGAAGGACTCCAGCTTGGATTTTGAATCAACAAGTGTACCATTTACAGCAATTATCTAGGAAAAAGATTTTGGTTTTCTGTTTTGAAATGTGTTGTATAGAGGAAATGTCCTCCTACATAGTGGATGCATGGTATCATCTGAGGGGATGTTGATTTTTGTGTGCCTTGATCAAAGCCCAAGGTTGAAGCTAAAAGGATGTTTGTGTCTTGTTCAAAGCCCAAGATGGAAGCTAAAATGTTTAACTGTACTAGGGGAGTTTTATATCTGTTTTGTACAAAGCCCAAGATTGAGGCTGAAAAGAGATTGACTCCACTGGGGAGGTTTTTATCTGTCTTGTACAAAGCCCAAGATTGAGGCTGACTCTACTAAGGAAAATCATTATATAAAGCCGAAGAGGAGGCTAGTTGGGTAAATCCTTATATGAAGCCTAAGAGGAGGCTAGTTTCTGCTGAGGATTATTGAAATCCAGAGACAGGTCCAATATGTGTTGGGGAATCAACTCTTGTTGGGGTTTGAAGGAGAGTTGAAATATCAGATGCCTTGAGGCTCTGATTCTGTTAGGGTTTTATTGATGGTAAATTGACCTTGTCTAGGGGTTTTTAAGGTGAAGGTTTAAACCTTGAGTTTGAAAACCTATGGAGGTTTCAAACTCTGCTGAAGATTAGTGTATTGATGAAATGATCAGGTTTTTTTTCTGTGCTTTTAGGAAACTTGAGGGCCTATTTGAGATCCAATAGGAGATGAGACTTTCCAAGTCTACTCGTATGAAGAGGTTGACTCTTAGTTGGAGAATGATCTTTGTATGATGCCCAAGAGGAGGCTAAGACTGTCCAAGTCTACTTGTATAAAGCCCAAGAGGAGGCTGAGGGTTTAAGGGAAGAAGATCAACCCTAGAATGGTTAGATGTTTGGGAATTCTGACTCTCTAGAGGATTGAACTAGTAGAGATGACTAAGTTATGTCCTATACCTGTAGGAGGTCTTCGGGTCCTTGTACTAAGCCCAAGAGGAGGCTGAGAACTTCTAAGAAGCCTGTGGGTCCTTGTACTAAGCCCAAGAGGAGGCTTGGGATGCTTTTAGGAAGCCTGTGGGTCCAAACCTAAGAAAAGTTCAAGAAAGGTTTCACCGGGAATAAGTCCTTTCTTTGCATAACAATTCTAAGGTTTGAAGAAATTCAAGAGAGGTTTCACCGGGAATTAAGCCTCTCTGGGGAAATGAATTTCTTGTGCAAAATATTTCTAAGTTAGGACAGTCTTGAGAAAAGTTTCACCGGAATAATGCCTTTCTGTGTTCCATATTGTATAAGCCCAAGAGGAGGCAAGATTGTATCTGGAATTTCCTATGGGGAACTAGTTTTAACTATGTTGAAAGAGTAACCACTGGTTTGATGTAGACCTAGACCTAGCTACTGGAGAAAACTCTAAGCAAGTATATACAAGCATATATATATATATATACAGATGAAATATAGAAACAAGTATGTATTGAAGAGATAGTGGAACTTACAGTTGTGCAAGCCCAAGCCTAGTAACTACAGTTGTATGGCTAGTTATTCAATAAATTGAAGAAAGTTTTGATAAAACTTTGAATTTGAATCTAAATAAAAAAGAAAGTTGTTTAAAAGGAAGTTTGGGGCTTATACTAATAGGGAGGCCCAGATGATCTCTTTTGGAAAGGCGACAATCGTGTCGTAGTTTTGAAAATCACAGAGGGACTTATACAATGATTGAGGCCAAAATTATTTATGTACAAAGGAGGGTGGGTCTTACACTCTATTAGAGGCCCAAGAGTTTATTTTTATACAAGAGATGGGGCTTACAACTCAAGGAGATGCCCAGATGAAAAAAAGCGATCACACAGTTATTTTGAAAATCATATCGGGACTTATACAATGACTGAGGCCCTAATTATTTATTTACAAAAGAGGTGGGTCTTACACTCTATTAGAGGCCCAAAAAGTGTTTGAAAAAGAAGGAAAATGGGACTTACAACCAAAGGGAGGCCCAGATGAAAATTGTTTTGAAAACGGCGATCGCGACGAGATTTTTTAATATCGTATCGCGAGTTATACAATGACTGAGGCCCAAAAAGGTTTCTGTACAAAGGGAATGAGACTTACACTCTACAAAGAGGCCCAAATTATTTTAAAAAATGTTTGAAAAATTAAAATTAAGAGAAACCCTAATTTTACTTAAAAAATAAATAATTTTTAAAGGAAATTAAATATAAAATGATACAAAATATCAAATATATTTAAGAGCAAGTTGTCAACTTTAAAAATATTTTGAAAAATCATGTTAATCACATGAAAGCTTTAAATCCAATTGGTTTTGAAAAATCAAGGTGGGAATTTCATTTAAAAAATGTTTAAAACAAATAAAAATTAAATTAAATTGAAAAGTCAAACAATATTAAATAAATAATATAAATGTGATTTTTTGTAACATAAAATATTTAAACATTTTTGTGACTTTTCAAAAAAAGAACCAATAAAAAATGATGAAAATGAGAGAGAAATTACTTTTTGAAATCATTTAATAAAAATATCAAATATTCAAATATTCAAATATTTGAAAATGGCGCGAAGGCCATCTTCTTCTTCCTCACGACTACCCGCCATATCCAATTTGCAAAACCTCTCATATCTCTCTAATTACTCAATGAAAATGACTTTTGTAAACATGAAACTTGCTCGTTTTTGAACAAGGATTCCAATTGTACCAATTAATTGCATTTATATTGAGTGTGGAGTGAGAAATCAGAAGATGAAATCAAGAACCCTAATTTCCACAAAAACACTATGAAATGCTATACACGATTCATACATAGCAATTGATTGAGGGGAAACACTCTACATAAGTGTAGAAACATGTTTGTAAATTGAAAACACATTTATGATACATGTAGTATAGAGTTTGAGAGTGTCAGTCTTACCTCTTGCAAGAAGAATTCGAAGTCTATGTTGGAGGTGTTACAGATGTTGTGTAATGATCTGGACAGCTTCAATGGACCTCAAGTAATGTGTTTGAAGGCTTGGAATGGATTGAATCAACTTGGAACTTATTGTGGCACCTCAACTGCAAACAGGCCAAAAAACTTGAGCAAATTAGGGGTGACTTTGTGATTCTGATGTTCCAGATGAGCTTTAAGGTTATGGATCACTCATATATGATGTATGTGAGGTGTTGGCATGATTGGTTTTGATAGAATTGCTCTCAAATGTAAAATTCATATGTTACTTGAATGAGAAGCAAAATCTGGTTTTTTGAGAGTGATTTAGAGGAAAGCATGTGTTATGGTGCTTTGGTGTACTTGAATTGATCAGAAAGAACCTCTATATATAGTAGAGCAAGTTTGTTTTGGGAGCAATAGTGAATGGAGGTTGGATCACTCCATTATCCATTGAACTTTGTCTTGTTGCCAAAGTCTCCTCTAGCCATTGACTTGGGTCAATCTTGTAGGCCAATGGTATTTTGATGCTTGAGTTTATCTTGATTCATTTGCAATGTTGTGGACTGATACATGCCAGCTCTATGCATTCATTCAATGCCTCATGCCAAATTTGAAAGTTTTGGATTTGAACCTTGAATGTCACATGCCAAATGATGAGGTTTTGGACTTGCAAGGCTCTATAGTGTTGTAGCTCTGCAGAGATTATGTTCATTGAACTTTAGAAACTTGTATTGTATGGTGATAAGGCTTGCCAAGTCATGGAAATGACAAAATCGTGGGGCAAGTGCAAGACTGTCTTGCAAAACCGGTCTTTCAGGTGTCACATTTCCATGCTCATAAATCCCTACTCAAGTTGAATTAGGATGAGTTCTGGTACTCTTTGGAAAGCTTGTATATCCTACTTTAACTTCGATGCCCAACATTGGTCTTGAATCAACTTGGATCAAGGTGAAAAATGGCCTCAAAGTTGGTGAAAATCCAAGACAAATTATGTCCAAAATTTTCACTAAGTGTTGGAAAAAGTGGTCATTTTCATGTTTTTGTGATTTTGATCAATCCATGATGATTTGGAATCTGATGTAGTTGACAATTTTGAAGTATGTAATGAGAGCTTTCATTTGAGTATTGGATGGATGCAAATGGCTTTATGGTTTGGGAGTTATGACCTTGCAAAGTTGGTTCCAAATCAATTTTGTTCCATAACTTAGAAAATTTTAAGTTTCTTAAGGTTGCCCCTTTTTCAAGTAACCTCACTTTTCTTGATTTTTCTTGATGTATGATGATCCAAACCATGAATTAACATTGTTTTTTACTTAGGGAAGCCTTGTTTGTCAAGAAATTCAAAAAGTCAAACTTGGTTTTTTGGCACAGTTGACTTTTGTCAGATGAATTCCAAACTGTGTGATCTTCAATGAAATCAAGTCCTTAACCTAATTCAAACCTAATGGATGGTTTAAATAGATATTATAGAGTGTCTTGAATCATGTCCCAAGGTTTGGGAACATGTCTTGGTCAAGAGTCAAAGATATAGTTGACTTTTCATTAGGAAACCCTAATTGGCCCAAATGAATTTGAATCCTTGTATTGCTTGTGAACCAAGTTATTTGAATCAATATAACCTTGTGAATGGATCAATACGATATATTGGAGGTCTTCAAAACACTTCTTGAGGTCTTGGCTCATGTCTTGCTCCAAAAGTCAACTTAGGGGTGAATTAGGTCAAGAAACCCTAATTCCTGATTTTTTATGAATGTATCCCCTGAGACTATTTTGACTATATGATTGGGTCCATGAGGCCCCTTTGCGCTTCTTGGGTCATGTTTTGAAGTATTAGCCCATTCCCAGGTGAAAATTTTCATCTGGAGGCCCAGGCCGACCAAAACCCTAATTTGGTGACACTGGCGATCTTGAGGCTCGATCCACTTTGAATGTTGTAATCTTGTGCTTGATTCTTGTTTTGGGAGTCATCTTGATCCTTTATAGATGCTTGAGAGGCTAGACAAGTTTAAGATCATGTCAATTCTTGATTGATCCTTTTTCTAAGTGCTCTGGGAGGGCTCAAAACCCTAATTCTTGGTTTAGGTGAATGCTCAACAACCTTTGAGAATATTGACGAGGTATGATGGCACATCCATATTGTGATGATGATTTGCACAATGATGGGAAATCTTGGTGGTCAAAATTTGGGGTATAACACATACCCTAAATTTTGACCATAAGATTTCACATCATTTGTGCAAATCATCACGACAACATGGATATACCTTCATGCCTCATCAATCCTCTCAAAGATTGGTAAGCATTCACCTCAATGAAGGATTAGGGTTTTTAGCCCTCTCAGAGCATTCAAGCAAAGGATCCATCAAGAATTGGCATGATCTTCAAATTTCCAAGCCTCTCAAACATCCATGAAGGATCAAGAGGTATCCCATACCAAGAATCAAGCACAAGAATGCAACATCTCATGTTGATCAAGCCTCAAAATCATCAGTGTCACCAAATTAGGGTTTCGGTCGACCAAGGCCTCCAGAGGGAAATTTTCATCTAGGCATGAGCCAATACTTCAAAACATGATTCAAGAAGCTCAAAGGGACCTCATGAGTCCAATCATGAGTTCAAAATAGCCTCAAGGCATGCATTCATCAAAAATCATGAATTAGGGTTTTCTTAACCTAATTCACCCCTAAGTTGAATTTTGGAGCAAGACATGAACCAAGACCTCAATAAATGAGTTAAAGACCTCAAGTATGTTATATTTATCCTCTTACAAGTTTAAATTGACACAAATAACTTGATTCATGAGCAATATAAAGACTCACATCCATCTGGACGACAAACTAGGGTTTTTGAGAAATAAGTCAACCCCACCTTTGACTTTTGACAAAGACATGATCTCAAACCTTGGGACATGATTCAAGACACTCTAAAACACCTATGGAATCCATACATTAGGTTCAATTTAGCCCAATGACTTGATTTCATAAAGGATCACAAAGTTTGAAATTCATCTGATAAAAAGTCAATTGTGATCAAAAACCAAGTTTGACTTTTGAGATTTTTTGACAAATATGGCATCTTTTAGTCAAAAACAATGTTAACTTATGATTTGGATCATAATCAATCAAGGTAAATCAAGAAAAGTGAGGTTACTTGCAAAAGGGGCAACCTTAAGAAACTTAAAATTTCACTAAGTTATGGAAAAAAGTGATTTTTACCCAACTTTGCAAGGCCATAACTTGTGATCCAAGTAACCATTTTCTCTCATCCAAAGCTTAAATGAAAGCTCTCACTACATACTACAAGATTTTCAACTACACCATATTCCAAATTTTTATGGATTTTAAGTTATGTATTGATCAAAATCACAAAAATTAAGAAATGAACTTTTTCTTGACAATTATTGATATTCTGCCAAGTTTATCAACTTTGGACACCAATGTTCAAAGGCACTTTTCATCATGATCCAAGATGAATCAAGACCAGATGCAAACATCAAAGTTAAAGTATAATATGTGGGATTTTAAAAAAGTATAAGAGCCTCCCATTATTCAATTTGAGCTAGGAGTTATGAATCTCACAAAATGGCATTTTTCATCCTGGTTTTACAAGACAAATTTCACAACACAACTTGGTTTTGTCATTTTTATGACTTGGCAAGCCTTGTCACCATACAAGACAATTTTCTAAGATGCAATGAACCTGTTACCTATAGAGGAATCATACCATAGTGCATTGCAAGTCAAGACACTATCCCTTTGGCATGTGGCATTCAAGTTTCAAAACCAAAAGCTTTAATTTTGTCATGAAGCATTGAAGGGATGCATAGAGGTGGCATGTATCAGTCCATGACAGTCCATTTGAGTCAACATTGGTTCAAAAATCAGGAGACCTAAAGCTACTAATCAGTACATTTTGTGAGGGATATTCTCCTAGCTACCTTGTTTTAATGATGTCAACAAACATATTAGATTGTAATTTGAGCGGTATCACTTCACGTGTCGGGCATATAGCGTCTAACCATTATCGTTCATATGTCTAGATGCATAGGATCTTGTCCTCTCCAAAAATAAATGTCCACTATCGTTTAAGTTGAGTCGAGTATGTGTCTATGATCTTGGTCTGGTAAAAATGCTCAGCAAAATTGAATTTCCTGAAAATTTGCACTTCATGCGCTGACCCTTCAGTCCATGCGCTAACCCCAAATTTTATGCGCTAACCTCCAAAACTTGCGGGAAAACGCACAAATTTGTGGACACCAAATTCTTCTTTTATGCGTCGACACATGAATGCTGCAGGTCGACGCATGACCTCAAATTCTGCATTTTTTCACTTAGTTTCTTTTCTGTTATTTTTCTGTTATTATTTTTGTTGGTCATATTTTTCATATAAATAGTTTTTGTCATCCTTTTTATTTCTAACAAGAAACATGAAAGATATATGTCATTTCTCTCTCCTTCTTCATTGTGTAAACAAACAATCACACATAATCATCTTTGTTTGTGTCGCCCATTGATCGAAGTGATAACGTTCAGAATTTAGGAAGTGTAATCTTCATCTTCTGGGATGAGAGTTTGGCAGGTGTTTCTTGAATAAAACCAGTTGGTTTTGTCCTCCAAGAATCGGATAGATTTTGGGGGTTTTGCACAAACTGTTCTTTCTACAGGGATTCGGCTGGGCGAAGGTAACCGGAATTGACGCAATTGTTCGATTTAGTAGCTGTAATCAGAGGATCGTAGAAAGGAGGTTTGGGTTCGAATTCTTGGTAGATTACAATTGACCGAGTGAAGGTAACTGAAGAACGGTGGTTTCTTTCGGTTTAGTAGCGTGAGACGGTAATTGAATCAACCATATTCGGAGCACTTGATTCATCTTAAATCAAGGGAAGGGAAAATTCTGCATCAACGATCGAAGACGTTCAAGGGTTTGGATGTTCATTGTTTTCTCTTGTAATAAACAATTTGCAATAACTATATAACTATATATATATATCTCAATTCCATTTGTGGATTTGGGGGCAGACGTACCCAAAGCGAGGACGATTGGGGAACTGCCTAATCAAATCGCGTTTGTTCTCTCTTTCCTTAACTCTTTTACAATTCAGTTCGTTCGAATTTGTAAAGTCGGAAGTCATCGAAATTTCTGTAGTAGAGTAATTGTAAGCTGATAAATTGTTTTGTTTAACTGATACAAATTCCTTGAATTGTATCTTGGAGCAGCTGTACATTACCCTTTACTGAAATTCTGCACTTAGTGTGTTTTCGCACACTAGGTGTTTGATAATTTGTTTCAAAGAAAAATTCGAACTTGTTGTCTTTAAATTGCTAATCACTTTACCTCATTGGATTGGAATATACATCAACCAAGTGATATTTTGTTGATTGCGTATCTTAAGTGTAATATTCGAAACTGAATTTTTCTCTTCTATACTCATCCGTGATATATTCGTGCATATCCGATCCTTTTGGTAGAAGGTTCGTTGTAGACGTTCTATCCAGTGGTAGCTTCCGTTTAAACAATTTTTAAAAACAACTTTTGTAAACCATTTGCGTGTAAAACTCAAGGGATCTATTCAACCCCCCTTCTAGATCCATAGTCATCGTCTAACAAGTGGTATCACGAGCTCCGGTTAATTCTGGTGCTTCGGTTAAACTTCTTGGATCATGGCGAACGAACCTAAAGGGGCTTATAATAGAGCTCCAGTTTTTACAGGCGAAAATTACAGCTACTGGAAGTATTGTATGCGCGTTCATATTAATCCCCATGATCGGAAGGTTTGGAACGTTATTTTAAACGGTCCCATGCAAATTATTATGACTAACGCAGAAGGCGTTGTCGTTCCTAAACCCGAAGCTCAATGGACTGAGGAGGACGAGAAAAATTACAACTATGATTGGAAGGCTCGTAATATGATCATCTCCTCCTTGGGAGTTGACGAGTATTATCGAGTCTCCCATTGTGAAACGGCCAAAGCCATGTGGGATGCTTTACAAGTAGCCAACAAAGGCACTAATGATGTTAAGTTGGCTCGTATTAATACACTAACGCAAGAGTTTGATTTGTTTTACATGAAGCAAGGGGAAACCATTGCGAATATGCAAAAACAATTCACTCACATTATCAACAAACTGCATGTTCTTGGTAAACCAATTCCAAATGAGGTTTCTACTAACAAAATTCTGAGGTGTCTTAACAGGGAATGGCAACCGAAGGTCACCGCTATGAAGGAGGCCAATGATCTTGCTACACTAGACCTCATGACACTGTTTGGGAAACTTTATGAGCATGATCAAGTGCTCATTAGCTTGGATAAACATGAAAAGAGTATCAAGAAAGAGAAGGCAAAAGATACGGAGAAGAAGTCGATAGCTCTTAAGGCTTCTTGTTCAAAGTCCACAATCAAGAGCTAAGTGATGATGAAACCAATAATGACAAAGATGAAGAATTTGGTGATGATATGGGCTTATTTATGAAGAGATACAATAGATATGTTCGTAAGAACGATATTCAACACTCAGATAGAAATCTAGTCAAGTTTAGGAAGTAATCTAGAAGCGAAGGAAATAAAAATGGCAAGGTAAAAGGTACGTGCTACAACTGTGGAAAATCCGGGCACTACAAGCCGGATTGTCCATCTCTAAAGAAAGACAAAGATAAGGATAATGACAAGAGTCGGTCAAACAAAAAGTCCAACAAGTCTCGACGAGCATACATCGCTTGGGAAAGCGATAGTGAGTTGGACAAAGATGATTCCTCAAGCGACGAAAGTGAATCCGTTAACTTTTGTCTTATGGCACGACACAACAAAGCAAAGGAGGTAAATCATTCTAAATATGATCATGTTAATACTATGTCTCATTTAGAGTTACAAAAGGCTTTTGACATGTTACACTATGAGGCTAAGGAAGCATTTCAACGCTTAGCCTCAAACAAAAGGATTTTCACATATTTGGAGAAGAAGGTTTCCAATTCCGAAAAGGAATTGGAAGCTCTCAAAAACTCTATAGTGGACACATCAAAAGCCAAGGTTGAAAAGGATCCTACCTCTTGGTTCAATTGGGGTTGTGACACTTGTCATATTTGGCAACGAGGGGTGAGAACCCTTAAGGCCAAATTGGACAGGCTCTTAAGCCAAAAGTTACGTTTGTTATTGATCGATCACATTTTCGTGAGAGCATGAATAATCCATATCAAAATTATACCGATGTGATTCGAGATAGTGATAGCAAAAGTAAATTCCAAATGAATCATAATTCTCTTTACTGTTGTAAGCCTGGTCATACTATTGCTAAATGCCGCTTCAGAAGGTTTCTTGTTCCGAAAGGCATCTATCAATGGTTGCCCAAGTGCGGTTTTTGTTTCACTCACCTTAAAGGACCCAATGAGAATTGGGTACCTACTCTCCCTTGATTGTTTTTGTAGGTACAAAGTCTTGAGGCCACCGAAAGAAGATGGGTTCTGGATAGTGGCTGCTCGAGACACGTGACCGGAGACATATCTCTTTTTATCGACTTTGTGGAGAAGAAAAAGGGCTTTGTCACCTACGGAGATAACAACAAGGGACAGATTCTTGGCAAAGGTAGTGTAGGTAACCCCTCATCTACTACTATCTCTGATGTGCTGCTTGTGGAAGGCCTTAGACACAACCTTTTAAGCATTAGTCAACTATGTGACAAGAATTATAAAGTATCTTTTTCAAAGGATTGTTGCATAGTTGATGATTGCGACAAAAAGAACGTGTTTAAGGGCTTGAGGGTGAACAACGTCTACATGATAGACTTAAATGAGGTATCGTTGATTGGAGACAAGTGTCTAGTCGCTATGAATGAAGATTCATGGTTGTGGCATAGACGGTTGGCTCACATCAATTTTGATTTGCTTAACAAAATTGTCTCTAAAGACCTAGTCATCGGTTTGCCCAAAATTAAATTCACAAAGGATCACCTTTGTGATGCGTGCCAAATGGGGAAGCAAACAAGGATCTCATTCAAATCCAAAAACATCATTTCAACTATGAGACCCCTTGGGTTTGAATGAGATCCTTGTAGGGTTAAAAGTCTAGGGTTAAAAGTCTAGGTGGTAACTATTATGGGCTTGTTATAGTCGATGATTTTTCTAGGTTTTGCTGGACAATTTTCTTAGCAAATAAGAGTGATACTTTTTCGGCCTTTGAACGATTTGCTAAGTTATCTCAGAACAAGTTAAACACAAACATTAGGTCAATTAGAAGTGACCATGGGGGTGAGTTTGAAAATCATTTATTTGAAGCATTTTGTGATTCCAACGGAATTGATCATAATTTTTCCGCACCACGTACCCCTCAACAAAATGGGGTAGTGGAACGTAAAAATAGAGTTTTGGAAGAACTTGGAAGGACTATGATCAATCATGGTCGATTACCAAAATACTTTTGGGCCAACACCATAAGTACGACTTGTTATGTTTTGAATAGGGTGCTCATCCGGCCTATTCTAAACAAGACACCGTATGAACTTTTAAAAGGGCGTAAGCCAAACATATCTCACCTTCATGTATTTGGTTGCAAATGCTTTGTGTTAAACAATGGGAAAGAGTCTCTTGGTAAATTTGATGCCAAGGCCGACGAGGGTATTTTTCTTGGATACTCTCAGTCAAGTAAAGCATATAGAATTTATAATAAGAGGTTACGCATAGTTGAAGAGTCAGTTCATGTTACTTTTGACGAGTCTTATCCGAGAAATGTCGGAGAAGGTAGTTCTTTTCATGGTGCAGGTGTACCTACTAAAGACATACTCAAGGACACTGATAAGGGAATTGATCAGCCTGAAGCAGTGCGTATTGAGGAGGAAAAGGATCACCAACCAGTGAAAAGTGAGGATGATCATCATGCTGATAAACATGAACTTCCTCCAGCTTGGAAGTCTTCAAAAGACCATCCAATTGACAACATTCTTGGTGATATCTCTAAGGGAGTAACTACTCGCTCTAAACTTAGTAACTTTTGTTATTACTCTTCTTTTGTTTCCCAAGTTGAACCTAAAAACGCTAAGGATGCGTTACTCGATGAGCATTGGTTTCTATCAATACAAGATGAACTAAATCAATTCTGGAGAAATGAGGTTTGGGACCTTGTCCCCCCTCCACGAGATCATCGAGTAATCGGCACCCGATGGGTGTTTAGGAATAAACTTGATGAAAATGGAGTTATAACGCGTAACAAAGCTAGGCTTGTAGCACAAGACTATAACCAAGAGGAAGGAATCGACTATGAGGAAACTTATGCGCCGGTTTCCCGACTCGAGGCCAACGCCTTCTACTTGCCTATGCTTGCACAAAGAACTTTAAATTATTCCAAATGGATGTTAAAAGTGCGTTCCTTAATGGATAGATAAATGAAGAGGTTTATGTAGCCCAACCTCCGGGTTTTGAATCCCACGAATATCCTGATCATGTCTATAAACTTAAACGAGCTTTGTACGGACTTAAACAAGCCCCTAGGGCTTGGTATGAACGTCTAAGAAAATTTCTACTAGATCAAGGGTATTCAAGAGGAAAGGTAGACACAACCCTCTTTATTAATCGTCAAGGAAAACACTTAATTTTGGTACAAATTTATGTTGACGATATCATATTTGGGTCTACTAACATGACCTTGGTCAAGGAGTTTTCTAGTTTGATGTAGGGGGAGTTTGAAATGAGCATGACGGGGGAGCTCAACTATTTCCTCGGATTGCAAATCAAACAACTTGAAGAGGTCACATTCTTGAGTCAAACGAAATATTGTCTTGAGTTACTAAAACGTTTTGATATGCTGAACTGCAAAGAAATAGATACTCCTATGCCTACAAGTGCTAATCTTGATCGTGATGAAAAGGGTAAGGATGTTGAGGTAAAGAAGTATCGAGGTATGATAGGGTCTCTTCTTTATCTTACCGCATCCCGTCCCGATATAATGTTTAGTGTATGCATGTGTGCAAGGTATCAGGCCCATCCCAAGGAATCCCACCTTAAGGCAGTTAAGCGAATACTTCGATACCTTTCTGGTACTCCAAAGTATGGGCTGTGGTATTCCAAAGGTAGTGTTTGTTCCTTAGTCGGCTACTCCGATTCCGACTTTGCCGGGTGCAAGTTGGATAGGAAAAGTACTAGTGGAACGTGTCACTTTTTCACAAATTCCTTGGTGAGTTGGCACAGCAAGAAACAGGTTTACGTTGCTTTGTCAACAGCCGAGGCGGAATATGTTGCCGCCGGTAGTTGTTGTGCTCAAGTCTTATGGCTTAAACAACAATTACTTGATTTCAACTTAAAACTTGAACGTATTCCAATTTTGTACGATAACACTAGTGCGATTAATCTAACTAAGAACCCCGTATTGCATTCACGCACCAAGCATATCGAAATACGCCATCATTTTATTAGGGATCATGTAGAGAAAGGTGATGTAATTTTTGAGCACGTTGACACTAAGAATTAACTTGCTGACATTTTCACAAAACCATTAGCTACAGAGCCTTTCTTTCACATCCGTAGGGAACTTGGCATTCTCGATATCTCGGATCGTGTTTAATAATCCTTTAGAGTATTGATCTTCACATATATATATGCTTGTTTATTCTTTTCACTAACAATGCAAAGAGATATTTAGCCATATGTGAGGGATCTTATCGTCATGATGATCAAGGTAATATCGTTCCGATTTATAGATGTTTATCAATATTTTGTGCCATATTAATTACTCTAATCTTGATGTTTATTGTATTTTGAGCACTTATCGTTCATGTGGATGTTTCGTTCTTTATGTGCATATGTCTATTTATCTGGTTGGAACTTAAAAAATTGCAAAATTTCACTTTTATACGTTCATGCGTCGACGCATAGATTCATGCGCTGACCTACTAAATTTTCGGGATAGCGCATAAACACATGTTCAACATTTTTCAAAAAATTCAAGAATCATGCGCCGACGCACAGATTCACAGGTCGACGCATAACTTGACCGTTCAGACTCCCTTCTTTACTGGGACGTGTACGCCGACCTAGTGTTGTTCATTTTCCCTACATATTCTCATTGCACATTAATATATGATTCTTGCATGTCATCTCATTAGTCTTTGTGGTCTATCTCTCCCTATCCTTCTCCATTAAACCTCATCAATCTCAATTACTCTCCACTAAATCCTCATCAAAACCCTAGAAATCAAGAACCCACCAAGAGAAAATCCTCTATATTATTGCTACAAGGTTTTCTAAGGGCTGCACATATCTCCTCTTTACTTTCAGCGAAAAACAAGTGTCATCATCCTCTCTCAACTTTTCTTCAACAATGGCTTCAAGAAGAAACCCTAGTAGAAGGGGAACAAGAGGATCATCTTCACAATCAGCACCAACCAGAGCATCATCATCTTCATAACGGGTAACCTTTGAGTCTTTAATTTCTGAAAGGCTAACTACTCCTTTTGCGGAACTGTTTTCTAATCGGGCTGTTATAAGACAACATGGGTTTTATCCTCTAATGGGACCAGATTTTCACATTCCTGAGATTTCTGAACTTATAAATTTTCAAAATCTTAGTGAATTTGTAGAATGTGATGATAAGTATAGTAAAGATTTGACTCGGTTATTCTATTGTGGGATCAAGGGAAAATTTCGTGGGGATGAATTTAAATTCTCCATGAATAATATAGAATTTAAAGTGACAAATGATGTATGGTCTATATTTTTTGTCTTGGACACTGATAACACTCTCCCAAAGGTTACTAATAAAACCTTTGTTGAGGGCTATGAATTCAAAACTGCTCTGAATTCAATGTTGCGGGAACCGTATTCAGCTGATTTTGTGGCAAGTGAATTATTTCCAAAAAGTGTCACTACAGGCCATCTAAAGTTCAAGGACCGTATTCTTCAGTGGATTGTTGCTCGCATCTTGAGGCCTAAGAAATGAGGATACTCAAGAGTTGAGCAGGCAGAGGTTCACCTCATCTATATTCTCAAGAATAGGATCAAAATTAACTGGCCCTATTATTTTGCTTATAGGATGTTCACTACTCGTAGCTCCCACAAATTTCTGGCACTTGGTTATGCATCTATTGTTGCAAACATCTTGAATCACTTTGATGTTCCTATTCCGCAGATTTGTCACATTCATATCACTGTTGAACAACAATTTCTTGCCAAAACCCTTTCCATGATGGGTTACTTTTGGCAGTCACGTGAGAACAGGTTCATCTATCGACCAAGATCCACCCATCCTGAACATGATGAATCGGTTCATCTTGAAGGAAGTGATGATGAAGGCATTCCCGGAAATGCAAATCAAGCGGTTAATGATGAAAATGTGGTCATACAGGAAGACATGGTTATGCAAGAGAATGTGGCTATGCAAGAAGAGGACAATGAGGCATGGATGGCCCATCAACCTGAAGAGACCTCTGCAAATCAGGGCTGGGGTCAGTGGCAAAAAAACTGTTGGACTGTGCTACGTGCTGCATATGGTCCTCCATCTTATGGTGAGGACTATGAATGGCAGCCACCTGAAAATTCTGCTCCTCCAACTCCACCATTCCAGCATGATCAACAGTCGTCTGAAGAAATTCTAGCGAGGCTGAATGAGTTATCTCTGCAACATCAAGAATTCTAAGCACTGCAGGACACTCGATACACGACTCAGCAGGAACAGTTCACAAATCTGTCTAACCAAATATCTTCTCACGTCACCAACTTTAAAAATTTCGCAAATGCTGCCATGAATCGGTTCAATCAGATGGATGCCAACTTGACTCAGCAAAGTCTGAATTTCGCAAACAGCCTTGGTAACCTCAACAGCACCTTGATTGAGCTCAACCTTCAACTCGAGGATCTTCCACCACTAAGTCACCATTATAGGGGAAGAGGTCATCCATTCAGGGGGAGAAGACCATAGAGCTTAGGGAATTATGCTCCATTTGTGTTTGCGTTTATGTTTTGTGGTTTGTTTGTTTTTTTTTGTTGCTTAACTTTGGCATGTGCTTCCGTTTGTTTAAACTCTTCTTGAGTGAATGTTTTGCTTGGTTGTTTTTTTTTTGTTCCTTATTTAATCATTCCTAAGTTTACATTAGCGGTATCATATGTGGATGCATGTTAATGTTTAATTGTTGCAAATATATGATGATCCAATACGTATTATACTACATTATTTTGACCACTGTCTTTTCTTCTTTTTGATGTTGTCAAAGGGGGAGAAGAATAACAAGCATAAATATTATTATCCAGATGTCAAAGACAGGGGGAGCTTTGTTCACTCTCAAATTACATATCTCGTGACAGCTAAGAAAGTGTTGCCATCATCAAAAAGGGGGAGTATGTGAGGGATATTCTCCTAGCTACCTTGTTTTAATGATGTCAACAAACATATTAGATTCTAATTTGAGCGGTATCACTTCACGTGTCGGGCATATAGCGTCTAACCATTATCGTTCATATTTCTAGATGCATAGGATATTGTCCTCTCCAAAAATAAATGTCCACTATCGTTTAAGATGTGTCTAGTATGTGTCTCTGATCTTGGTCTGGTAAAAATGCTCAGAAAAATTGAATTTCCTGAAAATTTGCACTTCATGCGCTGACCCTTCAGTCTATGCGCTAACCCCAAATTTTATGCGCTAACCTCCAAAACTTGCGGGAAAACGCACAAATATGTGGACACCAAATTCTTCTTTTATGCGTCGACGCATGAAAGCTGGAGGTCGACGCATGACCTCAAATTCTGCATTTTTTCACTTAGTTTCTTTTCTGTTATTTTTCTGTTATTATTTTTGTTGGTCATATTTTTCATATAAATAGTTTTGGTCATCCTTTTTATTTCTAACAAGAAACGTGAAAGATATATGTCATTTCTCTCTTCATCTTCATCTTCTTCATTGTGTAAACAAACAATCACACATAATCATCTTTGTTTGTGTCGCCCATTGATCGAAGTGATAACGTTCAGAATTTAGGAAGTGTAATCTTCATCTTCTGGGTTGAGAGTTTGGCAGGTGTTTCTTGAATAAAACCATTTGGTTTTGTCCTCCAAGATCGGATAGATTTTGGGGGTTTTTGCACAAACTGTTCTTTCTACAGGGATTCGGCTGGGCGAAGGTAACCGGAATTGGCGCAATTGTTCGGTTTAGTAGCTGTAATTAGAGGATCGTAGAAAGGAGGTTTGGGTTCGAATTCTTGGTAGATTGCAATTGACCAAGTGAAAGTAGCTGAAGAACGGTGGTTTCTTTTGGTTTAGTAGCGTGAGACAGTAATTGAATCAACCATATTCGGAGCACTTGATTCATCTTGAATCAAGGGAAGAGAAAATTCTGCTTCAACGATCGAAGACGTTCGAGGGTTTGGATGTTCATTATTTTCTCTTGTAATAAACAATTTGCAACAACTATATATATATATATATATATATATCTCAATTCCATTTGTGGAGTTGGGGACAGACGTACCCAAAGCGAGGACGATTGGGGAACTGCCTAATCAAATCGCATTTGTTCTCTCTTTCCTTAACTCTTTTACAATTCAGTTCGTTCGAATTTGTGAAGTTGCAAGTCATCGAAATTTCTGTAGTAGAGTAATTGTAAGTTGATAAATTGTTTTGTTAAACTGATACAAATTCCTTGAATTGTATCTTGGAGCAGCTGTACATTACCCTTTACTGAAATTCTGCACTTAGTGTGTTTTCGCACACTAGGTGTTTGATAATTTTGTTTCAAAGCAAAATTCGAACTTGTTGTCTTTAAATTGCTTATCACTTTACCTCATTGGATTGGAATATACATCAACCAAGTGATATTTTGTTGATTGCGTATCTTAAGTGTAATATTCGAAACTGAATTTTTCTCTTCTATACTCATCCGTGATATATTCGTGCATATCCGATCCTTTTGGTATAAGGTTCGTTGTAGACGTTCTATCCAGTGGTAGCTTCTGTTTAAACAATTTTTAAAAACAAATTTTGTAAACCATTTGCGTGTAAATCTCAAGGGATCTATTCCACCCCCCCCCCCTTCTAGATCCATAGCCATCGTCTAACACATTTTAATGCACATTCTCTTATGTTTGTACTTAGGTATTTCCTTAGTTTGTTTTATTTATTTTACTATTTTATTATGTTTTTATAATTAAGTATTTGTTTGCCGTTACTCTATTTTCTCAGCTTATTTTCAGTTTAGCTGTTATTTGATACATGTCCACTGTTCGGATCATAACTGGAGCTAGAAGAATCAGATTTACGCGTTCTACCAGAAGTTGGAAAGCTAAGACAAAGAGGTACAACTTTCATGTTGTACAAAAAAGCGTATTCGGAGTGTAGCAGGCTCAAATAATTCATTTAAGTCAGGACCCGAATTCTGCCTTTAGGAATATTTAGTTTTGGGCTGGGTTTTTTATGTTTTTCGACCCAAATGGGTTAGAACTGGATTTTGGGATGCTTCCCTATACCTAGTAGCAGCCGTGCTACTATTCATTAACTTGTTTTCTCTATTCACGAATAATTCTTTTTGGATTTTGTACGAATCTTATGGAGAACTAACTTCTTCGGATCAATCTGCTGTAATCGGTTTCCGCCGACACTTTGAGGTTCTTTTAATTTCCAATAAAATCTATTACCTTTCAATTCTTCTTTGTGATATCTTTTTTGCTTAATTCGATTTATCTTAGGGTTGGTTGATTTATTTCGATGATTGCATGTTCTTATACTTTAATCGCGTTTTCTTAATCCGCGTATGTTTCTCGTGTTTGTTTAATTCACGGTTACTATATCTCATCCGTTTGATTAATTCGAAAATTAGGAATATATATCGTATAATATCAATTGCGCTTGTTTAATTATTATTATAACCGAAAAGGGGATAAAGTCCGCTTAGGAATTGAGAATTATTTGGATCAATAATAAGTTGGGAAACTAAAACAATAGATTAACCGTTTCAGCTTATTTTGATAATCACTTTTTTATAATCACTTATTTTCATTATTTTTTCTAAATCAAAACCGAAAAACCCCATAAATCGTTACTGTGTTGGTTAATAATGTACAAGAATCCTTGTGAGAACGATACTCGAGTTGTCGTTACCGTTACTACTGTTTTAAAAAATACTCGTTTTTGATCCGTGCGCGACAACGGATCAAATTGGCGCCGTTGCCGGGGATTCTTGTCGTTTTTAACCGTTAGTTAAGTCATAGGTGTCGATTAGTCTGTTTTGAACTTTCGTTTTGCTATTTTACCGTTTTCAAATCCGGACGCCCCGTCTCGCGTCCGAACTAGTATAAAAAATCGATTTTTAGGAAAATCGTCTCAGATTAGTCTGATTCTTTTTCAATTCATTAGAAAAAATCAGGGATCAAAAGCCTCGATTTATAGAATAAATAGTGGATGTCACCCTAAAAATCTGAAATTCATTATTTTTCTATTTTTTATGATTTTTTTACTGTTTTCATAGTTTCAGAAAAATCCGAGAAAAATCTCAAATATTTTAATTGACTTAATTAGATTAGATTTCATGTTTTTGTATTTTATAATTTTATTTTAATCGTTTTGTTTAGTGTTTCCCATCTATTTTGTTGTTTAGGGACATTGTCTGTATTTTCTTAGTTGTTACTGCATTGCTTGTTTGATTTTGATCTTAATCTTGATCTTGTATTTTCTCAATCTTTGGGTGATTCTTATTTTGAGTGTATCATGGGTGATCAAAGAACTCTGAGAGAAGTGGACGCACATGTAAATTATAATGCTTTATGTATTGAATATCCTGATGTTGATGTACCTTTTGAATTCAAATATGGTTTAATACACTTGTTCCCAAGGTTTAATGGTCTTGCAGGTGAGGATCCACATAAGCATATGAAGGAATTAGAAGTTGTGTGTTGCACCTTCCGAAACTTCACTAGAGGACCTTGGCAACCAAATGGCTACAAATAATATCAAGTTTCAACAACAAATAGATTCTAATTTTCAAACTTTGGAAATACAGATTGGACAACTTGTCACTTTAGTGGATGCCATGCAGCAAGCTCAAAAATCAAACCAACTACCTGCCCAAACAGTAGTGAATCCAAAAGAGTTACTGTCTGATTTAGTTGATGATACTTATCCTGAGTTGTTATCTGATTTTCCATCTTTATTAGATTATGATGATACTTACTCTCGCGATTTATGTAATGACACTAATGTTTGCTCTTTTTGTGCTGGGATTAATGTTGCCTTGCAGGGTGATGATTTTCATGATGTCGTTTATGCAGCTGAAGCTCTTGATATCCCTGCTGCCCCAACCATTCCGTCCATTGAACAACCCCTTTCCTTAGAGCTTAAACCACTTCCAGACAATCTAAAATATATCTATTTAGAGAGGAATGAAAAGCTACCTGTTATAATTTCTTCTAACATTGATTTTGATCAAGAAAATAAGCTTTTGTAGGTTTTGAAGAAACATAAGAAGAGAATTGGATGGACCTCGTGTAGGCTGCTAATTTCGACGTCTGGATTTTCTTCAGAAAATAAGTTTAAAGATCTGCCAGGATACTTTTTTTACAGGAATATGTTTTTGAAAGAGGTCAGTCGAAGGCCAATATTAATTGGAGGAGCATATTTGGAGATTTTTCTAAGTATTAGAAATGTTTCGACGGATTAGTGATGAGGCTACTTTCGACAAATGTTTTGAAATTTGAATTTAGGAGGGAGTTCCGTTTTGAAAAAGGACGCGTGGAATATATTTACTTGACGAATACATGCGGATTGCCATTTGTCATCATTAGGAGAAATAGCTGTTATTGACATTTATTTCGATTGTATATAAATAGGGAGTCCTAGTGTTAGATTTCGGGGTGTTCAAAATTTGTACAAGTCACTCAAGAAATACTTAAAGTAACTATGTGAGAGAAAAGAGTAGTTACTAAGAAAATGTACGTTTGAGAAACACCAGTTTTATTCCTTGCATTTTAATGAAATCTTAAGTTATTCATTTACAATTCCCTTTCATTTCCGTACTTTAATTCTTGCAATTTACTTACATTTTGCCATTTCTTTCAAGAACCAAAGTCTTTATTTTTAATAAAAAAACACTAGTTGATGAAAACAATTATGAATCCAATAAACAAAAGGTTTTTTCACACAAGTTGTCAAGATTGTTAGAGCACATTGTCCTAGGATTTGTTTGATCGGTCCTGTAAGCAAACTAATTTTTCATAAATTAGGAGATCAGCGGTTGTTTGCAAATTTTCCAAGCAAACAAATTGGCACACCCGGTGGGACCTTGTTCTATTAACATTTGAAAACCTTTATTTTACACTTCAGTCGTACGAAATTTTCTTCGTTTTTTGTTGCATGAGACTAAGAAGTGGTAAGATAGCCATAAATAACGAAGAAAGACCTATAAGGAGACGAGTACGCAGAATGGCGAATCCAAATCCGCCTAACAATCAGAATTCTATGAATAATGATGTACCACCCCCTAATCCTTTGACTGGGGGAAATACTGCCTCAATATCAGTATCAGAGGCTATTCCATCAACAGCGGGTTCGACACCTGTGCATTCAATTCCCCAGAATTCGCCTAGCTTTTCAACTATGGGACCCCAAATTCCTCAAATGACTCCTCCCCCTTCAGGGAGTATGTACAGACCCTTTATATCTAGTTTTTCGATGCCTCTAGATCGAGAACAATCATATGGAATGCCAATTTCAGTGATGGCGAGTTTACAAAATGCGGCATCAGCGTCGATGACGCGCATTGCAGATTTCTTTGGTGTCCCCCAACCTCCCCCAAGGGAACAGGTAGTTCAGAACCCAAGGGTAACCGTCGAAGAAGAACCTACCATAAACCAAAGGCAACCAAACCTCCCTCAGGCGGAAGTTTTGAACCATGGAGGGGCAGTCGAACCACCTGGGATCGGAATCCCTGTTCAACAGGAACCAAGAGTGTTGGTATTAAACCGAAACCAAAATGCTGACAATATTATACAACAAATGCGTTGTAATGATATGCCGGCAGAGAACAATTTGGCTGCCATGGTCGAAAGGGTTATGGCGCGAAATGGGATGAATGTAGGATTACAAAGGCCCAGTTATACCTCCCCTTTGTCAGAATATATTTTGCAGCAAGAATTAACCATTATATGGAAAGTCCCCAAGTTCACAAAATTTTCAGGGGATACCAGTGAATCGACGCCCGAACATGTGGCGCGGTGCCTAATTGAAGCAGGCAAGATAGCGCACAATGAGAATTTGAGAATAAAATATTTCCCTAGTTCCCTAACGAAGAATGCTTTTACTTGGTTCACCACGTTGCCCACGAATTCGATACATACCTGGACCCAGTTAGAGAGATTATTCCATGAACAATTCTACATGGGACAGACAAAGATAAGTCTGAAAGAATTGGCTACCGTCAAGAGAAAGTTCTCAGAGCCAATTGATGATTATTTGAACAGGTTTAGATTGCTCAAGGCAAGGTGTTTCACACAAGTGCCTGAACATGAGTTAGTCGAAATGGCCGCTGGTGGGCTTGACTATTCAATCAGAAAGAAATTAGATACCCAGTACCTAAGAGACATGGCCCAATTGGCTGATAAGGTTAGACAGGTCGAACGATTAAAAGCCGAAAAAGCTAGGGCTAATAAAAATAAGAAAGAAAGGGTAGCATATGTCGGAGTTTGTGAGTATGATGACGAAGATGAATCATCACATTTCGACGAACAAGAGGTTGATTTGGCAGAACTAAAACAGGGGCCACCATATGCGTGTAAAGTCTTAACTCCATCGACTGGGAAAACCCAGTCGAATCGGAAAAGAATGATAAATTCCCCAAAAGAACTTATACGTTCGACGTCACAAAGTGTGACGAAATATTTGATTTATTAATCAAAGATGGCCAAATGATAGTGCCTCCTGGTACTAAAGTGCCTCCTTTAGAACAACAGAAAAAGAGAGGTTTTTGCAAGTACCATAATTTTTTGGGTCATAAAACGTCCCAATGTTTCCTTTTCAGGGATCTCGTGCAGAATGCAATCAGAGATGGAAGACTCAAATTCGGCGACAAGTCGAAATCCCAGGCGAAGGTGGATTCAAACTCTTTGCAAGTGCTAAAGGCCCACTATGTTGAGCCATCCATAGTGAACATGGTCGAGGTTACTGAAGGCTTCGACAACAATGTGAACATGATCGAGGTTACTGAAGGCTTCGACAACAACTTGAATATGGTGGAGGTTGCTGAGGATCCCGCCTAAAAAGGTGACATGGTCGAAGTTACAACAGACTTCGTAAACCAGGCTGTGATGGTTAAGGTTACTGAAGACCTTGACGCAAAGATAATTGAGAACTACATTATTGAGGCCACTGAGGGCGTCAACAACGAAACTACTGACGGTTTCGTCCAAACCAACAACGAAACTACTAACGGTTTCGTCCAAACTAACAATAAAACTACCAACGGTTTCGTTTAAATCAACAATGAGACCACTGATAGTTTTGCCCAGATTAACAAAGGAACTACTGAGGGTTCTTACAAACAGGCTGCTGTTGGTATTCTTTGAAGAACCATAGAGGATCCAAAAGGCAAAGCTGTCGGATTCGTCAGCCTACAGATTACCAGGAGTCCACTCCCAAAGGTGCTAACAAAGAAGATCTCTGAGGACTTCAATCGAGTGAAGAAGGAACATGAGGTCAATGAAGGCCTCAGTTTGAAGTTGAATAAATTAAGCATGAACACAGAGACACCTGCCAATGTAAACATGGTCGAAGTGGATCAGAACATGTTAATACAAGTCGACGAAGAGCGTCGACGTGAGGAGTACCATAAAATAGCGTATCCCAAGGAGGAATAGAATCTGGCAGATTTAGTACATAGATGCCAGAGGAAAAGATCTGAGGTAATGCTTTGCCCTCGTTGCAGTGTTGTCTTCGACAAGAAGGATGCACAAAACTTAGAGGGAGTGGAGAGAGCAAAAAGAAGGGGAAATTAGAGACCTTCTGGAGAGAGATTCGACCCAAGAAGAGGGGACCAAAGTAGAGAAAGGTTAGGGGGAAGATTCCCTAACGCATTCAAACCTACAAATAAAGCGCCAGACGACAGGTGGGTGAATCCAATCCGACAAGCCAAAGGACGAGGAAAATGGAAGGATTTTGAAGTGCAACGAGGATCTTCCATATCATACAGGAAGGAATTCTAAAAATCGAAAAAGTGACTTACCCTTCTGATAATTATAAGGGTAAGAATCCTATGACGAAGTCACAATGGAGGAGGTACCAACGTCGAAAAGAAGGCTGAGAAGGAGGCTGCAGGAAAAGATAAGCCAGAAACCAGCAGCAATGTTCAAACTTAGACTTAGAAGGGAGAAGTAAAGGTTGAGAAGCCACCTATTGCTCCAGTACAAGCAGCGTCAAAGGAGGAAGTAACCAAGGATGATGAAATGACAGAAGATTTTAACTCAGAGTCAGAGGCATCATACGATGTAACATGTAACGTTGTTTCAGTGCTCCCTAGGGAGTATGATCAAATAATGGAAGTCGAAGAGGAAGAGGAAGCTTTGGAGGTCGAAACGGCCAGACACAGGCCCGTTTGCTACTATATCATGAACAATGGATGCATTGAAGAATAGAATGCATTTTTTGAAAGGCCAGATGACTCAATGAGGAACCACTTGAAACCCCTATTTATAAAAGGAAAAATGGGTAACATAGGGGTGAAAGTAGGAACCACTATGGGGGTGATACAAGTAGATCTAACTGTCGAAAGGCCAGATGCGTTGAAGAATAGAACGCATTTTTCAAAAGGCCAGATGCCGCATTATATGCTTAAGAAAATTGGAAAAGATGATTCCGACACCAAACCTCATAACATGGTGTTGTCGAATGTTTATGGTGATACAGGTAGATCTAACTGTCAGAACCATCACGAGGCCGACAATGTTATTGGTGATTGCGTCGAAAGCAAATTATAACCTTCTTTTAGGCAGGGAGTGGATACAGGATATTGGTGCCGTCCCTTCGTCAATGCATCAACGAATAACCATCTGGCGCGCAGATGGGATTGTTGAAAATATAGAGGCTGACCAGAGTTACTTTTTGGCTGAAGTAAACCAGGGTGATAGGCAAAGCTTCGACAGGAATCTAGCTCACATAGCTCCTTGTAGTCCAGCCACCTTCGACATGACGCCAACTAACAACGCTTTCTATTCACTATACCTTCATCCAACCCACAGGCTTCAGTGGGATAGAGAAGTAGTTGGCAAAGAATACTACATTTTTGGAACCTCACACATTCAGCCAACTGGCTGGGGCCGCGAATTTAGTGACAATGAGTGAGTCACTATTTCTCAAAAAGATCGCGGCTTATATAGCCGATAATAAACTCAAAGCGGCCTTAGAGGCCGAAGTAAAGCACATGGATGTCGAAGCCAGCGAAGTTGAAGCAGATCAACAAGGTCTTGGAAAGGATGTTAATATGGATCCACCGGATAAAGATCTAGGAGATTCGCAAAACCAAAGGCTCGACGCAATTTATGACGATGAGCCATTGGGATTTGAGAAGGATCCATTAGCAGCAAACATCAAGATGATGGCATAGGATCCACTCGAAGAAATCGATTTGGGATTGGGGGCAGAGAAAAGACCAACCTATATCAGTGCGAAAGTGAGTCCTCAACTCAAGGTTGAAATAGTCCAGTTGCTGAAGGAATTCAAGGATTGTTTTGCATGGGACTACGACGAAATGTCCGGGCTGGATAGGAGTCTAGTCGAACTAAGATTGCCAATAAAACCTGGGAGGAAACCTGTTAAGCAAACACCAAGGAGATTCGCCCCAGAAATCCTCTCAAAGATTAAAGAAGAAGTTGAAAGACTCCTCAAATGCAAGTTCATCCGTCCAACCAGGTATGTCGAATGGATCGCTAACATAGTTCCTGTAATAAAGAAAAATGGCAAATTGAGGGTATTTATTGATTTTTAAGATTTGAATTCTGCTACCCCAAAGGATCAATATCCTAAGCCAGTGGCGGAAATGCTCGTCGATTCTGCCGCAGGCCATGAGTACCTTAGTATGCTTGATGGGTACTCTGGTTATAACTAAATTTTTATTCTTGAGGAGGATGTCCCAAAAACGGTGTTTCGATGCCCTGGAGCCTTAGGCACCTAAGAATGGGTGGTAATGCCTTTTGGCTTAAAGAATGCTGGGGCAACGTACCAGCGAGAGATGAATTTGATTTTTCAAGATTTCATTGAGGATTTTATGCAGATTTATATTGACGATATTGTTATTAAGTCTGTTTCAGAAAAAAGTCATATAGACCACGTTCGACAGTCCTTTGAACGGATGAGGAAGTTTGGTCTGAAGATGAATCCTCTCAAATGTGTGTTTTGTGTGCAGACGGGAAACTTCCTAGGCTTTGTGGTCCACAAGAAAGGGATCGAAATTAACCAAAACATGGCCAAGGCAATAATGGAGGCAAAAGCACCATCTACAAAGAAGAAATTGTAGTCTCTACTTGGCAAGATCAACTTTCTCAAAAGGTTCATCTCCAACCTCAGTGGGAAGACGCAAGCCTTTTCCCCTCTACTTCGACTGAAGAAGGAAGACTTCGAATAGGGGCAAGAGCAGCAGGATGCCTTCGACAAGATCAAGGAATACCTGACGCATCCTCCAATTTTAATGTCACCTTATAGAAGTAGGAGTATGAGGCTGTACATATCCGCGTCAGACAAGACATTAGGGAGCATGTTGGCTCAAGAGGATGAGAATGGTGTCTAAAGAACCATTTACTACTTCAGTAGGGTCTTGAACAATGCGGAAACTAGATATAGTATAATTGAAAAGTTGTGTCTATGTTTATACTTTTCATGTATGAAATTGAAGCACTATATAAAACCAGTTGATGTTTACGTTTCTTCTCATTTCGATGTTATCAAAGATATGTTATCTAAACCAATTTTGCACAGTCGAATTGGAAAGTGGGGATTAACATTAACTGAGTATTCTTTGACATATCTACCTTTAAAGGCTGTCAAAGGACAAGTGGTGACTGATTTCATAGTCGACCACGCCATAAATGAAAAGTCTTTGGACTACATAGAAATAGAACCATGGAAGTTGTACTTCGACGGTTCTAGTCATAAAAATGGAACTGGAATAGGAGTGCTAATTATTTCTCCTAACAAAATTCCAACAAAATTTAAGTACAAAGTCGAAGGCCTATGCTCAAACAATGAGGCAGAATATGAGGCTTTGATAGCAGGACTTGAAATTTTGTTGTAATTGGGGGAAACTCGGGTCGAAATAATGTGCGACTCTGAGTTAGTCATAAAGCAGATAACAAAGGAGTACAAGTGTGTTAAAGAGAATTTAATCATGTACTTTGTAATAGCTTATCGATCCTTAAAAAGATTCGATATGGTTACGATTCGACATATCCCTCGAATAGAAAATTAGGAAGCAAATGATTTAGCGCAGATAGCTTCTAGATACAAAGTGTCGAAGGTGAAGTTGCAGAAAGCCATTGAAGTTAGAGCAAGGGTCGTGTCAGCTAGATTATCCCCATCAGATTTGGAGACAATAAAGCTTGGATACGCTGACGAAGAAAATTTTGAAATTTTTAACATAGATAATTCAATGACTGGAGATTGGAGGAAGCCTATAATAGATTACCTGCAAAATCCAACAAGACCGGTCAAACGAAAAGTCAGGTATCGAGCTTTGAGTTATGTGATGTTGGGGAATGAACTATTTAAAAAAACTCCGGAAGGAATATTACTTAAGTGTTTAGGCGAATCTGAGGCATACATAGCTTTGTCGAATATACACAGCGGGGTGTGTGGTGCGCATCAAGCAGGCCATAAGATGAAGTGGTTATTATTCCGACAGGGAATGTATTGGCCAACTATGTTAAAAGATTGCGTCGAATTCGTGAAAGGATGCCAAGAGTGCCAGATACACGCAGGGATACCACATGTTCCTGCAAGTGAGTTACATTATATAATAAAGCCTTGGCCCTTTAGACGTTGGGCTTTGGATTTGATTGGAGAAATTCGACCGGCCTCTTCAAAAAGCTAGAAGTTTATTTTGGTTGGGATCGATTATTTTACAAAATGGATCGAAGCCATACCTTTGGTAAATGTGGATCAAGAAGCAGTAATTGAATTCATTCGAAAGCACATCATTTACAGGTTTGGCATCCCAGAGACAATAACAACGAATCAAGGATCTGTTTTCACTGGTAAAAGTATGCAAGCATTCGCGAAGGAAATGGGTTTCAAATTTCTCACATCAACGCCTTACTACGCTCAAGCCAACGGTCAGGTAGAAGCCGCAAACAAGGTTATAATTGGTTTAATAAAGAAGCACGCGGGAAGAAAACCAAAGAATTGGCACAAAACTTTGGACCAAATTCTATGGGCTTGTCGAACCTCTCCTAAGGAAGCTACAAATGCTACACCCTTTCGACTAACGTATGGCCATGATGCGGTCTTACCGATCGAGATATACTTGCAGTCAACAAGAGTTCAAAGACATCATGAAATTCCATCAGAGGCATATTGGAATATGATGGTAGATGAACTAGTTGATTTAGACGGAGAGAGATTAAACGCGTTAGATTTATTGAAAAGGCAAAAGGAAAGGGTGGAGAAATTCTACAATAAAAGAGTAAAAGGTAAAGCCTTTTCGATTGGAGACCTTGTGTGGAAAGTCATTCTTCCCATGGATCGAAAAGATAGACTTATGCGAAAATGGTCCCCTAAGTGGGAAGGACCTTTTCAAATCACCAACGTGTTTTCCAGTGGCGCGTATGAAGTCGAAGAATTAGATAAAGATAAGAGAATACTGAAAATAAATGGGAAGTATTTGAAAAAATATAAACCCATATTGCAGGAAATTAAAATAGAAATCGAATAATTTTATAAAAGAAATAACTAAATTGGTAAAATTTGCCAAACAAATGGCTTAAATGTCATTACAAAAGAAACAAGCCTCAAAGGGCCAAGCAACATTACAAAATCAAACAGGGAAAGATTTTTTTAACTTGTCAAACTTGGATCGTTGGATTTGAAGTCGACACTCGCAGAGGGCCTTGCTGGTTGAAATCTCTTCAATCTCCTTGCCTAACTTCTGGGCCCGTTCAACATGATGCACTCCAACTTCAATCTCTTTGGTTATTTCATATTGATTGACTTGTTGGAGTTCTTCTTTGCATTTCTTAGCCTGAGAAATTTTGCTTTGAAGAGCAGCAATTTGTTTCTCCCATTTGAGGATGTTTTCGTCACAGCTGGCAACCTCTTTTTGATTTTGTTCAGAAGCCTTTTCCAGTTCAGTTACCTTGTTAGTAGAACTTGTAGCAGCATCCCATTCAGCAAGTTGTGTTTCCGACTTGTTCTCAAGCTTTTTCGAGTAGTCTCTAAGACGGTTAAAATCTGCCGCTACGAGGTCAATGAGAGTAGTCAAGTCTACAACAACATCAGTCACTTCAGGGGGAGCCTCCAGGACGTTGATTTGTTTCAAGATCCTTTTCAGCTCAAAGTGGGCAGATGAATCTTTCTCTAGGAGTTGAAACAAATCAATTGAGGATTCTCTACCGAATCTGGGCCATCACTTCGTCCATGGATTTTGCGCCAGAAATGGTCCCTAAAGTAGTCGAGCTACTAGTGGTGGTATCGGCAAAATTATAACGGGTTCTAAGCATGACTTTCAGATATTCCAATGGTCTTTGCACCTTCAGATTCTCAAGTTCTTCATGAGAAAGGCTGGTCAAAGTTGTGTTGGCTGAACCAGCTCTGGGATGATCAGCAGGATTTTGCTTGTCGCTTTATTTATCCTCGTCAGCAGCAGTCTTTGGAGTGGTTTCCTTTTTGTCTTCACTCCTTTCTCCCTCTTTGTCATCCGTTTCGACTTCCCCGTCTTTATCTTTGTCAGCATCCTTCAAGTTGATGGGGGAATTATCTTCAGGATCACTTGTTGTTGTGAGCGCTGCATTAGGCATCGCAGTATCTCCACCACCGTCAACTAAGTTGTCATCCTTAGGACCAGTTTCTTCTGCAATTACGTCTTGAAGGTTTTTAGAGACGGCGGTGGGCTGATTCCTTAGTCGAATCTTTAGGGGAAGGTTTTGAGGTGCTTATGGGCTTGTAAGTGGGATCGCTGCTAGTCTTTGGAAGGATTTGAACAATAGGATGCCCATGGTTGTCGACAAGGACCTGCAAGACAAATAAGTCAGCAAACTTGTCATAAGGGAAAACGCCTTTAACTGTCGAATTTGAAAACATACCTTGGGAATTTCAGTCTTAAGACTAGAACTCTCACTTTCTGCTGGAGCTGTGGTCACTTGCTCGACAGGAGTTTTGCGAGGAGTTATCTCCAATATCCTGGAAGCAGAGGTTTTTTGTTGTTGAGGCTTCATTGGTTTCTTCTTTTTACTTAAGGGTTTGACTTGATCAGGAGATTCGTCACCAGATTCAATGACAGGAGTTTCAGGTTCTTTTTCCTTTCTTTTCTTTGGTGTTGAAGGAGGTCTCCGACTTCCCTGAAAAATAGCAAAAGATTTCATTAGTATTTCAGAAAATAATAGTAAAGAAGTATTGATCGAAAAACAAGGCAAAATCATACCTTCGCCAAAGGTTTCTGGGTAATGGTTTTTGGGGCTTCCACGTTCTCTGCAGTTGACGTTTCGACGGCATCTGACTTCTTGGCAGGAATTTTTGTGGCTAAGAAAAAAGGAAAAAGTTAAATACAAGTCGAAAGATACATATATGTGCAAATGAAAAGAAGTGGTGTCGAGTATCTTCCCATTCCACACCTTCATATATAGGAGTTTCCACACGAACGTGTTCTATGCCAATATGAAGGTGGCCTTTGAAATTGTCCAAGGTATACTTAATCGGAACCACTCGCTTATTACGTTTTTTATATTCCTGGCGAAGAAGTTTCATGGAATCCCCACAAGTGAACCAATCTGGAAATGGAGGACTAAAAGCCACACCAAACTCAGCATATGGTAGAGGAGGAAATTATGGTGGATAGAGGTTAAAAGCTATCACATAGCGTTGTTCTGGTTGAACGTATGAGGGTAGTTTTAACTCATCCAATTTTATGGTAAATTTTTCTTTCAAAGTAACAGCTGCTTCGCTTATGGTTTGACTAAGTTCGTTGGGCCTGTAGGCAGTTTCAAAGTATTTCTGGAATGCTTGGATTTCTTGGACGTGTCTTGAAGTACCTTTCTTTGTTTTACCCTGCACAAGGGCGGAAGCTCTGGTCAGTTGGATGGTGAAAGATGGCACGTCGAAAAATTGAGAATCATAGTAAGCCCTCCACCATTCGTCAAACTCTTGAGTACAGAGGAAGCTGGGTTTAAAGGGCACTGGTTGGATTTCGACCAGGTTTGAATACTTCACCAGTAACCCAGAACACTCATCTTTGGTGTGGGTCATGTTGTAGTGAAGCAAAGAGCCTTTCCTTGAGAAGAGGAGTTTTGGTTTTATTTGTATTAACCCAAACTGCCGAGAGACCAAATTGGGTTGGTAGTTAAGAAGGGAGACCTTCAGCTTTGAGGGAGCGAGTTTGGAAACTAAAAGTCTAGGGGTGAGAAAAGATTCCCAGAAATTAAGGAATTCATCTTCTAGAGCTTTTGACTCTAATGGAAGTTTCCTGGTGAGCCACTCTGGTCCAATTTTTCTATCGGCGAAAGGAGCCATGTTGGGAGTGAAGTTATGACGTTTAACAAACATCATAACATAACTAGTAAAAGTTTGTTGAAGGCTCAGACCTTCATCATTGGGTGTTAACTGTGCCAGTCTGGTTCCTTCGACTCTTCTGTCCTTCAGAGAAGTTTCGTCCACAGTTTGCTTGTTGGGTGAGGAGGCTTCAAAGGTGGCATTGAGCCACAGTTGCAAGAGCCAAAATGGTCCTGACAATAGTAGACTCCCTTTGTCCTTGATATTCTTCAGGAAAGTAACCCCTTTGCCAAGAGATTCGTATAGATTCGCCAAGATCATCTCACTGAGGCACAATTGATGTCCAGCTTGAAGTTGATTTGCTATGGTAATATAACGTTTTGCCACCTGAAGGGATCTAGATAGGGGTGGAAATAGGCTAGGCTAGGCTTTATAAGGCCTGGGCCTGGCCTAAGATAAACTTAAAAGGCCTGAGCCTGGCCTATTGCCTATTATAGACTCTCTTTTTTGGCCTGGCCTGGCCTTTTTAAAAGCCTGGCCTGACCTGAAAGCCTATTTACAAGCCTTATTCTCATTATGGTTCTCAATTATTCAATATTACTTAAGAAGCTTTATAGGCTGACCTATATATACATATATAGGCCGGCCTATTTAGCCTTTGTTCTAATATATATGCATATATAAGTATCCTTTGTTCTAATATATATGCATATATAGGACAACCTATTTAGCATATTTTTAATATATATGAAAATATAGGTCGGCCTATAAGGCTTCATAGGCTTTTTTAATAGCCTAAGTCTGACCTATTTAATTAAATAGGCTTTTAAAAAAGCCTAGGCCTGACCTTTTTATTAAAAAAGCCTGGCCTGGCCTGACCTTAAGTAGGCTAGGCTATAGGCCCCTGTAGGCCGGCCTGGCCTATTCCCACCCCTAGATCTAGAGCAGAAAACACATATCGACAGCCAGAGGGCTAAGAAGGCTACATGCTCTTGATCAGAGACTTCTTTAGTTTCTTTGTCATGGTAATTAGCAATATAGGTTGTGAAGGTGGCCTTATTCGTGTCGAAGCCTATGGAGTCATCAGACAGTAGGGTAGGATCATAATCTACTCCTAGTGGGCTAAGGCTAGTTATGGCAGCCACGTCGAAAAGAGTAGGGGTGATCATTCCATAAGGAATATGGAAATTATTATATGTACTGTCTCAAAAGTAAAGGGAAGCTAAGAGCATAGAGGGCAGTATCCTGGTCCTACCTTCGACAACTGGATGAGGTCGAAAATGCCCATAGTTTTCCAAACATCAGCTTTGACCGTCTCTATTTTCTTCAGCCAAGCCAGATAATCAGATGGGTCTTTCGACAAAGGACAAGACCTAAAGATTCTAAAGTTGTTTATGTATTCTAAGTTGATGACTTCCTCAGAGGGAGATCCTTGGCCATCGACTTTGGATTTTTCGTCTATGATTTTCTCCTTATCAGTTCTAGGCTTAACCCTGTTAGCTATGGGTTTGTAATAGTGGTAAACTGGAAAGAATTCTCTTACTTTTACAGGATCTAAAGATAATTCAGGTAAAGGTCCTAGTATTGCGTGAGATTTACCATAAATTAAAATAGGAATTAGTACCTGAGACTGGTAAATACGTCGTTTTTCCTCTTCATTTGGAGGCTCTGGTACATACTGTTGGTTCTCCACCACCTTTGGCCCAAGGATCTTGTGGACAGGTGGTAAGTTTTTTGATTTTTTGGAAACTTTACTTGTGATTTGGGGAGCAGTGGAAGATGACATGGTTGATTGCAGAAGAAAATACAGAGGAAATGAAGAAGATGAAGTTGAAGAAAGTTCGTGCTTAAAGAAAAGGAGAGTGAAAAGTGAAAAAAGAAGTTTTTCAACTTATTTATAGAAGGAAAAGAGACTGAAGCGGTTGAGATTCAGAATTTCTTTCCATTTAATGGAAAGATAGTGGAAAAAGTGTGGGACACATGGCAGTTATGAGTGGATGGTTCAGGCAGTGGCAGTTAAATTTTTGACCCATGATCTGCTTGGGACTAGGGTAGTGATGATGAAAAATCTTAAAACATGGGCTAAAGAGACGTTTTAGGAAAAGTGCAATGATGACTCTGACGTTACAAATGTCTAGTCATGTGAACAGTCATATGTCGAATTATTGAAGGCGTCGAATTTTATTGGCAAAAATGCTTTTCTTCCTTTGTCGAAAATGAATTTTCTGGGGGGGCAATTTGTAGGCTGCTAATTTCGACGCCTGGATTTTGTTCAGAAAATAAGTTTAAAGATCTGCCAGGATACTTTTTCGATAGGAATATGTTTTTGAAAGAGGTCAGTCGAAGGCCAATATTAATTGGAGGAGCATATTTGGAGATTTTTCTAAGTATTAGAAATGTTTCGACGGATTGGTGATGAGGCAACTTTCGACGGATGTTTTGAAATTTGAATTTAGGAGGGAGTTCCATTTTGAAAAAGAACGCGTGGAATATATTTACTTGACGAATGCATGCATATTGCCATTTGTCATCATTAGGAGAAATAGTTGTTATTGACAGTTACTTCGATTGTATATAAATAGGGAGTCCTAGTGTTAGATTTCGGGGTGTTCAAAATTTGTGCAAGTCACTCAAGAAATACTCAAAGTAACCGTGTGAGAGAAAAGGGTAGTTAGTGAGAAAATGTACGTTTGAGAAACACTAGTTTTATTCCTTGCATTTTAATGAAATCTTAAGTTATTCATTTACAATTCCCTTTCATTTCCGTACTTTTATTCTTGCAATTTACTTACATTCCGCCATTTCTTTCAAGAACCAAAGTCTTTATTTTTAATCAAAAAACACTAGTTGATGAAAACAATGATGAATCCAATAAACAAAAGGTTTTTTCACACAAGTTGTCAAGATTGTTAAAGCACATTGTCCTAGGATTTGTTTGATCGGTCCTGTAAGCAAACTAATTTTTCATAAATTAGGAGATCAGCGGTTGTTTGCAAATTTTCCAAGCAAACACCTTGATGGAAGATGGAAGAAAAATAGTGAGGAAACCCCTTAATCCTTTGATCTCTGATGTTGTGGAAAAAGATATCACGTTCACGTGCCCATTCGACACATTTATTTATCGAAGATTCTTCTTTGATCCTGGAATAAAAGGCGAAGGCACTAATAAATATTTCAAGATCAATGGAGGCTACCCAAAGATACTTTATGACATCCCCACTTTGGAAGAGGAGCCTGTAAAAGATCTCTCTTTGGGAAAGGCAGCTTATGTGATCACCTATCCACCATGACTACTCGGGTGTGTTCTTTCCATTCTCTCACTCTTATTTTATATTTATGTTCTTTCATTGAGGGCAATGTATGTTTTAAGTGTGGGGGAGAAAACCATTTCATTGTTTTGTTTTCTTTCAGTTTTCTTTAAGTGAAAAAAGAATTAAAAAATATTTACTTAGAAACACAATGCATCGTTTGAAATTTTTATGCTATAGCTTAATTTGAGGTTAGATTGTGGAGACTTGGGAAAAATTCATAAGATCGGTACCTTTTTAACACCTTAAGTCTCCCGAATATGGAAATCGATTTAAATACTTATTATGACATAGCCTTGAGTTCTCATCCTTTAATAGCTCTTAAGTAGTTTATCTAGCAGTCAAAACCATCTAGAAATCACACACTAAGTAATTAAGCTGATGCAAATCAGTAAATGATCCCGTGCTTAATAAGAAATCTAAATAGGAATCCGCCTTTTAAGTTAGGTGACCCTCACCCGATCACTTAAGCTAACGGTTGTGAAACCTTCAAAAAAAGAAAAAAAAACATATTGTTGTTGCTAAAGTGGTTAATTTTGAATTGTTGGCAAGATATGGATCATAGTCACTAACAAGCTTATTTACCATATGTGTGAATAGATAACGGGCTTAATGTGATTGCATTAGAATGAAAGAGAGCAAAAATGAGGATGAGTAAGTTAGGCTTAGGCATAATAACATGATTCAGATTTGTTTATATATGAGGCAGGTTTAATACCACATAATTGCGGATTTGTGTTCTTACGATATCCTTAGTGTGAAAAATTAGTACCTATCGATGCAATTGACTGAAGAAGAGTTTGTAGCCTAGAATGAGTTTCCGAATGCTATTGTTTTTCATGAGTCTTGATACTATTTTGCTCGGAGTGCAAAAGTTCAAGTGTGGGGGAATTTGATCAGTGCATTTTAGTGCACATTCTCTTATGTTTGTACTTGGGAATTTACTTAGTTTGTTTTGTTTATTTTACTATTTTATTATGTTTTTATAATTAAGTATTTGTTTGCCGTTAATCTATTTTCGCAGCTTATTTTCAGCTTTAGCGGTTATTTGATACATGTCCACTGTTCGGATCATAACTAGAGCTACAAGAATCGGAGTTACGCGTTCTACAAGGAGTTGGAAAGCTAAGACAAAGAGATACAACTTTCATATTGTACAAAGAAGCTGATTCGGAGGGTAGCAGGCTCAACTAATTCATTGAAGTCAGGACCCGAATTCTGCCTTTAGGAATATTTAGTTTTGGGCCAGGTTTTTTATGTTTTTCGACCCAGCTGGGTTAGAACGGGATTTTGTGATGCTTCCTTATACCTAGTAGCAGCCGGGCTACTTTTAATAACATTCTTTTCTCTATTCACGAATAATTCTTTTTGGATTTTGTACGAATCTTATGGAGAACTAACTTCCTAGAGTCCATCTACTGTAATCGCATTTCCATCGCTTTAAGGTTTTTATTCTATCAATTCAATTCCATTTCTCTTTCAATTCTATTTTATGAAATTTCATTTACTTAATTTGTTATTTTGTGGAATGTTTTGATTTAATTCATATGATTGTATTCCTAACTTTTAATCGTTGTTTACGTCGCTTTGTCGTTAAATCGCGTTTCTATATCGTGTTTGTTTAATTCACGATTGTCTTTATCCGTTTGCTTAATTCAGAATATAGGAATGTCAGTCTGTTTGATATCTTAGTGCACTTGTCATTTGATATTGAAAGCGAATAGAGATCGAACCCGCTTAGGGAATTGGTAAGGAAAAAAACCTGTGATTAGCCAGAAACCGAAACAGTAGATTGGCTTATTTTTATAATCACTTATTTTAATCACTTATTTGCACTATTTTTCTGTTAATCAAAATTCAAAACCCCCCATTGTCCAATAGGTTGGTTAACAACAATACAAGAATCCTTGAGAACGATACTCGAGTTGTCCTTACCGTAATTATATCATCAAAAATACTCGTTTTTTTATCTGTGCGCGACAACGGATCACTACAAAGATTAGCTCAAGTCAATGGCTAAGAGGAGACTTGGTACCTTAGCATTCAAGGCATGATACATGGGCATATCCATTGGATAATAGGGTGATCCAGCACTCATTCACTATTCCTTCAAAAACAAACTTTCTCTACTATAAATAGATGTCATTTGTGACTGATTTCAACAATACCAAAACAATACCATAGCCTTGTTTTCTCACTTCCTTTCTCTTGCTCCAAATTTCAAGTTTCAAAGATCAAACTTGGAACTCTCAAAACCAGAGCTTGAATCACTCAAGCAACCATCCAAACACTTCACAAATCATCCCTTGGAGGTGTTCAAACCTTCATCTTCAACTCACAACACCAAAATTAGAAAGTCAACCATCAAAACCTCAAAATTTGACTTTTCTACATTTTTCAATCCATGTCTTGATCCAATCACTTTCAAAGCCAAATAAAACCTCAAACAATCTCCAAATATCATCCCTAATATGTTCCAACAAGTGTCCCTCAACTGTAACACCAATTGAGGGAGTTACCATTTTGGTCACTTTTGCCACTTTTACAAGAAAGAACCAATTTCTGTTCCAGAGCTTTCCAGTTGATTTTAATCATCCTAAAAGCTTATAAGGGGTCTATTTAGAGTGTCCAAAGCATTGGATTACTTCTAGCATATACATCTTGAAAGTTAGCAAGAGGTGCTTCAAGAGGTAAGTGCATAACAACTTGAACTTTGTGAAATATGCATTGCTTTGATGTCCATTGATCATGAACATGGCATACATATCATATGTGTTGTGTTTGAACCAATTTACCATGATATTATTGCTTGTATGAAGTTGTGACATAGAACTTGCAAGTTTTGACCTATTTTGAAACCACTGTCGGGTTTTAAAATGTAGGCATCTTTAAAAAATTCTAAGACCACCATTGGATTCCTCATGAAATTCTAGGTAGGATCCATCTTTATTTCATCCATTTTCATGGAGAAATGAGAAAGTTATGGCCTTCTTGCAAGAGGCCTAAAATTTGGTCATCCTTGGGCATGGGCTAGGCAATGACCCCTTGGCCTGCCCTGAAATGGGGTGGTTTTCATACATGGATGTATCACCACCCTAGTGGTAGCAGCGTGTGTTTTTCAAGTGTGTTTGGCTAGAGAGTGTGGGTTCAACACCCACCCATGCCTGTAAGTAGTACGAGGTGCCCCATTGGAAATAGGTGGAGAGACGGTTCCCTCGAGCGGTTGGTCAACAGTTTTGTGCTTAGCAGTCTCAGTCTTCTCACGTTCCAGATTACGGACAAACCCTAGCGGGGTTATTGTCTTCAACATGGGAGGTAGGAGCAGGAACCTTCCTTTGATGGCTTGAATTGGTTCTTCTGGCTATCAAATTCTGGACGGCAAGTGTCAGTTGATCAATCTGGCTTTTCATTTCTTCCACGTTCTCCTTGACAGTATCCATTTCTCCTCTTAGAGTAACCATATCCTTCTCCATCTGATCCATAGATTTCCTTTGGTAAGGCCGGGAAGTCAGATTGTTATGCCTGAGACGAAGTTTGAAAAAAATGATTTTTTTTTATATTGAATGCATGTTGGTGATGAACGTATGAATATGCATGATGTATGCTAAATAATTTTAAATTTTTATTTGGGGGGAATTCCAAAATCCATTGTAGTTATAGATGAATATATCCAAAGGCTGCAACCCATACACATAGAATATAAACTCCAAATCCATTAGCCAATCCCCAAATCGAAAATGCCTTCCAATCTTATAACAATAATTCCTCGGGAATAACCCAAAGCAATAATCCCAAAAGGGAAGCTCCTGAACTTAAGAAGACGTAAACTAAATAGATGCCCCCACTGCCTTCTTAAAACTCCTCCAAGTACCCTTGCATTTCCCTATCCTCCTTGTGGTGAGATAATAGATCCTCAACAGGCACAACTAAGTCTTTAGGCTTGACCCTTTTTCCTTTTATGTTTTTTTTTTCATGCCCCATGCAAGTTTTTTCCTCCTTGTAAATCCAAGTATAGTGTAAGAGCCAGTTGAAGATCCTTGAAGAGGAAGTCACGTAGAGGAGGATTGTGCAAGAGTAGTTATGGCCTCTACCTTTCTAGGAGTTTGCAAGAGATCGAGGAACCTTCCATGCTTGTATAACCATCCCTTGAGCATATTTGGCATTAAGTCTTAAAGGCCTTTGATACTTTGTAAATCAGCACTTAACATTCTGATGCGTAGGGTAGCCCTTTTATTTGAATCAATCTTTCCCATATTCCTACAGCGCATCTAGAAATTCCCCACAAAATGCATATATGCAAAAAAGGTTTTTTAAATGCATGATGACATGGGCATTTTGTTCTTCGGTTAAATGTTTTTTTTTGGGTTAGGGTAAGGTGAAAATGCAAGCATGGCCCTAACTAGGTAGGCTCCCTATAATAGGTTTTGATCTAAAGCTTATCTACCCAATCCCCTCACATGTAGGACATAAAAGTTTGGACAGCATAACGACCCTATACTATACAGACTATACCCTTGTCTTACCATGAGAAGGAACAAGCCTTCCTACGGTAATCCTTCGGGATAAGTCTCATTTGGGGTAGGAGCCTAGTAACAGCCCTTGAGGGTTGAATACATAGGGTCTCCATAGATTGGTGTGGGGTAGGTTAAGGTTCTCAGAGTCACGGACCACATCTAAATCATTCCACTACGAGAGAGGCTAGCCCTTTCGTGAGGACGACTTTGGAAGGATCTACTCTGAGTGTGGCATCAATGCATTTTAGGGGACGTTGCGTCCCCCGCAAAAACATTTCCGTTCCACTTTAGGTTCTAGGGTTATACTCCAAGCTTTGGGTTTTAGCTTCACTCCTTTTTTTTATTGCCCCAATCCCTTGCATGATAACAAAATAAAACAAAATGTTAAATAAATAAATATATGAAATAAAAATAAATAAATAATAATAAAATAAAAAACCAAAAAAATAAACATCCAAGACAAACAAATCCCTAAATCCTAAGGATAGGATTGACTCTCGCTAGGAAGGAGTCCCCAGCAGAGTCGCCAGCTGTCGCGGCCGGCAAAAATATCGAGTCGCACCATATTTTTTAAAGGAAAATAATGATAAACCTAAATATCCTATCCTAAGGTAGAGATTCCTACGGTTCGGGAGTCGGTTAAGTAAAGGGAAGGTGTTAGGCACCCCTTACTTCCATTGTACTCAATGGGATCCACCTTTGAGTTTAGGGCATGTTTGTTTGTCTAAATGAAAAGAAAACCTAAGTTTTTTCCTAATTATACTCGCTAGGGTTGGTTTGCAACCCTATGCCTACGTACCCTCAAAATGAAGGATCAGAGTAACCGTAGTTCACCTCCCCTATTCCTACCCCCTAATCCTATTCCCAATCCTAATTCCAAACCCAATCCACTATTTATACTCTTGGATAAAGAGTTCTATCCCTTAATCTATTGTTTATACTCCTAGATAAGGAGTTCTATCCCTTATCCATTGTTTATACTCTCGGATGGAGAGTTCTATCCCTTATGCATTGTTTATACTCTCGGATGGAGAGTTCTATCCCTTGTCCATTATTTATACTCTCGGATGAAGAGTTTTATCCCTTAATCCTTTTATTTATACTCTCGGATATCAAGAGCGCTATCCCTAAATCCTTATCCCCTATCCCTTATTTAGCCTCTCGGACCAAGAGCTTTATCCCAAGTCTTAATTCCTTAAAAAACCTTTTATATCCCTTAAGTTCTTAATAATATCCCTTAAATCCCTTAAACCCCTAAATAAAGTTCCTAAATAAAGTTTAATTCCTATTTTCTTTAAAAGAATAAACCAAGTATGTAAAATATAAATTTAAACCCAACCCAAGAATTAACCCAAAAATTCTTAAATAAAAATTCCTAAATAAAATTAAATCCCTATTTTCTTTAAAAGAATAAACCAAACATATAAAATATAAATTTAAACCCATCCCACAATTAACCCAAAAAATTCCTAAATAAAAATTCCTAAATAAAATTAAATCCCTATTTTTTTTATTAATATCATTATTATATTAAACCCTAAATAAATTAGATTAGTTTTAAGTTATAACCCTAATTATTGTAAAAATATTAACCCTAATTATCCTTATTTAACCCTAACTAATTATATATTTTTGTATTATTGTTATTATGAATTGTGAACCCTAATTATCATAATAAATTATTAGTTCCTAATTTCTCTAATAATCCATGATTTGTCCTAATATGGTCCTAATATAAAATATCAATTATTTATTTGTCTCTTTTGGGTTTTCATCTCATATAAGATATAATAAATTATTTAATTACACCCTAATTGAATAATTGGTCCCAAAATCAGTAATGATTCTTAAATTATCAGATCATCTTCCTAATTACTCATAAATTATAAAATAAATGCTAATTACTTATTTACTTTTTTGGATTTTTTATATTAAATATAAAAGAAGGGTTGAGAATTTATTTACAGATGGTACTAAAGTCTTGAACTTAATCGGAAGAACCATAAATTATACATGTTAATTATAAAGACTTATTTTTTATGTTTTTTATTTTACAGGAGGGTATGAAAAAAGAAAGGTCTAAGCTGAGAATGTCTAATTTATTTTGAGTATTATATTATATAAATATATCTTATACTCTTTAAAAACTTATCATAAAAAAAATGTAACGTTTTATTTTGCTATATTCATGACTCAAATAACATGCTTTTTTTTAATTAGATAAAGCAAATAAAAAAGAGATGAATTATTTAAACTTGTCTAAAAAATAAAAATAAAACAGAAGAAGGTTTAGTTGTGTCAGGATGGTTTGCAAAGAATATCATAAGGTGCAAGCTTATTACATTATACTCATTAGAATGACACGTCACAATTTCACTATATTACTCCACCTCTAAATATAATAATGCAAATTTAATTATTTAAAATTTGTTTGGATTAACTGTAATCAAATAAAAATAAATCATATACATGTTATCACCCTGAAGAGTTGAGATACCACACACATGAACAGTCGACAAAGTCGAAAATCAAAAGAAGAAAACAAATTACACACAACATGAATATTAAGGAGCATGCACACACAACATAAAAATACAATATCAAACCATTTTCCTAAACAAGATAGTAAAGGGATACTAACTTGGAGTGTCGTGACCCACGTAAGCTGCTCCTTTCTCCCTTCTTTTCTTTGCATTCCTAGCGTATCCCTTTTTCTTTTGTAATTTCCTTTACGTTCCTCGTATATCCCTTTTCTCTTTGGTATTTCTTGATCCACTGATGATGAAGTCTAGGGTTTAGTTGTTGTTGTTCTTCAGTGTGAAGAACAACAACTTTTAGGGAGTGATTTGTAGATTGTGGGTGATCCAAAAGTATGGAAGACATGTGGTATTTATAGGTTAAAATTAGGTTAAAATAATTAAATGGGATCGTCTTATTTAGGAATGATTCGATTTAACCTGATTCTCCATATTTCTTAATGCCTAAGCCAATGAATCTGGATGGATTCATGACTTTGTGAATTTAAATAAAATAAAAAATATTTTTAAATAAAGGAAATAGTCTAATAATGAAAATGGAAACAAATTTGATTTTGTTTTGACTTATATGATTTTTTGAGATTTTTTCATAAAAACATGATTTTAATGAAAAAATCAATATTTTAAAATATACATTAAATAAAATACGAATATTAATATTTAAATAATAAAAAATACTATTTTTATGATTTTTTATTGTTTTAAAGGTAAAATAGAAAAAGTTAGCAGTAAAGAAAAACCTAAAACTAGAGGAGATAGGATTCGAACTCATGCACTCTACCTTACCGTCTTTAGATCTACTCCTCTACCAAACAAACTACTATGTTTATTCGAAATGAAATTAAATCTAAAGAGTAACATGCTAATTAAAATCTAATTTCTAATATGCACTCCTATACAATATATTTTTTTATTTCTCTCTCCCTTTTTTTTATAAATGCATAGAAATAATATTTAATTTTATAAAAGAAAAGTTAAAAAACAAACTACTTATTATCACCATTTTTTTTATCTGTATAAGCAATAAAAAGGTGAAAAAAAAAGAAAGGTGGTCAAAATTTGGGGTACGACAGCTGCCCCTATTTAATCGGCTTCGAATCAAAAAGATGATGTTGGTGAGCCTTCCTCTTCTTTGAGGAGGAGACGATTAAATACAAGAGGAACCCTAATTTTGACCGCGAAGTTAATAAGTTTAGAGTCCGTGTGGACCATTCTCTGATGCTCTGTTAATATCCCAAAATCCCTATGTAATATCCCTGGGTACGGAAGTTAAGTAAGATTATGACAATCTTCCAATTCCGTAGTAATAAACCCTTATAGAACCCCTGATGAAATCCTGAATTTGATTGAACCCCTGTAACGCTTCTCGGCGGAACCCCTAATAAACCTTGACGAGGTTGTAAAACCCGATGGAACCCCTTAGATAATCCCTGACAATCCGTTTCGACCCTTTCGGGTGGATCTTGTCTATGATTCTTATGATCATCCGATCATATTATTGGAATCAAATAGAACTTTAGTGATATCCTATTCACTCTTGATGAAACCCCTGGATGGAACCCTTTTAAAAAATCCTGATCAAAACCCCTTGACAAATCCCTTAGAAAAAAAACTGGTAGAACCCCTTGATAAATCCCTTTCGATGAGATCCCTTAAAATTTCCTGACAATCCTTGATGAACCCTTAGTAGATAATGCTCCGATGAAAACCCCTAAATAGAATCCATTTGTTAAATCCCCTTTTGTGAATCCCCTGTACGCTAGATAAAATCTGGTAGAACCCCTTCCCGTTTTTATAAACCTTCTTGAGACAATCCTTTAGTACAACTCCTAATAATGACCCTGATATGTTTGAAGGCACACCCTCCGTGGGTGAGATAAGTTGCTTAAGTGAAAGGTGAAGACCTACTCACTGATAGATGATAATCCTGAAAATTCCTTTACTGAAGTGTTGTTTTCGCGATATAGTCGAGAATTAAATCTTTAATGGTGATTATGAACCCTATGCATGTATGCATGTTTGCGTATATGAGTGCACGTATGCGTGCTCTTATGTATGATGCATTATTTGGGCTAACGCCTCTTTTATGATATGCAATGCATGGATTTGTCTTAAATAAAACTTCCCACAACGTCCTGACCCCCTGACCCTTGAAACTTTGATAATTGTAGTAAGCCATGATATCCTGGATTCCTGTTTAACATGCCGTTAAAAACCTCCCATGTTAGTCAGATTGTAACGTATATTCCTGTCAGTGTATAGACCCTATATCCTGCTTTGAAAGAGTGTGATCCCTTTGATGATTCCAAAACCCGAAGTAAAATCCCTTTTCCATTTTTTAAAGCTTTTATTTATACTCGATATTTCAATGCATTATTTCACCATTAATTGACACCTTGTAATCAAGCGGAATAATTTAGGAGGCAAAGAAATGTATTTGAAAAGCGAATTTATTGAGAATTGGCCCGCAAATGGGCAATGATAAGCAAGGAGGGTAATTCTCATAAGGAGATATTACCGAAACTCCAGAAAAATGTAAAATGGCAATACGAAAACAAATTTATTTATATCCCTATTAAATTTAACACCAGCTAATATCCCTAAGACTCCAAGATCACGACACTTCACTTCTGAAGGTGACGGCGGGAATGATCATTCCCTTCTGAATTCCTGTTACGGGGTGACTTGAGTGTTTTCAGTCATATGCCTTTTGGATATCCCTAACTTTTGCCTGGACCGCTCTTTTTTAGAGTCTTAGTCCACCGGGATAATATACCATTTTTTTTGACTAAGCCGCCTTTTAGGGTTTTCGACTTGTCGGGTATCATTTTTATCCAAGTCCCTAATTTTTGCCTGGATTGCTCTTTCGAGTTTTCAATCCACCGGGACGCCCTAATTTTTGCCTAAGTCGCCCTTTAGAGTTTTTGACTTAGCGGGCTTTTATCCTCTTTTTCTAGGCATAGCATTTTGACTGAATCGGAGTTCACCGGTCGTGGTAAATTCGCTCCCTCCACGGTTGTTAATATTAGTGCTCCGCCAGAGGAGGCACTCCTCACGACATATGGTCCTTCATAGGGTCGGGTCCATTTAACGTGGTGGTCTTTATGGATGGGTAATATTTTCCTTAACCCCAATTCTCCCTCTTCGCATAGGCGAGGCCGAATTTCTTTGTCAAACGCTCCCTTAATTCCATGTTGATATAACTGCCCACAGCCACACGTTTCCCTTATACGAGGTTTAGCTGATCGAGCCTAGTTTGCACCCATTCTGCCTTATCCAGTTTAGCCTCCCTTAAGATCCTAGATGATGAATTTTCACCCCGACTGATAGCCCCTCTTTGAAGCCCATATCCTTATGCAAATAGAAATTTCCATCGAGCTCCAGGTTTGGGTCCTTCATAGGAGTCCGAAGCTTCACAATCCATTGGATTCTTAAGTATTGTTAAGTACATTATGAGTGGTCTCCTTGGGACTGGTAGCACCAATATAGGTGGATCTCATTTTGTCCTTTATTACCTTTTGACTGACCACGGACCCTAGTATTTTTCCAGATTTGATTCCACGAGTACACCTTGTGGGCTTTAGTCGTAACTTGAATTTCCTTAATTGATCTAACTAATTTTGCAAGTTAGTTATGTGATCTTCTTCCTTTTGTGACTTGGTAATCGTATCATCCATATGAACCTCTATCTCCTTACGTCCCGAATTACCATAGTCCTTTGATAAGTTACTCCTACGTTCTTTAACCCAACAGGCGTTCCCTTGTGACAAAAAGCCGAATTACTTCTTGACTTCTTCCCTGGTCTGGGGGATCATATCTGATCTAGTCTCCCTCAGCTTTTGTTTGATTGGCATGCATTCTAGTTTGAGTAGTGGTTTGTGCTTGACGATGCTTGTATCAAGCCCTGACATATCTTGGTATGACCATGCAAACACGTCGGAGTATCCTTGCAATAGCTCGATCAGTCTTTCCTTTATATCCTTATCCGGAGAAGCACGACTTTGACCTTTTTCCTATCTTCCTCAGTTCCCAGATTGATCACCTCCACTGGTTCCTGATGAGGTTGTATTTCCTTGTCCTCTTGCCTCAATGGTCTGGCTAACTCTTCGGGAAGCTCACACTCGTCCTCATCACCCTCTTCCGCTTGGTTAATCGGTAATTCGGAGTCATTCGAGATTATAGTGGTGTCATTTTTAATAGGTCCATTTTTAAATTTGCATGAGGAAGATTTTTTTTTGTTGTAATGAAGTGCTAGAAATGAAAATATCAAAAGAAGGTATATTGCCATTTTGAATAAACAGAAAATGAAAGAAAAAGATCTTGATTGAAAAAAATGCAATTTTATTGATAGAAATAAATCCAATGAAATAACAGGTGGCCCTACAAAGCTTTATCCACCTGCCTTGGGCATAGCAAGGGTCTTATTATTATTTTAAGGAAAAAGTAAATTACTTCGAAACAAAAATCATCTCAGAAATCCCGATGGTTCTCCAATTGTCGAAATTAGGCATTCTTTTCTTCCTCCTCCATTAAGGCCACACGATCCCAAATTCCGAATCCCAAACCATGGAAATCGCCTTCTAACCCTTCATTACTTGGTTTGTAACCCAGCCCAAACAAATCCTTCTCCTCAGGTGACTCCCATTGTTTGCCCCAGTTTGTCATGTCTTCCTTACTAATAAGGAATTCATCCCTCAGCTCTTCCATGGCGTTGATTGTTGCCCCAATGTGCCCCAGTAACGCATTATCTCCCAGATTTGGATCTTCAGGGTCTACAACACTAACATCATTTTCCTTTGAGTTGTTTTCGGGATACCCCTTATTGTTATGTTGGTCGGAGGATGACTGCCCAATCTTTCCTGTCTTTAGACCATTCTCAATCCTCTCTCCGATGATAACCAAGTCAGTGAATCCCATTGAGACTGCCCCAATCATCCTTTCATAGTATAGTCCTTGCAGAGTTCCCATAAATGTATCCACTAGCTCACTTTCCCGCAATGGAGGTTGAACACGAGAGGCTAGCTCCCTCCATCTCTGGGCATACTCCTTAAAAGATTCGTTCCCTTTTTGATACATGTTTTGTAATTGTATACGATCAGGGGCCATGTCTACATTATATTGGTATTGCCTTATAAAGGCACTTGCCAGATCCTCCCAGTTCTTGATGTGAGTCCTCTCCAGTTGTACGTACCAATCCAAGGATGCCCCACTAAGGCTGTCTTGGAAAACATGCATCATTAACTTTTCATTTTTTGCATGAGCCCCCATCTTTCGGGAAAACATCCGGATGTGATTTTTGGGACAACTAACTCCTTTATACATTTGGAAGTTAGGTGCCTTGAACTTAGGAGGTATGACCACATCGGACACCAGACACATATCCAAGGCATCCACTCCAAGAACATTGAGTCCCTCTACGACCTTTAGCCTTTCCTCAAGTGCTTTATACTTATCATCAATCCTTCTCCTTTCCCTAACAGTGGTTCCTTTATTTTCGAGGGCCCTTCGTCTCGGATTTTCACCCTCGTATGAGTAGTTCTCACGCGGGGTAGGCCTGTAAGTAGTACAAGGTGCCCCATTGGAAATAGGTGGAGAGACGGTTCCCTCGAGCAGTTGGTCAACAGTTTTATGCTTAGCAGTCTCAGTCTTCTCACGTTCCAGATCACGGACAAACCCTAGCGGGGTTATTGTCTTCAACATGGGAGGTAGGAGCAGGAACCTTCCTTTGATGGCTTGAATTGGTTCTTCTGGCTAACAAATTCTGGACGGCAAGTGTCAGTTGATCAATCTGGCTTTTCATTTCTTTCACGTTCTCCTTGACAGTATCCATTTCTCCTCTTAGAGTAACCATATCCTTCTCCATCTGATCCATAGATTTCCTTTGGTAAGGCCGGGAAGTCAGATTGTTATGCCGGAGACGAAGTTTGAAAAAAATGATTTTTTTTATATTGAATGCATGTTGGTGATGAACGTATGAATATGCATGATGTATGCTAAATAATTTAAATTTTTATTTGGGGGGAATTCCAAAATCCATTGTAGTTATAGATGAATATATCCAAAGGCTGCAACCCATACACATAGAATATCAACTCCAAATCCATTAGCCAATCCTCAAATCCAAAATCCCTTCCAATCTTATAACAATAATTCCTCGGGAATAACCCAAAGCAATAATCCCAAAAGGGAAGCTCCTGAACTTAAGAAGACGTAAACTAAATAGATGCCCCCACTGCCTTCTTAAAACTCCTCCAAGTACCCTTGCATTTCCCTATCCTCCTTGTGGTGAGATAATAGATCCTCAACAGGCACAACTAAGTCTTTAGGCTTGGCCCTTTTTCCTTTTATGTTTTTTTTTTCATGCCCCTTGCAAGTTTTTTCCTCCTTGTAAATCCAAGTATAGTGTAAGAGCCAGTTAAAGATCCTTGAAGGGGAAGTCACGTAGAGGAGGATTGTGCAAGAGTAGTTATGGCCTCTACGTTTCTAGGAGTTTGCAAGAGATCGAGGAACCTTCCATGCTTGTATAACCATCCCTTGAGCATATTTGGCATTAAGTCTTAAAGGCCTTTGATACTTTGTAAATCAGCACTTAGCATTCTGATGCGTAGGGTAGCCCTTTTATTTGAATCAATCTTTCCCATATTCCTACAACGCATCTAGAAATTCCCCATAAAATGCATATATGCAAAAAAGGTTTTTTAAATGCATGATGACATGGGCATTTTGTTCTTCGGTTAAATGTTTTTTTTTTGTGTTAGGGTAAGGTGAAAATGCAAGCATGGCCCTAATTAGGTAGGCTCCCTATAATAGGTTTAGATCTAAAGCTTGTCTACCTAATCCCCTCACATGTAGGACATAAAAGTTTGGACAGCATAACGACCCTATACTGTACAGACTATACCCTTGTCTTACCATGAGAAGGAGCAAGCCTTCCTACGGTAATCCTTCGGGATAAGTCTCATTTGGGGTAGGAGCCTAGTAACAGCCCTTGAGGGTTGAATACATAGGGTCTCCATAGATTGGTGTGGGGTAGGTTAAGGTTCTCAGAGTCACGGACCACATCTAAATCATTCCACTACGAGAGGGGCTAGCCCTTTCGTGAGGACGACTTTGGAAGGATCTACTCTGAGTGTGGCATCAATGCATTTTAGGAGACGTTGCGTCCCTCGCAAAAACATTTTCGTTCCACTTTAGGTTCTAGGGTTATCCTCCAAGCTTTGGGTTTTAGCTTCACTCCTTTTTTTTTATTGCCCCAATCCCTTGCATGATAACAAAATAAAACAAAATGTTAAATAAATAAACATATGAAATAAAAATAAATAAATAATAATAAAATAAAAAACCAAAAAAATAAACATCCAAGACAAACAAATCCCTAAATCCTAAGGATAGGATTGACTCTCGCTAGGAAGGAGTCCCCAACAGAGTCGCCAGCTGTCACGACCGGCAAAAATATCGAGTCGCCGCCATATTCTTTAAAGGAAAATAATGATAAACCTAAATATCCTATCCTAAGGTAGAGATTCCTACGGTTCTGGAGTCGGTTAAATAAAGGGAAGGTGTTAGGCACCCCTTACTTCCATTGTACTCAATGGGATCCACCTTTGAGTTTAGGGCATGTTTGTTTGTCTAAATGAAAAGAAAACCTAAGTTTTTTCCTAATTATACTCGCTAGGGTTGGTTTGCAACCCTATGCCTACGTATCCTCAAAATGAAGGATCAGAGTAACCGTAGTTCACCTCCCCTATTCCTACCCCCTAATCCTATTCCCAATCCTAATTCCAAACCCAATCCACTATTTATACTCTTGGATAAAGAGTTCTATCCCTTAATCTATTGTTTATACTCCTAGATAAGGAGTTATATCCCTTATCCATTGTTTATACTCTCCGATGGAGAGTTCTATCCCTTATCCATTGTTTATACTCTCGGATGGAGAGTTCTATCCCTTGTCCATTATTTATACTCTCAGATGAATAGTTTTATCCCTTAATCCTTTTATTTATACTCTCGGATATCAAGAGTGCTATCCCTAAATCCTTATCCCCTATCTCTTATTTAGGCTCTCGGACCAAAAGCTTTATCCCAAGTCTTAATTCCTTAAAAAACCTTTTATATCCCTTAAGTTCTTAATAATATCCCTTAAATCCCTTAAACCCCTAAATAAAGTTCCTAAATAAAGTTTAATTCCTATTTTCTTTAAAAGAATAAACCAAGTATGTAAAATATAAATTTAAACCCAACCCAACAATTAACCCAAAAATTCTTAAATAAAAATTCCTAAATAAAATTAAATCCTTATTTTCTTTAAAAGAATAAACCAAACATATAAAATATAAATTTAAACCCATCCCACAATTAACCCAAAAAATTCCTAAATAAAAATTCCTAAATAAAATTAAATCCCTATTTTTTTATTAATATCGTTATTATATTAAACCCTAAATAAATTAGATTAGTTTTAAGTTATAACCCTAATTATTGTAAAAATATTAACCCTAATTATCCTTATTTAACCCTAACTAATTATATATTTTTGTATTATTGTTATTATGAATTGTAAACCCTAATTATCATAATAAATGATTAGTTCCTAATTTCTCTAATAATCCATGATTTGTCCTAATATGGTCCTAATATAAAATATCAATTATTTATTTGTCTCTTTCGGGTTTTCATCTCATATAAGATATAATAAATTATTTAATTACACCCTAATTGAATAATTGGTCCCTAAATCAGTAATGATTCTTAAATTATCAGATCATCATCCTAATTACTCATAAATTATAAAATAAATGCTAATTACTTATTTACCTTTTTGGATTTTTTATATTAAATATAAAAGAAGGGTTGAGAATTTATTTACAGATGGTACTAAAGTCTTGAACTTAATCGGAAGAACCATAAATTATACATGTTAATTATAAAGACTTATTTTTTATGTTTTTTATTTTACAGGAGGGTATGAAAAAAGAAAGGTCTAAGCTGAGAATGTCTAATTTATTTTGAGTATTATATTATATAAATATATCTTATACTCTTTAAAAACATATCATAAAAAAAATCTCACGTTTTATTTTGCTATATTCATGACTCAAATAACATGATTTTTTTTAATTAGATAAAGCAAATAAAAAAGAGATGAATTATTTAAACTTGTCTAAAAAATAAAAATAAAAACAGAAGAAGGTTTAGTTGTGTCAGGATGGTTTGCAAAGAATATCATAAGGTGCAAGCTTATTACATTATAGTCATTAGAATGGCACGTCACAATTTCACTATATTACTCCACCTCTAAATATAATATTGCAAATTTAATTATTTAAAATTTGTTTGGATTAACTGTAATCAAATAAAAATAAATCATATACATGTTATCACCCTGAAGAGTTGAGATACCACACACATGAACAGTCGACAAAGTCGAAAATCAAAAGAAGAAAACAAATTACACACAACATGAATATTAAGGAGCATGCACACACAACATAAAAATACAATATCAAACCATTTTCCTAAACAAGATAGTAAAGGGATACTAACTTGGAGTGCCGTGACCCACGTAAGCTGCTCCTTTCTCCCTTCTTTTCTTTGCGTTCCTAACGTATCCCTTTTTCTTTTGTAATTTCCTTTACGTTCCTCGTATATCCCTTTTCTCTTTGGTATTTCTTGATCCACTGATGATGAAGTCTAGGGTTTAGTTGTTGTTGTTCTTCAGTGTGAAGAACAACAACTTTTAGGGAGTGATTTGTAGATTGTGGGTGATCCAAAAGTATGGAAGACATGTGGTATTTATAGGTAAAAATTAGGTTAAAATAATTAAATGGGATCGTCTTATTTAGGAATGATTCGATTTAACCTGATTCTCCCTATTTCTTAATGCCTAAGCCAATGAATCTGGATGGATTCATGACTTTGTGAATTTAAATAAAATAAAAAATATTTTTAAATAAAGGAAATAGTCTAATAATGAAAATGGAAACAAATTTGATTTTGTTTTGACTTATATGATTTTTTGAGATTTTTTCATAAAAACATGATTTTAATGAAAAAATCAATATTTTAAAATATACATTAAATAAAATATGAAAATTAATATTTAAATAATAAAAACTACTATTTTTATGATTTTTTATTGTTTTAAAGGTAAAATAGAAAAAGTTAGCAGTAAAGAAAAACCTAAAACTAGAGGAGGTAGGATTCGAACTCATGCACTCTACCTTACCGTCTTTAGATCTACTCCTCTACCAAACAAACTACTATGTTTATTCGAAATGAAATTAAATCTAAAGAGTAACATGCTAATTAAAATCTAATTTCTAATATGCACTCCTATACAATATATTTTTTTATTTCTCTCTCCCTTTTTTTTATAAATGCATAGAAATAATATTTAGTTTTTTAAAAGAAAAGTTAAAAAACAAACTACTTATTATCACCATTTTTTTTATCCGTATAAGCAATAAAAAGGTGAAAAAAAAGAAGAAAGGTGGTCAAAATTTGGGGTACGACATCTGTTTTTAAACTGGTACTAAGAGAAGCATTATTCCCGAACTGGTACTAAGAGAAGCATTATTCCCGGTGAAACTGCTCTTAGACCACTTGAGTCTCTCCTTGAGTTATAAGCCCCAAACATTATTTTTAACAACTTTCTCTTAATTCAAATTCAAATTCAATGTTTTCTCAAAACTTTCTTCAATATCTCAAAACCCTAATCATACAGTTGTAGTCAATACAACAAATCACAATACACTTGGGCCTCTTTTTAGAGTGTAAGACCCAACACCTTTTCAATTCAATGCATATTTATTTATATATCTGTTATTTCACTTATTTGTATATACTTCTGCATGTTTATCTAGAGTTTCCTCAACAGTTAGGTCATCCTCAGTTTACCCTTTAGGTCAAACAGCGGGATACTCATAACTTAGTTCAATAATTAGTTCCCTCTTAGGAAACTTCCCCAATACAGGTTGCCTTCTCTTGGGCTTTGTTCAATATGGAACAAAGAAAGGCATTATTCCTGGTGAAACTTTTCTTAAGACTATTAGAACTTAGAAACATATAAAAGACATTCATTTCCCTAGAGAGGATTAATTCCCGGTGAAACCTCTTTTGAATTTCTTCAAACCTTGGAACTGTTCAACAAAGAAAGGATTATTCCCGGTGAAACCTTTCTTGAACTTTTCTTAGGCTTGGACCCACAGACTTCCTATAAGCACCCCAGCCTCCTCTTGGGCTTAGTACAAGGACCAACAGGCTTCTTAGAAGTTCCCCTTAGCCTCCTCTTGGGCTTAGTACAAGGACCCAAAGGCTTCCTAAAAGTATAGGAAAGAATTTAGTCATCTCCACTAGTTCAATCCTCAGGAAAGTCAAAATTATAGAACATCCAATCAGTCGAGAGTTAATCTTCAAACTCTCAGCCTCCTCTTGAGCATCATACAAAGATCTCTATCCAACCAGAGTCTACCTCTTCTAAAGAGACTTGGATAGTCTCAACCTCCTATTAGGCTTCATACAATTAGACTTGGAAAGTCTCACCCTCATAGTCTCCTCATGGACTTCACACAAAGACCCTCAGGCTTCCTAAAAATCATAGGATAGATCCTGATATTTTTTTCTTACCAATACATCAATTCCCAGAAGAGTTAAAACCTCTAAGTTTTTTTAAAACTCACCATTAAACCCCTCTGCCCCCCTGACAAGGCTTAACTTTCATCTCTAAAATCCCCAGCCAAGGTTAGGTTACCATCAACAAATCCTCCAAAAGAATCAGAGCCTAATAGCATATGGTAAATCAACTCTGCTCAAATCACAAACAAGAGTTAGTTTCCCTTTGGATTCCCCGATACAATTTAGACCTTCTCCTGGATTTCAATAATCCTCAACAAGAGTCAGCCTCCTCTTAGGCTTCATATAATGATTTTCCCAGTCTGCCTCAATCTTGGGCTTTGTACAAGTCAGATATCGTACTCCCTAGTGGAGTCAGTTTTCAAAACTTTCCAGCTTCATCATCTTGGGCTTCCAACAAGATACTCAAATAAAAGATCTCCAGTGGAGTTAGTTTTCAACTCTTTTTAGCTTCAACCTTGGGCTTTGATCAAGGAATAACATCCATCATCCCTGCAGATGAGACCATGAGTCCTCTCTGTAGGAGGATATTCCCTCTGTACATAAAAAATAAAACAAATTATCAAAACCTTTTCCTAGATAAATTGCTGTAAGTGGCACACTTTTTTATTCAAAATCATAGCTGGAGTCCCTCCTTTATCATGGTAAAATTTCCTCTTTCATCTAACAGCTATAAGTGGCAAGCCTCTGGATTCTACACATCCAAACCAATGTCACTCTCTTAGTATGAAAGACTCATAAGGAAAAAGTGGCATTACTCTACACTGAGTTAAAGCTTTTTCCTTCATGGCACCCCAATTAAAGTAATTTCCCTTATAACCAGTTACTCAACATTTGTGATGAATCGATGAGATATCTCCCTTTAGAGATGAAAAATTCTCTCTCAGTCCAAATTTAGCTTTAATCTTGGGCTTTGAACAAGACACAAATACTCTGATAGCTTTAATCTTGGGCTTTGAAAAAGACACCAAAATTTCCTCCCATAGAATAGGAGGAACTACAAGTGCTCTGATTTCCCAAATCTCTTTACGGGAATACGTAGGCATAAGATTGCGAAATCTTATCGAGCACACGAATCAAAAACTTTAGGTCCAATACCTTCCCAAAAACAAGACAAAACCCAAAAACAACAAAAACATTTCCTCAATACTCCCAAAGGAGGAACTTTTCCAATAAACAGCAGACAGACTTAAGAAAGCATTCTAAACAGCAAAAAATACCCACAAATAAAGATTCCTATGGACAACTAGAGATACTCTAGGTGTTAATAGATTTCCTTTGTGAAACCAAACCCCGATCCCCGATATTTTAGCATTTGTTAAAGAAAACACTTACGTGTAGGGTTAGTTTAAGATATCTTCCCTGAAATTCTGGTATCAGACGTGTGATGTTAAGGTGTGATGCCACAACAACACACTCTGCACAATGGACAGCAATAACAGTAAAATAACACCAAGAATTGTTGACCCAGTTCGGTTACAACCAACCTAATCTGGGGGCTACCAAGCCAGGGATGGAATTCACTACTTGTAGATATAATTTACAGACTCAACGACCCGTTGACAATCTCCTAAACTTATACTCTACTAATGACTTCCTACCTAAGAAACCACTTAGGTATGAGAACACCACTCAATCCCTTACAAACACTCAAAGAACCCACTTTGAGTACCCTTGATCTTACTTCACAGCTTCGATCAATTCAAACAACTCTCTTTGCTTCACAGCTTTAGAGAGGACAGATCACCAATTCACCCTTGAATGGTTTACTCACGATTCGTACAAATATCTAAGACACTCAGCCTCTGCTCTTGATCTTCAATCTGTACTTTTTCCTTTGGTCTTGTGCACTTTATATAGCTCCTGAATTGGGCTTGGACTTGTCACAATATTTGATCAGATTTGTTAATTAAAACTGAATCTTCAAAACAGATTTTATCCCCAAAATCTTTTTAAATCTTCAACCTTTTAATTCTCCAACAGACCTGCAATCAAATCTCCCATGTAACAGAAAATATCTATCCCAAGATATTCTCATCCAATGAGTTAACCACTCTCCACAATTCCAGCTAATACGCGTGCCCTAATAACATATCCTGCTGTTATTAATTCTGCAGGTCTGATGTTACAACATCACCTGTGTGACATCAGACATCCAACTTCAGCACTTAACTACTTAACACAGCCCAGTGTTAAGACTTCAATGTTACAACATCAGCACCTTGACATCAACATTGAATAACCTTTGGTTTACCAAAATTCCAACCAATCCAAGAACTAACATTCCCTTTCCTTTTAAGCTTCATAGGATAAATACAAAAATCAGAAAGTAGCACCAAATAAATGGTAGGTGGTCGCGTCACCAAAAAAACGACGCTACAGAAAAATGGCGACTCTGCTGGGGAGTTTTAGGATTTCCTAAGAGGTTTAGGCTTTGCTTTGCATTTATCTTTTTACTATTTTTATTTGCTTTTTCATTTTATATCATTTGTTGTTATATTATCTGTCTATTTACTATACTTGTTTAAATTACCGCTATCTGGGAATGCGATTAATACGCATGTGGTGAGTCCGAGAGCACATTAAGATAAGTGGTGGCATATTCAGGAAGGCTTATAGGGAGTGAGTCTCGACCAAGATAACTTGAAAGTTTGCCGAATCAGTAGAGGTACCCTTTTGGAATTACTGATGTTGAACGAGCAAGTCGTGAAAACATTACTTTTTCCACTGGGCACCCTTGAAACTGAGGATTAGTGAACATTTAACCACTTGACCATTAGGTAGTGCGGTAACTATCGAGAATAGTTGATACGCGATACTACATTTAAAAGAGATTCATCTTGGGGATATTACAGCTCTAATGAGTCAGTCGGTTTACTATTAATATTCTTGAGAGGGGTCAATGATTTTGGGAACCTTTGTTAGAACCCGTTCTACAGGTACAAAAATTAGACCATAGAACACACCTTGAGGATGGCTAGATCCATGGCTCCATGCTCGTGACAATGAACCCATAAACCCATGTTTTCAAATGTTTTTGTTTGCTGCATTCATTCATCCATGCATTTCATTCATTAAAAAAATTTTTAAACAAGAAAAAAAATCTTTTCTAAAAGAACTAAAACAATCGTTGCAAATATCAGAGGTCGTACAATGGATTTCGGTAGAAGAAAAACGCACAAGTACACCTTCAATGTTCCAAAACTGGAAGACCTAACGAAATTAGGAAGGATGATTACTAATCTCGAAGCTTTCAGAGCTAAGAACGGAGGACTATTGGCTCTTTTGATGGTTAACATGGTAGAAGGAGTCCTGTCTACATTGGTTCAATTCTATGATCCAGTATACCACTGCTTCATATTTTTGGATTATCAGCTTACACCGACATTAGAAGAATACTCTCATTTGGTCGATTTACCTATCACTGATCAAGATCCATTTTCTGGACTAGAAGAAATTCCAAAAGATCAAACCATTGTGAGAGCAATCTCTTTGGAAGAGTCAGATATCAGAACTCACATAACCACCAAGGGAGGAATCTAGGGTTTTCCAGCAAAATTCCTGACGGAGAAAGCCTTATGCTTTGCCAGTATAGGAAACGTAACTGCTTTTGAGGATGTCTTTGTTCTGCTCATATATGGGTTATTCCTTTTTCCCAACATTGACAACTTCATTGATATCAACGCTTTTAAGATATTCTCAATTGGGAATCCAGTCCCAACTTTGCTCGCAGATGCTTATCATTCTGTACATTTAAGGAATTTGTACAATGGAGGAATGATCACATGTTGTGTAGCATTACTCTACAAATGGTTTATTTCCCACTTACCCAAGTCTGCTGCGTTTTGAGATCCCAAGAGTGGTATGCGATGGTCATAGAAGATTATGTCTCTCATTCATTCTGACATAGATTGGTTCAATCGGATCTATGACGGAATAAAAATCATCGACGAATGTGGAAGTTTCCCTAATGTACCCTTCATTGATACTAAAGGATGGATCAATTATCATCTAATCTTAGCTCGTCATTAGCTCGGATACCCGATGAAGAACGTACCACATAAAGTTCATCTGGAAGGTCTTTTCTTCAAGGAAGGAGAAAATGACAGAGCACTAAATGAAGAAATTGTACATGCCTGGAGACATGTTCATAGGAAGGGAAAAGATTCCTTAGGAAGGCCAAATTGCAACTCTACAGAGCCTTATCTCCGATGGGTACAAACTAGAGCCATCAAATTGAAGATACCTTACCCTCGTCAGGAAGTTTTTCCCCTGAAAGAGTCCATCTTTACTTCATGAATGACACAGAGAAGCTTCAAATCGCTTTCAACAAAGTCCAAAGCGAGAAAAACTCTTGGAAGAACAAGTACCAGATTGCTAGTTTGGAATGCACAAAAATCCAAGAGGTTTTAAAGGAAAAGGATGCTCTGATTGAGATATTAGAACAACATGCTATAGAAAGTCAGGAGGAACGGAGAAATTTGCTCTCTCCTTTCACATGGCAAGGGATCATCGACCCGACAACAATTGAAGGGGGCCGATCAAAGAAAAGAAAAATTCAAGAGCCAGCATCTGAGCTTTCTTCAAAAGAAACTCAGGATTTATAAACCTAGTTTTCCTTCTCGCACCTTCTAAAATACTGTACTTTTCCCTGTAAGATATTGCATTCCTTTGAATTCAATAAAAGGTTTCCATCGTTGTATGATATTTGCAACTTAATTGTTAAAATTTCTTTTGAAAACAAAAACTAAAAAAGATCATTCTCATTCTTTGCATATCATTCATCATTCTCACATAACACATCTTTGCCATTAAGTCTCACACATGTGTCACACTCTAGAGTCAAATTGTCTCATTCGTACAATACTCGAATCAATCGGCAAAAGAAAATGGACTATCTCGAAGAAGAGAACAGAGAACTAAGACAGGAAATCAATGCTTTGAAGGAGCGTTTGGAGAAACTCCACAACACGATTGAATCCATGGCAGCAGCTCAGGATCAACAACTTCAAAGGACTGCGATCTCAGAGATTATGTCTACACCAGCATTTGAGAAACCTAGCAGTCATCCTTAATACAACATGCCCAAAGGTTTTCCCTGGGGCATGCCTTTCAATTTTGTACCTAAAGGATATATACCTCCGGTCACTGAAGACGCAAAATCCATAACAGAAACCTCCAGACCTGAAGGTTACAAACTTTAGGTAAATGAAGATGCAAGGGTCACGATAGAAACTCCTGAAGGTTACAAACTTCAGGTCACTGAAGCGCCAAGAATTACCGCTGTAATGTCTATACCACAACCCGTGGTACATACTATCCCAGAGGAACAGATTCTGTAGGCCACTTCTGGCAGAAACAAAGAAGTATATGAAAGGATGAATGAATTCCATGAACAGTTCTTGGAAATGCTAAAAGAACTGCATGCCATTCGTGGACTGGACTTGTTTGGTAAGGACGCCGCTGAATTCAGTTTGGTCCCTAATGTAAAGATGCCGCACAAAGTCAAGGTGCATGACTTTGAAAAATACAAATGCAACTCTTGCCCTCAAAGTTATTTAGTGATGTACGCTCAGAAGATGTCTACCCAGACAGAAAACCAACAGCTACTGATCCACTACTTCCAAGACAGTTTAACTAGTGCCGCACTCAAATGGTACTTAGGTGTAAACCGTACCAAGATCAGTACTTTCAGAGATCTTGGGGCAGCCTTCGTTTAGTAGTATAAATACAATTTGGACACGGCACCAGATAGGGACTAGCTCAGAGCAATGTCCCAAAAAGATAAAGAAACCTTGAAGGAGTATGCTCAGAGATGGCGTGAAATCGCCACCTAGATCTGTCCTCCTCTCGAGGGGAAGGAAATGGCAAAGATCTTCCTAAAAACATTGGGCTCATTTTATTATGACCGAATGGTTGCAAGTGCACCTAGTGACTTCACTGAAATGGTGAACATGAAAATACGCCTTGAGGAAGTAGTCTGAGAAGGCCGCTTAGTCAAAGAGGCAGAATTGTCCAGCAGTACTAAAAGATACGGTAGTGCTTTCCAAAAGAAGAAAGAGCAAGATATCAGTGATATCTCTCTGGGTAAGCAAAGGCGAAGGTACCAACCTCGACAGGTAGCAACAGTCTATCCTATTGTCAGTCCTGCACCAGCTCCAACATATCAACCTCAGGTGACTCAGAGCCATCCAAATCAACAACAATATCAGCAAAGGCAGCAACAACTTCTTCAGCGAGCTCGCTCGTAGTACAATAACAACAATCGTACTACACAATCACTAGGGTTTGACCCTATACCACTGTTATAAGAAGAAATATTTCCACTTCTGCTAGCCAAGGGGTGCGTTCAAACCAGGACTCCTCTCACAGTACCAGTCAATCCACCTTTTTGGTTCAAATAAGATCAATCTTGCCCTTACCATCAAGGAGGACCAGGACATAACATTGAAAATTGCCTCAGCTTTAAGTCTGATGTGCAAAAGCTCGTCAGAAATGGGGTTTTATCCTTCAAAGATACAAGCCCAAATGTTCAGACGAACCCGTTGCCGCAACATGAGAAAACTTCAGTAAACTTGATAGAAAGAGAATTCGGCAACAGTCATCAAATCCACGATGTGCGCCTACAGGGGCAAATCTTGTGAAAATGCATTGTAGACAGAGCGGATACGGCCATGTACCATTTCACAACTATCACCGGTGTGATATCTGTTCTTAGAAAAACCAAGGATGTGTTATCTTGCAAGCAGCTCTTCAAGAGCAGATGGATTTAGGCTGGATTCAGGATCAGAGGATTCGTGAAGTAAATATGGCTCATGCATATCCGAACATTGTTCAAAATCATGACATCCGCGTAATGAATGTCAGTCTAGTGGCAATGCATTCAAGACAAAGTCGACACTACAATTTGCCACTGCACGATTATAGCGCTTGTCCGATTTGCTCGAAAGACAATCAGGGATGCTCTTTTGTACAAGAGGTCCTCCAGCGTCAAATGGATCTTGGATGGATCCAAGACTACGATGAAAGGAATGGTCATCAGGTCAACATGATTCAAATCTTCGACATTCATTTAATGAATACCAGTCTAGTGGAATTGCATGCCAAATAGTTCAGACTCAGTTTTCTGTCCCCGCATAATTATCAAGACTGCAAAGAATGCTCCGAAAACAATCAAGGTTGTGCACTTGTACAGAGGACTCTTCAACATCTGCTGGACCATTGGTGGCTCCCAATCTACCAGAACGAGGACACACAACAAGTTAGCATAACCAATGGAAATCCAGGAAGACATCAAAATTGTGACGTCCGCTTGCTGGAAACAGATTTGGTAAAGATGCACTGCATACAGAGTAGGTACGACAGGGTACTACCTCACAAATATGAAAGTTGTCAAATATGTTCAGAAAATAACCAGGGATGCTACCTTATGCGAGCAGCTCTCCAGCATCAGGTGGACCAAGGGGAAACCCAATTACGCCTGGATTTTCAGTCAATCAACATGGTACAAGGGTGTCTCCTTGGCCAAAACAAGGTCCAAGGACTACCGGACAAAAGGACTATCACAGTCTCTGATGAGAAAGAACCTATTAATTATGGAATTAACAAGGATGTTTTCACCATAATTCCTTTGCTCAAGGAGCCAAAGCACGTGGAAATCCCTTCTGACAGTAGAAAAGTTTCCAATGTTCCCAATCTGGAACTGATTGAGGTTGCTTATGAAGGTCAAAAGACTTAAAAAGCCCATGTGGTCATCTACTTACCAGGACCAATACCGTACAAGTCAGAGAAAGTTATTTCGTACAAGTACGGTGCGACTACAATAGAAGATGAAAAAGAAATTCCACTACCATCCGTTGTCAACATTACTGATATCAGTCGGGTCACCCGAATGGTAGAATCTTCAACAGAGGAGTTGGAGAACCTGCAAAAGAAGGGGAACCCCAAGTTGCAGTTCATAATCAATGAATTGGCCAATCCAGTAACACGGAACCTGTAAAGAACAACGATGAAATGCTAAGGCTCATCCAGAAAAGCGAGTACAACATTGTGGATCAATTATTACAAATTCCTTCTCGGATATCCGTGTTATCTCTCCTACTCAATTTAGAAGCTCACAGAGAAGCTCTACATAAAATCTTAGAACATGCCTTTGTAATATAAGATGTGACAGTGGGTTAGTTTGACAACATTATATCCAACAACACTTCCTGCAACAATTTGGGATTCAGTGATGAAGAACTTCCATAGGAAGGCAAGAACCATAATATGGCACTCAATATCACAGTCAGTTGCCAGGACAATGCTTTAGCCAATGTACTGGTAGACACAGGTTCATCCTTGAACGTCATGCCAAGATCAACTTTGGTACGGCTATCTTTTCAAGGTACTCCGATGAAAGGCAATGGGATCATCGTCAAAGACATTGACGAATCTAGAAAAACAGTTATCGGCGAAGTCGACCTTCCCATAACCATTGGTCCCCACACTTTATGGGTCATTGACATCCGAGCAGCATACAACTATTTATTAGGAAGGCCTTGGATACATGAAGCAGGGGCAGTCACTTCGACACTTCACCCGAAGCTGAAGTTTGTCAAGAACGACAAGTTGGTCACAGTATGCGGAGAACAAGCTTTAATTGTGAGCAACCTATCATCATTCTCCTATTTAGAACCAGAGGAGGTTATTGGAACCTAATTTTAAGCACTCTCAATGAGCAATAATAATCACTAAGAAAAAGGAACGTCGATTTCCTCGTTCAAAGACGCTCTCAAAATAATGGGAAGCCATGAAATAAAAGGATGGGGACAAGTTGTGATTCCAATTGATAACAAGACAAGAAAACGTCTTGGTTTTTCGTCAGCACTCACCAAGACTACAAAAAGGTATGAAAGCCTTCGCCCCATTCAGGATTTCTTCCACAGTGGAGGCTTCCTTCACCTAGTATCTCAAGAAGTCCACACCATCGAGGAGAACAACTCTTCTAATACAGATGAAGAGTGGAAATCATATTTCAACGAGGGAGTTTATATATCTCAGGATGACACGAACATGCCACTTTACTCTCAGAAGCAAAATCCCAAATATATACCAAGAACAAATGTCAGAATGATCTATGGAGATTGCAATCTCGAAGGATATCGTGCTCCGCCTAACTCATTATAGGAAGACACTCTGATGAGAGACAACTTTGACTATGATTCTTATGATCCCAATGGTGATTTACCTGTTTGGAAGCCTTACATGGAAAACTCGGGGCAAAAGAATCAACCGGATAATGCATATCTACTGAATGACCTTGAGAAAAATACACTTGTTCTCCCAAAGTCATGGAATCCTTACCCAGAACATTTCGAGGATATCCAACACCACGTTGATGAGTTTGCAAAGATCGCAGGACAAGAATTTATCAACTTTGCATTTCCTGAGGTCAACGGCATTGAAGAAGATGACTCATTTATTCCTTCAGAAACTTGGGATACCTTAGGGCAGCCAAGCGGCAAGTACGACTTTCTAGTAAAGTACACTACTCCCGAAAGCTCTCACATCAGATATGAGGACATCCAGCCAACTAGACGGGGAGATCCTCTTAAGGATGAAAATACTGTTGAAGATGCGACAGAAGAGTCCTCTTATGATAACTTTGCATAGGAAAAAGACTCCAATAATCCCACTCCACCAAAAATCAGTGTCATTACTGAAGACAAACCAAGAAGAAAGATACCATACTTCGTAATCCACAGAGGAGTTCATCGCCATTGGGTCACGGTCGATGTCCCGAATGTCGTTCATTAGTCAAAGTAATTGTCGCATCTTTGTTTTAACCTTTCACTTTTCCCGGGTGAAAAAGGATGTTTTATAGGGCTTACTTTTCTGTAAATGTCCCTCTTCGCTTCACCTAGAGCGATAGAGTTTTGATTTATATGGTTGTGTTTCAAGAACCGACAAATCATAAATAAATAATGTCATTCTGAATTCCTACATTTATTGCTATTTTCACTTTTCGTTTTTTCAAAAAAATGGTAATCCTAAAAAACAAAACAAAATAAAAACAAACGTTTTCAAAAAATACACTACACACACTTTTGCATTCTCTCTGTCTCTTCTAAAAAGGAAATCATCATGTCGTGCAGATTACTTGTTTAAAACCCCATTGAAACATACGATCCAATGCCTTCTCCCAACTTTGAGTTCCCGTTATTTGAAGTCGAAGAGGAAGAGGACAAAGAAATTCCAGAAGAGATCTCAAGACTAATCAGATAGGAGGATAGGTCCATTGATCCCCACAAAGAGCCATTGGAATCGGTTAATTTGGGTTCAGAAGAAGAAAGGAAAGAAATTAAGATTGGAGCAATGCTCATTGCAACTATTAGAGAAGGCTTGATAAAGCTTCTCAAAGAATTTCCAGATGTGTTTGCTTGGTCCTACCAGTAATACCCTAATTTTTGCCCCTAAGATTCTCTGCTTGTCATGTGCATTCATGCATACAAACAAGATCACACTGTTGTAGTGAGAATCGGATAACAAGCTATTAATTAACTTGCATCACATTTCTTTGAAATTCACCACCGAACTTTGATTTATCCAAAGGAGATGGTAAAGATTGAACAAAACCCTAAGAGGATCTAGGTTCGGGGGTTGGTTATACAAAGGAAAGGTATTACCACCCTAAGTATCTGTAGTACTCTACAGGAACCTCTTGTTTAGTTTATGTATTATTATGTTTGCTTGCTAAGGAAATCTGTTAAAGTTAAAGGTGAAGACTTAAGGGTATATACACTAAGTTTGCTCGCCAAGATGTCGCATCTTATGCCTACGTATCTGACTAAAGAATCAGAGCAACCGTAGTTCACCAAACTAAGGGTGAGAGGAACCATTGACTATGGCCAAAGTTCCAAGGGGAAATGAGTATGAGCTCATATAGAGTTTTAAGAAACTCTCTAAGTCTAAGTTGTGATAGGGAGAAGTGAATACTCAAGGTGATGAGTTCACATAGAATCCAAGAACTCTAAATTAATTCTAAGTTGTGAGAAAAATGGCTATGAGGCCAAAAGGAAGGTAGCCTATGACTATGAGGTCAAAGGGAAGATGGCCATGACTATGAGGTCAAGGCTAGTAGGTGGTTATGACTATGAGGTCAAAGCTGGTAATCTTATGACTATGAGGTCAAGGAGAATGTGGCTATGACTATGAGGCCAAAGCTGGTAAGTGGAAAGCAAGTGTTAGTGGTTAGTGGTTAGAGAGCTAGACAAGATATCGCATCTTGTACCTACGTATCCTGACTAGGATTAAGGAATCAGAGCCTCCATAGTTCACCTAATTAAGGTGGAGGAACACTTGATAGCGATCAAGGTTCCAAAAGGGAAGGTAAGTGTTCATAGCAACAACACTTACAAGAGTTCTAAAACTCTTACTTAAAGCTAAGTTGAAAATCTAAAGTTGTATGACTCTAACAAGGTCAAAGGGGAACTAGGGATTGCTAAACTACCTATGACATTAAGTCAATGAAGAAGTTCTTTCCCTTGGATTTGGATGACAAGTATCAACAAAATAAAATCAATGGCACATGGTAAAACATCAAGTGAATCAACAAGAATTAATTAACAAGTGCATGACAAAACAAATGACAAATATTTTTGGTATTTTCAATATTTAACAATTGACAAAATAATGAAAGAAATTGACAAAACAAGAAAAATGGAAGTAATTAAAATAAATAATTAAGAATATTTTTTGGGATTTTTATCATGTTTCCTTTTTTTTTAGATATTAAGAAAAATTAGTACATTTTTCTTTAAAAAAAAAAACTACTAACAAATATTTTAATTTTTTGGTTTTTGATATTTATTTTGAAAAGAAATTAACATTTATCTAAATACCCTTTTTCATTTTTTAGAATTAAGTTATTATTATTATTCTTCTTAAACTAATTATTTTAATAAAATAGAAAATTATAAAAAAAAAAAAAAGAACAAATTGAAAGTGAGAAACTACTGGGGCAGTACCTCACTTTTTCTTTTTCTTTTTTCATTATACTATTTGTTTAACTAAGTAAAGGCAAAGTAAAAATAAAACATATAAAACAAAAACAGGGGGTTACACTCCATGTTCTTTTTTCTTTTCTTTTTAAAATACTTATTATACTTATTTTTATACACACAAGGCAATGAAAAAGAAAATGAAACCAAAATGAAAATATTCTCTCTCTCATGTGCATCTTCTTCCTCAATTTCTTTCTCTCTCCACGATTAAAACAACAACAACAACAACACTTTGTTTCTTCATTTTTTCTTAAACTTTCAACCAACATAACTCACTCATTTCTCCATATTTTTTGATGATCCAAAAATGAAAATTGATCAGAAAATAACAAGGAATAACATGGTGATATTATCACATCCTAAAACCCAATGGTTAAGGCGTATAAAGGAAAAAACCAGATCTGCACTTTAATGTATTTAACTAAAAAACTCAATGCATGAACATGGTATAATGCATATAGTAGGAAGCACACAACAAACACAATATGTACTACATTTTTGCTCCAAAAAGAATGGCTACGAACAATGCATAATCATGAGTTTCAAAAGTTTAAAGTGCTTACCTCTTGGAGTAAGTCCAAGGCTTCTTCAAGTAGTTACAAAACAAAGTGATGATGCAAGAAGTTTTTCATCTACCTTTTCTCCTTTTTTCTCTTCACTTTCCTCACCCCCCCCCCCCCCCCCCCCCTCTTAAAATGAAGAAACTTAGGGCTATTTATAGGATTTTTGATCCTCCCTTTTTTTGAGTACCAAGGATACCCTGAGTATTAGCTTCTAATTACAATTCTGCCACTAGTAATTACAAAACTGCCATTAGTAGTGTAATGCTGATCCTCTCGCTACTGATCCTCACGTTGCTGATCCTCAATTGCTGATCCTAACGCTGCTGATCCTCACACTGCTGATCCTCACTTGCTGATCCTCAACTTACATTTGGTATTTACCACTTTGCCATTGCTTGGTACCCAAGTAAGGAATATTCCTTCCTTGATCCTCACGCTGCTGACCCTCACACTGCTGATCCTCACGCAGCTGATCCTCAAGCATCTGATCCTCACGTTACTGATCCTCACGCTGCTGATCCTCAACTGCTTTTTGTTATTACAAAAATGCCATTTGAAAATTACAACTTTGCCATTGCATTATTTCTTGATCTTTTTGTGTGATTTTCTTGATTCAATATCGATTAAATTTAATTATGTTCCATAGTTTTCATGATTATTGACTTGAGAAGTCCATGGTTGGTCAAAAAATGCCGAAAGTCAAACTCCGACTTTGTTGACTTTTTTGCAATCGAATCAGATTCTTCGAATATCAATGAGTCACACTTCTTGAGCTAAACAGATCACATGAATGAATCAGAAAGTCGCATTTGAATCCCTTGGATCACGTCTTGAGGTATGGGACCATGCGCAGATGAAAAGTCAACTCCAAGCTATCTTTTGGTCAAAATCCTAATTTGGTGCGCTTGAGGAATTGAGGTTTGAATTGATACGATCTTGCACTTAATCATTGATGAAGGGGAATCTCTTGATCATGTTGAATGAGTCGAGAGCTTGGCTTATTGATCTTGTCCTCTTTCTTGTGCAAACCTTAACTTTTACAGAAAAGAACAAACTAGCAAGATATGGTGGTTAGTTAACAATGCATAAATGGTTGAATCCTAAATGTGAGTGTAAGATGTTATGACATCTAAAGGATAAAATTTGGGGTACAACAGTTGCCCCTATTTAAATAGCTTTACCGGATGGCACGGGGAAAGAAGGTCCTCGGGACATCCAGGTGAAAGGTATTTAAATATAGCAAACCAAAAATTTTGCCCTTAGATGGAATGCAGATGCTAAGGACAAACATGCATATGCTGACATGCCATGAACTTCTAGTATGATGATATGATGCCATGACAGTGCAATAATGCAGACAAACAAAACACCAGAGTAAAGAGGAAACCACCACAGGTGAGCTTACTGGGGAAGGATAAGGTTAGCATCCACAAGGAAGACTCATTGGGATGCAGACTAACCAACAGGAGAGACTCACTGGGAAGACTCTGAGGCAACATTGGGGATGGAAAAATAAAACTAAGAGGGAAACCCTACAAGTCCTCACTGGAGATAGGAGCCACAAAGGTTTTCTCCACTGGGAAAAAGATCCAGGGAGGTGGACGACAGGTTCACATGTGACTGGACGACACTGGGGAAAATAAAATACATTCTTACTGGGCATGAAACCAGAAAGAAGACATGATCTCCACTGGGGATCAATTTGAAATAAAGGATAGACATCCAAATAAAAGATTTTCTGGGGATTTCTTATACTGAAGAGTTCAAACGGAATCTTCAAGAAAAGCCAGAAAAGACGACGACGAACTCTGCGTGCGCCAAATGATGATGAACCTTGAAAATGATTTGAAATTCTGCTGGGAATAAGGTTAATGAGCCATTAATATTGGGATTCACGTACCAATATGAGTGGGATTTTGACTGCCAATATAAGTTGGTATATAAAGAATACCAGTATGAGCTGGATTTTTGGATACAAGTATGAGCTGGATTTTGGGTACCAGTATGAGCTGGATTTTTGGATACCAATATGAGCTGGATTTTGGGTACCAGTATGAGCTGGATTTTTTGATACCAGTATGAGATGGATTTTTGGATACCAGTATGAGCTGGATTTTGGGTACCAGTATGAGCTGGATTTTGAATGCCAGTATAAGCTGGACTTTAGGGATACCAGTATGAGCTGGATTTTGAATGCCAGTATGAGCTGGAATTTAGGGATACCAGTATGAGCTGGATTTTGAATGTCAGTATGAGTTGGACTTTCGGGATACCAGTATGAGTTAGATTTTTGGATACCAGTATGAGCTGGATTTTTGGATACCAGTATAAGCTGGATTTTTGGATACCAGTATGAGCTGGATTTTAGGGATACCAGTATGTGGATTTTTGGATACCAGTATGAACTGGATTTTAGGGATACCAATATGAGCTGGATTTTTTTTTGGGTACCAGTACGAGCTGGATTTTTTTTTGATACCAGTATGAGCTGGATTTTTTTTGGGTACCAGTATGAGCTGGATTTTGAATGCCAGTATGAGCTGGACTTTAGGGATACTAGTATGAGCTGGATTTTAGGGATACCAGTATAAGCTGGATTTTTGGGTACCAGTATGAGCTGGATTTTAGGGATACCAGTATGAGCTGGATTTTTGGGTACCAGTATGAGCTGGATTTTTGGGTACTAGTATGAGCTTGATTTTTTTTGGGTACCAGTATGAACTGGATTTTTTGTTTGGTTTATCTCTGACCTGAAACGAACAATGCCAGAAATTACTGGACTTAGGTATCTGTATGAGGAGGTTAAGTATCAGATAGGTCAATACCGGGGTTGCAGGTTAGACTTCATGCGGAAATAACTGCATAAAGAGTTGGAATCCGGCGCACATCGGTGAAGACCAGACGTGAGCAAGACAAAGGTCCGAAGACCAACAAACGGAGATAAAAAGAGATATAAGGACCTCACGAGCAAAACACCAAAATGCAAAGATGCACAATGCCATGGTACGATGCGAATGCTTACTTATATGTAAAAGACGACTCCAACGAGAGATGACGGACTGGGAAAAGTGAATGGGAGGATGACACCTTCACCACAAGGAATCACACTAAAATTTGAAGATAAACGGTCTCGGAACCAATCCGGGAACGTCCTCATTTCACTGGGGAAATACAAATTCACATTTTCTACAAACATCTGTGAGGATACTGGGGAGAAGTCCTTTGTATCGGTGGTCAGTTATTACTGAAATGTCTGATTCAGGGAAGCCTCGCCAAACACTCTTTAACAACAAGTTCTCCAGATGATTCATCAGTGTTTTTGTCGCAACCGGAGCTTTTGAGGAAGGCAAATGATTTCACTAAATAGTCCTTAATGCCAAAGCAAAATGTATATTTTCATTGTGTTTCCAACAGATATTTTTCAAAACATTTCCCGCTTTCAAAACCATTATTAATGAATAAATGAAGTTTCACATAACGAGGAAAATATCAGAGCAATGATAACTATCAAACAAAGAATGGCTAAAAAATTGATTTCATTAGAATGGTAACTTGCCAATAGAGAAGTTCCATGGAACATTACAATTGAAAAATGGCAATTTGGGAAAAGGTTACATCATATTCAATGACCACTACCATCCTTAATGACTAAGAGTCCTAAAGATCTTCGCTGCTGGTGAAGCGACTGAAACTTTGAACTTCTTCATGAATCTCTGGATGTAAGTGATAACCCTATCTGACGCAGTGAAACGCCTTTGTCCCTAACTTTTTCCTGGACCGCCCTTTCGGGTTTTCAATCCACCGGGACGCTCTTTTTTGCTTAGGCCGTCCTTTCGGGTTTTCAACCTAGCGAGCTCTTTCTTTTTATTTAATCCCTAACTTTTGCCTGAGTCTCCTTCATAGGTTATGACCCACCGGGATACCCTTTTCTTACCTAAGTTGCCATTTCTGGTTTTTGACTTAGCGGGTTTTTTTAGGCGTAATATTTTCGTACTGAGTCAGCATTCACAGGGTGTGCGAGTTGTTCACCATCCATCGCTGTGAGGAATAAGGAACCTCCTGAAAATACAGTTTTTACCACAAATGGACCCTCATAATTAGGCGCCCATTTTCCATGAACATCCCTTTGAGATGGCAGAACCTTCTTGAGTACAAGCTCTCCCTCTCAGAATTCTCAAACACGGACCTTCTTGTCAAATTCCCTCTTCATTCTCTTCTGATACAAATGACCATGACACATAGCTGTCAGACGTTTCTCATCAATGAGGTTCAGCTGGCCATATCTCTCTTTGACCGATTCTACTTCGTCAAGCTTAGTTTCCATCAGGATTCTTAAAGACGGTATTTCCACCTCAATGGGGAGAACAACATCCATTCCATACACCAAAGAAAAGGGGGTTTCCCATGTCGAGGTTCGAACTGAAGTTTTGTATCCTTGCAAAGCATATGGTAACATTCCATGCTAGTCCTTTTATGTCTTGACCATCTTTTGCAGGATCATTTTGATGTTTTTGTTAGCAGCTTTGACAGCTCCGTTCATTTTGGGACGATAGGGTGAAGAATTGTGATGCTCAATCTTGAAATTGTCACACAGCTCATTCATTGTGTCGTTGTTCAAATTTGTCCCATTGTCACTTATGATCCTGTTAGGGATTCTGTAACGACAGATGATATTATTCTTGATGAAACAGGCAACCACTTGTTTGGTCACATTGGCATAAGAAACAACCTCAACCCACTTGGTAAAATAGTCAATGGCCACTAGAATGAAACGATGACCATTAGAAGCTTTCGGTTTAATAGCTTCAATCATATCAATGCCCCACATAGAGAAAGGCCAAAGAGATGACAACATATTCGGCAAAGTCAAAGGAACATGCATCTCATCAGCGTAGATCTAGCACTTATGACACTTTCTGGCGTATTGGATACAGTCAGCTTCCATAGTCAGCCAATAATAACCGGCTCTCAAGACCTTCTTAACCATAACATGCCCACTGGCGTGAGTACTAAAGGCTCCTTCGTGAACATCGTGAATCAACAGGTCCGCTTCCCGTTTATCAACACATCTTAGCAGGACCATGTCGTGATTCCTTTTGTAAAGTACATCATTGCTAAGGAAGAACTTGGATGACAACCTTCGCAAAGTTTTCTTATCGAGACTAGAAGCATTAGCAGGATACTCTTGAGTCCTCAGATAATTCATAATATCATGAAACCATGGTCTGCCATCTACTTCTTCTTCGACTGACTGACAGTAAGCTGGTTTGGTCTTGCGCTTGATACTGATGAGCGATGCTTCATTAACAAAGTTAACTCTCCATATTGAGGCTAGCATGGTTAAGGAGTCAGCTATGTGGTTCTCTGAGCGAGGAACATGACAGAAAGTGATCTCATCAAAGTATTTGATAATTTCCACAATATAAGCACGGTATGGGATTAATTTCTCATCTTTGGTTTCCCATTCGCCTTTTACTTGGTAGATAACTAGGGCCGAATCACCCATGACTTCTAGAATCTTGATTCTAAGATCAATTGTAGCTTCCAAACCCAAGATACACACTTCATATTCAGCAACATTGTTCGTGCATCCAAAGTCTAACCTTGCCTTGAAAGGAGTGTAACCGCCATCAGGGTTTATCAATACAACACCCACACCATGTCCTTTGTAATTAGAAGAACCACCAAACACCATCTTCCATCTAGAACCGAGTTCAGGACCCTCAGCAGGACCTGGCTCTTCGCAATCTTTTACTACTATGATATCCTCATCGGGAAAGTCAAACTTGAGAGGTTCATAATTTTCAACGGGCTGATCTGCGAGGTACTCTGATAAAATACTTCCCTTGATAGCCTTTTGAGCGACATATTGGATATCATATTCTGACAACAACATGTGCCAACGAGTAAGTCTTCCTGTTTGAGCAGGCTTTTCAAAGATGTACTTTATTGGATCCATTTTCGAGATTAACAAAGTAGTGTGACAAATCAAATAGTGCCTCAAACATTTGGCAGCCCATTCCAAAGCACAACAGGTCTTCTCGAGCAGTGAATATTGGCTTTCGCTATCAGCAAACTTTTTACTCAAATAATAGATGGCATGTTCTTTGTCAGTTTCATCATGTTGGCCCAAGACACATCCCATGGATCCTTCTAACACAATCATGTACATGAAGAGAGGCCTTCCAGGAACAGGAGGAATCAGAATAGGTGGTTCTTGTAGATAGTTCTTGAGTTTCTCAAAAGCTTGCTGGTGTAGCGAGCAATTTTGGATGCGGTTCTTAAGCGTTGGTCGCTCTCTGCGGTTGAGCTTACTACAGGTCGATTCATTTTTTATCTTATTAAAGCTGATGAAGGAAGGGAAATAGATATCTCCAATTAACCCTGCTTTGCATACTGAGTTTAAACAATGGTCTGTTAGGTTACGAATGCTATCAATGTGGGGGGCCTTTGTACTGGTTATTTGTATTTTCGCCAATACGGTTTTCTTTTTCTTTCTGGGATTTTCTTCCGGGGAACAAGGATTAGGATGTTAGGACTGATGCTTTTGATAGATACATGAGAGTATGGGATTTTGGGTTTTTTTGTTTAGTGTGCTCGCTAAGATTTTTCTTTCAATCTTATGCCTACGTATTCCCGTTTACCGAAACAGGTAAATCAGGGCGTTCGTAGTTCCTCCTATTTTATGGGAGGAAATGGTTGTTTTTGGTGTCTTGTTCAAAGCTCAAGACGTGAAGCGAAAGGTGATTTGTATCTTGTTCAAAGCCCAAGATGTGAAGCTGAAGGTCATGACTTTAGAGAGAATTTGTCATCTCTAAAGAGGGGGTTGTATGTCACAACTGTTGGGTGACTGATTATAAAGGAGGATTACTTTAACCGGGATACGCGGATCCTAGCAATGCCATAATTTCCTTTATAGGGGGTTTTAACCTGAAGGAGAAGACTTTAACTCAGTGTAGAGCAATGCCATCTTTCTTTAAGAATTTCTCATGCTAAAAGAGGGACAGTGGCGTGGATGTAGATGATCCAGAGGCTTGCCGCTTACATCAATTAGATGGAGGGGAAAGAGTTGTTGATGTTTGTGTACTATGAACGAGGCACAACTTTGATGCTAAAAGGTTGATTGGATCAACCAGTGGTTTTCTTATACAAAGCCTAAGAGGAGGCTATTATGTGTCTTGTATAAAGCCCGAGAGAGAGGCTAAAAGGTTTTGACTCGATGATGGAGTCTTTTGGTATCTCGTATAAAGCCCGAGATGGAGGCTATTTGACTCAACAAGAGAGTTTTTTGTATCTCGTACGAAGCCCGAGATGGAGGCTAAAGAGGTGATTGACTTAACGAGGGAGTCTCTTTATGTGTCTCGTACAAAGCCCGAGAGAGAGGCTAACTTCAATGGAGAAGGATCATTATACAAAGCCTAAGAGGAGGCTATGGCGCTGTTTCAGTTAAGTGACAGGTCCAGTATACTGATTTTTAAAGAGAAAATCAGTTCTTATATGAGCAATGCTGCACTCAAGGATTTGATTCGAGGATCCGGGTTATTCCTGTTCTTTAAGGAAGTGGGAAATCCGAAGGGTATTGAGACTGTCCGAGTCTACGGGTTTTCTTCCTATTTAACGAAGGGGTCACTTGAGAATGTCTTTGAGACTCAAGGATATTAGACTGTCCGTGTCTAGAGTTTTATCTTTTGTACTATGCTTTGAGAAATAGTAGTAGACTCTTGGAAAGACTGCTCTATTTCGATGATTAAGTTCTGTTCCTATACCTTTAGGAGGTCGTCGGGACAATTTGTACGAAGTCCAAGAGGAGGCTGGAAACTTTTAAGAAGCCGATCGGTCCTTGTACGAAGCCCAAGAGGAGGCTATCATTCCCGGAGGAAGAGATCATTATACGAAGCCTAAGAGGAGGCTGTGAATACTTCTAAGAAGCCGTAGGGTCCTTGTATTAAGCCCAAGAGGAGGCGGGGCTTCTTTTAGGAAGCCTGTGGGTCCTTGTACGATGCCCAAGAGGAGGCCGATTGCTTTTAAGAAGCCGATGGGTCCCCAAATCCCGAGAAATTCAAGGCAAGCTATCCACAAGGAATAGATCAAGTCAGGAAAGTTCGGGAATTTGGAAGAAACTCAAGAGATGCAATTCACGGAGAAGAGATCATCTCTGGGGAGTAGAGTTTCTTGATAAGTGCTTTTAAGAAGCCTGTGGGTCCCCAAACCCCGAGAAGTTCAAGACATGCCATTCACTGAGAATAGATCAAGCCAGGAAAGTCTGAGTATTTGGAAGAAACTCAAGAGATGCCATTCACAGAGAAAAGATCACCTCTGGGGAATAGAGTTTCTTTGACAACTTTTATAAGTGACAGTCTATGAAAGGGTTCACAGAGAATGCTGCCTTTCATATCTCCATATTGTTTAACCCCAAGAGGAGGGAAGACTGTGTCTGGTAATCCTATGGGGATCTAGTTTAGACTATTTCTAAGAGTGATCAACGGGCTTAATGCTAGACGTAGTTGCCGGGGAAACTCTAAATATCTATACTATTATTACACAGTTGATATGAGTTTATTAAAGAAGACTTACAGTGAAACAGCCCCACAATACAGTTATATGTATATGAAAGCGGTAAATGAAAGCAATAACCACTTACTCCGTTGTAGAGCTTCCATGCTGTTTGGTTAGTTGTTCAACAAAGAAAGATTGAAAACAACAATATATTCAAAATCAAAGGAGAAAGTGCTTTGAAAAGGAGAGATTTGGGGCTTACAGCTCAAGGAGAGGCCCAGGGTTTTATCAGTGAGCGCACTGTTGTTTTGAATTTGTACAGGGGGACTTATACAAGTGACTGAGGGCCAAAAAGGTTTTCTGTACAAAGGGATGGGTCTTACACTCTCTCAAGAGGCCCAAAAAGTCTTAAGGAAAAAGAGTGGGGCTTATAACACGAGGGTAGGCCCAGTTGACTTTTCGTTAAAAATGGCGATCGCGCCGAGGTTTTCTTTTAACGCAGAGGGACTTATACAATAAGTGAGGCCCATAATGTTTTTGGTTAAAAGGAGCTTGGGTCTTACACTCTATTAGAGGCCCAAAAGTTTTGAATGGGTCTTATAGCTCGAGGAGAGGCCCAATTGATTTTTGAATAGGCGATGATCGCGTCGTTGCTTTTTGACGGTATCGGGACTTATACAATACTGAGGCCCAAAAATGGTTTGGTCAAAAAAGGATTGGGTCTTACACTCAATTAGAGGCCCAAAGTGTTTTGAAAATGATTTATGAGGGTTGAATTAATCCAAAAACCCTAATTTGTTTTCAGAAATGTATTTAATTGAATAAAAGTTCAATTAAAATGATCAAAATTGTTTAACATAGGAAAAACAAATTGTGGTCTTGGATTAATGCTTCAAAAATTAAGTATTGACCTACAAAATAATTAGAAAGCTTTAAAAGTTGCAAAACCAATGTGGAAAAAATATTTAAAATGTCAAAAACAATTAAAATATTAATTCTTTGCAAAAATATCAATTATATGAAATAAATAATATTTTTGGGATTTTTTGATAAAATAAAATATTTTAACATTTTTGTGAATTATTAAAAAAAAAATCAACTCAAAATCATTAAAACTCAGAGAGAAATTAATTTTTGAATCAATTAAACAAAAATCACAAAATTCAAATATTCAAATTTCTGAAAATGGCGCCAAGAACATGCGCGTGTTCTGGGTTTCCCAGATTTGCATTTTCTATCCAATCTCACTGAATACTTGATTATATCATGCAATCCACATACCAATCAACTCGTTTCAACCTCACGATCATGTTTACAACACTTAATTTCATTTAAATTAAACATAAAACATGAAATCACGAAGAAACCTCAAGAACCCTAATTTCTGCATGAAGGCTAGGATTTTTGATACACGATTCAAACAAAGCAATTAATTGAGGGAAAACATTCCATGCATGATTATGAACATATGGCCAAATTATTGTGCAGCAAAAATTGCATGGATCATAGAGTTAGAAGAGCTCATGCTTACCACTTGCAGCTGGTGATCGTGATTTGTGTAGGAGGTGTTACAGTTGTGTTATGATGATCTGAACAGCTTCCCCAGGTGCTATGGAGTGTGTTTGAACACTTGGAGTGAATTGAAATAGTCTGGAACGATTTGTGGTACCTCAGCTGCAACTTAATTGAAATTTTGAGCAACCAGCTGGTGATTTTGTGGAATTGGTGTTCCAGAAGTGATTTAAGTGTTTGATAAGCTCATATGTGATGTATATGAGGTGTGTGAGTGATTGGTTTGAGTGGAATTGCCCTCTAGCTCAAAACCCGATAGTTACCTTGCTAAGAAAGGCATTTTTGCCAAGAGAAAGAGATTTTGAGAAAGGCAAGTGTTGTAGGCCTTTGGTGTACTTAAACTGAACACAATTGAGCTCTATTTATAGTAGAGCAAGTTTGTTTTGCAAGGAATAGTGAATGGCAACTGCTAAGTAGGTTTGGCCAATGTTGGCAAATGAAAATCCATGTCTCCTCTAGCCATTGACTAGAGGTTAGGGCACAGAGCTTTGGTTCCCTTGGTCTTGGATAAGTCTTGACTTATTTCAGATGAGAATGGCTCAGTCCATGCCACCTTGATGCTTCCATTGAATGCTCCAATCCAAATTTGGAGTCTTGTCCCTATTTTGGCCATTCTAGGTTCAACATGCTATTTCTTGTTCCAAAGACTTTGGAGGCTTGGCTCAGTGATTGTCCCCTTTAGATTCAATCCTCTGATGTGTCCAAGTGGATAGGAGCATTTGGATTTGGCTGATTTTGGTAAATCGAGCAAAAATGCAAATTCTGCCTTGCCTTGACAGATTTCAACAAGGCAATTTGACAATGTCATAACTCATAGCCCAAATGGAATTTGGCAATGTTCTTGGCCATTTTGGAAAGCCCTTACATGATACAACAACTGTTTGAACATGTTTGGTTTTGATCTCTTTTTAATCCAAGTGAAAATCCCCCTACATTTGGAAAAAAATGAAGACAGATTTGGACTTAGTGAAAATTTCACTAAGTGTTGGAAAAAGTGACATTTTCATTTTTCAGCCATTTTGATCACTTCATAACTCAAAATCCTTAATGAATTGGACTTAGGTCTAGTTGAAGTTTTTGTTGAGGGTAATGAGGGCTACAAATCCATCTTTGGATGAGGAAAAATGGCTTTGTGGTTTAGGAGTTATGGTCCTCCAAAGTTGGTACCCTTGTCACTTTATTTTTAACTTAGAAAATTTTCTAAGTTTTTATGGTTACCCCTTTTACAAGTTATCCAACTTTTCTTGATTTTTCTTGATGAATTATGATTCAAATCATACATTAACATCATTTTAGGGTTAAAAATCCATTTTGGTGAAAAATCTCAAAAAGTCAAAGTTGACTTTTGTGCACAGTTGACTTTTTATCAAATGAATTCCAAACTGTGCAATTCTTCAGGAAATCATGTCCTTGACCTAAATCAAACTTGATGGACATGTTACATGGGTGTTATAGGGTATATTGAATCATGTCTTAGGGTTTGGGAGCATGTCCTGGTCAAAAGTCAAAGTTACAGTTGACTTTTCCCTTAAAACCCTAATTATGGTGTAGACGAAATTGAGACTTGTTGCTCAAGCTTCTTGGATCAATCCATTATTGCAAATGGATCAATGTAGTTCATTAGAGACCCTCAAACCCTCCTTTGAGGTCTTGGCTCATGATTTGCCCTAAAAGTCAACTTAGGGGTGAATTAGGTCAAGAAACCCTAATACCTGATTTTTGATGAATGCATCCCCTGAGGCAAAATTGACTTGATGATTGGGTCCATGAGGTTCCATGGAGTATATTAGGTTAGGTTTTGGATCATTGGCTTGTGCCCAGATGAAAATTTTCCATCTGGAGGCCCTGGTCGATCAAAACCCTAATTTGGTGACACTGTCGATCTTGAGACTTAATCCACCTAGAAGGGAGCATCCTTGTGCTTAATCCTTGAAGTGGGGGTCCTTTTGATCCATTGTGGATGTTTAAGAGGTTAGACAAGTTGAAGATCATGTCATTCCTTGATTGATCCTTTGTCTAAGCACTCAGAGAGGGCTTGAAACCCTAATTTTGATTGTAGTGAATGCTCACCCATCTTTGGGGAGACTGATGAAGTATGATGATTCCTCCATATTGTGATGATGATTTTGACAATGACGGGAAATCTTAGTGGTCAAAATTTGGGGTATGACAGATGCCCCTATTTAATCTTCTTGGACACGAAGGTGTGAATGACGAAGGTATTCGGGCATTCGGGGTGCAAGAGGATTAAATATCGGAATACCCGAAATTTTGATGGTGGTTATGAATGATAGCTTACGCGTTCATCTTCTTTTGCTAAGCAATGATGCTTAGAAAAGGTAAACTTCCCCTCGATCCTGGTCTTCAGCCAAGGAGCTGGTCTCAGTTTTCTTTTGAAATAAACCTCCCCTCGATCCTGGTTTCCTACCAAGGAACTGGTCTTAGTTTCCGAAATAAACTTCCCCTCGATCCTGGTTTCCTACAGAGGAACTGGTCTTAGTTTCTGATGTAAACTTCCCCTCGATCCTGGTTTCCTACACAGGAACTGATCTTAGTTTCTTTTGTCAATAAACTTAATTGACAAGGGATGCTATGCGTAGCGGTTTTCCTCAAACTTCTCGCCGAATTTTCCTGGGGAGATTCCATTTGACGGAAACAGTTTTGATGTCAGACTTGCTGGGGAACCCAACCGTCTGAGTTGTAGAGTTGCACAAACTTCTCTGTTGGAGACGCCATTTGTTGACTCTACTCGAGGAATGCGAGTTCCTTGAGAGACTGCATTCTTTTGGGGTCTTTACATCATACTTTTCTCGGAGATCTTCTCGGAGAAATGCCATATGATGTGATCCAATTTTGAGGTGCCGATGACCTTTTAATCAGTGGGTTTTTCGGAGAAAAACTGCCGTACTGCCGAATCTTAGATTAAGAGGCTTTCTCTGTGGATTTTCCTTAATCCGGGAAAGCAAGGATATCATCTTCAATGGCGAAGAGTGATGCTAACTGAAGGCTTCTCTGGTCGAGGACCCAACTTCAATCCAGAAATAAAATTGGAGGAGAGAGAATGTTCAGACGCAGCGTTTCCTGACGAGGCAAGAACTGGCGACTCGATTGAGAACTTCTATCACTAGGGGACAAGACCGACTAGAGTGATAGTGATGCAATATGAAATTTGAATGCAAATCAATAATGCATGATGTGTGTATGTTTATGCTGACAAAACTGACGCGACATACAAACTGACAGGTGAACACGACTGGATACTCGGCCAACGCGGGGCGAAGAAGTACCGTTGGTTCAGAATAGCAATTCCACCTTGCTTAGGAGAGATAATCCTTGTTGGGAGCTATGTTGGTCGGGCTTAGGAGATAAGAACTCGGTCGAGGCATGTCAGACGAAACAAGGTCTCTGACACAGTTAATCCCTTCATTCAGGCGTACTGGGTTAGAAGGAGTACTTTGATTTTGCACTTTGAAGTTCGATTACTTCTGAAGAAGCGGTTGATGTTCCTTTGATGTTCAACAGTCAAAAGAAATTGCCGAATTTATTTTAAAAGCAGAAAAATTTTAACAAGTAAATTCATTTTTTGTTTTATTTCAAGAATCGCTAATCATGTTAACAACGTCGTTCTGTAAAGCTAAAACAAATAAGAATTACAAACAAAAGCACAAGGGCTCAAATTTTATTGATAAAATGGAGATCAGCCAAACGCGTGATTCCAAAGAGTATATACAAAGTTTGAAAATGGTAATTTACAGGGAAAAGGGGCTACGTTGAAACATAACAACCACTATTCTTCTACCAACTTTGAATTCGGGGCATCCTGAGCTTCTGTCGAAGATTACCTTGACTGGAGTTTTCCTCCGATGGATGGTGCAACTGCTGCTGAGGGACTTGCCTCTGTTGAATATAGTTACTTGCCATTATCCCTAATTTTTTCCTGGATTGTACTTTGATGTTTCCAATCCAACGGGATGAATTTTTCTTTTTATGTCTCTAACTTTTGCCTGGACCGCCCTTTCGGGTTTTCAATCCACCGAGACGTTTTTTTTTAGTTTAGGTGAAGTATTTCTTGACTACATCAACATTTGTGGGGTAGGAAAATTCCTCTCCGCCCATGGTTGCAAGTCTCAAGGCGCCGCCTGAGAAAGCTTTCGTGACCACATAGGGGCCATCATAATTCGGAGTCCATTTACCTCGCGAATCAGTGAGAAATGATTGTATCTTTTTGAGCACAAGGTCTCCTTTTTTGAAAACACGAGGTCGGACCTTTTTTTCAAACGCCCTCTTCATTCTCTGTTGATACAACTGACCGTGGCATAATGCCGTTATTCGCTTTTCTTCGATCAGATTCAGTTCATCGTGTCGGCTTTGACACCATTCAGCTTCGGTGAGCTTAGCTTCCATCAATACTCGGATTGACGGGATCTCTACTTCTATGGGGAGCACTGCTTCCATGCCATACACTAGAGAGAAAGGGGTTGCCCCTGTTGAAGTGCGGACAGATGTGCGATAACCGTGAAGAGCAAAGGGTAACATCTCGTGCCAATCTTTGTAGGTTATAACCATCTTCTGAACAATCCTCTTGACGTTCTTGTTAGCCGCTTCTACCGCTCCGTTCATCTTGGGTCGGTAGGGAGATGAGTTATGGTGTTCAATCTTGAACTCAATGCACAACTCTTTCATCATCTTATTGTTCAAGTTAGATCCATTATCAGTAATGATCTGGCTTGGAACACTATAACGGCAGATGATATTGTTTTTGATAAATCGGACCACCACTTGTCGGGTTACGTTAGCGTACGACGCTGCTTCGACCCACTTGGTGAAATAGTCAATGGCTACCAGGATGAACCGATGTCCGTTTGAAGCCTTAGGTTCGATCAAGCCAATCATGTCGATTCCCCATATGGAAAAAGGCCACGGGGAAGAAAGAGCTTTGAGATGTGATGGCGGTACATGAATTTTGTAGGAGTATATCTGACACTTGTGACACCTTCTCATGTACTTGCAGCAGTCGGATTCCGTGGTCAACCAGTAGTACCCTGCTCTTAGAATTTTTCTCGCCATTGTGTGTCCGTTGGCATGAGTGCCAAAGGACCCTTCATGAATTTCTTTCATAAGCATGTCTGCTTCTGGTCTGTCACCGGTCAGGAAGAAGTTTCCAGCCAATCTTCTAAGGGTATTTCTATCTTTTCTGAGTGACCCAGATGGGTACTCCTATTTCTGAAGGAAGCATTTGATATCGTGATACCAAGGTTTGTCGTCTATGACTGCTTCAATCGTGAATATGTAAGCGGGCCGTTCAAGGCGCATTATGTCGATCTTAGGTAGGTTATTCCATTGACCTACACTAATCATGGAAGAGATAGTGGCTAAAGTGTCAGCCATGTGATTCTCCTCACGAGGGATGTGATGAAACTCGACTCTGTTGAAGAAAGGTAGCAACCTTCTTGCGTAGTCTTTGTAAGGAATCAATCCTGATTGGTATGTGTTCCAATCTCCTTTTATCTAATTGATAACCAGAGCTGAGTCGCCGTATACGTCCAAGTTTTTGATCCTTAAGTCAATTGCTTCCTCGAGACCCATAATACAAGCTTCGTATTCGGCCTCGTTGTTCGTACATTTGAACGTAAGTCGAGCGGTGAAAGGAATGTGGGTACCCTGAGGGGTAACAATGATTGCCCCAATTCCGTTTCCGTAATGATTAACTGCTCCATCAAAGATAAGTCCCCATTGGGAACCTGGTTCTGGCCCTTCACTAGGTAGCGGTTCATCGTAGTCTTTCATTTTTAGATACATGACATCTTCGTCTGGGAAGTCAAACCCGACTGATTCTTGATCCTCAATCGGTTGATGAGCCAAATGATCGGCTAAAATACTTCCCTTAACGGCTTTCTGAGCGTGGTACTCTATGTCATATTCTGATAACAACATCTGCCAACGGGCAATTCTTCCCGTGAGAGCAGGTTTTTCGAAGACGTACTTGATTGGATCCATTTTGGAGATCAACTGAGTAGTATGATGAATCATGTATTGGCGAAGACGTTTGGCTGCCCAAGCCAAAGCGCAACAATTTTTCTCAAACATCGTGTACTGAGTCTCGCAGTCAGTGAACTTCTTGCTTAGATAGTAGATGGCAGACACTTTCCGTTTAGTTTCGTCTTGTTGGCCAAGTACACATCCCATTGAGTCCTCTAGGACTGTGAGGTAAATGATCAGTGGTCTTCCTTCCACTGGAGGTGATAGAATCAGAGGATTCAATAGATATTCCTTAATACTATCGAAGGCGGTTTGGCAATCTTCTGACCAAACGCAATCCTGGTTCTTTTTGAGTAATTTGAAGATTGGCGCGCATATCGCGATCATGAGGAATATGAACCTGGATATGTAGTTCAAATGTCCCAGGAATCCTCTGACTTGTTTTTCAGTTTTCGGAGAAGGCATTTCTTGAATGGCCTTGACCTTGTCAGGATCAACCTCAATTCCTTTCTGGCTGACGATGAACCCTAGTAGTTTCCCTGAACAGACACCGAAGGTGCACTTGTTGGGATTCAAGCAGAGCTTGAATTTTCTTAGACGTTCGAACAATTTTGACAGATGTTCAACGTGCTCACTCTCTGTTTTAGATTTTGCAATCATATCATCGACATACACTTCGATTTCTTTGTGTATCATGTCATGAAACAGGGTAGTCATGGCCCTTTGATAGGTTGCCCCGACGTTCTTTAAACAGAACGGAATTACCTTGTAACAAAAGGTGCCCCATGGTTTAATGAACGAAGTTTTCTCCATGTCTTTCGGCGTCATTTTGATCTGGTTATAGCCCGAGAATCCATCCATTAAGGAGAAAATTTTGAACTTTGCTGTGCTGTCTACCAGCATGTCAATGTGTGGTAAAGGAAAGTCGTCCTTTGGACTTGCCTTGTTCAGATCTCTGTAATCTACACACATTCTGACCTTTCCGTCCTTTTTGGGAACGGGTACGATGTTGGCTAACCATTGAGGATATTCAGATGTAGCGAGGAAACCCGCGTCAATCTGTTTCTGTACCTCCTCTTTGATTTTGATGGCCATGTCCGGGTGAGTCCGTCTCAACCTTTGCTTTACTGGCGGACATTCTGATCTCAACGGTAAGTGATGTTCCACGATGCTGGTGTCCAACCCTGGCATATCCTGATAGGACCAAGCGAATACATCGGGAAATTCTCTGAGAAGCTTTATCAAACCCTCTCTGGCAGTTGGACTGAGCAGTGCCCCAATCCTGATTTCTTTTCTCTCTTGTTATGAACCCAAGTTTACCATTTCCAACGGTTCTTTGTGAGGTTCTATGGACCTTTCCTCTTGTCTGAGTAGTCGAGAGATCTCTTCTGGAATTTTGTCGTCATTTTCTTCTTCAGCCTCGAATATCGGGAACTCAAAGTTGGGAGAAGGCATCGGATCGTATGTTTCAATGGGGTGTAAAACAAGAAATCTGCATGACGTGATGATTCGTGTTTAGAAGAGATAGAGAAAATGCAAGTGTGTGCAGTGTATTTATTTACTGCTTGTTTTTATTTGAATTGTTTTTTAGGATTACCATTTTCTGAAAAAGCAAAAAGAGAAAACAGCAATAAATGCGGAAATTACATAACGACGTTATTTTATTAATGAACAAGTCGATTCTTGAAACTATAACCCTATAAAACAAAACTCTGTCGCTTTGGGCTAAGCGAAGAGGGAAATTTACAGAAAGTGAGTCCTATCAAAACATCCGTTTCACCTGGGAAGGGCGAAAGGTTAAAGATGGCAATTACTTTGACTGATGAATGATCTTCGGAACCTCGACGAAAACCTATTGGCGGCGAACTCCTTAGTGAATCACAAAGTCTGGCACCTTCCTTGATTTGTCTTCAGAAATGATGCTGATTTCTGGTGGAGCAGGATCATTGGAATCTGTCTCCCAGGCAGAGTTGTCGTAGGAGGATTCCTCTGTTGCATTTTGCATAGTATTTGTGTTCTTAGCTGTATCTCCCCATCCAGTTAGCTGGATATCTTCGAATTTGATACGAGAGCTTTTGGGAGCGGTGTACTTGACCAGGAAGTCGTACTTTCCACTTGGTTGTCCCAGGGTGTCCCACACTTCTTTCGAACTGGAGGAGTCATCTCTCTCGATGACGTTAACCTCAGGAAAAGCATAGTTGATGAATTCAAGTCCTGCAAACATTGCAAATTCATCTTCATGTTGAGTAGTTTTCGAATGACCTGAGTGTTGATCCCATGACATGGTGGGGACACAGGTATTCTGTTCAATGATGGTCAGCTGAGTTTCATTACTCGGCTGACTTTCTGGCCCCAAGTTTCCTGGGTAAGGTTGCCACATTGGCAGACCATCCATTGGGCCATAGTAATTGTGGTCAAAGTTGTCTTTCATCAGAGTGTCTTCCTCTAATGAATTTGGCGGAGCATGACATCTTTCCGGGTCACAATCTCCATAGATCATTTCGACATCTGATCGTGGTATAAATATTGGACTCTGTGCGGGAAAGCAAAATGGTGTAGGCATCTCTTCCTGAGACATATAACCGTCCTCATTAAGATAGGACTTCCACTCTTCATTTATGTCAGAGGGATCTTCCTCATTGGTAGCATGTACTGCTTGAGACACTGGGTGAAGAAAACCTCCACTGTGGAAGAAGTTTTGAAGGGGATGAAGACTTTCATCGTTGGCAACTGTCTAGGTACAGGTTGCAGAAAAACCAAGACCCTTCTTTGTTGTATTGCTAGTAGGAATGACAAGCTGTCCCCATCCTGCTGTATCGGTACTCTCGACCGCTTTAATGGCATCATTGTATGAGGAAATCGAAGTTCCTTCTTTGAACTGATTGTTCTTGCTTACCGACAGTGCTTGGAACTGAGTTCCAATAACCTCCTTGGGATCTATGCCAGTAGATAATGACAAGTTGCTTACAAGCAAGGCTTGTTCCCCACAAACTGTGACAGGCTGACCGTTCTGGACGAACTTTAGCTTTTGGTGGAGGGTAGAAGTGACCGCTCCAGCCTGATGTATCCAAGGTCTTCCTAATAAATAACTGCACGTTGCCCGGATGTCCATGACCTGGAAAGTGACTTGGAAAGTGTGAGGACCAATAGTTATGGGAAGATCAACTTCGCCAATAACTATTTTTCTGGATCCGTCGAACGCTTTGACGACGACCTCGTTGATTCTCATCGGAGGGCCTTTGAATGATAATTGCATCAAAGTGGACTTCGGCATAACATTTAGGGCTGACCCTGTGTCTACCAGTACGTTGGCTAAAGCATCGTCCTGGCAGTTAACTGTAATGTTGAGCGCCATGTTATGACGGCGACCCTCTTCGGGTAATTCCTCATCACTAAATCCCAAATTATTGTAGGAAGTGATGTTAGAGACAATGCTATCGAACTGTCTAATTGTTACATCCTGTTCCACAAAAGCCTGCTCCAAGACTTTCTGTAGATCCTCCCTATGCGCTTCTGAACTGAGTAACAGTGATAATACCGAGATCTTTGAAGGAGTCTGTAACAGTTGATCAACAATGTTGTATTCACTCCTTTGGATGAGCTTCAGCATCTCATCGTCATTTTTTGAAAGGTCAGGATTGCTGGATTGACCGACTGATGGATCAGGAGTTTCGGTCTGAAGTTCCTTTTCCTTGTTAAGTTCCCCAACTCCTCGGTTGAAGATTCGACCGCTCTGTGTTACACGACTGATGTCTGCAATATTCACAACGGAGGGTAATAGAATTTCCTTTCCATTCTCAATTGTTGTTGCACCGTATTTGTAAGGGATAGCCTTAGCTGATTCATACCATAATGGTCCTGGTAGATAGATAACTACAGGAGCCTTCTGATTTTTTTGACCATCAAAAGTAATCTCGATCCGTTCCCAGTTGGGAACTTTAGATTCGTCAAGTAGAGGGATGATGGCAAAAACATCCCTGGTCCTGTGATGACCAGTGATCGTGACAACATCCTCAACTTGCTCGGCAAGGTAGTTCGGCGTCCAGTTGATGGGTCCAGAACCCGGATATGGGAGAATTTCTCCACGATCCACCTGACCCTGAAGAGCTGCTCTCACAAAGTAACACCCTTGGTTACTTTCCGAACAGACGCCGCAACGTTCATAGTTGTGTGGTGGCACCTGGCCACGTCCACTTTGAATACAATGTAACCTCATAAGGTTAGCTTCCAATGATCGGACATCCTGACTCTGACGTCGAGTAGGATTCCTGTTACTGATACTAATCTGCTGAGTATCTTCATCCATATAAATTGGCATCCACCAGTGATTTAACAAGTGCTGAAGTGCCTCCTGGACAAGGGTACAACCTCGATCGTTTTTGCTACCCGCCTTACACCTTTGGTAGTCATGTGATGTTAAGAATCCGAGTCGGACCTGCTCAGCATGTAACTCTACCAGGTTGGTATTCATCACACGAATATCAAAGATCTAAACCATGTTGATTTGATAGGAGTTCCTACCACGGTAGTCTTGGATCCATCTAAGATCCATCTGACGCTGGAGGGCCTCCTGTATGAAAGAGCATCCCTGTTTATTTACCGAGCAAATCAGACAGGAACTGTAATCATGCCGCGGTAGATTATGATACTGGCTTTGCCTTGAGTGCATCGCCACCAAGTTGACATTCATTGCACGGATATCGTGGTTCTGAATGACATTAGAATTCGTGTAAACCATGTTAACTCCACGAACTTGGTGCTCTTGGATCCATCAGAGATCAATCTGTTCCTGTAGAGCTGCTTGCACCACAGAACATCCCTGATTGTCTTTAGAGCAGATATCACACTGGTGATAATTATGAGGTGGCACATGGCCATATCCACTCTGTCTACAATGCATCTTGACCAGATTGGTTTTCAACAAGAGTACATCGTGAATTTGATAGACATTGTTAGTCTCTTCTTCTATCAAATTGACTGCAACCTTCTCGTGTTGAGGCAGTGGATTCGTGAGAACATTAGGATTTGTATCCTTGAAGGATAAGACCCCGCTCCTAACAAGTTTTTGCACGTCAGACTTGAAATTAAGACAAGTCTCTATGTTATGCCCTGATCCTCCTTGGTGGTAAAGGCAAGTTTGATCCACCTAAAACCAAAAAGGTGGATTTTCTGGTACTGTAAGAGGAGATTTAGTCTAAATGTGCCTCTTAGCCAGTAGTAATGGAAACAGCTCTGCGTACGTTACGGGTATAGGATCAAATCCCGGTGGTCAGGACTTATTTGGAAAGGACGCCGCAGACCTCTGCTTGGTCCTAAATGTGAAAGTTCCGCACAAATTTCAAGTGCCCGACTTTGAAAAATACAAGGGTAACTCTTGCCCTCAGAGCCATCTGGTGATGTACGCTCGGCGGATGTCAGCCCAGACGGAGAATCGGGACCTACTGATTCACTACTTCCAGGATAGTTTAACCGTGCCGCACTCAAATGGTACATGGGTTTAAACCGTGCCATAATCAGCACTTTCAGAGATCTTGGCACTGCCTTCGTCCAACAATACAAATACAATTTGGACATGGCACCCGATAGAGATAAACTCAGATCGATGTCGCAAAAGGACAAGGAAACCTTTAAGGAGTATGCTCAAAGGTGGCGTGAAATTGCCGCTCAAATTTGTCCACCTCTGGAGGAAAAAGAGATGACAAAGATCTTCTTAAAGACCTTAAGCTCATTTTACTATGACCGAATGGTTGCCAGTGCGCCTAGTGATTTCACCGAAATGGTCGGCATTGGCGTACGTCTTGAGGAAGCCGTCTGAGAAGGACGTTTGATAAAAGACACTGGATCGACGAGCGGTATTAAAAAATACGGTAGTGCTCTCCCTAAGAAAAAAGAGCAAGATATTGGGAATATCTCTCTCGGAAAGCAAAGGCGACGTTATCAACCGGTAACAGCTGTGACTCCTGCTATCAATCCTGCGTCTATTCCTACGTATCAACCTCAAGTTGAGCAGAGCCAACCTGATCAACAAAGGACACAATAGCCTCTTCAGCAGGCTCATCCTCCATATAACAACAACCGTACAACACGGCCACCGGGATTTGATCCTATACCCATAACGTACGCAGAGCTGTTTCCATTACTACTGGCTAAGGGGCACATCCAGACTAAGTCTCCTCTTACAGTACCGAAAAATCCGCCCTTTTGGTTTTAGGTGGATCAAACTTGCCCTTATCACCAAGGAGGGACAGGGCATAACATTGACACTTGTCTCAATTTCAAGTCTGACGTGCAAAAGCTTGTTAGGAGCGGGCTCTTATCTTTTAAAGATACGAATCCTAATGTTCTTACGAACCCGCTGCCTCAACATGAGAAAGATGTAGTCAATTTGATAGAAGGAGAGACTAACGATGTCTATCAAATTCACGATGTACTCTTGTTGAAAACCAATCTGGTCAAGATGCATTGTAGACAGAGTGGATATGGCCATGTGCCACCTCATAACTATCATCAGTGTGATATCTGCTCTAAAAACAATCAAGGATGTTCTGTGGTGCAAGCAGCTCTGTAGGAACAGATGGATCTCGGATGGATCCAAGAGCACCGAGTTCGTGGAGTTAACATGGTTTACACGAACTCCAATGTCATTCAGAACCACGATATCCGTGCAATGAATGTCAACTTGGTGGTGATGCACTCAAGGCAAAGCCAGTATCATAATCTACCGCGACACGATTATAGTTCTTATCTGACTACTCGGTAAACAAGCAGGGATGCTCTTTCATACAGGAGGCACTCCAGCGTCAGATGGATCTTGGATGGATCCAAGACTACCATGATAGGAACTCCTATCAAATCAACATGGTTCAGATCTTCGATATCCGTGTGATGAATACCAACCTGGTAGAGTTACATGCTGAGCAGGTCCGACTCAGATTCTTAATATCACATGACTATCAAAGCTGTAAAGCGGGTTGCGAAAATGATCAAGGTTGTACTCTTGTCCAGGAGGCACTTCAGTACTTGTTAAATCATTGGTGGATGCCAATCTACATGGATGAAGATACTCAGCAGATTAGTATCAGTAACAGGAATCCTACTCGGCGTTAAAGTCAGGATGTTCGAGCAGTGGAAGCTAACCTAGTGAGGTTACATTGTATTCAGAGTGGGCGTGGCCAGGTGCCACCACACAACTATGAACGTTGTGAAGTCTGTTCGAAAAGTAACCAAGGGTGCTACTTTGTGAGGGAAGCTCTTCAGGGTCAGGTGGATCATGGAGAGATTCGCCCGTATCCGGGTTCTGGACCCATCAACTGGACGCCGAACTACCTTGCCGAGCAAGTTGAGGATGTTGTCACGATCTCTGGTCATCACCTGACCATGGATGTTTTTTCCATTATCCCTCTACTTGACGAATCTAAAGTTCCCAACCAGGAACGGATCGAGATTGCTTATGATGGTCAGAAAAATTAGAAGGTTCCCATAGTCATCTATCTGCCGGGACCGCTACCGTATGAATCAGCTAAGGCTATCCCTTACAAATACGGTGCAACGATAATTGAAAATGGAAAGGAAATTCCATTACTCTCCGTCGTGAATATTGTAGACATCAGTCGTGTAACACAGAGTGGTAGAATCTTCAACCGAGGGGTTGGGGAACTTAACAAAGAAAAGGAACTTCAGACAGAAGCTCCCGATCCACCAGTCGGTCAATCCAGTAATCCCGATCTTTCGAAAAATAATGATGAGACGCTGAAGCTCATCCAAAGGAGTGAATATAACATTGTTTATCAACTGTTACAAACTCCTTCAAAGATCTCGGTATTATCACTGTTACTCAGTTCAGAAGCCCACAGGGAGGCTCTACAGAAAGTCTTGGAGCAAGCCTTTGTGGAACAGGATGTAACAATCAGACAGTTCGATAGCATTGTCTCTAACATCACTTCCTGCAATAATTTGGGATTTAGTGATGAGGAATTACCTGAAGAGGGTCGCCGTCATAACATGGCGCTCAATATCACAGTTAACTGTCAGGATCATGCTTTAGCCAGCGTACTGGTAGACACAGGGTCAGCCCTGAATGTTATGCCGAAGTCCACTTTGATGCAGTTATCATTCAAGGGACCTTCGATGAGAATCAGTGAGGTCGTCGTCAAAGCGTTCGACGGATCTAGAAAAACAGTTATCGGCGAAGTTGATTTTCCCATAACTATTGGTCCTCACACTTTCCAAGTCACTTTCCAGGTCATGGACATCCGGGCAACATACAGTTGTTTATTAGGAAGACCTTGGATACATCAGGCTGGAGCGGTTACTTCAACCTTCCACCAAAAGCTAAAGTTCGTCAAGAACGATCAACTTGTCACAGTTTGTCGGGAACAGGCCTTGCTTGTAAGCAACTTGTCATCATCTACTGGTATAGAACCCGAGGAGGTTATTGGAACGTAGTTCCAAGCACTGTCGATGAGCGAGAACAATCAGTTCAGAGGAGAAACCTCGATTTCCTCATACAAAGATGCTATCAAAGCGGTCGAGAGTACTGATACAACAGGATGGGGACAGCTTGTCGTTCCTACAAGCAATACAACAAAGAAGGGTCTTGGTTTTTCTACAACCTGTACCCAAACATCTGCCAACGATGAAAGTCTTCATCCCCTTCAAAACTTCTTCCATAGTGGAAGTTTCCTTCACCCAGTGTCTCAGGCAGTACATGCTATCAATGAGGAAGATCCCTCTGAAACAGATGAAGAATGGAAGTCCTATCTGAATGAGGACGGTTATATGTCTCAGGAAGAGGTGCCTACACCATTTTGCTTTCCCGCACAGAGTCCGAGATTTATACCAAGGTCAGACGTTGAAATGATATATGGGGATTGTGATCCGGAAGGATGCTGTGCTCCGCCAAATTCATGAGAGAAAGACACTTTGATGAAAGACAACTTTGACGACAATTACTATGGCCCAATGGATGGCCTGCCAATTTGGCAGCCTTACCCAGGAAGCTTGGGGCAGGAGAGTCAGTCGAACAATGAAAATCAGCTGACCATCATTGAACAGAATACCTGTGTCCCCACCATGTCATGGGATCAACACTCAGGTCATTCAAGAACTACTCAACATGAAGATGAATTTGCAACGTTTGCAGGACTTGAATTCATCAACTATGCTTTTCCCGAGTTCAACGTCATCGAGAGAGATGACTCCTCCAGTTCCAAAGAAGTTTGGGACACCTTGGGACAACCGAGTGGAAAATACGACTATATGGTCAAGTACACCGCTCCTGAAAGCTCTCGTATCAGGCTCGAAGATATCCAGTCTACTGGATGGGGAGATACAGCTGAGAGCACAAATACTATGCAAAATACAACAGAGGAATCCTCCTACGACAATTCTTCCTGCGAGACAGATTCCAATGATCCCGCTCCACCAAAAATCAACGTTATTTCTGAAGACAAATCAAGGAAGGTGCCAGAATTTGTGATTCACCAAGGTGTTCGCCGCCAATGGATTGCCGTCGAGGTTCCGAAGATCGTTCATCAGTCAAAGTAATTGCCTCTTTAACCTTTCACCCTGCCCAGGTGAAACGGATGTTTTGATAGGGCTCGCTTCCTGTAAATATCCCTCTTCACTTTGCCCAAAGCGACAGAGTTTTGTTTTATAGGGCTGTAGTTTCAAGAATCAACTTGTTCAATAATAAAATAACGTCGTTCTGTAATTTCCGCATTAATTGCTGTTTTCTCTTTTTTCTTTTTCAGAAAATGGTAATCCTAAAAAAAACAATTCAAATAAAAACAAGCAGTAAAATAAATACACTGCACACACTTGCATTTTCTCTATCTCTTCTAAACACAAATCATCACGTCATGCATATTGCTTGATTTAAACCCCGTTGAAACATACGATCCGATGCCTTCTCCCAACTTTGAGTTCCTGGTATTCGAGGCTGAAGAAGAAAATGATGACGAAATTCCAGAAGAGATCTCCCGACTACTCAGACAAGAGGAAAGGTCCATTGAACCTCACAAAGAACCGTTGGAAGCAGTAAACTTGGGTTCATAGCAAGAGAGGAAAGAAATTAGGATTGGGGCACTTCTCAGTCCAACTGCCAAAGAGAGTTTGATAAAGCTTCTCAAAGAATTCCCCGATGTATTCGCATGGTCCTATCAGGATATGCCAGGGTTGGATACCAGCATCGTGGAACATCATTTACCGTTGAGATCGGAATGTCCGCCCATAAAGGAGAGGTTGAGACGGACTCACCCGGACATGGCCATCAAAATCATAGAGGAGGTACAGAAACAGATTGACACGGGTTTCCTCGCTACATCTGAATATCCTCAATGGTTAGCCAATATCGTACCTGTTCCGAAAAAGGATGGAAAGGTCAGAATGTGTGTCGACTATCGAGATCTGAACAAGGCTAGTCCAAAGGATGACTATCCTTTACCACACATTCACACGCTAGTAGACAGTACAACAAAGTTCAAAGTATTCTCCTTCATGGATGGATTCTTGGGCTATAACCAGATCAAAATGGCGCCGAAAGACATGGAGAAAACTTCATTCATTACCCCATGGGGTACCTTTTGTTACAAGGTGATGCCGTTCGGTTTGAAGAACGCTGGGGTGACCTATCAAAGGGCCATGACTACTCTGTTTCATGACATGATACACAAAGAAATCGAAGTGTATGTCGATGATATGATTGCAAAATCAAAAACAGAAAGTGAGCACGTTGAACATCTGTCAAAATTGTTCGAACGTCTAAGAAAATTCAAGCTCCTCTTGAATCCTAACAAGTGCACCTTCGGTGTCCGTTCAGGGAAATTACTAGGGTTCATCATCAGCCAGAAAGGAATTGAGGTTGATCCTGACAAGGTCAAGGCCATTCAAGAAATGCCTTCTCCAAAAACTGAAAAACAAGTCAGAGGATTCCTGGGACGTTTGAACTACATCTCTAGATTCATATTCCTCATGACCGCCACGTGTGCGCCGATCTTCAAGTTACTTAAAAAGAACTAGGATTGCGTTTGGTCAGAAGATTGCCAAACCACCTTCGACAGTATCAAGGAATATCTGTTGAATCCTCCGATTCTATCACCTCCAGTGGAAGGAAGACCACTGATCATTTACCTCACAGTTCTGGAGGACTCTATGGGATGTGTGCTTGGCCAACAAGACGAAACTAAAAGGAAAGAGTCTGCCATTTACTATCTAAGCAAGAAATTCACCGACTGCGAGACTCGGTACACGATGCTTGAGAAAACTTGTTGCGCTTTGGCTTGGGTAGCCAAACGTCTTCGCCAGTACATGATTCGTCATACTACTTGGTTGGTATCCAAAATGGATCCAATCAAGTACGTTTTCGAAAAGCTTGCTCTCACTGGAAGGATTGCCCGTTGGCAGATGTTGTTATCAGAATATGACATAGAGTACCACGCTCAGAAAGCCGTTAAGGGGAGTATTTTAGCCGATCATTTGGCTCATCAACCGATTGACAATCAAGAATCAATCGGGTTTGACTTCCCAGACGAAGATGTCATGTATCTAAAAATGAAAGATTGCGATGAACCATTACCTAGTGAAGGGCCAGAACCAAGTTCCCAATGGGGACTAATCTTTGACGGAGCAGTTAATCATTACGGAAACGGAATTAGGGCAATCATTGTTACCCCTCAGGGTACCCATATTCCTTTCACTGCTAGACTTACGTTCAAATGTACGAACAACGAGGCCGAATACGAAGCTTGTATTATGGGTCTCGAGGAAGCAATTGATTTAAGGATCAAAAACTTGGACGTATACAGCGACTCAGCCTTGGTTATCAATCAGATAATAGGAGATTGGAACACATACCAATCAGGATTGATCCCTTACAAAGACTACGCAAGAAGGTAGCTACCTTTCTTCAACAGAGTTGAGTTTCATCACATCCCTCGTGAAGAGAATCACATGGCTGATGCATTAGCCACTATCTCTTCCATGATTAGTGTAGGTCAATGGAATGACATACCTAAGATCGACATCACGCACCTTGAAAGGCCCGCTTACATCTTCACGATTGAAGCAGTCATAGACGACAAACCTTGGTATCACGATATCAAATGCTTCCTTCAGAAACAAGGATACCCATCTGGGGCGTCCAGGAAAGACAGAAAAACCCTCAGAAGATTGGCTGGAAACTTCTTCCTGAGCGGTGACACTTTCTATAAGAGAAATTTTGACATGGTCTTACTCCGATGCGTCGACAGACCAGAGGCAGACATGCTTATGAAAGAAATTCATGAAGGATCCATTGGCACTCATGCCAACGGACATACAATGGCGAGAAAAATTCTCAGAGCAGGGTACTACTGGTTGACCATGGAATCCGACTGCTACAAGTACATGAGGAGGTGTCACAAGTGTCAGATATACTCCAACAAAATTCATGTACCGCCATCACATCTCAAAGTCCTTTCTTCCCCGTGGCCTTTTTCCATATGGGGAATCGACATGATTGGCTTGATCGAACCTAAGGCTTCAAACGGACATCGGTTCATTATGGTAGCCATTGACTACTTCACCAAGTGGGTTGAAGCAGCGTCATACGCTAATGTAACCCGGCAAGTGGTGGTCCGATTTATCAAAAATAATATCATCTGCCGTTATGGTGTTCCAAGCGAGATCATTACTGATAATGGATCTAACTTGAACAATAAGATGATGAAAGAGTTGTGCGTAGAGTTCAAGATTGAACACCATAACTCATCTCCCTACCGACCCAAGATGAACGGAGCGGTAGAAGCGGCTAACAAGAACATCAAGAGGATTGTTCAAAAGATGGTCGTAACCTACAAAGACTGGCACGAGATGCTACCCTTTGCTCTTCACGATTATCGCACATCTGTCCGCACTTCAACAGGGGCTACCCCTTTCTCTCTAATATATGGCATGGAAGCAGTGCTCCCCATAGAAGTAGAGATCCTGTCAATCCGAGTATTGATGGAAGCTAAGCTCACCGAAGCTGAATGGTGTCAAAGTCGACACGACGAACTGAATCTGATTGAAGAAAAGAGAATCACGACACTATGCCATGATCAGGTGTATCAACAGAGAATGAAGAGGGCGTTTGACAAAAAGGTCCGACCTCGTGTCTTCAGAAAAGGAGACCTCGTGCTCAAGAGGATACAATCATTTCTCACTGACTCTCGGGGCAAATGGACCCCAAATTATGATGGCCCCTATATGGTCACGAAAGCTTTCTCAGGCGGCGCCTTGAGACTTGCAACCATGGACGGAGAGGAATTTGCCTACCCCACGAATGTTGATGTAGTCAAGAAATACTTCGCCTAAAAAAAAGAAAAAGAAAAAAAAAAGAAAAAAAATGTCTCGGTGGATTGAAAACCCGAAAGGGCGGTCCAGGCAAAAGTTAGAGACATGGAAAAAATCATCCCGGTGGATTGGAAACATCAAAGTATAATCCAGGCAAAAATTAGGCATAATGGCAAGTAACTATGTTCAACAGAGGCAAGTCTCTCAGCAGCAGCAGTTACATCACCTGTCATAAAACTCCAGTCAAGGTCATCTTCGACAGAAGCTCAGGGTGTCCCGAATTCAAACTTGATAGAAGGATAGTGGTCGTTATGTTTCAACGTAACCCTTTTCCCTGTAAATTACCATTTTCAAACTTTGTATATACTCTTTGGAATCACGCGTTTGGCTGATCTCCATCTTATCAATAAAATTTGAGCCTTTATGCTTTTATTTGTAATTCTTATTTGTTTTAGCTTTACAGAACGACATTTTAACATGATCAACGATTCTTGAAATGAAACAAAAATGAATTTACTTGTTAAAACTTTTTCTGCTTTTAATAAAGATGGCAATTTCTTTTGACTGTTGAACATCAGAAGAACATTGGTCGCTTCTCCAGAAGTAATCGAACCTCAAAGTGCAGAATCAAAGTACTCCTTCTAACCCAGTACGCCTGAATGAAGGGATCAACTGTGTCAGAGACCTTGTTTCGTCTAACATGCTTTGGCCGACTTCTCATCTCCTAAGCCCGATCAATGGTATTCCCCGCAGGGACTATCTCTCCTAAGCAAGGTGGAATTGCTATTCTGAACCAACGGTACTTCTTCGCCCCGCGATGGCCGAGTATCCAGTCATGTTCACCTGTCATCTTGTCAGCATAAACATACATGCATCATTGCATTATTGATTTGCATTCACATTTCATATTGCATCACTATCACTCTAGTCGGTCTTGTCCCCTAGTGATAAAAGTCCTCTCAATCGAGTTGTCGACCCTTTCCTCGTTAGGAAGTGAATCATCTAAGCAATCTCTCTCCCGTTTATCTCTGGATTAGAGACGGTCCTTGACCACTTTGATAACTTGAACCTCTGAAAAGCCAGAGAAAATGTTCAACAAACATCACTCTTCGCCATTGAAGATGATATCCTTGCTTTCCCAGATTAAGGAAAATCCACAGAGAAAGCCTCCTAATCCAAGATTCAGCAGTATAGCTGCCTTTCTCCGAAAGACCACTGATGAAAAGGTCATCGGCACCTCGAAATTGGATCACATCATATGGAATTTCTCCGAGAAGATCTTCGAGAAAAGTATGATGTAAAGACCCCAAGCGACAGTAGTTTCCCAAGAGACTCGCTTTCCCCAGTAGAAACAAATGGCATCTCCGACAGAGAAGTTTGTGCACCTCTACAACTCAGACGACTGGATTCCCCAGCAAGTCTGACATCAAAACTCTTTCCATCAAATGGCATCTCCCCAGGAAAATTCGGCGAGAGGTTGAGGAAAACCGCTACGCATAGCGTCCCTTGTCAATTAAGTTTATTGACAAAAGAAACTAAGACCAGTTCCTCGGTAGGTAACCAAGATCAAGGGGAAGTTTAAATCAGAAAACTAAGACCAGTTCCTCGGTAGGTAACCAGGATCGAGGGGAAGTTTAAATCAGAAACTAAGACCAGTTCCTTGGTAGGTAACCAGGATCGAGGGGAAATTTGTTTCAGCAACTGAGACCAGTTCCTTGGTAGGAAACCAGGAACGAGGGGAAGTTGACAAAAGAAAACTGAGACCAGTTCCTTGGCTGAAGACCAGGATCTAGGGGAAAAAGAGGATGGATGCGTAATCTACCATTCATAATCACCATCAAAATTTTGGGTATTCCGATATTTAATCCTCTTGCACCCCGAATGCCCGAATACCTTCGCCATTCACACCTTCGGGTACAAAAAGATTAAATAGGGGCATCTGTCATACCCCAAATTTTGACCACTAAGATTTCCCATCATTGTGAAAATCATCATCACAATATGGATGGATCATTAGTCTCCCCAAAGATGGGTGAGCATTCACTACAATCAAAACTAGGGTTCCAAACCCTCTCAGAGCCTTAGGCAAAGGATCAATCAAGGAATGACATGATCTTCAACTTGTCTAACCTCCCAAACATCCACAATGGATCAAGAGGACTCCCACTTCAAGGATTAAGCACAAGGCTGCTCCCTTCTAGGTGGATCAAGTCTCCAGATCGACGGTGTCACTAAATTAGGGTTTTGGTCGACCAGGGCCTCCAGATGGAAATTTTTCATCTGGGCACAAGCCAATGATCCAAAACATAACCTAATATACTCCATGGAACCTCATGGACCCAATCATCAAGTCAATTTTTCCTCAGGGGATGCATTCATCAAAAATCAGGAATTAGGGTTTCTTGACCTAATTCACTCCTAAGCTGACTTTTGGGACAAATCATGAGCCAAGACCTCAAGAGAGGGTTTGAGGGTCTCTAATGAACTATATTGATCCATTTGGAACAATGGATTAATCCAAGAAGCTTGAGCAACAAGTCTCAATTTCATTTGCACCACAATTAGGGTTTTAAGGAAAAAGTCAACTGTAACTTTGACTTTTGACCAGGACAAGCTCCCAAGCCCTAAGACATGATTCAATATGCCCTATGACACCCATGGAACATGTCCATCAAGTTTGATTTAGGTCAAGGACATGATTTCATGAAGAATGGCACAGTTTAGAATTCATCTGATAAAAAGTCAACTGTGCACAAAAGTCAACTTTGACTTTTTGAGATTTTTCACAAAAATGGATTTTTAACCCTAAAATGATGTTAATGTATGATTTGAATCATCATTCATCAAGAAAAATCAAGAAAAGTTGGATAACTTGTAAAAGGGGTAACCATAAAAACTTAGAAAATTTTCTAACTTAAAAATAAAGTGACAAGGGTACCAACTTTGGAGGATCATAACTCCTAAACCACAAAGCCATTTTTCCTCATCCAAAGATGGATTTGTAGCCCTCATTACCCTCTACAAAAACTACAACTAGACCTAAGTCCAATTCATTAAGGATTTTGAGTTATGGAGTGATCAAAGTGGCTGAAAAATGAAAATGTCACTTTTTCCAACACTTAGTGAAATTTTCACCAAGTCCAAATCTGTCTTCACTTTTTGCCAAATGTAGGGGGATTTTACACTTGGATTCAAAAGAGATCAAAACCAAATATGTTCAAACAGTTGTTGTATCATGTAAGGGCTTTCCAAAATGGCCAAGAACATTACCAAATTCCATTTGAATCATGAGATATGACATTGGGAAGTTGCCTTGCTGAAATCTGCCAAGGCAAGGCAGAATTTGCATTTTTACCCGATTTACCAAAATCAGCCAAATTCAAATGCTCCTATCCACTTGGACACATCTGAGGATTGAATCTAAAGGGGACAATCACTGAGCCAAGCCTCCAAAGTCCATGGAACAAGAAATAGCATGTTGAACCTAGAATGGCCAAAATAGGGACAAGACTTATCCAAGACCAAGGGAACCACAACCCTGTGCCCTAACCTCTAGTCAATGGCTAGAGGAGACCTGCATTTCCATTGGCCAACATTGAACAAACACCTGCTGCAGTCGCCATTCACTGTGGATCCCAAAACAAACTTGCTCTACTATAAATAGAGCTCAATTGTGTTCAGTTTGAGTACACCAAAGCCATCAAACAAATACTTTCCTCAAAATCTCTTCTTTCACCTCAAACTTGCCTTCCAAAGCAAGTAATTCTGAGTTTTTGAGCTAGAGAGCAATTCCACCTAAACTAATCACACACACACACCTCATATATATCATATGTCAGCCGTGCAAACTATCAAAAGTGACCTATAATCACAACATCACAAAGTCACCTCTCAAAACCTCAAAATAGCACTTTTTTGCATTTTTCAAGCCATGTCTTGATTCAGTCACTTTCCAAACCAGATAAAACCTCAAACACACTCCAAATATCATCCTTGAACTGTCCCAAATGGTTCCCACCATCTGGAACACCATTTGAGGGAGTTGCTATTTTGGTCACTTTTAACCCCTTTTGCAAGAAAGGGACAGTTTGTGTTTTTGCAGGTACCAGCTGATTCCAATCATCCTAAAAGCATCCAAGGGATCATTTGAGGTGGTTCAAAGCATAAAATCATATCTGGAGCAAGAGGGTTGGCAGATTGCAGAGAAACCTCCAAAATCCCAAAGAAGGGTAAGCCTCTCAACTTGCACTCACCAAAACATGTGTGCATTTGAAGTCCATTGATCATAAACATGTCATACATGTCATATATGTTGTGTTTGAGCTAATTCACCATGTAATCCATGCTTGTACCAAGTTGTAGCATAGAAAATGCATTTATAGGTCATTTTCAAAACCACTATCGGGTTTTGAGGAGGGAGTGTGATCTGAAAAAACCACCACCGCCATTGTATTCCTTATGAAATTCTGGCCCAGATGCATATAAATTTTGTCTCAAACCATTAAGAATTGAGAAAGTTATGACCTTCACGTTTTTGAGCCAAAACTTGCCTTGGGCAAGCCAAAACCAAGGCATGACTTGTGTATTTGTTGGTTTGTTTCAAACGATGGATGTATCACCGCCCCAATGGTAAGGCGCGCGCCTTGTATGCTTGAGGCCGTGGGTTCAAACCCCACCCATGCCATTTTGTGATTTTTCACATTTTTGCTATTTTTCCCACTATTTTCATGTTTTGTTAATTATTTGGAAAATTAATAACTCTTTCAATTTTAATTATTTTTTATTGGTTCTTTTTGCAAAAAATCACAAAAATGTTGAAATATTTTATTCCACAAAAAAATTAAGTTTGTATTATTTATTTAATATAATTAGTATTTTTGTGAATAAATTCATTTTTTATTTGTTTTTAAGCATTTTAAAATGAATATTCATCTTGAAAAATCAAGACCAAATGAGTTTTAATATCTCTTGTGATTTATACCTCATTTTTCAAACCTTAAACAAAAATCACAAGTGGTTTATTCAAACCTATTTGGTATTTTTCATTGATTTTCTTTAAGTATTTACTTTTAAAGAATAAAATTAGGGTTTCTTTGATTTTCACTCAAAACAAATCATTGTCAAACACTCATGGGCCTCTAATAGAGTGTAAGACCCAATCCTTTTTTGACCAAATCATTTTTGGGCCTCAGTGTATTGTATAAGTCCCGATACCGTCAAAAACAAACGGCGCGATCGTCGCCCTTTTGAAAAATAACCTTTTGGGCCTCTCCTTGAGCTATAAGACCCATTTAAAACTTTTTGGGCCTCTAATAGAGTGTAAGACCCAACCCCCTTTTAACCAAAACATTTTGGGGCCTCAGATATTGTATAAGTCCCTCTGCGTTAAAAGAAAACCTCGGCGCAATCGCCATTTTAAACGGAAAAATCATCTGGGCCTACCCTCGTGTTATAAGCCCCACTCTTTTTCTTTAAACTTTTTGGGCCTTTTGAGAGATTGTAAGACCCATCCCTTTGTACAGAAAACCTTTTTTTGGGCCTCAGTCACTTGTATAAGTCCCTCTGTACAAATTCAAACAGTGCGCTCACTGATTAAACCCTGGGCCTCTCCTTGAGCTGTAAGCCCCAAATCTTTCTTTTTCAAAGCACTTTCTCCTTTGATTTTGAATATACTGTTGTTTTCAATCTTTCTTTGTTAAACAACTAACCAAACAGCATGGAAGCTCTACAACCGAGTAAGTGTTTATTGCTTTCATTTACCGCATTCATATACATATAACTGTATTGTGGGGCTGTTTCACTATAAGTCTTCTTTCATAAACTCATATCAACTGTGTAATAATAGTATAGATATTTCGAGTTTCCCCAGCAACTACGTCTAGAACTAGGTGACGCTGTTTCGTTTATTCGTAGAAATAGACAACTAGATCCCCAATAGGATCACCAGATACAGTCTTCTCTTCGGCTGTCCTCATTAGGAATTGTCAAGAAATTATATTCCCAGACATGAATGTATTCTCCGTGAATGGCATCTTTGAGTTTCTTCCAAATTCTCGAACTTTCCTGATTTGATCTATTCCTCGTGAATAGCTTGCCTTGAATTTCTCGGGGTTTGGGGACCCACGGGCTTCTTAAAAGCATCGGCCTCCTCTTGGGCATCGTACAAGGACCCACAGGCTTCCTAAAAGCAACCCCGCCTCCTCTTGGGCTTAGTACAAGGACCCTACGGCTTCTTAGAAGTATTCACAGCCTCCTCTTAGGCTTCGTATAATGATCTCTTCCTCCGGGGATGATAGCCTCCTCTTGGGCTTCATACAAGGACCCTTCGGCTTCTTAAAAGTTTCCAGCCTCCTCTTGGGCTTCATACAAATTGTCCTGACGACCTCTTAGAGGTATAGGAATAGAACTTAGTCATCTTCATAGATCAGTCCTTTCAAAGAGTCTACTACTATTTCTCAAAGCACAGTACAAAAGATGACACTCTAGACTTGGACAGTCTAATTTCCTTGAGTCTCAAAGAAATTCTCAAGTGACCCCTTCGTTAAATAGGAAGGAAACCCGTAGACTTGGACAGTCTCAATACCCTTCGGATTTCCCGCTTCCTTAAAGAACATGAATAACCCGAATCCTTGAATCAAATCCATGAGTACAGTGTTGCTCATATAAGAACTGATTTTCTCTTTAAACTCAGTATACTGGACCTGTCACTTAACTGAACAGTAACCATAGCCTCCTCTTGGGCTTTGTACAATGATCCTCCCCAGTAGAGTCAAACAGCGTTCAGCCTCTCTCTTGGGCTTTGTACGAGACACATAAGAGACTCCCTCGTTGAGTCAATCACCCATTTCGCCTCCATCTCGGGCTTTGTACGAGATACAAAAGGGTTCTTATTGAGCCAAACAAACAATAGCCTCCATCTCGGGCTTTATACGAGATACCAAAAGACTTCATCATCGAGTCAAAAACCTTTTAGCCTCTCTCTCGGGCTTTGTACGAGACACATATTAGCCTCCTCTTAGGCTTTATATAAGAAAACCACTGGTTAATCCAATTAACCTTTTAGCATCAAAGTTGTGCCTCGCTCACAATACACAAACATCAACAACTCCTTCCCCTTTCATCTAATTGCTCTAAGCGGCAAGCCTCTGGATCATCTACATCCATGCCACTGTCCCTCTTTTAGCATGATAAATTCCTAAGGAAAGATAGCATTGCTCTACACTGAGTTAAAGTCTTCTCCTTCAGGTTTGAAATCCCCTATAAAGGAAATTATGGCATTGTCGGATTAACAAATCCCGGTTAAAGTAATTCTCCTTTATAAATAGTTGTGACATACAACCCCCTCTTTAGAGATGACAAATTCTCTCTAAAGTTGAGACCTTTTAGCTTCATATCTTGGGCTTTGAACAAGATACAAATAGACTTTTCAGCTTCACATCTTGGGCTTTGAACAAGATACAAATCACATTTCGCTTCGCGTCTTGGGCTTTGAACAAGACACCAAAAACACCATACGAACGCTCTAATTTCCTTGTTTTGGTAAACGGGAATACGTAGGCATAAGATTGAAAGAAAAATCTTAGCGAGCACACTAAACAAAAAAACCAAATCCCATACTCTCACATCAAAAAGTATCAGTCCTAACATCCTAATCCTTGTTCCCCGCCAGAAACCTTCTGTCAAAATGAAAAGAAAGAAAACAGTATTGGCAAAAATACAAATAACCAGTACAAAGGCCCCCCCACATTGATAGCATTCGTAACCTAACAGACCGCTGTTTAAACTCAGTATGCAAAGCAGGGTTAATTGGAGACATCTATTTCCTTTCCTTCATCAGCTTTAATAGGATAAAAAATGAATCGACCTGTAGTTTAAGGTCAAACCGCAGAGAGCGACCAGCGCTTAAGAACCGCGTCCAAAATCGCTCGCTACACATCCCCTGAGGCAAAATTGACTTGATGATTGGGTCCATGAGGTTCCATGGAGTATATTAGGTTAGGTTTTGGATCATTAGCTTGTGCCCAGATGAAAAATTTCCATCTGGAGGCCCTGGTCGATCAAAACCCTAATTTGGTGACACTGTCGATCTTGAGACTTAATCCACCTAGAAGGGAGCATCCTTGTGCTTGATCCTTGAAGTGGGAGTCCTTTTGATCCATTGTGGATGTTTGAGAGGCTAGACAAGTTGAAGATCATGTCATTCCTTGATTGATCCTTTGTCTAAGCACTCAGAGAGGGCTTGAAACCCTAATTTTGATTGTAGTGAATGCTCACCCATCTTTGGGGAGACTGATGAAGTATGATGGTTCCTCCATATTGTGATGATGATTTTCACAATGACGGGAAATCTTAGTGGTCAAAATTTGGGGTATGACAGCTGGCAATTAGAATTCCACTCTATGGTCTGATCTTTGCGGAGCAACGTGAAGATTGGTTCACAAATAGGAGTCATATTGGAGATGAATCTGGATATATAATTCAAACGGCCCAAAAAACCTCTCACTTGAGATTCAGTCTGTGGAGCTGGCATCTCTTGAATAGCTCGCACCATATCAGGATCTACTTCAATTTCTCTCTGACTGACGATAAAACCAAGTAACTTTCTTGATCTGACACCGAAAGTACATTTAGTAGGATTCAACTTCAGCTGGTATTTCCGGAGTCTCTTGAATAACTTCAAAAGATGGTCCAAATGCTCCTCCTCACTCTGAGATTTAGCAATCATATCATCCACATACACTTTAATTTCTTTATGGATCATGTCATGAAATAAAGTCACCATGGCTCTTTGATAAGTTGCCCCTACGTTTTTCAAACCGAAGGGCATGACTTTGTAGCAATAGGTTCCCCATGGGGTGATGAATGTAGTTTTATCCATATCAACTGGGTCCATTCTGATCTGATTGTAACCTGAGAAACCATCCATAAAGGAGAAAACTGCAAAACTGGTTGTATTATCCATGAGAGTGTCGATATGTGGCAGAGGGAAATCGTCCTTAGGACTGGCTTTATTGAGTTCTCTGTAATCTACACACATACGTACTTTATCATTCTTCTTCATTACTGGCACGATATTGGCTACCCATTCAGGATACTTTGAAACTGCCAAGAAACCTGTATCTAGTTGTCTTTTAACCTCGTCTCTGATCTTGAGAGCCATGTCAGGTCGACTTCTTCGAAGCTTCTGTTTTACTAGAGGACATTCAGGTTTGAGCAGTAGCTTATGGACTACTATGTCTGTATCCAAGCCAGACATATCTTGATAAGACCATGCGAAGACATCCATATATTCTTCAAGAAGCAGTACTAACTGTCATCTGATTTCTGCCCTAAACATTGCCCCAACCTTGACCTCTTTCTTCTCTTCTTCAGTACCAAGATTAATGGTGTCAACTTTTTCCTCATGCGGTTGAAGATCCATGTACTGATACTCACACATTTCTACCAAATCATCAGGAACCTCATAATCCTCCTCATCCTCAGCTTGATAGATAGGTGAATCAAAGTCAATAGTGAGAGTAGGGTCATTGAATACAACAGGTTTGGGATTTATTATGCATGATGGAGGGATTTATTTTATTAAAATGCACAAACATTGAATGCAAGAAGAAAACAATGTTTTTGTAGTTTTGAAAAGATTGCCATTTTTCCTAAAAAGCGAAAATAGTAAAGTAAAGATAGAGAATTTAAAAAAACATCATTTTCATTTTCATTGATTAATAGGAAATGAAAGCAGTGGCCCATACAAAATAAACCACTAGCCTCGGGAAAGGCTAGGGAATTGAAAACAGCAACAAAAGCAAACAAATTACTCCGGCATAGGGTACAAGACAGGGATCTCAATAGCCTCCCAATTGCTCAAAGCAACGTCACACTGAAAAACCAAATGGTTGATGTATTCTTCTTTAGCGTCTTCAATGATGGCATGGACTTGATGTCCTCCACTGACAAACATCTCTTGAATTGTCTTCGATCTTTCCATTGTTGGAGCAGATTTTTCCTCAAGGGTTGGTTTGTAACCCAACCCTTGGTACTTTTCTCTTTCCTGGACTTCGACGACTTTGCCCCAGCCTTCGGGTATACCTTTTTGCAGAGCAAATTAAATGCCTTTGAAAGAAGCAAAGGATGGACAAACGGAGGCCACTGGTCCTTTATCATCAATCATAACAACATTTGTTATCTCAAGAGCTTGGAAAGAGGTTTCCAAGGCGTCTTCGTCAGCTTCAATATATCGAAAAGAGGACAGGTTACTGACCATTAGATCTTCCTCCCCATGGATAATAACTAACTTTTTATCAGCTACGAATTTCATCTTTTGATGCAAAGTCGATGTCACAGCACCGGCTCCATGGATCCAGGGTCTACCCAACAGACAACTATAGGTCGGATTGATGTCCAAGACTTGGAAAAGAATGTTGAACACCTGAGGACCAATCAAAATAGGCAATTATATCTCACCCATCACCGATCTTCTTGAGCCGTCAAAGGCTTTAACAACAAGTGAAGTGGGTCTCATCACAGCTCCTCGGTAAGACAACTTTTCAAGGGTCCTTTTTGGTAGAACATTTAAAGATGAACCGGTGTCCACAAGAACTCTGGCCATCGTATCTTCTTGACACTTCACTAACACATGCAAGGCAAGGTTATGGTTCCTACCTGCTCGAGGCAACTCTTCGTCACTGAAACTGAGAGTATTACAAGCTGTAATATTGGCAACGACATGGTCAAATTGTCCAGCGGTTATATCTTGGGCCACATGTGCTTGGGCCAATACCTTCTGTAAGACTGATCTGTGAACAGGTGAATTGACTAGCAGGGACAAGATTGAAGTTTTGGATGGAGTCTGATGGAGCTGATCTACTACGTTGTAATCACTTCTTTTAATAATCCTTAAGAACTCTCCATCTTCTTCTTTAGAAATTACATTCTTTCCTTTATCTTTAGGGGGTATGGAAATAACGGTGTCTTTGGGTGCAGTTTCTTTGAAAGAAGGAGTGTAAATTCTGCCGCTTCGGGTTATCTTTCCTGTTCCAACCATGTTTGTCACATCTTCAATAGTGGTTCCCACCTCATTCCTTGGAACCACGTCTTCAACAGTGATTCCCACCTCATTCCTTGGATTCATGTCTTCTCGTCCTTTGTTACCCATAACATTCTCATAAATCCACGGTACAACCTTGGTCCCTCGGAACCTAAAGGGAATAGGCCGTCGAACGTCATATTGCTTGGAATGATTGGCAGTGGAAACAACAACAGACTCAGAGTTGTTGAAAACCAGTACCGTTTTATTAAATACAGGAATCATAGAACCTGACTTATGTATGTTGGACACAGGCACCTGCTCTCTTGGCTTTGGTAGGTTAAACACAGGTTCAATTACTGCAATCTTACTCTCCTTTTCCTTGCTGAATACTTGTAGAAAACCTTCGTTGATAAAACACTGAACATCGTCTTGAACCAAACTGCAGCCTTTGATACTAGCATTACATTCCTCACAATCGTCATGACAAATTATGACCAAACCAGCTTTGAACAACTTGGCATGAAAAGCTTTGATAGGAGTTTTGATTTTTGTTGCGTCCAAAACTAATACCTAATCATTTTCATCCTCAATGGCATTAGTAGTCCCATGGGTCGGCAAAGGATTTCTTTTCACATTCGGCTAATTGTCCGCAAAAGACAAGATTTTCTTTTCCACCAAACCGTTTACTACATACTTCAAAGTAAGACAACCCTCCAAATCATGACCGGCTGCCCCTTGATGAAAGGCGCAATTTACATTTGGATTATGGAATCTCATAGATTTCTCTGAGGGCGGACCCATAGGTCTAGTGACAATCAAACCTTGTTGAACTAGAGAAGGATATAATTCAGTGTAAGTCATAGGTATGGATGGTAGTGAAGGTTTTTCTCCCTGTCTTCTGTAAGAAGTGTTCTGCTGAGAGGCTTGTTGTCTCTGTTGTTGGTATTGTTGGGTATTTGGCGTCTGCTGCGCTGCTTGGTGATTAATGGTAGGTGTCACAGCTGCTATATAATGTTGTTGAGCATACTATATATGGTAGATCGGTTGTTGATTAAAGTTTGGAACTGACTGTTGTTGGTACATAGGCTGCTTCCACCTTGGGTTGCTTTTCTTCCCCGCCATGATGGCATTAGTCTCTCCCTCTTTCTTCTTGTGGAAGTGGCTAGGAGCTTTCTTGGTACTGGTATTGGTATTGGTTGAACTACTTGAGGAACTGACTACATTTCCACTTTTCAACCCTGCTTCTACTTTTACGCCAACTGCAACAATATCAGCGAAATTAGCACTAACACTGTTGATCATCCTTTCATAAAACTTTGGCTTTACCGTATCTACAAACCAATCAGCCAACTCTTTCTCAGTCAAAGGCGGTTCAACTTGAGATGCTGTTTCTCTCCATCGTTGTGCATATTCTTTGAAGGATTCAATATTGCTCTGGGTCATACTTAAGAACTGTCTGCGGTCAGGAGCTAAATCCATGTTGTACTTGTAGTGTTTCATAAAAGCATCAGTTACATCCTAGAAACAACGGACTTGAGACTGGTCCAGACTTAAATACCACTTAGCAGCAGCCCCTTTTAAACTGTCTTAAAAAAAGTGGATCATCAATTTGTCATTATGTACATGTGCAACCATTCTTCGATAGTACATGATTAGATGAGACCTGGGACATGTGGCACCTGAGTATAGCTCAAAATTTGGCAGTTTGAATTTGGACGGAATCACTAAGTCTGAAACCAAGCACATATCGCTAACATCAGTGCTAAATGTATTACTTCCCTCTATCGCTTTTATCTTTCTCTGCATCGTCTCGACACTTTCTTTCAATTTTTCATTCTGATCATCCCCCTCTTCGGACATATCAATGTAATCATATGGAGGAGGGTTCTGGAAAAATGGGTGTACTTGTGTTTGTACCGTTGCTGGAGTGAATGTGGGAACAACTTGCAAAGTTTCCTTAATCAAAGGAACCGTTTGCGGAGCAGACAAAGGACCCGTGGCACGGAGAAAATCAAAGGGCATGCCGAAAGTGGGGTTCACAGTAGGGATGACAGGGGGTTCCACTGTTGTAGTGATGATTTCAGAAACCACAGTAGCCTGGGTGTCCATTTTTCCTGATATTAATAGCCTCTAGGATTTGTCCCATCCCTCCTCGTATCTCATTCAATTCATTGTTGACCCTATCCATTTCTCCGTACTCTTCTGACATCCTTAGTCGAGCTTGGGCTTGAGTGTTGTAGTTGTGTCTGGGATTCAGTGTGACGATTCTGGAGAGATTAATGGTGACATAAGATAAAGACAAAAGAGGGAGATGCATATGTTATGACATGATCCAAATGAGGACACTGATGCAAATGTGAGCTAAACTATCAAGCAACCAAAGAGATTTTGCAAATAATGTAGACAATGGAGTCTTCAACAAAACAAACTTCTTCATTAATAAATCTGGCAAACATTACATTAGGAGCAGTGCATCTTCATACTAAAAGTACATAAGTGGGATTACACCCACAACAAAAGGGAAATAGCAACAACAACAACAGGAAATAATGACAAAAAAGGGAAATAGCAGCAACACCAAGGAAACTAAAAGTTGGACCCCCTAGATGATGTCCCCTCACCTTCATTGATCTTCTTCATCAATTTATCAATGCGCTCCTCGATCCTCTTTTTGTCAAGAAACAAATCTGTTAAAGCGTCCATCATCCTCTGTTTGGTCTTAGGGGGTGATTCGTGGCGAGGGAATGGTTTCCTCGTCATATGAGCTATGTCATGAGACCATTGTAGGTGAGACTTAGTGACAGGGCATTCAGTCCTCCACAGTTGTCTGTTGATTTGGCGCCAGGCGCGCTCAAATCGTAGCTTCATTTCAAATCCTTCCTCTTCCTCAAAATACATCATCTGCATGTCATCATTATCTGGAGGTCCTTCCTTCAGATGGCCCAGCTGGCGGCGGGATAGGATAGGGTTGTAATTGATACAACCGTTCCTTCCCATAAGGGGTAGATTGGGGTAATCCCCACAACTATGGATTGCAAAAATTCCTTCACGGTTGAATCATACCATTCAATGTTGGTATGCTTCAATTCCATTAGCTTTTTGGACCAGATTTTGCAGTCCTAAACCTCCCAGAAGGCTGGAGTCTTTGGCAAATAGGAAATAAACCATTTGTAGAAAAGGGCCATACAACAGACAATTTGCCCACAACCTCTTATATACCTGGTCTGCACGGCATGGTAGACATCTGTTAGCAGTGTTGGAACTGGATTGTTGAATGTGAATATCTGAATGGCCTGAACATCTACAAAGTGCTTTGCATTTGGAAACAGAAATAAACCATAGATTAGTAGAGCGAAAGTTGATTCAAACAGTGCCTCATTTCCTCTGTTCTTGAAATAAAGAGCTCTTTCCAGCAAGAGTTGGGCGGGTAGTCAGCGCCATCCTCCTTTGATAGTCATATTAGCCTGGATGTCAGACACCCTGATCCTTGTTGTCCTGGCGATGTTTTAAGGGAGGGAATTCCCTCAATTCCAGAAAAGATAGGAGCCTCCCTGACAGGAATCCCTATCATAGTGGAGAATTCTTCTAAAGTTGGCACCAGTTGGAATTCTGGGAACACGAAGCAGCGATATGCTGGATGATATAGTTGAACCAGAACTTCAAGAGGCCCTTCAGTCATTAGGAGTCTCATCAACTATAGAATACACCCATACCTGTCAGCGAAGGCTGATTGGTCTTCAACCATGTCCCCCAACCACAACAATTGCTCCAGCTCCGGGAGCTCAAAGAAGTAAGGCCATACTCTTTTTCCTGCAGCATCCATGTCTTCAAAATCTGCAAAATAAAGTTAGTATCTTGATAGTTTAGCAGAGAATGCAAAATGCAATGCGATGTTTCATGGAATTCAGATATTTTGTAGGACATCAGAGGATATCAAAAGACCTCGTTTTCATTAATAAAAGGTGAATTACAAAAGTTGATACATTTCCAAGAGTCCTAAACATGAAGCTAGATAAAATCTAGAAAGTCCAAAGGAGATTCTCCTAAGAGTCTCATGTTGAGTCTTCTGATCTCTTTCTCCATCTGCTCTCTTTCTATGATGAGGTTATGGATGATTGACTTCCATGCAGTAGGTTGAGCACTAGAGGAACTGAGTCCTTCGTGGATTTTTCTTTTCTTGCACGAGATCAGCTCTTCATTCTTGGCTTGTAGTTGCTTCTGAAGTTCTAGGTTTTCTTCAACAACCACTTGATATTTGAGTTTCTAGGCTTCCTCTGACTGCTGGGTTTGTCTCAAAGAAATCTCCAGCTCTTCCTCCCTTGACATAAAGTATAGAACATGTTCATTCTTCAAAGCAATTGGTTTCTGTCTGTTGTAAGGCATCTTTAACTCAATGGCTCTTCTTCGGACCCATTGGAGGTAGGTCTCCAATGACACACAGTTAGGTTTTCCCAAAGAACTCCTTCCTCTTTTGCGTCTGCTACCCCAGGCATTTAAGATCAACTCCTTTTGCTCTTCGTTCTTGTCATATTCTTCAAAGTAGATGCTTTCCAGATGAACTCTGAGAGGTTTATCCGTCAAAGGGTACCCTAATTGGCGTCGTGCCAATACAGGGTTATAGCTAATTCCACCTTTGATGCCAAGAAGAGGCACATTGGCAAAGTTTCCACAACTGTCTGTAATCAGAATTCCATCATACACACAATTATACCAGTCAATGTCTGCATGAGAGAGGGCTATAATCCTTTTAGACCACCATCCCTCCTTGGAATCCCAAAATGCACCCGCCTTTGGTAGATGCAAAATAAACCATCTGTACAACACAAGGATACAGCAAGTGATTTGCCCTTTACCATGAGCATTTCTTGTATGAACTGAGTTATAAGCTTCAGCAAGCAAAGTAGGTACAAGATTTTGCTTCAAGAATATCTTAATTGCATTTAGATCTACGAAGTTGTCAATATTCGGGAACAAGAAAAGCCCATAGATGAGTAAGGAAAAAAAAACTTCAAAGGCATCCCTGTTGGAGTGCTTAGCAAAGTAATGGGCTTTTTCGAATAAAAACTTAGCAGTTAATCCAAAAATTCCTCCCTTGGAAGTTAAGTTGCTTTTGATGTCACCTAACTCCAAGTGAGTTTTCTTAGCCATCTCTTCCTCTTTAGGGTTCTTCTCGAAGCTAGGAAACGGGGACTCGTCCTTGATAGGCAAACCAATTATCTGAGAATATTCCTCAAGGGTAGGCAAGAGTTGATAATCAGGAAATGTGAAGCAGTGATACTTTGGGTCGTAGAACTGAAGCAGAGTTGAGAGGAGTCCTTCATCAATGTTTTTTCTCAACAAGACCCACAACTTCCCATATCTGTCTTTAAACCCTTCAGGATCGGTTAGTAAATCTCCCAATCTTATTAGGTCATCCAATTTAGGGCTCTTGAAAGTGTATTTCACAGTATTTCTTCTTAAACTATCCATGGTATCCCTCTGATATTCACAAAAAGAGAAGTCTGAGTTCCATGAAACCGATATGAAATGAATATTTATGATGTATGAATGCAAAGCAAGCATATATACACATATTCACGAATGTACAAGCACACAGGCAAAAGGTCTGGGTTAAGAGCATGGAGTCATGGTTTACCCTCCCAAATTGGTATGTACTATTGGTTTTTATGTGTAGAACAGGGTTCTAAGAAGTTCCCAGAGTCGACAACCCATCTTTCGAATTTTATCGATTTCCCAAATGACTTGGTAGTCAATAAAATTCTCAAGAGAATCTCGTCTGGGTGTAGTATCGCATAGCAACCAATTCAGGAATAGACTCCCTCATAGTCCTCGCACTACATCCTAAAAAAGCTTAAGTGGGATTTGGAAATAACTACGGTTCTCAGTATCGATGGCACCTACATCGAGAGTAGCATGTTTTCACGAATGGACTCGTTCAACATGACTAAACTCTCAAGAGGGCCTAAACTGAGTGATGGTGTCTCAAGTCAACTTTTTCAGGAATCGACTCCCTCAAAGCCTCCTTGAATATACCTCGTCCTATCATAAGTGCACTCAAATCCGGGTTAGGATTTATCTCACCACTCAAGAACACCCTGCCAAACAGAAGAAACCAAGCAGATATACAAGTATGTACAGATATATACAAATATACATGCAAGACATATAACAACACAAACATAAACAAGGTGGGCTTAACCCTCAAGAGAGATCCCCAGTGAAGTCGCCATTTTCTGTTGCGGTGAGAATCGGATAACAAGCTATTAATTAACTTGCATCACATTTCTTTGAAATTCACCACCGAGCTTTGATTTATCCAAAGGAAAGCGTAAAGATCGAAGAAAACCCTAAGAGGATCTAGGTTTGGGAGTTGGTCATACAAAGGGAAGGTATTAGCACCCTAAGTATCTGTAGTACTCTACAAGAACCTCTTGTATAGTATATGTTATGTTATGTTTGCTTGCTAAGGAAATTTGTTAAAGTTAAAGGTGAAGACTTAAGGGTATATACACTAAGTTTTCTCGCCAAGACGTCGCATCTTGTGCCTACGTATCTGACTAAAGAATCAGAGCAATCGTTGTTCACCTAACTAAGGGTGAGAGGAACCATTGACTATGGCCAAAGTTCCAAGGGGAAATGAGTATGAGCTCATATAGGTTTTAAGAAACTCTCTAAGTCTAAGTTGTGATAGGGAGAAGTGAATACTCAAGGTGATGAGTTCACATAGAGTCCAAGAACTCCAACTTAATTCTAAGTTGTGAGAAAAATGACTATGAGGCCAAAAGGAAGGTATCCTATGACTATGAGGTCAAAGGGAAGATGGCCATGACTATAAGGTCAAGGCTGGTAGGTGGTTATGACAATGAGGTCAAAGCTGGTAATCCTATGACTATGAGGTCAAGGAGAATGTGTCTATGACGATGAGGCCAAAGCTGGTAAGTGGGAAGCAAGTGTTAGTGGTTAGTGGTTAGAGGGCTCGACAAGATATCGCATCTTGTGCCTACGTATCCTGACTAGGATTAAGGAATCAGAGCCTCCGTAGTTCACCTAATTAAGGTGGAGGAACACTTGATAGTGATCAAGGTTCCAAAAGGGAAGGTAAGTGTTCATAGCAACAACACTTACAAGAGTTCTAAAAGTCTTACTTAAAGCTAAGTTGAAAATTGAAAGTTGTATGACTCTAACAAGGTTAAAGGGGAACTAGGGATTGCTAAACTACCTATGACATTAAGTCAATGAAGAAGTTATTTCCCTTGGATTTAGATGACAAGTATCAACAAAATGAAATTAATGGCACATGGTAAAACATCAAGTGAATCAACAAGAATTAATTAACAAGTGCATGACAAAACAAATGACAAATATTTTTGGTATTTTCAATATTTAACAATTAACAAAATAATGAAAGAAATTGACAAATCAAGAAAAATGGAAGTAATTAAAATAAATAATTAAGAATATTTTGTGATTTTTATCATGTTTCGTTTTTTTTGTATTTTTTAGATATTAAGAAAAATTAGTACATTTTTCTTTAAAAAAAAAGCTACTAACAAATATTTTAATTTTTTGTTTTTGATATTTATTTTGAAAAGAAATTAACATTTATCTAAATACCCTTTTTCATTTTTTAGAATTAAGTTATTATTATTATTCTTCTTAAACTAATTATTTTAATAAAAAAGGAAATTAAAAAAAAGAAAAGAACAAATTGAAAGTGAGAAACTATTGGGGCAGCACCTCACTTTTTCTTTTTCTTTTTTCATTATACTATTTGTTTAACTAAGTAAAGGCAAAGTAAAAATACAACATATTAAACAAAAACAGGGGGTTACACTCCACGTTCTTTTTTCTTTTCTTTTTAAAATACTTATTATACTTGTTTTTATACACACAAGGCAATGAAAAAGAAAATGAGTTTCAAAAGTTTCAAAAGTTTAAAGTGCTTACCTCTTGGAGTAAGTCCAAGGCTTCTTCAAGTAGTTACAAAACAAAGTGATGATGCAAGAAGTTTTTCCTCTACCTTTTCTCCTTTTTTTTTCTCTTCACTTTCCTTTTTTTCCCCCCTTAAAATGAAGAAACTTAGGACTATTTATAGGATTTTTGATCCTCCTTTTTTTTTAGTACCAAGGATGCCCTGGGTATCAACTTCTAATTACAATTCTGCCACTAGTAATTACAAAACTGCCATTAGTAGTGTAATGTTGATCCTCTCGCTGCTGATCCTCACGCTGCTGATCCTCAATTGGTGATCCTCACGCTGCTGATCCTCACTTGATGATCCTCACACTGCTGATCCTCACTTGTTGATCCTTAACTTACATTTGGTATTTACCACTTTACCATTGTTTGGTACCCAAGTAAGGAATATTCCTTCCTTGATCCTCACGTTGCTGATCCTCACACTGCTGATCCTCACGCTGCTGATCCTCACGCAGCTGATCCTCACGCTACTGATCCTCACGCTGCTGATCCTCAACTGCTTTTTGTTATTACAAAAATGCCATTTGAAAATTACAACTTTGCCATTGCATTATTTCTTGATCTTTTTGTGTTATTTTCTTGATTCAATCTCGATTAAATCCAATTATCTCCCATAGTTTTCATGATTATTGACTTGAGAAGTCCATGGTTGGTCAAAAAATGTCGAAAGTCAAACTCCGACTTTGTTGAATTTTTTGCAATTGAATCAGATTCTTTGAATATCAATGAGTCACACTTGAGCTAATCGGATCACATGAATGAATCAGATTCTTTGAATATCAATGAGTCACACTTGAGCTAATCGGATCACATGAATGAATCAGAAAGTCGCATTTGAAACCCTTGGATCACATCTTGAGGTATGGGACCATGCGCAAATGAAAAGTCAACGCCAAGCTATCTTTTGGTAAAAATCCTAATTTGGTGCGCTTGAGGAATTAAGGCTTGAATTGATACGATCTTGCACTTTATCATTGATGAAGGGGAATCTCTTGATCATGTTGAATGAGTCGAGAGCTTGGCTTATTGATCTTGTCCTCTTTCTTGTACAAACCCTAACTTTTACGTAAAAGAATAAACTAGCAAGATATGGTGGTTAGTTAACAATGCATAAATAGTTGAATCCTAAATGTGAGTGTAAGATGTTATGACATCTAAGGGATAAAATTTGGGGTACAACACACACATTGGTTCCCTCTTTTACAAGATTGTGCCTTGCAGGGATCTTTGAGTATGTGTGTGTTTGTCGGTTGTATTATTGCTTAATTTGTTTTTGTTTAATAACCTTTAATCAAAATCCAAAAATATTTTGTTTTCTTTCACTAACATTTTCAGGGGAAGAAGGTTAAAGATACCAAAAAAACAGTCCCACGGCTTGAATGAATTTCATCTGAACAAAATCAAAGTTGATCTGCAAGTTAATCAAAAGTCATCTGATCAAGAGTTTCCAAGATTTAATTGATTATTATTCAAGAGACTCCAAGGTTCATGTGTTTATTTCCATGCCTTCTTTGACAAGCAAGAGAAATCGAGCCAGAGCCAAGACAGCACATCAAAAAGCCATTTTTTCTCATTTTTTCACTGTGTTAATCGATTAACACATTCTGCACTGAAAATGGTTAATCGATTAACATGTGCAATTTTTGAAAAAATGTGCCAAATTCAAATTCTGTAGCAATTGGCACCAATTTTCATCATTTTGATCACATGTGGAATATTCTACACCATCCTGTAGCGCGATTTTTGTGGTTTTGAATCACTATCGCTTGGGCACTACAGTTCGATTCATTTTTTATCCTGTTGAGCTGATTAAGGAAGGGAAATAGATGTCTCTAATTAACCCTGCTTGCATACTGAGGTTAAACAGTCAAAACTGTTGGTTTACAGATGCGATTAAGACGTGGGCCCCTCTTCGGTTATTTTGTTAAGAATAGAATGTTTGGACCATTTACGAGGTTTTTCGTAATGTGTTTAGATTTGATGCTTTTGGGTTGACTGGGATTTGAGTTTTTGATTAGTGTGCTCGCCAAGATTTTTCAATCTTATGCCTACGTATTCCTATTTAACGAAACAAGGAAATCAGAGTGATTGTAGTTCCTCCTATTCTAAGGGAGGAAAAAGGTTGTTTTGGTGTCTTGTTCAAAGCGCAAGACATGAAGCTAAAGGTGATTTGTATCTTATTCAAAGCCCAAGATGTGAAGCTAAGGGTTTAGGATGAGAGAGAATTTGTCATCTCTAAAGAGGAGTTGTTGATGTTTATATGCTGTGAGCAAGGCACAAATTTGATGCTAAAAGGTTGATTGACTCAACTGGGGATTTCTCTATACAAAGCCTAAGAGGAGGCTATTGACCCAACAAGAGGGTGTTTTTTATTTGTCTCGTACGAAGCCCGAGATAGAGGCTAAAAGGGTTGACTCAATAAGAGAGTGCTAACAAGTGACTGACTCAACAAGAGAGTGTTTTTATATGTGTCTTGTACAAAACCTAAGATGGAAGCTAAAAAGGTTTGACTCAACAAGAGAATCTGTAATACTCAATAAGAGAGTGATTTGTTGTCTCGTACAAAGCCCGAGATAGAGGCTAAAAGGGTTTGACTCAGCAAGAGAGTCTTTTATACTCAACAAGAGAGTGATTTAGTGTTGCGTACGAAGCCCGAGATGGAGGCTAAAAGGAGATTGACTCAACAAGAGAGTCTTTTATACTCAACAAGAGAGTGCTTTTGTATCTCATACAAAGCCCGAGATGGAGGCTAAAAGGAGATTGACTCAACGAGAGATTATTTTATACTCAACAAGAGAGTGTTTTAGTATCTCGTACAAAGCCAGAGATGGAGGCTAAAAGGAGATTGAATCAACAAGAGAGTCTTTTATACTCAACAAGATAGTGGGTTGTTATATGTCTTGTACCAAGCCCAAGACGGCTAAAAGGGAGACTGACTCAACAAGAGAGTCTGAAAAGGTTAGCTCCACTGGGGAGAGTCATTTATACAAAGCCCAAAAGGAGGCTAACTTTCCTGAGGAAAGGATCATTATACAAAGCCTAAGAGGAGGCTATCTTACTGTTGAGGATTAGATCCATAGGCAGGACCAAGTGGGAGAACCCTCATGAGAGAAATTGGGTTTCTGAGTGACCAGTGTTTTTCCTATTTTTGAAAGGAACTTGAGAATGTCTTTAAGACTCAAGGGGTTTAGACTGTCTAAGTCTAGAGTTTTATCTATTGTACAATGCCCAAGAGGAGGCACGGGCATTAAGGGATGAGTATCAACCCTGAAAATGGCCAGAGGTTTGACACCGGAAAGACTATTCTATCAAAGGATGACTAAGTTCTGTCTTATACCTTTAAGAGATCGTCGGGGTCCTTGTATTAAGCCCAAGAGAAGGCATGAGAACTTCTAGGAAGCCGAAGGGTCATTGTACAACACCCAAGAGGAGGCGGGGATGCTTTTAGGAAGCCTGTGGGTCCCCAAACCAAGAGAAGTTCAAGAAATGCAATTCACAGATAAGAGATCATTCCAGGAAAGTTTGAGAATTTGGAAGAAACTCAAGAGATGTTATTAACAGAGAATAGATCAACCTTGGGGTGAGTTTCTTTGACAATTTCTAAGAGTAACAGTCTGAGAAAGGGTTCACCGAGAATGCTACCTTTCTCTTTGTTCCATATTGTTTAACCCCAAGAGAAGGGAAGACTGTATCTGGAATCCTACGGGGGATCTAGTTTTGTTTGTATTTAAGAGTAACCAACAAGGCTTTACGTAGTGCTAGACGTAGTTGCTGGGGGAAACTCTAAATAACTATACTAGTATTACACAGTTGATATTTGACAAGTATATAAAAGGATGTGAAAGGAGACTTACAGTGAAACAGCCCCACAATACATTTATATACATATGAAAGCAGTAAATGAAAGTGGATAAACACTTACCCGTTGTAGAGCTTCCATGTTATTTTGTTAGTTGTTCAACAAAGAAAACTTTGATAACAATATTATATTCAAAATCAAAGGAGAAAGTGCTTTGAAAAGTTGTTGGGGCTTACAGCTCAAGGAGAGGCCCAGTTTTAACGATGATTGTACCGTTATTTTGAAAACTGTACTGGGACTTATACAATGACTGAGGCCCAAATTTATTTATGTACAAAGAGGGGTTGGGTCTTACACTCTATTAGAGGCCCAAAGATGATTTAAAGAAAAGAAATGGGGCTTATAACACGAGGGTAGGCCCAGATGATTTGATTTTTCAACTGGCGATCGCGTCGAGATTTTCTTTTAACGCAGAGGGACCTATACAATATCTGAGGCCCAAAATTATTTTGGTTAAAAGGGGATTAGGTCTTACACTCTATTAGAGGCCCAAAGATTTATTTTAAGAAAAAGAATGAGTCTTATAGCTTAAGGAGAGGCCCAGATGATGGGCAGCGATCACACTGTCGCTTTGAAAATCGTATCGGGACTTATACAAGGTTTGTATATGATAAGGGATGGGTCTTACACTCTATTAGAGGCCCAAAGTGTTTGGAAAAGTTTGATGAGGGTTTAATTAATCAAAACCCTAATTTGTTTTCCAAAATATATTTTAATTGAATAAAAATTCAATTAAAATGATCAAAATTGTTAAACATGTGTGAAAAACAAATTGTGATCTTGGATTAATGTTTCAAAAAATCATTTTTTAATCCCCAAAATGATTGGAAACCAATTAAATTTGGAAAATCAAGAAGGAAAAAACATTTTACATGTCAAAAATCAAATAAAACATTAATTCTTTGCAAAAATATCAAATATATGAAATAAATAATATTTTTGATATTTTTTGGTAAAATAAAATATTTTAACATTTTTGTGAATTATTAAAAAAAGAATAAACTCAAAATCATTAAAACTCAGAGAGAAATTATTTTTTGAATCAATTAAAGAAAATCACAAAATATTCAAAAATGGCGCCAAGAACATGGGCCAAGAACACGCGGGAAGGGAGTTTTGCCCATATTTGCATTTTCTATCCAATCTTACTGAATACTTGATGAAATCACACAAACCACATATCAATTTGCTCGTTTTCACCTCACGGCCATGTCTATGGTCTTTAATTTCATTTATTTTAAGCATGGAATAAGAAATCAAGACAAAACCTCAAGAACCCTTAAATTTGCATGAAGGCTGATAATTTTGATACATGATTCAAACAAAGCAATTAATTAAGGGGAAACACTCTATGCATGATTATGAACATATGGAAAAATTATTGTGCAGATAAATATGCATGGATCATGGAGTTAGAAGAGCTCAGGCTTAACTCTTGCAGTTGGTGATCGTGTTTTGTGTTAGAGGTGTTGCAAGCTGGTTCCAATGATTTGTACGGCTTCCTTAGGTGCCAAGTGATGTGTCTGAATGCTTGGAGTGGTTTGAAACAAGCTGAAACTTGAGATGGTACCTCAACTGTACCTCTGTCAAGAACTTGAGCAGTTGGATGGTGATTTTGAGAAATCAGTGTTCCAGATGTTGTTTAAGTGTTTGGATCACTTCTATATGATGTTTATGAGGTGTGTGTGTGATTTGTTTGGTTGGAATAGCTCTCAAACTCAAAACCCGATAGTGACTTACCTTAGAAGGTAAAATTGGAAGTGAGAGGGAGATTTTGAGGAAAGCATATGTTTGATGGCTTTGGTGTACTCAAACTGATCACAATTGAGGTCTATTTATAGTGTGTCAAGTTTGTTTTTCAAGCAATAATGAATGGCAACTGCAGCAGAGGTTTGGCCAATTGCATTACTTTGGAATCTCAAGTCTCCTCTAGCCATTGACTAGAGGTTAGAGCACAGAGTTGTGGTTCCCTAGTTCAGATCTTATCCTTGACTCATTCAGTTGGAAATGGCTCAGTTCATGCCACCTTGGTGTATCCATTGAATGCTCCAAAACAAAATTGGAGTCTTGTCCCCCTTTTAGGTATTTCTAGGTTTGGCATGCTACTTTTGGTTCCAAAGACTTGGGAGGCTTATGGATCAGTGCTTGTCCCTCCTTGGTCTCCCCATGAGGTGTTTAGATGGATAAACTTGTTTGTCATTTGCACAAATTGCCCAAATCGAGCAAAATGCACAAATCTGCCTTGCCATGACAGTTTGCAGCAAGGCATTTTGCCACTATCATAACTCATGGCTTAAATGGAATTTCATGGGGTTCTTGGCCATTTTGGAAAGCTCTCATATGATAAAACACATGTGTGATCATAGTTTGTCTTGATACCTTTTGGATTTGAGTGAAAAATGCCCCTACATTTGGAAAAATGACAAGGCAGATTCTGACTTAGTGAAAATTTCACTAAGTGTTGGAAAAAAGTGACATTTTCACTTTTTGTGATTTTGGCCATTCCATAACTTGAAATCCATGGAGAATTGGAATGAGGTGTAGTTGACACTTTTAAAGTATGCCATGAGAGCTAAAAATCCATCTTTGGATCAGCCAAAATGGTTGCTTGGATCTCAAGTTATGATCCTTGGAAGTTGGTACCCTAGCCACTTTATTTCATAACTTAGAAAAATTCTAAGTTTTTTATGGTTACCCCTTTTACAAGTTATCCCACTTTCTTTGGTTTTTCTTGATTAATGCTGATTCAAATCACACATTAACATCATTTTAGGGTTAAAGAACCATAATTGTGAAAAATCTCATAAAGTCAAACTTTGACTTTTGTGCACAGTTAACTTTTTATCAGATGAACTCCAAACTGTGCGATCCTCTATGAAATCAAGTCCTTGACCTAAATCAAACTTGATGGATTGACTTCATAGGTGTTATAGGGTATATTGAATCATGTCCTAGGGTTTGGGAGCATGTCCTGGTCAAAAGTCAAAGTCATAGTTGACTTTTTCCGCGAAACCCTAACTGTGGTTCTGATGAACTTGAAACTTGGGAATCAATCTTCTTGGATCAATCCATTATTGTAAATGGATCAATGTGGTGTATTAGAGACCCTCAAATCATGTCTTGAGGTCTTGGCTCATGTTTTGTCCCAAAATTCAACTTAGGGGTGAATTAGGTCAAGAAACCCTAATTCCTGATTTTTAGTGAATGCCTCCCCTGAGGTTAAATTGACTTGATGATTGGGTCCATGAGGTTCCATGGAGCATTTTAGGTTATGCTTTGAAGCATTGGCTCATGCCCAGAGGAAAATTTCCATCTGGAGGCCCTGGTCGACCAAAACCCTAATTTGGTGACACTGGCGATCTTGAGGCTTGATCCACTTGGAATGTTGCAGCCTTGTGCTTATTCCTTGATGTGGGAGTCCTCTTGATCCTTTATGGATGTTTGAGAGGTTAGACTAGTTGAAGATCATGTCATTCCTTGATTGATCCTTTGTCTAAGGTTCAGAGAAGGCTTGAAACCCTAATTATTGTTTGTAGTGACTGCTCACCCATCTTTGGGGAGACTGGTGAGGCATGATGGTTCATCCATATTGTGATGTTGATTTGCACAATGATGGGAAATATTAGTGGTCAAAATTTGGGGTATGACACATCCCATTTTAATTCCCTACATCATCATAATTAATTCCTACCATTTACCTCCACTAATCACCACTCTTTTGATAATTTCCCTCCAAATTCAAATTCCAAACCTAATTTTCATTTCCAAACCGAATTCCAAACCACCAAAATTCCAAGCCTAAACTCTATAAATAGAGACCTCATTTCATTCATTTCACAAGCTTTTAAGAGCCAACAAACCTCCTGCAAATTCTCTTCCTAACCACAAAATTTCACTAAAGCTCACTTTTCTTCTTTTGAAAGTTAACAAGAATTCACATTGAATCTTGTTCAACTTTGAGCTATACCTTCATCCAAGCTTGTTTTCTTCATCAATTCTCATAGATCAAGGCTTTGGTGTTTGGATCTTGAAGCAATTTGAAGGAATTTTTAGATTTGAAGTGGTAATTCATCTTTCACCAATGTTGAAGCTTCATCTTCATCTTCCATAATGTAGATCCTTGGTGGATTCTTGTTACTTGATCCTTTGGATCTTGTAATTGTGTTTGATTACTGGTTTTTGCTGTTGTTTTACTCAAAATTTCGTGCACAATTGCATCCTTGGTCATGAGGTGTTTGAATAAATGATTGATCAAGGAATTTGTAATTTTCAAACTGATTTGTTGCTGTTTTTACAATGTTAATCGATTAACCAAAACCAGCAAGAATTGGTTAATCGATTAACAGTTGGATTTTACGCCCAGAATTGCATTTTTCAACTGGTTAATCGATTAACACTTTTACACATGAAATGGTTAATTGATTAACCAGTGTCCAGAATGTGTTTTTTGCTTATTTTTGGGCCTATTTTGGTTCCTTTTCCTCTTTCTTCCCCTTTCTTCTTGTTTTGGCCTTGAAGCACATTGTTGAGATTAATTTCTCTTCAATTTCAATGGACTTTGGATATGGTTAGAGTAATTAAACATTCATTAGTTCAAATATGTCTTTAAATGAATTGTTGAATTCATTTGAGGTGCTTTGAATTAGTGATATGTTTTCACACTTAAATCTATCAATTAAAGGCGATTGAACTTAAAGATGAAAGGATCTTGAAAGTGTAACTCAATTTGGCCGGCGTCATTGTAGGGTAATTACTACGTAAATTACTCGGCGATTGCTTAAAATAGCCCTACATTTGTCCCTCTTTATCCAATTCGGAACTTGAACTTTCGTGGTCTGGACCTTGATTGGTCGCGTCAACCCAATGATGGTAAATCTTTTGTATTAGGTTCAAAATCTTTAAAGCTTGTTGTTGTAGAGGCTTTGATTCTATCAATCTTCTAATAAGTCTTGATTAAGCTTGACCTAAGTACATTGTTTAATCATTATAGTTCAAGACGCGAAACAGAATAATCGGTGAAAGCTTATGGCACTAGAGCCTTATGCTACTAATCACTAACTTCTAACCTTATTTTCATGCTTCCTTCTTGCTCCCTATCTCTCTTTATTTTTTTTATGCTTTATGTCATCATATGTCATATCATGTTTATGTTTATGTCATTTTTCTTTTGTCCACTTGGACCATATTATCTTGTGCTTTTGTTTTTCTTTTGTCCATTTGGACCCAAAAACATTAATAAAGGATTAAACCACTAAAAGACTTGTGCTCTTAATTGTTGGACTATGGTCACTCTCCTTTGCATTGGAGGACCTATACTATTGATTATGGACTTATGGACTTAGACTTAGGACACTCTCCCTTATGCTTTGGACCATTATGGAGTTTGATATTCTAGCCTTTATTTGGTTGCTTATTGGCTTAAGAGGACGGAATTCTTTTCTTATTATGCTTTGAAGAGTGCCTTCATGTGGTTAGATCTTTCTTACCTTAGGTTTTATTGTATGCAGTAGGATAGTCACTTCTTCTCCACCCTTCTTCAATTTTCAAAATCTCCTCTCTTTTTCAAAACTTTCTTGTTTTCAAACTTAAAACCGCTTTCATAATAAAACCTTGACTTCAGTCGAGCGATTTTTAAACTTTACTTTTTTTCTTTAATAAATGTCAATCCATGTTAATCATATTTTGACCATTTCAAAAAAGACTTTAAAAAATACCAAACTCATCAATCTTTTTTTTTTGTGCCTTATGCACTTCTTCCCTTTAAAATTTTTTCATAAGTTTAGACATGATTCATTTCTTCAAGCGGAATTATTCGCTTAGAAATGACGACTTGTCTTTACACTTAAAATCAACCAAAACAAACAAATTTCATTCTTTGTACCACGAACTACGAGGTTTTGATCCTATATTGCACTTCGTGGGTACGTAGGCATGAGGCGATAAGTCTCTCCAAACACAAAAATATTAAAAAAATACTTCTCGTTTCATCCCTCCCAATCTCTTTTCAAGCAAACCTTTTCAAACCAAAAGCGGTAGATATTTCAAAGGGTTCCTATAGAGTACTATAGACGTTTTGGGTGTGAATTCCTTCCCATTGCGTAACCAACCCCCGTTACCCATTCTTTGTTTGTTCTTATTTTTTTTAGAACTCCTTAGGTTTTGTTCGCTCTTTTTCCTTTCCTTTTTTGGATAAAATAAAAGTGCGGTGGCGACTCTTGTTTTTCTTGAGTTAAGTTAATCAATAGCTTACACTCACAAATTTCCCCACTACAGAAAAGTGGCGACTCTTCTGGGGAAATCTCCTTTGAGGGGTTTAGCCTATTTTGATTTATTTATTGCTTTTTGTTTGATTTGCTTGTTACTTGTTTGTTCTGTTTGGGAGTTCCTCTGTGTGTGAGATAGGTCCTATACCTGGACCAGAGTGTACTTTGAGATAGGAGGATGGTATAGTCAAGGGAATTTTGAGGGAGTCGAATCCTGAAAAAGCAGAACTTGGGAATCTATCCACTCGGTGGTTGCCTCTTTGGAATTACTGATGTCGATCGAGCTATCGTTGAAGGCATTACTTTTTCCATAGAAGCCTATAACACTGAGGACCGTAGTAACCCTTAACCCATCTTAGCCTTCTTAGGATCGTGGTGCGGAAGCTATGAGGATGCAAATCCAACTTAGCTGTTACGCGATGCCACACTCAAGTTAGATTCTCTTGAGGATAACTACCAACCTCTGAGTAAATCGGTGCGCTGGTGTGTCTGATAGCGGATTGTTGACCCTGGGCACTTTGTGTTAGAACTGCTGTTTTCTGCAGGTACAATGAAGACAAAACCTTAGTACACACCTTTGTGGGATTGGTTCTTACCCTTGGCTTCATGCTCGTGACTTGAACCTTGACCCGGGTGCTTTGTGTGATCTTGTTTGTGGTTGTTGCATCCATGCATCCATGCATCCATGCATCCATGCATCCATACATTCATCATCTTAGCCATTTTCAAGGAAAACAACTCAAACTATTGCAAATATGGATAAGGCAAACGTCCCTTTGGTAAAAGTTTTGAATAAAAGTTGTGATACTCATATACTTGATGCTTCCCATGTTTTTAATAATCGGGTTGATTTCCCGACAACATAAAATAAAATAAAAGATTTGCATTCATCATTTGCATACATTCAGTTCCCTAAACACAGACTCATTTGTCCTTCTGTCCTTGTACCAGTCAGCTGATTTTCTGGCATTCGTACCAAGTTTGAGGTAATTAAGGAACATGGAGAGAACAAAATATGATGATCTCATGTCAGGCTTTACAGTGATGACCAATCCGATGTATGATTCTCCTCTGGACGACGATTTTCCACAAGTGGATGTTCCTACTCGGTCCCGACCTGTGCAAAATGACCTGGTTAGTCAAGGTGTTGAAAAAGATTCTCGATTTTTGAGGTATATGCCAAATCCTCAGAATGTCCACCCCGTGACATAGATGATTGATCTTAAAGTTGTGGAAATGAAAGAAGGACTTCGTGATCTCAGTGAGGAATTGAAAATGTTGACAAGACCCAATGTATCTAGTTTTAAGGCTCATGACTTGTGCCTGGTTCCAGATGTGGTTATTCCTCCGAAGTTCAAAATGCCAGTCTTTGAAATATACAAGGGAGTTAGCTGTCCAAGGAACCATTTAACGATGTTCTGTCGAAAGATGACCACTCATATCAACAACAATCTGCTGATGATTTACTGCTTCCAAGAAAGTTTATATGGAGGATCTTTGATGTGGTATACGAAACTGAAAAGGGACCATATTCAGTCTTGGGAAAACCTGGCCGACGCTTTTGTAAAACAGTACAATTACAATTTGGACATGGCTCCAGACAGCGATTAATTGATGAGTATGAGTCAGAAGGACAACGAATCATTTAGAGAGTATTCACAACGGTGGAAAGAATTGGCAGCCCAAGTTCATCCACCACTCTTAGAGAAAGAACTGGCCAAAATGTTTCTAAGAACACTGTTAGACTCTTATTATGTTAGGATGGTAGGCATAGTGCCTCTAGAGTTCTCCAAAATTATTGAAGTCGGAATAAACCTCGAGAATGCATTTAAATGTGGAAGGATCCGAGATGTTCCAGATAACCATGCAAGTGAAGAGAAATCAGTATGTGATTCCCAAGAGGAAGAAAATTTTAAAGTTGATGCAATTCATGATTCTCCTCAGATTCCGCAAGCTCTAGTTCCAGTGCCTTATCACCAACATCAGAATTAGTTCCAGAAGCAGCAGAGACCTCTGAATAATCTAGAAGGAGAGACTCGTCGGTTTGATTCAATTCCAATGACTTGCAGTCAATTGTGGTCTTAATTTGCTCGAAACTCGGTGATGACACCCAGAAGGACTAGAGCTATGAAGTCTCGCCCTCCTTGGTACAATCTAAACACTAGTTGTGAATTTCAAGATGGAGTAATGGGGCATCCAATTGTGGAGTGCAAGGTTTTCCAGGAAAAGGTTCAAGAGATGATTGACGATGAGGTGTTGACCTTCAAGGGAGGAAGCCCATTTGTGGATGGAACACCTTTATGATGATGAAGATAAAAACTCAAGGAGATTCCTATTGTCGATGTTAGAGGAGTGACCCTCTGCGGTCGTGCATTTGCTTATGTGCCTCCCAAGAGAGTTGAGGATTTTATTTCAAGATCAGATTGAGACAGTCTCTTCAGACCTCTAGTTTATTACTGCAATTATTTGTAATATTTTATGATTGTTAATGCTTTGTTTGCATGTAGAAACTTGTTTATTTTGAATATTAATCTTAATGCAATGAGTATGTTTGTCTTGAAGTGATCCATTCGCATTCGCTCGTAATTTGTTTTCTGCATTTGCAATACCAACTTCTTGTTTAAACTCTTGGAGGGAGGATGATGAGGTGAAAATGCAAAATTTCTGGTTGTATGCTTTTGAATAAGACCCTGCTGATGATGTACATGCATTGTTTCAAATTCCCAAACATCGGAGATATAAGGAAGATAATCCCTTGTTAACCCCTTTGAGCCTTGAAGTAGGAGTTTCTTTTCTAAATAAGAAAACCCTCACATTTAACCTTGGGGCTGGGTAGTCTTTAGTTAATTTGACCAAGCATCCAAATTTCAAAAGGAGTGTGCGTCTAAGGAAACCACAATGGTTATTCCTCATCATCCATGAAAGAAAGAGGCAGTCATAACCCTTTCTGATAAGCTAGTGTCACATGATTTGTTCAAAAAGAAAAAAAAAGGAAAAGGCCGCTAAGTCAAAAACTTTGAAACAAGTGACTTAGGCAAAAATTGGGGCATCCCGCTGGACATCAAAAATTCAAAAAATCAGTCCGGGAAAAAGTTAGGGAAAAATAAAAAGAATAAAAATGTGAAAACCAAAAAGTGAAAGAAAAATCTTCATCCAAAGAACAAATATGTGTGACTACCAGTCGAAAGACAATAAGGGTGACTGTTATTCCCCAAATAATCTCATTGGCTCTTAAACCATCAGTTTTATCCTTTTGAGAGATGAACATTTGTGTTAAATTAGCTGAATGTAGGACTGAAGAACATCACGGAGAATGGGTGGGTACAAATGATTTTGAGCCTAAAAATCCTTTTTTTCTGAAAACCAGGCCAAGTTAAAACCCTCAAAAGACCTAATTGAAGTAAGGTTTACTTTGAGAGCATACTCCAAACGAGATAGCGTTCCTGACTCCCATGAGTTGCGCTAAAAGATATTTGTTGGTATTGCATATGCATTCAAAAATCAATGTCGTATCTAAACTAGTGATTCATTCACAAGGTTTTGCGACATCTTTTCAGTAAAAACTTCAAGATTAACATGTCTGATGCATTAGAATTATCATTCTCAAAATTAAGATTTCCTGCTTGCATACATTTGTTTAACATCATGGAAGTTTACATTTGAGCATCAGTGATGAGCTTAATCTTTTGAGGCCTAAAACTCTTATGAGTAATTGGAAAATCATTTCAAGAATGATCCTATCCAGGGGCATGTTACCTGAAGGCTTTGTTGAATATTAGCAAGTTTGTTTTCCCAGTTGATGCTTTTGCACGGGGCAAAGTTTGAAGACTCTATTGATCAAAGAGTGTGCCAAGTTCAGTTAATCTGGGGCAGTTATGTTGAAATTCGACGAATCTCTCCAAGAGTTTGAAAACACTGGGGCAAATTATCTCTAGTTCTTGTAGTACAAAGTTTCCTCTCGGTGTAAAATCCTTTGTAGAACATGTGGTCTAGGGCAAAAAGCTAAATTGTGAACTCAACACTCTCCTATGCAGAGTTTGTTCTAGTGGATGTAGCCAAGTTTCCCCTCTGGTTATTGATCAAACAATGGATTTCCTCAAGATTGTTATGAGGTGTTGGACTTTTGAAATCCAATATTCCCCGATGGAGTGCCAGTTTGGGTATTTCCCAATCAAGTACTATTCGGGTATTCTCCAGCTGAGTATGATTATCTTCTCCGTCAGGTTATGATCAAGCATTTGTGAAGCTTTGGGGTGATGTTTCCCCTTGATGTGGAACCCCGCACAGAGTTTTACCTCTTGTTGTGATGTTGTTGCTGTGGTTGTTCCCCAACCAGTGAGCTGTGTTGTTCAACTAAGAAGTGTTAATATAGTAGTCTACTATTGGGTTTTCTCCCACCTTGTATTGGGTATTGATTTAAAGTTCCCCACAGCCTAACTTTTTGCTATGGTGTTAACTTCTTATTCCCCAGCTGGTTGATATCCCCAGTAGAGTTTGCTTTGTGTGCATCCCTGACAGGATCCCCAGCTATGTCTCCATTTTGTTGAGATTAGCCAAGTAATTAGCTGAGTTGTGGAGTTTCTTCATCCTTTGTTTACCCGTGTGTCTGTTTTGTCAGCATATTCATACGCATATTCATGCATGTGCATCATTTGCTTTATATAGCATCATGTGTTTTATATAGTGCATCTTGCATTTTTAGTACTTCTCCGTTCTCTGATGTGGTTTCCTCCGCAGAGTGTGTGTGAGTCCTCTCTTCATTAAAGTGTTGACCCTAAGCAGAAAGCGTTTATTTTTTCTAATTTCCCATTAAGTTTATTCCACGTGGAAAGTTTTATTTTAGTTTTCCTTTCTGATGCGTCCGCAAGTGCACGGAAATATCAAAGTAATATAAAAGATTGTCGAACCCACAGAGACCAATGTCAACCTACCGTAATCTATCGTTGCTTTGTAAAGCTAAGGCTAATGATATTTGATTAAAGGGAAACTAGAACTAAAACTAAAATAGAACTTAGAAAATATGATAATAGAGAGAGGCCGGAATATGGATTCCGCGTTCCTAAAGGACTTTGTAGAATTCGGGCATTAATTACAACTATAACTTAGTTCCGTAGAATATCCCAACTTAAAGACCCCGCCTCATGCTCTCGCGGTATTAACTAATGCCATACTTCCTAATCCCAAGATTTTTCTCTCGCTCGTCCGGTAAGTAGGAAATATATTTTGAAAGCCAATAATATCCTAAACGTATCTAAAGCGCTCTCGCTGTATTTGGATATGTTGCCTAATTTCCACTATCCGGTTCGACCCCCACGCACTCGTAGTGCTGGCTCTAAGCTTAATTAATTTATCACTCTCGTGACAAAATCGTGTTAAATAACCTCTCACTCTCGCGACAAAGCTATTTAAATTAGACTTGGAAATTAAAACCAAAACAACATTTTAATCATAAGTTCGCACCTATTATTTTCTACCGAGTCCCGTCGGTAGCGACGATCCTCATACGTCGGACTCAAAACTATTTAGCTAGACAAAATGACAGAAAGAAATAAGCAATTTTGGGTTATTAGATTAAACAAAAACATGATAAGCGATTTAAAATAATTTAATATAAGGCAAGACATAATTAAGCGATTAATTAACGACAGTAAAGTAAACAATAAAACAGAACCTGTAATTAAATGGAACTGGAAACAATGCTTGAACTGAAATCGTAATACACTGGCAGGCTTTGAATCAAATACATAAATTAAACTACAAAAATAAATCCTAAAACTATATTTGTAATAGTCCCCCGATGTGGAGAACTATTACTTTTAAATGGTAAAAGAAACTGCCTAAAAACTAAAACAAGGAAATTTTGGCGAAGAGAGAAAGAGAAGAGATTTGTGTAGCAAACAGCCTCCTTTTATAGCTTGAGAAGTTTGCGCGAAATGGGGAGAAAAAATCTCTAGTGGAAGTTAGTAGCCGAAAATATGTGAAGACTTGTTGAACGTGGTTTGAGTTGAATTCATACGTTGAGGGGTCCACGTAACTTAAACTTGAAATCTGGGAATTATGCTTGTGCCGGTCGCCATAGTCATGTAACGAGGGTCACAACTTTAAGCTTGTGACGGTCGCCATGCCAATGTGACGGTCGTCATGCTTCCTTATTGCAGAATACTTATTCTACTGTCAAAACATCTGGTTTTCTTCTATTTTCTTCTGTTTTCTTCTTTCTTATAATTAAATCCCAAGCTACCTGAAAATATAAAATCGAGACGTAAATCAAGGTGTAGGTCAAATAAAATAGAAGAAATCGAAACTAAAATTCATGTAAGTCAAGTGAAAAATACGATACATTTTCGAGTTATCAAATTCCCCCACACTTAAACCTTTGCTTGTCCTCAAGCAAACCTTGACTCGCGAGAAAAATAGTGTATACGGATACTCATCCTAGGCTACCAACTCTACTTCGGTTAAGTTTGTATCGATAGGTACTTGCTCACACATTAAGGATATCGTAACAACATAATTCCGCTTTTGCGGTCATCAACCTCCATCCTATACAAACCAATCCGAATCATGTCATTATACCTAAGCCTAACTCACTCATCCTTCTTTTATCCCTTTTCATTCTGGCGCAATCACATTAAGCCCGTTATCCTTTCACATTCATGGTAGGATAGCCTGTTAATGACTATGATCTCATTATCATCTTTCATTTTTTTTCTTTTCGTACATTGGTTTAAATAAAAATAAAGAAGTTTGCACCGTTGGGCTAGATGATCGGGTGAGGATCACCTAATTTATATGGAGCATTCATTTTTTTTTTCTTAATTTACCTTTTAAGCTTGAGATCATACACTTATTTGCATCGGCTTCCTACTTAGTGCGTGCTTAGGATGGTGTTGACTGCTAAATAAACTACTTAGGGACTACTAAAGGGGTGAGAACTTCAGGCTATGGCATAACAAGTACTCAAATCGATTTCCATAATTTAGAGGCTCACGGTGTTAAGACGATACCGATCTTGCAGAATTTTCCCAAGTCTCACAATCTAACCTCAATTTTGTCTGTAACCTAAGATTTTCAAAAGAAACACTATTTTTAACTAAAAAAATTTCAAAATATTTGGTATGTCTCAAGAGAATGGGGAAATCGATAGACAACATAAAATCAGCATAAAGACTCGACAGCACATGCAAAGACGCACGAGACATTTAAAATAGAAAAAAATTTAAAATCATGCTAGAAAACAGTAAATTTAACTAGAAAGCGGTAAAATGAAAGCGGGAAATGTTCCTCCCCCACACTTAAACCAAACATTGTCCTCAATGTTTTGATAAAAGGTGGTAAAGGAAGGATAGAACCTGTATGAATGACATGACCAAGTTCGCTCTGACTCTTCCCATGTTGTCCCTGTCTTCGCTGGCCTCTTCTACTCCGACGTCTTGTACTACGAGTTATCTGAATTTGCTGAAACTTCACTTTACTGAAGCCACTCATCCTACTACCTGTTTTCGAAGGAAGTACCTGCAAAAGTTGTTAGAAAAATACGGTGCGGTGTGTGCAGGTGGAACCTGACCATGCAAAAAGACAAGGAGAAGGTGAGTTATGAACAGGCGAGATATGCCCTCTCCTATCATACTCAACATTGGTGTCACCACCAGCAGCGACATTCGTAGGAATGCCCGTGGGCACCAGGTCATTTTAAGGGATTGTCATCTAGAGATCTTTCGCCTAAATGTAGCTGAGACGTGACAAGCGATACAATTCTTTATTTTCTGCAAACACAAACAATAAAAGGAAAACATTAGATTAAAATCTCGTGGGTTGCCACCCACGCAGGGCTTTCTTTAAAGTCGATAGCTCGACGGTTAGGAGTGTTAATCTTCGATTTCCATGGCCATTTATCAAGCCATCTCACATATCCCTCGCCTTTTCTTTTCTTCCTTCTGTGGGGTGGTTCATTCTTTTGAACTTGTGGTGGTGGTTCTGGATCTATCCTAAGTATCAGCTTTTCAAGTTTGGGCTTAGCTATTTCATCCACCATCTCAAAGTCCAACCTTATCCTCTTAGCGGTAATGATATCCCAAGTTTCATGGTCCTCGAATTTTCTCTTTTTATGCGTGACCTCAAACAAAGATGCATCGGTGTGGATATTTTCCAATACCTCCGCATACGTTTTGGATTGGGATTCTACCTTAGCTTCCACAAACCTTTGCAAGAAAGGAATTGGTGGGGTATATGGAGGAGGAACGACATTAGGTGCTTTCTTCGCTGCCTCTTTGACGACCTCCCTTTCAGGTGGTCCCAGTGAATTTTTCTCAATCTCTGCTTCTTCCTCACCAGAACTCCCCTCAACCTCAATATCACTCTCCTCACCCTCACTATCACTCTCCTCACCCTCATTATCACTCTCCTCGGGATTCTCGATTTGTTTTTCATTAATGGTTGTTACAACATCCACATGCTCCTCAGGGGAGGGTCCTATAGGTGTCTGTGCAAGCAGGGAGATTTGAGTTTCCAATACCTCAGTGTGAGTCGCGAGGGACTCGACCATAGTGCTTATCTGCCTAAGGGTTTCATAAGTATCGAGATGTTTTCTTCTAAGCTCTTCATTATGGAGAGTTTGTGTCTCCACAAAGTGCTCCATCATAGATTCTAACCTAGAATTAGTTGTTGTTTCAAGGAAATCCTCCATTAATGTTTCGAGGTTGGAATTAACGGATTCTTGTGGTTCCTCAAAATATTGGGAGTGGTAATTTGGGTGGAAATTAGTTAGTGTTGCGTTGAAATCCTCCATTAGTATTTCGAGATTGGAATTTTGTGATTCTTGAGGTTCCTCGAAATTTTGCGAATGGTAATTGTAGAAAAAATTTAGGTGATACATAGTAATGAGTGCCTTAGTATATACGGTGCAACAACGGAATAACAATATTGACTGTTGGTCCCCGGCAACGGCGCCAAAAACTTGATGCGTTCGCAAGTGCATGGAAATATCAAAGTAATATAAAAGATTGTCGAACCCACAGAGACCAATGTCAACCTACCGTAATCTATCGTTGTTTTGTAAAGCTAAGGATAATGATATTTAATTAAAGGGAAACTAGAATTAAAACTAAAAATGAACTAAGAAAATATGATAATAAAGAGAGGCCGGAATATGGATTCCGCGTTCCTAAAGGACTTTGTAGAATTCGGGCATTAATTACAACTATAACTTAGTTCCGTAGAATATCCCAACTTAAAGACCCCGCCTCATGCTCTCGCGGTATTAACTAATGCCATACTTCCTAATCCCAAGATTTTTCTCTCGCTCGTCCGGTAACTAGGAAATATATTTTGAAAGCCAATAATATCCTAAACGTATCTAAAGCGCTCTCGCTGTATTTGGATATGTTGCTTAATTTCCACTATCCGGTTCGACCCCCACGCTCTCGCAGTGCCGGCTCTAACCTTAATTAATTTCTCACTCTCATGACAAAATCATGTTAAATAACCTCTCACTCTCGCGAAAAAGCTATTTAAATTAGACTTGGAAATTAAAACCAAAACAGCATTTTAATCATAAGTTCGCACCTATTATTTTCTATCGAGTCCCGTCGATACCGACGGTCCTCATACGCCGGACTCAAAACTATTTAGCTAGATAAAATGACAGAAAGAAATAAGCAATTTTGGGTTTTTAGATTAAACAAAAACATGATAAGCAATTTAAAATAATTTAATATAAGGCAAGACATAATTAAGCGATTAATTAACGACAGTAAAGTAAACAATAAAACAGAACCTGTAATTAAATGGAACTGGAAACAATGCTTGAACTGAAGTCGTAATACGCTGGCAGGCTTTGAATCAAATACATAAATTAAACTACAGAAATAAATCCTAAAACTATATTTGTAATAGTCCCCCGATGTGGAGAACTATTACTTTTAAATGGTAAAAGAAACTGCCTAAAAACTAAAACAAGGAAATTCTGGCGAAGAGAGAAAGAGAAGAGATTTGTGTAGCAAACAACCTCCTTTTATAGCTTGAGAAGTTTGCGCGAAATGGGGAGAAAAAATCTCTAGTGGAAGTTAGTAGCCGAAAATATGTGAAGACTTGTTGAACGTGGTTTGAGTTGAATTCATACGTTGAGTGGTCCATGTAACTTAAACTTGAAATCTGGGAATTATGCTTGTGCCGGTCGCCATAGTCATGTAACGAGGGTCACAACTTTAAGCTTGTGACGGTCGCCATGCCAATGTGACGGTCGTCATGCTTCCTTATTGCAGAATACTTATTCTACTGTCAAAACATCTGGTTTTCTTCTATTTTCTTCTGTTTTCTTCTTTCTTATAATTAAATCCCAAACTACCTGAAAATATAAAATCGAGACGTAAATCAAGGTGTAGGTCAAATAAAATAGAAGAAATCGAAACTAAAATTCATGTAAGTCAAGTGAAAAATACGATACATTTTCGAGTTATCAAATTCCCCCACACTTAAACCTTTGCTTGTCCTCAAGCAAACCTTGACTCGCGAGAAAAATAGTGTATACGGATACTCATCCTAGGCTACCAACTCTACTTCGGTTAAGTTTGTATCGATAGGTACTTGCTCACACATTAAGGATATCGTAACAACACAATTCCGCTTTTGCGGTCATCAACCTCCATCCTATACAAACCAATCTGAATCATGTCATTATACCTAAGCCTAACTCACTCATCCTTCTTTTATCCCTTTTCATTCTGGCGCAATCACATTAAGCCCGTTATCCTTTCACATTCATGGTAGGATAGCCTGTTAATGACTATGATCTCATTATCATCTTTCATTTTTTTTCTTTTTGCACATTGGCTTAAATAAAAATAAAGAAGTTTGCACCATTGGGCTAGATGATCGGGTGAAGATCACCTAATTTAGATGGAGCATTCATTTTTTTCTTTTCTTAATTTACCTTTTAAGCTTGAGATCATACACTTATTTGCATCGGCTTCCTACTTAGTGCGTGCTTAGGATGGTGCTGACTGCTAAATAAACTACTTAGGGACTACTAAAGGGGTGAGAACTTAAGGCTATGGCATAACAAGTACTCAAATCGATTTCCATAATTTAGAGGCTCACGGTGTTAAGACGATACCGATCTTGCAGAATTTTCCCAAGTCTCACAATCTAACCTCAATTTTGTCTGTAACCTAAGATTTTCAAAAGAAACACTATTTTTAACTAAAAAATTTTCAAAATATTTGGTATGTCTCAAGAGAATGGGGAAATCGATAGACAACATAAAATCAGCATAAAGACTCGACAGCACATGCAAAGACGCACGAGACATTTAAAATAGAAAAAATTTTAAAATCATGCTAGAAAACAGTAAATTTAACTAGAAAGCGGTAAAATGAAAGCGGGAAATGTTCCTCCCCCACACTTAAACCAAACATTGTCCTCAATGTTTTGATAAAAGGTGGTAAAGGAAGGATAGAACCTGTATGAATGCCACGACCAAGTTCGCTCTGACTCTTCCCATGTTGTCCCTGTCTTCGCTGGCCTCTTCTACTCCGGCGTCTTGTACTACGAGTTATCTGAATTTGCTGAAACTTCACTTTACTGAAGCCACTCATACTACTACCTGTTTTCGAAGGAAGTACCTGCAAAAATTGTTAGAAAAATACGGTGCGGTGTGTGCAGGTAGAACCTGACCATGCAAAAAGACAAGGAGAAGGTGAGTTATGAACAGGCGAGATATGCCCTCTCCTATCATACTCAACATTGGTGTCACCACCAGCAGCGACATTCGTAGGAATGCCCGTGGGCACCAGGTCATTTTAAGGGATTGTCATCTAGAGATCTTTCGCCTAAATGTAGCTGAGACGTGACAAGCGATACAATTCTTTATTTTCTGCAAACACAAACAATAAAAGGAAAACATTAGATTAAAATCTCGTGGGTTGCCACCCACGCAGGGCTTTGTTTAAAGTCGATAGCTCGACGGTTAGGAGTGTTAATCTTCGGTTTCCATGGCCATTTATCAAGCCATCTCACATATCCCTCACCTTTTCTTTTCTTCCTTCTGTGGGGTGGTTCATTCTTTTGAACTCGTGGTGGTGGTTCTGGATCTATCCTAAGTATCAGCTTTTCAAGTTTGGGCTTAGCTATTTCATCCACCATCTCAAAGTCCAACCTTATCCTCTTAGCGGTAATGACATCCCAAGTTTCATGGTCCTCAAATTTTTTCTTTTTATGCGTGACCTCAAACAAAGATGCATCGGTGTGGATATTTTCCAATACCTCCGCATACGTTTTGGATTGGGATTCTACCTTAGCTTCCACAAACCTTTGCAAGAAAGGAATTGGTGGGGTATATGGAGGAGGAACGACATTAGGTGCTTTCTTCGCTGCCTCTTTGACGACCTCCCTTTCAGGTGGTTCCAGTGAATTTTTCTCAATCTCTGCTTCTTCCTCACCAGAACTCCCCTCAACCTCAATATCACTCTCCTCACCCTCACTATCACTCTCCTCACCCTCATTATCACTCTCCTCGGGATTCTCGATTTGTTTTTCATTAATGGTTGTTACAACATCCACATGCTCCTCAGGGGAGGGTCCTATAGGTGTCTGTGCAAGCAGGGAGATTTGAGTTTCCAATACCTCAGTGTGAGTCGCGAGGGACTCGACCATAGTGCTTATCTGCCTAAGGGTTTCATAAGTATCGAGATGTTGTCATCTAAGCTCTTCATTATGGAGAGTTTGGGTCTCCACAAAGTGCTCCATCATAGATTCTAACCTAGAATTAGTTGTTGTTTCAAGGAAATCCTCCATTAATGTTTCGAGGTTGGAATTAACGGATTCTTGTGGTTCCTCAAAATATTGGGAGTGGTAATTTGGGTGGAAATTAGTTAGTGTTGCGTTGAAATCCTCTATTAGTATTTCGAGATTGGAATTATGTGATTCTTGAGGTTCCTCGAAATTTTGCGAATGGTAATTGTAGAAAAAATTTAGGTGATACATAGTAATGAGTGCCTTAGTATATACGGTGCAACAACGGAATAACAATATTGACTGTTGGTCCCCGGCAACGGAGCCAAAAACTTGATGCGTTCGCAAGTGCACGAAAATATCGAAGTAATATAAAAGATTGTCGAACCCACAGAGACCAATGTCAACCTACCGTAATCTATCGTTGTTTTGTAAAGCTAAGGATAATGATATTTAATTAAATGGAAACTAGAATTAAAACTTAAAATGAACTAAGAAAATATGATAATAAAGAGAGCCCGGAATATGGATTCCGCGTTCCTAAAGGACTTTGTAGAATTCGGGCATTAATTACAACTATAACTTAGTTCCGTAGAATATCCCAACTTAAAGACCCCGCCTCATGCTCTCGCAGTATTAACTAATGCCATACTTCCTAATCCTAAGATTTTTCTCTCGCTCGTCCGGTAACTAGGAAATATATTTTGAAAGCCAATAATATCCTAAACGTATCTAAAGCGCTCTCGCTGTATTTGGATATGTTGCCTAATTTCCACTATCCGGTTCGACCCCCACGCTCTCGCAGTGCCGCCTCTAACCTTAATTAATTTCTCACTCTCATGACAAAATCATGTTAAATAACCTCTCACTCTCGCGACAAAGCTATTTAAATTAGACTTGGAAATTAAAACCAAAACAGCATTTTAATCATAAGTTCGCACCTATTATTTTCTACCGAGTCCCGTCGGTAGCGACGGTCCTCATACGCCGGACTCAAAACTATTTAGCTAGACAAAATGACAGAAATATATAAGAAATATTGGGTTTTTAGATTAAACAAAAACATGATAAGCAATTTAAAATAATTTAATATAAGGCAACACATAATTAAGCGATTAATTAACGATAGTAAAGTAAACAATAAAACAGAACCTGTAATTAAATGGAACTGGAAACAATGCTTGAACTGAAGTCGTAATACGCTGGCAGGCTTTGAATCAAATACATAAATTAAACTACAGAAATAAATCCTAAAACTATATTTGTAATAGTCCCCCGATGTGGAGAACTATTACTTTTAAATGGTAAAAGAAACTGCCTAAAAACTAAAACAAGGAAATTCTGGCGAAGAGAGAAAGAGAAGAGATTTGTGTAGCAAACGGCCTCCTTTTATAGCTTGAGAAGTTGGCGCGAAATGGGGAGAAAAAATCTCTAGTGGAAGTTAGTGGCCGAAAATATGTGAAGACTTGTTGAACGTGGTTTGAGTTGAATTCATACGTTGAGTGGTCCACGTAACTTAAACTTGAAATCTGGGAATTATGCTTGTGTCGGTCGCCATAGTCATGTGACGAGGGTCACAACTTTAATCTTGTGACGGTCGCCATGCCAATGTGACGGTCGTCATGCTTCCTTAATGCAGAATACTTATTCTGCTGTCAAAACATCTGGTTTTCTTCTATTTTCTTATGTTTTCTTCTTTCTTATAATTAAATCCCAAGATACCTGAAAATATAAAATCGAGACGTAAATCAAGGTGTAGATTAAATAAAATAGAAGAAATCGCAACTAAAATTCATGTAAGTCAAGTGAAAAATACGATACATTTTCGAGTTATCACTTTCCAGTTCATTATCTGGATGGGACCAATCCCCAGTTGAGTTATTTCCTCATTGGGATGATCTAGTTTGACCGTTTCTCTCCAGTTTGTTCCTGGATTGAACTTTGGTCTCCAGCGGTGACTACTTTGAAGCTTTCTAGGTTATGTAACCTAGATGATTGGGATTGCATTTATTTTGAACCTTCGAAAATTTTGTATTACTCAGCAGATGATCTGTTTGTGATTACCAACAGAAGATGGAGATTTTGTTTCTCCAGCAGGGTTGTGACAACACTCTTTTGGAATTTATTACGTGACAATAAGTGGTAGTCTCTTTATTTGAGGAGCTTGTGGGTCCCCAGTTATCAAACTGTATCTTTTACATCAAATGGTATCTCTTCGGCCGTTCCCGTCAGAGAAGTTCATTATGAATTCCCAACAGATGGTTGTCTCTTTATTTGAGAAGTTTGTTACGTGATCTAACTTGCCCATATCTCCTATGAAGATCCCTGGTAGAGTTATTGATTCTAGGAAGTCTCCACAGCAGATTTCCAGTTAACCTCAGCAGAAGGTGGCTCTATTTCAGATTCTTTGGTTAATCTCAGTAGTAGATTCTCTAGTAAGTTTTAAAAAATAGAATTCTTAACAAGCCTCGGCAGAAGGTATTTTCTTTCCAAGAATCTCGGCAGTAGATTTCTCGGATAATTTCAAAAAAAAAATTATTACAGCAACCTCGACAGAAGGTATTTTCTTTTTAGGATCTCGACAGTAGTATCCTTAAAACATTTTTCAGTAAAGCCTCGGCAGCAGGCATGTTTTCAATTATTCCTCGGTAGTAGGAACTATATATAAAATCTCGGCAGAAGGTGTTTCATTTGAAGGTTCTCTGGTTGATCTTGGCAATAGATTCCTCAGTAAATTTTTGATGGTTAACACATTTCCCAACATATATATATATGTATATATATATATATATATATTTATAATAAAAAATCTTGGTAGAAAGTATTCCCAAATGAAGTCCTAAGTCTCAACAGTAGACTCCTACAGTTGATATATTTTGAAATCCCCGTAGTGGACCTCGTCAGCAGGTTATCCAAGTGGAGTTTGTTAAAAGATCTTATTAAAATATCTCCATTTACCCTCGTGGTAGTTAATATATCTCATGTTCTCTTTAGTTCGCATACCATATGCCTGGTAGTAGGTGATCTCTACTCCAATGGATGGTAAGTCTCTTCGGTTAGACGGGATAGTTCGTTGTTGAGATTTGGTTACTCCAATGAATGGCAAGTCTCTTCGGTTAGACGGTACAGTTCGTTGTTGAGATTTGGTTACTCCGGTGAATGGTAAGTCTCTTCGGTTAGACGGGATAGTTCGTTGTTGAGATTTGGTTACTCCGATGAATGGTAAGTGTCTTCGGTTAGACGGGACAGTTCGTTGTTGAGATTTGGTTACTCCGATGAATGGTAAGTCTCTGCGGTTAGACGGGACAGTTCGTTGTTGAGATTTGGTTACTCCGATGAATGGTAAGTCTCTTCGGTTAGACGGGACAGTTCGTTGTTGAGATTTGATTACTCCGATGAATGGTAAGTCTCTTCGGTTAGATGGGATAGTTCGTTGTTGAGATTTGGTTAATCTGATGAATGGTAAGTCTCTTCGGTTAGACAGGACAATTCATTGTTGAGATTTGGTTACTCCGATGAATGGTAAGTCTCTTCGGTTAGACGGGACAGTTCGTTGTTGAGATTTGATTACTCCGATGAATGGTAAGTCTCTTCGGTTAGATGGGACAGTTCGTTGTTGAGATTTGGTTACTCCGATGAATGGTAAGTCTCTTCGGTTAGATGGGACAGTTCATTGTTGAGATTTCTATTACTCCGGTGAATGGTAAGTCTCTTCGGTTAGACGGGACAATTCGTTGTTGAGGTTTTCTACTCCGATGGATGGTTAGTCTCTTCGGTATGCTAGAGATAGTTCATTGTCGAGGTATTGCTTTTCCGTAGTGGAGCCTTGTTGTGCTAGATCTTCCCTGTTGAGTTATATCCTTGTTATTTTGTGGTTTATTTCCATATACAGTTATCCCCAATTCGAATCATCTCCTCAGCTGAGTCCCAATAGTTGTGCGGTATGTTCCCCGACTAGTTGGTGGTCTCCTGGGATGTGTTTCCCCGGTGGAGTTTCATTCTCCTGTTCTTCATTTTATTGATCTTTTGTGGTGTTGTTTTCTCCCCACAGAGATCTTGTGTTTGCATATCATTTGCATAATTATATCATTTTTATGGTCTCTTAGGGCCAAAAATTGGGTTTATTGTTATATTTAAGTCTCTTCTATCTCGTCGAGACAAAGATGTCCATCTTCATATCTCCAGATAGAAGAATCTTAAATAGGGGCAGCTGTAATACCCTAATTTTTACCCCTAAGATTCTCAGCTTGTCATGTGCATTCATGCATACAAACAAGATCACACATTGGTTCCCTCTTTTACAAGATTGTGCCTTGCAGGGATCTTTAAGTATGTGTGTGTTTGTCGGTTATATTATTGGTTAATTTGTTTTTGTTTAATAACCTTTAATCAAAATCCAAAAATATTTTTTTTTCTTTCACTAACATTTTCAGGGGAAGAACAGATTAAAGATACAAAAAAAAACAGTCCCACGGCTCGAATGAATTTCATCTGAACAAAGTCAAAGTTGATCTGCGAGTCATTCAAAAGTCATCTGATCAAGAGTTTCCAAGATTTAATTGATTATTATTCAAGAGACTCCAAGGTTCATGTGCTTATTTCCATGCCTTATTTGACAGCAAAGAGAAATCGAGCCAGAGCCAAGACAGCACATCAAAAAGCCATTTTTCTCATTTTTTCACTGTGTTAATCGATTAACGCATTGTGCACTGAAAATGGTTAATCGATTAACACGTACAATTTTTGAAAAAATGTGCCAAATTCAAATTCTGCAGCAATTGGAACCAATTTTCATCATTTTGATCACATGTGGAATATTCTAGACCATCCCATTTTAATTCCCTACATCATCATAATTAATTCCTACCATGTATCTCCACTAATCACCACTCTTTTGATAATTTCCCTCCAAATTCAAATTCCAAGCCTAATTTTCATTTCCAAACCAAATTCCAAACCACCAAATTTCCAAGCCTAAACTCTATAAATAGAGACCTCATTTCATTCATTTCACAAGCTTTTGAGAGCCAACAAACCTCTTGCAAATTCTCTTCCCAACCACAAAATTTCACTAAAGCTCACTTTTCTTCTTTTGAAAGTTAACAAGAATTCACATTGAGTCTTGTTCAACTTTGAGCTTGACCTTCATCCAAGCTTGTTTTCTTCATCAATTCTCATAGATCAAGGCTTTGGTGTTTGTATCTTGATGCAATTTGAAGGAATTTTCATATTTGAAGTGGTAATTCATCTTTCACCATTGTTGAAGCTTCATCTTCATCTTCCATAATGTAGATCCTTGGTGGATTCTTGTTACTTGATCCTTTGGATCTTGTAATTGTGTTTGATTACTGGTTTTTGCTGTTGTTTTACTCAAAATTTCGTGTAAATTGCATCCTTGGTCATGAGGTGTTTGAATAAATGATTGATCAAGGATTTTGTAATCTCCAAACTGATTTGTTGCTGTTTTTACAGTGTTAATCGATTAACCAAAACCAGCACGAATTGGTTAATCGATTAACAGTTGGATTTTGCACCCAGAATTGCATTTTTCAACTGGTTAATCGATTAACACTTTTACACATGAAATGGTTAATTGATTAACCAGTGTCCCGAATGTGTTTTTTGCTTGTTTTTGGGACTGTTTTGGTTCCTCTTCCTCTTTCTTCCCCTTTCTTCTTGTTTTGGCCTTGAAGCACATTGTTGAGATTAATTTCTCTTCAATTTCAATGGACTTTGGATATGGTTAGAGTAATTAAACATTCATTAGTTCAAATCTATCTTTAAATTAATTGTTGAATTCATTTGAGGTGCTTTGAATTAGTGATATGTTTTCACACTTAAATCTATCAATTAAAGGTGATTGAACATGAAGATGAAAGGATCTTGAAAGTGTAACTCAATTTGGTTTTCTCTTCATCTATTTCTTTTTTTATTTTGATCGATGAAAGTCTTATGGATCTTAGAATTTCTTTGTTGAATTATTGATCAAGACTAGATCGCTACCTATTTTCTTTTCGTGTGGTATTGCTTTCGGATGACGATTTACATATCGCTCGTCTAGCATGCATTAGCACATATATCATTTTGACCGGCGTCATTGTAGGGTAATTACTACATAAATTACTCGGCGATTGCTTAACATAGCCCTACATTTGTCACTCTTTATCCAATTCGGAACTTGAACTTTCGTGGTCCGGACATTGATTGGTCGCGTCAACCCAATGATGGAAAATATTTTGTATTAGGTTCAAAATCTTTAAAGCTTTTTGTTGTAGAGGCTTTGATTCTATCAATCTTCTAACAAGTCTTCATTAACCTTGACCTAAGTACATTTTTTAATCATTATAGTTAAGGACGCGAAACAGAATAATCGGTGAAGGCTTATGGCACTAGAGCCTTATGCTACTAATCACTAACTTCTAACCTTATTTTCACGCTTCCTTCTTGCTCCCTATCTCTCTTTATTTTTTTTATGCTTTATGTCATCATATTATCTTGTGCTTTTGTTTTTCTTTTGTCCATTTGGACCCAAAAACATTAAAAAAGGATTAAACCACTAAAAGACTTGTGCTCTCAATTGTTGGACTATGCCCACTATCCTTTGCATTGGAGGACCTATACTCTTGATTATGGACTTATGGACTTAGACTTAGGACTCTCTCCCTTGTGCTTTGGACCATTATGGAGTTTGATATTCTTGCCTTTATTTGGCTTGCTTATTGGCTCAAGAGGACAAAATTCTTTTCTTATTATGCTTTGAAGAGTGCCTCCATGTGGTCAGATCTTTCTTACCTTAGCTTTTATTTTATGCACTAAGATAATCACTTCTTCTCCACCCCTTCTTCAATTTTCAAAATTTTCTCTCTTTTTCAAAACTTTCTTGTTTTCAAACTTAAAACCGTTTTCATAATAAAACCTTGACTTCGCCCGAGCGATTTTTAAACTTTTCTTTTTTTCTTTAATAAATTTCAATCCATGTTAATCATATTTTGACCATTTCAAAAAAGACTTTAAAAAAATACCAAACTCATCAATCTTTTTATTTGTGCCTTATGCACTTCTTCCCTTTAAAAGTTTTTCATAAGTTTAGACATGATTCATTTCTTCAAGCAGAATTATTCGCTTAGAAATGACGACTTGTGTTTACACTTAAAATCAACCAAAACAAACAAATTTCATTCTTTGTACCACGAGCTACGAGGTTTTGATCCTACATTGCACTTCGTGGGTACGTAGGCATGAGGCAATAAGTCTCTCCAAACACAAAAATCTTAAAAAAATACTTCTCTTCTCATCCCTCCCAATCTCTTTTCAAGCAAACCTTTTCAAACCAAAAGCGGTAGATATTTCATAGGGTTCCTATATAGTACTATAGACGTTTTGGGTGCCAATACCTTCCCATTGCGTAACCAACACCCCTTACCCATTCTCTGTTTGTTCTTGTTTTTTTTTAAAACTCCTTAGGTTTTGTTCGCTCTTTTTCCTTTCCTTTTTTGGATAAAATAAAAGTGCGGTGGCGACTCTTGTTTTTCTTGAGTTAAGTTAATCAATAGATTACACTGACAAATTTCCCCGCTACACTATCAAGACATGCCAGGGTTGGATACCAACATCGTGGAACATAACTTACAACTGAAACCATAATGTCCGCCAGTCAAACAAAAATTGAGAAGGACTCACCCTGATATGGCCATCAAAATTAAGGAGGAAGTGCAGAAATAGATTGACGCAAGTTTCCTTGCCACCTCAAAATATCCTCAATGGCTAGCCAACATAGTGCCCGTTCCAAAGAAGGATGGGAAAGTCAAAATGTGTGTAGACTACAGGGATTTAAACAAAGCAACTCCAAAGGATGGTTTCCCCCTACCTCACATTGACATGCTAGTTGACAGCACTGCAAAATTCAATGTATTCTTTTTCATGGATGGATTCTCGGGCTATAATCAAATCAGAATGGCACCAGAAGACATGGAGAAAACTTCATTCATCACCCCATGGGGCACCTTTTGTTACAAAGTAATGTCGTTTGTCTGAAGATCGCAGGGGCAACCTATCAAAGGGCCATGAAAACTCCGTTTCACGACATGATACATAAAGAAATCGAAGTATATGTCGATGAGATGATTGCCAAATCTAAAACAGAAGAAGAACATGTGGAGAATTTGTCAAAACTATTCGAGCATCCGAGAAAATACAAACTCTGCTTGAATCCCAACAAATGTACATTCGGTGTTCGCTCAAGAAAACTTTTGGGATTCATCGTCCGCCAAAAAGGAATTGAGGTTGATCCCGACAAAGTCAAGTCCATTCAAGAGATGCCTTCACCAAAGACTGAAAAATAAGTCAGAGGATTTTTGGGGCATCTAAATTGCATCTCAAGATTCATATTCCTCATCACCGCGACATGCGTGCCAATATTCAAACTACTTAGAAATAACCAAAGATGTATATGGACAGAAGATTGCCAAAAGGCTTTTGACAGCATTAAAGAATATCTGCTAAATCCACCTATTATGTCTCCTCCAGTGGAAGGAAGACCACTAATCATCTACTTAATAGTCTTGGAAGACTCTATGGGTTGTGTGCTTGGCCAACAAGATGAAACGAAAAGAAAAGAGTCTGCCATTTATTACTTAAGCAAGAAGTTCACAGACTGTGAAACTCGGTACACTATGCTCAGGAAAACTTGTTGCGCTCTGGCTTGGGCAGCTAAACGTCTTTGCCAGTACATGATTTTTCACACTACTTGGTTAATCTCCGAAATCGATCCGATCAAGTACGTCTTTGAAAAGTCTGCTTTAACATGAAGGATTGCCCATTGGCAGATGTTGTTATCAGAATACGACATCGAGTACCATGCTCAAAAATCCGTCAAAGGAAGTGTTTTAGCCGATCATTTGGCTCATCAATCGATTGATGATCAGGAATCAATCAAGTTTGACTTCCCAGACAAAGATGTGATGTACCTAAAAAGGAAAGATTCCGATGAACCGCTACCAAATGAAGGGCCAGAGCCAGGATCCCAATGGGGACTAATATTCGACAGAGTTGTCAACGCTTACGGAAATGAAATTAGGGCAATCATTGGTACCCCTCAGGGTACCCATATTCCTTTCACCGCCAGATTGTCATTCAAATGTACAAACAATGAGGCCGAATACGAAGCTTGCATCATGGGTCACGAAGAAGCTATTGACTTAAGGATAAAGAACTTGGATGTGTATGGAGACTCAGCTCTGGTTATAAATCATATCAAAGGAGAGTGGAACACATATCAACCAGGACTGATTCCTTACAAAGACTACATAATAAGGTTGTTACCCTTCTTCAACAAGATTGAGTTTCATCATATTCCTCGTGAAGAAAACCACATGGTTGATGCACTAGCTACCCTATCCTCCATGATTAGTGTGAGTCGATGGAACGACGTACCCAGGATTGACATAATGCACCTTGATAGCCCTAATTACATATTTGCAGTGGAAGTCGTCATAGATGATAAACCGTGGTATCACGATATCAAATGCTTCCTTCACAGACAGGAATATCTACCTGGGGCATCAAGAAAAGAAAGGAAGACTCTTAGAAGACTGGCTGGCAACTTCTTCCTAAATAATGATGTGCTCTATAAGATAAACTTTGACATTGTTTTGCTCAGATGCGTAGACAGACACGAAGCAAACATGCTGATGAAAGAAATTCATGAAGGATCCTTTGGCACTCATGCCAATGGACATACAATGGCAAGACAAATTCTAAGAGCAGGATATTATTGGCTAACAATGGAATCCAATTGCTACAAGTTCATGAGGAAGTGTCACAAGTGTCAAATATACGCCGACAAAATCCATGTACCGCCAACGCATCTCAAAATCCTTTCTTCTCCATGGCTTTTCTCTATACGGGGGATCGACATAATTGGCATGATTGAACCCAAAGCTTCAAAAGTACATCGGTTCATTCTGGTAGCCATTGACTACTTCACCAAATGGGTTTAAGCAGTATCATACACCAATGTGACTAGACAAGTTGTAATCCGATTTATCAAGAACAATCTCATCTGCTGTTATAGTGTTCCAAGCCAGATCATTACTGATAATGGATCGAACCTAAACAACAAGATGATGAAAGAGTTATGTGCTGAGTTCAAAATTGAACACCATAACTCATCTCTCTACCGGCCTAAAATGAATGGACCGGTAGTGTAGCGAGCGATTTTGGACGCGGTTCTTAAGCGTTGGTCGCTCTCTGCGGTTTGAGCTTAAACTACAGGTCGATTCATTTTTTATCCTATTAAAGCTGAATAAGGAAGGGAAATAGATGTCTCCAATTAACCCTGCTTGCATAGTGAGTTTAAACAGCGGTCTGTTAGGTTACGAATGCTATCAATGTGGGGGGCCCTTGTACTGGTTATTTGTATTTTCACCAATACGGTTCTTCTTTCTTTCTAGGATCTTCTAGCGGGGTATTAAGACTGTCCGAGTCTACGGGTTTCCTTCCTATTTAACGAAGGGGTCGCTTGAGAATGTCTTTGAGATTCAAGGAGATTAGACTGTCCAAGTCTAGAGTTTCGCCTTTTGTACTATGCTTTGAGAAAGAATAGTAGACTCTACGACAGGACTGCTCTATGCAGATGACTAGGTTCTGTTCCTATACCTTTAGGAGGTCGTCGGGACAATTTGTACGAAGCCCAAGAGGAGGCTGGAAACTTTTAAGAAGCCGACGAGTCCTTGTACTAAGCCCAAGAGAAGGCTATCATTCCCGGGGGAAGAGATCATTATAGGAAGCCTAAGAGGAGGCTGTGAATACTTCTAAGAAGTCGTAGGGTCCTTGTACTAAGCCCAAGAGGAGGCGGGGTTGCTTTTAGGAAGCCTGTGGGTCCTTGTATGATGCCCAAGAGGAGGCCGATGCTTTTAAGAAGCCCGTGGATCCCCAAACCCCGAGAAATTCAAGGCAATGCTATTCACCGAGAATAAATCAAAGTCAGGAAAGTTCGAGAATTTGGAAGAAACTCAAAGATGCCATTCACGAAGAATACATTCATCTTGGGGAGTTGAGTCTCTTAACATTCCCTAATGAGGACAGCCGAAGAGAAGACTGTATCTGGTGATCCTATTGGGAATCTAGTTGTCTATTTCTACGAATAAATGAAACGGCGTCACTTAGTTCTTGACGTAGTTGCCAGGGAAACTCTAAATATCTATACTATTATTACACAGTTGATATGAGTTTATGAAAGAAGACTTACAGTGAAACAGCCCCACAATACAGTTATATGTATATGAAAGCGGTAAATGAAAGCAATAACCACTTACTCGGTTGTAGAGCTTCCATGCTGTTTGGTTAGTTGTTCAACAAAGAAAGATTGAAAACAACAGTATATTCAAAATCAAAGGAGAAAGTGCTTTGAAAAAGAAAGGTTTGGGGCTTACAGCTCAAAGAGAGGCCCAGGGTTTTATCAGTGAGCGCACTGTTTGAATTTGTACAGAGGGACTTATACAAGTGACTGAGGCCCAAAAAGTTTTCTGTACAAAGGGATGGGTCTTACACTCTCTCAAGAGGCCCAAAAAGTTTAAAGAAAAAGAGTGGGGCTTATAACACGAGGGTAGGCCCAGTTGACTTTTCGTTTAAACATGGCGATCGCGCCGAGGTTTTCTTTTAACGCAGAGGGACTTATACAATAAGTGAGGCCCAAAATGTTTTGGTTAAAATGGGATTGGGTCTTACACTCTAATAGAGGCCCAAAGTGTTTTGAATGGGTCTTATAGCTCAAGGAGAGGCCCAAGGTTATTTTGAAAAGGCGACGATCGCCCTGTTGGTTTTTGACGGTATCGGGACTTATACAATACACTGAGGCCCAAAAATGATTTGGTCATGAAAGGATTGGGTCTTACACTCTCTCAAGAGGCCCAAAGAGTTTTAAAAATGATTTATGAGGGTTGAATTAATCCAAAAACCCTAATTTGTTTTCAAAAATGTATTTAATTGAAAAATATCAATTAAAAATGATCAAAATTGTTTAACATATGAAAAACAAATTTTGATCTTTGATTAATGCTTCAAAAATTAAGTATTGACCTACAAAATAATTAGAAAGCATTAAAAGTTGCAAAATCAATGTAGAAAAAATATTTAAAATGTTAAAAACAATTAAAACATTAATTCTTTGCAAAAATATCAATTATATAAAATAAATAATATTTTTGGGATTTTTTTGTTAAAACAAAATATTTTAACATTTTTGTGAATTATTAAAAAAAGAATCAACTCAAAATCATTAAAACTCAGAGAGAAATTAATTTTTGAATCAATTAAACAAAATCACAAAATTAAAATATTTGAATTTATGAAAAAGGTGCCAAGAACACAAGCAAGAACACGCGCGTTTTTCTGGGTTTGGCTGATTTGTGTTTTCCATCCAATCTCACTGAATACGTAATCATATCATGCAATCCACATATCATTATGCTCGTCTCAACCTCACGATCATGTTTATGTCAATTAATTTCATTTAAATTAAACATACAACAAGAAATCATGAAAAATCCTCAAGAACCCTAATTTTTGCATGAAGGATAGGATTTTTGATACACGATTCAAACAATGCAATGTATTGAGGGGAAACATTCCATGCATGATTATGAACATATGGCTAAATTATTGTGCGAGGAAATATGCATAGATTGAGAGATGACCAAGTATGTGCTTACCTCTAGGCCGTGACAGCAAGTGCAATGTGATTTTTGATTTGGAGGTGTTACAGATGAGTGGTGATGATCTGAACAGCTTCCTTACACCCTATGGAGTGTGTTTGAATGCTTGGACCTGATTGAAAATGGCTGGAACAATTTGTGGTACCTCAGCTGCAACTTGATTGAAAATTTGAGCAACCAGCTGGTGATTTTGTGAAATTGGTGTTTCAGAAGTGATCTAAGTGTTTGATCAGCTCATATGTGATGTATGTGAGGTGTGTGAGTGATTGGTTTGATTGGAAAAGCTCTCAAACTCAAAACCCGATAGCTACCTTGCTAAGAAAGGCATTTTTGCCAAGAGAAAGAGATTTTGAGGAAAGCATCAGTTAGATGGCTTTGGTGTACTCAAACTGATCACAATTGAGCTCTATTTATAGTAGAGTAAGTTTGTTTTGCAAGGAATAGTGAATGGCAGCTGCTAAGTAGGTTTGGCCAATGTTGTCCAATGGACTTTCAAGTCTCCTCTAGCCACTGACTAGAGGTTAGGGCACAGAGCTTTGGTTCCCTTGGTCTTGGATAAGTCTTGACTGATTTCAGATGAGAATGGCTCAGTCCATGCCACCTTGATGCTTCCATTGAATGCTCTAATCCAAATTTGAAGTCTTGTCCCTATTTTGGCCATTCTAGGTTCAACATGCTATTTCTTGTTCCATGGACTTTGGAGACTTGGCTCAGTGATTGTCCCCTTTAGATTCAATCCTCTGAGGTGTCCAAGTGGATAGGAGTAATTGGATTTGGCTGATTTTGGCAAATCGAGCAAAGTTGCAAATTCTGCCTTGCCTTGACAGATTTCAGCAAGGCAACTTTCCAATGTCATATCTCATGACTCAAATGGAATTTGGCAATGTTCTTGGTCATTTTGGAAAGCCCTTACATCATACAACAACTGTTTGAACATGTTTCGTTTTGATCTCTTTTGAATCCAAGTGAAAAATCCCCCTACATTTGGAAAAAAATGAAGACAGATTTGAACTTAGTGAAAATTTCACTAAGTGCTGGAAAAAAAGACATTTTCATTTTTCAACCATTTTGATCACTCCATAACTCAAAATCCTTAATGAATTGGAGTTAGGTCTAGTTGAAGTTTTTGTAGAGGGTAATGAGGGCTACAAATCCATCTTTGGATGAGAGAAAATGGCCTTGTGGTTTAGGAGTTATGGTCCTCCAAAGTTGGTACCTTTGTCACTTTATTTTTAACTTAGAAAATTTTCTAAGTTTTTATGGTTACCCCTTTTACAAGTTATCCAACTTTTCTTGATATTTCTTGATGAATGATGATTCAAATCATACATTAACATCATTTTAGGGTTAAAAATCCATTTTGGTGAAAAATCTCAAAAAGTCAAAGTTGACTTTTGTGCACAGTTGACTTTTTATCAGATGAATTCCAAATTGTGCAATTCTTCAGGAAATCATGTCCTTGACCTAAATCAAACTTGATGGACATGTTCCATGGGTGTCATAGGGTATATTGAGGCATGTCCTAGGGTTTGGGAGCATGTCCTGGTCAAAAGTCAAAGTTACAGTTGACTTTTCCCCTAAAACCCTAATTGTGGTGCAGATGAAATTGAGACTTGTTGCTCAAGCTTCTTGGATTAATCCATTGTTCCAAATGGATCAATATAGTTCATTAGAGACCCTCAAACTCTCTCTTGAGGTCTTGGTTCATGATTTGTCCCAAAAGTCAACTTAGGGGTGAATTAGGTCAAGAAACCCTAATTCCTGATTTTTGATGTATGCATCCCCTGAGGTCAAATTGACTTGATGTTTGGGTCCATGAGGTTCCATGGAGTATATAAGGTTATGTTTTGGAACATTGGCTCATGCCCAGACGAAAAATTTCCATTTGGAGGACCTGGTCGACCAAAACCCTAATTTGGTGACCCTGTCGATCTTGAGACTTGATCCACCTAGAAGGGAGCAACTTGTGCTTAATCCTTGAAGTGGGAGTCCTCTTGATCCATTGTGTATGTTTGAGAGGTTTAGACAAGTTGAAGATCATGTCATTCCTTGATTGATCTTTTGTCTAAGCACTCAGAGAGGGCTTGAAACCCTAATTTTGATTGTAGTGGATGCTCACCCATCTTTGGGGAGATTGATGAAATAGGATGGTTCCTCCATATTATGATGATGATTTGTACAATGATGGGAAATCTTAGTGGTCAAAATTTGGGGTATGACAGATGCCCCTATTTAATCTTTTTGGACCCGAAGGTGTGAATGACGAAGGTATTCGGGCATTTGGGGTGCAAGAGGATTAAATATCAGAATACCCGAAATTTTGATGGTGGTTGTGAATGGTAGCTTACGCATTCATCTTCTTTAGCTAAGCAATGATGCTTAGAAAAGGTAAAACTTCCCCTCGATCCTGGTCTTCAGCCAAGGAACTGGTCTCAGTTTTCTTTTGAGATGAACTTCCCCTCGATCCTGGTTTCCTACTAAGGAACTGGTCTTAGTTTCTTTTGTCAATAAACTTTATCGACAAGGGACGCTATTTGTAGTGGTTTTCCTCAAACTTCTCGCAGAATTTTCCTGGGGAGACGCCATTTGACGGAAAAAGTTTTGATGTCAGACTTGCTGGGGAACCCAGTCGTCCGAGTCATAGAGTTACACAAACTTCTCTGTTGGAGACGCCATTTGTCGATTCTACTGGAGGAAAGCAAGTCTCTTGGGAGACTGCTTTTGCTTGGGATCTTACATCATACTTTTCTCGGGATCTTCCCGGAGAAATGCCATATGATGGGGGTCCAATTTTGAGGTGCTGATGACCTTTTCATTAGCAATCTTTTCGGAGCGAAACTGGCGTGCGGCCGAATCTCTGATTACGAGGCTTTCTCTGTGGATTTTCCTTAATCCGGGAAAGCAAGGATATCATCTTCAATGGCGAAGAGTGACACTTGTTGAAAGTTTTCTCTGGCTTTTCAGAGGTTCAAGTTATCAAAGTGGTCAAGGACCAACTTCTTTCCAGAAATAAACTGGAAGCGAGGTTGTTCAGACACAGTATTTCCTGACGAGGCAAGTACTGACAACTCGATTGAGAGAACTTCTACCACTAGGGGACAAGACCGACTAGAGTGATAGTGATGCAATATGAAATGTGAATGCAAATCAAAAATGCATGATGTATGTATGTTTGTGCGGACAAAACTGACGCGACATACAAACTGACGGGTGAACACGACTGGATACTCGGCCATCGCGGGGCGTATAGAAATATCGCTTGTTCAAAATAGCAATTCCACCTTGATTAGGAGAGATAGTCCCGGTTGGGGACTATCGTTGATCGGGCTTAGGAGATAAGAACTCGGCCGAGGTGTGTCAGACGAAACAAGGTCTCTTGCACAGTTGATCCCTTCATTCAGGCGTACTGGGCCTAGAAGGAGTACTTTGATTCTGCACTTTGAGGTTCGCTTACTTCTGAAGAAGCGGTTGATGTTCCTTTGATGTTCAACAGTAAAAAGAAATTGTCGTCTTTAATTTAAAAGCAGAAAAAGTTTTAATAAGTAAATTCATTTTTGTTTTATTTCAAGAATCGTTAATCATGTTAACAATGTCATTCTGTAAAGCTAAAACAAATGAGAATTACAAACAAAAGCACAAAAGCTCAAATTTTATTGATAAGATGAAGATCAGCCAAACGCGTGATCAAAGAGTATTTACAAAGTTTGAAAATGGTAATTTACAGGGAAAAGGGCTACGTTGAAACATAACGACCACCATCCTTCTACCAACTTTGAATTCGGGGCATCCTGAGCTTCTGTCGAAGATGACCTTGCAAGTCTCAAGGCACCGCCTGAGAAAGCTTTCGTGACCACATAGCGGCCATCATAATTTGGGGTCCATTTGCCCCGAGGGTCAGTGAGAAATGATTGTATCTTCTTGAGCACGAGGTCTCCTTTTCTGAAGATTCGGGGTCGAACCTTTTTGTCGAACGCCTTCTTCATTCTCTGCTGATACAACTGACCGTGGCATAGTGTCGTTATCCATTTTTCCTCAACCAGATTTAGTTCGTCGTGCCGACTTTGACACCATTCAGCTTCGGTGAGCTTAGCTTCCATCAACACTCGGATTGACGGGATCTCTACTTCTATGGGGAGCACTGCCTCCATGCCATACACTAGAGAGAAAGGGGTTGCCCCTGTTGAAGTGCGGACAGATGTGCGATAACCGTGAAGAGCAAAGGGTAGCATCTCGTGCCAATCTTTATAGGGTACAACCATCTTTTGAACGATCTTTTTTATGTTCTTGTTAGCCGCTTCTACCGCTCCGTTCATCTTGGGTCGGTAGGGAGATGAGTTATGGTGTTCGATCTTGAACTCTGCGCACAACTCTTTCATCATCTTATTGTTCAAGTTAGATCCATTATCAGTAATGATCTAGCTCGGAACACCATAACGGCAGATGATATTGTTTTTGATAAATCGGACCACCACTTGTCGGGTTACATTAGCGAATGACGCTGCTTCGACCCACTTGGTGAAGTAGTCAATGGCTACCAGGATGAACCGATGCCCGTTTCAAGCTTTAGGTTCGATCATGCCAATCATGTCGATTCCCCATATGGAAAAAGGCCATGGGGAAGAGAGAACTTTGAGATGTGATGGCGGTACATGAATTTTGTCGGAGTATATCTGACACTTGTGACACCTCCTCATGTACTTATAGCAGTCGGATTCCATTGTCAACCAATAGTACCCTGCTCTTAGAATTTTTCTCGCCATTGCGTGTCCATTGGCATGAGTGCCAAAGGATCCTTCATGAATTTCTTTCATAAGCATGTCTGCTTCTGGTCTGTCGACGCATCGGAGCAAAACCATGTCAAAATTCCTCTTATAAAGAGTGTCACCGCTCAGGAAGAAGTTTCCAGCCAATCTTCTGAGGGTCTTTCTGTCTTTTATGAGTGCCCCAGATGGGTACTCCTGTTTCTGAAGGAAGCATTTGATATCGTGATACCAAGGTCTGCTGTCTATGACTGCTTCAATCATGAAGATGTAAGCGGACCGTTCAAGGCGCATTATATCGATCTTAGGTATGTCATTCCATTGACCTACACTAATCATGGAAGAGATAGTGGCTAATGCATCAGCCATGTGATTCTCATCACGAGGGATGTGGTGAAACTCGACTCTGTTGAAGAAAGGTAGCAACCTTCTTGCATAGTCTTTGTAAGGAATCAATCCTGATTGGTATGTGTTCCAATCTCCTTTTATCTGATTGATAACCAAGGCTGAATCGCCGTATACGTCCAAGTTTTTGATCCTTAAATCAATCGCTTCTTCGAGACCCATAATACAAGCTTCGTATTCGGCCTCGTTATTCGTACACTTGAACGTAAGTCTGGCAGTGAAAGGAATGTGGGTACCCTGGGGTGTTATGATGATTGCCCCAATTCCATTTCCGTAATGATTAACTGCTCCGTCAAAGATAAGCCCCCATTGGGAACCTGGTTCTGGCCCTTCACTAGGTAACGGTTCATCGCAATCTTTCATCTTTAGATACATGACATCTTCGTCTGGGAAGTCAAACCCGATTGATTCCTGATCGTCAATCGGTTGATGAGCCAAATGATTGGCTAAAATACTTTCCTTAACGGCTTTTTGAGCGTGGTACTCTATGTCATATTCTGATAACAGCATCTGCCAACGGGCAATCCTTCCCGTAAGAGTAGGTTTTTCGAAAACGTACTTGATTGGATCCATTTCGGAGACCAACCAAGTAGTGTGACGAATCATGTACTGGCGAAGACGTTTGGCTGCCCAAGCCAAAGCACAGAAAGTTTTCTCGAGCATCGTGTACCGAGTCTTGCAATCGGTGAATTTCTTGCTTAGATAGTAAATGGCAGACTCTTTCCTTTTAGTTTCGTCTTGTTGGCCAAGTACACATCCCATTGAGTCCTCTAGAACTGTGAGGTAAATGATCAGTGGTCTTCCTTCCACTGGAGGTGATAGAATCGGAGGATTCAACAGATATTCCTTGATATTGTCGAAGGCAGTTTGGCAATCTTCTGACCAAACGCAATCCTGGTTCTTTTTGAGTAATTTGAAGATCGGCGCACAAGTGGCAGTCATAAGGAATATGAATCTGGAGATGTAATTCAAACGTCCCAGGAATCCTCTGACTTGTTTTTCAGTTTTCGGAGAAGGCATTTCTTGAATGGCCTTGACCTTGTCAGGATCAACTTCAATTCCTTTCTGGCTGACGATGAACCCTAGTAGTTTCCCTGAACGGACATCGAAGGTGCACTTGTTGGGATTCAAGCGGAGCTTGAATTTTCTTAGACGTTCGAACAATTTTGACAGATGTTCAACGTGCTCACTCTCTGTTTTTGATTTTGCAATCATATCATCGACATATACCTCGATTTCTTTGTGTATCATGTCATGAAACAGAGTAATCATGGCCCTTTGATAGGTTGCCCCGGCGTTCTTCAAACCGAATGGCATAACCTTGTAACAAAAGGTACCCCAAGGGGTAATGAACGAAGTTTTCTCCATGTCTTTCGGCGCCATTTTGATCTGGTTGTAGGCCGAAAATCCATCCATGAAGGAGAAAACTTTGAACTTTGTTGTGCTGTCTACCAGCATGTCAATGTGTGGTAAAGGAAAGTCGTCCTTTGGACTTGCCTTGTTCAAATCTCTGTAATCAACACACATTCTGACTTTTCCGTCCTTTTTGGGAACGGGTACGATGTTGGCTAACCATTGAGGATATTCAGATGTGGCGAGGAAACCCGCGTCAATCTGTTTCTGTACCTCCTCCTTGATTTTGATGGCCATGTCCGGGTGAGTGCGTCTCAACCTTTGCTTTACTGGCGGACATTCCGATCTTAATGGTAAGTGATGTTCCACGATGCTGGTATCCAACCCTGGCATATCCTGATAGGACCAAGCGAATACATCGGGGAATTCTTTGAGAAGCTTTATCAAACCCTCTCTGGCAGTTGGACTGAGCAGTGCCCCAATCCTGATTTCTTTTCTCTCTTTTTCTGAACCCAAGTTTACCGTTTCCAACGGTTCTTTGTGAGGTTCAATGGACCTTTCCTCTTGTCTGAGTAGTCGGGAGATCTCTTCTGGAATTTTGTTGTCATTTTCTTCTTCAGCCTCGAATACCGAGAATTCGAAGTTGGGCGAAGGCATCGGATCGTATGTTTCAACGGGGTTTAAAACAAGCAATCTGCATGACGTAATGATTCGTGTTTAGAAGAGATAGAGAGAAAATGCAAGTGTGTGGAGTGTTTTTTTTTATTACTGCTTGTTTTTATTATTGAATTGTTTTTTAGGATTACCATTTTCTGAAAAAGCAAAAAGAGAAAACAGCAATTAATGCGGAAATTACAGAATGACGTTATTTTATTAATGAACAAGTCGATCCTTGAAACTACAACCCTATAAAACAAAACTCTGTTGCTTTGGGCGAAGCGAAGAGGAAAATTTACAGAAAGCGAGCCCTATCAAAACATCCGTTTCACCTGGGCAGGGTGAAAGGTTAAAGATGGAAATTACTTTGACTGATGAACGATCTTTGGAACCTCGACGGTAACCCATTGGCGGAGAACTCCTCGGTGAATCACAAAGTCTGGAACCTTCCTTGATTTGTCTTTAAAAATGACACTAATTTCTGGTGGAGTAGGATCATTGGAATCTGTCTCCCAGGCAGAGTTGTCATAGGAGGATTCCTCTGTTGTATTTTGCATAGCATTTGTGCTCTCAGCTGTATCTCCCCATCCAAATGGCTGGATATCTTCGAGCCTGATACGAGAGCTTTCAAGAGCGGTGTACTTGACCATATAGTCGTATTTTCCACTCGGTTGTCCCAAGGTGTCCCAAACTTCTTTGGAACTGGAGGAGTCATCTCTCTCAATGACGTTGACCTCGGGAAAAGCATAGTTGATGAATTCAAGTCCTGCAAACGTTGCAAATTCATCGTCATGTTGAGTAGTTTCTGAATGACCTGAGTGTTGATCCCCTGACATGGTGGGGACACAGGTATTCTGTTCAATGACGGTCAGCTAATTTTCACTGTTCGGCTGACTCTCTTGCCCCAAATCTCCTGGGTAAGGATGCCACATTGGCAGGCCATCCATTGGGCCAGAGTAGTTGTGATCAAAGTTGTCTTTCATCAGAGTGTCTTCCTCTAATGAATTTGGTGGAGCACGACATCCTTCTGGATCACAATCTCCATATATCATTTCGACATCTGATCTTGGTATATATCTCAGACTTTCTGTAGGAAAGCAAAAAGGCATATGCACCTCTTCTTGAGACATATAATCGTCCTTGTTAAGATAGGACATCAATTCTTCATTTGTGTCAGAGGGATCTTCCTCATTGATAGCATGAACTACTTGAGACACTGGGTGAAGGAAACCTCCACTGTGGAAGAAGTTTTGAAGTGGATGAAGACTTTCATCGTTGGCAGCTGTCTGGGTACAGGTTGCAGAAAAACCAAGACCCTTCTTTGTCTTATTGTCAGTGGGAATGACGAGCGGTCCCCATCCGGTTGTATCGGTACTCTTGACTGCTTTGATAGCATCTTTGTATGAGGAAATCGAGGTTCCTCCTTTGAAATGATTGTCCTTGCTCACCGACAATGCTTGGAACTGCGTTCCAATAACCTCCTCGGGTTCTATACCAGTAGATGATGACAAGTTGCTTACGAGCAAGGCCTGTTCTCCGCAAACTGTGACAAGTTGATCGTTCTTAACGAACTTTAGCTTTTGGTGGAGGGTTGAAGTAACCGCTCCAGCCTGATGTATCCAAGGTCTTCCTAATAAACAACTGTATGTTGCCCGAATGTCCATGACCTGGAAAGTGTGAGGACCAATAGTTATGGGAAGATCAACTTCGCCGATAACCATTTTTTTGGATCTGTCGAATGCTTTGACGATAACCTCGCTGATTCTCATCGGAGGGCCTTTGAATGATAATTGCATCAAAGTGGACTTCAGCATAACATTCAGGGCTGACCCTGTGTCTACCAGTACGCTGGCTAAAGCATCGTCCTGGCAGTTAACTGTGATATTGAGCGCCATGTTATGACGGTGACCCTCTTTAGGTAATTCCTCATCACTAAATCCCAAATTATTGCAGGAAGTTATGTTAGAGACAATACTATCGAACTGTCTGATTGTTACATCTTGTTCCACAAAGGCTTGTTCCAAGACTTTCTGTAGAGCCTCTCTGTGGGCCTCTGAACTGAGTAACAGTGATAATACCGAGATCTTTGAAGGAGTTTGTAACAGTTGATCGGCAATGTTGTATTCACTCCTTTGGATGAGCCTCAGCATCTCATCATTTTTCGAAATGTCGGGATTACTAGATTGACCGACTGGTGGATCGGGAGCTTCTGTCTGAAGTTCCTTTTCCTTGTTAACTTCCCCAACCCCTCGGTTGAAGATTCTACCCCTCCGTGTTACTCGACTGATGTCTGCAATGTTCACAACGGAGGGTAATGGAATTTCCTTTCCATTCTCAATTATCGTTGCACCGTATTTGTAAGGGATAGCCTTAGTTGATTCATACGGTAGTGGTCCCGGCAAATAGATGACTATGGGAACCTTCTGATTTTTCTGACCATCGTAAGTAATCTCGATCCGTTCCTGGTTGGGAACTTTAGATTCGTCAAGTAAAGGAATGATGGCAAAAACATCCCTGGTCCTATGATAACCTGAAATTGTGACAACGTCCTCAATTTGATCGGCGAGGTAGTTTGGCGTCCAGTCGATAGGTCCAGAACCCGGATATGGACAAATTTCTCTACGATCCACCTGACCCTGAAGAGCTGCTCTCACAAGGTAACACCCTTGGTTACTTTCCGAACAGACGCTACAACGGTCGTAATTGTGTAGTGGCACCTGGCCACGCCCACTTTGAATACAATGTAACCTCACTAGGTTACCTTCCATTGATCGGACGTCCTAACTTTGACGTCGGGTAGGATTCCTGTTATTGATACTAATTTGCTGAGTATCTTCATCCATGTAGATTGGCATCCACCAGTGATTTAACAAGTGCTGAAGTGCCTCTTGGACAACGATACAACCTCAATCGTTTTCGCAACCCGCTTTACAGCTTTGATAGTCATGTGATATTAAGAATCCAAGTCGGACCTGCTCAGCATGTAACTCTACCAGGTTGGTATTCAACACGCGAATGCCAAAGATCTGAACCATGTTGATCTGATAGGAATTCCTATCATGGTAGTCTTGGATCCATCCAAGATCCATCTGACTCTGGAGGGCCTCTTGTATGAAAGAGCATCCCTGTTTGTTTACCGAGCAAGTCAGACAGGAATTGTAATCGTGCCGCGGCAGATTATGATACTGGCTTTGCCTTGAGTGCATTGCCACCAAGTTGACACTCATTGCACGGATGTCGTGGTTCTGAATGACGTTAGAATTCGTGTAAACCATGTTAACTCCACGAACTCGGTGTTCTTGGATCCATCCGAGATCCATTTGTTCCTGTAGATCCGCTTGCACTACAGAACATCCTTGGTTATCTTTAGAGCAGATATCACACTGATGATAGTTATGAGGTGGCACATGGCCATATCCACTCTGTCTACATTGCATCTTGACCAGATTGGTCTTTAACAAGAGTACATCGTGAATTTGATAGACATTGTTAATCTCTTCCTCTATTAAATTGACTGCAGCTTTCTCATGTTGAGGCAACGGGTTCGTGAGAACATTAGGATTTGTATCTTTGAAAGATAAGAGCCCGCTCCTAACAAACTTTTGCACGTCGGACTTGAAATTGAGACAAGTCTCAATGTTATGCCCTGATCCTCCTTGATGATAAGGGCACGTCTGATCCACCTTAAACCAAAAAGGTAGATTTTCCAGTACTGTAAGAGGGGACTTAGTCTGAATGTGCCCCTTGGCTAGCAGTAATGGAAACAGTTCTGCGCACGTCACGGGTATAGGATCAAATCCTGGTGGCCGTGTTGTGCGGTTGTTGTGGTATTGGGGACGAGCCTGCTGAAGAGGATGTTGCGTCCTTTGCTGATCAGGTTGGCTCTGCGCAACCTAAGGTTGATACGTAGGAATAGGCGCGGGGCTAATAGCAGGAGTCACAGCTGCTACTGGTTGATATCGTCGCCTTTGCTTTCCAAGAGAGATATTCCCAATATCTTGCTCTTTTTTCTTAGGGAGAGTACCACCATATTTTTTAGTACCGCTCGATGATCTAGTGTCTTTTACCAAACGTTCTTCTCGGACGGCTTCCTCAAGACGTACACCCATGCCCACCATTTCGGTGAAATCACTGGGCGCACTGGCAACCATTCGGTCATAGTAAAACGAGCTTAAGGTCTTTAAGAAGATCTTTATCATCTCTTTTTCCTCAAGAGGTGGACAAATTTGAGCGGCAATTTCACGCCACCTTTGAGCATACTCCTTAAAGGTTTCCTTGTCCTTTTGCGACATCGATCTGAGTTGATCTCTGTCGGGTGCCATGTCCAAATTGTATTTGTATTGTTGGACGAAGGCAGTACCAAGATCTCTGAAAGTGCTGATCGTAGCACGGTTTAAACCTATGTACCATTTGAGTGCGGCACCGGTTAAACTATCATGAAAGTAGTGAATCGGCAGGTCCTGATTTTCCTTCTGAGCTGACATCCGCCGAGCGTACATCACCAGATGGCTTTGAGGGCAAGAGTTACCCTTGTACTTTTCAAAGTCGGGCACTTGGAACTTGTGCGGGACTTTCACATTGGGGACCAAGCAGAGATCTGCGACGTCCTTTCCAAATAGATCTTGACCGCGAATGGCTTGCAGTTCCTTCTGCATTTCCAGGAACTGTTCCTGCAATTCATCCATTCTATCAAACATAGTTTCCTTCTTACCAGAAGGTGTTGGTGGAATCTGTCCTTCCGGGACAGTGTGCACCACAGGGGGTGGTACCGTGACTACGGCAGTGAATCTTGGCGTTTCCCGAAGTTTGTAACCTTCAGGAGTCTTCAGTATGCCCCTGGCATCTTCGCTTTCCCGAAGTTTGTAACCTTCAGGCCCAGTGGCTTCTGTTGTGATTCCCTGATCTTTAGTGATCGGCGGAACATATCCTTCCGGGATATAGTTAATAGGCATACCCCAAGGACGATCTTTCGGTATTTGATACCTAGGATCATACTTCTCTACTATGGGCGTTGAGGTGATCTCTGAGATCACAGTCCTTTATAGCTGAGCTTCTGCCATGGCTTGCATGTCGTTACGAAGCTTTCTCATATCCTCTCTCAGAGCGTCGATCTCTTCTTTCAACTCTCTATTTTCTTCCTCAAGATCATCCATCCTTTTCTGACGATTGGCCCGAGTATTGTACGAATGAGACAGTTTGACTCTATAATCGAGACACAAACGTGAGATTCGTAAGGAAGAAGAATACGCTATGTAAGAATGATGAATGCAATGATTATATTAATTATTTTTTTGGTTTAATTAAGATAAACTTCGACAATTAGATTGCAAATATCAAACAGTGGGGAAACCCCTTTTTATTGAATTCAAAGGATTACAGAAATGGAAATACCGTAGATTACAAGGCGCAGAAACAGAAACCTAAGCTAATGGGTCCCGAGCCCTCTCTGAAGAGAAATTGGGTGCTGATTCTGATACTTTCCTTTTCTTTGACCGGGGCTCTTGGGCAGTTGTCGGGTTGTCATTCCTTTGCCAGGTGAAAGGAGTGAGCAAATTCCTTTGGTCATCTTGATTATCTACAGCATGTTGCTCCAAAATCTCAATCAGAGCATCTTTCTCTTTCAGTAATTGCTGTATTTTGATGCACTCTATGTCGAGGGTGCGATACTTGTTCTTCCAAGACCTTCTCTCCTTCTGAACTTTGTTGAGAGTAACCTGAAGCTTTTCAGTTTCCGACATGAAGTACATGACAGATTCCCTCGGCGAAAGAATTCCGTAACGAGGATAAGGCATTTTTAGCTTGAGAGCTCTAGTTTGTACCCAATGGAGATAAGGCTCCACCGAGACACAGTCTGGTTTTCCCAGAGACTCTCGTCCTTTCTTATGAACGTGTTTCCAAGCTTGCATTATTCCCATCTTTAGTGCTCTGTCACTTTCTCCTTCTTTGAAGAAAAGACCTTCCAGATGAACACCATGTGGGACGTGTCTCATCGGGTATCCAAATTGACGGCGAACCAATACCAGATGGTAGTTGATTCCTCCTTTAGTTCCTATAAGGGGTACGTTGGGGAAATTTCCACAACGATCAATGATCCTGATTCCCTCATAAATCCTATTACACCAATCTATATCAGAGTTGGTAAGAGACATGATCTTCTGTGACCAACGTAAGGCACTCTTACAATCTCAAAAAGCAGCAGACTTGGGCAGGTGTGAGATAAACCATTTATAAAGCAGAGGTACACGGTATGTGATCTCCCCTCCACTATAAAAATTTCCCAAGTGTACAGAATGATACGCATCTGCGAGCAAAGTCGGCACAGGGTTTCTAATGAGAAAAACCTTAATGGAGTTAATGTCGACGAAGTTATTGATGTTGGGGAACAAAAATAACCCGTAGGTGAGCAAGACAAAGATGCTTTCAAAAGCAGTCATGTTTCCTATACTGGCAAAATACAGGGTTTTCTTCGTCAAGAACTGGGCTGGCAAACCTTGGATGCCACCCTTAGTAGTCAGGTGAGTCCTGACCTCAGACTCGTCCAAATGAATTGCTCTTGCAATGGTCTGATTCTTTGGAATTTCTTCCAGTCCAGAAAATGGAGCTCGATCAGTGATATGTAAATCAGCTAGATGAGAATACCCCTCCAGTGTTGGTGGAGTTGGTAATCCGGGAATGTGAAACAGTGATAAACCGGATCGTAAAACTGAATGAGCGCATCCATGATTCCCTCAATCACATGGACTCTTAACAGTGGTAGCAGACCCCCGTGCTTAGCTCTAAAAGCCTCAGGGTTAGTGATCATCCTTGCTAACCTTCTCAAATCCTCTAGCTTTGGAACCTTGAAGGTATACCTATGGGTTCTCCTTTTACCGAAATCCATTAGTGCCATCTTCTTCTCTGATATTTACAATCACAGTCTTAGTTTAATTTGAAAAACAGAGAGACCAGAAGAGAAGATTTTTTGAATGTTTTAATGTTTTTTAGATGAATGCATGAATGCAGCACACAAAAACATAGAAAAAACATGGGGTCAAAGGGTCGTTGTCATGAAGTCAAGGCTCTACCCATCCCCAAAGGTTTATACTAGGGTGATTTTTGTACCTGTACTCATTATCATCAGCTCCTCCAAGGAAAGCAAAACAACAAGCGGATCTCCAGCGAGTTGTAGTGCAATCTTAGAGTAAGTGCCATTCACCGAGAATAGATCACCAGCCTCAAATGAGGGTAGTATCGCGTAACAACTATTTCCGATAGTTTCTGCACTACGAAAGGGTTTGGCTCCTCAGCTTCTCAGACTTAACAACCGGCCCATTGTCTGGGTGAGAGAATGGGTTGCGTTGGTCAGCCTCCACTGAGGTTGATGGTCGACCCCGTCGCCATCACTTATCTTAAGTGTATACTCAATATTTCCGCATACGGCATCACCCGCATTCCCATTAGCAGAAAAATGAACACGTATAGCAATTAGGAAAAGCAGTATATATATTTGTCCTAAACATCCTAGACCTTTGAAGCTAAGGATCCTAAGTTCCTAACAGAAAATGGGTTCCCCGGCGGAAGCCCCAATCTGTGGCATTCACAAAAAAGGAGAAAAAAGTTTGATAAAAATGGGCCCCACGATGGGCGCCATTTTTCTGTAGCGAGCGATTTTGGACGCGGTTCTTAAGCGCTGGTCGCTCTCTGCGGTTTGAGCTTAAACTACAGGTCGATTCATTTTTTATCCTATTAAAGCTGAATAAGGAAGGGAAATAGATGTCTCCAATTAACCCTGCTTGCATACTGAGTTTAAACAGCGGTCTGTTAGGTTACGAATGCTATCAATGTGGGGGGCCCTTGTACTGGTTATTTGTATTTTCACCAATACGGTTCTTCTTTCTTTCTAGGATCTTCTGGCGGGGAACAAGTGTTAGGATGTTAGGATTGATGCTTTTGAATGTGAGAGTATGGGATTTGGGTTTTTTGTTGATTGTGCTCGCTAAGATTTTTCTTTCAATCTTATACCTACGTATTCCCGTTTACCGAAACAGGGAAATCAGAGCGTTCGTAGTTCCTCCTATTCTATGGGAGGAAATGGGTATTTTTGGTGTCTTGTTCAAAGCCCAAGACGTGAAGCAAAAGGTGATTTGTATCTTGATCAAAGCCCAAGATGTGAAGCTGAAGAGTTTATTTGTATCTTGTTCGAAGCCCAAGATGTGAAGCTGAAAAGTCTCCACTTTAGAGAGAATTTGTCATCTCTAAAGAGGGGGTTGTTTGTCACAACTGTTGTCAGAAAGGAGAATTACTTTAACCGGGATACGCGGATCTTAGCAATGCCATAATTTCCTTTAAAGGAGGTTTTTACCTGAAGGAGAAGACTTTAACTCAGTGTAGAGCAATGTTATCTTTCCTTAGGAATTTCTCATGCTAAAAGAGGGACAGTGGCATGGATGTAGATGATCCAGAGGCTTGCCGCTTACAGCGATTAGATGAAAGGGAAGGAGTTGTTGATGTTTGTGTACTGTGAACGAGGCACAGCTTTGATGCTAAAAGGTTGATTGGATCAACCAGTGGTTTTCTTATATAAAGCCTAAGAGGAGGCTAATACGTGTCTCGTACAAAGCCCGAGAGAGAGGCAAAAAGGGTTGACTCAACAAGAGAGTGTTTTTGTATCTCGTATAAAGCCCGAGATGGAGGCTATTGTTTGTTTGGCTCGATAAGAACCCTTTTGTATCTCGTACAAAGCCCGAGATGGAGGCTAAAGGGGTGATTGACTCAACGAGGGAGTCTCATATGTGTCTCGTACAAAGCCCAAGAGAGAGGCTAAATGTTGTTTGACTCCGCTGGGGAGAATCATTGTTCAAAGCCCAAGAGGAGGCCATGGTGGCTGTTTCAGTTGAGTGACAGGTCCAATATACTGATTGTAGAAGATAAAATTAATTCTTATATGAGCAACACTGTACTCATGTATTTGATTCAAGGATCAGGGATATTTCCTTCTCTTTGAGGAAACGGGAAATCCAAAGGGTATTGAGACTGTCAAAGTCTACAGGTTTCCTTCCTATTTAACGAAGGGGTCGCTTGAGAATGTCTTTGAGACTCAAGGAGATTAGACTGTCCAAGTCTAGAGTTTCGCCTTTTGTACTATGCTTTAAGAAACAGTAGTAGACTCTACGACAGGACTGCTCTATGCAGATGACTAGGTTCTGTTCCTATACCTTTAGGAGGTCGTCGGGACAATTTGTACGAAGCCCAAGAGGAGGCTGGAAACTTTTAAGAAGTTGACGGGTCCTTGTACTAAGCCCAAGAGAAGTCTATCATTCCCGGGGGAAGAGATCATTATACGAAGCCTAAGAGGAGGCTGTGAATACTTCTAAGAAGCCGTAGGGTCCTTGTACTAAGCCCAAGAGGAGGCGGGGTTGCTTTTAGGAAGCCTGTGGGTCCTTGTATGATGCCCAAGAGGAGGCCGATGCTTTTAAGAAGCCCGTGGGTCCCCAAACCCTGAGAAATTCAAGGCAATGCTATTCACCGAGAATAGATCAAAGTCAGGAAAGTTCGAGAATTTGGAAGAAACTCAAAGATGCCATTCACGGAGAATACATTCATCTTGGGGAGTTGAGTTTCTTGACATTCCCTAATGAGGACAGCCGAAGAGAAGACTGTATCTGGTGATCCTATTGGGGATCTAGTTGTCTATTTCTACGAATAAACGAAACGGCGTCACTTAGTTCTAGACGTAGTTGCCGGGGAAACTCTAAATATCTATACTATTATTACACAGTTGATATGAGTTTATGAAAGAAGACTTACAGTGAAACAGCCCCACAATACAGTTATATGTATATGAAAGCGGTAAATGAAAGCAATAACCACTTACTCGGTTGTAGTGCTTCCATGCTGTTTGGTTAGTTGTTCAACAAAGAAAGATTGAAAACAACAGTATATTCAAAATCAAAGGAGAAAGTGCTTTGAAAAAGAAAGGTTTGGGGCTTACAGCTCAAGGAGAGGCCCAGGGTTTTATCAGTGAACGCACTGTTTGAATTTGTACAGAGGGACTTATACAAGTGAATGAGGCCCAAAAAGTTTTCTGTACAAAGGGATGGGTCTTACACTCTCTCAAGAGGCCCAAAAAGTTTAAAGAAAAAGAGTGGGGCTTATAACACGAGGGTAGGCCCAGTTGACTTTTCGTTTAAACATGGCGATCGCGATGAGGTTTTCTTTTAACGCAAAGGGACTTATACAATAAGTGAGGCCCAAAATGTTTTGGTTAAAATGGGATTGGGTCTTACACTCTAATAGAGGCCCAAAGTGTTTTGAATGGGTCTTATAGCTCAAGGAGAGGCCCAAGGTTATTTTGAAAAGGCGACAATTGCGCCGTTGGTTTTTGACGGTATCAGGACTTATACAATACACTGAGGCCCAAAAATGATTGGTCAAGAAAGGATTGGGTTTTACACTCTCTCAAGAGGCCTAAAGAGTTTTGAAAATAATTTATGAGGGTTGAATTAATCCAAAAACCCTAATTTGTTTTCAAAAATGTATTTAATTGAAAAAATTCAATTAAAAATGATCAAAATTGTTTAACATATGAAAAACAAATTGTGATCTTGGATTAATGCTTCAAAAATTAAGTATTGACCTACAAAATAATTAGAAAGCATTAAAAGTTGCAAAATCAATGTAGAAAAAAAATTTAAAATGTTAAAAACAATTAAAACATTAATTCTTTGCAAAAATATCAATTATATAAAATAAATAATATTTTTGGGATTTTTTTTGTTAAAATAAAATATTTTGACATTTTTGTGAATTATTAAAAAAAGAATCAACTCAAAATCATTAAAACTCAGAGAGAAATTAATTTTTGAATCAATTAAACAAAATCACAAAATTCAAATATTTGAATTTATGAAAAAGGCGCCAAGAACACAAGCAAGAACACGCGCGTTTTTCTGGGTTTGGCTGATTTGCGTTTTCCATCCAATCTCACTGAATACGTAATCATATCATGCAATCCACATATCATTATGCTCGTCTCAACCTCACGATCATGTTTATGTCAATTAATTTCATTTAAATTAAACATACAACAAGAAATCATGAAAAATCCTCAAGAACCCTAATTTTTGCAAGAAGGCTAGGAATTTTGATACACAATTCAAACAATGCAATTTATTGAGGGGAAACATTCCATGCATGATTATGAACATATGGCCAAATTATTATGCGAGGAAATATGCATAGATTGAGAGATGACCAAGTATGTGCTTACCTCTAGGCCGTCACAGCAAGTGCAATGTGATTTTTGATTTGGAGGTGTTACAGATGAGTGGTGATGATCTGAACAGCTTCCCTACACCCTATGGAGTGTGTTTGAATGCTTGGACCTGATTAAAAATGGCTGGAACAATTTGTGGTACCTCAGCTGCAACTTGATTGAAAATTTGAGCAACCAGCTGGTGATTTTGTGAAATTGGTGTTTTAGAAGTGATCTAAGTGTTTGATCAGCTCATATGTGATGTATGTGAGGTGTGTGAGTGATTGGTTTGATTGGAAAAGCTCTCAAACTCAAAACCCGATAGCTACCTTGCTAAGAAAGGCATTTTTGCCAAGAGAAAGAGATTTTGAGGAAAGCATCTGTTAGATGGCTTTGGTGTACTCAAACTGATCACAATTGAGCTCTATTTATAGTAAAGCAAGTTTGTTTTGCAAGGAATAGTGAATGGCAGCTGCTAAGTAGGTTTGGCCAATGTTGTCCAATGGACTTTCAAGTCTCCTCTAGCCATTAGGGCACAGAGCTTTGGTTCCCTTGGTCTTGGATAAGCCTTGACTGATTTCAGATGAGAATGGCTCAGTCCATGCCACCTTGATGCTTCCATTGAATGCTCCAATCCAAATTTGAAGTCTTGTCCCTATTTTTGCCATTCTAGGTTCAACATGCTATTTCTTGTTCCATGGACTTTGGAGACTTGGCTCAGTGATTGTCCCCTTTAGATTCAATCCTCTGAGGTGTCCAAGTGGATAGGAGCAATTGGATTTGGCTGATTTTGGCAAATCGAGCAAAGTTGCAAATTCTGCCTTGCCTTGACAGATTTCAGCAAGGCAACTTTCCAATGTCATATCTCATGACTCAAATGGAATTTGGCAATGTTCTTGGTCATTTTGGAAAGCCCTTACATCATACAACAACTGTTTGAACATGTTTGGTTTTGATCTCTTTTGAATCCAAGTGAAAAATCCCCCTACATTTGGAAAAAAATGAAGACAGATTTGAACTTAGTGAAAATTTCACTAAGTGTTGGAAAAAATGACATTTTCATTTTTCAACCATTTTGATCACTCCATAACTCAAAATCCTTAATGAATTAGAGTTAGGTCTAGTTGAAGTTTTTGTAGAGGGTAATGAGGGCTACAAATCCATATTTGGATGAGAGAAAATGGCCTTGTGGTTTAGGAGTTATGGTCCTCCAAAGTTGGTACCTTTGTCACTTTATTTTTAACTTAGAAAATTTTCTAAGTTTTTATGGTTACCCCTTTTACAAGTTATCCAACTTCTCTTGATTTTTCTTGATGAATTATGATTCAAATCATACATTAACATCATTTTAGGGTTAAAAATCCATTTTGGTGAAAAATCTCAAAAAGTCAAAGTTGACTTTTGTGCACAGTTGACTTTTTATCAGATGAATTCCAAATTGTGCAATTCTTCAGGAAATCATGTCCTTGACCTAAATCAAACTTGATGGACATGTTCCATGAGTGTCATAGGGTATATTGAGGCATGTCCTAGGGTTTGGGAGCATGTCCTGGTCAAAAGTCAAAGTTACAGTTGACTTTTCCCCTAAAACCCTAATTGTGGTGCAGATGAAATTGAGACTTGTTGCTCAAGCTTCTTGGATTAATCCATTGTTCCAAATGGATCAATATAGTTCATTAGAGACCCTCAAACTCTCTCTTGAGGTTTTGGTTCATGATATGTCCCAAAAGTCAACTTAGGGGTGAATTAGGTCAAGAAACCCTAATTCCTGATTTTTGATGTATGCATCCCCTGAGGTCAAATTGACTTGATGTTTGGGTCCATGAGGTTCCATGGAGTATATTAGGTTATGTTTTGGAACATTGGCTCATGCCCAGACGAAAAATTTCCATTTGGAGGACCTGGTCGACCAAAACCCTAATTTGGTGACCCTGTCGATCTTGAGACTTGATCCACCTAGAAGAGAGAAACCTTGTGCTTAATCCTTGAAGTGGGAGTCCTCTTGATCCATTGTGCATGTTTGAGAGGTTTAGACAAGTTGAAGATCATGTCATTCCTTGATTGATCTTTTGTCTAAGCACTCAAAGAGGGCTTGAAACCCTAATTTTGATTGTAGTGGATGCTCACCCATCTTTGGGGAGATTGATGAAATAGGATGGTTCCTCCATATTGTGATGATGATTTGCACAATGATGGGAAATCTTAGTGGTCAAAATTTGGGGTATGACAGGTAGAAGCAGCTAACAAGAACATAAAGAAGATCATTCAGAAAATGGTTGTAACCTACAAGGATTGGCACGAGATGCTACCCTTTGCTCTTCACAGTTATCGCACAACAGGGGAAACCCCTTTCTCCCTAGTATATGACATGGAAGTAGTGCTCCCCATAGAAGTAGATATCCCGTCAATGAGAGTATTGATGGAAGCCAAGTTAACAGAAGTTGAATGGTGTAAAAGCCGACACGATGAACTGAACCTAATCGAAGAAAAGAGAATGACGGCTTTATGAAATGGTCAGTTATATCAACAAAGGATAAAGAAATCATTCGACAAATCGGTTCGACCATGTATCTTCAGAGAAGGAGACCTCGTGCTCAAAAAGATACAATCATTTCTCACTAATTCCAAGGGCAAATGGACTCCAAATTATGATGGCCCCTATGTTGTTAAGAAAGCTTTCTCAGGAGGTTCCTTGATACTCGCAACATGGATGGAGAGGAGTTTACCTACCCCACAAATGTTGATGCAGTCAAGAAATACTTCGCCTAAATAAAAAAAATAGCTCGCTGAGTTGGAAACCTGAAAGGGAGAATTAGGGAAAAAAGATCGTCTCGGTGGACTGAAAACCTGAAAGGGCTGTCCAGGAAAAAATTAGAGACATAAAAAATATATATAATCATCCCTATAAATTGGAAACCTGAAAAGGCAATCTAGGCAAAAATTAGGGATTTATAGTAAGTAACTACATCCAACAAGATTGGCTCTTCAGAGGCAACGTCATCTGTCAGGAAACCCTCAATCAAGGTCATCTTTGACAGAAGCTAAAAAATATCCAGAATTCAAAGTTGGTGGAAGGATAGTGGTCGTTATGTTTCAATGTAGCCCATTTCCCTATAAATTTTCATTTTCTAAAATTTTGTAATGCTCTGTGGAATCGCGCATTAGGATGATTACCATTCTATCAATGAAAATTTGAGCCCTTATGCCTTTTATTTGCAATTCTCACTTATTCTGCTTTGTAAAATAACATTTTAATATGATCAACGATTCTTGAAACAAAAAAAATGAATTTACTTTTCTCTTCAAAATAGAAATTTCAAAGTTTTACTTCTGCTTTCAAAATAAGGATGGCGATTTCCTTTTGATTACTGAACACAAAGGGGAATATCGACGACTTCTCCGGAAGTGATCAAACCTCAAAATGCAGAATCAAAATACTCCTTGTGAGAGAGTACACCCTAAATGAAGGATCATTTATAATAGATGGAATGACCCATCTGTTATCTCCTGTAGAGTTTTTTCCTCTGAGAACCAATGTTTGGTTTTTCTCCCCAATAGAATCTACCCTTGAAAAGCAAGAACGGGTTTCTATCCCTAGCAGGTTTGTACCTCCGGGAACCAGAACAGACACATGAATCCATGTTCCCAAACAAAAGTACTACCTTTAAAATCTCAAGTAATACTCTCATCTCCCAAGTGTCATGTTTGTCCGTATGTCATGTCTGTTTTGTCAGCATAAGCATTTCATAGATACATCATGCATGATTGATTCGTATTCATATTCATTTTGCATTTCAATCACTTTGGTCATGTTTATCCCCAAGTGACAAATGTCCTCTTTCCATTAGAGTTGTCAGTTTTCCTTTCTACAATCAGATAGGACAAAATCCTGGTTTGAGTTTCTTTCCTTTTCAGGAAATGTATCATCTAAACAATCTCTCTCCAATGTATTCCTGGATCGAAATCAGTCCTCGACCGCTTTGATAACTTGAACCTCAGAAAGGCAAAAAGGCATTTAAATATACACCTTTGGAGCATCACTCTTCATCATTGAAGATGATATTTTGCTTTCCTGGATCAAGGAAAATCCCCCACGGAAGCTTCTCAACAAAAGACTCTTGGCAACATGGACATCACATCCTCCAAGAAATCTCTACCAATTGGAAAAAAAAAGAAATCAGTTCTCGCCCTCATAAATTCCCAATAAAGTCGACAAATGGCAGTCTCTCCCCGAGAAGTTTGTCCTACTTTCAAAAAGGTCATCAACACCTCAAAATTGAATTACATCACATGCCGTCTCTCTGGCAAAGTCTCGAAGGGAAGTATGATATAATTTCTCCACCAAATGGCATCTCCAATAGAAAAGTTTGCACACCTCTACATGTCAGACAAATGGTCGTCCCCTGCAAGTCTGATATCAAAACTTTTTCCATCAAATGGAATCTCCCCATTAAATCTCAACGAGAAGTTTGATAAAAACTATCACAAATAGCATTCCTTGTCAAGAGAAGAACTCGACAAGAAGAAACCGAGACCAGCTCCGTGGCTGAAAACTAGGATCGAGGGGAAGTTTATTTCAAAAGAAACTGAAACCAGTTCCGTGGCTGAAGACTAGGATCGGGGAGAAGTTTATTTCAAAAGAAAACTGAGACCAGTTCCACGCTTGAAGAACAGGATCGAGGGGAAGTTATACCTTTTCTAAGTAACATTACTTAGCAAAAAAAGATGGATGACCAATCAACTACCATTCGCAACCACAGTCAAAATTTTGGGTATTCTGATATTTAATCCTCTTTTACCATGAACACCCAAATATCTTTGCCATTTGCACCTTCAGGTCCAAGAAGATTAAATATGGGCATCTGTCATACCCTAAATTATAAACAAAAGATTTCACATCATTTGTGCAAATCATCACCACAATATGGATATACCTTCATGCCTCATCAATCCTCTCAAAGATTGATGAGCATTCACCTCAACCAAGGATTAGGGTTTTGAGCCCTCTCAGAGCATTCAGGCAAAGGTTCCATCAAGATTTGGCATGATCTTCAACTTTCCAAGCCTCTCAAACATCCATTAAGGATTAAGAGGTCTCCCATATCAAGAATCAAGCACAAGAACACAACATCTCAAGTTGATCAAGCCTCAAAATCATCAGTGTCACCAAATTAGGGTTATGGTCAACCAAGGCCTCCAGAGGGAAATTTTCATCTGGGCATGAGCCAATGCTTCAAAACATGATTCAAGAATCTCAAAGGGACCTCATGAGACCAATCATGAGTTTAAAATAGCCTCAGGAGATGCATTCATCAAAAATCAGGAATTAGGGTTTTCTTGACCTAATTCACCCTAAGTTGACTTTTGGAGCAAGACATGAACCAAGACCTCAATAAATGAGTTAAAGACCTCAAGTATCTTATATTGATCCTCTTACAAGTTTAAATTGACATAAAGAACTTGATTCATGAGCAATATAAAGACTCACATCCATCTGGACCACAAACTAGGGTTTCTGAGAAAAAGTCAACCCCACCTTTGACTTTTGACCAAGACATTATCTCAAACCTTGGGACATGATTCAAGACACTCTAAAACACTTAGCCCAAGGACTTGATTTCATAAAGGATCACAAAGTTTGAAATTCATCTGATAAAAAGTCAACTATGATAAAAAACCAAGTTTGACTTTTGAGATTTTTTGACAAATATGGCCTCTTCAAGTCAAAAACAATGTTAACTTATGATTTGAATCATAATCAATCAAGGAAAATCAAGAAAAGTGAGGTTACTTGCAAAAGGGGCAACCTTAAGAAACTTAAAATTTCACTAAGTTATGGAAAAAAGTGATTTTTACCCAACTTTGCAAGACCATAACTTGTGATCCATGTAACCATTTTATCTCATCCAAAGCTCAAATGAAAGCTCTCACTACATACTACAAGTTTCAAAGATCAAACTTGGAATTCTCAAAACCAGAGCTTGAATCACTCAAGCAACCATCCAAACACTTCACAAATTATCCCTTGGAGGTGTTCAAACCTTCATCTTCAACTCACAACACCAAAATTTGAAAGTTAACCATCAAAACCTCAAAATTTGACTTTTCTGCATTTTTCAAGGCATGTCTTGATCCAATCACTTTCAAAGCCAAATAAAACCTCAAACACTCTCCAAATATAATCCCTAAGCTGTTCCAACAAATGTCTCTCAACTGTAACACCAATTGAGGGAGTTACCATTTTGGTCACTTTTGCCACTTTTGCAAGAAAGGGACAATTTCTATTCTAGAGCTTTCCAGTTGATTTTAATCATCCTAAAATCTTCTAAGGGGTCTATTGAGAGTGTCCAAAGCATTGGATTACTTATGGCACAAGCATCTTGAAAGTTAGAAAGATGAGCTTCAAGAGGTAAGTGCATAACAACATGAACTTTGTGAAATATGCATTTCTTTGATGTCCATTGATCATGAACATGTCATACATATCATATGTGTTGTGTTTAAACCAATTTACCATGCTATTATTGCTTGTATAAAGTTGTGACATAGAACTTGCAAATTTTGACCTATTTTGAAACCACTATCGGGTTTTAAAATGTAGGCATCTTTAGAAAATTCTAAGACCGCCATTAGATTCCTCATGAAATTCTAGATAGGATCCATCTTTATTTCATCCATTTTCATGTAGAAATGAGAAAGTTATGGCCTTCTTGCAAGAGGCCTAAAATCTGGTCATCCTTGGGCAAGGGCCAGGCCATGGCGCCTTAGCCTACCCTGAAAACACGCCACCCATATATGTTTATGGGGTGATTTTAATACATGGATGTATCACTACCCCAGTGGTAGCAGCGTGTGTTTTTCAAGTGTGTTTGGCTAAAGGGCATGGGTTCAGCACCCACCCATTCCATTTTTTTCATTTTTTTTTTCATATTTTGACATATTTTGATATTTTTGATATTTTTATTTTAAATAATTATTTTCTAAATAAATTTTAATTTATTTGAAAATGATTTTTTGTACAAAAATTACTCACACATTAAAACATTTTATTCACCCAAAAAATCACAAAATATATTTGTATTTGACATATTTTTAAATATTTTTAAGAATTTTCTTTTAATTTGTTTTAAAACATTTTAAATCATTTTTTTCTTGAATTTTCAAAACCAAATTGATTTTTAATCATCATGTGAATAAAAATTCATTTTTCAAACTTTAAACATATTTCACAACATGTTTATTGGATTTATTTGATATTTTTTTATCATTTTTTAATTGATTTTTCTTTTAAAATGTAAAAAAAAAATAGGAATTAGGGTTTCCTTTAAAAGTCAATCTTTCAAACTTCACACTAATCATTTTGGGCCTCTAATAGAGTGTATTACCTAACCCCTTTTGTAAATAAATAACCTTGGGCCTCTCTCATAGTATAAGTCCTAATACGATTTTCAAAAATAACGTTGCGTCCACTATTTTTCATCTGGGCCTCTCCTTGAGTATAAGCCCCATTTTTCTTTCTTTCAATAAATAATTTAGGCCTCTAATAGAGTGTAAGACCTAACCTTTATGAACGTAACAAATTTTGGGCCTCTGCTATAGTATAAGTCCCACAACGTCTTTCGGTATCACAGGGCGATCACTGTTTTCAAAATAAGTCATCTGGGCTTTTCCTTGTGTATAAGCCCCAATATTTTGTACATAAACTTTGTTTTTAAACAATAAACAACCTCCATGGGCCTCTCCTTGAGTTGTAAGCCCCATACCGCTGTTTTCAAAATCATCTGTCTGTTTTTAAACTGGTACTAAGAGGAGCATTATTCCCGGTGAAACCAAAATTTGTTACGTACATAGAGGTTAGGTCTTACACTTTGAAAACAACGGTATTGGGCATCTCCTTGAGTTATAAGCCCCAAACATTTTTTTAATAACTTTCTCTTAGTTCAAATTCAAATTCAAAGTTGTCTCAAAACTTTCTTCAATTTCTCAAAACCCTAATCATACAGTTGTAGTTAATACAACAAATCACAATACACTTGGGCCTCTTTTCAGAGTGTAAGAACCAAAACCTTTTCAATTCATTGCATATTTGTTTATATATATATATATATATATATATATATATATATATATATATGTTAATTCACTTATTTGTATATACTTGTGCATGTCTGTCTAGAGTTTCCCCAACAGTTAGGTCATCCTCAGTTTACTCTTTAGGTCAAACAATAGGATACTCATAACTTAGTTCAATAATTAGTTCCCTCATAGGAAACTTCCCCAATACAGTCTTCCTCCTCTTGGGCTTTATTCAATATGGAACAAAGAAAGGCATTATTCCCAGTGAAACTTTTCTTAAGACTGTCTAAACTTAGAAACATATAAAAGAAATTCATTTCCTCAGAGAGGAATAATTCCCGGTGAAACCTCTTTTGAATTTCTTCAAACCTTGGAATTGTTCAACAAAGAAAAGATTATTCCCGGTGAAACCTTTCTTGAACTTTTCTTAGGCTTGGACCCACAGGCTTCCTAGAAGCACCCCATCCTCCTCTTGGGCTTAGTACAAGGACCAAAAGGCTTCTTAGAAGTTCCCCCTAGCCTCCTCTTGGGCTTAGTACAAGGACCCAAAGGCTTCCTAAAAGCATAGGAAAGAATTTAGTCATCTCCACTAGTTCAATCCTCAGGAAAGTCAAAATTATAGAACATCCAATCAGACGAGAGTTGATCTTCAAACTCTCAGCCTCCTCTTGAGCATCATATAAATATCTCTATCAAACCAGAGTCTACCTCTTCTTAAGAGACTTGGATAGTCTCAGCCTCCTATTGGGCTTCATACAATTAGACTTGGAAAGTCTCACCCTCATAGTCTCCTCTTGGACTTCACACAAAGACCCTCAGGCTTCCTAAAAAGCATAGGATAGATCCTGATCTTTTTGTTTTACCAATACATCAATTCCCAAAAGAAATAAAACCTCTAAGGTTTTTTAAAACTCACCTTTATAACCATTTAGTTTCTCCTCACCTCAATGGTAGGAGTGGGGTGCTACTTTCTGATTTCTTATTTATCCTGTGAAGCTGGAAAGGAAGGGGAAGCTATATAAAACTAACCTTTCACCCGAATGTTTAACTGAACAAACGCTAAGAGATTTGAGAAGTTCGGGGTCAGGTTATACGACGGGGAGTTGTCAATTACCCATCCTATATGTGGTTATCCACAGGTTGTTAGCAATTTTCCTTACTGCTTTCTACTTACTGGCGTTTGTCTGTTGTGGGTTGGGAAAGTTTCTCCTTTGGGAGGTTTTTTTGAGAAAGAGAGAGAGAGTTTTTGTTGTTTTGATTTTGGCAAGGTACTGGACCTAGAGATTTTGATTGGTGTGAATGTACTGGACCTAAAGTTTTTGATTGGTGTGCTCGCTAAGATTTCGCAATCTTATACCTACGTATTCCCGTTAAAGATAAATAGGGAAATCAGAGCAATCGTAGTTCCTCCTATTCTATGAGAGGAAAAGATGATGTTTTGGTGTCTTGTTCAAAGCCAAAGATTGAAGATAAATGAGTATTTGTGTCTTGTTCAAAGGGAGACATCTTATATGTTTATCACAACTGTTACGTGACTGATTACAAAGGAGAATTATTTTAACGGGGATATGAGAATCCAGCAATGCCATAATTTCCTTTATAGGGGATTTGTCCTAAAGGAGAAAACTTTAACTCAGTGTAGAGCAATGCCATTTTTCCTTAGGAGTCCTTTATGCTAAGCGAAGGGCAGTGGCGTGGATGTAAATAATCCAGAGGCTTGCCACTTACATCAATTAGATGAAAGAGGAAGTTTTACCGGGATAAGAGATGGACTATAGCTTGGATTTTTGAATCAACAAGTGTGCCACTTATAGCAGTTATCTGGGATTAGGGTTTGTTTTGAATGTTTGTTTTGATGTGTGATATACAGAGAAGTATCTTTCTACAGTAAGATTTTGATTTCCTCTGAAGGGATTGTGGTTTTTTGTGTGCCTTGATCAAAGCCCAAGGTTGAAGCTAAGAGATTGATTGACTATACTGGGGAAGTCCTTATACAAAGCCTAAGAGGAGGCTGGAAAAACTGACTCAACAAGAGAATGTTTATCTATCATGTACAAAGCCCAAGATTGAGGCTAAAAAAGAGACTAACTCTTTGGGGGATATCATTAAACAAAGCCTAAGAGGAGGCTAAAAGTTGACTTTTCCGGGGAAAATATTTTGTTTGTCTTGTACAAAGCCCAAGATTGTAGGTGTCTTGTACAAAGCCCAAGATTGAGGCTAAAAGAAAATTGACTCTGTTGGAGAGTATGATTTGTTTTTGTATAAAGCCCTAGACTGAGGCTAAAAGAAGGTTGACTCTGTTGGAGAGTATGATTGATTTTGTATAAAGCTCAAGATTGAGGCTGAAAAGAGGATTTACTCTGCTTAGGGAGACTTATATGTGTCTTGTATAAAGCCTTAGATTGAGGCTGAAAGATATTTGACTGACTCAGCTGAAGATATTTATGGGTATCTTGTACAAAGCCCAAGATTGAGGCTGACTTTTGCTGAGGACAAGAAGGATCATTATACAAAGCCTAAGAGGAGGCTGAAAAGATGATTAACTCAACAAGAGAGTGTTTTTAAAAGGTGATTGACTTAACAAGAGAGTGCTTTTAAAAGGTGATTAACTCAACAAGAGAGTGCTTTTAAAAGGTGATTGACTCAACAAGAGAGTGCTTTTAAAATGTGATTGACTCAACAAGAGAGTGCTTTGTTTGTCTTGTACAAAGCCCAAGATTGAGGCTGACTTTTGCTGAGGAAAAGAAGGATCATTATACAAAGCATAAGAGGAGGCTGAAAAGATGATTGACTCAACAAGAGAGTGTTTTTAAAAGGTGATTGACTCAACAAGAGAGTGCTTTGTTTGTCTTGTACAAAGCCCAAGATTGAGGCTGAAAGGGCTGACTCAACAAGAGAGTGGGAAAAATATTTATACATAGCCTAAGAGGAGGCTAGAAAAGGCTTGACTCAACAAGAGAGTGCTGGACTCAACAAGAGAGTGCTGAAAAAGTGATGGTCTCAAAAAGAGAGTGCTTTTGAGGCTAACTCTGCTGAGGAAAGTCATTATACAAAGCCTAAGAGGAGGCTGGCTTCTGCTGAGGATTATTGAGATCCAGAGCCAGGTCCAAAGTGGGGAATCAACTGTTGCTGAGGATTACAGAAGAGTTGAGGTATCAGATACCTTGAGGTTCTGATGATAAGTTGACCCTAGCTGCGGAAATTTAGGATGAAAGACTATGTTTTAGATCCTGTGAGGGTTTTAACTCTACTGGAAATAGGTTAAATGACCAGGGTTTTTTCTTATGTTTGTAGGGAACTTGAGAATGTCTTTGAGATCCAATAGGAGATGAGACTGTCCAAGTCTACTAGTATGGAAGAGTTTATCTTTGTATGATGCCAAAGAGGAGGCAGGTGCTTTTAGGGATGAGTGTCAACCCTAAAATTGGTCTGAGATTGTGACTCCTCGGAAAGACTGCTCTAACAAAGGATGACTAAGTTCTGTCCTATGCCATTAAGAGGTCTTCAGGGTCCTTGTATTAAGCCCAAGAGAAGGCATGAGAACTTCTAAGAAGCTGGAGGGTCCTTGTACAAAGCCCAAAAGGAGGCGGGGATGCTTTTAGGAAGCCTGTGGGTCCAAACTTAAGAAAAGTTCAAGAAAAGTTTCACCGGGAATAATCTTTTCTTTAGTGAATAGTTCTAGGGTTTGAAGAAATTCAGAGGAGGTTTCACCGGGAATTAGTCCTCTCTGGGGAAGTGAATTTCTTTGAGAATTTTCTAATAGTGACAGTCTGAGAAAAGTTTCACTGGGAATAATGCCTTTCTCTTTAGTCTATATTGTACAAGCCCAAGAGAAGGAAAGACTGTATCTGGAATTCCTATGGGGAACTAGTTTTGACTGTGTTGAAAGAGTGACCACTGGCTTTATCTAGTTTTAGACCTAATTGCCGGGGAAAACTCTAAGCAGATAATATACAGGCATATATATATATATATATATATATATATATATATACTGTATGTAAAAGAGGGTAGGAGGACTTACAGGTGAGCAAGCTTCCAGCATAAACAAATATATATATATATATATATATATATATATATATATATGCAAGTATGTAAAAGAAAGTTGTTTAAAACTTACAGGCGAGCAAACTTCCATGTTAACAGCTGTACGGTTAATTATTTAAGAAATTAAAGAAAGTTTTGATAACAACTATGAGTTTGAAACTAAATCAAAAGGGAAAGTTGTTTTTGAAAAGAAGATTGGGGCTTATACTCAAGGAGAGGCCCAGATGAAAAACAGTAATCATACCGTTGATCTGAAAATTGTATCGGGACTTATACAACGACTGAGGCCCAAAAAGGTTTTCTGTACAAAGGGATGGGTCTTACAACTCAAGGAGAGGCCCAAAGGTTTGAAAAAGATAAGAAATGGGACTTACAACACAAGGGTAGGCCCAAATGATTTTGTTTGAAAACGACGATCGCGCCGTGATTTTCTGAAATCGCAGTGGGACTTATACAATGACTGAGGCCCAACAATGTTTTTATGTACAAGGAATGGGTCTTACACTCTATTAGAGGCCCATGAGTGTTTTGAAAAAGATTTGTGAGGGTGAAAATAATCAAAACCCTAATTTAATTTTAGAAAAGTATTTTAATTGAATAAAAATTCAATTAAAATGATCAAAATTATCAAACATGTATGAAAAACAAGTTGTGATCTTGGATTAATGTTTGAAAAATCATGTTTCATTCATACAACAATTTGAAAATTATTTGAATTTGTAAAATCAAGAGAAAGAAATATTTTTTAAATTTTTAAAAACAAATAAAACACAATTCTTTACAAAAATACTAAATATACAAATAAATAATATTTTTGTGAAATTTTTATGGAATAAAATATTTTAACATTTTTGGGAATTTTCAAAAAAAGAATCAATCAAAAATAATTAAAATTGAGAGAGAAATTAGTTTTAGAATTAATTAAACAAAAACCCTAAAAAATGAAATAGAAAAATATGGCAAAATGATAAAATGGTCTGGGTGGGTGTTGAACCCACAACCTCAACAACAAACACACATGCGTGCTACCACTGGGGTGGTGATACATCCGTGTATCAAAACCACCCCATGAACATATATGGGGTGTCAAGTTTCTAGGCCTAGCCAATGCGCCATGGTCTGGCCCTTGCCCAAGGCAAGGCCTAGTTTTGGCAATTTGCATGAAGCCTCTAACTTTCTCATTTCTCCATGGATTTGGACAAAATTTAGGTGCATCTAACCTAGAATTTCATGAGGAATCCAATGGTGCCCTTAGAATTTTTAGAAACTGTTTCTATTTTAAAACCCGATAGTGATTTCAAAATAGGCCAAATTTTACATGTTCTATGCTATCTCATGGTACATGCTATAATAGCATGATAAATTGGTTCAAACACAACACATATGATATGTATGAGAGGTCCATGACCAATGGACCTCAAAGCAATGCATGATTTAGAGAGTTCAAGTTATGATGCACTTACCTCTTGGAGCTTCTTGTGCTATCTGCCAAATTCCTTGTGCCAGAAGTAATTCAATGCTTTGAACACTCTTAAGTGATCCCTTAGAAGCTTTTAGGATGATCAGAACTAGATGGAATACTCAGGAACATGTATAGGCCTTTTCTTGCAAAAGGAGCAAAAGTGACCAAGATAGTAACTCTCTCAAATGGTGTTCTAGATGAGGGAAACCAATTGGGATAGTTTGAGGATGATATTTAGAGTGTTATTGAGGCCTGGTTTGGTTTTGGAAGTGACTGAATCAAGACATGGCTTGAAAAATGCAGAAAAGTTAAATTTTGAGGTTTTGGAGGTTGACTTTCTGATTTTGGTGTTTCAGATCACAAGTGAGTGTTTGAACAGCTTAAATATGACATATTTGATGTGTTTTGATCATGAGCTATGGTGGAATTGCTCTCTAACTCAAAAACTCAGAGATGACTTGCAAAAGAAGGCATTTTGGCCTAAACAGAGAGATTTTGAGGAAAGCATCAGTTGTAGTGCTTTGGTGTACTCAAACTGAGCACAAATGAGCTCTATTTATAGTCCAACAAGTTTGTTTTGCAAGCAATAGTGAATGGCAGCTGGTACAGGCCTTCGGCCAATGTTGATCCAAGGGAATCTTTAGTCTCCTCTAGCCATTGACTTGAGGTTAGGGCACAGGCTTATGGTTCTTTGGTTCAGAGCTAAATCTTGACTCATTCAGTTAGGAATATGTTAGTCCATGCCACCTTGATGCATCCATTAAATGCTTGGAAACAAAATTGGAGTCTTTTGCACTTTTAGCCTTTTTAGGTTTGTTATGGCTATGTGTAGATTCTTGGACTTGGGAGACTTGGGGATCAGATCATTCCCCTTAGATTTTATCCTTTGATGTGTTCAAATGGATGACAAGGCTTGGAGTTGTCCAATTTTTCCAAATCGAGCAAAATGCCAAAATCTGCCTTGTATAAGACAGTTGGAAATGGTGATTTTGAGGGAATCATATCTCCTTGCTCAGGTTGAGTTATGGGAGGCTCTTGTGCTTTTAAGAAATCCCTAATATGATACAATACATGTATGATCATAGTTTATCTTGAAAATATATGAATCCAACTGAAAAATCCTCATAAACATTGATGTCCAAGGTTGGTAACTTAGGCAGATTTTCACCAAGTGTTGGAAAAGTGCCATTTTCTTCATTTTCATTATTTTGATAAGTCCATAACTAAAAATCCATGAGGAATTGGAGTTTGAGGTAGTTGAAGCTTTTGTAGAGTGTAGGAAAATCTACAAATCAGGCTTTGGATCACTCAAAATAGTTGCTTGGATCAGAAGTTATGGTCCTTGGAAGTTGGTACCAAAACCATTTTTGTTCCATAACTTAGAAAAATTTTGGTTTTCTCATGGTTGCCCCTTTTGCAAGAAACCTCGCTTTTCTTGATTTTTCTTAATGAATGATGATTAATACCATATATTAACATTATTTTTTACTTAGGGGAACTATATTTGTGAAAAAATCCAAAAAGTCAAACTTTATTTTGTGCACAGTTGACTTTTTATCGGATGAAATCCAAACTGTGCGATCCCTTGTGAAATCAAGTCCTTGACCTAAATAAAACCTAATGGATGGATTCCATAGGTGTTATAGGGTGTATTGAATCATGTCCCAAGGTTTGGGAGCATGTCTTGGTCAAAAGTCAAAGGTATCGTTGACTTTTTTCTTCAAAACCCTAATTGTGGTCCAGATGAAATTGAAGCTTGTGAATCAAGCTTATTGGATCAATCCATTGTTTTTAATGGATCAATGTGGTGTATTTGAGGCCCTCAAATCATGTCTTGAGGTCTTGGCTCATGTTTTGCATCAAAAGTCAACTTAGGGGTGAATTAGGTAAAGAAACCCTAATTCCTGATTTTTGGTAAATGCATCCCCTGAGGCTAAATTGACTTGATGATTGGGTTCATGAGGTCCCTTGAAGTATCTTGGGTTGTGCTTTGAAGCATTGGCTTATGCCCAGGTGAAAAGTTTCATCTGGAGGCCTTGGTCGACCAAAACTCTAATTTGGTGACACTGTCAATCTTGAGGCTTGATCCACTTGGAATGTTGCAACGTTGTGCTTGATTCTTGATGTGGGAGTCCTCTTGATCTCTTATGGGTGTTTGAGAGGTTAGACAATTTGAAGATCATGTCATTCCTTGATTGATCCTTTGTCTAAGTGCTCTAAGAGGGCTTGAAACCCTAAGTCTTGATTATAGTGAATGCTCAACCATCTTAGAGGATATTGATGAGGCATGAAGGTTCATCCATATAGTGGTAATGATCTTCACAATGATGGGAAATCTTGGTGGTCAAAATTTAGGGTATGACAGTGAGCAAGCTTCCAGCACAAATAAATATATATATAGATATGTGCAAGTATGTAAAAGAAAGCTGATAAAACTTACAGGTGAGAAAGCTTCCATTGTAACAGCTGTATGGTTAGTTGTTCAAGAAAGTTTTGATAACAACTATGGGTTTGAATCTAAATCAAAATGGAAAGTTGTTTTTGAAAATAAGATTGGGTCTTATACTCAAGAGTGGCCCAAAGTTTATTTTTGTACAAGAGATGGGCTTACAACTCAAGGAGAGGCCCAGAAATAATCGTGATTGCACCGCTGTGTTTAAGAATCGCAGAGGGACTTATACAATGACTGAGGCCCAAAATTATTTATGTACGAAGTAGGGTTGGGTCTTACACTCTATTAGAGGCCCAAAGTGTATTTTAAAAAGAAAGATGGGACTTACAACACAAGGGGAGGCCCATATGGTTTTTGTTTAAAAGGCGTCGATCGCGCCGAAATTTTTAAAATTGTATCGGGACTTATACAATGACTGAGGCCCAAAATGGTTTCTTGTACAAAGGGGTTGGGTCTTACACTCTATTAGAGGCCCAAAGTGTTTTGAAAAATATTTGTGAGGGTGAAAATAATCAAAACCCTAATTTGATTTTAAAATGTATTTTAATTGAATAAAAATTCAATTAAAATGATCAAAATTATCAAACATGTGTGAAAAACAAGTTCTAATCTTGGATTAATGTTTGAAAAATCATGTTTCATTCATATAATGGTTTGAAAATCATTTGAATTTGCAAAATCAAGAGAAAGAAATGTTTTTAAATTTTTACAAACAAATAAAAACATAATTCTTTACAAAAATACCAAATATATGAAATAAATAATATTTTTGTGAAATTTTTGTAGAATAAAATATTTTAACATTTTTGTGAATTTTCAAAAAAAGAACCAATAAAAAATAATTAAAATTGAGAGAGAAATTAGATTTGGAATTAATTAATAAAACCCATAAAAATGTGAAAAATAGCAAAAAATTTGAGAAATGGAAAAATGGTCTGGGTGGGTGTTGAACCCACAACCTTCAATTCAAACACTCATGCGTGCTACCACTGGGGTGGTAATACATCCGTGTATCAAAACCACCCCATGAATATATATGGAATGCCTTGTTTTTAGGCCTGACCCTTGCCCAAGGCAAGGCATGATTTTAGGCTTCTTGCATGAAGGCTCTAACTTTCTCATTTCTCCATGGATTGGGACAAAATTTAGGTGTATCCTGCCTAGAATTTCAAGAGGAGTCCAAAGGTGCCTTTAGAATTTTCAGAAAATGTCCCTATTTTAAAATCCGATAGTGATTTCAAAATAGGCCTAGATTTGCATGTTCTATGCTATCTCATCATACAGGCAGCAATAGCATGGTAAATTGGTTCAAACACAACATATATAATATGTATGAGATGTCCATGATCAATGGACCTCAAAGCAATGCATGATTTAAAGAGTTCAAGTTGTGATGCACTTACCTCTTGAAGCTTCTTGTGCTATCTGTCAAGTTCCTTGTGCCATAAGTAATTCAATGCTTTGAACACTCTTGATTGATCCTTTAGAAGCTTTTAGGATGATCAAAACCAACTGGAATCCCCAGGAACAGGAATTGGCTCTTTCTTGCAAAAGGGGCAAAAGTGAGTAATTCTCTCAAATGGTGTTCCAGATGAGGGAAACCAATTGGGACTATTTGAGGATAATATTTGGAGTTTGTTTGAGGCTTGGTTTTGTTTTGAAAGTAACTGGATCAAGACATGGCTTGCAAAATGCAAAACAGTCAAGATTTGAGTGTTTCAGACCAAGGGTAAGTGTTTGAACAACTTATATATGATACATTGGATGTGTTTGGATCATGAGTTGTGGTGGAATTGCTCTCTAACTCAAAAACTCAGAGATGACTTGTAAAAGAAGGCATTTTGGCCTAATGAGAGAGATTTTGAGGAAAGCATCAGTTGTAGTGCTTTGGTGTACTCAAACTGACCACAAATGAGCTATATTTATAGTAGAGCAAGTTTTTTTTGCAAGCAATAGTGAATGTCAACTTGGACAGTCCCTTGGCTAATTGTAGCATAAAGGCATCTTTAGTCTCCTATAGCCATTGACTTGAGGTTAGGGCACATGCCTATGGTACTTTGATTAGAGTTGAATCTTGACTCATTCAGTTAGTAATGTCTCAGTCCATGCCACCTTGATGTATCCATTGAATGCTTGGAAATAAAATTGGAGTCTTTGTGCTTTTTAGCCTTTTTATGGCACTTATGGCTACATGTAATTCCTTGGACTTGGGAGGCTTATGGATCAGATCTTTTCTCTTGGATGTTATCCTCTGTTGTGTCCAAATGGATGACAAGGCTTGGAGTTGTCCAAAGTAGCTAACTCGAGCAAAATGCACAAATCTGCCTTGTAAAAATCAGTCCATGATGCCATGTTCCAAGGGTTGTATCTGAAGGTGTGAGAAAAACACAAGAAAGGGGGGTTTGAATTGGGTTTTCCAAAATGAAGGATTTTTGTGATTTTTAAACAAAGATCACAAATAGACTAACAATACACAGACTAACAATCTTTTCTTAAGGCTTCTGACCAAACTGGTCCCTTAAGGAATTAACCTCTAAGACACACTAGTCCTAAACTTCTCAAGAATTCTGACCTAACTGGTCTCTCAAGGAATTCAAACCACTGTTTGAAAATACAATGCACAAGCCAACTGCAAGTGACTAACAACACTAAAACTCACTGTCTTAGTCTTCCTAAAGCTTCTAACCTACCCGGTCCTTTAGGGAACACAAACAACTGTTTGTTACAAAGGTTTGTTTACAATAATGATGCTTCTACACAAGCAGAGTAAACACATTTTTAGCACAATTTATCTTAGAGCGAATCTACACAGTAAAAACAATCTTCTTCTTTGTATTCTGGTGCTTTATTGTTCACTCATAACTTTCTCTATTTCTTGAGTTCTTTCTTCATATGAATCAGTGTTTTTAATATTTCTCTTTTTCACACTGAGTATTACATTTTGTATCACTATCTCATTCACTTTATGCACTCGTGCATGCATGATTCGTTGAATAATCAAGTCTATATATAGCCAGAAAAAGATCCGTTGAAAGGCAGATCAGAATATCAGAGGAGTACTGGCGACTTGAAATAATGTCGTTATGTAAAGTTGAAAATCATATAGTGAAATTGTCCTTTTTATTACCAAATCAGGGTAGTGGAAAAGAACGTGTTTTATCTGTACTATATACTATTTTCCCTTGCAAATGTTTCATCTTCTTCTATCCATCAGAGGCTTCTGAATTGATATGATTGAAGCCTGATCAGAATAATGAATCATTGGGTCTTCAGAGTCTCGAGTCTTCAGAGTCTTCAGAATTTGTTCAGCAGAACCTTGTCATCAGAGTCTTTAGCACTTCTTTTTCAGAACCCTTGATTATCAGAAACTTAAGTCTTTAGAGTCTTCAGAACTTCTTTCAGCAGAACCTTGTCTTCAGAATCTTCGGCACTTAGTCTTCAGAAGTTAACGACCTCAGAAGCTAAATAGGCTTCAGAAGTAAAACTTCAGAGTCACGCTCAGAAGTTAGAATCCAAGAGATGTTACAGCAGCAACATAATTTCTTCTTAGAATCTTTCTAACGCATAGTAGATTAGAAACAATCTTGCTTCTTCAGACAGAAGCGACCATAGAGAATATCAGAGTGACGTAGCACATGGTCTTTATCAGAGTCAGAACCTGTTTGTCAAATAATCAGAATAACAAATGTTAAAGTACCAAAATTGTTCTCACACAAATACTCCATTGTTATCATCAAAACATAAAGATAAGATGCAGAACCAAATCTTGTTCTTACAATCTCCCCCTTTTTTATGATGACAAAACCATGTATTTTGATAGAACAATTTATACAGGGTAATCACCATAGTCGACAAATTCTGAGTTTAAGCTCTCAGCTCCCCTTGAATCTGTTAATCTCAAAATTTCATTTATGTTTGTTCAGAGTCTCCCCCTAATCCCATGACTCACTACATAAAATTTGAGTTCTTTAGAAAATAACAATAGAGAAGGAATACTTCCCTACAACAACTCATCAGAGTCTGACTAGAACACTAGGTCTTCATCTAAGAACCTGGTTACTATCAGAACTTTGATGAAAAATCAAAAGTTGATTTTGAGTCTGATTGGATGATGTCGCGCATCTCGTATCAGAACTTCTTATCAGATCTTGATGAAGAATCACAACTTCTTAAGTATCAGAGTTTGATTAGAATTGACTTCTCTTTTGTTAAACTTTTCTTAGATTCACCAATCTTGTCAGATTCAGAGCCTGATTGATTTTATCAGAATATCATCCGTTGCAGAGCGTATCTTCTAAAATAGTATCTTTGAATCAGAGAATTGACTTGACTTGTTTTCAAGGAGATTTCAGCTTCTGACGCTTGAGTCTGAATTTCATACTTTTAGAAAGTTTACAACTTTTGAACACTATGATCTCAAACAAGATTTCTTGAGTTTCAGAAAGTTCACAACTTCTGAACAGTATTGGAATATCTGTTTGAATAAACATATATTCTCAGAGTGTACAACTTCTTACCATGAAATATCAGAGTTGAAATTATCCATAAGATTTTCAATCTTAAGAGAGTAGGATCTTTATATTCAACCTGTCTAGAATGCTAAGTGAACTTTTTCAGAGTTCCTTAATTGAAACATCAAACAAATAGTTAGTTGTAAAAGCATTATGTAATGTTTGAGTTCAAGATTCTAAGAATAGGTACTATCAAAATCATTTTACTTTCTCCCCCTTTTTATCATAATCAAAATGGATAATGTAATAAACAGTGAAGAGAAAGATGAAGTCATAGTACTCATAAAACCAGTTTCATTAATAATGGATCGAAATACATTGGCATGACTCGAACACAAATCAAACACAGAGCATCCTAGAGATGAGACAGAAAACACAAGATACGACATGCTAAAGATTTAACCATCAAAGACTTCACAATTTTTCTTCAACAGACCATTTTCTAGACCATCTGTCTTGACAAATTCAACAATTCCTTCTTTAAAGAAGATTTCAGATAGAACTCTTCCAAAAGGTATGTAGGGCTTGGTGAAATCGCCATTTCTGGAGTCAGTAATGGATTTTTACAGAAAATTGAATATAGTCTGAGGTAGATTTATCCGCATTTGAGCCATCAGGAGAAAGATGAAGACCCGATCATCATGAAATAAGATATTTTTGTTTTTTTCCCGAGGACGAAAATTTTTCAGCAAAAGCTTAAACCAAGCTTTGGGAATGGGAAAAAGGTTTCCAGGATTGAGAGGTTCATATTTGGACGATGTGTTGTGAAGAGAGGCAAGTTCCTCGGAAATAAGATACCTAGACTTAACATGTTTAACAGTAAAGCCAATGTTCTCACAACCAATTGCTAGAGCAATGGTGAAGGGAGTGATGTTTATGGGAACATCAAAAACACGAGAAGAAATTGAGCGACCTTCATCATTGATGTAGGCATGTTTCCAAAAATCTTTTACAAGATTTAAGTAGATTGATTTATCCAGAATGATGAAGTATTTTGCCCATTCTTGATAGTGCATGATTGAGGTGATACTGCTAGCAATTTCTCGGTTTCCAAGATGAAGAAGGTTGATTTGTTTTTATGATATGACCTTAAGAAGGTTCTCATCTCCTTTGAAAGTGATTAGAGACATGATGAGAAGATTTAGACAGTAAAGGTAATTTTGAACTAGTAAGATAAAGCACTACAGAACATGGGAGGAGAAAGGAAATATATATGTAGGAAATGAGAGACGTGACTTACTGAAAAAATGACATAGGTCAAGATGCGTATCACGCATAAGATATTCCAAGGGCACAGTGGCAAAGTAAGAGACAAAAAATACCAAGAAATAGGAAAGGAGTGTAGCAGTATCTTAAAACAGAATATCCAAAAGGTCACAAATAAGGATACGTTATTTAAGTTTTGATAGGAGTCAATAACTATGAATAAATGTATACTTATAAGTGGCAATTGAAAATTGACACATAGTAAAGACAAAAGAGAGTATAGCTTATTTTCAATAAAAACTTAACTCACATACATCTTATCATTTATGAATGCACAGTCATAGAGGAATTCGTAAAGATTTTAGACTATTCTCAAGAATTTTACGAAACCCAATGAGTCAAACATTTGTTACCATTATTGTTCACACGTTATCAAAATTTTAACTAAATCATTTTGATTTGAAAGAATTTAGATAAGTTAAAGTTAGTCATTTTCTTCCTTTTTATGATAATCATTATGGAATGCAGTAACACAAGATAAAGAGAATAAGGAAAGTACTTCATTGATAGAACAACAAAACGCCGGAGCACAGTACAGGAACATAAGAATAAAACAAGAAAACAAACAACAACGAGGACAACAGATAGGAAAAGCAATGATAAACGGAAAGAAGATCAAGCAACAAGCAACTAAAAGTCCAAGAGAAACACCCACCAACCAGCTATCAGAAATCCTCCACCTCATCAACTCTTTCACACCTCTCTTCAGCTTTAGCATCTTCTGGTCCAAGTATTCTGCCTAAAGTGATGATTTCAGCCCTGTAGAATAACTCAGACAAAATTCTTCCATAAGGTATGAAGGACTTATGTTGATTTCTAGAGATTTCAACACAGTTCTTCAGATGATTGAAGATGGTTTACAGAAGATTCACCTGGATGTTGTACATCATGAAATAGATAAACAGTTTATCATCATGAGTCAAGGTGCTTTTGGCCAATCCTTGGGGCCAAAGTTGGTGAGCAGGAGTTGAAACCACAACTTTCCATCAGAGAGAAGTCCTTCAGGATTATAAGTTTCATAGTTGTTTTGAGACACATCATGAATTTTAATGAGATCCTCAACAAAGGAATAGTTCAGATGGAGATCCTCAACAGTGACTCCAGATTGAACACAATTGATGGCTTGAGCAATGGAGGTAGGTGTTATGAAGACCGAAACACCAAAAACAGAAGACCAAACAGAATTGTTATCTTCCCCAATTCATGCATATTTCCATAATTCTTTCACCAGTATAGGATAAATGGGTCCATGCAAGATTGCATAGTATCCTGACCACCCTTGAATTTGCATGCTGGTGGATAGGTAAGCACCTGAGTCTCTTAATCTTGGAAGATTTGGCCTTTTCTCATTAATGACCTCCATAACTTCATCATTGCCAGCGAAAGTTTTGATAGACATAGTGAAATAAGAGGAATAAGAATGAAAAGCAAGTTTTGGAAACGGGTGACTAGTTATGAGAAGAAGTGTGGTATATAAAAAGAGCGATGAGTGATAGCCCTAAATAGCAATAAAGACTGGATTACTTGAGAAAAGAAATTCATCATCTCCAAAACACGGGATACAAACAGGAACAAAGAATGATGAAGGAGTGTATCAGTCTCCAAAAGATTATGAAATAGTATACGTTATTGATATTATGACATCAGTAAATTAATGTGAATAAATGAATACTCGGAAATGAGAAGGAAGATTCTGACAATGAATGAAGGAAGACAATTGTTAAGTTCCAAGAAATTTTTGTCTTACATGCATCTTTATGAATGTCTGCTGAGGAGGGAAGACGTAAAGATTTAAACACTTATCAAATATTTTTAAATCTAATGTGTTAAACATGATATTAAGGAGTAATAGGTAATAATTACTTGAAACCTAGTCTCACAAAATCACAACTCTCGAGGTGTCTTTTCAACAGAAGATATGATTTGATTTTAGACACGTTTTGATATCCTCAGAGTCTGAAAGACCAAAAGGTTTCCATCTGATCAGAGACACTTCTGACAAAGCATCTTCTGATGACTAAGGTTAAAAACAAATGCTTCTTGGTTTAAATGAAAATCTGATATCTTCAGACTCTGACTAAACACATCTGATTCTGATGAAATCTTACTCTAGACAGTGGTCCATTTTCAGATGCTTCAGAATAAATAGAAATATATCTTCAGCCAAGGGTTTTATAAAAACATCAGCCCATTGATGGTCTGTATCTATAAGTTTTAAACATGAAATTCCCTTCTAAACATAGTCTCTAATAAAATGATGTTTAATTTCTATGTGCTTAGCCCTAGAATGTAACATTGGATTCTTATTTAAACAGATAACAGCAGTATTATCACAAAAGATAGGAATGTTACCCTCATATATCTGATAACCTTCTAGCTGGTTCTTCATCCACAACATCTGCGTACTGCATAGAGACGCGAATATGTACTCTACTTCTGCTGTTAAGAGAGCAATTATTGATTGCCTCTTGCTTGACCATGAGATCAGATTTTTCCCAAGAAACTGACAGTTTCCAGAGGTGCTTTTTCTTTCTAATTTGTTTCCTGCGTAATCTGCATCACAATAACCAGAAAGAGAGTACTCTGATGTTTTCTCATACATCAGGCTAAGGTTAGTAGTTCCTTTCAGATACCTTAGAATTCTTTTAACAGCAGTTAAATGAGATTCTCTAGGATCAGATTGAAATCTAGCACACAAATGAACACTGAAAAGAATATCAGGTCTAGAAGTAGTTAAGTACAGAAGAGAGCCTATCATACCACGATAGAGCTTCTGACAAACCTTACCACTTACCTCTTCCTTTTCCATAATACATGTTGGATGCATTGGAGTCTTAGCTGGTGTACACTCTGTCATGTTGAATTTCTTCAGAAGTTCTTTTGCATACTTGCTCTGATGAATGTACGTTCCTTATGATCTTTGATCAATTTTGAATTTCCAGAAAGAATCAGAGTTCTTCCATCAGACTCATTTCGAATTCAGCCTTTCCATTCTAGCTTGTTTCTGAACACCCATTTAGTTCCACTGACGTTGACACCTTTGGGTTTCTGAACAAGATCCTAGACGTCATTTCTGGTGAATTGATTCAGTTCTTCTTTCATGGCCAGAATCCTCTCATTTTCTTTTAGAGCTACATCAACTGTTGTTGGCTCTATCAGAGACACTAGACCCAGAATAGTTTCTTCGAAATGTTTGAACGATGAACAGGTTCTGACTGGATCAGCTTTATCTCCCAAAATCAAATCTTCAAAATGCGAGGTCTTATTCTTCTTTTGCTGAGATGAGTTATTCTCAGTTTCTGGTAAGGTTGTATTTGGATCTGGAGAATTTGCATCTTTGTCTGCTTCTCTTGAATCTTCTACTTCTTAGATTCTGATGATGTGATCTTCAGATCTGCAACCTTTTCAACTGGCTTTGACTTTTCAGGGTCAAACTTATCATTGAATATGACATTAATTGATTCCTCTACAATTCGTGTTTCTGTGTTATAGATTTTGTAGCCGTTAGAGCATTCAGAATATCCTAAAAATAAACACGACTGTTCCAGAGCAAATGATTTTTCCTTTTTAGTTTCCTCTGAAACCGACGAAGCCTCCAGGCTTAAGTTCCAGAATTTGAAACATATGCCTTCTTCCCGTCATGTGTCATGAGCAACCATTATTCAGGTATCATGACTGGTGTTTCAACCGAGTTGCTAAGGATATCTCTGAGTCAGATTCTGAGTCTGAGTATGATTTTGGTTCTGGTGATTTTTAGTCTTCTGGTTCTCCAAAAACTTCATCTTTAGTTGTTGCTACGAGAGCAACATTTGCTTGTTCTTCATCAGATTCCTCTTCTTCAGAATCAGAGTCGTCCCAAGTTGTCATTATACCTTTCTTTGCTTTGGAGAAGTTCTTCTTAGGCTTTTTATCTTTCTTGACCTTTGGACACTCGTTCTTGTAATGACCTGGCTCATTACACTCGTAGCAGATAACCTCCTTTCCATATTTATGCTTCTTCTGTCTAGATGATGACTCAGAGCTGCCTTTGTTTCTTCTAGATCTTCTGAATTTTCCTTGCCAATGCATCAAGAGTTTGTTGATTCTTCTGAAGATTAACGACAACTCATCTTCTGATTCTTCCTCAGCTTGATAAGCCTTTGCCTTTTTAGGTTTAGACTTAAGAGCGATGGATTTGCTTTTCTTCTGAGGTTCATCTTCTTCAAGCTCTATCTCATGAATTCTCAAAGAACTAACAACTCTTCAAGACTTATGCTATTAAGATCTTTGATAGCTTTAGAGCTGTTATTATAGTTCTCCATTTTTTAGGAAGACTTCTGATGATCTTTTTCACATGTTCAGCAGTTGAGTAACCTTTGTACAGAACTTTGACTCCTGCGACTAGCATTTGAAACCTTGAAAACATGGTCTGAACTGTCTCATCATCCTCCATTCTGAATGCCTCATAATTTTGGATTAAGGCAAGCGCCTTTGTCTCCTTAACATTAGCATTTCCTTCCTGAGTCATCCTTATGATTATTCTTATAATCTTTCTTCATATTCTAGCCATCGACTTTAGCATTGGTTAGTTATATCACTTCTGGATATTTTAGCACATGCAACATCAACTGGGTGATTGTAGCCATCGACTACCAAATCCCAAAGATCTGTATCATAACCAAGAAAGAAACTTTCTATTTTGTCTTTCCAATGGTCAAACTTTTCACCATCAAGGATTGGTGGTTTGGCACTGTAATGATCTTTCTCTTCAGTAGTGGTATTAGCAGGAACTGCCATGATATCTCACACAAATACTGGATCGGTACTGAACACTGTTAAGTGCTGATCAAATGTTTATCACAATCAGAACCAGAGCTCTGATACCAATTGAAGGTGGGAGAAAAACACAAGGGGGGGTTTGAATTGGGTTTTCCGAAATGAAGGCTTTTCGTGATATTTAAACAAAGATCACAAATAGACTAACAATAGAGAAAGACACACGATATATCCCGGTTCACATGAAAATTATCAAGTTAATCCAGTCCACCTGCCAAAGGTTTTTTGTCTCTCTCAAGCGAGGTCTTAATCCACTATAACTAAACTGATTACAACTGCACTAGCAATTGCTGGTGACTAATAATACACAGACTAACCATCTCTTCTTGAGGCTTCTGACCAAACTGGTCCCTTAAGGAATTAATCTCTAAGACATACTAGTCCTAGACTTCTCAAGAATTATGACCTAATTGGTCTCTCAAGGAATTCAAACCACTGTTTGAAAATACAATGCACAAGCCAACTGCAAGTGACTAACAACATTAAAACTCACTGTCTTAATCTTCCTAAAGCTTCTGACCTACCCGGTCCTTTAGGGAACACAAACAACTATTTGTTACAAAGGTTTGTTTACAATAATGATGCTTCTACACAAGCAGATGTAGTGAGCGATTTTGGACGCGGTTCTTAAGCGCTAGTCGCTCTCTGCGGTTGAGCTTACTACAGGTCGATTCATTTTTTATCCTATTAAAGCTGATGAAGGAAGGGAAATAGATGTCTCCAATTAACCCTGCTTTGCATACTGAGTTTAAACAGTGGTCTGTTAGGTTACGAATGCTATCAATGTGGGGGGGCCTTTGTACTGGTTATTTGTATTTTCGCCAATACTGTTTTCTCTCTTTCTAGGACTTTCTGGCGGGGAACAAGGATTAGGATGTTAGGACTGATGCTTTTTGGTAGATACATGAGAGTATGGGATTTTGGGTTTTTGTTTAGTGTGCTCGCTAAGATTTTTCTTTCAATCTTATGCCTACGTATTCCCGTTTACCGAAACAGGGAAATTAGAACGTTCATAGTTCCTCCTATTCTATGGGAGGAAATGGGTGTTTTTTGGTGTCTTGTTCAAAGCCCAAGACGTGAAGCGAAAAGGTGGTTTGTATCTTGTTCAAAGCCCAAGATATGAAGTTGAAAGGTCTATTTGTATCTTGTTCAAAGCCCAAGATGTGAAGCTGAAGGGGTTTGACTTTAGAGAGAATTTGTCATCTCTAAAGAGGAGTTTGTCTGTCACAACTGTTTATAAAGGAGGATTACTTTAATCGGGATATGTGAATCCGGCAATGCCATAATTTCCTTTATAGGGGATTTCCAACCTAAAGGAGAAGACTTTAACTCAGTGTAGAGCAATGCTATCTTTCCTTAGGAATTTCTCATGCTAAAAGAGGGACAGTGGCATGGATGTAGATGATCCAGAGGCTTGCCGCTTACAGCGATTAGATGAAGGGGAAGGAGTTGTTGATGTTTGTGTACTGTGAACGAGGCACAACTTTGATGCTAAAAGGTTGATCGGATCAACCAGTGGTTTTCTTATACAAAGCCTAAGAGGAGGCTAATATGTGTCTCGTACAAAGCCCGAGAGAGAGGCTAAAAGGTTTTGACTCGACGATGAAGTCTTTTGGTATCTCGTATAAAGCCCGAGATGGAGGCGAAAGGGATGATGGACTCAACGAGGGAGTCTCTTATGTGTCTCGTACGAAGCCCGAGAGAGAGGCTAAACGTTGTTTGACTCCGCTGGGGAGAATCATTGTACAAGCCCAAGCGGGAGGCTATGGTGATGTTTCAGTTGAGTGACAGGTCCAGTATGCTGATTTTGAAAGAGAAAATCAGTTCTTATATGAGCAACACTGTACTCAAGGATTTGATTCGAGGATCCAGGTTATTCCTGTTCTTTAAGGAAGTGGGAAATCCGAAGGGTATTGAGACTGTCCGAGTCTACGGGTTTCCTTCCTATTTTGGGGAAGGGGGTCACTTGAGAATGTCTTTGAGACTCAAGGAAATTAGACTGTCCAAGTCTAGAGTTTTATCTCTTGTATTATGCTTTGAGAAACAGTAGTAGACTCTTTAAAATGACTGTTCTATGCAGATGATTAAGTTCTGTTCCTATACCTTTAGGAGGTCGTCGTGACAATTTGTACGAAGCCCAAGAGGAGGCTGGAAACTTTTAAGAAGCCGACGGGTCCTTGTACGAAGCCCAAGAGGAGGCTATCATTCCCGGAGGAAGAGATCATTATACGAAGCCTAAGAGGAGGTTGTGAATACTTCTAAGAAGCCGATGGGTCCTTGTACTAAGCCCAAGAGGAGGCGAGGTTGCTTTTAGGAAGCCTGTGGGTCCTTGTATAATGCCCAAGAGGAGGTCGATGCTTTTAAGAAGCCGATGGGTCCCCATATCCCGATAAATTCAAGGCAAGCTATTCACAAGGAATAGATCAAGCCAGGAAAGTTCGAGAATTTGGAAGAAACTCAAGAGATGCCATTCACGGAGAAAAGATCATCTATGGGGAGTAGAGTTTCTTTGACAAGTGTTTTTAAGAAGCCTGTGGGTCCCCAAACCCCCAAGAAGTTCAAGACATGCCATTCACCGACAATAGATCAAGCCAGGAAAGTCCGAGAATTTGGAAGAAACTCAAGAGATGCCATTCACGGAAAAAAGATTATCTCTGGGGAATAGAGTTTCTTGACAACTTCTATGAGTGACAGTGTATGAAAGGGTTCATAAAGAATGCTGCCTTTCATGTCTCCATATTGTTTAACCCCAAGAGGAGGGAATATTGTGTCTGGTAATCCTATGGGGGTCTAGTTTAGACTATTTCTAAGAGCGATCAACGGGCTTAATGCTAGACGTAGTTGTCGGGGAAACTCTAAATATTTATATTATTATTACACAGTTGATATGAGTTTATGAAAGAAGACTTACAGTGAGACAGCCCACAATACAGTTATATGTATATGAAAGCGGTAAATGAAAGCAATAACCACTTACTCGGTTGTAGAGCTTCCTTGCTGTTTGGTTAGTTGTTCAACAAAGAAAGATTGAAAACAACAGTATATTCAAAATCAAAGGAGAAAGTGCTTTGAAAAAGAAAGATTTGGGGCTTACAGCTCAAGGAGAGGCCCAGGGTTTTATCAGTGATTGCACTGTTTTAATTTGTACAGAGGGACTTATACAAGTGACTGAGGCCCCAAAATGTTTTCTGTACAAGGGGGTTGGGTCTTACACTCTATTAGAGGCCCAAAAGTTTTGAAAAAAAGAAATGGGTCTTACTACTCGAGGGTAGGCCCAGGGTTATTTTGAAAAGGCGACGTTCGCGCTGTTTATTTTCTTTTAACGCGAAGGGGCTTATACAATATCTGAGGCCCAAAATGTTTTGGTTAAAAGGGTATTGGGTCTTACACTCTAATAGAGGCCCAAAGAAGTTTTAATGGGTCTTATAGCTCGAGGAGAGGCCCATGGTTATTTTTAAAATGGGACGATCGCGCCGTTTGTTTTTGACGATATCGGGACTTATACAATACACTGAGGCCCAAAAATGATTTGGTCAAAAAAGGATTGGGTCTTACACTCTATTAGAGGCCCAAAGTGTTTTGAAAATGATTTATGAGGGTTGAATTAATCCAAAACCCTAATTTGCTTTCAAAAAATGTATTTAATTGAATACAAATTCAATTAAAATGATCAAAATTGTTTAACATATGAAAAACAAATTGTGATCTTGGATTAATGCTTCAAAAATTAAGTATTAACCTACAAAATAATTAGAAAGCATTAAAAGTTGCAAAATCAAGGTGGAAAAAATATTTTAAATGTTAAAAACAATTAAAACATTAATTCTTTGCAAAAACATCAATTATATGAAATAAATAATATTTTTGGGATTTTTTGATAAAATAAAATATTTTAACATTTTTGTGAATTATTAAAAAAAGAATCAACTCAAAATCATTAAAACTCAGAGAGAAATTACTTTTTGAATCAATTAAATAAAATCACAAAATTCAAATATTTGAATTTGAAAGAAATGGCGCCAAGAACACACCAAGAAGACGCGCGTGTTCTGGGTTTGGGCAGATTTGCATTTTCTATCCAATCTCACTGAATACTTGATTATATCTTGCAATCCACATACCAATCAACTCTTACGATCATGTCTATGGCATTTAATTTCATTTAAATTAAACATATAACAAGAAATCACAAAAAATCCTCAAGAACCCTAATTTTTGCATGAAGGCTGGGATTTTTGATACACGATTCAAACAATGCAATTAATTGAGGGGAAACATTTTATGCATGATTATGAACATATGGCCAAATTATTGTGCGAGGAAATATGCATAGATTGAGAGATGACCAAGTATATGCTTACCTCTAGGCCGTGACAGCAAGTGCAATGTGATTTTTGATTTGGAGGTGTTACAGATGAGTGGTGATGATCTGAACAGCTTCCCTACACCCTATGGAGTGTGTTTGAATGCTTGGACTTGATTGAAATTGGTTGGATCATTTCATGGCATCTCAACTGCACTTTGGTTAAAACCTTGAGCAATTGACTGGTGATTCTGAGAAATCAGTGTTCCAGTTGTTGTTTAAGTGTTTGATCATCTCATATGTGATGTATGTGAGGTGTGTGAGTGATTGGTTTGAGTGGAATTGCCCTCTAGCTCAAAACCCGATAGCTACCTTGCTAAGAAAGGCATTTTTGCCAAGAGAAAGAGATTTTGAGAAAGGCAAGTGTTGTAGGCCTTTGGTGTACTTAAACTGATCACAATTGAGCTCTATTTGTAGTAGAGCAAGTTTGTTTTGCAAGGAATAGTGAATGGCAACTGCTGAGTAGGTTTGTTCAATGTTGGCCAATGGAAGTTCAAGTCTCCTCTAGCCACTGACTAGAGGTTAGGGCACAGGCTGCTGGTTCCCTTGGTCTTGGATAAGTCTTGACTGAATACAAATGAAAATGGCTCATTCCATGCCACCTTGATGCTTCCATTGAATGCTCCAATCCAAATTTGGAGTCTTGTCCCTATTTTGGCAATTCTAGGTTCAACATGCTATTTCTTGTTCCAAAGACTTTGGAGGCTTGGCTCAGTGATTGTCCCCTTGAGATTCAATCCTCAGATGTGTCCAAGTGGATAGGAGTGTTTGGATTTGCACAATTTTGGAAAATCGAGCAAAAATGCAAATTCTGCCTTGCCTTGACAGATTTCAACAAGGCAATTTGACAATGTCATAACTCATAGCCCAAATGGAATTTGGCAATGTTCTTGGCCATTTTGGAAAGCCCTTACATGATACAACAACTGTTTGAACATGTTTGGTTTTGATCTCTTTTGAATCCAAGTAAAAAATCCCCCTACATTTGGAAAAAAATGAAGACAAATTTGGACTTAGTGAAAATTTCACTAAGTGTTGGAAAAAGTGACATTTTCATTTTTCAGCCATTTTGATCACTCCATAACTCAAAATCCTTAATGAATTGGACTTAGGTCTAGTTGAAGTTTTTGTAGAGGGCAATGAGGGCTACAAAACCATCTTTGGATGAGGAAAAATGGCTTTGTGGTTTAGGAGTTATGATCCTCCAAAGTTGGTACCCTTGTCACTTTATTTTTAACTTAGAAAATTTTCTAAGTTTTTATGGTTACCCCTTTTACAAGTTATCCAACTTTTCTTGATTTTTATTGATGAATGATGATTCAAATCATACATTAACATCATTTTAGGGTTAAAAATCCATTTTGGTGAAAAATCTCAAAAAGTCAAAGTTGACTTTTGTGCAAAGTTGACTTTTTATCAGATGAATTCCAAACTGTGCAATTCTTCAGGAAATCATGTCCTTGACCTAAATCAAACTTGATGGACATGTTCCATGGGTGTCATAGGGTATATTGAATCATGTCTTAGGGCTTGGGAGCATGTCCTGGTCAAAAGTCAAAGTTACAGTTGACTTTTCCCTTAAAACCCTAACTGTGGTGTAGATGAAATTGAGACTTGTTGCTCAAGCTTCTTGGATTAATCCATTGTTCCAAATGGATCAATATAGTTCATTAGAGACCCTCAAACCCTCTCTTGAGGTCTTGGCTCATGATTTGTCCCAAAAGTCAACTTAGGGGTGAATTAGGTCAAGAAACCCTTATTCCTGATTTTTGATGTATGCATCCCCTGAGGTAATATTGACTTGATGGTTGGGTCCATGAGATTCCATGGAGTATATTAGGTTGTGTTTTGGATCATTCGCTTGTGCCCAGATGAAAATTTTCCATCTAGAGGCCCTGGTCGACAAAAACCCTAATTTGGTGACACTGTCAATCTTGAGACTTGATCCACCTAGAAGGGAGCATCCTTGTGCTTGATCCTTGAAGTGGGAGTCCTTTTGGTCCATTGTGGATGTTTGAGAGGTTAGACAAGTTGAAGATCATGTTGTTTCTTGATTGATCCTTTGTCTAAGGCACTGAGAGGGCTTGAAACCCTAATTTTGATTGTAGTGGATGCTCACCCATCTTTGGGGAGACTGATGAAGTATGATGGTTCCCCCTTATTGTGATGATGATTTGCACAATGATGGGAAATCTTAGTGGTCAAAATTTGGGGTATGACAGATGCCCCTATTTAATCTTCTTGAACTCGAAGGTGTGAATGATGAAGGTATTCGGGCATTCGGGGTGCAAGAGGATTAAATATCGGAATACCCAAAATTTTGATGGTGGTTATGAATGACGGATCGCATTCATCTTCTTTTGCTGAGCAATGATGCTTAGAAAAGGTAAACTTCCCCTCGATCCTGGTCTTCAGCCAAGGAACTGGTCTCAGTTTTCTTTTGTCAACTTCCCCTTCGTTCTTGGTTTCCTTCCAAGGAACTAGTCTCAGTTGCTGAAACAAACTTCCCCTCGATCCTGGTTACCTACCAAGGAACCGGTCTTAGTTTCTAATTTAAACTTCCCCTCGATCTTGGTTTCCTACCGAGGAACTGGTCTTAGTTTCTTTTGTCAATAAAATTAATTGACAAGGGACGCTATGCGTAGCGATTTTCCTCAAACTTCTCGCCGAATTTTCCTAGGGAGATGCCATTTGATAGAAAAAAAAATTAATGTCAGAGTTGCTGGGGGAACCCACTCGTCTGAGTTGTAGAATTGCACAAACTTCTCTGTTGGAGACGCCATTTGTTTCTACTGGGGGAAAGCAGGTCTCTTGGGAGACTGCTGTCGCATGGGATCTTACATCATACTTTTCTCGGGATTTTCCCAGAGAAATGCCATATGATGGGGTCCAATTTTGAGGTGCCGATGACCTTTTCATCAGCGATCTTTTCGGAGCGAAACTGGCGTGCTGCCGAATCTCTGATTACGAGGTTTTCTCTGTGGATTTTCCTTAATCCGGGAAAGCAAGGATATCATCTTCAATGGTGAAGAGTGATGTTGACTGAGGGTTCCTCTGGTTTTTCAGAGGTTCAAGTTATCAAAGTGGTCAAGGGCCAACTTCCTTCCAGAAATAAACTGGAGACGAGGTTGTTCAAACGCAGCGTTTCCTGACGAGGCAAGAACTGACAACTCGATTGAGAGAACTCCTATCACTAAGGGACAAGACCGACTAGAGTGATAGTGATGCAATATGATTATGTGAATGCAAATCAAATAATGCATAATGTATGTATGTATATGCTGACAAAACTAACGCGACACACAAAACTAACTCGGCCATCGCGGGGCGTGTAGAAATATCGCTGGTTCAAGATAGCAATTCCACCTTGCTTAGGAAAGATAGTCCCTGTTGGGAGCTACCGTTGGTCAGGCTTAGGAGATGAGAACTCTGTCGTGGCGTATCAGACGAAACAAGGTCTCTGACACAGTTGATCCTTCATTCAGGCGTACTGGGTTAGAAGGAGTACTTTGATTCTGCACTTTGAAGTTCGCGTACTTTTGGAGAAGCGGTTGATGTTCCTTTGATGTTCAACAGTCAAAAGAAATTGGCGTCTTTATTTTAAAAGAAGAAAAAGTTTTAACAAGTAAATTCATTTTTGTTTTATTTCAAGAATCGTTAATCATGTTAACAACGTCGTTCTGTAAAGCTAAAACAAATAAGAATTATAAACAAAAGCACAAAGGCTCAAATTTTATTGATAAGATAGGGATCAGCCAAACGCGTGATTCCAAAGAGCATATACAAAGTTTGAAAATGGTAATTTACAGGGAAAAGGGCTACGTTGAAACATAACGACCACTATCCTTCTACCAACTTTGACTTCTGGGCATCCTGAGCTTCTGTCGAAGATGACCTTGACTGGAGTTTTCTGACAGATGATGTAACTGCTGCCGTTGAGGGATTCACCTCTGTTGAACATAGTTACTTGCCATTATCCCTAATTTTTGCCTGGATTGTACTGTGATGTCTCCAATCCACCGGGATGATTTTTTTTTTTTTATTTTGTCTCTAATTTTTGCCTGGACCGCCCTTTCGGGTTTTCAGTCCACCGAGACATTTTTTTTTTAGGCAAAGTATTTCTTGACTACATCAACATTTGTGGGGTAGGCAAATTCCTCTCCGTCCATGGTTGCAAGTCTCAAGGCGCCGCCTGAGAATGCTTTCGTGACCACATAGGGGCCATCATAATTCGGAGTCCACTTGCCCCCGGAATTAGTGAGAAATGATTGTATCTTCTTGAGCACGAGGTCTCCTTTCCTGAAGATGCGGGGTCGAACCTTTTTGTCGAACACCTTCTTCATTCTTTGTTGATACAACTGACCATGGTATAGTGCCGTGATTCGCTTCTCTTCGATCAGATTCAGTTCTTCGTGTCAACTTTGACACCATTCAGCTTCGGTGAGCTTAGCTTCTATCAATACTCGGATTGACGGGATCTCTACTTCTATGGGAGCACTACTTCCATGCCATACACTAGAGAGAAAGGGGTTGCCCCTGTTGAAGTGCGGACAGATGTGCGATAACCGTGAAGAGCAAAGGGTAGCATCTCGTGCCAGTCTTTGTAGGTTACAACCATCTTTTGAACAATCCTCTTGATGTTCTTGTTAGCCGCTTCTACAGCTCCGTTCATCTTTGGTCGGTAGGGAGATGAGTTATGGTGTTCAATCTTGAACTCTGCACACAACTCTTTCATCATTTTGTTGTTCAAGTTAGATCCATTATCAGTAATGATCTGGCTCGGAACACCATAACGGCAGATGATATTGTTTTTGATAAATCGGACCACCACTTGTCGGGTTACATTAGCGAATGACGCTGCTTCGACCCACTTGGTGAAATAGTCAATGGCTACCAGGATGAACCGATGTCCGTTTGAAGCCTTGGGCTCAATCATGCCAATCATGTCGATTCCCCATATGGAAAAAGGACATGGGGAAGAAAGAACTTTGAGATGTGATGGCGGTACATGAATTTTGTCGGAGTATATCTGACACTTGTGACACCTCCTCATGTACTTGTAGTAGTCGGATTCCATTGTCAACCAATAGTACCCTGCTCTTAAAATTTTTCTCGCCATTGTGTGTCCGTTGGCATGAGTGCCAAAGGACCCTTCATGAATTTCTTTCATATGCATGTCTGCTTCTGGTCTGTCAACGCATCGGAGCAAGACCATGTCAAAATTTCTCTTATAGAGAGTGTCCCCGCTCAGGAAGAAGTTTCCAGCCAATCTTCTGAGGGTTTTTCTGTCTTTTCTGAGTGCCCCAGATGGGTACTCTTGTTTTTGAAGGAAGCATTTGATATCGTGATACCAAGGTTTATCGTCTATGACTGCTTTGATCGTGAAGATGTAAGCGGGCCGTTCAAGGCGCATTATGTCGATCTTAGGTATGTCATTCCATTGACCTACACTAATCATGGAAGAGATAGTGGCTAATGCATCAGCCATATGATTCTCCTCACGAGGGAGGTGATGAAACTCGACTCTGTTGAAGAAAGGTAGCAACCTGCTTGTGTAGTCTTTGTAAGGGATCAATCCTGATTGGTATATGTTCCAATCTCCTTTTATCTGATTGATAACCAGTGCTGAGTCGCCGTATACATCCAAGTTTTTGATCCTTAAATCAATCGCTTCTTCGAGACCCATGATACAAGCTTCGTATTCGGCCTCGTTGTTTGTACATTTGAACGTAAGTCGAGCTGTGAAAGGTATGTGGGTACCCTGAGGGGTAACAATTATTGCCCCAATTCTGTTTCCATAATGATTAACTACTCCGTCAAAGACAAGTCCCCATTGGGAACCTGGTTCTGGCCCTTCACTGGGTAGCGGTTCATCGCAGTCTTTCATCTTTAGATACATGACATCTTCATCTAGGAAGTCAAACCCGATTGATTCTTGATCGTCAATCGGTTGATGAGCCAAATGATCGGCTAAAATACTTCCCTTAACGGCTTTCTGAGCGTGGTACTCTATGTCATATTCTGATAACAGCATCTGCCAACGGCAATCCTTCCCGTAAGAGCAGATTTTTCGAAAACGTAGTTGATTGGATCCATTTCGGAGACCAACCAAGTAGTATGACGAATCATGTATTGGCGAAGACGTTTGGCTGCCCAAGCCAAAGCACAACAAGTTTTCTCAAGCATCGTGTACCGAGTTTCACAGTCGGTGAATTTCTTGCTTAGATAGTAAATGGCAGACTCTTTCTGTTTAGTTTCGTCTTATTGGCCAAGTACACATCCCATTGAGTCCTCTAGAACTGTGAGGTAAATGATCAGTGGTCTTCCTTCCACTGGAGGTGATAGAATCGGAGGATTCAACAGATATTCCTTGATACTGTTGAAGGCAGTTTGGCAGTCCTCTGACCAAACGCAATCCTGGTTCTTTTTTAGTAATTTGAAGATCGGCGCACAAGTGGCAGTCATAAGGAATATGAATCTGGAGATGTAGTTTAAACGTCCCAAGAATCCTCTGACTTGTTTTTCAGTTTTCGGAGAAGGCATTTCTTGAATGGCCTTGACCTTGTCAGGATCAACCTCAATTCCTTTCTGGCTGACGATGAACCCTAGTAGTTTCCCTGAACGGGCACCGAAGGTGCACTTGTTGGGATTCAAGCGGAGCTTGAACTTTCTTAAACGTTCGAACAATTTTGACAGATGTTCAACGTGCTCACTCTCTGTTTTTGATTTTGCAATCATATCATCGACATATACCTCGATTTCCTTATGTATCATGTCATGAAACAGAGTAGTCATGGCCCTTTGATAGGTTGCCCCGGCGTTCTTCAAACCGAACGGCATTACCTTGTAACAAAAGGTGCCCCATGGGGTAATGAACGAAGTTTTCTCCATGTCTTTCGGTGCCATTTTGATCTGGTTATAGCCCGAGAATCCATCCATGAAGGAGAAAACTTTGAACTTTGTTGTACTGTCTACCAGCATGTCAATGTGTGGTAAAGGAAAGTCGTCCTTAGGACTAGCCTTGTTCAGATCCCTGTAATCGACACACATTCTGACCTTTCCATCCTTTTTGGGAACGGGTACGATGTTGGCTAACCATTGAGGATATTCAGATGTAGCGAGGAAACCTGCGTCAATCTATTTCTATACCTCCTTTTTGATTTTGATGGCCATGTCCGGGTGAGTCCGTCTCAACCTTTGCTTTACTGGCGGACATTCCGATCTTAACGGTAAGTGATGTTCTACGATGCTGGTATCCAACCCTGGCATGTCCTGATAGGACCAAGCGAATACATCGGGAAACTCTTTGAGAAGCTTTATCAAACCCTCTCTGGTAGTTGGATTGAGCAGTGCCCCAATCCTGATTTCTTTTCTCTCTTTTTCTGAACCCACATTGATCGTTTCCAACGGATCTTTGTGAGGTTCAATAGACCTTCCTCTTGTCTGAGTAGTCGAGAGATCTCTTCTGGAATTTTGTTGTCAACTTCTTCTTCAGACCCAAATACCGGAAACCCAAAGTCGGGAGAAGGCATCGGATCGTATGTTTCAACTGGGTTTAAAACAAGCAATCTGCATGACGTGATGATTCGTGTTTAGAAGAGATAGAGAAAATGCGAGTGTGTGTAGTGTATTTATTTTACTGCTTGTTTTTATTTTTAATTGTTTTTTAGGATTACCATTTTCTGAAAAAGCAAAAAGAGAAAACAACAATAAATGCGGAAATTACAGAACGACGTTATTTTATTAATGAACAAGTCGATTCTTGAAACTACAGCCCTATAAAACAAAACTTTGTCGCTTTGGGGGAAGCGAAGAGGGAAATTTACATAAAGCGAGCCCTATCAAAACATCTGTTTCACCTGGGCAGGGTGAAAGGTTAAAAGGTGGCAATTACTTTGACTGATGAACGACCTTCGGAACATCGACAGCAACCCATTGGCGGCGAACTCCTCGGTGAATCACAAAGTCTGGTACCTTCCTTGATTTGTCTTCAGAAATGATGCTGATTTCTGGTGAAGCAGGATCATTGGAATCTGTCTCCCAGGCAGAGTTGTCGTAGGAGAATTCCTCTGTTGTATTTTGCATAGCATTTGTACTCTCAGCTGTATCTCCCCATCCAGTTGGCTGGATGTCTTCGAACCTGATACGAGAGATTTCGGGAGCAGTGTACTTGACCATAAAGTCGTATTTTCCACTCGGTTGTCCCAAGGTATCCCAAACTTCTTTGGAACTGGAGGAGTCATCCCTCTCGATGACGTTGACCTCGGGAAAAGCATAGTTGATGAATTCAAGCCCTACAAACGTTGCGAATTCATCTTCATGTTGAGTAGTTTCTGAATAACCTGAGTGTTAATCCCATGACATGGTGGGGACACAGGTATTCTGTTCAATGATGCTCAGCTGAGTTTCATTACTCGGCTGACTTTCCGGCCCCAAGTTTCATGGGTAAGGTTGCCACATTGGCAAACCATCCATTGGGCCATAGTAGTTATGGTCAAAGTTGTCTTTCATCAGAGTGTCCTCCTCTAATGAATTTGGCAGAGCACGGCATCCTTCCGGATCACAATCTCCATATATCATTTCGACGTCTGACCTTGGTATAAATCTAGGATTCTGTGCGGGATAGCAAAATGGCGTAGGCACCTCTTCCTGAGACATATAATCGTCCTTGTTAAGATAGGACTTCCATTCTTCATCTGTGTCAGAGGGATCTTCCTCATTGATAGCATGTACTGCTTGAGACACTGGGTGGAGAAAACCTCCATTGTGGAAGAAGTTCTGAATGGGATGAAGACTTTCATCATTAGCAGCTGTCCGGGTATAGGTTGCAGAAAAACCAAGACCCTTCTTTGTTGTATTGCTAGTAGGAATGACAAGTTGTCCCCATCCGGTTGTATCGGTACTCTTGACCGCTTTGATAGCATCGTTGTATGAAGAAATGGAAGTTCCTTCTTTGAACTGATTGTCTTTGCTTACCGACAGTGCTTGGAACTGAGTTCCAATAACCTCCTCGGGTTCTATACCAGTAGGTGATGACAAGTTACTCACAAGCAAGGCTTGTTCCCCACAAACCGTGACAAGTTGATCGTTCTTGACGAACTTTAGCTTTTGGTGGAGGGTCGAGGTAACCGCTCCAGCCTGATGTATCCAAGGTCTTCCTAATAAATAACTGTATGTTGCCCGGATGTCCATGACCTGGAAAGTGTGAGGACCGATAGTTATGGGAAGATCAACTTCGCCAATAACTGTTTTTCTAGATCCGTCGAACGCTTTGACGACGACCTCGCTGATTCTCATCGGAGGGCCTTTGAATGATAATTGCATCAAAGTGGACTTCGGCATAACATTCAGGGATGACCCTATGTCTACCAGTACGCTGGCTAAAGCATCGTCCTGGCAGTTAACTGTGATATTGAGCGCCATGTTATGACGGCGACCCTCTTCGGGTAATTCCTCATCACTAAATCCAAAATTATTGCAGGAAGTGATGTTAGAGACAATGCTATCGAACTGTCTGATTGTTACATCCTGTTCCACAAAGGCTTGCTCCAAGACTTTCTGTGGAGCCTCCCTATGCGCTTCTGAACTGAGTAACAGTGATAATACCGAGATCTTTGAAGGAGTTTGTAACAGTTGATCAACAATGTTGTATTCACTCCTCTGGATGAGCTTCAGCATGTCATCATCATTTTTCAAAAGGTCGGGATTACTGGATTGACCGACTGATGGATCGAGAGTTTCTGTCTGAAGTTCCTTTTCTTTGTTAGGTTCTCCAACTCCTCGGTTGAAGATTCGACCGCTCCATGTTACACGATTGATTTCTGCAATATTCACAATGGAGGGTAATGGAATTTCCTTTCCATTTTCAACTGTCGTTGCACCGTATTTGTAAGGGATAGCCTTAGTTGATTCATATGGTGTTGGTCCCGGCAGATAGATGACTATGGGAACCTTCTGATTTTTTTGACCATCATAAGTAATCTCGATCCGTTCCCGGTTGGGAACTTTAGATTCGTCAAGTAGAGGGATAATGGCAAAAACATCCCTGGTCCTGTGATGACCAGAGATCGTGACAACATCCTCAACTTACTCGGCAAGGTAGTTCGGCGTCCAGTTGATGGGTCCAGAACCTGGATATGGACGAATCTCTCCACGATCTACCTGACCCTGAAGAGCTGCTCTCACAAAGTAACACCCTTGGTTACTTTCCGAACAGACGCCGCAACGTTCATAGTTGTGTGGTGGCACCTGGCCATGTCCACTTTGAATACAATGTAACCTCACTAGGTTAGCTTCCACAGATCGAACATCCTGACTCTGACGCCGAGTGGGGTTTCTGTTATTGATACTAATCTGCTGAGTATCTTCATCCATATAAATTGGCATCCACCAGTGATTTAACAAGTACTGAAGTGCCTCCTGGACAAGGGTACAACCTCGATTGTTTTTGCAACCCGCCTTACAGCTTTGATAGTCATGTGATGTTAAGAGTCTGAATCGGACCTGCTCAGCATGTAACTCTACCAGGTTGGTATTCATCACGCGAATATCGAAGATTTGAACCATGTTGATTTGATAGGAATTCCTATCATGGTAGTCTTGGAACCATCCAAGATCCATCTGACGCTGGAGGGCCTCCTGTATGAAAGAGCATCCCTGTTTGTTTACCGAGCAAATCAGGCAGGAACTGTAATCGTACTGCGATAGATTATGATACTGGCTTTGCCTTAAGTGCATCGCTGCCAAGTTGACATTCATTGCATGGATATCGTGGTTCTGAATGACGTTAGAATTCGTGTAAACCATGTTAACTCCACGAACTCGGGGCTCTTGGATCCATCCGAGATCCATCTGTTCCTGTAGAGCTGCTTGCACCACAGAACATCCCTGATTGTCTTTAGAGAAAATATCACACTTGTGATAATTATGAGGTAGCACATGGCCATATCCACTCTGTCTACAATGCATCTTGACCAGATTGGTTTTCAACAAGAGTACATCGTTAGTCTCTCCTTCTATCAAATTGACTGCAGCTTTCTCATGTTGAGGCAGCGGGTTCGTAAGAACATTAGGATTTGTATCCTTGAAGGATAAGACCCCGCTCCTAACAAGTTTTTGCACGTCAGATTTGAAATTAAGATAGTTTTCTATGTTATGCACTAGTCCTCCTTGATGGTAAGGGCATGTTTGATCCACCTTAAACCAAAAAGGCGGATTTTCTGGTACTGTAAGAGGGGATTTAGTCTGAATGTGCCCCTTAGCCAGTAGTAATGGAAACAGCTCTGCGTACGACACGGGTATAGGATCAAATCCTGGTGGCCGTGTTGTACAGTTGTTGTTGTATGGAGGACGAGCCTGCTAAAGAGGCTGTTGTGTCCTTTGTTGATCAGGTTGGCTCTGCGCAACCTGAGGTTGATACTTAGGAATAGGCGCAGGGTCGATAGCAGGAGTTACAGCTGCTACTGGTTGATAACGTCACCTTTGCTTTCCGAGAGAGATATTCCCAATATCTTGCTCTTTTTTCTTAGGGAGAGCACTACCGTATTTTTTAGTACCGCTCGTCGATCCAGCGTCTTTTACCAAATGTCCTTCTTGGACGGCTTCCTCAAGACGTACGCCCATGCCCACCATCTCGGTGAAATCACTGGGTGCACTGGCAACCATTCGGTCATAGTAAAATGAGCTTAAGGTTTTTAAGAAGATATTTGTCATCTCTTTTTCCTCAAGAGGTGGACAAATTTGAGCGGCAAATTCACGTCACCTTTGAGCATACTCCTTAAAGGTTTCCTTGTCCTTTTCCGACATTGATCTGAGTTGATCTCTGTCAGGTGCCATGTCCAAATTGTATTTCTATTGTTGGATGAAGGCAGTGCCAAAATCTCTGAATGTACTGATCGTAGTACGGTTTAAACCCATGTACCATTTTAATGCGGCACCGGTTAAACTATCCTGGAAGTAGTGAATCAGTAGGTCCTGATTCTCTGTCTGAGCTGACAACCGCCGAGCGTACATCACCAGATGGCTTTGAGGGCAAGAGTTACCCTTGTATTTTTCAAAGTCGGGCACTTGGAACTTGTGCGGGACTTTCACATTTGGGACCAAGCAGAGGTCTGCGGCGTCCTTTCCAAATAGATCCTGACTGCGAATGGCTTGCAGCTCCTTCTGCATTTCCAAGAACTGCTCCTGGAATTCATCCATTCTATCGAACATAGTTTCCTTTTTACCAGAAGGTATCTGTGGAATCTGTCCTTCCGGGACAGTGTGCACCACAGAGGGTGGTACCGTGACTACGGAAGTAAATCTTGGCGTTTCCCGAAGTTTGTAACCTTCAGGAGTCTTCAGTATGCCCCTGGCATCTTCGCTTTCCCAAAGTTTGTAACCTTCAGGCCCAGCGGCTTCTGTTGTGATTCCCTGATCCTCAGCGATCGGCGGAACATATCCTTCCAGGATATAGTTAACAGGCATGCCCCAGGGACGATATTTCGGCATTTGATACCTAGGATCATACTTCTCCCCTATGGGCATCGAGGTGATCTCTGAGATCACGATTCTTTGTAGCTGAGCTTCTGCCATGGCTTGCATGTCGTTACGAAGTTTTCTCATATCCTCTCTTAGAGCGTCGATCTCTTCCTTCAACTCTCTGTTTTCTTCCTCAAGATCATCCATCTTTTTCTGACGATTGGCCCGAGTATTATACGAATGAGACAGTTTGACTCTAGAATCGAGACACAAACGTGAGATTCGTAGGGAAGAAGAATACGTGATGTGAGAATGATGAATGCAACGATTATATTAATTGTTTTTTTTGTTTAATCAAAATAATTTTCGAAAATTAGATTGCAAATATCAAACAGTGGGGAAACCCCTTTTTATTGAAATTCAAAGGATTACAGAAATGGAAATACAGTAGATTACAAGGTGCAGAAACAGAAACCTAAGCTAATGGGTCCCGAGTCCTCTCTGAAGAGAAATCGGGTGCTGATTCTGGTACTTTCCTCTTCTTTGACCGGGGCTCTTGGGCCGTTGTCGGGTTGTCATTCCTTTGCCAGGTGAAAGGAGTGAGCAAATTTCTTTAGTCATCTTGATTCTCTACAGCATGTTGCTCCAAAATTTCAATTAGAGCATCTTTTTCTTTCAGTAATTGGTGTATTTTAATGCACTCTATGTCGAGGGTGCGGTACTTGTTCTTCCAAGACCTTCTCTCCTTTTGAACTTTGTTGAGAGTAACCTGAAGCTTTTCAGTTTCCGTCATGAAGTACATGACAGACTCCCTTGTGTTAGAACAAGAATTGATTCTACATTCCTAATAGTTTTGATGATAACAAACACTATATTATTTAGAACTTGATGCTCCTTAATTCATTTTTTGTGATATGTAGGGAAGTTCTACTGTAAAGAAGTTATGATATGGAAGTATCACAAGATCCAATCTGAGCAAAGTTCTAATCAAGCGAAGCTCACAAGATCTAAGCAAAGCGAGTTCAAAGCGAAGTTCTAATCAAGCGAAGCTCTGAGATGGAAGAATCACAGATTTAAACTAGCTAAGTTCTGATGAAGGATGTCTCACGCTTCAGCACCAAAGTTGCATCAAGCCAGAAACTCTGATAATGCATCAAATCAACATGGACTCTGATACACTATCCTCCACATTTATGAGTATCACAAAGCAACAGATTGAAATAGACAAAATCTGTATTTTTGGAAAGAGCATTCAAAGGCATTATTGTCAATCTCCAAAAATAACTCTCACGTCTCCAACGGATCAATTATTTTCATCTATTTAAGGGAGCACCTGCAGATGACCATACGCACACTTGCGCGCATACTTTTCACAATTCATCAAGTTTCTCATCTGTTTTCATTATTTGATAAAAATATTGTAAAAACTCAAGGTTGTGATAAAGCTTATTAGAAGCTTAATATTTTAAGTTGAAATTCCTTGAGAAAACTGAGTTGTGGTTAAAACTCAAGAAGACAGTGACGGTTGTCCCTGTGTCTGTGTAATCTTAATTGATTAGTGGATTAAGTCCTCAAGAGAGAGAGGCGAAATCACCTTGGCGGGTGGACTAGAGTAGTTTGAGTTCAAACGAACCAGGATAACCAACGTGTCTCTTTTTTCTTTAATTTTTAAAAACCCAATTCAACCCCCTTCTTGTGTTTTTTCGTTTCTTCAATTGGCATCAGAGCGCCTGGTTCTGGGTGCTAACACTTAACCGTGTCAGATAAAAGATCCTTCACAAAAAACACTATGGCGGAACCCGTTCAGAACTACAATGACAAAATCAGTGGCAAACCACCAGTGTTTGACGGAGAAAACTTTGATTACTGGAAAGACCTAATCGAAAGTTTCTTTCTGGCTCACGACGGCGATCTATGGGATATGGTGACTGATGGTTACACTCACCCTGTTGGAAAAGACGGTCAGAAGATTGAAAGGAAAAATATGACGGATCAACAGAAGAAAGATTTCAGAAATCATCACAAGGCCAGAACTATTCTCCTTAGTGCAATCTCCCACACAGAATATGAGAAGATCACTAACAGAGAATCAGCCAAACACATATTTGATTCGCTGAGAATGACGCATGAAGGCAACACTCAAGTAAAAGAGATTAAAGCTCTGGCACTCATCCAGAAGTATGAAGCCTTCAAAATGGAAGATGATGAAACAATTGAGAAAATGTTCTCAAGGTTTCAAATTCTGGTTGCTGGACTGAAGGTTCTGAATAAAGGGTACTCCACATCAGATCATGTCAAGAAGATCATCAGAAGCTTACCTAAAGTATGGAGACCCATGGTCACAGCACTAAAGCTCTCCAAGAACCTCAACGAAATATCTCTTGAAGGACTAATCAGCTCTCTGAGAAGTCACGAAATAGAACTAGAAGAAGATGAGCCTCAGAAGAAAGGTAAGTCTGTTGCTCTTAAATCTAAATATAAATATGAAACTAAAGCTTTTCAGGCAGAAGAAGAAAGCTCTGGCGGCTCCTCAGAAGAAGATGAACTATCGCTCCTTTCTAGAAGAATCCAACAACTATGGAAAAATAGGCAAAGAAAATTCAGAAACTCTCGAAGATCAAGCAGTGATTCTGAACCATCTTCTGGACACAAAAAGTCAAAGAACAAAGAAGTGGTGTGTTACGAATGCAAGGAACCTGGACACTACAAAAGTGACTGTCCTAAGCTGCAGAAAGAAAAGCCAAATAATAAGTTTAACAAGGAAAGAAAGAAAAGTCTTATGGCTACCTGGGATGACTCAGAATCTTCTGAAGCAGAATCCGAATCAGAAAATGAACACGCCAACATTGCCCTAATGGCCAACATATCAGATGATTCCAACTCATCAGAATCAGACTCTGACTCAGAAACTAAAGAGGTATTCTCTAAATTTTCTAGATCTCAATTAGAAGAAAGTCTGTCAGAAATTCTTGAAAACTATCAGAAACTTCAGCTCAAATATAAGAATCTGAAACATGATCTGGTATCTGAGTCTGAAGAGAACAGAAAGCTGAAAGCAGAAAATTCTGAGTTAAAAGAAACCATTTCAAAACTCAACTCTTTTGAATCTCAAAAATCTCAGAAACAATCTGACTCAGTAGTTTCCACTAGTTCTGATAACGTCTTAAAAAATTACGACTATAGTTTTCAAATATTTTTAGCTAAAAACATAGACAGAAGCAAAATGGCTTCAATGATCTATAGAGTTAGTAGAAATGGGAGAAAAGGCATAGGATATGTCAATCCTAAAGGAGAAGCTCCATATAAACCTAAACCAGTTGATGATATGATCATAAAATATGCTCCTTTAAACTCTCACTTCACATATGGACACAAACATGACATAAAATATACCAGTGAATAATACTCTTCAAATTCTATTGAGAAACCTAAACTCAATCAGAATTCTGGGAACACTAACAAACAAGGACCCAAAGAAATGTGGGTACCTAAGGATAAAATCCTATATGTTGCGGATGTCTTTAACAGCAAGATTGAAACACCAATCATGGTACCTGGACTCTGGATGCTCGCGACACATGACGGGAAGAAAGCATATGTTCCAAAGTCTGGAACTTAAAGCTGGAGGGTATGTAGGTTTTGGAGGCAATCAGAAAGGTAAAATCATTGGCTCGGGAACCATACGTAACGGTACTCTACCCTCTATATCTAATGTTTTATTAGTAGAAGGATTAATGCATAACTTGTTATCCATAAGTCAATTAAGTGATAACGGTTATGATATAATCTTCAATCAAAAGTCCTGCAAGGCAGTTAGTCAGAAATATGGAACAATCCTCTTTAATGGAAAGAGAAAGAACAACATTTACAAAATAAAACTTTCTGAACTAAAAAGTCAGAATGTAAAATGTCTTTTGTCTGTTGACGACGAGCAATGGGTCTGGCACAGAAGATTGGGGCATGTTAGTATGAGAAGAATATCTCAGATTAACAAACTCAATCTGGTCATAGGACTTCCTAATCTAAAGTTCAGCTCAGATGTTCTGTGTGAAGCATGTCAAAAAGGCAAGTTTTCCAAACCCTCTTTTAAACCAAAAAATGTTGTTTCTACCTCCAGACCATTAGAACTTCTTCATATAGATCTGTTTGGACCAGTGAAAACTGCATCCATCAGTGGCAAGAAGTATGGATTAGTGATCGTAGATGACTATAGCAGATGGACATGGGTAAAGTTCTTAAAACACAAGGACGAGTCACTCTCTGTATTCTCTACTTTCTGTAACCAAATTCAGAATGAAAAAGAGTTTAGAATTGTAAAAGTCAGAAGTGATCATGGTGGGGAATTTGAAAACAAAAATCTAGAAACTTTTTTTTAATGAAAATGGCATTTCTCATGATTTCTCTTGTCCTAGAACTCCACAAAAAAATGGAGTTGTAGAGCGCAAGAATAGAACTTTACAAGAAATGGCCAGAACCATGATCAATGAGACTAACATGACACTTTTGGGCAGAAGCAGTTAATACAGCGTGTTACATTCAGAATAGAATCTCTATAAGACCTATTCTGGAAAAGACTCCATATGAATTGTGGAAGAACAGAAAGCCCAACATTTCTTACTTTCATCCTTTTGGATATACATGCTTTATCTTAAACACTAATGATCCTCTGAACAAGTTTGATTCTAAGGCACAAAAATGTTTCATGTTAGGATACTCTGAACGTTCAAAAGGATACAGAGTATATAACACAGAAACACGAAGTGTGGTAGAATCCATTTGTGTCAGATTTGATGATAAGCTTGGCCTTCAAAAGCCAAAGCATGATGAATCTCTTACAGAAATAGAAGTTCAAATAACAGGCACTGAAACCAGATCATCAGAAAAACAGGCGAACACAACAGAAGGAAACTCTAATTCTGAAGAACCCATCCAGAAAAGACAATCCTGAAGTTCTCTAATACATCCCGAAGACAAAATTCTGGGAAAGAAGGATCACCCAATCAGAACAATATCCTCATTCAAAAAGACTGAAGAATCTCTAGTGGGATTAGTTTCTCTGGTCGAACCCACTACTATTGATGAAGCACTCTCAGACAACGATTGGATACTTGCAATGCAGGAAGAATTAAATCAGTTCACCAGAAACGACGCATGGGATCTGGTCCCCAAACCCAAAGGATTCAACATCATTGGAACCAAATGGGTCTTCAGAAACAAACTGAATGAACAAGGAGAAGTGGTCAGAAAGAAAGCACGACTGGTTGCACAAGGTTATAGTCAGCAAGAAGGGATAGACTATACAGAAACCTTTGCTCCAGTCGCAAGGTTAGAGTCTATCATACTTTTAATTTCATATGCTGTAAATAATGACATCACTCTTTATCAGATGGATGTCAAAAGTGCGTTTTTAAATGGTTACATTGATGAAGAAGTTTATGTGCATCAACCCCCTAGTTTTGAAAACACGAAACATCCAGAATATGTTTATAAACTTAAGAAATCGTTATATGGTCTAAAACAAGCTCCCAGAGCTTGGTATGAAAGACTAAGTAACTTTCTCTTAGAAAATGATTTTACCAGAGGGAAGGTGGACACAACTTTATTCTGTAAGTCATTTAAAAATCACATTCTGATCTGTCAAATATACGTAGATGATATAATTTTTGGATCCACTAAAAGCTCCTTGGGCAAGGAATTTGCTAAGACTATGCAGGCAGAGTTTGAAATGAGCTTAATGGGAGAACTCAAGTTTTTCTTGGGAATTCAAATCAATCAAACTCCAGAAGGAACTTACATCCATCAAAGCAAATATGTCAGAGATCTTCTGAAGAAATTTGAAATGTCAGAAAGTAAGCCTTCCAAAACTCCTATGCATCCCACATGTATTCTGGAAAAAGATGAGGTAAGTAAGAAAGTAGAACAGAAGCTCTACAGAGGTATGATTGGTTCTCTCCTTTATTTAACCGCTTCAAGACCTGATATTCTCTATAGCGTTTATCTTTGTGCTAGATTCCAATCAGATCCTAGAGAATCCCACTTAACAGCTGTTAAGTGGATTTTCAGATATCTGAAAGGTACTACTAATCTTGGTCTTTGCTATAGAAAGTCCAGAGAATACAAATTGGTAGGATACTGTGACGCTGACTTTACTGGAGACAGAATAGAAAGAAAAAGTACCTCTGGAAGCTGCCAGTTTCTGGGAGACAACTTAATCTCTTGGTCTAGCAAAAGACAATCCACCATTGCACTATCAACTGCTGAAGCTGAATACATAGCTGCAGCTGGATGCAGTACTCAGATGCTCTGGATGAAGAATCAGCTTGAAGACTTTCACATTTACGAGAGTAACATCCCTATCCTCTGTGACAATACTTCTGCCATCTGTCTTTCTAAAAATCCTATTCTGCATTCTAGGGCTAAACATATAGAAATTAAACATCATTTCATTAGGGACTATACTCAGAAGGGAATTCTTTGTTTAAAATTTATAGACACAGACCATCAATGGGCTGATGTTTTCACCAAACGCCTTGTTGAAGATAGATTTAATTTCATTCTGAAAAATCTCAGTATGAAAGTTTGTCCAGAATGAAAAATGTAATTTCTATATTTTTAACTCTCAGAATTTCATTTTTTTTGTGAACATTTGACCAATAATTCTTCAGAAGTGAGAAGAAAGATTGCATCAGAATCTATTCAGAAGATCTGAACTTTTCATTTCAAGGATAGATCATTAAGTTCACTCTAGCAAACACTTGTCAACCTACGCTCCAGATTTTCTCTGATGATGAACGCGTGTTAAACTCTGGAAAACTGAAACGTTTGTGTTGACATATCGAGGCGCCAAGTCACATCGGTAACTGTTCCCAAAATTTCTCACGCTATCTCCCTTGTCAGAAATCCTTACGGCTATTAATCATTATGTTTATTATTTTTAATTGCTATTTAATTCTTGGTCACTCTTATATAAATGTCACTTCTAACACCCTCACACGTTCACTATCACTCACTTAGCTCTCTATCGCCTTCTCCGTATTATTTGCATTTCTTGTTTTGCTGCCTACATTTCTTGTTTCTCTGTGTGTTCCCAAAACCCTAAGTTCCCAAAACCCTAAGTCTGTGAACAATGGCCTCCTGCTCTCAATAAAGCTCTCAACAAGCAATGTCTCAAGAATCAGCTGACCAAGTCATTGAAGAAAGGTACGTTGAGCCCTCAAGAACTCTCCTCACCCCCTTTGCCTCTCTTGAAGTTCTCTGTGAACTCATTGTTGATTTTGAAAGCATGAAAGACAATGGGTATGACCTTACTCCTGAGGCTGAGTTTCAAGGATGGAGCAAATACTTTAATCGCTTAATGGGTCCAGTTTTTCCCCAACTCGTTAAGGAATTCTGGATTTTTGCATCGGTCTCAAAACATCAAGTAACTTCGTATGTTATGGAAAAGAAGGTTGTCATCACTGAAGATCTTATTGGTAAGCTGATTGATCATGATGGATCAGGAATTAGATGCAGTGAAATGGAAAAGGGCACTGATCTAAATACTATCTCAAATAAAATCTTCACCACCGGACAACACTCCAACAAAATCAAAGACCTAAAGGATCGTCATAGAATTTGGGCCAGAATCATTCTTGGGTGTATCTATCACAGGAAACCTTCAAGCTCGTCTGACTACATCAACAACGATCAACAGTATCTTCTGTACCTCATCTCCACCTTTACCAAAGCGAATCTCTCTCACTATCTATTTAATCATCTAAAGAACAGTGTGAAGGAAACAAGAGAAGACGAAAGAACCAAGAGAGATTGGATTCCTCTAGGTAGACTTATCTCAGATATTCTAACAGAGAATAAGCTGATAGAACACCTAACTGAAGCTTAGGAAATCTCTGATCTAGAAACTATTGCTGGAAGACCTCTCAATGCAAAGAACCTCAAGAAGATGAAAATCATTGAGACCATCAAGAAGGTTCCAACCCTAATCTCTAAGGAAGTCATCACCACCAGGAAAATTCCTCTGAAAGATTTTCCTCTCTTCTCATCAGATACTCATCCAGAAATTGTCCTCAGATATTTGGATGCATGTAAAGCTGATGGAACCCTTCCAGAAGTTTTTATGCAACAGCTCAGACAAGCACCTCTAGAAGTTGCCCCCAGAACTTCAAGAAAAAGAAAAGCCTCTGAAGGAACTCCTCAGAAAACTTCAAAAGTTACTAAAGCTGCCAAGAAGAAAGGTAACTCTTCTTTCATTTCTATCGTCGAATCCATAATGGTATCAACATCGGAAACCTCATCTTCTCCTAAACCTTCTGAAAATCCACCACCTTCACCACAAACTCTTGATGATTTTGACATTGACATTGACCCCACTCCTTTTGATTTTATTGAACCACAACCAGAACTTGCACAAGTTCTGTCTGACATTGTTCATGAACCTCTCTTCACATCTTCCCAACCAGAACATCAAACTCAAAACCCTGACACTTCTATACCTGGTATCAACTCTCCTCTCAACTTCTTTCAACCATCACCTAATTTCACCAGTCACCCTCAAATCTCTTCAGAAATTACATCACCTACCTCTCCTATTCTCATTTCTGACTCCCCTCCAACACATCTCTCAGATGATCCCCTCAGAACTATAATTGACCTAGAAGCTCTAGACAAGCTTACCTCAACCTCTCACAAAATAGCCATTCCCAAACCAAAACCATTTGTATCCAAATCAGATGTTGGTAACTCGTTATTGGCTTTCGAGGTAAAAATGCAGGAATGGATTAACTTTCTGAAGCAAGGTTGTTTGGAGAATCTGAATCCAACTGCCTCTGACTATCTTTGGACCAAATTCAGAAAGTGGTTTAATTCTGAATCTCAGAAAATGAAGGAACTAAGCTATGACATAGCCCAACAGAACTTCTGTGACCATATGAAGATCTTCAATGAGCAATTTCTAAGATTCTGGGAAAAGAAACCTATTCTTCCTCTAGGGTGGAAAGATCCCATGGTTTCAGAACCTCAGGAAGAATTCTCTCAGCATCAAACTCTGGTCATCACTGAAGTGGAAGAAAAATCACCTGAAGACTCTCCAAAGAAAGTGTCTACAAAAAGCTCTGAGGATTTGGTAACTTCTGAAGAACCTACTTCATCTGTTCTAGTGCTGAAAACTCTGGATGAGTTGAAGAAAGAGAATGAGGCAGTTAGAAAGAGATTGGACAAACAGGATGAAACAAACGCAGAAATTAAAGGGATGCTTGGCAAGCAAGAAGAATCCGCTAATCAGATCAAAGGCCTTCTGGAAGCATTGTTCACAAGACTGCCACCTGCTCCTCAACCTTAGATATCTTTTTGTTGCCTTGCTTGCATTGTGTTTTATCTTGCTCTTTTTGATTATGTTCTCATGTATCTTTTCGCTTTTTGATTAATGACAAAGGGGGAGAACGTAGAATATTTTGAAATATAACAGTGCACCATGACTATGTCTCGAACATTTTAACCTCTGCTTCCATATTTTTGTTAAGAAAGCAGGAAAATGGCAATCAGAACTTCTTGGAAGTCTTAAATCACAACATTTTCAAGGAAATCTTCAACTCAGGGGGAGTATTCTCTACTCCATACTCTATTAATTAATCATCAAAATATAAGTTTTTGTCATCATGAAAAAGGGGGAGATTGTTAGAACAAGAATTGATTCTACATTCCTAATAGTTTTGATGATAACAAACACTATATTATTTAGAACTTGATGCTCCTTAATTCATTTTTTGTGATATGTAGGGAAGTTCTAATGTAAAGAAGTTCTGATATAGAAGTATCACAAGATCCAATCTGAGCGAAGTTCTAATCAAGCGAAGCTCGCAAGATCTAAGCAAAGTGAGTTCAAAGCGAAGTTCTAATCAAGCGAAGCTCTGAGATGGAAGAATCACAGATTTAAACTAGCTAAGTTCTGATGAAGGATGTCTCACGCTTCAGCACCAAAGTTGCATCAAGCCAGAAACTTTGATAATGCACCAAATCAACGTGGACTCTGATACGCTATCCTCCACATTTATGAGTATCACAAAGCAACGGATTGAAACAGACAAAATCTGTACTTTTGGAAAGAGCATTCAAAGGCATTATTGTCAATCTCCAAAAATAACTCTCACGTCTCCAACGGATCAATTATATTCATCTATTTAAGGGAGCACCTGCAGATGACCATACACACACTTGCGCGCATACTTTTCACAATTCATCAAGTTTCTCATCTGTTTTCATTATTTGATAAAAATATTGTAAAAACTCAAGGTTGTGATAAAGCTTATTAGAAGCATAATATTTTAAGTTGAAATTCCTTGAGAAAACTGAGTTGTGGTTAAAACTCAAGAAGACAGTGACGGTTGTCCCTGTGTCTGTGTAATCTTAATTGATTAGTGGATTAAGTCCTCAAGAGAGAGAGGCGAAATCACCTTGGCGGGTGGACTAGAGTAGTTTGAGTTCAAACAAACCAGGATAACCAACGTGTCTCTTTTTGCTTTAATTTTTAAAAACCCAATTCAACCCCCTTCTTGTGTTTTTTCATTTCTTCACCTTGGCGGAAGAATTCCGTAACGAGGATAAGGCATTTTCAGCTTGAGAGCTCTAGTTTGTATCCAATGGAGATAAGGCTCCACCGAGACACAGTCCGGTTTTCCTAGAGACTCTCGTCCTTTCTTATGAACATGCTTCCAGGCTTGCACTATTTCTGTCTTTAGTGCTCTGTCACTTTCTCCTTCCTTGAAGAAAAGACCTTCCAGATAAGCATTCAGCGGAATATGCCTCATCGGGTATCCAAATTGACGACGAACCAATACCGGATGGTAGTTGATTCCTCCTTTAGTTCCTATAAGGGGTACATTGGGGAAGTTTCCACAACGGTCAATGATCCTGATTCCATCATAAATCCTATTACACCAATCTATGTCAGAGTTGGTAAGAGACATGATCTTCTGCGACCAGCGCAAGGCACTCTTGTGATCCCAAAAAGCAACAGACTTAGGAAAATGAGAGATAAACCATTTGTAAATCAGAGGTACACAACATGTGATCTCCCCTCGACTATACAAATTCCCTAAGTGTATAGAATGATACGCATCTGTGAGCAAAGTCGGCACAGGGTTTCCAATGAGTAAAACCTTAATGGAGTTGATATCGACGAAGTTATTGATGTTGGGAAACAAAAATAACCCGTAGGTGAGCAAGACAAAGACGCTTTCAAAAGCAGTCACGTTTCCTATACTGGCAAAATACAGGGCCTTCTTTGTCAAGAACTGGGCTGGCAAACCTTGGATGCCACCCTTGGTAGTTAGGTGAGTCCTGACCTCAGACTCGTCCAAATGAATTGCTCTTGCAATGGTCTGATTCTTTGGAATTTCTTCCAGTCCAGAAAATGGAACTCGATCTGTAATGTGTAGATCAATCAGATGAGAATACTCCTCCAGCGTTGGTGTGAGCTGGTAATCCGGGAATGTGATACAGTGATAAACCGGATCGTAGAATTGAACAAATGCGTCCATGATTCCCTCAATCACATGGACTCTTAACAGTGGCAGTAGACCTCCGTGCTTGGCTCTGAAGGCCTCAGGGTTAGTGATCATCCTTGCCAACCTTCTCAAATCCTCTAACTTTGGAACCTTGAAGGTATACGTATGAGTTCTCCTTCTACCGAAATCCATTAGCACAATCCTTTTCTCTGATATTTGCAATCACAGTCTTAGTTTAATTTGAAAAACAGAGAGACTAGAAGAGAAAATCTTTTTTGAATGTTTTAATGTTTTTTAAATGAATGCATGAATGCAGCACACAAAAACATAGAAAAAACATGGGGTCAAAGGGTCGTTATCATTAAGTCAAGGCTCTACCCATCCCCAAAGGTTTATACTAGGGTGATTTTTGTACCTGTACTCATTATCATCAGCTCCTCCCAGGAAAGCAAAACAACAAGCGGATCGCCAGCGAGTTGTAGAGCAATCTTAGAGTAAGTTCCATTCACCGAGAATAGATCACCAGCCCCAAATGAGAGTAGTATCGCGTAACAACTATTCCCGATAGTTTTCGCACTACAAAAGGGTTTGGTTCCTCAGCTTCTCAGACATCACAATCGGCCCATTGTCTAGGTGAGAGAATGGGTTGCATTGGTCAGCCTCCACTGAGGTTGATGGTCGACCTCGTCGCCATCACTTATCTTAAGTGTATACTCAATCTTTCCACATGCGGCATCACACGCATTCCCATTAGCAGAAAAATAAACACGTATAGAAATTAGGAAAAGCAATATATATATATTTATCCTAAACATCCTAGACCTTTAAAGCTATGAATCCTAAGTTCCTGACAGAAAATTGGGTTCCCCGGCGGAAGCCCCAATATGTGGTATTCACACAAGAGGTGAAAAGGAAGAAGAAAAACAGAGAAGCGCCCCACGGTGGGCGCCATTTTTCTGTAGCGAGCGATTTTGGACGCGGTTCTTAAGCGCTGGTCGCTCTCTGCGGTTGAGCTTACTACAAGTCGATTCATTTTTTATCCTATTAAAGTTGATGAAGGAAGGGAAATAGATGTCTCCAATTAACCCTGCTTTGCGTACTGAGTTTAAACAGCGGTCTGTTAGGTTACGAATGCTATCAATGTGGGGGGGCCTTTGTACTGGTTATTTGTATTTTCGCCAATACTTTTTTCTCTCTTTTTAGGACTTTCTGGCGGGGAACAAGGATTAGGATGTTAGGACTGATGCTTTTTGGTAGATACATGAGAGTATGGGATTTTGGGTTTTTGTTTAGTGTGCTCGCTAAGATTTTTCTTTCAATCTTATGCCTACGTATTCCCGTTTATCGAAACAGGGAAATCAGAGCATTCGTAGTTCCTCCTATTCTATGGGAGGAAATGGGTGTTTTTTGGTGTCTTGTTCAAAGCCCAAGACGTGAAGCGAAAAGGTGGTTTATATCTTGTTCAAAGCCCAAGATATGAAGTTGAAAGGTCTATTTGTATCTTGTTCAAAGCCCAAGATGTGAAGCTGAAGGGGTTTGACTTTAGAGAGAATTTGTCATCTCTAAAGAGGAGTTTGTCTGTCACAACTGTTTATAAAGGAGGATTACTTTAACCGGGATATGTGAATCCGGCAATGCCATAATTTCCTTTATAGGGGATTTCCAACCTAAAGGAGAAAAATTTAACTCAGTGTAGAGCAATGCTATCTTTCCTTAGGAATTTCTCATGCTAAAAGAGGGACAGTGGCATGGATGTAGATGTTCCAGAGGCTTGCCGCTTACAGCGATTAGATGAAGGGGAAGGAGTTGTTAATGTTTGTGTACTGTGAATGAGGCACATCTTTGATGCTAAAAGGTTGATCAGATCAGCCAGTGGTTTTCTTATACAAAACCTAAGAGGAGGCTAATATGTGTCTCGTACAAATCCCAAGAGAGAGGCTAAAAGGTTTTGACTCGACGATGAAGTCTTTTGGTATCTCGTACGAAGCCCGAGAGAGAGGCTAAACGTTGTTTGACTCCACTGGGGATAATCATTGTACAAAGCCCAAGCAGGAGGCGATGGTGACTGTTTCAGTTGAGTGACAGGTCCAGTATGCTGATTTTGAAAGAGAAAATCAGTTCTTATATAAGCAACACTGTACTCAAGGATTTGATTCGAGGATCCGGGTTATTCCTGTTCTTTAAGGAAGTGGGAAATCCGAAAAGTATTGAGACTGTCCGAGTCTACGGGTTTCCTTCCTATTTTGGGGAAGGGGGTCACTTGAGAATGTCTTTGAGACTCAAGGAAATTAGACTGTCCAAGTCTAGAGTTTTATCTCTTGTACTATGCTTTGAGAAACAGTAGTAGACTCTTTGAAATGACTGTGTCATACCCCAAATTTTGACCACTAAGATGTCCCATCATTGTGCAAATCATCATCACAATATGGAGGAACCATTATACTTGATGGGTGAGCATCCAATACAATCAAAATTAGGGTTTCAAGCCCTCTTTGAGTGCTTAGACAAAGGATCAATCAAGGAATGACATGATCTTCAACTTGTCTAACCTCTCAAACATCCACAATGGATCAAGAGGACTCCCACTTCAAGGATTAAGCACAAGGCTGCTCCCTTCTAGGTGGATTAAGTCTCAAGATCGACAGTGTCACCAAATTAGGGTTTTGGTCGACCAGGGCCTCCAGATGGAAATTTTTCATCTGGGCACAAGCCAATGATCCAAAACATAACCTAATATACTCCATGGAACCTCATGGACCCAATCATCAAGTCAATTTTGCCTCAGGGGATGCATTCATCAAAAATCAGGAATTAGGGTTTCTTGACCTAATTCACCCCTAAGTTGACTTCTAGGGCAAATCAGGAGCCAAGACCTCAAGAGAGGGTTTGAGGGTCTCTAATGAACTACATTTATCCATTTGGAACAATGGATTAGTCCAAGAAGCTTGAGCAACAAGTCTCAATTTCATCTGCACCACAATTAGGGTTTTAAGGAAAAAGTCAACTGTAACTTTGACTTTTGACCAGGACATGCTCCCAAGCCCTAAGACATGATTCAATATGCCCTATGACACCCATGGAACATGTCCATCAAGTTTGATTTAGGTCAAGAACATGATTTCCTGAAGAATTGCACAGTTTGGAATTCATCTGATAAAAAGTCAACTGGACACAAAATTCAACTTTGACTTTTTGAGATTTTTCACCAAAATGGATTTTTAACCCTAAAATTATGTTAATGTATGATTTGAATCATCATTCATCAAGAAAAATCAAGAAAAGTTGGATAACTTGTAAAAGGGGTAACCATAAAAACTTAGAAAATTTTCTAAGTTAAAAATAAAGTGACAAGGGTACCAACTTTGGAGGATCATAACTCCTAAACCACAAAGCCATTTTTCCTCATCCAAAGATGGATTTGTATCCCTAATTACCCTCTACAAAAACTTCAACTAGACCTAATTTCAATTCCTCATGGATTTTGAGTTATGGAGTGATCAAAATCAAGAGAAAACACTTTGTTCCAACACTTAGTGAAAATTTCACTAAGTCAGATTTTTCCTTACTTTTGGCCAAATGTAGGGGGATTTTTCACTTGGATTCAAAAGAGATCAAAACCAAACATGTTCAAACAGTTGTTGTATCATGTAAGGGCTTTCCAAAATGGTCAAGAACATTACCAAATTCAACTTACACCATGAGATATGACATTGGCAAGTTGCCTTGCTGAAATCTGTCAAAGGCAAGGCAGAATTTGCAATTTTGCTCGATTTGCCAAAATCAGCCAAATTCAAATGCTCCTATCCACTTGGACATATCTGAGGATTGAATCTAAAGGGGACAATCACTGAGCCAAGCCTCCAAAGTCCATGGAACAAGAAATAGCATGTTGAACCTAGAATGGCCAAAATAGGGACAAGACTCCAAATTTGGATTGAAGCATTCAATGGAAGCATCAAGGTGGCATGGACTGAGCCATTCTCATCTGAAATCAGTCAAGACTTATCCAAGACCAAGGGAACCACAACCCTGTGCCCTAACCTCTAGTCAATGGCTAGAGGAGACTTGCATTTCCATTGGCCAACATTGAACAAACACCTGCTGCAGTTGCCATTCACTGTGGATCCCAAAACAAACTTGCTCTACTATAAATAGAGCTCAATTGTGTTCAGTTTGAGTACACCAAAGCCATCAAATAGATGCTTTCCTCAAAATCTCTTCTTTCACCTCAAACTTGCCTTCCAAAGCAAGTAATTCTGAGTTTTTGAGCTAGAGAGCAATTCTACCCAAACTAATCACACACACACACCTCATATATATCATATGTAAGCTGTGCAAACCATCAAAAGTGGCCTGTAATCACAACAACACAAAGTCACCTCTCAAAACCTCAAAATAGCACTTTTTTGCATTTTTCAAGCCATATCTTGATTCAGTCACTTTCTAAACCAGATAAAACCTCAAACACACTCCAAATATCATCCTTGAACTGTCCCAAATGGTTCCCACCATCTGGAACACCATTTGAGAGAGTTGCTATTTTGGTCACTTTTAACCCCTTTTGCAAGAAAGGGACAGTTTGTGTTTTTGCAGGTACCAGCTAATTCCAATCATCCTAAAAGCATCCAAGGGATCATTTGAGGTGGTTTAAAGCATAAAATCATATCTGGAGCAAGAGGGTTGGCAGATTGCAGAGAAACCTCCAAAATCCCAAAGAAGGGTAAGCCTCTCAACTTGCACTCACCAAAACATGTGTGCATTTGAAGTCCATTGATCATAAACATCTTATACATGTCATATATGTTGTGTTTGAGCTAATTCACCATGTAATCCATGTTTGTACCAAGTTGTAGCATAGAAAATGCATTTATAGGTCATTTTCAAAACCACTATCGGGTTTTGAGAAGGGAGTGTGATTTGAAAAAACCACCACCACCATTGGATTCCTTATGAAATTCTGGCCCAGATGCATATAAATTTTGTCTCAAACCATTAAGAATTGAGAAAGTTATGACCTTCACGTTTTTTAGCCAAAACTTGCCTTGGGCAAGCCAAAACCAAGGCATGACTTGTGTATTTGTTGGTTTGTTTCAAACAATGGATGTATCACCATCCTAGTGGTAAGGCGCGTGCCTTGTATGCTTGAGGTCGTGGGTTCAAACCCCACCCATGCCATTTTGTGATTTTTCACATTTTTGCTATTTTTCCAACTATTTTCATGTTTTGTTAATTAATTGGAAAATTAATAACTCTTTCAATTTTAATTATTTTTTATTGGTTCTTTTTGCAAAAAATCACAAAAATGTTGAAATATTTTATTCCACAAAAAAATTAAGTTTGTATTATTTATTTAATATAATTAGTATTTTGTGAATAAATTCATTTTTTATTTGTTTTTAAGCATTTTAAAAAAGAATATTCATCTTGAAAAATCAAGACCAAATGAGTTTTAATATCTCTTGTGATTTATACCTCACTTTTCAAACCTTAAACCAAAATCACAAGTGGTTTATTCAAACCTATTTGGTATTTTTTGATTTTCTTTAAATATTTACTTTTAAAGAATAAAATTAGGGTTTCTTTGATTTTCACTCAAAACAAATCAGTGTCAAACACTCATGGGCCTCTAATAGAGTGTAAGACCCAATCCTTTTTTTGACCAAATCATTTTTGGGCCTCAGTGTATTGTATAAATCCCGATACCGTCAAAAACAAACGGCGCGATCATCGCCTTTTGAAAAATAACCTTGGGCCTCTCCTTGAGCTATAAGACCCATTCAAAACTTTTGGGCCTCTAATAGAGTGTAAGACCCAACCCCCTTTTAACCAAAACATTTTGGGGCCTCACTTATTGTATAAGTCCCTCTGCGTTAAAAGGAAACCTCGGCGCGATCGCCCTTTTTTAACGAAAAAATCATCTGGGCCTACCCTCGTGTTATAAGCCCCATTCTTTTTCTTTAAACCTTTTGGGCCTCTTGAGAGAGTGTAAGACCCATCCCTTTGTACAGAAAACAATTTTTGGACCTCAGTCACTTGTATAAGTCCCTCTGTACAAATTTAAACAGTGCGCTCACAGATAAAACCCTGGGCCTCTCCTTGAGCTGTAAGCCCCAAATCTTTCTTTTTCAAAGCACTTTCTCCTTTGATTTTGAATATACTGTTGTTTTCAATCTTTCTTTGTTGAACAACTAACCAAACAGCATGGAAGCTCTACAACCAAGTAAGTGGTTATTGCTTTCATTTACCACTTTCATATACATATAACTGTATTGTGGGGCTGTTTCACTGTAAGTCTTCTTTCATAAACTCATATCAACTGTGTAATAATAGTATAGATATTTAGAGTTTCCCTGGCAACTACGTCTAGAACTAGGTGACGCCGTTTCATTTATTCGTAGAAATAGACAACTAGATCCCCAATAGGATCACCAGATACAGTCTTCTCTTCGGCTGTCCTCATTAGGAATTATCAAGAAACACTATTCCCAGAGATGAATGTATTCTCCGTGAATGGCATCTTTGAGTTTCTTCCAAATTCTCGAACTTTCCTGACTTGATATATTCCTCGTGAATAGCTTGCCTTGAATTTCTCGGGGTTTGGGGACCCACGGGCTTCTTAAAAGCATCGGCCTCCTCTTGGGCATCGTACAAGGACCCACAAGCTTCCTAAAAGCAACCCCGCCTCCTCTTGGGCTTAGTACAAGGACCCTACGGCTTCTTATAAGTATTCACAGCCTCCTCTTAGGCTTCGTATAATGATCTCTTCCTCCAGGAATGACAGCCTCCTCTTGGGCTTAGGACAAGGACCTCTCGGCTTCTTAAAAGTTTCCAGCCTCCTCTTGGGCTTCGTACAAATTGTCCCAACGACCTCCTAGAGGTATAGGAACAGAACTTAGTCATCTTCATAGAACAGTCCTTTCATAGAGTCTACTACTGTTTCTCAAAGCATAGTACAAAAGATGACACTCTAGACTTGGACAGTCTAATTTCCTTGAGTCTCAAAGACATTCTCAAGTGACCCCTTCGTTAAACAGGGAGGAAACCCGCAGACTCGGACAGTCCCAATACCCTTCAGATTTCCCGCTTCCTTAAAAAACAGGAATAACCCGGATCCTTGAATCCAATCCATGAGTATAGTGTTGCTCATATAAGAACTGATTTTCTCTTTAAAATCGGTATACTGGACCTGTCACTTAACTGAAACAGTAACCATAGCCTCCTCTTGGGCTTTGTACAATGATTCTCCCCAGCGGAGTCAAACAACGTTTAGCCTCTCTCTCGGGCTTTGTACGAGACACATAATAGACTCCATCGTTGAGTCAATCACCCCTTTCGCCTCCTTCTCGGGCTTTGTACGAGATACAAAAGGGTTCTTATTGAGCCAAACAAACAATAGCCTCCATCTTGGGCTTTATACGAGATACGAAAAGATTCCCTCATTGAGTCAAAACCTTTTCGCCTCTCTCTCTCGGGCTTTGTACGAGACACATATTAACCTCCTCTTAGGCTTTGTATAAGAAAACCACTGGTTAATCCAATTAACCTTTTAGCATCAAAGTTGTGCCTCGTTCACAGTACAAAACATCAACAACTTCTTCCCCTTCATCTAATTGCTGTAAGCGGCAAGCCTCTGGATCATCTACATCCATGCCACTGTCCTTCTTTTAGCATGAGAAATTCCTAAGGAAAGATAGCATTGCTCTACACTGAGTTAAAGTCTTCTCCTTCAGGTTAAAATCCCATATAAAGGAAATTATGGCATTGCCGGATTCACAAATCCCGATTAAAGTAATTCTCCTTTATAAACAGTCGTAACAGACAAACCCCTCTTTAGAGATGACAAATTCTCTCTAAAGTCAAACCCTTTTAGCTTCATATCTTGGGCTTTAAACAAGATACAAATCACCTTTCGCTTCACGTCTTGGGCTTTGAACAAGACACCAAATACCATTTCCTCCCATAGAATAGGAGGAACTACGAATGCTCTGATTTCCCTGTTTCGGTAAACGAGAATACGTAGGCATAAGATCGAAAGAAAAGATCTTAGCGAGCACACTAAACAAAAACCCAAATCCCATACTCTCATATCTACCAAAAGCATCAGTCCTAATATCCTAATCCTTGTTCCCCGCCAGAAAATCCAAGAAAGAGAGAAAACCGTATTGGCGAAAATACAAATAACCAGTACAAGCCCCCCCCCCCCCACATTGATAGCATTCGTAACCTAACAGACCGCTGTTTAAACTCAGTATGCAAAGCAGGGTTAATTAGAGACATCTATTTCCCTTCCTTCATCAGCTTTAATAGGATAAAAAATGAATCGACCTGTAGTTTAAGCTTAACCGCAGAGAGCGACCAGCGCTTAAGAACCGCATCCAAAATTGCTCGCTACAGAAAAATGGCGCCCACCGTGGGGCCCGTCTCTCTCTTTTTCCTTTTTCCTTTTCATCTCATGTGAATACCACAGATTGGGGCTTCCGCCGGGGAACCCATTTCTGTCAGGAACTTAGGATTCATAGCTTTAAAGGTCTAGGATGTTTAGGACAAATATATATACTGCTTTTCCTAATTGCTATACATGTTTATTTTTCTGCTAATGGGAATGCGGGTGATGCCGTATGTGGAAAGATTGAGTAAACACTTAAGATAAATGATGGCGACGAGGTCGACCATCAACCTCAGTGGAGGTTGACCAATGCAACCCATTCTCTCACCTAGACAATTGGCCGATTGTTAAGTCTGAGAAGCTGAGGGGCCAAACCCTTTCGTAGTGCAGAAACTATCGGGAATAGTTGTTACGCGATACTACCCTCATTTGAGGCTGGTGATCTATTCTCGGTGAATGGCACTTACTCTAAGATTGCTCTACAACTCGCTGGCGATCCGCTTGTTGTTTTACTTTCCTGGGAGGAGCTGATGATAATGAGTACAGGTACCAAAATCACCCTAGTATAAACCTTTGGGGATGGGTAGAGCCTTGACTTCATGACAACGACCCTTTGACCCCATGTTTTTTCTATGTTTTTGTGTGCCGCATTCATGCATTCATCTAAAAAAACATTAAAACATTCAAAAAAAATTCTCTTCTAGTCTCTCTGTTTCTCAAATTAAACTAAGACTGTGATTGCAAATATTAGAGAAAAGGATTGCACTAATGGATTTCGGTAGAAGGAGAACTCATAGTTATACCTTCAAGGTTCCAAAACTAGAGGATTTGAGAAGGTTAGCAAGGATGATCACTAACCCTGAGGCTTTCAGATCCAAGTACGGAGGTTTGCTACCACTGTTAAGAGGCCATGTGATTGAGGGAATCATGGATGCGCTCATGCAGTTTTATGATCCAGTTTATCACTGTTTCACATTCCCAGATTACCAACTCGCACCAACGCTGGAGGAGTATTCTCATCTGATCGATTTACACATCACAGATCGAGCTCCATTTTCTAGACTGGAAGAAATTCCAAAGAATCAGACTATTGCAAAAGCAATTCATTTGGAAGAGTCTGAGGTTAGGACTCACCTAACTACTAAAGGTGGCATCCAAGGTTTGCCAGCCCAGTTCTTGACAAAGAAAGCCCTGTATTTTTCCAGTATAGGAAACGTGACTGCTTTTGAAAGCATCTTTGTCTTGCTCACCTATGGGTTATTTTTGTTTCCCAACATCAATAACTTCGTCGATATCAACTCCATTAAGGTTTTTCTCATTGGAAATCCTGTGCCGACTTTGCTCGCAGATGCGTATCATTCTGTACACTTGGGGAATTTGTACAGCGGAGGGGAAATCACATGCTGTGTACCTTTGCTTTACAAATGGTTTATCTCTCACTTGCCCAAGTCTGCTGCTTTTTGGGATTGCAAGAGTGCCTTACGTTGGTCACAGAAGATCATGTCTCTTACCAACTCTGATATAGATTGGTGTAATAGGATCTATGATGGAATCAGAATCATTGACCGTTGTGGAAACTTCCCCAGCGTACCCCTTATAGGAACTAAAGGAGGAATCAACTACCATCCGGTATTGGTTCGCCGTCAATTTGGATACCCGATGAGACACATCCCACTGGGTGTTCATCTGGAAGGTCTTTTCTTCAAGGAAGGAGAAAACGATAGAGCACTAAAGAGGGAAATAGTGCACGCTTGGAAGCATGTTCATAAGAAAGGACGAGAGTCTCTAGGAAAACCGGACTGTGTCTCGGTGGAGCCTTATCTCCACTGGGTACAAACTAGAGCTCTCAAGCTAAAGATGCCTTATCCTCGTTACGGAATTCTTCCGCCGAGGGAATCTGTCATGTACTTCATGACGGAAACTGAAAAGCTTCAGGTTACTCTCAACAAAGTTCAAAAGGAGAGAAGGTCTTGGAAGAACAAGTACTGCACCCTCGACGTAGAGTGCATCAAAATACAGCAATTACTGAAAGAGAAAGATGCTCTGATCGAGATTTTGGAGCAACATGCTGTAGAGAATCAAGATGACCAAAGGAATTTGCTCGCTCCTTTCACCTGGCAAAGGAATGACAACCCGACAACGGCCCAAGAGCCCCGGTCAAAGAAAAGGAAGATACCAGAATCAGTACCCGATTTCTCTTCAGAGAGGACTCGGGACCCATTAGTTTAGGTTTCTGTTTCTGCACTTTGTAATCTACTGTATTTCCATTTCTGTAATCCTTTGAATTTCAATAAAAAGGGGTTTCCCCACTGTTTGATATTTGCAACCTAATTGTGGAAGTTTATTTTGATTAAACCTTAAACAATTAATATAATCATTGCATTCATCATTCTCACATCGCGAATTCTTCTTACCTACGAATCTCACGTTTATGTCTCGGTTCTAGAGTCAAACTGTCTCATTCGTATAATACTCGGGCCAATCGTCAGAAAAAGATGGATGATCTTGAGGAAGAAAACAGAGAGTTGAAAGAAGAGATCGATGCTCTAAGAGAAGATATGAGAAAGCTTCGTAACGACATGCAAGCCATGGCAGAAGCTCAGCTACAAAGAACTGTGATTTCAGAGATCACCTCAACGCCCAAGTGGAGAAGTATGATCCTAGGTATCAGATGCCGAAAGATCGTCCTTGGGGCATGCCTGTTAACTATATCCCGAAAGGATATGTTCCGCCGATCACTGAAGATCAGGGAATCACAACAGAAGCCGCTGGGCCTAAAGGTTACAAACTTCGGGAAAGTGAAGATGCCAGGGGCATACTGAAGACTCCTGAAGGTTACAAACTTCGGGAGACGCCAAGACTCACTGTCGTAGTTACGGTACCACCCCCTGTGGTGCACACTGTCCCGGAAGGACAGATTCCACAGACACCTTCTAGTAAGAAGGAAACTATGTTTGACAGAATGGAGGAATTCCAGGAGCAGTTCTTGGAAATGCAGAAGGAGCTGCAAGCCATTCGCAGTCAAGATTTATTTGGAAAGGACGTCGCAGATCTCTGCTTGGTCCCAAATGTGAAAGTCCCGCACAAATTTCAAGTGCCTGACTTTGAAAAGTACAAGGGTAACTCTTGCCCTCAAAGCCATCTGGTGATGTACGCTCGGCGGATGTCAGCCCAGACGGAGAATCAGGACCTACTGATTCACTACTTCCAGGATAGTTTAACCGGTGCCGCACTCAAATGGTACATGGGTTTAAACCGTGCCACGATCAGCACTTTCAAAGATCTTGGCACTGCCTTCGTCCAACAATACAAATACAATTTGGACATGGCACCCGACAGAGATCAACTCAGATCAATGTCGCAAAAGGACAAGGAAACCTTTAAGGAGTATGCTCAAAGGTGGCGTGAAATTGCCGCTCAAATTTGTCCACCTCTTGAGAAAAAAGAGATGACAAAGATCTTCTTAAAGACCTTAAGCTCATTTTACTATGACCGAATGGTTGCCAGTGCGCCCAGTGATTTCACCGAGATGGTCGACATGGGCGTACGTCTTGAGGAAGCCGTCCAAGAAGGACGTTTGGTAAAAGACACTGGATCGACGAGCGGTACTAAAAAATACGGTAGTGCTCTCCCTAAGAAAAAAGTGCAAGATATTAGGAATATCTCTCTCGGAAAGCAAAGGCGACGTTATCAACCGGTAACAGCTGTGACTCCTGCTATCAACCCTGCGTCTATTCCTACGTATCAACCTCAGGTTGCGCAGAGCCAACCTGATCAGCAAAGGACACAACAACCTCTTCAGTAGGCTCGTCCTCCATATAACAACAACCGTACAACACGGCCACCAGGATTTGATCCTATACCCGTAACATACGCAGAGCTATTTCCATTACTACTGGCTAAGGGGCATATTCAGACTAAATCTACTCTTACAGTACCGAAAAATCCGCCTTTTTGGTTTAAGGTGGATCAAACTTGCCCTTATCATCAAGGAGGATCAGGGCATAACATAGAGACTTGTCTCAATTTCAAGTCCGACGTGCAAAAACTTGTTAGGAGCGGGGTCTTATCCTTCAAGGATACAAATCCTAATGTTCTTACGAACCCGCTGCCTCAACATGAGAAAGCTGCAATCAATTTGATAGAAAGAGAGACTAACGATGTCTATCAAATTCATGATGTACTCTTGTTGAAAACCAATTTGGTCAAGATGCATTGTAGGCAGAGTGGATATGGCCATGTGCCGCCTCATAACTATCATCAGTGTGATATCTGCTCTAAAAACAATCAAGGATGTTCTGTGGTGCAAGCAGCTCTGCAGGAACAGATGGATCTCGGATGGATCCAAGAGTACCGAGTTCGTGGAGTTAACATGGTTTACACGAATTCTAACATCATTCAGAACCATGATATCCGTGCAATGAATGTCGACTTGGTGGCGATGAACTCAAGGCAAAGCCAGTATCATAATTTGCCGCGACACGATTACAGTTCCTGTCTGACTTGCTCGGTAAACAAACAAGGATGCTCTTTCATACAAGAGGCCCTCCAGTGTCAGATGGATTTTGGATGGATCCAAGACTACCATGATAGGAATCCTTATCAGATCAATATGGTTCAGATCTTTGATATTTGCGTGATGAATACCAGCCTGGTAGAGTTATATGCTGAGCAGGTCCGACTCGGATTCTTAATATCACATGACTATCAAAGCTGTAAAGCGGGTTGCGAAAACGATCAAGGTTATACCCTTGTCTAGGAGGCACTTCAGCACTTGTTAAATCATTGGTGGATGCCAATCTACATGGATAAAGATACTCAGCAGATTAGTATCAGTAACAGGAATCCTACTCGTCGTCAAAGTCAGGATGCCCGATCAATGGAAGGTAACCTAGTGAGGTTACATTGTATTCAAAGTGGGCGTGGCCAGGTGCCACCACACAACTATGAACGTTGCGGCGTCTGTTCAGAAAGTAACCAAGGGTGTTACTTTGTGAGAGCAGCTCTTCAGGGTCAGGTCAATCATGGAGAAATTCGTCCATATCCGGGTTCTGGATCCATCAACTGGACGCCGAACTACCTTGCCGAGCAAGTTGAGGATGTTGTCACGATCTCTGGTCATCACAGGACCAGGGATGTTTTTGCCATTATCCCTCTACTTGACGAATCTAAAGTTCCCAACCGGGAACGGATCAAGATTGCTTATGATGGTCAGAAAATTCATAAGGTTCCCCTAGTCATCTATTTGCCGGGACCACTACCGTATGAATCAACTAAGGTTATCCCTTACAAATACGGTGCAACGATAATTGAAAATGGAAAGGAAATTCCATTACCCTCCGTCGTGAATATTGCAGACATCAGTCGAGTAACACGGAGTGGTAGAATCTTCAACCGAGGGGTTGGGGAACCTAACAAGGAAAAGGAAATTCAGACAGAAGCTCCCAATCCACCAGTCAGTCAATCCAGTAATCCCGACCTTTCGAAAAATAATGATGAGATGCGGAAGCTCATCCAAAGGAGTGAATATAACATTGTTGATCAACTGTTACAAACTCCTTCAAAGATCTCGGTATTATCACTGTTACTCAGTTCAGAAGCGCATAGGGAGGCTCTACAGAAAGTCTTGGAACAAGCCTTTGTGGAATAGGATGTAACAATCAGACAGTTCAATAGCATTGTCTCTAACATCACTTCCTGCAATAATTTGGGATTTAGTGATGAGGAATTACCTGAAGAGGGTCGCCGTCATAACATGGTGCTCAATATCACAGTTAACTGCCAGGATGATGCTTTAGCCAGCGTACTGGTAGACACAGGGTCAGCCCTGAATGTTATGCCGAAGTCCACTTTGATGCAATTATCATTCAAGGGACCTCCGATGAGAATCAGCGAGGTCGTCGTCAAAGCGTTCGACGGATCCAGAAAAATAGTTATCGGCGAAGTTGATCTTCCCATAACTATTGGTCCTCACACTTTCCAAGTCACTTTCCGGGTCATGGACATCCGCGCAACGTACAGTTGTTTATTAGGAAGAGCTTGGATACATCAGGCTGGAGCGGTCACTTCGACTCTCCACCAAAAGCTAAAGTTCGTCAAGAACGATCAACTTGTCAAAGTTTATGGGGAACAGGCCTTGCTTGTAAGCAACTTATCATCCTCTACTTGTGTAGGACCCGAGGAGGTTATTGGAACGCAGTTCCAAGCACTGTCGATGAGCAAGGATAATCAGTTCAAAGAAGGAACTTCGATTTCTTCATACAAAGATGCTATTAAAGCTGTCGAGAGTACCAATACAAAAGGATGGGGACAGCTTGTCATTCCCACTGACAATAAAATAAAGAAGGGTCTTGGTTTTTCTGCAACCTGTACCCAGACAGCTGCCGACGATGAAAGTCTTCATCCCCTTCAAAACTTCTTCCACAGTGGAGGTTTTCTTCACCCTGTGTCTCAAGCAGTACATGCTATCAATGAGGAAGATCCCTCGGACACAGATGAAGAATGGAAGTCCTACCTTAACGGGGACGGTTATATGTCTCAGGAAGAGGTGCCTAAGCCATTTTCCTATCTTACACAGAGTCCGAGATTTATACCAAGGTCAGATGTCGAAATGATCTATGGAGATTGTGATCCGGAAGGATGTTGTGCTCTGCCAAATTCATTAGAGGAGGACACTCTGATGAAAGACAATTTTGACTACAATTACTACGGCCCAATGGATGGTCTGCCAATGTGGCAACCTTACCCAGGGAACTTGGGGCAAGAAAGTCAGCCGAGTAATGAAACTCAGCTAAGCATCATTGAACAGAATACCTGTGTCCCCACCATGTCATGGGACCAACACTCAGGTCATTCGGAAACTACTCAACATAAAGATGAATTTGCAATGTTTGCAGGACTTGAATTCATCAACTATGTTTTTCCCGAGGTCAACGTCATCGAGAGGGATGACTCCTCCAGTTCGAAAGAAGTGTGGGACACCTTGGGACAACCAAGTGGAAAATACGACTGTATGGTCAAGTACACTGCGCCCGAAAGCTCTCGTATCAGGTTCGAAGACATCCAGCCTACTGGATAGGGAGATACAGCTGAGAGCACAGACACTCTACATAATGCAACAGAGGAATCCTCCTACGACAACTTTGCCCGGGAGACAGATTCCAATGATCCCGCTTCACCAAAAATCAGCGTCATCTCTGAAGACAAATCAAGGAAGGTACCAGACTTTGTGATTCACCGAGGAGTTCGCCGCCAATGGGTTACCGTTGAGGTTCCGAAGATCGTTCATCAGTCAAAGTAATTACCATCTTTTAACCTTTCACCCTGCCCAGGTGAAACGGATGTTTTGATAGGGATACCTTTCTGTAAATTTCCCTCTTCGCTTCGCCCAATGCGACAGAGTTTTGTTTTATAGGGCTGTAGTTTCAAGAGCCGACTTGTTCATTAATAAAATAATGTCGTTCTGTAATTTCCGCATTAATTGATGTTTTCTCTTTTCGCTTTTTCAGAAAATGGTAATCCTAAAAAACAATTCAATAATAAAAACAAGCAGTAAAATAAAAACACTGCACACACTTGTATTTTCTCTATCTCTTCTAAACACGAATCATCACGTCATGCAGATTGCTTGTTTTAAACCCCGTTGAAACATACGATCCGATGCCTTCTCCCAACTTTGAGTTCCCGGTATTTGAGGCTGAAGAAGAAGATGACGAACAAATTCCAGAAGAGATCTCCCGACTACTCAGACAAGAGGAAAGGTCCATTGAACCTCACAAAGAACCGTTGGAAACGGTAAACTTGGGTTCAGAGCAAGAGAGAAAAGAAATCAGGATTGGGGCATTTCTCAGTCCAACTGCCAAAGAAAGTTTGATAAAGCTTCTCAAAGAATTTCCCGATGTATTTGCTTGGTCCTATCAGGATATGCCAGGGTTGGATACCAGCATCGTGGAACATCACTTACCGTTGAGATCGGAATGTCCGCCAGTAAAGCAAAGGTTGAGACGGACTCACCCGGACATGGCCATCAAAATCAAAGAGGAGGTGCAGAAACAGATTGACGCGGGTTTCCTCGCTACATCTGAATATCCTCAATGGTTAGCCAACATCGTACCCGTTCCCAAAAAGGACGGAAGGGTCAGAATGTGTGTCGACTACCGAGATCTGAAAAAGGCTAGTCCAAAGGACGACTTTCCTTTGCCACACATTGACATGCTGGTAGACAGTACAACAAAGTTCAGAGTTTTCTCCTTCATGGATGGATTCTCGGGCTATAACCAGATCAAAATGGCGCTGAAAGACATGGAGAAAACTTCGTTCATTACCCCATGGGGTACCTTTTGTTACAAGGTAATGACTACTCTGTTTCATGACATGATACACAAAGAAATCGAAGTGTATGTCGATGATATGATTGCAAAATCAAAAACAGAGAGTGAGCACGTTAAACATCTGTCAAAATTCTTCGAACGTCTAAGAAAATTCAAGCTCCGCTTGAATCCGAACAAGTGCACCTTCGGTGTCCGTTCAGGGAAACTATTAGGGTTCATCGTCAGCCAGAAAGGGATTGAGGTTGATCCTGACAAGGTCAAGGCCCTTCAAGAAATGCCTTCTCCGAAAACTGAAAAACAAGTCAGAGGATTCCTGAGACGTTTGAACTACATCTCCAGATTCATATTCCTTATGACCGCCACTTGTGCGCCGATTTTCAAATTACTCAAAAAGAATCAGATTGCGTTTGGTCAGAAGATTGCCAAACCGCCTTCGACAGTATCAAGGAATATCTGTTGAATCCTCCGATTCTATCACCTCCAGTGGAAGGAAGACCACTGATCATTTACCTCACAGTTCTAGAGGACTCAATGGGATGTGTACTTGGCCAACAAGACGAAACTAAACGGAAAGAGTCTTCCATTTACTATCTAAACAAGAAATTCACCGACTACGAGACTCGGTACACGTGCTTGAGAAAACTTGTTGCGCTTTGGCTTGGGCAGCCAAACTTCTTCGCCAATACATGATTCGTCATACTACTTGGTTGGTCTCCGAAATGGATCCAATCAAATATGTTTTCAAAAAACCTGCTCTTACGGGAAGGATTGCCCGTTGGCAGATGCTGTTATCAGAATATGACATAGAGTACCACGCTCAGAAAGCCGTTAAGGGGAGTATTTTAGCCGATCATTTGGCTCATCAACCGATTGACAATCAAGAATCAATCGGGTTTGACTTCCCAGACGAAGATGTCATGTATCTAAAGATGAAAGACTGCGATGAACCGCTACCCAGTGAAGGGCCAGAACTAGGTTCCCAATGGGGACTTATCTTTGACGGAGCAGTTAATCAATATGGAAACGGAATTGGGGCAATCATTGTTACCCCTCAGGGTACCCACATTCCTTTCACCGCTCGACTTACGTTCAAATGTACGAACAACGAGGCCGAATAAGAAGCTTGTATTATGGGTCTCGAAGAAGCGATTGATTTAAGTATCAAGAACTTGGATGTATATGGTGACTCAGCCTTGGTTATCAATCAGATAAAAGGAGATTGGAACACATACCAATCAGGATTGATTCCTTACAAAGATTATGCAAGAAGGTTGTTACCCTTCTTCAACAGAGTTGAGTTTCATCATATCCCTCGTGAGGAGAATCACATGGCTGATGCATTAGCCACTCTCTCTTCCATGATTAGTGTAGGTCAATGGAATGACATACCTAAAATCGACATAACGCGCCTTGAAAGGCCCGCTTACATCTTCACGATTGAAGCAGTCATAGACGACAAACCTTGGTATCACGATATCAAATGCTTCCTTCAGAAACAAGAGTACCCATCTGGGGCACTCAGAAAAGACAGAAAAACCCTCAGAAGATTGGCTGGAAACTTCTTCCTGAGCGGTGACACTCTATATAAGAGAAATTTTGACATGGTCTTGCTCCGATGCGTCGACAGACCAGAAGCAGATGTGCTTATGAAAGAAATTCACGAAGGATCCTTTGGCACTCATGCCAACGGACACACAATGGTGAGAAAAATTCTGAGAGCAGGATACTACTGGTTGACCATGGAATCCGACTGCTACAAGTACATGAGGAGGTGTCACAAGTGTCAGATATACTCCGACAAAATTCATGTACCGCCATCACATCTCAAAGTTCTATCTTCCCCATGGCCATTCTCCATATGGGGAATCGACATGATTGGCATGATTGAGCCTAAGGCTTCAAACGGACATCGATTCATCCTTGTAGCCATTGACTACTTCACCAAGTGGGTCGAAGCAGCGTCATACGCTAATGTAACCCGACAAGTGGTGGTCCGATTTATCAAAAACAATATCATATTCCGTTATGGTGTTCCGAGCCAGATCATTACTGATAATTGATCTAACTTGAACAATAAGATGATGAAAGAGTTGTGCGCAGAGTTCAAGACTGAACACCATAACTCATCTCCCTACCGACCCAAGATGAACGGAGCGGTAGAAGCGGCTAACAAGAACATCAAGAGGATTGTTTAGAAGATGGTTGTAACCTACAAAGATTGGCACGAGATGCTACCCTTTGCTCTTCACGGTTATCGCACATCTGTCCGCACTTCAACAGGGGCTACCCCTTTCTCTCTAGTATATGGCATGGAAGCAGTGCTCCCCATAGAAGTAGAGATCCCGTCAATCTGAGTATTGATGGAAGCTAAGCTCACCAAAGCTGAATGGTGTCAAAGTCGACACGATGAACTGAATCTGATCGAGGAGAAGCGAATCACGACACTATGCCATGGTCAGTTGTATCAACAGAGAATGAAGAGGGCGTTTGACAAAAAGGTCCAACCTCGTGTTTTCAGGAAAGGAGACCTCGTGCTCAAGAAGATACAATCATTTCTCACTGACTCTTGGGGCAAATGGACCCCAAATTATGATGGCCCCTATGTGGTCACGAAAGCTTTCTCAGGCGGTGCCTTGAGCCTTGCAACCATGGACAGAGAGGAATTTGTCGACCCCACGAATGTTGATGTAGTCAAGAAATACTTCGCCTAAACTAAAAAAAAAATGTCTCGGTGGATTAAAAACCCGAAAGGGCGGTCCAGGCAAAAGTTAGAGACATGAAAAAAATCATCCCGGTGGATTGGAAACATCACAGTACAATCCAGGAAAAAATTAGGGATAATGGCAAGTAACTATGTTCAACAGAGGTAAGTCCCTCAGCAGCATCAGTTACATCATCCGTCGAAAAACTCCAGTCAAGGTCATCTTCGACAGAAGCTCAAGATGTCCCGAATTCAAAGTTGGTAGAAGGATAGTGGTCGTTATGTTTCAACGTAGCCCTTTTCCCTGTAAATTACCATTTTCAAACTTTGTATATACTCTTTGAAATCACGCGTTTGGCTGATCTCCATCTTATCAATAAAATTTGAGCCTTGGTGCTTTTGTTTGTAATTCTTATTTGTTTTAGCTTTACAGAACGACGCTGTTAACATGATTAACGATTCTTGAAATAAAACAAAAATGAATTTACTTGTTAAAACTTTTTTTTCTTTTAAAATAAAGATGGCAATTTCTTTTGACTGTTAAACATTAGAAGAACATCGACCGCTTCTCCAGAAGTAGGCGAACTTCAAAGTGCAGAATCAAAGTACTTCTTCTAATCTAGTACGCCTGAATGAAAGGATCAACTGTGTCAGAGACCTTGTTTCGTCTGACACGCCTCAGCCGAGTTCTTATCTCCTAAGCCCAATCAACAGTATTCCCCGCAGGGACTATCTCTCCTAAGCAAGGTGGAATTTCTATTCTGAACCAACGGTACTTCTTCGCCCCGCGATGGCCGAGTATCCAGTCGTGTTCACCTGCCAGTTTGTATGTCGCGTCAGTTTTGTCAGCATAAACATGCATACATCATGCATTTAATTTGCATTCATTTCATATTGCATCACTATCACTCTAGTCGGTCTTGTCCCATAGTCATAACAATTTTCTCAATCGAGTTTTCAGACCTTTCCTCGTTAGGAAGTGAATCATCTAAGCAATCTCTCTCCCGTTTATCTCTGGATTAGAGACGGTCCTTGACCACTTTGATAACTTGAACCTCTGAGAAACAAGAAAACTTTCAACGAATGTCACTCTTCGCCATTGAATATGATATCCTTGCTTTCCCGGATTAAGGAAAATCCACAGAGAAAGCCTCCTAATCAAAGATTCGGCAGTATAGCTGCCTTTCTCTGAAAGACCACTGATGAAAAGGTCATCGACACCTCAAAATTAGATCCCATCATATGGCATTTCTCCGAGAAGATCTCCGAGAAAAGTATGATGTAAGCCCCCAAACGAAAACAGTCTCTCAAGAGACTCGCTTTCCCCAGTAGAATCGACAAATGGCGTCTCCAACAGAGAAGTTTGTGCACCTCTACAACTCAGACGACTGGGTTCCCCAGCAAGTCTGACATCAAAACTTTTTCCACTCAAATGGCATCTCCCCAGGAAAGTTCGGCGAGAAGTTTGAAGGAAATCCGCTACAAATAGCGTTCCTTGTCAATAAAGTTTATTGACAAAAGAAACTAAGACCAGTTCCTTGGTAGGAAACCAGGATCGAGGGGAAGTTTATTTCAAAAGAAATTGAGACCAGTTCCTTGGTAAGAAACCAGGATCGAGGGGAAGTTTATTTCAGCAACTAAGACCAGGTCCTTGGTAGGAAACCAGGATCGAGGGGAAGTTTATATCAGAAACTAAGACCAGTTCCTCGGTAGAAGTCCAGGATCGAGGGGAAGTTTATCTTTTCTAAGCATCATTGCTTAGCTAAAGAAGATGAATGCGTAAGCTACCATTCATAACCACCATCAAAATTTCGGGTATTCCGATATTTAATCCTCTTGCACCCTGAATGCCCGAATACCTTCGTCATTCACACCTTTGTGTCCAAGAAGATTAAATAGGGGCATCTGTCATACCCCAAATTTTGACCACTAATATGTCCCATCATTGTGAAAATCATCATCACAATATGGAGGAACCATTATACTTCATCAGTCTCCCCAAAGATGGGTGAGCATCCACTACAATCAAAATTAGGGTTTCAAGCCCTCTTTGAGTGCTTAGACAAAGGATCAATCAAGGAATGACATGATCTTCAACTTGTCTAACCTCTCAAACATCCACAATCGATCAAGAGGACTCCCACTTCAAGGATTAAGCACAAGGCTGCTCCCTTCTAGGTGGATTAAGTCTCAAGACCGACAGTGTCACCAAATTAGGGTTTTGGTCGACCAGGGCCTCCAGATGGAAATTTTTCATCTGGGCACAAGCCAATGATCCAAAACATAACCTAATATACTCCATGGAACCTCATGGACCCAATCATCAAGTCAATTTTGCCTCAGGGGATGCATTCATCAAAAATCAGGAATTAGGGTTTCTTGACCTAATTCACCCCTAAGTTGACTTCTAGGGCAAATCAGGAGCCAAGACCTCAAGAGAGGGTTTGAGGGTCTCTAATGAACTACATTTATCCATTTGGAACAATGTATTAGTCCAAGAAGCTTGAGCAACAAGTCTCAATTTCATCTGCACCACAATTAGGGTTTTAAGGAAAAAGTCAACTGTAACTTTGACTTTTGACCAGGACATGCTCCCAAGCCCTAAGACATGATTCAATATGCCCTATGACACCCATGGAACATGTCCATCAAGTTTGATTTAGGTCAAGGACATGATTTCCTGAAGAATTGCACAGTTTGGAATTCATCTGATAAAAAGTCAACTGTGCACAAAAGTCAACTTTGACTTTTGAGATTTTTTACCAAAATGGATTTTTAACCCTAAAATGATGTTAATGTATGATTTGAATCATGATTCATTAAGAAAAATCAAGAAAAGTTGGATAACTTGTAAAAGGGGTAACCATAAAAACTTAGAAAATTTTCTAAGTTAAAAATAAAGTGACAAGGGTACCAACTTTGGAGGATCATAACTCCTAAACCACAAAGCCATTTTTCCTCATCCAAAGATGGATTTGTAGCCCTCATTACCCTCTACAAAAACTTCAACTAGACCTAATTCCAATTCCTCATGGATTTTGAGTTATGGAGTGATCAAAATCAAGAGAAAACACTTTGTTCCAACACTTAGTGAAAATTTCACTAAGTCAGATTTTGCCTTACTTTTGGCCAAATGTAGGGGGATTTTTCACTTGGTTTCAAAAGAGATCAAAACCAAACATGTTCAAACAGTTGTTGTATCATGCAAGGGCTTTCCAAAATGGTCAAGAACATTACCAAATTCAACTTACACCATGAGATATGACATTGGCAAGTTGCCTTGCTGAAATTTGTCAAAGGCAAGGCAGAATTTGCAATTTTGCTCGATTTGCCAAAATCAGCCAAATTCAAATGCTCCTATCCACTTGGACACATCTAAGGATTGAATCTAAAGGGGACAATCACTGAGCCAAGCCTCCAAAGTCCATGGAACAAGAAATAGCATGTTGAACCTAGAATGGCCAAAATAGGGACAAGACTCCAAATTTGGATTGAAGCATTCAATGGAAGCATCAAGGTGGCATGGACTGAGCCATTCTCATCTGAAATTAGTCAAGACTTATCCAAGACCAAGGGAACCACAGCCCTGTGCCCTAACCTCTAGTCAATGGCTAGAGGAGACTTGCATTTCCATTGGCCAACATTGAACAAACACCTGCTGCAGTTGCCATTCACTGTGGATCCCAAAACAAACTTGCTCTACTATAAATAGAGCTCAATTGTGTTCAGTTTGAGTACACCAAAGCCATCAAACAGATGCTTTCCTCAAAATCTCTTCTTTCACCTCAAACTTGCCTTCCAAAGCAAGTAATTCTGAGTTTTTGAGCTAGAGAGCAATTCTACCCAAACTAATCACACACACACCTCATATATATCATATGTAAGCTGTTCAAACCATCAAAAGTGACCTGTAATCACAACATCACAAAGTCACCTCTCAAAACCTCAAAATAGCACTTTTTTGCATTTTTCAAGCCATGTCTTGATTCAGTCACTTTCCAAACCAGATAAAACCTCAAACATACTCCAAATATCATCCTTGAACTGTCCCAAATGGTTCCCACCATCTGGAACACCATTTGAGAGAGTTGCTATTTTGGTCACTTTTAACCCCTTTTGCAAGAAAGGGACAGTTTGTGTTTTTGCAGGTACCAGCTGATTCCAATCATCCTAAAAGCATCCAATGGATGCTTGTGTATTTGAGCCAAAACTTGCCTTGGGCAAGCCAAAACCAAGGCATGACTTGTGTATTTGTTGGTTTGTTTCAAACAATGGATGTATCACCACCCTAGTGGTAAGGCGCGCGCCTTGTATGCTTGAGGTCGTGGGTTCAAACCCCACCCATGCCATTTTGTGATTTTTCACATTTTTGCTATTTTTTCAACTATTTTCAAGTTTTGTTAATTAATTGGAAAATTAATAACTCTTTCAATTTTAATTATTTTTTATTGGTTCTTTTTGCAAAAAATCACATAAATGTTGAAATATTTTATTCCACAAAAAAATTAAGTTTGTATTATTTATTTAATATAATTAGTATTTTGTGAATAAATTCATTTTTTATTTGTTTTTAAGCATTTTAAAATAAATATTCATCTTGAAAAATCAAGACCAAATGAGTTTTAATATCTCTTGTGATTTATACCTCACTTTTCAAACCTTAAACCAAAATCACAAGTGGTTTATTCAAACCTATTTGGTATTTTTTGATTTTCTTTAAATATTTACTTTTAAAGAATAAAATTAGGGTTTCTTTGATTTTCACTCAAAAGAAATCAGTGTCAAACACTCATGGGCCTCTAATAGAGTGTAAGACCCAATCCTTATTTTAACCAAATCATTTTTGGGCCTCAGTGTATTGTATAAGTCCCGATACCGTAAAAAACAAACGGCGCGATCGTCGCCTTTTGAAAAATAACCTTGGGCCTCTCCTTGAGCTATAAGACCCATTCAAAACTTTTGGGCCTCTAATAGAGTGTAAGACCCAACCCCCTTTTAACCAAAACATTTTGGGGCCTCACTTATTGTATAAGTCCCTCTGCGTTAAAAGGAAACCTCGGCGCGATCGCCCTTTTTTAACGAAAAAATCATCTGGGCCTACCCTCGTGTTATAAGCCCGACTCTTTTTCTTTAAATCTTTTGGGCCTCTTGAGAGAGTGTAAGACCCATCCCTTTGTACAGAAAATAATTTTTGGGCCTCAGTCACTTGTATAAGTCCCTCTGTACAAATTCAAACAGTGCGCTCACTGATAAAACCCTGGGCCTCTCCTTGAGCTGTAAGCCCCAAATCTTTCTTTTTCAAAGCACTTTCTCCTTTGATTTTGAATATACTGTTGTTTTCAATCTTTCTTTGTTGAACAACTAACCAAACAGCATGGAAGATCTACAACCAAGTGGTTATTGCTTTCATTTACCGCTTTCATATACATATAACTATATTGTGGGGCTGTTTCACTGTAAGTCTTCTTTCATAAACTCATATCAACTATGTAATAATAGTATAGATATTTAGAGTTTCCCCGGCAACTACGTCTAGAACTAGGTGACGCCGTTTCGTTTATTCGTAGAAATAGACAACTAGATCCCCAATAGGATCACCAGATACAGTCTTCTCTTCGGCTGTCCTCATTAGGAATTATCAAGAAACTCTATTCCCAGAGATGAATGTATTCTCCGTGAATGGAATCTTTGAGTTTCTTCCAAATTCTCGAACTTTCCTGACTTGATCTATTCCTCGTGAATAGCTTGCCTTGAATTTCTCGGGGTTTAGGGACCCACGGGCTTCTTAAAAGCATCGGCCTCCTCTTGGGCATCGTAAAAGGACCCACAGGCTTCCTAAAAGCAACCCCGCCTCCTCTTGGGCTTAGTACAAGGACCCTACGGCTTCTTAGAAGTATTCACAGCCTCCTCTTAGGCTTCGTATAATGATCTCTTCCTCCGGGAATGATAGCCTCCTCTTGGGCTTAGTACAAGGACCTCTCAGCTTCTTAAAAGTTTCCAGCCTCCTCTTGGGCTTCGTACAAATTGTCCCAACGACCTCCTAGAGGTATAGGAACAGAACTTAGTCATCTTCATAGAACAGTCCTTTCATAGAGTCTACTACTGTTTCTCAAAGCATAGTACAAAAGATGACACTCTAGACTTGGACAGTCTAATTTCCTTGAGTCTCAAAGACATTCTCAACTGACCCCTTCGTTAAACAGGGAGGAAACCCACAGACTCGGACAGTCCCAATACCCTTCGAATTTCCCGCTTCCTTAAAAAACAGGAATAACCCGGATCCTTGAATCCAATCCATGAGTACAGTGTTGCTCATATAAGAACTGATATTCTCTTTAAAATCGGTATACTGGACCTGTCACTTAACTGAAACAGTAACCATAGCCTCCTCTTGGGCTTTGTACAATGATTCTCCCCAGCGGAGTCAAACAACGTTTAGCCTCTCTCTCGGGCTTTGTACGAGACACATAAGAGACTCCATCGTTGAGTCAATCACCCCTTTCGCCTCCTTCTCGGGCTTTGTACGAGATACAAAAGGGTTCTTATTGAGCCAAACAAACAATAGCCTCCATCTCAGGCTTGATACGAGATACGAAAAGATTCCCTCGTTGAGTCAAAACCTTTTCGCCTCTCTCTCGGGCTTTGTACGAGACACATATTAGCCTCCTCTTAGGCTTTGTATAAGAAAACCACTGGTTAATCCAATTAACCTTTTAGCATCAAAGATGTGCCTCGTTCACAGTACACAAACATCAACAACTCCTTCCCCTTCATCTAATTGCTGTAAACGGCAAGCCTCTGGATCATCTACATCCATGCCACTGTCCTTCTTTTAGCATGAGAAATTCCTAAGGAAAGATAACATTGCTCTACACTGAGTTAAAGTCTTCTCCTTCAGGTTAAAATCCCCTATAAAGGAAATTATGGCATTGTCGGATTCACAAATCCCGGTTAAAGTAATTCTCCTTTATAAACAGTCGTAACAGACAAACCCCTCTTTAGAGATGACAAATTCTCTCTAAAGTAAAACCCTTTTAGCTTCATATCTTGGGCTTTAAACAAGATATAAATCACCTTTCGCTTCACGTCTTGGGCTTTGAACAAGACACCAAATACCATTTCCTCCCATAGAATAGGAGGAACTACGAACGCTCTGATTTCCCTGTTTCGGTAAACGGGAATACGTAGGCATAAGATCGAAAGAAAAGATCTTAGCGAGCACACTAAACAAAAACCCAAATCCCATACTCTCATATCTACCAAAAGCATCAGTCCTAACATTCTAATCCTTGTTCCCCGCTAGAAAATCCAAGAAAGAGAGAAAACCGTATTGGCGAAAATACAAATAACCAGTCAAGGCCCCCCCCCCCACATTGATAGCATTCGTAACCTAACAGACCGCTGTTTAAACTCAGTATACAAAGCAGGGTTAATTGGAGACATCTATTTCCCTTCCTTCATCAGCTTTAATAGGATAAAAAATGAATCGACCTGTAGTTTAAGCTCAACCGCAGAGAGCGACCAACGCTTAAGAACCGCGTCCAAAATCGCTCGCTACAGACTATTCTATGCAGATGATTAAGTTCTGTTCCTATACCTTTAGGAGGTCATCGGGACAATTTGTACGAAGCCCAAGAGGAGGCTGGAAACTTTTAAGAAGCCGACGGGTCCTTGTACGAAGCCCAAGAGGAGGCTATCATTCCCGGAGGAAGAGATCATTATACGAAGCCTAAGAGGAGGCTGTGAATACTTCTAAGAAGCCGATGGGTCCTTGTACTAAGCCCAAGAGAAGGCGAGGTTTCTTTTAGGAAGCCTGTGGGTCCTTGTATAATGCCCAAGAGGAGGCCGATGCATTTAAGAAGCCGATGGGTCCCCAAATCCCGAGAAATTCAAGGCAAGCTATTCACAAGGAATAGATCAAGTCAGGAAAGTTCGAGAATTTGGAAGAAACTCAAGAGATGCCATTCACGGAGAAAAGATCATCTCTGGGGAGTAGAGTTTCTTTGACAAGTGCTTTTAAGAAGCCTGTGGGTCCCCAAACCCCGAGAAGTTCAAGACATGCCATTCACCGAGAATAGATCAAGCCAGGAAAGTCCGAGAATTTGGAAGAAACTCAAGAGATGCCATTCATGGAGAAAAGATCATCTCTGGGGAATAGAGTTTCTTGACAACTTCTATGAGTGACAGTCTATGAAAGGGTTCACAGAGAATGCTGCCTTTCATGTCTCCATATTGTTTAACCCCAAGAGGAGGGAAAACAGTGTCTGGTAATCCTATAGGGGTCTAGTTTAGACTATTTCTATGAGTGATCAACGGGCTTAATGCTAGACGTAGTTGCCGGGGGAAACTCTAAATATCTATACTATTATTACACAGTTGATATTAGTTTATGAAAGAAGACTTACAGTGAGACAGTCCCACAATACAGTTATATGTATATGAAAGCGGTAAATGAAAGCAATAACCACTTACTCGGTTGTAGAGCTTCCTTGCCGTTTGGTTAGTTGTTCAACAAAGAAAGATTGAAAACAACAGTATATTCAAAATCAAAGGAGAAAGTGCTTTGAAAAAGAAAGATTTGGGGCTTACAGCTCAAGGAGAGGCCCAGGGTTTTATCAGTGATTGCACTGTTTTAATTTGTATAGAGGGACTTATACAAGTGACTGAGGCCCCAAAATGTTTTCTGTACAAGGGGGTTGGGTCTTACACTCTATTAGAGCCCCAAAAGTTTTGAAAAAAAGAAATAGGTCTTACTACTCGAGGGTAGGCCCAGGGTTATTTTGAAAAGGCGACGATCGCGCCGTTTATTTTCTTTTAACGCGAAGGGTCTTATATAATATCTGAGGCCCAAAATGTTTTGGTTAAAAGGGGATTGGGTCTTACAATCTAATAGAGGCCCAAAGATGTTTTGAATGGGTCTTATAGCTCGAGGAGAGGCCCATGGTTATTATTAAAAGGCGACGATCGCGTTGTTTGTTTTTGACGGTATCGGGACTTATACAATACACTGAGGCCCAAAAATGATTTGGTCAAAAAAGGATTGGGTCTTACACTCTATTAGAGGCCCAAAGTGTTTTGAAAATGATTTATGAGGGTTGAATTAATCCAAAACCCTAATTTGCTTTCAAAAAATGTATTTAATTGAATAAAAATTCAATTAAAATGATCAAAATTGTTTAACATATGAAAAACAAATTGTGATCTTGGATTAATGCTTCAAAAATTAAGTATTGACCTACAAAATAATTAGAAAGCATTAAAAGTTGCAAAATCAAGGTGGAAAAAATATTTTAAATGTTAAAAACAATTAAAACATTAATTCTTTGCAAAAATATCAATTATATGAAATAAATAATATTTTTGGGAATTTTTGATAAAATAAAATATTTTAACATTTTTGTGAATTATTAAAAAAAGAATCAACTCAAAATCATTAAAACTCATAGAGAAATTAATTTTTGAATCAATTAAATAAAATCACAAAATTCAAATATTTGAATTTGAAAGAAATGGCGCCAAGAACACACCAAGAACACGCGTGTGTTCTGGGTTTGGCCAGATTTGCATTTTCTATCCAATCTCACTGAATACTTGATTATATCATGCAATCCACATACCAATTAACTCGTTTCAACCTCACGATCATGTCTATGGCATTTAATTTCATTTAAATTAAACATATAACAAGAAATCACAAAAAATCCTCAAGAACCCTAATTTCTGCATGAAGGCTGGGATTTTTGATACACGATTCAAACAATGCAATTAATTGAGGGGAAACATTCTATGCATGATTATGAACATATGGCCAAATTATTGTGCGAGGAAATATGCATAGATTGAGAGATGACTAAGTATATGCTTACCTCTAGGCCGTGACAGCAAGTGCAATGTGATTTTTGATTTGGAGGTGTTACATATGAGTGGTGATGATCTGAACAGCTTCCCTACACCCTATGGAGTGTGTTTGAATGCTTGGACTTGATTAAAATTGGCTGGATCATTTCATGGCATCTCAACTGCACTTTGGTTAAAACCTTGAGCAATTGACTGGTGATTCTGAGAAATCAGTGTTCCAGTTGTTGTTTAAGTGTTTGATCAGCTCATATGTGATGTATGTGAGGTGTGTGAGTGATTGGTTTGAGTGGAATTGCCCTCTAGCTCAAAACCCGATAGCTATCTTGCTAAGAAAGGCATTTTTGCCAAGAGAAAGAGATTTTGAGAAAGGCAAGTGTTGTAGGCCTTTGGTGTACTTAAACTGATCACAATTGAGCTCTATTTGTAGTAGAGCAAGTTTGTTTTGCAAGGAATAGTGAATGACAACTGCTGAGTAGGTTTGTTCAATGTTAGCCAATGAAAGTTCAAGTCTCCTCTAGCCATTGACTAGAGGTTAGGGCACAGGCTACTGGTTCCCTTGGTCTTGGATAAGTCTTGACTGAATTCAAATGAAAATGGCTCAGTCCATGCCACCTTGATGCTTCCATTGAATGCTCCAATCCAAATTTGGAGTCTTGTCCCTATTTTGGCAATTCTAGGTTCAACTGGATAGGAGTGTTTGGATTTGCACAATTTTGGAAAATCGAGCAAAAATGCAAATTTTGCCTTGCCTTGACAGATTTCAACAAGGCAATTTGACAATGTCATAACTCATAGCCCAAATGGAATTTGGCAATGTTCTTGGCCATTTTGGAAAGCCCTTACATGATACAACAACTGTTTGAACATGTTTGGTTTTTGTCTCTTTTGAATCCAAGTGAAAAATCCCCCTACATTTGGAAAAAAAATGAAGACAGATTTGGACTTAGTGAAAATTTCAGTAAGTGTTGGAAAAAGTGACATTTTCATTTTTCAGCCATTTTGATCACTCCATAACTCAAAATCCTTAATGAATTGGACTTAGGTCTAGTTGAAGTTTTTGTAGAGGGTAATGAGGGCTACGAATCCATCTTTGGATGAGGAAAAATGGCTTTGTGGTTTAGGAGTTATGATCCTCCAAAGTTGGTACCCTTGTCACTTTATTTTTAACTTAGAAAATTTTCTAAGTTTTTATGGTTAACCCCTTTTACAAGTTATCCAACTTTTCTTGATTTTTCTTGATGAATGATGATTCAAATCATACATTAACATCATTTTAGGGTTAAAAATCCATTTTGGTGAAAAATCTCAAAAAGTCAAAGTTGACTTTTGTGCACAGTTGACTTTTTATCAGATGAATTCCAAACTGTGCAATTCTTCAGGAAATCATGTCCTTGACCTAAATCAAACTTGATGGACATGTTCCATGGGTGTCATAGGGTATATTGAATCATTTCTTAGGGCTTGGGAGCATGTCCTGGTCAAAAGTCAAAGTTACAGTTGACTTTTCCCTTAAAACCCTAACTGTGGTGCAGATGAAATTGAGACTTGTTGCTCAAGCTTCTTGGATTAATCCATTGTTCCAAATGGATCAATATAGTTCATTAGATACCCTCAAACCCTTTCTTGAGGTCTTGTCTCATGATTTGTCCCAAAAGTCAACTTAGGGGTGAATTAGGTCAAGAAAACCTAATTCCTGATTTTTGATGTATGCATCCCCTGAGGTAATATTGACTTTATGGTTGGGTCCATGAGATTCCATGGAGTATATTAGGTTGTGTTTTGGATCATTGGCTTGTGCCCAGATGAAAAATTTCCATCTGGAGGCCCTGGTCGACCAAAACCTTAATTTGGTGACACTGTCGATCTTGAGACTTGATCCACCTAGAAGGGAGCATCCTTGTGCTTGATCCTTGAAGTGGGAGTCCTTTTGGTCCATTGTGGATGTTTGAGAGGTTAGGAAAGTTGAAGATCATGTTGTTTCTTGATTGATCCTTTGTCTAAGGCTCTGAGAGGGCTTGAAACCCTAATTTTGATTGTAGTAGATGCTCACCCATCTTTGGGGAGACTGATGAAGTATGATGGTTCCCCCATATTGTGATGATGATTTGCACAATGATGGGAAATCTTAGTAGTCAAAATTTGGGGTATGACAGCAGAGTAAAAACATTTTTAGCACAATCTACCTTAGAGCGAATCTACACAGTAAAAACAATCTTTTTTTTTTGTATTGTGGTGCTTTACTTTTCACTAATAACTTTCTATATTTCTTGAGTTCTTTCTTTATATGAATCAGTTTTTTTAATATTTCTCTTTTTCACACTGAGTATTACATTTTGCATCACGATCTCATTCACTTTATGCACTTGTGCATGCATGATTCGTTGAATAATCAAGTCTATATATAGCCAGAAAAAGATCCGTTGAAGGGAAGATCAGTAATATCAAAAGAATAATGGCGACTTGAAATAATGCTGTTATGTTGGGTTGAAAATCGTATACTGAAATTGTCTTTTGTACCACCAAATTAGGGTATTTGAAAAGAATGTGTTTTATCTATCAGAGGCTTCTGAATTGATATGATTGAAGCATGACCATAAGAATGAATCAATGGGTCTTCAGAGTCTTGAGTCTTCAGATTCTTCAAACTTGTTCAGCAGAACCTTGTCATCAGAGTCTTCAACACTTCTTCTTCAGTGCCCTTAATTATCAGAAACTTAAGTCTTCAGAGTCTTCAGAACTTGTTCAGCAGAACCTTGTCTTCAGAATCTTCAGCACTTAGTCTTCATAACCCTTAGTCTTCAGAATCCTTAATTCTTTAGAGTCTTCAGAACTTCGTTCAGCAGAACATTGTCTTCAGAATCTTCAGCACTTAGTCTTCAGAAGTTAATGACCTCAGAAGCTAAACAGGCTTTAGAAGTAAAACATCAGAGCCATGCTCAGATGTTAGAATCCAAGAGACGTTACACCAGCAACATAATCTCTTCTTAGAATCTTTCTGACACACAGTAGTTTAGAAACAATCTTGCTTCTTCGCACAGAATTGACTATAGAGAATATCAGAGTGATTTAGCACATGGTCTTTATCAGAGTCAGAACCTGTTTAACCATCAGAATAACAAACGTTAGAGTACCAAAATTTTTCTCACACAAATACTCCATTGCTATCATCAAAACATAGAGATAAGATGCAAAACCAAATCTTGTTCTTATAGTATCTCCCTACTCAAATTGAATTTGGAGATGATCTGGCACTTGTTGGAAAGCCCTCATGGCATACTTCCACTTTGAGGTTCACCAAGGGACCTAGTTTAACTTGGATCAAGGTGTAAATGTCCATACATTTTAGAAAAAGTAAGGCAGATTCTGACTTATTGAAAATTTCACTAAGTGTTGAAAAAGTGGTCATTTTCATGTTTTTGTGATTTTGATCAATCCATAACTCAAAATCCATGAGGATTTGGAATCTCTTGTAGTTGACACTTTTAAAGTATGTCAAATGGAATTTCATTTGAGCTTTGAATGGGAGAAAAAGTCCTTGTGGTATAGGAGTTATGACCTTGCAAAGTTGGTACAAAATCACTTTTGTTCCATAACTTAGAAAAGTTTTGGTTTCTCATGGTTGCCCCTTTTGCAAGAAACCTCACTTTTCTTGATTTTTCTTAATGAATAATGATCAATACCATACATTAACATTATTTTTGACTTAGGGGAACCATATTTGTGAAAAATTCCAAAAAGTCAAACTTGATTTTGTGCACAGTTGACTTTTTGTCAGATGAAATCCAAACTGTGCTATCCTTTGTGCAATCAAGTTCTTGACCTAATTTAAACCTAATGGATGGATTCCATAGGTGTTATAGGGTGTATTGAATCATGTCCCAAGGTTTGGGAGCATGTCTTGGTCAAAAGTCAAAGGTACAGTTGACTTTCCCTTCAAAACCCTAATTGTGGTCCAGATGAAATTGAAACTTGTAAACCAAGCTTCTTGGGTCAATCCATTGTTGCAAATGGATCAATGTAGTGTATTTGAGGCCCTCAAATCATGTCTTGATGTCTTGGCCCATGCTTTGCCTCAAAAGTCAACTTAGGGGTGAATTAGGTCAAGAAACCCTAATTCCTGATTTTTTATGAATGCATCCCCTGAGGCTAAATTGACTTGATGACTAGGTTCATGAGGTCCCTTGGAGTATCTTGGGTTGTGCTTTGAAGCATTGGCTCATGCCCAGATGGAAATTTTTATCTAGAGGCCTCGGTCTACCAATACCCTAATTTGGTGACACTGGCGATCTTGAGGCTTAATCCACTTGGAATGTTGCAACTTTGTGATGGATTCTTGATGTGGGAGTCCTCTTGATCTCTTATGGGTGTTTGAGAGGTTAGAAAAGTTGAAGATCATGTCATTTCTTGATTGATCCTTTGTCTAAGTGCTCTGAGAGGGCTCAAAACCCTATTCTTGATTATGGTGAATGCTCACCCATCTTCGAGGAGATTGATGATGTAACACCCCAATTCCCATCACAATTAAATAATACATAAATAAATTAGAGTAAATAAAAATTTATTTTTCCGATAGAATCAAGGATGCCACATTTAAATAAAGAAAACACAAACCCTGCTCAATTATTTGATAGATAACACAAACTGGGATAACATCAAAGAGAAACTTTTTCCATGCAAAAGGAAAGTTCAATTATGGAATAAAACGGAAAGATCCATAACTGACTTGTTTTACAAAATAAATTGTTTTATAACATCAAAATATACATACAAAGGTAATACAAAATAAATCCCACGATGTATACATATATATCATAATCGTTCCCCGACTCCCGTGCTATGTATCAGAGCATACACCAAGACCGACAAAACAACGGAGGGCTAATCTTCACAAAAGCCTCCAAGACTACAAATCTGCAATTGCCTCATAGAGCAACAAACCACAGCAGAAGGGTGAGAAATAACAACTAAATCAAGATTGCATAATAATATGCAAACACATATAAATTCACATGCAAAGTTATTCTCACCACAAGCATCACATACCAATACATATAACATATGAAATTCTGGTATGACAGATCCCAGATGTCCTACAGGATGTCGAGACATCTGGTCTGTTACAGAAAACATGGCAAGGTATAACCAATAACAGTATTAAAAAGCATAAACCACACACAGAATTTGTTAACCCAGTTCGATCTAACAATCTACATATGGGGGCATACTAAGCTAGGAAGGAAGTCCACTCTTAGCAGTATCAAATTACAGACTCAACAACCAAGTTGACAATTTAATAACTACCCAATGACCCTTCTACCTAAGTCCTCCCTAGGTAAGAGACTCCATCTCACTTCCAATCATCGCAATGATGTCTAGCAGTCAACACTTCAGCCACTGCATCAACAGCTTAATTTCCAACAGCTCTTCAATCATAGAAAAATAGAAGACACACTTCAATAACAATACCTAGACATGACACACATGACTAAGAACAATACTCAGAGTTGCTTAACAGCTTCCTCCAAGAATAACACTCACTCTTGCTTAAAAGCTTCGAGGAGTACAGTGACCATCTCACAATCCGAGTGGTTCACACATACCAACTCTCCTAGAGAGTGGTTCACAAGAACGAAACCCTAATAATTTTACATCTTGGAATCGTTATTGAATCAGGTTACAAACACTCCTATTTATAACCTACATCCCAACTGGATTTGGGCTTCAAATCACAGCATATCAGCTGCTATAAATCAGCAGAACCTTCTGCTATATAATAGGTCTTCAATCAAATGTTTCCTAATATGTCTCCATATTTAGAAAGTAGTGAAAATCCGAAAACCAACACAAAATCTCAACCCAAATACTTTGGACGCCACATAGGGTAACTAAATATTCACAGAATATTCAATAATAAATAACAACTAACAGAATCTTCTTTCAATCCAATAACAGACGCGATGTCTTATGATCCAGGATGGGACATCTTTATCCGACATGTTGAATGCAGTAAACAAGAACATCTTGTTTCAACATCTTGATTAACCATCACATGACAGCAACATTGTTTTACCAAAATTGTAGCCAATTACAAGAACTAACAATCTCCCCCTTTGGCTAATTTTGGCTAAAACAATCTCAGCCAACATCAGAAAAACTTGCAGCGGATAAACACCAGAACCCCAAACAATTTCATAACCATCATCAACAACACCAAAAACAAACTCAAACAGCTACACAAAACTCAAACAGCTGCACAAACTAGAATCACACCAGACAACAGGACAACACCTAGGCTAACTCTCCCCCTTTTTAGCCACAATTGGACAACCTCTTAACCTACCAAGGAAGCTAACACAAAGTTGTGACATCCAATTTGACAAGGTCCCAAGAAAGACACGTTCCCAAGAAAAAAAAGTTCCCAAGCCAAAGACCACTTTGACTGGTCAGGCGATACAAACAAGGACTCTTTATGCAGTATAAAAACCAAGCCTCCTTGCTTCTAACAGCATATCACAGATAGAACCATGAGTCAGTCTAACAAAGATACAGGAAAGAGACATATGAAGGAAGTCAAGAAACCAGATCCACAGAATTTGAAGAACAAAACACTGTCTACAGTTGGGGCAACTCCAGGAGCAACAAGAACAAGAATAACATCAGAGACGAGGATGAAAACCATCAAAAAACCTCCAGTTCAACTTCATGCTTCTGATGATGAATGTGATGAAGATTGGAAAAATTTTCTTGATTTAGGGGGTTGGGATAATCTTTAGACCCTTTGTTTGTTGCTTTTTCTAATCTTGTATGCTTTCAGCAGGCAATAAAATTATGTTTCAGTTCTATTTCCTTTAAACTAAACATATGCAATAAAGATCACAACTGCACAAGACACATCCCAGCACACTTAATCCTTATGTATGCAAATTCCTAATTTGCTTCTGGCCAAAACACATCATATAAAAAGAAAATGCAGCAGCAGAAAACAGAAGTCAGAATATCTTTTTAGACATATATCAATCACAATCACCTTTACCAAAATAAATGCCAACACCAAAAGCTGCAGAATTATCAATAACAATCTCCCCCTTTGGCATATTTTGGCTAAAACCTTCTTCTTTGAACACCCACCTGATGTTTCTTAATTCTCCCCCTTAACATCACAAGTCCAGCTGCACTAAGAAAAACACCACATTCCAAAACAAAATCTCCAAACTTCCCCCTTTAAGCCAAGGAACCAAAGAACCAGAAAACCAAACAACACAAAGCATCACATCATCACAGAACATCTACTTCAGAATGCTACAACACTGCATGATACCAACCACCATAGCACACAGAATACTACACTACAACACTCTCTACTCTCTACTCTCTACTCTCCCCTTATCTTTCTCAACAGATGCTTCTTCAGCAAGAACCACTCCAAAATTACTACATAATATCCTATAGTGTGTGGATACCCAGAAATAAGCACTCATCCACCTTCAATAAGAATAGAACTCCTTGAGTCTTCAACTCATCACCCTTCTGCCAGAACCTCCTGACAATTTCAACTAACTCCTCTTCAACACAAGAGCAATCAGTTTCAATCATCCTTAAGCATAAACCCACTGCCTTCCACTGAACTCTAAGTAAACTCCTCTTACTTAGAGTTAATAACACACACCAAGACAAGTGTGACATCTCCAAAATCTACAGAGAAAAATAAATTCTCCCAGACACAAACAAAACTGTCCTTCACACTCCTCCTCAGAGGCATGTACGCACAAGATTCAAACAATTAGCTACACACATCAAAACACCATCCAGCAGCCTAATGTCATAGCATGTTATCTGACATTATATCCCCATAAGAGGCAACCAATCTCCACAAGCATGCAAGCTTCACAATATATGCACCTTTGCAGCAAAATCCATAGACAAGTATTCCCCCTGTCATAGATAACCAATGCTCTAGATGAAGATTAACATTTGAGCACCAAATCTTCACACAATTGCTGAGCACATTCACATACCGTGCTCTCACTCCTAGAGAACACTGACACTGCTCACAAACTCCACGAATTCTCAGCTTACTTATGAGCTTTACTGAGATCTAATCTCTTCAAGAGAAAGAGCAAACCTTCCTAATCAAATCACCTCATCTGAAAAAATGCTTGAGCATCCAACTCCACATGCACAGTCTCAATCATATTCCAAATATAACCATCAATAATCATGATGTTACAACATCATTTGGGACATCAGCTTCCCATCACCATTCAAAGGACTCATTGCGCATAGAAGTCCTTCAAGAAGCTCCCATCAAAGTATCTATCATTAGTCAGATAGGACTACCTTCTCGCACAAGGTAGGACAATTGGTCTGACATTCTTCTTTTGCACACATCAGGCATCTGATTATCCTTCTTCAAGACAAACCATCATGACAACCATACAAAACCAGATCATACACACATGCAGGAACCTGCATACTCTACGTCTCAAGAATCTTATTTTCAAACTTCTCATGCAGATACCAGGGAACCATAATCCTTTGGTCCCAAAAACACCAACTCCTCCTTGCTCCAAACACAAATCTGAAATGCTCCTCCTAGATGGTTTGGATGACAACCCAATAATGAAGACACCAGCCAACCAGTTAGGTTAATATATCTCCTCTGTGCACATCCCTTTGAGTTTCTCTTCCACTAGAACAAGAGTTCCATGCTCTCATAGACTCGATAGTGATATCAAGTTTGAGTAAACAACCCCCATCCTGTTTTTTGAGAAATACCACCATACATATTGAGAAAAATAAATTCTCAATACAAAGATGTCAAGACATTATGTCTGACATTTCTTCGAGTTCTTCCATCATCAGATTAAGGACTCTTCTTTATTAACTGCTAAGAACTCCTAAGGGCATTACTCATTCTCCCATCCAATAGCTGCACATCCTTTGGTTGGTACACACATATAACTCAAATAGAATCTGCTCCATGGCCATAAACAAGATTCCATACATCTGGCCCATTAGATCAGAAGGAACTTCCAGATTTCAAAGAGAGTGTCCTTGACATTTGAGCTTGAACTCCACACAAAACAAACAGCCTTTGTACACTAATCCAACACACTATTCTAAGACATGTTTCAGCCAACCCAGATGCCTCCTCTTCCAAGCCAGGAGTAGGTTCCAAACAGATGTGATCAATACACGTTTGTTTAGCCCCCCAAGCATCTGCTATGCCATACCTTTATCCAACAACACTCTGCTGGTTTGATGTTCCAACATCTGGTAGGACATTAGTTCCCTTCTCAAGAAACACACCAAGAGATCTTTTATCAAAGCCCAGAGACTGGCCTTTTAGGTTTGGAAGTAAGACTAAATTGCTTCTAGATCTATTTTCAACAAACTCATATAAAAGTGCCTTTATGAGTGGACTTGGGATGAGCCTCAATTATCTTTGGCAACTCTAACAAGCTAGTTGAAGCTATCCTCAAGTATCACCACACCATGTGATAAACCTTCAACCAAAACCATCAGGAGTTTTCTAACAGATACATAGGCAGCGGAACTGAAGAAGAAAACCCCTCAACAACCTTCAGGCAAAACTTAATACCTTTGCACAAACACCACAATCCATAGGTTTGAAAATAAATCAAACCACACAGTAGCTCACCACCAAAGCTACAGACAGGTCTAATACACACCATGTCATGAACAGTCCATCCTCCACTTCTAGGGACCATTCAAACCACAATATGAACTTCTCCAAGTTCAAACAACCTTTCAGTAGGTACTACCTACCTTGCCCATAACCAGAAAGTATCTTCCCTAGGATCTCACCCAGAAAAATGAACAGGATGCCTGCTCTGATACCAATTGAAATTCTGGTATGACAGATCCCAGATGTCCTACAGGATGTCGAGACATCTGGTCTGTTAAAGAAAACATGGTAAGGTATAACCAATAACAGTATAAAAAAGCATAAACCATACACAGAATTTGTTCACCCAGTTCGATCTAACAATCTACATCTGGGGGCATACCAAGCCAGGAAGGAAGTCCACTCTTAGCAGTATCAAATTACAGACTCAACAACCAAGTTGACAATTTAATAACTTCCCAATGACCCTTCTACCTAAGTCCTCCCTAGGTAAGAGACTCCATCTCACTTCCAATCATCGCAATGATGTCTAGCAGTCAACACTTCAGCCACTGCATCAACAACTTGATTTCCAACAGCTCTTCAATCACAGAAAAATAGAAGACACACTTCAATAACAATACCTAGGCATGACACACATGACTAAGAACAATACTCAGAGTTGCTTAACATCTTCCTCCAAGAACAACACTTACTCTTGCTTAAAAGCTTCGAGGAGTACAGTGACCATCTCACAATCCGAGTGGTTCACACATACCTACTCTCCTAGAGAGTGGTTCACAAGAACGAAACCCTAATAATTTTACATCTTGGAATCATTATTGAATCAGGTTACAAACACTCCTATTTATAACCTACATCCCAACTGGATTTGGGCTTCAAATCACAACATATCAGCTGCTACAAATCAGCAGAACCTTCTGCTATATAATAGGTCTTCAATCAAATGTTTCCTAATATGTCTCCATATTTAGAAAGTAGTGAAAATTCGAAAACCAACACAAAATCTCAACCCAATTACTTTGGACGCCACATAGGGTAACTAAATATTCACAGAATATTCAATAATAAATAACTACTAACAGAATCTTCTTTCAATCCAATAACAGACGCGATGTCCTATGATCCAGGTTGGGACATCTTTATCCGACATGTTGAATGCAGTAAACAATAACATCTTGTTTCAACATCTTGATTAACCCTCACATGACAACAACATTGTTTTACCAAAATTGTAGCCAATTAAAAGAACTAACAACATATCATAGATAAGTAATACAATCATTGTAATGTACAACATCCCCACAAAACATAGCATATATCAATTATACCAACATAATCACATATTGCACATAAGGCATACTAAAGTTATAACATATGGAAACACACCACCACATCCCATAGCATATGTCTATACATAAAACATATCATCCACAACCAATGCATTTATCACATATGCACATCAATTCACCAATTCAAACATAAATCTCAACACATACTCAATCAATTCACAATTCCCCACACATAATGCATCCATTCACAATTCTCACGCATAATCAATCCATTCATGATTTATGCAAATGCACAGAGACCGACACAACGACTCTATGCAATGCATATGCGGTACCATCCATCCATCAATCTCATCACCAGTTCACTCAGGAACTATTGGAACCATCGCTTGTTACTTAGTGTAACTCCCCGTCGGGCAAATGATGTTCCCCGTCGCTTTCGGTCCTCTTTGTATAAGGCGCACGACGTTTATGGATCGCTTTCAGTCCTCTTTGTATAAGGCGCACGATCTGATCGCTTTCGGTCCTCTTTGTATAAGGCGCGCGATCGTCTATTATCATCGCTTTCAGTCCTCTTTGTATAAGGCGCACGATGTTATAGCGGATTCCCTCTGGAATCGTTTCGTCGCTCACACCCACTAGGGCACACGACATCACAAGAATGCATATCATGATGCTCGGCATACAATGACTCATGACATTCAAATGCACACATAATGCAACCATAATCATGCATATATTTCAACTCACCAATTCCATACATTCATAATTCAACCATATGAATTATCTCATCATCATTATTCATGCATTGGAAATCAATTCAAACAATGCATTTACTTGCCATAAGGCCACCAAATAACACACATTGAATTTCACATACATAATGCATTTCATTATAAACCACAAACCACAACAATTAGCATTTTATCATATACATTCATATCAATTCACAACAAGAATTACTCACCATCAACCCCAACAATCATACAATGTATTTCGCCACACAACAACATCATTATCATATATTGAAATCAAACCCATAACAACACATTTATTTCTCCATAAGATCACAAACCATCATCACCAACACTAATCATATATATTCACATCATATAACAGCACACAAGCTATACGATACACATTAAAAGCATGTCACATGATAACACGTTAATCACATACAATTACGACGGTAAAAGCCGATAAAACGACACTATTCTAATTCCCGACACAATTTAATCGACCAACAATCTCAAAAACCATTTTAATAAGAAATAACATGTCAAAAGCTTTCCAACGCACCAAACCGCGCCTCAAACCGACTTACGGATCAAAAGTTATAAAGAAAACAAAACGGGAAATCTGTCATATTCGTAATGCGAAGCTCCTAGCGAGTCCTTCGCTCCCTCATTTGCAGTGCGAATACCCCAGTGAACCATGGCAGAAAGGAAAATAGCTTACAGTTTCACAGTGCGAACTCCCAGCGAACCTTCGTTGTCCCCTTCGCACTGCGAATCCCCCAGCGAACCGTGGCAGAAAGAAAAATAACACAACGTTCGCAGTGCGAAGCTCTGGCGAGCCTTCGCTTTCCTATTCGCCGCCGTTCACAGTGCGAACCTGCAAATTCTGGGATTCGCAGCAGCGCTGTTATAGGTCATATTGGGTCCAAATTCATCATTCTCCCACCCCAAACACTTCCAATTCATACTATATCAACCAAAACATGATCCAAACCTAACAACAAGTATTCTACTCAGTTTATATCGAATTTCATCCGTGAAAAATCGATTTCTATCAATTGCTCCTAATTTCAATCGATAAGAAAAGTCGCGAAACAACCAAAACAATTACAACAAACAACACATATACATACACAAGATATAATTGAAACTTCTCACCCTTACCGGATTAATCGCGCTCGAAACGGAGTTATGTCGATTTTCCTCTTCTCCTCTTTTCTCTCCTCTTCCTTTCCTTCCCTTCTCTTTCTTTCCTTTTTCTTTCCTTTCTCTCTAATCTCTATTTATATAAAATATCTAAACCCCTAAAAAGACTATTTTACCCCTCAACTCAAATATCTCGCAAATGCTCTCAAAACGCGATAAAACATAAACAGCAATGAAAAATAATATATTGTCAAATAAAAGTCAAGAATAAAATAATATTAAATAAAAATAATTAAATCGACTCAATTAAATAAATAAGACAAAACTGGGGCATTACTATTCTCCCCTACTTAGACATTTTCGTCCTCGAAAATATACTGAGACGAACAACTCCGGACACGACTCTCGCATCCGACCAACAAACTAACATGCCAACAAAAGCACACCACGAATAACACAAACTGACAAACCACCTTGATAACAGCAACTACTACAACGACATGACGACAACTACAACTACAACGACAAGATGCAAAGCCCATACAATGCACTTGACGACCAACACACAACTCAAAGAATACCCAAGTTACGAACAAACAGGTATCACTCCCCTAATTCCCCACACAGGAATTAGCTACCCGCACTCGAACCATCACGATGGAAACGAGGCAACAACACAAACAAGAACACAAGGTTCCACAACCCAACATTACTTTAACAACCTCTACGTAACCACCTTACCAACATCCTTGTCACCCAACAATATTTCAACAATGCTACGATTCCCCAATCGAACATATAACCAAAACATCCATCTATATAGTAGCCCATGAATAATATTTAAACCTTTCACCTAACACTTCCATTCTGAAACGTCCAATGGTCTCATCACTCCTACATGTTCCCAATGTTCAACCTATGAACTCTTACAAGTCACACACACAAATACGAATTGTGCCACAACACACTTCCGTTGCGCACTCTGATTACTCGTAACCATCAAAACTACCAGTCTCGCGTCCAAAGTCTAACTCTTTCTCATATTCACCAAAAATCACTGTTCATTTTTAATATACCCAACCTCACACTCTACTGTGTTATCTCACACACCAGAAACAAGTCTCTGTATTGCTCAATTAATTCTAACTCCCTGACCATCAAAACAGACATGCATACAAACTTTCAACTTAACTCTTCAGGCACAACCTCAGCTTTTCCCGAAGGATAATCCAAGCCAAATTCATAACTCATCACGAATTCTAACCATCCTCGCTATCTCATACTCTATTCCTTCAGACCAAACAAGTACTCTAAACTCTTATGATTACTAAACACTTCGAACCTAGAACCATAAAAATAGTACCTCCAAATTTTCCAACACAATACAACCGCAACCAATTCCAAATCTTGAATAGTATAGATCCTCTTATAAATCTTCAATTGTCGTAAAGCATAAGCCACGACTTTACCCTCTTGCATTAACACACTGACTAAACTCCTCAAAGACACATCCCAATACCTCACAAACGGTTCATTAGGATCATACAGTATCGAAACTGGAGCCGTAGACAACTTCTACTCTAGCTCTCTGAAACTTTCCTCACAATGAACATCCAAAGCAAATGACTTACCTTTTGCAAGTCAACTGAAGTAACGAAAACGCTAACTTGGAAAAGTCTTCCATAACCTCCGGTAATAACCAACTAAAGTCCAAAAACATTCTAATCTCCTCAACCAACTTCGGAGCCTCTCATTGTAGAACCGCATCTACTGCCGATGGATCCATAACAATACCATCATCAGAAATAACATATCCAAGAAAACTAACCTCTTTCAATCAAAATTCTCACTCGAATAACTTAGCATAAAATTTCCTTTCTTTTCCACACTTGCAATTCGATTCTCAAACACTCCCCTTGTTCTCCCTCTGAGTTCATAACAAATCCGAATATCCTCAATCAAAACCACTATGAACTTATCCAATTAAATATGGAAGATACGATTCATCCACTCCACAACATTCCAGACACCTTACTAACACCGAACAACATCACTGTGCATTGTAATGCCCAACCAAATTCCAAAAGATATAACTTCTTAAAGCTTTTGCAAACTTTCCACTGGGTAACTGGTTACTCACATACAAGCTTAACCGAGTAAATAATAGCCTAATCCGATGATAACAAACCGAACCAGTCCCAATAAATAGATTAAAGCCTCAACTCACAAAATTCACCATTCATATCAAACATTCCAAACAATTGTAATTTCACTCAAACTCAACCAAACCATTCCAGTCATCTATTCCCGAAAGTGGACACTTATTCTCAATCATTACCTTATTCAACTGTTAGTAATCCATACATAATTTCTTATCTTGACAGTCCAAATTCCATAAATCCCAACCTGTATCAACAACCAACAAAAGAACTCTCAAACGCAATGTTACATCCACCCACAAGGCTTTCCTCACAATTTCCATAAATGCCTTAAAACTCCAAAGACTTCAAACCTCACCAGAACTCTAAGTCTTTCTTCCCATAGTCTCAATACCATTGTACACATCATGCTTGTTATTCCATTCAATCATCCATCCTTTTTGTTACTAACAATACTGGAGCTCTCTAAGACGACACACTTGGTCTCACAAATCCCTTTTCCAGTAAATCTTCCAACCGCTCTTTCAATCTGAGTAATTCTAATGCTAACATCCAATATTCCATACGAAAATACATCTGAAAATCACGCACCACTGACAGCCCAACACTGAGGCCTTTCTACCAATTTCCAGAACATTATCATCACAAACATGATAAACATCTGAGTTTCACTTCCTAAAAGTTCTTCTACTTACTTACCAGATCCAAACCTCAAATTCTCACCTTCATCCAATTTGAGTTCACACTCTACTCTCTGAGAACAACCATTAACGATACCCAATCGTTCTCTCTCAATGACTTCCCAACTGGACCAACATACCAAAACCTCTAATCCGCCTCATCTTCCGATATTAGAATCTTCATCGACTTAACAAAACAATCTGTAACCATTTTCTTAATTCCAAACAATTCATTGCATACACTATCAAAGCCAGAAAGATACGTCTATTCCATCCAACATAATTCCGTCTACTATCAACAAGAGATTAAGGGTGATCAGTTCCTCAATTTGTCAATAGACAGCCGACAATCATTATGGGGCATAAACCGTCTTTACCAAAATATAATAGCATTTCATGCATCTCGTGCACAAAACTTCCTAATACACAAATCCTTAGTCGAGATAAACCTTACCTCCGCATTCCCTCCGGAACCGGGTACCACAATGTCCAAAGAGCACTTACAATCTTGCAACTCACAACACACTGAGCCAACGCTCCACACCTGAAGCAACTTGGAGAAGTATCAGCTTCTCCCCCACTTATCTCATTCTAACTCCTGCAGACAATGGAATAGAACAACTAGAAAGTACTGACAGTGTTTCACACACTTATCACGTACTAAGGGACAAACAACAACGACAATATTCAACTGTCACGCCAACTGACTCAACAACTTGGCCGGACGGACCGACCAGCTCTGATACCACTAATGTAACACCCCAATTCCCATCGCAAATAAATAATAAAAAATAAATCAGAGTAAATAAAAATTTATTTTTCCGACAGAAACAAGGATGCCACATTTAAATAAAGAAAACACAAACCCTGCTCAATTATTTGATACATAACACATACTGGGATAACATCAAAGAGAAACTTTTTCCATACAAAAGGAAAGTTCAATTATGGAATAAAGCGGAAAGATCCATAACTGACTTGTTTTACAAAATAAATTGTTTTATAACATCAAAATATGCATACAAAGGTAATACAAAATAAATCCCACGATGTATACATATATATCATAATTCTTCCCCGACTCCCGTGCTACGTGTCAGAGCAGACACCAAGGTCGACAAAAGAACGGAGGACTAATCTTCACAAAAGCCTCCAAGACTACAAATCTGCAATTACCTCATAGAGCAACAAACCACAGCAGAAGGGTGAGAAATAACAACTAAATCAAGATTGCATAATAATATGCAAACACATATAAATTCACATGCAAACTTATTCTCATCACAAGCATCACATCCCAATACATATAACATATCATAGATAAGTAATAAAATCATTTTAATGTACAACATCCCCACAAAACATAGCATATCACAATTCCCCACACATAATGCATCCATTCCCAATTCTCACACATTATCAATCCGTTCATGATTTATGCAAATGCACAGAGACCGACACAACGACTCTATGCAATGCATATGCGGTACCATCCATCCATCAATCTCATCACTAGTTCACTCAGGAACTATTGGACCATCGCTTGTTACTTAGTGTAACTCCCCGTCGGGCAAATGATGTTCCCCGTCGCTTTCGGTCCTCTTTGTATAAGGCGCACGACATTTATGGATCGCTTTCAGTCCTCTTTGTATAAGGCGCACGATCCGATCGCTTTAGGTCCTCTTTGTATAAGGCGCACGATCGTCTATAATCATCGTTTTCAGTCCTCTTTGTATAAGGCGCACGATGTTATAGCGGATTCCCTCTGGAATCATTTCGTCGCTCACACCCACTAGGGCACACGACATCACAAGAATGCATATCATGATGCTCGGCATACAATGACTCATGACATTCAAATGCACACATAATGCAACCATAATCATGCATATATTTCAACTCACCAATTCCATACATTCACAATTCAACCATATGAATTATCTCATCATCATTATTCATGCATTGGAAATCAATTCAAACAATGCATTTACATGCCATAAGGCCACCAAATAACACACATTGAATTTCACATACACAATGCATTTCATTATAAACCACAAACCACAACAATTAGAATTTTATCATATACATTCATATCAATTCACAACAAGAATTACTCACCATCAACCCCAACAATCATACAATGTATTTCGCCACACAACAACATCATTATCATACATTAAAATCAAACCCATAACAACACATTTATTTCTCCATAAGACCACAAACCATCATCACCAACACTAATCATATATATTCACATCATATAACAGCACACAAGCTATACGATACACATTAAAAGCATGTCACATGATAACACATCAATCACATACAATTACGACGGTAAAAGCTTACAGAACGACACTATTCCAATTCCCGACACAATTTAATCCGCCAACAATCTTAAAAACCATTTTAATATGAAAGAACATGTCAAAAGCTTTCCAACGCACCAAACCGGGCCTCAAACCGACTTACGGATCAAAAGTTATAAAGAAAACAAAACGGGAAATCTGTCATATTCGCAATGCAAAGCTCCTAGCGAGTCCTTCGCTCCCTCATTCGCAGTACGAATACCCCAGCGAACCATGGCAGAAAGGAAAATAGCCTACAGTTTTGCAGTACGAACTCCCAGTAAACCATCGCTGTCCCCTTCGCAGTGCGAATCCCCAGCGAACCGTGGCAGAAAGAAAAACAACACAACATTCACAGTGCGAAGCTCTGGCGAGCCTTCGCTTTCCTATTCGCTGCCGTTCGCAGTGCGAACCTGCGAATTTCGGGATTCGTAGCAGCGTTGTTATAGGTCATATTGGGTCCAAATTCATCATTCTCCCACCCCAAACACTTCCAATTCATACTATATCAACCAAAACATGATCCAAACCTAACAACAAGTATTCTACTCAGTTTATATCGAATTTCATCCGTGAAAACATCAATTTCTATCAATTGCTCCTAATTTCAATCGATAAGAAAAGTCGCGAAACAACCAAAACAATTACAACAAACAACACATATACATACACAAGCAAGATATAATTGAAACTTCTCACCCTTACCCGATTAATCGCGCTCGAAACGGAGTTATGTCGATTTTCCTCTTCTCCTCTTTTCTCTCCGCTTCCTTTCCTTCCCTTCTCTTTCTTTCCTTTTTCTTTCCTTTCTCTCTAATCTCTATTTATATAAAATATCTAAACCCCTAAAAAGACTATTTTATCCCTCGACTCAAATATCTCGCAAACGCTCTCAAAACTCAATAAAACATAAACATCGACGAAAAATAATATACTGTCAAATTAAAGTCAAGAATAAAATAATATAAAACGAAAATAATTAAATCGACTCGATTAAATAAATAAGACAAAATTGGGGCATTACAGATGAGCCATGATGGTACATCTATATTGTGGTAATGATCTTCACAATGATGGGAAATCTTGGTGGTCAAAATTTGAGGTATGACAAATTCCCCTGTTTAATCTTCTTAGACCCGAAGGTGTGAATGGCGAAGATATTCGGACATTCATGGTGCAAGATGATTAAATATCGGAATACCTGAAATGTTGACTGTAGTTATGAATGGCAGTTTGCCCGTCCATCTTCTTTGGCTAAGCAATGATGCTTAGAAAAGGGTGAAACTTCCCCTCGATCCTGGTCTTCAGCCAAGGAACTGCTCTCAGTTTCTTGATAAACTTCCCCTCAATCCTGGTCTTCAGCCTCGGAGCTGGTCTCGTTTTTTTTTTAAATAAACCTCCCCTTGATCCTGGTCTTCAGCAAAGGAACTGGTCTCAGTTTCTGAAATAAACTTCCCCTCGATCCTGGTATTCAGCCACGAAATTGGTCTCAGTTTCTGAAATAAACTTCCCCTCGATCCTGGTATTCAGCCACGGAACTGGTCTCAATTTTTGAAATAAACTTCCCCTCAATCCTGGTATTCAGCCACGGAACTGGTCTCAGTTTCTGAAATAAACTTCCCCTCGATCCTGTTATTCAGCCACGGAACTGGTCTCAGTTTCTTGATAAACTTCCCCTCGATCCTGGTCTTCAGCCATGGAACTGGTCTCAGTTTCTTCTTGTCGAGTTCCTTCCTTGACAAGGGACGCTATATATAGCGGTTTTCATCAAACTTCTCGCCGAGTTTTACTACTGGGAGATGCCATTTTATGGCCAAGATTGAAGGTAAGACTTGTTGGGGATACCCATTTATATGAGTTGTAGAGGTGTACAAACTTCTCTGTTGGAGATGCCATTTGTTGACCTACTTGGGAAAAATGAGTCTCTTGAGAGACCGCTTTTTGCTTGGGGAAATTACATCATACTTTTCTTCGAGATCTTTTCAGAGAAATGCCATGTGATGCAATCTAATTTTAATGTGCTGATGACTTCATTAACATCGACTTTCTTGGGAGAAAAACCGATGTATTGCCGAGAGTCTTTGGTTGAGAAGCTTTCTCTGGGGATTTTCCTTGATCCGAGAAAGCAAAGATATCATCTTAAATGGTGAAGAATAATGTTCGAAAGGTGTCGGTCGAATGTTTTCTTGCCTTTCAGAGGTTCAAGTTACCAAAGTGGTCGAGGACCGTCTCCAATCCAGAAATAAACTGGGGAGAGAGATTGTTCAGACACAACATTTCTTGACGAGGAAAGAACTGACAACTCGATTGATAAGATGACTTTACCACTTGGGGGTAAGACTGACCAGAGTGATAGTAATGCAATAGGATTATGAATGTCAATCAATTATGCATGATGTATGTATGTTTATGCTGACAAAACTGACACGACATACAGACTAATAGATGAACACGACTAGATAATCGGCCACAGCGGGGGACAAAAAATATCAATGTTCCAAGATAATAATCCTGCCTTGCTTAGGAGAGGTAGACCCAGCGGGGAAGGGAGAATCGTCAATCGGTCTTAAGAGATAAGAACTCCGTTGTAGATATCAGATGGGACATTTGCATCTGACACAGTTGATCCTTCAATCAGGCGTACCAGTTTAGAAGAAGTTCTTTGATTCTGCACTTTGAGGTTCAATCACCTCTAGGGAAACTATCGATGTTCTTTTTGATGTTCAAAGTCAAAAGGAATTGCCATCTTTATTTTAAAAGCAGAAGAATTTTGACAAGTAAATTCATTTTTGTCTTATTTCAAGAATGTTTGATCATGTTAAAATGTCATTCTGTAAAGCTAAAACAAATGAGAATTGAAAACAAAAGCACTAGGGCTCAAATTTTATTGATAGAATGGAAATTAGCCAAGCGCGTGATCTGATAGAGTATTTACAAAGTTTAGAAAATGGTAATTTAAGGGAAAAGGGCTACATTGAAACATAACGATCGTTATCCTTCTACCATCTTTGAATTCTGGACATCCTGAGCTTCTCTCGAAGATGACCTTGACTGAAGTTTTCTTGATAGATGGCGTGACTGCTGAGGAGTTGAACTGATCAGACGTAGTTACTTGCCATTAATCCCTAACTTTTTTCTTGGATTGTACTTTGAGATTTCCAATCCATCGAGATGATTTTTTTTATTATGTCTCTAAATTTTTCCTGGACCGCCTTTTCGGGTTTTCAATCCACCGAGACATTTTTCTTTTTATTTAGGTGAATTATTTCTTGACTACGTCAACATTCGTGGGGTAGGCAAACTCCTCTCCGTCCATGGTTGCGAGTCTCAAGGCACCGCCTGAGAAGGCTTTCTTGACCACATAGGGGCCGTCATAATTCGGAATCCATTTGCCCTGGGAATCAGTGAGGAATGATTGTATCTTTTTTAGCATAAGGTCTCCTTTACCGAAGACACGGGGTCGAACCTTTTTGTTGAACGCCTTCCTCATTCTTTGCTGATACAATTGACTATGGCACAGAGCCTTCATTCTTTTTTCTTCGATTAGGTTCAGTTCATCGTGCCTACTTTGACACCATTCAGCTTCTGTTAGCTCGGCTTCCATCAATACCCTTATTGATGGGATCTCTACTTTTATGGGAAGTACTACTTCAATGCCATATATTAGAGAGAAAGGGTTGCTCCTGTTGAAGTGCGGACAGATGTGCGATAACCGTGAAGAGCAAAAGGCAGCATTTCATGCCAGTCTTTGTAGGTTACAACCATCTTTTGAACAATCTTCTTGATGTTCTTGTTAGCTGTTTCTACCGCTCCGTTCATATTAGGTCGGTAGGGAGATGAGTTATGGTGTTTAATCTTGAAGTCAGCGCATAACTCTTTCATCATCTTGTTGTTCAAGTTAGATCCATTATCCGTAATGATCTGGCTGGGAACACCATAACGGCAGATGATATTGTTCTTGATAAATCGGACCACCATTTGTCAGGTTACATTGGCGTATGATGCTGCTTCGACCCATTTGGTGAAGTACTCAATCGCTACCAGGATGAACCAATGTCCGTTTGAAGCCTTGGGTTCGATCACGCCAATCATGTCGATTCCCCATATAGAAAAAGGCCATGGGGAAGAGAGAACTTTGAGATGCGTTGGCGGTACATGGATTTTGTCAGCGTATATTTGACACTTGTGACACCTCCTCATGTACTTATAGCAATCGGATTCCATGGTTAACCAATAATATCCTGCTCTCAGAATTTTTTTCGCCATTATGTGTCCGTTGGCATGAGTGCCAAAGGATCCTTCGTGAATTTCTTTTATCAGCATGTTTGCTTCTGGTCTGTCTACGCATCTGAGTAAGACCATGTCGAAGTTTCTCTTATAGAGTATATCACCGCTCAGAAAGAAGTTTCCTGCCAACCTTCTGAGGGTCTTCCTGTCTTTTCTTGATGCCCCAGGTGGGTACTCTTGTTTATGAAGGAAGCATTTGATATCGTGGTACCAAGGTTTTTCGTCGATGACTGCCTCAATTGTGAAGACATAAGTGGGCCGTTCTAGGCGCATTATGTCAATCTTAGGTACGTCGTTCCATTGATCTACACTAATCATGGAGGAGAGAGTGGCTAGTGCATCAGCCATGTGATTATCTTCACGAGGGATGTGATGAAACTCGATTCTGTTGAAGAATGGCAACAACCTTCTCGCGTAATCTTTGTAAGGAATCAATCCTAATTGGTATGTGTTCCAATATCCTTTGATCTGATTGATAACCAGGGCTGAGTCTCCATACACATCCAAGTTCTTAATCCTCAAATCAATTTCTTCTTCGAGACCCATGATACAAGCTTCGTATTCGGCCTCATTGTTTGTGTACTTGAACATCAGTCGGGCGGTGAAAGGAATGTGGGTACCCTGAGGTGTTATGATGATTGCCCTAATTTCGTTTCCATAATTGTTGACAGCTTTGTAAAAAATTAATCCCCATTGGGAATCTGGTTCTGGCCCTTCACTGGGTAGCGGGTCATCGTAATCTTTCATTTTTAAGTACACGACATCTTCGTTTGGGAAGTCAAATCCGACTGATTCCTGATCGTCAATCGGTTGATGATCCAAATGATAGGCTAAAATACTTCCTTTGATGGCTTTCTAAGTGTGGTACTCTATGTCGTATTCTGATAACAACGTCTGCCACCGGGCAATCCTTCCCGTGAGAGCAGGCTTTTCAAAAACGTACTTGGCCATTTCTGAAATTAACTGGCTAAGACGTTTAGCTGCCCAAGCCAGAGCACAATGTACCGAGTTTCACAATCCGTGAATTTCTTGCTTAAATAGTAAATGGCAGACTCTTTTCTTTTGTTTTCGTCTTGTTGGCCAAGTACACAACCCATTGAGTCTTCCAAGATGGTTAGGTAGATGATCAGTGGTCTTCCCTCCACTAAAGGTGACAGGATAGGCGGATTGAACAGATACTCCTTGATACTATCGAAGGCTTTTTGGTAATTTTCCGTCCGTACACAACTTTGATTCTTTCAAAGTAGTTTGAAGATTGGCGCGCATGTCGCGGTCATGAGGAATATGAATCTGGAAATGTAATTCAGACGTCCCAAAAATCCTCTGACTTGTTTTTCAGTCTTTGGAGAAGGCATTACTTGAATGGCCTTGACCTTGTCAGGATTAACCTCAATTCCTTTCTGGCTGACGATGAACCCTAAAAGTTTCCCTGGGCGGACACCGAACGTGCATTTGTTGGGATTCAAGTGGAGTTTGTACTTTCTCAGACACTCGAATAACTTTGACAAGTGGGTCACATGCTGCTCTTCTGTTTTAGATTTAGCAATTATATCATCGACATACACTTCAATTTCTTTGTGCATCATGTCATGAAACAGAGTAGTCATGGCCCTTTGATAGGTTGCCCCGACGTTCTTCAAACCGAACGACATTACTTTGTAACAAAAAGTGCCCCATGGGGCGATGGATGAAGTTTTCTCCATATCTTCCGGCGCCATTTTGATTTGATTATAGCCCGAGAATCCATCCATGAAGGAGAAGACTTTAAACTTTGATGTACTGTCTACCAGCATGTCAATGTGTGGCAGGGGGAAGTCATCCTTTGGACTGGCCTTGTTCAGATCCCTGTAGTCTACGTATATTCTTACTTTTCCATCCTTTTTCAGAACTGGCATTATGTTAGCTTGCCATTGAGGATATTCTAAGGTAGCGAGGAAACCTGCGTTGATTTGTTTCTACACTTCCTCCTTGATTTTTATAGCCATATCTGGATGAGTCTGTCTCAGCCATTATTTCACCGGTGGACATTCTGATTTTAACGTTAAATGATGCTCCACGATGCTGGTATCCAACCCTGGCATGTCCTGATTGGACCAAGCAAACACATCTGGAAAGTCTTTGAGAAGTTCTATCAAACTTTCTTTGACAGTTGGACTGAGCAGTGCTCCAATCTTGACTTCTTTCCTCTCTTCTTCTGAACCTAAGTTGACTGTTTCCAATGGCTCTTTGTGAGGTTCAAATGACCTTTCCTCTTGTCTGAGTAATCGGGAGATTGATTCTGGAATTTTTTCGTCTTCTTCTTCAGCTTTAAATATCGGGAATTCAAAGTTGGGAGAAGGCATTGGATCGTATGATTCAATGGGGTTTAAAACAAGCAACTGAATGATGTGATGGTTTGTTTTTAGAAGAGATAGAGAGAAATGCAAGAGTGTGTGCAGTGTATTTTCTAAAAAATGCTTGTTAGTGTTTATTTTTGGTTGTTTTAGGATTACCACTTTCTGAAAAACGAAAAGTGAAAACAGCAGTAAATGCGAAAATTACAGAACGACGTTTATTTATTTATGATTTGTCGATTCTTGAAATACAGCCTTAAAACAAAACTCTGTCGCTTTTAGGCGAAGCGAAGAGGGACATTTACAGAAAGGTGAACCCTATAAAAACATCTGTTTCACGTGGGCAGGGTGAAAGGTTAAAACAAAGACAATAATTACTTAGACTTATGGACAACTTTCGGGACATCGATACCAACCCATTGGCGGTAAACTCCCCGGTGAATCACAAAGTTTGGTACCTTCTTTGTTGGTTTGTCCTCAGAAATGACACTGATTTCTGGTGGAGCAGGATTGTTGGAGTCTTCCTCCCATGCAGAGTTATCGTAGACGAACTCTTCTGTTGTATCTTGCATAATATTTTAACTCCCAGGCGGATCTCCCCATCCAGTTGGCTGGATATCTTCGAGCTTGATACGAGAGCTTTCAGGAGCAGTGTACTTGACCAAGAAGTCGTACTTGCCACTTAGCTGTCCTAAGGTGTCCCATACTTTTGTGGGACTAGAGGAGTCATCCTTCTCGATGATGTTGACCTCAGGAAAATCATAGTTGATGAACATTTGTCCTACAATCTTTGCAGATTCATCATAATGCTAGATATCTTCAGGATGTCCTGAGTAATAATCCCATGACTTGGTGGGGATGCAGGTATTCTTTTCAATGATGTTAAGCTGAGATGCATCGTTGGGCTGACTCTTTTGCCCCAAGTCTTCTGAGTACGGCTGTCAGATAGGCAAGTAATCCAGGGGATCAAAATAGTCATAGTCGAAGTTGTCTTTCATCGGAGTGTCCTCCTCTAATGAGTTGGGTGGAGCACGGCATCCTTCCGGATCAAAATCTTCGTACATCATCTTGACATCTGATCTTGGTATACATCTCGGACTCTGTGTGGGATAACAAAATGGCGTATGCGTTTCTCCCTGACACATATAACCGTCCTCATTGAGATAAGACTTCCACTCTTCATCTGTATCAGAGGAGTCACCCTCATTGATGTTGTGTACTTCTTGAGACACTGGGAGGAGAAAGCCTCCACTATGGAAAAAGTCCTGAATGGCATGAAAACTTTCATCCTTCTTGGCAGTCTGGGTACAGGTTGAAGAAAAACCAAGACCTTTCTTTTCCTTGTTATCAGTAGGAATGATAAGTTGTCCCCATCCCTTTATGTCGTTACTTTTGATCACTTCGAGAGCATCTTTGTATGAGAAAATCGATGTCCCTCTTTCTGATCGATTCTCATTGCTTACCGAGAGTGCTTGAAACTGAGTTCCAATGACCTCCTCGGGTTCTACACAGGAGAATGATGATAAGTTGCTCAGGATTAAGGCCTGCTCTCCGCATACTGTGACTAACTTGTGATTTTTGACGAACTTCAGCTTCTGGTGAAGTGTCGAAGTGACTGCCCCAGCTTCGTGTATCCAAGGTCTTCCTAATAAACAGTTGTATGCTGCCCGGATGTCCATGACCTAGAAAGTGACTCGGAAAGTGTGAGGACCGATGGTTATGGGAAGATCAACTTCGCCGATAACTATTTTTCTAGATCCGTCAAAGCCTTTGACAATGACCTCATTGCCTCTCATCGGAGCTCCTTGAAATGATAGTCGCATCAGAGTAGATTTTGGCATAACATTTAGAGCTGATCCGGTATCTACCAGTACGCTGGCTAAAGCATCGACTTGGCAGTTGACTGTAATGTTGAGCGCCATATTGTGATTTTTGCCTTCTTCTGGAAGTTCATCATCACTGAATCCTAAGTTGTTGCAGGAAGTGATGTTGGAGATGATGCTGTCAAATTGTCTTATCGTCACATCTTATTCTATGAAAGCTTGCTCTAAGACTTTTTGCAGAGCTTCCCTATGAGCTTGGGAACTGAGCGAGAGATAGCACAGAGTTTCTCGATGGAGTTTGCAATAGTTGGTCTACAATGTTGTACTCGCTCTTCTGGATGAGCTTCAGTATCTCATTGTGGTTCTTTACTAGTTTCGGATTACTGGATTGACCGACTGGTTGATTGGGAACTTCTGTTTGAGGTTCCTTTTCCTTGGTGGGTTCTCCAACTCCTCGGTTGAAGATCATACCGCTCTGTGTCACTCGACTGATGTCAGCAATGTTTATGGCGGAGGGTAATGGAGTTTCCTTTCCATCTTCGATTGTTGTTGAACCGTACTTGTAAGGGATAGTTTTATCGGATTTGTATAGTATTAGTCCTGGCAGATGATAACCACAGGAGCCTTTTGATTTTTCTGACGATCGCAGCCATCCTCAATTGGTTCGAGGTTGAGAATCTTTCTACTATCAAGAGGAACTCTTTATTCATGGAGTAGAGGGATTATAGAGCATACATATTTGGCCATTTCATAATTAGAGATTAATACAACGTCTTTGCTTAAATAAGGATAGTCGGGTATCCCGTTGGTCTACCGAAAACTTGAACATGGTCAGATCTCTTTGTGGTCCAACTGATTTTGAAGAGCCGCTCGCACGAGGTAGCATCCTTGGTTGTTCTCTGAGTAAACTCTACAGCGCTCATAATTATGTGGTGGAACCCGGCCACGTCCGCTTTGTATGCAGTGAAACTTTAATAGATCTGTTTCCATCGAGCGGACATCCTGACTTTAATACCTATTAAGATTCTTGTCATTTATACTAATCTATTGTGTAGCTTCATCCAATTATATTGGAAGCCACCAGTGGTCCAACAAGTGTTGAAGTGTTCTTTGGACAAGTGCACATCCTTGGTCGTCTTTACAACACACCTTACAGCCATGATAATCATGTGAAGCCAGAAAACCGAGCCTGACTTACTTAGCGTGTAATTCTACCAGACTGGTATTCATCAAGCGTATGTAAAAGATCTGAATCATATTGACTTAATGGTTATTTCTCTCCCGATAATCTTGAATCCATCCGAGATCCATTTGACGTTGGAGGGCGTCTTGTACAAAAGATAATCCTTGATTGCTTATTGAGAAGATCGGACAGGAACTGTAATCGTGCCGTGGGAGATCATGGTATTGATTTTGCCTTGAGTGCATTGCCACCAAGTTGACGTTCATCATAAGAATGTTGTGGTTCTGAACAATGTCGGGATTTGTGTGAACCATATTGACCTCACGGATTCGATGATCTTGAATCCATCAGAGATTCATTTGTTCTTGTAGAGCTTATTGCACTACGGAACATCCTTAATTATTCTTTGAGCAGATATCACACTGGTGATAATTGTGAGGTGGTACATGACCGTGCCCGCTCTGTCTGCAATGCATCCTGACCAGATTGGTTCCTAACAGGAGTACATCGTGAATTTGATAACTGCGGCTAAATTCTTCCTCTATCAAATTTACTGTAGTCTTCTCATGTTGAGGCAACGGGTTTGTCTGAACATTTAGATTAGTATCTTTGAAAGATAGGACCCCATTCCTGATAAGCTTCAACACATCAGATTTGAAATTGAGACAGTTTTCAATGTTGTACCCTGGTCCTCCTTGATGATAAAGGCAAGTTTGATCTGCTTTGAACCACAAAGGCGAATTTTCCGGTACTGTAAGAGGAGACCTGGTTTGGACGTACCCCTTGACCAGTAGCAGTGGAAATAGTTCTGCGTACAACATCGGTATAGGGTCAAACCCTGGTGGTCGTGTCATACGATTGTTATTGTTGTACTGAGGACGAGCCTAAAGAGGTTGTTGTGTCCTTTGCTAATATTATTGTTGACTTGGTTGGCTCGGAGCAATCTGAGGTTGATACGTTGGAGCCGGCGCAGGGTTGATAGCGGGAGTTACCGCTGCTACTGGTTGATACCTTCACCTTTGCTTTTCGAAAGATATATTACCAATATCTTTCTCTTTTTTCCTTGGGAAAGCACTACCGTATCTTTTGGTACTGCTTGATGGCTCTGCATCTTTGACCAATCGTCCTTCTCGGACTGCCTCTTCAAGGCGTACTCCCATGTTTACCATTTCAGTGAAGTCGCTGGGCGCACTGGCGACCATTCGGTCGTAATAGAATGAGCTTAAGGTTTTCAAAAAGATCTTTGTCATCTCTTTTTCCTCAAGAGGGGGACAGATCTGGGCGGCAATTTCACGCCATCTCTGAGCATATTCCTTAAAATTTTCCTTGTCTTTTTGCGACATTGCTCTGAGTTGATCTCTGTCTGGTGCCATGTCCAGGTTATACTTATACTGCTGAGCGAAGGCAGCGCCGAGATCTCTGAAAGTGTTGATCTTGGTGCAGTTTAAACCCAGGTACCATTTGAGTGCGGCACCGGTTAAACTGTCTTGGAAGTAATGGATCAGTAGCTGTAGATTCTCTGTCTGAGTTGACATCTTTCAAGCGTACATCACCAAATGACTTTGAGGGCAAGAGTTGCCCTTGTATTTTTCAAAGTCAGGCACCTTGAATTTGTGTGGGATTTTCACATTAGGGACCAGACAAAGGTCTGCGGCGTCCTTTTCGAATAAATCCTGACCGCGAATGGCATGCAGTTCCTTCTGTATTTTCAGGAATTGCTCCTGGAACTCATTCATTCTTTCATACATGTCTTCGTTTCCACCAGAAATTACTTGTGGAATCTGTCCTTCTGGGATAGTATGTACCACTGGTTGTGGTATATTCATTACGGAGGTGACTCTTGGTGCTTCTATGCCCCGAAGTTTGTAACCTTCAGGTGTTGCTATCATAACTCTTGCGTCTTCGCTTTCCCGAAGTTTGTAACCTTCAGGCCCAGCGGTTCCTGCTGCAGTTTCTGGATCTTCAGTGACCGGCGGGATGTATCCCTCAGGGACAAAGTTGATAGGTATGCCCCAGGGGTGATCATTAGGCACGTTGTACTGAGAATCACATGTCTCCACTACGGACGTAGATGTGATCTCTGAGATCACAGTCTTTTGTTGTTGCCTCTGAGCAGCTGCCAGGGATTGCATGTCACTGTGAAGTTTTTTCAGATCTTCCTTCAGAGCGTTGATTTCTTCTCTCAGCTCTCTGTTCTCTTCCTCAAGATCCTCCATTTTCTTTTGTCGATTGGCCCGAGTATTGTATGAGTGAGACAGTTTGACTCTAGAATCATGACACATATGTGAGACTCGAAGATAAGAAAAACGCGTTATATGAGAATGATGAATGAAATGCAATGATATATATATATATATATATTTTTAATCAAAAAGAAACCTCAACAAATAGATTGCAAATATCATACAGTGGGGAGACCCCTTTTTTATTGAATTTGAAAGATTGCAGAAAGGGAAAATACAGTATTTTACAAAGTGCTGTAAAAGGAAATGTCTAAACTTATGGATCCTGAGTCCTCTCTGAAGAGAACTCAGATGCTGGTTCTGGTATTTTCCTTTTCTTTAACCGGGGCTCTTTAGCCATTGTCGGGTTGTCAGTCCTTTGCCAAGAGAAAGGAGCGAGAAAATTTCTTCGGTCTTCTTGATTTTCTACAACATGCTACTCTAGTATCTTAATCAGAGCATCCTTTTCCTTTAGCAGTCCCTGAATTTTGGTACACTCCCCATTGAGAATTCGGTACTTGTTTTTCCAAGAGCTTTTTTCCCATTGAACCTTGTTGAGTGCGACCTGGAGTTTTTCCGTATCAGACATAAAATAAAGGACAAATTCCTTTAATAGAAGAACTTCTTGACGAGGGTAAGGCATCCACAGCTTAAGGGATCTAGTTTGCACCCAGTGGAGATAAGGTTCCACGAAGATACAATCTGGTCTTCCTAAAGACTCGCTTCCTTTCCTGTGAATGTGTTTCCAGGCATGCACTATTTCCTTCTTTAGTGCCCTGTCATTTTCTCCTTCCTTGAAGAAAAGACCTTCCAGATGAACATTATGCGGGATAGTCTTCATCGGGTATCCGAGTTGATGGCGAACTAAAATTGGATGATAGTTGATTCCTCCTTTAGTTCCTATGAAGGGTACACTAGGGAAATTTATGCATTTGTCGATGATTTTATTCCCTCATAAATCCTATTATACCAATCTATGTCAGAGTTGGTAAGAGACATTATTCTCTGTAACCAACGTAGAGTACTCTTACATTCCCAAAAAGCAACAGACTTGGGTAAATGAGAAGTGAACCATTTGTAAAGCAGTGGTACACATCATGTGATCATTCCTCCACTGTACAAATTCCTTAAGTGTACAGAATTATAAGCATCTGCGAGCAGGCTTGGTACGGGATTTCCAATCAGAAATATCTTAACAGCATTGGTATCGATGAAGTTATCGATGTTGGGAAAAAGGAATAACCCATATATGAGTAGAACAAAGATATCTTCAAATGCAATAATGTTTCCTACATTGGAAAAGTATAGAGCTTTCTCCATTAGGAATTTAGCTGGTAAACCATGGATTCCTTCCTTAGTGGTCATGTGAGTCCTGACTTCTGACTCATCCAAATAGATTACTCTTGCAATGGTTTGTTCTTTTGGAATTTCTTCCAGTCCAGAAAAGGGAGTTTGGTCAGTGATGGGTAAATCAGTCAGGTGAGAGTACGCCTCCAGTGTTGGTGCAAGTTGATAATCCGGGAATGTGAAATAGTGATAAACCGGATCGTAAAACTGAAATAACGTAGACAGGATTCCTTCTACGTGGACCCTTAACAGAGACAACAGCCCTCCGTGCTTAGCTCTGAAAGCATCAGGGTTGGTAATCATCCCTCCGTGCTTGAAAGTGTACTTGTGCGTCTTTCTTCTACCGAAATCCATAACGCAATCTTTCTCTCTGATATTTGCAATTATTGTTTTAGTTTATTTTGAAAAAGAAAGAGAGGAAGAAAAAGCAGATTTTTCATTGTTTAAGAGTTTTTTAAATGAATGCATGAATGCAGCACACAAAAACATTGAAAAAACATGGGTTCAAGGGTTCAACGTCACGAGTATGAAGTCATGGATCTACCCATCCCCAAAGGTTGTATTCTGGTCAATTTTTGTACCTGTAGAACAGGTTAAAGGTTCCCAAAATCATTAACCCCCCTAGGGATATCAACAGCAAGCTGGTTCACCCGAGCAAGCTGTAGCATCCTAGGGTAATCTAATTTGAGTGTAGCATCGTATCAACTATTCCCGATAGTTACCGCACTACCAAATGGCCACATGGTTAATGTCTACTAAATCCCCAGGGTCACAGTTGCCGCACTGGGATAGCGTCTATTTTCAAGACGATTGTCGTTCAACAACATATCCACACGGGCCCTCACCTGATTTGATGGTCTACCAGGATCGCTTATTCGGGAATCACTCCTTGTAAGTCCACCCGTCTATGCCATCACTTATGTTAGGGTTCTCTCAAACTTTCCACATGCGTATCAATCGCATTCCCATTGACAGAAAAATAAACACGGATATCAAGTAGGAAAAGCAATATATATATATATATATATATAATATAGTATGATTGCTAACAACCTAGACCTCTGAGGAATTATAATCCTAGTCCTAGAAAGATAAAATGACTCCCCAGCAGAGTCGCCATTTTCCTATAGTGTGCGATTTTTGTCGGTGACGCGACCACCTTATCGCCATGGGGTTCTCCTCACCGTAACGGTAGGAGTGGAGTGCTACTTTCTGATTTCTTATTTATCGTATGAAGCTGGAAAGGAAAGGGAAGGTATCTAAAACTAACCTTGCACACAAATGTTTAACTGAACAAATGCTAAGAGAGATTGGGGAGTTCGGGGTCAGGTTATACAATGGGGAGTTGTCAATTACCCATCCTATATGTGGTTATCCAGAGGTTGTTAGCAATTATACTTACTGTTTTCTACTTACTGGTGTTTGTCTGTTGATTGGGAAAGTTTCTCCTTTGGGAATGTTTGAGAGAGAGTATTTTTGTTGTTTTCGGGTTTTCCGATGTTTTTGATAAGTGAAGGTACTAGACCTAAAGTTTTTGATTGGTATGCTCGCTAAGATTTCGCAATCTTATGCCTACGTATTCCCGTTAAAGATAAACAGGGAAATCAGAGCAATCATAGTTCCTCCTATTCTATGGGAGGAAAAATGATGTTTGGTGTCTTATTCAAAGCCCAAGATTGAAGCTAAAGGTTATTTGTGTCTTGTTCAAAGCCCAAGTTGAAGTTGAATGGTTTGATTGAGGAAGAATTTGTCATCTTTAAAGGGAGACATCTCACCTGTTTATCACAAGTGTTGGGTGACTGATTATAAAGTATAATTACTTTAACTAGGATATGAGAATCCAGCAATGCCATAATTTCCTTTATAGGGGTGTTGTTCTGAACGAGAAAACTTTAACTCAGTATTGAGCAATGCCATTTTTCCTTAGGAATCTTTCATGCTAAGAGAGGGACAGTGGCATGGATGTAAATAATCCAGAGGCTTGCCACTTACAGCAATTAGATGAAAGAGGAAGTTTACCTGGATAAGAGATGGACTACAGCTTGGATATTTGAATCAACAAGTGTGCCACTTATAGCAGTTATCTAGAATTAGGGTTTGTTTTGAATGTTTGTTTTGATGTGTGATATACAGAGAAGTATCTTTCTACAGATAATTCTTGATTTTCTCTGAAGGGAATGTTGATTTTTGTGCACCTTGATCAAAGCCCAAGGTTGAAGCTAAGAAATTAATTGTCACATCCTAAGAGGAGGCTGGAAAAGACTGACTCAATAAGAGAGTGTTTATCTGTCTTGTACAAAGCCCAAGATTGAGGCTAAAAGAGATTTAACTCTTTTGGGGATATCATTATATAAAGCCTAAGAGGAGGCTAAAAGAGACTTTTTTGGCGAAATATTTTGTCTGTCTTGTACAAAGCCCAAGATTGAGTATAAAGCCCAAGATTGAGGCTAAAAGGGGAAACTGACTCTACTGGTGAGAGGTTTTATCTGTCTTGTACAAAGCCTAAGATTGAGGCTAAAATAAGACTGACTCTACTGGAGAGTATGATTTGTCTTGTACAAAGCCTGAGATTGAGGCTGAAAAGAGGATTGACTCTACATAGGGAAATTTAATATGTCTTGTACAAAGCCCAAGATTGAGGCTAAAAGATATTTGACTGACTCAGCTGAAGATATTTATGGGTGTCTTGTACAAAGCCCAATATTGAGGCTGAAAGAGACTGACTCAACAAGAAAGTGTTTTTATCTGTCTTATACAAAGCCCAAGATTGAGGCTGAAAAGATGATTGACTCAACAAGAGAGTGTTTTTATCTGTCTTGTACAGAGCCCAAGATTGAGGCTGAAAAGGTGATTGACTTAACAAGAGAGTGCTTTTGAGGATAACTCTGCTGAGGAAAATCATTATACAAAGCCTAAGAGGAGGATGTCTTCTGCTGAGGATTATTGAGATCCAGAGGCAGGTCCAAGTCGGGGGATCAACTCTTGCTGAGGGTTTACAGAAGAGTTGAAGTATCAGATGCCTTGAGGTTCTGATTTGGGATAATGTTATACTGATGATAAGATGGCCCTAGATGGGGAAATTTAGGATGAAAGACTGAGTTTTAGATCCTATGAGGGTTTTAAATCTGATGGAGATTGATTAAATGATCAGGGTTTCTCTTGTATTTGTAGGGAACTTGAGAATATCATTGAGATCCAAGAGGATATTAGACTGTCCACGTCTACTGGTATGGAAGAGTTTATCTTTGTATGATGCCCAAGAGGAAGCTTATGCTTTAAGGGATGAGAATCAACCCTAAAATTGGTCTGAGGTTTTGACTCTTTGGAAAGATTGCTCTAACAAAGGATGACTAAGTTATGTCCTATACCTTGAAGACTTCTTCAGGGTCCTTGTATTAAGCCCAATAGAAGGCATGAGAACTTCTAAGAAGCCGGACAGTCCTTGTATAAAGCCCAAGAGGAGGCTGGGATGCTTTAAGGAAGCATGTGGGTCCAAAATTAAGAAAAGTTCAAGAAAAGTTTCACCGTGAATAATATTTTCTTTAGTGGACAGTTCTAGGGTTTGAAGAAATTCAAGAGAGGTTTCACCGGGAATTCATCCTCTCTAGGGGAAATGAATTTCTTTGACAATTTTCTAATAGTGACAGTCTGAGAAAAGTTTCACCAGGAATAATGCCTTTCTCTTTGTTCCATATTGTATAAGCCCAAGAGGAGGCAAGACTGTATCTGGAATTTCTATGGGGAACTAGTTTGACTGTGTTGAAAGAGTGACCACTGGCTTTATCTAATCCTAGACCTAATTGCCGGGGAAAACTCTAAGCAGATAATATACAGGCATATATATATACAGAGGAAATATATACTGTATGTAAAAGAGGGATGGAGGACTTACAGGTGAGCAAGCTTCTAGCACAAACAAATATATAGATATGTGCAAGTATGTAAAAGAAAGCTGATAAAACTTACAGGTGAGCAAGCTTCCATTATAACAGTTGTATGGTTAGTTGTTTAAGAAAGTTTTGATAACAACTATGGGTTTGAATCTAAATCAAAAGGGAAAGTTGTTTTTGAAAATAAGATTGGGTCTTATACTCAAGGAGAGGCCCAAAGTTTATTTTTGTACAAGAGATGGGGCTTACAACTCAAGGAGAGGCCCAGAAATAACAGTGATTGCACCATTGTTTTTAAAAATCGCAGAAGGACTTATACAATGACTGGGGCCCAAAATTATTTATGTACAAAAGAGGGTTGGGTCTTACGCTCTATTAGAGGCCCAAAGTGTATTTTAAAAAGAAATATGGGACTTATAACACAAGGGGAGGCCCATATGGTTTTTTTTAAAAGGCGACGATCGCGCCGAGATTTTTAAAATCGTATTGGGACTTATACAATGACTGAGGCCCAAAATGGTTTCCTATACAAAGGGGTTGGGTCTTACACTCTATTAGTGGCCCAAAGTGTTTTGAAAGAGATTTGTGAGGGTGAAAATAATCAAAAACCTAATTTGATTTTAAAATGTATTTTAATTGAATAAAAATTCAATTAAAATAATAAAAATTCAATTAAAATAATAAAAATTATCAAACATGTGTGAAAAACAAGTTGTGATCTTGGATTAGTGTTTGAAAAATCATGTTTCATTCATAGAATGATTTGAAAATCATTTGAATTTGCAAAATCAAGAGAAAGAAATGTTTTTAAATGTTTAAAAACAAATAAAAACGTAATTCTTTACAAAAATACCAAATATATGAAATAAATAATATTTTTGTGAAATTTTTGTAGAATAAAATATTTTAACATTTTTGGGAATTTTCAAAAAAAGAACCAATAAAAAATAATTAAAATTGAGAGAGAAATTAATTTGGAATTAATTAATAAAAACCATACAAATGTGAAAAATAGCAAAAAATATGAGAAATGGCAAAATGGCCTGGGTGGGTGTTGAACCCACGACCTCCTATTCAAACACACATGCGCGCTACCACTAGGGTGGTGATACATCCGTGTATCAAAACCACCCCATGAATATATATGGGATGCCTTGTTTTTAGGCCTGGCCAAGGCGCCATGGCCTGGCCCTTGCCTAAGGCACCATGGCCTGGCCCTTGCCCAAGGCAAGACCTGATTTTAGGCCTCTTGCATGAAGGCTCTAACTTCCTCATTTCTCCATGGACTGGGACAAAATTTAGGTGTATCCTACCTAGAATTTCATGAGGAATCCAATGGTGCCTTTGGAATTTTCAGAAAAAGTCCCTATTTTAAAATCCGATAGTGATTTCAAAATAGGCCTAGCTATCTCATCATACAGGCAACAATAGCATGGTAAATTGGTTCAAACATAACATATATGATATGTATGAGATGTCCATGATCAATGGACCTCAAAGTAATGCATGATTTAGAGAGTTCAAGTTGTGATGCACTTACCTCTTGAAGCTTCTTGTGATATCTATCAAGTTCCTTGTGCCAGAAGTAATTCAATGCTTTGAACACTCTTGATTGATCCCTTAGAAGCTTTTAGGATAATCAAAACCAGCTGGAATCCTCAAGAACAAGAATTGGCTCTTCCTTGCAAAAGGGGTAAAAGTGATCAAGATAGTAACTCTCTCAAATGGTGTTCCAAATGAGGGAAACCAATTGGGACAGTTTGAGGATGCTATTTGGAGTGTGTTTGCGGCTTGGTTTGGTTTTGAAAGTAACTGGATCAAGGCATGGCTTACAAATTGTAAAACAGTCAAGATTTGAGGTATTGGAGGTTGACTTTCTGATTTTAGTGTTTCAGACCAAGGATAAGTGTTTGAACAACTTATATATGATACATTGGATGTGTTTTGATCATGAGTTGTGGTGGAATTGCTCTCTAAATCAAAAACTCAGAGATGACTTGCAAAAGAAGGCATTTTGGCCTAATGAGAGAGATTTTGAGGAAAGCATCAATTGTAGTGCTTTGGTGTACTCAAATTGACCACAAATGAGCTCTATTTATAGGAGAGAAAGTTTGTTTTGCAAGCAATAGTGAATGACAACTTGGACAGTCCCTTGGCCAATTGTAGCATAAAGTCATCTTTAGTCCCCTATAGCCATTGACTTGAGGTTAGGGCACAGGCCTATGGTCCTTTGATTCAGAGTTGAATCTTGACTCATTCAGTTAGCAATGGCTCAGCCCATGCCACCTTGATGCATCCATTGACTGCTTGGAAACAAAATTGGAGTCTTTGAGCTTTTTAGCCGTTTTAGGGCACTTATGGCAACATGTAGTTCCTTGGACTTGGGAGGCTTGTGGATCAGATCTTTTCTCTTGGATATTATCCTCTGATGTGTCCAAATGGATGACAAGGCTAGGAGCTTTCCAAATTAGCTAACTCAAGCAAAATGCACAAATCTGCCTTGTATAAATTAGTCCATGATGCCATGTTCCAAGGGTTGTATCTCCCTACTCAAATTGAATTTGGAGATGATCTGGCACTTGTTGGAAAGCCCTCGTGGAATACTTCAACTTTGATGTTCACCAAGGGACCTGTTTTAACTTAGATCAAGGTGAAAAATGTCCCTACATTTTAGAAAAAGTAAGGCAGATTCTGACTTATTGAAAATTTCACTAAGTGTTGGAAAAGTGGTCATTTTCATGTTTTTGTGATTTTGATCAATCCATAACTCAAAATCCATGAGGATTTGGAATCTCTTGTAGTTGACACTTTTAAAATATGTCAGATGGACTTTTATTTGAGCTTTGAATGGGAGAAAAAGGCCTTGTGGTTTAGGAGTTATGACCTTGCAAAGTTGGTACAAAATCACTTTTGTTCCATAACTTAGAAAAATTTTGGTTTCTCATGGTTGCCCCTTTTGCACGAAACCTCACTTTTCTTGATTTTTATTAATTAATGATGATCAATACCATACATTAACATTATTTTTGACTTAGGGGAACTATATTTGTGAAAAATTCCAAAAAGTCAAACTTGATTTTGTGCACAGTTGACTTTTTGTCAGATGAAATCCAAATTGTGCTATCCTTTGTGCAATCAAGTCCTTGACCTAATTCAAACCTTATTGATGGATTCCATAGGTGTTATAGGGTGTATTGAATCATGTCCCAAGGTTTGGGAGCATGTCTTGGTCAAAAGTTAAAGGTACGGTTGACTTTTCCTTCAAAACCCTAATTGTGGTCCAGATGAAATTGAAACTTGTAAACCAAGCTTCTTGGGTCAATCCATTGTTGAAAATGGATAAATGTAGTGTATTTTTGTCCCTCAAATCATGTCTTGAGGTCTTGGCCCATGCTTTGCTTCAAAAGTCAACTTAGGGGTGAATTAGGTCAAGAAACCCTAATTCCTAATTTTTTATGAATGCATCCCTGAGGCTAAATTGACTTGAAGATTGGGTTCATGAGGTCCCTTGGAGTATCATGGGTTGTGCTTTGAAGCATTGGCTCATGCCCAGATGGAAATTTTTATCTGGAGGCCTCGGTCGACCAAAACCCTAATTTGGTGACACTGGCGATCTTGAGGCTTGATCCACTTAGAATGTTGCAAATTTGTGCTTGATTCTTGATGTGGGAGTCCTCTTGATCTCTTATGGGTGTTTGAGAGGTTAGACAAGTTGAAGATCATGTCATTTCTTGATTGATCCTTTGTCTAAGTACTCTGAGAGGGCTCAAAATCCTAATTCTTGATTATGGTGAATGCTCACCCATCTTTGAGGAGATTAATGAGGCATGATGGTACATCCATATTGTGGTAATGATCTTCGCAATGATGGGAAATCTTGGTGGTCAAAATTTTGGGTATGACACAAATCACCTACATCTGGGGGATACCAATCCAGGAAGAAGAATCCACAATCAATAGTATAGTTTTATGTAAACAACCTCAGGTTTACAGTAAACACCCATGCTTACCTATCACTACCCAATGAAGACATTATCTGAGAACTTCATCCTAGATAAGAGAAACCCATCTGACTCCCTAAATCATAACCTGTGATTATCTAACAGTTACTACACCATAGCTGTATCATCCTATTGAAAGACACCCCTTTCAATACAAAGTTCAGTCAAGCATCCTTGACGAACAAGTTAACTTGGATTTGCTTCAAAGCTTCATCCAAGAACAATACACAATTCATTACGTACGGGTTTCTGAATCTGTACAAGTACCTATGTCTACTACAATGTATTAAATATATACAGAGGGAGTCTTACAAGAGAAACCTACGACTCTCAAAACCTAAACCCTACTTTACAAAATATGATTCCTAAGTTTATATCGTTCTCTCTCTCTCTCTCTCTCTCTCTCTCTTCTGCCTAGGTCTTGGACTTCTTTTATAGTCTTCTGCTGAGTTGGGCTTCATATCTTTGGTCCTTGATCCACTGTCACTCGCGCCTTAAATCTTGGAACAGATTTAAAAACAAAACCTATTGTGATAGTCATGATGTCGAATCTTCATGCTGTGACATTTTATTTGACATCTTTGGTCTAGGGCATAAATCTTCATGTTGGGACATCTTTTCCAACATTATGTTTTACAAAAATTTAGTCAAACCATTGGTACTTTCAATCCCCCCCTTTTGACAAAGTTTGGCTAAAACATTCTTCAACTTGATGGTGCATGCAGTGGAAGAAAGGAGAAGATAACCTCTTCATTCCCTTGTGACACCAAATACACACTTGCTTCTTAACTCTGATAAAAAAACACAATTCCAAAGATGTTAGAACCTAGAACGTCATAACATTCTTTGAGACATTTTCCAGATGATCGGTAGCTCAAAAGCATGCAAACAGTTCATAGTAACAACATAGCCATTCTCCTCCTTTTTAACCAAAAGATGGAAAAAGTGTCCCATGCAAGCCTATACCCAGATTACGCTTACCCAAACACTGACAAAACCCATTTGCTCTCAACTTAAGAAACATGTTCTAGCACGATCCTCCTTAAATATTAAAGAAGCTATGTAGGTAGAGCCAGTCCATTTGAAAGAAACAAAAGACTAGTCAATGAGTGCAATAACTACTGGTCAAGTTAGTTTCGAAAAATTCCACCTTTTCTGACTTGTCCTTGAAACTGCTTCTGAACAGTGTCCTGATACCTAACATGATTTTGTCAGATTTATGGTCCCCACTATGATTCCACCCATCTTCTGTTTATTCTGAATCACTTCCTTAATCTAGAATTAGCAAACTTGATTACTACAGAATTCTTCCATTGACCTTTCCATCAGTAGAGATTCCCAAGATACTTGTACCACTTCTAATTTAATCCATTGACACCAATGACAGAATCAGAACAACCTGATAAGCTCACCCAGAACTTATACCAGTAGAGCAATGTTACGACATCTCGTCTGACATATCAACCTCACCTGAGGCAATCTATCACAAACTGCTTGAAACCACAAATAATCTTGATAAATAATCTGCACCACTGCAACCATATATCCAAAACAGAAGTCTAACTCCCCCTGTCATAGATAGCCAGTGCTCCTTTGCCTGAAGAACACCTTGAATGAATGGAAAACATAAGACGCATCTTCATGTCTTCAAGAGCGCACCATCTGTTCAACACACTTGCTGAACGCATTCACCTAATGCTTGACCCTCAATCAATCCAAGTACCACACTAGTACATTTAACAGGCAGAAGTTCTCCCCTATCTTTCTCAAATGATGATTCTTCATCAAGAACCACCCAAAATCACCACCTGATATCCCATGACACCTTCATGATCATACAGTGATAGTACCAGGAATGCATCCTTGTACCACAACCAACAAATTCTTGGATTGAGATCAAAACACCATTTATCCCTCTCGTCCAGAAACCATCCATACACCACACAAATTCCTCCTGAATTCTCATGTATAGATCTCCTTGTTCCTTGAGATACAACCCAATTGAGTCTAGAATACTTTACATTCCTCAAAGAGACATACAGAATGTAGCGTGCGATTTTTGTCGGTGACGCGACCACCTTATCGATGTTGGGTTTCTCCTCACCGCAATGGTAGGATTGGGGTGCTACTTTCTGATTTCTTATTTATTCTATAAAGCCGAAAAGGAAAGGGGAGCTATCTAAAACTAACCTTGCACGCAAATGTTTAACTGAACAAATGCCTAAGAGATTGGGGGTCCGGGGTCAGGTTATACAATGGGGAGTTGTCAATTACCCATCCTAAATGTGGTTATCCACAGGTCGTTAGCAATTTCTATATTGTTTTCTACTTACTGGTGTTTTTCTGTTGTGGGTTGGGAAAGTTTCTCCTTTGGGAGGTTTTTTTAGAGAGAGAGTTTTTGTTGATTTCGGGTTTTTCTGAAGTTTTTGGTGAGGTACTGGACCTAAAGTTTTTTATTGGTGTGCTCGCTAAGATTTCAAAATCTTATGCCTACGTATTCCCGTTAAAGATACACAGGGAAATCAGAGCAATCGTAGTTCCTCCTATTCTATGGGAGGAAAAGATAATGTTTTGGTGTCTTGTTCAAAGCCCAAGATTGAAGCTAAAGGTTATTTTTGTCGTGTTTAAAGCCCAAGATTGAAGCTAAAGGTTTGACTGAGACAGAATTTGTCATCTCTAAAGGGAGATATCTCATCTGTTTATCATAACTGTTGGGTGACTGTTTATAAAGGAGGATTACTTTAACTGGGATATGTGAATCCAGCAATGCCATAATTTCCTTTATGGGGATTTGTCCTGAAGGAGAAAACTTTAACTCAGTTTTGAGCAATGTCATTTTTCCTTAGGAGTTTTTCAGGCTAATAGAGGGACAGTGGTGTGGATGTAAATAATCCAGAGGCTTGTCACTTACAGCAATTAGATGAAAGAAGGAAGTTTACCAGGATAAGAGATGGACAGCAGCTTGGATATTTGAATCAACAAGTGTGCCGCTTATAGCAGTTATCTGGGATTAAGGTTTGTTTTGATTTTCTGTTTTGATGTGTGATATACAGAGAAATGTCTTCCTGTAGAGAGTTTTTTATTTCCTCTGAGGGGATGGTGGTTTTTGTATGTGCCTTGATCAAAGCCCAAGGTTGAAGCTAAGAGATTGATTGACTCCACTAGGGAAGTCCTTATACAAAGCCTAAGAGGAGGCTGGAAAAGACTGACTCAACAAGAGAGTGTTTATCGGACTTGTACAAAGGCCAAGATTAAGGATTACAGAGAGACTGACTCTTTTGGGGGATATCATTATACAAAGCCTAAGAGGAGGCTAAAAGCTGACTTTTCCGGGGAAATATTTTGTCTGTCTCGTACAAAGCCCAAGATTGAGGCTAAAGGAAACTGACTCAACAAGAGAGTGTTTAGGGAGATTTTATATGGTGTCTTGTACAAAGCCCAAGATTGAGGCCAAAAAAGAGACTGACTCTACTAGTGAGAGGTTTTATCTGTCTAGTGCAAAGCCCAATATTGCGGATAAAATAGGATTGACCCAGCTGGAGAGTATGATATGTTTTGTACAAAGCCCAAGATTGAGGCTAACTCTATAGAGTAAAATCATTATACAAAGCCTAAGAGGAGGCTGAAAAAGAGTATTAACTCTGCTTAAGGAGATTAACTCCCAAAGACTAAAAGAAGGCTAGGAGGAATTGACTTCGTTGGGAAGATATTTATCCAGAGCTTAAGAGAAGGTTATGGAGATTTTGACTTTGCTGGAGAAAATTTATATATGTCTTGTACAAAGCCCAAGATTGAGACTAAAAAAGGAGAATGACTCAACAAGAGAGTGTGTCTTGTACAAAGCCCAAGATTGAGGCTGAAAAGATGGTTAACTCAACAAGAGAGTGCTTTTACGTGTCTTGTACAAAGCCCAAGATTGAGGCTGAAAAGATGGTTAACTCAACAAGAGAGTACTTTTAGGTGTCTTGTACAAAGCCCAAGATTGAGGCTGAAATGAGACTGACTGAACAAGAGAGTGCTTTTAGGAGATTGACTCAACAAGAGAGCCCTTTTGAAAAGGTGATTCTACTGAGGAAAATCATTATACAAAGCCTAAGAGGAGGCTGGCTTTTATTGAGGATTATTGAGATCTAGAGGCAACTCCAAAGTGGGGAATCAACTCTTGCTGAGGATTTACAGAAGAGTTGAGGTATCAGATGCCTTGAGGTTCTGATAAAGGTTTATTGGTAGTGATTTGACCCTAGCTGGGCAAATTTGGAAGAAAGTTTGAGTTTTTGAACCTACGGAGGTTTTAGCTCTAATGGAGATTGATTAAATGACCAGGGTTTCTCCGGTGTTTGTAGGGAACTTGAGAATGTCTTTGAGATCCAAGAGGAGATTAGACTGTCCAAGTCTACTGGTATGGAAGGTTTATCTTTGTATGATGCCCAAGAGGAGGCTGGTGCTTTAAGGGATGAGAATCAACCCTAAAATTGGTCTGAGGTTTTGACTCTTTGGAAAGACTGCTCTAACAAAGGATGACTAAGTTATGTCCTATAACTTTAAGAGGTCTTCGGGGTCCTTGTATTAAGCCCAAGAGAAGGCATGAGAACTTATAAGAAATTAGAGAGTTCTTGTATAAAGCCTAAGAGGAGGCTGGGATGCTTTTAGGAAGCCTGTGGGTCCAAACTTATGAAAATTTCAAGAAAAGTTTCACCTGGAATAATCTTTTCTTTAGTGAAAAGTTCTAGGGTTTGAAGAAATTCAAGAGAGGTTTCACTGGGAATTAATCCTCTTTGTGATAAATGAATTTCTTTGACAATTTTCTAATAGTGACAGTCTGAGAAAAGTTTCACCGGGAATAATGCCTTTCTCTTTGTTCCATCTTGTATAAGCCTAAGAGAAGGCAAGACTGTATCTGGAAATTCCTATAGGGAACTAGTTTTAACTATGTTGAAAGAGCGACCGCTGGCTTTATCTATTCCTAGACCTAATTGTCGGGGAAAACTCTATGCAGATAATATACAGGCATATATATACAGATGAAATATATACTATATATAAAAGAGGGTAGGAAGACTTACAGGTGAGCAAGCTTCCAGCACAAACAAATATATATATATGAGAGGATTGGGGCTTATATCAAGGAGAGGCCCAAATGAAAAAACAGTAATCGTACCGTTGATCTGAAAATTGTATCGGGACTTATACAATGACTGAGGCCCAAGTTAGTGTATTTACAAAAAGGTTGGGTCTTACACTCTATTAGAGGCCTAAAAAAAGTTTATTTTTGTACAAGGGATGGGGCTTACAACTCAAGGAGATGCCCAAAAATAACAGTGATCGCACCGTTGTTTTGAAAATAGTACTGGGACTTATACAATGACTGATGCCCAAATTATTTATGTACAAAAGAGGGTTGGGTCTTACACTCTATTAGAGGCCCAAAAATGTTTGAAAAAAGAAAAGAAATGTGACTTACAACACAAGGGTAGGCCCAGATGATTTTGTTTTGAGAACGGCGATCGCGCCGAGGTTTTGAAAACATAGTGGGACTTATACAATGACTGAGGCCCAAAAAGCTTTATATTTACAAGGGATGGGTCTTACACTCTATTAGAGGCCCAAAAGTGTTTAAAATTTTAAAATCGAGAGGAAACCCTAATTTTAAATTAAAATGTCATTTTTCAAAAGAAATTAAATGAAAAAATGATATAAAATACCAAATATATTCAAAAAACAAGTTGCACAATTTGAAAAATATTTTGAAAAATCATGTTTAATCACATGAAAGTTTGAAATTCAATTGGTTTTGAAAGATGAAAGTGGGAATTTCATTTTAAAATGTTTAAAAACAAATAAAATGAAATTAATTACAAAAATTCTAACTATATTAAAAAAATAATATAAATTGGATTTTTTTTGTAAAATAAAATATTTAAACATTTTTGTGAATTTTGAGAAAAAGAATCAATTCAAAAACACAAATATTCAGGGAGAAATTAATTTTTGAATCAATTAACAAAAATAACAAAAATTCAAATATTTGAAAATTTGAAAAAGGGCGCCAACAGTCAAATGAAGAACACGCGCGACCCTGTTTTTTGTAGATTTGAGTTTTCTCACTTTTCTCCATGATTTCTCAATGGTTTTGCACGATTCAAGTACCAATCTTGTTCGTTTTTGAACAAGGATCACAACCATATAGTTTAATTACATTTATATTAAGTATGGAGGAAGAAATCAATGGAAAACCTCAAGAACCCTAATTTCAGCATGAACACAATGAAATTCCATACACGATGGAATCATGGCAATTGATTGAGGATTATTATTCTATATACATGCATAAACAAGATGGTAACTCAAAAATTCATTCATGATGCATGAATCATAGAGTTTGAAGGGTCCAGGCCTACCTCTTGCAGTTGGTGATCGAGTTTGATGATGGAGGTGTTGCAGCTAGGATCCAATGATCTAGACAGCTTCCTTAGGTGCCAAGGAGTGTGTTTGAATGCTTGGAATGGATTGAAATGAGCTTGAACTGGTTGTGGTATCTCAACTATAACTCTGTCAAGAACTTGAGCAATTGGCTAGTGATTTTGTGAATTTGATGTTCAGATGTGATTTTGTGTTATGGATCACTCATATATGATGTTTATGAGGTGTGTGTATGTGTGTGTGATTGGTTTGGTTAGAATCACTCTCAATCTCAAAACCCGATAGTGACTTGAGTTAGAAGGCAAAAATTGGAGTGAAAGGGAGATTTTGAGGAAAGCATCAGTTTGGGTGCTTTGGTGCACTCAAACTAATCACAAATGAGCTCTATTTATAGTGCGTCAAGTTTGTTTTGGCAGTAATAGTGTGTTGCAACTGCAGCAGGTCTGTGGCCAATGTGGATCAAATGGAAACTCAAGTCTCCTCTAGCCATTGACTTGAGGTTAGAGCACAGGCCTATGGTCTTTTGGTTCAGAGATAAGGCTTGACTTATTCTGTTAAGTTTTCCTCAGTTCATGGCACCTTGATGCATCCATTGAATGCATTGAAACTAAATTTGAGTCTTGGCACTTTTTAGTGTCATTTTCTTCATATTTGTCATTTTGATCACTCCATAACTTAAAATCCATGAAGAAATGGAGTTTGAGGGAGTTGAATCTTTTTTAGAATGTAGGAAGACCTACAAATCAGACTTTGGATCACCCAAAATGGCTGCTTAGATAACAAGTTATGATCCTTGGAAGTTGGTACCAAAATCATTCAAACTTAATAACTTAGAAAAATTTTCAATTTTTCAAGGTTACCCCTTTTACAAGTTATCATGATTTCCTGATCAATTCTTGTTCAAATGACATTATAAGTCACATTTTATGAAAATATGAATCATAAGGATCATTTTTGCCAAAAAAAGTCATGTTTTGACTTTTGGCTCCAGAGCGGTTCGGCGCGTAAAACCATAATCCCGACTTTTGAGGAATGCATCCTCTGAGGGGCATTCACCTTTGCAAATGGATCCCTAGGGTTATTTTGAGCATATTGAGTCACATGTTGGAGTCTTGGCTCATCCTCTTGTGAAAATTTCACTCTAGGGGTCCCGGTCGTCCAAAACCCTACTTCGGCGACATCGGGTGTTTCGAGGCTTAAAACACTTGGAATGTCACAACTTTGTTCTTGATTCTTGATGTGGGAGTCCTCTTGATCCCTTATGGGTGTTTTAAGAGGTTAGATAAGTTGAAGGTCATGTCATTTCTTGATTGATCTTTTGTCTAAATGTTTTGGGAGGGCTCAAAAACCCTGATTCTTGATTGTTGTGAATGCTCAACCATCTTTGAGAAGATTGATGAGGCATGAAGGTACATCCATATTGTGGTAATGATCCTCACAATGATGGGAAATCTTGGTGGTCAAAATTTGGGGTATGACAGATGCCCCTATTTAATTTTCTTGGACCCAAAGGTGTGAATGGCGAAGATATTCGGACATTCAGGGTGCAAGAGGATTAAATATCGAAATACCCAAAATTTTGACGGTGGTTATGAATGTCAGCGATTTTCTCATCCATCTTCTTTTGCTAAGCAATGATACTTAGAAAAGGGTTAAACTTCCCCTCGATCCTGGTCTTCAGCCACGGAACTGGTCTCAGATTCTTTTGTGATAAACCTCCCATCGATCCTGGATTTTGCCACGGAACTGGTCTCAGATTCTGAAATAAACTATCCTTCGATCCTGGTCTTTAGCCGAGGAACTGGTCTCAGTTTTTTTTATAATAAACTTCCCCTCGATCCTGGTTTTTTTTGCCACGAAACTGCTCTCAGTTTCTGAAATAAACTTCCCCTCGATCCTGGTCTTTAGCCGAGGAACTGGTCTCAGTTTCTTCTTGTCAAGTTCCTTCCTTGACAAGGGATGCTATTTCCAGCGATTTTTGTCAAACTTTTCTCCAAGTTTTAATGGGGAGATGCCATTTGATGGAAAAATGAATTGGTGTCAGACTTGCTGGAGAAAATCCATTTGTCTGAGTTGTAGAGGTGTGTAAACTTCTTTGTTGGGGATGCCATTTGTTGACTCTACTGGGGAAAAACGAGTCTCTTGTGAGGTTATTTTCTGCTTGGGGATACTACATCATACTTTTCTTCGAGATCTTTTCGGAGAAATTCCATGTGATGTAATCCAGTTTTGAGGTGTTGATGACTTCATTAACATTGACTTTCTTGGGAGAAAAACTGATGTGTTGTTGAGAGTCTTTAGTTGAGAGGCTTTCTCTGGGGATTTTCCTTAATCCGGGAAAGCGAAAATATCCTCTTCAATGGTGAAGAGTGACATTTGTCGAATGTCTCCTTTCCTTTCAGAGATTCAAGTTATCAAAGCGGTTGGGGACTGTCTCCAATACAGAAAATAAACTAGGGGAGAGAGATTGTTCATAAAAAACATTTCCTGATGAGGAAAAAACTGACAACTCGATTAATAAGAGGACTTTTATCACTTGGGGATAAGACTGAAAAAAGTGATAGTGATGCAATATGAATATGAATATGAATCAATAATGCATGATGTATGTAGGCTTATGCTGACAAAACTGACGCGACATACTGAATAATAGATGAACACGACTGGATACTCGGCCACGGCGGGGGACAAAAAGTATCAATGTTCCAAGATAGCAATCCTGCCTTGCTTAGGAGAGACGGTCCCTGTAGGGAGAAATAATTGTTCAATCGATATTAAGAGGTATGAACTCTGCCGGGGATATCTGTAGCGAGCGATTTTTGTCAGTGGCGCGACCACCTTATCACTGAGATTTCCTCACCACAATGGTAGGAGGGGTGCTACTTTCTGATTTCTTATTTATCCCATGAAGCTGGAAGGGAAAGGGAAGCTATCTAAAACTAACCTTGCACGTGAATGTTTAACTGAACAAACGCTTTAAAGAGATTGGGGGTTCAGGGTCAGGTTATACAATGGGGAGTTGTCAATTACCCATCTTATATGTGGTTATCCACAGGATATTAGCGTTAGGTTTCGCTTTGTTCTTGATGGTGTTTATCTGGTAATGGGCTGGGAAAGTTTCTTGGGAAATATGAGAGAGAGAGAGAGAGAGTTTTTAATGATTTTGGTGAGGTATTGGACCTCAGTTTTGACTGGTGTGAAGGTACTGGACCTAGAGGTTTTGATTAGTATGCTTGCTAAGATTTCGCAGTCTTATGCCTTCGTATTCGCGTTTAAACAAAACAGGGAAATCAGAGCAATCGTAGTTCCTCCTATTCTAAGGAAGGAAGAAGATAATGTTTTAGTGTCTTGTTCGAAGCCCAAGATTGAAGCTAAAAGATTTATTTGTGTCTTGTTCAAAGCCCAATATTGAAGCTAAAAGGTTTAACTGAGAGAGAACTTGTCATCTCTAAAGAGGGTTTGTTGATTTTTGTTTGCCTTGAACAAAGCCCAAGGTTGAAGCTAAGAGGTTGATGGACTCTACTGGGGAAATCCTTACCCACAGCCTAAGAGGAGGCTGGATAAGACCAACTCAACAAGAGAGGGTATATATTGGTGTCTTGTACAAAGCCCAAGATTGAGGCAAAAAAAAAGACTGACTCTTTGGGGGATATCATTATACAAAGCCTAAGAGGAGGATGAAAGTTTGACTTTTCCGGGGAAAATGTTCTATCTGTCTTGTTCAAAGCCCAAGATTGAGGCTAAAAAGGATTTTGACTCCGCCGGGGAGGTTTGTATGTATCTTGTACAAAGCCCAAGATAGAAGCTGAAAAGAAGACTGACTCTGCAGGAAAGAAATCTTTATTTGTCTTGTACAAAGCCCAAGATTGAGGCTGAAAAAGACTTTACTGACTCGGCTGAGGATAAGTTAGGTGTCTTGTACAAAGCCCAAGATTAAGGCGGAAAAAAGTTTGACTCTGTTCGGGAATTTACTTCCAAAAGCCTAAATGAAGGCTAGGAGGAATTGACCCTGATGGGGAAAATGTTTATCCCCAAGTTTAAGAGACGAAGATTTATGTCTTGTACAAAGCCCAAGATTGAGGCTAAAAGGGTTTGACTCAAGAGAGTGCTTTTATATGTCCTGTACAAAGCCCAGGATTGAAGCTAAAGGGATCGACTCAATAAGAGAGTGTTTTTATCTATCTCGTACAAAGCCCGAGATTGAGGCTAAAAGGGTTCACTCAACAAGAGAGTGTTTTTATCTATCTCATAAAAAGCCCGAGATTGAAGCTAAAAGGGGTGGAATCAACAAGAGAGTCTAGAACGTGATTGACTCAACAAGAGAGTCGGGAAGTTGATTGACTCAACAAGAGAGTCTGAAAAGGTGATTGACTCAACAAGAGAGTCTGAAAAGGTTAGCTCCACTGGGGAGAATCATTGTACGAAGCCCAAGAGGAGGCTAACTATGCTGAGGAAAGATCATTATACAAAGCCTAAGAGGAGGTTATCTTCTACTGGGAATTATTGAGATCCCGAGGCAGGTCCAAGTGGGGAATCAACTCCTGCTGAGGATTACAGAAGAGTTGATAGATCAGAGACCTTGAGGTTCTGATTTGAGAGAGTGTTATGATGATGATAAACAAACCCTGGCATGGGATTTTTAGGAGAGAGACTGGTTTTTAGAACCCACAAGTTTTTACTCTGCTGGAGATTAATCCAGAATTCAGGGTTTCTTCCTATGTTTGTAGGGAACTTGAGAATGTCTTTGAGACTCAAGAGGATTAGACTGTCCAAGTCTACCGGTGTGGAAGAGTTTTATCTTTTTTATGATGCCTCCAGGAGGAGGCGGGTGTTTTACGGGATGAGACACAACCCTAAATTGGTCTGAGATTTGACACTGGAAAGACTGCTCTAGCAAAGGATGACTAAGTTTTGTCTTATACCTTTAAGAGGTCTTCAGGGTCCTTGTATTAAGTACAAGAGAAGGCATAAGATCTTTTAAGAAGCCGGAGGGTCCTTGTACAAAGCCCAAGAGGAGGCGGGGATGCTTTTAGGAATCCCGTGGGCCTTAAACCAAGAAAAGTTCAAGAAATGCTATTCACAGAGAATAGATCATTTAGTGAAAGTTCTAAGGTTTGAAGAAATTCAAGAGATGCTATTCACCGCGAATAGATCAACTATGGGGAGTAGAACTTCTTTGACAATTTCTAATAGTGACAGTCTGAGAAAAGGTTCACGAAGAATACTGCCTTTCTCTTTGTTCCACATTGTTTAAGCCCAAGAGAAGGCAATACTGTATTTGGAAATCCTATGGGGATCTAGTTTTGGCTGTATTTAAGAGTGACCAACATGGCTTTACCTAGATCTAGACTTAATTGCCGGGGAAAACTCTAAATAACTATACTAGTATATATACAGTTGATATATGACAAGTATTTAAAAGGATATGAAAGAAGACTTATAGTGCGCAGCTTCCCACAATACAATTATATATATTTGACATGTATTTAAAAGAATGAAAGAAGACTTACAGTGGAGCAGCTTCCCACAATACAGTTATATATATATGAAAGCGAGTAAATGAAAGCTGGTAAAAACTTACAGGTGAGCAAGCTTCCATGCTGTGTTGTTAGTTGTTCAAAGAAATTAAAGAAAGTTTTGATAACAACATATATATTGAATCTGAATCAAAAGGGAAGTTGTTTTGAAAATATTATTGGGGCTTATACTCAAGGAGAGGCCCCAGATGAAAAAAACAGTAACTTTACCGTTGTTTGGAATATCGTAACGGGGCTTACACAACGACTCTGTACAAAGGGGTTGGGCCTTACACTCTATTAGAGGCCCAAATATTGTTTTAAAAGAAAAGAAGTGGGACTTATAGCTCAAGGAGAAGCCCCGTTGATTTTTTTACAAAGGCGACGACCGCGCCAAACTTTTGAAAATATACAGAGGGACTTTTACAATGTGTGAGGCCCAAAATGTTTTATTTACGAAGGGGTTGGGTCTTACACTCTATTAGAGGCCCAAAGTGTTTTTTAAGAAAAGGAATGGGTCTTATAGCTCAAGGAGAGGCCCATGTGATTTAATTTTAAACTGGCGCTCGCGCCAAGATTTTTGATAACGCAGTGGGTCTTATACAATGACTGAGGCCCAAAATTATTGGTTTCAAAGAGGGATTGGGTCTTACACTCTATTAGAGGCCCATAAGTGTTTCGAAAAAGATTGATGAGGGTGAAATCAATCAAAATCCTAATTTTGTTAAAAATGGAATTAATTTTGATTAAAAATTAATAAAATCAATGAAAACATGTGAGAAATTAGTTGTGATTTTGGGTCAATGCCTCAAAAATCATGTTTTTGTCCACAAAATGATTGGAAACCATGCAAGTTTGGAAAATCAAGAGGAAGAAAATTTTTAAAATGTTAAAAAACAAATAAAATTTAATTCTTTGCAAAAATATCAAATATATGAAATAAATAATATTTTTGGGAAATTTTTGTAAAATAAAATATTTTAACATTTTTGTGAATTTTGAAAAAGAAGAATCAACTCAAAATCATTAAAATTCTGAGAGAAATTAATTTTTGAATCAATTAAATAAAATCACAAAATTCAAATATTTGAATATTTGAAAAAAGGCGCCAAAAGCAACCAAGAACACGCACGTGTTTTGAGTTTTTGCAGATTTGCGTTTTCTCCCTAATCTCACTGAATACTTGATGAAATCACACAATCCACATATCAATCTGCTCGTTTTCAACTCACGATCATGTATATGGTCTTTAATTTCATTTATTTTAAGTATGGAATGATAAATCAAAGAAAAACCTCAAGAACCCTAATTTCTGCATGAAGGCTGAGAAATTTCATACACGAATCATACAAAGCAATCAATTGAGGGAAAACACTCATACATGATTATGAACATATGGCAAAATTATTGTGCGAGGAAATATGTATGAATCATGAGATGACCAAGTTTAGGCTTACTTGAATGTCGTGGCAGCAAGAGCAATTTGATTTTTGAGTTGGAGGTGTTACAGATGAGTTGTGATGATCTGAAAAGCTTCCTTAGATGCTATGGAGTGTGTCTGAATGCTTGGAGTGGATTGAATTGAGCTGGAACTTGATTTGGCACCTCAACTACAAATCTGTCAAAGGCTTGTGCAGATGGCTGGTGATTTTGAGAAATTAGTGTTCCAGATGTTATGTAAGAGTTTGGATCACTTCTATATGATATATGTGATGTGTGTGGGTGATTGGTTTGGTTGGAATTGCTCTCAAACTCAAAGCCTGATAGTGACTTGAGTTAGAAGGCAAATTTGGAGTGAAAGAAGTGATTTTGAGGAAAGCATCAGTTTGGGTGCTTTGGTGTACTCAAACTGATCACAAATGAGCTATATTTAAAGTGGAGCAAGTTTGTTTTGCAAGCAATAGTGAATGGCAACTGGTACAGGTCTGTGGCCAATTGTGATCAAATGGAATCTCAAGTCTCCTCTAGCCATTGACTTGAGATTAGAGCACATGCTTTGTAGCTTTGGTTCAGAGATAAACTTGGACTGAATTCAATTAGAATAGGCTCAGTTCATGCCACCTTGGTGTATGCATTGAATGCTTGGAAACAAAATTGGATATTTGGCATCTTTGTAACCTTTTAGGTTTGGCATGCTACTTGTTGATTCTTGGACTTTGGGGGCTTGGAGATCAGATCATCCCCCCTTGGATTTGATCCTCAGATGTGTCCAAAATGATGACAAGGCTTGGATTTATCAGATTTGGACAAATCGAGCAAATGTGCACAATTCTGCCGTGAAAAACCAGTTCAGGATGCCATGTTCCAAGGGTTGTATCTCCTTGCTCAAATGGAGTTTGGAAATTATCTGGTACTTGTTGGAAAGCCCTCATGGCATACTTTAACTTTGATGCCCACCACTAGACCTTGTTTGACTTAGATCAAGGTGAAAAATGTCCCTACATTTTGGAAAAAGTAAGGCAGATTTTGACTTAGTGAAAATTTCACTAAGTGTTGGAAAAATTTCATTTTCATGTTTTCAGCCATTTTGATCACTCCATAACTTAAAATCCATGAGGAATTGGAATGAGATGTAGTTGACACTTTTAAAGTGTGTAACGAGAGCTACAAATCCATCTTTTGACCACCAAAAATGGTTGCTTGGATCTCAAGTTATGATCCTTGGAAGTTGGTACCCTAGCCACTTTGTTCCATAACTTAGAAAATTTCTAAGTTTTTTATGGTTACCCATTTTACAAGTTAACTCACTTTCTTTGATTTTTCTTAATTAATGATGATTCAAATCACATATTAACATTGTTTTAGGGTTAAGGAACCTTGGTTGATAAAAAAATCAAAAAGTCAAACTTTGACTTTTTGTACAGTTGACTTTTTCAGTAGATGAAATCCAAACTGTGCGATCCTTTGTGAAATCAAGTCTTTAACCTAAGTCAAGCCTAATGGATAGACTCCATAGGTGATATTGGGTATAATGAATCATGTCCCAAGGTTCGGGAGCATGTCTTGGTCAAAAGTCAAAGGCACAGTTGACTTTTCTTCAAAACCCTAATTATGGTCCAGGTGAAATTAAAACTTGTGGATCAAGCTTCTTGGATCAATCCATTGTTGCAAATGGATCAATATGGTGTATTTAAGGTCCTCAAATCATGTCTTGAGGTCTTGGCTCATGTTTTGTCCCAAAAGTCAATTTAGGGGTAAATTAGGTCAAAGAACCCAAATTCCTGATTTTTGGTAAATGCATCCCCTGGGGTTAAATTAACTTGATGATTGGGTCCATGAGGTCCCTTGGAGTATTTTGGGTTATGATTTGAAGCATTGGCTCATGCCCAGATGGAAACTTTCATCTAGAGGCCTCAGTCGACCAAAACCCTAATTTGGTGACACTAGCGATCTTGAGGCTTAATCCACTTGGAATGTTGCAACCTTGTGCTTGATTCTTGATGTGGGAGTCCTCTTGATCCTTTATGGATGTTTTGAGAGGTTAGACAAGTTGAAGATCATGTCATTCCTTGATTGATCCTTTGTCTAAGTGCTCAGAGAGGGCTTGAAACCCTAATGCTTGTTTGTAGTGAATGCTCACCCATCTTAGGGGAGACTGATGAGGCGTGTAAATATATCCATATTGTGATGATGATTTGCACAATGATGGGAAATCTTAGTGGTCAAAATTTGGGGTATGACAGATGCCCCTATTTAATTTTCTTGGACCCGAAGGTGTGAATGGCGAAGGTATTCGGGCATTCGGGGTGCAAGATGATTAAATATCGGAATACATGAAATTTTGACGGTGGTTATGAGTGGAAGTTTGCCCATAAATCTTCTTTTTCTATGCAATGATACTTAGAAAATGGTGAAAACTTCCCCTCGGTCCTGGTTTCCTACCAAGGAACTGGTCTCAGTTTCCGAAATAAACTTCCCCTCGATCCTGGTTTCCTACCAAGGAACTGGTCTCAGTTTCTGAAATAAACTTCCCCTCAATCCTGGTTTCCTACCAAGGAACTGGTCTCAGTTTCTGAAATAAACTTCCTCTCAATCCTAGTTTCCTACCAAGGAACTGGTCTAAGTATCTGAAATAAACTTCCCCTCGATCGTGGTTTCCTACCAAGGACATGGTCTCAGTTTCTTTTGTCAATAAACTTTCTTGACAAGGGATGCTGTTTATAGTGATTTTCCTCAAACTTCTTGCCGAATTTTTCTGGGGAGATGCCATTTGATGGGAAAAAGTTTTGAAGGTCAGACTTGCTAGGGAAACCCATTCGTCTGAGCTGTAAAGGTATACAAACTTCTCTGTTGGAGACGTCATTTGTCGATTCTACTGGGGAAAATAGGTCTCTTGAAAGACTGCTTCCCGCTTGGGGATATTACATCATACTTTTCCTCGAGATCTTTTTGAAGACATGCCATGTGATGTAACCCAATTTTGAGGTGCTGATGACCTTATTAACATTGACTCTCTTAGAGAGAAAAATTAATGTGTTGCTGAGAGCCTTTGGTTGTGATGCTTTATCTGAGGATTTTCCATAATCCAGGAAAGCGAAGATATCATCTTCAATGGAGAAGAGTGACATTTGTCGAAGGTCTTCTTGTCTTTCAGAGGTTCAAGTTATCAAAGTGGTCAAGGGCTAACTCCAATCCAGAAATAAACTGGGGGAGATATCACTAGGGGATAAGACCTACTAGAGTGATAATGATGCAATATGATTATGAATGTAAATCAATAATGCATGATGTATGTATGTTTATGGTGACAAAATTGACGCGACATACAGACGAATAGATGAACACGACTGGATACTCGGCCACTGCGGGGGACAAAGAAATACCGTTTGGTTCAAAATAGAAATTCTGCCTTGCTTAGGAGAAATAGTCCTTGTGGGGAACAACGTGGGTCGGGCTTAGGAGATAAGAACTCGACCGGGGGTGTCGGACGAAATATTCGCATCTAACATAGCTGATCCTTCATTCAGGCGTACTGGCTTAGAAGGAGTATTTTGATTCTGCGCTTTGAAGCTTAACCGCCTTTGGGAGACGCGATTGATGTTCTTTCGATGCTCAATAGTCAAAGGAAATTGCCATCTTTATTTTAAAAGCAGAAAAATGTTGACAAGTAAATTCATTTTTGTTTTATTTCAAGAATCGTTAATCATGTTAAAAATGTCGTTCTGTAAAGCTAAAACAAATAAGAATTGCAAACAAAAGCACTAGGCTCAAATTTTATTGATAGGATGAAAATGAGCCAAACGCGTGATTCCATAGAGTATTTACAAAGTTAGAAAATGGTAATTTAAGGGAAAAGGACTACATCGAAACATAACGACCATTATCCTTCTACCAACTTTGAATTCTGGACATCCTGAGCTTCTGTCGAAGATGACCTTGACTGGAGTTTTCCTGATGGATGGCGCGACTGCTACTGGGGAATTTTCCCCTTTGTTGGACATAGTTACTTGCCATTAATCCCTAATTTTTTCCTGGATTGTACTTTGAGATTTCCAATGCACCGGGATGATTTTTTATTATGTCTCTAATTTTTGCCTGGACCGTCCTTTCGGGTTTTCAATCCACCGAGACGTTTTTTTTATTTAGGCGATGTATTTCTTGACTATGTCAACATTTGTGGGGTAGGCAAATTCCTCTCCATCCATGGTTGCGAGTCTCAAGGCACCGCCTAAGAAGGCTTTCCTGACCACATAAGGGCCATCGTAATTCGGAGTCCATTTGCCCCAGGAATCAGTGAGGAATGATTGTATCTTTTTTAGCACAAGGTCTCCTTTTCTGAAGACGTGAGGTCGAACCTTTTTGTCAAACACTTTCTTCATCCTTTGCTGATACAACTGACCGTGGCATAGAGCCATTATTCGCTTTTCTCCGATCAGGTTTACCTCATCATGCCGACTTTGACACCACTCATCTTCTGTTAGCTTAGCTTCCATCAATACCCGGATTGATGGTATCTCGACTTCTATGGGGAGCATTGCCTCCATGCCATATACTAGAGAGAAAGGGGTAGCCCTGTGGAAGTGCAAACAGATGTACGATAACCGTGAAGGGCAAAAGGTAACATTTTGTGCCAGTCTTTGTAGGTTACAACCATCTTCTGAACTATCTTTTTGAAGTTCTTATTAGCCGCTTATACCGCTCCGTTCATCTTAGGTTGGTAGGGAGATGAGTTATGGTGTTCAATTTTGAACTCAGTGCACAACTCTTTCATCATCTTATTATTCAAATTAAATCCATTGTCAGTAACGATCTGGCTTGAAACACCATAACGGCAGATGATATTGTTTTTGATAAATCGGACCACCACTTGTCGGGTTACATTAGCGTATGATGCTGGTTCGACCCACTTGGTGAAGTAGTCAATGGCTACCAGGATGAATCGATGTCTGTTTGAACCTTTGGGTTCAATCATGCCAGTCATGTCGATTCCCCATATGGAAAAAGGCCATGGAGAAGAAATAACTTTGAGATGTGTTGGCGGTACATGGATTTTGTCTGCGTATATCTGACACTTATGGCACTTCTTTATGTACTTGTAGCAATCAGATTCCATTGTCAACCAATAATACCCTGCTCTTAGAATTTTCTCGCCACTGTGTGTCCATTGGCATGAGTGCCAAAGGATCCCTCGTGAATTTCTTTTATCAGCATGTTTGCTTCTGGTCTGTCTACGCATTGGACCAAGACCAAGTCAAAATTTCTCTTATAGAGTGTATCACCGCTCAGGAAGAAGCTGCCTGCTAGCCTTCTGAGGGTCTTTTTGTCTTTTCTGGATGCCCCGGGTGGGTACTCTTGTTTCTGAAGGAAACATTTGATATCGTTATACCAAGGTTTGTCGTTTATGGCTGCTTCAATCGCGAAGATGTAAGTGGGCCGTTCAAGGCGCATTATGTCAATCTTAGGTACGTCGTTCCATTGACCTACACTAATCATGGAAGAGAGAGTGGCCAATGAATCAGCCATGTGATTTTCGTCACGAGGGATATGATGAAACACGATTCTATTGAAGAATGGCAACAACCTTCTCGCATAATCTTTGTAGGGAATCAGTCCTGATTGGTATGTGTTCCAATCTCCTTTGATCTGATTGATAACCAGGGCTGAGTCGCCATATACATCCAAGTTCTTAATCCTTAAGTCTATCGCTTCTTCGAGACCCATGATACAAGCTTCGTATTCGGCCTCGTTGTTTGTACATTTGAATGTTAATCTGGCAGTGAAAGGAATGTGGGTACCCTGAGGTGTTACGATGATTGCCCCAATTCCGTTTCCATAATGGTTCACAGCTCCGTCAAAGATTAGTCCCCATTGGGAACCTGGTTTTGGCCCTTCACTAGGTAGCGGTTCATCGCAATCTTTCATTTTCTGATACATGACATCTTCGTTTGGGAAGTCAAATCTGACTGATTCCTGGTCGTCAATCGGTTGATGAGCCAAATGATCACCTAAAATACTTCCCTTGACGGCTTTCTGAGCATGGTACTCGATGACGTATTCTGATAACAACATCTGCCAACGGGCAATCCTTCCCGTAAGAGCAGGCTTTTCAAAGACATACTTGATTGGATCCATTTTAGAGATTAACCAAGTAGTGTGACGAATCATATACTGGAGAAGACGTTTGGCTTCCTAAGCCAGAGCATATCAAGTTTTCTCAAGCATAGTGTACCTAGTTTCACAGTCGGTAAATTTCTTGCTCAAATAGTAGATGACAGACTCTTTCCTTTTGGTTTCGTCTTGTTGACCAAGTACACAACCCATGGAGTCTTCCAAGACTATTAAGTAGATGATCAGCGGTCTTCCTTCCACTGGAGGTGACAGAATTGGTGGATTCAATAGATATTCCTTGATACTGTCGAAGGCGGTGTGGCAGTCTTCTGTCCAAACGCATTCCTAATCTTTTTGAGTAATTTGAAGATCGGCGCACATGTCGCGGTCATAAGGAATATAAATCTGGAAATGTAATTCAAACGTCCCAGGAATCCCCTGACTTGTTTTTCAGTTTTTGGAGAAGGCATTTCTCGAATGGCCTTGACCTTGTCAGGATCAACCTCAATTCCTCTCTGGCTGACGATGAACCCTAGAAGTTTCCCAGAACGGACACCGAATGCGCATTTGTTGGGATCCAAGCGGAGTTTGTACTTTCTTAGATGCTCGAATAGTTTTTACAGGTGGGTCACATATTCCTCTTCTATCTTAGATTTGGCAATCATATCATCGACATATACCTCTATCTCTTTGTGTATCATGTCGTGAAATTGGGTTGTTATGGCCCTTTGATAGGTTGCCCCGGCGTTCTTCAACCTGAACGACATTACCTTGTAACAAAAAGTGTCCCATGGGGTGATGAACGAAGTTTTCTCCATGTCTTTTGGCGCCATTTTTATCTGATTATAGCCCGAGAATCCATCCATGAAGGAGAATACTTTGAATTTCGTTGTACTGTCTACTAGCATGTCTATGTACGGTAAGGGAAAGTCATCCTTTGGACTTGTTTTGTTCAGCTCCCTGTAGTTTACATACATTCTGACCTTTCCGTCCTTTTTCGGAACTGGTACTATGTTGGTTAACTATTGAGGATATTCTGATGTGGCGAGGAAACCCGCGTCAATCTATTTATGTACTTCCTCCTTGATTTTGATGGCCATGTCTGGATGAGTCCGTGTCAACCTTTGTTTTACTAGCGGACATTCCGATCTTAATGGTAGATGATGTTCCACGATGCTGGTATCCAACCCTGGCATGTCCTGATAGGACCAAGCGAATACATCGGGAAATTCTTTGAGAAGCTTTATCAAACCTTCTTTAATAGTTGGACTGAGCAGTACCCCAATCCTGAATTCTTTTCTCTCTTCTTCTGAACCCAAGTTGACTGTTTCCAACGGCTCTTTGTGAGGTTCAATGGACCTTTCCTCTTGCGTGAGTAATCGGGAGATCTCTTCTAGAATTTCTTCGTCATTTTCTTCTTCAGCCTCAAATACCGGGAATTCAAAGTTGGGAGACGACATTGGATCGTATGTTTCAATTGGGTTTAAAACAAGCAATATGCATGACGTGATGATTTATTTTTAGAAGAGATAGAGAGAATGAAAGAGTGTGTGCAGTGTTTTTTCTGAAAACTGCTTGTTTTTATTATTTGAGTTGTTTTTAGGATTACCATTTTCTGAAAAAGCGAAAAGAGAAAACAGCAATAAGTGCGGAAATTACAGAACGACGTTATTTTATTTATGATCTTGTAGATTCTTGAAACTACAGCCCTATAAAACAAAACTCTGTCACTTTGGACGAAGCGAAGAGGTATATTTACAGAAAGTAAGCCCTATCAAAACAACCGTTTCACCTGGGCAGGGTGAAAGGTTAAGATAAAGACGACAATTACTTAGACTTATGAACAACTTTCGGAATGTTGACAGCAACCCATTGGCGGTGAACTCCTCGGTGGATCACAAAGTCTGGTACCTTCCTTCTAGGTTTGTCTTCTGAAATAACGCTAATTTTTGGTGGAGAGGGATCTTTGGAATCTGTTTCCCAGGCAGAGTTGTCGTAGACGAACTCTTCTATTGTATCTTGCACCGTGTTTGTACTCTCAGGTAAATCTCCCCATCCAGTTGGCTGAATGTATTCGAGCCTGATACGAGAGCTCTCAGGTGCGGTGTACTTGACCAAGTATTCGAACTTGTCGTTTGGTTGTCCCAGGGTGTCCCGCACTTCTTTGGAACTGGAGGAGTCATCTCTTTCAATGACGTTGACCTCGAGAAAAACAAAGTTAAGGAACTCTAGTCCTGCAATCTTTGCAAATTCATCGTCGTGCTAGATATTCTCAGAATGCCCTGAGTGCTGATTCCATGACATGGTGGGGACACAGGTATTCTTTTCAATGATTCTCAGCTGATATGCCTCGTTCGACTGACTCTTTTATCCCAAGTCTCCTGGGTACGGCTGCCAAATAGGCAGACCATTGATTGGGCCATAATATTCATGATCAAAGTTGTCTTTCATCAGAGTGTCCTCCTCTAATGAGTTTGGTGGAGCACGACATTCTTCCAAATCATAATCTCTGTATATCATTTTGACATCTGATCTTGGTATAAATCTCAGACTCTGTGCGGGATAACAAAATGGCGTGGGCACCTCTTCCTGAGACATATAACCGCCCTCGTTAAGATAGGACTGCCATTCTTCATCTGTATCGGAGGGATCACCCTCGTTGATGGTATGTACTTCTTGAGACACTAGGTGAAGAAAGCCTCCACTATGGAAGAAATCCTGAATGGGATGAAGTCTTTCATTATTAGTAGCACTCTGAGTACAGGTTGAGGAAAAGCCAAGACCTTTCTTTGTTTTGTTATTCGTAGAAATGACAATTTGTTCCCATCCTTTTGCATTGTTACTTTTTATCACTTCGAGAGCATCTCTATACGAGGAAATTGACACTCCCTTTTTGGATTGACTGTCCTTGCTCACCAAAAGTGCTTGGAACTAAGTTCCAACAACCTCCTCTGGTTCTACACAAGTGGATGACGATAAGTTACTCACGGTTAAGGCTTGTTCTCCACACACTGTGACTAGTTGGTCATTCTTGACGAACTTCAGCTTCTGGTGAAGTGTCGAAGTGACTGCCCCAGCCTCGTGTATCCATGGTCTTCCTAACAAACAGCTGTATACTGCCTGGATGTCCATTACCTGGAAAGTGACTTAGAAAGTGTGAGGACTGATAGTTATGGGAAGGTCGATTTCGCCGATAACCGTTTTCCGGGATCTGTCAAATGCTTTGACGATGACCTCACTGCCTCTCATCGGAGATCCCTTAAATGATAGTCGCATTAAAGTGGACTTCAGCATAACATTCAAAGCCGATCCTGTGTCTACAGTACGCTGACTAAAGCATCGTCTTGGCAGGTGACTGTAATATTGAGCGCCATATTGTGACTTTTGCCTTCTTCTGGCAATTATTCATCACTAAACCCCAAGTTTTTGCAGGAAGTGATGTTGGAGATGATGTTGTCGAATTGTCTTATCATCACATCCTGTTCCACAAAGGCTTGCTCTAAGACTTTCTGTAGAGCCTCTCTGTGAGCTTCAGAACTGAGTAAAAGAGACAACACAGATATTTTTGAAGGAGTTTGCAACAGTTGATCAACAATATTGTACTCGCTCTTTTGGATGAGCTTCAGCATCTCATCATCATTCTTTGAAAGGTCGGGACCACTGGATTGACCGACTGGCTGATCAAAAACTTCTGTTTGAGGTTCCTTTTCTCTGGTAGGTTCTCTAACTCCTCGTTTGAAGATTCGACCGCTCCGTGTGTAACACCCCAAAATTTGCCCTCTTACTTTTAGCTAACTGGCTTATGTTTCTTTGCATTTCTTGCATTAGCATTTGTGCATATCTTTGGTTCTTAGCATGGGATCAAGGTACTTGGTTCATCTCAAGGGAGTCTCAAGCCTCGAGGTGTTTTGAGGAGTTCATCATATCTTCATAAGGTCAAGAATGGAAAAGGATTTCAAGTGAATCTTTCCCTCCTAACCAGAGGGACCAAATTAGGGTTTTGGTTTCAAAAGGGCTTCTTGTTAAACTTTGTGGATTCAAGCATGCTCTCATAGGTTTCATATGCTCACAAGTGATCATAGAGGAAGGCTTGGCTAGTGGTTCATTGTGGAAGATCTTCAGTGGATCAGTTACTTATGAAGTAAGCAAAAGTCAACTGTAAGGAGGAAAGTCAACCATGGAATTTTGAGGTCCTCTTCATGATTTTAAGGTCTTATGCCCTCATATGGTCCTCAAAGGCTAGGATTCCTACCATTCATCAAGAATCAAGAGTTTGTGCAAAAGTTACTATTTTTGGAAAATGACCTATAGTGTGAAATTTCCATTTTTGGCAACTTTTCCAACCATCTTCAACTTGACTTTTCATCATCAAGGAAGCTTCAAATGAATTTTCCTCAAACATGAAAGTTGAAGATCTCTCTCTCCCATTTCTAAAAAGTACTAGATTGTCTCCATATCATTTGTGAAACTCAAGTTATGATCAAGAGACTCAAGTTAATCCATTTCATGACATTTCTAATAAGTGAGGTATATGGCATGAAATGGATTAATTCAAAGGTGTGAAATGGATCCACCTTTCTAATAAGTGAGGTATATGACATGATTTGTGAGTTTTCATCATGTAACTTGATTTTGTGGTGTGCATTGTGTTCCTCATGAGTTGCTGATCATGCTGATATGTTTGGATGTGATTTTGGTCGTGTATCATGGTTGTATTGTAGATCTGAAGTTTTTAGATCTAAACTTTATCTCTTCGATTTGCTTTGTGTGTTAATGATCTGTTGATTTAAACTGCATATTCTTAATCCTTGTTGAATTCTGAGTGGAATGATGTACGTTTTTGCAATTTCTGGGAATTTTTGAGTTTGTGCTCGCCGGAGAAGGTGACCGGAGCTAGGGTTCCGGCACCTGGTTTGTTTTTCAGGTCGTCTGAGGTTTGAAGGAAGAAGACGTAATCCTGGCCGTTCGTGGTGTTGATCTGATGGTTCAGATCTTGCCACTTCATTTAATTTTGTTGTGTTTTATTTAATGTGCGTGTGTGCTACTCCATGCTAGTTATCATGTGCTTCAGATCTGGTCACACATCTTGCATGCTTTGTGTTTTGATTGACTTGATCTGGAAAGTTGGATTAATCTGATGGTTGTTTTGTGCCAACACATTAAAAATTCCATGTGCCATTCACGTGTTGTGTTTTTATTTCTGATGATTGGATATGCGCGCGTGTACGTTGTTATCATGAACTATTGATCTGAGCCTTTGATCTTGTATGATCTTTGATTTTGTTGACTTGATATCATGTGTTGGATTAATCTTGTGGCTGGTGTGAGTCAATCATGTTGACAGAGGCTTATGGTTTTTGTTGACTTGCGCTGATGGATCATTTGAACTGGGCCTTCTATCTAAACCCCCCCCCCTTTGAGCCCAATTGCCTTTGGAACGTGATTTTCTTGCTTGTTGCACCCCTGGTTGCTTTTATTTCTTTTTTTTATTTTATTTTTTGCATAGTTTTGCTTTTTAATTTTTAAAAATAGTTTTATGCATCAAAAAATTACCAAAAAATCATGGATCATCTTTGGCATTTTATAAAATTTTGGCAAATTTTATTTTCCATTTTTATTTTATTTTGTGCCTCTGAATTAATTGTTTGTTGATTTTCTTTGTGAATTTCTTCACTTGTGCACACTTAATTTTTAAAAATACTTTATTTCATTTTTAAAACTTTTTCATATTGCATTTTAGTCCCTCTCCTTTGCATATTGGTTCATGGTTCCTATGTGATCTTTGCCTAATTGTTTGAGGTACTTAAACTTGGAATTTTGGTGTGATCTTTTGACATGTTGCTGACTTCTGACTTAGGTCACTTGGGTTTTAATTTCACAATTTTTGAATGTCATTTGATATATGTTTGATTATTTGTGCTTAAGTGAATTATGCATGATCATCATATGACACCTCTTAACCCTAATTGATTTGCCATGCCTAATTGATTGAATTTCTTCATGATTCTTTGCATGAGCTTTTGGTATGATGTTTACCCCTGGTTGAGGTCCTTTGAGACTTATTTTTGCATTTTATGAATCATGTTTGGCATATGCTAAGTGTTTGGACTTTGACTTCCTTTTGTGGACTTTCTTTGGTACATAAGGTTTCATGTTTTTCTCTTGTACATGAGAATTGTTGATGATGGTGTGATCTTGATTCTGACTTGATTTCATCTTTATTTTATTTTTCTCATTTCATCTTGATATGAAGTTCATTGGTGCTTAATTGTGCATTTCTTATAAGTATGTTTGCATTCTTTCATGAGTACCTTTGCATGCTTACTTGAGATGTTTTGCATGACCTTTGAGATTTATTTATTGATGTGAGTTGGATATACTTGATATGATGTGCTTGCTGCCCTATCTTGTTTCTTATCTCATTCTTCTTTTTCTCATTCTTCTCCTTCACTCTATTCCTCCCATGAATCTCAAGACTTGTTTAAGTATTGGATTCTCTCCCTTTAGAGCTACCTAGTCCAACTTAATTTTTGATTAAGCTTGGAGTAGGATTAGCATTAGGTTTTAGGTAGTCGTCTCTCCTAAGCCTCACTAACCATAGGTCATCCATGCATGATAACATTAGGACTCTCATTTTCCCTTTAGAGTTTTCCTTGGGTCTTCTCTCTTCTCATCTCAAAACTTCTTGAAAACACTTAATAAAGATAAAGTGTATTGCGCACGAGCCTTAAGCGTGGGGAATGAGAAATGAGGGGTTTCCTCTCATCTTTCTAGAGTGCTTAGCGGGCGTCCTGTCTTTGGGCGATTCGTTAAGTATTCGTCCCTGTGCCCTAGACTTTGGTGCAATGCAAGTTATGAACTAACTTAAAACACTTCTGTCCAAAAAACACAAAAACAAATTCAAATCTTTTTATCCTTCGGGATTGTTTGGTTCCAGACCATTTTTAGAAAAGAGCATGTTACCTTCCGTCTAAGTCGCTCATAAAAAACACTTACCCATTCGTGGTCGTACCCACAAACTACATTAGCTCTGATTCCTCTCTCTCGTCCGATTGAGGATATGTAGGCACAAGACAGCGATTGTCTTGGCGAGCAACCATCCCCCACAGTTCCCGTCCGAACTACGTTGACTTTGACTTTCCCATTGCACTGAGGGAGTACGTAGGCCTAGGGCATCGAATATGTCCAACCGAGTCCGTCTTAGTCACCCCCATCCCCGTTTTCTTTTGTTCGGCCATAGATAGTAGGACAGCTCACCCTCTGTTTAGACAACAAGCGTGAATCCCATCGAGTACGATGGATGCGTGGGGTGCTAACACCTTCCCCTCGCATAACCGACTCCCGAACCCGGACTATGGTTGCGATGACCATTTCTTTCACCCTTTCTCTTCAGGTTTATGCAGTGTTTCCTTTCCCTCTCTCGGGATAAATACACATTGCTGGCGACTCTGTGTCTTCTGCGCCACTCTCGCGTTTGTACCGTTGGATGCGAATCTTTCGGGAGAGACAGCTGGCGACTCTGCTGGGGACTCTAGTTGACCTCTTGATGGTCCATCCCCTTTAGCGAGTCGATCCTAGCGCTTGTTTGTTTTTTGTTGGGTGTTTATTTGTTGTGCTTTATTATGTTATATGTTACTGTTTTACAGCTGTTATTGCATTGCATTTCATTTTATTATTGTCATACTGGATATTGCTGTGCTGTGCTGGCTGGTTTCTGTTTGGCAGGTTGGGTTGTTCTGAGAGATAAGCTCAATACCCAAGCTTGAGTACACCCTAGGACTAGAGTGGAGAGTAGTGGGACCTACGTGCCCGCTTGGTACATTTGTGTGTTCACGAAATTCACAACCAGACGAGGCTATCTTGGGACGCATTCGGACATGTATGTCTTGCGCATGTTAGGGTGTTGATCTAGAGAGCTGTCGACTCTGGTGACCGTTTCTCCGATACCTTAGTTGCGCCTCTCCTCCCGAGATGTGACAGTGGCAGACCACGTTCCGTGGCAAACCCATTGCACATTCTCGATCCGAGGACCCAATGCTGAGGGACTCGCATAGGATGACCTTATTTTTTAGGGGAATCAGTTGAGGCCTCCTCGATTGATGATGATGCCAAACCAGAAATGGTGAACGTATCATCATTTCTCGACCTGAGAGTCTGGGATATTGAGGATCCTCGCCTTTCTAGAACCCACATGTGAGATAGGATGGGTGTTTGCAGGTTTGCAGGAAACCGAAACCTTCAACCTACCCGGTTTTCTGGATTTCTCATCAGTGTTTGATTATCTGGGTTTCTAGTTATCTCAGTGGTTCGGTATTGTAGAATTCTGGTTTTCTGGGTTGTGGTTCTTGTTCAGTTAGCAGCACAGCATATCCAGCAGTGATGCCTTGATCCCATGCTTGCATGTGCATATCATTTTTCTTGCATTCTAACATGTTTGACATTTTTCAGGGCTTGCATCTTACTCTTGATTCCGGTTTTCTGAGGTTGCCTTAACATGGACGTCCAGAGAAAGAAGATTGTTGCTTATTCGTTCCCAGACCCGACCTTGACGTTTATTCACAAGTTGATTAGTATGGCTGGTCCCGGAGTTCGTACAGAGTTCGTTGGAAAGTATGGGAGACTTCTGAAGTTTGTCTACAGTATCTCCAAGTATGAGAAGGATGCCATTCATACACTTCTTCGGTTCTATGATCCGTCTTTGCGTTGCTTCACTTTCCTAGACTATATCTTGGCTCCAACGTTGGAGGAGTTCTCATTTATTTTGGGAACCCCATCAGGCATGACATAGTATTCTTTTCTGAAGAACGTCCCGGGATAAAAGAAATGGCCACTGCTCTTCATATTAGTGAATCCGCTCTGAGCAATAATATTGTGGAGAAACAAGGAGCTAAGGGTTTCTTATTGAAGTTCTTGTTTGATCAAGCTTGCACACATGTTAAGGAGAGGAATTGGACTGCTTTCCAAGCTATTCTGGCTATGTGCATCTATGGGATTGTCCTGTTTCCCAATGTTCCTGATCTGGTGGATATGCATGTTATCAAGATCTTTATTTCAAAGAATCCTATACCTACCTTGCTAGGTGATGTGTATCACTCAGTCCACTACAAGAATGAAAATAGGCGTGGAAAAACTGTGAGTTGCTGTGCACCACTCTTATCTACTTGGTTTCTGAGTCATCTCCCCGAAGCTGGTGCTTTCGTTGATACGAGAGATTCTCTGAAGTGGTCAAAGAGGTTAATGGGCTTGACTGCTGACAACATTGTTTGGTTCAACCATGACTTGCTAGGAATGGAGATTATTTGCAAGTGTGGAGAATTCCCTAATGTACCCTTGATAGGGAGAAGAGGTGGAATTAACTATAATCTTTCCCTTGTTATCAGGCAGTTTGGTTATCCTTTAAGAGGTCCACCTGAAGAGCTAGATATCAGAGAGTCCTTATTCTTCAATGGTACTGAGGATCAAGAGATGATAAGGAGGATTGTGAATGCTTGGAAGTAGGTGACCAAGAAGGGAAAAACTTCATTCGAGAAATGTAACAACCGGGCCTTTCCTTCCTATGAAGAGTGGATTAAGAAAAGAGCAGAAGATGAGCTTCTTCCCTTCCCGGTGGAACCACCTTTGTATCCTTTGATGATCGTGGCTCCCACGACTGTTGATGCAGAGAAGTATGATAAGTTATGGGCTGAGAAGGAGAAACTCCGAGAGGAGAATCGTGAACTGGGCAGAGAGGTTGGTCAGTTAAAGCATGAAAAAGGTGAAGCTATCCATGCTGCCAGGTTGAAATCAAAACTTTTGGTTGTGAAGGAGAAAGAATTGGCTAAAGAAGCCACAGCCAGAGAGAAAGTGGCTCAAGCATTGAAAAGCGTTAGCAAGGTCCTTTTGTCCAAAAAGAAAGAGTTAGCTTATGCTATGTCAAGAATTCACAGGTTCCATGACCGTCGAAATACAGCAATTACTGCCAACAGGTTGAAGGAGGACAAGTATCTGGAACAGATTGAAGGTTTGAAGACAGAGCTTCGGAAAAAGGATAAGGAAATTTTATCAGGGATCTTTGAGAGGAGAGCAATTGAGGAAAAACTCAAGGAAACCATGGCAGATATGGAACAACTGAAGATCCAAGCCGAAGTGAAAAGAGCCAGGAGCGAAGGTCCAAGTTCAGGTGGAGCTTCTGGAGAAGATGATTGGCAGTTGCATAGTCGTTATTTAACAGGAATCTTGCATAGGAGAGATCTTCTGATTTAGGAGTTGATTCAGAGACCAGAGCATCCTAATACCAAGAAGCTTCTCAAGGAAGTGCAGAATTGGTGCAAAAATAATGACGAATGCGGAATTCTAGCACGGCTGAGTCTTGATGATATGCTTTAGTTTCCTTGCTGTTGTTTTCTTTGTATTTCCGGGATCACCGCCAGGCTTGTTGGTCGGGGTCTTTGTTTATGCTTATTCAGACTTGTGTTATAACAGATGCTTATTCTCTTTATATGATCAGGAATTCAGTTCTCTTCTGTTGTTAAAACTGGAATCAAGGGATAGATCGCCTTGATAATGTTCATACATGTTTTCATTTGCATTTGCATGATCATAATCATTTTTGCATAACAGGTTTATCTCTGGTTTTCTTATGTTCTCCTTTCTTCAGGCAGGATAGCTGATCAACCGATTCACCACTATTCTACTCGACTCAATTAAAAGAGAGTCATAGAACAGATGCAAGCTGAGATGGCTGCTATGTAGGCGTGTATTGACCAGTTTATGGAAATGATGCAAGGAGTTGTACAGGGGCAACAAGAGCTCAGGACCCTGGTGCAACCTCTTGTGGCAAGAGTTGATGAGAACGGTGTACTATATGGCGGTGCTCATACTCATGTTATTCCTCCTGGCGGAGTTGGTAGCGGAAATGTTGGTGGTAATGGAGCTCAAGGTGGAGTGCCAATTCCTTCTTTGGTAGGAGGAGGAAGCACTATTCGTGTAGTTCATGGCCATCATTATGATGACCATCAAGACGATGTTTTCTCTGTGCGAAGCATGGATGCTGGTATCCCTGCTGGTAATGATGAAAGGATCCAGCTGATTGAAGAGCAGTTGAGGGGGGTTGTGGATCAAAATACTCTGGGCATGGACTTGGATGATCTAGGACTGGTTACAGGCGTCATTATCCCACACAAGTTTCAGACACCTACTTTTGAAAAGTACAACGGTATGACTTGCCCAAGGACTCACGTGAGGGCGTACGCAAGTAAAATGGCTGCTCATGCAAAGAATGAGAAGTTGATGATGCATTGCTTTCAGGATAGCCTATTTGGGGCATCCTTGGAATGGTATATGCAGCTAGAGAGGAAAGACGTTCGTAATTGGAGAGAGCTGGCAGGGGCTTTTATCAAATACTATCAATACAACACCGACATGGCTCCCAATCATACACAGCTACAAAGCGTGTCCCAGAAAAGCAGTGAAACCTTTAAGGAGTATGCGCAGAGATGGCGCGAGTTGGCGGTGAGGGTGCAGCCGCCAATGTTGGAAACAGAAATGTTGAAAATGTTCATGGACACCTTGCCCAAACATTATTACGAGAAATTGTTGCCTTGTGCGCTAGGCAAGTTCACAGATTTGATCATGTTAGGTGAGATGGTAGAAAGTGGGATTAGAGCTGGGAAGGTCTCAGGCAGTGATGAGCCATCTTCTGGTCAGGGGAAGAAGCCGTATGTGAACTATAAAAAGAAAGAAGAAGCCAATTCTGTCGCATCCTATAGGGGAAAGGGGAAACAACAACAAAACTATAACCAGCAGGTGGCTTTAGTGATTATTCATGCAGCACTCCCACCTCTGGCAGCACCTCAAAGACAGAATCGCGCTCCGCGCCAACAACAATTCACACCTAAGCAGAACAGACACTTTGATACTCCACCTCTACCATATTAACAATTGTTTCAGCATTTGCTTCAGTTGAAGTTAGTTGAAAAGAGGACTTTGGCTCCTCCTGTTGGTAATCCGCCTCCCGGGTACAATCCTAACGCCCATTGTGATTTTCATTCTGGGGCACTTGGGCATCATCCCGAGAACTGTAAAGCTTTTAAGCATAAAGTCCAGGACTTGGTAGATTCAAAGGCTATTAGCTTTGCTAATGATGGACCTAATGTTGTGCAGAACCCGATGCCTAACCATGGTGGGCCAGGGGTTAATGTTGTGATAGAAGAGTGTAAGTCTCTGAACCTTGTTATGAATGTGGATGATTTGAAGACACCGATGAAGGTAGTAAAGGACAGGCTGCTAAAAGGTGGGGTATATCCCGGCTGTGATGAAAATTGTCCAGAGTGCATGGTACAGATTAATGGTTGTGGTTTATTGAAGTCTGGGATTCAGGGTTTGATTGATGAAGGATGTCTGCAATTCGACCGTTGTGATCAGCAAAAAGAGGTTGTTAATGATGATGTTGCTACTATTGTTATTCCTTTCAAGACAGTTGTAATATTGTAAGACCCTAATTTTTACCCCTAAGATTTCACTCATCTCATTTGCATCTCATAACCACAAACAAGATCGCAGTTTGTGTTTCTCCTGAGCACCTGTGTGATTCTCACTTTCCTACTTGCTTCTGTTTATCTAACCTCTAACCAAAAATACAAAAATATGCTGTCGTTTGCTTGTTTCTCTCTGTGTGTTGTGCAGGTTTGTCAAAGACAATGAAGTGGTTTCAAGTCACAGGTGTTTGTTCAAAAGCAAGATGTCTTGTGCTGAGATTCTTCAGTTTATCAGGCATTGGTGCATATAAGTTTTGGGGTTCAGACAGATTCAGATGGCTATTGTTCAGTTGTGGCTTGTTCAGTGGTAGCTGTGTGCACTTTATCAGAGGCTTGTGAAACCAAAAAATTCAAGTTTGGTTTTGGGCTAAAAAATAGAGCTTGGTTATCCATTCAATTCCATGATCCACTTCATAAACCATTTTTCACATTTTTAACCAATTTATCCATATCCTTTTATTTTACTACCAGAACCATTTTTTTCCCTAATCCATTTCCTAAACCAAATATCCACATTTATCATTTCACATTTCAAATATCCAAATTCAACTATCCATTCCTTAAACCATTTCTATTAACCACTTTTGTTTCTAAACCATTTATTATCCATTTTCATAAATCTAATTCCAATAATCCATTTTAGAAACTAATTCCATCACATTTCCAATATCCATGACGAATACCCATTATTTTCCATTTATCCATTTAGAAATCCACTTTCACCATCCAATTCAAATTCCAAAAATCCAATTTCTATGTAAATCAAATACTTTTTTTTTAACCCATTTTGACCATTCACTATCCATATATGTATCAAATCCATTTTTTTCTTTAACTCATAAACATTTTTTTCATTTATAATCTCTTCTAACCAAAAAGTCCATACATCCCTTTACATAAAAAATGCACCAAAAAAAAAATGGCCCATTGTCTTTTCTTTGCCTTAAGCCCATTGGTTACAAAAAAAAAAAAGAAAACCATTACACAAAAAAAAAATTGCCAAAACAAAAAAAAGGCCTTGGAGTTCGCACGGCCCACTTGTTTTTTCTCCTTCATCACATTTCATCAGCTTCCAATCCATTCTCCAGCCGTGACCTTCCCACGCCGTCCACACCATCATCATTAAGCCAAAACCCAGCCGAGCTTCCAACTCTCCAAGTCGAACCGCTACTCCAAGCCAGTACCTTCCAAGTCGAGCCGCAAGCAGCTCCAAAACACTACAACACAATAAGCAAAACGACATCATTTTTCCAGAAAAAAAGTCACGCAAAGCACACGGCATCAAACACAAACACTTCAACGCCAGAAAAAGAAGCAAAACGGCACCACAAACTCTCATTTTCAATTCCAAATCCTCACCAATTCTTCTATAAATACAAGCTTTTCCCCACTCTTTTCTTCAAGCTTGAATAGCCAACAAAATTCTGTCCAAAATTCAACCAAGCTTCAATTAATTTTCATCTTCAATTTCCTTCACCATATTCTCAAAAATTCAACCAAAACTTCCAAAAAATTCTGCACTCATTAAAACTCAACAACATCAACAAATTCAGCAACGATTCACACAACAACAACAACAACACGTTCCAAAAAAGGAAGAAAAGAGGAAGAATATTTCTCACCATTTTAGAGGTATTGAAAATTTCCGACGTACTTCGGATCCAAATTTCTCTTGGCATAGTTGATTTCAATTGGAATTGTTGGTATACTTGAGTTTCTTTCGCGATTCCGATCGAAACCGTATGAATTTCGCATCCCGCCGCTCCGATCCGACGGAACTCCAAATTTCAAGCATGGAGGAAGTGAATAGTAACCGTGGCTTTGGATGAGGAAGAAGACTTTTTCTCTTTTTTTTTATTTTACTGATACATTGCATTTGCTTCCTTTTAATTTCCTTTTTTTGGTTTGGAAAAATTTTCAATGAAAATTGTTTGGGCCTAGAGCCCATGCGCATATATTACTACACTACCACCATTCCAATTTCACACCTCCCTCACTTTTTATTACCATTTCCTTTTCCCTTTTTTTTTTCTAATTTTTCTTTCTAACACTTTTTTTTTATTTTATTTTTGGATTTATTACTATTTTTGAATTTTGTTATGAAAAACTTTCTTGAAAAAAGTTGTTTAGAAAAATATCTTAATTCGTTTTTTTTTTTCATTTGGTTTATACTTTCATTTTCTTTTTTTGTTTGGTTGTGTGGATCATAATTTTTTAGATCCACTTTTCTTCATCTATTTTCTTTTTGATCGATGAAATTCGAAGTGATCGTGAAACTCCTTTGTTGAATTTCGATCGAGACGAGATCATTACCACCTTTTCTTTTCGTGTGGCATTGCTTTAGGATGACGATCCATATATCGTTCATCTCGCGTGCATTAACACATACATCTCATGGCCGGCCTCATTCGTAGGGTAATTTCTCGAACAAATTACTCGGCGTGCGCTTAACATAGACCAAAATTTGTCCCGCCTCGGAAAATTATCAAGAATAGTTGATATTTGTCTTTTGGTTCAAAACTTATGAAACTTGTTGTTAGGAGGCTTTGGTCTTATCAATCCTCTAATGAGTTCTCATTAATCTTGACCTAAGTGCAAGTATTCAATTATAATTGATCACTAACTTCAACTACTAATCACTAACTTACTAACATTACTCTTGTACTAACTTCTTTACAATTACTTCTCGCACCCTATCTCTTTTACTTTTATGCTTCATTTTATCATTTCATTTCATGTTTAAGCTTCCGTAATTTTTCCTTTGTCCGTTGGACATATGTTTATGCTTCCGCAATTTTTCCTTTGTTCGTTGGACACATGTTTATGCTTATGCCTTTTTCACTTTGTCCTCTTGGACCTAAAACATTAATAAAGGCAAAAACCTCTAAAAAACTTGTGACTCTAATCTTGGACTATGGTTACTATCCTTTGCAATGGACATGGAGTTTCGCATTTAGACCTTGGACATCCAATGCAATTCTTGGAACCTTGGACTTAGAACTTAGGACATTCCTCCCTTTGCTTTGGAATTATGGTTCGAAGACTTGGAAGCTTACTTGTGTGGTTAGGCTATTCTCTTCCTTAGCTTTTACTTTATGCTTTAGGATAGTCTCTTCTTCTCCTCCCCATTCTTCAATTTTCAAAACTCTCTCACTTTTTCAAAACCTTCTTGATTTCAAACTTTCACCGCTTTCATAAACAAACCTTGACTTCGTCAAGTTGATTTTACTATTTTCTTTTCATTTCTTAATCAAATGCTAAACTACATAAGCATATTGACACCTTTTCAAAAAACCTTAAAAAACACCAAACTCATCACTCTCTTTTGTGCCCTCGCGCACTTTTTACTTTAACTTTTTCATAAGTTTAGACATGATTTATTTCTTTAAGCGGAATTATTCGCTTGGAAATGATGACTTGTCTTTACATTTAAAAACGACCAAAAAAAACTATTTTCACTCTTTGTACCACGAACTACGGGGTTTTGATCCTACATTGCACATCGTGGGTACGTAGGCATGAGACGACAAGTCTCTCCAAACACAAAAATCTTAAAAATAATTTCTCTTCTCATCTCCTCAATCACTTTTCAAGAAAACCTTTTTCAGACCAAAAGTGGTAGATATTTCAAAGGGCTCCTATAGAGTACTATAAACGTTTTGGGTGCTAACACCTTCCCATTGCGTAACCAACCCCCCGAACCCGGACTCTCTTCACTTGTTCTTGTTGTAGAGCTTGTGTAGGTTTTGTTCGCTCTTTTTCCTTTCCTTTTTTGGATAAAATAAAAGTGCGGTGGCGACTCTTGCTTTTCTAGTTAAGTTAATCAATAGCTTATACTCATGATTTTGCCGCTACAGAAAAGTGGCGACTCTGCTGGGGATCGAACCCAAAATATCTGGTTCCTTGAGGGGTTTAGCCTACTTTGACTTATTTACTACTTTTGTCTGATTTGCTTGTTACTTGTTTGTTCTATTTTGGAGTTTCTCTGTGCATGAGATAGGTCCTATACCCGGACCATAGTCAAGGGAACTTTGAGGGAGTCGAATCCTGAAAAAGAAGAACTTGAGAATCCATCCACTCGGTGGTTGCTTCTTTGGAATTACTGATGCCGATCGAGCAATCGAGAAGGCATTACTTTTTCCATAGAAGCCTATAACGCTGAGAACTGTAGTACCCTTTAACCCATCCTAGCCATTTTAGGATCGTGGCGCGAAAGCTATGAAGATGCAAATCTGACTTAGCTGTCACGCGATGCCACACTCAGGTTAGATTCTCTTGAGGATAACTACCAACCTCCGACCAAATCGGTGTGCTGGTGTGTCTGATAATGAATTGTGGACCCTGGGCACTCTGTTAGAACCGCTGTTTTCTGCAGGTACAATGAAGACAAACCTTAGCACATTCCTTTTGTGGATTGGTTCTTAACCTTGGCTTCATGCTCGTGACTTAGACCTTTGAACCTGTGTGCTTTGAGTGATCTTGTTTGTGGTTGTTGCATCCATGCACTCTTGCATCCATGAGCATACATATGCATTTCTTCTAGGTTGTCTCAGAAACTCATTTCGGTTGTCTCCTTCTCCAGTTATCTGTTCGCCGTCAAGCTGTTTCCTCAACACAACTACGAAACTAGAGCTGCTGTCAGATTGAGAATGGAAAACCAAGAACAACACAACGCCGAAGTCAGAATGGAAATTGATGAGTTGAAGGCCGGTATGACCAAACTCACAGAAATGCTGCAAGTTCTGATTGCTAGAGGTGAACCACCTCAGAGGACTGTGATTGTGGAAACCTCATCTGCTGTTGTCGATCCTCCACTGAATCACAAACCAGAAGAATTTGGGTTACCTCCGAATTACTCGCCACCGTTTGCAACTACTCCTGTGTTTGTCTCGCCAGTATCTTCAGCTCTATTATTCACTGAACCATAGCCTGTTGTGCATTATGTTGCTCAAGCTGCTCCTGAGAATCCTTTCATGTACCATGCTGCTGGTCCACAATCTGAAAGTCAGGGAGAATCGGGATACATTGAAGAAGTCAGAGAGCAATGGCAAACTCTTGACAAAAGGATAAGAGCTGTGGAAGGAAGTGATGTCTTTAATGCTGCTGCAATGGACATGTGTCTGGTTTCCGACTTGGTCATTTCTCCAAAATTCAAGACTCCTAATTTTGAGAAATACCAGGGGCACACCTGTCCCAGAACCCACTTGGTGATGTACTGCCGCAAGATGGCCGCTCATGCAAAATATGACAAGCTGCCCATTCATTGTTTCCAAGACAGTTTGAGTGGGGCTTCAATGAAATGGTATATGGGACTTAATAAGAACCGTATCCAAAGCTGGATGGATTTGTCTGATGCTTTCTTAAAGCAGTATAAGTACAATCTGGACATGGCACCTGACCGCCGTCAATTGCAGAATATGGCTCAAAAAGAAAAAGAATCCTTCAAAGAGTACGCTCAGCGATGGAGAGAGCTAGCTGCTCAAGTGGAGCCACCATTAGCTGAAAAAGAATTGACTGGTCTATTCATGGACCCTCTTCATCCACTCTATTGGGAAAAGATGATAGGCAGTGTATCATCTGGTTTTACTGACCTAGTCATTATCGGAGAAAGACTAGAAGAAGGTATCAAGAAAGGAAGGATTGCCAATGCTGAAGCCTTCAGTGGTGCTAAAAAGTATGTTGGGAATTTTCAAAAGAAAAAGGATGGTGATACCCATGCTGTTTCAGTTGAGAGGAAACCTCGTCAGCGACAACAATATGTAGCTGCAGTTGCTCCAGTTGTTAATGCTCAACCAGCTCAAGCTCCTCGTCAGACTGTCAGACAGAATCAGACTCGCAATAGGGTTAACTTTGATCCTATCCCGATGTCTAATACTGAGCTGTATCCATGTCTTGTAAAGAAAGGTTTGATTACAACGAGGGCTCTACCTCCTCCTCCAAACCCTCTTCCAGCTGGCTACAGGGCTGGTCTTCACTGTGAGTTCCATCAAGGTGGGGCAGGTCATAACTTGGAAGGTTGTTTCGCATTGAAAGCTAGAGTACAAGAATTAGTGAAAGCAAATATTCTGACTTTTCTTGATGATAATCCCAATGTTGTCAACAACCCTTTGCCAGAGCATGCCAAGTGAAGTTTGAGTCAGTTCAGACAGATCATATCCTAAAGCCAGTGTTTCAGATAGGACAGCTCATCCTTGTTGCTGAGTATTCATTAGGCCTTGTTTCTTTCTGTTTGCATTTTCCTTTGATTGTATTGTCTGTTTGCTTTCGAACTTTATTTGTACTTTCATGGTAATTTCAATGAAATGAGCAATGCAATGTTTGATTCAAATTCATTTATATTCACTGTGTGCATCTTTATGCTTTCCTTTTTCACAAAAAAAAATATATCTCCCGTTCACTTTCTTTATTGAGCTTTTGTTTATGCAAAGATTGGAAGGAGGATGACGAAAGCGAAATACCTAAAATTGCTGAACTGTATGCTTTCAATTAAAACTTGGCTGAGGATGTACAGGCATTGTTTCAACTCCCAAACACTGGAGAAATAAGGAAGTTAATCCTTTGTCAACCCCTTTGAGCCTAGAAGTTGGAGTTTCTTTCTGTACGAAAAAACCCGCAATCTTAACCTGGGGATGGGTAGTTCTCAGTTAATTTGACTGTGCATGCAAAACACTTTCCAATAAAGGTTGCAATCACAAACTTTCCTTCGCACACATCAAAGAAGTGTCGAAGATGTCTTTCAAATCAAAAGCCAATGATGGTTCACTGTAATCATTAAGCCAGGCAGTCACTATCTAAAAAAATGGATGAAAAAAAAATCAAATGAAGAGCCCGCTAAGTCAAAACCTATGAAGGAGACTTAGGCAAAAAATTGGGGCATCCCGCTGACTGTAAGCTCAAATGACACAGTTCAGGCAAAAGTTAGGGTAACAAAAATCAATCAAGAGGTTACCAAAATCCTCAAAGACAAAACAAGTTGACTAAGGTCCTCATCAAAAACAACAAAATGTTGTAAGAAATAGTGACTGCCATCTCAAAAATCCCTTGAGCCATCATCATAACAGTGTTGCAATTCCAAAATACCTGGAACCTGAATGTATAGTTTGAATTAACTGAGCATAGGACTGGAGATCATCACGAAGAATGGGTTGGGTACAAATAAACTTTGAGCCTATATCCTTTGTTTCAAAAACCGTGAACCATACCACGTTACAACCTTCAAAAGACCTAATTGAAGCCAGGTTTCTTTTGAAAGCATACTACAGCAAGGTTGTGTAAACTGACTCCTATGTTTATTGCCAATCATTTGCTTTGATGTCTTACCTTTGCTTTATCTTTCATCTTTGCATGTCTTAACCGCCGTGTTTTGACAAGTGTTTCATTTTGCTTTACATCAATAACATCATTCCAAAAATGATTTTTGATTTCAAAATTGCATGAGCTTTGCATTAAAATTACCATGTCTGTTTGAATAATCTAATTTACAGGCAAACTTTCCTCATCAAGGAATTTTCAAACAGTTGAGAAACCTGGTCAGTGATCCTATCAGGGGCACATTACTTCTAGAGCCTGTTGTGGATCAATTCAAGATTTGTTGCTCAGTGCAAGTTATTCTCAAAATTGGTTATCCAGAAGATCTCTTTCCAGATTCATACTAGTTTTAGCCTTCTCAACAGTCATTTCAAGAACTGAAGCCATGATCAGTCCATCCCCAACAACTGAAGCCACGATCAGTTTATCCTCAGCATTCATTTCAAGAATTGAAGCCATGATCAGTTCATTTTTCCCCTGCAGCAGTCAAACTGAAGCTATGATCAGTTTATCCTCATCAGTCAATCAATCTGGGGCAGTTTTCTTCAAGAATCCTCAAGATGTCTTTCCTTAAAAGACCATCAGCCTGATACAATTCATAAGTGTGACAGAGATGTCTTCAACATCTTCTCTCCAAGCAAAGTGGCCAGCGTTCCCTGTGTTGAGGAATCAGAGTTCCATTCTACCCTCACAAAAGAGTTTATCTCAGTTGTCTCTATCATTTGCATTGCATACATAAATCATTCACATATCATTGCATAGAAAGATTTTCATAGCTCGAAGTGTGCTTCGTGCTCATATGCATTTTTCTGAGGTCCTGTTGCTTTCAACATCTTACCTTGTGACTAAAGTCCAACTTACTTGGCACCTACCAAAACGTTTACCTTCCTTCTCATTCAGTGTCATTCCTGAATGTTGTCATTTACCTGTCTTTTCACCCAGTGCTATTCCTGGACGTCCTACTTTCCTGGATCTTTATATTCTTTCACTCCAGTGCCATTCCTGGATGTCTGTCTCTTTTGATCTCCAGTGCCATTCCTGGATACATTGTTCCTCTTGTTTCTCCCAGTGCTATTCCTGGAAGTCTTTTATCTCCTCTATAATCCCCAACAGATCTGCTTGGATATCTTTCAGTGCCATTCCTGAAAGTTTTACCTGTTCATTCAGTGCCATTCCTGGATGAGTTTTCTCCTTTGCATTCAGTGCTATTCCTGGATGTCTTTTTCACTGTCATTCAATGCCATTCTTGAATGAAGTTTTTACCTTTACTTTCAGTGCCATTCCTGAAAGTTTTACCTGTTCATTCAGTGCCATTCCTGGATGAGGTTTTACCTTTACTTTCAGTGCCATTCCTGAAAGTTTTACCTGTTCATTCAGTGTTATTCCTGGATGAGTTTTTACCTTTACTTTCAGTGCCATTCCTGAAAGTTTTACCTGTTCATTCAGTGCCATTCCTGGATGAGTTTTCTCCTTTGCATTCAGTGTTACTCCTAGATGTCTTTTTCACTGTCATTCAATGCCATTCTTGAGTGAAGTTATTTACCTTTACCTTTCAGTGCCATTCCTGAAAGTTTTACCTGTTCATTCAGTGTCATTCCTGGATGAGTTTTCTCCTTTGCATTCAGTGCTATTCCTGGATGTCTTTTTCACTGTCATTCAATGCCATTCTTGAATGAAGTTTTAACCTTTACTTTCAGTGCCATTCCTGAAAGTTTTACCTGTTCATTCAGTGTCATTCCTGGATGAGTTTTTACCTTTACTTTCAGTGCCATTCCTGAAAGTTTTACCTGTTCATTCAGTGTCATTCCTGGATGAGTTTTTACCTTTACTTTCAGTGTCATTCCTGAAAGTTTTACCTGTTCATTCCGTGCCATTCCTGGATGAGTTTTCTCCTTTGCATTCAGTGTTATTCCTGGATGTCTTTTTCACTGTCATTCAATGCCATTCTTGAATGAAGTGATTTACCTTTACCTTTCAGTGCCATTCCTGAAAGTTGTATCTGTTCATTCAGTGCTGTTCCTGAATGAGTTTACCTTTACCTTTCAGTGCCATTCCTAAAAGTTGTATCTGTTCATTCAGTGCCATTCCTGAATGAGTTTATCTTTACCTTTCAGTGTCATTCCTGAAGGTCCTTGCTCACTTTATTCAATGCCATTCTTGGATATTGTGAACCTTTTATGCAATGCCATTCTTGGATAATTCTGATATATTTTCTAGAACTTTTCTCACTACATTCAATGCCATTCTTGGATGTTGTGATTTCTTCTATCCAATGCCATTCTTGGATATGATTTCCTCAACAGAGTCCAATGCCATTCTTGGACACCTTTTCCCCAGCTAAGTCCAATGCCATTTTTGGATATCTTTTCCTCAGCTGAGCCCAATGCTATTCTTGGATGTCTCTGATGCTTGTTGTTGCCTCATTCAATTCCATTCTTGAATGTTGCAGTGCCTTTATCCAATGACATTCTTGGATATCTTACCCAACATAGTGTTTTTCACCCCCATCCAATGCTATTCTTGGGTGAGGCTGTTGTTTTTGCTGGAAACTTTCTTGTTGCTGTCCAATGCTATTCTTGGACACCTTTTGACATACCTTTTTGTAGTTTCATTCTAATGCTATTCTTGGATGTCACTACTCATCTTCCAGAGTCTTGTCCCTCTCTTTCCTACTATTGATGAATACTTCTTGTCACCTTAGAAGATCTCCAGAAATAGCTTGTGTTCCCTGGCGTGTCTTTTCACGTCATCTCCCTCAATTTACCTTATACCCTTTGTTTCAAGTTTCCCCGCAGTCCGTCTCATCCTTTGCATTCATATCATCTTGTGACAGCTTATGGCTAAAAATTCGGTTTTCTGTATTTAAGTATCTTCAATCTTGTCGAGACGAAGTTTTCAACCTTCATATCTCCCTATTGCAGAAACTTAAATAGAGGCAGCTGTAAGACCCTAATTTTTACCCCTAAGATTTCACTCATCTCATTTGCATCTCATAACCACAAACAAGATCGCAGTTTGTGTTTCTCCTGAGCACCTGTGTGATTCTCACTTTCCTACTTGCTTCTGTTTATCTAACCTCTAACCAAAAATACAAAAATATGCTGCCATTTGCTTGTTTCTCTCTGTGTGTTGTGCAGGTTTGTCAAAGACAATGAAGTGGTTTCAAGTCACAGGTGTTTGTTCAAAAGCAAGATGTCTTGTGCTGGAATTCTTCAGTTTATCAGACATTGGTGCATATAAGTTTTGGGGTTCAGACAGATTCAGATGGCTGTTGTTCAGTTGTGGCTTGTTCAGTGGTAGTTGTGTGCACTTTATCAGAGGCTTGTGAAACAAAAAAATTCAAGTTTGGTTTTGGGCTAAAAAATAGAGCTTGGCTATCCATTCAATTCCATGATCCACTTCATAAACCATTTTTCACATTTTTAACCAATTTATCCATATCCTTTTATTTTACTACCATAACCATTTTTTTCCCTAATCCATTTCCTAAACCAAATATCCACATTTATCATTTCACATTTCAAATATCCAAATTCAACTATCCATTCCTTAAACCATTTCTATTAACCACTTTTGTTTCTAAACCATTTATTATCCATTTTCATAAATCTAATTCCAATTATCCATTTTAGAAACTAATTCCTTCACATTTCCAATATCCATGACTATTACCCATTATTTTCCATTTATCCATTTAGAAATCCACTTTCACCATCCAATTCAAATTCCAAAAATCCAATTTCTATGTAAATCAAATACTTTTTTTTAACCCATTTTGACCATTCACTATCCATATATGTATCAAATCCATTTTTTTCTTTAACTCATAAACATTTTTTTCATTTATAATCTCTTCTAACCAAAAAGTCCATACATCCCTTTACATAAAAAATGCACAAAAAAAAAAAATGGCCCATTGTCTTTTCTTTGCCTTAAGCCCATTGGTTACAAAAAAAAAAGAAGTAAACCATTACACAAAAAAAAAATTGCCAAAACAAAAAAAGGCCTTGGAGTTCGCACGGCCCACTTGTTTTTTCTCCTTCTTCACATTTCATCAGCTTCCAATCCATTCTCCATCCGTGACCTTCCCACGTCGTCCACACCATCATCATTAAGCCAAAACCCAGCCGAGCTTCCAAATCTCCAAGTCGAACTGCTACTCCAAGCCAGTACCTTCCAAGTTGAGCCGCAAGCAGCTCCAAAACGTTGCAACACAATAAGCAAAACGACATCATTTTTCCAGAAAAAAAGTCACGCAAAGCACACGGCATCAAACGCAAACACTTCAACGCCAGAAAAAGAAGCAAAACGGCACCACAAACTCTCATTTTCAATTCCAAATCCTCACCAATTCTTCTATAAATACAAGCTTTTCCCCACTCTTTTCTTCAAGCTTGAATAGCCAACAAAATTCTGTCCAAAATTCAACCAAGCTTCAATTAATTTTCATCTTCAATTTCCTTCACCATATTCTCAAAAATTCAACCAAAACTTCCAAAAAATTCTGCACTCATTAAAACTCAACAACATCAACAAAGTCAGCAACGATTCACACAACAACAACAACAACACGTTCCAAAAAAGGAAGAACATTTCTCACCATTTTAGAGGTATTGAAAATTTTCTACGAACTTCGGATCCAAATTTCTCTTGGCATAGTTGATTTCAATTGGAATTGTTGGTATACTTGAGTTTCTCTCGCGATTCCGATCGAAACCGTATGAATTTCGCATCCCACCGCTCCGATCCGACGGAACTCCAAATTGCAAGCATGGAGGAAGTGAATAGTAACCGTGGCTTTGGATGAGGAAGAAGACTTTTTCTCTTTTTTTTTTATTTTACTGATACATTGCATTTGCTTCCTTTTAATTTCCTTTTTTTGGTTTGGAAAAATTTTCAATGAAAATTGTTTGGGCCTAGAGCCCATGCGCATATATTACTACACTACCACCATTCCAATTTCACACCTCCCTCACTTTTTATTACCATTTCCTTTTCCCTTTTTTTTCCTAATTTTTCTTTCTAACACTTTTTTTTTATTTTATTTTTGGATTTATTACTATTTTTGAATTTTGTTATGAAAAACTTTCTTGAAAAAAGTTGTTTAGAAAAATATCTTAATTCTTTTTTTTTTTCATTTGGTTTATACTTTCATTTTCTTTTTTTGTTTAGTTGTGTGGATCATAATTTTTTAGATCCACTTTTCTTCATCTATTTTCTTTTTTATCGATGAAATTCGAAGTGATCGTGAAACTCCTTTGTTGAATTTCGATCGAGACGAGATCATTACCACCTTTTCTTTTCGTGTGGCATTGCTTTAGGATGACGATCCATATATCGTTCATCTCGCGTGCATTACCACATACATCTCATGGCCGGCCTCATTCGTAGGGTAATTTCTCGAACAAATTACTCGGCGTGCGCTTAACATAGACCAAAATTTGTCCCGCCTCGGAAAATTATCAAGAATAGTTGATATTTGTCTTTTGGTTCAAAACTTATGAAACTTGTTGTTAGGAGGCTTTGGTCTTATCAATCCTCTAATGAGTTCTCATTAATCTTGACCTAAGTGCAAGTATTCAATTATAATTGATCACTAACTTTAACTACTAATCACTAACTTACTAACATTACTCTTGTACTAACTTCTTTACAATTACTTCTCGCACCTTATCTCTTTTACTTTTATGCTTCATTTTATCATTTCATTTCATGTTTAAGCTTCCGCAATTTTTCCTTTGTCCGTTGGACATATGTTTATGCTTCCGCAATTTTTCCTTTGTTCGTTGGACACATGTTTATGCTTATGCCTTTTTCACTTTGTCCACTTGGACCTAAAACATTAATAAAGGCAAAAACCTCTAAAAAACTTGTGACTCTAATCTTGGACTATGGTTACTATCCTTTGCAATGGACATGGAGTTTCGCATTTAGACCTTGGACATCCAATGCAATTCTTGGAACCTTGGACTTAGAACTTAGGACATTCCTCCCTTTGCTTTGGAATTATGGTTCGAAGACTTGGAAGCTTACTTGTGTGGTTAGGCTATTCTCTTCCTTAGCTTTTACTTTATGCTTTAGGATAGTCTCTTCTTCTCCTCCCCATTCTTCAATTTTCAAAACTCTCTCTCTTTTTCAAAACCTTCTTGATTTCAAACTTTCACCGCTTTCATAAACAAACCTTGACTTCGTCAAGTTGATTTTACTATTTTCTTTTCATTTCTTAATCAAATGCTAAACTACATAAGCATATTGACACCTTTTCAAAAAACCTTAAAAAACACCAAACTCATCACTCTCTTTTGTGCCCTCGCGCACTTTTTACTTTAACTTTTCCATAAGCTTAGACATGATTCATTTCTTTAAGCGGAATTATTCGCTTGGAAATGATGACTTGTCTTTGCATTTAAAAACGACCAAAATAAACTATTTTCACTCTTTGTACCACGAACTACGGGGTTTTGATCCTACATTGCACATCGTGGGTACGTAGGCATGAGACGACAAGTCTCTCCAAACACAAAAATCTTAAAAATAATTTCTCTTCTCATCTCCTCAATCACTTTTCAAGCAAACCTTTTTCAGACCAAAAGCGGTAGATATTTCAAAGGGCTCCTATAGAGTACTATAAACGTTTTGGGTGCTAACACATTCCCATTGCGTAACCAACCCCCCGAACCCGGACTCTCTTCACTTGTTCTTGTTGTAGAGCTTGTGTAGGTTTTGTTCGCTCTTTTTCCTTTTCTTTTTTGGATAAAATAAAAGTGCGGTGGCGACTCTTGCTTTTCGAGTTAAGTTAATCAATAGCTTATACTCACGATTTTGCCGCTACAGAAAAGTGACGACTCTGCTGGGGATCGAACCCAGAATATCTGGTTCCTTGAGGGGTTTAGCCTACTTTGACTTATTTACTACTTTTGTCTGATTTGCTTGTTACTTGTTTGTTCTGTTTTGGAGTTTCTCTGTGCGTGAGATAGGTCCTATACCCGGACCATAGTCAAGGGAACTTTGAGGGAGTCGAATCCTGAAAAAGAAGAACTTGAGAATCCATCCACTCGGTGGTTGCTTCTTTGGAATTACTGATGCCGATCGAGCAATCGAGAAGGCATTACTTTTTCCATAGAAGCCTATAACACTGAGAACCGTAGTACCCTTTAACCCATCCTAGCCATTTTAGGATCGTGGCGCGGAAGCTATGAAGATGCAAATCTGACTTAGCTGTCACGCGATGCCACACTCAGGTTAGATTCTCTTGAGGATAACTACCAACCTCCGAGCAAATCGGTGTGCTGGTGTGTCTGATAGTGAATTGTGGACCCTTGGCACTCTGTTAGAACCGTTGTTTTCTGCAGGTACAATGAAGACAAACCTTAGCACATACCTTTTGTGGATTGGTTCTTAACCTTGGCTTCATGCTCGTGACTCAGACCTTTGAACCTGTGTGCTTTGAGTGATCTTGTTTGTGGTTGTTGCATCCATGCACTCTTGCATCCATGAGCATACATATGCATTTCTTCCAGGTTGTCTCAGAAACTCATTTCGGTTGTCTCCTTCTCCAGTTATCTGTTCGCCATCAAGCTATTTCCTCAACACAACTACGGAACTAGAGCTGCTGTCAGATTGAGAATGGAAAACCAAGAACAACACAACGCCGAAGTCAGAATGGAAATTGATGAGTTGAAGGCCGGTATGACCAAACTCACAGAAATGCTGCAAGTTCTGATTGCTAGAGGTGAACCACCTCAGAGGACTGTGATTGTGGAAACCTCATCTGCTGCTGTCGATCCTCCACTGAATCAGCAACCAGCAAAATTTGGGTTACCTCCGAATTACTCGCCACCCTTTGCAACTACTCTTGTGTTTGTCTCGCCAGTATCTTCAGCTCCATTATTCACTGAACCTCAGCCTGTTGTGCATTCTGTTGCTCAAGTTGCTCCTGAGAATCCTTTCATGTACCATGCTGCTGGTCCACAATCTGAAAGTCAGGGAGAATCGGGATACATTGAAGAAGTCAGGGAGCAATGGCAAACTCTTGACAAAAGGATAAGAGCTGTGGAAGGAAGTGATGTCTTTAATGCTGCTGCAATGGACATGTGTCTGGTTTCCGACTTGGTCATTCCTCCAAAATTCAAGACTCCTAATTTTGAGAAATACCAGGGGCACACCTGTCCCAGAACCCACTTGGTGATGTACTGCCGCAAGATGGCCGCTCATTCAAAATATGACAAGCTGCTCATTCAATGTTTCCAAGACAGTTTGAGTGGGGCTTCAATGAAATGGTATATGGGACTTGATAAGAACCGTATCCAAAGCTGGATGGATTTGTCTGATGCTTTCTTAAAGCAGTATAAGTACAATCTGGACATGGCACCTGACCGCCGTCAATTGCAGAATATGGCTCAAAAAGAAAAAGAATCCTTCAAAGAGTACGCTCAGCGATGGAGAGAGCTAGCTGCTCAAGTGGAGCCACCATTAGCTGAAAAAGAATTGACTGGTCTATTCATAGACCCTCTTCATCCACTCTATTGGGAAAAGATGATAGGCAGTGTATCATCTGGTTTTACTGACCTAGTCATTATCGGAGAAAGACTAGAAGAAGGTATCAAGAAAGGAAGGATTGCCAATGCTGAAGCCTTCAGTGGTGCTAAAAAGTATGCTGGGAATTTTCAAAAGAAAAAGGATGGTGATACCCATGCTGTTTCAGTTGAGAGGAAACCTCGTCAGCGACAACAATATGTAGCTGCAGTTGCTCCAGTTGTTAATGCTCAACCAACTCAAGCTCCTCATCAGACTGTCAGACAGAATCAGACTCGCAATAGGGTTAACTTTGATCCTATCCCGATGTCTTATACTGAGCTGTATCCATGTCTTGTAAAGAAAGGTTTGATTACAACGAGGGCTCTACCTCCTCCTCCAAACCCTCTTCCAACTGGCTACAGGGCTGGTCTTCACTGTGAGTTCCATCAAGGTGGGGCAGGTCATAACTTGGAAGGCTGTTTTGCATTGAAAGCTAGAGTACAAGAATTAGTGAAAGCAAATATTCTGACTTTTCTTGATGATAATCCCAATGTTGTCAACAACCCTTTGCCAGAGCATGCCAAGTGAAGTTTGAGTCAGTTCAGACAGATCATATCCTAAAGCCATTGTTTCAGATGGGACAACTCATCGTTGTTGCTGAGTATTCATTAGGCCTTGTTTCTTTCTGTTTGCATTTTCCTTTGATTGTATTGTCTGTTTGCTTTCGAACTTTATTTGTACTTTCATGGTAATTTCAATGAAATGAGCAATGCAATATTTGATTCAAATTCATTTATATTCACTGTGTGCATCTTTATGCTTTCCTTTTTCACACAAAAATATATCTCCTGTTCACTTTCTTTATTGGGCTTTTGTTTATGCAAAGATTGGAAGGAGGATGACGAAAGCGAAATACCTAAAATTGCTGAACTGTATGCTTTAAATTAAAACTTGGCTGAGGATGTACAGGCATTGTTTCAACTCCCAAACACTGGAGAAATAAGGAAGTTAATCCTTTGTCAACCCCTTTGAGCCTAGAAGTTGGAGTTTCTTTCTGTACGAAAAAACCCGCAATCTTAACCTGGGGATGGGTAGTTCTCAGTTAATTTGACTGTGCATGCAAAACACTTTCCAATAAAGGTTGCAATCACAAACTTTCCTTCGCACACATCAAAGAAGTGTCGAAGATGTCTTTCAAATCAAAAGCCAATGATGGTTCACTGTAATCATTAAGCCAGGCAGTCACTATCTAAAAAAATGGATGAAAAAAAAATCAAATGAAGAGCCCGCTAAGTCAAAACCTATAAAGGAGACTTAGGCAAAAAATTGGGGCATCCCGCTGACTGTAAGCTCAAATGACACAGTTCAGGAAAAAGTTAGGGATAACAAAAATCAATCAAGAGGTTACCAAAATCCTCAAAGACAAAACAAGTTGACTAAGGTCCTCATCAAAAACAACAAAATGTTGTAAGAAATAGTGACTGCCATCTCAAAAATCCCTTGAGCCATCATCATAACAGTGTTGCAATTCCAAAATACCTGGAACCTGAATGTATAGTTTGAATTAACTGAGCATAGGACTGGAGATCATCACGAAGAATGGGTTGGGTACAAATAAACTTTGAGCCTATATCCTTTGTTTCAAAAACCGTGAACCATACCACGTTACAACCTTCAAAAGACCTAATTGAAGCCAGGTTTCTTTTGAAAGCATACTACAGCAAGGTTGCGTAAAATGACTCCTATGTTTATTGCCAATCATTTGCTTTGATGTCTTACCTTTGCTTTATCTTTCATCTTTGCATGTCTTAACCGCCGTGTTTTGACAAGTGTTTCATTTTGCTTTACATCAATAACATCATTCCAAAAATGATTTTTGATTTCAAAATTGCATGAGCTTTGCATTAAAATTACCATGTCTGTTTGAACAATCTTATTTACAGGAAAACTTTCCTCATCAAGGAATTTTCAAACAGTTGAGAAACCTGGTCAGTGATCCTATCAGGGGCACATTACTTCCAGAGCCTGTTGTGGATCAATTCAAGATTTGTTGCTCAGTGCAAGTTATTCTCAGAATTGGTTATCCAGAAGATCTCTTTCCAGATTCATACTGGTTTTAGCCTTCTCAACAGTCATTTCAAGAACTGAAGCCATGATCAGTCCATCCCCAACAACTGAAGCCACGATCAGTTTATCCTCAGCATTCATTTCAAGAATTGAAGCCATGATCAGTTCATTTTTCCCCTGCAGCAGTCAAACTGAAGCTATGATCAGTTTATCCTCATCAGTCAATCAATCTGGGGCAGTTTTCTTCAAGAATCCTCAAGATGTCTTTCCTTAAAAGACCATCAGCCTGATACAATTCATAAGTGTGACAGAGATGTCTTCAACATCTTCTCTCCAAGCAAAGTGGCCAGCGTTCCCTGTGTTGAGGAATCAGAGTTCCATTCTACCCTCACAAAAGAGTCTATCTCGGTTGTCTCTATCATTTGCATTGCATACATAAATCATTCACATATCATTGCACAGAAAGATTTTCATAGCTCGAAGTGTGCTTCGTGCTCATATGCATTTTTCTGAGGTCCTGTTGCTTTCAACATCTTACCTTGTGACTAAAGTCCAACTTACTTGGCACCTACCAAAACGTTTACCTTCCTTCTCATTCAGTGCCATTCCTGAATGTTGTCGTTTACCTGTCTTTTCACCCAGTGCTATTCCTGGACGTCCTGCTTTCCTGGATCTTTATATTCTTTCACTCCAGTGCCATTCCTGGATGTCTGTCTCTTTTGTTCTCCAGTGCCATTCCTGGATACATTGTTCCTCTTGTTTCTCCCAGTGCTATTCCTGGAAGTCTTTTCTCTCCTCTATAATCCCCAACAGATTTGCTTGGATATCTTTTAGTGCCATTCCTGAAAGTTTTACCTGTTCATTCAGTGCCATTCCTGGATGAGTTTTCTCCTTTGCATTCAGTGCTATTCCTGGATGTCTTTTTCACTGTCATTCAATGCCATTCTTGAATGAAGTTTTTACCTTTAATTTCAGTGCCATTCCTGAAAGTTTTACCTGTTCATTCAGTGCCATTCTTGGATGAGTTTTTACCTTTACTTTCAGTGCCATTCCTGAAAGTTTTACCTGTTCATTCAGTGTTATTCCTGGATGAGTTTTTACCTTTACTTTCAGTGCCATTCCTGAAAGTTTTACCTGTTCATTCAGTGCCATTCCTGGATGAGTTTTCTCCTTTGCATTCAGTGTTATTCCTGGATGTCTTTTTCACTGTCATTCAATGCCATTCTTGAGTGAAGTGATTTACCTTTACCTTTCAGTGCCATTCCTGAAAGTTTTACCTATTCATTCAGTGTCATTCCTGGATGAGTTTTCTCCTTTCCATTCAGTGCTATTCCTGGATGTCTTTTTCACTGTCATTCAATGCCATTCTTGAATGAAGTTTTTACCTTTACTTTCAGTGCCATTCCTGAAAGTTTTACCTGTTCATTCAGTGCCATTCTTGGATGAGTTTTTACCTTTACTTTCAGTGCCATTCCTGAAAGTTTTACCTGTTCATTCAGTGTTATTCCTGGATGAGTTTTTACCTTTACTTTCAGTGCCATTCCTGAAAGTTTTACCTGTTCATTCAGTGCCATTCCTGGATGAGTTTTCTCCTTTGCATTCAGTGCTATTCCTGGATGTCTTTTTCACTGTCATTCAATGCCATTCTTGAGTGAAGTGATTTACCTTTACCTTTCAGTGCCATTCCTGAATGTTTTACCTATTCATTCAGTGTCATTCCTGGATGAGTTTTCTCCTTTCCATTCAGTGCTATTCCTGGATGTCTTTTTCACTGTCATTCAATGCCATTCTTGAATGAAGTTTTTACCTTTACTTTCAGTGCCATTCCTGAAAGTTTTACCTGTTCATTCATTGTCATTCCTGGATGAGTTTTTACCTTTACTTTCAGTTCCATTCCTGAAAGTTTTACCTGTTCATTCAGTGTCATTCCTGGATGAGTTTTTACCTTTACTTTCAGTGCCATTCCTGAAAGTTTTACCTGTTCATTCAGTGCCATTCCTGGATGAGTTTTCTCCTTTGCATTCAGTGCTATTCCTGGATGTCTTTTTCACTGTCATTCAAAGCCATTCTTGAATGAAGTGATTTACCTTTACCTTTCAGTGCCATTCCTGAAAGTTGTATCTGTTCATTCAGTGCCGTTCTTGAATGAGTTTACCTTTACCTTTCAGTGCCATTCCTGAAAGTTGTATCTGTTCATTCAGTGCCATTCCTGAATGAGTTTATCTTTACCTTTCAGTGTCATTCCTGAAGGTCCTTGCTCACTTTATTCAATGCCATTCTTGGATATTGTGAACCTTTTATGCAATGTCATTCTTGGATAATTCTGATATATTTTCTAGAACTTTTCCCACTACATTCAATGCCATTCTTGGATGTTGTGATTTCTTCTGTCCAATGCCATTCTTGGATATGATTTCCTCAACAGAGTCCAATGCCATTCTTGGACACCTTTTCCCCAGCTAAGTCCAATGCCATTCTTGGATATCTTTTCCTCAGCTGAGTCCAATGCTATTCTTGGATGTCTCTGATGATTGTTGTTGCCTCATTCAATGCCATTCTTGAATGTTGCAGTGCCTTTATCCAATGCCATTCTTGGATATCTTACCCAACATAGTGTTTTTCACCCCCATCCAATGCTATTCTTGGGTGAGGCTGTTGTTTTTGCTGGAAACTTTCTTGTTGTTGTCCAATGCTATTCTTGGACACCTTTTGACATACCTTTTTGTAGTTTCATTCCAATGCTATTCTTGGATGTCACTACTCATCTTCCAGAGTCTTGTCCCTCTCTTTCCAACTATTGATGGATACTTCTTGTCACCTTAATAGATCTCCAGAAATAGCTTGTGTTCCCTGGCGTGTCTTTTCACGTCATCTCCCTCAATTTACCTTATACCCTTTGTTTCAAGTTTCCCCGCAGTCCGTCTTATCCTTTCCATTCATATCATCTTGTGACAGCTTATGGCTAAAAATTCGGTTTTCTGTATTTAAGTATCTTCAATCTTGTCGAGACGAAGTTTTCAACCTTCATATCTCCTGATTGCAGAAACTTAAATAGGGGCAGCTGTAAGACCCTAATTTTTACCCCTAAGATTTCACTCATCTCATTTGCATCTCATAACCACAAACAAGATCGCAGTTTGTGTTTCTCCTGAGCACCTGTGTGATTCTCACTTTCCTACTTGCTTCTGTTTATCTAACCTCTAACCAAAAATACAAAAATATGCTGCCGTTTGCTTGTTTCTCTCTGTGTGTTGTGCAGGTTTGTCAAAGACAATGAAGTGGTTTCAAGTCACAGGTGTTTGTTCAAAAGCAAGATGTCTTGTGCTGAGATTCTTCAGTTTATCAGACATTGGTGCATATAAGTTTTGGGGTTCAGACAGATTCAGATGGCTGTTGTTCAGTTGTGGCTTGTTCAGTGGTAGCTGTGTGCACTTTATCAGAGGCTTGTGAAACAAAAAAATTCAAGTTTGGTTTTGGGCTAAAAAATAGAGCTTGGCTATCCATTCAATTCTATGATCCACTTCATAAACCATTTTTCACATTTTTAACCAATTTATCCATATCCTTTTATTTTACTACCAGAACCATTTTTTTCCCTAATCCATTTCCTAAACCAAATATCCACATTTATCATTTCACATTTCAAATATCCAAATTCAACTATCCATTCCTTAAACCATTTCTATTAACCACTTTTGTTTCTAAACCATTTATTATCCATTTTCATAAATCTAATTCCAATTATCCATTTTAGAAACTAATTCCATCACATTTCCAATATCCATGACTAATACCCATTATTTTCCATTTATCCATTTAGAAATCCACTTTCACTATCCAATTCAAATTCCAAAAATCCAATTTCTATGTAAATCAAATACTTTTTTTTAACCCATTTTGACCATTCACTATCCATATATGTATCAAATCCATTTTTTTCTTTAACTCATAAACATTTTTTTCATTTATAATCTCTTCTAACCAAAAAGTCCATACATCCCTTTCCATAAAAAATGCACAAAAAAAAAAATGGCCCATTGTCTTTTCTTTGCCTTAAGCCTATTGGTTACAAAAAAAAAGAAGAAAACCATTACACAAAAAAAAATTGCCAAAACAAAAAAAGGCCTTAGAGTTCGCACGGCCCACTTGTTTTTTCTCCTTCTTCACATTTCATCAGCTTCCAATCCATTCTCCAGTCGTGACCTTCCCACGCCGTCCACACCATCATCATTAAGCCAAAACCCTGCTGAGCTTCCAACTCTCCAAGTCGAACCGCTACTCCAAGCCAGTACCTTCCAAGTCGAGCCGCAAGTAGCTCCAAAACGCTGCAACACAATAAGCAAAACAACATCATTTTTCCAGCGTCGGCTGTTATTTTAGGTCCTAAACCCATTCCGTATGAAAGTACCCAAGTCATTCCTTGGAATTATGATGCTAGTGTATTTGTTAATGGACAAAAGCAGGAATTAATGGCTACTTCACCAGTGAGTACTAGTTCAGAAGCTAAAGTTGAGACCGATGCTATAACGAGAAGTGGTAGAGTGCTTACTCCTATTAATGGTCAACCCAGTACTTCTAGGCAAGATAAGGGAAAACAGGTAATGGATGGTTCTGTTCAGACTCCAGTGATTATTGATTCTACAGTAAAGCCAGCTAACAACTCTTTTTCATAGAATGTGGAGGAGTTTATGAGGCTTATCAGGAAAGCGACTACAAAATTGTGGACCAATTACATCAGACACCATCAAAGATCTCCATACTATCTCTGTTATTATGTTCAGAAGCTCACAGAAATGCACTTTTGAAAGTTTTGAATGCTGCTTATGTTCCTCAAGAAATATCTGTCAATCAGCTAGAAGGGGTTGTAGCACATGTGAACGCTGGCAATGGCCTGGGATTTATAGATCTTGATTTGACTCCCGCTAGGAGGAATCATAACAATGCCCTGCATATTTCAATTGAGTGTCGTGGTTCACTGATGTCACATGTGTTGGTTGATACTGGATCATCGTTTAATGTATTGCCAAAGAAAGCATTAATGAAGTTAGATACCAAGAGATTAATTTGCACACCAAGTGATTTGGTGGTGCGAGCTTTTGATGGCTCGAACAGGTCTGTCTTTGGTGAGATTGTGCTTCCGATCAAGGTTGGGCCGGAAATCTTTGATGCAACATTTTATATAATGGATATACATCCAGCATACAGCTATATGTTGGGTCGTCCTTGGATCCATGGTGCAGGCGCTGTAACCTCCACTTTGCATCAAAAGCTAAAATAAATGGTTGATGGTCACGTAGTGACAGTGTGCGGAGAAGAAGACATAATGATTAGTCAGCTGTCAACTTTTAAGTACGTGGAAGTGGATGGTGAAATCCATGAGACTTTGTGTCAGGGGTTTGAGAAGGTGAAGGTTTCTGAAGAGGTTGTCCAGTCCGAAGCTATAGAGCAGCCTGCAGGGGCAAATCAGCCTGAGGTTTCTATGTCTTCGTTTAAAGACGCCAAAGCTGTGGTTGAAGCTGGTAGCTCACAAAGGTGGGGCCAAGTGGTTGAAGTTCAGGAGAAGAGGGATACTTATGGATTAGGGTACAAACCACCTAGGCGTCAGGAAGAGCCTCCGAAGTGCTATGGCCCAGTCCGTTTCACCAGTGCCGGTGTTTTCTTCGACAGAGTTAATGCCATTGAGGAAGAAGGGGACAGTGATTATGACATGGATAGCTGGATCCGCCCTTGCGTCCCGGGAGAAAGTCTGTGCAACTGGTCTTCTGAAAAAGTCATTCAAGTGACTAGCTTCGAGTAATTGCTTTGTTTTCCTATTATGTTAATCCTGCGTTCTGCCCAAGACGTAGTGATTTTATTTGTAGGGCTTTTAACTGTTGCATGTTTTGCTTTATCATCAATAAAGGACTTTTCACACTCAAATATTTTGATCTCTGTCTTTCTGTTTTTATTTTTATGCATTAAAAACCCACATCAAAATGGCAATGTGTTTCTTTTATTGCATACATAATAAAACATACCTCATCAATCATGCATGTCTCTTTGTTCAGATGACACCGATCATGACTCGGCTATAGCTCGGTATGACTTTGAAAATCCAATCTATCAAGCTGAAGAAGAGACTGGCGAAGATTGTGAACTGCCCGAAGAGTTAGCCAGATTGTTAAAGCAAGAGGAGAAAGTCATCCTACCTCATCAGGAGGAAATTGAGATTGTGAATCTGGGAACCGAGGACGCCAGAAAGGAAGTAAGGATAGGGGATGCATTGGAAGACAGTGTCAAGGGAAGATTGATTGAAATGCTCTGTGAGTATGCGGACATCTTCGCCTGGTCTTACCAAGACATGCCTGGGATCGATACTGATATTGTTGTACACCGGCTACCACTTAAAGAAGGTTGTGCTCCGGTCAAACAAAAGTTGAGAAGAACTAAACTGGAGATGTCTGTCAAAATCAAAGAAGAGGTTCAGAAACAGTTGGATGCCGAATTTCTTGTCGTGATGAATTATCCTCCATGGGTTGCTAACATCGTGCCTGTACCTAAGAAGGATGGAAAGGTTAAGATGTATGTTGATTACAGGGATTTGAACAGAGCAAGCCCAAAGGACGATTTCCCGCTCCCTCACATTGACGTGTTAGTTGACAATACTGCTCAGTATTCGGTGTTCTCCTTCATGGATGGCTTCTCTGGGTATAACCAAATCAAAATGGCCCCAAAGGACATGGAGAAGACAACATTCATAACACCGTGGGGAACTTTTTGCTACAAAGTGATGCCCTTTGGATTGAAAAATGCAGGGGCAACCTATCAGCGGGCGATGGTGATTCTCTTTCATGATATGATTCACAAAGAGATCGAGGTCTATGTTGATGACATGATTGCAAAGTCACAGACGGAGGAAGAACATCTGGTGAATCTTCAGAAGCTATTTGAAAGATTGAGAAAGTTCAGACTGAGGTTGAATCCTAACAAATGCACCTTCGGGGTGAGATCAGGAAAATTGCTGGGGTTTATTGTTAGTGAAAAAGGTATCGAGGTTGATCCTGCAAAGGTAAAAGCCATACAAGAAATGCCTGTGCCGAAAATAGAAAAAGAGGTTCGTGGTTTCTTGGGGAGATTAAACTACATTGCCAGGCTCATCTCTCATCTCACAGCCACGTGTGAACCAATCTTCAAGTTGCTAAGAAAAGATCAAGCGGTCAGGTGGAATGAAAATTGTCAAAAGGCGTTCGAGAGAATAAAGGAATATTTGCAGGAACCTCCAGTCCTTATGCCGCCAGTACCAGGTAGGCCATTGATTATGTATATTATGGTTCTTGAGAATTCAATGGGGTGTGTGCTCAGTCAACACGACGAGTCAGGTAGAAAAGAGCACGCCATCTACTACCTGAGTAAAAAGTTTATTGATTGTGAGTCGAGGTACTCGATGCTGGAGAAAACATGTTGTGCACTCGCTTGGGCAGCTAAGCATTTGAGGCAGTATATGTTAAACCACACAACCCTTTTGATTTCGAAGATGGATCCGATCAAGTATGTGTTTGAGAAGCAGGCACTTTCTGGTAGAATAGCCCGTTGGCAGATGGTTCTGACAGAATACGATATTCAGTATGTTTCCCAAAAGGCCATTAAGGGAAGTGTTTTGTCAGAACATCTTGCCGAACAACCAATTGAGGATTATCAACCGATGAAGTTTGAATTTCCGGATGAGCATATCATGTATCTGAAGATGAAGGATTATGAAGAGCCTCTTCCTGATGAAGGGCCTGAGATTGGATCTCAATGGAAGTTGGTCTTTGATGGGGCTGTAAATTCATATGGTAACGGAATTGGGCCAGTCATTACGACTCCAAAGGGTTCTCATATACCCTTCACTGCCCGATTAGCGTTCGTATGCACCAATAATGAGGCAGAGTATGAAGCATGCATCATGGGGTTAGAAGAAGCGATTGATTTGAGAATCAAGAACCTCGATGTTTATGGTGATTCTGCGTTGGTGGTTAATCAGATTACAGGTGAATGGGAGACTTGTCAAGCGAATCTTGTTCCGTATAACAACTATGCCAGAAGGTTGTTGCCTTTCTTTGACAGAGTGGACTTCCATCACATTCCCCGGATAGAGAATCAGATGGTTGATGCATTGGCAACGTTGTCATCAATTTATCAAGTGAATCGTTGGAATGAAACTCCTTTAATTAGAGTCATGCGCTTGGACATACCTGTTTTTGTATTTGCGGTTGAAGGTGTATCAGATGGCAAGCCTTGGTATCATGATATCAAAGTCTTTTTGAAGAGTCAGGAATACCCAGCTGGGGCATCTTCCAAGGATAAGAAGACATTGAGGAGGTTATCAGGAAACTTCTTTTTGAACAAAGACGATGTGTTATACAAGAGAAACTTTGACATGGTCTTGCTACGTTGTGTTGATGAACACGAGGTAGGCCTGTTAATGGAAGAAGTTCACGAAGGTTCCTTTGGTACTCATGCCAATGGGCATGCTATGGCAAGAAAATTGTTAAGAGCGGGGTATTATTGGATGACTATGGAGTCTAATTGTTTTAAATACGCCCGAAAATGTCATAAATGCCAGATTTATGCTGATAAGGTGCACGTACCGCCTACTCCTCAGAATGTTTTGTCGTCACCTTGGCCTTTTGCCATGTAGGGCATTGACATGATTGGGAAGATCGAGCCGACTGCTTCGAATGGACATCGTTTTATCCTGGTGGCTATTGATTATTTCACGAAGTGGGTAGAAGCAGCATCGTATGCCAACGTCACCAGACAAGTGGTAGCCCGGTTTATTAAGAAGGACATCATCTGCCAGTATGGAGTCCCGGAGAGAATCATTACTGATAATGGTTCAAATCTGAATAACAAGATGATGAAGGAGCTATGTCAGAGCTTTAAAATCGAACATCACAATTCTTCTCCCTATCGTCCGAAGATGAATGGGGCTGTTGAAGCAGAAAATAAGAACATTAAGAAGATTGTGCAGAAGATGGTAGTGACATACAAAGACTGGCATGAGATGTTGCCTTACGCTTTGCACGGTTATCGTACTTCGGTATGCACATCAACTGGGGCAACTCCTTTCTCACTGGTATATGGTATGGAAGCAGTTCTACCATTAGAAGTTGATATTCCTTCTTTGAGAATTCTGACGGACGTGAAGCTTGATGAAGCTGAGTGGGTGCGTTCTCGGTTGAATGAGCTGAACCTTATTGAAGAAAAGAGATTGGCAGCCATTACGCATGGTCGGTTGTATCAGAGCAGGATGAAAAAAACATTTGATCAGAAAGTGCGTCCTCGGTGTTTTCAGGCTGGTGAATTGGTTTTGAAAAGGATCCTTCCTCCCCAAACAGATCACAGGGGCAAATGGACTCCAAATTACGAAGGGCCATATGTAGTAAGACATGTTTTCTCTGGTGGAGCCTTATTACTCTCAACTATGGATGGCGAAGATTTTACGTCCCCTGTGAACGTGGACGTAGTCAAAAAATACTTTGCATAAGAGAGACCCGCTGGACATAAAAAGAAAGTCCAGGGAAAAAAGGGGCATCCCGGCGAACCATAAAAAGAAAAGAAAAGGTTCGGGCAAAAATTAGGGATAAAAAAGAAAAGAATAAACCCGCAAGGTTGAAAACCTGAAAAGGCAACTTTGGCAAAAATGGGTATCCCGATGGATTAAAAACCCGAAAAGGGCGATCCAGGCAAAAGTTAGGGATTTAAAAGCAAAGACTACGATCCGCGTTCGATCTGTGATCACTATTAACACTTAGAAAATTCGAAGGAAAGGAATCAGTCCAGTCAGTCATCTTCAAAGGCCAAAGCATCTGCGGATAAACAAGGCATATGGGTTATAGCTGAGTCGAGTCATGGTGGATGTCTGTTCCCCACATTGCCGACATGTGTATTTTCTTTTACTTTTTGCGCAATTACCTCTTTTCAGGAATTGCCTCCAGATGTAAATGCCTATTTACAGGCCAATCCATTCAATAAAACTTTCATTTCAGTCAAAGAGCTTTTGTTTATTGTTTTACCTGTTTTGTTTGTGAAAATGTCCGATATTTTTTATAAACATTACATGTTAAAATGTTGAGCTTTGCGAAGCATATTGGAAAACAGGGGAAATTGCTAGGGCGACGATCATTGTAATGGTAATTGAAGTAGCTATTTTGCATAGAACTTTCTGTGGATTTTGTTTGCAGGGTAACAACTTTGTCCTTCCCCAGTAGAGCTACTCTCCTCGACATTGGAAAGTCCATCCTCCTCAGTAGGTTGTCGTTTCCTCAACAAGAGACTTACAGAATATCTTCTTGGGACAAAGGAGTTATTTTCCCCACAGGTTCTGAACACCCATTCTCCTCAGCCAGTCAGGAGATGCTTTTCTCACCAACAACGGTATGGTTCAATCCCCTCAGATGAGTAAGCTTGATGTTATTTTATAGCAGAGTTGATGTCATCATCTACCGTTCCCCAAGCAGATTTGCTGGTATTGGCTGATATTCCCTAACAGGGTAAAGGTAAGAGCATCTCCCAACAGCAGGTTGAGTTCGGTAATATCCCCAAGCAGGTTCGGAGTTATTGACTTGTTTCCCCAAGCAGAGTTTGGTGGTGATCTTCACAGTGGTTTGTTCAACAGCAGTTGAAATCCCCAGCAGGTCTTAAGTCTAATTGTTATTAGCATCCTTTCAGATCCAGGTAGAAGTCAGTTGGTAATTCTCAGCGGAGAAAATCTCTCTTTGGGTTCCATCTTTAATTTTCGTTCATAGCCATCCCCAACAGAGTGGGTTTTCTCTCGGAGCTTTCATCTCCAGCAGAATTTGTGATCAATGTCTTCCTCAGCAGAGTGAAGTCTTTCTCAGCAGGGTCTCTTATTTCGGAGGACAATTTATTTTGTCGTCCCCAGTGGAGTTTGCCTTCGCCTTCAGCATTTATTTTGCTGAGGCACCTCTTTTGCATTGCATAAGCATTCTTGCATGGCATCCTCCCAAACGCGTAGCATTTCCATTTCGTATGGAGCATTACGCCATAAAAATTCAAACATATGCATTCGAAGCATAAGCCAGGTTTGATTGCCTTACCAGTTCCTTTCCCTAGTAGAAAGTGACATGAGTCAGGAGATTTTGTTCAACCATCGCACCGCAACCAGTGGATTCGTCCTCCTTGTCGGTCCTCCTTACGCTCCCCCCGCAGAGTTGCCTGTTTAGATTTCTCTTATCCCCAGCGGAGTCATCTTTGTAGACCTTTTGATTCTACTAATCTTTGGGAGAGCGGTTTTGGTCGGTCTTTCCTTTCGATTTCGCTTTCGCTTTCGGTCGTACTCGTTCTTTCATTTCGAGTTCGCTTTCGGTCGTACTCGTTCTTTCCTTTCGAGTCCGCTTTCGGTCGTACTCGTTCTTTCTTTTCGAGTTCGCTTTCGGTCGTACTCGTTTGTCGATTGAAAGTCCGTTTTCGGCTGGTCTTTCTTTTCGAATTCATCTTTGGCCGTCCTCACACTCTTTGTTATCCCCGATAGAAGTTATCCTATGTGGTATATCCTTTCTTTGCAATACCGTCTCCGGCCGTTCTTTCCTTTTCGAGTCCGCGTTCGGTCGTACTCGTTCTTTCTTTTCGAGTCCGCTTTCGGTCGTACTCATTTATCCTTTTCGAGTCCGCTTTTGGTCGTACTCGTTTATCCTTTTCGAGTCTGTTTTCGATCGTACTCGTCTATCCTTTTCGAGTCTGTTTTCGGTCGTACTCGTTTATCCTTTTCGAGTCCGCTTTCGGTCGTACTCGTTTATCCTTCTCGAGTCCGCTTTCGGTCGTACTCGTTCTTTCTTTTCGAGTCTGCTTTCAGTCGTACTCGTTTATCCTTTTCGAGTCCGCTTTCGGTCATACTCGTGCTTTCTTTTCGAGTCCGCTTTTGGTCGCACTCGTTCATCCTTTTCGAGTCCGCTTTTGGTCGTACTCGTTTATCCTTTTCGAGTCCGCTTTCGGTCGTACTCGTTCATCCTTTTCGAGTCCGCTTTCGGTCGTACTCGTTTATCCTTTTCGAGTTCGCTTTCGGTCGTACTCGTTCTTTCTTTTCGAGTCCGCTTTCGGTCGTACTCGTTTATCCTTTTCTAGTCCTCTTTCGGTCGTACTCGTCTATCCTTTTCGATTCCGCTTTCGGTCGTACTCGTTTATCCTTTTCGAGTCCATTTTCGGTCGTACTCGCTTATCCTTTTCGAGTCCGCTTTTGGTCGTACTCGTCTATCCTTTTCGGGTCCGCTTTCGGTCGTACTCGTCTATCTTTTTCGAGTCCGCTTTTGGTCATACTCGTTTATCCTTTTCGAGTCCCCTTTCGGTCATACTCGTTTATCCTTTTCGAGTCCGCTTTCGGTCGCACTCGTTCATCCTTTTCGAGTCCGCTTTCGGTCGTACTCGTTCATCCTTTTCGAGTCCGCTTTCGGTCGTACTCGTTTATCCTTTTCGAGTCTGCTTTCGGTCGTACTCGTCTATCCTTTTCGAGTCCTCTTTCGGTCGTACTCGTTTATCCTTTTCGAGTTCGCTTTCGGTCGTACTCGTTTATCCTTTTCGAGTCCGCTTTCGGTCGTACTCGTTCTTTCTTTTCGAATCCTCTTTCAGTCGTACTCGTTTATCCTTTTCGAGTCCGCTTTGGGTCGTACTCGTTGTTTCTTTTCGAGTCCGCTTTTGGTTGCACTCATTCATCCTTTTCGAGTCCGCTTTCGGTCGTACTCGTTTATCCTTTTCGAGTCCGCATTCGGTCGTACTCATTCATCCTTTTCGAGTCCGCTTTCGGTCGTACTCGTTTATCCTTTTCGAGTCCGCTTTTGGTCGTACTCGTTCTTTCTTTTCGAGTCCGCTTTCGGTCCTACTCGTTTATCCTTTTCGAGTCCGCTTTCGGTTGTACTCGTCTATCCTATTCGAGTTTGCTTTCGGTCGTACTCGTTTATCCTTTTCGAGTCCGCTTTCAGTCATACTCGTTTATCCTTTTCGAGTCCGCTTTCGGTCGTACTCGTCTATCCTTTTCGAGTCCGCTTTCGGTCGTACTCGTCTATCCTTTTCGAGTCCGCTTTCGGTCGTACTCGTTTATCCTTTTCGAGTCTGCTTTCGGTCGTAATCGTTTATCCTTTTCGAGTCCGCTTTCGGTCACACTCGTTCATCCTTTTCGAGTCCTCTTTCGGTCGTACTCGTTTATCCTTTTAGAGTCCGCTTTCGGTCGTACTCGTTCTTTCTTTTCGAGTCCGCTTTCGGTCGTACTCGTTTATCCTTTTCTAGTCCGCTTTCGGTCGTACTCGTCTATCCTTTTCGATTCTACTTTCGGTCGTACTCGTTTATCCTTTTCGAGTCCGTTTTCGGTCGTACTCGTTTATCCTTTTCGAGTCCGCTTTCAGTCGTACTCGTCTATCCTTTTCGAGCCCGCTTTCGGTCGTACTCGTCTATCCTTTTCGAGTCCGCTTTAGGTCATACTCGTTTATCCTTTTCGAGTCCCCTTTCGGTCGTACTCGTTTATCCTTTTCGAGTCCACTTTTGGTCGCACTCGTTCATCCTTTTCGAGTCCGCTTTCGGTCGTACTCGTTCATCCTTTTCGAGTCCGCTTTCGGTCGTACTCGTTTATCCTTTTCGAGTCTGCTTTCGGTCGTACTCGTCTATCCTTTTCGAGTCCGCTTTCGGTCGTACTCGTTTATCCTTTTCGAGTCCGCTTTCAGTCGTACTCATTTATCCTTTTCGAGTCCGCTTTCGGTCGTAGTCGTTCTTTCTTTTCGAGTCCTCTTTCAGTCGTACTTGTTTATCCTTTTCGAGTCCGCTTTCGGTCGTACTCGTTCTTTCTTTTCGAGTCCGCTTTTGGTCCTACTCGTTCATCTTTTTCGAGTCCGCTTTTGGTCGTACTCGTTTATCCTTTTCGAGTCCGCTTTCGATCGTACTCGTTCATCCTTTTCGAGTCCGCTTTCGGTCGTACTCGTTTATCCTTTTCGAGTCCGCTTTTGGTTGTACTCGTTCTTTCTTTTCGAGTCCGCTTTCAGTCCTATTCGTTTATCCTTTTCGAGTCTGCTTTCAGTCGTACTCGTCTATCCTATTCGAGTCCGCTTTCGGTCGTACTCGTTTATCCTTTTCGAGTCCGCTTTCGGTCGTACTCGTTTATCCTTTTCGAGTCCACTTTCGGTCATACTCGTCTATCCTTTTCGAGTCCGCTTTCGGTCGTACTCGTCTATCCTTTTCGAGTCCGCTTTCGGTCGTACTCGTTTATCCTTTTCGAGTCTGCTTTCGGTCGTAATCGTTTATCCTTTTTGAGTCCGCTTTCGGTCACACTCATTCATCCTTTTTGAGTCCGCTTTCGGTCGTACTCGTTTATCCTTTTCGAGTCCGCTTTCGGTCGTACTCGTTCTTTCTTTTCGAATCCTCTTTCAGTCGTACTCGTTTATCCTTTTCGAGTCCGCTTTGGGTCGTACTCATTGTTTCTTTTCGAGTCCGCTTTTGGTTGCACTCGTTCATCCTTTTCGAGTCCGCTTTCGGTCGTACTCGTTTATCCTTTACGAGTCTGCTTTCGGTCGTACTCGTTCATCCTTTTCGAGTCCGCTTTCGGTCGTACTCGTTTATCCTTTTCGAGTCCGCTTTTGGTCGTACTCGTTCTTTCTTTTCGAGTCCGCTTTCGGTCCTACTCGTTTATCCTTTTCGAGTCCGCTTTCGGTTGTACTCGTCTATCCTATTCGAGTTTGCTTTCGGTCGTACTCGTTTATCCTTTTCGAGTCCGCTTTCAGTCATACTCGTTTATCCTTTTCGAGTCCGCTTTCGGTCGTACTCGTCTATCCTTTTCGAGTCCGCTTTCGGTCGTACTCGTCTATCCTTTTCGAGTCCGCTTTCGGTCGTACTCGTTTATCCTTTTCGAGTCTGCTTTCGGTCGTAATCGTTTATCCTTTTCGAGTCCGCTTTCGGTCACACTCGTTCATCCTTTTCGAGTCCTCTTTCGGTCGTACTCGTTTATCCTTTTAGAGTCCGCTTTCGGTCGTACTCGTTCTTTCTTTTCGAGTCCGCTTTCGGTCGTACTCGTTTATCCTTTTCTAGTCCGCTTTCGGTCGTACTCGTCTATTCTTTTCGATTCTACTTTCGGTCGTACTCGTTTATCCTTTTCGAGTCCGTTTTCGGTCGTACTCGTTTATCCTTTTCGAGTCCGCTTTCAGTCGTACTCGTCTATCCTTTTCGAGTCCGCTTTCGGTCGTACTCGTCTATCCTTTTCGAGTCCGCTTTAGGTCATACTCGTTTATCCTTTTCGAGTCCCCTTTCGGTCGTACTCGTTTATCCTTTTCGAGTCCACTTTTGGTCGCACTCGTTCATCCTTTTCGAGTCCGCTTTCGGTCGTACTCGTTCATCCTTTTCGAGTCCGCTTTCGGTCGTACTCGTTTATCCTTTTCGAGTCTGCTTTCGGTCGTACTCGTCTATCCTTTTCGAGTCCGCTTTCGGTCGTACTCGTTTATCCTTTTCGAGTCCGCTTTCAGTCGTACTCATTTATCCTTTTCGAGTCCGCTTTCGGTCGTAGTCGTTCTTTCTTTTCGAGTCCTCTTTCAGTCGTACTTGTTTATCCTTTTCGAGTCCGCTTTCGGTCGTACTCGTTCTTTCTTTTCGAGTCCGCTTTTGGTCCTACTCGTTCATCTTTTTCGAGTCCGCTTTTGGTCGTACTCGTTTATCCTTTTCGAGTCCGCTTTCGGTCGTACTCGTTCATCCTTTTCGAGTCCGCTTTCGGTCGTACTCGTTTATCCTTTTCGAGTCCGCTTTTGGTTGTACTCGTTCTTTCTTTTCGAGTCCGCTTTCAGTCCTATTCGTTTATCCTTTTCGAGTCTGCTTTCAGTCGTACTCATCTATCCTATTCGAGTCCGCTTTCGGTCGTACTCATTTATCCTTTTCGAGTCCGCTTTCGGTCGTACTCGTTTATCCTTTTCGAGTCCACTTTCGGTCATACTCGTCTATCCTTTTCGAGTCCGCTTTCGGTCGTACTCGTCTATCCTTTTCGAGTCCGCTTTCGGTCGTACTCGTTTATCCTTTTCGAGTCTGCTTTCGGTCGTAATCGTTTATCCTTTTTGAGTCCGCTTTCGGTCACACTCGTTCATCCTTTTTGAGTCCGCTTTCGGTCGTACTCGTTTATCCTTTTCGAGTCCGCTTTCGGTCGTACTCGTCTATCCTTTTCGAGTCCGCTTTAGGTCATACTCGTTTATCCTTTTCGAGTCCCCTTTCGGTCGTACTCGTTTATCCTTTTCGAGTCCACTTTTGGTCGCACTCGTTCATCCTTTTCGAGTCCGCTTTCGGTCGTACTCGTTCATCCTTTTCGAGTCCGCTTTCGGTCGTACTCGTTTATCCTTTTCGAGTCTGCTTTCGGTCGTACTCGTCTATCCTTTTCGAGTCCGCTTTCGGTCGTACTCGTTTATCCTTTTCGAGTCCGCTTTCAGTCGTACTCATTTATCCTTTTCGAGTCCGCTTTCGGTCGTAGTCGTTCTTTCTTTTCGAGTCCTCTTTCAGTCGTACTTGTTTATCCTTTTCGAGTCCGCTTTCGGTCGTACTCGTTCTTTCTTTTCGAGTCCGCTTTTGGTCCTACTCGTTCATCTTTTTCGAGTCCGCTTTTGGTCGTACTCGTTTATCCTTTTCGAGTCCGCTTTCGGTCGTACTCGTTCATCCTTTTCGAGTCCGCTTTCGGTCGTACTCGTTTATCCTTTTCGAGTCCGCTTTTGGTTGTACTCGTTCTTTCTTTTCGAGTCCGCTTTCAGTCCTATTCGTTTATCCTTTTCGAGTCTGCTTTCAGTCGTACTCATCTATCCTATTCGAGTCCGCTTTCGGTCGTACTCATTTATCCTTTTCGAGTCCGCTTTCGGTCGTACTCGTTTATCCTTTTCGAGTCCACTTTCGGTCATACTCGTCTATCCTTTTCGAGTCCGCTTTCGGTCGTACTCGTCTATCCTTTTCGAGTCCGCTTTCGGTCGTACTCGTTTATCCTTTTCGAGTCTGCTTTCGGTCGTAATCGTTTATCCTTTTTGAGTCCGCTTTCGGTCACACTCGTTCATCCTTTTTGAGTCCGCTTTCGGTCGTACTCGTTTATCCTTTTCGAGTCCGCTTTCGGTCGTACTCGTTTATCCTTTTCGAGGCCGCTTTCGGTCGTACTCGTTTATCCTTTTCGAGTCCGCTTTTGGTCGTGCTCGTTTTCATTTTCATTACCACCAGTTTGCAAATTTCCAGGTTTTTTTGGTATTCAATCCCCTTGTATCCCAATTGTCTGAAAGTCATTGCTTCCACACCCTCGGATCCAAGGAGTTTGAATAGGGGCAGCTATAACACCCCAAAATTTGCCCTCTTACTTTTAGCTAACTGGCTTATGTTTCTTTGCATTTCTTGCATTAGCATTTGTGCATAGCTTTGGTTCTTAGCATGGGATCAAGGTACTTGGTTCATCTCAAGGGAGTCTCAAGCCTCGAGGTGGTTTGAGGAGTTCATCATATCTTCATAAGGTCAAGAATGGCAAAGGATTTCAAGTGAATCTTTCCCTCCTAACCAGAGGGACCAAATTAGGGTTTTGGTTTCAAAAGGGGTTCTTGTTAAACTTTGTGGATTCAAGCATGCTCTCATGGGTTTCATATGCCCACAAGTGCTCATAGAGGAAGGCTTGGCTAATGGTTCATTGTGGAAGATGTTCAGTGGATCAGTTACTTGTGAAGTAAGCAAAAGTCAGCTGTAAGGAGGAAAGTCAACCATGGAATTTTGAGGTCCTCTTCATGATTTTTAAGGTCTTATACCCTCATATGGCCCTCAAAGGCTAGGATTCCTACCATTCATCAAGAATCAAGAGTTTGTGCAAAAGTTACTATTTTTGGAAAATGACCTATAGTGTGTAATTTCCATTTTTGGCAACTTTTCCAACCATCTTCAACTTGACTTTTCATCGTCAAGGAAGCTTCAAATGAATTTTCCTCAAACATGAAAGTTGAAGATCTCTCTCTCCCATTTCCAAAAAGTACTAGATTGTCTCCATATCATTTGTGAAACTCAAGTTATGATCAAAAGACTCAAGGTTGGTTTTTTAAGGTTTTCACATGGTTCCTTTTTTCCACCTTTTGCATTTTGGTTCAAAATGGCTTGTTATGACCTCTAATGCTTCAAGTCACATTGCCACATCCAAGTACACTTCATGAGGACCACTTTTGACCTTTGAATCAATCCATTTCATGCCATATACCTCACTTATTTCACAAAATGCATTTTGGCAAGATGGATCAAAACTCACAAATCAATCAACCACAAGGCCCAATTTCAATTCCATTGTGATCAGCAAGTGAAATGTGAGTGAATCATTCTTATTTCATGACTTTGGCACGTGTGGATTAAGAGGTGCATCACAACTTGCATTTTTGCAAATTACTTCCATTAGCCTTAATCAAGGGATTAATGAAACCCTAATCATGCTCAGTGCTCTAACCAAGTCTATATAAAGAGGATCACACGTTCATTTCACCCTCATGCACTCTCATTTGCTCAGAATTCCAATTTTTGCTCTCACTCTTTCTCTCTTCGAAATTCACTCTCCTTGGAGTTTCTTTGAGATTTTATTTCACATTCTTGATCAGTGAAGTAAATAGAGCAAGAATCAACCATTGATTGAAGCTGAGAGTGAGTTTTTCATCAGATTCAGTTTTGGAAGGTTCAAGTTCAAACCTCAAGATCTAGCACGATTCCAAGCTCTAATTACAATTATTTTGCAATTAGAGGTTCTAAGGAGTAGATCTGCAGCTTCCAGAGGGTTTTCTTGGTGTATTTTAAGCTCTGCAATTCTCAGGTTAGTGTGAAATTCATCATCATGTAACTTGATTTTGTGGTGTGCATTGTGTTCCTCATGAGTTGCTGATCATGCTGATATGTTTAGATGTGAGTTTGGACGTGTATCATGGTTATATTGTAGATCTGAAGTTTTTAGATCTAAACTTTATCTCTTCGATTTGCTTTGTGTGTTAATGATTTGTTGATTTAAATTGCATATTCTTAATCCTTGTTGAATTCTGAGTGGAATGATGTACGTTTTCGCAATTTCTGGGAATTTTTGAGTTTGTGCTCGCCGGAGAAGGTGACCGGAGCTAGGGTTCCGGCACCTGGTTTGTTTTTCAGGTCGTCTGAGGTTTGAAGGAAGAAGACGTAATCCTGGTCGTTCGTGGTGTTGATCTGATGGTTCAGATCTTGCCACTTTATTTAATTTTCTTGTGTTTTATTTAATGTGCGTGTGTGCTACTCCATGCTAGTTATCATGTGCTTCAGATCTGGTCACACATCTTGCATGCTTTGTGTTTTGATTGACTTGATCTGGAATGTTGGATTAATCTGATCGTTGTTGTTGTGCCAATGCATTAAAAATTCCATGTGCCATTCACGTGTTGTGTTTTTATTTCTGATGATTGGATATGCGCGCGTGTACGTTGTTATCATGAACTATTGATCTGAGCCTTTGATCTTGTATGATCTTTGATTTTGTTGACTTGATATCATGTGTTGGATTAATCTTGTGGCTGGTGTGAGTCAATCATGTTGACTGAGGCTTATGGTTTTTGTTGACTTGCGCTGATGGATCATTTGACCTGGGCCTGCTATCTAACCCCCCCCCCCCCTTTGAGCCCAATTGCCTTTGGAACGTGATTTTCTTGCTTGTTGCACCCCTGGTTGCTTGTTGTACCCCTCTCCTTTGCATATTGGTTCATGGTTCCTATGTGATCTTTGCCTAATTGTTTGAGGTACTTAAACTTTGAATTTTGGTGTGATCTTTTGACATAATGCTGACTTCTGACTTAGGTCACTTGGGTTTTAATTTCACAATTTTTGAATGTCATTTGATATATGTTTGATTATTTGTGCTTAAGTGAATTATGCATGATCATCATATGACATCTCTTAACCCTAATTGATTTGCCATGCCTAATTGATTGAATTTCTTCATGATTCTTTGCATGAGCTTTTGGTATGATGTTTGACCCTGGTTGAGGTCCTTTGAGACTTATTTTTACAATTTATGAATCATGTTTGGCATGTGCTAATTGTTTGGACTTTGACTTCCTTTTGTGGACTTTCTTTGGTACATAAGGTTTCATGTTTTTCTCTTGTACATGAGAATTGTTGATGATGGTGTGATCTTGATTCTGACTTGCTTTCATCTTTATCTTATTTTTCTCATTTCATCTTGATATGAAGTTCATTGGTGCTTAATTGTGCATTTCATATAAGTATGTTTGCATTCTTTCATGAGTACCTTTGCATGCTTACTTGAGATGTTTTGCAGGACCTTTGAGATTTGTTTATTGATGTGAGTTGGATATACTTGATATGATGTGCTTGCCGCCCTATCTTGTTTCTTATCTCATCCTTCTTTTTCTCATTCTTCTCCTTCACTCTATTCCTCCCATGAATCTCAAGACTTGTTTAAGTCTTGGATTCTCTCCCTTTAGAGCTACCTAGTCCAACTTAATTTTTAATTAAGCTTGGAGTAGGATTAGCATTAGGTTTTAGGTAGTCGTCTCTCCTAAGCCTCACTAACCATAGGTCATCCATGCATGATAACATTAGGACTCTTATTTTCCCTTTAGAGTTTTCCTTGGGTCTTCTCTCTTCTCATCTCAAAACTTCTTGAAAACACTTAATAAAGATAAAGTGTATTGCGCACGAGTCTTAAGCCTGGGGAATGAGAAATGAGGGGCTTCCTCTCATCTTTCTAGAGTGCTTAGCGGGCGTCCTGTCTTGGGACGATTCGTTAAGTATTCATCCCTGTGCCCTAGACTTTGGTGCAATGCAAGTTATGAACTAACTTAAAACACTTCTGTCTAAAAAACACAAAAACAAATTCAAATCTTTTTATCCTTCGGGATTGTTTGGTTCCAGACCATTTTTAGAAAAGAGCACGTTACCTTCCGTCTAAGTCGCAAACAGGCATCGACCCTAACTGCCGGACGCGAATCTAACGTCGCTCATAAAAAACACTTACCCATTCGTGGTCGTACCCACGAACTACATTAGCTCTGATTCCTCTCTCTCGTCCGATTGAGGATATGTAGGAACAAGACAGTGATTGTCTTGACGAGCAACCTTCCCCCACAGTTCCCGTCTGAACTACGTTGACTCTGACTTTCCCATTGCACTGAGGGAGTACGTAGGCTTAGGGCATCGAATATGTCCTACCGAGTCCGTCTTAGACACCCCCATCCCTGTTTTCTTTTGTTCAACCATAGATAGTAGGACAGCTCACCCTCCATTTAGACAACAAGCGTGGATCCCATCGAGTACGATGGATGCGTGGGGTGCTAACACCTTCCCCTCACATAACCGACTCCCGAACCTGGACTATGGTTGCGATGACCATGTTTTTCCCCTTTCTCTTCAGGTTTATGCAGTGTTTCCTTTCCCTCTCTCGGGATAAATACACATTGCTGGCGACTCTGTGTCTTCTGCGCCACTCTCGTGTTTGTACCGTTGGATGCGAATCTTTCGGGAGCGACACCGTGTTACTCGACTGATGTCTGCAATATTCACGACGGAGGGTAATGGAGTTTCCTTTCCATTCTCAATTGTTGTTGCACCGTATTTGTAAGGGATAACCTTATCAAATTTGTACAGTACTGGTCCCGGCAGATAGATAACTACAGGAGCCTTCTGATTTTTCAGACCATCACATCAGGCCTCAATTGGTTCGAGGTTGAGAATCCTTCCACTATCACGAGGAATTCTTGATTCATGGAGTAAAGGGATTATGGCGCACACATCTTTGGCCACTTCTCGTTTAGGGATTAAAACAACATCCCTGCTTTGATCAGTATAATAGTTTGACATTGAACCAGAGCTTGACCATGGGTTAATTTCCTTATTGTCCAACTGACTTTGGCGGGCTTCTCGCACGAGGTAGCAACCCTGATTATTCTCTGAGCAAACTCTACAGCGTCATAGTTGTGTGGTGGCACCCGGCCACGTCCGCTTTGTATGCAGTGTAACCTCACTAGGTCTGTTTCCATTGATCGAACATCTGGACTTTGATGCCTAGTAGGGTTCCCATCAGTCATGCTGACTTTTTGTGTGTCTTCATCTAGATAGATCGGAAGCCACCAGTGGTTTAACAAGTGTTGAAGTGTCCTTTGAACGAGTGCACATCCTTGGTCACTCTCACGGCATACTCTACAGTTCTGATAGTCGTGCGAAGTCAAAAAACCGAGTCGGACCTGCTTAGCGTGTAATTCCACCAAGCTGATATTCATCAAGCGAATATCAAAGATTTGAATCATATTCACTTGATAATGATTTCTATCCCGGTAATCCTGAATCCATCCAAGATCCATCTGACGCTAGAGGGCCTCTTGTACGAAAGAGCATCCCTGATTGTTTACCAAGCAAATCAGACAGGAATCATAATCTTGCCGTGGCAGATCATGATGTTGGCTTTGCCTTAAGTGTATTGCCACTAAGTTGACATTCATCGTATGGATGTCGTGGTTTTGAATGATGTTGGAATTTGTATAAGTCATGTTGACATCACGAATTCTGTGATCTTGGATCCATCCGAGATCCATCTGTTCCTGTAGAGCGGATTGCACCACAGAATATCCTTGATCGTATTTAGAGCAGATATCACACTGATGATAGTTATGAGATGGCACATGCCCATAGCCGCTCTGTCTGCAATGCATCTTGACCAGGTTGGTTCCTAATAAGAGTACATCACGAATTTGATAGTTGTGATTAAACTATTCCTCTATCAAGTTTACCGTAGTTTTCTCGTGTTGAGGCAACGGGTTCGTCTGAACATTTGGATTGGTATCCTTGAAGGATAAGACCCCGTTCCTAACAAGGTTCTGTACATCGGATTTCAACTAAAGACGGTTTTCTATGTTATGCCCTGATCCTCCTTGATGGTAAGGGCAAGTATGATCCGCTTTGAACCAAAAAGGCAGATTTTCCAGTACCGTAAGAGGAGACCTTGTTTGGACGTGCCCCTTGGCCAGTAATAGTGGAAATAGTTCTGCATATAACATTGGTATAGGGTCGAACCCTGGTGGTCGCGTTGTACGGTTTTTGTTGTACTAAGGATGTGCCTGCTGAAAAGGATGTTGTGTCCTTTGTTGATATGGTTGTTGAATCGGTTGGCTCTGAGAAACCTGAGGTTGATACGTAGGAACAGGCGTAGGGTTGATAGCAAGAGTTACAGCTGCTACTGGTTGGTGACGTCGCCGTTGCTTTCCGAGAGAAATATTACCAATATCTTGCTTTTTTTTCTTAGGGAAAGCACTACCATATCTTTTGGTACTGCTTGATGGTCCAACATCTTTAATCAAACGTCTTTCTCGGACTGCTTCTTCAAGACGAACTCCCATGCCTACCATCTCGGTGAAGTCACTGGGCGCACTGGCGACCATTCTGTCGTAGTATAATGAGCTCAAGGTTTTCAAGAAGATCTTGTCATCTCTTTTTCCTCAAGAGGTGGACAAACTTGAGTAGCAATTTCACGCCATCTCTGAGCATATTCCTTAAAGTTTTCCTTGTCCTTCTACGACATGGCTCTGAGTTGATCTCTGTCCGGTGACATGTCCAGATTATACTTATATTGTTGAACAAAGGCAACACCAAGATCTCTGAAAGTGACGATCTTAGTGCGGTTTAATCCCATGTACCATTTGATTGCGGCGCCGGTTAAACTATCTTGAAAATAATGGATCAGTAGCTGTTGGTTTTCTGTCTGAGTTGGCATCCACCGAGCGTACATCACCAAATGACTCTGAGGGCAAGAGTTACCCTTGTACTTTTCAAATTTGGGCACTTTGAACTTGCGCGGAACTTTCACATTGGGGACCAAACAAAGGTCTGCGGCATCCTTTCCGAATAGATCCTCACCGCGAATGGCATGCAGTTCCTTCTGCATCTCCAGGAACTATTCCTGGAATTCCTTCATTCTGTCGTTTATACTTTCATTTCCACCAGAAGGTATCTGTGGAATCTGTCCTTCCAGGACAGTGTGTACCACAGGACGTGGTATAGTTATTACAGCAGTGACTCTAGGTGCTTCCCTCTCCCGAAGTTTGTAACCTTCAGGAGTTGCTGTCATTCCCCTTGCATCCTCGCTTTCCCGAAGTTTGTAACCTTCAGGCCTAGCGGCTCCTGCTGCAGTTTTCGGATCTTCCATGATCGGCGGAATATATCCTTCCGGGATATAGTTGGGTGGCATGCCCCAAGGACGATCTTTAGGCATGTTATACCGAGGATCATACTTTTCCACTATGGTTGTCGATGTGATCTCTGAGATCACAGTCCTTTGTATCTGAGCTGCTGCCAGAGCTTACATGTCATTGTGAAGTTTCCTCAGATCTTCTTTCAGAGTGTCGATTTCTTCTCTCAACCCTCTGTTCTCTTCCTCGAGATCATCCATTTTCTTTTGTCGATTGGCCCGAGTATTGTACAAATGAGACAGTTTGACTCTAGAACCGAGACACAAACGTGAGATTCGTAGGGAAGAAGAATGCGTTATGTGAGAATGATGAATGATATTCAATGATTATATTAATTTTTTTGTTAAATCAAAAGAAACTTCGACAATTGGATTGCAAATATCATACAATGGGGAAACCCGTTTTATTGAATTCAAATATTGCAGAAATGGAAATACAGTCATTTACAAAGTGCTATAAAAGGAAATGTCTAAACTTATGGATCCTGAGTTCTCTCTGAGGAGGGCTCAGGTGCTGGCTCTGGTATTTTCCTTTTCTTTGACCGGGGCTCTTGAGCCGTTGTCGGGTTGGCATTCCTTTGCCAAGTGAAAGGAGCAAGCAAATTCCTTTGCTCTTCTTGATTCTCTACAGCATGTTGCTCTAAAATCTTGATCAGAGCGTCTTTTTCTTTTAACAGTTGTTGTATTTTGTTACACTCCACATTGAGAATACGATACTTGTTTTTCCAAGACTTCTTATCCTGTTGAACTTTGTTGAAAGTAACCTGAAGCTTTTCCGTATCAGACATAAAATAAAGGACACATTCCTTTAATGGAAGAACTTCTTGACGAGGATATGGCATCCTCAGCTTGGGAGCTCTAGTTTGTACCCAGTGGAGATAAGGTTTCACATAGACACAATCTGGTTTTCCTAGAGACTCTCTTCCTTTCCTGTGAACATGTTTCCAGACATGCACTATTTCTGTCTTTAGTGCCCTGTCACTTTCTCCTTCTTTGAAGAAAAGACCTTCCAGATGAACATTACGCGGGATATGTCTCATCGGGTATCCGAATTGACGACGAACTAAAAGTGGATGATAGTTGATTCCTCCTTTAGTTCATATGAGGGGTACATTGGGGAAATTTCCACAACGGTCAATGATTCTTATCCCGTCATAGATTTGATTGTACCAATCTATGTCAGAGTTGGTAAGAGACATGATTCTCTGTGACCAACGTAGAGTACTCTTATGATCACAAAAAGCAGCAGACTTAGGCAAATGGGAAGTGAACCATTTGTATAGCAGGGGTACACAACATGTGATCATTCCTCCGCTGTACAAATTCCTTAAGTGTATAGAATTATAAGTATCTACGAGCAAGGTCGGTATAGGGTTTCCAACCAAAAATATCTTAATGGCATTAATATCAACAAAGCTATCAATGTTGGAAAATAGAAATAACCCGTAGGTGAGCAGAACAAAGACGCTCTCAAAAGCAGTCACGTTCCCTATACTAGCAAAGTACAGAGCTATATTTACCAAAAACTGAGCTGGGAAACCTTGGATTCCACCCTTAATGGTCATGTGAGTCCTGACTTCTGACTCATCCAAATGGATTGCTCTTGCAATGGTTTGATCCTTTGGAATTTCTTCCAGTCCAGAAAAGGGAGCTTGGTCAGTGATGGGTAAATCATTCAGGTGAGAGTACTCCTCCAGTGTTGGTGCTAGCTGATAATCTGGGAATGTTAAGCAATGATAGACCAGATCGTAGAACTGAATGAGTGTGGACAGGATTCCTTCAATTACATGGACCCTTAACAGAGACAACAGTCCTCTGTACTTAGCTCTGAAAGCATCAGGGTTGGTGATCAACCTTGCCAATCCTCTCAAATCCTCTAATTTTGGAACCTTGAAGGTGTACTTGTGAGTCATCCTTCTACCGAAATCCATAACGCAATCTTTTTCTCTGACATTTGTAATCATTGTCTTAGTTTAATTTGAAAAAGAGAGACTAGAAGAGAAAAATTTTCTTTGTTTAAGAGTTTTTTAATGAAATGAATGCATGAATGCAGCACGCAAAAACATAGAAAAAACATGGGGTCAAAGGTTCGGTGTCATGAAGTCATGGCTCTACCTATCCCCAAAGGTTGTACTGGTGATTTTTGTACCTGTCCTCAAAATCATTGACCCCTCTTTGGATAACAACAGCAGGCTGGTTCACCTGAGCGAGCTGCAGTATCTTAGAGTAATCTCAAATGAGGGTAGTATCGCGTGACAAATATTTTCGATAGCTTCCGCACTACAAAATAGTAACAAGGTCTCAGCCTACTAAATCTTCAGTTTCACAGACGCCACAATCGAACAATCTGCTTTCAACAACCGAAGTCGTATAGGCATTGAATCCGCAAAGGGTATCTCCATTGATTCGATGGTATACCGGGGTCTCTTATTTGGGAGTCACTCCCTGTAATATTACCCGTCTAATGCCATCACTTATCTTAGGTGGCACTCAAACTTTCCAGATGCGGCATCACCCGCAGTCCCATTAGCAGAAAAACAAACACGGATATCAATTAGGAAAAACGATATATATATATATATATATTTATTCCTAAAACTAACATCCTAGACCACTTAAGAATTCTAGTATATAATCTTATACAAACAAAATGACTCCCCAGCAGAGTCGCCATTTTCCTATAGTGAGCGATTTTTGTCGGTGACGCGGCCACTTTATCGTTGGGTTTTCCTCACCGCAATGGTAAGAGGGGGTGCTACTTTCTGATTTCTTATTTATCCCATGAAGCTGGAAGGGAAAGGGAAGCTATCTAAAACTAACCTTGCATGCAAATGTTTAACTGAACAAACGCTTTAAAGAGATTGGGGGGTCCGGGGTCAGGTTATACAATGGGGAGTTATCAATTACCCATCCTATATGTGGTTATCCACAGGATATTAGCGTTAGGTTTCGCTTTGTACTTGATGGTGTTTATCTGGTAATGGGCTGGGAAAGTTTCTTGGGAAATATAAGAGAGAGAGAGAGAGAGAGAGAGAGAGAGAGAGAGTTTTTGATGATTTTGGTGAGGTATTGGACCACATTTTTTACTGGTGTGAAGGTACTGGACCTAGAGGTTTTGATTAGTATGCTCGCTAAGATTTCGCAATCTTATGCCTACATATTCCCGTTTAAACAAAATAGGGAAATCAGAGCAATCGTAGTTCCTCCTATTCTAAGGGAGGAAGAAGATAATGTTTTGGTGTCTTGTTCGAAGCCCAAGATTGAAGCTAAAAGGTTTATTTGTGTTTTGTTCAAAGCCCAAGATTGAAGCTAAAAGGTTTACCTGAGAGAGAACTTGTCATCTCTAAAGAGGGTTTGTTGATTTTTGTGTGCCTTGATCAAAGCCCAAGTTTGAAGCTAAGAGGTTGATGGACTCCACTGGGGAAATCCTTACCCACAGCCTAATAGGAGGCTGGATAAGACCAACTCAACAAGAGAGGGTATATATTGGTGTCTTGTACAAAGCCCAAGATTGAGGCAAAAAAAATAGACTGACTCTTTGGGGGATATCATTATACAAAGCCTAAGAGGAGGCTGAAAGTTTGACTTTTCCGGGGAAAATGTTCTATCTGTCTTGTTCAAGGCCCAAGATTGAGGCTAAAAAGGATTTTGACTCCGTCGGTGAGGTTTATATGTATCTTGTACAAAGGCCAAGATAGAAGCTGAAAAGAAGACAGACTCTGCGGGAAAGAAATCTTTATATGTCTTGTATAAATCCCAAGATTAAGGCTGAAAGAGACTTTACTGACTCGGCTGAGGATATGTTAGGTGTCTTGTGCAAAGCCCAAGATTGAGGCGGAAAAAACTCTGTTTGAGAATTTACTTCCAAAAGCCTAAATGAAGGCTAGGTGGAATTGACCCTGCGGGGGAAAATGTTTATCCCCATGTTTAAGAGACGAAGATTTATGTCTTGTATAAAGCCCAAGATTAAGGCTAAAAGGGTTTGACTCAACAAGAGAGTGCTTTTATCTGTCCTGTACAAAGCCCAGGATTGAAGCTAAAGGAATCAACTCAACAAGAGAGTGTTTTTATCTGTCTCGTACAAAGCCCGAGATTGAGGCTAAAAGGGTTTACTCAACAAGAGAGTGTTTTTATCTGTCTCCTACAAAGCCCGGGATTGAGGCTAAAAGGGGTGGACTCATCAAGAGAGTCTAGAACGTGATTGACTCAACAAGAGAGTCGAGAAGTTGATTGACTCAACAAGAGAGTCTGAAAAGGTGATTGACTCAACAAGAGAGTTTAAAAAGGTTAGCTCCGCTGGGGAGAATCATTATACGAAGCCCAAGAGGAGGCTAACTATGCTGAGGAAAGATCATTATACAAAGCCTAAGAGGAGGTTATCTTCTGCTGGGAATTATTGAGATCCCGAGGCAGGTCCAAGTGGGGAATCAACTCCTGCTGAGGATTACAAAAGAGTTGATAGATCAGAGACCTTGAGGTTCTGATTTGAGATAGTGTTATGATGATGATAAACTAACCCTGGCTTGGGATTTTTAGGAGAGAGACTGGGTTTTAGAACCCATAAGTTTTTACTCTGCTGGAGATTAATCTAGAATCTGGGGTTTCTTCCTATGTTTGTAGGGAACTTAAGAATTTCTTTGAGACTCAAGAGGATTAGAATGTCTAAGTCTACTGGTGTGGAGGAGTTTTATCTTTTGTATGATACCTCCAAGAGGAGGCGGGTGTTTTACGGGATGAGAAACAACCCTAAATTGGTCTGAGATTTGACACTAGAAAGACTACTCTAGCAAAGGATGACTAAGTTCTATCTTATACCTTTAAGAGGTCTTCGGGGTCCTTGTATTAATCCCAAGAGAAGGCATAAGAACTTCTAAGAAGCCGGAGGGTCCTTGTACAAAGCCCAAGAGGAGGCGGGGATGCTTTTAGGAAGCCCGCGGGCCTCAATCCAAGAAAAGATCAAGAAATTCTATTCACCGAGAATAGATCATTTAGTGAAAGTTATAATGTTTGAAGAAATTCAAGAGATGCTATTCACCGAGAATAGATCAACTCTGGGGAGTAGAACTTCTTTGACAATTTCTAATAGTGACAGTCTGAGAAAAGGTTCACGAAGAATACTGCCTTTCTCTTTGTTCCATATTGTTTAAGCCCAAGAGAAGCAAAACTGTATCTGGAAATCCTATGGGGATCTAGTTTTGAATGTATTTAAGAGTGACCAACATGGCTTTACCTAGTTCTAGACCTAATTGCCGGGGAAAACTCTAAATAACTATACCAGTATATATACAGTTGATATATGACAAGTATTTAAAAGGATATGAAAGAAGACTTACAGTGCGCAGCTTCCCACAGTACAGTTACATATATTTGACATGTATTTAAAAGAATGAAGGAAGACTTACAGTGGAGCAGCTTCCCACAATACAGTAATATATATATATATATATATGAAACGAGTAAATGAAAGCTGGTAAAAACTTACAGGTGAGCAAGCTTCCATGCTGTGTTGTTAGTTGTTCAAAGAAATTAAAGAAAGTTTTGATAACAACATATATATTGAATCTAAATCAAAAGGGAAGTTGTTTTGAAAAGATTATTGGGGATTATACTCAAGGAGAGGCCCTAGATGAAAAAAACAGTAACTTTACTGTTGTTTGGAAGATTGTAACGGGGTTTACACAACGACTCTGTACAAAGGGGTTGGGTCTTATACTCTATTAGAGGCCCAAATATTGTTTTAAAAGAAAAGAAGTGGGACTTATAGCTCAAGGAGAAGCCCAGTTGATTTTGTTACAAAGGCGACGACCGCGCCGAACTTTTGAAAATATTCAGAGGGACTTATACAATGTGTGAGGCCCAAAATGTTTTATTTACAAAGGGGTTGGGTCTTACACTCTATTAGAGGCCCAAAGTGTTTTTTAAGAAAAGGAATGGGTCTTATAACTCAAGGAGAGGCCCATGTGATTTGGTTTTGAACTGACGATCGCGCCGAGATTTTTGATAACGCAGTGGGTCTTATACAATGACTGAGGCCCAAAATTATTGGTTTTAAAGAGGGATTGGGTCTTACACTCTATTAGAGGCCCATGAGTGTTTGGAAAAAGATTGATGAGGGTGAAATCAATCAAAACCCTAATTTTGTTAAAAATTGAATTAATTTTGATTAAAAATTAATAAAATCAATGAAAACATGTGAGAAATGAGTTATGATTTTGGTTCAATACGTCAAAAATCATGTTTTTGTCCACAAATTGATTGGAAACCATGCAAGTTTGGAAAATCAAGAGGAAGAAAATTTTAAAATATTAAAAAACAAATAAAATTTAATGCTTTGTAAAAATATCAAATATATGAAATAAATAATATTATTGGGAAATTTTTGTAAAATAAAATATTTTAACATTTTTGTGAATTTTGAAAAAAAGAATCAACTCAAAATCATTAAAATTCAGAGAGAAATTAATTTTTGAATCAATTAAATAAAATCACAAAATTTAAATATTTGAATATTTGAAAAAAGGCGCCAAGAACACGTGCGTGTTCTGAGTTTTTGTAGATTTGCGTTTTCTCCCTAATCTCACTGAATACTTGATGAAATCACACAATCCACATATCAATCTGCTCGTTTTCAACTCACGATCATGTTTATGGTCTTTAATTTCATTTATTTTAAGTATGGAATGATAAATCAAAGAGAAACCTCAAGAACCCTAATTTCTGCATGAAGGTTGAGAAATTTCATACACGATTCGTACAAAACAATCAATTGAGGGAAAACACTTCATGCATGATTATGAATAAATGGCAAAATTATTGTGGGAGGAAATATGCATGAATCATGAGATGACCAAGTTTAGGCTTACTTGAATGTCGTGGCAGCAAGAGCAATATGAATTTTGAGTTGGAGGTGTTACAGATGAGTTATGATGATCTGAACAACTTCCTTAGGTGCTATGGAGTATGTCTGAATGCTTGGAGTGGATTAAATTGAGCTGGAACTTGATTTGGCACCTCAACTGCAAATCTGTCAAAGGCTTGTGCAGATGGCTGGTGATTTTGAGAAATTGGTGTTCCAGATGTTATGTAAGAGTTTGGATCACTTCTATATGATATATGTGAGGTGTGTGGGTGATTGGTTTGGTTGGAATTGCTCTCAAACTCAAAACCCGATAGTGACTTGAGTTAGAAGGAAAATTTGGAGTGAAAGAGGTGATTTTGAAGAAAGCATTAGTTTGGGTGCTTTGGTGTACTCAAACTGATCACAAATGAGCTCTATTTATAGTGGAGCAAGTTTCTTTTGCAAGCAATAGTGAATGGCAACTGTTACAGGTCTGTGGCCAATTATGATCAAATGGAATCTCAAGTCTCCTCTAGCCATTGACTTGAGATTAGAGCACAGGCTTTGTAGCTTTGGTTCAAAGATAAACTTTGACTAAATTCAGTTGGAATAGGCTCAGTTTATGCCACCTTGGTGTATGCATTGAATGCTTGGAAACAAAATTGGATATTTGGCATCTTTGTAGCCTTTTAGGTTTGGCATGCTACTTGTAGATTCTTGGACTTTGGAGGCTTGGAGATCAGATCATCCCCCTTGGATTTGATCCTCAGATGTGTCCAAAATGATGACAAGGCTTGGATTTATCAGATTTGGACAAATCGAGCAAATGTGCACAATTCTGCCTTGAAAAACCAGTTCAGGATGCCATGTTCCAAGGGTTGTATCTCCTTGCTCAAATGGAATTTAGAGATGATCGAGTACTTGTTGGAAAGCCCTCATGGCATACTTTAACTTTGATGTTTACCCCTAGAACTGGTTTGACTTGGATCAAGGTGAAAAATGTCCCTACATTTTGGAAAAAGTAAGGCAGATTTTGACTTAGTGAAAATTTCACTGAGTGTTGGAAAAATGTCATTTTCATGTTTTCAGCCATTTTGATCACTCCATAACTTAAAATCCATGAGGAATTGGAATGAGATGTAGTTTACACTTTTAAAGTGTGTAATGAGAGCTACAAATCCATCTTTGGACCATCAAAAATGGTTGCTTGGATCTCAAGTTATGATCCTTGGAAGTTGGTACCCTAGCCACTTTGTTCCATAACTTAGAAAAATTCTAAGTTTTTTATGGTTACCCATTATACAAGTTAACTCACTTTCTTTGATTTTTCTTGATGAATGATGATTCAAATCACATATTAACATTGTTTTAGGGTTAAGGAACCTTGGTTAACTAAAAAATCAAAAAGTCAAACTTTGACTTTTTGTACAGTTGACTTTTTCAGCAGATGAAATCCAAACTGTGTGATCCTTTGTGAAATCAAGTCCTTGAAATAAATCAATCCTAATGGATGGACTCCATAGGTGATATAGGGTATATTGAATCATGTCCCAAGGTTCGGGAACATGTCTTGGTCAAAATTCAAAGGCACAGTTGACTTTTTCTTCAAAACCCTAATTGTGGTCCAGGTAAAATTGAAACTTGTGGATCAAGCTTCTTGGATCAATCCATTGTTGCAAATAGATCAATATGGTGTATTTATGGTCCTCAAATCATGTCTTGAGGTCTTGGCTCATGTTTTGTCCCAAAAGTTAACTTAGAGGTGAATTAGGTCAAAGAACCCAAATTCCTGATTTTTGGTAAATGCATCCCCTGAGATTAAATTAACTTGATGATTGGGTCCATGAGGTTCCTTGGAGTATTTTGGGTTATGCTTTGAAGCATTGGCTCATGCCCAGGTGGAAACTTTCATCCGGAGGCCTCAGTCGACCAAAACCCTAATTTGGTGACACTGGCGATCTTGAGGCTTGATCCACTTGGAATGTTGCAACCTTGTGCTTGATTCTTGATATGGGAGTCCTCTTGATCCTTTATGGATGTTTTAAGAGGTTAGACAAGTTGAAGATCATGTCATTCCTTGATTGATCCTTTGTCTAAGTGCTCAGAGAGGGCTAGAAACCCTAATTCTTGTTTGTAGTGAATGCTCACCCATCTTTGGGGAGACTGATGAGGCATGTAAATATATCCATATTATGATGATGATTTGCATAATGATGGGAATTCTTAGTGGTCAAAATTAGGGGTATGACAATATCAGATGGGAAAATCACATATGAAACAGTTGATCCTTCATTCAGGTGTACTGGTGTAGAAGGAGTACTTTGATTCTGCACTTTGAAGTTCAATCACCTTCGGAGAAGAGATCGATGTTCTTTCGATGTTCAACAGTCAAAAGAATTGCCATCTTTATTTTAAAAGCAGAAAAATTTTGACAAGTAAATTCATTTTTGTTTTATTTCAAGAATCGTTGATCATGTTAAAAATGTCATTCTATAAAGCTAAAACAAATGAGAATTGCAAACAAAAGCGCTGGGGCCTAAATTTTATTGATAGGATGGAAATCATCCAAGCGCGTGATCCCATAAAGTATTTACAAAGTTTAGAAAATGGTAATTTAAGGGAAAAGGGCTACATTGAAACGTAATAACCGTTATCCTTCTACCAACTTTGAATTCTAGACATCCTAAGCTTCTGTCGAAGACGACCTTGACTGGAGATTTCCTGATGGATGGCGTGACTGCTGAGGAGTTGAACTGATCAGACGTAGTTACTTGCCATTAATCCCTAACTTTTGCCCGGATTGTACTTTGAGATTTCCAATCCATCGGGATGATTTTTTTGCTTATGTCTCTAATTTTTGCCTGGACCGCCCTTTCGGATTTTCAATCCACCGAGACGTTTATTTTTATTTCATTTAGGCGAAGTATTTCTTGACTACGTCAACATTTATGGGGTAGGCGAATTCCTCTCCATCCATGGTTGCGAGTCTCAAGGCGCCGCCTGAGAAGGCTTTCTTGACCACATGGGGCCGTCATAATTTGGAGTCCATTTGCCCTGGGAATCAGTGAGGAATGATTGTATCTTCTTGAGCATGAGGTCTCCTTTTCTGAAGACGTGAGGTCGGACCTTTTTGTCAAACGCCTTCTTCATTGTTTGTTGATACAACTGACCGTGGCAAAGAGCCGTTATTCACTTTTCTTTGATCAGGTTAGCATGTCGACTTTGACACCATTCAGCTTCTATTAGCTTAGCTTCCATCAATACCCTGATTGATGGTATCTCTACTTCTATTAGAAGCACTGCTTCCATGCCATATACTATAGAGAAAGGGGTTGCCCCTGTTGAAGTGCGGACGGATGTGCGATAACCGTGAAGAGCAAAGGGCAGCATTTCATGCCAGTCTTTGTAGGTTACAACCATCTTTTGAACAATCTTCTTGATGTTCTTGTTAGCCGCTTCTACCGCACAATTCATCTTAGGCCGGTAGGGAGATGAGTTATGGTGTTCAATCTTGAACTCAGCACACAACTCTTTCATCATCTTATTGTTCAAGTTAGATTCATTATCAGTAATGATCTGGCTTGGAACACCATAATCACAGAAAAGATTGTTTTTTATAAAGCGGACCACGACATGTTGGGTTACATTGGTATATGACACTGCTTCGACCTATTTGGTGAAGTAGTCAATGGCTACCAAGATGAACCGATGTCCATTCGAAGCCTTGGGTTCGATCATGCCAATCATGTCGATTCCCCATATAGAAAAAAGCCATGGAGAAGAAAAAACTTTGAGATATGTTGGCAGTACATGGATTTTGTCTAAGTATATCTGACACTTGTGACATCTTCTCATGTATTTGTAGCAATTGGATTCCATTGTCAACCAATAGTACCCTGCTCTCAGAATTTTTCTCGCCATTGCGTGTCCGTTGGCATGAGTGCCAAAGGATCCTTCGTGAATTTCTTTTATCAGCATGTATACTTCTGGTCCGTCTATGCATCGGAGCAAGACCATGTCAAAGTTTCTCTTATAGAGTGTATCACCGCTAAAAAAAAAGCTGCCAGCCAGTCTTCTGAGGGTCTTCCTGTCTTTTCTTGATGCCCCAGGCGGGTACTCTTGTTTCTAAAGGAAGCACTTGATGTCGTGATACCAAGGATTGTCATCGATGACTACTTCGATTGTGAAAATGTAAGCGGGCCTTTTGAGGCGCATTATGTCAATCTTAGGTACGTCGTTCCATTGACCTATACTAATCATGGAAGAGAGAGTGGCTAGTACATCAGCCATGTGATTCTCTTCCTGAGTGATATGATGAAACTCGATTCTGTTGAAGAAGGGTAACAACCTTCTCGCGTAGTCTTTGTAAGGAATCAGTCCTGATTGGTATGTGTTCCAATCTCCTTTGATTTGATTGATAACCAAGGTTGAGTCTCCATACACATCCAAGTTCTTGATCCTTAAGTCGATCGTTTCTTCGAGACCCATGATACAAGCTTCTTATTCGGCCTCATTGTTTGTGCACTTGAATGTCAGTCTGGCAGTGAAAGGAGTGTGGGTACCCTGAGATGTTATGATGATTGCCCCAATTCTGTTTCTGTAGATGTTGACATCCCCGTCAAAAATTAGTCCCCACTGGGAACCGGGTTCTGGCCCTTCACTAGGTAGCGGTTCATCACAGTCTTTCATTTTCAAGTACATGACATCTTCGTCTGGGAAGTCAAATCCGACTGATTCTTGATCGTCAATCGACTGATGAGCCAATTGATCGGCTAAAATACTTCCTTTGACGGCTTTCTGAGCATGGTACTCAATGTCGTATTCTGATAACAACATCTGCCAACGGGCGATCCTTCCCGTGAGAGCAGGTTTTTCAAAGACGTACTTGATGGGATCCATTTCGGAGATTAACCAAGTAGTGTGGTAAATCATGTACTGGCGGAGACGTTTGGCTGCCCAAGCCAAAGCGCGACAAGTTTTCTTAAGCATAACGTACTAATTTTCACAGTCGGTGAATTTCTTGCTTAAGTAATAAATGGCAGACTCTTTTCTTTTTGTTTCGTCTTGTTGGCCAAGTACACAACCCATTGAGTCTTCCAAGACTATTTGGTAGATGATCAGTGGCCTTCCCTCCACTGGAGGAGACAGGATAGGCGGATTCAACAAATATTCCTTGATACTGTCAAAGGCTTTTCGGAAATCTTCTGTCCATACGCGGCTTTGATTCTTTATGAGGAGTTTGAAGATTGGCGCGCATGTCGAGGTCATGAGAGATATGAATCTGGAAATGTAATTCAGACGTCCCAAAAATCCTCGGACTTGTTTCTCAGTATTTGGTGAAGGCATTTCTTGAATGGCCTTGACATTGTTAGGATCAACATCAATTCCTTTATGGCTGATGATGAACCCTAAGAGTTTTCCTGAGCGAACACCGAATGTGCATTTATTGGGATTCAAACGGAGTTTGTATTTCCTCAGACGCTCGAATACCTTTGACAGGTGTGTCACATGCTCTTCTTCTGTTTTAGATTTGGCGATCATGTCATCGACGTACACTTCAATTTCTCTGTGCATCATGTTGTGAAACAGAGTTGTCATGGCCCTTTGATAGGTTGCCCCTGCGTTCTTTAGACCGAACGACATTACCTTGTAACAAAAGGTGCCCCATGGGGTGATGAACGAAGTTTTCTCCATATCTTCTGGCGCCATTTTGATTTGATTATAGCCCGAGAATCCATCCATGAAGGAGAAGACTTTGAACTTTATTGTACTGTCTACCAGTATGTCTATGTGCGGTAAGGGGAAGTCATCCTTCGGACTGGCTTTGTTCAGATCCATGTAGTCTACACACATTCTGACTTTTCTGTCCTTTTTCGAAACTGACACTATGTTGGCCATCCATTGAGGATATTCTGAGGTGGCAAGGAAACCCGCGTCAATCTGTTTTTGCACTTCCTCTTTGATTTTGATGGCCATGTCTAGATGAGTCTGTTTCAGTCTCTATTTCACCGGAGGACATTCTGACCTTAACGGTAGATGATGTTCCATGATTCTGGTATCCAACTCTGGCATGTCCTGATAGGACCAAGCAAATACATCGGAAAATTCTTTAAGAAGTTCTATCAAGTCTTCTTTGACAGTCGGACTGAGCAGTGCCCCGATCTTGACTTCTTTCCTCTCTTCTTCTAAACCCAAGTTGACCGTTTCCAACGGCTCTTTGCGAGGTTCAATGGACTTCTCCTCTTGTCTGAGTAATCGGGAGATCTCCTCTGGAATTTCTTCGTCCTCTTCTTCTTTAGCTTCAAATACCGGGAATTCAAAGTTGGGAGAAGGCATTGGATCGTATGTTTCAACGGGGTTTAAAACAAGCAATTTGCATGATGTGATGATTCATTTTTTAGAAGAGATGGAGAGAAATGCAAAAGTGTGTGCAGTGTATTTTTTGAACAATGCTTGTTATTGTTTATTTTTGGTTGTTTTAGGATTACCATTTTCTGGAAAAGCGAAAAGTGAAAACAACAATAAAATGCGAAAATTACATAATGACGTTTATTTGTTTATGATTTTGTCGATTCTTGAAACTACAACCCTATAAAAACAAAACTTTGTTGCTTTGGGCGAAGCAAAGAGGAACATTTACAGAAAGTAAGCCCTATAAAAACATCCGTTTCACCTGCGCAGGGTGAATGGTTAAGACGACAATTACTTAGACTTATGGACGACTTTCGGGACATCGACAACAACCCATTGGCAACGAACTCCTCGGTGAATCACAAAGTCTAGCACCTTCTTTCTTGGTTTGTCCTCACAAATGACGCTGATTTCTGGCAGAGCAGGATCATTGGAGTCTTCCTCCCATGCATAGTTGTCATAAACGAACTCTTTTGTTGTATCTTGCACAATGTTTTCACTCTCAGGCAGATCTTCCCATCCAATTAGCTGGATGTCTTCGAGCCTGATACGAGAGCTTTCAGGAGCGGTGTACTTGACCAAGAAGTTGTACTTGCCACTCGGCTGTCCTAAAGTGTCCCATACTTCTGTGGGAATGGAGGAGTCATCCTTCTCAATGACGTTGACCTCAGGAAAAGCATAGTTGATGAAATTTTATCCGGCAATCTTTGCAGATTCATCGTTGTGCTAGATATCTTCAGAATGTCCCAAGTAATGATCCCATGATTTGGTGGGGACGCAGGTATTCTTTTCAATATTGCTCAGCTGATAAGCATCGTTGGACTGACTCTTTTGACCTGAGTCTTCTATGTACGGCTGCGAGATAGTCATCCAATGGATCAAAATAGTCATAGTCGAAGTTGTCTTTCATCAGAGTGTCCTCCTCTAATAAGTTGGGTGGAGCACGACATATTTCCGGATCACAATCTCCCTATATCATCTTGACATCTGATCCTGGTATATATCTCAGACTCTACGTGGGATAGCAAAATGGCGTATACACCTCTCCCTGAGACATATAACCTTCCTCATTGAGATAGGACTTCCACTCTTCATCTGTATCGGAGGAGTCACCCTCATTGATGGTGTGTACTTCTTGAGACACTGGGTGGATGAAGCCTCCACTGTGGAAGAAGTTCTGAATGGGACGAAAACTTTCGTCTTTAGTAGTCTGGGTACAGGTTAAAGAGAAACCAAGACCTTTCTTTGTCTTGTTATCAGTAGGAATTACAAGCTTTCCCCATCCTTTTACGTCGTTACTATTGATCACTTCGAGAGCGTCTTTGTATGAGGAAATCGGTGTCCCTCTCTCTGATCGATTCTCATTGCTCACCGAGAGTGCTTGAAACTGAGTTCCAATGACCTATTCTGGTTCTACACAGGATGATGATGATAAGTTGCTCACTATTAAGGCCTGCTCTCCGTATGTGAGTAAGACAAAGATATCCTCGAAAGCAGTAACGTTCCTTATACTGGCGAAGTACATGGCTTTCTCCACCAAAAACTTGGCTGGTAAACCTTGGATTCCTCCTTTGGTGGTCATGTGAGTCCTGACTTCTGACTCGTCCAAACAAATGACTCTTGCGATGACCCGATCCTTTGGAATTTCTTCCAGTCCAGAAAAAGGAGCTTGATCAGTGATAGGTATATCAGTCAGATGAGAGTATTCTTCTAATGTTGGTGCCAGTTAGTAATCCGGGAATGTGAAGCAGTGATAAACCGGATCGTAGAACTGGATCAGTGTAGACAGGATTCCTTCAACTACATGGACCCTTAACAAAGATAACAACCCTCCGTACTTAGCTCTGAAAGCATCAGGGTTGGTGATCATCCTTACCAACCCCCTTAAATCCTCTAGTTTTGGAGCCTAGAAGGTGTACTTGTGCGTCTTTCTTCTACCGAAATCCATAACGCAATCTTTCTCTCTGATATTTGCAATCATTATTTCAGTTTAATTTTGAAAAAAAAAGAGAGGAGAAAAGAAGATTTCTTTTCTTTGTTTAAGAGTTTTTTAAATGAATGCATAAATGAAGCACACAAAAACATTGAAAAAACATGGATTTAAAGGTTCAACGTCACGAGCATGGAGTCATGGCTCTACCCATCCCCAAAGGTTATATTCTGGTCAATTTTTGTACCTGTAGAACGGGTCCTAAGGTTCCCAAAATCATTGTAGCATCCTAAGGTAATTTCATTTGAGTGTAGTATCGCGTATCAACTATTTCCGATAGTCACCGCACTACGAAGTGGTCATAAGGATAATGCCAATTAATCCTCAGGTTCACAGGCGCCGCATTAGGAAAACTCTGCTTTCAACAATGATCGTGATCAGCAGGCTGAATCCTACGGGCCCTCGCCTGATTTGGTGGTCTACCAAGTTCGCTTATTCGGGATTCACTCCCTATAAGACCCCCTGTCTATACCACCCGTTATCTTAGGTTCTGTCAAACTTTCCAGATGCGACATCACTCGCATTCCCATTGACAGAAAAACAAACACGAATATCAAGTAGGAAAAGCGATATATATATAGTATAATACCTAAAGCTAATCTTCCTAGACCTCTTAAGAACTACAATCTTAAAGATCTTCCCAACAGAGTCGCCATTTTACTGTTGCATGTGATTTTTTCGGTGACGCGACCACCTTATCGTTGTTGGGTTTCTCCTCGCCGCAATGGTAGGATTGGGGTGCTACTTTATGATTTCTTATTTATCCTATGAAGCTGAAAAGGAAAGGGAAGCTATCTAAAACTAACCATGCATGCAAATGTTTAACTGAACAAATTCCTAAGAGATTGGGGGGTCCGGGTTCAGGTTATACAATGGGGAGTAGTCAATTACCCATCCTATATGTGGTTATCCACAGGTCGTTAGCAATTTCTATACTGTTTTCTACTTACTGGTGTTTGCCTGTTGTGGGTTGGGAAAGTTTCTCCTTTGGGAGGTTTTTTTTAGAGAGAGAGAGAGAGTTTTTGTTGATTTTGGGTTTTTCCGATGTTTTTGGTTAGGTACTGGACCTAAGGTTTTTGATTGGTGTGCTCGCTAAGATTTCACAATCTTATGCCTACGTATTCCCGTTAAAGATACACAGGGAAATCAGAGCAATCGTAGTTCCTCCTATTCTATGGGAGGAAAAGATAATGTTTTGGTGTCTTGTTCAAAGCCCAAGATTGAAGCTAAAGGTTATTTGTGTCTTGTTCAAAGCCCAAGATTGAAGCTAAAGGTTTGACTGAGAGAGAATTTGTCATCTCTAAAGGGAGATATCTCATATGTTTATCACAACTATTTGGTGTTGTTTATAAAGGAGGATTACTTTAACTGGGATATGTTAATCCAGCAATGCCATAATTTCCTTTATGGGGATTTGTCCTGAAGGAGAAAACTTTAACTCAGTGTTGAGTAATGCCATTTTTCCTTAGGAGTTTTTCAGGCTAATAGAGGAATAATGGCGTGGATGTAAATAATCCAGAGGCTTGCCACTTACAGCAATTAGATGAAATAAAGGAGTTTACCAGGATAAGAGATGGATATCAGCTTGGATATTTGAATCAATAAGTGTGCCACTTATAGCAGTTATCTGGGATTAAGGTTTGTTTTGATTTTCTGTTTTGATGTGTGATATACAAAGAAATGTCTTCCTGTAGAGAGTTTTTTATTTCCTCTGAGGGGATGGTGGTTTTTGTATGTGCCTTGATCAAAGCCCAAGGTTGAAGCTAAGAGATTGACTGACTCCACTGGGGAAGTCCTTATACAAAGCCTAAGAGGAGGCTGGAAAAGACTGACTCAACAAGAGAGTGTTTATCGGTCTTGTACAAAGCCTAAGATTGAGGATAACAGAGAGACTGACGCTTTTGGGGGATATCATTATACAAAGTCTAAGAGAAGGTTAAAAGTTGACTTTTCCGGGGAAATATTTTGTCTGTCTTGTACAAAGCCCAAGATTGAGGCTAAAGGAAACTGACTCAACAAGAGAGTGTTTAGGGAGATTATATATGGTGTCTTGTACAAAGCCCAAGATTGAGGCCAAAAAAGAGACTGACTCTACTAGTGAGAGGTTCTATCTGTCTTGTACAAAGCCCAAGTTTGCGGCTAAAATGGGATTGACTCAGCTGGAGAGTATGATATGTTTTGTACAAAGCCCAAGATTAAGACTAACTCTACTGAGGAAACTCATTATACAAAGCCTAAGAGGAGGCTGAAAAAGAGTATTAACTCTGCTTAGGGAGATTAACTCCTAAAGCCTAAAAGAAGGTTGGGAGGAATTGACTTCGCTGGGAAGATATTTATCCAGAGCTTAAGAGAAGGTTATGAAGATTTTGACTTTGCTGGAGAAATTTTATATATGTCTTGTACTAAGCCAAAGATTGAGGCTAAAAAAGGAGAATGACTCAACAAGTGAGTGTTTGTATGGTGTCTTGTACAAAGCCCAAGATTGAGGCTGAAAAGATGGTTAACTCAACAAGAGAGTGATTTTAGGTGTCTTGTACAAACCCCAAGATTGAGGCTGAAAAAGATGGTTAACTCAACAAGAGAGTGCTTTTAGGTGTCTTGTACAAAGCCCAAGATTGAGGCTGAAAAGAGACTGACTCAACAAGAGAGTGCTTTTAGCAGATTAACTCAGCAAGCGAGTCCTTTTGAAAAGGTGATTCTAATGAGGAAAATTATTATACAAAGCCTAAGAGGAGGCTGGCTTCTGCTGAGGATTTTTGAAATCCAGAGGCAGGTCCAAAGTGGGGAATCAACTCTTGCTGAGGATTTACAGAAGAGTTGAGGTATCAGATGCCTTGAGGTTCTGATAAAGGTTTATTGGTAGCGGTTTGACCCTAGCTGGGGAAATTTGGAGGAAAGTTTGAGGTTTTGCACCTACGAAGGTTTTAGCTCTACTAGAGATTGATTAAATGACCAGGGTTTCTCCGGTGTTTGTAGGGAACTTAAAAATTTCTTTGAGATCCAAGAGGAGATTAGACTGTCCAAGTCTACTGGTATGGAAGGTTTATCTTTGTATGATGCCCAAGAGGAGGCCGGTGCTTTAAGGGATGAGAATCAACCCTAAAATTGGTCTGAGGTTTTGACTCTTCGGAAAGACTGCTCTAACAAAGGATGACTAAGTTCTGTCTTATACATTTAAGAGGTCTTCAGGGTCCTTGTATTAAGCCCAAGAGAAGGTATGAGAACTTCTAAGAAGCCGGAGGGTCCTTTACAAAGCCCAAGAGGAGGCTGGGATGTGTCATACCCCAAATTTTGACCACTAAGATTTCCCATCATTGTGAAAATCATCACCACAATATGGATGTACCTTCATGCCTCATCAATCTCCTCAAGGATTGTCGAGCATCAAGTTAATTCAACCTCAGGGGATGCATCTACCAAAAATCGGGAATTAGGGTTTCTTGACCTAATTCGCCCCTAAGATGACTTATGGGACAAAGCCAGAGCCAAGACCTCAAGAAATGATTTGAGGGCCTCCAATACACCACATTGATCCATTTCCAACAATGGATTGACCCAAGAAGCTTGATTCAGAAGTTTCAATTTCACCAGGACCGCAATTAGGGTTTTGAGGAAAAAGTCAACTGTATCTTTGACTTTTGACCAAGACATGCTCCCAAACCTTGGGACATGATTCAATACACCCTATAACACCTATGGAATCCATCCACTAGGTTTGATTTAGGTCAAGGACTTGATTTCACAAAGGATCGCACAGTTTGGATTTCATCGGATAAAAAGTCAACTGTGCACAAAATCAAGTTTGACTTTTTGGAATATTTCACAAATATGGTTCCCCTAAGTCAAAAATAATGTTAATGTATGGTATTGATCATCATTCATTAATAAAAATCAAGAAAAGAGAGGTTTCTTGCAAAAGGGGCAACCATAAGAAACCAAAATTTTTCTAAGTTATGGAACAAAAGTAATTTTGGTACCAACTTCCAAAGATCATAACTTGAGATCCAAGCAGCCATTTTGGGTGATCCAAAGCCTGATTTGTAGGTATTCCTACATTATACAAATGCTTCAACTACAAGAAACTCCAATTCTTCATGGATTTTAAGATATGGAGTGATCAAAATGACAAAAATGAAGAAAATGGCACTTTTCCAACACTTAGTGAAAATCTGCCTAAGTTACCAGCTTTGAACACCAATGTTCATGAGGATTTTTCAATGGGATCCAAATAGTTTCAAAACAAACTATGATCACACATGTTTTGTATCATATGAGGGCTCTTTAAGAAGCACAAGAGCCTCCCATAACTCAACATGAGCAGGGAGATATGATCCCTTCAAAATCACCATTTCCAACTGTCTTGTACAAGGCAGATTTTGGCATTTTGCTTGATTTGGAAAATTTGGACAAATCCAAGCCTTGTCATCCATTTGGACATATCAGAGGATGAAATCAAAGGGGAATGATCTAATCCCCAAGCCTCCCAAGTCCAAGGATCTACATGTAGCTATGTCACCCTAAAAAGGCTAAAGAGTGCCAAGACTCCAATTTTGTTTCAATGCATTCAATGGATGCACCAAGGTGGCATGAACCGAGCCATTTCTAACTGAATGAGTCAAGGATAAGCTCTGAACTAAAAGACCATAGGTTTGTGCTCTAACCTTAAGTCAATGGCTAGAGGAGACTTGAGATTCCATTTGATCCACGTTGGCCACAGACCTGCTGCAGTTGCCACACACTATTGTTGCCAAAACAAACTTGACACACTATAAATAGACCTCAATTGTGATTAGTTTGAGTACACCAAAGCAACCAAACTGATGTGTAGCGCAATTTTTGTGGTTTCGAATCACTATCGATTTGGTACTACAGTTCGATTCATTTTTTTATCCTGTGAAGCTGATTAAGGAAGGGAAATGGATGTCTCCAATTAACCCTGCTTGCATACTGAGTTTAAACAGGTGACTGTTGGTTTACAGATGCTATCAAAAACGGGGACTATCTTAGGTTATTTTGCTTAAGAATACATTTTTGACTATTTGCGAGGTTTTTGGTAAGGTGTTTAGATTTGATGCTTTTGATTGACGGAGGTACTGGATTTTGAGTTTTTGATTAGTATGCTCGCTAAGATTTTGCAATCTTATGCCTATGTATTCCCGTTTAACGAAATAGGGAAATCAGAGCGATCGTAGTTCCCTCCTATTCTAGGGGGAAAAAATATGTTTCGGTGTCTCGTTCGAAGCCCAAGACAGAGGCTAAAAGGAGTATTTGTATCTTGTTCAAAGCCCAAGATATGAAGCGGAAAGGTTTTTTTGTGTGTTGTTCAAAGCCCAAGATTGAAACTAAAAGGTTTGACTGAGAGAGAACTTGTCATCTCTAAAGAGAGATTGTTGACTTTTGTGTGCCTTGATTAAAGCACAAGTTGATGCTAAAAGGTTGATTGACTCAACTGGGGATTTCTCTATACAAAGCCTAAGAGGAGGCTATTGACCCCACAAAAGGGTGTTTTTTATTTGTCTCGTACGAAGCCCGAGATAGAGGCTAAAAGAGTTGACTCAACAAGAGAGTACTAACAAGTGACTGACTCAACAAGATAGTTCTTTTATATGTGTCTTATACGAATCCCAAGACGGAGGCTAAAGGGTTTGACTCAACAAGAGAGTCGGACAAGTTGGTTGACTTAACAAGAAAGTCCTTTATACGTGTCTTGTATGAAGCCCAAGATGGAAGCTAAAGGGTTTGACTCAACAAGAGAGTCCTTTATACTCAACAAGAGAGTGTTTTATACTCAACAAGAGAGTATTTTATACTCAACAAGAGAGTGCTTTATACTCAACAGGAGAGTGCTTTATTGTCTCGTACGAAGCCCGAGATAGAGGCTAAAGGAAAGTGACTCAAAAAGAGAGTGCTTTATACTCAATAAGAGAGTGCTTTGCTGTCTCGTACGAAGCCCGAGATAGAGGCTAAAAGGTAAGTGACTCAACAAGAGAGTCTTGACAAGTGATGGACTCAACAAGAGAGTCTGAAAAATGATTGACTCAACAAGAGAGTTTGAAAAGGTCAGCTCCACTGAGGGAGGATGTTTGTACAAAGCCCAAGAGGAGGCTGACTTTCCTGAGGAAAGGATCATTATACAAAGCCTAAGAGGAGGCTATCTTACTGCCGAGGATTAGATCCATAGGAAGGTCCAAGGATGGGGAACTCTCATGAGAGAGACCGGGTTTCTGCTGGAGATTTATCCAGAGTGGTCGGTGTTTTTTCCTATGTTTGAAAAGAACTTGAGAATGTCTTTGAGACTCAAGGGGTTTAGACTGTCCAAGTCTACGGGTGTTGAAGAGTTTTATCTTTTGTAGGATGCCCAAAGGAGGGCAAGGGCCTTTAAGGGATGAGGATCAACCCTAAAGTGGCTAGATGTTTGACACTGGAGAGACTGCTCTAGAAAAGGATGACTAAGTTTTGTCTTATACCTTTAAGAGATCGTTAGGGTCCTTGTATTAAGCCCAAGAGAAGGCATGAGAACTTCTAAGAAGCCGAAGGGTCCTTGTACAAAGCCCAAGAGGAGGCGGGGATGATTTTAGGAAGCCTGTGGGTCCCCAAACCAAAAGAAATTCAAGAAATGCAATTCACAGAGAAGAGATCATTCCAGGAAAGTTCGAGAATTTGGAAGAAACTCAAGAGATGCTATTCACGGAGAATAGATCGACTCCGGCGAGTAGAATTTCTTTGACAATTTCTAAAGGTGATAGTCTAAGAAAAGGTTCACCGAGAATACTTCCTTTCTCTTTGTTCCATATTGTTTAACCCCAAGAGAAGGGAAGATTGTATCTGGAAATTCTACGGGGGATCTAGCTTTAAGAGTGACCAACAGGGCTTTACCTAGTTCTAGACGTAGTTGTCGGGGGAAAAATCTAAATAATTATATTAGTATTACACAGTTGATATATGACAAGTATATAAGAGGATGTGAAAGAAGACTTACAGTGAAACAGCCCCACAATACATAAATATACATATTAAAACGGTAAATGAAAGCGGATAAACACTTACCCATTGTAGAGCTTCCATGCTGTTTGGTTAGTTGTTCAACAAAGAAATTAAAGAAAGTTTTGATAACAGCATATATTTGAATTCAAAATCAAAGGAGAAAGTGCTTTGAAAATATTGTTGGGGCTTACAGCTCAAGGAGAGGCCCAAAATTGTTTTTTAGAAAAGAAATGGGTCTTATAGCTCAAGGAGAGACCCAAGGGTTTTTGTTAAAAAAAGGCGACGATCGCGCCGAACCTTTTGACGGTATCGGGACTTATACAATACACTGAGGCCTAAAAAGGTTTTTATTTACAAAAGGATGGGACTTACACTCGATTAGAGGCCCAAAAGTGTTTTTTGTACAAATGATAGGGCTTACAACTCAGGGAGAGGCCCAATTAATTTTGTTAAGTAGGCGGCGATCGCGCCGAACGTTTGAAAATATACGGAGGGACTTATACAATGTGTGAGGCCCAAAATTGTTGATTTACAAAAAAAGGGGTTGGGTCTTACACTCTATTAGAGGCCCATGAGTGTGAAAAAGATTTGTTTAGGGTGATAATCAAAGAAACCCTAATTTTATTTAAAATGTAATTAATTTTGTTTAATAAAAATTATTTAAAACATGTAAAAAATGAGTGGTGATCTTGGATCAATGTTTCAAAAATCATGTTTTTATATCCAAAAAATGATTCGAAACCAATTAAATTTGGAAAATCAAGAAGGAAAAAAAATATTTCAAATGTTAAAAAACAAATAAACATTAATTCTTTGCAAAAATATCAAATATATAAAATAAATAATATTTTTGGGAATTTTTGGTAAAAAATAAAATATTTTAACATTTTTGTGAATTATTAAAAAAAGAATCAACTCAAAATCATTAAAATTCAGAGAGAAATTAATTTTTGAATCAATTAAATAAAATCACAAAAATTCAAATATTTAAATATTTGAAAAAGACGCTAAGAACACATGAAAAACACGCGCGTTTTTTGGGTTTAGCTTATTTGCGTTTTCTCATCAATCTCACTGAATACTTGATCAAATCACACAATCCACATATCAATCTGCTCGTTTTCACCTCACGATCATGTCTATGATCTTTAATTTCATTTATTTTAAGCATGGAATAAGAAATCAAGACAAAACCTCAAGAACCCTAAATTCTGCATGAAGGCTGATAATTTTGATACACGATTCATACAAAGCAAGTAATTGAGGGGAAACATTCTATGCATGCTTATGAACATTTGGCTAAAGTATTGTGCGAGGAATTATACATAGATTAAGAGATGACTAAGTTGAAGCTTACCTCTTGCAGCTGGTTATCGTGTTTTGTGTTGGAGGTGTTACACCTAGGTTCCAATGATGTGGATAGCTTCCCTAGGTGCCAAGTGATGTGTCTGAATGCTTGGAATGCTTTGAAACAAGCTGGAACTTAAGATGGTACCCCAACTGCAAGTCTGCTAAAAGCTTGAGCAGTTGGATGGTGATTTTGTGAAAGTGTTTGGATCACTTCTATATGATGTTTATGAGGTGTGTGTGTGTGTGTATGTGTGTGTGTGTGTGTGTGTGTGATTGGTTTGGTTGGAATTTCTCTCAAACTCAAAACCCGATAGTGACTTGCTTTAGAAGGAAATTTTGGAGTGAAAGAGGAGATTTTGAGGAAAGCATCAGTTTGATGGCTTTGGTGTACTTAAACTGAGCACAAATGAGCTCTATTTATAGTAGAGCAAGTTTGTTTTGCAAGCAATAGTGAATGGCAACTGCAGTAGGCTGTTGGCCAATTGGATCATTTTGGAATCTTAAGTCTCCTCTAGCCGTTGACTAGAGGTTAGAGCACAGGCCTTTGGTTCCCTAGATCAGAGATCATCCTTGACTCATTCAGTTAGAAAAGGCTCAGTTCATGCCACCTTGGTGCATCCATTGAATGCTCTAAAACAAAATTGGAGTCTTGAAGCATCTTTAGCCTTTTTAGGTTTGGCATGCTACTTTTAGTTCCAAAGACTTGCGAGGCTTATGGATCAGTGTTTGTTCCCCCTTGGTCTCCCCTTGAGGTGTTCAGATGGATAAACTTGTTTGTCATTACTCAATTTGATCAAATCGAGCAAAATGTTCAAATCTGCCTTGCCATGACAATTGCATCAAGGCATATTGCCACTGTCATAACTCTTAGCTTAAATGGAATTTGATGGAGTTCTTGGCCATTTTGGAAAGCTCTCATATGATACAACACATGTGTGATCATAGTTTGTTTTGATACTTTTTGGATCCAAGTGAAAAATGCCCTTACATTTTGGAAAAAGTGAAACAGATACTGACTTAGTGAAAATTTCACTAAGTGTTGGAAAAAGTGGCATTTTCATGTTTTTGTCATTTTGGTCACTCCATAACTTAAAATCCTTGAGGAATTGGAATGAGGTGTAGTTGACACCTTTAAAGTATGCCATGAGAGCTACAAATCCATCTATGGATCAGCCAAAATGGTTGCTTGGATCACAAGTTATGATCCTTGGAAGTTGGTACCCTAGCCACTTTGTTCCATAACTTAGAAAATTTCTAAGTTTTTTATGGTTACCCCTTTTACAAGTTATCCCACTTTCTTTGATTTTTATTGATTAATGTTGATTCAAATCACACATTAACATCATTTTAGGGTTAGGGAACCATAATTGACCAAAAAATCAAAAAGTCAAACTTTGACTTTTGGGCACAGTTGACTTTTTATCAAATGAACTCCAAACTGTGCGATCCTCTATGAAATCAAGTCCTTGACCTAAATCAAAATTGATGTATGGATTCCATAGGTGATATAGGGTGCATTGAATCATGTCCCAAGGTTTGGGAGCATGTCTTTGTCAAAAGTCAAAGGTACAGTTGACTTTTTTCCAAAAAACCCTAATTGTGGTTCAGATGAAATTGAAACTTGTGAATCAAGCTTCTTGGATCAATCCATTGTTGAAAATGGATTAATGTAGTGTATTGGAGACCCTCAAATCATGTCTTGAGGTCTTGGCTCATGATTTATCCCAAAAGTCAACTTAGGGGTGAATTAGGTCAAGAAACCCTAATTCCTGATTTTTAGTGAATGCATCCCCTGGGGTTAAATTGACTTGATGATTGGGTTCATGAGGTCCCATGGAGCATCTTAGGTTGTGCTTTGAAGCATTGGCTCATGCCCAAAGGAAAATTTCCATCTGGAGGCCCTGGTCGACCAAAACCCTAATTTGGTGACACTGGCGATGTTGAGGCTTGATCCACTTGGAATGCATCAACTTTGTGCCTAATCCTTGATGCAGGAGTCCTCTTGATTCTTTATAGGTGTTTAAGAAGTTATACAATTTGAAGATCATGTCATTCTTTGATTGATCCTTTGCCTAAGAGCTCTGAGAGGGCTTGAAACCCTAATTCCTGTTTGTGGTGAATGCTCACCCATCTTTGGGGAGACTGATGAGGCATGATGGTTCATCCATATTGTGGTAATGATTTACACAATGATGGGAAATCTTAGTGGTCAAAATTTGGGGTATGACGGATTCCCCTATTTAATCTTCTTGGACCTGAAGGTGTGAATGGAGGAGGTATTCGAGCATTCGGGGTGCAAGAGGATTAAATATCGGAATACCCGAAATTTTGATGGTGGTTATGAATGGCAATTCGCCAATCCATCCTATTTTGCTAAGCAATGATGCTTAGAAAAGGTAAAACTTCCCCTCGATCCTGGTCTTCAACCAAGGAACTAGTCTCAATTTTCTTTTGAAATAAACTTCCCCTTGATCCTGGTTTCCTACCGAGGAACTGGTCTCAGTTTCTGAAATAAACTTCCCCTAGATCCTTATTTCCTACCAAGGAACTGGTCTCAGTTTCTGATATAAACTTCCCCTCGATCCTGGTTTCCAACAAAGGAACTGGTCTTAGTTTCTGAAATAAACTTCCCCTCGATCCTAGTTTCCTACCAAGGAACTGGTCTCAGTTTCTTTTGTCAGTAAATTTTCTTGACAAGGGACGCTATTCGTAGCGGTTTTCCTCAAACTTCTCGCCGAAATTTCCCGGGGAGATGCAATTTGATGAAAAAACTTTTGATGTCAGACTTGCTGGGGAACCCGTTCGTCTGAGTTGTAGAGGTGCACAAACTTCTCTGTTTGGAGACGCCATTTGTCGACTCTAATGGGGAAAACAAGTCTCTTGAGAGACTGCTTTCGACCTGGGGATATTACATCATACTTTTCTTCGAGATCTCCTCGGAGAAATTTCATACAATGTACCCCAATTTTGAGGTGGTGATGACTTCATTAACATTGACTTTCTGGAGAGAAAAACCAATGTGTTACTGAGAGTCTTTAGTGGCGAGGCTTTCATTGGGGATTTTTCCTTAATCCAGGAAAGCGAAGATATCATCTTCCATGATGAAGAGTGACGTTCGTCGAAACTTTTCTGGTCTTTCATAGGTTCAAGTTATCAAACTGGTCGAGGACCAACTTCATCCCAGAAATAAACTGGAGGAGAGAGATTGTTCAGACGCAACATTTCCTGACGAGGAAAGAACTGACAACTCGATTGACAAGAGGACTTTTATCACTAGGGAACAAGACCGACTAGAATGATTGTGATGCAATATGAATATGAATGTAAATCAATAATGCATGATGTATGTATGTTTATACTGACAAAATTGACACGACATACAGACTAATGGGTGAACACAACAGGATACTCGGCCACGGTGGGGAATTAAAAGTATCACTGGTCCAAAAATAGCAATTCTGCCTAGCTTAGGAGAAAGTAGTTCCCGCGGGGAAAAAAGTTGGTCGGACTTAGGAGATAAGAACTTTGTCGGGGATATCAGATGGGAAAATCACATCTGATACAGTTGATCCTTCGTTCAGGCGCACTGGTTTAGAAGGAGTACTTTGATTCTGCACTTTGAAGCTCGATTTCTTCTAGAGAAGCGATCGATGTTCTTTTGATGTTCAAAGGTCAAAAGAATTTGCCATCTTTATTTTAAAAGCATAAAAAGTTTGACAAGTAAATTAATTTTTGTTTTATTTCAAGAATCGTTGACCATGTTAAAACATCGTTCTGTAAAGCTAAAACAAATAGGAATTAAAAACAAAAGCACAAGGGCTCAAATTTTATTGATAGGATGGAAATCAGCCAAACGCGTGATTCCATAGAGTATTTACAATGTTAGAAAATGGTAATTTTAAGGGAAAAGGGCTAGATTGAAACATGACGACCATTGTCCTTCTACCAACTTTGAATTTTGGGCATCCTGAGCTTCCGTCGAAGATGACCTTGGCCGGAGTTTTTCTGATAGGTGGCATGACTGCTATTGGGGAATTTGCCCCTGTTGGACATAGTTACCTGCCATTATCCCTAACTTTTGCCTGGATTGTACTTTGAGATTTCCAATCCACCGGGATGATTTTTTATTATGCCTCTAATTTTTTCCTGGACCGCCCTTTCGGGTTTTCAATCCACCGAGACATTTGTTTTTTTTTTTAGTTTAGGCAAAGTATTTCTTGACTACGTCAACATTCATGGGGTAGGCAAATTCTTCTCCGTCCATGGTTGCAAGTCTCAAGGCACCGTCTGAGAAAGCTTTCTTGAACACATAGGGGCCGTCATAATTCGGAGTCCACTTTCTCCGAGAATTAGTGAGAAATGATTGTATCTTTTTTAGCACGGGGTCTCCTTTTCTGAAGACGTGAGGTCAGACCTTTTTGTCATACGCCTTCTTCATCTGTTGCTGATACAACTAACTGTGGCATAGTGCCGTTATTCATTTTTCTTCGATCAGATTCAGCTTGTCGTGTCGACTTTGACACCATTCAGTTTTTGTTAGCTTAGCTTCCATCAATACCTAGATTGATGGGGTCTCTACTTCTATGGGGAGCACTGCTTCCATGCCATATACTAGAGAGAAAGGGGTTGCCCCTGTTGAAGTTCGGACAGATGTGCGATAACCGTGAAGAGAAAAGGGTAGCATCTCATGCCAGTCTTTGTAGGTTACGACCATCTTTTGAACAATCCTCTTGATGTTATTATTAGTCGCTTCTACCGCTCCGTTCATCTTGGGTCGGTAGGGAGATGAGTTATGGTGTTCGATCTTGAACTCAACGCACAACTCCTTCATCATCTTATGGTTAAAGTTAGATCTATTATTAGTAATGATCTGGCTCGGCACACCATAACGGCAGATGAGATTATTTTTGATAAATCGGACCACCACTTTTAGGGTTACATTAGCGTACGATATTGCTTCGACCCACTTGGTGAAGTAGTCAATGGCTACCAGGATGAACCGATGTCCGTTTGAAGCATTGTGTTCAATCATGCCAATCATGTCGATTCCCCATATGGAAAACGGCCATGGGGAAGAGAGAACTTTGAGATGCGTTGGCGGTACATAGATTTTGTCTGAGTATATCTGACACTTGTGACACCTCCTCATGTACTTGTAGCAGTCGGATTCCATGGTCAACCAGTAGTACCCTGCTCTTAGAATTTTTCTCGCCATTGTGTGTCCATTGGCATGAGTGCCAAAGGATCCTTCATGAATTTCTTTTAACAGCATGCCTGCCTCTGGTCTGTCAACACATCGAAGCAAGACCATGTCAAAGTTTCTCTTATATAGTGTATCACCGCTTAGAAAGTAGTTTCGGACCAGTCTTCTGAGGGTCTTTCTGTCCTTCCTTAGTGCCCTAGGTGGGTACTCTTGTTTTTGAAGGAAGCATTTGATATTGTGATACCAAGGTTTATTGTCTATGACTGCTTCAATTGCGAAGATGTAAGCGGGCCTTTCAAGGCACATTATGTCGATCTTAGGTACGTCATTCCATTGACCTACACTAATCATGGAAGAGAGAGTGGCTAATGCATCAGCCATGTAATTTTCCTCACGAGGGATATGATGAAACTTGATTCTGTTGAAGAAGGGTAACAACCTTCTCGCATAATCTTTGTAAGGAATCGGTCCTGATTGGTATGTGTTCCAATCTTCTTTGATCTGATTGGCGACCAGAGCTGAATCGCCATATACATCCAAGTTCTTAATCCGTAAGTCAATTGCTTCTTCGAGACCCATGATATAAGCTTCGTAATCGGCCTCGTTGTTTGTACACTTGAATGTCAGTCGGGCAGTGAAAGAAATATGGGTACCCTGAGGTGTTATGATGATTGCCCCAATTCCGTTTTCGTAATGATTGACAGCTCCGTGTCATACCCCAAATTTTTACCACTAAGATTTCTCGCCATTGTGCAAATCATCATCACAATATGGATGAACCATCATGCCTCATCAGCCTCCCCAAAGATGGGTGAGCATTCACTACAAACAATAATTAGGGTTTCAAGCCCTCTCTGAGCTTTAGACAAATGATCAATCAAGGAATGACATGATCTTTAACTTGTCTAACCTCTCAAACATCCATAAAGGATCAAGAGGACTCCCACATCAAGGATTAAGCACAAGGCTGCTACCTTCCAAGTGGATTAAGCCTCAAGATCGCCAGTGTCACCAAATTAGGGTTTTGGTCGACCAGGGCCTCCAGATGGAAATTTTCATCTGGGCATGAGCCAATGCTTCAAAGCATATCCTAAAATACTCCAAGGGACCTCATGGACCCAATCATCAAGTCAATTTAACCTCAGGGGATGCATTCATAAAAAATCAGGAATTAGGGTTTCTTGACCTAATTCACCCCTAAGTTGACTTTTGGGACAAAACATGAGCCAATACCTCAAGACATGATTTTAGGGTATCTAATACACCACAATGATCCATTTACAACAATTTATTGATCCGAGAAGCTTGATTCCCAAGTTTCAAGTTCATCAGAACCACAGTTAGGGTTTCGCGGAAAAAAGTCAATTGTATCTTTGACTTTTGACTAGGACATACTCCCAAATCCTAGGACATGATTCAATACACCCTATAACACCTATGAAATCAATCCATCAAGTTTGATTTAGGTCAAGGACTTGATTTCATAGAGGATCGCACAGTTTGGAATTCATCTGGTAAAAAGTCAACTGTGCACAAAAGTCAAAGTTTGACTTTTTGATATTTTCACAATTATGGTTCCTTAACCCTAAAATGATGTTAATGTGTGATTTGAATCAACATTCATCAAGAAAAACCAAAGAAAGTGGGATAACTTGTAAAAGGGGTAACCATAAAAACTTAGAAATTTTTCTAAGTTATGGAACAAAGTGGCTAGGGTACCAACTTCCAAGGATCATAACTTGATATCCAAGCAACCATTTTGGCTGATCCAAAGATGGATTTGTAGCTCTCATGGCATAATTTAAAATTGTCAACTACACCTTATTCAAATTCTCAATGGATTTCAAGTTATGGAATGGCCAAAATCACAAAAAGTGAAAATGTCACTTTTTTCCAACACTTAGTGAAATTTTCACTAAGTCCAAATCTTCCTTGTTTTTTTATCAAATGTAGGGGAATTTTTCACTTGGATCCAAAAAGTATCAAAACAAACTATTATCACACATATTTTGTATCATATGAGAGCTTTCCAAAACAACCAAGAACCCCATGAAATTCCACTTGAGCCATGAGATATGACAATGGCAATGTGCCTTGCTGCAAACTGTCATGGCTAGGCAGATTTGTGCATTTTGCTCGAATTGAGCAATTTGTGCAAATGACAAACAAGTTAATCTATCTGAACACCTCAGGGAGGGACCAAGGAGGGACAAACACTGATCCATAAGCCTCCCAAGTCTTTGGAACTAAAAGTAGCATGCCAAACCTAAAATTGCCTAAAGAGGGGACAAGACTCCAATTTTGTTTTGGAGCATTCAATGGATGCAACAAGGTGGCATGAACTGAACCATTTCCAACTGAATGAGTCAAGGATGATCTCTGAACTAGGGGACCAGCAGCCTGAACCATTTTTAAAAGGTAACTCTGAGTTTTTGAGTTAGAGAACAATTCCATCACAGCTCATGATCCAAGTTGTCCAAACTCTCACAAGTGACCTATAACACCAAAATCACAAAGTCCCCTCTCAAAACCTCAAATTAGGGCCTTTTGCATTTTTTAAGCCATGTCTTGATTCAGTCACTTTCCAAACCAAACAAAACCTCAAACACACTCCAAATATCATCCTTGAACTATCCCAAATGGTTTCACACATTTGGAACACCATTGAGAGAGTTGTTATTTTGGCCACTTTTGCCCCTTTTGCAAGAAAGGGCCAGTTTCCATTCCTGAGGTTTCCAGCTGGTTCCAATCATCCTAAAAGCTTCTAAGGGATCATTTGATATTGTTCAAAGCATCAAAACATTTATGGAACAAGGCACTTGACAGATTGCCGAAAAAGCTCCAAAGGAGGTAAGCATCTCAACTTGAACTCTTTAAAATATGCCTTGCTTTAAGTTCCACTAATCATGCACCTATCATACATGTTATATGTGTTGTGTTTGAGCCAATTCATCATGTAATTCATGCCTGAACCAAGAGATAGCACATAAAATGCAAATCATGGCCTATTTCAAAACCACTATCGGGTTTTGAGGAGGATTTATTTTTTGAAAAAACCACCACCACCATTGGATTCCTTGGGAAATTCTAAGCCAGATGCATATAAATTTTGTCTCCATCCATGGAGAAATGAGGAAGTTATGACCTTCACGTTTCTGACCAAAAACCTTGTCTTGCCTTGCCTTGGCCAGGCCAAGAACAAGGCAAGCCTTGTATATTTGTGGCTGGGGTTTGATACACGGATGTATCACCACCCTAGTGGTAAGGCGCACACACTGGACACAAGAGGTCTGGGGTTCGAATTCCCCTCACCCCAGACCCCTTTTTAATGGTTTTTTCACTTTTTTAATTATTTTTCATATTATTTTTAATGATTTGAAAAATTAATAACTCCCTCAATTTTAATTATTTTTTATTGATTCTTTTTGCAAAAAATCACAAAAATGTTGAAATATTTTATTCCACAAAAAAAATCAAATTTATATTATTTATTTAATACAATTGGTATTTTTGTGAATAAATTCATTTTTAATTGTTTTTAAACATTTAAAAGTGAATATTTATCTTGAAAATCAAAACCAAATGAGTTCTAAATCATCTTGTGATTAAAACCTCATTTTTGAAACCTTAAACAAAAATAACAAGTGGTTTGTTTAAACTTATTTGGTATTTTTATCATTTTTATTGATTTTCTTTAAATATTTACTTTTAAAGGAAAACAAAATTAGGGTTTCTTTGATTTCAACTCTCATCATTCCTTTTCAAACACTTTGGGTCTCTAATAGAGTGTAAGACCCGACCCTTTTGTACATAAATAAATTTGGGCCTCAGTCATTTGTATAAGTCCTAATACAGTTTTCAAAATAACAGTGCGATCATTATTTTTAAATGGGCCTCTCCTTGAGTTGTAAACCCCATCACTTGTACAAAAATTTATTTGGGCCTCTAATAGAGTGTAAGACCCAACCCATTTTTGAAACCAAAATATTTGGGCCTCAGACATTGTATAAGACCCACTGTACTTTCAAAACCCTCGGCGCAATTGCCGTCTTCAGACAAATAACCATGGGCTTCTCCTCAAGCTATAAGTCCCATTTTTCTTCTTAAAACACACTTTGGGCCTCTTATTAAAGTGTAAGACCCATCCCTTTTGTAAATACACCACCATTTTTGGGCCTCAGTCATTGTATAAGTCCCACTGTATTTTCAAAAACAACAGCTCGATTGTCGCCTTTTTCAACAAAACCAAATGGGCCTACCCTCGTGTTTTAAGCCCCATTTATTTTCTTTTAATTTCTTTGGGCCTCTAATAGAGTGTAAGACCCAATCCCTCTTTGAAACCATTTTGGGACTCAGTCATTGTATAAGACCCACTGTGTTTTCAAAAACCTCGGCAGGATCACCGTTTTCAAACAAAACATAGGCCTCTCCTTGAGCTGTAAGCCCCGACAATCTTTTCAAAGTACTTTCTCCTTTGATTTTAAATACAATATTGTTATCAAAGCTTTCTTTGTTGAACAACTAACCAAACAGCATGGAATCTCTACAACGGGTAAGTGTTTATCCGCTTTCATTTATCGCTTTCATATGTATATAACTGTATTGTGGGGATGTTTCATTGTAAGTCTTCTTTCACATCCTTTTATATACTTGTCACATATCCACTGTGTAATACTAGTATAGTTATTTTAGAGTTTTCCCCGGCAACTACGTCTAGCACTAGGTACAACCTTGTTGGTCACTCTGAAATACAAACAAAACTAGATCCCCCATATGATTACCAGATACAGTCTTCCCTTCTCTTGGGGTTAAACAATATAGAACAAAGAGAAAGGCAGCATTCTCGGTGAACCCTTTCTCAGACTGTCACTCTCAGAAATTGTCAAAGAAACTCAGCAGTGACACCACCTCCTCTTGACGAACTCCTCAGCAGACTCGAACTCCTCTCAGACTGTCATCTCTTGTAGGCTTTATACAATGATCCTCCCCAACGGAGCTAACCTTTTCAGACTCTCTTGTTGAGTATAAAAGACTCTCTTGTTGAGTCAACCTTCCTTTTAGCCTCTATCTCGGGCTTTGTACGAGATACTAAATCACTCTCTTGTTGAGTATAAAAGACTCTCTTGTTGAGTCAAACCCTTTTAGCCTCTATCTCGGGCTTCGTACGAGACAACAAATCACTCTCTTGTTGAGTATTACAGACTCTCTTGTTGAGTCATTCCCCTTTTAGCCTCCGTCTTGGGCTTCATACATGACACATAAAAGCACTCTCTTGTTGAGTCTTTCACTTGTTAGCACTCTCTTGTTGAGTCAACCTTTTAGCCTCTATCTCAGGCTTCGTACGAGACAAATAAAAAACACCCTCTTGTTGGGTCAATAGCCTCCTCTTAGGCTTTGTATAGAGGAATCCCCGGTTGAGTCAATCAACCTTTTAGCATCAAATTTATGCCTTGCTCACAGCATACAAACATCAACAACTCCTCTTTAGAGATGGCAAATTCTCTCTCATCCAGAACCCTTTTAGCTTCACATCTTGGGCTTTGAACAAGATACAAATCACCTTTAGCTTCATGTCTTGGGCTTTGAACAAGACACCAAAACAAACTTTTTCCTCCCTTAGAACAGGAGGAACTAAGATCGCTCTGATTTCCTTGTTTCGTTAAACGGGAATACGTAGGCATAAGATTGAAAAATCTTAGCGAGCACACTAATCAAAAAACCAAAATCCAGTACCTTCATATATCCACCCAAAAGCATCAAATCTAAACACATTACCAAAAACCTCGCAAGTAGTCCAGACATTCTATTCTTAGCAAAATAACCGAAGAGGGGCCCACATCTTAACAGCATCTGTAAACCAACAGTTTTGACTGTTTAAACTCAGTATGCAAGCAGGGTTAATTGGAGATATCTATTTCCCTTCCTTAATCAGCTTAACAGGATAAAAAATGAATCGAACTGTAATACCCAAGCGATAGTGATTCAAGACCACAAAAATAGCGCTACAGAAAAAATGGCGCCCACCGCGGGGCCCTATTCTCTTTCTTACAATCTTCGGTAGAAACCTTAAGTTTGGAAAATGCCACAGAAAGAATGGCGACCATAGTGGGAGGACTTTTCTTTCTCACATTCTGGGGTAGGAATCCCTAAGTTCTCAAAGTATCACTGAAATGGCGACTCTGCTGGGGAGTCATTGTCTGTATAGGATCATAAGACTAGAGGTCTAGGATGTTAAGACAAATATATATACTACTTTTCCTAATTGATATCTGTGTTTATTTTTCTGCTAATGGGAATACGTGTGATGCCGCATGTGGAAAGATTGAGTATACACCTAAGATAGGTGATGGCAAAACGGGTAATCTTACGGGGAGTGAATCCCAGCTAAGAGTCCCTGGTCGACCATCAAACTCAGTGGAGACTCCCTTTGCAGATACATTTCCTATACGACTTTGGTTGTTGAAAGTAGTGTGGTCGACTGGGTTATCTGAGAAGCTGAGGTTTTTAGTAGACTGAAACCATTTTGTAGTACGGAAGCTATTGGAAACAGTTGTCACGCGATACTACCCTCATTTGAGATCACTCTGGGATACATCAGCTCGCTGGCGATCCGCTTGCTGTTGTTATCCCAAGAGGGATCAATGATTTTATGGACAGGTACAAAAAATCACCAGTATAAACCTTTGGGGGGGGGGGTAGAGCTTTGACTTCATGACACCGACCCTTTGACCCCATGTTTTTTATATGTTTTTGTGTGCCGCATTCATACATTCATTTAAAAAACATTAAAAACAAAAAGATCTTTTGTTCTAGTCTCTCTTTTTCAAATTAAACTAAGACAACGTTTGCAAATATCAGAGAAAGAGATCGCATTATGGATTTCGATAGAAGAAAGACTCATAAGTATACCTTCAAGGTTCCAAAGTTAGAGGATTTAAGAGGTTTGGCGAGGATGATCACCAACCCTAAGGCTTTCAGAGCTAAGTATGGAGGACTGATATCTCTGTTAAGGATCTATGTAATTGAGGGATTACTTGCTACGCTCATTCAATTCTACGATCCGGTTTATCACTGTTTCACATTCCTGGATTATCAGTTAGCACCAACACTAGAGGAGTATTCTCACCTGACTGATTTACATATCACTGATTAAGCTCCCTTTTCTGGACTGGAAGAAATTCCAAAGGATCAGACCATTTCCAGGGCAATTTATTTGGACGAGTCAGAAGTCAGGACTCACATGACCACTAAGGGTAGAATCCAAGGTTTTCCATCCCAGTTCTTGATAAAGAAAGCTCTGTACTTTACCAGTATAGGGAATGTGGCCGCTTTTGAGAGCATCTTTGTTTTGCTCACCTATGAGTTATTCTTGTTTCCCAACATAGATAACTTTGTAGATATCAATACCATTAAGATATGTCTGAATGGAAATCCCGTACCTACCTTACTCGCAGATGCGTATCATTCTGTACACTTAAGGAATTTATACAGCGGAGGAATGACCACATGCTATGTACCATTGCTATACAAATGGTTCACTTCCCATTTACCAAAGTCTGATGCATTTTGGGATCAAAAGAATACTTTACGTTGGTCGCAGAAAATCATGTCTCTTACCAACTCTGACTTCGATTGGTACAATCGAATCTATGACGGGGTCAGAATCATTGACCGTTGTGTAAACTTCCCAAACATACCCCTTATAGGAACTAAGGGAGGATTCAACTATTATCCAATTCTCGTTCATCGTCAATTCGGATACCCGATGAGGCATGTCCCGTGGAATGCTCATCTGGAAGGTCTTTTCTTCAAGGAATGAGAAAATGACAGGGCACTAAAGACATAAATAGTGCATGCTTGGAAACATGTTCATAGGAAAGGACGAGAGTCTCTGGGAAAACCAGACTGTGTCTCGGTGGAGCCTTATCTCCACTGGGTATAAACCAGAGCTCTCATGCTGAGGATGCCTTACCCTCGTCAAGAAGTTCTTCCATTAAGGGACCCTTCCTTTATTTTATGTCAGATATGGAAAAACTTCAGGTGACTCTCAACAAAGTTCAACAGGAGAAGAGGTCTTGGAGGAACAAGTACCGCATTCTCAATGTGGAGTGTAAGAAAATACAGCAGTTATTGAAAGATAAGGATGCTCTGATTGAGATTTTAGAGCAGCACGCTGTAGAAAATCAGGATGACCAAAGAAATTTGCTCGTCCTTTCACTTGGCAAAGGAATGACAACCCGATAATGGCTCAAGAGCCCCGGTCAAAGAAAAGGAAAGCACCAGAACCAGCACCTGAGCTCTCCTTAGAGAGGACTCAGGATCCATTAGTTTAGACATTTCATTTTACAATACTTTGTAATCTACTGTATTTTCATTTCTGCAATCTTTGAATCCAATAAAACCGGGTTTCCCCACTGTTTGATATTTGCAATCCTATTGTCGAAGTTCCTTTTGATTAATTACTATAATCATTGCATATCATTCATCATTCTCGCATAAACACATTCTTCTTCCCTACGAATCTCACATTTGTGTCTCGATTCTAGAGTCAAAGTGTCTCATCCGTACAATACTCGGGCCAATTGACAAAAAGAAAATGGATGATCTCGAGGAAGAGAACAGAGGGTTGAGAGAAGAGATCGACACTCTGAAAGAAGGTCTGAGAAGGCTTCATAGTGACATGCAATCTCTGGCAGCAGTCCAGATGCAACAACAACGGATTGTGATCTCGGAGATCACATCGACGCCCATAGTGGAACAGTATAATCCTAGGTATAAAATGCCGAAAGATCATCCCTGGGGCATGCCACTCAACTATATCCCGGAAGGATATATTCCGCCGATCTTGGAAGATCCGGATACTGTAGCAGGAACCTCTGGGCCTGAAGGTTACAAACTTCGGGAAAGCGAAGATTCCATGGGAATGGAAGAAACTCCTGAAGGTTACAAACTTCGGGAGGCACCAAGAATCTCTGCTGTAATGACTATACCACCACTCGTGGTACACACTGCCCTAGAAGGACTGGTTTCCCAGATACCATCTGGTGGAAACAAAAGTATGTTCGACAGAATGAATGAGTTCTAGGAAAAGTTCCTAGAGATGCAGAAAGAACTGCAAGCCATTCGCAGTCAGGATCTATTTGGAAAGGATGCCGCAGACCTTTGTTTGGTCCCCAATGTGAAAGTTCCGCACAATTTCAAAGTGCCCGAATTTGAGAAATACAAGGGTGACTCTTGCCCTCAAAGTCATTTAGTGATGTACGCTAGGAGGATGTCAACTCAGACAGAGAACCACCAGCTACTTATCCATTACTTCCAGGATAGTTTAACTGATGCCGCACTCAAATGGTACACGGGGTTAAACCCCACTAAGATCATCACTTTCAGAGATCTTGGCGCTGCCTTCGCTCAACAATATAAGTATAACCTGGACATGGCACCGGACAGAGATCAAATCAGAGCCATGTCGTAGAAGGATAAGGAAACCTTTAAGGAGTACGCTCAGAGATGGCGTGAAATTGCCGCCCAGATTTGTCCACCTCTTGAGGAAAAAGAGATGACAAAGATCTTCTTGAAAACCTTAAGCTCATTTTACTACGACCGAATGGTTGCCAGTGCGCCCAGTGACTTCACCGAGATGGTTGGCATGGGAGTTCGTCTTGAGGAAGCCATCCGAGAAGGACATTTAGTTAAAGACGCTGGATCATCAAGTAGTACAAAACGGTACGGTAGTGCTCTCCCTAAGAAAAAAGAGCAGGATATTAGGAATATCTCTCTCGAAAGCAAAGGGGATGTTACCAACCAGTAGCAGTTATAACTCCTGCTATCAACTCTGCGCCTGTTCCAACGTATTAACCTCAGGTTGCGCAAAGCCAACCAAGTCAACAACAATATCAGCAGAGGACACAACAGCCTCTTCAACAGGCTCGTCCTCAGTACAACAACAACCGTACAACGCGACCGCCAGGGTTCGACCCTATACCAATGTTGTACGCAGAACTATTTCCACTCTTACTGGTCAAGGGGCATGTCCAAACCAGGTCTCCTCTTACAGTACCAGAAAATCCGCATTTTTGGTTCAAAGCGGACCAGACTTGTCCTTACCATTAAGGAGGACCAGGGCATAACATAGAAAACTGTCTCAATTTCAAATCCGACGTATAAAAGCTTGTCATGAATGGATTCTTATCCTTCAAAGATACGAATCCAAATGTTCTCACGAACCCATTGCCTCAGCACAAGAAAGCTGCAGTCAATTTGATAGAAAGAGAGTCTAACAATAGTTATCAAATTTATGATGTACTCTTATTGAAGACCAATCTGGTCAGGATGCATCGCAGACAGAACGGGTACGGTCATGTACCGCCTCACAATTATCACCAGTGTGATATCTGCTCAAAGAATAATCAAGGATGTTCTGTGGTGCAATCACCTCTACAGGAACAATTGGATCTCGGGTGGATCCAAGAGCATCGAATTCGAGGGGTCAACATGATTTATACGAATTCCAACATCATTCAGAGCCACGACATCCGTGCGATGAATGTCAACCTGGTGGCAATGCACTCAAGGTAAAGCCAGTATCATAATCTGCCGTGGCATGATTACGATTCCTGTCTGATTTGCTCGGTAAACAATCAGGGATTCTCTTTTGTACAAGAGGCCCTCTAGTGTCAGATGGATCTTGGGTGGATCCAGGACTACCATGATAAAATCTTTATCAGATCAACATGATTCAGATCTTCGATATTCGCTTAATGAATACCAGCTTGGTAGAGTTACATGCTAAGCAAGTCCAGCTCGGTTTTCTGACTTCGCATAATTATCAAAACTGTAAAGGATGTTGTGAGAGTGACCAGGGATGTGCTCTCGTTCAAAGAACTTTGCAACACTTGTTAAATCATTGGTGGCTTCCGATCTATCTAGATGAAGACACGCAACAAGTCAGTATGATTGAGGGGAACCCTACTAGGCATGAGAGTCAGGATGTTTGGTCAGCAAAAACTGATCTAGTGAGGTTACACTACATACAAAGCGGACGTGGTCGGGTGCCACCACATAACTACAAACGCTGTAGAGTTTTCTCAAAAAATAATCAAGGATGCTACCTCGTGCGAGCAGCCCTCCAAGGTCAGATGGACCGTAAAGAGATTCAACCATGTCCAGTTTCGGGGTCCATCAACTAGATGCCCGATTATTTCGTTGATCAAATCAAAGATGTCGTTGTAATCTCTGATCGCAAAAGGACCAAAGATGTTTGCGCCATCATCCCGTTACTTGACGAATCAAAGATTCTTAGCCAAGTACTGATTGAAGTTACCTACGATAGTCAGAAAAATCAGAAGGCTCTCGTAGTTATCTATCTATCGAGATCAGTACCATACAAGTCTGATAAGGCGATCCCTTACAAGTACGGTGCAATAACAATTGAGAATGGAAAAGAAGTTCCATTACCCTCCGTCGTGAATATTGCAGACATCAGTCGAGTAACACGGAGCATTTGAATCTTCAACCGACGAGTTGGAGAACCTAGCAGAGAAAAGGAACCTCAGACGGAAGTTCCCAATTAACTGGTCGGTCAATCCAAAGATCCCGGCCTTTCAAAGAACAATGATGAGATGCTGAAGCTCATCCAAAAGAGTGAATACAACATTGTTGATCAACTGTTGCAAACTCCTCAAAAATTTCTGTGTTATCTCTATTACTCAGTTCTGAGGCACACAGGGAAGCTCTGCAGAAAGTCTTAGAGCAAGCCTTTGTGGAACAGGATGTAACAATAAGGCAATTCGATAACATCGTTTCTAACATCACTTCCTGCAACAACTTGGGATTTAGTAACGAGGAATTTCCAGCGGAAGGAAAAAGTCACAACTTGGCGCTCAATATTACAGTCAACTGCCAGGATGATGATTTGGCCAGCATACTGGTAGATACTGGATCGGCCATCAACATTATGCCGAAGTCCACTTTCATGCGACTATCATTCAAAGGATCCCTGATGAGGGGCATTGAGGTCATCGTCAAAGCATTTGACGGATCTCGGAAAGCAGTTATCGGTGAATTCGACCTCCCATAACTATCGGTCCTCACACTTTCCTAATCACTTTCCAGGTCATGGACATCCGGGCAGCATACAGTTGTTTATTAGGAAGACTTTAGATACACCAGGCTGGGGCAGTCACTTCGACACTGCACCAGAAACTGAAGTTCGTCAAGAACGATCAACTCATCACGGTCTGTGGAGAACAAGCCTTGCTCGTGAGTAACTTATCATCGTCTACTTGTGTAGAACCAGAGGAGGTTGTTGGAACTCAGTTCCAAGCACTATCGGCGAGCAATGAGAATCAATCAAAAAAGGGAACATCGATTTCCTCATACAGAGATGCTCTCGAAGTGATCAAAAGTAACAATGCAAAAGGGTGGGGAGAACTTGTCATTACTATTGATAACAAAACAAAGAAAGGTCTTGGTTTTTCTTCAACCTGTACCCAGATTTCCGCTAACGATGAAAGTTTTCATCCCATTCAGGATTTCTTCCCTAGTGGAGTTTCCTTCATCCAGGGCTTCAAGAAGTGCACACCATCAACGAGGGAGACTCCTCCAATACAGATGAAGAGTGGAAATCATATCTTAACGAGGACGATTATATGTCTCAAGAAGAGGTGCCTACGCCATTTTGCTATCCCACACAAAGTCTGAGATTTATACCCAGGTCAGATGTCAGAATGATATACGGAGATTGTGATCCTGAAGGATGCCATGCTCCGCCAAACTCATTAGAGGAGGACACTCTAATGAAATACAACTTTGACCATGACTACTATGGCCCAATGGATGGCCTGCCTATCTGGCAGCCGTACCCAAGAAACTTGGGGCAAGAAAATCAGCCGAACAATGAAAATTAGCTGAGCATCATTGAAAAGAATACCTGCATCCCCACCATGTCATGGGATCAACACTCAGGGTATTTAGAACCTATCCAGTACGACGATGAATTGGCAAAGCTTGTCGGACTAGAGTTCATCAACTACGCTTTTCCCGAGGTCAATGTCATTGAAAGAGATGACTCCTCCCATTCCAGAGAAGTGTGGGACACCTTAGGACAACCAAGTGGGAAGTTCGACTTTTTGGTCAAATACACCGCTCCCGAAAGCTCTCGTATCAGGCTCGAAGACATCCAGCCAACTGGATGGGGAGATTTTCCTAAGAGTACAAATACTATGCAAGATGCAATAGAAGAGTTCGTCTACGACAACTCTGCCTGGGAAACAGATTTCAACGATCCTGCTCCGCCAAAAATCAGCGTCATTTCTGAAGACAAACCAAGAAAGAAGGTGCCGGACTTTGTGATTCACCGAGGAGTTCGCCTCCACTGGGTTACTATCGATGTCCCAACAGTCGTTCATAAGTCTAAGTAATTGCCATCTTTATCTTAACCTTTCACCCTGCCCAGGTGAAACAGATGTTTTGATAGGGCTCACTTTCTGTAAATGTACCTCTTCGCTTTGCCCAAAGCGACCGAGTTTTGCTTTATAGGGCTGTAGTTTCAAGAATCGACAAAATCATAAATAAAATAACGTCGTTTTGTAATTTCTGCATTTATTGCTATTTTCGTTTTTCATTTTTTCTCAGAAAATGGTAATCCTAAAAAACAACTCAATAATAAAAACAAGAAGTTTTCCAAAGAAAATACACTGCACACACTCTTGTATTCTCTCTATCTCTTCTAAAAAACAATCATCACGTCATGCAGATTGCTTGTTTTAAACCCCATTGAAACATACGATCCAATGCCTTCTCCCAATTTTGAATTCCCGGTATTTGGGGCTGAAGAAGAAGTTGACGACAAAATTCCAGAAGAGATCTCCCGATTACTCAGACAAGAGGAAAGGTCCATTGAACCTCACAAAGAGCCGTTGGAAACGGTCAACTTAGGTTCGGGAGAAGAGAGAAAAGAAATCAGGATTGGGGCACTGCTCAGTCCGACTGTCAAAGAAGAGTTGATAAAGCTTCTCAAAGAATTTCCCAATGTGTTTGCTTGGTCCTACCAGGACATGCCAGGGTTGGATACCAGCATCGTGGAACATCATCTACAGTTGAGGTCAGAATTTCCGGCAGTAAAACAAAGACTAAGACGGACTCACCCAGATATGGCCATCAAAATCAAAGAGGAAGTACAGAAACAGATTGACTCAGGTTTCCTCGCCACATTAGAATATCCTCGATGGTTAGCCAACATCGTACCAGTTCCCAAAAAGGATGGAAAGGTCAGAATGTGTGTAGACTAAAGAGATCTAAACAAGGCTAGTCCAAAGGATGACTTTCCCTTACCACACATTGACATGCTGGTAGACAGTACAGCTAAGTTCAAAATATTCTCCTTTATGGATGGATTCTCGGGCTATAATCAGATAAAAATGGCGCCGAAAGACATGGAGAAGACTTCGTTCATTACCCCATGGGGTACCTTTTATTACAAGGTAATGTCGTTCGGTTTGAAGAACGTCGGGGCAACCTATCAAAGGGCCATGACTACTCTGTTTCATGACATGATACATAAGGAAATCGAGGTATATGTCGATGATATGATTGCCAAATCTAAATTAGAAGAGGAGCATGTGACCCACCTGTCAAAGCTATTCGAGCGGTTGAGAAAGTACAAACTCGGCTTGAATCCCAATAAGTGATTTGTTGGTGTCCGTTCAGGGAAACTTTTGGGGTTCATCGTCAGCCAGAAAGGAATTGAGGTTGATCCTGACAAGGTCAAGGCCATTCAAAAAATGCCTTCTCCGAAAACCAAAAAATAAGTCATAGGATTTCTGGGACGTTTGAACTACATTTCCAGATTTATATTCCTTATAACCGCGACTTGCGCGCCGATTTTCAAATTACTCAAAAAGAATCAGGACTGCTATTGGACAGAAGATTGCCAAACTGCCTTCAACAGTATTAAGGAATACCTGTTGAACCCACCAATTCTATCACCTCCAGTGGAAGGAAGACCACTGATCATTTACTTAACAGTCTTGGAAGACTCCATGGGCTGTGTACTTGGCCAACAAGACGAAACCAAAAGGTAAGAGTCTGCCATCTACTATCTAAGCAAGAAATTCACCGACTGCGAGACTCAGTACACTCTGCTTGAGAAAACTTGCTATGCTCTGGCTTGGGCACCCAAACGTCTTCGCCAGTACATGATTTGTCACACTACTTGGTTAATCTCTGAAATGGATCCAATCAAGTATGCCTTTGAAAAACCTGCTCTCACGGGAGGGATTGCCCGTTGGCAGATGTTGTTATCATAATACGACATAGAGTACCACGCTCTGAAAGCAGTTATCAAATTCATGATGTACTCCTATTAGGAACCAATGTGGTCAGGATGCATTGCAAGCAGAGCAGGTACGGTCATGTACCGTCTCACAATTATCACCAATGTGATATCTGCTCAAAGAATAATCAAGAATGTTCCGTAGTGCAATGAGCTCTACAAGAACAGATGGGTCTTGGATGGATCCAAGACCACTGAATCCCTGAGGTCAATAAATAATCAGGGATGCTCTTTTGTACAAGAGACCCTCCTACGTCAGATGGATCTCGGATGGATTCAGGATTACCGTGATAGAAGTAGCCATCAAGTTAATATGATTCAAATCTTTGATATTCACTTGATGAATACCAGTCTGGTAGAATTACGTGCTAAGCAAGTTAGGCTTGGCTTTCTGGCTTCACATGATTATCAAGACTGTAAAGTGTGTCGTAAAGACGACCAAGGATGTGCACTTATCCAAAGAACACTTCAACACTTGTTGGACCATTGGTGGCTTCCAATCTACTTGGATGAAGCTACATAATAGATTAGTATGACTGACGGGAATCCTACTAGGCATCAAAGTCAGGATGTTCACTCGATGGAAACAGATCTAGTAAGGTGGCACTGCATACAAAGTGGACGTGGCCAGGTGCCTCCACATAAATATGAGCGCTGTAGAGTTTGGTCAGAGAACAACCAAGGATGTTATCTTGTATGGTCAGCTCTTCAAAATCAGTTGGACCAAAAAGAGATTCGACCATGTCCAAGTTCTGGTTCGATCAACGTAATGCAAGACTATCTTCCCGATCAAAGCAAAGACGTTGTCTGAATCTCTAATCATGAAATGGCCAAAGACGTATGCACCATAATCCCTCTACTACATGAATCAAGAGTTCCTCTTGAAAGTAGAAAGATTCTCAACCTCAAACCAATTAAGGCCGGCTACGATGGTCAGAACAATCAAAAGGCTCATGTGGTTATCTATCTGCCGGGACCAATACCATACAAATCCAATAAAGTTATCCCTTACAAGTACGGTGCAACAACAATCAAGAATGGAAAGGAAACTCCATTACCCTCCGTCGTAAACATTGCAGACATCAGTCGAGCAACACGGAGCTGTCGGATCTTCAACCGAGGAGTTAGAGAACCCAATAAGGAAAAGGAACCTCAAACAAAAGTTCCCAATCAACCAGTCGGTCAATCCAGTAATCCCGACTTTTCAAATAACAACGATGAGATGCTAAAACTCATCCAGAAGAGTGAGTACAAAATTGTAGACCAACTGTTGCAAACTCCTTCGAGAATCTCTGTCCTATCTCTCTTGCTCAGTTCCGAAGCTCACAGAGATGCTCTACAGAAAGTCTTAGAGCAAGCCTTTGTGGAACAAGATGTGACAATAAGACAATTTGACAGCATCATCTCCAACATCACTTCCTGCAACAACTTAGGGTTCAGTGATGAAGAACTGCCAGAAGAAGGAAAAAATCACAACATGGCACTTAACATATCATAGACACCAACCAACATGGTTCTAGATATATTCCACCACTAGACTTACTATCTGCATAGTAATCCAACTGAAGATCTTCAAACAACACTTCGCCACCAGCTTGATCAACAAGAACTCCAGATAACCACAGAGAGAAATAAACTCCCATCCACTAAAAGAATGTAATCTTCCATTATCAGCTTAGAACTTCTACCAGAAGCTCCAAGATAGAACTGAACCAGAACTTTCTTACGTCTTCAACCAACTACCCTTCTGCCCAAGAGTAATTAGTTCCAAGCACCCTGCTTGAATGCACAATAAAAATCAACAAAATGCCACTGTTTGGTTCATCTTTTCTTCAGAGTTTTATACAATCTTCTGATCCACTAATGAAACCTAATCTTCAAGTTACAAGATCTACTTACTCCATAGTTAAGCCATCTTGGATCCACCAAGCCTTAGACATGTAACATCTTCTCCTTCCACAGCTCCCGTAAACTGCATGAGATATACCTTTTTGAATCATTAATTCCATTTATTTCTAAGAAGATCAACTTATCTTATGATGATGCACCACAACATCAACTAAGACCCTGAAGTTTCTGCTTAATGTCCTGACATCTGATCAGACATCCAGCTGAGGAATTCAGCCCTTCCTTCTGCCACTTAGAAGAACCTCCTCCCTATTACAGAACAAGAGTTCCATGTTCTCTAGACTTGATTCAACAACCAAGTTTGAGTAGACAACCTCCATCCTGCTTAATCATATCACAGGTATTTAATTCAAGCTCACACCTTGATGAATATCTGCTTCACAATTCCAAAGAACTCAACGTGCCAAGTCTGATTTTTCAGAAGAGAAGTAGTCATAGACTACACTATAGCTATACCAAAGGATGCCACTTTCCTTAAGTAGAGAAGTTTGTAGAAGGTCAGAGATAAATACCACTTAACCTTGACCTCTAAGATGAGTAAGATCACATGCTCTTATGTACCTAGAACAGAAATAAACTGACCCAAGTTGTGCCATCACCGGCACCATATTCTGGACAAGTCTTTTCCCAGGACACTTTCTAGATAAACATCAGATGCTTCTAGTAACAACTGGAACACACCTGTTGTACTCCACTACTCCTAGATCAGAAATAAACTGATCCAAGAACTATTCGTCAAGATTATGATGTCTTCTTCTTCATCTTCCACATCACCATTGTCTAGACCAGTTTCTTGCCAGGAAACTCTCGAAAGATCAGATGCTTCTACCACACCACACTGAAGCAGATTCTTAGGTCAACACCCAAGAGAAATAGATCCAAAAGCTTATGCAGTACCCCTCTCATGATTCTGCACAAACCTAGATGAAGATATGTTTTAACATCGTGTTGAACATCAGCAATCTTGAACTTCACATAAAAGGATAATCAATTAAATACTTGTGAATATCAGAAATATCAATTGATCTTAAATCCTTATTCAGTAACCCTGCTTCACTGTTGAAGCCATACTGCAACAGATCTCTCCATGAACACTTATCAAGTATTCAATCTTTACAAGTATCTTCTTTGACAAACAAAGTGTTGAGATACCAAGGTTGCCACCCTTGACTCAAGTAACTAAGATTCTCTCTGAACGAACCCTATTTACCTCAACAGTTCTGAAAATCTCCATTCAGATTGGATCCACCCTTAGGATTAAGATAGATGAATCCTTCCTTGCACTTTTGGACGGTGAAAATAAGTCACCTCCACTTTCTTCAGGTTTATGTTTCACAAAAACACCCTCTAGTCAGAAGAATAACTAGAAGCCTCCATATGCACGACTGATATGCCTTTATGAGTGGACTTGAGAGAATTCTCAAGTAACTTTGACAACTTAGCCGATCAATAATTTATCAAATTCCTTGAGCATGAACTTGATAAGCTTAATCTCAACTCCTCTTCTCTTCAACTGACTTCAAACTGCACAATGGAACCAAGCTTCCAAGTACCAAGTCACAATAACAGACATCTACCAATAACTCTTTCCATTCCATCGCTCCCAACTTTGGAATAAAAAGATGCAGATATCTTCAATTATAGAGGCCGACGATTGAGATGTTCCGCCATCTGTCTTCAGTAACAACTCCAGAATCCCATAAATTCTAGAGCTCTTCCATCAGAAACATATGCAGCGGAACCACCAAGTAAAAAATTCAACCTGCCCTAATAAGATGTCAGAACATCTTACCAGACACCCTAACAAGAGAACTAGCCACTTCTCCTGTAGTCGTTTTAGAACCTCCTCAACAACATGAACAACCACCGGGTTGTTACCTTGGATCCAAAACATCCATCCCATCCATTAATACCCTTGAGTATGTCTGAGTTGATGAACTTGTAGCGAGCGATTTTTGTCGGTGACGCAACCACCTTATCGCTAGAGTTTTCCTCACCGCAATGGTAGAAGGGGGTGCTACTTTCTGATTTCTTATTTATCCCATGAAGCTGGAAGGGAAAGGGAAGCTATCTAAAACTAACCTTGCACGCGAATGTTTAACTGAACAAATGCTTAAAGAGATTGGGGGTCTGGGGTCAGGTTATACAATGGGTAGTTATCAGTTACCCATCCTATATGTGGTTATCCACAGGATATTACCAAATAGGGTTCGCTTTATAATTGATGGTGTTTATCTGTTTATGAGTTGGGAAAGTTTATTGGGAAATATGAGAGAGTGAGTGAGTTTTTGTTGATGTTTTTGGTAAGGTACTGGACCTAGGTTTTGATTGATGTATATAGGTATTGGACCTAGAGTTTTGGATTAGTATGCTCACTAAGTTTCGCAATCTTATGCCTACGTATTCCCGTTTAAACGAAACAGGGAAATCAGAGCAATCGTAGTTCCTCCTATTCTAAGGGAGGAAAAGATATTTGGTGTCTTGTTCAAAGCCCAAAACAGAGGCTAAACGGGGTATTTGTGTCTTGTTCAAAGCCCAATATTGAAGCTAAAAGGGATTTGTATCTTGTTCAAAGCCTAAGATATGAAGCTAGAGGATTTTGGCTGAGAGAGAATTTGTTATCTCTAAAGAGGGATTGTTTGATTTTTGTCTACCCTGATCAAAGCACCAGTTTGATGCTAAAAGGTTGATTGACTCAGCTAGGGATGTCCTTATACAAAGCCCAGGAGGAGGCTGCATGAGACCGACTCAACAAGAGAGTGGATATATTGGTGTCTTGTACAAGGCCCAAGACGGAGGCTAAAAGAGACTGACTCTTAGGGGATATCATTATATGAAGCCTAAGAGGAGGCTAAAAGTTTGGGTTTTCAGGGGAAAATAGTTCCTTCCGTCTTGTACAAAGCCAAAGATTGAGGCTGAAAGGGATTATTGACTCCGTCGGGGAGTTTTGTATATGTGTTGTACAAAGCCCAAGATAGAGGCTGAAATGGGAAATTTAATTGACTCGGCTGAGGATGTTTGAGTGTCTTGAACGAGGCTCAAGAAGGAGGCTAAAAGGTTTTAACTCTGCGGGAGAGGAATATCTGTCTTGTACAAAGCCCAAGATTGAGGCTGAAAAGAGTTTGACTTTGCTTGGGAAATCATTCCTCAAAGCCTAGAAGAAGGCTGGGAGGAAGTGACCTTGCTGGGGAAGATATTTGTCCCCAAGCTTAAGAGAAGGTTATGATGATTTATGTCTTGTACAAAGCCCAAGATTGAGGCTAAATGGGTGGACTCAACAAGAGAGTGTTTTTATATGTCTTGTACAAAGCCCAAGATTGAGACTAAAAGGGTGGACTCAACAAGAGAGTGTTTTTATATGTCTTGTACAAAGCCCAAGATTGAGGCTAAAAGAGTTGACTCAACAAGAGAGTCTTTTATACTCAAGAAGAGAGTGATTTTATACTCAACAAGAGAGTGCGGCAAAGGTGATTTGACCCAACAAGAGAGTTTTTTATACTCAACAAGAGAGTGGTTTTATATGCCTTGTACGAAGCCTAAGACGAAGGCTAAAAAGGAAATTGACCCAACAAGAGAGTCTTAAAAGTGACTGACTCAACGAGAGTGTTTAAAAGAATGAGTGACTCAACAAGAGAGTCTGAAAAGGTGATTGACTCAACAAGAGAGTCTGAAAAGGTTAACTCCGCTGGGGAGAATCATTGTACAAAGCCCAAGATGAGGCTGACAGTGTTGAGGAAAGATCATTATACAAAGCCTAAGAGGAGGCTATCTTCTGCTGGGATTTGTTGAAATCCCGAGGAAGGTCAAGTGGGGAATCAACTCTTACAGGGGAATACAGAAGAGTTGATAGATTGGATACCTTGAGGTTCTGATTTGAGATAGTGTTATACTGATGATAAACTGACCCTGGCTGGGGGATTTTAGGAGAGAGACGGGATTTTAGAACCCACAAGTTTTAATTCTTGCTGGAGATTAATCCAGAATCCGAGGTTTCTTTCTAGGTTTCTAGGGTACTTGAGAATGTCTTTGAGACTCAAGGAGGTCTAGACTGTCCGAGGCTATTAGTGTGGTCCATCTTTGTACAATGCCCAAGAGGAGGCCGACTCGTTTAAGGGAGGAGTATCAACCCTAAAATTGGTCAGAGGGCTTTTGTGACTCTTTTTAGAAGGATGGCTCTAGCAAAGGATGACTAAGTTATGTCCTATACCTTTAAGAGGTCATGAGGGTCCTTGTATTAAGCCCAAGAGAAGGCATGAGAACTTTTAAGAAGCCGACGGGTCCTTGTACAAAGCCCAAGAGGAGGCGGGGATGCTTTTAGGAAGCCTGTGGGTCCCCAAACCAAGAGAAGTTCAAGAAATGCAATTCACTGAGAAGAGATCATTCCAGGAAAGTTAGAGTATTTGGAAGAAACTCAAGAGATGTTATTCACGGAGAATAGATCAACTCTGGGGAGTAGAATTTCTTTGACAATTTCTAGGGGTGAAAGTCTGAGAAAAGGTTCACCGAGAATACTGCCTTTCTCTTTGTTCCATATTGATTAACCCCAAGAGAAGGGAAGACTGTATCAGGAAATCCTATGGGGATCTAATTTTGTTTGTATTTAAGAGTGACCAACAGGGCTTTACCTAGTTCTAGACCTAGTTGCCGGGGAAAACTCGAAATAACTATACAAGTATAGATACAATTGATATATGACAAGTATTTAAAGGAGTATGAAAGAAGACTAACCATGTGCAGCTTCCCACAATAAAGTTATATATATTTGACATGTATTTAAAAGAATGAAAGAAGACTAACCATGCGCAGCTTCCCATAGTACAAATATGTCTATGAAAGCGTATAAAAGAAAGCGGATAAACACTTACCTATTGTAGAGCTTCCATGCTGTTTTATTAGTTGTTCAACAAAGAAATTAAAGAAAGTTTTGATAGCAACTATACATTTGGATTCAAAATCAAAGGAGAAAGTATTTTGAACAGAGGTCGGGGCTTATAGCTCAGGGAAAGGCCCAAAATTTATCAGTGATGGAACTGCTGTTTGTATTGGGACTTATACAACGATTGAGGCCAAAAGGTTTTCTGCACAGAGGTATGGGGCTTACAACTCAAGGAGAGGCCCAAAGATTTTTTGAACGAGTGATGGGGCTTACAACTCAAGGAGAGGCCCAAATGATTTTAAACTGGCGATCACACCGAGATTTTTGAAAACATAGTGGGTCTCATCCAATATCTGAGGCCCAAAAATTGTTTATGTACAACAAGGGTTGGGTCTTACACTCTATTAGAGGCCCAAAGAGTTTGAAAATGAATAAAGATGGGTCTTATAGCTCAAGGAGAAGCCCAGTTGATTTTGTTAAAAAGTCGATGATCTCGCCGAACGTTTGAAAATATACAGAGGGACTTATTCAATGTGTGAGGCCCAAAAGGTATTATTTACAAAGGGGTTGGGTCTTACACTCTATTAGAGGCCCAAAAAAGTTTTTTAAGAAAAGGAATGGGACTTATAGCTCGAGAAGAAGCCAAGATGAATATTTGTTTAAAAAATGGTGATCGCGCCGAGGTTTTAAAACACAGTGGGTCTTATACAATGACCGAGGCCCAAATTATTTTTGTTTTCGAAAGGGGTTGGGTCTTACACTCTATTAGAGGCCCATGAGTGTTTGAAAAAGATTTGTGAGGGTGATAATCAAAGAAACCCTAATTTTGTTTTCTTTTTAAAAGTAATTTTTTTAATAAAATGAATAAAAATGACAAAAATACCAAATAAGTTTAAATAAACTACTTGTGATTTTTGATTTAAGGTTTGAAAAATGAGGTTTTAATCACAAGATGATTTAGAACTCATTTGGTCTTGAAAAGATCAAGAGGAAAGAAATATTTTCAAATGCTTTAAAACAAATAAAATAAGTTCTTTATAAAAAATATTAAATATGGACAAATAATATTTTTTGTGTGAGATTTTTGTAGAATAAAATACTTTATCAATTTTGTAAATTTTTGCAAAAAGAACCAATCAAAAATGATGAAAAATGAATGAGAAGTTAATTTTCAAAGTTATTAAAAGATTGGTGAAGAAATTGATAAAATTAAGTGGTAAAATAATAGAAATGGTCCCCCCAAGGTTTGAACTCACGCCCTTGGGGAGGATAGCTCAAAACTTTGCCAACTGAGCCACTTGCGTGGGCTGATAGAGAATGGCAAGGGATAATAATATGTGTAAAATTTCTTTGAAAATGATTTGAAAAAAAAAAAAAAGGTCTGGGGCGAGGGGGATTCAAACCCCAGACCTTTCGCTCGCTCACACACACAAACATACTAGTGTTTCCACTAGGGCGCAATGCCAATTCAGTAAACATATGGAAAATGAAAAATATATAGAGAACTTGGTTCAATTTCTGAAGCATGGGGCCATGGCCATCTTCAACCTCAAGCTTGGATACGTGAAGGTCCATATCTCATTCATCTCTCAACCATTCCTCATGATCTAAATATGAAAATTGTGTATTTTCAGATGAGGAATACAATGGCAATACCCAACTTTATTGAAATTAATTGAATCAGAACATATCATGATAAAACCTGAAGAACCCTAAAATTGGCATGAACTCAATGAAATCCTATACACGAATTGTAAACAATAATTGATTGAGGGTAAATAGTCTACAAGCATCCAGAAACACAATGGTAATCACAAAACATGTTTATGATGCATGATTCAATGAGTTGGACAGTTTGAGGCTTACCTCTATAGGTGAGAATCGAATTTGATGAGGGAGGTGTTACAAATGAGTTCCAATGATTTGGACAACCTTCTTATACCCTAATGGATGTGTTTGAATGCTTTGGTTGATTGGAAAACCTCTGGATTGATCAACCTGATTCATTCTGTAGCAAGGCATGAGTTTTGTGCAATTGGATGGCTATTTGGTCATTTTGATGTTACAGATGAGAGGTGAGTGTTCAGACACCTCCAATATGTTATATGTGATGTGTGTGAATCATTGGTTTGAGCCTGCATTGGCTCCCAACTCAAAACCCGATAGTGTCTTCTCAAGAACAATGAAATTTGGAGTTTAAGAAGGAAATGAGAGAAAACAATGTTGTAAGCTGCTTTGGTGTGATTTGAATGATCAGTTAGGACCTCTATTTATAGTGGATCAACTCTTGTCTTGGAGGAATAGTGAATGGCTGATGGATCAGATCACATTCAAGGGTTTTGGCTTGGTGGCATTTCTTCTCATGCAAGGCAAACTTGCCTCTCCCAAGAGCAGGGCTATGTCTTAACCAAATCCACATTCTTCAGTTGTTTTAATTTTTTTTTAAGTGAGCATCTTGACTGAGTAGAGTGGCTTTGTTGAAAGTGCCCTATTTCACATAAATGCCTTTGAATTCAAGGCATATATGCCAAAATGCATTAATCTCAACTTGGAAGATCCCTTGGCTTTTTGAATCAGCCTCACAAGTTGGATCAGTTGGATTAGGATCAGATTAGATAAATGTAGCATAGGGATCATTGGCCTTTGGCTCAAAATCGTGTAAAGTAAGAAATCCTACAAACTGATTTTTCATGACAGCCTTGCCATGGTGTGTTGTAGCAGCCATAATTCTTGGCTCAAGTTGATTTGTTTCATGCCAATAAGTGCTTTGGATTCTCAGCAACATTTGCAACAACATTGATGTTTACATCTTGAATTGATTCAGCTTGCCACTATGTGAAAAAACCTCACAAGTTTTGGTGTTTTCAACAAAATCTGTATTGGACAGAATTTTGTCTAAGTGTTGGAAAAGATGCATTTTCATGTTTTTAGTGATTTTGGTCCAACCATAACTCAGAATCCATGAGGAAATAGAATGAGGTTTAGTTGAAGCTTTTGTAGTATGCCATGAGAGCTACAAATCCATTTTTGGATCATTCAAGATGGTTGCTTGGATCTCAAGTTATGATCCTTGGAAGTTGGTACCCTAGCCATTTTGTTCCATAACTTAGAAAAATTCTAAGATTTTATGGTTACCCCTTTTACAAGTTATCCCACTTTCTTTGATTTTTCTTGATGAATGATGATTCCACTCACACATTAACATCATTTTAGGGTTAAGGAACCATAATTGTGAAAAATCTCAAAACGTCAAACTTTGACTTTTGTGCACAGTTGACTTTTTATCAGATGAATACCAAACTGTGCGATCCTCTATGAAATCAAGTCCTTGACCTAAATCAAACTTCATGGATATGTTCCATAGGTGTTATAGGGTGTATTGAATCATGTCCCAAGGTTTGGGAGCATGTCTTGGTCAAAAGTCAAAGGTACAGTTGACTTTTTCCTCAAAACCCTAATTGTGGTTCAGATGAAATTGAAACTTGTGAATCAAGCTTCTTGGATCAATCCATTGTTTTAAATGGATCAATGTGGTGTATTAGAGACCCTCAAATCATGTCTTGAGGTCTTTGGCTCATGTTTTTTCCCAAAAGTCAACTTAGGGGTGAATTAGGTCAAGAAACCCTAATTCCTGATTTTTGGTGAATGCATCCCCTGAGGCTAAATTGACTTGATGATTGGGTCCATGAGGTCCCATGGAGTATCTTAGGTTATGCTTTGAAGCATTGGCTCATGCCCAGAGGAAAATATCCACCTGGAGGCCTTGGTCGACCAAAACCCTAATTCGGTGACACTGGAGATCTTGAGGCTTAATCCACCTGGAATGTTGCAACCTTGTGCTTGATTCCTTGATGTGTGAGTCCTCTTGATCCTTTATGGGGGTTTGAGGTGTTATACAAGTTGAATACCATGTCATTTCTTGATTGATCCTTAGTCTAAGGCCCAGAGAGGGCTTGAAACCCTAATTCCTGTTTGTGGTGAAGGCTCACCCATCTTTGGGGAGACTGATGAGGTATGATGGTTCATCCATTTTGTGATGATGATTTACACAATGGTGGGAAATCTTAGTGGTCAAAATTTGGGGTATGACAGATGCTCCTATTTAATCTTCTTGGACCCAAAGGTGTGAATGGTGAAGGTATTCGGGCATTCGGGGTGCAAGATGATTAAATATCAGAATGCGCGAAATTTTGACGGTGGTTATGAATGGAAGTTTGCCAGTCCATCTTCTTTTACTAAGAAATGATACTTAGAAAAGTTCAAACTTCCCCTCGATCCTTGTCTTCAGCCAAGGAACTGGTCTCAGTTTTCTTTTGAAATAAACTTTCCCTCGATCCCGGTTTCCTACCAAGGAACTAGTCTCAGTTTCTGATATAAAATTCCCCTCAATCCTGGTTTTCTACCAAGGAACTGGTCTCAGTTTCTGATATAAACTTCCCCTCGATCCTAGTTTCCTACCAAGGAACTGGTCTCAGTTTCTTTTGTCAATAAACACTCTTGACAAGAAACGCTATTCGTAGCGGTTTCCCTCAAACTTCTCACCGAATTTTCTTGGGGAGATGTCATTTGATGAAAAAAAAGTTTTGAGGTCAGACTTGCTGGGGAACCCATTCTCCTGAGTTGTAGAGGTGTACAAACTTCTTTGTTGGAGACGCCATTTGTTGATTCTACTGGGGAAAGCGAGTCTCTTGAGATACTGCTTCCGGCTTGGGGATATTACATCATACTTTTCTTCGAGATCTTCTCGGAGAAATGCCATACAATGTATCCCCATTTTGAGGTGTTGATGACTTCAATAACATTGACTTTATTGGAGAGAAAAATCAATGTGTTGCTGAGAGTCTTTAGTTACGAGGCTTTCTCTGGGGATTTTCTTTAATCCGGGAAAGCGAAGATATCATCTTCAATGGCGAAGAGTGACATTTGTCGAACATTTTCTGGTCTTTCAGAGGTTCAAGTTATCAAAGTGGTCGAGGACCAACTTCATCCCAGAAATAAACTGGGGAGAGATTACTTAGCTGATTCACTTCCTGACGAGGAAAGAACTGGCGACTCGATTGACAAGAGGACTTTTATCACTAGGGGATAAGACCGACTAAAGTGATAGTGGTGCAATATGAATGTGAATGCAAATCAATAATGCATGATGTATGTATGTATATGCTGACAAAACTGACGCGACATACAGACTAATAGGTGAAAACGATTGGATACTCGACCACTACAGGGGACGAAGAAGTATCTTTGGTTCAAAATAGCAATTCTGCCTTGCTTAGGAGAAATTAGTTCCTGCGGGGAACACGGTGGCCAGGCTTAGGAGATAAGAACTCTGACGGAGATGTCAGATGGAGTATTCGCATCTGACATGGTTGATCCTTCATTCAGGTGTACTGGTTTACAAGGAACACCTTGATTCTGTACTTTGAAGCTCGAAAACCTTTGGAGAAGAAATCGATGTTCTTTCGATGTTCGACAGTCAAAAGAATTGCCATCTTTATTTTAAAAGCAGAAAATTTTGACAAGTAAATTCATTTTTGTTTTATTTCAAGAATCGTTAATCATGTTAAAATGTCGTTCTGTAAAGCTAAAACAAATAAGAATTGAAAACAAAAGCACTAAGGCTCAAATTTTATTGATAGGATGGAAATCAGCCAAACGCGTGATTCCATAAAGTATTTACAAAGTTAGAAAATGGTAATTTTAAGGGAAAGGGGCTACATTGAAACATGATGACCGCTATCCTTCTACCAACTTTGAATTCTGGACATCCTGAGCTTCTGTCGAAGATGACCTTGACTGGAATTTTTTGATGGATGGCATGACTGCTGCTGAGGGATTTGCCCCTGTTGGACGTAGTTACTTGCCATTATCCCTAACTTTTGCCTGGATTGTACTTTGAGATTTCCAATCCACCGGGATGATTTTTTATTATGTCTCTAATTTTTGCCTGGACCGCCCTTCCGGGTTTTCAATCCACCGAGACGTTTTTTTTAGTTTAGGCGAAGTATTTCTTGACTACATCAACATTCGTGGGGTAGGAAAATTCTTCTCCATCCATGGTTGCGGGTCTCAAGGCGCCGCCTGAGAAAGCTTTCTTGACCACATAGGGGCCGTCATAATTCGGAGTCCATTTGCCTCGAGAGTCAGTGAGAAATGATTGTATCTTTTTGAGCACGAGGTCTCCTTTTCTGAAGATGCAAGGTCGGACCTTTTTGTCAATTGCCTTCTTTATTCTCTGTTGATACAACTAACCATGGAATAGATTCGTTATTCACTTTTCTTCGATCAGATTCAGTTCGTCGTGTCGACTTTGACGCCATTCAGCTTCTGTTATCATAGTTTCCATCAATACCCAGATCGATGTGATCTCTATTTCGATGGGGAGCACTACTTCCATGCCATATACTAGAGAGAAAGGGGTTTCCCCTGTTGAAGTGCAAACAGATGTGCGATAACCGTGAAGAGCAAAGGGTGGCATCTCGTGCCAGTCTTTGTAGGTTACGACCATCTTTTGAATGATCTTCTTGATATTCTTGTTAGCCGCTTCTACCGCTCCATTCATCTTGGGTCGGTAGAGAGATGAGTTATAGTGTTCGATCTTGAACTCAGCGCACAACTCTTTCATTATCTTATTGTTCAAGTTAGATCCATTATCCATAATGATCTGGCTCATAACACCATAACGGCAGATGAGATTATTTTTTATAAATCGGACCACCACTTGTTGGGTTACATTGGCGTATGACTCTCCTTTGACCCACTTGGTGAAGTAATTAATGGCTACCAGGATGAACCGATGTCCGTTCAAAGCCTTGGTTTCGATCATGCCAATCATGTCGATTCCCCATATAGAAAAAGGCCATGGGGAAGAGAGAACTTTGAGATGTGTTGGCGGTACATGGATTTTGTCTGAGTATATTTGACACTTGTGACATCTCCTCATGTATTTGTAGTAGTCGGATTCCATGGTCAACCAATAGTACCCTGCTCTCATAATTTTTCTTGCCATTGTGTGTTTGTTGGCATGAGTGCCAAAGGATCCTTCGTGAATTTCTTTTATCAGCATGTTTGCTTCTGGTCTGTCTACGCATCGGAGCAAGACCATGTCAAAATTTCTCTTATAGAGAGTATCACCACTCAGGAAGAAACTGCCTGCCAGCCTTCTGAGGGTCTTTCTGTCTTTTCTGGATGCCCCAGGTGGGTACTCTTATTTCTGAAGGAAACATTTGATATCGTGATACCAAGGTCTGTCGTCCATGACTGCTTCAATCGTGAAGATATAAGCGGACCTCTCGAGGCGCATTATGTCGATCTTAGGTAAGTCGTTCCATTGACCTACACTAATCATGGAAGAGAGAGTGGCTAATGCGTCAGCCATGTGGTTCTCTTCACGAGGGATGTGATGAAACTCGATTCGGTTGAAGAAGGGTAACAACCTTCTTGCGTAATCTTTATAAGGAATCAGTCCTGATTGGTATGTGTTCCAATCTCCTTTGATCTGATTGATAATTAGGCCTGAGTCGCCATATACATCCAAGTTCTTGATCCTTAAGTCGGTCGCTTCTTCGAGACCCATGATACAAGCTTCGTATTCGGCCTCGTTGTTTGTACACTTGGATGTTAGTCGGGCGGTAAAAGGAATGTGGGTACCCTGAGGTGTTATGATGATTGCCCTAATTCTGTTTCCATAATGATTAACAGTTCCGTCAATGATAAGTCCCCACTGGGAACCTGGTTCTGGCCCTTCACTGGGTAGTGTTTCATTGCAATCTTTCATTTTCAAGTACATGACATCTTCATCTGGGAAGTCAAACCCGACTGATTGCTGATCGTCAATCGGTTGATGAGTCAAATGATCGGCTAAAACACTTCCTTTAACGGCTTTCTGAGCGTGGTACTCTATGTCATATTCTGATAACAACATTTGCCAACGGGCAATTCTTCCCGTGAGAGCAGGCTTTTCAAAGACATACTTAATTGGATCTATTTCAGAGATTAACCAAGTAGTGTGACAAATCATGTACTGGTGAAGACGTTTGGCTGCCCAAACCAAAGTGCAACAAGTTTTCTCAAGCATGGTATACCGAGTTTCACAATTGGTAAACTTCTTACTCAGATTGTAGATGGCAGACTCTTTCCGTTTTGTTTCGTCTTGTTGGCCAAGTACACAGCCCATAGAGTCTTCCAAGACTGTTAAGTAGATGATTAGTGGTCTTCCTTCCACTGGAGGTGATAGAATCGATGGGTTCAACAGGTATTTCTTAATACTGTCGAAGGCAGTTTGGCAATCTTCTGTCCAAACGCAGTCCTGATTCTTTTTAAGTAATTTGAAAATCGGTGCACATGTCGCGGTCATAAGGAATATAAATCTGGAAATGTAGTTCAAACGTCCCAGGAATCCTCTGACTTATTTTTCAATCTTTGGAGAAGGCATTTCTTGAATGGCCTTGACCTTGTCAGGATCAACCTCAATTCTTTTCTGGCAGACGATGAATCCTAGCAGTTTCCCCGAACGGACACCAAATGTGCACTTATTAGGATTCAAGCAGAGTTTGTACTTTCTCAACCGCTCGAATAGCTTTGACAGGTGGGTCACATGCTCCTCTTCTGTCTTAGATTTGGCAATCATATCATCGACATATACCTCGATTTCTTTGTGTATCATGTCATGAAACAGAGTAGTCATGGCCTTTTGATAGGTTACCCCGGCGTTCTTCAAACCAAACATCGTTACCTTGTAACAAAAAGTACCCATTGGGGTGATGAATGAAGTTTTCTCCATGTCTTTCGGCGCCATTTTTATTTGATTATAGCTCGAGAATCCATCCATGAAGGAGAATACTTTAAACTTTGCTGTACTGTCTACCAGCATGTCAATGTGCGGTAAAGGGAAGTCGTCCTTTGGACTGGCCTTGTTTAGATCTCTGTAATCCACACACATTCTGACCTTTCCGTCCTTTTTTGGAATTGGTACTATGTTGGCTAGCCATTGAGGATATTCAGACGCGGCGAGGAAACCTGCGTCAATCTGTTTTTGTACCTCCTCTTTGATTTTGATGGCCATATTTGGGTGAGTTCGTCTCAACCTCTATTTTACTGGCGGACATTCCGACCTCAATGGTAAATGTTGTTCCACGATGCTGGTATCCAACCCTGGCATGTCCTGATAGGACCAAGCAAATACATTGGGGAATTCTTTGAGAAGCTTTATCAAATTTTCTTTGACAGTCAGACTGAGCAGTGCCCCAATCCTGATTTCTTTTCTCTCTTCTTCTGAACCCAAGTTGACCGTTTCCAACGGTTCCTTGTGAGGTTCAATGGACCTTTCCTCTTGTCTGAGTAATCGGGAGATCTCTTCTGGAATTTCGTCGTCAACTTCTTCTTCAGCCTCAAATACCGGGAATTCAAAGTTGGGAAAAGGCATTGGATCGTATGTTTCAATGGGGTTGAAAACAAGCAATCTGTATGGCGTGATGATTGTTTTAGAAGAGATAGAGAGAATGCAAGAGTGTGTGCAGTGTATTTTCTTTGAAAAACTGCTTGTTTTTATTATTGAGCTGTTTTTTAGGATTACCATTTTCTGAAAAAGCGAAAAAAGAAAACAGCAATAAAATGCGGAAATTATATAACGACGTTATTATATTTATGATCTTTTCGATTCTTGAAACTACAGCCCTATAAAACAAAACTCGGTCTCTTTGGGCGAAGCGAAGAGAGAAATTTACAAAAAGTGAGCCCTATCAAAACATCTGTTTCACCTGAGCAGGGTGAAAGGTTAAAATAAAGACGGCAATTACTTAGACTTATGAACGACTTTCGGAACGTCGACAGCAACCCATTGGCGGCGTACTCCTTGGTGAATCACAAAGTCTGGCACCTTTTTTCTTGACTTGTCTTTAGAAATGAAGCTGATTTCTGGCGAAGCAGGATCGTTGGAATTTGTTTCCCAAGCAGAGTTGTCGTAGAAGAACTCTTCTGTTGTACCATGCATAGTATTTTCACTCTCAGATAAATCTCCCCATCCAGTTGGCTAGATGTCTTCGAACCTGATACGAGAGCTTTCGGGAGCGGTGTACTTAACGAAGTAGTCAAACCTGCCACTCGATTGTCCTAAGGTGTCCCACACTTCTTTGGAATTGGAGGAGTCATCCCTTTCGATGACGTTGACCTCGGGAAAAGCATAGTTGATGAATTCTAGTCCTGCAAGCTTTGCAAATTCATCGTCTCACTGGATATTTTCTGAATGCCGTGAGTGTTGATCCCATGACGTGGTGGGGACACAGGTATTCTTTTCAATAATGCTTAGTTTATAAGCATCGTTGGGCTGACTCTTTTGCCCCAAGTCTCCTGGATACGGCTGCCAGATAGGCAGGCCATCCATTGGGCCATAATAGTTGTGGTCAAAGTTGTCTCTCATCAGAGTGCCTCCTCTAATGAGTTTGGTGGAGCATGACATCCTTCTGGATCACAATCTCCGTATATCATCTTGACATCTGACCTTGGTATAAATCTCGGACCCTGTGCGGGAAAGCAAAATGGCGTAGGCATCTCTTCCTGAGATATATAAGCGTCCTTGTTAAGGTAGGACTTCCATTCTTCATCTGTATCGGAGGAATCTCCCTCGTTGATGGTATGCACTTCCTGAGGCATTAGGTGAAGGAACCCTCCACTGTGGAAGAAATCCTGAATGGGATGAAGGCTTTCTTCGTTAATAGCAGTTTGGGTACAGGTTGAGGAAAAACCAAGACCCTTCTTTGTTTTGTTATCAGTAGGAATGACAAGTTGTCCCCATCTCTTCACATTGTTACTTTTGATCACTTCGAGAGCATCTTTATACGAGGAAATCGATGTTCCTTTTTCTGATTAATTCTCATTGCTCACCGACAGTGCTTGGAACTGAGTTCCAACAACCTCCTCTGGTTCTACACAAGTGGACGACGATAAGTTACCCACGATCAAGGCTTGTTCTTTACAGACTGTGACTAGATGGTCGTTCTTGAAGAACTTCAGTTTTTGATGCAGTGTCGAAGTGGCTGCCCCAACCTGGTGTATCCACGGTCTTCCTAATAAACAGTTGTATGCTTCCCGAATGTCCATGACCTGGAAAGTGACTAGGAAAGTGTGAGGACTAATAGTTATGGGAAGGTCGACTTCGCCAATATCTGCTTTCCGAGATCCGTCAAATGCTTTGACGATAACCTCACTGCCCCTCATCGGAGATCCCTTGAATGATAGTCGCATTAAAGTGGATTTCAGCATAACATTCAGAGCCGGTCTTATGTCTACCAGTACACTGGCTAAAGCATCGTCCTGGCAGTTGACAGTAATATTGAGCGCCATGTTGTGACTTTTTCCTTCTTCTGGCAGTTCCTCGTCACTAAACCCCAAGTTGTTGCAGGAAGTGATGTTGGAAACAATGTTATAGAATTGTCTTATTGTTACATCTTGTTCCACAAAGGCTTGCTCTAAGACTTTCTGTAGAGCTTCCCTGTGAGCTTTGGAACTGAGTAATAGAGATAACACAGAAATTTTAGAAGTAGTTTGCAACAGTTGATCAACAATGTTGTATTCACTCTTTTGGATGAGCTTTAGCATCTCCTTGTTGTTTGTTGAAAGTTCGGGACCACTGGACTGACCGACTGGTTGATCGGGAACTTCTGTTTGAGGTTCCTTTTCTCTAGTAGGTTCTTTAACTCCTCTGTTGAAGATTCGACCGTTCCGTGTTACTCGACTGATGTCTGCAATATTTAAGATAGAGGGTAATGGAGTTTCCTTTCCATTCTCAATTGTTGTTGCACCGTATTTGTAAGGGATAACTTTATCGGACTTGTACGGTATTGGTCTCGGCAGATAGATAACTACAGGAGCCTTCTGATTTTTCTGACCATCATAACCAGCCTCAATAGGTTCAAGATTAAGAACCTTCCCACCATCAAGAGGGACTCTTGATTCATGGAGTAAAGGGATTATGGCACACACATCCTTGGCCACTTCTCACTTAGGGATCAAGACAACATCCCTGCTTTGATCAGGATGATAGTTTGACATTGAATCAGAGCTTGACCATGGTTGAATTTCCTTATGGTTCAATTGACTTTGGAGGACTGCTCACACGAGGTAACATCCTTGATTATTCTCTGAGCAGATTCTACAGCGCTCGTAGTTGTGTGGTGGCACCCGGCCACGTTCGTTTTGAATGCAGTGTAACCTCACTAGATCGGTTCCCATTGACCGAACATCCCGACTTTGATGCCTAATAGGGTTCCATCAATCATACTGACCTGTTGTGTGTCTTCATCTAGATAGATCGAAAGCCACCAATGGTTTAACCAGTGTTGAAGTATCCTTTGAACAAGTGCACAACCTTGGTTACTCTCAAGACACACGCTACAGTTCTGATACTCATGCGAAGTCAGAAAACCAAGCTGGACTTGCTTAGCGTGTAACTCCACCAAGCTAGTATTCATCAAGCGAATATCGAAAATTTGAATCATGTTGACCTGATAGTGATTTCTATCGCGGTAGTCCTGGATCCATCCAAAATCCATCTGACGCTAGAGGGCCTCTTGTATAAAAGAGCATCCCTGATTGTTTACTGAGCAAATCAGACAGGAATCATAATCGTGTTGTGGCAAATCATGATGTTGGCTTTGCCTTGAGTGCATTTCCACCAAGTTGACATTCATCGCACGTATGTCGTGGTTTTAAATGATGTTGGAATTTGTATAAGTCATGTTGACCCCACGAATTCGGTGTTCCTGGGTCCAACCGAGATCCAACTATTCTTGTAGAGCTGATTGCACCACAAAACATCCTTGATTGTCTTTCTAGCAGATATCACACTGGTGATAATTATGAGGTGGTACATGCCCATATCTACTCTGTATGCAATGCATCTTGACCAAATTAGCCCTTAATAAGAGTACATCATGAATTTGATAGTTGTGGTTAGATTCTCCCTCTACTAAATTGACTGCAGCTTTCTCATGTTGAGGCAGCGGGTTCGTCTGAACATTCGGATTTGTATCCTTGAAGGATAAGACCCCGCTCCTGACAAGCTTTTGCCCATCGGATTTGAAGTTGAGACAGTTTTCTATGTTATGTCCTGGTCCTCCTAGATGGTAAGGACAAGACTGATCCGCTTTGAACCAAAAAGGCGGATTTTCCGGTACTGGAAGAGGAGACCTGGTTTGGACGTGTCCCTTGACCAGTAGTAGCAGAAACAGTTCTGTGTACAACATTGGTATAGGATCGAACCCTGGTGGTCGCGTTGTATGGCTGTTGTTGTATGGAGGACGAGCCTAATGAAGAGGTTGTTGTGTCCTTTGCTGATATTGTTGTTGATTCGGTTGGCTTTGAGCAACCTGAGGTTGATGCGTTGGAACAGGCGCAGGGTTTATAGCAGGAGTTACAGCTGCTACTGGTTGGTAACGTCACCTTTGCTTTCCGAGAGAGATATTACCGATATCTTGCTCTTTTTTTCTTAGGGAAAGCACTACCATATCTTTTGGTACTGCTTGATGGTCCAACATCTTTAACTAAACGTCCTTCTCGGACAGCTTCCTCAAGACGAACTCTCATGCCCACCATCTCAGTGAAGTCACTAGGCGCACTGGCGACTATTCTGTCGTAATAAAAAGAGCTTAAGGTTTTCAAGAAGATCTTTGTCATCTCTTTTTCCTCATGAGATGGACAAATCTGAGCGGCAATTTCACGCCATCTCTGAGCATATTCCTTAAAGGTTTCCTTATCCTTCTGCAACATGGCTCTGAGTTGATCTCTGTCTGGTGCCATGTCCATATTATACTTATATTGTTGAACAAAGGCAGCGCCAAAATCTCTGAAAGTGACGATCTTAGTGCAGTTTAAACCCATGTACCATTTGGGTGCGGCACCGGTTAAACTATCCTGGAAGTAATGGATCAGTAGCTATTGGTTCTCTGTCTGCGTTGACATCCTCCGAGCGTACATCACCAAGTGACTTTGAGGGCAAGAGTTACCCTTGTATTTTTCAAATTCGGGCACCTTGAATTTGAGCGAAACTTTCACATTGGGGACCAAACAAAGGTCTGGGGCGTCCTTTCAAAATAGATCCTGACCGCGAATGGCTTGCAGTTCCTTCTGCATCTCCAGGAACTGTTCCTGGAATTCCTTCATTTTATCGTTCATACTTTCACTTCCACCAGAAGGTATCTTTGGAATCTGTCCTTCTGGGACAGGGTGTACCACGGGTGGTGGTATAGTCATTACGGCAGTGACTCTTGGTGCTTCCCGAAGTTTGTAACCTTCAGGAGTTGCTGTCATGCCCCTTGCATCTTCGCTTTCCCGAAGTTTGTAACCTTCAGGCCCAGCGATTCCTACTGCAGTTTCCGGATCTTCCATGATCGGCGGAATATATCCTTCCGGGATATAGTTGAGTGGCATGCCCCAGGGACGATCTTTTGGCATGGTATATCGAGGATCATACTTTTCCACTATGGGCGTAGATGTGATCTCCGAGATCACAGTCCTTTGTTGTTGTATCTCAGCTGCTGCCAGAGCTTGCATGTCATTGTGAAGTTTCCTCAGATCTTCTTTCAGAGTGTCGATTTCTTCTCTCAACCCTCTGTTCTCTTCCTCGAGATCATCCATTTTCTTTTGGCGATCGGCCCGAGTATTGTACGAATGAGACAGTTTGCCTCTAGAATTGAGACACAAACGTGATATTCGTAGGGAAGAAGAATGCGTTATGCGAGAATGATGAATGATATACAATGATTAATTAATTATTTTTTATTTAATCAAAAGAAACTTTGACAATTGGATTGCAAATATCAAACAGTGGGGAAACCCCGTTTTATTGAATTCAAAGATTGCGGAAATGGAAATACAGTAATTTACAAAGTGTTGTAAAAGGAAAAGTCTAAACTAATGGATCCTGAGTCCTCTCTGAGGGGAGCTCAGGTGCTAGTTCTGGTATCTTCCTTTTCTTTGACCAGGGCTCTTGAGCCGTTGTCGGGTTGCCATTCCTTTGCCAAGTGAAAGGAGCGAGCAAATTTCTTTGGTCATCTTGATTTTCTACAGCATGTTGCTCTAAAATATCAATCAGAGCGTCCTTTTCTTTTAATAGTTTATGTATTTTGTTACACTCCACATTGAGAATACGGTAGTTGTTCTTCCAATACCTCTTCTCCTGTTGAACTTTGGCGAGAGTAACCTGAAGTTTTTCCGTATCAGACATAAAATAAAGGACATATTCCCTTAATGGAAGAACTTCTTGACGAGGGTAAGGCATCCTCAGTTTGAGAGCTCTAGTTTGTACCCAGTGGAGATAGGACTCCACAGAGATACAGTCCGGTTTACCTAGAGACTCTCTTCCTTTCCTGTGAACATGTTTCTAAGCATGCATTATTTCTGTCTTTAGTGCCCTGTCATTTTCTCCTTCCTTGAAGAAAAGACCTTCCAGGTGAGCATTACGTGGGACATGCCTCATCGGGTATCCAAATTGACGATGAACTAAAATCGGATGATAATTGATTCCACCTTTAATTCCTATGAGGGGTACGTTAGGGAAGTTTCCACAACGGTCAATGATTCTGATCCCGTCATAGATTCGATTGTACCAATTGATGTCAGAGTTGGTAAGAGCCATGATTCTCTGCAACCAACGTAAAGTATTCTTTTGATCCCAAAATGCGGCAGACTTGGGTAAATGGGAAGTGAACCATTTATATATCAAGGGTACACAGCATGTGATCATTCCTCCGCTGTACAAATTCCTTATGTGTACAGAATGATAAGCATCTGCGAGCAAGGTTGGTACGGGATTTCCAATCAGAAATATTTTAATGGCATTGATATCTACAAAGTTATCGATGTTGGGAAACAAAAATAACTCGTAAGAGAGCAAAGCAAAGATGCTTTCGAAAGCAGTTACGTTCCCTATACTAGCAAAGTACAGGGCTTTCTTTATCAAAAACTGGGCTGGCAAACCCTGGATTCCACCCTTAGTGGTCATGTGAGTCCTGACTTCTGACTCGTCCAAATAAATTGCTCTTGCAATGGTTTGATCTTTTGGAATTTCTTCCAATCCAGAAAAGGGAGCTCGGTCAGTAATAGGTAAATCAGTCAGGTGAGAGTACTCCTCCAGTGTTGGTGCTAGCTGATAATCCGGGAATGTGAAACGGTGATAGACCGGATCGTAGAACTGGATGAGTGTGGACAGGATTCCTTCAATTACATGGACCCTTAATAGAGACAGCAGTCCTCCATACTTAGCTCTGAAAGTATCAGGGTTGGTGATCATCCTCGCCAATCCTCTTAAATCCTCTAATTTTGGAACCTTGAAGGTATACTTATGAGTCCTTCTTCTACCGAAATCCATAACGCAATCTTTCTCTCTGATATTTGCAATCATTGTCTTAGTTTAATTTGAAAGAGAGTCAGAGAGAAAATTTTCTTTGCTTTAAGTTTTTTAATGAAATGAATGCATGAATGCAGCACACAAAAACATAGAAAAAACATGGGGTCAAAGGTTCGGTGTCATGAAGTCAAGGCTCTACCCATCCCTAAAGGTTTTACTGGTGATTTTTTGTACCGGTCCACAAAATCATTGACCCCTCTTGGGATAACAACAGCGAGCTGAAGTACCTTAAAGTGATCTCAAATGAGGGTAGTATCGCGTGACAACTATTTCCGATAGCTTCCGCACTATAAAATAGTAACATGGTCTTAGTCTACTAAAATCCTCAGCTTCTCAGATAACCCAATCGAACAATCTTCTTTCAACAACCGAAGTCGTATAGGCATTGAATCCGCAAAGGGTATCTCCATTGATTCGATGGTCTACAGGGACCTCTTATTTGGGATTCACTCCCAAAAAAATTACCCGTCTCGTGCCATCACCTATCTTAGGTGTATACTCAATCTTTCCAGATGTGGCATCACACGCATTCCCATTAGCAGAAAAATAAACACGGATATCAATTAGGAAAAGCGGTTTATATATTTGTCCTAACATCCTAGACCTCTAGTCCTATTCCTATACAGACAAATGAAACTCCCCAGCAGAGTCGCCATTTTACTGTAGAAAATGGGGACGATGATGACTAGATCTTACAAATCATACGTCCCCAGCAGAGTCGCCATTTTACTGTAGAGAGCGATTTTTGTCGGTGACGCGACCACCTTATCTCTGGAGTTTTCCTCACCGCAATGGTAGGAGGGGGTGCTACTTTCTGATTTCTTATTTATCCCATGAAGCTGGAAGGGAAAGGGAAGTTATCTAAAACTAACCTTGCACGCAAATGTTTAACTGAACAAACGCTTAAAGAGATTGGGGGGTCCGGGGTCAGGTTATACAATGGGTAGTTGTCAGTTACCCATCCAATATGTGGTTATCCACAGGATATTAGCAAATAGGTTTCACTTTATAATTGATGGTGTTTATCTGTTAATGAGTTGGGAAAGCTTATTGGGAAATATGAGAGAGTGAGTGAGTTTTTGTTGATGCTTTTGGTAAGGTACTGGACCTAGGTTTTGATTGATGTATATAGGTATTGGACCTAGAGTTTTGGATTAGTATGCTTGCTAAGATTTCGCAATCTTATGCCTACGTATTCCCGTTTAAACGAAACAGGGAAATCAGAGCAATTGTAGTTCCTCCTATTCTAAGGGAGGAATATATATTTGGTGTCTTGTTCAAAGCCCAAAACAGAGGCTAAACGGAGTATTTGTGTCTTGTTCAAAGCCCAAGATTGTAGCTAAAAGGGATTTTTATCTTGTTCAAAGCCCAAGATATGAAGCTAGAGGATTTTGGCTGAGAGAGAATTTGTTATCTCTAAAGAGGGATTGTTTGATTTTTTTGTACCCTGATCAAAGCACCAGTTTGATGCTAAAAGGTTGATTGACTCAGCTAGGGATGTCCTTATACAAAGCCTAAGAGGAGGCTGCATGAGACCGACTCAACAAGAGAGTGGATATATTGGTGTCTTGTACAAGGCCCAAGACGGAGGCTAAAAGAGACTGACTCTTTGGGGATATCATTATATGAAGCCTAAGAGGAGGATAAAAGTTTGAGTTTTCAGGGGAAAATAGTTCCTTCCATCTTGTACAAAGCCCAAGATTGAGGCTGAAAGGGATTATTGACTCCCCCGGGGAGTTTTGTATATGTCTTTTACAAAGCCCAAGATAGAGGCTGAAATGGGAAATTTAATCGACTCGTTTGAGGATGTTTGAGTGTCTTGAATGAGGCTCAAGACGGAGGCTAAAAGGTTTTAACTCTGCCGGAGAGGGTTATCTGTCTTGTACAAAGCCCAAGATTGAGGCTGAAAAGAGTTTGATTTTGCTTGGGAAATCATTCCTCAAAGCCTAGAAGAAGGCTGGGAGGAAGTGACCTTGCTGGGGAAGATATTTGTCCCCAAGCTTAAGATAAGGTTATGATGATTTATGTCTTGTACAAAGCCCAAGATTGAGGCTAAAAGGGTGGACTCAACAAGAGAGTGTTTTTATATGTCTTGTACAAAGCCCAAGATTGAGGCTAAAAGGGTGGACTCAACAAGAGAGTGTTTTTATATGTCTCGTAAGAGTCTTTTATACTCAACAAGAGAGTGTTTTTATATGCCTTGTACGAAGCCCAAGACGGAGGCTAAAAAGGAGATTGACCCAACAAGAGAGTCTTAAAAGTGACTGACTCAAAGAGAGAGTTTAAAAGAATGTTTGACTCAACAAGAGAGTCTGAAAAGGTTAACTCCGCTGGGGAGAATCATTGTACAAAGCCCAAGAGGAGGCTGACTGTGTTGAGGAAAGATCATTATACAAAGCCTAAGAGGAGGCTATCTTCTGCTGGGATTTGTTGAAATCCCGAGGCAGGTCCAAGTGGGGAATCAACTCTTGCAGGGGAATATAGAAGAGTTGATAGATCGGATACCTTGAGGTTCTGATTTGAGATAGTGTTATACTGATGATAAACTGACCCTGGCTGGGGGATTTTAGGAGAGAGACGGGACTTTAGAACCCATAAGTTTTAATTCTTGTTGGAGATTAATCCAGAATCCGAGGTTTCTTCCTAGGTTTGTAGGGTACTTGAGAATGTCTTTCAGACTCAATGAGATCTAGACTGCCTGAGTCTATTAGTGTGGTCCATCTTTGTACAATGCCTAAGAGGAGGCCGACTTGTTTAAGAGATGAGTATCAACCCTAAAATTGGTCAGAGGGCTTTTGTGACTCTTTTTAGAAGTCATCTCTAGCAAAGGATGACTAATTTATGTCCTATACCTTTAAGAGGTCGTGAGGTCCTTGTATTAAGCCCAAGAGAAGGCATGAGAACTTTTTAGAAGCCGACGGGTCCTTGTACAAAGCCCAAGAAGAGGCGGGGATGCTTTTAGGAAGCCTGTGGGTCCCCAAACCAAGAGAAGTTCAAGAAATACAATTCACTGAGAAGAGATCATTCCAGGAAAGTTCGAGTATTTGGAAGAAATTCAAGAGATGCTATTCACGGAGAATAGATCAACTCTGGGGAGTAGAATTTCTTTGAGAATTTCTATGGGTGACAGTCTGAGAAAAGGTTCACCGAGAATGCTGCCTTTCTCTTTGTTCCACATTGATTAACCCAAAGAGAAATGAAGACTGTATCTAGAAATCTGATGGGGATCTAGTTTTGTTTGTATTTAAGAGTGACCAACAGGGCTTTACCTAGTTCTACACCTAGTTGCCGGGGAAAACTCTAAATAACTATACTAGTATATATACAGTTGATATATGACAAGTATTTAAAGGAGTATGAAAGAAGACTAACCATGCGCAGCTTCCCATAATACAGTTATAAATATTTGACATGTATTTAAAAGAAAGAAAGAAGACTAACCATGCATAGCTTCCCACAATACAGTTATGTATATGAAAGCATATAAAAGAAAGTGGATAAACACTTACCCGTTGTAGAGCTTCCATGATGTTTTGTTAGTTGTTCAACAAAGAAATTAAAGAAAGTTTTGATAGCAACTATACATTTGGATTCAAAATCAAAGGAGAAAGTATTTTGAACAGAGGTCGAGGCTTATAGCTCAGGGAAAGGCCCAAAATTTATCAGTGATGGCACTGCTGTTTGTATTGGGACTTATACAACGACTGAGGCCCAAAAGGTTTTCTGCACAGAGGTATGGGGGTTACAACTCAAGGAGAGGCCCAAATATTTTTTGTACGAGTGATGGGCCTTACAACTAAAGGAGAGGCCCAAATGATTTTAAACTGGCAATCACACCGAGATTTTTGAAAACATAGTGGGTCTTATACAATATCTGAGGCCCAAAAATTGTTTATGTACAACAAGGGTTGGGTCTTACACTCTATTAGAGGCCCGAAGAGTTTGAAAATGAATAAAGATGGGTCTTATAGCTCAAGGAGAAGCCCAGTTGATTTTTTTAAAAAGGCGACGATCTCACCGAACATTTGAAAATATACAGAGGGACTTATACAATGTGTGAGGCCCAAAAGAAATTATTTACAAAGGGGTTGGGTCTTGCACTCTATTAGAGGCCTAAAAAAGTTTTTTAAGAAAAGGAATGGGACTTATAGCTCGAGGAGAGGCCCAGATGATAATTTGTTTAAAAAATGGCTATCGCGCCGAGGTTTGAAAACACAGTGGGTCTTATACGATGACCGAGGCCCAAATTATTTTGGTTTTCAAAAAGGGTTGGATCTTACACTCTATTAGAGGCCCATGAGTGTTTGAAAAAGATTTGTGAGGGCGATAATCAAAGAAACCCTAATTATGTTTTCTTTTTAAAAGTAATTCTTTTAATAAAATGAATAAAAATGACAAAAATACCAAATAAGTTTAAATAAACTACTTGTGATTTTTTATTTAAGGTTTGAAAAATGAGGGTTTAATCACAAGATGATTTAGAACTCATTTGGTCTTGAAAAGATCAAGAGGAAAGAAATATTTTCAAATGCTTTAAAACAAATTAAATAAGTTCTTTATAAAAAATATTAAATATGGACAAATAATATTTTTGTGTGAGATTTTTGTAGAATAAAATACTTTATCAATTTTGTGAATTTTTGCAAAAGAACTAATCAAAAATGATGAAAAATGAATGAGAAATTAATTTTCAAAGTTATTAAAAGATTGGTGAAGAAATTGATAAAATTAAGTGGTAAAAAAATAGAAATGGTCCCCCCAAGGTTTGAACTCACTCCCTTGGGGATGATAGCTCAAAACTTTGCCAACTGAGCCACTTGCGTGGGCTGATAGAGAATGGCAAGGGATAATAATATGTGTAAAATGCCTTTGAAAATGATTTGAAAAAAAAAAACCGAAAGGTCTGGGGCGAGGGGGATTCGAACCCCAGACCTTTCGCTCGCTCACACACTGTCATACCCCAAATTTGTCCTACCTCTATATATTTTCATGTGTACATCCATCCACTTACCATTATCCAGAAAATCCAAAAAATATGTTGTCTTTAACTTCATCTTTCTTGTTACTTAGTTCAGAATTGTTGCAAAGGTGCATTTGAGGCTATCAGGGCATTGATGTGTGTTATCGATTAAGGTTCATTTGGTTTTGACTTAAGTCATTGGTCAGACAAGATTTGAAGTTCCTGATTGAGACCGGGGTGTGCTTAATTCAGGAAATGTGTGGCTAAAGATTCAGTTAGGGTTTGTGTCAGTTCGACTTTCATGTGCGATCAAGTTATAAAGCTATGTCAAGTTGTCAGTTATTCCACAGTTGAAGATCATCAAGGGTAGTTCATTCACTTCCATTTTATCCAATCCAATTACCATTTATTCATCCAAAGTCCATATTCATTTCCACTTTCTATTTCTTACCAATTTTCAATATCCATTTCAAAGAACCGTTTTTATCCATTTATTTCTACATTTGTACCCATCTTAACATCCATTTCAAAATCATGCGTCATGGCCATTTCTTTCAAAAAAATATGTTATTCATAACCATTTTATTAGTATCATTTTTACCCAAAAATTATTTCCAAATTCATTTTCACCAATAAAAAGCCCATCACCCTTTTTTTATATACATGTCCATTTACAATAAAGCTTACACATGAGGTGCCAAAAAAAAATTATACAAAGTTCTAGCCCATTACACAGAAATAATAAGGGAAAACCATTAAACCCATGACAAAATCATTTCCAATGCACATAAATAGTTAACACATGAAACCTCCATGTCCTAAAACATCTTATTCCATGCTCATATACTGCAAGCTGCTATGAAAAATGCACTCGATACTTGCCAAGTCATTCCACCATTCCACAATGCGTAGCCAACTAGCAACATAAAGTAAACAATTCAATTTTCATCCTCCCGTACCAATGCGCAACAACCATTGGGAGCTGCTGCCACTATAACTTACTGCAATGAGCCATCCTCTTCCATAATTTAAAACAAAACGGCCCTACATGAAAACAACAACAAACTCCACTACACAATGAGACACGAATTACAAATCATATGATAAGGACAAATTCATTGCTCCACGCGCAGCAACCAGTACCCAAACCATGATTTGCAACCAGCAACATAATTCCTGCCGAGAATCAAGCCACGACACAATATGATATTCGACAACACAGGACGCCACAAGCAGATTGAAAAAAAAAATTATCACCAGCCATACACCTCACCTGCAGCAAACTATAAACCACAAAGTGAGAGAATTGTAATTGCGAAATACATCTGACAAAAATGCATCCTGCAAGACATACAACCACAACAATTCCTATGCGCACAAATTGAAAACGCGGCAACAGGTTCAAAAGGACAAAACAATATCCACGTCACAACAATACCTCACCAATTTCCAGCTCACATTCTTCAATTCTCTCCCCAAACTACCCTCAATCTCGTTCTATAAAACGACCCTTTCTCTTCCTCATTAAGGGGGCCTGAGCTGCCACTAAACCCCAAACCGTCTCCTTCAAAACTCTTCAAATACTCAAATCACTACCTCACCATTTTTCCGAATCTCAACCTCAAAACCTCAAAACCTTCATGACAGGCTCTGATATTTGCTGAAACCAAAACCAACTGAACCTTCTTCCTCTTCTTTTCAATCGCATATCTCCTCCAACCTCTAACAAATCACCAAGAAATAAACCTTTAAAAAACAACCTCCATAGCTTTCAATCAACGAAACCCATTCAGGTTCCCTCAACCTTAACTCTCCATTTTTCAGATCACAAAATCACTCCTTCAACTTTTCCTCAATCAACAATTTTCAAACATTTCCAAAACCAACCCACTTCAAAAACCCGAACAGAATAGAAAGAGATGAAGAAGAGAAATTGAAACACAAATCAAAACCTAAAAGACTCACAAACCTGATTCGCGATGAAAGTGAGAACCGAGACTAAAGAGAATCGCGCAAGAAAATAGAAGGAGAAGGTTGGAAGCTACGATCTGTTCTGATTTTTTTCTCAGAGTTGTTTTGCTGGTGGTACCGTTTCCTTGTTTTTCTCTTAAAGTGGTTTTGTTCTGATACCACGCTGAAATAATTATGTGCCCTTAGAACTTTGATTTGTTGTTTTTCTTTTGCCAGTTGATTTTGTTTTCCACCGTACTTTATTATTGTTGATGTTTGACCAAGCCTGATTGGATTCCATAGACTTTTTTTTCTTATGCGCACCCCTTCCATTTTTATGTACCACCGAGTAAATGATGGGCTTCAATAAGCCCATATGATTCTACTCTTTATTTCCATCCCCCATTTATTTGTCTAATTGGTTTTCTATTTTTTTTCTTTGTTAGTTTTGAATCTTCTTTTCTTTTATATAGTAAGTCTTTATTACTTGTTTTGTTCAAGATTTATTTATTTTCTTTCTCATATTTACACTTCTATTTTGATTTTTATCTTTAAATTTTATTTTCGATTCTATTTTCCATTTTTAGGGCCAATGATATCAAAAACATCATGATTTGTTGATTTATTTCAAATAGATTTATAATCTTGGTTAATATGAGGCCTATTTATTTTCTTTTCGATTTATTTGTTTTTACCATTCATTTTTGGTCAATGAAAACCAAACATCAAAGATTTATCGATTTTCAATTTAAAATCTTGATAAAGGTGAGACCTTTCTTCTTTTTCTCGATTTTATTTCATTTCTTATGATTTTCATTTCTATCTTTTCTTTTCATTTTTGGTTAATGAAAGTCAGATATCGTTGATTATCGATTTCTCGATTAAATCTTGATTAAGACGATACCACTTCGATTTATTTTCTTTTCCATTTCATTTTTCTATTATCTTTTTTTTCTTTCTCATTTTTTATCGATGAAGTCTTTCTATTCGCGAATGTTGATTGTTGAAGCGATTAACCTTTATTATTTCAAATCTGTAGTGAGCGATCATCGAGATCTCTTTCTATACTTTGGGATCGTGATAGGTTACCTTCGATTAATCGACGAAAGTTTGTGATTAAGACGAGATCTTCACCTTTTCTGTTCGTGTGGCACGATTCAATTGGAGAATGATCCTCAATATCATTTCTCCATCGTGTTTTAGCACAAAGATCAAATTGTGCATCCTCCTATAGTATGATCTTCGTCATAGATTGTGCTACGATGGCTTAGCGCTACATTGGACCTGATTCATCCGATTAACCACTAACTTTACATTTCTGTCAATATTATCTTGATTTACTTTTATGTCAATATTATATCTTGTTCATATTATCTTGATTATATTATTATTCATATTATCTTATTATCACTGTTCATATCATATTCATACTTGTTCATCTAACCCTCTTCTTGTTTCTTTGTTTATACACTTAATCAAAACACTTAACAAATCAAACCTCCTCATTTTTGTACAAATAAAACTCTTTGCATACCTTAATTCGATTCAAACACGCAACCAAACATTTTCCCGATCAAACTTCTAAAGAAGGAGATTCTTGGAATCTAGCATTCCTTGGATCTTCGAATGGATGGCTCTTAAGGCGCGCCCCTTGAATTGTCGTTCATTCAACCTTTCGACCCTTTTCAAATCAAACCATTCCAAAACCAATCCTCGATTCGTCGTCGAGCTACTTCTCGAAACATTCTCGTAAGTCGAGCGCCTTTTGCCTCGACATCAAACGCACACTTGCACATCTCGTGGTTTCGTTACTAGGAGCACCCCTAGAAACTAGTATCGATCGTCACCTCTTTTCTCAACCAATTCGGCTCAATCTTTTTCAAACGCTTTCTTAATCACCTTACGAAAGGAGGAGATTCTTGGGATCTAGCATTCCTTGGATCTTCGAATGAATGGCTCTCGAGGCGCGCCCTTGAGTTGTTGTTCATTCACCCTTTCGTCTTAAAACACTTAATCTTTATTGAACATTTTTGCAATCAATCATGAAAGAACTGAGTTCTTGGAGTCTTGCATTCCTTGGATTCATGAGTGACTGCTCTCGAGGCACGCCCCTTGGGTTGTTTGTCATTCAATCTTTCGTCTCCTAAAAACACTAACCCCATTCTTTTCGTGGGAGTACCACAAACTACGACTGCTCTGATTCTTTACTCTCGTCCGAGTAAATATACGTAGGCACAAGATTGCAATGATATTGGCGAGAACACTTCTATCCATCTTCCATATTCCCTCTATCCCTTCCCGTAGTCGAACTACGATTGCTCTGATTCCTCATTCTCATCCGAATGAGCATACGTAGGCACAAGGGCCCAATCCTTGGCGAGCACCCTATCCTAAAAACCACCCCATTTCCCCTTTAGCATCAATTCCCTTTTATCCTACCATTTCGTCTTTATCATTGAGAAGAAAACAAATAAGCTTAGCTAACGTTCATCACAAATCGAACTAAGAGGTTCCTGTTGAGTACAACGGACGTGAGGGGGTGCGCGTACCTTCCTCTCACGTAACCGACTCCCGAACCCAGAATGTGGTTACGACGACCATGTTCTTATCTCTTTAAAGATTTTCTTGATATTTTCCTTTCCCTCTTTTGGGATAAATAAAGTTCGGTGGCGACTCTGTCGAACCACGTTTCGCACCTTTCGCGCGAAGGGTCGTGTCTTCGATTAAGCGATTTTTTTGAGGTGCGACAGATGGAGGCTCTTCTGGGGACATTTGCTCCATGCAAGAGAGAGTCAAGCCTATCTTAGAGTGATTTGTGAGGAGCGTTATCTTTGTTTGCGTGTTTTTTTCTCGTTTACGTATTTGTTCTCTTATTGCTTTCTCCTATTGTTCTTGGCTGTTGGATCTTGGGATGATATCATGAGTAAAATTCTATACCTGATCTTTGGTAAAAGCAGAGGGAACACATAGTTTAGAATTGGAAGTCGAGTAATGTTAGTCCCCAAGGATTCGCTCCTTGCGTGCCTAGCATGAAAGCTCCCCTAGAGTAGACCTTTTTGTAGATCCTGTTGTAACGCAGCTAGCCTGTCGCACGACTTGATTCATGAGGGGTTCGTGACTCTATGAACCACTCTTAGAACCAAGTTCTATATTGGTGGTCGTGTAGTGTTAGTCTCCAAGGACTAGCTCCTTGTGCGCCTAGCACGAGGACCCCACTCAGGAGAGACCTTGTCGTCATCATCATCGTAATGCAGCTAGCCTGTTGCGTGACATTGATGTGATTTGTGCCTGTAATCCTGGGAACCTTATCCGTCAACATAGAAACCATCCCGTGAGTGGATTTATGGGTAAAGAATCTAGAACTTTCCTTATAGAGCCTACCTATAAGGTTTCTTTGATCAGAGGCTTTGGTCATCTACCCGTGAACGGCCAACCTCAGAAATGTTTAAACCTGTGATCTGCGATCCTGGATCTTGCATCTTGCATTGCATCTCATGTCATTGCATTGCATTGCATCTGTTATGCATCTTACATTGCATTTTCAACCTCAGAATCTCACTTCAACTTCCTTCCTTCTCCAGTAAATCAAGCTGATTCCTTGACACCAATACGCAACTCGAGCCAATACTAGACATATGATGGAGCAGATTCAACAAGAGCAAGCCGCCTTCAGAGAAGAATTGGATTCTATCAAGGGAAAGATTGACCCGATTCTCGAAGCCATCATGATGGCCAGGAAAGAAGAAGAATTGCGTTAAGCCGCTGCTGCCAACAACAATGTGCCTGTGCAAGGGTCACCCTCAAGGCTCTCAGTTCATGTTCCCAACCCTATCAATTATGGGATACCAATGAACTTCACTCCCGCCGCTGAAGGAGCCACTTCTCAACCACTTCCAACACCTGGAGTTACTGTTGGAGCTATTCCGTAAGCCCAGCCTGTTGTCACTCAGATTCCTATTCCTCATGCTGAAGAAAATCTGGTAGATCAGTATGATGAGGTACGGAACTACCATGCTGCTATCCCAATTGTCAATCCTACAGCTGCTCAGGATTTTGAAGCCATCAAAATGTGTCGTGACCTAGCTGAAAAACTCCGAGTCATGGAGGGGCGCAACTCAACTTCTTTGAATGCTCTGGAAATGTGCTTGGTGCCAGATGTTGTCATTCCTCCCAAGTTCAAGGTATAGGAATTCCCGAAGTACAAAGGCCTCAGTTGCCCACACATTCATCTGAAGACGTACTGCCGCAAGATGGCTGGCTATGCCAAAGACGAAAAGCTGATGATCCATTGCTTCCAAGACAGTCTGTCTGGAGCATCTCTTGAGTGGTATATGCAGCTGGAGCGTACCAATGTGCGCACTTGGGATGATCTAGCTGATGCATTTGTCAAGCAATACAAATACAACACTGGCCTTGCTCCGAATCGTACTCAACTTCAGAGTATGGCTCAAAAGGACAACGAATCCTTTAAGGAGTACGCGCAACGCTGGAGAGAGCTAGCTGCAAGGGTGCATCCACCTCTTGTTGATCATGAACTTATTGACATCTTCATGGGTACTTTGCAAGGCCAATACTATGAGAAGCTGATTGGTAGTGTTTCTGCTGGATTCTCTGATTTGGTAATTGTCAGTGAGAGAATCGAAGAAGGTCTAAAGAGCGGAAGGATCCAAGGAGGTTCTGGCAGTCAGTCTCAAGCCAAGAAGCCCTTCAATGGATACAAGAAAAAATAGGGTGAAACAAATGTTGTCTCTGCTCAGAAAGGGCAAGCTCAACAACAAGATCTCCCTCCAATGCCTTTTCAAATCCCTTAATTCCAGTATCCGTATGTTGCTGCTGCGCAATACGCTCCAATGCCTCAGCATTAGGCTCCACAGCAACAATCACACAACCAGCAAGGGTATCAGTATCCTCCTCAACATCAACAACAGAGAGTTGTTCAACAACGTCAGCCCAATCAACAGAGGACAAGGAGGTCTGATAGAGACTTTGATCGTCTGCCAACGTCATATGCTCAGGTCTTTGCTCAATTGCTGAAAAAGAGGGTTGTTACTCCCAGAGACTTGGCTCCTCCAACTGTCATTCCTCCAGATTATGATGCTAATGCTCAATGCGAGTTTCATAAGGGTGCTCCAGGGCATACAATTGAGGACTGCAGAGCTTTCAAACCCAAGGTTCAAGACATGATCGACTCAAAGTATCTCACGTTCAATGGGAGGGCTCCAAACGTCATCAAAAACCCTATGCCGCCGCCAAACTAGTGCCAGCATCAAGTCAAGTCAAATCAAGTCAAGTTTATTCCCTGAAGAAGGCAGTCATGTTGCCATCCCATCATTTGCATTCTTGTATTTTGTCTTTATTTGTTTAAGTACTGTATGCTTTGAACATTGCCTTTCGTATGTGGTTTTCTTAATGTATTGACTATGCATGCTTTGAATCAGTTATGTTGTATTCACTTATTTTTTCCATTTACTGCAAAACACCGACACATTTATTTCCACTTCACTCACTTTATCAACTACCGTTTAGCAATGATTGGAGGGGAGGATGATGAAAACGAAATACCCATAATTGTAAACTGTATGCTTTTAGACAAAATCTCGTCGATGATGTACAGGCATTGTTTCAATCCCCAAACACTGGAGAGACAAGGAGTTAATCCCTAGTAAACTACTTAGAGCCTAGAAGTAGCAGTTTCCTTCGGATATTCAAACCCTTACACTCAACCTTGGGCAGGGTAGTGTTCAGTTACGCACTCAAATCACTAAGCAAAATTCCCCAAGACATGACGGTTGGTCATCAAAAACCCATGACTTGGCAGTCACAATCTTCCAATAAAAAAAACCAAAAACAAAAAAAAATTTAAAAATCAAAAACCTGCTAAGTCGAGTACCTCAAAGGAGACTTAGGCAAAAATTAAGGCAATCCCGATTGACTCGACAAGTGAAATCAGTCTATGCAAAATATAGGGATCAAAAACAAAAACAAAAGAGGCCCTCGAACCCTCAAAAAAAACAAAATAAGATCCAGTGACCACCAAATCCAAGTCAAGGGTCACAGACATCCATCAAAGACAAAATAAGGTGACTGCCATACCTTGAATCATCACTCTTACACCGTCAACCCTTTTGGAAGACAAACATGTGCAGAATTAACTGAACGTAGGACTGGAGGTCATTACGAAGAAGGGGTGGGTAAAAATCATACTTTGAGCCTAATATCCTTTGTTTCATAAACCACGAACCAGACCACGTTACAACCCTCAAAAGACCTAATTGAGGCAAGGTTTATTCTGAAAGCATGCTATTGCAAGGTTGCATAAACTGACTCCCAATATTTGCTAATCTTCAGCATTGGTGTCATTCTCCTTGCTATATCTTTCACACCATAAAAATTAGCACAGCGTCTGGACTAACGGTTCATTCGTCTCACTATCATGACACTCCAGTAAACGACTCTTTTTCAAAACTTGCATGAGCATTGCATTAAGATTACCATTTGTGAATGTGCAATTTTAACTGCAAATCAGTGCTAGACATTCAAAGACATCCAACAAGGGGCAATCAAAGAGGAACTTGAGCTTTCAGTGGTGCCAACCCAAAGCAAGACTTCCTCAAACCCTCAGTCAGGGGCAATTCCTTCAACGGCTCAATCAGGGGCAAAGTCATCTCAAAGCATATCAAAGCTTAAAGATTAAATCCTTTCAGAACTGGTTAATCAGGGGCAGACCATTACCATGTTCAGACTGGGGAAAGACCCATTGCAGCAAGCAACCCTGATCATCAAGCAAAGTTGTGGTTCTCTCAAAAATGAACTCATGACTCATTATCAAGTGATCAATCTTGAGGCTTCGAGAGAATCTTTGTCTACTTCCATCATGGTGTCTTCAACAAACTGAGTGTCGAGGAAATCAAAACCTCCCACCACCCAAAAGTCTAATCCGCATTGGTAACTACCCAAGAGTTCACCGTGCTGGCACCCTCACCAAACATATCCAATCACCCGTCTGCAATCATATGCATCATACGCATCATATGCATCGTATTCGTCATCATACACATCATCTGCATCATACGCATACCCAAAAAACCAAATCATACTTCCCCAGCACTTGCATCTTTGCGCGTCAGCATTTGCATTGCACATCATTACAAAATCAAGCATTCATACATGCATGATCAAGATCCAGGATCAATTTCAAGATTTTCAAGACGATCTTCGGCCCAGCCAGGGGCATCATCTTCAGCAAATCCGTGGGCATTCCTCACGAAGTTTTCAACCTTTTATTGAGCAAGTCAGACTGCAAGATGATCATCAGCCCAGCCAGGGGCGTTTTCTTCAAGTCAGTGGATGTTCCTCACGAAGTTGTTTCAACCTTTTATTGGTCAAGCTCAAGCGATCTTCAGCCCAGTCAGGGGCATCTCCTTCAAGTCCTTGGGCATTTCCCAGTGAGTTGGTCCTTTCGACCTTTTGTTGACAAGGATGGTGTTCCTCAGTGACTTCTTTGCTTCAACCTTTTGTTGATGTCTCCAACTAAGCCTCACTCATCATATCCCTAGCAAACTTGACCTTTTGTCAATTGCCTTACTATCATCCTTTTGGTGATAGCCGAACATTGTCAACTCAATTTAACCTGCATCCTTTTGGTGTTGGTAATTCTCAAAATCAGAAACTTATTATCATCCTTTTGGTGGTAGTAGCTTGTATTAATCGGTCATCCTTCTGGTGTCAGATAGCTGTGTGTGTGCCCTATTATCGACCTCATTTTCATCCTTTTGGTGGAAGGGTCTGTGTGTGTGTGCCCTATTATCCTTTTGGTAATAGCACACTTTGACCTCATTTTCATCCATTTGGTGGAAGGGTCTGTGTGTGTGTGCCCTATTATCCTTTTGGTAATAGCAGGTTTTAACCTCATTTCCATCCTTTTTGTTATTTCGTTGATTTTGTGGTTGGCATTTATTTTGCTAAAACTATTCTAGCAGCAAGATGTTGTAACAAGATGTTCTAGTTTGCTGCATTCAACATGTCGAATGAAGATATCCCATACTGGCTCATAGGACATCGCGTCTGAATTCAGTTTAAAAGAAGATTCTGTTGCTGTTAATTGTTACTGAATATTCTGTGAATATTTGGTTATCCTATGTGGCATCCAAAGTATTTTTGGATTGTGTTTTTGTGTTGGTTTTCGGATTTTCAGCGCTTTCTAATTATGGAGACATATTAGGAAACTTTAGATTGAAGACCTATTTTGTTGGAGTTTATTTTGCAGATTTGTGAGCAGTCTCTTTGCTGCATTTTTGAAGCCCAATCCAGTCCAGATTTAATGTTATATATTGACTGGTGTAAACCTAGTTTAGGTGTGGAACTTACGTGTGTTTTTGTTAGAGTTTTCGAGTGTATTTTGTGAGCCTAATTGGTATCATTCTGATAACAGTATAAGGACTGGTTTTTTTTTGTTGTAAGTTCTGTCAGTTACTCATAAGCTTTTAAGTATTGAGTTTCTTGTGTGTCAATTCTCATAAGCTTTGAAGTATTGAGAATTGTGTGTTTTGAAAGTGTGACTTTCAGTTTGTTACTTGTGTTGAAAGGAACCAATCACGGGTTATGATTGTAGAGGGATTTGAGGAGGGCCTCATACCTAGGTGAGTCTTAGGTAGAAGTCATAGGAAGGGTAGTGATTAAGTGAGCAGATTATAACAGGGTTTGGTTATTATATGATCTGTGAATTGATACTATCGAATATTAGTTTCGTCCCTGGCTTGGTAGCCCCTAGAGTAGGATTGTTGATCCGAACTGGGTAAACATATCCCTGTGTTCTTTACTTTCTGCACTGTTATTATTGTTATCTTGTTCATTGTGTTGGATATGAGTGTCTTAACATCTGCGTAGGGCATCTGATATCTGTGCCAGAATTTCAATTGGCATCAAGAGCTTGCACCCTTGTTTGGTACTGAGTGAGATTCAGGGAAGGTACTTTCTGGTACAATGGACAAGGATGGAGGATTTTTGAACAAACAACCTCTGCTTGATGGTTCCAACTATGACTATTGGAAACTAAGGATGATAGCATTCATAAAATCCATGGATGATCAAGCATGGAAAGCTGTTATAAAAGGATGGGAACCCCCAAAGGTTAAAGATGGAAAAGGTACCCCTGCTGATGTGGTGAAGGAAGAGGAAGACTGGGATGATGCAGATTACAAAGGGTCCTTGGGAAATTCCAAAGCCATGAATGCGTTGTTTAATGGTGTTAACAAAAATATCTTCAGGTTGATTGAACACTGCACCATTACAAAAGAGGCTTGGCAGGTCTTGAAGGTTGCTCATGGAGGGACCTCAAAGGTGAAGATGTCAAAACTTCAGATTCTCACTACCAAGTTTGAAAACTTGAAGATGAAGGAAGATGAGAGCATTCATGACTTTCACATGAACATTATTGAGATAGCTAATGCTTCAAGTGCCCTAGGTGAAAAGATGTCTGACAGCAAACTGGTCAGAAAAATCCTCAGATCTCTACCTAAGAGATTTGACATGAAAGTGACTGCTATAGAGGAAGCTCAGGACATAGATAAGATGAAAGTGGATGAACTTGTGGGATCACTTCAAACATTTGAATTGGGGATCAGTGAAAAGACTGAAAAGAAGAAGAGTATACCTTCTGTGTCAAAGGCAAGTGATTCAGAAGGCGAAAGTAATCTGGACAGAGATGAAGGCCTCTCAGAAGATCTGGTGTTACTTGGCAAACAATTCAATAAAGTGCTCAGAAGGGTGGATTGAAAGTCAAGATCAAATGTTAGGGACAAGCCATCTGACATCAGTAAAAATCAGAATGCTGGGAGAAATACTAGTACTGAAGATAATTCCAACTGAGGGAGAGGAGCTCAGTGTCATGAGTGTGAAGGTTTTGGGCACATAAAATCTGAGTGCCCCACATATCTCAAGAGGCAAAATAAGGGGCTATCAGTCTCATGGTCAGAAGATGACTCTGAAATTGAAACTGATGAGAAGTCTGGAAAGAGGGTTACAACATTAACAGGTGTGTGTGAGTCTAATGAAGAGTCAGTCAGTGAAGATCTTACTTTTGAAGAGCTAGCTGCTTCTTATAAGAACTTATGCATTAAAAGTGAAGAAGTATGTCAGCAGAAAGAAGAACAAAAGAAAGTTATTGCTCATCTAAAAGCTGAAAAGGTAGAGCATTTGGCTACTATCTCTGATCTGAAAAGTGAAGTGGTTATTCTGAATTCTAAACTGGATAATGTTATCAAGACAGTCAGAATGCTTAATAGCAGCTCTGATGTGCTTGATGAGATTCTGAATTTAGGGAGAGATGTTGGAGATGTTAGTGGTCTTGGGTTTGAAAGTTCCAGTGAGATGGACAAGGGAAAATGGCCTGAAGTGGCACTTGCTCAATCTAAGAAAGAATTAAAGATTTCGTATAACATGTTGCAACATCCTCACAGACATCAGAAGAAATTCACAAGAAGAAAGAATCAAAGATGGAAATGTCACTATTGTGGAAGGTTTGGCCATATAAAACCCTTCTGCTACAGATTATATGGCTACCCCAAAACTGGGTTACAGTCTAGTAGGGAACAAGAGTGGGTTGGAGCAACGAAAGTGTGGACTCCCAAGAGTACTACAGAAGAACACATAGCTCATAAGTCTTTTAGTGTCTTTGCAAGGGAAAAGTGGTACTTTGACAGTGGATGTTCCAAGCACATGACTGGTATCAAGGGATGTCTGTCAGATGTTAAGTCTCATTCTATTAACTATGTGCCCTTTGGTAATGGATCAAAAGGGAGAGTAATAGGTGTTGGAAAACTGGACTGTACAGGTCAACCCAATCTGGAGGAGGTATTACTTGTTGAAGGCTTAGATGCAAACTTGATAAGCATAAGTCAACTATGTGATCAGGGTCTCAAGGTCAACTTTACGAATTCTGAATGTATGATAACAAATGAGAAGGGTAAGGTTATCATGAGAGGTGAGAGAGCATCAGATAATTGTTATTTGTGGAGTTCTAAGAACACTGCAATATGCTTGGAAACTAAGAAAGTTATTGGAAAGACTATTGAGTTAGAACAGGTGCTGATCAATTGTACAGCAACTCATAATGTTTGCATGGTGAACTGTGATAATAAGAATAAACTTAGTAAGTATGTCAGCAAGGTAAATTTAGAAGGAGAATTTGATGAATGCACATTTGAGGCGAATCGGGTGCTCAAAGTCTGTGAATACCGCGCTTCTCTAGGCCTAGTCCTCAAAAATATAAATAGGCGGGCAAACACACTCTACCTACAATAAACTTATTCTGCAAAAATTCCTCTTGCCCTTTCTCTCCAAAGTTCATGAGCCTTAGGGTTTTCTCCTAACATTCTCAATATTGTACCGTGTGATCAATAAAAAATGTCTCAACATCATGGCTCAGAATCCATGCATGGCTCTTCTGATAACTCAGGATCTCCTCGCACCAATGCTGGAGATGATGAATCTCTTTGAATGATCAACCTCTCTGATCTTGTGCTCGATATTGCTCCCTTGAACGTAGTACCGGCTGATCCTAAAGGAAAGCGGCAAGCTTCTCACACAATGAATGTCAATATTCCTGGTAAGAAGCCTAAACCTTTTTCACCTAGGAAGAAAGTTCACTCGATGACTAGTTTGTATGCTGACCAAATAAGCCCTAGAAAAAACGTGTCTGAAAAGGGGTCTAAGTCTGGTTTGGTTGAGAAGAAGAAGGATACTAAATCATGTGGTATAAACAAGAATTCCACTGATGATGATGTAGTCAAAAAGGATAAGGAACTTAGGAGGTTTGTTGCCACGATTCTGAGTGGAGTAGAGACAAATGTCGGGTCTAATGTTCCAACATCCTTGACAGGAAATGTCAATAGCAACCCTACAGATAGGACTGATGATGGTGTCCCCATTCATGTGGACCGTGAAAGAAGGAGTAAAAAGAAAGCTAATGTAAGAAGGACTGATGATGTTATTAATGTTGATGACCTCACTTCTGATGAGGAACCCATTGTTGGAATGTTAAGGAAAATTAAGAGAAGAAGAGAGAAAACTGTGATGAGTGAAGGCTCAAAGTCTGCGAAACTGCATAGAAAATCTGGAGGTGGGGAGGGAGAAGTTCGAGCTAGGCCTCCTAAACAATGGAGTAAGGTTGTTGTGCCAACGAATAAGAGAAAAATCACTGATCACAGTGAGTCTGAATATGAGGCTGCAACAGATGTTCAAGACATCATTGGTGTGAAAACCTCTACCTGCAAAAAGACTTATACTAAAATTTCTATGAGAAATGCAGATAGATGGAGAATTGTGGATCAAATGAGGATTGCTATGGAAAGAGAGTTGGGTAAGGATTTTGATAAATACAAAGAAATCATGGATCTTATTGCAGCTGCTGGATTGATGAGAACTGTGTCCAAGATAGGACCCTGCTATGAGAATTTAGTCAAGGAATTTGTGGTGAATATATCTGAAGAGTGTGATGATAACAGGAGTAACAACCTCAGAAAAGTGTCTGTGAGAGGAGAAGTTTTAACTTTTTCTCCTGAAGTTATCAACAACTTTCTGGGTAGGTCTAAGGAACCTCAACCTGAGTTAGAGGTCACAGACAATGTTGTATGCAAGGAGATTACATGTGGTTGTATTAAACACTGGCCAAATGAAGAAAAGCTGTCATCTGGAAAACTGAGTGTTAAATATGCCATCCTCCACAGGATTGCTGTTGTGAATTGGGTTCCTACCAATCACACATCTACTATTTCCTCCATACTTGGTAGATTCATCTATGCTATCGGGAAAAAGGTTTCTTTTGATTTTGGGTCATACACCTTTGAACAGGTTCTGAAACAAGCAACTTCAACTGCTGTCAAGATGCCTATTTGCTTTCTATCCTTGATCTGTGGTGTTATTTTAGATCAGTGTCCTAATCTTGTGTTAGGGAGTGACACTGCTCTCAAAAGAAAACCTCATCTGTCCCTACACTACAAGTTACTTGGTGGAGCACATGTCTCAGACATTGTTGGGACATCTTCTCAAACTTCCAGTCATGTTAACCTTGATGATGAAGTCATTGCACAGCTGCAAGAGACGTGCAAGGAACTGGAAGATTCCATCAGAAAAGACACTGCTCGGAAGGCCAAACTTGAACAGCTAATCAAAACCTTCATGGAGAAAAGGAATGCTTCTGCTGGAATAGCTGGTAAAGACCAAGGAACTGCTGAAGGTGATGCCTCTGGAGAATCTGATAGAGAATGTGAACAGAGTTCAGATGACTCAGGATCTAGGAGTGGTGATACTGATGCCGAGACTGATGGAGAGAGTGAAGACATTGCAGAATCTGACGATGATGGTGCTGCAGAATAATGGCATAATTTCTGCAGAAGATTTTTTTGCTTATCTTGTTTTTGTCTGAACACCTAGAATAACTTTTCTGTGTCTCTACTTCTGAACTTTAACATTTGTTGTGTTTTTACTTTGAACTGTTCTCTTGCCTTTGTCATATTTCTGGCTAAAAAGGGGAGTAGTGTGCTTGTGTGTGTTGTGTTTGGGCTGGTGCTGCAGCTGAGGGGGGGAATGTGGAGTTTTGTGTTGCTGTAGTTGAGGGGGAGTTTTATGTTGCTGCAGTTGAGGGGGAGTTTTGTGTTGCTGCAGATGAAAGGGTGTTTTTTCCGCTGCTTTGCTGGATTTTTTTGCTATTGTTTTGTTGTGTGTTGGTATTTCGCTGCTGCCTTTGATATGGATTTTTTTTGCTTGTGGTTCTTTGCAAGATTTATTTGGTGTGTAGTTTTAGCCAAAATAACCCAAAGGGGGAGATTGTTATTTCGTTGATTTTGTGGTTGGCATTTATTTTGCTAAAACTATTCTAGCAGCAAGATGTTGTAACAATATGTTCTAATTTGCTGCATTCAACATGTCGAATGAAGATGTCCCATACTGGCTCATAGGACATCGCGTCTGTATTCAGTTTAAAAGAAGATTCTGTTGCTGTTAATTGTTACTGAATATTCTATGAATATTTGGTTATCCTATGTGGCATCCAAAGTATTTTTGGATTGTGTTTTTGTGTTAGTTTTCGGATTTTCAGCGCTTTCTAATTATGGAGACATATTAGGAAACTTTAGATTGAAGACCTATTTTGTTGGAGTTTATTTTGCAGATTTGTGAGCAGTCTCTTTGCTGCGTTTTTGAAGCCCAATCCAGTCCAGATTTAATGCTATATATTGACTGGTGTAAACCTAGTTTAGGTGTGGAACTTACGTGTGTTTTTGTTAGGGTTTTCGAGTGTATTTTGTGAGCCTAACTGGTATCATTCTGATAACAGTATAAGGACTGGTTTTTTTGTGTTGTAAGTTCTGTCAGTTACTCATAAGCTTTTAAGCATTGAGTTTCTTGTGTGTCAATTCTCATAAGCTTTGAAGTATTGAGAATTGTGTGTTTTGAAAGTGTGACTTTCAGTTTGTTACTTGTGTTGAAAGGAACCAATCACGGGTTGTGGTTGTAGAGGGATTTGAGGAGGGCCTCATACCTAGGTGAGTCTTAGGTAGAAATCATAAGAAGGGTAGTGATTAAGTGAGCAGATTATAACAGGGTTTGGTTATTGTATGATCTGTGAATTGATATTATCGTATATTGGTTTCGTCCCTGGCTTGGTAGCCCCCAGAGTAGGATTGTTGATCCGAACTGGGTAAACATATCCCTGTGTTCTTTACTTTCTGCACTGTTATTATTGTTATCTTGTTCATTGTGTTGGATATCAGTATATCAACATCTGTGTAGGACATCTGATATCTGTGCCAGAATTTCACTTTTGGTGGAAGGGTCTGTGTGTATGTGTGTGCCCTATTATCCTTTTGGTAATAGCACGCTTTGACCTTATTTTCATCCTTTTGGTGGAAGGGTATGTGTGTGTGTGCCCTATTATCCTTTTGGTAATGTTGCACCCTAAAATTTGCCCTTCTTACTTTAGTACTAACTGGCTTATGTTTCATTTCATTTTGCATTATCTGTGTGCATATCATTGGTTCTTAGCATGGGGTCAAGGGGCCTGAGGCAGTTCTTCAAAGGGTTAAGCAAGAGTCCTTGTATTGTCCAAGAGAGCTCAGGGGGATCACTCTCCTAACCAGTGCAGAAATTAGGGTTTTGAGATTCTTGGGTTTATTGTTCCAATAGGTAAGCTTCTTGGGTTTTTATCATCACCAAATGGCACATCTTATCTTTGTTGGAGAGGATACACATCATATTCAGAGGAATTTGGATTTGGAGACTGTGTTATTTCCTCCTAGACTGAGGACACCAAAACTAGGGTTTGCTATAAAGTCAGTTTAATTCTGATTTTTTGGACAATACTTGATTCCATGGTATTCCTTGGGTCCCTAAGTATCTAGGAATGGAAGATTGTCCATCAGTTTGGTACAAAAGAGATTCAATTGGCCAATGGATTGTAAATCAGGAGAATCAGGAGAAAAGTCAACTGTGAGAGGAGAGTCAACTGTGAAAGCTTGAGGTTCTCTTCAAGATTTCCAAGATCCCACAACCTCATATGGCCTTCAAGAGTCAAATTTCATACCATTTATCAAGAATCAAGGGTTGGTACAAAAGTTGCTAAATATGGAAATGACCTATAACTTGAAAGTTTCCTTTTTGGGCAAGTCCTTACACTACATTCAACTTGATTTTTCATCCTCAAAGAAGCTTAAAATGAATTTTCCTCAAACATGAAAGTTGAATATCTTTTTCTCCCCTTTCCAACAAGTACTAGTGGGTCTCCATATCATTTGTGAAACTCAAGTTATGATCAAAAGAAGGCAAAGTGGTTTTTAGGGTTCCATTTTCACAACTTTTGCATTTTGGGACATAGTGACCTATAATTAATTCCATTGCTTCAAAGCACATTCCAACATCAAAGAACAATCCCTAAGGAGCATTTTTGGCCTTTAAATTAAGTGGATCCATGGTTTATTCATTACTTATTTCACATGGTGCAAAATTGCCAAATTATTGAAAACTCATGAACCAATACATCTCAAGGCCCAAATCAAGTTCAGGTGTGATTAGCAATTGAAACTTAAGTGATCCATCATGAAATATTTGGATATCCATGCATGGAGGAGGGTGTATTTCACATTATTCAAATTTCCAAATTTTCCCAAAACTCATTAAGTGGAGAATTACCAAGGCCCAAGTGATCATCAGTGGTTTAACCTAGCCTATTTAAACTTACTCATGCTAGGGTTAGAAAGGATTACACGTGCTTTTGTGGAGAATTCAAGTGTGAGCCCTAAAAGATCATTCCTTCATATTTCTCAAGCAAGAAGAGCTTTTCAAAAACTTCTTCCACAAACTTCATCCTTGGCATCCATAGAGTACAAATCATCCATCATTGGAAGCTAAAAGCAAGGATATAGGAGGCGTGATCTCAGGTTGGTGTTTCTTTTCATGATCCTAAATCTCCTCTTTTTGATGTGCATAATGGTGTGTGATATTCACTGATAACCCTGATATGATTTGTTTTGTGTTTGGACGCATGGTTTGGTTGTATCGTGTGTTTAAAGTTTTGGACCCATACTTTGTTTTGTTCGAATCTCTTTGTGTGTTGATCATTTGCAAATTTTGATGTGATATTTGAGATCCTGACGAAATTCTGGTCAGAATGGTGTACCCCTTTGAGTTTTCTGGAAAAAAATTTGTTGTAGGTGGCCGGAGAGGGCGGCCGAAACCCTAGCTCCGGCGGCTGGTGAGGGTTCCGGCGAAGGGAGAGGCTGGAGGTAAGGGACAAAATCTCAGTCGTCCGTCTGCTTGATCTGACGGCCATTAGCTTGCCACGTTTATTTTTTTATGATTTTTATTTAATGTTCGTGTGTTGGTTAACCCATTCTAACTACTGTGTGCATCATATCCAGATCCCTCATCTTAATTACTTCATATTATGTTGACTTAATCTCGTACGTCTGATCCATCATGTGGCTGATATTGTGACAACAAATAAAAAACCCATGTGCCTCTCACGTGGTGTGTGCATGGTATTCTGAGTGTATTGCGTGTGCGTGAGTATATGTTAGTTGTGGTGTACTTGCTAATCATGGCCTTTAATCTTGGTGATTGTGCTGATGCGTTGACCTATGAGATGCGTCTGATTGATCTAAGGGTGCGTGTTAAGTCAATCTGTTGACTAATTCCATTGTATCTTCTTTTTTATTATTTTTATTTTCTGACGGGTTTAAGTGGTTGGGCTTCCTATTCGCACCCCACATTTTCCAGCCCATTATCATTCCAACGTGAATAAATTCCTATTCACACCCCCACTTAATTTATTTTTCTTTTATTTTGTTTAATTGTTTACATTTCATTTTTAATTTTTAAAAATAGTTAATTGCATTAAAAAATTCCCCAAAAAATTCATGCATCATATTTATAATTTTATAAAATTTTCACAAATTTTATTTTATTATTTTATTTTATTTTTAGCATCTGAAATAAATATTTGTTTATTTTCTTTTTGAATTATTCATATCATGCATACCTAAACTTGCAGAATTTTGTTCTCATAGCATACAAAACCTTTTGAATTCATTCTTTATGAATTCATTCACCAATACATTGAATTGCATTAAAATATTTTTCTCTCATTTTTAAAATCATTTCATATTGAATTTTAGTCCTTTTCTTTAGCACATTGAACCATATTTCTCATCTGAATTTGCATAATTGTTTGAGTGACTTTTATTTTGAATTTTGGCATGAATTTTGGACATGTTGTTTGCTTCTGGTTGAGATATGTTGATAATTAATTTGGTGATTTTAGAAGGTGTTTCTCTAATTGTTTGATTGCTTTCATTTGAGATCTTGTATGCACAACCTGGATCATGTCTGATTACTTGTTTGAAAAGGCACTTGTGCCACTCTTTGGGATTGCTTCTTTGACTTCATAAACCATGTTTAGATTGTTATAAGTCACTTGATCACCATTATGTGTGAGTTGCTTGGGTTTCATTAGTCTTATTATTGCTTACGTCTGTTTTGCACTAACCTTTTATGCAGGAGCTGAGGTAAGTTATTTGAGGGTGTGGATAAGTATCCATGTCCACTCTCACTCTTTCTGTCTCATCTGTTCTTTTCTTTAGGCTTAGGTTGTCGTCAAACCTCACTAATCGTAGGTCACCCATGCATGATAACATTAGGACTCTTAGTTCCCCTTTAGAGTTTCCTTTGTGTCTTCTCTCTTCTCATCTCAAAACTTCTTGAAAACACTTAATAAGGATAAAGTGTATTGCGCACGAGCCTTAAGCGTGGGGAATGAGAAATGAGGGGATTCCTCTCATCTTTCTAGAGTGCTTAGCGAGCGTCCTATCTTGGGACGATGCGTTAAGTATTCGCCCCTGTGCCCTAGACTTTGGTGCAATGCAAGTTATGAACTAACTTAAGTCACTTCTGTCTTAAAAAATACAAACAAACTTCAAACCTTTTTATCCTTCGGGATTGTCAAACTAAAGGCTATTTTCAAAAAGGGCACGTTACTTTCCATCTGAGTCGCAAACAGGCATCGACCCTAACTGCCGGACGCGAACTTAACGTCGCTCATAAAAAACACAAAAAGAACTTGGGCCGAACTACGTTGACTCTGAATTCCCCATTGCACAAAGGGGGTACGTAGGCCTGGGACGTCGACGTCCTACCGAGTCTGTCTTTGTTCCCCCCATCTTAGTACAGCCATAGATGATAGGATAACTCACCCTTTGAATAGACAACAACCGTGGATCCCATCGAGTACGATGGACGCGTGGGGTGCTAGCACCTCCCCTCGCGTAACCGACTCCCGAACTCAGGTTATGGTTGCGATGACCATTCCTTTCCCTCTTCCTCAGGTTTATGCGGTGTTCCCTTTCCCTCTCTTGGGATAAATTTACACGGCTGGAGACTCTGTTTTTCGCGCCACTCTCGCGTTTGTACCTGGGTGAAAATCCTGGGAGCGACAGCTGGCGACTCTGCTGGGGAAATAACGGTTGACCTATGCTGGTCCATCCCTAAGCGAGTCAATCCTAGCGCTTGCTTATCTTTGTTCTCTTTGGGTGTTTTTGTTTTTGTTTTTGTTTTGCTTTATTTGTTGTATTTTATTTTTACCGCATTTTCTGCATTGCATTTCATCTTTATTACTGTCATACTGGATATTGCTGTGTTGTGCTGGTTGTTTCTGTTTTGCAGGTTGGGTTGTTCTGAGAGATAAGCCCAATACCCAGGCTTGAGTACACCCTAGGACTAGAGTGGAAAGTAGTGGGACCTACGTGCCCGCTTGGTACGTTTGTGTGTTCACGAAATTCACAAACAGACGAGGCTATCTTGGGACTCATTCTAACGTGTGTGTCTTGCGCATGTTAGGATGTTGATCTAGAAAGCTGTTGATTCTGGTGACCGATCATCGAGGACCTTAGTGGAAACATCCCTCTTTAGTGGTGACAGTGGCAGACCACATCCTGTGGCAAACCCATTCGCACCCGAGGGCCCACTTTGGAACTTGCATAGGATGGCCCCTATCTTTTGAAGAGAATCAGTGGAGGCACTCCTCGATTGACGATAGTACTGTACCCCGAGGGATGAATGTACTATTGTTTCTCGACCTCAGTGCTAGAAGCTGAGGACCTTCCATTTTGGAGAATCAATTGAGGCCTCCTCGATTGATGATGATGCCAAACCAGAAATGGTGAACGTATCATCATTTCTCGACCTGAGAGCCCGGGATACTGAACATCCTAGTACCCACACGTGAGAGGGGATGGGTGTTTGCAGGTTTACAGGTAACCGAAACCTTCAACCTACCCGTTTTTTTTCTGGATTTCTCATCAGTGTTTGATTATCTGAGTTCCTGGTTATCTCAATGGTTCGGTATTTTGGAATTCTGGTTTTCTGGGTTGTGGTTCTCGTTCAGTTAACAGCGCAGCACATCCAGCAATGTTGCCTTGATCCCATGTTTGCATGAGAATATCATTTTTCTTGCATCTGACATGTTTGACATTTTTCAGGGTTTGCATCTTACTCTTGATTCCGGTTTTCTGAGGTTACCTTAGCATGGATGGCCAGAGAAAGAAGACTGTTGCCTATTCGTTCCCAGATCTGACCTTGACATTGATTCACAAGCTGATTAGTATGGCTGGTCCCAGAGTTCGTACAGAGTTCAGTGGAGGGTATGGGAGACTTCTGTAGTTTGTCTACAATATCTCCAAGTATGAGAAGGATGTCATTCATACACTTCTTCAGTTTTATGATCCGTCTTTGCGTTGCTTCACTTTCCCGGACTACATCTTGGCCCCAACGTTGGAGGAGTTCTCATTTATTTTGGGAATCCCCATCAGGCATGACATAGTATTCTTTTCTGAAGAACACCTCGGGATAAAAGAAATGGCTATTGCTCTTCATATTAGTGAATCCGTATTGAGCAGTAATATTGAGGAAAAACAAGGAGCTAAGGGTTTCTTATTGAAGTTCTTGTTTGATCAAGCTTGCATACATGTTAAAGAGAAGAATTGGACTGCTTTCCAAGCTATTCTGGCTATGTGCATCTATGGGATTGTCCTGTTTCCCAATGTTCCTGATCTGGTGGATATGCATGTTGTCAGAATCTTTATTTCAAAGAATCCTATACCTACCTTGCTAGGTGATGTGTATCACTCAGTCCACTACAAGAATGAAAATAGGCGGGGAAAAACCGTGAGTTGTTGTCCACCGCTCTTATCTACTTGGTTTCTAAGCCATCTCCCTGAAACTGGCGCCTTCGTTGATACGAAAGATTCTCTGAAGTGGTCAAAGAGGTTAATGGGCTTGACTGCTGACAACATTGTCTGGTTCAACCGTGACTTGCTAGGAATAGAGATTATTTGCAAGTGCGGAGAATTCCCTAATGTGCCCTTGATAGGGAGAAGAGGTGGAATTAACTATAATCCTTCCCTTGTTATCAGGCAGTTTGTTTATCCTTTGAAAGGTCCACCTGAAGAACGAGATGTCAGAGAGTCCTTATTCTTCAATGGTACTGAGGATCAAGAGATGATAAGGAAGATTGTGAATGCTTGGAAGTAGGTGACCAAGAAGGGAAAAACTTCATTCGGGAAATGTAACAACCGGGCTTTTCCTTCCTATGAAGAGTGGATTAAGAAGAGAGCAGAAGAGGAGCTTCTTCCCTTCCCGGTAGAACCACCATCTTACCCCTTGCTGATTGAGCCTCCTACCACAATTGAGATAGAGAAGTTTAACAAGTTGTGGGCTGAAAAGGAAAAGCTGTGAGAAGAAAACAGTGAGCTACAAAGAGAGATTTATCAGTTGAAACATGAGCGGGGTGAAGTTGTTCATATCGCCAAGTTGAAGACAGAGCTTCTTGCTGAAGTAGAAAAGGAGCTAGTTGACAAGGTCGCGGCCAGACAAAGGATGAAACAAGCTTTAGATGGTATCAGTAAGGTTCTCGAGTCTAAGAAGGAGGAGTTGGACAAGGCTTTGTTAAATATTCACAGGTTCGATGCTCACCAAGAAACTGCAATGGCTGAGAATAAGAGAAAGGAAGACGATTACCTGGCTCAGATTGATCAATTGAAGTCGTAGCTCAAGAAGAAAGACGCTGAAATCTTATCAGGGGTATTCCAAAGACAAGCAGTCGAGGGTCGACTCAATGAGGCCATAGCCTCCATAGAGGAATTGAAGGTCCAAGCTGAAGTGAAGAGATCTAGACATGAGGGACCTAGCATGGATGGTGTTTCTGGAGAAGACGCTTGGGAGTTACATTGCCGATACTTGGAAGGGATTATGCATAGGAGAGACATTCTCATTCAAGAGCTAATTCAGAGACCGAAGCATCCCGACACCAGAAAGTTGTTCAAGGAAATTCAAGACTGGAGCAAGAAGCATAATTCATGGGGGGGATTGACACTTGTAGACTTTGATGATATGCCATAGTTTTCTTTTTTCTTTCATTATTTGGACCACCTCCAGGCTTGTTGGTTGGGATCTTTGATTATTATGTTCAGACTTGTTATCTTGGATTTGTGATTGTTGACATTTGGTTTTCCTCTGGTTTTCTTAATATATGAGCAGAAGTTCCGTTATATATTGTTGTTAAACTGGAATCAAGGGGTGGATCGCCCTGCGAATATTCAAACATGTTCATTTGCATGATCATTTTGCATAACAGGTGTTTATCTCCGGTATTCTTATCTTGTTCTAATCTCAGGATTGTAGATCAGCACATTCACCGGTATCCTACCAGACAAAATCAAAAGAGATTCATGGATCAACTACAAAATGAGATAACTGAGATGCAGACTCGCATGAACCAATTCATGGAATTAATGCAAGGTGTCGCTCAAGGCCAAGAGCAGTTGAGGACTCTCGTTCAGCCACTGATTGCAAGGGTTGATGAGGACGGTGTCATTCATACTGGTGTTACTGGTAATAATGTTCAGAATGGCCCTCCGGGAGGAAGTATTCTTGTTGCTGGTGTTGTAATTCCTCCGGGTGGAGGAGAAAATGTTGTGATTCCTACTGCAGTAGGGGGAGGTAACGGTGCTGGCGCAATTCATGGCCGTCAGTATGATGATGTACAAGATGATGCATTTTCTCTGCCAGGTGGGAATGCTGGTCCCCAGATTGACAATGATCAAAGGTTCCGGTTGATCGAGGAACAGCTAAGGGGTGTTATGAATCAGGATGCTTTGGGTATGGATCTAGAGGATTTGGGGTTGGTTCCAGGCGTTGTTATTCTGCACAAGTTTCAGACTCCTACTTTTGAGAAGTATAATGGTATGACTTGCCCAAGGACCCACGTGAGGGCATACGCGAGTAAAATGGCTGCGCATGCGAAGAATGAGAAGCTGATGATGCATTGCTTTCAGGATAGCCTATCTGGGGCATCCCTGGAGTGGTACATGCAACTAGAGAGGAAGGATGTGCGTAGTTGGAGAGATCTGGCAGGGGCATTTATTAGACACTATCAATATAAACTGACATGGCTCCGAACAGAACACAGCTGCAGAATCTGTCGCAGAAGAACAATGAGAGTTTCAAAGAGTACCCCCAGAGGTGGCGTGAACTGGTAGCAAGGGTTCAGCCTCCCATGCTGGAACGTGAAATGATAACTATGTTTATGGCCACCTTGCAGGGTCATTACTATGAAAAGCTGGTACCGTGTATGACTGGAAAGTTTGTTGATTTGATTTTAGTAGGAGAGATGGTGGAAAGCGGAATTAAGGCGGGAAAAATATCAGGCGGTGATGGGTCCTCATCTGAAGGAAGTAAGAAGCCTTATGCCAGTGGTTACAAGAAGAGGGGGTGAGATACAAACTCTGTGTCATCATATCGTGGTAGAGAAGGACCTCGTCAGAACTTCAATCAGTAGGTGGCTTCTGTAACCATCCCAGCAGCACCTCAGCAGCCAGCAGTGTCTCAACAACAAAATCAGGCTCCTCGCCGATCGCAGCCTCTGAATAGGAGGGATAGGCATTTTGACACTCCACCTCTTCCTTACGCTCAGTTATTTCAGCACTTGTTAAAGCTACAGTTAATTTAGACGAGAACATTGGCTCCACCTACTGGTAATCCACCTCCCGGCTATGACGCCAACGGCCACTGTGAGTTTCATTCTGGGGCACCCGGACATCATATTGAGAACTGTAAAGCTTTTAAGCATAAGGTTCAAGATTTGGTGGATTCCAAAGCCATCAATTTCTCCAATGATGTTCCAAATGTGAATCAGAACCCGATGCCGAATCACGGTGAGCCGAGGGTCAATGCTATTATTAAAGACTGTGAAGACTTGAGTTTGATTTCAGATGTGAACGAAGTCCAAACTCCCTTGGGTGTGGTGAAGGAAAGACTACTGAGGGGAAGGGTATTTCCCGGCTGTGATGAAAGTTGTGTAGGATGTGTGTCGCAGCCAGGCGGTTGTGTTTTATTGAAAGCAGGTATTCAGAAAATGATCAGCGAAGGGATATTACAGTTTGACAGAGGTTGTAAGCAAAGTAATGTTACTGATAGAGAGATTGATGTTGCCACGATAACAATTCCGTTCAAGACAATAACTATATCAGCGCCGGCAAGACCAGCGCCGGTCATTATCACTGTTCCTGGACCAGTCCCGTATGAGAGTACCAAGGCCATCCCATGGAATTATGGGGCCGAGGTGTTTGTTAATGGTAAGAAGCAGGAGTTGGAAGAGACATCAGTTGTGAATTCAGGGGTTGAAAATCTTGTTGAAGCAGGGGCTATCACTAGGAGTGGTAGAGTCTTTATTCCGTCTGAGGATCAAGCTGGCAGTTCAAGACAAGACAAAGGTAAACAGATGATGGATGAGTCTGTACAGAGGCAGGAAGCAAACAATTCTACGACAAAGCCAGTTAGGGATACTTTCTCAGAATACGTAGAAGAGTTTATGAGGCTGATCAGGAAAAGTGATTACAAGATTGTTGATCAACTTCACCAAACTCCATCGAAGATTTCCATTCTATCCTTGCTATTGTGCTCTGAGGCACACCGAAACGCATTGCTGAAGGTTTTGAATATGGCTTATGTACCGCAAGAAATATCTGTCAACCAGTTAGAAGGGGTTGTGGCTCATGTGAATGCTGGTAATGGTTTGGGTTTCACCGATTTAGATCTGACTCCGGCTGGGAGGAATCACAACAACGCTCTGCATATTTCAGTGGAATGTCGTGGTTCTTTAATGTCGCATGTGTTAGTTGACACTGGGTCGTCTTTGAATGTGTTACCGAAGAAGGCTTTGATGAAATTGGATACTCGTGGGTTGATTTGTACACCAAGTGACTTGGTGGTACGTGCTTTTGATGGCTCCAAGAGGTCAGTGTTTGGGGAGTTAGTTCTGCCAATCAAGGTGGGTCCTGAGATTTTCAACACCACCTTTTACATAATGGATATTCAGCCTGCCTATAGTTGTTTGTTGGGTCGCCCTTGGATCCATGGTGCTGGGGAAGTAACTTCTACGCTGCACCAGAAATTGAAGTATATGGTGGATGGCCATGTTGTGACTGTTTGTGGTGAAGAAGATATCATGGTGATTCACTTATCAACCTTCAAGTATATAGAGGTAGCTGGTGAGATACAGGAAACTTTGTACCAAGCCTTTGAAGCTGTGAAGATTCCCGAGGAACCCCCAAAGGCAGTCAGTCAGCCTGAGGTGGTTGCCCAACCTGAAGTTGTCAGACAACCAGAAGTTCCAATGTCCTCTTTCAAAGAGGCGCGCGCTATAGTTGAAGCTGGTGGTTCTCAGAAGTGGGGCAGTGTCATTGATGTTCAAAGAAAGCAAGATACTCATGGACTGGGTTACAAGCCACCTAGGCGTTCTGAAGAGCCTCCCAAGTTCTATGGTCCAGTCCGTTTCACCAGTGCCGGTGTTTTCTTCGACAGAGTCAATGCTATTGAGGATGAAGGGGATAGTGACTGTGACATGGATGAGTGGATCCGTCCCTACACCCCTGGTCAGAGTTTAGGCAACTGGTCCTCCGAGAAAGTCATCCAAGTGACGCGCCCGGAGTAATTTACTTTTGTTTTCTGTTATGTTGAATCCTACGTTCTGCCCAAGACGTAGTGATATTTATTTGTAGGGCTTGGATGTTTTATTTTCTATTTTTATCATCAATAAAGGACGTTTTTCATTCAAATACTTTGATCCCTGTCTTTCTATTTTTTTTACTTTTTGCATTAACCCACATCAAAATGGCAATGTGTTTTCTTGTTTGTTGCACTCATAATAAACATAAAACATCCATCATGCAGGTTCCTTTGTTCAGATTCCACCCATCATGACTTAGCTATGGCTCGATATGACTTCGACAATCCTATCTATCAGGCTGAAGAAGAGACTGGCGAAGACTGTGACTTACCAGAAGAATTAGCCAGGCTACTGAAACAAGAGGAAAAGGTTATTCTACCTTATCAGGAGGAAGTTGAGACTATTAATCTGGGAATCTAGGATGTTAAACGAGAAGTAAAGGTCGGGGCTGCTTTGGAAGACACTGTTAAGAGAAGATTGGTTGAGTTACTTCGAGAGTACGTGGATATCTTCGCCTGGTCTTACCAAGACATACCCGGGCTTGACACTGACATTGTTTCACACCGATTGCCGCTTAAAGAGGGTTGTACTCCAGTCAAGCAGAAATTGAGAAGGACGAAACCAGATATGGCTGTCAAGATCAAGGAAGAGGTTCAAAAATAGTTGGACGCCGGATTTCTTGCTGTGACGAACTATCCTCCGTGGGTTGCTAACATCGTATATGTACCTAAGAAGGATGGGAAGGTCAGGATGTGTGTTGATTACTGAGATTTGAATAGGGCGAGCCCGAAGGATGATTTCCCGCTCCCCCACATTGACGTGTTAGTAGACAATACTGCTCAATATTCTGTGTTTTCCTTCATGGATGGCTTCTCTGGGTATAACCAAATCAAAATGGCCCCAGAGGACATGGAGAAGACTACGTTCATAACACCGTCGGGAACATTTTGCTACAAGGTAATGCCCTTTGGATTGAAGAATGTCGGGGCAACCTATCAGCGGGCAATGGTGACTCTCTTTAATGATATGATTCACAAGGAGATTGAAGTTTATGTTGATGACATGATTGGGAAGTCACAGACAGAGGAAGAACACTTGGTAAACCTCCAGAAGTTGTTTGAAAGGTTGACGAAGTTCAGATTGAGATTGAATCCGAACAAGTACACTTTCGGTGTGAGGTCTGGTAAATTGCTGGGATTCATTGTTAGTGAAAGAGGTATCGAGGTTGATCCTGCAAAGATAAAAGCCATACAGGAGATGCCTGAGCCAAGGACAGAGAAAGAGGTTCATGGTTTCTTGGGGGGGTTGAATTACATTGCTAGGTTCATCTCTCATCTGACAGCCACGTGTGAACCAATTTTCAAGTTGTTAAGAAAGGATCAAGAGGTCAGGTGGAATGAAAATTATCGAGAGGCATTTGAAAGGATAAAGACGTATTTGCAGGAACCTCCATTCCTTATGCCACCGGTGTCCGGGAGACCATTGATTATGTACCTTACGGTTCTTGAGAATTCGATGGGTTGTGTGCTCGGTCAACACGACGAGACAGGTAGAAAAGAGCACGCCATTTACTACCTGAGTAAGAAGTTCACTGATTGCGAATCAAGATACTCTATGTTGGAAAAGACATGTTGTGCGCTCACTTGGGCAGCCAAGCGCCTAAGGCAGTATATGTTAAACCACACAACCTTGTTGATTTCGAAGATGGATCCGATTAAGTACGTGTTTGAGAAGCAGACGCTTTCTGGAAGGATAGCCCGTTGGCAGATGGTTTTGACAGAGTACGATATTCAGTATGTTTCTCAGAAGGCCATTAAAGGAAGTGTTCTATCAGAATATCTTGCTGAATAGCCGGTCGAGGATTATCAGCCAATGAAGTTTGAGTTTCCGGACGAGGATGTTATGTTTCTGAAAATGAAAGATTGTGAAGAGCCTCTGCCTGACGAAGGACCTGAGATTGGGTCTACATGGAAGATGATTTTTGATGGGGATGTCAACTCATATGGTAATGGAATTGGGGCAATCATTGCAACCCCGAAGGGTTCTCATATACCTTTTACTGCCCGGTTAGCATTTGTGTGTACCAATAACGAGGCGGAGTATGAAGCATGCATCATGGGGTTAGAAGAAGCAATTGATTTGAGAATTAAGAACCTCGATGTCTATGGTGATTCCGCGTTGGTAGTTAATCAGATTACAGGAGAATGGGAGACTCGTCAGGCGAATTTGGTGCCTTACAACAACTATGCCAGAAGGTAGTTACCTTTCTTTGACAGGGTGGATTTTCATCATGTGCCCCGAGCTGAGAATCAGATGGCCGATGCGTTAGCGACATTAGCATCCATATATAAGGTGAAACGTTGGAATGAAACACCTTCGATTAGAATCATGCGTCTGGACAGACCAGCTTTTGTGTTTGCAATTGAGGATGTGTCAGATGGCAAATCGTGGTATTATGATATTAAGGTTTTCCTGAAGAGACAGGAGTATCCAGAGGGTGCCTCCACCAAGGATAAGAAGACTCTGATAAGGTTAGCAGGAAACTTCTTTCTGAACAAGGATGATGTGTTGTATAAGAGGAACTTCGATATGGTCTTGCTACAGTGTGTTGATGAACACGAGGCAGGCTTATTGATGGAGAAAGTTCACGAGGGTTCTTTCGGTACTCATTCCAGTGGACACACCATGGCTAGAAAGCTGTTGAGGGCAGGATATTACTGGATGACTATGGAGTCTGATTGTTTCAAGTACGCCCGAAAGTGCCATAAATGCCATATTTACGCAGATAAGATGCATGTACTGCCTACGCCTCTAAATGTGTTGTCATCTCCTTGGCCTTTTGCAATGTGGGCCATAGATATGATTGGAAAGATTGAGCCCATTGCTTCCAATGGGCATCGTTTCATTTTGGTTTCCATTGACTATTTCACAAAGTGGGTGGAGGCAGCCTCGTACGCCAACGTCACCAAGCAAGTGGTAGCCCGGTTTATAAAGAAGGACATCATCTGTCGTTATGGGGTCCCGGAGAGAATCATTACCGATAATGGCTCGAATTTGAACAACAAGATGATGAAGGAACTATGTCAGAGTTTTAAGATCGAGCATCATAATTCCTCTCCATATCGTCCGAAGATGAATGGGGCTGTTGAGGCAGCAAATAAGAATATCAAGAAGATTGTGCAGAAAATGGTGGTAACATATAAAGACTGGCATGAGATGCTACCTTATGCCCTACATGGTTACCGTACTTCGGTGCGTACGTCAACTAGGGCAACCCCTTTCTCATTGGTGTATGGTATGGAAGCAGTCTTACCCTTAGAGGTCGAGATTCCGTCTTTGAGAGTTCTGGCAGATGTGAAGCTTGATGAAGCTGAGTGGGTGCATTCTAGATTGGATCAGTTAAACCTTATTGAAGAAAAGAGATTGGCAACCATCGCACATAGTCGGTTGTATCAGAGCAGGATGAAGCACGCCTTTGACCAGAAAGTGCATCCTCGGAGTTTTCAGACAGGTGAATTGGTTTTGAAAATGACCCTTCCTCCTCAGACAGATCACAGGGGCAAATGGACTCCAAACTACGAGGGGTCGTATGTAGTTAGAAAGGTTTTCTCTGGTGGAGCCTTACTACTCTCAACTATGGATGGCGAAGATTTTACATCCCCTGTGAACGCAGACGTAGTCAAAAAATACTTCGCATAAAAAAGACCCGTTGGACATAAAAAGAAAGGGACATCCCGGCGAACCATAAAAAGGAGAAGGTTCGTGCAAAAATTAGGGATAAAATGTAAAAAGGAACGTGTAAACCTGCAAAGTTGAAAACCTGAAAAGGCGACTTTGGCAAAAATGGGTATCCCGATGGATTGAAAACCCGAAAAGGGCGATCCAGGCAAAAGTTAGGGATCTATAAGGGAAAGGATACGGCCTGCGTTCGATCTGTGAGCACTTTCAATACCTGGAAATTCTGAAAGAAAGGAATCAGTACAGTTAGTCTCTTTGAAGGTCAAGACATTTGTGGATAAGCAAGACACATGGGTCATAGCTGAGTCGAATCATGGTGGATATCTGTTCCCACATTGCCGACATGTGTATTTTCTTTTCGCTTTTGCGCAATTACCTCTTTTTAGGAATTGCTTCCTATTGTAAATGCCTATTTACAGGCCACTTTTCTCAATAAAATATTCATTTCACTCAAAGAGCTTTCCGTTGTTTGTTTTACTTTTACTATTTTGTTTGCAAAAAACGTCCGATATTTTTGATAAACATGGCATATAAAACTTCGAGCTTCGCGGAGCATAACGAAAAGCAGTAGAAATTACTTAGGCATTAATGGTGATAGTCATGTTGTGGCATATTCTATTTGTTGTTATTTGACTTGCAGGGCAACAGCATTGTATTTCCCCAGCAGTTTGTTTTCCCCAGCATTGAGATGGCACTTTCCTCAACAGAGCAGACCTTCCCCAGCAGGAGGCCTGGAAAGTATTTTCTCTAAATCAAGACGTTATTTCCCCACAGAATCAGGGTGTTCACTTCCCCCATCTAGTCAGGAAGCGTGCTTTCGCCGACAATGTCATATTCTAATCCCCAGCAAGGTGGGAGTAAAGTCATTATCCCCCATCAGCAGGTTAAGTTCACCAGTATCTCCAAGCGGGATTTTATTATGGACTGTTTTCCCCAAACAGGATGGTAGTATGGACTGGAATCTCCTAGCAGGTCCTAAGCCCATCTGTTATTGGCAATCCTTAGTAACAGACTTCCGGTTCCGTTATTGGCATTCATTCTCAACTCCCCCAGCAGGGGAGGAATCTCAGATTTTGGATGTGACCTTCAGTAAAGGACAGGAGTAATCCCCGGTAGAGTGTATATGCTTTGGATTTCATCCCCGACAGAAGTTGTTGATCCGAAGAGTCGATCAGTACGACCCTTCTCAGCAGAGTTCCTGGATTCAAAGGACAATTTATTTTTGTCATCCCCAACTGATTTGGTCTTTTCTCTCCAACATTTATTTTGCTGGAGGGACCCCCTTTGCATATCATAAGCATTTGCATTGCATCCTCAAACGCGTAGCATTTCCATTTCGTATGGAGCATTACGCCATAATTCAAACATTTGCATTTGAAGCATAAGCCAGGTTAGATACTTTCCTTGCCAGTTCTCTTTCTCAGCAGAGATGGCACAACTCAGGAGATTTTGGAGGGATGCGTTCCTCATACTTGTGCTCCCCGGCAGAGTCTTTTATTTAGACTTCTCCTTCCCCAGCGGAGTCATCTTGCCTGTGGATTTTGAGTTGGTTGGGAGTTTGCCTTTGTTTGGCCCTTCTCTTTTGTGAAATCCAGTTCTCGCCTGATAGTCAGTTCTCGCTTGACATATTTTCTTTCGTCAGTTCCCTTTATCAGCAGGGATGACATTTGTTTTGCTAGTTCTCTTTATCAACAGAGATAGCAATCTTTTGGATATTTTCTTTCGTCAGTTCCCTTTATTAGCAGGGATGGCTTTTGTTTTGCTAGTTCTCTTTATAAGCAGAGATAGTAATCTTTTGGATATTTTCTTTCGTCAGTTCCCTTTATCATCAGGGATGGCTTTTGTTTTGCTAGTTCTCTTTATCAGCAGAGATAGCAATTTTTTGGATATTTTCTTTCGTCAGTTCCCTTTATCAGCAGGGATGGCTTTTGTTTTGCTAGTTCTCTTTATCAGCAGAGATAGCAATCTTTTGGATATTTTCTTTCGTCAGTTCCCTTTATCAGCAGGGATGGCTTTTGTTTTGCTAGTTCTCTTTATCAGCAGAGATGATAATCTTTTGGATATTTTCTTCGTCAGTTCCCTTTATCAGCAGGGATGGCATTTATGTTGCTAGTTCTCTTTATCAGCAGAGATGGCAATCTTTTGGAGATTTTCTTCGTCAGTTCCCTTTATCAGCAGGGATGGCATTTGTTTTGCTAGTTCTCTTTATCAGCAGAGATAGCAATCTTTTGAATATTTTCCTTCGTCAGTTCCCTTTATCAATAGGATGGCATTTATTTTGCTAGTTCTCTTTGTCAGCAGGGATAGCAATCTTTTGAAGATTCTTTTCGTCAGTTCCCTTTATCAGCAGGGATGGCATATTTCGAGAATCCTTTGTCAGTTCTCTTTATCAGCAGAGATGACGTAACTTGGGAGAGTTTGTTTCACTTTATACCCAGCATAGCTAGCACTCGTCTGTGTTGTGACAGTACAGCATTTATGGCTAATTCTCTAGTGGGGGATTGCAAATTTCCGGGTTCTTTGGTATTCAATCTCCGTGCATCCTGATTGTCTGAAAACCGTCGCTATCATACTCTCAGGACCAAGTTGATTGAATAGGGGCAGCTGTTGCACCCCAAAATTTGCCCTCCTTACTTTAGTACTAACTGGCTTATGTTTCATTTCATTTTGCATTATCATGTGTGCATATCATTGGTTCTTAGCATGGGGTCAAGGGGCCTGAGGTAGTTCTTCAAAGGGTTAAGCAAGAGTCCTTGTATTGTCCAAGAGAGCTCAGGGGGATCACTCTCCTAACCAGTGCAGAAATTAGGGTTTTGAGATTCTTGGGTTTATTGTTCCAATAGGTAAGCTTCTTGGGTTTTTATCATCACCAAATGGCACATCTTATCTTTGTTGGAGAGGATACACATCATATTCAGAGGAATTTAGATTTGGAGACTGTGTTATTTCCTCCTAGACTGAGGACACCAAAACTAGGGTTTGCTATAAAGTCAGTTTATTTCTGATTTTTTGGGCAAGACTTGATTCCATGGTATTCCTTGGGTCCCTAAGTATCTAGGAATGGAAGATTGTCCATCAGTTTGGTTCAGAAGAGATTCAATTGGCCAATGGATTGCAAATCAGAAGAATCAGGAGAAAAGTCAACTGTGAGAGGAGAGTCAACTGTGAAAGCTTGAGGTTCTCTCCAAGATTTCCAAGATCCCACATCCTCATATGGCCTTCAAGAGTCAAATTTCATACCATTTATCAAGAATCAAGGGTTGGTACAAAAGTTGCTAAATATGGAAATGACCTATAACTTGAAAGTTTCCTTTTTGGGCAAGTCCTTACACTACATTCAACTTGATTTTTCATCATCAAAGAAGCTTAAAATGAATTTTCCTCAAACATGAAAGTTGAATATCTTTTTCTCCCCTTTCCAACAAGTACTAGTGGGTCTCCATATCATTTGTGAAACTCAAGTTATGATCAAAAGAAGGAAAAGTGGTTTTTAGGGTTCCATTTTCACAACTTTTGCATTTTGGGACATAGTGACCTATAATTAATTCCATTGCTTCAAGTCACGTTCCAACATCAAAGAACAATCCCTAAGGAGCATTTTTGGCCTTTAAATCAAGTGGATCCATGGTTTATTCATTACTTATTTCACATGGTGCAAAATTGCCAAATTATTGAAAACTCATGAACCAATACATCTCAAGGCCCAAATCAAGTTCAGGTGTGATTAGCAATTGAAACTTAAGTGATCCATCATGAAATATTTGGATATCCATGCATGGAGGAGGGTGTATTTCACATTATTCAAATTTCCAAATTTGCCCAAAACTCATTAAGTGGAGAATTACCAAGGCCCAAGTGATCATCAGTGGTTTAACCTAGCCTATTTAAACTTACTCATGCTAGGGTTAGAAAGGATTACACGTGCTTTTGTGGAGAATTCAAGTGTGAGCCCTAAAAGATCATTCCTTCATATTTCTCAAGCAAGAAGAGCTTTTCAAAAACTTCTTCCACAAACTTCATCCTTGGCATCCATAGAGTACAAATCATCCATCATTGGAAGCTAAAAGCAAGGATATAGGAGGCGTGATCTCAGGTTGGTGTTTCTTTTCATGATCCTAAATCTCCTCTTTTTGATGCGCATAATGGTGTGTGATGTTCACTGATAACCCTGATATAATTTGTTTTGTGTTTGGATGCATGGTTTGGTTGTATCGTGTGTTTAAAGTTTGGACCCATACTTTGTTTTGTTCGAATCTCTTTGTGTGTTGATCATTTGCAAATTTTGATGTGATATTTGAGATCCTGACGAAATTCTGGCCAGAATGGTGTACCCCTTTGCATTTTCTGGAAAAACATTTGTTGCAGGTGGTCGGAGAGGGCGGCCGGAACCCTAGCTCCGGCGGCTGGGGAGGGTTCCGGCGAAGGGAGAGGCTGGAGGTAAGGGACGAAATCTCAGCCGTCCGTCTGCTTTATCTGACGGCCATTAGCTTGCCACGTTTATTTTTTTTATGATTTTTATTTAATGTTCGTGTGTTGGTTAACCCATGCTAACTACTGTGTGCATCATATCCAGATCCCTCATCTTAATTACTTCTTATTATGTTGACTTAATCTCGTACGTCTGATCCATCATGTGGCTGATATTGTGACAACAAATAAAAAACCCATGTGCCTCTCACGTGGTGTGTGCATAGTATTCTGAGTGTATTGCGTGTGCGTGAGTATATGTTAGTTGTGGTGTACTTGCTAATCATGGCCTTTAATCTTGGTGACTGTGCTGATGCGTTGACCTATGAGATGCGTCTGATTGATCTAAGGGTGCGTGTTAAGTCAATCTGTTGACTAATTCCATTCTATCTTCTTTTTTATTATTTTTATTTTCGGACGGGTTTAAGTGGTTGGGCTTCCTATTCACACCCCACATTTTCCAGCCCATTATCATTCCAACGTGAATAAATTCCTATTCACACCCCCACTTAATTTATTTTTCTTTTATTTTGTTTAATTGTTTAAATTTCATTTTTAATTTTTAAAAATAGTTAATTGCATTAAAAAAAATCCCAAAAAATTCATGCATCATATTTATAATTTTATAAAATTTTAAAAAAATTTATTTTATTATTTTATTTTATTTTTAGCATCTGAAATAAATATTTGTTTATTTTCTTTTTAAATTATTCATATCATGCATACCTAAACTTGCAGAATTTTGTTCTCATAGCATACAAAGCCTTTTAAATTCATTCTTTTTGCATTCATTCACCAATACATTGAATTGCATTAAAATATGTTTCTCTCATTTTTAAAATCATTTCATATTGCATTTTAGTCCTTTTCTTTAGCACATTGAACCATATTTCTCATCTGAATTTGCATAATTGTTTGAGTGACTTTTATTTTGAATTTTGGCATGAATTTTGGACATGTTGTTTGCTTCTGGTTGAGATATGTTGATAATTAATTTGGTGATTTTAGAAGGTGTTTCTCTAATTGTTTGATTGCTTTCATTTGAGATCTTCTTGTATGCACAACCTGGATCATGTCTGATTACTTGTTTGAAAAGGCACTTGTGCCACTCTTTGGGATTGCTTCTTTGACTTCATAAACCATGTTTAGATTGTTATAAGTCACTTGATCACCATTATGTGAGTTGCTTGGGTTTCATTAGTCTTATTTTTGCTTACGTCTGTTTTGCACTAACCTTTTATGCAGGAGCTAAGGTAAGTTATTTGAGGGTGTGGATAAGTATCCATGTCCACTCTCACTCTTTCTGTCTCATCTGTTCTTTTCTTTAGGCTTAGGTTGTCGTCAAACCTCACTAACCGTAGGTCGCCCATGCATGATAACATTAGGACTCTTAGTTCCCCTTTAGAGTTTCCTTTGTGTCTTCTCTCTTCTCATCTCAAAACTTCTTGAAAACACTTAATAAGGATAAAGTGTATTGCGCACGAGCCTTAAGCGTGGGGAATGAGAAATGAGGGGTTTCCTCTCATCTTTCTAGAGTGCTTAGCGAACGTCCTGTCTTGGGATGATGCATTAAGTATTCGCCCATGTGCCCTAGACTTTGGTGCAATGCAAGTTATGAACTAACTTAAGTCACTTCTGTTTTAAAAAATACAAACAAACTTCAAACCTTTTTGTCCTTCGGGATTGTCAAACTAAAGGATATTTTCAAAAAGGGCACGTTACTTTCCGTCTGAGTCGCAAACAGGCATCGACCCTAACTGCCGGACGCGAACTTAACGTCACTCATAAAAAACACAAAAAGAACTTGGGCCGAACTACGTTGACTCTGAATTCCCCATTGTACAAAGGGGGTACGTAGGCCTAGGACGTCGACGTCCTACCAAGTCTGTCTTTGTTCCCCCCGTCTTAGTATAGCTATAGATGATAGGATAACTCTCCCTTAGAATAGATAACAAGCGTGGATCCCATCGAGTACGATGGACGCGTGGGGTGCTAGCACCTTCCCCTCGCGTAACCGACTCCCGAACTCAGGTTATGGTTGCGATGACCATTCCTTTCCCTCTTCCTCAGGTTTATACGGTGTTCCCTTTCCCTCTCTTGGGATAAATTTACACGGCTGGAGACTCTGTTTTCCGCGCCACTCTCGCGTTTGTACCTGGGTGAAAATCCTGGGAGCGACAGGTAATAGCAGGCTTTGACCTCGTTTTCATCCTTTTGGTGGAAGGGTCTGTGTGCGTGTGTTACTATCATCCTTTTGGTGATAGGTCTGTCATCCTTTTGGTGTCAGATAGCTGTGTGTGTGCCCTATTATCATTTTGGTAATAGAAGGCTTTGACCTAATTTTCATCCTTTTAGTGAAAGGGTCTGTGTGTGTGAGTTACTATCATCCTTTTGGTGATAGGTCTGTCATCCTTTTGGGGTCAGATAGTTGTGTGTGTGCCCTATTATTCTTTTGGTAATAGCAGGCTTTGACCTCATTTTCATCCTTTTGGTGAAGGGTCTATGTGCGTGTGTGCTCTATTATCCTTTTGGTAATAACGATTTTTGACCTCATTTTCATTCTTTTGGTGAAGGGTCATTGTGTGTGTGTGTTCTCTATCATCCTTTTGGTAATATATCTGTCATCCTTTTGGTGTCGGAGGCGTTTGTGAGTCCACTATTATCCTTTTGGTAATAGCGAGTCGAGTTGTGTCTACTATCATCCTTTTGGTGATAGGTCTGCAATCCTTTTGGTGTCAGATATCGTTATGCGTATGTTTACTATCATCCTTTTGGTGATAGATCTGCCATCCTTTTGGTGTCAGATTTTCATGTTATCATCCTTTTGGTGATAATGCCCTTTGCAAGTTTCTCAGTGTCTACTCGAGGGTTGACATTGATCACCATTCCACCTCCCAAGCACTTTCTCTCTTTCCGGACAAATTCGTGGTCTTCTTCATATCTAATTGTCTTTTACCTCGAAAGAACGAAAGTCGTAGCAGTTTATCTTACTCGGTTTAAGCCAATTAGATAGGGGCATCTGTCATACCCCAAATTTGTCCAACCTCTATATATTTTCTTGTGTACATCCATCCACTAACCATTATCCAGAAAATCCAAAAAATATGTTGTCTTTAACTTCATCTTTCTTGTTACTTAGTTCAGAATTGTTGCAAAGGTGCATTTGAGGCTATCAGGGCATTGATGTATGTTATCGATTAAGGTTCATTTGGTTTTGACTTAAGTCATTGGTCAGACAAGATTTGAGTTTCCTGATTGAGACCGGGGTGTGCTTAATTCAGGTAATCTGTGGCTAAAGATTCAGTTAGGGTTTGTGTCAATTCGAGTTGCATGTGCGATCAAGTTATAAAGCTATGTCAAGTTGTCAGTTATTCCACAGTTGAAGATCATCAAGGGCAGTTCATTCACTTCCATTTTATCCAATCCAATTACCATTTATTCATCCAAAGTCCATATTCATTTCCACTTTCTATTTCTTACCAATTTTCAATATCCATTTCAAAGAACCATTTTTATCCATTTCATTCTACATTTGTACCCATCTTAACATCCATTTCAAAATCATGCGTCATGACCATTTCTTTCAAAAGAAATATGTTATTCATAACCATTTTATTAGTATCATTTTTACCTAAAAAATTTTTCCAAATTCATTTTCACCAATAAATAGCCCATCACCCTTTTTTTATATACATGTCCATTTACAATAAAGCTTACACATGAGGTGCCAAAAGAAAATTATACAAAGTTCTAGCCCATTACACAGAAATAATAAGGGAAAACCATTAAACCCATGACAAAATCATTTCCAATGCACATAAAAAGTTAACACATGAAACCTCCATGTCCTAAAACATCTTATTCCAAGCTCATATACTGCAAGCTGCTATGAAAAATGCACTCGATACTTGCCAAGTCATTCCACCATTCCACAATGCGTAGCCAACTAGCAACACAAAGCAAACAATTCAATTTTCATCCTCCCGTACCAATGCGCAACAACCGTTGGGAGCTGTTGCCACTATAACTTACTGTTGTGAGCCATCCTCTTCCATAATTTAAAACAACACGGCCCTACATGAAAACAACAACAAACTCCACTACACAATGAGACACAAATTACAAAGCATATGATAAGGACAAATTCATTGCTCCACGCGCAGCAACCAGTACCCAAACCATGATTTGCAACCAGCAACATAATGCCTGCCGAGAATCAAGCCACAACACAATATGATATTCGACAACACAGGATGCCACAAGCAGATTGAAAAAAAAGATTATCACCATCCATACACCTCACCTGCAGCAAACTATAAACCACAAAGTGAGAGAATTGTAATTGCGAAATACATCTGACAAAAACGCATCCTGCAAGACGTACAGCCACAATAATTCCAATGCGCACAAATTGAGAATGCGGCAACAGGTTCAAAAGGACAAAACAATATCCACATCACAACAATACCTCACCAATTTCCAGCTCACATTCTTCAATTCTCTCCCCAAACTATCCTCAATCTCGTTCTATAAAACGACCCTTTTTCTTCCTCATTAAGGGGGCCCGAGCCGCCACTAAACTCCAAACCGTCACCTTCAAAACTCTTCAAATACTCAAATCACTACCTCACCATTTTTCCGAATCTCAACCTCAAAACCTTCATGACAGGCTCTGATATTTTCTGAAACCAAAACCAACTGAACCTTCTTTCTCTTCTTTTCAATCGCAAATCTCCTTCAACCTCTAAAAAATCACCAAGAAATAAACCTTTAAAAACCAACCTCCATAGCTTTAAATCAACGAAACCCATTCAGATTCCCTCAAACTTAACTCTCCATTTTTTAGATCACAAAATCACTCCTTCAACTTTTCCTCAATCAACAATTTTCAAACATTTCCAAAACTAACCCACTTCAAAAATCCGATCAGAATAGAAGGAGATGAAGAAGTGAAATTGAAACACAAATCAAAACCTAAAAGACTCACAAACCTGATTCGCGATGAAAGTGAGAACCGAGACTAAAGAGAATCGCGCAAGAAAATCGAAGGAGAAGGTTGGAAGCTACGATCAGTTCTGATTTTTTTTCTCAGAGTTGTTTTGGTGGTGGTATCGTTTCCTTGTTCTTCTCTTAAAGTGGTTTTGTTCTGATACCACGCTGAAATAATGATGTGCCCTTAGAACTTTGATTTGTTGTTTTTCTTTTGCCAGTTGATTTTGTTTTCCACCGTGCTTTATTATTGTTGATGTTTGACCAAGCCTGATTGGATTCCATAGCCTTTTTTTTCTTATGCGCACCCCTTCCATTTTTATGTACCACCGAGTAAATGATGGGCTTCAATAAGCCCATATGATTCTACTCTTTATTTCCATCCCCCATTTATTTGTCTAATTGGTTTTCTATTTTTTTTTCTTTGTTAGTTTTGAATTTTCTTTTCTTTTATATAGTAAGTCTTCATTAGTTGTTTTGTTCAAGATTTATTTATTTTCTTTCTCATATTTACACTTCTATTTTGATTTTTATCTTTAAATTTTATTTTCGATTCTATTTTCCATTTTTAGGGCCAATGATATCAAAAACATCATGATTTGTTGATTTATTTCAAATAGATCTATAATCTTAGTTAATATGAGGCCTATTTATTTTCTTTTCGATTTATTTGTTTTTACCATTCATTTTGGGTCAATGAAAACCAAACATCAAAGATTTATCGATTTTCAATTTAAAATCTTGATAAAGGTGAGACCTTTCTTCTTTTTCTCGATTTTATTTCATTTCTTATGATTTTCATTTATATCTTTTCTTTTCATTTTTGGTCAATGAAAGTCAGATACCGTTGATTATCGATTTCTCGATTAAATCTTGATTAAGACGAGACCACTTCAATTTATTTTCTTTTCCATTTCATTTTTCTATTATCTTTTTTTTTCTTTCTCATTTTCGATCGATGAAGTCTTTCTATTCGCGAACGTTGATTGTTGAAGCGATTAACCTTTATTATTTCAAATCTGTAGTGAGCGATCATCGAGATCTCTTTCTATACTTTGGAATCGTGATAGGTTACCTTCGATTAATCGACGAAAGTTTGTGATTAAGACGAGATCTTCACCTTTTCTGTTCGTGTGGCACGATTCAATTGGAGAATGATCCTCAATATCATTTCTCCATCGTGTTTTAGCACAAAGATCAAATTGCGCATCCTCCTATAATATGATCTTCGTCATAGATTGTGCTACGATGGCTTAGCGCTACATTGGACCCGATTCATCCGATTAACCACTAACTTTACATTTCCGTCAATATTATCTTGATTTACTTTTATGTCAATATTATATCTTGTTCATATTATCTTGATTATATTATTGTTCATATTATCTTATTATCATTGTTCATATCATATTCATACTTGTTCATCTAACCCTCTTCTTGTTTCTTTGTTTATACACTTAATCAAAACACTTAACAAATCAAACCTCCTCGTTTTTGTACAAATAAAACTCTTTGCATACCTTAATTCGATTCAAACACGCAACCAAACATTTTCCCGATCAAACTACGAAAGAAGGAGATTCTTGGAATCTAGCATTCCTTGGATCTTCGAATGGATGGCTCTTAAGGCGCGCCCCTTGAGTTGTCGTTCATTCAACCTTTCGACCCTTTTCAAATCAAACCATTCCAAAACCAATCCTCGATTCGTCGTCGAGCTACTTCTCGAAACATTCTTGTAAGTCGAGCGCCTTTTGCCTCGACATCAAACGCACACTTGCACATCTCGTGGTTTCGTTACTAGGAGCACCCCTAGGGACTAGTATCGATCCTTACCTCATTTCTCAACCAATTCGGCTCAATCTTTTTCAAACACTTTCTTAATCACCTTACGAAAGGAGGAGATTCTTGGGATCTAGCATTCCTTGGATCTTCGAATGAATGGCTCTCGAGGCGCGCCCTTGAGTTGTTGTTCATTCACCCTTTCGTCTTAAAACACTTAATCTTTATCGAACATTTTTGCAATCAATCATTAAAGAACTGAGTTCTTGGAGTCTCGCATTCCTTGGATTCATGAGTGACTGCTCTCGAGGCACGCCCCTTGGATTGTTTGTCATTCAATCTTTCGTCTCCTAAAAACACTAACCCCATTCTTTTCGTAGGCGTACCACGAACTACGACTGCTCTGATTCTTTACTCTCGTCCGAGTAAGGATACGTAGGCACAAGATTGCGATGATCTTGGCGAGCACACTTCTATCCATCTTCCGTATTCCCTCTATCCCTTCCCGTAGTCGAACTACGATTGGTCTGATTCCTCATTCTCATCTGAATGAGCATACGTAGGCACAAGGGCCCAATCCTTGGCGAGCACCCTATCCTAAAAACCACCCCATTTCCCCTTTAGCATCGATTCCCTTTTATCCTACCATTTCGTCTTTACCATTGAGAAGAAAACAACGGACGTGAGGGGGTGCGCGTACCTTTCTCTCACGTAGCCGACTCCCGAACCTAGAATGTGGTTGCGACGACCATGTTCTTATCTCTTTAAAGGTTTTCTCGATATTTTCCTTTCCCTCTTTTGGGATAAATAAAGTTCGGTGGCGACTCTGTCGAACCACGTTCCGTGCCTTTCGCGCGAAGGGTCATGTCTTCGATTAAGCAATTTTTTCAAGGTGCGACAGATGGCGACTCTGCTGGGGATATTTGCTCCATGCAAGAGAGAGTCAAGCCTATCTTAGAGTGATATGTGAGGAGCGTTATCTTTGTTTGCATGTTTTTTTCTCGTTTACGTATTTGTTCTCTTATTGCTTTCTCCTATTGTTCTTGGCTGTTGGATCTTAGGATGATATCATGAGTAAAGCTCTATACCTGATCTTTGGTAAAAGCATAGGGAACACATAGTTTAGAATTGGAAGTACAGTAATGTTAGTCCCCAAGGGTTCGCTCCTTGCGTGCCTATCATGAAGGCTCCCCTAGAGTAGACCTTTTCGTAGATCCTGTTGTAACACAGCTAGCATGTCGCACGACTTGATTCATGAAGGGTCTGTGACTCTATGAACCACTCTTAGAACCAAGTTCTATATTGGTGGTTGTGTAATGTTAGTCTCCAAGGACTCGCTCCTTGTGCGCCTAGCACGAGGACCCCACTCAGGAGAGACCTTGTCGTCATCATCGTCGTAATGCAGCTAGCCTGTTGCGTGACATTGATGCGATTTGTGTCCGTAATCCTGGGAACCATATCCGTCAACATTGAAACCATCACGTGAGTGGATTTATGGGTAAAGAATCTAGAACTTTCCTTATAGAGCTTACCTATAAGGTTTCTTTGATCAGAGGCTTTGGTCATCTACCCGTGAACGGCCAACCTCAGAAATGTTTGAACCTGTGATCTACGATCCTGGATCTTGCATCTTGCATTGCATCTCATGTCATTGCATTGCATTGCATTTGTTATGCATCTTGCATTACATTTTCAACCTCAGAATCTCACTTCAACTTCCTTCCTTCTCCAATAAATCAAGCTGATTCCTCGACACCAGACATATGATGGAGCAGATTCAACAAGAGCAAGCCGCCTTCAGAGAAGAATTGGATTCTATCAAGGGAAAGATTGACCAGATTCTCGAAGCCATCATGATGGCCAGGAAAGAAGAAGAAATGCGTGAAGCCGCTGCTGCCAACAACAATGTCCCTGTGCATGGGTCACCCTCAAGGCTCTCAGTTCATGTTCCCAACCCTATCAATTATGGGATACCAATGAACTTCACTCCCGCCGCTGAAGGAGCCACTTCTCAACCACTTCCAACACCTGGAGTTACTGTTGGAGCTATTCCGCAAGCCCAACATGTTGTCACTCAGATTCCTATTCCTCATGCTGAAGAAAATCTAGTAGATCAGTATAATGAGGTACAGAACTACCATGCTGCTATCCCAATTATCAGTCCTACTACTGCTCAGGATTCTGAAGCCATCAAAATGTATCGTGACCTAGCTGAAAAACTCCGAGTCATGGAGGGTGTAGCGAGCGATTTTGGACGCGGTTCTTAAGCGCTGGTCGCTCTCTACGGTTGAGTTTACTACAGGTCGATTCATTTTTTATCCTATTAAAGCTGATGAAGGAAGGGAAATAGATGTCTCCAATTAACCCTGCTTTGCATACTGAGTTTAAACAGCGGTCTGTTAGGTTACGAATGCTATCAATGTGGGGGGCCTTTGTACTGGTTATTTGTATTTTCGCCAATATGGTTTTCTCTCTTTCTTGGATTTTCTGGCGGGGAACGAGGATTAGGATGTTAGGACTGATGCTTTTGATAGATACATGAGAGTATGGGATTTTGGGTTTTTGTTTAGTGTGCTCGCTAAGATTTTTCTTTCAATCTTATGCCTACGTATTCCCGTTTTCCTCCTATTGTATGGGAGGAAATGGTTGTTTTTGGTGTCTTGTTCAAAGCCTAAGACGTGAAGCGAAAGGCGGTTTGTATCTTGTTCAAAGCCCAAGATATGAAGCTGAAGGTGTTGACTTTAGAGAGAATTTGTCATCTCTAAAGAGGGGGTTGTATGTCATAACTGTTGGGTGACTGACTGTAAAGGAGGATTACTTTAACCGGGATGTGTGAATCCGGCAATGCCATAATTTCCTTTATAGGGGATTTTAACCTGAAGGAGAAGACTGTAACTCAATGTAGAGCAATGCCAGCTTTCCTTAGGAATTTCTCATGCTAAAAGAGGGACAGTGGCATGGATGTAGATGATCCAGAGGCTTGCCACTTACAGCGATTAAATGAAAGGGAAGGAGTTGTTGATGTTTGTGTACTGTGGACGAGGCACAGCTTTGATGCTAAAAGGTTAATTGGATTAACCAGTGGTTTTCTTATATAAAGCCTAAGAGGAGGCTATTATGTGTCTCGTACAAAGCCCGAGAGAGAGGCTAAAAAGTTTTGACTCGACGATGAAGTCTTTTGGTATCTCGTATAAAGCCCGAGATGAAGGCTAATTGACTCAACAAGAGAGTTTTTTTTGTATCTCGTACGAAGCCCGAGATGGAGGCGAAAGGGGTAATTGACTCAACGAGGGAGTCTCTTATGTGTCTCGTACAAATCCCGAGAGAGAGGCTAAACGTTGTTTGACTCCGCTGGGGAGGATCATTATACAAAGCCCAAGACGAGGCTAGCTTTACTAGAGAAGGATCATTATACAAAGCCTAAGAGGAGGCTATGGCGATTGTTCAGTTAAGTGACAGGTCCAGTATACTGATTTTTAAAGAGAAAATCAGTTCTTATATGAGCAACATTGTACTCAAGGATTTGATTCGAGGATCCGGGTTATTCCTGTTCTTTAAGGAAGCGGGAAATCCAAAGGGTATTGAGACTGTCCGAGTCTACGGGTTTTCTTCCTATTTAACGAAGGGGTCACTTGAGAATGTCTTTGAGACTCAAGGATATTAGACTGTCCAAGTCTAGAGTGTCATCTTTTGTACTGTGCTTTGAGAAATAGTAGTAGACTCTTTGAAAGGACTGATCTATGAAGATGATTAAGTTCTGTTCCTATACCTCTAGGAGGTCGTCGGGACAATTTGTACGAAGCCCAAGAGGAGGCTGGAAACTTTTAAGAAGCCGAGAGGTCCTTGTACGAAGCCCAAGAGGAGGCTATCATTCCCGGGGGAAGAGATCATTATACGAAGCCTAAGAGGAGGCTGTGAATTACTTCTAAGAAGCCGTAGGGTCCTTGTACTAAGCCCAAGAGGAGGCGGGGTTGCTTTTAGGAAGCCTGTGGGTCCTTGTATGATGCCCAAGAGGAGGCCGATGCTTTTAAGAAGCCCGTGGGTCCCCAAACCCGAGAAATTCAAGGCAAGCTATCCACAAGGAATAGATCAAGTTAGGAAAGTCCGAGAATTTGGAAGAAACTCAAGGATGCCATTCACGGAGAATACATTCATCTCTGGGAATAGAGTTTCTTAACAATTCCTAATGAGGAGAGCCGAAGAGAAGACTGTATCTGGTGATCCTATTTGGGGATCTAGTTGTCTATTTCTACGAATAAACGAAACGGCGTCACCTAGTTCTAGACGTAGTGGCCGGGAAAACTCTAAATATCTATACTATTATTACACAATTGATATGAGTTTATGAAAGAAGACTTACAGTGAAACAACCCCACAATACAGTTATATGTATATGAAAGCGGTAAATGAAAGCGTATAAACACTTACTCGGTTGTAGAGCTTCCATGCTGTTTGGTTAGTTGTTCAACAAAGAAAGATTGAAAACAACAGTATATTTAAAATCAAAGGATAAAGTGCTTTGAAAAGGAGAGATTTGGGGCTTACAGCTCAAGGAGAGGCCCAGGGTTTTATCAGTGAGCGCATTGTTATTTTGATTTTGTACAGAGGGACTTATACAAGTGACTATAGCCCAAAAAGGTTTTCTGTACAAAGGGATGGGTCTTACACTCTCTCAAGAGGCCCAAAAAGTCTTAAAGAAAAAGAGTAGGGCTTATAACACGAGGGTAGGCCCAGATGATTTTTTCGTTTGAAATGGCGATCGCGCCGAGATTTTCTTTTAACGCAAAGGGACTTATACCATAAGTGAGGCCCAAATGATTTTGGTTAAAAGGGGGTTGGGTCTTACACTCTATTAGAGGCCCAAAAGTTTTAAATGGGTCTTATAGCTCGAGGAGAGGCCCAAAAAGTTTGTTTTTCAACGGATGATGACCGCATCGAACTTTTTGACGGTATCGGGACTTATACAATACTGAGGCCCAAAGATGGTTTGGTCAAAAAAGGATTGGGTCTTACACTCTATTAGAGGCCCAAAAGTTTTGAATGGGTCTTATAACTCAAGGAGAGACCCAAGGTTATTTTTCAAAAAGGCGATGATCGCGCCGTTTGTTTTTTACGGTATCGGGACTTACACAATACACTGAGGCCCAGAGATAGTTTGGTCAAAAAAAGATTGGGTCTTACACTCTATTAGAGGCCTAAAGTGTTTTGAAAATGATTTATGAGGGTTGAATTAATCCAAAAACCCTAATTTGTTTTCAAAAATGTATTTAATTGAATAAAAATTCAATTAAAATGATCAAAATTGTTTAACATAGGAAAAACAAATTATGATCTTGGATTAATGCTTCAAAAATTAAGTATTGACCTACAAAATAATTAGAAAGCATTAAAAGTTGCAAAATCAATGTGGAAAAAATATTTAAAATATCAAAAACAATTAAAACATTAATTCTTTGCAAAAATATCAATTATATGAAATAAATAATATTTTTGGGATTTTTTGATAAAATAAAATATTTTAACATTTTTGTGAATTATTAAAAAAAGAATCAACTCAAAATCATTAAAACTCGGAGAGAAATTAATTTTTGAATCAATTAAACAAAAATCACAAAATTCAAATATTCAAATTTCTGAAAATGGCGCCAACAACACACCAAGAACACGCGCGTGTTCTGAGTTTCCCAGATTTGCGTTTTCTATCCAATCTCACTGAATACTTGATTATATCATGCAATCCACATACCAATCAACTCGTTTCAACCTCACGATCATGTCTACAACACTTAATTTCATTTAAATTAAACATAAAACATGAAATCACGAAGAAACCTCAAGAACCCTAATTTCTGCATGAAGGCTAGGATTTTTGATACACGATTCAAACAAAGCAATTAATTGAGGGAAAACATTCCATGCATGATTATGAACATATGGCCAAATTATTGTGCAGCAAAAATTGCATGGATCATAGAGTTAGAAGAGCTCATGCTTACCACTTGCAGCTGGTGATCATGATTTGTGTAGGAGGTGTTACAGTTGTGTTGTGATGATCTGAACAGCTTCCCTAGGTGCTATGGAGTGTGTTTGAACACTTGGAGTGAATTGAAATAGCCTGGAATGATTTGTGGTACCTCAGCTGCAACTTGATTGAAAGTTTGAGCAACCAGCTGGTGATTTTGTGGAATTGGTGTTCCAGAAGTGATTTAAGTGTTTGATCAGCTCATATGTGACGTATATGAGGTGTGTGAGTGATTGGATTGAGTGGAATTGCCCTCTAGCTCAAAACCCGATAGTTACCTTGCTAAGAAAGGCATTTTTGCCAAGAGAAAGAGATTTTGAGAAAGGCAAGTGTTGTAGGCCTTTGGTGTACTTAAACTGAACACAATTGAGCTCTATTTATAGTAGAGCAAGTTTGTTTTGCAAGGAATAGTGAATGGCAACTGCTAAGTAGGTTTGGCCAATGTTGGCAAATGAAAATCCAAGTCTCCTCTAGCCATTGACTAGAGGTTAGGGCACAGAGCTTTGGTTCCCTTGGTCTTAGATAAGTCTTGACTGATTTCATATGAGAATGGCTCAGTCCATGCCACCTTGATGCTTCCATTGAATGCTCCAATCCAAATTTGGAGTCTTGTCCCTATTTTGGCCATTCTAGGTTCAACATGCTATTTCTTGTTCCAAAGACTTTGGAGGCTTGGCTCAGTGATTGTCCCCTTTAGATTCAATCCTCTGATGTGTCCAAGTGGATAGGAGCATTTGGATTTGGCTGATTTTGGCAAATCGAGCAAAAATGAAAATTCTGCCTTGCCTTGACAGAATTCAACAAGGCAATTTGACAATGTCATAACTCATAGCCCAAATGGAATTTGGCAATGTTCTTGGCCATTTTGGAAAGCCCTTACATGATACAACAACTGTTTGAACATGTTTGGTTTTGATCTCTTTTTAATCCAAGTGAAAAATCCCCCTACATTTGGAAAAAAAATGAAGACAGATTTGGACTTAGTGAAAATTTCACTAAGTGTTGGAAAAAGTGACATTTTCATTTTTCAGCCATTTTGATCACTCCATAACTCAAAATCCTTAATGAATTGGACTTAGGCCTAGCTGAAGTTTTTGTAGAGTGTAATGAGGGCTACAAATCCATCTTTGGATGAGGAAAAATGGCTTTGTGGTTTAGGAGTTATGGTCCTCCAAAGTTGGTACCCTTGCCACTTTATTTTTAACTTAGAAAATTTTCTAAGTTTTTATGGTTACCCCTTTTACAAGTTATCCAACTTTTCTTGATTTTTCTTGATGAATGATGATTCAAATCATACATTAACATCATTTTAGGGTTAAAAATCCATTTTGGTGAAAAATCTCAAAAAGTCAAAGTTGACTTTTGTGCACAGTTGACTTTTTATCAGATGAATTCCAAACTGTGCAATTCTTCAGGAAATCATGTCCTTGACCTAAATCAAACTTGATGGACATGTTCCATGGGTGTTATAGGGTATATTGAATCATTTCTTAGGGTTTGGGAGCATGTCCTGGTCAAAAGTCAAAGTTACAGTTGACTTTTCCCTTAAAGCCCTAATTGTGGTGCAGATGAAATTGAGACTTATTGCTCAAGCTTCTTGGATTAATCCATTGTTCCAAATGGATCAATATAGTTCATTAGAGATCCTCAAATCCTCTCTTGAGGTCTTGGCTCATGATTTGCCCTAAAAGTCAACTTAGGGGTGAATTAGGTCAAGAAACCCTAATTCCTGATATTTGATGAATGCATCCCCTGAGGCAAAATTGACTTGATGGTTGGGTCCATGAGATTCCATGGAGTATATTAGGTTGTGTTTTGGATCATTGGCTTGTGCCCAGATGAAAAATTTCCATCTGGAGGCCCTGGTCGACCAAAACCCTAATTTGGTGACACTGTCGATCTTGAGACTTGATCCACCTAGAAGGGAGCATCCTTGTGCTTGATCCTTAAAGTGGGAGTCCTTTTGGTCCATTGTGGATGTTTGAGAGGTTAAACAAGTTGAATATCATGTCATTCCTTGATTGATCCTTTGTCTAAGCACTCAGAGAGGGCTTGAAACCCTGATTTTGATTGTAGTGAATGCTCACCCATCTTTGGGGAGACTGATGAAGTATGATGGTTCCTCCATATTGTGATGATGATTTTCACAATGATGGGAAATCTTAGTGGTCAAAATTTGGGGTATGAAAGATGCCCCTATTTAATCTTCTTGGACACGAAGGTGTGAATGACGAAGGTATTCGGGCATTCGGGTAGCAAGAGGATTAAATATCGGAATACCCGAAATTTTGATGGTGGTTATGAATGATAGCTTACGCGTTCATCTTTTTTTGCTAAGCAATGATGCTTAGAAAAGGTAAACTTCCCCTCGATCCTAGTCTTCAGCCAAGGAGCTGGTCTCAGTTTTCTTTTGAAATAAACCTCCCCTCGATCCTGGTTTTGTACCAAGGAACTGGTCTTAGTTTCCGAAATAAACTTCCCCTCGATCCTGGTTTCCTACCGAGGAACTGGTCTTAGTTTCTGATGTAAACTTCCCCTCGATCCTGGTTTCCTACACAGGAACTAGTCTTAGTTTCTTTTGTCAATAAACTTAATTGACAAGGGACGCTATGCGTAGCGGTTTTCCTCAAACTTCTCGCCGAATTTTCTTGGGGAGATGCCATTTGACAGAAACAGTCTTGATGTCAGACTTGCTGGGGAACCCAACCGTCTGAGTTGTAGAGTTGCACAAACTTCTCTGTTGGAGACGTCATTTGTTGACTCTACTCGAGGAATGCGAGTTCCTTGAGAGACTGCATTCGTTTGGGGTCTTTACATTATACTTTTCTCAGAGATCTTCTCGGAGAAATGCCATATGATGTGATCCAATTTTGAGGTGCCGATGGCCTTTTCATCAGTGGGTTTTTCAGAGAAAAACTGTCGTACTGCCGAATCTTCGATTAGGAGGCTTTCTCTGTGGATTTTCCTTAATCCGGGAAAGCAATAATATCATCTTCAATGGCGAAGAGTGATGTTAACTGAGGGCTTCTCTGGTCTTTTAGAGGTTCAAGTTATCAAAGTGGTCGAGGGCCAACTTCAATCCAGAAATAAAACTGGAGGAGAGAGAATGTTCAGACGCAGCGTTTCCTGACGAGGCAAGAATTGACGACTCGATTGAGAGAACTTCTATCACTATGGGACAAGACCGACTAGAGTGATAGTGATGCAATATGAAATGTGAATGCAAATCAATAATGCATGATGTATGTATGTTTATGCTGACAAAAATGACGCGACATACAAACTGACAGGTGAACACGACTGGATACTCGGCCAACGCGGGGCGAAGAAGTATCGTTGGTTCAGAATAGCAATTCCACCTTGCTTAGGAGAGATAGTCCCTATTGGGAGCTATGTTGGTCGGGCTTAGGAGATAAGAACTCGGCCGAGGTGTGTCAGACAAATAAGGTCTCTGACACAGTCGATCCCTTCACTCAGACGTACTGGGTTAGAAGGAGTACTTTGATTGTGCACTTTGAAGTTCGATGACTTCTGGAGAAGCGGTTGATGTTCCTTTGATGTTCAACAGTCAAAAGAAATTTCCGACTTTATTTTAAAAGCAGACAAATGGAGATCAACCAAACACGTGATTCCAAAGAGTATATACAAAGTTTGAAAATGGTAATTTACAGGGAAAAGGGGCTACGTTGAAACATAACGACCACTATTCTTCTACCAACTTTGAATTCGGGGCATCCTGAGCTTCTGTCGAAGATGACCTTGACTGGAGTTTTCCTCCGATGGATGGTGTAACTGCTGCTGAGGGACCTGCCTCTGTTGAATATAGTTACTTGCCATTATCCCAAACTTTTGCCTGGATTGTACTACGGGATTTCCAATCCATCGGGCTGATTTTTTCTATGTCTCTAACTTTTGCCTGGACCGCCCTTTCGGGTTTTCAATCCACCGAGACGTTTTTTTTTTATAGTTTAGGCGAAGTATTTCTTGACTACATCAACATTTGTGGGGTAGGCAAATTCCTCTCCGTCCATGGTTGCAAGTCTCAAGGCGCCGCCTGAGAAAGCTTTCGTGACCACATAGGGGCCATCATAATTCGGAGTCCATTTACCTCGCGAATCAGTGAGAAATGATTGTATCTTCTTGAGCACAAGGTCTCATTTTCTGAAGACACGAGGTCGAACCTTTTTGTCGAACGCCTTCTTCATTCTCTGCTGATACAACTGACCGTGGCATAGTGTCGTGATTCGCTTCTCCTCGATCAGATTCAGTTCGTCGTGTCGACTTTGACACCATTTAGCTTCGGTGAGCTTAGCTTCCATCAATACCCAGATTGATGGGATCTCTACTTCGATGGGGAGTACTGCCTCCATGCCATATACTAGAGAGAAAGGGGTAGCCCCTGTTGAAGTGCGGACAGATGTGCGATAACCGTGAAGAGAAAAGGGTAGCATCTCATGCCAGTCTTTGTAGGTTACAACCATCTTCTGAACAATCCTCTTGATGTTCTTATTAGCCGTTTCTACCGCTCCGTTCATCTCGGGTCGGTAGGGAGATGAGTTATGGTGTTCAATCTTGAACTCAGCGCACAACTCTTTCATCATCTTATTGTTCAAGTTAGATCCATTATCAGTAATGATCTGGCTTGGAACACCATAACGGCAGATGATATTGTTTTTGATAAATCGGACCACCACTTGTCGGGTTACATTAGCGTACGACGCTGCTTCGACCCACTTGGTGAAATAGTCAATGGCTACCAGGATGAACCGATGTCCGTTTGAAGCCTTAGGTTCGATCAAGCTAATCATGTCAATTCCCCATATGGAAAAAGGCCACGGGGAAGAAAGAGCTTGGAGATGTGATGGCGATACATGAATTTTGTCGGAGTATATCTGACACTTGTGACACCTCCTCATGTACTTGTAGCAGTCGGATTCCATTGTCAACCAATAGTACCTTGCTCTTAGAATTTTTCTCGCCATTGTGTGTCCATTGGCATGAGTGCCAAAGGACCCTTCATGAATTTCTTTCATAAGCATGTTTGCTTCTGGTTTGTCTACACATCGGAGCAAGACCATGTCAAAATTTCTCTTATAGAGAGTGTCACCGCTCAGGAAGAAGTTTCCAGCCAATCTTCTGAGGGTTTTTCTGTCTTTTCTGAGTGCCCCAAATGGGTATTCCTGTTTCTGAAGGAAGCATTTGATATCGTGATACCAAGGTTTGTCGTCTATGACTACTTCAATCGTGAAGATGTAAGTGGGCCGTTCAAGGCGCATTATGTCAATCTTAGGTATATCGTTCCATTGACCTACACTAATCATGGAAGAGATAGTGGCTAAAGCGTCAGCCATGTGATTCTCCTCACGAGGGATGTGATGAAACTCGACTCTGTTGAAGAAAGGTGGCAACCTTCTTGCGTAGTCTTTGTAAGGAATCAATCTTGATTGGTATGTGTTCCAATCTCCTTTTATCTGATTGATAACCAGAGTTGAGTCGCCGTATACGTCCAAGTTTTTTATCCTTAAATCAATCGCTTCTTCGAGACCCATGATAGAAGCTTCGTATTCGGCCTCGTTGTTCGTACATTTGAACGTAAGTCGAGCGGTGAAAGGAATGTGGGTACCCTGAGGGGTAACAATTATTGCCTCAATTCCGTTTCCATAATGATTAACTGCTCCGTCAAAGATAAGTCCCCATTGGGAACCTGGTTCTGGCCCTTCACTGGGTAATGGTTCATCGCAATCTTTCATTTTTAGATACATGACATCTTCGTCTGGGAAGTCAAACCCGACTGATTCTTGATCGTCAATCGGTTGATGAGCCAAATGATCGGCTAAAATACTTCCCTTAACGGCTTTCTGAGCGTGGTACTCTATGTCATATTCTGATAACAGCGTCTGCCAACAGGCAATTCTTCCCGTGAGAGCAGGTTTTTCGAAGACGTATTTGATTGGATCCATTTCCGAGATCAACCAAGTAGTATGACGAATCATGTATTGGCGAAGACGTTTAGCTGCCCAAGCCAAAGCGCAACAAGTTTTCTCAAGCATCGTGTACCGAGTCTCGCAGTCGGTGAACTTCTTGCTTAGATAGTAGATGGCAGACTCTTTCCTTTTGGTTTCGTCTTGTTGGCCAAGTACACATCCCATTGAGTCCTCTAGGACTGTGAGGTAAATGATCAGTGGTCTTCCTTCCATTGGAGGTGATAGAATTGGCGGATTCAACAGATATTCCTTGATACTGTCGAAGGCGGTTTGGCAATCTTTTGACCAAACGCAGTCCTGGTTCTTTTTGAGTAATTTGAAAATCGGCGCACATGTGGCGGTCATGAGGAATATGAATCTGGAGATGTAGTTCAAACGTCCCAGGAATCCTCTGACTTGTTTTTCAGTTTTCGGAGAAGGCATTTCTTGAATGGCCTTGACCTTGTCAGGATCAACCTCAATTCCTTTCTGGCTGACGATGAACCCTAGTAGTTTCCCTGAACAGACACCGAAGGTGCACTTATTGGGATTCAAGCGGAGCTTGAATTTTCTTAGACGTTCGAACAATTTTGACAGATGTTCAACGTGCTCACTCTCTGTTTTAGATTTTGCAATCATATCATCGACATACACTTCGATTTCTTTGTGTATCATGTCATGAAACAGAGTAGTTATGGCCCTTTGATAGGTTGCTCCGGCATTCTTCAAACCGAACGGCATTACCTTGTAACAAAAGGTGCCCCATGGTGTAATGAACAAAGTTTTCTCCATGTCTTTCGGCACCATTTTGATCTGGTTATAGCCCGAGAATCCATCCATAAAGGAGAAAATTTTGAACTTTGTTGTGCTGTCTACCAGCATGTCAATGTGTGGTAAAGGAAAGTCGTCCTTTGGACTTGCCTTGTTCAGATCCCTGTAATCAACACACATTCTGACCTTTCCGTCCTTTTTGGGAACGGGTACGATGTTGGCTAACCATTGAGGATATTCTGATGTGGCGAGGAAACCCGCGTCAATCTGTTTCTGTACCTCCTCTTTGATTTTGATAGCCATGTCCGGGTGAGTCCGTCTCAACCTCTGCTTTACTAGCGGACATTTCGATCTTAACGGTAAGTGATGTTCCACGATGCTGGTATCCAACCCTGGCATATCCTGATAGGACCAAGCGAATACATCAGGAAATTCTCTGAGAAGCTTTATCAAACCCTCTCTGGCAGTTGGACTGAGCAGTGCCCCAATCCTGATTTCTTTTCTCTCTTTTTCTGAACCCAAGTTTATCGTTTCCAACGGTTCTTTGTGAGGTTCAATGGACATTTCCTCTTGTCTGAGTAGTCGGGAGATCTCTTCTGGAATTTTGTCGTCATTTTCTTCTTCAGCCTCGAATACCGAGAACTCAAAGTTGGGAGAAGGCATCGGATCGTATGTTTCAATGGGGTTTAAAATAAGCAATCTGCATGACGTGATGATTCGTGTTTAGAAGAGATATAGAAAATGCAAGTGTGTGCAGTGTTTTTATTTACTGCTTGTTTTTATTTTTAATTGTTTTTTAGGATTACCATTTTCTGAAAAAGCAGAAAGAGAAAATAGCAATAAATACGGAAATTACAGAACGAAGTTATTTTATTAATGAACAAGTCGATCCTTGAAACTACAGCCCTATAAAACAAAACTCTGTCGCTTTGGGCTAAGCGAAGAGGGAAAATTTACAGAAAGTGAGCCCTATCAAAACATCTGTTTCACCTGGGCAGGGTGAAAGGTTAAAGATGGCAATTACTTTGACTGATGAACGATCTTCGGAACATCGACAGCAACCCATTGGCGGCGAACTCCTCGGTGAATCACAAAGTCTGGCACCTTCCTTGATTTGTATTTAGAAATGACGCTGATTTCTAGTGGAGCAGGATCATTGGAATCTGTCTCCCAGGCAGAGTTGTCGTAGGAGGATTCCTCTGTTGCATTTTGCATAGTATTTGTGCTCTCAGTTGTATCTCCCCATCCAGTAGACTGGATATCTTTGACCCTGATACGAGAGCTTTCGGGAGTGGTGTACTTGACCATATAGTCGTATTTTCCACTTGGTTGTCCCAAGGTGTCCCACACTTCTTTCAAACTGGAGGAGTCATCTCTCTCGATGACGTTAACCTCAGGAAAAGCATAGTTGATGAATTCAAGTCCTGCAAACGTTGCAAATTCATCTTCATGTTGAGTAGTTTCTGAATGACCTGAGTGTTGATCCCATGACATGGTGGGGACACAGGTATTCTGTTCAATGATGGTCAGCTGAGTTTCATTACTCGGCTGACTTTCCAGCCCCAAGTTTCCTGGGTAAGGTTGCCACATTGGCAGACCATCCATTGGGCCATAGTAATTGTGGTCAAAGTTGTCTTTCATCAGAGTGTCTTCCTCTAATGAATTTGGCGGAGCACGGCATCCTTCCGGATCACAATCACCATAGATCATTTCGACATCTGATCGTGGTATAAATCTCGGACTCTGTGCGGGAAAGCAAAATGGTGTAGGCACCTCTTCCCTAGACATATAACCGTCCTCATTAAGATAGGACTTCCACTCTTCATTTGTGTCAGAGGGATCTTCTTCATTGATAGCATGTACTGCTTGAGACACTGGGTGAAGAAAACCTCCACTGTGGAAGAAGTTTTGAAGGGGATGAAGACTTTCATCGTTGGCAGCTGTCTGGGTACAGGTTGCAGAAAAACCAAGACCCTTCTTTGTTGTATTGCTAGTAGGAATGACAAGTTGTCCCCATCCTATTGTATCGGTACTCTCGACCACTTTAATGGCATCATTGTATGAGGAAATCGAAGTTCCTTCTTTGAACTGATTGTTCTTGCTTACCGATAGTGCTTGGAACTGAGTTCCAATAACCTCCTCGGGTTTTATGTCAGTAGATGATGACAAGTTACTCACAAGCAAGGCTTGTTCCCCACAAACCGTGACAAGTTGATCGTTCTTGACGAACTTTAGCTTTTGGTGGAGGGTTGAAGTGACCGCTCCAGCTTGATGTATCCAAGGTCTTCCTAATAAACAACTGTACGTTGCCCGGATGTCCATGACTTGGAAAGTGACTTGGAAAGTGTGAGGACCAATAGTTATGGGAAGATCAACTTCGCCGATAACTGTTTTTCTGGATCCGTCAAACGCTTTGACGACGACCTCACTGATTCTCATCGGAGGGCCTTTGAATGATAATTGCATCAAAATAGACTTCGGCATAACATTCAGAGTTGACCCTGTGTCTACCAGTACGCTGGCTAAAGCATCGTCCTGGCAGTTAACTGTAATGTTGAGCGCCATGTTATGACGGCGACCCTCTTCGGGTAATTCCTCATCACTAAATCCCAAATTATTGCAGGAAGTGATGTTAGAGACAATGTTATCGAACTGTCTAATTGTTACATCCTGTTCCACAAAAGCTTGCTCCAAGACTTTCTGTAGAGCCTCCCTGTGGGCTTCTGAACTAAGTAGTAGTGATAATACCGAGATCTTTGAAGGAGTTTGTAACAGCTGATCAACAATGTTATATTCACTCCTTTGGATGAGCTTCAGCATCTCATCATTATTTTTCGAAAGGTCGGGATTACTGGATTGACCGACTGGTGGGTCAGGAGCTTCCGTCTGAAGTTCCTTTTCTTTGTTAGGTTCCCCAACCCCTCGGTTAAAGATTCTGCCACTCCGTGTTACACGACTGATGTCTGCAATATTCACAACAGAGGGTAATGGAATTTCCTTTCCATTTTCAATTGTCGTTGCACCGTATTTGTAAGGGATTGCCTTAGCTGATTCATACGGTAACGGTCCTGGTAGATAGATAACTACAGGAGCCTTCTGATTTTTCTAACCATCATAAGTAATCTCGATTCGTTCCCGGTTGGGAACTTTAGATTCGTCAAGTAGAGGGATAATGGCAAAAATATCCCTGGTCCTGTGATGACCAGAGATCGTGACAACATCCTCAACTTGCTCGGCAAGGTAGTTCGGCGTCCAGTTGATGGGTCTAGAACCCGGATATGGGCAAATTTCTCCACGATCCACCTGACCCTGAAGAGCTGCTCTCACAAAGTAACACCCTTGGTTACTTTCCGAACAGACGCTGCAACATTCATAGTTGTGTGGTGGCACCTGGCCATGTCCACTTTGAATACAATGTAACCTCACTAGGTTAGCTTCCATAGATCGGACATCCTGACTCTGACGCCGAGTAGGATTCCCGTTACTGATACTAATCTGCTGAGTATCTTCATCCATGTAAATTGGCATCCACCAGTGATTTAACAAGTGCTGAAGTGCCTCCTGGACAAGGGTACAACCTCAATCGTTTTTGCAACCCGCCTTGCAGCTTTGGTAGTCATGTGATATTAAGAATCCGAGTCGGACCTGCTCAGCATGTAACTCTACCAGGTTGGTATTCATCACACGAATATTGAAGATCTGAACCATGTTGATTTGATAGGAGTTCCTATCATGGTAGTCTTGGATCCATCCAAGATCCATCTGACGCTGGAGGGCCTCCTGTATGAAAGAGCATCCCTGTTTGTTTACCGAGCAAATCAGACAGGAACTGTAATCATGCCGCGGCAGATTATGATACTGGCTTTGCCTTGAGTGCATCGCCACCAAGTTGACATTCATTGCACGGATATCGTGGTTCTGAATGACGTTAGAATTCGTGTAAACCATGTTAACTCCACGAACTCGGTGCTCTTGGATCCATCTAAGATCCATTTGTTCCTGTAGGGCTGCTTGCACCACAGAACATCCTTGATTGTCTTTAGAGCCAATATCACACTGGTGATAATTATGAGGTGGCACATGGCCATATCCCCTCTGTCTACAATGCATCTTGACCAGATTGGTTTTCAACAAGAGTACATCGTGAATTTGATAGACATTGTTAGTCTCTTTCTCAATCAAGTTGACTGCAGCCTTCTCGTGTTGAGGCAGCGGGTTCGTGAGAACATTAGGATTCGTATCCTTGAAGGATAAGACCCCGCTCCTAACAAGCTTTTGCACGTCGGACTTGAAATTGAGACAAGTCTCGATGTTATGCCCTGATCCTCCTTGATGATAAGGCAAAGTTTGATCCACCTTAAACCAAAAAGGCGGATTTTCCGGTACTGTAAGAGGAGATTTAGTCTGAATGTGCCCCTTAGCCAGTAGTAATGGAAACAGCTCTGCGTACGTTACGGGTATAGGATCAAATCCTGGTGGCCGTGTTGTACGGTTGTTGTTATATGGAGGACGAGCCTGCTGAAGAGGCTGTTGTGTCCTTTATTGATCAGGTTGGCTCTGCGCAACCTGAGGTTGATACGTAGGAATAGACGCAGGGTTGATAGCAGGAGTCACAACTGCTATCGGTTGATAACATCGCCTTTGCTTTCCGAGAGAGATATTCCTAATATCTTGCTCTTTTTTCTTAGGGAGAGCACTACCGTATTTTTTAGTACCGCTCGTCGATCCAGTGTCTTTTACCAAACGTCCTTCTCGGACGGCTTCCTCAAGACGTACGCCCATGCCCACCATCTCGGTGAAATCACTGGGAGTACTGGCAACCATTCGGTCATAGTAAAATGAGCTTAAGGTCTTTAAGAAGATCTTTGTCATCTCTTTTTCCTCAAGAGGTGGACAAATTTGAGCGGCAATTTCACGCCACCTTTGAGCATACTCCTTAAAGGTTTCCTTGTCCTTTTGCGACATTGATCTGAGTTGATCTCTGTCGGGTGCCATGTCCAAATTGTATTTGTATTGTTGGACGAAGGCAGTGCCAAGATCTCTGAATGTGCTGATCGTGGCACGGTTTAAACCCATGTACCATTTTAATGCGGCACCGGTTAAACTATCCTAAAAGTAGTGAATCAGTAGGTCCTGATTCTCCGTCTGAGCTGACATCCGCCGAGCGTACATCACCAGATGGCTTTGAGGGCAAGAGTTACCCTTGTACTTTTCAAAGTCAGGCACTTGAAATTTGTGCGGGACTTTCACATTTGGGACCAAGCAGAGATCTGCGACGTCCTTTCCAAATAGATCCTGACCGCGAATGGCTTGCAGTTCCTTCTGCATTTCCAAGAACTGCTCCTGGAATTCCTCCATTCTATCAAACATATTTTCCTTCTTACCAGCATGTGTCTGTGGAATCTGTCCTTCTGGGACAGTGTGCACCACAGGGGGTGGTACCGTGACTACGGTAGTGAGTCTTGGCGTCTCCCGAAGTTTGTAACCTTCAGGAGTCTTCAGTATGCCCCTGGCGTCTTCGTTTTCCCGAAGTTTGTAACCTTCAAGCCCAGCGGCTTCTGTTGTGATTCCCTAATCTTCAGTGATCGACGGAACATATCCTTCCGGGATATAGTTAACAGGCATGCCCCAAGGACGATCTTTCAGCATTTGATACCTAGGATCATACTTGTCCACTATGGGCGTTGAGGTGATCTCTGAGATCACAGTTCTTTGTAGCTGAGCTTCTGCCATGGCTTGCATGTCGTTACGAAGCTTCCTCATATCCTCTCTCAGAGCGTTGATCTCTTCTTTCAACTCTCTGTTTTCTTCCTCAAGATCATCCATCCTTTTCTGACGATTGGCCCGAGTATTATACGAATGAGACAGTTTGACTCTAGAACCGAGACACAAACGTGAGATTCGTAGGTAAGAAGAATACGCGATGTGAGAATGATGAATGCAGTGATTATATTAATTGTTTAAGGTTTAATCAAAATAAACTTCGACAATTAGATTGCAAATATCAAACGATGGGGAAACCCCTTTTTATTGAAATTCAAAGGATTACAGAAATGGAAATATAGTAGATTACAAGGTGCAGAAACAGAAACCTAAACTAATGGGTCCCGAGTCCTCTCTGAAGAGAAATCGGGTGCTGATTCTGGTATCTTCCTTTTCTTTGACCAGGGCTCTTGGGCCGTTGTCGGGTTGTCATTCCTTTGCCAGGTGAAAGGAGTGAGCAAATTCCTTTGGTCGTCTTGATTCTCTACAGCATGTTGCTCCAAAATTTCAATCAGAGCATCTTTCTCTTTTAGTAATTATTGTATTTTGATGCACTTTACATCGAGGGTGCGGTACTTGTTCTTCCAAGACCTTCTCTCCTTTTGAACTTTGTTGAGAGTAACCTGAAGCTTTTCAGTTTCCGTCATGAAGTACATGACAGATTCCCTCGGCGGAAGAATTCCGTAACGAGGATAAGGCATCTTTAGCTTGAGAGCTCTAGTTTGTACCCAATGGAGATAAGGCTCCACCGAGACACAATCCGGTTTTCCTAGAGACTCTCGCCCTTTCTTATGAACCTGTTTCCAAGTGTGCACTATTTCCATCTTTAGTGCTCAGTCATTTTCTCCTTCTTTGAAGAAAAGACCTTCCAGATGAACACCCCGTGGGACGTGTCTCATCGGGTATCCAAATTGACGATGAACGAGAACTGGATGATAGTTGATTCCTCCCTTAGTTCCTATAATGGGTACGTTGGGGAAGTTTCCACAACGGTCAATGATTCTGATTCCATCATAGATCCTATTACACCAATCTATATCAGAGTTGGTAAGAGACATGATCTTCTGCGACCAACGTAAGGCACTCTTGCAATCCCAAAAAGCAGCAGACTTGGGAAAGTGAGAGATAAACCATTTGTAAAGCAGAGGTACACAGCATGTGATCTCCCCTCCGCTGTACAAATTTCCCAAGTGTACAGAATGATACGTATCTGCAAGCAAAGTCGGCACAGGGTTTCCAATGAGAAAAACCTTAATGGAGTTGATATCTACAAAGTTATTGATGTTGGGAAACAAAAATAACCCGTAGGTAAGCAAGACAAAGATGCTTTCAAAAGCAGTGATGTTTCCTATACTGGCAAAATACAGGGCCTTCTTTGTCAAGAACAGGGCTGGCAAACCTTGGATGCCACCCTTAGTGGTTAAGTGAGTCCTAACCTCAGACTCGTCCAAATGAATTGCTCTTGCAATAGTCTGATTCTTTGGAATTTCTTCCAGTCCAGAAAATGGAGCTCGATCTGTAATGTGTAAATCAATTAGATGAGAATACTCCTCCAGCGTTGGTGCTAACTGGTAATCCAGGAATGTGAAACAGTGATAAACCGGATCGTAGAACTGAATGAGGACATCCATGATTCCCTCAATCACATGGACTCTTAATAGTGGTAGCAAACCTCCGTGCTTGGCTCTGAAAGCCTCTGGGTTAGTGATCATCCTTGCTAACCTTCTCAAATCCTCTAGTTTTGGAACCTTGAAGGTGTAACTATGAGTTCTCCTTCTACCGAAATCCATTAGCGTAATCCTCTTCTCTGATATTTGCAATCACGGTCTTAGTTTATTTTGAAAACAGAGAGACTAGAAGAGAAAATTTTTTAATGTTTTAATGTTTTTTTAAATGAAAGCATGAATGCAGCACACAAAAACATAGAAAAAACATGGGGTCAAAGGGTCGTTGTCATGAAGTCAAGGCTCTACCCATCCCCAAAGGTTTATACTAAGGTGATTTTTGTACATGTACTCATTATCATCAGCTCCTCCCAGGAAAGCAAAACAACAAGCGGATTGCCAGCGAGTTGTAGAGCAGTCTTAGAGTAAGTGTCATTCACCGAGAATAGATCACCAGCCTCAAATGAGGGTAGTATCGCGTAACAACTATTTCCGATAGTTTCCACACTACGAAAGGGTTTGGCTCCTCAGCTTCTCAGACTTAACAATCGGCCCATTGTCTAGGTGAGAGAATGGGTTGCATTGGTCAGCCTCCACTGAGGTTGATGGTCGACCTCGTCGCCATCACTTATCTTAAGTGTATACTCAATCTTTCCACATGCGGCATCACACGCATTCCCATTAGCAGAAAAATAAACACGTATAGCAATTAGGAACAGCAGTATATATATTTTTCCTAATCATCCTAGACCTTTAAAGCTATGAATCCTAAGTTCCTGACATAAATGGGTTCCCCGGCGGAAGCCCCAATCTGTGGTATTCACACAAGAGATGAAAAGGAGAAAAAGAGAGACGGGCCCCACGGTGGGCGCCATTTTTCTGTAGCGAGCGATTTTGGACGCGGTTCTTAAGCGCTGGTCGCTCTCTGCGGTTGAGTTTACTATAGGTCGATTCATTTTTTATCCTATTAAAGCTGATGAAGGAAGGGAAATAGATGTCTCCAATTAACCCTACTTTGCATACTGAGTTTAAACAGCGGTCTGTTAGGTTACGAATGCTATCAATGTGAGGGGCCTTTGTACTGGTTATTTGTATTTTTGCCAATACGGTTTTCTCTCTTTCTTGGATTTTCTGGCGGGGAACGAGGATTAGGATGTTAGGACTGATGCTTTTGATAGATACATGAGAGTATGGGATTTTGGGTTTTTGTTTAGTGTGCTCGCTAAGATTTTTCTTTCAATCTTATGCCTACATATTCCCGTTTACCGAAACAGGGAAATCAGAGCGTTCGTAGTTCCTCCTATTCTATGGGAGGAAATGGTTGTTTTTGGTGTCTTGTCAAAGCCCAAGACGTGAAGCAAAAGGTGGTTTGTATCTTGTTCAAACCCCAAGATGTGAAGCTGAAGGTGTTGACTTTAGAGATAATTTGGCATCTCTAAAGAGGGGGTTGTATGTCACAACTGTTGGGTGACTGACTGTAAAGGAGGATTACTTTAACCGGGATGTGTGAATCCGACAATGCCATAATTTCCTTTATAGGGGATTTTAACCTGAAGGAGAAGACTTTAACTCAGTGTAGAGCAATGCCATCTTTCCTTAGGAATTTCTCATGCTAAAAGAGGGACAGTGGCATGGATGTAGATGATCCAGAGGCTTGCCGCTTACAGCGATTAGATGAAAGGGAAGGAGTTGTTGATGTTTGTGTACTGTGGACGAGGCACAGCTTTGATGCTAAAAGGTTAATTGGATTAACCAGTGGTTTTCTTATATAAAGCCTAAGAGGAGGCTATTATGTGTCTCATACAAAGCCCGAGAGAGAGGCTAAAAAGTTTTGACTCGACGATGAAGTCTTCTGGTATCTCGTATAAAGCCCGAGATGAAGGCTAATTGACTCAACAAGAGAGTTTTTTTTTGTATCTCGTACGAAGCCCGAGATGGAGGAGAAAGGGGTAATTGACTCAACGAGGGAGTCTCTTATGTGTCTCGTACAAAGCCCGAGAGAGAGGCTAAACATTGTTTGACTCCGCTGGGGAGGATCATTGTACAAAGCCCAAGAGGAGGCTAGCTTTACTGGAGAAGGATCATTATACAAAGCCTAAGAGGAGGCTATGGCGACTGTTCAGTTAAGTGACAGGTCCAGTATACTGATTTTTAAAGAGAAAATCAGTTCTTATATGAGCAACACTGTACTCAAGGATTTGATTCGAGGATCCGGGTTATTCCTGTTCTTTAAGGAAGCGGGAAATCCAAAGGGTATTGAGACTGTCCGAGTCTACGGGTTTTCTTCCTATTTAACGAATGGGTCACTTGAGAATGTCTTTGAGACTCAAGGAGATTAGACTGTCCAAGTCTAGAGTGTCATCTTTTGTACTGTACTTTGAGAAATAGTAGTAGACTCTTTGAAAGGACTGATCTATGAAGATGATTAAGTTCTGTTCCTATACCTCTAGGAGGTCATCGGGACAATTTGTACGAAGCCCAATAGGAGGCTGGAAACTTTTAAGAAGCCAAGAGGTCCTTGTACGAAGCCCAAGAGGAGGCTATCATTCCCGGGGGAAGAGATCATTATACGAAGCCTAAGAGGAGGCTGTGAATTACTTCTAAGAAGCTGTAGGGTCCTTGTACTAAACCCAAGAGGAGGCAGGGTTGCTTTTAGGAAGCCTGTGGGTCCTTGTATGATGCCCAAGAGGAGGCCGATGCTTTTAAGAAGCCCGTGGGTCCCCAAACCCGAGAAATTCAAGGCAAGCTATCCACAAGGAATAGATCAAGTCAGGAAAGTCCGAGAATTTGGAAGAAACTCAAGGATGCCATTCACGAAGAATACATTCATCTCTGGGAATAGAGTTTCATGACAATTCCTAATGAGGACAGCCAAAGAGAAGACTGTATCTGGTGATCCTATTTGGGGATCTAGTTGTCTATTTCTACGAATAAACGAAACGGCGTCACCTATTTCAAGACGTAGTGGCCGGGAAAACTCTAAATATCTATACTATTATTACACAGTTGATATGAGTTTATGAAAGAAGACTTACAGTGAAACAGCCCCACAATATAGTTATATGTATATGAAAGCGGTAAATGAAAGCGTATAAACACTTACTCGGTTGTAGAGCTTCCATGCTGTTTGGTTAGTTGTTCAACAAAGAAAGATTGAAAACAACAGTATATTCAAAATCAAAGGAGAAAGTGCTTTGAAAAGGAGAGATTTGGGGCTTACAGCTCAAGGAGAGGCCCAGGGTTTTATCAGTGAGCGCACTGTTGTTTTGAATTTGTACAGAGGGACTTATACAAGTGACTGTAGCCCAAAAAGGTTTTCTGTACAAAGGGATGGGTCTTACACTCTCTCAAGAGGCCCAAAAAGTCTTAAAGAAAAAGAGTGGGGCTTATAACACGAGGGTAGGCCCAGATGATTTTTCCGTTTGAAATGGCGATCGCGCCGAGATTTTCTTTTAACGCAAAGGGACTTATACCATAAGTGAGACCCAAATGATTTTGGTTAAAAGGGGGTTGGGTCTTACACTCTATTAGAGGCCCAAAAGTTTTAAATGGGTCTTATAGCTCGAGGAGAGGCCCAAAAAGTTTGTTTTTCAACGGATGATGACCGCGTCGAACTTTTTGACGGTATCGAGACTTATACAATACTGAGGCCCAAAGATGGTTTGGTCAAAAAAGGATTGGGTCTTACACTCTATTAGAGGCCCAAAAATTTTGAATGGGTCTTATAACTCAAGGAGAGGCCCAAGGTTATTTTTCAAAAAGGCGATGATCGCGCCGTTTGTTTTTTACGGTATCGGGACTTACACAATACACTGAGGCCCAAAGATAGTTTAGTCAAAAAAGGATTGGGTCTTACACTCTATTAGAGGCCCAAAGTGTTTTGAAAATGATTTATGAGGGTTGAATTAATCCAAAAACCCTAATTTGTTTTCAAAAATGTATTTAATTGAATAAAAATTCAATTAAAATGATCAAAATTGTTTAACATAGGAAAAACAAATTGTGATCTTAGATTAATGCTTCAAAAATTAAGTATTTACCTACAAAATAATTAGAAAGCATTAAAAGTTGCAAAATCAATGTGGAAAAAAATTTAAAATGTCAAAAACAATTAAAACATTAATTCTTTGAAAAAATATCAATTATATGAAATAAATAATATTTTTGGTATTTTTTGATAAATTAAAATATTTTAACATTTTTGTGAATTATTAAAAAAAGAATCAACTCAAAATCATTAAAACTCAGAGAGAAATTAATTTTTGAATCAATTAAACAAAAATCACAAAATTCAAATATTCAAATTTCTGAAAATGGCGCCAAGAACACACCAAGAACACGCGCGTGTTCTGAGTTTCCCAAATTTGCGTTTTCTATCCAATCTCACTGAATACTTGATTATATCATGCAATCCACATACCAATCAACTCGTTTCAACCTCACGATCAAGTCTACAACACTTAATTTCATTTAAATTAAACATAAAACATGAAATCACGAAGAAACCTCAAGAACCCTAATTTCTGCATGAAGGCTAGGATTTTTGATACACGATTCAAACAAAGCAATTAATTGAGGGAAAACATTCCATGCATGATTATGAACATATGGCCAAATTATTGTGCAGCAAAAATTGCATGGATCATAGAGTTAGAAGAGCTCATGCTTACCACTTGCAGCTGGTGATCGTGATTTGTGTAGGAGGTGTTACAGTTGTGTTGTGATGATCTGAACAGCTTCCCTAGGTGCTATGGAGTGTGTTTGAACACTTGGAGTGAATTGAAATAGCCTGGAACGATTTGTGGTACCTCAGCTGCAACTTGATTGAAAGTTTGAGCAACCAGCTGGTGATTTTGTGGAATTGGTGTTCCACAACTGATTTAAGTGTTTGATCAGCTCATATGTGATGTATATGAGGTGTGTGAATGATTGGTTTGAGTGGAATTGCCCTCTAGCTCAAAACCCGATAGTTACCTTGCTAAGAAAGGCATTTTTGCCAAGAGAAAGAGATTTTGAGAAAGGCAAGTGTTGTAGGCCTTTGGTGTACTTAAACTGAACACAATTGAGCTCTATTTATAGTAGAGAAAGTTTGTTTTGCAAGGAATAGTCAATGACAACTGCTAAGTAGGTTTGGCCAATGTTGGCAAATGAAAATCCAAGTCTCCTCTAGCCATTGACTAGAGGTTAGGGCACAGAGCTTTGGTTCCCTTGGTCTTGGATAAGTCTTGACTGATTTCAAATGAGAATGGCTCAGTCCATGCCACCTTGATGCTTCCATTGAATGCTCCAATCCAAATTTGGAGTCTTGTCCCTATTTTGGCCATTCTAGGTTCAACATGTTATTTCTTGTTCCAAAGACTTTGGAGGCTTGGCTCAGTGATTGTCCCCTTTAGATTCAATCCTCTGATGTGTCCAAGTGGATAGGAGCATTTGGATTTGGCTGATTTTGGTGAATCGAGCAAAAATGAAAATTCTGCCTTGCCTTGACAGAATTCAACAAGGCAATTTGACAATGTCATAACTCATAGCCCAAATGGAATTTGGCAATGTTCTTGGCCATTTTGGAAAGCCCTTACATGATACAACAACTGTTTGAACATGTTTGGTTTTGATCTCTTTTGAATCCAAGTGAAAAATCCCCCTACATTTGGAAAAAAATGAAGACAGGTTTGGACTTAGTGAAAATTTCACTAAGTGTTGGAAAAAGTGACATTTTCATTTTTCAGCCATTTTGATCACTCCATAACTCAAAATCCTTAATGGATTGGACTTAGGTCTAGTTGAAGTTTTTGTAGAGGGTAATGAGGGCTACAAATCAATCTTTGGATGAGGAAAAAATGGCTTTGTGGTTTAGGATTTATGGTCCTCCAAAGTTGGTACCCTTGCCACTTTATTTTTAACTTAGAAAATTTTCTAAGTTTTTATGGTTACCCCTTTTACAAGTTATCCAACTTTTCTTGATTTTTCTTGATGAATGATGATTCAAATCATACATTAACATCATTTTAGGGTTAAAAATCCATTTTGGTGAAAAATCTCAAAAAGTCAAAGTTGACTTTTGTGCACAGTTGACTTTTTATCAGATGAATTCCAAACTGTGCAATTCTTCAGGAAATCATGTCCTTGACCTAAATCAAACTTGATGGACATGTTCCATGGGTGTTATAGGGTATATTGAATCATGTCTTAGGGTTTGGGAGCATGTCCTGGTCAAAAGTCAAAGTTACAGTTGACTTTTCCCTTAAAACCCTAATTGTGGTGCAGATGAAATTGAGACTTGTTGCTCAAGCTTCTTTGATCAATCCATTGTTCCAAATGGATCAATATAGTTCATTAGGGACCCTCAAATCCTCTCTTGAGGTCTTGGCTCATGATTTGCCCTAAAAGTCAACTTAGGGGTGAATTAGGTCAAGAAACCCTAATTCCTGATTTTTGATGAATGCATCCCCTGAGGCAAAATTGACTTGATGGTTGGGTCCATGAGATTCCATGGAGTATATTAGGCTGTGTTTTGGATCATTGGTTTGTGCCCAGATGAAAAATTTCCATCTGGAGGCCCTGGTCGACCAAAACCCTAATTTGGTGACACTGTCGATCTTGAGACTTGATCCACCTAGAAGGGAGCATCCTTGTGCTTGATCCTTGAAGTGGGAGTCCTTTTGGTCCATTGTGGATGTTTGAGAGGTTAGACAAGTTGAAGATCATGTCATTCCTTGATTGATCCTTTGTCTAAGCACTCAGAGAGGGCTTGAAACCCTGATTTTGATTGTAGAGAATGCTCACCCATCTTTGGGGAGACTGATGAAGTATGATGGTTCCTCTATATTGTGATGATGATTTTCACAATGATGGGAAATCTTAGTGGTCAAAATTTGGGGTATGACAGATGCCCCTATTTAATCTTCTTGGACACGAAGGTGTGAATGACGAAGGTATTCGGGCATTCGGGGTGCAAGAGGATTAAATATCGGAATACCCGAAATTTTGATGGTGGTTATGAATAATAGCTTACGTGTTCATCTTCTTTTGCTAATCAATGATGCTTAGAAAAGGTAAACTTCCCCTCAATCCTGGTCTTCAGCCAAGGAGCTGGTCTCAGTTTTCTTTTGAAATAAACCTCCCCTCAATCCTGGTTTCGTACCAAGGAACTGGTCTTAGTTTCCTAAATAAACTTCCCCTCGATCCTGGTTTCCTACCGAGGAACTGGTCTTAGTTTCTGATGTAAACTTCCCCTCGATCCTGGTTTCCTACACAGGAACTGGTCTTAGTTTCTTTTGTCAATAAACTTAATTGACAAGGGACGCTATGCGTAGCGGTTTTCCTCAAACTTCTCGCCGAATTTTCCTGGGGAGATGCCATTTGACGAAAACAGTCTTGATGTCAGACTTGCTTGGGAACCCAACCGTCTGAGTTGTAGAGTTGCACAAACTTCTCTGTTGGAGACGCCATTTGTTGACTCTACTCGGGGAATGTGAGTTCCTTGAGAGACTGCATTCGTTTGGGGTCTTTACATCATACTTTTCTCGGAGAAATGCCATATGATGTGATCTAATTTTGAGGTGCCGATGACCTTTTCATCAGTGGGTTTTTCGGAGAACAGCAGACTGATACCCAGGTGTCATACCCCAAATTTTGACCGCCAAGATTTCCCATCATTGTACAAATTGTTACCACATTATGGATGTACCTTCATGCCTCATCAATCTCCTTAAAGATAGTTGAGCTTTCACTACAACCAAGAATTACGGTTTTGAGCCCTCCCACAACACTTAGACAAAAGATCAATCAAGGAATGACATGATCTTTAACTTGTCTAACCTCAAAGTTGTGACATCCCAAGTGTTTTGAGCCTTGAAACACCCGATGTCACCGAATTAGGGTTTTGGACGACCGGGACCTCCAGAGTGAAATTTTCACAAGAGGATGAGCCAAGACTCCAACATATGACTCAATATGATCAAAATAACCCTAGAGATCCATTTACAAAGTTAAATTACCCTCAGAGGATGGATTCCTCAAAAGTCGGGAATTAGAGTTTTTACGCGCCGAACCGCTCCGGAGCCAAAAGTCAAAACATGACTTTTTTGGCAAAAATGATCCTTATGATTCATATTTTCATAAAATGCGACTTATAATGTCATTTGAACAAGAATTGATCAAGAAATCATGATAACTTGTAAAAGGGGTAACCTTGAAAATTTGAAAAAATTTCTAAGTTATTTTGTTTGAATGATTTTGGTACCAACTTCCAAGGACCATAACTTGTGATCCAAGCAACCATTTTGGGTGATCCAAAGCCTGATTTGTAGATCTTCCTACACTCTACAAAAGCTTAAACTACCTCAAACTCCAATTCTTCATGGATTTTAAGTTATGGAGTAAACAAAATGACATAAATGAAGAAAATGACACTTTTTCAACACTTAGTGAAAATCTGCCTAAGTTACCAGCCTTGGACATCAATGTTCATGAGGATTTTTCAGTTGGATTCAAATAGTTTCAAGACAAACTATGATCACACATGGATTGTATCATATGAGGGCTCTATAAAAAGTACAAGAGCCTCCCATAACTCAACCTGAGAAGGGAGATATGATCCCCTCAAAATCACCATTTCCAACTATCTTGTACAAGGCAGAATTTGGTGTTTTGCTCGATTTGGAAAAATCAGACAAATTCAAGCCTTGTCATCCATTTGGACACATCAGAGGATGAAATCAAAGGGGAATGATCTGATCCCCAAGCCTCCCAAGTCCAAGGATCTACATGTAGCTATGTCATCCTAAAAAGGCTAAAAAGTGCCAAGACTCCAATTTTGTTTCAATGCATTCAATGGATGCATCAAGGTGGCATAAACTGAGGAAAACTTAACTGAATGAGTCAAGCCTTATCTCTGAACCAAAAGACCATAGGTTTGTGCTCTAACCTCAAGTCAATGGCTAGAGGAGACTTGAGATTCCATTTGATCCATATTGGCCACAGACCTGCTGTAGTTGCCACACACAATTGCTGCCAAAACAAACTTAACACACTATAAATAGAGCTCATTTGTGATCAGTTTAAATGCACCAAAGCACCCAAACTGATGCTTTACTCAAAATCTCTTCTTCACTCCAATTTTGTCTTCTAACTCAAGTCACTATAGGGTTTTGAGATTGAGAGTGATTCCAACCAAACCAATCACACACACACCTCATAAACATCATGTATGAGTGATCCATAACACAAAATCACATCTGGAACATCAAATTCACGAAATCACCAGCCAATTGCTCAAGTTCTTGACAAAGTTGCAGTTGAGGTACCACAGCCAGTTCCAGCTCATTTCAATCCACTCCAAGCATTCAAACACACTCCTTGGCACATAAGGAAGTTGTCCAGATCATTGGAGCCTAGATGCAACACCTTCATCATCAAACTCGATCACCAGCTGCAAGAGGTAGACCTGAACCCTTCAAACTCTATGGTCCATGCATCATGAATGAATTTTTGAGTTACCATCTTGTTTATGCATGTTTGTAGAGTAATAACCCTTAATCATTTGACATGAATCCATCGTGTATAGAATTTCATTGTGTTCATGTTGAAATTAGGGTTCTTGAGGTTTTCTGTTGATTTCTCCCTCCATAATTAATATAAATGCAATTAAACTATATGGTTGTGATCCTTGTTCAAAAACGAACAAGATTGGTACTTGAATCGTGTAAAACCATTGAGGAATTAAGGAGAAAAGTGAGAAAATGCAAATCTGCAGAAACAGGGCACGCGGGCAAGAACTTAGTGTTCTTGACACCCTTTTTCAAATTTTTGAATTTTTGAATATTTTGATATTTTTGTTAATTGATTCAAAAATTAATTTCTCTCTGAATATTTGTGTTTTTGAATTGATTCTTTTTCTCAAAATTCACAAAAATGTTTAAATATTTTATTTTACAAAAAAATCCAATTTATATTATTTTTTAATATAGTTAGAATTTTTGTAATTAATTTCATTTTTATTTGTTTTAAACATTTTTAAATGAAATTCCCACTTTGATATTTCAAAACCAATTGAATTTCAAACTTTCATGTAATTAAACATGATTTTTCAAAATATTTTTCAAAGTGTACAACTTGTTTTTGAATATATTTGGTATTTTATATCATTTTTTTCATTTAATTTCCTTTGAAAAATGACAATTTTATTTAAAATTAGGGTTTCCTCTTGATTTTAAATTTTAAAATTTTTTGGGCCTCTAATAGAGTTTAAGACCCAATCCTTGTTGTATATAAATAATTTTAGGCCTCAGTCATTGTATAAGTCCCGATACGATTAAAAAAAATCTCGGCGCGGTCGTCGTCTTTTAAACAAAAATCATCTGGGCCTCTCCCTGAGTTGTAAGCACCATCTCTTGTACAAACTTTTGGGCCTCTAATAGAATGTAAGACCCATCCCTTGTAAATATAAACCTTTTTGAGCCTCAGTCATTGTATAAGTCTCACTGCGATTTCAGAAAATCTCGGCGCGATCGCCATTTCAAAACAAAATCAACTGGGCCTACCCTTGTGTTGTAAGTCCCATTTCTTTTCTTTTTCAAAGCTTTGGGTCTCTCCTTAAGTTTTAAGATCCATACCTTGTAAACATAAATAATTTTGGGCCTCATTCGTTGTATAAGTCCCGATATAATTTTCAGATCAACGATACGATCACTGTTTTTCATCTGGGCCTCTCCTTGAGTATAAGCCCCAATCTTATTTTCAAAACAAATTTTCCTTTTTGATTTAGGTTCAAATTTATAGTTGTTATCAAAATTTTCTTTAATTTCTTGAACAACTAACCATACATCTGTTACAATGGAAGTTTGCTCGCCTGTAAGTTTTAAACAGCTTTCTTTTACATACTTGCACATATATATATTTGTTTGTGCTGGAAGTTTGCTCACCTGTAAGTCCTCCTACCTTCTCTTTTACATAAAGTATATATTTCATATGTATATATATATATATATATATATATATGCCTGTATCTTATCTTGCTTAGAGTTTTCCCTGACAATTAGGTCTAGAACTAGATAAAGCCAGTGGCCACTCTTTCAACAGTCAAAACTAGTTCCACATAGGAATTCCAGATACAGTCTTGCCTTCTCTTGGGTTTATACAATATGGAACAAAGAGAAAGGCATTATTCCCGGTGAAATTTTTCTCATATTGTCACTATTAGAAATTGTCAAAGAAATTCATTTTCCCCAGAGAGGATTAATTCTCGGTGAAACCTCTCTTGAATCTCTTCAAACCCTAGAACTGTTCACTAAAGAAAAGATTATTCCCAGTGAAACTTTTCTTGAACTTTTCTTAAGTTTGGACCCACAGGCTTCCTAAAAACATTTCAGCCTCCTCTTGGGCTTTGTACAAGGACCCTCCGGCTTCTTAGTAGTTCTCATGCCTTCTCTTGGGCTTGATACAAGGACCCTGAAGACCTCTTAAAGGTATAAGACGGAACTTAGTCATCCTTTGCTAAAGCAGTCTTTCCAAAGTGTCAAGACATCAAAAACCATTTTAGGGTTGATTCTCATCCCTTAAAGCACCAGCCTCCTCTTGGGCATCATCCAAAGATAAACCTTCCATACCAGTAGACTTAGACAGTCTAATCTCAGATCTCAAAGTCATTTTCAAGTTCCCTACAAACACAGGAAAAAACCCTGGCAATTTAATCAATCCCCAGTAGAGTTAAAACCCGTGGGTTCTGAAAATCAGTCTTTCATCCTAAATTTACCCAGATAGGGCCAGCTTATCATCAGAACCTTAAGGCATCTGATACCTCAACTCTTCTGGAACCCTCAGCAAGAGTTGATTCCCCATTTTGGACCTGCCTCTGGATCTCAATAATCCTCAGCAGAAGCCAGCCTCCTCTTAGGCTTTGTATAATGACTTTCCTCGGCAGAGTTAGCCTCAAGAGCACTCTCTTGTTAAGACCATCACTTTTCCATCACTCCCTTGTTGAGTCCAGCACTCTTTTGTTGAGTCAAGCCTTTTCTAGCCTCCTCTTAGGCTTTGTATAAAGATTTTTTCCCCACTCTCTTGTTGAGTCACCCCTTTCAGCCTCAATCTTGGGCTTTGTACAAGACAAACAAAGTACTCTCTTGTTGAGTCAATCTTACTTCTTAAAGCACTCTCTTGTTAAGTCAATCACCTTTTAAAATACTCTCTTGTTGAGTCAATATCTTTCAGCCTCAATCTTGGGCTTTGTACAAGACACATATAAATCTCCCTAAGCAGAATCAATCTTCTTTTCAGCCTTCTCTTAGGCTTTATATAATGATTTTCCCCATTAAAGTCCGCCTTAATCTTGGGCCTTTTACAAAATAAATCATACTCTCCAACTGAGTCAGTCAACTACTTTTAGCCACAATATTGGACTTTGTACAAGACAGATAAAACCTCTCACCAGTAGAGTCAGTTTTCCCTTTTAGCCTCAATCTTGGGGTTTGTACAAGACAAACAAAATATTCCCCCGGAAAAGTCAACTTTTAGCCTCCTCTTAGGCTTTGTATAATGATATCCCCCCCCCCCAAAGAGTCAGTCTCTTTTTAGCCTCAATCTTGGGCTTTGTACAAGACAGATAAACACTCTCTTGTTGAGTCAGTCTTTTCTAGCCTCCTCTTAGGCTTTGTATAAGGACTTCTCCAATGGAGTCAATCAATCTCTTAGCTTCAACCTTGGCCTTTGATCAAGGCACACAAAAATCAACATCCCTTCAGAGGGAATAAAAAACTCTCTGTAGGAAGACATTTCTCTGTGTTATCACTCTTCAAAACAGAAAATAAAACAAACCTTAATCCCAGATAACTGTTGTACGTGGCACACTTATTGATTCAAAATATCCAAGTTGTAGTCCATCTTTTACCCTGGTAAATTCTCTCTCATCTAATTGCTGTAAGTGGCAAGCCTCTGGATTATTTACATCCACGCCACTGTCCCTCTCTTAGCATGAAAGATTCCTAAGGAAAAATGGCATTTCTCTACACTAAGTTAAAGTTTCCTCCTTCAGGACAAATCCCTATAAAGGAAATTATGGCATTACTGGATACACATATCCCAGTTAAAGTAATTCTCCTTTATAATCAGTCACCCAACAGTTGTGATAAACAGACGAGATGTCTCCCTTTAGAGATAACAAATTCTCTATCAGTCAAACCTTTAGCTTCAATCTTGGGCTTTGAACAAGACACAAATACTCCTTTAGCTTCAATCTTGGGCTTTGAACAAGACACCAAAACATCTTTTCATGGGAGGAACTACGATCGCTTTGATTTCCCTGTTTCTTTAAACAGGAATACGTAGGCATAAGATTGTTAAATCTTAGCGAGCACGCCAGTCAAAAACTCTAGGTCCAGTACCTCCACACCAATCAAAACTGAGGTCCAGTACCTCACCGAAATCATCAAAACTCACTCTCTCTCTCAAACATCTCCCAAAGGAGAAACTTCCCCATTTACAAATAAACACCAGCAAGTAGAAAGCAGTAAGGAAAATTGCTAACAACTTGTGGATAACCACATATAGGATGGGTAACTGACAACTCCCCATCGTATAACCTGACCCTGAACTCCCCACATCTCTTAAGCGTTTGTTCAGTTAAACATTCGCGTGCAAGGTTAGTTTTAGATAGCTTCCCTTTCCCTTCCAGCTTCACGGGATAAATAAGAAATCAAAAAGTAGCACCCCACTCCTACCATTGCGGTGAGGAACCCATGGCGATAAGGTGGTCGCATCACCGACAAAAATCGCACGCTACACCAGGATATAAGTAACTGCAGAAACACAGATGTTTCGACATCTGTTCCAACATGTTAATCAATACTAAACTGTAAATTGCAGAATGATAAATAACACAGAATATGATGACCCAGTTCGGTGAAAATCACCTACATCTGGGGGATACCAATCCAGGAAGAAGAATCCACTATCAGTAGTATAGTTTTATGTAAACAACCTCAAGTTTATAGTAAACACCCACATTTACCTATCACTACCCAATGCAGACTTTACCTAAGAACTCCATCCTAGATAAGAGAAACTCATCTCACTCCCTAAATTACAACCTGAGATTATCTAACAATTACTACACCATAACCGTATCATCCTATTGAAAGACACCCCTTTCAATACAAAGTTCAGTGAAGCATCCTTGACTAACAAGTTAACTTGGATTTGCTTCAAAGCTTTATCCAAGAACACTACACGATTCATTACCTATGGGTTTCTGAATCTGTATAAGTACCTATGTCTACCGCAATGTATCAAATCAATACAGAGGGAGACTTACAAGAGAAACCTACAACTCTCAAAACCTAAACCCTACTTTACAAAATAGGATTCCTAAGTCTGTGTCGTTCTCTCTCTCTCTTCTGCCTAGGTCTTGGTCTTCTTTTATAGCCTTCTGCTGAGTTAGGCTTCATATCTTTGGTCCTTGATCCACTGTCACTCGTGCCTTGAATCTCAGAACAGATTTAAAAACAAACCCTGTTGTGACAGTCATGATGTCGAATCTTCATGCTATGACATTTTATTCGACATCTTTGGTCTGGGGCATAAATCTTCATGTTGGAACATCTTTTCCAAAATTATGTTTTACCAAAATTTAGTCAAACCATTGGAGCTTTTAGCCTTGCATGAGAAACTTGACTTGAGTTGAGCTTGTGTTTAAGATGAGATAAAGTCCGAAGTCTGAGTTTGCCTTGAGGTGTCCAATGTAATGCCAATACAGAGGATAAGTCATATCAAGTGATTAAGAGGCTTTTGATCACTTGACTGGACAAGGGGAACTAGATGAATGAATGGACTATTTGATCAAAGAGAACTTTGATCAATTAGTCGACCAGGGACCAAATCAAAATTTGAAACAAGCATTTAAATTTGAATAAATTGAATTCAAGAACCAATCAAAGATGTTAAGCAAATCTAATTCTAACATTAACTAATTTTAAAAACGGTGAACATGGCATCAAAACTATACAACTAAAATGTTAATCCAAATTCTAATGTAAACGTGTGTATTAGTTTGAAAATAAATTCTAAAACTAAGTCAAATTTAAATTCTATCGAAAACATAAATTGCATTATTATTTGAGAAAATCTAATTAAGACATGGATTAAGGGATTGAATTAACAAAAATCTAATTAAGTTCTACATTTTAACAATATTTTTCAAAGTATTTTTTTATGTAAAAAAGCTATTAAATAAAAGGAAACAACTAAATAAATAAAAAAAGGGAAATAAAACAAAGAAGAGACAAGGGATGTATTGTCTCTGCAGAAGGTGTGCACAGCGAAATGTATGGGACAAAGCCTTAAGGACCAAAGCCATACTCAAAGAAGTAGCAGAGGAGGGTGTGTTGGTGGTAATAGGGTGTAGAATGGAGTTTGGTGGGGCAAGAGCGTTAGGCCCATGCACTGAAGCAAAACCGATGAGAATTTCTTAATCCACCCCTTGATACTCTTAGGCACCTAGTGAATTTCCTTTTATGCCCCCTGCTTCCGGAGATACACATCCGAACGCACTTTTTTTTTCCAAAATTTGGTTGTTTCCAGAGCAACATCTATGGAATAATTTTCTACTGGTATACGCTGGGAAAAACTTCAAAATAATTCAGTTCAGGGAAACTTTCGTAGATGCACCTCCGGAACGTCTAAGCGCCATAATGTTCTGTAGATACAGCTCCAAAAGTTTCTGCTATATTTTAAACCTGCATGATCACTCCCCCCATTGTTGTGTTATCTTCTTCCATACTCACCTTCACGAACCTAAAAAACCTTACATTATCAATATCATTTTCACTCCAAAGCTCCAACTTTTTCGTGCAACAAATCAAAGGGAGCAAGAGAAGATCGAATTTCAGGTAAAGATTGTACTTTGTCCACTACATTGCTCACATTAATCATCAAACTTTTGGGGGGGAAAAGTAACGTTGCTTTTGGAGTTGTACGTCCGAAACGTGTTGAAGATGAACACTTCCGGATGTACATCTCTGGAACGTGTCTGTCAACTGTTTTTTACAGCAGATTTGTAATTTTTGTTTATTTTTCTTATTATTTTCAAATAGATATGGTGCACCCAGATAATATCTCAAAATAATTAGTTTCTACAAACGATGTTTCTCCGAATGTTCAAGGGGTTGTCGTAAAGTCGGTAGATGTTGGCGTTAACTTTAATAACAAGCAAGAGTTTGATGATCGTGATAGCATGCTCACATGGATTCGTAGGACTGCAACTAGACTTGGTTTTGGTGTGGTTATAGGAAGATCGGATAATGGTTCGGAAAGAAGAAACGCTTTTGTAACATTGTTGTGCAAAAGAAGCGGGAAATATCATACTCCTCTACGAAAGTTTAAAAGAGATAACACCGGTAGTATAAAATGTGAATGTCCTTTTAAGATTCATGGTTACATGTTGAGTACCAAAAAGTGGAAATTTAGTGTTATTTGTGGTTTGCATAACCATGAACTATGCTTAAAGTTACAAGGTCGTCCTAGTGTATGTCGGCTCAAGCCGGAAGAGAAGACATGTATTAGTGACATGTCATTGAATCTTGTCCAACCACAAAATATACTTGCCACATTGAAACGGAAGGAACCCAACAATATATCAAATATAAGGCAAGTGTATAACATTCAGTACCGCACCAACAAGGCGATTAGGGGAGATAGATGTGAGATGCAACAACTGTTGAAATTGTTGGATGATAACAGTTACGTGTCCCGTTACAGAACTTACGACGATGGAGTTACGGTCCAAGATATTTTTTGGACTCATTCGAATTTGATAAAGTTGTTCAACACGTACTCGACAGTGCTCATTCTTGATTCTACCTACAAGACCAACAAGTATATACTTCCTTTATTTGAGATGGTTGGTGTTACGTCTACTTTGAAGACATATGCCGCTGGTTTTGCTTTTTTGGAGTGTGAAAAAGATGACAATTTTACATGGGCATTAGAGGTTTGTCGGTCACTTTTGAAGGACCAAATTGAGATGCTTAAAGCGATTGTTATCGACCGTGATACCGCATTGATGAATGAGGTTGCAAAGGTATTTCCTTCTTCTAATGCATTACTTTGTCGATATCACATGACAAAGAAAGTGAGAAGTTGGGTTAAACCCGCGGTGGGGGCGAAACAAGTAGAGTCCGAAGGTGGAAAATTGGTGAAGGTCGGTGTGATTGTTGATAAAATAAGGGATGCATGGAATCGTATACTAAATTCTTCCACAAAAGAATTATATGCCGATTCCGTCATTCAATTCTGGAAAGTGTGTGAAAAATATCCTGCTTTATTAAAATACGCTGAAAGCACCATTCTTGATCAGGTGAAAGAGAAGATAGTTTGTGCGTGGACTGATAATGTCCGACACCTTGGAAATGCAACCACCAACAGAGTTGAGTCGGCCCATTCTAGTTTGAAAAATTGGTTGGGTAATAGCAAGGGGGATTTGTGTCAAGATTAGGACTCCGTAAATCTCATGATTAAAAACCAACATAATGAGATACAAACAACATTTGGTCGGAGTATAACGGTATTGGAACATCAATTTAAAGACAACATTCTTTATTCTCAATTGATCGGCAATATGTCTCGGTCGGGGTTGAACTATATTTTTCACGAGGCCAAACAAGGTTAAACTGTAGGTTCCGATAGCGCAAAGTGTGGTTGCACTATTGTGAAAACCTATGGTCTTCCGTGTGCTTGTGTTATTGCTAAAAATTTGAAACTAGGTGAGCCAATAAGAATGGACGAAGTTTGCCCTAATTGGAAAAGATTTAGTTTTGATGATGATGGTTGCATGGAAGGAGGTGTCGCGGTGAAAATTGGATACCATAGTTATTTGTTAACTAGGATCGCATTTTTAATGTCACCACCGGTCTTTGATTTTATCCAAGGGAAGGGAGAAAAACCGAATTCCCACAATGCAATGCAAAAGCACTAAGATTCTAAGTTCGGGGGTTGGTTATACCTAGGGAAGGTGTTAGCATCCTAGATATCTGTAGTACTCTACAGGAACCTTTTGATTTATGTTATTTGTTATTTTTTTTGTTTGCTAAGGGTTTAAGGGTAGGTGATTTATTATTTTTTTTAATCCTAAGTGTGCTCGACAAGATATCGCATCTTGTGCCTACATATCTTGTCAGGAGGGAATCAGAGCACTTGTAGTTCCTTATTTAAGGATACTAAATGTTTAAAGGTTTTAGGAGAAAAGATGAGTCATCATCTTAAGAAAACCACCACAGTTTTTGAAAATTGTTTGGGTTTTGTGGGGTATGGGATTGTATGTCCCTTCTTTGAGATGATTAACATCTAATTCTCTTGTGTGGAGAATTAGGTGGGCTAAAGTTTGATTTTTAAAAAAATCAAAATTAAGGGGGACAAACCTAGGAAATTTATCCTAAGTTGTCTAATAGTCTTAACTTAAGGGTGTCGAGTATGAATGCAAATGATGTGCACCATGCACAATAACGTGGTTATTATGCATGGGATTTTCCCTTGGATATTTTATACGGTTAATTACGTTATTTAGGCGAGGGTGCTAGCAAAGTGATGCTAGACTTGTGTCTTGTGATCAATAGGTCGAATGCGATGCCCTAAAGCGATCGACTTATATGGGTGGAAAATTGGCTCGACGTTGGATCGAGAAATTTTTAATATTTTGAAAGGGTTTAGTCAAATAGTAACGAGCATATATTCATCAAGATAAGCATACAAAAACATGGCCAAATACAAACAAGATAATAGAAACATTCAAGCGTACGATGGTGGATTCTAATAACTAAGAAAAGTTGAATTGGGGGGAGATTAGCATGGACTTATTATTGATTTGAAAAGTTATTAGAGATTATTAATTTAGAAAAGGATTAAAGTCTTATCTTATGAAGATGATTTTGAATTAATATTTGCAAGAGTTTTATATATTCTAATTTTAGATACAAAGTTAATATTACTTTGAAAAAAGTTATTAAGCATAATCTAGAAAAAGGATTTACTATTATTTTTTGTGTTAATAATTAAAGATTTAAGTTGTACTAAAAAAAGATTAATTTATTGAAATTATTTTTAAATTGAAAAAAGTTAAAGATTTTTTTAATTAATTTTAAAAGGATTATTTTAGTATTAAAGTTATTAAAAGAAAAAAGTTAATAAGGGTTTGTTAATTAAAAAAGCAATTTTGGTGTTTTAACGAATAATAGTTTTATTTTAAAAGATTTACTAGAAAAGGTTTTTTATTATTAGTTATAAATTAAAAGAAAGTTAAGTTATATTTTTATAAAAGTAATTTTTAATGGTTTTTAATTATAAAAAAAGATTTGATCATGAAAAAAAAGGTTAAAAGGAAAAGAAACGGAGTCCATCGCAGACCCTCATCTCATGGCCGTGTGATGTGCGATAGTTGTGATCAAGTGGGTGAAAGTGAGGTTGCACCGTAGTGCTATGTGTGCGTGGTGTACACGTGTGATCATACAATATCCTCAGAAACAAAAACGAAAAACTCAAGCGAAATCTCACTCTCTCCATCTTCTCTCTCTCGTCTTCTACTACCTCTCACACAAAGGTTCTAAACCCTAACGCTCAAAATCTCGCCTCTATCTCTCGTTCTCTCGATCGTCTCTCCATCGCTCTCGATTAAACAAGCAATACCCTAACTCCACACGGCCCAACACCCCAATTTACTATATTCAAGGTTTACATTTACAATGGAATAAAGCAATAAATAATAATAATAATAATAATAAAAAAGAGAAAATGCTTGGTGCGAACTCGAGCGGCTCCTCGTACAGGTATATCTTCTGAACCCTTTCCTCTTGATGGTTCCTCCGTGTGTTTATATGTTGATCCTCTGCCATGTTGTTGTTCGTGTGGTTATTAGGAATTTGTGTGTTGTTGATGTTCTACCAATGTTTTACTCTTTCTTCGTGTATGTTGCTAATGGTGATTTGCTTTGAAAACATAATGCATGTGTATTCCATTGCTCTATCGTTGCCTCTATTTGATTTCAATCATGTTTTTCGCCTTGAGATAATGTGTTGAGGAGTTTCTCTATAGCGCCCTTTTGTTTGAATTTTGAAAAAATATCGTGGAAGAGGTTGTGGTGTTGTGAACGGTGAGAATGTTCTAGGATGTTTCTTTTTCTGTGTGATCTTGCAGGTTTTCTGCTATTACGATCTCTGTCCCATTCGTGTGTGTTCTGTTCCTTTATATAGGCCTTGAGTGATTGAATTTCTGATCTTGCAATTGAATACGAGAAATTGCTTTGTCTATTCTTGTTTTGGAAGGTTTTTTGAATTGTGTCTGGAATGATATCTGCTATGAACGTGATCGAAACCGATTTGGAAAGTTTTTGAAATGTGTGGGAACATGTCTGGTTTTGTTTTGGGAATAATTTGAATGGTGTCTGGATCGTGTTTGTGATAACCTGAAAACACAATCTAATTTTCTTTTCTTAATTCTGAACTCCATGAAAACCTTCCATTTCTGAATTATCCTGTCTAATTGTGTTTTGGAAACTCTGATCTTATCATGAATATTCTATTACTCTACTTGCTGATTTGGTCTTTCCATGTTTTGCAGTAAAAAAACTCCAATAACAGCGTATACTTTGAGGATTATTTTGGAATGAAGAACAAGCTGTTGAGTTATGCTTTTCTGAACCTCGCTTGAAATAAGCATAGCAGTTACAGTGCTCCTTTTTGGATTCTCGTTTTATTCTTTGACTGAAAGGTGTCCGATTTCTTTGACAAGAACAATAAAAATTCTAGGTGAATACTTGAGAGCTGCTCTTTCACAAGGTTGTTACTATTGTTTGACTAACTTAAAAGATTCTACAAGAGACAAGGTCACCATATTTGGTAATGGCAATACGAAAGGTCCATACTTTGTCAAGAATCGAAGATCATTGTTGGTTTTGAAGTGCCCCGTTATTTGTGAATTGTTTTGGAAAGGTTTTGAGTCTTTGTTCCCTTGCTTTTTCAATTTACGATCAATGAGGAATTCGCGATCAAAAAATCCTCGTCAGTGTTTCCTTTTACATTTATGCAAGTGAAGACAATGGGATGGTTTTAGTTTGGTTGAAGAACCTCACAAGTCTAAGTCATGAAATAGTGCAGGTTGGGGTGCTTCATTCTTAATGTTGCTATGGTTTTCTCAATAGCAAGATGTGTGTCTCGCTTCAGACTTATCCCCAGTAAGTGACGAGTAAATCATTTTACAAATATAAATATGCATTAGTTGAACTTTACCTAATTGTGCTTCTGCCTACGCAGCAATTAGACCGCATCAGACACAACGCAGTGTCGTCTTGAAGAAGAATCTTTTCTGCCAAGCCCTTCAGAAAAACCACAAGCAAAGTATGTTTTGGATCCCAAATATTCTACAAGAAGCTAGTTGTCTTTTGCTCACTTTTGATGGCTACGGTGAAGCATGTATGTCTCGAAATAACATGATTCCTCGTTAATTTTATGTAGGTCAAGTGCTTGTTGGAGTGAGCTTGAGGAAGTTCACGGATGTAGTCCTTGCATATGGGTTTAGTGATGAGTATACCTTGGTTTTCAAGAAGAGCACCAAAGCCCATGAATTTGGGTGCACATAACATTTGGAGCTATGCTAGATATGTCCTGCAAGTTCATTTTTTGGAGCCAGCGCATCTGTCAATAGACCTGATGGGAGAGTTTTGAAACATAAGTTCAATTCAGCTTGTGGTAACTTTTCTAGGAACTCTTCACAACTTTTATCAAATCAGACGAGTTCCTTGGCCAGGGTATCAGAAGGGCCGAGAGCTAGTGATGGGAGGAAGCATGACTTGGCTCATGTAAGTGTTTCTGGAAGTAGGTTTCTCAACATAGCTTCATCAGCTGTTCATTAGGATAGAAGTTCTAATGCCTTAGTCCAACCTGTAAGTGCTATGTCTAATGGGAATGCTATTTCTCGTCGTAATCAACTGGAAGTAGGTGCTTCAAGTGAATCCTCTCATTTTTCATCGAATCCTAATGGACAGTCTGTAGGTGGTAAACTTACGCTGAAGTTCTCCAATCGATGTTACCGTGTGCGACTTCTGCACTTACACAAGATGAATAGAACTGAATGATGGACATATGGAAACGAGCAACTAAGAATACAATATTCAATGAATGGATAACTGAATGCTTGATAGAGAGTCCAGGACCACAAGTATATTATGTGCTTCCAGGGTTTGGAACAATTACATCAGTTTGCAAAGGAGTATAAACATCTTGGAATAATGAGCATCAGCAGCATTTTTCAAGTTATGAAAATGAATTGTTGAGTCAAACGCCGCACATCCGCATTACAGGTATCGACGATTCAACATCAGCTTATGCCGTGGGGGTGGACAGTGAGCTCATTTATACCTATGCAAAGATTGATCGGCTTGGTGGAATTGAAGAGTTTATACTAATGCCAAACGTTACCAATTTACCAGTTGTTGGAGATCGCTTGAATTTGGAATTGTTCCGTACAAGTTATTTTGGATTCCAATCCAATTTGTAATAGCATGATGACTTATACTCTTAGAATAATAATATGAACCTTAGATTGAACTTTCTGAATCTTAGAACATGGTGAAAAATAATCTCCTTGTTCTTGAATTTTATTTTGGAATACTGAATTTTCATGATAAATCATATTTTGCCAAAATTCGCGAAGTCACAGATAGGAATGTTTATAGTCTGAAACTTAGAGATTTTGAACATAGACTTCATTCCATGAGGGAGCATGAATCATAATTTCCTTTTTATTTTGTGAAGAGCTTTAAACCTTGTACCCTTTGCATCCTATAGCTTGAAAATGAAATTTCCTAACTGTAATTTTTGTAAAGGATATGATCATGAATTCCACTTTAAGAACACTTTACTAAATCTTGGTTAAATAAAGTTTATCACTTCCACCCATCTTGATCACAAATTAGAAAGTCCAATCTGTTAAGATCAAAAGAACCACCTTTATGAATAAGAACGATGTCTTGCTTGATCTTCATATTTTAAAATTTTTATAAGTAATATTGACATCATCTTGTACATTTTTTGGAATCTTGAATGGCATCCCATCATCTTGAGTGAAATAATGTGGACTTGAGTTTGCCTCTTGGAAATCAAACTTCTAATTCCTTCCAGAGTGAATTTTCCTTGATGGACCATTGTTTAAAACACAAAGCACACACATCTCTTAAGTCTTGAGAAACTGACAGAGGGGGGAAGATGCTAACTTGTAACACAACCAGTGATCAATCTCTAGGGACCACTCATCATATCAGAGGGTATTCTGTGGGGGGGAAACTGAGGAGTCTTGAGGGGAAAAGGCTTGGTAGTGGTTTAGGGATCAAAGAGGGTGAGGGCACAATCTCACGGTAATCCACACATATCTTGCAAGGACCAGGGAACTTCCACAAACACACACACACAACACAGCCTTCAAGCCTTTGAATCTTCTGCAGCAGTACCTGTCCTTAAAAAAGGAAACAAACAGACAAATCTAGATAAAGCGGTTAGTTATGCATGAATAATTGACCTAATATGTAATGGGAAGAACAAGGCGGGGATCTTAGGGTCAAAAATTAGGGTGCGACAGATGCCCCTATTTAAGTTTCTCCTATTCGAAGATATGAAGATCGAAATCTTCATCTCGACGAGCTAGGAGGGACTTAAATACAAACATGCACAATTTTTGGCTCTAAGATGCCACCAAATGCACATGCTATGAAATGAAAATGATATGATATGCAAGACAGAGATCCTGTGAGGAATAATGTCACAGGGGAAAACTAATGCTGAAACACAACTAAAGAAAGGGAAAACCCGACGAGGGACGACTCAGCGAGATACGACTCCAACGGGGAAAGATCTAACTCCACTGGGGGAAAGAGACTACCAACTGACAATCACAGGGGTAGCTTAAACAAGTGGCAAGAAACTTGAAAGGAACAGGATAACTTACTACCAACAGCTGGTAGCCTAAGCCAAGGTATCTGGTTGCAACAAAAGGTCGTACATCACACACGATAGCCTAGGTTGAGGTAATAAACTGGGGAAGAAGGATCACCTACTGCCAACTTGTGGCAGCCTGAGCAAAGGTGTCCGACTCAAAAAGAAAGGTGTGTTACCTACTATCAAGTATATGATAGCCTAAGCGAGGTAAACACCAAAGGAAAGATGACCTACTACCACCACGGTAGCCTAAGCGAGGCATCTGACCAAAACACCAAAAAAACGACTGTTTGTCGAAGTCTGCTGGAGATCTACTGCCGAGAATAACCAGAGAAATTAATATGAAATACCTACTGCCGAGGTCTTCTGGAAATCTTCTGCCGAGAATAACCAGGGAAATACCTACTGCCGAGGTCTTCTGGAAATCTACTGCCGAGAATAACCAGGGAAAATGAAAATGAAATACCTTCTGCCGAGGTCTTCTGGAAATCTTCTGCCGAGAATAACCAGAGAATTTAATATGCAATACCTACTGCCGAGGTCTTCTGGAAATCTACTGCCGAGAATAACCAAAGAATACCTACTATTTGTCGAGATTTAATGTAAACCAGGGAATCTACTGCCGAGATCCTGGAAAGAGACGACTGTTTGTCAAAATTTAAAATAAACCAGGGAATCTACTGTCGAGATCCTGGGAGGAAACGAATGTTTGTCACAATTTGAAATAAACCAGGGAATCTACTGTCGAGATCCTGGAAGCTTCACCGGGGATTTTCAAAAGAGATGTGGGCCGGCTGACTTGTAAAATATGTCTTCTCAAATAAAGAGAAAGACCGTCTGAATCTTCATTAAACTTTTTGAAGAAAATGCCATTCGATAGAAGTAACTTGAATTATGGACCCATTGGGGAGAATACCACCGAGAAGTAATATCGTTGTAGCTGAAAACTATATTGAAGCTAGTAAAATTCTTAATAACAGGAGTTCTCAAATAAAGAAAATATTTGGAAAGTCTTCAACGAACCTTTCTGACGTATTTCCGGCGAGATAACATCTGACGGAGAATATTTGATAACCTTGATAACTTCACCGAGGATAGACGAAATGTCTTGAGGAGACTGCCATTTGTCATCCGGATAGAAAGCAGAGCTCAAATAAAGAGCTACCACTTGTTGTATGGGTTTAACTCTCGTAATACTGCTGGAGGAATAATTTCCTGTCTTCCATAGAGAACTTCAAATAAAATCTTCTTGAGGAGACACAGTGCAAAATAAATGCACGCTCAGTCTATAATCAAAGCCTTGAGATATCCGAAATTTGATTGTCAGGGACCAAAGTTCAATCCAGGAAATAACTGAAAAGAAACGGTCAAACAAGACTCTAATCAGTGAGGAATGAGCTCAACTGGGGTTTATCTTTGTCCAAAATGGAAAAGAAAACTAAAGCAACCATCTTCCACGAGGATCAAACTCAGTGGGAATTAGAAAGGACATGTTTTTCCTGCCTAGGGCTGACGATTCTATTTGGAGGGAGCAGACAAAACCCAGTCACTTGGGATAACCACGGCCAAAGTGAAAGAACGAAACAAGCAACAAAAAAACAGGATGCAAAATGCGCACATGCCATGAATCTACATGAAAGAATGCCATGCTATGCTTATGCTTATGCTGACAAAACAACAGAGAGAAGCAAACAGGAGATGAAAACAAGCATCTCGATATGAATACTCGACCAATCTTTGTAATATAAGAAGCATCACTGGGGATAAATGGAAAGTTGTATATGAGGCCACGGTCCTGCTTCAAAGCTTCAAATCTCTAGGGAAAATAGAGCACTCCACTTGGGGATGAACATCGTGACTTCACTTAGGGTTGTCAAGATGAACCTCGTGATTTCGTTGGGGATGAGGAAGATTCACTGGGAACGAATCAAACTCAATGGTCGAAAAGACTTCATGGAGGATAAAATAAATATCCACTTCATCGAGGAAGCTTGAATCAATAGTAGTTGAAAATGTCAAAGATAAAACTTCGAGGGGATGAAATAAACATCCGCCTTCACTGGAGAAGATTGAGAAAATCCAATGAGGAGTGAAATAAACAATCAAAGTCTGAGGAGAAGGTTGACTTCAGGCAGCAATCAAAGTTTCAACTAAAGCAGAGAACTTCTCCACACCAGCCCTCAAAGTAGTCACTTCCTTGCGGAGTTCACAATTTTCTTGCTCAATGTTATCCATCCTTCCTGCGACTGGCTCGAGTATTGTATCGATGACTCAGCTTGTCTGAGAAGAGAAACACGGATGAGAACCTGGAATGCAAAGGAATGCAAATGCAAATAATGTGTATGATGCAACAAGATTCATGGAACTTAGCTATTTATAATCATCATGGAATATCAAAAGACTCGATTTTTAAATAATCATTAAAATGGTTACGATAATCAATATCCGGAATATTAAAACAGATTTATTAATAACGCGTCGGTATGCCTTACAACAGTCATAACGGAAAAGCTAAATAAAAGCTAATAAAGATGGATCTAAGGAGACTCTTCCAACGGTCTTCTTGAATCCTTTGACTTCTTCTTCCAATTGAGCTTCCAAGGTATAGATTTAGGACTAGAGTAACTTCTTTCCAAAATTTATCCTTTTTTAGTCATATTAGCTCGGACATTTATCGAAGATAGTAAATGGATTCTTGTCTTGAATAAGTAACTCCATTAGCCGAGAATATTCTTTAAGAGTTGTCACCAACAGTGATGGACTGGAGTAGAGTAGATAGTATTTCCTTATCAATAAGGGCTTCCCCATATCTGGTCTTGAACCCTTCTTTATATGTCAACAAAGTCTTCAGTCTCCTTAGATCGTCCAAGTTATGACTATTGTAAGTGTACTTCAACATTTTTTTTTATTATATAATTTTTTAAGAGTTTGTGATACCTCTATGATGTTTACAAACCTAGCTAAGTTCCATAAACCTTTATGAAATGATGCTCACGAATGCATGTATGCAAACACACAAAGCACAAAGCACAGAACACACACAGACAAAAAGTCCTAGGTTTGAAAGGTCACAGCATGGAGCCAAGGTCTACCCATCCCAATAAGAGTGCACTATAGTTTCAAATGTACCTGCCGAACGGGTTCTACAAAGTTCCCAGAGTCTACAACCCATCTTTCGGATATTATCGTTTTCCCAAATCACTTGGTAGTCAATAATATTCTCAAGAGAATCTCGTCTGAGTGTAGTATCGCGTAGCGACTATTGCAGAAATAAATTCCTGCATAGTCCCCGCACTACATCCTAATAGGCCAAGTTGGGTTAAAGGTAACTACGGTCCCCAGTCTCGATGGCCTTTAGTTCGAAATAATAGCGTCTTCACGAATAGACTCGTTGGACAAAATTAAATTCGAGAGGGCCTAGACTGAGTGGTGAAGTCTCAATTCAACTTCTTCAGGAATCGACTCCCTCAAAGTATCCTTGAATTCTCACTGTTCCTATCACAATTTTCACTCTAGTCCGGGTGTAGGACTTTGTCTCACCACACAAGTAACAACCCAAGCAAACATAACAGATACAAATATATAAAAACATAATTAATCAAGTTAGGGGGAACCCTCTTATGAGATCAATCCCCAGTGAAGTCGCCATTTCTGTCGCGGTGAAAATTGGATACCATAGTTATTTGTTAACTAGGATCGCATTTTTAATGTCACCATCGGTCTTTGATTTTAACCAAGGGAAGGGAGAAAAACCGAATTCCCACAATGCAATGCAAATGCACTAAGATTCTAAGTTCGGGGGTTGGTTATACCTAGGGAAGGTGTTAGCATCCTAGATATTTGTAGTACTCTACAGGAACCTCTTGATTTATGTTATTTGTTTTCTTTTTTGTTTGCTAAGGGTTTAAGGGTATGTGATTTATTATTTTTTAAATCCTAAGTGTGCTCAACAAGATATCGCATCTTGTGCCTACATATCCTTTCAGGAGGGAATCAGAGCACTTGTAGTTCCTTATTTAAGGATACTAAATGTTTAAAGGTTTTAGGAGAAAAGATGAGTCATCATCTTAAGAAAACCACCACAGTTTTTGAAAATTGTTTAGATTTTGTGGGGTATGGGATTGTATGTCCCTTCTTTGAGATGATTAACATCTAATTCTCTTGTGTGGAGAATTAGGTGGGCTAAAGTTTGATTTTTAAAAAAATCAAAATTAAGGGGGACTAACCTAGGAAATCTATCCTAAGTTGTCTAATAGTCTTAACTTAAGGGTGTCGAGTATGAATGCAAATGATGTGCACCATGCACAATAACGTGGTTATTATGCATGGGATTTTCCCTTGGATATTTTATGCGGTTAATTACGTTATTTAGGCGAGGGTGCTAGCAAAGTGATGCTAGACTTGTGTCTTGTGATCAATAGGTCGAATGCAATGCCCTAAAGCGATCGACTTATATGGGTGGAAAATTGGCTCGACGTTTGATCGAGAAATTTTTAATATTTTGAAAGGGTTTAGTCAAATAGTAACGAGCATATATTCATCAAGATAAGCATACAAAAACATGGCAAAATACAAACAAGATAATAGAAACATTCAAGTGTACGATGGTGGATTCTAATAACTAAGAAAAGTTGAATTGGGGGGAGATTAGCATGGACTTATTATTGATTTGAAAAGTTATTAGAGATTATTAATTTAGAAAAGGATTAAAGTCTTATCTTATGAAGATGATTTTGAATTAATATTTGCAAGAGTTTTATATATTCTAATTTTAGATACAAAGTTAATATTACTTTGAAAAAAATTATTAAGCATAATCTAGAAAAAGGATTTACTATTATTTTTTGTGTTAATAATTAAAGATTTAAGTTGTACTAAAAAAAGATTAATTTATTGGAATTATTTTTAAATTGAAAAAAGTTAAAGATTTTTTTAATTAATTTTAAAAGGATTATTTTAGTATTAGAGTTATTAAAAGAAAAAAGTTAATAAGGGTTTGTTAATTAAAAAAGTAATTTTGGTGTTTTAACGAATAATAGTTTTATTTTAAAAGATTTACTAGAAAAGGTTTTTTATTATTAGTTATAAATTAAAAAAAAGTTAAGTTATATTTTTATAAAAGTAATTTTAACGGTTTTTAATTATAAAAAAAGATTTGATCATGAAAAAAAGATTAAAAGGAAAAGAAACTGAGGGATCGGGTGTGACGCGGGGAGGAGGGTCCATCGCAGACCCTCATCTCATGGCCGTGTGATGTGCGATAGTTGTGATCAAGTGGGTGAAAGTAAGGGTGCACCGTAGTGCTATGTAAGCGTGGTGTACATGTGTGATCATACAATATCCTCAGAAACAAAAACGAAAAACTCAAGCGAAATCTCACTCTCTCCGTCTTCTCTCTCTCTCGTCTTCTCCTACCTCTCACACAAAGGTTCTAAACCCTAACGCTCAAAATCTCGCCGCCATCTCTCGTTCTCTCGATCGTCTCTCCATCGCTCTCGATCAAACAAGCAATACCCTAACCCCACACAGCCCAATACCCCAATTTACTATATTCAAGGTTTACATTTACAATGGAATAAAGCAATAAAAAATAATAATAAAAAAAAAAAGAGAAAATGCTTGGTGCGAACTCGAGCGGCTCCTCGTACAGGTATATCTTCTGAACCCTTTCCTCTTGATGGTTCCTCCGTGTGTTTGTATGTTGATCCTCTGCCGTGTTGTTGTTCGTGTGGTTATTAGGAATTTGTGTGTTGTTGATGTTCTACCAATGTTTTACTCTTTCTTCGTGTATGTTGCTATTGGTGATTTGCTTTGAAAACAGAATGCGTGTGTATTCCATTGCTCTATCGTTGCCTCTATTTGATTTCAATCATGTTTTTCGCCTTGAGATAATGTGTTGAGGAGTTTCTCTATAGCGCCCTGTTTGAATTTTGAAAAAATATCGTGGAAGAGGTTGTGGTGTTGTGAATGGTGAGAATGTTCTAGGATGTTTCTTTTTCTGTGTGATCTTGCAGGTTTTCTGCTATTACGATCTCTGTCTCATTCGTGTGTGTTCTGTTCCTTTATATAGGCCTTGAGTGATTGAATTTCTGATCTTGCAATTGAATACGAGAAATTGCTTTGTCTATTCTTATTTTGGAAGATTTTTTGAATTATGTCTGGAATGATATCTGCTATGAACGTGATCGAAACCGATTTGGAAAGTTTTTGAAATGTGTGGGAACATGTCTGGTTTTGTTTTGGGAATAATTTGAATGGTGTCTGGATCGTGTTTGTGATAACCTGAAAACACAATCTAATTTTCTTTTCTTAATTCTGAACTCCATGAAAACCTTCCATTTCTGAATTATCCTGTCTAATTGTGTTTTGGAAACTCTGATCTTATCATGAATATTCTATTACTCTACTTGCTGATTTGGTATTTCCATGTTTTACAGTAAAAAAACTCCAATAACAGCGTATGCTTTGAGGATTATTTTGGAATGAAGAACAAGCTGTTGAGTTATGTTTTTCTTAACCTCGCTTGAAATGGGGATAGCAGTTACAGTGCTCCTTTTTGGATTCTCGTTTTCTTCTTTGACTGAAAGGTGTCCGATTTCTTTGACAAGAACAATAAAAATTCTGGGTGAATACTTGAGAGCTTCTCTTTCACAAGGTTGTTACTATTGTTTGACTGACTTAAAAGATTCTACAAGAGACAAGGTCACCATATTCGGTAATGGCAATACGAAAGGTCCATACTTTGTCAAGAATCGAAGATCATTGTTGGTTTTGAAGTGCCCCGTTACTTGTGAATTGTTTTGGAAAGGTTTCGAGTCTTTGTTCCCTTGCTTTTTCAATTTACGATCAATGAGGAATTCGCGATCAAAAAATCCTCGTCAATGTTTCCTTTTACATTTATGCAAGTGAAGACAATGGGATGGTTTTGGTTTGGTTGAAGAACCTCTCAAGTCTAAGTCATGAAACAGTGCAGGTTGGGGTGCTTCATTCTTAATGTTGCTATGGTTTTCTCAATAGCAAGATGTGTGTCTCGCTTCAGACTTATCCCCGGTAAGTGACGAGTAAATCATTTTACAAATATAAACATGCATTAGTTGAACTTTACCTAATTGTGCTTCTGCCTACGCAGCAATTAGATCGCATCAGACACAACGCAGTGCCGTCTTGAAGAAGAATCTTTTCTGCCAAGCCCTTCAGTAAAACCACAAGCAAAGTATGTTTTGGATCCCAAATAATCTACAAGAAGCTAGTTGTCTTTTGCTCACTTTTGATGGCTACGGTGAAGCATGTATGTCTCGAAATAACATGATTCCTCGTTAATTTTATGCAGGTCAAGTGCTTGTTGGAGTGAGCTTGAGGAAGTTCACGGATGTAGTCCTTGCATATGGGTTTAGTGATGAGTATACCTTGGTTTTCAAGAAGAGCACCAAAGCCCATGAATTTGGGTGCACATAACATTTGGAGCTATGCTAGATATGTCCTGCAAGCTCATTGTTTGGAGCCAGCGCATCTGTCAATAGACCTGATGGAAGAGTTTTGAAACATAAGTTCAATTCAGCTTGTGGTAACTTTTCTAGGAACTCGTCACAACTTTTATCAAATCAGACGAGTTCCTTGGCCAGGGTATCAGAAGGGCCGAGAGCTAATGATGGGAGGAAGCATGACTTGGCTCATGTAAGTGTTTCTAGAAGTAGGTTTCTCAACATAGCTTCATCAGCTGTTCATCAGGATAGAAGTTCTAATGCCTTAGTCCAACCTGTAAGTGCTATGTCTAATGGGAATGCTATTTCTCGTCGTAATCCACTGGAAGTAGGTTCTTCAAGTGAATCCTCTCATTTTGCATCGAATCCTAATGGACAGTCTGTAGGTGGTAAACTTAGGCTGAAGTTCTCCAATCGATGTTACCGTGTGCGACTTCTGCACTTACACAAGATGAACAGAATTGAATGATGGACATATGGAAACGAGCAACTAAGAATACAATATTCAATGAATGGATAATTGAATGCTTGATAGAGAGTCCAGGACCACAAGTATATTATGTGCTTCCAGGGTTTGGAACAATTACATCAATTTGCAAAGGAGTATAATCATCTTGGAATAATGAGCATCAGCAACATTTTTCAAGTTATGAAAATGAATTGTTGAGTCAAACGCCGCACATCCGCATTACAGGTATCGACGATTCAACATCAGCTTATGTCGTGAGGGTGGACATGAGCTCATTTATGCTTATGCAAAGATTGATCGGCTTGGTGGAATTGAAGAGTTTATACTAATGCCAAACGTTACCAATTTACCAGTTGTTGGAGATCGCTTGAATTTGGAATTGTTCTGTACAAGTTATTTTGGATTCCAATCCAATTTGTAATAGCATGATGACTTATACTCTTAGAATAATAATATGAACCTTAGATTGAACTTTCTGAATCTTAGAACATGGTGAAAAATAATCTCCTTGTTCTTGAATTTTATTTTGGAATACTGAATTTTCATGATAAATCATATTTTGCCAAAATTCGCGAAGTCACAGATAGGAATGTTTATAGTCTGAAACTTAGAGATTTTGAACATAGACTTCATTCCATGAGGGAGCATGAATCATAATTTCCTTTTTATTTTGTGAAGAGCTTTAAACCTTGTACCCTTTGCATCCTATAGCTTGAAAATGAAATTTCCTAACTGTAATTTTTGTAAAGGATATGATCATGAATTCCACTTTAAGAACACTTTACTAAATCTTGGTTAAATAAAGTTTATCACTTCCACCCATCTTGATCACAAATTAGAAAGTCCAATCTGTTAAGATCAAAAGAACCACCTTTATGAATAAGAACGATGTCTTGCTTGATCTTCATATTTTAGAATTTTTATAAGTAATATTGACATCATCTTGTACATTTTTTGGAATCTTGAATGGCATCCCATCATCTTGAGTGAAATAATGTGGACTTGAGTTTGCCTCTTGGAAATCAAACTTCTAATTCCTTCCAGAGTGAATTTTCCTTGATGGACCATTGTTTAAAACACAGAGCACACACATCTCTTAAGTCTTGAGAAACTGACAGAGGGGGGAAGATGCTAACTTGTAACACAATCAGTGATCAATCTCTAGGGACCACTCATCATATCAAAGGGTATTCTGTGGGGGGAAAACTGAGGAGTCTTGAGGGGAAAAGGCTTGGTAGTGGTTTAGGGATCAAAGAGGGTGAGGGCACAATCTCACGGGAATCTACACATATCTTGCAAGGACCAGGGAACCTCCACAAACACACACACAACACAGCCTTCAAGTCTTTGAATCTTCTGTAGCAGTACCTGTCCTTAAAAAAGGAAACAAACAGACAAAGCTAGATAAAGCGGTTAGTTATGCACGAATGATTGACCTAATATGTACTGCGAAGAACAAGACGGGGATCTTAGGGTCAAAAATTAGGGTGCGACAGGAGGTAAACTGAATATCTCTATTTTGACTGAATGGGAAGCGATACAAGAGAGATTCTCAAAGGCCTATGACAACATGAAACTCCACATCAAAGAACAATTGAGGAAGATTGCATATCCCGAAACAACGGACATGAAACTGCCTTCTCATTCGGTAAAGACAAAAGGTGCCCCGAAGAAAATGAAGCCTACACCGAATGACAACTCGACTACATGGTCTCCTTCTTATTGTGTGCACGTTGACAAACTTTATCCCGACTCACCGACTCCTAAATCTCAAAAAAGTGTCATGAAAGGAGCCCGCATAAGCAAACCGCCTCCGACCCCGATTCCACCGAAAATTCCATTCATCGACGAGATGTCGGTTTTTATGCACAAATACATCGACTGTATCGTCAATGTTGAAGGGGGTGGTAATTGCGGTTACCGAGCCGTTTCAGCTTTGCTTGGTAAAGGAGAGGATAGTCATGCGCTTGTCCGTCATCAACTAATCCAAGAGTTGAAGGCGCATAAAGAATCGTACACGCGGTTGTATGGAAAGAAAGAAAATTTCGATGCGGTTTATGAATCTCCTGTACCTTGCTTGAGTGGTCCGACACCGGTGTCGAAATGGATGACCTTCCCTGATATGGGTCATCTTATTGCATGTGCATATGATAGGGTGTGCATTGACTTGACGCGATACGGGTTTTCAGAAACCTTTTTTCCACTCCGCACTGCACCACCTCAAAATCCAAATGACCGCATCATGTGTATTAGATGGTTTGCAAAATCAAGACATTTTGTACAAGTTTACTTAAAATCGGGATTCCCCATACCACCTACATCACCAGAATGGGCAACTCATTCAACCGCAAATGTCGAGACGTGGCCGGAACGTTTTGTTGAAAGGATGCACGAATTTAAAAGATTGAACAACATTGAAAAGGAATCGAATGCGGAAAAATCCAAAGGGGTACCACCAATAGATTTAGCCGGAGATACTTGTTTTGATTCGTTTTGAATTCTTGTATAATCGGACGACTAATTGTAAATTTTTGAAGTGCGAAATAGTCGCTTTTTATTCTTATGCCTTATTTATGCAGTTATGCCTTTTATTTGTCTATTATGATGTGCTTCTATATTGAGTTCTGGTTTAAAAATGTAGCAGGAAAAGTTCCGGATATGTATCTACGGAAGGTTCTTAATTTTGCAGTATCAGGGAAAGTTTTGGAGATACACCTCCGGAACCAATAATTATGGGGTCGTTCCGTGGATATAGCTCTAGAAAAAAGTTTGACAGAAAATGGTTGGTCCATATTCACTTGGGGTCTCTATAAATTTGGGGTTTCATTTGTTATCTTTCACACAAATACAAAAATGTATCAATTATTTGAAATCAAGATCCATTAGTATGTCGCAAGTGTCCCTTTTCCGACGGCAAAACACCCGGGAGGACGTTCAAGCTCATGGATCTCACCTCCTCGCTGATATCATAGACGAGATCCAATATCGTCCACCTTACAATCACAAATGAAAGATTGTGAAGCTTGAGTATCGTTCACCTTCAGTTGACAACGAAGGGAACGTTGTTTACAGCAAGTTTGAGCTCAAGAATCAAGACGATGCGGCAAACATATTTCGGTTTCGAATAGAAAATTCCGCTCAAGTTGGAGGCGACAGTTCGAAGAACGGTCGATCACATCTTAGAGATATGCAAGCGTCCGCCGGGCAATTGAAATGTAGTATTTAAATTTCTGTCGAAATCATCAATGTAACGTCAATTTTATTTTTTGAATGTTGATTTTATCGTTGCAATGTTGATTTTCTAGCTTTTATTATTCTGGTTTTCTTCCGTATATACGCATACGGAAATATTTCGTAGATGCATCTACGGAATAAATTTAAAAAAGCTGAAAAAAGGTGCGTCCAGAGATACATCTCTGGAAGCAAGGGGTATTTTTGGAAGCGCACATGGTGCCTAAGGACTCCAAAGGGTGGGGTAAGAAATTCTCAAACCGATTGAGGAGAAAAGGGTTTAGTATGCGCATCTCATTCAGTTCACATATTCAGCTCAGACATCTTCACTCTCAAATCGATGACCAGAAAACCTAACTCTGCCTTGCCAAAAATCGCTTCCGGTGGCGGCGGAGGTCCAACCGCCCTCAAACCAACATCAACCTAACTGTCACCAGTCTACCTCAAATCCTAATCTAACAACCAAATTGAAGTGAAATGTTGATGAACCCTAAAACTTAATAATCCAAATTAAACGCAATGGAAGCTCCAAGAGGGATCCAAACCTTAGGGGTTTTGTTTATTTGCTACTAGGCTACATTATGGTAATGGAGATCGATAAAAAAAACAAAATTGGATGCGACACCAACCTTCAAGGCGAGGCGGCCTTAGCAACGAGATGATGGATCCAGAAAATACCAAAGAAGAAATGGTAAATGCTTCGAATTCCAAATCTTTTTAGGTCCGATTCTTCTTCTTCTACCTCTTTTGTAGTCTATAGGGATTGAAATGTGGTGTTGCTTTGTGTTGTTATTGTTGATTGCGTGAGAGAGTGAAGGAGTTGAGGAAGAGATTGCAGATGTTAAAGATGCTTGCAGAGTGAAAACAAAGAGAAATCTGATTGTGTTTGTGAGTGCGGAGTGAAAAATGAATCTCCTCATGAAGGTGAGGGTGATTGAGTTATATAGAGAGTGGAGATTTAACATAATTAACAGAGTTTCAATTCTGTTAAATCTCCAAGTGTAAGTTAGTTGGTGTTAACTGACACTGTTAAATTCTGTTAGGAGTTAGTTTTATGGATGGAAAGTAGTGGTTAAGTGTTCGTTAACAATTAAGAGATGAGTGTAAGTTTGTTAGAGGCTGTGACACCGTTAAGACTATGTTAGCATCGGTTAGGTTCAGTTAAGTTAGTTTCTCAAGTGTAAGTTAGTTGGGTAGTTTAACATCCATTAGATTCAAGTGTGATTGAAAGGGAAGTTTGTTAGGAGTTTCACACTGTTAAAAAAATTGGTAAGTGTTAGTTACAAAAAAAATGGAGTGAGGAATTGAGATTAATATAGTTAGTCTTTTTGCCAAGAATTTTTCAATTGCAAAGCCAATTTAGAATGTATGAAAAAGTAAATCAGTTAGTTGTGGGAAAAACAATTAGAGGATAAATTGGTTAGTCTTAGTGAAAATGAAGTTAAGTTGTTGGATATGGCTTTTCATTGTTGATGTGGACTTCTTGTAAGCAAGTGTTGAAATTAGTTAATGAATCGTATGTGAAAAAACAAAAAGGTAAGTTCAGTCATGAGACGACTTTGTGAGACTATACTTGAAATGAAAACAATTGCAGCAATTAGAATGAGATTGTTATGAGTTGGTATAATTTCTGTTAAGTTGGTTATGAATAAATGTTAGTTAAATGTTCTACACTATTAGAATGATGAGCTCATGAATTTCCTACTGCACTGCAAGTGTTTGAATGAATTTGATTAGTGATCTCATTGTTTGAATGATTTGTATGAACGTATGATTTGAATTGGCCATTAATGCAAGATTTGGAATAGTTAGAATGTGATAAAAACTGTTGTTGGTAAGTTCAACACAAAGAAGCTAGGGTTGTTAGTGACTTAAAAAGGAAATTATGAGGTTAGGGCTATGAGTTAGTATTATGTTTGAATGCATTGTTTTGTGTATATGTGAATGAAGTATGCAATGTCTTATGTATGTGATGAAATAAGCTTGTTGCAGTTGGTTTTGTATGTGTGAATCATGATGTTAACCACTTCTTATGGGTGCAGGGTTGTTTATGGAACATTGTTCATGGAATTCAACTTAGTTTGGCATGGTATGGCATGGAAAAAAGTTACCAAGTCATGGCATGAAGAAGTCTTGAAGACATGGATGCACAAAGATTGGGAAAAGTTTGAGGATGATGGAAAAGTAGAATAGGATTAGGTGTAGTCAGTTTGGCTTTGGTCAATTGTTGACAAAAAAAGTCAACAATTAACCAAAAATCAACTCTAAGTCAATTGGTGTAAATTTGTATATAAATTTGTTTTTGAACTTCTTGTAATGAAAGTTTGGAGGTTTTGTAATGACTTTGAAAGTTTTTGTAGTGAAAGTGGCTTTGAATGATGTGTATATATGGTTTGTTTTTATGAAAAATGAGTTTCCCTCCAAGATTTGGATTTGAAATGAATGATGAAATAGTACTTGAATCCTTGAATGAATATCTTTGGAAAGTCTGAATAAAATTTCATCTTGAATTTGAATATGGACTTTGAGTCTTGCAATCTGGGCCATGGGTCTGAATGCATTGTCGTGAATCCACACCACACATAATGAACAAATTTAATGACCAAGCCTATAAAGAAACTCAATCAATCAAATGAAACTCCCATGGTTGAACAATGTGACAACTGTAATCCCTGATTAAATTCAATACCAAAATGCCAACCATATGATCCATAGATACCTAAGATCAAGAATTAGAGTTTCATGGTTTTGGACCCAAAAGAATAGTCCATTAGACAATGTATCAATGTATGCCCTAGGTTTGGATTTCAAGGAAACCTTAACTCCTTGTTGATCATAAACATCAAAAGCCTTTGAATCCATGATGTTTAATGCGAATGGTAAAATAAATGTGTTATGATGTTAATGCATATGCAGATGAATCACAAACCAAAAGTTAGATGGAAGTGAAAAGGGGAGGGCAAATTTTAGGGTATGACAGTTCCATACAACTTCTCCTTGTTCATTCAGCTTGTTTCTAAAGATCCACTTGGTTCATATCACATAGGTTCCTTTGGGTCTGGGCACAAGATCTCATACATCATTTCTGGAGAATTGATTCAACTCTTCTTGCATAGCCAGAATCCAGTTAGTCTAGAAGTGCTTCATCAATGGAAGTAGGTTCTATTAAAGACACCAATCCTAGAAGCATTTCTTCAGATGGATTATATGAAGATCTGGTTCTTATGGGTTGTGATTTATCTTACAGAATCAATTCCTCAAGATGTCAAGAACTTTTCCTTTGGATCCTCATAGGTGCTTGAGAAGCAGCAGCTACTGATTCAGGATGAGCAACTTTGTTTTGAGAATCTTCACAATTTTTTAACTTCAGATTCCTTGCCTTCAGAATTTGAGTAGTTAATATCCAGATTTGCAAACTTTTCAACTAGCTTTGACATGTCAAAGTCAAGCTTATAATCAAACTTAACATGAATTGATTCCTCAATAATTCTTGTTTCAGTGTTATACACTTTGTAGCCTTTTGAGCGTTCAGAATATCCTAACATGATACATTTTTGTACTTTGGAATCAAACTTGTTTAAGTTCTCTTTAGTGTTTAGAATAAAACAAGAACCTCCAAAGGGATGAAAACATGAAATGTTGGGTGTTCTGTTTTTCCACAATTCATAAGGAGTCTTACCCAGAACAGGACTATAGAGATCTTGTTCTGAATGTAACATGATGTGTTAACTGCTTCTGCCTAGAAGTACTTGGCAACATTTGTTTCATTGATCATGGTTCTGGCTATTTCTTGTAAAGTTCTATTTTTCCTTTCCACAACTTCATTCTGCTGAGTATAGAGATCTTATTCTGAATGTAACATGTTGTGTTAACTTCTTTTTCCCATAATTACTTTGCAACATTTGTTTCATTGATCATGGTTCTGCCCATTTCTTGTAAAGTTTTATTTTTCCTTTCCACAACTCCATTCTACGGAGGAATTCTAGAACAATAGAAATCATGTGAAATGCCATGTTCATCAAAGAGTTTTTCCAAATCTTTATTTTCAAATTCTCCACCATGATCACTTCTGACTTTAACAATCTTAAAGTCTTTCTAATTTTGTACTTGGGAGCAAAAGTTAGCAAAAACAAGATGTGACTCATCCTTGTGTTTAAGAAACTTGACCCATGTCCACCTGCTACAGTCATCAACAATGACTAAACCATACTTTTTACCATTAACAGAGGTTGTTTTCACATGCCCAAACAAGTCAATGTGTAAAAGCTCCAAAGCCCTAGAGGTTGAAATAATTTTTTGAAAATTTAGCTTTCTGACATGCCTCACACAAAGCATCTAAAGCAAATTTCAGATTTGGAAAGCCTCAGACTAAGTTCAGCTTATTAAGTATTGAGATATTTCTTATGTTAACATGGCTTAACCGTCTATGCTGGGTCCATTGCTCTCTGTTTACAGACATGAGGCACTTAACATTTTGATTTTCTAAATCAAAAAATCTTATCTTATAAATGTTGTTCTTCCTCTTGCCATTGAAGAGTACAGACTCATCCTTCTGACTAACAGTTTTGCAGGATTTTTGATTAAAAATAATATCATAACTATTGTCACTTAATTGACTTATGGACAATAAGTTATGCATTAAACCTTTAACAAGTAAAACATTATTTATAGAAGGGAGAGAGTCATTACCAATAGTTCCAGAGCCAATAATCTTACCCTTTTGATTGCCTCTGAAACTTACGGTGTCTTTAGGCTTAAGTTCCAGACTTTGGAACATATTCCTTCTTCCTGCCATGTGTCGTGAGCATCTAGAGTCTAGGTATCATGACTGGTGTTTCAACTCTACTGCTAAGGATGTCTGCAACATAGATTATTTTATCTTTAGGTACCTATATCTTTTTGGGTCTTTTATTGTTAGTTTTCCTAGAGTTTTTCTTAACTTGGGATTTTTGTGCTACATAATCATGTGTGTGCTCATTGAAGGTGAGAAAAATACACAAGAATAGGGGGTTGAATTGTGTTATTCATTTTCTTTACTTTGCTTCTGAATAGAGTTCAAATTCTAAACCATTGTTTAGTTCTAATAATTAGTTGCAGTTGAATAATAACAAAAAGTAAATAACAACATAACACACATAGATTTATATTGGTTCCTACCAAACTGAGAGTAGTTCAGTCCCCTTGCAGCACAAGAGATTTTCCACTATAATCAAATCATAATTGCAATTACTTATGCCCTCAGCCCGAGACTTTACTGCTCAGACCCTCAGCCCGAGACTTCCTGTTTAGACCCTCAGCCCAAGACTTCCTGCTTAAACTCCTCAGGTTCAAGACTTCCTTGCTCAAGCCCCTCGGGAGCAAGACTTCTGCTCAAACCCTCAGTCCAAGACTTCTCTGATTAGATTCCACGAATCCAAGACTTCGGCTCAGACCTGCAGTTCAAGACTTTCTTGCTCAATCAAGAATTGATTAAGACTTCAATGCTCTAGCACATAGTAGGAGACTTACTTGGCTCAAGCATCACAGCAAAAGACTTTGATGCTCAAGCACATAGCAAGAGACTTTATCTAAACTACTAAACAACTTGTGTAGCATAATAGAGAACATAATGTACTTGATACATAATCAGAGGTACATGGCAACACAAGTATTTTTATCTTGATTCGCTGTCAACGAAACTATATCCAGTCCACCCGCCTGAGTGATTTTGTCTTCAAAAAAAACTTAATCCAATAATCAAACTGATTATACAACTCAAAGACCAACTATTTAAGAGTGAAAGGAATTAGGATTTTCATTTATGTGGACAGACTCAAATCTTACCACTAAAGATATTAATAATTATAATAATGATATATTGATAAAATATTAACTGGTTGGTCGGGTTTGGCCAACGACAGGTCAAGTATTTCCATCTGAGTTTAAGCGAAGCAGTCCAATTCAAATCAAACCAAACACCTGATGTGACCGGATCCGGAGTAAACAATTGAATTCGGCCTGGTCGAGTATACTCGATTAATTTTCTTTTGTCCACCCTTAAAATCAATGCATGACTTTCTATATCTACCGAGTTGTCCAATCTTAGATTTATTCCAAAAAATGAAACACCGTAATTCAAAAACTCTTCTATGATTAACTTTTAGTCTTTTATAGAAATAATATATTAATCTTTAGTTGACTAATATATTCATACATCTGAATTTTCTACACATGTGATGCTTTGAATGGACAAACTAGCAGAAAAATATTCACATAATAAAATAAACAAAGAGACTGATAAAAAGCATGGCATACAGAAGAAAAAGAATACACAACACAATTCAGAAACTTTTGTGCTAACCTGTCTCCTAAAATTCTTGGAAATAGTTGAAGGAAAAAACTGACAAGACAACCCTGAAAACGTTACAACAGAACATGACATGTACAAGGTTTCTAAGCTTCATTCTACTTCATATTTTCCTCTTCACCTTTACAAATGCACAATTACCATTTTACAAATTAAGTTATTGCCAGAATTCAACAGAAAAAACAAACACCACAGCATACCAATCCAACATTAACAAAGTTCTTTCATGGATAAACTCTGATTCTGCAGCAGGCACAGTATCTAACCAAACCACCATTCACAGCAGCAACAACAACAATGATGATGATGTTTATGGGTTCTACGATTGTCGTGGTGATGTCAGAGGAACTTTCTGTCAATTTTGTGTCAACACTGCAGTCAAAGATATCGGTCAACGTTGTCCGAGCAGCGACTCGGCTATCATATGGTATGACCTATGCATCGTAGGATTTTCTAATCACAATATCCAAGGAAAAGTTTATACAACCCCAACATGGAATTTTACTGGAACCAAAACTGTTAAGGACTCAGCTGAACTTGGAAAAACAGAAAACAACATGAGGAATTTGATAGGTAAAGTGACTTCAGAAGAAGCCAATACCAATTGGGCAATGGGTGAGTTCGACTTGAGTGACAACGAGAAAAGGTATGGTTGGGTGCAGTGTAGTAGAGAGATTAGTAAGGATGGTTGCAGACAATGTTTGGAGGCTATGTTGGATATAGTTCCTCATTGCTGTAGAACACAGGTAAAATGGGCAGTGTTGTCTCCTAGTTGTGGGATGGAGATTGATGATAATAATAAGTTCTACAACCTGCAAACAGGATCTCCTTCTTCTCTGTCGCCAAATCCAGGTAAAATCAATTGTTGAATTCGGCCTATAAACTGAGAAAAGAAATGAAACATTTTCATCTATGATAGTGTTGCAGGCAAGAAGAAAGGTGCAAGTAATACCAAAATCTTGATCATCATCATCATTGTAAGTGTACTGGTGGCAGTAGCTCTACTAATTTATTGTGTCTACTACTACTGGAGAAAGAATGGGTTAAGTAAAGGTAACTAAGTAATTATACATACATGTTGAAAGTTCTCGAAGCTCATTTCAAATTAATTACTTATGTGAAGATAAGTCTCTATTCAAACATACTAGGTGAGTTACTGATGAGGAGGGCCATTACTCCCATATCTTTCCAAGACTGTGTTCAAAGTAAGGATTCATTAAATGAATACCTTCCGATAATCCCTTTAAATGTAATTCAACAAAGCACTGATAACTTTTCAGAATCATCTAAATTAGGAGAAGGTGGATTTGGTCCAGTTTATAAGGTATGAATAAAATTGGATCTAGAAGCATTTATAGTTTTTCTTTATAACTTTCATGTACTACCAATCTATTTTCATTCATTTTTATCAGGGTGTTTTACCAGATGGGACCGAAATTGCGGCCAAACGGCTATCAGAAACGTCAGACCAAGGTTCTGAGGAGTTCAAGAATGAAGTTATTTTCATAGCTAAACTACAACATAGAAACCTTGTGAAACTCTTGGGTTGCTGCTTTGAAGAAAATGAAAAGATACTGGTATATGAGTACATGCCAAATTCAAGCCTTAACTTTCACCTTTTCGGTATGTTTTGATAAAATTTAATCTTTCCATTTTCTTTCATCGTTGTATTCTTTTACTTGCTCCAATTTAGTTCTATTAAGTAAAAGTGGATGATAGACTCCATTGGTGTGGTTAATACAATGTTTTTATACTTGGCAGATAAGGAAAAACATAAGCATCTAGATTGGAAATTACGACTAAGCATTATCAATGGAATCGCAAGAGGACTGTTATACCTTCATGAGGATTCTCGCCTTAGAGTAATCCATAGAGATTTGAAATCCAGCAATGTTCTTCTCGATGATGAAATGAATCCAAAAATATCAGATTTTGGATTGGCAAGGACATTTGAAAAAGATCAAAGTCAGACAAAAACAAAGAGAGTTATTGGCACCTAGTAAGTGTTACTGGCAACTCTTTTTTAAAAAACTATATTACAAAATTTTACATGATTCACAACTAAAACTGTTCTATTGATTTTATATAGTGGATACATGGCTCCAGAATATGCTATGGCTGGGTTATTTTCAGTAAAATCTGATGTTTTCAGCTTTGGAGTTCTCTTATTAGAAATAATTTACGGAAAAAGAAACGGAGACTTCTTTCTTTCAGAACACATGCAAAGTCTTCTATTATATGTGAGTTTTACATTTTCTTGCAAAATGTTCCTACTCAAGTTTCTAAATATTCATATTTGTATGCAGACTTGGAAACTTTGGTGTGAAGGGAAAAGTTTAGCATTAATCGACCCGTTCCACAAAAACACGTACGTTGAAAGTGAAGTCATGAAGTGTATACATATTGGTTTATTGTGTGTACAAGAAGATGCAGCGGATAGACCAACCATGTCCACCGTTGTTCGAATGTTAGGGAGTGACACAGTAGCCCTTCCAAAACCCACACAACCAGCATTTTCAGTTGGGAGAATGTTCAAGAATGAAGATCAAGTTTCAAAAAATTCTAAGGATAATTCTGTTGATGAAGTAACCTTAACTAGTGTTTCAGCTAGATAGTTGATACTATGGCTCAGTTTGTGCCAGATATGAAAATGTTTAGAGTTCTTTTAGAAAAAAATTTGAAGTAAGAAATGAAGACAGCCATTTTAAAGTTGTTGAGAAGCTACGCTAAGTTTACTTGAAGGGTGATAAACAACTTGTTCAATTCTTGGTTAATCAGGAAATATATGTTTGATGTGTTATTAGTTTTTTCAATGTATTTTTTTTTAACACAAGTCATTTTTTAAGAGGTTTTAAATGTAAGTAATTTTGACTTTATACCTTTTGCTTTGATATTTCAAAGAATATATTGAATATTATTATATAGTAATAATAACATTTATAGTTAATAATTATAAATTAATTGAAAATAAATCATTTCCAATTTATCTCTAATTTGTGTAACCAATTTCAGGAAAGATGATAAATATAATTAAGCGGAATAAATCAATTCTCAATTTGTATCTAGTTTGTCTAACCTATTCTAAGAAAGATAACCAATCGTTAGTTGGTCCAATGATGATTGACGCTGGACTTGGTAGAGAGGACCACGGTTCGATCCCCGGCAACTGCGATCGAGAGGGGGCTGGAACCACTTGATGTCAGAACTAACCCCCGAACCGGATTAGTCAGTTCAATGGACCGGATACTAGTTGTGAAAACCAAGAAAAATAATAATAAGAAAGTTGATAAACATAATTAAACCCTGATATTTCCTGATTGACATCCCCAAATTGATGTAGTTGGTCAATGAGCATTAATTTGCTAACAAAACTGATGACATGGCAACGAAATGGACTTAATATGAATTTCTGCGATTTGAAAAGAGTACTCACATGAGGAAGTGATATAATTTGGTCATCATAGGTGTCACAAATTGAATGACAATCAATTTTCGCATGCTGCTTGGAAGGGAATGAAAAGCCACTTGTGTATGAGTTTATGCCGAATGCAAGTCTCGACTTTCACCTGTTTTGTATGTTTTCAGTTAGCTCTCTATTGAATGGTGTTGATGACAACTTTTTAATGAAATAACAAAAAATTGAAACAGCCGCATATTATGAAAACTAAACATGCCCTTCAGGTTTCCATATAAGATACTAATGTCTTGTTGAGACCTCTTCACTGTCTTTTTATTGTTAGATGATGAAAAAAGAAAAAAACTCAATTGGAAATTAAGTTTGAGCATTATCAACGGAATAGCAAGAGGTCATTTATACCTCCATGAGGACTCTCGGCTAAAGGTAATCCACAGAGATCTCAAAGCTAGCAATGTTCTATTAGATCATGTAATGAATCCCAAAATATCAGATTTTGGATTGGCAAGGGCATTTGACATAGGCCAGAACCAGGCAAATACAAGACGAATAATGGGTACCTAGTGAGTTTACTTGTCCCAAACATGTATTTAAACAATTGGATGGAAAAATGAAATTACTTGTCATATATTACTTGATGTAAGAAAAATAACAAAGTTCTATTAATTTCTAACAGTGGATACATGGCACCAAAATATTCAATGGCAGGAGTATTTTCTGTGAAACCTAATGTATTCAGCTTTGGAGTACTAGTTTTAGACATCGTAAGCAGGAAAAAAGAATACCGGATTCTATTTGTGAAAACATGGTCAGAGTCTTCTTTTATATGTGAGTTTTTTATTCTTATCTGAACAAGAACTTATATAAGAGTGTTAACTGCCTAACAATATTCGCAAAATAACTTGCAGACATGGACAAAATGGTGTGAAGTAAAATGTTTGGAAATTATGGATTCGATACTAGGAAAATCATGTATAAACAATCAAGTTGTGATGCATAAACATTGGTCTATTATGTGTTCAAGAAGATGCGGCAGATAGACCAACCATGTCAAATGTTGTTGTAATGTTGGCTAGTGACAAAACGACCCTTCCGAAACCCAAACAATCTGCGTTTTCAATTGAAAAAATGGTCCCTTAGGATGCATCCACCTCAAAAGTTCGAACATTCCTTCCATCAATGATGTAACAATCTCAAGCATTTTAGCAAGGTAAAAGATATTGGGATAAATACCTATTTTTCGTCGTTGTAATTGAACAGGAATATCAAATGACATGGAAATGAAGACTTTCTGGACTTCTGAACTGTTTTTCGAATGTTGAACTGGTTATCAACAATTCAAAAACTTGTTTCAAAAGTTCTGAACTGAAATGCTGGGTAGATTGTTTTATAACAACTTTCTATCATCAAACAGTAACAATGAATTCATAGTTTCTGCCTAATTGAAAATATTCCTTTTTGTCTGATTGATAAAAGAAAAAAACAAACCCTATATACATCAAATTCAACTCATAAAACCAATAAAAAACAGAAAGAGATGGATTCGAAGAACAGAAACTAACCGTTGAAGGCTGAATCTGAAATTGAGCAGATAACTTGTTGAAGAAAGAATCTCATTTGGATGTATCGGAACCAAACAACACGTAAAAAGGGGATTCGATAAGAAACCTAGGACACAAAATAAGAATTTGAATAAGTATGAATGGAGGTAATTTTAGAAAGTTGGTGGGAATGGGAAAGTTAGAAAGTTGGTGGGAATGGGAAACGTTCGTTGGACAAATTTGAACGACATATTGAAACTCATCGACCCATTTTTTTTTTCCAATGGGTTGGATTGGATCGAATTGATTCGGTTGTTTAATTTGAATAGTATAGAGTTGTTTCGGTCGAACTCAGATATGTATTATGGATCTGACAAAAATTGAAATCCACCGAACTTAATTAATATATTTCTTTTATTACTATATGACTGACTCACTATAAAAATGAGCTTTATAATGATAAAAAATATTATCATATTTTTAATTTAATGATGACATTGTGTACTCCCAAAAATACAAGACATACAATATAAAATTTTGAGTATCATTTAATTTATGGTTTAAAGTATGATAATAATCAAAATTAATCTTAAATAATATTAAAAATATTATCTCGTAATAATATTTTTTTTTAATAATAAAAAAAATTATTCTATTCAAAAAATTTGATATTTTTTATAATAAATTTTAAAAATAGCCATTTGTATAGGGTTGTTCTAATAAATATTAAACCGATTAAATTGACCCGACTTAACCTTCAAACCGATTTAACTGAATCCGACGAAAACCGAAATTTTATTGATCGAAATTGAACGATAAAAATAAAACTGTGGTTTACGTCGGATTTAAGTTTTAGACCCGAAACCAATGATGAAATCAACTATCTTAGGATTGATGCCACCTAAATACCACATTTGTGCACGGATATCATATAATTACACAACATCTCACTTGCTTACCTTTAAAAAAAATGAGTCTAACCAAGCATTTGGGCTCGAGTGGTAAATGAGTTTCTGCACTTGGGTTTGGGAAATACAGAGTTTGATTCCCAATAGAAACAATACTTAACCAGTGTTAATACTTCTAGACACAAGCTCTAGATTACTAGAACCTCTTTTCCATATGGACCGACCCGCCAGGCCTGAAAAATCATAGGGCGTAGGCCTTAAAATTATAGCTCATATTTTTCAGGGTTTTTATTTAGCTCAGCCCTAAAACGTCCGCTACCCATTAGGGCTAGCACATATGGGACGTGGGTAGCCCATTAAGCTCACATTGCTATAAATTTTTAAAAAAAATTATTAATATTTATATTCTCTTATTTCAAAATAACACATTAATTGTTATCACCTCACTAATTTTTCTCTATTCTTTTCAATCTTTCTCTTTTAAATATTATACATTAATATAAGCAATATTCTTTTTTCGTATTCTATTAGTTTCTCTTATTTTAAATATTCGGGTATTAATTTATACAATTTAGATATGCATTGTATTTAAAAACACATTATACAGTTTTTATAAAAAGATAATATAGTACTTAAAAATGTATTATGTTTAAAATAATATAATTTTTAATTTTATTTATAATAAATATTATGACATTTTTATTTTAATTTTTTATTAAAAAAAACTCGTTTAGGACTGGGTAGGCCGAAGCCCATCTAAGCCCAGCCTTAGATAGTAATTTTCGAACCCATATTAGAAATGGACATTTTTACCTCAGCCCTAAAAAGTCCAAGACCACCAGAGCCGACCTGTTTAGGGTCGGATAGTCCATTTTGACAGCTCTATATCAATCATATGAAAACTAAGAGCATTTCTATCCATGTCCCTCAATTTGGTAGTATAAATTAACCTACTCAATATAATATATTATTTTACATTTTCAAATTATTTAAATCACTCAATTTTTTTAAATATACATATCACTCATCAAAAACTTTAAATTGAATCTCACTAATCCCACAATATATACTAACTTTATATTTTATAGAATAAATAATTGAAAAAATTTCCCAAAGCTACGTTGCGTTCTGCAGCAACGGTGGCTTACTAATACCATAACAATCAATATCTATCTATTAAAAGAATGGTACCTGGAAATACCATGTATACCCTTCTGATTTTACGTTAAAACTTTTCTAATTCCAGGAATTAAATTGTCTTTTGGAAGTTTGTTGCATTCTGGTGCATTTAGCATTAATGACTGCTGATGTGTCATGCTAATACTTTTTTAATCTATTTTTGAATTATTTTTTATTGGCTTTTTTTTTGTATTTATTTATTATTATTATATTATATTTGATGTTTAATAAAATGTCTTACATTGAAAACAGAAAGGTCATTCATTTGATGTGTAAATCCCTAATAATTTTCTCACCATAATAAACTAAAATAATATAATAATTATCTAAATCTAAATGGGATGGGATACTAAAAGATCATCTAAAATATTGTGCAACTCACTTTTTTTCACGGTAAACCCTAAACCCATTAGAAGTTGTGCAAGCTACCTTGGTCTTTGTAAAATATCTTTGGGAATTTGATCAAACTTAAAGGCATGTCTCTGGATATTCTTCCATTCAATGAATTAAACAACCATAACTCTTCCTATTTGATATCCTTTCTCCATCATCCACCTTTAAATTCCAGATTTTCATCTTCCCCTTTGCTAGCCAAGGTCGACTCCTCTGAAAAAACTTTCTCTTTGATAATTATTTTTTTTGTTGTTGTGGTTTTTCTTTTTTCCCCAGATTTCGAGTGTGTGCATCGCAGGTGGAAGATTTTGGTCGTCGACGATTTGCACCCACCGGGCGGCGGCGACGGATTTGGGACTCTCGCGGGGTAGTGACCAGATTCTTCAAACATATGTGGACCGTTACAAGTTCTTCAAACAAAGAACACCTAGAGTTAATATTGGTTGATTCAAATGTATAATTTTATGGTTTGTTTCTTACTGCATGTTGATTTTTATGAAGATTTAATCAAAGACAAATGAGAGAATGAAATCGGTTAGAAAATATGGTGGATCTCTTATACTCGCTGTGTAAGCAATTGGTATGGTGTCTTAGGTTTAATATTTGATTTGGATTTGGTAAGATTTAGATTCGTTATATTTTTGTTTTCAATCTAACTTTTCTCTTCCTTCTGATTCTTTATTTTTGAATGGTTTTTGATGGGTCATTGTTGTTTTGGTTTTTACAGATCTGGAGACTTGATTAGAGGTAAGAAAAATTGCTCAAATAATATTTTTTGTTGCCTTTAACTTTTAAACTTTAATCTTTTTTGTTAAAAGTTTTTTTAGAATGAAAATCTAGAAATTGCTTCGATTTTAAAGTTGTTTTGAATGACTTTTCTTAAAAATGATATTTTCTATTTTATAGATTCAGTAATGAAGTTGGGTTGGAGGCAGCAATGGAAGTTGTACAGAGTTTCTAAACAAAGCAGTAAATTCTGTAACAAGTGAATAAAATGACTATATATGTTATGCTTGATGTGGTTAAAAAATTTGAGGAAACAAGGTAACTGATTTCCAACTTCTGGCCCTTTGGTTATGAATTTGTTATACTTGCATTTCTTGATTATAATGTATTGCTTTGCTGTCATGTTAGAGTCATGCAGGTTATACTAATTTGTTATATTAGTGTTATGCAGGTTAGAACAATCGTTAGTAATGTGTTTAGTTAGTTATACATATTTGTTCCTGTTATTTTTTAATTGCTTCCGATCATAAACTTACTTGAAGAAACATTTGCAGGTTCTAAATGGTAGTGCGTATAATAGAAAATGTGACGTGTATAGTTTCAGAATATGCTTATGGGAGATATACTGATGTTACATGCCATATCCTGATCTAATTTTCTCAAATCTATGTAAGGAAGATGTCGATTGTGGTAGAACGGATTCTGTTTTGGGTTCAAGGATTTTTGGTCTTGAACGGTGTTGGTGGTGGAACAAGTTTTATATTTATAATTTTATATTACATACTTTATTAGTATTTGTCATTTCACATCTAAAAAAAACATTTTAAAATATTTTTAATACCATTCTTAATACTCTTTAATTATTATTTTTTTGGTCTATATGTTTAATGAACAATTTTTTTTATTAAAAGTGGAAATAGAATGTCATGAATTTAAATTGACACTCTCCAATCAAGTTTTATTACACAAATTTTCTCACATAAATATTAATTGGGTTAAATAGTGTTTACCCCCTGCCATATAGGCGTGTTTTGGTTTACCCCCTTAAGAAAAATTTTTTTATTCCCCCTCACCAAACCAAAATTCTAATTTCCCTACCCCCTATTGCTGACTGGAGCCTATGTTTCTTTGTTGACTGGATTAATTTATGCTGACTGTGTTATAATTTATGCCACCTATTTTTTATTACTTTTTCTTAAATTTTTTTTATGAAATTAATTATTTTTATTCGTTTTATTTTTATGAGTGATAATTTTTATTAATTTTATTCATATTATATATTTTTTTAAATTATTATTTTAAAAATTATTTAAATGGGCCAAGATATATACACACAAAGTATTTAACATTCCTACCCCTTTTGGTCCATTTTTATTTCAAATTGGTTTGTGTGTGTTTGATATATAAACACTACTAGTGTTTTGAAAACTTTCGATGTGGGACTAATGGGCATAGCAGTACAAGTTTTTAACATCAATATCCTCCTAACATAAGCTACTTATTCTAACTACCATCAAAGTAACTAACTTTTAAGTTGCTAACAGTAACAATACAATTTTTAAATTTAGTACAATTCACTAAACTAACTTCAATTAACACCACCATCACTACCTGCTACAACCAGCACAAGGCTCTTTTAAAAAAAACTTGAACAACCACCTTCTCCATCATTTGGAACCACTCATGAACCATTCCCCCCATGCTAACAACATCATAAACAACATCATAAAAGCGATTATGAAAAGTGGAAGTCCAACGCATCCTTGGACAAATTTAATTACACTTTTTGAAGTTTTGACTGTATTTGTACATCACAACATGTGAAACATTAGTTTAATTAACTTTCTCTTGACTGAATATATATAACTGTACCTATATTAGAAAAAGAAGAAAAAAAAATTCAATTAAATTTGTTCACTCTTGCTTATGAGTTCTAAAATTGCATTTGCATTTCTCTGTGCTCTATTTGTACCATTTTCTTTGATCTCAATTAAATGTTCATAAACTCCAAACTGAAGTGCCCCCAATGTAAAAGAAGAATTACTCAAACACAACTCGAGAAGAACAGATGTTGCACATTCCTTATTCTTAGGAGTCTCGTCTCTTGTAAACTCAACAAGTGTTTCAATAAAAGGTAACTGTCTAATCTCTTGTCTCCCTTCAGAATTCAACACAAGTAGTAATAAAATAGATAGTGCTTCATCAACCATTCCCAAGTTTTTGTCCTTTAACAATTCAAGTCAAAGTGTCACAATTCCAACTCTTATAGCTCTATCTTTATTTGCATGGTTTAATGATAAGCTAAAAAGTGCAGTAGCTGCATCTTTTTTTCCTCTAACTGTTCCATTTTGCAAAACCTCTATTATAGCTGGAATAGCACCTTCTTTGGATATGAGTTTTTTGTTACCTTCATCACTTGATAGATTCAAAAGTGCTGTGACAACATGTTCTTTTATTTTTGAATCTGGATAGGATAGTAATTACCAGATGGTTCTATGCGTGTGGAGACAGAAGATGATGAGAAGGGAAGTAGCTAACATGAAAAATGAAGTCCCACATCGTTTTATAAGTTAAAATCTTTAGTGTATATATACCAAAATCTCATATTGTTTAATAACTTGCAAAAGACAAATTGTAAATGGACCTAAAGTGTTGATGGGCTAGGGATAGTTGTCATTAATCTTGGCCCAATTAGAATTTTTTTAAAATAATAATTTGGAAAATTAAAATAAAAAATAGTTAGAAAACGAAACAAATTATAGAAAAATAATTCTAAAGAAAACAATTAATAAATAAAGGGTGACTTGGAAAAAAAATAATAAAAAAAAATAATACGAAAAAAAAAATTTTAAAAGTAAAAAATAAAGATTAAAAAATTTAAAAAATAAATATAAAAATCCATGTGGCAGTCAATTCATACCCAGTCAGCGAAGTCAACATGCCACGTCACAGAATCTTGAATCCATTGGTGAATCAGGGTCTTTGTAAATGGAATCTGAGAAAGTTGAGGGGGGAATAAAAAAAAATTTTCTTAAGGGGGTAAACCAAAACACGCCTATATGGCAGGGGGTAAACACTATTTAACCCATATTAATTAAGCTGAATTATTCTCCAATTAAATTAATGTACTTATTTTAATTTTTTGTCTTCTATTATATGCTAAATATAGACAATTAGTTTTGATTTTCTTTTTTAATTGTAATATTTATATCATATAAAAAGTACATAATATATTAAATAATAGGACAGATCTTTTTCATTTACTCATTTATTATAATTTTAAAAAGTTTTAAGGCTACAGAAAATAGTATCATTGTTATTAATAAAATAGATTTTACTTTTATCTCACCTTTAAAAAAAATATACTTTAAATGTAGAATATTTTTGAGATTGTGGTTTGTTAGTTTTTATAAAATATCTAAAATAGGTTTAATAAATTTTTAGAATTAAATATAATTAAATATGATAAAAAGTGATACCAAAATATATTTAAAATAGGTTTAATAATATTTTTGTCAAAAATATACTAAATATATTTTTTAAAATTTACAAAAGTTTAAAAATTTTGTAGAGTTAAACTTCTATTATGAAATTCTCCTAGACAAAAAGATAGATAAAAATATTTATTTAGAACTTAAATTTCAAGATACCATGGAGTGTAGATATTCATTTAGAACTGAAATTTGACGTGGAGTTGTCATATATTGTAGGTTTGTGTAAAAATTGTAAATATGATATAATAAAACAGATATTTGACGGGAAGCTGTTAATATCTAAAAGGTAATGTTATTTGAATTGGAAAAATGATTTTATTCAAATATGTAGTTTTAAAATTAACTCATCTCGATTCAACTAAGTTTTGTTAACTCATATGGATTCACGGGTAAATGTAAACGTATCTATTAGATACCAGTTGTAGACTGTTCATTTTAATGGTCATCTTTTAAATATATCTCTTGCTACTGTTTTATATAATTGAAGTTAGAGAATCGGTTGTACGATTTATTGTAAGTACGATTCAATGCTTAAAAGTTGGTGCATATTATTAGCATATTATTGTAAGTACGAACCAATTGAAAAATGAATTCAAACTTTACAAATAATGATTTGATAGACATGTGATTTGAAAATAGGTCAGCCCAAAACATCTTATCCTCTTTATATATAGTTATAGATTAAAAATGAATATTATAATTAAAAGCACTAAAGTTAAATTCATGCTCATAATAGGTTTATGAGTCATAAACGGGATTTTGAATAGAAATAAGTTAAAAATAATTTTATAAATGGATACACGGGTACTAGAAAACTTATAAACGGGAAAAAGTTTACATGTCTATACAATTATTTTTTATAAACAGAAATAAGTTACAATCATTTATTATAAACGAAAATAAGTTATAAATATTTTAATAAACGGGAAAATTTCAACTATTGATAAAATTGTTTTTATAAACGAAAATAAATGACAAATACTTTTTATAAATTAACATACAGGTTCAACACGCTTATAAATGAGAAAAAATCTACATGTTGATGCACGTGTAGATGTGAACGTATCTATGAGATACCAGTTGTAGACTGATCATTTTAATGTCCATCTTTTATATCTTTCTTTCTTATATTGTTTTATGTAATACCCCATAAATTTTGTGGACATTTTGGATAATATTATTATGATCAACTGGGTTCCGGGGTACTCTAAGCAATTATTGGAAAAAGTAATTAGAGTAAACCGACGAACTCGGAAATTTGATAAGATTAATATTATTTAACTTGGGATTTTATTAATTGGTGCATTAGAGTTAATTGGAATAATTAGTAGTGTTGCCAATTAATATTTTCTATGTGTATTTCATTTTCTTTTCTTTGCCTTATTTGGAAAGAAGATAGAAAACCAAAAGAAGGAAAAAAAAAGAAAAGTAAGGAAAGGGAGAGAAAGAAGAGGAAAATTCTCCAAGAGCTCAAGAGCAAGAAACAGCAGCTAATCTTCATCTTTTCATCTCAGTTTCAACCTCCTCATCATGTAATCCAGGTGGATTCTAGTTAGACTCTTTAGATTAAGGTTTTATTGAGTTTTAGAGTTAGTTTGATATTGGTAGAAAATGTGAAATTTTACAATAGAATCATTGTCTAATTACTGAAATTCGATCACTGATTGTATGTTATACTGGTTGTTATGATTATAGCATGTTTTGGTGTATTTTGATTGGAGAAATGGGATTTTGGGGTTGAATTGGATCAACCTGTAGCAGAACTTGTCTGCAGAAAATTTTTCTAGGTTTCGTCTGCCCGTACGCGTATCACGCAGGGCCATACGCGTATTGAGTTGGGCGTTACGCGTATGAAAGTGAAGGATTTTGGGCGTTACGTGTATGGTTTGGGTAATACGCGTATTGGAGGAAAAAATGGAATTTTAAAGGGAAAATAGCCTCTGCCCGTACGCGTATCACTTTGGGCAGTACGCGTACGGAACAAGGCCATACGCGTACGGCCAGGACGTGTGCTGAACTGTGTGTTTTCGTGATACCATTTCTTGTAAATTCCATAACTTTTGACTCGGTTATCCTTTGTGAGTATTCTTGGCATCGTTATAAGGCTATGAGTATCCTCTAGCTAATGGTAGTGAGAAATATCTTATTATTGCCCGATTAAATAAATCGGAAGAAATCATGAATGGGTGTAACGTGTAATATGTTGAATGATGTGTTTTCTATTGTGTGATCGATGCCTAATTGCCTATACTCTGATTATTAAACATGTTTGACTATGTATGCATGTTAAAATAGGAATTAGGTAGAGTGAGGAGTTACCATAAACAGTGTTGCGTGTGTAATGGAATAGTGACAACGCTCGTGCAAGTAAGACCGAGGCGTGTGTCTAGTAATCATAACCAATTTATCTTGCGGTGTAGTTTCATGAGACTCGAGCACCTCCTCTGAAACGTATGCACAATTACTTGGCAGGTTTGATTCCCGCGTATAGTACGAATGGAACCTAAGGGTAGAGACTTGTGATGGTTAACAGGCCATGAGAAGTGACGGTTCACGGCTAACAGGCCGTTGTTCCCGAATCCATTTCGTATGCCAAGTAACTTCGAGGATCCATGACTCGGGTCGTCTTTTAGACGTAGAAGCGGACGGGAAAAGGGGATGCCTTGGTACGGTTATTGATTTGTGAGATTCTTGAGCTAACAGGCTCAGGACGTACTTTGGTACTAGTGTGAGTTAACAGGCTCACTGATGTGGATACTTGTATAGTGTGTGTACTCAAAGTCATTTCCTTTCCCTTTTGACTTGAGTTAGGTTTATTAGAACCTTGTAGAGCCGAGAGGACTATAGGATAGCGAACTCACTGAGATTTGATGTATCTCACCCCACTGTTGTTGTTTACATCACAGGTTCTGCAGGTTCCGCGAAGGGTAATGATAAAGCTGTGTGACCATCCTTGCTTAGCTGTTGGTTTTGCTTCCGCTGTGAAGTCTTTTGAGATCCTTAGTGATCTAGTTCTTAGTTTTATCTTTTGAACATTTTGTACATATAACATGTCGGCGGTTGTATTAGGTTATTTTGGGCATTTTTATGTATACGATGTTACTAGAAACTTATGTATTTCAGTACCAAACGTATTATTCATGTATGATATCTACTTTGATGTATGTATATATGTGTGGGCATTACAGTTGGTATCAGAGCAGGTCGTATCCTCGACCTAGCCATGAAATAATATGAGTAATTTCTTTCCGTTTCATATGTGTTGTGTCGCCATTGGTCTTACGTGTTATATTTATGGTATTGAGCCTGATCAACTTAATCCTATCTGTATGACATTCAGGAACATGGCTAACGGGCTCAGAAACAACCGTGGTAGACCGAGAAACACTCCAGCAGGGACTAATCTGCCGGTTGGCAAGGGGAATGCTCTGTTGTATCAATTCATGCAGCAGATGCAACAACAACAAAATCAGTTTATGCAACAAATGGTTCAGCAGATGGCGGGTGGTTTACATCCTCCAGTGGTTGTTCCTGAGGTTGCAGGAGGAAACTTTAGGGACTTCATTCGGTTGAATCCTCCGGAATTTCAGGGAGGGTTAGACCCAGTAAAGGCTCATGAATGGATATCAGGTATGGAATGGGCTTTCCAAATAGTTCAGTGCAGTGAGGAGAACAAGGTGGTCTTTGCTTCCCACTTGTTGAAGGGTCCTGCCATGAGGTGGTGGGAGAGCGCTTCAACTTTAATGACAATTCAAGAGGTACCGAAGGTATGGGAACAGTTTAAGGTAATTTTTATGGAGAAATATTTTCCAAGTTCCTTGAGGCCTCAGAAGGAATCCGAGTTTCAACAATTGAGACAAGGTAACTTGACTGTGGCTTCTTATGCTGAGAAATTTGAAACTATGGTCGCTTATTCTAGACAAGCCGTGTATGCTCCTGATGAGAGGTGGAAGATTGATCAGTTTCTGTTTAGTCTAAGGGCTGAAATTTCACATAGCGTGTCTCAACGGGAATTTACTACTTATGCCGAAATGTTAAGACAATGCTATGTGGCGGAGCATAGTTTGAAGAAGGTACAAATGGAAGGGGATTTGAGTAGGATGAATCAAAGTGATCGAGGGAGACCGAATCAACAGGTTAGACCAAGGCAACAATCATTTAAAGGGAAGCAAGCTTAGAGTTCTAGAACTAGTGTGCCTCCGGTATGTCGTATTTGTGGACGGAATCATTATGGTAGGTGCAGTTTGGAGGGAATGAGGTGTTATCAGTGTAATAAGGTGGGCCACATGGCGAAGGATTGTCCTCAGGGTAGGAATCAGGCACAAGGGAAGAATACTGGCCGAGTGTATACCTTGGATGCGAGGAAAGCAAAGAGTGATAACTCCTTGATTGCGGGTACGTGTTTCGTAAATGGACATCCTTGTTTTGTTTTATTTGATTGTGGGGCAACACATTCTTTTGTGTCCACGCGTTGCGTGAAGCGACTTGGGTTGCAAGCTGTTCCTTTATTTCCTCCTATGGTGGTTACTACTGCCATGGATGAGATTATAGAGACACCGTTGATGTGTGAAAATTGTGTATTATCGGTGAATGAAAGAGTTTTCCAGATTGATCTTATCTGTTTACCGCTTAAGAAAGTGGATGTGGTTCTGAGAATGGATTGGCTTTCTGCTAATTCGGTTTTTATCGGTTGTGAAGAGAAGTTAATTATTATCCCATCTACCGAGGCCACTCCGAAGGATGTGTTAGCTACTATTTTAGAAGGTACGGTTGGAATGATTAATTTCTTGTTTGAGGAAGAAAAGTCTGTTCTTTTGATTCTTACTAAGGAGGAGAGTAGTAGCATTCCAGTTCTGAGTATTCCGGTAGTTTGCGACTTTCCTGAAGTTTTCCCCGAGGATATCACTTCTCTTCCTCCGGAGCGGGAAGTGGAATTCTCTATTGACCTGATACCGGGAACGGCTCCAATATCCGTTTCTCTGTATCGGATGGCACCACTTGAATTAAGAGAATTAAAGGATCAGTTCGAAGAACTGTTGGCGAAGCATTTCGTTCGACCCAGTGTTTCGTCCTGGGGAGCTCCAGTGTTATTGGTAAAGAAGAAGGATGGTGGAATGCGATTGTGTATTGATTACCGTCAATTAAATAAGGTCACCATCAAGAACAAATACCCATTACCAAGGATAGACGACCTGTTAGATCAATTGAAGGGAGCCTGTGTGTTCTTGAAGATTGATTTACGGTCGGGTTATCATCAGATTCGTGTGAAGAGATCAGATGTACCAAAGACTGCGTTTAGAATCCGTTATGGTCATTATGAATTTTTGGTAATGCCTTTTGGTGTGATGAATGCTCCGGCAGTTTTCATGGATTATATGAATCGGATATTTCAACCTTACTTGGACCAATTTGTAGTGATTTTCATTGATGACATTCTTATTTATTCTCGTGATCCTCAAGAGCACGGTGAACACCTAAGAATCGTTTTATCTATCTTGCAAGAGAAGCAACTTTTTGCTAAGTTAAGTAAGTGTGAGTTTTGGATGTCTGAGGTTAATTTCCTTGGTCATGTCATATCTCAGGGAGGTGTGGCGGTCGATCCATCAAAAGTGGAAGCAGTAATTAATTGGGAGAGGCCGAAGAATGTTTCTGAAGTTAGGAGTTTCTTGGGATTAGCAGGTTACTACAGACGGTTTATCAAGGGATTTTCGCAATTGGCTTTACCATTGACAAGACTTACTAGGAAGGATTATTTGTATGAGTGGGATTCGGCTTGTGAAAGAAGTTTTAGGAGTTTGAAGGAGAGATTGACCACCGCTCTTGTCTTGGTTATTCCTGATCCTAGCAAGTCATATGAGGTATATTGTGATGCATCGAAGAAGGGTTTAGGCGGAGTGTTAATGCAGAATGGACATGTAGTGGCTTACGCTTCACGACAGTTGAAAGTCCATGAAGAGAATTACCCGACGCATGATTTAGAATTGGCGGCAGTTGTTTTTACCTTGAAAGTGTGGCGTCACTATTTGTATGGTGTACGTTTTGAGATGTTTAGTGACCACAAGAGCTTAAAGTACTTGTTCGATCAGAAAGAATTGAATATGCGTCAAAGGAGGTGGATGGAATATTCGAAGGATTATGATTTGGAACTGAAGTACCATCCGGGTAAAGCGAATAAGGTGGCAGATGCTTTAAGCAGGAAAGAGTTGCATAGTGCCGAGTTGATGATGTTAGAGTATGCCTTAATGGAAAAGTGTAGAGATCTAAATCTTCAATTTAATTGGACTCCTGATTGTGTGGTTATGGGAAATTTGAATATCATCTCTACTCTTAGGGAAGAAATCCAACAAGAGCAAGGGTTAGATGAGAAGTTACAAGAATTGTTGACTCAACCGGGTTTTGTGCGAACTACCGACGGAGTCATTTCGTTTAACCAAAGGATTTGTGTTCCGGATAACACAGAATTAAAACGAAGGATTTTGGAGGAAGCGCATAAGGGTACTTTTACTATACATCCTGGTGCTTCAAAGATGTATCAAGATTTAAAGAGGGACTATTGGTGGTCCGGGATGAAAAGAGATATTGCGGTGTATGTGTCGGAATGTGCGGTGTGCCAACAAGTGAAGATTGAGCACCAAAGGCGGGGTGGCTTGTTGCAACCTTTAGAAATTCCGATGTGGAAGTGGGATAGTATTTCAATGGACTTCGCATTGGGATTACCCCGTGCGCAGGGGGGCTACGATTCAATTTGGGTGATTGTGGACCGGTTAACGAAATCCGCGCATTTCTTAGCTGTGAAGACTACCTACAAGGCGAGTCATCTCGCAAGGTTATTTATTTCAGAGATAGTAAGATTGCATGGTATTCCTACTGGTATTGTTTCGGATAGAGATCCAAAATTTACTTCCAGATTTTGGAGAGCTTTTTAACAAGTCATGGGGACGAGGTTGTGTTTGAGTACGTCGAACCATCCGCAAACGGACGGTCAGACGGAACGGGCAATACAAACCATGGAGGACATGTTAAGAGCTTGTGTGCTCGAAAGTGGGGGAAATTGGAGAGAACTTTTGCCGTTGATCGAATTCTCTTATAATAACAGTTATTATGCAAGTATTGGTATGACACCTTATGAGGCGTTGTATGGTATGAAGTGTCGAACGCCACTGTGTTGGACGGAGGTTGGCGATGATAGAATTTTGGGACCCGAGATTATTCACGAGACCATGGAAAAGATTAGAATGATTCGGGAAAAGATCAAACAAGCCCAAGACCATCAGAAAAGCTATGCGGACAACCGTAGAAGACCATTGGAATTTGATGAGGGTGATCATGTATTTTTGAAGGTTACTCCGAGATTGAGATTAAAAGGACCATTTAAATCACGGAAATTAAGTCCAAGATACGTGGGACCGTATCATATTTTGGAAAGAATTGGAGAAGTAGCCTACAGATTAGCCTTACCGCTTTCTCTGTCAGAAATGCACGACGTTTTTCATGTGTCTCAGCTTCGAAAATTTGTTCCAGATCCTCTTCAGCCAGTTTTATCGGATACAATTGAGATAGAAGCTGATTTGACATTTGAGCCTCAGCCGAGTCGTATTACAGGAAGAGAAACTAAAGTGTTAAGGAATAAGGGGATTCCTCTTGTGAGGGTCCAGTGGGACGAGATGCACCCGGGAAATGCAACTTGGGAATTGGAATCGGAAATGTGGGAGGTCTATCCTCATCTTTTCAGGTAATTGTTTTAAATTCGTGGGCAAATTTCTATTTAAGGGGGGGAGGATGTAATACCCCATAAATTTTGTGGACATTTTGGATAATATTATTATGATCTACTGGGTTCCGGGGTACTCTAAGCAATTATTGGAAAAAGTAATTAGAGTAAACCGACGAACTCGGAAATTTGATAAGATTAATATTATTTAACTTGGGATTTTATTAATTGGTGCATTAGAGTTAATTGGAATAATTAGTAGTGTTGCCAATTAATATTTTCTATGTGTATTTCATTTTCTTTTCTTTGCCTTATTTGGAAAGAAGATAGAAAACCAAAAGAAGGAAAAAAAGAAAAGGAAGGAAAGAGAGAGAAAGAAGAGGAAAATTCTCCAAGAGCTCAAGAGCAAGAAACAGCAGCTAATCTTCATCTTTTCATCTCAGTTTCAACCTCCTCATCTTGTAATCCAAGTGGGTTCTAGTTAGACTCTTTAAATTAAGGTTTTATTGAGTTTTAGAGTTAGTTTGATATTGGTAGAAAATGTGAAATTTTACAATAGAATCATTGTCTAATTACTGAAATTCGATCACTGATTGTATGTTATACTGGTTGTTATGATTATAGCATGTTTTGGTGTATTTTGATTGGAGAAATGGGATTTTGGGGTTGAATTGGATCAACCCGTAGCAGAACTTGTCTGCAGAAAATTTTTCTGGGTTTCGTCTGCCCGTACGCGTATCACGCAGGGCCATACGCGTATTGAGTTGGGCGTTACGCGTATGAAAGTGAAGGATTTTGGGCGTTACGCGTATGGTTTGGGCAATACGCGTATTGGAGGAAAAAATGGAATTTTAAAGGGAAAATAGCCTCTGCCCGTACGCGTATCACTTTGGGCAGTACACGTACGGAACAAGGCCATACGCGTACGGCCAGGACGTGTGCTGAACTGTGTGTTTTCGCGATACCATTTCTTGTAAATTCCATAACTTTTGACTCGGTTATCCTTTGTGAGTATTCTTGGCATCGTTATAAAGCTATGAGTATCCTCTAGCTAATGGTAGTGAGAAATATCTTATTATTGCCCGATTAAATAAATCGGAAGAAACCGTGAATGGGTGTAACGTGTAATATGTTGAATGATGTGTTTTCTATTGTGTGATCGATGCCTAATTGCCTATACTCTGATTATTAAACATGTTTGACTATGTATGCATGTTAAAATAGGAATTAGGTAGAGTGAGGACTTACCATAAACAGTGTTGCGTGTGTAATGGAATAGTGACAACGCTCGTGCAAGTAAGGCCGAGGCGTGTGTCTAGTAATTATAACTAGTTTATCTTGCGGTGTAGTTTCATGAGACTCGAGCACCTCCTCTGAAACGTATGCACAATTACTTGGCAGGTTTGATTCCCGCGTATAGTACGAATGGAACCTAAGGGTAGAGACTTGTGATGGTTAACAGGCCATGAGAAGTGACGGTTCACGGCTAACAGGCCGTTGTTCCCGAATCCATTTCGTATGCCAAGTAACTTCGAGGATCCATGACTCGGGTCGTCTTCTAGACGTAGAAGCGGACGGGAAAAGGGGATGCCTTGGTACGGTTATTGATTTGTGAGATTCTTGAGCTAACAGGCTCAGGACGTACTTTGGTACTAGTGTGAGTTAACAGGCTCACCGGTGTGGATACTTGTATAGTGTGTGTACTCAAAGTCATTTCCTTTCCCTTTTGACTTGAGTTAGGTTTATTAGAACCTTGTAGAGCCGAGAGGACTATAGGATAGCGAACTCACTGAGATTTGATGTATCTCACCCCACTGTTGTTGTTTACATCACAGGTTCTGCAGGTTTCGCGAAGGGTAAGGATAAGGTTGTGTGACCATCCTTGCTTAGCTGTTGGTTTTGCTTCCGTTGTGAAGTCTTTTGAGATCCTTAGTGATCTAGTTCTTAGTTTTATCTTTTGAACATTTTGTACATATAACATGCCGGCGGTTGTATTAGGTTATTTTTGGCACTTTTATTTATACGATGTTACTAGAAACTTATGTATTTCAGTACCAAACGTATTATTCATGTATGATATCTAATTTGATGTATGTATATATATATATATATATATATATATATATATATATATATATATATATATATATATATATATATATATATATATATGTGGGCATTACATTTTATATAATTGAAGTTAGGAAAATGGTTGTACGATTTTTTATAAATACTCAATACTTAAAAGTTGGTGCATAATATTAGTAGATATTTGAAACTATGTGAATATTTACGGGTAGATGTGAACGTATCTATGAGATATCAACTGTAGACTGGTCATTTTAATGTCCATCTTTTATATATTAAATCTGAGATATCAACTATAGACTGATCATTTTATTTTTATTTTGATATATTTACTCAGGCTATTGTAGGAATGAGCTGTCCATCTTTTAGGTTTGTAATTTTTTTTTTAAATTTTATTTATTTTTATTTAAAATTATTCAATCTGTAGATTTATTCAAATCTGTAGATTTAAAACTAACTCATCTGAATTCAACTGAGTTTTGTTAACTCATCTGGATTCACGGGTAGATGTCAACACGGGTAGATGTAAACGTATCTATGAAATACCTGCTGTAGACTGTTCATTTTAATGTCAATCTTTTAAATATTTCACTTGCTGTTGTTTCATATAATTGAAGATAGATAATCGGCTGTACGATTTATTGTAAGTACAAATCAATGGTTAAAAGTTGATGCATACTATTAACATATATTTGTAACTATGTCAATATTAACCAATCGAAGAATTAATTCAAACTTTACAAATGATGATTTAGTATACATGTGATGTGAATTCGGACGGGACCCGTGCGATAGCACGGGTTTCTTACTAGTTGAGATTAAAAATTATTGTTTTTTGACAAATGTCGTTTTAAAATGCAATACCATCATCGACGTGTATGCTCTAAGAGCACCATTATCGCTGGGTTCCACACAAATCTCAATGTAAATGTGTCAGGGTAAATGAATATTTTATTATGTGAGGGGTGGTTTAATAAAGTCATTGTTTCCTAGAAAAGGCACGATGCTACAACTATTTAATTTATCTTTTACACATACTTATGAATATATAGTAGGATAAGTGGGTTAGGATTTGCTACCTTTCCAAGTTGGTACCTTTAGTATAAAATTAATATCAATAAATCAATAAAATAAATTATTTAAGTGAGAGGAAACAATTGGTTAGAGAGAGATAGACACAAAAGTACAAAGGTAGCTAATCCAATTGCAAAATAAGTAGGACACGGTTTAAATTTTTTGATGGCTGACATGGATATTTATAAAATGTAATAGAGTGTCTTAATTAGTTAAAAAATATAAAATAATACAAAAAATTATATGGGGTCCATTTAAGATACTAGATTGAGTGACATGGATGTGGATGCTCTAACACTAGGGATGTTTATGGACGGTTAATTTCCATAATCAATTCATAACCATAAATAATCCATATGTTATAACCGGTTATTAAAATCAATTACCATAACCGGTTTTCAATTTTGTAAAATGGATATAACCGGTTATTAACCGGATATATCCATAACCAATTTTATAATTAGTTTTGATTTAATTTTATTTTAAGATTATTTATTTCAAAAATATTTTATTTAAAAAAATAATTATTTTTTTTATTTTTGGGAAAAAAATTATTTTAAAAAATCAATTTTTTTATTTTTCTGAAAAAATATTTAAAAAAACAAATTTCTCAAAAAAAATTTTAAAAAAAAAAATTTTTTTTCTGGAAAAAAATTAAATTTTTTTTGGAAAAAAATAAAAAATAAAATTCTAAAAAAAAATTAAATTTTCTTTTTTGAAAAAAAAATAATTTTTTTTTTTGAAAAAAAATTAAAATTTTTTTTGAAAAAATAATAACATTTTTTTTGAAAAAAAATTCAAAATGATTTTTTTTTTAAAATTTGGATATGGATGTCCAAATTATGGATTTGGTTAAATCCATATTAATAAAATATCCAAAATATGGATTTAGTTAAAACCATATTAATAATAAACCGGATTTGGATATGGATATGGATAATTTTAATAACCGGTTTATTTGAGCACCCATACCTAACACGGTAAAGAACGAATTTCCAACCTTTCAGCAAGTAAGTCATTTTTATCCTCCAATCTTCATCTTTTTCATACTTACTGTTTTTTAAAATCTTCGAACCATTCTCTGTTTCGGAACCATGTTTTGTGGAAATGCATGTTCTCTGTTTTTTTCTTTTCACCATATATTGTTTTGATTCGAAATCCTTTTCTATTTGTCTCTTTCAACTTCATCTAGTTGTTTGTTTAAGTTTCATTATGTTTATTTTTTTCCCGATTTCTCATATCTCTTCTTCTTAAATGTTTGTGTTTTGATCCAAAATGAAAAATGTGTGAATATGAGAATTTCATAATTTATGAGTTATCTCTTCTTCTTCTTCTTCTTCAACGTTTTACTTTATTGTCAAATATATGAATTTTACAAAAGTTCTTATTTCGATACAAGAGAGTTTGTCACCACTTGAACCCTCAGCTTCTAACACCATTATTGGGTCATCAATTAATTGTGGTCATCATGAGAAAGCATTTTACATTGGGGCTTTTCTTTAATAACAACACACCAAGTGAGAGGTACACCACAAACTCACTCAAAACCTCAAGATAATATGTTCATGAATTCTCTCACTTATAAAGTGCTCAATTTTCACTTTTCTAATCAATGTGAGACTTCTCCACACTTTGTTTCTCAACACTTCCGACTCACATTTTTTCTCGACAAAACTAAGGGACATTCTTCCTCATAATAAGTTGTATGTAGAAAAAATAAAGATTGGATTTTTTTCATGGTACGTGGATCTTAAGAATGTGTGGTTGGGCCTAACTCAACCCAACAAAACCTACTAGTATGGTGAGGATTGTCCCCATTTATAAACACATGCTCAAGCCATAGAATATCCGATGTGAGACTCTTAACACCCCCTCTCACGCCCAAGATTTGCGTATGGGGTGTTGAATTACATGGTGGGTGGCCCAATGGATCTTAAATGAGGCTCTGATACCATATTAAGAATGTGTGGTTGGGCCTAACTCAACCCTACAAAACCGGCTAGTAATGTGAGGATTTCCCCCACTTATAAACACATGTTCAGGCCATAGATTGTCCGATGTGAGAAACTTAACAATGGATAATGTGTGTCGGGGAAATGATGTAGGAAGGTTGGCTACACATATCGAAGAAGAAGTTGTGCGTTTGAATGGTCTGGTAGGATTTGTGCAAGTTTGGCGTTCGATGTTAGAATGACTCTTATTATACCTTTCTAGATAGGGAACCAACTCACGAGTACAACTCATGGCTTTGTCATGGCCTTTGGGCTTTTTAAGCCATCCGAGTTCATTTCATGCCCAAAAACAAAATTTTAATATTTTCCACAATTTTAACAATATCTGATTTTTTTCCACATTTTTACCAATTTCTGTTTTATTTTTATTTTTAAATATTTTAGCATTAGAGTTTCTTTTCTCTATTTAAATAATTTGGGTTTGGTCGTTAAGGTTATCTTTTATCATAATCAAATTCAAACAATTTTCTCTTTTGGTGGACTCCAAAGTTTTATCTGATAGGTTGTCGCTTGTAAGCTTTTGTTTTTATTCTAGGTTTAGCGCTTTTTAATCCGTAATGTTTTCGAGTGTATCAAAAAATATGCAAGATTAAAACAATTTGACTATTTCTTGATATGGTTTATCACAAATAAGATTAAAGATAAGTGACCTGCTTATTTTTCTAGAAAAATGTTGTGGACAAAAGTGACAGGTATCTAATTCATTTTGCTTTCTTAACCGGACTCTTTCTTTCATGTTTAATATCCATATTGATTCAGACATCTTTACTCGTCTTACTTTTAAAAAGCGTTTTAAGATGACATTCTTGTTCAAGATAGGGTATTATATAGATGTCAATGGAAAATTGTTCAAGAATGAGACTCAACAACTACATGTTATTGAAGATGAAGAGATTGATTATTAGGAGAACAGAATGATTATGGTGATATCACTACAAAAAAATATAGATTTCCTAACAAGTTTTTACCTCGGTTGATTATAGGCCTAAAAATGAAACCAATTAAATTTGGTGCCCTGATTTTTTTTAATTAAACTGAATAAAATTTCTCTCGAACCGAGGGAGAAAGTGGCATTGGTCATATGTTTGGTTTCCACCAACAAAATTTTTATATTCTCATAATGGCGCCTTGCTTTTTATTTTTAAATTAAAAATGAATAATATTTTTCCTCGGTTGGATGCAACCCCGGGAAAAAGTGGCACATATCATGGGTCTTCCTTTTTTATTTTTAAAATAATAATCAAAATAGAGACTTTACTTTTTTTAAATTAAAAATAAATAAGACTTTATAGTTTTCTTTAAGTGGCGCAGATTTGCATTAACAAAATTGAACGCTAGTTTTCTTTACTTTTGCACTAACAAATACCTCTTTGAGCCCTAACAAAATTTATCATCTCCTTCGAAACACCATATTCCATTAGGGAGTGAAACATCATTTCTTCATCTTCTTCACTAAACCAAACTCAAAACACGATTTATTCACTAAACAGAACTCGAAAACAAACAATTTCTTCCACAAACAAGTTTTGAAATCCATCTTCTCTTATCCAACTCGAATGAAGCAAGGAAATGAGGAAGGAAACTTGAAAGAACTCTAAGAAGGAAACTCGAAGAAGGAAACTCAGAACTCAAACAAAACTCGTTTCTTTGACTTTTTCATCATGTTTCTGGTACGTGAATTCTTTCTTTATGCTTGTAATAGTAATTTTGTTATTGTTGTTGTTGTTGTTGATATATTTAAGTTTTAATGTTGTTGTTGTTGTTGAGATTGAATGCTTATGGGTTTAATGTTGTTGTCGTTATTGAGATTGAAAGTTTAATAAATTTTTGTGTTAAGTAAAATGTTTGGTGTTGTTATTATTGAGATTTAAAGTTTAATGTTGTTGTTGTTGATATTGAATGTTTAATGTTGTTATTGTTGTTGTTGTTGTTGTTATGTTAACTTATCAAAGTCTTGACATCTCTCTTAAAGGTGCGGATAAATTTTAGTTGAATCTTGGTTCTTAAAATATGTAGTTTATAATGTAACTTAGCAATGTGTGTTTAACTTAATATACTCAAAGAGATATTGAGGACTTCTCATAGAAATGTCTTTTAAAACAACTTCCATGATGATCCTCAATCAAGAAGCAATGGAGTTTCTTAAGATATCATCTTAAAGAACAAACTCCATATTGTCAAATATTTTGAAGCAAGATAGATTTAACACAATCTCTTACTTTTCAATACTTGATTTATTTTTCAGAACACATATGTTTCTTTTCATTTGTATCCTGCACTAATATCAGGTTCAAAAGTTTAGACGTTGAAGAGCATCTGATATTAGGTTCTGGTAGTGTTTCTTCTTGATTTTAGATCTGGGAAATCAGTTAAAATACAAGTATTTCATAAGCTTCTGAAGTTACTCTTCTATCAACAGATATCACAATCCATTCAGCCATTATGGAAGTTCTTCTGACAAGAAACCTAAGTCGCATATCATCAGTCATTCCAAGGAACTGAGCTTTATTGAAAAAGTGATTTGTTGAATAGTCTTTCATCATCTAACTTCATTTATTTCCTTTGAAGACTGCAAGACAAATCTTTAGAACACAACAAATTCAAGTAGTAAACTTCCTGAATAACTGTGACTTTAGATCTAAGTCAAAGAGCAATCTTCTCAGAATTCGTTTGAAAAGATTAGATGAAGTGTAACTGTTCAAGCTTCAAAACTGATCCCCAGAAATCTGAGCATAAGAATTCAAAGATAGTCTAAGCATCAGACATATCAATGATGTTGATATACTCTGAAGTGAGATAGAGCATCTACCAAAATGCAACTACCTCTGAAGATATTCAATATGCATCTTCTGAGCTGGTGAAAGAGATTTTCAAGATGATCATCTTTACACCATCAACTTCTATAGTGATACATCTTTCAAGGATATTCTATAGACCTTCAGCAACCCTTTATCAAGACCAATGAGTTAAAAATATGTTTAACTTTTCCATCATTTAAATTCAGTGGAATCATCCTTTGAATATGGTAGGAAAAGCCGTATGATATTTTTCATGTGGCACTTGATTCTCTCTTGAAGAAGAATTATACTTTCTTATTGGATCATTATCTGTGCCACTATTAAGTGTTAAGCACAGACCATGCTCTGATACCAATTGAAGGTGTGAAAAGTACACAAGAAGAGGGATTGAATTGTGTTTTATGTTTTCTTTAATTTAACTTTTGATCAGAGTTTCAGAATTAAAACTGGTGTTCAGATTGTGTTTTAATTCATTGGCAGTGGATATAACAGAAGTAAATAAATAACAGTAGAAGACACAAAAGATTTATCCTGGTTCCTCCCTAAATTGAGAGTACTCCAGTCCCCTTTCCTCACAAGAGATTTTCATTATAACCACTTCATGATTACAATCGCTTATGCTTCTCCATAAGTCGTTTACACTTGCTCAGACCAATTGTCTAAGACTTCCTTGCTTAGAGCACATGTCTAAGACTTTCCTGGCTCACACTTTCTAACCGAGCCACCTGCTTCAAAGGTCTTCTGGTTGATACTTACCCTTGGTTAGAGCACGTGTCTAATACTTCTTGCTCGCGCCCTCTGACCGAGCCACCTGCTCTTTTGGCCATCCAGACTGAGATTTCTTTGCTTAAGCAGCACTTGAGATTTCCTGCTCAAGCAGTCCTTATGAGTTTAATATCATGCTTTTGGTGATAGCCAACTTTTTTTTATCTTACTGATATTTTTTGGTGTCAGCGGTCTTTGCAGTTTGAGTTTACCGTCATCCTTTTGAAGTCGTTAAACTTCCACCATTGTCAGTGTCCATTCGAGGGTCGACCTTGATCTGGTTTCTTTTAAAACTCATCACACTTTCTTTCTTAGACAAAATTCGTGGTCTTTTAGTATTTAATTATCTTCCACCACGAATGTATGAAGATCGTTGTCATTCATACCTTCTAATTCAAGTTAATTAAATAGGGGCATCTATCATTCCTCAATTGTGTATGGGAACTTTATTATTATATGGGTTTTAATCATATTTTATTTCAAATAAAAAAATATAGCCCATTTGGTAGTGAAATGAGAATTCAAGGATATTTAGGATGGGTTTGAATCTCACCTATGGACACTTTACTATCATATGGGCACTTAACTATTATATGGTTTTGAATCTCACCTGAAGGCTCTAAGATTTGACTAAATATTGGTAAAACATGATGTTGAACAAGATGTCCTAACATGAAGAAATTTGTAAAGAACAACATGTCAGACAAGATATCCTATCTTGGGGACTCAACATCTTGGTCTGATACAGCAGGTTTGTTGCATATCTGTTCCAAGATTTAAGGCGCAATTAGAACATGGATCAAGGAATGATTGGACAGAGATTTTGAAGCCCGTGGACAGCTGAAGATTATAAAAGGAAGACCAAGACCTAGGGAAAATTACTAGTCTTTGTTAAGACTTTTGTAAAGCAAAAATAAGGGTTTAGGGTTTTGAGAGTCGCGTGCTTTTCTTGTATTGTAAGTCACCATTTGTATCAGTTTGATACATTGTGGTAGACATAGTTTTTCATATTCAGAAACCTGTAGGTAATGAATTGTGTATTCTTCTTGGATGAAGCTTTTAAGCAAATTTAAGTATTAGTGTTAGTCAAGAGTATTGACTGAATATTATGTTGAAAGGGTTGTCTTTCAATTGAAATATTTGATATATTCACCAGAGGTTGTGACTATTAGATATCACTGAGGGGATATTAGGGATTGAGATGGATTTCTCTTATCTAGATGTAGAAGTTGCACTGGGTAGGGAATTAAGTGATAAGTTATCGGAGGTTGTATACTTAGAATTAATACTAATGATAATGGATTTTATTCCTGGCTTGGTAGTCTCCAGATGTAGGTTTAGTTGTACAACAAACTGGGTCATCATATCTTGGTGTTATTTATCATCCTGCTATGTATAATTCAATCTATTCTTATGCTCTAAAATATATCTCTTAATAGATGTTGAAACATCTGTCATGACACTATTATGACTTTGAGATATCAGAATGTTTCTGTTCTGTCCTTGTTTAGTAAAGCAGAGATCAATGTCTCAACATCTCTTAGGACATCTGAGATCTGCATACCAGGATTTCATCACATTTCCCTTCTTTTTTTGTACTTTTTTCTCTTTTTACCTTTAATTCTATTTTTCACAAAAAAAAAATTTTGCATTTTTATTTATTTTTTAATTATGATTATTATTATTATCAACACTTTCCAAAACATTCACATGACAAGATCATCAAATTTTCCAAAACATTCACATGACAAGATCATCAAAGTTTCCAAAACACTCACAAGACAAAATCATCAAATTTCCAAAACACTTCATGATAAGATCGTCCAAAATTGAAAGAGGATTAAAGCTTGGTGGACAAAGTACATAATGTCAGTAAATGGTTTTGTCCAATTCCATTTGTGACATAACCTTGAGGCTATAAGAAAGAGAAGCCAAGAAAGATCAAAGGGGGAAAAAGAAAAGGAAAAGACGAGTGACAGATCTACTCTTGAAACATACAGGGTTTGTTGTTCGCACATATGTTATTTCAATTATTATATGCATATAAATTGATTTGTTCTTCCATTGTATACACATACTTCTAGTTTCTGTTTGTTTTGCATATATACATGCTTTCCAATTTTCAATTATATACACTTTCTTGTTATACCTTTCTTTCTTTTGTATATATATATATATATATATATATATATATATCAACTATCCCATAAAGATTAGAAAATGCTTAGGGAAACCCTTATATACCCTTCTCTTCTAAAACACTTTTGCACTACAACATGCCCTTTTTGGTCATTCAATATACTAAAATTCATTGACCAATCAGTTTAAGCCTTATGTCCACATGGCATCTTATTTTCAAATGGAAAACACCCCATTTCCCTCTTCCCTCACGTTTTCTTTTTTCTCTTTCTCCCTCATTCTCCGTCTCTCTCTCTCTCTTTGTCGTCTCCCAATTCCTCTCTTCTCCTTTCTCTTTTCCATTTAAACCCTAACTCCGCCGTCCATATCTCCGGCCACCACTAACTACAACCGAAAATGCATCACCACCAACCTTTTCCTCATCACACTGTAAGTAATTTTTTCTTCAATTTGGGTTTCATTTTCTAAAAATCTGAAATTAATTAGGGTTTTCACAGGCCGAGAGAAGAAGAAGAATGATCTGGTATGTTGCTGTGGCGGTGAACAACAATAATGACAATGTATTGGTTTTTTCAGGTTTTGATTTCCACTGCTTCTCTCTTGCATAAGTTTTCGTCTTTTATTGCTTTTAGTTTCATGTTTGTGTTCCTCATTGCTTTTAAATTTGAAATTTACTGATGTAGTGGGTATCATTTTGTTTCCTGCTAATGTTAATGTTAATTTGAATTCGTTTATGTGTTGTTTTGAATCAAAATGAGGGAAGTAGCAGAGGCGTTTTTTGGTTGATAAGTGAAAAACGCGGTTTTCAGTCCCAAACAACCGTGAAAAGAGAGCATCAAAGCTTAAATCTATGCTTCAGAACAGTCATGGTACGAAGGTTTTCTTATTAATTATTACTTTGTTCGGAACTTCCATGGTCATCAGCGACGGTGTTCTTACCCCTTGCATTTCTGGTTAGTAATAATGTCACAAACACTATAATGGTAAAGTCATCCCTTTTCTCTTTTGAGTCTGTTAACACTATAATTATCCTCTCATAGTTCAATTCCTGAAACCTTTTATTCTTTCCTTTTACGAGTTCTAAAATTTTCTTTATCCTTATTCATACTTCAGGTGTTGCCGACGTCTAAACATATAGTCGACATATATTCCAATCACGGCGGTGAGGATTTGAGAAACCACTTAAAGGTTTGTTTTGTCTAAAGTTAATAGATGTTCTCCGAGATCATTATTTGTCTATTATTTGAATTCCAGATTTCCGTTTTTGTTCGTGATATATGGCTGCTTATTTAGTTTTTGTAACTCATATTGTGATGTCAATGATGTAAGGTTGATCTTTTGTGATTTTGGTATGCAGACACAAATGTTCACTAGGTAGTTTATTGAATCAATTTAGTGGGAGTATCACTGTATGGATTATAAATGATATATACATTGTTAATATATACATTTGTTATAATTTGGTTCTTTGTGAACTTCAAACCACAAAGGAAATTAACATTGTCTTGTGTAGTAGCATCATATATCAAACCTAGATTAAAAAAAGTAGAACTCTCACACATCAGAATACTTATTTGTTTATGTTTTTTGTTATACCAATGTACATATTCAGAATATTTTAAGTGTGTTACACATCAAAAAGCTAATGGTTTATTTGTGATATTGATTTTTTAGGCCTAATGGTATTCAGATTGAGGGATTGGAAGTTGTTACTGAATTTTGTTGCATCTAATTCTGCAGCTTGCATGGACCTGCTACAATTTTTGCAGTGGAGAACTATTACTTTTGCAGTGGACCTGCTACAATTGTTGGTTCTTCAGATTTGCTTCTACTCACTGAATTAAGGTATTTAGACATATACATAGTTTTGATTTTCTTATACAGTGATTGACCTTGGTTGCTACTTGCTAACTATCTTGGTTCTTCAACATACCACTACTCACTGTGTATTTTATTTTAGTTTGGTCCCTGCGATGACATAACTGTCTCATTTCTTTGTAATTGCATTGTGTTGTTCATGTATATGTGTATTGATGCTGATTGTCTAAGACTTTGTAAGCTTTCTGAATTCAGTGCTTTGTAAACTGATTTATTCATTGCTAATTTGCTTTTGTTTTCTTGACCCCTCAGATTTGGAGAGCCAATTCCAAGTCCAGTCGTCTTGCATGTTAATCATGCTATGATATTATTGTGATTAAGACAACATTTAGATTATTAAAACTGATTGATTGTGGTTCATGATGCGTTTGTTCATCAAATGTTGCAATTGTTTATGTATGGTTATTGTGTGTGTTCATCCATATTTTAGCATTTTTTTCTTGCACACAGTTATTAATTAATGGCTTTTGTAGGGATCTATTACCTCATCAAGTTTTGTAGTGGATATGCAACATCAGGTGGTGGTAGAGGCATTGAGAGAGTGGGTGTGTCTCTTGATGGAGGGAAAACTTGGATCTATTACCTTTGCACATGCTGGTTCGCTTATTACTTTAATCCGTCTTTTTCTTGATGTTTTATCTTTAGTAGTTATCCATAAACACTGAAATTTTATGTCTCTTTATACATTTTTGGAAATGCTTTTATTTCTCCTCAGATGGTACAGGACCTGTCAATCCGAAGGGACTGCAGTACTACAACAGTCTCATCAACGAAGTCATTAGAAATGGTTCGATACAAGTTTCTAAATAAAATGCCTTATGCAAGTCTCTCCCTTATGCAGGCATCTAACCACATGTCCCACTACACAACTATGATCTTCCACAAATTCTTGAAGATCACTATGAAGGATGACTTAGTCGTGTTGTCATGTATGTTCCATCCATATTTTTAGAATATAATATGTTATTGCAATTTAACGGTTTGCGCATGGAGATGTTGCAATTTAACGGAAGTGGAAACATCACTTTGCAATTTAACGGTTTCACCGTTACCCTCTGAGTTTCGCTCAAGCGGAGACCCTGGAGACAATGCAGATAAGACCTGATGTGTATATTGTATTAGATGTATGATAAGAACTATTTTTTTTCATAGAGTAATTAATGTATGTAATATATATCCTTTAATACATTTGTGTCTTTAATATATCTGAGGAAAACAACAATAATTGAGAAGTACTTATCTACTGCTTTTGTTGATTATATATTTGTGTCTTTAATATCCATAACTAACACCTAATATTTTGATTTAGGGTCACCACTTCAACGTTTCTGGGATTCTTATTTTTGGGAGAGGTACTAAGTCAGATAGGGACCAACATATCTTCTCACACTATTTACTCAGGCAAATCTCTCCCCTAATTTATACATGTTTCGTACTATATTGTGTTTTTTCATGTTTGACTCATGTTTGTTGTAATTACTGGGGATTTAAAATGTTTGAATTTCCAATGTTAATCATTAATTTGACCTTTCGTATTCAATCACAATTTATTATAACCTAAACCAATAAACTTGACCATCACAAATCCATAACCAATATTGGCTTTTGAAATGACCAAGCATTTATGTCAGCCCATCATAAAGTTGTAGATTTCCAATGTAACAAGAATATTAAGAATCAAATAACCCATTATAAAATCATATTCTCTCTACTTACTGTCACACAACCATCACCTTAGGTTAGGGTAAAACAACATGAATTCAAATGATGTTGTCCAGGTTGAACCAACGGCAGAATATCAACAACTACAACACGTCCAACAGGTTCCCCACGTAACCGCCGTGGTTGATGACGTCCTATTCCAGGACGAGGAAGCTGCGGAGGCAAGAGAAGAGGCTGCATTGCGACGAAGAGAAGCCAGGACACGATTAAGAAGGGCAAGATGAAGAAGGGCATTGCAAAGAAGACAAGCCAGGCTACGTACATTCGATTCAGATGATAAAGATGAAGCACCTTTTAGTTGGAGTAACTTCATGCGTGCTAGGGCTTTTAGATATGATCTTTAATATTTTAGATATTCATCTAGGCCTCTTCCTATAAGTATGCTACTTCAACTTTTATTTATTTTGGAATCATGTTGCTACATTATAGCCATTTTAATATTTTAATTCAAGTCTGTCATTTTGCTACTTCAACTATTTTTTATTTGGTATCTGTTTGATTGAGTTATACTGTAATATTTGTGTAAGTATGTGTTTAATATCCAATATTCATAGTTGCCTTCTTATTTATACTTCCGTTATACAGCTTTTCATTGTCATGAATGAAACATTGTATTTGCAGTTGACATCACTATCCATGATAATCGTAAGAACCTCATGTTGAGGTTAGGGGTTACAATGACAGGTCTGACAATTCAAAAAAAAAAGGCACACGGCCAGGGATGATATGAAAATGCTTAAGGAATCATATGGTTTTAATTTTACTATTTTTGTGATTTTGTTCAGGTTTTGTGATTTGGGGTTTTAATCATATGGTTTCAAATTTCCTCAGATTAAGCCCACCAATGACACAAGGTTAGTAGCTGTTTACTCCCTAATTTCCTCTGATTCTCATGATTTGTAATCGATAAATATTAGTACTTATGTAATATCCAGATATTTCACAAAAGTTACTATTTGGTGGTATTTGAATTGTGTCAGCGTGATGTGTTGAAACTGGTGTAGTGAAGCGTGATATGATTGAACTCAAGAAATTTGATATGGTTGTGACTTAAATTATTGTTATTGTTATTGTATTAGTGGCGGCTACAACATCAAGACTGGAACTGTCTGTATGATTGAACTCATTAAATTTGATATGGGTGGATCTACTGCAGTCCTTAGAGCAGCAAAAGCTCTTGGACAAATCAAACCTCTTGGAGTGTAGGTATATTATTTAAGTCACCCTTTATACTTTTTCCTTTTCAAAGAATTTTTAGTTTTCAGTCTGTGACTCTCAATTTCCTAAAATTACATTAGTGTTGCATTTGTTTTAAACCTGAACAAGTTCAGGATTGAATTCAAGGGAAATTTTGTAGTTATCTGCTACAAGCTTGGATTGTTTCCTTCGACTTTTGCTTTGTTTCGTTGTCTGAGCACACTAATGTTGTTACAGGTTAGCACTTAATGACAATTTTGTCTTTTTTTAACGTTCCCAACTTTCTTTGTTATTGTCACCAAGATGGTGGTGTGCTATTATCATGGATGTTAATGCTACATCAGCTTTGCACAGGAGAAGACAAGACCTGGTCTATTTTTACCTTTCTCAACTTTCATGGAGCAAGCGTTGATTGGTTGCGGATCACAAGCTTTGTTGCTTTGTTTTGTAACTCATGCGCCTTAGGCAAAATACAAATTTTAATTTAATTAACAATCGTGTTTATTTAATAAACAAAATTCTTATTTTTAAATGTTATAATTTTTCCTTTTTTTTTTATCTTACGATTTTTTTTCTATTTTTATATGATTATTTAATACAATTGAATTTATATTATAATTGTTAATTTTACGATTAACTAATTCATTTTAAATTTTAATATGTATCAAAATATATTTTAGATCCTACTAAATAGGGTGACCAAAACCGTGAATTTTGACAAACAGGGGATCAAATCTGTATTTTAGCCAAATATTTATGTTGTTAAATGTGAAATCTTAATGGAGGTATGAAGAAACTGTTAGATTGCATTAAAAACACCAAACTACTAACTGTTGTAACTTTTATCATTGAAGTTCATTATTTTCACGGGACACTATCACCACAATACTTTTTTTTTTAAAATTTTAATCAACAAAGTATTTGTAAATATTTATAGCTGCTCAATGATATTTGTAAATATTTATAGTTATTAAGCATATTGAATTTATTATGTTGGTGATTTACTGCATATTTATTTTAAATATTTGTAATTATTAATGATTTTATAAAAACAATTATATATCAGCAACTATCAAGCCTTAAGATGACATATATTTATGGTTTATTGATTTGAGAGCATAATAACATTAAAAATAGTTTATTTTTATTTATTATAATCAATTCTTAAAAATTATCATACTGAATAATAATGTATCTAGACGACTAACCAACCAACACTACTGAGATTTGTGTCAATGAGCTGCTCACTCCTGTGAATTTTACCACTTAAACTTATTATATTCACGGGTCACTATCACCACAATACTTTCTTTTTATTTTAATTAACAAAATATTTATAAATATTTTTAGTTATTACTGACATTTGTATATATTTTTAGTTATTAGACATATTAGTTTTATTATATTGGTGATTTGCTACATATTTTTTTAAAAATATTTTAATTAATTAGTAATTTTATAACAATTTATTATATGTAAGTTTTACCAACTCCTATGAATTTTATCACTTAAATTCATTATATTCACGGGTCACTATCACTACAATGTCTTTTTTTTATTTATTTTAATCAACAAAATATTTAAAAAAAATTATAGTTATTATTGATATTTGTATATATTTTTACTTATTAGACATATTGGATTTATGATGTTGGTGATTTGCTACATATTTTTTTTAAAAATCTTTTAAGTTATTAGTGATTTCGTAACAATTTATTATTGTATTCTAAGGAAACAATTTATGTCCAATTTATTCTTTATACATATTTTTATTTTTAATCAACCATCTTAAACAAAACTACTAACACCCGTGCGAACGCACGGGTCTGTTACTAGTATATATATATATATATATATATATATATATATATATATACTATTTTTTTTCTTCTTTTGTTGAGTTACATATATATATACACCTTATGTCCTTGGTTTTGTATATATGAATATACTATACATATTCACTGTTTAAGTTATTTATATATATTTATGTTTTTTTTTTGTTATATATACATATCACTATTTGTTTTTTTAGTTATACATGTCACTTTTTATTGTTAGTTATATATAAAAGGGTTAATACACATTTTATCCCATTCCATTTAGGGCGAATTCAAAAAAGGACTCTGTAAAAAAACATTTAGTCAACAGAATCTGTAACGTGACACTGCTTGCCCACACCAAGCATTGAATCCATGTCCTCATGGTTGGAAGGGACACCTCTTCCACTAGGCTAATAAGTCTTTGTTGTCTATTTGTTAACTTCAAATGTATATATTACAACATTTTAAATGTATCTATTTAAATATATTTATTTAATGTAATATAACATGTAATGTAATATAACATTAAATGTAATATAACATTTAACTAATTTCTAATTTCTAAATAAATAAAGAGAAAAAAGGAAATGCACTGACAATGTAAAATATTTTACACTGTCAACCAATCACAACCATGTATCAGAATAAAACATATTTTTATTTTAAAAATACTGATATTACATGTTAATTGTAAATATTTTGATTGATTGCATGTGTAAAACTGTTTTACATTGACAGTGCACTAACATTAAACTCATAAATAAATACATAAAAATGTAATATAACATTAAATAGGCTGTATTAATTTCTAATTTTTATAAAGTTGCTTTATTAAACTAAATTAATATTAATTTCTAATTTCTATAAAAAAAATTAATAAACTAAATTAATATTAATGTTTTAATAAACTAAACTAAATTAATATTAATAATTAACATAATATAAAATATTAATATTAATATAATAATATATTAATAATATATTTAAAAAAATATATTTAATTAAATAAATATGTTAATTAAACTAAAAGTAAAAATTAAATAATTAAAACATATTAACATATTATAAAAAATTAATTTTAAACTGAAATTAATATTAATATGTTAATGTGTTTAATATTAAACTTAAATTAACATTAATATATTAATATAAAGATATACGTTAACTTTTTAAAATAAATTAAAATAATTAATATTTATTAAAATATAAATTAAAGATAATTAAAATAATATTTAATTAAAAATATATGTTAACTTTTAAAAATAAATATATTTAATTAAAAATAAATTAAGATAATATTTAATTCTTATAAACTATTTAAAGATAATTAGAAAATTAAAATTAATATTAAAATAATTAATATTATCTTAAAGTTAAATAATTAAATAATTAAAATATATATCAAAATAATTAATATTATCTTAACGTTAAATAATTAAAAAAATTAAAATTTATATTAAAATAATCTTAGCATTAAATCATTAAAAAATTAATATTATCTTAACATTAAATATTAAAAAAAATTAAAATTTATTATAAAAACTAAAAATTTATATTAAAAAATTAAAATATATATTAAGAAAATAAAATATTACATTATTTATGTATTATAACGTTAAATAATTAATATTAATTAAAATTTATCTTAATTAATATTTACTATTTATTATATTTTTTAAACTAAATTATTAAATATAAATATAATAAATATATATTAACGTTTGTATAAAAAATAAACTAAATCATTTTAAACTAAATATTTATATTAACATTTAATATTTAAAAAATAAACTAATTTATTAATTATAAATATAATATATATTAAACTAAAATTAAATTAAATAAATAAATAAAATAATAAATTGAATGTAAATAAAATAATAATAAGTTATAGTATTTATTTTAAGTCATTTATGTATTTAATATGTTAATTTAAGTGTTAATTTAATTGTTAATTGAAATGTTGTAATATATACATTTGAAGTAAACAATTAGACCATAAATACTTAATGGCCTAGTGGAAGAGTTGCCCCTTACAACCATGAGGATATGGTTTCAATCCTTGGTGTGTGTAAAGTTTTTAACTATTGATCTTTAAACATTTCAACATGCAAATAGTAAAATATTAATAAAATGTCACGCGTATAACTAAAATATAAAGAAAAAATAAATAAAATTCCAACAAAGTTGACACGTCACATTCAAAAAATAAAAAAATCCAACAAAGCAGCGCCACGTCACAGGTTCGACTGACTGTGTGCATTGAGGGGGCAAAATGAAAGAATCTTCAAATGACAGAGACAGAATCTGTGTTTTTCTTACAGGGTCCTTTTTCGAAATCGCCCTAAATGGCAGGGGGTAAAATGTGTATTAACCCTATATAAAAACTTACAGATTGAGTTTCAATATATATTGTTGTGAAAAACGATGTCTTGAATCAAAGTATAAACAGTTTCTTTATGATCAAGAAACACACAAGGGTTAGGGTTAACGGAAAATCAAGAAGAACACCAAGGATTGGTTATAACTGCTATTCTTTACTTTCTCTATAAAACAAATTACAAGTACTCAAGAATAACAAATAACCCTCTCACTCTAATTAGGATTTGTCACACATAAGATGAGAGACTAGTATGCTATTTATAATAAACCTAACATACTAAACTAATGGGCTTTTAATAATTACCCATTACAAGCTAACTTAGGGTACAAGCTAACTTAAACAATTGAACATAACAAACATGCCCAATTCGATAACCACATACTAGAACACATTTCAATTACAGCATGTAGGTCTTCGACAACAGCAGGTGAGCAGACTTCGACGACATGCTAAACCTCTATCGACAATACTAGAGTTCAATCCAATATCTCACAAATCTCCACCTTGGAACAAACTCTATAACATCAAGAAACAAACTAGCTTTCTTCATGCAGCTTTATCAACTACATACAGTGGAAAAATTTGCAACTAGGCAACGTCTTGGTGATTATCTCAGCAGCATTATGATTTGTCAAAACCTTCAGCACTTAGACTTCTCCATGCTCGATTACCCTACTGACAAAATGCAACCTCACATCGATGTGCTTGGTTCGCTCATGATAGGCTAAACTCTTTGACAGGTGTATTGCACTTTGACTATCATATTTAACAGTGATAACTCGACCATGAAGTTTTAGCTCCTTTGCAAAACCTTCAAGCCACAATGCTTCCTTTAAAACTTCAGTTAGGGAGATATATTCTGCTTCAGTGGTTGATAAGGCAACAACTTTCTGAAGTGTTGCTTTCCAACTGATTGTTGTGCCAAACATAGTGAACATATATCCAGAAATAGATTTTCTAGAATCCATACAACCTGCATAATTAGAGTTGGTATATCCTTCGATTGCTGCTTTACTATCTTCACCCAAGGCTCTAGCATAAATTAGGAATATGTTCAAAGACCCATTTATGTACCTTATAATCCACTTCAATGCTTGCCAGTGAGCCTTGCTAGGATTCGCCATGTACCTGCTTACAAGATTTACTGCAGGTGCTATGTTGGGTCTAGTACAAACCATAACATACATCAAAGAACCCACTATATTAGCATATGGAATGAAATTCATATAGGCTCTTTAGATATCAGTACTGGGACACTAATCTATACTTAACTTGAATTGAGGGTTTGTCGGAGTAACAACAGGTTTTGAATTCGACATACCAAACTTTTCGAGAATCTTCCGTAGGTATGCCTCTTGAGATAAACATAATTTTGACTGCTTTCTATCTCTTCGAATGTCAATCCCAAGAATCTTAGAAGCAACTCTCAGATCTTTCATGTCGAACTCCTAATTAAGTTCAACTTTTACCCTCATTCCATCTTCGACATTGTTGCTTTCTATTAGAATATCATCCACATAGAGCAACAAAATAACAAATGAATTACCAGGTTGAAATCTTAAGTAAATACAATGGTCGAAATCTTAAGTAAATACAATGCTCTAAATGATTCTAATGAAACTTATGCGTGCCATGAACTTGTCGAATATCGTATTCCACTATCGAGGAGATTATTTCAGTCCATATAAAGATCTCTTCAGCTTGCACACATAATCTTCCTTCCCCTTTTCGACATACCCTTCAGGTTGCCTCATCAGAATTGTTTCATCCAGATCACCATACAAGAATGCAGTCTTCACATCCATCTGTTCTAGTTCAAGGTCGAACTGTGCCACCGTGGCAAGCAACATTCAAATGGATATGTGCTTCACAACAGGAGATAGCACATCATTGAAGTCAACATCTTCTTTCTGAGTAAAACCCCTAGCGACCAATCTTGCCTTGTATCTCTTCGACGCCAGTCCTTCGATTCCTTCCTTAACTTTGAAAATCCATTTACAGCTGACTAACCTGGCTCTTGCAGGTTTCTTGATCAGTTCTCGGGTGTTGTTATCATGAAAAGATTTCATCTCATCATCCATGGCCTTCAGCCATTCAGTTTTGTTTTTACTCCTCATAACTTCCTTATAGTCTCTAGGTTCTTCATCGAGAACCTCACTTGCAGAGATTAAGGCATAAGCTATAAGATATGCATACCCAAGTCTCTGAGGTGACTTGATGACTCTCCTCGACCTATCTCTTGCTAGCAGGTAGTCATTATCAGTCTCCTCATCTTCAACAGCAGCTTCTGCTTCTTATTTGACTTTATCTGGGATACGCAATTCAACATCAACATGCTCCACCTCAACAGGAATCTCTCCCTGTTCCAGCTATTCGTCAGCGTCATCAATTTTCTTGAAGGCCATCTCAGCTTCATTAAAAACTACTACATCTCGACTGGTGATACACCTCCTGTGACCTGGCTCTAGGCACCATATCCTATAAGCTTTGACTCCTTCAGGGTATCCCATGAACATGCATTTCAAAGCTCTAGGTTCGACCTTGTCTTGCATTATGTGAGCATAGGCCACACATCCAAATACTCTAAGTCTATTGAGACTAGGTGGATGTCCCAACCAAACTTCTTCAGGTGTCTTCATATCTAACGTAGTCGAAGGACATCTGTTTATCAGATATGTTGCTGTCGAAACAGCCTCAGCCGAAAACACCTTCTTTAACCCAACACTAGTCAACATGCATCTAACTATTTCCAAAATAGTTCGATTAAACCTTTCCGACAAAACATTTTGTTGTGGAGTACCTACAGTAGTTTTCTGCCGTGAAATACTCGAGGCAGCACAAAAGCTGTCGAACACCTCATTGCAAAATTCAAGGCCATTGTCGGTCCTCAACATCTTAACCTTTCTGCCAGTCTGATTTTTGACCAGAGTCTTCCAACCTTTGAAATTCTCAAAAGTTTCATCCTTAGTCTTCTGGATGAATACCCATAACTTTCTGGAATAATCATCGACTATGGATAGAAAATACCTTGCTCTTGAATGTGATGGACACCTTGCAGGCCCCCAAAGATCAACATGGATGTAATCAAGGGATCCATGAGTTCTTTGTTTGCCTTTGTTGAACTTCACTCTGCAAGATTTGTCCAAGTACAGAGAGTTCACAAAACTTCAGCTTTTCGACTTTGTCTCCACCAAGCAGATTTTGTTTCCCTAGTTCAACCAGACCCCTTTCACTGACATGGCCCAATCTCATGTGCCAAATTTTTGTCTTTGACAAAGGTTTCGTCGATGCAACATTTGTCGAACCACTTACAACTTCAGCCTCAAGGGTATACAAGCCTTGTTTCTTCATGCCTCTCAAGACTTCTTTCGACTCCTTCATGACTCTTAGGATACTTTTCTCTCCTTGAAAAACATATCCCTTCTTGTCAAATTCACCAAGAGAAACCAAATTTCTCTTCAAATCAGGTGCATACCTGACTTCAGTCAACAACGTTATTGACTCATCATGGAGATTGAATCTCACAGATCCAATACCTGCAATTTTTCCTCCGTGATCTTTCAGGCGTTCAAGACACACTTTTCTTGTGTGACCCTTCTTCTTACAATGATAGCATTGAATACCAGATGCCTCGCCACTATAAGACTTCTGTTGACTTTTACCTTTCTTCTTGTCGAACTTACCATCCTTTCGCAATAATTTTCCCTTAACAGCCAAATCTTCACCCACCATCGAAGGTTTATGCTCCTTTCGTTCGTTTAAGTCCTTAGAATACAAGGCTAATTGAACTTCTCCAAAGCTCAGGGACTCCCTTCCATACAGGAGAGTTTCTTTGAAGTGAGCATGTGTTTCTGGAATCCACACAACATGCATAATCAGAGTTGATATATCCTTCGATTGCTACTTTACTATCATCACCCAAGGCTCCAACATAAATTAGGAATATGTTCAGAGACCCATTTATGTACCTTATAATCCACTTCAATGCTTGCCAGTGAGCATTTCTAGGATTCGCCATGTACCTGCTTACAAGACTTATTGCATGTGTTATGTCGGGTCTAGTACAAACTATAACATACATCAAAGAACCAACTATATTAGCACATGGAATGCTATTCATATAGGCTCTTTCGACATCAGTACTGGGAAGCTGATCTATACTCAGCTTGAATTGAGGGTTTGTCGGAGTAACAACAGGCTTTAAATTCGACATACCAAACTTTTCGAGAATCTTCTGTAGGTATGCCTTTTGAGATAAACATAATTTTGAATGCTATTTATCTCTTCGAATGCCAATCCCAAGAATCTTGGACGCAACTCCTAGATCCTTCATGTCGAACTCCTAATTGAGTTCAGCTTTTACCCTCATTACATCTTCGACATTGTTGCTTGCTATTATAATATCATCCACATAGAGCAACAAAATAACAAATGAATTACCAGGTCAAAATCTGAAGTAAATACAGTGGTCGGACGGACTTCTAATGAAACTTATGCATGCCAAGAACTTGCCGAATCTCATATTCCATTATCAAGGAGATTGTTTCATTCCATATAAAGATCTCTTCAGCTTGTACACATAATCTTCCTTCCCCTTTTCGACATACCCTTCAGGTTGCCTCATCAGAATTGTTTCATCCAAATCACCATACAATAATGCAGTCTTCAGATCCATCTGTTCCACTTCAAGGTCGAACTGTGCCACTGATTGGTCACCATTTCTACTATGTTTCCGTCACTTATTCGGCATAAATCCATAAAATTGGTAACACTTTGTTTTGTCTTTTCATTATTTTTTCGAGTTACTTTTACTTTTCATATTTTACTCTCGCATTTTATGATTTTTTGTTTTATTTCAATTATGTTGCGTTTTATGCTTTGGTTTGGTAGTTTTCGATGGTTTCAAGTCTGAGTGGAAAAGCCCAAAGGACTCGTGCAAAGAAAATGGAAGTTCCGGGAATTCAGAAGAGTTTTTGGAAGGAAGCATAGGGTCTGACACGACCACCCATGTCACCTAACACAGGCCGTGTGAGGAAGAGGCCAAGAGGATGTCAAGTTGATGAGAGACAGTGGGCTGACACGGGTGCCCGTGTCACTTGACACGGCTCGTGTCAGGATGCCTGGACCAAAAAAATCAATAAACATAAAATATATTGGACAACCAATTCTCTTATCTATACTATGTTATAGTTCTCTTCATTAGCTTTCCGGCGCTTCGAATGGGGACCAAAACGGACTTACGGATCAAAAGTTATGATCGAAACAATGTCGGTTATAAAATTTAGTGAGCTGACACGGCCGCCGGGGTTGGCTGATACGGCCCGTGTCTGCAGGTGACGCTGATTTCCTGATTGTTTTCATATTTTCGCCATATGTTAAGTTGTGGGGGCGCTTTGGGTATTTCCAACCGATCTGAGTGATTTTCTACTATTTAGATGAGTTTTGGCAAGAGAAAAAGGGACTTTTTGGCTGTAAAAGAACTTGACGATCAAAGATTGGAAAGATCAAGGCTATCGAAGAACTGAAGGTTTTCATGAGCAGAAGCAATTGAAGATCGAAGTAATCTTATTATCTTCTAATGTATAATCTTTGTTTTGTTTTTCTTTTGAATAATATGAGTAACTAGACCTTAATGTTAGGGAGGTGTCCCTGATCTGGATCTGTAATGACTTTTATATTAGTATTGCAATAACAATCTTTCTTTTTCATAATTGATTTGATCTCTAACTATTCTTAATGCTTGCCCTGTCGAACAAACAGGGTTTGATTTGTGATTGACGATCAGGTTGGACCGCCGTTGTTAATGCTTTGCTCTAGATTATTCTATAGTAGATATTGCCTAGGAATAGGGATACCCTATTGTCATCCCCCAAATTTGTCCTACCCTCTCATTTTCTTATACTAAGCATTTGTGTGGATTCATGGTCTCTCTCTAGATGATTATCTGGACTCTGACCATGATCCTTTAGAATTCAGGATTTTGTTTGTGACTATTATTTGTGCATATTGTGATCGCAGCTAAGGAAAGATGTGTCCTCATTCTTATGGTCAATTAGTCAAGACATGATCTAATTTGTTGCAAGTTATTTTTAGGCCGTGAGATCAAAGTATTCAAGATATAGCCAATTGGTTTTAGGATAATTTCAAGATGGTTTTAATTCATTTGCAAGTCACAATTCAAGTTGGTTCAGAGTATTATTCCAAGCTTTCTAAGCCTTGTAATCAAATTAACTAGGCCATGAGAGTAATTTTGTTTTCTGCCATGATAAGAAGCCATGTTTTAAAGCCACAACTGCAAGAAGTTTAAACCATGATCATTTCGTGTCCAAGCTACAAGCGTTTTTAAGCCTTAAATTTTCAAACCATGATTATGTTCGAGCCTAATTCATGTTTGAGTTGTTCCATGCTAAAATAAAGAGTTTTCAACTACAAGTCATGACTTTAGCGTGTATGTTTCTAAAGGCAAGATATCACTTTTTCTACTTGGAAGCCTTGTCTTGAAGAGATAATTTTCAAAATATGTTTCACAAAGTCATCAAAAGCCTTCAAGTTGGTGATTAAAAGCATAAAAACTTTTCAAGTCATATTTGAATTTTACAAGGCATGGTGGAATTATTTTCAAGTTGGGCCATGAAGTGTTTACGTGTTACACATTTTCATTAGGCAGATATAAAGGTTTTATCTTTGTATGGTTTTATCTATGGCAAGACCAATGACCCTACACACTACAAAGAAGGGCAAGAAATATACAGGCCCTGTACCAATCAAGACTGATACAAATTTTTCTCTATCAAAAATCACATGTGCACGTCAACTCGTACAAAAGAATTGTACCATCACTCATATTACAATTCCTAAGGTTCCACATAATTAATATCAAGTAGGACTTACAAACTTAATTGAGTTTCAACATTGTGTTCTACATTGTGTTCTACACTCCCAAGAATGGTCCAAATGGCACTAAAAGTTACATGAAGCCTAATGATCATACAAATTATTACCAAGCACAGATCATGTGCCAAGGGACCAAGTTTCCTATTGCTTTTTGAACACAAGCTGCTATGAGTTAAGTGAATACATCCACGGATGCTAATTCACAATGACATTCATTTTACAAATCTAAGAACAACATACAACAAGGTTTTACAACCTTTTGTTTTTACTAGCATCCAATTAAAAATGAGAAGGTTACGAGAATGGATTAGGACACATTCAAATGACCCAAGTCGCACAGTTGAGATTCACGCTGCAGGTAGCTCTTGATCTCTATGGAAATCCCGTCGTGTGCTCTATTGCCAGTTTTCTTGTACCCTCTACTCCTTAAGCCCCTTGTATCAAATACAACATGAAAAGGAAAAATGGAAGCAGGTTATCATGGGTAAAATAATGGCAGCATGTAGGAAAAATCATTCAAGACACAAGTCAAACATGAATGTATACTTGACAATGATTCTAACACAATCCAAAGGTGTAGAATTACAAAGCTACATGAGTTCTAGTAGTGTGATAAGTGTGAGTGGCAAGAGACGATTGAAACCAACATGAATCATAAATATTCAAAGTTGCTCAAATTGATGTACCATAAAAAGTAGGAAAGATCAATACCAAGCATGAACAATTATTGAGTACACAATGCTAAGTCAAGACAACTTCATGTACAACACAAACAAGTCAAAATTACAAGCACAAACAAATAGTCAGACAAATTCAGAGCAGAATGCAGAGGTTCAGAATGCAGCAGAGACAGATTCAAAAAAATGGAAAAAGCATTCTTGACATCAATAAGGTTAATAGCAGTCATACCAAAATGAGAGATTTTTCAGCAAGGACTCAAACACAAAAACCCTAATTTTCTGCTATAAAAACCAAGCCATTTATTAGCAACGGGGGGTAGTTTTGAAAGCAGAGAAAAACACCCAAGAAAACCCTAACGAAGTTCTGCTGAAATCCACCCTCAACCCTCACTAAAGCTCGAATTTCTTAAAAACTTCTTAGAGTTTCACACTGAAACTCTAAGATAGTGAGCTTAGACCCAAACCTATACTCTCAGAGCTAAGCCATTCACAGCACGTAGAAACCAAAAGCGTAGCAGAAAGAAGGAAAAGTGAAGCAGCAGTTTAAGAGAGTGCTTACCATGAGCTCGTCTCCTCGTCGCCGGAAGAAACGCCATCGGAGTCGTTCCGACCAGGTATTCCCTTCATTGTTGACTTCTTTATGCTTGTCTTGTTGAGCTGAATACCATTCGTGTGCCAATAGCACCAAATCCTCATCATTATGGGTTTTTAATTTCTGTTATAGGGTTTTTTTATCTCTTTCGATTTAGGAATCTATTGTAGTGTTTAGATTTTGCATTGTGTGTTGGATGTTTAATTTCTGAATTTGGAAGAAAGGTGAGAATCGTTGAAAAGAGGTAGGGAGAATGGTAGAGGCGAGAGAAACTCGGATGAGTCTAAGAGAGAGAGACAAATGAATTTAGAGAATGAAATAAATTCAGAGATAGGTCTTTAATTGCAATGGATAAGTCTTGAGCATTGTGATATGCATTGTCCCAATTACATGCCCTCCTAATACAGCATTTACTGACACCTCGTGATGACTTTTTGTCTACCAAACTGTCATTACTTTTTCATTTAGTACTTGTTATCTGAAGTGATTTACGAAGCATAATCAAAAGGGAGAGAGGGCGAATCGTTTTATTATTTTAATGGTTATATGACTTTATTCTTAGTGTGCATTAGTGATTTTTTTTTGTGTTTTGTCTTTTCAATTTTCGCACAGCCCAATTAGTTTTAGTTTTGTTGTCACAGTTAGTGAACCATAAATGAGCAAATAGTTTTTAGTATTTATTAGGTGACTTAAAAATGAGCAAGTAATAAGATTTCCATAATTATTTAATTTGATAATTAAATATAATGCTACTTATAAATCACAAATTATTATTTTACTTTTAATTAGGTGGTTTAGACTTTACTTTAGCACTAAAATACTTAACCCTTAAAATATCAACTAAATTAAAATCATTTCTAATTAAAGATTTTTCATAATTAATTACGAAAGTAGTGGGCTCTTGGGGTCTAGCACTCTTTGGGTCCTTGAATGAATGCTCTCGAGGTGCACGCTTTGAGTTGTGTTCATTCCGTCTTTCGTTTATGAAAAATACTTAAAACAATTAATCTTTGTTTAATCAAGATATAATTAACCTTTACAATCACTTAATTAATTAAAAAAAATCATAATCCATTCACATCCTAATCCTTCTAAAATACTTAAAATACTTTTTCTTAATTAAATTATGGAAGTAGTGGGCTTTTGGGGTCAAACACTCCTTGGGTCCTTGAATGAATGCTCTTGAGGCGCACGCTTTGAGTTGTGTTCATTTCGTCTTTCGTTGATAAAAAATAATTAAAACAATTAATCTTTTGCTTAATTAAAATATAATTAACCTTTACAATTATTAAATTAAAAATCATATTCACATTTTAATCCTTTTAAAACACTTAAAATACCTAATCTAATTAATTTCTTAACCTTTAAAAAAACTATTTTCTTAAATCAAATCATAAAATATTTAGGTTAATATTTATAAACTATTTTCTTAATTAATCATGGAAGTAGTCGTCTTTTGGAGTCTAGCACTCCTTGGGTCCTTGAACAAACGCTCTTGAGGCGCACGCCTTAGGTTGTGTTCGTTCTGTCTTCCATTTCTAAAACACTTAAAATACGTAATCCTTTTAAAACGCTTAATCCTCCTTAAAACTTTTAATTTGTTCAAACCCCTAATCCGGTTTAACATGTCTAATTAAGATACTCTAATCAAATTCAAATCATTTTCCTGATTAAATTACGAAAGTAGTGGACTCTTAAAGTCTAGCACTTCTTGGGCCCTTGAACGAACGCTCTTGAGGCGCACGCTTTGGGTTGTGTTCGTTTCGATCTTTCGTTCCTAAAACACTCAGCCTAATTACATAGACAAAGAAGCCCATTGTCCAACAAACACAATTTCATAATTAATAGAATGGAAAAGGTGTCGTTGAGATCTAGCATCTCAGTAATGCCCCGATTAATTAGTTGCGGGGCCGACGTCTCGTTTATCGAATAATCGTCATTCTTCCCACAAAATACTTAACAAATAAAACACTTCCCACGCAATTGAAACCCTGAAAACGCATTCAAGTGAAACTCTATTCTCAATCAAATCCTTAACACACTTAATCAAACTCAAACAACTTTTCATAAAGAACATTGTTTAGTCCCTTCTTCCGCGCATATAAACTAGTGCTTCAGCCTCCCCTAGCGAGCAGATAAGCCAATGTTTAGCAGTTAGGATACGGATTAAACACTCGTTCGTTTAAAAAACACCAATCAACTGTAGTCCCACGAACTACGAATGCTTTGACTTTCCCATTGCACGAGGGAATACGTAGGCACAAGGGTTCTAATCCTTGCCGAGCACCCTAATAAAAAACCACCCTAATTCCCCCTTAGAAAGCAATATTACCTTAGAAGATAACAAACAAATGTAGGTAACTTTCTCACTAATCGAATCAAGAGGTTCCCATTGAGTACAACGGGCGTAGAGGGTGCTAATACCTTCCCTCTTGCGTAACCGACTCCCGAACCCGAATTTGGTTGCGATGACCATTTTCTTATCCCTTAAAGGTTTTATCAATATTTTCCTATTCCTTCCTTGGAATGAATAAAGTTCGGTGGCGACTCTGTTTCGAACAGTTTTTTCCGCATCCATCGCGAGGATCGTATTTTTCGAGGTACGACAGATGGCGACTCTGCTGGGGATCTAGCATTGCCCTATGCTAGAGAGAGTCAAGCCTAACTTGACTCGATTCGAGAGTGTTAACTTCGCTTGGTTGTTTCTTCTTAATTGTTTCTTTATTACTTATCTATCTGTTTTCTCTTTATTAGATGTCAATTATCATACTTGCCTGTTGGATTTTGGGTTGATATCACGAGTAAGGCTCTATACCCGAGTCTTGGAAAAAAAGAGAGAACACGTAGTTTAGATTCTGGAAGTAATTAGTGTTATTCCCCAAGGACTCACTCATTGTGTGCCTAGCATGAAAGCTTCCCCTAGAGTAGACCTTTTCGTAGATCTTGTTGTAACGCAGCTAGCTTGCCGCACGACTTGATTCATGAAGGGTCCATGACTCTGTGAACCACTCTTAACACTAGTTTCCATCTTGGCGGTCGTTAGTGTTAGCCTCCGAGGACTCGCTTCTCATGGGCCTAGCATGAAGGATACACTTAGGATAGACCTTTTTGTATCCCCATCACAATGCAGTTAGCCTGTTGCATGGTGTTGATGCGATTAGTGTCCGTAATCCTAGGAACCTTATCCATCAACGTAGGAGCTATCCTGTGAGTGGGTTTATGGGTGAAGAATTTAGAACTATCCTTATAAAGCCTACCTGTTAGGAGGGTTGGGAAGTTACTTGTCATATCCGGGATCCTGAATCTGCCTGCATTGCATTTGTTTGCATATCATTGCATTTGCATCTCATTTGCATGGCATACCCTTCCAACCAAAACTCATCCGATCCTCTGTCCATTTCCTGCCAACTGATTTCCCGACGCTCATACTGAACCTATGGTAACCGCAAAACATTTAAAGCAAGTTCAAGCGGAGATAAGAGGAGCATAGACAATTTGAAAGTTGTGATGGCTATGTCAGAGGATAGCTTTCAACATGATGGGATGAAGGATTTTGGCCCCCTATCAGGTTTTGCTGTGTTGACTAACCCATTGTATGATTGTCTACCTGGTGATCATCCTCCACGAGTGAACATCCCTGTTCAGTCTCAGATGATGTCGCTGATTCCATGGAGAAAAGGTTTTGTGCCCTCGAAGAGAAAGTTCAAGCTATGAAAGCGCGCGATACTTCTGGGCTCGATGCTGTTGATATGTGCCAAGTGCCAGACTTGGTAATTCCTCCAAAATTCAAAGTACCCAACTTCGAGAAGTACGTCGGTCTCAGTTGCCCGAAACGTCATTTGGTGATATTCTGCCGAAAGATGACTTCTCATGTCCGCGACGACAAGTTGATGATTTACTGTTTTCAAGACAGTTTAAGTGGTGCATCTTTGAATTGGTACATGGGTTTAGAAAGAAGCTGTATCCAGTCATGGAAATACTTATCCAATGCTTTCCTAAAGAAATATGAGTACAATTTGGGCATGGCTCCCAGTCTCACGTGGCTGCAAAGCCTATCTCATAAGAGTGGTGAATCCGTTAAGGATTATGCACAACGGTGGAGAGAGTTGGCAGCTAGGGTACAACCACCACTTTTGGACAAAGAATTGATTGACATGTTCTTGGACAGTTTGCATGCCACCTATCTTGAAAGAATGACCGGCAGTTCATTCTCAAGCTTCTCTGACCTTATAATAGTAGGAGAACGCATCGAGAGTTACCTCAAAGCTCAACAAGTCCGAGACGTCTCGAGTAATCAAGCTAGCGAGACTGAATCCTTCAGCAATCCCCAAGAGGAAAAGGATAATGAAACTAATGCAGTAATAGCAAATGTCGAGTATTCTCAGGGTACACCAGCTAGACTTTATGGCCCTTTAGCTTCTCGGCAGTTATCATTATCAGCGCCATATCATCCTTATGGCAACCAAACATGCCTAAAATGTCCCACCAGAAACCATGGATTGCTCCTCGTACGAATCAACGAGCACGTGGCCGAGGATATCAAAATCAACATCAGAATTAACATATGCCTCGTAACAACCTGGAAAGAAGGACTGCTCCTCTTCACCCAGTTCCTATGTTTTACAGTTAACTTTTGCCGCATTTGGTCCAAAACTCACTAGTAGATCCCAAAGCTATCAAGCCTTTCCAGAACCATACCCATTTGGGTATGACCCTAATGCGCATTGTGGATATCATGCTAGATCAATGGGGCATTCGACTGAAGATTGCAAAGCTTTTCAAGCCAAGGTGCAACAGTTGATTGACAACAAACACATATCATTTCCAGAAGGAAACTTGGTTGTGCACATCAGCTACTCGCCCAAATGAGTTCCAAGACTTCAAGAGGTATCCCCTAAAGCCAGTGGTTCAGACAGGAAGACTTCCTCAGATACTGGCAACATTGGACATTTATCATTTACATTTGTAATTTCGTTATGTTAAGTGCTACTTGTTTTTGAATATTGTTGTTTTGAATGGCAATATTAATGATGTGATCATGCATTTTCTGAATTAATCATGTCGCATTCGCTCATTTTTCTTCACTTATATATAATAAATAAAAATACAAAACAAAAACAACAAAATTCTTCCATATACTTCTTTGTCACTCTCTTTATCAAACTTTTGTTTAGCAAAGATTGGAGGGAGGATGATGAAAACAAGGTACCCATAATTGCTTATAGTATGCTTTCGGATAAAATCCTACCAAGGATGTACATGCATTGTTTCAAATCTCCAAACACTGGAGAGATAAGGAGTTAATCCCTAGTTAACCACTTCGAGCCGAGAAGTAGAAGTTTCCTTCGGATATTCAAACCCTTACACTCAACCCGGGGCAGGGTAGTGTTCAGTTAATCTGACTCTGTATTCTTCGTACACGTCTTGAGGTGACGAAGAAATCATGCAAAATCCAGAAGTTATGGTGGTTGTTCTTCAATGACTACTGACTTGGCATTCACAAGCCTTACTAAAAAAAAGGGAGAGCCCGCTAAGTCAAACACCTCAAAAAGGAGACTTAGACAAAATTTAGGGAAATCCCAGTGGACTTGAAAAGCAGATTCAGTCCAGGAAAAATCAGGGATCAAAATTAAAAAAGAAAAAGAGGTCTTCAAATCCTCAAGCAAAGCAAAATAAGATTCAGTGAGCACCATATCAAGAATCAAAAGGGTCACTGACATCCTTAACAAAAGCAAAATAAGGTGACTGCCATTTCAAGGAAATCTTGAATCCTCATCTTCACTCTTACACTATCGAACTCTCTTTGAAGATGAATGTGTGTCAAATTAACTGAACGTAGGACTGAAGATCATCACGAAGAAGGGGTGGGTACAAAATAGATCTTGGGCCTTATATCCTTTTGTTTCTATAACCGTGAACCAGACCACGTTACAACCCTTAAAAGACCTAATTGAGGCGGGGTTTATTCTGAAAGCATTCTACAGCAAGGTTGCGTAAACTGACTCCTAGAGATTTGCTAATCTTCTGAATTGGTGTCATATTCTTGCTATATCTTTCACACCAGCTAAATCAGCACCACGTTTGGACTAATGGTCCATCCATCACACATTATCACATCGTTCTAATAATGACTGATTTTCAAAACTTGCATGAAAATTGCATTAAAATTACCATTTGTGAACGAACAGTTTTAACTACAAGTCAGTACTTGGCATCAAGGGAATTCCAACAAGGAGCAATCAAAGAAAGCTAGATCATTCAACAATGTTGGCTGGAATTGACAACACCTCATAACCATATGGAACAGGGGCATTGACATCCAATGATTATGGAATCAGTCAGTTTAAAGCAAGTCCCTGAAGCATTAGTTGATTATGGGGCAAATCATTCAAGAACAGGTTGATCAGAGTAAATCATCTCAAGACTCTACCAACCAGGGGCAGGCCACCCAGAGGTTCTTTTGATTAAAGGAAAACCCCTCCAATGTTTAATCAACACAAGTTAAGTCATTCCAATGCTCATTCTGGGGTAAGCTACCTCAAGGGTACTTCGAAGCCAAATACTCCAAGAGCCAGTCTTTTAAGGACAAATCCTTTCACGACTTGGAGTTCTCGGGCAGGCCATCTCGAGATCATCTCATGGTACATCTGTTTCCAACTTCCTTTCAAGGACAAATCCTTTCACGGCTCAGAATTCTGGGGCAAACCATTTCGAAATCATCTCATGGTACAATTGCTTCCAATTTCTTGTCAAGGAAAAATTCTTCATAGGCCCAAATTGGGGCAAGATGAGCTACACAAGGGCAAATCTCTCAGTTGCTTTCAATCTGCTCAAGCGAACTGTCAAGCGGCCTTTGAGTTCAAGACAAGTGTCGGGGAATCATGTTATCACCCCAAAAATAACCTTTCGCCTTCCTTCTGACAAGAAACCTTGCTGCATAGGAACCTATTCATCCATTATTCTCTACTGGGGCATCTTTGGAAACTTTCATATCATTGCATAAATCACTCGTATGAATTAGTCATGTCGCTTCGCTCATTGCATAGACATGTGTATCATACCTCAAGCCTAACCTTCCAACAAGATTTGACATCCAAAGTCCAACTTAGCTTGGAAATCCAAAGTCCAATTTAGCTTGGCAATCCAAAGTCCAACTTAGCTTGGCAACCCAAAGTTCAACTTAGCTTGGCAATCCAAAGTCCAATTTAGCTTGACAATCCAAAGTCCAACTTAGCTTGGCAATCCAAAGTCCAACTTAGCTTGGCAACCCAAAGTCCAATTTAGCTTGGCAATCCAAAGTCCAACTTAGCTTGGCAATCCAAAGTCCAACTTAGCTTGGCAATCCAAAGTCTAACTTAGCTTGGCAACCCAAAGTCCAACTTAGCTTGGCAATCCAAGGTCCAGTTCTCGTCTGGCAAAACATTTTAAGTGGCAATCCATTTTAAAGTCTAGTTCTCGTCTGGTAAAACATTTTAAGGTCCAGTTCCCGTCTGGCAAATTATTTTAAGGTCCAGTTCTCGTCTGGCAAATTATTTTAAGGTCCAGTTCTCGTCTGGCAAATCAATACAAGGTCCAGTTCTCGTTTGGCAAATCTTTTTAAGGCCCAGTTCCCATCTGGAAAAACAATTCAAGGTCCAGTTCCTGTCTGGCAAATTATTTTAAGGTCCCGTTCTCGTCTGGCAAATCACTTTAAGGCCCAGTTCTCGTCTGACAAACCAATTCAAGGTCCAGTTCTCGTCTGGCAAATCTTTTTAAGGCCCAGTTCTCGTCTGGAAAACATTTTAAGTCCCAGTTCTCGTCTGGCAAATTATTAAAAAGTCCAGTTCCCGTCTGGAAAATTATTTTAAGGCCCAGTTATCGTCTGGCGAATACCCATTTCTCACCAGTTCTCGTCTGGTAATCTATCCTCCAATCCAGTTTTAGTCTGGAAGTTCAACCTAAAGTCCAATTTCATTTGGCACATGACCCAAAGTCCAATTTCACTTGGCAAATTACCAAATCCAATCCCTGGTGATACCTTCGACAAGGAAACCTACCCCCAGCGTGCCCAATCATTTGCATCATCATGACATGCAAGCATAACATTACATAATCATATCAAGCACTATCATATCTTGTGCATTCATACGTACATTAGATTCCCTGGTAGTTGCATCTTGGTATGTGTTTCAGTGCATCATGCAATGCATGGCATATTCATCCCCATCATCATAGCATAACAGGATCCAGGATCAGTTTGCAAGCATCTTGGTCAGTCCCCCTTTAAAGTCAGCAGTATTCCTCTGAAGAGAAATTGATTCCCCGCACGTCCTCTTGGATTTCTATTCCCCAGCAAGTCATGCTTCAACCATGCAATTGATAATGACAATCCCCAGCAGTTGTTGCTTAAATTGCTCCCCAAGCAGAGGTTATCCCAAAAAGTTTCTTGTGAGTTTCCCCTGCAGAGCCATCACATTTCCTCCGACAGGAGTCTTGCTCAACTATTCCCCCAACAAATTTACCGCAGAGATACTGCTTTGGTATCATCGAGGAACCATAATACTAGTTCGACAACCCAGAGAATCTTCTACCTTCAAAAATACTGCTTTGGTATCATCGAGGAACCCTGATGGATAAAAAACTGCTTCGACAACCCAGAGAACCTCAAGTTATTTTGTTCAGTTTGAACCCCGCTACCTCATCCTGTCAACTCTACTCCATATCACTTTACCTTTTTTCAGACAAATTTTTGGGGTCTTCTTGTATCTAATTGCCTTCCACCCTAAAATTGAACCCCATGCAGCAGTTCATTTTCTCGGGCTTAAGACAATTAGATAGGGGCATTTGTCATCCCCCAAATTTGTCCTACCTTCTCATTTTCTTATACTAAGCATTTGTGTGGATTCATGGTCTCTCTCTAGATGATTATCTGGACTCTGGCCATGATCCTTTAGAATTCAGGATTTTGTTTGTGACTATTATTTGTGCATATTGTGATCGTAGCTAAGGAAAGATGTGTCCTCATTCTTATGGCCAATTAGTCAAGACATGATCTAATTTGTTGCAAGTTAGTTTTAGGCTGTGAGATCAAAGTATTCAAGATATAGCCAATTGGTTTCAGGATAATTTCAAGATGGTTTTAATTCATTTGTAAGTCACAATTCAAGTTGGTTCTGAGTATTATTCCAAGCTTTCTAAGCCTTGTAATCAAATTAACTAGGCCATGAGAGTAATTTTGTTTTCTGCCATGATAAGAAGCCATGTTTTAAAGCCACAACTGCAAGAAGTTCAAACCATGATCATTTCGTGTCCAAGCTATAAGCGTTTTTAAGCCTTAAATTTTCAAACCATGATTATGTTCGAGCCTAATTCATGTTTGAGTTGTTCCATGCTAAAATAAAGAGTTTTCAACTACAAGTCATGACTTTAGCGTGTATGTTTCTAAAGGCAAGAGATCACTTTTTCTACTTGGAAGCCTTGTCATGAAGAGATAATTTTCAAAATATGTTTCACAAAGTCATCAAAAGCCTTCAAGTTGGTGATTAAAAGCATAAAGACTTTTCAAGTCATATTTGAATTTTACAAGGCATGGTGGAATTATTTTCAAGTTGGGCCATGAAGTGTTTACGTGTCACACATTTTCATTAGGCAGATATAAAGGTTTTATCTTTGTATGGTTTTATCTATGGCATGACCAATGACCCTACACACTACAAAGAAGGGAAAGAAATGTACAGGCCCTGTACCAATCAAGAGTGATACAAATTTTTCTCTGTCAAAAATCACATGTGCACGTCAACTCGTACAAAAGAATTGTACCATCACTCATATTACAATTCCTAAGGTTCCGCATAATTAATATCAAGTAGGACTTACAAACTTAATTGAGTTTCAACATTGTGTTCTACATTGTGTTCTACACTCCCAAGAATGGTCCAAATGGCACTAAAAGTTACATGAAGCCTAATGATCATACAAATTATTACCAAGCACAGATCATGTGCCAAGGGACCAAGTTTCCTATTGCTTTTTGAACACAAGCTGCTATGAGTTAAGTGAAGACATCCACGGATGCTAATTTACAGTGACATTCATTTTACAAATCTAAGAACAACATACAACAAGGTTTTACAACCTTTTGTTTTTACTAGCATCCAATTAAAAATGGGAAGGTTACAAGAATGGATTAGGACACATTCAAATGACCCAAGTCGCACAGTTGAGATTCACGCTGCAGGTAGCTCTTGATCTCTATGGAAATCCCGTCGTGTGCTCTACTTCCAGCTTTCTTGTACCTTCGACTCCTTAAGCCCCTTGTGCCAAATACAACATGAAAAGGAAAAATGGAAGTAGGTTATCATGGGTAAAATAATGGCAGCATGTAGGAAAAATCATTCAAGACACAAGTCAAACATGAATGTATACTTGACAATGATTCTAACACAATCCAAAGGTGTAGAATTACAAAGCTACATGAGTTCTAGTTGTGTGATAAGTGTGAGTGGCAAGAGACGGTTGAAACCAACATGAATCATAAATATTCAAAGTTGCTCAAATTGATGTACCATGAAAAAAGTAGGAAAAATCAATACCAAGCATGAACAATTATTGAGTACACAATGCTAAATCAAGACAACTTCATGTACAACACAAACAAGTCAAAATTACAAGCACAAACAAACAGTCAGACAAATTCAGAGTAGAATGCAGAGGTTCAGAATGCAGCAGAGACAGATTCAACAAAATGGAAAAAGCATTCTTGACATCAATAAGGTTAATAGCAGTCATACCAAAATGAGAGATTTTTCAGCAAGGACTCAAACACAGAAACCCTAATTTTCTGCTATAAAAACCAAGCCATTTATCAGCAACGGGGGGCAGTTTTGAAAGCAGAGAAAAACACCCAAGAAAACCCTAACGAAGTTCTGCTGAAATCCACCCTCAACCCTCACTAAAGCTCGAATTTCTTAAAAACTTCTTAGAGTTTCACACTGAAACTCTAAGATAGTGAGCTTAGACCCAAACCTATACTCTCAGAGCTAAGCCATTCACAGCACGCAGAAACCAAAAGCGTAGCAGAAAGAAGGAAAAGTGAAGCAGCAGTTTAAGAGAGTGCTTACCATGAGCTCGTCTCCTCGTCGCCAGAAGAAACGCCATCGGAGTCGTTCCGACCAGGTATTCCCTTCATTTTTGACTTCTTTATGCTTGTCTTGTTGAGCTGAATACCATTCGTGTGCCAATAACACCAAATCCTCATCATTATGGGTTTTTAATTTCTGTTCTATGGTTTTTTTTTATCTCTTTCGATTTAGGAATCTATTGTAGTGTTTAGATTTTGCATTGTGTGTTGGATGTTTAATTTCTGAATTTGGAAGAAAGGTGAGAATCGTTGAAAAGAGGTAGGGAGAATGGTAGAGGCGAGAGAAACTCGGATGAGTCTAAGAGAGAGAGACATATGAATTTAGAGAGTGAAATAAATTTAGAGATAGGTCTTTAATTGCAATGGATAAGCCTTGAGCGTTGTGATATGCATTGTCCCAATTACATGCCCTCCTAATACAACATTTACTGACACCTCGTGATGACTTTTTGTCTACCAAACTGTCATTACTTTTTCATTTAGCACTTGTTATCTGAATTGATTTACGAAGCATAATCAAAAGGGAGAGAGGGCGAATCGTTTTATTATTTTAATGGCTATATGACTTTATTCTTAGTGTGCATTAGTGATTTTTTTTTTTGGTTTTGTCTTTTCAATTTTCGCACAGCCAAATTAGTTTTAGTTTTGTTGTCACAATTAGTGAATCATAAATGAGCAAATAGTTTTTAGTATTTATTAGGTGACTTAAAAATGAGCATGTAATAAGATTTCCATAAGTATTTAATTTGATAATTAAATATAATGCTACTTATAAATCACAAATTATTATTTTACTTTTAATTAGGTGGTTTAGACTTTACTTTAGCACTAAAATACTTAACCCTTAAAGTATCAACTAAATTAAAATCATTTATAATTAAAGATTTTTCTTAATTAATTACGAAAGTAGTGGGCTCTTGGGGTCTAGCACTCTTTGAGTTCTTGAATGAATGCTCTCGAGGTGCACGCTTTGAGTTGTGTTCATTCCGTCTTTCGTTTGTGAAAAATACTTAAAATAATTAATCTTTGTTTAATCAAGATATAATAAACCTTTAAAATTACTTAATTAATTAAAAAAAAATCATAATCCATTCACATCCTAATCCTTCTAAAATACTTAAAATACTTTTTCTTAATTAAATTATGGAAGTAGTGGGCTTTTGGGGTCAAGCACTCCTTGGGTCCTTGAATGAATGCTCTTGAGGCGCACACTTTGAGTTGTGTTCATTTCGTCTTTCGTTGATAAAAAATACTTAAAACAATTAATCTTTTGCTTAATTAAAATATAATTAACCTTTACAATTATTAAATTAAAAATCATATTCACATTTTAATCCTTTTAAAACACTTAAAATACCTAATCTAATTAATTTCTTAACCTTTAAAAAAAACTATTTTCTTAAATCAAATCATAAAATATTTAGGTTAATATTTCTAAACTATTTTCTTAATTAATCATGGAAGTAGTGGTCTTTTGGAGTCTAGCACTCCTTGGGTCCTTGAACAAACGCTCTTGAGGCGCACGCCTTGGGTTGTGTTCGTTCCGTCTTCCATTTCTAAAACACTTAAAATACGTAATCCTTTTAAAACGCTTAATCCTCCTTAAAAATTTTAATTAGTTCAAACCCCTAATCCAGTTTAACACGTCTAATTAAGTTACTCTAATCAAATTCAAATCATTTTACTAATTAAATTACGAAAGTAGTGGACTCTTGAAGTTTAGCACTTCTTGCGCCCTTGAACGAACGCTCTTGAGGCGCACGCTTTAGGTTGTGTTTGTTTAGATCTTTCGTTCCTAAAACACTCGCCCTAATTACATGAACAAAGAAGCCCATTTGTAGCGAGCGATTTTGGACGCGGTTCTTAAGCGCTGTCGCTCTCTGGGTTTGTTTACTACAGGTCGATTCATCTTTTATCCTATTAAAGCTGATGAAGGAAGGGAAATAGATGTCTCCAATTAACCCTGCTTGCAAATTGAGGTTAAACAGCGGTCTGTTAGGTTACGGATGCGATCAATGTGGTGGGGCCTTTCTTGTGTTATTTTGACAGAATGACAGGCTTCTGGCGGGGAACAAGGATTAGGATGTTAGGACTGATGCTTTTTGATAGATATGTGAGAGTATGGGATTTAGGGTTTTTGATTAGTGTGCTCGCTAAGATTTTTCTTTCAATCTTATGCCTACATATTCCCGTTTGCCGAAACAGGGAAATCAGAGCGTTCGTAGTTCCTCCTATTCTATGGGAGGAAATGGTTGTTTTGGTGTCTTGTTCAAAGCCCAAGACGTGAAGCGAAAGGTGTTTGTATCTTGTTCAAAGCCCAAGATGTGAAGCTAAAGAGTCTATTTATATCTTGTTCAAAGCCCAAGATGTGAAGCTAAAAGGGTTTGACTTTAGAGAGAATTTGTCAACTCTAAAGAGGGGTTTGTATGTCACAACTGTTTATAAAGGAGAATTACTTTAACCGGGATGTGTGAATCCAGCAATGCCAAAATTTCCTTTATAGGGGATTTCCAACCTGAAGGAGAAGACTTTAACTCAGTGTAGAGCAATGCTATCTTTCCTTAGGAATTTCTCATGCTAACAGAGGGACAGTGGCATGGATGTAGATGATCCAGAGGCTTGCCGCTTACAGTGATTAGATGAAGGGGAAGGAGTTGTTGATGTTTGTGTACTGTGAACGAGGCACAACTTTGATGCTAAAAGGTTGATTGGATCGACCAGTGGTTTTCTTATACAAAGCCTAAGAGGAGGCTAATATGTGTCTCGTAGAAAGCCCGAGAGAGAGGCTAAAAGGTTTTTACTCAACGAGGGAACCTTTTGGTATCTCGTATAAAGCCCGAGATGGAGGCTATTTGACTCACCAAGAGAGTTTTTGTATCTCGTACGAAGCCCGAGATGGAGGCGAAAGGGGTGATTGACTCAACGAGGGAGTCTCTGGTATCTCGTACGAAGCCCGAGATGGAGGCTAAAATTGTTAGCTCCACCGGGGAGAATCATTGTACAAAGCCCAAGAGGAGGCTAGTGTAACTGTTTTAGTTGAGTGACAGATCCAATATACTGATTTTAAAAGAGAAAATCAGTTCTTATATGAGCAATGCTGAACTCAAGGATTTGATTCGAGGACCAGGGATATTTCCTTTTCTTTGAGGAAACGGGAAATCCGAAGGGTATTGAGACTGTCCGAGTCTACGGGTTTTCTTCCTATTTAACGAAGGGGTAACTTGAGAATGTCTTTGAGACTCAAGGATATTAGACTGTCCGTGTCTAGAGTTTCATCTTTTGTACTATGCTTTGAGAAATAGTAGTAGACTCTTTGAAAGGACTGTTCTTTGAAGATGAATAAGTTCTGTTCCTATACCTCTAGGAGGTCGTCGGGATAATTTGTACGAAGCCCAAGAAGAGGCTGGAAACTTTTAAGAAGCCGAGTGGTCCTTGTACGAAGCCCAAGAGAAGGTTATCATTCCCGGAGGAAGAGATCATTATATGAAGCCTAAGAGGAGGCTGTGAAAACTTCTAAGAAGCCGACGGGTCCTTGTACAATGCCCAAAAGGAGGCGGGGTTGCTTTTAGGAAGCCTGTGGGTCCTTGTATGATGTCCAAGAGGAGGCCGATGCTTTTAAGAAGCCGATGGGTCCCCAAACCCCGAGAAATTCAAGACAGGCTATTCACAAGGAATAGATCAAGCCAGGAAAGTTCGAGAATTTGGAAGAAACTCAAAGATGCCATTCACGGAGAATACATTCATCTCTGGGAGTAGAGTTTCTTGACAATTCCTAATGAGGACAGCTGAAGAGAAGACTGTATCTGGTGATCCTATTGGGGATCTAGTTGTCTATTTCTATGAATAAACAAAACGGCTTTTCCTTGTTCTAGACGTAGTTGCCGGGGAAACTCTAAATATCTATACTATTATTACACAGTTGATATGAGTTTATGAAAGAAGACTTACAGCGAAACAGCCCCACAATACAGTTATATGTATATGAAAGCGGTAAATGAAAGTGGATAAACACTTACTCGGTTGTAGAGATTCCATGCTGTTTGGTTAGTTGGTCAACAAAGAAAGATTGAAAAACAACAGTATATTTCAAAATCAAAGGAGAAAGTGCTTTGAAAAAGAAAGATTTGGGGCTTACAGCTCAAGGAATGGCCCAGGGTTTTATCAGTGAGCGCACTATTGAATTTGTACATAGGGACTTATACAAGTGACTGAGGCCCAAAAAAGGTTTTCTGTACAAAGGGATGGGTCTTACACTCTCTCAAGAGGTCCAAAAAGTTTTAAAGAAAAAGAGTGGGGCTTATAACACGAGGGTAGGCCCAATTGATTTTTCGTTTAAAATGGTGATCGCACCGAGATTTTCTTTTAACGCAAAGGGACTTATACAATAAGTGAGGGCCAAAATTGTTTTGGTTAAAAGGGGATTGGGTCTTACACTCTATTAGAGGCCCAAAAGTTTTGAATGGATCTTATAGCTCAAGGAGAGACCCAATTGTTATTTTTCAAAAGGGCGACGATCGCGCCGTTTGTTTTTTACGGTATCGGGACTTATACAATGCACTGAGGCCCAAAAATGATTTGGTCAAAAAAGGATTGGGTCTTACACTCTATTAGAGGCCCAAAGTGTTTTGAAAATGATTTATGAGGGTTGAATTAATCCAAAACCCTAATTTGTTTTCAAAATGTGTTTTAATTGAATAAAAAATTCAATTAAAATGATAAAAATTGTTTAACATATGGAAAACAAATTGTGATCTTGGATTAATGCTTCAAAAATTAAGTGTTGACCTCTAGGTCGTGACAGCAAGAGCAAATTAATTTCTGAGTAGGAGGTGTTACAGATGAATTGTGATGATCTGAACAGCTTCCCTACACCCTATGGAGTGTGTTTGAATGCTTGGACTTGACTGAGAATGGCTGGATCACTTCATGGCATCTCAACTACACTTTGGTTAAAACCTTGAGCAATTGACTAGTGATTCTGAGAAATCAGTGTTCCAGTTGTTGTTTAAGTGTTTGATTAGCTCACATATGATGTATATGAGGTGTGTGTGTGATTGGTTTGAGTGGAATTGCTCTCTAATGAAAAACCCGATAGTGACTTGCTAAGAAAGGAATTTTTGAGAGTGAGAAGTGGTTTTTGAGAAAGGCAAGTGTTGTAGGCCTTTGGTGTACTTAAACTGATCACAATTGAGCTCTATTTATAGTAGAGCAAGTTTGTTTTGCAAGGAATAGTGAATGGCAACTGCTGAGTAGGTTTGGCCAATGTTGGCAAATGAAAATCCAAGTCTCCTCTAGCCATTGACTAGAGGTTAGGGCACAGGCTGCTGGTCCCCTTGGTCTTGGATAAGTCTTGATTGAATTCAGTTACTAAGAGCTCAGTTCATGCCACCTTGATGCTTCCATTGAATGCTCTAATCCAAAATTGGAGTCTTGTCCCTATTTTGGCAATTCTAGGTTCAACATGCTATTTCTTGTTCCAAAGACTTTGGAGGATTGGCTCAGTGATTGTCCCCTTTAGATTCAATCCTCAGAGGTGTCCAGGTGGATAGGAGCATTTGAATTTGGCTGATTTTGGCAAATCGACCAAAAGTGCAAAAATCTGCCTTGCCTTGGCAGATTTCTGCAAGGCAACTTGCCAATGTCATATCTCATAGCCCAAATTGAATTTAGTAATGTTCTTGGTCATTTTGGAAAGCCATTACATGATACAACAACTATTTGAACATGTTTAGTTTTGATCTCTTTTGAATCCAAGTGAAAAATGTCCCTACATTTGGAAAAAAGTAAGGCAAAATCTGACTTAGTGAAATTTTCACTAAGAGTTGGAACAAAGTAACTTTTCTTGATTTTGGACATAGGTCAGTATGAAGCTTTTGTAGAGGGCAATGTGATCTACAAATCAAGCTTTGAATGGGGAACAATGGCCTTGTGGTTTAGGAGTTATGGTCCTCCAAAGTTGGCACATTAGTGTCACTTTTTCCATAACTGGGAAATTTTTCTAAGTTTTTATGGTTACCCCTTTTACAAGTTATCCCACTTTCTTTGATTTTTCTTGATGAATGATGATTCAAATCATACATTAACATCATTTTAGGGTTAAAAATCCATTTTGGTGAAAAATCTCAAAAAGTCAAAGTTGACTTTTGTGCACAGTTGACTTTTTATCAGATGAATTCCAAACTGTGCAATTCTTCAGGAAATCATGTCCTTGACCTAAATCAAACTTAATGGACATGTTCCATGGGTGTCATAGGGTATATTGAATCATGTCTTAGGGTTTGGGAGCATGTCCTGGTCAAAAGTCAAAGTTACAGTTGACTTTCCTCGCGAAACCCTAATTGTGGTGCAGATGAAATTGAGACTTGTTGCTCAAGCTTCTTGGATTAATCCATTGTTCCAAATGGATCAATATAGTATATTAAAAACCCTCAAATCCTCTCTTGAGGTCTTGGTTCATGATTTGTCCCAAAAGTCAACTTAGGGGTGAATTAGGTCAAGAAATCCTAATTCCTGATTTTTGATGAATGCATCCCCTGAGGTCAAATTGACTTTATAATTGGGTCCACGAGGTTCCATGGAGTATATTAGGTTATGTTTTGGATCATTGGCTTGTGCCCAGATGAAAAATTTCCATCTGGAGGCCCTGGTCGACCAAAACCCTAATTTGGGGACACTGTCGATCTTGAGACTTGATCCCCCTAGAAGGGAGCAACCTTGTGCTTAATCCTTGATGTGGGAGTCCTTTTGATCCATTGTGGATATTTTAGAGGTTAGACAAGTTGAAGATCAAGTCATTCCTTGATTGATCCTTTATCTAAGGCTCTGAGAGGGCATAAAATCCTAATTTTGATTGTAGTGAATGCTCAACAACCCTTGAGGCATTTGATGAGGCATGATGGTTCATCCATATTGTGATTATGATTTGCACAATGATGGGAAATCTTAGTGATCAAAATTTGGGGTATGACAGATGCCCCTATTTAATCTTCTTGGACCCGAAGATGTGAATGACGAAGGTATTCGGGCATTCGGGGTGCAAGAGGATTAAATATCGGAATACCCAAAATTTTGATGTGACTAAGAATGGTAGTTTACGCATCCTTCTTCTTTTGCTAAGCAATGATGCTCAGAAAAGGTAAAAACTTCCCCTCGATCCTGGTTTCCCACCAAGGATCTGGTCTTAGTTTCCATAATAAACTTCCCCTCGATCCTGGTTTCCTACCAAGGATCTGGTCTTAATTTCCAAAATAAACTTCCCCTCGATCCTGGTTTTCTACCAAGGAACTGGTCTCAGTTTCTGATTCAAACTTCCCCTCGATCCCGGTTTCCTACCGAGGAACTGGTCTCAGTTTCTGAAATAAACTTCCCCTCGATCATGGTTTCCTACCAAGGAACTGGTCTCAGTTTCTTTTGTCAATAAACTTTCTTGACAAGGAACGCTGTTAGTAGCGGTTTTCCTTCAAACTTCTCGCCGAATTTTCCTGGGGAGATGCCATTTGAGTGGAAAAATTTTGATGTCAGACTTGCTGGGGAACCCAGTCGTCTGAGTTGTAGAGGTACACAAACTTCTCAGTTGGAGACGCCATTTGCCGACTCTATCTGGGGAAAATGAGTCTCTTGAGAGACTGCTTCCGCTTGGGGTCTTACATCATACTTTTCTCGGGATCTTCCCGGAGAAATGCCATATGATGGGCTCCAATTTTGAGGTGCCGATGACCTTTTCATCAGCGGTCTTTCGAAGAAAGGCAGCTGTACTGCCAAATCTCTGCCTAGGAGGCTTTCTCTGGGGATTTTTCTTTAATCCGGGAAGGCAAGGAGATCATCTTCGATGGCGAAGAGTGACATCTGTAGAAAGCTTCTATGGCTTTTCAGAGGTTCAAGTTATCAAAGTGGTCGAGTGCTGACTCTAATCCAGAGATACACTTGAGGCGAGATTGTTCAAACGCAGCGTTTCCCGACGAGGCAAGAACTGACAACTCGATTGAGAATACTGTTATCACTAGGGGACAAGACCGACTAGAGTGATAGTGATGCAATATGAATATGAATGCAAATCAAATGCATGGTGTATGTATGTATATATATGCTGACATAAACTGACGCGACATACAGACTGACGAGTGAACACGACTGGATACTCGGCCATCGCGAGGCGAAGAAGTACCGTTGGTAAAAAAAGTAGCAATTCTACCTTGCTTAGGAGAGATAGTCCCTGCGGGGAATACCGTTGATCAAAAAAGTAGCAATTCTACCTTGCTTAGGAGAGATAGTCCCTACGGGGAATACCATTGATCGGGCTTAGGAGATAAGAACTCGGCCGAGGGTATCAAATGGGAAAGCCGCATCTCATACAGTTGATCCTTCGTTCAAGCGTACTGGTCTAGAAGGAGTACTTTGATTCTGCATTTCGAAGTTCGCTTATTTCTGGAGAAGCGGTCGATGTTCTTCTGATGTTTAACAGTCAAAAGAAATTGCCATCTTTAATTTAAAAGCAGAAAAAGTTTTAACAAGTAAATTCATTTTTGTTTCATTTCAAGAATCGCTAATCATGTTAAAACGCCATTCTATAAAGCTAAAACAAATAAGAATTACAAACAAAAAGCACAAGGGCTCAAATTTTATTGATAAGATGGAGATCAGCCAAACGCGTGATTCCAAAGAGTATATACAAAGTTCGAAAATGGTAATTTACAGGGAAAAGGGTTACGTTGAAACATAACAACCACTATCTTTCTACCAACTTTGAATTCGGGACATCCTGAGCTTCTATCGAAGATGACCTTGACTGGAGTTTTCCTCCGATGGACGGTGTAACTGCTACTGAGGGACTTGCCTCGGTTGAACATAGTTACTTGCCATTATCCCTAATTTTTGCCTGGATTGTACTATGATGTTTCCAATCCACCGAGATGATTTTTTTTTAATTTTGTCTCTAACTTTTGCCTGGACCGCCCTTTCGGGTTTTCAATCCACCGAGACGTTTTTTTTTTGTTTTTTTTAGTTTAGGCGAAGTATTTCTTGACTACATCAACATTCGTGGGGTAGGCAAATTCCTCTCCGTCCATGGTTGCAAGTCTCAAGGCACCGCCTGAGAAAGCTTTCGTGACCACATAGGGGCCATCGTAATTTGGGGTCCATTTGCCCCGAGAGTCAGTGAGAAACGATTGTATCTTCTTGAGCACGAGGTCTCCTTTCCTGAAGACGCGAGGTCGGACCTTTTTGTTGAACGATTTCTTCATTCTCTATTGATACAACTGACTGTGGCATAGTGTCGTGATTCGCTTCTCTTTGATCAGGTTTAATTCGTCGTGTCGACTTTGACACCATTCAGCTTCTGAAAGCTTAGCTTCCATCAATATCCGAATTAATGGGATCTCTACTTCTATGGGGAGAACTGCCTCCATGCCATATACTAGAGAGAAAGGGGTTGCCCCTGTTGAAGTACGGACAGATGTTCGATAACCATGAAGAGCAAAAGGTAGCATTTCGTGCCAATCTTTGTAGGTTACAACCATCTTCTGAATGATCCTCTTGATGTTCTTGTTAGCCACTTCTACCGCTCCGTTCATCTTGGGTCGGTAGGGAGATGAGTTATGGTGTTCGATCTTGAACTCAGCGCACAACTCTTTCATCATCTTATTGTTCAAGTTAGATCCATTATCAGTGATGATCTGGCTCGGAACACCATAACGGCAGATGATATTGTTTTTGATAAAGCGAACCACCACTTGTCGGGTTACATTAGCGTACGACGCTGCTTCGACCCACTTGGTGAAATAGTCAATGGCTACCAGGATGAACCGATGTCTGTTTGAAGCCTTAGGTTCGATTAAGCCAATCATTTCGATTCCCCATATGGAAAAAGGCCACGGGGAAGAAAGAACTTTGAGATGTGATGGTGGTACATGAATTTTGTCGGAGTATATCTGACACTTGTGACACCTCCTCATGTACTTGTAGCAGTCGAACTCCATGGTCAACCAGTAATACCCTGCTCTCAGAATTTTTCTCGCCATTGTGTGTCCGTTGGCATGAGTGCCAAAGGATCCTTCATGAATTTCTTTCATAAGCATGTCTGCTTCTGGTCTGTCTACGCATCGGAGCAAGACCAAGTCAAAATTCCTCTTATAGAGTGTATCACCGCTCAAGAAGAAGTTTCCAGCCAATCTTCTGAGGGTTTTCCTGTCTTTTCGGAGTGCCCCAGATGGGTACTCTTGTTTCTGAAGGAAGTATTTGATATCGTGATACCAAGGTTTGTCGTCTATGACTGCTTCAATCGTGAAATCATAAGCGGGCCTTTCAAGGCGCATAATGTCGATCTTAGGTAGGTCATTCCGTTGACCTACACTAATCATGGAAGAGAGAGTGGCTAAGGCATCAGCCATGTGATTCTCTCTACGAGGGATGTGATGAAACTCGACTATGTTAAAGAAGGGTAACAACCTTCTTGCATAGTCTTTGTAAGGAATCAGTCCTGATTGGTATGTGTTCCAATCTCCTTTTATCTGATTGATAACTAAGGCTGAATCGCCGTATACGTCTAAGTTCTTGATCCTTAAATCAATTGCTTCTTTGAGACCCATAATACAAGCTTCGTATTCGGCCTCATTGTTTGTACATTTGAACGTAAGTCTGGCAGTGAAAGGAATGTGGGTACCCTGAGGGGTAACAATGATTGCCCCAATTCCGTTTCCATAATGATTAACTGCTCCGTCAAAGATAAGTCTCCATTGGGAACCTGGTTCTGGCCCTTCACTGGGTAACGGTTCATCGCAATCTTTCATTTTTAGATACATGACATCTTCGTCTGGGAAGTCAAACTTGATTGGTTCTTGATCGTCAATCCGTTGATGAGCCAAATGATCGGCTAAAATACTTCCTTTAACGGCTTTTCGAGCGTGGTACTCTATGTCATATTCTGATAATAACATCTGCCAACGGGTAATTCTTCCCGTGAGAGCAGGCTTTTCGAAGACATACTTGATTGGATCCATTTCCGAGATTAATTGGCGAAGACGTTTGGCTGCCCAAGCCAAAGCACAGCAAGTTTTCTCAAGCATCGTGTACCGAGTCTCGCAGTCGGTGAACTTCTTGCTCAGATAGTAAATGGCAGACTCCTTCCTTTTAGTTTCGTCTTGTTGGCCAAGTACACATCCCATTGAGTCCTCTAGGACTGTGAGGTAAATGATCAGTGGTCTTCCTTCCACTGGAGGTGATAGAATCGGCGGATTCAACAGGTATTTCTTAATATTGTCGAAGGAGATTTGGCAATCTTCTCACCAAACGCAATCCTGGTTCTTTTTGAGTAATTTGAAAATCGGCGCACACGTGGCAGTCATAAGGAATATGAATCTGGAGATGTAGTTCAAACGTACCAAGAATCCTCTGACTTGTTTTTCAGTTTTTGGAGAAGGCATTTCTCGAATGGGCTTAACCTTGTCAGGATCGACCTCAATCCCTTTCTGGCTGACGATGAACCCTAAGAGTTTCCCCGAACGGACACCGAAGGTGCACTTGTTGGGATTCAAACGGAGTTTGTATTTCCTCAAACGCTCGAATAGTTTCGACAGGTGGGTCACATGCTCCTCTTCTGTCTTAGATTTTGCAATCATGTCATCGACATATACCTCTATCTCTTTATGTATCATGTCATGAAACAGAGTAGTCATGGCCCTTTGATAGGTTGCCCCGACGTTCTTCAAACCAAACGGAATTACCTTGTAACAAAAGGTACCCCATGGGGCAATGAACAAAGTTTTCTCCATGTCTTTCGGCGCCATTTTGATCTGGTTATAGCCCGAGAATCCATCCATGAAGGAGAAAATTTTGAACTTTGCTGTGCTGTCTTCCAGCATGTCAATGTGTGGTAAAGGAAAGTCGTCCTTTGGACTTGCCTTGTTCAGATCCCTGTAATCAACACACATTATGACCTTTCCGTCCTTTTTGGGAACGGGTACGATGTTGGCTAACCATTGAGGATATTCAGATGTAGCGAGGAAACCTGCGTCAATCTGTTTTTGTACCTCCTCTTTGATTTTGATGGCCATGTCTGGGTGAGTCCGTCTCAACCTTTGCTTTACTAGCGGACATTCCGATCTTAACGGTAAGTGATGTTCCACGATGCTGGTATCCAACCCTGGCATATCCTGATAGGACCAAGCGAATACATCGGGAAATTATCTGAGAAGCTTTATCAAACCCTCTCTGGCAGTTGGACTGAGCAGTGCCCCAATCCTGATTTCTTTTCTCTCTTTTTCTGAACCTAAGTTTACCATTTCCAACGGCTCTTTGTGAGGTTCAATGGACCTTTCCTCTTGTCTGAGTAATCGAGAGATCTCTTCTGGAATTTCGTTGTCAACTTCTTCTTCAGCCCCAAATACCGGGAACCCAAAGTCGGGTGAAGGCATCGGATCGTATGTTTCAACTGGGTTTAAAATAAGCAATCTGCATGACGTGATGATTCGTGTTTAGAAGAGATAGAGAAAATGCGAGTGTGTGCAGTGTATTCATTTTACTGCTTGTTTTTATTTTTAATTGTTTTTTAGGATTACCATTTTCTGAAAAAGCAAAAAGAGAAAACATCAATTAATGCGGAAATTACAGAACGACGTTATTTTATTAATGAACAAGTCGATTCTTGAAACTACAGCCCTATAAAATAAAACTCTGTCGCTTTGGGCGAAACAAAGAGGGAAAATTTACAGAAAGCGAGCCCTATCAAAACATCCATTTCACCTGGGCAGGGTGAAAGGTTAAAGATGGCAATTACTTTGACTGATGAACGATCTTCGGAACCTCGACGGCAACCCATTGTCGGCGAACTCCTCGGTGAATCACAAAGTCTGGCACCTTCCTCGATTTGTCTTCAGAAATAGCGCTGATTTCTAATGGAGCAGGATCATTGGAATCTGTCTCCCAGGCAGAATTGTCGTAGGAGAATTCCTCTGTTGCATTTTGCATAGCATTTGTGCTCTCAGCTGTATCTCCCCATCCAGTTGGCTGAATGTCTTTGAGCCTGATACGAGAGCTTTCGGGAGCGGTGTACTTGACCATGAAGTCGTATTTTCCACTCGGTTGTCCCAGGGTGTCCCATACTTCTCTGGAACTGGAGGAGTCATCCCTCTCGATGACGTTGACCTCGGGAAAGGCATCATTAATGAATTCTAGTCCTACAAACGTTGCAAATTCATCGTTATCTGAATCTAATGAATTCTGAATGACCTAAGTGTTGATCCCATGACATGGTGGGGACACAGGTATTCTGTTCAATGACAGTCAGCTGATTTTCATTGTTCGGATGACTTTCTGGCCCCAAGTCTCCTGGGTAAGGTTGCCACATTGGCAGACCATCCATTGGGCCATAGTAGTCGTGGTCAAAGTTGTCTTTCATCGGAGTGTCTTCCTCTAATGAATTTGGCAGAGCACGGCATCCTTCCGGATCACAACCTCCGTATATCATTTCGACATCTGATCTAGGTATAAATCTCAGACTCTGTGCGGGATAGCAAAATGGCGTAGGCACCTCTTCCTGAGACATATAACTGTCCTCATTAAGATAGGACTTCCATTCTTCATCTGTGTCAGAGGGATCTTCCTCATTGATAGCATGTACTGCTTGAGTCACCGGGTGAAGAAAACCTCCACTGTGGAAGAAGTTCTGAATGGGATGAATACTTTCATCGTTGGCAGCTGTCTGGGTACAGGTTGCAGAAAAACCAAGACCCTTCTTTGTTTTATTGTCAATAGGAATGACAAGTTGTCCCCATCCGGTTGTATCGGTACTCTCGACCTCTTTGATAGCATCTTTGTATAAGGAAATCGAGGTTCCTCCTTGGGATTGATTGTCCTTGCCCACCAACAGCGCTTAGAACTGCGTCCCAATAACCTCCTCGGGTTCTACACAAGTAGATGATGATAAGTTACTCACGAGCAAGGCCTGTTCTCCACAGACTGTGACAAGTTGATCGTTCTGAACAAACTTTAGCTTTTGGTGGAGGGTCGAAGTGACCGCTCCAGCCTGATGTATCCAAGGTCTTCCTAATAAACAACTGTATGTTTCCCGGATGTCCATGACCTGGAAAGTGACTTGGAAAGTGTGAGGACCGATAGTTATGGGAAGGTCGACTTCGCCGATAACTGTTTTTCTGGATCCTTCGAACGCTTTGACGACGACCTCACTGATTCTCATCGGAGGGACTTTGAATGATAATTGCATCAAAGTGGACTTCGGCATAACATTCAGGGCTGATCATGTGTCAACCAGTACGCTGGCTAAAGCATCGTCCTGGCAGTTAACTGTAATGTTGAGCGCCATGTTATGACGGCGACCCTCTTCGGGTAATTCCTCATCACTAAATCCCAAATTATTGCAGGAAGTGATGTTAGAGACAATGCTATCGAACTGTCTAATTGTTACATCCTGCTCCACAAAGGCTTGCTCCAAGACTTTCTGCAGAGCCTCCCTGTGGGCTTCTGAACTGAGTAACAGTGATAATACCGAGATCTTTGAAGGAGTCTGTAACAACTGATCAACAATATTATATTTACTCCTTTGGATGAGCTTCAGCATCTCATCATTATTTTTCGAAAGGTCGGGATCACTGGATTGACTGACTGATGGATCAGAAGCTTCTGTCTGAAGTTCCTTTTCTTTGTTGGACTCTTCAACTCCTCGGTTGAAGATTCGACCACTCCGTGTTACACGACTGATGTCTGCAATATTCACGATGGAGGGTAATGGATTTTACTTTCCATTTTCAATTGTCGTTGCACCGTATTTGTAAGGGATTGCCTTAGCTGATTCATACGGTAGTGGTCCCGGTAGATAGATGACTATGGGAACCTTCTGGTTTTTCTGACCATCATAAGTAATCTCGATCTGTTCCCGGTTGGGAGCTCTAGATTCGTCAAACAGAGGGATGATGGCAAAAACATTATTGGTCCTCTGATGATCAGAGATGACGACAACGTCCTCAATTTGATTGGCAAGGTAGTTCGGCGACCAGTTGATGGGTCTAGAACCCGGATATGGGCAAATCTCTCCACGATCCACCTGACCCTGAAGAGCTGCTCTCACAAGGTAACACCCTTGGTTACTTCCCGAATAGACACTACAACGGTCATAATTGTGTGGTGGCACCTGACCACGCCCACTTTGAATACAATGTAACCTCACTAGGTTAGTTTCCACAGATCGGACATCCTGACTTTGACGTCGAGTAGGATTCCTGTTACTGATACTAATCTGCTGAGTATCTTCATCCATATAGATTGGCATCCACCAGTGATTTAACAAGTGCTGAAGTGCCTCCTGGACAAGGGTACAACCTCGATCGTTTTCGCAGCCTGCTTTACAGCTTTGATAGTCGTGTGATATTAAGAATCCGAGTTGGACCTGCTCAGCATGTAACTCTACCAGGATGGTATTCATCACGCGAATATCGAAGATCTGAACCATGTTGATCTGATAAGGGTTCCTATCATGGTAGTCTTGGATCCATCCAAGATCCATCTGATGCTGGAGGGCCTCTTATATGAAAGAGCATCCCTGTTTGTTTATCGAGCAAGTCAGACAAAAACTGTAATCGTGTCATGGCAGATTATGATACTGGCTTTGCCTTGAGTGCATTGCCACCAAGTTGGCATTCATCGTACGAATGTCGTGGTTTTGAATGACGTTGGAATTCATATAGACCATGTTAACTCCATGAACTCGGTGCTCTTGTATCCATCTGAGATCCATCTGTTCCTGTAGAGCTGCTTGCACCACAGAACATCCTTGATTGTTTTTAGAGCAGACATCACACTGGTGATAATTATAAGGTGGCACATGGCCGTACCCACTCTGTCTACAATGCATCTTAACCAGATTGGTCCTCAATAAGAGTACATCGTGAATTTGATAGACGTTGTTAGACTCTCCCTCTATCAAATTGACTGTAGCTTTCTCATGTTGAGGCAGCGGGTTTGTGAGAACATTGGGATTCGTATCTTTGAAAGATAAGAGCCCGCTCCTAACAAGCTTTTGCACGCCAGATTTGAAATTGAAACAGTTCTCTATGTTATGCCCTGATCCTCCTTGATGATAAGGGCATGTTTGATCCATCGTAAACCAAAAAGGCAGATTTTCCGGTACTGTAAGAGGAGACTTAGTCTGGACGTGCTCCTTAGACAGTAGTAATGGAAATAGTTCTGCGTACAACATGGGTATAGGATCAAACCCTGATGGTCGTGTTGTACGGTTGTTGTTATATGGAGGACGAACGTGCTGAAGAGGCTATTGTGTCCTTTGCTGATTAGGTTGGCTCTGCGCAACCTGAGGTTGATACGTAGGAATAGGTGCAGGGCCGACAGCAGGAGTTACAGCTGCTACTGGTTGATAACGTCGCCTTTGCTTTCCGAGAGAGATATTCCCAATATCCTGCTCTTTTTTCTTAGGGAGAGCACTACCGTATCGTTTTGTATTGCTTGATGGTCCAGCGTCTTTTGCCAAACGTCCTTCTCGGACGGCTTCCTCAAGACGAACTCCCATGCCCACCATCTCGGTGAAGTCACTGGGCGCACTGGCAACCATTCTGTCGTAGTAAAATGAGCTTAAGGTCTTTAAGAAGATCTTTGTCATCTCTTTTTCCTCAAGAGGTGGACAAATCTGAGCGGCAATTTCACGCCATCTCTGAGCGTACTCCTTAAAGGTTTCCTTGTCCTTTTGTGACATTGATCTGAGTTGATCTCTGTCTGGTGCCATGTCCAAATTGTATTTGTATTGTTGGACGAAGGCAGTACCAAGATCTCTGAATGTGGTAATCGTAGCATGGTTTAAACCCATGTACCATTTTAGTGCGACACCGGTTAAACTATCCTGAAAGTAGTGAATCAGCAGGTCCTGATTCTCAGTCTGAGCTAACATTCGTTGAGCGTACATCACCAAGTGACTCTGAGGGCAAAAGTTACCCTTGTACTTTTCAAAGTCGGGCACTTGGAACTTGTGCGGAACTTTCACATTGGGGACTAGACAAAGGTCTGCGGCGTCCTTTCCAAATAGATCCTGACCGCGAATGGCTTGCAGTTCCTTCTGCATTTCCAAGAACTGTTCCTGGAATTCATCCATTTTATCAAACATAGTTTCCGTCTTATCAGAAGGGATCGGTGGAATCTGTCCTTCCGGGACAGTGTGCACCACAGGGGGTGGTACCGTGACTACGACAGTGAATCTTGGCGTTTTCTGAAGTTTGTAACCTTCAGGAGTCTTCAGTATGCCCCTGGCATCTTCTCTTTCTCGAAGTTTGTAACCTTCGGGCCCAGCGGCTTCTGTTATGATTCCCTGATCTTCAGTGATCGGCGGAACATATCCTTCCGGGATATAGTTTGCAGGCATGCCCCAGGGACGATCTTTCGGCATCTGATACCCAGGATCAAACTTCTCCACTATGGGCGCTGAGGTGATCTCTGAGATCACAGTCCTTTGTAGCTGAGCTTCTGCCATGGCTTGCGTGTCGTTACGAAGCTTTCTCATATCCTCTCTCAGAGCGTCGATCTCTTCTTTCAACTCTCTGTTCTCTTCCTCAAGATCATCCAGCTTTTTCTGACGATTGGCCCAAGTATTATACGAATGAGACAGTTTGACTCTAGAACCGAGACACAAACGTGAAATTCATAGGTAAGAAGAATACGCGATGTGAGAATGATGAATGCAGTGATTATATTAATTGTTTTTTGGTTTAAAAATAAACTTCAACAATTAGATTGCAAATATCAAACGGTGGGGAAACCCTTTTTTATTGAAATTCAAAGGATTGCGGAAACGAAAATACAGTAGATTACAAGGTGCAGAAACAGAAACCTAAGCTAATGGGTCCCAAGAGAACTCGGGTGCTGATTCTGGTACTTTCCTTTTCTTTGACCGGGGCTCTTGAGCCGTTGTTGGGTTGTCATTCCTTTTCCAGGTGAAAGGAGCGAGCAAATTCCTTTGGTCATCCTGATTTTCTACAGCATGTTGCTCTAAAATCTCGATCAGAGCATCCTTATCTTTCAGTAGTTGCTGTATTTTGATGCACTCTACGTTGAGGGTGCGGTATTTGTTCTTCCAAAACCTCCTCTCTCGTTGCACTTTGTTGAGAGTAACCTGAAGCTTTTCAGTTTCTGTCATGAAGTACATGACAGACTCCATCGGTGGAAGAACCCCATGGCGAGGATAAGGCATCTTTAGCTTGAGAGCTCTAGTTTGTACCCAGTGGAGATAAGGCTCCACCGAGACACATTCTGATTTTCCTAGAGACTCCCGTCCTTTCTTATGAACGTGTTTCCAAGCGTGAACTATTTTCGTCTTTAGTGCTCTGTCACTTTCTCCTTCCTTGAAGAAAAGACCTTCCAGATGAGCATTCCGTGGGACGTGCCTCATCGGGTATCCAAACTGACAGCGAACCAATATCGGATGATAGTTGATTCCTCCCTTAGTTCCTATAAGGGGTACCTTGGGGAAGTTTCCACAACGGTCAATGATCCTGATTCCATCATAAATCCTATTACACCAATCTATGTCAGAGTTGGTGAGAGACATGATCTTCTGCGACCAGCGCAAGACACTCTTATAATCCCAGAAAGCAGCAGACTTAGGTAAATGGGAGATAAACCATTTGTAAAGCAAAGGTACACAACATGTGATCTCCCCTCCACTGTACAAATTCCCTAAGTGTACAGAATGATACGCATCCGCGAGCAAAGTCGACACATGGTTTCCAATGAGAAAAACCTTAATGGAGTTGATATCGACGAAGTTATTAATGTTGGGCAACAAAAATAATCCGTAGGTGAGTAAAACAATGATGCTTTCAAAAGCAGTCCCGTTCCCTATACTAGAGAAGTACAGAGCTTTCTTTGTCAGAAACTGGGCTGGCAAACCTTGTATGCCACCCTTGGTAGTCATGTGAGTCCTGACCTCAGACTCGTCCAAATGAATTGCTCTTGCAATGGTCTGATTCTTTGGAATCTCTTCCAGTCCAGAAAATGGAGCTCGATCAGTGATATGTAAATCGATCAGATGAGAATACTCCTCCAGCGTTGGTGCTAGCTGGTAATCCGAGAATGTGAAACAGTGATAAACTGGATCGTAGAACTGAATGAGCGCATCCATGATTCCCTCAATCACATGGACCCTTAACAGAGGTAGCAGACGTCCGTACTTGGCTCTGAAGGCCTCTTGGTTTGTGATCATTCTCGCCAAACCTCTCAAATCCTCTAGTTTTGGAATCCTGAAGGTGTACTTATGAGTTCTCCTTCTACCGAAATCCATTAGCGCAATCCTTTTCTCTGATATTTCCAATCACAGTCTTAGTTTAATTTGAAAAACAGAGAGACTGGAAGAGAATTTTTTTTGAATGTTTTAATGTTTTTTAAATGAATGCATGAATGCAGCACACAAAAACATAGAAAAACATGGGGTCAAAGGGTCGTTGTCATGAAGTCAAGGCTCTACCCATCCCCAAAGGTTTACACTAGGGTGATTTTTGTACTTGTACTCATTATCATCAGCTCCTCCCAGGAAAGCAGAACAACAAGCGGATCACCAGCGAGTTGTAAAGCAATCTTAGAGTAAGTGCCATTCACCGAGAATAGATCACCAGCCTCAAATGAGGGTAGTATCGCGTAACAACTATTTTCAATAGTTTCCGCACTACAAAAGGGGTTGGCTCCTCAGCTTTTTAGACATCACAATCGGCCCATTTCCTATGAGAGAGAATGTGTTGCATTGGTCAGCCTCCACTGAGGTTGATGGTCGACCTCGTCGCCATCACTTATCTTAAGTGTATACTCAATCTTTCCACATGCGGCATCACACGTATTCCCATTAGCAGAAAAATAAACAGGCATAGCAATTAGGAAAAGCAGTATATATATTCGTCCTAATCATCCTAGACCTTTTAAAGCTAGAAATCCTAAGTTCCTGACAGAAAATGGGTTCCCCGGCGGAAGCCCCAATCTGTGGTTTTTACACAAGAGAAGATAAAAAAGGTTAGAAGGGCCCCACGGTGGGCGCCACTTTTCTGTAGCGAGCGATTTTGGACGCGGTTCTTAAGCGCTGTCGCTCTCTGGGTTTGTTTACTACAGGTCGATTCATTTTTTATCCTATTAAAGCTGATGAAGGAAGGGAAATAGATGTCTCCAATTAACCCTGCTTGCAAACTGAGGTTAAACATCGGTCTGTTAGGTTACGGATGCGATCAATGTGGTGGGGCCATTCTTGTGTTATTTTGACAGAATGACAGGCTTCTGGCGGGGAACAAGGACTAGGATGTTAGGACTGATGCTTTTTGATAGATATGTGAGAGTATGGGATTTAGGGTTTTTGATTAGTGTGCTTGCTAAGATTTTTCTTTCAATCTTATGCCTATGTATTCCCGTTTGCCGAAACAGGGAAATCAGAGCGTTCGTAGTTCCTCCAATTCTATGGGAGGAAATGGTTGTTTTGGTGTCTTGTTCAAAGCCCAATACGTGAAGCGAAAGGTGTTTGTATCTTGTTCAAAGCCCAAGATGTGAAGCTAAAGAGTCTATTTGTATCTTGTTCAAAGCCCAAGATGTGAAGCTAAAAGGGTTTGACTTTAGAGAGAATTTGTCACCTCTAAAGAGGGGTTTGTATGTCACAACTGTTTATAAAGGAGAATTACTTTAACCGGGATGTGTGAATCCGGCAATGCCATAATTTCCTTTATAGGGGATTTCCAACCTGAAGGAGAAGACGTTAACTCAGTGTAAAGCAATGCTATCTTTCCTTAGGAATTTCTCATGCTAAAAGAGGGACAGTGGCATGGATGTAGATGATCCAGAGGCTTGCCGCTTACAGTGATTAGATGAAGGGGAAGGAGTTATTGATGTTTGTGTATTGTAAACGAGGCATAGCTTTGATGCTAAAAGGTTGATTGGATCGACCAGTGGTTTTCTTATACAAAGCCTAAGTGGAGGCTAATATGTGTCTCGTACAAAGCCCGAGAGAGAGGCTAACAGTTTTTTACTCAACGAGGGAACCTTTTGGTATCTCGTATAAAGCCCGAGATGGAGGCTATTTGACTCACCAAGAGAGTTTTTGTATCTCGTACGAAGCCCGAGATGGAGGCGAAAAGGGTGATTGACTCAACGAGGGAGTCTCTGGTATCTCGTACGAAGCCCGAGATGGAGGCTAAAATTGTTAGCTCCGCCGGGGAGAATTATTGTACAAAGCCCAAGGGGAGGCTAGTGTAACTGTTTCAGTTGAGTGACAGATCCAATATACTGATTTTAAAAGAGAAAATCAGTTCTTATATGAGCAATGCTGAACTCAAGGATTTGGTTCGAGGACCAGGGATATTTCCTTTTCTTTGAGGAAACAGAAAATCCGAAGGGTATTGAGACTGTCCGAGTCTACGGGTTTTCTTCCTATTTAACGAAGGGGTCACTTGAGAATGTCTTTGAGACTCAAGGGTATTAGACTGTCCGTGTCTAGAGTTTCATCTTTTGTACTAAGCTTTGAGAAACAGTAGTAGACTCTTTGAAAGGACTGTTCTATGAAGATGACTAAGTTCTGTTCCTATACCTCTAGGAGGTCGTCGGGACAATTTGTACAAAGCCCAAGAGGAGGCTGGAAACTTTTAAGAAGCCGAGTGGTCCTTGTACGAAGCCCAAGAGAAGGTTATCATTCCCAGAGGAAGAGATCATTATACGAAGCCTAAGAGGAGGCTGTGAAAACTTCTAAGAAGCCGACGGGTCCTTGTACAACGCCCAAGAGGAGGCGGGGTTGCTTTTAGGAAGCCTGTGGGTCCTTGTATGATGCCCAAGAGGAGGCCGATGCTTTTAAGAAGCCGATGGGTCCCCAAACCCTGAGAAATTCAAGACAGGCTATTCACAAGGAATAGATCAAGCCAGGAAAGTTCGAGAATTTGGAAGAAACTCAAAGATTCCATTCACGAAGAATACATTCATCTCTGGGAGTAGAGTTTCTTGACAATTCCTAATGAGGACAGCCGAAGAGAAGGCTGTATCTGGTGATCCTATTGGGGATCTAGTTGTCTATTTCTACGAATAAACGAAACGACTTTTCCTAGTTCTAGACGTAGTTGCCGGGGAAACTCTAAATATCTATACTATTATTACACAGTTGATATGAGTTTATGAAAGAAGACTTACAGCGAAACAGCCCCACAATACAGTTATATGTATATGAAAGCGGTAAATGAAAGCGGATAAACACTTACTCAGTTGTAGAGCTTCCATGCTGTTTGGTTAGTTGTTCAACAAAGAAAGACTGAAAAACAACAGTATATTTCAAAATCAAAGGAGAAAATGCTTTGAAAAAGAAAGATTTGGGGCTTACAGCTCAAGGAGAGGCCCAGGGTTTTATCAGTGAGCGCACTATTGAATTTGTACAAAGGGACTTATACAAGTGACTGAGGCCCAAAAAAGGTTTTCTGTACAAAGGGATGGGTCTTACACTCTCTCAAGAGGCCCAAAAAGTTTTAAAGAAAAAGAGTGAGGCTTATAACATGAGGGTATGCCCAATTGATTTTTCGTTTAAAATGGCGATCGCGCCGAGATTTTCTTTTAACGCAAAGGGACTTATACAATAAGTGAGGCCCAAAATTGTTTTGGTTAAAAGGGGATTGGGTCTTACACTCTGTTAAAGGCCCAAAAGTTTTGAATGGGTCTTATAGCTCAAGGAGAGGCCCAATTGTTATTTTTCAAAAGGGCGACGATCGCGCCGTTTGTTTTTGACGGTATCGGGACTTATACAATGCACTGAGGCCCAAAAATGATTTGGTCAAAAAAGGATTGGGTCTTATACTCTATTAGAGGCCCAAAGTGTTTTGAAAATGATTTATGAGGGTTGAATTAATCCAAAACCCTAATTTGTTTTCAAAATGTGTTTTAATTGAATAAAAAATTCAATTAAAATGATCAAAATTGTTTAACATATGGAAAACAAATTGTGATCTTGGATTAATGCTTCAAAAATTAAGTGTTGACCTCTAGGTCATGACAGCAAGAGCAAATTGATTTCTGAGTAGGAGGTGTTACAGATGAATTGTGATGATCTGAACAACTTCCCTACACCCTATGGAGTGTGTTTGAATGCTTGGACTTGACTGAGAATGGCTGGATCACTTCATGGCATCTCAACTGCACTTTGGTTAAAACCTTGAGCAATTGACTGGTGATTCTGAAAAATCAGTGTTCCAGTTGTTGTTTAAGTGTTTGATCAGCTCACATATGATGTATATGATGTGTGTGTGTGATTGGTTTGAGTGGAATTGCTCTCTAATGAAAAACCCGATAGTGACTTGCTAAGAAAGGAATTTTTGAGAGTGAGAAGTGGTTTTTGAGAAAGGCAAGTGTTGTAGGCCTTTGGTGTACTTAAACTGATCAAAATTGAGCTCTATTTATAGTAGAGCAAGTTTGTTTTGCAAGGAATAGTGAATGGCAACTACTGAGTAGGTTTGGCCAATGATGGCAAATGAAAATCCAAGTCTCCTCTAGCCATTGACTAGAGGTTAGGGCACAGGCTGCTGGTCCCCTTGGTCTTGGATAAGTCTTGACTGAATTCAGTTGCTAAGAGCTCAGTTCATGCCACCTTGATGCTTCCATTGAATGCTCTAATCCAAAATTGGAGTCTTTTCCCTATTTTGGCAATTCTAGGTTCAACATGCTATTTCTTGTTCCAAAGACTTTGGAGGCTTGGCTCAGTGATTGTCCCCTTTAGATTCAATCCTCAGAGGTGTCCAAGTGGATAGGAGCATTTGAATTTGGCTGATTTTGGAAAATCGACCAAAAGTGCAAAAATCTGCCTTGCCTTGGCAGATTTCAGCAAGGCAACTTGCCAATGTCATATCTCATAGCCCAAATTGAATGTGGTAATGTTCTTGGTCATTTTGGAAAGCCCTTACATAATACAACAACTGTTTGAACATGTTTGGTTTTGATCTCTTTTGAATCCAAGTGAAAAATGTCCCTACATTTGGAAAAAAGTAAGGCAAAATCTGACTTAGTGAAATTTTCACTTAGTGTTGGAACAAAGTGATTTTTCTTGATTTTGATCACTCCATAACTCAAAATCCATGAGGAATTTGGAAATATGTCAGTATGAAGCTTTTGTAGAGGGCAATGTGATCTACAAATCAAGCTTTGAATGGGGAAAAATGGCCTTGTGGTTTAGGAGTTATGGTCCTCCAAAGTTGGCACATTAGTGTCACTTTTTCCATAACTTAGAAATTTTTCTAAGTTTTTATGGTTACCCCTTTTACAAGTTATCCCACTTTCTTTGATTTTTATTGATGAATGATGATTCAAATCATACATTAACATCATTTTAGGGTTAAAAATCCATTTTGGTGAAAAATCTCAAAAAGTCAAAGTTGACTTTTGTGCACAGTTGACTTTTTATCAGATGAATTCCAAACTGTGCAATTCTTCAGGAAATCATGTCCTTGACCTAAATCAAACTTGATGGACATGTTCCATGGGTGTCATAGGGTATATTGAATCATGTATTAGGGTTTGGGAGCTTGTCCTGGTCAAAAGTCAAAGTTACAGTTGACTTTCCTCGCGAAACCCTAATTGTGGTGCAGATGAAATTGAGACTTGTTGCTCAAGCTTCTTGGATTAATCCATTGTTCCAAATGGATCAATATAGTATATTAAAGAACCTCAAATCCTCTCTTGAGGTCTTGGTTCATGATTTGTCCCAAAAGTCAACTTAGGGGTGAATTAGGTCAAGAAACCCTAATTCCTGATTTTTGATGAATGCATCCCCTGAGGTCAAATTGACTTGATGATTGGGTCCACAAGGTTCCATGGAGTATATTAGGTTATGTTTTGGATCATTGGCTTGTGCCCAGATGAAAATTTTCCATCTGGAGGCCCTGGTCGACCAAAACCCTAATTTGGTGTCACTGTCGATCTTGGGACTTGATCCCCCTAGAAGGGAGCAACCTTGTGCTTAATCCTTGATGTGGGAGTCCTTTTGATCTATTGTGGATATTTTAGAGGTTAGACAAGTTGAAGATCAAGTCATTCCTTGATTGATCCTTTGTCTAAGGCTCTGAGAGGGCATAAAACCCTAATTTTGATTGTAGTGAATGCTCAACAACCCTTGAGGCATTTGATGAGGCATGATGGTTCATCCATATTGTGATGATGATTTGCACAATGATGGGAAATCTTAGTGGTAAAAAATTGGGATATGACACCATTGTCCAACAAACACAATTTCATAATTAATAGAATGAAAAAGGTGTCGTTGAGATCTAGATCTCAGTAATGCCCCGATTAATTGGTTGCGGGGCCGACGTCTCGTTTATCGAATAATCGTCATTCTTCCCTCAAAATACTTAACAAATCAAACACTTCCCACGCAACCGAAACCCTGAAAACGCATTCAAGTGAAACTCTTTTCTCAATCAAATCCTTAACACACTTAATCCAATTCAAACAACTTTTCATAAAGAACATTGTTTAGTCCCTTCTTCCGCGCATATAAACTAGTACTTTAGCCTCCCCTAGCGAGCAGACAAGCCAACGTTTAGCAGTTAGGATGCAGATTAAACACTCGTTCGTTTAAAAAACACCAATCAACTATAGTCCCACGAACTACGAATGCTCTGACTTTCCCATTGCACGAGGGAATACGTAGGCACAAGGGTTCTAGTCCTTGCCGAGTACCCTAATAAAAAACCACTCCAATTCCCCCTTAGAAAGCAATATTACCTTAGAAGATAACAAACAAACATAGCTAACTTTCTCACGAATCGAATCAAGAGGTTCCCGTTGAGTACAACGGACGTAGAGGGTGCTAATAACTTCCCTCTTGCGTAACCGACTCCCGAACCCGAATTTGGTTGCGATGACCATTTTCTTATCCCTTAAAGGTTTTATCGATATTTTCTTATTCCTTCCTTGGAATGAATAAAGTTCGGTGGCGACTCTGTTTCGAACAGTTTTTTCCGCGTCCATCGCGAGGATCGTATTTTTCGAGGTACGACACCTATAGAAACCGGAATATTCTTGATAATTGATTTCTTGATTTCAAACGTGATTATCTATGGACATAGTAATTAGGTTATGAAATCAAAGGTTTTCTCACTAAGGAATTAAGGGTGAACATTCTAAAGAAACAGTAATTAATTATTAAAAATAAGTTGTTGCAGTGTTAATTCAGAGTTGTTGCTGAGTCGGATCATACACCATCTCTAGCACAATTTACTCATATTTGTGAAACCACTTAGTCAATTTCCTTCTTGTATTTTCAATTATTTTTATATTTAAAACAAACAATTTCAAAACCCCAAAGCTTTTTGTTTAACTAAAATAAACCAGAACTCTATATCGTCAAGCAGTCCTTGAGATCGATACTGGGGATAAACCCTTATTTTTACTACATCGGTGAAAATAGTACACTTTCTATTTTTTCGATCAGCCACTGTGGCAAGCAAAATTCAAATGGATATGTGCTTCACAACAGGAGAGAACACATCATTGAAGTCGACATCTTCTTTCTGGGTGAAACCCCTAGCGACCAATCTTGCCTTGTATCTCTTCGACGCCACTCCTTCGATTCCTTCCTTAACTTTGAAAATCCATTTACAGCTAACTAACCTGGCTCCTGCAGGTTTCATGATCAATTCCCAGGTATTGTTATCATGAAGAGATTTCATCCCATGATTCATGGCCTTCAGCCATTCAGTATTGTTTTGACTCCTCATAACTTCCTTATAGTCTCTAGGTTCTTCGTCGAGAACCTCACTTACAGAGATTAAGGCATAAGCTATAAGATCTGCATACCCAAGTATCTGAGATGGCTTGATGACTCTCCTCGACTTATCTCTTGCTAGCAGGTAGTCATTATCAGTCTCCAAATCCTCGACAGCAGCTTCTGCTTCTTCTTTGACTTCATTTGGGATACAAAATTCAGCATCAAAATGCTCCACCTCAATAGGAATCTCTCCCTGTTCTAGCTCTTCGTCAGCATCATCAGTTTTCTTGAAGGCCATCTCAGCTTCATTGAAAACTACTACATCTCGACTGGTGATACACCTTCTGTGACCTGGCTCTAGGAACCATATCCTATAAGCTTTGACTCCTTCAGGGTATCCCATGAACATGCATTTCAAAGCTCTAGGTTCGACCTTGTCTTGCATTATGTGAGCATAGGCCATGCATCCAAATACTCTAAGTCTATCGAGACTAGGTGGATGTCCCAACCAAACTTCTTCAGGTGTCTTCATATCTAACATAGTCGAAGGACATCTGTTTATCAAATATGTTGCTGTCGAAACAGCCTCAGCCCAAAACACCTTCTTTAACCCAACACTAGTCAACATGCATCTAACTATTTCCAAAATAGTTCGATTAAACCTTTCCGCCAAAGCATTTTGTTGTGGAGTACGTACAGTAGTTTTCTGCCCTAAAATACCCGAGGCAACACAAAAGCTGTCGAACGCCTCATTGCAAAATTCAAGGCCATTGTCGGTCCTCAACCTCTTGACCTTTCTGCCAGTCTGATTTTTGACCAGAGTCTTCCAACCTTTGAAATTCTCAAAAGTTTCATCCTTAGTCTTCTGGATGAATACCCATAACTTTCTGGAATAATCATCGACTATGGATAAAAAATACCTTGCTCTTGAATGTGATGGACACCTTGCAGGCCCCCAAAGATCAGCATGGATGTAATCAAAGGATCCATGAGTTCTTTGTTTGCCTTTGTTGAACTTCACTCTGCAATATTTTTCCAAGTACAAAGAGTTCACAAAACTTCAGCTTTTTGACTTTGTCTCCACCTAGCAGATTTTGTTTCCCAAGTTCAACCAGACCCCTTTCACTTACATGGCCCAATCTCATGTACCAAATTTCTGTCTTTGATAAAGGTTTCGTGGATGCAACATTTGTCGAACCACTTACAACTTCATCCTCAAGGGTATACAAGCCTTATTTCTTCACGCCTCTCAAGACTTCCTTCGACTCCTTCATGACTCTTAGGATACTTTTCTCTCCTTGAAAAACATATCCCTTCTTGTCGAATTCACCAAGAGAAATCAAATTTCTCTTCAAGTCAGGTGTATACCTGACTTCAGTCAATAACATTATTGACTCATCATGGAGCTCGAATCTCACAGATCCAATACCTGCAATTTTGTCTATGTGATCTTTCAGGCGTTCAGGACACACTTTTCTTGTGTGACCCCCTTCTTACAATGATAGCATCGAATACCAGATGCCTCGCCACTATAAGACTTCTGTTGACTTTTACCTTTCTTCTTGTCGAACTTACCATCCTTTCGCAAGAATTTTCCCTTAACAGCCAAATCTTCTCCCACCGTCGAAGGTATATGCTTCTTTCTTTCGTTCAAGTCCTTAGAATACAAGGCTAACTGAACTTCTTCAAAGCTCAGGGACTCCCTTCCATACAGGAGAGTTTCTTTGAAGTGAGCATGTGTTTTAGGCAAAGCGTACAACAACAACAATGCTTGATCTTCATCGTCGACCTTCACATCAATATTTTCAAGATCAAGAATCAGCTTGCTAAACATATCCAACTGCTCAACAAACACTTTGCCTTCACTTATCTTGAACGAATACAAAGCTTGCTTCAGGTAGAGTCCATTCACCAGCGATTTTGTCATGTATAAACTTTCAAGTTTCAACTATAACCCTGATGTCGTAGTCTCCTTTGATACCTGTTGGAGAACCTTATCACCAAAGCTCAACAATATTGCGCTGTGGTCTTTCTCTATCATGGCCGTCTTTTCAGTTTCCGTTAACGCAATGTTCATGTCTGCCTCTCCCTTCAACGCTTCCAAAAAAACCTTGCTGAACCAGTAGGGCTTTCATCTTCAAGCGCCACAGACCGAAATCATTCACTCCAGTGAACTTTTCAATATCATACTTTGTTGAAGGCATCTTCCTCCATGCTCACCGCACCAATTTGTTGTGAAAAACGATGTCTAGATTTAAAGTATAAACGATTTCTTTATGATCAAGAAACATATAAGGGTTAGGGTTAACTAAAAATCAAGAAGAACAACAAGGATTGGTTATAAATGATATTCTTTACTTTCTCTGTAAAACATATTACAGGTACTCAAGAATAACAAATAAGCCTCTCACCCTAATTAGGATTTGTCACACATAAGATGAGAGACTAGTATGCTATTTATAATAAACCTAACATACTAAACTAATGGGATTTTTAACAATTATCCATTACAAGCTAACTTAAAGAATTGGACATAACAAACATGCCCAATTTGACAACTACATACTAGAACACATTTCGACTACAGCATGTAGGTCTTCGACAACAGCATGTGAGCAGACTTCGACGACATGCTAAACCTCTGTCGACAATAATAGAGTTTGATTTAATATCTCACATATATATTATATAACTTTTAGTTTTTATATATATATATATATATATATATATATATATATATATATATATATAAACTTACGGTGAGTTTCAATTTATATTATATAACTTTTAATTTATAACGTGTGCGTGTTGTGTTTAGCTTTTTATTTTTTAATTACTTTTAGTTGATGTAAAAAATTGTGATATTGCTAGAATAGTATTTTGGTTGTTTTTGTCTATTATTGCATTGTGAATTCGGAGTTGAAATCCAATTTAACTTTTGAAATCCGTATGGACGCATAAGGTGTTTGCTCGACATCTTATAAAATGATTAGCTTTGGAGCTAAATTCAGTTGCCTTCAATTTCGGCTGCTTCCGAGTCCCGTGGCTTCCTCTTGGGCTTCCTTACAACGAGAACCTTTTATTTACTTGCACTTTTCCCCATTCAACAAAATGTACCCCCATTCCCATGATGTGTGATGACACCTCAAACTATCGTTTATTTGACTTGACTTATGCATATTTTCCTATTGTTTTAATTCCGTTTCCACTATTATGCTAGTGTTTTTCCTTTATTTAAGGGAATTTATTAATCAGGAGCCGTGTGCAAAGAAACGAAGCGAAATGGACGGAAAAGCGAAGAATTAGAGCAGACTTGCATCTATGGCGACCACCACGACGTTCGTCCTAAGGGTGCCATGGGTGGTCCACGTACCAACTAGTGGGATGTGTCATACCTCAAATTTTGACCACTAAGGTTTCCCATCATTGTGCAAATCATCATCACAATATGGATGAACCATTATGCCTCATAAGTCTCCCCAAAGATGGGTGAGCATTCACTACAAACAGGAATTAGGGTTTCAAGCCCTCTCAGAGCACTTAGGAAAAGGATCAATCAAGAATTGACATGATATTCAACTTGTCTAACTTCTCAAACATGCATAAAGGATCAAGAGGACTCCCACATCAAGGATTAAGCACAAGGCTGCAACACTCCAAGCGGATCAAGCCTCAAGATCGCCAGTGTCACCAAATTAGGGTTTTGGTCGACCAGGGCCTCCAGATGGAAATTTCCTATGGGCATGAGCTAATGCTTCAAAGCATAACCCAAGATACTCCATGGAACCTCATGGACCCAATCATCAAGTCAATTTAACCTCAAGGGAAGCATTCACCAAAAATCAGGAATTAGGGTTTCTTGACCTAATTTACCCCTAAGTTGACTTTTGGGACAAAACATGAGCCAAGACCTCAAGACATGATTTTAGGGTCCCTAACACACTGCATTGATCCATTTGCAACAATGGATTGATCCAAGAAGCTTGATCAACAAGTTTCATTTTCATCTAGACCACAATTAGGGTTTTGAGGAAAAAGTCAACAGTGCCTTTGACTTTTGACCAAGACATGCTCCCAAACCTTGGGACATGATTCAATACACCCTATAACACCTATGAAATCAATCCATTAAGTTTGATTTAGGTCAAGGACTTGATTTCATAGAGGATCGCACAGTTTGGAATTCATCTGATAAAAAGTCAACTGTGCCCAAAAGTCAAAGTTTGACTTTTTGATTTTTTGATCAATTATGGTTCCCTAATCCTAAAATGATGTTAATGTGTGATTTGAATCAACATTCATCAAGAAAAATCAAAGAAAGTGGGATAACTTGTAAAAGGGGTAACCATAAAAAACTTAGAAATTTTCTAAGTTATGGAACAAAGTGGCTAGGGTACCAACTTCCAAGGATCATAACTTGTGATCCAAGCAACCATTTTGGCTGATACAAAGATGGATTTATAGCTCTCATGGCATACTTTAAAAGTGTCAACTACACCTCATTCTAATTCCTCATGGATTTTAAGTTATGGAGTGATCAAAATGGCTGAAAACATGAAATGTCACTTTTTCCAACACTTAGTGAAAATTTAGTGAAATTTTCACTAAGTCAGAATCAGTCTTGCTTTTTTTTCAAAAGTAGGGGGATTTTTCACTTAGATCCAAAAAGTATCAAAACAAACTATGATCACACATGTGTTGTATCATATGAGAGCTTTCCAAGGTGGCATGAATTGAGTCTTTTCCAACTGAATGAGTCAAGGATGATCTCTGAACTAGGGAACCAAAGGCCTGTGCTCTAACCTCTCGTCAATGGCTAGAGGAGACTTGAGATTCCAAAGTGATGCAATTGGCCAAACCTCTGATGCAGTTGCCATTCACTATTACTTGCAAAACAAACTTGCTCTACTATAAATAGAGCTCATTTGTGCTCAGCTTAAGTACACCAAAGCCATCAAACTGATGTTTTCCTCAAAATCTCTTCTTTCACTCCAAAATTGCCTTCCAAAGCAAATCACTATCGGGTTTTGAGTTTGAGAGTCATTCCAACCAAACCAGTCACACACACCTCATAAACATCATATAAAAGTGATCCAAACACTTAAACAACATATGTAACACTGATTTCTCAGAATCACCATCCAATTGTTCAAGCTTTTAACAGACTTGCAGTTGGGGTACCATCTTCAGTTCCAGCTTGTTTCAAACCATTCCAAGCATTCAGACACATCACTTGGCACATAGGGAAACTATCCACATCATTGGAACCTAGCTGTAACACCTCCAACACAAAACACGATCACCAGCTGCAAGAGGTAAGCCTCAACTTGGTCATCTCTTAATCTATGCATATTTCCTCGCACAATACTTTTGCCAAATGTTCATAATCATGCATAGAATGTTTCCCCTCAATTAATTGCTTTGTTTGAATCGTGTATCAAAATTCTCAGCCTTCATGCAAATTTTAGGGTTCTTGAGGTTTTGTCTTGATTTCTTATTCCATGCTTAAAATAAATGAAATTAAAGACCATAGACATGATCATGAGGTGAAAACGAGTAGATTGATATGTGGATTGCATGATTTCATCAAGTATTCAGTGAGATTGGCGAGAAAATGCAAATCTGCAGAAACAGAGGGCTGACGCGTGTTCTTGGCGCCATTTTTGAATATTTGAATATTTGAATTTTGTGATTTTTATTTAATTGATTCAAAAATTAATTTCTCTCAGAATTTTAATGATTTTGAGTTGATTCTTTTTTTAATAATTCACAAAAATGTTAAAATATTTTATTTTGCCAAAAATTCCCAAAAATGTTATTTATTTCATATATTTGTTATTTTTGCAAAGAATTTATGTTTTATTTGTTTTTAACATTTGAAATATTTTTTCCTTCTTGATTTCCCTAATTTAATTGGTTTCCAATCATTTTATGGATATAAACATGATTTTTGAAGCATTGATCCAAGATCACCACTCATTTTTTCACATGTTTTCAATCCTTTTTATTAATTTTTTAATAAAATTAATTCCTTTTTAAGCAAAATTAGGGTTTTGATTAATTCAACCCTTCTCAATCAAAATAAAACACTTTGGGCCTCTAATATAGTGTAAGACCCAACCCCTTTTTGAAACCAAAATGATTTGGGCCTCCGAAATTGTGTAAGACCCACTGTATTTTCAAAAATCCGGCACGATTGCCGTTTTCAAACAAAAAACCTTGGGCCTCTCCCTGAGTTGTAAGCCCCATCATTTGTACAAAAACACTTTGGGTCTCTAATAGAGTGTAAGACCCGATCCCTTTTTGAAACCAAAATATTTTGGGCCTCAGTCACTGTATAAGACCCAACACATTTTTCAAAAATCTCGGCATGATCGCCAGTTTAAAACTAAACCCTTGGACCTCTCCTTGAGTTGTAAGCCCCACCACCTGTATGAAAACTCTTTTGGGCCTCTAATAGAGTGTAAGACCCAAACCCCTTTGTAAATAAAATAAATTTTGGGCCTCACATCTTGTATAAGTCCCTTTGTACGATTTTTAAAACAACGGTTCAATCATCATTAAAACTTGGGCCTCTCCTTGAGCTGTAAGCCCCAACAATCTTTTCAAAGCACTTTCTCCTTTGATTTTGAATTCAAATATATGTTGTTATCAAAACTTTCTTTGTTGAACAACTAACAAAACAACATGGAAGCTCTACAACAGGTAAGTGTTTATCCGCTTTCATTTACCGCTTTCATATGAATATAACTGTATTGTGGGGCTGTTTCATTGTAAGTCTTCTTTCACATCCTTTTATATACTTGTCAAATATCACCTGTGTAATACTAGTATAGTTATTTAGAGTTTTTCCCCGGCAAATACGTCTAGAACTAGGTAAAGCCCTGTTGATCACTCTTAAATACAAACAAAACTAGATCCCCATAGGATTCTAGATACAGTCTTCCCTTCTCTTGGAGTTAATCAATATGGAACAAAGAGAAAGGCAGTATTATCGGTGAACCTTTTCTCAGACTGTCACCCTTAGAAATTGTCAAAGAAACTCTACTCCCCAGAGTTGATCTATTCTCCGTACATAGCATCTCTTGAGTTTCTTCCAAATTCTCGAACTTTCTTGGAATGATCCTTTCTCTGTGAATTGCATTTCTTGAACTTTTCTTGGTTTGGGGACCCACAGGCTTCCTAAAAGCATCCCCGCCTCCTCTTGGGCATTGTACAAGGACCCTTCAGCTTCTTAGAAGTTCTCATGCCTTCTCTTAGGCTTAATACAAGGACCCTAACGACCTCTTAAAGGTATAAGACAGAACTTAGTCATCCTTTGCTAGAGCAGTCATTCCAGTGTCAAACCTCTGGCCACTTCAGGGTTGATTCTCATCCCTTAAGGACCTTGCCCTCTTTTGAGCACCCAACAAAAGATAAAACTCTTCAACACCCGTAGACTTGGATAGTCTAATCCCCTTGAGTCTCAAAGACATTCTCAAGTTCCTTCTAAACATAGGAAGAAACCCTAATTATTCTGGACCAATCTCCATCAGAAACCCGACCTCTCTCATGAGGGCTCTCTCACTTGGACCTGTCTCAGGATCTCAAGAATCCTTGGAAGTAAGTATTGCCTCCTCTTAGGCTTTGTATAATGATCCTTTCCTTAGGAAAGTCAGCCTTCTCTTGGGCTTTGTACAAATGTTTCTCCCCAATGGAGCTAACCTTTTCTGACTCTCTTGTTGAGTATAAAAGACTCTTTTGGTGAGTCACTTCCTTTTTTAACCTCTATCTCGGGCTTCATACGAGACAGCAAAATACTCTCTTGTTGAGTATAAAAGACTCTTTCGGTGAGTCACTTCCTTTTTAGCCTCTATCTCGGGCTTCGTACGAGACAGTAAAACACTTTCTTGTTGAGTATAAAAGACTCTCTTGTTGAGTCAATTTCCTTTTAGCCTCCATCTCGGGCTTCGTACGAGACACTAAATCACCCTCTTGTTGAGTATAAAATACTTTCTTGTTAAGTCAAACCTTTTTAGCCTCCGTCTTAGGCTTCGTATAAGACAGATAAAAGTACTCTCTTGTTGAGTCAAACCTTTTTAGCTTCCGTCTTGGGCTTCGTACAAGACACATATAAAAGCACTCTCTCGTTAAGTCAGTCACTTGTTAGCACTCTCTTGTTGAGTCAGTCACTTGTTAGCACTCTCTTGTTGAGTCAACCCTTATAGCTCTATCTCGGGCTTCGTACGAGACAAATAAAAGACACCCTCTTGTTGGGTCAATAGCCTACTCTTAGGCTTTGTATAGAGAAATCTCTGGTTGAGCCAATCAATCTCTTAGCATTAAACGTGTGCTTTAATCGAGGCATATAAACATCAACAGTTCCTCTTTAGAGATGACAAGTTCTCTCTCAGTCGAACCTTTTAGCTTCAATCTTGGGCTTTGAACAAGACATATAAACCCTTCAGCTTCACATCTTGGGCTTTGAACAAGATACAAATACTCCTTTTAGCCTCTGTCTCAGGCTTCAAACGAGACACCAAAACATCTTTTTCCCCCTAGAATAGGAGGGAACTACGATCGCTCTGATTTTCCCGTTTCGTTAAACGGGAATACGTAGGCATAAGATTGAAAAATCTTAGCGAGCATACTAATCAAAAACTCAAAATCCAGTACCTCCATCAATCAACCCAAAAGCATCAAATCCAAACACATTACCAAAAACTTCACAAATAGTCCAGACACTGTGTTCTTAGGCAAAATAACCTAAAAGAGACCCCCCTTTTGATAGCATCTGTAAACCAACAGTTTTGATTGTTTAACCTCAGTATGCAAGCAGGGTTAATTGGAGACATCTATTTCCCTTCCTTAATCAGCTTCACAGGATAAAAAAAATGAATCGAACTGTAGTACCAAAGCGATAGTGATTAGAAACCACAAAAATCGCGCTACAGAAAAAATGGCGACCACAGTGGGAGGTATTTATCTCTTGCAGTTTTACGGTAGGGGAAATTTCTTTCTCACAGTCTTAGGTAGAAAGCCCTAAGTTCACAAAGTATCACAGAAATGGAGACTCTGCTGGGGAGTCATTGTCTGTATAGGATCATAGGACTAGAGGTCTAGGATATTAAGATAAATATATATATACTGCTTTTCCTAATTGATATCTGTGTTTATTTTTCTGCTAATGGGAATGCGTGTGATGCCGCATGTGAAAAGGTTGAGTATACACCTAAGATAGGGGATCGCATTATACGGGTAATCTTACGGGGAGTGAATCCCAGATAAGAGGTCCCGGTCGACCATCAAATCAGTGGAGATGCCCTTTGTGGATTCAGTGCCTATACGACTTCGGTTGTTGAAAGCAGATTGTTCCATTGGGTTATCTGAGAAGCTGAGGATTTTAGTAGACTGAAACCAGTTGTGCAGAAGCTATCGGGAATAGTTGTCACACGATACTACCCTCATTTGAGATTACTCTAAAGATGAACCAGCTCGCTTGGTGATCCGCTTGCTGCCGTCATCCGATGAGGGGTCAATGATTTTGAGAACAGGTACAAAAAATCACCAATATAAACCTTTGGGGATGGGTAGAGCCTTGACTTCATGACACCGACCCTTTGACCCCATGTTTTTTCTATGTTTTTGTGTGCTGCATTCATACATTCATTAAAAAACATTAAAACAAAGAAAATTTTTCTCTTCTAGTCTCTCTTTTTCAAATTAAACTAAGACAGTGTTTGCAAATGTCAGAGAAAGAGATTGCGTTATGGATTTCGGTAGAAGAAATACTCACAAGTACACCTTCAAGGTTCCAAAGTTAGAGGATTTAAGAGGTTTGGCGAGAATGATCACCAACCCTGAGGCTTTCAGAGCTAAGTATGGGGGACTGTTGTCCCTATTAAGGGTCCATGTAATTGATGGAATCTTGTCCACTCTCATTCAGTTCTACGATCCGGTTTATCACTATTTCACATTCCTGGATTGTCAGTTAGCACCAACACTAGAGGAGTACTCTCACCTGACTGATTTACATATCACTGATCAAGCTCCATTTTCTGGACTGGAAGAAATTCCAAAAGATCAGACATTGCAAGAGCAATTTATTTGGACGAGTCAGAAGTCAGGACTCACATGACCATTAAGGGTGGAATCCAAGGTTTGCCAGCCCAGTTTTTGATAAAGAAAGCCTTGTACTTTGCTAGTATAGGGATTGTGGCAGCTTTCGAGAGCATCTTTGTTTTGCTCACCTACGGGTTATTTATGTTTCCCAACATCGATAACTTCGTAGATACCAATACCATTAAGATATTTCTGATTGGAAATCCCGTACCAACCTGGCTCGCAGATGCGTATCATTCTGTACACTTAAGGAATTTGTACAACAGAGGAATGATCACATGTTGTGTACCCCTGCTGTACAAATGGTTCATTTCCCATTTGCCAAAGTCTGCTTCATTTTGGGACCAAAAGAACACTTTACGTTGGTCGCAGAGAATCATGTCTCTTACCAACTCTGACATCGATTGGTACAATTGAATCTATGACGGGATCAGAATCATTGACCGTTGTGGAAACTTCCCAAATGTGCCCCTTATAGAAACTAAGGGAGGAATCAACTATCATCCAGCTTTAGTTCGTCGTCAATTCGGATACCCGATGAGGCATGTCCCGCGAAATGCTCATCTAGAAGGTCTTTTCTTCAAGGAAGGAGAAAACGATAGGGCACTAAAGATAGAAATAGTGCACGCTTGGAAACACGTTCATAGGAAAGGACGAGAGTCTCTGGGAAAACCAGACTGTGACTCGGTGGAGCCTTATCTCCACTGGGTATAAACCAGAGCTCTCAAGCTGAGGATGCCTTACCCTCGTCAGGAAGTTCTTCCATTAAGGGACTCTGTCCTTTATTTTATGTCTGATATGGAAAAACTTCAGGTGACTCTGAACAAAGTTCAACAGGAGAAAAGGTCTTGGAGGAACAAGTACTGCATCCTCAATGTGGAGCGTAAGAAAATACAACAGCTATTGAAAGAAAAAGATGCTCTGATTGAGATTTTAGAGCAACATGTTGTAGAAAATCAGGATGACCAAAGAAATTTGCTCGCTCCTTTCACTTGGCAAAGGAATGACAACCCGACAATGGCTCAAGAGCTCCGGTCAAAGAAAAGGAAAGCACCGGAACCAGCACCTGAGCTCTCCTCAGAGAGGACTCAGGATCCATTAGTTTAGACATTTCATTTTATAGCACTTTGTTATCTACTGTATTTCCATTTCTGCAATCTTTGAATTCAATAAAACGGGGTCTTCCCCACTGTTTGATATTTGCAAACCTATTGTTGATGTTTATTTTGATTAAAAATAATTAAAATATAATTATTGCATATCATTCATCATTCTCGCATAAGCGCATTCTTCTTCCCTGCGAATCTAACGTTTGTGTCTCGATTCTAGAGTCAAAGTGTCTCATTCGTACAATACTCGGGCCAATCGACAGAAAAAGATGGATGATCTCGAGGAAGAGAACAAAGAGTTGAGAGAAGAGATCGACACTCTGAAAGAAGATTTGAGAAAGCTTCATAACAACATGCAAGCTCTAGCAGAAGCTCAGATGCAACAACAACGGACTGTGATCTCAGAGATCACATCTACGCCCATAGTGGAAAAGTATGATCCCAAGTATAAAATGCCGAAAGATCGTCCCTGGGGCATGCCACTCAACTATATCCCAGAAGAATATATTCCACCGATCACTGAAGATCCGAAAACTGCAGCAGGAACCGCTGGGCCTAAAGGTTATAAACTACGGGAAAGCGAAGATGCCAGGGGCATGACAGTAACTCCTGAAGGTTACAAACTTCGGGAGGCACCAAGAGTCTCTATCATAATGACTATACCACCACCCGTGGTAAACACTGTCCTGGAAGGACAGGTTTCCCAGATATTGTCTGGTGGAAACGAAAGTATGTTCGATAGAATGAATGAGTTCCAGGAACAGTTCTTGGAGATGCAGAAAAAACTGCAACCCATTCGCGGTCAGGATCTATTTGGAAAGGACGCCGCAGACCTTTGTTTGGTCCCCAATGTGAAATTTCCGTACAAGTTCAAAGTGCCTGAATTTGAAAAGTACATGGGTAACTCTTGCCCTAAAAGTCATTTAGTGATGTACGCTAGGAGGATGTCAACTCAGACAGAGAACCACCAGTTACTGATCCATTACTTCCAGGATAGTTTAACCGGTGTCGCACTCAAATGGTACATGGGGTTAAACCGCACTAAGATAGCTACTTTCAGAGATCTTGGCGCTGCCTTCGTTCAACAATATAAGTATAACCTGGACATGGCACCGAACAGAGATCAACTCAGAGCCATGTCGCAGAAGGACAAAGAAACCTTTAAGGAATATGCTCAGAGATGGCATGAAATTGCCGCCCATATTTGTCCACCTCTTGAGGAAAAAGAGATGACAAAGATCTTCTTGAAAACCTTGAGCTCATTTTACTACGACAGAATGGTCGCTAGTGCGGCCAGTGACTTCACCGAGATGGTGGGCATGGGAGTTCGTCTTGAGGAAGCCGTCCGAGAAGGACGTTTAGTTAAAGACGCTGGATCATCAAGTAGTACCAAAAGATACGGTAGTACTTTCCCTAAGAAAAAAAAGCAAGATATTGGGAATATCTCTCTCGGAAAGCAAAGGCGACGTTACCAACCAGTAGCAGCTGTAACTCCTGCTATCAACCCTGCGCCTGTTCCAACGTATCAACCTCAGGTTGCGCAAAGCCAACTGAATCAACAACAATATCACCAAAGGACACAACAGCCTCTTCAGCAGGCTCTCCTCAGTACAACAACAATAATCGTACAATGTGACCACCAGGGTTAGACCCTATACCTATGTTGTACGCAGAACTGTTTCCATTACTACTGGTCAAAGGGCACGTCCAAACCAGGTCTCCTCTTACAGTATTGGAAAATCCGCCTTTTTGGTTCAAAGCGGATCAGACTTGCCCTTACCATCAAGGAGGACCAGGGCATAACATAGAAAACTGTCTCAGTTTCAAATCCGACGTATAAAAGCTCGTTAGGAACGGGGTCTTATCCTTCAAAGATACAAATCCAAATGTTCTCACAAACCCGTTGCCTCAACACGAGAAAGCCGCAGTCAATTTGATAGAGGGGGAGTCTAACCACAGCTATCAAATTCATGATGTACTCTTATTGAGGACCAATCTAGTCAAGATGCATCGCAGACAAAGCGGGTACGGTCATGTACCACCTCATAATTATCACCAGTGGGATATCTTCTCTAAAGACAATCAAGGATGTTCTGCGGTGCAATAAGCTCTACAGGAACAATTGGATCTCAGGTGGATCCAAGAACATCGAATTCGGGGGGTCAACATGACTTATACGAATTCCAACATCATTCAGAGCCACGACATCCGTGCGATGAATGTCAACCTGGTGGCAATGCACTCAAGGCAAAGCCAGTATCATAATCTTCCGCAACATGATTATAATTCCTGTCTGATTTGCTCGGTAAACAATCAGGGACGCTCTTTTAAACAAGAGGCCCTCCAGCATCAGATGGATCTTGGGTGGATCCAGGACTACCATGATAAAAATCTTTATCAGATCAACATGATTCAGATCTTCGATATTCGCTTAATGAATACCAGCTTGATAGAATTACATGCTAAGCAAGTCCAGCTCAGTTTTCTGACTTCGCATAATTATCAGAACTGTAAGGGATGTCGTGAGAGTGACCAGGGATGTGCTCTCATTCAAAGAACTTTGCGACACTTGTTAAACCATTGGTGGCTTCCGATCTATCTAGATGAAGACACACAATAAGTCAGTATGATTAACGAGAACCCTACTAGGCATCAGAGTCAGAATGCTCGATCAATGGAAACGTACCTAGTGAGGTTACACTGGTTCAAAGCGGACGTGGCCAGGTGCCACCACATAACTACGAGCGTTGTAGAGTTTGCTCAGAAAATAACCAAGGATGCTACCTCGTGCGAGAAGCCCTTCAAGGTCAGTTGGACTGCGAAGAGATTCGACCATGTCCAGTTTCGGGGTTCATCAACTTGATGCCCGATTACTTCACTGATCAAATCAAGGATGTTGTTGTAATCTCTGATCCTGAGAGGACCGAGGATGTTTGTGCCATCATCCCTTTACTTGACGAATCTAAGGTTCTTAACCAGTAACTGATTGAAGTTACTCACGACAGTCAAAGAAATCAGAAGGCTCCTGTAGTTATCTATCTGCCGAGACCAGTACCGTACAAGTCTGATAAGGCGATCCCTTACAAGTACGATGCAACAACAATTGAGAATGGAAAGGAAGTTCCATTACCCCCCGTCTTGAATATTGCAGACATCAGTCGAGTAACACGGAGCGGTCGAATCTTCAACCGAGGAGTTGGAGAACCTAGCAAAGAAAAGGAACCTCAAACAGAAGTTCCCAGTCCACCAGTCGGTCCATCCAGTGATCCCGACCTTTCAAAAAACCACGATGAGATGCTGAAGCTCATCCAAAAGAGTGAATACAACATTGTTGATCAGCTACTGCAAACTCCTTCAAAAATCTCTGTGTTATATCTTTTACTCAGTTCCGAAGCTCACAGGGAAGCTCTGCAGAAAATCTTAGAGCAAGCCTTTGTAGAACAACATGTAACAATAAGACAGTTCGATAACATCGTTTCTAACATGACTTCCTGCAACAACTTGGGGTTTAGTGACGAGGAATGGCCAAAGGAAGGCAAAAGTCACAACTTGGCGCTCAATATTATAGTCAACTGCCAGGACGATGCCTTAGCCAGCGTATTGGTAGATACTGGATCGGCCATGAATGTTATGCCGAAGTCCACTTTAACACGACTATCATTCAAAGGATCCCCAATGAGGGGAAGCGAGGTCATCGTCAAAGCATTTGACGGATCTCGGAAAGCAGTTATTGGCGAAGTCGACATTCCCATAACTATCGGTCCTCACACTTTCCAGGTCCCTTTCCAGGTCATGGACATCCGGGTAACATACAACTGTTTGTTGGGAAGACCTTGGATACACCAGGCTGGGGAAGTCACTTCGACACTGCACCAGAAACTGAAGTTCGTCAAGAACGATCAACTCGTCACGGTCTGTGGAGAACAAGCCTTGATCGTGAGTAACCTTTCATTATCCACTTGTGTATAACCCGATGAGGTTGTTGGAACTCAGTTCCAAGCACTGTCGGTGAGCAATGAGAATCAATCAGAAAAAGGAACTTCGATTACGTCGTACAAAGATGCTCTCGAAGTGATCAAAAGTAACAATGCCAAGGGATGGGGATATCTTGTCATTCCTACTGATAACAAAACAAAGAAGGGTCTCGGTTTTTCCTCAACCTGTACTTAGGCTGCTACCAACGATGAAAATCCTCATCCCATTCAGGACTTCTTCCATAGTGGAGGTTTCCTTCACCCAATATCTCAAGAAGTCCATACCATCAACGAGGGAGACTCCTCTGGTACGGATGAAGAATGGAAGTCATATCTTAACGAGGACAGTTATATGTCTCAGGAAGAGGTGCCTACGCTATTTTGCTATCCCGCACAGAGTCCGAGATTTATACCCAGGTCAGATGTCTGAATGATATACGGAGATTGTGATCCTGAAGGTTGTCGTGCTCTACCAAACTCATTAGAGGAGGACACTCTAATGAAAGGCAACTTTGACCACGACTATTATGGCCCAATGGATGGCTTGCGTATCTGGCAGTCGTACCCAGGAAACTCGGGGCAAGAAAATCAACCGAACAATGAAAATCAGCTGAGCATCATTGAAAAGAATACCTGCGTCCCCACCATGTCTTGGGATCAACGCTCAGGGTATTTAGAACCTATCCAGTACGACGATGAATTGACAAAGCTTGTCGGACTAGAGTTTATCAACTATGCTTTTCCTGAGGTCAATGCCATTGAAAGGGATGACTCCTCCAGTTCCACAGAAGTGTGGGACACCTTAGGACAACTAAGTGGCAGGTTCGACTACTTGGTCAAGTACACTGCTCCTGAGAGCTCTCGTATCAGGTTCGAAGACATTCAGCCAACTGGATGGGGATATCCACCTGAGAGTACAAATACTATGCAAAATACAACAGAAGAGTTTGTCTACGACAACTCTGCTTGGGAAACATATTTTAACGATCCTGCTCCACCAGAAATCATCGTCATTTCTGAGGACAAGTCAATAGAGAAGGTTCCAGACTTTGTGATTCACCGAGGAGTTCGCCACCATTGGGTTGCTGTCGAGGTTCCGAAAGTCGTTCATAAGTCTAAGTAATTGTCGTCTTTATCTTAACCTTTCACCCTGCCCAGGTGAAACGGGTGTTTTGATAGGGCTCACTTTCTGTAATTGTCTCTCTTCGCTTCGCCCAAAGCGACTGAGTTTTGTTTTATAGGGCTGTAGTTTCAAGAATCGACCAAATCATAAATAAAATAACGTCGTTTTGTAATTTCCGCATTTATTGTTGTTTTCTCTTTTCATTTTTTCAGAAAATGGTAATCCTAAAAAACAATTCAATAATAAAAACAAGTAGTTTTCCAAAATACACTACACATACTCTTGCATTCTCTCTATCTCTTCTAAAAACAATCATCACGTCATTGCAGATTGCTTGTTTTAAACCCCGTTGAAACATACGATCCAATGCCTTCTCCCAACTTTGAATTCTCGGTATTTGGGGCTGAAGAAGAAGTTGACGAGGAAATTCCAGAAGAGATCTCCCGATTACTCAGACAAGAGGAAAGGTCCATTGAACCTCACAAAGAGCCGTTGGAAACGGTCAACTTAGGTTCAGAAGAAGAGAGAAAAGAAATCAAGATTGGGGCACTGCTCAGTCGGACTGTCAAAGAAAGTTTGATAAAGCTTCTCAAAGAATTTTGTGATGTATTTGCTTGGTCCTATCAAGACATGCCAGGGTTGGATACCAGCATCGCGGAACATCACTTACCGTTGAGATCGGAATGTCCGCCAGTAAAACAAAGGTTGAGAAGAACTCATCCGGACATGGCCATCAAAATCAAAGAGGAGGTACAAAAACAGATTGACGCGGGTTTCCTCGTCACGTCAGAATATCCTCAATGGTTAGCCAACATTGTGCCGGTTCCAAAAAAGGACGAAAAGGTCAAAATGTGTGTAGATTACAGGGATCTAAACAAGGCTAGTCCAAAGGATGACTTTCCCTTACCACACATTGACATGCTGGTAGACAGTACAGCAAAATTCAAAATATTCTCCTTCATGGATGGATTCTCGGGCTATAATGAGATAAAAATGGCACCGAAAGATAGGGAGAAAAATTCCTTCATCACCCCATGGGGCACCTTCTGTTACGAGGTAATGACGTTCGGTTTGAAGAACCCCGGGGCAACCTATAAGAGGGCCATGACTACTCTGTTTCATGACATGATACACAAGGAAATCGAGGTATATGTCGATGACATGATTGCCAAATCTAAAACAGAAGAGAAACATGTGACCCACCTGTCAAAACTATTCAAGCGGTTGAGAAAGTACAAACTCCACTTGAATCCCAATAAGTGCACATTCGGTGTCCGGTCAAGGAAACTTTTAGGGTTCATCGTCAGCCATAAGGGAATTGAGGTTGATCCTGACAAGGTCAAGGCCATTCAAGAAATGCCTTCTCCTAAAACTGAAAAACAAGTCAGAGGATTCCTGGGAGGTTTGAACTACATCTCCATATTTATATTCCTCATGACCGCAACATGCGTGCCGAATTTCAAATTACTTAAAAAGAACCAGGACTGCGTTTGGACAGAAGACTGCTAAACCCCTTCGGCAGTATTAAGGAATACCTATTGAACCCACCAATTCTATCACCTCCGATGGAAGGAAGACCACTGATCATCTATTTAATAGTCTTGGAAGACTCCATGGGCTGTGTACTTGGCCAACAAGACGAAACAAAAAGGAAAGAGTCTGCCATTTACTATTTGAGCAAGAAATTCACTGAGTGTGAAACTCAATACACTATGCTTGAGAAAACTTGCTGTGCTCTGGCGTGCGCATCCAATCGTCTTCGTCAGTATGTGATTCATCACACTACTTGGTTAATCTCAGAAATGGAATTAATCAAGTATGTCTTTGAAAAACCTGCTCTCACGAGAAGAATTTCCCGTTGGCAGATGTTGTTATCAGAATACGACATTGAGTACCATGCTCAAAAAGCCATCAAAGGGAGTATTTTAGCTGATCATTTGGCTCATCAACCGATTGATGATCAGGAATCAATCGGGTTTGACTTCCCAGACGAAGACGTCATGTACTTAAAAATGAAAGATTGCGATGAACCACTACCCAGTGAAGGGCCAGAACCAGGTTCCCAATGGGGACTTATCTTTGACGGAGCTGTCAATCGTTACGGAAACGGAATTGGGGCAATCATCATAACACCTCAGGGTACCCATTTTCCTTTCACTGCCAGACTAACATTCAAGTGTACAAACAACGAGGCCGAATACGAAGCTTGTATCATGGGTCTCGAAGAAGCGATTGACTTAAGGATTAAGAACTTGGACGTATATGGCGACTCGGCCCTGGTTATAAATCAGATCAAAGGAGATTGGAACACATACCAATCAGGATTGATTCCTTACAAAGACTATGCGAGAAGGTTGTTACCCTTCTTCAACAGAATCGAGTTTCATCATATCCCTCGTGAAGAGAATCACATGGATGACACATTAGCCACTCTCTCTTCCATGATTAGTGTAGGTCAATGGAACGACCTACCTAAGATCGACATAATGCGCTTTGAACAACCCGCTTACATCTTCACAATTGAAGCAGTCATCGACGACAAACCTTGGTATCACGATATCAAATGCTTCCTTCAAAAACAAGAGTACCCACCTGTGGCACTAAGAAAAGATAGGAAAACCCTCAGAAGGTTAGTAGGAACCTTCTTCCTAAGCGGTGATACACTCTATAAGAGAAAATTTGACATGGTCTTGCTCCGATGTCTAGACAGACCAGAAGCAGACATGCTGATAACAGAAATTCACGAAGGATCCTTTGGCACTCATGCCAACAGACACACAATGGCGAGAAAAGTTCTAAGAGCAGGGTACTACTGGTTGACCATGGAATCCGACTGCTACAAGTACATGAGGAGGTGTCACAAGTGTCAGATATACTCAGATAAAATCCATGTACCTCCAACGCATCTCAAAGCTCTCTCTTCCTCATGGCCTTTTTCCATATGGGGAATCGACATGATTGGCATGATTGAACCCAAAGCTTCAAACGAACATCAGTTCATCCTAGTGGCCATTGGCTACTTCACCAAGTGGGTCGAAGCAGCGTTATATGCTAATGTGACTCGACAAGTGGTGGTCCGCTTTATCAAAAACAATATCATTTACCGTTATGGTGTTCCAAGCCAGATCATTACTGATAATGGATCTAACTTGAACAATAAGATGATGAAGGAGTTGTGTGCTGAATTCAAAATTGAACACCATAACTCATCTCCCTACCGACCCAAGATGAACGAGGCGGTAGAAGCGGCTAACAAGAACATCAAGAGGATTGTTCAAAAAATGGTTGTAACCTACAAAGACTGGCACGAGATGCTACCCTTTGCTCTTCACGGTTATCGCACATCTGCCCGCACTTCAACAGTGGCAACCCCTTTCTCTCTAGTATATGGCATGGAAGCAGTACTTCCCATAGAAGTAGAGATCCCATCAATCCGGGTATTGATGGAAGCGAAGCTAACAGAAGCTGAATGGTGTCAAAGTCGACACGACGAACTGAATCTGATGGAAGAAAAGCGAATAACAGCTCTATGCCATGGTCAGTTGTATCAACAGAGAATGAAGAAGGTATTTGAAAAAAAGGTTTGACCTCGCATCTTCAGGTAAGGAGACCTCGTGCTCAAGAAGATACAATTTTCCTCACTGACTCTCGGGGCAAATGGACTCCGAATTATGACGGCCCCTATATGGTCAAGAAAGCTTTCTCAGGCGGCGCCTTGAGACTCGCATTCATGGATGGAGAAGAGTTTGCCTACCCCACAAACGTTGACGCAGTCAAGAAATACTTCGCCTAAATAAAAAAAATGTCTCGGTGGATTGAAAACCCGAAAGGGCGGTCCAGGCAAAAATTAGAGACATAATAAAAAATCATCCTGGTGGATTGGAAATCTCAAAGTACAATCCAGGCAAAAGTTAGGGATAATGGCAAGTAACTACGTCCAACAAAGGGGGGAAATCCCTCAGCAGCAGTCATGCCATCCATCAAAAAACTCCAGTCCAGGTCATCTTCGACAGAAGCTCAGGATGTCCAGAATTCAAAGTTGGTAGAAGGATAGTGGTCGTTATGTTTCAATGTAGCCCTTTTCCCTTAAATTACCATTTTCTAACTTTGTAAATACTATATGGAATCACGCGTTTGGCTGATTTCCATCCTATCAATAAAATTTGAGCCCTTGTTCTTTTGTTTGCAATTCTTATTTGTTTTACCTTTACAGAACGACATTTTAACATGATCAACGATTCTTGAAACGAAGCAAAAAATGAATTTACTTGTCAAACTTTTCTGCTTTTAAAATAAATATGGCAATTTCTTTTGACTGTTGAACATCGAAAGAACATCGATTGCGTCTCCAAAGGTGATCGAGCTTCAATGTGTAGAATCAAGGTACTCCTTCTAAACCAGTACACCGGAATGAGGATCAGCTATGTCAGATGCGAGTATTCCATCTGACATCCTCGACAGAGTCCTTACCTCCTAAGCCCGACCAATAGTGTCCCCCACGGGGACTATTTCTCCTAAGTAAGGCAGAATTGCTATCTTGAACCAGCGGTACTTCTTCGTCCCCAGCAGTGGCCGAGTATCCAGTCGTGTTCATCCATTAGTCTGTATGTCGTGTCAGTTTTGTCAGCATAAACATACATACATCATGCATCATTGATTTACGTTCATGCTCATATTGCATCACTATCACTCTAGTCGGTCTTGTCCCCTAGTGATAGAAGTCCTCTCAATCGAGTTGTCAGTTCTTTCCTCGTCAGGAAGCGAATCATCTAAGCAATCTCTCACCAGTTTATTTCTGGGATGAAGTTGGTCCTTAACCACTTGGATAACTTGAACCTCTGAATGACCAGAGAACTTTCGACAAATGTCACTCTTCATCATGGAAGATGATATCTTCGCTTTCCCGGATTAAGGAAAATCCCTAGAGAAAGCCTCACAACTAGAGACTCTCAGCAACACGTTGATTTTTTCTCTCCAATAGAGTCAATGTTAATGAAGTCTTCAGCACCTCAAAATTGGGGTACATTGTGTAACACCCCAAAATTTGCCTTGTTGTTTTTAGCTAACTGGCTTATGTTTCTTTGCATTTCTTGCATTAGCATTTGTGCATAGCATGGTTCTTAGCATGGGATCAAGGTACTTGGTTCTTTTCAAAGGAGTCTCAAGGTGGTTTGAGGAGTTCATCATACCTTCATAAGGTCAAGCATGGCAAAAGATTACAAGTGAATCTTTCCCTCCTAACCAGAGGGACCAATTAGGGTTTGTGAATCAAAAGGGACTTCTTGGAGGGCTTTGGGGATTTAAGCATATTCTTATGGTATTCCATATGCTCTCAAGTGTTCAAGGATAGAGACTTGGCTAGTGGTTCATTGTGGAGAATGTTCAGTGGATTAGTTACTTGTGAAGTGAGCAAAAGTCAACTGTAAGGGAGAAAGTCAACTGTGGAATTTTGAGGTTCTTTTCATGGTTTTCAAGGTCTCACATCCTCATATAGTCTTCAAGGGTCAATTTTCATATCATTAATCAAGAATCAAGAGTTTGTGCAAAAGTTACTAAATTTGGAAAATGACCTATAATGAGAACTTTCCATTTTTTGCAATTTTTCCACCACATTCAACTTGACTTTTCATCATCAAGGAAGCTTCAAATGAATTTTCCTCCAACATGAAAGTTGAAGATCTTTCTCTCCCATTTCCAAAAAGTAGTAGATGGTTTCCATACCATTTGTAGTTCTCAAGTTATGGTCAAAACAATGCAAGGTGCATTTTGATGGTTTTCCATATACCACTTTTTCCACCTTTTGCATTTTGGCACAAATTGACTTGTATTTGGTTTTATTGGTTCATGTCACATTTCCACCTTCAAGTACACATCATAAGGATCATTTTTGGTCTTTGAATCAATTCATTTCATGCCATATTTCTCACTTATTCAACAAAGTGCAATTTTGCAAGTTGGATTAAATCTCATGAACAATCAACCACATGGCCCAAACCTAATTCTATTGTGATCAGCAAGTAAAAAGGAGGTGAATCACACTTGTTCCATGACTTTGGCACGTGAGGATTAGTGGTGGTGTCACTAATTGCATTTTTGCATAAACCTCCAAAACTCCTTAACCAAGGGTTTAACCAATGGCTAATCACAATCAGTGGACTAATGGAGTGTATATAAGCTAACTCATGCGTCTAAAATTAGGTCATGCACTCATTTTGGTTCAGAATTCCATTTTTCATCTCTCACCTTTCTCTCTTCGAATCTCTCATTCCTTGAGGGATTTTGAAAATCTCTTGGCATATTCTTGATTAGTGAGTTGAAAGGAGTGTGAATCCACCGTTGTTTCAAGCTTTAAGCAAGGATTTCATCAAGTGCATCTCAAGAGGGATCAAGTTCAAAGTCTTAGATCTTGCCAGATTCAAGCCTCTATTTGCATTTATTTTGCAAATAGAGCTCAAAAGAGGAAGATCTGCAGCTTTTGGAAGGCGTTCTTGTGGTATTTCAAGCTCTACGGATCTCAGGTAAGCTCACTTTTCATGGTCGTGTAATTGGAATTTTAAGTGTGCATGATGATCTATGAAGTTCACTGAGCATGATGATCTATTTTGTTTTGAATTTGGACGTGTATCATGGATGAATTTTGAGATTTAAGTTTTGGATCTAAACTTTCTTTTGTTCGATTTGCTTTATGTGTTGATCTTTTGGTGAAATGAGTTTGGTATTCTTAATCCTTGTTGATTTCTGGTTCGAATGGTATACTCATATGTGATTTCTGGAGATTTTTTGTTGGTGTTCACCGGAGAAGGTGACCGGAGCTAGGGCTCCGGCACCTGGTTTGGATTCAGTCCGGAAAAGGTTTTAGAGGTAGGAGATGCAATCCTACCGTTGATTTGTTTGATCCAATGGTCTTCATGTTGCCACGTTTTATTAATTCTGATTTTATTTTATTGGTTGTGTGTTTGTTACTCCATGATAGCTACCATGTGCCACTCAATCTAAGCCACATATCTTGCTTACTATTTAATTTGTTGACCGATTTGCATGCGTAGGATTAATCATGTGTGTCGCGGTGAGAATCGGATACCATAGCTATTATGTTAACTAGGATCACAAATCTTAAGGTTCACCACCGGTCTTTATTTTATCCAAAGGAAAGGGTTAAAGATAAAAAAACCTAAGTTAAGAGAATCTAAGTTCGGGGGTTAGTTACGCCTAGGGAATGTATTAGCATCCTAAACGTCTGTAGTACCCTACAGGAACCTCTTGTTATTATTTACGTTATTTATCGCTTGAAATAAGGAGAAGAAGTTATTTAAAAATTAAAATTAAAATAGGTAACATCTAAAAAAGAAAATTTAGAACTGAGAACTAAATAAGCAGTATTTTTGAAATTTTTAGGATTAAGAAAAAATTAATTTAAACTAATTAATTGAATTAAAGTCAAATATTTAATAAAATTAATCCTTTAATGAATTAATTAGTATTAAATAAAAGAATTTAATAAAATTAATCAAAAGTTACTTAATAATTATTTTTTGAGTTTTTTTATTTAATAAAATATAAAATTAAAAGAAATTAAATTAAACATAAAAAATTAATAAAGAAAAGGAATGGGCTTAAGAGAAATAACAAATAAGTGGGGTGCATTTAGAAAAAATGGGATCCAGGCCCAACAATAAGGGTCCAAAACCAACCGAAATCGAATGGCAACTGAATTTAGCTTTGGAGCTAGCTAAGAGTGGATTCATGTAAGAATCACTCTATGAGAAGCCAAGCAAATGACTATATGCACTCAAGCGATTCTCAAAGGTTAAATTAGATTTTAACTCCGAAATCAAAATGCAACGATAAACAAATATAAATTCGCATAAAAACCGGTGAAAATCGACAAACGGTTTGCTACACTCAACGTGGTCATCGCAATGGATTCAAATTATGCGGATCTAAATTTATAAAAAAGGAAACAAAAATAAAAAGAAATTTTAAAGTGTTTTAAAATTGTAATATTATTACAAAGGAAAGAAAATTAAAAAAATAATAATAAAAAAAAGCCTCAACAACATTGCTATCGCGAAAACGCGATCATCGCAACTGGATCCGAATTGTACAGATCTAAATATAACAAAAAAAAGCAACTCAAAGAAAAGAAAAATTTAACTTTGATAAAAAGCCTCAACAATATTGCTATCGCGAAAACGCGGTCATCGCAACCGGATCCGAATTGTACGGATCTAAATATAAAAAAAGCAACTCAAAAAAAAGAAAAATTTAACTTTGATAAAAACCTCAACCATATTACTATCGCGAAAACGCGGTCATCGCAACCGGATCCGAATTGTACGGATCTAAAAAAAAGGCAACTAAAAAAAAAGGGAAATTTAACTTTGATAAAAAAAACCTTCAACAATATTGCTATCGCGAAAACGCGGTCATCGCAACCTGATCCGAATTATACGGATCTAAATATAACAAAAAAAAGCAACTAAAAAAAAAGAGAAATTTAATTTTGGTAAAACCTCAACAATATTGCTATCGCGAAAACGCGGTCATCGCAACCGGATCTAAATCGTAAGGATCTAAAATTTTTTTAGAGATAGAGAACGCATGAAAAAAATAAATTTTAAAATAAAAAGTTTTAAAACAATAATGCTGCTACGCAAAATGCGATCATCGCAGTCGGATCGAACTAAATATAAAGGTCACGCATCATGCACATATATGCAGAAAGCGTATCGACGTAATTCGATCCGAACAATCTAATAAAAAAAGAATTAAAAAAAAAAAAAAACAAATTGCTACCGCATAAGCGGTCATCGCAACCAGATCCGAATTGTACAGATCTAAATATACTAAAAAGAAAAATAAAGCAAAAGGAAATTTTCAAAATTTGATAAAATCCAACAATGTTGCTAACGCAAAAATGCGATCATCGCAACCGGATCGAATCAACATAAATGTCATGCATCAAGCACATAAATATGCGAATAGCGTATCGACACGATTCGATAAAAAATAATAATAATAAAATTAATAATACGTATACATAAATTAAATCAAAACTATGTTAAAATAAAACTATATTATATTAAAACAAAATATTAATATATTATAATATATATTAGTATAGTATAGAAACTGCATGAAATTATTAACCTTTTCTAGTGTAGCAATTGACATGTTAGAAATCCAAGACGTTACAGTAGCGGCGTGTTAATAATAAGTTGGAAAAACAATCCTACGCGCCGGAACAAACAGTAGCAGCATGTTAACTTGAGTACATATGTTAAGAACTGGCAAATACTAAATGTTAGTAACAATTAAAATTGAAAAAAATGCAGGGGATTCAATAAAATTCTACGCACGCAGGATATCGAACACAGTAAAGTAACCCTTACCGGTAGTGTTGCGCAACTTTTATATATTTTCCTCCCGGTCCCTTTTCACTAATACAAGCTAGGTATATATAGGGTTAAATTAGGGTTAATTTTAAATTGTCAATATTGTCCCTAATATCCAATTTAAGGCCCAAAATAAAATAATATTAAAAATTAAATAAACTTAAAACTAAATGAAATTTAAACAATTCAATTAAAATAAATTTAAAACAGAAACTAAAAATCCTATTTATTTATGAAAAACAATATTAATTAAAAATAAAAATAAATATTTAATATAAAATAAAATAAAAATACTAATTATCCTATTTATCTATTCTAAACATTATTTAAAAAAAATAAAAAGTGAAAATAAATATTTAAAATAAAATTAAAATAAAATGCTAATTACTATAATTATTTATTCTAAATAATATTAGTTTAAAAAGTAAAATAAACGGACCCCAAATAAATAAATAAAACAGACGCGCAAGTGATCGAAAAAATAAATCGAGTACACTAAAATAGATCAGTACGAAATATACGACATGAAAAAGTACCAAATTTTAGGGTAAAAAATTAGGGTGTGACAATGTGGTTTAAATTTTGCCAGCACATTAAAATGGCATGTGCTTGTCACGTGGTTTTATTTTAATTCTTGAGTGATTTGGTGTGCACGTGTGTTCATTGGTTATGGTGTGCCTTGTGATCTGAGCCTAGATCTGGATTACCTTGTGATTGTGTTGACTGATGGTGTGCGTTGGATTAATTGTATGGTTATGATTGAGTCTGATGGTTGACTGAAATCCATATGTTCCATGTTTGACTACGCTTTTGGACCTTTGCCTTGGGCTTGCTTTCTGAACCCCCTCTCTGAGCCCATTCCCATTTTCAATGTGTTTTGTTTTGCTGTTTGCACCCTCCTAGTTTACTTCATTCTTTTTTATTTTCATTAATTGTTGCATTTCTTTTTTTAATTTTTTAAAATTAGTAGAATGCATATGAAAATTACAAAAAATTTCATAAAGCGTGTTTAGCATTTTATAAAAATTTTCCAAATTAATTTTCCATTTTTGTTTTATTTTTGGCATCTGAATTAATTGTTTAACTGATTTCTTTTTGAATTGTTTCATATTTGCACACTTTGCATTGTAGAATTTATTTCTCATCATCTATAAAATATTTTCAACCCATTCTTTTTGCATTCTTTCACCAACACATTGAAGTGCATAAAATTTTTTTTCTAATATTTTAAAACTCTTTTCATATTGCATTTTGGTCCTTTTATTTTGCATATTGGTTCATAATTCCTATGTGACTTTGCATAATTGTTTGAAGGACTTATCTTATGAATTTTTGCATGATTTTTTAATATGATGTTTACTTCTGGTTGAGATGCTTGGAGAATTAATTTTGTAATTTCTGAATCATGTTTGCTAATTGTTTGATTACTCTTTGTTTGAGGTCTCTTTTATGCACATCTTTGGATCATGTTTGGTTACTTGTTTGAGAAGGCACTTGTGCCATTGTTTGGGATTGTTTATTTGACTTCATGAACCATGTTTGAATCATTATAAGTCATTTGATTACAATTATAGGTCATTGGTATGAGGTTGTTGCATATTTTGTGCACATGTTCAATGTTTGATTTACATGCTTCTTTTGACTTGTCTTTTCACTTCTTCTCATCTATGCCTCTTCTTGACTTGTGTTTGGTTTGTGTATGCCATGCCATATCTCTTCTTTGCATCTCATTTGATGTATGTTTATGACCTTGGAGTTTTGTATTCATGTCATATGTTATTCATGTTTCATCTTGCATCCTTTAACATGTTTCATTTACATGCTTCCTTCTCCTTCTTCTAATGGTTCTTAATGCTTGGATACTTTCTTGTATGCCTTATGTTATACTTGTATAGCATGTTTAGGCACATGTTTAGGTCATCCACATTCTGACTTGGATTTTATTTGAAGGATTCTTGCATGATCACCTTGCATATCCACTCATTCTTCTTCTACTCCTTCTTTGATGACTTTCTTGGATGTTTTTCCACTTGTTTGCATTCTCTTTGCTTGAGTTTGTTTGGTAAACATTACGGGTCACCTCTAAGGTGTACATTCTGACTTGGATGAGTTTCATTTGGATTGTAATCATTTCTCTTTGGGTTGTGACTCGTTTGGGTTTCATTTGCCTTATTATTGCTTATGCTTGTTTTTGCTAACCAAGTAGGGGCTAATGGTAAGTGAATGGGATGTGGATAGTTATCCACATTCTAACTTCTCCTTTCTCTTTTAAGCTTTCATACTTGTGTTTGCTTTAGCATTTAAGATGCTCCTTTCTTCTCTCACTCTTTCTCATCCCATGAATCTCAAGACTTGATTAAGTCTTGGATTCTTTTCCCCTTAGAGCTACCTAGTCAAACTTAATTTTTGATTAAGCTTGGAGTAGGATTAGCATTAGGTCTTAGGTAGTTGTCTCTCCTAAACCTCACTAACCATAGGATATCCATGCATGATAACATTAGGACTCTTAGTTTCCCTTTAGAGTTTCTTTTGTGTCTTTTCTCTTCTCATCTCAAAACTCCTTCAAAACACGTAATAAAAGTTAACGTGTATTGCGCTCGACCCTTAAGCGTAGGAAGTGAGGAATGAGGGGTTTCCCTTCACTCTTCTAGGGTACCTAGTGTACGTCCTGTTGGGGATGATACGCGAAGTATTCGTTCCTATGTCATAGACTTTGGTGCAATGCAAGTTATGAACTAACTTAAAACACTTCAGTCTAAAAAACACAAAACAAATTCAAATATTTTTATCCTTCGGGATTGTTGGGTTTCAAACTTCATTTTCAGAAAGGAGCTCGTCGCTCATGTAAAAAACACTTACCCATCCGTGGTCGTACCCACGAACTACATTAGCTCTGATTCCTCTCTCTCTCGTCCGATTGAGGATATGTAGGCACAAGACAGCGATTGTCTTGGTGAGCAACCTTCCCCCACAGTTCCTGTCCGAACTACGTTGACTCTGACTTTCCCATTGTACTAAGGGAGTACATAGGCCTAGGACAACGATACCGTCCTATCGAGTCACTTCTTTTTCTTTTCTTATTCGTTTCTCCGTTCTCGTTTCTTCTCCGGTCCAGTAGCAGTGGAGCTCCAGACGACGACACCCTTTGATGCAGACAACAAGCGTGGATCCCATCAAGTACGATGGACGTGTTGGGTGCTAACACCTTCCCTTCGCGTAACCGACTCCCGTACCCGTTTCTCTTGGTCGTGAGACCATGTTCTTTCCCTTCCTTCAGGTTTATGCAGTGTTTCCTTTCCCTCTCTCGGGATAAATACACATTACTGGCGACTCTGTGTTTTTCCGCACCACTCTCGCATTTGTACCTTTGGATGCGAATCTTTCGGGAGCGACAGCTGGCGACTCTGCTGGGGACAGGTTGACCTCTTGTTGGTCCATCCCCTTTAGCGAGTCAATCCTAGCGCTTGTCTGTTTTATTTCGTTGGGTATTCTTTTGTGTTGCTTTGCTTTGTTGTATATTACTGTATTGCTGTTTACTGTATTTTTGCTTTACTGCCTTACTGTTTTTACCGCATTTTACTGCATTGCATTGTTATGATGGACTGTGCTGCGCTGTGTTGTTTTTCTGTTTGGCAGGTTGAGAGGTTATGAGAGATGAGCCCACTACCCAAGCTCGAGCATACACCTAAGCTTTAGTGTGGGCAGGCGTGACACTTCCATGGTGTTGGCCACGTGCGGGTGATCACGATCCCCATAATCAGACGAGGTTCTATTAGGAGCTTTATGTTACTGTATGTTGATACAGGCCAGTAGTTATTCTCTTGAGGAATTGTCAACTCTGATGACCATTCCCGAGGACTCAGTAACGACACTCCTCCCGAGATGTGATAGCGGCAGACCATGTTCTGTGGTAAATCCATTGCACATTCTCAATCCGAGGACCCAATGCTGGGAACTTGCCATAGGATCCTTTCTTTTTTTGAAAGTGAATCAGCGGACGACCTCTTTGATTGGCGGTAGCATTGTATCCTTCGGGCTGAATGTGCTATTGCTTCTCAAACCTCCGAAGCTGAGGATCTTTCGTTTTGGTGAATCAGTCGAGGTCTCCTCGATTGATGATGATGCTAAACCAGAAATGGTGAACGTATCATCATTTCTCGACCTGAGAGCCCGGGATATTGAGGATCTTAGTACTCACATGTGAGAGGGATGGGTTTTTGCAGGTTTGCAGGTAACCGTGACCTTCAACCTACCTGGTTTTCTGGTTATTTTTGTTGTGAGTTTTGGTACAGAGCCTTGATTTGTTCAGTCAGCGCAGTGCAGCTAGTTTTTATGGATACCTTGATCCCATGCTTCGCATTGCATTCCTTTTTTCTGACATTCATGTTTGTGCATTTTCAGGTGGTATCTAGTCTTTGATTCCAGTAAGAGGGAATTCATAGGGATGGACACTAAGAGGGGTAAGAAGCACATCATCGTCTACAAGTTCCCGAAGATCACTCTTGGTCCGTTGAACAGTTTACAGAGTATAGCTGGTCCAGAAGTTTTGGGAGCCTTTGAAGAGAAGTATGGTTGGACATTATCCCTGGTTCGGAGCCTCAGTGAATATGAATATAATGGGCTACACACCTTGATGCAGTTTTATGATCCTTCCCTGAGGTGCTTTGTGATGCCAGATTATGTATTGGTTCCTACCATGGAGGAGTACTCCAACATTTTGAGGATTCCTGCCAAAGAAGGTGTTCCTTTCTGTGGTTCCCAAGGAGATTGTAATTTCCAAGCAGTGGCTGAGGCTCTTTATTTGAGAAGATCTACAGTGGAGGCTGACTTTTCTAAGAAGGGAAAATCTCGAGGCTATCACTTGGAGTACTTAGTGAAGAGGGCTCAAGAAGAAGCTAAGGAGAAAAGGTGGATGGCTTTCAATGCAATATTGGCTCTGTGTATATATGGCATTGTGTTATTCCCTAATGAGTCTGATTTTGTCGATACAGATGCTATTTAGATATTTACAGCTCAGAATCCGGTGCCGACTTTGTTAGGTGATCTCCACTACGCCCTATACAACAGGAATGAGAAAAGACGAGGTGGGGTGGTTTGTTGTTGCGCATCTCTTTTTTATAAGTGGTTTGCCAAGCGTTTACCCCGGTCAGGTGCTTTAATTGATTCAAAGACTTCTTTAGAGTGGAGTAAGCGTCTGATGGGCCTAGCTGCTAAGGATATTCTTTGGGTGGATAAGGGATTATTAGGGACTGATATTTTGCATAGCTGTGGCAAGTATCCTAATGTACCCTTGATCGGAAGAAAATGAGGTATTAACTACAACCCGTCTTTGGCTATCATGCAATTTGCATACGCCCTAAAAGATCCTCCAGTTGGAAAAGATTTGGAAGAATCTTTGTATTTTCATATGATTGATGGTGTGGCTATTGCACAAGAAGCTTCCCAAGCTTGGCTCAGCAGACAGAAGATAGGTAAAACTATTTTGGGTAAACCTAATAATCAAGCTTTCGCTCCATATGTTGAATGGGTGAAGAAGAGGGTAGGAGAGTTTTATTTACCTTTTGATTGGGCGCCTCCCTTGTATCCAGAGATTGTGGAAGAGAGACTCACTGTACCACTCAAAGAATTCGACAAGTAACGAAAGTTGGTATCTGATATGAGGGTGGAAAACTCTGATATGAGTAGTCAGCTACAGAGTGCTCTACAGGACAACTTGGAGTTGAAATGGAAAGTTCAAGACATGACAGCACATCTAGAAAAAAGAGAGAAGGATTTTGCCGATAGAGCTCAGCACTTCAAGAAGGTCAGTATGGCTGCTGAATCATCAGGCAAAGCTAAAAGGAAAAATAAGAAGCTTTTGACTAAAGCAGAAGACAAGCTTGTCACGTATCAAGATATGTGGAAAGAGGCCAAGATTGAGAATGAAGAGCTGAAAGAAGAGCTTCAGGTAGTGAAAGCGAGGAAAGATCGTTACTTTGCCAAGTGGAAAGAAGCACAGAAGGAAATTGAAGAGCTCAAGTTGCAAGCCGAGGTCAAGAAGTCGAAGCGCGAAGACAACAACGCTGAAGAGCAGATTGTTAAATTGAACCAAGAGATTGCAAAGAGGAACAAGTTGATCAAATGGCTGATACAGCAACCTACACATCCTGACACTATGAACCTTCTTGAGGAAGTGGAAGCTAGTTTGTTTGGAATTGATTTGTAGTTGATTTTGTTGTTTATCTTTTTTGGGATTACCACCAGGTTTGTTGATGGAGTCACCTTTGATTATGCTTGAATTTGTTTGTAAGAACTACTTTGTTTTCGATAATGGAATATTTGGTTTAACTATCTGTGCTCTGGCAGTTCTGATTTTTCAGAGAGGGTTTGTCCATGTGGTTTGATCCGGTGGTATTTCTGGGTTCGGATTAATTTTCCGATAGTGTGTCTAGTCCCTTGCCCAGTTTCATGGAATGGAATCAAAGCGGATATGCCCTGGAAATGTTCAAATATGTTTGTTTGCATTTTGCATTCGCATTTGCATAATCATAATAATTTTTGCATTGCAGGTTATCTCAGATTTTCTGGTTTTCTTATGCTCTCTCTTTTTGTCAGTCAGGATTGATCAACCAACTCATCGGTATTCTACCAGGCTTAATCAAAGCAGAGTGATGGACAAAGTTCAGGCAGACATGGCAGCTATGCAAGCTCGCATCGATCAATTTATGGAGATGATGCAGGGTGTGGTGCAGAGTCAGAATGAATTCAGAACTCTAGTTCAGCCTTTGGTGTCACAGGTTGATGAAAATGGTATCTTACACGGTGGTTTTCTTAATCGTGTTATTCCTCCGGGCGGAGGTGGTGCTGGTATCAACATTCCTATTCCTGGTGTTGGTGGACAGGGTGGTATTCCTTCAATGGTTGGAGAGGGAAGTACTGTTCGAGCTATCCATGGCCCTCGTATTGATGATCAACAGGATGATGTTTTTTCAGTCAGAAGCTTGGACGCTGGCCTACCTGTGGTTAGTGATGAGAGGATCCGTTTAATTAAGGTATAATTGAAAGGGGGTTGTGAAACAAGATGATATGGGAATAGATTTGGACGACCTAGGGTTGGTCCCTGATGTTGTCATTCTACACAAGATTCAGATTCCTACACTGGAGAAGTATAATGGTTCTACTTGCCCGAGAACTCATGTAAAGGCTTATACCAGGAAGATGGCTGCACATGCCAAGGATGAGAAGTTAATGATGCACTTTTTCCAAGATAGCCTGTCTGGCGCGTCTTTGGAATGGTACGTGAGGCTGGAAAGTAGAGATGTCCGTACTTGGAGAGAGCTACCTGCAGCTTTTATCAAGCATTACCAGTACAACACAGACATGACGCCCAACAGAACTCAGCTGTTGAGCATGTCCCAGAAAAATGATGAGAGTTTCAAAGAATACGCGCAAAGGTAGCGTGAATTGGCGGCTAGGGTACAGCCACCAATGCTGGAAAAAGAGATGTTGTATACGTTTATGGACACACTGCCTAAGCATTATTATGAGAAGCTATTGCCTTGTTCTCTAGGCAAGTTTGCAGATGTGATTGCTATCGGACAGAAGGTAGAAGTTGGAATTAAGGCTGGAAAAGTTTCTAGTGGTGACAGATCATCTTCCGGGCATGGGAAGAAGCCGTTTGATGGTTATAAGAGGAAAGGAGAGGCTAACGCTGTATCATCTCACAGGGGAAAAGGGAAACAGCGTCAGGGCAATAATCAACAAGTAGCATCGGTAACTATCCCAGCAACGTTACCTCCACCACAACAACAAAGGAATAATGCTAATCAGAACAGGCAGCATGGTCAGTATCAGAACAGACAAAGGAATGCAGAGAGGCATTTTGATCAACCACCAATGTCATATGCACAGTTGTTGCAACATTTGCTGCAGTTGCGTTTAGTTGAGCTCCGTACCCTGGCTCCACCAACAGGGGAACTCCCACGAGGCTACAATGCTAACGCACACTGCGATTTTCATTCTGGTGCTCCGGGGCACACTGTGGAGAAGTGTAGGGAGTTTCATCACAAGGTGCAAGACCTTGTAGACTCCAAGGCTATCAATTTATTGAATGTTGGGCCCAATGTTATTCAAAACCCTATGCCTGATCATAATGGGCCGAGGGTGAATGCGATAATTGAGAAATGTGAAGCTCTGAATTTGATCATGGATGTTGAGGAGTTGAAGACTCCATTGGCTGTGGTTAAGAATAGGTTATTGAAGGGTGGCGTCTTTCTGGGTTGTGATGAGAACTGCTCAGATTGTTTGACGAAGGTTAATGGTTGTGATTCGTTGAAGACGGGTATTCAGAGTATGATTAATGAGGGCTGTTTACAGTTTGACAGAGGTAATCAGCAAGAAGAGGTTGTTAGTGAGAAGGTTGCCACTATCACCATTCCGTTCAAAATGATTACTATTTCTGGTCCGACAAGACCACCCCCAGTTATTATCACAAGGGTTGGACCTATTCTGTATGAAAGTTCTAAGGCTATTCCGTGGAATTACGGTGCAGAGGTGTTTGTCAATGGACAAAAGCAAGAATTAATGAATACTTCACCAGTGAGTTCTAGTTCTGAGGTAAAGGTTGAAGCTGATGCTATAACCAGAAGTGGTAGAGTGCTTACTCCTGTTAATGATCAACCCAATACTTCTAGGCAAGATAGGGGAAAACAGGCAGTGGATGGTTCTGTTCAGACTCCAGTGATTACTGATTCTATAGTAAAGCCGGTTGATGATGCTTTTTCTGAAAATGTTGAGGAGTTTATGAGACTCATCCGGAAAAGTGATTACAAGATCATGGACCAGTTACACCAGACCCCGTCTAAGATCTCTATTCTGTCTTTGCTATTGTGTTCTGAAGCTCATAGGAATGCTCTTCTGAAGGTTTTGAATGCAGCTTACGTTTCTCAAGAGATTTATGTTAACCAGCTAGAAGGGGTTGTAGCACACGTGAATGCGGGTAATGGCTTGGGTTTCACAGATCTTGACTTGACTCCTGCTGGCAGGAATCATAACAATGCCCTGCATATTTCGATTGAGTGCCGTGGTTCATTGATGTCACATGTATTGGTTGATACTGGATCATCGTTGAATGTATTGCCCAAGAAAGTATTAATGAAGTTAGATACCAGAGGACTTATTTGTACACCAAGTGACTTGGTGGTGTGAGCTTTTGATGGCTCGAAGAGATCTGTCTTTGGTGAGATTGTGCTCCCGATCAAGGTTGGGCCGGAAGTTTTTGATGCAACATTTTATATTATGGATATTCAGCCAGCGTACAGCTGTTTTTTGGGTCGTCCTTGGATCTATGGTGCAGGCGCTGTAACCTCCACTTTGCATCAAAAGTTGAAATACATGGTTGATGGTCATGTAGTAACGGTGTGCGGAGAAGAAGACATAATGATTAGTCAGCTGTCGACCTTCAAATACGTGGAAGTGGATGGTGAAATCCATGAGACGTTGTGTCAGGGATTTGAAAAGGTGAAGGTTTCTGAAGAGGTTGTCCAGTCTGAAGCTATAGAGCAGCCTGCAGTGGCAGATCAACCTGAAGTTTCTATGTCTTCGTTTAAAGACGCCAAAGCTGTGGTTGAAGCTGGTAGCTCACAGAGGTGAGGCCAGGTGGTTGAAGTTAAAGAGAAGAGGAATACCTATGGATTAGGGTACAAACCACCTAGGCGTCAAGAAGAGCCTCCCAAATTCTATGGACCAGTCCGTTTCACTAGTGCCGGTGTTTTCTTTGACAGGGTTAATGCCATTGAGGAAGAAGGGGACAATGATTGTGACATGGATAGCTGGATTCGTCCTTGCGTCCCAGGAGAAAGTCTGTGCAACTGGTCTTCCGAGAAAATCATTCAAGTGACAAGCTTCGAGTAATTGCTTTGTTTTCCCATTATGTTAATCCTGCGTTCTGCCCAAGACGTAGTGATTTTATTTGTAGGGCTTTTAACTGTTGCATGTTTTGCTTTATCATCAATAAAGGACTTTTCACACTCAAATATTTTGATCTCTGTCTTTCTGTTTTTATTTTTATGCATTAAAAACCCACATCAAAATGGCAATGTGTTTCTTTTGTTGCATACATAATAAAACATACCTCATCAATCATGCAGGTCTTTTTGTTCAGATGACACCGATCATAACTCAGCTATAGCTCGGTATGACTTTGACAATCCAATCTATCAAGCTGAAGAAGAGACTGACGAAGATTGTGAACTGCCCGAAGAGTTGGCCAGATTGTTGAAGCAAGAGGAGAGAGTCATCCTACCTCATCAGGAGGAATTGAGATTGTGAATCTGGGAACCGAGGACGCCAGAAAAGAAGTAAGGATAGGGACTGCATTGGAAGACAATGTCAAGGGAAGATTGATTGAAATGCTCCGTGAGTATGTGGATATCTTCGCCTGGTCTTACCAAGACATGCCTGGGCTCGATACTGATATTGTTGTACACCGGCTACCACTTAAAGAAGTTTGTGCTCCGGTCAAGCAAAAGTTGAGAAGAACTAAACCAGAGATGTCTGTCAAAATCAAGGAAGAGGTTCAGAAACAGCTAGATGCCGATTTTCTTGCCGTGACAAATTTCCTCCATGGGTTGCTAACATCGTGCCTGTACCTAAGAAGGATGGGAAGGTCAGGATGTGTGTTGATTATAGGGATTTGAACAGAGCAAGCCCAAAGGATGATTTCCCGCTCCCTCACATTGACGTGTTGGTCGACAACACTGCTCAGTATTCTGTGTTCTCCTTCATGGATGGCTTCTCTGGGTATAACTAAATCAAGATGGCCCCAGAGGACATGGAGAAGACAACATTCATAACACCGTGGGGAACTTTCTACTACAAAGTGATGCCCTTTGGATTGAAAAATGCAGGGGCAACCTACCAGCGGGCGATGGTGACTCTCTTTCATGATATGATTCACAAAGAGATTGAGGTCTACGTTGATGACATGATTGCGAAGTCACAGACGGAAGAAGAACATCTGGTGAATCTTCAGAAGCTATTTGAAAGGTTAAGAAAATTCAAACTGAGGTTGAATCCAAACAAGTGCACCTTCGGGGTAAGGTCAGGAAAATTGATGGGGTTTATTGTTAGTGAAAAAGGTATTGAGGTTGATCCTGCAAAGGTAAAAGCCATACAAGAAATGCCTGTGCCGAAAACAGAAAAAGAGGTTTGTGGTTTCCTGGGGAGATTAAACTACATTGCTAGGTTCATCTCGCATCTCACAGCCACGTGTGAACTAATCTTCAAATTGTTAAGAAAAGATCAAGCGGTCAGGTGGAATGAAAATTGTCAAAAGGCGTTTGAAAAGATTAAAGAATACTTGCAGGAACCTTCGGTCCTTATACCACCAGTGCCAGGAAGATCTTTGATTATGTATCTCACGGTTCTTGAGAATTCAATGGGTTGTATGCTCGGTCAACAAGACGAGTCAGGTAGAAAAGAGCACGCCATCTACTACCTGAGTAAAAAGTTTACTGATTGCGAGTCGAGGTACTCGATGTTGGAGAAAACATGTTGTGCACTCGCTTGGGCCGCTAAGCGTTTGAGGCAGTATATGTTAAACCATACAACCCTTTTGATTTCGAAGATGGATCCGATCAAGTATGTGTTTAAGAAGTAAGCACTTTCTGGGAGAATAGCCCGTTGGCAGATGGTTCTGACAGAATACGATATTCAGTATATTTCCCAAAAGGCCATTAAGGGAAGTGTTTTATCAGAATACCTTGTCGAACAGCCAATTGAGGATTATCGACCGATGAAGTTTGAATTTCCAGATGAGCATATCATGTATCTAAAGATGAAGGATTGTGAAGAACCTTTGCCTGATGAAGGACCTGAGATTGGATCTCAATGGAAGATGGTTTTTGATGGAGCTGTTAATTCATTGGTAACGGAATCGGGGCAATCATTACGACTCCACAGGGTTCTCATATACCCTTCACTGCCCGATTGGCGTTCATATGCACCAACAATGAGGTAGAGTATGAAGCATGCATCATGGGGTTAGAAGAAGCAATTGATTTGAGAATCAAGAACCTCGATGTTTATGGTGATTCTGCGTTGGTGGTTAATCAGATTACAGGTGAATGAGAGACTTGTCAAGCGAATCTTGTTCCGTATAACAACTATGCTAGAAGGCTGTTACCTTTCTTTGACAGAGTGGACTTCCATCACATTCCCCGGATAGAGAATCAGATGGCTGATGCGTTGGCAACATTGTCATCAATGTATCAAGTGAATCGTTGGAATGAAACTCCTTCAATCAGAATCATGCGCCTGGACAGGCCTGCTTTTGTATTTGCAGTTGAAGGGGTATCAGATGGCAAGCCTTGGTATCATGACATCAAAGTCTTCTTGAAGAGTCAGGAATACCCAGCTGGGGCATCTTCCAAGGATAAAAAGACATTGAGGAGGTTATCAGGAAACTTCTTTTTGAACAAGGACGATGTGTTATACAAGAGAAACTTTGACATGGTCTTGCTACGTTGTGTTGATGAACACGAGGCAGGCCTGTTAATGGAAGAGGTTCACGAAGGTTCCTTCGGTACTCATGCCAATGGGCATGCTATGGCAAGAAAATTGTTAAGAGCGGGGTATTATTGGATGACTATGGAGTCTGATTATTTTAAATACGCCCGAAAATGTCATAAATGCCAGATTTATGCTGATAAGGTGCACGTACCGCCTACTCCTCTGAATGTTTTGTCGTCACCTTGGCCTTTTGCCATGTGGGGCATTGACATGATTGGAAAGATCAAGCCGACTGCTTCGAATGGACATCATTTTATCTTGGTGGCTATTGATTATTTCATGAAGTGGGTAGAAGCAGCATCGTATGCCAACGTCACCAGGCAAGTGGTAGCCTGGTTTATTAAGAAGGACATCATCTGCCGGTATGGAGTCCCGGAGAGAATCATTACTGATAATGGTTCAAATTTGAACAATAAGATGATGAAAAAGCTATACCAGAGCTTTAAAATCGAACATCACAATTCTTCTCCCTATCGTCCGAAGATGAATGGGGCTGTTGAAGCGGCTAATAAGAACATTAAGAAGATTGTGCAGAAGATGGTAGTGACATACAAAGACTGGCATGAGATGTTGCCTTACGCCTTGCACGGTTATCGTACTTCGGTACGCACATCAACTGGGGCAACTCCTTTCTCACTGGTGTATGGTATGGAAGCAGTTCTGCCATTAGAGGTTGAGATTCCTTCTTTGAGAATTCTGACAGATGTGAAGCTTGATGAAGCTGAGTGGGTGCGTTCCCGATTGAATGAATTGAACCTCATTGAAGAGAAGAGATTGAAAGCCATTGCGCATGTCCGGTTGTATCAGAGCAGGATGAAGAAAGCATTTGATCAGAGGGTGCGTCCTCGGTGTTTTCAAACTGGTGAATTAGTTCTGAAAAGGATCACTCCTCCTCAAACAGATCACAGGGGCAAGTGGAATCCAAATTACGAAGGACCATATGTAGTAAGACAGGTCTTCTCTGGTGGAGCCCTATTACTTTCAACTATGGATGGCGAAGATTTTACGTCCCCTGTGAACGCGGATGTAGTCAAAAAATACTTTGCATAAAAGAGACCCGCTGAACATAAAAAGAAGGTTCAGGCAAAAATGGGGCATCCTGGCGAACCATAAAAAGAAAAGGTTCGGGAAAAAATTAGGGATAAAAGAAAAAAAAAAAAACCCGCAAGGTTGAAAACCTGAAAAGGCAACTTTGGCAAAAATGGGTATCCCGGTGGATTGAAAACCCAAAAAGGGCGATCTAGGCAAAAGTTAGGGATTTAAAAGCAAAGACTACGATCCGCGTTCGATCTGTAATCACTATTCACATTTGGAAAATTCTAAGGAAAGGAATCAGTCCAGTTAGTCATCTTCAAAGGCCAAAATATCTGCGGATAAACAAGTCATATGGGTTATAGCTGAGTCGAGTCATGATGGATGTCTGTTCCCCACATTGCCGACATTTGTATTTTCTTTTGCTTTTTGCGCAATCACCTCTTTTCAGGAATTGCTTCCAGATGTAAATGCCTATTTACAGGCCGATTCATTCAATAAAGTTTGCATTTCAGTCAAAGAGATTTTGTTTTTGTTTTACCTGTTTTGTTTGTCAAAATGTCCGATATTTTTGATAAAAACATTACATGCTAAAACATTGAGCTTTATGAAACAAGTTGGAAAACAGTGGCAATTGCTTAGGTGACAGTCACTATGATGATAATCAAAGTAATCATTCTTGCATGTAGACCTTTCTGGTGGTTTTGCAGGATGACAGGTGTACCTCCCCAGTAGGGCTCTCCCCAACTTTGAAGTCTGATCGTCCTCAGCAGTTTATTACTCTTCCCCATTAGAGTATCAAGGATCGTCTTCCTCAACAGAGTATAAAGAGGTAATTCCCCGAGCGGAGTCGTTGAGGATCATCTCCCTCAGCAGGATATAAGAGGTTTTCCCCCAGCCAGAGTTTTGATTTGGCTCACCTTTCTTTAGCAGGTGGTGTTTCCCCACAGAGTATGGGGCAGTTGTTTTTTCCTCAGCTGGTCAGGAAACAGTGTGTTTATCCCCTAGCGGAGTGGATGTTGACAACTACTTTTCCTCCCAAGCGGAGTCATTGAGGATCGTCTTTCTCAGCAGAGTACAGAGGATTGTATACCCAGCCGAAGTTGTGTTTGGATTACTATTCCCCAGCAGGCATTCAGAAGTTGATTGCTCTAAGGTGGATGTTGTGGTATCTCCAGCAGGAAGTTCGTGGACAAAGATATTATTATCCCCACGGAGTTCTGGTGTCTATTTTCCTCAGTTGGTCATGAGATATAGTCTCAGTGACAACGGTTTGATCTAATCCCCAGCAGGGTGAGGGTAAAGTTATTTCTCTAGCAGCAGATTAAGCTCATATCCCCAAGCAGAGTCTGGTGATGAGTGGTATCCCCAGCAAGTCTTAAGTCCAATCGTTTTTTGGCAGGCGTCAAATCCAAGTTCTGAAACAGTTGGTCATCCCCAGCGGAGGAGTTTCCATCTTCAGTATTCATCTCCCTCCTCAGCTGAGTGGGTATTCTCTCGGAGTTTCGTCCATCTCCAGCAGAATTGTTGATCTTGATATTCCCCAACAGAGTGGATATTCTCTCGGAGTTTCGTCCATCTTTGGCAGAATTGGTGTTTGTAATCTTCCCTAGCAGGGTGAAGTTTTCCTCAGCAGGATCTCTTATTTCGGAGGACAATTTATGTTTGTCATCCCCAGTGGAGTTTGCCTTCGCCTTCAGCATTTATTTTGTTGAGGCACCTCTGTTGCATTGCATAAGCATTTGTTTTGCATGGCATCCACCTAAATGCGTAGCATTTCCACTTCGTGTGGAGCATTATGGAAAAATTCAAACATATGCATCCGAAGCATAAGCCAGGTTTGAGTTTTCCTTCGTCAGGAAAGCCGGATTTCAGGAGATATCTTTTGACTTTACTCCACATGTGTTGGGTTTGGTCATTCAAAGCAATATTTGACAGTCCCTTGCAGAGTTGTTTGCCAGGATCGTTAATCCATGAGTTCATTTTTTTACCCCTTTGTCCAGGTGGTCCTTTGGTTTATCCCCTCAAGATTTTTACAATTTGGCACTTGTCCGTGTTCTTTCAGCACCCGTCCGTGTTTGACCTTTTGTGTCAATGCCCGTCCGCATTGACATTTGGCACTCGTCCGTGTTCTTTCAGCACCCGTCCGTGTTTGAACTTTTGTTTCAATGCCCGTCCGCATTGACATTTGGCACTCGTCCGTGTTCTTTCAGCACTCGTCCGTGTTTGAACTTTTGTTTCAATGCCCATCCGCATTGACATTTGGCACTCTCCGTGTTCTTTCAGCACCCGTCCGTGTTTGAACCTTTTAAGCCAATGGCCGTCCGTATTGACTTTTGACACCCGTCTGTGTTCTTTCAACACCCGTCCATGTACCTTTTCGATACCCATCCGTATTGAATTCTTTTACACCCGTCTGTGTACCTTTTCGATACCCGTCCGTATTGAATTCTTTTACACCCGTCCGTGTACCTTTTTGATACCCGTCCGTATTGAATTCTTTTACACGCGTCCATGTACCTTTTCGATACCCGTCCGTATTGAATCCTTTTACACCCGTCCGTGTACCCTTTTCAGTACCCTTCCGTATTGAATCCTTTTACACCCGTCCGTGTACCCTTTTCAGTACCCGTCCGTATTGAATCTTTTTACACCCGTCCGTGTACCTTTTCAGTACCCGTCCGTATTGAATCCTTTTACACCCGTCCGTGTTCTTTCAGCACCCGTCCGTGTACCTTTTCGATACCCATCCATATCTGATATCTTTGATTCCTTGACACCCGTCAGTGTTTATCCCCCAGCATAGTTAACACTTGTTTGTGTTTATTTCAAGACTTTTCAACACATTGTTTGTATTGGTTTCCAACACTCGTACGTGTTGTGACAATGCAGCATTTATTGCTTGTTCCCCAGTGGAGTTGTCTCTCCTTTGAGGATTGCAAATTTCAGGTTTCTTTTGGTATTTAATCTCCGTGAATCCCTTGAAATCATGATAGCCGTCACTATCATACCTTCAGGACCAAGTTGATTGAATAGGGGCAGCTGTAACACCCCAAAATTTGCCTTGTTGTTTTTAGCTAACTGGCTTATGTTTCTTTGCATTTCTTGCATTAGAATTTGTGCATAGCATGGTTCTTAGCATGGGATCAAGGTACTTGGTTCTTTTCAAAGGAGTCTCAAGCCTCAAGGTGGTTTGAGGAGTTCATCATACCTTCATAAGGTCAAGCATGGAAAAAGATTACAAGTGAATCTTTCCCTCCTAACCAGAGGGACCAATTAGGGTTTGTGAATCAGAAGGGACTTCTTGGAGGGCTTTGGGGATTCAAGCATATTCTTATGGTATTCCATATGCTCTCAAGTGTTCAAGGATAGAGACTTGGCTAGTGGTTCATTGTGGAGAATGTTCAGTGGATCAGTTACTTGTGAAGTGAGCAAAAGTCAACTGTGGAATTTTGAGGTTCTTTTCATGGATTTCAAGGTCTCACATCCTCATATGGTCTTCAAGGGTCAAGTTTCATATCATTCATCAAGAATCAAGAGTTTGTGCAAAAGTTACTAAATTTGGAAAATGACCTATAATGAGAACTTTCCATTTTTGGCAATTTTTCCACCACATTCAACTTGACTTTTCATCATCAAGGAAGCTTCAAATGAATTTTCTTCCAACATGAAAGTTGAATATCTTTCTCTCCCATTTCCAAAAAGTAGTAGATGGTTTCCATACCATTTGTGGTTCTCAAGTTATGGTCAAAACAATGCAAGGTGCATTTTGATGGTTTTCCATATACCACTTTTTCCACCTTTTGCATTTTGGCACAAATTGATTTGTATTTGGTTTTATTGGTTCATGTCACATTTCCACCTTCAAGTACACATCATAAGGATCATTTTTGGTCTTTGAATCAATTCATTTCATGCCATATTTCTCACTTATTCAACAAAGTGAAATTTTGCAAGTTGGATTAAATCTCATGAACCAATCAACCACAAGGCCCAAACCTAATTCTATTGTGATCAGTAAGTAAAAAGGAGGTGAATCAAACTTGTTCCATGACTTTGGCACGTGAGGATTAGTGGTGGTGTCACTAATTGCATTTTTGCATAAACCTCCAAAACTCCTTAACCAAGGGTTTAACCAATGGCTAATCACAATCAGTGGACTAATGGAGTGTATATAAGCTAACTCATGCGTCCGAAATTAGGTCATGCACTCATTTTGGTTCAGAATTCCATTTTTCATCTCTCACCTTTCTCTCTTCGAATCTCTCATTCCTTGAGGGATTTTGAAAATCTCTTGGCATATTCTTGATCAGTGAGTTGAAAGGAGTGTGAATCCACCATTATTTCAAGCTTTAAGCAAGGATTTCATCAAGTGCATCTCAAGAGGGATCAAGTTCAAAATCTTAGATCTAGCCAGATTCAACCCTCAATTTGCATTTATTTTGCAAATAGAGCTCAAAAGAGGAAGATCTGTAGGTTTTGGAAGGCGTTCTTGTGGTATTTCAAGCTCTACAGATCTCAAGTAAGCTCACTTTTCATGGCCGTGTAATTGGAATTTTAAGTGTGCATGATGATCTATGAAGTTCACTGAGCATGATGATCTATTTTGTTTTGAATCTGGACGTGTATCATGGATGAATTTTGAGATTTAAGCTTTGGATCTAAACTTTCTTTTGTTCGATTTGCTTTATGTGTTGATCTTTTGGTGAAATGAGTTTGGTATTCTTAATCCTTGTTGATTTCTGGTTCGAATGGTATACTCATATGTGATTTCTGGAGATTTTGTGGTTGGTGTTCACCGGAGAAGGTGACCGGAGCTAGGGCTCCGGCACCTGGTTTGGATTCAGTCCGGCGAAGGTTTTAGAGGTAGGAGATGCAATCCTACCGTTGATTTGTTTGATCCAATGGTCTTCATGTTGCCACGTTTTATTAATTCTGATTTTATTTTATTGGTTGTGTGTTTGTTACTCCATGATAGCTACCATGTGCCACTTAATCTAAGCCACACATCTTGCTTACTATTTAATTTGTTGACTGATTTGCATGCGTAGGATTAATCATGTGGTTTAAATTTTGCCAGCACATTAAAATGGCATGTGCTTGTCACGTGGTTTTATTTTAATTCTTGAGTGATTTGGTGTGCGCGTGTGTTCATTGGTTATGGTGTGCCTTGTGATCTGAGCCTAGATCTGGATTACCTTGTGATTGTGTTGACTGATGGTGTGCGTTGGATTAATTGTATGGTTATGATTGAGTCTAATGGTTGACTGAAATCCATATGTTCCATGTTTGACTGCGCTTTTGGACCTTTGCCTTGGGCTTGCTTTCTGAACCCCCTCTCTGAGCCCATTCCCATTTTCAATGTGTTTTGTTTTGCTGTTTGCACCCTCCTAGTTTACTTCTTTCTTTTTTATTTTCATTAATTGTTGCATTTCTTTTTTTAATTTTTTAAAATTAGTAGAATGCATCTGAAAATTACAAAAAAATTCATAAAGCATGTTTGGCATTTTATAAAACTTTTCCAAATTTTATTTTCCATTTTTGTTTTATTTTTGGCATCTGAATTAATTGTTTAATTGATTTCTTTTTGAATTGTTTCATATTTGCACACTTTGCATTGTAGAATTTATTTCTCATCATCTATAAAACATTTTCTACCCATTATTTTTTTATTGTTTCACCAACACATTGAAGTGCATAAAAAAAATTTTCTCATATTTTTAAACTCTTTTCATATTGCATTTTGGTCCTTTTATTTTGCATATTGGTTCATAATTCCTATGTGACTTTGCATAATTGTTTGAAGGACTTATCTTATGAATTTTTGCATGATTTTTTAATATGATGTTTACTTCTAGTTGAGATGTTTGGAGAATTAATTTGGTAATTTATGAATCAAGTTTTCTAATTGTTTGATTACTCTTTGTTTGAGGTCTCTTTTATGCACATCTTTGGATCATGTTTGGTTACTTGTTTGAGAAGGCACTTGTGCCATTGTATGGGATTGTTTATTTGACTTCATGAACCATGTTTGAATCATTATAAGTCATTTGATTACAATTATAGGTCATTGGTATGAGGTTGTTGCATATTTTGTGCACATGTTCAATGTTTGATTTACATGCTTCTTTTGACTTGTCTTTTCACTTCTTCTCATCTATGCCTCTTCTTGACTTGTGTTTGGTTTGTGTATGCCATGCCATATCTCTTCTTTGCATCTCATTTGATGTATGTTTCTGACCTTGGAGTTTTGTATTCATGTCATATGTTATTCATCTTTCATCTTGCATCCTTTAACATGTTTCATTTACATGCTTCCTTCTCCTTCTTCTAATGGTTCTTAATGCTTGGATACTTTCTTGTATGCCTTATGTTACACTTGTATAGCATGTTTAGGCACATGTTTAGGTCATCCACATTCTGACTTGGATTTTATTTGAAGCATTCTTGCATGATCACCTTGCATATCCACTCATTCTTCTTCTACTCCTTCTTTGATGACTTTCTTGGATGTTTTGCCACTTGTTTGCATTCTCTTTGCTTGAGTTTGTTTGGTAAACATTACGGGTCACCTATAAGGTGTACATTCTGACTTGGATGAGTTTCATTTGGATTGTAATCATTTCTCTTTGGGTTGTGACTCGTTTGGGTTTCATTTGCCTTATTGTTGCTTATGCTTGTTTTTGCTAACCATGTAGGGGCTAATGGTAAGTGAATGGGATGTGGATAGTTATCCACATTCTAACTTCTCCTTTCTCTTTTAAGCTTTCATACTTGTGTTTGCTTTAGCATTTAAGATGCTCCTTTCTTCTCTCACTCTTTCTCATCCCATGAATCTCAAGACTTGATTAAGTCTTGGATTCTTTTCCCCTTAGAGCTACCTAGTCCAACTTAATTTTTGATTAAGCTTGGAGTAGGATTAGCATTAGGTCTTAGGTAGTCGTCTCTCCTAAACCTCACTAACCATAGGATATCCATGCATGATAACATTAGGACTCTTAGTTTCCCTTTAGAGTTTCCTTTGTGTTTTTTCTCTTCTCATCTCAAAACTCCTTCAAAACACGCAATAAAAGTTAACGTGTATTATGCTTGAGCCTTAAGCGTGGGAAGTGAGGAATGAGGGGTTTCCCTTCACTCTTCTAGGGTACCTAGTGTACGTCCTGTTGGGGACGATACGCGAAGTATTCGTTCCTATGTCATAGACTTTGGTGCAATGCAAGTTATGAACTAACTTAAAACACTTCAGTCTAAAAAACACAAAACAAATTCAAATATTTTTATCCTTCGGGATTGTTAGGTTTCAAACTTCATTTTCAGAAAGGAGCTCGTCGCTCACGTAAAAAACACTTACCCATCAGTGGTCGTACCCACAAACTACATTAGCTCTGATTCCTCTCTCTCGTCCGATTGAGGATATGTAGGCATAAGATAGCGATTGTCTTGGCGAGCAACCTTCCCCCATAGTTCCCGTCCGAACTACGTTGACTCTGACTTTCCCATTGCACTGAGGGAGTACGTAGGCCTAGGACAACGATACCGTCCTATCGAGTCACTTCTTTTTCTTTTCTTCTTCGTTTCTCCGTTCTCGTTTCTTCTCCGGTCCAGTAGCAGTGGAGCTCCAGACGATGACAACCTTTGATGCAGACAACAAGCTTGGATCTCATCGAGTACGATGGACGTGTTGGGTGCTAACACCTTCCCTTCGCGTAACCGATCCCGTACCCGTTTCTCTTGGTCATGAGACCATGTTCTTTCCCTTCCTTCAGGTTTATGCAGTGTTTCCTTTCCCTCTCTCGGGATAAATACACATTGCTGGCGACTCTGTGTTTTTCTGCGCCACTCTCGCGTTTGTACCGTTGGATGCGAATCTTTCGGGAGCGACACATTGTATGGCATTTCTCCGAGAAGATCTCGAAGAAAAGTATGATGTGATATCCCCAGGCCGAAAGCAATCTCTCAAGAGACTTGTTTTCCCCAGTAGAGTCGACAAATGGCGTCTTCAACGGAGAAGTTTATGCACCTCTACAACTCAGACGAATGGGTTCCCCAAAAAGTCTAACATCAAACCTTTTTCCATCAAATGGCATCTCCCCAGGAAAATTCGACGAGAAGTTTGAGGAAAACCGCTACACATAGCGTCCCTTGTCAAGAAAGTTTATTGACAAAAGAAACTAAGACCAGTTCCTTGGTAGGAAACCAGGATCGAGGGGAAGTTTATATCAGAAACTGAGACCAGTTCCTTGGTAGGAAACCAGGATCGAGGGGAAGTTTATTTCAAAAGAAAACTGAGACCAGTTCCTTGGTAGGAAACACAGATCGATGGGAAGTTTGACCTTTTCTAAGTATCATTGCTTAGCAAAAGAAGATGGATGGGCAAACGACCATTCATAACCACCATCAAAATTTCGGGTAACTTAGGGTACAAGCTAACTTAAACAATTATCCATTACAAGCTAACATAGGGTACAAGCTAACTTAAACAATTGGACATAACAAACATGCCCAATTCGACAACTACATATTAGAACACATTTCGACTACAGCATGTAGGTCTTCGACAACAGCATGTGAGCAGACTTCGAAGACATGATAAACCTCTGTCGACAATAATAGAGTTCGATCCAATATCTCACATATATATTATATAACTTTTAGTTTTTTCTATATATATAAACTTACGGTGAGTTTCAATTTATATTATATAACTTTTAATTTATAACGTGTGCGTGTTGTGTTTAGCTTTTTATTTTTTAATTACTTTGAGTTGATGTAAAAAAATTTGATATTGCTAGAATAATATTTTGGTTGTTTTTGTCTATTATTGCATTGTGAATTCAGAGTTGAAATCCAATTTAACTTTCGAAATCCGTATGGATGCATAACGTGTTTGCTCGACATCTTATAAAATGATTAACTTTAGAGCTAAATTCAGTTGCCTTCAATTTCGGCTGCTTCCGAGTCCCGTGGCTTCCGCTTGGGCATCCTTACAACGAGAACCTTTTATTTACTTGCACTTTTCCCCATTCAACAAAATGTACCCCCATTCCCATGATGTGTGATGACACCTCAAACTATCGTTTACTTGACTTGACTTATGCATATTTTCCTATTGTTTTAATTCCGTTTCCACTATTATGCTAGTATTTTTCCTTTGTTTAAGGGAATTTATTAATCAGGAGATGTGTACGCAGAAACGAAGCGAAATGGATGAAAAAGCGAAGAATTGGAGCAGACTTGCATCTATGGCGACCACCATGGCGTTCATCCTAGGGGTGCCCTGGGTGGTCCACGTACCAACTAGTGGGATGTGTTATACCCCAAATTTTGACCACTAAGATTTCCCATCATTGTACAAATCATCATCACAATATGGATGAGCCATTATGCCTCATAAGTCTCCCCAAAGATGGGTGAGCATTCACTACAAATAGGAATTAGGGTTTCAAGCCCTCTCAGAGCATTTAGGAAAAGGATCAATCAAGAATTGACATGATATTCAACTTGTCTAACTTCTCAAACATCCATAAGGATCAAGAGGACTCCCACATCAAGGATTAAGCACAAGGCTGCAACACTCCAAGTGGATCAAGCCTCAAGATCGCCAGTGTCACCAAATTAGGGTTTTGGTCGACCAGGGCCTCCAGATGGAAATTTCCTCTGGGCATGAGCTAATGCTTCAAAGTATAACCCAAGATACTCCATGGAACCTCATGGACCCAATCATCAAGTCAATTTAACCTCAGGGGAAGCATTCACCAAAAATCAGGAATTAAGGTTTCTTGACCTAATTTACCCCTAAGTTGACTTTTGGGACAAAACATGAGCCAAGACCTCAAGATATGATTTTAGGGTCCCTAACACTCTACATTGATCCATTTGCAACAATGGATTGATCCAAGAAGCTTGATCAACAAGTTTCATTTTCATCTGGACCACAATTAGGGTTTTGAGGAAAAAGTCAACAGTGCCTTTGACTTTTGACCAAGACATGCTCCCAAACCTTGGGACATGATTCAATACACCCTATAACACCTATGAAATCAATCCATCAAGTTTGATTTAGGTCAAGGACTTGATTTCATAGAGGATCGCATAGTTTGGAATTCATTTGATAAAAAGTCAACAGTGCCCAAAAGTCAAAGTTTGACTTTTTTTTTTATTTTTTGATCAATTATGGTTCCCTAACCCTAAAATGATGTTAATGTGTGATTTGAATCAACATTCATCAAGAAAAATCAAAGAAAGTGGGATAACTTGTAAAAGGGGTAACCATAAAAAACTTAGAAATTTTCTAAGTTATGGAACAAAGTGGCTAGGGTACCAACTTCCAAGGATCATAACTTGTGATCCAAACAACCATTTGGGTTGATCCAAAGATGGATTTGTAGCTCTCATGACATACTTTAACAGTGTCAACTACACCTCATTCCAATTTGTCATAGATTTTAAGTTATGGAGTGATCAAAATGGCTGAAAACATGAAATGTCACTTTTTCCAACACTTAGTGAAATTTTCACTAAGTCAGAATCTGTCTTGCTTTTTTTCCAAAAGTAGGGGGATTTTTCACTTAGATCCAAAAACTATCAAAACAAAATATGATCACACATGTGTTGTATCATATGAGAGCTTTCCAAAATAGCCAAGAACTCCATCAAATTCCATTTGATCTAAGAGTTATGATAGTGGCAATATGCCATGCTGCAACTGTTATAACAAGGCAGATTTGTGCATTTTGCTCGATTTGAGCAATTTGTGCAAATGACAAACAAGTTTATCCATCTGAACACCTCATGGGGAGACCAAGGAGGGACAAACACTGATCCAGAAGCCTCTCAAGTCTTTGGAACTAAAAATAGCATGCCAAACCTTAAAATGCCTAAAGAGGGGACAAGACTCCAATTTTGTTTTGGAGCATTCAATGGATGCACCAAGGTGGCATGAACTGAGTCTTTTCCAACTGAATGAGTCAAGGATGATCTCTGAACTAGGGAACCAAAGGCATGTGCTCTAACCTCTAGTTAATGGCTAGAGGAGACTTGAGATTCCAAAGTGATGCAATTGGCCAAACCTCTGCTGCAGTTGCCATTCACTATTGCTTGCGAAACAAACTTGCTCTACTATAAATAGAGCTCATTTATGCTCAGTTTAAGTACACCAAAGCCATCAAACTGATGCTTTCCTCAAAATCTCTTCTTTCACTCCAAAATTTCCTTCCAAAGCAATTCACTATCGGGTTTTGAGTTTGAGAGCCATTCCAACCAAACCAGTCACACACACACACCTCATAAACATCATATAGAAGTGATCCAAACACTTAAACAACATCTGGAACACTGATTTCTCGAAATCACCATCCAACTGCTCAAGCTTTTAGAAGACCTGCAGTTGGGGTACCATATTCAGTTCCAGCTTGTTTCAAACCATTCCAAGCATTCAGACACATCACTTGGCACCTAGGGAAACTATCCACATCATTGGAACCTAGCTGTAACACCTCCAACACAAAACACGATCACCAGCTGCAAGAGGCATGCCTCAACTTGTTCATCTCTTAATCTATGCATATTTCCTCGCACAATACTTTTTCCAAATGTTCATAATCATGCATAGAATGTTTCCCCTCAATTAATTGCTTTGCTTGAATCATGTATCAAAATTCTCAGCCTTCATGCAAAATTTAGGGTTCTTGAGGTTTTGTCATGATTTTTTATTCCATGCTTAAAATAAATGAAATTAAAGACCATAGACATGATCGTGAGGTAGATTGATATGTGGATTGCATGATTTCATCAAGTATTCGGTGAGATTGGCGAGAAAATGCAAATCTGCAGAAACAGAGGGGTGGTGCGTGTTCTTGGTTGTTCTTGGCGCAATTTTTGAATATTTGAATCTTTGAATTTTGTGATTTTTATTTAATTGCTTCAAAAATTAATTTCTCTCTGAATTTTAATGATTTTGAGTTGATTCTTTTTTGAATAATTCACAAAAAATGTTAAAATATTTTATTTTGCCAAAAATTCCTAAAAATGTTATTTCTTTCATATATTTGATATTTTTGCAAAGAATTAATTTTTTATTTGTTTTTAACATTTAAAATATTTTTTCCTTCTTGATTTCCCAAATTTAATTGGTTTCCAATCATTTTGTAGATATAAACATGATTTTTGAAGCATTGATCCAAGATCACCAATCAATTTTTCAGATGTTTTCAATCCTTTTTATTAATTTTTTAACAAAATTAATTCCTTTTTAAGCAAAATTAGGGTTTTGATTAATTCAACCCTCCTCAATCAAAATAAAATACTTTGGGCCTCTAATAGAGTGTAAGACCCAACCCCTTTTTGAAACCAAAATGATTTGGGCCTCCAAGATTGTGTAACACCCACTGTGTTTTCAAAAACCGCGGCACGATTGCTATTTTCAAACAAAAAACCTTGGGCCTCTCCCTGAGTTGTAAGCCCCATCATTTGTACAAAAATACTTTGGGCCTCTAATAGAGTGTAAGACCCAATCCCTTTTTGAAACCAAAATATTTTGGGCCTCATTCATTGTATAAGACCCAACACATTTTTCAAAAACCTTGACGCGATCGCCAGTTTAAAATAAAACCCTTGGGCCTCTCCTTGAGTTGTAAGCCCCACCACTTGTATGAAAACTCTTTTGGGCATCTAATAGAGTGTAAGACCCAAACCCCTTTGTAAATAAAACAATTTTTGGGCCTCACATCTTGTATAAGTTCCTCTGTACGATTTTTAAAACAACGGTTCAATCATCATTAAAACGTGGGCCTCTCCTTGAGCTGTAAGCCCCAACAATCTTTTCAAAGCACTTTCTCCTTTTATTTTGAATTCAAATATATGTTGTTATCAAAACTTTCTTTGTTGAACAACTAACAAAACAACATGGAAGCTCTACAACGGGTAAGTGTTTATCCGTTTTTATTTACCGCTTTCATATGTATATAACTGTATTGTGGGGCCGTTTCACTGTAAGTCTTCTTTCACATCCTTTTATATACTTGTCAAATATCAACTGTGTAATACTAGTATAGTTATTTAGAGTTTTTCCCCGACAACTACGTCTAGAACTAGGTAAAGCCCCGTTGATCACTCTTAAATACAAACAAAACTAGATCCCCCATAGGATTCCAAATACAGTCTTCCCTTCTCTTGGGGTTAATCAATATGGAACAAAGAGAAAGGCAGTATTCTCGATGAACCTTTTCTCAGACTGTCACCCTTAGAAATTGTCAAAGAAACTCTACTCCCCCGAGTTGATCTATTCTTCGTGAATAACATCTCTTGAGTTTCTTCCAAATTCTCAAACTTTCCTGGAATGATCTCTTCCCTGTGAATTGCATTTCTTGAACTTCTCTTGGTTTGGGGACCCACAGGCTTCCTAAAAGCATCCTCGCCTCCTCTTAGGCGTTGTACAAGGACCCTTCGGCTTCTTAGAAGTTCTCATGCCTTCTCTTGGGCTTAATACAAGGACCCTAACGACCTCTTAAAGGTATAAGATAGAACTTAGTCATCCTTTGCTAGAGCAGTCTTTCCAGTGTCAAACCTCTGGCCACTTCAGGGATGATTCTCATCCCTTAAGGCCCTTGCCCTCGTTTGGGCACCCAACAAAAGATAAAACTCTTCAACACACGTAGACTTGGATAGTCTAATCCCCTTGAGTCTCAAAGACATTCTCAAGTTCCTTCTAAACATAGGAAGAAACCCTAATTATTCTGGACCAATCTCCAGCAGAAACCCGACCTCTCTCATGAGGGATCTCTCACTTGGACCTGTCTCAGGATCTCAAGAATCCTTGGCAGTAAGTATAGCCTCCTCTTTGGCTTTGTATAATGATCCTTTCCTCAGGAAAGTCAGCCTCCTCTTGGGCTTTGTACAAATGTTTCTCCCCAATGACGCTAACCTTTTCAGACTCTCTTGTTGAGTATAAAAGACTCTTTCGGTGAGTCACTTCCTTTTTAGCCTCTATATCGGGCTTCGTACGAGACAGTAAAACACTCTCTTATTGACTATAAAAGACTCTCTTGTTGAGTCAATCTCCTTTTAGCCTCCATCTCGGGCTTCGTACGAGACACTAAATCACTCTCTTGTTGAGTATAAAAGACTCTCTTGTTGATTCAAACCTTTTTAGCCTCCGTCTTAGGCTTTGTATAAGACAGATAAAAGTACTCTCTTGTTGAGTCAAACCTTTTTAGCTTCCGTCTTGGGCTTCGTATAAGACACATATAAAATCACTCTCTCGTTAAGTCAGTCACTTGTTAGCACTCTCTTGTTGAGTCAGTCACTTGTTATCGCTCTCTTGTTGAGTCAACCCTTATAGCCTCTATCTCGGGCTTTGTACGAGACAAATAAAAGACACCCTCTTGTTGGGTCAATAGCCTACTCTTAGGCTTTGTATAGAGAAATCTCCGGTTGAGCCAATCAACCTCTTAGCATTAAACGTGTGCTTTAATCGAGGCATACAAACATCAACAGTTCCTCTTTAGAGATGACAAGTTCTCTCTCAGTCGAACCTTTTAGCTTCAATCTTGGGCTTTGAACAAGACACAAAAACCCTTCAGCTTCACATCTTGGGCTTTGAACAAGATACAAATACTCCTTTTAGCCTTTGTCTCGGGCTTCGATCGAGACACCAAAACATATTTTTCCCCCTAGAATAGGAGGGAACTACGATCACTCTGATTTCCCTATTTCGTTAAACGGAAATACGTAGGCATAAGATTGAAAAATCTTAGCGAGCATACTAATAAAAAACTCAAAATCCAGTACCTCCATCAATCAACCCAAAAGCATCAAATCTAAACACATTACCAAAAACCTCACAAATAGTCCAAACACTGTGTTCTTAGGCAAAATAACCTAAAAGAGACCCCCCTTTTGATAGCATTTGTAAACCAACAGTTTTGACTGTTTAACCTCTGTATGCAAGCAGGGTTAATTGGAGACATCTATTTCCCTTCCTTAATCAGCTTCACAGGATAAAAAATGAATCGAACTGTAGTACCGAAGCGATAGTGATTCGAAACCACAAAAATCGCGTTATAGGATGACCAAGTCATGCCCACTTCGTGAGCATGGCGGTCTCAATGAGGTTGTGGCGGTCGACGCCCTTGAAAAATCCCAAACGGTTGGGAACAAACCATGCTTAGTCTCCAAGTCTCCATAAACCGTCCCTACATTTTCTCCACGACCTGGAAGTGGTTCCTTGGTGATTTCTAGGGTTTTAGACTCATATAAATACCCATTTCATACCATTTTCTAGGGTATCCAAGCTTATGTAAACTTAAGCCAATATACTGTTGAATTGTAAAGCAATAATCTCTTCACACCGGAGGATTATTGCACCGTCGACCGAGTCTGTATCAAGTTTGGAGCACCTTGTACAAGTTAGGATGCTTTAACCTTTCTAGAAGGAGGTTTTAAAACTATTTGCGGATGCGTTTAGAATTTTAGGATTCAGTTCCCTGAGCGAGACCCAGGAACCATTTTTAGTTAAAATTTCCAATCAAAATCACTTTTCTATTAAGTTAAGAGTCTAATTTCTTAAAAATGAGTTTACTACTTTAATGCGGTAAGCGCCTTCCATAAGTGACAAATGGAGGGTATGAATTAGAAAGTGAAACTCGGTTCTGAATACGCGAAAACGACAGTTCCTGCTAAATTAATTCTTTTCTAAATAGGAAACATTGCCCCGTAAGTTATCTTAGTAGAGACAATCCGCGCATTGTCGATTAATTTGAATTACATTTCAGCATTCTTATTCATCTGTTTTTATTAAATTCTTTTATTTCGTTTCCTTCCTTTTAACTAATTCATTCGTATTAACTAGAAATAATAGATCTTTGACTATTGGTCTCTGTGAGATCGATATCTTTTAAAACTACACAATAGGTTGTGCATTTGCAGTTAGATTGTATAAGCCCGATCAAGTTTTTGGCACCGTTGCCGGGGACCAATTACGTCAAATATTGCAACTTTGTTGTTACAACGTCTAGAATTAGGCACCGTTTTACTGGTCGATGCGAAGAACTTGCAACACTGGTAACTTAGTAGATCCAATAGAAGAACCCGAAAGACACGCACGCACACGTCTTTTGCTTCAAAAGATTAGAAGAGTGATGGTCGAAGAACAAAACCAAAGACCTCTTAAGGACTTCGCCCTACCTTCTAATGAAGAACCCCTCTCGAGTATAGTTAACCCAGCTATCGCAGCTCATAACTTTGAGTTGAAACCCGCTCTGTTACAATTAGTGCAACAAAATCAGTTCGCAGGTCTCCTTATTGAGAACCCGAACCAACATTTAAAATTTTTTATCCAATTAGCGGATACCCTAAAAGACAATGGTTGTCCTCCTGAGGCGATACGTCTAAGACTATTTCCATTTTCCCTTAGAGATAGAGCACGATCATGGTTGGATTCCCTTCCATCCAATTCAATAACCACTTGAAATGACCTTGCTAGATATTTTCCACCAAGTAAGACCGCTGTCCCACGAAACCAAGTCACTAGATTTACCCAACAAGATGGCGAATCTCTTTTCGACACTTGGGAAAAATATAAAGAACTATTAAGAGCCTGCCCACACGATGGTTTAGAACAATGGCTGATTATTCACACCTTTTATAATGGACTTCTATATAACACTAAGATGACCATCGACGTTGCCGCTGGTGGTGTAATGATGAACAAACCTTACCCCGAAGCTTGTACTCTCATTGAAGATATGGCCTAAAAACATTACAATGGGGGACAGAATGAACATCAGTGGAGAAAAAGGAGCCCAGAGGAGGTATATATGAGGTCAATTGTCTTGACACGATGAAAGCTAAAATGGACGCCTTAACCCAAAAAGTAGAAAGTATGACTGTTAAACCTATAGCTATCGTAGCTGCAGTGCAACCAGGATGCGAAATCTATGGAACCCAAGGACATATAACTCCTAAATGTAGTCTCTTAGCTGTACCAACCCTGAATCAGGTCAATTATGCCCAAGGAAATCCCTTTTCCAACACTTATAACCCTGGATGGAGGAATCACCCAAATTTTTCTTATAAAAACAATAACCTTAATCATAATTCTGCACCCAAAGAGCCCAAGGTTTTCAAGCCCAAAGACCGACACAACCTATACAAGTTCCCCAGAATTCAAATCTTGAGAAAATCATGGAGAGCTTTATTTCAACCCAAACTCAACAAAACAAAGAATTCACGAACCAAAACATTCATATAAATGAACTGATTACTCAATTAGGCACTAAAGTCGATTCTGTGGTAACCCACAACAAGATGCTTGAAACCCAAATTTCTCAAGTAGCCCAACAACTAGCTGCTCAGGCTATGCCAGGAGGAAAATTTCCTGGACAACCTTAACCTAACCCAAAGGGGCATGCTAACGTTATTTCCCTGAAAAGTGGAACCACTTATGATGAACCAGCAGACCCTAGGTTGACGAAGCCAGAACAACCAAAGAAAAACATTGTAGCCACACCCGTGAAACGAAATGAGGAGAGTGTAGAATCTAAAAAGGAAAAGGAAGTCAATGCTAAGGAAGGAGATAAAGAGAACCAATTCTATATACCACCCCTCCTTATAAGCCACCAATTCCATGTCCATAAAGACTTAAACAAACTAAATTAGATAACCAATACAAAAGGTTTGTAAAATTAATTGAGAAACTCCACGTAGAGATCCCATTCACCGAAGCTATTACCCAAATACCATCTTATGCTAAATTCCTCAAAGACATCTTAACCAATAAGCGTAGACTTGATGACCCTAAACCATTAGAATGCAACAGTGTTTCTAAGAATAAACTAGCCAAAAAGGAGAAAGACCCTGAGAGTTTTTCTATACCTTGTGTTTTGGGAAATCATGTTATCGATAAAGCCCTTCTGGACTTAGGAGCCAGTGTGAGCTTAATGCCTTTAGTTGTTTGTAATAGGTTAAACTTAGGAGACATGCAACCAACTAGGATGTCCCTTCAATTGGCCGATAGGCCAGTTAAATACCCCATAGGTATCTTAGATGATGTCCCTATTAGGATTGTTCAACTTTACATACAACAGATTTTGTGGTAATGGACATTAAAGAAGGCGAAGAAATTCATATCCTTCCAGGTAGATCCTTCTTATCTGCAGCTGGGGCTATAATTGATGTCAAGAGAGGAAAGATGACTTTCGAAGTAGGTGATGAGAAAGTAGAATTTATCCTATCCAAATTTCAACAAGCTCCTACTATAAACGACTTATGTTGCTCCATCGATATTATCAATGAGTATGTAAAGAGAGCTTGAAACACAAACCAAAACCGAGTTTGAAACACGAACTGAAACCCCGAAACTCCTTTAACTGAGATAATGGAAGACGGTGGAATAAAATTATATACACCATATATGGATGATAGCCTTCATGAATGTTTATCACTTACCCATAACCATCTGCCATGTCCTAAGACAGCGGCTGCAGAACTTAAAGAATTACCTAAGAGTCTGAGATATGAATTCCTTGATAAGGAATTGAATAGTCTTGTTATAGTAAATGAAAATTCAAACAATGATGGGACAAATCAACTCTTAGACGTCTTACGTAAGTACCCTGCAGCTCTAGGATATAATATTTCTGACTTAAAAGGGATAAGCCCGCCTGTGTGCATACATCGAATTATGCTAGAGGAAGATTCTAAACCCTCTTGGGAACACCAGAAAAGGATAAACCCTAACATGAGTGATGTGGTAAAAAGGGAAGTGTTATAACTACTGGACGCCAGAATAATATACCAAATCTCCGATAGTAAGTGGGTTAGCCTAGTACATGTCGTACCCAAGAAAGGAGGCGTCACAGTAATGTAGAACGAAAAAGGAGAATTAGTGCCACAACGTATAATAAGTGGTTGGAGCATGCGTATTGACTATAGGAAGCTAAACAAAGTAACCAGGAAGGACCATTCTCCCCTTCCATTCATTGATCAAATGTTAAAACATTTAGCCAGACATTCTTATTTTTGTTATTTAGACAGATATTCAGGATTTTTTCAAATCCCTATTCACCCTGATGAACAGGAGAAAACAACCTTCACATGCACTTACGGAACTTTTTCCTATTGGCGAATGCCGTTTGGACTATGCAACGCTCTTGCGACATTTCAACGATGTATGATGGCCATATTCGCAGATTTCCTTGACAAGATAATGGAGGTTTTTATGGATGATTTCTCATTATGCGGATCCAGTTTTAAAGACTGCCTCGCTAACCTGGAAAAGATTCTGGAAAGATGCGTACAGGTAAATCTCGTATTAAACTGGGAAAAATGTCATTTCATGGTTACAGAGGGTATGGTTTTAGGACACATAGTTTATGACAGAGGAATTGAGGTTGACAAAGCTAAGATTGAGATAATAGAAAACCTCCAGCCATCCAATACAGCTAGGGAAGTACGAAGTTTTCTTGGACACACCAGGTTCTACCGACGTTTTATCAAGGACATCTCAAAAATTACAAAACCCCTAACAGGTCTCTTGATGAAAGACACCGAGTTTGTTTTGATGAAAACTGCCTAGAAGCATTTAATATCTTGAAGCGAGCACTGATTTCTGCACCTATCATGCAACCCCCAGATTGTAATAAGCCATTCGAAATCATGTACGATGCAAGTGATTTCACCGTCGGTGTGGTTCTAGGGCAAAGAACCGAAAAGAAAATGCATGTGATATATTATGCAAGGAGAACACTGGACGCCGCTCAACTAAATTATGCCACAATAGAAAAAGAACTCCTAGCCGTAGTATTTGCAATAGACAAATTTCATTCTTATTTAGTTGGAGCCAAGATCATAGTATACACCGACCATGATGACATAAGATACCTTCTAAAGAAAAAGGATGCAAAGCCCAGACTACTCCACTGGATTCTCCTACTACAAGAATTTGATCTTGAAATTCGAGACAAAAAGGGAACTGAAAATGTAGTAGCTGACCACCTTTCAAGGTTAGAATGTTTAAAACCGAATCATATTCCAATAAATGATGACTTCACCTATGATAGATTAGTAGCATCAGTTCAGAAATGGGCAGATCCAGATAATGATGAATTCGAGCCTAAAATAGAATCCTCCTTAATAATAACAAGCGTGCCTTGGTACGCTGATTTTGTTAACTACCTGGCAGGCAATATTCTACCCCCTGATCTAACCTATCAACAAAAGAAAAAGTTCTCCCATAACATAAAACATTTCTATAGGGATGAACCATTACTTTTCAAGAGAGGAGCAGATGGCATATTTCGTCATTGCGTCCCTGAAGAGGAAGTTGAAAACATAATAACTCATTGCCACTCCGCACCTTATGGCGGCCATGCCAACACATCAAAAACCTGCACAGAAATCCTTCAAGCAGGCCTCTATTGGCCCACCTTATGGCGCGATGTGCATGCCTACATAGTCAAATGCGACAGATGCCAGTGCACTAGAAATATTTCCAGACGTGATGAGACGCCCCTTAGGAACATTCAAGAAGTAGAAATTCTCGATGTTTGAGGAATAGATTTCATAGGACTGTTTCCATCATCCACGGGAAATAAGTATATATTAGTTGCAATCGATTACGTATCTAAATGGATCGAGGCTATTGCCTCACCTACTAACGATGCACGGGTTATGATTAGAATGTTTAAGAATTACATATTCCCAAGGTTTTGAGTCCCTCGCCTAGTCATAAGCGATGGCGGATCCCATTTCATCTCACGAATCTTCGATAACCTTTTAGCAAAATATGGGGTAAAACACAGGGTAGCAATGCCCTATCATCCACAAACCAGTGGACAGGTCGAAGTCTCAAATAGAGAAATAAAACAGATCTTAGAGAAAACTGTCACTATTTCTAGGAAGGACTGGTCCTCTAAACTTCAAGATGCACTATGGGCCAATAGGACTGCCTATAAAACTCCTATAGGGACAACACCCTTTAACCAGGTCTATGGAAAATCATGCCACCTACCTTTCAAGCTAGAACACCAAACCTATTGGGCTATAAAAACCTTAAACATGGATTACTTAAAGGTAGGTGATAAATGCTTGTTGGACATCCTCGAATTAGAAGAAATCAGATGAGATGCTTATGAGAATGCTATAATTTACAAAGAACGGACTAAAGCCTGACATGATAAGCGAATCGCGAGGAGAGAGTTCAATATAGGCGACCTAGTACTTTTGTTCAACTCTAGATTGCGACTTTTTCCTGGTAAACTACGCTCTAGATGGACTGGACCCTTCGAGGTGACAAGAGTCCTGCAATCTGGGGTAGTTGAAATTAAAAGTCCATCTACGAGTCCTTTCATTGTGAATGGACAAAGATTGAAACTTCATAACAGCAGTGAGGCCAACATCACCCATGATCGTCTTACCTTTTCCAAACCACCCCTTGTTACTGGTGCAACTTGATTTTAACGTTCGTCGAGCTACCGACATCAAACACAGCGCTGCGTGGGAGGCAACCCATGGTTTTTCTTTTCATTTTATCTGCTCCGGTTATTTCTTTTACATTTTTTAAATAATCTCTAACTTGTGTGTGTCTTCATTTTAGGGCAACAACCTTTTACTTAGGAAGATTTTATCAACTAACTATATTTCAGGATGCAGCCGGCTGACGAGATACAAATCATTTTAAAAAATGATAACCAGAGAAGGCATTTTGCTGCCCTAACTGAGAGAATCGTCTCACCTACCCGGTATCTGAATTTTCCTTCCTTGGTCCGGCTGGGACTTGTTGACAGTGTCCATTTTATGTTTAGCCAAATGAGTTGGGATAGGTTTTTCGTCGCGAAGCACCCAACCTACAGAAGCCTGACACTATAATTTCTAAGTTCATTCCGTTTTCAGCCCCATATTGATTAGGACAAGACAGAGGCTTAGCTACCTTTAGATTATTTATCCAGGATTATAGTATCACTTGTAGAGAGCTAGCCAGATGCCTTTCCTTTCAGCATGACCCTAGTGCCTATTCTGAAGTACCTGATGATATGCAAGGTGAATTAGATTACTTCTGGGGAGGGGTCACTGAAGATTTTCCCCCTGATCATGAGGCTATGAATAACACCCTAATCCATAATCCCGCCATTAGGTACTTTTATATGGTAGCCTCCCAAACATTCTTTAGAAAAGCTGAGAACTGAATTTGTGTAAGCAAAGAAGAGATGTTTTCATCTTAAGCATTTTTTAAAACTGCCCTATAAACTCTGCAACCTTCATACTGACCAATCTTAAAAAGGTTGTTAAACAATGAGTCGAAAACATCTATGTAGGTGGATTAGTCACCCATATTGCTATTGCGCTGGGCCTGCAAAATCAAATGGACCATCTAATCCCGACCTATGGATACAATCTCTTAGATATTGACCATTGCCTAAACTATTGTTTAGTGAGGTGCGAAGGACCTGACCAATTCAAAATTCTTATCAATTATGAAGTAGTCCATCTTTTCACCCTACCAAACCACGAGTTCACTAGTGTCCATAACAAAAACAACTGGCAGTACCAATTAGAAAACCTAAATGAAAACCTATCACCTCCTGAGACTCCTACCGAACCTGAAGATCAACATGCACATTATATTGACTATGAGCTCTTCACTTTAAGAAAGGAAATCATGGCTATTCGCTGTGAGCAAAGGGATCAAACTGACAGGTTAGCAGAACAAATGGACCGCCTCTTCCAGGAGATTCATTCATTAAGAAAAAATCACGGCCGTCAAGGCCCCTGATCTGATCACACACCAGGTTCTACTATTTCTCTTTCACCTTGGATTAAAACATTGGGGACAATGTTTGATTTAAGTGTGAGAGAGGAATTTTACTGCTTTCTTGTTCGATTTATTGCTTTATTTTACTTTCTTTGCTTTTATCTAGTCATTATATGTATTGTCAGGTCTTTAGGCGTAGTTTTTGTTGTCTATTAATTTTCTTCCTTTTCTTGAGCCATACCGAAATTTTTTGCAAAAAGAAATAGTGTGTAGGCTATTAAGACATGTTATAAAGACTTGGGTGAAGTCCTGAAACATCAGTATAGTTTTAACACCGTAAATCTCTCGATTATAGAGATCGATTTAGATAATTGTTATGCTCTGGCCTTAAGTTCTCACCTCTAAATTAATCCTTAAGTAGTTTATTCTAGCAGTTAGCACCATCTAAGTTACCGCTAAGTGAATAAACCGATGCAAATAAGTGAATGATCCCATAAAAAGAAAAAAAAAACAAGTAATAAAAAGCAAATGATTTGAAAAGAAAATCCGCCTTCTAAGTTAGGTAACCCTCACCCGGTTACTTAGCCCAATGGTAGATGAACCTTTAAAATTATGCTTATGTGTCAGTGTTGAAAAATAGCTTAAAGTGTTGAATTTTGACACAAATAGGGATCAGGATCACCAACAGGTGTGTTCACCATGCGAGTACAAGATAACGGGCTTAATGTGATTGCACCTGAATGAAAAAGGATTAGAAAGGGATGGGTAAGGTAGGCCAAATAATAATAATATGATTTGGATTAGTCTGTATAAGGGAGAGATTCACGACCGTAAAATACAGAATGCGTTATTACGATACTTTTGTTTTCAGTAACTTAGTACCTATTAACGTAATCTATTCAAATTATAGTCTTTTTAAAGCCCATAGTAGCTATTGTGTTCGCTTGTTTTACTTACATTTTGCTTGAGGACAAACAATGGTTCAAGTGTGGGAGAGTTTGATGACACCTCAAACTATCATTTATTTGACTTGACTTATGCACATTTTCCTATTGTTTTAACTCCGTTTCCACTATTATGCTAGTGTTTTTCCTTTGTTTCAGGGAATTTATTAATCAGAAGCTATGGGCGAAGAAACGAAGTGAAATGGATGAAAAACGAATAATTGAAGCAGACTTGCATATATGGCGACCACCATGGCGTTTATCCTAGGGGTGCCATGGGTGGTCCATGTACCAACTAGTGGGATGAACAAGTCATGCCCACTTTGTGAGCATGGCGGTCTCCATGAGGTTGTGGCGGTCGTCGCCCTTGAAAAATCCCAAACGGCTGGGAACAAACCATGCTTATTCTTCAAGTCTCCATAAATCGTCCCTACATTTTCTCCACGACCTGGAAGTGGTTCCTTGGTGATTTCTAGGGTTTTAGACTCATATAAATACCCCTTTCATTCCATTTTCCAGGGTATCCAAGCTTATGCAAACTTGGGCCAATATACTGTTGAATTGTAAAGCAATAATCACTTCACACCGGAGGATTATTGCACCGTCGATCGAATCTGTATCAAGTTTGGAGCACCTTGTACAAGTTTATTTCCGAAGCACTTTGTTTCCGTTATTTACATTCCGTCAATATTTATTTCAAGTTATCGCAATTTGTATCAGATTCAAGACTCCGTTTGGAGTAGGTTTTTAATTCATTCAGCATTTACATTTACTTTGTCTTATTTAATCACATTTGTCCTCTTCGCCTTATTTAATTTCATAACGTTTTTACCCGTCATTATGTTTACCTTTGCACACAAAACCATTTATGTTTTGTTTTCCCTAAACATGTTTGGCTAAATTATTGAATGCTGGCATGAGAGGATCGTTAATAGACGATGTTCTACGATTTCCTTTGTGGGCTGTTTTGATTTAAACGCAATTTTTTTGAACTTATTTTAATCTACCTTCACGAAAGTGATGCAATGAAAACGTGGATAAGATCGAAAGTCGTCCGACATTAAAGATTAAAATTGGTTTGTCTTTGGTTAACAAATACCGCGAAAACACTTTGATAATTAACTAGGAAGCTTTAACCTTTCAAGAAGGAGATTTTAAAACTATTTGCGGACGCGTTTATAGGTTTGGGATCTGGTTCCCTGAGAGAGAGCCAGGAACCCTTTTTAGTTAAAATTTCCAATCAAAATCGCTTTACTATTAAGTTAAGAGTCTAATTTCTTAAAAATGAGTTTACTACTTTAACGCGGTAAGTGCTTTCCATAAGTGAAAAATGGAGGGTATGAATTAGAGAGTGAAACTCGGTTCTGAATACGCGAAAGCGAAAGTTCCTGTTAAATTAATTATTTTCTAAATAAGATACATTGCCCCGTAAGTTATCTTAGTAGAGACAATCAGAGCATTGTCGATTGAATTACATTTCAGCATTGTTATTCATCTATTTTTATTAAAGTCTTTTATTTCGTTTCCTTCCTTTTAACTATTTCATCCGCCTTAGATAAATACCGTAACAACTGGAAACAATAGATCTTTGACTATTGGTCTCTGTGAGATCGATATCTTTTAAAACTACACGATAGGTTGTGCACTTGCAGTTAGATTGTATAAGCCTGATCAACATGTAATGATTCTTTCTCACATTTTCTTTGGTTGTGGTTTCGTTTACCAGGAGCACCCTTAGGGACTAGGTGTTAGACGATGGCTTGGATGTAGAAGAGGGGTTGAATAGATCCCATAGATTATTACACGCTAATGGTGTTTCAAAAATTGGTTTTAAAAAGTTTAATGCGGAAGCAACCATTGAATCAATTCGTCTACAACGAACCACTACTAGAAAAATCGGATATGCGTAAAGCCACTAAGAATGATGTGACGGAGGAGAAAAATAAGCTAGAATCAATAATACACAATGTAATCAACTCAAATATATTCACTTGATACTTTCCAATCACCAACGGGTGAATACATCAAACTTAATTCACAAAGCGCTTTAGAAACTTGTGCTTAATCAATTTATCAAACACTTTCCGTGCGAAGCACTCCAAGTGTAAATTTCAAAGCAATGTAAGTGTAGAGCTAATCTAAGTACAATCCAAGGGATTTCAGTATTTTTACAAATCAATTATTCAGCTCTATACTACACTACACCAAAAATTTTCAATCAATTGATAATTCACAAGTTTAATCAATATAAAAAATGTAAAAGTATAGAGAAAGGGAGAACATACACAATTTGATTAGGTGGTTCCCCTTTCGCCCTCGCTAAGGGTACCTCTGCCCCCAATTCCGAAAATGGAATTGAGATATGTATATATTACGGTTGCAAATTATTTATACAAGAGAAAACATAACCATCAAACCCTCAAACGTCTTTGATGTCGATGCAAAGTCTTCTCTCTCCTTGATTCAAGATGAATCAAGTGCCTCAAATTTGGTCGAACAAATCACCGTCTCACGCTACTCGATTACAAGAACCCGCAACTCTTCAATCCCCTTCACTCGGTCGATTTCGATCTTCCACAATTCGATCCCAAATATTTCTCGTACGATCCTCCGATTGTTGCTACTCGAATGACAGAACACTCCGTTCTTCAATCCCCTTCGCACGGCTGAATCCTTGTAGTGAAACGATTTATGCACAAACCCCCAAAATCACTCAGATTCTTGGAGGACAAAACCTAGGGTTTTATTCAAGAAACACCCACTAATTCTCAAACCAGCACGAAGGATACACCACTCCTAAGTCTGAACGCTATCACTTCAAAAAAATACACAACACTAACAAAAATGGTTATGTGTAGTTGTTAGAGAATGTAAGGTTGAAGATGAAGATGAAGAGAAAAATCAGTGCCTATTTCACGTTTCTTGTTGTCTATGTAAAAATGAGCCAAAATAATATATATACTATGCTGAAACAAAGTAACAGGAATAACAGAAATTTGAAATCAAAACACAGCAGAAAAATAGTGCAAAACTAGTGAACAGTCGACCTATACAGGTGGGAGGGTCGACCTGAGCAAACCCGTCAACCACACTGTGCAGAAAACTCATGTTTGCGTCGACCGGAACCGGACATGCGTCGACGCAACTTCCCAGTTTTTGACAATCTGAAATGCAGACGGCATGAGTCGACCGGAGGGTCGACGCGAGCACTCCATCTGCTAACTCTAAGAAATGCAACATAGTTGAGTCGACCAGAACAGGGTTGTGAGTCAACTCAAACCCTTGAAACTTGCAACACTCAATATTTTGACATTTCTAAAGGTTCCTAACAACACCTAATCCACATACAACATTATCAACATGATCAAACACATTTAAAAACACATAGTATGCATTATATATGAACCTACATGTATATTCTATATATGCTAGACATGATATGCTATTCTACACATAAATGTTTTGACATCATTAAAACTGAGTATAGAGACAACTAACCCTCACATACTCCCCCTTTTTGATGATGGAAAAATAGTAGCAAAAAGTCAAGCTTGGGGTATCATCCTCCCTCTAACTTCATGCATCCGTTGTTGTTTGATCAATCTCAATAGCTGTTATTGCTTGCAGTTTCTTCTCCCCCTTTGATAACATAAAAAAGAAAGAAATAATAGATCAAAGATACAATATCGAATTTGGCATTTTTACAGAATTTGCAACACGTAACCATTAACTCACATCCACATAAAATGCTTGTTACACATCCACATAAAATGCTTGTTAATGAGAAACATAATAAGATAAATAGAAACATGACAATAAAACTAACAAGCCAAAATGCTCAATAAACACATAATATGGTGCAGTACATTGTCACGTCATAGGAAAGCTGGAAAGAAAAAAGTACAATACCACTAAGAAGCGAAAACCACATAATGAAAAACACATGATAGATTCATTAAGATGAAATACGACAAACTAAACACAATCATAGATGAGATGAGATGCAACAGAAAATCCTCAAGGCCACCTCCCCCTAAAGTGATGGCCTCTTCTACGAAAATGATGATCATGAGGTGGTGGTGGAGGTTGTATGTCCAATTGTTCAGTCAATTCCAACACAACACTGTTTAGAACATTGAAACTAGTTATAAGGGCACAATTTTGGCTAGCAGCTGTCTCAGCCACGGTGTCGAACCTTCCTATTACATTGTTGGAAAAAGAATCGAAGTTGTTGGTGTGCGCTTGAAGCTCATCGTGTAGTGCCGTGAAACGTTCATCTTGATTTGTGGCAAATTGTTGCTGTTGGAGCTGTATATTCCTCATAAGCTCAAGAAGTTCCTCATTATTTTGTTGAGGACGCGGAGGTGATAGAGGAGTAACGTAGGAGTCTTGGTGATCCCAACTTTGAGTCGATGGCCTATAATTAGGACCAAGAGAGGTCCAACCAATATATTGCCATTGACCCCAGCCTTGGTCTTCCTCAAATTCCATGGTACATGATTGAGGCATCCAAGTACTGGTATGTTGCCATTTACCCCAGCCTTGGTCTTCCTCAGATTCCAGAGTAGATGAGTGAGGCATCCAAGCACTATTATCTTGATCATCAACACCCGTATCCATCTGATTTTCTTCTTCGTCTTCACTTTGTTCTTCTTCTTCTTCCTCGTCGCCTGTTTCATCACTCTCATCAGATTCCTGCAAAACAGAGGTGGTTGATTTCACAATATACCGATACCTTCTCTCTTTAATATCCCAGAGATGTCCCATCATGGTCAACGTCTTCTGACTAAATTCTTGGTCGGTGGTGAGAGATTTGTACGAAAGACCAGGAACACATATTTATGCATGGTTGAGTACAATTTGGATGAAGGAGGCGTAAGACAACGTGGTCCCTCTACCGGAGTCACGCAGAGTGTACATCCTGCTTGCAAAGTAATAAGGCCAACTGATTTTGATTTTGTTTTTCAGAATATACATCAATTGGACCTCAGGCTGATCAACCCTAGAATATCCGCCTTTCTTGGGTCGAAGAATATGTGATATAATCAACTGCTGGATCCTATCAAAGGGATTTAAATGTCTAGTTGTCACTGATTTCATAAACAGATCACTATCCACAATCTGGTCCGAATACAGTTTCTTCAAAATAAAATTCAAAGCTTGCTTAAAGTTATAACCCTCAACAGTCTTCGTATCAGTTGCATGTTCTGCAGGATCAACATTGAGCATAGGCATACTAAACAGATCCCTCAAAGTAGAGTCTTTGATAGCAACAACTTTATTCCCTAACTTACAGTTAAACATATAACCCTCAAACTTACCCATCAAACCAGTATAGAAAATTCGAACTAAGTCCTCATTGTATTTAGTATCACATTCTAAATATTTTCTGAAGTTTTGAAAATCCAACAACTCCATGACTTCCTCTATATGCATTCTTTCAGCTGCACGACGGTAGTAAACATATTGCTTAACAATAGAACGTTTACTCAATTTGTTCTCATATAGAGTAGTAAATTCATCAGATACAAGAGATGAAAATGTTACCGGTGAACTAGGAGGAGGTTGAGAAGTACCAGCTTGAGATGATGGGTCCCTTGTGACTCTTTTGTGAGTGATTCTTTGAGAAGCCATTGAGATAGATGCTTGATAAGGATGAGTAGTGACTAACTTGTATCAATTTGATGAGAAACCCAAATGTGGTAGTTGAGAGATTTGGGGTTAGAGTTTGTTTATAGAGTTTTAGCGAAGAGGAGAAGATGAGGAGAATGACTTGATGCAATGAACATAATATGATAATGACAATTAAAAGAATCATGAAAAGTATAAAAATCAATAAATGGGTCAAAGAAAATCGTGAAACCCAAGAACTTTTCAGGATGTGTCAGTGACGCGTTGACCGCTGGCCTATGTGCGTCGACGCATACTTGTGTGTTTTCTGCAATAACAAAAATCAATGTTTTGAATCGACCAAAGGGTCGCCCTGAGCTTCCCAGCCTCTAAACGTGAACAAATCCCATATTGGTGAGTCGACCAGAGTCCTGTTTAGGCCGACTCAACCAGTGAAACAACGCAAAAACCATATAGATGTGTCATTTATGCACCAACTTTGGATAAATAAGAAGCCAACACAAACATCAAACATTTAAATGGATAAAGTATGCTTAATTGTGCAACAAACATCAGTTTCAACACTTAACATGGTACATCCACTTAAAAGAAACTTATGAAGAGGAATGCTATTACCTTAATCATGATTGACGATGAATGCCGTCATATATATATGGAGAGCCAGTATATTGATGAATTCTCAAGCACGATCCGAGATGTCGAGAACGCCTAGTTCCCTACGGATGTGAAAGAAAGGCTCTGTAGCGAGTGGTTTTGTAAAAATGTCAGCAAGTTGATTTTTAGTATCAACATGCTCAAAGACCACATCACCTTTCTCTACATGATCCCTAAGGAAGTGATGACATATTTCGATATGCTTGGTGCGTGAATGCAATACGGGGTTCTTAGTTAGGTTAATGGCACTTGTGTTGTCGTATAGAATAAGAATACGCTCAAGTTTTAAATTGAAGTCGAGCAATTATTGCTTAAGCCTTAGAGCTTGAGCACAACAACTGCCGGCGACAACGTATTCCGCCTCGGCTGTTGACAAAGCAACGAAAACTTGCTTTTTGCTATGCCAACTCACCAAAGGAATTTGAGAAAAAATGACATGTGCCACAAGTGCTTTTCCTATCCGATATGCACCCGTCAAAATCGGAATCGGAGTAGCCAACCAAGGAGCAATCATTACCCGTGGAGTACCAAAGCCCATACTTTGGAGTACCGGAGAGGTATCTAAGTATGCACTTAACGGCTTTCAAGTGAGATTCCTTGGGATGTGATTGATATCTTGCACACATGTAAACACTGAACATAATGTCAGGATGTGATGCGGTGAGATAGAGGGGAGATCCAATCATACCTCTATACTTCTTTACCTCTACATCCTTACCATTTTCGTCACGATCAAGATTAGCACAAGTAGGCATCAGATTATAAATTGCCTTGCTGTTTACCATGTCAAAACGTTTGAGAATCTTAAGACAATATTTCTTCTGACTCACAAACGTGCCCTCTTCGAGTTGTTTGATTTGCAATCCGAGGATATAATTGAGCTCCCCCATCATGCTCATCTCAAACTCACCCTGCATCAAACTAGAAAACTCCTTGACCAAGGTCATGTTAGTAGACCCGAAAATGATATCATCAACATAAATTTGTACCAAAATTAAATGTTTTCCTTGACGTTTAATAAAGAGGATTGTGTCAACCTTGCCTCTTGAATACCCTTGATCAAGTAGAAATTTGCTAAGACGTTCATACCAAGCCCTATGGGCTTGTTTAAGTCCGTACAGAGCACGTTTAAGTTTGTAAACATGATCAGGATATTCGTGGGATTCAAAACCCAGAGGTTGGGCTACATAAACCTCTTCATTGATGTATCCGTTAATGAAAGCACTTTTAACATCCATCTGAAACAATTTGAAATTTTTAGTGCAAGCGTAAGAAAGTAAAAGGCTTATAGCCTCGAGTCGGACAACCGGCGTATAAGTTTCCTCATAGTTGATTCCTTCCTCTTGGTTATACCCCTGCGCTACAAGCCGCGCTTTGTTTATAGTTATGACTCCATTTTTGTCGAGCTTATTCCTAAACACCCATCTGGTGCCGATTACTCGATGACCTCGCGGAGGGGGGACAAGGTCCCAAACCTCATTTCTCCTGAATTGATTTAGTTCATCTTGCATTGATAAAAACCAATGGTCATCGAGTAAGGCCTCTTTTGAGTTTTTAGGTTCAACTTGCGAAACGAAAGCGGAGTAATAACAGAAGTTACTTAGCTTGGAGTGAGTTGTTACTCCCTTTGAGATGTCACCGAGAATGTTGTAGATGGGATGGTGTTGTACCCCAAATTTTGACCCCTTAGATGTCATAACATCTTTTGCATGAGCATCATAGATCAATCACCTATGCATTGTTAACTAACCATTTTATCAGTTTTTGTTCGTTTTGTTTCACTTGTAAATTAGGGTTTGTTTCAAGAGACCCCCTCTCCTCAATAATCCAATGTGATTTGTTTCCATCACAATTTCTTCCTCAAGGACCAAGCAAGGTCGTCAGGACAAGGGTTTGTGTGGTATGGTTTGAGATCTAGTGGAAGTTTGACCTAATCTTGGTCAAACAAGTGGTTTTGTATCAGTATCAGGTTATCAGGCCGTGGCATAGATTCTGAATTAGGTTTTGGTCCTCATCAAGTCATTTGTTTCATAAGTGTGCACTCAAGGCACGAGGATTAGGGTTTCTCACCCTTGGAGTTTATGATTGACAAGTGTCGTTCAGTTGAGTCTCTTGAGGTTAGTAGGATCAGTGTGTGTGCAAGTACTTATTGGGTGGTTAAAGTTTTCACTTTTGGTCTGAGGATTCGTCAGGTTGTTCAGTCAAGGTCATTTTAGGTTGAATTTGAGTTTGTGGAAGATTTGTGGCAGTCAAGTGCATTGGTGGAATTTTTAAGTTTTGTGGAGGCATGTTACCTTTACCTATTTTTCAAACTATCCACTTTTAAACCCATTTCCATATCTATTCCATAACCTTTTTATCCATTTTAATCCAATCTTTTCATATCCACTTCATTCACATTTTTGTTATCATCCACTTTAATTGTCCAATCTTTTCTATTTTATCCATTTATCCATTTCACTATTATTATTATCCACCTTTTTATTTTATTTTATTTATCCAAATAATTTGATATCCATTTTCCATTTTTATCTTCTTTAAAATCCATTTATAATTAATTCACATTTTCATTCTTTTCCTCAAAGTCCAATACAATACAATTCTCCAAGCCTCATTTTTTTTCTGCTGTACCAGTACAACCATATCACACACAAAAGCAAACCTTCGTACAACTTTCACCACTTTTCCACTCCAACTTGCTGCAATAGCCCTGCAAAAATATCAACAGCCACGCAACAAGGAGCCTCTACACAATCCAAAGCCTGCTATATCATAAAACTTGGAAAACCCTGCTACTCTTTTTCAAAACCGTACTTCTTTTTACAGCTTGCACAACAAGCTTCTCCATAAAAACACAACCCAACACAACAATAAACTATCAACAACAACACGCCACAATGGGAATCTTCAGCAAACCCACGTTTCAGCCTTCAATCCACCCTTTTCAAATTCACACCAGCCTTTCCACAAATCTTAAAACAACCATTCAATCAGGAACAATCCATCCAAAACCCAAAATCAAATCTCTCACTCCTTTCCATCAGCAATAAAACCTTCAACATCACCCATACCTATTCCGAAACATCGAACAGATCCAGAAAAAGAAGAAGATAAAATGAGAAAGTGAGACAATTTGAAAATGAGCGTACAAACTTGAAGTGAAACGAATCCAGAAAGAAAGTCGTTCACGCAAGAAAGAAAGATCGAGGTTCACGGATGAATCCGTTGGTGATTTACCCTTGACTACCGTTGATGAATTACCGTCGATGATTGCAAAAATTGTTGTTGCCTTCGTTTTTTCTTTGAAAAAACCTTGACTTTGTTTTCAGTATTTGATTCGATGATGAAGGTTTACCTTCTGAGCATTTAGCAGCTTCTTTTGTCGTGTTAGGAAAACAGGATGAGGATCTGATAACTTTTCGTTTTAACATGAACCATTATCCTGTTTTCTATTTTTTTTTTAAGATGACCTTGTCCCTTGTTTGTTAAAAATGGAAGGATCGTGGACTCATTTGGTAATGATGGGCTTCAGGCCCATTTGACTGCTAAGCGTCACCCCTGTTTGTTTGTAGCCGCACCCCATCTCATGTGGTTCATTTGTCTATTTCTTTTTTTTTAAGATTTGTTTTTTCTTTATGTTTTTCAAACTTATATATATATATATATATATATATATATATATATATATATATATATATATATATATATATATATATCATTTTCAACAAGTTTTTATCATTTAATTAGTTTAAGTTATTTCTTGATATTAGCTTGTTGATTCTATTTTCTTTTATAATGGCCTATGATAGTAAAAATTCTTGATTTTATTGATTTGTTCAAGTCACAAAAATCTTGATTTGTATGAGGCTCATTTTCTTTTTTTGTTGGTCAATGAAGGTTTAATCAAGAGATCTTCGATTTATCGATCTAAATCCTTATTTAGACGAGGCCAACTTTAGTTTCATTTCGGTCCCATTTTCTCTATTTTTTTGGGGTCGATGATATTACAAAATCATGACTTAGTTGATTTATTCAAAATGACTAAAATTCTTGATATGTATGAGGCTCATCATTTTATTTTGTTGGTCAATGAAAGTTAAATATCGAGATTATCGATTTACCGATATAAATCTTGATTAAATACGAGACCATCTTCATTTTCACTTTATTTCATTTCCTTTATTTTTAGGCCAATGATATTACAAAATCATGACTTGGTTGGTTTATTCAAAATGACTAAAAGTCTTGATATGTATGAGGCTCGTTTCTTTATTTTTGTTGGTCAATGAAAGTCGAATATCAAAAGATTATCGTTTCTCCGATTAAATCTTGATTAAGACGAGACCAATTTTATTTTCCATTTCAATCCCATCTTCTTTATTTGGGCCGATGATATCACAAAAATCATGACTTGGTTAATATGAGGCCATTCTATTCAAAATCACTAAAGTCTTGATAAATATGAGGCCATTCTATTTTTTAGTTTATTGGTCAATGAAAGTCAAACATCAAGGTTATCAATTTATCGATTCAAACCTCGATTAAGACGAGACCAACTTTATATTCTTTTCGCATTTTTCTTTTATCTTCATTTTCATTTTTGATCAATGAAGTTCTTTATTCACGAACATTAATTATCGAAGCGATCAACCTTCATTATTTCAAATCTGTAGTGAGTGATCATTGAGATATCTTTCTATACTTTGGGATCGTGATAGGTTACCTTCGAATAATTAACGAAAGTTTGTGATTAAGACGAGATCTCCACCTTTTCTTTTCGTGTAACACGATTTCTTTGGAGAATGATTCTCAATATCATTTCTCCATCGTGTCTTAACACAAAGATTGAATTGTGCCTCCTCCTATAGTGTGGTCTTCCTCATAAACCGTGCTACAACGGTTTAGCACTACATTGGACCTGATTCATCGATCCAATAAATTAATCATTAACCACTAACTTTACTTTCAGTCAATATATCTTGATTTATTCTTTATGTCAATATTATATCTTGTTCATATTATCTTGATTATATTGTTGTTCATATTGTTCACATTTACATCATACTCGTACTTGTTCATTTTCCCCTTCCAAAGGAAAGTTTTTTCACTTTGACTCCTAAGTCACAATCCATTCCCATTTCACCTTGGCCTCCTAGAGCCATTTTCCCCCATAGTTTAGTAATAGGATAGAGTTATCGAGAACTCTATGTGATTCTCTACCACGAGAACTCACTTTCCTTTACTTAGACTTATAGATTTATCGAGAACTCTATGTGATTCTCACTATCATGAGAACTCACTTTCTCCACCCATGACGTAGACTTAGAGAGTTATCGTGAACTCTAAAATGAGCTCAGACTCATTTCCCTTTGGAACGTTGGCCATAGTCAATGTTTCTTTTCTTTCACCCTTAGTTAGGTGAACTACGGTTGCTCTGATTCTTTAGTCAGATACGTAGGCACAAGATGCGACGTCTTGGCGAGCAAAACTTAGTGTACATACCTAGGTCTTTACCTTACCCTTAGCAGATATCTTAGCAAGTAAACATAACATAACACAAACTTAACAAGAGGTTCCTGTAGAGTACTACATATACTTATGGTGCTACTACCTTCCCTTAGTATAACCAACCCCCGAACCTTAGATCTCCCCCATTTAGGTTTTTCTCGATCTTGAACCTTTCCTTTGGATAAATCAAAGTCGGTTGTAAAAGAAAAATGATGCAAGTAAATTAATAGCTTGTTATCTGATTTTCACCGCAACAGATGGTCTTTGGAAGACTTCCAAGCTGGTGGAAGATCATCTTTATTAGACGGAAGATCCTTGAAATTCTGGTACCAGACGTGTGATGTTAAGGTGCGATGTCACAACAACACACTCTGCACAATGGATAACAATAACAGTAAATAAATCAACACAATGATTTGTTCACCCAGTTCGGTCTAACTACCTACGTCTGGGGGCTACCAAGCCAGGGATGAATTTCACTACTTGTAGAATTAAATTACAGACTCAACAACCCAGTTGACAATCTCCTAATCTTAATTCCTACTAGTGACTTTCTACCTAAGAAACCACTTAGATATGAGAACACTACTCAATCCCTAAAACCACTCAAAGAACAACCTCTTTGAGAACCCTTGATTCTGCTTCACAGCTTTGATCAAGTAATACAACTCTCTTTGCTTCACAGCTTTAGAGAGGACAGAATACGACACAGCAATTCACCCTAGAATTCTGGTTATACACCTTGTACAAAATACTCAAGACACTCAGCCTCTGCTCTTGATCTTCTCCCCGTATTTCTGTACCTTCTTCCTTGGTCTTGTGCGCTTTATATAGCTCCTTGAATTTGGATTGGATTTGTCACAATATTTGATCAGATTTGTTAATTAAAAACTGAATCTTTTAAAACAGATTTTATCCCCAAAATCTTTTTAAATCTTCCACCTTTTAATTCTCCAACAAACCTGCAATCAAATCTCCCATGTAACAGAAAATATCTAGCCCAAGATATTCTCATCCAACGAGTCAACACTCTCCACAATTCCAGCTAATACGCGACCCTAAGAACAACAAGCCCATGTTGTCATTATCTTCAGTTCTGCAGGTCTGATGTTACAACATCACCTATGTGACATCAGACATCCACTTCAGCAACTAGCAACCTTAACACAGCCCAGTGTTAAGTGCAATGTTATGACATCAAGCCCATGACATCAAACATCGTTAACCTTCACAACTTAGTACAGCCCAGTACTAAGACTCAATGCTGCAACATCAACACCATGACATCAGCATTGAACACCTTGTTGTTTTACCAAAATTCCAGCCAATCCAGGAACTTTCAATCTCCCCCTTTGGCTAATTTTGGCTAAAACAATCTCTGCATCTTCAGAGACTTCAGCAGCGGAATATCTTCAATATTTTGAAATACACTTCATCAGCAGTAGTTTGACAATCTTCATAGTCTTCATTACTAGATCTGCTGCAGCACCATCTTCATTATTGACAGCAGCCAATTGGTGCTCCCCCTCAAGAACATGAACCAGCATCACAGCTGTTCAGTAGCTCACAATGTGCAGCACTTTTCTCCCCTTTGATGTCTGCTTGGCTACACTCTTCAATTGCCATGATATCTTCACTAGTTCAGTCAAGACTCCTCCTCACTGCAGCAATGTTGCTCAGCATAGCAACTGTCAATAACTCCCCCTTAATATCTGCATCACACTTGCAGCATATGGCAATAATAACTCTTGACTATCTTTGACACTTGAACCTCTTGGCTATTTCTCATCTCCCCCTTTTTAGCCACAATTTGACAAACCTCAACAAGAAGTCCTATGACACCCATCTATTCAAGGCCATGATTCAATCTTGTCTTCAGACATCTCCTCAGAAGCATGTGCGCACAAGATTCAAACAATTTCCTTCATATGACTAGAACCATCCAAAGCCACACCAATCAACAGCCTAATGTCATAACACGCTATCTGACATTATATCCTCATAAGAAGCAACCAATCTCCACAAGCATGCAATCTTCACAATAAATGCACCTTTGCTGCGAAATCCATAGACAAGTACTCCCCCTGTCAAATGCTCTAGATGAATATGAACACTTGCTGAGCACATTCATTTCGGTACCACTGTCTCTTTTTCCACATACAGTCATTCCCTGATCTACTTCAGTCTCCTCTACATTCTCCATCCAAGGCAGACTTTCTACTTCATCATTCTCCCGTATGACTATGTAGACGCTCCTTAGGTATAATTTAAGCACCAAGCTTCAGATCCAGAACAAGGACATCCTTCACCAAGGACACTCTTGACACCAGGGTATTACATATGCTCTACTACTAGATTTACTATCAGCAAAGTAATCCAAACTCAACACTGTGTCACAACCTCCACAGATTCTCAGAATACTTATAAGCTTTACTGAGATCCAGTCTCTTCAAGAGATCACACTTCCTCTTTCCTTACATCCACCAGTAGTTGTTGAAACTGGTGATGTCTTCAAAGACAGTAGTCATGCTTAAACACATGACCATAATCTCCACTTCTTCTGACCAAAATGCTAGAGCATTCAATTCCACATGTCCAATCTTAATCATCTTCCAGATCTAACCACCAGCAAACATGATGTTATAACATCTTTTGGGACATCAGCTTCTCATCACCATTCAAAGGACTCATTGCACAGAGAAGTCCTTCAAGAAGCTCCCAATAAAACACAGTCAGAGCAACTTATTCATACACACCTGAATACCATAAGTTCCCACACCCTCTCTGAACCATATCCTAGCAAACTCAACCATATCCAGAGTATTTATACCAAATTCTTTTTCCAGAACATACTTCCACCATTTTATGAAAAGCACAGGAATGTTATCTAGTATGCCCTTTTGAATTTTCTCAGAAGTTCTAACAACAACGGCTTCCTTCATTTGAGAGATATCCTGGACATTATCCTCAGACTTATCTCTGATCTTCCTAGAGATGAACACTTTACTCCTGGATTTTGTAGTACCATCCACATAGATTTTCTGCTTAGCAGTTCTCATCTTTGGAGGTGACTCAATAGCTTTCCTCTTTCTTGATTTCAGTCGTTTAGCAACCCCAGGAACCACTTTTGCAATTAGTTCATCATCAGCTCTAACATCTGCATCTTCCAACCTAAGGATTGTCAACTTGTGAAATTTTTCTTCTGAACTATAGGAGTCATTAGTCAGGTTGTCATCTTTCTTGGCCTTGCAAGTATTCAGCTCCCAACACTTCTTAAGGTCACAGCTTTTGATCCTTCCATCAGCATTATTGACTCCTTCATCTTGCTCACATAACTGACTACTCACATCATCCAACTTAGGAGTAACAGCACCATAAGTCATTAACCCAGATTGACTTTTCACCATATTTTCACACTTGAGGTCATCATCTGATGTTACAGCATCATCACTAGATAAGTTGTCCACTTGAGGTATCCACTGATAGCAATTATCTTTGGATCTTACTCCCTTCATCACTACCTCATTCTGCTCATCAGCTACCACACATTCATCTTTGGTGTAGCTTACGTTGTAACCTTCATCACAAAGTTGACTTATGCTAATTAAATTAGCACTCAACCCTTGAACAAGGAGCACATTATCAAGAGTAAGGCCATCATGATTCTTCACTCTTCCAACTCCTTCTACTACTCCTTTTTCACCATTGCCAAAAATAACACCATTTGCATGGCAAGGATTGAACTCTACCAAATGCTTCTTGGATCCAGTCATGTGCTTTGAACATCCACTGTCAAAGTACCATGCATCCATAGCAAAATGTTCATCTGATGTGTGAGCCAATAGACACTTCACCTTCTCCTTAGGTACCCATTATTTAACAACTTTGGGCCTGTACTCTCTCCATCTGTTTTGAGGTTGAGGGTATCTATGCAGCTTGTAGCAAGAGTACTGCATATGTCCAAACCTTCCACAATAAAAGCATCTCACCCTTTCATCTCTGAATCTTCTGCCATGATGAGATTGCTTAGGCTGCCCTCCATAATGTGATCTCCTCCTACCATAACTGGCTTGCCTTCTATTATGCTGGTATCTTCTTCCATTAGGAGGTTGAGAATGTTGTTTCCTGGATTGTCTCCCATGATGGTGTGGCTTTCTTCTTCCATAGATATGAGGAACAACATTGGTGTAACCATACTCCTGATGTTGAGACACCTGATAAGACATGTGCTTTTTGAACTGAGCAGCTTGCATGCTCTTGTGGTGTTGTGGGGGCATATACTGACTAGCTCCTTGTGGCTGCTTTCTCTTCTGATTAGGACCAGTCTTCTTCTCAATCTTCTTAGGTTGTGAAACATCAGCTTTCTTAGTTGTAGGATCCTGCTTCTTTGGCTGATGTTGAGACAAAGGTTGTGACACTTCCTTCTTTGAACCTGAAGTGCTTGCTTCTGAAGTTCCCTTATCCTCAGCCACATAACCTATTCCAGCTTTGTCTCCAGCAGCTTTTTCTGACTGTAGTATCTTGTCAAGAGTGGCTGTCCCACTGTTCAACATTCTAACAGATTTAGTCACATGATTAAGATGAGCTTTGACACATAAGACTTCTTTTTCCAATTCAGCTTTGTCATTCTCTTGCTGAGCAATCTATTTCTTCTGTTGATTCCTCTCCTGACATAGTTCAACACTCTTTAAGCACAACTCTTTGTAGGTTGAAGCTAGCTCATCATAAGTGACTTCTCCATCACTATCATCATCAGGTTCAATAATTCCTGTCAAAGCTGTAACATGCTTTGCTGACTCAATTTCACTTTCACTATCAGAGTCAGACCAGGAAACTGTCATGCCCTTCTTCTGCTTCTTCAAGAATGTGGGACACTCTTTCTTGACATGTCCATACCCTTCACATTCAAAGCACTGAACTCCTTTATCTTGGGCAGTCTTCTCTTCATCCTTCTCTTTTGCCTTGCTGTTGTCAGAAGAGATGTTCCTGACATTAGGCTTGGAGTTATTGTTCATCCTCTTGAACACTTTGTTGAACTGTCTTCCCAACAGAACTATGGCTTGAGACAGATCCTCCTGAGACTCATCATCTGTAACTTTCTTAACTTCTGCAGGAGTGGAAACCAAGGCTATACTTTTGGGCTTCTTTTCAGGTTCTTCCTCATTCAAACCAAGCTCAAAAGTTTGAAGAGATCCAATGAGCTCATCAACCCTCATCTTGCTGATGTCTTGTGATTCTTCAATGGCAGTTACCTTCATCTTGTACTTCTTAGGAAGAGACCCCAGGATTTTCCTTACAAGCTTTTCTTCTGACATCTTTTCTCCAAGGGCACTGGATGCATTAGCCAGCTCAAGCACACTCATATGGAAGTCATGGATAGTCTCATCTTCCTTCATCTTCAGACTCTCAAACTTCGATGTTATAAGCTGGAGTCTTGACATCTTAACTCTAGATGTTCCTTCATGAGTGGCCTTCAAAATATCCCATGCTTTCTTAGCAACCTCACAGGTATTAATTAACCTGAAAATATTCTTATCCACTCCATTGAAGATTGCATTTAAAGCTTTGGAATTTCCAAGGGCAAGCTCATCTTCTTCCTTGGTCCATTCTTCTTCCGGCTTCAGCTTTGAGGTGCCCTCTTTATCTTTGCCAGCATCATCTTTTTCAAACACCACAGGAGCTTTCCATTCTTTAATGACGGCCTTCCAATCTCTGTTGTCCAATGACTTTAAGAAAGTAGTCATTCTAGGCTTCCAATACTCATAGTTTGAGCCATCCAATATAGGGGGTCTGTTGACAAATCCTCCAACCTCTTTGTCCATCTTCACACCAGAAAGTATCTTCCCCAGATCTCACCCAGAGCCAGACAGGATGCCTGCTCTGATACCAATTGAAATTCTGGTACCAGACGTGTGATGTTAAGGTGCGATGTCACAACAACACACTCTGCACAATGGACAGCAATAACAGTAAATAAATCAACACAATGATTTGTTCACCCAGTTCGGTCTAACTACCTACGTCTGGGGGCTACCAAGCCAGGGATGAATTTCACTACTTGTAGAATTAAATTACAGACTCAACAACCCAGTTGACAATCTCCTAATCTTAATTCCTACTAGTGACTTTCAACCTAAGAAACCACTTAGATATGAGAACACTACTCAATCCCTAAAACCACTCAAAGAACAACCTCTTTGAGAACCCTTGATTCTGCTTCACAGCTTTGATCAAGTAATACAACTCTCTTTGCTTCACAGCTTTAGAGAGGACAGAATACGACACAACAATTCACCCTAGAATTCTGGTTATACACCTTGTACAAAATACTCAAGACACTCAGCCTCTGCTCTTGATCTTCTCCCCGTATTTCTGTACCTTCTTCCTTGGTCTTGTGCGCTTTATATAGCTCCTTGAATTTGGATTGGATTTGTCACAATATTTGATCATATTTGTTAATTAAAAACTGAATCTTTTAAAACAGATTTTATCCCCAAAATCTTTTTAAATCTTCCACCTTTTAATTCTCCAACAAACCTGCAATCAAATCTCCCATGTAACAGAAAATATCTAGCCCAAGATATTCTCATCCAACGAGTCAACACTCTCCACAATTCCAGCTAATACGCGACCCTAATAACAACAAGCCCATGTTGTCATTAGCTTCAGTTCTGCAGGTCTGATGTTACAACATCACCTATGTGACATCAGACATCCACTTCAGCAACTAGCAACCTTAACACAGCCCAGTGTTAAGTGCAATGTTATGACATCAAGCCCATGACATCAAACATCGTTAACCTTCACAACTTAGTACAGCCCAGTACTAAGACTCAATGCTGCAACATCAACACCATGACATCAGCATTGAACACCTTGTTGTTTTACCAAAATTCCAGCCAATCCAGGAACTTTCAATCCTCCTCACTCTTCACGGGTTGGCGATCTTTTTCCTCCTTAACATGCACTACTTCAGGTTGATCAGTCTCTTTATTAGTGTCCTTGAGTATGTCTTCAGAAGATACACCTGCACCATGAACAAAACTACATTTTCTGACATTTTTCGGATAAGACTCATCAAAAGTAACATGAACCGACTCCTCAACATTAAGTAACCTCTTATTGTAAACCCTATATGCCTTACTTGACTGAGAGTATCCAAGAAAAATACCCTCTTCGGCCTTAGCATCAAACTTACCAAGTGTCTCTTTACCATTGTTCAACACGAAACACTTACAACCAAAAACGTGAAGGTGAGAGACATTGGGCTTTCTCCCTTTTAAAAGCTCAAACGGTGTCTTGTTTAGAATAGGACGGATAAGCACCCTATTCAAAATGTAACAAACCGTACTTATGGTGTCGACCCAAAAGTATTTTGGAAGTCCACTCTCTTTGATCATAGTCCTTCCTAATTCTTCCAAAATTCTATTTTTGTGTTCCACAACCCCGTTTTGTTAAGGGGTACGTGGTGTGAAAAAATTATGATCAATTCCATGGCTTTCACAAAATGCTTCAAAAAGATGATTTTCGAACTCACCCCCATGATCACTTCTAATTGATATAATGTTCGTGTTTAATTTGTTTTGGGATAACTTGGCAAATCTTTCAAAGGCCGAAAAGGTATCACTCTTGTTTGCTAAGAAAATAGTCCAGCAAAACCGAGAAAAGTCATCGACTATCACAAAACCATAATAGTTACCACCTAGGCTTTTAATCCTAGATGGTCCAAAGAGGTCCATATGGAGGAGCTCAAGGGGTCTCGTAGTTGAAACAATGTTTTTAGATTTGAACGAGATCCTTGTTTGCTTCCCCATTTGACAAGCATCACAAAGATGATCCTTTGTGAATTTGATTTTGGGAAAACCGATGACAAGGTCTTTAGAGACTATTTTGTTAAGCAAATCAAAGTTGACATGCGCCAACCGTCTATGCCATAACCATGATTCTTCATTCATGGTGACTAGACACTTGTCGCTACTCAACGCTACCTCATTTAAATCTAGCATATAGACGTTATTTACCCTCAAGCCCTTAAACACATCCTTTTTATCACTATTCTTAATTATGCAACAATCCTTAGAAAAAGATACTTTATAGTCCTTGTCACATAATTGACTAATGCTTAAAAGGTTATGTTTAAGGCTCTCAACAAGAAGCACATAAGAGATAGTAGTAGATGAGGAGTTACACTACCTTTGCCAAGAATTTGTCCCTTGTTGTTGTCTCCGTAGGTAACAAACCCCTTTTACTTTGCCACAAAGTCGATGAAAAGAGATATGTCTCCTGTCATATGTCTTGAGCAACCACTATCCAGAACCCATCTTCTTTCAGTGGTCTCAAGACGTTGTACCTCTTTCTTCTTGTTTCGATGTGCCATAAGACAAAGATTGATGAATTCACTTTTGCCACTTGAGCTGTCATCTTTTTCCGACTCGCTATCGCTTTCCCAAGCGATGTATGCTCGTCTAGATTTATTTGACTTTTTCTGTTGACGACTCTTATCCTTATCCTTGTCTTTCTTAAGTGATGGACAATCCGGCTTGTAATGGCCGAACTTTCCACAATTGAAACAAGATTCTTTCGACTTGCCACTCTTGTTGCCTTCATTTCTTGATTGCCTTCTAAATTTGACGAGATTTTTATCCGAGTGCTGAATTTCATTCTTTCGAATGTACCTATTATATCTTTTGACAAATAGCCCCATACCATCACTCGAGTCATCATCTTCATCATTGTTGGTTTCATTGTCACTTTGCTCTTGAGATGTGGACTTTGAACAAGAAGCCTTAAGAGCTATTGACTTCTTTTCCATTTCCTTTATTTTCTCTTTTTTTACACTCTTCTCAAGTTTTTCCATGTTGATGAGCACTTGCTCATGTTCATCGAGTTTTCCAAATAATGTCGTGAGGTCTAAAGTAGTTAGATCATTGGCCTCCTTGATCGCGGTGAACTTTGGTTGCCATTCCCTGTTAAGACACCTCAAGATTTTGCATGTCGGAAATGGTTTCCCCTTGCTTCATGTAAAAAAGATCGAACTCTTGCGTTAATGTGTTGATTCGGGTCAATTTCACATCATTAGTACCTTCGTGGGCTACTTGTAAAGCATCCCACATGGCTTTGGTCGTTGCACAGTGAGAGACTCGATAATATTCGTCAACTCCCAAAGAGGAGATCAAAATATTCCGAGCCTTCTAGTCATAGCTGTACTTTTTCTCATCCTCATCATTCCATTGTGCTTCCGGCTTGGGCACAACAACATTATTTTCATCGGTCATGGTTATTTCCATAGGATCATTTAAAATAACATTCTAAACCTTCTGATCAATGGAATTTATATGCACGCGCATACAATCTTTCCAGTAGCTATAATTCTCGCTTGTAAAAACTGAAGCTCTATTATAAGCCCCTTTAGGTTCGTTCACCATTTTCTAAGAAATTATATTGAAGCACCAGATAAACCGGAGCTCGTGATACCACTTCTTAGACGATGGCTTGGATCTAGAAGGGGGGTTGAATAGATCCCATAATTTATTACATGCTAACGGTGTTCTAAAAATTGGTTTTAAAAAGTTTAATGCGGAAGCAACCACTGAATGAATTCGTCTACAACGAACCACTACTAGAAAAATTAGATATACGTAAAGCCACTAAGAATGATGTGGGGGAGGATAAAAATAAGCTAGAATCAACAATACACAATGTAATCAACTCAAATATATGCACTTGATATTTTCCAATCACCAACGGGTGAATACAACAAACTTAATTCACAAAGCGCTTTAGAAACTCGTGCTTAATCAATTTATCAAACACTTGGCGTGCGAAGCACTCCAAGTGTAAATTTCAAAGCAATGTAAGTGGAGAGCTAATCTAAGTACAATCCAAGGGATTGTAGTGTTTTTACAAATCAATTATTCAGCTCTATACTACACTACACCATAAATTTTCAATCAATTGATAATTCACAAGTTTAATCAATATCAAAAATGTAAAAGTATAGGGAAAGAGAGAACAAACACAATTTGATTAGGCAGTTCCCCTTTCTTCCTCGCTAAGGGTACCTCTGCCCCCAATTCCTAAAATGGAATTGAGATATGTATATATCACGGTTGCAAATTATTTATACATGAGAAAACAGAACCATCAAACCGTCAAACGTCTTTGATGTCAATGCAAACTCTTCTCTCCCCTTGATTCAAGATGAATCAAGTGTCTCGAATTTGGTCGAACAAATCACCGTCTCACACTACTCGATTGCAAGAACCCGCAACTCTTCAATCCCATTCACTCGGTCTATTTCGATCTTCCACAATTCGATCCCAAATCTTTCTCGTACAATCCTCTGATTGTTGCTACTCGACTGACAGAACACTCCATTCTTCAATCCCTTTCGCACGTCTGAATCCTTGTAGAGAAACGATTTGTCCAAAATCACTCAGATTCTTGGAGGACAAAACCTAGGGTTTTATTCAAGAAACACCCACTGATTCTCAACCCAGCACGAAGGATACACCACACCTAAGTCTGAACGTTATCACTTCAAAAAAATACACAACACTAACAAAAATGGTTATGTGTAGTTGTTAAAGAATGTAAGGTTGAAGATGAAGATGAAGAGAAAAATCAATGTCTATTTCACGTTTCTTGTTGTCTATGTAAAAATGAGCCAAAACAATATATATACTATGTTGAAACAAAGTAACAAGAATAACAAAAATTTGAAATCAAAACATTGCAGAAAAATAGTGCAAAACTAGCGAACGGCCGACCTATACAGGTGGGAGGGGCGACCTGAGCGAACCCATCAACCACACTGCGTAGAAAACTCATGTTTGCGTCGACCTAAACAGGACATGCGTCGACGCAAACCGCCCAGTTTTTGACAATCTGAAATGCAGACAGTATGAGTCGACCGGAGGGTCGACGCGAGCACTCCAGCTGCTAACTCTAAGAAATGCAACATAGTAGAGTCGACCAGAACAGGGTTGTGAGTCGACTCAAACCCTTGAAACTTGCAACACTCAATATTTTGACATTTCTAAAGGTTCCTAACAACACCTAATGCACATACAACATTATCAACATGATCAAACACATTTAAAAAACACATAGTATGCATTATATATGAACCTACATGTGTATTCTATATATGCTAGACATGATATGCTATTCTACACATAAATGTTTTGACATCATTAAAACCAAGTATAGAGACAACTTGCCCTCACACTAGGAATAAACCAAACCTCTTTCTCAAACCCTTGATCCAACGTCAAGTGGCATTTTCTCTAAACTTGTAAGTCGAGTTCCTTTGGCCTCACCATTGACCATTTTCAAACACCCTGTAAGTCGGTTGCCTTTTGCAATCGCCATCAACCCAAACGAAAACCCTTGATCCAACGTCAAGTGGTTTCTTCTCTCGTAAGTGGGTTGCCTTTTGCAATCCCCATCACAATTTCGAACCTCGGTCATACATTGAGTATTTTATCAAACAAATTCAAAATACATAATCAAAATCGAAACACTTTTTATTAAAATAAAGGAGGGGTTTTGAGCCTTCAAAATTTCTCCTCAATTGTTTGGATGCGAGATGTCTTTCTCGTGTTCAAATGACTATTTCCTTAAAACACATAGTAATATCTTAATTTTATTTCCCTAAAGATGAAACAGAGGGGTTTGGAGTCTTTCATTCCTGTTTTTTAATTGTTGGGGTACGATATTTCTTACTCGTGTTCGAGCGATTGACACTATAAAACACACTAACAAACCGTAGTACGAACTACGATTGCTCTGACTTTCCCATTGCATGAGAGAATACGTAGACACAAGGGTCCCAATTCTTAGTGAGCACCCTAATAATAAAATCAACCATTTTCTCTTAAACCCTAGTTAAAACCTGTAGCAAACTTTTTCCTTTTTATTATTCAAAGAAGACAAGCAAACATAGTTGACACTCAAAATCATTAATTAGACTAAGAGGTTCCCGTTGAGTACAACGGATGTGAGGGAGTGCTAATACCTTCTCCTCACATAATCGACTTCCGAACCCGGATATGCTTGCAATGACCATTTTCCATTTAAAAAAAAAAAATTCTCGATATTTTCCTATTTCTTCATTGAATAAATTAAAATTCAATAGCAACTTTGTTCGAATAACTTTTTCCGCGTCCTTTGCGAGGATCGTATTTTTCGAGGTACGACAAAACTATGCAAGAGTATTTATCTCAACCATACCTCACATCAGTACTAAAAAAAAGTCACATGTCAACAATTTACCTGTAGCTTGGATATCATCGGATACTAATATGATAATGCTAACCCTTTCAAAGATCAAAATGATTGTTACTCTATTAAGAGACTCACATGTATTTCTTCCTAAAATTCACATGCATTTTATCTAATAACTAGATTGAATATTTGAAAAAGACTTAATGTGAGTGCTGCCAGTTACAAGATCTTATGCTAGATATACTTGACATTACAATTTATGCAAAATGATGGTTGCCCCATATTTTGGCTGCAAAGTAAGCACCGTGGTAGGAACATGCACATAAGTAGGAGAAAGCTCAAATGAAAAATTCTGCAGTAGCAATGATATCACTATCTTTGCTTCTAATAAGGAAAAGTTTTGTCCAATACAACCTCTAGGACCCCATCCAAAAGGGAAATAACAAACTTGACTTTTTGTTGCCTTTGCAATTCCTTCGGCAAACCTTTCAGGTTTGAACTCTTTTGCATCATCGCCCCATATATCATGATCTTGGTGAATCAAAAGTATTGGTAAGGAAACTTGTGTTCCTTTAGATAGGAAAAGGTTTCCAAGTTTCAAGTCCTTTCGAATAGCTCGGTTGAAGTAAACTGCAGGCGGGTATAACCTTAGTACCTCGTACAAAATCATTGTTACCTAAGGACAATAAATTATCAGTTAGTTCCATAAAAGTTATGTATTAACAGATCATTCGAATGAGAAGATTTGTAGTATAATCATCATGTGATGAAGTGATACATACAATTTTAAGTTGATTTAACCCTGCAAAGTTTGGATTTTGGTTTCCAAAAACTTGCAAAACTTCCTCTCTTGCACGAGCTTGCCATTCAGGATACCTGCCTAATAACACCATTGTCCAAACCAGCAAAACTGAAGTGGTCTCTTGCCCTGCATTATAAAAAAGTTTGCATTCGTCTATCACTTCTTCGGTGGTCATTCCAATACTCTTACTGTTTCCATTTTCTTGATTTTCTGCCTGATTTGATTGCAAAAGTATGCCTAATAAATCGTCATTGGTGGTTTCACCATTCTTCAAAGATTTTACTCGTTTTTCAACGATTCCCGCAAGTGAATCATCTATATCTCTATCAATTTCCTTCATCCTTCTCTTGGAAGTTGTTGGTAGAATCCTAGAAAACACATATATAGTGATGTTTATTGCAAGAAAATACACTTGATTAATATTATAATAAACACAACATGGTTCATTTTACTAAGAATATGATATTAACAGGCTAAGAATATGTAAAAGCCTTCTAAGTGCCTTAAGTCATTCTCAATCTAGGTGGTGAGTTTACTAGTGGAAAAACTAGAACATGCTTCTAATTTGACTTTCAGAATTACCAAAATCAGATTGGAGTCTTACCACCATAATGGAATGTTTGCATATCGTGTTGTCATCAAAAGAAACCCCTGCTTCTTCAGAAGTTCAAATATTTTTGTTCCTTCAACATAGCTGCTTCCAAATGCTGTTCTTGAAATTACATCACGCGTCAAATTCTGAAGGAAAGGCCAAACATCAATCTCACACATTCCATCTGACGACAACAATTCCTTCCATTTGCTTATCATTTCTTCGCAACTGTAAGTAAATGCAGGCAGCATACCCTATAGTATGCAGTAAATCATATGATTATAAGAAGAAAAAAACTCAAAGCCCACATTAGAAAAGACAGCCTTACTTTTAATTTTTCGATGTGGAATGCAGGATTGATAATCTTTCGATGTTTAGCCCATTTCTCACCCTCGTATTGTAGAAGACCGTTGATCAAATACTTGGCAATCGAAGATAATTTCGGTTTGGGGAAGTCCTCAATCATGTTAAAGACTTGCTTAATTTGCTCAGGGTCTGTGATGACAACCTTTGGTGTTGTACCTTCCCATAAAAATGAATTCTTTCCTGCAAATCCTTTACTTATCAGCTACTCATAAAACAAAAGGCTTTAAAAACTTATACAGAACTTGCTATCTATTTGTAATATGATATCAAATTCTTGTCATATATTAAACCCGAGGGTTTGGCCTGTTGCTAAAAGTTTGGATCTCAATAGTGTGTTCCTCTCAAAATCTTATATTCGAATCCTGCTGGGCGGTAGCTAACAATTACTGTGTTATACCAGGTCCATACAGAGCTTTCAAAGTAGACGGTAGAATTGGTCCCTTAGATTAATCGGTCGAAGGCCAGATACCAAACTTAAAAAAAAAAAAAAACATATATAATATTTAAATTCTGGATAATTTATATATTGGTGTAAGAACAAATAGAAAGGAAGATTAGTATATGTATACCATATTTGAGAACAGTTTGATGAACAGGTGAGAACATAGATGGTGCAGCTTCTTTGAAAAGACCAATGGATTTAGATTTAGCTTCATGTTCCAACTTCATCATATGATTTTGCTTTGAGTTGTCAAATACTGAGAAGTTATATGGATCACCATGAAGACCTTGAGATATGAGATGTTTTTCAAACTTCTTAGGCTTAAACCACAACTTGTTGAGAAGATACCATGGAATCACAGCAAGTATAACAGTAAGAACCCACATCATTATTGTTGTTGATGTGCGAATAAACAACTCCATGTATTTTTTGGGCTTCTGATCGATTAGAATGGTATACATGAAAGAGACAAGAAATAGAAAAGAGATAAGTATAGTTGATTTAATAAGTTGAAAGAGACAAGAAATAATTAAGCCAAAGAGATAAGTATAGTTGATTTAATAAGTTGATTGGTATACATGAAAGAGACAAGAAATAGAAAAGAAATAAGTATGAATTATTTTTAAATGTACTAAAATATCTTTAATTAAAAATTATTAATTTAAATTATTTGACTTTTAATTTATTTCACTTGTTATTATAATGAAATTAGTTTATAGAGGAAAAAAACTCACAACAATGTTTTAATAAGATTTTAGTTGAATTATCTCTCCTTCTCTCTTTGTAGCATAATATTATTGTAGACACTATACAATAATAAAACAACTTTGATTTTTTAAGGGTAAAGGTTAAATTCGTAAAATGACAAAATATAACATGTTTATTTCCTTGTCATTGCAACTTCTTCGCAATATTAGAGAGAAAGATTATTTGAGTGGGTCCCACTGTTTTTTACTCTCTCTTCCCTATTTCACCTAATTTCAAGCAAGAGAAGTTGCATAGATTTTCACAAGTTCTCTTTTCATAGGTTCTCTCTTCTTAACTTCTATTAAAACTGAACTAATAAGATGCATTAAATCCCTATGAGTTAAATGCTTGACTAATGTTTGAAAACTCCACACGAATCCTCTAAGTTTTTAAGACTTGTTCTTGATTAAGGTCGATTTTTTGTGGATCAAATTTCTTAATTCAGATCATGCCAAACAATTGTTTGTGCCTGCCTAATTGCCACCCACTATCCCATAACTTGTTAACACTTGCCTTAGCATCAAATTCGAAAATCTCATGGATTAATTTTTTAGTATCATTCGTTTTTGTCTAGTCTTAATCTGCATGACTAATTTCTAATTCATCATAGGACTTTAATTCGAACCTAATCATCATAACTGACAATATGATAATTTTAATGGTAAAAAAAAACTCCAAATTACTTCACCTTATCTCTCTCACCCCTATTGGTCACTAACAATCTTATTTGATAATTATGTTTTATTTATCAATGTTAGAATAAATAAATACTGGGTAGTACTAGTAATGTTTAAAATATGATTAATTCTGAAGAAATAAATGAAAACAGATTAAAAAAAGAGAAGCGAGTGAATTTGTTATCTTTTTTATTAGAGTTTATTAAATTTGCTCTATGATAAGCAATGGGTCAGCAATAGTGGCATTATCATCAATGCCAAATTGCTTAAACAATACCAGTACACATGCTTGAATTTATTTAGTGGGGTTTTTTAATACACCACTCATATTTTTTAGACATTACGCAAAATTTTGTTTTTGTCCCAAATTTTCGGATGTGCACATCAAGATGCACCGTTTTTTTAAAAAACGTTGATTTATTCCGGATTTGGAAATCAGAAAAAATTTCTGATCTGCATATCCAAAAAAATAAAAAAAAATCCATAAAATCATTTCCTGATCTGCAGATCCGGATAAAATCAAAAGTATTCCATAAAATCATTTACTTCTAAATATAATTCTTATAAATAGATAAATTAAAATATAATTTTATTATTTATAACTTATCTATTTATAAGAATTATATTTAGAAGTAAATGATTTTATGGAATACTTTTGATTTTATCCGGATCTGCAGATCAGGAAATAGTTTTATAGAATTTTTTTAATTTTTTTCGGATCTGCAGATCAGAAATTTTTCCTGATTTGCACATCCAGAACAAAATCAACGTTTTTTAAAAAATTGTGCGTCCAGATGTGCACATCCGAAAACTGGAGACAAAAATGAAATTTTGCGTGGTGTCTAAAAAATGAGTGGTGTATTAAAAAATTGTCTTTAGAAAGAAACAGGATAACTATGCCTGAAGTATCATGTCTAGGTCTTGTTCCCTCTTTACATAGAGCCTTATATTAAAAAATAAAAAAATAAAGAAATCTTATAATTAACTGAAAAAACAAATATAAATGAACGGTTTGGTGGTTTTTGCCAATATCATGGAATCATGATTTTGGTTATGTTAAAGGCTGACATGTTAGTAAAAAACTTAGATCCGTACTCCTCTCAAAATGGTAATAACCATTATGTTTGGATTGTCGATGCAGAACAATATGAATGATCTTTTTAAATTAGTCGATCTCAAGACTGATTACAAGTTTTTAAAATAAAAAACAAATTTTTAAAATAAAAAACAAACTTTTCTGCAAGTTATGTGCGGACAATAAAAGGTATGATTAGATATGCCCCTAACTTGCCAATCCAACACAATGATTACTCAAGCTCAATTACAACTACTGCCACGAGCAAATGATTTAGCTACACATAGTTGTGGCTCTCAATTAGACCATACACTCATCATTCAAGTTTTAATGCGTGAAGCTGAAGCAAGAATTTAAGCTGAAATCATTTAAACCAAGCAACAACTTAGCTAACATTAATATGTTGTTAGCATGATGATGAGGTGGAGAACATGCTTCCAATCATTTAAACCAAGCAACAAATTATATGACCAATAATCAGCTTATTAACAGGAAGTAAGAAAAACACACCTCATAGTCAAATAAAGCAATTATCAATTCGGCAAAATAGAACGAACATCTTATGAAAGATGGTTCTTTTCTTATATTTACCATGCTATCTTACAACATTTCACCAGCATATACAGCTATATAAATTTACAAAAATATAGGCAAAATTAAAGAGAATAAAACTAATGAACATAGTTTTACCATATGAATGAACATTGTCACTAATCACTTTCCCTCCCTCTATACAATACTCCTAGCAGAGAGATAATAAATCTGCTTGCTTTCAGCCAGCAACTGGTGTAGATGATGGCAGTTTACACAGAGTAGCTAGCTAAAAATCTCTTCCACTATCTCATGTTAATCGACTAAAACAAAAGTTGTAGTTGATTGCGTCACAAAATGGGAATTGAGATGCTCTCGTTGTTAACATGATGTATTTCATTTTTTTCAGCCTTCATAGCAGCCACTCTAGCTGCATTGGCTGCTCTATTAGCTGCTGATACTGCTCTATTCACTCTTTCATCTACCTTGGCTACATCATAGGCTTTTTCAACTGCTCTTCTTGCTTCCTGTTTGTTCACAAAGAATCACGTAGTTAATAATGAAAGCTCACAATACTGCAAATTATCTATCTCTTTACAGTTTTTAATATTTTGTTGTCTATCCTTTTTTTACACAAATGAGCTAATTTGAACCATGTAGAAGAAGAAAATGTCCAACTATCTGTCCATAATCTCAAGCTTTTACAAAAAGGAAAATGCTTTAGAGCTAGAAATTTCGACAGAATGAGATAGCATGCTTATTGAATATTGGACGATCAAATAACTCCTATCACTTATCATTCCAACAAAAACCCTTACTCTAGTAGAATTCAGTCAAAATTCTGGACAAATTTTTCTTCATATGTAGTAATGTTTTGTTCTCCCCCCTCACGAGTACATGGAGAATATTTCACATGCACTGATAGCAAGCAACCTTTGGATATGTATGTCTACTTTATATGAAACTTGCAACAGATGAAAAACCAGTACATGATTTCTAAATTTACTAATAAAGAATTACACTTAAACACAACGGATACCAATCAGGATTTTCAAGCACAAAAACAAAGTAACTCTATGAAATCATAAGAATTATTAATGCAATGTTAAAAACAGAAATGATTTGTACATTATTCAGATTATTCTAGGCTAATGTGTAAAACAGTGTGTACCTGCACCGTATTAAGTACTCTGGAATGATTGACACCCACTGGCGAAACTGGATATGTGGCATTCTGTGTGCTTGGAATGTCAAGAACTCCATTTTTCCAGTGACCAGATTGGGTTTCTCCATTTCTAAATGTATACATTCCAAGACCTTGCCTTTTCCCTTCATGCCAGGTTCCTTCATAACGATGACCATTTGCAAAACAATATACCCCAAAACCATGCATCTTGTCCACAAAATATTCACCAGCATATGTATCTCCATTTCTAAAAAAGTGAAAATAGTCGGTATTAACAAAAAATATAGTTATACTTTTATTGGTGAGCAGATAAAAAGGAGGTACACCGTGCCCTACATAAATCAATTGAACAATAATGCATTAGTGGTGATTTTCATTAAAAGAGAGGCATTCTACATGTGAGAAAAATCAGAAGGATACATAATAGGATTAGGCACCCATATTCATTAAAAGCATGCCAAGAATCCTACTCACTATAACTAATAGAAAACTCAGTAATGCAATTGCAACAACAAAAAAAAAAAATATGTGGCATTAGTATTGCTTATGGACCATGGTCAACAAACAAGGTAGTATTTGTCAAAGTTAGAACTAGAGGTGGAAATAAGCAAGGCCGACTGACAGCGGCCTATGTCACTTTTTTCAAAAGCCTATGTAGCTAAATAGGCCTGGCCAGATGCTCTAAAAAGAGCCTTTTAAGCTTACCCAGTCATAAATTAGCCGCACGTAAAACTAAAATGCATAACAACACTGCATTTGGAGTTGTTGCTACGAGATCTAGAGGTTACAAGTTTAAAATCATGGACTTCACCTCTTGAAAGAAACTTAGGAGATGATTTATGCTTTTAGACTAGCTTGAAGAGGCTTAAAGCACCTTGAACACCAAATACATTTTGCTCTATTAAACTAAAAGTAACAAAAACAAAAATTAGGCCCTATAAATATCAGGCTATATATACTTTGAATATTTCAGTTTTTTCTACAGTTTAGTAATTCCATCTGTCTGCTATATTATTATTAACAAAGAAAAGTTACAAGCCCTACACATGTGTCAAAACCCACCAGCTAGCCAGCTAGTTATTGGTGAAACGTATTACAATCTAAAGAATGATCAGAGAATTCATGCTTATCTTCATATGAATGATTGACAGAATTCATGCTTATCTTTTCCTTGCTTACTAGTAATCCTTAAGTTAACAAAACCAACCCTATTTTGCATCTGAAACCTATACTTATTCTACCTAATATAGGGCCAAATTACAAAACAGAAGCCCAAATCCTAAGATTCAGACAAAACAAAGAAAATAATGCAAAAAATATATAATTTGATCAAACAAAACAAACCATGTCTATTATTCACCACACCACCAATGAAAACAACACAATGAAGACATGTAATTATGTTGAATTTGTGATTCAGTGTGTCTAAATCAGACAACACCCACATATAATTATACCAGCATCATATAGAATAAACACAATAAATACTAATTGATATGATTTGCTAATTCTAATCCCAAAAATGAACATTATGATTTGATGATTCTAACAGTAATTAATTGATCATAACTGCAAAAACAATCCTACAAATGAAGATAAAAACAAAGTTACCTAAAATGATAGTGGCCAAGACCATGCTTAACACCCCACTTGAACTCTCCAACAAATCTACTCCCATCATCACAAGTATGAACACCAGAACCATGACTCTGTCCATTCAACCATTGACCAGCATAAACATCCCCAGTATAAAACCTATAAACCCCAAACCCATGTCTCAATCCATCTCTATACTGACCCTTATATCTACTTCCCTTAGACCAAGTCTCAACACCAAACCCATCATATTTCCCATCAACCCAATCCCCTTCATATCTCCCACTCATATTATAGTAATAAACCCCACTCCCGCAACACTTCCCTCCTTTCATCTCACCTTCATAAACGTCACCATTTGAATAAACCCTAACCTCTAACACAACCACCGTACTGTTTGACTTGTTCCTCTCCTCTTTCTTCTCCTTCCGCCTCCGCCGCCACAGCCGCCACCGCTGCACAGTCAGAACTATGGGAAACGACGGCGAGGACTTAAATTTGAGAGACAGGGAGAAGAAAAGCGCGGCGGAGAAAGCGAAGGCGGAGAGGAAGTTGAAGAAGAAGGAGTGAGTAGGACGGGAGAGTAGAAAGTAGAAAAACGGAAAGGAGAGGAGGAGAACAAATCGGAGACGGTGGCGGAGACGGCGGAGTGCGGCGAGGGAGAGGGAATACAATTGGGGGAAATTGAAAAAAGATAGGGATTTAGAGGGTTTGATTTTGTTGTGTTTGTGATTGTGATGATAAATTGGTGAAGAATTGTGTTGTTGTTGTAGTTGTTTGTGATGAATTGAATTGTAAAGTTTAGGGTTGAAATCGGAAGAAATTCCGGTGCTTTCTTTTCCGATCTGAATTTCCGATTTCTTTTGATGCATTACATTAAGCTTCAAACTTGTTCAAATTTTTTTGTTTCTGTTTTTGTTCGTTGCGATTTTTTCTATATGCTTATTTATTTTGAATATATGAAATGAAATGGATTAGGATGTTGATATGTTGCGTTTTGTGTTTTAAAAGCGGCGCGTAGGCGTCGTTTTAATTAAGGTGAAAGTAATAATAATGTGACGAATGGTCAAAAAAGTGAAGGTTTGAGTGATGAAGTGAAATGAAAATGGTGTGTTTTTTAATTATTTAATTTTGATAGAAAAGTGTGAATTGTGATGAAACGGAAAATGAAAGGCGTAATAACTGTGCATTGGAAGTGTCGTTTCGAATGAGTCTGCGATTGGATGAATTGAGGAAGACAAAAGTCGTCCGTTTCAAGTCTCAAAAATGAAAGAACCAGCAAGTTGGACGAAATTTCCCCTACAGCTAGTAGTTTGATTATTTGTTTAGTTAGAAAGTGGTGGAAATAAACTAGGTTGGTTTAGAACTTCATGTTTAGATCACAATAAGTTACTTCTATATATATATATATATATATATATATATATATATATATATATATATATATATATATATATTACCATTCATTATGGTGGTCAACGAATATGTTAGTCTCATTTAAATATGTTTTGTAAAAATTTATTAAAAAAACGGACATTATGTAAAACGTAAATTTAAACTTTGACCCGTTCCATAAAAACATAAAGACAAGGTGAAGGGATTCGCAAACATTGTATTTTTTTAGTCTAAAAATTGTGAAAAAAAAAAAAAAATATATATATATATATATATATATATATATATATATGCACATGCTCGGAAAAGCCTAAAACAAATGGAATGGGCAGGTATTAGTTAGGATAACTAGCTACCTAGTGTGAAGTAATATTAACCAAAAAGCAATATTAAACGTATATGTAAGTTAATTTATTTGGTCACCAAGATAACTTGATTATTTGGTCAAAATTTGGTCAACCAAGTTTTATTACTTAGCTAGCAAGATTACTTATTCAAGAAGGAAGTTACTTGGTCATGAGGAATTTGGACTCAAGGTATTCAAACATTGAGAGAGAAAAATATTACAACCTTGAGAAAGTTTCAATAGAAAGATCTGCAGCAACTTGGAGATGTAGGCATATTTGGTAAAACCCCCGTTATCAATCTTGTGTTTTATTATTTTGCATTTACCGTTTTTTCATTAATCTGACTTTGGGGAAATACAATGTTATTTCCTAACAACGGGGTGCGCATATTAGATGGTGCGAGTCAAAAACCTTGGTTCGTCCCATGAAAAAGTTTAGACAAAACGAGTATGCTCAGCGAGCCATGTGTGTTTTTCCATCCCTACTAGTCATTATTGATGACTACAACAAATGGAATTGCATAAAATTCTTGAAACACAATGATGAATGACAATTAAGTGTTCTTGGAGTTTTTAAATCAGGTCAAATTCGATAAATATTTAAAAATGGTTAATATTAGAAGTGAACACGGTGGAGAATTTGAAAATAATCCTTTTAAGAAACTTTATAAAAAAATAATATTTCTCGTGGAACAGGGAAGTTATCCTATGGTAGAGTTGAGATAATCCAAATCCAAGTTACATCCAACGGCTCCTTGAATCTCGTGCCTAGTAAATAACGGGTTGTTAATACCTTCCCATTATATAAAGGATACGCGCGCAGAAATTCGATGCACAATTTCAAATTCAAATTCCATTCACTCTTGTTCTCCACATACTGACTTAGGTATTGGAATGTTAACCTTGCAGATCAGCCTTTCCTCCTCGACATCAAAAGCTTATATATGTTGTTGTCCTCCACAACAATTTCTACATCAACCAATTATAGTTCCTCAACAGAACAGCGATGCCTTCTTTGGGAATTGACTTCTGATTTCAACATTTTCCATAATCTCACATTCTCTCTTCGATCCATCGATTCGAAACTTCCTCTATTTTTCTAGATCAGAGTTCTCAAAATTGAATATTGGATTCCTCATGTTCTACCTAATCAAATAGCTAATCAACCTCGATTTCTTGAATTTCCAAATTTCTGACTTCCTAAATTTTTAGTAATGGTTGGATCTAAAGGTATTTCTCATGTCGCCTTGCACGAAGCAGTTACCTCTATTGTCGCTGCTCAAGCGGTGATCATTCAACCACCTCCACCTTTTTTAAGAGATATTACATATCAAGTTATGGAAGATACGCCGTTGCATCCAAAACTACTCAAACCTCCTCATATTGTAATATATACTCCAGTGGATCTGATGAGGCTTATGATACCACCGCTAGTTTCATAGCCGAAAACATTGTCTGGTTTCCGATTGTTGTGAGCCAATCTTATAATACAAGACACAAATGAATTGTTGAATAACATGTATAACATCGTTCGGCAACAGAATTCAAAGCTGATAAAGGAGAGCTTACTTCGTATAGAAGAAAGCCTACACAATGTGCCTCCAAGAGGAAACACTGTGTAGGAGGGCCTGCCAAAGAGAATCTGAGTGGTCTTCCTTAAGTCATTTCCATCGAGAAGAGACAAGGCTTTGAAATTACTGAAGCACCTGGAGAGCAAGAAGTGTCAAATTCCTCCTCTGAGCCCCGAGGGAGACTGAGGTAATCTTGTTCCTCCACATGATCATGCAGAAAAACCACCATCAAAGAATCTGTAAAAATATCACCTATACACCCACATTTTGGACATTAGAATATCGAAGTCTTTAGATAAGCCTCATAAGCTGGGTGAATACAATGGGAAAGGAAATCTCGTCGAGCATATGCAACTCGTTAACAAACGGTTGAACTACTTCCACGCTGACAAAGCTTCCAAGTGTAAATTATTTGTGCTAAACTTGATAGGATTAGCCAGATTGTAGTTCAACACTCTATCGGACGGGAGCATCGAATCTTGGGTTGACCTATGCGAGAGCTTCTTCGCTCACTTCACAACCTAGAAAAGGCAACCAGTAACATAGTCGCCTTAAGCGGGATTAAATAAAGAAGAGGACTCTATGATCTTACTCGACTACTTCACCCAAGTGGCGTGGAATTAGAAGGAGTCGAAGAAGGTCTCAAATGTTGGATATTCGTGAAAAGACTATTGTGGGATAGTCCCTTCAGACAGAAGCTGGGAAGAAGATAACCATGTATCGTGAAAGAGTTGTTGAACAGAGCTTAATCTTTCATCAACCTGGAGGAAAAGCTAAACACCTGGTTCGACAATCCCGTCGCTGCTGGCGCCAATTCTAGTCGTTTGGTGGGGAAGCATTTTCCCCAGCTGAAAGATGAATCTGACCGAGGAATGCACAGTTGGTAGGATAAATACGCTCCTTTAACGCATTAACCAAAAATACTTATCAACAATGCACCAACACTAAGTTCCAAAAGGGAGGATTCATAAACATTTTTCTCATCATAGAGTCATCCTGAACGAACAGGATGAAATATTTTCGCTTCCTCAAGGGCCACAATCACAACACTGATGATTGCATCCAACTGAAATATGCCATCGAGGGACTGATCAAAAGAGGCAGCTTGTTTGAATATGTGAAAAAGTTGTGTGTTTGTGTGTGTGAGAGAGAGAGAGAGAGAGAGAGAGAGAGAGAGAGAGAGAGAGAGAAAGAGAGAGAGAGAGAGAGAGAGAGAGAGAGAGAGAGATTACCTAAGAGTAACTCTCCCTCGAAAGTTGTTGATGTCAAGACTAGTGGCAAAGATAAGGAAGCTAGTAAGAGGAAATGCTAATACATTATCGCTTCACAAGAGAGCACCCCGGGCAAACATCTTGTCCAAGGAAATGGTAAAGAGAAATATGAAGGTATGTTAACCAAACCCCCTGACCGACCAATTCTCTGGTTCCGAGACTGCAAGAAAATCGAAGGAACCCCAAACAAAATCTTCCCTTTATTCATAACAGATACGATTGAACATTTCGATGTTTTCTGAATTTTGATCAATGGTGGTAGATCGTGCGACATCATGTATTCTAAACTATTTGAGAAGATGGGACTCGATAGAGGAAATTTATGACCATGTGAGGGGTCAGAAAAAACATATAAAGAAAAAAAAACACTACTAAGAAAGAAAGAAACTATTCAAAGCGGTAAGTGATTTCGTTGTATAAACACTTTATATTGAAATATTAAACACTTGAATTGGTTCTTAATTTTATTTACATCATATGTTGAGTGATATTTGTAAACATAAACACTTATAATTTATTTTATTGTATTTTATTAAAAGGATAACTTGTATATAAGTTCTTGACGAAGAGAAATAAAGTAAGTTGTAGTAAGTTTTCTGTGGTTGAGAAATTTAAGGTATAAATTTGTTTAATTAGAAGATGTTAGGGTGTTAGTAAAGGAAAAGGTTACGCGGAAAAATATTAGTCATAACTAATCAAAAGTAGCTTCATCAAATTCTTCTTATTAATGGTCCAAGCAGTATAATCAATTCTGACCTTTCCTCGTATTTTATGCAATTGCAAGCCCTTGAAACCATTATCCACATTTCTAAGGATTTATGAGACATGTTTAAAAACTTATTTATTTTTTTGGAAAAGGCAAAAGATGCTATATAAATAAAAGGTAGGCATAAGAAATGCCACTTAAAGTTACAACCTGTTTCTGCATAGGATTAGCAGATTGAATCAACAAAAAATACAAAGCAGCTCCCAATTCTAAACACTAAACAATGGCAAAACAATCTAAGACACCAAACCAATACAGAGAATTAAACTGACATTGCAATGCAATAAAAACACCCACAATCCAGCACTAAAATGGCATAAAACAACCGATACAAAGATTCCTAGGAGCCGACAGCTACTGCACATACAGACCACCACAGCTGCCACTAGAAAAAGAGAAACTAGACCAGGCTGAAGCATTATCCGTTGAGACCTCTTGCACCTACTAATGCTGCTAGCTCGGAACTACCTATCGCAATAGATACCACAAATCAGAATTTGACACCAATTCTTTGCTACTGCCAACTAACAAACAAGAGATTTCAAACCGCTGTCGCCCTCCAATAGGAACACAAACAGACGGAACCAGACCACCAATGGTCAACCGAGCAAACTAGCACCACCGAAGCAAAGCGACTCCCTACGGAACAACACCCTGCAGCAGAGCTAAACATGCTGGCCTACCCAACAAAGAAACTGATGTATCTACCCTTCTCCAGCTTCGAAAAATGCTAACTATGCTACAGCCTAACAACAACTGCTACCGGATAAAATTCCCCTACAAGCAGCAAAAAGAAACTCTCCTTCAGCTCCACACAACAATTATACAGCACATCCGCCGCTAACCTGTGACTAGAGTACCCAATACAAAACGCCTAACCAAAGACAAACCACAAGGCCTTTTGCAGGACACAAGGAGAACTGACTGCAGAAAGGCCAACACCTCCAGATCAATTGTATGATACACCCAAACGAGTTATGGGATTCACATGCCAAATGGTTTATGCCGATGCGGATTTTTAATCATAAGCTCCAGCTTTACTTCCTTGACTTTCAAAATACAATTAATTTATGCCTTCTTTATGTTCTAAATTATTGTATCCTATTGTATAATATCCTATTGTATCCTATATTATTACTATGAATGATGAATGTTAAGTAACTTAAAACATAGAAAGGAATATTATTCCTGAAAATAATAATCCTCAAATGACTCAAAGAAAACATTATTTCAGAAAATCACAAATATGCAATATGCAGACAATTGATGTAGCTGTCTCTCATGTTATCGATAAACAAAGTTCATTTGTAGATAAAAGTATTGGAAAACATAACAGATATTCCAATGGTAACAGAGTAACAACATAAGCAACTATGACATTTACTCAAACATTTCAAACTACCATCACTGTTTTCAAGCATGCAACCAATTGCATGTGTATATTTGTGTATTATAATCACATCGTATGACCTTATTTTCTAATAAACATATCCACATAACTGAAACATAGGCTCAAACCACCTATAATTGATTTTCTTTTAGCCCTAGCCTTGTGTAAGCTTGTAAATGAATTTAATTTACCAAATAATCTATATTAGCATTTGATTATACCGAATCTTAATGAAATCGTATGCATGACAAGACAGCTAAAGAAAACAGCAACAAACTCATTCATTCAACATCAAAGAAGCAAAACCGTCAAACTAAATAGCATTCAATAATCTATTACTGATACACTTGATGAACTTTCAAATTTTATGATAATAAATCCAAAACAAATATAACAATAATCTTAACAACAAACAAGAGAAGTCTGCAAAGACTTTCGAAACAAAATGACAAAATTGTAAACAGGTTCCTTTCTAACTCTCGGTCTGCTCCCTCAACCTTCGGATGGTGCTCCTAACAGTCACATCACTGGCAGTACTGTCAAAATAAAAAAGCAAAAACAAAATCACAACATTAGCAACTAACAATATAATATACAAGCAAATAATCAAATGAAATAACAAATCTTTTGTGGAAGATTCTTACTTCAAAGTGTAAGCACCACCAGCCTTGACCTTTCCACAATCTTTGCTAGGGGTGTTCATTGGTTCGGGCAAATCCGAACCAAACTGGAATCCAAACCAAACCAATGTGTTTGGGTTGGACATTTTTTCATTTCGGACAAAAACCGAACCGAACCAATTAAAACCGATGTTAATTGGTTCGGGCAACGAATATCTAATTTGCTACCCGTAAACCCGAACCAAACCAATATCAATCAGCATAATTAATTCATATAATAAATTATTAATTCTAATTAAGTTATTACTTATTTATTGAATGAAGAGAAAAATTGTTATAACAGTTACCAAGTACAAACCATAATGAAAGAAACAAAAAGGTATAGTCTCTCGACATTTCCAATGAAAAACAGAACGACATCTTTCAAATTATCATAAGAATATCAATCAATGATGAAATATAGAGAAACCAAACATCACAACCATTATAAATCAAACTCACAAATTGCAAACTACAAGTATCCGCAAACCACAACCTTCTTCCCAAATCGCAAAACCTCAAATCATAAGTATCTGCAAACTGCAAACCTTCAATTTTATACTATGGAATAGAGTATGAGTATGCAATAAAATTGTTTTAAGTTATTGAATATTTAAGTGAAATACAACAATTGTGTGACTAAGGTGGTCAGAAATAAAAATATGCGTGTCATGTGTTCAATATTTATTTTTCATATTTTAGTGTGTAAAAAAATAATTTAAAATAAATATTTTTGTATATTTATATTTAATTTATTCGATCAATCCAATCCAAACCAATCCATTGTTTTTCGGATCGGTTTGGTTTGGGTTTTATTGCAAAAATATAGAAATCCAATCCAAACCAATCCATTTATTTTTCATTGGTTCGGGTATCGGATTCTCTCAAAACCGAATCAAACCGGCCCGCGAACACCCCTAATCTTTGCAGCCCCAAATTCCAACAGCCTTCCTCTTAACAGCATACTACACACAATGAAATCATAACAGCAAATTTAGAACATATACTCAACCAAAACAGTTTAAAAAATTCATTACAATAACAAACAAGAAAATCTACCTTTCTGCAAAATTCGCAGAAGAATTTACTGTGCTAACTGACTTCCATCTTCTTAATCTGCTTCCTCAAACTAGCACCATATCGGGTGCCTGAAATTTGAACACAAACTTATCAGTTATCACCCTTTAACAGCTAATCTAAACACATGATTTTAAACATAATCTATACAACAAAACACTTACAAAAAAGGTACATTCCAAAAACCTTAAAGTAAATTCTAATGTCTATGACAACGGAATTTAAAAAGCCAACTTCTCTTGAAGCATTGTCAATATCATGGAAGCATAGTATTTTGTTCAAATAACTTATAGAGTTGTGATATAAATCACATACAGAAGAAAATAAAGTATGTTCAAATTCCGTATCCTGCTAAACAACATAACTAAGAAGAATACCAATTGTTCAAATTTCACTCACTATATTAAACATCACTGTAACCCATTTTTAAATTGGTATTTCTAACTCAATTTCAACAGAACTTGTTTTAGCATTCAATGCAAACATAATACAAAGAAACTCATGTTATAATTAAAAAAACCATAAACTCATCTTAGCTAAGAAACTCATTTATACTAAACCCTAATTCTAAACCCATTAAGATACTTAGGGTTAGAACAAACACCCTTATACTCAGTTGAAATGAACTAAATAAACGAATCTCGAACCGAAAACCACAACACAATCTTTTTTCTACAAAACTGAAAAACACAAAATGTTGAAAAGCAACAAAATGATAGAGCGTACCGTATTTTCCGACGATACTGGCCTTCTTGGTTCTCTTAGTCTATAAACAAAATCACAAACAATAAACATATAAATTAAGAAACATAAGATCGTGATTAACTGAATAACGCTTGAAATTCAACAACAAGAGAGAAAAATAAACCATTGTTAGAGTGGCTTGAAGGGAAGCTGTGAGAAACGAAATTGAGCGGCTGAAAAAATACTGCAATTTGTTTGCAACGAGGGTTTCTGATGAATACCTTATAATATTGCGGGTATGGGCTTAGATAATGGGCCACAATAACTACACCTGGGCCTGGCTTTTAATCGTTCGTGTATTTTGAGAATTTAACCTACCATCTCTAATTATTTATGTTAATTTCTTAAGGCACTCCATGGCCTTCTTAGACACTATGCGAATTTTTTATAATGTTTCTAGTTTTTGGAAATATATCTCTGAATGCACTCTAATTTAATTAAACGTTAAGATATTTTGGAGATATATCTTCAAACGCACCAATTGAACGTTAAAATATCTCAGAGATATATCTTCGGAACAATTTGGAGCATATTATCGCATCAGACTTTTCTTCTCTCACACTTTTTCATTTCCATTCACAAACCTCTTCATCTCTCTCATTCGCAAAATTCTCAAACTTCACCAAATTTGATTTATTCTATCTGAGGCTCAAGTAATCATCAAGTTGCATCCAGTGCATCATTCAACATCTTCCATATCATATAATTCGGGTAAGTTTTTCGAGTTTTCGATAAATATTTGAGTTTTGTTGTAAACGAGTTAGAATCCATTGTTAGGTATCGAAATGTTTAGAAATCATATGAAGCATATTTTAGAGTAACTACATGTATTATTTGTTGGCTCAAATGGATGATCATGGCTTCAAATTTGTCATTCTGAGGGGCAGAGAACCCCATTGGCGTGACCTCTGAGTTGCAGAATGTTCTGGAGATACATCTTCGAAAAAATTCAACGTCTCATGTACTTTGGGTGATTTCGGAGATACATCTGTGAAATGTTTCTGTAGTTGTATCTCCAGAATCACTCAGAGTACATGATTCGTTGAATTTTTCTGGAGATGTATCTCCAGAATTTATCAGTATGTTTTTTCTATTTATTTTATAATTTTTCTTATTGCGTAAACTCATTGTACGGTTAATTGTATTATACCTTGCAGACATAATGGCTGATAGAGCCGACCGATTGAGGCATGGACGCGTTGCCCATCACACATCCGTTAGACGAGAGTGGAGCCATCCGGGTCTGGATGCAACAGGTACCTCTGGTCAGGGAGAGGCGTCGTCTGCTGGTGTACAGTCTACTCCTGAGGCTCATTCCACTATTAGACTTCAGCCTTCACCTTAAGCCACTCCATCTACATCTCAGGTCACTCCAACTACATCTTAGGCCACTTCATCTACATCTCAGCCGACTCCACCTTCTTTATCTTCTTCCCGCAGACCACAGGATGCACCAGCTGATGCGTCACTTCCCCTATCCTCCCGCAGGCGGCGGGATGCACCTGTGCCACCTCTTATTGATCTGGTGCCACCTCCTGTTGATCCGGTCGCACCTGCTGATCGTGATGCACCGGTGCCACCTCCGGAGGGTTATGTTGTTGATGCCGAGCTAGAGGCTTTTGAAGGGGGTCCATCTGATATGTCCCTACTTCATTTGTACCCATACCACACTACCAAACATATCTGGGACGGAGAGGTAACATTAGTCACATTGTTATTATATTTTTTTACATTAATTTAAATTGCTGACATTGGTTATTTCTAACATTGATTTTTATAGACATTGATTATTTCTAGAAATTCGCAGGTGCGTGATCCCCAAAAGTTTCTGAACCATGTGCGAAAGATTTTAGCATTGCATCAGCATTATGTAGAGTGGTTTCAGTCGGTTCTGACCGCTTCTAAGTTGAGTGACCTATGCTTGACCGATTACACTTTGGTCAACCACGAGATGCTTAATGCATTCGTGGAGTGATGACACTCTGAGACCTATTCCTTTCATCTCCTGCATGGTGAGATGATGATTACACTGGATGATGTCTCGTGTTTATTGCATCTACCGATCAGAGGGATATTCCTCCATCATGGTAGGATGACCAAAGAGGAGACGGTCGATATGATGGTAGAGAATCTGGGGGCTGATCCAGGGAAGGTGCTGAAGGAGGTAGATAGGACCAAGGGTGCTCGTGTTAGGTTTTCGTTCTTGAATGAGAGATTTGATCAGGCGCTCGTTGTTGCAACGCATGCTGATGGTGATGACCAAGAGGTGGCCATACACAAGACTCATGTTGTGAGGTGTTATTTTCTATTTTTAGTTTGTACTGTGCTTTTTGTGGACACTAGTGCCACCTACACTGGCGTTGCATACCTCTGGTACTTCTTGGATCTCACACGGACCCATGAGTACAACCTGGGGGTGGCTTGCCTTGCATATCCGTATTCGAAGTTGAGAAATGGATGTTGGTGGACGACGAAGCAGACCACAAGCAGCACGAACCTACTGGTGGTAATGATTTTTGATCTTGTAATGCTTTTTATCTTTTTCATTTTATATTTGCGATAATTCTTGATCCCTGAATGTTTTTTTATTTTCATTTCAGGCTTGGATCCTCCAGCACTTTCCGTGCATCGCTGGCTGGTCGTTTAGGGATGAGTACGCTGAGGAGATGCCTTGTGCATGTGCTTTTATCCCGTTGAGAGGGAACCAGGCGGTCGAGCCTTTCACAATCTATCTAACCACTTGGTTGTCGAGGACTTCCACTTCAACTGCTACGTGGACCACCGTCAGACGCGGTCACTTGACGACATATCGCTATACTCCAGATGGCTAGCCTACTCGTTGACTATCATTGCTCCTTATCTGCCTGATCGCGCCATGCGGCAGTTCGGGTACACCCAGATACCCTGTTGTCTCTGCACTTCCGTCCTTGACTCATATATAGATAAAGAAGATGTTTGCTGATTATCAGAGTCATCTGGTACTGGATGCGGCTTGGGTTACCATAGCGCTGAATGACTGGATCTACATCGACGAATACATCAAGTGGTTTTTCAAGGTCTCACATTCGTACATGGTGCCGACTGCTCCAGGAGATCCGTCGAGACCCATTCATCAGGAGATTCTAGAGGAGAAGCAGGCTCAGATGGATCATACTGAGGATGTTTTTCCTCATTATCATCGCAAAGTGGAAATGGCGTGTGCAAGCATTAACGAGGGTATCTTCCCTGAGAGGTATGCTGTCAGGCGAGTACTGGATGACATTATTGCGGAGGCACAAGGGGAAATTTTGTATTGCAGACATCGCGTAAGGACAGGGGGATCGATGGGCGAGGAGGCAAATCAGGCAAAGGAGGCATAGGTGGCAGAGGAGAGGTTGTCAGGCACACCTGGTAGTTGTTTGTATTTATTTTGTTTCAGTACTATAGTTTGTACGTTTTTACTGACATTGTTACTACATTTTGGATTTATGTGACGTATGACATCCTATTACTATATTGTTATGTTATTTTGGTGTGTCTGTTATTTTATAATTCATTTGCGAACAAATACACGATGCGTTTAAAAAACCTGTTCTAAAACACTTCGGAGATGTATCTCCGGAAAATTACAGTAGATGCATCTCCGGACAAATTCAAATAGAAATGGGCTATGGGAGATATGTTGCGACCGTTTAAGGTTTAAGTTGTTCCGGAGATGTACCTCCGGAATGTTATTAAGACATGAGGTGTGTCCGGATATATATCTCTGAAATCTGGGAGCATTTGTGGAAAACCACATAGTGGAAAAGAAACTCATGGGGTGTCTTAAGAAATCCTCTTATATCTAAGGCTTTTTTTAAAATATAGGATAATGTTAAAATTAAATGGATTTTTCTTCTAGTCCTCAATAAAGCCAAAAACACAACAAAACAAAAAAATTACTTACCAATTTTTTAAAAATATCTAAGGCTTACCAGTTATATCTTAGATGAATATGTTGGATCTTCCCCTTTTAGGGAAAATGTTTAAATGGTTCCAACCTCACGGGGGTTGTTAGTAGACTTGATTGGATTCTGATCTAAGATGGTTGGTGGGGAAGTTAGGGATCTATAGCACAGTGGGGACTGTTAGAAAAAAATTTAGTTCTGCATCTGTATCTCTAAGTTTTGATGATAACATGTCAGTATTTGTGTGAGAACAATTTTGGTACCCTAACGGTTTGTTATTATGTATCTTTAGCAAATAGCTTTGACTCTGACTCTTGAACATTAAACGTTACAAGTTTCTGAATATATTGATCTAAATCGTTTCTGTTCAAACTCACGGATGAGAAACTTCTAAGAAAACTGTATGTTGTTGCTGCAACGTTCTCTTGGCTCTTACTTCTGACGTGTGACTCTGATCAATTCCTCCCACTAAGAGGAATTCGTGGAGTAAGGAAATTAAGGTAGTACGATTCTTGTCCCCTCCGTATCAAACTGTTACTCAAGTCGCTAGTTCATTCATGAAGAATACCAGATCTACCCTTCAACGGATCTTTTTTACTAGCTATATAAAGACTTGAAGAATTACTGTATGAAGCAAGCAAGCTAAAGAAAGAATAAATTTTTACAAGACTGTTGTCAAAATTTGTGCAGAATTTTTTTTAAGTGTATTGTGCTTTTAACTTGTTTATACCTGCTTATGTAAAAGCAATCTTTGTAAACACAACTTTGTAATCAAATTGTTGTTTGTATTTTCTTAAGGGACCAATTAGGTCAAAATTCTTGAGAAAACATAGACGGTGTGTCTTTGTGGTTTGTTAGTCACCAGCGGTTGCTAGTGCGGTTGTAATTAGTTGATTATAGTGGATTAAGTCCTTGGGTATAAGGCGAAATCTCCTTGGTGGGTGGACTGGATTAACTTTGAGATTTTGAAGTGAACCAGTATAAAAATCGAAGTGTATTTCTCTTTGTTGTTCATTAGTGGTGTTTTTTATTGAGTGAGTAAAAAGCATTTGTTTTTGAAAACCCCAATTCAACCCCCCACCTTTCTTGTGTTTTTCTCACCTTCAATTGGCACCAGAGCTCCGGTTTTGATTGTGATAAAAGTTTATCAAACACTTAACCGTGTTCAGTACCGATCCAGTGCGTGTGTGAGAAACAATGGCGGCTACAGCTATTCCAGTAGAGAAAGATCACTACAGTGCCAAACCACCAGTCTTTAATGGTGAAAAGTTTGACTATTGGAAAGATATAATCGAAAGTTTCTTTCTTGGCTATGATGTAGATCTTTGGGATATGGTTGTTGATGGTTACAGTCATCTTGTTAATGCTGCAAGAGTAAAAGTGTCAAGAAGTGCTATGATTCATCAACAAAATAAAGATTATAAGAATCATCAAAAGGCAAGAAATATACTGCTAAATGTTATCTCTTATACTGAGTATGAGAAGATAATAAACATATTCTCTAAGAATGACTCATGAAGGAAACACTTAAGTTAAGGAGACAAAGACACTTGCCCTAATCCAGAAATATGAGGCATTCAGAATGGAGGATGATGAAATAGTTGAAACTATGTTTTCAAGGTTTCAAATGCTAGTCGCGGGACTCAAGCTTCTGGATAAAGGATACTCAACTGCTGACCATGTCAAAAAGATCATCAGAAGCCTTCCTAAGAAATGGAGACCTATGGTAACTGCCTTGAAACTATCTAAAGATCTGAATAGTATCAGTCTTGAAGAACTTGTTAGTTCTTTAAGAAGTCATGAGATAAAGCTTGGGGGAGATGAACCTTAAAGGAAAGGAAAGTCAGTTGCTTTGAAATCCAACTCTGAAAAGTCAAGGGTTTATCAAGCTGAGGAAATCTCAAAAGCTTCTGACGAAGACTCAGAAAATGATGAACTTTCATCAATTTCCAGAAGGATTAACAAACTCTGGAAGAACAGACAAAATGGTCAAGGAAAGTTCAAAGGAGCTAGAAGGACTGTTGGTCGTTCAGACTCAACATCTGGACAAAGGAAGCCGAGTTCTGGAAAAGAAGTTATTTGCTATGAATGCAAAGAGCCAGGTCATTACAAGAATGAATGTCCCATGCTCAAGAAAGACAAAAAGCATAAAAAGAATGCTGTCAAAGGGAAGAAAAGACCCATGACTACCTGGGACGACTCTGATTCAGAAGAAGAAGATTCTGAAGAAGAACAAGCTAATGTTACATTGATGGCAATAACCTTTGATGCTGAAGTCTCTGGAGAATCCGAAGACAAAGTATCATCAGACTCAGAAGCGGAATTTGATCATGATTCTAAAGAGTGGATGCTCGCGACACATGACGGGAAGAAGGCATATGTTCCAAAGTTTGGAACTTAAGCCTGGAGGATTCATTGGTTTTGGAGGAAACCAGAAAGGAAAAATCATTAGATCTAGAACTATCGATAATGGTAAACTTCCCTCTATTACTAATCTTCTTCTGGTGGATGGTTTGATGCATAACTTATTGTCTATCAGTCAGCTTAGTGTTGAAGCGGTAAAACAGCAAGCAAAAATTAATTAAGTACCCAGTTTTGTCGTCTCCACAGGAATCGGTGCGAGGGAAAGAATATCGTTCAACAATCTTTACGTTTCTAAGCTTGGTTTTAATGGTATGGAAGTAAAATGCAAGAAGAAAAACATATGAACAAGTAAATTCAGTACGATAGAGAACTCGTCAGGAATGACGTTCATTCACCTATCTAATACATAAATCTACCAATCAGTTGTACACAACCTAAATCACTCATCAATACCCCCACGTATCGTTCACGACAAATATTATGTTTAATGCAAAGTTGAGAGAACAACTGCATCGCCTCATCAATGATTTCTCACGCAACTCGACAACACAGAGCATTAAGAATCGATACCCATGGTGAATGTTAGATCTAAATCTATCTCTAGAGTTTAGAACCTAACAGATGTTCATCCTAGATCCAGTTTCGAAGAGGATATGTCTACCACAACTCAAATCCAAACATAAAGCAAGTAAAACAAGGATAACACCAATAAAGATTTATAAATAACTCGTATACAAAGCCATGATCAATAAATATACATACTATCAAAGTAAACTTACATACAAACCCCAACAAATGAAAAATACATAGAGAAGAAGGAAGATGAATAGGAATCTCTCGCCATGTCCAGCAAAGTGACGCAATTCCAACTCTGCATCATCGCTATGCAACCTCCAATGTTGTTTCTAAGCTACTCTACACAAAAAATCTTTTTCATGAAGTTGGGGATAAAAGTTCCCAACAACATAACCTAAAAAATGTTGAAATGTGACTTAAATAGGGTCTAAAATGACGCAAACTGCGCTAAGCACGCTATGAGGGCGCTTAGCGCCATCAGCAAAATCAGAATTCTTGTTTTCTTCATAACTTTTGAACCGTAACTCCGATTGACGCACGATCGGAAGCATTGGAAAGCTTATTCAATTCTCTATACAACAATGACAAAATATCCTTGCTTGAATACCTACAAAAATCAGATAAACAAAAATTAGAAAAAATGATATTTATTACAACCGCGCTAAGCGCGCTCAGACCGCGCTAAGCGCGATCTCACTTAAAATACCCATAAACCGCCTTAAAGCACGCTAAGCGCGGTCCTGCTCGCGCTAAGTGCAGTCAAGGATCCTTAGATACGGCCTTTCATCAAAAACGCATTGAACTCGCGCTGAAAACGCACTAAGCGCGAGTTTCCGTCAAAAAGTTGCGAAAATGATCTTCTAGGCCCTCTTCCATCCACCACAGGTTCCAAGCATTATATAACAACAAGAAAACTTGTAAAAAAGCATCAAAATGATCGTGATTCATAATATTTACATACGAAAACCGAAACTTGCGTATTTACACTAAAACATATGTATTTACTATTAAAACACCAAAGAAACAATTGAAAAGGGCCACAAAATACTATCTAAAATATACACAATTTGGCACTTAACAACTCTCCCAACTTATTATTTTTTTGTCCTTAAAAAAGAATCAATCAACTCGAAGAAACAAAAGCAATTATCAAGAAATCATGCTCAACAAGTTTTTACAAACGGAAAATAAACGTATGTACAAATATCAAAAGTACATGCAAAGCAATGCTTACCACTAAACCACAACGAGACCACGAATATGAAACAAAGTCTAAGCACAAAGCACATGTCAAAGATTCTAAAGCAACAAATTTTCAAAAGTGAATCACACCTGACACTCCTTTTTAGAATAAGGATGAAGAAATTTACGCGTTTGCAACCGCGTGACAATTACACTCATCTGAAAACAATGCTAACAATAATTTAATTCATACATTCATCTAACAATCATAAATGAAATCATGGAAGCAAAAAGATCACTAAGGGCTTGAAAGGTTGTAGCTTGGTCAGGTTTCACAACAAAGAGTCATTTCTTAGGCTATTGAATCAAAGTTGCCACGCAAAAGAAACATTATTATACATGGTATTTACACATCACAACTTCATCACCAAATTCTTTTCTCTATTGCTCACCCTTTCCAAACTTTCTTTGCACAATTATTTTTCATTCTCTATTTTTTTTTTCTTTTCAAACAAGCATCTTTTACTTTTGTTTTTCAAATTCATATTCACAATTTTCCTATGCTTGTTCAAAATTTTTCAAAATTTTTAGTAACCTACCATTTCCTTTCATTCTCCCCAACTTGAATACCATCAAACCTCAAGTGAATGCTCCTTGCTTTTTATGGCAAGGAAATCAATTTAAAACATTGTTCAAAGGTTTCAAGAAATTTTTTTAGAATCCCACAAAATTCAATGATGAACTTAACTTTTAGTTTATGTACACACACCAAGTTCATCACCGAATTAGGATCTAATCAATTAAAGCTCAAAGGGGCTAACGAATACTCACTACTCACGGGTAATTTACTTTTGGATATGGTTGTGCTCAATATAAACAAATGCCTTAATCATTTTTAATGCTTCCACAGAATCACAATAATCAAAAGATTAAGCATGAATCAAACAAATTAACAAAGTTATCAGTCATCCAAGCATTTAGTAAACAATGGAGGTTTCTCACTATGGGCTATGAACTAAAGTGATTCACGAATGAACAAAAATTGCAAGAGAATGAATGGCATGTAAGTTGTACAGAGCCTAAGGTTCATAAACATATTATGTTCTAGAAAAGCAATAAACACAAACCAAAGCAATGCAACTTTCTTTAAACTTTTCACACTACCATAACATTTTCTTGTTGAAACAATCAAAATTGAAAAATCAAACAATGCATCCTCAAGCTAATCAAAAACAAAACTTGAGAACAAATACAAAAATTTCTAAAACTAACAAAGTCAAATGAAAACTAATAAACATATACTAACAAAATGGGTGAAAGTGGATAAGAGAATAAGAGAGTTTTTCCACAAAAAGCAAGGCGCACTAAGCGCTCTCTGTGCGTGCTAAGCGCGCACAGGCTTGCTGAGTTTTTCAAGTTCTTTCTCTCATTCAACCCACCACTCTCACCTTATATTAACTAAACTACTAAATATAAAATTGTACAAACTCAAAAACCGTTGGGTTTCCTCCCAACAAGTGCTTGTTTCACATCGTAAGCTCGACGCCTTATTTACGTACAAGCCCCTCCATGTTGCTTCGTTCACCGGTAGATACCAAATAAAACCTGCAACACTTGAGCAAACGTAAACGAAAAACACAAATATGCACAAACACATACACAAACATGATGGACAACACATATATACGATAAGTGAACAAACGAAACGAAAACAAATATGTACAATGACATATGTAAAACAACTATGGACAAGTATATACAAAGATTAAAAACATAGAAACTATCGCAATGCGATTCAATATCAAAACCAATCCCCAACAACGGCGCCATTTTGTTGAAGTGGTAAAACAACAAAGAAAAATTAATTAAGTACCCAGTTTTGTCGTCTCCACAGGGATCAGTGTGAGGGAAAGAATGTTGTTCGACAATCTCTACGTTTCTAAGCTTGGTTTTAATGGTATGGAAGTAAAATACAAGAAGAAAAACATATGAACAAGTAAATAAAGTACGATAGAGAACTCGTCAGGAATGACGTTCATTCACCTATCTAATACATAAATCTACCAATCAGTTGTACACAACCTAAATCACTCATCAATACCCCCACGTATTGCTCACGACAAAGGTTATGTTTAATGTAAAGTCGAGAGAACAACCGCATCGCCTCATCGATGATGTCTCACAGAACTCGACAACACAGAGCATTAAGAATCGATACCCACGGTGAATGTTAGATCTAAATATATCTCTAGAGTTCAGAACCTAACAGATGTTCATCCTAGATCCAGATTTGAAGAGTATATGTCTACCGCAACTCAAATCCTAACATAAAGTGAGTAAAACAAGGATAACACCGATAAAGATTTGTAAAATAGCTCGTATATGAAGCCATGATCAATAAATATACATACTATCAAAGTAAACTTACATACAAACCCCAACAAATGAAAAATACATAGAGTAGAAGGAAGATGAAGATGAATCTCTCGTCGTGTTCAGCAAAGTGACACAATTCTAACTCCGGATCATCGTTATGCAACCTCCAATGTTGTTTCTAAGCTACTCTACACAAATAATGTTTTTCATGAAGTTGGGGATAAAAGTCCCCAACAACATAACCTAAAAAAGGTTGAAATATGACTTAAATAGGGTATGAAATGACGCAAACCGTGCTATGAGGGCGCTTAGCGCCATCAGCAAAATCACAATTCTTGTTTTCTTCATAACTTTTGAATCGTAACTCCGATTGACGCACGGTCGGAAACATCGGAAAGCTTATTCAATGCTTTATACAACAATGACAAAATATCCTTGCTTGAATACCTACAAAAATGAGATAAAAAAATTAGAAAAAATGATATTTATTACAACCGCGCTAAGCGCGATCTCACTTAAAATACCCTTAAACCGTCTTAAAGCGTGCTAAGCGCGATCAATGATCCTTAGCTATGGCGTCTTCATCAAAAACGCACTAAACCCGCGCTGAGAAACGCGCTAAGCACAAGTTGCCATCAAAAAGTTGCGAACATGGTCTTCTAGGCCCTCTTCCATCCACCACAGGTTCCAAGAATTATATATCAGCAAGAAAACCTATCAAAAAACATCAAAATGATCATGATTCACAATATTTATATACGAAAACGAAAACTTGCGTATTTACACTAAAACATATGTATTTACTATTAAAACACCAAAGAAACAATTAAAAAGGGCCACAAAATACTATCTAAAATATGCACAATTCGGCACTTAACACTTAGTGACAATGGTTATGATATTATCTTTAATCAAAAGTCCTGTAAGGCTGTCAGTCAGAAAGATGGCTCAATCATTTTTACCGGAAAGAGGAAAAACAACATTTAAAAGATTAGACTTTCTGATCTCAATGAACAGAATGTCGAATGCTTAATGTCTGTTAATGAAGAGCAATGGGTATGGCATAGACGTTTGAGCCATGTTAGCTTGAGGAGGATTTCTTAGCTAAATAAGCTTGAATTGGTCAGAGGCTTACCAAACCTGAAGTTTGCTTCAGATGCTCTTTGTGAAGCATGTCAGAAAGACAAGTTCTCCAAAACTCCCTTCAAAGAAAAAAATGTTGTTTCCACCTCTAGACCGTTAGAACTTCTACACATTGATTTGTTTGGACCAGTGAAAACTGCTTCAATCAGTGGAAAGAAGTATGGATTAGTTATCATTGATGACTATGGTCATTGGACATGGGTAAAGTTCTTGAAACACAAGGATGAGTCGCATTCTGTGTTCTCTACCTTTTGCTCTTAAGTGCAAACAGAGAAGAATTGTAAAATAGTCAAAGTCATAAGTGATCATGGAGGAGAATTTGAGAATAGATACTTTGAGGATCTATTTGATTCTCATGGCATTTCCCATGATTTCTCCTGTCCTAGAACTTCACAACAAAATGGAGTTGTAGAAAGGAAGAATAGGACTTTGCAAGAAATGGCTTGTACCATGATCCAAGAAACTGATATGGCTAAGCATTTCTGGGCAGAGGCAGTAAACACAGCATGTTACATTCAGAACAGAGTTTCTGTTAGACCTATTCTGGGTAAGACTCCTTATGAATTGTGGAAGAACAGAACACCTAACATGTCTTATTTTCATTCTCTTGGTTGTACATGTTTTATGTTAAACACTAAGGAGAATCTTGGCAAGTTTCATTCTAAGGCTCAAAAGTGTTTGTTGTTAGGATATTCTGAACGCTCAAAAGGCTACAGAATCTATAACACAGAAACATGAATTGTTGAAGAATTAATTCATGATAGATTCGATGATAAGCTTGACCCTGAAAAGTCAAAGCTAGTTGAGAAACTTGGATATTTAGAAATCACCTTCTCAGAACCTAAGGATAAAGACTTTGGAGATAAAGACACAGTTGCTGAAACTAAAGACTAAAAAACAACTCAATCAGAAACTGTTGTTGGTCCATCTCATTAGAAGAAAAGGAGACAAAAAAACTTCTCATTCTAAAGAATTGATTCTGGGAGATAAAGTTGCACCAGTCAGAACCAGATCATCATTCAAACCTTTTGAAGAAACTCTTCTTGGCTTGGTCTCTCTCATCGAACCAACCTCTATAGATGAAGCTCTTTAAGACAACGGCTGGATTATGGCTATGGAAGAAGAACTAAATCAATTCACTAGAAATTATGTTTGGGATCTTGTTCAGCAACCAAAAGGTGTCCACGTCGTTGGAACCAGATGTGTATTCAAAAACAAGCTCAATGAAAAAGGCGAGGTCGTAAGAAACAAATCACGATTGGTATCATGAGGTTATAGTCAGCAAGAAGGAATAGACTATACAGAAACCTTTGCACCAATTGCCAAGTTAGAATCTATTCGTCTCTTAGTTTCTTTTGCTGTAAATCATGACATCACTTTATATCAGATGGATGTAAAGAGTGCATTCTTAAACGGGTATATTTATGAAGAAGTGTATGTGCACCAACCTCCTGGTTTTGAAAGTTATGAAAACCCAGATTTTGCTTTCAAACTTAAGAAATCGTTATACGGTATGAAACAGGCTCCCAGAGCTTGGTATGTGTAGCGTGCGATTTTTGTTGGTGACGCGGCCACCTTATCCCCATGGGGATTTCCTCACCTCAATGGGAGGAACGTGGGTGCTACTTTCTGATTTCTTATTTATCCCGTGAAGTTGGAAGGGAAAGGGAAGCCATCTAAAACTAACCTTGCACGTAAATGTTTAACTGAACAAATGCTTAAGAGAGATTAGGGAGTTTGGGGCCAGGTTATACAATGGGGAGTTGTCAATTACCCATCCTATACATGGTTATCGATGGGTTGATTAGCATTAGGTTATGCTTTGTACTTGAGGGTATTTGTTTGTAAATGGGAAAGTTTCTTCTTTGTGGAAATGTCTGAGAGAGGGAGTATTTTTGTTGTTTTTTGGGTTTTTCGATGTTTTTGGTAAGGTACTAGACCTAAGGTTTTTGATTAGTGTGCTCGCTAAGATTTCGCAATCTTATGCCTACGTATTCCCGTAATGATAACAGGGAAATCAGAGCAATCGTAGTTCCTCCTATTCTGTGGGAGGAAAATATGTTTGGTGTCTTGTTCAAAGCCCAAGATTGAAGCTAAAGGTTGAGTATTTGTGTCTTGTTCAAAGCCCAAGATTGAAGCTAAAAGGTTTGACTGAGAAAGAATTTGTCATCTCTAAAGGGAGATATCTCATTTGTTTATCACAGTTGTTGGGTGATTGGTTTATAAAGGAGCATTACTTTAACTGGAACATATGGAGTCCAGTAATGCCATAATTTCCTTTATAGGGGATTTGTCCTGAAGGAGAAAACTTTAACTATGTGTTGAGCAATGCCATTTTTCCTTAGGAATTCATGCTAAGAGAGGGACATTAGCTTGGATGTAAATGATCCAGAGGCTTGCCACTTACAATAATTAGATGAAGTTTACTAGGATAAGAGGCGGACAATAGCTTGGATGTTTGTATCAACAAGTATGCCTCTTACAGTAGTTATCTGGATTTAAAGTTTGTTTTTGAATGGCTGTTTTGGTGTGTGATTGTACAGAGAAATGTCTTCCTGCAGAGAGAGTTTTTTCTCTGAGGGGATGTTGATTTTTGTGTGCCTTGATCAAAGCCCAAGGTTGAAGCTAAGAGATTGATTGACTCCATTGGGGAGATCATTATATAAAGCCTAAGAGGAGGCTAAAGAAGACTGGCTCAACAAGAGAGTGTTTATCTGTGTCTTGTACAAAGCCCAAGATTGAGGATGAAGAGAATTGACTCTTTTGGGGAAAAGGTTTTATCTGTCTTGTACAAAGCCCAAGATTGAGGCTAAAGGGTTTGACTCAACTGGAGATTATCTGTCTTGTATAAAGCCCAAGATTAAGGCTGAATATTATGACTCTGCTTAGGGAATTTTTATATCTGTCTTGTACAAAGCCCAAGATTGAGGCTAAAGATTATGACTCCATTGTGGAGGACACTTATGGGTGTCTTGTACAAAGCCCAAGATTGAGGTTGAAAGACTGTTGAGGGATGATCATTATACAAAGCCTAAGAGGAGGCTGGCTGGGGAATTTCTTATATGAAGCCTAAGAGGAGGCTAACTTATGCTGAGGATTATTGAGGTCTAGAGACAGGTCTAAATTTGGGGAATTCAACTCTTGCTGGGGATTACAGAAGAGTTGGAATATCATAGACCATGAGGTTCTGATTCTGTGGAGGATTTGTTAATGGTGAATTAACAGTAGTTGACCCTAGCTGGGGAATTTAAAGTGAGGGTTTAGAGATTGAGCTTTAAAACCTGTGGAGGTTTTGACTCTGCTTGGAGGTTGATAAAGTGATCAGGATTTTTCCCTATTTTTAGGAAGTTTGAAGGTTTCTTTGAAATCCAAAAGGAGGTTTCTTTGTCCAAGTCTACTGGTATGGAGAGGTTAACTCTTAGTTGGTAAATAATCTTTGTGTGACACCCAAGAGGAGGTTGATGTTTTAAGGGATGAGGATCAACCCTACATTGGTTTGATACTCTGACTTAGGAAGAATGCTCTAACAAAGGATGACTAGGTTCTGTCCTATACCTTTAAGAGGTCTCTGGGTCCTTGTACTAAGCCCAAAAGGAGGCATAAGAACTTCTAAGAAGCCTGAGGGTCCTTGTACAAAGCCCAGGAGGAGGCTGAGGATGCTTTTAGGAAGCCTGTGGGTCCAAACTTAAGAAGAGTTCAAGAATGGTTTCACCGGGAATTAATCCTTTCTTTAGTGAACATTTCTAGGGTTTGAAGAAATTCAAGAGAGGTTTCACCGGGAATTAATCCTCTATGGGAAAAGTGAATTTCTTTGACAATTTCTAATAGTGACAGTCTGAGAAAAGTTTCACCGGGAATAATGCCTTTCTCTTTGTTCCATATTGTATAAGCCCAAAAGGAGGCAAGACTGTATCTGGAAATTCCTAAGGGGAGCTAGTTTTTTCTGTGTTGAAAGAGTGACCATTGGCTTTATCTAATCTTAGACCTAATTGCCACGGAAAACTCTAAGCAGATATACAGGTATATATACAGTTGATATATATAGACAAGTATTTAAAAGAAGGTAGAAGGACATACAGGTGAGCAAGCTTCCAGCAATACAAAGAAAAAAAAATATATATATATATATATATGTAGCGCGATTTTTGTGGTTTCGAATCACTATCGCTTTGGTACTACAGTTCGATTCATTTTTTTTCCTGTTGAGCTGATTAAGGAAGGGAAATAGATGTCTCCAATTAATCTTGCTCGTAAACTGAGTTTAAACAGTCAAAACTGTTGGTTTACAGATGCTATCAAAATAGGGGGTTCGTCTTTTAGGGTTATTTGCTTAAAAACAGTGTCTAGATTATGGGATAGGTTTCTGGTAAGGTGTTAGGTCTGATGCTTTTGATGGATATATGAAGGTACTGGATTTTGGGTTTTTGATTAGTATACTCGCTAAGATTTTTGCAATCTTATGCCTACGTATTCTCGAAACAGGGAAATCAGAGCGATTGTAGTTCCTCCTATTCTATGGGAGGAAAAAGGTTGTTTTGGTTTCTTGTTCAAATCCCAAGACATGAAGCTAAAGGTGGTTTGTATCTTGTTCAAAGCCCAAGATGTGAAGCTAAAGGGTTTTGGGTGAGAGAGAATTTGTCATCTCTAAAGAGGCATTGTTGATGTTTGTATGCTGTGAGTAAGGCACAAATTTGATGCTAAAAGGTTGATTGACTCAACCGAGGTTTCCTTATACAAAGCCTAAGAGGAGGCGGGAAGTTTGACTTTTTCGGGGCAAATGTTCTTTCTGTCTTGTACAACGCCCAAGATTGAGGCTAGAAGGGACTTTGACTTCGTTGGGGAGAATGTATCTTGTATAAAGCCAAAGATGGAGGCTGAAAGAGTTTGACTCAACAAGAGAGTACTTTTATCTGTCCTGTATAAAGCCCAAGACAGAGGCTAAAAAGGTTGACTCAACAAGAGAGTCTGTTTGACAGGTGATTGACTCAACAAGAGAGTCTGTTTGACTCAACAAGAGAGTCTTTTGCTGTCTCGTACGAAGCCTGAGATAGAGGCTAAAAAGGAGATTGACTCAACAAGAGAGTCTTTTATACTCAACAAGAGAGTGTTTTGCTGTCTCGTACGAAGCCCGAGATAGAGGCTAAAAAGGAGATCGACTCAACAATAGAGTCTTTTATACTCAACAAGAGAGTGTTTTATATGTGTCTTGTATGAAGCCCAAGACGGAGGCTAAAAGGAGATCGACTCAACAAGAGAGTCTTTTATACTCAACAAGAGAGTGGGTTTTTATATGTCTTGTACCAAGCCCAAGACAGAGGCTAAAGGGGAGACTAACTCAACAAGAGAGTCTGAAAAGGTTAGCTCTGCTAGGGGAGAGTCATTGTATAAAGCCCAAGAGGAGGCTATGTTACTACTGAGGATTAGATCCATAGGCCGGCCCAAGGGTGGGGAACTCTCATGAGAGAGATCGGGTTTCAGAGTGATCAGTGTTTTTTCCTATGTTTGAAAGGAACTTGAGAATGTCTTTGAGACTCAAGGGGGTTTAGACTGTCCAAGTCTAGAGTTTTATCTATTGTATAATGCCCAAGAGGAGGCGCGAGCATTAAGGGATGAATATCAACCCTAAAGTGGTCATAGGTTTGACACTAGAAAGACTGCTCTAGCAAAGGATGACTAAGTTCTGTCTTATACCTTTAAGAGGTCATCAGGGTCCTTGTATTAAGCCCAAGAGAAGGCGTGAGAACTTCTAAGAAGCCGAAGGGTCCTTGTACAACGCCCAAGAGGAGGCGGAGATGCTTTTAGGAAGCCTGTGGGTCCCCAAACCAAGAGAAGTTCAAGAAATGCAATTCACAGAGAAGAGATCATTCCAAGAAAGTTCGAGAATTTGGAAGAAACTTAAGAGATGCCATTCACGGAAAAAAGATCATCTCTGGGGAGTTAGAGTTTCTTTGACATTTTCTAAGGGTGACAGTCTAAGAAAAGGTTCACCGAGAATACTGCCTTTCTCTTTGTTCCATATTGTTTAACCCCAAGAGAAGGGAAGACTGTATCTGGAATCCTACGGGGGATCTAGTTTTGTTTGTATTTAAGAGTGATTTAACAGGGCTTTACCTAGTGCTAGACGTAGTTGCCGGGGAAAAACTCTAAATAACTATACTAATATTACACAGTGGATATGTGACAAGTATATAAAAGGATGTGAAAGAAGACTTACAGTGAAGCAGCCCCACAATACAGTTATATACATATGAAAGCGATAAATGAAAGCGGATAAACACTTACCTGTTGTAGAGCTACCATGTTGTTTTGTTAACTATTCAATAAAGAAAGTTTTGATAACAATAGATAGTGGTGAGTATTCCCGCTTGTCACGCGGGTGACCCGGGTTCGATCCCTGGCAACGGCGCCATTTTGTTGATGCGGAATAGGGCAAGCAAACAAAAATATTTGGAAGTATTTTTCCAGGAATTTATTGTGTCCACAGAGATCGGTGCTACTGAACTGCCGTTCGACAATATCAATGTTAATGAGTTTGGTTTTAAAAATGGTTTAAAGCGTAAAAACAGAAAAGTAAATAAAAACATAAAAACAATTCATTCTTTGAAGAGAAGAAACCTATCAAGCATGAATATACACTACTCAGAACAAACGTAAACCTATCGATCGGTCGTATTCAACATACAATAATCATCAAAATCATCCAGTATCGCTCACAACAGTGTCCATCTCTGGCACACTGAGCTGAGAGAGCAACCGTATCACTCTCGTCGTCACTCTCGTGCATGACGCCTCGAAACAAGGAAGACATTAAGTTCCGACACCATAAAGTTATTATCTAAATCTATCTCTAGCATCTAGACAATAGATATCCATCCTTAATCAAGATTCGTGATGTTTATCTCTAACACAACACAAATCCAAACTTAAATGCAAAAAGATCAAGGAAGACATCAATAATGATTTGTAAAGCATATATATTATACAACCATGATCAATACATGTACATAGGTTTAGAGTAACAATACAAACATAACCTAACAAATAGAGAAATACATAGAGAAGAAATGGAGAAAAACCAAACATTTCTTGAGTTATCGGCTCCGATTGATGAAGGATTCGACTTCGGATCATCCTAATGCATGCTCCAATGTGTTTTCTAGCCTAATTCTACTCAAAAAATGCTATTGGATGGATTTGGAACCAAAAATATCAAAACCAATCCCTAAAAATTGTGTTTTTGGGCCTTTAATGGAGTTTCTGTCCGCCCAGTTTCGCCCGGCGGAATTCTGGGTCGCCCGGCGGCGAAAGGCGGCTATTCTGTAAGTTTTTCACACTTTTGGAGTGCCCGGCCCGCCACTGCTTCGCCCGGCGGAGCAGAGGTGCAGTACACCAGTCTGCAGAAAAATTCTGCACTGTTTTATTCGTAACTTTTGAACCGTAACTCCGTTTTTCACCCAATTCGAAGCGTTGGAAAGCTTATTCAATGCTCTATCTAACAAAGGCAAGACATCCTTGATTGGATACCTGCAAAAATGAGAGAAAATCAATTAAACTCATTGATATTTACACGATACACAATATACACACTAAAACGTAAAGTAAACGTATTTACAAACAAAGCGGGTTTTATTCGCACGATATTTACCATAAAGCATTGATAAGTGCAACAAAACATATATACAAAAATAGGTACATTTTGCACTTATCACTGTTCAACAAAGAAAGTTTTGATAACAATAGATATTTGAATTCAAAATCAAAGGAGAAAGTGCTTTGAAAAGATTGTTGGGGCTTACAGCTCAAGGAGAGGCCCAAGTTTTAACGATGATTACACCGTTGTTTTGAAAACTGTACAGAGGGACTTATACAATATGTGAGGCCTAAAAAGTTTTTAGTTTCAAGAAAGGGTTGGGTCTTACACTATATTAGAGGCCCAAAGAAATTTAAAGAAAAGAAATGGGGCTTATAACACGAGGGTAGGCCCAGATGATTTGATTTTTGAACTGGCGATTGCGCCGAGATTTTTCTTTTAACGCAGAGGGACTTATACAATATCTGAGGCCCAAAATTATTGTGGTTAAAAGGGGATTGGGTCTTACACTCTATTAGAGGCCCAAGAATGTTTTTTATACAAGAGATGGGGCTTACAACTCAGGGAGAGGCCCAGATGAAAAACAACGATCGCACCGTTATTTTGAAAATTGTACCGGGACTTATACAATGACTGAGGCCCAAATTTATTTAGGTACAAAGAGGGTTGGGTCTTACACTCTATTAGAGGCCCAAGAATGTTTGAAAATGATTGATGAGGGTGGAATAAATCAAAACCCTAATTTCACCATTTATAAAAGTAAATTCTCAAAGAAAATCAATAAAAAATGATAAAACACCAAATAAGCTTGAATAAACAACTTGTGATTTTTGGTTAAGGTTTGAAAAATGATGTTTTAATCACAAGATGAATTAAAACTCATTTGGTTTTAATTTTTCAAGGTGAATATTCACTTTTAAAATGTTTAAAACAATTAAAAATGAATTTATTCATAAAAATACCAACTATATTAAATAAATAATAAAAATTTGATTTTTTTGTGGAATAAAATATTTCAACATTTTTGTGATTTTTTGCAAAATTAACCAATAAAAAATAATTAAAATTGAGGAAGTTACTAATTTTTCAAATCATTAAAAATAATAAGAAAAATAATAAAATATGAAAAAGTGGTAAAAAAGAAGATCTGGGGCGAGGGGGATTCGAACCCCAGACCTCTTGTGTGCAGTGTGCGCGTCCTACCACTGGGGTGGTGATACATCCGTGTATCAAACCCCAGCCACAAATATACAAGACTTGCCTTGTTTTTGGCCTGGCCAAGGCAAGGCAAGGCAAGATTTTGGCAAAAAACGTGAAGCTTGTAACTTTCTCATTTCTCCATGGATTGGGACAAAATTTAGGTCTATCCTGCCTAGAATTTCACAAGGAATCCAATGGTGGTGGTGGTTTTTTCAGAAAATAAATCCTCCTCAAAACCCGATAGTGGTTTTGAAATAGGCCATGATTTGCATTTTCTGTACTATCTCTTGTTACAGGCATGAATTACATGATGAATTGGTTCAAACACAACACATATAACATGTATGAGATGTGCATGATCAGTGGACCTCAAAGCAATGCATATTCTAAAGAGTTCAAGTTGAGATGCTTACCTCTTTTGGAGCTTTTTGGGCAATCTGCCAAGTGCCTTGTTCCAGAAATGTTTTGATGCTTTGAACACTCTCAAATGATCCCTTAGAAGCTTTTAGGATGATTGGAATCAGCTGGAAACCTCAGGAATGGAAATTGGCCCTTTCTTGCAAAAGGGACAAAAGTGGCCAAAATAACAACTCTCTCAAATGGTGTTCCAGATGTGTGGAACCATTTGGGATAGTTCAAGGATGATATTTGGAGTGTGTTTGAGGTTTTATCTGGTTTTGAAAGTGACTGAATTAAGACATGGCTTGAAATATGCAAAAAAGTCCAATTGTGAGGTTTTGAGAAGGGACTTTGTGATTTTGGTGTTACAGGTCACTTGTGAGAGTTTGGACAACTTAGATATGACATATTGGATGTGTTTGAATCATGAGCTATGATGAAATTGCTCTCTAACTCAAAAGCTCAGAGTTACCTTGCTAAAGAAGGCATTTTTGCCTAGAGAAAGAGATTTTGAGGAAAACAAGTGTTGTAGTGCTTTGGTGTACTTAAACTGAGCACAAAAGAGCTCTATTTATAGTAGAGCAAGTTTGTTTTGGCTACAATAGTGAATGGCAATTGCAGCAGAGGTTTGGCAAATGTTGATCAATAGGAATCCAAGTCTCCTCTAGCCATTGACTAGAGGTTAAAGCATATGCCTATTGTCCCTTGGTTCAGAGATCATCCTTGACTCATTCAGTTGGAAATGGCTCAGTTCATGCCACCTTGGTGCATCCATTGAATGCTCCAAAACAAAATTGGAGTCTTGTCCCCTCTTTAGGGTTTTTTAAGTTTGGCATGCTATTTTTAGTTCCAAAGACTTGGGAGGCTTATGGATCAGTGTTTGTCCCTCATTGGTCCCTCCCTGAGGTGTTCAGATGGACAAAATTATTTGTCATTTGCAAAAATTGCTCAAATCGAGCAAAATGCACAAATCTGCCTTGCCATGATAGTTTGCAGCAAGGCACATTGCCATTGTCATATCTCATGGCTTAAGTGGAGTTTCATGGGGTTCTTTGCCATTTTGGAAAGCTCTCATATGATACAACATATGTGTGATCATAGTTTGTCTTGACACTTTTTGGATCCAAGTGAAAAATGCCCCTACATTTGGAAACAAGTGAAACAGATTCTGACTTAGTGAAAATTTCACTAAGTGTTGGAAAAAAGTGACATTTTCACATTTTGTGATTTTGGTCATTCCACAACTTAAAATCCATGGAGAATTGGAATTAGGTGTAGTTAAAGATTTTGTAGTATGCCATGAGAGCTACAAATCCATCTTTGGATCAACCCAAATGGTTGCTTGGATCTCAAGTTATGATCCTTGGAAGTTGACACCCTAGCCACTTTGTTCCATAACTTAGAAAATTTCTATGTTTTTTTATGGTTACCACTTTTACAAGTTATCCCACTTTCCTTGATTTTTCTTGATGAATGATGATTCCAATCACACATTAACATCATTTTAGGGTTAGGGAACCATAATTGATAAAAAAATAAAAAAGTCAAACTTTGACTTTTGGGCACAATTGACTTTTTATCAGATGAATTCGAAACTGTACGATCCTTTATGAAATCAAGTCCTTGACCTAAATCAAACTTGATGGATTGATTTCATAGGTGTTATAGGGTGTATTGAATCATGTCCCAAGGTTTGGGAGCATGTCCTGGCCAAAAGTCAAAGGCACAGTTGACTTTTTCATCGAAACCCTAACTGTGGTTCTGATGAACTTGAAACTTGTGAATCAAGCTTCTTGGATCAATCCATTGTTGCAAATGGATAAATATGGTGTATTAGAGGCCCTCAAATCATGTCTTGAGGTCTTGGCTCATGTTGTGTCTCAAAAGTCAACTTAGGGGTGAATTAGGTCAAGAAACCCTAATTCCTGATTTTTGGTGAATGCAGCCCCTGAGGTTAAATTGACTTGATGGTTGGGTGCATAAGGTCCCATGGAGCATTTTGGGTTATGCTTTGAAGCATTGGCTCATGCCCAGAGGAAAATTTCCATCTGGAGGCCTTGGTCGACTAAAACCCTAATTTGGCGACACTGGCGATCTTGAGGCTTAATCTACTTGTTGCAACCTTGTGCTTGATTCTTGATGTGGGAGTCCTCTTGATCCTTTATGGGTGTTTAAGAGGTTAGAAAAGTTGAAGATCATGTCATTCCTTAATTGATCCTTTGTCTAAGAGCTCTGAGAGGGCTTAAAACCCTAATCTTTGATAGTAGTGAATGTTCAACAATTCCTTGAGAAGATTGATGAGGCATAAAGGTACATCCATATTGTGATGATAATTTGCACAATGATGGGAAATCTTAGTGGTTAAAACTTGGGGTATGACAGATCCCCCTATTTAATCTTCTTGGACCCGAAGATGTGAATGGCGAAGGTATTCGGGCATTCGGGGTGCAAGAGGATTAAATATCGGAATACCCAAAATTTTGATGGTATTTAAGAATGGTAGTCACGCATCCTTCTTCTTTTTCTAAGCAATGATGCTTAGAAAAGGTAAACTTCTCCTCGATCCTGGTCTTCAGCCAAGGAACTGGTCTCAGTTTTCTTTTGAAATAAACTTCCCCTCGATCCTGGTTTCCTACCAAGGAACTGGTCTAAGTTTCTGATGTAAACTTCCCCTCGATCCTGGTTTCCTACCAAAGAACTGGTCTAAGTTTCTAATGTAAACTTCCCCTCGATCCTGGTTTTCTACCAAGGAGCTGGTCTAAGTTTCTTTTGTCAATAAACTTTCTTGACAAAGGGATGCTACGTGTAGCGGTTTTCCTCAAACTTCTCACTGAATTTTCCTGGGGAGATGCCATTTGATAGAAAAAATTTTGATGTCAGAGTTGCTGGGGAACCCAGTCGTCTGAGTTGTAGAGGTGTACAAACTTCTCTGTTGGAGATGCCATTTGTCGACTCTATCGGGGAAAACGAGTCTCTTGAGAGACTGTTTCCGCTTGGGGTATTACATCATACTTTTCTAGGGATCTTCTCGGAGAAATGCCATATGATGTGATCCAATTTTGAGGTGCTGATGACCTTTTCGTCAGCGGATTTTTCGGAGAAAAACTGCTGTATTGCCGAATCTCTGATTAAGAGGATTTCTCTGGGGATTTTCTTTAATTCGGGAAAGCGAAAATATCATCTTTAATGGCGAAGAGTGATGTTCGTCGACGGTCTTCTTGTCTTTCAGTGGTTCAAGTTATCAAAGTGGTCAAGGGACCAACTTGTATCCAGAAGTAAGTTGGAGGAGAGATTGTTCAGACGCAACATTTCCTGACGAGGAAATAACTGATAACTCGATCGAGAAGACTTTTATCACTTGGGGATAAGACTGACCAAAGTGATAGTGATGCAATATGATTATGAATGTGAATCAATAATGCATGATGTATGTATGTTTATGCTGACAAAACTGACGCGACATACAGACTAGTAGATGAATACGACTGGATACTCGGCCATAGTGGGGGATGAAAAGTATCACTGGTTCACGATAACAATTCTACCTTGCTTAGGAGAGATAGTCCCTGTGAAGAACTACGTTGGTCGGACTTAAGAGGTAAGAACTCGGCCGGGGATGTCGGATGGAGTATTCGCATCTGACACAACTGATCCTTCATTCAGGCGCACTGGTTTAAAAGGAGTACTTTGATTCTGCACTTTGAAGCTCGATTACTTCTGGAGAAGCGATTGATGTTCCTTTGATGTTCAATAGTCAAAAGAAATTGCCATCTTTATTTTAAAAGCAGAAATTTTTTATCAAGTATATTCGTTTTTGTTTATTTCAAGAATCGTTGATCATACTAAAACATCATTCTGTAAAACTAAAACAAATAAGAATTGCAAACAAAAGCACAAGGGCTCAAATTTTATTGATAGGATGGAAACAGCCAAACGCGTGATTCCATAGAGTATTTACGAAGTTTAGAAAATGGTAATTTAAGGGAAAAGGGCTACATTGAAACATAACGACCGTTATCCTTCTACCAACTTTGAATTCTGGGCATCCTGAGCTTCTGTCGAAGATGACCTTGACTGGAGTTTTTCTGATGAATGGTATGACTGCTACTAGTGATTTTCCCCTTTGTTGGACGTAGTTACTTGCCATTAATCCCTAACTTTTGCCTAGATTGTACTTTGGAGATTTCCAATCCACCGGGATGATTTTTGATTATGTCTATAATTTTAGCCTGGACCGCCCTTTCGGGTTTTCAATCCACCAAGACGTTTTTTTTAGTTTAGGCGAAGTATTTCTTGACTACATCAACATTTGTGGGGTAGGCAAATTCCTCTCCGTCCATGGTTGCGAGTCTCAAGGCGCCGCCTGAGAAAGCTTTCTTGACCACATATGGGCCGTCATAATTCGGAGTCCATTAGCCCCAAGAATCAGTGAGAAATTATTGTATCTTCTTGAGCACAAGGTCTCCTTTCCTGAAGACGCGAGGCCGAACCTTTTTGTCAAACGCCTTCTTCATTCTTTGCTGATACAACTGACCATGGCATAGTGCCGCTATTCGCTTCTCTTTGATCATATTTAGTTCATCGTGTCGACTTTGACACCATTCAGCCTCTGTAAGCTTAGCTTCCATCAATACCCGGATTGATGGGATCTCTACTTCTATGGGAAGCACTGCCTCCATGCCATATACTAGAGAGAAAGGGGTTGCCCCTGTTGAAGTACGGACAAATGTGCGATAACCGTGAAGAGCAAAGGGTAGCATCTCGTGCCAGTCTTTGTGGGTTACAACCATCTTCTGAACAATATTCTTGATGTTCTTGTTAGCCGCTTCTACCGCTCCGTTCATCTTGGGTCGGAAGGGAGATGAGTTATGGTGTTCGATCTCTATATCAGCGCACAAATCCTTCATCATCTTATTGTTTAAGTTGGATCCATTGTCAGTAATGATCTGGCTCGGGACACCATAATGGCAGATGATATTATTTTTGATAAATCGGACCACCACTTGTCAGGTTACATTAGCGTATGATGCTGCTTTGACTCACTTGGTGAAGTAGTCAATGAATACTAGGATGAACCGATGTCCGTTCGAAGCCTTAGGTTCAATCATGCCAATTATGTCGATTCCCCATATAGAAAAGGCCATGGGGAAGAGAGAACTTTGAGATGTGTTGGCGGTACATGGATTTCGTCGGAGTATATCTGACACTTGTGACACTTCCTCATGTACTTGTAGCAGTCGAATTCCATGGTCAACCAGTAGTACCCTGCTCTCAGAATTTTTCTCGTCATTGTGTGTCCGTTGGCATGTGTGCCAAAGGATCATTCGTGAATTTCCTTTATCAGTTTGTTTGCTTCTGGTCTGTCTACGCATCGGAGCAAGACCATGTCAAAATTTCTCTTATAGAGTGTGTCACCACTCAGGAAGAAATTGCCAGCCAGTCTTCTGAGGGTCTTTCTGTCTTTCCTTAGTGCCCCAGGTGGGTACTCTCATTTCTGAAGGAAGCATTTGATATCGTGATACCAATGTTTATCGTCTATGACTGCTTCAATCGTGAAGATATAAGCGGGCCTCTCAAGGCGCATTATGTCAATCTTAGGTAGGTCGTTCCATTGACCTACACTAATCATGGAAGAGAGAGTGGCTAATACATCAGCCATGTGATTCTCTTCACGAGGGATGTGATGAAACTCGATTCTGTGGAAGAATGGTAACAACCTTCTCGCGTAATCTTTGTAAGGAATCAATCTTGATTGGTATGTGTTCCAATCTCCTTTGATCTGATTGATAAACAGGGCTGATTCGCCATATACATCCAAGTTCTTGATCCTTAAGTCGATCGCTTATTTGAGACCCATGATACAAGCTGCGTATTCGGCCTCGTTGTTTGTACACTTGAATGTTAGTTTGGCGGTGAAAGGAATGTGGGTACCCTAATGTGTTACAATGATTGCCCCAATTCTATTTCCAAAATGATTGACAGCTCCATCAAAGATTAGTCCCCATTGGGAACCTGGTTCTGGCCCTTCACTGGGTAGCGGTTCATCACAATATTTCATTTTCAAATACATGACATCTTCGTCTGGGAAGTCAAACCCGATTGATTACTGATCGTCAATCGGTTGATGAGCCAAATGATCGGCTAAAATACTTCCTTTAACGGCTTTCTGAGCGTGGTATTCTATGTCGTATTCTGATAACAACATCTGCCAACGGGCGATCCTTCCCGTGAGAGCAGGTTTTTCAAAGACATACTTGATTGGATCCATTTCTGAGATTAACCAAGTGGTGTGACGAATCATATACTGGCGAAGACGTTTGGCTGCCCAAGCCAGAGCACGGCAAGTTTTCTCAAGCATAGTGTACCGAGTCTCGCAGTCGGTGAATTTCTTGCTCAAATAGTAGATGGCAGACTCTCTCCGTTTCGTTTCGTCTTGTTGGCCAAGCACACAGCCCATAGAGTCTTCTAAGACTGTTAAGTAGATGATCAGTGGCCTTCCTTCCACTGGAGGTGATTGAATCGGTGGGTTCAACAGGTATTCCTTGATACTGTCGAAGGCAGTTTGGCAGTCTTTTGTCCAAATGCAGTCCTGGTTCTTTTTAAGTAATTTGAAAGTCGGCCCGCATGTCGCGGTCATGAGGAATATAAATCTGGAAATGTAGTTCAAACGTCCCAGGAATCCTCTGACTTATTTTTCAGTCCTCGGAGAAGGCATTTCTTGAATGGCCTTGACCTTGTCAGGATCAACCTCAATTCCTTTCTGGCTGACGATGAACCCTAAGAGTTTCCCTGAACAGACACCGAAGGTGCACTTATTGGGATTCAAGCGGAGTTTGTACTTTCTCAGCTGCTCGAATAGTTTTGATAGGTGGGTCACATGCTCTTCTTCTGTTTTGGATTTGGAAATCATATTATTGACATATACCTCGATTTCCTTGTGTATCATGTCGTGGAACAGAGTAGTCATGTCCCTTTGATAGGTTGCCCTGGCGTTCTTCAAACCGAACGGCATTACCTTGTAACAAAAGGTACCTCATGGGGTAATGAACGAAGTTTTCTCCATGTCTTTCAGTGCCATTTTGATCTGATTATAGCCCGAGAATCCATCCATGAAGGAGAATATTTTGAATTTTGCTGTACTGTCAACCAGCATGTCAATGTGTGGTAAAGGAAAGTCGTCATTTGGACTAGCCTTGTTCAGATCCCTGTAGTCTACACACATTTTGACCTTTCCGTCCTTTTTCGGAACGGGTACAATGTTGGCTAGCCATTGAGGATATTCTGATGTGGCGAGGAAACCCGCGTCAATCTGTTTCTGTACTTCCTCTTTGATTTTGATGGCCATGTCTGGGTGAGTTCTTCTCAACCTTTGTTTTACTGGCAGACATTCTGATCGTAATGGTAGATGATGTTCCACGATGCTGGTATCCAACCCTGGCATGTCCTGATAGGACCAAACAAATACATCGGGAAATTATTTGAGAAGCTTTTTCAAACTCTCTTTGGCAGTTGGACTAAGCAGTGCCCCAATCCTGACCTCTTTTCTTTCCTCCTCTGAGCCCAAGTTGACAGTTTCCAACGGCTCTTTGTGAGGTTCAATGGACCTTTCCTCTTGTCTGAGTAATTGGGAAATCTATTCTGAAATTTCTTCGTCATCTTCTTCTTCAGCCTTAAATACCGGGAATTCAAAGTTGGGAGAAGGCATCAGATCGTATGTTTCAACGGGGTTTAAAACAAGCAATCTGCATGACGTGGTGATTGTTTTTAGAAGAGATAGAGAGAATGCAAGAGTGTGTGCCGTGTTTTTCTGAAAACTGCTTGTTTTTATTATTGAATTATTTTTTAGGATTACCATTTTCTGAAAAACGAAAAAAGAAAACATCAATAAATGTGGAAATTACAGAACGACGTTATTTTATTTATGAACTTGTCGATTCTTGAAACTACAGCCCTATAAAACAAAACTCTGTCGCTTGGGGCAAAGCGAAGAGGGATATTTACAGAAAGTGAGCCCTATCAAAACATCCATTTCACCTGGGCAGGGTGAAAGGTTAAAGATGACAATTACTTTGACTTATGAACAATTTTTGGGACATCGACAGCGATCCATTGGCGGCGAACTCCTCGGTGAATCACAAAGTCTGGTACTTTCCTTCTTGATTTGTCTTTAGAATAATGCTCATTTCTGGTGGAGCAGGATCATTAGAATATGTCTCCTAGGCAGAGTTGTCGTAGGAGGATTCTTCTGTTGTATTTTGCATAGTATTTGTACTCTCAGGTGAATCTCCCCATCCAGTTGGCTGGATCTCTTCGAGCCTGATACGAGAGCTTTCAAGAGCAGTGTACTTGACCATATAGTCGTATTTTCCACTTGGTTGTCCCAAGGTATCCCACACTTCTTTGGAACTGGAGGAGTCATCTCTCTCGATGACGTTGACCTTTGGAAAAGCATAGTTAATGAATTATAGTCCTGCAAACTTTGCGAATTCATCGTCATGCTGGATATTTTCTGAATGACCTGAGTGTTGGTCCCATGACATGGTGGGGACGCAGGTATTCTGTTCAATGATGCTCAGCTGATTTTCATTATTCGGCTGATTTTCTTGCCCCAAGTCTCTTGGGTACGGCTGCCAGATAGGCAAGCCATCCATTGGGCCATAATAGTCGTGGTCAAAGTTGTCCTTCATCAGAGTGTCCTCCTCTAATGAGTTTGGTGGAGCACGATATCCTTCCGGATCACAATCTCCGTATATCATTCTGACATCTGACCTGGGTATAAATCTCGAACTCTGTGTGGGATAGCAAAATGGCATAGGCACCTCTTCCCGAGAGATATAACCGTCCTCGTTAAGATAGGACTTCCACTCTTCATCTGTATCGGAGGAGTCTCCCTCGTTGATGGTATGGACTTCTTGAGATATTAGGTGAAGGAAACCTCCACTATGGAAGAAGTCCTGAATGGGATGATAACTTTAATCGTTAGTAGCAGTCTAAGTATAGGTTAAGGACAAACCAAGACCTTTCTTTGTTTTGTTATCAGTAGGAATGACAAGCTGTCCCGATCCTTTTGCATTGTTACTCTTGATCACTTCGAGAGCATCTATGTATGAGGAAATAGAGGTTCCTTTCTCTGATTGATTCTCATTGCTTACCAAAAGTGCTTGGAACTGAGTTCCAACAACCTCCTCCGGCTCTACACAAGTAGATAATGAAAGGTTACTCACGATCAAGGCTTGTTCTGCACAGACCATGACGAGTTGATCGTTCTTGACGAATTTAAGTTTCTGGTGCAGTGTCAAAGTGACTGCCCCAGCCTGGTGTATCCAAGGTTTTCCTAATAAAGAGTTGTATGTTGCCCAGACGTCTATGACCTGGAAATTGACCAGGAAAGTGTGAGGACCGATAGTTATGGGAAGGTCGACTTCGCCGATAACTGCTTTCTGAGATCCGTCAAATGCTTTGACGATGACCTTACTGCCCCTCATTGGGGATCCTTTGAATGATAGTCACATTAGAGTGGACTTTGGCATAACGTTGAGAGCCGATCCGGTATCTACCAGTACGCTGGCAAAGGCATCGTCCTGGCAGTTGATTGTGATATTGAGCGCCATGTTGTGACTTTTTCCCTCCTCTGGCAATTCCTCATCACTGAACCCTAAGTTATTGCAGGAAGTGATGTTAGAGACGATGCTATCGAACTGTCGTATTAACACATCCTGTTCCACAAAGGCCTGCTCTAAGACCTTCTGTAAAGCCTCTCTGTGAGCTTCGGAACTGAGTAAAAGTGATAGCACAGAGATCTTTGAAGGAGTTTGTAACAGCTGTTCAACAATGTTGTATTCACTCTTTTGGATGAGCTTCAGCATCTCATCATCATTTTTTGAAAGGTCAGGATCATTAGATTGACCGACTGGTGGATTGGGAGCTTCTGTCTGAAGTTCATTTTCTTTGTTAGGTTCTCCAACTCCTCGGTTGAAGATTCGACCGCTCCGTGTTACTCGACTGATGTCTACAATATTCACGACGGAGGGTAATGGAATTTCCTTTCCATTCTCAATTATTGTTGCATCATACTTGTAAGGGATCGCCTTATCGGACTTGTACGACACTGGTCCCGGTAGATAGATAACTACAGGAGCCTTCTGATTTTTCTGACTGTCGTAGGTAACTTCAATCAGTTCCTGGCTATGAACCTTTGATTCGTCCAGTAGAGGGATGATGGTACAAACATCCTTGGTCCTTTCACGATCAGAGATTACAACCACATCCTTGATCTAGTCGACGAAATAGTCTGGCGTCCAGTTAATGGACCCTGAAACTGAATATTATTGAATCTCTTTGCGGTCCAGCTGACTCTGAAGGGCCGCTCGCACGAGGTAACATCCTTGATTATTTTCCGAGCAGACTCTACAGCGCTCGTAGTTATGTGGTGGCACCTGGCCACGTCCGCTTTGAATGCAGTGTAACCTCACTAGATCTATTTCCATTGATCAAACATCCTGACTTTGATGCCTAGTAGGGTTCCCATTAACCACACTGATTTGTTGCGTGTCTTCGTCCATATAGATCGGAAGCCACCAGTGGTTTAACAAGTGTTGCAAAGTTATTTGAACAAGAGCACATCCCTGGTCACTCTCACAACATCCTTTAAAGTTCTGATAATTATGCAAAGTCAGAAAACCGAGCTGGACTTGTGTAGTGTGCAACTCCACCAAGTTGGTTTTCATTAAACGAATATCAAAGATTTGAATCATATTCACTTGATACTGATTTCTATCATGGTAGTCCTGGATCCATCTAAGATCTATATGACGCTGTAGGTCCTCTTGTACAAAAGAGCACCCCTGTTTGTTTACCGAGCAAATCAGACAGGAATTGTAATGGTGCCGTGGCAAATTATGATACTGGCTTTGCCTTGAGTGCATTGCCACCAAGTTAACATTCATCGCATGGATGTCATGGTTCTGAATGATGTTGGAATTCGTATAAGTCATGTTGACCCCCCGAACTCGGTGCTCTTGGATCCATCCGAGATCCAATTGTTCTTGTAGAGCTGATTGCACCACAGAACATCCTTGATTGTCTTTAGAGCAGATATCACACTGGTGATAATTATGAGATGGTATATGGCCATACCCACTCTGTCTGCGATGCATCTTGACCAGATTGGTCCTCAATAAGAGTACATCATGAATTTGATAGCTGTCGTTAGACTCTCCCTCTATCAAATTGACTGCAGCTTTCTGGTGTTGTGGCAACGGGTTTGTGAGAACATTTGGATTCGTATCTTTTAACAAGCTTTTGTATATCGGATTTGAAACAGAGACAATTTTCTATGTTATGCCCTGGTCCTCCTTGATGGTAAGGACAAGTCTGATCCGCCTTGAACCAAAAAGGCGGATTCTCCGGTACTGTAAGAGGAGACCTGGTTTGGACGTGCCCTTTGACCAGTAGTAATGGGAACAGTTCTATGTACAACATGGGTATAGGGTCGAACCTTGGTGGTCGCGTTGTATGGTTGTTGTTGTTGTACAGAGGACGAGCCTGCTGAAGAGGCTGTTGTGTCCTTCGCTGATATTACTACTGATTTGGTTGGCTCTGTGCAACCTAAGGTTGATACGAAGGAATAAGCGCAGGGTTGCTAGTAGGAGTTACAGCTACTACTGGTTGGTACCATCGCCTTTGCTTTCCGAGAGAGATATTCCCAATATCCTGCTCTTTTTTTAGGGAGAGCACTACCGTATCTTTTGGTACTGCTGGATGATCCAGCATCTTTTACTAAACGTCCTTCTCGGACTGCTTCTTCTAGATGAACTCCCATGCCTACCATCTCGGTGAAGTCACTGAGCGCACTGGCAACCATTCTGTCATAGTAAAATGAGCTTAAGGTTTTCAAGAAGAACTTTTTCGTCTCTTTTTCCTCAAGAGGTGGACAAATCTGGGCGGCGATTTCACGCCATCTCTGAGCGTACTCCTTAAAGATTTCCTTGTCCTTTTGTGACATCGATCTGAGTTGATCTCTATCCGGTGCCATGTCCAGGTTATACTTATACTGCTGAATGAAAGTAGCGCCATGATCTCTGAAAGTAGTGATCTTAGTGCGGTTTAAACCCATGTACCATTTGAGTACGACACCGGTTAAACTATCCTGAAAGTAATGGATCAGTAACTGTTGGTTCTCTGTCTGAGTCGACATCCTCCGAGCATACATCACCAAATGGCTTTGAGGGCAAGAGTTACCCTTGTACTTTTCAAATTCGGGCACTTTGAATTTGTGCGGAACTTTCACATTGGGGACCAAACAAAGGTCTGCGGCGTCTTTTCCAAATAGATCCTGACCGCGAATGGCATGCAGTTCCTTCTGCATCTCCAGGAACTGTTCCTAGAACTCATTCATTCTGTCGAACATACTCTCGTTTCCACCAGAAGGTATCTGTGGAATCTATCCTTCTGGGACAGTGTGTACCACGGGGGGTGGTACAGTCATTACTACAGAGACTCTTGGTGCTTCCTGAAGTTTGTAACCTTCAGGAGTTGCTGTCATGCCCCTGGCATCTTCGCTTTCCCAAAGTTTGTAACCTTCAGGTCCAGCGGCTCCTGCTACAGTTTCCGGATCTTCCATGATCGGCGGAATATATCCTTTCAGGATATAGTTGAGTGGCATGCCCCAGGGACGATCTTTTGGCATTTTATACCTAGGATCTTACTTCTCCATTATGGGCGTAGATGTGATCTCTAAGATCACAGTCCGTTGTTGTTGCATCTGAGCTTCTGCTAGAGCTTGCATGTTGTTATGAAGCTTTCTCAGATCTTCTTTCAGAGTGTCGATCTCTTCTCTCAACTCTCTATTCTCTTCCTCGAGATCATCCATCTTTTTCTGTCGATTGGCCCGAGTATTGTTTGAATGAGACACTTTGACTCAAGAATCGAGACACAAATGTCAGATTCGTAGGGAAGAAGAATGCGTTTATGCGAGAATGATGAATGCAATGATTACATTAATTACATTTTTGTTATTTAATCAAAATAAACTTCGACAATTAGATTGCAAATATCAAACAGTGGGGAAGACCCCGTTTTATTAAATTTAAAGATTGCGAAAATGGAAATACAGTAGATTACAAAGTGCTATAAAAGGAAATGTCTAAACTAATGGATCCTGAGTCCTCTCTAAGGAGAGCTCAGGTGCTGGTTCTGGTGCTTTCCTTTTCTTTGACCAGGGCTCTTGAGCCGTTGTCGGGTTGTCATTCCTTTGCCAAGTGAAAGGAGCGAGCAAATTCCTTTGGTCGTCCTGATTTTCTACAGCATGTTGCTCTAAAATCTCAATCAAAGCATATTTTTCTTTCAATAGCTGCTGTATTTTCTTACACTCCACATTGAGAATGTGGTACTTGTTCCTCCAAGACCTCTTCTCCTGCTGCACTTTGTTGAGAGTAACTTGAAGTTTTTCCATATCAGACATAAAGTAAAGGACGGGGTCCTTTAACGGAAGAGCTTTCTGACGAGGGTAAGGCATCCTCAGCTTGAGAGCTCTAGTTTGTACCCAGTAGAGATAAGGCTCCACCGAGACGCAATCTAGTTTTCCTAGAGACTCTCGTCCTTTTCTATGAACGTGTTTCCAAGCATGCACTATTTCTGTCTTTAGTGCCTTGTCGTTTTCTCCTTCCTTGAAGAAAAGACCTTCCAGATGAGCATTCTGCGGGACATGCCTCATCGGGTATCCGAATTGACGACGAACTAAAACCGGATGATAGTTGATTCCCCCTTAGTCCCTATAAGGGGTACATTTGGGAAGTTTCCACAACGGTCAATGATTCTGATCCCATCATAGATTCGATTGTACCAATCGATGTCAAAGTTGGTAAGAGACATGATTCTCTGTGACCAACATAAAGTACTTTTTTGATCCCAAAATGTAGCAGACTTGGGCAAATGGGAAATGAACCATTTGTACAGTAGGGGTACACAGCATGTGATCATTCCTCCGCTGTACAAATTCCTTAAGTGGACAGAATGATACACATCTGCGAGTAAGGTTGGTACGGGATTTCCAATCAGACATATCTTAATGGCATTGATATCTACAAAATTATCGATGTTGGGAAACAAAAATAACCCGTAGGTGAGCAAAACAAAGATGCTCTCGAAAGCGGCCACGTTCCCTATACTAGCAAAGTATAGGGCTTTCTTTATCAAAAACTGGGCTGGAAAACCCTGGATACCACCCTTAATGGTCATGTGAGTCCTGACTTCTGACTCGTCCAAATAAATTGCTCTTGCAATGGTTTGATCTTTTGGAATTTCTTCCAGTCCAGAAAAGGGAGCTTGATCAATAATATGTAAATCAGTCAGGTGAGAGTACTCCTCCAGTGTTGGTGCTAGCTGATAATCTGGGAATATGAAACAGTGATAAACCGGATCGAGAACTGAATGAGTGTAGACATGATTCCTTCAATTACATGGACCCTTAATAGAGACATCATTCCTCCATACTTGACTCTGAAAGCCTCAGGGTTGGTGATCATCCTAGCCAACCCTCTTAAATCCTCTAACTTTGGAACCTTGAAGGTGTACTTGTGTGTCTTTCTTCTACCGAAATCCATTAGCACTCTCTTTATCTGACATTTGCAATCATTGTCTTAGTTTAATTTGAAAGAGAGACTAGAAGAGAAATTTTTCTTTGTTTAAATGTTTTTTAAATGAATGTATGAATGCAGCACACAAAAATATAGAAAAAACATGGGGTCAAAGGGTCGGTGTCATGAAGTCAAGGCTCTACCCATCCCCAAAGGTTTATACTGGTGATTTTTGTACCTATCCGCAAAATCATTGACCCCTCTTGGGATAACAACAGCAAGCGGATCGCCAGCGAGCTGATATATCTTAAAGTGATCTCAAATGAGGGTAGTATCGCGTGACAACTATTCCCGATAGCTTCCGCACTACAAAATGGTTTCAGTCTACCAAAACCTCAGCTTCTCAGATAACCCAATCGACCACACTACTTTCAACAACCGAAGTCGTATAGGCAATGCATCTGGAAAAGGAGTCTCCATTGAGTTTGATGGTCGACCGAGAACTCTTAACTGGGATGCACTCCCCGTAAGATTACCCGTATAATTCCATCCCCTACCTTAGATGTATACTCAATCTTTCCACATGCGGCATCACACGCATTCCCATTAGCAGAAAAATAAACACGAATATCAATTAGGAAAAGTAGTATATATATTTGTCCTAACATCCTAGACCTCTAGTCTTATGATCCTATACAGACAATAATTCCCCAGCAGAGTCGTCATTTCTGTAGTGTTTGGGTGAATTTAAGGCCTTCATCCTTAAAGAGGCTAGAAAGAATGCCTCCCACCGTGGTCGCCATTTTTCTGTAGCGCGATTTTTATGGTTTCGAATCACTATCGCTTTGGTACTACAATTTGATTCATTTTTTATCCTGTTAAGCTGATTAAGGAAGGGAAATAGATGTCTCCAATTAACCCTGCTCGCAAACTGAGTTTAAACAGTCAAAACGGTTGGTTTACAGATGCTATCAAAATAGGGGGGTTCGTCTTTTAGGGTTATTTGCTTAAAAACATTGTCTAGACTATGGGCTAGGGTTTTGATAAGGTGTTAGGTCTGATGCTTTTGATGGATGTATGAAGGTACTGGATTTTGGGTTTTTGATTAGTATGCTCGCTAAGATTTTTGCAATCTTATGCCTACGTATTCCCGAAATAGGGAAATCAGAGCGATCGTAGTTCCTCCAATTCTATGGGAGGAAAAAGGTTGCTTTGGTGTCTTGTTCAAAGCCCAAGACATGAAGCTAAAGGTGGTTTGTATCTTGTTCAAAGCCCAAGATGTGAAGCTAAAGGGTTTTGGGTGAGAGAGAATTTGCCATCTCTAAAGAGGAGTTGTTGATGTTTGTATGCTGTGAGCAAGGCACAAATTTGATGCTAAAAGGTTGATTGACTCAACCGAGGTTTCCTTATACAAAGCCTAAGAGGAGGCGGGAAGTTTGACTTTTCTGGGACAAACGTTCTTTCTGTCTTGAACAACACCCAAGATTGAGGCTAGAAGGGACTTTGACTCCGTTGGGGAGAATGTATCTTGTATAAAGCCTAAGATGGAGGCTAAAAGGGTTTGACTCAACAAGAGAGTACTTTTATCTGCCCTGTATAAAGCCCAAGATGGAGGCTAAAATGGTTGACTCAACAAGAGAGTCTGTTTGACAGGTGATTGACTCAACCAGAGAGTCTGTTTGACTCAACAAGAGAGTTTTTTGCTGTCTCGTACGAAGCCCGAGATAGAGGCTAAAAAGGAGATCGACTCAACAAGAGAGTCTTTTATACTCAACAAGAGAGTGTTTTGCTGTCTCGTACGAAGCCCGAGATAGAGGCTAAAAAGGAGATTGACTCAACAAGAGAGTCTTTTATACTCAATAAGAGAGTGTTTTATATGTGTCTTGTACAAAGCCCAAGACGGAGGCTAAAAGGAGATCGACTCAACAAGAGAGTCTTTTATACTCAACAAGAGAGTGGGTTTTTATATGTCTTGTACCAACCCAAGACGGAGGCTAAAGGGGAGACTGACTCAACAATAGAGTCTGAAAAGGTTAGCTCCGCTAGGGGAGAGTCATTGTACAAAGACCAAGAGGAGGCTATGTTACTACTGAGGATTAGATCCATAGGCCGGCCCAAGGGTGGGGAACTCTCATGAGAGAGACCGGGTTTCAGAGTGATCAGTGTTTTTTCCTATGTTTGAAAGGAACTTGAGAATGTATTTGAGACTCAAGGGGGTTTAGACTATCCAAGTCTAGAGTTTTATCTATTATATAATGCCCAAGAGGAGGCGCGGGCATTAAGGGATGAATATCAACCCTAAATTGGTCAGAGGTTTGACACTGGAAAGACTTCTCTAGCAAAGGATGACTATGTTTTGTCTCATACCTTTAAGAGGTCGTTAGGTTCCTTGTATTAAGCCCAAGAGAAGGCGTGATAACTTCTAAGAAGGCGAAGGGTCCTTGTACAACGCCCAAGAGGAGACGGGGATGCTTTTTGGAAGCCTGTGGGTCCCCAAACCAAGAGAAGTTCAAGAAATGCATTTCACAGAGAAGAGATCATTCTAGGAAAGTTTGAGAATTTGGAAGAAACTCAAGAGATGCCATTCACGGAGAAAAGATCATCTCTGGGGAGTTAGAGTTTCTTTGACAATTTCTAAGGGTGACAGTGTGAGAAAAGGTTCACCGAGAATACTGTCTTTCTCTTTGTTCCATATTGTTTAACCCCAAGAGAAGGGAAGACTGTATCTGGAATCCTACGGGGGATCTAGTTCTGTTTGTATTTAAGAGTGATTTAACAGGGCTTTACCTAGTGTTAGACGTAGTTGCCGGGGAAAAACTCTAAATAACTATACTAATATTACATAGTGGATATGTGACAAGTATATAAAAGGATGTGAAAGAAGACTTACAGTGAAGCAGCCCCACAATACAGTTATATATATATGAAACCGATAAATGAAAGCGGATAAACACTTACCCGTTGTAGTGCTTCCATGCTGTTTTGTTAGTTGTTCAACAAAGAAAGTTTTGATAACAACAGATATTAGAATTCAAAATCAAAGGAGAAAGTGCTTTGAAAAGATTGTTGGGGCTTACAGCTTAAGGAGAGGCCCACGTTTTAACGATGAATGCACCGTTGTTTTGAAAACTGTACAGAGGGACTTATACAATATGTGAGGTCCAAAAAGTTTTTAGTTTCAAGAAAGGGTTGGGTCTTACACTCTATTAGAGGCCCAAAGAAATTTAAAGAAAATAAATGGGGCTTATAACACGAGGGTAGGCCCAGATGATTTGATTTTTGAATTGACGATTGCACCGAGATTTTTCTTTTAACGTAGAGGGACTTATACAATATCTGAGGCCCAAAATTATTGTGGTTAAAAGGGAGATTGGGTCTTACACTCTATTAGAGGCCCAAGAATGTTTTTTATACAAGAGATGGAGCTTACAACTCAGGGAGAGGCCCAGATGAAAAACAACAATCGCACCGTTATTTTGAAAACTGTACCGGGACTTATACAATGACTGAGGCCCAAATTTATTTAGGTACAAAGGGGGGTTGGATCTTACACTCTATTAGAGGCCCAAGAATGTTTGAAAATGATTGATGAGGGTGGAATCAATCAAAACCCTAATTTCACCATTTTTAAAAGTAAATTCTCAAAGAAAATCAATAAAAAATGATAAAACACTAAATAAGCTTGAATAAACAACTTGTGATTTTTGGTTAAGGTTTGAAAAATGAGGTTTTAATCACAAGATGAATTAAAACTCATTTGGTTTTGATTTTTCATGGTGAATATTCACTTTTAAAATGTTTAAAATAATTAAAAATGAATTTATTTATAAAAATACCAACTATATTAAATAAATAATACAAATTTGATTTTTTTTATGGAATAAAATATTTCAACATTTTTGTGATTTTTTGCAAAAAGAACCAATAAAAAATAATTAAAATTGAGGAAGTTATTAATTTTTCAAATCATTAAAAATAATAAGAAAAATAATAAAATATGAAAAAGTGGTAAAAAAGAGGATCTGGGGCGAGGGGGATTCGAACCCTAGACCTCTTGTGTGCAGTGTGTGCGCCCTACCACTGGAGTGGTGATACATCCGTGTATCAAACCCCAGCCACAAATATACAAGGCTTGCCTTGTTTTTGGCCTGGCCAAGGCAAGATTTTGGCCAAAAATGTGAAGCTTGTAACTTTCTCATTTCTCCATGGATTGGGATAAAATTTAGGTCTATCCTGCCTAGAATTTCACAAGGAATCCAATGGTGGTGGTGGTTTTTTCAGAAAATAAATCCTCCTCAAAACCCGATAGTGGTTTTGAAATAGGCCATGATTTGCATTTTCTGTGCCATCTCTTGTTACATGCATGAATTACATGATGAATTGGTTCAAACACAACACATATAACATGTATGAAATGTGCATGATCAGTGGACCTCAAAGCAATGCATATTCTAAAGAGTTCAAGTTGAGATGCTTACCTCTTTAGGAGCTTTTTGGGCAATCTGTCAAGTGCCTTGTTCTAGAAATGTTTTGATGCTTTGAACACTCTCAAATGATCCCTTAGAAGCTTTTAGGATGATTGGAATCAGCTGGAAACCTCGGGAATGGAAATTGGTCCTTTCATGCAAAAGGGGCCAAAATAACAACTCTCTCAAATGGTGTTCCAGATGTGTGGAACCATTTGGGACAGATCAAGGATGATATTTGGAGTGTGTTTGAGGTTTTATCTGGTTTTGAAAGTGACTGAATCAAGACATGGCTTGAAAAATGCAAAAAAGTCCAATTTTGAGGTTTTGAGAAGGGACTTTGTGATTTTGGTGTTACAGGTCACTTGTGAGAGTTTGGACAGCTTAGATATGACATATTGGATGTGTTTGGATCATGAGCTGTGATGAAATTGCTCTCTAACTGAAAAACTCAGAGTTACCTTGCTAAAGAAGGCATTTTTGCCTAGAGAAAGAGATTTTGAGGAAAGCAAGTGTTGTAGTGCTTTGGTGTACTTAAACTGAGCACAAAAGAGCTCTATTTATAGTAGAGCAAGTTTGTTTTGGCTGCAATAGTGAACGACAACTGCAGCAGAGGTTTGGTAAATGTTGATCAATAGGAATCCAAGCCTCCTCTAGCCATTGACTAGAGGTTAGAGCACAGGCCTATTGTCCCTTGGTTCAGAGATCATCCTTGACTCATTTAGTTGGAAATGGCTTAGTTCATGCCACCTTGGTGCATCCATTGAATGCTCCAAAACAAAATTGGAGTCTTGTCCCCTCTTTAGGGTTTTTTAGGTTTGACATACTATTTTTAGTTCCAAAGACTTGGGAGGCTTATGGATCAGTGTTTCTCCCTACTTGGTACCTCCCTGAGGTGATCAGATGGATAAACTTGTTTGTCATTCGCAAAAATTGCTCAAATCGAGCAAAATGCACTAATCTGCCTTGCAATGACAGTTTGCAGCAAGGCACATTGCCATTGTCATATCTCATGGCTTAAGTGGAGTTTTATGGGGTTCTTGGCCATTTTGGAAAGCTCTCATATGATACAATATATGTGTGATCATAGTTTGTCTTGACACATTTTGGATCCAAGTGAAAAATGCCCCTACATTTGGAAAAAGTGACATTTTCACTTTTTGTGATTTTGGTCATTCCATAACTTAAAATCCATGGAGAATTGGAATGAGGTGTAGTTGAAGCTTTTGTAGTATGCCATGAAAGCTATAAATCCATATTTGGATCAGCTCAAATGGTTGCTTGGATCTCAAGTTATGATCCTTGGAAGTTGGCACCCTAGCCACTTTGTTCCATAACTTAGAAAATTTTCAAGTTTTTTTTATGGTTACCCCTTTTACAAGTTATCCCACTTTCCTTGATTTTTCTTGATGATTGATGATTCCAATCACACATTAACATCATTTTAGGGTTAGGTAACCATAATTGATCAAAAAATCAAAAAGTAAAACTTTGACTTTTGGGCACAGTTGACTTTTTATTAGATGAATTCGAAACTGTGTGATCCTTTATGAAATCAAGTCCTTGACCTAAATCAAACTTGATGGATTGATTTTATAGGTGTTATAGGGTGTATTTAATCATGTCCCAAGGTTTGGGAGCATGTCCTGGCCAAAAGTCAAAGGCACAATTGACTTTTTCCTCGAAACCCTAACTGTGGTTCTGATGAACTTGAAACTTGTGAATCAAGCTTCTTGGGTCAATCCATTGTTGAAAATGGATCAATATGGTGTATTAGAGGCCCTCAAATCATTTCTTTAGGTCTTGGCTCATGTTGTGTCTCAAAAGTCAACTTAGGGGTGAATTAGGTCAAGAAACCCTAATTCCTGATTTTTGGTGAATGCAGCCCCTGAGGTTAAATTGACTTGATGGTTGGGTCCATAAGGTCCCATGGAGAATTTTGGGTTATGCTTTGAAGCATTGGCTCATGCCCAGAGGAAAATTTCCATCTGGAGGCCTTGGGCGACCAAAACCCTAATTTGGCGACACTGGCGATCTTGAGGCTTAATCCACTTGGAATGTTGCAACCCTGTGCTTGATTCTTTATGTGGGAGTCCTCTTGATCCTTTATGGGTGTTTGAGAGGTTAGAAAAGTTGAAGATCATTTCATTTCTTGATTGATCCTTTGTCTAAGAGCTTTTACAGGGCTTGAAACCCTAATCTTTGATAGTAGTGAATGTTCAACAATTCCTTGAGGAGATTGATGAGGCATAAAGGTACATCCATATTGTGATGATAATTTGCACAATGATGGGAAATCTTAGTGGTCAAAATTTGGGGTATGACAATATATATATATGCAAGTATTTAAAAGGAAGCTGTTTAAAACTTTCAGGTGAGCAAGCTTCCATATCTGTATGATTAGTTGTTCAAGAAATTGAAGAAAGTTTTGATAACAATTATGCATTTGAATTTTAATCACAAGAGAAGTTGTTTTAAAAAGAAGCTTGGGGCTTATACTCAAGGAGAGGCCCAGATGATTTCTGTTGAAAAGGCGACGATCGCGCCGTATTTTTGAAAAATGTACTGGGGCTTATACAATGACTGAGGCCCAAATTTATTTATGTACAAAGGAGGATTGGGTCTTACACTCTATTAGAGGCCCAAAAGTGTTTTTAAAGAATAGAAATGGGACTTACAACACAAGGGTAGACCCAGATGATTTTGTTTTGAACTGGCGATCGTGCCGAGATTTTTGAAAACACATTGGGACTTATACAATGACTGAGGCCCAAAAAAATTTTGTATTTACAAAGGGGTTGGGTCTTACACTCAATTAGATGCCCAAAGTGTATTTTAAGAAAAATAATGGTACTTATAACTCAGGGAGAGGCCCAATAAAAGACAGTGATCGCACCGTCGTTTTGAAAATCGTGTCGGGACTTATACAATGTCTGAGGCCCAAAATAGTTTGGTTTCAAAAAGGGGTTGGGTCTTACACTCTATTAGAGGCCCAAAGTGTTAAAAAGGTTTTGTGAGGGTGAAGATAACCAAAAACCCTAATTTGATTTTAAAATGTATTTTAATTGAATAAAAATTCAATTAAAATGATCAAAATTATCAAACATGTGTAAAAAACAAGTGGTGATCTTAGATTAATGTTTGAAAAATCATTTTTCATTCATAGAATGATTTGAAAATCATTTTAATTTGAAAAATCAAGAGAAAGAAATATTTTTACTGTCTAAAAACAAATAAAAATATAATTCTTTACAAAAATACCAAATATATGAAATAAATAATATTATTGTGAAATTTTTGTAGAATAAAATATTTTAATATTTTTGTGAATTTTCAAAAAAAGAACCAATAAAAAATAATTAAAATTGAGAGAGAAATTAATTAACAAAAACCATAAAATATGTGAAAAATAGCAAAATATGGAAAAAATGGCAAAATGGTCTGGGTGGGTCTTGAACCCACGACCTCTCAACCAAACACACATGCGCGCTACCACTGGGGTGGTGATACATCCGTGTATCAAAACCACCCTATGAACATATATGGGTGCCTTGATTTTAGGCCTGGCCAAGGCGCCATGGCCTGGCCTTTGCCCAAGGCAAGGCTTGATTTTTGCCTTTTGCATGAAGTCTCTAACTTTCTCATTTCTCCATGGATTTGGACAAAATTTAGGTGTATCCTGCCTAGAATTTCATGAGGAATCCAATGATGTTTTTGGAATTTTCAAAAAATGTTTCTATTTTAAAATCCGACAGTGGCTTCAAAATAGGCCTAGATTTGCATGTTCTATGCTATCTCATTATAAAGGCAACAATAGCATGACAAATTGGTTCAAACACAACATATATGATATGTATGAGATGTCCATGATCAATGGACATCAAAGCAATGCATGATTTAGAGAGTTTAAGTTGTGATGCACTTACCTCTTGAAGCTCCTTGTGCTAACTGTCAAGATCCTTGTGCCAGAAGTAATCCAATGCTTTAGACACTCTTGATTGACCCCTTAGAAGCTTTTAGGATGATCAAAACCAGCTGGAATCCTCAGGAAAAAGTATTGGCTCTTTCTTGCAAAAGTGGCAAAAATGACCAAGATGGTAACTCTCTCAAATGGTGTTCCAGATGAGGGAAACCAATTGGGATAGTTTGAGGATGATATATGGAGTGTGTTTGAGGTTTTGTTTGGTTTTGAAAGTGACTGAATCAAGGCATGGCTTGAAAAATGCAAAAAAAAGTCAAATTTTGAGGTTTTGGAGGTTGACTTTCTGATTTTGGTGTTTCAGATCAAAAGTGATTGTTTGAATAGCTTATATATGATATATTCGATGTGTTTGGATCATGAGTTGTGGTGAAATTGCTCCCTAACTCAAAAACTCAGTGGTGAATTGCAAAAGAAGGCATTTTGGCCTAATGAGAGAGATTTTGAGGAAAGTAAATGTTGTAGTGCTTTGGTGTACTCAAACTGATAAAAAATGACCTCTATTTATAGTAGAGCAAGTTTGTTTTGGCTAAAATAGTGAATGGAAACTGCAGCAGGCCTTTGGCCAATTGTGGCATAAATGTGTTTAAGTCTTCTTTGGCCATTGACTTGGGTCAGTGCAGCATGCCTATGGTCCTTTGTTGCAAGGCTAGTTCTTGACTCATTTAGTGATTAAAGACTCAGTCCATGCCACCTCAATGCACCTCTTGAATGCCTTGCAAGGCTTGTAGATCAGAGGTACTGGCTTGGATAAGATCCTTGTATGTTTTAAGAAGTGTGACAAGGCTTAAAGTTGCACAAATTTGCCATCTCGAGCAAAAGTGCTAAAAACAGCATTGTCCATGACAGTTGAAAAATGCCATTTTGGGAGGATCATATCTCCTTTCTCGGATGGAGTTATGGAAAGCTATTGTGCTTTTTAGAAAGCCCTAACATGATACAATCCATGTGTGATCATAGTTTGTCTTGAGACTATTTGAATCCAATTGAAAAATCCTCATGAACATGAATGTTCAAGGCTGAAAACTCAGGCAGTTTTCACTAAGTGTTTGAACTTTGATTTTTTTACCATTTTGATCCATCCATAACTAAAAATCTATGAAGAATTGGAATTTGAGGTAGTTGAAGCTTTTGTAGAATGTAGGAAGATCTACAAATCAAGCTTTAGATAACTCAAAATGGCTGCATGGATTAGAAGGTATGGCTCTTGGAAGTTGGCACCAAAACCATTCAAATTTAGTAACTTAGAAAAAATTTTAATTTTTTCAAGATTACCCCTTTTACAAGTTATCTTGATTTCTTGATCAATTCTTGTTCAAATGACATTATAAGTTATATTTTATGAAAATATGAGTCATAAGAATCATTTTTGCCAAAAAAGTCATATTTTGACTTTTGGCTCCAGACCAGTTCGGCGCGTAAAACCCTAGTTCCCGATTTTTAGGGAATTCATTCCCTGAGGGTAATTTAACTTTGCAAATGGATTCCTAGGGTTATTTTGAGCAGATTGAGCCATTTTTTGAAGTCTTGGCTCACCCTCATGTGAAAATATCACTCTGGAGGTCCCAGTCGTCCAAAACCATAATTTGGTGGTATCGGGTGTTTCGAGGTTCCTTCCACCTGGAATGCCACAACTTTGTGCTTGATTCTTGATATGGGAGTCCTATTGATTCCTCATGGGTGTTTTAAGAGGTTATACAAGTTGAAGATCATGTCATTTCATGATTGATCCTTTGTCGGAGTACTCTGGGAGGGATGGAAACCCTAATTCTTGATTATAGTAAATGCTCAACAATCCTTGAGGAGGTTGATGAGGCATGATGGTACATCCACATTGTGGTGATGATTTGCACAATTATGGGAAATCTTGATGGTCAAAATTTAGGGTATGACAGATGCCCCTATTTAATCTTCTTGGACCCGAAGGTGTGAATGGCGAAGATATTCGGGCATTCAGGGTACAAAAGGATTAAATATCGGAATACCCAAAATTTTGACGGTGGTTATGAATGGCAACTTGCTTATCCATCTTCTTTTGCTAAGCCATGTTACTTAGAAAAGGGTAAAACTTCCCCGCGATCCTGGTTTTTAGCCACGGAACTGGTCTTAGTTTCTAAAATAAACTTCCCCTCGATCCTGGTCCTTTTTTAGCCACGGAACTAGTCTCAGTTTCTGAAATAAACTCCTGCTCATTCTTGGTCCTTTTTTAGACACGGAACTGGTCTCAGTTTCTCCTCTTCGAGTTCATTTTCTCGACAAGGAACGCTATGTGTAGCGGTCTTCATCAAACTTCTCGCCGAGCTATACTGGGGAGACGCCATTTGATGTCAGACTTGCTGGGGAGACCCCCTTGTCTGAGCTGTAGAGGTGTACAAACTTCTCTACTGGAGATGCCATTTGTTGACTCTACTGGGGAAAACGAGTCTCTTGAGAGAATGTCTTTTGCTTAGGGATATTACATCATACTTTTCTTCGAGATCTTCTTCGGAGAAATGCCATATGATGTGATCCAATTTTGAGGTGCTGATGACTTTGTCAATATCGACTTCTTTTTGGGAGAAAAACTGATGTATTGCTGAGAGTCTTCGGCTAAGAGGCTTTCTCTGGGGATTTTCTTTAATCCGGGAAAGCAAAGATATCATCTTCAATAATGAAGAGTGATGTTTCACAGGTATCCGTCGGACGTCTTCTTGCCTTTCAGAGGTTCAAGTTATCAAAGTGGCCGAGGACAGGCTCCAATCCAGAAATAAACTGGGGAGAAAATTGCTCAGACAAAACATTTCCTAACGAGGAAAGAACTGACAACTTAATTGACAAGAGGACTTTATCACTCGGGAACAAGTATGACCAAAGTGATAGCAATGTAATATGAATATGAATATGAATTAATAATGCATGATGTATGTATGCTTATGCTGACAAAACTGACGCGACATACAGACTAGTGGATGAACACGACTGGATACTCGGCCACTTCGGGGGATGAAAAGTACCACTGGTTCAAGGTAGCAATACAACCTTGCTTAGGAGAGGTATACCCTGCGGGGAAAGGAAAAAGTCGATCGGTCTTAAGAGGTAAGAACTCTGCCGAGGATATCAGGTGAGACATTGCATCTGAACAGCTGATCCTTCAGTCAGGTGCACTGGTTTAGAAGGAGTACTTTGATTCTGCATCTTTATTTTAAAAGCAGAAGAAATTTTTTGCAAGTAAATTCATTTTTGTTTTATTTCAAGAATCGTTGATCATGTTAAAATGTCATTCTATAAAGTAAAAACAAACAAGAGTTGCAAACAAAAGCACTAGGGCTCAAATTTTATTGATAGAATGGTAATCAGCCAAGCGCGTGATACCATAGAGTATTTACAAAGTTTATAAAATGGTAATTTAAGGGAAAAGGGCTACATTGAAGTAAAACAACCATTATCTTTCTACCAACTTTGAATTCTGGACATTCTGGGCTTCAGTAGAAGGTGACCTTGACTGAAGTTTTCTTTTGATGGATGGCATTACTGCTGGAGATTTAACCTCGTCAGATGTAGTTACTTGCCATGAATCCCTAATTTTTTCCTAGATTGTCTTTTGAGGGTTTCAATCCAGTGGGATGATTTTTGTTTGTGTCTCTAATTTTTGCCTGGACCGCCATTTCGGGTTTTCAATCCACCGAGACATGTTTTTTTTATTTAGGCGAAGTATTTCTTGACTACATCAACATTCGTGGGGTAGGCAAACTCTTCTCCATCCATGGTTGTGAGTCTCAAGGCACCGCCTGAGAAGGCTTTCTTGACCACATAGGGGCCGTCATAATTCGGAGTTCACTTGCCCCGGGAATCAGTGAGAAACGACTGTATCTTTTTTAGCACGAGGTCTCCTTTTCTGAAGACACGGGGTCAGACCTTTTTGTCAAATGCTTTCTTCATTCTTTGCTGATATAACTGACTGTGACATAAAGCTGTCATTCTTTTTTCTTTGATTAGGTTCAGTTCATCGTGTCGACTCTGACACCATTCAGCTTCTGTTAGCTTAGCCTCCATCAATACCCGGATTGATGGCATCTCTACTTCTATGGGGAGCACTGCTTCCATGCCATATTCCAGAGAGAAAAGGGTTGCCCCTGTTGAAGTGCAGATAGATGTACGATAACTGTGAAGAGCAAAGGGTAGCATCTCGTGCTAGTCTTTGTAGGTTACAACCATCTTTTGAACAATTTTCTTGATGTTCTTGTTAGCCGCTTCTACCACTCCTTTCATCTTAGGTCGGTAGGGAGATGAGTTATGGTGTTCGATCTTGAACTTAGTGCACAACTCTTTCATCATCTTATTGTTCAAGTTAGATCCATTATCCGTAATGACCGGGCTTGGAACACCATAACGGCATATGAGATTGTTCTTGATAAATCAGACAACTACTTGTCGGGTCACATTGGCGTATGACGCTGCTTCGACCAACTTGGTGAAGTAGTCAATGGCTACCAGGATGAACTGATGTCCGTTCGAAACCTTGGGTTAAATCATGCCAATCATGTCTATTCCCCATATAGAAAAGGGAAATGGGGAAGAAAGAACTTTGAGATGCATTGGCGGTACATGGATTTTGTCAGCGTATATCTGACACTTGTGACACTTTCTCATGTACTTGTAGCAGTCGGATTCAATTGTTAGCCAATAATATCCTGCTCTCTGAATTTTCCTTGCCATTGTATGTCCATTTGCATGAGTGCCAAAGGAACCTTCGTGAATCTTTTTCATCAACATGTTTGCCTCTGGTCTGTCTACGCATCAGAGCAGAACCATGTCAAAGTTTCTCTTATAGAGTGTATCAGCGTTCAGGAAGAAGTTGCATGCCAGTCTTCTGAGAGTCTTCTTGTCTTTTCTTGATGCCCTAGGTGGGTATTCTGGTTTTTGAAGGAAGCACTTGATATCATGATACCAAGGTTTGTCGTCTATGACTGCTTCAATTGTGAAGATATAAGCGGGCCTTTTAAGGCACATTATGTCAATCTAAGGTACATCGTTCCATTGACCTACACTAATCATGGAAGAGAGAGTGGCTAATGCATCAGCCTTGTGATTTTCTTCATGAGGGATGTGATGAAACTCAATTTTGTTGAAGAATGACAACAACCTTCTCGCATAATCTTTGTAAGGAATCAATCCTGATTGGTATGTATTCCACTCTCCTTTGATCTGATTGATAACCAGGGCTGAGTCGCCATACACATCCAAGTTCTTAATCCTCAAGTCAATAGCTTCTTCGAGACCCATGATACATGCTTCATATTCGGCCTCGTTGTTTGTGCAATTGAATGTCAATCTGGTAGCAAAAGGAATATGGGTACCCTGAGGTGTTACAATGATTGCCCCAATTCCATTTCCATAAGTGTTAACAACTCCGTCAAATATTAATCCCCATTGGGAACCTGGTTCTGGCCCTTCGCTGGGTATCGGTTCATCACAATCTTTCATTTTCAAGTACATGACATCTTCGTCTGGGAAGTCAAACCCGACTGGTTCCTGATTGTCAATCGGTTAATGAGCCAAATGATCGGCTAAAATACTTCCTTTGACGGATTTCTGAGCATGGTACTCGATGTCGTATTCTGATAACAAAATCTGCCAACGGGAAATCCTTCCCGTGAGAGCAGGTTTTTCAAAGACATACTTGATTGGATCCATTTATGAGATTAACCAAGTAGTGTGACAAATCATGTACTGGCAAAGACGTTTGGCTGCCCAAGCCAGAGCGCAACAAGTTTTCTCTAGCATAGTGTATCGAGTTTCGCAATCCGTGAACTTCTTGCTTAAGTAGTAAATGGCAGACTCTTTTCTTTTGGTCTCGTCTTGTTGGCCAAGTACACAACCCATTAATTCTTCTAAGACTGTTAGGTATATGATCAGTGGTCTACCCTCCACTGGAGGTGACAAGATCAGTGGATTCAATAGATATTCCTTTATACTGTCGAAAGCTTTTTGGCAATCTTCTGTCATTCACAGCTTTGATTCTTTCTGAGTAATTTGAAGATCGACGCGCATGTCGCGGTCATTAGGGATATGAACCTTGAGATGTAATTCAGACGTCCCAAAAATCCTCTGACATGTTTTCAGTCTTTGGTGAAGGCATTTCTTGAATGACCTTGACCTTGTCAGGATCAACCTCGATTCCTTTCTGGCTGACGATGAACCCTAAGAGTTTTCCTGAGCGGACACCGAATGTGCATTTGTTGGGATTCAAGTGGAGTTTGTATTTCCTCAGATGCTCAAATAACTTTGACAAGTGTTCAACATGTTCTTCCTCTGTTTTAGATTTGGCAATCATGTCATCGACGTATACTTCGATTTCCTTATGCATCATGTCGTGAAACAAAGTTGTCATGGCCCTTTAGTAGGTTACCCCGACGTTCTTTAAGCCGAACGAAATTACCTTGTAACAAAAGGTGCCCCATGGGGTGATAAAGGAAGTTTTCTCCATATCCTCTGGTGCCATTTTAATTTGATTATAGCCCAAGAATCCATCCATGAAGGAGAATACTTTGGACTTTGTTGTACTGTCTACCAGGATGCCAATGTGTGGTAAGGGGAAGTCATCTTTTGGACTTGCTTTGTTCAAATCCCTGTAGTCTACACACATTCTAACTTTTTCGTCCTTTTTCGGAACTGGCACTATATTAGCTAGCCATTGAGGATATTCTGAGGTGGCAAGGAAACCAGCGTTGATCTGTTTTTGTACCTCCTCTTTAATTTTGATAGCCATATCCGGGTGAGTTCTTCTCAGCCTTTGCTTCACCGGCGGACATTATGATTTTAGCGGTAAATGATGTTCCACGATGCTGGTATCCAACCCTGGCAAGTCCTGATAGGACCAAGCAAATACATCTGGAAACTCTTGGAGGAGCTTTATCAAGTCTTCTTTGACAGTTGGATTGAGCAGTGCCCCAATCTTGACTTCTTTCCTCTCTTCTTCTGAACCCAAATTGACCGTTTCCAACGACTTTTTATGAGGCTCAATAGACCTTTCCTCTTGATTGAGTAGTCGGGAGATCTCTTCTGGAATTTCGACGTCATCTTCTTCTTTATCTTCAAATACCAGGAATTCAAAGTTGGGAGAAGGCATTGGATCGTATGATTCAATGGGGTTTAAAACAAGCAATCTGCATGACGTGATGATTTGTTTTTAGAAGAGATAGAGAGAATGCTAGAGTGTGTGCAGTGTATTTTCTGAAAAATGCTTGTTTTTATTTTAGGTTTTTTTAGGATTACCATTTTCTGAAAAACGAAAAGTGAAAACAACAATAAATGCGAGAATGACAGAATGACATTTATTTAGTTATGATTTGTCGATTCTTGAAACTACAGCCCTATAAAAGAAAACTCTGTCACTTTGGGCAAAGCGAAGAGGGACATTTATAGAAACTGAGCCCTATAAAAACATCCGTTTCACCCGGGCAAGGTGAAAAGGTTTAAAACAAAGACGACAATTAGTTAGACTTATGGACGACTTTCAGGACATTGAAAGCAATGCATTGGCGATGAACTCCTCAGTGAATCACAAAGTCTGGTACCTTCTTTCTTGATTTGTCCTCAGAAATGACGCTGATTTCTGGCAGAGCAGGATCATTGGAGTCTTCCTCCCAAGTAGAGTTGTCGTAAACGAACTCTTCTATTGTATCTTCCATAGTGTTTTCACTCTCGAGAGGATCTCCCCATCCAGTCGTCTGGATGTCCTCGTATCTGATGCGAGAGCTTTCAGGAGCGGTGTATTTGACAAAGAAGTCATACTTGCCACTTGGTTATCTTAAAGTGTCCCATACTTTAGTGGGGCTGGAGGAGTTATCTTCCTCGAGGACGTTGACCTATGGAAAAACATAGTTGATGAACTCTTGTCTTGCAATCTTTGCAGGTTAATCGTTGTGCTGGGTATTTCCTGAATATCCTGAGTAGTGATCCCATGACTCAGTGGGGACGCAGGTATTCTTTTCGATGTTGCTTAATTAATATGCCTCGTTGGGATGACTCTTTTGCCCCAAGTCTTTTAGGTACGGCTGCCAGATAGGCAAGTCATCCAGTGGGTCATAATAGTCATAGTCGAAATTGTCTTTCATCGGATCATCTTCTAATGAGTTAGAAGAAGCAGGACATCCCTCAGGATCACAATCTCTGTACATAATCTTGAAGTCTGATCTTGGTATATATCTCGGACTCTGCGTGGGAAAGAAAAATGGCGTATATGCCTCTCCCTGAGACTTATAACCGTCCTTGTTGAGATATGATTTCCACTCTTCATCCATATTGGAGGAGTCACTCTCATTGATAGTGTGTACTTCTTGAGACACTGGGTGAAGGAATCCTCTGCTGAGGAAGAAATCTTGAATGGGACGAAAACTTTCGTCTTTCTTGGCAGTCTGGGTACAGGTTGAAGAGAAACCAAGACCTTTCTTTGTCTTATTATCTGTAGGTATTACAAGTTGTCCCCATCCCTTTACGTTATCACTTTTGATTACTTCGAGGGCGTCTTTGTATGAAGAAATCGACGTCCCTTTTTCTGATCGATTCTCATTGCTCACTGAGAGAGCTTGGAACTGGGTTCCAATGACCTCTTTCGGTTTTAAATAAGAGAATGATGATAAGTTGCTCACGATTAAGGCTTGCTCTCCGCAGACTGTGACTAGCTTGTCATTCTTAACGAACTTCAGCTTCTGGTAAAGTGTCGAAGTGACTGCCCCAGCATCGTGTATTCAAGGTCTTCCTAATAAACAGTTGTATGCTGCCCGAAAGTCCATGACCTGGAAAGTGTGAGGACCGATGGTTATGGGAAGATCGACTTTGCGGATAACTGTCTTTCTGGATCCATCAAAAGTTTTGACGATGATCTCACTGCCTCTCATCAGAGCTCCTTGAAATGATAGTCGGGTTAAAGTTGATTTTGGCATAACATTTAGAGATGACCCTGTGTCAACCAGCACGCTGGCTAAAGCATCGTCTTGGCAGTTGACTGTAATGTTAAGCGCCATATTATAATTTTTGCCTTCTTCCGGCAGTTCTTCATCACTGAATCCTAGATTGTTGCAGGAAGTGATGTTGGAAATGATGCTTTCAAATTGTCCTACCGTTACATCTTGTTCCACGAAAGCTTGCTCTAAAACTTTCTGTAGAGCTTCCCTGTGAGCTTCGGAACTAAGTAGGAGAGATAACACAGAGATTCTAGATGGAGTTTGCAACAATTGGTCCACAATGTTGTACTCGCTTTTCTAGATGATCTTTAACATCCCGTCGTTGTTCTTTGTAAGTTCGGGATTATTGGATTGCCCGATTTGGTGATTTGGAACTTCTGTTTGAGGTTCCTTTTCCTTGGCGGGTTCTCCAACTCCTCTGTTGAAGATTCGGCCGCTCCGTGTGACTCGACTGGTGTCGGTAATATTTATGACGAAGGGTAATGGAGTTTCCTTTCCATTTTCGATTATTGTTGCACCGTACTTGTAAGGGATAACCTTATTGGATTTGTACGATATTGGTCTTGGTAAGTAGATAACCACAGGAGTCTTTTGATTTTTCTGACCATCGTAGGCAGTCTCAATTGGTCCGAGGTTGAGAATCTTTCTACTGTCAAGAGGGACTTTCGACTCGTTGAGTAGAGGGATTATGGCGCATATGTCTTCGGGCATTTCATGCTTTGAAATAATGACAACATCTTCGCTTTGATCTGGAAGATAGTCTTGTATCACGTTGATCGACCCGAAACTTGAACATTGTCGAATTTCTTTTTGGTCCAACTGATTTTGAAGAGCAGACCGTACAAGATAACATCTTTGGTTGTTCTCTGAACAAACTCTACATCGTTCATAACTATGTGGTGGCACCCGGCCACACCCGCTTTGTATATAGTGCATCTTTACCAGATCTGTTTTCATTGAGCGAACATCCTGACTTTAATGTCTACTAGGATTTCCGTCAGTCATGCTGATCCGCTATGTAGCTTCATCCAAGTAAACTGGAAGCCACCAGTGGTCCAAAAAGTGTTGAAGTGTTCTCTAGACAAGTGCATATCCTTGGTCGTCCTCTCGACACTCTTCACAGTCCTGATAATCATGTGAAGCCAGAAAACCGTGCCTGACTTGCTTTGCATGTAGTTCTACCAGACTAGTATTCATCAAGCGTATGTCAAATATCTGAACCATATTGACTTGATGGTTATTTCTTTCATGGTATTCCTGGATCCATTCGAGATCCATCTGTCGTTGAAGGGTCTCTTGTACAAAAGAGCATCCCTGATTACTTGTTGAGCAGATCTGACAGGTGTTATAATCGTGCCGTCACAGATTATGATATTGACTTTGCCTTGAGTGCATTGCCACTAAATTGACGTTCATTTCAAGGATATTGCGGTTCTAAACAATGTTGGGATTTACATGGGCCATGTTGACCTCCTGGATTCTGTGATCTTGAATCCAACCTAGATTCATCTGTTCTTGTAGAGCTAATTGTACTACGGAACACCCTTGATTATTCTTTGAGCAGATATCACACTGGTGATAATTATGAGGCGGTACATGACCATACCCGCTCTGTCTGTAATTCATTTTGACCAGATTGGTTCCTAATAGGAGTATATCGCGAATTTGATAACTGCGGCCAAATTCTTCCTCTATCAAATTTACTGCAGCCTTCTCATGTTGTGGCAACGGGTTTGTCTGAACATTCGGATTAGTATCTTTGAAAGATAAGACCCCGTTCCTGACAAGTTTCTGTACGTCACACTTGAAACTGAGATAGTTTTCGATGTTGTGCCCCGATCCTCCTTGATGGTAAGGGCAAGTTTGATCCGCTTTGAACCAGAAAGGCAGATTTTCTGGTATTGCAAGAGGAGACCTTGTTTGGACGTGCCCCTGGGCCAGTAAATGTGGAAAAATTTCTGCGTACAACATCATTATAGGGTCAAACCCTGGTGGCCGTGTTGTATGATTATTGTTGTTGTACTATGGACGAGCCTGCTGAAGAGGTTGTTGTGTCCTTTGCTGATACTGTTGTTGACTAGGTTGACTTTGAGCAACTTGAGGCTGATAAGTCAGAACTGGCGCAAGGTTGATGGCGGGAGTTATCGCCGCTACTGGTTGGTACTTTCGCCTTTGCTTTCCCTGAGAGATATTGCTGATCTCCTGCTCTTTCTTCTTTTGGAAAACACTTCCATATCTTTTGGTACTACTAGATGGTTCTGCCTCTTTGGCTAACCGTCCTTCTCGGACTGCCTCTTCAAGGTGTACTCCCATGTTTACCATTTCGGTGAAATCACTGGGTGCACTGGCGACCATTCGGTCGTAGTAGAATGAGCTCAAGGTTTTCAGAAAGATCTATGTCATCTCTTTTTCCTCAAGAGGGGGACACATCTGGGCGGCAATTTCACGCCATCTCTGAGCATATTCCTTAATGTCTCTTTATCCTTTTGTGACATTGCTCTAAGCTGATCTCTATCAGGTGCCATGTTCAGGTTATATTTGTATTGTTGGATGAAGGCAACATCGAGATCTCTGAAAGTATTGATCTTGGTGCAGTTTAAACCCATGTACCATCTAAGGGCGGCACCGGTTAAACTGTCCTGAAAATAATGGATCAGTAGCTGTTGATTTTCTGTCTGAGTTGACATCTTTCGAGCGTACATCACCAAATGACTTTGAGGGCAAGAATTGCCTTTGTATTTTTCAAAGTTGGGCACCTTGAATTTGTTCGGGATTTTGACATTTGGGACCAAGTAGAGGTCTGCAGCGTCCTTTCCAAACAAGTCCTGACCGCGAATGGTATGCAGTTCCTTCTGCATTTCCAAGAACTGTTCTTGGAACACATTCATCTTTTCATACATATCTTCGTTTCCACCAGAGATTACTTGTTGAATCTGTCCTTCCGGGACAGTGTGTACCATTGATTGTGGTATAGTCATTATAGCTGTGACTCTTGGTGCTTCAGTGCCATGAAGTTTGTAACCTTCAGGATTTGCCGTCGTAAATCTTGTGTCTTCACTTTCCCGAAGTTTGTAACCTTCAGGACCAGTGGCTCCCGCTACAGTTTCTGGGTCTTCAGTGACCGGCGAAATGTATCCTTCAAGTATAAAGTTGAAAGGCATGCCCTAGGGCCGACCCTTAGGCATGTTGTACTGTGGATGAATCTCATGTGTCTCCACTATGGGCGTAGATGTGATCTCCGAGATCACAGTCTATTGATGTCGCTGCTCCTGAGATGCTGCCAGGGATTGCATATCACTGTGAAGTTTTTTCAGATCTTCCTTTAGAGCGTCGATTTCTTCTCTCAGCTCTCTGTTATCTTCCTCGAGATCGTCTATTTTCTTTTGTCGATTGGCCTGAGTATCGTACGAGTAAGACAGTTTGACTCTAGAATTGAGACACGTGCGTGAGACTCGAGAGAATGCGTTATGTGAGAATGATGAATGCAACAACATATTTTTTTAGTTTTTGTTTTAATAAAAAAGAAACTTCAAATAAATTGCAAATATCATACAGAGAGGGGGAACCCCTTTTTATTTAAATCGAACGATTGCAGTATGTTACAAAGAAAAGTATAGTATTTTACAAAGTGCTGTAAAGGAAATATCTAAGCTTAAGGATCCTGAGTCCTCTCTGAAGAGAGCTCAGATGTCGGTTCTGGTAGTTTCCTTTTCTTCTACCGGGGTTCTTCAACTGTTGTCGAGTTGTTAGTCCTTTGCCAAATGAAAGGAGTGAGCAAATTTCTTTGATCTTCCTGACTTTCTACAGCATGTTGCTCTAATATCTTAATCAGAGCATCCTTTTCTTTTAACAGCTCCTGAATTTTGGTACACTCTACATTGAGAATTCGGTACTTGTTCTTCCAAGAGCTCTTCTCTTGTTGAACTTTGTTGAGAGTGACCTGGAGTTTTTCCGTTTCAGACATGAAATAAAGGGCAGATTCCTTTAATGGAAAAACTTCTTGACGAGGGTAAGGCATCCTCAGCTTGAGGGCTCTAGTTTATACCCAGTGGAGATAAGGTTCCATGGAGATACAGTCTGGTTTTCCTAGAGACTCTCGTCCTTTTCTATGAATGTGTTGCCAGGCATGCACTATTTCCTTCTTAAGTGCCCTGTCATTCTCTCCTTCCTTGAAGAAAAGACCTTCCAGATGAACATTTCGCGGGATATGTCTCATCGGGTATCCGAGTTGACGGAGAGCTAAAATTGGGTGATAGTTAATTCCTCTTCTAGTTCCAATGAGGGGTACATTAGGGAAGTTTCCACATCTGTCAATGATTTCTACCCCCTCGTAAATCCTATTGGACCAGTCTATGTCAGAGTTGGTGAGAGACATAATTCTCTGTGACCAACGTAGAGTATTCTTATGATCCCAAAAAGTAGCAGACTTGGGCAGATGGGAAATGAACCCTTTGTAGAGAAAAGGTACACAACATGTGATTATTCCTCCGCTGTACAAATTCCTTAAGTGTACAGAATGATAAGCATCTGCGAGCAAGGTTGGTACATGGTTTCCAATCAGAAATATCTTAATGGAATTGGTATCGACGAAGTTGTCGATGTTGGGAAAGAGGAATAATCCGTATATGAGTAAAACAAAGATATCCTCGAAAGAGGTTATGTTTCCTACACTGGCAAAGTATAGAGCCATCTCAATCAGGAATTCAGCTGGTAAACCCTGGATTCCTCCCTTAGTGGTAATGTGAGTCCTGACCTCTGACTCATCCAAATAGATTGCTCTTGCAATGGTTTGTTCTTTTGGAATTTCTTCCAGTCCAGAAAAGGGAGCTTGGTCAGTGATAGGTAAATCAATCAGGTGAGAGTACTCCTCTAGGGTTGGTGTCAGTTAGTAATCCAGAAAAGTGAAACAGTGGTAAACCGAATTGTAAAACTGTATAAGTGTAGACAAAATTCCTTCAACTACATGGACCCTTAATAGAGACAACAATCCTCTGGGTTTAGCTCTGAAAGCCTCAGGGTTGGTAATCATCCTTGCCAACTTCCTTAAATCATCTAATTTTGGAGCCTTGAAGGTGTACTTGTTGTAGCACCCCAAAATTTGCCATCCTTTTTCTAACACTAACTGGCTTATGTTTCATTTCATTTTGCATTATCATTTGTGCACATCATTGGTTCTTAGCATGGGATCAAGGTGTATGGGTTAACTTAAGAGGAAGATATGTTTTATAGAGGTTCAAGCAAGAGATCATGGGTATTGTCCAAGAGACCAAAAGAAGAGATGGTCTTAACATCACCATTACTCAAGCCACAAGGGATCCTTTAACCTCAGGGCATTTTGAAGAGGCCATCACCTCATCATATGATCAAGTTTGGCAAGATATTTCAAGTGAATCACATTCTCCTAGCCCGATTTCTCAAATTAGGGTTTTTGGAGATTCTTGGGTCTAACCCCTCAATGGGCAAGATCTTTGAGTTTTTATCATCATCAAATGGCATGTCTCATCATTTTTTGAGAAGATACACATCATATTTAGAGGAATTTGGATTTTGAGCATGGGTCGATTTCTCCTAAACCACAAGTGCCAAAATTAGGGTTTTCCATAAAATCAGTTTATTTGTGATTTTTTGGGCAAGACTTGATTCCATGGTATTACTCATGTCCTCAAGTGTCTAGAAATGAAGAATTGTCCATCAATTTGGTTCAGAAGGGTTTCAATTGTTCAAGAGATTCAAAATCAGGAGAATTGGGAACAAAGTCAACTGTGCAGTGAAAAAGTCAACTCCTGACTTTTTGAGGTCAACATGATTATTTTCAAGCTAAATATGATCCATGGATGAGATTTGATCAAGATATGTTCAATAAATCATCAAAAATCAAGAATTTGTGAACGTTACCATTTTTGGCAAAAATAGGGTTTTAGAACTTACTATTTTTGGCAAATTTTGCATGGTTTAGTAGCTACTTTCAAGGCCAGATTTCTTCATGATCCAAGCTCCATTTAAATTTTCTTAAAACATAAAAGTTGTAGTACACATTCCAAGCTTTCCAACCATATAAAGTTTGCCCCATTTGGATCATTTTTGAGAGAGTTATGGTGTTTCTAAGTTCAAGATTTCAAGTTGTGATTTTGGATAAAAACTTAAAAATTTTCTAAGTTACTTTGGACAGTTTTGAGGACACATGTTCATGGCCATTTTTGATTAACACGAAACTTGTTCCTCATGATCCCACCTTTCCAAAGAGTACAAGCATGTCCCATTTCATGTAGTATTGCTCAAGTTATGGTTTATCAAAGTCCAAGGTTTTCATGTTCATATTGAGCTCAAAACTTAGTTTATTCTCATGTTGTCTTGGCAGATTTTTGGACACATGTTCTTGGCTATTTTTCATCATCTTCCAAGCCTTATTTCAATTTGGGTTCCACATAGAATTTGTTTGTTGTTCTTCTTACTTTCATTTGACCTCAAAACTTCACCAAATGGAGCTATATTTTTCAAGATGTATGCACACGAAGTTAAGGCTTTTTATTTAATCCCAAGGCATGGTATAGTACTTTTCTTACCATGTGATGATAACTTCTCTTGCAGCATCAGAGTCACACGTACGACACCCCTCAAATAGTGCTCAAAATGGCCAAGCATGCACACCCACATTATGCCATATTTTGAATTTACATAACAAAAGTGGAAATATGCAAAACATCACACAAATCTTCTCTAATTGTACCAACCTCATTTTATTCCCTTTGACACCCTCATTTATGCTATATTATGACCCAAAATGAGTGGAAGGTGTGACAAACCCGTGTAACCACGTGTGTGAGTTTTTTGGTCAAATTTTGGAATCAACCATTTCTCTCATTATGGGCTCCAAAAACTTCTCCACCCATCATATATAAGTGGCTAAAACCCTAGAAACGAGATAGAGAGCTCATTTTGGCAAGTTTCAGATCAGAAGTTTTCATTCTCACTCAAAATTTGGAACTCTCGAATCACATCCATCCAAGGATTTCCCTGCATCTTCTTGCTTGATTATTCTTCCTGAACATTCTTAGCATCAAGAGAAGAGGTTTTCTGAAGGTTTTGATTTGTGTCAAGGTGCAACAGACAGTATTCCGTTAGGTAACATTCTCGTTTCATTTTCTAGCTTGTTATATGTGTATGAAGCTCGTGATCCATGTTTCTGAAGTCCTATCATGGTAGAGGCATTGTATCTACATGAGTTGTCTCGATTTGTTTAGATTTTAGTTTGTTGGTTGTTTTTTGAACATGAGTTTTCATGATGATTTAGTGATTGTAAATGAGTTTAGAGTGTGGATCTATGATCTACGTGAGGAGTACTTCACGATGGTGTTTTTTTGCGCGATTTGGCAATGTTTGCAGAGCTCCGGTGAGGCTCTCAATCGGAGAAGACGACCGAAGTTGATCTCCGGCGTCTAGGGTTTCAGTATGCATGGCAAAGGTCTTCGACGGGTTGACCGCCCAATTAAATTTCAGTCCATGGCCACCTCACTTAATGATACTCCAGCGTGGCAAGGTGGATGGCTAATACGTACCGTTTCACTAAACTCTTGAGTTTGCTGTTTTTTTTGTTTGAGATGTGGACATTGGGCCTGCGTTTTTTATTTTTGCACCACAGTACTATTGGCCCATTTGCGCTGTGAACAACATCCCTTTGTTTTTGCTTTTGCTGATACACCCCCTGTTTGAACATTGATTTTATTTTGTCTTCTTTTATTTCTCTTTCATTTTATTTTATTTTTAATTGTTAAACTCATATTAAAAATCCACAAAAATATGTCTCTGATTCCTTAGCATGTTGAGTTATTTTTCATGATTTTTATTTTATTAATCATTTTATTTTAAAATTTTATTTGAATTTAATTTGTGATGTGCTTTTACAATTTTGTCCTTGAGCTAGGGTTTATGCTTTGATGCCATGTGCTTGCCTTCTTGAGCCAATATTTTTACCTTGTTTTGACATGTGGATAAGAAATGTTTGAATGTTATCTTGCTACCTTGGTGATCACCTTTGTTTGTTTTTCATGTGATTTTTGATGCTCCTCGATTCATACACAATCACTTGCATACCTTGCCTTATGGATCACTTTTGGACATGTTCTTGAACTAGTTTTGTTCCATTATTTTTGTACATGTTAATTGGTTGTTCAAAATGGTCTTTGATTATTTTTTGGGAATTTATTGGATCACTTTTCTATTTTTGGTTGGTGCTTTCATTTGATGACATTTTGAGCATGCTAACACTTCTTGACCTAATTTTGTGCCTTTGAATGACATGAACTTCCTTGATGCTTTGTGATCTTTATTTGATTGATAAGACATGTTTGATATTTTGATTTTCCTTGGACCTTGGTGCATGACCTATCTTTGGTATGGCTTTACTTGTATGGAAGCATGTGAATCATTTTGAGCTTTATTTTGTTGCATACTTGCATAGTATTGATACAAGTCTTGAGTATGATGCTTGATGATTATACTTGTTTGGTTTGAGCTTGATTATAGCTTATGGATGATGCATTTTTTACTGCCCACTTGATTTCACATTATGTTTTCACTTCACTTGGTCATTGTTGATTGATTTCCATGATGTATTTCACTAGCATTTGACTTGTTGCTACTTTGGTTCATGGTGCAAGTTCATGTGAGTTTTCTTTCATGTTTGAATGGGATGATTATGATAAGACTTAAGTTCTGATTTAGATTTATTTTCATCTTACCTTGTTCATTTCATCTTTGTATGGTGTTTAATGGTGCTCAATTGTGTTTCTTATGCAAGTATCCTTGTATCCTTTCTTGTTTGCTCTTACTTGCTTACCTGAATCTTCTTGCTTGATCTTTGAAGCTCTATTGATGATGTGAATTGGATATGATGTGCATGATGTGCTTGCTGCCCTCTCTTGTTTCTCATTTCTTATTTCCTTTTCTTCTTCATCTCTTTCACTCTTTTCCTTCCCTTGGATCTTAAGACTTGTTCAAGTCATGGATTCACCTTTGTGTGCTCCCTTAGAGTTCCTAGTCCAACTTAATATTCAATTAAGCTTGGAGTAGGATAGACATTAGGATTCAAACCATGCATGCTAACATTAGGTAGAATTTTCCCCTCTTACCTCAACCTTAGGGCCATCTTTGCATGACAACATTATGATAGAATTCCCGTAGCATTTTATTTTCGACTTGAGTCTTCTCTTCTCACCTCATAACAATTCTAAGACACTTAATAAAGGTAACGTGTATTGCGCCTGAGCCTTGTATATGGGAAATGAGAAATGAGGGGTTTCCTCTCATTTTTCTAGAGTGTTTAGTGGACGTCCCATCTTGGGACGATTTTCTATGCATTCGTTCCTACGTCATAGACTTTGGTGCAATGCAAGTTATGAACTAACTCAAATCACTTCTGTCTAAAAAACACAAAAACAAATTCAAATCATTTTCATCCTTCGGGATTGTTAAGTTTCAAATCATTTTCAGAAAAGAGCACATTATTTTCCGTTTTGTCGCAAACAGGCATCGACCCTAACTGCCGGACGCGAACTTAACGTCGCTCATAAAAAAAAACAAAGACCCTTAGGTCGAACTACGTTTGCTCTGATTCCTCTCTCTGGTTAGATTGAGGATACGTAGGCACAAGACGACGATGTCTTGGCGAGCACCCTTCCACCTTTTCGACCCGTAGGTCGAATTACGACTTCTCTGATTTCCTCTCTCTGGTTAGATTGAGGATACATAGGCACAAGACAACAATGTATTGGCGAGCACTCTTCCCCCAATCCAACCCGTAGGTCGAACTACGACTGCTTTGATTTCCTCTCTCTAGTTAGATTGAGGATATGTAGGCACAAGACGACGATGTCTTGGCGAGCACCCTTCCACCTTTTCGACCCGTAGGTCAAACTACGACTGCTCTGACTTCCTCCTTCTGGTTAGATTGAGGATACGTAGGCACAAGACGGCGATGTCTTGGTGAGCAACCTCCCCCCTTAGTGCGTAGTCCCTCCAAACTACATTGACTATGACTTTCCCATTGCACAAAGGAGTACGTAGGCCTAGGACGGCGATGTCCTATCGAGTCTCTTTTTCCTTTTTTTGTTTTCCGTTTCCGTTTAGCAGTAAGCTTTAGATAACTCACCCTTTGATTAGACAACAAGCATGGATCCCATCAAGTATGATGGACGCGTAGGGGTGCTAATACCTTCCCCTCGTGTAACCGACTCCCGAACCCAGACTATGGTTGCGATGACCATGTCTTTCCCTTTCTTCTAGGTTTTCTTTGATCGTTTCCTTTCCCTACACCGGGATAAATAACGTTCATTGGCGACTCTTCTGTTCTAGTTTTCTAGCCGGTTGTTTTTTCGCAGTTGCGACAGCTAGCGACTCTGCTGGGGACTCTGGTTCCCTAAGCGAGTCAATCCTAGCGCTTGTTTGTTTTATTTCATTGGGTGTTTATTGTTGTGTTTTATTGTGTTGTATATTATTGTATTACAGTATTTTACTGCATTTATAGCATTTGATTACTGTTATCATATTGCTCTGTTGCTGTTGTGTTATTGGGTGGGTTGGATTCACGAGGGATAAGCCTAATACACAGGCTTGAGTATACACCTAAGACTAGAGTGGAAAGTAGTGGGACCTACGCGCCATCTTGGTACGTTTGGTGTTCACGAAATTCACATCCAGACGACGTTTTCTTGGGAGATATTCTGACGTACGCGCCTTGCGCATTTTGGGGTGTTGATCTAGAGAGTTGTCGACTCTGGCGACCATTTCCCCGAGGACTCAGTAGAGGCACTCCTCCCAAGAGGTAGTAATGGCAGACTAGAAATGGCAAACCCATTATACTTCTTGATCCGAGGACCCGAAGCTGGGAACTTACATAGGATGACCTTATTTTTGGGGGAATCAGTGGACGACCTCTTTGTTTGGCGATAGTATTGTAACCCAAGGGATGAATGTACTATTGCTTCTCAAATCGAGAATATGACGCTGAGGATCCTCAGTTTTCTAGAACCCACATGTGAGAGGGGTTGGGTGTTTGCAGGATTGCAGGTGACCTTAACCTTCAACCTACCTGGTTTTCTGAGTTTCTCGTCAGTGTGTAGTTATCTAACTGGTTTTCTAGTTATCTCACTGATCTGATGTTCTGATATTCTGGGTTTCTGGGTTTGTGGTCTTTGATCAGTTAACAGCACAACAGATGTTCAGAGCAATTTGATACCTTGATCCCATGTTTGCATTTGCATTATCTCTTGCATTCTAACATGTTTGACATTTTTCAGGGCTTGCATCTTACCCTTGATTCCGGTTGTTGATGTTTTCCTGTCATGGATGCTCAGAGGAAGAAGAATGTAGCGTACACGTTCCTAGACCCAACTATGAATTCGATTCACAGAATGATTAGTATGACTGATCCCGGGGTCCGTACTGAGTTCAAAGATGAATATGCGAAGATATTTAAGGTTGTCCGTAATATCTCAAAGAACGAGTGTGATGCCATTCATACGCTCCTGCAATTCTATGACCCTCCTTTGCACTATTTCACTTTCCCGGATTATATATTGGCTCCAACCTTGGAAGAGTTCTCATTTATTTTGGGAATCTCCATCAAGCCGAAGATACCTTTCTTCTCTGAAGAACATCCAGGTCTGGAAGAAATGGCAGCCGCTCTTCACATTGGAGAATCCATTCTGAGTGATAACATTGTTGACAAGCAAGGATTTAAGGTCTTTCTGTTGAATTTTCTGTTTGATCAAGCTATCCTGTGTGCTAAGGCGAGGAGTTGGACCACTTTCAATGTTATACTAGCTCTTTGCATTTATGTAATTGTCTTATTCTCTAACATCCCCGATCTTGTTGATATGCACGCGGTTCAGATCTTTATCTTGATAAATCCTGTACCTACTCTTCTTTGTGATGTATACCATTCAGTCCACTACAAGAACGAGAATAGGCGAGGAAGAAGTGTAAGCTGTTGCGCGCCACTCCTATCTACATGGTTTTTGAGTCATCTTCCTCAGACTAGGGCATTTGTGGATACAGAGGGTTCTTTGAAGTGGTCCAAGAAGCTGATGGGATTGACTGCTGATAATATCGTTTGGTTAATCACAGTTTGCTGGGAATAGAGCTCATTTTCAACTGTGGAGAGTTCCCAAACTTACCTTTAGTGGGGAGGAAAGGGGGAATTAATTATAATCTTTCCCTCACTATCAGGCAGTTTGGGTATGCATTGAGAGTTCCCCCTGAAGATCAAGATATCAGAGAGTCCCTGTTCTTCAATGGTACTGAAGACCAAGAGATGTTGAGGAGAGCAGTGAACGCTTGGGGATAGATTCATAAGAAAGGAAAGATCTCTTTTGGAAAGTGTAACAATAGAGCTTTCTCTCCGTATGTAGAGTGGATTTGGAGGAGAGCAGAAGAAGAGCTCATGCCGTTCTCAATAGAGCCACCGTTGTATCCACTGATGATTGAGCCTCCCACCAAAGTTGAGATAGAGAAGTTTAAAAAATTATGGGTTGAGAAAGAGAAGCTGCGAGAAGAGAATAGTGAGCTACAGAGAGAGATCTATCAGCTGAAGCACGAGCGAGGTGAAGCTGTCCATGTTGCCAAGATGAAGACAAAACTTCTTGCCAAGAAGGAAAAGGAGCTAGCTGACGAGGTCACAGCCAGATAGAAGGTAGGTAAAGCTCTAAAGGGTATTAGCAGGGTTCTCAAGTCTAAGAAGGAAGACTTGGCCAAGGCTTTGTAAAAAATTCACAAGTTTAACGCTTACCGAAACACTGCAATAACTGCCAACAAACAGAAAGAAGATAAGTTTCTGGAGCAGATTGAGAGTTTGAAATTGAAGCTCAAAAATAAAAATGAAGAGATCCTATCAGGGACATTCCAGAAACGAGCAGTCGAAGATCAACTCAATGAGGCCATAGCTACTATAGAGGAGCTGAAGATTCAAGCATAAGTGAAGAGACCTAGAAATGAGGGTCCTAACATGGATGATGTTTTTGGCGAAGATACTTGGGAGCTGCTCTACCGATACCTAAAAGGGATCAAGACCAAAGCATCCTGAAACCAAGAAGCTATTCAAAGAAGCACAAGAGTGGAGCAGAGAGCATAATGGTTAGGGAGGATTGACACTTGTGGATTTCGATGACATGCCATAGTTTTCTCTTTCTCTTTTATCGTGTTTGGATCACCTCCAAGCTTGTTGGTTGGGATCTTTGATTATCAGACCTCTATCTGTATCATGGGCTGTAATTGTTGACAAATGATTATCCTTTGGTTTTCTTAATATATGAGCAAAAGTTCCGTTCTATCTTGTTATTAAACTGGAATCAAGGGGTGGATCGCCCTGCGAATATTCAAACATGTTCATTTGCATTTGCATATTCATAATAATTGTGCATAATAGGTGTTTGTCTCTGGTTTTCTCATCTTGTTCTTTTCTTCAGACAGGATTGCTGATCAACGCATTCATCGATACTCTACCAGACAGAATCAACGAAAAGCCATGGAACAAATGCAAGCTGAGATGATTGTGATGCAAGATCGCATGGCTCAGTTTATGGAGTTAATGTAAGGTGTTGCTCAAGGTCAAGAGTAGTTAAGGACTCTGGTCCAGCCTCTGGTCGCAATAGTTGATGAAGACGGTATCCTTCATGGTGGCCTTCACAATTGTGTCATTCCTCCGGGCGGAGGTGTTAATGGTAATGGTATTCCTGTTGGTCCTCCGGGCGGAGGTGTTCCTGTCCTTTCTGTTGTCATCCCTCTGGGCGGAGGAGAGAATGTTGTGATTCCTTCTATAGTGGGAGGAGGCAACAGTGTTTGTGCAGTGCAAGGTCGTCGCTATGATGATCAACACGATGATGTCTTCTCTCTGCTAGGTGGGGATGCTGGCCTCCAACCTGATAGTGATAAAAGATTCTGATTGATTGAGGAGAAGTTGAAAGCGTTTGAGAATCAGAATTCCCTGGGATTGGATATGGAAGACTTGGGATTGGTCCCCGGTGTTAGGATCCCTCACAAGTTTCAGGTACCTACTTTCGAGAAGTATAACAGTGTCACTTGCTCGAAGATTCACGTCAGGGCTTATGCTAGAAAGATGGTTGCCTATTCTGATGATGAGAAATTATTGATGCATTTTTTCCAGGATAGCCTGTCTGGGGCATCTTTGGAATGGTATATGCAGTTAGAGAGATGCCATGTTCGTAACTGGCGTGAGCTAGTTGAACCTTTCGTCAAGCAATATTAGTATAATACCGACATGGCTCCAAACAGAACACAGTTGCAAAGTTTGTCGCAGAAAAATAATGAAAGCTTTAAGGAGTACGCCCAGAGGTGGCGTGAATTGCCAGCTAGGGTCCAACCTCCCATGGTGGAGTGGGAGATGGTTGACATGTTCATGGCCACTCTTCAGGGGCCGTATTATGACCGATTGGTAAGTTGTATGACTGGTGGTTTTGCTGACTTAGTGTTAGTCGGAGAAAAGGTTGAGAGCGGGATTAAAACTGGGAAAATAATGGTCAATGAAGGATACTCATCTGGAGGAGGGAAAAAGCCGTATGCTGGTAATTACAAGAAAAAAGAAGGAGACACAAATTCTGTTTCATCATGCCGTGGCAGAGGAAAACCTCGTCAGAACTTCAATCAGCAGGTGGCCTATATAACTATTCCCGCAACACCTCAACAACAAGCAGCGCCTCAGCAGCAAAATCAGGCTCCTCGCGGACAACAGAACATGCCTAGATAGAATAGGCATTTTGATACTCCACCTCTGCCTTACTCCCAGTTATTTCAACATTTGCTACAATTACAATTGATCCAAAGGAGGACTCTGGCTCCCATTACCGGTAATCCACCTCCCGATTATGACGCCAATGCCCACTGTGAATTTCACTCTAGAGCGCCAGGGCACTATATCGAGGATTGTAAAGCTTTTAAGCATAAGGTCCAAGATTTGGTGGACTCAAAAGCCATCAATTTCTCTAATGACACTCAAAATTTCATTCAGAACCGAATGCCGAATCACGGTGGGCCAAAGGTCAATGCTATTATTGAAGACGATGAATCCTTGGACTTGGTTTTAGAAGTGAACATGTTGAAGACTCCCTTGTGTGTGGTGAAGGAAAGGTTACTGAAGGGAAGGGTATTCCCTGGTTGTGAAGAGGGTTATGCAGAATGTGTGTTGTAATTGAACGGTTGTGATTCATTGAAATCGGGTATTCATAGATTGATTAATGAAGGACAGTTACAGTTTGACAGATGTGATAAGTAGAGAAAAACTACTGACAAAGAGAATGATGTTGCCACTATTACAATTCCTTTCAAAACAATAACCATATCAGCACCGACGAGGCCAGCGCCGGTCATCATTACAGTTCCTGGGCCAGTCCCATATGAAAATACCAAAGCCGTCCCCTAAAATTATGGGGCTGAGGTATTCGTTAATGGACAAAGGCAAGAATTGGTAGGGACATCGACTGTGAATTCAGGGGCTGAAAGTAATGTTGAAGCGGGGGCTATCACTAGAAGTGGTAGAGTCTTTATTCCGTCTGACAATCAGGTTGGCATTTCCAAACAGGATAAAGGGAAACAAGTGATGGATGATTCTGTACAGAGGCAGGTCGTGAATGACTCCGCGACAAAACAAGTTGACAACTCTTTCTCGGAAAATGTGGAGGAGTTTATGAGGTTAATTAGAAAAAGTGATTACAAGATTGTTGATCAACTCCACCAAACCGCATCAAAGATATCCATCCTATCTTTGTTGTTGTGCTCTAAGGCACACCGGAATGCATTGTTAAAGGTATTGAACACAGGATACGTACCTCAAGAAATATCTATTAATTAGCTAGAAGGGGTTGTGGCTCACGTGAATGCTGGTAATGGTTTGGGATTCACAGACTTAGATCTGACTCCGGCTGGGAGGAATCACAACAACGCTCTACATATTTCAGTGGAATACCGAGGCTCCTTAATGTCACATGTGTTAGTTGACACCGGGTCATCCTTAAATGTGTTGCTGAAGAAGGCTCTGATGAAGTTAGATACCTGTGGGTTGGTTTGCGCGCCAAGTGATTTGGTGGTGCGTGCTTTCGATGGTTCTAAGAGGTCTGTTTTTAGAGAAATTGTGCTGCCAATAAAAGTTGGTCCTGAGATTTTTGACGCCACTTTTTACATCATGGACATTCAGCCTGCCTATTGTTGTTTCTTGGGTCGCCCCTGGATCCATAGCGCCGGGGCAGTAACGTCCACGCTGCATCAAAAGCTGAAATACATGGTGGATAGCCACGTTGTGACAATCTGTGGTGAGGAAGACATCATGGTGAGTCACCTATCAACCTTCAAGTATATGGAGGTGGATGGTGAGATACATGAAACCTTGTGCCAAGCCTTTGAAGCTGTGAAAATTCCCGAGGAACCTCCAAGTGTAGTCAGTCAGCCCAATGTGGTTAATCAACCCGAAGTGGTGAATCAGTCGGAAGCTTCAATGTATTTTTTCAAAGATGCACGCGCTGTAGTTGAAACTGGCAGTTGCCAGAAGTGGGGCCAGGTTATTGAAGTTCAAATGAAGTAGAATACTTATGGGTTAGGGTACAAGCCACCCAGACAATTCTTAGAGCCTTCCAAGTATGTTGGACTAGTTCAATTCACAAGTGTTGGGTATTTCTTCAACCGGGTCAATGCGATAGAGGATGAGGGAGATAGCGATTGTGACATGGATGAATGGATCCGTCCCTGCACTCCTGGTCAGAGCCTATGCAACTGGTCTTCCAAGAGAGTCATCCAAGTGACCCGCCAAGAGTAATTGCTTTTGTTTTCCGCTTATGTTAAATCCTACGTTCTGCCCAAAATGTAGTGATACTTGTCTGCAGGGCTTTGATGTTTTTGTTTGCTACTTTATCATCAATACAGGACGTTTTTCACATTTAAATATTTTGATCCCTATTTTTCTGTTTTACTTTTTGCATTAATTTATATCAAAATGGCAATGTGTTTTCTTATTTATTGCATTCATAATAAACATAAAACATCAATCATGCAGGTTTCTTTGTTCAGATTCCACCAATAACGATTCAGCTATGGCTCGGTATGACTTAGACAATCCCATCTATCAGGCTGAAGAAGAGACTGAAGAAGATTGTGATTTACCGGAAGAATTGGCCAGATTGCTGAAACAGGAGGAAAGGGTTATTCTACCTCATTAGGAGGAAATTGAGACTGTTAATCTGGGAACCGAGGATGCAGAAAAGGAAGTAAGGATTGGGGCTGCTTTGGAAGACACTGTCAAGGGAAGATTGATTGAGATGCTTCGAGAGTATGTGGATATCTTCGCCTGGTCTAACCAAGACATGCCCGAGCTTGACACTAATATTGTTGTACATCAGTTGCCACTTAAAGAAGGTTGTAATCCGGTTAAGCAGAAATTGAGAAGGACAAAACTAGACATGGCTGTCAAAATCAAGGAAGAGGTTCAGAAATAGCTGGACGCTGGTTTTCTTGCTGTGACAAATTATCCTCCGTGGGTTGCTAATATTGTGCCCGTACCTAAGAAGGATGGAAAGGTCAGGATGTGTGTTGATTACAGAGATTTGAATAGAGCAAGCCCGAAAGATGATTTCCTGCTTCCCCACATTGACGTGTTAGTGGATAACACTACTCAATACTCTATATTTTCCTTCATGGATGACTTCTCAGGGTATAACCAAATCAAAATGGCTCTAGAGGAAATGGAGAAGACGACATTCATAACACCGTGGGGAACATTTTTCTACAAGGTAATGTCCTTTGGATTGAAAAATGTTGGGGCAACCTATCAGCGGGCAATGGTGACTCTCTTTCATGATATGATTCACAAGGAGATAGAAGTCTATGTTGATGACATGATTGCGAAGTCACAAACGGAGGAAGAACATATGGTGAATTTGCAAAAGCTATTTGAAAGGTTAAGGAAGTTCAAACTCAGGTTGAATCCGAACAAGTGCACCTTCGGGGTGAGATTTGGAAAATTGCTTGGGTTTATTGTTAGTGAAAAAGGTATCGAGGTTGATCCTGCTAAAGTAAAAGCCATACAGGAAATGCCTGAACTGAAAATAGAAAAATAGGTCTGTGGTTTCTTGGGGAGATTAAACTACATTGCTAGATTCATATCTCATCTCACAGCCACATGTGAACCAATATTCAAATTGTTAAGAAAAGATCAAGAGGTCAGGTGGAATGAAAATTGTCAAAAGGCATTTGAAAAGATAAAAGAATATTTGTAGGAACCTCCGGTCCTCATGCCGCCAGTGCCAGGAAGGCCATTGATTATGTATCTTACGGTTCTTGAGAACTCAATGGGGTGTGTGCTCGGTCAACACGACGAGTCAGGTAGAAAAGAGCATGCTATCTACTACCTGAGTAAAAAGTGTGAGAGTAAGAATTGTCTCTACAAGTCAATCTATGTTTTGATGATAACAATAAGTATTTGTGAAAGAACCATTTTATGTTCTAACGTGTGCTGTGTGCAGATCATATTAATAGAAGATATCAGATCCAATAAGCACCAGCCAGACGAGCGTAATTGATAATATGCAAAGTTACTATGTGTGACACAAGTCGCAAAAAGCAAGAATGCTTCTTATCTGATCATGATCAATCAGATCCAAGGATGCTGATATTACTGTTGCAATGCTCTTGTGGATGCTCTCTGAAAGTGGTTGAGATTCTGAAGATTGCGAAGCTTCTGAAGAAGAGAACCGAAGTGCTAAAGACTCTCATGACTTGAAGTTCTGAAGGAGGAAGGCTCTGAAGACAAAGTTCAGAAGGACTCTGAAGACTTATGTGTTCTGAAGATTACAAGTTCCAAAGATCAAGTGCTGAAGACTCTGAAGACGGATTCCTAATGGACAAGTTCAGAAGTTTCGGAAGACTTGAAGTAGTAAAGGATAATGTTCTTAAAGGCAAGTGCTGAAGTTCTGAAGACTGATTCCTAATGGACTTCTTCAAATGACTGAAAACTTGACGTATCAAATATCCTGTTAAGAAGGCTCTACTCATGCTTCATCAAATTACCATCAGAAGCCTCTGAAGTTTGGAAGTCAAATTTTACCGTTATGAGCAACTATACACACTGCTCAAGAAGATATCCCGTCACTTCTCCCACAACAAAAAGGAGATGTGTCAGTACAGCTCATTATTACACAACGTCTCTTTTCCAACAACCAACAGTATTTCAAACGACTATATTTCTACTGGGCTATTTAAAGGAAAGAGTTCTCGCTTCTGAGGTGTCGATTCCATTGATCATCAATTGGATGTATGATTCATGAATTGACCAAGTCATTGTGTGAAGATAGCAACAACGATGAGTTCTCGTTGTAACACTTAAATATCAAAAGCTATCACCATTTACACATGGCCATTGTTGTTAGAACTTAAGATTAACATTCAACACAACAACAACAACAAATTGGTACGAAAGCTATTGATGAAGAAGACAACATCGAAGATCAGTCAAGTCATCAACCTACCTTCTCGTCAGCTCTACATTGAAGATCTGAAGCAAGGAGTTGTTGCTCAAAGCTTGCTCACCCAAGAAGATGAAGAAGAAGAAGATCTACAAGATGTCAACAACTGTCAAATCATTATACATCTTTGTAGTTTCTTAGGATAACAAGGAGTTGTTGCTCATATCTTGCTTGAACACTTATGTGTTCTTTGTACTTAAACTTAGGAGTAATCTTCTTGTTAAGAAGCAACTTTGTAATCTCCTGTAAAACTAGTTCTTGGTGAATTAGGATTCCTTGAGTGGTCAGTGTGACCGGAGACTCGAGAAAACAATGGCGAGATGTCATTGTGGGAAAAGCCTGAAATAGGGTCAGTAGCGTTATATTTATTGCGATGAATTCTTGAACGTCTAGCTGTGAAAGCCTAGCAGTAGATCTTGCGAGATTAGAACCTGCTGGTCAATGTTCATTTTATTCATTAAGTTGAATCCCTGAATGGTTCATTGTATGTTAGTCACAGGGCGGTTGTGCAAGTGGTTAGTCACTGGCTGTTGCCCGTGCATCTGTAATCAAGATTGATTATAGTGGATTAAGACCTTGTGTTCAAGGTGAAATCACCTGAGGAGGGTGGACTAGATTACCCTTTGTGGTGAACCAGGATATATCGTGTGCTCTTTACTCTTATGCTTAATGTCTTGTTTATGTTTCTATATTGAGTATCAGAATCTTACACAAGCAAGCCAGAACCTTGCAACTCTGATAAGCTTCTGCACTACAAGTTCTGAATGTTGTAAATATCGTTCAGACTCTTATTGGTTCTCACACTCTAAGCATTACCAAGTCTGAATATAACTTCGTAAGTCAGAGTCTCTCAACGAACTCTGATGTTATCTCAGCGTCTTAACGACAAGAAGTGAAAAGTTGTTAAAAGAGTAAATACACAATTCAAACCCCCCTTTCTTGTGTCTTTCTCGCACCTTCAATTGGTATCAGAGCTCCGGTTCTGTTATTGATGGATATCAAACACTTAACAGTGTCAGAAAAAGATCCAGATGCAGTGCGTAGAAATACTTTGGGTGAGATTGAAATCCACTTACAATTTCTGTAACAGTTCAGAAGATGACTGTGTACAAAATTGTAATCAATCTGAGTACTTGAGCAAATCACTGATTATGGAAGTTTTTGCAGTTGTCAAACAACTAAATCTTCCTCACTTAAGTTTTAATGAAGATTGAAGAATCAGCTGATAAGATAGATTCATCAAATAAGAAGTAGTATCTGTTGAATGCTTATCTTGGAAGATATGTGTGGATGAACCACGTATTTGCTCAAAGTTGAATCATCAGAAAACAAGAAGTCTTGTTTGTAGAAGATTAATTCTTTATGAGTTTTTGAGATGTTTTCAAGAAACGGATTAGGTCCACCCTTGACTTTCTCGTTTAAAGCTCATTAAGAACTTCTTCATGTAAAGAAGAAAGATTGTTGTTCTATGATTTTGAACCTTAAAATTAGTTCTGATGAAGTCAGAAATCTGAAGAATTCAAACCTTTAGAAATGATTCAACATCTGAATCTTAAATGATCATAAATTAACAGATTCAATGAAGAACTGAATATTGTTTTCGTGGAGAGCAATGCAGAAAACTGAAAGAATATTCAGGAAGAAGAATGTCTAGGATTCATCAAATACTTGATCAAGAATGAACTCTTAAGCCTTGATTGAATCAGCATAACTAAGTTCTGATGACTTGAGACTATTTCTCAGATTGAAACAAACATTATCAATCCAATCAATATATGATAAGTTGTTCATAACCCCTCAAGCACTGGAATCAGAAGATGTCAAGCCAGACACTTAAAGTTCTCTACTTGAAGTCAAAAGAAGTTAAGTTACTGAGGTCCCTCAGAAGGAAATAATCAGTTAACTTTTTGTTCAGAAGTAGATGTGTTGTTAATTTCTAATAAATTAACTATGAGCTTGTCAGATCAGCATTGTGAAGTGTCATACAAATCATGTCTAGTGTTATACACCTGTTTGATGATAATTAGTTCTGAATAAGATGAGCATTCGACTTAAGAAACCAGACAGTTTGTGATGTCTATCAAAGTCTCTCAGCACATTAGCTCTCAAAGGTTCATGTATAACCTTGAACTTAGCAATCTTCTGGGAAGCTTTTACGAAGGTCTGTCGTTCTGATAATATAAATCAGAGTCCCTAAAATCAGACGAATGAGTGAATTTTAAAGAGTCCGAGAACCCATGGCAGTTCACTCAGAAGTAAGTAAAATCAGGAAAATGATGATCAAAATCTTAAGAAATGAATGCATCCATAAAAGGTATGGCATGGAAATTTAAAATCCTCCAGAAAGAAAGATCGGAGTCAAAATGGAAAACACTAAGATAAGTCTCCAAAAGATCTCTGTATTCCTAAGGTATGGTTGCTTTTATTCCTGATTAGTTTTATTAGTAATTTAAATCACTAACTGTTCACTAGTATTCTTCTAAGAGTAATTTAGATTTTCTAGCATTTATGATTAGACAATTTTCAAAGAAATTAAATAAACATTCATGATTACGTGGTGTCAGCTACTATACCCCTACCCATAGGTTTACGGCGATTTAAATCTATCATGTGTCCTTTCAAATGACCTCCACAACTAGTTATAGCTTATCTCGGAACTGATGAACCGTGCACATCCTAGCTCTATAAATAGCTATCATGACCTAGTTCTCCTCACCAAAAATTATCCCTCTCTCAGAAAGAATCACTATCTGGTAGATTAGAATTTTCTTCCTCAACTATCCTACTTAAAATGTCTTCACACAATATCAAAGGAGAAATTTCTGACCTCGAACTCCTAAAGGAATACACTCTAAACCTGAACCATCTACCTCTTCTCCACAAAACAAGTGTTTTCTCTGGAATTAAATTTCAGAACTGGGAAAACTATTTCTCCATGCTTGATGGACCTATCTTCCCTGCACTTGTAACTGAGTTCTGGGAAAACACTCAATCACTAGAATGTGATTTTGGCAAGAATGTCATTTTATCTGTGGTCGCTGGCTGTCCTGTCATGATCAATCCTACCATAATTGCAAAAGCCATTGATTGTATTGAGGATGTCTTGACTGTGGAAGATAAAATTAACAATGTCTGTATTGACAAACACTTGCATGTGATCTTTGAGACTAAGGGTCATCCCACTCTACCTTGTACCCTCAATCCTGTAGCCAAAGACTGGTACAAGCTAGTGGTAACTAACCTAAGACTAAGAGAAAGAGGAGGAGGATGGCTTTCTGACAAAGAAAGATTATTTATTTTCTTCTTAGTTGGTAGAGTCAAAATAAACCTACCACAATCAATGTATAATCATCTGAAGGAAGAAATCCGTTTGTCTTGGGAAGACACAACCTATCAAATTCCATTTTGCAGAGTCATCTCCCATATCCTCGATCTTCAGGGAGTTGTGAGTCACTGCAGAAGAAATGGAATGACTGAGAAAATCTTTCCAGAGTTTTGTCAATCGATGACATTCTTAGTCTAAGATAGGAAGTTAGTTATTTTTGTTAATTAATTAAGATTCTTATTTGACTAAACTTATGTTAAATATTGATATCTATATCTTTTTTTAAGTTTACCTAAGTGTGATTTATGTGTTTTTGATTGAATGGTTCTTATGATCATGATTATCTAATTAATAATAAAATAATGAGCACTGCCTAAAATTCACACAAGAGGTCTAGGATTATCTAGAAACCACAAATCCCTTTTAGGTCATAATTAAGTAACGGTTACCATTATCATTCACTAGAGTTATTTCACGACTCTTGATAGGATAATTTGCCTCCATTAAATAATCAAATCATTAAACCTCCTTTCCCATGTCCCGTGGTGCTTCTAGGAAAATTAACCGTTGCTCTCTCAAATTCTCCAAAGAAAATACTTTGCTTTTTCTTCTATAAAAGCCTCAAACCCTAAATCAATAACACAACTCTTACACACCTAAATCTTCTACCCCAAATACCATCTATCTTCTTCATCTAATCATCCTCCACAATGGCCTTCATATCCCAAAATGCATCAACTCTCATAACCACACAGATTCCAATTGACCATCTCATCGTCATGTCAGAAATAATTGTGAACTTCAACAATTTGAAATCAAATGGTTGTGATATTACTCCTTCAATGGAAACTCAAGGATGGAGTAATTACTTCAAGAGGTTGGAAGGACCAACCTACAGACATCTGGTTAAGGGTTTCTGGATCCACGCCAACACATCCAATACCCTCATTGTCTCCTTCGTCTTTGGAAGGAAAATCTCCATATCTAAGAAGACTATCTCAGATCTTCTGATGCATGACAACAGTGGTGTGAGAATCACTAAGAACCGACTAAACGGGGAAAAGGAGGCTAAGGTTCTGACTAGCATTTTCAAAGAAAATACTGTAGCTAATGCAGAGAACTCAACATTCTCTAATCTAAAGGATTCTCTACAAGTATGGTTTAAAATCTTCCAAGGAAGTGTGTTTCACCATCTTCCCTCAAACTAACTCAACGACACTAAAAAATGTGTCTTGTTTTTCCTTCTTAAGGGAATCAAGATGCATCTTTCTGCAATTCTCTTTAAACTTCTGAAGGAAACCATAAGAAACTCCAGAACAGGTTCTGTCACGAAAGATAGACATATTCCGTATGGAAGACTTATTTCTGACATCCTGGTGGAATCGGGAGTAGTTGAGGATATCTTAATCAATGAGGGAGGATCAAGAAAGTTGCTTAAAAGCGCTAGAAAAATTCTCAGGTTTAAGAATCTTTAAAGAGAAAACTCAACTCTGGATGACACATTATTTAGGAAGATAACATTGACCCTAAGGGTTCCTGTCAAAGGATTTCAAACTTCTCCAAGCACAATCAAGCAGATGTAGGAAACTATCTGCAGCTATTTAAGGATGAAGACATCAGCGTATGGATAAACATGAAGAATATTACCAATGGACTTCAAGAGCTCTTAGATTGGAAGAGAGTAAGTAAGAAGCAGAAGGATATTGATGATGGAGAACCTTCATCAAAAAGATCAAAAACGGTCAATGATGCATTAACATCCTTTAAGGATAAAGCAATCACAAAAATCCATGGCTAAGTAGATGCTTCCAGTTCCTGTGTGGACCCCATGGAAATAAGAAATATCTGGAATGATTTCCATGAATGGATCTCAGAGGAAATTGTGAAGAGCAAGAGGCTGGCAATTACTCAAGCAGAAGAAAAACTGCATGCCTCAAGAACCGATGATTCTGAAAACTCTCTCTCATCTTCCTCATCATCATTAGGCTCCTTTTAGTCTAACCCTAGGAACCCATTCTCATTAAGTCTATGTTTTTGTAACACCTCAAAATTTGCCCCCTGTCTTTTAGCACTAACTGCATTATGTTTCATTTCATTCTTGCATTATCATCTTTGCATATCATTGTTTTCTTTGGGCATGGGATCAAGGTATTTTCCAGCAGCTCATGATGTTATCAGTTCCAGTACTATTTTCAGCAGTATTCAGAGCTAAGCAGATAGTTTTCAAGTCATTATTGTTTCAGCAGGATATTCTGAGGTGTCAGCAAGAATTTGTGTTTCATTCCAAGTGTTATTCAGTAGCAATATCAAGTTTTGAGTTTCAGAGGCTTATCGGGTTCAAAACGATTGCCAGAAGTTACTTTTCCAAGTTTCCCTCCAAAAGGTGCCAAAATTCAAAATTTGAACTGAGTAACCGGTTACTCACCACACGTTAACCGGTTACTCTGGGACAGAATGTGATTTTCTTGCATTTTCTTGTTGTTTGAGATCCTTTGCATGTCTAAACTTCATGGATTAATGTATTGATGATTTGTGGACTATTCTTGCGCTGTTTCACCTCACACTATTGCATGAACACGATTCTTCGACACGTGATTCTCGATTTTCATCGATAAATGTTCATGTTTACGTTGATGTTTCCTTGATGTGATGAACACTTTACACACACCCCTTGAGCATGTTAATTGTGAATTATTGCTGGTGTTGCTAGTGTTGTTGTGTTGTACATGCCTGCTTGCATTTAATTTCATGTGATGCATGCTTGATTTAACATGTTCATGTGCTTAATGTTGTGCATTGTGTTCGCTATGCCATGCTCGATTCGTTTTTGATTGCATGCTGCCCTGTTTTTACAGCTGTTGTTCTAAATTGTTTATGTGCTGTCTATTGCACTCACTTGCTGCCTGCTGCCTTTTACATCTATTTTATGCTGAAAATGTGTGCTGTTAAAAGCTGTCTTGTTTGTATGCTGGTTCTTACCGCTGTGCAGGTGCTGAAGCATTGTTGTAGCTACTGTTTTTTAGTTTTGTTTCTTGTTTTTCGATTCGTTTTTGCATGTTAACCTTAGGTAGATGTCCCCTTCTTACCTCGACCATAGGGCCACTTTTGCATGACAACATTAGGATAGAATTCCCGTAGTATTTTCTTTTCGAATTGAGTCTTCTCTTCTCATCTCATAACAATTCTAAAACACTTAATAAAGGTAACGTGTATTGCGCATGAGCCTTGTGTGTGGGAAATGAGGAATGAGGGGTTTCCTCTCATTTTTCTAGAGTGTTTGGTGGACATTCCATCTTGGAATGATTTGCTAGTCATTCGTTCCTATGTCATAGACTTCGGTGCAATGCAAGTTACGAACTAACTTCAATCCACTTCTGTCTAAAAAACACAAAACAAATCCAAACCTTTTCATCCTTCGGGATTGTTCAGTTTCAAATCATTTTCAGAAAAGAGCATGTTACTTTCGTTCAGTCGCAAACAGACATCGACCATAACTGCCGGAAGCGAACTTAACATCGCTCATAAAAGACACTTACCAACATTGCTAGGTTGAACTACGACTGCTCTGATTTCCTCCTTTTGGTTAGATTGAGGGTACGTAGGCACGAGACGGCGATGTCTTGGCGAGCAAACTCCCCCTCTTAGTGCGTAGTCCGTCCGAACTACGTTGACGCTGACTTTCCTATTGCACGAGGGAATACGTAGGCATAGGACGATGATGTCTTATCGAGTCACTTCTTTTTCTTTTCTTCCTCATTTCTTCGTTTTTTTCGTTCCCGTTTCTTCTCCTTTCCAGTAGCAGTGGAGCTCCAGATGACGACACCCTTTGATCGAGACAGCAAGCGTGGATCCCATCGAGTACGATGGACACGTGGGGGTGCTAATACCTTCCCCTCGCGTAACCGACTCCCTTACCCGTTTCTCTTGGTCGTGAGACCATGATTTTCCTTTCCCTCAGGTTTACACAGTGTTTCCTTTCCCTCTATTGGGATAAATACACATTGCTGGCTACTCTGTTTCCGCGCCACTTTCTCGTTTGTACCTGGATGAAAATCTCGAGAGCGACAGCTGGATACTCTGCTGGGGACTAGTTGACCTCTTACTGGTTCATCCCCTATGCGAGTCAATCCTAGCGCTTGTTTGTTTTTATCTCATGTGGTGTTTATTGTTGTGCTTTATTTTGTTGTATATTACTGTTACTGTACATTACTGTTTTTACCGCATTTATTGCATTTCATTGTTATCATGTGCTGGACTGTGCTGTGCTGTACTGGTTTCTCTGTTTGGCAGGTTGGGGTTCTTTGAGAGATAAGCCCAATACACAGGCTTGAGTATACACTTAGGACTAGAGTGGAAAGTAGTGGGACCTACGCGCCGTCTTGGTACTTCTGGTGTTCACGAAATTCACATCCAGACGAGGCTATCTTGGGAGATATTCTGACATGCGTGTCTTGCGCATTTCAGGGTGTTGATCTAGAGAGCTGTCGACTCTGGCAACCATTTCTCCGAGGACTCAGTTGAGGCACTCCTCCCAAGAGGTAGTAATGGCAGACCAGAAATGGGAAACCCATTAGACTTCTTGATCCGAGGACCTGAAGCTCGGAACTTGAATAGGATGACCCTTATTTTGGGGGAATCAGTGGACGACCTCTTTGTTTGGCGATAGTATTATACCCCGAGGGATCAATGTACTATTGCTTCTCAAATCAAGAATCTGACGCTGAGGATCCCATTTTCTAGAACCCACATGTGAGAGGGGATGGGTGTTTGCAGGTCTGCAGTGATTCGATGTCCCGGTATTTTGGGTTTCTGGGTTTGTGGTCCTTGTTTAGTTAACAGCACAACAGATGTCCAGAGCAGTGATACCTTGATCCCATGTTTGCATTTGCATCATTTCTTGCATTCTAACATGTTTGACTTTTTTCAGGGCTTGCATCTTACCCTTGATTCCGGTTGTTAAGGTTTTCTTGTCATGGATGCTCAAAGGAAGAAGAGTGTAGCATACACGTTCCCAGATCTAACTCTGAAGATGATTCACAAGATGATTAGTATAATTAATCCTGAGATCCGCACTAAGTTCAAATATGAATATGGGAAGATATTGAAGGTTGTCCGAAATATCTCAAAGAACGAGCATGATGCATTCACATGTTCCTTCAATTCTATGACCCTCCTTTGCGTTGTTTCACTTTTCTGGATTATCTATTGGCTCCAACCTTAGAGGAGTTCTCATTTATTTTGGGAATCACTATCAAGCCGAAGATACCTTTCTTCTCTGAAGAACATCCAGGACTGGAAGAGATGGCAGCTACTCTTCACATTGGGGAATCCATTCTGAGTGACAATATTGTTGACAAGCAAGGATTTAAAGGTCTCTCTTTAAAGTTTTTGTTTGATCAAGCTAGCTTATGTGCTAAGGCGAGAAATTAGTCTTCTTTCAACGCTATACTAGCTCTTTGCATTTATGGAATTGTCTTATTCCCCAACATCCCCGATCTGGTTGATATGCACGCAGTTCGGATCTTTATCTTGAGAAACCCTGTACCTACCCTTCTCGGTGATGTATACCATTCAGTCCACTACAAGAATGAGAAGAGGCGAGGAAGGACTGTAAGCTGTTGTGCGCCGCTCCTATCTATATGGTTTTTTAGTCATCTCCCTGAAACTGGGGCTTTTGTTGATACGAGGGATTCTATGAAGTGGTCTAAGAGGTTGATGGGATTGACTGCTGATAACATCGTTTGGTTTAATCACATTTTGCTGGGAATTGAGCTCATTTTCAACTGCGGAGAATTCCAAAATGTACCTTTAGTAGGAAGGAAAGGCGGAATTAATTATAACCCTTCTCTTGCTATTAGATAGTTTGGGTATGTGTTGAGAGCTCCCTCTGAGGATCAGGATATCAGAGAGTCCTTGTTTTTCAATGGCACCGAAGACCAAGAGATGTTAAGGAAAGTCGTGAACGCTTGGAAACAAGTTTTTAAGAGAGGAAATACCTTCTTTGGGAAGAGTAACAACAAAGCTTTTTCTCCGTATGTAGAGTGGGTCCGAAAAAGAGCGGAAAAAGAGCTTATTCCTTTCCCAATAGAGCCACCCTTGTACCCTCTGATGATTGAGCCACCTACTACAGTGAAGATAGAGAGGTATAATAAACTATGGGCTGAGACAGAAAAGCTGCGGGCGGATAACCTTGAGTTGAGTAGAGAAATTGGTCAACTGAAGCATGAGCGAGATGAAGCCATGTATACTGCCAAATTGAAGACAGAGCTTCTGGTTAAGAAGGATAAAGAACTAGCTGATGAAATCACGACCAAACAAAAGGTAGGACAAGCTCTAAAAGGGGTTGGCAGGGTTCTCAAGTCTAAGAAGGAAGATTCGGCCAGGGCTTTATTAAAGATTCATAGGTTTAATGCTTACCGAAACACTACAATAACCTCCAACAAACAGAAATAAGATAAGTATTTGGAGCAGATCGAGAGTTTGAAGACGAAGCTCAAGAGGAAAGATGAAGAGATCTTATCAGGGACATTCTAGAGACATGCAGTCGAGGAACGACTCAATGAGGCCATAGCAACTATAGAGGAGCTGATGAAGAAGACAACATTGAAGATCAGTCAAGTCATCAAACTACCTTCTCGCCAGCTCTGCATTAAGGATCTAAAGCAAGGAGTTATTGCTCAAAGCTTGCTCACCCAAGAAGACGAAGAAGAAGAAGATCTACAAGATGTCAACAACTGTCAAATTATTATACATCTTTGTAGTTTCTTAGGATAGCAAGGAGCTGTTCTCATATCTTGCTTGAACACTTATGTATTCTTTGTAATTAAACTTAGGAGTAATCTGCTTGTTAAGAAGCAACTTTGTAATCTCATGTAAAACTAATTCTTGGTGAATTAGGATTCCTTGAGTGGTTAGTGTGACCGGAGACTCAAGAAGACAATGGCGAGATGTCATTGTGGGAAAAGCCTGAAATAGGGACAGTAGCATTATATTCATTGCGATAAATCCCTGAACGTGTAGCTGTGAAAGCCTAGCACTAGATCTTGTGAGATTGGAACCTGCAAGTCAATGTTTGTTATATTCATTAAGTTGAATCCCTGAACGGTTCATTGTATGTTAGTCACAGTGCGGCTGTGCAAGTGGTTAGTCACCGGCTATTGCCCGTGCATCTGTAATCAAGATTGATTATAATGGATTAAGACCTTGTGTTCAAGGCGAAATCACCTGAGAAGGGTGGACTGGATTAGCCTTTGTGGTGAACTAGGATATATCGTGTGCTCTTTACTCTTATGCTTAATGTCTTGTTTATGTTTCTATATTGAGTATCAGAATCTTACACAAGCAAGTCAGAACCTTGCAACTTTGATAAGCTTTCGCACTACAAGTTCTGAATGTTGTACATATCGTTCAGACTCTTATTGGTTCTCACGCTCTAAGCATTACCAAGTCTGAATATAGATTCGTAAGTCAGAGTCTCTCAACGAACTCTGATGTTATCTCAGCGTCTTAACGACAAGAAGTGAAAAGTTGTTAAAATAGTAAATACACAATTCAAACCCCCCTTTCTTGTGTCTTTCTCGCACCTTCAAAAAGTTCACTAATTGTGAGTCGAGGTACTCTATGTTGGAAAAAACATGTTGTGCACTCGCTTGGGCAGCCAAGCGTCTGAGGCAGTATATGTTAAACCACACAACCCTATTGATTTCGAAGATGGATCCGATTAAGTACGTGTTTAAGAAGCAGGCACTCTCTGGGAGACTAGCCCGTTGGCAGATGGTTTTGACAGAATACGATATTTAATATGTTTCCTCAAAAGCCATTAAGGGAAGTGTTTTGTCAGAATACCTTGCCGAATAACCGAGTGATGATTATCAACCGATGAAGTTTGAATTTCCAGATGAGCATATTATGTTTCTGAAGATGAAAGATTGTGAAGAGCCTTTGGCTGACAAAGGACCCGACAATGGATCTCAGTGGAAATTGGTTTTTGATGGGGCTATCAACTTATATGGTAATGGAATCAGGGCAATCATTACAACTCCAAGGGGTTCTCACATACCCTTCACCGCCCGATTAGAGTTCATATGCACCAACAATGAGGCAGAGTATGAAGCATGCATCATGGGGTTACAAGAAGAAATTGATTTGAGAATCAAGAACCTCGATGTTTATGGTGATTCTGCGTTGGTAGTTAATCAGATTAAAGGAGAATGTGAAACTCGGCAGGCAAATTTGGTGCCTTACAACAATTATGCCAGAAGGTTGTTACCATTCTTTGATAGGGTTGAATTTCATCATATACCCCGATTGGAAAATCATATGGCAGATGCGTTGGCAATGTTGGCTTCGATGTATCAGGTGAATCAGTGGAATGAGATACCTTCGATCAGAATTATGCGTCTTGATAGACCGGCTTTTGTATTTGCAGTTGAAGAGGCATCGGATGGCAAGCCTTGGTATCATGACATTAAGTGTTTCCTCAAAAATCAAGAGTACCCAGCTGAGGCATCTACCAAGGATAAGAAAACTCTAAGGAGGCTAGCAGGTAATTTCTTTCTGAATGAAGATGATGTGTTGCATAAGAGGAACTTTGACATGGTCCTGCTACATTGTGTTGATGAACACGAGGCAGGCTTGTTAATGGAAGAGGTTCATGAAGGTTCTTTCGGTACCGATGCCAATGGGCATGCTATGGCTAGAAAGTTGTTAAGGGCAGGGTATTACTGGATGACTATGGAGTCTGATTGTTTCAAATACGCCAGGAAGTGCCATAAATGCCAGATTTATGCTGATAAGGTGCACGTGCCACCTACTCCTCTAAATGTATTGTCATCTCCTTGGCCCTTTGCCATGTGGGGCATTGATATGATTGGAAATATTGAGCCAACTGCTTCCAATGGGCATCGTTTCATTTTGGTCGCCTTTGATTATTTCATGAAGTGGGTGGAAGGAGCCTCGTATGCCAACGTCACCAAACAAGTGGTAGCCCGGTTTATAAAGAAGGACATCATTTGTCGTTATGGAGTCCCGGAGAGAATCATTACTGATAATGGTTCAAATTTGAACAATAAGATGATGAAGGAGCTATGTCAGAGCTTTAAGATCGAGCATCACAATTCTTCTCCGTATCGTCCGAAGATGAATGGTGCTGTTGAGGCAGCGAATAAGAATATCAAGAAGATTGTGCAGAAAATGGTGGTAACGTATAAAGACTGGCATGAAATGTTTCCCTACGCTCTACATGGTTATCGTACTTCAGTGCGTACGTCAACTGGGGCAACTCCTTTCTCACTGGTATATGGTATGGAAGCGGTTCTACCATTAGAGGTTGAGATTCCTTCTTTGAGAATTCTGGCAGATGTGAAGCTCGATGAAGCTGAATGGGTGCGTTCCAAGTTGAACCAGCTGAACCTTATCGAAGAGAAGAGATTGGCAGCCATTGCACATGGCCGGTTATATCAGAGCAGGATGAAGAAAGCCTTTGATCAGAAAGTGCGTCCTCGTTGTTTTCAGACAGGCGAGTTGGTTTTGAAAAGGATCCTTCCTCCTCAAATAGATCACAGGGGTAAGTGGACTCCAAACTACGAAGGGCCATATGTAGTAAGAAAGGTTTTCTTTGGTGGAGCCTTATTACTTTCAACTATGGATGGCGAAGAATTTACATCCCTTGTGAACGCAGACGTAGTCAAAAAATACTTTGCGTAGAAAGAGACCCGCTGGACATAAAAACAAGATCCAGGAAAAAAAGGGCATCCCGGCGAACCATAAAAAGAAAAAGGTTCGGGCAAAAATTAGGGATAAAAAGAAAAAAGAAGAATAAACCCGCAAAGTTGAAAACCTGAAAAGGCAACTTTGGTAAAAATAGGTATCCCGGTGGATTGAAAACCCGAAAAGGGCGATCCAGGCAAAAGTTAGGGATTTTAAAGCGAGAGGCTGCGGTCTGCGTTCGATCTGTAAGCACTTTTGACACTTGGGAATTTCGAAGGAAAGGAATCAGTCCAGTCAATCTCTTCGAAGGTCAAAGCATCTGTGGATAAGCAAAGGCATATGTGTCATAGCTGAATTGAATCATGGTGGATATTAGTTCCCCACATTGCCGACATGTTTATTTTCTTTTTTTTTTTACTTTTCTGCAATTACCTCTTTTCAGGAATTGCTTCCTATTGTAAATGCCTATTTACAGGCCAATTCATTCAATAAAATTTCATTTCACTCAAATAGCTTTCCATTTATGTTTTTACATTTATTGTTTTGTTTGTGAAAATGTCTGATATTTTGATAAACATTGCATGTGAAAACGTTAAGCTTTGCGGAGCATAATGGAAATATTCTGGGTGGTAACCGAGGTATCCATTTTTGCATACGAAATATTCTGTTGTTGTGTGTTTGCAGGGTAACAAAATTGTTTTCCCCAGTAGAGTTTCTCTCCCCAGCACTGAAAGGTCATCATCCTCAGTAGAGTTACTCTCCCCAACACTGAAAGTACATCATCCTCAGCAAAACTTATTCTCCCTAGCAAAATTGCAGAGGACTGTGTCCCCAGCCAAAGTCATGGTTGGTTTACTATTCCCCAGCCAGCATTTGAAGTGGATTGCTCCAAGGTGGATGTTGTTGTATCTCCAGCAGGAGATGTGTTGGATGTCTCTGAAAAGGCTTTATTTTCCCCACAGAGTCTGGTACTCACTTTCCTCAGCAGGCCAGGAAGTGTAATTCTGTCAGCAACGGCATGCTCTAATCTCCAGCAGGTTAAAATCCTTCCTCCAACAGCAAGTTAAGCTCAATGATATCCCTCGGCAAGTTTCGTTGACTTTTCTCCCCAACAGAGTTATTCTCCCTAGCATTGAGGTTTCATCATCCTCATCAGACTGTCACTCTCCCCAGTCAGAGTACAGAAGATTGTTCCCCAACCAGCATTTAAAGTGGATTGCTCTAGGGTGGATGTTGTTTTATTTCCACAAGAGATTTGTGGAATGTATTCCCGGGACAAAGATGTTGTCTTCCCCACAGGGCCTTGGTGTCTACTCACCTCGGCCAGTCAGGAAACGTGTTTTTACCAGCAGCAACATGATCCAACCCTCAGTAGGATAAGGGCGAGGTCATTTCCCCAACAACAGGTTAAGTTCAATGGTGTCCCCAGCAGGTCTGGTATTTGTGATTTGTCTCCCCAAGCAGAGTTTGGTGGTAGTATTTGCAGCAGGTTTAATCAGCGATGGTTGACATCCCCAGAGGGTTTTAAGTCCAAGTGATATTTGGCACTCTTCCGATTCAGGTCTTGGTTCCCTTTTTCAAAGAGTTATATATAATTCCCATCAGAGTGGATGTTCTTTTGGATTTCATCTCCAGCAGAAGTTGTTGATCAAAGGAGTTGTTCAGTGTGATCCTTCTCAGCAGAGTTCTTGGACTCAGAGGACAATTTATTTTATCATCCCCGGTGGAGCTGCCTTCGCTTTCAACATTTATTTTGCTGGAGTGTTTCTTTTTGCATTGCATAAGCATCGTTTGCATGGCATCCTCCCAAACGCGTAGCATTTCCATTTCGTATTGAGCATTACGCCATAGAAAAATTCAAACATAGGCATTTGAAGCATAAGCCAAATTTGATATTTGTTGCCAGACTTTTCCTCAGCAGAAATGGCATAACTCCGGAGATTTTGTTTTGCTTTATCCCCAGTGAGATCTCCAGTGGATTCGTCCTTCATATTGTTGTACATTCTGGTACACCCCTGCAGAGTTGTCTGTTTAGACTTCTCTTTTCCTTAACTTTGATTCCAGATAAATTCGAGGGTCGTAATTGTTGCTTTTACCCTTGGATGTCCTGTTATCCCCAGTGGAGTCCGCCTTCGGCAGGTCTTCCTTTTCGAGTTCGCCTTCGGCCGTCCTCGTATTCTTTTATTGGTTAGTCTGCCTTCGACCGACCTTCCTTTTCGAGTTCTCCTTAGGCCGTCCTCGTATTATTTTGATGGTTAGTCCACCTTCGGCCGGTCTTCCTTTTCGAGTTTGCCTTCGGCCGTCCTCGTATTATTTTGTTGGTTAGTCCGCCTTCGGCCGGTCTTCCTTTTCGAGTTCGCCTTCGACCGTCCTCGTATAATTTTGTTGGTTAGTCCGCCTTCGGCCGGTCTTCCTTTATGAGTTCGCCTTCGGCAGTCCTCGTATTATTTTGTTGGGTAGTCCGCCTTCGGCCGGTCTTCCTTTTCGAGTTCGCCTTCGGCCGTCCTCGTATTATTTTCTTGGTTAGTCTGCCTTCGGGCGGTCTTCCTTTTCGAGTTCGCCTTCGACCGTCCTCATTTTATTTTGTTGGGTAGTCCGCCTTCGGCCGGTCTTCCTTTTCGAGTTCGCCTTCGGCCATCCTCGTGTTATTTTGTTGGGTAGAGCGCCTTCGGCCGGTCTTCCTTTTCGAGCTCTCCTTCGGCCAGCTTCATATTATTTTGTTGGATAGTCCGCCTTCGGCTGGTCTTCTTTTTCGAGTTTGCCTTAGGTCGTCCTCGTATTATTTTGTTGCTTAGTCTGCCTTTGGCCGGTCTTCCTTTTCGAGTTCGCCTTTGGCCATCCTCGTATTATTTTGTTGGTTAGTCCGCCTTCGGCCGGTCTTCTTTTTCAAGTTCGCCTTCGACCGTCCTCGTATTATTTTGTTGGGTAGTCCGCCTTCGGCTGGTCTTCCTTTTCGAGTTTGCCTTCGGCCGTCCTCGTATTATTTTGTTGGGTAGTCCGACTTCGGCCGATCTTCCTTTTGAGTTCGCCATCGGCCATCCTCGTATTATTTTGTTGGGTAGCCCGCCTTCGGCCGGACTTCCTTTTCGAGTTCGCCTTCGGTCGTCCTCGTATTATTTTGTTGGTTAGTCCGCCTTCGGCCGGTCTTCCTTTTCGAGTTAGCCTTCGACCGTCCTCGTTTTATTTTGTTGGGTAGTCCGCCTTCGGTCGCTCTTCCTTTTCGAGTTCTCCTTCGGCCGTCCTCGTATTATTTTGTTGGGTAGCCTACCTTCGGCCGGTCTTCCTTTTCGAGTTCGCCTTCGTTCGTCCTCGTATTATTTTGTTGGTTAGTCCGCCTTCGGCCGGTCTTCGTTTTTGAGTTCGCCTTCGCCCGTCCTCGTTTTATTTTGTAGGGTAGTCCTCCTTCGGCCACTCTTCCTTTTTGAGTTCGCCTTCGGCCGTCCTCGTATTATTTTGTTGGGTAGTCCGACTTCGACCGGTCTTCCTTTTGAGTTCGCCTTTGGCCGTCCTCATATTATTTTATTGGGTAGTCCGCCTTCGGCCGGTCTTCCTTTTCGAGTTTGCCTTCGGCCGTCCTTGTATTATTTTGTTGGTTAGTCCGCCTTCGGCCGGTCTTCCTTTTCGAGTTCGCCTTCGGCCGTCCCCGTATTCTTTTGTTGGTTAGTCGGCCTTCGGACGATCTTCCTTTTCGAGTTCGCTTTCGGCCGTCCTCGTATTATTTTGTTGGATAGTCCGCCTTCAGACGGTCTTCCTTTTCGAGTTCGCCTTCGGCCGTCCTCGTATTATTTTGTTTGGTAGTCCGCCTTCGGCTGGTCTTCATTTTCGAGTTCGCCTTCGGCCGTCCTCGTATTATTTTGTTGGGTAGTCCGCCTTCAGTCAGTCTTCCTTTTCGAGTTCGCCTTCGGCCGTCCTCGTATTATTTTGTTGGTTAGTCCGCATTCGGCCGGTCTTCCTTTTTGAGTTCGCCTTCGCCCGTCCTCATATTTTTTTGTTGGGTAGTCCGCCTTTGGCCGGTCTTCCTTTTCAAGTTCGCATTTGACTGTCCTCGTATTATTTTGTTGGTTAGTCCGCCTTCGGCCGGTCTTCCTTTTCGAGTTAGCCTTCGACCGTCCTCGTTTTATTTTGTTGGGTAGTCCGCCTTCGGCCGGTCTTCCTTTTCGAGTTCGCCTTCGGCCGTCCTCGTATTATTTTATTGGGTATTTCGCCTTCGGCCGGTCTTCCTTTTCGAGTTCGCCTTCGGCCGTCCTCGTATTATTTTGTTGGTTAGTCCGCCTTCGGTCGGTCTTCCTTTTCGAGTTCGCCTTCGGCCGTCCTCGTATTCTTTTGTTGGTTAGTCCGCCTTCGGCCGGTCTTCCTTTTCGAGTTCGCCTTCGGCCGTCCTCGTATTATTTTGTTGGGTAGTCTGCCTTCGGCCGGTCTTCCTTTTCGAGTTCGCCTTTGAAGATGGCTGGTTTCTACCTGAGTGAAACACACACTCAGAGATAACAACAGAGTCGCCACCGAACTTTATTTAGTCCCAAAGGACAGGGAAAATATCGATAAAACCCAAGGGGAAGAGAAACGTGAACGGGGGGTCGGTTATGCGAAAGGAAGGTATTAGCACCTAACGCATCCGTCGTACTCGACGGGAACCATTTCGCTTGCTTCTAGGCTTGGATGGGTTATCTATCTAAAGGCTTCTAGCTTAAAGAAGGAGGAGAGAGAAAGGGGAAAAAGAAAAGAAAGAAAGAAGGTGCTCGTGGAGGAACAAGGTCCTCGTACCTACGTATCCTCATAGTGAAATGAGGAAGTCAGAGCGTCATAGTTCATGGAACCAGGAGACGAAAAAAAGAAGAAAGGGAGAAGGAAAGAAGGGTGGAAGTGTGCTCGCGAGATCATTACAATCTCATGCCTACGTATCTTACATTCAAAAGAATGCAGAATCAGAGCTTCCGTAGTTCGGGGAATTAAGACGGAAAAGGAAAATGAAAGGAAAGTGGTGTCAAAACCAAGAGCAAAAGAAAGAAGGAAATTCCACTGAGGATTCCAAAGAAATGGTGTCAAAACCAAGAAAAGAGAAAAAAGAAAATTCCATAGGGGATTCCAAAGAAATGGTGTCGAAACCAAGAAAAGAGTGAAAAGAAAAGGAATAGTAACTGTATTGAGAATAAAGTGCGAGAATGGTGTCGAAACCTAGAGAATAAGAGAGTAAGAGAGAAATGGTGTCCGAACCAAGAGAATAAGAGAATAAGAGAGAAATGGTGTCTAAACCAAAAGCAAGAGTGAAAGAAACTCTACTGGGGATAACAAAGAGGATCGGTGTCAGAACCAAGAAAGTAAGAGCAAAGGTAATAAGAAGGACTCCGCTGGGGATCCAAATAAAGGGATGGTGTCATAACCAAGAGAAAAAGGAGACTCGGCATATTAACTGCCTGACAGTTGTTAACCGAAGAAAGAGAGTAGACCCTGGAGGGGAAAAGAAAGAGAGAGAGTGCTGAACTGAGAGAAGGTGTTTGACTATGAAGGGGCCTCGGTATATTAACTGGTAAACAGTGGTTAACCTAGGAACGAAAGGACTGCAACTCTGTGGGAATAGAGAAGCATTGGTTTTAACAGAGAAAACTGTGATTAACCAGAAGCACGGGTGTAGGACCGAGCGAAGGTCTTGAACCAAAGGACGGTAAACTGACTGAACAAACAGTACTCAACCGAAGACAGGGTATTTGAACCAAACAAAGGTTACTAACCCAAAGATGCAAGTATTCGAACCAAGAGGAGGTTGCCAACTGCTGGGGATTCGGTGTTTACAGACAGACTGTGATTACCTAAAGAGAAAAGCGAGTGATTAACAAAGAGAAGGTGATTAACTCGAAAGGGTTCAGTGTTTTAACAGATGGACTGTGGTTAACTGAAGAGACGGGTGATTAACCAAGAAGATGTGATTAACCCGAGAGGTGCTCAGTGATTAACAGATGACCAGTGGTTAACTGAGAAGGAAGGAAAAAATTGGTGTTTTAACTGACAGGCAGTGATTAACCAAACAAAGGAGAAGAACCAAGAGAAGGTTGCGAACTCCAGGGGGTTTACGGTTTTAACAGACAAACTGTGATTAACCGCAGAAAAGAGATTGAGATTCTTCAGGGGAATCAAAAGGCAATGATTGATTACAAGAAGAAAGGAGTAATGAAACAAAGAGAGATTGCTAGCACAAGAATAATGATCTTAACCAAGAAGAATGGTGATTGATCAAAAGGAGAGATTGAGAAAAGCACAAGTGCCCAAGGATGAATCCGACTGGGGAAGGAGCAACACTACAGCTTGAGGATAGAGGTGACTATTCTCGAAAGAGATGGCCAAATGCCATTACCCAAGAAATAGTCAGAATGAGGGTATGACAACCATCCTCATTCCTTCTCTAGCGCCCAAAGTATAGTGCAGAAATTGAAACAGACAGCACAACAGCTCCAATTTGTACAGTGCTCATGCGGAGAGAAACGGACAGCGTAACGACGCCAATTTGTACAGTGCTCTGATGCAAGGCGTAGCACGAACTCCATCTCTACGAGGGGATCAATAGAGAAAGCTCTAAAGGAGGCCTAAAGAGAGGAAAAGGGAAGATTGATTAATCAAAACAAAGTTTCGATCAATTAATCAAGGGAGAAACATGCTAACAACTTTCCAAAGAGGATGAAAAGTCATTAAAGCAAAAAGGAGTGAATTATTGATTATAAAAAATTAAGTTTATCCATGAAGAATAAACTTAATGCAAACTGAAATGGACGGTGCAAAACAGTGCCAAATGATCATCAAAATGCCACCCAAAATCATGTATCATGTGAACAAAGATAGTGCAAGAATTGTTATGTTCATACAATGCTAAGAACATGAAACAAATGAATAATCGAAAATGTGCATCGAAAGTTCATGGATTTGCTTCAACCATAAGTGAAATGACATTAAAAACATCCATAAAATCAAGCATGACAATCAATGGAAGTTTAAATGAAGAAAGCATGGCAAACACACTTAAAAATGCAAGAAAATGGCATTCTGTACAGTGGTAACTGGTTACAGCATATGTGCTAACCGGTTACATGCTTGAAAATACGTGTTTTTGGGGAAAATTACACTGTGTAACCGATTACAGCATAACTGCTAACCGGTTACCACTGTAACAGAGGCAAAAATAACAGTAAAAACAGCTTTTCAAAAGTAGTTTTCAACACATAATCACTTATGCCAACCACCACATGCTAGGAACTGAAATTGTGCACGAAAATTGAACTTGAAAACAACAAATAAACAGTGATAGAATCAACTAACACAATTGGATCATGGATCAAACGAATGCAAAACCAAATCACACACAACAATTATCGACTACATTGCGAGCGATACGAAAATGCGCGAAACGATAAAATTAGTTAGATCCACCAACCTACAAGTCGGACATTTGGCTTGGTAATGTTGCAAAGAGATCTTGATGCAGAAAATCAAAGAAAACCAGAGGATCCTTGATTTGTAGACAAAACGCGTCGAAACCGATCAAAATCGCGAAAATGCACCGAAATCGAACTTGCACCAAAATAAATGGTGTGAAACCCTTGGATTGAAGTAGAATGAGATGTAATTCCAGAAATCCACACAAAGGATGCCAAATGATGAAGGTTAAGCTCAAGAATTAATCACTTTCAATGTGAAAAGTGATTATCCTTCAAGAATAAGAGCTTTTGGTGAGGTTTTGGAATGTGAATTGAGATGAAGATGTAGTAGTTGCAGAAAAATGCAGAGGAGAATGAGAGGATTGAGAGTAAAGAAAGTGTGAATTTGTGTGAATGATTGTGGAGGGTTTGCAAAATGGTGAAGCTTGGCTTATATAGAGTTTAGGTATGGAGTGTGATAGCTTTGGACTTTGGTTTGGACTTAGCTTTGGGAGGTTTGGAGCTAGGGTTGGAGTTAGTTACACTTGACTCACTGAGTCAAGGCGGTTAACTCGGTTAGTTAGGATCAACTCGATAACAATCCCAATGTGAGCTTCCACATCCAAAGGTTGACATGCTTGTAAATTAGGTAACATGGTGCTCTTAATTTAAAGTGATGCATTGAATAAATGAAAGGGAAATGTCTTGAATGGTCTTGAATTGTCTAGAATGTTCCACATGCTGCTAGAATAATGTAGAAACAAAGACCAAACAGAGTGCATAACTGCTGTCCCAAAAATCGAGCAGAATCTGCAACTTTGTACAGAGTAACCGGTTACAGCATATCTGCTAACCGGTTACTTGCTTGAAAATTGTAGTTTTTGGTGAAATTTACACTGTGTAACCGGTTATCAGTTATGCTGTAACCGGTTACTTCAGCTAAACTTCCCCAAATTTGCTTGGAAAATGATGCTGAAGTCCCGTTATTGATTTTCCAACTTTTGTCTTGATAAATAAACATGGAAACCTTTATTTTGAGCTTGTTTTAGTGATGAAATAATCTTGAGAGGATGCGATTAATCGGACTTGGAAAACCTGTAGATCCTGCAACAAGAAACACACAAAGAAAAGTACGAATGCGTATGCTGACGATGCGAATGCGCATGCTTATGCAAAAGGCAAAAGAGGGAGGTCAAATTTCGAGTTACGACAGCTGCCCCTATTTAATCTGCTTGGGCCTGAATGTATGAATTACGCTATCTTTTCGATGATTCGAGGTAAAAGGGGATTAAATAAAAGAGTAGCTCGAGAATTGGGCCGACGGCGACAAACAGAGCGGTGCAAGGTAGAATAGATAAGTGCAAGGTTTGGCTGAAAATCTGCTGGGAGATAAGTCAGGCAAAAAGAGAGGGAGTATGATCGATGCATATGCTATGTATGCGTTTCTACATGATGCTTGATATCATGAAATGCAAAGGCTCAGGATGAGGCACGGCGAGGCAGTTAGGTAGAAACCGTAGCAAACCGACTTTGACATCCTCGGTCGGGGAGAGGACCCGCAGATGAAGACAATCTCTGCTAGAGAAGAAAGTTCACAAAGGATGATGATCCTGCCGAGGAATGAAACCGAGGACATCTTAGGTTTCTAAATCACCATAGCTGTTCCTGTTTGGGATGAAAGAACCAAGTCAATCCTTTCTACCAAGACGGGCTCTGCGTGGGGAAAAGAAGTTCCCAAATCATGTTGACTCAGCTGAGGAGAAACTACTGCTGCTGGTGACAGATAGCTTCCAATCATAAGAGATGATGCACAACCCTTGCTGGGGAAAAGTGAGCAAAGCGTCTTTGCTGGGGAACGCCTTGGCAACCTGCTGGGGAAAATGATGACTCTGCTGAGGAACTGCTGAGTAAACAACAACTTCTTCATAGAACCATCCCATTGCCGGCCAGGCGTTAGGCTTACCAATGGATATTACCGATCGCCCTGCAGGAGTTACCAGTAACACATGCAATGCATATTGCTTTCTCGATTGATTTAGCTTTTTATTGTTCTCAATGTTTTATTGTATTATGTGATCACAAATAATTGTTTATTTTGCAAACAAAATACTGGAATGAAAAGAAATTGAGATAACAAAGAATGCATTTTATTGAATGTAAATTTTTTGTACATAAAGTGTGCACAAGGATGCAAAATCCTTGATGAGGAAATTTACAATAAAATTGAAAAACAAGTGTAAATGGCAAAGGGAAATCATGCATTGCATTGATTACAACATTGGCCACCATCCACTTTAAGTCTAGGTTCCAACGCCTTGCACCAGTCGATGATGATTGGGATGTTCTGTTACCGTCTGAGGTCTAGCCATGAGGAAGAGAGTCTCAAGTATTCACAGTCAATGCCTTTATCCCTAATTTTTGCCTGGTCATGTTTTCACATTTTTTTTCGTCCACCAGGATGCCCATTTTTGCCTAAGTCGCCCTTTCGGGTTTTCAACTTAGCGGGCTATTATTGTTTTTTTCCATTGTCCCTAACTTTTGCATGGACATCTTTTTTTTTGGTCCATTGGGACGTCCATTTTCGCCTAGATTGTCCTTGAGGATGTCAATCTAGCGGACTTTTATCCATTTTTTTTTCAGGCATAATATTTTTTGACTGTATCGGAGTTCACGGGCGATGGCAACTCCTCCCCATCCATTGTGGTGAGGATCAGGGCTCCGCCTGAGAAGGCCTTCTTGACAACAAAGGGTCCTTCGTAGTTGGGAGTCCACTTGCCTCGTGGATCCGAGTGAACAGGTGAATATCTCTTGAGCACGAGTTCGCCTTCACAGAATGTTCGAGGAAGAACTTTCTTGTCAAAAGCTCGCTTGAGGCGTCTCTGATACAATTGACCATGACAAACGGCTGCAAGGCGTTTCTCTTCGATGACATTCAACTGGTCGTATCTGGATTGAACCCATTCGGCTTCATCAAGACCTGCTTCCATGATGACTCTGAGTGAAGGAATTTCGACTTCGATGGGTAGATCAGCCTCCATACCATACACAAGTGAGTACGGAGTTGCCCCAGTGGAAGTGAAAATTGAAGTTCTGTAGCCATACAGTGCAAAAGGAAGCATTTCATGCCAGTCCTTGTAAGTCTTGACCATTTTCTGGATAATTCTCTTGATATTCTTGTTTGCTGCTTCAACGGCGCCATTCATCTTGGGCCGATATGGTGAAGAGTTGTGGTGCTCGATCTTAAATTCTTGACACAACTCCTTCATCATATTGTTATTCAGGTTGCTTGCATTGTCAGTGATAATGTTGCTAGGAATTCCATAGCGACAGATTATCTCTTTCTTGATGAATCTAGCAACCACTTGTCGTGTAACAATTGCATAAGAAGCAACTTCAACCCACTTGGTAATGTAGTCGATAGCAACTAGAATGAATCGATGACCGTTGGAAGCCTTCGGCTCGATCATTCCAATCATATCTATACCCCACATGGAGAATGGCCAAGGTGCAGTCAAGACATTCAATGGAGTTGGAGGCACATGGATCTTGTCTCTGTAGATTTGGCACTTGTGACATCTTTTGGCAAAGTTGTAACAATCTACCTCCATTATTGTCCAGTAATACCCAGCCCGAAGGATCTTCTTGGCCATAGCAGGACCTTTAGCATGTACACCCTCGCATCCCTCATGTATGGACCTTATGATTGTGTTTGCTTCGTGTCTATCCACGCATCTGAGCAACACGGAATCATAATTCCTCTTGTACAGTATACCAACACTTAAGAAGAATTTGGCGCAAAGCCGCCTAAGAGCTTTCTTGTTAGTGACGGTGATACCCTCGGGATATTCCTGTTTTTCCAGATATATTTTGATGTCATAGAACCAAGGCTTATCATCAGACTCATCCTTGATAACACGAATTTATATCATATTTTTACTTTGATTTATGTTAGTTTCTTATTCCGTTTTTCATCTAATATCTGATTTTCTCGAGATTATTTAAGTGTTTTTGCAGGTAATCACATTTTCCAAGTCAAAGTATGCTAAGTGTGGAAAAGAACCAAAACATGCAAGAAAAGAGCAGAAAAGTGAAGCAAAACAACAGAAACCAAACTTTGCTGATATCAAGATCGTCACAGGTACGCCACGACCGTGGCAGCTTCAAAATGCACCACGACCGTAACAATGTCTCACGATCGTCATGCGCCTAATTTTACACGTTGGAGCAGAAACTTGACTACGAGTTTTCAGAGAGCAGTTTTTCACACGATCACATTTTCCTCCGAAGAATACTAGGTTCAAAGTCATGTAACCGTCAAGAGGAGTGGCTACATTCTCTCCATCCTCCACCTAAATTCAGTCTATAAATACTAGAGTCTGCGAAGAACAAAGGGTAGCCAAATTTTTTTGCTTTGCATTTCCATTTCCTTGTCAACCATTACCGAACAAAGTAATAGTTTCTCACATTAGGGAACTATTACAACTTAGTTTTAGTTTTTTTTTCATTACCTTCATCATTTGCCAATTACTTTATTTAAGCAAGAACCTACCAGCTTGTGGAGGGATTGCTATTGCTGTTATTACGAATTACCAGGTTTCCGTTATTTAATTCAAAGCATTGTTTATTTTCTTTCTTAATTATGTCTATGTCTATTTATCTCTTTGCCTTTACGTTTAATTTCATTATTATGTCTAGCTAAGCCGATCTTATTGGTGTGTAATGAAGTAACTAAAATGGATTAAATTTCTCTAAGCTAAAATCAATAATCAATTCTTGTTCTGGCTTCGATTTCTTAATTTTAAACCCAGCTTTTATTATGAGAGTAAAAAAGTAACAAAGGTTAAAGTCGAGACCACGGGAGTGTGAGGTTTTACCCGGATAGCTGAAATCGGGCATTAGTTTTAAAAACAGCGGAAGCGCTTTAAAGTTAATTAGGTTTAACTAGTTTTCAAAAAGTATTTTAACCTCATACGGGCTAGCGAGAGCAGACGTATTGACTTAGAAGTATAGTCCAAAGCAATAACCACGGGAGTGTGAGGTGAGGGATTTTAAACCGGTTTTTCCTATAGATGAATAGGGTGATAAATTTTTATACGCTTAGGTTTAATTAATTCCACGTAGGTTACCGAATTATATACCGATAACTTATTCATAACTAGTATTCCCGAATTTTAATTTCCCTTTAATTTCCCGTTCGAACTAAAAACCCAATTCCGATTAGCCTTAGATAAACATAGTAACGATAGATAACGGTGCGTTTGATTTCTAGTCTCTGTGGGATCGATAATCTTTTAAAACTACGCGATACGACTGTATACTTGCAGTTAGACTTATTTAGGCACACTAAATAGAGTGATCAAGTTTTTGGCGCCGTTGCCAGGGACTAATTAAGTCGACATCGTAATTCCTTTGTTACGTCGTATAGACTAAGGCAAAAAACCAAAATTCCCTTTCTGTTGATTGTATGCCAAGTACTCGATCTTCTGGCGAAGACCTCGTACGACCAACAGACGAACCTGAACGTCGTAAAAAGACGTATCCAAGAATACTGCTTAGCTCACGATATCCCTTTTACTTTATCAGAACCTGAATCTCAATCAGATCCTGAACTTGAATCCAAATCAGATTCCGTATCAGAAACAGACATGGATGATCCACCACAAACCGACCTCTTAAGTATTATGCTGTCGCGTCTCAACAAGAACCTCACAACAGCATTGTCGCTCCCGCAATCAACCGAAATGATTTCGAGTTGAAACCCTCGCTGTTATCTACTGTGCAACAAAATCAAATTTCTGGAAACCCAACAGAAGATCCGAACGAACATCTGACCAAGTTTGTGCAGTACGCAAACACAGTGAACGCGAATGGTGTAACCGCAGACGCCATAAGACTACGTCTTTTCCCTTTCTCATTAAGAGATAGAGCTTGGGCTTGGTTGCAATCCTTGCCATCAAATTCTATTACTTCTTGGGAAGATTTAAAGAAGGTCTTTCTGGCACGATATTTTCCGCTGAGCAAAACAGCTATGCTGAGAGCCCAAATCAGCAGCTTCAGACAAAAAGACAACGAGTCTTTATATGATACTTGGGAAAGATACAAAGATATGAGGAGGATATTCCCGCATCATGGTCTTGAGGATTGGTTAATTATCCACACATTTTACAATGGTCTCTTGTACAATACAAGATTGACAATAGATGCCGCTGCTGGTGGTACACTCATGGATAAACCCTATGATGAAGCCCAACAACTCATCGAGAGTATGGCTCAAAATCACTACCAATGGGGAGGTGAAAGAACTCAAGTGGAGAAATCCCAACCAAAAGGAGGAATGTACGAAGTTTCTAGCCTAGATCATGTTCGTGCTAAGGTAGATGCAATCGCTCAAAAGATAGACAATTTGACCATAACACCCACAGCCACCGTGGCTGCTGTAGCGCCAAACTGCGAATTATGTGGAACAGCTGGACACGCTGCCCCCGAATGCCAAGTTTTAGCAGGAGCCTCTACAGATCAAGTGAATTATGCTCAAGCAAACCCTTATGCAAATACCTACAATCTTGGTTGGAAGAATCACCCAAACTTCCCTTACAAAAACAACAATGCACTGTATGCACCTGGTCAAGCACCTGCTGCACCACCAGGTTACCAAAAGGCTGCAACAGCTGCTCCAAATGTTCCTAGGAAGTCTAACCTTAAATTGATGATAGAAAACTTCATAGTTACCCAGACTCAGACAAACAAAGAGTTCCTGAATCAAAACGTACACACTAGTGAACAGATTAAGCAGTTAGCAAACAAAGTAGACGCTTTAGCCACCCACAACAAAATGCTTGAAACACAAATTTCCCAAGTGGCTCAAATACAAGCACCTACTGCTGCTCTTGCTGGAACGTTTCCTGGACAACCACAACCTAATCCTAAAGGACATGCAAATGCTGTTATACTGAGAAGTGGAAAAGAATTAGATGGACCCATTGATCCAAGACTTCAAAATCCAGCCATGTACCAAAAGTCTGTTGACGACACAACAACTGAGAAGAAGAATGAACCCAAGGAAAAGGAAGATAATGACCAAGAGGCTGTCAATAAAGAAAAACCTTATGTGCCTCCACCACCTTATAAACCACCTATTCCATATCCTCAAAGATTGAAAAATTCCAAAACTGCAGGGCAATTTAAGAAATTTGTTAAACTTCTGAAACAATTAAACATCACGATACCTTTTACAGAAGCCATCACCCAGATGCCCTCATATGCTAAGTTCCTAAAAGAAATCTTATCCAATAAGAAAAAGATTGAGGAAAACGAAACAGTTACACTTACTGCTGAGTGTAGCACAATAATTCAAAACAAAATGCCTCCTAAGCTGAAAGACCCAGGTAGTTTCTCCATACCTTGTGTAATTGGGAAGTTCGTCATAGACAAAGCTCTATGCGACTTAGGAGCCAGTATTAGTGTTATGCCCTTATCCATATGCAAGAAGCTTGATATGGGAGAATTAAGACCAACTAAGATGTCTGTTCAATTAGCTGACCGCTCTGTTAAATACCCAGTTGGTATACTAGAAAATGTTCCAGTTCGTATAAGACAATTCTATATCCCTACTGATTTCATAATCACGGATATTACAGAAGACTCTACTACTCCTATCATATTACGAAGACCATTCTTAGCTATTGCTGGAGCAATTATAGATGTAAAGAGAGGCAGGCTAACTTTTGAAGTTGGTGAAGAGAAGTTTAATTTATTTTGACACAATTCTTACAAGCTCCAGCTATAGACGACACATGTTATCTACTAGATGTCATAGATGAGTGCGTAAGAGAAATTGAGATGGAACCGACCACATATTTAGATATTCTAAAAATTCCAATACCTTCGATTTTCAAAGATGATAACTGGCGTGAACCTTATCAAGACAATAGCCTAAGCGAATGCTTAGCACTTACACCAGATCATCTACCTTGCCCGAAGTACCCAGCCCTAGAACTAAAAACATTACCCAAAAATTTAAGGTATGAATTCCTAGACGAAGCTCTCGAATGACCTGTAATAGTCAATGCAGACTTAGGACAGACCAAAACGAAGAAACTATTAGATGTCTTAAGAAAGTATCCAATGCATTAGGCTATAACATCGCTGACCTTAAAGGAATAGGTCCTTCTATTTGTATGCACCGCATTATGCTGGAGGAAGACTGTAAATCCTCTAGGGAACATCAGAGAAGGATTAACCCGATCTTGAGTACTGTAGTCAAGGACGAAGTGAAAAAACTTTTAGAAGCAGGAATTATATACCCGATATCAGATAGTAAATGGTTTAGCCCAGTACATGTCGTTCCCAAGAAGGGAGGTGTTACAGTTGTTAAGAACGAAAAAGGTGAATCTATAACAAAAAAGGTTGTAACTGGAAGTAGAATGTGCATCGATTATAGAAAGTTAAATAAGGCCACTCGTAATGACCATTTCCCATTGCCTTTTATTGATCAAATGTTGGAACGATTGGCTAAGCACTCATACTTCTGCTATTTAGACGGTTATTCAGGATTCTTTCAAATTCCTATTCATCCTGATGACCAAGAAAAGACGACCTTCACATGTCCCTATGGAACATTTGCCTATCGACGAATGCCGTTTGGATTATGTAACGCACCTGCCACATTCCAAAGATGCATGATGTCAATCTTTGCTGATTTTATAGATGACATTATGGAAGTGTTTATGGATGACTTTTCTGTTTGTGGGCAGAGCTTTGAAGGATGTCTATCGAACCTAGAAATGGTATTGGAAAGATGCGCAAAAGTTAATCTCGTATTAAACTGGGAGAAATGCCATTTTATGGTGAATCAAGGAATCGTACTTGGACACGTTGTGTCCGATAGAGGAATTGAAGTTGTAAAGCTAAGATAGAAATTATAAAAAATCTTCAACCTCCGAAAACCGTACGAGAAATACGAAGTTTCTTAGGACACACCGGTTTCTACCGACGATTCATAAAGGATTTCTCGAAAATCACTAAACCTCTTACCGGTCTATTAATGAAAGACGCTGAATTTATCTTTGATGAGAAATGTCTAAAAGCGTTTGAACAGCTGAAAATAGCTCTTATTACCGCACCTATCATGCAACCACCAGATTGGAGATTACCTTTCGAAATCATGTGTGATGCAAGTGATTATGCTGTAGGTGCAGTCTTAGGATATATGAGGGATAGAAAACTCCATGCCATTTACTATGCAAGTAGAACCTTAGATTCTGCCCAAATGAACTACGCTACCACAGAAAAAGAACTTTTAGCCGTGGTTTTCGCCCTTGACAAATTCCGTTCCTACCTAGTGGGAGCTAAGATCATCATTTATACAGACCACACAACTATTAGATATTTACTTAACAAAAAGGATGCAAAACCTAGACTGCTAAGGTGGATCCTACTTTTACAAGAATTTGATTTGGAGATCAAAGATAAGAAAGGAACTGAAAACGTAGTAGCAGACCACTTATCCCGATTAGAGGGCATTAAACCAGAGCCAGTACCCATTAATGAGGATTTCCTATATGAACGACTCATAGCCCAACTAGAAAGTGATATGTCTACTCTACAGTTGAATGACCCAAAGATGGAAGAAGTCGTGGAAGAAATTAACATACACATAACCCTACCATGGTATGCTGACATAGTCAACTACTTAGCAGCTGGAGTACTTCCACCAGACTTATCGTATCAACAAAAGAAAAAATTCTTTCATGATCTAAAACATTATTATTGGGATGAACCTTTGCTATTTAAGAAAGGAGCCGACGGTATCTTCCGTCGTTGTGTCCCAGAAGAAGAAATAGAAAACATCATCTCTCAATGTCATTCTGCTCCTTACGGAGGACATGCTAGTACCTCAAAGACATGTGCTAAGATCTTGCAATCCGGCCTATTCTGGCCCAACCTTTGGGAGGATGTCCACATTGCAATACTAAACTGCGACCGGTGCCAACGCACTGGTAACATATCAAAACGCGATGAGATGCCTCAAAAAGGTATATTAGAAGTAGAAGTCTTTGATGTATGGGGGATTGATTTTATGGGACCTTTCCCATCATCCTTTGGAAATAAATATATACTCGTAGCTGTCGATTATGTTTCAAAATGGATTAAAGCAATAACTTCTCCTACAAATGACGCACGAGTAGTCATAAAGCTCTTTAAAAACACAATCTTTCCCAGATTTGGTGTGCCGAGACTTGTCATAAGTGACGGTGGCTCTCATTTTATATAAAAAATATTTGACAAATTACTATCAAAGTATGGAGTAAGACACTGCGTAGCAACATCATATCATCCATAAACAAGTGGACAGGTTGAGGTCTCGAATCGAGAAATAAAACAAATTCTAGAAAAGACCGTAGCCACCTCTAGGAAAGATTGGTCATCAAAACTCAACGAAGCTTTATGGGCATATAGGACGGCCTACAAAACACCAATTGGAACTACACCTTTCAAGCTTGTCTATGGTAAATCTTGCCATCTACCAGTGGAATTAGAACATAAAGCCTATTGGGCTATTAAAACATTGAACTTAATGTATGATTCCGTAGGTGAAAAACGTATCCTAGATCTGCATGAACTAGAGGAGTTAAGATTAGACGCCTACGAAAATGCTAAAATATATAAAGAACGAACTAAAAGATGGCATGAAAAGCACTTATCTAGAAAATAATTTAGTGTGGGAGACGTTGTACTCCTATTTAACTCAAGATTAAAACTCTTTCCTGGGAAATTAAGGTCTAGATGGTCCGGTCCTTTCGAGATTACAAAAATTCTACAAAGTGGAGCGATATAAATAAAGGGGAGGAATAGTAATCCATTTTTAGTTAATGGACAATGTCTAAAACACTATCACAACATTGAAAATAGAGATTATTTGAACTGCCTAATACTTTTAGAGTTGCCCACCGAACCCCCTAACTAAGCATCTAATTGAATTCGTCAGGCTTTCGACGTTAAAAATAGCGCTTAATGGGAGGCAACCCATGATTTTTGTTTTTCATGCTTTATATTTGTTATTTCTTTACGTTTCCTATGTTTTATTTTTATTTTGCAAATTTTTAGTTTCATTTATATCGTTTTAAACTTAATTTGAAAATGTTGTGCTGATCTAAAAATTGAAAAAACTACAGGATTATAAAGTCTCTCCACTCTTTCTATTCTCCTCTTCTGCTTACATTTTTCGTAAAAAGTACTAATTAATGGCAAACGAGGATAACTTGTTAGTAGAATTCAGAGATGGAGCACAATGGCATCGCTATGAGGCTTTGTCTCTTAGACCTTTTGCCTTGACAAAATTCGCCCACAGACCTACCATGACCGCCTTAGGTGTAGGTGAGAGCGTAAACTTTCTATTTAGCCAATTAGGTCGGGAGGGTTTTGCCAACAAGAAACATAAGTGCTACCGTAGGTTGACTTTAGAATTCCTGAGCTCTTTAAGCTATAACCCTCACTATGGAAAAGGTTTAACCAGGGGAAGAATTACCTTTAGACTATTTGGATACAGCTGCCAGTTCACCATAAAGGAACTGTCAGATCTTTTAGGATTTCCTGAAGGACCCAATGTTTTCTCTGTGGTTCAAGAGGACTTAGTGTTAGTTGGAGAGCTGAGTGATTTTTGGGGTAGAATTTCAGGGAAACCTGATTTTGACATGGACCCTATGCTTTCAACAGAAATACATAACCCCGCTTTCCGTTACTTTCATATGATCCTGACCTATACTTTATTTGGTAAACCTGAGAATGATAACACTGTTTCGAGGGATGAGCTTTTTATTATGTTTTGTGCTTCTCAGTCTAGAGAGGTTAATGGACTCACTTTTATGCTGAACAACTTTTGCAAACTTATTAATAATGATAACAGTCCAATTCTGATAGGTAGCCTAGTTACAAAAATAGCTGAAGCTATGGGATTCGGAACCCGACTTTCTAAGATTAACCCCTTTGGAGAATTTAGACCCATGAATATCACTTTTTGTTTCAATAGGGCTATGATTAGGAACCAAGGTCCGAACCATTTTCAGCTTTTGATTAACAATGTTGTCGTACCACACTTTACACTTCCAAATCATGAACGCACAAGTGTGCACAATCAACATAATTAGCTATATGACCTTGATGAACCCGTGCCTGAACCGGAAGAAACCTTTCCTGAACCTGAGATCGACCCAAAAATACCCCCTCATTACCATGATCTTGATTATATGGAATTCCAAGAGAACATTGACATTCCTAAAGTTGATGCCACTAACTATGCTGCTAATCTGAATTCTATTCTAAAGAATATAGATGAGTATCATAAAGAAATCACTTCAGTAAAGGATGAGCTAAACACTATGCGACAAAACATTGTTGGACTCATGGATTTGACCGTTGAACAATTTGATCATTTAAATCAAGCCATCGTATCTTTGAAGAAACGCCTTGTCTAGATTTATGAAGCACCTTATTTTATAGATTTTTATGCATTTGCTTTCGAACAATTTTACATTATTTCAGTTTTCATTTTTCATGTCGGGAATAATTTGATCTTCATATAGTTTTGATACATTGCTAGTAATTTAACTAGCACCTCTTTGGTTTTAAAGAATAATTTCATTTGCTGCTAATGTTAACTCTTTATGATATCAATTTCATTCCTGTTCTCTTAATTCTATTTTAATTTATGTTGTAATGTTACTTATCTCTGTGTATGCAATATACTGCTATTTCCGTATGCTTACCACTGCCTATTACTAAAATATGATGTTTGGAATTGTGTCTGTCATAAACCAATTAACCACCCAGAAATTGCGAACGTCACGATCGTGACGACCCCGTGACGACCGTCACGCGGGTTTGAAACAGATTCTGCGTTAAAACAGAACTGCTTCATTCATTCCCTCTTCTTTCCCTCATTCAAACCCAACCGTCCCACTACCTCTTGCTATTCCATAACCATTCCACCAACACACATTTGACCCACATTAATCATTTTCCGTAACCATTCATCTTACCAATTCACTATATAATCAAACCATACACCCTTTCTTTTCATAAACCATCATTCTCCATAACCTACTTTTTTCCCCTAATTTCTCTGTAACCAAACAATGGCATGACAAATTCCAGACCTATCTACATTGAACTTCAGAGATGGAGAGGCAGGAGAACGCCAAAGAGCTCGGTACATCGATTTCTATCGACGTTCGGTTCAACCGACCCGCTACATTGACGTTGCATGTTTAGAGGAACTTGGAATGCTTGAAGGAGTAAGAAATTTGCTAGAACCAGTCGGCCTTTGGAAACTTTGCACTCAAAGCAGGCCCACTTACGAAGACCTAACTTTAGAGTTCCTCAGTTCCTTCACTTACATTACCCCTCCAGGAGAAACGACCCAATTAACCGGAGTAGCAAAGTTCCGCATGTTTGGTAAAGAGTACTCAATCGGACAAAATCGTCTTGCCGAGATGCTTGGTTTCAAACATGGCAACAATGTCCATTGCCGGGTGCCACAAGAAAATTTCTCTCTAGTGGCGTTTCAACTTTGGAATCAGTTAACAGGAACGACCGCAGATACCTGGGACAGCTTAAACGCGACTTTCATCCACAACCCAGCTATCAGATACATCCACCGCGCACTTGGAAGCACCATCTTTGCACGAGATAGTAACCATAAGGTGAATTCTAAGGATCTGTTTTTCCTTCATTGTATGTTTCATCCAGAGCTAATCAATGCCGCACCATTTTTACTAGCACACATACAATCAAACTGTGCTAGAGGCTCTAAACCCTTCTATTTTAGAGGGATTGTCACCTCTATTGCACTCAGTTTGAATTTGGAAAACGACCTTGCTAGACTACCCTCCTTGCCTCCATTGTTCCTTGATATAGATTATTGCCGAAACTCTCAGCTCATCAAGTTACGACGAGATGGGAAATACTATCCTATGGTCCGAGCCAGAACTGTTAGAAGTATCATCATGCCTTGCTGGAGCCGCATTGACCCTCAGAATATGGCCAATTGGCTTTTTGATCTTAATACTCCTGAGCAAAATGCTCCTGCTCCTGATGATCAAGAACATGGACCTGTTGATGAGATGGAGCAAGAGATGGATAACGCCCCTGAAAACCAACCACCGCCGGCCAATGATGCTCCCTTGACCTCCAAACGTCGTCGCCGGCCTGACCAAGACCCAGTTACTAATGAAGAAATCTTGAGGGCTATATGGCAACAAACCCAACAACAGAATGAAATGATGACACTTATGCGTCAAATCCAGCAAGGGCAAGTTGACCAAGGTCAGAGGCTTGACGGTGTCATCGATGAGATGGGTGCATTGACACTGAGAGTGCAGAGCCTACATGAGTACATCCATCACGTGGGCATTCCTGATCACATAGCGCGGCATGGAAGATGACTCTCTAGCGGCAGAGGACGTGGAGCTCCCTGATTTTATTTTGTTTTTCTTTTTAGTTTTTCTTGTTGTTTCCCTTTATATCGCAACATTGAGGACAATGTCCGATATAGTGTGGGAGAGTCAGTTTATTTCCGTTTTATTTCCCCTTCTTGTACTTTCTTTTTCCTTATCAAAGTTAATTTATGAATATTTTCGTTAAGTATTCCGATTTCCCCACATTATTCTGCCATAACGAAATTTTTTTTTACGATTAATGCACACTGTGAGATACCAAGCTTTAAACTATGTTACGAAGCTGGGAAAGTGCTAACAAGATCGATACCGTCTTGACACCTTAGACCTCTTGCGTATGCGATATCAGTTTCGATACTTATTATACGATACATTGAGTTCAGTCCTAAAGTAACCCTTAGTAGTTTATATTAGCAGTCAGCACCGTCTAAATCACAAACCATGTGGGGAGCCGATGAATATAAGTGTTTGATGCCCAATCACAAAAAGAAAAAAAAATATTTCTTATCTATATGCCGAGAAAAAACAGAATATGCAACAACTTTCATAGTTGTAGAAATTTACAAGAAAAGAAAGAAAATCCGTTGTCGATTGGTTCAGAGGTACCTGATTCTGAACTTGGTAGGGCGAACTACTGTTCGATCCCCCGCAATCTACGAACGAGATGCATAAAGGGTTACCACACTTGTGTATCAGGCCCCGTGAGAGAAAATGGGATCAAAGTCACTAATCGGTTACTCCACTGCGTGCGTGAATAAGGCAAAGTGCTTAATGTGATTGCGTTAGAATGAAACCAGGTGAAATAGATACAAAAACTTATGGTTGAACTATAATATAATGATTTGGACTGGATTGTACAAAAGAGAGGTCTATGACAAGCTTGTTGCTTTGTGTCATTATTGTATCCTTAGAGTTTTACACTAGTACCTGTCTAACTAACAAGAAACTCCTTTTCAAATCCATTGGTATACCAGGTATGTGCATTTGATGAAGTTTTTCCGTTTTAATAGATTGATTGCTTGAGGACAAGCAAAGATTCAAGTGTGGGAGAGTTTGATAATACGAATTTATATCATACTTTTACTTCGATTTATGTTAGTTTCTTATTCCGTTTTTCGTTTAATATCCGATTTTCTCGAGATTATTTAAGTGTTTTTGCAGGTAATCACATTTTCCAAGTCAAAGTATGCTAAGTGTGGAAAAGAACCAAAACATGCAAGAAAAGAGCAGAAAAGTGAAGCAAAACAACAGAAACCAAACTTTGCTGATATCACGATCGTCACAGGTACGCCACGACCGTGGCAGCTTCAAAATGCACCACGACCGTAACAATGTCTCACGATCGTCATGCGCCTAATTTTACACGTTGGAGCAGAAACTTGACTACGAGTTTTCAGAGAGCAGTTTTTCACACGATCACATTTTCCTCCGAAGAATACTAGGTTCAAAGTCATGTAACTGTCAAGAGGAGTGGCTACATTCTCTCCATCCTCCACCTAAATTCAGTCTATAAATACTAGAGTCGGCGAAGAACAAAGGGTAGCCAAATTTTCCTTTCAAGAGTATTGTCTTGCTGCCAAATTATTTCCAGAGCTTTTGTTTCGTTTTTGCTTTGCATTTCCATTTCCTTGTCAACCATTACCGAACAAAGTAATAGTTTCTCACATTGGGGAACTATTACAACTTAGTTTTAGTTTTTTTTCATTACCTTCATCATTTGCCAATTACTTTATTTAAGCAAGAACCTACCAGCTTGTGGAGGGATTGCTATTACTATTATTACGAATTACCAGGTTTCTGTTTTTTAATTCAAAGCATTGTTTATTTTCTTTCTTAATTATGTCTATGTCTATTTATCTCTTTGCCTTTACGTTTAATTTCATTATTATGTCTAGCTAAGCCGATCTTATCGGTATGTAATGAAGTAACTAAAATGGATTAAATTTCTCTAAGCTAAAATCAATAATAAATTCTTCTTCTGGCTTCGATTTCTTAATTTTAAACCCAGCTTTTATTACGAGAGTAAAAAAGTAACAAAGGTTAAAGTCGAGACCACGGGAGTGTGAGGCTTTACCCGGATAGCTGAAATCGAGCATTAGTTTTAAAAACAGCGGAAGCGCTTTAAAGTTAATTAGGTTTAACTAGTTTTCAAAAAGTATTTTTAACCTCATACGGGCTAGCGAGAGCAGACGTATTGACTTAGAAGTATAGTCCAAAGCAATAACCACGGGAGTGTGAGGTGAGGGCTTTTAAACTGGTTTTTCCTATAGATGAATAGGGTGATAAATCTTTATACGCTTAGGTTTAATTAATTCCACGTAGGTTACCGAATTATATACCGATAACTTATTCATAACTAGTATTCCCGAATTTTAATTTCCCTTTAATTTCCCGTTCGAACTAAAAACCCAATTCCGATTAGCCTTAGATAAACATAGTAACGATAGATAACGGTGCATTTGATTTCTAGTCTCTGTGGGATCGATAATCTTTTAAAACTACGCGATACGACTGTATACTTGCAGTTAGACTTATTTAGGCACACTAAATAGAGCGACCAATCCTCGATTGCTAAACAGTGTGCTGGTTCGTTCAAGTGATCAATGCGGATATGAGGAGCTTCATTCTTCCACTTGATCTTGAACATGAATGCTAGGGTGGCAAGAGCATCAACTAGTTGATTTTCCTCTCTGGGAATATGATGAAAAGTGATCTCATCAAAGTAAGGAATCAACTTCGCTATGTGTTGTTGGTACGGAACCAGCTTGGAATCCCGAGTCACAAAATTACCTCTGACTTGACCGATGACCAAGGCAGAATCTCCATAGACCACAAGAATCTTGATTCTCATGTCAATAGTCGCTTCAATACCGTAGATACATGCTTCGTATTCAGCCATATTGTTTGTGCATGCAAAGCATAATCTGGCAGTGAAGGGAAGGTGAAAACCTATTGGAGAGATGAGGATAGCGCCGATTCCACGACCTTTAGAATTGGAGGCACCATCGAACACGAGCGTTCATCGCGCACCTGGTTCGGGTTCTATATCAGGATCTGTAGTCTCATAATCTCTGATAAACAAAACATCCTTATCGGGAAAGTCAAACTTCATTTGTTGATAACCCTCTACAGGTTGATGAGCAAGGTAGTCAGACAAGACGCTCCCTTTTATTGCTTTCTGGGTAACATGTTGGATATCATACTCAGTTAACAGCTTATGCCACCGGGCAATCCTTCCAGAGATAGCAGGCTTTTCAAAGATGTACTTTATCGGATCCATTTTGGATATCAAAAAAGTAGTATGGCAAATCATGTATTGTCGTAGGCGTCGAGCAGCCCAGACCAGAGCACAACAAGTTTTCTCCAAGAGTGAGTATCTGGTCTCACAATCAGTGAACTTCTTGTTCAGATAGTAAATTGCATGTTCTTTTCTGCCAGTGTCATCATGTTGACCCAATACACATCCCATTGATTCATCGAGAACTATGAGATATATGATTAAAGGCCTACCAGGAACTGGTGGTACTAAGATCGGTGGTTCTTGTAACTATTGTTTTATTTTGTCAAATGCTTCCTGACAATCATTATTCCATTCAACTGATTGATTTTTTCTTAGTAATTTGAACATTGGTTCACAGGTAGCCGTCAAATGGGAAATAAACCTTGAAATGTAATTGAGTCTGCCCAGAAAGCCACGTACTTCTTTTTTTGTTTTGGGAGGCGGCATGTTCTGAATCACTCGAACCTTATCAGGATCAACTTCAATGCCCTTCTGACTTACAATAAAGCCCAATAGTTTACCAGATCGAACTCCAAAGGTGCACTTCGCAGGATTCAACTACAATCTAAACTTCTGGAGTCTGTCAAACAGTTTCTTTAGATGAACTAGGTGGTCATCCTCAGTTATAGACTTGGCAATCATATCGTCCACGTAATCCTCAATCTCTTTATGAATCATATCGTGAAAGAGGGTTGTCATGACACGTTGGAATGTTGCCCCTGCATTCTTTAGACCGAATGGCATGACTTTGTAGCAATATGTACCCCATGGCGTGATAAAAGTAGTTTTCTCCATATCAGTTGGGGACATCTTGATCTGATTATATCCTGAAAGACAGAGAACTATGCAGTGTTGTCTACCAAGACATCGATATGAGGCAAAGGAAAACCGTCCTTCGGGCTTGCCTTGTTGAGATCTCGATAATCCACACACATTTTGACTTTACCGTCCTTCTTGGGAACTGGGACAATGTTGGCAATCCATTCAGCGTCAAGCTGCTTCTTTACCTCTTCTCTAATTTTGAGTGCCATGTCGGGTCTAGTCCTTCTGAGTTTCTGCTTGACAAGTGGACATCCGGGCTTGAGTGGCAAGTGATGCTCAACGATGTTGGTATCCAACCCAGGCATATCTTGATAGGACCAGGCGAAGATATCAACATACTCTTTCAACAACTTGACTAACTCAGAGTGTACATGCTTTGCGAGGGATGCGCCAACCTTAACTTCTCTTCTGACCTCATCAGTACCAAGATTGACAACTTCCACTGGCTCTTTGTGTGGCTAAATCTCTCTACGCTCGTGCTCAAGGAGCCTTGCCAGTTCAGGCGGTAATTCAAAATCTTCCTTACCATCTTCTTCGGCTTGGTTAATTGGAATTCCAGAATTACAATGGATGTTTTCCATGTTGTTACCAATGCTTTTATTAATTCTGCATGTTTATGAATATGTTTAGAATGAGCTATTTAAAAAGTGAAAAAGAAAAGAAACTTTTGCCATTTATTTGTGAAAAGTAAAATAAAAAAGAGAATAGAGCGTGATTTTGAATGCAAAAAACTTTTATTTATTGATCACATAATATTGCAAAAGCGTGAGGCCCTTTACAAGCTATCCACTCGTCTCGGGCGAGGACGAGGGAACGAGAAAGCAAAATGAATTACATGTTATAAGGGAAAACCACAGGGATTACGGTAAATGTCCAATTATTGAGCTTGAAACCTGACGGACATTTGCGCACAAAGCTTGAAATCTGATTACTGGGACCAATATCACCAGCAGCTGCCACGATGTCACCTTGCTGGAGACTCGCGCTGTGGAACTTGATTAAGTTGCATCGCTCCTGACCAGAGGACCCAGATTGACGACCAGGATGATAACCCAATCCAAAATGATTATGCTTCTTAACCACATCAATCACATGCCCCCAGCCGGGAAAGGAACCTTTATCGATGGTCTCTTTAGCACTCTTAGCAGACGATAAAGTCAATTGTGGTGATCTACTTTGACTAGTTGAAGCAGAGCTGACATCTTCGAACTCGAGACACTGCAACGGCACCTCAGATATGCCTTCTTTGGTCTCGACGTATCAAAAAGATGATAACTCGCTCACAATCAGATCCTCTTCACCACAGACAATGACAAGCTGATCGCCAAACATGAATTTCAACTTCTGATGTAAAGTGGAGGTAACTGCCCCTGCAACATGGATCCACGGACGACCCAGTAGGCAACTGTATGCTGGATTGATATCCATCACATAAAAAGTAATGGTAAACAGATGCGGCCCAATGTTGATGGGTAAGTCCACTTCTCCAATGACCTGTCTTCGAGAACCGTCAAAGGCTCTGACAACTAAGGCACTTGGTCTCATCTCGATTCCTTCCACTGGTAATTGACTCAATGTGCCCTTAGGCATCACATTGAGAGAAGAATCGGTATCCACTAGAACACGAGATAACAGGATGGTTGTGCAGGTTACAGATATGTGCAGCGCTTTATTGTGGGCAGTTCCTTCAGGTGGTAATTCTGATTCATTGAAGCCCAAATACCAACTTGCAGTTATGTTGGCCACTACATCATCAAATTCGACGACAGATATGTCATGCATAACATGAGCACTATTCAAAACTTTCAACAAAGCTGATCTGTGCGCAGGCGAGCTCATAAGTAAGGACAAGATTGAGATCCTCGAGGGAGTCTGACCCATCTGATCCACAATTTTAAAGTCACTTTTCTTGATCAGCTTAAGGAACTCTTGATCATCAAGGGTCTCTTTGCTCTTTGAAACATCCTCAGACGGGATAGTCGGTACTGGAATGGTGGTATATGCCCCTTGTTGAACAACAGGGGTTACAGATGCAGGCGTTTCCTTGGGAGAAACAATAGTTGGAACTTGAACAGGCTTTGTAGTGACTTTCGGAGCGAATACTCGTCCACTACGAGTCATACCTCCACGAGCTATAACATTCACGATCTCAGATTTGGTGAACCTTATCTCTTGACCTCCAGAAAACACAGAAGACCCATACTTGCACGGTACCTCCTTAGAATTCTGATATGGAAACGGCTTTGGCGGGTAAACAACGATGGGTTACACCTTCTTCTGTTTAGGGGATTCCACAGGAACCTTGCTATAGACGATGGTGAACGGCTCAATAGCAGCAACTTCCTCGACAGGTTTAGATATGGCAAATTGCACTTCGCCATGGTTCATCTGGATCTGGACACAACCCTTCAGCCTTTGACACTGGTTGGGATTATCGTCACAAATATGACACTTACCATGCAACCCTTTCAATAGCCCATGTTCGTTCAACCTCTTGAAAACCACATCCATCGGGGTCTTTACTTCGTCGATATCCATGATCAATTCAGCCCCGGAATTATCCCCAATCATGTTGACCGCAGGCCCAACGTGATTCGGCAACGAATTATTCTGAATGTTAGGTCCTTCCTCAGCGAAAGTCAAAACCTTCTTATCAATGAGTTCCTGAACTTTGGTTTTGAAAACAAAGCAATCCTCTGTTGCATGTCCTATGTATCCAGAATGATAGGCACAAGATGCATTTGGGTTATGCTTCAGGCCAAATGGAGGAATTGCAGGCGCAATCTGCTTGGGGACAATTGCCCCTTGGTGAACCAAATAAGGAAATAATTCCGTGTATGACACCGGAATTCTGTCAAAATTCGGACGCTTACGGTTTCCTTGACTGTTGTTGTTCTGACGGTTTTGATTCTGCTGATTTTTGTTGTTCGATTGATTCTGTTGCTGATTCTGAACTAGTTATTGCGGATGATACTGATATGGAGGTTGTTGATATTGTACAACAGCAATGTACGCATACGGATAGTATGGCAAGGGAGTCATGGGAGCTTGATACTGAGGAGAAACATCGTTGGCTTCACCTTCCTTTTTCTTGGAATGACTGTTCTGAGACTTCCTAGTGGCCGGCTGCTGGGAAGCAGCTCCAGGAATCTTTCCAGTCTTCAAACCATTCTCAATCCTTTCACCAATGGTTACAACCTCAGTAAAACTCGATGAAGAACTACCCACCATTTTCTCATAGTAGGAACCTTACAATGTACCCATAAAGATGTCAACCAACTCATTATCAGAGAGAGCAGGTCGCACACGATATGACATCTCACGCCATCTTTGCGCATACTCCTTGAATGTTTCAGCTGAGCGTTGTGACTGATTCTGCAATTGCAATCTGGTTGGCGCTGTAACGCCCTGATTTGTTTAATTCTATTTATTTATTTCATTTATGTGAATTTTGTGAAATGTGTGAATTTATTGTATTTTACCTGCTAATTGAGTTAATAGGTCAATTTCTCTGATAGGTAAAATATTTGCAATAAATTATAATTTCTTTTCAACTTTTATTTCCCGAAATATATTTCATCGGTATGGTTATGTTTTATCGCGTTTTGAGAGCGTTTGCGAGATAGTGGAGCTGAGGGGTAAAATGGTCATTTTGGGTAGTTAGATATTTTGTTATAAAAAGAGAAATAGAGAGAAAAAAGAGAGAAAGGAAAAGAAAAGAAAGAAACGGGGAAGAAGAGAAAGAGAAGAGAAGGAAAAAGAGAGAAGAGGAAAAAGAGGGGAAAATCCAAGATTCTCCATTTCACTCGCGATTAATCGGGTAAAGGTGAGAAGTTTCGATTATATCTTGCTTATGTATGTATATGTGTATGTTTTCTTGGAATGTTTTAGTGATTTTCTTCTAGTTTTCATTTTTGGTTGAAATGGTAGAAATGAATAGGAGTCGATGTTTTCACGGACGAAAGTCGGAATAACTCGCGTAGTAGAGTCGAGTGATGTTGGGTCGTGATTTAGCGTGATCGTTTGATTGAATTGAGTTGAAATTGTAACTTTTACGTTTTTTATATATATCGATGTTTTTGTGCAAATTGATGTTGTGATCGAGTAAAAGTGTTTGGATATGTCTGGGAACATTAGTACAGGTTGATATTTAATCGGGAATGGTTGTTCGTGTGTTTTCGAGTGGTTTTGATCGAGTTTGGAATTAAGTTAAATTGATAAAACTATGTTTCAAAATATTTCAACAACGGAAAATGTGTTGGATGGTCTTTTAATGATGAAAATATTGTAGTACGTTGAATTATGAGATTGCAGCTTTTTACGGAATCGAAAACAAATGTCCGGAAGTCCTCCGAAGGTATTTTTAAGGCCAAACGCAGCTGAGTTTCAGCAGGTAGCACGCTCAGAGCGGAGTCTGCGTGCTCAGCGCGGTCTGGGCGGTTTTGAAAAATTTCCGAAACTTCAAAAATTCATAACTTTTGATCCATAAGTCCGTTTTGGTCCCCGTTCGAAGCGTTGGAAATCTAATGAAATATTATTTCTGTTAAAAATGGTTTGGAGGGTAAAGGATGATTTAATTAATTCATGTTTTTGAAAAATAGTCGGGCTGTCGGGTTTTTATCGCGTTAAATACGCCCGGTTGGTGTTTTACAGTGTGTTGTGCTATTGTTATATAACGCGGAGCTTTTATGTGGTTTATATGATGGTGATGCATGTGATAATGATGTTGTTGTGTGGTAAAATACATTGTTTGATTGAATATCAATGTATGTTGTTATGATGTTTTGTGGGATTGTTGTGGGTTGTATGATGTTGAAGCATGTGATGAGTTGTTGTGATGGTTGTGGTTGATGGTGAGTAATTCTTGATGTGAATTTATATGAGTGTATATGCTAAAGTGCTAATTGTTGTGGTTTGTGGATTATGATGAAATGCATTGTTCATGTGAAATTCAATGTGTGTTATTTGGTGGCCTTATGGCAAGTAAATGCATTGTTTGAATTGATTTTCAATCCATGAATAATGATGATGAGATAATTCATATTGTTGAATTGTGGTGATTCATTTGATTGTCATGAGTTCTTGTATGTCAAGCATCATGATATGCATCTTGTGATGTCGTGTGCCCTAGTGGGTGTGAGCGACGAATCGATTCCAGAGGGAATCCGCTATAACATCGTGAGCCTTATACAAAGAGGACTAAAAGTGATGATTATAGACGATCGTGAGCCTTATACAAAATGGACCGAAAGCGATTGGATCGTGAGCCTTACACAAAGAGGACCAAAAGCGATCCATAAACGCCGTGAGCCTTATACAAAGAGGACCGAAAGCGACGGGGAACATCGTTTGCCCGACGGGGTGTTACATGAGTGGTCCTCAGTAACAAGCGATGATTCCAATAGTTCCTGAGTAAACTAGTGATGAGATTAATGGATGGATGGTACCGCATATTCATTGCATAGAGTCATCGTGTCGGTCTCTGTGCATTTGCATAAATCATGAATGGATTGATTATGTGTGAAAATTGTGAATTGATTGAGTATGTGTTGAGATTTACGATTGGATTGGTGAATTGATGTGCATATGTGATAAATGCATTGGTTTTGGATGATATATGTTATGTTTTGTGGGGACGTTGTGCATTACCATGATTGTATTAATTGTCTATAATATGCTATGTATGAATATATGTGATGTGGTGGTGTGTTTCCATAGGTCATAACTTTGGCGTGCATTATGTGTGATTGGTTATTATGTTGGTATAATTGATACGGGTTATATGTGTTAGTATGTGATTGTATGGGTGAGTTTATTTATACAAGTGACTAAATATGTTTTTGCATATTATTATGCAATCTTGATTTAGTTGTTATTTCTCACCCTTCTGCTGTGGTTTGCTGCTCTATCAGGCAATTGCAGATTAGTAGTCTTGGAGGCTTTTGTGAAGATTAGGCCACCGTTCTTTTGTCGGTCTTGGTGTCTGCTCTGATACATAGCACGGGAGTCGGGGAACGATTATGTGATATATGTATACCTTTGTTATATTTATTGTGTATTACCTTTGTATGTATATTTTGATGTTATAAAACAATTTATGTTGTAAAACAATTCAGTTATGGATCTTCCGCTTTATTCCATAATTGACCTTTCCTTTAGTATGGAAAAAGTTTCCCTTTGAGGTTATTCCATTTTGTGTTATGTATCAAATAAATGAGCAGGTGTTGTGTTTTCTTTCTTTAATTGTGACATCCCTGTTTTCTGTCAGAAAAATAAATTTTTATTGACTCTAATTTATATATGTATTATTTATTCGCGATGGGAATTGGGGTGTTACATTAGTGGTATCAGAGCAGGTCGGTCCGTCCGGCCAAGTTGTTGAGTCAGTTGGTGTGACAGTTGAATACTGTCGATGTTGTTTGTCCCTTAGTACGTGATATGTGTGTGGGGCACTGTCGGTACCTTCTGGTTTCTCTAATCCTTTGTCTTTAGGTGTGAGAATGAGATAAGTGGGGGAGAAGCTGGTACTTATCCATGTTGCTTCAGGTGTGGAGTGCTGGCTCAGTGAGTTGTGAATTGCAAGATTGTAAGTGTTGTTTGGACAGTGTAGTTCCCGATTCCGGAGGGAATGCGGAGGTAAGGTTTATGTCAACTAAGGATTTGTGCCTTAGGTAGTTTTGTGCACAAGATGCAAGTAATGCTATTATAGTTTGGTAAAGACGGTTTATGCCCCATCATAATTGTCGGCTGTCTATTGACAAATTGAGGAACTGATCACCCTTAATCTCTTGTTGATAGTAGACGGGAATTATGTTGGATGGAATAGACGTGTCTTTCCGGCTTTGATAGTGTGTGCAATGTATTGTTTGGAATTAAGAAAATGGTTACAGATTGCTTTGTTAAGTCGATGAAGATTCTAATACCGAAAGATGAAATGGATTAGAGGTTTTGATATGTTGGTCCAGTTGGGAAGTCATTGAGAGAAAACGATTGGGTATCGTTAATGGTTGTTCTCAGAGAGTAGAGTGTGAACTCGAATTGGACAAAGATGAGATGGATTTGAGGTTTGGATCTGCTAAGTAAGTAGAAAACTCTTAGTAGATGGGACTAAGATATTTGTTATGTTTGTGATGATATTGTTCTGAAAATTGGCAGAAATGCCACAGTGATGGGCTGCCAGTTGTGCGTGATTTTCATATGTATTTTTTGATTGAATATTGGATGTTAGCATTAGAAGTACCCAGACTGATAGAGCAGTTGGAAGATTTTCTGGAAAGGAGAATTGGTAGGCCAAGTGTGTCGTCTTGGAGAGCTCCAGTATGGTTAGTAACAAAAAGGAAGGATGATTGAGCGGAATAACAAGCATGATGTGTATATGATATTGAGACTTTTGAAAGCGAAACTTAGAGTTCTGGTGAGGTTTGGAGTCTTTGGAGTTTTAGAGCATTAATGGAAATGTTGAGAAAACCCTTATGTGTGGATGTAATATTGATATTAAGAGTTCCTTTTCGTGGGTTGTTGATACTTGTTATGCTGGTTGGGACTAATTTGAGATGAAAATGGTGAGTTTTGGGAAGGACTGTCGAAGGGTTATTTTTCTGAAAATCGCAGTGCCCGTTCAACGCGCCGATGCCCGCTCAGCGCGGTCTACAGAAATGTGAACCTCTCCAGGCAGTGAGGAGCACGCTCAGCGCGGGGTGGAGCCCGCTTAGCGCGACTTGGAGCAAAATTGAAACTTGAGTTTTTTTTCTAAATCCATAACTTTTTATTCGTAACTCGGATTGAGATGTTCTTTCTTATAAAAATGGTGTTGAGATTTAGTGGCCGATTTGATTGTGTCGTGAATTTGGATAAGTTCGTAGTAGTTTTAATTGAGAATATTTGGATATGTTATAAACTCGGAGGAAGAACAAGTAGAATGTTTGAGAATTGACTTGCAAGTGTTGAAAAGAGACAAAGTGTTATGCTAAGTTATTCAAGTAATAATTTTGGTTGAAAAAGGTTAGTTTTCCTGGATATGTTATTTCAGATGATGGTATTGTTATGGATCCATCGAAAGTGGATGTAATTCTACATGAGAGGCTCCGAAGTTGGTTAAGGTGATTGGAAGCTTTTTGGACTTTAGTTGGTTATTACCGAGGTTATGGAAGGTTTTTCCAAGTTAGCATTTTCGTTATGACAGATGACTTGTAAAGGGTAAGTCGTTTGCTTTGGATGTTCATTGTGAGGAAAGTTTGATAGGGTTAAAGTAGAGTTTGTTTACGACTTCAGTTTTGATTCTGTGTGATCCTAATAAACCGTTTGTGAGGTATTGGAATGCGTCTTTGATGAGTTTAGTCAGTGTGTTAATGCAAGAGGGTAAAGTCGTAGCTTATGCTTTACGACAATTGAGGATTCATAAGAGGATCTATACTATTCAGGATTTGGAATTGGTTGCGGTTGTATTGTGTTGGAAAATTTGGAGGTATTATCTTTATGGTTCTGGGTTCGAAATGTTTAGTAATCACAAGAATATTGAGTACCTGTTTGGTCGGAAGGAATAGAGTATGAGACAACGAGGATGGTTAGAATTCGTGGCGAGTTATGAATTTGGCTTGGATTACCCTTCGGGAAAAGTGGAGGTTGTGCCTAAAGAGTTAAGTTGATAGTCTTTGCATGGTTGTTTTGATGGATAGAGAGTTAAAATCATTCGAGCAGTTCAGAGACTTGTGTCTGGCGTGCGAGGTAACACAGTAGGGTGCGAGGTTGGGTATATTAAAAGTGAACAGTGATTTTTTGGAGAATATGAGAAAGAGTTAGACTTGGGATGTGAGATTGGTGTTTTTAATGGTTACGAGTAATCAGAGTGGGCAGCGGAAGCACGATGTGGCACAATTCGTATATGCGTGTGACTTATAAGAGTTTATAGGTTGAACGTTGGAAACATGTAGGAATGATGAGACCTTTGGACGTTTCAGAATGGAAGTGTTAGGTGAAAGGTTTAAAGGTTATCCATGGGCTACTATGTAGATGGATGTTTTGGTTATATGTTCGATTGGTGGATCGTAGCATTGTTGTAATAAGGTTGTGTGACAAGGATGTTGGTATTTTGGTTTTGTTGATGTTGTTGAGACGACGTGGTGTCGTGGAACTTTAGGTTTTTGTCTTGGTTGTTGCCTCGTTTCCATCGTGATGGTTCGAGTGCGTATAGCTAATTCCTGTGTGCGTTCGTAACTTGGGTATTCTTTGAGTCGTGAGTTAGTCGTCAAGTGCATTGTATGGGCTTTGCACCTTGTCGTTGTAGCTGTCGTCGTTGTCGTGTCGTTGTTGTAGCTGCTGTTAGCAAGGTGGCTTTCAGCTGTGTTCTTCGTGGTGTGCCTAGTGTTGGAATGATAGTTGGTTAGTCGGATGCGAGAGTCGTATCCAGTGTTGTTCGTCTCAGTTATATTTTCGAGGACGAAAATGTCTAAGTGGGGGAGAGTTGTAACGCCCCGGTTTGTTTAATTATACTTATTTATTTCATTTATATGAATTTTGTGAAATGTGTGAATTTATTGTATTTTACTTGCTAATTGAGTTAATTGGTCAATTTCTGTGATAGGTAAAATATTTGCAATAAATTATAATTTCTTTTCAACTTTTATTTCCCGAAATATATTTCATCGGTATGGTTATGTTTTATCGCGTTTTGAGAGCGTTTGCGAGATAGTGGAGCTGAGGGGTAAAATGGTCATTTTGGGTAGTTAGATATTTTGTTATAAAAAGAGAAATAGAGAGAAAAGAGAGAGAAAGGAAAAGAAAAGAAAGAAAGGGGGAAGAAGAGAAAGAGAAGAGAAGGAAAAAGAGAGAAGAGGAAAAAGAGGGGAAAATCAAAGATTCTCCGTTTCACTCGCGATTAATCGGGTAAGGTTGAGAAGTTTCGATTATATCTTGCTTGTGTATGTATATGTGTATGTTTTCTTGGAATGTTTTAGTGATTTTCTTCTAGTTTTCATTTTTGGTTGAAATGGTAGAAATGAATAGAAATCGATGTTTTCACGGACGAAAGTCGGAATAACTCGCGTAGTAGAGTCGAGTGATGTTGGGTCGTGATTTAACGTGATCGTTTGATTGAATTGAGTTGAAATTGTAACTTTTGCGTTTTTGATATATATCGATGTTTTTGTGCAAATTGATGTTGTGATCGAGTAAAAGTGTTTGGATATGTCTGGGAACATTGGCACAGGTTAATATTTAATCGGGAATGGTTGTTCGTGTGTTTTCGAGTGGTTTTGATCGAGTTTGGAATTGGGTTAAATTGATAAAACTATGTTTCAAAATATTTCAACAACGGAAAATGTGTTGGATGGTCTTTTAATGATGAAAATATTGTAGTATGTTGAATTCTGAGATCGCAGCTTTTTACGGAATCGAAAACGGATGTCCGGAAGTCCTCCGACGGTATTTTTAAGGCCAAACGCAGCTGAGTTTCAGTAGGTAGCACGCTCAGCGCGCAGTCTGCGCGCTCAGCGCGGTCTGGGCGGTTTTGAAAAATTTCTTATACTTCAAAAATTCATAACTTTTGATCCGTATGTCCGTTTTGGTCCCCGTTCAAAGCGTTGGAAATCTAATGAAATATTCTTTCTGTTAAAAATGGTTTGGAGGGCAAAGGATGATTTAATTAATTCGTGTTTTTGAAAAATAGTCGGGATGTCTGGTTTTTATCGCGTTAAATACGCACGGTTGGTGTTTTACAGTGTGTTATGCTATTGTTATATAACGCGGAGCTTTTATGTGGTTTATATGATGTTGATTCATGTGATAATGATGTTGTTGTGTGGTAAAATACATTGTTTGATTGAATATCAATGTATGTTGTTATGATGTTTTGTGGGATTATTGTGGGTTGTATGATGTTGAAGCATGTGATGAGTTGTTGTGATGGTTGTGGTTGATGGTGAGTAATTCTTGATGTGAATTTATATGAGTGTATATGCTAAAGTGCTAATTGTTGTGGTTTGTGGATTATGATGAAATGCATTGTTCATGTGAAATTCAATGAGTGTTATTTGGTGGCCTTATGGCAAGTAAATGCATCGTTTGAATTGATTTTCAATGCATGAATAATGATGATGAGATAATTCATATTGTTGAATTGTGGTGATGCATTTGATTGTCATGAGTTCTTGTATGTCAAGCATCATGATATGCATCTTGTGATGTCGTGTGCCCTAGTGGGTGTGAGCGACAAATTGATTCCAGAGGGAATCCGCTATAACATCGTGAGCCTTATACAAAGAGGACTAAAAGCGATGATTATAGACGATCGTGAGCCTTATACAAAAAAGACCGAAAGCGATTGGATCGTGAGCCTTATACAAAGAGGACCGAAAGCGATCCATAAACGTCGTGAGCCTTATACAAAGAGGACCGAAAGCGACGGGGAACATCGTTTGCCCGACGGGGTGTTACATGAGTGGTCCTCAGTAACAAGCGATGATTCCAATAGTTTCTGAGTGAACTAGTGATGAGATTGATGGATGGATGGTACCGCATATGCATTGCATAGAGTTGTCGTGTCGGTCTCTGTGCATTTGCATAAATCATGAATGGATTGATTATGTGTGGAAATTGTGAATTGATTGAGTATGTGTTGAGATTTACGATTGGATTGGTGAATTGATGTGCATATGTGATAAATGCATTGGTTATGGATGATATAAGTTATGTTTTGTGGGGACGTGTGCATTACCATGATTGTATTAATTGTCTATAATATGCTATGTATGAATATATGTGATGTGGTGGTTTGTTTCCATAGGTCATAACTTTGGCGTGCATTATGTGTGAATAGGTTATTATGTTGGTATAATTGATACGGGTTATATGTGTTAGTATGCGATTGTATGGGTGAGTTTATTTATACATGTGATTAAATATGTTTTTCCATATTATTATGCAATCTTGATTTAGTTGTTATTTCTCACCCTTCTGCTGTGGTTTGTTGCTCTATGAGGAAATTGCAGATTAGTAGTCTTGGAGGCTTTTGTGAAGATTAGCCCTCCGTTCTTTTGTCGGTCTTGGTGTCTGCTCTGATACGTAGCACGGGAGTCGGGGAACGATTATGTGATATATGTATACCTTTGTTAGATTTATTGTGTATTACCTTTGTATGTATATTTTGATGTTATAAAACAATTTATGTTGTAAAACAATTTAGTTATGGATCTTCCGCTTTATTCCATAATTGACCTTTCCTTTAGTATGGAAAAAGTTTCCCTTTGAGGTTATTCCATTTTGTGTTATGTATCAAATAAATGAGCAGGTGTTGTGTTTTCTTTCTTTAATTGTGACATCCCTATTTTCTGTCAGAAAAATAAATTTTTATTTACTCTGATTTATATATGTATTATTTATTCGCGATGGGAATTGGGGTGTTACATTAGTGGAATCAGAGCAGGTCGGTCCGTCCGACCAAGTTGTTGAGTCAGTTGGTGTGACAGTTGAATACTGTCGATGTTGTTTATCCCTTAGTACGTGATATGTGTGTGGGGCACTGTCGGTACCTTCTGGTTTCTCTAATCCTTTGTCTTTAGGTGTGAGAATGAGATAAGTGGGGGAGAAGCTGGTACTTATCCATGTTGCTTCAGGTGTGGAGTGCTGGCTCAGTGAGTTGTGAATTGCAAGATTGTAAGTGTTGTTTGGACAGTGTTGTTCCCGATTCCGGAGGGAATGCGGAGGTAAGGTTTATTTCAACTAAGGATTTGTGCCTTAGGTAGTTTTGTGCACAAGATGCAAGTAATGCTATTATAGTTTGGTAAAGACGGTTTATGCCCCATCATAATTGTCGGCTGTCTATTGACAAATTGAGGAACTGATCACCCTTAATCTCTTGTTGATAGTAGACGGGAATTATGTTGGATGGAATAGACGTGTCTTTCCGGCTTTGATAGTGTGTGCAATGTATTATTTGGAATTAAGAAAATGGTTACGGATTGCTTTGTTAAGTCGATGAAGATTCTAATACCGGAAGATGAAATGGATTAGAGGTTTTGATATGTTGGTCCAGTTGGGAAGTCATTGAGAGAAAACGATTGGGTATCGTTAATGGTTGTTCTCAGAGAGTAGAGTATGAACTCAAATTGGACAAAGATGAGACGGCTTTGAGGTTTGGATCTGCTAAGTAAGTAGAAAACTCTTAGTAGATGGGACTAAGATATTTGTTATGTTTGTGATGATATTGTTCTGGAAATTGGCATAAAGGCCACAGTGATGGGCTGCCAGTTGTTCGTGATTTTCAGATGTATTTTCGGATTAAATATTGGATGTTAGCATTAGAAATACCCGGACTGATAGAGCAGTTGGAAGATTTACTGGAAAGGAGAATTGTTAGGCCAACTGTGTCGTCCTGGAGAGCTCCAGTATGGTTAGTAACAAAAAGGAAGGATGATTGAGCGGAATAACAAGCATGATGTGTATATGATATTGAGACTTTGGAAAGCGAAACTTAGAGTTCTGGTGAGGTTTGGAGTCTTTGGAGTTTTAGAGCATTAATGGAAATCTTGGGAAAACCCTTATGTGTGGATGTAATATTGATATTAAGAGTTCCTTTTGGTGGGTTGTTGATACTTGTTATGCTGGTTGGGACTAATTTAAGATGAAAATGGTGAGTTTTGAGAAGGACTGTCGAAGGGTTATTTTTCTGAAAATCGCAGTGCCCGCTCAGCGCGGTCTGCAGAATTTTGAACCTCTCCAGGCAGTGAGGAGCGCGCTCAGCGTGGGGTGGAGCCCACTTAGCGCGACTTGGAGCAAAATTGAAACTTGAGTTTTTTTTCTAAATCCATAACTTTTTATTCGTAACTCAGATTGAGATGTTCTTTCTTATAAAAATGGTGTTGAGATTTAGTGGCCGATTTGATTGTGTCGTGAATTTGGATAAGTTCGTAGTGGTTTTAATTGAGAATATTTGGATCTGTTATAAACTCGGAGGAAGAACAAGTAGAATGTTTGAGAATTGACTTGCAAGTGTTGAAAAGAGACAAAGTGTTATGCTAAGTTATTCAAGTAAGAATTTTGGTTGAAAAAGGTTAGTTTTCCTGGATATGTTATTTCAGATGATGGTATTGTTATGGATCCATCGAAAGTGGATGTAGTTCTACATGAGATGCTCCGAAGTTGGTTAAGGTGATTGGAAGCTTTTTGGACTTTAGTTGGTTATTATCGGAGGTTATGGAAGGTTTTTCCAAGTTAGCATTTTCGTTATGACAGATGACTTGTAAAGGGTAAGTCGTTTGCTTTGGATGTTCATTGTGAGGAAAGTTTGAGAGGGTTAAAGTAGAGTTTGTTTACGACTTCAGTTTTGATTCTGTGTGATCCTAATAAACCGTTTGTGAGGTATTGGAATGCGTCTTTGATGAGTTTAGTCAGTGTGTTAATGTAAGAGGGTAAAGTCGTAGCTTATGCTTTACGACAATTGAGGATTCATAAGAGGATCTATACTATTCAGGATTTGGAATTGGTTGCGGTTGTATTGTGTTGGAAAATTTGGAGGTATTATCTTTATGGTTCTGGGTTCGAAATGTTTAGTAATCACAAGAATATTGAGTACCTGTTTGGTCGGAAGGAATAGAGTATGAGACAACGAGGATGGTTAGAATTCGTGACGAGTTATGAATTTGGCTTGGATTACCCTTCGGGAAAAGCGGAGGTTGTGCCTAAAGAGTTAAGTTGATAGTCTTTGCATGGTTGTTTTGATGGATAGAGAGTTAAAATCATTCGAGCAGTTCAGAGACTTGTGTCTGGCGTGCGAGGTAACACAGTAGGGTGTGAGGTTGGGTATATTAAAAGTGAACAGTGATTTTTTGGCGAATATGAGAAAGAGTTAGACTTGGGACGTTAGATTGGTGGTTTTGATGGTTATGAGTAATCAGAGTGGGCAGCGGAAGCGCGATGTGGCACAATTCGTATATGCGTGTGTGACTTATAAGGGTTTATAGGTTGAACGTTGGAAACATGTAGGAATGATGAGACCTTTGGACGTTTCAGAATGGAAGTGTTAGGTGAAAGGTTTAAAGGTTATCCATGGGCTACTATGTAGATGGATGTTTTGGTTATATGTTCGATTGGTGAATCGTAGCATTGTTGTAATAAGGTTGTGTGACAAGGATGTTGGTATTTTGGTTTTGTTGATGTTGTTGAGACGATGTGGTGTCGTGGAACTTTAGGTTCTTGTCTTGGTTGTTGCCTCGTTTTCATAGTGATGGTACGAGTGCGTGTAGCTAATTCCTGTGTGCGTTCGTAACTTGGGTATTCTTTGAGTCGTGAGTTAGTCGTCAAGTGCATTGTATGGGCTTTACACCTTGTCGTTGTAGTTGTCGTCATTGTCGTGTCGTTGTTGTAGCTGCTGTTAGCAAGGTGGCTTGTCAGCTGTGTTCTTTGTGGTGTGCCTAGTGTTGGCATGATAGTTGGTTAGTCGGATGCGAGAGTCGTATCCGGAGTTGTTCGTCTCAGTTATATTTTCGAGGACGAAAATGTCTAAGTGGGGGAGAGTTGTAACGCCCCGATTTGTTTAATTATATTTATTTATTTCATTTATGTGAATTTTGTGAAATGTGTGAATTTATTGTATTTTACTTGCTAATTGAGTTAATTGGTCAATTTCTGTGATAGGTAAAATATTTGTAATAAATTATAATTTCTTTTCAACTTTTATTTCTCAAAATATATTTCATCGGTATGGTTATGTTTTATCGCGTTTTGAGAGCGTTTGCGAGATAGTGGAGCTGAGGGGTAAAATGGTCATTTTGGGTAGTTAGATATTTTGTTATAAAAAGAGAAATAGAGAGAAAAGAGAGAGAGAAAGGAAAAGAAAAGAAAGAAAGGGGGAAGAAGAGAAAGAGAAGAGAAGGAAAAAGAGAGAAGAGGAAAAAGAGGGGAAAATCGAAGATTCTCCGTTTCACTCGCGATTAATCGGGTAAGGTTGAGAAGTTTCGATTATATCTTGCTTGTGTATGTATATGTGTATGTTTTCTTGGAATGTTTTAGTGATTTTCTTCTAGTTTTCATTTTTGGTTGAAATGGTAGAAATGAATAGAAATCGATGTTTTCACGGATGAAAGTCGGAATAAATCGCGTAGTAGAGTCAAGTGATGTTGGGTCGTGATTTAACATGATCGTTTGATTGAATTGAGTTGAAATTGTAACTTTTGCGTTTTTGATATATATCGATGTTTTTGTGCAAATTGATGTTGTGATCGAGTAAAAGTGTTTGGATATGTCTGGGAACATTGGTACAGGTTGATATTTAATCGGGAATGGTTGTTCGTGTGTTTTCGAGTGGTTTTGATCGAGTTTGGAATTAGGTTAAATTGATAAAACTATGTTTCAAAATATTTCAACAACGGAAAATGTGTTGGATGGTCTTTTAATGATGAAAATATTGTAGTATGTTGAATTCTGAGATCACAGCTTTTTACGGAATCAAAAACGGATGTCCGGAAGTCCTCCGACGGTATTTTTAAGGCCAAACACAGCTGAGTTTCAGCAGGTAGCATGCTCAGCGCGTAGTCTGCGCGCTCAACACGGTCTGGGCGGTTTTGCAAAATTTCTGATACTTCAAAAATTCATAACTTTTGATCTGTAAGTCCGTTTTGGTCCCCGTTCGAAGCGTTGGAAATCTAATAAAATATTATTTCTGTTAAAAATGGTTTGGAGGGTAAAGGATGATTTAATTAATTCGTGTTTTTGAAAAATAGTCGGGCTGTCGGGTTTTTATCGCGTTAAATACGTGTGGTTGGTGTTTTACATTGTGTTGTGCTATTGTTATATAACGCGGAGCTTTTATGTGGTTTATATGATGTTGATGCATGTGATAATGATGTTGTTGTGTGGTAAAATACACTGTTTAATTGAACATCAATGTATGTTGTTATGATGTTTTGTGGGATTGTTGTGGGTTGTATGATGTTGAAGCATGTGATGAGTTGTTGTGATGGTTGTGGTTGATGGTGAGTAATTCTTGATGTGAATTTATATGAGTGTATATGCTAAAGTTCTAATTGTTGTGGTTTGTGGATTATGATGAAATGCATTGTTCATGTGAAATTCAATGTGTGTTATTTGGTGGCCTTATGGCAAGTAAATGCATTGTTTGAATTGATTTTCAATGCATGAATAATGATGATGAGATAATTCATATTGTTGAATTGTGGTGATGCATTTGATTGTCATGAGTTCTTGTATGTCAAGCATCATGATATGCATCTTTTGATGTCGTGTGCCCTAGTGGGTGTGAGCGACGAATTGATTCCAGAGGGAATCCGCTATAACATCGTGAGCCTTATACAAAGAGGACTGAAAGCGATGATTATAGACGATCGTGAGCCTTATACAAAGAGGACCGAAAGCGATCGGATCGTGAGCCTTATACAAAGAGGAACGAAAGCAATCCATAAACGTCGTCAGCCTTATACAAAGAGGACCGAAAGCGACGGGGAACATCGTTTTCCCGAAGGGGTGTTACATGAGTGGTCCTCAGTAACAAGCGATGATTCCAATAGTTCCTGAGTGAACTAGTGATGAGATTGATGGATGGATGGTACCGCATATGCATTGCATAGAGTCGTCGTGTCGGTCTCTGTGCATTTGCATAAATCATGAATGGATTGATTATGTGTGGAAATTGTGAATTGATTAAGTATGTGTTGAGATTTATGATTGGATTGGTGAATTGATGTGCATATGTGATAAATGCATTGGTTATGGATGATATATGTTATGTTTTTTGGGGATGTTGTGCATTACCATGATTGTATTAATTGTCTATAATATGCTATGTATGAATATATGTGATATGGTGGCGTGTTTCCATAGGTCATAACTTTGGCGTGCATTATGTGTGAATAGGTTATTATGTTGGTATAATTGATACGGGTTATATGTGTTAGTATGTGATTGTATGGGTGAGTTTATTTTGACATGTGATTAAATATGTTTTTGCATATTATTATGCAATCTTGATTTAGTTGTTATTTCTCACCCTTCTACTGTGGTTTGTTGCTCTATGAGCCAATTGCAGATTAGTAGTCTTGGAGGCTTTTGTGAAGATTAGCCCTCCGTTCTTTTGTCGGTCTTGGTGTCTGCTCTGATACGTAGCACGGGAGTCGGGGAACGATTATGTGATATATGTATACCTTTGTTAGATTTATTGTGTATTACCTTTGTATGTATATTTTGATGTTATAAAACAATTTATGTTGTAAAACAATTCAGTTATGGATCTTCCGCTTTATTCCATAATTGACCTTTCCTTTAGTATGGAAAAAGTTTCCCTTTGAGGTTATTCCATTTTGTGTTATGTATCAAATAAATGAGCAGGTGTTGTGTTTTCTTTCTTTAATTGTGACATCCCTGTTTTCTGTCGGAAAAATAAATTTTTATTTACTCTGATTTATATATGTATTATTTATTCGCGATGGGAATTGGGGTGTTACAGGCGCCAGATCAAGGTTATATTTGTATTGTCTCACGAACGCTTCAGACAAATCCCTCCAAGTACGGATTTTGCTGCGCTCCAAGCCCATGTACCAATCCAATGAAGCACCAGACAAACTATCTTGAAAACAATGAACAAGTAATTCATCATTATCAATATGGGATGCCATCTTCCTGCAGTACATAGTGATGTGATTACGCGGACAGCTTAAGCCTTTGTACTTTGGAAAATCAGGTATCTTGAATTTCTGCGGCAACACAACATTTGGAACCAAACACAAATATTTGGCTTCCATACCAAAAGCAGAAAACCCTTCAATAGCCCTGATATGGTCCTCCAACAACTTGTAGTCAACAGACCTACTCTATTTAGTGGGCATAATAAGAACCTGAGGATTTGGTAGCTGAGAAGCGGCAGGAGCGTGAACTTGCGGAGTAGCAAACTAAGAAGGATAAACCAAACCAGGATTAACCATCTGACCAGCATTCTGACCCATCGGAATACCATACAGATAATTCAGAGGAGGTACCCCAGCAGCTGAGGAAGATGTCCCAGGATAGAACATCCAAGGATGAATATTCGGAACAACAGTTTGAGCAGCCTGAGATGGAACCGGAACATGAATAGAAGGACCCCTATACACATGCTCTTCATCATCAGGAGTTTCAGTATCAACCAATCCGGTAGTTTGATGAGTTTGAACCTGAAGATTCTCAGAATCATCATTCACCACTGGAGGCGGGACTGGAGTAGGCATCACCCATGGATAGGCGGCAACATTCCCATTAGGCATGGGTGCAACAAAAGGCTGATATGGCATAAAGGCACTACCATTATTTACAAGCTGAGGAGTGTAATTCGGAGGCATGCCCCAAGGGAAACCAGCGGGCATCTGGTTCAAACTAGGCTGAACAGCAAGCTGATTCACAGGCTCAACTGATACTTCAACTCTAGCAGGAGAAGGAACAACGACAGCAGGAGTAGCCGTAACAATAGGAGGAGCAGTCACAACAGGAGTGACAACAGTTGCATCAGTAGTGGTTGCAACAACAGTGGTAGCAGCAGCAGTATCCCTCTGAGCACGAAAGAGCTCCATAATGACATCCATGTTTGTCTGAAACTGATCCATCCGACCTTGGAATTGTGCTAGAGTTTCCATGTAAGCAGCGTTCTCAGCTTCAAAGTCAGCCATGATTCTGGATTTGTTTGAGCGAGTATAATACCGATATCGAGTCGTCGTCTTGCTATAAGGAATGCGGACAAGGATGAGCAACAGTTTCGGATGAAGGGACGTGCATATGCGGGTATGAATGAATGCAATTTATGCAAAAATAAAGTTTTAAAATGTTTATGCAAAAATTAATTTGACATGATGAGATGATATACAACATCAGAATCAACAAGCGAGCAGTTGAAATAATCAAATCTGAACATCCACAAAGGTAGTGCTGTGTGGGTGCAAGATCTAATGCACTGAGAGAACAAAGGTCAAAAGAGTCTTGGTTCCCTGCAGAAAAACCCAATATCCCCCTCACAGGTATGATATATAAAGCGGGATTCTCAGTTTCGGATTCTCGATTTGAGAAGCAATAGTACATTCATCCCTCGGGGTACAATACTATCGCCAAACAAAGAGGCCGTCCACTGATTCCCCCAAAAAAACAAGGGGTCATCCTATGGCAAGTTCCCAGATTTGGGTCCTCGGATCAAGGAAGCGTAATGGGTTTGCCATTTCTGGTCTGCCATTATCGCTCCTTGGGAGGAGTGCCGCAACTGAGTCCTCAGCAAATGGTTGCCAGAGTCGACAGTTTTCCAGGTTACATTCCACCGTCTCCCCCAAATGCGCAGGATAGAATATTACCAAAGAAAACCTCGTCTGGATGTGGATTTTTCGTGTATACTAAGTCTGTCCAAATGCCACACAAATCACACTACTTTCCACTCTAATCCTGGATGTATACTCAAGCCTGTTTATTGGGCTTATCTCTCAAGTAGCAACCCAACCCGCCAACAGCAGAAAATAGCAAATATCCAGAGTATGCGGCATATGAATATTCAAAGCAATAAAGAAATGCAATAAATAAACATAAAGCTAAAGCAAGGAAAAGATAAAGCGAGCAAAGCGCGAAAGATAAACACCCAAACAAGCAAGTAAAGCAGATGAAACTAGGCGGGACCCCTCAAGGGATGGACCAGCAGGAGGTCAATCTGTCCCCAGCAGAGTCGCCAGCTGAAGATGGCTGGTTTCTACCTGAGTGAAATGCACACTCAGAGATAACAACAGAGTCACCATCGAACTTTATTTAGTCCCAAAGGACAGGGAAAATATCGATAAAACCCAAGGGGAAGAGAAACGGGAACGGGGGGTCAGTTATGCGAAAGGAAGGTATTAGCACCTAACACATCCGCCATACTTGACGAGAACCATTTCGCTTGCTTCTAGGCTTTGATGGGTTATCTATCTAAAGGCTTCTAGCTAAAAGAAGGAGGAGAGAGAAAGGGGAAAAAGAAAAGAAAGAAAGAAGGTGCTCGCGGAGGAACAAGGTCCTCGTGCCTACGTACCCTCATAGTTCAATGAGGAAGTCAGAGCGTCGTAGTTCATGGAACCAGGGGACGAAGAAAAAAAGAAAGGGAGAAGGAAAGAAGGGTGGAAGTGTGCGCGCCGAGATCATTGCGATCTCATGCCTAGGTATCATACATTCAAAAGAATGCAAAATCAGAGCTTCCGTAGTTCGGGGAACTAAGACGGAAAAGGAAAATGAAAGGAAAGTGGTGTCAAAACCAAGAGCAAAAGAAAGAAGGAAATTCCACTGAGGATTCCAAAGAAATGGTGTCAAAACCAAGAAAAGAGAAAAAAGGAAATTCCACAGGGGATTCCAAAGAAATGGTGTCGAAACCAAGAAAAGAGTGAAAAGAAAAGGAATAGTAACTGTATTGAGAATAAAATGCGAGAATGGTGTCGAAACCAAGAGAATAAGAGAGTAAGAGAGAAATGGTGTCTGAACCAAGAGAATAAGAGAATAAGATTGAAATGGTGTCTAAACCAAAAGCAAGAGTGAAAGAAACTCTACTGGGGATAACAAAGAGGATCGGTGTCAGAACCTATAAAGTAAGAGCAAAGGTAATAGGAAGGACTCCGCTGGGGATCCAAATAAAGGGATGGTGTCATAACCAAGAGAAAAAGGAGACTCGGCATATTAACTGGCTCGCAGTGGTTAATCGAAGAAAGAGAGTAGACCCTGGCGGGGAAAAGAAGCTGGTGTCAACAGACGGACTGTGATAAACCAAGAGAGAGTACTGAACTGAAAAAAGGTGTTTGACTCTGAAGGGGCATCGGTATGTTAACTGGTAAACAGTGGTTAACCTAGGAACGAAAGGACTGTAACTCTGTGGGAATAGAGAAGCATTGGTTTTAACAGAGAAAACTGTGATTAACCAGAAGCACGAGTGTAGGACCGAGCGAAGGTCTTGACCCAAAGGACGGTAAACTGATTGAACAAACAGTACTCAACCGAAGACAAGGTATTTGAACCAAATAAAGGTTACTAACCCAAACATGCAAGTATTCGAACCAAGAGGAGGTTGCCAACTGCTGGGGATTCGGTGTTTACAGACAGACTGTGATTACCCAAAGAGAAAAGCGAGTGATTAACCAAGAGAAGGTGATTAACTCGAAAGGGTTCAGTGTTTTAACAGACGGACTGTGGTTTACTGAAGAGACAGGTGATTAACCAAGAAGAGGTGATTAACCCGAGAGGTGCTCAGTGATTAACAGATGGACTGTGGTTAATTGAGAAGGAAGGAAAAAATTGGTGTTTTAACTGACAGGCAGTGATTAACCAAACAAAGGAGAAGAACCAAGAGAAGGTTGCGAATTCCAGGGGGTTTACGGTTTTAACAGACAGGCTGTGATTAACCGCAGAAAAGAGATTGAGATTCTTCAGGGGAATCAAAAGGGAATGATTGATTACAAGAAGAAAGGAGTAATGAAACAAAGAGAGATCGCTAGCGCAAGAATAATGATCTTAACCAAGAAGGATGGTGATTGATAAAAAGGAGAGATTGAGAAGAGCACAAGTGCCTAAGGATGAATCCGACTGGGGAAGGAGCAACACTACAGCTTGAGGATAGAGGTGACTATTCTCGAAAGAGATGGCCAAATGCCATTACCCAAGAAATAGTCAGAATGAGGGTAGGACAACCATCCTCATTCCTTCTCTAGCGCCCAAAGTATAGTGCGGAAATTGAAACAGACAGCACAACAGCTCCAATTTGTACAGTGCTCCTGCAGAGAGAAACGGACAGCGTAACAACGTCAATTTGTACAGTGCTCCAATGCAAGGCGTAGCGCGAACTCCAACTCTACGAGGGGATCAATAGAGAAAGCTCTAAAGCAGGCCTAAAGAGAGGAAAAGGGAAGTTAGATTAATCGAAACAAAGTTTCGATCAATTAATCAAGGGAGAAACATGCTAACAACATTCCAAAGAGGATGAAAAGTCATTAAAGCAAAAAGGAGTGAATTATTGATTATACAAAATTAAGTTTATCCATGAAGAATAAACTTAATGCAAACTGAAATGGACGGTGCAAAACAGTGCCAAATGATCATCAAAATGCCACCCAAAATCATGTATCATGTGAACAAAGATAGTGCAAGAATTGTTATGTTCATACAATGCTAAGAACATGAAACAAATGAATAATCGAAAATGTGCATCGAAAGTTCATGAATTTGCTTCAACCAGAAGTGAAATGACATTAAAAACATCCATAAAATCAAGCATGACAATCAATGGAAGTTAAAATGAAGAAAGCATGGCAAACACACTTAAAAATGCAAGAAAATGGCATTCTGTACAGTGGTAACCGGTTACAGCATATGTGCTAACCGGTTACATGCTTGAAAATATGTGTTTTTGGGGAAAATTGCACTGTGTAACCGGTTACAGCATAACTGCTAACCGGTTACGACTGTAACAGAGGTAAAAATAACAATAAAAATAGCTTTTCAAAAGTAGTTTTCAACACATAATCACTTATGCCAACCACCACATGCTAGGAACTGAAATTGTGCACGAAAATTGAACTTGAAAACAACAAATAAACAGTGATAGAATCAACTAACACAATTGGATCAGGGATCAAACGAATGCAAAACCAAATCACACACAATAATTATCGACTACATTGTGAGCGATACGAAAATGCGTGAAACGATAAAATTAGTTAGATCCACCTACCTACAAGCCGAAGATTTGGCTTGGTAAGTGTTGCAAAGAGATCTTGATGCAGAAAATCAAAGAAAACCAGAGGATCCTTGATTTGTAGACAAAACGCGTCGAAACCGATCAAAAACGCGAAATGCACCGAAATCGAACTTGCACCAAAATAAATGGTGTGAAACCCTTGGATTGAAGTAAAATGAGATGTAATTCCAGAAATCCACCCAAAGGATGCCAAATGATGAAGGTTAAGCTCAATAATTAATCACTTTCAATGTGAAAAGTGATTATCCTTCAAGGATAATAGCTTTTGGTGAGGTTTTGGAATGTGAATTGAGATGAAGATGTAGAAGTTGCAGAAAAATGCAGAGGAGAATGAGAGGATTGAGAGTGAAGAAAGTGTGAATTTGTGTGAGTGATTGTGGAGGGTTTGCAAAATGGTGAAGCTTGGCTTATATAGAGTTTAGGTATGGAGTGTGATAGCTTTGGACTTTGGTTTGGACTTAGCTTTGGGAGGTTTGGAGTTAGGGTTGGAGTTAGTTACAATTGACTCACTGAGTCAAGGCGGTTAACTCGGTTAGTTAGGATCAACTTGGTAGCAATCCCAATGTGAGCTTCCACATCCAAAGGTTGACATGCTTGTAAATTAGGTAACATGGTGCTCTTAATTTAAAGTGATGCATTGAATAAATGAAAGGGAAATGTCTTGAATGGTCTTGAATTGTCTAGAAAGTTCCACATGCTGCTAGAATAATGTAGAAACAAAGACCAAAGAGAGTGCACAACTGCTGTCCTAAAAATGCAGCAGAATTTGCAACTTTGTACAGAGTAACCGGTTACAGCATATCTGCTAACCGGTTACTTGCTTGAAAATTGTAGTTTTTGGTGAAATTTACACTGTGTAACCGGTTATCAGTTATGCTGTAACCGGTTACTTCAGCTAAACTTCCCCAAATTTGCTTGGAAAATGATGCTGAAGTCCCGTTATTGATTTTCCAACTCTTGTCTTGATAAATAAACATGGAAACCTTTATTTTGAGGTTGTTGTGGTGATGAAATAATCTTGAGAGGATGCGATTAATCAGACTTGGAAAACCTACAGATCCTGCAACAAGAAACACACAAAGAAAAGTGCGAATGCGTATGCTGACGATGCAAATGCGCATGATTATGCAAAAGGCAAAAGAGGAAGGTCAAATTTCAGGTTACGACAGCTTTCGGCCGTCCTCGTATTATTTTATTGGGTAGTCCGCCTTCGGCCTGTCTTCCTTTTTGAGTTCGCCTTCGGCCGTCCTCGTATTAATTTGTTGGTTAGTCTGCCTTCGGCCGGTCTTCCTTTTTGAGTTCGCCTTCGGCCGTCCTCGTATTATTTTGTTGGGTAGTCCGCCTTCGACCGGTCTTCCTTTTCAAGTTCGCCTTCGACCGTCCTCATATTATTTTGGTGGGTAGTTCGCTTCGGCCGATCTTCCTTTTTGAGTTCGCCTTCGGCCGTCCTCGTATTATTTTGTTGGGTAGTCCGCCATCGGCCGGTATTCCTTTTTGAGTTCGCCTTCGACCGTCCTCGTATTATTTTGTTGGTTAGTCCGCCTTCGGCCGATCTTCTTTTTCGAGTCCGCCTTCGGCCGTCCTCATATTATTTTTTTGGGTAGTCCGCCTTCGGCCGGTCTTCCTTTTTGAGTTCGCCTTCGGCCGTCCTCGTATTATTTTGTTGGGTAGTCCACCTTTGGCCAGTCTTCCTTTTCGAGTCCGCCTTCGGCCATCCTCGTATTATTTTGTTGGTTAGTCCGCCTTCGGCCGGTCTTCCTTTTCGTGTTCGCCTTCGACCGTCCTTGTATTATTTTATTGGGTAGTCCGCCTTCGGCCGGTCTTCCTTTTCGAGTTTGCCTTCGGCCGTCCTCGTATTATTTTGTTGGTTAGTCCGCCTTCGGACGATCTTCCTTTTCGAGTTCGCCTTCAGCCGTCCTCGTATTATTTTGTTGGTTAGTCCGCCTTCTGCCGGTCTTCCTTTTCGAGTTCGCCTTCGGCCGTCCTCGTATTTTTTCGTTGGGTAGTCTGCCTTCGGCTGGTCTGCCTTTTCGAGTTTGCCTTTGGCCGTCCTCCTATTATTTTGTTGGGTAGTCCGCCTTCAGCCGGTCTTCCTTTTCGAGTTCGCCTTCGGCCATCCTCGTATTATTTTGTTGGGTAGTCCGCCTTCGGCCGATCTTTCTTTTCGAGTTCACCTTTGGCCGTCCTCGTATTATTTTGTTGGTTAGTCCGCCTTCGACTGGTCTTCCTTTTCGAGTTCGCCTTCGGCCGTCCTCATATTCTTTTGTTGGTTAGTCCGCCTTCGGCCGGTCTTCCTTTTCGAGTTCGCCTACGGCCGTCCTCTTATTCTTTTGTTGGGTAATCCGCTTTCGGCCGGTCTTCCTTTTCGAGTTTGCCTTCGGCCGTCCTCGTATTATTTTGGTGGGTAGTCTGCCTTCGGCCGATCTTCCTTTTCGAGTTCGCCTTCGGCCGTCCTCGTATTATTTTGTTGGTTAGTCCGCCTTCGGCCGGTCTTCCTTTTCGAGTTCACCTTCGGCCGTCCTTGTATTCTTTTGTTGGTTAGCCTGCCTTCGGCCGGTCTTGTCTTCCCAGTATAGTCCTCTTTCGGCTGGAAAACACTCTATTTCATTATCCCCATAGTTTGCAAATTTCCGGGTTCTTTTGGTATTCAATCTCTATGGACCTTAAATGTCTGAAAGCTGTTGCTAGCATCCTTTCAGGTCCAAGTTGATTGAATAGGGGCAGCTGTAGCATCCCAAAATTTGCCATCCTTTTTCTAACACTAACTGGCTTATGTTTCATTTCATTTTGCATTATCATTTGTGCACATTATTGGTTCTTAGCATGGGATCAAGGTGTATGGGTTAGCTCAAGAGGAAGAGATGTTTTACAGAGGTTCAAGCAAGAGATCATGGGTATTGTCCAATAGACCAAAAGAAGATATGGTCTTAACATCACCATTACTCAAGCCACAAGGGATCCTTTGAACTCAGGGCATTTTGATGAGGCCATCACCTCATCATATGATCAAGTTTGGCAAGAGATTTCAAGTGAATCACATTCTTCTAGCCTGATTTCTCAAATTAGGGTTTTTGGAGATTCTTGGGTCTAACCCCTCAATGGGAAAGATCTTTGAGTTTTTATCATCATCAAATGGCATGTCTCATCATTTTTTGAGAAGATACACATCATATTCAGAGGAATTTGGATTTTGAGCATGGGTTGATTTCTCCTAAACCATAGGTGCCAAAATTAGGGTTTACCATAAAATCAGTTTATTTCTAATTTTTTGGGCAAGACTTGATTCCATGGTATTACTCATGGCCCCAAGTGTCTAGGAATGAAGAATTGTTCATCAATTTGGTTCAGAAGGGTTTCAATTGTTCAAGAGATTCAAAATTAGGAGAATTGGGAACAAAGTCAACTGTGCAGTGAAAAAGTCAACTCCTGACTTATTGAGGACAACATGATGATTTTCAAGCTAAATATGATCAATGGATGAGATTTGATCAAGATATGTTCAAGAAATCATCAAAAATCAAGAATTTGTGAAAGTTACCATTTTTGGCAAAAATAGGGTTTTAGAACTTACTATTTTTGGCAAATTTTGCATGGTTTAGTAGCTACTTTCAAGGCCAGATTTCTTCATGATCCAAGCTCCATTTCTATTTTCTTCAAACATGAAAGTTATAGTACACATTCCAAGCTTTCAAACCATATAAAGTTTAACCCATTTGGATCATTTTTGAGAGAGTTATGGTGTTTCTAAGTTCAAGATTTCAAGTTGTGATTTTGGGTAAAAACTTAGAATTTTTCTAAGTTACTTTGGACAGTTTTGAGGACACATGTTCATGGCCATTTTTGATTAACTTCCAAGCCTTGAATTGAAAAATTTCTAACATGAACCTTGTTCCTCATGATCCCACCTTTCCAAAGAGTACAAGCATGCCCATTTCATGTAGTATTGCTCAAGTTATGGTTTATCAAAGTCCAAGGTTTTCATGTTCATATTGAGATCAAAACATAGTTTATTCTCATGTTGTCTTGGAAGATTAGTGGACACATGTTCTCGCCTATTTTTCATTATCTTCCAAGCCTTACTTCAATTTCGGTTCAACATAGAATTTGTTTGTTGTTCTTCTTACTTTCATTTGACCTCAAAACTTCACCAAATAGAGCTATATTTTTCAAGATGTATGCACACGAAGTTAAGGTTTTTCATTTAATTCTAAGGCATGGTATAGTACTTTTCTTGCCATGTGATGATAACTTCTCTTGCAGCATCAGAGTCACACGTACCACACCCCTCAAATAGTGCTCAAAATGGCCAAGCATGCACACCTACATTATGCCATATTTTAAATTTATATAACAAAAGTGGAAATATGCAAAACATCACACAAATCTTCTCTAATTGTACCAACCTCATTTTATTCCCTTTGACACCCTCATTTATGCTATATTATGACCCAAAATGAGTGGAAGCTGTGGCAAACCCGTGTAACCACGTGTGTGAGTTTTTTGGTCAAATTTTGGAATTAACCATTTCTCTCATTATGGGCTCCAAAAACTCCTCCACCCATCACATATAAGTGGCTAAAACCCTAGAAATGAGATAGAGAGCTCATTTTGGCAATTTCATATCTGAAGTTTTCATTCTCACTCAAAATTTGGAACTCTCGAATCTCATCCATCCAAGGATTTCCCTGCATCTTCTTGCTTCATTATTCTTCCTAAACATTCTTAGCATCAAGAGAAGAGGTTTTCTAAAGGTTTTAATTCGTGTCAAGGTGCAACGGATAGTATTCCATTAGGTAACATTCTCGTTCCATTTTCTGGCTTGTTATATGTGTATGAAGCTTGTGATCCATGTTTCTGAAGTCCTCTCATGGTAGAGGCATTGTATGTACATGAGTTGTCTCGACTTGTTTAGATTTCAGTTTGTTGGTTGTTTTTTGAACTTGAGTTTTCATGATGATTTAGTGATTGTAAATGAGTTTAGAGTGTGGATCTATGATCTATGTGAGGAGTACTTCACGATGGTTTTTTTTGCGCGATTTGGAAATGTTTGCAGAGCTCCGGTGAGGCTCTCAACCAGAGAAAATGACCGGAGTTGATATCCAGCATCTAGGGTTTCAGCATGCGTGGCAAAGGTCTTTGACGGGTTGACCACCCAATTAAATTTAGTCCATGGCCACCTCACTTAATGATACTCCAGCGTGGCAAGGTGGATGGCCAATACGTACCGTTTCACTAAACTCCTGAGTTTGCTGTTTTTTTTGTTTGAGATGTGGACATTGGGCCTGCCTTTTTGCTTTTTGCACTACACTACTATTAGCCCGTTTGCGCTGTGAACAACATCCCTTTGTTTTTGCTTTTGCTGATACACTCCATGTTTGAACATTGATTTTATTTTGTCTTCTTTTATTTCACTTTCATTTTATTTTATTTTTAATTGTTAAACTCATATTAAAAATCCATAAAAATATGTCTCTGATTCCTTAGCATGTTGAGTTATTTTTCATGATTTTTATTTTATTTTTCATTTTATTTTCATATTTTATTTGAATTTAATTTGTGATGTACTTTTACACTTTTGTCCTTGAGCTAGGGTTTATGCTTTGATGCCATGTGCTTGCCTTCTTGAGCCAATATTTTTACCTTGTTTTGACATGTGGATGAACAATGTTTGAATGTTATATTTCTACCTTGGTGATCACCTTTGTTTGTTTTTCATGTGATTTTTGATGCTCCTCGATTCATACACGATCACTTGCATACCTTGTCTTATGGATCACTTTTGGACATGTTCTTGAACTAGTTTTGTTCTATTATTTTTGTACATGTTAATTGGTTGTTCAAAATAGTCTTTGATTATTTTTTGGGAATTTATTGGATCACTTTTCTATTTTTGGTTGGTGCTTTAATTTGATGATGTTTTGAGCATGCTAGTGCACACTTCTTGACCTAATTTTGTGCCTTTGAATGACATGAACTTCCTTGATGCTTTATGAGCTTTCTTTGATTGATAAGACATGTTTGAGATTCTGATTTGACTTGGCCTTTGGTTCATGACCTATCTTTGGTATGGCTTTACTTGTGTGGAAGCATGTGAATCATTTTGAGCTTTATTTTGTTGCATACTTGCATAGTTTTGATACAAGTCTTGAGTATGATGCTTGATGATTATACTTGTTTGATTTGAGCTTGATTATAGCTTGTGGATGATGCATTTGTTACTGCCCACTTGATTTCACATTATGTTTTCACTTCACTTGGTCATTGTTGATTGATTTCCATGATGTATTTCACTAGCATTTGTCTTGTTGCTACTTTGGTTCATGGTGCATGTTCATGTGAGTTTTCTTTCATGTTTGAATGGTATGATTATGATAAGACTTAAGTTATGACTTGGATTTATTTTCATCTTACCTTGTTCATTTCATCCTTGTATGGTGTTTAATGGTGCTCAATTGTGTTTTTTATGCAATTATCCTTGTATCCTTTCTTGTTTGCTCTTACTTGCTTACTTGAATCTTCTTGCATGATCTTTGAAGCTTGATTGATGATGTGAATTGGATATGATGTGCATGATGTGCTTTCTTCCCTCTCTTGTTTCTCATCTCTAATTTCCTTTTCTTCTTCATCTCTTTCACTCTTTTCCTTCCCTTGGATCTTAAGACTTGTTCAAGTCTTGGATTCACCTTTGTGTGCTCCCTTAGGGTTCCTAGTCCAACTTAATCTTTGATTAAGCTTGGAGTAGGATAGAAATTAGGATTAAAACTATGCATGCTAACATTAGGTAGAATCTTCCCCTCTTACCTCCACCTTAGGGCCATCTTTGCATGACAACATTAGGATAGAATTCCTGTAGCGTTTTCTTTTCGACTTGAGTCTTCTCTTCTCATCTCATAACAATTCTAAGACACTTAATAAAGGTAACGTGTATTGCACCTGAGACTTGTATGTGGGAAATGAGAAATGAGGGGTTTCCTCTCATTTTTCTAGAGTGTTTAGTGGACGTCCCATCTTGGGACGATTTGCTATGCATTCGTTCCTACGTCATAAACTTTGGTGCAATGCAAGTTATGAAATAACTCAAATCACTTCTGTCTAAAAATCACAAAAACAAATTCAAATTATTTTCATCCTTCGGGATTGTTAAGTTTCAAATCATTTTAAAAAAAGAGCACATTATTTTCTGTTTTGTCGCAAACAGGCATCGACCCTAACTGCCGGACGTGAACTTAACGTTGCTCATAAAAAACACAAAGACCCGTAGGTCGAACTATGTTTGCTCTTATTCCTCTCTCTGGTTAGATTGAGGATACCTAGGCATAAGACGACGATGTCTTGGCGAGCACCCTTCCACCTTTTCGACCTGTAGGTCGAACTGCGACTGCTCTGATTTCCTCTCTCTGGTTAGATTGAGGATACGTAGGCACAAGACGACGATGTCTTGGCGAGCACTCTTCCCCCTTTCTGACCCGTAGGTCAAACTACGAATGCTCGGATTTCCTCTCTCTGGTTAGATTGAGGATACGTAGGCACAAGACGGCGATGTCTTGGCGAGCCCCCTTCCACCTTTTCGACCCGTAGGTCGAACTACGACTGCTCTGACTTCCTCCTTCTGGTTAGATTGAGGATACGTAGGCATAAGACGACGATGTCTTGGCGAGCAACCTCCCCCTTAGTGCGTAGTCCCTCCGAACTACGTTGACTCTGACTTTCCCATTGCACAAGGGAGTACGTAGGCCTAGACGGCGATGTCCTATCGAGTCTCTTTTTCCTTTTTTTTTTCCGTTTCTGTTTAGCAGTAAGCTTTAGATAACTCACGCTTTGATTAGACAACAAGCGTGGATCCCATCGAGTACGATGGACGCGTGGGGGTGCTAATACCTTCCCCTCGCGTAACCGACTCCTGAACCCAGACTATGGTTACGATGACCATGTCTTTCCCTTTCTTCTAGGTTTTCTTCGATCGTTTCCTTTCCCTACGTCGAGATAAATAACGTTCGGTGGCGACTCTTCTGTTCTAGTTTTCTCGCCGATTGTTTTTCGCAGTTGCGACACTTGTGCGTCTTTCTTCTACCGAAATCCATAACGCAATCCCTCTGATATTTGCAATTTATTATTTAGTTTAATTTGAAAAAGATTTTTTTTCTTGTTTGAAAAGAGTTTTTTTAGATGAATGCAACACACAAAAACATTGAAAAACATGGGTTTAAAGGTTCAGCGTCACGAGCATGGAGTCATGGCTCTACCCATCCCCAAAAGTCGTACTATTTTGGACAATTTTGTACCTGTAGAACGGGTTCTAAGGTTCCCAAAATCATTGACCCCCCTAGGAATATCAATAGCAAGTTGGTTCACCCGAGCGAGCTGTAGCATCCTAGGATGAATCTCAATTTGAGTGTAGTATCGCGTATAAACTATTCTCGATAGTCACCACACTACCAAATGGCCATATGGTTAATGTCTACTAAAATCCTCAGTTTCATGGGTACCGCACTGAGATATCGTCGGCTTTTACAACTAGCGGTTGTTGAACATAGTATCACACGGGTACATCCACTGATTCGATGGTCCACCAGGTTCAACTTAGTCGGGAATCACTCCCTATAAATGTTCCCCATCTATGCCATCACTTATCTTATGGTTTCTCTCAAACTTTCAACATGCGTATCAATCGCATTCCCACTGACAGAAAAATAAACACGGATATCAAGTAGGAAAAGCAGTAAATATATATATAGTATCTAAAACTAATCATCCTAGGCCTCTTAGGAACTATAATCCTACTGTGGCTCCCCAGCAGAGTCGCCATTTTTCTGTAGCGTGTGATTTTTGTCGGTGATGCAACCACCTTATCGCCATGGGGATTTCCTCACCTCAATGGGAGGAACGTGGGTGCTACTTTCTGATTTCTTATTTATCCCGTGAAGCTGGAAGGGAAAGGGAAGCTATCTAAAACTAACCTTGCACGCGAATGTTTAACTGAACAAATGCTTAAGAGAGATTTGGGAGTTCGGGGTTAGGTTATACAATGGGGAGTTGTCAATTACCCATCCTATACATGGTTATCCATGGGTTGATTAGCATTAGGTTCTGCTTTGTACTTAAGGGTGTTTGTCTGTAAATGGGAAAGTTTCTTCTTTGTGGGAATGTCTGAGACAGGGAGTATTTTAGTTAATTTTTGGGTTTTTCGATGTTTTTGGTAAGGTACTGGACCTAAGGTTTTTTATTAGTGTGCTCTCTAAGATTTCGCAATCTCATGCCTACGTATTCTCGTAATGAAAACAGGGAAATCAGAGCAATCGTAGTTCCTCCTATTCTGTGGGAGGAAAAGATGTTTGGTGTCTTGTTCAAAGCCTAAGATTGAAGCTAAAGGTTGAGTATTTCTGTCTTGTTCAAAGCCCAAGATTGAAGCTAAAAGGTTTGACTGAGAGAGAATTTTTCATCTCTAAAGGGAGATATCTCATCTGTTTATCACAGTTGTTGGGTGATTGGTTTATAAAGGAGCATTACTTTAACTGGAACGTATGGAGTCCAGTAATGCCATAATTTTCTTTATAGGGGATTTGTCCCGAAGGAGAAAACTTTAATTCTGTGTTGAGCAATGCCATTTTTACTTAGGAATTCATGCTAAGAGAGGGACATTGGCTTGGATGTAAATGATCCAGAGGCTTGCCATTTATAGCAATTAGATGAAGTTTACCAGGATAAGAGGTGGACAGCAGCTTGGATGTTTGTATCACCAAGTGTGCCTCTTACAACAGTTATCTGGATTTAAGGTTTGTTTTTGAATGGTTGTTTTAGTGTGTGTGATTGTACAGAGAAATGTCTTCCTGCAGAGAGAGTTTTTTCTCTGAGGGGGTGTTGATTTTTGTGTGCCTTGATCAAAGCCCAAGGTTGAAGCTAAGAGATTGATTGACTCCACTGGGGAGATCATTATACAAAGCCTAAGAGGAGGCTAAAAAAGACTGACTCAACAAGAGAGTGTTTATCTGTGTCTTGTACAAAGCCCAAGATTGAGGCTGAAGAGAATCGACTCTTTTAGGGAAAAGGTTTTATCTGTCTTGTACAAAGCCCAAGATTGAGGCTAAAGGGTTTGACTCAGCTGGAGAGTATCTGTCTTGTACAAAGCCCAAGATTAAGGCTGAAGATTATGACTTTGCTTAGGGAATTTTTATATCTGTCTTGTACAAAGCCCAAGATTGAGGCTAAAGATTATGGCTCCATTGTGGAGGACACTTATGGGTGTCTTGTACAAAGCTCAAGATTGAAGTTGAAAGACTGTTGAGGGATTATCATTATACAAAGCCTAAGAGGAGGCTGGCTGGGGAATTTCTTATATGAAGCATAAGAGGAGGCTAACTTCTGCTGAGGATTCTTGAGGTCCAGAGACAGGTCCAAATTTGGGGAATTCAACTCTTGCTGGGGATTACAGAAGAGTTGGAATATTAGAGACCATGAGGTTCTGATTCTGTGGAGGATTTGTTAATGGTGAATTAATAGTAGTTGACCCTAGCTGGGGAATTTAAAGTGAGGGTTTAGAGATTGAGTTTTGAAACCTGTGGAGGATTTGACTCTGCTTGGAGGTTAATCAGGTGGTCAGGATTTTTCCCTGTTTTTAGGAAGTTTGAAGGTTTCTTTGAAATCCAAAAGGGGATGAGACTGTCCAAGTCTACTGGTATAGAGAGGTTGACTCTTAGTTGGTAAATAATCTTTGTGTGATGCCCAAGAGGAGGCTGATGTTTTAAGGGATGAGAATCAACCCTACATTAGTTTGATACTCTGACTCAAGAAGGCTGCTCTAACAAAGGATGACTAGGTTATGTCCTATACCTGTAAGAGGTCTCTGGGTCCTTGAACTAAGCCCAAGAGGAGGCATGAGAACTTCTAATAAGCCTGAGGGTCCTTGTACAAAGCCCAAGAGGAGGCTAGGGATGCTTTTAGGAAGCCTGTGGGTCCAAACTTAAGAAGAGTTCAAGAAAGGTTTCACCGGGAATTAATCTTTTCTTTAGTGAACAGTTCTAGGGTTTGAAGAAATTCTAGAGAGGTTTCACCGGGAATTAATCCTCTCTGGGGAAAGTGAATTTCTTTGACAATTTCTAATAGTGACAGTCTGAGAAAAGTTTCACCGGGAATAATGCCTTTCTCTTTGTTCCATATTGTATAAGCCCAAGAGGAGGCAAGACTGTATCTGGAAATTCCTATGGGGAACTAGTTTTGACTGTGTTGAAAGAGTGACCACTGGCTTTATCTAATCTTAGACCTAATTACTGGGGAAAACTCTAAGCAAATATACAGGTATATATACAGTTGATATATATATAACTCAGGGAGAGGCCCAATAAAAGACAGTGATCGCACCGTCGTTTTGAAAATCGTTTCGGGACTTATACAATGTCTGAGGCCCAAAATAGTTTGGTTTCAAAAAGGGGTTGGGTCTTACACTCTATTAGAGGCCCAAAGAGTTAAAAAGTTTTTGTTAGGGTGAAGATAACTAAAAACCCTAATTTGATTTTAAAATGTATTTTAATTGAATAAAAATTCAATTAAAATGATCAAAATTATCAAACATGTGTGAAAAACAAGTGGTGATCTTGGATTAATGTTTGAAAAATCAAGTTTCATTCATAGAATGATTTGAAAATCATTTGCAAAATCAAGAGAAAGAAATATTTTTACTGTCTAAAAACAAATAAAAATATAATTCCTTACAAAAATACCAAATATATGAAATAAATAATATTTTTGTGAAATTTTTGTAGAATAAAATATTTCAATATTTTTGTGAATTTTCAAAAAAAGAACCAATAAAAAATAATTAAAATTGAGAGAGAAATTAATTTTGGAATTAATTAACAAAAACCATAAAATATGTGAAAAATAGCAAAATATGGCAAAAATGGCAAAATGGTCTGGGTGGGTCTTGAACCCACGACCTCTCAACCAATGTGAAAAATAGCAAAATATGGCAAAAATGGCAAAATGGTCTGGGTGGGTCTTGAACCCACGACCTCTCAACCAAACACACATGCGCGCTACCACTGGGGTAGTGATACATCCGTGTATTAAAACCACCCCATGAACATATATGGGTGCCTTGATTTTAGGCATGGCCAAGGCGCCATGGCCTGGCCTTTACCCAAGGCAAGGCTTGAGTTTTGCCTTTTGCATGAAGGCTCTAACTTTCTCATTTCTCCATGGATTTGGACAAAATTTAGGTGTATCTTGCCTAGAGTTTCATGAGGAATCCAATGGTGCTTTTGGAATTTTCAGAAAATGCTTCTATTTTAAAATCCGATAGTGGCTTCAAAATAGGCATAGATTTGCATGTTCTAAGCTATCTCATCATACAGGCAACAATAGCATGACAAATTGGTTCAAACACAACATATATGATATGTATGAGATGTCCATGATCAATGGACATCAAAGCAATGCATGATTTAGAGAGGTCAAGTTGTGATGCACTTACCTCTTAAAGCTCCTTGTGCTAACTGTCAAAATCCTTGTGCCAGAAATAATCCAATGCTTTAGACACTCTTGAGTGATCCCCTAGAAGCTTTTAGGATTATCAAAACCAGATGGAATCCTCAGGAACAAGTATTGGCTCTTTCTTGCAAAAGTGGCAAAAGTGACCAAGATGGTAACTCTCTCAAATGGTATTCCAGATGAGGGAAACCAATTGGGGCAGTTTGAGGATGATATTTGGAGTGTGTTTGAGGTTTTGTTTGGTTTTGAAAGTGACTGAATCAAGGCATGGCTTGAAAAATGCCAAAAAAAGTCAAATTTTGAGGTTTTGGAGGTTGGCTTTCTGATTTTGGTGTTTCAGATCAAAGGTGATTGTTTGAACAGCTTATATATATATATATATATATATATATATATATATATATATATATATATATATATGATATATTGGATGTGTTTGGATCATGAGTTGTGGTGGAATTGCTCCCTAACTCAAAAACTCAGTGGTGACTTGCAAAAGAAGGCATTTTGGCCTAATGAGAGAGATTTTGAGGAAAGCAATTGTTGTAGTGCTTTGGTGTATTCAAATTGATCACAAATGAGCTCTATTTATAGTAGACCAAGTTTGTTTTGGCAGAAATAGTGAATTGCAATTGCAGCAGGCCTTTGGCCAATTGTGGCATAAAGGTGTTCAAGTCTTCTTTGGCCATTGACTTGGGTCAGTGCAGCAAGCCTATGGTCCTTTGTTGCAGGTGTAGCGAGCGATTTTGGACGTGGTTCTTAAGCACTGTCGCTCTGGGGTACTACAGGTCGATTCATTTTTTATCCTATTGAGCTGACTAAAGAAGGAAAATAGGTGTCTCCAATTAACCCTGCTTGCATACTGAGGTTAAACAGTCAAAACTGTTGGTTTACAGATGCGAATTTTGCTAAGAACATGGTATAATGGGATTATGCTATTGGTAGGATGTTAGGACTGATGCTCTTTGATTGATGTGTGAAGATATGGGATTTTGGGTTTTTGATTAGTGTGCTCACTAAGATTTTTCAATCTTATGCCTACGTATTCCCGTTTGACAAAACAGGGAAATCAGAGCGATCGTAGTTCCTCCTATTCTATGGGAGGAAAAAGTTGTTTTGATGTCTTGTTCAAAGCCCAAGACGTGAAACTAAAGGGAGTATATGTATCTTGTTCAAAGCCCAAGATGTGAAGCTAAAGGTGGTTTGTATCTTGTTCAAAGCCCAAGATGTGAAGCTGAAGGGTTTTGGATTGAGAGAGAATTTGTCATCTCTAAAGAGGAGTTGTTGATGTTTTTATGCTGAGAGCAAGTTACAAATTTGATGCTAAAAGGTTGATTGACTCAACCAGTGTTTTCCTTATACAAAGCCTTAGAGGAGGCTATTGACCCAACCAGAGGGTGTTTTTTATCTGTCTCGTACGAAGCCCGAGATAGAGGCTAAAAGGAGTTGACTTACCAAGAGAGTTTTTGTATCTCGTATGAAGCCTGAGATGGAGGCTGAAAGGTGATTGACTCAACAAGAGAGTCTTTTATACTCAACAAGAGAGTGTTTTTGTATCTCGTACGAAGCCCGAGATGGAGGCTAAAAGTTTAACTCAACGAGAGAGTCTTTTACACTCAACAAGAGAGTGTTTTTGTATCTTGTGTGAAGCCCGAGATAGAGGCTAAAATTTGACTCAACAAGAGAGTCTGAAAAGGTTAGCTCCACTGGGGAGAGTCATTGTACAAAGCTTAAGAGGAGGCTATGTATGCTGGTAATTATTTCAGTTGAGGGACAGGTCCAGTATATTGGATAAAAGAGAAATTCAGTTCTTATAAAGAGACTGATTCCAGGTAAGGTTGTACTTTGGTACTGATCAGAAGATCGGGGTTATTTCCTGTTCTTTAAGGAAATGGGAAATCCAAGAGGTATTGAGATCGTTCGAGTCTACTGGTGTTTGAGAAGTAGATTCTCAGATAGCGAAGGCATGTTGTATGATGCCTGAATAAAGGCTGGAATGTTAAGGGATGAAGGTCTAGACTCTTTTGAAAGACTGTTCTATCAAGATGACTAGTTTCTGTTCCTATACCTTTAAGAGGTCGTCGGGATTATTTGTACAAAGCCCAAGAGAAGGTAGAAAAGACTTTTAAGAAGCCGAAGGGACAATTTGTACGAAGCCCAAGAGGAGGCTATCTTTGATGAGGAAGAATCATTATACGAAGCCTAAGAGGAGGCGGTGAAAACTTCTAAGAAGCCGACGGGTCCTTGTACAACGCCCAAGAGGAGGCGGGGATGCTTTTAAGAAGCCTGTGGGTCCCCAAACCCCGGGAAGTTCAAGACAGGCTATTCACGAAGAATAGATCAAGACAGGAAAGTCCAAGAATTTGGAAGAAACTCAAGAGATGCCATTCACGGAGAAAAGATCATTTCTGGGGAGTTAGAGTTTCTTTGACAATTTCTAAAGAGGACATCCGAAGAGAAGACTGTATCTGGTGCTCCTATAGGGGATCTAGTCTTGTTTATTCCTAAGAGTGATCAGCGGGGCTTTACTAGTGCTAGACGTAGTTGCTGGGGAAGACTCTAAATAGCTACACTAGTATTACACGGTATATAAAGTATGTGAAAGAAGACTTACAGTGAGCAGCCCCACAATACAGTTATATATATATATATATATATATATATATATATATATATATATATATATATGAAAGCGGATAAAGAAAGCGGGTAAACACTTACTCGGTTGTAGAGCTTTCATGCTGTTTGGTTAGTTGTTCAACAAAGAAAGCTTTGATAAAAATATTATATTCAAAATCAAAGGAGAAAGTGCTTTGAAAAGATTCTTAGGGCTTACAGCTCAAGGAGAGGCCCAAGTTTTTATCAGTGATTGCACTGCTGTTTGAATTTATACAGAGGGGCTTATACAAGTGACTGAGGCCCAAAAAGGTTTTCTGTACAAATGGATGGGTCTTACACTCTCTCAAGAGGCCCAAAAGTGTTTGTTTTTATACAAATGGTGGGGCTTACAGCTCAAGGAGAGGCCCAATGGTTATTTGTTTGAAAATGGCGATGGCGCCGAGGTTTTTGAAAAAACAGTGGGTCTTATACAACATCTGAGGCCCAGATCATTTTGGTTTTCACAAAAGGTTGGGTCTTACACTCTACTAGAGTCCAAAAGACTTTGAATAGGTCTTATAGCTCGAGGAGAGGCCCAGGGTTAAAAACAATGACCGCACCATTATTTTTGAAAATTGTACTGGGACTTATACAATGACTGAGGCCTAAAATGGTTTTAGGTACAAAGGGGGATTGGGCCTTACACTCTATTAGAGGCCCAAAGGTGTTTAAAGAAAAAGAATGGGGCTTATAACATGAGGGTAGGCCCAGATGATTTGTTTTTGAATTGGCGATTACGTCGAGATTTTCTTTTAACGCAGAGGAACTTATACAATATCTGAGGCCCAAAATTGTTTTGGTTAAAAGGGGATTGGATCTTACACTCTATTAGAGGCCCAAAAGTTTTTAAAAAGTTTGATGAGGGTTGAATTAATCAAAAACCCTAATTTGTTTTCAAAAATGTATTTCAATTGAAAAAAAAATTTAATTAAAATGACCAAAATTGTTTAACATGTGGAAAACAAATTGTGATCTTGGATTAATGTTTCAAAAATCAAATTTTGACCTACAAAATGATTGGAAATCATTAACATTTGCGAAATCAAGGAGGAAAAAATATTTTAAATGTCAAAAATAATTAAAATATTAATTCTTTGCAAAAATATCAATTGTATGAAATAAATAATATTTTTGGGATTTTTTGGTAAAATAAAATATTTTAACATTTTTGTGAATTATTAAAAAAAGAATCAACTCAAAATCATTAAAACTCAGAGAGAAAATAATTTTTGAATCAATTAAATAAAATCACAAAATTCAAATATTCAAATATTCAAAAATGGTGCCAAGAACATGGCAAGAACACGCGCCACCCTCTGTTTCTGCAGATTTGCGTTTTCTATCTAATCTCACTGAATACTTGATTATATCATGCAATCTACATATCAACCTACTCGTTTCAACCTCACGATCATGTCTATGGTCTTTAATTTCATTTATTTTAAACATGGAAGAAGAAATCAAAGAGAAACCTCAAGAACCCTAAATTCTGCATGAAGGTTCAGAAATTCCACACACGATTCAAACAAAGCAATTGATTGAGGGAAAACATTCCATGCATGATTATGAACATATGGCCAAATTATTGTGCAGCAAAAAATGTATGGATCATAGAGTTATAAGAGCTTATGCTTACCACTTGCAGCTCGTGATCGTGTTTTGTGTTAGAGGTGTTACAGCTAGGTTCCAATGATGTGTATAGCTTCCCTAGGTGCTATGGAGTGTGTTTGGATGCTTGGAATGGATTGAAATGATCTGGAACTTGATTTGGCACCTCAACTGCAAATCTGTCAAAGGCTTGAGCAATTGGCTAGTGATTTTGTGATTTTGGTGTTCCAGATGTTATGTGAGTGTTTGGATCACTTCTATGTGATGTATGTGAGGTGTGTGTGTGATTGGTTTGATTGGAATTGCTCTCAAACTCAAAACCCGATAGTGACTTGCTTTGGAAGGCAAATTTGGAGTGAAAGAAGAGATTTTGAGGAAAGCATCTTGTGGGTTCTTGTATTGGCTGGAATTTTGGTAAAACAAAGTTGAACAATGTTGATGTCATATGTCTGATGTCATAACATTGGTTCTTATCATTAGCTGTTGCAGGGTTGGAAGTTTTGTATGCTGATGTTATAAGTGATATCTTGACATCACTATATCAGAACATCAGATTGTGATGTTTTTAGGGCTGCGCGTGTGAGTGAGATTTGAGGAGATCTGTTAGAGTGATTGGATGCGAATATCTTGGAGAAGAGATTTCCAATCAGATAATTTTGCAGATTATGGAGCAGATTCTGTAACCAACATTAGGGCTGATTTGGAGAGATTTAAAAAGATTTGAAGATCAAATTTGATTAGTTTGTTTTAAAAATCAGATATTTTTGGAAGAGATCCAAGCCCAAGTCAGAAGGGTATAAAAACAGCCTTAACCCTTAGTTAAAGATGACGAAGAAAAGAGAGCTAAAGACTGAGTGTCATTTGTGTCTTCGTGTGTGTTTTTGTAAACCATTCGTGTGTGAATTGGTGTTACTATTTTGAGTTGTAAGTGTATTCACTCTAGAGCTTTTAAGCAAGAGTGTGTTGTTCTTGATCAAAGTTGTTAAGCAGAATCAAGTTGGGTGATTAGTGTGTAATCATTGGATTGTATCACTGTGGTGAATTAGGGAGTGAGTGGTTTCTCATACCTAAGTAGTTTCTTAGGTAGAATTGTCATTGGGTAGTGATTAAATTAGGTTGATGTCAACTGGGATTGTTGAGTCTGTAATTTGATATTACTAATAGTGATTTTCCTCCCTGGCTTGGTAGCCCCCAGACGTAGGTAGTTTGACCGAATTGGGTGAATAATTCTTTGTGTTATTTACTGTTGCTTTTACCTTGTTCATATAGCAGATTGTGTTGTTGTGACATCACACTTAACATCACACATCTGACACCAGAATTTCAATTGGTATCAGAGCAGGCATCCTGCTCTGCATCTGGGTGAGATCTAGGGCTGATACTTTCTGGTACAATGGACAAGGAGACTGGTGGATTTGTGAATAGACCCCCTATTCTAGATGGCTCTAATTATGACTATTGGAAACTAAGGATGGTTACCTTCTTGAAGTCATTAGACAGCAGGGCTTGGAAGGCTGTTGTGAAAGAATGGAAACATCTTGTTATTGTGGAAAAGGATGAGAATGGAAAGGAAGTAGATGGTAGCTCAAAACTGAAACATGAAGAAGAATGGACCAAGGAAGAAGATGAGCTTGCCCTTGGGAATTCTAAAGCCTTGAATGCCATATTCAATGGTGTTGATAAGAACATCTTTAGGTTGGTCAACACTTGTGAAGTAGCTAAGGAAGCATGGGATATCTTGAAGACTACTCATGAAGGAACCTCCAAAGTCAAGATGTCAAGACTTCAACTTTTGACAACAAAGTTTAAAAATCTGAAGATGAAGGAGGATGAGACTATCCATGACTTCCACATGAACATCCTGGAGCTGTCAAATGCTTCTAGTGCCCTAGGAGAGAGGATGACTGAAGAGAAGCTGGTGAGGAAAATTCTTAGATCTCTTCCCAAGAGATATAAAATGAAAGTGACAGCTATAGAAGAACCCCAAGACATCAGCAAGATGAGGGTTGATGAGTTGATTGGTTCTCTTTAAACCTTTGAGTTAGGATTGAATGAGGAGCCTGAAAAGAAGAGCAAAAGCATAGCATTGGTATCTAGTTCTGAAGATTCTAAGAAAGAGAAGGTTGCTGAGTCTCAGGAGGAGCTGTCCCAGGCCATTGTCTTGCTGGGAAGACAGTTTAATAAAGTTATGAAGAGGATAAATAGGAGTTATAATCCTAATGCCAAGAACATCACATCTGACACCAACAGATCAGGAGATCAGGGAAAGAAAACTAGTGATGAAGAAAAGTCCAATAAGGGAGTCCAATGCTATGAGTGTGAAGGGTATGGTCATGTCAAGAAGGAATGTCCTACTTATCTCAAAAAGCAGAAAAAGGGGTTATCTGCTTCCTGGTCTGATAGTGAAAGTGAATCTGAAGATGAATCAGCTAAGCTTGTTAGAGCTATGATTGGGGATTATGAGTAAGATGATGATTCGTGTGATGATGAGGTTACTTATGAAGAGCTTGCTGCCTCGTATAAAGAACTGTGCATGAGAAGTGAACAAGTGTGTCGTGAAGGAGAGAAGCTGAAGAAAACCATAGTGCAGTTAGAGGCTGAAAAGACTGAACTTGAAAATGAAGTCAGTATGCTTAACTCTAAATTGGATTCTATGACCAAAACTGTCAGAATGTTGAACAATGGTACTGATGCTCTAGACAACATTCTTAGTATTGGGAAAATTGCTGGAGACAAAAGTGGTTTGGGATTCAACAATGTTGCAGCTTCTGATGATGGTATGACCAGTTCCAAACCAGTAATGTTAAAACATATGTTTAAACATCCTGACAGAAGTCCTTCTAGGAAGAAATTCAGGCGTTGGAGATGTCATCACTGTGGGCGTTTTGGACACATAAAGGCCTATTGTTATAAGCTACATGGGTATCCTCAGAAGGCACATCAGTATACTCCCACATAGAAGTTTTCCATAGGTAATCAGGCTTTGAATTCTAAGAAGCAATGGGTTCCAAAAGGTAAAGTTATCAGCTTAATAGCTCACACTTCTCTTAGGGTTTCTACCAAAGAAGACTGGTACTTTGATAGTGGGTGTTCAAGACACATGATAGGAGTTAAAAATTTGTTGGTAGATGTTGAGCTTCAGTCTTCAGGTCATGTTACATTTGATGATGTTGAAACATCAGTTGAAGAAGTCACGGAAGAAACTGAAGACAGAAGTGGGTCTCTTAGTCATGTTGATGCTGAGCCTGAACCTGAACAATCTAATAAAGAACCATCTATTAGAGTGCTAAAGGATCATCCCAGGGAGCTTATCATAGGTGATCCTAAGTCAGGGGTCAACACTAGATCAAGAAGGTTGTGTCAAATTCTTGCTTTGTTTCTAAAATTGAGCCCAAGAATGTCAAAGAAGCCTTGACTGATGAGTTTTGGATTAATGCCATGCATGAAGAGCTGGAACAATTCAAAAGGAATGAAGTGTGGGATCTTGTACCAAGGCCTGATGGAGTTAATGTGATTGGCACCAAGTGGATTTACAAGAAAAAATCTGATGAACAAGGAGTGGTCACCAGAAACAAGGCCAGACTAGTAGCTCAAGGATACACTCAGGTTGAAGGAATTGATTATGATGAAACCTTTGCTCCAGTGGCAAGACTGGAATCTATCAGATTGCTCTTAGGGGTGGCTTGTAATTTCAAATTCAAGCTTTTTCAGATGGATGTTAAGAGTGCCTTCTTGAATGGTTACTTAAATGAAGAGGTGTATGTTGATCAACCAAAAGGATTTATTGCTCCAACATTTCCTGACCATGTGTACAAACTAAGGAAAGCTCTATATGGTTTGAAGCAAGCACCAAGAGCTTGGTATGAAAGACTTACTGAATTCCTGGTTGTGAATGGATACAGAAAATGAGGGATTGACAAGACTTTGTTTGTTAAAGAGGAAGGAGGAAAACTGATGATAGCTCAAATCTATGTTGATGACATAGTATTTGGTGGGATGTCAGATGCAATGGTGAAACATTTTGTGGAACAGATGCAGTCTGAGTTTGAAATGAGTCTTGTTGGAGAGCTCAACTATTTTCTTGGTCTACAAGTTAGACAAATGGAGGACTCCATATTCATTTCTCAGAGCAAGTATGCAAAGAACATAGTGAAGAAATTTGGTCTAGAGAATGCTAATCACAAGAGGACACCTGCTCCTACTCATTTAAAGTTGTCCAAGGATGAACATGGTGTTAGTGTGGATCAAAGTGTATACAGAAGCATGATTGGAAGTCTATTGTATCTCACAGCTAGCAGACCTGATATTTCTTTTGCTATTGGAGTTTGTGCCAGATATCAAGCTGAGCCTAAAGTTAGTCACTTGAATCAAGTGAAGAGGATTATGAAATATGTGAATGGGACTAGTGACTATGGAATGCTTTACAGTCATGGATCAGGCACTGAGTTATGTGGCTTTTGTGATGCTGATTGGGCAGGGAGTGCTGATGATAGAAAAAGTACTTCAGGAGGGTGCTTATTCTTAGGGAATAATCTAATATCATGGTTTAGTAAAAAGCATAACTGTGTGTCTCTTTCTACTGTTGAAGCTTAGTACATAGCAGTAGGGAGTAGTTGTTCTCAACTTGTTTAGATGAAGCAGATGTTAACAGAATACAATGTCAAGCAAGATGTCATGACATTGTACTGTGATAATTTGAGTGCTATCAATATCTCTAAGAATCCTATTCAACATAGCATAACTAAGCATATTGATATAAGGCATCATTTTATAAGAGATTTGGTTGAGGATAAAGTAGTTGCCTTGGAACATGTTGCTACAGATAAACAATTAGCTGACATTTTTACTAAGGCCTTAGATGCAAATCAATTTGAAAGTTTAAGAAGCAAACTAGGAATTTGCATTTATGAGGATTAGGTGTGCTGGAAGGAGTATTTGTGCAGCTGTGATTTTGCATATGAAAACAGCATTTTATTTAACTGCTGAAAGCATACAAGATTGGATTTTGGTACATCAATAGCAATATTTATAAGATCTAAAGATTGTCCCAGCCCCCTGCATCAAGAAAAGTTTTCCAATCTTCATCCCATTCATCATCAAAAGCATGGTGTTGCACTGGAGGTTTCTTGATGGTTTTCTTGTTCTGGTTGCTCCTGAAGAAGTTCCAGCGACTTTCCTTGTTGTGCTCTTGTTCTTCAGGGGATCTGGTTTATTGTCCACTTGCATGTGTTGCTTTCCTACATCTATGTTTGACTGACTCATTCTTGTGTGGTGTCTGGTGCTGTTATAAGGAAGAAGGCATGGACTTTATAGTACTATAAGAATCCATAGGTTGTATCGCCTGACCAGTCAAAGTTTTTGGGATATTGTGTTCCTTGGGAAGCTTGCTTTTGACCATGTCTTAATGGATGTCAGTTCTTTGTGTTTGATGTTGTCAAATTGTGGCTAAAAAGGGGGAGAAGGTATGTTTATGTTAGCCTATATGTTGCCTAGTTGTCTGGTGTGGCTCTAGGCTTTAGGGGGAGTGTGCTTGTTTGAACAGCTGTGAGCTGGTTCTTGTTTTGAGGGGGAGCTTGCCCTATGCTGATGTGAAGGTGATTTTTGCGGCTTGTTGGTTTTTGTTGCTGCTGGTTAGTGAGTTTGTGCAGCTTCTTGAAGAGGTGCTGCTAGGTGTTTTGAAAATTTATCAATTTTTATTTTATCCCTTGCTGGGTTCTCTGAAGATGGCAGAGTTTGTTTTAGCCAAAATTAGCCAAAGGGGGAGATTGTTGGTTCTTGTATTGGCTGAAATTTTGGTAAAACAAAGTTGAACAATGTTGATGTCATATGTCTGATGTCATAACATTGGTTCCTATCATTAGCTATTGCAGGGTTGGAAGTTTTGTGTGCTGATGTTATAAGTGATGTCTTGACATCACTATATCAGAACATCAGAACATCAGATTGTGATGTTTTTAGGGTTGCGCGTGTGAGTGAGATTTGAGGAGATCTGTTAGAGTGATTGGATGAGAATATCTTGGAAAAGAGATTTCCAATCAGATAATTTTGCAGATTATGCAGCAGATTCTGTAACCAACATTAGGGCTGATTTGGAGAGATTTAAAAAGATTTGAAGATCAAATTTGATTAATTTGTTTTAAAAATCAGATATTTTTGGAAGAGATCTAAGCCCAAGTCAGAAGGGTATAAAAGCAGCCTCAACCCTAAGTTAAAGATGACGAAGAAAAGAGAGCTATAGACTGAGTGTCATTTGTGTCTTCGTGTGTGTTTTTGTAAATCATTCGTGTGTGAATTGGTGTTACTATTTTGAGTTGTAAGTGTATTCACTCTAGAGCTTTTAAGAAAGAGTGTGTTGTTCTTGATCAAAGCTGTTAAGCAGAATCAAGTTGGGTGATTAGTGTGTAATCATTGGATTGTATCACTGTGGTGAATTAGGGAGTGAGTGGTTTCTCATACCTAAGTGGTTTCTTAGGTAGAATTGTCATTGGGCAGTGATTAAATTAGGTTGATGTCAACTGGGATTGTTGAGTCTGTAATTTGATACTACTAATAGTGATTTTCCTCCCTGGCTTGGTAGCCCCCAGACGTAGGTAGTTAGACCGAACTGGGTGAACAATTCTTTGTGTTATTTACTGTTGCTTTTACCTTGTTCATATAGCAGATTGTGTTATTGTGACATTACACTTAACATCACACATCTGATACCAGAATTTCACATCTGTTTGATGGCTTTGGTGTACTCAAACAGATCACAAATGAGCTCTATTTATAGTAGAGCAAGTTTATTTTGTAGGGAATAGTGAATGGCAACTGCTGCATAGGTTTGGCCAATGTTGAACAATGAGAATCCAAGTCTCCTCTAGCCATTGACTAGAGGTTAGGGCACAGGCTGCTGGTTCCCTTGGTCTTGGATAAGTCTTGACTGAATTCAGTTGGAAATGGCTCAGTCCATGCCACCTTGGTGCATCCATTAAATGCTCCAATCCAAAATTGGAGTCTTGTCCCTCTTTTAGGGATTTCTAGGTTTAGCATGCTACCTTTGGTTCCAAAGACTTGGGAGGCTTGGGATTAGAGTTGGTTCCTCCTTGTAGCAAGCGATTTTGGACGCGGTTCTTAAGCGCTGGTCGCTCTCTGCGGTTGAGCTTAAACTACAGGTCGATTCATATTTTATCCTATTGTGAGCTGATTAAGGAAGGGAAGTAGATGTCTCCAATTAACCCTGATTTGCATACTGAGTTTAAACAGCGGTCTGTTAGGTTACGAATGCTATCAATGTGGGGGGCCTTTGTACTGGTTATTTGTATTTTCGCCAATACTGGTTCTTATCTAGGCAGAAGGTTTCTTGCGGGGAACAAGGATTAGGATGTTAGGACTGATGCTTTTTGATAGATACATGAGAGTATGGGATTTGGGTTTTTTGTTGATTGTGCTCGCTAAGATTTTTCTTTCAATCTTATGCCTACGTATTCCCGTTTACCGAAACAGGGAAATCAGAGCGTTCGTAGTTCCTCCTATTCTATGGGAGGAAATTGGTTTTTGGTGTCTTGTTCAAAACCCAAGACGTGAAGCGAAAGGTGATTTGTATCTTGTTTAAAGCCCAAGATGTGAAGCTGAAAAGTCTATTTGTATCTTGTTCAAAGCCCAAGATATGAAGCTAAAAGGGTGTTGACTTTAGAGAGAATTTGTCATCTCTAAAGAAGGGTTTGTCCGTCACAACTATTAGGTGACTGGTTATAAAGGAGAATTACTTTAACCGGGATACGCGGATCCTAGCAATGCCATAATTTCCTTTACAGGGGATTTTAACCTGTAGGAGAAGACTTTAACCCAGTGTAGAGCAATGCTATCTTTCCTTAGGAATTTCTCATGCTAAAAGAGGGATAGTGGCATGGATGTAGATGATCCAGAGGCTTGCCGCTTACAGCGATTAGATGAAGGGGAAGGGGTTGTTGATGTTTGTGTACTGTGAACGAGGCACAACTTTGATGCTAAAAGGTCGATTGGATCAACCAGTGGTTTTCTTATACGAAGCCTAAGAGGAGGCTAATATGTGTCTCGTACAAAGCCTGAGAGAGAGGCGAAAAAGGTTTTGACTCAACGAGGGAATCCTTTATACTCAACAAGAGAGTGTTTTTGTATCTCGTACGAAGCCCGAGATGGAGGCTAAAAGTTTGACTCAACAAGAGAGTCTTTGTATCTCGTATAAAGCCTGAGATGGAGGCTAAAAGTTTGACTCAACAAGAGAGTCTTTGTATCTCGTATAAAGCCCGAGATGGAGGCTAAAAGTTTGTTTGGCTCAATAAGAACCCTTTTGTATCTCATGCAAAGCCCGAGATAGAGGCGAAAGGGGTGATTGACTCAACGAGGGAGTCTCTTATGTGTCTCGTACAAAGCCCGAGAGAGAGGCTAAACTCTGTTTGACTCCGCTGGGGAGAATCATTGTACAAAGCCCAAGAGAGAGGCTAACTTCACTGGAGAAGGATCATTATACAAAGCCTAAGAGGGGGCTATGGTTACTGTTTTAGTTGAGTGACAGGTCCAGTATACTGATTTTGAAAGAGAAAATCAGTTCTTATATGAGCAACACTGTACTCAAGGATTTGATTCGAGGATTCGGGTTATTCCTATTCTTTAAGGAAGTGGAAAATCCAAAGGGTATTGAGACTATCTGAGTCTACGGGTTTCCTTCCTATTTAACGAAGGAGTCGCTTGAGAATGTCTTTGAGACTCAAGGAAGTTAGACTGTCCAAGTCTAGAGTTTCGTCTTTTGTACTATGCTTTGAGAAACAGTAGTAGACTCTATGAAAGGACTGTTCTATGAGGATGATTAGGTTCTGCTCCTATACCTCTAGGAGGTCATCGGGACAATTTGTACGAAGCCCAAGAGGAGGCTGGAAACTTTTAAGAAGCCGACGGGTCCTTGTACTAAGCCCAAGAGGAGGCTATCATTCCCGAAGGAAGAGATCATTATACGAACCCTAAGAGGAGGCTGTGAATACTTCTAAGAAGCCGTAGGGTCCTTGTCCTTAGCCCAAGAGGAGGCGGGGTTGCTTTTAGGAAGCCTGTGGGTCCTTGTATGATGCCCAAGAGGAGGCCGATGCTTTTAAGAAGCCGATGGGTCCCCAAACCCTGAGAAATTCAAGGCAAGCTATTCACAGGGAATAGATCAAGTCAGGAAAGTCCGAGAATTTGGAAGAAACTCAAAGATGCCATTCACGGAGAATACATTCATCTTGGGGAGTAGAGTTTCTTGACGATTCCTAATGAGGATAGCCGAAGAGAAGACTGTATCTGGTGATCCTATTGGGGATCTAGTTGTCTATTTCTACGAATAAACAAAACGGCGTCACCTAGTTCTAGACGTAGTTGCCGGGGAAACTCTAAATATCTATACTATTATTACACAGTTGATATGAGTTTATGAAAGAAGACTTACAGCGAAACAGCCCCACATTACAGTTATATGTATATGAAAGCGGTAAATGAAAGCAATAACCACTTACTCGGTTGTAGAGCTTCCATGCTGTTTGGTTAGTTGTTCAACAAAGAAAGATTGAAAACAATAGTATATTCAAAATCAAAGGAGAAAGTGATTTGAAAAAGAAAGATTTGGGGCTTACAGCTCAAGGAGAGGCCCAGGATTTTATCAGTGAGCGCACTGTTTGAATTTGTATAGAGGGACTTATACAAGTGACTAGGGCCCAAAAGGTTTTCTGTACAAAGGGATGGGTCTTACACTCTCTCAAGAGGCCCAAAAAGTTTTAAAGAAAAAGAATGGGGCTTATAACACGAGGGTAGGCCCAGTTGGTTTTTTCGTTTAAAATGGCGATTGCGCCGAGGTTTTCTTTTAACACAGAGGGACTTATACAATAAGTGAGGCCCACAATGTTTTGGTTAAAAGGGGGTTGGGTCTTACACTCTATTAGAGGCCCAAAAGTTTTGAATGGGTCTTATAGCTCGAGGAGAGGCCCATAGTGTTTTTCAAAAGGCGACGATCGCGCCGTTTATTTTTGACGGTATCGGGACTTATACAATACACAGAGGCCCAAAAATGATTTGGTCAAAAAGGGTTGGGTCTTACACTCTCTCAAGAGGCCCAAAAAAGTTTTGAAAATGATTTATGAGGGTTGAATTAATCCAAAACCCTAATTTGTTTTCAAAAATGTATTTAATTGAATAAAAATTCAATTAAAATGATCAAAATTGTTTAACATATGAAAAACAAATTGTGATCTTGGATTAATGCTTCAAAAATTAAGTATTGACCTACAAAATAATTAGAAAGCATTAAAAGTTGCAAAATCAATGTAGAAAAAATATTTAAAATGTCAAAAACAATTAAAACATTAATTCTTTGCAAAAATATCAATTATATAAAATAAATAATATTTTTGGGATTTTTTGGGAAAATAAAATATTTTAACATTTTTTTGAATTATAAAAAAAAGAATCAACTCAAAATCATTAAAACTCAGAGAGAAATTAATTTTTGAATCAATTAAACAAAATCACAAAAATTCAAATATTTGAATTTGTGAAAAAGGCGCCAAGAACACAAGCAAGAACACGCACGTTTTTCTGGGTTTGGCTGATTTGCGTTTTCCATCCAATCTCACTGAATACATAATCATATCATGCAATCCACATATCATTATGCTCGTCTCAACCTCACGATCATGTCTATAACACTTAATTTCATTTAAATTAAACATAAAACATGAAATCACGAAGAAACCTCAAGAACCCTAATTTCTGCATGAAGGCTAGGATTTTTGATACACGATTCAAACAATGCAATTAATTAAGGGAAAACATTCCATGCATGATTATGAACATATGGCCAAATTATTGTGCGAGGAAATATGCATAGATTGAGAGATGACCAAGTATGTGCTTACCTCTAGGCCGTGACAGCAAGAGCAATGTGATTTTTGATTTGGAGGTGTTACAGATGAGTGGTGATGATCTGAACAACTTCCCTACACCCTATGGATTGTGTTTGAATGCTTGGACTTGATTGAAATTGGCTGGATCACTTCATGACATCTCAACTGCACTTTGGTTAAAACCTTGAGCAATTGACAGGTGATTCTGAGAAATCAGTGTTCCAGTTGTTGTTTAAGTGTTTGATCAGCTCATATGTGATGTATATGAGGTGTGTGAGTGATTAGTTTGATTGGGAAAGCTCTCAAACTCAAAACCCGATAGCTACCTTGCTAAGAAAGGCATTTTTGCCAAGAGAAAGAGATTTTGAGGAAAGCATCTGTTAGATGGCTTTGGTGTACTCAAACTGATCACAATTGAGCTCTATTTATAGTAGAGCAAGTTTGTTTTGGGATCCACAGTGAATGGCAACTGCAGCAGGTGTTTGTTCAATGTTGGCCAATGGAAATGCAAGTCTCCTCTAGCCATTGACTAGAGGTTAGGGCACAGAGCTTTGGTTCCCTTGGACTTGGATAAGTCTTGACTGATTTCAGATGAGAATGGCTCAGTCCATGCCACCTTGATGCTTCCATTGAATGCTCCAATCCAAATTTGAAGTCTTGTCCCTATTTTGGCCATTCTAGGTTCAACATGCTATTTCTTGTTCCATGGACTTTGGAGACTTGGCTCAGTGATTGTCCCCTTTAGATTCAATCCTCTGAGGTGTCCAAGTGGATAGGAGCATTTGGATTTGGCTGATTTTGGCAAATCGAGCAAAGTTGCAAATTCTGCCTTGCCTTGACAGATTTCAGCAAGGCAACTTTCCAATGTCATATCTCACGACTCAAATGGAATTTGGCAATGTTCTTGGTCATTTTGGAAAGCCCTTACATCATACAACAACTGTTTGAACATGTTTGGTTTTGATCTCTTTTGAATCCAAGTGAAAAATCCCCCTACATTTGGCAAAAAGTGAAGACAAATTTGGACTTAGTGAAAATTTCACTAAGTGTTGGAAAAAGTGACATTTTCATTTTTCAGCCATTTTGATCACTCCACAACTCAAAATCCTTAATGAATTGGAGTTAGGTCTAGTTGAAGTTTTTGTAGAGGGTAATGAGGGCTACAAATCCATCTTTGGATGAGAAAAAATGGCCTTGTGGTTTAGGAGTTATGATCCTCCAAAGTTGGTACCCTTGCCACTTTATTTTTAACTTAGAAAATTTTCTGAGTTTTTATGGTTACCCCTTTTACAAGTTATCCAACTTTTCTTGATTTTTCTTGATGAATGATGATTCAAATCATACATTAACATCATTTTAGGGTTAAAAATCCATTTTGGTGAAAAATCTCAAAAAGTCAAAGTTGACTTTTGTGCACAGTTGACTTTTTATCAGATGAATTCCAAACTGTGCAATTCCTTAGGAAATCATGTCCTTGACCTAAATCAAACTTGATGGACATATTCCTTGGGTGTCATAGGGTATATTGAGGTATGTCCTAGGGCTTAGGAGTATGTCTTGGTCAAAAGTCAAAGCTACAGTTGACTTTTCCCTTAAAACCCTAATTGTGGTGCAGATGAAATTGAGACTTGTTGCTCAAGCTTCTTGGATTAATCCATTGTTCCAAATGGATTAATATAGTTCATTAGAGACCCTCAAACCCTCTCTTGAGGTCTTGGCTCATGATTTGCCCTAAAAGTCAACTTAGGGGTGAATTAGGTCAAGAAACCCTAATTCCTGATTTTTGATGTATGCATCCCTGAGGCAAAATTTACTTGATGGTTTTGTCCATGAGGTTCCATGGAGTATATTAGGATATGTTTTGAATAATTGGCTCATGCCCAGATGAAAATTTCCATTTGGAGGCCCTGGTCGACCAAAACCCTAATTTGGTGACACTGTCGATCTTGAGACTTAATCCACATGGAAGGGAGCATCCTTGTGCTTAATCCTTAAAGTGGGAGTCCTCTTTGATCCTTTGTGAATGTTTGGGAGGTTAGACAAGTTGAAGATCATGCCATTCCTTGATTGATCATTTGTCTAAGCACTCAGAGAGGGCTTGAAACCCTAATTTTGATTGTAGTGGAGGCTCACCCATCTTTGGGGAGACTGACAAGGTAGGATGGTTCCCCCATATTATGATGATGATTTGCACAATGATGAGAAATCTTAGTGGTCAAAATTTGGGGTATGACAGATGCCCCTATTTAATCTTCTTGGACCCGAAGGTGTGAATGACGAAGGTATTCGGGCATTCGGGGTGCAAGAGGATTAAATATCGGAATACCCTAAATTTTGATGGTGGTTATGAATGGTAGCTTACGCATTCATCTTATTTATCTAAGCAATGATGCTTAGAAAAGGTAAACTTCCCCTCGATCCTGGTCTTCAGCCAAGGAACTGGTCTCAGTTTCTAAAGTAAACTTCCCCTTGATCCTGGTTTCCTACCAAGGAACTGGTCTTAGTTTCTTTTGTAAACTTCCCCTCGATCCTGGTTTCCTACCAAGGAACTGGTCTTAGTTTCTTTTGTCAATAAAATTTATTGACAAGGAATGCTGTTTGTAGCAGATTTTCCTCAAACTTCTCGCCGAATTTTACTGGGGAGATGCCATTTGAGTGGAAAAAGTTTTGATGTCAGACTTGCTGGGGAACCCACTCGTCTGAATTGTAGAGTTGCACAAACTTCTCTATTTTGGAGACGCCATTTGTCGATTCTACTGGGGAAAGCGAGACTCTTGAGAGACTGTTGTCACTTGGGATCTTACATCATACTTTTCTCGGGATCTTCCCGGAGAAATGCCATATGATGGGGTCCAATTTTGAGGTGCCGATGACCTTTTCATCAGTGGTCTTTCGGAGAAAGGCAGCTGCACTGCCAAATCTCCGCTTAGGAGGCTTTCTCTGTGGATTTTCCTTAATTCGGGAAAGCAAAGACATCGTCTTCAATGGCGAAGATTGACATTTGTTGAAAATTTTCTTTGGCTTTTCAGAGGTTCAAGTTATCAAAGTGGTCAAGGACCAACTTCTTTCCAGAAATAAACTGGAAGCGAGGTTGTTCAGACACAGTATTTCCTGACGAGGCAAGAACTGACAACTCGATTGAGAGAACTTCTATCACTAGGGGACAAGACCGACTAGAATGATAGTGATGCAATATGAAATGTGAATGCAAATAAAAAATGCATGATGTATGTATGTTTATGCGGACAAAACTGACGCGATATACAAACTAACGGGTGAACACGACTGGATACTCGGCCATCGCGGGGCGTATAGAAATATCGCTGGTTCAGAATAGAAATTCCACCTTGCTTAGGAGAGATAGTCCCTGCAGGTAATATCGTTGATCGGGCTTAGGAGGTAAGAACTCTGTCGTGGCGTGTCAGACGAACCAAGGTCTCTGACACAGTTGATCCCTTCATTCAGGTGTACTGGGCCTAGAAGGAGTACTTTGATACTGCACTTTGAAGTTCGAACACCTTTGGAGACGTGATTGATGTTCTTTCGATGTTTAACAGTCAAAAGAAATTGCCATCTCTTATTAAAAAGAAGAAAAAGTTTTAACAAGTAAATTCATTTTTGTTTTATTTCAAGAATCGTTAATCATGTTAACAACGTCGTTCTGTAAAGCTAAAACAAATAAGAATTACAAACAAAAGCACAAGGGCTCAAATTTTATTGATAAAATGGAGATCAGCCAAACGCGTGATTCCCAAAGAGTATCTACAAAGTTTGAAAATGGTAATTTACAGGGAAAAGGGCTACGTTGAAACATAACGACCACAATCCTTCTACCAACTTTGAATTCGGAGCATCCTGAGCTTCTGTCGAAGATGACCTTGACTGGAGTTTTCTGACAGATGATGTAACTGCTGCTGCTGAGGGACTTGCCTCTGTTGAACATAGTTACTTGCCATTATCCCTAATTATTGCCTGGATTGTACTTTGATGTTTCCAATCCATCGGGATGATTTTTTTTCATGTCTCTAACTTTTGCCTGGACCGCCCTTTCGAGTTTTCAATCCACCGAGACGTTTTTTTTTTAGGCGAAGTATTTCTTGACTACATCAACATTCGTGGGGTAGGCAAATTCCTCTCCGTCCATGGTTGCAAGTCTCAAGGCGCCGCCTGAGAAAGCTTTCGTGACCACATAGGGGCCATCATAATTCGGAGTCCATTTTCCCCGGGAATCAGTGAGAAATGATTGTATCTTCTTGAGCACGAGGTCTCCTTTCCTGAAGACGCGGGGTCGAACCTTTTTGTCGAACGCCCTCTTCATTCTCTGTTGATACAACTGACCGTGGCATAGCGCCGTGATTCGCTTCTCTTCGATCAAATTCAATTCGTCGTGTCGACTTTGACACCATTCAGCTTTGGTGAGCTTAGCTTCCATCAATACTCGGATTGACGGGGTCTCTACTTCTATGGGGAGCACTGCCTCCATGCCATACACTAGAGAGAAAGGGGTAGCCCCTGTTGAAGTGCGGACAGATGTGCGATAACCGTGAAGAGCAAAGGGTAGCATCTAGTGCCAGTCTTTATAGGTTACAACCATCTTCTGAACGATCATCTTGATGTTCTTATTGGCCGCTTCTACCGCTCCGTTCATCTTGGATCGGTAGGGAGATGAGTTATGGTGTTCGATCTTGAACTCTGCACACAACTCTTTCATCATCTTATTGTTCAAGTTAGATCCATTATCAGTAATGATCTCGCTTGGAACACCATAACGACAGATGATATTGTTTTTGATAAATCGGACCACCACTTGTCGGGTTACATTGGCGAATAACGCTTCTTCGACCCACTTGGTGAAATAGTCAATGGCTACCAGGATGAACCGATGTCCGTTTAAAGCCTTAGGCTCAATCATGCCAATCATGTCGATTCCCCATATGGAAAAAGGCCACCGGAAAGAAAGAACTTTGAGATGTGATGGCGGTACATGAATTTTGTCGGAGTATATCTGACATTTGTGACACCTCCTCATGTACTTGTAGCAGTCGGATTCCATGGTCAACCAGTAGTACCCTACTCTCAGAATTTTTCTCGCCATTGTGTGTCCATTGGCATGAGTGCCAAAGGATCCTTCATGAATTTCTTTCATAAGTATGTCTGCTTCTGGTCTGTCTATGCATCGGAGCAAGACCATGTCAAAATTTCTCTTCTAGAGAGTGTCACCGCTTAGGAAGAAGTTTCCAGCCAGTCTTCTGAGGGTTTTCCTGTCTTTTCTGAGTGCCCCAGATGGGTACTCTTGTTTCTGAAGGAAGCATTTGATATCGTGATACCAAGGTTTGTCGTCTATGACTGCTTCAATCGTAAAGATGTAAGCGGGCCGTTCAAGGCGCATGATGTCAATCTTAGGTATGTCATTCCAATGACCTACACTAATCATGGAATAGATAGTGGCTAAAGCGTCAGCCATGTGATTCTCATCACGAAGGATGTGATGAAACTCGACTCTGTTGAAGAAAGGTAACAACCTTCTTGCATAGTCTTTGTAAGGAATGCAGCCCTGATTGGTATGTAATCCAATCTCCTTTTATCTGATTGATAACCAAGGCTGAGTCGCCATATACATCCAAGTTTTTGATCCTTAAATCAATTGCTTCTTCGAGACCCATGATACATGCTTCGTATTCGGCCTCGTTGTTCGTACACTTGAACGTAAGTCGAGCGGTGAAAGGAATGTGGGTACCCTGAGGGGTAACAATGATTGCCCCAATTCCGTTTCCATAATGATTAACTGCTCCGTCAAAGATTAGTCCCCATTGGGAACCTGGTTCTGGCCCTTCACTAGGTAGCGGTTCGTCGCAGTCTTTCATCTTTAGATACATGACATCTTCGTATGGGAAGTCAAACCCGATTGATTCTTGATCGTCAATCGGTTGATGAGCTAAATGATCGGCTAAAATACTTCCTTTAACGGCTTTCTGAGCGTGGTACTCTATGTCATATTCTGATAACAGCATCTGCCAACGGGCAATTCTTCCCGTGAGAGCAGGTTTTTCGAAAACGTACTTGATTAGATCCATTTCGGAGACCAATCAAGTAGTATGACGAATCATGTACTGGCGAAGACGCTTGGCTGCCCAAGCCAAAGCACAACAAGTTTTCTCGAGCATTGTGTACCGAGTTTCACAGTCGGTGAATTTCTTGCTTAGATAGTAAATGACAGACTCTTTCCTTTTGGTTTCGTCTTGTTGGCCAAGTACACATCCCATCGAGTCCTCTAGAACTGTGAGGTAAATGATCAGTGGTCTTCCTTCCACTGGAGGTGATAGAATCGGCGGATTCAACAGATATTCCTTAATACTGTCGAAGGCGGTTTGGCAATCTTCTGACCAAACGCAATCCTGGTTCTTTTTCAGGAATTTGAAGATCGGCGCACAAGTGGCAGTCATAAGGAATATGAATCTAGAGATGTAGTTCAAACGTCCCAGGAATCCTCTGACTTGTTTTTCAGTTTTTGGAGAAGGCATTTCCCGAATGGCCTTGACCTTGTCAGGATCAACTTCAATTCCTTTCTGGCTGACGATGAACCCTAGTAGTTTCCCTGAACGGACACCGAAGGTGCACTTGTTGGGATTCAGGCGGAGCTTAAACTTTCTTAAACGTTTGAACAATTTTGACAGATGTTCAACGTGCTCATTCTCTGTTTTTGATTTTGCAATCATATCATCGACATATACCTCGATTTCTTTGTGTATCATGTCATGAAACAGAGTAGTCATGGCCCTTTGATAGGTTTCCCCAGCGTTCTTCAAGCCGAATGGCATAACCTTGTGACAAAAGGTACCCCATGGGGTAATGAATGAAGTTTTCTCCATGTCCTTCGGCGCCATTTTGATCTGATTGTAGCCCGAGAATCCATCCATGAAGGAGAAAACTTTGAACTTTGATGTGCTGTCTACCAGCATGTCAATGTGTGGTAAAGGAAAGTCATCCTTTGGACTTGCCTTGTTCAGATCTCTGTAATCAACCCACATTCTGACCTTTCCGTCCTTTTTGGGAATGGGTACGATGTTGGCTAACCATTGAGGATATTAGGACGTAGCGAGGAATCTTGCGTCAATCTGTTTCTGTACCTCCTCTTTGATTTTGATGGCCATGTCCGGGTGAGTGCGTCTCAACCTTTGCTTTACTGGCGGACATTCCGATCTTAACGGTAAGTGATGTTCCACGATGCTGGTATCCAACCCTGGCATATCCTGATAGGACCAAGCGAATACATCGGGAAATTCTCTGAGAAGCTTTATCAAACCCTCTCTGGCAGTTGGACTGAGCAGTGCCCCAATCCTGATTTCTTTTCTCTCTTGCTCTGAACCCAAGTTTACCATTTCCAACGGTTCTTTGTGAGGTTCAATGGACCTTTCCTCTTGTCTGAGTAGTCGGGAGATTTCTTCTGGAATTTCGTTGTCATTTTCTTCTTCAGCCTCGAATACCAGGAACTCAAAGTTGGGCGAAGGCATCGGATCGTATGTTTCAACGGGGTTTAAAACAAGCAATCTGCATGACGTGATGATTCGTGTTTAGAAGAGATAGAGAAAATGCAAGTGTGTGCAGTGTTTTTATTTTACTGCTTGTTTTTATTATTGAATTGTTTTTTAGGATAACCATTTTCTGAAAAAAGCAAAAAGAGAAAACAGCAATTAATGCGGAAATTACAGAACGACGTTATTTTATTAATGAACAAGTCGATCCTTGAAACTACAACCCTATAAAACAAAACTTTGTCGCTTTGGGCGAAGCGAAGAGGGAAATTTACAGAAAGCGAGCCCTATCAAAACATCCGTTTCACCTGGGCAGGGTGAAAGGTTAAAAGATGGCAATTACTTTGACTGATGAACGACCTTCGGAACCTCGACGACAATCCATTGGCGGCGAACTCCTCGGTGAATCACAAAGTCTGGCACCTTCCTCGATTTGTCTTCAGAAATAACGCTGATTTCTGGTGGAGCAGGATCATTGGAATCTATCTCCCAGGCAGAGTTGTCGTAGGAGAATTCCTCAGTTGTATTTTTCATAGCATTGGTGCTCTCAGCTGTATCTCCCCATCCAGTTGGCTGGATGTCTTCGAACCTGATACGAGAACTTTCGGGAGCAGTGTACTTGACCATAAAGTCGTATTTTTCACTTGGTTGTCCCAGAGTCTCCCACACTTCTTTGGAACTGGAGGAGTCATCCCTCTCGATGACGTTGACCTCGTGAAAAGCATAGTTGATGAATTCAAGTCCTGCGAACGTTGCGAATTCATCTTCATGTTGAGTAGTTTCCGAATGACCTGAGTGTTGATCCCATGACATGGCGGGGACACAGGTATTCTGTTCAATGACGGTCAGCTGAGTTTCATTGTTCGGCTGACTTTCTTGCCCCAAGTTTCCTGGGTAAGGGTGCCACATTGGCAGACCATCCATTGGGCCATAGTAGTTGTAGTCAAAATTGTCTTTCATCGGAGTGTCTTCCTCTGATGAATTTGGCGGAGCACGACATCCTTCTGGATCACAATCTCCGTATATCATTTCGACATCTGATCTTGGTATAAATCTCGGACTATCTGTAGGAAAGCAAAAAGGCATAGTCACCTCCTCCTGAGACATATAATCGTCCTTGTTAAGATAGGACTTCTATTCTTCATCTGTGTCAGAGGGATCCTCCTCATTGATAGTATGTACCGCTTGAAACACTGGGTGAAGGAAACCTCCACTGTGGAAGAATTTTTGAAGGGGATGAAGACCTTCATCGTTGGCAGCTGTCTGGGTACAGGTTTCAGAAAAACCAATACCCTTCTTTGTTGTATTGCTAGTGGGAATGACAAGTTGTCCCCATCCGATTGTATCGGTATCGTCGACCACTTTAATAGCATCTTTGTATGAGGAAATCGAGGTTCCTCCTTTGAATTGATTGTCCTTGCTCACCGACAGTTCTTGGAACTGAGTTCCAATAACCTCCTCGGGTTCTACACATGTAGATGATGACACGTTGCTTACAAGCCAGGCTTGTTCTCCACAAACTGTGACAAGCTGATCGTTCTGAACAAATTTTAGCTTTTGGTGGAGGGTTGACGTAACCGCTCCAGCCTGATGTATCCAAGGTCTTCCTAATAAATAACTGTATGTTGCCCGGATGTCCATGACCTGGAAAGTGACCTGGAAAGTGTGAGGGCCAATAGTTATGGGAAGATCAACTTCGCCGATAACTATTTTTCTGGATCCATCGAATGCTTTGACGTCGACCTCGCTGACTCTCATCGGAGGGCCTTTGAATGATAATTGCATCAAAGTAGACTTCGGCATAACATTCAGGGCTGACCCTGTGTCTACCAGTACGCTGGCTAAAGCATCGTCCTGGCAGTTAACTATGATATTGAGCACCATGTTATGACGGCGACCCTCTTCAGGTAATTCCTCATCACTAAATCCCAAGTTGTTGCAGGAAGTGATGTTAGAGACAATACTATCGAACTGCCTGATTGTTACATCCTGTTCCACAAAGGCTTGCTCCAAGACTTTCTGTAGAGCCTCCCTGTGGGCTTCTGAACTGAGTAACAGTGATAATATTGAAATCTTTGAAGGAGTTTGTAACAGCTGATCAACAATGTTGTATTCACTCCTTTGGATGAGCTTCAGCATCTCATCATTGTTTTTCGAAAGGTCGGGATTACTGGATTGACCGATTGGTGGATCGGGAGCTTCTGTCTGAAGTTCCTTTTCTTTGTTAACTTCCCCAACCCCTCTGTTGAAGATTCTATCACTCCGTGTTACTCGACTGATGTCTGTAATATTCACGACGGAGGGTAATGGAATTTCATTTCCATTCTCAATGGTCGTTGCACCGTATTTGTAAGGGATAGCCTTAGTTGATTCATACGGTAGTGGTCCCGGTAGATAGATGACTATAGGAACTTTCTGATTTTTCTGACCATCGTAAGTAATCTCGATCTGTTCCTGGTTGGGAACTTTAGATTCGTCAAGTAGAGGGATGATGGCAAAAACATCTCTGGTCCTGTGATGACCAGAAATTGTGACAGCATCCTCAACCTGATCGGCAAGGTAGTTCGGCGTCCAATCGATAGGTCCAGAACCCGGATATGGACGAATTTCTCCACGATCCACCTGACCCTGAAGAGCTGCTCTCACAAGGTAACACCCTTGTTTACTTTCCGAACAGACGCTACAACGGTCGTAATTGTGTAGTGGCACCTGGCCACACCCACTTTGAATACAATGTAACCTCACTAGGTTACCTTCCATCGATCGGACATCCTGACTTTGACGTCGAGTAAGATTCCTGTTATTGATACTAATCTGCTGAGTATCTTCATCCATATAAATTGGCATCCACCAGTGATTTAACAAGTGCTGGAGAGCTTCCTGGACAAGGGTACAACCTCGATCGTTTTCGCAACCCGCTTTACAGCTTTGATAGTCATGTGATATTAAGAATCCGAGTCGGACCTGCTCAGCATGTAACTCTACCAAGTTGGTATTCAACACACGAATGTCAAAGATCTGAACCATGTTGATCTGATAAGGATTCCTATCATGGTAGTCTTGGATCCATCCAAGATCCATCTGACGCTGGAGGGCCTCTTGTATGAAAGAGCATCCCTGTTTGTTTATCAAGCAAGTCAGACAAGAACTGTAATCATGCCGCGGCAGATTATGATACTGGCTTTGCCTTGAGTGCATTGCCACCAGATTAGCATTCATCGCACGGATGTCATGGTTTTGAATGACGTTTGAATTCGTATAGACCATGTTAACTCCAGGAACTCGGTGCTCTTGGATCCATCCGAGATCCATTTGTTCCTGTAGAGCTGCTTGCACCACAGAACATCCCTGGTTGTCTTTAGAGCAGATATCACACTGGTGATAGTTATGAGGTGGCACATGGCCATATCCACTCTGTCTATAATGTATCTTGACCAGATTGGTCTTTAACAAGAGTACATCATGAATTTGATAGACATTGTTAATTTCTTCCTCTATCAAATTAACTGCAGCTTTCTCATGTGGAGGCAGCGGGTTCGTGAGAACATTATGATTCGTATCTTTGAAAGATAAGAGCCCGCTCCTAACAAGCTTCTGTACGTCAGACTTGAAATTGAGACAAGTCTCTAAGTTATGCCCTGGACCTCCTTGATGATAAGGGCACGTCTGATCCAACTTAAACCAAAAAGGTGGATTTTCTGGTACTGTAAGAGGGGACTTAGTCTGAATGTGCCCCTTGGCTAGCAGTAATGGAAACAGCTCTGCGTACGTCACGGGTATAGGATCAAATCCTGGTGGCCGTGTTGTACGGTTGTTGTTGTATTGGGGACGAGCCTGCTGAAGAGGTTGTTGTGTCCTTTGCTGGTCAGGTTGGCTCTGTACAACCTGAGGTTGATACGTAGGAATAGGCGCAGGATTGATAGCAGGAGTCACAGCTGCTACTGGTTGATAATGTCGCCTTTGCTTTCCGAGAGAGATATTCCCAATATCTTGCTCTTTCTTCTTAGGGAGAGCACTACCGTATTTTTTAGTACCACTCGTCGATCCAGTGTCCTTTACCAAACGTCCTTCTCAGACGGCTTCCTCAATACGTACGCCAATGCCGACCATCTCGGTGAAATCACTGGGCGCACTGGCAACCATTCGGTCATAGTAAAACGAGCTTAAGGTCTTTAAGAAGATCTTTGTCATCCCTTTTTCCTCAAGTGGCGGACAAATTTGAGCGTCAATTTCACGCCACCTTTGAGCATACTCCTTAAAGGTTTCCTTGTCCTTTTGCAACATTGATCTGAGTTGATCCCTGTCGGGTGCCATGTCCAAATTGTATTTGTATTGTTGGACGAAGCCAGTACCAAGATCTCTAAATGTACTGATCGCAGTACAGTTTAGACCCATGTACCATTTGAGTGCGGCACAGGTTAAACTATCCTGAAAGTAGTGAATCAGTAGGTCCTGATTCTCCGTCTGAGCTGACATTCGCCGAGCGTACATCACCAGATGGCTCTGAGGGCAAGAGTTACCCATGTGCTTTTCAAAGTCGGGCACTTGGAACTTGTGCGGGACTTTCACATTGGGGACCAAGCAGAGATCCGCGGCGTCCTTTCCAAATAGATCCTGACCGTGAATGGCTTGTAGCTCCTTCTGCATTTCCAAGAACTGCTCCTGGAATTAATCCATTCGGTCAAACAAAGTTTCCCTTTTACCAGAAGGTATTGGTGGAATCTGTCCTTCCGGGACAGTGTGCACCACAGGGGGTGGTACCGTGACTACGACAGTAAATCTGGGCGTTTCCCAAAGTTTGTAACCTTCAGGAGTCTTCAGTATGCCCCTGGCATCTTTGCTTTCCCGAAGTTTGTAACCTTCAGGCCCAGCGGCTTCTGTTGTGATTCCCTGATCTTCAGTGATCGGCGGAACATATCCTTCTAGGATATAGTTAACAGGCATACCCTAAGGACGATCTTTCGGAATTTGATACCTAGGATCATACTTCTCCACGATGGGCGTTGAGGTGATCTCTGAGATCAGAGTTCTTTGTAGCTGGGCTTCTGCCATGGCTTGCATGTCGTTACGAAGCTTTCTCATATCCTCTCTCAGAGCGTCGATCTCTTCCTTCAACTCTCTGTTTTCTTCCTCAAGATCATCCATCCTTTTCTGACGATTGGCCCGAGTATTGTACGAATGAGACAGTTTGACTCTAGAATCGAGACACAAACGTGAGATTCGTAGGTAAGAAGAATACGCGATGTGAGAATGATGAATGCAATGATTATATTAATTGTTTTTTTTTTGGTTTAATCAAAATAAACTTCGACAATTAGATTGCAAATATCAAACATTGGGGAAACCCCTCTTTATTGAATTCAAAGGATTACATAAATGGAAATACAGTAGATTACAAGGTGTAGAAATAAAAACCCAAGCTAATGGGTCCCGAGTCCTCTCTGAAGAGAAATCGGGTGCTGACTCTGGTACTTTCCTTTTCTTTGACCGGGGCCCTTGGGCCATTGTCGGGTTGTCGTTCCTTTGCCAGGTGAAAGGAGTGAGCAAATTCCTCTGGTCATCTTGATTCTCTATAACATGTTGCTCCAAAATCTCAATCAGAGCATCTTTCTCTTTCAGTAATTGCTGTATTTTGATGCACTCTATGTCGAGGGTGCGGTACTTGTTCTTCCAAGACCTTCTCTCCTTCTGAACTTTGTTGAGAGTAACCTGAAGCTTTTCAGTCTCAGTCATGAAGTACATGATAGATTCTCTCGGCGGAAGAATTCCGTAACGAGGATAAGGCATTTTTAACTTGAGAGCTCTAGTTTGTACCCAATGGAGATAAGGCTCCACCGAGACACAGTCCGGTTTTCCTAGAGACTTTCGTCTTTTCTTATGAACGTGTTTCCAAGCGTGAACTATTTCCATCTTTAGTGCTCTGTCGTTTTCTCCTTCTTTGAAGAAAAGACCTTCCAGATGAACACCCAGTGGGACGTGTCTCATCGGGTATCCAAATTGACGGCGAACCAATACTGGATGGTAGTTGATTCCTCCTTTAGTTCCTATGAGGGGTATGTTGGGGAAGTTTCCACAACGATCAATGATCCCGATTCCCTCATAAATCTTATTACACCAATCTATATCAGAGTTGGTAAGAGACATGATCTTCTGTGACCAACGTAAGGCACTCTTACAATCCCAAAAAGTAGCAGACTTGGGCAAGTGTGAGATAAACCATTTATAAAGCAGAGGTACACAGCATGTGATCTCCCCTCCACTGTACAAATTTCCCAAGTGTACAGAATGATACGCATCTGCGAGCAAAGTCGGCACAGGGTTCTCAATGAGAAAAACCTTAATGGAGTTAATATTGACGAAATTATTGATGTTAGGGAACAAAAATAACCCGTAGGTGAGCAAGACAAAGATGCTTTCGAAAGCAGTCATATTTCCTATACTGGCAAAATACAGGGCTTTCTTCATCAAGAACTGGGCTGGCAAACCTTGGATGCCACCCTTGGTAGTTAGGTGAGTCCTGACCTCAGACTCATCCAAATGAATTGCTCTTGCAATGGTCTGATTCTTTGGAATTTCTTCCAGTCCAGAAAATGGAGCTCGATCAGTGATATGTAGATCAGTTAGATGAGAATACTCCTCCAGCGTTGGTGCTAGCTGGTAATCCGGGAATGTAAAACAGTGATAAACTGGATCGTAGAACTGAATGAGTACATCCATGATTCCCTCAATCACATGGACTCTTAACAGTGGTAGCAGACCTCCGTGCTTGGCTCTAAAAGCCTCAGGGTTAGTGATCATCCTTGCCAACCTTCTCAAATCCTCTAGCTTTGGAACCTTGAAGGTATACCTATGGGTTCTCCTTCTACTGAAATCCATTAGTGCAATCTTCTTCTCTGATATTTGCAATCACAGTCTTAGTTTAATTTAAAAAATAGAGAGACCAGAAGAGAAGTTTTTTTTGAATGTTTTAATGTTTTATAAATGAATGCATGAATGCAGCACCCACAAACATAGAAAAAACATGGGGTCAAAGGGTCGTTGTCATGAAGTAAAGGCTCTACCCATCCCCAAAGGTTTATACTAGGGTGATTTTTGTACCTGTACTCATTATCATCAGCTCCTCCCAGGAAAGCAAAATAACAAGCGGATCGCCAGCGAGTTGTAGAGCAATCTTAGAGTAAGTGCCATTCACCGAGAATAGATCACCAGCCTTAAATGAGGGTAGTATCGCGTAACAACTATTTTCGATAGTTTCTGAACTACGAAAGGGTTTGGCTCCTCAGCTTCTCAGACTTAACAACCGGCCCATTGTCTGGGTGAGAGAATGGGTTGCGTTGGTCAGCCTCCACTGAGGTTGATGGTCGACCCCGTCGCCATCACTTATCTTAAGTGTATACTCAGTATTTCCAAATACGACATCACCCGCATTCCCATTAGCAGAAAAATAAACACGTATAGCAATTAGGAAAAGCAGTATATATATTTGTCCTAAACATCCTAGACCTTTAAAGCTATGAATCCTAAGTTCCAGACAGAAATGAGTTCCCCGGCGGAAGCCCCAATCTATGGTATTTCACATAAGAGGTGAAAAGGAAGACCGTGCCTAGATCTAACTTCAAACAGGCCCCACGGTGGGCGCCACTTTTCTGTAGCGAGCGATTTTGGACGCGGTTCTTAAGCGCTGGTCGCTCTCTGCGGTTGAGCTTAAACTACAGGTCGATTCATTTTTTATCCTATTGTGAGCTGATTAAGGAAGGGAAATAGATGTCTCCAATTAACCCTGATTTGCATACTGAGTTTAAACAGCGGTCTGTTAGGTTACGAATGCTATCAATGTGGGGGGCCTTTGTACTGGTTATTTGTATTTTCGCCAATACTGGTTCTTATCTAGGCAGAAGGTTTCTGGCGGGGAACAAGGATTAAGATGTTAGGACTGATGCTTTTTGATAGATACATGAGAGTATGGGATTTTGGTTTTTTGTTGATTGTGCTCGCTAAGATTTTTCTTTCAATCTTATGCCTACGTATTCCCGTTTACCGAAATAGGGAAATCAGAGCGTTCGTAGTTCCTCCTATTCTATGGGAGGAAATTGGTTTTTGGTGTCTTGTTCAAAGCCCAAGACATGAAGCGAAAGGTAATTTGTATCTTGTTCAAAGCCCAAGATGTGAAGCTGAAAAGTCTATTTGTATCTTGTTCAAAGCCCAAGATATGAAGCTAAAAGGGTGTTGACTTTAGAGAGAATTTGTTATCTCTAAAGAAGGGTTTGTCTGTCACAACTATTGGGTGACTGGTTATAAAGGAGAATTACTTTAACCGGGATACGCGGATCCTAGTAATACCATAATTTCCTTTAAAGGGGATTTTAACCTGAAGGAGAAGACTTTAACCCAGTGTAGAGCAATGCTATCTTTCCTTAGGAATTTCTCATGCTAAAAGAGGGACAGTGGCATGGATGTAGATGATCCAGAGGTTTGCCGCTTACAGCGATTAGATGAAGGGGAAGGGGTTGTTGATGTTTGTGTACTGTGAACGAGGCACAACTTTAATGCTAAAAGGTCGATTGGATCAACCAGTGGTTTTCTTATACGAAGCCTAAGAGGAGGCTAATATGTGTCTCGTACAAAGCCCGAGAGAGAGGCGAAAAAGGTTTTGACTCAACGAGGGAATCTTTTATACTCAACAAGAGAGTGTTTTTGTATCTCGTACGAAGCCCGAGATGGAGGCTAAAAGTTTGACTCAACAAGAGAGTCTTTGTATCTCATATAAAGCCCGAGATGGAGGCTAAAAGTTTGACTCAATAAGAGAGTCTTTGTATCTCGTATAAAGTCCGAGATGGAGGCTAAAAGTTTGTTTGGCTCAATAAGAACCCTTTTGTATCTCGTACAAAGCCCGAGATGGAGGCGAAAGGGGTGATTGACTCAACGAGGGAGTCTCTTATGTGTCCGTACAAAGCCCGAGAGAGAGGCTAAACTCTGTTTGACTCCGCTGGGGAGAATCATTGTACAAAGCCCAAGAGAGAGGCTAACTTCACTGGAGAAGGATCATTATACAAAGCCTAAGAGGAGGCTATGGTTACTGTTTCAGTTGAGTAACAGGTCCAGTATACTGATTTTGAAAGAGAAAATCAGTTCTTATATGAGCAACACTGTACTCAGGGATTTGATTCGAGGATCCGGGTTATTCTTGTTCTTTAAGGAAGTGGGAAATCCAAAGGGTATTGAGACTGTCCGAGTCTACGGGTTTCCTTCCTATTTAACGAAGGAGTCGCTTGAGAATGTCTTTGAGACTCAAGGAAGTTAGACTGTCCAAGTCTAGAGTTTCGTCTTTTGTACCATGCTTTGAGAAACAGTAGTAGACTCTATGAAAGGACTGTTCTATGAGGATGACTAGGTTCTGCTCCTATACCTCTAGGAGGTCGTCGGGACAATTTGTACGAAGCCCAAGAGGAGGCTGGAAACTTTTAAGCCGACGGGTCCTTGTACTAAGCCCAAGAGGAGGCTATCATTCCCGAAGGAAGAGATCATTATACGAAGCCTAAGAGGAGGCTGTAAATACTTATAAGAAGCCGTAGGGTCCTTGTACTAAGCCCAAGAGGAGGCGGGGTTGCTTTTAGGAAGCCTGTGGGTCCTTGTATGATGCCCAAGAGGAGGCCGATGCTTTTAAGAAGTCGATGGGTCCCCAAACCCCAAGAAATTCAAGGCAAGCTATTCACAGGGAATAGATCAAGTCAGGAAAGTCTGAGAATTTGGAAGAAACTCAAAGATTCCATTCACGGAGAATACATTCATCTTGGGGAGTAGAGTTTCTTGACGATTCCTAATGAGGACAGCCGAAGAGAAGACTGTATCTGGTGATCCTATTGGGGATCTAGTTGTCTATTTCTACGAATAAACGAAACGGCGTCACCTAGTTCTAGACGTAGTTGTCGGGGAAACTCTAAATATCTATACTATTATTACACAGTTGATATGAGTTTATGAAAGAAGACTTACAGCGAAACAGCCCCACAATACAGTTATATGTATATGAAAGCGGTAAATGAAAGCAATAACCACTTACTCGGTTGTAGAGCTTCCATGCTGTTTGGTTAGTTGTTCAACAAAGAAAGATTGAAAACAACAGTATATTCAAAATCAAAGGAGAAAGTGCTTTGAAAAAGAAAGATTTGGGGCTTACAGCTCAAGGAGAGGCTCAGGGTTTTATCAGTGAACGCACTGTTTGAATTTGTACAGAGGGACTTATACAAGTGACTGGGGCCCAAAAGGTTTTTTGTACAAAGGGATAGGTCTTACACTCTCTCAAGAGGCCCAAAAAGTTTTAAAGAAAAAGAATGGGGCTTATAACACGAGGGTAGGCCCAGTTGGTTTTTTCGTTTAAAATGGCGATCGCGCCGAGGTTTTCTTTTAACGCAGAGGGACTTATACAATAAGTGAGGCCCGCAATGTTTTGGTTAAAAGGGGGTTGGGTCTTACACTCTATTAGAGGCCCAAAAGTTTTGAATGGGTCTTATAGCTTGAGGAGAGGCCCATAGTGTTTTTCAAAAGGCGACTATCGCGCCGTTTGTTTTTGACGATATCGGGACTTATACAATACACTGAGGCCCAAAAATGATTTGGTAAAAAAGGGTTGGGTCTTACACTCTCTCAAGAGGCCCAAAAAAGTTTTGAAAATGATTTATGAGGGTTGAATTAATCCAAAACCCTAATTTGTTTTCAAAAATGTATTTAATTGAATAAAAATTCAATTAAAATGATCAACATTGTTTAACATATGAAAAACAAATTGTGATCTTGGATTAATGCTTCAAAAATTAAGTATTGACCTACAAAATAATTAGAAAGCATTAAAAGTTGCAAAATCAATGTAGAAAAAATATTTAAAATGTCAAAAACAATTAAAACATTAATTCTTTGCAAAAATATCAATTATATAAAATAAATAATATTTTTGGGATTTTTTGGGAAAATAAAATATTTTAACATTTTTGTGAATTATTAAAAAAAGAATCAACTCAAAATCATTAAAACTCAGAGAGAAATTAATTTTTGAATCAATTAAACAAAATCACAAAAATTCAAATATTTGAATTTGTGAAAAAGGCGCCAAGAACACAAGCAAGAACACGCGCGTTTTTCTGGGTTTGGCTGATTTGCGTTTTCCATCCAATCTCACTGAATACGTAATCATATCATGCAATCCACATATCATTATGCTCGTCTCAACCTCACGATCATGTCTATAACACTTAATTTCATTTAAATTAAACATAAAACATGAAGTAACGAAGAAACCTCAAGAACCCTAATTTCTGCATGAAGGCTAGGATTTTTGATACACGATTCAAACAATGCAATTAATTGAGGGAAAACATTCCATGCATGATTATGAACATATGGCCAAATTATTGTGCAAGGAAATATGCATAGATTGAGAGATGACCAAGTATGTGCTTACCTCTAGGTCGTGACAGCAAGAGCAATGTGATTTTTGATTTGGAGGTGTTACAGATGAGTGGTGATGATCTGAACAGCTTCCCTACACCCTATGGATTGTGTTTGAATGCTTGGACTTGATTGAAATTGGCTGGATCACTTCATGACATCTCAACTGCACTTTGGTTAAAACCTTGAGCAATTGATTGGTGATTCTGAGAAATCAGTGTTCCAGTTGTTGTTTAAGTGTTTGATCAGCTCATATGTGATGTATGTGAGGTGTGTGAGTGATTGGTTTGATTGGGAAAGCTCTCAAACTCAAAACCCGATAGCTACCTTGCTAAGAAAGGCATTTTTGCCAAGAGAAAGATATTTTGAGGAAAGCATCTGTTAGATGGCTTTGGTGTACTCAAACTGATCACAATTGAGCTCTATTTATAGTAGAGCAAGTTTGTTTTGGGATCCACAGTGAATGGCAACTGCAGCAGGTGTTTGTTTAATGTTGGCCAATGGAAATGCAAGTCTCCTCTTGCCATTGACTAGAGGTTAGGGCACAGAGCTTTGGTTCCCTTGGTCTTGGATAAGTCTTGACTAATTTCAGATGAGAATGGCTCAGTCCATGCCACCTTGATGCTTCCATTGAATGCACCAATCCAAATTTGAAGTCTTGTCCCTATTTTGGCCATTCTAGGTTCAACATGCTATTTCTTGTTCCATGGACTTTGGAGACTTGGCTCAGTGATTGTCCCCTTTAGATTCAATCCTCTGAGGTGTCCAAGTGGATAGGAGCATTTGGATTTGGCTGATTTTGGCAAATCGAGCAAAGTTGCAAATTCTGCTTTGCCTTGACAGATTTCAGCAAGGCAACTTTCCAATGTCATATCTCATGACTCAAATGGAATTTGGCAATGTTCTTGGTCATTTTGGAAAGCCCTTACATCATACAACAACTGTTTGAACATGTTTGGTTTTGATCTCTTTTGAATCCAAGTGAAAAATCCCCCTACATTTGGCAAAAAGTGAAGACAGATTTGGACTTAGTGAAAATTTCACTAAGTGTTGGAAAAAGTGACATTTTCATTTTTCAGCCATTTTGATCACTCCATAACTTAAAATCCTTAATGAATTGGAGTTAGGTCTAGTTGAAGTTTTTGTAGAGGGTATGATCCTCCAAATTTGGTACCCTTGCCACTTTATTTTTAACTTAGAAAATTTTCCAAGTTTTTATGGTTACCCCTTTTACAAGCTATCCAACTTTTCTTGATTTTTCTTGATGAATGATGATTCAAATCATACATTAACATCATTTTAGGGTTAAAAATCCATTTTGGTGAAAAATCTCAAAAAGTCAAAGTTGACTTTTGTGCACAGTTGACTTTTTATCAGATGAATTCCAAACTGTGCAATTCCTTAGGAAATCATGTCCTTGACCTAAATCAAACTTGATGGACATGTTCCTTGGGTGTCATAGGGTATATTGAGGTATGTCCTAGGGCTTAGGAGTATGTCTTGGTCAAAAGTCAAAGCTACAGTTGACTTTTCCCTTAAAACCCTAATTGTGGTGCAGATGAAATTGAGACTTGTTGCTCAAGCTTCTTGGATTAATCCATTGTTCCAAATGGATAAATATAGTTCATTAGAGACCCTCAAACACTCTCTTGAGGTCTTGGCTCATGATTTGCCCTAAAAGTCAACTTAGGGGTGAATTAGGTCAAGAAACCCTAATTCCTGATTTTTGATGTATGCATCCCCTGAGGCAAAATTGACTTGATGGTTTTGTCCATGAGGTTCCATGGAGTATATTAGGATATGTTTTGAATAATTGGCTCATGCCCAGATGAAAATTTCCATCTGGAGGCCCTGGTCGACCAAAACCCTAATTTGGTGACACTGTCGATCTTGAGACTTAATCCACCTGGAAGGGAGCATCCTTGTGCTTAATCCTTAAAGTGGGAGTCCTTTTTGATCCTTTGTGAATGTTTGGGAGGTTAGACAAGTTGAAGATCATGTCATTCCTTGATTGATCATTTGTCTAAGCACTCAGAGAGGGCTTGAAACCCTAATTTTGATTGTAGTGGAGGCTCACCCATCTTTGGGGAGACTGACAAGGTAGGATGGTTCCCCCATATTGTGATGATGATTTGCACAATGATGAGAAATCTTAGTGGTCAAAATTTGGGGTATGACACTCCTTGGTCCTCCCTTGAGGTGTTCAGATGGATAGAGTTGCTTGCCTTTTGCAAAATTTGGGTAAATCGAGCAAAACTCCAAAATCTGCCTTGCTTTGGCAGTTTTCAGCAAGGCATATTGCCATTGTCATATCTCATGGCTTAAGTGGAATTTGATGGAGTTCTTGGCCATTTTGGAAAGCCCTTATATGATACAACAACTGTTTGATCATAATTGGTTTTGATACTTTTTGGATCCAAGTGAAAAATGCCCCTACATTTGGAAAAAAGTGAAGGCAGATTTTGACTTAGTGAAAATTTCATTAAGTGTTGGAAAAAATGACATTTCATGTTTTCAGCCATTTTGATCATTCCATAACTCAAAATCCATGATGAATTAGAATGAGGTGTAGTTGAAGCTTTTGTAGAGGGTAATGAGAGCTACAAATCCAGCTTTGGATGGGGAAAAATGGCCTTGTGGTTTAGGAGTTATGATCCTCCAAAGTTGGTACCCTAGCCACTTTGTTCCATAACTTAGAAAAATTTCTAAGTCTTTTATGGTTACCCCTTTTACAAGTTATCCAATGTTTCTTGATTTTTCTTGATGAATGATGATTCCAATCACACATTAACATCATTTTAGGGTTAAGGAACCATAATTGTGAAAAATCTCAAAAAGTCAAAGTTGACTTTTGTGCACAGTTGACTTTTTGTTAAATGAATTCCAAACTGTGCGATCCTCTATGAAATCAAGTCCTTGACCTAAATCAAACTTGATGGATTGATTTCATAGGTGTTATAGGGTGTATTGAATCATGTCCCAAGGTTTAGGAGCATGCCTGGGTCAAAAGTCAAAGGCACAATTGACTTTTTTCCCGCAAAACCTTAACTGTGGTACTGATGAACTTGAAACTTGGGAATCAAGCTTCTGAGATCAATCCATTGTTGTAAATGGATCAATGTGGTATATTGGAGACCCTAAAATCCTCTCTTGAGGTCTTGGCTCATGATTTGTCCCAAAAGTCAACTTAGGGGTGAATTAGGTCAAGAAACCCTAATTCCTTATTTTTTATGAATGCATCCCCTGAGGAAAAATTGACTTGATGATTGGGTTCATGATGTACCTTGGAGCATCTTAGTTTATGCTTTGAAGCATTGGCTCATGCCCAGAGGAAATTTCCATCTGGAGGCCCTGGTCGACCAAAACCCTAATTTGGTAACACTGGCGATCTTGAGGCTTAATCCACCTGGAAGGTAGAAACCTTGTGCTTAATCCTTGAGGTGGGAGTCCTCTTGATCCATTGGGGATGTTTGAGAGGTTAGACAAGTTGAAGATCATGTCATTCCTTGATTGATCTTTTGTCTAAAGGCTCTGAGAGGGCTTGAAACCCTAATTGTTGTTTGTAGTGAATGCTCACCCATCTTTGGGGAGACTGATGAGGCATAATGGTTCATCCATATTGTGGTGAGGATTTGCCCAATGATGGGAAATCTAAGTGGTCAAAATTTGGGGTATGATATATGCCCCTATTTAATCTTCTTGGACCCGATGGTGTGAATGGCGAAGGTATTCAGGCATTCAGGGTGCAAGGGATTAAATATCGGAATACCCGAAATTTTTATGATGGTTAAGAATGGTAGTTTACGCATCCTTCTTCTTTTTCTAAGCAATGATGCTCAAAAAAGGTAAAACTTCTCCTCAATCCTGGTTTCCTACCAAGGCACTAGTCTCGGTTTCTGAAATAAACTTCCCCTTGATCCTGGTTTCCTACCAAGGAACTGGTCTTAGTTTCTTAAATAAACTTCCCCTCGATCCTGGTTTCCTACCAAGGAACTAGTCTAAGTTTCTGAAATAAACTTCCCCTCGATCCTAGTTTCCTACCAAGGAATTCGTCTTAGTTTCTTAAATAAACTTCCCCTCGATCCTGTTTTCCTACCAAGGAACTGGTCTCAGTTTCTGATGTAAACTTCCCCTCGATCCTGGTTTCCTACCAAGGAACTGGTCTAAGTTTCTGATATAAACTTCCCCTCGATCCCGGTTTCCTACCAAGGAACTGGTCTAAGTTTCTTTTGTCAATAAACTTTCTTGACAAGGGACTCTATGTGTAGCGATTTTCCTCAAACTTCTCGCAGAATTTTCCTGGGGAGATGCCGTTTGACGGAAAAAGGTTCGATGCCAGACTTGCTGGGGAACCCAGTCGTCTGAGTTGTAGAGGTGCAAAAACTTCTCCGTTGGAGACTCCATTTGTCGACTCTATCAGGGAAAAAGAGTCTCTTGAGAGACTGCTTTTTCCTGGGGATATTGTATCATACTTTTCTCGGAAATCTTCTCGGAGAAACGCCATATGATGTGATCCAATTTTGAGGTGCTGATGACTTCATTAACATTGACTCTCTGGAGAGCAAAATCAATGTGTTGCTGAAAGTCTTTAGATGTGAGGCTTTCTCTGGGGATTTTTCTTAATCTGGGAAAGCGAAGACATCATCTTTAATGGCGAAGAGTGATGTTTGGTGAAGGTTCTCTGGCCTTTCAGAGGTTCAAGTTATCAAAGTGGTCAAAGGTCGACTCTAATCCAGAAATAAACTAGAGGAGAGAGATTGCTTAGACGCAACATTTCCTGACGAGGAAAGAACTGGCAACTCGATCGAGAGGACTTTTATCACTAGAGGATAGACCGACTAGAGAGATAGTGATGCAATATGAATGCGAATGTAAATCAATAATGCATGATGTATGTATGTTTATGCTGACAAAAATGACGCAACATACAGACTAGTGGATGAACACGACTGGATACTCGGCCACTGCTGGGGACGAAGAAGTACCGCTGGTGCAAGATAGCAATTCTGCTTGGCTTAGGAGAAATAGTCCCTGCGGGGAACACCGTTGGTCGGGCTTAGGAGGTAAGAACTATGTCGGGGATATCAAATGGGAAAGTCGCATCTGATACCACTGATCCTTCATTCAGATGCACTGGTTTAGAAGGAGTACTTTAATTCTGCACTTTGAGGTTCGATTACTTCCGACGAAGCGATCGATGTTCTTTCGATGTTCAACAGTCAAAAGAAATTGCCATCTTTATTTAAAAGCAGACAAGTTTTAACAAGTAAATTCATTTTTGCTTCGTTTCAAGAATTGTTGATCATGTTACAATGTCGTTCTGTAAAGCTAAAACAAATGAGAATTATAAACAAAAGCACAAGGGCTCAAATTTTATTGATAGAATGGAAATTAGCCAAACGCGTGATTCCATGGAGTATTTACAAAGTTAGAAAATGGTAAATTAAGGGAAAAGGGCTTCATTGAAACATAATGACTGCTATCCTTCTACCAACTTTGAATTCTGGACATCCTGAGCTTCCGTCGAAGATGACCTTGACTGGAGTTTTCTGATGGACGACATAACTGCTACTGAGGGACTTGCCTCTATTGGACAGAGTTACTTGCCATTATCCCTAATTTTTACCTGGATTGTACTGTGATGTTTCGAATCCACCGGGATGATTTTATAATTTTTTTTTATTTTTTCTCTAATTTTTGCCTGGATCACCCTTTCGGGTTTTCAATCCACCGAGACGTTTTTTTTTAGTTTAGGCGAAGTATTTCTTGACTACGTCAACATTCATGGGGTAGGTAAATCTTCTCCGTCCATGGTTGCAAGTCTCAAGGCGCCGCCTGAGAAAGCATTCTTGACCACATAGGGGCCGTCATAGGTCGGAGTCCACTTGCCCCGAGAATTAGTGAGGAATGATTGTATCTTTTTGAGCACGAGGTCTCCTTTCCTAAATACGCGAGGTCGGACCTTTTTGTCGAACACCTTCTTCATTCTCTATTAATACAGCTGACCATGGCATAGAGCCGTTATTCACTTTTCTTCGATCAGATTCAGCTCGTCGTGTTGACTCTGACACCATTCAGCTTTTGTAAGCTTAGTTTCCATTAATACCCAGATTGATGGGATCTCTACTTCTATGGGGAGCACTGCTTCCATGCCATACACTAGAGAGAAAGGGGTTGTCCCTGTTGAAGTGCGGATAGATGTACGATAACCGTGAAGAGCAAAGGGCAGCATTTCGTGCCAATCTTTGTAGGTTACAACCATCTTTTGAATGATCTTTTTGATATTCTTGTTAGCTGCTTCTACCGCTCCGTTCATCTTGGGTCGGTAGGGAGATGAGTTATGGTGTTCGATCTTGAACTCTACACACAACTCTTTCATCATCTTATTGTTCAAGTTGGATCCATTATTCGTAATGATCTGGCTTGGAACGCCATAACAGAAGATAATATTGTTTTTGATAAATCAGACCACGACTTGTCGGGTTACATTTGGCATATGGCGCTGCTTCGACCCATTTGGTGAAGTAATCAATGGCTACCAGGATGAACCGATGTCTGTTCGAAGCTTTAGGTTCGATCATCCCAATCATGTCGATTCCCTATATGGAAAAAGGCCATGGGGAAGAAAGAGCTTTGACATACGTTGGCGGTACATGGATTTTGTCGGAGTATATTTGACACTTGTGACACTTCCTCATGTACTTGTAGCAGTCGGATTCCATGGTCAACCAGTAGTATCTTGCTCTCAGAATTTTTCTCTCCATTGTGTGTCCATTGGCATGAGTACCAAAGGATCCTTCGTGAATTTCTTTTATCAACATGTTTGCTTCTGGTCTGTCTACACATCGGAGCAAGACCATGTTAAAGTTTCTCTTATAGAGTGTATCACCACTCAGGAAGAAACTTCCTGCCAACCTTCTGAGAGTCTTTCTGTCTTTCCTTAGTTCCCCAGGTGGGTACTCTTGTTTCTGAAGGAAGCATTTGATATCGTTATACCAACGTTTGTCATCTATGACTGCTTCAATCGTGAAGATGTAAGCGGACCTTTCAAGGCGCATTATGTCAATCTTAGGTAAGTCATTCCATTGACCTACACTAATCATGGAAGAAAGAGTGGCTAAAGCATCAGCCATGTGATTCTCATCACAAGGGATATGATGAAACTCGACTCTGTTGAAGAAAGGTAACAACCTTCTCGCGTAATCTTTGTAAGGAATCAGTCCTGATTGGTATGTGTTCCAATCTCCTTTGATCTGATTGATGACCAGAGCTGAGTCACCATATACATCCAAGTTCTTGATCCTTAAGCCACTCGCTTTTTCGAGACCCATGATACAAGCTTCGTATTCGGCCTCGTTGTTCGTGTATTTGAATGCAAGTCTGGCGGTGAAAGGAATGTGGGTACCCTGAGGGGTAACAATGATTGCCCAATTCCGTTTCCGTAATGATTGACAGCTCCATCAAAGATTAGTCCCCATTGGGAACCTGGTTCTGGCCCTTCACTGGGTAGCGGTTCATCGCAGTCTTTCATTTTTAGATACATGACATCTTCGTCTAGGAAGTTAAACCCGACTGACTCTTGATCGTCAATCGGTTAATGAGCCAAATGATCTGCTAAAATACTCCCTTTAACGACTTTTTGAGCATGGTACTCTATTTCATATTCTGATAACAACATCTGCCAACGGGCAATCCTTCCCGTGAGAGCAGGTTTTTCAAAGACATACTTGATTGGATCCATTTCTGAGATTAACCAAGTAGTGTGACGAATCATATACTGGCGAAGACGTTTGGCTGCCCAAGCCAAAGCACAACAAGTTTTCTCAAGCATAGTGTACCGAGTCTCGCAGTCGGTGAACTTCTTGCTTAGATAGTAAATGGTCGACTCTTTCCTTTTGGTTTCATCTTGTTGGCCAAGTACACAACCCATGGAGTCCTCTAAGACTATGAGGTAGATGATCACTGGTCTTCCTTCCACTGGAGGTGATAGAATCGGCGGATTCAACAGTTATTTCTTAATACTGTCGAAGCGGTTTGACAATCCTCTGTCCAAATACAGTCCTGGTTCTTTTTGAGTAATTTGAAAATTGGCGCGCATGTCGCGGTCATGAGGAATATAAATCTGGAAATGCAGTTTAAACGTCCCAGGAATCCCCTGACCTGTTTTTCAGTCTTTGGAGAAGGCATTTCTTGAATGGCCTTGACCTTGTCAGGATCAACCTCAATTCCCTTTTGGCTGACGACGAACCCTAAGAGTTTCCCTGAACGGACACCGAAGGTGCATTTGTTGGGATTCAAGCGGAGTTTGTACTTTCTCAACCGCTCGAATAGTTTTGACAGGTGGGTCACATGCTCCTCTTCCATTTTAGATTTTGCAATCATGTCATCGACATATACCACGACTTCTTTGTGTATCATGTCATGAAACAGAGTAGTCATGGCCCTTTGATAGGTTGCCCCGACATTCTTCAAATCGAACGTCATTACCTTGTAACAAAAGGTACCCCATGGGGTAATGAACGAAGTTTTCTCCATGTCTTTCAGCGCCATTTTTATCTGATTATAGCCCAAGAATCCATCCATGAATGAGAAAACTTTGAACTTTGCTGTACTGTCTACCAGCATGTCGATGTGTGGTAAAGGAAAGTCGTCCTTTGGACTAGCCTTGTTTAGATCTCTATAGTCGACACACATTCTGACCTTTCCGTCCTTTTTCGGAACGGGTACTATGTTGGCTAACCATTGAGGATATTCTGATGTGGCGAGGAAGCCTGCGTCAATCTGTTTATGTACTTCCTCTTTGATTTTGATGGCCATGTCAGGGTGAGTCCATCTCAACCTTTGTTTTATTGGGGGAAATTCTGACCTTAATGGTAAATGATGTTCCACGATGCTGGTATCCAACCCTGGCATATCCTGATAGGACCAAGCGAACACATCAGGGAATTCTCTGAGAAGCTTTGTCAAACTCTCTTTGGCAGTTGGACTGAGCAGTGCCCCATTCCTGATTTCTTTTCTCTCTCTTTCTGAAACCAGGTTTACCATTTCCAACGACTCTTTGTGAGGTTCAATTGACCTTTCCTTCTGTCTGAGTAGTCGGGAGATCTCCTCTGGAATTTCATCGTCACCTTCTTCTTCAGCCCCAAATATCGGGAACTCAAAGTTGGGAGAAGGCATCAGATCGTACGTTTCAACGGGGTTTAAAACAAGAAATCTGCATGACGTGATGATTTGTGTTTAGAAGAGATAGAGAGAATGCAAGTGTGTGCAGTGTATTTTTTTGTTTACTGCTTGTTTTTATTATTTGAATTGTTTTTTAGGATTACCATTTTCCGAGAAAGTGAAAAGAGAAAACAACAATAAATGTGGAAATTACATAATGACGTTATTTTATTTATGAAATAGTCGATTCTTGAAACTACAACCTTATAAAACAAAAATTTGTCGCTTTGGGCAAAGCGAAGAGGGATAATTTACAGAAAGCGAGCACTATCAAAACATCTGTTTCACCTGGGCAGGGTGAAAGGTCAAAAAGACGGCAATTACTTTGACTTATGGACAATCTTCGGCACATCGACAGCAACCCATTGGCGGCGAACTCCTCGGTGAATCACAAAGTTTGGTATCTTCCTTAATTTGTCTTCAAAAATAACGCTGATTTCTGGTGGAGCAGGATCATTGGAATCTGTCTCCCAGGCAGAGTTGTCGTAGGAGGATCCTTCTGTTGTATTTTGCATAGGATTTGTGCTCTCAGGAAAATCTCCCCATCGAGTTAGCTGGATGTCTTCGAACCTGATACGAGAGCTTTCAGGAGCAGTGTACTTGACCATAAAGTCGTATTTTCCACTTGGTTGTCCTAAGGTGTCCCACACTTCTTTGGAACTGGAGGAGTCATCCCTTTCGATGACGTTGACCTCTGGAAAAGCGTAGTTGATGAATTCTATTCTGGCAAGCTTTACCAATTCATCGTCATATTGGATATTTTCTGAATGACCTGAGTAATGATCCCATGACATGGTGGGGATGCAGGTATTCTGTTCAATGATGCTCAGCTGATTTTCATTATTCGGCTGATTTTCTTGCCCCAAATTGCCTGGATACGGTTGCCAGATAGGCAGGCCATCCATTGGGCCATAATATTCGTGGTCAAAGTTGTCCTTCATCAGAGTGTCTTCCTCTAATGAGTTTGGTGGAGCACGGCATCCTTCCGGATCACAACCTCCGTATATCATTTCGACGTCTGACCTTGGTATAAATTTCAGACTCTGTACAGGATAACAAAATGGCGTAGGCACCTCTTCCTGAGACATATAACCGTCCTCATTAAGATAGGACTTCCATTCCTCATCTATGTCGGAGGGGTCCTCCTCGTTGATAGTATGGACTGCTTGAGACACTGGGTGAAGGAAGCCTCCACTGTGGAAGAAGTCCTGAATGGGATGAAAACTTTCATCATTAGTAGCTGTCTGGGTGCAGGTTGCAGAAAAACCAAGACCCTTCTTTGTTTTATTATTAGTAGGAATGACAAGTTGTCCCCATCCTTTCATATTGTTACTTTTGATCACTTCGAGAGCATCTCTGTATGAGGCAATCGAGGTTCCTTTCTCTGATTGATTCTCATTGCTCACCGAAAGTGCTTGGAACTGAGTCCCAACAACCTCCTCGGGTTCTATACAAGTAGATAATGACAAGTTACTCACGATCAAGGCTTGTTCTCCATAAATAGTGACGAGTTGATCGTTCTTGATGAACTTCAGTTTTTGGTTCAGTGTCGAAGTGACTGCCCCAGCCTGGTGTATCCAAGGCCTTCCTAATAAGCAATTGTATGTTGCCCGGATCTCCATGACCTGGAAAGTGATTTGGAAAGTGTGAGGACCGATAGTTATGGGAAGGTCGACTTTGCCGACAACTACTTTCCGAGATCCGTCAAACGCTTTGACGATAACCTCACTGCCCCTCATCGGGGATCCTTTGAATGATAGTCGCAATAAAGTGGACTTTGGCATAACGTTGATGGCCGATCATGTGTCTACCAGTACGCTGGCTAAAGCATCATCCTGGCAGTTGACTGTGATATTGAGCGCCATGTTGTGACTTTTGCCTCCCTCTGGCAAGTCCTCATCACTGAATCCTAAGTTGTTGCAGGAAGTGATGTTAGAGATGATGCTATCGAACTGTCATATTGACACATCCTGTTCCACAAAGGCCTGCTCTAAGACTTTTTGTAGAGCCTCCCTGTGGGCTTCGGAACTGAGTAAAAGTGATAGCACAGAGATCTTTGAAGGAGTTTGTAACAGCTGATCAACAATGTTGTATTCACTCCTTTGGATGAGCTTCAAAATCTCATCATTGTTTTTCGAAAGGTCAGGATTACTGGATTGACTGACTGGTGGATCGGGAACTTCCGTTTGAGGTTCCTTTTCTTTGCTAGGTTCTCCAACTCCTCGGTTGAAGATTCGACCGCTCCGTGTTACTCGACTGATGTCTGCAATATTCATGACGGAGGGTAATGGAGTTTCCTTTCCATTCTCAATTGTTGTTGCACCGTATTTGTAAGGGATCGCCTTAGCTGATTCATACGGTAATGGTCCTGGTAGATAGATCACCACATGAGCCTTCTGATTACTCTGACTGTCATAAGTAACTTCAATCAGCTCCTGGCTAGGAACATTTGATTAGTCCAGTAGAGGGATGATGGTACAAACATCCTTGTTCTGTTGATGACCAGAGATTATGACAACATCTCTGATTTGATCAGTGAATTAGTCCAGTGTCCAGTCAATTGGCTCGGAACCCGGACATGGGCGAATCTATCTACGATCCACCTGACCCTGAAGAGCTGCCCGCACAAGGTAGCATCCTTGGTTATTCTCCGAGCAGACCCTACAGTGTTTATAGTTGTGCGGTGGCACTTGGCCAAGCCCGCTTTGGATGCAGTGTAACCTCACTAGGTCAGTTCCCACAGAACGGACATCCTGATTTTGACATCTAGTAGGGTTCCCATTAAGCATACTGATCTGCTGCGTGTTTTCATCCATATAGATCGGAAGCCACTAGTGGTTTAACAAGTGTTGTAAAGTTCTTTGAACGAGAGCGCACCCTTGGTTACTCTCACTGCATACTTTACAGTTCGGATAATTGTGAAAAGTAAGAAAACCGAGTTGGACTTGCCTGGCGTGTAACTCCAAGAAGCTGGTATTCATCAGACTAATATCAAAGATTTGGATCATGTTGATCTGATAAGGATTTCTATCATGGTAGTCCTGGATCCACCCAAGATCCATCTGATGCTGGAGGGCCTCTTGTATGAAAGGGCATCCCTGTTTGTTTACCGAGCAAGTCAGACAGGAATTATAATCGTGTCGTGGCAGATTATGATACTGGCTTTGCCTTGAGTACATTTCCACCAAATTAACATTCATTGCACGGATGTCGTGGTTCTGAATGACGTGGGAATTCGTACATGTCATGTTGACTCCACGAACTCAGTGCTCTTGGATCCATCCAAGATCCAATTGTTCCTGTAGAGCTGCTTGCACCACAGAACATCCCTGATTGTTCTTAGAGCAGGTATCACACCGGTGATAGTTATTAGGTGGCAGATGGCCATATCTACTCTGTCTACAATGCATCTTGACCAAGTTGGCCCTTAATAAGAGTACATCATGAATTTGATAGGTGTTGTTAGACTCTCCCTCTATCAAATTGACTGCAGCTTTTTCGTGTTGAGGCAGCGGGTTCGTGAGAACATTAGGATTCGTATCCTTGAAAGATAATACCCCGCTCCTAACAAGCTTTTGCACATCGGATTTGAAACTGAGACAGTTTTCTATGTTATGCCCTGGTCCTCCTTGATGGTAAGGACACGTCTGATCCGCTTTGAACCAAAAAGGCAGATTTTCCAGTAGTGTAAGAGGAGACTTAGTCTGGACATGCCCCTTGACCAGTAGTAACGGAAATAGTTCTGCGTACAACATTGGTATAGGATCAAACCCTGATGGTCGTGTTGAACGGTTGTTGTTGTATGGAGGACGAGCCTGCTGAAGAGGTTGGTGTGTCCTTTGCTGATATTGCTGTTGCTCATTTTTCAAAACTTAAACAAAAATCACAAATGGTTTATTCAAACCTATTTGGTATTTTATTTGATTTTCTTTAAATATTTACTTTTAAAGAATAATAAATTAGGGTTTCTTTGGTTTTCACCCTCGCAAAACATTTTCAAACACTCATGGGCCTCTATTAGAGTGTAAGACCCAACCCTCTTTGAAAACCTATTTTTGGGCCTCACTTATTGTATAAGACCCACCGCGTTTTCAAAAATCTCGGCGCAATCGCCATTTCAAACAAAAACCAACCCTGGGCCTCTCCTTGAGCTATAAGCCCCATTCAAAAATCTTTGGGCCTTTAATAGAGTGTAAGACCTAATCCCCTTTTAACCAAAACAATTTTGGGCCTCAGACATTGTATAAGTCCCTCTGGATTAAAAGAAAACCTCGGCGCGATCGCCAATTCAAAAATAAATCATCTGGGCCTACCCTCGTGTTATAAGCCCAATCCTTTTTCCTTAAACCTCTTGGGCCTCTTGAGAGAGTGTAAGACCCATCCCCTTGTACAGGAAACCTTTCTCAAGACTCAGTCACTTGTATAAGTCTCTGTACAAAATGACAGTATGATCACGGATAAAACCTTGGGCCTCTCCTTGAGCTGTAAGCCCCAACATCTTTTCAAAGCACTTTCTCCTTTGATTTTGAATATACTGTTGTTTTCAATCTTTCTTTGTTGAACAAATAACCAAACAGCATGGAAGCTCTACAACCGAGTAAGTGTTTATATGCTTTCTTTACCCACTTTCATATGTATATAACTGTACTGTAGGGTTGTTTCACTGTAAGTCTTCTTTCATAAACTCATATCAACTGTGTAATACAAGTATAGATATTTAGAGTTTCCCCGACAACTACGTCTAGCACTAAGCCCAGTTGATCACTCTTAAATAGACTAAACTAGATCCCCATAGGATTACCAGATACAGTCTTCCCTCCTCTTGGGGTTAAACAATATGGAGATGTGAAAGGCAGATTCTTTTTGAACCCTTTCTCAGACTGTCACCTTTAAAAGTTGTCAAAGAAACTCTACTCCCCAACGATGATCTTTTCTCTGTGAATGGCATCTCTTGAGTTTCTTCCAAATTCTCGGACTTTCCTGGCTTGATCCATTCTCGGTGAATGGCATGTCTTGAACTTCTCGGGGTTTGGGGACCCACAGGCTTCCTAAAAGCATCCCCGCCTCCTCTTGGGCATTGTACAAGGACCCTACGACTTCTTATAAGTATTCATAACCTCCTCTTAGGCTTCATATAAGGATTCTTCCTTCAGGAAGAGAGCCTCCTCTTGGGCTTCGTACAAATTGTCCCTCGGCTTCTTAAAAGTTTCCAGCCTCCTCTTGGGCTTCGTACAAATTGTCCCGACGACCTTCTAGAGGTATAGGAACAGAAATTAGTCATCTTAATAGAACAGTCTTTCAAAGAGTCTAGATCCTACTACTGTTTCTCTAAGCATTGTACAAAAGATAAAACTCTAGACTCGGACAGTCTAACTTCCTTGAGTCTCGAAGGCATTCTCAAGTCCCTTTCAAAAATGGGGAAAACACCCGCAGACTTGGACAGTCTCAACACCCCTCTGGATTTCCCATTTCCTTAAAGAACAGGAAATAACCCTGATCCTCTGATCAAATCCCAAAGCATAACCTTCCCTTTAATCAGTCTCTTTATAAGAACTAATTTTCTCTTTTAACCAACATACTGGACCTGCCACAACCATCCTTTAGCCTCCATCTCGGGCTTTGTACGAGATACAAAAAGGCTCTCTTGTTGAGTCACCACTCTTCAGCCTCTATCTCGGGCTTCGTACGAGATACAAAAACATTCTCTTGTTGAGTATAAAGGACTCTCTTGTTGAGTCACACCTTTTAGCTTCCGTCTTGGGCTTCGTACAAGACACATATAAAAGCACTCGCTTGTTGAGTCAACCCTTTTAGCCTTTATCTCGGGCTTCGTACGAGACACACAAAAAACACCCTCTTGTTGGGCATAGCCTCCTCTTAGGCTTTGTATAAGGAAACCCCGGTTGAGTCAATCAACCTTTTAGCATCAAGCTCTGCCTCGTCCACAGCATACAAACATCAACAACTCATGTTCCCTTCGTCTAATTGCTGTAAGCGGCAAGCCTCTGGATTATTTACATCCACGCCACTGTCCCACTTTTAGCATGAGAAATTTCAAAGGAAAGATAGCATTGCTCTACACTGAGTTAAAGTCTTCTCCTTTAGGTTACAAATCCCCTATAAAGGAAAGTATGGCATTGCCTGATTCACATATCCCAGTTAAAGTAATTCTCCTTTATAATCAGTCATCCAACAATTGTGACAAACAGACCCCTTTAGAGATGACAAATTCTCTCCAAAGTCAACACCTTTTTAGCTTCACATCTTGGGCTTCGAACAAGATACAAATAGACCCTTCAACTTCATATCTTGGGCTTTGAGCAACATACAAACCCCCTTTAGCTTCACGTCTTGGGCTTTGAACAAGACACCAAAACACCACTTCCTCCCATAGAATAGGAGGAACTACAATCGCTCTGATTTCCCTGTTTCGGTAAACGGGAATACGTAGGCATAAGATTGCAAGAAAAATCTTAGCGAGCACACTAATCCAAAACCCAAATCCCGTACCTTCATACATCAATCGAAAAGCATCAGTCCTAGCATCCTACCCATGAACATTCCCGGTGTTCCGTTCTAAACAAAGTAAGAAGAAAGAGCCCCCATTACCATATAGCATCTGTAACCTAACAGACCGCTGTTTAAACTCAGTATGCAAGCAGGGTTAATTGGAGACATCTATTTCCCTTCCTTTGTCAGCTTAATAGGATAAAAAATGAATCGACCTGTAGTAACCCCAAAGAGCGACAGTGCTTAAGAACCACGTCCAAAATCGCTCGTTATAGAAAAGTGGCGCCCACCGTGGGGCCCTTTCTTTCTTTCTTAAAAGTTAGGGTGAAAACCATAGGCAAGTCATTTTCATGGCGGTGTTCGCCATAGAAAAGCGGCGCCCACCGTGGGGCCTTTTCTTTCTTTCTTTGGGATTTCACTGGGATAGGACTTTTTTTTTACTCCACTAGGATCTTAGGTCAAAAACTTTAAAGTTAGGAAGGTACCACAGGATGGCGACTCCACCGGGGAGCCATTTTCTGTCAGGAACATAGGATTCATAGCTCTTTAAAGTCTAGTACTTTAGGACAAATATATATAATGCTTTTCCTAATTGATATCTGTGTTTATTTTTATGCTAATGGGAATGCGTGTGATGCCGCATGTGGAAAGATTGAGTATACACCTAGGAAAAACCTCTTTTAGTGGTGCGGAAACTATTGGAAATGATTGTCACGCGATACCACCCTCTTCTGATGGTTCTTCGAAAAACATCACCTAGCACGGTTCCCGGCCCGCTGGTGTTTTCTCGACAAGAACTGATGATTTTGAGAGACAGGTACAAAAATCACTAGTATAAACCTTTGGGATGGGTAGAGCCTTGACTCCATGACAACAACCCTTTGACCCCATGTTTTTTCTATGTTTTTGTGTGCTGCATTCATGCATTCATCTAAAAAACATTAAACCAAAGAAAAACTTCTCTTCTAGTCTCTCTTTTTCAAATTAAACTAAGACAATGATTGCAAATGTCAGAGAAAAAGATTGCGCTCATGGATTTCGGTAGAAGGAGAACTCATAAGTACACCTTCAGGGTTCTAAAGCTAGAGGATTTGAGAGAACTAGCAAGGATGATCACTAACCCTGAAGATTTCAGAGCCAAATACAGAGGTCTTCTACCTCTGTTAAGAATCCATGTGATTAAAGGAATCATGGAGGCACTCATTCAGTTTTACGATCCGGTCTATCACTGTTTCACATTCCCGGATTACCAGCTCGCACCAACGCTGGAGGAGTACTCTCACCTGACCAATTTGCACATTACTGATCGAGCTCCATTTTCTGGACTAGAAGAAATTCCAAAGGATCAGGCCATTGCAAGAGCAATTTATTTGGATGAGTCGGAAGTCAAGACTCACATGACCACTAAGGGAGGGCTCCCGGGTTTACCAGCCCAGTTCCTGACAAAGAAGGCTCTGTACTTTGCTAGTATAGGGAACATGAATGCTTTTGAAAGCATCTTTGTCTTATTCACCTACAGGTTATTTCTGTTTCCCAACATTAATAACTTCGTCGATATCAACGCCATTAAGGTTTTTCTCATTGGAAACCCTGTGCCAACTATGCTCGCGGACGCGTATCATTCTGTACACTTAGGGAATTTGTACAGCGGAGGAATGATCACGTGTTGTGTGCCCCTGCTGTATAAGTGGTTTATCTCCCATTTTCCCAAGTCTGCTACTTTTTGGGATCATAGGAATGCCTTATGTTGGTCGCAGAAAATCATGTCCTTCACCAACTCTGACATAAATTAGTGCAATAGGATTTATGACGGGATCAGGATCATTGACCGTTGTGGAAACTCCCCAACGTACCCCTCATAGGAACTAAGGGAGGAATCAATTACCATCCAGTTTTAGTTCGTCGTCAATTTGGATACCCGATGAGGCATATCCCGCGTAATGCTCATCTGGAAGGTCTTTTCTTCAAGGAAGGAGAAAGTGACAGGGCACTAAAGACGGAAATAGTGCACGCTTGGAAACATGTTCATAAGAAAGGACGGGAGTCTCTAGGAAAACCAGACTGTGTCTCGGTGGAGCCTTATCTCCACTGGGTATAAGCTAGATCTCTCAAGCTAAAGATGCCTTATCCTCGTCATGGAGTTCTTCCGCCAAGGGAATCTGTCATGTACTTCATGACTAAAACGGAAAAACTTTAGGTTACTCTCAACAAAGTTCAACAGGAGAGGAGGTCTTGGAAGAACAAATACCGCACCCTCAATGTGGAGTGTACCAAAATACAGCAACTGCTGAAAGATAAGGATGCTCTAATTGAGATTTTGGAGAAACATGCTGTGGATAATCAGGATGACCAAAGGAATTTGCTCGTTCCTTTCACTTGGCAAAAGAATGATAACCTGACAACGGCTCAAGAGCCCCGGTCAAAGAAAAGGAAAGTATCAGAATCAGCACCCGGGTTCTCCTCAGGGAGGACTCAGGACCCATTAACTTAGGTTTCTGTTTCCGCACCTTGTAATCTACTATATTTCTATTGTCGCAATCCTTTGAATTCAATAAAACGGGGTTTCCCCACTGTTTGATATTTGCAATCTAATTGTCGAAGTTTACTTTGAATAAACAAAAATAATTAATAATCATTGCATTCATCATTCTCACGTCACGCATTCTTTTTACCTACGAATCTCACATTTGTGTCTCGGTTCTAGAGTCAAACTGTCTCATTCGTACAATACTCGTGCCAATCGTCAGAAAAAGATGGATGATCTCGAGGAAGAGAACAGAGAGTTGAGAGAAGAGATCGACACTCTGAGAGAGGATATGAGAAAGCTTCGTAACAACATGCATCCCATGGCAGAAGCTCAGCTACAAAGGACTGTGATCTCGGAGATCACCTCAACGCCCATAGTGGAAAAGTCTGATCCTAGGTACAAAATGCCGAAAGATCGTCCCTGGGGCATGCCACTCAACTATATCCTGGAAGGATATATCCCGTTGATCAATGAGAATCAGGGGACTGCAGCAGGAACTGCTGGGCCTGAAGGATACAAACTTCAGGAAAACGAAGATGCCAGGGGCATGACAGCAACTCCTGAAGGTTACAAACTTTGGGAGACACCGAGAGTCTCGTCCATAATGACTATACCACCGCCCGTGGTACACACTGTTCCGGAAGGACAGATTCCCCAGATACCTTCTGGTGGAAACGACAACATGTTTGAAAGAATGAATGAGTTCCAGGAATAGTTCCTGGGAATGCAGAAAGAACTGCAGGCCCTTCGCGGTCAGGATCTATTTGGAAAGGACGCCGCAGACCTCTGTTTGGTCCCAAACGTGAAAGTCCCGCACAAATTCCAGGTGCCTGACTTTGAAATGTACAAGGATAACTCTTGCCCTCAGAGTCACTTGGTGATGTACGTTCGGCGGATGTCAGCTCAGACAAAAAATCAGGACCTACTGATTCACTACTTTCAGGATAGTTTAACCGGTGCCGCACTAAAATGGTACATGGGTTTAAACCGTGCTACGATTAGCACTTTCAGAGATCTTGGCACTGCCTTCGTCCAACAATATAAATACAATCTGGACATGGCACCAGACAGAGATCAACTCCAATCAATGTCACAAAAGGACAAGGAAATCTTTAAGGAATACGCTCAGAGATGGCGTGAAATTGCCGCTCAAATTTGTCCACCTCTTGAGAAAAAAGAGATGACAAAGATATTCTTAAAGACCTTGAGCTCATTTTACTATGACAGAATGGTTACCAGTGCGCCCAGCGACTTCACCGAAATGGTCAGCATGGGAGTTCGTCTTGAGGAATCCGTCCGAGAAGGACATTTAGTAAAAGACGCTGGATCATCAAGTAGTGCAAAATGATACGGTAGTGCTCTCCCTAAGAAAAAAGAGCAGGATATTGGGAATATCTCTCTCGGAAAGCAAAGGCGACATTATCAACCAGTAGCAGATGTAACTCCTACTATCAATCCTGCGCCTATTCCTACGTATCAACCTTAGGTTGCGCAGAGCCAACCTAATCAGCAAAGGACACAACAGCCTCTTCAGCAGGCTCGTCCTCCATACAAAAACAACCGTACAATGCGTCCACCAGGATTTGATCCTATACCCGTATCGTACACAGAACTATTGCCGTTACTACTGGCTAAGGGGCATGTCCAGACTAAGTCCCCTATTACAGTACCGGAAAATCTGCCTTTTAGGTTTAAGGTGGATCAGACTTGCCCTTACCATCAAGGAGGACCAGGGCATAACATAGAGAACTGTCTCAATTTCAAATCTGACGTGCAAAAGCTTGTTAGGAGCGGGGTCGTATCTTTCAAGGATACGAATCCTAATGTTCTCACGAACCCGCTGCCTCAACACGAGAAGGCTACGGTCAATTTGATAGAAGGAGAGACTAACAACATCTATCAAATTCATGATGTACTCTTATTAAGGGCCAACTTGGTCAAGATGCATTATAGACAGAGTGGATATGGTCATGTGCCACCTCATAATTATCACCAGTGTGATATTTGCTCTAAAAGCAGTCGAGGATGTTCTGTGGTGCAATCAGCTCTACAGGAACAGATGGATCTCGGATGTATCCAAGAGCACCGAGTTCGTGGAGTTAACATGGTTTACACGAATTCTAACATCATTCAAAACCAAGACATTCGTGCAATGAATGTGAATTTGGTGGCGATGCACTCCAAGAAAAGCCAGTATCATAATCTGCCGCGGCACGATTACTTTTCCTATCTGACTTGCTCGGTAAACAAACAGGGATGCTCTTTTGTGCAAGAGGCCCTCCAGCGTCAGATGGATCTTGGGTGGATCCAGGACTACCATGATAAGAATCCCTATCAGATCAACATGATCCAAATCTTTGACATTCCCTTGATGAATACCAGCCTGGTGGAGTTACATGCTAAACAGGTCCGGCTCAGGTTCCTGGTATCACATGATTATCAGAGCTATAAGGCGGGCTAGGAAAATGATCAAGGTTGTGCCCTTGTCCAGGAAACACTTCAACACTTGTTGAATCACTGGTGGCTTCCAATCTATATGGATGAAGACACCCAGCAAATTAGTATTACCAACGGGAACCCTACTCGGCATCAAAGTCGGGATGTTCGATCTGTGGAAACTGACCTAGTGAGTTTACATTGTATTCAAAGCGGGCGTGGCCAGGTGCCACCACACAACTATGAATGTTGTAGAGTCTGTTCGGAAAGTAACTAAGGATGTTACCTTGTGCGAGCAGCTCTTCAGGGTCAGGTGAATCGTAGAGAGATTCGCCCATATCTGGGTTCCGGGCCAATCAACTGGGCACCGGACTACATTGCTGATCAAATTGAGGAAGTTGTAGTAATCTCTGATCATCAGAGGGCTAGGGATGTTTTTGCCATGATTCCTCTACTTGACGAACCGAGAGTTCCTAACCAGGAACGGATCGAAATTGCTTACGATGGTCGGACAAATCAGAAGGCTCCCATAGTCATCTATCTACCGGGACCACTACCGTATGAATCAACTAAGGCTATCCCTTACAAATACGGTGCAACAATAGTTGAAAATGGAAAGGAAATTCCATTACCCTCCGTCGTGAATATTGCAGACATCAGTCGAGTAACACGGAATGGTAGAATCTTCAACCGAGGAATTGGAGAACCCAGCAGAGAAAAGGAACCTCAGACAGAAGTTCCCAATCCACCAGTCGATCAATCCAGTAATCCCGACCTTTCGAAAATCGATGATGAGATGCTGAAGCTCATCCAAAGGAGTGAATAAAACATTGTTGATCAACTGTTACAAACTCCTTCAAAGATTTCGGTATTATCACTTTTGCTAAGTTCAGAAGCGCACAGGGAGGCTCTACAGAAAGTCCTAAAGCAAGCCTTTGTGGAACAGGATGTCACAATCAGACAGTTCGATAGCATTGTCTCTAACATCACTTCCTGTAATAACTTGGGATTTAGTGATGAGGAATTACCTGAAGAGGGTCGCCGTCACAACATGACGCTCAGTATCACAGAAAGCTGCCAGGGCGATGCTTTAGCCGGCGTACTGGTAGACACAGGGTCAGCCCTGAATGTTATTCCGAAATCCACTTTGATGCAATTATCCTTCGAAGAACCTCCGATGAGAACCAGCGAGGTCGTCGTCAAAGCATTTGATGGATCCAGAAAAGCAGTTATCGGCGAAGCCGACCATCCCATAACTATTGGTCCTCAGACTTTCCAAGTCACTTTCCAGGTCATGGATATCTAGGCAACGTACAGTTGTTTATTAGGAAGACCTTGGATACACCAGGTTGGGGCGGTCACCTTGACCCTCCACCAAAAGTTAAAGTTCGTCCAGAACAACCGGCTCGTCACGGTCTGTGGAGAACAAGCCTTGCTCGTGAGTAACTTATCATCATCTACTGGTGTAGAACCCGAGGAGGTTATTGGAACTCAGTTCCAAGCACTGTCGGTGAGCAAGGACAATCAATCCGAAGAGGGAACTTCCATTTTCTCATACAAGGATGCTATCAAAGAAGTCGAGGGTGCCAATACAAAAGGATGAGGACATCTTGTCATTCCTACTGACAATAAAACAAAGAAGGGTCTTGGTTTTTCTGCAACCTGTACCCAGACAACTACTACCAGCAATGAAAGTCTTCATCCCATTCAGGACTTCTTCCACAGTGGAGGTTTCCTTCATCCAGTGCCTCAAGAAGTGCATACCATCAATAAAGACAATTCTTCGGATATGGAGGAAGAATGGGAATCTTATCTCAATGAGGACGGTTATATGTCTCAGGACGAAACGCATATTCCCTTTTGCTTTCCTACACAGAGTCTGAGGTTTATACCCAGGTCAGACGTCGAAATGATATATGGAGATTGTGATCCGGAAGGATGTCGGGCCCCACCAAAATCATTAGAGGAGGACACTCTAATGAAAGACAACTTTGCCCATGACTATTATGGCCCAATGGATGGCCTGCCTATCTGGCAGCCGTATCCCGGAGACTTGGGGCAACGAAATCAGCCAAACAATGAAAATCAGCAGAGCATCATTGAACAGAATACCTGTGTCCCCGCCATACCACGGGATCAACACCCAGGTTATCATGAGAATACCCAGCACGACGATGAATTTGCAATGTTTGCAGGACTAGAATTCATCAACTATGCTTTTCCCGAGGTCAACGTCATCTAGAGAGATGACTCCTCCAGTTCCAAAGAAGTGTGGGACACCCTGGGACAACCAAGTGGAAAATACGACTATATGGTCAAGTACACTGCTCCCGAAAGCTCTCGTATCAGGCTCGAAGACATCCAGGCAACTGGATGGGGAGATCTACCTGAGAGCACAAATACTATGCAAAATACAATAGGGGAATCCTCCTACGACAACTCTGCCTGGGAGACAGATTCCAATGATCCTGCTCCACCATAAATCGTCGTTATTTCTAAATACAAATCGAGGAAGGTGTCAGACTTTGTGATTCACCGAGGAGTTCTCCGCTAATGGGTTATTGTCGATGATCCGAGGATAGTTCATAAGTCAAAGTAATTTCCATCTTTAACCTTTCACCCTGTCCATGTGAAACAGATGTTTTGATAGGGCTCACTTTCTGTAAATTTCCCTCTTCGCTTCGCCCAAAGCGACACAGTTTTGTTTTATATGGCTGTAGTTTCAAGAATCGACTTGTTCATTAATAAAATAACGCCGTTCTGTAATTTTCGCATTAATTGTTGTTTTCTCTTTTCGCTTTTTTCAGAAAATGGTAATCCTAAAAAACAAATCAATAATAAAAACAAGCAGTTATCAAAAAATACACTGCACACACACTTGCATTTTCTCTATCTCTTCTAAACACAAATCATCACGTCATGCAGATTGCTTGTTTTAAACCCCATTGAAACATACGATCCGATGCCTTCTCCCGACTTTGAGTTCCCGGTATTCGGGGCTGAAGAAGAAGTTGACAACGAAATTCCAGAAGAGATCTCCCGATTACTCAGGCAAGAGGAAAGGTCCATCGAGCCTCACAAAGAGTCGTTGGAAACGGTAAACTTGGGTTTAGAAAAAGAGAGAAAAGAAATCAGGATTGGGTCACTGCTCACTCCAATTGCCAAAGAGGGTTTGATAAAGCTTCTCAAAGAATTCCCCGATGTATTCGCTTGGTCCTATCAAGACATGCCAGGGTTCGATACCAGCATCGTGGAACATCACTTACCGTTAAGATCGAAATGTCCGCCAGTAAAACAGAGGTTGAGACGGACCCATACGGACATGGCCATCAAAATCAAAGAGGAGATACAGAAGCAGATTGACGCGGGTTTCCTCGCCACATCAGAATATCCTCAATGGTTAGCCAACATCGTACCTGTTCCCAAAAAGGGCGGAATGGTCAGGATGTGTTTCGACTACAGAGATCTAAACAAGGCTAGTCCAAAGGCCGACTTTCCTTTGCCACACATTGACATGCTGGTAGACAGTACAACAAATTTCAAAGTTTTCTTCTTCATGGATGGATTCTCGGGCTATAACCAAATCAAAATGGCGCGGAAAGACATGGAGAAAACTTCCTTCATCACCCCATGGGGGACCTTTTGTTACAAGGTAATGCCGTTCAGTTTGAAGAACGCTGGGGCAACCTATCAAAGGGCCATGACTACTCTGTTTCATGACATGATACACAAAGAAATCGAGGTATATGTCAATGATATGATTGCAAAATCTAAGACAGAAGAGGAGCATGTGACCCACCTGTCAAAACTATTCGAACGTTTGAGAAAGTACAAACTCCACTTGAATCCCAACAAGTGCACCTTCGGTGTCCGTTCAGGGAAACTCTTAGGGTTCATCGTCAGCCAGAAAGGAATTGAGGATGATCCTGACAAGGTCAAGGCCATTCAAGAAATGCCTTCTCCGAAAACTGAAAAACAAGTTAGAGGATTCTTGGGACGTTTGAACTACATTTCCAGATTCATATTCCTTATGACCGCAACATGTGTGCCAATCTTCAAATTGCTCAAAAAGAATCAGGATTGCGTTTGGACAAAAGCTTGTCAAACCGCCTTCGACAGTATTAAGGAATACCTGTTGAATCCGACGATTCTATCACCTCCAGTGGAAGGAAGACCACTAATCATCTACTTAACAGTCTTGGAAGACTCCATGGGATGTGTACTTGGCCAACAAGACGAAACCAAAAGGAAGGAGTCTGCCATCTACTATTTGAGCAACAAGTTCACCTACTGCGAGACTCGGTACACTATGCTTGAGAAAACTTGTTGCGCTTTGGCTTGGGAAGCCAAACGTCTTCGCCAGAACATGATTCATCACACTACTTGGTTGGTCTCCGAAATGGATCCTATCAAGTATGTTTTTGAAAAGCCTGCTCTCATAGGAAGGATCGCCCGTTGGCAGATGTTGTTATCAGAATATGACATAGAGTACCATGCTCAAAAAGCCGTTAAAGGGAGTATTTTAGCCGATCATTTAGGTCATCAACCGATTGAAGATTAGGAATCAATCGGGTTTGACTTCCCAGATGAAGATGTCGTGTATTTGAAAATGAACGATTGTGATGAACCACTAGCCAGTGAAGGGCCAGAACCAGGTTCCCAGTGGGGACTAATCTTTGACGGAGCTGTCAATCATTACGGAAATAGAATTGGGGCAATCATTGTTACCCCTCAAGGTACCCACATTTCTTTCACCGCCAGACTTACGTTCAAGTGCATAAATAATGAGGCTGAATACGAAGCTTGTATTATGGGTCTCGAGGAAGCGAAGGATTTAAGGATCAAGAACTTGGATGTATATGGCGACTCAGCCCTGGTTATCAATCAGATTAAAGGAGATTAGAACACATACCAATCAGGATTGATTCCTTACAAAGATTATGCAAGAAGGTTGCTACCCTTCTTCAACAGAATCGAGTTTCATCACATCCCTCGTGAGGAGAATCACATGGGTGATGCATTAGCCACTCTCTCTTCTATGATTAGTGTAGGTCAATGGAACGACTTACCTAAGATCGACATAATGCGCCTTGAACGGCCCGCTTACATCTTCACAATTGAAGCAGTCATAGACGACAAACCTTCGTATAACGATATCAAATGCTTCCTTCAGAAACAAGAGTACCCACCTGGGGCACTAAGAAAAGATAGGAAAATCCTCAGAAGGCTGGCTGGGAACTTCTTTCTGAGCGGTGATACACTCTATAAGAGGAACTTTGACATGGTCTAGCTTCTATGTGTCGACAGACCAGAAGCAAACTTGTTAATAAAAGAAATTCATGAAGGATCCTTTGGCACTCATGCCAATGGACACACAATGGCAAGAAAAATTATGAGAGCAGGGTACTACTGGTTGACCATGGAATCCGACTGCTACAAGTACATGAGGAGGTGTCACAAGTGTCAGATATACTCCGACAAAATCCATGTACCGCCAACACATCTCAAAGTCCTTTCTTCCCCGTGGCCTTTTTCCATATGGGGAATCGACATGATTGGCCTGATTGAACCCAAAGCTTCAAACGGACATCGGTTCATCCTGGTAGCCATTAATTATTTCACCAAGTGGGTCAAAGCAGCGTCATACGCCAATGTAACCCGACAAGTGGTGGTCCGATTTATCAAAAATAATGTCATCTGCCGTTATGGTGTTCCGAGCCAGATCATTACTGATAATGGATCTAACTTGAACAATAAGATGATGAAAGAGTTGTGCGTAGAGTTCAAGATTGAACACCATAACTCATCTCCCTACCGACCCAAGATGAACGGAGCGGTAGAAGCAGCTAACAAGAACATCAAGAAGATCATTCAAAAGATGGTTGTAACCTACAAAGACTGGCACGAAATGATACCCTTTGCTCTTCACGATTATCGAACATCTGTCCGCACTTCAACAGGGTTAACCCCTTTCTCTCTAGTATATGGCATGGAAGCAGTGCTCCCCATAGAGGTAGAGATCCCATCAATCTGGGTATTGATGGAAGCTAAGCTTACTGAAGCTGAATGGTGTCAAATCCGGCACGAAGAACTGAAACTGATCAAAGAGAAGCGAATCACGACACTATGCCATGGTCAGTTGTATCAGCAAAGAATGAAGAAGGCGTTCGACAAAAAGGTTCGACCTCGCGTCTTCAGGAAAGGAGACCTTGTGCTCAAAAAGATACAATTATTTCTCACTGATTCGCGGGGCAAATGGACTTCGAATTATGACGGCCCCAATGTAATCAAGAAAGCTTTCTCAGGCGGTGCCTTGAGACTTGCAACCATGGACGGAGAGGAATTTGCCTACCCCAAAAATGTTGATGTAGTCAAGAAATACTTCGCCTAAACTAAAAAAAAAAAAAAAACGTCTCGGTGGATTGAAAACCTGAAAGGGCGGTCTAGGCAAAAATTAGAGACAAAGTCAAAAAAATCATCCCGGTGGATTGGAAATCTCCAAGTACAATCCAAGCAAAAGTTAGGGATAATGGCAAGTAACTACGTCTGATCAGTTCAACTTCTCAGCAGTCATGCCTTCCATCAGAAACTCCAGTCAAGGTCATCTTCGACGGAAGCTCAGGATGTCTAGAATTCAAAGTTGGTAGAAGGATAGTGGTCGTTATGTTTCAACGTAGCCCTTTTTCCCTGTAAATTACCATTTTCTAACTTTGTAAATACTCTATGGAATCACGCGTTTGGCTGATCTCCATCCTATCAATAAAATTTGAGCCCTTGTGCTTTTGTTTGCAATTCTTATTTGTTTTAGCTTTACATAACGATATTTTAACATGATCAACGATTCTTGAAATAAAACAAAAATGAATTTACTTGTTAAAACTTTTCTGCTTTTAAAATAAAGATGGCAATTTCTTTTGACTATTGAACATCGAAAGAACATCGATCGTTTCTCCAGAAGCAATTGAGCTTCAAAGTGCAGATCAACGTACTCCTTCTAAACCAGTACGCCTGAATGAAGGATCAACTGTGTCAGATGCGATTATTCCGTCTGACACCCCCGACAGAGTTCTTATCTCCTAAGCCCGACCAGCATCGCTCCCAACAGGGTCCGCTTCTCCTAAGCAAGGCAGAATTGCTATCTTGAACCAGCGATATTTCTACATGCCCCACTGTGGCCGACTATCCAGTCGTGTTCATCCGTTAGTTTATATGTCGCGTCAATTTTGTCAGCATATACATACATACATCATGCATTATTGATTTGCATTTGCATTCATATTGCATCGCTATCACTCCAGTCGGTCTTGTCCCGTAGTGGTAACAGTCTTCTCAATCGAGTTGTCAAGTTCTTTCCTCGTCAGGAAATGTCACGTCATAATTATCTCTCTCCTCCAGTTTATTTCTGGATCAGAGTTGGCCCTTGACCACTTTGATAACTTGAACCTCTGAAAAACCAGATAACATTCAACCAATATCACTCTTCGCCATTGAAGATGATATCTTTGCTTTCCCGGATTAAGGAAAAATCCCCAGAGGAAGCCTCTTAAGCAGAGATCTGGTACTACAGGAGTTTTTCTCCGAAAAGACCACGGATGAAAAGGTCATCAGCACCTCAAAATTGGATCACATCATATGGCGTTTCTCCAAGAAGATCTCGAGAAAAGTATGATGTAATAACCCCAAGCTGAAAGTAGTCTCTCAAGAGACTCGTTTTCCCCCAGTAGAAACAAATGGCGTCTCCACCAGAGAAGTTTGTACACCTCTATAATTCAGACATCAAGTTTTTCCCATCAAATGGCATCTCCCCAGGAAAATTCGGCGAGAAGTTTGAGGAAAACCGCTACGCATAGCGTCCCTTGTCAATAAAATTTATTGACAAAAGAAACTAAGACCAGTTCCTTGGTAGGAAACCAGGATCGAGGGGAAGTTTATTTCAGAAACTAAGACCAGTTCCTTGGTAGGAAACCAGGATCGAGGGGAAGTTTATTTCAGAAACTAAGACCAGTTCCTTGGTAGGAAACCAGGATCGAGGGGAAGTTTATTTCGGAAACTGAGACCAATTCCTTGGCTGAAGACCAGGATCGAGGGGAAGTTTTTACCTTTTCTAAGCATCATTGCTTAGCAAAAGAGGATGAATGCGTAAGCTACCATTCATAAGCGCCATCAAAATTTAGGGTATTCCGATATTTAATCCTCTTGCACCCCGAATGCCCGAATACCTTCGCCATTCACACCTTCGGGTCCAAGAAGATTAAATAGGGGCATCTGTCATACCCCAAATTTTGACCACTAAGATTTCCCATCATTGTGCAAATCATCATCACAATATGGATGTACCATCATGCCTCATCAGTCTCCCCAAAGATGGGTGAACACTTACTACAGTCAAAATTAGGGTTTCAAGCCCTCTCTGAGTTCTTAGACAAAGGATCAATCAAGGAATAACATGATTTTCAACTTGTCTAACCTCTCAAACATCCACAAAGGATCAAGAGGACTCCCACTTCAAGGATTAAGCACAAGGCTGCTCCCTTCTAGGTGGATCAAGCCTCAAGATCGCTAGTGTCACCAAATTAGGGTTTTGGTCGACCAGGGCCTCCAGATGGAAATTCTCCTCTGGGCATGAGCCAATGCTTCAAGGCTTAACCTATGATGCTCCAGGGGACATCATAAGCCCAATCACCAAGTCAATTTAGCTTCAGGGGATGCATTCATCAAAAATCAGGAATTAGGGTTTCTTGACCTAATTCACCCCTAGGTTGACTTTTGGGGCAAATCATGAGCCAAGACCTCAAGCCATGATTTAAGGGTCTCTAATAAACCACATTGATCCATTTACAACAATGGTTTGATCCAAGAAGCTTGAGCAACAAGTCTCAATTTCATCAGAGCCACAATTAGGGTTTCGCGAGAAAAGTCAACTGTCGCTTTGACTTTTGACTAGGACATGCTCCCAAACCCTAGGACATGATTCAATACACCCTATAACACCTATGAAATCAATCCATCAAGTTTGATTTAGGTCAAGGTCTTGATTTCATAGAGGATCGCACAGTTTAGAATTCATCTGATAAAAAGTCAACTGTGCACAAAAGTCAAATTTTGACTTTTTGAGATTTTTCAGAAAAATGGTTTTTTAACCCTAAAATGATGTTAATGTATGATTTGAATCATCATTCATCAAGAAAAATCAAGAAAAGTTGGATAACTTGTAAAAAGGGTAGCCATAAAAACTTAGAAAATTTTCTAAGTTATGAACAAAGTGGCAAGGGTACCAACTTTGGAGGATATTAACTCCTAAACCACAAAGCCATTTTTTCCCATCCAAAGCTTGATTTGTAGATCTCATTACCCTCTACAAAAGCTTAGAACTGACCTCCTTCCAAATTCCTCATGGATTTTGAGTTATGGAATGATCAAAATCACCAAAAGTGAAAATGTCACTTTTTTCCAACACTTAGTGAAATTTACACTAAGTCAGAATCTGCCTTCACTTTTTTTCAAATGTAGGGGGGTTTTTCACTTGGATCCAAAAGGTATCAAAACCAAATATGATCAAACAGTTGTTATATCATATGAGGGCTTTCCAAAATGGCTAAGAACATCACCAAATTCCACTTGAGACATGAGATATGACAATGGCAATATACCTTGCTGAAAACTGCCAAGGCTAGGCATAATTTTGCATTTTTGCTCAATTTGGCAAAATTAGATAATTCCAAGCCTTTTCGTCACTTTGGACACATCTGAGGATCAAATCTAAAGGGGACAAACACTGAGCCAAGCCTCCAAAGTCCTTGGAATAAGAAGTAGCATGCTGTTAGTTCTGTTATTGGCTGCAATTTTGGTAAAAAAAGTTGTTGGTTAAAGATGTCATGTCGGATGTCTTAACATGTGTTGCTAACATTATGCTTGTGGTGTGTTACTTAGAGTTGCAGTTTTGTGCATGATGTCAAGACTGATGTCTTAACATCTGTTGACAGAACATTGTGTTCAGTCTGTTATGTTTTAGGGTTGCGCATTTTAGTTATATTTTGAGAGATTCTGTTTGAGAGATTGCAGGCAAAAATCTTGGAGAAGATCTGTTCTGTTGCAATCATTTGTGGAGTATATATTGTTACTATTTTAGGGCGAAAAGATTTGAAGATAATATCAGTTTTAATTGTGAATCAAATCTGAGATTTTCAAGGAGTCCAAGCCCAAGAATAAGTTTTTATTTAAAGCAGCCTCAACCCTACTTGGAAGATACGAACACAAGAGATTGTGTACTGAGTGTCAAGTATTAGGGTTTGTGTTTTCGTCTGTGTATTGTGAGCCATTCATTCATCTATTTTGATGTTTGATTTGGACTGATTTAGTTGAGTTGTATGTTGTCCACTCTAAGCTTTTAAGCACGAGTGTTTGTTCTTGATTAAAGCTTTTAAGCAAGATCAAGGTATTGTCGTTGAAGTGGGTCTTCTACTTTCTTTACTATATGTTGTCATCACTGCTGTGATTGAGGGGGAGTGAGAGGTGTCTCATATCTAAGAGTGTCTTAGGTAGAAGTGTGATTGGGTAGTGATTAAGTGAATAGATTGTCAACTTGTATGTTGATTGTATAGTCTATGAATTAATACTACTGATAGTGAATTTCCTCCTTGGCTTGGTAGCCCCCAGACATAGGTTGTTAGACCGAATTGGGTGAATAATTATCTGTGTTTATTTTTTGCTTTTAAGTGTTGTTACTTTTATTGTCTTGTTCATTTAGCAGATATTGATGTTGTGACATCTCACTTGACATCACATATCTGATACCAGAATTTCAATTGGTATCAGAGCAGGTCATCCTACTCTGTATCTGGGTGAGATCTAGGGTTGTTACTTTCTGGTGCAATGGACAAGGAGAGTGGTGGATTTGTGAATAGACCCCCTATTCTAGATGGATCAAATTATGACTACTGGAAACCTCGCATGGTTGCTTTTCTGAAATCTTTAGACAGCAGGGCTTGGAAGGCTATTCTGACAGAATGGAAACATCTTGTCATTGTGGGAAAAGATGGTGTGTCAAAGCTGAAACCTGAGGAGGAGTGGACCAAGGAAGAAGATGAACTCGCTCTTGGGAATTCTAAGGCCTTGAATGCTTTATTTAATGGTATTGACAAGAATATTTCCAGGCTGGGCAACACATGTGAAGTGGCTAAGGAGGCTTGGGATATCCTGAAAACAACTCATGAAGGAACTTCCAAGGTCAAGATGTCAAGACTTCAGCTCCTAACAACAAAGTTTGAAATTTAGAGGATGAAAGATGAAGAAACCATTCATGATTTTCACATGAATATACTTGAACTGTCAAATGCTTCTAGTGCCCTAGGAGAGAGGATGTCTGATGAGAAGTTGGTAAGAAAAATTCTCAGATCTCTTCCTAAGAGATTTGATATGAAGGTGACTGCTATAGAGGAAGCTCAAGACATCAGCCAGATGAGGGTAGATGAATTGATTGGTTCACTTCAGACATTTGAATTAGGGCTGAATGATAGATCTGAAAAGAAGGTCAAAAGCATAGCTTTGGTGTCTAGTACAGAAGATGATGAGAAAGAGTGTGGTCCTGAAACTTAGGAAGAGCTATCCAATGCCATTGTTCTGCTGGGAAAACAGTTTAATAGGGTTTTGAAAAGAATGGACAAGAGCTATAAACCTAATGTGAAGAACATCACATCTGACATCAACAGGTCAGGTGATCAGATGAAGAAAACAAGAACTGGGGAGAATCCTAATTATGACAAAGGAATCCAATGTCATGGATGTGAGGGTTATGGTTATATCAGAGTTGAATGTCCTACATATCTTAAGAAGCAGAAAAAGGGCTTATCTGTGTCCTGGTCTGATACTGAAAGTGAGGAAGATGAAGAGACTGCCAAGCAGGTTAGGGTATTGACTGGAAGGTGTACATCTAATGATGATTCTGGAGATGAAGAGAGCACATATGATGAGCTTACTGATTCTTATAGAGAGCTATGCATTAACAGTGAAGAAGCTTGTCAAGAAGGAGAGAGGCAGAAGAAGATCATTGCTCAACTCAAGGCTGAAAAGACAGAGCATCTAGAAACCATTGCCAAGCTGGAAGATGAAGTATTTGTGCTAAACTCTAAACTTGAATCTATGTCCAAGTCTATCAGAATGCTGAATATTGGAACTGATGTTCTAGACAAGATTCTTGATGTTGGAAGAACTGCAGGAGACAAAAGTGGGTTGGGTTTCAACAGTGGATCTGCTTCAAATGATGTTATTCCTAGTTCCAAGGTAGAGATGTTGAAACAGATGTTGAAACATCCTGACAGGACTCCCTCTAGGAAGAAATTCAGGCGCTGGAGATGCCATCATTGTGGGATCTTTGGACACATAAAGGCCTTCTGTTATAAGTTGCATGGGTATCCTAAGAGTACTTCTAATTGTGCACCCACACAGGTCATTCATAAAGGTAATCAAGTCATCAAGCAAAAGAAGCACTGGGTTTCCAAAACTGATGTTGTCAGCTTGATAGCTCATACATCTCTTAGAGTCTCTGCTAAAGAAGACTGGTACTTTGATAGTGGCTATTCAAGACACATGACAGGAGTGAAGAATTTGCTGGTGGATGTTAAACTTCATTCTTCTGGCCATGTGACCTTTGGTGATGGTGTCAAAGGAGAAATCAAGGGAGTGGGAAAGATGAATTGTGAAGGTACACCTAGACTTGATGATGTACTGCTAGTCAAGGGGTTGACAGCAAATTTGATCAGTATTAGTCAGCTATGTGATCAAGGACTCATAGTTAATTTTACAAAAACTGAGTGCATTGTCACAAATGAGAAAGGTGAAGTTATTATGAAGGGTGCTAGGTCTAAGGACAACTGTTACATATGGGTATCACAAGACTCAAGTTCATCCACATGTGTTCTTGCAAAGGAAGATGAAGTCAGAGTATGGCATCAAAAGCTGGGACATCTACATCTGAAGGGAATGAAAAGAATCATATCTACAGAAGCAGTAAGAGGAGTCCCTAAGCTCAAAATTGAAGAGGGAAGAGTATGTGGAGATTGTCAGATAGGGAAACAGACCAAGATGTCACATCCAAAGCTTCAACAATTCACTACTTCTAAAGTTTTGGAACTTCTTCATATGGACTTAATGGGGCCTATGCAGGTGGAAAGTCTAGGTGGGAAGAAATATGCTTATGTTTTTGTTGATGACTATTCTAGGTATACTTGGGTGAACTTCATCAAAGACAAAACATAAGTGTTTGATGTATTTAAAGATCTATGTCAAAGACTCCAAAGAGAAAAGGAGAGCAGTGTAATAAGAATAAGGAGTGATCATGGGAGAGAGTTTGAAAATAGCAAGTTTGCTGAGTTTTGTTCTGCTGAAGGCATCAGTCATGAGTTTTTTTCTCCCATTACCCCTCAGCAAAATGGAGTAGTTGAAAGGAAGAACAGAACCATTCAAGAATCTGCTAGGGCAATGATTCATGCCAAAAAGCTTCCTTACCATTTAAGGGCTGAAGCTATGAATACTGCCTGTTACATTCACAACAGAGTGACTTTAAGAAGAGGTACTTCAGCTACTATGTATGAACTATGGAAGGGAAGAAACCCAAGTGTGAAGTACTTTCATGTATTTGGTAGTAAGTGTTATATCCTGACAGATCGTGAACAAAGGAGAAAAATGGATCCAAAAAGTGATGAGGGAATCTTTCTGGGATACTCTACAAACAGCAGAGCTTATAGGGTATTCAATTCCAGAACCAAAGTCATGATGGAGTCTATAAATGTGGTAGTTGATAACAATGGAATAAAGGAAGATGCTAATGTCCTAGATGATGTTGGAACATTTTTCGATGATGTATCAACAGAAGCTGAAGACAGAAGTGTAAATCCCAGTCCTGTTGCTGCTAAACCTGATCTTGAACAACCTAACAAGGAACCATCTATCAGAGTGCATAAGGACCATCCAAAAGAGCTTATCATAGGTGATCCAAACTCAGGAGTTACCACTAGGTCAAGAGAAATTGTGTCAAACTCTTACTTTGTATCCAAAATTGAGCCCAAAAATGTTAAAGAAGCCTTGAAAGATGAGTTTTGGATTAATGTCATGCAAGAAGAGTTGGGACAATTCAAGAGGAATGAAGTGTGGGAGCTTGTGCCAAGGCCCGATGGAATAAATGTGATTGGTACCAAGTGGGTTTACAAGAATAAATCTGATGAACAAGGAGTGGTCACCAGAAATAAGGCTAGACTGGTTGCCCAAAGTTACACTCAGGTAGAAGGAATTGATTTTGATGAGACTTTTGCTCCTGTGGCCAGACTGGAATCTATCAGGTTACTCTTAGGTGTAACCTTAAATTCAAGTTGTTCCAGATGGATGTAAAGAGTGCTTTCTTGAATGGGTACTTAAATGAAGAAGTTTATGTTGATAAACCCAAGGGGTTTATTGATCCAACATTTCTTAACCATGTCTACAAACTAAGGAAAGCTCTTTATGGATTAAAGAAAGCACCTAGAGCTTGGTATGACAGGCTTACTGAATTCCTGTCTCTGAATGGTTACAGAAAAGGAGGAATTGACAAGACATTGTTTGTCAAAGAGGAAGGAGGAAAACTGCTAATAGCTCAAATATGTGTTGATGACATAGTGTTTGGTGGGATGTCAGAAGCAATGGTTCAACATTTTGTGAAACAAATGTAGTCTGAGTTTGAAATGAGTCTTATTGGTGAACTCAGCTATTTTATGGGTCTGCAAGTTAGACAAATGGAAGACTCCATATTTATCTCTCAGAGCAAGTATGCAAAGAACATTGTCAAGAAGTTTGGTCAGGAGAATGGTAATCACAAGAGGACACCTGCTCCTACTCACCTGAAGCTGTCCAAGGATGAACATGGAGTGAGTGTAGATCAAAGCTTATACAGAAGCATGATTGAAAGCTTACTGTATCTCACAACTAGCAGACCTGATATCTCCTTTGCTGTAGGAGTTTGTTCCAGATATCAATCTGAACCTAAGGTTAGCCACATGAATCAAGTGAAGAGAATTCTGAAATATGTGAATGGTACTAGTGACTATGGTATTCTATATAGTCATGGATCAGAAATTGAATTGAGTGGATATTGTGATGCTGATTGGGCAGGGAGTGCTGATGATAGAAAAAGTACTTCTGGAGGATGCTTCTTCTTAGGGAACAATCTTATCTCGTGGTTTAGCAAGAAGCAGAACTGTGTGTCTCTCTCTACTGTTGAGGCTGAGTACATAGCAGTAGGAAGTAGTTGTTCACAACTGGTTTGGATGAAGCAAATGTTAACTGAATACAATGTCAAGCAAGATGTCATGACATTGTACTGTGATAATTTGAGTGCAATCAATATCTCCAAGAACCCAATTCAACATAGCAGAACTAAGCATATTGACATACGCCATCATTTTATAAGAAATCTGGTTGAAGATAAAGTGGTTGCTTTGGAACATGTTGCTACTGAAATGCAATTAGCTGATATTTTTACTAAGGCCTTAGATGCAAATCAATTTGAAAATTTAAGAAGCAAATTAGGGATTTGCATATATGAGGATTAGTAGATTGTTGTTGGAGTGCAGGAAGGCATTTTTTTTTTAGTGCAGGTGTCTTATATGAAAGTAAGAATGTTTGGAAACAATCAAGAACAATTTTATTAATGGATGTACTCATCATTACATTTTATTTGGAAACTACAAGCAAAGAGTTCTCATGTCTGGATTCAATTATTCATTCCAACCATCTGAGTAAATGAAAGTAACCCAATCTTCATCTACCTCATCCTCAGAATCATGAAGTTGCACCTGAGCTTGCTTGATAGTCTTCATCCTTGTTTCTGTCTTTCTTCCTGTCCTTGTTGCCCCTGTAGAGGATCCACCTGTTGTCATTTCTTTGAACTTCATCTCCTTTGGTTGTGTGATCTTGTTCTTCTGGTCTTGCTTCAACTGACCCTTGTGTGTATCAACTGTCTTGGAGGACTGACTCATGCTTCCTTCTCAGATTGGCTGTAGTAAGAAGCAGTTTGGTGTAGTTTTTATAATGGAAACCCCTTGTTTACATCGCCTGGTCAATCAAAGTTGTTTGGTGTCTGTGCACCTCTCTCTCTTGAGTAATGTGACACTCTTTCCAAGCTGTGTTACAACTGTTTTTCTTGGTACTTGAGCATGTTTGACTAAGTTTCAGAACATTGATAGTGGTCTTTTGGCCAATTGTGGCTAAAAAGGGGGAGAAGTGAGTGAGTAGTGATTTTTGGATGTTCTGTGATATGTTGGTTTCTATTTCCGTGGCTTGAAGGGGAGTTTGTTGTGTGTTGCTAAGTGTGCAGCTGGTTTCTTTGGGTGTCTGTTTCTGCTGGTTATGTATGGTTCTTTGCTTGAGGGGGAGATTGAATTTTGTTTGGTGTTATTGCTGAATGTTATTGTTTTATGTTGTACGTCCGCTGCAGGTATCTCTGATGTGTGCTGATATTGTTTTAGCCAAAATTAGCCAAAGGGGGAGATTATAAGTTCTGTTATTGGCTGCAATTTTGGTAAAACAAGGTGTTGGTTCAAGATGTCATGCCTGATGTCTTAACATGTGTTGCTAACATTCTGCTTGTGGTGTGTTACTTAGGGTTGCAGTTTTGTGCATGATGTCAAGACTGATGTCTTAACATCTGTTGACAGAACATTGTGTTCAGTCAATTATGTTTTAGGGCTGCGCATTTTAGTTATGTTTTTAGAGATTCTGTTTGAGAGGTTGCAGGAGAAAATCTTGGAGAAGATCTGTTCTGTTGCAATCATTTGTGGAGTATATATTGTTACTGTTTTAGGGCGAAAAGATTTGAAGATAATATCAGTTTTAATTGTGAATTAAATCTGAGATTTTCAAGGAGTCCAAGCCCAAGAATAAGTTTCTATTTCAAGCAGCCTCAACCCTACTTGGAAGATACGAACATAAGAGATTGTGTACTGAGTGTCAAGTATTAGGGTTTGTGTTTTCGTCTGTGTATTGTGAGTCATTCTTTCATCTATTTTGATATTTGATTTGGACTGATTTAGTTGAGTTGTATGTTGTCCACTCTAAGCTTTTAAGCACGAGTGTTTGTTCTTGATTAAAGCTTTTAAGCAAGACCAAGGTATTGTCGTTGAAGTGTGTCTTCTACTTTCTTTACTGTATGTTGTCATCACTGCTGTGATTGAGCGGGAGTGAGAGGTGTCTCATATCTAAGAGTGTCTTAGGTAGAAGCGTCATTGGGTAGTGATTAAGTGAATAGATTGTCAACTTGTATGTTGATTGTAGAGTCTATGAATTAATACTACTGATAGTGAATTTCCTCCCTGGCTTGGTAGCCCTCAGACATAGGTTGTTAGACCGAACTGGGTGAACAGTTCTCTGTGTTTATTTATTGCTTTTAAGTGCTGTTACTTTTATTGTCTTGTTCATTTAGCAGATATTGATGTTGTGACATCTCACTCGACATCACATTTCTGATACCAGAATTTCTCATGCCAAACCTAGAATTGCCTAAAAGAGGGACAAGACTCCAATTTTGGATTGGAGCATTCAATGCATACACCAAGGTGGCATGGACTGAGCCATTTCCAACTGAATTCAGTCAAGACTTATCCAAGACCAAGGGAACCACAACCCTGTGCCCTAACCTCTAGTCAATGGCTAGAGGAGACTTGGATTCCAAAGTGCAACCATTGGCCAAACCTCTATTGCAGTTTCCATTCACTATTGATCCCAAAAAAAAGTTGCTCTACTATAAATAGAGCTCATTTGTGCTCAGTTTGAGTACACCAAAGCCATCAAACAGATGCTTTCCTCAAAATCCCTTTCTTTAGGCAAAAATACCTTCTTTAGAGAAGTAACTCTGAGTTTTTGAGTTAGAGAGCATTTCCATCACAACTCATGATCCTAACACCTCATAAACATCATATGTAGGTGATCCAAACTCACACAAGTGACCTGTAATCCTTAAATCACAAAGTCACCTCTCAAAACCTCAAAATAGGCTTTTTGTGCATTTTTCAAGCCATGTCTTGAATCAGTCACTTTCTAAACTAGATAAAACCTTAAACACACTCCAAATAACATCCTTGAACTGTCCCAAATGGTTCCCCCCATTTGGAACACCATTTGAGAGAGTTGCTATTTTGGCCATTTTAACCCCTTTTGTAAGAAAGGGCCAGTTTGCGTTTTTGCAGGTTCCAGCTGATTCCAATCATCCTAAAAGCTTCCAAGGGATCATTTGAGAGCGTCCAAAGCATCAAACCATTTCTGGAACAAGAAGTTTGGCAGATTGCACAGAAAACTCCAAAAGCTCAAAGAGAGGTAAGCCTCATGACTTGAACTTTCCAAAATATGCATTGCTTTGAAGTCCACTGATCATACACACTCATACATGTTATATATGTTGTGTTTGGACCAATTCATCATGTAATTCATGCCTGTATCAAAGTGTAGCATATAAAATGCAATTATAGGCCTTTTTCAAAACCACTATCGGATTTTAAGGAGGGAGTATGATCTAAAATAAATACCACCACCATTGGATTCCTTGTGAAATTCTAGGCCAGATGCATATAAATTTTGTCCCCAAACATGGAGAAATGAGAAAGTTATGACCTTCACGTTTCTGATCCAAAACTTGCCTTGCCTTGCCTTGGTCAGGCCTAGAAAACAAGGCAAGCCTTGTATATTTGTGGTTTCACTTCAAGCAATGGATGTATCACCACCCCAGTGGTCAGGCGCGCGCCCTATAACCTTGAGGTCATGGGTTCAAACCCCACCCATGCCATTTTGTGTTTTCTCACATTTTTTCTATTTTTTCCAATATTTTCATGTTTTATTAATTAATTGGAAAATTAATAACTCTTTCAATTTTAATTATTTTTTATTGGTTCTTTTTGTAAAAAATCACAAAAATGTTGAAATATTTTATTCCACAAAAAGATTAAGTTTATATTATTTATTTAATATAATTAGTATTTTTGTGAATAAATTCCTTTTTAATGTTATTTAAACATTTTAAAAGTGAATATTTACTTTGAAAATCAAAACCAAGTGAGTTTTAATATCCCTTGTGATTAATCCCTCATTTTTTAAACCTTAAACAAAAATCACAAATGGTTTATTCAAACCTATTTGGTATTTTATTTGATTTTCTTTAAATATTTACTTTTAAAGAATAACAAATTAGGGTTTCTTTGGTTTTCACCCTCGCAAAACATTTTCAAACACTCATGGGCTTCTATTAGAGTGTAAGACCCAACCCCCTTTGAAAACCTATTTTTGGGCCTCACTTATTGTATAAGACCCACTGCGTTTTCAAAAATCTCGGCGCAATCGCCATTTCAAACAAAAACAAACCCTGGGCCTCTCCTCGAGCTATAAGCCCCATTCAAAAATCTTTGGGCCTCTAATAGAGTCTAAGACCTAATCCCCTTTTAACCAAAACAATTTTGGGCCTCAGACATTGTATAAGTCCCTCTGCGTTAAAAGAAAACCTCGCCAATTCAAAAATAAATCATCTGGGCCTACCCTCGTGTTATAAGCCCCATCCTTTTTCCTTAAACCTCTTGGGCCTCTTGAGAGAGTGTAAGACTCATCCCCTTGTACAGGAAACCTTTCTCAGGCCTCAGTCACTTGTATAAGTCTCTGTACAAAACGACAGTACGATCACTAATAAAACCTTGGGCCTCTCCTTGAGCTGTAAGCCCCAACATCTTTTCAAAGAACTTTCTCCTTTGATTTTGAATATACTGTTGTTTTCAATCTTTATTTGTTGAACAACTACCCAAACAGCATGGAAGCTCTACAACCGAGTAAGTGTTTATATGCTTTCTTTACCCGCTTTCATATGTATATAACTGTACTGTGGGGCTGTTTCACTATAAGTCTTCTTTCATAAACTCATATCAACTGTGTAATACTAGTATAAATATTTAGAGTTTCCTCGGCAACTACGTCTAGCACTAAGCCCAGTTGATCACTCTTAAATATACTAAACTAGATCCCCATAGGATTACCAGATACAGTCTTCCCTCCTCTTGGGGTTAAACAATATGGAGATGTGAAAGGCAGATTCTTTTTGAACCCTTTCTCAGACTGTCACCTTTAAAAGTTGTCAAAGAAACTCTACTCCCCAGAGATGATCTTGTCTCCGTGAATGGCATCTCTTGAGTTTCTTCCAAATTCTCGGACTTTCCTGGCTTGATCCATTCTCGGTGAATGGCATGTCTTGAACTTCTCGGGGTTTGGGGACCCTCAGACTTCCTAAAAGCATCCCCGCCTCCTCTTGGGCGTTGTACAAAGACCCTACGGCTTCTTAGAAGTATTCATAGCCTCCTCTTAGGCTTCGTATAAGGATTCTTCCTTCGGGAAGAGAGCCTCCTCTTGGGCTTCGTACAAATTGTCCCTCGGCTTCTTAAAAGTTTCCATCCTCCTCTTGGGTTTCGTACAAATTGTCCCGACGACCTCCTAGAGGTATAGGAACAGAAATTAGTCTTTTTAATAGAACGGTCTTTCAAAGAGTCTAGATCCTACTACTGTTTCTCTAAGCATAGTACAAAAGATAAAACTCTAGACTCGTACAATCTAACTTCCTTGAGTCTCGAAGACATTCTCAAGTCCCTTTCAAAAATGAGGAAAACACCCGCAGACTTGGACAGTCTTAACGCCCCTCTGGATTTCCCATTTCCTTAAAGAACAGGAAATAACCCTGATCCTCTGATCAAATCCCAAAGCATAGCCTTAACTTTAATCAGTCTCTTTATAGGAACTGATTTTCTCTTTTAACTAACATACTGGACCTATCACAACCATCCTTTAGCCTCCATCTCGGGCTTTGTACGAGATACAAAAAGGCTCTCTTGTTGAGTCACCACTCTTCAGCCTCCATCTCGGGCTTCGTACGAGATACAAAAACACTCTCTTATTGAGTATAAAGGACTCTCTTGTTGAGTCACACCTTTTAGTTTCCGTCTTGGGCTTCGTACAAGACACATATAAAAGCACTCGCTTGTTGAGTCAACCCTTTTAGCCTTTATCTCGGGCTTCGTACGGGACACACAAAAAACACCCTCTTGTTGGGCATTGCCTCCTCTTAGGCTTTGTATAAGGAAACCTCGGTTGAGTCAATCAACCTTTTAGCATCAAGCTGTGCCTCGTTCACAGCGTATAAACATCAACAACTCCTGTTACCTTCATCTAATTGCTGTAAGCGGCAAGCCTCTAGATTATTTACATCCACGCCACTGTCCCTCTTTTAGCATGAGAAATTCCTAGTACAAACGCGAAAGTGGCACCGAAACAGAGTCGCCAGCAATGTGTATTTATCCCAAGAGAGGGAAAGGAAACACCGCGTAAACCTGAGAGAAAGGAAAAGCATGGTCTTACGACCAAGAAAACTGGGTTCGGGAGTCGGTTACGCACGGGGAAGGTATTAGCACCCCCACGCGTCCATCGTACCCGATGGGATCCACGCTTGCTTGTCTCGATCAAAGGGTGTAAAGAAGGGATACTGGAAAAGGAACTGAAAGAAAGAAAGGAGAAAGAAAAGAAAAGGAACGGGAAACAAATGTAGGGAAAATAAAAGAAGTGCTCGCATGGGCCCTACCCCACTGCCTACGTATCTCATCGGGAGCATGAGAATCAGAGCGACGTAGTTCCCCCCACTAGGGATGGATAGTGTTTTTTAGAGAACGGCCTACGTTCTAGCTCAGGTGTTGCAGGCTCGCTGGTCCGAGTGCGTTACCATCTTGCAAGAGAACGAATAGGAGCACGTTCATACGTTGAGAGTGAGTGAGATGAGAAAAGAATTCCCGAAGGAAAGACGTTATTGTTTGTTTTTGTCTTTTAGAAGGAAGTGTTTTGGATTTGTTTGCATATGATAGTGTATTTAAATCTTAGTCATTGGAATGTGTACATTCTCACATTCCAAGATGGAATGGGTAAGAATGCACACTAAGAGTGAAGAAGACCCTCACACTTAGTTCCAATTGTCAAGGTTCAAACACACTAGCATACTTGTGTTGATTAAGTGTTTTTATTAATTAAGAAATGAAGAAGTGTTTTTTATTTGTACCTTCAACAAGTATTGCATTTAAGTCCCTCATACAAGATCAAATGTTTAACACATTGACCCAAGATGGGCTATATGCTACACATTCTAAGATTACAAGAGAAGACCCCTTATAATCTTTTCTTTATATGAAAGGCCTAAATGCAATAAATGCCTACCTTTATTATATGTTTTGAATTTTCTTTGAGATGAGAAAAGAGACTCAAGAGAGGAGAAAAGGTAAAACCTATATGGACTAAGACTCAATCCTAATTGAAGATTAAAGGGAGTGATCCTAAAGGCTTGTGAGGTTTCAACCTAAAGTCTAAAGAAAGAAAGAATTAAACAATTCACTTCCAAAGTAGAAGATGAATTGTAATTCAAAAAGGGAAAGTAATGAGTTATTAAAAGAAAGCACATAAGTGCTTAACAAAACACACAATGGAATTGTAAAAGAGAAAGGATAGAAGTTGAATGTGGATTCCTTATCCACACTCAAATGAAACTTACCAAAGCCCCTACATGGTTAGTAAACATGTATAAGAAGTATAAGAAGTAAAAGAACATGTAATGCATCATAAAACTCAAAAGAATTAAATGAGAAAACAAATCCTAGAACCACAACCAGAATGGGCATCATATGGAAACCAATGGTTATTATCATACAAGTGCAAGTGAATAAGCAACAATCATCACCCATTAGCATTTAAACATGTTACAAGAAGAAGGGGTAGATGAAAGATGGAAAGAAATGAAGAGGACATGCATAAATGGAACATGTAAATCAACAACCAGAATTGAAACTAAATGGAAAATGGTTTATAAATATCTCAAAAGTATTTATGAATCAACTTCAAGACATTCAAGAAGTAATATAAGAAGAATTGAAATGAAAGTTCAAAAAGAAAGTGCAAACAATACATGTTAATGATGCACAAAGTTCAAATTGAAATGAACATGTAAAGATGACCTATAATGTGTATCAAAGACCTATAATATCATATGAATGGCTCATAACATATGCAAATGCTCATACAAATGTGCACAAAAGAATTCATGTAAACATGCACTAAAAATTACAATGATATAACATGTCATAATGCTTTAAATGAAATGCATCAAGCAAAAATCAAATGTCCTCATGAAAATTATGAAAACATGGTATTGGAGTTCACTAATCAGAGATGAATCACATATCAAAATAGCATATCAAAATTCAAAGCAAAATGACTTCAAACAAAGCAATTAGGTCAAATTGAAACATCATGCAAAGTGGTACAAATATAGGCATCAAGACATGTAATAAAGTGACCTAAAAAATCAAACAAAAATCATATAACATGCTTCAATGTATTAGTGAATCAATACAAAAAGAATCATGTCAAAACAGTTGGTAATGAGCAAGAACAAAATTAAACAAATTCAAGTATCATGCTTAGAATGCATCTAAATGGAAATTCAAAGAAAATTATGGACCAGGGGTAAAAAGTCATAAAATAGAAAATAAAATCATGAAAAATTTCCTAAATGTTTTAAGAATACACATGAATTTTTGTAGAATTTTCCAATATGTTTTGGTATTTTTAAAAATTAGAAATGAAACATGTACAATAAAGGAAAAATGAAAATGAAATGCAAAGGGAAGGGGGTATGAACATAGCAATAATGCAGTGCAAATTAATTGGGCTTGGAAACAGGGGGGTGTGATTATCAATCTGCATAGGTCCATTTACGCGCCAAACACAATAACAAGTATGAACCCTCAGTCAACAATCTTGACTCACTCACAACCATTAGATCAAGTCCAAGTCCAGTCAAAGTCAAAGTACGCATGATCAACAAACACACGTGAAGGAACACATGACATACCATGCACCACACCACACCATGCTTAAGTGAAATCAGAAATATGACACATGCATAGCACGTGATTTTTAATGTGCTGTCACCATTGTGAGCATTAGATCAAACGAAATCAACGGCTGTGACTTAATCTGGCATGCAAAACCCTAATGTAACCTCACCGGCCGGAGAGGGACCTCCGGTCACCTTCTCCGGCCACTCTCCGGCACTGTAAATATCACATGCTTCCCGAAATCAACAAACTAGGTATCAAACGAAAGCTAATCTCATGAGGAACACAAATTCAGCAACAAAATTCACAGATCAAGCATGAATAAAGAGAATCGAAGAAGAGAAACTTTGCCCTAAGATTCAGTTCTAAACTCCTAAGGAGCTCTATCAACTAGCCGGTTTCACATAGCTTCTAATAAGCTCAAATAACACATCAACAAGTTAAAACAGGATAAAATCGTGCAAGCAAAGTTTGAGAAATTTTGGAACCTGAAACTTGAAGATCTTTGAGTTGTTGAGAAAACCAGAGGTGAAAACTTGTTCTTGAACTTCTAGAACTTCAATTTGAGCAAAATAAATGCTATTTGGTCTTGAGAATAAGAAGAAAAACTGAATCTGAGATTGAAGCTAACTGTGCTATTCAATGCTTCAGTGAGGTATTCTTGCTTGATGGTGAAGATTGAAGAAGAACTTGGGGAATTCGTGCAGGTAGAGGGAGAGTTCAGAGAGAAAGCTTGATAGTGTTTTTTGGAGTGAGAGTGCAAAATCAGAGTTTTTTTCTTTTTTTCGCTCCAAATTCTGTTAGAGTTATTTATATAGGTGTGGTTATGGTTTAACTCTGGTGGTTGATGGTTAGAACTCTAGTTATAGTGAGTTAGTTAACTGAGTTTGAGTTAACTAACTGAGTCCTGTTAGTTATTGGCACGAGTTGGAGAGCTTGGTTAGAGTGTGGAAAAGCTCATGGTCACTTATGGTGAGGATAATGGAGAATGGTGATGATGGTACTGATGTTTGCATTATGACTTGCAGGGCAAGCTTCTGTTTTCCCTTTTAGTGTATGATAGCAGCATGGTATTCATGTGTGTAAGGGAATGTTGGTCTTAATGAAGTAAGGGTGGATGGTGTGTAGCATACGCGTGAACTGTCATGGACCAAACAAATGCCAAGTCACAACATTACGTTTTGGCAACCTCTCATTAGTGAAAACATGGAGATTTGGAGATGGAGTTCTTGGTATACAATGAATGAAATGAAGAGCATTTGGTGTCATTAGAAAGAGGAGACATAAGAGAACATGTTTAGTGTTGGAATTAGATTGAATGGAAGTTTGGAACATGATCAAAAATAGCTTGCAACAGAAGGAACCAAATTGGTGTATGGGCATGTGACTTGGTCTGCAGGCAAGGCCTTGGTGCCTATGGAAATTCAGTTGTGTTGACCAATCTTTGAGCTATCATAACTCCTTATCCTTTGATCAAATGAAAAAATCATGAACATCAATCTTGAAGATCTCACATAGGGGAACAACTTTGATGTTGCAAGATTTTTCATTTGAAGCCTTTAACCATGAGTAATTGATCCATACATTTTGCCCACCAACTGTTTGAGAAAATGACTGCGCGCAGACCTGGCCAAACTTGGTCATGACATGGTTTTTGGCCTACTTTCCTCCAACTTTGATCAATCATATCTCCCTCATTTTTTATCCAATGGAAATGTTCTACCCATGGATTTGAAGCTTAAAGCAAGGCCTTTCATTGAGGCAGAGTGGAATTTTCATTTGGTACTCCAAATTTGAATGGCCTTGGTTCAAATTCTGATGCAAAATGGCCAAAACTTGCTATTTTTAGTAACCCTACTTCATCCAAAAATGGCAACTTTCCACATCTTGATTTTTTCATGATTCCTTTGGAGTTTCTTGATCAAATTTTGTGCATTGGACATATGTAACATGAATTTCATGATTTTGAGCTCAAAAATTCAAGAGTTGACTTTTTCCCCTGATTATTTGACTTGGCCCCAAATTTCCTGATTTTTGATCTTTCTTCCAATTGAACCACCTCCAAAACCAATTGAGGGGCAATTCTCCATACACATACACTTAAGAACATGTAGAATACCATGACATCAAGTTTTGTCCAAAAAATCAAAGATTCCCTGATTTAATGGGAAACCCTAGTTTTGGTGCCCACCTCCTAGGAGAAAAATGTGCAGTCTTCAATTTCAAATTCCTCAGAGTATGTTGTGTATCCTCTTAAAGGATGATGAGATGTGCCACTTGAGGATGATCTTGAATCAATGAGCTATCTCTTTTGAGGGTTTTCCTTCAATTTTTGAACCTCTTGCATAGTGAAAGATGTAGTGCTTCAATCTCCCATTGAATCTCACTTCCTTGAGGTTTTGGAAGATCAATTGAGATAGTATGAGACATGAGAGACCTCTTGGCTTGCCTAGAGCCAACTTGATTGACCTTTTGTGCTCTGAAGGATCCATTGATTGTCCACCTTCCACCTGATCACATGCCCTGATGGTAAGAAGGATGCTATGCTTCATTTTTCTATGTTAAATGCAATGTAATGTTAATGAGGTGGCCATGCTATGATGACAAAGAGGGAGAGCAAATTTTGGGGTATTACAGCTGCCCCTATTCAAGCGCTGTAGACCTGAATGCCCGAAAGCAATCGCTTTCGGACTTTCAAGGTATATAGTGATTGAATACCAAATATAACCAAAAATTTGCTCTGGATGATGAAGAAGAAAAGGGATATAAACCCAACGAGACTGCTGGATTGAATCTGCGACGAAACGTCGGAGAGATCTGTCTTTTGGACGATGCCAGACGACTACTGGCTTGCCACGCTGCTGGTGGACTTTAATAATGTCTTTTATGCAATTCCAGACGACTACTGGCCTGCCACGCTACTGGTGGACTTTGCAGCTTCGTGCCACCCGAAGATGGACTTTTGCCAATCCACTGTTGGACTTTTGCCACCCGAAGACAGACTTTTGCCAATCCACTGTTGGACTTTTGGAATATGCCACCCGAAGACGGACTTTTCGCCAATCCACTGTTGGACTTTTGCCACCCGAAGACGGACTTTTGCCAATCCACTGTTGGACTTTTGCCACCCGAAGACGGACTTTTGCCAATCCACTGTTGGACTCTTAGCTGCTTTGCCACCCGAAGATGGACTTTTGCCAATCCACTGTTGGACTTTTGCCACCCGAAGACGGACTTTTGCCAATCCACTGTTGGACTTTTGCCACCCGAAGACGGACTTTTGCCAATCCACTGTTGGACTTTTGGCTGCTTTGCCACCCGAAGATGGACTTTTGCCAATCCACTGTTGGACTTTTGCCACCCGAAGACGGACTTTTGCTAATCCACTGTTGGACTTTTGCCACCCGAAGACGGACTTTTGCCAATCCACTGTTGGACTTTTGCCACCCGAAGACGGACTTTTGCCAATCCACTGTTGGACTTTTGGTTGCTTTGCCACCCGAAGATGGACTTTTGCCAATCCACTGTTGGACTTTTGCCACCCGAAGACGGACTTTTGCCAATCCACTGTTGGACTTTTGCCACCCGAAGACGGACTTTTGCCAATCCACTGTTGGACTTTTGCCACCCGAAGACGGACTTTTGCCAATCCACTGTTGGACTTTTGGCTGCTTTGCCACCCGAAGATGGACTTTTGCCAATCCACTGTTGGACTTTTGCCACCCGAAGACGGACTTTTGCCAATCCACTGTTGGACTTTTGCCACCCGAAGACGGACTTTTGCCAATCCACTGTTGGACTTTTGCCAATCCACTGTTGGACTTTAAGATATGAGGGAATGATGACTCTGCCAGGAATTATTCCATCTGTTTGGGGCTGGATTCTGGTCACAGCAACTCCGCTGGGGATGAGAATTTTTAAATGACGTCCTGCTGGGGAAATGAGCCATTAAAACTCTGCTTGGGGATTTATTCAACCCAAGATCCTTTATAGGGATTATCAACCTTATAACTCGGCTGGGGAGTATTGCTGACAAGATTCGATACTGACCTCTGTGGGGGATCATTACCAGAGACACAATCTTGTTGGGGATCATGGCTACTCTGCCAGGGATATGCAAATCCTGGTTAGAACATTCCACTGCAACTTGCTAGAAAGAGTCCTTAGAGATCTGTTGGGGAAACCCAAAGAAAATCCACAGTAGTCTGCTGAAGAATATGACTGTCATGCTTAGGATAAGTACCACAATGCCCCATGTTAGGCGAGCTTCCCTTTAGACAATTCCGTTAGGGATGACGAGTTTATAACAAACCCTGCTGGAGGAAACTGCTTTAAAACGTCTCGTGCTGGGGAATGCCTTTTGAGAGGATTTTACAGAAGACCAACTGTCCTCGAACTCTACTGGGGATGATCAACACTTCATGATGGGGAAACCAACATGACCCTTGCTTGGACAAACCAACAATTTGTCCCCGAAGAAGATGTCATAAGAGGATTTTACAGAAGATTTAGCCTCTTCAAACTCCTGCGACTTCGCTGGGGATAATGACCATCAGTTTCGGTGTCGACGAGACCACTCTTTTGGGGAACCTGTGACCGTTATCGACACAGAAAAGCTTGTAGCTGTTGGAAGGACTGAATAAGAGAATCGACTTAATAAGATACCACGATACCCAGTTGAGCTCAATTCGTTGATATCGAATCGTCGTGACCGACCGTCGACCGAATGATGGACTTAATCAGTGAACATTGTGACAAAAGGGTGACCACCTTTCTCGAACATGATTGCCCCAGTCTTCTGCATGGAAGTAAGTGATTACTCGTCTAGAAGACATGATCCCGTGATCTCGCAAAGGCTTCAATTTTGCCTTTGAGCCTAGTATGAGGATGCTACCTACAAGCAAAGGATATGCACGTATACCCCGTGCGAGATATGACTTCTGCAACTGAGAAAATCTAACTCTAAACCACCACTTGTTGGGGAGAAAGGTTTGCATGCAATCTCTTGCTGGAGAACATTATTAATGAAGCCTACTGAAGACGGGGACCAAAAATGCCTTGGGTTGGAATGCCCCTTAGTTTCACTCCTTTTGGCTGATTGACTGCATATGCGTGACCAACTGTTTTTCTTCACTTGTCCCAAACCAACATGGTCCACCGGAAGAAATTGTCCCAAGAGGATTTTACAGAAGACTTGACATCCAAAACGCTTCAATGTCTTCAAACTCTCGTAGAGATTCGTTGGATCTCGCCGTAACTGCCCCAGACCGCATGGATTACTTAGAAGAAGTCATCGCATGAGGATTTTACAGAAGACTTGGCAAGCTCAATGCTTCAGTGTCCTCAAACTCTTGTAGAGATTCGTTGGATCTCGACGTAACTTCCCCAGACCGTATGGACTACAGAGGAATTCACCTTGAAAAGATCCATGAAGAATCTCATACCACCGTGGGATATTCTGCCTCGGTATTCTGAAACCTGGATGGGCTGATTAGTTGTCTGGATGGACTAACTTCTCGTGCTTTTGGGATGGCCTGCCTCAGTATGACCCTTGAAGTGGTTTTGCCCCAGTTTGGCTGAACTCTAAAAAGATTTCTCGACGTAATTGGCTCAGACCGGCTACACCTTAAAGAGATGATTCGACGTGACTGCCCCGGATCGACTACGTCTTAACACAACTTGTTGGGAAAGCTCCTGCTCAACAAAGTTTCCTGAGGAGGTACCACTGGACGTGACTGCCCTTCGGGAGTTTTAGGATTCTCAACTCGGCAAGATTAAACTTCTGGACTGGATTTCCATATGTAAACTTCTTTTGATGTCAAACAAATGTATGCAAGCAGAAAATGTTTTATTCTGAGAATGAAAATTCTAATGCGACACAACATGTTAATCTCGAAGTTTTACTAAAAAGATGTAGCAAACCCTTTTGTGAGCGAATCACGGGTTAGGATACGACATTAATTTTTGAAAGAAATAATGCAATGCACATGCAACACCAACAAAGATCTTTTAGCACAACTGATAGGAGTCAGGAACGCTATCTCTTGGTAGTATGCCTTTGAAATAACCCTGTTTCAATTAGGACTTTTGAGGGTTGTAACGGGGCCTGGTTCACGGTTTTGAGAAAAAAGGATTTATGGCTCGAAGTTTATTGGTGCCCACCCACTCTTCGTGATGTTCTCCAGTCCTACGTTCAGCTAATTTGCACAAGCGTTCGCCTCTCAAAAAGATTTTGTGATCTTTAAGGAAACCATGATACTGATGGTTTGACACCTAATGAGGCTTTGGATTGACAGTCACCCCTTTGTCTTTTGTCCATAGTCACACGACTTTGTTCTTGCTCGAGGATTTTCTTTTGTAATCCTTTTGTTTTTCGCTTTCACATTCTTTTGCTTTTTGATCCCTAATTTTTGCCTGGACTGATTCTTTTGAATCTTTAATTTCAGAGTCCAGCGGGATGCCCTAACTTTTGCCTAAGTTGCTTGTTTTCAAGTTTCAACTTAGCGGGCTTTTTTCATTTTTTCATTTTTTTTATTCTTTTTCCTTTTTTCTTGAACAAATCGTGTGACACTGGCTTGTCTTGACTTGATTGGAAAGGTCGTGACTGCCTCACTCTTTGATTGTTGATGGATAACCATTGTGGTTTCACATCTCTTGCCCTCTTGACGGTGGAATAGAAGGTAATGGATCCTCAGATGCACACTCCTTTTGAAATTTGAATGCTTGGTCAAATTAACTGACGCCTACCCTGCCCCTGGGTTAAATGTGAGGGTTTTTTCGTACGAAAAGAAACTCCTACTTCAAGGCTCAAAGGGGTTAACGAGGGTCTATCTCCCTTATATCTCCAGTGTTTGAGGAGTTAAAACAATGCCTGTACATCCTCAACAGGGTTCTTATTCCAAAGCACACCGTTAGAGATTTTTGCGTTTTCAGACCATCATTCTCCCTCATAGAGTTTGAGCAAGAAAAATGGTATTGCAGTACACATTAGCATTAAATGAGTAAACACAAATGAAATTCTTCAAGAAAACATATTCATTGCATTAAAATCCTCATACCAAATACAAACAAATTTTAACATGCGAACAATGTCTGAACGAACAAATAAAGACTACATATGAAAATGCAGCAAGGAAAATAAAGATTGTCGTTGTTGAGGAGGCTTGGCTCCGTCTAGACTGACCACTTCTGGTGATGTTCTTGTAACTTTGAGCACTCACCATGGTACAGAAGCTTCACCTTGTGGGGTACCATCTAGGGTGATAACCTTTGAGTCAATCAAATCCTGCACCTTGTGCTGGAACACATTACAGTTATCAAGTGTGTGCCCAAACGTTCCTGAATGGAACTCACAGCTAACACTCATGTCATAGTCCAGAGGAATGGGGTATGGCACAGGCATGGCCTTTCTCAGCTGGATTTGCGAACTTTTGAGCAAACGAGCCAACAACTGACTGTACGGAATAGGAATAGGATCAAATGTCCTCTTGGGCTTCCTTGGTCTGAGTAGCCTCCGCTGCTGATAATCTTGCTGCTGCTGGTTCAGGCGCCCAGCCTGGCCCTGCACTTTCCTTTCTGCATTCGGCTGAGGCACAAACAAGGGTTGCTGACATAGGTCTGCTGCAACACAGGGTTGTGGAAGAGATCCCTGACGTGAGGTGGACCCTTTGGAAAAGGAGAGAGTCCTCAGTTCCCTTGCAACAATGGGAGTGACATCACTTGGTTTACCAGCACCAACTGATGCAAACTTGATTGTCCCTGAATCAATTAGCTCCTGGACTTTATGCTTGAACCTGATACAATTCTCAACATTGTGACCAGGTGCCCCAGAATGGAACTCACATCTAGCCTTAGCATTAGGTCCCAGAATCTTCGTGGGCAATGGTCCCAAACTAACACACTCAACCAGCTTGAGCTCGAGCAAGTAAGAAAGCAATTGCGCATTCGAAATCGGAATGGGATCGAACTTCCTCTTAGGCCCCTCTGACCTAGGATCCTCTTGGAAATCAGGAAGTGACTGCTGATGCGAGAGCTCTGAACCTTTAGCTTTCAGAGGAGATTCACGAAGCAATCCATGATCTAAAGCATATCCCAAAGAGATGGGAGGAGTAGAGACCTCTGTTGTGGAAGCGGGCACATGATCATTTTCCTTTTTTAACACCTTATTCAAGATTTCCATGACCAGCCCCATTTGAATCTTCATCTGGTTGACTTCCTCCCTCAGTAGTTCCTGACCTCGGGACAGCGCCTGAATGTCCCCCATAAAATGCCCCAATTGGGCCCTCACCCCAGCCAAATCCTTCTGCATTTGATCCATGATTCTTACTTGATTTCTTCGCGTCGAATATCGGTGAATATGATTCTCAACTATACTGCCTGAAACCAAATAAAGGTTAGAGACCCCGCAACGAGTACCTGAAAAGCAAGTAACAAAAATGCAAAATGATATGCAATGCCATGCAATGCTATGTTTGTCATTTCCGAGGTGCTTTATACCCTGATTCCAATCCAAACCACAGAAATCTGAAGACCAGAAATCGTGATATAAAGAGACGTATCGTGGTCATGTGCTTGTGTGCAGCTATCTGATAAGGAATAATTCTGAATAAAACTGCTCATACTCATTCAACAAAGTATTCAAGTACATTTAAGAAAGGCTCATCCGCAAATGCAATACAAGGAAAAATGGATCCATCAACAAGCCTGATGGTAACCATTAACAACAAAATATAAGGAAAAGAACATCAGTCTGACAATTCCACATCCTTCAGCTTATCACTTGAGTATTTGATCTCCTCAAAAAGTATACGGGTACGCTGGTGATTCGGCTTTTCAATCATCTCTTTGATCAAGACATCCCTTTTCTCAAGAGCTTTATTTAAAGAACCCATATGCAGCATCAGAGCCTCGTCATCACACACTCCTTTGTGTCTCTTTATGCCGGGTTGCATCTTGAGTATCTCCCTTTCTATCATGACTTCTTCAAGCTCTTTCTTGGTATTCCTCAGCTCACCTCTAGCTTCTTCTAGCTGTTCTTGACTCTTACCGAGGCTTTCCCAATACTTTCTCCTCTGCTCATGCGCCTTTTCAAGCTCTTCGTCCTTAATCTGCAACTGTTCCTGTAATTCAGCATTCTCTATCCTAACTTCGTCCCAAGCGTGCTGAAACTTTGTTAACTTTTCTTTGGTCTGTGCTAACGCCTGTTTGGTTTGCTTGTGGGCTTGAGTAGCATCATCAGCACCTTTACTAATCTTCCGGAAATGTTGGGCTCTTCCAGCAAAGTCTTTTTCTTTTGCAGTTAGGATTTGTTCAGCATCTTGGGCTTTCCGCTCCAGCTCTTTGTTGGCATGTAGAGCATTCTGAAGACGGCTACTCAACTCGGAATTCTCTCCTTGGAGCTTTTTCACCAAGGCTTGCAACTTGTCAACTTCTTCCACAGTAGCAGTGCTTCTTGCTTTCTCATTCTCCGGATACAAAAGAGGTGCCTTACCAAAAGGCAAGAGAAAATCTTCAACTCTTTTCTTCACCCACTCTTCATATGCTGGATAAACCCGGTTGTTAGGCTTTCCTAGAGTAACTTTCCCCTTTTTCAGTATGCTACCCCAGCTTTCAGAAGCTTTCTGTGCTGCTTCCCACCCATCTGATGTATGAAAATAGAGGGACTCCTCCACATCTCTCTTAATAGGCGGACCTGTCAGGGCATACCCAAATTGTCGAATGGCTAAAGAAGGATTGTAGTTAATCCCACCCAGTCTTCCTATCAGTGGAACGTTAGGGAACTTACCACAGCTGTGGATAATATTCTTGCCAATCAGCCCATGATCTACCCATACGATGTCCTTGGCCACCAATCCCATTAAACGCTGTTTCCACTCTAGAGAATCTTTGGAATCCACAAAAGCCCCTGATTGTGGTAAACGGCCTGCAAACCACTTATAGAACAAGGGTGCACAACAACGAATTATCCCTCCTCTTTTCTTTTCGTTTCGGTTGTACAACGAGTAGTGAAGATCTCCCAGTAGCGTTGGCACCGGGTTCTTCATCATGAATATTCGTATAGCGTCCGTATCAATGAAATCCAGCTCGTTGGGAAACAACACTATGCCGTATATACAAAGGGCTAGCAAAGCATTAAAAACAAGCCAATTCTCGCCTTTAGCTGCTTCCTGGGCCTTCTTAATCAGATATTCCAGCTTGTAACCACGAATCTTTCCTTTGTTGGAGACATTGTCACTTAACTCTGATTTGCTCAAATAAAGAGCACCAGCCAACTTCCCAAAGTCAAGATCCCCCACCGATCCAAAGAAAGGGGGCTCCTCCTTGATAGCAATCCCCAACATGTTGGAATACTCCTCCAGGGTAGGAACCAACACATAGTCTGGCAATACAAAACACCTCAGAGGCGGATCATAGAACTGCATCAACGTATGGAGACCTTTGGCTTCATAATCACTGACATTACGGACCATAGATAAAATCCACCCATATTTCTCTTCAAAAGCTTCTCGTACTGCAGGACTCGCCATTCCCTTCAGCATAACAATAGGGCCCAAAGTAGGCGTAAGGAACTTATAGCTGATGATATTCTTCCTCTCTTTAGTGTTCATCTTTGCAGGGACCTGATGACTGGAATCAAGGGTAATATATGCACCTGGAAATGAATAAACATGTATGTTAAAATATGATAATGCAATGCAAAGGGCAATGTGATCAGGTAATCAGGTGTCTGTGCTGAACTGTGAACGGTGTCAGTGTAGCTCTGAGACTAATATAGAACCATAGATAAGAACCATCTGAATACAATAGGATGAAACTTCCTTTTTGTGCAATGATGATAGAAAACCGGGTATGTAGGAGGTCATGGTTACCTGCAAACCTGTAAACAACCCGCCCTTCTCACATGTGGGTACTAGGATGTTCAGTATCCCGGGCTCTCAGGTCGAGAAATGATGATACGTTCACCATTTCTGGTTTGGCATCATCATCAATCGAGGAGGCCTCAACTGATTCTCCAAAACAAAAAGGTCCTCAGCTTCTGGCACTGAGGTCGAGAAGCAATAGTACATTCATCCCTCAGGGTACAGTACTATCGCCAATCGAGGAGTGCCTCCGCTGATTCTCTTTCAAAAAGGGATGTCCTATAGCAAGTTCCCAGCATTGGGTCCTCGGATCGAAAATGTGCAATGGGTTTGCCACGGAATGTGGTCTGCCACTGTCACATCTCGGGAGGAGTGCCGCAACTGAGTCCTCGGGAATGGTCACCAGAGTCGACAGTTCCTCAAGAGAATAACCACTGGCCTGCATAACATGCAGTAGCAGAAAGCTCCTGATAGAACCTCGTCTGGTTGTGGGTCTCATGAACAACAATACGTGGTCACCACCACGCAAGCGTCATGACTATCCACTCTAATACCTATGTATGTACTCAAGCCTTGGTAGTGGGCTTATCTCTCAGAACACCCATCCCGCCAAACAGAAAACAACAGCACAGTCCAGCACAATAATGATATGTAATGCAGTAAATGTGATAAATACAGTAAAGTACAGTAAAGCAGCAATACGGTAAATAATAATACAATACAACAGTAAATACCGCAAACAAAATACACCTAATGAAAGAAAAGCAAACAAGCGCTAGGATTGACTCGCTAAGGAAACCAGAGATTCTGGGCTTTTGTCCCCAGCAGAGTCGCCAGCTGTCGCTCCCGGGATTTTCATCCTAGTACAAACGCGAAAGTGGCACCGAAACAGAGTCGCCAGCAATGTGTATTTATCCCAAGAGAGGGAAAGGAAACACCGCGTAAACCTGAGAGAAAGGAAAAGCATGGTCTTACGACCAAGAGAACTGGGTTCGGGAGTCGGTTACGCACGGGGAAGGTATTAGCACCCCCACGCGTCCATCGTACCCGATGGGATCCACGCTTGCTTGTCTCGATCAAAGGGTGTAAAGAAGGGATACTGGAAAAGGAACTGAAAGAAAGAAAGGAGAAAGAAAAGAAAAGGAACGGGAAACAAATGTAGGGAAAATAAAAGAAGTGCTCGCATGGGCCCTACCCCACTGCCTACGTATCTCATCGGGAGCATGAGAATCAGAGCGACGTAGTTCCCCCCACTAGGGATGGATAGTGTTTTTTAGAGAACGGCCTACGTTCTAGCTCAGGTGTTGCAGGCTCGCTGGTCCGAGTGCGTTACCATCTTGCAAGAGAACGAATAGGAGCACGTTCATACGTTGAGAGTGAGTGAGATGAGAAAAGAATTCCCGAAGGAAAGACGTTATTGTTTGTTTTTGTCTTTTAGAAGGAAGTGTTTTGGATTTGTTTGCATATGATAGTGTATTTAAATCTTAGTCATTGGAATGTGTACATTCTCACATTCCAAGATGGAATGGGTAAGAATGCACACTAAGAGTGAAGAAGACCCTCACACTTAGTTCAAATTGTCAAGGTTCAAACACACTAGCATACTTGTGTTGATTAAGTGTTTTTATTAATTAAGAAATGAAGAAGTGTTTTTTATTTGTACCTTCAACAAGTATTGCATTTAAGTCCCTCATACAAGATCAAATGTTTAACACATTGACCCAAGATGGGCTATATGCTACACATTCTAAGATTACAAGAGAAGACCCCTTATAATCTTTTCTTTATATGAAAGGCCTAAATGCAATAAATGCCTACCTTTATTATATGTTTTGAATTTTCTTTGAGATGAGAAAAGAGACTCAAGAGAGGAGAAAAGGTAAAACCTATATGGACTAAGACTCAATCCTAATTGAAGATTAAAGGGAGTGATCCTAAAGGCTTGTGAGGTTTCAACCTAAAGTCTAAAGAAAGAAAGAATTAAACAATTCACTTCCAAAGTAGAAGATGAATTGTAATTCAAAAAGGGAAAGTAATGAGTTATTAAAAGAAAGCACATAAGTGCTTAACAAAACACACAATGGAATTGTAAAAGAGAAAGGATAGAAGTTGAATGTGGATTCCTTATCCACACTCAAATGAAACTTACCAAAGCCCCTACATGGTTAGTAAACATGTATAAGAAGTATAAGAAGTAAAAGAACATGTAATGCATCATAAAACTCAAAAGAATTAAATGAGAAAACAAATCCTAGAACCACAACCAGAATGGGCATCATATGGAAACCAATGGTTATTATCATACAAGTGCAAGTGAATAAGCAACAATCATCACCCATTAGCATTTAAACATGTTACAAGAAGAAGGGGTAGATGAAAGATGGAAAGAAATGAAGAGGACATGCATAAATGGAACATGTAAATCAACAACCAGAATTGAAACTAAATGGAAAATGGTTTATAAATATCTCAAAAGTATTTATGAATCAACTTCAAGACATTCAAGAAGTAATATAAGAAGAATTGAAATGAAAGTTCAAAAAGAAAGTGCAAACAATACATGTTAATGATGCACAAAGTTCAAATTGAAATGAACATGTAAAGATGACCTATAATGTGTATCAAAGACCTATAATATCATATGAATGGCTCATAACATATGCAAATGCTCATACAAATGTGCACAAAAGAATTCATGTAAACATGCACTAAAAATTACAATGATATAACATGTCATAATGCTTTAAATGAAATGCATCAAGCAAAAATCAAATGTCCTCATGAAAATTATGAAAACATGGTATTGGAGTTCACTAATCAGAGATGAATCACATATCAAAATAGCATATCAAAATTCAAAGCAAAATGACTTCAAACAAAGCAATTAGGTCAAATTGAAACATCATGCAAAGTGGTACAAATATAGGCATCAAGACATGTAATAAAGTGACCTAAAAAATCAAACAAAAATCATATAACATGCTTCAATGTATTAGTGAATCAATACAAAAAGAATCATGTCAAAACAGTTGGTAATGAGCAAGAACAAAATTAAACAAATTCAAGTATCATGCTTAGAATGCATCTAAATGGAAATTCAAAGAAAATTATGGACCAGGGGTAAAAAGGTCATAAAATCAGAAAATAAAATCATGAAAAATTTCCTAAATGTTTTAAGAATACACATGAATTTTTGTAGAATTTTCCAATATGTTTTGGTATTTTTAAAAATTAGAAATGAAACATGTACAATAAAGGAAAAATGAAAATGAAATGCAAAGGGAAGGGGGTATGAACATAGCAATAATGCAGTGCAAATTAATTGGGCTTGGAAACAGGGGGGTGTGATTATCAATCTGCATAGGTCCATTTACGCGCCAAACACAATAACAAGTATGAACCCTCAGTCAACAATCTTGACTCACTCACAACCATTAGATCAAGTCCAAGTCCAGTCAAAGTCAAAGTACGCATGATCAACAAACACACGTGAAGGAACACATGACATACCATGCACCACACCACACCATGCTTAAGTGAAATCAGAAATATGACACATGCATAGCACGTGATTTTTAATGTGCTGTCACCATTGTGAGCATTAGATCAAACGAAATCAACGGCTGTGACTTAATCTGGCATGCAAAACCCTAATGTAACCTCACCGGCCGGAGAGGGACCTCCGGTCACCTTCTCCGGCCACTCTCCGGCACTGTAAATATCACATGCTTCCCGAAATCAACAAACTAGGTATCAAACGAAAGCTAATCTCATGAGGAACACAAATTCAGCAACAAAATTCACAGATCAAGCATGAATAAAGAGAATCGAAGAAGAGAAACTTTGCCCTAAGATTCAGTTCTAAACTCCTAAGGAGCTCTATCAACTAGCCGGTTTCACATAGCTTCTAATAAGCTCAAATAACACATCAACAAGTTAAAACAGGATAAAATCGTGCAAGCAAAGTTTGAGAAATTTTGGAACCTGAAACTTGAAGATCTTTGAGTTGTTGAGAAAACCAGAGGTGAAAACTTGTTCTTGAACTTCTAGAACTTCAATTTGAGCAAAATAAATGCTATTTGGTCTTGAGAATAAGAAGAAAAACTGAATCTGAGATTGAAGCTAACTGTGCTATTCAATGCTTCAGTGAGGTATTCTTGCTTGATGGTGAAGATTGAAGAAGAACTTGGGGAATTCGTGCAGGTAGAGGGAGAGTTCAGAGAGAAAGCTTGATAGTGTTTTTTGGAGTGAGAGTGCAAAATCAGAGTTTTTTTCTTTTTTTCGCTCCAAATTCTGTTAGAGTTATTTATATAGGTGTGGTTATGGTTTAACTCTGGTGGTTGATGGTTAGAACTCTAGTTAGAGTGAGTTAGTTAACTGAGTTTGAGTTAACTAACTGAGTCCTGTTAGTTATTGGCACGAGTTGGAGAGCTTGGTTAGAGTGTGGAAAAGCTCATGGTCACTTATGGTGAGGATAATGGAGAATGGTGATGATGGTACTGATGTTTGCATTATGACTTGCAGGGCAAGCTTCTGTTTTCCCTTTTAGTGTATGATAGCAGCATGGTATTCATGTGTGTAAGGGAATGTTGGTCTTAATGAAGTAAGGGTGGATGGTGTGTAGCATACGCGTGAACTGTCATGGACCAAACAAATGCCAAGTCACAACATTACGTTTTGGCAACCTCTCATTAGTGAAAACATGGAGATTTGGAGATGGAGTTCTTGGTATACAATGAATGAAATGAAGAGCATTTGGTGTCATTAGAAAGAGGAGACATAAGAGAACATGTTTAGTGTTGGAATTAGATTGAATGGAAGTTTGGAACATGATCAAAAATAGCTTGCAACAGAAGGAACCAAATTGGTGTATGGGCATGTGACTTGGTCTGCAGGCAAGGCCTTGGTGCCTATGGAAATTCAGTTGTGTTGACCAATCTTTGAGCTATCATAACTCCTTATCCTTTGATCAAATGAAAAAATCATGAACATCAATCTTGAAGATCTCACATAGGGGAACAACTTTGATGTTGCAAGATTTTTCATTTGAAGCCTTTAACCATGAGTAATTGATCCATACATTTTGCCCACCAACTGTTTGAGAAAATGACTGCGCGCAGACCTGGCCAAACTTGGTCATGACATGGTTTTTGGCCTACTTTCCTCCAACTTTGATCAATCATATCTCCCTCATTTTTTATCCAATGGAAATGTTCTACCCATGGACTTGAAGCTTAAAGCAAGGCCTTTCATTGAGGCAGAGTGGAATTTTCATTTGGTACTCCAAATTTGAATGGCCTTGGTTCAAATTCTGATGCAAAATGGCCAAAACTTGCTATTTTTAGTAACCCTACTTCATCCAAAAATGGCAACTTTCCACATCTTGATTTTTTCATGATTCCTTTGGAGTTTCTTGATCAAATTTTGTGCATTGGACATATGTAACATGAATTTCATGATTTTGAGCTCAAAAATTCAAGAGTTGACTTTTTCCCCTGATTATTTGACTTGGCCCCAAATTTCCTGATTTTTGATCTTTCTTCCAATTGAACCACCTCCAAAACCAATTGAGGGGCAATTCTCCATACACATACACTTAAGAACATGTAGAATACCATGACATCAAGTTTTGTCCAAAAAATCAAAGATTCCCTGATTTAATGGGAAACCCTAGTTTTGGTGCCCACCTCCTAGGAGAAAAATGTGCAGTCTTCAATTTCAAATTCCTCAGAGTATGTTGTGTATCCTCTTAAAGGATGATGAGATGTGCCACTTGAGGATGATCTTGAATCAATGAGCTATCTCTTTTGAGGGTTTTCCTTCAATTTTTGAACCTCTTGCATAGTGAAAGATGTAGTGCTTCAATCTCCCATTGAATCTCACTTCCTTGAGGTTTTGAAGATCAATTGAGATAGTATGAGACATGAGAGACCTCTTGGCTTGCCTAGAGCCAACTTGATTGACCTTTTGTGCTCTGAAGGATCCATTGATTGTCCACCTTCCACCTGATCACATGCCCTGATGGTAAGAAGGATGCTATGCTTCATTTTTCTATGTTAAATGCAATGTAATGTTAATGAGGTGGCCATGCTATGATGACAAAGAGGGAGAGCAAATTTTGGGGTATTACACTCTTTTAACTAACATACTGGACCTATCACAACCATCCTTTAGCCTCCATCTCGGGCTTTGTACGAGATACAAAAAGGCTCTCTTGTTGAGTCACCACTCTTCAGCCTCCATCTCGGGCTTCGTACGAGATACAAAAACACTCTCTTATTGAGTATAAAGGACTCTCTTGTTGAGTCACACCTTTTAGTTTCCGTCTTGGGCTTCGTACAAGACACATATAAAAGCACTCGCTTGTTGAGTCAACCCTTTTAGCCTTTATCTCGGGCTTCGTACGGGACACACAAAAAACACCCTCTTGTTGGGCATTGCCTCCTCTTAGGCTTTGTATAAGGAAACCTCGGTTGAGTCAATCAACCTTTTAGCATCAAGCTGTGCCTCGTTCACAGCGTATAAACATCAACAACTCCTGTTACCTTCATCTAATTGCTGTAAGCGGCAAGCCTCTAGATTATTTACATCCACGCCACTGTCCCTCTTTTAGCATGAGAAATTCCTAAGGAAAGATAACATTGCTCTACACTAAGTTAAAGTCTTCTCCCTCAGGTTACAAATCCCCTATAAAGGAAATCATGGCATTTCCGTATTCACATATCCCGGTTAAAGTAATTCTCCTTTATAATCAGTCATCCAACAATTGTGACAAACAGACCCCTTTAGAGATGACGAATTCTCTCTAAAGTCAACACCCTTTTAACTTCACATCTTGGGCTTCGAACAAGATACAAATAGACCCTTAAGCTTTATATCTTGGGCTTTGAGCAAGATACAAACCCCCTTTAGCTTCACGTTTTGGGCTTTGAACAAGACACCAAAACACCACTTCCTCCCATAGAATAGGAGGAACTACGATCGCTCTGATTTCCCTATTTAGGTAAACGGGAATACGTAGGTATAAGGTTTCAAGAAAAATCTTAGCGAGCACACTAATCCAAAACCCAAATCCCGTACCTTCATACATCAATCGAAAAGCATCAGTCCTAGCATCCTACCCATGAACATTCCCGGTGTTCCGTTCTAAACAAAGTAAGAAGAAAAAGGCCCCATTACCATATAGCATATGTAACCTAACAGACCGCTGTGTAAACTTAGTATGCAAGCAGGGTTAATTGGAGACATCTATTTCCCTTCCTTAGTCAGCTTAATAGGATAAAAAATGAATCGACCTGTAGTAACCCCAAAGAGCGATAGTTCTTAAGAACCACGTCCAAAATCGCTCGCTACACAGCCCTATAAAACAAAACTCTGTCGCTTTGGGCGAAGCGAAGAGGGAAATTTACAGAAAGTGAGCCCTATCAAAACATCCGTTTCACCTGGGCAGGGTGAAAGGTTAAGATGAAGATTGAAATTACTTTGACTTATGAACGATCTTCGGAACATTGGCAGCAACCCATTGGCGGTGAACTCCTCGGTGAATCACAAACTCTGGTACCTTCCTTGATTTGTCTTCATAAATAACGCTGATTTCTGGTGCAGCAGGATCATTTGAATCTGTCTCCCAGGCAGAGTTGTCGTAGGAGGATTCCTCAGTTGCATTTTGCATAGTATTTGTGATCTCAGCTGTATCTCCCCATCCAGTTAGTTGGATGTCTTCGAGCCTGATACAAGAGCTTTCAGGAGTGGTGTATTTGACCATGAAGTCGAATTTTCCACTTGGTTGTCCCAGGGTGTCCCACACTTCTTTGGAACTGGGGGAGTCATCTCTCTCGAAGACGTTGACCTCGGGAAAAGCATAGTTGATGAATTCTAGTCCTGCAAATGTTGCGACGTCCTCGTTGAGACATATAATCGTCCTCGTTGAGATAGGACTTCCATTCTTCCTCTGTATCGGATGAATCATCTTTATTGATGGTATGCACTTCTTGAGTCACTGGTTGAAGGAAGCCTCCGCTGTGGAAGAAATTTTGAATGCGATGACAACTTTCATTGTTAGCAGCTGTCTGGGTACAGGTTGCAGAAAAACCAAGACCCTTCTTTGTTTTATTGTCAGTAGGAATGACAAGCTGCCCCCATCCTGTTGTATTGGCACTCTCAACCGCTTTGATGGCATCTTTGTACGAGGAAATCAAAGTTCCCCGTTCGAATTGATCGTCCTTGTGTAGCGAAAGCATTTGGAACTGGGTTCCAATTGCCCCGTCTGGTTCTACATAAGTGGATGACGATAAGTTGCTTACGAGCAAGGCCTGCTCTCCACAAACTGTAACGAGTTGGTCGTTCTGGACAAACTTTAGTTTTTGTTGGAGGGTTGAAGTGACCGCCCCAGCATGATGTATCCAAGGTCTTCCTAATAAACAACTGTATGTTGCCCGAATGTCCATGAACTGGAAAGTGACTTGGAAAGTGTGAGGACCGATAGTTATGGGAAGGTCGAATTCGCCGATAACCGTTTTTCTGGATCCGTCAAATGCTTTGACGACGACCTCGCTGGTTCTCATCGGAGGTCCTTTGAATGATAATTGCATCAAAGTGGACTTCGGCATAACATTCAGGGCTGACCCTGTGTGTACCAGTACACTGGCTAAAGCATCGTCCTGACAGTTGACTGTAATATTTAGTGCCATGTTATGACGGCGACCTTCTTCAGGTAATTCCTCATCACTAAATCCCAAGTTATTGCAGGAAGTGATGTTAGAAACAATGCTATCGAACTGTCTGATTGACACATCCTGTTCCATAAAGGCCTGCTCTAAGACTTTCTGTAGAGCCTCCCTGTGCGCTTCTAAACTAAGTAACAATGATAATACCGAGATCTTTGAAGGAGTTTGTAACAGTTGATCAACAATGTTGTATTCACTCCTATGGATGAGCTTCAGCATCTCATCATTGTTTTTTAAAAGGTTGGGATTACTGGACTAACCGACTGGTGGATTAGGAACTTCAGCCTAAGGTTCCTTTTCTTTGTTGGTTTCTCCAACTCCTCTATTGAAGATTCTACCGCTCCGTGTTACTCGACTGATGTCTGCAATATTCACGACGAAGGGTAATGGAATTTCCTTTCCATTCTCAACTGTTGTTGCACCGTATTTGTAAGGGATAGCCTTAGTTGATTCATACGGTAGTGGTCCTGGTAGATAGATGACTATGGGAGCCTTCTGATTTTTCTGACCATCGTAAGTAATTTTGATCCGTTCCCGATTGGGAACTCTCGATTCATCAAGTAGAGGGATGATGGTACAAACATCCTTGTTCCTCTCATGATCGGAGATTATGACAACGTCCTCGATTTGATTAGCGAGGTAACTGACTGATCCAGAACTTGAGCATGGTTGAATCTCTTTGCGGTCCAACTGACTTTGAAGGGCTGCTCGCACGAGGTAGCATCCTTGATTATCCACTGAGCAAACTCCACACCACTCATAGTTGTGTAGTGGCACCTGGCCACGTCCGCTTTGAATATAGTGTAACCTGATGAGGTTTGTTTCCATCGACCGAAAATCCTGACTTTGATATCTAGTAGGATTTCCGTTGGTGATACTAATTTGTCGGGTGTCTTCGTCCATATAGATTGGAAGCCACCAGTGGTTCAATAAGTGCTGAAGTGTTTCCTGGACAAGAGCACAGCCTTGATCGTTTTCGCAACCCGCTTTACATCTCTGGTAATCATGTGAAGTGAGAAAACCGAGTTGGACTTGCGTAGCGTGTAACTCCACCAGGCTGATATTCATCAAGCGAATATCGAAGATTTGAACCATGTTGATCTGATAATGATTCCTATCATGGTAGTCTTGGATCCATCCAAGATCCATCTGATGCTAGAGGGCCTCTTGTACAAAATAGCATCCCTGTTTGTTTTCCTAGCAAGTCAGACAGGAATTATAATCGTGTCGCGGCAGATTATGATACTGGCTTTGCCTTGAGTGCATTGCCACCAAGTTGACATTCATCGCACGGATGTCGTGGTTTTGAATGATGTTGGAATTCGTATAAACCATGTTAACTCCATGAACTCGGTGCTCTTGGATCCATCCGAGATCCATCTGTTCCTGTAGAGCTGATTGCACCACAGAACATCCGTGATTATTTTTAGAGCAGATATCACACTGGTGATAATTATGAGGTGGCACATGGCCATACCCACTCTGTCTGCAATGCATCTTGACCAAGTTGGCCCTCAATAAGAGTACATCATGAATTTGATAGACGTTGTTAGACTCACCCTCTATCAGATTGACTATAGCTTTCTCGTGTTGAGGCAGCGGGTTCGTGAGAACATTCAGATTCGTATCTTTGAAAGATAAAACCCCGCTCCTAATAAGCTTTTGCACGTCAGACTTGAAACTGAGACAGTTCTCTATGTTATGCCTTGGTCCTCCTTGATGGTAAGGGCAAGTCTGATCCACCTTAAACCAAAAAGGCGGATTTTCCGGTACTGTAAGAGGAGACTTAGGATGGACATGCCCCTTAGCTAGTAGTAACGGAAATAGTTCTGCGTACGATACGGGTATAGGATCAAATCCTGGTGGCCGCGTTGTACGGTTGTTGTTGTATTGAGGACGAGCCTGCTGAAGAGACTGTTGTGTCCTTTGCTGAAGTTGCTGTTGATTAGGTTGGCTCTGCGCAACCTGAGGTTGATACGTAGGAACAGACGTAGGGTTGATAGCAGGAGTTACGACTGCTACTGGTTGATAACGTCGCCTTTGCTTTCCGAGAGAGATATTCCCAATATCCTGCTCTTTTTTCTTAGGGAGAGCACTACTGTATCATTTTGTACTACTTGATGATCCAGCGTCTTTAACTAAACGTCCTTCTCGGACGGCTTCCTCAAGACGCACTCCCATACCGACCATTTCGGGGAAGTCGCTGGGCGCACTGGCAACCATTCTGTCGTAGTAAAATGAGCTCAAGGTCTTTAAGAAAATATTTGTCATCTCTTTTTCCTCAAGAGGGGGACAAATTTGGGCGGCAATTTCGCGCCATCTCTGCGCGTATTCCTTAAAGGTTTCCTTGTCCTTTTGTGACATTGACCTGAGTTGGTCTCTGTCTGGTGCCATGTCCAGATTGTATTTATATTATTGGACGAAGGCAGTGCCAAGATCTCTGAAAGTGCTGATCGTAGCGCGGTTTTGACCCATGTACCATTTTAATGCGGCACCGGTTAAACTATCCTGATAGTAGTGAATCAGTAAATCCTGATTCTCTGTCTGAGCTAACATTCGCCGAGCGTACATCACCAAATGGCTTTGAGGGCAAGAGTTACCCTTGTAATTTTCAAAATTGGACACTTGGAACTTGTGCGGAACATTCACATTGGGGACCAAGCAGAGATCGGCAGTGTCCTTTCCAAATAAATCCTGACCGCGCAGGGCCTGTAGTTCTTTCTGTATTTCCAAGAATTGTTCCTGGAATTCATCCATTCTGTCAAACATAATTTCCTTTCTACCAGAAGGTATTTGTGGAATCTATCCTTCAGGGACAGTGTGCATCACAAGGGGTGGTACCGTTACTACGGCAGTGAATCTTGGCGTTTCCCGAAGTTTGTAACCTTCAGGAGTTGTTGGTATGCCCCTGGCATCTTTGCCTTCCCGAAGTTTGTAACCTTCAGGCCCAGCGGCTCCTGCTGAAGTTTCTGGATCTCCAGTGATTGGCAGAATATATCCTTCTGGGATATAATTAACAGGCATGCCCCAGGGACGATCTTTCGACATTCTCTACCTAGGATCATACTTCTCCACTATGGGCGTTGGGTGATCTCTGAGATCACAGTTCTTTGTAGCTGAGCTTCTGCCATGGCTTGCATGTCGTTATGAAGCTTTCTCATATCCTCTCTCAGAGCATCGATCTCTTCTTTCAACTCTCTGTTCTCTTCCTCGAGATCATCCATCTTTTTCTGACGATTGGCCCGAGTATTGTACGAATGAGACAGTTTGACACTAGAACCGAGGCACAAACGTGAGATTCGTAGGTAAAAAGAATGCGTTACGTGAGAATGATGAATGCAATGATTATATTAATTATTTTTTGGTTCAATCAAAATAACCTTCGACAATTAGATTGGAAATATCAAATAGTGGGGAAACCTCGTTTTATTGAATTCGAAGGATTGCGGAAATGAAAATACAGTAAATTACAAGGTGCGGAAACAGAAACCTAAGCTAATGGGTCCCGAGTCCTCTCTGAGGAGAACTCGGGTGCTGATTTTAGTACTTTCCTTTTCTTTGACCGGGGCTCTTGGGCCGTTGTCGGGTTGTCATTCCTTTGCCAAGTGAAAGGAGCGAGCAAATTCCTTTGGTCATCCTGATTTTCTACAGCATGCTGCTCCAAAATCTCAATCAAAGCATCCTTGTATTTCAGTAGTTGCTGTATTTTGGTACACTCCACATTGAGAATGTGGTACTTGTTCTTCCAAAACCTCCTCTCCTGTTGAACTTTGTTGGGAGGAACCTGAAGTTTTTCCATTTTAGTCATGAAGTACATGACAGATTCCCTTGGTGGAAGAACTCCATGACGAGGATAAGGCATTTTTAGCTTGAGAGCTCTAGTTTGTACCCAGTGGAGATAAGGCTCCACCGAGACACAGTCCCGTTTTCCTAGAGACTCTCGTCCTTTCTTATGAACATGTTTCCAAGCGTGCACTATTTCCATCTTTAGTGCCCTGTCATTTTCTCCTTCCTTGAAGAAAAGACCTTCCAGATGAGAATTATGCGGGACATGCCTCATCGGGTATCCAAATTGACGACGAAGTAAAACTGGATGGTAATTGATTCCTCCCTTTGTTCCTATGAGGGGTACATTGGGGAAATTTCCACAACGATCAATGATCCTGATCCCGTCATAAATCCTATTGCGCCAATCTATGTCAGAGTTAGTAAGGGACATGATTTTCTGCAACCAACGTAAGGCACTCTTATGATCCCAAAAAGCGGCAGACTTAGGCAAATGGGAAATAAACCATTTATATAGTAGGGGTACACAGCACGTAATCCTTCCTCTGTTGTACAAATTCCCTAAGTGTACAGAATGATACGCATCTGCGAGCAAGGTTGGTACAGGGTTTCCAATGAGAAAAACCTTAATGGCGTTGATATCTACAAAGTTATCGATGTTGGGAAACAAAAATAACTCGTATATAAGCAAAACAAAGATGCTCTCGAAAGTGGCCACGTTCCCTATACTGGCAAAGTATAGGGCTTTCTTTACCAGAAACTTGGCTGGTAAACCTGGGATTCCTTCTTTGGTGGTCATGTGAGTCTTGACTTCTGACTCATCCAAATAAATTGCTCTTGCAATGATTTGATCCTTTGGAATTTCTTCCAGTCCAGAAAATGGAGCTTGATCAGTGATATGTAAATCAGTCAGATGAGAATACTCCTCCAGCGTTGGTACGAGCTGGTAATCCGGGAATGTGAAACAGTGATAAACCGGATCGTAAAACTGAATGAGTGCCTCAATGATTCTTTCAATTACATGGACCTTTAATAGAGGTAGCAAACCTCCGTACTTGGCTCTGAAAGCGTCAAGGTTAGTGATCATCCTTGCTAATCCTCTCAAATCCTCTAGTTTTGGAACCTTGAAGGTATACTTATGAGTTTTCCTTCTACCGAAATCCATTAGCGCAATCTTTTTCTCTCTGACATTTGTAATCATTGTCTTAGTTTAATTTGAAAAAAGAGAGACTAGAAGAGAATATTTTCTTTGTTTAATGTTTTTTTTAAATGAATGTATGAATGCAGCACAGAAAAACATAGAAAAAACATGGGGTCAAAGGGCAGTTGTCATGAAGTCAAGGCTCTACCCATCCCAAAGGTTTAAACTAGTGATTTTTGTATCTGTCTCTCAAAATCATTAATTCATGTCGAGATCACATCAGCGGGCCGGGAACCGTGCTAGGTAATGTAATTTCGAAGAATCTCAGAAGAGGGTAGTATCGCGTAACAGCCATTTTCGATAGCTTCCGCACTATAAAAAGAGGTTTTTCCTAGGTGTATACTCAATCTTTCCACATGCGGCATCACACGCATTCCCATTAGCAGAAAAATAAACACAGATATCAATTAGGAAAAGCAGTATATACATTTGTCCTAATGTCCCAGACTTTTTAAGAGCTATGAATCCTATGTTCCTGACAGAAAATGGCTCCCCGGCAGAGTCGCCATTCTGTGGTTCCTTCCCTAATTTAAAAGGTTTTGATCTAAGATCCTAGTGAAGGCCGATCTTATCAGTAATGACATTCCCCGACGGAATCGTCATGAAAATAACTTGTCCAAGGTTTTCACCTTAAATTGTAGAAAGAAAGGACGGGCCCCACGGTGGGCGCCACTTTTCTGTAGCGAGCGATTTTGGACGTGGTTCTTAAGCACTGTCGCTGTTTGGGGGGACTACAGGTCGATTCATTTTTTATCCTATTGAAGCTGATGAAGGAAGGGAAATAGATGTCTCCAACTAGCCCTGCTTGCATACTGAGTTTAAACAGCGGTCTGTTAGGTTACAGATGCTATATGGAAGTGGGGGCTCTTTCTTCTTACTTTGTTAAGGCTGAAATGACGGGACTATGCTATTGGTAGGATGTTATGACTAATGCTTTTCGATTGATGTGTGAAGGTACGGGATTTTGGGTTTTTGATTAATGTGCTCGCTAAGATTTTTCTTTCAATCTTATGCCTACGTATTCCCATTTACCGAAACAGGGAAATCAGAGCGATCGTAGTTCCTCCTATTCTATGGGAGGAAATGGTGTTTTGGTGTCTTGTTCAAAGCTCAAAACGTGAAGCTAGAAATGATTTGTATCTTGTTCGAAGCCCAATATGTGAAGCAGAAGGTGATTTGTTTGTATCTTGTTCAAAGCCCAAGACATGAAGCTAAAGAGTCTATTTGTATCTTGTTCAAAGCCCAAGATATGAAGCTAAAGGGGTTTCGTCTTTAGAGAGAATTTTTCATCTCTAAAGGGGTCTGGTTGTCACAACAGTTGGGTGATTGATTATAAAGGCGAATTACTTTAACTGGGATATGTGAATCCAGCAATGCCATAATTTCCTTTACAGGGGTTTTTTAACCTGAAGGAGAAGACTTTAACTCAGTTTACAGTAATGCCATCTTTCCTTAGGAATTTCTCATGCTAAAAGAGGGACAGTGGCATGGATGTAAATAACCCAGAGGCTTGCCGCTTATAGTAATTAGATGGGGAAAAAAGGATTTGTTGATGTTTGTATGCTATGAACGAGGCACAACTTTGACGCTAAAAGGTTGATTGTCTCAACCGGGGTTTCCTTATACAAAGCCTAAGAGGAGGCTAATGGCCCAACAAGAGGGTGTTTTTATGTGTCTTGTACGAAGCCCAAGACGGAGGCTAAAGGTTTGACTCAACAAGAGAGTCTTTTTGTGTGTCTTGTAAGAAGCCCAAGACGGAGGCTAAAAGTTGTTTGACTCAATAAGAGAGTCTTTTATACTCAACAAGAGAGTGTTTTGGTATCTCGTACGAAGCCCGAGATGGAGGCTAAAAGTTGTTTGAATCAACAAGAGAGTCTTTTATACTCAACAAGAGAGTGATTTGTATTTCGTACAAAGCCCGAGATGGAGGCTAAAGGTTTACTGTTTCAGTTGAGTGACAGGTCCAGTATGTTGGTTAAAAGAGAAAATCAGTTCTTATATAAGCAATGTTGTACTCATAGCTTTGATCTGAGGGTGGGGATTATTTCCTGTTCTTTAGGAAAACGGGGAATCCGAGGGAGCTTTAGACTGTCCGAGTCTACGGGTTTTATCTTTTATACTATGCTTAAGAAACAGTAGTAGTGAGATCTAGACTCTTTGAAAGACTGTTCTATTAAGATGACTAATTTTTGCTCCTATACCTCTAGGAGGTCGTCGGGACAATTTATACGAAGCCCAAGAGGAGGCTGGAAACTTTTAAGAAGCCGAGGGACAATTTGTACGAAGCCCAAGAGGAGGCTATCTTCCCAGGGGAAGAATCATTATACGAAGCCTAAGAGGAGGCTGTGAAAACTTCTAAGAAGCCGACGGGTCCTTGTACAATGCCCAAGAGGAGGCAGGGATGCTTTTAGGAAGCCTGCGGGTCCTTGCACTAAGCCCAAGAGGAGGCTGATGAACAGTTCCAGAAGGGGTTTCACATGGAACAATGTCCTTCTGTATATGAACTGTTCACGGGGAAATTCCTTAGATCTAGTCATCTAATGTTTATGTAAGAAGGTGAGGTTTTGTCTAGTTCTAGACGTAGTTGCCGAGGGAACTCTAAATATCTATACTATTATTACACAGTTGATATGAGTTTATGAAAGAAGACTTACAGTGAAAAAGCCCCACAGTACAGTTATATACATATGAGAGCGGGTAAACACTTACTCGGTTGTAGAGCTTCCATGTTGTATTGTTAGTTGTTCAACAAGAAAGCTTTGATAACCATATTATATACAAAATCAAAGGAGAAAGTGATTTGAAAAGATTGTTGGGGCTTACAGCTCAAGGAGAGGCCCAGGGTTTTATCAGTGATCACACTGCCGCTTTGTACAGGGACTTATACAAGTGACTGAGGTCCAAAAGTTTTTCAGTACAAAGGGGATGGGTCTTACACTCTCTCAAGAGGCCCAAAAAGTTTTAAGGAAAAGAAATGGGGCTTATAACACGAGGGTAGGCCCAAGGGTTTGATTTTTCAACTGGCGATCGCGCCGAGGTTTTCTTTTAACATAGAGGGACTTATACAATATCTGAGGCCCAAAAAGGTTTTGGTTAAAAGGTGATTGGGTCTTACATTCTATTAGAGGCCCAAAAGTGATTTTGAATGGGTCTTATAACTCGAGGAGAGGCCCAGATGGTTTGTTTTAAACGGGCGATGATCGCGCCGAAGTTTTGAAAACACCGTGGGTCTTATACAATGACTGAGGCCCAAAAGTTTTTTTGGTTTCAAAGAGGGGTTGGGTCTTACACTCTATTAGAGGCCCATGAGTGTTTGAAAAAGTTTGTTAGGGTGAAAATCAACAAAACCCTAATTTCATCATTTTTTAATATAATTATTCAAAGAAAATTAATAAAAAATGATGAAAATGCCAAATAAGTTAGAATAAACAACTCGTGATTTTGGCTTTAAGTTTGAAAAATGAGATTTAATTACAAGATGAATTAAAACTCACTTGGTTTTGATTTTCAAAGTAAATATTCACTTTTAAATGTTTAAAAACAATTAAAAAAGGAATTTATTCCCAAAACTACTAATTATATTAAATAACTAATATAAACTTAATTTTTTTGTGGAATAAAATATTTTAACATTTTTGTGATTTTTTGCAAAAAGAACCAATCAAAAATAATTAAAATTGAAGGAGTTATTAATTTTTCCATTAATTAATAATACATGAAAATATGAGGAAAATAGCAAAAATGTGAGAAAACACAAAATGGCATGGGTGGGGTTTAAACCCACGAACTCAAGGTTATAGGGCGGTCGCCTTACTATTGGGGTGGTGATACATCCGTTGATTGAAACCAACCAACAAATATACAAGGCATGCCTTGTTTTTGGCCTGGCCCAAGGCAAGACAAGGCAAGTTTTGGCAAGAAACGGGAAGGTCCATAACTTTCTCATTTCTCCATGTTTGGGGACAAAATTTATATGCATCTGGCCTAGAATTTCACAAGGAATCCAATGGTGGTGGTATTTTTTCCAGATCATGATCCCTCCTCAAAATCCGATAGGGTTTTGAAATAGGCCTATAATTGCATTTTCTATGCTACACTATGGTACAGACATGAATTACATGATGAATTGGTTCAAACACAACACATATGACATATATAAGAGATGCATAATCATTGGACCTCAAAACAATGCATATTTTGGAAAGTTCAAGTCACGAGGCTTACCTCCTTTTGAGTTTTTTGGAGTTTTTGTGCAATCTGTCAAGCCTCTTGTTCCAGAAATGGTTTGATGCTTTGGAAACTCTTAATAGATCCCTTAGAAGCTTTTAGGGTGAGTGGAATCAGTTGGAACCTACAAAAACACAAACTGGCCCTTTCTTGCAAAAGGGGTTAAAATGGGCAAAATAGCAACTCCCTCAAATGGTGTTCCAGATGGGGGAACCATTTGGAACAGTTCAAGGATGTTATTTGGAGTGTGTTTGAGGTTTTATCTGGTTTGGAAAGTGACTGAATCAAGACATGGCTTGAAAAATGCACAAAGGTACTATTTTGAGGTTTTGAGAGGTGACTTTGTGATTTAAGGATTACAGGTCACTTGTGAGAGTTTGGACAGGTTATACATGACATATATGAGGTGTTTGTGTGATTGGTTTGGTTGGAATTGCTCTCTAACTCAAAAACTCAGAGTTGCCTTGCTAAAGAAGGCATTTTTGCCAAGAGAAAGAGATTTTGAGGAAAGCATATGTTTGATGGCTTTGGTGTACTCAAACTGAGCACAAATGAGCTATATTTATAGTAGAGCAAGTTTGTTTTGGGATCAATAGTGAATGGTAACTGCAGCAGAGGTTTGGCCAATGTTGGCAAATGAGAATCCAAGTCTCCTCTAGCCATTGACTAGAGGTTAGAGCACAGAGCTGTGGTTCCCTAGTTGTTGGATCATCTTTGACTGAATTCAGTTGCAAATGTGTCAGTCCATGCCACCTTGGTGCATCCATTAAATGCTCCAATCCAAAATTGGAGTCTTGTCCCTCTTTTAGGGATTTCTAGATTTGGCATGCTACTTCTTGTTCCAAGGACTTTGGAGGCTTGGCTCTGTGTTTGTCCCCTTTGGATTTGATCCTCAGATGTGTCCAAGATGATGACAAGGCTTGGAGTTAGCTGATTTTGCCAAATCGAGCAAAAATTCAAAATTCTGCCTAGCCTTGGCAGTTTTCAGCAAGGCATATTGCCCTTGTCATATCTCGTGGCCCAAGTGGAATTTGATGATGTTCTTGGTCATTTTGGAAAGCCTTTATATGATACAACAATTGTTTGATCACAATTGGTTTTGATAATTTTTGGATCCAAGTGAAAAATGTCCCTACATTTGGAAAAAAGTAAGGCAGATTCTGACTTAGTGAAAATTTCATTAAGTGTTGGAAAAAGTGACATTTCATGTTTTCAGCCATTTTGATCATTCCATAACTCAAAATCCATAATGAATTGGAATGAGGTGTAGTTGAAGCTTTTGTAGAGGGCCATGAGGGCTACAAATCCAGCTTTGGATGGGAAAAAATGGCCTTGTGGTTTAAGAGTTATGATCCTCCAAAGTTGGTACCTTTGCCACTTTGTTCATAACTTAGAAAATTTTCTAAGTTTTTTATGGTTACCCCTTTTACAAGTTATCCCACTTTTCTTGATTTTTCTTAATGAATGATGATTCCAATCATACATTAACATCATTTTAGGGTTAAAAAACCATTTTTGTGAAAAATCTCAAAAAGTCAAAGTTGACTTTTGTGCACAGTTGACTTTTTATCAGATGAATTCCAAATTGTGCAATCCTTTAGGAAATCATGTCCTTGACCTAAATCAAACTTTATGGACATGTTCCATGGGTGTTATAGGGTATATTGATTCATGTCCTAGTGTAATACCCCAAAATTTGCCCTCTCTTTTCTTCATATCTTCTAGCATGAGCTTTCATTGCATTGCATTGCATTCAAGCATAGAAAAATAAAACATCAGGCATTTAGCATTGCATCTTGCATAAGGGTATGTGATTAGGTGATCCTCTAAGGTGTTGATCATCCAAAGCTAAAGAAGAAAACCAAGTGTTTCTCACAAGCCTCAAGGATATCTTACATCATGTATCATCTCCATTTGATCTCACAAGTCATTGAAAGAAGGGAATTCACCAAGAAGATTGGACAGTGCATGATCTCCTACACAAGCCAGTCAAAAGTTGGGATCTGACCCTCAAATGGGCAAGCTCTTTGAGTTTTTATCATCTCCAAAGGGCATATCTCATCACAAGTTTGGCTTTTGAATCAAGTTATTTCATGCCATATTTCTCATTATTTTCACAAAGTACAATTATGCAAATTGATTCAAAACTCACAAACCAAGAAAGTGCAAGGCCCAAGTTCAATTCAAATGTGATCAGTAAGTAAATTGGAGGTGAATCATGCTGATTTCATGGGATGTGCACGTGTGAACAAGGGTGTACAACACAAAATGCAATTTTGCAAAACCACTCCAATCTCATTAACCAAAGGTTTAATCACTTGCTAATGACAATCAGTGGACTAATGGAGAGTATATAAGCTAACTCATGCCTCCAAAATTAGGTCATGCATTCATTTTGGCTCAGAATCCATTTTTCACTCCTCACTTTCTCATTTTCGATTCTCCCTCTCCACAAGGTTTTCTTGAGAAATTCTTTCACATTCTTGATCAGTGAAAAGAGTATAACAAGAATCAACTGTCATTTTGAGCTGAGAGCAAGGTTTTCACCAAGTTCAGTTCAAGAGGATTCAAGTTCAAAACTCAAGATCCAGACCATATTCAAGCTCTAATTGCATTTATTTTGCAATTAGAGGTTCCTAAGGCTAGATCTGCTGCTTATCTCTGGTTTTCTAGGAGTATTTTAAGCTCTTCAAGATCTCAGGTTGGTGAACTTTTCATGCTATTAGAACTTGAATTTTAAGTGTGCATAATGATCTATGAGGTTCACTGAGCATGATGATGTGTTTTGGTTGAATTTTGGACGTGTAGATTGTGTGTATTTTGAGTTTAAAGTTTTGGATCTAAATTTTCTTTTGCTCGATTTGCATTGTATGTTGAGTGTTTGCTAAAATGAGCATGATATTTGTGATCCTCTTGTTTTTCTAATCAAAATGGTATACTCATGAGCAATTTCTGGAGATTTTCACGTTGCAGCTCACCGGAGAAGGTGACCGGAGCCATAGCTCCGGCGACTGGTAAGTTTTTTGTCCGGTGAAGGGTTGGAGGAAGAAGATGAAATCATAGCCTTTGATTTGTTAGATCGGACGGTTCTGAGTGATGTCACCTCATTTAAAATTCTGTTTTATTTTATGGTTTATGTGTGTGCCATCCCATGGTTGTTATCGTGAGCATGCTAATCTAGCCTCTTATCTTAATTAATATGTGATTGATTGACTGAATGATACACGTTAGATTAATCCAATGATGGTTATGAGGCCAACACATTAATTTTGTCACTTGCTTGTCACGTGGGTGTGTATGTGGTCCAATTTGAGTGTGCGTGCTTCCCCATGTTTATTACCATGTGCGTGTGAATCTGTAACATTGATCATGATTACCTTGTGATTTGTTTGGATGAATGTGGCGCGTGGGATCCATCTGATGGTGTGTTTGAGTCTTTTGTGTTGACTGAAGACTATGTGGATTGTGGACTTGCTCTGTTGGATCACTTGACCTTGGATTCGCTATTTGAACCCTCTCCTTAGGCCCATTTATCATTTTCAATGTGATTTGCTTGCTGAATGCACCCCCCTTGTTTATTTCTCTCATTTTATTTTCATTAATTGTTGGTTTTGCATTTTATTTTTTAAAATCATTTTAATGCATCCAAAAATCATAAAAAAAAATCATGAAGCATGTTTAGCATTTTATAAATTTTGTCAAATTTTATTTTATTTTTATTTTATTTTATTTTTGGTGTCTTAATTAATTGTTTAATTGATTTTCTTTTTGATTTGTTTCATATATGCACACTTCAACTTGCTGATTTTATTTCTCTTCATCTACAACACATTTTCAACTCATTCTTTTTGCATTTGTTAGATGACATATTGAAGTGCATAAAAACATTTTTGTTTCATTTTTAAAACTTTTTCATATTGCATTTTGGTCCCTCTCTTTTGCATATTGAATCATGGTGCTTACTTGATCTTTGCTTAATTGTTTGAGTTGCTTAACTTGTGAATTTTTGTGAGATATTTTAGCATGCGATTGTCTTCTGACCTAGATCATTGGAGTCTTAATTTCACAATTGTTGAATGTCATATGATACATGATTGCTTATTTGTGCTTAAGTGACTTATGTATGATTATCTCTTGACATCTCTTTACACAAGTTGATTTGCCATGCTTAATTGATTGAGTTCCTTTGTGATTCTTTGAATTAGATTTTGATATGATGTTTACCCCTAGTTGTGGTCCTTTGAGACTAATTTTTGCAAATTTGTGGATCATGTTTGAGTATGCCTAAGTGTTGGAACTTTGTCCTCTTTTTGTAGTTTACTTTGGTGCATGTTTTGAAGGTATTGATTGATGTTTGGACTTGTATGACTTGAGTTTGGTTTTGGTATATTGTTGATACATATGCTAATGCCTCTTGAATTCTATATTTGGTTTTCATCTCACTTCAGCATAGTTGAATGCATTTTGTTTGAATTGTATGATGAATATCATTACATTTCCTTTTGTGAACTTCTTTGGATCATAATGCTTCATGCTTTGAATCACTTTTGCACACATGAATTGTTGATGATAATATGATATTGGTTCTGATTTGTCTTCATTTTCATCTTGCCTTTCTCATTTCATTTTGATATGAAGTCCATGTATGCTTAATTGTGCATTTCAAACAAGTATGCTTGCATTATTTCATGTTTATCTTTGCATGTTTACTTGAATTGTTTTGCATTGATCTTTGAAACATGTTTGATGATTTGAGTTGGAAATTTATGATATAACGTGCTTGCTTCCACTTATTGTATCTCATCTTCCTTCTTCTCATTCTGTTTTATTCTCTTTCACTCTTTCTCATGCCATGAATCTCAAGACTTGTTCAAGTCTTGGATTCTTTCCCTTTAGAGCTACCTAGTCCAACTTAATTTTTGATTAAGCTTGGAGTAGGATTAGCATTAGGTTTTAGTTAGTCTTTTCTCCTAAGCCTCACTAACCACAGGACATCCATGCATCATAACATTAGGACTCTTAGTTTCCCTTTAGAGTTTCCTTCGGGTTTTCTCTCTTCTCATCTCAAAATAAAAGTAAAAAAACACTTAATAAAGGTTAACGTGTATTGCGCTTGAGCCTTCTATGTGGGAAGTGGGGAACGAGGGGCTTCCTCTCATTTTTCTAGGATACCTAGTGTACGTCCTGTTGGGGACGATGCGCGAAGTATTCGTTCCTGTATTTAAGACTTTGGTTCAATGCAAGTTACAAATAACTGTAAAAGATAATTCTTGTTTAAAAAACTTCAAAACAACAATAACGTCTTTCCTTCGGGAATTCTCTTCTCATCTCACTCACTCTCAACGTACGAACATGCTCCTACTCGTTCTCTTGCAAGATGGTAACGCACTCGGACCAGCGAGCCTGCAACACCTGAGCTAGAACGTTAGCCGTTCCCTAAAAAACACAAACAAGCGTCCCTAGTGAGGGGAACTACGTCGCTATGATTCTCATGTTCCCGATGAGATACGTAGGCAGTGGGGTAGGGCCCATGCGAGCACTTCTTTTATTTTCCCTACATTTGTTTCTTCGTTCTTTTCCGTTCTCATTCCTTTCCCTTTCCAGTAGCAGTGGAGCTTCTGACGACGACACCCTTTGATCGAGACTAGCAAGCGTGGATCCCATCGGGTACGATGGACGCGTGGGGGTGCTAATACCTTCCTCACGCGTAACCGACTCTCGAACCTAGTTCTCTTGGTCGCAAGACCATGTTCTTTCCTTCCTTCAGGTTTATGCGGTGTTTCCTTTCCCTCTCTTGGGATAAATACACATTGCTGGCGACTCTGTTTCGGTGCCACTTTCGCGTTTGTACTTGGATGAAAATCTCGGGAGCGACATCTGGCGACTCTGCTGGGGACCGAACCTAGAATCTCTGGTTTCCTTAGCGAGTCAATCCTAGCGCTTGTCTGTTTTGTTATTGGGTGTTCTCTTTTGGTGCTTTGCTTTGTTGTATATTACTGTATTGCAATTTACTGTATTTTTGCTTTACTGCTTTACAGTTTTTACCGCATTTTACTGCATTGCATTGTTATGCTGGACTGTGCTGCGCTGTGTTGTTTTTCTGTTTGGCAGGTTGGGATGTTTTTAGAGATGAGTCCAATACCCAGGCTCGAGCATACACCAAGGTTTTAGCGTGGGTAGGTGTGACGCTCCCGTGGTGTTGGCCACGTGCGGGTGATCACGATCCCTACAATCAGACGAGGATTTATCCGGAGCTATCTGGTACTGTATGTTGATACAGGCCAGTAGTTATTCTCTGGAGGAATTGTCGACTCTGATGACCATTCCCGAGGACTCCGTAACGACACTCCTCCCGAGATATGACAGTGGCAGACCATGTTCTATGGCAAATCCGTTGCACATTCTCGATCCGAGGACCCAATGCTGGGAACTTGCTATAGGATTTCCTTTTAAAGTGAATCAGCGGACGACCTCTTTGATTGGCGATAGCATTGTATCCTTCGGGCTGAATGTGCTATTGCTTCTCAAACCTCTGAAGCTGAGGATCTTTCGTTTTTGCGAATCAGTTGAGGCCTCCTCGATTGGTGATGATGCCAAACCAGAAGTGGTGAATGTATCATCATTTCTCGACCTGAGAGCCTGGGATACTGAGGATCTTAGTACCCACATGTGAGAGGGATCGGTGTTTGCAGGTTTGCAGGTAACCGTGACCTTCAACCTACCTGGTTTTCTGGTTTTATCACTATGGTGGTTATTGTTCTGAGTTTTGGTACAGAGCCTTGATTTGTTCAGTCAGCGCAGTGCAGCCAGTTTATGTGGACACCTTGATCCCATGCCCTGCATTGCATTCCATTTTTCTGACATTCATGTTTGTGCATTTTTAGGTAGTATCTAGTCTTTGATTCCAGTCAGAGGGCATTCGTAGGGATGGACACTAAGAGGGATAAGAAGCACATCATCGTCTACAAGTTCCCGAAGATCACTCTTGGCCCGTTGAACAGTTTGCAGAGTATAGCTGGTTTAGAAGTTTTAGGAGCCTTTGAAGAGAAGTATGGTTGGATTTTATCCCTGGTTTGGAGTCTCAGTGAATATGAATACAATGGGATACACACCTTGATGCAGTTTTATGATCCTTCCTTGAGGTGCTTTGTGATGCCAGATTATGTGTTGGTTCCTACCCTGGAGGAGTACTCCAACATTTTGAGGATTCCTGTCAAAGAAGTTGTTCCTTTCTGTGGTTCCCAAGGAGATTGTGATTTCCAAGCAGTGGCTGAGGCTCTTTATTTGAGCAGATCTACAGTGGAGGCTGAATTTTCTAAGAAGGGAAAATCTCGAGGCTATCACTTGGAGTACTTAGTGAATAGGGCTCAAGAAGAAGCAAAGGAAAAGAGGTGGATGGCTTTCAATGCAATATTGGCTTTGTGTATATATGGCATTGTGTTATTCCCTAATGAGTCTGATTTCGTCGATACGGATGCTATTCAGATATTTACACCTCAGAATCCGGTGCCGACTTTGTTAGGTGATCTCCACTATGCCCTATACAACAGGAATGAGAAAAGATGAGGTGGGGTGGTTTGTTGTTGCGCATCTCTCTTTTACAAGTGGTTTGCCAAACGTTTGCCCAAATATGGTGCTTTTATCGATTCAAAGACATCTTTAGAGTGGAGTAAGCATCTGATGGGCTTAGCTGCTAAAGATATTCTTTGGGTGGACAAGGGATTGGTGGGGACTGATATTTTACATAGCTGTGGCAAGTATCCTAATGTACCCTTGGTCGGAAGAAAAGGAGGTATTAACTACAACTCGTCTTTGGCTATCAGGCAGTTTGCATATGCTCTAAAAGATTCTCCAGCTGGGAAAGATTTAGAAGAATATTTGTATTTTCATATGACTGATGGTGTGGCTATTGCACAAGAAGCTTCTCAAGCTTGGCTCAGCAGACAAAAGATAGGTAAAACTGTTTTGGGTAAGCCCAATAATCAAGCTTTCGCTCCATATGTTAAATGGGTAAAGAAGAGTGTAGAAGAGTTCTATTTGCCTTTTGATCGGGCGCCTCCCTTATATCCAGAGATTGTGGAAGAGAGACTCACTGTACCATTCGAAGAATTCGACAAGCAGCGTAAGTTGGTATCTGATCTGAGGGTGGAAAACTCTGACATGAGTAGTCAACTACAGAGTGATCTACAGGACAACTTGGAGTTGAAATGGAAAGTTCAAGACATGACTACGCATCTAGAGAAAAAAGAGAAGGATTTTGCTGACAGGGCTCAACACTTCAAAAAGGTCAGTATGGCTGCTGAATAGTCAGTCAAAATTAAGAGGAAAAACAAGAAGCTTTTGACTAAAGCAGAAGACAAGCTTGACACGTATCAGGATATGTGGAAGGAGACCAAGATTGAGAATGAAGAGCTGAAAGAAGAGCTTCAGGTAGTGAAAGCAAGGAAAGATCATTACTTTGCTAAGTGGAAAGAAGCACAGAAAGAAATTGAAGAGCTCAAACTGCAAGCGGGAATCAAGAAGTCAAAGCACTAAGGCAACGATGTTGAAGAGCAGATTGCTAGGCTGAATCAGGATGTCGAGAAGAGAAATAGGCTGATTAAGGGTTTGCTAGAAAGACCTACTCATCCAGATACTGTGAACCTTCTTGAGGAGATTGAAACCGGTTTACTTGGAATTGACTTGTAGTAATTCTGTTGCTTATTTTTGCTGTGATTACCATCAGGATTGTTGATGGAATCACTTTTGATTGCATTGAACCTATTTGTTTGACTTCTTATGCTATGATATTGCAACATTTGTCTCAATGGCTATTAGTTGTTTGAAAGGGGTTATCGTTTGTTTGATTCTACAATATTTCTGGATTCGGATTTATTTTCCGATGTTGTGTCCAATCCCTTGCCAGATTTCAAAGCTGGAATCAAAGCAGATTCGGCCTGGAAATGTCTAAATATGATTGTTTGCATTTTGCATTTTCATCCTCATAATCATAAGCATTTTTGCATAACAGGTGTTCCGGAGCAGATTTCTCATTCTGACTGGGTATTCTCTGTAGGACGGCAAACATGACTTCTTCCAACTACTCAATTCACCGCAATCATGGTTCAGATATGGAACAACTCCGAGCGGAGGTGAGTGAGATGAAAGCCCAACTGGGGCACTTTATGGTGGACATGCAAGCTTTGATTCAGGGCCAGAAAGTGCTGAAGGAAGAGGTCAACCAGATGAAGATTCAAATGGGCCTGGTCATGGAAATCTTGAATAAGGTGTTAAAAAAGGAAAACGATCATGTGCCCGCTTCCACCACAGAGGTCTTTACCTCTCCCATCTCTTTGGGGTTTGCCCTAGATCATGGATTGCGTCGTGAATCCCCTCCGTAAGCTAAAGGTTCAGAGCTCTCTCATCAGCAGTCACCTCCTTCTCCTCAAGAGGATCCTAAGTCAGAGGGGCCTAAAAGGAAGTTTGATCCCATTCCAATTCCGTATGCGCAATTTCTTTCTTACCTGCTCAAGCTCAAACTGGTTGAACGTGTTAGTGTGGGACCGCTGCCAACGAAGCTTCCTCTGGGACCCAATGCTAATGCTAGATGTGAGTTCCACTCTAGGGCACCTGGTCACAATGTTGAGAATTGTACAAGGTTCAAGCACAAAGTCCAAGAGCTCATCGATTCAGAGGCAATCAAGTTTACATCAGTTGGCGCTGGTAAACAAGGTGATGTTACTCCCATTGTTGCAAAGGGACTGAGGACTCCCTCTTTCGCCAAAGGATCCACCTCGCGTCAGGGATATCTTCCACAACCCTATGTTGCAGAAGACCTATGTCAGCAACCCTTGTTTGTGCCTCAGCTGAATGTAGAAAGGAAAGTGCAGGGGCAGACTAGGCGCCCAAATCAGCAGCATCATAATTATCAACAACAGAGGCAACTCAGACCAAGGAAGCCCAAGAGGATATTTGATCTTATTCCTATTCCTTACAGTCAGTTGTTGGCTCGTTTGCTCAAGAGTTCGCTGATCCAGCTGAGGAATGCCATGCCAGTGCCTTACCCTATTCCTCCGGACTATGACATGAACGCTAGCTGTGAGTTCCATTCAGGAACGTTTGGGTACACACTTGATAACTGTAATGTGTTCCAGCACAAGGTGCAAGATTTGATTGACTCGAAGGTCATCACCCCAGACGGTACCCCCACAAGGTGAAGCTTCTGTATCAGGGTGAGCACTCAAAGCTACAAAAACATCACCAGAAGCAGTCAGTCCAGGCGGAGTCAAGCCTCCTCAACAATGGCAATCTTCCTTTTCTTTGCTGCATTTTCCTATGTAGTCTTTATTTGTTTGTTTAGACATTGTTTGCATGTTAAAACTTGTTTGTATTTGGTATGATGATTTTAATGCAATGAATATGTTTTCTTGAAAAATTTCATTTGTGTTCACTCATTTAATGTTAATGTGCACTGCAATACCAATTTTCCTGCTTAAACTCTCTGAGGGAGAATGATGATCGAAAAACGCAAAAATCTCTAGTGGTGTGCTTTTGAACACACCCTGTTGAGGATGTACAGGCATTGTTTCAACTCCCCAAACACTGAAGATATAAGGGAGATAAACCCTCATTAACCCCTTTGAGCCTTGAAGTAGGATTTTCTTTCGTACGAAAAAACTCTCACATTTAACCCAGGGGCAGGGTAGGCGTCAGTTAATTTGACCGAGCGTTCAAATTTCAAAAGGAATGTGCATTTGAGGATCCATTACCTTCTATTCCACCATCAAGAGGTCAAGAGATGTGAAACCACAATGGTTATCCATCAACGATCAAAAGAGTGCGGTAGTCACAACCCTTTCAACAAAGTCAAGACAAGCCAGTGTCGCACAATTTGTTCCGAGGAAAAAAAAAGAATAAAATAAAAAAAGAAAAAAGCCCGCTAAGTTGAAACTTGAAAACAAGCAACTTAGGCAAAAGTTGGGGCATCCCGTTGGACTTCAAAATCAAATATCCAAAAGAATCTGTCCAGGAAAAAGTTAGGGATAAGCAAAAGAATGAGAAAGTGAAAAACAAAAGGATTACAAAAGAAAATCCTCGAGCAAGAACAAAGTTGTGCGACTATGAACAAAAGACAAAGGGGTGACTGTCACTCTAAAGCCTCATTAGGTGTCAAACCATTAGATGCATGGGTTCCTTAAAGATCACAAAATCTTTTTGAGAGGCGAACGCTTGTGCAAAATTAGCTGAACGTAGGACTGGAGAACATCAAGAAGAGTGGTTGGGCACCAATAAACTTTGAGCCTTAAAACTTTTTTTTCAAAAAAAAACCGTGAACCAGGCCACGATACAACCCTCAAAAGTCCTAATTGAAACAGGGTTATTTCAAGAGCACACTACCAAGAGATAGCATTCCTGACTCCTATGAGTTGTGCTAAAAGATCTTTGTTGGTGGCATGTGCATTGCATTTCTTTCATTTAGAGATTAATGCCGTATCCTAACCGGTGATTCGCTCACAACGGGTTTGCGACATCTTTGCAGTAGTACTTCAGGATCAACATGTGTGTTGCATTAAAAGTTTCATTCTCAGATTAAAACATTTTCTGCTTGCATACATTTGTTTGACATCAAAAGAAGTTTACATGTGGGAATTCAATCTAGAAGCTTAATCTTGCCGAGTTGAGAATCCTGAAACTCCCGAAGGGCAGCCACATCCAGTGGTACTTCCTCAAGAAACTTTGTTGAGCAGGAGCTTTCCCAACAATTTGTGTTAAGACGTAGTCAATCTAGGGCAATCACGTCGAACCATCTCTTTAAGGTGTGGCCAGTCTAAGCCAATCACGTCGAGAAATCTCTTCAAAGTTCATACTGGGGCAGGCCATCCCAAGAGCATGAGAAGTTAGTCCATCTAGACGACTAATCAGCCTATACAAGGTTCAGAGTATTGGGGCAGAATATCTCACGAGCATATGAGATTGTTCATGAATCTTCTCGAGGCGAATTCCTCTGTGGACCATACAATCAGAGGCAGCTAATTTGAGATACATTGAATCCCTCCAAGAGTTTGAAGACACTAAAGCATTGAGCATGCCAAGTCTTCTGTAAAATCCTCTTAAGATGACTTCTTCTAAATAATCCATGCAGTCTGAGGCAGTTACTTCGAGATCCGACGAATCTCTCCAAGAGTTTGAAGAGATTGAGGCTTTTCGGATGTCAAGTCTTCTGTAAAATCCTCTTGAGACAATTTCTTCTGGTGGACCATGCTGGTCTTGGGCAAGTGAAGGAAGAAAAACTATTGTTCACGCATATGCAGTCAATCAGCCAAAAGGCTTGAAACAAAGGGGCATTCCAACCCAAGGCATTTGTGGTCCCCGTCTTCAGCAGGCTTCATTAATAATGTTCCCAGCAAGAGATGCAGCAAAACCATTCTCCCAAACAAGTGGTGGTTCAGAGTTGGATTTTCTCAGTTGCAGAAGTCATATCCAGCAAGGCGCATACGTGCCTATCCTTTTGCTTGCAGGTAATAGCCTCGGACTAGGCTCAAAAGCAAGATTGAAGCCTTTGCAAGAGCATGAGCCATTTCTTCCAGACAAGTGATCACTTATTCCCACGCAGAAGGCCAGGGCAATCATGTTCAGGGAAGGGTTCACTTGTCACCCTTTTGTCACAACGTTTACTGAGTGAGTCCATCATTCGATCGACGGTCGTTCACGACGTCTCGATATCAGTGAATTAAGTTCAACTGGGTATCAATGTATCTTTTTAAGTCGATTTTCTCGTTCAGTACTTCCAATAACTACAAGCTTTTCTGTGTCGATAACGGTTGCGAACCCCCAGTAGAGTTGCTTTGCAGACACCGAAGTTGATGGTTAATCCCCAGTGAAGTCGTCAGGAGTTTGAAGATGCTTAATCTCCTGTAAAATCCTCTTATGACGTTTCTTCAGGTAAGTCTTGTATCATGGAGCAGGAAACAAGTTGTTGACCTTCCCAAGCATGGGGCATGTTGAATTCCCCCAGCAGGAGATGTTCCCGATCTATTATCCCAGTAGAGTTTGAGGACGTTTGGTCTTTTGTAAAATCCTCTTAAGAGACATTCCCCAGCACGAAACGCTTTAAAGCGGTTTTTCCCCAGCATAGTTTGTTATAAAATCATCATCCCCAACGGAATCGTCAAACGGAAAGTTCGCCTAACATGGGGCATTGTGATACTTATCTTAGGCTCAATAGTCGTATGCCTTAGCAGACTACTGTGGAGTTGCTTTGGGTTCCCCAGCAGATCTAAGGACTCTCTCCCAGCATGTTGCAGCAGAACGTCTTCTAACCAGGATTCGCTTATCCCTGACAGAGTAGCCTTGATTCCCAGCAAGATCGTATCTCTGGTAATGGTATCCCCACAGAGTTCAGCTTTGAATCTTGTCAACAATACTCCCCAGCTGAGTTGTTTTTTTCCCGCAAGAGGCTTATTGATCAACAAAATCTATTCCTCAGCAGAGTGATAGTATATTCTTTCCCCAGCCGGGTTAGAAGGTTGATTCTCCCCGCAAAGGATCTCGGGATTGATAGATCCTTAAGCAGAGTTTTAATAACTTTTCTTCCCTAGCAGGACGTCATTCAAAAGAAATGTTCATCCCCAGCGGAGTTGCTGTGACCAGAATTCTACCACAAACAGATGAAGTAATTCCTGGCAGAATCATCACTCCCCTCATATTTCAAAGTCCAATTTATTTTTGGCAGGCGTAATGATTCGAAACAGACGGATTGTTCATTCATTCTCCAGCAAAGATATCATCCTTTCAGGAGTCTCTAAAGTCAAATCATTGATCTTTGTTCCTCAGCAGAGTCAGCTGAGATGTCTGACACGGATGTAGAGAGTAGTCCAGTATTGGAATTCTTAAAGTCCAACCGTAGATTGGCAAAAGGTCCATCCAAGGGTGGAAAATTCTTAAAGTCCAACCATAGATTGGAAAAAGTTCCATCCAAGGGTGGTAAATTCTTAAAGTCCAACCATAGATTGGCAAAAGGTCCATCCAAGGGTGGCAAATTCTTAAAGTCCAACCGTAGATTGGCAAAAGGTCCATCCAAGGGTGGAAAATTCTTAAAGTCCAACCGTAGCTTGGCAAAAGTCCACCCGTAGTGTGGCAAGTCAGTAGTCGTCTGACTCCCTTTAAAAGACCGCAGCTAAGTCCAACCGTAGATTGGCAAAAGTCCATCCAAGGGTGGCAAATTCTTAAAGTCCAACCGTAGCTTGGCAAAAGTCCACCCGTAGTGTGGCAAGTCAGTAGTCGTCTGACTCCCTTTAAAAGACCGCAGCTAAAGTCCAACAGTAGATTGGCGAAAGACCATCCAATGGTGGCAAAGCAAGGCAAAGTCCAACCGTAGATTGGCAAAAGTCCACCCGCAGTGTGGCATTTCAGCTGCAAAGTCCAACCGTAGCTTGGCAAAAGTCCACCCGTAGTGTGGCAGGTCAGTAGTCTTCTGACTCCATTCAAAAAAGACAGTCCACCCGTAGTGTGGCAAGCCAGTAGTCGTCTGGCGTTGTACAAAAGACATTGCTAAATTCCACCCGTAGTGTGGCAAGCCAGTAGTTGCCTGGCGTTGTACAAAAGACATTGCTAAGGTCCACCTGTAGTGTGGCAAGCCAGTAGTCATCTGGCGTTGTACAAAAGACGTTGTTAAAGTCCACCCGTAGTGTGGCAGGCCAGTAGTCGTCTGGAATTGTATAAAAGACATCTTTCCAGTGGTTTTATTCATCACCAGAGTTTTCTTCAAGCAGAGTTCATCTGGTTGGTTTTATATCCCTCTTTTCTTCTTCCCTGCAGAGTGCAAATTTTCGGGTTATTTTTGGTATTTAATCCCTCCGTACCTTGAAAGTCTGACAGTAATCGCTATCATCCGTTCAGGTATACAGTGATTGAATAGGGGCAGCTGTAATACCCCAAAATTTTCCCTCTCTTTTCTTCATATCTTCTAGCATGAGCTTTCATTGCATTGCATTGCATTCAAGCATAGAAAAATAAAACATCAGGCATTCAGCATTGCATCTTGCATAAGGGCATGTGATTAGGTGATCCTCTAAGGTGTTGATCGTCCAAAGCTAAAGAAGAAGACCAAGTGTTTCTCACAAGCCTCAAGGATCTCTTACATCATGTATCATCTCCATTTGATCTCACAAGTCATTGAAAGAAGGGAATTCACCAAGAAGACTGGACAGTGCATGATCTCCTACACAAGGCAGTCAAAAGTTGGGATCTGACCCTCAAATGGGCAAGCTCTTTGAGTTTTTATCATCTCCAAAGGGCATATCTCATCATTGTTTGACAGGATACACATCACACTCAGAGGAATTTGGATTTGGAGGATGTGCTATTTCCTCCTAACCAGAGGGTGCCAAATTAGGGTTTGACCTAAAATCAGTTTATCTCTGATTTTTGGGGCAAGACTTGATCTCATTGTATTCCTTATATTCTTAAGTGTTCATGGATGGAATCTTGGTCATTGATTCATGGTGAAGGTGTTCAGTGGATCAGTTGCTTGTGAACCAAGGAAAAGTCAACTGTAAAGGAGAAAGTCAACTGTGGAATTTTGAGGTTCTTTTCATGGTTTTCAAGGTCTCACATCCTCATATGGTCTTCAAGGGTCAATTTTCACATCATTTATCAAGAATCAAGAGTTTGTGCAAAAGTTACTAAATTTGGAAAATGACCTATAATGAGAACTTTCCATTTTTGGCAATTTTCCCACCACATTCAACTTAACTTTTCATCATCAAGGAAGCTTCAAATGAATTTTCCTCCAACATGAAAGTTGAAGATCTTTCTCTCCCATTTCCAAAAAGTACTAGAACATCTCCATATCATTTGTGGAACTCTAGTTATGGTCAAAACAATGCAAGGTGCATTTTGAGGTTTTCCATATATCACTTTTTTCCACCTTTGGCATTTTGGCAAAAATGGACTTGTAATTGGTTTTATTGGTTCATGTCACATTGCAACATCAAAGTACGTTTCATTTGGCATAAGTTTGGCTTTTGAATCAAGTTATTTCATGCCATATTTCTCATTATTTTCACAAAGTACAATTATGCAAATTGATTCAAAACTCACAAACCAAGCAAGTGCAAGGCCCAAGTTCAATTCAAATGTGATCAGTAAGTAAATTGGAGGTGAATCATGCTGATTTCATGGGATGTGCACGTGTGAACAAGGGTGTACAACACAAAATGCATTTTTGCAAAACCACTCCAATCTCATTAACCAAAGGTTTAATCACTTGCTAATGACAATCAGTGGACTAATGGAGAGTATATAAGCTAACTCATGCCTCCAAAATTAGGTCATGCATTCATTTTGGCTCATAATCCATTTTTCACTCCTCACTTTCTCATTTTCGATTCTCCCTCTCCACAAGGTTTTCTTGAGAAATTCTTTCATATTCTTGATCAGTGAAAAGAGTAGAACAAGAATCAACTATCATTTTGAGCTGAGAGCAAGGTTTTCACCAAGATCAGTTCAAGAGGATTCAAGTTCAAAACTCAAGATCCAGACCATATTCAAGCTCTAATTGCATTTATTTTGCACTTAGATGTTCATAAGGCTAGATCTGTAGCTTATCTCTGGTTTTCTAGGAGTATTTTAAGCTCTTCAAGATCTCAGGTTGGTGAACTTTTCATGCTCTTAGAACTTGAATTTCAAGTGTGCATAATGATCTATAAGGTTCACTGAGCATGATGATGTGTTTTGTTTGAATTTTGGACGTGTAGATTGTGTGTATTTTGAGTTTAAAGTTTTGGATCTAAATTTTCTTTTGCTCAATTTGCATTGTATGTTGAGTGTTTGCTGAAATGAGCATGATATTTGTGATCCTCTTGTTTTTCTGATCAAAATGGTATACTCATGAGCAATTTCTGGAGATTTTCAAGTTGCAGCCCACCGGAGAGAGTGACCGGAGCCCTAGCTCCGACGACTGGTAAGTTTTCCGTCCGGTGAAGGGTTGGAGGAAGAAGATGAAATCATGGCCCTTGATTTGTTAGATCGGACGGTTCTGAGTGATGCCACCTCATTTAAAATTCTGTTGTATTTTATGGTTTATGTGTGTGCCATCCCATGGTTGTTATCATGAGCATGCTAATCTAGCCTCTTATCTTAATTAATATGTGATTGATTGACTGAATGATACACGTTAGATTAATCCAATGATGGATATGAGGCCAACACATTAATTTTGTCACTTGCTTGTCACGTGGGTGTGTATGTGGTCCAATTTGTGTGTGCCTGCTTCCCCATGTTTATTACCATGTGCGTGTGAATCTGTACCGTTAATCATGATTACCTTGTGATTTGTTTGGATGAATGTGGAGCGTGGGATCCATCTGATGGTGTGTTTGAGTCTTTTGTGTTGACTGAAGACTATGTGGATTGTGGACTTGCTCTGTTGGATCACTTGACCTTGGATTCGCTATTGGAACACTCTCCTTAGGCCCATTTATCATTTTCAACGTGATTTGCTTGCTGAATGCACCCCCATTGTTTATTTCTCTCATTTTATTTTCATTAATTGTTGGTTTTGTATTTTATTTTTAAAATCATTTTAATGCATCCAAAAATCATAAAAATAAAATCATGAAGCATGTTTAGCATTTTATAAATTTTTATAAATTTTATTTTCTTTATTTTATTTTATTTTTGGTGTCTTAATTAATTGTTTAATTGATTTTCTTTTTGATTTGTTTCATATATGCACACTTCAACTTGCTGATTTTATTTCTCTTCATCTACAACACATTTTCAACTCATTCTTTTTGAATTTGTTATATGACATATTTAAATGCATAAAAACATTTTTGTTTAGTTTTTAAAACTTTTTCATATTGCATTTTGGTCCCTCTCTTTTGCATATTGAATCACGGTGCTTACTTGATCTTTGCATAATTGTTTGAGTTGCTTAACTTGTGAATTTTTGTGAGATCGTTTAGCATGTGATTGTCTCCTGAACTAGATCATTGGAGTCTTAATTTCACAATTGTTGAATGTCATATGATACATGTTTGCTTATTTATACTTAAGTGACTTATGTATGATCATCTCTTGACATCTCTTTACACAAGTTGATTTGCCATGCTTAATTGATTGAGTTCCTTTATGATTGTTTGAATGAGCTTTTGATATGATGTTTACCCCTGGTTGAGGTCCTTTAAGACTAATTTATGGAAATTTGTGGATCATGTTTGGATTATGTTTGAGTATGCCTAAGTGTTGGAACTTTGTCCTCTTTTTGTAGTTTACTTTGGTGCATGTTTTGAAGGTATTGATTGATGTTTGAACTTGTATGACTTGAGTTTGGTTTTGGTATGATGTTGATACATATGCTATTGCCTCTTGAATTCAATATTTGGTTTTCATCTCACTTGAGCATAGTTGAATGCATTTGGTTTGAATTGTATGATGAATATCATTATATTTCCTTTTGTGAACTTCTTTGGATCATAATGGTTCATGCTTTGAATCACTTTTGCACACATGAATTGTTGATGATAATATGATATTGGTTCTGACTTGTCTTCATTTTCATCTTGCCTTTCTCATTTCATTTTGATATGAAGTCCATGTATGCTTAATTGTGCATTTCATACAAGTATGCTTGCATTCTTTCATGTTTATCTTTGCATGTTTACTTGAATTGTTTTGCATTGATCTTTGAAACATGTTTGATGATTTGAGTTGGACATTTATGATATGACGTGCTTGCTGCCACTTATTGTATCTCATCTTCCTTCTTCTCCTTCGCTTTTCTTCTCTTTCACTCTTTCTCAACCCATGAATCTCAAGACTTGTTCAAGTCTTGGATTCTTTCCCTTTAGAGCTACCTAGTCCAACTTAATTTTTGATTAAGCTTGGAGTAGGATTAGCATTAGGTTTTAGTTAGTCTTTTCTCCTAAACCTCACTAACCACAGGACATCCATGCATCATAACATTAGGACTCTTAGTTTCCCTTTAGAGTTTCCTTCGGGTTTTCTCTCTTCTCATCTCAAAATAAAATTAAAAAAACACTTAATAAAGGTTAACATGTATTGCGCTTGAGCCTTCTATGTGGGAAGTGGGGAACGAGGGGCTTCCTCTCATTCTTCTAGGATACCTAGTGTACGTCCTGTTGGGGACGATGCGCGAAGTATTCGTTCCTGTATTTAAGACTTTGGTTCAATGCAAGTTACAAATAACTGTAAAAGACACTTCTTGTTTAAAAAACTTCAAAACAACAATAACGTCTTTCCTTCGGGAATTCTCTTCTCATCTCACTCACTCTCAACGTACGAACGTGCTCCTACTCGTTCTCTTGCAAGATGGTAACGCACTCGGACTAGCGAGCCTGCAACACCTGAGCTAAAACGTTGGCCGTTTCCTAAAAAACACAAACAAGCATCCCTAGTGAGGGGAACTACGTCGCTCTGATTCTCATGTTCCCGATGAGATACGTAGGCAGTGGGGTAGGGCCCATGCGAGCACTTCTTTTATTTTCCCTACATTTGTTTCTTCGTTCTTTTTCCGTTCTCATTCCTTTCCCTTTCCAGTAGTAGTGGAGCTCCAAACGACGACACCCTTTGATCGAGACTGGCAAGCGTGGATCCCATCGGGTACGATGGACGCGTGGGGGTGCTAATACCTTCCTCACGCGTAACCGACTCTCGAACCCAGTTCTCTTGGTCGTAAGACCATGTTCTTTCCTTCTTTCAGGTTTATGCGGTGTTTCCTTTCCCTCTCTTGGGATAAATACACATTGCTGGCTACTCTGTTTCGGTGCCACTTTCGCGTTTGTACTTGGATGAAAATCCCGGGAGCGACACCTAGGGTTTGGGAGCATGTCCTGGTCAAAAGTCAAAGATACAGTTGACTTTTCTCGCGAAACCCTAACTGTGGTTCAGATGAAACTGAAACTTGTTGATCAAGCTTCTTGGATCAATCCATTGTTGCAAATGGATCAATTTAGTGTATTGGAGATCCTCAAATCATGTCTTGAGGGCTTGGCTCATGATATGTCCCAAAAGTCAACTTAGGGGTGAATTAGGTCAAGAAACCCTAATTCCTGATTTTTTATGAATGCATCCCCTGAGGCAAAATTGACTTGATGATTGGGTTCATGATGTCCCTTGGAGCATTTTAGGGTATGCTTTAAAGCATTGGCTCATGCCCAGAGGAAAATTTCCATCTGGAGGCCCTGGTCGACCAAAACCCTAATTTGGTGACACTGGCGATCTCGAGGCTTAATCCACTTAAAAGGGAGTAGCCTTGTGCTTAATCCTTGAAGTGGGAGTCCTCTTGATCCATTGTGAGTGTTTGAGAGGTTAGACAAGTTGAAGATCATGTCATTCCTTGATTGATCCTTTGTCTAAGAACTCTGAGAGGGCTTGAATTGGAGATCATGTCAACATTTTTGTGATTTTTTGCAAAAAGAACCAATAAAAAATAATTAAAATTGATGGAGTTATTAATTTTTCAAACTATTAAAAATAATATGGAAAATAACAAAAAGTGGGAAAAATAGCAAAAAGAGGGTCTAGGGCGAGGGGGATTCGAACCCCAGACCTCTTGTGTATAGGGCGCGCGCCTTACCGCTAGGGTGGTGATACATCCGTTGATTGAAACACAACCATAAATATACAAGGCTTGCCTTGTTTTTGGCCTGGCCCAAGGCAAGGCAAGGCAAGTTTTGGCAAGAAACGGGAAGGTCCATAATTTTCTCATTTCTCCATGGTTGGGGACAAAATTTATATGCATCTGGCCTAGAATTTCACAAGGAATCCAATGGTGGTGGTATTTTTTTCAGATCATGCTCCCTCCTCAAAATCCGATCGTGGTTTTGAAATAGACCATATTTTGCATTTTCTGTGCTACATCTTGGCACAGGTATGAATCACATGATAAATTGATGCAAACACAACACATATAACATGTAGAAGAGATGCATGACCAATGGACTTCAAAGCAATGCATATTTTGGAAAGTTCAAGTCATGATGCTTACCTCTTTTTGAGCTTTTGGAGTTTTTTGTGCAATCTGCCAAGTTCCTTGTTCCAAAAATGGTTTGATGCTTTGAACACTCTCAAATGATCCCTTAGAAGCTTTTAGGATGATTTGAGTCAGCTGGAACCTGCAAAAACACAAACTGGCCCTTTCTTGCAAAAGGGGTTAAAATGGCCAAAATAGCAACTCTCTCAAATGGTGTTCCAGATGTGTGGCACCATTTGGGACAATTCAAGGATGATATTTGGAGTGTGTTTGAGGTTTTATTTGGTTTGGAAAGTGACTGAATCAAGACATGGCTTGAAAAATGCACAAAAGTCCTATTTTGAGGATTTGAGAGGTGAATTTGAGATTTAAGGATTACAGGTCACTTGTATGAGGTTGGACAACTTAGATATGACATATTGGATGTGTTTGGATCATGTCCTGTGATGGAAATGCTCTATAACTCAAAAAAACAGAGTTACCTTGCTAAAGAAGGTATTTTTGCCTAAAGAAAGTGATTTTGAGGAAAGCATCTGTTTGATGGCTTTGGTGTACTCAAACTGAGCACAAATGAGCTCTATTTATAGTAGATCAAGTTTGTTTTGGGATCAATAGTGAATGGCAACTGCAGCAGAGGTTTGGCCAATGTTGATCAATAGGAATCCAAATCTCCTCTCGCCATTGACTAGAGGTTAGAGCATAGAGCTGTGGTTCCCTAGTTGTTGGATGAATCTTGACTGAATTCAATTGGAGGAAGCTCAGTCCATGCCACCTCTAAGCATCCATTAAATGCTCTAATCCAAAATTGGAGTCTTGTCCCTCTTTTAGGGATTTCTAGGTTTGGCATGCTACTTCTTGTTCCAAAGACTTTGGAGGCTAGGATCAGTGTTTGTTCCCTTTAGATTTGATCCTCAGATGTGTCTAAAGTGATGACAAGGCTTGGAATTATCTGATTTTGCCAAATCGAGAAAAAGTGCAAAATTCTGCCTAGCCTTGGCAGTTTTCAGCAAGGCATATTACCATTGTCATATCTCATGGCTCAAGTGGAATTTGATGGAGTTCTTGGCCATTTTGGAAATCCCTCATATGATACAATAACTATTTGATCATAATTGGATTTGATACCTTTTGGATCTAAGTGAAAAATACCCCTACATTTGGAAAAAAGTGAAGGCAGATTCTGACTTAGTGAAAATTTCACTAAGTGTTGGAAAAAAGTGACATTTTCACTTTTTGTGATTTTGATCATTCCATAACTCAAAATCCATGAGGAATTGGAAGGAGTTGTAATTGAAGTTTTTGTAGAGGGCCATGAGAGCTACAAATCCAGCTTTGAATGGGGAGAAATGGCCTTGTGGTTTAGGAGTTATGATCCTCCAAAGTTGGTACCCTAGCCACTTTGTTCCATAACTTAGAAAATTTTCTAAGTTTTTTATGGTTACCCCTTTTAAAAGTTATCCCACTTTTCTTGATTTTTCTTGATGAATGATGGTTCCAATCATACATTAACATCATTTTAGGGTCAAATAACCATGCTTGTGAAAAATCTCAAAAAGTCAAAGTTTGACTTTTGTGCACAGTTGACTTTTTGTCAGATGAATTCCAAACTGTGCGATCCTCTATGAAATCAAGTCCTTGACCTAAATCAAACTTGATGGATTGACTTCATATGTGTTATAGGGTGTATTGAATCATGTCCTAGGGTTTGGGAGCATGTCCTGGTCAAAAGTCAAAGGCACAGTTGACTTTTCTCGCGAAACCCTAATTGTGGTTCAGATGAAATTGAAACTTGTTGCTCAAGCTTCTTGGATCAATCCATTATTGTAAATGGATCAATGTAGTGTGTTAGGGACCCTCAAATTATGTCTTGAGGTCTTGGCTCATGTTTTGTCTCAAAAGTCAACTTAGGGGTGAATTAGGTCAAGAAACCCTAATTCCCGATTTTTGATGTATGCATCCCCTGAGGCTAAATTGACTTGAAGCTTGGGTTTATGATGTCCCTTGGAGCATATTAGGTTGTATTGTAAAGCATTGGATCATGTCCAGAGGAAAAATTCCAACTGGAGGCCCTGGTCGCCCAAAACCCTAGTTTGGTGACACTGGCGATCTTGAGGCTTGATCCACCTGGAATGCTGCAACTTTGTGCTTGATTCTTGAGGTTGGAGTCCTCTTGATCCATTGGGGATGTTTGAGAGGTTTAGACAAGTTGAAGATCATGTCATTCCTTGATTTATCCTTTGTCTAAGAGCTCTGTGAGGGCTTGAAACCCTAAGTTTGATTGTAGTGGATGCTCACCCATCTTTAGGGAGACTAATGATTCATCCATATTGTGATGATGATTTGCACAATGATGGGAAATATTAATGGTCAAAATTTGGGGTATGACAGATGCCCCTATTTAATCTTATTGGACCCGAAGGTGTGAATGGCGAAGGTATTCGGGCATTCGGGGTGCAAGAGGATTAAATATCGGAATACCCGAAATTTTGATGATGGTTATGAATGGTAGTGTAGCGCATCCATCTTCTTTTGCTAAGCAATGATCCTCAGAAAAGGTAAACTTCCCCTCGATCCCGATTTCCTACCAAGGAACTAGTCTCAGTTTCTGATATCAACTTCCCCTCGATCCTGGCCTTCAACCAAGGAACTGGTCTAAGTTTCTGATGTAAACATCCCCTCGATCTTGGTGTCCTACCAAGGAACTGGTCTAAGTTTCTGATGTAAACCTCCCCTCGATCCTGGTGTCCTACCAAGGAACTGGTCTAAGTTTCTGATGTAAACTTCCCCTCGATCCTGGTGTCCTACCAAGGAACTGGTCTAAGTTTCTTTTGTCAATAAACTTTCTTGACAAAGGACGCTATGCGTAGCGGTTTTCCTCAAGCTTCTCACCGAATTTTCCTGGGGAGATGCCATTTGATGGAAAACTTTTGATGTCAGAGTTGCTGGGGAACCCAGTCATCTGAGTTGTAGAGGTGTACAAACTTTTCTATTAGAGACGCCATTTGTTGACTCTACTGGGGAAAGCTGGTCTCTTGAGAGACTGCTGTCGCTTGGGGATATTACATCATACTTTTCTCGAAGATCTTCTTGGAGAAACGCCATATGATGTGGTCCAATTTTGAGGTGCTGATGACCTTTTGAACATCGATTCTCCGGAGCGAAAAATTAATCCGTTGCTGAAAGTCTTTAGTCGTGAGGCTTTCTCAGAGGATTTTCCTTAATCCGATAAAGCGAAGATATCGTCTTCGTTGGCCGAAGGTTTTCTGGTTTTTCAGAGGTTCAAGTTATCAACGTGGTCAAGGGCAGACTTCATCCCAGAAATAAACTGGAGGAGAGAGGTAGTGCAGACGCAACATTTCCTGACGAGGAACGAACTAACAACTCGATTGAGAGGACTTTTATCACTAGGGGATAAGACCGACTAGAGAGATAGTGATGCAGTATGAATGCAAATGTAAATCGATAATGCATGATGTATGTATATATATATGCTGACAAAACTGACGCGACATACAGACTGACGAATGAACACGACTGGATACTCGGCCACAACGGGTGATAAAGAGGTATCGTTGGTACAAAAGTAGCAATTCTGCCTTGCTTAGGAGAGATAGTCCCTGTTGGGAGCTATGTTGGTCGGGCTTAAGAGATGAGATCTCTGTCGGGGGGTGCGTCAGATGAAACATGGTCTCTGACACAGCTGATCCCTCATTCAGGCGCACTGGTTTAGAAGGAATACTTTGATTCTGCACTTTGAAGCTCGCTTACTTCTGGAGAAGCGATCGATATTCTTTCGATGTTCAACAATCGAAAGAAATTGCCATCTTTATTTTAAAAGCAGAAAAATTTTATCAAGTAAATTCATTTTTGTTTTATTTCAAGAATCGTTAATCATGTTAAAAACGTCGTTCTGTAAAGCTTAAAATAAATAAGAACTGCAAACAAAAGCACAAGGGCTCAAATTTTATTGATAGGATGGAAATCAGCCAAGCGCGTGATTCCATAGAGTATTTACAAAGTTTAGAAAATGGTAATTTAAGGGAAAAGGGCTACATTGAAACATGACGACCGCTATCCTTCTACCAACTTTGAATTCGGGGCATCCTGAGCTTCTGTCGAAGATGACCTTGACTGGAGTTTTCTGATGTATGAAGTAACTGCTGCTGAGGGACTCGCCTCTGTTGGACATATTTACTTGCCATTATCCCTAATTTTTGCCTGGATTGTACTGTGATGTTTCCAATCCACCGGGAAGATTTTTTTTTGTCTCTAATTTTTGCCTGGACCGTCCTTCTGGGTTTTCAATCCACCGAGACGTTTTTTTTTAGTTTAGGCGAAGTATTTCTTGACTACGTCAACATTCGTGGGGTAGGCAAATTCTTCTTCCTCCATGGTTGCAAGTCTAAAGGCGCCGCCTGAGAAAGGTTTCTTGACCACATAGGGGCCGTCAGAATTCGGAGTCCATTTTCCCCGAGAATCAGTGAGAAATGATTGTATCTTTTTGAGCACGAGGTCTCCTTTTCTGAAGATGCGAGGTCGGAGCTTTTTGTCAAACGCCCTCTTCATTCTTTGCTGATACAACTGACTGTGGCACAAAGCTGTTATTCTCTTTTCTTCGATCAAATTCAGTTCGTCGTGTCAAATTTGACACCACTCAGCTTCTGTGAGCTTAGCCTCCATCAATACACGGATTGATGGGATTTCTACTTCTATGGGGAGGACTACCTCCATGCCATATACTAGAGAGAAAAGGGTTTCCCATGTTGAAGTGCGGACAGATGTGCGATAACCGTGGACAGTAAAGGGTAGCATCTCGTGCCATTCTTTATAGGTTACAACCATCTTTTGAACAATCCTCTTGATGTTCTTGTTAGCCGCTTCTACCACTCCGTTCATCTTGGGTCGGTAGGGAGATGAGTTATGGTGTTCGATCTTGAACTCAGCGCACAACTCCTTCACATCTTGTTGTTCAAGTTAGATCCATTGTCAGTAATGATCTGGCTAGGAACACCATATCGACAGATGAGATTGTTTTTGATAAATCGAACCACCACTTGTCGGGTTACATTGGCGTATGATGCTGCTTCGACCCATTTGGTGAAGTAGTCAATGGCTACCAGGATGAACCGATGTCTATTCGAAGCCTTGGGTTCGATCATGCCAATCATGTTGATTCCCCATATGGAAAAAGGCCATGGGGAAGAGAGAACTTTGAGATGCGTTGGTGGTACATGGATTTTGTCAGAGTATATCTGACACTTGTGACACCTCCTCATGTACTTGTAGCAATCAGATTCCATTATCAACCAATAGTACCCTGCTCTTAGAATTTTTCTCGCCATTATATGTCCGTTGGCATGAGTGCCAAAGGACCCTTCGTGAATTTCTTTTATCAGCATGTCGGCTTCTGGTCTGTCGACGCATCGAAGCAAGACCATGTCAAAGTTCCTTTTATAGAGTGCATCACCGCTCAGGAAGAAACTGCCTGCTAGCCTTCTGAGGGTTTTTCGGTCTTTTCTGGATGCCCCAGGTGGGTATTCTTGTTTCTGAAGGAAGCATTTGATATCGTAATACCAAGGTCTGTCGTCTAGGACTGCTTTAATCGTGAAGACGTAGGCGGGCCGTTCAAGGCGCATTATGTCGATCTTAGGTAGGTCGTTCCATTGACCTACACTAATCATGGAAGAAAGAGTGGCAAATGCATCAGCCATGTGATTCTCCTCCTGAGGGATATGATGAAACTCGACTCTGTTGAAGAAGGGTAACAACCTTCTCGCGTAATCTTTGTAAGGAATCAATCCTAATTGGTATATGTTCCAATCTCCTTTGATTTAATTGATGACCAGAGCTGAGTCACCATATACGTCCAAGTTTTTGATCCTCAAATCAATCGCTTCCTCGAGACCCATGATACAAGCTTCGTATCCGGCCTCGTTGTTTGTACACTTGAACGTAAGTCTGGCGGTGAAAGGAATGTGGGTACCCTGAGGTGTTATGATGATTGCCTCAATTCCGTTTCCGTAATGATTGATAGCTCCGTCAAAGATAAGTCCCCATTGGGAATCTGGTTCTGGCCCTTCACTGGGTAGCGGTTCATAGCAGTCTTTCATATTTAGATACATAACATCTTCGTCTGGGAAGTCAAACCCAATTGATTCTTGATCTTCAATTGGTTGATGAGCCAAATAATCGGCTAAAATACTTCCCTTTGCGGCTTTCTGAGCGTGGTATTCGATGTCATATTCCGATAACAACATCTGCCAACGGGCAATCCTTCCCGTAAGTTAGGTTTTTCAAAGACATACTTGATCGGATCCATTTCCGAGACCAACCAAGTAGTGTGATGAATCATGTACTGGAGAAGACGTTTGGCTGCCCAATCCAAAGCGCAGCAAGTTTTCTCAAGCATAGTGTACCGAGTCTCGTAGTCGGTGAATTTCTTGCTCAGATAGTAAATGGCAGACTCTTTCCTTTTGGTTTTGTCTTGTTGACCAAGTACACAACCCATTGAGTCTTCCAAGACTGTTAAGTAGATGATCAGTGGTCTTTCTTCCACTGGAGGTGATAGAATCGGTGGGTTCAACAGGTATTCCTTGATACTGTTGAAGGCGGTTTGGCAATCTTCTGTCCAAACGCAGTCCTGGTTCTTTTTGAGTAATTTGAAAATCGGCGCACATTTGGCGGTCATGAGGAATATGAATCAGGAAATGTAATTTAAACGTCCCAGGAATCCCCTGACTTGTTTTTCAGTCTTCGAAGAAGGAATTTCTTGAATGTTCTTGACCTTGCCAGGATCAACCTCAATTCCTTTCTGGCTGACGATGAACCCTAAGATTTTTTCTGAATGGACTCCGAAGGTGCATTTGTTGGGATTCAAGTGGAGTTTGTATTTTCTCAACCGCTCGAATAGTTTTGACAGGTGGGTCACATGCTGCTCTTCTGTTTTAGATTTGGCAATCATGTCATCGACATACACTTTGATTTCTTTGTGCATCATGTCATGAAACAGAGTAGTCATGGCCCTTTGATAGGTTGCCCCGACGTTCTTCAAACCGAACGGCATTACCTTGTAACAAAAGGTACCCCATGGGGTAATGAAGGAAGTTTTCTCCATGTCTTTCGCCGCCATTTTAATTTGATTATATCCCGAGAATCCATCCATGAAGGAGAAGACTTTGAACTTTGTTGTACTGTCTACCAGCATGTCAATGTGTGGTAAAGGAAAGTCATCCTTTGGACTAGCTTTGTTTAGATCTCTGTAGTCAACACACATTCTGACCTTTCCGTCCTTTTTCAGAACTGGTACTATGTTGGCTAACCATTGAGGATATTCTGACGTAGCGAGGAAACCCGCGTCGATATGTTTCTGTACCGCCTCCCTGATTTTGACAACCATGTCTGGATGAGTCCGTCTCAACCTTTGTTTTACCGGCGGACATTCTGATCTCAACGGTAGATGATGTTCTACGATGCTGGTATCCAACCCTGGCATATCCTGAAAGAACCAAGTGAATACATCGGGAAACTCTTTGAGAAGTTTCGTCAAACTTTCTTTGACAGTTGGACTGAGCAGTGCCCCAATCTTGACTTTTTTTCTCTCTTCTTCCGATCCTAAGTTGACTGTTTCCAGCAACTCTTTGTGAGGCTCAATGGACCTTTCCTCTTGTCTAAGTATTCGGGAGATCTCCTTTGGAATTTCGTCGTCATTTTCTTCTTCAGCCTTAAATACCGGGAACTCAAAGTTGGGAGAAGGCATTGGATTGTATGTTTCAACGGGGTTTAAAACAAGCAATCTACATGACGTGATAATTTGTTTTTTAGAAGAGATAGAGAGAATGCAAGAGTGTGTGCAGTGTTTTATATTTTTTAAAAACTGCTTGTTTTTATTATTTGAGATGTTTTTTAGGATTACCATTTTCTGAGAAAAGTCTGGTACCTTCTTTCTTGGTCGATCTTCAGAAATAACGCTGATTTCTGGTGGAGCAGGATCGTTGGAATCTGTCTCCTAGGAAGAGTTGTCGTAGGAGGATTCTTCAGCTGTATTTTGCATAGTATTTGTACTCTCAGCTGTATCTCCCCATCCAGTTGGTTGGATGTCTTCGAGCCTGATACGAGAGCTTTCAGGAGCGGTGTATTTGACCTTGAAGTCGTATTTTCCACTCGGTTGTCCCAAGGTATCCCACACTTCTTTGGAACTGGAGGAGTCATCCCTCTCGATGACGTTGACCTCGGGAAAAGCATAGTTAATGAATTCTAGTCCTGCAAACGTTGCAAATTTATCGCCGTGCTGTGTATTTTCAAGATAACCTGGGTGTTGACCCCATGACATGGCGGGGACGCAGGTATTCTGTTCAATGATGCTCAGCCGATTTTCATTATTCGGCTGATTTTCCTGCCCCAAGTCTCCTGGGTAAGGCTGCCATATTGGCAGGCCATCCATCAGGCCATAGTAGTCGTGGTCAAAGTTGCCCTTCATCAGAGTGGCCTCCTCTAATGAGTTTGGTGGAGCACGGCATCCTTCTGGATCACAATCTCCGTATATCATTTTGACGTCTGACCTGGGTATAAATCTCGGACTCTGTGCGGGATAACAGAATGGAGTATGCGCTTCTTCCTGAGACATATAACCGTCCTCGTTAAGATAGGACTTCCACTCTTCATCTGTATCGGAAGGATCACCCTCGTTGATGGTGTGTACTTCTTGAGACACCGGGTGAAGAAAGCCTCCACTATGGAAGAAGTCCTGAATGGGGTGAAAACTTTTATTGTTCGCAGCCGTCTGAGTACAGGTTGAGGAAAAGCCAAGACCTTTCTTTTTCTTATTGTCAGTAGGAATGACAAGTTGTCCCCGTCCTATTGTATTGGTATTCTCGACCGCTTTGATAGCATCTTTGTACGAGGAAATCGAATTTCCCCCTTCGGATTGATTGTCCTTGTGTAGCGAAAGCGTTTGGAACTGGGTTCCGATTACCCCATCTGGTTCTACATAAGTGGATGATGATAAATTGCTTACGAGCAAGGCCTGTTCTCCACAGACTGTGACGAGCTGGTTGTTCTGGATGAACTTTAGCTTTTGGTGGAGGGTCGAAGTGACCGCCCCAGCCTGATGTATCCAAGGTCTTCCTAATAAACAACTGTATGTTACCTGGATGTCCATGACCTGGAAAGTGACTTGGAAAGTGTGAGGATCGATAGTTATGGGAAGGTCGACTTCACCGATAACCATTTTTTTGGATCCGTTAAATGCTTTGACGAAGACCTCGCTGGTTCTCATCAGAGGTCCTTTGAATGATAATTGCATCAAAGTGGACTTTGGCATAACATTCAGGGCTGACCCTGTGTCTACCAGTACGCTGGCTAAAGCATCGTCCTGGCAGTGGACTGTAATGTTGAGCGCCATGTTATGACGGCGACCTTCTTCAGGTAATTCCTCATCACTAAATCCCAAGTTATTGCAGGAGGTGATGTTAGAGACAATGCTATCGAACTGTCTTATTTGTTACATCCTGTTCCACAAAGGCTTGCTCCAAGACTTTCTGTAGAGCCTCTCTGTGGGCTTCGGAACTGAGTAAAAGTGATAGCACAGAGATCTTTGAAGGAGTTTGTAACAGCTGATCAACAATGTTGTATTCACTCCTTTGGATGAGCTTCAACATCTCACCATTGTTTTTTGAAAGGTCGGGATCACTGGACTGACCGATCGGTGGGTTGGGAGCTTCCGTCTGAAGTTCCTTTTCTTTGTTAGGTTCTCCAACTCCTCGGTTGAAGATTCAACCGCTCCGTGTTACTCGAGTGATGTCTGCAATATTCACGATGGAAGGTAATGGAATTTCCTTTTCATTCTCAATTATTGTGGCACCGTATTTGTAAGGGATCGCCTTAGTTGATTCATACTGTAATGGTCCCGGTAGATAGATAACTACAGGAGCCTTCTGATTTTTCTGACTGCCGTAGGTAACTTCAATCAGTTCTTGGCTAAGAACCTTTGATTCGTCCAGTAGAGGGATGATGGCACAAATATCCTTGGTCCTCTCAGGATCAGAGATTACAACCACATCTTTGATTTGATCAGTGAAGTAGTCTGGCATCCAGTTAATGGACCCCGAAACTGGGCATGGGTGAATCTCTTTACGGTTCAACTGACCTTGAAGGGCTGGCCAAACGAGGTAACATCCTTGGTTATTTTCTGAGCAAACTCTATAGCGTTCATAGTTATGTGGTGGCACCTGGCCACGTCTGCTTTGAATACAGTGTAACCTCACTAGGTATGTTTCCACAGATCGGACATCCTGGCTTTGACGCCGAGTAGGGTTTCCATTAAGCACACTGATTTGTTGCGTGTCTTCGTCCATATAGATCGGAAGCCACCAGTGGTTTAACATGTGTTGCAAAGTTCTTTGAACGAGAGTGCACCCTTGGTTACTCTCACAACATCCTTTGCAGCTCTGATAATTATGCGAAGTTAGAAAACCGAGCTGGACTTGCTTAGCATGAAATTCCACCAAGCTGGTATTCATCAAGCGAATATCGAAGATCTGAATCAAGTTGATTTGATAAATTTTTTTATCATGGTAGTCCTGGATCCATCCTAGATCCATCTGACGATGGAGGGCCTCTTGTATAAAAGAGCATCCCTATTTGTTTACCGAGCAAGTCAGACAGGAATTGTAATCATGTCGTGGCAGATAATGATACTGGCTTTGTATTGAGTGCATTACCACCAAGTTGGCATTCATCGCACAGATGTCATGGTTCTAAATGATGTTGGAATTCGTATAAACCATGTTAACTCCACGAACTCGGTGCTCCTGGATCCACCCGAGATCTATCTGTTCTTGTAGAGCTAATTGCACCACAGAACATCCCTGATTGTTTTTAGAGCAGATATCACACTGGTGATAATTATGAGGTGGCACATGGCCATACCCACTCTGTCTACAATGCATCTTGACCAAGTTGGCCCTCAATAAGAGTACATCGTGAATTTGATAGGTGTTGTTAGACTCTCCCTCTATCAAATTGACTGTAGGTTTGAAATTGAAATTGAAATTGCCCTCACTTGTATAAGTCCCTCTGTACAAATTCAAACAGTGCGCTCACTGATAAAACCCTGGGCCTCTCCTTGAGCTGTAAGCCCCAAATGTTTCTTTTTAAAAGCACTTTCTCCTTTGATTTTGAATATACTGTTGTTTTCAATCTTTCTTTGTTGAACAACTAACCAAACAGCATGGAAGCTCTACAACCGAGTAAGTGGTTATTGCTTTCATTTCCCGCTTTCATATACATATAACTGTATTGTGGGGCTGTTTCACTATAAGTCTTCTTTCATAAACTCATATCAACTGTGTAATAATAGTATAGATATTTAGAGTTTCCCCGACAACTACGTCTAGCATTAAGCCCGTTGATCACTCTTAGAAATAGTCTAAACTAGATCCCCATAGGATTACCAGACACAGTCTTCCCTCCTCTTGGGGTTAAACAATATGGAGATATGAAAGGCAGCATTCCCTGTGAACCCTTTCATAGACTGTCACCTTTAAAAGTTGTCAAAGAAACTCTATTCCCCGGAGATGATCTCTTCTCCGTGAATTGCATCTCTTGAGTTTCTTCCAAATTCTCGAACTTTCCTGACTTTGATCTATTCTCGGTGAATAGCATTGCCTTGAATTTCTCGGGGTTTGGGGACCCACAGGCTTCTTAAAAGCACTTGTCAAGAAACTCTATTTCCCAGAGATGATCTTTTCTCCGTGAATGGCATCTCTTGAGTTTCTTCCAAATTCTCAAACTTTCCTGACTTGATCTATTCCTTGTGAATAGCTTGCCTTGAATTTCTCGGGGTTTGGGGACCCATCGGCTTCTTAAAAGCATCGGCCTCCTCTTGGGCATCATACAAGGACCCTCAGGCTTCCTAAAAGCAACCCCCGCTTCCTCTTGGGCTTAGTACAAGGACCCGTCGGCTTCTTAGAAGTATTCACAACCTCCTCTTAGGCTTCGTATAATGATCTCTTCCTCCGGGAATGATAGCCTCCTCTTGGGCTTCGTACAAGGACCTCTCGGCTTCTTAAAAGTTTCCAGCCTCCTCTTAGGCTTCGTACAAATTATCCCGACGACCTCCTAAAGGTATAGGAACAGAACTTAGTCAGCTTCATAGAGCAGTCCTTTCAAAGAGTCTACTACTGTTTCACAAAACATAGTACAAAAGATGAAACTTTAGACTCGGACAGTCTAATCTCCTTGAGTCTCAAAGACATTCTCAAGTGACCCCTTCAAGAATAGGAAGGAAACCTGTAGACTCGGACAGTCTCAATACCCTTCGGATTTCCCGCTTCCTTAAAGAACATGCATAACCCGGATCCTTGAATCAAATCCTTGAGTACAGTGTTGCTCATATAAGAACTGATTTTCTCTTTAAAAATTAGTATATTGGACCTGTCACTTAACTGAAACAGTCACCATAGCCTCCTCTTGGGCTTTGTACAATGATCCTCCCCAGCGGAGTCAAACAACGTTTAGCCTCTCTCTCGGGCTTTGTACGAGACACATAAGAGACTTCCTCGTTGAGTCAATCACCCCTTTCGCCTCCATATCGGGCTTTATACGAGATACAAAAAGGTTCTTATTGAGCCAAACAAATTTTAGCCTCCATCTCGGGCTTCGTACGAGATACAAAAAACTCACTTGTTGAGTCAAATAGCCTCCATCTCGGGCTTTATACGAGATACCAAAAGACTCCCTCGTTGAGTCAAAAATCTTTTAGCCTCTCTCTCGGGCTTTGTACGAGACACATATTAGCCTCCTCTTATGCTTTATATAAGAAAACCACTGGTTGATCCAATCAACCTTTTAGCATCAAAGTTGTGCCTCGTTCACAGTACACAAACAACTCTTCCCCTTCATCTAATCACTGTAAGCGGCAAGCCTCTGATCATCTACATCCATGCCACTGTCCCTCTTTTAGCATGAGAAATTCCTAAGGAAAGATGGCATTGCTCTACACAGAGTTAAAGTCTTCTCTTTCAGGTTAAAACCCCCTAAAGGAAATTATGGCATTGCTAGGATCCGTGTATCCCGGTTAAAGTAATCCTCCTTTATAGTCAGTCACTAAACAGTTGTGACAAACAGACCCCTTTAGAGATGACAAATTCTCTCTAAAGTGGAGACCTTTTAGCTTCACATCTTGGGCTTCGAACAAGATACAAATAAACTTTTTAGCTTCACATCTTGGGCTTTGAACATGATACAAACCACATTTCGCTTCACGTCTTGGGCTTTGAACAAGACACCAAAAACACCCATTTCCTCCCATAGAATAGGAGGAACTACGAACACTCTGATTTCCCTGTTTCGGTAAACGGGAATACGTAGGCATAAGATTGAAAGAAAAATCTTAGCGAGCACACTAAACAAAAACCCAATCCCATACTCTCATGTATATATCAAAAAGCATCAGCCCTTACATCCTAATCCTTGTTCCCCGCTATAAAATCCTAAAGAAAAAGAAAGAAAACTGTATTGGCAAAAATACAAATAACCAGTACAAGGCCCCCCCCACATTGATAGCATTCGTAACCTAACAGACCGCTGTTTAAACTCAGTATGCAAAGCAGGGTTAATTGGAGACATCTATTTCCCTTCCTTATTCAGCTCATAATAGGATAAAAAATGAATCGACCTGTAGTAAACTCAACCGCAGAGAGCGACCAGCGCTTAAGAACCGCGTCCAAAATTGCCTGCTACAGATGTTCCTTTGATGTTCAACAGTCAAAAGAAATTTCCGACTTTATTAAAAAGCAGAAAAAGTTTTAACAAGTAAATTCATTTTTGTTTTATTTCAAGAATCGTTAATCATGTTAACAACGTCGTTCTGTAAAGCTAAAACAAATAAGAATTACAAACAAAAGCACAAAGGCTCAAATTTTATTGATAAAATGGAGATCAGCCAAGCGCGTGATTCCAAAGAGTATTTACAAAGTTAGAAAATGGTAATTTACAGGGAAAAGGGCTACATTGAAACATAACGACCGCTATCCTCCTACCAACTTTGAATTCGGGGCATCCTGAGCTTCTGTCGAAGATGACCTTGACTGGAGTTTTCTGACGGATGATGTAACTGCTGCTGCTGAGGGACTCGCCTCTGTTGAACATAGTTACTTGCCATTATCCCTAATTTTTGCCTGGATTGTACTATGATGTTTCCAATCCATCGGGATGATTTTTTTTATGTCTCTAACTTTTGCCTGGACCGCCCTTTCGGGTTTTCAATCCACCGAGACGTTTTTTTTAGTTTAGGCAAAGTATTTCTTGACTACATCAACATTTGTGGGGTAGGAAAATTCCTCTCCGTCCATGGTTGCAAGTCTCAAGGCGTTGCCTGAGAAAGCTTTCGTGACCACATAGGAGCAATCATAATTTGGGGTCCATTTACCCCGAGAATCAGTGAGAAATGATTGTATCTTCTTGAGCACGAGGTCTCCTTTTCTGAAGACACGAGGTCGGACCCTTTTGTCAAACGCCCTTTTCATTTTCTGTTGATACAATTGACCATGGCATAATGCCGTTATTCTCTTTTCTTCGATCAGATTCAGTTCGTCGTGTCGGCTTTGACACCATTCAGCTTCGGTGAGCTTAGCTTCCATCAATACTCAGATTGACGGGATCTCTACTTCCATGGGGAGCACTGCTTCCATGCCATACACTAGAGAGAAAGGGGTTGTCCCTGTTGAAGTGCGGACAGATATGCGATAACCATGAAGAGCAAAGGGTAGCATCTCGTGCCAGTCTTTGTAGGTTACAACCATCTTTTGAACGATCTTCTTGATGTTCTTATTGGCCACTTCTACCGCTCCATTCATCTTTGGTCGGTAGGGAGATGAGTTATGATGTTCAATCTTGAACTCTGCACACAACTCTTTCATCATCTTGTTGTTCAAGTTAGATCCATTATCAGTAATGATCTCGCTTGGAACACCATAACGGTAGATGATATTGTTTTTGATAAATCGGACCACCACTTGACAAGTTACATTGGCGAATGACGTTGCTTCGACCCACTTGGTGAAGTAGTCAATGGCTACTAGGATGAACCGATGTCCGTTTGAAGCCTTGGGCTCAATCAAGTCAATCACGTTGATTCCCCATATGGAAAAAGGCCATGGGGAAGAGAGAAATTTGAGATGTGATGGTGGTACATGAATTTTGTCGGAGTATATCTGACACTTGTGACACCTCCTCATGTACTTGTAGCAATCAGATTCCATTGTCAACCAATAGTACCCTACTCTTAGGATTTTTCTCGCCATTGTGTGTCCGTTGGCATGAGTGCCAAAGGATCCTTCATGAATTTCTTTCATAAGCATGTCTGCTTCTGGTCTGTCTACGCATCGGAGCAAGACCATGTCAAAATTTCTCTTATAGAGAGTGTCACTGCTCAGGAAGAAGTTTCCAGCCAATCTTCTGAGGGTTTTTCTGTCTTTCCTAGATGCCCCAGGTGGGTATTCTTGTTTCTGAAGGAAGCATTTGATATCGTAATACCAAGGTCTGTCGTCTAGGACTGCTTTAATCGTGAAGACGTAGGCGGGCCGTTCAAGGCGCATTATGTCGATCTTAGGTAGGTCGTTCCATTGACCTACACTAATCATAGAAGAGAGAATGGCTAATGCATCAACCATGTGATTATCCTCACGAGGGATGTGATGAAACTCAACTCTATTGAAGAAAGGTAGCAACCTTCTTGCGTAGTCTTTGTAAGGAATCAGTCCTAATTGATATGTGTTCCAATCTCCTTTAATCTGATTGATAACCAGGGTTGAGTCGCCATATACGTCCAAGTTTTTGATCCTTAAATCAATCGCTTCTTTGAGACCCATAATACAAGCTTCGTATTCGGCCTCGTTGTTCGTACATTTGAACGTAAGTCTGGCAGTGAAAGGAATATGGGTACCCTGAGGGGTAACAATGATTGTCCCAATTCCGTTTCAGTAATGATTAACTGCTCTGTCAAAGATAAGTCCCCATTGGGAACCTGGTTCTGGCACTTCACTGGGTAGCGGTTCGTCGCAGTCCTTCATTTTTAGATACATGACATCTTCGTCTGGAAAGTCAAATCCAACTGATTCTTGATTGTCAATCGGTTGATGAGCCAAATTATCGGCTAAAATACTTCCTTTAACGGCTTTCTGAGCGTGGTACTCTATGTCATATTCTAATAACAACATCTGCCAACGGGCAATCCTTCCCGTAAGAGCAGGTTTTTCGAAAACGTACTTGATTGGATCCATTTCGGAGACCAACCAAGTAGTATGACGAATCATGTACCAGCGAAGACGTTTGGCTGCCCAAGCCAAAGCACAACAAGTTTTCTCGAGCATCGTGTACCGAGTTTCGCAGTCGGTGAACTTCTTGCTCAAATAGTAAATGGCAGACTCTTTCCTTTTAGTTTCGTCTTGTTGGCCAAGTACACATCCCATTGAGTCCTCTAGAACTGTGAGGTAAATGATCAGTGGTCTTCCTTCCACTGGAGGTAATAGAATCGGTGGGTTCAACAGATATTCTTTGATACTATCGAAGGCGGTCTGGCAATCTTCTGACCAAACGCACTCCTGGTTCTTTTTGAGTAATTTGAAAATCGGCGCACAGGATGCGGTCATGAGGAATATGAATCTGGAGATGTAGTTCAAACGTCCCAGGAATCCTCTGTCTTGTTTTTCAGTTTTCGGAGAAGGCATTTCTTAAATGGCCTTGACCTTGTCAGGATCGACCTCAATTCCTTTCTGGATGACGATGAATCCTAGTAGTTTCCCTGAACGGACACCGAAGGCGCACTTGTTAGGATTCAAGCGGAGTTTGTACTTCCTCAAACGCTCGAATAGTTTCGATAGGTGGGTCACATGCTCCTCTTCTGTCTTAGACTTTGCAATCATGTCATCGACATATACCTCTATTTCCTTATGTATCATGTCATGAAACAGAGTAGTCATGGCCCTTTGATAGGTTGCCCCAGCGTTCTTCAAACCGAACGACATTACCTTGTAACAAAAGGTACCCCATGGGGTAATGAACGAAGTTTTCTCCATGTCTTTCGGCGCGCTTTTAATCTGGTTATAGCCCGAGAATCCATCCATGAAGGAGAAGATTTTGAACTTTGTTGTACTGTCTACCAGCATGTCAATGTGTGGTAAAGGAAAGTCGTCCTTTGGACTAGCCTTGTTCAGGTCCCTGTAATCGACACACATTCTGACCTTTCCGTCCTTTTTCGGAATGGGTACGATATTGGCTAACCATTGAGGATATTCTGATGTGGCGAGGAAACCCGCGTCAATCTGTTTCTGTACCTCCTCCTTGATTTTGATGGCCATGTCCGGGTGAGTGCGTCTCAACCTTTGTTTTACCGGCGGACATTCTGATCTCAACGGTAAATGATGTTCCACGATGATGGTATCCAACCCTGGCATATCCTGATAGGACCAAGCGAATACATCGGGGAATTCTTTGAGAAGCTTTATCAAACTCTCTTTGGCAGTTGGACTGAGCAGTGCGCCAATCCTGATTTCTTTTCTCTCTTTTTCTGAACCCAAGTTTACCGTTTCCAACGGCTCTTTGTGAGGTTCAATGGACCTTTCCTCTTGTCTGAGTAATCGGGAGATCTCTTCTGGAATTTCGTTGTCAACTTCTTCTTCAGCCCCAAATACCGGGAACTCAAAGTCGGGAGAAGGCATCGGATCATATGTTTCAACGGGTTTTAAAACAAGCTATCTGCATGACGTGATGATTTGTGTTTAGAAGAGATAGAGAAAATGCAAGAGTGTGTGCAGTGTATTTCTTTTATTGCTTGTTTTTATTATTTGTTTTTTAGGATTACCATTTCCTGAGAAAAGCAAAAAGGGAAAACAACAATTAATGCAGAAATTGCAGAACGACGTTATTTTATTAATGAACAAGTCGATCCTTGAAACTACAGCCCTATAAAACAAAGCTATGTCGCTTTGGGCAAAGCGAAGAGGGAAATTAATAGAAAGTGAGCCCTATCAAAACATCCGTTTCAACTGGGCAGGGTGAAAGGTTAAAGATGGCAATTACTTTGACTGATGAACAACCTTCGGAACCTCGACGGCAACCCGTTGGCAGCGAACTCCTTGGTGAATCACAAAGTCTGGCACCTTCCTTGATTTGTCTTCAGAAATGACGCTAATTTCTGGTGGAGCAGGATCATTGGAATCTGTCTCCCAGGCAGAGTTGTCGTAGGAGAATTCCTCAGTTGTATTTTGCATAGTATTTGTGCTCTTAGCTGTATCTCCCCATCCAGTAGGCTGGATGTCTTCGAACCTGATACAAGAGCTTTCGGGCGCAGTGTACTTGACCGTATAGTCGTATTTTCCACTCGGTTGTCCCAAGGTGTCCCAAACTTCTTTGGAACTGGAGGAGTCATCTCTCTCGATGACGTTGACCTCGGGAAAAGCATAGTTGATGAATTCAAGTCCTGCAAATGTTGCGAATTCATATTCATGTTGAGTAGTTTCTGAATGACCTGAGTGTTGATCCCATGACATGGTGGGGACACAAGTATTCTGTTCAATGATTGTCAGCTGATTTTCATTGTTCGGCTGACTCTCTTGCCCCAAGTTTCCTGGATAAGGTTGCCACATTGGCAGACCATCCATTGGGCCATAGTAGTTGTAGTCAAAGTTGTCTTTCATCAGAGTGTCCTCCTCTAATGAATTTGGCGGAGCACGACATCCTTCCGGATCACAGTCTCCGTATATCATTTCGACATCTGACCGTGGTATAAATCTCGGGCTTTGTGCAGGATAGCAAAATGGTGTAGGCACCTTTTCCTGAGACATATAACCTTCCTCGTTAAGATAGGACATCCATTCTTTATCTGTGTCAGAGGGATCTTCCTCATTGATAGCATGTACTGCTTGAGACACTAGGTGAAGGAAACCTCCACTGTGGAAGAAGTTTTGAAGGGGATGAAGACTTTCATTGTTGTTAGCTGTTTGGGTACAGGTTGCAGAAAAACCAAGACCCTTCTTTGTTGTATTGCTAGTAGGAATGACAAGATATCCCCATCCTGTCGTATCGGTACTCTCGACTGCTTTGATAGCATCGTTGTATGAAGAAATTGAAGTTCCTTCTTTGAACTGATTGTCCTTGCTTACCGATGATCGCGACTTTATGAGTAGAATGGGAGTTGCTGCAAGTATACAGTTGTATCGCGTAGTTTTAAAAGATTATCGATCCCACATAAACTAGAAATCGAACACACCGTTATCTATCGTTACTATGTTTATCTAAGGCTAATCAGAATTTGGGTTTTTAGTTCAAATGGGAAATTAAAGGGAAATTAAAAATTAGGAATACTAGTTATGACTAAGTTATCGGTATATAATTCGGTAACCTACGTAGAATTAATTAAACCTAAGCCTATAGAGATTTATCACCCTATTCATCTGTAGGAAAAACTGGTTTAAAAGCCCTCAACTCACACTCCCGTGGTTCTTGCTTCGGACTATACTTCTAAGTCAATACGTCTGCTCCCGCTAGCCTGTATAAGGTTAAAAATACTTTTTGAAAACTAATTGAACCTAATTAACTTTAAAGCGCTTCCGCTGTTTTTAAAACTAATGCCCGATTTCAGCTATCCAGGTAAAGCCTCACACTCCCGTGGTCTCGACTTTAACCTATGTTACTTTTTTTACTCTCGTAATAAAAGTTGGGTTTTAAATTAAGAAATCGAAGCCAGAAGAAGGATTGATTATTGATTTTAGCTTAGAAAAAATTAATTCATTTTAGTTACTTCATTATACACCGATAATATCGGTTTAGCTCGACATAATTAAGGAATTAAACGCAAAAGCAAGGAAATAAATAAACACATACATAACTAAGAAATAAATAAACAATGCTTGAATTGATTAACGAAAACCTGGAATTCAGTAATAACTGCAACAACAATCCCTCCACAAGCCGGTAGGTTCTTGCTTGAATGTAATAAATTGCAAAGGTTGAAGGCAATGAAACAAAGAAAACTAAAGCTAAGTTGTAACAGTTCCTCAGTGTGAGAAACTGTTACTTTTATTCGGTAATGGTTGACAAGAAAATGGAAATGCAAAGTAAAGGAAATGACATAAAAATTCTAGAAATAATCCGGCAGCAAGACAGTACACTTTGAAAGCAAAATTGACCACACTTTGTTCTTCGTGAATGCTTCTATTTATAGGCTCAGCTGAGGTAGAAGTTGGAGAAAATTCAGCCACTCATGCTGACGGTTACACCACGTTGGACCTAGAAAACTTCGGAGGAAAATGGCATCGTGTGAAACTGCTTCTCTGAGAATTCGTAGTTAAGTCTCTGCATCCAACGTGTAAATTAAGCGCATGACGATCGTGGTGATATGTGACGGTCATGGTGTACTTTGAAGCTGCCACGGTCGTGGCACTCCCATGACGATTGTGATATTAGCAGAAAATGGATTTCTTCAATTTTTCTTCTCTTTTTTGCTCTTTTCTTGCATGTTTTGGTTCTTTTCCACATTTAGCATACTTTGACTTGTGAAATATGATTACCTGCAAAAACACTTAAATAATCTCGAGAAAATCGGATATTAGACGAAAAACGGAATAAGAACTAACATAAATCAAAGTAAAAATATGATATAAATTCGTGTTATCAACCGACAGTGCTTGGAACTGAGTTCCAATAACCTCCTCGGATTCTATACCAGTAGATGATGATAAGTTGCTTACAAGCAAGGCTTGTTCCCCACAAACTGTGACAAGTTGATCGTTCTGAACGAACTTTAGCTTTTGGTGGAGGGTTGAAGTTACCGCTCCAGCCTGATGTATCCAAGGTCTTCCTAATAAACAACTGTAAGTTGCCCGGATGTCCATGACCTGGAAAGTGACTTGGAAAGTGTGAGGACCAATAGTTATGGGAAGATCAACTTCACCGATAATCATTTTTCTGGATCCGTCGAATGCTTTGACGACAACCTCGCTGATTCTCATCGGAGGGCCTTTGAATGATAATCGCATCAAAGTGGACTTCGGCATAACATTCAGGGTTGACCCTATGTCTACCAATACGATGGCTAAAGCATCATCCTGGAAGTTAACTATGATATTGAGTGCCATGTTATGACGACGACCCTCTTCAGGTAATTCCTCGTCACTAAATCCCAAATTGTTGCAGGAAGTGATGTTAGAGACAATGCTATCGAACTGTCTGATTGTTACATCCTGTTCCACAAAGGCTTGCTCCAAGACTTTCTGTAGAGCCTCCCTATGCGCTTTTGAACTGAGTAACAATGATAATACCGAGATCTTTGAAGGAGTTTGTAACAGCTGATCAACAATGTTGTATTCACTCCTTTGGATGAGCTTGAGCATCTCATCATCATTTTTCAAAAGGTCAGGATTACTGGAATGACCGACTGGGAGACCAGGAGTTTCCGTCTGAAGTTCCTTTTCTTTGTTAGGTTCCCCAACCCCTCGGTTGAAGATTCTACTACTCCGTGTTACACGACTGATGTCTGCAATGTTCACGACGGAGGGTAATGGAATTTCCTTTCCATTTTCAATGGTTGTTGCACCGTATTTGTAAGGGATAGCCTTAGTTGATTCATACGGTAATGGTCCCGGCAGATAGATGACTACGGGAGCCCTCTAATTTTTCTGACCATCGTAAGTAATCTCGATTCGTTCCCGAATGGCAACTTTAGATTCTTCAAGTAGAGGGATGATGGCAAAAACATCCCTGGTCCTGTGATGACCAGAGATTGTGACAACATCCTCAACTTGATCGGCAAGGTAGTTCGGCGTCCAGTTGATGGGTCCAGAACCCGGATATGGACAAATTTCTCCACGATCCACCTGACCCTGAAGAGCTGCTCTCACAAGGTAACACCCTTTGTTACTTTCCTAACAGACGCTACAACGGTCATAATTGTGTGGTGGCACCTGGACACACCCACTTTGAATACAATGTAACCTCACTAGGTTAGCTCCCATTGATCGGACATCCTGACTCTGACGCCGAGTAGGATTCCTGTTGCTGATACTAATTTGCTGAGTATCTTCATCCATATAGATTGGCATCCACCAGTGATTTAACAAGTGCTGAAGTGCCTCCTGGACAAGGGTACAACCTCGATCGTTTTCGCAACCCTCTTTACAGCTGTGATAATTATGTGACACCAGGAATCTGAGTCAGACCTGTTCAGCATGTAACTCTACCAGGTTGGTATTCATCACGTGAATATCAAAGATCTGAACCATGTTGATCTGATAGGAATTCCTATCATGGTAGTCTTGGATCCATCTGATGCTGGAGGGCTTCTTGTACAAAAGAGCATCCCTGTTTATTTACCGAGCAAGTCAGACAAGAACTGTAATCATGCCACGACAGATTATGATACTGGCTTTGTCTCGAGTGCATCGCCACTAGGTTGACATTCATTGCACGGATATCGTGGTTCTGAATGACGTTAGAATTCGTGTAGACGATGTTAACTCCACGAACTCAGTGCTCTTGGATCCATCCGAGATCCATCTATTCCTGTAGAGCTGCTTGCACCATAGAACATCCCTGGTTGTCTTTAGAGCAGATATCACACTGGTGATAATTATGAGGTGGCACATGGCCATATCTACTCTGTCTACAATGCATCTTGACCAGATTGGTTTTCAATAAGAGTACATCGTGGATTTGATAGACGTTGTTAGTCTCTCTTTCTATCAAATTGACTGCAGCCTTCTCGTGTTGAGGCAGCGGGTTTGTGAGAACATTAGGATTTGTATCCTTGAAGGATAAGACCCCGCTCCTAACAAGCTTTTGGACGTCGGACTTGAAATTGAGACAAGTCTCAATGTTATGCCCTGGTCCTCCTTGGTGGTAAGGGCAAGTTTGATCCACCTTAAACCAAAAAGGCGGATTTTTTGGTACTGTAAGAGGAGATTTAGTCTGAATGTGCCCCTTAGCCAGTAGTAATGGAAATAGTTCTGCGTACAACATGGGTATAGGATCAAACCCTGAAGAGGCTGTTGTACGGTTGTTGTACGGTTGTTGTTATATGGAGGACGAGCCTGTTGAAGAGGCTGTTGTATCCTTTGCTGATCAGGTTGGCTCTGCGCAACCTGAGGTTGATATGTAGAAATAGGCGCAGGGCTGATAGCAGGAGTTACAGCTGCTACCGGCTGATAATGTCGCCTTTGCTTTACGAGAGAGATATTCCCAATATCTTGCTCTTTTTTCTTAGGGAGAGCACTACCGTATTTTTTAGTACCGCTCGTCGATCCAGTGTCTTTTACCAAACGTCCTTCTCGGACGACTTCCTCAAGATGTACGCCCATGCCCACCATCTCGGTGAAATCACTGGGTGCACTGGCAACCATTCGATCATAGTAAAATGAGCTTAATGTTTTTAAGAAGATCTTTGTCATCTCTTTTTCCTCAAGAGGTGGACAAATTTGAGCGGTAATTTCACGCCACCTTTGAGCATATTCCTTAAAGGTTTCCTTGTCCTTTTGAGACATCGATCTGAGTTGATCCCTGTCGGGTGCCATGTCCAAATTGTATTTGTATTGTTGGACAAAGGCAGTGCCAAGATCTCTGAATGTGCTGATCGTAGTACGGTTTAAACCCATGTACCATTTTAATGCGGCACCGGTTAAACTATCCTGGAAGTAGTGAATCAGTAGGTCCTGATTCTCCGTTTGAGCTGACATCCGCCGAGCGTACATCACCAGATTTCTTTGAGGGCAAGAGTTACCCTTGTATTTTTCAAAGTCGGGCACTTGAAATTTGTGCGGAACTTTCACATTGCGGACCAAGCAGATATCTGCAGCGTCCTTTCCAAATAAATCCTGACCGCGGATGGCTTGCAGTTCTTTCTGCATTTCCAAGAACTGCTCCTGGAATTCATCTATTTTGTCGAGCATAGTTTCCTTTTTACCAGAAGGTATCGGTGGAATCTGTCCTTCCGGGACAGTGTACACCACAGGGGGTGGTACCGTGACTGCGGCAGCGAATCTTGGCGTTTCCCAAAGTTTGTAACCTTCAGGAGTCTTCAGTATGCCCCTGGCATCTTCGATTTCCCGAAGTTTGTAACCTTCAGGCCCAGCGGCTTCTGTTGTGATTCCCTGATCTTCAGCGATTGGCGGAACATATCCTTTCGGGATATAGTTAACAGGCATGCCCCAAGGACGATCTTTCGGCATTTGATACCTAGGATCATACTTCTCCACTATGGGCGTTGAGGTGATCTCTGAGATCATAGTTCTTTATAGTTGAGCTTCTGCCTTGGCTTGCATGTCGTTACGAAGCTTTCTCATATTCTCTCTCAGAGTGTCGATCTCTTCCTTCAACTCTCTATTTTCTTCCTCAAGATCATCCATCTTTTTCTGACGATTGGCTCGAGTATTGTACGAATGAGACAGTTTGACTCTAGAATCGAGACACAAACGTAAGATTCGTAGGGAAGAAGAATACGTGATGTGAGAATGATGAATGCAATGATTATATTAATCGTTCTTTTGGTTTAATCAAAATAAACTTCGACAATTAGATTGCAAATATCAAATACTGGGGAAACCCCTTTTTATTGAATTCAAAGGATTACATAAATGGAAATATAGCAGATTACAAGGTGCAGAAACAGAAACCTAAGCTAATGGGTCCCGAGTCCTCTCTGAAGAGAAATCGGGCGCTGACTCTGGTACTTCCTTTTCTTTGACTGGGGCCGTTGTCGGATTGTCATTCCTTTGCCAAGTGAAAGGATCGAGCAAATTCCTTTGGTCATCTTGATTCTCAACAGCATGTTGCTCCAAAATTTCAATCAGAGCATCTTTCTCTTTCAGTAGTTGCTGTATTTTGATGCACTCTACGTTGAGGGTGCGGTACTTGTTCTTCCAAGACCTTCTCTCCTTTTAAACTTTGTTGAGAGTAACCTGAAGCTTTTCAGTTTCCATCATGAAGTACATGACAGATTCCTTTGGCGGAAGGATTCCGTGACGCGGATAAGGCATTTTTAGCTTGAGAGCTCTAGTTTGTACCCAATGGAGATAAGGCTCCATCGAGACACATTCTGGTTTTCCCAGAGACTCTCATCCTTTCTTATGAACGTGTTTCCAAGCATGCACTATTTCCATCTTTAGTGCTCTGTCGTTTTCTCCTTCTTTGAATAAAAGACCCTCCAGATGAGCATTCAGCAGAATATGCCTCATCGGGTGTCCAAGCTGACGGCGAACCAATATCGGATGATAGTTGATTCCTGCCTTAGTTCCTATAAGGGGTACGTTGGGGAAGTTTCCACAATGATCAATGATTCTGATTCCATCATAGATCCTATTACACCAATCTATATCAGAGTTGGTGAGGGACATGATCTTCTGCGACCAACGTAAGGCACTCTTGCAATCCCAAAAAGCAGCAGACTTGGGCAAGTGGGAGATAAACCATTTGTAAAGCAAAGGTACACAGCATGTGATCTCCCCTCCGCTGTACAAATTTCCCAAGTGTACAGAATGATACGTATCTGCGAGCAAAGTCGGCACAGGGTTTCCAATGAGAAAAACCTTAATGGAGTTGATATCGACGAAGTTATTGATGTTGGGAAACAAAAATAAACCGTAGGTGAGCAAGACAAAGATGCTTTCAAAAGCAGTCAAGTTTCCTATACTAGCAAAATACAGGGCTTTCTTTGTCAAGAATTGGGCTGGCAAACCTTGGATGCCACCCTTAGCGGTCATGTGAGTCCTGACCTCAGACTCGTCCAAATGAATTGCTCTTGCAATGGTCTGATTCTTTGGAATTTCTTCCAGTCCAGAAAACGGAGCTTGATCTGTATTGTATAGATCAATCAGAATAGAATACTCCTCCAGCGTTGGTGCGAGCTGGTAATCCGGGAATGTGAAACAGTGATAAACCGGATCGTAAAACTGAATGAGCGCATCCATGATTCCCTCAATCACACGGACTCTTAACAGTGGTAGCAGACCTCCGTGCTTGGCTCTGAAAGCCTCTTGGTTTGTGATCATCCCTGCTAACCTTCTCAAATCCTCTAGCTTTGGAACCTTGAAGGTATACCTATGGGTTCTCCTTCTACCGAAATCCATGAGCGCAATCCTTTTCTCTCTGACATTTGCAATCATTGTCTTAGTTTAATTTGAAAAAGAGAGACTAGAAGAGAAGATTTCTTTCTTGTTTTAATGTTTTTTAAATGAATGCATGAATGCAGCACACAAAAACATAGAAAAAACATGGGGTCAAAGGGTCGTTGTCATGAAGTCAAGGCTCTACCCATCCCCAAAGGTTTATACTAAGGTGATTTTTGTACCTGTACTCATTATCATCAGCTCCTCCCAGGAAAGAAAAACAATAAGCGGATCGCCAGTGAGTTGTAGAGCAATCTTAGAGTAAGTGTCATTTACCGAGAATAGATCACCAGCCTCAAATGAGGGTAGTATCGCGTGATAACTATTTCCAATAGTTTCCGCACTACAAAAGGGTTGGCTCCTCAGCTTCTCAGACATCACAATCGGCCCATTGCCTATGAGAGGGAATGGGTTGCATTGGTCAGCCTCCACTGAGGTTGATGGTCGACCTCGTCTCCATCACTTATCTTAAGTGTATACTCAATCTTTCCACATGCGGCATCACACGCATTCCCATTAGCAGAAAAATAAACACGTATAGCAATTAGGAAAAGTAGTATATATATTTGTCATAATCATCCTTGACCTTTAAAGCTATGAATCCTAAGTTACTGACAGAAAATGGGTTCCCCGGCGGAAGCCCCAATCTGTGGTTTCATACAAGACGGAAAAAAAAAGGTTAGAAGAGCCCCTACGGTGGGCGCCGCTTTTAAAGTTTCCACCTGATAGATGGGAAGAGAACAAGATCTTGCTACAAAGGTGAGATAGATCCTAATGACAGATCCCCAGTGGAGTCGCCATTTTTTCTGTAGCGAGCGATTTTGGACGCGTTTGCGAAGCGCTATCGCTCTTTGGTGCCTACAGCTCGATTCATTTTTTATCCTATTAAAGCTGATGAAGGAAGGGAAATAGATGTCTCAAATTAACCTTGCTTGCAAATTGAGGTTAAACAGCGGTCTGTTAGGTTACAGATGCTACAAAGATTCGGGGTCTCTATCGGGTTTATTTTTTTAAAAGTGGTGGGAGGTTTAGATGTTAGGACAGATGCTTCTTGATAGATATGTGAGAGTATGGGATTTTGGGTTTTTGTTTAGTGCGCTCGCTAAGATTTTTCTTTCAATCTTATGCCTACGTATTCCCGTTTACCGAAACAGGGAAATCAGAGCGATCGTAGTTCCTCATATTCTATGGGAGGAAATGGGTGTTTTTGGTGTCTTGTTCAAAGCCCAAGACGTGAAGCGAAAGGTGGTTTGTATCTTGTTCAAAGCCCAAGATATGAAGCTGAAGGGTCTATTTGTATCTTGTTCAAAGCCCAAGATGTGAAGCTAAAGGGGTTTGACTTTAGAGAGAATTTGTCATCTCTAAAGGGGGGGGGGGGGGGGGGGTTGTATGTCACAACTGTTTATAAAGGAGAATTACTTTAACCGGGATTTGTGAATCCGACAATGCCATAATTTCCTTTAAAGGGGATTTTAACCTGAAGGAGAAGACTTTAACTCAGTGTAGAGCAATACTATCTTTCCTTAGGAATTTCTCATGCTAAAAGAGGGACAGTGGCATGGATGTAGATGATCCAGAGCCTTGCCGCTTACAGCGATTAGATGAAGGGGAAGGAGTTGTTTGTGTACTGTGAACGAGGCACAGCTTTGATGCTAAAAGGTTGATTGGATCAACCAGTGGTTTTCTTATATAAAGCCTAAGAGGAGGCTAGTATGTGTCTCGTACAAAGCCCGAGAGAGAGGCTAAAAGGTTCTGACTTGACGATGAAGTCTTTTGGTATCTCGTATAAAGCCCGAGATGGAGGCTATTTGACTTAACAAGAGAGTTTTTTTGTATCTTGTATGAAGCCCGAGATGGAGGCTAAAATTTGTTTGGCTCAATAAGAACCTTTTTGTATCTCGTATAAAGCCCGAGATGGAGGCGAAAGGGTGATTGACTCAACGAGGGAGTTTCTTATGTGTCTCGTACAAAGCTTGAGAGAGAGGCTAAACGTTGTTTGGCTCCGCTGGGGAGAATCATTGTACAAAGCCCAAGAGGAGGCTATGGTGACTGTTTCAGTTGAGTGACAAGCCCGGTATACTGATTTTGAACGAGAAAATCACTTCTTATATGAGCAACACTGTACTCAAGGATTTGATTCGAGGATCCGGGTTATTCCTGTTCTTTAGGGAAGTGGGAAATCCGAAGGGTATTGAGACTGTCCGAGTCTACGGGTTTTCTTCCTATTTAACGAAGGGGTCACTTGAGAATGTCTTTGAGACTTAAGGAGATTATACTGTCCAAGTCTACAGTTTCATCTTTTGTACTATGCTTTGAGAAACAATAGTAGACTCTTTGAAAGGACTGTTCTATTAAGATGACAAAGTTTTGTTCCTATACCTCTAGGAGGTCGTCGGGACAATTTGTACTAAAGCCCAAGAGGAGGCTGAAAACTATTAAGAAGCCGAGTGGTCCTTGTATGAAGCCCAAGAGGAGGCTATCATTCCCGGAGGAAGAATAATTATACGAAGCCTAAGAGGAGGCTGTGAATACTTCTAAGAAGCTGATGAGTCCTTGTACAACGCCCAAGAGGAGGCGGGGATCCTTTTAGGAAGCCTGTGGGTCCTTAAACAATGCCCAAGAGGAGGCCGATGCTTTTAAGAAGCCGATGGGTCCCCAAACCCCGAGAAGTTCAAGACAGGCTATTCACAAAGAATAGATCAAGCCAGGAAAGTTTGAGAATTTGGAAGAAACTCAAGAGATGCCATTCACAGAGAAAAGATCATCTCTGGGGAATAGAGTTTCTTGACAAGGGGTTTTAAGAAGCCTGTGGGTCCCCAAACCCCGAGAAGTTCAAGACATGCCATTCACCGAGAATAGATCAAGCCAGGAAAGTCCGAGAATTTGGAAGAAACTCAAGATATGCCATTCACGGAGAAAAGATCATCTCTGGGGAATAGAGTTTCTTTGACAACTTCTACGAGTGACAGTCTATGAAAGGGTTCACCGAGAATGCTGCCTTTCATGTCTCCATATTGTTTAACCCCAAGAGGAGGGAAGACTGTGTCTGGTAATCCTATGGGGATCTAGTTTAGACTATTTCTAAGAGTAATCGAGACGGCTTTACCTAGTGCTAGACGTAGTTGCCCGGGAAACTCTAAATATCTATACTATTATTACACAGTTGATATGAGTTTATGAAAGAAGACTTACAGCGAAACAGCCCCACAATACAGTTATATGTATATGAAAGTGGTAAATGAAAGCAATAACCACTTACTCGGTTGTAGAGCTTCCATGTTGTTTGGTTAGGTGTTCAACAAAGAAAGATTGATAACAATATTATATTCAAAATCAAAGGAGAAAGTGCTTTGAAAAAGAAAGATTTGGGGCTTACAGCTCAAGGAGAGACCCAGGGTTTTATCAGTGAAAATGATTTATGAGGGTTGAATTAATCAAAAACCCTAATTTGTTTTCAAAAATGTATTTAATTGAATAAAAATTCAATTAAAATGATCAAAATTGTTTAACATATGGAAAACAAATTGTGATCTTGGATTAATGCTTCAAAAATTAAGTATTGACCTACAAAATAATTAGAAGGCATTAAAAGTTACAAAATCAAGGTGGAAAAAATATTTAAAAGGTAAAAAACAATTAAAATATTAATTCTTTGCAAAAATATCAATTATATAAAATAAATAATATTTTTGGGATTTTTTGGGAAAATAAAATATTTTAACATTTTTGTGAATTATTAAAAAAGAATCAACTCAAAATCATTGAAACTCAGAGAGAAAATAATTTTTGAATCAATTAAATAAAATCACAAAATTCAAATATTTGAATTTTCAAAAAATGGCATCAAGAACACACCAAGAACACGCGCGTGTTCAGGGTTTGCCCAGATTTGCATTTTCTCTCCAATCTCACTGAATACTTGATTATATCATGCAATCCACATACCAATCAACTCGTTTCAACCTCACGATCATGTCTATGACAATTAATTTCATTTAAATTAAGCATAAAACAAGAAATCACGAAAAATCCTCAAGAACCCTAATTTCTGCATGAAGGCTAGGATTTTTGATACACGATTCAAACAATGCAATTAATTGAGGGGAAACATTCCATGCATGATTATGAACATATGGCCAAATTATTGTGCAGCAAAAATTGCATGGATCATAGAGTTAGAAGAGCTCATGCTTACCACTTGCAGCTGGTGATCGTGATTTGTGTTGGAGGTGATACAACTAGGTTCCAAAGATCTGGATAGCTTCCCTAGGTGCCATGGAGTGTGTATGAATGCTTGGAATGGATTGAAATGATCTGGAACTTGAGATGGTACCCCAACTGCAAATCTGTCAAGAACTTGAGCAATTGGCTGGTGATTTTGTGAAATCTGTGTTCCAAATGTTATTTGAGTGTTTGGATCACTTCTATATGATGTATATGAGGTGTGTGTGTGTGATTGGTTTGATTGGAAAAGCTCTCAAACTCAAAACCCGATAGTGACTTGCCTTAGAAGGAAAAATTGGAGTGAAAGAAGAGATTTTGAGAAAAGCATCTGTTTGATAGTTTTGGTGTACTCAAACTGATCACAATTAAGCTCTATTTATAGTAGAGCAAGTTTGCTTTGCAAGGAATAGTGAATGGCAACTGCTGAGTAGGTTTGGCCAATGTTGGCAAATGAAAATCCAAGTCTCCTCTAGCCATTGACTAGAGCTTAGGGCACAGGCTGCTGGTTCCCTTGGTCTTGGATAAGTCTTGACTGAATTCAGTTAAGAATGGCTCAGTCCATGCCACCTTGATGCTTCCATTGAATGCTCCAATCCAAAATTGGAGTCTTGTCCCTATTTTGGCAATTCTAGGTTCAACATGCTATTTCTTGTTCCAAAGACTTTGGAGGCTTGGCTCAGTGATTGTCCCCTTTAGATTCAATCCTCAGATGTGTCCAAGTGGATAGGAGCATTTGGATTTGGCTGATTTTGGTAAATCGACCAAAAGTGTTAAAATCTGCCTTGCCTTGGCAGATTTCAGCAAGGCAACTTCCCAATGTCATATCTCACGACTTAAATTGAATTTGGTAATGTTCTTGGCCATTTTGGAAAGCCCTTACATGATACAACAACTTTTTGAACATGTTTGGTTTTGATCTCTTTTGAATCCAAGTGAAAAATCCCCCTACATTTGGCAAAAAGTAAGGTAAAATCTGACTTAGTGAAATTTTCACTAAGTGTTGGAACAAAGTGACTTTTCTTGATTTTGATCACTCCATAACTCAAAATCCATGAGGAATTTGGACATAGGTCAGTATAAAGCTTTTGTAGAGGGTAATGTGATCTTCAAATCAAGCTTTGAATGGGGAACAATGGCCTTGTGGTTTAGGAGTTATGGTCCTCCAAAGTTGGCACATTAGTGTTACTTTTTCCATAACTTAGAAATTTTTCTAAGTTTTTATGGTTACCCCTTTTACAAGTTACCCCACTTTCTTTGATTTTTATTGATGAATGATGATTCAAATCATATATTAACATCATTTTAGGGTTAAAAATCCATTTTGGTGAAAAATCTCAAAAAGTCAAAGTTGACTTTTGTGCACAGTTGACTTTTTATCAGATGAATTCCAAACTGTGCAATTCTTCATGAAATCATGTCCTTGACCTAAATCAAACTTGATGGACATGTTCCATGGGTGTCATAGGGTATATTGAATCATGTCTTAGGGCTTGGGAACATGTCCTGGTCAAAAGTCAAAGTTACAATTGACTTTCCTCGCGAAACCCTAATTGTGGTGCAGATGAAATTGAGACTTGTTGCTCAAGCTTCTTGGATTAATCCATTGTTCCAAATGGATAAATATAGTTCATTAGAGACCCTCAAACCCTCTATTGAGGTCTTGGCTCATGATTTGCCCTAAAAGTCAACTTAGGGGTGAATTAGGTCAAGAAACCCTAATTCCTGATTTTTGATTAATGCATCCCCTGAGGCAAAATTGACTTGATGATTGGGTCCATGAGGTCCCATGAAGTATATTAGGTTATATTTTGGATCATTGGCTTGTGCCCAGATGAAAAATTTCCATCTGGAGGCCCTGGTCGACCAAAACCCTAATTTGGTGACACTGTCGATCTTGAGACTTGATCCACCTAGAAGGGAGCCGCCTTGTGCTTGATCCTTGAAGTGGGAGTCCTTTTGATCCATTATGGATGTTTGAGAGGTTAGACAAGTTGAAGATCATGTCATTCCTTGATTGATCCTTTGTCTAAGGCTCTGAGAGGGCTTGAAACCCTAATTTTGATTGTAGTGGATGCTCACCTATCTTTGGGGAGACTGTTGAAGTATGATGGTTCCTCCATATTGTGATGATGATTTTCAAAATGATGGGAAATCTTAGTGGTCAAAATTTGGGGTATGACACAGTGGAGGGATGACCATTGATCATCTACCTAACAGTCTTGGAAGACTCAATGGGCTATGTACTTGGCCAACAAGACGAAACAAAAAGAAAAGAGTATGTCATCTACTATTTGAGCAAGAAATTTACTGATTGTGAAACTCGGTACATGATGCTTGAAAAAACTTGTTGTGCTTTGGCTTGGGCAGCCAAATGTCTTCGCCAGTACATGATTTTTCACACTACTCTGTTAATCTCCGAAATGAATCCGATCAAGTACGTCTTTGAAAAACCTGCTCTCACTAGAAGGATTGCTCGTTGGCAGATGTTGTTATCATAATATGACATAGAATACCATGCTCAGAAAGCTGTCAAAGGGAGTATTTTAGCCGATCATTTAGCTAATCAACCAATTGACGATCAGGAATCAGTCGGATTTGACTTCCCGGACGAAGATGTCATGTACTTGAAAATGAAAGATTGCGATGAACCGCTACCCAGGGAAGGGCCAGAACCAGGTTCCCAATGGGGACTAATTTTTGACAGAGCTGTCAACAATTACGGAAATGGAATTCGGGCAATCATCGTAACACCTCAGGGTACCCATATTCCTTTCACTGCCAGACTAACTTTCAAATGCACAAACAACGAGGCCGAATACGAAGCTTGTATCATGGGTCTCGAAGAAGCAATTGACTTAAGGATTAAGAACTTGGATGTGTATGGAGACTCAACCTTGGTTATCAATCAGATCAAAGGAAATTGGAACACATACAAATCAGGAGTGAATCCTTACAAAGACTACGCGAGAAGGTTGTTACCATTCTTCAATAGAATTGGGTTTCATCATATCCCTCATGAAGAGAATCACATGGCTGATGCATTAGCCACTCTCTCCTCCATGATTAGTGTAGGTCAATGGAATGACGTACCTAAGATCGACATAATGCGCCTTGAAAGGCCCGCCTACATCTTCACGATTGAAGCAGTCATAGATGACATACCTTGGTATCACGATATCAAATGCTTCCTTCAAAAACAAGAGTACCCACCTGGGGCATCAAGAAAAGACAGGAAAACCATCAAAAGATTGGCATGCAACTTCTTCCTGAGCGGTGATACACTCTATAAGAGAAACTTCGACATGGTCTTGCTCCGATGCATAGACAGACCAGAAGCAAACATGCTGGTAAAAGAGATTCACGAAGGATCCTTTGGCACTCATGCCAACGGACACACAATGGCGAGAAAAATTCTGAGAGCAGGATACTATTGGTTGACCATGGAATCTGATTGCTTCAAGTACATGAGAAGGTGTCACAAGTGTTAGATATACTCAGACAAGATTCATGTACCGCCAACGCATCTCAAAGTTCTTTCTTTCCCATGGACTTTTTTTTATATGGGGAATCGACATGATTGGCATGATCGAACCCAAGGCTTCAAACTGACATCGGTTCATCCTAGTGGCCATTGACTACTTCACCAAGTGGGTCGAAGCAGTACCATACACCAATGTAACCAGACAAGTGGTAGTCCGCTTTATAAAAAATAATCTCATCTGTCGTTATGGTGTTCCAAGCCAGATCATTACTGATAATGGATCTAACTTGAACAACAAGATGATAAAAGAGTTAGACGCTGAGTTCAAGATTGAACACCATAACTCATCTCCCTACCGACCTAAGATGAACGGAGGAGTAGAAGCAACTAACAAGAACATCAAGAATATTGTTCAAAAGATGGTTGTAACCTACAAAGACTGGAACAAGATGCTACCCTTTGCTCTTCACGGTTATCGCACATCTGTCCGCACTTCAACAGGGGCAACCCCTTTCTCTCTAGTATATGGCATGGAGGCAGTGCTTCCTATAGAAGTAGAGATCCCATCGATTCGGGTATTGATGGAAGCTAAGCTAACAGAAGCTTAATGGTGTCAAAGTCGACATGTTGACTTGAACCTAATCGAAGAAAAGTGAATAACGGCTCTATACCATAGTTAGTTGTATCAGCAAAGAATGAAGAAGGCGTTTGACAAAAAGGTCCGACCTCGTGTCTTCAAGAAAGGAGACCTTGTGCTCAAAAAGATACAATCATTCCTCACTGATTCCCGGGGCAAATGGACTCCGAACTATGACGTCCCCTATGTAGTCAAGAAAGCCTTCTCAGGCGGCCCCTTGAGACTCGCAACCATGGATGGAGAAGAATTTTCCTACCCCACGAATGTTGATGTAGTCAAGAAATACTTCGCCTAAATAAAAAAAACGTCTCGGTGGATTGAAAACCCGAAAGGGCAGTCCAGCCAAAAATTAGAGACATAAGTAAAAATCATCCCGATGGATTGGAAATCTCAAAGTACAATCCAGGCAAAAGTTAGGGATCCATAGCAAGTAACTATGTCTGACATGGTTAAATCCCCAGCGGCAATACTATTCGTCGACAAACTTCAAGTCAAGGTCATCTTCAACAGAGGCTCAGGATGTCCAGAATGCAAAGTTGGTAGAAGGATATCGGTCGTTATGTTTGCAAATTTTCCCTTAATTTACCATTTTCTAAACTTTGTAAATACTCTATGGAATCACGCGCTTGGCTGATTTCCACCATATCAATAAAATTTGAGCCCTAGTGCTTTTGTTTGCATTTCTTATTTGTTTTAGCTTTACAGAATGACATTTTTAACATGATCAACGATTCTTGAAATAAAACAAAAATGAATTTACTTGTCAATATTTTTCTGCTTTTAAAATAAAGATGGAAATTCCTTTTGACTTTGAACATAAAAAAGAACACCGATCGCTTCTCTGAAGGTGATTGAACCTCAAAGTGCAGAATCAAAGTACTCCTTCTAAACCAGTACACCATAATGAAGGATCAACTGTTTCAGATGTGATTTTCCCATCTGATATCCCCGGCAGAGTTTGTACCTCTTAAGACCGATTGACGATTCTCTCCTCCCCACAGGGGTTATTTCTCCTAAGCAAGGCAGGATTGCTATCTTGAACCGATGATACTTTCTCGTCCCCCGTCGTGGCCTAGTATCCAGTCGCGTTCATCCACAGTGTGTATGTCGCATCAGTTTTGTCAGTATAAACATACATGCATCATGCATTATTGATTCACATTCATAATCATATCGCATTAATATCACTTTGGTCAGTCTCAACCCCAAGTGATAAAAGTCCTCTTAATCAATCGAGTTGTCAGTTCTTTCCTCGTCAGGAAATGTTTTGTCTGAACAATCTCTCCCCCTAGTTTATTTCTGGATTGGAGACGGTCCTCGACCACTTTGATAACTTGAACCTTTGAAAGGCAAGAAGACATTCGACAAACGTCACTCTTCACCATTGAAGATGGCATTATCGCTTTCCCGGATTAAGGAAAATCCCCAGAGAAAGCCTCTCGACCGAAGACTCTCAGCAACACATTGATTTTTCTCTCAAGAAAGTCCATGTTAATGAAGTCGTCAACACCTCAAAATTGGATTACGTCACATGGTATTTCTCCGAGAAGATCTCGAAGAAAAGTATGATGTAGTATCCCCAAGCAGAAAGCAGTCTCTCAAGAGACTCATTTTCCCCAGTAGAGTCAACAAATGGCATCTCCAACAGAGAAGTTTGCACACCTCTACAACTCAGACAAATGGGTACCCCCAGCAAGTCTGACCTCAAATTTTTCCTCAAATGGCATCTCCCTAGTAAAACTCGGCGAGAAGTTTGATGAAGACCGCTACACATAGCCTCCCTTATCAAGGAAGAAACTCGACAAGAAGAAACTTAGACTAGTTCCTCAGTTAAAAACCAGGATCGAGGGGAGGTTTATTACAAAAGAAACTGAGACCAGTTCCGTGGCAAAAAACCAGGACCAGTTCCATGGAAAAAAAACCAGGATCGAGGGGAAGTTTATTTCAGAAACTGAGACCAGTTCCGTGGCTGAAGACCAGGATCGAGGGGAAGTTTTACCCTTTTCGAAGTATCATTGCTTAGCAAAAGAAGATGGATGAGCAAACCGCCATTCATAACCACTGTCAAAATTTCGGGTATTCCGATATTTAATCCTCTTGCACCCTGAATGTCTGAATATTTTTGCCATTCACACCTTCAGGTCCAAGAAGATTAAACAGGGGGATCTGTCATACTCCTAATTTTGACCACCAAGATTTCCCATCATTGTGTAAATTCATCACAATATGGATGTACCATCATGCCTCATCAATCCCCTCAAAGGTGATTGAGCATTCACTGCAATAAAAAATTAGGGTTTTGAGCCCTCTCAGAGCACTTAGACAAAGGATCAATCAAGAAATAACATGATCTTAAACTTGTCTAACCTCTCAAACATTCCCAAAGGAGAAAATTTCCCAACCCACAACAGACAAACACCAGTAAGTAGAAAGTAGTGAGGATAATTGCTAACAACCTGTGGATAACCATATATAGGATGGGTAATTGACAACTCCCCATTGTATTACCTGACCCCGGACTCCCCGAATCTCTTTAAGCATTTGTTCAGTTAAACATTTGCATGCAAGGTTAGTTTTAGATAGCTTCCCTTTCCTTTCCAGCTTCACAGGATAAATAAGAAATCAGAAAGTAGCACCCCACTCCTAGCATTGCGGTGAAGAGAAACCCATGGCGATAAGGTGGTCGCGTCACCAACATAAATCGCACGCTATAGGTACACTATGCTCAAGGAAACTTGCTGTGCTCTGGGTTGGGCAGCCAAACGTCTTCGCCAGTACATGATTTGTCACACTACTTGGTTAATCTCCAAAATGGACCCGATCAAGCACGTCTTTGAAAAATCTGCTCTCACGGGAAGGATTGTCCGTTGGCAGATGTTGTTATCAGAATACGACATTGAGTATCATGCTCATAAAGCCATCAAAGGAAGTATTTTAGCTGATTATTTGGCTCATCAACCGCTTGATAATCAGGAATTAATCGGATTTGAATTCCTAGACGAAGATGTCATGTACTTGAAAATGAAAGATTGTGATGAACCACTACCCAGTGAAGGGCCCGAACCAGGATCCCAATGGAGACTAATATTTGACGGAGCTATCAACGCTTATGGAAACGGAATTGGGTAAATCATCGTGACACCTCATGGTACCCATATTCCTTTCACTACCAGATTGACATTCAAGTGCACAAACAACGAGGCAGAATACGAAGCTTGTATCATGGGTCTCGAAGAAGCTATCGACTTAAGGATTAAGAACTTGGATGTGTATGGAGACTTAGCCCTGGTTATCAATCAGATCAAAGGAGAGTAGAACACATACCAATCAGGATTGATTCCTTACAAAGATTATGCGAGAAGGTTGTTACCATTCTTCAACAGAATCGAGTATCATCATATCCCTCGTGAAGAAAATCACATGGCTGATGCACTAGCCATTCTCTCTTCCATGATTAGTGTAGGTCAATGGAACGACGTACCTAAGATTGACATAATGCGCCTTGAAAGGCCCGCCTATGTTTTCAAATTGAAGCAGTCATCGATGACAAACCCTGGTATCATGATATCAAGTGCTTCCTTCAAAAACAAGAATACCCGCCTGGGGCATCAAGAAAAAATAGGAAGACCCTCAGAAGACTGGCAGGCAACTTCTTCCTGAACGGTGATACACTCTACAAAAGAAACTTTGACATGGTTCTGCTCCGATGCATAAACAGACAAGAAGCAAACATGTTGATAAAAGAAATTCACGAAGGATCCTTTGGCACTCATGCCAATGGACACACAATGGCAAGGAAAATTCTGAGAGCAGGATATTATTGGCTGACAATGGAATTCGATTGCTACAAGTACATGAGGAGATGTCACAAGTGTCAGGTATAAGCTGACGAAATCCATGTACCGCCAACGCATCTCAAAGTTCTTTCTTGCCCATGGCCTTTTTCTATATGGGGAATCGACATGATTGGCATGATTGAAACCAAGGCTTTGAACGGACATCGATTCATCCTGGTAGCCATTGACTACTTCACCAAATGGGTCAAAGCAACGTCATACACCAATGTAACCCGACAGGTGGTAGTCCGGTTTATCAAGAACAATCTCATTTGTCGTTATGGTGTTCCAAGTCAGATTATTACAGATAATGGATCTAACTTGAACAACAAGATGATGAAAGAGTTGTGCGTTGAGTTCAAGATCGAACACCATAACTCATCCCCCTACCGACCTAAAATGAATGGAGCGGTAGAAGCGGCTAATAAGAACATTAAGAAAATCGTTCAAAAGATGGTTATAACCTACAAAGACTAGCACGAGATGCTACCCTATGCTCTTCACGATTATCGTACATCTTTCCACACTTCAACAGGGGCAACCCCTTTCTCTCTAGTATATGGCATATAAGCAGTGCTCCCTATAGAAGTAGAAATCTCTCCAATCAGGGTATTGATGGAAGCCAAGCTAATAGAAGTTGAATGGTGTCAAAGCCGGCACGACGAACTGAACCTAATCGAAGAAAAAAGAATGATGACTTTGTGCCATGGTCAGTTATATCAGCAAAGAATGAAGAAAGCATTCGATAAAAAGGTCTGACCCCGTGTCTTCAGGAAAGGAGACCTCGTGCTTAAGAAGATAGAATCATTTCTCACTGATTCTAGGGGAAAATGGACTCCGAATTATGACGGCCCTTTTGTCGTCAAGAAAGACTTCTCAGGCGGTGCCTTGAGACTCGCAACCATGGATGGAGAGGAGTTTGCCTAAATAAAAAATAGAAAAAAGAACGTCTCGGTGGATTGAAAACTCAAAAGGGCGGTCCACGGAAAAATTTGAGAGACAAGCAAAAATCATCCCGATGGATTGAAAACCTCAAAAGACAATCCAGGCAAAAGTTAGGGATTCATGGCAAGTAACTACGTATGATCAAATCGACTTCTCAGCAGTAATGTCGTCTATCAGGAAAACTTCAGTCAAGGTCACCTTCGACAGAAGCCCAGAATGTCCAGAATCCAAAGTTGGTGGAAGGATAGCGGTTGTTATATTTCAATGTAGCCCATTTTCCCTTAAATTACCATTTTCTAAACTTTGTAAATACTCTATGGTATCACGCGCATGGCTGATTTCCATCCTATCAATAAAATTTGAGCCCTAGTGCTTTTGTTTGCAATTCTCGCTTATTTTTGCTTTATAGAATGACATTTTAACATGATCAACGATTCTTGAAACAAAACAAAAATGAATTTACTTGTAAAAATTTTCTTCTGCTTTTAAAATAAAGATGTCATTTCCTTTTTTACTTTGAACATCAAAAGGAACATCGATGGCCTCTCCGAAGGTGATTGAACCTCAAAGTGCAGAATCAAAATACTCCTCCTAAACTAGTGCGCCTGAGTGAAGGATCAACTGTTTTAGATACAATGTCTCATTTGACATTTCCAGCAGAGTTCTTACCTCTTAAGACCAATTGACGATTCTTTCTCCCCCACAGGGACTACCTCTCCTCAGCAAGACAGGATTGCTATCTTGAACCAATGGTACTTTTCATCCCCCGCAGTGGCCGAGAATCAAGTCGTGTTCATCCACTAGTCTGTATTTCGCGTCAGTTTTGTCAGCATAAACATACATACATCATGCATAATTGATTCACATTCATAGTCATATTGCATTGCTATCACTTTGGTCACATTCATCCCCCAAGTGATAAAAGTCCTCTCACCAATAGAGTTGCCAGTTCTTTCCTCATTCAGAAATGTATTGTCCAAGAAATTTCTCCCCAGTTTATTTCTGGATTGGAGACTGTCCTCGACCACTTTGATAACTTGAACCTCTGAAAGGCAAGAAGACGTTCGACAGACACCTCTGGAACATCACTCCTCACTATTGAAGATGATATATTTGCTTTCCTGGATTAAGGAAAATCCCCAGAGAAAGCCTCTTAACCGAAGACTCTCAGTAATACATCAGTTTTTTTCTCCCAAAAGATTCGATGTTAAATGAAGTCATCAGCACCTCAAAAATTTAGATCACATCACATGGCATTTCTCCGAAATGATCTCGAAGAAAAGTATGATGTAATATCCCTAAGCGAAAAGCAAGCTCTCAAGAGACTCGATTTCCCCAGTAGAGTCAACAAATAGCATCTCCAACAGAGAGGTTTGCACACATCTACAGCTCAGACAAATGGGTTTCCCCAGCAAGTCTGACCTCAAATTTTTCCATCAAATGGTGTCTCCCCAGTATAGCTCGGAGAGAAGTTTGATGAAGACCGCTACACATAGCGTTCCTTGTCAAGAAAAGAAACTCAACAAGAAAAAACTAAGACTAGTTCCGTGGCTGAAGACCAGGATAGAGGGGAGGTTTATTTCAAAAGAAACTGAGACCGGTTCTGTGGTTGAAGACCAGGATCGAGGGGAAGTTTATTTCAAAAGAAACTGAGACCAATTCCGTGGCCAAAGACCAGGATCGAGGGGAAGTTTTACCCTTTTCTAAGTAACATTGCTTAGCAAAATAAGGGGATGAGCAAATTGCCATTCCTAACCACCGTCAAAATTTCGGGTATTCCGATATTTAATCCTCTTGCACCCTAAATGTCCGAATATCTTCGCCATTCACACCTTCGGGTCCAAGAAGATTAAATAGGGGCATCTGTCATACCCCAAATTTTGACCACCAAGATTTCCCATCATTGTGAAAATCATCACCACAATATGGATACACCATTATGCCTCATCAATCTCCTCAAGGGTTGTTGAGCATTCACTACAATCAAGAATTAGGGTTTCAACCCCTCCCAGAACACTCAGACAAAGGATCAATCAAGAAATCACATGATCTTCAATTTTTCTAACCTCTCAAACACCTATGAAGGATCAAGAGGTCTCCCACATCAAAAATCAAGCACAAAGTTGCAATATTCCAAGTGGATCAAGCCTCAAGATCGCCAGTGTCGCCAAATTAGGGTTTTGGTCGACCAAGGCCCCTAGATGAAAATTTTCATCTGGGCATGTGCCAATACTTCAAAGCATGAACCAAGATGCTGAAAGGGACCTCATGGACCCAATCATCAAGTCACAATAACCTCAAGGGAAGCATTCATAAAAAATCAAGAACTAGGGTTTCTTGACCTAATTCACCCCTAAGTTGACTTTTGAGGCAAGGCATGAACCAAAACCTCAAGACATGATTTGAGGGCCTCAAATACACCACATTGATCCATTTACAATAATGGATTAATCCAAGAAGCTTGGTTCATAAGTTTCAATTTCATTTGGACCATAATTCGGGTTTTGAGGAAAAAGTCAACTGTATCTTTGACTTTTGACCAAGACATGTTCTCAAACATTGGGACATGGTTCAAGACACCCTAAAACACCTATGGAATCCATCCATTAGGTTTGAATTAGGTCAAGGACTTGATTTCATAAAGGATCACACAATTTGGAATTCCTCTGACAAAAAGTCTACTGTGCCTAAAATTAAGTTTGACTTTTTGGAATTTCTCACAAATATGGTTCTCCTAAGTCAAAAACAATGTTAATGTATGATATTGATCATCATTCATCAAGAAAATTCAAGAAAAGTGAGGTTTCTTGCAAAAGGGGCAACCATGAGAAACCAAAAATTTTCTAAGTTATGGGACAAAAGTGATTTGGTACCAACTTTGCAATGTCATAACTCCTAAACCACAAGGCCTTTTTCTCCCATCCAAAGCTCAAATGAAAAATTCATCTTACATACTTCAAATATGTCAACTATATCTCATTCCAAATCCTCATGGATTTTGAGTTATGGATTGATCAAAATCACAAAATGTGAAAATGACCACTTTTTCCAACACTTAGTGAAATTTTAAGTCAGAATCTGTTTCATTTTTCTACCAACTTTAAGGCTATTTTTCACCTTGATCCAAGCTAAACCAAGACTAATCTTGAACATCAAAGTTAAAGTATGTCATGAGAGCTTTCCAACTGTAATACCCTAACTCTTACCCCTAAGATCCTACGTGTCTTTTGCATCTCATACCATAAACAAGATCACAAGCTTTGGTTCTTTTGCCATCCCCTGAAGGTTTGTTCTTGAGTGAGATCGCCAAGTACCCATGTTCTCTTGTTTATTTGATGTTTATATTTGTTTATATTTACTAACCATGAATTAAAATAAATAAAAAATATGTTTTTTTCTTTTCCTTTTACTAACTTTTTCAGGAAGAATTGGGATCAAGGATATTAAAATTAGTCCCTTAGCTCGAATGAATTTCATCTGAACAAAGTCAAAGTTGATCCGCAAGTAATTCAAAAAATCATCTGATCAAGAGTTTCCAAGATTTAATTGATTACTATTCAAGAGACTCCAAGGTTCATGTGTTTATGTCCATATGCCTTCTTTGACAAGCAAGAAAAATCGAGCGAGAACCAAGACAACACATCAAAAGGCCAATTTTCTCATTTTTCATTGTGTTAATCAATTAACACATTTTGCACTGAAAATGGTTAATCGATTAATACGTGCAATTTTTGGAAAAATGGCAGCAAATTCAAATTCTGCAGCAATTGGCACCAATTTTCATCATTTTGATCACATGTGGAATATTCTAGACCACCTCATTTTTATTCCCCTACATCATCTCAATTAAATCCCACCATGTACCTCCACTAATCACCACTCTTTTGATAATTTCCCACCAAAATTCAAATTCCAATCCTAATTTTGTTTCCAAACCAAATTCCAAACCACCAAATTTCCAAGCCTAAGCTCTATAAATAGAGACCTCATTTCATTCATTTCACAAGCTTTTGATAGCCAACAAACCTGAAAGCACCTGATGATTTGAAGAAATTTTGGTAAAACATAAGAAGATTGAAGATGAAGAATCTGCTCAGAATAAAGATGTCGAAGAAGATGTCCTAACAGCAAGACACAACATCCTGGAGTGATTGCAGGATTTAAATTAGTAACAAATCTGTCCGAGATTTGTTGAAGATTTAAAGACTGGATCAAGGATCAAAAGATGGAAAGCCCAACAACAGAAGACTATATAAGAAGACTTAGACCTAGGGTTAATTTACTGTAACTTTGTATCACTTATAACTTTGTAACCTAGTTCTCTTGTGTAGAATAAGGGTTTAGGGTTTGAGAGTCGTTGGCTCTCTTAGGAGTTGTAAGTCTCCACTATGTGATCTGGGATGCAGAGTGGAAGGCATATGTACAGGGACACAACCAGAAGCCTGTAGGTAATGGTTGTTGTATTGTTCTTGGACGAAGCTTTGAAGCAAGTCCAAGATAACTTAAAGGTCAAGAAACCACGACAGTTCTGTATTGGCAGAAGACAGAGATATCACAGATTGTGATTAGGATGTGAGTGGGGTATCTCATATCAGGGTTGTAAACGTTTGAGTTTATCCTTGGTAAAGATGTTCATTGGGTAGATGTTAGGGATAAAGTTGTAAACGGGGGAGTTTAGCTTTGTAACAATTCTACAGTTAGTGAAGTCTTTGTCCTGGATTGGTATCCCCCAGATGTAGGTGAATTGCACCGAAATGGGTTAACACATATTGTCTTATTTAACATTCTGCAATTTATAGTTTTGTTATTGTTCTTGACTAACATGTTGGATCAGATGTCGTGACATCTGTGAGTGTGCAGTTCTAATATATCAGTCTGCTGTTGCACCTCTGAGTTTAAAAGATTATGTAGCACAATGTCTTAACATGTGTTAGGACATCTGTTGTCTGTATAGGCCAGAATTTCAATTGGTATCAGAGCAGGCATCATGTCTGGTTCTGGATGAGATCTTTGGGAGATACTTCCTGGCATTTAAACAAGGAGGAGTTTTGAAGATCAGATCAATCAACTCAGATATACTCAAGGGTATTAATGGATGATATGGATGTTTTGGATCAAAGGGAGCAACCTGGAGGTTGTTCATGTTGCTGAGGAGATTCTACAACCACTATAGGAGAAGTGGCTAGTTCTCTTGTGGGCGTGTCTTATAGGATGTTGTGTCATCTTATTAGGGCAAGCAGGATCTGTTCCTTGGTGGTTCCGCTGCATGTGTTTTTGATGGAAGAGCTATAGAATTATGGGATTCTGGAGTTGTTACTGAAGACAATTGGTGGAAGGTCTCAATCGTCAGCCTCTATATTTGAAGATATCTGCATTCTTTTATTCCAAAGTCAGGAGCGATGGAGTAAAGGGAGTTGTGGTTAGATATCTGGTATGATGACTTGGTACTTGGAAGCTTGGTTTCTTGGTACAATTGAAGTCAGTTGAACAGGAGAGGAGTTGAGTTAAGTTTATCAGGTTCTTGCTCTAGGAGTTTGATAAATTATTGGTTGGCTAGATAGTCAAAGATACTTGAGAATTCTCTAAAGTCCACTCATAAAGACATCTATGTCGTGTATCTGGAGTCTTCTAGTTACTCTTCTGACTATAAGGTGTTTCTTTGAAACACAATCTGAAGAAAGTGGAGGGGATTTATTTTCACCATCCATAAACAGCAAGGAAGGATTCATCTCTCTTGACCCTAAGAGTGGATCCAATCTGATTGAAGAATTGTTGAGGTAAATAAGATTTGTTCAAAGAAAGTCTTAGTTACTTGAGTCAAGGGTGGCAGCCTTGGTATCTCAACATTGTCCTTGAAGAAGATACTTGCAAAAATATTGAATACTTTATAAGTGTTCATGACATGATCTAGTGGAGCTCAGCTACAGCAGTGAAGAAGGGTTATTCGACAAGAATTTAAGATCAATTTCTATTTGTGGAATCCATAAGTATTTAATTGATTATCCATGAAAGTCAAGATTACTGATGTTTAACAAGATGTTGGAACATATCATCATCAGAGTTTGTGCAGAATCATGGGAGGGGTACTGCATACGCTTTAGCATCTATTTTGTCTTAGGTGGTGACCTAAGAAGTGGCTTCAGTCGGGTGTGATAGAAGCATGTGTTCTCTAGAAAGTTTCCTGGCAAGAAACTAGTCTGGACTTTGATGCTGTTGAAGATGAAGATGAAGACATTATAATCTTGATGGTTACAGCTTGGATAAGTTTATTTCTGATCTAGGTACTTTGAGCATAGATCTTGCTCTATTTATGAAGGTCGAGGATAAGTGGCAGTTATCTCTGGCTTTCTACTGATGGCTCTACTGAGGAAAGTGGAATTCTTTGGTATGGCTATGGGGTAGTCTTGGACTACTTATTTTTTGAAGATTCAGGCGTGGCAGGTTTGAAGTCTTTGGAGTTCTAAAGCAGGAAGGAGGTTGTCTACTCAAACTTGGTTTTTGAATCAAGTCTATGTGAGCATGGAACTCTTGTTCTGCGAAGGGAGGAGGTTCTTCTAAGTGGCAGAAAGAGGAGCAGAATTCAACAGTTGGATGTCATATCAGATTGTTCTGACATCTAGCTCAACATCAGAAGACTCAGCTGGTGATGTGGCACATCAGCTTAAGATAAGGTTATCTACAGGAGAATGGAAGTTATGGATGCTTCAAAAAGGTCTATCTCATGCAGTTTGCGGGAGATGTGGATGGGAAGATGTTACATGACTAAGAGGCTTGGTGAATCCAAGATGTCTTGCTATGAGGCAAGTAGTTAATGTGACTTGAAGGTCTGATTTCATTAGCGGATCAGTGTATCTTGTGGGAGTTCTGAAAAAGATTAAGATCAATCAAAAAATGGAATTTGGTTGGTTTCATTGTGTGCATTCAAGCAAGATGCTTGAAACCGATTGCTCTTGTACAGAAGAGTAGTTAGTTGAAGTTGTAAGGAGGTTCTGGTTCTCTGGGAGCTTGTGGCAGAAGTTCAGGGTTAAGGATGGAAGCATACCTTCTTTTGGTGGATGAGAGTTTATTTCTCTCTGGGTTTCTGAAGTTTTCTTTGTTCAAGCTGGTGGCGCAGTGTTGTTTGAAGATCTTCAGCATGGATTACTATGCTGATAGTAAGTCCAGTGGTGGAACATATCAAGAACCATGGTGTGTGGTGTCTGTGATGTGTGGAAGATTTCCTAACTGATGTTAGAGCATCTTTGGGTTAGTTATCCTTGGTGAAGGATTTCAGGTTCTGTGAGGAATTGGTTACTTGCATCGTGTCTAAGAAGTATCCACATTGTCATATGGGAGAATGATGAAGTAGAAGAACTGTCTTGGAAGATTGATGTAAGTGTTTAGGAAGACTGGAGTAGATCACAGGTTGATTGCATGAAGGTATGATTTCTAATCCGTTCAGAAGTGGATATTCACCATAAAATCAGAAGTATTCCAGGTTATCATACGAGAGAATGATAAGGAATGACTCTCTTGGATTGTGGGGTGTCTATCTCTATTGTTGGCTGGGTAAGTTCAGTGGAAAATCTTGTTAAGGGGATGTTGCCCCTATCTGCAAGTCATGCTAGTAGTGGATCAGTTTAGCAACTGTGAAGTTCTGGAGCATGCATACGATATCTGACATTGTTATAAAAAACTAAGGGGCCCTGCGTCTCTTTGAGGAATGTGAAACATTCTGATTCAATTGGTTTGTGCCTCAAGCAGCTGGAGGTCTATACATGAGAATTCAGGAGGAGTTCATGTGGTGTGTAGATGGTTGCAGGATGGGGGGATCAATGGGACTTTGATCTCAAGCCAAGAGTTTGTTATGGTTGGTATACACTTCCTCACGGGTAGCATGATGGTGATCATGTGTGAGTGATTATTGTTTCTTGTCAGAAGGAGCAATAAGAGAGTTGATGATTGCGTTCAGCAGGTATGTTGAACAGAGGGTGCGCTCTTGAAGACATGAAGTTGTGTCTTATGTTTTCCATTCATTAGCTGAGGTGTTCTGTGGAGGAGCACTGGTTACCTTAGATAGGGGGAGATGCCCCTTGATCTAATATGAATTACTGTGGGGATGCGGCTGAAGTTTCAGTTTGCATTTGTGCATCAAGCAAGCTGAGATGTCAAGGAGGGTGTCTTGACATTTTTGTATTTTTGCAAGTTGTGGGAAACTTGGCAGTGCAAGTTAAATGGTTCTTATTGGATGCTTAAGAATCATTGATTAAGTTTGGGAGAATTTATTTTTCTCTGCAGACTGTGATCATAATCTTGTGAAGAAGTCGTTGTATTGTCTAATCAGAAGAAGAATCTGGGAAGAATAGACAATGTCTGACATGATGTCAGGACATTGTTATAAAACATGTTTGCATGTAATGGGTTCTTTGGTCGGCATTCTTAAAAGAAGAAACAGTCAACAGTCTTGGCCGGTGCGCAGTTAGTGGAGCTAATTCCTTTGGTTAATGGTCCTTTGAATTGACCAGCGTGTTTTTTTGTTGTTCGTTCTTCCTAAGGAATTTCTTGGCTATAAATAAGATTGTTTTGGTTCTTCTTAGTCTTATTATTCCTTCTTTAAGTGTGTATTCAATGGCGTTCCTCAAATACTGGGTGAGTTGCGTCTGGATTTGGAGTTGTCTGGGTCATTTTTACCAAGTTTTGGCTAAAAAGGGGGAGAGGAATAGTTTTCTGGTTCTTGGGATCATTTGTGCAGTGGCAGTGCAAGAATGTTGGAGAAAGATGTTATATCATCTTAACATTCAAATTTCTATATTTTTGTGTCTTGTGATCTGAGTTGTGAAGTAGGTTGTGTCTTGTAACCTGAGTTACATTACAATTATTATTTCTTTTCTGGAGGAGTCTTTTGGTGTCAACCTCTTTCTGGATCTTTCTTGGAAGGAAAAATAAATGTGTGAGGGGGAGTTCTGCAATTTATAGTTTTGTTATTGTTCTTGACTAGCATGTTGGATCAGATGTCGTGACATCTGCGAGTGTGTAGTTCTGATATTCAATGCATTAGTCTACTGTTGCGCCTCTGAGTTTAAAAGATTATGTAGCACAATGTTTTGACATGTGTTAGGACATCTGCTATCTGCATAGGCCAGAATTTCAAAACCTCTTGCAAATTCTATCCCCAACCATAAATTTCACTCAAAGCTCACTTTTCTTCTTTTGAAAGTTAACAAGAATTCACATTGAATCTTGTCCAACTTTGAGCTAAGCCTCTATCTAAGCTTGTTTTCTTCATCAATTCTCATAGATCAAGGCTTTGGTGTTTGGAACTTGAAGCAATTTAAAGGAATTTTCAGATTTGAAGTGGTAATTCATCTCTCACCATTGTTGAAGCTTCAATTTCATCTTCCATAATGTAGATCCTTGGTGGATCCTTGTTACTTGATCCTGTGGATCTTGTAATTGTGGTTGGTTACTGTTTTTTGCTGTTGTTTTACTCAAAATTTTGTGCACAATTGCATCCTTGATTATGAGGTGTTTGAATAAATGATTGATCAAGGATTTTGCAATTTTCAAATTGATTTGCTGTTGTTTTTACAGTGTTAATCGATTAACCAAAACCAGCACGAATTGGTTAATCGATTAACAGTTGGATTTTGCGCCCATAATTGGATTTTTCCACTGGATAATCGATTAACATTTTTACACTATAAATGGTTAATCAATTAACCAGTGTCCAGAATGTGATTTTCACTTGTTTTTGGGACTGTTTTGGCTTTTCTTCCTTTTTCTTCCCCTTTCTTCTTATTTTAGCCTTGAAGTGCATTGTTGAGATTAATTTCTCTTCAATTTCAATGGACTTTGGATATGGTTAAAGTAATTAAACATTCATTAGTTCAAATCTATCTTTAAATGAATTGTTGAATTCATTTGAGGTGCTTGGAATTAGTGATATGTTTTCACACTTAAACTTATCAATTAAAAGTGATTGATCTTGAAGATGAAAGGATCTTGAAAGTGTAATTCAATTTGGCTTTCTCTTCATCTATTTATTTTTTATTTTGATCGATGAAAGTCTTATGGGTCTTAGAATTTCTTTGTTGAAATTCTTGATCAAGACTAGATCGCTACCTATTTTCTTTTCGTGCGGTATTGCTTTCGAATGACGATTTACATATTGTTCATCTAGCATGCATTAGCACAAATAGCACTATTGACCTGCCTCGAGTAGGGTGACTTTTACATAAGTTACTTGGCGATTGCTTAACATAGCGCTACATTTGTCCCTCCCTCCGAATCGAAACTTGATCTTTCATGGCCCAAACCTTTTGGTTGTGTAAGCCCTGGCATGGTTGTTCTTTTGTATTAGGCTCATAGTTTTTGAAGCTTGTTGCGTAGAGGCTTTGATTCTATCAATCCTCTGACAGGTCTTCATTAACCTTGATCTAAGCACATTGTTCAACCATATAGTTCAAGACACGAAACAGAATAATCGGTGAAGACTTATGGCACTAGGGCCTTTGTGCTACTAATCACTAACTTCTAACTATATTGTTTATGTTTCCTTCTCGCTCCCTACCTCTCTTTATTTTTTATTGCTCATTGCTCATTTTATCATATCATGTTTATGTTTATGTCATTTTTCTTTTGTCCACTTGGACCATATTATCTTGTGCTTTTGTTTTTTTCTTTTGTCCATTTGGACTCAAAAACATTAATAAAGGATTAAACCACTAAAAGACTTATGCTCTTAATGTTGGACTATGGCCACTATCCCTTGCATTGGAGGATCTTCTTGGCTTGATTATGGACTTATGGACTTAGAATTAGGATTCTCTCCCTTATGCTTTGGGTCATTATGGAGTTTGATATTCTAGCCTTTATTTGGCTTGCTTATTGGCTCAAGAGGATGGAATTCTTTTCTTATTATGCTTTGAGGAGTGCCTCCATGTGGTTAGATCATTCTTACCTTAGCTTTTATTTTATGCACTTGGATAGTCTCTTCTTCTCCACCCCTTCTTAGATTTTCAAAATCTCCTCTCTTTTTTTCAAAATCTTCTTGCTTTCAAAACTCGAAACCGCCTTCGTAATAAAACCTTGACTTTGGTCAAGTGATTTTTTTAAACTTTATTTTCTTTAATAAATGTCAATCCATGTTAATCATATTTTGACTATTTCAAAAAGATATAAAAAATACAAAACTCATTCAAACTTTTTGCGCTTTATGCACCTTTTTCTTTTAAAATTTTCAAAAAGAATTAGACATGAGTCATTTTTGCTGATGAGATGTAAAGCTCCTAACCATGGTGTGTTGTGTAAAGTATGGCCATTTTCCACTTAGATGTTGAAGCGACAGTCTTGTTGATTTTTATCTAAGTAAATCCTCCATCTTAAATGTGATGCAAATGCCTCTTTCTCATACCTTTGGGTAATTAGTTGAGTATTCTCTTTTGAGAATGACGGGTTGTCTTTTTCAAGATAAAATGAACCATAACCGATAATTTTTGTTATTTGTACCACGAACTACGAGGTTTTGATCCCACATTGCACTTCGTGGGTACGTAGGCATGAGGCGATAAGTCTCTCCAAACACAAAAATATTAAAAAATATTTCTCTTCTCACCTCCCTAATCTCTTTCAAGCAAACCATTTTCAGACCAAAAAATGATAGATATTTCAAAGGGCTCCTATAGAGTACTATAGACGTTTTGGGTGCTAGCACCTTCCCTTAACGTAACCAACCCCCTTACCCATTCTCTGTTTGTTCTTGTTTTTTTTAGAACTCCTTAGGTTTTGTTCGCTCTTTTTCCTTTCCTTTTTTTTGGATAAAATAAAAGTACGGTGGCGACTCTTGCATTTTTGAGTTAAGTTAATCAATAGCTTACACTTACAAATTTCCCCGCTACACCAACAAGTACCAGATCATCTCCAAATTCAATTTGGGTAGGGAGTTACAACCCTTGGAACATGGCATCAAAGACTGGTTTTTTCCCAAGACAGATTATAGGGCATTTGCTCGAATTGGTTAATTTATGCAATTACAAGTCTTGTAATCCTTCTAGAAAAATTGAAGATCAGATCAAGGCAAAAGATCTCTGAGCCACAAGCCTCCCAAGACAAAAAATCATCATGTAGGCAAGTGAAATTCAATGTTCCAAATCTAAAAACTCCCATTTTGTTTCAAAGCATTCAAGAGGTGCATTGAGGTGGCATGGACTGAGTCTTTAATCACTGAATGAGTCAAGCCTTATCCCTGCAACAAAGGACCATAGGCCTGCTGCACTGACCCAAGTCAATGGTTATGGAAGACTTGGACTCCTTTATGTAACCATTAGCCAAAGACATGTACCAGTTGCCATTCACTATTCCTTGCAAAACAAACTTGCTCTACTATAAATAGAGCTCATTTGTGATCAGTTTAAGTACACCAAAGCACCCAAATTGATGCTTTCCTCAAAATCACTCTCAAAAAACCAGATTTGCCTTCTATTTCAAGTCACTATCGAATTTTGAAATATGAAGTTATTCAAACCAAACCAATTATGCCAACACCTCATATACATCACATATTAGTGATCCATGGCCTAGAAACACATCTGGAACATCAGAATCACAAAGTCACCATCCATTTGCTCAAACTTTTGGTCTGTTTGCAGTTGAAGTGCCATAACAAGTTCTGAGTTGATTCAATCCATTCCAAGCCCTTAAACACATTACTTGAGGTCCATTGGAGCTGTCCAGATCATTACACAACATCTGTATCACCTCCAACATAGGATTCGATCACTAGCTGAAGAGGTAAGCCTGAAGCCTTCAAACTACATATTACATGCATGATAAATGAATTTTTGAGTTTCCATCTCGTTCCTGCATGTATATAGAGTGATAACCCTCAATCAATTGCTATGTATGAATCGTGTATGAAATTTCATAATGTTCATGCTGAAACTAGGGTTCTTGAGTTAATCCTCTGATTTCTCACTCCATACTTAATATAAATGCAATTAATCTATATGGTTGTGATCTTTGTTAAAAAACGAGCAAGATTGGTGTTTGAATCGTGCAAAATCATTGAGTAATCAGAGAGAAAAGTGAGAAAATTCAAATATGGGAAAACAGAGTCGCGCATGTTCTTCCCTTGTTCTTGGCACATTTTTTCAAATTTTCAAATATTTGAATTTTTGATATTTTATTTAATTGATTTCAAAAATTAATTTCTCTCTCATTTTTTATCATTTTTTATTGGTTCTTTTTTAAAAAGTCACAAAAATGTTAAATTACTTTATTTTACAAAAAAAATCCAATTTATATTATTTATTTATTATAGTTAGAATTTTTATAATTAATTTTATTTTATTTGTTTTTAAACATTTTAAAATGAAATTCTCACTTTGATCTTTTCATTCCAAATGAATTTCAAACTTTCATGTGATTAAACATGATTTTTCAAAATATTTTTCAAAGTTTACAACTTGTTTTTGAATATATTTGATATTTTATATCATTTTTTATTTAATTTCCTTTGAAAATTATATCTTTTAAATTCAAAATTAGGGTTTTCTCTAAATTTTGATTTTTCAAACTTCACATAAACACTTTTGGGCCTCTAATAGAGTGTAAGACCTGCCCCTTGTCATACAAAACCTTTTTCTGGGCCTCAGTCATTGTATAAGTCCCGATACGATTTCAAAAATCTCTGCGCGATCGCCGTTTTCAAACAATTTTAATCTGGGCCTCCCTTGTGTTGTAAGTCCCATCTTTCTTTTTTCAAACACTTTTTGGGCCTCTAATAGAGTGTAAGACCCATCCCTTGTTACACAAACTTTTTTTTGGGCCTCAGTCATTGTATAAGTCCCGACGTGATTTTCAAAACGACGGTGCGATCACTGTCTTTCATTGGGCCACTCCCTGAGCTATAAGTCCCATTCTTTCTTCTTTTTCAAACTTTTAGGCCTCTTGATAGAGTGTAAGTCCCATCCCTTTGTACATAAATAAATTTGGGCCTCAGTCATTGTATAAGTCCCAGTACAATTTTTCAAAATAACGGTGCGATCATTGTTTTTCATCTGGGCCTCTCCCTGAGTTGTAAGCCTCATCTCTTGCATAAAAATAAACGTTGGGCCTCTAATAGAGTGTAAGACCCACCTCTTTTGTAAATACAATAAATTTGGGCCTCAGTCATTGTATAAGTCCCTCTGTGATTTTCAAAACTACGACGTGATCGTCGCCTTTTTAAAAGAATTCATCTGGGCCTCTCTTTGAGTATAAGCCCCAAACCTCCTTTTAAAATAACTTCCCTTTTGATTTAGATTCAAATGCATAGTTGTTGTCAAAACTTTCTTCAATTTCTTGAATAACTAACCATACAACTGTGTTTATAACACTGGAAGCTTGTTCACCTGTAAGTTCTACCAGTTTTTTTACATACTTGCTCATATATATCTCATCTGTATATATATATATATATATATATATATATATGCCTGTATTACTTGCTTAGAGTTTTCCTTGGCAATTAGGTCTAGGATTAGATCAAGCTAGTGGTCACTCTTTCAACACAGTCAAAACTAGTTCCCCATAGGAAATTCCAGATATAGTCTTGCCTCCTCTTAGGCTTATACAATATGGAACAGAGAAAGACATTATTCCCGGTGAAACTTTTCTCAAGACTGTCACTACTTAGAAATTTGTCTAAGGAATTCATTTCCCCAGAGAGGATTAATTCCCGGTGAAACCTCTCCTGAATTTATTCAAACTCTAGAACTGTTCACTAAAGAGAGGATTATTCCCGGTGAAACCTTTTTTGAACTTTTCTTAGGTTTGGACCCACAGGCTTATTAAAAGCATCCCCAGCCTCCTTTTGGGCTTTGTACAAGGACCCTCATGCTTCTTAGAAGTTCTCACCCTCTTCTTGGGCTTAGTACAAGGACCCAAAGACCTCCTACAGGTATAGGACAGAACCTAGTCATCTTTTGTTAGAGCATTCCTCCAAAGAGTCCGAATATCAGACCAGTTTAGGGTTGATTCTCATCCCTTAAAACATCAGCCTCCTTTTAGGCATCATATAAAGATCAGCCTTCTCATACCAGTAGACTTAGACAGTCTCATTTCCTCCTGGATCTTAAAGAAACCCTCAAGTTTCCTGAAGGAACAGGAAATAACCCTGATCATTTCATCAGTCACCAGCAGAGTTAAAACCTCCATAGGTTTTAAAACTCAATTTGTAAACCTTCAATTTAAATTCCCCAGCTAGGGTCAAATTACTACCAGTAAACCCTCAGAAAACTCAGAACCTTATGGTCTCTGATATTTCAACTTTTCTGCAATCCACAGTAAGAGTTAATTCCCCAATTTGGACCTGTCTCTGGATATCAATAATCCTCAACACAAGTTAGCCTCCTCTTATGCTTCATACAAGAAATTCCCCACCCAGCCTCCTCTTAGGCTTTGTATAATGATTTTTCCCTTAGTAGTTTTAGCCTCAATCTTGGGCTTTGTACAAGACAGACAAAATATTCTCCAACTGAGTCAATAACTTTTAGCCTCAATCTTGGGCTTTGGACAAGACACATATAAAACCTCTCCCCAGTGGAATCAATTCTTCTGTTTTAGCCTCAATCTTGGGCTTTATACAAGAACACATATAAGTATTCCCCAAAAGAGTCAATTCTTTTTTTTTAGCCTCAATCTTGGGCTTTGTACAAGACAGATAAAACACTCTCTTGTTGAGTCAGTATTCTTCAGCCCCCTCATTAGGCTTTTTATAATGATCTCCCTAAGCAGAGTTAACTTTTAGCTTCAACCTTGGGCTTTGATCAAGGCACACAAAAATCAACATCCCCTCAGAGGAAATCAAAATATCTCTGTAGGAAGACATTTCTCTATACATCACACATCAAAACAGACAATTAAACAAACCTTAAATCCCAGATAATTGATGTAAGTCGCACACTTGTGGATTCAAAAATCCAAGTTGTAGTCCCTCTTTATCCTGGTAAATCCTTTTTTCATCTAATTGTTGTAAGTGGCAAGCCTCTGGATTATTTACATCCAAGCCAATGTCCCTCTCTTAGCATGAAAGATTCCTAAGGAAAAATGGCATTGCTCTACACTGAGTTAAAGTTTTATCCTTCAGGACAAATCCCTTTTAAAGGAAATTATGGCATTGCTGGATTCCATATATTCCAGTTAAAGTAATTCTCCTTTATAATCAGTTACCCAACAACTGTGATAAACAGATGAGATATCTCCCTTTAGAGATGACAAATTCTCTCTCAGTCAAACCTTTTTAGCTTCAATCTTGGGCTTTAAATAAGACACAAATACTCAACCTTTTAGCTTTAATCTTGGGCTTTGAACAAGACACCAAACATCATTTTCCTCCCATAGAATAGGAGGAACTACGATTGCTCTGATTTCCCTGTTTTCTTTAAACGGGAATAAGTAGGCATAAGATTGCGAAATCTTAGTGAGCACACTAATAAAAAATCTTAGGTCCAGTACCTTACCAAAAACATCAAAATACCAAAAATCCACAAAAACACTCTCTCAACATTCCCAAAGGAGAAACTTTCCAATTTACGACAGACAAACACCAGTAAGTAGATAACAAAAGAAAATACCAAATAATCTATGGATAACCATATATAGGATGGGTAATTGACAACTCCCCATTGTATAACCTGACCCCGAACCCCCCAATCTCTTAGCATTTGTTAAAGAAAACATTTACGTGCAAGGTTAGTTTTAGATAGCTTCCCTTTCCTTTCCAGTTTCATAGGATAAATAAGAAATCAGAAAGTAGCACCCAATTCCAACCAATGTGGTAAGGTGGTCGCGTCACCGACAAAAATCGCACGCTACACATAGCAAAATCGTTATTGATGAAACCTAGAGTGATTAATCTGCATGATTCATGGTTTATGCTTTATTTAGAATGAGAAACAAAAAAAAAACAAAAAAAAAGCATTGCCATTTTGAAAATGTAAAGTAAAAATGAAAGACAAGGAACAAAATATTTGAATTCAAAAATGTCCTTTATTCATGATAATCACTGAAAACATAAACATGAGGCCCTACAATGAATCACTACGTCTTGGGCAGAACGTAGGAATTATCATATGCAAAAACAAAGGAAATTACTCTTCATGAAGTGTGACTCGAATGATATCCTCGGAAGACTAATTAGTGAGCTCCTGTCCTGGGACGTAGGGACGGATCCAGTTGTCTAGGTCACAATCGCTGTCGGCGTCGTCTTCCTCCGTATCATTGACCTAATCAAAAATAACCCCGACACAAGAGAATCTGATGGGACCTTGAACCTTCTGAGGCATTTATTCGGGTTTATACCTCAGACCAAATATGTCCTGCTTCACTAGAAAGTCCAGAACTTGACCCTAACCTTCAGAGCAACCAGCCTCAACCATAACCCATGCTTCCTTCAATGGCATCATAGAAATCTCAGGCTTCCTATCCTCCGCGGAAGGATCATTCTTAACACACACGGCTTCAAATTCCTAGCACAAAGTCTCCTGAATTTCTCTTTCCACTTTGACGTACTTGAAAGAAGTCAAATGACTCACAATAATGTCTTCCTCACCACATACTGTAACCACCTTCCCATCAACGAAAAACTTGATCTTCTGGTACAGAGTTGAGGACACAGCCCCGGCGGAATGAATCCATGGACGCCCAAGGAGACAGCTATATGCTGGTTGAATGTCCATGACAAAGAAGGTTGTTTCAAAAACCTGAAGACCCACCTTGATGGGTAACACCACTTCACCAAAAACATAATGCTTTGAACCATCGAAAGCCTGAACGACCAAATTACTAGGTCTAAGTATCACTCCTTCTGCATCTAACTTCATCAATGCCTTCTTAGATAACACATTGAGGGAAGATCTGGTATCTACCAATACGTGGGATAACACAACACCTTTACACTCCATATAGATGTGTAAGTCCTTGTTATGGTTCCTTTCTTCCGGGGTCAAATCAAAATCGGTGAAACCCAGTCCATTGCTAGCATTAACATTCGCCATAACCCCTTCAAGCTGGTTGACAGAAATCTCATGAGGCACATACGCAGTATTTAAAATCTTCAATAAGGCATTCTGGTGAGCCTCAGAACAGAGCAACAATGACAGGATTGAAATCTTTGAAAGCGTCTAGTTCAACTGATCCACCATCTTATAGTCGCTCGTCTTAATAATCCTTATAAACTCTTCGACACTCTTATAAAAACACGCTTCTGGTGATGGATTCTGTATAGAGTCTTTAACAACAACATTTTCCCTTTAACCTTGGTCGGGGCATCAGTATTACTATCCGAAGAAATCTGCAGAGAAAAGATCCGACCACTACGAGTGATTCTTCCAGTACCCACAATGTTATCAACATTTGTCTCAACAGTCGAAGGAACCCCGATTTCTTTCTTTTAACCATGATAAAATACCTCGGCCCTATAATTCAACAGTATGGCCTTACTACTCTCATACAACATTAGTCCAGGCATTGTAATAACCATAGAAGCCTGCCTCACTGGTGTTGGGATACGGACCGGAGTATACGAAATAAAAATAGTAGCAACCTCTTTACCATTATCAATCTCACCAATAGAAATCCTGTCAAACTGGAGCTGGCCTTCATTTATCATTCTCTGAATACCTTTTTTCAAAAGATCAGAACCTTTGGGTTGAACCACACACCTCTGACAATCAGAAGAACAACCCGGGAACTCGCCCCCTTTAACCAAACACTCCTTCACAAAAGATAACAGAGTCTTTAGCATACTCACTTTAGTTACCAAATTCAGCCTGTTAACTCCTTCAATAGCATTCACAGCTGCACCACCATGTTGTGGCATCAGATTTTGAATCACATTGGGACTATTGCTCGGCATGAATTCGATAGCCTTCGAATCAATCAAATCTTGTACCTTGTGATGAAAGGCTCTACACTTCTCAATACTATGCCCCGGTGCCCCAGCGTGAAAGTCATAATGGGAATTTGCATCATAACTAAATGGAAACTTGGTAGGAGGAGAGCCCATAGTCCGAAGTTTAACTAATCGAAGTTGAAGCAAATGTTACAGCAGTTGCGCATATGGCATTGGGGGAGGATCAAAAACTCTTTCAGATCTCTTTTGCTTATGTTAATAACCTTGTTGAGGTGTATACTGGTGATGATATTGTTGACCCAATTGCACAGTGGCATGAATAGTCACAGCGGCAACCTATTGATGAGAGCTCTGATTCACTCTACCTTTGCCTCTATAATACGATACAACATTGGCTTCCCCTTTTCTCTTCTTGGGTGTTTCAGTATAAGGCTTCTTTCCTCTGGATGAGGAACCAACAACATTATGAATCTTACCCATTTTAATTCCACTTTCGACCCTCTCACCAGCCATTATCAAATATGAAAACCCACAAAGATATATCCTACCAGCCTGTCATAATACGACCCTTGAAGAGTACTCATGAACATAACTATAAGTTCTCTCTCCATCATTGGAGGTTGAACTCTAGCAGCTAGCTCACACCACCTCTAGGCGTATTCTTTAAAACTCTCATTAGGCTTTTGAGCAAGACCTTACAACTGAGTCTGATTCGAAGCCATATCGGTGTTGTACTGGTAATGCTTGACAAAAGCTTCCGCCAATTTTTTCCAACTTTGGATGTATGTCATCTCAAGCTGAATGTACTATTCCAAGGACATCCCAGCCAGGTTGTCTTAGAAAAAGTGCATGAGCAATTTCTCATCCTCTGAGTATGCAGACATTTTTCGATAATAAGCCCTGATGTGCGTCTTTAGGCAGGTCATCCCTCTATACTTGTCAAAGTCGGGCACCTTGAATTTTGGAGGTATCTTTATGCTTGGCACTAAGTCCAGGTCAGCCATGTCCATACCCAAAGTGTTTTGACCCTCAAAAGCTTTGATCCTTTCTTCTAGCATTTAGAATTTCCTCTCATTTTTGGTAGGGAGATCAACTTCTGCTTTATGAACAAAAAATACATCATCCAGATTATCAACTTCAAGATGAGGAACAGGTATCCGAGAAGGGATATGAATTTGTCCAGTATTACCCCCTGGAGTATGACCACTTGTAGGAATAGCGCCCCTGTAGGAATGGCACCACCTGTAGGAATAGGAATAGCACCGCCGGTGGGAATATCTCCACCTGCATTACCTCCGTCGAGAGGAATACCACCATCAACATCTTCCTCAGGAGCGACAATAGTAAGTTGAACCACTGCCCTTAACTCTTCTTTGCCTTGTATCATAGCTTGCATTAACTCGATGAACTGCCCCATGTAAGTCCTAACTTCTAGCAATTCAACTTGAATCTGATCCGTAATCCTCTTCTGATTACCTCTGGTTGAATACCGGTGGATACCTGAGTTTGCAATCCTGCTAAGAAAACCAAATCAAGATAAGAAGGCCAGCCACGAACACCTGTTATGCATGCTATGAATAAAAATGCATAAATGTATGCAAAAGATAGAATACACAACACAGATCCGCATCAACAGTCCTGATGGTGATCACATCACTAGAAATACAAAAACAACCCTAAGTCACATCCTCCATTTCAACTAGAGCAAGCCCTCCCCAGCCAAAGTGCTTCTTGCTCTAATCTTGAATCTCTTTGAAGAGCTTCTTGGTTTGATCATGCTTCGGTCTTTAGATTAACTCTTTAATCATTACATCTCTTCTGCTAATAATCCCCTCCAAATACCGACAACGATGCTCCCTAAAATCATCGGCCTCCTCAGAAGGACCTTCACCTCTAGGATTTCTGACTTCTGCTTTAATCCCGAGTTCTTCCATCTCAGCCAAAGCTTGGTTCAAACAAAATTGGCAACCCACCAGCTGATGATTGTCCCATTGCTTGTTCAGTTAGGAAATCTCTGAATAAGCCTTGTTTAGATCTTCCTTCTTCTGCTTGAGGATGTTGTTAGCACTCTTCAATTCTGCACCTATCCTCTCCCTCTTATGGCTCTTTGACGTGATTACCTTATCCTTCTCGGCTAACAACTCTGCTCTTAGCTTGAACTCTTGCACCATCTCTTCATTTGCACGCCTGGCTGCACTGATTTGTCTCTTCAGTTCCCCATTCTCTGTAACATGTCCCTGCTTAGCAACCCTGAGCTTGTCATATTCTTCCATCGGCATAAAAGTAGGATGGTCAGGCACCAAATTATATAAGGGAGCCTCCACACATTTTCGACCCTTTTCTTTATCCACTCTACAAAAGGAGGATAGGCGACACAATCACTTTTTCCCATAAATGGTTTCCCTTTCTGGAGAATCTTGCTCCAAGCGCTCACAACCCTTCCCATTATCTCGGGACTACCAAATTCTTTATAAAACATAGATTCTTCCACTTCCTTATCTGTTGGAGGAGACTTCAAGGCATATCCCAATTGTCTTCTAAAGAGAGAGGGATTGTAATTGATACCACCCCTTACCCCCATAAGAGGAACATTAAGAAATTCTCCACAGTTATAGATCATCTCCGTACCAAGCGATCTTCTTTCAAACCAAACGATGTCCTTAGCGATCAAACCCATATGCCTCTTGGACCACGGAAAAGAATCCCTGGTATCTACGAATGCACTAATGTGAGGAAAGTGGCTCATGAACCATTTACAAAGCAAGGGAGCACAATAAAGAATAAGCCTGCCCCTCTTCTTCTCATTCTTGAAGTGTACAAAATGATAGAAATCACCCAAGAGAGTAGGCACCGGATTCTTCATCATGAAGATGCAGATGGCATTCATGTCCACGAAATCTGCCACATTGGGGAACAAGACTATCCCATTGACGAAAAGAGCAAGAATCACATTGAATGTATTCCAACTACAAGCACCAGCATACACCTTGGCCCGACCCACCAAGAAGCTCAGATGAAAACAAGATGGGCCCCCCTTAACTTTAAGGTTGGGCTCCACCACCGATTTGCTCAAATAAAGAGTAGCAGCAATATCCTGAGGCTTAGGAATCCCCATAGCACTGTGGAATGGCACTTGATCCTCGATCGGTACTCCCAAAATGAGTGAATACTCTTCCAATGTCGGAGCCAACAAACAGTCGGGGAATAGGACACACCTCAGCAGAGTATCATAAAACTACAGTACAGTGTGGATAACACTTCTCTCGTACTCTGTAACTGTGCGAAGAAGATTCAGAATCTTCCCATAATCACTCTTAAAGTATTCTAAACTGCTCGGAGTGGCCAAAGCAATCAGGCTGTGAAGCAAACTCAGATCATGCGAGGGGAACTTGTAATCAATATTCTTCTTTATGCTAGTGTCCATCTATAAACAAGCTCGACAACCAAAATCAACGATAAGATAAGCCCCTGGAAATAAAAACATGTGGGTTAAAATGCAGTAATGATATGATGCTATGAATGCAGAGACAGGGATCACAGCTCCCAAATTCAGAATAATTGTTGTGCTGATGATGAAACAGGTTCAAAGTTCTGCTCTGACAAGAATACCAGAAAAACCAGGCTTAACGGCTTGCACTGATAAGAACACCAGAAAACCAGGTAGAATGGAGGTCAAGGTTTCCTGCAAAACCCATTCCCTCTCTCATGTGGGTTCTAGTCTTGGACAAGGCTCTTAACAAGTTCTCAGCTTCTCTGGCTCTCAGGCCGAGAAGCAATAATACGTTCACCATTTCTGGATTAACATTATTATTCCTCAAGGAGGCCTTCATTGATTTCCCATGAACAGTTTCCAGAGTCATAAGCTCTCTATGGGAATACCCTAGCATCTGCATGAGACACGCAGGACATAATATCTCCCAAGAAAACCTCGTCTAAATGTGGGTCTCGTGTCAACTACACGCTACAAGATGTTACGCAAGTCAACACGACTATCCATTCTAATCCTTTGTGTATGTTCAAGCCTGGGTAACGCGCTTATCTCTCAGTAACAACCCCACCCCAACAACACAGCAATATCCATAATAATATGGGAACAATAATAAAATTCAATGAATGCAAATAAATAAAGCAAGTAAAGCATAAAGATAAACACCCAAGGAAAAAGAAAACAAACAAGAGCTAGGACTGACTCACATAGGGAACCAGATTCCCCAGCAGAGTCGCCAATTGTCGCTACCGCAAAAAACAACTGGCGAAGGCACAGAGTCGACATCGAACTTTATTTATCCCAACATGGAAAGGAAAATATCTAGAAAACCTAATAAGGGAAAGAACATGGTCTCACAACTAAATTCAGGGTTCAGGAGTCGATTACGCAAGAGAAAGGTATTAGCACCCCTCCCGTCCGTTGTACTCAACGAGATCCACTCTTGTTGTTCTAATCAAAGGGTTGTAATATCTAAAGCTTACTCGCTAAGGGAATGCAGAAATGAAAAGGGAGAAAAAACAAAAGGGGACTCGATAGAATCTCGCAATCATATGCCTACGTATTCCTTCATGCAATGGGAAAGTCAGAGTCAACGTAGTTCAGAGGACTACGGGTGAAAGGGAAGGTTGTGCTTGCCAAGGATTAGGGCCCTTGTACCTAAGTATTCTCAACAGGGATGAGAAAGTCAGAGCGTCTGTAGTTCGTGGGATCACGGGTTGCTAAGTGTTTTTTATGGACGGTGCTAACATTCATTATCTAGAAGTTTAGGTGTTTGCCGCTTGTTATCGGGAGTCTTACGTGTTACCTGTTTGCGGTAGAATGAAAATAACATGCCCTTTCTGAAAATGGTTTGAAGAGAAAATCCTAAAGGACAAAATGGTTTGAATTTGTTAAAGTGTTTTAAAGAAGTGAATTGAATTGGTTTGTGATGCATATCGTGCTAAATTCTATGACGAAAGGAGCAAGCACTTTATACGACCGGTCTGAAACGGCTCGCGCAAAAATCTCTCTAGTAAGGAGAGACTCCCACTCATCATTTCCCATGTTCTTAAGGCTCATGACGCACCTTACACATCGTATTTTATTGTGTGTTTTGAATGAATTAAGAGAGAGAATAGAAGGACACAATGCAAGATCTAAGTGTAGGGTGTGATTTTTGTCGGTGACGCGACCACCTTGTCGCCATTTGGTTTCTCCTCACCACAATGGTAGGAGTTGGGTGATACTTTCTGATTTCTTATTTATCCTATGAAGCTGGAAATGAAATGGAAGCTATCTAAAACTAACCTTGCATGCAAATGTTTAACTGAACAAATGCTTTAAAGAGATCGGGGAGTTCGGGGTCAGGTTATACAATGGAGAGTTGTGAGTTACCCATCCTATATGTGGTTATCCACAGATCGTTAGCAATTATCCTTACTGCTTTCTACTTACTGGTGTATGTCTCCTGTGGGTTGGGAAAGTTTCTCCTTTGGGAGGTTTTTGAGAGAGAGAGAGAGAGAGTTTTTGATGATTTTGGTAAGGTACTGGACCTAAAGTTTTTGATTGGTGTGCTCGCTAAGATTTCGTAATCTTATGCCTACGTATTCCCGCTAAAGATAAACAGGGAAATCAGAGCAATTGTAGTTCCTCCTATTCTATGGGAGGAAAAGAGATGTTTTGGTGTCTTGTTCAAAGCCTAATATTGAAGACAAAGGTTATTTGTGTCTTGTTCAAAGCCCAAGATTGAAGCTAAAGATTTGACTGAGAGAGAAATTGTTATCTCTAAAGGGAGACATCTCGTCTATTTATTGCAACTGTTGGGTGACTGATTATAAAGGGAAATTACTTTAACTGGGATATGTGAATACAGCAATGAAATAATTTCCTTTATAAGGGAGTTTTCCTGAAGGAGAAAACTTTAACTCAGTATAGAGCAATGCCATTTTTCCTTAGGAGTCTTTCATGCTAAGAGAGGGACAGTGGCGTGGATGTAAATAATCCAGAGGCTTGCCACTTACAGCAATTAAATGAAAGAGAAGATTTACCAGGATAAGAGATGGACTACAGCTTGGACTTTTGAATCAACAAGTGTGCCACTTACAGCAATTATTTGGGATCAAGATTTGTTTGGTTTATCTGTTTTGATATACGTGATTGTACAGAGAAATGTTTTCCTACAGAGAGTTTTTTATTTCCTCTGAGGGGATGTTGATTTTTGTGTGCCTTGAACAAAGCTCAAGGTTGAAGCTAAGAGATTGATTGGCTCCACTGGGAAGGTCATTATACAAAGCCTAAGAGGAGGCTGGAAAAGACTGACTCAACAAGAGAGTGTTTATCTGTCTTGTACAAAGCCCAAGACTGAGGCTAAAAGAGAATTAACTCTTTTGGGGGATATCATTATACAAAGCATAAGAGGAGGCTGAAAGTTGACTTTTCTGGGAAAATACTTTATTTGTCTTGTACAAAGCCCAAGATTGAGGCTAAAAGAGGGTTTTGACTCTACCGAAGAATATTTGTATGTGTCTTGTAGAAAGCCCAAGATTGAGGCTAAAAGAGACTTCCTCAACTGGTGAGAGGTGTTATCTATCTTGTACAAAGCCCGCGATTGAGGCTAAAAAGGGAAACTGACTCAGCTGAGGATATTTTAGGTATCTTGTACAAATCCCAAGATTGACGCTGAAAAAAAGATTGACTCTGCTGGAGAGTATGATTTGTCTTGTACAAGGCCCAAGATTGAGGCTGAAAAGAGGATTGACTCTGCTTAGGGAGATTTATATGTGTCTTGTACAAATCCCAAGATTGAGGCTAAAAGATATTTGGCTGACTCAACAAGAGAGTGTTTATGTGGGTGTCTTGTATAAAGCCCAAGATTGAGGCTGACTTTTGCTGAGGAACAGAAGGATCATTATACAAAGCCTAAGAGGAGGCTGAAAATGATTGACTCAGCATGAGAGTGTTTTTATCTGTCTCTCTTGTACAAAGCCCAAGATTGAGGCTGAAAAGAGATTGACTCAACAAGAGAGTGCTAAGATTTTTATACAAAGCCTAAGAGGAGGATAAAAAGTGATTGACTCAACAAGAGAGTGAGGAAAGATCTTTATACAAAGCCTAAGAGGAGGCCATCTTCTGCTGAGGATTATTGAGATCCAGAGACAGGTCCAACATGAGGAATCAACTCTTGCTAAAGATTTTAGAAGAGTTGAAATATCATATGCCTTGAGGTTCTGATAAAGGTTTATTGATAGTGATTTAGCCCTAGCTGGGGAGAAGTAAGGTTTAAAGATTGAATTTTTAAAACCTACAGAGGTTTTAACTCTGCTAATGATTGATGAAATGATCAGGGTTTATCCCGTGCTTTCGGGAAACTTGAGAATGTCTTTGAGATCCAAGAGGAGATTAGATTGTCCAAGTCTACTGGTATGAAAGATTTTATCTTTGCATCATGCCCAAGGGGAGGCTGGTGTTTTAAGGGATGAGAATCAACCCTTAATTGATCTGAGCTTTTGACTCTTTGGAAAGACTGCTCTAACAAAGGATGACTAAGTTTTGTCCTATACCTTTAAGAGGTCTCGGGTCCTTGTACTAAGCCCAAGAGGAGGCATGAGAACTTCTAAGAAGCCTAAGGGTCCTTGTACAAAGCCCAAGAGGAGGCTGGGGATGCTTTTAGGAAGCCTGTGGGTCCAAACTTAAGAAAAGTTCAAGAATGGTTTCACCGAGAATTAATCCTTTAGTGAACAGATCTAGGGTTTGAAGAAATTCAAGAGAAATTTCACCGGGAATTAATCCTCTCTAGAGGAAATGAATTTCTTTGACAATTTTCTAATATTGACAGTCTGAGAAAAGTTTCACCGGGAATAATGCCTTTTTCTTTGTTCCATATTGTATAAGCCCAAGAGGAGGCAAGACTGTATCTGGAAATTCCTATGGGGAACTAGTTTTGACTGTGTTGAAAGAGTGACCACTGGCTTTATCTAATCCTAGACCTAATTGCCGGGGAAAACTCTAAGCAGATAATATACAGGCATATATATACAGATGAAATATATATTGTATGTAAAAAGTGGGTAGGAGGACTTACAGGTGAGCAAGCTTCCAGCACAAACAAATATATATATATATATATATATATATATATATATATATATGAAAGTATGTAAAAGAAAGTTGTTTAAAACTTACAAGCGAGCAAGCTTCCATTGTAACAGTTGTATGGTTAGTTGTTCAAGAAATTAAAGAAATTTTTTATAACAATTATGAGTTTGAACCTAAATCAAAGGGGAAAGTTGTTTTGAAAAGAATATTGGGGCTTATACCCAAGGAGAGGCCCAGATATAACAGTGATCGCATCGTTGTTCTGAAAATTATATCGGGACTCATACAATGACTGAGGCCCAAAAAGGTTTTCTGTACAAAGAGATGGGCCTTACACTCTATTAAGAGGCCCAAAGTGTTTGAAAAAGAAAAGAAATGGGACTTACAACTCAAGGGTAGACCCAGTTAAAAAATAATGATTGCACCGTTATTTTGAGAATCGTATCGGGACTTATACAATGACTGAGGCCCAGAAAGGTTTATGTACAAAAGAGGGTTGGGTCTTACACTCTATTAAAGGCCCAAAGAATGTTAAAAGAAAAGAGAATGAGACTTTCAACACGAGCGGAGGCCCAGTTGAAAATTGTTTTAAAATTGGCGATCATGTCGAGATTTTATCTGGACTTATACAATGACTGAGGCCCAAATTATTTTTGTACAAAGGGGGGTTGGGTTTTAAACTCTATTAGAGGCCCAAAAGTGTTTATTTGAAGTTTTAAAAAATCAAAATTTATAGGAAACCCTAATTTTGAATTTAAAAGATATAGTTTTCAAAGGAAATTAAATAAAAAATGATATAAAATATCAAATATATTTAAAAACAAGTTGTAAACTTTGAAAAATCATGTTTATCACATGAAAGCTTGAAATTCATTTGAAGTTGAAAAATCAAGGTGACAATTTCATTTTAAAATGTTTAAAAACAAATAAAATAAAATTAATTACAAAAATGCTAACTATATAAAAAAAAATATAAATTGGATTTTTTTTTTGGTAAAATAAAATATTTCAACATTTTTGTGGATTTTCAAAAAAAGAACCAATAAAAAATAATTAAAATTGAGAGAGAAATTAATTTTGGAATTAATTAATAAAAACCATAAAATATGAAGAAAATAGCAAAAAATGAGAAAATCGCAAAATGGTCTGGGTGGGTCTTGAACCCACGAACTCCATGGATTTGGACACAATTTAGGTGTATCCTGCCTAGAATTTTATAAGGAATCCAATGGTGCTTTTGGAATTTTCTAAAAATGTTTCTATTTTAAAATCCGATAGTGATTTCAAAATAGGCCAAGATTTGCATGTTTTATGCTATCTCATTATACAGACAATAATAGCATGACAAATTGGTTCAAACACAACATATATGATATGTATGAGATGTCCATGATCAATGGACATCAAACCAATGCATGATTTAGAGAGTTCAAGTTGTGATGCACTTACCTCTTGAAGCTCCTTGTGCTATCTATCAAGATCCTTGTGCCAGAAGTGATCCAATGCTTTATAAACTCTTTATTGATCCCTTAGAAGCTTTTAGGATGATCAAAACCAATTGGAATCCTCAGGAACAAGAATTGGCTCTTTCTTGCAAAAGGGGCAAAAGTGATCAAGATAGTAACTCTCTCAATTGGTGTTCCAGATGAGGGAAACCAATTGGGACAGTTTAAGGATGATATCTGGAGTGTGTTTGAGGTTTTGTTTGGTTTTGAAAGTGACTGAATCAAGACATGGCTTGAAAAATGCAGAAAAGTCAAATTTTGAGGTTTTGGAGGTTGACTTTCTGATTTTAGTGTTTCAGATCAAGGGTGAGTGTTTGAACAACTTAGATATGATACATTGGATGCGTTTGGATCATGCACTGTGGTGGAATTGCTCTCTAACTCAAAAACTCAGTGGTGACTTGCAAAAGAATGCATTTTGGCCTAATGAGAGAGATTTTGAGGAAAGCAAGTGTTGTAGTGCTTTGGTGTACTCAAACTGACCTCAAATGAGCTCTATTTATAGTAGAGCAAGTTTGTTTTGCAAGCAATAGTGAATGGCAACTTGGACAGTCCCTTGGCCAATTGTAGCATAAAGGTATCTTTAGTCTCCTATAGCCAATGACTTGAGGTTAGGGCACAGGCCTATGGTCCTTTGATTCAGAGTTGAATCTTGACTCATTCAGTTAGAAATGTCTCACTCCATGCCACCTTGATGCATCCATTGAATGCTTTGAAATAAAATTGGAGTCTTTGAGCTTTTTGGCCTTTTTAGGGCATTTATGGCTACATGTAGTTCCTTGGACTTGGGAGGCTTGTGGATCAGATCATTCCTCTTTGATTTTATCCCTTGAGGTGTCCAAATGGATGACAAGGCTTGGAATTATTTGATTTGGCCAAATCAAGCAAATGGCCTATAATCTGCCTTGAACAAAATCATTCCTTGAAGCCATGTTCTAAGGGTTGGAACTCCCTACTCAAATTGAATTAGGAGATGATCTAGTACTTGTTGGAAAGCCCTCATGGTATACTTCAACTTTGTTGTTCACCAATGGACCTGGTTCTACTTGGATCAAAGTGAAAAATGCCTCTACAATTTGGAAAAAGTAATACATATTCTGACTTATTGAAAATTTCACTAAGTGTTGGAAAAAGTGGCCATTTTCACTTTTTGTGATTTTGAACAATCCATAACTCAAAATCCATGGAGATTTGGAATTTCTTGTAGTTGACATATTTGAAGTACGTCAGATGGACTTTCATATGACCTTTGAATAGGAGAAAAAGGCCTTGTGGTTTAGGAATTATGACCTTGCAAAGTTGGTACAAAATCACTTTTGTTCCATAACTTAGAAAAATTTTGGTTTCTCAAGGTTGCCCCTTTTGCAAGAAACCTCACTTTTCTTGATTTTTCTTGATGAATGATGACCAATACCATACATTAACATTGTTTTTGACATAGGGGAACTATATTTGTGAAAAATCCCAAAAAGTCAAACTTGATTTTGTGCACAGTTGACTTTTCATCGGATGAAATCCAAACTGTGCGATCCTTTATGAAATCAAGTCCTTGACCTAATTCAAACATAATTAATGGGTTTCATAGGTGTTATAGGGTGTATTCAATCATGTCCCAAGGTTTGGGAGCATGTCTTGGTCAAAAGTCAAAGGTATAGTTGACTTTTTCTTCAAAACCCTAATGTGGTACAGATGAAATTGAAACTTGTGAATCAAGCTTCTTGGATCAATACATTGTTGCAAATGGATCAATGTGATGTATTTGAGGCCCTCAAATCATGTCTTGAGGTCTTGGCTTATGCTTTGCTCCAAAAGTCAACTTAGGGGTGAATTAGATCAAGAAACCCAAATTCCTTATTTTTGGTAAATGCATCCCTTGAGGTTAAATTGACTTAATGATTGGGTCCATGAGGTCCCTTGGAGTATCTTGGGTTGTTATTTGAAGCATTGGCTCATGTCCAGAGAAAAATTTCCATCTGGAGGCCTTGGTCGACCAAAACCCTAATTTGGTGACACTGGCGATCTCGGGGCTTGATCCACTTGGAATGTTGCAACCTTGTGCTTGATTCTTGATGTGGGAGTCCTCTTGATCCTTTGTGGGTTTTTAAGAGGTTAGGAAAGTTGAAGATCATGTCATTTCTTGATTTATCTTTTGTTTAAGTGCTCTGAGAGGGCCCAAACCCTAATTCTTGATTGTAGTGGATGCTCGACAATCCCTGAGGAGATTGATGAGGCATGCTGGCATATCCATATTGTGGTAATGATTCTCACAATGATGGGAAATCTTGGTGGTCAAAATTTGGGGTATGGCAGATGCCCCTATTTAATCTTCTTGGACCCGAAGGTGTGAATGGTGAAGATATTCAGACATTCAGGGTGCAAGAGGATTAAATATCGGAATACCCGAAATTTTGACAGTAGTTATGAATGGAAGTTTACTCATCCATCTTCTTTTGCTAAGAAATGTTACTCAGAAAAGGGTAAAACTTCCCCTCGATCCTGGTCTTCAGCCAAGGAAATGGTCTCAGTTTCTTTTGAATATAAACTTCCCCTCGATCCCGGTCTTCAACAACGGAATTGGTCTCAGTTTCTGAAATAAACCTCCCCTCGATCCTGGTCTTCAGCCATGGAACTGGTCTCAGTTTCTGAAATAAACTTCCCCTCGATCCTAGTTTTTAGCCAAGGAACTGGTCTCAGTTTCTTCTTGTCGAGTTTCTTCCTTGACAAGGGACGCTATGTGTAGCGGTCTTCATCAAACTTCTCGTCGTATTTTCCTGGGGAGATGCCATTTGGTGGGAAAAAGTTCTGATGTCAGACTTGTTGGGGAAACCCATTTATCTGAGCTGTAGAGGGGTGCAAACTTCTCTGTTGGAGACGCCATTTGTTGACTCTACTAGAGAAAAACGAATCTCTTGAGAGACTGCTTTTCGCTTGGGGATATTAAATCATACTTTTCTTCGAGAACCTTTCGTAGAAATGCCATGTGATGTGATCCAAATTTTGAGGTGCTGATGACTTCATTAATATTGACTTTCTTGGGAGAGAAGACCAATGTGTTGCTGAGAGTCTTCGGTTGAAAGGCTTTTCTCTAGGGATTTTCCTTAATCCGGGAAAGCGTAAATATCATCTTCAATGGTGAAGAGTGATGTTCCAGAGGTATCGGTCGAATGTCTTCTTTGCCTTTCAGAGGTTCAAGTTATCAAAGTGGTCGAGGGCAGGCTCCAATCCAGAAATAAACTGGGGAGAAATTGCTTAGACGATACATTTTCGGATGAGGAAAGAACTGACAACCTTATTGGCGGGAGGACGTTATCACTTGGGGAATGAATATGACCAAGGTAATATTGATGCAATATGATTATGAATGTGAATCAATTATGCATGATGTATGTATGTTTATGCTGACAAAACGAACGCGACATACAGACTAATAGATGAACACGACTGGATACTCGGCCACGACGGGGGACAAAAAGTATCATTGTTCCAAGATAGCAATCCTGCCTTGCTTAGGAGAGGTAGACCTTGTGGGGAAGGGAGAATCGTTAATCGGTCTTAAGAGGTAAGAACTCTGTCGGGGATATCAGATGGGACATTCGCATCTGAAATAGTTGATCCTTTATTCAGGTGCACTAGTTTAGAAGGAGTATTTTGATTCTGCACTTTGAGGTTCAACCACCTTTGGAGAAGTGATTGATGTTCTTTCGATGTTCAACAGTCAAAAGAATTGCCATCTTTATTTTAAAAGCAGAAAAATTTTGACAATTAAATTAATTTTTATTTTATTTCAAGAATCGTTGATCATGTCAATATGTTATTCTATAAAGGTAAAACAAATGAGAGTTGCAAACAAAAGCACTAGGGCTCAAACTTTATTGATAGGATGGAAATCAGCCAAGTGCGTGATTCCGTAGAGCATTTACAAAGTTTAGAAAATGGTAATTTAAGGGAAAATGTCTACATTGAAACATAACAACCGTTATCCTTCTACCAACTTTGAATTTTGGACATCCTGAGCTTCTGTCGAAGATGACCTTGATTGGAAGTTTTTCGACGAATAGTGTTACCGCTGGGGGATTTCACCTTGTCGGACGTAATTACTTGTCATTAATCCCTAACTTTTTCCTGGATTGTACTTTGAGATTTCCAATCCATCGGGATGATTTTTGCTTGTGTCTCTAATTTTTGCTTGGACCGCCCTTACGGGTTTTTAATCCACCGAGACGTTTTTTATTTATTTATTTAGACGAAGTATTTCTTGACTACGTCAACATTCGTGGGGTAGGCAAATTCCTCTCCATCCATGGTCGCGAGTCTCAAGGCGCCGCCTGAGAAGGCTTTCTTGACCACTTAGGGGCCTTCATAATTCGGATTCCATTTACCCCGGGAATCAGTGAGAAATGATTGTATCTTCTTGAGCACGAGGTCTCCTTTTCTGAAGACACGGGGTCGGACCTTTTTGTCGAACGCTTTCTTCATTCTTTGCTGATACAACTAACCATGGCATAGAGTCGTCATTCTCTTTTCTTCTATTAGGTTCAGTTCATCGTGTCGACTTGACACCATTCAGTCTCTGTTAGCTTAGCTTCCATCAATACCCAGATTGATGGGATCTCTACTTCTATGGGAAGCACTGCTTCCATGCCATATACTAGAGAGAAAGGGGTTGCCCCTGTTGAAGTGCAGACAGATGTACGTTAACCGTGAAGAGCAAAGGGTAGCATTTCATGCCAGTCTTTGTAGGTTACAACCATCTTTTGAACAATCTTCTTGATGTTCTTGTTAGCCACTTCTACCGCTCCGTTCATCTTAGGCCGGTAAGGAGATGAGTTATGGTGTTCAATTTTTAACTCAGCACACAACTCTTTCATCATCTTATTGTTCAAGTTAGATCCATTATAAGTAATGATCTGCCTTGGAACACCATAACGATAGATGAGATTGTTCTTGATAAAGAGGACTACCACTTGTCGGGTTACATTGGCGTATAATGCCGTTTAGACCCACTTGGTGAAGTAGTCAATGGCTATCAGGATGAATCGATGTCCGTTTGAAGCCTTGGGTTCAATCATGCCAATCATGCCGATTCCCCATATGGAAAAAGGCCATGGGTGTAGCGAGCGATTTTGGATGTGGTTGCGAAGCACTACTGCTCTTTGGTATCTACAGCTCGATTCATTTTTTATCCTATTAGAGCTGATGAAGGAAGGGAAATAGATGTCTCAAATTAACCCTGCTTGCAAACTGAGGTTAAACAGTCAAAACTGTTGGTTTACAGATGCTACAAAGCTTCGGGGTCTCTATTAGGTTTTTTTTGTTAAAAGTAGTGTTCGGTCGATGGGTGGGAGGTTAAGATGTTAGGACAGATGTATGAAAGTATGGGATTTTGGATTTTTGTTTAGTGTGCTCGCTAAGATTTTTCTTTCAATCTTATACCTACGTATTCCCATTTTTTTTGAAACAGGGAAATCAGAGCGATCGTAGTTCCTCCTATTCTATGGGAGGAAATGGTGTTTTGGTGTCTTGTTCAAAGCCCAAGACGTGAAGCTAAAGAGTCTATTTGTATCTTGTTCGAAGCCCAAGATGTGAAGCTAAAAGGTGTTGTCTTTAGAGAGAATTTATCATCTCTAAAGAGGGTCTGTTTGTCACAACTGTTTTTAAAGGAGAATTACTTTAACCGGGATATGTGAATCTGGCAATGCCATAATTTCCTTTATAGGGGGTTCCAACCTGAAGGGGAAGACTTTAACTCAGTGTAGAGCAATGCTATCTTTCCTTAGGAATTTTTCATGCTAAAAGAGGGACAGTGACATGGATGTAAATAATCCAGAGGCTTGCCGCTTACGGCGATTAGATGAAGGGGAAGGAGTTGTTGATGTTTGTGTACTGTGAACGAGGCACATCTTTGATGCTAAAAGGTTGATTGGATCAACCAGTGGTTTTCTTATACAAAGTCTAAGAGGAGGCTAATATGTTTTCCTTATACAAAGCCTAAGAGGAGGCTAGTGCCCCAACAAGAGGGAGTTTTTGTCTGTCTCGTACGAAGCCCGAGAGAGAGGCTAAAAGGGTTGACTCAACAGGAGAATCTTTTATGGTATCTCGTACGAAGCCCGAGATGGAGGCTAAAAGGTTTTGACTCAACAGGAGAATCTTTTATACTCAACAAGAGAGTGTTTTTGTATCTCGTACGAAGCCCGAGATGGAGGCTAAAGATGTTGACTCACCAAGAGAATCTTTTATACTCAACAAGAGAGTGATTTTGTATCTTGTACGAAGCCCGAGATGGAGGCTAAAGATGGTGATTGACTCAACGAGGGAGTCTCTTAGTATCTCGTATAAACCCCGAGATGGAGGTTAAAATTGTTAGCTCCGCTGGGGAGAATCATTGTACAAAGCCCAAGAGGAGGCTATGGTGACTGTTTCAGTTGAGTGACAGGTCCAATATGCTGATTTAAAGAGAAAATCAGTTCTTATATGAGTAATGTTTGCCCTCAGGGATTTTGATTCGAGGATCAGGGATATTTCCTGTTCTTTAAGGAAGTGGGAAATCCGAAGGGTATTGAGACTGTCCGAGTCTACGGTTTTTCTTCCTATTTTTGAAGGGAGCTTGAGAATGTCTTGGAGACTCAAGGAAATTAAACTGTCCAAGTCTAAAGTTTCATCTTTTGTACTATGCTTTGAGAAACAGTAGTAGACTCTTCGAAAGACTGTTCTATTAAGATGACTAATTTATGTTCCTACACCTCTAGGAGGTCGTCGGGACAATTTGTACGAAGCCCAAGAGGAGGCTAGAAACTTTTAAGAAGCCGATAGGTCCTTGTATGAAGCCCAAGAGGAAGCTATCATTCCCGGAGGAAGAATCATTATACGAAGCCTAAGAGGAGGCTGTGAATAATTCTGAGAAGCCGACGGATCCTTGCACTAAGCCCAAGAGAAGGTGGGGATACTTTTAGGAAGCCTGTGGGTCCTTGAACAATGCCCAAGAAGAGGCCGATGTTTTTAAGAAGCCGATGGGTCCCTAAACCCCGAGAAATTCAAGACAGACTATTCACGAGGAATAGATCAAGCCAGGAAAGTCCGAGAATTTGGAAGAAACTCAAGAGATACAATTCATGGAGAAGAGATCATATATGGGGAATAGAGTTTCTTGACAAGTGCTTTTAAGAAGCTTGTGGGTCCCCAAACCCCGAGAAATTCAAGACAGGTTATTCACGAGGAATAGATCAAGCCAGGAAAGTCCGAGAATTTGGAAGAAACTCAAGAGATGCAATTCACGGAGAAGAGATCATCTCTGGGGAATAGAGTTTCTTGACAACTTCTACGAGTGACAGTCTATGAAAGGGTTCACCGAGATTGCTGCCTTTCATGTCTCCATATTGTTTAACCCCAAAAGTAGGGAAGACTGTGTCTGGTAATCCTATGGGGATCTAGTCTTGACTATTTCTAAGAGTGATCAACGGGCTTAATACTAGACGTAGTTGCCGGGGAAACTCTAAATATCTATACTAGTATTACACAGTTGATATGAGTTTATGAAAGAAGACTTAGAGTGAAACAGCCCCACAATACAGTTATATGTATATGAAAGCGGTAAATGAAAGCATATAAACACTTACTCGGTTGTAGAGCTTCCATGCTGTTTGGTTAGTTGTTCAACAAAGAAAGATTGAAAACAACAGTATATTTCAAAATCAAAGGAGAAAGTGTTTTGAAAAAGAAAGATTTGGGGCTTACAGCTCAAGGAGAGGCCCAGGGTTTTATCAGTGAGCGCACTGTTTAAATTTGTGCAGAGGGACTTATACAAGTGACTGAGGCCCAAGAATTGTTTTCTGTACAAAGGGATGGGTCTTACACTCTCTCAAGAGGCCCAAAAAGTCTTAAAGAAAAGAAATGGGTCTTACTACTCGAGGGTAGGCCCAAGATTTATTTTTCAACAGATGATGATTGCGTCGAACTTTTTTGAAATACAACGGGACTTATACCATAAGTGAGGCCCAAAATAGGTTGTATTTACAAATGGTTGGGTATTACACTCTATTAGAGGCCCAAAAGAAAAATAGTGGGGCTTATAACACGAGGGTAGGCCCAGATGATTTTTCGTTTAAAATGGCGATCGCGCCGAGATTTTTGAAAACGCAGTGGGTCTTATACAATGCATTGAGGCCCAAAATGATTTGGTTTTCAAAGGGGGTTGGGTATTACACTCTAATAGAGGCCCAAAGTTTTGAAAATGATTTATGAGGGTTGAATTAATCTAAAAACCCTAATTTGTTTTCAAAATGTATTTTAATTGAATTAAAATTCAATTAAAATGATCAAAATTGTTTAACATATGGAAAACAAATTGTGATCTTGGATTAATGCTTCAAAAATTAAGTATTGACCTACAAAATTATTAGAAGTCATTAAAAGTTGCAAAATCAAGATGGAAAAAATATTCAAAATGTCAAAAACAATTAAAATATTAATTCTTTGCAAAAATATCAATTATATAAAATAAATAATATTTTTGGGATTTTTTGGGAAAATCAAATATTTTAACATTTTTGTGAATTATTAAAAAAAAGAATCAACTCAAAATCATTAAAACTCAGAGAAAAATTAATTTTTGAATCAATTAAATAAAATCACAAAATTCAAATATTTGAATTTGTGAAAATGGCGCCAAGAACATGGACCAAGAACACACGCGTTTTCTGCCTTGCCCAGATTTGCATTTTCTATCCAATCTCACTGAATACTTGATCATATCATGCAATCCACATACCAATCAACTCGTTTCAACCTCACGATCATGTCTATGGCAATTAATTACATTTAAATTAAGCATAAAACAAGAAATCACGAAAAATCCTCAAGAACCCTAAATTCTGCATGAAGGCTGGGATTTTTAATACATGATTCAAACAAAGCAATTACTTGAGGGGAAACATTCCATGCATGATTATGAACATTTGGCAAAAGTATTGTGCGAGGAAATATGCATAGATTGAGAGATGACCAAGTTTAGGCTTACCTCTAGGTCGTGACAGCAAGAGCAAATTAATTTCTGAGTAGGAGGTGTTACAGATGAATTATGATGATCTGAACAGCTTCCCTACACCCTATGGAGTGTGTTTGAATGCTTGGACTTGATGGAAATTAGTTGGATCACTTCATGGCATCTCAACTGCACTTTGGTTAAAACCTTGAGCAATTGACTGGTGATTCTGAGAAATCAGTGTTCCAAATGTTGTTTAAGTGTTTGATCAGCTCACATATGATGTATATGAGGTGTGTGTGTGTGTGATTGGTTTGAGTGGAATTGCTCTCTTATGAAAAACCCAATAGTGACTTGCTAAGAAAGGCATTTTTGAGAGTGAGAAGTGGATTTTGAGAAAGGCAAGTGTTGTAGGCCTTTGGTGTACTTAAACTGATCATAATTGAGCTCTATTTATAGTAGAGCAAGTTTGTTTTGCCATGAATAGTGAATGGCAACTGCTGAGTAGGTTTGGCCAATGTTGGCAAATGAAAATCCAAGTCTCCTCTCGTCAATCTCTAGCCATTGACTAGAGGTTAGGGTACAGTCTGCTGGTCCCCTTGGTCTTGGATAAGTCTCGACTGAATTCAGTTGAGAATGGCTCAGTCCATGCCACCTTGATGCTTCCATTGAATGCTCCAATCCAAAATTAGAGTATTGTCCCTATTTTGGGTAATTCTAGGTTTAACATTCTATTTCTTGTTCCAAGGACTTTGGAGGCTTGGCTCAGTGATTGTCCCCTTTAGATTCAATCCTCAGATGTGTCCAAGGTGATGACAAGGCTTGGAATTGGCTGATTTTGGCAAATCGACCAAAAGTGCAAAAATCTACCTTGCCTTGGCAGATTTCAGCAAGGCAACTTGCCAATGTCATAATTTGGTGACACTGGCGATCTTAAAGCTTGATCCACCTAAAAGGGAGCATCCTTGTGCTTAATCCTTGAAGTGGGAGTCCTTTTTGATCGTTTGTGTATGTTTGAGGGTGTAGACAAGTTGAAGATCATGTCATTCCTTGATTGATCCTTTGTCTAAAAGCTCTGAGAGGGCTTGAAACCCTAATTTTGATAGTAGTGAATATTCACCCATCTTTGGGGAGACTGATGAGGCATAATGACACACCCATATTATGATGATGATTTGCACAGTAATGGGAAATCTTAGTGGTCAAAATTTGGGGTATGACAGATGCCCCTATTTAATCTTCTTGGACACGAATGTGTGAATGACGAAGGTATTCGGGCATTCGGGGTGCAAAAGGATTAAATATCGGAATATCCAAAATTTTGATGGTGGTTATGAATGCCAGATCGCATTCATCTTCTTTTGCTGAGCAATGATGCTTAGAAAAAGTAAACTTCCCCTCGATCCTAGTCTTCAGCCAAGGAACTGGTCTCAGTTTTCTTTTGTCAACTTCCCCTCGATCCTGGTTTCTTACCAAGGATCTGGTCTCAGTTTCTGATATAAACTTCCCCTCGTTCTTGGTTTCCTACCAAGGAACTGGTCTTAGTTTCTGATTTAAACTTCCCCTCGTTCTTGGTTTCCTACCAAGGAACTGGTCTTAGTTTCTGATTTAAACTTCCCCTCGTTCCTGGTTTTCAACCAAGGAACTGGTCCAAGTTTCCTTTGCCAATAAACTTTATTGACAAGGGATGTTATTCGTAGCGGTTTTCCTCAAACTTCTCACCGAATATTCTTGGGGAGATGCCATTTGATGGAAAAAGTTGATGTTAGACTTGTTGGGGAATCCAGTCGTCTGAGTTGTAGAGGTGCACAAACTTCTCTGTTAGAGACGCCATTTGTTTCTACTGGGGAAGACGAGTCTCCTGAAAGACTGCCTTCGTTTGGGGTCTTACATCATACTTTTCTCGGGATTTTCCCGGAGAAATGCCATATGATGGGATCCATTTTTGAGGTGCCAATGACCTTTTCATCAGTGGTTTTTCGGAGAAAAACCGCCGTATCACCGAATCTCTGATTATGAGGCTTTCTCTCGGGATTTTCCTTAATCCGAGAAAGCAAGGATATCATCTTCAATGGCGAAGAGTGATATCTGTTGAAAGTTTCTCTGGTTTTTCAGAGGTTCAAGTTATCAAAGTGGTCCAGGACCTATCTTTAATTTAGAAATAGCTGGAGGCGAGATTGTTTAGATGATTTACTTCCTGACGAGGAAAGAACTGACAACTCAATTGAGAGGACTTTTTATCACCAGGGACAAGACCGACTGGAGTGATAGTGATGCAATATGAAATGTGAATACAAATCAATAATGCATGATGTATGTATGTATATGCTGACAAAACTGATGCGACATATAAACTAAAGGATGAATATGACTGGATACTCGGCCATTGCAGGGCGAAGAAGTACCGTTGGTCCAAAAGTAGCAATTCTACCTTGCTTAGGAGAAGTAGTCCTCGCGGGGAACTATGTTGGTCGGGCTTAGGAGATGAGAACTCAGCCGAACAGGTTAGATGGAATAGTCGCATCCGACACTGTTGATCCTTCATTCAGGCGCACTGGCGTAGAAGGAGTACTTTGATTCTGCACTTTGAAGTTCGCTTACTTCTGGAGAAGCGGTTGATGCTCTTTTGATGTTCAACAGTCAAAAGAAATTGCCATCTTTATTTTAAAGCAGAAAAAGTTTTACAAGTAAAATTCATTTTTTGTTTTATTTCAAGAATCGTTGATCATGTTAAAATGTCGTTCTGTAAAGCTAAAACAAATAAGAATTACAAACAAAAGCACAAGGGCTCAAATTTTATTGATAAGATGGAGATCAGCTAAAGCGTAATTCCAAAGAGTATTTAAAAAGTTAGGAAATGGTAATTTATAGGGAAAAGGGCTACGTTGAAACATAACGACCATTATCCTTCTACCAACTTTGAATTCGGGACATCCTGAGCTTCTGTCGAAGATGACCTTGACTGGAGTTTTCCTCCGATGGACGGTGTAACTGCTGCTGCTGAGGGACTTGCCTCTGTTGAACATAGTTACTTGCCATTATCCCTACCTTTTTCCTGGATTGTACTGTGATGTTTCCAATCCACCAGGATGATTTTTTTATTTTGTCTCTAACTTTTTCCTGGACCGCCCTTTCAGGTTTTCAATCCACCGAGACGTTTTTTTTAGGCGAAGTATTTCTTGACTACATCAACATTCGTGGGGTAGGCAAATTCTTCTCCATCCATGGTTCCAAGTCTCAAGGCGCCGCCTGAGAAAGCTTTCGTGACCACATAGGGGCCATCATAATTCGGAGTCCATTTACCCCGAGAATCAGTGAGAAATGATTGTATCTTTTTGAGCACAAGGTCTCCTTTTCTGAAGACGCGAGGTCGGACCTTTTTGTCAAACGCCTTCTTCATTCTCTGTTGATAAAACTGACCGTGGCATAGTGTTGTGATTCGCTTCTCTTCAATCAGATTCAGTTCGTCGTGTCGACTTTGACACCATTCAGCTTTTGTAAGCTTTGCTTCCATCAATACCCGGATTGATGGGATCTCTACTTCGATGGGGAGCACTGCTTCCATGCCATATACTAGAGAGAAAGGGGTATCCCCTGTTGAAGTGCGGACAAATGTTCGATAACCATGAAGAGCAAAGGGTAGCATCTCGTGCTAGTCTTTGTAGGTTACAACCATCTTCTGAACAATCTTCTTGATGTTCTTGTTAGCCGCTTCTACCGCTCCGTTCATCTTGGGTCGGTAGGGAGATGAGTTATGGTGTTCACTCTTGAACTCTGCACACAACTCTTTCATCATCTTATTGTTCAAGTTGGATCCATTATCAGTAATGATCTGGTTTGGAACACCATAATGGCAGATGATATTGTTTTTGATAAATCGGACCACCACTTGTCGGGTTACATTAGCGTATGACGCTGCTTTGACCCACTTGGTGAAGTAATCAATGGCTACAAGGATGAACCGATGTCCGTTTGAAGCTTTGGGCTCAATCAACCTAATCATATCGATTCCCCATATGGAAAAAGGCCATGGGGAAGAAAGAACCTTGAGATGCGTTGGCGGTATATGAATTTTGTCAGAGTATATCTGACACTTATGACACCTCCTCATGTACTTGTAGCAGTCGGATTCCATTGTCAACCAATAGTACCCTACTCTTAGAATTTTTCTCGCCATTGTGTGTCCGTTGGCATGAGTGCCAAAGGACCCTTCTTGAATTTCTTTCATCAGCATGTCTGCTTCTGGTCTGTCGATGCATCGGAGCAAGACCTTGTCAAAATTTCTCTTATAGAGAGTATCACCGCTCAGGAAGAAGCTTCTTGCTAGTCTTCTGAGGGTTTTTCTGTCCTTCCTTAGTGCCCCAGGTGGGTACTCTTGTTTTTGAAGGAAGCATTTGATATCGTGATACCAAGGTTGGTCGTCTATGACTGCTTCAATCGTGAAGATGTAAGCGGGCCGTTCTAGGCGCATTATGTTGATCTTAGGTAGGTCGTTCCATTGACCTACATTAATCATGGAAGAGAGGGTGGCTAAAGTGTCAGTCATGTGATTCTCATCACGAGGGATATGATGAAACTCAACTCTGTTGAAGAAAGGTAACAACCTTCTTGCATAATCTTTGTAAGGAATCAGTCCTGATTGGTATGTGTTCCAATCTCCCTTTATCTGATTGATAACCAGGGCTGAGTCGCCATATACGTCCAAGTTTTTGATCCTTAAATCAATCGCTTCTTCGAGACCTATAATACAAGCTTCGTATTCGGCCTCGTTGTTTGTACACTTGAACGTAATTCGAGTGGTGAAAGGAATGTGGGTACCCTGAGGGGTAACAATTATTGCACCAATTACATTTCCATAATGATTAACTGCTCCGTCAAAGATTAGTCCCCACTAGGAACCTGGTTCTGGCCCCTCACTGGGTAGCGGTTCATCGTAATCTTTCATCTTTAGATACATGACATCTTCGTCTGGGAAGTCGAACCCGATTGGTTCTTGATTGTCAATCGGTTGATCAGCCAAATGATCGGCTAAAATACTTCCTTTAACGGCTTTTTAAGCATGGTACTCTATGTCATATTCTAATAGCAACATCTGCCAACGGGCAATCCTTCCCGTGAGAGCAGGTTTTTCAAATACATACTTGATTGGATCCATCTCAGAGAGCAACCAAGTAGTGTGACGAATCATGTACTGGCGCAGAAGTTTGGCTGACCAAGCCAAAGCACATCAAGTTTTCTCGAGCATCGTGTACCGAGTTTCACAGTCGGTGAACTTCTTACTTAGATAGTAAATGGCAGACTCTTTCCTTTTGGTTTCGTCTTGTTGGCCAAGTACACACCCCATTGAGTCTTCCAACACTGTGAGGTAGATGATCTGTGGTCTTTCTTCCACTGGAGGTGATAGAATCGGAGGATTCAACAGATATTCCTTAATACTGTCGAAGGCGGTTTGGCAATCTTCTGTCCAAACGCAATCCTGGTTCTTTTTTAGTAACTTGAAAATCGGCGCACATGTGGCAGTCATGAGGAATATGAATCTGGAGATGTAGTTCAAATGTCCCAGGAATCCTCTGACTTATTTTTTAGTTTTTGGATAAGGCATTTCTTGAATGGCCTTGACCTTGTCAGGATCAACCTCAATTCCTTTCTGGCTGACGATGAACCCTAAGAGTTTCCCTGAACGGACACCGAAGGTGCACTTGTTGGGATTCAAGCGGAGTTTGTATTTTCTCAACCGCTCGAATAGTTTTGACAGGTGGGTCACATGCTCCTCTTCTATCTTAGATTTTTCCATCATATCATGTCATGAAACAGAGTAGTCATGGCCCTTTGATAGGTTGCCCCGGCGTTCTTCAAACCGAACGGCATTACCTTGTAACAAAAGGTACCCCATGGGGTGATGAACGAAGTTTTCTCCATGTCTTTCGACACCATTTTGATCTGGTTATAGCCCAAGAATCCATCCATGAAAGAGAAAACTTTGAAATTTGTTGTACTGTCAATCAGCATGTCAATGTGTGGTAAAGGAAAGTCGTCCTTTGGACTAGCCTTGTTCAGATCTCTGACACACATTCTGACCTTTCCGTCCTTTTTCGGAACGGGTACGATATTGGCTAACCATTGAGGATATTCTGATGTGGCGAGAAAACCTGCGTCAATCTGTTTCTCTACCTCCTCTTTGATTTTGATGGCCATGTCCGGATGAGTGTGTCTCAACCTTTGCTTTACTGGCGGACATTTCGATCTTAACTGTAAGTGATGTTCCATGATGCTGGCATCCAACCCTGGCATATCCTGATAGGACCAAGCGAATACATCGGGGAATTCTTTGAGAAGCTTTATCAAACTCTCTTTGGCAGTTGGACTGAGCAGTGCCCCAATCCTGATCTCTTTTCTCTCTTGTTCCGAACCCAAGTTTACCGTTTACAACGGCTCTTTGTGAGGTTCAATGGACCTTTCCTCTTGTCTGAGTAGTCGGGAGATCTCTTCTGGAATTTCGTTGTCATCTTCTTCTTCAGCCTCAAATACCGGGAATTCAAAGTTGGGAGAAGGCATTGGATCGTATGTTTCAACGGAGTTTAAAACAAGCAATCTGCATGACGTGATGATTCGTGTTTAGAAGAGACAGAGAGAATGAAAACGTGTGTGCAGTGTATTTTTTTTATTACTGCTTGTTTTTATTATTGAATTGTTTTTTAGGATTACCATTTTTTGAGAAAGGCGAAAAGAGAAAACAGCAATTAATGCAGAAGTTACAGAACGACGTTATTTTATTAATGAACAAGTTGATTCTTGAAACTACAACCCTATAAAACAAAACTTTGTCGCTTTGGGTAAAGCGAATAGGGAAATTTACAGAAAGTGAGCCCTATCAAAACATTTGTTTCACTTGGGCAGGGTGAAAGGTTAAAGATGGCAATTACTTTGATTGGCGAACGACCTTCGGAGCATCAACTCCGACCCATTGGCGGCGAACTCCTCGGTGAATCACAAAGTCTGGCACCTTCCTTGATTTGTCTTCAGAAATAAATCTGATTTTTGGCAGAGCAGGATCATTGGAATCTGTCTCCCAGGCAGAGTTGTCGTAGGAGAATTCCTCTGTTGCATTTTGCATAGCATTTGTGCTCTCAGCTGTATCTCCCCATCCAGTTGGCTAGATATCTTCGAGCCTGATACGAGAGCTTTTGGGAGCGGTGTACTTGACCATATAGTCGTACTTTCCACTTGGTTGTCCCAAGGTGTCCCACACATCTTTGGAAATGGAGGAGTCATCTCTCTTGATGACGTTGACCTAGGGAAAAGCATAGTTGATGAATTCGAGTCCTGCAAACGTTGCAAATTCATCATCATGTTGCGTAGTTTTGGAATGACCTGAGTGTTGATCCTATGACATGGTGGGGACACTGGTATTCTGTTCAATGATGCTCAGCTGAGTTTCATTACTCGGCTGACTTTCTGGCCCCAAGTCTCCTGGGTAAGGCTGCCACATTGGCAGGCCATCCATCGGGCCATAGTAGTTGTGGTCAAAGTTGTCTTTCATCAGAGTGTCCTCCTCTAATGAATTTGGCGGAGCACGACATCCTTCCAGATCACAACCTCCGTATATCATTTCGACATCTGACCGTGGTATAAATTTTGGACTCTGTGCGAGATAGAAAAATGGCGTAGGCACCTCTTCCTGAGACATATAACCGTCCTTATTAAGATAGGACTTCCATTCTTCATCTGTGTCGGAGGGATCCTCCTCATTGATAGCATGGACTATTTGAGACACTGGGTGAAGGAAACCTCCACTGTGAAAGAAGTTCTGAATGGGATGAAGACTTTCATCGTTAGCAGCTGTCCGGGCATAGGTTACAGAAAAACCAAGACCCTTCTTTGTTGTATTGCTAGTAGGAATGACAAGTTATCCCCATCCTGTTGTATCGGTACTCTCGACTGCTTTAATAGCATCTTTGTATGAGGAAATCGATGTTCCTCCTCCGGATTGATCGTCCTTGTATAACGAAAGCGCTTGGAACTGGGTTCCGATTATCCCTTCTGGTTCCACATAAGTGGATGACGAAAAATTTCTGACGAGCAAGGCCTGTTCCCCACAGACTGTGATGAGTTGGCCGTTCTGGACGAACTTTAGCTTTTGGTGGAGGGTCGAGGTGACCGCTCCAGCCTGATATATCCAAGGTCTTCCTAATAAACAACCGTACGTTGCCCGGATGTCCATGACCTAGAAGGTGACTTGGAAAGTGTGAGGACCAATAGTTATGGGAAGGTCAACTTCGCCGATAACCGTTTTTCTGGATCCGTCGAACGCTTTGACGACGACCTCGCTGGTTCTCATCAGAGGGCCTTTGAATGATAATTGAGTCAAAGTGGACTTTGGCATAACATTCAGGGCTGACCCTGTGTCTACCAGTACGCTGGCTAAAGCATCGTCCTGGCAGTTGACTGTGATATTGAGCGCCATGTTATGACGACGACCTTCTTCCGGTAATTCCTCGTCGCTAAATCCCAAATTATTGCAAGAAGTGATGTTAGAGACAATACTATCGAACTGTCTGATTGTTACATCCTGTTCCACAAAGGCTTGCTCCAAGACTTTCTATAGAGCCTCCCTGTGAGCTTCTGAACTGAGTAACAATGATAATACCGAGATCTTTGAAGGAGTCTGTAATAGCTGATCAACAATGTTGTATTCACTCCTTTGGATGAGCTTCAGCATCTCATCATCATTTTTTGAAAGGTCGGGATTACTGGATTGACCGACTGATGAATTGGGAGCTTCTGTCTGAAGTTCCTTTTCTTTGTTGGACTCTCCAACTCCTCTATTGAAGATTCTACCACTTCGTGTTACACGACTGATGTCTGCAATATTCACGACGGAGGGTAATGGAATTTCCTTTCCATTTTCAATGGTTGTTGCACTGTATTTGTAAGGGATTTCCTTAGCTGATTCATACGGTAGTGGTCCCGGCAGATAGATGACTATGGGAACCTTCTGATTTTTCTGACCATCGTAAGTAATCTCAATCTGTTCCTGGTTAGGAACTCTTGATTCGTCGAGTAGAGGGATGATGGTAAAAACATTCCTGGTCCTCTAATGATCAGAGATGAAAACAACGTCCTCAATTTGATTGGCAAGATAGTTCGGCGACCAATTGATGGGTCCAGAACCTGGATATGGGCGGATCTCTCCACGATAACCCTGCCCCTGGAGAGCTGCTCGCACAAGGTAGCACCCTTGGTTACTTTTCGAACAGACTCCACAACGTTCATAATTGTGTGATGGCACCTGGCCACGCTCACTTTGAATACAATGTAACCTCACTAGGTTAGCTTCCACGGGTCGGACATCCTGACTTTGACGCCGAGTGGGGTTTCTGTTATTGATACTAATTTGTTGAGTATCTTCTACCATGTAGATTAGCATCCACCAATGATTTAACAAGTACTGAAGTGCTTCCTGGACAAGGGCACATCCCTGATCGTTTTCGCAACCCGCTTTACAGCTGTGATAATCATGTGATATCAGGAATCCGAGTCGGACCTGCTCAGCATGCAATTCTAGCAAGTTGGTATTCATCAAGCGAATGTCTAAGATCTGAACCATATTGATCTGATAAGGATTCCTATCATGGTAGTCCTGGATCCATCCAAAATCCATCTGGCGCTGGAGGGCCTCCTGTATGAAAGAGCATCCCTGTTTGTTTACCAAGCAAGTTAGACAAGAACTGTAATCGTGCCGCGGCAGATTATGATACTGGCTTTGCCTTGAGTGCATTGCCACCAGGTTGACATTCATCGCACAAATGTCATGGTTCTGAATGACGTTGGAATTCGTGTAAACCATGTTAAATCCACGAACTCGGTGCTCTTGGATCCATCCGAGATCCAACTGTTCCTGTAGAGCTGCTTGCACCACAGAACATCCTTGATTACTTTTAGAGCAGATATCACACTGATGATAATTATGAGGTGGCACATGGCCATATCCACTCTGTCTACAATACATCTTGACCAGATTGGTCCTTAACAAGAGTACATTATGAATTTGATAGACGTTGTTAAATTCTTTCTCAATCAAGTTGACTGCAGCTTTCTCATGTTGAGGCAGCGGGTTTGTGAGAACATTGGGATTTATATTTTTGAAAGATAAGACCCCGCTCCTAACAAGCTTTTGCACGTCAGATTTGAAATTGAGACAATTCTCTATGTTATGCCATGGTCCTCCTTGATGATAAGGGCATGTCTGATCCACCTTAAACCAAAAAGGTGGATTTTCTGGTACTGTAAGAGGAGACTTAGTCTGGATGTGCCCTTTGGCTAGTAGTAACGGAAATAGTTCTGCGTATAACATGGGTATAGGATCAAACCCTGGTGGCCGCATTGTACGGTTGTTATTGTATGGAGGACGAGCCTGCTGAAGAGGCTGTTGTGTCCTTTGCTGATTAGGTTGGCTCTGTGCAACCTGAGGCTGATACGTAGGAGCAGGCGCAGGGTTGATAGCAGGAGTCACAGCTGCTACTGGTTGATAATGTCGCCTATGCTTTCCGAGAGAGATATTCCCAATATCTTGATCTTTTTTCTTAGGGAGAGCACTACCGTATAGTTTTGTTCTACTTGATGATCCAGCGTCTTTTATTAGACGTCCTTCTCGGACGGCTTCCTCAGGGCGAACTCCCATACCGACCATCTCGGTGAAGTCACTGGGAGGTCTTTAAGAAGATCTTTGTCATCTCTTTTTCCTCAAGAGGTGGACAAATCTGAGCGGCAATTTCACGCCATCTCTGAGAGTACTCCTTAAAGGTTTCCTTGTCCTTTTGTGACATTGATCTGAGTTGATCTCTGTCCGGTGCCAGGTCCAAATTATATTTGTATTGTTGGACGAAGACAGTACCAAGATCTCTGAATGTACTAATCGTAGCACGGTTTAAACCCATGTACCATTTGAGTGTGGCACCGGTTAAACTATCCTGAAAGCAGTGAATCAGTAAGTCTTGATTCTCCGTCTGAGCTGACATTCGTCGAGCGTACATCACCAGATGGCTCTGAGGGCAAGAGTTACCCTTGTATTTTTCAAAGTCAAGCACTTGAAATTTGTGCAGAACTTTTACATTAGGGACCAGACAAAGGTCTGCGGCATCCTTTCCAAATAAATCCTGACCGCGGATGGCCTGTAGTTCCTTCTGCATTTCTAGGAACTGTTCCTGGAATAAATCCATTCTATCGAACATAGTTTCCTTCTTACCATAAGGTATCGGTGGAATCTGTCCTTCCGGGATAGTATGCGCCACAGGGGGTGGTACCGTGACTACGACAGTGAATCTTGGCATTTCCCAAAGTTTGTAACTTTCAGGAGTCTTCAGTATGCCTCTGGCATCTTCGCTTTCCCGAAGTTTGTAACCTTCAGGCCCAGCGGCTTCTGTTATGATTCCCTGATCTTCAGTGATCGGCGGAACATATCCTTCCGGGATATAGTTAACAGGCATGCCCCAAGGACGATCTTTCGGCATTTGATACCTAGGATCATACTTCTCCACTATGGGCGTTGAGGTGATCTTTGAGATCACAGTCCTTTGTAGCTGAGCTTCTGCCATGGCTTGCATGTCGTTACGAAGCTTTCTCATATCCTCTCTCAGAGCGTCGATCTCTTCTTTCAACTCTCTGTTTTCTTCCTCAAGATCATCCATCTTTTTCTGACGATTGGCCCGAGTATTATACGAATGTGACAGTTTGACTCTAGAACCGAGACACAAACGTGAGATTCGTAGGTAAGAAGAATACGCGATGTGAGAATGATGAATGCAATGATTATATTAATTGTTTTTTTGGTTTAATCAAAATAAACTTCGACAATTAGATTGCAAATATCAAACAGTGGGGAAACCCCTTTTTATTGAATTCAAAGGATTACAGAAATGGAAATACAGTAGATTACAAGGTGCAGAAACAGAAACCTAAGCTAATGGGTCCCGAGTCCTCTCTGAAGAGAAATCGGGTGCTGACTCTGGTACCTTTCTTTTCTTTGATCGGGGCTCTTGGACCGTTGTCGGGTTGTCACTCCTTTGCCAGGTGAAAGGAGCGAGCAAATTCCTTTGGTCATCTTGATTCTCTACAACATGTTACTCCAAAATTTCAATCAGAGCGTCCTTTTCTTTCAGTAGTTGCTGTATTTTGACGCACTCCATGTTGAGGGTGCGGTACTTGTTCTTCCAAGACCTCTTCTCCCGTTGAACTTTGTTGAGAGTAACCTGAAGCTTTTCAGTCTCAGTCATGAAGTACATGACAGACTTCCTTGGTGGAAGAACTCCGTGATGAGGATAAGGCATCTTTAGCTCGAGAGCTCTAGTTTGTACCCAGTGGAGATAAGGCTCCACCGAGACACAGTCCGGTTTTCCTAGAGACTCCCGTCCTTTCTTATGAACATGTTTCCAGGCGTTCACTATTTCCGTCTTTAGTGCTCTGTCACTTTCTCCTTCCTTGAAGAAAAGACCTTGCAGATGAACACCCCGTGGGACGTATCTCATCGGGTATCCAAATTGACGACGAACGAGAACTGGATGGTAATTGATTCCTCCCTTAGTTCCTATAAGGGGTACGTTGGGGAAGTTTCCACAATGGTCAATGATCCTGATTCCGTCATAAATCCTATTACACTAATCAATGTCAGAGTTGGTGAGGGACATGATTTTTTGCGACCAACGTAAGGCACTCTTGTGATCCGAAAAGCAGCAGACTTAGGCAAATGGGAGATAAACCATTTATAAAGTAGAGGTACACAGCATGTGATCTCCCCTCCGCTGTACAAATCTCCCAAGTGTACAGAATGATACGCATCTGCGAGCAAAGTTGGTACAGGGTTTCCAATGAGAAAAACCTTAATGGAGTTGATATCGACGAAGTTATTAATGTTGGGCAACAGAAATAACCCGTAGGTGAGTAAAACAAAGATGCTTTCAAAAGCAGTCACGTTCCCAATACTGGCGAAGTACAGGGCTTTCTTTGTCTAGAACTGGGCTGGCAAAACTTGTATGCCACCCTTAGTGGTCATGTGAGTCCTGACCTCAGACTCGTCCAAATGAATTGCTCTTGCAATGGTCTGATTCTTTGGAATTTCTTCCAGTCCAGAAATGGAGCTTGATCGGTAATGTGTAGATCAATCAGATGAGAATATTCCTCCAGCATTGGTGCTAGCTGGTAATCCAGGAATGTAAAACAATGATAGACCGAATCGTAGAACTGAATGAGCACATCCATGATTCCCTCAATCACATGGACTCTTAGCAGAGATAGCAAACCTCCGTACTTGGCTCTGAAAGCCTCGTGGTTTATGATCATCCTCGCCAAACCTCTTAAATCCTCTAGTTTTGGAATCTTGAAGGTATACTTATGAGTTCTCCTTCTACCGAAATCCATTAGTGTAATCCTTTTCTCTGATATTTGCAATCACAGTCTTAGTTTAATTTGAAAAACAGAGAGACTAGAAGAGAAATTTTTTGAATGTTTTAATGTTTTTTTAAATGAATGCATGAATGCAGCACACAAAATCATAGAAAAAGCATGGGGTCAAAGGGTTGTTGTCATGAAGTCAAGGCTCTACCCATCCCCAAAGGTTTATACTAGGGTGATTTTTGTACCTGTACTCAAAATCATCAGCTCCTCCCAGGATAACAAACAGCAAGCAGATCGCCAGCGAGCTGTATGAAATCTTAGAGTAAATGCTATTCACCGAGAATAAATCATCAGCCTCAAATGAGGGTAGTATCGCATGACAACTATTTCCGATAGTTTCCGCACTACAAAAAGGGTTGGCTCCTCAGCTTCTCAGACGTCACAATCGGCCCATTGCCTATGAGATGGAATGGGTTGCATTGGGAAGCCTCCACTGAGGTTGATGGTCGACCTCGTCGCCATCACTTATCTTAAGTGTATACTCAATCTTTCCACATACGGCATCACACGTATTCCCATTAGCAGAAAAATAAACACAGATATCAATTAGGAAAAGCAGTATATATATTTGTCCAAATGTCCTAGACTTTTAAAAAGCTATGAATCTTATGTTCCTGACAGAAAATGGTTCCCCAGCGGAGACGCCATTCTGTGGTTCCTTCCCCACTTAAAGGGTTTTGACCTAACATCCTAGTAAAGTTAACAAAGAGTCCTATCCCAGAAAGAAAGATCGGCCCCACGGTGCGCTACTTTTAAAGCTTCCACCTAATAAATGGGAAGAGAACAAGATCTCGCTACAAAGGTGAGACAGATCCTAATGACACGTCCCCAGTGAAGTCGCCATTTTTCTGTAGCGAGCGATTTTGGATGTGGTTGCGAAGCACTACCGCTCTTTGGTATCTACAGCTCGATTCATTTTTTATCCTATTGAAGCTGATGAAGGAAGGGAAATAGATGTCTCAAATTAACCCTGCTTGCAAACTGAGGTTAAACAGTCAAAACTGTTGGTTTACAGATGCTACAAAGATTCGGGGTCTCTATTAGGTTTATTTTGTTAAAAGTAGTGTTCGGTCGATGGGTGGGAGGTTAAGATGTTAGGACGGATGTATGAAAGTATGGTATTTTGGGTTTTTGTTTAGTGTGCTCGCTAAGATTTTTCTTTTAATCTTATGCCTACGTATTACCGTTTTTTCTGAAACAGGGAAATCAGAGCGATTGTAGTTCCTCCTATTCTATGGGAGGAAATGGTGTTTTGGTGTTTGTTCAAAGCCCAAGACATGAAGCTAAAGAGTCTATTTGTATCTTGTTCGAAGCCCAAGATGTGAAGCTAAAAGGTGTTGTCTTTAGAGAGAATTTGTCATCTCTAAAGAGGGTCTGTTTGTCACAACTGTTTATAAAGGAGAATTACTTTAACCGGGATATGTGAATCTGGCAATGCCATAATTTCCTTTATAGGGGGGTTCCAACCTGAAGGGGAAGACTTTAACTCAGTGTAGAGCAATGCTATCTTTCCTTAGGAATTTTTCATGCTAAAAGAGGGACAGTGACATGGATGTAAATAATCCAGAGGCTTGCCGCTTACAGCGATTAGATGAAGGGGAATGAGTTGTTGATGTTTGTGTACTGTGAACGAGGCACATCTTTGATGCTAAAAGGTTGATTGGATCAACCAGTGGTTTTCTTATACAAAGTCTAAGAGGAGGATAATATGTTTTCCTTATACAAAGCCTAGGAGGAGGCTAGTGGCCCAACAAGAGGGAGTTTTTGTGTGTCTCGTACGAAGCCCGAGAGAGAGGCTAAAAGGGTTGACTCAACAGGAGAATATTTTATGGTATCTCGTACGAAGCCCGAGATGGAGGCTAAAAGGTTTTGACTCAATAGGAGAATCTTTTATACTCAACAAGAGAGTGTTTTTGTATCTCGTACGAAGCCCGAGATGGAGGCTAAAGATGGTGACTCACCAAGAGAATCTTTTATACTCAACAAGAGAGTGATTTTGTATCTTGTACGAAGCCCGAGATGGAGGCTAAAGATGGTGATTGACTCAACGAGGGAGTCTCTTAGTATCTCGTATAAAGCCCGAGATGGAGGTTAAAATTGTTAGCTCCGCTAGGGAGAATCATTGTACAAAGCCCAAGAGGAGGCTATGGTGACTGTTTCAGTTGAGTGACAGGTCCAGTATGCTAATTTAAAGAGAAAATCAGTTCTTATATGAGTAATGTTTTCCCTCAGGGATTTTGATTCGAGGATCAGGGATATTTCCTGTTCTTTAAGGAAGTGGGAAATCCGAAGGGTATTGAGACTGTCCGAGTCTACGGGTTTTCTTCCTATTTTTGAAGGGAGCTTGAGAATGTCTTGGAGACTCAAGGAAATTAAACTGTCCAAGTCTCAAGTTTCATCTTTTGTACTATGCTTTGAGAAACAGTAGTAGACTCTTGGAAAGGCTGTTCTATTAAGATGACTAATTTATGTTCCTACACCTCTAGGAGGTTGTCGGGACAATTTATACGAAGCCCAAGAGGAGGCTAGAAACTTTTAAGAAGCCGATAGGTCCTTGTATGAAGCCCAAGAGGAGGCTATCGTTCCCGGAGGAAGAATCATTATACGAAGCCTAAGAGGAGGCTATGAATACTTCTGAGAAGCTGACGGATTCTTGTACTAAGCCCAAGAGGCGGTGGTGATACTTTTAGGAAGCCTGTGGGTCCTTGAACAATGCCCAAGAGGAGGCCGATGTTTTTAAGAAGCCGATGGGTCCCCAAACCCTGAGAAATTCAAGACAGACTATTCACGAGGAATAGATCAAGCCAGGAAAGTCCGAGAATTTGGAAGAAACTCAAGAGATACAATTCACGGAGAAGAGATCATCTATGGGGAATAGAGTTTCTTGACAAGTGCTTTTAAGAAGCCTGTGGGTCCCCAAACCCCGAGAAATTCAAGACAGGCTATTCACGAGGAATAGATCAAGCCAGGAAAGTCCGAGAATTTGGAAGAAACTCAAGAGATGCAATTCACGGAGAAGAGATCATATCTGGGGAATAGAGTATCTTGACAACTTCTACGAGTGACAGTCTATGAAAGGGTTCACCGAGAATACTGCCTTTCATGTCTCCATATTGTCTCCATACTGTGTCTGGTAATCCTATGGGGATCTAGTTTTGACTATTTCTAAGAGTGATCAACGGGCTTAATGCTAGACGTAGTTGCCGGGGAAACTCTAAATATCTATTCTAGTATTACACAGTTGATATGAGTTTATGAAAAAAGACTTACAGTGAAACAGCCCCACAATACAGTTATATGTATATGAAAGTGGTAAATGAAAGCATATAAACACTTATTTGGTTGTAGAGCTTCCATGCCGTTTGGTTAGTTGTTCAATAAAGAAAGATTGAAAACAACAGTATATTTCAAAATCAAAGGAGAAAGTGTTTTGAAAAAGAAAGATTTGGGGCTTACAGCTCAAGGAGAGGCCCAGGGTTTTATCAGTGAGCGCACTGTTTGAATTTGTACAGAGGGACTTATACAAGTGACTGAGGCCTAAAACTTGTTTTCTGTACAAAGGGATGGGTCTTACACTCTCTCAAGAGGCCCAAAACGTCTTAAAGAAAAGAAATGGGTCTTACTACTCGAGGGTGGGCCCAAGATTTATTTTTCAACGGATGATGATCGCGTCGAACTTTTTTGAAATACAACGGGACTTATACCATAAGTGAGGCCCAAAATAGGTTGTATTTACAAAGGGTTGGGTCTTACACTCTATTAGAGGCCCAAAAGAAAAAGAGTGTGGCTTATAACACGAGGGTAGGCCCAGATGATTTTTCGTTTAAAATGGCGATCGCGCCGAGATTTTTGAAAACGCAGTGGGTCTTATACAATGCATTGAGGCCCAAAATGGTTTGGTTTTCAAAGGGGGTTGGGTCTTACACTCTAATAGAGGCCCAAAGTTTTGAAAACCCTAATTTGTTTTCAAAATGTATTTTAATTGAATAAAAATTCAATTAAAATGATCAAAATTGTTTAACATATGGAAAACAAATTGTGATCTTGGATTAATGCTTCAAAAATTAAGTATTGCCCTACAAAATAATTAGAAGTCATTAAAAGTTGCAAAATCAAGATGGAAAAAATATTCAAAATGTCAAAAACAATTAAAATATTAATTCTTTGCAAAAATATCAATTATATAAAATAAATAATATTTTTGGGATTTTTTGGGAAAATCAAATATTTTAACATTTTTGTGAATTATTAAAAAAAAGAATCAACTCAAAATCATTAAAACTCAGAGAAAAATTAATTTTTGAATCAATTAAATAAAATCACAAAATTCAAATATTTGAATTTGTGAAAATGGCGCCAAGAACATGGACCAAGAACACGCGCGTTTTCTGCCTTGCCCAGATTTGCATTTTCTATCCAATCTCACTGAATACTTGATCATATCATGCAATCCACATACCAATCAACTCGTTTCAACCTCACGATCATGTCTATGGCAATTAATTTCATTTAAATTAAGCATAAAACAAGAAATCACAAAAAATCCTAAAGAACCCTAAATTCTGCATGAAGGCTGGGATTTTTAATACATGATTCAAACAAAGCAATTACTTGAGGGGAAACATTCCATGCATGATTATGAACATTTGGCAAAAGTATTGTGCGAGGAAATATGCATAGATTGAGAGATGACCAAGTTTAGGCTTACCTCTAGGTCGTGACAGCAAGAGCAAATTGATTTCTGAGTAGGATGTGTTACAGATGAATTGTGATGATCTGAACAACTTCCCTACACCATATGGAGTGTGTTTGAATGCTTGGACTTGATGGAAATTGGCTGGATCACTTCATGGCATCTCAACTGCACTTTGGTTAAAACCTTGAGCAATTGACTGGTGATTCTGAGAAATCAGTGTTCCAGATGTTGTTTAAGTGTTTGATCAGCTCACATATGATGTATATGAGGTGTGTGTGTGTGTGTGATTGGTTTGAGTGGAATTGCTCTCTAATGAAAAACCCGATAGTGACTTGCTAAGAAAGGCATTTTTGAGAGTGAGAAGTGGATTTTGAGAAAGGCAAGTGTTGTAGGCCTTTGGTGTACTTAAACTGATTACAATTGAGCTCTATTTATAGTAGAGCAAGTTTGTTTTGAAATGAATAGTGAATGGCAACTGCTGAGTAGGTTTGGCCAATGTTGGCAAATGAAAATCCAAGTCTCCTCTAGCCATTGACTAGAGGTTAAGGCATAGGCTGCTGGTCCCCTTGGTCTTAGATAAGTCTTGACTGAATTCAGTTGAGAATGGCTCAGTCCATGCCACCTTGATGCTTCCATTGAATGCTCCAATCCAAAATTGGAGTCTTGTCCCTATTTTGGGCAATTCTAGGTTTAGCATGCTATTTCTTGTTCCAAGGACTTTGGAGGCTTGGCTCAGTGATTGTCTCATTTAGATTCAATCCTCAGATGTGTCCAAGGTGATGACAAGGCTTGGAATTGGCTGATTTTGGTAAATCGACCAAAAGTGCAAAAATCTGCCTTGCCTTGGCAGATTTCAGCAAGGCAACTTGCCAATGTCATATCTCATGGCTCAAGTTGAATTTGGTGATGTTCTTGGCCATTTTGGAAAGCCCTTACATGATACAACAACTGTTTGATCATATTTGGTTTTGATACTTTTTAGATCCAAGTGAAAAATGTCCCTACATTTGGAAAAAAGTAAGGCAAAATCTGACTTAGTGAAATTTTCACTAAGTGTTGGAACAAAGTGACTTTTCTTGATTTTGATCACTCCATAACTCAAAATCCATGAGGAATTTGGACATAGGTCAGTATGAAGCTTTTGTAGAGGCAAATGAGATCTAAAAATCAAGCCTTGGATGGAAAAAAAAATGGCTTTGTGGTTTAGGAGTTATGATCCTCCAAAGTTGGTACCTTTGTCACTTTTTTCTTAACTTAGAAAATTTTGTAAGTTTTTATGGTTACCCCTTTTACAAGTTATCCCATTTTATTTGATTTTTCTTGATGAATGATAATTAAAATCATACATAAACATCATTTTAGGGTTAAAAATCCATTTTTGTGAAAAATCTCAAAAAGTCAAAGTTGACTTTTGTGCACAGTTGACTTTTTATCCGATGAATTCCAAACTGTGCAATTCTTAAGGAAATCATGTCCTTGACCTAAATCAAACTTGATGGACATATTCTATGGGTGTTATAGGGTATATTGAATCATGTCTTAGGGTTTGGGAGCATGTCTTGGTCAAAATTCAAAGTTACAGTTGACTTTTCCCGCGAAACCCTAACTGTGGTTCAGATGAAATTGAAACTTGTTGCTCAAGCTCCTTGGATCAATCCATTGTTCCAAATGGATCAATATGGCATATTGGAGACCCTCAAATCATGTCTTGAGGTTTTGGTTCATAATTGGTCCCAAAAGTCAACTTAGGGGTGAATTAGGTCAAGAAACCCTAATTCCTGATTTTTGATGAATGCATCCCCTGAGGCAAAATTGACTTAATGATTAGGTCCATGAGGTTCCATGGAGCATATTAGGTTATGTTTTGGATCTTTGGCTCATGCCCAGAGGAAAATTTCCATCTGGAGGCCCTGGTCGACCAAAACCCTAATTTGGTGACATTGGCGATCTTGAAGCTTGATCCACCTAAAAGGGAGCATCCTTGTGCTTAATCCTTGAAGTGGGAGTCCTTTTTTTATCCTTTGTGTATTTTTGAGGGTGTAGACAAGTTGAAGATCATGTCATTCCTTGATTGATCCTTTGTCTAAAGCTTTGAGAGGGCTTGAAACCCTAATTTTGATAGTAGTGAATACTCACCCATCTTTAGGGAGACTGATGAGGCATAATGACACACCCAAATTGTGATGATGATTTGCACAGTAATGCAAAATCTTAGTGGTCAAATTTTGTGGTATGACAATGGGGAAGAAAGGACTTTGAGACGCGTTGGCGGTACATGGATTTTGTCATCGTATATCTGACATTTGTGACACTACCTCATGTAGTTGTAGCAATCGGATACCATGGTCAACCAATAGTACCCTGCTCTTAGAATTTTTCTCACCATTATGTGTCTGTTAGCATGAGTGCCAAAGGATCCTTTGTGAATTTCTTTTATCAGCATGTTTGCTTCTTACCTGTCTACGCATCAGAGCAAGACCATGTCGAAGTTTCTCTTATAGAGTGTATCATTGTTCAGGAAGAAGTTGCCTGCCATCCTTCTGAGGTTCTTCATGTCTTTTCTTGAAGCCCTAGGTGGGTATTCTTGTCTTTGAAGGAAGCACTTGATATCATGATACCATGGTTTATCGTCTATGACTGCTTCGATCGCGAAGATGTAAGCGGACCGTTCTAGGCGCATTATGTCAATCCTAGGTATGTCATTCCATTGACCTACACTAATCATGGAAGAGAGAGTGGCTAGTGCATCAGCCATGTGATTCTCTTAACGAGGGATATGATGAAACTCGATTCTGTTGAAGAATGGTAACAACCTTCTCGCATAATCTTTGTAAGGAATCATTCCTGATTGGTATGTGTTCCAATTTCCTTTGATCTGATTGATAACCAGGACTGAGTCTCCATACACATCCAAGTTCTTGATCCTTAAGTCAATCGCTTCTTCGAGACCAATGATACAAGCTTCGTATTCGGCCTCGTTGTTTGTACACTTGAATGTCAGTCTGGTGGTGAAAGGAATGTGGGTACCCTGAGGTGTTACGATGATTGGCCCAATTTTGTTTCCATAAGTGTTGACAGCTCCGTCAAAAATTAGTCCCCATTGGGATCCTGGTTCTGGCCCTTCACTGGGTAGTGGTTCATCGCAATCTTTCATTTTCAAGTACATGACATCTTCGTCTGGGAAGTCATATCCGACTGATTCTTGATCATCAATTGGTTGATGAGCGAAATGATCAGCTAAAATACTTCCTTTGACGACTTTCTGAGCATGGTACTCGATGTCGTATTCTGATAACAACATCTGCCAACGGGCAATCCTTCCCGTGAGAGCAGGTTTTTTAAAGACGTATTTGATCGGATCCATTTCGGAGATTAACTAAGTAGCGTGACAAATCATGTACTGGCGAAGACGTTTGGCTGCCCAAGCCAGAGCACAGCAAGTTTTCTCAAGCATAGTGTACCGAGTTTAACAGTCAGTAAATTTCTTACTTAAATAGTAAATGTCAGACTCCTTACTTATGGTTTCGCCTTGTTGGCCAAGTACACAACCCATTGAGTCTTCCAAGACTGTTAGGTATATGATCAGTGGTCTTCCTTCTACTGGAGGAGATCGAATCGGTGGATTCAACAGATTTTCCTTGATACTGTCGAAAGCTTTTTGGCAATCTTCCGTCCATACACAACTTTGATTCTTTTTTAGTAGTTTGAAAATTGGTGCGTATGTCGCGGTCATAAGAGATATGAATCTGGAAATGTAATTCAGGCATCCCATAAATCCTCTGACTTGTTTTTCAGTCTTTGGCGAAGGCATTTCTTGAATGGCCTTGACAGTTTCAGGATCAACCTCAATTCCTTTCTGGCTGACGATGAACCCTAAAAGTTTTCCTGAGCGGATACCGAATTTTCATTTGTTGGGATTCAAGCGGAGTTTATACTTTCTCAGACGCTCGAATAGTTTTAACAAGTGGGTCACATGCTGCTCTTCTATTTTAGATTTGACAGTCATGTCATCGATGAAAGCTCTTGTGTTTTGGAAAAATTTTGGTAAAACATAAATGCTGAAAAAGAAGCGTTAACATGAAGATCAAGCTGAATAATTCTGCAGAAGATAAGATGTCGAATGAGATGTCCCAGCATGTAGACTCGACATCCTGGACTGTTATAACAGATTGATTTAAATCTGTTTTATATATGCTACAAGATTCAGGAGAAATCGCAGGAGTGGATCAAGGAGATGGAAAGCCCAAGACAGCAGAAGACTATAAATAGTATACTTAGGTCTAGGGTTTAAGTACTGTACTTTTTGTGTCGATGCAACAATTGTAACCTAGTTCTCTTTTCTAAAATAAGGGTTTAGGTTTTGAGAGTCGTTGGCTCTTAGGATTGTAGGTCCCCTCTGTAGTATGCGATGCAGAGAGGACGGCATAGGTGCAGGTACACAACCAGAAGCCTTTAGGTAATGGTTGTTGTATTGTTCTTGGATGAAGCTTTTAAGCAAGTCCAAGATAACTTCTTGGTCAAGGAAATCATGATGGGTTCTGAATTGGCAGATAACAGAAACGTCACAGGTGGTGATGAAGGATGTGAGTAGGTCTCTCATATCAGAGTTGTAAACATTAGAGTTTAGCTTTGGTAAAGATATTCATTGAGGGTAGTGATTAGGATAAAGTTGTAAACGGGGGAGTTTAGCTTTAGGGTAATACTACAAGATAATGAAGTCTTCATCCTGGATTGGTATCCCCCAGAGTAGGTGAATTGCACCGAACTGGGTTAACATATCTTGTGGTAATTTTACATTCTGCACTTTACAGTTTTGTTGTATGTGTTCTTGACTGAGATGTCACAACAGGATGTCTCGACATCTTTTGTGACTGTGCTGCTGGACTTCATAACAGCAGTTGTGTATTCAACCTTGTTTATTATAGATGCAGTAATCAATGTCTTAACATTGAGATGGGACATTAGAGTATCTGCATAACTAGAATTTCAATTGGTATCAGAGCAGGCATCCTGGTCTGTTTCTGGATGAGATCCATGGAGTACTTTCTGGTGATTAAACAAGGAAGAGTTGGAAGAAGCAGTTCAATCGTCTGATAATTGAAGAGGAGTGTTCTGGTTCCTTATTATCTGAAGGGTTCTGCAACAACAAACAGGAGGAGTGGTAGTTCTCTTGGGTGGTGTCCTGAAATATGTCTTGACATCTTGTCTAGGGCAAGTTGAAGTTGTTCTTTAGTGATTCTGCTGCAGATGTTTCTGATTGAAGGATTCAAGTAGTATGGGATACTGGAGTAATGATTGAAGGAAGATTGTAGTTGTCCTTACCTAGTTCTGTTCTTGTAGATGTCATCCGGTTTGAAGACACAAAGCATTTCGAAGTCGGGAGCAGAGGGATTTTATTGTGATGGTTGAGTCCTAAGTGATTTGGTACATGGATGAGTGGCGTCATCATGTATGCTGAAGTCAGATTGAAGAGAAGGGGTAAGATGAATTATCAAACTCATGCTCTAGGGGTTTAATGATTTCTTGTTGGCTAAGTTGTTTAAGACACTTGATATGATGATCAAGTCCAATCAAGGTAATTCAGTCATATTCTGGAGTGTTCTAGTTATTCTTCAGACTAGAAGGGGTTTTCTAGGAGGCATGGGAGAGAAGACCGTGGAGGTGATTTATTTTCACCATCCACAAAAATGTGCAAGTAAGAACTCATACTTCTCAACCCTAAGGATGAGTTCACACGGTTGAGGTAATTAGGATTCGTTCAGAGAGATTTTTAAGAGCTTGAGTCAAGGGGGCAGCCTTGATATCTCAACAACTTGCACAAACAGAAGACAGCCTGAAGAGGAATATCTTGGTGATATTCAGAAGATGCTGGAATCGGATAAGGGTTAAAACTACAAGGATTTAAGATTAATTTCTTTGTGTAGATTGATTATCCTTGTGATTCAAGATTGAGGATGTTTCTGTCAGATGTTCTAACATCTTTTCAACAGAGGTTTGGAGAATCATGGGAGGGGTTCTACATTCGCTCAGAAGTCTCCTAGGTGTTGACCTGGGATTATTGGCTTAGCATCTTTTCCTGGAAAGTATTGTGAATGACTTGTCCAGATGGTGATGCTGTTGAAGATGGAGATGGAAGACTATGATAACATCATAATCTTGATGACTACTTGGATTGGTTTATTTCTGATCCAGGTACTATAGGGCATTCCAGAATGCTCATCATGGAGTTCAGATAGGTGGCAATATCAGCAACTTCGTGAAGACGGCTCTACTCAAGGAAAGGTGGAATTCTTGGTATAGCTATGGGGGGTAGTTTCTAACTATTCCTTCTGAAGATTCAGACAGTGGCAGGTCTGAAGTCTTTGGAGAAGCACTGGCAGGTATTCACCAAGGTGTGAGCTTGTATGGAATAATTGCAAAATCAACAAGATAGAGGTTGTCTACTCAAACTTGGTTAGTGAATCAAGTCTATGAGAGCATGGGACTCTTGTTCTGTTAAGGGAGGAAGTTCTTTCTAGTGGCAGAAGAAGGAGCTAAATTCAACAACTAGATGTCGAATCAGAATGTTTTGACATCTAGTTCAACATCAGAATCTCAGTTGGTGAAGTGGCACATCAACTTAAGATAGGGTGATCTACAGGAATGAACAATAGGATGCTTCGAAAAGATCGTTCTCATGGCAGTTTGCGGGAGCTGCAGGAAGGAGAAGATGTTACATGTCCATGGCTTAGGGAGTCTAAGTGTGTTTGCTATTGAGCAAGTGGAACATGTGACTTGAAGATCAAGTTTCATTGGTGGATCAGGATATCTTTGAGAGATTTCAGAAAAATGTGAAAAGGTTAAACTGTGGCATTTGGCTATTTTCATATGAGGATTCATGAAGGAGGTGATCAAACTGTGGTAATTGGTTGATCTCAGAAGTGGATTCGAAGAATCAAGATAATCAGAGTGCAGCAGCTGGTTAGTCTTGAGGATTGTCTTGGAACAAGTTACTCTTGGGCAGAAGGGTGATGAGTTGAAGACTCAAGGATATTTTTCTTCTTAAAGGTGGATGAGAGTTTATTTCTCTCTTTCTGGAGTTCTTATTGATGAGGCTTGTGGAGCAAAAGTCATTAAAGTTCTTCAGTTTTGTTTTTTTTTGGGATTACTAAGCTATAGTAAGTCCAGTTGGTGGAGCATATCAAGAATCATTGTGATGATGTCTTGGTGTGTGGAAGATATTCTAACTTGGTGTTAGGACATTATCTGGGTTGGATATCCTTGGTGAAGGATGATTATGCTCTAGACCAGGAGCTTGGTGCCTACATTATGCCCAAGGAGCGTCTACATAATCATACGGAAGAATGATGAAGTAGAAGGACTGCCTTGGATGGAGAATGTAGAGAAGACTGAAGTAGATCAGGTATTGATTGCTTGGAAGTACGAATATGAAGATATTCATCAGCTGATCAGGAGTATTCTAGCTTATCATACGGGAGAACGATTGGGAATGACTGCCTTTGGAGAGTTGGGTGATTATCAGATGGTGAGGCCTTGCTAAGGCCAGATGAAAAGCTTGTGGAGGGGATACCACCCCTAATTGGCAAGTCATGCTTTTCTAAAGCATGTGTCCGGTATCTGACACCGATGGGAGAAACAAACTAAGAGGTATGGTATCTCTTTGGGGAGTGTGCTACATTCCAGGCAAATTGGATTTTATCTCAAGCAGCTGGAGGTCTATACATGAGAATTCAGGTGGAGTTCGTATGGTGTGTAGATGGTTGCAGAAAGAGGGGGATCAATGGGACTTTGATCTTAATCCAAGAGTTTGTTACTAATGGAGGATGGCGATCCTTATGTGACCTCACGATAGTATGACGGGACTTCATGTGTGAGTGATTATTGGTTCTTGTCAGAAGAAGCAATAAGAGAGTTGATGATTGTGTTCAGCAGGTGGCTTGAACTGAGGGTGCACTCTTGAAGACATGAAGATGCGTCTTATGGTTTCCATTCATTAGCTAGGTGTTCTGTGGAGGAGCACTGGTTACCTTAGATAGGGGGAGTTGCTCCTTGATCTAAGATTTTCTGCTAAGGTGCAGTTGGAATTCCATTTTGTATTGTACGTCAAGCAAACTGTGATTATGTGTCCATCCTAGGAGGATGAGATGTCAAGAAGGATGTCTTGGCATTCTTGTATTGTTGCAAGTTAGGGGAGACTTGGCAGTGCAGGCTACATGGTTCTTATTGGATGCTTAAGAATCATTGGTTGAGTCTGGGGGAATTTATTTTTCTCTGCGGATTGTGATCACAAAACTGTGAAGTTATTAATCAATACAAAAATTTTTGGTAGATAATGTCTAATTGCTACTGCTTCTGCTGTTCTGCTACTGTCTGCTTGCTTTTGATTGATTACCCTTAATGCATAGTTGCTTGGTTTGTCATATTATGGCTAAAAAGGGGGAGAAGTAAGTAGTAGTAGTGTTCCTTGGTTGTTTCCTTGAGGGGGAGATGGATGTGGTATGCAAAGGTTGTTTTAGCCAAAATTTGCCAAAAAGGGGGAGATTGAAAGCTCTTGTGTTTTGAACAAATTTTGGTAAAACATCAATGCTGAAAAAGAAGCGTCAACATGAAGATCAAGCTGAATAATTCTACAGAAGATAAGATGTCGAATGAGTTGTCCCAGCATGCAGACTCGACATCCTGGACTGTTATAACAGATTGATTTAAATCTGTTTTATATATGCTGCAAGATTCAGGAGAAATCGCGGGAGTGGATCAAGGAGATGGAAAGCCCAAGACAGCAGAAGACTATAAATATTAGACTTAGGTCGAGGGTTTAAGTACTGTACTTTTTGTGTCGATGCAACAATTGTAACCTAGTTCTCTTTTGTAAAATAAGGGTTTAGGTTTTAAGAGTCGTTGGCTCTTAGGGTTGTAGTTCCCCTTTGTAGTATGGGATGCAGAGAGGACGACATAGGTGCGGGTTCAGAACCAGAAGCCTTTAGGTTATGGTTGTTGTATTGTTCTTGGACGAAGCTTTTAATCAAGTCCAAGATAACTTCTTGGTCAAGGAAATCATAACGGGTTCTGAATTGGCAGATAACAGAAACATCACAGGTGGTGATGAAGGATGTGAGTAGGTCTCTCATATCAGAGTTGTAAACGTTAGAGTTTAGCTTTGGTAAAGATATTCATTGAGGGTAGTGATTAGGATAAAGTTGTAAACGGGGGAGTTTAGCTTTAGGGTAATACTACAAGATAATGAAGTCTTCATCCTGGATTGGTATCCCCCAGAGTAGGTGAATTGCACCGAACTGGGTCAACATATCTTGTGTTAATTTTACATTCTGCACTTTACAGTTTTGTTGTATGTGTTCTTGACTGAGATGTCACAACAGGATGTCTAGACATCTTTTGTGACTGTGTTGCTGCACTTCATAACAGCAGTTGTGTATTCAACCTTGTTTATTATAGATGCAGTAATCAATGTCTTAACATTGAGATGGGACATTAGAGTATCTGCATAACCAAAATTTCAATCGACATACACTTCGATTTCTTTGTGTATCATGTCGTGAAACAGAGTAGTCAGGGCCCTTTGATAGGTTGCCCCGGCGTTCTTCAAACCGAATGGCATTACCTTGTAACAAAAGGTGCCCCATGGGGTGATGAATGAAGCTTTCTCCATGTCTTCCGGCACCATTTTGAACTTTGTTGTACTGTCTACCAGCATGTCTATGTGCAGTAAGGGGAAGTCGTCCTTTGGACTTGCTTTGTTCAGATCCCTGCAGTCTACACACATTCTGACTTTTCCATCCTTTTTCGTAACTGGTACTATGTTGGCTAGCCATTGAGGATATTCTGAGGTGGGGGGGAAACCCGCGTCAATCTGTTTCTGCACTTCCTCCTTAATTTTGATAGCCATATCCGGGTGAGTGCGTCTCAGTCTTTGTTTTACTAGCGGACATTCTGATATTAACGGTACATGATGTTCCACGATGCTGGTATCCAACCCTGGCATGTCCTGATAGGACAAAGCAAACACATCTGGAAACTCTTTGAGAAGTTTTATCAAGTCTTCTCGGACAGTCGGATTGAGCAGTGCCCCAATCTTGACTTCTTTCCTCTCTTCCTCTGAACCCAAGTTGACCATTTCCAACGGCTCTTTGTGAGGCTCAATAGACTTTTCCTCTTGTCTGAGTAATTGGGAGATCTCTTCTGGAATTTCTTTGTCCTCTTCTTCTTCAACTTCAAATACCGGGAATTCAAAGTTGGGAGAAGGCATTGGATCGTATGTTTCAACGGAGTTTAAAACAAGCAATCTGCATGACGTGATGATTGTTTTTTAGAAGAGATAGAGAGAAATGAAAGAGTGTGTGCAGTGTATTTTCTGAAAAATGCTTGTTAGTGTTAATTTTGGTTGTTTTAGGATTACCATTTTCTGAAAAGCGAAAAGGGAAAATAGCAATAACTGTGGAAGTTACAGAACGACGTTATTTATTTATAATTTGGTCAATTCTTGAAACTAAAACCCTATAAAACAAAACTCTGTCACTTTGGGCGGAGCGAAGAGGGACATTTACAGAAAGCGAGCCCCATAAAAACATCTGTTTCACCTGGGCAGGGTGAAAGGTTAAAACAAAGATGGAAATTACTTAGACTTATAGACAACTTTCGGGACATCGACAGAAACCCATTGGCGACGAACTCCTCGGTGAATCACAAAGTTTGGTACCTTTTTTCTTGGTTTGTCCTCAGAAATGACTCTGATTTCTGGCAGAGCAGGATCGTTGAAGTCTTCCTCCCATGCAGAGTTGTCGTAAACGAACTCTTCTGTTGTATCTTCCTTAGTGTTTTCACTCTCGAGAGGATCTCCCCATCCAGTTGGCTGCATGTCTTCGAGCCTGATACGAGAGCTTTCAGGAGCGGTGTACTTGAGCAAGAAGTCGTACTTGCCACTCAGCTGTCCTAAGGTGTCCCATACTTCTGTGGGACTGAAGGAGTCATCTTTCTCGATGACGTTGACCTCAGGAAAAGCATAGTTGATGAACTCTTGTCCTGCAATCTTTGTAGATTCAACGTTATGCTGGATATCTTCGGAATGCCCTGAGTAATGATCCCATGACTTGGTGGGGACACAGGTATTCTTTTCAATATTGCTCAGCTGATACGCGTCATTTGGCTGACTTTTTTGCCCCAAGTCTTTTGGGTATGACTGCCAGATAGGCAAGTCATCCAGGGGATCATTATAGTCTTGATCAAAGTTGTCCTTCATTAGATCATCTTCTAATGAGTTAGGTGGAGCACGACATCCCTCAGGATTGCAATCTCCATAGATCATCCGGAAGTCTGATCTTGGTATATATCTCAGGCCCTGCGTGGGAAAACAGAATGGCATGTGCGTTTCTTCCTGAGACATATAACCGTTGACGTTGAGATAAGATTTCCACTCCTCATCCGTATCGGAGGAGTCACTCTTATTGATGGTGTGTACTTCTTGAGACAATGGGTGGAGGAAGCCTCCATTGTGGAAAAAGTCCTGAATGGGATGACAACTTTCGTCTTTAGTAGTCTGGGTACAGGCTGAAGAAAAACCAAGACCTTTCTTCGTCTTGTTATCAGTAGGAATGACAAGTTGTCCCCATCCTTTTGCATTGTTACTCTTAATTGCTTTGAGAGCATCTTTGTATGAGGAAATCGATGTTCCTTTTTCTGATCGATTCTCATTGCTCACTGAGAGTGCCTGGAACTGGGTTCCAACAACCTCTTCTGGTTCTACACAGGAGAATGATGATAAGTTTCTCATGATTAAGGCATGTTCTCCGCATACTGTGACTAACTTGTCATTATTAATGAACTTCAGCATCTGGTGAAGTGTCGAACTGACTGCCCCAGCTTCGTGTATCCAAGGTCTTCCTAATAAACAGCTGTAAGCTGCCCGGATGTCCATGACCTAGAAAGTGACTTGGAAAGTGTGAGGACTGATAGTTATGGGAAGGTCGACTTTGTCGATAACTATTTTTTAGGATCCATCAAAGGATTTGACGATGATCTCGCTGCCTCTCATCGGAGCTCCTTGAAATTATAGTCGTATCAGAGTTGATTTTGGCATAACATTCAGAGCTGATCCTATGTCTACCAGTACGCTGGCTAGAGCATCGTCCTGGTAGTTGACTTTAATGTTAAGCGGCATATTGTGATTTTTGCCTTCTTCCGGCAGTTCTTCATCACTGAATCCTAAGTTGTTGCAGGAAGTGATGTTGGAAATGATGTTGTCAAACTGTTTTATCGTCACATCTTGTTCCACAAAGGCTTTCTCTAAGACTTTTTGTAGAGCTTCTTTGTGAGCTTCGGAACTGAGCAATAGTGATAACACATAGATTCTTGAAGGAGTTTGCAACAGTTGGTCTACAATGTTGTACTCGCTTTTCTGGATGAGCTTCAGGATCTCATCATTGTTTTTTACCAGTTCTGGATTACTGGATTGCTCGACTGGTTGATTGGGAACTTCTGTTTGAGGTTCCTTTTCCTTGGTGGGCTCTCTAACTCCTCTGTTGAAGATCCGGCCGCTCTGTGTTACTCGATTGATGTCGAAAATGTTTACGACTGAAAGTAATGAAGTTTCCTTTCCATTTTCGATTATTGTTGCACCGTACTTGTAAGGGATGGCCTAATCAGATTTGTACGGTATTGGTCCTGGCAGATAAATAACCACAGGAGCCTTTTGATTTTTTTGACCATCGTAGGCAGCCTTAATTGGTTCGAGGTTGAGAATCTTTCTACTATCAAGAGGGAGTCTTGATTCATGGAGTAGAGGGATGATGGCACATACGTCTATCATACCCCAAATTTTGACCACTTAGATTTCCCATCATTGGGCAAATCCTCACCATAATATGGATGAATTATTATGCCCCATTAGTCTCCCCAAAGATGGGTGAGCATCCACTACAATCAAAATTAGGGTTTCAAGCCCTCTCAGAGCTCTTAGATAAAGGATCAATCAAGGAATGACATGATATTCAACTTGTCTAACCTCTCAAACATCCACAAAGGATCAAGAGGACTCCCACTTCAAGGATTAAGCACAAGGCTACTCCCTTCTAGGTGGATCAAGCCTCAAGATCGACAGTGTCACCAAATTAGGGTTTTCGTTGACCAGGGCCTCCAGATGGAAATTTTCCTCTGGGCATGAGCCAATGCTTCAAAGCATAACTTAAGATGCTCCAAGGGACATCATGAACCCAATCATCAAGTCAATTTGACTTTAGGGGATGCATTCATCAAAAATCAGGAATTAGGGTTTCTTGACCTAACTCACCCCTAAGTTGACTTTTGGGACACATCATGAGCCAAGACCTCAAGGCATGATTTGAGGGTCCCTAACACCCTACATTGATCCATTTGCAACAATGGATTGATCCAAGAAGCTTGATCAACAAGTTTCAAATTCATCAGAATCACAATTAGGTTTTGAGGGAAAAGTCAACTGTACCTTTGACTTTTGACCCAGGCATGCTCCCAAACCTTGGGACATGATTCAATACACCCTATAACACCCATGGAACATGTCCATCAAGTTTGATTTAGGTCAAGGACTTGATTTCATAAAGGATCGCACAGTTTGGAATTCATCTTACAAAAAGTCAACTGTGCACAAAAGTCAACTTTGACTTTTTGAGAATTTTCACAATTATGGTTCTTTAACCCTAAAATGATGTTAATGTATGATTCGAATCATCATTCATCAAGAAAAATCAAGAAAAGTGGGATAACTTGTAAAAGGGGTAACCATAAAAAACTTAGAAATTTTTCTAAGTTATGAAACAAAGTGGCTAGGGTACCAACTTTGGACGATCATAACTCCTAAACCACAAGGCCATTTTTCCCTATCCAAAGCTGGATTTGTAGCTCTCATGGCCCTCTACAAAAGTTTCAAACATAACTCATTCCAATTCCTCATGGATTTTAAGTTATGAAATGATCAAAATCACAAAAAGTGAAAATGTCACTTTTTTCCAACACTTAGTGAAATTTTCACTAAGTCAGAATCTGCCTTCACTTTTTTCCAAATGTAGGGCCATTTTTCACTTGGATCCAAAAGGTATCAAAACCAACTATGATCAAACAGTTGTCGTATCATATGAGGGCTTTCCAAAATGTCCAAGAACTCCATCAAATTCCACTTGAGCCATGAGATATGATAATGCCAATATGCCTTGCTGCAAACTGTCATGGCAAGGAAGATTTGGGAGTTTTGATCGATTTGCTCAAATTTTGCAAAGGGCAAGTAACTCTATCCATCTGAACACCTCAGGGGGAGACCAAGGAGGAACCAACTCTGATCCCAAGCCTCCCAAGTCTTTGGAACCAAATGTAGCATGCCAAACCTAGAAATGCCTAAAAGAGGGACAAGACTCCAATTTTAGATTGGAGCATTTAATGGATGCACCAAGGTGGCATGGACTGAGCCATTCCCAACTGAATTCAGTCAAGACTTATCCAAGACCAAGGGAACCAGCAGCATGTGCCCTAACCTCTAGTCAATGGCTAGAGGAGACTTGGATTCTCATTGGTCAACATTGGCCAAACCTCTGCTGCAGTTGCCATTCACTATTGCAGCCAAAACAAACCTGCTCTACTATAAATAGAGCTCAATTCTGTTCAGTTTGAGTACACCAAAGCACTACAACACTTGCTTTCCTTAAAATCTCTTTCTCTAGGCAAAAATACCTTCTTTAGCAAGGTAACTCTGAGTTTTTGAGTTATGGAGGAATTCCACCACAGCTTATGATCCAAACACATCCAATATGTCACATCTAAGCTGTCCAAACTCTCACAAGTGATCCGTAACACCAAAATCACAAAGTCACCTCTTAAAACCTCAAAATAGGACTTTTGTGAATTTTTTAAGCCATGTCTTGATTCAGTCACTTTCCAAACCAGATAAAACCTCAAACACACTCCAAATATCATCCTTGAATTGTCCCAAATGGTTCCACACATCTGCAACATCATTTGAGAGAGTTGCTATTTTGGTCATTTTTTGCCTCTTTTGCAAGAAAGGGCCAATTTCCATTCCTGAGGTTTCCAATTGGTTCCAACCACTCTAAAAGCTTCTAAGGGATCATTTGAGGGTGTCCAAAGCATCAAAACATTTCTGGAACAAGAGGCTTGGCAGATTGCACAAAAGCTCCAAAAAGAGGTAAGCATCACAACTTGGATTCTTTGAATCATGCTTTCTTTTGATGTCCACTAACCATGCATCTCTTATACATGTTATATGTGTTGTGTTTGCACCAATTTATCATGTAATTCATGCTTGTACCAAGAAATGGCACAGAAAATGAAAATCATGGCCTATTTCAAGACCACTACCGGGTTTTTCAACAGGGACATGATCTGAAAAAAACACCACCACCCTTGGATTCCTTGTGAAATTCTAGGCAGGATAGACCTAAATTTTGTCTCAATCCATGAAGAAATGAGAAAGTTATGGCCTTCACGTTTTCAACCAAAATCTTGCCTTGCCTTGCCTTGGGCCAGGCCAAAAACAAGGCAAGCCTTGTATATTTGTGGTTGTGTTTCAATCAACGGATGTATCACCACCCCAGTGGTAAGGCGCGCGCCCTATACACAAAAGGTCTGGGGTTCGAATCCCCCTTGCCCCAGATCCTCTTTTTTACCACTTTTTCATATTTTATTATTTTTCTTATTATTTTTAATGATTTGAAAAATTAATAACTCCCTCAATTTTAATTATTTTTGATTGGTTATTTTTGCAAAAAATCACAAAAATGTTGAAATATTTTAATCCACAAAAATATTAGATTTATATTATTTATTTAATATAATTAGTATTTTTGTGAATAAATTCATTTTTAATTGTTTTTAAACATTTAAAGGTGAATATTTACTTTGAAAATCAAAACCAAATGAGTTCTAAATCATCTTGTGATTAAAACATCATTTTTCAAACCTTAAACAAAAATCACAAATGGTTTATTCAAATTTATTTGGTATTTTATCATTTTATTTGATTTTCTTTAAATATTTACTTTTAAAGGAAAACAAAATTAGGGTTCTTTGATTTTCACCCTCACAAATCATTTTCAAACACTTTTGGGCCTCTATTAGAGTGTAAGACCCAATCCCTTTGTAAATACACCACTTTTTGGGCCTCAGTCATTGTATAAGTCCCACCATATTTTCAAAAACAACGGCGCGATCGTCGCCTCTTTTAAAAGTCATCTGGGCCTACCCTCGTGTTATAAGCCCCATTTCTTTTCTTTAAAACTTTTTGGGCCTCTAATAGAGTGTAAGACCCAATCCCCTTTTAACCAAAACCTTTTTGGGCCTCAGATATTGTATAAGTCCCTCTGCGTTAAAAGAAAGTCTCGGCGCGATCGCCAGTTCAAAATCAAACCCTGGGCCTCTCCTTGAGCTGTAAGCCCCACCACTTGTATAAAAATAAAACTCTTTGGGCCTCTTGAGAGAGTGTATGACTCATCCTTTTGTACAGAAAACCTTTTTTGGGCCTCAGTCACTTGTATAAGTCCCTGTACAATTTCAAAACAACAGTGCGATCACTGATAAAACTTGGGCCTCTCCTTGAGCTATAAGCCCCAACAATCTTTTCAAAGCACTTTCTCCTTTGATTTTGAATATAATATTGTTATCAACGTTTTCTTTGTTGAACAACTAACAAAACAACATGGAAGCTCTAGAACCGAGTAAGTGTTTACCCGCTTTCTTTATCCGCTTTCATATATATATATATATGTATTGTGGGGCTGCTCACTGTAAGTCTTCTTTCACAAACTTTTATATACTTGTCAAATATCAACTGTGTAATACTAGTATAGTTATTTAGAGTTTTCCCCGGCAACTACGTCTAGCACTAGGTAAAGCCCTGTTGGTCACTCTCAAATACAAACAAAACTAGATCCCCACAGGATTACCAGACACAGTCTTCCCTCCTCTTGGGGTTAAACAATATGGAGACGTGAAAGGCATCATTCTCGATGAACCCTTTCTCAGACTGTCACCCTTAGACATTGTCAAAGAAACTCTAACTCCCCAGAGATGATCTTTTCTCTATGAATGGCATCTCTTGAGTTTCTTTCAAATTCTCGGACTTTCCTGGCTTGATCTATTCTCGGTGAATAGTATGTCTTGAACTTCTCGGGGTTTGGGGACCCACAGGCTTCCTAAAAGCATCCCCGCCTCCTCTTGGGCATTGTACAAGGACCCTTCGGCTTCTTAAAAGCTCTCATGCCTTCTCTTGGGCTTAGTACAAGGACCCAGAGACCTCTACAGGTATAGGAACAGAACCTAGTCATCAATTTGCTAGAGCTGTCTTTTTGAGTCAAGTGTCAGACCAGTTAATGGGTTGACCTTCATCCCTTAACATACCAGCCTTCTCTTGGGCATCATACAAAGATCATTCACTTATCCGAGAATCGATTTCTCAAAACACCAGTAGACTTAGACAGTCTCAATACACTTTGGATTTCCCATTTCCTTAAAGAACAGGAAATAACCCTGATCCTCTGATCAATCCCAAAGCACAAACATACCTTTAATTAGTCTCTTTATAAGAACTAATTTTCTCTTTTATCTAACATACTGGACCTATCACTCAACTGAAATAGTTTCCAGTACAGATAGCCTCCTCTTGGGCTTTGTACAATGATTCTCCCTACACTCTCTTGTTGAGTATAAAAGACTCTCTTGTTGAGTCAAACACCTTCAGCCTCCATCTCGGGCTTCGTACGAGATAGAAAATCACTCTCTTGTTGAGTATAAAAGACTCTCTTGTTGAGTCAATCACTTTCAGTCTCCATCTCGGGCTTCGTACGAGATACAAATCACTCTCTTGTTGAGTATAAAAGACTCTCTTGTTGAGTCAATCACTCTTAGCCTCTATCTCGGGCTTCGTACGAGATACAAAACACTCTCTTGTTGAGTATAAAAGACCCTCTTGTTGGGTCATAAACCTTTTAGCCTCCATCTCGGGCTTCATACGAGATACAAAACACTCTCTTGTTGAGTATAAAAGACCCTCTTGTTGGGTCATAAACCTTTTAACCTCTATCTCGGGCTTCGTACGAGATACAAAACATTCTCTTGTTGAGTATAAAAGACCCTCTTGTTAGGTCATAAACCTTTTAGCCTCTATCTCGGGCTTCGTACGAGACATATAAAAGGTACCCTCTTGTTGGGCCAATAGCCTCCTCTTAGGCTTTGTATAAAGAAAACCCCGGTTGAGTCAATCAACCTTTTAGCATCAAAGTTGTGCCTCGCCACAGTATACAAACATCAACAACTCCTCTTTTAGAGATGACAAATTCTCTCTCAAGCCGAAACTCTTCAACTTCACATCTTGGGCTTTGAACAAGATACAAATAGACCCTTCAGCTTCACATCTTGGGCTTTGAACAAGATACATATACTCCCTTTAGCTTCATTTCTTGGGCTTTGAACAAGACACCAAAACAACTTTGTCCTCCCATAGAATAGGAGGAACTACGATCGCTCTGATTTCCCTGTTTCGTTAAATGGGAATACGTAGGCATAAGATTGAAAAATCTTAGTGAGCATATTAATCAAAAACCCAAAATCCAGTATCTCCATCAATCAATCGAAAAGCATCAGTCTTAAACCTCCCACCAATAGTCCCGTCATTTCATTCTCAGCAAAATAAGCAGAGAGAGGCCCACAATCTAAACCGCATCTGTAAACCAACAGTCATCTATTTAAACTCAGTATGCAAGCAGGGTTAATTGGATACATCTATTTCCCTTCCTTCATCAGCTTCAATAGGATAAAAAATGAATCGACCTGTAGTACCCCAGAGCGGCAGTGCTTAAGAACCACGTCCAAAAACCGCTCGCTATAGAAAAATGGCTCCCACCGTGGGGCTCGCAGGGCATCTTGTCCCTCTTATCTCTCTGGGTGAAACCTTGAGTTCACAAAATATCATAGAAATGATGACTCTGCTAGGGAGTCATTGTCTGTATAGGATCATAAGACTAGAGGTCTAGGATGATTAAGACAAATATATATACTGCTTTTCCTAAATGATATCTGTGTTTATTTTTTCTTCTAATGGGAATGCTTGTGATGCCACATGTGGAAAGATTGAGTATACACCTAAGATAGGTGATGGAAATGCGGGTAATCTTACTGGGAGTGAATTCCATTTAAGAGCCCCCGATGGGCCATCAAACTTAGTGGAGACTTCCTTTGCAGATACATTGCCTATACGACTTCGGTTGTTGAAAGTAGTGTGGTTAACTGGGTTATCTGAGAAGCTGAGGTTTTTAGCAGACTTAAGCCATTTTGTAGTGCGTAAGCTATCGAAAATAGTTGTCATGCGATACTACCCTCATTTGAGATCACTCTAGGATACATCAGCTCTCTGGCGATCCGCTTGCTGTTATTATCCCAAAAGGAGTCAATGATTTTGCGGACAGGTACAAAAAAACACCAGTATAAACCTTTGGGGGGGGTAGAGCCTTGACTTCATGACACCGACCCTTTGACCCCATGTTTTTTCTATGTTTTTGTGTGCTGCATTCATATATTCATTTAAAAAACATTAAAACAAAAAAAATCTTCTCTTCTAGTCTCTCTTTTTCAAATTAAACTAAGACAATGATTGCAAATGTCAGAGAAAGGAGATTGCCCTAATGGATTTCGGTAGAAGGAAAACTCATAAGTACACCTTCAAGGTTCCAAAGTTAGAGGATTTGAGAGGTTTGGCGAGAATGATCACCAACCACGAGGCTTTCAGAGCCAAGTATGGAGGACTACTGTCTCTATTAAGGGTCCATGTAATCGAAGGAATCCTGTCTATGCTAATCCAGTTCTATGATCCGGTTTATCACTGTTTCACATTCCTGGATTATCAGCTAGCACCAACACTGGAGGAGTATTCTCACTTGACTGACCTGCATATCACTGATCAAGCTCCCTTTTTTGGACTGGAAGAAATTCCAAAGGATCAAACCATTGCACGAGCAATTTATTTGGACAAGTCAGAAGTCAGGACTCAGATGACCACTAAGGGTGGCATCCAAGGTTTGCCAGCCCAGTTCTTAACAAAGAAGGCCCTGTACTTTGCTAGTATATGGAACGTGGCCGCTTTCGAGAGCATCTTTGTTTTGCTCGCCTACGGGTTATTTTTGTTTCCCAACATTGATAATTTCATAGATATCAACGCCATTAAGATTTTCCTGATTGGAAACCCTGTACCGACCTTACTTGCAGATGCGTATCATTCGGTACACTTAAGGAATCTATACAGCGGAGGAATGATCACGTGCTGTGTATCCCTGCTATACAAATGGTTCACTTCCCATTTTCCAAAGTCTGCTGCATTTTGGGATCAAAAGAATACTTTACATTGGTCACAGAGAATCATGTCTCTTACTAACTCTGACATCGACTGGTACAATCGAATCTACGATGGGGTCAGAATCATTGACCGTTGTGGAAATTTCCCAAATATACCCCTTATAGGAACTAAGGGAGGAATCAACTATCATCCAATTTTAGTTCGTCATCAATTTGGATACCCAATGAGGCATGTCCTGCGCAATGCTCATCTGGAAGGTCTTTTCTTCAAGGAAGGAGAAAATGACAGGGCACTAAAGACAGAAATAGTGCATGCCTGGAAACACGTTCATAGGAAAGGACGAGAGTCTCTAGGAAAACCAGATTATGTCTCGGTGGAGCCTTATCTCCACAAGGTACAAACTAGAGCTCACAAGCTGAGGATGCCTTACCCTCATCAGGAAGTTCTTCCATTAAGGGACTCTGCCCTTTATTTTATGTCTGAAACAGAAAAGCTTTAGGTTACTCTCAGCAAAGTTCAATAGGAGAAGAGGTCTTGGAGAAACAAGTACCGTATTCTCAATGTGGAGTGTAAGAAGATACAGCATCTGTTAAAAGAAAAAGATGCTCTGATTAAAATTTTAGAGCAACATGCTGTGGAAAATCAGGATGACTAAAGGAATTTGCTCGCTCCTTCAACTTGGCAAAGGAATGACAACCCGACAACGGCCCAAGAGCCCCGGTCAAAGAAAAGGGAAGCACTAGAACCATCACTTGAGCTCTCCTTAGAGAGGACTCAGGATCCATTGGTCTATATTTCCTTTTTCAGCACTTTGTAATCTACTGTATTTCCGTTTCCGCAATCCTTTGAATTCAATAAAATGGGGTTTCCCCACTGTTTGATATTTGCAATCCAATTTTCGAAGTTTACTTTGAATAAACGAAAACATACAATTAATATAATCATTGCATATCATTCATCATCTCGCGTAAACGCATTCTTTTTACCTATGAATCTTACGTTTGTGTCTCGTTTCTAGAGTCAAATTGTCTCATTCGTACAATACTCGGGCCAATCGTCAGAAAAAGATGGATGATCCCGAGGAAGAGAACAGAGAGTTGAGAGAAGAGATCGACACTCTGAAAGAAGATCTGAGAAAGCTTCATAACGACATGCAAGCTCTAGCAGAAGCTCAAATGCAGCAACAAAGGACTGTGATCTCAGAGATCACATCAACGCCCATAGTGGAAAAGTATGATCCTAGGTACAAAATGACGAAAGATCGTCCCTAGGGCCTGCCACTTAACTATATCCCGGAAGGATATGTTCCGCTAATCGCTGAGGATCAGGGAACCGTAGCAGGAGCCGCTGGGCCTGAAGGTTACAAACTTCAGGAAAGCGAAGATGCCAGGGGCATGACAGCAACTCCTGAAGGTTATAAACTTTGGGAGACACTGAGAGTCTCGGCCATAATGACTATACCACCGCCTGTGGTACACACTCTCCCGGAAGGACAGATTCCACAGATACCTTCTGGTGGAAATGATAGCATGTTCGATAGAATGAATGAGTTCCAGGAATAGTTCCTGGAAATGCAGAAAGAACTGCAAGCCCTTCGCGGTCAGGATTTATTTGGAAAGGACGCCGTGGATCTTTGTTTGGTCCCCAATGTGAAAGTTCCACACAAGTTCCAGGTACCCGATTTTGAAAAGTACAAGGGCAACTCTTGCCCTCAGAGCCATTTGGTGATGTACGCTCGGCGAATGTCAGCTCAGAAAAAGAACCAAGAGCTACTAATTCACTACTTTCAGGATAGTTTAACCGGTGCCGCATTAAAATGGTACATGGGTTTAAACCGCGCTATGATCGACACGTTCAGAGATCTTTGCGTCGCCTTCGTTCAACAATATAAGTATAATTTGGACATGGCACCGGACAGAGATCAACTCAGATCGATGTCACAAAAGGACAAGGAAACCTTTAAAGAATACGCTCAGAGATGGCGTGAAATTGCCACTCAGATTTCTCCACCTCTGGAAGAAAAGGAGATGACAAAGATCTTCTTAAAAACCTTGAGCTCATTTTACTACGACAGAATGGTTGCCAGTGTGCCCAGTGACTTCACCGAGATGGTGGGCATGGGAGTTCGTCTTGAGGAATCTGTCTGAGAAGGACACCTAGTTAAAGACGCTGGACCATCAAGTAGTACAAAACGATACGGTAGTGCTCTCCCTAAGAAAAAAGAGCAAGATATTGGGAATATCTCTCTCGGAAATCAAAGGCGACGTTACCAACCGGTAGCAACTGTAACTCCTGTTATCAACCCTGCGCCTGTTTCTACGTATTAACCTCAGGTTGCGCAGAGCCAACCTAATCAACAGCAATATCAGCAACGGACACAACAGCCTCTTCAACAGGCTCATCCTCCATATAACAACAACCGTACGACACGACCTCCAGGATTTGACCCTATACCTATGTTGTACGCAGAGTTGTTTCCATTTTACTGGTCAAGGGGCACATCCACATCAAGTCTCCTCTTACAGTACCAAAAAATCTGCCTTTCTAGTTCAAAACGGATCATGCGTGTCCTTACCATCAAGGAGGACCAGGGCATAACATAGAAAACTGTCTCAGTTTCAAATCCGACGTGTAAAAGCTTGTTAGGAGCGGGGTCTTATCTTTCAAAGATACGGATCCGAATGTTCTCACAAACCCGCTGCCTCAACACGAGAAAGCGGCAGTCAATTTGATAGAAGGAGAGTCTAACGACAGCTATCAAATTCACGATGTACTCTTATTAAGGGCCAATTTGGTCAAGCTGCATTGTAGACAGAGTGGATATGGCCATGTGCCACCTCATAATTATCACCAGTGTGATATCTGCTCTAAAAACAATCAAGGATGTTCTGTGGTGCAATCTGCTCTACTGGAACAGTTGGATCTCGGATGGATCCAACAACACCGAATTCGTGGGGTTAACATGCCCTACACAAATTCCAACATCATTCAGAACCACGACCTCCGTGCAATGAATGCAAACTTGGTCGCAATGCACTTAAGGTAAAGCCAGTATCATAATCTGCCACGGCATGATTACAATTCCTGTCTGACTTGCTCGGTAAACAAACAAGGATGCTCTTTCATACAAGAGGCCCTCCAGCGTCAGATGGATCTTGGGTGGATCCAGGACTACCATGATAGAAATCCTTATCAGATCAGCATGATTCAAATCTTTGATATTCGTCTGATGAATACCAGCTTGGTGGGGTTGCACGCCAGGCAGGTTTAACTCAGTTTTCTCACTTCTCACGATTATCTAAACTGTAAAGGATGCAGTGAGAGTAACCAAGGGTGTGCTCTCGTTCAAAGAACTTTACAACATTTGTTAAACCATTGGTGGCTTCCAATCTATATGGATGAAGACACGCAACAAATCAGTATGCTTATTGGAAACCCTACTCGACGTCAAAATCAGGATGTCCGATTTATGGAGACTGACCTGGTGAGGTTACACTGCATCTAAAGCGGGCATGGCCAGGTACCACCACATAACTATGAACGCTGTAGAGTCTGGTCGAAGAATAACCAGGGTTGCTACCTTGTGAGGGCAGCTCTTCTGGGTCAGGTGGATCATAGAGAGATTCGCCCATGTCTGGGTTCCGAGCCAATCGACTGGACGCCGGCTACTTTGCTGATCAAATCAGAGACGTTGTCATAATCTATGATCATCAACAGAACAAGGATGTTTGTACCATCATCCCTCTATTGGACAGTCAAGGGTTCCTAGCCAGGAACTGATTGAAGTTACCTACGACAATCAGAAAAATCTGAAGGCTCCTGTAGTTATTTATCTACCAGGACCATTACCGTATGAATCAGCTAAGGTGATCCCTTACAAATACGGTGCAACCATAATTGAGAATGGAAAGGAAATTCCATTACCCTCCTTCGTGAATATTGCAGACATTAATCGAGTAATACGGAGCGGTCGAATCTTCAACCGAGGAGTTGGAGAACCTAACAAAGAAAAGGAACTTCAGACAGAAGCTCCTGATCCACCAGTCGGTCAATCCAGTAATCCTGACCTTTCGAAAAATAATGAGGAGATGCTGAAGCTCATCCAAAGGAGTGAATACAACATTGTTGATCAGCTGTTACGAACTCCTTCAAAGATCTCAGTGCTATCACTTTTACTCAGTTCTTAAGCCCACAGAGAGGCTCTACAGAAAGTCTTAGAGCATGCCTTTGTGGAACAGGATGTGTCAATACGACAGTTCAATAACATCATCTCTAACATCACTTCCTGCAACAACTTAGGATTCAGTGATGAGGACTTGCCAAAAGGGAGCAAAAGTCACAACAAGGCGCTCAATATCATAGTTAACTGCCAGGACGATGCTATACCCAGCATACTAGTAGACACAGGATCGGTCATCAACGTTATGCCGAAATCCACTTTAATGCGACTATCATTCAAAGGATCCCCGATGAGGGGCAGTGAGGTCATCGTCAAAGCCTTTGACGGATCTCAGAAAGCAGTTATCGGCAAAGTCAACCTTCCCATAACTATCGGTCCTCACACTTTCCTAATCACTTTCCAGGTCATGGACGTCCAGGAAGTGTACAGCTGTTTGTTAGGAAGACCTTGGATACATCAAGCTGGGACAGTCACTTCGACACTGCACCAGAAACTAAAGTTCGTCAAGAACAATCAACTCATCACGGTTTGTGGAGAACAAGCCTTGCTCGTAAGTAGCTTGTCATTATCTACTTGTGTAGAACCCGAGGAGGTTATTGGAACTCAGTTCCAAGCACTTTTGGTGAGAAATGAGAATCAATCAGAGAAAGGAACCTCGATTTCCTCATACAGAGATGCTCTCAAAGTGATCGAGAATAACAATGCAAAAGGATGGGGACAGCTTGTCATTCCTACCGATAACAAAACAAAGAAGGGTCTTGGTTTTTCTTCAACCTGTACCTAAACTGCTACTAACGATGAAAGTTTTCATCCCATTGAAGACTTCTTCCATAGTGAAGGTTTCTTTCACCCAATATCTCAAGAAGTTTATACTATCAACGAGGAGGATCCCTCCGATACGGATGAGGAATGGAAGTCATATCTTAACGATGACGGTTATATATCTTAGGAAGAGGTGCCTACACCATTTTTCTATCCCGCACAGAGTCTGAGATTTATACTGAGGTCAGATGTCGAAATGATATACGGACGTTGTGATCCGGAAGGATGTCGTGCTCCGCCAAATTCATTAGAGGAAGACACTCTGATTAAGGACAACTTTGACCACGACTATTATGGCCTGATGGATGGCCTGCCTATCTGGCAGCCGTATCTAGGAGGTTCGGGGCAAGAAAATCAGCCGAACAATGAAATCAGCGGAGCATCATTGAACAGAATACCTGTGTCCCTACCATGTCATAGGATCAACTCTCAGGTCATTCAGAAAATATCCAGCACAACGATGAATTGGCAAAGTTTGCAGGACTAGAATTCATCAACTATGCCTTTCCCGAGGTCAACGTCATCGAGAGAGATGACTCCTCCAGTTCCAAAGAAGTGTGGGACAACTTAGGACAACCAAGTGGAAAATACGACTATATGGTCAAGTACACCGCTCCTGAGAGCTCTCGTATCGGGTTCGCAGACATCCAGCCAACTGGGTGGGGAGATTTACCTGAGAGATCAAATACTATGCAAAATACAACTGAGGAATCCTCCTATGACAACTCTGCCTGGGAGAAAGATTCCAATGATCCTGCTCCACCAGAAATCAGCGTTATTTCTGAAGACAAATCAAGGAAGGTACCAGACTTTGTGATTCACCCAGGAGTTCGCCGCCAATGGGTTGCTGTCGATGTTCCGAAGATTGTTCATAAGTCAAAGTAATTGCCATCTTTAACTTTTCACCCTGCCCAGGTGAAACAGATGTTTTGATAGGGCTCACTTTCTGTAAATATCCCTCTTCGTGTTGCCCAAAGCGACAGAGTTTTGTTTTATAGGGCTGTAATTTCAAGAATCGACTTGTTTATGAATAAAATAACGTCGTTCTGTAATTTCCGCATTAATTGCTGTTTTCTCTTTTCGCTTTTTCAGAAAATGGTAATCCTAAAAAACAAATCAATAATAAAAACAAGCAGTAAACAAAAAATACACTGCACACACTCTTGCGTTTCTTTCTATCTCTTCTAAAAAACAATCATCACGTCATGCAGATTGCTTATTTTAAACCCCGTTGAAACATACGATCCAATGTCTTCTCCCAACTTTGAATTCTCGGTATTTGGGGCTGAAGAAGAAGATGACGACGGAATTCCAGAAGAGATCACCCGACTCCTCAGGCAAGAGGAAAGGTCCATTGAACCTTACAAAGAGCCGTTAGAAACGGTAAACTTGGGTTCAGAAAAAGTGAGAAAAGAAATCAGGATTAGGGCACTACTTAGTCCAACTGCCAAAGAAAGTTTGACAAAGCTTCTCAAAGAGTTTCCCGATGTATTCGCTTGGTCCTATCAGGACATGCCAGGTTTGGATACCAGCATCGTGGAACATCATTTACCGTTAAAATCAAAATGTCCGCCAGTAAAACAGATGTTGAGACAGACTCACCCGGACATGGCCATCAAAATCAAAGAGGAGGTACAGAAACAGATTGATGCAGGCTTCCTCGCCACATCAGAATATCCTCAATGGTTAGCCAACATTGTACCCGTCCCGGAAAAGGACGGAAAGGTCAGAATGTGTGTCGACTACAGAGATCTAAACAAGGCTAGTCCAAAGGACGACTTTCCTTTACCACACATTGACATGCTGGTAGACAGTACAACAAAGTTCAAAGTTTTCTCCTTCATGGATGGATTCTCGGGCTATAACCAGATAAAAATGGCGCTGAAAGACATGGAGAAAACTTTGTTCATTACCCCATGGGGTACCTTTTGTTACAAGGTAATGTCGTTCGGTTTGAAGAATGCCGGGGAAACCTATCAAAGGGCCATGACTACTCTTTTTCATGACATGATACACAAAGAAATTGACGTGTATGTCGATGATATGATTGCCAAATACAAAACAGAAGATGAGCATGTGACCCACCTGTCAAAATTATTCGAGCGGTTGAGAAAGTACAAACTCCGCTAGAATCCCAACAAATGCACCTTCGGTGTCCGTTCGAGGAAACTCTTAGGGTTCATCGTCAGCCAAAAAGGAATTGAGGTTGATCCTGACAAGGTCAAGGCCATTCAAGAGATGCCTTCTCCGAAAACTGAAAAACAAGTCTGAGGATCCCTGGGACGTTTAAACTACATCTCCAGATTTATATTCCTTATGACCACGACATGTGCGCCAATCTTCAAACTGCTCAAAAAGATACAATAATTTCTCACTGATTCCCGGGGCAAATGGACTCCGAATTATGATGGCCCCTATGTGGTCAAGAAAGCTTTCTCAGGCGGCGCCTTGAGACTTGCAACCATGGACGGAGAGGAATTTGCCTACCCCACAAATGTTGATGTAGTTAAGAAATACTTCGCCTAAACTAAAAAAAAACGTCTCAGTGGATTGAAAACCCGAAAGGGCAGTCCAGGCAAAAATTAGAGACATAATCAAAAATCATCTCGGTGGATTGGAAATCTCAAAGTACAATCCAGGAAAAAGTTAGGGATACTAGCAAGTAACTACGTCCAACAGGGGCAAGTCCCTCAGCAGCAGTTACATCATACATCGAAGGTAATCTCGATCAAGGTCATCTTCGACAAAAGCTCAGGATGTCCAAAATTCAAAGTTGGTAGAAGGATAGCGGTCGTCATGTTTCAATGTAGCCCTTTTTCCCTTAAATTACCATTTTCTAAACTTTGTAAATACTCTATGGAATCACGCGCTTGGCTGATTTCCATCCTATCAATAAAATTTGAGCCCTTGTGCTTTTGTTTATAATTCTTATTTTGTTTTAGCTTTACAGAACGACATTTTAACATGATCAGCGATTCTTTAAATAAAACAAAAATGAATTTACTTGTAAAACTTTTTTTGCTTTTAAAATAAAGATGGCATTTTCTTTTGACTGTTGAACATCGAAAGAACATCGATCGCTTCTCCAGAAGTAATCGAGCTTCAAAGTGCAGAATCAAAGTACTTCTTCTAAACTAGTACGCCTGAATGAAGGATCATCTGTGTCAGAAACCATGTTTCATCTGACACCCTCGGCAGAGTTCTTACCTCCTAAGCCCGACCAACGGTTGTTCCCCGCAGTGACTACTTCTCCTAAGCAAGGAAGAATTGCTATCGTGAACCAGTGGTACTTCTCATCTCCCATTGTGGCCGAGTATCCAGTCGTGTTCATCTACTAGTCTGTATGTCCTGTCAGTTTTGTCAGTATAAACATACATACATCATGCATTGTTGATTTACATTCATATTTATATTGCATCACTATCACTCTAGTCGGTCTTGTTCCCTAGTGATAAACGTCCTCTTAATCGAGGTTTCAGTTCTTTCCTCGTCAGGAAATGTTGCGTCTGAACTATCTCTCTCCTCCAGTTTATTTCTGGATTAGAATCGACCTTTGACCACTTTGATAACTTGAACCTCTGAAAGGCCAGAGAACCTTCGCCAAACGTCACTCTTCGCCATTGAAGATAATATCTTTGCTTTCCCAGATTAAGGAAGATCCCCAGAGAAAGCCACTTGGTCAGAAATTCGGCAGTATGGAAATTTTTCTCTGAAAAATCCGCTGACAAAAAGGTCATCAGCACCTCAAAATTGGATCACATCATATGGCATTTCTCCGAGAAGATCTCCGAGAAAAGTATGATATAATATCCCCAAGCTGGAAGCAGTCTCTCAAGAGACTCATTTTCCCCAGTAGAGTCGACAAATGGCGTCTCCAACAGAGAAGTTTGTGCACCTCTACAATTTAAATGACTGGGTTCCCCAACAACTCTGACATCAAAATTTTTCTATCAAATGGCATCTCCCCCAAAAAATTCGGCGAGAAGTTTGAGGAAAACCGCTACGAACAGCGTCCCTTGTCAAGAAGTTTATTGAAAAAAGAAACCTAGACCAGTTCCTTGGCAGGAAACCAGGATCGAGGGGAAGTTTATTCAGAAACTTAGACCAGTTCCTTGGTAGGAAACCAGGATCGATGGGAAGTTTATTTCAGCAACTAAGACCAGTTCCTTGGTAGGAAACCAGGATCGAGGGGAAGTTTATTTCAGCAACTTAGACCAGTTCCTTGGTAGGAAACCAGGATAGAGAGGAAGTTTATTTCAGAAACTTAGACCAGTTCCTTGGTAGGAAACCAGGATCGAGGGGAAGTTCATTTCAAAAGAAAATTGAAACCAGTTCCTTGGCTGAAGTCCAGGATCGAGGGGAAGTTTTACCTTTTCTAAGCATCATTGCTTAGCAAGAGAAGATGAATGCGTAAGCTACCATTCATAAGCGCCATCAAAATTTCGGGTATTCCGATATTTAATCCTCTTGCACCCCGAATGCCCGAATACCTTCGCCATTCACACCTTCGGGTCCAAGAAGATTAAATAGGGGCATTTGTCATACCCCAAATTTTGACCACTTAGATTTCCCATCATTGGGCAAATCCTCACCACAATATGGATGAATTATTATGCCTCATTAGTCTCCCCAAAGATGGGTGAGCATCCACTACAATCAAAATTAGGGTTTCAAGCCCTCTCAGAGCTCTTAGATAAAGGATCAATCAAGGAATGACATGATCTTCAACTTTTCTAACCCCTCAAACATCCACAAAGGATCCAGAGGACTCCCACTTCAAGGATTAAGCACAAGGTTGCTCCCTTCTAGGTGGATCAAGCCTCAAGATCGACAGTGTCACCAAATTAGGGTTGTGGTTGATCAGGGCCTCTAGATGGAAATTTTCCTCTGGGCATGAGCCAATGCTTCAAAGCGTAACCTAAGATGCTCCAAGGGACATCATGAACCCAATCATCAAGTCAATTTAACTTTAGGGGATGCATTCACCAAAAATCAGGAATTAGGGTTTCTTGACCTAATTCACCCCTAATATACTTTTGGGACACATCATGAGCCAAGACCTCAAGGCATGATTTGAGGGTCCCTAACACACTACATTTATCCATTTGCAACAATGGATTGATCCAAGAAGCTTGATCAACAAGTTTCAAATTCATCAGAATCACAATTAGGTTTTGAGGGAAAAGTCAATTGTACCTTTGACTTTTGACCCATGCATGCTCCCAAACCTTGGGACATGATTCAATACACCCTATAACACCCATGGAACATGTCCATCATGTTTGATTTAGGTCAAGGACTTGATTTCATAGAGGATCGCACAGTTTGGAATTCATCTGACAAAAAGTCAACTGTGCACAAAAGTCAACTTTGACTTTTTGAGATTTTTCACAATTATGGTTCTTTAACCCTAAAATGATGTTAATGTATGTTTGGAATCATCATTAATCAAGAAAAATCAAGAAAAGTGGGATAACTTGTAAAAGGGGTAACCATAAAAAACTTAGAAATTTTTCTAAGTTATGAAACAAAGTGGCTAGGGTACCAACTTTGGAGGATCATAACTCCTAAACCAGAAGGCCATTTTTCCCCATCCAAAGCAGGATTTGTAGCTCTCATGGCCCTCTACAAAAGCTTCAAACATAACTCATTCCAATTCCTCATGGATTTTAAGTTATGGAATGATCAAAATCACAAAAAGTGAAAATGTCATTATTTTCCAACACTTAGTGAAATTTTCACTAAGTCAGAATCTGCCTTCACTTTTTTCCAAATGTAGGGGCATTTTTCACTTGGATCCAAAAGGTATCAAAACCAACTATGATCAAACAGTTGTTGTATCATATGAGGGCTTTCCAAAATGTCCAAGAACTCCATCAAATTCCACTTGAGCCATGAGATATGATAATGCCAATATGCCTTGCTGCAAAATGTCATGGCAAGGCAGATTTGGGAGTTTTGCTCGATTTGCTCAAATTTTACAAAGGGCAAGCAACTCTATCCATATGAACACCTCAGGGGGAGGCCAAGGAGGAACCAATTCTGATCCCAAGCCTCCCAATTCTTTGGAACCAAAAGTAGCATGCCAAACCTAGAAATGCCTAAAAGAGGGACAAAACTCCAATTTTGGATTGGAGAATTTAATGGATGCACCAAGATGGCATGGACTGAGCCATTCCTAACTGAATTCAGTCAAGACTTATCCAAGTCCAAGGGAACCAGCAGCCTGTGCCTTAACCTCTAGTCAATGGCTAGAGGAGACTTGGATTCTTATTGCTCAACATTGGCCAAACCTCTGCTGCAGTTGTCATTCACTATTGCAGCCAAAACAAACTTGCTCTACTATAAATAGAGCTCAATTGTGTTCAGTTTGAGTACACCAAAGCACTACAACACTTGCTTTCCTCAAGATCTCTTTCTCTAGGCAAAAATACCTTCTTTAGCAAGGTAACTCTGAGTTTTTGAGTTAGGGAGAAATTCCACCACCGCTTATGATCCAAACACATCCAATATGTCATATCTAAGCTGTCCAAACTCTCACAAGTGACATGTAACACCAAAATCACAAAGTCACCTCTCAAAACCTCAAAATAGGACTTTTGTGCATTTTTCAAGCCATGTCTTGATTCAGTCACTTTCCAAACCAGATAAAACCTCAAACACACTCGAAATATCATCCTTGAACTGTCCTAAATGGTTCCACACATCTGGAACATCATTTGAGAGAGTTGCTATTTTGGTCATTTTTGCCCCTTTTGCAAGAAAGGGGCAATTTCCATTCCTGAGGTTTCCACCTGGTTCCAACCACTCTAAAAGCTTCTAAGGGATCATTTGAGGGTGTCCAAAGCATCAAAACATTTCTGGAACAAGAGGCTTGGCAGATTGAACAAAAGCTCCAAAAAGAGGTAAGCATCACAACTTGGATTCTTTGAATCATGCTTTCTTTTGATGTCCACTGATCATTCATCTCTTATACATGTTATATTTGTTGTGTTTGCACCAATTTATCATGTAATTCATGCTTGTACCAAGAGATGGCACAGAAAATGCAAATCATGGCCTATTTCAAAACCACTATCGGGTTTTTCAATAGGACCATTGGATTCCTTGTGAAATTCTAGGCAGGATAGACCTGATATTGATCTCAATCCATGGAGAAATGAGAAAGTTATGGCCTTCACGTTTTCAACCAAAATCTTGCCTTGCCTTGCCTTGGGCCAGGCCAAAAACAAGGCAAGCCTTGTATATTTGTGGTTGTGTTTCAATCAACGGATGTATCACCACCCCAGTGATAAGGCGCGCGCCCTATACACAAGAGGCCTGAGGTTCGAATCCCCCTCGCCCCATATCCTCTTTTTTACCACTTTTTCATATTTTATTATTTTTCTTATTATTTTTAATGATTTGAAAAATTAATAACTCCCTCAATTTTAATTATTTTTTATTGGTTCTTTTTGCAAACAATCACAAAAATGTTGAAATATTTTACTCCACAAAAATTTAGATTTATATTATTTATTTAATATAATTAGTATTTTTGTGAATAAATTCATTTTTAATTAATTTTAAACATTTAAAGGTGAATATTTACTTTGAAAATCAAAACCAAACGAGTTCTAAATCATCTTGTGATTAAAACTTCATTTTTCAAACCTTAAACAAAAATCACAAAAGGTTTATTCAAACTTATTTGGTATTTTATCATTTTATTTAATTTTCTTTAAATATTTACTTTTAAAGGAAAACAAAATTAGGGTTCTTTGATTTTCACCCTCACAAATCATTTTCAAACACTTTTGGGCCTCTATTAGAGTGTAAGACCCAATCCCTTTGTAAATACACCACTTTTTGGGCCTCAGTCATTGTATAAGTCCCACTGTATTTTCAAAAACAACGGCGCAATCGTCGCTTCTTTTAAAAGTCATCTGGGCCTACCCTCGTGTTATAAGCCCCATTTCTTTTCTTTAAAACTTTTTGGGCCTCTAATGGAGTGTAAGACCCAATCCCCTTTTAACCAAAACCTTTTTGGGCCTCAGATATTGTATAAGTCCTTCTGCATTAAAAGAAAGTCTCGGCGCGATCGCTAGTTCAAAATCAAACCCTGGGCCTCTTCTTAAGTTGTAAGCCCCACCACTTGTATAAAAATAAAACTCTTTGGGCCTCTTGAGAGAGTGTAAGACCCATCCCTTTGTACAGAAAACCTTTTTTGGGCCTCAGTCACTTGTATAAGTCCCTGTACAATTTCAAAACAATAGTGTGATCACTGATAAAACTTGGGCCTCTCCTTGAGCTATAAGCCCCAACAATATTTTCAAAGCACTTTCTCCTCTGATTTTGAATATAATATTGTTATCAAAGTTTTCTTTGTTGAACAACTAACAAAACAGCATGGAAGCTCTACAACCGAGTAAGTGTTTACCCGCTTTCTTTATCCGCTTTCATATATATATCTGTATTGTGGGGCTGCTCACTCTAAGTCTTCTTTCACAACCTTTTATATACTTGTCAAATATCAACTGTGTAATACCAGTATAGTTATTTAGAGTTTTCCCCGGCAACTACGTCTAGCACTAGGTAAAGCCCTGTTGGTCACTCTCAAATACAAACAAAACTAGATCCCCACAGGATTACCAGACATAGTCTTCCCTCCTCTTGGGGTTAAACAATATGGAGACGTGAAAGGCAGCATTCTCGGTGAACCCTTTCTCAGACTGTCACCCTTAGACATTGTCAAAGAAACTCTAACTCCCCAGAGATGATCTTTTCTCCGTGAATGGCATCTCTTGAGTTTCTTCCAAATTCTCAGACTTTCCTGGCTTGATCTATTCTCGGTGAATAGTATGTCTTGAACTTCTCGGGGTTTGGGGACCCACAGGCTTCCTAAAAGCATCCCCACCTCCTCTTGGACGTTGTACAAGGACCCTTCGGCTTCTTACAAGCTCTCATGCCTTCTCTTGGGCTTAGTACAAGGACCTAGAGACCTCTACAGGTATAGGAACAGAACCTAGTCATCAATTTGCTAGAGCTGTCTTTCTGAGTCAAGTGCCAGACAATTTAATGGGTTGACCTTCATCCCTTAACATACCAGCCTTCTCTTGGGCATCATACAAAGATCATTCACTTATCCGAGAATCGATATCTCAAAACACCAGTAGACTTGGACAGTCTCAATACCCTTTGGATTTCCCATTTCCTTAAAGAACAGGAAATAAACCTGATCCTCTGATCAATCCCAAAGCACAAACATACCTTTAATCAGTCTCTTTATAAGAATGGATTTCCTCTTTTATCCAACATACTGGACCTGTCACTCAACTGAAATAATCGCCAGTACAGATAGCCTCCGCTTAGGCTTTGTACAATGATTCTCCCTACACTCTCTTGTTGAGTATAAAAGACTCTCTTGTTGAGTCAAACACCTTCAGCCTCCATCTCGGGCTTCGTACGAGATAGAAAATCACTCTCTTGTTGAGTATAAAAGACTCTCTTGTTGAGTCAATCACTTTCAGCCTCCATCTCAGGCTTCGTACGAGATACAAATCACTCTCTTGTTGAGTCAATCACTTTTAGCCTCCATCTCGGGCTTTGTACGAGTTACAAAACACTCTCTTGTTAAGTATAAAAGACCCTCTTGTTGGCTCATAAACCTTTTAGCCTCCATCTCGGGCTTCGTACGAGATAAAAACATTCTCTTGTCGAGTATAAAAGACCCTCTTGTTGGGTCATAAACCTTTTAGCCTCCATCTCAGGCTTCGTACGAGATACAAAACACTCTCTTGTTGAGTATAAAAGACCCTCTTATTGGGTCATAAACCTTTTAGCCTCTATCTCGGGCTTCGTACGAGACATATAAAAGGCACCCTCTTGTTGGGCCAATAGCCTCCTCTTAGGCTTTGTATAAAGAAAACCCCGGTTGAGTCAATAAACCTTTTAGCATCAAATTTGTGCCTCGCCACAGTATACAAACATCAACAACTCCTCTTTTAGAGATGACAAATTCTCTCTCAAGCCGAAACCCTTCAGCTTCACATCTTGGGCTTTGAACAAGATACAAATAGACCCTTCAGCTTCACATCTTGGGCTTTGAACAAGATACATGTACTCCCTTTAGCTTCATGTCTTGGGCTTTGAACAAGACACCAAAACAACTTTGTCCTCCCATAGAATAGGAGGAACTTGCATCGCTCTGATTTCCCTGTTTCGTTAAACGAGAATACGTAGACATAAGATTGAAAAATCTTAGCGAGCATATTAATCAAAAACCCAAAATCCAGTATCTCCATCAATCAATTGGAAAGCATCAGTCTTAAACCTACCACCAATAGTCCCGTCATTTCATTCTCAGCAAAATAAGCAGAGAGAGGCCCACAATCTAAACTGCATCTGTAAACCAACAGCCATCTGTTTAAACTCAGTATGCAAGCAGGGTTAATTGGAGACATCTATTTCCCTTCCTTCATCAGCTTCAATAGGATAAAAAATGAATCAACCTGTAGTACCCCAGAGCGGCAGTGCTTAAGAACCACGTCCAAAAATCGCTCGCTACAACGTCTTTGGCCATTTCATGATTAGAGATTATGACAATGTCTTTGCTTTAATCAAGAAGATAGTCTTGTATCACATTGATCGAACCAGAACTTGAACATGGTCGAATCTCTTTCTGGTCCAACTAATTTTGAAGAGTTTATCGTAAAAGATAACATCCTTGGTTGTTCTCTGAGCAAACTCTACAGTGCTCATAGTTATGTGGTGGCACCTGGCCACGTCCGCTTTGTATGCAGTGCAACTTTACTAGATCTGTTTCCATCGAACAGACATCCTGACTTTGATGTCTACCAAGATTCCTGTCAGCCATACTGATCTGTTATGTATCTTCATCCAAATAGATTGGAAGCCATCAGTTGTCCAATAAGTGTTGAAGTGTTCTTTGGACAAGCGCACATCCCTGGTCTCCTTCACGACATTGTTCACAGTCCAGATAATCATGTGAAGCCAAAAAGCCGAGCCTGACTTGCTTAGCATGTAGTTCTACCAGACTGGTATTCATCAAGTGTATGTCAAAGATCTGAATCATATTGACTTGATGGTTATTTCTCTCCTGATAGTCCTGGATCCATCCAAGATCCATCTGATGCTAGAGGGCCTCTTGTACAAAAGAGCATCCCTGATTGCTTATTAAGCAGATCGGACAGGTATTGTAATTGTGTCGTGGCAGATTATGATATTGACTTTGCCTCAAATGCATTGCCACTAAGTTGATATTCATTGCACGAATGTTGTGGTTCTGAACAATGTTGGGATATACATGGGCCATGTTGACTTCCTGGATTCGGTGATCTTGGATCCATCCGAGATCCATTTGCTCTTGTAGAGCTGATTGCACTACGGAACATCCTTGATTATTCTTTGAACATATATCATACTGGTGATAATTGTGAGGTGGTACATGACCGTACCCGCTCTGTCTACAATGCATCCTGACGAGATTGGTTCCTAATAGGAGTACATCGTGAATTTGATAACTGCGGATAAATTCTTCTTCTATTAAATTTACGGCAGTCTTTTCATGTTGAGGCAACGGGTTCGTTTGAACATTCGGATTAGTATCTTTGAAAGATATGATCCCATTCCTGACAAGCTTCTGAACATCAGACTTGAAACTGAGGCAGTTCTCAATGTTGTGCCCCGGTCCTCCTTGGGTGGTAAGGGCAAGTTTGATCCGCTTTGAACCCAAAAGGCAGATTTTCTGGTATTGCAAGAGGATACCTAGTTTGGACGTTCCCCTTGACTAGTAGAAGTGGAAACAGTTCTTCGTACAACATTGGTATAGGGTCAAACCCTGGTGGTCGTGTCGTACGATAGTTATTGTTATACTGAGGACGAGCCTACTGAAGAGGTTGTTGTGTCCTTGGATGATATTGTTGTTGATTTGGTTGGCCCTGAGCAACCTGAGGTTCATAAGTCTGAGTCGGAGCAGGGTTGATAGCGGGAGTTACCGCCGCTACTGGTTGATACCTTCGCCTTTGTTTTCCGAGAGAGATATTACCAATATCTTGCTCTTTTTTCTTTGGGTGGAGGATGTCTTAATGTTTTATGAGTCTCGTTTTCTTTGAAGGATATTTTTTGTTTTTTTTAAAGAGTCTCTTTTTGTTTTAAGTTTTTTTTATGGAGGGAGTCTGTTATTTTTTTTATTTTTTTTGTCGTAGGAGAGAAATTTTTGGTTTTGGAGGGATTATAGAATTTTATAAAATGAAAATGTAATTTTAAGATTTCAAATTAAAATTTAATTTTAAACAATAATTTTGGATAACAATGAATTCTTTGTGCATGTATCTTAACTTGGGAAACGTGAAAAGATAGGGAGGGAATGTGAAAGTGGAAAGTTTGGAGAGGGAATAGAAAATTAGGGTATAAAAATAAAGGAAATTTTATAAAATAAAAAGTTACGTAAAAAACATAAGGACAGTTTTGTGATAACTGTCGCGAAAACTGTCGCAATCCAGTGCCTAACTGTCGTAACAACCGTCGCAGTCCAGGAATTAGGACGGTTTTGTGATAACTGTCGCAAAAAATCTGCGACAATTGCCCCTAACTGTCATGACAACCATCGCAGTCCAGGAATAAGGACGGTTTTATGATAACGGTCGCAACTCAAGGGTCGTAAATCTCTTTTTTTCTTGTAGTGAAAGCACTACCATATCTTTTGGTACTGCTTAATGGCTCTGCATCTGAGACCAATCGTCCTTCTCGGACTGCTTCTTCAAGGCGTACGCCCATGTTCACCATCTCAGTGAAGTCACTGGTTGTCGCTCCCGGGATTTTGATCCAAGTACAAACGCGAAAGTGGCGCGGAAACAGAGTCGCCATCAATATGTATTTATCCCAAGAGAGGGAAAGGAAACACTGCATAAACCTGAGGGAAAGGAAAAGCATGGTCTCACGACCAAGAGAAACGGGTAAGGGAGTCGGTTACGCGAGGGGAAGGTATTAGCACCCCCACGCGTCCATCATACTCGATGGGATCCACGCTTGTTGTCTCGATTAAAGGGTGTCGTCATCTAGAGCTCCACTGCTGCTGGAAAGGAGAAGAAACGGGAACGAAAAAGAACGAAGAAACGAAGAAGGAAAAGAAAAAGAAGTGACTCGATAGGACATCGTCGTCCTATGCCTACGTATTCCCTCGTGCAATGGGAAAGTCAGAGTCAACGTAGTTCGAGCACGAACTAAGGGGGGAGGTTGCTTGCCAAGACATCGCCGTCTTGTGCCTACGTATCCTCAATCTAACCAGAGAGGGGAAATTAGAGCATTCGTAGTTCGACCTACGGGTCGAAAAGAGATAAAGAGGTGATGAAGAAAGGTTGTGCTCTGAGAGATCTTGCACGATCTCCTACCTACGTATCTCCATTAACCAATGAAGAATCAGAGCAACGTAGTTCTCCTCACTAGGGAAGGCTTTGCTTTGTTTGTTTCTTTTATGAGCAACGTTAAGTTCGCGTCTGGCAGTTAGGGTCGATGCCTATTTGCGACGGGACGAAAGTAACGTGCCCCTTTTCTGAAAAAGGTTTGAAACTCGAACGATCCCGAAGGACGAAAAAAATTTGAGTTTGTTTTGTGTTTTTTAGACAGAAGTGGATTGAAGTTAGTTCGTAACTCATATTGCACCAAAGTCTACCAGGCGGGAACGAGTGAGTCGCATGGTCGCCCCTAAATGGGACGTATGCTACACACTCTAGAAGAGGAGGGGAGATCCCTCTTTCTTCATTTCCTACACTTAAGGCTCGAGCGCAATATACGTTATATTTATTAAGTGTTTTGGAAATATTAAGAGATGAGAAGAGAAGACTCAAGGAAAAGAAAACACTAAGGGGATTCTATCCTAAAGTTGTCATGCAAAAGTGGCCCTAAGGTTGAGGTAAGAAGGGAAACATCTACCTAAGTTAGCATGCTTGGATGAAAGCCTAACGTCTATCCTACTCCGAGCTTAATCAGAAATTAAGTCGGACTAGGAGCCTTAAGAGAGCAAGCAAAAGCAAGGCAAAAACCAAAGCGATAAATCGAAAACAGCGGCTACAACAGCGCTCCAGTACCTGCACAGTAGTAAATTCCAGCAAACACACCAAACAGCATTCAACAGCTCATGCTTCAGCACACAAATGGGTGTAGAAAGTTAAACAATAGCACATTCAACAACATGTATGCATATAGACAGCAGTAAAAAATAGGGCAGCATGCAAAGCATCTAAACAAGTACTCATGCAAGCGATGATCACAAATGAACATGCATATCAAGACCAATCAATCGTACAGATTGCAAACACCAAGAATGAACAACGTGATCATGATAACAATTTAAGAACAATTACTCCACAAAGTTACACAACTCAAACATTGGTCACCACATCATGCATAAGCAACCACGGAAATAAACAATAATCATGCATCGCATGTCCAGCAAGTTGAGCCTTAATCAAGCATTAACATGATTCAAATGTGCGTGTCCATCGTGTTTATTGCATCAATTAATCAACAACGCAAACATAAACATTCATCGAGGAAAACCAAGAATCGCGTGTCAAAGAATCGTGTTCATGCAAGGGTGTGAGGTGAAATAGCTCAAGAAATATCCACAAATCATCAACATATTAATCCATGAAGTTTAGACATGCAAAGGATCTCAAACAAACAAGAAAATGCAAGAAAATCACATTCTACAGCAGTGGTAACCGGTTAACAGATATGCTGTAACCGGTTACACAGTTCAAAACAGCAAAACTACGCAGAAAACAACAGGGTAACCGGTTAGCAGATATGCTGTAACTGGTTACACAACAGCAGAATTAAAAAATAAGTGTTCAGAATCACTTTTTAGTAGCTTATCACTTCTCCAAACACCTGCATGTTAGGGCATCTCAATATGCACGAAAATTACATCTCAAGACCTGCAAACACACATCAATTAACAAACAACAACAGTCAAATCCACAATCCAATGGATCAAACAAACAAATTCAAGATCTACATCATGAACAAGCAAAATAAGCTAAAATGAAAAGTAGATCTGAAATTCACTAACCTACAAAGCTGGGAATTGCTTTGGTGAGTGTTGATAAGCTGCAATTGATGAATCTAAGCAAGAAATTCCAGAGATCCAATGCTATCTTCACCAAAAAATACAAAATAAATGCAATGTGATGAACTTGCTTCTAACTTCTCTAAAAATCACTTCCAAGAACTTAGATCCAGAAGCAAAACAGTAGCAAAATCAGAATTCCTTCAAGAATTATTGGATGGATGAAGGTTTAGTCCCAAGATCAATAAATTTCAATGCAAAATTTGTTGAACTTTGATGGTGGAACTTTGAGTGGGGGTTTTGGGATGAGAGAAAAGTTGAGAGAAAATGGAGTGAGATGTGTAGAAAATTCAGAAAATGGATCAAAGTTGTGAGAGGTTTGGAATGAATTGATTTAAATAACCCCTAGGTTAGGAGTTAAGTTTTGGTTTGGAGTGAGGTTTAGTGGGTGGAAATTGGGGTGAAAAATGAATTAGGAAAGGAAATGAGGAATTAGGGTGGAAATTGTTGGAAGGAATTTGAATTTTGGGTGGAAAATGATGAAAATATCAGTTCTAGATCTTTCCCACACATGCACAAGCCAAGCACATGATCACAAATAATGCAAACTGAATTTTGCAAATTTTGCCCAGAGTAACCGGTTACAGCATATATGCTAACCGATTACTCAGTTCAAAAAACTAAAAAATGCGCAGAAAAACAAAGGAGTAACCGGTTAGCAGATATGTTGTAACCTGTTACTCAGTTCAAATTTGAATTTTGGCGCCTTTTGGAGGGAAACTTGGAGAATTGCCCATTTTCACTTGTTCTGAGCCATGTTAGACCTCTGAAACTTGCCATTTGATATTAGCACTGAAACACACTTGAAATATGCTGTGAATTATGTTTAGTACTCAGAATAATGCTAAAAATAATCGTCTGGTGCTGAATCACTGATCAAAAAGAGAGTGTCGGAGCTTCTGACCATCAAATCATCTAATGAGCAAAATAAATGCTCAAAAAGACTTTGAAAGCTATCTGCTTGCCCCTAAACAGTATTGGAATTCCTTCTGAACTGGATGAGCTGCTGAAGCGCGAGGAAATACCTTGATCCCATGCCCCAAAAGAACCATGCAAAATGCAGAAATGACAATGCAAAAATGAGATGAAACATAAGCCAGTTAGAATAAAACACGAGGGCAAATTTTGGGGTGCTACAGCTGCCCCTATTCAATCAACTTGATCCTGAAGGTATGATAGCAACGACTTTCAGACATTCGAGGATACACGGAGATTGAATACCAAAAGAACCTGGAAATTTGCAAACTGTGGGGGAAATGAAAGAGTGTTTGCCAGCCGAAGGTGGACCATGCTGAAAAGGCAAGACCGGTCGAAGGCGCTCTAACCAACAAAATAATACGAGGACGACTGAAGGCGAGCTCGAAAAAGAAAGACCGAGCCGAAGGCGCTCTACCCAACAAAGGAATACGAGGACGGCCGAAGACGAACTCGAAAAGAAAGACCGGCCGAAGGCGCTCTACCCAACAACATAATACAAGGACGGCTGAAGGCGAACTCGAAAAGAGATACCAAGCCGAAGGTGGACTTTCAAGGAAAGACTAAGCCGAAGGTAGAATTTCAAATAACATAATACGAGAACGACCGAAGGCGAACTCGAAAAAGGAAGACCAAGTCGAAGGTGGACTTTCAAAGAAAGACTAAGCCGAAGGTAGACTTTCAAACAACACAATATGAGGACGGCCGAAGGCGAACTCGAAAAAGGAACACCAAGCCGAAGGTGGACTTTCAAAGAAAGACTAAGCCGAAGGTAGACTTTTAAACAACACAACACGAGGACGGCCGAAGGCGAACTCGAAAAGAAAGACCAAGCCGGAGGTGGACTTTCAAAGAAAGACTAAGCCGAAAGTAGACTTTCAAACAACATAACACGAGGACAGCCGAAGGAGAACTCGAAAAGAAAGACCAAGCCGAAGGTGGACTTTCAAAGAAATACTAAGCCAAAGGTAGACTTTCAAAGAACACAACACGAGGATGGTCGAAGGCGAACTCGAAAAAGGAAGACCAAGCCGAAGGTGGACTTTCAAAGAAAGACTAAGCCGATGGTAGACTTTCAAATAATACAACACGAGGATGGCCGAAGGCGAACTCGAAAAGGAAGACCAAGCCGAAGGTGGACTTACAAAGAAAGACTAAGCCAAAGGTATACTTTCAAACAACATAACACGAGGACGGCTGAAGGCGAACTCGAAAAAGGAAGACCAAGCCAAAGGTGGACTTTCAAGGAAAGACTAAGCCGAAGGTATACTTTCTAACAATATAATACGAGGACGGCCGAAGGCGAACTCGAAAAAGGAAGACCAAGCCAAAGGTGGACTTTCAAGGAATGACTAAGCCGAAGGTATACTTTCTAACAATATAATACGAGGACGGCCGAAGGCGAACTCGAAAAAGGAAGACCAAGCCGAAGGTGGACTTTCAAAGAAAGACTAAGCCGAAGGTAGACTTTCAAACAACACAAAACGAGGACGACCGAAGGCGAACTCAAAAAAGGAAGACCAAGCCGAAGGTGGACTTTCAAGGAAAGACTAAGCCGAAGGTAGACTTTCAAATAACATAATACGAGGGCGACCGAAGGCGAACTCGAAAAAGGAAGACCAAGCCGAAGGTGGACTTTCAAAGAAAGACTAAGCCGAAGGTAGACTTTCAAACAACATAAGTAGAATCAACAGATCTACAAAGATGACTCTGCTGGGGACAAGAGAAATCTAAACAGGCAACTCTGTATGGGAGTATAGGAAGGAACAACAGTAAGAAGGACGAATCCACTGGTTGCAGTGTAGTGTCAAACAACATATCCTGAATTTATTTACTTTCTGCTAGGGAAAGAATCTGATAAAAGATATCAAACCTGGCTTATGCTTCGAATGCATATGTTTGAATTTTTCTATGGCGTAATGCTCCATACGAAATGGAAATGCTACGCGTTTGGGAGGATGCCGTGCAAAAATGCTTATGCAATGCAAAAGAAGTATCTCAGCAAAATAAATGTTGAAGACAAAGGCAACTCTACCGGGGATGACAAACTAAATTGTCCTCTGAATCAAAGACCCTGCTGAGGAAGATTTCACTGAACGAATTCCTGATCACAAACTTTGCTGGAGATAAAAACTCCGTGAGAAGTTTCACTCTGTTGGAGATGGATAAAAGTGAATATTGAAGATGGAACCCAAAGAGAATTTCCCTCCGCTAGAGACTTCCAATGACTTCTACTGAAGATAGCACTCAAGACCTGGATCTAAAGGATGCCAATAACCATTGGACTTAAGACCTGCTGGGGATATCAACCGCTGTTGAACAAACCACTGCGAAGATCACCACCAAACTCTACTTGGGGAGACAAGTCAATAATACCGAACCTGCTTGGGGATATTACTGCACTTAACCTGCTGCTGGGAGAAATGTGTACCTTCATCCTACTGGGGAGTACCAGTCATTACTAGCAAACCTGCTTGGGGAATGGTAAATGATGACATCAACTCTGCTAAGGGATACCATCAAGCTTACTCATCTGTTGGGGATCAGACCATACCGTTGCTGGTGAGAAAACATTTCCTGACTAGCTGAGGAAAATGGGTGCTCAGACACTGTGGGGAAATAACATATTTGTCCAAAGAAGATATTCCATTAGTCTCTTGCTGGGGATGCAGAAGTATCAACTTCTGGCTGCTTGCTAAGAGAGTAATCAATCTCAACTCTAGCTGGGGAAATAATCCTCTATACTCTGGCTGGGGAGAGCAACAACCGGCTGAGGAGGATGACATTTCAATGCTGAGGAGCGTAGCTCTACTGGGGAGAAATATTGCTACCCTGCAAACAAAATCAACAGTATATGCAAAATGGCTATCTCGATTACCATCACAATGACTGTTGCCTGAGCAATTTCCACTGTTTTCCAATATGCTTCGCAAAGCTTAACATTCTCGCATGCAATGTTTATCAAAAATATCGGACGTTTTGACAAACAGAACAGTAAAAGTAAAAACACAAAGGGAAAGCTCTTTGAATGAAATGAAAACTTTATTGAATGAATTGGCCTGTAAATAACAACTGGAAGCAATTCCTAAAAAGAGGTAATTGCGCAAAAGTGAAAAGAAAATACATATGTCGGCAATGTGGGAACAGATATCCACCATGATTCAATTCAGCTATGACCCATATGCCCTGCTTATCCACATATGCTTTGACCTTCGAAGAGACTGACTGGACTCATTCCTTTCCTTCGAAATTCCCAAGTATCAAAACTGCTCACAGATCGAACACAGACCACAGCCTCTTGCTTTCAAATCCCTAACTTTTGCCTGGATCGCCCTTTTCGGGTTTTCAATCCACCGGGATACCCATTTTTGCCAAAGTTACCTTTTCAGGTTTTCAACTTTGCGGGTTTATTCTTTTCTTTTCTTTTTATCCCTAATTTTTGCCTGGAATTTCTTTTTATGTCCAGCGCGTCTCTTTTATGAAAAGTATTTTTTGACTACGTCTGCATTCACAGGGGACGTAAAATCTTCGCCATCCATAGTTGAAAGTAATAAGGCTCCACCAGAGAAAACCTGTCTTACTACATACAGCCCTTCGTAGTTTGGAGTACATTTTCCCCTGTGATCTGTTTGAGGAGGAAGGATCCTTTTCAAAACCAATTCACCAACCTGAAAACACCGAGGACCCACTTTCTGATCAAAGGCTTTCTTCATCCTGCTCTGGTACAACCTACCATGTGCAATGGCTGCCAATCTTTTTTCCTCTATAAGGTTCAGCTGATTCAATCTGAAATCCACCCATTCAACTTCATCAAGCTTCACATCTGCCAGAATTCTCAAAGAAGGAATCTCAACTTCTACTGGTAGAACTGCTTCCATACCATATACCAATGAGAAAGGAGTTGCCCCAGTTAATGTGTGTACCGAAGTACGATAACCGTGTAAAGCATAAGGCAACATCTCATGCCAGTCTTTATACGTTGCCACCATCTTCTGCACAATCTTCTTAATATTCTTATTTGCTGCTTCAATAGCCCCATTCATCTTCGGACGATAGGGAGAAGAATTGTGATGTTCAATCTTAAAGCTCTGACATAGCTCCTTCATCATCTTGTTGTTCAAATTTGAACCATTATCAGTAATGATTCTCTCTGGGACTCCATACCGGCAGATGATGTCCTTCTTGATAAACTGGGCTACCACTTGTTTGGTGACGTTAGCATACGAGGCTGCTTCTACCCACTTCATGAAATAATCAATAGCAACCAAAATGAAACAATGCCGATTGGAAGCAGACGGCTCAATCTTTCCAATCATATCAATGCCCCATATGGCAAAGGGCCAAGGTGATGACAACACACTCAGAGGAGTAGGCAGTACATGCACCTTATCCGCATAAATCTGGCATTTATGGAATTTTCGAGCGTATTTGAAACTGTCAGACTCCATAGTCATCCAGTAATACCCCGCTCTCAACAGCTTTCTAGCCATAGCATGCCCATTGGCATGGGTACCAAAAGATCCCTCATGAACTTCTTCCATTAACAGGCTTGCCTCGTGTTCATCAACATAACGTAGTAAGACCATGTCAAAGTTCCTCTTGTACAACACATCGTCTTTATTCAAAAAGAAGTTCCCTGCCAACCTCCCCAGAGTTTTCTTATCTTTGGTTGACGCCTCCTCTGGATACTCTTGACTCTTCAGAAAAACCTTAATATCATGATACCAAGGTTTGCCATCTGATACACCTTCAACTGCAAACATAAAAGCTGGTCTATCTAGATGCATGATTCTGATTGATGGAGTTTCATTCCAACGGTTCACCTAATACATCAAAGACAACGTTGCCAATGCATCTGCCATCTGATTCTCCAACCGGGGTATATGATGGAAATCAACTCCGTCAAAGAAAGGTAACAACCTTCTGCCATAGTTGTTAAGGCACCAGATTTGCTTGACGAGTTTCCCGTTCTCCCGTAATCTGATTAACTACCAATGTGGAATCACCATAAACATCGAGGTTCTTGATTCTCAAATCAATTGTTTCTTCTAACCCCATGATGCATGCTTCATATTCTGCCTCATTGTTGGTGCATACGAACGCTAACCGGGCAGTGAAGGGTATATGGGAACCCTTTGGAGTTGTAATGATTGCCCCGATTCCGTTACCATATGAGTTAACATCTCCATCAAAGACCAGCTTCCATTGAGATCCAATTTCAGGTCCTTAGTCAGGCAAAGGCTCTTCACAGTCTTTCATCTTCAGAAACATGATATGTTCATCTGGAAATTCAAACTTCATCAGTTGATAATCCTCAATTGGTTGTTCAGCAAGATATTCTGACAAAACACTTCCCTTAATGGCCTTTTGGGAAACATATTTAATATCGTATTCTGTCAAAACCATCTGCCAACGGGCTATTCTTCCAAAAAGCGCTTGCTTTTCAAACACATACTTGATAGGATCCATCTTCGAAATCAAGAGGGTTGTGTGGTTTAACATATACTGCCTCAAACGCTTAGCTGCCCAAGCGAGTGCACAACATGTTTTTTCCAACATTGAGTATCTCGACTCACAATCAGTGAACTTTTTACTCAGGTAGTAGATGGCATGCTCTTTTCTACCTGACTCGTCGTGTTGACGGAGCACACACCCCATTGAGTTCTCAAGAACCGTAATATACATAATCAATGGCCTTCCTGGCACTGGAGGCATAAGGACCGGAGGTTCCTGCAAATATTCTTTTATTTTTTCAAACGCCTTTTGATAATTTTCATTCCACCTGACTTCTTGATCTTTTCTTAACAATTTGAATATCGGTTCACACGTGGCTGTAAGATGAGAGATGAATCTAGAAATGTAGTTTAAACCACGAACCTCTTTTTCTGTTCTCGGTTCAGGCATTTCCTGTATGGCTTTTACTTTAGCAGGATCAACCTCGATACCTTTTTCACTGACAATAAACCCCAGTAACTTTCCAGATCTCACCCCGAAGGTGCATTTGTTCGGATTCAACCTCAGTTTGAACTTTATCAACCTTTCAAACAGCTTCTGAAGATTCACCAAATGCTCTTCCTCCGTTTGTGACTTCTCAATCATGTCATCAACATAGACCTCGATCTCTTTGTGAATCATATCATGAAAGAGAGTCACCATTGCCCGCTGATAGGTTGCCCCAGCATTTTTCAATCCAAAGGGCATTACCTTGTAACAGAATGTTCCCCAAGGTGTTATGAATGTAGTCTTCTCCATGTCCTCTAGGGCCATTTTGATTTGGTTATACCCAGAGAAGCCATCCATGAAGGAAAATACAGAGTCTTGAGAAGTATTGTCCACTAACACGTCAATGTGAGGAAGGAGGAAATCATCTTTCGGGCTTGGTCTATTCAGATCTCTGTAGTCAACACACATCCTGACCTTTCCATCCTTCTTAGGTACAGGCACAATGTTAGCAACCCACGGAGGATTTTTTGTCACAGCAAGAAATCCAGCATCCAACTGCTTCTGCACCTCTTCTTTGATCTTGACAGCCATATCCGGTTTCATCCTTCTTAGTTTCTGTTTAACCAGTGTACAACCTTCTTTGAGCGGCGGCCGGTGTACCACAATGTCAGTGTCAAGCCTAGGCATGTCTTGGTAAGACCAGACGAAGATACCCACATACTTTCGAAGCATTTCAATCAATCTTCCCTTAACAGTGTCTTCCAAAGCAGCCTCAATCCTTACTTCTTTCTTTGCGTCCTCGGTTCCCAAGTTAACAATCTCAATTTCCTCCTGATGAGGTAGAATGACCTTTTCCTCTTGTTTCAACAGTCTGGCCAATTCCTCGGGTAAGTAACAATCTTCGTCAGTCTCTTCTTCTGCCTGATAAATGGGATTGTCGAAGTCATACTGAGCCATAACTGAATCATGATTGATGGAATCTGAACAAGGAAACCTGCATGATTGATGATTTATGTTTATTATGAATGCAACAAACAAAAACACATTGCCATTTTGATGTGATTTTATGCAAAAAGTAGAAAACAGAAAAACAGGAATCAAAAATTTTGAATGCGAAAACGTCGTTTATTAATGATAAAGTAAGCATACAAAAATATTAAAGCCCTACAAACAAGAATCGCTACGTCTTGGGCAGAACGTAGGATTAACAAAGCTGAAAAACAGAGGCAATTACTCTGGGCAGGTCACTTGAATGACTTTCTGAGATGACCAGTTGCAAAGACTTTGGCCTGGAATGCAGGGGCGGATCCAATTATCCATATCGCAATTGCTATCCCCTTCCTCATCAATAGCATTAACTCTGTCAAAGAACACACCAACACTGGTGAAACTAACCGGACCATAAAACTTGGGAGGATCCTCAGGACGCCTGGGTGGTTTATATCCCAACCCGTAAGTATTCTGCTTTTTCTGGACCTCGATAACTTGACCCCATTTCCGTGAACTGTTGGCTTCAACCACAGCCCGTGCATCCTTGAAGGAGGACATGGAGACCTCTGGCTTATCTACCACTGCAGGCTGCTTTACCACTTCAGGTTGGCTGACTTCCTTAAGAGATTCCTCAGGGTTCTTCACTGCTTCGAAAGCCTGACATAAGGTTTCATGTATTTCGCCATCTATCTCCACATATTTGAAAGTAGACAGGTGACTTATCACGATATCTTCTTCTTCGTAAACTGTCACTACATGTTCGTCTACCATGTACTTCAACTTCTGATGCAGGGTAGACATCACTGCCCCAGCACTATGAATCCATGGACGACCTAGTAAACAACTGTAAGCCGGTTGGATGTCCATGATATAGAAAGTAGCATCAAATATCTCTGGACCAACCTTGATTGGCAGCACAATTTCCTCGAAAACTGATCTCTTAGAACCGTCGAAAGCACGCACCACCAAATCACTCGGCGTGCAGATTAACCCACGACTGTCCAACTTCATCAGTGCTTTCTTTGGTAAAACATTCAAAGATGACCCAGTATCAATAAGCACATGCGACATTAACGATCCTCGGCACTCAACTGAAATGTGCAAAGCATTATTATGATTTCTCCCAGCTAGAGTCAAATCTACATCAGTAAATCCCAAGCAATTTCCTGCATTAACATGAGCCACTACTCCCTCCAACTGATTAATTGAGATCTCCTGGGGTACATACACGGCATTCAATACCTTCAACAGCGCGTTTCGATGCGCCTCCGAGCACAATAACAGAGATAAAATGGATATCTTAGACGGTGTTTGGTGCAGTTGGTCAATGATTTTGTAGTCACTTTTCCGAATCAGCCTCATAAACTCTTCCACATTCTCTGAAAAGGAGTTATCAACTAGCTTTGCTGCAGAATCATTCACCACTGGCGTCTGCACATAATTATCCATAATATGTTTTCCTTTGTCTTGCCTAGAACCACCAGCCTGATCATCAGATGGGATAAAGACTCTACCACTCTGGGTAATAACTCCTGCTTCATCATTACTTTCAGAACCGGAGTTCACTACTGACGTTCCAATTAACTCTTACTTCTGCCCGTCAACAAACACTTCAGCACCATAGTTCCAGGGAATAGCTTTGGTGCTCTCATACGGGACGGGCCCGGGAGTGGTGATAATGATCGGCGCTGGCCTCGCCGACGCTAATATAGTTATCGTTTTAAAAGGGATTGTAACAGTGGTAACATCATTCCTTTTGCCAATAACTTCCTTCTTCTGATCACACCTATCGAACTGTAACTGACCTTCATCAATTAACCTCTGAATACCTGATCTCAACAGATCATAACCATTTATCTACAACATACACTCCGAACAACTTTTGTCACAACCAAGGGATACTCCACCCTTTAGTAATCTCTCCTTCACTACCAACAAAGGAGTCCACATTTCATTCACGTCTAGAACCAAATTCAAAGATTCACCATCTTCTATAACAACATTCACCCTCGGCTCACCGTGGTTCGGTATTGGGTTTTGAATGACATTGGGCACGTCGTTGGAAAAGTTGATGGCCTTCAAATCCACCAAATCTTAGACTTTATGCTTAAAAGCTTTACAGTCCTCAATGTGGTGTCCGAGTGCCCCAGAATGAAAGTCACAATGAGCATTGGGATTGTAACCCAGAGGTGGATTGCCAATAATAGGAGCTAGAGTCCTCTTCTGAATTAACTACAACTGTAGCAAATCCTGAAACAACTGGGAATAAGGCAACGGTGGAGTATCAGAGTGCCTATTCTGCTTAGGCCTTGGCTAATATTAGCGAGGAGCCTGACTTTGCTGTTGAGGTGGAAGTACTGCAGGAATAGTTACTGAGGCCACCTGCTGATTATAATTCTGATGCTGCTTTCCCTTACCGCAGTATGAAGAAATAGAATTCGCTTCCTCTTTTTTCTTGTAGTTTACATAAGGTTTCTTCCCTCCTCCAGAAGAAGACCCCTCATTACGCGAAATCTTTCCAGTCTTGATTCCACTTTCCAACATTTCCCCAACCAAGATCAAATCAGCAAATTTCTCGGACATGCAAGGTATCAGCTTCTCGTAATAAAGACCTGGCAAGGTAGCCATAAACATATTCAACATCTCCCGTTCTAACATGGGAGGCTGCACCCTCGCTCCCAGTTCTCGCCACCTCTTGGAATATTCTTTGAAACTCTCATTATTCTTCTGAGACATACTCTGCAGATGAGTCCTATTGGGAGCCATATCAGTGTTATATTGGTAGTGCTTGACAAAAGCCTCTACCAGCTCTCTCCAATTGTGGACGTGACATCTCTCCAATTGCATATACCACTCCAAATATGCCCCAGACAGGCTATCCTGGAAGAAATGCATCAGTAATTTCTCATCATTAGAGTACGCATCCATTTTCCTTGTGTATGCCCGGACGTGAGTCTTTGGGCAAGTGGTACCATTGTATTACTCAAAGGTAGGAACCTGGAAGTTGTGCGGAAGTCTGACACCGGGGACCAGCCCTAAATCATCCAAATCCCTACCCACAGAGTTCTAATTCACAACCCCTTTTAGTTGTTCTTCAATCAATCTGATTCTTTGATCATTTTCAACCTGGGGAACAGCATCCCCGCCTTGCACAGAAAATATGTCATCCTGTTGGTCATCATATCGACGGCTATGAACAGCACATACACTATTTCCTCCTCCCACAACAGAAGGAATCATAACCTGTTCTCCTCCGCCCAGAGGGATGACAACAGAAGGGACATGAACACCCCCGCCCGGAGGACCAACAGGAATACCATTACCCCCAACACCTCTGCTCAGAGGAACGACATCATTATGAAGTCCGCCATGAAGAACGCCATCCTCGTCAACTCTCGCCACCAGGGTTGGACAAGGGTCCTCAGCTGTTTTTGCCCTTGTGCAACGCCTTGCATTAATTCCATGAACTGGGCCATGCGAGTCTGCATGGCAGCCATCTCAGCCTGCATCTGTTCCATAGCTCTCTTTTGATTGATTCTGGTAGAATACTGATGAATCTGGAGGTCAGCAATCCTGTCTGAAGAAAGAACATGATAAGAAAACCAGAGATAAGTAGTTGTTATGTAAAATGCCAAAATGATTATGATCATGCAAATGCAAATGCAAACATGTTTGTATATTCACAGGGCGGTCCTCCCCTTGATTCTAGTTTAAACAATAGAATAGCACGAAAATTCTGCTCATATATAATAGGAGAATCAGAGAATAGTCATCTGTCATCAGTTACAGCCCAAGATGAAGACATAAGTCTGAATAAGATAAACAAGAATCCCAACCAACAAGCCTGGTGGTGATCCAAAATACAATGAAAGAGAAAAAGCAAACTATGGCATATCATCAAAATTCAAACGTGTCAGCCCTCCCCAGCCATCATGCTCTTTACACCAGTCTTGCACCTCTTTGAACAGTTTCCTGGTGTTGGGATGCTTCGAATTTTGGATCAACTCTTGGATGAGAACATCTCTCCTATGCATAATCCCCTTTAAGTAGTGACAATGTAACTCTCAAACATCCTCTTCAAAAGCACCGTCCATACTGGGACCCTCATTTCTAGACCTTTTTACTTTAGCTTGAAGCTTCAGCTCCTCCATAGTTACTATGGCCTCATTTAGTCTTTCCTCCACCGCTCTTCTCTTGAAAATTTCTGATAGGATTTCTTCGTTTTTCTTATGGAGCTTAGATTTCAAACCCTCGATTTGCTCCAAACACTTATCCTTTTTCTATTTGTTGGCAGTGATTGTCGTGTTTTGGTGAGCATTAAACCTATGAATCTTTAACAGAGCTCTGGCTAAGTCTTCTTTCTTTGACTTGAGAACCCTGCTAACGCCTTTTAGAGCTTGTGCTACCTTCTGCTTGGCCGTGACCTCATTAGCTAATTCTTCCTCCTTCTTGGCGAGGAGTTCTATTTTCATCATAGCAACATAGACAACTTCACCTCGCTCATGCTTCAGCTGGTAAATTTCTCTATGTAGCTCATCGTTCTCTTCTCAAAGCTTTTCTTTTTCAGCCCATAACTTGTTGAACTTCTCTATCTCAACCGTGGTCGGAGGCTCAATCAACAAGGGGTAAGATGGTGGTTCTCTGGAGAACGGTAGAAGTACCTTCTCCACTCTCTTCTGAATCCAATCCTCATATGCAGGGAATGCTCTGTTGTTGCTCTTTCCGAAAGAAGTCCTCCCCTTCTTGTGACGGTCTTCCTAAGTATTTGCAGCTTCCTTTATCATTTCCAGATTGGCTTCCCCACTCACATATAGAGACTCCTGAACATTTTCATCCTTTGGTGGCTCTTTCAAAGCATACCCGAATTGCCTAATAGCAAGGACAAGGTTGTAGTTAATTCCCCCTTCCTTTCTATTAAGGGCACGTTTGGGTAACCCCCACAACTGACAATGATCTCTTGGCCTAACAAATCACGATTGACCCAAGCCAAATTGTCAGCCCTTAATCCCATCAATCTCTTGGACCAATCCAATGTTTCTCTAGAGTCTACGAATACCCCAGATTTGGGAAGGCGTTCGGAAAACCACTTGTAGAAAATTGAAGCGCAGAAATTAAGGGGTCCTCCCCTTCTCTTCTCGTTCTTATAATGCATTGAATAGTACAAATCCCCTAGCAAGGTAGGTACAGGATTCTTCATGATGAATATCCAGATGGCGTGCATGTCTATGAAATCATTCACATTCGGGAACAACTTCGTTCCATAAACACACATAGCCAAGATTGCATTAAACACTGACCAATGCTTATTCTTAGAATAAATAGCAGCCTGCTCCACCAAAAATTTCGTGTGAAAACCATTACATCCTCCTTTGCTGGCAACATTGCTCTTCAACAAAGATGGATCCAAGTGCAAAGCAGCGGAAACCTTTTCCATATCCGCAAGCTCTTTAGAGGGATAGAAAGGAACTTTTTCTTTAACAGAAACATCCAAAATGAGAGCAAACTTCTCTAATGTCGGAGCAAGAAGATAGCCAGCGAACAGAAAACACCGAAGGCGAGAGTCATATAATTACACCAGAGTGTACAGAGCCCTATACTCATACTGGGTAACGTCACGGGCGAAATTCAGAATTCTTCCATACTCTCCTCTAAAGTCTGCCAGTACCTCAGGTTTTGCCATGGCCAAGATTTTGTGAACAGAATCTAGATGAAGCTCTGAAAACTTATACATGATGATATTCTTCTTCCTTTCAGTACTAGTACACATCTTTGACAGTCTTCAGAAAACCAGAATCAAAGTTAGGATGCAACCCTGAAAATGAGCAAACATGTTAGAATGCAAAATGATGATGCAACCGCAAACATGGGATTAAGGCAACCATAATGCTCAATACTGTTGTTGTTCTGATAACTGAACAAGACCCCAAATATTAGAAACCCAGAAATCCATAATAAATGGGCCATTCAAATTGCCAGAATAACAGAGTGATAAATATATACTGACAAGAAATCCTGCAAACCGGGAAAGTTGAAAGTTAAGGTCACCTGCAAACCTACAAATACCCATCCCCTCTCACATGTAGGTTCTAGAAAACTGAGGATCCTCAGCGTCAGATTCTCGATTTGAGAAGCAATAGTACATCCATCCCTCGGGGTACAATACTATCACCAAACAAAGAGGTCGTCCACTAACTTTCCCCAAAAATAAGGTCATCATATGCAAGTTCCCAGTATTGGGTCCTCAGATCAAGAAATGTAATGGGTTTGCCATTTCTGGTCTGCCATTATCACGCCTCGGGAGGAGTGCCGCAACTGAGTCCTCGGGAAATGGTCACCAGAGTCAACAGTTTCCCAGGTTAAATTCCATCATCTGCCCCAAATGCGCAGGATAGAATATTACCAAAGAAAACCTCGTCTGGATGTGGAGTTTTCATGTATACTACGTCTGGCCAAATGCCAAACAAGTCACACTACTTTCCACGCTAATCATAGGTGTATACTCAAGCCTGGGTATTGGGCTTTTTTTCTCATGGATCCAACCCACCCAACAAAACAACAGCAGCAGAACAATATGATGACATTAATCCAAATGCAGTAAAAATGCCGTAAAATACAGTAATGTAGTAATACAATAAAACATCAATATAGTAAAATAGAAAACACCCAATGAAAGAAAAACAGACAAGCGCTAGGATTGACTCGCATAGGGAACCAGAAGTCCCCAGCAGAGTCACCAGCTGTCGCTCCCGGGATTTTCATACAAGTACAAACGCGAAAGTGGCGCAGAAACAGAGTCGCCAGCAATGTGTATTTATCCCAAGAGAGGGAAAGGAAACACTGCGTAAACCTGAGGGAAAGGAAAAGCATGGTCTCACGACCAAGATAAATGGGTAAGGGAGTCGGTTACACGAAGGGAAGGTATTAGCACCCCTACGTGTCCATCATACTCGATGGGATCCATGCTTGTTGTCTCGATCAAAGGGTGTCATCATCTGGAGCTCCACTGCTGCTGGAAAGGAGAAGAAATGGGAACGGAAAAGAATGAAGAAACGAAGAAGGAAAAGAAAAAGAAGTGACTCGATAGGACATCGTCGTCCTATGCCTACGTATTCCCTCGTGCAGTGGGAAAGTCAGAGTCAACATAGTTCGGACACGAACTAAGGGGGGAGGTTGCTTGCCAAGACATCGCCGTCTTGTGCCTACGTATCCTTAATCTAACTAGAGAGAGGAAATCAGAGCAGTCGTAGTTCGACCTACGGGTCGAAAAGAGATAAAGAGGTTATGAAGAAAGGTTGTGCTCGGAGAGATCTCGCACGATCTCCTGCCTACGTATCTCCATTAACCAATGAAGAATCAGAGCGACGTAGTTCCCCTCACTAGGGAAGGCTTTGCATTATTTGTTTCTATTATGAGCGACATTAAGTTCGCGTCTGGCAGTTAGGGTCAATGCCTATTTGCGACGAGACGGAAGTAGCGTGCCCCTTTTCTGAAAAAGGTTTGAAACTCGAACGATCCCGAAGGACAAAAAAGGTTTGAGTTTGTTTTGTGTTTTTTAGACAGAAATGGATTGAAGTTAGTTCGCAAATCATATTGCACCAAAGTCTACCAGGTGGGAACGAGTGAGTCGCATGGTCGCCCCCAAATGGGACGTATGCTACACACTCTAGAAGAGGAGGGGAGACCCCTCGTTCTTCATTTCCTACACTTAAGGCTCGAGCGCAATATACGTTATATTTATTAAGTGCGTTGGAAATATTAAGAGATGAGAAGAGAGGACTCAATGAAAAGAAAACACTAAGGGGATTCTATCCTAAAGTTGTCATGCAAAACTGGCCCTAAGGTTGAGGTAAGAAGGGAAACATCTACCTAAGTTAGCATGCTTGGATGAAAGCCTAACGTCTATCCTACTCTGAGCTTAATCAGAAATTAAGTCAGATTAGGAGCCTTAAGGGAGCAAGCAAAAGCAAGGCAAAAACCAAAGCGATAAATCGAAAACAGCGGCTACAACAATGATCTAGCACCTGCACTGCGGTATATTCTAGCAAACACACCAAACAACATTCAACAGCTCATGCTTCAGCACACAAATAGGTGTAGGAAGGCAAACAACAACACATTTAATAGCATGTATGCATATAGACAGCAGTAGAAAATAGGGCAGCATGCAAAGCATCTAAACAAGTACTCATGCAAGCGAAGATCACAAATGAACATGCATATCAAGACCAATCAATCGTACAGATTGCAAACACCAAGAATGAACAACGTGATCATGATAACAATTTAAGAACAATTACTCCACAAAGTTGCACAACTCAAACATTGGTCACCACATCATGCATAAGCAACCACGGAAACAAACAACAATCATGCATCGCATGTCCAGCAAGTTGAGCCTTAATCAAGTATTAACATGTTTCAAATGTGCGTGTGCATCGTGTTTATCGTATCAATTAATCAACAACGCAAACATAAACATTCATCGAGGAAAACCAAGAATCGCATGTCGAAGAATCGTGTTCATGTAAGGGTGTGAGGTGAAATAGCTCAAGAAATATCCACAAATCATCAACATATTAATCCATGAAGTTTAGACCTGCAAAGGATCTCAAACAAACAAGAAAATGCAAGAAAATCACATTCTGCAGCAGTGGTAACCGGTTAGCAGATATGATGTAATCGATTAAACAGTTCAAAACAGCTAAACTACGCAGAAAATAATAGGGTAACCGGTTAGCAGATATGCTGTAACCGGTTACACAGCAGCAGAATTCAAAAATAAGTGTTCAGAATCACTTTTCAGCAGCTTATCACTTCTCCAAACACCTGCATGTTAGGGCATTTCAATATGCATGAAAATTACATCTCAAGACCAGCAAACACACATCAATTAACAAACAACAACAGTCAAATCCATAATCCAATGGATCAAACACAACAAATTCAAGATCTACATCATGAACAAGCAAAATAAGCTAAAATGAAAAGTAGATATGAAATTCACCAACCTACAAAGCTGAGAATTGCTTTAGTGAGTGTTGATAAGCTGCAATTGATGAATCTAAGCAAGAAATTCTAGAGATCCAATGCTATCTTCACCAAAAAAATGCAAAATAAATGCAATGTGATGAACTTGCTTCTAACTTCTCCAAAAATCACTTCCAAGAACTTAGATCCAGAAGCAAAACAGTAGCAAAATCAGAATTCCTTCAAGAATTATTGGATGGACGAAGGTTTAGTCCCAAGATCAACAAATTTCAATGCAAAATTTGTTGAACTTTGATGGTGGAACTTTGAGTGAGGGTTTTGGGATGAGAGAAAAGTTGAGAGAAAATGGAATGAGATGTGTAGAAAATTCAGAAAATGGATCAAAGTTGTGAGAGGTTTAGAATGAATTGATTTAAATAACCCCTATGTTAGGAGTTAAGTTTTGGTTTGGAGTGAGGTTTAGTGGGTGGAAATTGGGGTGAAAAATGAATTAGGAAAGGAAATGAGGAATTAGGGTGGAAATTGTTGGAAGGAATTTGAATTTTGTGTGGAAAATGATGAAAATATCAGTTCTAGATCCTTCCCACACATGCACAAGCCAAGCACATGATCACAAATGATGGAAACTGAATTTTGCAAATTTTGCCCAGAGTAACCGGTTACAGCATATATGCTAACCGGTTACTCAGTTCAAAAAACTAAAAAATGCGCAGAAAAACAAAGGAGTAACCGGTTAGCAGATATACTGTAACCGGTTACTCAGTTTAAAATTTGAATTTAGGCGCCTTTTGGAGGGAAACTTGGAGAATTGCTCGTTTTCACTTGTTCTGAGCCATGTTAGACCTCTATAACTTGCCATTTGATATTAGTACTGAAACACACTTGAAATATGCTGTGAATTCCATTTCGTACTTAGAATACTGGTGAAAATAATCGTCTGGTGCTGAATCACTAATCAAAAAGAAAGTGTCGGAGCTTCTGACCATCAAATTATATAATGAGCAAAATAAATGCTCAAAAAGACATTGAAAGCTATCTGCTTGGCCCTAACCACTGTTGGAATTCCTTCTGAACTGGATGAGCTGCTGAAGCGCGAGAAAATACCTTGATCCCATGCCCCAAAAGAACCATGCAAAATGCAGAAATGACAATGCAAAAATGAGATGAAACATAAGCCAGTTAGAATAAAACACGAGGGCAAATTTTGGGGTGCTACACTGGGCACACTGGAGACCATTCGGTCATAATAGAATGAGCTGAAGGTTTTCAAAAAGATCTTTGTCATCTCTTTTTCCTCAAGAGGGGGACAGATCTGGGCGGCAATTTCACGCCATCTCTAAGCATATTCCTTGAAAGTTTCTTTGTCCTTCTGCGACATTGCTCTGAGTAGATCTCTGTCTGGTGCCATGTCCAGGTTATATTTATACTGCTGAACAAAAGCTACGCCAAGATCTCTGAAAGTGTTGATCTTGGTGCGATTTAAACCCATGTACCATTTGAGTGTTCCACCGGTTAAACTGTCTTGGAAATAATGGATCAGTAGTTGTTGATTTTATGTCCTAGTTGACATCTTTCGAGCGTACATCACCAAATAACTTTGAGGGCAAGAGTTGCCCTTGTATTTTTCAAAGTCCGGCACCTTGAATTTGTGCCAAATTTTCATGTTAGGGACAAGACAAAGGTCTGCGGGGTCCTTTCCGAATAAATCCTGACCGCGAATGGCATGCAGTTCCTTCTGCATTTCTAGGAATTGCTCCTGGAACTCATTCATTCTTTCGTACATATCTTTGTTTCCACCAGAAATTACTTGTGGAATCTGTCCTTCTGGGATAGTGTGTACCACTGGTTGTGGTATAGTCATTACGGCAGTGACTCTTGGTGCCTTTATGCCCCGAAGTTTGTAACCTTCAGGAGTTACTGTCGTAACTCTTGCGTCTTCGCTTTCCCAAAGTTTGTAACCTTCAGGCCTAACGCTTCCTACTGCAGTTTCTGGGTCTTTAGTGACCGGCGAGATGTATCCTTCAGGGACAAAGTTAATAGCCATGCCCCAAGGGCGACCCTTAGGCATGTTGTACCGAGGGTCATATGTCTCCACTACGGGCGTAGATGTGATCACCGAGATCACAGTCCTTTGTTGTTGCCTCTGAGCTGCTGCTAGAGATTGCATGTCATTGTGAAGTTTTTCCAAACTTTCCTTCACAGCGTCGACTTCTTCTCTCAGCTCTCTGTTCTCTTCCTCGAGATCATCCATTTTCTTTTGTCGATTGGCCCGAGTATTGTACGAATGAGACAGTTTGACTCTAGAATCGTGACACATACGTGAGACTTGAAGATAAGAACGCGTTATGTGAGAATGATGAATGATATGCAATGATATATATGTTTTTTTTGTTTTTTAATCAAAAAGAAACTTCAACAAATAGATTGCAAATATCATACAGTGGGGAGTCCCCTTTTTATTGAATTTGAAAGATTGCAGAAAGGGAAAATACAGTATTTTACAAAGTGCTGTAAAAGGAAATGTCTAAGTTTATGGATCCTTAGTCCTCTCTGAAGAGAACTCAGATGCTGGTTCTGGTATTTTACTTTTCTTTAATCGGGGCTCCTTAGCCGTTTTTGGGTTATCAGTCCTTTGCCAAGTGAAAGGAGTGAGCAAGTTCCTTTGATCTTCCATAGCATGTTGTTCTAGAATCTCAATCAGAGCAACCTTTTCTTTTAACAATCCCTGAATTTTGGTACACTCCACATTGAGGATTCGATACTTGTTTTTCCAAGAACTTTTCTCCCGTTGAACTTTGTTGAGAGCGACCTGGAGTTTTTCCCGTATCAGACATAAAATAAAGGATAGATTCCTTTAACGGGAGAACTTCTTGACGAGGGTAAGGCATCCTCAGCTTGAGAGCTCAAGTTTGTACCCAGTGGAGATATGGTTCCATGGAGATACAGTCTGGTCTTCTTAGAGACTCTCTTCCTTTCCTGTGAATGTGTTGTTAGTCATGCACTATTTCCTTCTTAAGTGCCCTGTCATTTTCTCCTTCCTTGAAGAAAAGACCTTCCAGATGAACATTATGCGGGATATGCCTCATCGGGTATCCGAGTTGACAGTGAACTAAAATTGGATGATAGTTGATTCCTCCTTTAGTTCCTATGAGGGGTACATTAGGGAAGTTTCCACATCTTTCGATGATCTTTATCCCTTCGTAAATCCTATTATACCAATCTATGTCAGAGTTGGTAAGAGACATGATTCTCTGTGACCAATGTAGAGTACTCTTATGGTCCCAAAAAGTAGCAAACTTGGGTAAATGGGAAGTGAACCATTTGTAAAGCAGGGGTACATACCATGTGATCATTCCTCCACTGTACTAATTCCTTAAGTGTACAGAATGATAAGCATCTACGAGCAAGGTTGGTACGGGGTTTCCAATCAGAAATATCTTAATGGCATTGGTATCGATGAAGCTATCGATGTTGGGAAAGAGGAATAGCCCATATGTGAGCAGGACAAAGATATCTTCAAAAGCAGTTATGTTTCCTATACTTGCAAAGTATAGACCTTTCTCTGTCAGGAATTTAGCTGGCAAACCCTGGATTCCTTCCTTAGTGGTCATGTGAGTCCTAACTTCTGACTCGTCCAAATAGATTGCTCTTGCAATGGTTTGATCCTTTGGAATTTCTTCCAGTCCAAAAATGGGAGCTTAATCAGTGATAGGTAAATCAGTCAGATGAGAGTACTCCTCCAGTGTTGGTGCTAGTTGATAATCCAAGAATGTGAAACAGTGATAAACGGGATCGTAAAACTGAATCAGCGTAGACAGAATTCCTTCGACTACGTGGACCTTTAATAGAGACAGCAGTCCTCCATACTTAGCTCTGAAAGCATCAGGGTTGGTAATCATCCTTACCAACCTTCTTAAATCCTCTAGTTTTGGAGCCTTGAAGGTGTACTTGTGCGTCTTTCTTCTACCGAAATCCATAACACAATCGTTCTGATATTTGCAATTATTATTTTAGTTTATTTTGAAAAAGAAAGAGAGGAGAAAAGAGAAGATTTTTTTTGTTTAAGAGTTTTTTAAATGAATGCATGAATGCAACATACAAAAACATTGAAAAAACATGGGTTCAAGGGTTCAACGTCACGAGCATGGAGTCATGGCTCTACCCATCCCCAAAGGTTGTATTCTGGTCAATTTTTGTACGTGTAAAACGGGTTAAAGGTTCCCAAAATCATTGACCCCCTAGGGATATCAACAGCAAGCTGGTTCACCCGAGCGAGCTGTAGCATCCTGAGGTAATCTCAATTGAGTGTAGTATCGCGTATCAACTATTTCTGATAGTCACCGCACTACCAAGTGGTCATATGGTTAATGTCTACTAAATCCTCAGGGTCACGGGTGCGCACTGGGATAACGTCTATTTTCACGACGATCGGTCGTTAAACATAGTATCCACACGGGGCCTCGCCTGATTTGATAGTCTACCATGATCGCTTATTCGGGATTCACTCCCTATATGTCCACCCGTCTATGCCATCACTTATCTTAGGGTTCTCTCAAACTTTCCACATGCGTATCAATCGCATTCCCATTGACAGAAAAATAAACACAGATATTAAGTAGGAAAAGTAATATATATATAATATAGTATGATTACTAACAACCTAGGCCTCTTAGGAATCCTAGTCCTAAACAAATAAAATGTTTCCCCCAGCAGAGTCGCCATTTTCCTGTAGCGTGCGATTTTTTTCCGTGACGCAACCACCTTATCGCCATTTGGTTTCTCCTCACCGCAATGGTAGGAGTTGGGTGCTACTTTCTGATTTCTTATTTATCCTATGAATCTGGAAAGGAAAGGGAAGCTATCTAAAACTAACCTTGCACGCAAATGTCTAGCTGAACAAATGCTTTAAAGAGATCAGGGAGTTCGGGGTCAGGTTATACAATGGGGAGTTGTCAATTATCCATCCTATATGTGGTTATCCACAGATTGTTAGCAATTATCCTTACTGCTTTCTACTTACCGGTGTTTGTCTGTTGTGGGCTGGGAAAGTTTCTCCTTTGGGAGGTTTTTGAGAGAGAGAGAGAGTTTTTGATGATTTTGGTAAGGTACTGGACCTAAAGTTTTTTATTGGTGTGCTCGCTAAGATTTCGTAATCTTATGCCTATGTATTCCCGTTAAAGATAAACAGGGAAATCAAAGTAATCGTAGTTCCTCCTATTCTATGGGAGCAAAAGAGATGTTTTGGTGTCTTGTTCGAAGCCCAAGATTGAAGCTAAAGGTTATTTGTGTCTTGTTCAAAGCCCAAGATTGAAGCTAAAGATTTGACTGAGAGAGAAATTGTTATCTCTAAAGGGAGACATCTCGTCTGTTTATCACAACTGTTTGGTGACTGATTCTAAAGGGGAATTACTTTAACTGGGATATGTGAATCCAGCAATTCCATAATTTCCTTTATAAGGGATTTGTCCTGAAGGAGAAAACTTTAACTTAGTATAGAGCAATGCCATTTTTCCTTAGGAATCTTTCATGCTAAGAGAGGGGCTGTGGCGTGGATGTAAATAATCTAGAGGCTTACCACTTACAACAATTAGATAAAAAGAGGATTTACCAGGATAAGAGATGGACTATAGCATGGATTTTTGAATCAACAAGTGTGCCACTTACAACAATTATCTGGGATTAAGATTTGTTTGATTTATCTGTTTTGATATATGTGATTGTACAGAGAAATGTTTTCCTACAGAGAGTTTTTGATTTCCTCTGAGTTGATGTTGATTTTTGTGTGCCTTAATCAAAGCCCAAGGTTGAAGCTAAGAGATTGATTGGCTCTACTGGGGAGGTCATTATACAAAGCCTAAGAGGAGGCTGGAAAAAACTGACTCAACAAGAGAGTGTTTATCAGTCTTGTACAAAGCCCAAGACTGAGGCTAAAAGAGAATTGACTCTTTTGGGGATATCATTATACAAAGCCTAAGAGGAGGCTGAAAGTTGACTTTTCCAGGGAAATACTTTATTTGTCTTGTAAAAAGCCCAAGATTGAGGCTAAAAGAGGGTTTTGACTCTACTGAAGAATATTTGTATTTGTCTTGTACAAAGCCCAAGATTGAGGCTAAAAGAGACTGACTCAACTGGTGAGAGGTGTTATCTGTCATGTACAAAGCCCAAGATTGAGGCTAAAAAGGGAAACTGACTCAGCTGAGGATATTTTAGGCATCTTGTACAAAGCCCAAGATTGAGGCTAAAAATAAGATTGACTCTGCTGAAGAGTATGATTTGTCTTGTACAAAGCCCAAGATTGAGGCTGAAAAGAGAATTGACTCTGCTTAGGGAGATTTATATGTGTCTTATACAAAGCCCAAGATTGAGGCTAAAAGATATTTGGTTAACTCAACAAGAGAGTGTTTATGTGGGTGTCTTGTTTAAAGCCCAAGATTGAGGCTGACTTTTGCTGAGGAACAGAAGGATCATTATACAAAGCCTAAGAGGAGGCTAGAAATGATTGACTCAAAAAAAGAGTGTTTTTATCTGTCTGTCTTGTACAAAGCCCAAGATTGAGGCTGAAAAGAGATTGAATCTACAAGAGGGTGCTAAGATCTTTATACAAAGCCTAAGAGGAGGCTAAAAAGTGATTGACTCAACAAGAGAGTGAGGAAAGATATTTATACAAAGCCTAAGAGGAGGTTATCTTCTGCTGAGGATTATTGAGATCCAGAGACAAGTCCAACATGGGGAATTAACTCTTGATGAAGATTTCAGAAGAGTTGAAATATCAGATGCCTTGAGGTTCTGATAAAGGTTTATTGATAGTGATTTGGCCCTAGCTGGGGAAAAGTAAGGTTTAAAGATTAAGATTTTAAAACCTACGGAGGTTTTAACTCTGCTAATGGTTGATGAAATGATCGGGGTTTATCCCGTGCTTTCGGGAAACATGAGAATGTCTTTGAGATCCTTGGAGAGATTAGATTGTCCAAGGCTACTGGTATGAAAGAGTTTATCTTTGCATGATGCCCAAGAGGAGGCAGGTGTTTTAAGGGATGAGAATCAACCCTTAATTGATCTGAGGTTTTGACTCTTTGTAAAGACTGCTCTAACAAAGGATGACTAAGTTCTGTCCTATACCTTTAAGAGGTCTTGGGTCCTTGTACTAAGCCCAAGAGGAGGCATGAGAACTTATAAGAAGCCTGAGGGTCCTTGTACAAAGCCCAAGAGGAGGTTGGGGATGCTTTTAGAAAGCCTGTGGGTCCAAACTTAAGAAAAGTTCAAGAAAGGTTTCACCGAGAACTAATCCTTTAGTGAACAGTTATAGGGTTTGAAGAAATTCAAGAGAAGTTTCACCGGGAATTAATCCTCTCTGGGGGAAATGAATTTCTTTGACAATTTTCTAATAGTGACAGTCTGAGAAAAGTTTCACCGGGAATAATGCCTTTCTCTTTGTTCCATATTGTATAAGCCCAAGAGGAGGAAAGACTGTATCTGGAAATTTCTAGGGGGAACTAGTTTTGACTGTGTTGAAAGAGTGACCACAGGCTTTATCTAATCCTAGACCTAATTGTCGGGGAAAACTCTAAGCAGATAATATACAGGCATATATATACAGATGAAATATATACTGTATGTAAAAAGAGGGCAGGAGGACTTACAGGTGAGCAAGCTTCCAGCACAAACAAATATATATATATATATATATATATATATATATATATATATATATATATGTGTGTGTATGTGTGTGTGTGTGTGTCTGTGTGTGTGTGTGTGTACAAGTATGTAAAAGAAAGTTGTTTAAAACTTACAAGCGAGCAAGCTTCCATTGTAACAGCTATATGGTTAGTTGTTCAAGAAATTAAAGAAAGTTTTGATAACAATTATGAGTTTGAACCTAAATCAAAGGGGAAAGTTGTTTTGAAAAGAAGATTGGGGTTTATACTCAAGAAGAGGCCCAAATATAACAGTGATCGCACCGTTGTTCTGAAAATTGTATCGGGACTTATACAATGACTGAGGCCCAAAAATATTTTATGTACAAAGAGATGGGTCTTACACTCTATTAAGAGTCCCAAAGTGTTTGAAAAAGAAAAGAAATGGGACTTACAACACAAGCGTAGGCCCAGATAAAAAATAACGATCGCACTGTTATTTTGAGAATCGTATCAGGACTTATACAATGACTAAGGCCCAGAAAGGTTTATGTACAAAAGAGGGTTGGGTCTTACACTCTATTAGAGGCCAGAAGAATGTTAAAATAAAAGAGAATGAGACTTACAACACGAGGGGAGGCCCAGTTAAAAATTGTTTTAAAATTGGCGATCGCGCCGAGATTTTATCGGGACTTATACAATGACTGAGGCCCAAATTATTTTTGTACAAAGGGGGTTGGGTCTTGCACTCTATTAGAGGCCCAAAAGTGTTTATTTGAAGTTTTAAAAAATCAAAATTTAGAGGAAACCCTAATTTTGAATTTAAAAGATATAGTTTTCAAAGGAAATTAAATAAAAAATGATATAAAATATCAAATATATTTAAAAACAAGTTGTAAACTCTGAAAAATATTTTGAAAAATCATGTTTAATCACATGAAAGCTTGAAATTCTTTTGAAGTTGAAAAATCAAGGTGAGAATTTCATTTTAAAATGTTTAAAAACAAATAAAATGAAATTAATTACAAAAATTCTAACTATATTAAAAAATAATATAAATTGGATTTTTTTTGTAAAATAAAATATTTCAACATTTTTGTGGATTTTCAAAAAAATAACCAATCAAAAATAATTAAAATTGAGAGAGAAATTAATTTTGAAATTAATTAATAAAAACCATAAAATATGAAGAAAATAACAAAAAGGGGGAAAATGGCAAAATGGTCTGGGTGGGTATTGAACCCACGACCTCCCAACCAAACACACATGCGCGCTACCACTGGGGTGGTGATACATCCATGTATCAAAACCACCCCATAAACATATATGGGTGCCTTGGTTTTAGGCCTGGCCCTTGCCCAAGGCAAGGCCTGATTTTTTGCCTCTTGCATGAAGGCTCTAACTTCCTCATTTCTCCATGGATTTGGACAAAATTTAGGTGTATCCTGCCTAGAATTTTATGAGGAATCCAATGGTGCTTTTGGAATTTTTAGAAAATGTTTCTATTTTAAAATCCGATAGTGATTTCAAAATAGGCCTAGATTTGCATGTTCTATGCTATCTCATTATACAGGCAATAATAGCATGACAAATTGGTTCAAACACAACATATATGATATGTATGAGATGTCCATGATCAATGGACATCAAAGCAATGCATGATTTAGAGAGTTCAAGTTGTGATGCACTTACCTCTTGAAGCTCCTTGTGCTATCTATCAAGATCCTTGTGCCAGAAGTGATCCAATGCTTTATAAACTCTTTATTGATCCCTTAGAAGCTTTTAGGATGATCAAAACCAATTGGAATCCTCAGGAACAAGAATTGGCTCTTTCTTGCAAAAGGGGCAAAAGTGATCAAGATAGTAACTCTCTCAATTGGTGTTCCAGATGAGGGAAACCAATTGGGACAGTTTAAGGATGATATTTGGAGTGTGTTTGAGGTTTTGTTTGGTTTTGAAAGTGACTGAATCAAGACATGGCTTGAAAAATGCAGAAAAGTCAAATTTTGAGGTTTTGGAGGTTGACTTTCTGATTTTAGTGTTTCAGATCAAGGGTGAGTGTTTGAACAACTTAGATATGATACATTGGATGTGTTTGGATCATGAGCTGTGGTGTAATTTCTCTCTAACTCAAAAACTCAGTGGTGACTTGCAAAAGAAGGCATTTTGGCCTAATGAGAGAAATTTTGAGGAAAGCAAGTGTTGTAGTGCTTTGGTGTACTCAAACTGACCACAAATGAGCTCTATTTATAGTAGAGCAAGTTTGTTTTGCAAGCAATGGTGAATGGCAACTTGGACAGTCCCTTGGCCAATTGTAGCATAAAGGTATCTTTAGTCTCCTATAGCCATTGACTTGAGGTTAGGGCACAGGCCTATGGTCCTTTGGTTCAGAGCTGAATCTTGACTCATTTAGTTAGAAATGTCTCAGTCCATGCCACCTTGATGCATCCATTGAATGCTTTGAAACAAAATTGGAGTCTTTGAGCTTTTTAGCCTTTTTAGGGCATTTATGGCTACATGTAGTTCCTTGGACTTGGGAGGCTTGTGGATCAGATCATTTCTCTTTGATTTTATCCCTTGAGGTGTCCAAATGGATGACAAGGCTTGGAATCATCTAATTTGGCCAAATCAAGCAAATGGCCTATAATCTGCCTTGAACAAAATCAGTCCTTAATGCCATGTTCCAAGGGTTGGAACTCCCTACTCAAATTGAATTAGGAGATGATCTGGTACTTGTTGGAAAGCCCTCATGGCATACTTCAACTTTGTTATTCACCAATGGACCTGGTTCTACTTGGATCAAAGTGAAAAATGCCTCTACATTTTGGAAAAGTAAGACAGATTCTGACTTATTGAAAATTTCACAGTGTTGGAAAAAGTGGCTATTTTCACCTTTTGTGATTTTGATCAATCCATAACTCAAAATCCATGGAGATTTGGAATTTCTTGTAGTTGACATATTTGAAGTATGTCAGATGGAATTTCATATGAGCTTTGAATGGTAGAAAAATTCCTTATAGTTTCGGAGTTATGACCTTGCAAAGTTGGTACAAAATCACTTTTGTTCCATAAGTTAGAAAAAATTTGGTTTCTCAAGGTTGCCCCTTTTGCAAGAAACCTCATTTTTCTTGATTTTTCTTGATGAACTAGCGGGATACCCGTGCATTCACACAGGTACCCGTCGGTGACGCACATTTGTTTACATTTAAAATTTGAAAAAAATAGAATTAATAAAAATAAATAAATATAAAAACATATAATTTATATTTTTAAAAAAATTGAATCAATATCCGTGGGCATCGGTTGATATTTTTTATAAAAATATTTATACAATAATTTAGTTTTATAAATATCAAATATCATAGTATTTGTAAATATTATTTTACTTGTATAAATAAATATTATTAACATAAATAAATATATTTTATTTAGGTATTATTGCAAATATCTATTTCAAGGGATACCCATACCAGTATCTGTGTGTTCGCATGAATACTGGTGTGTTACGCACATTTGTTTTTTTATTTTTTAAAATAGGAATAATAAAAATTAATAAATATAAAAAATATAATTAATATTTAAAAAAATAGAATCAATACCCGCGGGTATCAATTGGTATTTTTTACAAAAATATTTATGCAATGATTTAGTTTTATAAATATCAAATAATATCATAGTATTTGTAAATATTATTTTAATTTTATAAATAAATATTATTAACATAAATAAATACATTTTATGTAAGTATTATTACAAATATCTATTTTGTGGGATAACCATATCAGTACCCGTGTGTTTGCCCGAGTACTTGTGTGTTACGCGCATTTGTTTTTTTTTTAAATAGGATTAATAAAAATTAGTAAATATAAAAAAATATAATTTATATTAAAAAAAAAGATAGAATCAATACCCGCGGGCATCCGTTGGCATTTGTTATAAAAATATTTATGCAATGATTTAGTTTTATAAATATTAAATAATAATATAGTATTTGTTTTAAATTTTTGTAAAATAAATATTTCATTTTGATCCGAATAAAAAATTAAATGAACAACATTTTTCTACTACATACCTAATAGTATTGATAAATATAACTTAAATGTCATTTAAAATACGATTTCTTTAATTACAAATTTTTAAATATTTAATACTCTTAAGATAATTTAAAACATATTTATTAATAATTTAATAATTTTTTATTTATTATATATAAACAATAGTATAAATAAGTAGTAAAAAACTAAATAAAGAATTATTATCAATAATATATTTTTTTTATAAACAATAAACTTTTCCCAGTTTATTAAAATATTGGTGTCAATAATATATGTTTTGATTAGACATAAAGAAAATGTATTGTTGACGTGAACAATTTTGATTAGTTTGTAAATATAAATTAAAATAATTATAATTATGACAAACTAAAAATAATATAACACGTTAATTTATTTTGAAACAAAACTAAAAATTGGTCATAAAAAACGTATTTTAGATATGATGATGATAGAGTGTTGAAGTAGTAGAATGAAGTAGAAAAAAAGTGATTGTGACACAACATGGAAAAGTTTTGGAAAAGTAATTATTTTTTATCAATTTCAATGTGTTACAGTTGTCTTGAATCAAATCATACAATAAACGAATAAAAAGAAATAAATTATTTAGAAAGTAGAGGTAAAAAGCAATAATGAAGAAATTGTGGCGATTTGAATATTTGTTTCTCCTTACTAATTTTATCCTCCAGTTTATTGTTTTGCGAGTTGAAATTATCTCCTGGGAAAGCTTCCATTACTTGAGTTGGTTCATTATTATCTTTCGCTCTCTTTGATTTATTCTTTTCTTTAATGAGTTGTTCATGTTTCCTCTATTTGAATTTTGGGTCAGCTCACAATTATTGACCCCATGCCTTATTGGGCTTGAACCGTTGCATTGGCCCATTTCTATAATCCCTTTCCCTTCTGCCCCATCTCATTCTAAGTATATATTTTTGTTGGGTCCACCAAAGCTATTATGTTGATTGTCTTTGCTACTTTCATTCAGCCGTGCATGTACTGGTGTATTCTTCTTACCTTCTTATTCAATTATGTCTTGCATTAAATGCAAGTTATCGCCTACGTCTCTGCTGCTGCCTACTCCTGTTTTTTCCTTGCTTTTTATTGAACCTAACCTATCTTCTGCTCCCGATTCTCCTTCATTATTGGTCTGACTCTTTGCTTTTTTTCTACTTTTGTTTTTGCACTGCCCTCGAACTTCTGCTCTTCATTATTACCTTCCACGTCAACAGTCTCTTTCCTTCTCTGATCATCAGCCCTCGAGCTCCACAATTTCTTCATTATTGCTTTTTTCCTCTTCTCGTAATAAATCATACAATGAAAGAACAAAAAAAACTTTACACAACATACTATTTTTTTAATATTATAGATTAAGTTAGTAATAGTTCAATATTTATCAATAAAATTATATAAATAATCATTTAAAACATACAACAACTTAAAATTTCGTACAAAAATAAATACTAAAATTAGTGATAAAATATTTAGAATATTGATATTATTTTAAAAAATCAAAACCGAAATTTGTTATATATAGAAGATTTAAAAATATATTTAATTCTACCATTTAATGTTATTAAATCATAAAATTAAACTTAAATAGAAAACAATTATTTAATATAATTGATTAAAATATTTTAGTATTTTAATGTTTTAATTTTTATTAAATTATAAAATTAAATTAAAGACAACTTCTATTTCAATTTCTCTATTCGTCAATTATTTATAGTTAATTCGTGATATTTGTTTAAGGTCTAACTCTCTAAGTATGGTATCTTATTCATCAATCATCAAATCACAATGTTTGATTAACTCTATTCCTGTAAAAGCACAATGTTTTTTATTCAAATTTTATAATATGATTAAATCATTAATTTTATATTTTATTTTTAATAATACATGTAAGTTAAATAGATTTTTAAAAAGTAGAGGAAAAAATTGTTACTTTCTTTGTTTAGTTTAGCATGAATGAAATATATTTCTCGTATTTAGATAATTAGTAAACTTTTCCCCGTATTTAGGTAATGTTTTAAGAGAAACCGTGTATTTTTTAAGAAAAGTAATGAAATATTATTTTGCCGTTTCCTTTTCTATCTCTTTAATGAGAATATTTATTCTGCTGTATAGAATAATTTGTTATGACATTAAAACAATAAATTACTATGACATTAAAATAATTTTAAAACAAATTATAAAAATATTTGATTGGGTATCCTTTTCATATACATGTTAAGATAAATAGTATAAATTATACAAAATAATAAATTTATACTATATTTAATATATCATAAGGTGAATAATTAACTAATATGAATTATAAAATAAAATATAATTAGAATGAACCACATATTGTTTCCCGTATATAAAAATAAAATTAAAAATAAATTAAAATCTAATTAAAAAATGAGAAAGAGAAACTAAATTATTAATATTAATAATTAAATAAAAAACAAAATTAAAATTAAAGCTCATATGGTCTTAAAACTATGTTTAAAAAGTCATGCTACTAATACCTATGTTGCTATTTTCAGAAGTCACTATTACTACTATGTTGCTATTTTTCAGAAAACATGATTACGTACTCCCTCCCTCCCAAAATATAAGAGAACAACTCAAAAACACACTTATTAAAAAAAGTAAAAAACATAATATTTTGACTAAGATTTTGTTGAAAAATTTTGTTTTGAAAGGTGTAAAAATAATTCTAATTGGTTGTTGTTTATAGAAAAGATGAGAGAGAAATCAAATTAAATACAACTTACATTTAATTTTACCTTGAAAATGTTAAAAGTTGATTTTTTCTCTGATATTTTGGGACAAAAAAATGCAATTTTTTCTCTTATATTTTGAGACGGAGGGAGTATCTATAGGCAACTAATACCTATACTTATGTTTAAAAATTTTGTTTTATCAAATAAACTAATATTCAAGTAAATGGTTCTCACTCTCTCTTTTTTATACTTCCATTATGTTTCTGTCATTTACTTTTTTTCCTACTTCCTCCAACTATTAATTCTTGAGTTGATAAAACTTGTCTCATACATGTAACAATATCAAAGTAATAGAAGATTAAATTTAAGTTAGACATATTTTTAATTATTATCCTATGATTTGTTTATTACAGGTTCGATTTAATTGATACTAAATTATAAATTTATATATATATGAATATTTATTAAGAATTTGTAATAAAATAGAAAATTTAAGTTTAAATTGAAGAGTAAATCGCATTTATTACAATTTTAAGTAGTAATAAATAAAATATCAAATTGATACAAAGTCATTAATCATTTTGAGGATATATTAGAAAAAAATTTAATTGCATCCTTAAGACAAGTCTATCATAATTAATAGTTCAAATTGTATGTCTCAATCAATTTTAGCCTTAACACATTTTTTCTTCTGATATATCACATAACTTTGTCCTCTTAATAATGAAAATATATTGACTATCTCTATGACAAGTTACAATAAAAAAAATATTTCTTTTGAATAACTTATAACAATGAAAATATAAGAAGTGACATTTAAGAAAATAATTTGTGTTGAATTTAAGAAAATATATATAACTAATGAAAATTTAAAAATTTTAAACACAATTTTAATGACTATTATTATAAATATTTGCATACGGTTGATCCAAATCAAAATTAATATTTTTAACCCTTAAGAGATCCAGACACACAAATATATTTCACCAATCTTTAGTGCATCTATTACATTGAAGTAATATTATTTGGAGAACGTAAACAATTAACATATTTTATTATTTCAATGATATTTAATTTGTTTTTTTTTAATCAATATACTTTGATTAACTCAAAAAAATCAATAATATTTAATTTGTTATTATATTATATTTAATCTATCATAAGATGAATAATTAACTAATATGAATTATAAAATAAAATATAATTAGAATGAACCGCATATTATTTTTCGTATATAAAAATAAAATTAAAAATAAATAAAAATCTAATTGAAAATGAGAAAGAGAAACTAAATTATTAATATTGATAATTAAATAAAAAAACAAAATCAAAATTAAAGCTCATATAGTCTTAAAGCTATGTTTAAAAAGTCATGCTGCTATATTTCTACTTTTCAAAAGTCATTATTACTGCTATGTTGCTATTTTTTAGAAAACATGATTACACACCTATAGGCAATTAATACCTATACCTATGTTTAAAAATTTTGTTTTAATAAAGTAAATGGTTTTCACTCTCTCTTTTTTATACAATGATAATATAATTGTTAGTATCGAATATTTTTCAGATAATTATATAATTATATTGATGCTTTTAATTAATGTATTAATTGTTTTTGATATAATAATAATAAATATTTGAATATTAATTAGAATGATGGTTAATATTATGGTGTTGAGTTTGAACATTGGAAACCTGTAATTAGTTTATTGATATTTTATTGGTCTAACAACAGTAAATCATTAAGCTATATTTTTTAAAAGTTAATGATGACTTATGACATACAACATAACAGTTGATTAGTTAGACAATACACTGACATTCATTAAATAGAAATTGACAAAATATTATACTTTTAGACAATATCTCCTAAAATCTACTCCCTCCGTCTCATAAAAAGTGTCATATTTAAGCAATGCGCGCTTCTTAAGAAAATAATTAGATGTGTTGGTTGTAGTAAAAAAGTTAATGTCATTTACTAAAATACCCCTATTAAAAGTAGTTGATAAAATAGTTGAATAAAGTGAAATTTAATAAATAGGGGTATAGTAGTGAAAAATAATAATAATTACAACATTGATAATGAAATTGGACAATTATTTTGAGACAAATAAAAAGTGCAAATGAGACACTTTTTATGAGACGGAGAGAGTAACTTTTTGAAAGAGAAGTCTTTTCCATGTCAGTGTATTGTACATCCACTTTTTGTATATATAATTTTAAAATTGTTTTGAGTTTTATGTGATTGAGTTAAAAAAGGTGTACCAAATCTTTAATAAGAAATATATATGACTAACATTAATATTAAATACTAATTTAAATATAAATTAATAAGCATTTAAAATTATTATAATAAAGTTTCTTCTTTTATAAAAAATAAATTGTAATAATGATCATAAGTGAATGAAGTAATATATTTAAAAACTTATAAATGAAAAGATAGATTAATTGAAACTGCTATGAATAAAAATGGTACAATATAATTTTTTTAATTTATCATAAATTTAAATGTTAATATTATTAATTATGCTTTTATATGTTATAATATTTTTAAATATAATTAATATATTATAATTTTAAAATAGAAAAACATATATTTAATTATTTTTAAATCAATTATTATAATCTATTTGAATTTATAAATAGAATATGTATGGTATGATGATGTACATGCGTTTGCAACCTGCTATGGTCATAGAGTGGGTGATTGATTAATGTGAAAATGTTTAGAAAACCCAAAATAATAATAAGATATTGTATTGATTAGATATAAATATCTTGTCATGTCACATCAAATAAAAAGGGTGTGTCAATATCTACCATCATACTCCCTCCGTCCCAAATTATAAGACGTTTTGGGTTTTTCACACAAATTAAGAAACTTAATTATTACTTTATGGGAAAGACAAATTATGTATAACTTTACAGTAATGCCTCTCATAATTATATAGGAGAGAGAAATTAAAAGAGTTGAAAGAATAAATAATAATAAATATTTGAGGGTATATTGGGGAAGATGTCATTTATATTGTATTGGGAATGTAAGGTGACTTATAATTTGAGACAAATTTTTTTGAAAAAATGACTTATAATTTGGGACGGAGGGAGTACATGAATAGTAATTTACATTGGAAATATCATAAAGGATGACATAATAATATTGAATTTGACATATTAGAATATTATTGAAAAAATTGAGTTGCTCTATGTCTCATTATTGTTGTAGACGCTTGTAACATTGTTGCTGAATTGCTTCATGTCCCATCAATTAAAATACAATGGTGACTTGTATCTATTTTTACCTGCTCTATAATAAAAATATTGAAATTATCACTTGATAGAACCAAATGGAAGATAGTGAAATTTATATCAAAATATTAAAAGATGCAATAATAAATAAATTTTGGTTCATAATGATAAAAAAAAATAATGATAAACTTACAAAGTAGGTGATGACTCTGTAGAGAAAGTAGCAGCATGTGCTTTCCTTATAAGAATTTGAGGATCGTTGTTCACTTGCTAAATCCACCAATATTCAACATTTTATTAGCAAACAGCAATACATGTACATGCATAGAAGCTTTCGTCTTAAAGTTATGGCTGAACATGAGAAGATAAAAAAACATTTATGATACCTCTTCATCTCCTACAAAATTGTAGGCATTAGCCATCTGTTCGCGAGGGAACAATGAAGGATCCACGTCCTCTTCCGCCCAACTGCAAAGCATAGCACAAAAAACATCTTGAGACAAATTATTTCAAAACAATATCTCAATATGATGCATAACATAACATCAAAGTTTAAATTAATGATTAAGTTGCAAAAATTGAAGTTAGTGAGAAAGTAAGTTACCCAGAGACACCATCGACAACATCAATAACTCCTCCATTATAGTTGCTCATAAAGAAATCATCTTTCCCACCGTTATCAACCTTACAAAAACACACAAAAAAATTATTTTTTACTCTTCATACAAAATATCAAATTGATTTTGACCAATTAGTGATGTGAATGGTTACTAATAAACGGATTCAAATCATATGAAATGAAAACATAATACAAATACTACACATCATCATCGACATTGTCTTATAAAAGAAGGAAGAATGAACCTTCACCAGTAACAACAGCAAGTCAAAATAAATTATGTTGAGAAAGACACTTACCATGTGAACACCATATTTATGTTCATAATAACAATCAAACTAAAATCTTCTCAAAGCCTGCTCAAGAGTCTCTACCTCCAAATCAAAAACCTAATCAAACAAACACAAGCTATACTCCTTCCTACATAATAGTCCAGATCTACAAAAATTAGCGCAAAAAATATTAATGAAATGCAAAAAAATTGTCAAAAAAACAATAAATATAATGGTTGAATCTTCAAAGTCAGATCACAAAACAGAAAAAATGCATAATTTAAAAATCATAAAAATGAATGGAAAATATAGAGATTGAAAAGGGAACAAAAGATTTAAATAAAACATTTCCCAAAAAACCATGTTTGAGATGAAACAAAGCATAAAAATTGAATCGTTACATTTAAAAGTGTAAGGTGAAGAAAGAAAGAAGAGAGAAGGTGAGGGAAGAAAGAAGAAAGAAGGTTGAGATGAAAGAGAAAGAGAAAGATGCAGTAAAATGAGAGAGCGAAGAAACAAATGAATACATTTTATTTCAAAATGTGAAGCATATAGGAGTGGGTTGAGGAACAAAATCAAAGACTATGCTGATGTGGCGATGAAAAAAAGAAGGGAAACCAATGAAGCCATCCACGTGGCAGCATGAGAAACCAGCAAGGGTGTTTTGGAATTTTCCAGAACACCCAATCTTCTTATATGGTAGATGATGATCAATACCATACATTAACATTGTTTTTTACATAGGGTAACCATATTTGTGAAAAATCCCAAAAAGTCAAACTTGATTTTGTGCACAATTGACTTTTTATCGGATGAAATCCAAACTGTGCGATCCTTTGTGAAATCAAGTCCTTGACCTAATTCAAACCTAATGAATGGGTTTCATAGGTGTTATAAGGTGTATTGAATCATGTCCCAAGGTTTGGGAGCATGTCGTGGTCAAAAGTCAAAGGTACAGTTGACTTTTTCTTCAAAACCCTAATTGTGGTCCAGATGAAATTGAAACTTGTGAATCAAGATTCTTGGATCAATCCATTGTTGTAAATGGATCAATGTGATGTTTTTGAGGCCCTAAAATCATGTCTTGAGGTCTTGGCTCATGCTTTGCTTCAAAAGTCAACTTAGGGGTCAATTAGGTCAAGAAACCCAAATTTCTGATTTTTGGTAAATGCATCCCCTGAGGTTAAATTGACTTGATGATTGGGTCCATGAGGTCCCTTGGAGTATCTTCGGTTGTGCTTTGAAGCATTGGCTCATGTCCAGAGAAAATTTTCCATCTGGCGGCCTTGGTCGACCAAAACCCTAATTTGGTGACACTGGCGATCTCGGGGCTTGATCCACTTGGAATGTTGCAACCTTGTACTTGATTCTTGATGTGGGAGTTCTCTTGATCCTTTGTGGGTGTTTAAGAGGTTAGACAAGTTGAAGATCGTGTCATTTCTTGATTGATCTTTTGTCTAAGTGCTCTGAGAGGGCCCAAACCCTAATTCTTGATTGTAGTGGATGCTCGACAATCCCTGAGGAGATTGATGAGGCATGATCGCACATCCATATTGTGGTAATGATTCTCACAATGATGGGAAATCTTGGTGGTCAAAATTTGGGGTATGACACTAAGGGAGACTTGATCCTATATGTTATCATGCAAGATTACCCTAAGGTTGAGGATTAGGGAGAAGCTACCCTAATGTTGTCATGCTTGGATTAACAACCTAATGTCTATCCTGCTCCAATCTTAATCAAAAATTAATTTGGACTAGGAAACCCTAAGGGAACATGCAAGAGAAAGCAAAACAAGCTAAGAAAAATACAAACAGCAGCATACAATAACGCCTCAATTAGAACAGTGGTGTATTTCCAACAACAGGACAGTGATGTATGCATCAAAAGCATGGGTGCGTTCAACAAGGATCAAGCATGAATTAACATGAACATGTGTTATATAAGATCAAGCAAAGCATGCAAACATGTATCAAAAGATTAATCAATTATTATGAGTATGCATCAACAATGGAGCATATGAACATACATCGTGGAGTTCAACAATCAACAATGCGTATGAACATGTATCTACATCAAGCATCGTGAATATGCAACATCAACAAGCAAGTGTCAATATATAAACAAGTGAGCAACACAAACATGCATAAAAAATGCAAGCAACACATAATCAATAATCATGTACCAAAGATTCGCATATGTACTGCAAATGGAGGCTAAACAGCTCTAGAAAATTCCACAAATATCTAACATATCAAGTCATGAAGATTAAAAGTGGAAAGGGAATCAAGCTAAGCTAAAAAACAAGCCAAAACACATTCTACATCAGGTGTATTCGATTACCTGATATGGTGTAATCGATTACACCAAGCTTAAAAGCAGTTCCAAGGCGCGTAAAACAGGGTGTAATCGATTACACCAGGTATGTTAATCGATTACACATTTGGAAATAGCAGAAAATCAGTTTCGAAAATAACTTTTCCAACATTAATTCAATGATCAAATGCAACATGTAATAGCATGCAATCGTACACAATAATCACAACAATTATGAGCAAATAAGAACTTATTGAATTAATCAAACATCAACAACATCAAGCAATTGAATCAATGGATCAATCCACACAAAAACCACAAGGATCTATATTGTGAATGTTGCAAAATAAACTAAAATGAGTTTGGATCTAGGATTCACCAACCTACAAAGAGGAGATTTGCTTTTGTAATTGTTGCAAACAGAACTTAGTGAATCAAGCAAAGAAAACTAGAGATCCAAGAGATTCTTCACAAGAAAAGTTGAAGAACAATGCAATAAGCTAGAATTGCTCCAAAATCACTTCTAGAAATTGCTTCCAAAATTCAGATCTAGATCCAAATCAACTTCTACTGTAGAATCAATTAATGGAAAAGCAATGTGATGAAAGTTTAGCTCAAGGATTAACAAACTCCAACGAAGAATTTGTTAACTCTAATGATAGAGCTTTGATGAGGTTAGGGATGAAGGTGAAAATGGAGAGTTTAAAAGTGAGAGAGAATTTGAGTGTGAAGTGTAGAGAAATCAGAAAAAATGAATTGGTCTCTCTTGGAATGGGGAAATATGCTTAAATATGGTCTAGGTATGGAATGAGAATGAGGTTTGGAAATTGGTTTTGAATGAGGGTTAGATTTTTGGTTTGGAATTAGGAGTGGAAATCATTTGAATTATGGAGGGAAAATGAAATTAATTTTGAAATAAGCTGATATTTTTCATCATCTAGATCCTTCCATTGGTATAGAATTGAGCCAAGCAATTGAAATGAGTTACAAACTGCTACAGTGCTGAAAACCTATTGTTTTTTGCTAGAGCCACTTGATTTATTCGATTACATGAAATTGGGTAATGGATTACATGTTCAAAAATTTTAATAATGGCGCCATCTGGAGGGGTTGTAATCGAATACCAAGATTTTGGTAATCGATTACATTAAGGCAAAAATGAAAAAATCACCCTGTTGCAACCTGTTCTTAGCCCGGCTTCGCATCTGAACCTTAGACACTAATAATGCCTTGAATAATGTCTAAAACCTAATAGATAACTTGCCTGAAACAAAATTAAATGAACCAAACCAACCGTTGAGCAAAATAAATGCTCGAAGACTTTGATGACTGCATGCTTAGCTCTGAATGCTACCGAAACACCCTCTGAAATGTAGAAAGTTTTGAACTGCCAGAAATACATTGTGATCCCATGTCTTAGAAGCCCAATGCTATGCATGACAAATGCGTATAGACTGCGTGTGGATTCAAATACAAGCCAGTTAAGGTTAGAAAACAAAGAGCAAATTTTGGGATGCAACAGCTGCCCTATTCAATCATCTTAAACCTGAAGGTATGAAGAGTGACGCCTTTCAAACATTCTAGGTGGAAGGGGATTGAATACCAAAAAACCCAAAAATTTGCGCTCTGTAAGTGAAAAGTAACCTCCTTTGGGGGAAAGAGCAAACGAAACTGCTAAGAAAAGGAAACATCACAGATGAGTGACAAGGAACGATACACTCAACACGGACGGGAGTTGAGAATGAATGCAAATGATTATTGAAAAGAAAATGAACACGGACAATTGTTTAAGGTCAATACGAACGAGTGGCGACTGCACTTGGGATAAACACGGACGAGTATTTAAGTTTAATACGGACAAAGTATTGAAAAAATGAAATAAAAACGGACGAGTGTTGAAGATCAATATAGACGAGTATTGATGAAATGAAATAAACACAGACGAGTGTTTAAGATCAATAGGGACAAAGTATTTAAGAAATGAAATAAAGATGGACGGGCGTTGAAGATCGATACGGACAAGTATTTAAGAAATTGAGATAAACACAGAAGAGTGTTGAATATTAATACAGACGAGTATCGAAGAAGTTTAAATAAACACGAGCGAGTGTTGAATATCAATATGAATGAGTATCGAAGACGTTGAAATAATCATGACGAGTGTCTACGATCAATACGGATGAGTATTGAAGAAATGAAATTAACACGGGCGAGTGTTTAAGATCTATACAGACGAAGTATTGAAGAAACTAAGATAAACACGAACGAGTGTTTAAGATTAATACGGACGAAGTATTGAAGAAACTGAGATAAACACGGACGAGTGTTACCTGAAGTCGAGGATCATGAAAAGATCGAGATTAGCGGATCTAACACCCGAATGAAGGGTGAGATGCAATAGAACCAACATCCAGATGACTCTGAGGGGATAGATTGATTGATCTGCCACCCGGAAAAAGGGAGAGAGAATAAGTATTCACAAGGAGACGACTTTGTCGGGGGGAAAAAAGTCCTGGATACTTTACAAAGGGATAAAGAGTCTTAGACAGATGACTCTGCTAGGGAAAATAAGACAAACACGGGGTAAAATTGAAGAGTCTATGACCCTAAGGATTGGTCGGAGCACCTGTTTGGGGACAAAGATTATGAGAAACAATATGAATGGAAATGCTATGCGTCTGAGGATGTAATGCAACAATGATTATGTGATGCAAAAAGGACACTCAACTGGGGAAAATGCAACAAATGAGTCTGTTGGGGATGAAATGTCTGAATCTCAACCCTACTGGAGAACCCATCTAAATTTCAACTATGTAGGGAAAGCAAGAACAACAGGCGACTGCTGGGGAAGGGATCGTCAGGATCTTGATGAGAAGATGTGCCAATGATGATTGGGCTTTGACCTGATGGGCTACTAACTAATATTGGTTTCCATCTGCTAAAGAAACTAATAAGTGATGACGATATCAACTCGGCTGGGGAAGAATACTGGGCATATTACTCTGTTGGGGAATAATACCGAGCACACTGTTGGAAAATGCCAATAACTATTAGGCTCTAACTATTGGGCATATTACTTCGTCAACACTAGGTCACTACTCTGGAAGCACCGAGGACGCACCTTTTGCTCGAATGCTTTCTTCATCCTCCTCTGTTATAACTGGCCATGGCAGATGGCTGCTATTCTCTTTTCTTCAATGAGGTTCAGCTGATGAAATATTGTCTTTACTCATTCAGCTTCATCAAGCTTCACTTCCATCATGATCCTCAGAGAAGAAATCTCAACCTCCATTGACAGAACTACTTCTATACCATATACGAGCGAGAAAGGGGTGCCCCTGTCAAAGTACGCACCGAAGTACGGTACCCATGCAGAGCAGAAGGAAACATCTCATGCTAATCCTTATATGTCACCGCCATCTTTTGCACAATCTTCTTAATGTTCTTGTTAGCTTCCTCAACAACACCATTCATCATTGGACGATATGGAGAAGAATTTTCATATTCAATCTTAAAGCTCTGGCATAACTCCTTCATCATCTTGTTATTCAAATTTGAACCATTATCAGTAATAATTCTTTCGGGAATTTCGTAACGACAGATGATGTCTTTTTAATGAAACGAGCAACCACTTGTTTGGTGACATTTTCATAGGAGGTTGCTTCTACCCACTTGGTAAAATAGTCAATAGCAACCAGGATGAAGTGATGACCATTAGAAGCAGTCTGTTCAATACGCCCAATCATATCAATGCCCCACATAGCAAAAGGCCAAGGAGAGGTCAAGACATTCAGAGGAACGGGCGCCACATGCACTTTATCCGCATAAATATAACATTTGTGGCATTTCCTTGTATATTGGAAGCAGTCAGACTCCATGGTCATCCAATATTACCTCGCTCTCAACATCCTTTTGGCCATTGCATGCCCACTGGCGTGGGTGCCAAAAGACCCTTCGTGAACTTCTTACATCAACATGTCAGTTTCGTGTCTATCCACGCATCTGACCGGGACCATGTCGAAGTTCCTCTTGTATAACACATCCCCATTCAGAAAGATATTGCCAGCCACCCTCCTTAGAGTCTTCTTATCTTTATAGGATGCCCCAGGTGGGTACTCTTGATTTTTAAGGAAGCACTTGATGTCATGGAACCAAGGTTTATCATCTACCCCTTCTTCTGTTGCAAAGACATGAGCGGGTCTGTCAAGGTGCATGATTTTGATCTCAGGGACCTCATTCCACCGATTAACTTTATACATGGATGACAACGTTTCCAGTGCATCTGCCATCTGCTTTTTGTCCAGGGTACGTGATGAAATTCAACCTTATCAAAGAAAGTCAACAATCTTCTTGCGTAGTCTTTGTAAGGTATTAGGTTGACCTGACGAGTCTCCCATTCCACTTTTATCTGGTTGATAACCAAATTTGAATCACCGTATACATCAAGGATCTTGATCCTTAGATCAATAGCCTCTTCCATCCCCATGATACAGGCCTCATACTCCACCATGTTGTTTGTACAATCGAATGTCAACCTTGCGGTGAAGGGGATATGAGAACCCTTAGGGGTGATGATGATTGCCCCAATTCTGTTTCCATAACCGTTAATGGCTCCATCGAATATCAACCCCCAACGGGATCCAGGATCAGGTCCTTCATCTGGCAATGGTTCTTCACAATCTTTAGCCTTCAAGAACATAATATCCTCATCAGGAAATTCAAACTTGATAGGCTGATAGTCATCGATCGGTTGGTGAGCAAGATAGTCTGACAAGACACTACCCTTAATGGCCTTCTAGGTAAAATATTGAATATCGTATTCTGTCAGAACCATTTGCCACCTGGAAATCCTTCCAATAAGAGCTTTCTTTTCAAAAACATATTTGATTAGATCCATCTTTGACATCAACAAGGTAGTATGAGTCAGGATGTACTGCCTTAAGCGCTTAGCTGCCCATGCAAGTGTGCAACATGTTTTCTCCAGCATTGAGAACCTTGACTCACAATCAGTAAATTTCTTGCTTAGGTAGTAGAATGCATGCTCTTTTCTACTTGTTTCGTCGTGTTGACCGATTACACAACCCATAGAATTCTCAAGAACTGTCAAATACATTATCAATGGTCTTCCAGGTACCAGAGGCATGAGTCGAAGGCTCCTGCAATTTTTCTTTTATTATGTCGAAAGCCTTTTGGCAATCATTGTTCCACCTGATAGCCTAATCTTTTCGCAATAACTTGAATATTGGTTCATAAGTGGCTGTAAGATTAGAGATGAATCTAGCCATGTAGTTCAATCTCCCTAAGAAACCACAATCCTCTTTTTCTATTCTAGGCTCAAGCATTTCTTGTATTGCTTTCATTTTAGCAGGATCAACCTCATTACCTCGCTCACTGACAATAAAACCCAACAGCTTTCCATATCTCACCCCAATGGTGCACTTGTTTGGATTCAACCTCAGCTTGAATTTCCTCAATCTGTCAAACAACTTCTGGAGATGAACCAAGTGCTCCTCTTCCGTCGAAGATTTTGCAATCATATCATCCACATATACTTCAATCTCTTTATGAATCATATCATGAAATAGAAGGTTCAAAGGGCATCACCTTGTAATAGAAGGTTCCACACGGGGTAATGAACGTTGTTTTCTCCATGTCTTCTAGGGCCATCTTGATTTGGTTATACCCAGAGAAGCCATCCATGAAGGAAAACATTGAGAACTGAGTTGTATTATCCACTAGAACATCAATATGGGGAAGCATAAAATTGTCTTTAGGGTTGGCTCCATTCAGATCCTTGTAATTGACGCACATTCGAACCATGCCATCTTTCTTAGGCACAGGTACAATGTTTGCAACCTATGGGGGATAACTGGTGACAGCCAAGAAACCTTTGTCCAGTTGCTTCTACACTTCTTCCTTGATCTTAATAGCCATATGTGGTCTAGTCCTTATGCGATTTTGCTTGACCAGAGAAAAATCCTCTTTGAGAGGCAATCTATGCACCACGATATATGTACCAACTCCAGGCATATCCTGGTAAGACCAAGCAAAGACATCAACATATTATCGCAGCATTTCTGTCAACCTCCTCTTCACACTTTCCTCTAAGGCGGCCCCTATCTTAACCTCTCTTTTTGCATCCCCAGTGCTTCATACCCCAAATTTTGACCACCAAGATTTTCCATCATTGTGAAAATCATCACCACAATATGGATGTACTTTTATGCCTCACCAATCTCCTCAAAGATGATTGAGCATTCACCACAATTAAGAAGCAGGGTTCTGAGCCCTCTCAGAGCACTTAGACAAAGGATCAATCAAGAAATTACATGATCTTCACCTTGTCTAGTCTCTCAAACATCCACAAAGGGTCAAGGGGACTCCCACATCAATAATTAAGTACAAAGTTGCAACATTCCAAGTGGATCAAGCCTCAAGATCGCCTGTGTCACCAAATTAGGGTTTTGGTCGACTGGGGCCTCCAAATGAAAATTTCGATCTGGGCATGAGCTAATACCTCAATATATGGTCCAATAAGCTCAAAAGGATCTCAAGATCCCATCCACAATGGCCAAATCACCTTGAAACTCCATCTATCAAAAAAATTAGGAATTAGGGTTTCTTGACCTAATTCACCCCTAAGTTGACTTTTGGGACAAAACCCGAGCCAATACCTCAAGACATGATTTGAGGGTATCCAATACATTAAATTGATCCATTTGCAACAATGGATTGATCCAAGAAGCTTGATCCACAAGTTTCAATTTCATTAGGACCACAATTAGGGTTTCGAGGAAAAAGTCAACTGTACCTTTGACTTTTGACCAATACATGCTCCCAAACCTTGGGACATGATTCAATAGACCCTATAACACCTATGGAATATATCCATTAGGTTTGATTCAGGTCAAGGACTTGATTTCACAAAGGATCGCACAGTTTGGATTTCATCCGATAAAAAGTCAACTGTGCACAAAATCAAGTTTGACTTTTTGGAATTTTTCACAATTATGGTTCCTTGACCCTAAAACAATGTTAATATGTGATTTGAATCATCATTCATCAAGAAAAACCAAAGAAAGTGAGTTAACTTGTAAAAGGGGTAACCATAACAAACTTAGAATTTTTCTAAGTTATGGAACAAAGTGGCTAGGGTACCAACTTCCAAGGACCATAACTTGAGATCTAAGCAACCATTTTGGGTAATCTAAAGATGGATTTGTAGGTCTTGCTACACTCTACAAAAGCTTCAACTACATCTCATTCCAATTCCTCATGGATTTTTAGTTATGGAGTGATCAAAATGGCTGAAAACATGAAAATGACACTTTTCCAACACTTAGTGAAATTTTCACTAAGTCAGAATCTGTCTTACTTTTTCCAAAATGTAGGGACATTTTTCACCTTGATCCAAGTCAAACCAGGTCTAGGGGTGGACATCAAAGTTGAAGTATGCCATGAGGGCTTTCCAACAAGTACCATATCATCTACTAATTCCATTTGAGCAAGGAGATACAACCCTTGGAACATGGCATCATGAACTAGTTTTTACAAGGCAGAATTTGTGTATTTTGCTCAATTTTCCCAAATCTGATAAATCCAAGCCTTGTCATCCATTTGGACACATCTGAGGATAAAACAAGAAGGGAATGATCTGATCCCCAAGCCTCTAAAGTCCAAGAATCTACAATAGCCATGCCAAACCTAAAAAGGCTACAAAGATGCCAAGACTCCAATTTTGTTTCCAAGCCTTTAATGAATGCATCAAGGTGGCATGAATTGAGCCTATTCCAACTAAATTCAGTCCAGACTTATCTCTGAACCAAGGCTACAAAGCGTGTGCCCAAATCTCAAGTCAATGGCTAGAGGAGACTTGAGATTCCTTTTGCATAACATTGGCCAAAGGCCTGCTGCAGTTGCCATTCACTATTGCTTGCAAAACAAACTTGCTCCACTATAAATAGAGCTCAATTGTGATTAGTTTGAGTACACCAAAGCACCCAAACTGATGCTTTCCTCAAAATCCCTCTCTTTAGGCCAAAATGCCTTATTTTACAAGGTATCTCTGAGTTTTTGAGTTAGAGAGCAATTCCATCACATATCATGATCTAAACACCTCTAATATGTTGTATCTAAGCTGTTCAATTTCTAACATGTGACCTGTAACACCAAAATCACAAAGTCCTCTTTCAAAACCTCAAAATTGGACTTTTTTGCATTTTTCAAGCCATGTCTTGATTCAGTCACTTTCAAAACCAGATAAAACCTCAAACACACCCCAAATATCATCCTTGAACTATCCCAAATGGTTCCCCATATCTGGAACACCATTTGAGAGAGTTGCCCTATTGGTCACTTATGCCCCTTTTGCAAGAAAGAGATCAAACTTGTTCCTGAGGATTCCAACTAGTTCTAACCATTCTAAAAACTTCTAAGGGATTAATTGAGAGTACCTAAAGCATTAAACAACTTCTGGAATAAGAAACTTGGCAGATAGCACAAAAAGCTCCCAAAGAGGTAAGCATCACAACTTGAACTCTTTGAAATATGCATTACTTTAAAGTCCACTGATCATAAACATCTCATACATGTTGTATATGTTGTGTTTGAATCAATTCATCATGTAATTCTTGCCTATAACATGAGGTAGCATAGAAAATGCAAACCATGGCCTATTTTAAAACCACCATCGGGTTTTAAAATGGGGACATCATCTGAAAAAACTAAGGGCACCATTGGATTCCTTGTGAAATTCTAGGCAGGATAGACCTAAATTTTGTCCCAATCCATGGAGAAACGAGAAAGTTACAACCTTTATGTTTTTTGGCACAAGAACTTGTCTTGCCTTGCCTTGGCCAGGCCTAAAACAAGGCACCCCTTATGTATTTATGGGGTGGTTTTGATACATGGATGTATCAACACCCTAGTGGTAGAAGGCGCGCGCTGTAACTTGGAGGTCTGGGGTTCGAATCCCCCTCACCCCAGACCCTTTTTTACCACTTTTTTCCATTTTTTAATATTTGTCATATTATTTTAAATGATTTGGAAAATTAATTTCTCTCTCAATTTTAATTATTTTTTATTGGTTCTTTTTGCAAAAAATCACAAAAATGTTAAAATATTTTACTTCACAAAAAAATCAAATTTATATTATTTACTTAATATAGTTGGTATTTTTGTAAATAAATTCATTTTTATTGTTTTTAAACATTTCAAAAATGAATATTCATCTTGAAAATCAAAATCAAATGAGTCCTAAATCATCTTGTGATTAAAACCTCATTGTTCAAACCTTAATCAAAAATCACAAGTAGTTTATTTAGAATTATTTGGTATTTTTGTCATTTTTATTCATTTTATTAAAAGGATTACTTTTTAAAGAAAATGAAATTAGGGTTTCTTTGATTTTCACCCTAAACAAATATTTTTCAAACACTTTGGGCCTCTAATAGAGTGTAAGACCCAACCCTTGTTGTACATAAACTATTTTGGGCCTCAGATATTATATAAGTCCCGACACGATCTCGGCACGATCGCCATTTTCAAAAATAAATCTTTGGGCTTCTCCTTGAGTTGTAAGCCCCATCACTTGTACAAAAATAAATCTTTGGGCCTCTAATAGAGTGTAAGACCCAACCCTTTGTACAGAAAACCTCTTTGGGCCTCAGTCGTTGTATAAGTCCCGAGACGATCTTCAAAACAACGGTGTGATCACTGTTAAACCTTGGGCCTCTCCTTGAGTATGTATATAACTGTATTGTGGGAAGCTGCTCCCCTGTAAGTCTTCTTTCATATCCTTTTAAATACTTGTCATATATCAACTGTATATACACTAGTATAGTTACTGAGATTTTTTCCCGGCAACTAGGTCTAGAACTAGGTAAAGCCAGTTGGTCACTCTTTAAATACAGGCAAAACTAGATCCCCATAGGATTTCCAGATACAGTTTTGCCTTCTCTTGGGCTTAAACAATATGGAACAAAGAGAAAGGCAGTATTCTCGGTGAACCTTTTCTCAGACTGTCACTATTAGAATTTGTCAAAGAAATTCAGTTTCCCCAGAGAGGATTAATTCCCGGTGAAACTTCTCTTGAATTTCTTCAAACTCTAGAACTGTTCATTAAAGAAAAGATTATTCTCGGTGAAACTTTTCTTGAACTCTTCTTAAGTTTGGACCCACAGGCTTCCTAAAAGCATCCCCGCCTCCTCTTGGGCTTTGTACAAGGACCCTCAGGCTTCTTAGAAGTTCTCATGCCTTCTCTTGGGCTTAATACAAGGACCCTGAAGACCTCTTAAAGGTATAAGACAGAACTTAGTCATCCTTTGCTAGAGCAGTCTTTCCAGTGTCAAAACATCAAACCAGGTTAGGGTTGATTCTCAATCCTTAAAATGCCAGGCTCCCCTGGGGGCATCATACAAAAGATAAAACTCTTCCACGCCAGTAGACTTGGACAATCTAAATCCCCTTGAGTCTCAAAAACATTCTCAAGTTCCCTACAAACATGGGAGAAGCCCCGGTTATTTTGGATAAATCTCCAATGGAGTTAAAACCCTTGGGTTCAAAAACCCAGTCTCTCTCCTAAAAATCCCAACCAGGGTCAGTTTATCATCAGTATAACACTATCCTAAATCAGAACCTCAAGACATCTGATACCTCAACTCTTCTGGAACCCTCAGCAAGAGTTGATTCCACATTTGGACCTACCTCGGGATCTCAATAATCCCCAGCAGAAAGATAGCCTCCTCTTAGGCTTTGTATAATGATCTTTCCTCAGTGAAGTTAGCCTCCTCTTGGGCTTTGTATAATGATTCTCCCCAGTAGAGCTAACCTTTTCAGACTCTCTTGTTGAGTCAATCACTTTTCAGACTCTCTTGTTGAGTCAATCACCTTTTTAGACTCTCTTGTTGAGTCAATCACTTTTCAGACTCTCTTGTTGAGTCAATCACCTTTTCAGACTCTCTTGTTGAGTCAATCACCTATCCAGACTCTCTTATTGAGTCAATCACCTTTTCAGACTCTCTTGTTAAGTCAATCACCTGTCCAGACTCTCTTGTTGAGTCAACCTTCTTTAGCCTCAATCTTGGGCTTCGTACAAGACAGATAAAAACACTCTCTTGTTGAGTCAATTCTTTTCCAACCTCCTCTTAGGCTTGGCATAAGGATTTTCCCTAGCAAAAGTCAGCCTCCTCTTAGGCTTTGTATAATGATTTCTCCAACTTGTTCAGCCACAATCCTGGGCTTCGTACAGGACAGATAAAAGCACTCTCTTGTTGAGTCAAACCCTTTTTTTAGCCTCAATTTTGGGCTTTGTACAAGACATAAATCTTCATAACCTTCTCTTAAGCTTGGGCCAATATCTTCCCCCAGCTGAGTCAATTCCTCTCAGCCTACTTTTAGGCTTTGAGAAATAATATCCCTAAGAAGAGTCAATCCTCTCCTTTTCAGCCTCAATCTTGGGCTTTGTACAAGACATATAATACTCTCCAGCAGAGTCAAACTCATTTCAGCCTCAATCTTGGGCTTTGTACAAGACACTTAAAATACCCTCAGCTGAGTCAGTAAAGTCTCACTTTAGCCTTGCGCTTTGTACAAGACAGATAAATATTTCTTTCCCACAGAGTCAATTTCTTTTCAGCCTCAATCTTGGGCTTTGTACAAGACACATACAAATCCTCCCCGACGGAGTCAAAATCCCTTTTAGCCTCAATCTTGGGCTTTGTACAAGACAGACAAAACATTTTCCACGAAAAAGTCAAGCTTTCAGCCTCCTCTTAGGCTTTATATAATGAAATCCCCAAAGAGCCGAATCTCTTTCAGTCGACTCTTAGGCTTTGTATAAGGACTTCCCTAGTGGAGTCAATCAACCTATTAGCTTCAACCTTGGGCTTAGATCAAGGCACACAAAAATCAACAATCCCCTCAGAGGAAGTCCACTCCCTCTTTAGAGATGACAAATTCTCTCTCAGTCAAACCTTTTAGCTTCAATCTTGGGCTTTGAACAAGACACAAATAAACCTTTTAGCTTCAATCTTGGGCTTTGAACAAGACACCAAACATCTTTTTCCTCCCATAGAATAGGAGGAACTACGATTGCTCTGATTTCCCTTTTTCATTTAAACGGGAATACGTAGGCATAAGATTGTGAAATCTTAGCAAGCATACTAATAAATAACTCTAGGTCCAGTACCTTCATACTAATCAAAAACTCTAGGTCCAGTACCTTCACACATCAATCAAAACTTAGGTCCAGCACCTTACCAAAAACATCGAGAAAACCCGAACATCAACAAAAACTCACTCACTCACTCATATTTCCCAAGAAACTTTCCCAACCCATTAACGGATAAACACCATCAAGTACAAAGCAAAACCTAAAGCTAACATCTTGTGGATAACCACATATATGATGGGTAATTGACAACTCCCCATTGTATAACCTGACCCCGGACCCCCCAATCTCTTTAAAGCGTTTGTTCGGTTAAACATTCGCGTGCAAGGTTAGTTTTAGATAGCTTCCCTTTCCCTTCCAGCTTCACGGGATAAATAAGAAATCATAAAGTAGCACCCCCTCCTCATTGTGGGGAGAAATCCAAAAACTAGCAATAAGGTGGTCGCGTCGCCGACAAAAATCGCTCGCTACACAGTGCCAAGATTAATCACTTCCACAGACTCATGATGCGGCTAAATAACTCTTTCTTCCTGCCTCAATAACCTGGCTAATTCCTCAGGAAGTTCACAATCTTCCTCACCCTCTTCTTTGGCATGGTAGATTGGATTATCAAAGTCATAATGAGCCATAATAGTTCTGATTGTGGTATCTATGAAACTGAGGATTTAGTAGACTGAGACCATGTTACTATTTTGAAGTGCGGAAGCTATCAGAAATAGTTGTCACGCGATACTACCCTCATTTGAGATTACTCTAAGATACTGCCGCTTGCTCGGGTGAACCAGCCTGCTGTTGTTATCCCAAGAGGGTCAATGATTTTGAGAACAGGTACAAAAATTCACCAGTACTACCTTTGGGGATGGGTAGAGCCATGACTTCATGACACCGAACCTTTGACCCCATGTTTTTTCTATGTTTTTGTGTGCTGCATTCATGCATTCATTTCATAAAAAACTTTAAACAAAGAAAAATTTTCTCTTCTAGTCTCTCTTTTTCAAATTAAACCAAGACAATGATTGTAAATGTCAGAGAGAAAGATTGCGTTATGGATTTCGGTAGAAGGAAGACTCACAAGTACACCTTCAAGGTTCCAAAACTAGAGGATTTAAGAGGGTTTGCAAGGATGATCACCAACCCTGATGCTTTTAGAGCTATGTATGGAGGACTGTTGTCTCTGTTAAGGGTCCATGTAATCAAAGGACTCCTGTCTACACTGATTCAATTTTATGATCCGATTTATCACTGTTTCATGTTCCTGAATTATCAGCTACCACCAACGCTGGAGGAGTACTCTCATCTGACTGATTTACCCATCACTGACCAAGCTATATTTTCTGTACTGGAAGAAATTCCAAAGGATTAAACCATTGCAAGAGCAATCTATTTGGATGAGTCAGAGGTCAGGACTCACATGACCACTAAGGATGGAATCCCAGGTTTACCAGCCAAGTTTTTGGTAAAGAAAGCTCTGTACTTTGCTAGTATAGGGAACATGACTGCTTTCGAGAGCATCTTTGTGTTGCTCACCTACGGGTTATTTCTGTTTCCCAACATTGATGACTTCATTGATATCAATGCCATTAAGATTTTTCTAATTGGAAACCCTGTACCGACCCTGCTCACAGATGCTTATCATTCTGTACACTTAAGGAATTTGTACAGTGGAGGAATGATCACATGCTGTGTACCCCTGCTATACAAATGGTTCACTTCCCATTTACCAAAGTCTGCTGCTTTTTGGGATCATAAGAGTACTTTACATTGGTCACAGAGAATCATGTCTCTTACCAACTCTGACGTAGATTGGTACAATCGGATCTATGATGGGATAAGAATCATTGACTGTTGTGGAAACTTCCCTAATGTACCCCTCATAGGAATTAAAGGAGGAATCAACTATCATCCAGTTTTAGTTCGTCATCAATTCGGATACCCGATGAGGCATATCCCGCGTAATGCCCATCTGGAAGGTCTTTTCTTCAAAGAAGGAGAAAATGACAGGGCACTGTAGACAGAAATAGTGCATGCCTGGAAACGTGTTCATAGGAAAGGAAGAGAGTCTTTAGGAAAACCAGAATGTGTCTCCATGGAACCTTATCTCCACTGGGTACAAACTAGAGCTCTCAAGCTGAGGATGCCTTACCCTCATCAAGAAGTTCTTCCGTTGAAGGAATATGTCCTTTATTTCTTGTCTGATACGGAAAAACTTCAGGTTACTGTCAACAAAGTTCAACGGGAAAAGAAATCTTGGAAATCACAAGTACCGCATTCTCAATGTGGAGTGTAACAAAATACAGCAACTGTTAAAAGAAAAAGATGCTCTGATCGAGATTTTAGAGCAACATGCTGTAGAAAGTCAAGAAGACCAAAGGAATTTGCTCGCTCCTTTCACTTGGCAAAGGAATGACAACCCGACAACGGCTCAAGAGCCCCGGTCAAATAAAAGAAAAGTACCAGCACCAGCACCTGAGCTCTCCTCAGAGAGGACTCAGGATCCATAAGTCTAGACATTTCCTTTTACAGCACTTTGTAAATTACTGTATTTCCATTTTCGTAATCGTTGAATTCAATAAAATGGGGTTTCCCCATTGTATGATATTTGCAATCCAATTGTTGAAGTTTCTTTTGATTAAAAAAATTAATTAATATAATCATTGCATATCATTCATCATTCTCACATAACGCATTCTTCTTCCCTACGAATCTCACGTTTGTGTCTCGATTCTAGAGTCAAATTGTCTCATTCGTACAATACTCGGGCCAATCGGCAAAAGAAAATGGATAATCTCGAGGAAGAGAACAGAGAGTTGAGAGAAGAAATCGACACTCTGAAAGAGGATATGAGAAAACTGCACAATGACATTCAAGCTCTGGCAGCAGCTCAGATGCAACAACAAAGGACTGTGATCTCAGAGATCACATCTACGCCAATAGTGGAAAAGTATGATCCTCGGTACAACATGCCTAAAGATCGTCCCTGGGGCATGCCACTTAACTATATCCCAGAAGGATATATTCCGCCTATCACGGAAGATTCGGAAACAGCAGCAGGAACCGTTGGGCCTGAAGGTTACAAACTTCGAGAAAGCGAGGATGCAAGAGGCATGACAGCAACTCCTGAAGGTTACAAACTTCGGGAGAGGGAAGCACCAAGAGTCACTACCGTAATGACTATACCACCACCCGTGGTGCACACTGTCCCGGAAGGACAGATTCCACAGATACCTTCCGGTGGAAACGAAGGTATGTACGACAGAATGAATGAGTTCCAGGAGCAATTCTTGGAGATGTAGAAGGAACTTCATGCCATTTACGGCCAGGATCTATTCGGAAAGGATGCCGTAGACCTTTGTTTGGTCCCCAATGTGAAAATTCCGCACAAATTCAAGGTGCCCGAGTTTGAGAAATACAAGGGTAACTCTTGCCCTCAAAGTCATTTGATGATGTATGCTCGGAAGATATCAACTCAGATAGATAACCAACAGCTACTGATCCACTATTTCCAAGATAGTTTAACCGGTGCCGCACTCAAATGGTACATGGGTTTAAACCGCACCAAGATCGTCACTTTCAGAGATCTTGGTGCTGCCTTCGTTCAGCAGTATAAGTATAACCTGGACATGGCACCAGACAGAGATCAACTCAGAGCCATGTCGGAGAAGGATAAGGAAACTTTAAGGAATATGCTCAGAGATGGCGAGAAATTTCCGCCTAGATTTGTCCATCTCTTGAGGAAAAAGAGATGACAAAGATCTTCTTGAAAACTTTAGGATCGTTTTACTACGACCGAATGGTCGCCAGTGCGCCCAGCGACTTTACTGTGATGGTGAGTATGGGAGTACGTCTTGAGGAAGCAGTCCGAGAAGGACGTCTGGTCAAAGATTCAGGACCATCAAGCAGTACTAAACGATACGATAGTCCTTTACCTAAGAAAAAAGAGCAAGATATTGGTAATATCTCTCTCAGAAACCAAAGGCGACGGTACCAACCAGTAGCAGCTGTAACTCCTGCTATCAACCCTGCGCCTGTTCCAATGTATCAACCTCAGGTTGCTCAGAGCCAACAAAATCAACAACAATATCAGCAAAGGACACAACAGACTCTTCAACAGGCTCGTCCTCAATATAACAATAATCATACAACGCGACCGCCAGGGTTCGACCCTATACCAATGTGTAGCGAGCGATTTTTGGACGTGGTTCTTAAGCACTGTCGCTCTGGGGTACTACAGGTCGATTCATTTTTTATCCTATTGAGCTGACTAAGGAAGGGAAATAAATGTCTCTAATTAACCCTACTTGCATACTGAGGTTAAACAGTCAAAATTGTTGGTTTACAGATGCGGTTTAGATTGTGGGCCTCTCTCTGCTTATTTTGCTAAGAACATGGTATGACGGGATTATGCTATTGGTAGGATATTAGGACTGATGCTTTTCGATTGATGTGTGAAGGTATGGGATTTTGGGTTTTTTATTAGCGTGCTCACTAATATTTTTCAATCTTATGCCTACGTATTCCCGTTTGACGAAACAGGGAAATCAGAGCGATCGTAGTTCCTCCTATTCTATGGGAGGAAAAAGGTTGTTTTGGTGTCTTGTTCAAAGCCCAAGACGTGAAGCTAAAGGTGGTTTGTATCTTGTTTAAAGCCCAAGATGTGAAGCTGAAGGGTCTATTTGTATCTTGTTCGAAGCCCAAGATGTGAAGCTAAAGGGTTTTGACTTTAGAGAGAATTTGTCATCTCTAAAGAGGGATATTTGGTCTGTTTGTCACAACTGTTGGGTGACTGATTATAAAGGAGAATTACTTTAACTGGGATATGTGAATCCAGCAATGCCATAATTTCCTTTATAGGGGAATTTTAACCTGAAGGAGAAGACTTTAACTCAGTTTAGAGCAATACTATATTTCCTTAGGAATTTCTCATGCTAAAAGAGGGACAGTGGTGTGGATGTAAATAATCCAGAGGCTTGCCGCTTACAGCAATTAGATGGGGGAAAAGAAGTTATTGATGTTTGTATACTATGAATGAGGCACAAATTTTGATGCTAAAAGGTTGATTGACTCAACCGGGGTTTCCTTATACAAAGCCTAAGAGGAGGCTATTGACCCAACAAGAGGGTGCTTTTATGTGTCTCGTACGAAGCCCGAGAGAGAGGCTAAAAGGGTTTGACTCAACAAGAGAGTCTTTGTACCTCGTACGAAGCCCGAGATAGAGGCTGAAAATGTTTGACTCAACTAGAGAGGCTTTTATACTCAACAAGAGAGTGTTTTTGTATCTCGTACGAAGCCCGAGATGGAGGCTAACATGGGGTTGACTCAACAAGAGAGTCTTTGTATCTCGTACGAAGCTCGAGATGGAGGCTGAAAAAGGTTTGACTCAACAAGAGAGTCTTTGTATCTAGTACGAAGCCCGAGATGGAGGCTGAAAAGGGTTTGACTAAATAAGAGAGTCTTTTATACTCAACAAGAGAGTGTTTTTGTATCTCGTACGAAGCCCGAGATGGAGGCTAAAAGGGTTTGACTCAACAAGAGAGTCTTTTATACTTAACAAGAGAGTGAAAAGGTTTGCTCCGCTGGGGAGTATCATTGTACAAAGCCCAAGAGGAGGCCATTGTAACTGTTTCAGTTTAGTTACAGGTCCAGTATGTTGGATAAAGAGAAAATCAGTTCTTATATGGGTAATGTTGTGCTTAGGGATTGATCAGAGGATCGGGGTTATTTCCTGTTCTTTAAGGAAATGGGAAATCCAAGAGGTATTGAGACCGTTCGAGTCTACTGGTGTTTGAGAAGTAGATTCTCAGATAGCGAAGGCATGTTGTATGATGCTTGAGTGAAGGCTGGAATGTTAAGGGATGAAGGTCTAGACTCTTTTGAAAGACTATTCTATCAAGATGACTAGTTTCTGCTCCTATACCTTTAAGAGGTCGTCGGGACAATTTGTACAAAGCCCAAGAGAAGGCAGAAAAAAAATTTAAAATGCCGAAGGGACAATTTGTACGAAGCCCAAGAGGAGGCTATCTTCGATGTGGAAGAATCATTATACGAAGCCTAAGAGGAGGCGGTGAAAACTTTTAAGAAGCCGACGGGTCCTTGTACAACGCCCAAGAGGAGGCGGGGATGCTTTTAAGAAGCATGTGGGTCCCCAAACCCCGAGAAGTTCAAGACAGGCTATTAACGAATAATAGATCAAGCCAGGAAAGTCCGAGAATTTGGAAGAAACTCAAGAGATGCCATTCACGGAGAAAAGATCATCTCTGGGGAGTTAGATTTTCTTTGACAATTTCTAAAGAGGACAGTCGAAGAGAAGACTGTATATGGTGCTCCTATAGGGGATCTAGTCTTATCTATTTCTAAGAGTGATAAGCGGAGCTTTATCTAGTGCTAGACGTAGTTGCCGGGGAAGACCCTAAATAGCTATACTAGTATTACACAGTATATAAAGTATGTGAAAGAAGACTTACAGTGAGCAGCCCCACAATACAGTTATATATATGAAAGCGGATAAAGAAAGCGGGTAAACACTTACTCGGTTGTAAAGCTTCCATGTTGTTTGGTTAGTTGTTCAACAAAGAAAGCTTTGATAACAATATTATATTCAAAATCAAAGGAGAAAGTGCTTTGAAAATATTATTGGGGCTTACAGCTCAAGGAGAGGCCCAAGTTTTATCAGTGATTGCACTGTTGTTTGAATTTATACAGAGGGGCTTATACAAGCGACTGAGGCCCAAAAAAGTTTTCTGTACAAAGGGATGGGTCTTACACTCTCTCAAGAAGCCCAAAAGGTTTTTATACAAGTGATGGGGCTTACAGCTCGAGGAGAGGCCCAGGGGTTATTTGTTTTTTGAACTGGCGATCACGCCGAGGTTTCTTTTAACGCAGAGGGACTTATACAATGTGTGAGGCCCACAAAAGTTTTCTGTACAAAGGGATGGGTCTTACACTCTCTCAAGAGGCCCAAAAGGTTTTTATACAACTGGTGGGGCTTACAGCTCGAGGAGAGGCCCAGGGGTTATTTGATTTTTGAACTGGCGATCGCGCCGAGGTTTTTTTAACGCAGAGGGACTTATACAATGTGTGAGGCCCAAAAAGGTTTTGGTTAAAAGGGGATTGGGTCTTACACTCTATTAAAGGCCCAAAAGTGTTTAAAGAAAAGGAATGGGGCTTATAACACGAGGGTAGGCCCAGGTAATTTTTCGTTTCGAAATGGCGATAGCGCCGAGATTTTTGAAAATGCAGCGGGTCTTATACAATGACTGAGGCCCAAACTATTTTGGTTTCAAAAAAAGGGGTTGGGTCTTACACTCTATTAGAGGCCCAAAGATTTTGAATTTTTGAATGGGTCTTATAGCTCGAGGAGAGGCCCAGATGATTTATTTTAAACGGGCGATGATCGCGCTGAACTTTTGAAATACAACGGGACTTATACAACATTTGAGGCCCAAAAAGTGGTGTATTTACAAAGGGATTGGGTCTTACACTCTATTAGAGGTCCAAAGAGTTTAAAAAAGTTTGATGAGGGTTGAATTAATCAAAACCTTAATTTGTTTTCAAAATATATTTTAATTGAATAAAAATTCAATTAAAATGATCAAAATTGTTAAACATGTGTGAAAATCAAATAGTGATCTTGGATTAATGTTTCAAAAATCAAATTTTGACCTACAAAATGATTGGAAATCATTAACATTTGCAAAATCAAGGAGGAAAAAATATTTTAAATGTCAAAAACAATTAAAATATTAAGTCTTTGCAAAAATATCAATTATATGAAATAAATAATATTTTTGGGATTTTTTGGTAAAATAAAATATTTTAACATTTTTGTGAATTATTAAAAAATGAATCAACTCAAAATCATTAAAACTCAGAGAGAAATTAATTTTTGAATCAATTAAATAAAAACCACAAAATTCAAATATTCAAATATTTGAAAAAGGGCGCCAAGAACATGGCAAGAACACGCGCCATTCCTCTGTTTCTGCAGATTTGCGTTTTCTATCCAATCTCACTGAATACTTGATTATTTCATGCAATCTACATATCAATCTACTCGTTTCAACCTCACGATCATGTCTATGGTCTTTAATTTCATTTATTTTAAACATGGAATAAGAAATCAAAGAGAAACCTCAAGAACCCTAAATTCTGTATGAAGGTTCAGAAATTTCACACACGATTCAAACAAAGCAATTGATTGAGGGAAAACATTCCATGCATGATTATGAACATATGGCCAAAGTATTGTGCAGCAAAAAATGCATGGATCATAGAGTTAGAAGACTTCATGCTTACCACTTGCAGCTGGTGATCGTGTTTTGTGTTGGAGGTGTTACAGCTAGGTTCCAATGATGTGGATAGCTTCCCTAGGTGCCATGGAGTGTGTCTGGATACTTGGAATGGATTGAAATGATCTGGAACTTGATTTGGCACCTCAACTGCAAATATGTCAAAGGCTTGAGCAATTGGCTAGTGATTTTGAGATTTTGGTGTTCCAGATGTTATCTGGGTGTTTGGATCACTTCTATGTGATCTATGTGAGGTGTGTGTGTGTGATTGGTTTGATTGGAATTTCTCTCAAACTCAAAACCCGATAGTGACTTGCTTTGGAAGGCAAATTTGGAGTGAAAGAAGAGATTTTGAGGAAAGCAACTGTTTGATGGCTTTGGTGTACTCTGTTAGTTCTTTAATTTTAAGGGTTGGCATTAATTTTGTAAAACAAATAATAGCAGCAATATGTCAGATAGTTTTGTTTATCTTGCTAAAGAAGAACAGGTTGAGCAAGAAGTCCTAGTGTGCATTAGAACATGTTGAGCTGAAGTAGTGTTAACATCTGGAACAACATGTCGTATCAAGATGTCCCATACAGGTTCATTCGACATCGCGCCAGAACTGAAGAGATTGTAGAATTCTGTTATATCCTAACAGGTGCAGAAGTTTCAGGAAATAATATGCAAATTCCATGTGGCGCTGAATTAAAAGGTTTGAAGATTCAAGTCTGAAATTGAGAAGAATATGGGAAAATATGCACTTTCTAAATATGGAGATATTTTAGGAAGTTAAAGATTGAAGTCTTATTATGTAGCAGAAGTCTCTGCTGATTTGTAGCAGCTCATTTGCTATGTTTTTGTAGGCCCAAATCCAGTTGGGAATAGGTTATATATATAGATGTTTTGTAACCTAGTTTGGTAACGAACCAAAGATGTAAAAGTTCTAGTATTAGGGTTGGTTCCTGTACCACTCGACATGTGAGTTGGACAGTATGTAAGTGAGTTGGACAGTAGGGTTGGTTCATGTTTTTTTGCAATATACCTTTCCCTTTGTGATCATGTCAGACCAGATGTCGAACGGCATGTTCTAGGACATCTGAATTCTGCACATGTACCAGAATTTCAATTAGTATCAGAGCAGGTCATTCTGTTCGATATTTGGATGAGATCCGAGGGAAGATACTTTCTGGTTCGTGGTCAAGGTAGAAGCTTTCTACTAAAAAGTTGTTTGAACTTAGAGTAGTTCATATAGGTGTGAGAATGGTCCCTAGAAGTGGAGTATGGACTGTTCATGACAGGCAGTGGCGTGTGCTGAAGGCTTGGGGGAGTGGTTGAAAAACTGCTGTGTCGTGGCTATGTTAGGTTTGATTTATTTTCAAACCTGTGGTATTGTGGTGTCACCTGAATTATGATGCTAGGGCTAATATGTGACACCTGAAGGCTTTGAGGAGTTTGTATTTTGATCCGCTGCGAATCTATCTGAAAACTCCTGAGTTTGTAACTGAGAAGGTTGTTCTTCTCTGAATATATATCCTATGGTGATGGGATTTATGCGAGACTGCTTCAACTTACTCTGTCAACGATACTTGAAGCTTATTGTTCAAGTCCACTCATAAAGGCATTGATAAGTGATGTTGTAAGGAAGAGATCTGAGAAGTAATTTACTTTTACTTCTTTTCTTAAAAGGCTGATACCCAGTCTTTGATCTCTTGATGTGTTCCTTGGAATGATGTCCTATCTTGTATTAGAACATCAGAATTGTGCTGTTTTTTGTTGTTTGAAGAAATGGCATAGCAGATGCTCTGGGTGCTAAACTAATGTGGTTTGATCACATGAGTTTGGAGCCTACTCCTGATCTGGAAGAGGAGGCATCTGGGTGGTATGGTCCTGGAACTTATCTTAGATGTTTGAGTTGATCAAGGTGTGATCAACGTGTTATTTACTCCTGAGGTCATTTTATTTCTGGTCCTTGCTGCAGGAGTGGAGATCCTGAGATTCAAGAAGTATTATCTCTAGCAGACTTCTTGGACATGAAGGTCAAAGATCAAAAGGTCATGATTTTTCTCTGTTATTTGGAAGCATGTTCTGAATGATCTAGTGATGCTAGATAAGTATTAACTGTGTGTGCTTAGGATTGATATGATCTAATCACAGTCTGTGGTGTTATTAAAGGGGAGATTGTTTGGTGCTATGAAGTGCTCTTGGCAGTTTCTGAGGGAGAGTACCTGATGTTTTGACCTTGAAGACATGTCTCAAGCTGTCTGAATGATGAGAGTTGGATGAGAGAATACTACTCTCATGCTTCTGTGATGTGATGAGTTATGGTCCCAAGGCTTAAAAAGGAAAGTTTAGAGATTCTGAAACGGGGTGTTTTTCCTAGTGCAGCTGGATTCTTTTCATGATGTCAAGACTGATGTCTTAACATCTGTTGACAGAACATTCTGTTCAGAATGTTATGGTGTGTGTCTCCAGAGATCACAAGTCTCGACTTGACTTATGGACTGATGTAAGAGTCAAGCAGTAGGTGAATGAGTTCAGCAGGTGTGTTGAACAGAGAGTGCGCTCTTGAAGACATGAAGATGAGTCTCATGTTTTCCATTCAGTTAAGGCATTCTTCTTGCAAAGGAATACTGGTAGTCTTAAATAGAGAAAAGTTGATCAGATTGAGATCATGTGAGTATTGGTACAAATGATGATTGTGTTCAACTTGTGAGTTGAACAAAGAGTGAGCTCTTGAAAACATGAAGATGTGTCTTATGTTTTCCATTCTTCAAGGTACTAAGAAGCACATGATAGGGGGAGAGTGTTACAATTCTATGCAGCTGGACGTGTGATCCTTATTGCTTTTATTTAGTATAAATGGAACAGAATTTAAACATATTTTTATTGCACTGGTGAAAGTATACAAGATTAGAAAAGGCAACAAACAAAGAGTCTAAAGATTATCCCAACCCCCCGAATCTAGAAAAGTTTTCCAATCTTCGTCCCATTCGTCATCAGAAGCTTGAAGTTGCACTTGGTTTTTCTTGATGGTCTTCATTCTTGTCTCTGATGTCTTTCGTGTTCTTGTTGCTCCTGAAGTTGCTCCAGCTGTGGACAGTGTTGTGTCCTTCAACCTCTGTGGATCTGGCTTCTTGTCCTCCTGCATGTGTCTCTTTCCTGAATTCTTGTTAGACTGACTCATGCTTCTTTCCTTGGTGTGCTGATAGGAGCAAGGAGGCTTGTTATTTATAATGGATAAAGAGACCTTGTTTGTATCACCTGACTAGTCAAAGTTGTCTTGGGCGTGGGAATCTGTTTTCTTGGGAACCTGTCTTTCTTGGCACATTGGATACCAGAACTTCGTGTTTGGTGCCTTGGTAGAGGTTGTCCTAGTAGGATGAACCTAGGTCTTGTCTGGTTGTCTGATGTGATTCCTTTTAGTCTGCTTTTGGTATAACTGCTGGTGCTGGTTAAGTGGTGTAGTCTTTTGTCTCGTGCTGATGTCCAACATTTTGTTACAACATTTTTGTTTGTTGTGTACCATACTTATGGAGTTGGAAGAAGCAGCATTATAGTCTGAAGTGGCAGTCCTTATCTTGTGTTGCAAGACATTTGATTGGAATATGTGAGAAATTTCAAATCAAGTGGGCTTTTGTTTATTGGGCTTTTGTCTATAGCCTATTGCTGCAAGTGTGCTAATTTCTTGTAGCATGTGCGCTGGTTAAGTCTGTGCAGTGTGATGTCAAACTTCATGATGGGACATATCATAGCTGTGTAGGAGAAGTCTAGAAGGCAGAATTGGTGGTTTTGGGTGACTTTATTTTTGCTATGCTGCCTTGAAGGAATCTAGAAGGGATTGAGAGAAGTCGTCTCAGTATCCATTAGATAAGATGATGGGTTTGTATAAGGTTCTGTGGAGTCTTGGGCTGATAAGTTTATGAGCAAGCAGACAAACTATTTTGGTAAGATGTCAGAACATGGTACAGGACATGTTTCACTTGAGACAAATAAGGAATCATTATGGTCGGTAGTGGAAGGATAAGGTGAAACACGTGTCTCCGCCTATGCATGGAACGTTATTGGCTTAATTTATGGTAAGATTCAGTTGAGAAACATTTAAGGCAGTCAAGGAAGTTTTTGGAACGTATGCATTGAATGTTGAATGGAGTTTTTGATACCTAAAACAGCGTTTCTTTGACCAAGAACCTTGACATATTCAAGGCTCGTTAATTCCTAAGTTACTGGTCAGCTATTTATAGGGGCTGCTCTCTTCTCCTCCAACCAAGTGAGTGTCTTGTTTCACTAGTCTTATGGCGTTTGTTCGTATTTGGGTAAGTGTCACTTGGGTCTGGTTCTGTGAGGGCCTTCTTTGCCAAGTTTTGGCTAAAAAGGGGGAGAAAGGGTGTGTGAAATGGGTTATGCAGATGCCTTGTTCTGAGTCTGCAGTTCCAATTGTTTGCGAAGAGAGTGTTAAAATTCTTGAGTTGGTGTTGAGTTCCAATTGTGACTTGTGTCCTGAGTTATGAACACATTTGTGACTTGTGTTCTGAGTTACCTGGGTTAATAGATTGATACTTCCTAAGTTTCATCTTATGCCATGGGTTAACTGGGGGCGTCTGATCAATAAGGTGTGCAGAAATCTCGTATGCCACCTTTGGTCCTTTGTGTTAAGACAGACGCTTCTTTTCTAGAGGAGTCTTCTACAATGAATCCGGGTCTGAGCTGAAAGGAAAAAGAAATGTGTTGTATTAAGGGGGAGTGTTAGAAATCTTCTTCCTCATGTACACCAGATATCTTCTTCCTCATGTGCATAACTTCGGGACTTTCTACTTCTTACCTCCTGATGTGCTGCCTGAAGTGATTGTGGTGGGATGCTCGAAGGTGATGTTATGGAGTTCATAGAAATGCGCTGCCAAAAGAGTTGTCAGACATGATGTCCTAACATCATTCAAATATTCCCTAGAAGATGTTTCTCCAGGATTGCTGTTCACAGTAGCTGCTAATGGTTACTGGTAGGTTCAGTAGTTGCTGATGGCTACTGACAGTAGTATAGAATTGTGATTGCTGCTGAAATCTGAGTTGTAATGTTTATGTATTTGTTTTAGCCAAAATTTGCCAAAGGGGGAGAATGTTAGTTCTTTAATTTTAAGGGTTGGCATTAATTTTGTAAAACAAATAATAGCAGCAATATGTTAGATAGTTTTGTTTATCTTGCTAAAGAAGAACAGGTTGAGCAAGAAGTCCTAGTGTGCATTGGAACATGTTGAGCTGAAGTAGTGTTAACATCTGGAACAACATGTCGTATCAAGATGTCCCATGCAGGTTCATTCGACATCGCGCCAGAACTGAAGAGAATGTAGAATTCTGTTATATCCTAACAGATGCAGAAGTTTCAGGAAATAATATGCAAATTCCATGTGGCGCTGAATTAAAAGGTTTGAAGATTCAAGTCTGAAATTGAGAAGAATATGGGAAAATATGCACTTTCTAAATATGGAGATATTTTAGAAAGTTAAAGATTGAAGTCCTATTATGTAGCAGAAGTCTCTGCTGATTTGTAGCAGCTCATTTGCTATGTTTTTGTAGGCCCAAATCCAGTTGGGAATAGGTTATATATATAGATGTTTTGTAACCTAGTTTGGTAACGAACCAAAGATGTAAAAGTTCTAGTATTAGGGTTGGTTCCTATACCACTCGACATGTGAGTTGGACAGTATGAAAGTGTGATCCTCGAAGCTGTTAAGTAAGAGGAGTATTGTTCTTGGAGTAAGCTTTTAAGTAACTCTAAGTTGTGTCTTGGAAGGGTGATTTCCTTGCTGAATTATTGTATAGTTAAAGAGTCGTTGATGCAGTGGTGGATTGTCAACTGCTAGACATCATTGCGATGATTGGGAGTGAGAAGGGTTTCTCATGTCTAGAGAGGATCTAGGTAGAAGGGTCATTGGGTAGTGATTGAATGATAAGCTGTAAATGGAGAGTTTAACTTTGAATTGATACTACTGATAGTGGACTTCATCCCTGGCTTGGTAGCCCCCAGAGTAGGTGTGTTTGACCGAACTGGGTTAACAATTTTGTGTGTCTTGCTCTTATCTTTTCAGTACCATGATTTTTTGCAATATACCTTGCCCTTTGTGATCATGTCAGACCAGATGTCGAACGGCATGTTCTAGGACATCTGAATTCTGCACATGTACCAGAATTTCATACTCAAACTGATCACAAATGAGCTCTATTTATAGTAGAGTAAGTTTGTTTTGCAAGGAATAGTGAATAGCAACTGCTGCATAGGTTTGGCCAATGTTGAGCAATGAGAATCCAAGTCTCCTCTAGCCATTGACTAGAGGTTAGGGCACAGGCTGCTGGTTCCCTTGGTCTTGGATAAGTCTTGACTGAATTCAGTTGGAAGAGGCTCAGTCCATTCCACCTTGGTGTATGCATTGAATGCTCCAATCCAAAATTGGAGTCTTGTCCCTCTTTTAGGGATTTCTAGGTCTAGCATGCTATTTTTGGTTCCAAAGACTTGGGAGGCATGGGATCAGAGTTGGTTCTTCCTTGGTCCCCCCCTTGAGGTGTTCAGATGGATAGAGTTGCTTACCTTTTGCAAAATTTGGGCAAATCGAGCAAAACTCCCAAATCTTCCTTGCTTTGGCAGTTTTCAGCAAGGCATATTGCCATTGTCATATCTCATGGCTCAAGTGGAATTTGATGGAGTTCTTGGCCATTTTGGAAAGCCCTCATATGATACAACAACTATTTGATCATAGTTGGTTTTGAAACTTTTTGGATCCAAGTGAAATATACCCCTACATTTGGAAAAAAGTGAAGGCAGATTCTGACTTAGTGAAAATTTCACTAAGTGTTGGAAAAAAGTGACATTTTCACTTTTTGTGATTTTGATCATTCCATAACTCAAAATCCATGATGAATTAGAATGAGGTGTAGTTGAAGCTTTTGTAGAGGGTAATGAGCGCTACAAATCCAGCATTGGATGGGGAAAATGGCCTTGTGGTTTAGGAGTTATGATCCTCCAAAGTTGGTACCCTAGCCATTTTGTTCCATAACTTAGAAAAATTTCTAAGTTTTTATGGTTACCCCCTTTTACAAGTTATCCAACTTTTCTTGGTTTTTCTTGATGAATGATGATTCCAATCATACATTAACATCATTTTAGGGTCAAAGAACCATAATTGTGAAAAATCTCAAAAAGTCAAAGTTGACTTTTGTGCACAGTTGACTTTTTGTCAGATGAATTCCAAACTGTGCAATCCTCTATAAAATCAAGTCCTTGACCTAAATCAAACTTGATGGATTGATTTCATAGGTGTTATAGGGTGTATTGAATCATGTCCTAGGGTTTGGTAGCATGTCCTGGTCAAAAGTCAAAGCAACAGTTGACTTTTCCCGCAAAACCCTAATTGTGGTTCAGATGAAATTGAAACTTGTTGATCAAGCTTCCTGGATCAATCCATTGTTGCAAATGGATCAATGTGGTATATTGGAGAACCTAAAATTTTTGGATCATGATTGGCATACCTCAAATTTTGACCACTAAGATTTCCCATCATTGTGTTAATCATCATCACAATATGGAGGAACCATTATATTTCACCAGTCTCCCCAAAGATAGGTGAACATCCACTACAATGAAAATTAGGGTTTCAAGCCCTCTCTGAGCCTTAGACAAAGGATCAATCAAGGAATAACATGATCTTCAACTTGTCTAACCTCTCAAGTATCTACAAAGGATCAAAAAGGACTCCCACTCCAAGGATTAAGCACAAAGCTGCTCCCTTCTAGGTGGATCAAGCCTCAAGATCGCCAATATCACCAAATTAGGGTTTTGGTTGATCAGGGCCTCCAGATGGAAATTTTCCTTCGGGCATGAGCCAAAGATCCAAAACATAACCTAATATGATCCATGGAACCTCATAAACCTAATCATCAAGTCAATTTGACCTCAAGGGATGCATACATCAAAAATCAGGAATTAGGGTTTCTTGACCTAATTCACCCCTAAGTTGACTTTTGGGACAAGTCATGAGCCAAGACTTCAAGAGAGGGTTTGAGGGTCTCTAATGAACTATATTGATCCATTTGGAACAATGGATTAATCCAAGAAGCTTGAGCAACAAGTCTCAATTTCATCTGCACCACAATTAGGGTTTCGCGAGGAAAGTCAACTGTAACTTTGACTTTTGACCAGGACATGCTCCCAAACCCTAAGACATGATTCAATATACCCTATGACACCCATGGAACATGTCCATCAAGTTTGATTTAGGTCAAGGACATGATTTCATGAAGAATTGCACAGTTTGGAATTCATCTGATAAAAAGTCAACTGTGCACAAAAGTCAACTTTGACTTTTTGAGATTTTTCACCAAAATGGATTTTTAACCCTAAAATGATGTTAATGTATGATTTGAATCATCATTCATCAAGAAAAATCAAAGAAAGTGGGGTAACTTGTAAAAGGGGTAACCATAAAAACTTAGAAAAATTTCTAAGTTATGGAAAAAGTGACACTAATGTGCCAGCTTTGGAGGACCATAACTCCTAAACCACAAGGCCATTGTTCCCCATTCAAATCTTGACTTGTAGATCTCATTGCCCTCTACAAAAGCTTCATACTGACCTATGTCCAAATTCCCCATGGATTTTGAGTTATGGAGTGATCAAAATCAAGAAAAGTCACTTTGTTCCAACACTTAGTGAAAATTTCACTAAGTCAGATTTTACCTTACTTTTTGCCAAATGTAGGGGGATTTTTCACTTGGATTCAAAAGAGATCAAAACCAAACATGTTCAAACAGTTGTTGTATCATGTAAGGGCTTTCCAAAATGGCCAAGAACATTACCAAATTCAATTTGAGTCCTGAGATATGACATTGGCAAGTTGCCTTGCTGAAATCTGCCAAGGCAAGGCAGATTTTTACACTTTTGGTCGATTTGCCAAAATCAGCCAAATCCAAATGCTCCTATCCACTTGGACACCTCTGAGGATTGAATCTAAAGGGGACAATCACTGAGCCAAGCCTCCAAATTCTTTGGAACAAGAAATAGCATGTTGAACCTAGAATTGCCAAAATAGGGACAAGACTCCAATTTTGGATTGGAGCATTCAATGGAAGCATCAAGGTGGCATGGACTGATCCATTCTCATCTGAATTCAGTCAAGACTTATCTAAGACCAAGGGAACCAGCAGCCTGTGCCCTAACCTCTAGTCAATGGCTAGAGGAGACTTGCATTTCCATTTGCCAACATTGGCCAAACCTACTCAGTAGTTGCCATTCACTATTCCTTGCAAAACAAACTTGCTCTACTATAAATAGAGATCAGTTGTGATCAGTTTGAGTACACCAAAGCCATCAAACAAATGCTTTCCTCAAAATCTCTTCTTTAACTCCAATTTTGCCTTCTAAGGCAAGTCACTATCGGGTTTTGAGTTTGAGAGCTTTTCCAATCAAACCAATCACACACACACCTCATATAGAAGTGATCCAAACACTCACATAACATCTGGAACACAGATTTCACAAAATCACCAGCCAATTGCTCAAGTTCTTGACAGTTTTGCAGTTGAGGTACCATCTTCAACTCCAAACCATTTTAATCCATTCCAAGCATCCATACACACTCCATGGCACCTAGGGAAGCTATCCAGATCATTGGAACCTAGCTGTAACACCTCCAACACAAATCACGATCACCAGCTGCAAGTGGTAAGCATGAGCTCTTCTAACTCTCTGATCCATGCAATTTTTGCTGCACAATAATTTGGCCATATGTTCATAATCATGCATGGAATGTTTCCCCTCAATTAATTGCATTGTTTGAATCGTGTATCAAAAATCCTAGCCTTCATGAGAAATTAGGGTTCTTGAGGATTTTTCATGATTTCTTATTATATGTTTAATTTAAATGAAATTAATTGTCATAGACATGATCGTGAGGTTAAAACGAGTTGATTGGTATGTGGATTACATGATATAATCAAGTATTCAGTAAGATTGGAGAGAAAATGCAAATCAGCCAAACCCAGAACACGCGCGTGTTCTTGGTGTGTTCTTGGCGCCATTTTTTGAAAATTTGAAAATTTGAATTTTGTGATTTTATTTAATTGATTCAAAAATTAATTTCTCTCTGAGTTTTAATGATTTTGAGTTGATTATTTTTTTAATAATTCACAAAAATGTTAAAATATTTTATTTTCCTAAAAAATTCCAAAAATATTATTTATTTTGTATAATTGATATTTTTGCAAAGAATTAATGTTTTAATTGTTTTTAACATTTAAAATATTTTTTCCACCTTGATTTTGCAACTTTTAATGCTTTCTAATTATTTTTTAGGTCATTACTTAATTTTTGAAGCATTAATCCAAGATCACAATTTGTTTTCCATATGTTAAACAATTTTGATCATTTTAATTGAATTTGTATTCAATTAAATACATTTTTGAAAACAAATTAGGGTTTTTGGATTAATTCAACCCTCATAAATCATTTTCAAAACATTTGGGCCTCTAATAGAGTGTAAGACCCAATCCTTTTTTTGACCAAATCATTTTTGGGCCTCAGTATATTGTATAAGTCCCGATACCGTCAAAAACAAACGGCGCGATCGTCGCCTTTTCAAAACAAACTCTGGGCCTACCCTCGAGTAGTAAGACCCATTTCTTTTCTTAAAACTCATTTGGGCCTCTATTAGAGTGTAAGACCCAACCCCCTTGTACAGAAAACTTTTCGGGCCTCATTCGTTGTATAAGTCCCTCTGTACATTTTCAAATAAACGACGTGATCATCATCCGTTGAAAAATCAATTGGGCCTCTCCTTGAGCTATAAGACCCATTCAAAATTTTTAGGCCTCTATTAGAGTGTAAGACCCAATCCCCTTTTAACCAAAACATTTTGGGCCTCAGATATTGTATAAGCCCCTTCGCGTTAAAAGAAAATCTCGGCGCGATCCCCATTTTTAAACGAAAAGTCAACTGGGCCTACCCTCGTGTTATAAGCCCCACTCTTTTTCTTTAAACTTTTTGGGCCTCTTGAGAGAGTGTAAGACCCATCCCTTTGTACAGAAAACCTTTTTTTTGGGCTACAGTCACTTGTATAAGTCCCTCTGTACAAATTCAAACAGTGCACTCACTGATAAAACCCTGGGCCTCTCCTTGAGCTATAAGCCTCAAATCTTTCTTTTTCAAAGCACTTTCTCCTTTGATTTTGAAGTATACTGTTGTTTTTTCAATCTTTCTTTGTTGAATAACTAACCAAACATCATGGAAGCTCTACAACCGAGTAAGTGTTTATCTGCTTTCATTTACCGCTTTCATATACATATAACTGTATTGTGGGGCTGTTTCACTGTAAGTCTTCTTTCATAAACTCATATAACCTGTGTAATAATAGTATAGATACTTAGAGTTTCCCTGGCAACTACGTCTAGAACTAGGTGATTCCGTTTCATTTATTCGTAGAAATAGACAACTAGATCCCCAATAGGATCACCAGATACAGTCTTCTCTTCGGCTGTCCTCATTAGGAATTGTCAAGAAACTCTACTCCCAAAGATGAATGTATTCTCCATGAATGGCATCTTTGAGTTTTCTTCCAAATTCTCAAACTTTCCTAGCTTGATCTATTCCTTGTGAATAGCCTGTCTTGAATTTCTCGGGGTTCGGGGACCCACGGGCTTCTTAAAAGCATCAGCCTCCTCTTGGGCATCGTATAAGGACCCACAGGCTTCCTAAAAGCAACCCCGCCTCCTCTTGGGCTTAGTACAAGGACCCTCCAGCTTCTTAGAAGTATTCAAAGCCTCCTCTTAGGCTTCGTATAATGATTTCTTCCTCCGAGAATGATAGCCTTCTCTTGGGCTTAGTACAAGGACCCGTCGGCTTTTTAAAAGTTTCCAGCCTCCTCTTGGGCTTCGTACAAATTGTCCCGACGACCTCCTAGAGGTATAGGAACAGAACTTAATCATCTGCATAGAACAGTCCTTTCAAAGAGTCTACTACTGTTTCTCAAAGCATAGTACAAAAGATGAAACTCTAGACTTGGACAGTCTAATCTCCTTGAGTCTCAAAGACATTCTCAAGTGACCCCTTTGTTAAATAGGAAGAAAACCCGTAGACTCGGACAGTCTCAATACCCTTCGGATTTCCCGCTTCCTTGAATAACAGGAATAACCCGGATCCTTGAATCAAATCCTTGAGTACAGTGTTGCTCATATAAGAACTAATTTTCTCTTTCAAAATCAGTATACTGGACCTGTCACTCAACTGAAACAGTCACCATAGCCTCCTCTTGGGCTTTGTACAATGATTCTCCCCAGCGGAGTCAAACAACGTTTAGCCTCTCTCTCGGGCTTTGTACGAGACACATAAGAGACTCCCTCGTTGAGTCAATCACCCTTTTGCCTCCATCTTGGGCTTTATACGAGATACAAAAAGGTTCTTATTGAGCCAAACAAATTTTAGCCTCCATCTCGGGCTTTATACGAGATACCAAAAGACTCCATCGTCGAGTCAAAACCCTTTTAGCCTCTCTCTCGGGGTTCGTACGAGACACATAAAAACTCCCTCTTGTTGGGCCATTAGCCTCCTCTTAGGCTTTGTATAAGAAAACCACTGGTTGATCCAATCAACCTTTTAGCATCAAAGTTGTGCCTCGTTCACAGTACACAAAAATCAAAAACTTCTTACCCTTCATCTAATTGCTGTAAGCGGCAAGCCTCTGGATCATCTACATCCATGCCACTGTCCCTCTTTTAGCATGAGAAATTCCTAAGGAAAGATGGCATTGCTCTACACAGAGTTAAAGTCTTCTCCTTCAGGTTAAAACCCCCTATAAAGGAAATTATGGTGTTGCTAGGATCCGCGTATCCTGGTTAAAGTAATCCTCCTTTACAGTCAGTCACCCAACAGTTGTGACAAACAGACCCTCTTTAGAGACGACAAATTCTCTCTAAAGACAACACTTTCAGCTTCACATCTTAGGCTTCGAACAAGATACAAATAGACCCTTCAGCTTCACATCTTGGGCTTTGAACAAGATACAAATCACCTTTAGCTTCACGTCTTGGGCTTTGAACAAGACATCAAAACACCCATTTCCTCCCATAGAATTTGAGGAACTACGAACGCTCTGATTTCCCTGTTTCGGTAAACGGGAATACGTAGGCATAATATTGAAAGAAAAATCTTAGCGAGCACAATTAACAAAAAACCCAAAATCCCATATATCATAATCTGAAGTAGTATCCTAACAAAATCCCAGAGAGAAATCAGTATTGGCGAAAATACAAATAACCAGTACAAAGACCCCCCACATTGATAGAATCCGTAACCTAACAGACCGCTGTTTAAACTCAGTATGTAAGCAGGGTTAATTGGAGACATCTATTTCCCTTCCTTCATCAGCTCACAATAGGATAAAAAATGAATCGACCTGTAGTCACCCCCAAAGAGCGACCGCGCTTAAGAAACGCCTCCGAAATCGCTCGCTACAGAAAAATGGCGCCCACCGTGGGGCCCTTCCTCTAAACCTTTTTTCTCTTCACTTGTGTGATACCACAGATTGGGGCTTCCGCTGCGGAACCCATTTTCTGTCAGGAACTTAGGATTCATAGCTTTAAAGGTCTAGGATGTTTAGGACAAATATATATACTGCTTTTCCTAATTACTATACATGTTTATTTTTCTGCTAATGGGAATGCGTGTGATGCCGCATGTGGAAAGATTGAGTATACACTTAAGATAAGTGATGGCGACAAGGTCGACCATCAACCTCAGTGGAGGCTGACCAATGCAACCCATTCTCTCACCTAGACAATGGGCCGATTGTGATGTCTGAGAAGCTGAGGAGCCAAACCTTTTTGTAGTGCGAAAACTATCGGGAATAGTTGTTACGCGATACTACCCTCATTTGAGGCTGGTAATCTATTCTCGGTGAATGGCACTTACTCTAAGATTGCTCTACAACTCGCTGGCGATTCGCTTGTTGTTTTGCTTTCCTGGGAGGAGCTGATGATAATGAGTACAGGTACAAAAATCACCCTAGTATAAACCTTTGGGGATGGGTAGAGCCTTGACTTCATGACAACGACCCTTTGACCCCTTGTTTTTTCTATGTTTTTGTGTGCTGCATTCATGCATTCATCTAAAAACAACATTAAAACATTCAAAAAATTTCTCTTCTAGTCTCTCTGTTTTTCAAATTAAACTAAGACTGTGATTGCAAATATCAGAGAAAAGGATTGCGCTAATGGATTTCGGTAGAAGGAGAACCCATAGGTATACCTTCAAGGTTCCAAAGCTAGAGGATTTAAAAGGTTTGGCGAGGATTATCACAAACCAAAAGGATTTCAGAGCCAAGCACGGAGGTTTGCTACCACTGTTAAGAGTCCATGTGATTGAGGGAATCATGGATGTGCTCATTCAGTTTTACGATCTGGTTTATCACTGTTTCACATTCCTGGATTACCAGCTCGCACCAACACTAGAGGAGTACTCTCATCTGATTGATCTACACATTACAGATCAAATTCCATTTTCTGGACTGGAAGAAATTCCAAAGAATCAGATCATTGCAAGAGCAATTCATTTGGACGAGTCTGAGGTCAGGACTCACCTGACCGCTAAGGGTGGCATCCAAGGTTTGCCAGCCCAGTTCTTGAAAAAGAAAGCCCTGTATTTTGCCAATATAGGGAACGTGATTGCTTTTGAAAGCATCTTTGTCTTGCTCACCTACGGGTTATTTTTGTTTCCCAACATCAATAACTTCGTCGATATTAACTCCATTAAGGTTTTTCTCATTGGAAATCCTGTGCTGACTTTGCTCGCAGATGCGTATCATTCTGTGCACTTGGGAAATTAGTACAGCGGAGGGGAGATCACATGTTGTGTACCTCTGCTTTATAAATGGTTTATCTCCCACTTGCCCAAGTCTGCTGCTTTTTGGGATTGTAAGAGTGCCTTACGTTGGTCGCAGAAGATCATGTCTCTTACCAACTCTGATATAGATTGGTGTAATAGGATCTATGATGGAATTAGAATCATTGATCATTGTGGAAACTTCCCCAACGTACCCCTCATAGGAACTAAAGGAGGAATCAACTACCATCCGGTATTGGTTCGTCGTCAGTTTGGATACCCAATGAGGCATGTCCCACGTAATGCTCATCTGGAAGGTCTTTTCTTCAAGGAAGGAGAAAACGACAGAGCACTAAAGATGGAAATAGTGCAAGCCTGGAAGCATGTTCATAAGAAAGGACAAGAGTCTCTATGAAAATCGGACTGTGTCCGGTGGAACCTTATCTCCATTGGGTACAAACTAGAGCTCTCATGCTAAAGATGCCTTATCCTCGTCACGGAATTCTTCCGCCGAGGGAGTTTGTCATGTACTTCATGACGGAAACTGAAAAGCTTCAGATTACTCTCAACAAAGTTCAAAAGGAAAGAAGGTCTTGGAAGAACAAGTACCGCACCCTCGACGTAGAGTGCATCAAAATACAGCAATTACTGAAAGAGAAAGATGCTCTGATTGAAATTTTGGAGCAACATGCTGTAAAGAATCAAGATGACCAAAGGAATTTGCTCACTCCTTTCACCTGGCAAAGGAATGACAACCCGATAACGGCCCAAGAGCCCCGATCAAAGTAAAGGAAAATACCAGAGTCAGCACCCTATTTCTCTTCAGAGAGGACTCGGGACCCATTAGCTTAGGTTTCTGTTTCTGCACCTTGTAATCTACTGTATTTCCATTTCTGTAATCCTTTGAATTCAATAAAAAGGGGTTTCCCCACTGTTTGATATTTGCAATCTAATTGTCGAAGTTTATTTTGATTAAACAAAAAAAAAATTGATATAATCATTGCATTCATCATTTTCACATCACGTATTCTTCTTCTCTATGAATCTCACGTTTGTGTCTCGGTTCTAGAGTCAAACTGTCTCATTTGTATAATACTCGGGCCAATCGTCAGAAAAAGATGGATGATCTTGAGGAAGAAAATAGAGAGTTGAAGGAAGAGATCGACGCTCTGAGAGAGGATATGAGAAAGCTTCGTAACGACATGCATGCCATGGCAGAAGCTCAGCTACAAAGAACTGTGATCTCAGAGATCACCTCAACGCCCATCGTGGAGAAGTATGATCCTAGGTATCAAATGCCGAAAGATCGTCCTTGGGGCATGCCTGTTAACTATATCCCGGAAGGATATGTTCCGCCGATCACTGAAGATAAAGGAATCACAACAGAAGCCGTTGGGCCTGAAGGTTACAAACTTTGGGAAAGCGAAGATGCCAGGGGCATACTAAAGACTCCTGAAGGTTACAAACTTCGGGAAACACCAAGATTCGCTGCCGTAGCCACGGTACCACCCCCTGTGGTGCACACTGTCCCGGAAGGACAGATTCCGCCAATACCTGCTGGTAAAAAGGAAACTTTGTTTGACAGGATGGATGAATTCTAGGAGCAGTTCTTGGAAATACAGAAGGAGCTGCAAGCCATTCGCAGACAGGATTTATTTGGAAAGGACGCCGCAGACCTCTTCTTGGTCCCCAATGTGAAAGTTCCGCACAAATTTCAAGTGCCCGACTTTGAAAAGTACAAGGGTAACTCTTGCCCTCAGAGCCATCTGGTGATGTATGCTCGGTGGATGTCAGCTCAGACGGAGAATCAGGACCTACTGATTCACTAATTTCAGGATAGTTTAACCGGTGCCCCACTCAAATGGTACATGGGTTTAAACCGTGCCACGATCAGCACTTTTAGAGATCTTGGCACTGCCTTCGTCCAACAATACAAATACAATTTGGACATGGCACTCGACAGAGATCAACTCAGATCAATGTCGCAAAAGGACAAGGAAACCTTTAAGGAGTATGCTCAAAGGTGGCGTGAAATTGCCGCTCAAATTTGTCAACCTCTTGAGGAAAAAGAGATGACAAATATCTTCTTAAAAACCTTAAGCTCATTTTACTATGACCGAATGGTTGCCAGTGCACCCAGTGATTTCACCGAGATGGTGAGCATGGGCGTAGGTCTTGAGGAAGCCCTCCGAGAAGGACGTTTTGTAAAAGACACTGGATCGACGAGCGGTACTAAAAAATACGGTAGTGCTCTCCCTAAGAAAAAAGAGCAAGATATTGGGAATATCTCTCTCGGAAAGCAAAGGCGACGTTATCATCCGGTAGCAGCTGTGACTCCTGCTATCAGCACCACGCCTACGTATCAACCTCAGGTTGCGCAGAGCCAACCTAATCAGCAAAGGACACAACAGCCTCTTCAACAGGCTCGTCCTCAATACAACAACAACCGTACAACACGGCTACCAAGATTTGATCCTATACCCGTATCGTACCAGAATTATTTCCATTACTACTGGCTAAGGGGCACATTCAGACTAAATCTCCTCTTACAGTACCGGAAAATCCGCCTTTTTGGTTCAAAGAGGATCAGACATGCCCTTATCATCAAGGAGGTCCGAGGCATAACATTGAGAATTGTCCCAATTTCAAATCCGACGTGCAAAAACTTGTTAGGAGCGGGGTCTTATCCTTCAAGGATACAAATCCTAATGTTCTCACAAACCCGTTGCCTCAACATGAGAAAGCTGCAGTCAATCTGATTGAGAAAGAGACTAATAATGTCTATCAAATTCACGATGTACTCTTGTTAAAAACCAATCTGGTCAAGATGCATTGTAGACAGAGTGGACATGGCCATGTACCACCTCATAGCTATCACCAGTGTGATATCTGCTCGAAAGACGACCAGGGATGTTTTGTAGTGCAAACAGCCCTACAGGAACAAATGGATCTTGGATGGATCCAAGAGCACCGAGTTCGTGGAGTTAACATGGTTTACACGAATTCCAATGTCATTCAGAACCACGACATCCGTGCGATGAATGCCAACTTGGTGGCGATGCACTCAAGGCAAAGCCAGTATCATAATCTACCGCGTCACGATTACAGTTTTTATCTGACTTGCTCGGTAAACAAACAGGGTTGCTCTTTTGTACAAGAAGCCCTCCAACGTCAGATGGATCTTGGATGGATCCAAGACTACCATGATAGGAACCCTTATCAGATCAACATGGTTCAGATCTTTGATATTCGCGTGATGAATACCAACTTAGTAGAGTTACATGCTGAACAGGTCCGACTCGGATTCCCGATATCACATGACTATCAAAGCTGTAAAGTGGGTTGCAAAAATGATCGAGGTTGTACCCTTGTCCAGGAGGCACTTCAGCACTTGTTAAATCACTGGTGGATGCCAATTTATATGGACGAAGATACTCAGTAAATTAGTATCAGTAACAGGAATCCCACTTGACGTCAAAGTCAGGATGCCCGATCAATGGAAGCTAACCTAGTGAGGTTACATTGTATTCAAAGTGGGCGTGGCCAGGTGCCACCACATAATTATGACCGTTGTAGCGTCTGTTCGGAAAGTAACCAAGGGTGTTACCTTGTGAGAGCAGCTCTCCAGGGGCAGGTGGACCATGGAGAAATTCGTCCATATCCGGGTTCTGGACCCATCAACTGGACACCGAACTACCTTGCCGGTCAAATTGAGGATGTTGTCACCATCTCTGGTCATCATAGGACAAGGGATGTTTTTTCCATCATCCCTCTACTTGACGAATCTAAGGTTCCCAACCAGGAATGGATCGAGATTACTTACGATGGTCAGAAAAATCAGAGGGCTCCTGTAGTCATCTATCTACCGGGACCATCACCGTATGAATCAACTAAGGTTATCCCTTACAAATACGGTGCAACAACCATTGAAAATGGAAAAGAAATTCCATTACCCTCTGTCGTGAATATTACAGACATCAGTCGAGTAACACGGAGTGGTAGAATCTTCAATCGAGGGGTTGGGGAACATAACAAAGAAAAGGAACTTCAGACAGAAGCTCCTGATCCATCAGTCAGTCAATCCAGTAATCCCGACCTTTCGAAAAATGATGATGAGATGCTGAAGCTCATCCAAAGGAGTGAATACAACATTGTTGATCAACTATTATAGACTCCTTCAAAGATCTCTGTGTTATCACTTTTACTCAGTTCAGAAGCGCACAGGGAGGCTCTACGAAAGTCTTGGAGCAAGCCTTTGTGGAACAGAATGTAACAATCAGACAATTCGATATCATTGTCTCTAACATCACTTCCTGCAATAATTTGGGATTTAGTGATGAGGAATTACCCGAAGAGGGTCACCGTCATAACATGGCGCTCAACATTACAGTTAACTGCCAGAACGATGCTTTAGGCAGCGTACTGGTAGACACAGGGTCAGCCCTGAATGTTATGCCAAAGTCCACTTTGATGCAATTATCATTCAAAGGCCCTCCGATGAGAATCAGCGAGGTCGTTGTCAAAGCATTTGACGGATCCAGAAAAGCAGTTATCGGCGAAGTTGACCTTCCCATAACTATCTGTCCTCACACTTTCCAAGTCACTTTCCAGGTCATGGACATCCAGGCAACATACAGTTGTTTATTAGGAAGACCTTGGATACATCAGGCTGGAGCGGTCACCTCGACCCTCCACCAAAAGCTAAAGTTGATCAAGAACGATCAACTTGTCACGATTTGTGGGGAACAAGCCTTGCTTGTGAGTAACTTGTCATCATCTTCTAGTGTAGAACCCGAGGAGGTTATTGGAACTCAGTTCAAAGCACTGTCGGTAAGCAAGGATAATCAGTTCAAAGAAGGAACTTCCATTTCTTCATACAATGATGTTATCAAAGCGGTCGATAGTACCAATACAACCGGATGGGGACAACTTGTCATTCATATTGACAATAAAACAAAGAAGGGTCTTGGTTTTTCTGCAACCTGTACCCAGACAGCTACCAATGACGAAAGTCTTCATCCCCTTCAAAACTTCTTCCACAGTGGAGGTTTCCTTCACCCAGTGTCTCAAGTAGTACATGCTATCAATGAGGAAGATCCCTCTAACACAGATGAAGAATGGAAGTCCTACCTTAACGAGGACGGTTATATGTCTCAAGAAGAGGTGCCTACGCCATTTTGCCATCCTGCACAGAGTCCGAGATTTATACCAAGGTCAGACGTCGAAATGATATATGGAGATTATGATCAGGAAGGATGTCGTGCTCCGCCAAATTCATTAGAGGAGGACACTCTGATGAAAGACAACTTTGACCACAATTACTATGGCCCGATGGATGGCCTGCCAATGTGGCAGCCTTACCCATGAAACTTGGGGCAAGAAAGTCAGCCGAGTAATGAAACTCAACTGAGCATCATTGAACAGAATACCTGTGTCCCCACCATGTCATGGGATCAACACTCAGGTTATTTAGAAACTACTTAACATGACGATGAATTTGCAATGTTTGTAGGACTTGAATTCATCAACTTTGCTTTTCCCGAGGTCAACGTCATCGAGAGGGATGACTCCTCCAGTTCCAAAGAAGTTTGGGACACCTTGGGACAACCAAGTGGAAAATACGACTTCATGGTCAAGTACACTGCGCCCGAAAGCTCTCGTATCAGGTTCGAAGATATCCAGCCTACTGGATAGGGAGATACAGCTGAGAGCACAACTACTCTGTATAATGCAACAGAGGAATCCTCCTACGACAACTCTGCCTGGGAGACAGATTCCAATGATCCTGCTCCACCAGAAATCAGCGTTATTTCTGAAGTCAAATCAAGGAAGGTACCAGACTTTGTGATTCACCGAGGAGTTCGCCACCAATGGGTTGCTGTCGACGTTCCAAGGATTGTTCATTAGTCAAAGTAATTGCCATCTTTAACCTTTCACCTTGCCCAGGTGAAACGGATGTTTTGATAGGGCTCGCTTTTTGTAAATTTCCCTCTTCGCTTTGCCCAAAGCGACAGAGTTTTGTTTTATAGGGCTGTAGTTTCAAGGATCGACTTGTTCATTAATAAAATAATGTTGTTCTGTAATTTCCGCATTAATTGCTGTTTTCTCTTTTCATTTTTCAGAAAATTGTAATCCTAAAAGACAATTCAATAATAAAAACAAGCAGTAATAAAAAAAATAAATACACTGCACACACTTACATTTTCTCTATCTCTTCTAAACACGAATCATCACGTTATGCAGATTGCTTGTTTTAAACCCCGTTGAAACATACGATCTGATGCCTTCTCCCAACTTTGAGTTCCCGGTATTCGGGGCTGAAGAAGAAGTTGACAACAAAATTCCAGAAGATATCTCCTTATTACTCAGACAAGAGGAAAGGTCCATTGAACCTCACAAAGAACCGTTGGAAACGGTAAACTTGGGTTTAGAAAAAGAGAGAAAAGAAATCAGGATTGGGGCACTGCTCAGTCCAACTGCCAAAGAGAGTTTTATAAGGCTTCTCAAAGAATTCCCCGATGTATTCGTTTGGTCCTATCAGGATATGCCAGGGTTGGATACCAGCATCGTGGAACATCACTTACCGTTAAGATTAGAATATCCGCCAGTAAAGCAAAGGTTGAGACGCACTCACCCGGACATGGCCATCAAAATCAAGAAGGAGGTACAGAAACAGATTGACGCGGGTTTCCTCGCTACATCTGAATATCCTCAATGGTTAGCCAACATTGTACCCGTTCCCAAAAAGCACGAAAAGGTCAGAATGTGTGTCGATTACAGGGATCTGAACAAGGCTAGTCCAAAGGACGACTTTCCTTTACCACACATTGACATGCTGGTAGACAGTACAACAAAGTTTAAAGTATTCTCCTTCATGGATGGATTCTCGGGCTATAACCAGATCAAAATGGCGCCGAAAGACATGGAGAAAACTTCGTTCATCACCCCATGGGGCACCTTTTGTTACAAGGTAATGTCGTTCGGTTTGAAGAACGCTGGGGCAACCTATCAAAGGGCCATGACTACTCTGTTTCATGACATGATACACAGAGAAATTGAGGTATATGTCGATGATATGATTGCAAAATCAAAAACAGAGAGTGAGCACGTTGAACATCTATCAAAATTGTTCAAACGTTTAAGAAAATTCAAGCTCCGCTTGAATCCTAACAAGTGCACCTTCGGTGTCCGTTCAGGGAAACTACTAGGGTTCATCATCAGCCAGAAAGGAATTGAGGTTGATCCTGACAAGGTCAAGGCCATTCATGAAATGCCTTCTCCGAAAACTGAAAAACAAGTCAGGGGATTCCTGGGACGTTTGAACTACATCTCCAGAATCATATTCCTTATGACCGCGACATGCGCGTCGATCTTCAAATTACTCAAAAAAATTAGGATTGCGTTTGGTCAGAAGATTGCCAAACCGCCTTCGACAGTATCAAGGAATGTCTGTTGAATCCTCCGATTCTATCACCTCTAGTGGAAGGAAGACCACTGATCATTTACCTCACAGTTCTAGAGGACTCAATGGGATGTGTACTTGGCCAACAAGACGAAGCCAAACGGAAAGAGTCTGCCATTTACTATTTGAGCAAGAAATTCACCGACTGCGAAACTCGGTACACGATGCTCGAGAAAACTTGATGTGCTTTGGCTTGGGCAGCCAAACGTCTTCGCCAATACGTGATTCGTCATACTACTTGGTTAATCTCAGAAATGGATCCAATCAAGTATGTCTTCGAAAAACCTGCTCTTACAGGAAGGATTGCCCGTTGGCAGATGCTGTTATCAGAATATGACATAGAGTACCACGCTCAGAAAGCCGTTAAAGGAAGTATTTTAGCCGATCATTTGGCTCATCAATCGATTGACGATCAAGAATCAATCGGGTTTGACTTCCCAGACAAAGATGTCATGTATTTAAAAATGAAAGATTGCGATGAACTGCTACCCAGTGAAGGGCCAGAACCAGGTTCCCAATGGGGACTTATCTTTGATGGAGCAGTCAATCATTACGGAAACGGAATTGGGGAAATAATTGTTACCCCTCAGGGTACCCACATTCCTTTCACTGCCAGACTTATGTTCAAATGTACGAACAACGAGGCCGAATACGAAGCTTGTATCATGGGTCTCGAGGAAGCAATTGATTTAAGGATCAAAAACTTGGATGTATATGGCGACTCAGCCTTGGTTATCAATCAGATAAAAGGAGATTGGAACACATACCAATCAGGATTGATTCCTTACAAATACTACGCAAGAAGGTTGCTACCTTTCTTCAATAGAGTCGAGTTTCATCACATCCCTCGTAAGGAGAATCACGTGGCTGATGCATTAGCCACTATCTTTTCCATGATTAGTATAGGTCAATGGAATGGCATACTTAAGATTGACATTATGCGCCTTGAAAGGCCCGCTTATATCTTCACGATTAGAGCAATCATAGATGACAAACCTTGGTATCACGATATCAAATGCTTCCTTCAGAAACAAGAGTACCCACCTGGGGCATCCAGGAAAGACAGAAAAACCCTCAGAAGATTGGCTGGAAACTTCTTCCTGAGCGATGACACTCTCTATAAGAGAAATTTTGACATGATCTTGCTCTGATGCGTAGACAGACCAGAAGCAGAAATGCTGATGAAAGAAATCCATGAAGGTTCCTTTGGGACTCATGCCAATGGACACGCAATGGCGAGAAAAATTCTAAAAGCAGGGTACTACAGGTTGACCATGGAATCCGACTGCTACAAGTACATGAGGAGGTGTCACAAATGTCAGATATACTCCGACAAAATTCATGTACCGCCATCACATCTCAAAGTTCTCTCTTCCCCGTGGCCTTTTCCATATGGGGAATCGACATAATTAGCATGATTGAGCCCAAGGCTTCAAACGGACATCGGTTCATCCTAGTAGCCATTGACTACTTCACCAAGTGGGTCGAAGCAGCGTCGTACGCTAATGTAACCTGACAAGTGGTGGTCCGATTTATCAAAAACAATATCATCTGCCGTTATGGTGTTCCGAGCCAGATCATTACTGATAATGGATCTAACTTGAATAACAAGATGATGAAAGAGTTGTGCACAGAGTTCAAGATCGAACACCATAACTCATCTCCCTACCGAGCCAAGATGAACGGAGCGGTAGAAGCGGCCAATAAGAACATCAAGAAGATCGTTCAAAAGATGGTTGTAACCTACAAAGATTGGCATGAGATGCTACCCTTTACTCTTCACGGTTATCGCACATCTGTCCGCACTTCAACAGGGGCTACCCCTTTCTCTCTAGTGTATGGCATGGAAGCAGTGCTCCCCATAGAAGTAGAGATCCTGTCAATCCGAGTATTGATGGAAGCTAAGCTCACCGAAGCTGAATGGTGTCAAAGTCGACACGACGAATTGAATATGATTGAGGAGAAGCGAATCACGGCGCTATGCCATGGTCAACTGTATCAACAGAGAATGAAGAAGGCGTTCGACAAAAAGGTCTGACCTCGCGTCTTTAGGAAAGGAGACCTCGTGCTCAAGAAGATACAATCATTTCTCACTGATTACCGGGGCAAGTGGACTCCGAATTATGATGGCCCCTATGTGGTCACGAAAGCTTTCTCAGGCGGCGCCTTGAGACTTGCAACCATGGACGGAGAGGAATTTTCCTACCTCATGAATGTTGATGTAGTCAAGAAATACTTTGCCTAAACTAAAAAAACATCTCGGTGGATTGAAAACCCGAAAGGGCGGTCCAGGCAAAAGTTAGAGACAAAAAAAAAATCATCCCGGTGGATTGGAAACATCATAGTACAATCCAGGCAAAAATTAGGGATAATGGCAAGTAACTATGTTCAACAAAGGCGAATCCCTCAGCAGCAGCAGTTACATCATCTGTCGGAAAACTCCAGTCAAGGCCATCTTCGACAGAAGCTCAGGATGCCCCGAAGTCAAAGTTGGTAGAAGGATAGTGGTCGTTATGTTTCAATGTAGCCCTTTTCCCAGTAAATTACCATTTTCTAACTTTGTAATTACACTTTGGAATCATGCGCTTGGCCGATTTCCATCCTATCAATAAAATTCCTTTGTGCTTTTGTTTGTAATTCTTATTTGTTTTAGCTTTACAGAACGACGTTTTTAACCTGATTAACAATTCTTGAAATAAAACAAAATGAATTTACTTGTTAAAACTTTTTCTGCTTTTAAAATAAAGACGGCAATTTCTTTTGACTGTTGAACATCAGAAGAATCCCGATCGCTTCTCCAAAGGTGTTTGAACCTCGAAGTGTAGAATCAAAGTACTCCTTCTAGGCCAGTACGCCTGAATGAAGGATCAACTGTGTCAGAGACCTTGTCCCATCTGATACCCTCAGCCGAGTTCTCATCTCCTAAGCCCGACCAACGGTAGCTCCCAACAGGGACTATCTCTCCTAAGCAAGGTGGAATTACTATCTTGAACCAGCGATATTTCTACATGCCCCGCGATGGCCGAGTATCCAGTCGTGTTCACCCGTCAGTTTGTATAAAGCGTCAGTTTTGTCAGCATATACATACATACATCATGCATTTGATTTGCATTCACATTTCATATTGCATCACCATCCCTCTAGTTGGTCTTGTCCCTTAGTGATAGGAGTCCTCTCAATCGAGTTCCAAGTTCTTTCCTCGTCAAGAAATACTATGTTTGAACAATCTCGTTTCCAGTTTATGTCTGGATTGGAAGTTGGCCCTTGACCACTTTGATAACTTGAACCTCTAAAAAACCAGAGGAACTTTCAGTCAGCATCACTCTTCGCCATTGAAGATGATATCCTTGCTTTCCCGGATTTAGGAAAATCCACAGAGAAAGCCTCGTAATCAGAGATTCGGCAGCACGCCAGTTTCACTCCAAAAAGATCGCTGATGAATAGGTCATCGGCACCTCAGAATTGGACCCTATCATATGGCTTTTCTCCGGGAAGATCCCGAGAAAAGTATGATGTAAGATCCCAAGCGACAGCAGTCTCCCAAGAGACCTGCTTTCCCCCAGTAGAAACAAATGGCGTCTCCAATAGAGAAGTTTGTGCAACTCTACAACTCAGACGACTGGGTTCCCCAGCGAGTCTGACATCAAAACTTTTTCCCCTCAAATGGCATCTCCCCAGGAAAATCCGGCGAGAAGTTTGAAGGAAAACCACTACAAATAGCGCCCCTTGTCAATAAAGTTCATTAACAAAAGAAACTGAGACCAGTTCCTTGGTAGAAAACCAGGATCGAGGGGAAGTTGACAAAAGAAACCGATACCAGTTCCTTGGTAGAAAACCAGGATCGAGGGGAAGTTGACAAAAGAAACTGAGACCAGTTCCTTGGTAGGAAACCAGGATCGAGGGGAGGTTTATCCCAAAAAGAAACTGAGACCAGTTCCTTGGCTGAAGACCAGGATCGAGGGAAAGTTTACCTTTTCTAAGCATCATTGCTTAGCAAAAGAAGATGAATGCGTGCGCTACCATTCATGACCACCATCAAAATTTCGGGTATTCCGATATTTAATCCTCTTGCACCCCGAATGCCCGAATACCTTCGTCATTCACACCTTCGGGTCCAAGAAGATTAAATAGGGGCATCTGTCATACCACAAAATTTGACCACTAAGATTTCCCATCATTGTGTTAATCATCATCATAATATAGAGGAACCATTATATTTCATCAGTCTCCCCAAAGATGGGTGAGCATCCACTACAATCAAAATTAGGGTTTCAAACCCTCTCTGAGCCTTAGAAAAAGGATCAATCAAGGAATGACATGATCTTCAACTTGTCTAACCTCTCAAGTATCTACAAAGGATAAAAAAGGACTCCCACTCCAAGGATTAAGCATAAAGCTGCTCCCTTCTAGGTGGATCAAGCCTCAAGATCGCAAGTATCACCAAATTAGGGTTTTGGTTGATCAGGGCCTCCAGATGGAAATTTTCCTTCGGGCATGAGCCAAAGATCCAAAACATAACCTAATATGATCCATGGAACCTCATAAACCCAATCATCAAGTCAATTTGACCTCAGGGGATGCATACATCAAAAATCAGGAATTAAGGTTTCTTGACCTAATTCACCCCTAAGTTAACTTTTGGGACAAATCATGAGCCAAGACCTCAAGAGAGGGTTTGAGGGTCTCTAATGAACTATATTGATCCATTTGGAACAATGGATTAATCCAAGAAGCTTGAGCAACAAGTCTCAATTTCATCTGCACCACAATTAGGGTTTCGCGAGGAAAGTCAACTATAACTTTGACTTTTGACCAGGACATGCTCCCAAACCCTAAGACATGATTCAATATACCCTATGACACCCATGGAACATGTCCATCAAGTTTGATTTAGGTCAAGGACATGATTTCATGAAGAATTGCACAGTTTGGAATTCATCTGATAAAAAGTCAACTGTGCACAAAAGTCAACTTTGACTTTTTGAGATTTTTCACCAAAATGGATTTTTAACCCTAAAATGATGTTAATGTATGATTTGAATCATCATTCATCAAGAAAAATCAAAGAAAGTGGGGTAACTTGTAAAAGGGGTAACCATAAAAACTTAGAAAAATTTCTAAGTTATGGAAAAAGTGACACTAATGTGCCAACTTTGGAGGACCATAACTCCTAAACCACAAGGCCATTGTTCCCCAATCAAAGCTTGACTTGTAGATCTCATTTCCCTCTACAAAAGCTTCATACTGACCTATGTCCAAATTCCCCATGGATTTTGAGTTATGGAGTGATCAAAATCAAGAAAAGTCACTTTGTTCCAACACTTAGTGAAAATTTCACTAAGTCAGATTTTACCTTACTTTTTGCCAAATGTAAGGGGATTTTTCACTTGGATTCAAAAGAGATCAAAACCAAACATGTTCAAACAGTTGTTGTATCATGTAAGGGCTTTCCAAAATGGCCAAGAACATTACCAAATTCAATTTGAGTCATGAGATATGACATTGGCAAGTTGCCTTGCTGAAATCTGCCAAGGCAAGGCAGATTTTTACACTTTTGGTCGATTTGCCAAAATCAGCCAAATCCAAATGCTCCTATCCACTTGGACACCTCTAAGGATTGAATCTAAAGGGGATAATCACTGAGCCAAGCCTCCAAAGTCTTTGGAACAAGAAATAGCATGTTGAATCTAGAATTGCCAAAATAGGGACAAGACTCCAATTTTGGATTGGAGCATTCAATGAAAGCATCAAGGTGGCATGGACTGATCCATTCTCATATGAATTCAGTCAAGACTTATCCAAGACCAAGGGAACCAGCAGCCTGTGCCCTAACCTCTAGTCAATGGCTAGAGGAGACTTGCATTTCCATTTGCCAACATTGGCCAAACCTACTCAGCAGTTGCCATTCACTATTCCTTGCAAAACAAACTTGCTCTACTATAAATAGAGCTCAATTATGATCAGTTTGAGTACACCAAAGCCATCAAACTGATGATTTCCTCAATATCTCTTCTTTCAATCCAATTTTCCCTTCTAAGGCAAGTCACTATCGGGTTTTGAGTTTGAGAGCTTTTCCAATCAAACCAATCACACACACACCTCATATACATCATATAGAAGTGATCCAAACACTCACATAACATCTGGAACACCGATTTCACAAAATCACCAGCCAATTGCTCAATTTTTTGACAGTTTTGCAGTTGAGGTACCATATTCAACTCCAAACCATTTCAATTCATTCCAAGCATCCATACACACTCCATGGCACCTAGGGAAGCTATCCAGATCATTGGAACCTAGATGTAACACCTCCAACACAAATCACGATCACCAGCTGCAAGTGGTAAGCATGAGCTCTTCTAACTCTATGATCCATGCAATTTTTGCTGCACAATAATTTGGCCATATGTTCATAATCATGCATGGAATGTTTCCCCTCAATTAATTGCATTGTTTGAATCGTGTATCAAAAATCCTAGCCTTCATACAGAAATTAGGGTTCTAGAGGATTTTTCATGATTTCTTGTTATATGTTTAATTTAAATGAAATTAATTGTCATAGACATGATCGTGAGGTTAAAACGAGTTGATTGGTATGTGGATTACATGATATAATCAAGTATTCAGTGAGATTGGAGAGAAAATGCAAATCACCCAAACCCAGAACACGCACATGTTCTTGGTGTGTTCTTGGCGCCATTTTTTGAAAATTTGAATATTTGAATTTTGTGATTTTATTTAATTGATTCAAAAATTAATTTCTCTCTGAGTTTTAATGATTTTGAGTTGATTATTTTTTTAATAATTCACAAAAATGTTAAAATATTTTATTTTCCCAAAAAATCCCAAAAATATTATTTATTTTGTATAATTGATATTTTTGCAAAGAATTAATGTTTTAATTGTTTTTAACATTTAAAATATTTTTTCCACCTTGATTTTGCAACTTTTAATGCTTTCTAATTATTTTGTAGGTCATTACTTAATTTTTGAAGCATTAATCCAAGATCACAATTTGTTTTCCATATGTTAAACAATTTTGATCATTTTAATTGAATTTTTATTCAATTAAATACATTTTTGAAAACAAATTAGGGTTTTTGGATTAATTCAACCCTCATAAATCATTTTCAAAACATTTGGGCCCCTAATAGAGTGTAAGACCCAATCCTTTTTTTGACCAAATCATTTTTGGGCCTCAGTATATTGTATAAGTCCTGATACCGTAAAAAACAAACGGCGCGATCGTCGCCTTTTCAAAACAAACTCTGGGCCTACCCTCGAGTAGTAAGACCCATTTCTTTTCTTAAAACTCATTTGGGCCTCTATTAGAGTGTAAGACCCAACCCCCTTGTACAGAAAACTTTTTGGGCCTCATTCGTTGTATAAGTCCCTCTGTACATTTTCAAATAAACGACGCGATCATCATCCGTTGAAAAATCAATTGGGCCTCTCCTTGAGCTATAAGACCCATTCAAAATTTTTGGGCGTCTATTAGAGTGTAAGACCCAATCCCCTTTTAACCAAAACATTTTGGGCCTCAGATATTGTATAAGCCCCTTCGCGTTAAAAGAAAATCTCGGCGCGATCGCCATTTTTAAACGAAAATTCAACTGGGCCTTCCCTCGTGTTATAAGCCCCACTCTTTTTCTTTAAACTTTTTTGGCCTCTTGAGAGAGTGCAAGAACCATCCCTTTGTACAGAAAACCTTTTTTTTGGGCTACAATCACTTGTATTAGTCCCTCTGTACAAATTCAAACAGTGCACTCACTGATAAAACCCTGGGCCTCTCCTTGAGCTGTAAGCCACAAATCTTTCTTTTTCAAAGCACTTTCTCCTTTGATTTTGAAGTATACTGTTGTTTTTTCAATCTTTCTTTGTTGAACAACTAACCAAACAGCATGGAAGCTCTACAACCGAGTAAGTGTTTATCTGCTTTCATTTACCGCTTTCATGTACATATAATTGTATTGTGGGGTTGTTTCACTGTAAGTCTTCTTTCATAAACTCATATCAACTGTGTAATAATAGTATATATATTTAGAGTTTCCCCGGCAACTACGTCTAGAACTAGGTGACGCCGTTTCGTTTATTCATAGAAATAGACAACTAGATCCCCAATAGGATCACCAGATACAGTCTTCTCTTCGGCTGTCCTCATTAGGAATTGTCAAGAAACTCTACTCCCAGAGATGAATGTATTCTCCGTGAATGGCATCCTTGAGTTTTCTTCCAAATTATCGAACTTTCCTGGCTTGATCTATTCCTTGTGAATAGCCTGTCTTGAATTTCTCGGGGTTTGGGGACCCACGGGCTTCTTAAAAGAATCGGCCTCCTCTTGGGCATCGTACAAGGACCCACAGGCTTCCTAAAAGCAACCCCGCCTCCTCTTGGGCTTAGTACAAGGACCCGCCAGCTTCTTAGAAGTATTCAAAGCCTCCTCTTAGGCTTCGTATAATGATCTCTTCCTCCGGGAATGATAGCCTTCTCTTGGGCTTAGTACAAGGACCCGTCGACTTCTTAAAAGTTTCCAGCCTCCTCTTGGGCTTCGTACAAATTGTCCCAATGACCTCCTAGAGGTATAGGAACGGAACTTAATCATCTGCATAGAGCAGTCCTTTCAAAGAGTCTACTACTGTTTCTCAAAGCATAGTACAAAAGATGAAACTCTAGACTTGGACAGTCTAATCTCCTTGAGTCTCAAAGACATTCTCAAGCGACCCCTTCGTTAAATAGGAAGAAAACCCGTAGACTCGGACAGTCTCAATACCCTTCGGATTTCCTGCTTCCTTGAAGAACAGGAATAACCCGGATCCTTGAATCAAATCCTTGAGTACAGTGTTGCTCATATAAGAACCAATTTTCTCTTTCAAAATCAGTATACTGGACCTGTCACTCAACTGAAACAGTCACCATAGCCTCCTCTTGGGCTTTGTACAATGATTCTCCCCAGCGGAGTCAAACAACATTTAGCCTCTCTCTCGGGCTTTGTACGAGACACATAAGAGACTCCCTCGTTGAGTCAATCACCCTTTCGCCTCCATCTTGGGCTTTATACGAGATACAAAAAGGTTCTTATTAAGCCAAACAAATTTTAGCCTCCATCTCGGGCTTTATACGAGATACCAAAAGACTCCATCGTCGAGTCAAAACCCTTTTAGCCTCTCTCTCGGGGTTCGTACGAGACACATAAAAACTCCCTCTTGTTGGGCCATTAGCCTCCTCTTAGGCTTTGTATAAGAAAACCATTGGTTGATCCAATCAACCTTTTAGCATCAAAGTTGTGCCTCGTTCACAGTACACAAACATCAAAAAATTATTCCCGTTCATCTAATTGCTGTAAGCGGCAAGCCTCTGGATCATCTACATCCATGCCACTGTCCCTCTTTTAGCATGCGAAATTCCTAAGCAAAGATGGTATTGCTCTACACAGAGTTAAAGTCTTCTCCTTCAGGTTAAAACCCCCTATAAAGGAAATTATGGCATTGCTAGGATCCGCGTATCCCGGTTAAAGTAATCCTCCTTTACAGTCAGTCACCCAACAGTTGTGACAAACAGACCCTCTTTAGAGACGACAAATTCTCTCTAAAGACAACACTTTCAGCTTCACATCTTGGGCTTCGAACAAGATACAAATAGACCCTTCAGCTTCACATCTTGGGCTTTGAACAAGATACAAATCACATTTAGCTTCACGTCTTGGGCTTTGAACAAGACACCAAAACACCCATTTCCTCCCATAGAATAGGAGGAACTACGAACGCTCTGATTTCCCTGTTTCGGTAAACGGGAATACGTAGGCATAAGATTGAAAGAAAAATCTTAGCGAGCACAATCAACAAAAAACCCAAAATCCCATATATCATAATCTGAAGCAGTATCCTAACAAAATCCCAGAGTGAAATCAGTATTGGCGAAAATACAAATAACCAGTACGAAGGCCCCCCCACATTGATAGCATCCGTAACCTAACAGACCGCTGTTTAAACTCAGTATGCAAGCAGGGTTAATTGGAGACATCTATTTCCCTTCCTTCATCAGCTCACAATAGGATAAAAAATGAATCGACCTGTAGTCACCTCCAAAGAGCGACCGCGCTTAAGAACCGCGTCCGAAATCGCTCGCTACAATGATTTATGCCAAAAATCAACTTAGGGGTGAATTAGGTCAAGAAACCCTAATTCCTGATTTTTGATGAATGCATCCCCTAAAGCCAAATTGACTTGATGATTGGGTCCATGAGGTTCCATTGAGTATTTTAGGTTATTCTTTGAAGCATTGGCTCATGCCCAGAGGAAAATTTCCATCTGGAGGCCCTGGTCGACCAAAACCCTAATTTGGTGACACTAGCGATCTTAAGGCTTGATCCACTTAGAATGCTGCAACCTTATGCTTAATCCTTGAAGTGGGAGTCCTCTTGATCCTTTGTGGATGTTTGAGAGGCTAGAAAAGTTAAAGACCATGTCATTCCTTGATTGATCCTTTGTCTAAGAGCTCTGAGAGGGCTTGAAACCCTAAATTTGATTGTAGTGGATGCTCACCCATCTTTGGGGAGACTAATGAGGCATAATGATACATCCATATTGTGATGATGATTTGCACAATGATGGGAAATCTCAGTGGTCAAAATTTGGGGTATGACAGATGCCCCTATTTAATCTTCTTGGACTCGAAGATGTGAATGGCGAAGGTATTCGGGCATTCGGGGTGCAAGAGGATTAAATATCGGAATACCCAAAATTTTGATGGTGGTTAGGAATGGTAGTTCACGTATCCCTCTTCTTTTGCTAAGCGTTGATACTTAGAAAAGGGTAAAAACTTCCCCTCGATCCTGGTTTTTGGCCAAGGAACTGGTCTCAGTTTCTGAAATAAACTTCCCCTCGATCCTGGTTTCCTACCAAGGAGCTAGTCTCAGTTTCTGATGTAAACTTCCCCTCGATCCTGGTTTCCTACCAAGGATCTGGTCTCAGTTTCTGATATAAACTTCCCCTCGATCCTGGTTTCCTACCAAGGAACTGGTCTCAGTTTCTTTTGTCAATAAACTTCTTGACAAGGGACGTTGTTCGTAGCGGTTTTCCTCAAACTTCTCGCCGAATTTTCCTGGGGAGATGCCGTTTGACGAAAAAAATTTTGATGTTAGTGTGGCTGGGGGACCCAGTCGCCTGAGTTGTAGAGGTGCACAAACTTCTCTGTTGGAGACGTCATTTGTCGACTATACTGGGGAAAATGAGTCTCTTGAGAGACTGCTTCCGCTTGGGGATATTATATCATACTTTTCTCGGAGATCTTCTCGGAGAAATGCCATATGATGTGATCCAATTTTGAGGTGCTGATGACCTTTTTCTTAGTGGATTTTTCAGAGAAAAATGGTTGCATTGCCGAATCTCTGATTAAGAGGCTTTCTCTGGGGATTTTCCTTAATCCGGGAAAGCGAAGACAACATCTTCAATGGCAAAGAGTGATGTTTGTCGAGGATTCTTTGGTTCTTCAGAGGTTCAAGTTATCAAAGTGGTCAAGGGACCAACTCAAATCCAGAAATAAACTGGAGGAGAGATACTGTTCAGACGCAACATTTCCTGACGAGGAAAGAACTGACAATTCGATTGAGAAGACTTTTATCACTAGGGGATAAGACCGACTAGAGTGATAGTGATGCAATATGAATGCGAATGTAAATCAATAATGCATGATGTATGTATGTTTATGCTGACAAAATTGACGTGACATACAGACTAATAGATGAACACGACTGGATACTCGGCCACTGTTGGGAACGAGGAAATACCACTTGGTCCAAAATAGCAATTCTGCCTTGCTTAGGAGAGATAGTCCCTATGGGGAACAATCGTTGGTCGGGCTTAGGAGGTAAGAACTCTACCGGGGGTGTCAGACGAAACATGGTCTCTGACACAGTTGATCCTTCATTCAGGTGCACTGGTTTAGAAGGAGTACTTTGATTCTGCACTTAGAGGTTCGATTACTTCCGAAGAAGCGATCGATGTTCTTTCGATGTTCAACAGTCAAAAGAAATTGCCAACTTTATTTTGAAAGCAAAAAAAGTTGTACAAGTAAATTCATTTTTTATTTTATTTCAAGAATCGTTGATCATGTTAAAATGTCATTCTATAAAGCTAAAACAAATGAGAATTATAAACAAAAGCACAAATGCATGATTCCATGGAGTATTTACAAAGTTTAGAAAATGCTAATTTACAGGGAAAAGGGCTACGTTGAAACATAACAACTGCTATCCTTCTACCAACTTTGAATTCCGGGCATCCTGAGCTTCCGTCGAAGATGACCTTGACTGAGACTTCCTTTCAATGTATGATGTAACTGCTACTGAGGGACTTGCCTCTGTTGGACATAGTTACTTGCCATTAATCCCTAACTTTTGCCTGGATTGTACTGTGATGTTTCCAATCCACCGGGATGATTTTTTTCACCATTTTTTTCATTTTGTCTCTAATTTTTGCCTGGATCGCCCTTTTGGGTTTTCAATCCACCGAGACATTTTTTATTTATTTAGGCAAAGTATTTCTTGACTACATCAACATTCGTGGGGTAGGCAAATTCTTCTCCATCCATGGTTGCAAGTCTCAAGGCGCCGCTTGAGAAAGCTTTCTTGACCACATAGGGGCCGTCATAATTCGGAGTCCACTTGCCCCGAGAATTAGTGAGAAATTATTGTATCATTTTTAGCACAAGGTCTCCTATCCTGAAGACGCGAGGTTGGATCTTTTTGTCAAACACTCTCTTCATTCTTTGCTGATACAACTGACCCTGGCATAGTGTCGTCATCCATTTTTCTTCGACCAGGTTCAGTTCTTCGTGTCGACTTTGACACCATTCAGCTTCTGTTAGCTTTGCTTCCATCAATACCCGGATTGATGGGATCTCTACTTCAATGGGGAGCACTGCTTCCATGCCATATACTAGAGAGAAAGGGGTTGCCCCTGTTGAAGTGCGGACAGATGTGCGATAACCTTGAAGAGCAAAGGGCAGCATCTCGTTCCAATCTTTGTAGGTTACAACCATCTTTTGAATGATCTTCTTGATGTTCTTGTTAGCCGCTTCTACCGCTCTATTCATCTTGGGTCGGTAGGGAGATGAGTTATGGTGTTCGATTTTGAACTCAGCGCACAACTCTTTCATCATCTTATTGTTCAAGTTAGATCCATTATCCGTAATGATCTGGCTTGGAACACCATAACGGCAGATGATATTGTTTTTGATAAATCGGACCACCACTTGTCGGGTTACATTGACGTAGGATGCTACTTCGACCCACTTGGTGAATGTAATCAATCGCTACAAGAATGAAACGATGTCTGTTCGAAGCCTTAGGTTCTATTAAGCCAATCATGTCGATTCCCCATATGGAAAAAGGCCATGGAAAAGAAAGATATTTGAGATGCGTTGGTGGTACATGGATTTTGTCAGAGTATATCTGACACTTCTGACACTTCCTCATGTACTTATAGCAGTCAGATTCCATGGTCAACCAGTAGTACCCTGCTCTCAAAGTTTTTCTTGCCATTGTGTGTCCATTGGCATGAGTGCCAAAGGATCCTTCATGAATTTCTTTCATCAGCATGTTCGCTTTTCGTCTGTCTATGCATCAGAGCAAGACCATGTCAAAGTTTCTCTTATAGAGTGTATCACCGCTCAGGAAGAAGTTACCTACCAATCTTCTGAGGGTCTTTCTATCTTTCCTGGATGCCCCAGGTGGGTACTCTTGTCTCTGAAGGAAGCATTTGATTTCGTGATACCAAGGTTTATCGTCTATGATTGCTTCCATCATGAAGATGTAAGCGGGCCGTTCAAGGCGCATTATGTCGATCTTAGGTAGGTCAGTCCATTGACCTACACTAATCATGGAAGAGAGAGTGGCTAAGGCATCAGCCATGTGATTCTCATCACAAGGGATGTGATGAAACTCGATTCTGTTGAAGAAGGGTAACAACCTTCTCGCGTAATATTTGTAAGGAATCAATCCTGATTGGTATGTGTTCCAATCTCCTTTAATCTGATTGATAACCAGGGCTGAATCGCCATATACATCTAAGTTCTTTATCCTTAAGTCAATCGCTTCCTCGAGACCCATAATACAAGCTTCGTATTCGGCCTCGTTGTTTGTGCATTTGAACATAATTTTGGCGGTGAAAGGAATGTGGGTACCCTGAGGGGTAACAATAATTGCCCCAATTCTGTTTCCGTAATGATTGACAGCTCCGTCAAAGATAAGTCCCCATTGAGAACCTAGTTCTGGCCCTTCACTGGGTAGCGGTTCATCGCAGTCTTTCATTTTTAAATACATGACATCTTCCTCTGGGAAGTCAAACCCGACTGATTCTTGATCTTCAATCGGTTGATGAGCCAAATGATCAACTAAAATACTTCCCTTAATGGCTTTCTGAGCGTGGTATTCTATGTCATATTCTGATAACAACATCTGCCAACGGGCAATCTTTCCCGTGAGAGCAGGCTTTTCAAAGACGTACTTGATTGGATCCATCTCTGAGATTAACCAATTAGTGTGACGAATCATGTACTGGCGAAGACGTTTGGCTGGCCAAGCCAAAGCGCAGCAATTTTTCTCAAGCATCGTGTACCGAGTCTCGCAGTCGGTGAATTTCTAGCTCAGATAGTAAATGGCAGACTCTTTCCTTTTGGTTTCATCTTGTTGGCCAAGTACACAACCCATTGAGTTTTCCAAGACTATGAGGTAGATGATCAGTGGTCTTCCTTCCATTGGAGGTGATAGAATCGGTGGGTTCAACAGGTATTCCTTGGTACTATCGAAGGCGGTTTAGCAGTCACCTGTCCAAACGCAATCCTGGTTTTTTTTAGTAATTTGAAAATCGGCGCGCATGACGCAGTCATGAGGAAAATGAATCTGGAGATATAGTTCAAACGTCCCAGGAATCCTCTGACTTATTTCTTAGTTTTCGGAGAAGGCATTTCTCGAATGGCCTTGACCTTGTCAGGATCAACCTCAATTCCTTTCTGGCTGACGATGAACCCTAAAAGTTTCCCTGAACGGACACCGAAGGTGCATTTGTTGGAATTCAAGCGGAGTTTGTACTTTCTCAGACGCTCGAATAGTTTTTACAGGCGTGTCACATGCTCCTCCTCTATTTTATATTTGGAAATCATATCATCAACATACACTTCGATTTCTTTGTGTATCATGTCATGAAAAAGAGTAGTCATGGCCCTTTGAGAGGTTGCCCCGGCGTTCTTCAAACCAAAAGGCATTACCTTGTAACAAAAGGAACCCTATGGGGTAATGAACGAAGTTTTCTCCAAGTCCTTCGGTGGAATTTTTATCTGATTATAGCCCGAGAATCCATCCATGAAGGAGAAAACTTTGAACTTTGTTGTACTGTCTACTAACATGTCAATGTGTGGTAAAGGAAAGTCGTCCTTCGGACTTACCTTGTTTAGATCCCTATAATCGACACACATTCTGAAATTTCCGTCCTTTTTCGGAACGGGTACTATGTTGGCTAACCATTGAGGATATTCTGATGTGGCGAGGAAGCCTGCGTCAATCTATTTTTGTACTTCCTCTTTGATTTTGATAGCCATGTTCGGGTGAGTTCTTCTCAACCTTTGCTTTACTTGCGGACATTCTAACCTTAACGGTAAATGATGCTCCACGATGCTGGTATCCAACCCTGGCATGTCCTGATAGGACCAAGCAAACACATTGGGAAATTCTCTGAGAATTTTTGCCAAACCTTCTTTGGCAGTTGGACTGAGCAGTGCCCCAATCCTGATTTCTTTTCTCTCTTTTTCTGAACCCAGGTTTACCGTTTCCAACGGCTCTTTGTGAGGTTCAATGGACCTTTCCTCTTGTCTGAGTAGTCGGGAGATCTCTTCTGGAATTTTGTCGTTAGCTTCTTCTTCAGCCCCAAATACCAGAAATTCAAAGTTGGGAGAAGGCATCGGATCATATGTTTCAACGGGGTTTAAAACAAGCAATCTGCATGACGTGATGATTTGTGTTTATAAGAGATAGAGAGAATGCAAGTGTGTGCAGTGTATTTTTTTTTAAAAACTGCTTGTTTTTATTATTATTCGTTTTTTAGGATTACCATTTTCTGAAAAAAGCAAAAAGAGAAAATAGCAATTAATGCAGAAATTACAGAACGACGTTATTTTATTTATGAACAAGTCGGTTCTTGAAACTACATCCCTATAAAACAAAACTCTATCGCTTTGGGCAAAGCGAAGAGGGATATTTACAGAAAGTGAGCCCTATCAAAACATCAGTTTCCCCTGGGCAGGGTGAAAGGTTAAAAAGACGGCAATTACTTTGACTCATGAACGATCTTCGGAACATCGACAACAACCTATTGGCGGCGAACTCCTCGGTGAATCACAAAGTCTGGTACCTTCTTTGATTTGTCTTCAGAAATAACGCTGATTTTTGGCAGAGCAGGATCATTGGAATCTGTCTCCCAGGCAGAGTTGTCGTAGGAGGATTCTTCTGTTGTATTTTGCATAGTATTTGTTCTCTCAGGCAAATCTCCCCATCCAGTTGGTTGGATGTCTTCGAGCCTGATATGAGAGCTCTCAGGAGCGGTGTACTTGACCATATAGTCGTATTTTCCACTTGGTTGTCCTAAGGTGTCCCACACTTCTTTGGAACTGGAGGAGTCATCCCTTTCGATGACGTTGACCTCAGGAAAAGCATAGTTGATGAATTCTAGTCCGGCAAGCTTTGCCAATTCATCATCATACTGGATAGGTTCTGAATGACCTGAGTGTTGATCCCATGACATGGTGTGGACGCAGGTAATCTGTTCAATGATGCTCAGCTGATTTTCATTGTTCGGCTGATTTTCTTGCCCCAAGTCTCCTGGATACGGCTGCCAAATAGGCAAGCCATCCATTGGGCCATAATATTCGTGGTCAAAGTTGTCTTTCATCAGAGTGTCTTCCTCTAATGAGTTTGGTGGAGTACGGCATCCATCCAGATCACAACCTCCGTATATCATTTCGACGTCTGACCTTGGTATAAATCTCGGACTCTGTGCAGGATTGGCGAAGGCACCTCTTCCTGAGACATATAACCGTCTTTGTTAAGATAGGATTTCCATTCCTCATCTGTGTCGGAGGAATCTCCCTCACAGAAAAACCAAGACCCTTCTTTGTTTTGTTATCAGTAAGAATGACAAGTTGTCCCCATCCTTTTGTATTGTTATTTTTTATCACTTCGAGAGCATCTCTGTATGAGGAAATCGAGGTTCCCTTCTCTGATTGATTCTCATTGCTCACCGAAAGTGCTTGGAACTGAGTCCCAACAACCTCCTTGGGTTCTATACAAGTAGATAATGACAGGTTACTCACGATCAAGGCTTGTTCTCCACAGACCGTGACGAGTTTATCGTTCTTGACGAACTTCAGTTTCTGGTGCAGTGTCGAAGTGACTGCCCCAGCCTGGTGTATCCAAAGCCTTCCTAATAAGCAGTTGTACGCTGCCTGGACGTCCATGACTTGGAAAGTGATTTGGAAAGTATGAGGACCGATAGTTATGGGAAGTTCGAATTCGCCGATAACTGCTTTCCGAGATCCGTCAAAGCCTTTGACGATGACCTCACTGCCCCTCATCGGGGACCCTTTGAATGATAGTTGCAATAAAGTGGACTTTGGCATAACGTTGATGGTCGATCCTGTGTCTACCAGTACGCTGGCTAAAGCATCGCCCTGGCAGTTGACTATGATATTGAGCGCCATGTTGTGACTTTTTCCTCCCTCGGGCAAGTCCTCATCACTGAATCCTAAGTTGTTACAGGAAGTGATGTTAGAGATGATACTATCGAACTGTCGTATTGACACATCCTGTTCCATGAAGGCCTGCTCTAATACTTTCTGTAGAGCCTCTCTGTGGGCTTCGGAATTGAGCAAAAGTGATAGCACATAGATCTTTGAAGGAGTTTGTAACAACTGATCAACAATGTTGTATTCACTCCTTTAGATGAGCTTCAGCATCTCATCATCGTTTTTCGAAAGGTCGGGATCATTGGACTGACCGACTGGTGGATTGGGAGCTTTTATCTAAAGTTCCTTTTCTTTGTTAGGTTCTCCAACCACTCGGTTGAAGATTCGATCGCTCCGTGTTACTCGACTGATGTCTGCAATATTCACGACGGAGGGTAATGGAATTTCCTTTCCATTCTTAATTGTTGTTGCACCATATTTGTAAGGGATTGCCTTAGCTGATTCATACAGTAATGGTCCTGGCAGATAAATAACTACAGGAGCCTTCTGATTTTTCTGACTGATATAAGTAACTTCAATCAGTTCCTGGCTAGGAACTTTTGATTCGTCCAGTAGAGGGATGATGGTACAAACATCATTGTTCTATTGATGATCAGAGATTATGACAACGGGTCTGATTTGATCAGCGAAGTAGTCCGGTGTCCAGTCGATTGGCTCGGAACCCGGACATGGGCGAATCTCTCTACGATCCACCTGACCCTGAAGAGTTGCCCGCACAAGGTATCATCCTTGGTTATTTCCTGAGTAGAAGCTATAGCATTCATAGTTGTGTGGTGGCACCTGGCCACACCCGCTTTGGATGCAGTGTAACCTTATCAGGTCAGTCCCCATAGATCGGACATCCTGACTTTGTCGTCTAGTAGGGTTTCCATTAAGCACACTGATTTGTTGCGTGTCTTCATCCATATAAATCGGAAGCCACCAGTGGTTTAACAAGTGTTGTAAAGTTCTTTGAACGAGAGAGCACCCTTGGTTACTCCCACTGCATACTTTATAGTTTGGATAATTATGAAAAGTGAGAAAACCAAGTTGAACCTGCCTGGAGTGTAACTCCACCAAGCTGGTATTCATCAAACGAATATCGAAGATTTGGATCATGTTGATCTGATAAGGATTTTTATCATGGTAGTCCTGGATCCACCCAAGATCCATCTGACGCTGGAGGGCCTCTTGTACAAAAGAGCATCCCTATTTGTTTACCGAGCACGTCAGACAGGAATTGTAATCATGCCACGGCAGATTATGATACTGGCTTTGCCTTGAGTGCATCGCCACCAAGTTGACATTCATCGCACGGATGTTGTGATTCTGAATGATGTTGGAATTCCTATAGGCCATGTTAACCCCATGAATTTGGTGTTGTTGGATCCATCCGAGATCTAATTGTTCCTGTAGAGCAGATTGCACCACAGAACATCCTTGATTGTTTTTAGAGCAGATATCGCACTGGTGATAATTATGAGGTGGCACATGGCCATATCCACTCTGTCTACAATGCATCTTGACCAAGTTTGCCCTTAATAAGAGTTCATCGTGAATTTGATAGCTGTCGCTAGAATCTCCCTCTATCAAATTGACTGTAGCTTTCTCGTGTTGAGGCAATGGGTTCGTGAGAACATTTGGATTCGTATCTTTGAAAGATAAGACCCCGCTCCTAACAAGCTTTTGCACGTCGGATTTGAAACTGAGACAGTTCTCTATGTTATCCCCTGGTTCTCCTTGATGGTAAGGACAAGTGTGATCGCTTTGAACCAGAAAGGAGGATTTTTCGGGACTGTAAGAGGAGACCTTGTTTGGACATGCCCCTTGACCAGTAGTAATGGAAATAGTTCTGCGTACAACATGGGTATAGGATGAAACCCTGATGGTCGTGTTGTATGGTTGTTGTTGTATGGAGGACGAGCCTGGTGAAGAGGCTGTTGTGTCCTTTGCTGATATTGTTGTTGATTAGGTTGGCTCTGCGCAATCTAAGGTTGATACGTAGGAACAGGCAAGGGGTTTATAGCAGGAGTTACAGCTGCTATTGGTTGATAACGTCGCCTTTGCTTTTTGAGAGAGATATTCCCAATATCTTGCTCTTTTTTCTTAGGGAGAGCACTACCGTATCATTTTGTACTACTTGATGATCCAGTGTCTTTCACCAGACGTCCTTCTCGGACGGTTTCCTCAAGACGAACTCCCATGCCCACCATCTCGGTGAAGTCACTGGGCGCACTGGAAACCATTCTATCATAATAAAATGACCTCAAGGTTTTCAAGAAGATTTTTGTCATCTCTTTTTCCTCCAGAGGTGGAGAAATCTGAGCGGCAATTTCATGCCATCTCTGAGCGTACTCTTTAAAGGTTTCCTTATCCTTTTGTGACATCGATCTGAGTTGATCTCTGTCCGGTGCCATGTCCAAATTGTATTTATACTGCTTAACGAAGGCAGCGCCCAGATCTCTGAATGTCCCGATCGTGGCGCGGTTTAAACCCATGTACCATTTTAATGCGGCACCGGTTAAACTATCCTGAAAGTAGTGGATGAGCAGCTCCTGGTTCTTTGTCTGAGCTGACATTCGCCGAGCGTACATCACCAAATGGCTCTGAGGGCAAGAGTTACCCTTGTACTTTTCAAAGTCGGGTACCTGGAATTTGTGCAGGACTTTTACATTAGGGACCAAGCAGAGGTCCGCGGCGTCCTTTCCAAATAAATCCTGACCGCGAAGGGCCTGCAGTTCTTTCTGCATCTCCAGGAACTGTTCCTGGAACTCATCCATTCTGTCAAACATGCTGTCATTTCTACCAGAAGGTATCTGTGGAATCTGTCCTTCCGGGACAGTGTGTACCACGGGTGGTGGTATAGTCATTATGGCCGAGACTCTCGGTGCCTCCCGAAGTTTGTAAGCTTTAGGAGTTGCTGTCATGCCCCTGGCATCTTCGCTTTCCCGAAGTTTATAACCTTCAAGCCCAACGGTTCCTGCTGCGGTTCCCTGATCCTCATTGATCGGCGGAACATATCCTTCCGGGATATAGTTAAGTGGCATGCCCCAGGGACGATCTTTCGGCATTTTGTACCTAGGATCATACTTTTCCACTATGGGCGTTGAGGTAATCTCCGAGATCACAGTCCTTTGTTGTTGCATCTGAGCTTCTGCTAGAGCTTGCATGTCGTTATGAAGCTTTCTCAGATCCTCTTTCAGAGTGTCGATCTCTTCTCTCAACTCTCTGTTCTCTTCCTCGAGATCATCCATTTTTTTCTGACGATTAGCCCGAGTATTGTACGAATGAGACAGTTTGACTCTAGAATCGAGACACAAACGTGAGATTCATAGGTAAGAAGAATGCGTTAAGTGAGAATGATGAATGATATGCAATGATTATATTAATTGTATGTTTTGTTTATTCAAAGTAAACTTCGACAACCAGATTGCAAATATCAAACAGTGGGGAAACCCCGTTTTATTGAATTCAAAGGATTGCGGAAATGGAAATATAGTAGATTACAAAGTGCTGAAAAAGGAAACCTAAACTAATGGATCCTGGGTCCTTTCTGAAGAGAGCTCAAGTGCTGGTTCGGGTGCTTTCCTTTTCTTTGACCGGGGCTCTTGGGCCATTGTTGGGTTGTCATTCCTTTGCCAAGTGAAAGGAGTGAGCAAATTCCTTTGTTCATCTTGATTTTCTATAGCATGTTACTCTAAGATCTCAATCAGATCATCTTTTTCTCTTAATAGCTGCTATATCTTCTTACACTCCACGTTGAGAATACGGTACTTGTTCCTCCAAGACCTCTTCTCCTGCTGAACTTTGCTGAGAGTAACTTGAAGCTTTTCCGTCTCAGACATAAAATAAAAGACAGAGTCCCTTAATGGAAGAACATCCTGACGAGGGTAAGGCATCCTCAGCTTCAGAGCTCTAGTTTGTACCCAATGGAGATAAGGCTCCACCGAGACACAGTCTGGTTTTCCTAGAGACTCTCGTCCTTTCCTATGAACGTGTTTCCAAGCATGCACTATTTTTGTCTTTAGTGCCCTGTCATTTTCTCCTTCCTTGAAGAAAAGACCTTCCAGATGAGCATTCTGCGGGACATGCCTCATTGGGTATCCAAATTGACGACGAACGAGAATTGGATGATAGTTGATTCCTCCCTTAGTTCCTATAAGGGGTACATTTGGGAAATTTCCATAACGGTCAATGATTCTGATCCCGTCATAGATTCGATTGTACCAATCGATGTCATAGTTGGTAAGAGACATGATTCTCAGCGACCAACGTAAAGTATTCTTTTGATCCCAAAATGCAGCAGACTTGGGTAAATGGGAAGTGAACCATTTGTAAAGCAAGGGTACATAGCACGTGATCATTCCTCCACTGTATAAATTCCTTAAGTGTACCGAATGATATGCATCTGCGAGCAAGGTCGGTACAGGGTTTCCAAATAGGAAAATCTTAATGGCGTTAATATCCACGAAGTTATCTATGTTGGGAAACAAAAATAACCCGTAGGTGAGCAAAACAAAGATGCTCTCGAAAGCGGCCACGTTCCCTATTCTAGCAAAGTACATGGCTTTCTTTATCAAGAATTGGGCTGGAAAACCTTGGATGCCACCCTTGATGGTCATGTGAGTCCTGACTTCTGACTCGTCCAAATAAATTGCTCGTGCAATGGTTTGATCCTTTGGAATTTCTTCCAGTCCAGAAAATGGAGCTTAATCAGTGATGTGCAGGTTAGTCAGGTGAGAATACTCCTCCAGTGTTGGTGCTAGCTGATAATCCGGGAATGTGAAACAGTGATAGACCGGATCGTAGAACTGGATTAGCGTGGACAGAATTCCTTCAATTATGTGAACCCTTAATAGAGACAGTAGTCCTCCATACTTGGCTCTGAAAACCTCGTGGTTGGTCATCATTCTCGCCAAACCTCTCAAATCCTCTAGTTTTGGAACCTTGAAGGTGTACTTATGAGTTTTCCTTCTACCGAAATCCATTAGCGTAATCCTCTTTCTCTCTGACATTTGCAATCATTGTCTTAGTTTAATTCGAAAAAGAGAGACTAGAAGAGAAGATTTTTTCTGTTTTAATGTTTTTTAAATGAATGCATGAATGCAACACACAAAAACATAGAAAAAACATGGGGTCAAAGGGTCGGTGTCATGAAGTCAAGGCTCTACCCCCCCCCCCCCCAAAGGTTTATACTGGTGATTTTTTGTACCTGTCTGCAAAATCATTGACCCCTCTGGGATAACAACAGCAAGCGGATCGCCAGCGAGCTGATGTATCCCGGAGTGATCTCAGATGAGGGTAGTATCGTGTGACAACTATTTCCGATAGCTTCCGCACTATAAAATGGCTTAAGTCTGCTAAAAACCTCAGCTTCTCAAATAACCCAGTCGACCACACTACTTTCAACAACCAGAGTCGTATAGGAAATGTATCTGCAAAGGGAGTCTCCACTGAGTTTGATGGTCGATCGGGGGCTCTTAACTGGAATTCACTCCCAGTAAGATTACCCAAATTGCCATCACCTATCTTAGGTGTATACTCAATCTTTCCACATGCGGCATCACACGCATTCCCATTACCAGAAACATAAACATAGATATCAATTAGGAAAAGCAGTATATATATTTGTCTTAATCATCCTAGACCTCTAGTCTTATGATCCTATACAGACAATGACTCCCCGGCAGAGTCGCCATTTCTGTGATATGAATTTAGAGCTTCAACCAGAGGGATAAGACGGACAGGATGTCCTGCGAATGGCCCCATGGTGGGCGCCATTTTTCTGTAGCGAGCGATTTTTGGACGTGGTTCTTAAGCACTGTCGCTCTGGGATACTACAGGTCGATTCATTTTTTATTCTATTGAGCTGACTAAGGAAGGGAAATAGATGTCTCCAATTAACCCTGCTAGCCAAAACTGTTGGTTTACAGATGCGGTTTAGATTGTGGGCCTCTCTCTGCTTATTTTGTTAAGAACATGGTATGACGGGATTATGCTATTGGTAGGATGTTAGGACTGATGCTTTTCGATTGATGTGTGAAGGTATGGGATTTTGGGTTTTTGATTAGCGTGCTCACTAAGATTTTTCAATCTTATGCCTACGTATTCCCGTTTGACGAAACAGGGAAATCAGAGCGATCGTAGTTCCTCCTATTCTATGGGAGGAAAAAGGTTGTTTGGGTGTCTTGTTCAAAGCCCAAGACGTGAAGCTAAAGGTGGTTTGTATCTTGTTTAAAGCCCAAGATGTGAAGCTGAAGGGTCTATTTGTATCTTGTTCGAAGCCCAAGATGTGAAGCTAAAGGGTTTTGACTTTAGAGAGAATTTGTCATCTCTAAAGAGGGATATTTGGTCTGTTTGTCACAACTGTTGGGTGACTGATTATAAAGGAGAATTACTTTAACTGGGATATGTGAATCTAGCAATGCCATAATTTCCTTTATAGGGGATTTTTAACCTGAAGGAGAAGACTTTAACTCAGTTTAGAGCAATGCCATCTTTCCTTAGGAATTTCTCATGCTAAAAGAGGGACAGTGGTGTGGATGTAAATAATCCAGAGGCTTGCCGCTTACAGCAATTAGATGGGGTAAAAGGAGTTGTTGATGTTGGTATACTATGAATGAGGCACGGATTTTGATGCTAAAAGGTTGATTGACTCAACCAGGGTTTCCTTATACAAAACCTAAGAGGAGGCTATTGACCCAACAAGAGGGTGCTTTTATGTGTCTCGTACGAAGCCCGAGAGAGAGGCTAAAAGGGTTTGACACAACAAGAGAGTTTTTGTACCTCGTACGAAGCCCGAGATTGAGGCTGAAAATGTTTGACTCAACAAGAGAGGCTTTTATACTCAACAAGAGAGTGTTTTTGTATCTCGTACGAAGCCCGAGATGGAGGCTAACGGGTTGACTCAACAAGAGAGTCATTGTATCTCGTACGAAGCCCAAGGTGGAGGCTGAAAAGGGTTTGACTCAACAAGAGAGTCTGTGTATCTCGTAAGAAGCCCGAGATGGAGGCTGAAAAGGGTTTGACTCAACAAAAGAGTCTTTTATACTCAACAAGAGAGTGTTTTTGTATCTCGTACGAAGCCCGAGATGGAGGCTAAAAGGGTTTAACTCAACATGAGAGTCTTTTATACTCAACAAGAGAGTGAAAAGGTTTGCTCCGCTGGGGAGTATCATTGTACAAAGCTGAAGAGGAGGCCATTGTAACTGTTTCAGTTTAGTTACAGGTCCAGTATGTTGGATAAAGAGAAAATCAGTTCTTATATGGGTAATGTTGTGCTTAGGGATTGATCAGAGGATCGGGGTTATTTCCTGTTCTTTAAGGAAATGGGAAATCAAAGTGGTATTGAGACCGTTCGAGTCTACTGGTGTTTGAGAAGTAGATTCTCAGATAGCGAAGGCATGTTGTATGATGCCTGAGTGAAGGATGGAATGTTAAAGGATGAAGGTCTAGACTCTTTTGAAATACTGTTCTATCAAGATGACTAGTTTATGTTCCTATACCTTTAAGAGGCCGTCGGGACAATTTGTACAAAGCCCAAGAGAAGGCAGAAAAAACTTTTAAGAAGCCGAAGGGATAATTTGTATGAAGCCCAAGAGGATGCTGTCTTCGATGAGGAAGAATCATTATACGAAGCCTAAGAGGAGGTGGTGAAAACTTCTAAGAAGCCGACGGGTCCTTGTACAATGCCCAAGAGGAGGCGGGGATGCTTTTAAGAAGCCTGTGGGTCCCTAAACCCCGAGAAGTTCAAGACAGGCTATTCACGAAGAATAGATCAAGCCAGGAAAGTCCGAGAATTTGGAAGAAACTCAAGAGATTCCATTCACGGAGAAAAGATCATCTCTGGGGAGTTAGAGTTTCTTTGAAAATTTCTAAAGAGGACAGCCGAAGAGAAGACTATATCTGGTGCTCCTATAGAGGATCTAGTCTTGTCTATTTCTAAGAGTGATCAGCGGAGCTTTATCTAGTGCTAGTCGTAGTTGCTGTGGAAGACCCTAAATAGCTATACTAGTATTACACGGTATATAAAGTATGTGAAAGAAGACTTACAGTGAGCAGTCCCACAATACAGTTATATATATATATATATATATATATATATATATATATATATATATATGAAAGCGGATAAAGAAAGCGGGTAAACACTTACTCGGTTGTAGAGCTTCCATGCTGTTTGGTTAGTTGTTCAACAAAGAAAGCTTTGATAACAATATTATATTCAAAATCAAAGGAGAAAGTACTTTAAAAAGATTATTGGGGCTTACAGCTCAAGGAGAGGCCCAAGTTTTATCAGTGATTGCACTGCTGTTTGAATTTATACAGAGGGGCTTATACAAGTGACTGAGGCCCAAAAATGTTTTCTGTACAAAGGGATGGGTCTTACACTCTCTCAAGAAGCCCAAATGGTTTTTATACAAGTGGTGGGGCTTACAGCTCGAGGAGAGGCCCAGGGGTTATTTGATTTTTGAACTGGCGATCACGCCGAGGTTTCTTTTAACGCAGAGGGACTTATACAATGTGTGAGGCCCAAAAAAGTTTTTTGTACAAAGAGATGGGTCTTACACTCTCTCAAGAGGCCCAAAAGGTTTTTATACAAGTGGTGGGGCTTACAGCTTGAGGAGAGGCCCAAGGGTTATTTGATTTTTGAACTGGCGATCGCGCCGAGGTTTCTTTTAATGCAGAGGGACTTATACAATGTGTGAGGCCCAAAAAGGTTTTGGTTAAAAGGGGATTGGGTCTTACACTCTATTAGAGGCCCAAAAGTGTTTAAAGAAAAGGAATTGGGCTTATAACACGAGGGTAGGCCCAGGTAATTTTTTGTTTCGAAATGGCGATCGCGCCGAGATTTTTGAAAACGCAGCGGGTCTTATACAATGACTGAGGCCCAAACTATTTTGGTTTCAAAAAAAGGGGTTGGGTCTTACACTCTATTAGAGGCCCAAATATTTTGAATTTTTTAATGGGTCTTATAGCTCGAGGAGAGGCCCAGATGATTTATTTTAAACGGACGATGATCGCGCCGAACTTTTGAAATACAATGGGACTTATACAACATTTGAGGCCCAAAAAGTGGTGTATTTACAAAGGGTTTGAGTCTTACACTCTAGTAGAGGCCCAAAGAGTTTAAAAAAGTTTGATGAGGGTTGAATTAATCAAAACCTTAATTTGTTTTCAAAATATATTTTAATTGAATAAAAATTCAATTAAAATGATCAAAATTGTTAAACATGTGTGAAAAATAAATAGTGATCTTGGATTAATGTTTCAAAAATCAAGTTTTGACCTACAAAATGATTGGAAATCATTAACATTTGCAAAATCAAGTAAGAAAAAATATTTTAAATGTCAAAAACAATTAAAATATTAATTCTTTGCAAAAATATCAATTGTATGAAATAAATAATATTTTTGGTATTTTTTGGTAAAATAAAATATTTTAACATTTTTGTGAATTATTAAAAAAAGAATCAACTCAAAATCATTAAAACTCAGAGAGAAATTAATTTTTGAATCAATTAAATAAAAACCACAAAATTCAAATATTCAAATATTTGAAAAAGGGCGCCAAGAACACGCGCCATTCCTCTGTTTCTACAGATTTGCATTTTCTATCCAATCTCACTGAATACTTGATTATTTCATGCAATCTACATATCAATCTACTAGTTTCAACCTCACGATCATGTCTATGGTCTTTAATTTCATTTATTTTAAACATGGAATAAGAAATCAAAGAGAAACCTCAAGAACCCTAAATTCTGCATGAAGGTTCAGATATTCCACACACGATTCAAACAAAGCAATTGATTGAGGGAAAACATTCCATGCATGATTATGAACATATGGCTAAAGTATTGTGCAATAAAAAATGCATGGATCATAGAGTTAGAAGAGTTCATGCTTACCACTTGTAGCTGGTGATCGTGTTTTGTGTTGGAGGTGTTACAGCTAGGTTCCAATGATGTGGATAGCTTCCCTAGGTGCCATGGAGTGTGTCTGGATACTTGGAATGGATTGAAATGATCTGGAACTTGATTTGGCACCTCAACTGCAAATCTGTCAAAGGCTTGAGCAATTGGCTAGTGATTTTGTGATTTTGGTGTTCTAGATGTTATGTGAGTGTTTGGATCACTTCTATGTGATGTATGTGAGGTGTGTGTGTGATTGGTTTGATTGGAATTGCTCTCAAACCCAAAACTCGATAGTGACTTGCTTTGGAAGGCAAATTTGGAGTGAAAGAAGAGATTTTGAGGAAAGCATCTGTTTGATGGCTTTGGTGTACTCAAATTGATCACAAATGAGCTCTATTTATAGTAGAGCAAGTTTGTTTTGCAAGGAATAATGAATGGCAACTGCAGCATAGGTTTGGCCAATGTTGAGCAATGAGAATCCAAGTCTCCTCTAGCCATTGACTAGAGGTTAGGGCACAGACTGCTGGTTCCCTTGGTCTTGGATAAGTCTTGATTGAATTCAGTTGGAAGAGGCTCAGTCCATGCCACCTTGGTGTATGCATTGAATACTCCAATCCAAAATTGGAGTCTTGTCCCTCTTTTAGGGATTTCTAGGTCTAGCATGCTATTTTTGGTTCCAAAGACTTGGGAGGCTTGGGATCAGAGTTGTTTCCTCCTTGGTCCCCTCTTGAGGTGTTCAGATGGATAGAGTTTCTTACCCTTTGCAAAATTTGGGCAAATCGAGCAAAACTCCATAATCTGCCTTGCTTTGGCAGTTTTTAGCAAGGCATATTGCCATTGTCATATCTCATGGCTCAAGTGGAATTTGATGGAGTTCTTGGCCATTTTGGAAAGCCCTCATATGATACAACAACTGTTTGATCATAGTTGGTTTTGATACTTTTTGGATCCAAGTGAAAATGCCCCTACATTTGGAAACAAGTGAAGGCAGATTCTGACTTAGTGAAAATTTCACTAAGTGTTGGAAAAAAGTGACATTTTCACTTTTTGTGATTTTGATAATTCCATAACTCAAAATACATGATGAATTAGAATGAGGTGTAGTTGAAGCTTTTGTAGAGGGTAATGAGAGCTATAAATCAAGCTTTGGATGGGGAAAAATGGCCTTGTGGTTTAGGAGTTATGATCCTCCAAAGTTGGTACCCTAGCCACTTTGTTCCATAACTTAGAAAAATTTCTAAGTTTTTATGGTTACCCCTTTTACAAGTTATCCAACTTTTCTTGATTTTTTTTTATGAATGATGATTCCAATCATACATTAACATCATTTTAGGTTCAAAGAACCATAATTGTGAAAAATCTCAAAAAGTCAAAGTTGACTTTTGTGCACTGTTGACTTTTTGTCAGATGAATTCCAAACTGTGCAATCCTCTATGAAATCAAGTCCTTGACCTAAATCAAACTTGATGGATTGATTTCATAGGTGTTATAGGGTGTATTGAATCATGTCCTAGGGTTTGGGAGCATGTCCTGGTCAAAAGTCAAAGCTACAGTTGACTTTTCCCGCGAAACCCTAATTGTGGTTCAGATGAAATTGAAACTTGTTGATCAAGCTTCCTGGATCAATCCATTGTTGCAAATGGATAAATGTGGTATATTGGAGACCCTCAAATCTTCTCTTGAGGTCTTGGCTCATGATTTATCCCAAAAGTCAACTTAGGGGTGAATTAGGTCAAGAAACCCTAATTCCTGATTTTTGATGAATGCATCCCCTAAAGCCAAATTGACTTGATGATTGGGTCCATGAGGTTCCATTGAGTATTTTAGGTTATGCTTTGAAGCATTGGCTCATGCCCAGAGGAAAATTTCCATCTGGAGGCCCTGGTCGACCAAAACCCTAATTTGGTGACATTAGCGATCTTAAGGCTTGATCCACTTAGAATGCTGCAACCTTATGCTTAATCCTTGAAGTGGGAGTCCTCTTGATCCTTTGTGGATGTTTGAGAGGCTAGACAAGTTAAAGATCATGTCATTCCTTGATTGATCCTTTGTCTAAGAGCTCTGAGAGGGCTTGAAACCCTAAATTTGATTGTAGTGGATGCTCACCCATCTTTGGGGAGACTAATGAGGCATAATGATACATCCATATTATGATGATGATTTGCACAATGATGGGAAATCTTAGTGGTCAAAATTTGGGGTATGACACAATGTTGTACGCAGAACTGTTTCCGTTACTACTGGTCAAGGGGCACGTCCAAACCAGGGCTCCTCCTGCAATACCGGAGAATCCGCCTTTTTGGTCCAAGGTGGATCAGACTTGCCCTTACCATCAAGGAGGACCAGGGCATAACATAGAAAACTATCTCAACTTTAAATCCGTCGTACGGAAGCTTGTCAGGAGCGGGGTCCTATCCTTCAAGGATACAAATCTTAATGTTCAGACGAACTAGTTGCCTCAACACGAGAAAGCTGCGGTAAATTTGATAGAGAAAGAGTCTAAGCACAGCTATCAAATTCACGATGTACTCTTATTGGGAATCAATCTGGTCAAGATGCATTGCAAACAGAGCGGATACGGGCATGTACCATCTCACAACTCCTGTCTGATTTGCTCGGTAAATAATCAGGGATGCTCTTTTGTACAAGAGGCCCTCCAGCGTCAGATGGATCTTGGATGGATCCAGGACTACCATGATAGAAGTCATTATCAAGTGAATATGATTCAAATCTTTGATATTTGTTTGATGAATACCAGCTTGGTGGAATTACATGCTACACAAGTCCAGCTCGGTTTTCTTACTTCGCACGATTATCAGAACTGTAAGGGATGTCGTGAGAGTGACCAAGGATGTGCACTTGTTCAAAGAACACTGCAACATTTGTTAAACCACTGGTGGCTTCCAATCTATCTAGATGAAGACACACAACAAGTCAGTATGGCTGATGGGAACCCTACTAGGCATCAAAGTCAGGATGTTCGATCAATAGAAATAGATCTAGTAAGGTTACACTGCATACAAAGCGGACGTGGCCGGTGCCACCACACAACTATGAGCGCTGTAGAGTTTGCTCAGAAAATAACCAAGGATGCTACCTCATGCGAGCAACCCTTCAAACTCAGTTGGACTACAAAGAGGTTCAACCATGGTCAAGCTCTGGTCAATGTCAGGCTATCATCAGGACAAAGATGTTGTTTTAATACCTAAACGAGAAGTGGCCAAAGATGTGTGTGCCATAATCCCTCTACTCCATGAATCGAGAGTTCCCCTCGATAGTGGAAGGATTCTCAACCTCGAACCAATTGAGGCCAGCTATGACGGTCAGAAAAATCTCAAGGCTCCTGTAGTTATATATCTGCCAGGACCAGTGCCGTACAAATCTGATAAGGCTATCCCTTACAAATACGGTGCAACAATAATTGAGAATGGAAAGGAAACTCCATTACCCTCTGTTGTGAATATTGCAGACATCAGTCGAGTAACACGGAGCGGTCAAATCTTCAACCGAGGAGTTGGAGAGCCTACTAGAGAAAAGGAACCTCAATCAGAAGTTCCCAATCAACCAGTCGGTCAATCCAGTAATCCTGACCTTTTAAGGAACAATGTTGATCAACTGTTGCAGACTCCTTCAAAAATCTCTGTGTTATCTCTTTTAATCAGTTCTGAAGCTCACAGGGAGGCTCTACAGAAAGTCTTAGAGCAAGCCTTTGTGGAACAAGATGTAACAATAAGACAATTCGACAGCATCATCTCCAACATCACTTCCTGCAACAACTTAGGATTCAGTGATGAGGAACTGCCGTAGGAGGGCTAAAATCACAACATGGTGCTTAATATTACAGTCAACTGCTAGGACGATGCTTTAGCCAGCGTACTGGTAGATACCGGATCGGCTCTGAATGTTATGCCGAAATCTACTCTAATGCGACTATCATTTCAAGGATCTCCGATGAGAGGCAGTGAGGTCATCATCAAAGCATTTGACGGATCCCGAAAAATAGTTATCGACGAAGTCGATCTTCCCATAACTATCGGTCCTCACACTTTCATAGTCACTTTCCAGGTCATGAACATCCGGGCAGCATACAGCTATTTGTTAGGAAGACCTTGGATACACGAGGCTAGGGCAGTCACTTCGACACTTCACCAAAAGCTGAAGTTCGTCAAGAATTACCAACTAGTCACAGTCTGCGGAGAGCAAGCCTTGATCGTAAGCAACTTATCATCGTCCACTTGTGTAGAACCAGAGGAGGTTGTTGGAACCCAATTCCAAGAACTTTCGGTAAGCAACGACAACCATTCAGAAAAAGGAACATCGATTTTCACGTACAAAGATGCTCTCGAAGCAATCAAAAGTAACAGCACAAAAGGATGGGGATAGCTTGTCATTCCTACTGACAACAAGGCAAAGAAAGGCCTTGGTTTTTCTCCAACCTGTACCCAGGCTGCTACTAACGATGAAAGTCTTCATCCCATTCAGAACTTCTTCCACAGTGTAGGTTTCCTTCACCCAGTATCTCAAGAGTTACATACCATCAATGAAGGTGGCTCCTCCGATACAGATGAAGAGTGGATGTCTTATCTTAACGAAGACGGTTATATGTCTCGGGGAGAGATGCCTACGCAATTTTGCTATCCCGCACAGAGTCCGAGATATATACCAAGATCAGATGTCAAAATGATATACAGAGACTGTGATTCGGAAGGATGTCGTGCTCCTCCAAACTCATTAGAGGAGAACACTCTGATGAAAGTCAACTTTGACCACGACTATTATGGCCCGATGGATGGCCTGCCTATCTGGCAGCCGTACCCAGGAGACTTGGGACAAAAGAGTCAGCCCAACGATGCATATCAGCTGAGCATCATAGAAAAGAATACCTGCGTCCCCACAAAATCATGGGATCCTTACTCAGGGCATTCAGTAAATATCTAGCACGATGATGAATTTGCAAGGATTACAGGACAAGAGTTCCTTAACTATGCCTTTCCTGAGGTCAACGTCATCGAAAGGGATGATTCCTCCAGTTCCAAAGAAGTGTGGGACACCTTAGGTCAATCGAGTGGCATGTACGACTTCCTGGTCAAGTACACCACTCCTGAAAGCTCTCGTATCAGGCTCGGAGACTTCCAGCCAACTCGATGGGGAGATCTGCCTGAGAGTGCAAACGCTATGCAAGATACAATAGAAGAGTTCGTCTACGACAACTCTGCTTGGGAGACAGACTTCAACGATCCTGCTCCACCAGAAATCAGTGTTATTTCTGAAGACAAATCAAGGACGGTACCAAACTTTGTGATTCACCAAGGAGTTCTCCGCGAATGGATTATTGTCGAGGTCCCGAAGATCGTTCATAAGTCTAAGGAATTGTTGTCTTTATTTTAACCTTTCACCCTGCCCAGATGAAATGGATGTTTTGATAGGGCTCACCTTCTGTAAATGTACCTCTTCGCTTTGCCCAAAGCGACATAGTTTTGTTTTATAGGGTTGTAGTTTCAAGAATCGACCAAATCATAAATAAAATAACGTTGTTCTGTAATTTCTGCATTTATTGTTGTTTTCTCTTTTCGCTTTTTAAGAAAATGGTAATCCTAAAAAACAACTCAGATAATAAAAACAAGCATTTTTCAGAAAATACACTACACGCATTCTTGCATTCTCTCTATCTCTTCTAAAAATAAATCATCACGTCATGCAAATTGCTTATTTTAAACCCCATTGAAACATATGATCCAATGCCTTCTCCTAACTTTGAATTCCCGGTATTTGAGGCTGAAGAAGAAAATGATGAAGAAATTTCAGAAAAGATCTCCCGATTACTCAGACAAGGGGAAAGGTCTATTGAACCTCACAAAGAGCCGTTGGAAACGGTCAACTTGGGTTCAGAAGAAGAGAGAAAAGAAGTCAAGATTGGGGAACTGCTCAGTCCAACTGTCAAAGAAAGTTTGATAAAGCTTCTCAAATGGTTTCCCGATGTATTCGCTTGGTCTTATCAGGATATGCCAGGGTTGGATACCAGCATCGTGGAACATCATCTACCGTTAATATCAGAATATCCACCGGTAAAACAAAGGCTGAGATGGACTCATCCAAACATGGCCATCAAAATCAAAGAGGAAGTACAGAAATAGATTGATGCGACTTTCCTCGCCACATTATAATATCCTCAATGGTTAGCCAACATAGTACCAGTTCTGAAAAAGGATGGAAAGGTCAGAATGTGTGCAGACTACAGGGATCTGAACAAAGCAAGTCCAAAGGATGACTTTCCCTTACCACACATTGACATGCTGGTAGACAGTACAACGAAGTTTAAAGTATTCTCCTTCATGGATGGATTCTCGTTCTATAACCAAATCAAAATGGCGCCAAAAGATATGGAGAAAACTTCATTCATCACCCCACGGGGCACTTTTTGTTACAAGGTAATGCCGTTCGGTTTGAAGAACGTCGGGGCAACCTATCAAAGGGCCATGACTACTCTGTTTCATGACATGATACACAAATAAATCGAAGTATATGTCGATGATATGATTGTTAAATCTAAAATGGAAGAGGAGCATGTAACCCATATGTCAAAGCTATTCGAGCGTCTGAGAAAGTACAAACTCCGCTTGAATCCCAATAAGTGCACATTCGGTGTTCGCTCAGGAAAACTGTTAAGGTTCATCGTCAGCCAGAAAGGAGTTGAGGTTGATCCTGACAAAGTCAAGCCTATTCAAGAAATGCCTTCTCTAAAGACTGAAAAATAAGTCAGGGGATTCCTGGGACGTCTTAACTACATTTCCAGATTTATATTCCTCATGACCGCGACATACACGCCAATCTTCAAATTACTCAAAAAGAATCAGGATTGTGTATGGACAAAAAACTGCCAATCCGCCTTCGACAGTATCAAGGAATACTTATTGAATCCATTGATTCTATCCCCTCCAGTGGAAGGAAGACCACTGATCATCTATTTAACAGTCTTGGAGGACTCCATGGGTTGTGTGCTTGGCCAACAAGACGAAACGAAAAGGAAAGAGTCTGCCATTTACTATTTGAGCAAGAAATTCACCGACTGCGAGACTCGGTACACTATGCTTGAGAAAACTTGTTATGCTCTGGCTTGGGCAGCCAAACGTCTTCGCCAGTATATGATTCGTCACACTGCTTGGTTGATCTCCGAAATGGATCCAATCTAGTATGTCTTTGAAAAGCCTGCTCTCATGGGAAGGAAAGCCCGTTGGCAGATGTTGCTAATCATTTGGCTCATCAACCAATTGACAATCAGGAATCAGTCGGATTTGACTTCCCAGACAAAGATGTCATGTACTTGAAAATGAAAGATTGCGATGAACCGCTACCCAGTGAAGGGCCAGAACCAGGTTCCCGATGGGGACTAATCTTTGATGAAACTGTCAATCATTATGGAAACGGAATTGGGGCAATCATCATAACACCTCAGGGTACCCACATTCCTTTCACTGCCAGATTGACATTCAAGTGCACAAACAACGAATCCGAATACGAAGCTTGTGTCATGGGTCTCGAAGAAGCAATTGACTTAAGGATTAAGAACTTGGACATATATGGAGACTCAACCTTGGTTATCAATCAGATCAAAGGAGATTGGAACACATACCAATCAGGACTGATTCCTTACAAAGACTATACGAGAAGGTTGCTACCATTCTTCAACAGAATCGAGTTTCACCATATCCATCGTGAAGAGAATAACATGGCTGATGCATTAGCCACTCTCTCTTCCATGATTAGTGTAGGTCAATGGAACGACATACCTAAGATCGACATAATGCGCCTGGAACGGCCCACTTACATCTTCACGATTGAAGCGGTCATAGACGACAAACCTTGGTATCACGATATCAAATGCTACCTTCAAAAATAAGAGTACCCACCTGGGGCATCGAGAGAAGATAGGAAGACCCTCAGAAGACTGGCTGACAGCTTCTTCCTGAGCGGTGATACACTCTATAAGAAGAACTTTGACATGGTCTTGCTCCGATGCGTAGATAGACCAGAAGCAAACATGTTGATGAAAGAACTTCACGAAGGCTCCTTTGGAATTCATGCCAACGGACACGCAATCACGAGAAAAATTCTGAGAGCAGGGTACTACTGGTTAACCTTGGAATCTGATTGCTACAAGTACATGAGGAAGTGTCACAAGTGTCAGATATACTCAGACAGGATCCATGTACCGCCAACACATCTCAAAGTTCTCTCTTCCCCGTGGCCTTTTTCCATATGGGGAATCGACATGATTGGCATGATTAAGCCCAAGGCTTTGAACGGACATCGGTCCATCCTGGTAGTCATTGATTACTTCACCAAGTGGGTCGAAGCAGCGTCATACGCCAATGTAACCTGACAAGTGGTGGTCCGCTTTATCAAAAACAATATCATCTGCCGTTATGGTGTTCCAAGCCAGATCATTACCGATAATGGACCCAACTTGAACAACAAGATGATGAAAGAGTTGTGTGTTGAGTTCAAAATCGAACACCATAACTCGTCTCCCTACCGACCGAAGATGAACGGCACGGTAGAAGCGGCTAACAAGAACATCAAGAAGATCGTTCAAAATATGGTTGTAACCTACAAAGACTGGCACGAAATGCTACCCTTTGCTCTTCATAGTTATCGCACATCTATCCGCACTTCAACGGGGGCAACCCCTTTCTCTCTAGTATATGGCATGGAAGCGGTGATCCCCATAGAGGTAGAGATCCCATCAATCAGGGTATTGATGGAAGCTAAGCTAATAGAGGCAAAGTGGTGTCAAAGTTGACACAACGAATTGAATCTGATCGAAGAAGGTGTTTGACAAAAAGGTTCGACCTCGCGTCTTCAGAAAAGGAGACCTCGTGCTCAAGAAGATACAATCTTTTCTCACTGATGCCCGGGCCAAATGGACTCTGAATTATGACAGCCCCTATATGGTCAAGAAAGTCTTCTCGGGCGGCACCTTGAGACTTGCAACCATGGATGGAGAAGAATTTACCTACCCCACAAATGTTGACATAGTCAACAAATACTTCGCCTAAATAAATTTTTAAAAAATGTCTCGATGGATTGACTTGATGATTGGGTCCATGAGGTCCCTTGGAGTATCTTGGGTTGTACTGTGAAGCATTGGCTCATGCCCAGAGGAAAATTTCCATCTGGAGGCTTTGGTCGATCAAAACCTTAATTTGGTGACACTAGCGATCTTGAAGCTTGATCCACTTGGAATGTTGCAACTTTGTGCTTGATTGTTGATATGGGAGTCCTCTTGATCCTTTATGGGTGTTTGAGAGGTTAGACAAGTTGAAGATCATGTCATTTCTTGATTGATCCTTTGTCTAAGTGCTATGAGAGGGCTTAAAACCCTAATTCTTGATTTGTAGTGGATGCTCGACAATCCTTGAGGAGATTGATGAGGCATGATGGCACATCCATTTTTGTTGTAATGATTCTCACAATGATAGGAAATCTTGGTGGTCAAAATTTGGGGTATGACAGATGCCCCTATTTAATCTTCTTGGACCCGAAGGTGTGAATGGCGAAGATATTCGGACATTCAGGGTGCAAGAGGATTAAATATCAGAATACCCAAAATTTTGACTGTAGTTATGAATGGCAATTTGCTCATCCATCCTCTTTTGCTACGTAACTTTACTTAGAAAAGGGTAAAACCTCCACTCAATCCTGGTCTTCAGCCACGGAACTGGTCATAGTTTCTTTTGAAATAAACCTCCCCTTGATCCTGGTCTTCAGCCATAGAACTGGTCTCAGTTTCTTGATAAACTTCCCCTCGATCCTGGTTTTCAGCCACGGAACTGGTCTCAGTTTCTTCTTGTCGAGTTTCTTCCTTGACAAGGGATGCTATGTGTAGCGGTCTTCATGAAACTTCTCACCAAGTTTTACTAGGGAGACGCCATTTGATGGAAAAATTTGAGGTCAGACTTGCTGGGGGTACCCACTCGTCTGAGCCGTAGAGATGTGCAAACTTCTCTGTGGAGATGCCATTTGCTGACTCTACTGGGGAAAAACGAGTCTCTTGAGATACTGCTTTTTGCTTGGGGATAAAACATCATACTTTTCTTCGAGATTCTTTCGGAGAAACACCATGTGATGTGATCTAATTTTGAGGTGCTGATGACTTCATTAACATCGACTTTCTTAGGAGAAAAACTGATGCATTGCCGAGAGTCTTTGGTTGAGAGGCTTTCTCTAGGGATTTTCCTTAATCCGCGAAAGCAAAAATATCATCTTCAATGGTGAAGAGTGACGTTTGTCGAATGTATTCTTGCCTTTCAGAGGTTCAAGTTATCAAAGTGGTAGAGGACCGTCTCCAATCCAGAAATAAACTAGGGAGAGAGATTGCTCAGACAAAACATTTCCTGACGAGGAAAGAACTGACAACTCGATTGATAAGAGGACTTTTATCACTTGGGGGATGAATATGACCAGAGTGATAGTAATGCAGTATGAAGATGAATATGAAACAATAATGCATGACGTATGTATATTTATACTGACAAAACTGACGCGACATACAGACTAATAGATGAACACGACTGGACACTCGGCCACAGTGGGGGATGAAAAGTATCACTGATTCAAAATAGCAATCCTGCCTTGCTTAGGAAAGACGGTCCATGTGGGGAGAAAGAATTTTTCAATCGGCCTTAAGAGATACGAACTCTGCCGAAGATATCAGATGGGAAAATCAAATCTGAAACAGTTGATCCTTCATTCAGGTGGACTGGTTTAGAAGGAGTACTTTGATTCTGCACTTTGAGGTTCAATCACCTCTGGAGAAGCTATCGATGTTCTTTTTGATGTTCACAGTCAAAAGGAATTTCCATCTTTATTTTAAAAGCAGAAAAATTTTGACAAGTAAATTCATTTTTGTTTTATTTCAAGAATCGTTGATCATGTTAAAAATGTCATTCTGTAAAGCTAAAACAAATGAGAATTGTAAACAAAAGCACTAGGGCTCAAATTTTATTGATAGGATGGAAATCAGCCAAGCGCGTGATCCCATAGAGTATTTACAAAGTTTAGAAAATGGTAATTTACAGGAAAAGGGGCTACATTGAAACATAACAACCGTTATCCTTCTACCAACTTTGAATTCTGGACATCCTGAGCTTTTGTCGAAGATGACCTTGACTGGAAGTTTTTCGACGAATAGTGTTACCGCTGGGGGATTTCACCTTGTCGGATGTAGTTACTTGCCATTAATCCCTAACTTTTACCTGGATTGTACTTTGAGATTTCCAATCCATCAGGATGATTTTTGCTTGTGTCTCTAATTTTTTCCTGGACCGCCTTTTCAGGTTTTCAATCCACCGAGACGCTTTTTTTCTTTTTTTTATTTAGGCGAAGTATTTCTTGACTACGTCAACATTCGTAGGGTAGGCAAATTCCTCTCCATCCATGGTTGCGAGTCTCAAGGCGCTGCCTGAGAAGGCTTTCTTGACCACATAGGGGCCATCATAATTTGGAGTCCATTTGCCCCGGGAATCAGTGAGGAATGATTGTATCTTCTTGAGCACGAGGTCTACTTTTCTGAAGACACGGGGTCAGACCTTTTTGTCAAATGCTTTCTTTATTCTTTGCTGATACAACTGACCATGGCATAGAGCTGTTATTCGCTTTTCTTCAATTAGGTTCAGTTCATCGTGTTGACTTTGACACCGTTCAGCTTCTGTTAGCTTAGCTTCCATCAATACCAAGATCGATGGGATCTCTACTTCTATAGGGAGGACTGCCTCCATGCCATATACTAGAGAGAAAGGGGTTGCCCCTGTTGAAGTGCGAACAGATGTGTGATAAGCGTGAAGAGCAAATGGCAGCATTTCGTGCCAGTCTTTGTAGGTTACAACCATCTTTTGAATAATCTTCTTGATGTTCTTATTAGCCGCTTCTACCGCCCCGTTCATCTTAGGTCGGTAGGGAGATGAGTTATGGTGTTCGATCTTGAACTCAGCGCACAACTCTTTCATCATCTTGTTGTTCAAGTTAGATCCATTATCTGTAATGATCTGGCTTGGAGCACCATAACAGCAGATGAGGTTGTTTTTTATAAAGCGGACCACGACTTGTCGGGTTACATTGGTGTATGATGCTGCTTTGACCCATTTGGTGAAGTAGTCAATGGCTACCAGGATGAACCGATGTCTGTTTGAAGCCTTGGGTTCGACCATGCAAATCATGTTGATTCCCCATATAGAAAAAGGCCATGGGGAAGAAAGAACTTTGAGATGTGTGGGTGGTACATGGATTTTGTCAGCGTATATTTGACACTTGTGACACTTCCTCATGTACGTGTAGCAGTCGGATTCCATTGTCAACCAATAATACCCTGCTCTCAGAATTTTTCTCGCCATTGTGTGTCCGTTGGCATGAGTGCCAAGGGATCCTTCGTGAATTTCTTTCATCAGCATGTTTCCTTCTGGTCTGTCGACGCATCAGAGCAAGACCATGTCGAAGTTTCTCTTATAGAGTGTATCACCGCTCAGGAGGAAGTTGCCTGCCAGTCTTCTGATGGTTTTCCTGTCTTTTCTTGATGCCCCAGGTGGGTACTCTTGTCTTTGAAGGAAGCACTTGATATCATGATACCAGGGTTTGTCGTCTATGACTGCTTCAATCGTGAAGATGTATGCGGGCCATTCTAGGTGCATTATGTCAATCTTAGGTACGTCGTTCCATTGACTTACACTAATCATGGAAGAGAGAGTGGCTAGTGCATCAGCCATGTGATTCTCTTCACGAGGGATATGATGAAACTCGATTCTGTTAAAGAATGTTAACAACCTTCTCACGTAATCTTTGTAAGGAATCAGGCCTGATTGGTATGTGTTCCAATCTCCTTTGATCTGATTCATAACCAGGGCTGAGTCTCCATACACATCCAAATTCTTAATCCTTAAGTCAATTGCTTCTTCGAGCCCCATGATACAAGCTTCGTATTCGGCCTCATTATTTGTGCATTTGAATGTCATTCGGGCGGTGAAAGGAATGTGGGTACCCTGAGGTGTTACGATGATTGCCCCAATTCTGTTTCCATAATTGTTTACAGCTCCATCAAAAATTAGTCCCCATTGGGAACCTGGTTCTGGCCCTTCACTGGGTAGCGGTTCATCGCAATCTTTCATTTTCAAGTACATGACATCTTCGTCTGGGAAGTCAAATCCGACTGATTCCTGATTGTCAGTTGGCTGATGAGCCAAATGATCGGCAAAAATACTCCCTTTGACGGCTTTTTGAGCATGGTACTCAATGTCGTATTCTGATAACAACATCTGCCAACGAGCGATCCTTCCCGTGAGAGCAGGCTTTTCAAAGACGTACTTAATCGGATCCATTTCTGAGATTAACCAAGTAGTGTGGCAAATCATGTACTGGCGAAGACGTTTGGCTGCCCAAGCTAGAGCGCAACAAGTTTTCTCGAGCATAGTGCACCGAGTTTCACAGTCAGTGAATTTCTTGCTCAAATAGTAGATGGCAGACTCTTTTCTTTTGGTTTCATCTTGTTGGCCAAGTACACAACCCATGGAGTCTTCCAAGACTATTAAGTATATGATCAGTGGTCTTCCCTCTACTGGAGGTGACAGGATTATTGGATTCAACAGATATTCTTTGATAGTGTCGAAGGCCTTTTGGCAATCTTCCGTCCATACACAGCTTTGATTTTTTTGAGTAATTTGAAGATTGGCGCGAATGTCGTAGTCATGAGCGATATGAATCTGGAGATGTAATTTAGACATCCCAAAAATCCTCTGACTTGTTTCTCAGTTTTTGGTGAAGGCATTTTTTGAATGGCCTTGACCTTGTCAGGGTCAACCTCAATTCCTTTCTGGCTGATGATGAACCCTAAAAGTTTTCCTGAGCGAACATCAAACGTGCATTTATTGGGATTCAAGTGGAGTTTGTACTTTCTCTTACGCTCAAATAGTTTTGACAAGTGGGTCACGTGCTCTTCTTCTGTTTTAGATTTGGCAATCATATTATCGACATACATTTCAATTTCTTTGTGCATCATGTCGTGAAACAGAGTAGTCATGGCCCTTTGATAGGTTGCCCCGGCGTTCTTCAAACTGAACGGAATTACCTTGTAACAAAAGGTGCCCCATGGGGTAATGAATGAAGTTTTCTCCATATCTTTCAGCGTCGTTTTGATTTGATTATAGCCCGAGAAACCATCCATGAAGGAGAAGACTTTGAACTTTGTTGTACTGTCTACCAGCATGTCTATGTGCTGCAAGGGAAAGTCATCAATTGGACTGGCCTTGTTCAGATCCCTATAATCTACACACATTCTTACTTTTTCGTCCTTTTTTGGAACTGGCACTATGTTAGCTAACCATTGAGGATATTCTGAGGTGGCAAGAAAACCTGCGTCAATCTGTTTCTGCACTTTCTCCGTGATTTTGATGGCCATATCAGGGTGAGTCCTTCTCAAACTTTGTTTTACTGGCAGACATTCTGATCTTAACGGTAAATGATGCTCCACGATGCTAGTATCCAACCCTGGCATGTGCTGATAAGACCAAGCAAACACATCTGGAAACTCTTTGAGAAGTTCAATCATGTCTTCTCTGACAGTCGGACTGAGCAGTGTCCCAATCTTGACTTCTTTCCTCTCTTTTTCTGAACCAAAGTTGACCGTTTCCAGCGGCTCTTTGTGAGGTTCAATAGACCTTTCCTTTTGTATGAGTAATCGGGAAATCTCTTTTGGAATTTCTGCGTCCTCTTCTTCTTCAGCTTCAAATACCGGGAATTCAAAGTTGGGAGAAGGCATTGGATCGTATGTTTCAATGGGGTTTAAAACAAGCAATCTACATGACGTGGTGATTTATTTTTAGAAGAGATAGAGAGAATGCAAGAATGTTCAGTGTATTTTTCGAAAAATGTTCGTTTTTATTTTGGGTTGTTTTTAGGATTACCATTTTCTGAAAAAACGAAAAAGTGAAAACAGCAATAAATGCGGGAATTGACAGAACGACATTTATTTATTTATGATTTGGTCGAATCTTGAAACTACAAACCTATAAAACAAAACTCTGTCGCTTTGGGCGAAGCGAAGAGGGACATTTACAGAAAAGTGAGCCCTATAAAACATCCATTTCACCTGGGCAAGGTGAAAGGTTAAAACAAAGATGGCAATTACTTAGACCTATGGAAAACTTTATGGACATTGACAGCGACCCATTGGCGACTAACTCCTCGGTGAATCACAAAGTCTGGTACCTTCTTTCTTGGTTTTTCCTCAGAAATGACGCTGATTTCTGGCAGAGCAGGATCATTGGAGTCTTTCTCCCATGCAGAGTTGTCGTAAATGAACTCTTCTATTGTATCTTCCCAAATGTTTTCACTCTCAAGAGGATCTCCCCATCCAGTTGGCCGGATATCCTCGTATCTGATGCGAGAGCTTTCAGGAGCGGTGTACTTGACCAAGAAGTCGTACTTGCCACTCGGTTATCCTAAGGTGTCCCATACTTCTGTGGGGATAGAGGAGTCATCCTTCTCGATGACGTTGACCTCAGGAAAAGCATAGTTGATGAACTCTTGTCCTGCAATCTTTGCAGATTCATCATTGTGTTGGATATCTTTGGAATGTCCTGAGTAATGATCGCATGACTTGGTGGGAACGTGGGTATTCCTATCAATATTACTCAGCTAATAGGCATCGTTTGGCTGACTCTTTTTCCCCAAGTCTTCTGGGTACGGCTACCAGATAGGCAAGTCATCCAGTGGGTCATAATAGTCATAGTCGAAGTTGTCTTTCATCGGATCGTCTTCTAATGAGTTTGGTAGAGTACGGCATCCCTTAGGATCACAATCTCCGTACATTATCTTGACGTTTGATCTTGGTATATATCTCAGACTCTGTTTGGGAAAACATAATGGTATATGCATTTTTTCCTGAGACATATAACCGTTGTCGTTGAGATAAGATTTCCATTCCTCGTCCATATCGGAGGAGTCACTCTTATTGATGGTGTGTACTTCTTGAGACACTGGGTGAAGGAAGCCTCCACTGTGGAAGAAGTTCTGAATGGGATGAAAACTTTCATCTTTCTTGGCAGTCTGGGTACAGGTTGAGGAGAAACCAAGACCTTTCTTTGTCTTGTTATCCGTAGGAATGACAAGCTGTCCCCGTCCTTTTGCGTTGTTACTCTTGATCACTTCGAGAGCATCTTTGTATGAGGAAATAGACGTTCCTTTTTTCGGTCAATTCTCATTGCTCACCGAGAGTGCTTGGAACTGGGTTCCAACAACCTCCTCGGGTTTTACACAGGAAAATGACGATAAGTTGCTCACTATTAAGGCCTATTCTCCGCATACTGTGACTAACTTGTCATTTTTGACGAACTTTAGCTTCTGGTGAAGTGTCGAAGTGACTGCCCCAGCTTCGTGTATCCAAGGTCTTCCTAATAAACAGCTGTATGCTACTCGGATGTCCATGACCAGGAAAGTGACTTGGAAAGTGTGAGGACCGATAGTTATGGGAAGGTCAACTTCGCCGATAACTATTTTTTGGGATCCCTCAAATGCTTTGACGATGACCTCGCTGCTTCTCATCGGAGCTCCTTGAAATGATAGTCGTATCAGAGTTGATTTTGGCATAAAATTTAGAGCTGATCATGTGTCTAACAGTACGCTGGCTAGAGCATCGTCCTTGCAGTTGACTGTAATGTTAAGCGCCATGTTGTGATTTTTGCCTTCTTCCGGCAGTTCTTCATCACTGAATCCTAAATTATTACAGGAAGTGAGGTTGGAAATAATGTTGTCAAACTTCCTTACTATCATATCTTGTTCTACGATAGCTTGCTCCAATACTTTCTGTAAAGCTTCCCTGTGATCTTCGGAACTGAGCAAGAGAGATAACACAAAGATTCTCGAAGGAGTTTGCAACAGTTGGTCTACAATGTTGTACTCGCTTTTTTGGATGAGCTTCAGCATCTCATTGTTGTTTTTTACTAGTTCTGGATTACTAGATTGACTAACTGGTTGATTAGGAACTTCTGTTTGAGGTTTCTTCTCTTTGGTAGGTTCTCCAACTCCTCTGTTGAAGATCCGACCGCTCTGTGTTACTCGACTGATGTCAGCGATGTTTACAACTGAGGGTAATGGAGTTTCCTTTCCATTTCCGATTGTTGTTGCACCGTACTTGTAAGGGATTGCCTTATCAGATTTGTACGGTATTGGTCCTGGCAGATAGATAACCACAGGAGCCTTCTGATTTCCCTGACCATTATATGAAGCCTCAATGGGTTCCAGGTTAAGGATTCTTCTACTGTCAAGAGAGATTTTTGACTCGTTGAGCAGAGGGATTATGGCATAAACATTTTTAGTCCTCCCATGATCGGAGATTATGACAACATCTTTGCTTTGATCAAGGAGATAGTCTTGTATCACGTTTAGGTGTGGCAAACGGGCATGCCCGCCCCGTTTAGGCCCGCCCCGCAAATGCCCACAAAAAATGGGGCGGGGCAGGGCGGTCATAGTTGAAGATGCCAGCCTAAAACCTAGGCCCACCCCGCAAAAAAGTGAGGGAGGGGTGGGGAAAACCCGCGGGCACTGCACCTTTTAAGCCTTAAAACGCAAAATTTTATGTAAATGATCGTGCCCGCAAAATCCCGCGAAGAAAACGGAACGGGCCGGGCCCGTTTTGCCACCCCTAATCACGTTGATCAAACCAGAACTTGAACATGGTCGAATCTCTTTCCGATCCAACTGATTTTGAAGAGCTGACCGTGCAAGATAACATCCTTGGTTGTTCTCTGAGCAAACTCTATAGCGCTCATAATTATGTGGTGGCACCCGGCGACGTCCGCTTTGCATGCAGTGCAACTTTACTAGATCTGTTTCCATCGAGCGAACATCCTGATTTTGATGCTTATCAGGATTTCCATCAGTCAAGCTAACCTGTTGTGTAGCTTCATCCAAGTAGATTGGAAGCCACCAGTGGTCCAACAAGTGTTGAAGTGTTCTTTGGACAAGTGCACACCCTTGGTCATCTTCATGGCATTGTTCACAGTCCTGATAATCATGTGAAGCCAGAAATCCGAGCCTGACTTGCTTAGCATGTAATTCTACCAGACTGGTATTCATCAAGCGAATGTCAAAGATCTGAACCATATTGACTTGATGGTTATTTCTCTCCTGATAGTCCTGGATCCATCTGAGATCCATCTGACACTGAAGGGCCTCTTGTACAAAAGAGCATCCCTGATTACTTATTGAGCAGATCAGACAGATATTGTAATCGTGTCGTGGCATATTATGATGTTGACTTTGCCTTAAATGTATCGCCACTAAGTTGATGTTCATTGTGCGGATGTCATGGTTCTGAACAATGTTGGGATGCGCATGGGCCATGTTGACATCCCGGATTCAGTGATCTTGGATCCATCCGAGATCCATTTGTTCTTGTAGAGTTGATTGCACTACGGAACATCCTTGATTATTCTTTGAACAGATATCTCACTGGTGATAATTGTGAGGTGGTACATGATCGTACCTGCTCTGTCTACAATGAATCCTGACCAGATTAGTTCCTAATAGGATTACATCGTGAATTTGATAGCTGCGGCTAATTTCCTTCTCTATTAAATTTATGGCAGTCTTCTCATGTTGAGGCAACGGGTTCGTCTAAACATTCGAATTAGTATCTTTGAAAGATAGGACCCCGATCCTGACAAGCTTCTGCACATCAGACTTGAAGCTGAGACAATTCTCAATGTTGTGCCCCGATCCTCCTTGATGGTAAGAGCAAGTTTGATCCACTTTGAACCAAAAAGGCAGATTTTCTGGTACTGTAAGAGGAGACCTGGTTTGGACGTGCCCCTTGGCCAGTAGAAGTGGAAATAGTTTTGCGTACAACATCGGTATAGGGTCGAACCCTGATGGTCGTGTCGTACGATTGTTATTGTTGTACTAAGGAGGAGCCTGTTGAAAAGGTTATTCTGTCCTTTACTGATACTGTTGTTGATTTGGTTGGCTCTGAGCAACCTGAGGTTGATACATTGGTGTCGGCGTTGGGTTGATAGCGGGAGTTACCGCTGCTACTGGTTGATACCTTTGTCTTTGCCTTCCGAGAGAGATATTACCAATATCTTGCTCTTTTTTCTTTGGGAAAGCACTACCGTATCTTTTGGTACTGCTTGATGGCTCGTATATTTGACTAATCGTCCTTCTCGGACTGCTTCTTCAAGGCGTACTCCCATGTTCACCATTTCAGTGAAGTCACTGGGCGCACTGGCGACCATTCGGTCATATTAGAATGAGCTCAAGGTTTTCAGAAAGATCTTGGTCATCTCTTTTTCCTCAAGAGTGGGGCAGATCTGAGCGGCAATTTCACGCCATCTCTGAGCATATTATTTGAAAGTTTGCATGTCATTGTGAAGTTTTTCCAAACTTTCCTTTAGAGCGTCGACTTCTTCTCTCAGCTCTCTGTTCTCTTCCTCGAGATCGTCCATTTTATTTTGTCGATTGGCCTGAGTATTATATGAGTGAGACAGTTTGACTCTAGAATCATGACACATACGTGAGACTCGAAGATAAGAAGAATGTGTTATGTGAGAATGATGAACGATATGCAATGATATATATTTTTTGTTTTTTGTTTGTTTTAATCAAAAACACTTCAACAAATAGATTGTAAATATCATACAGTGGGGAGACCCCTTTTATTGAATTTGAAAGATTGCAGTATGTTACAAAGAAAAGTACAATATTTTACAAAGTGCTGTAAGGAAAATGTCTAAGCTCAGGGATCCTAGGTCCTTTCTGAGGAGATCTCAGATGCTGGTTCTGGTATTTTCCTTTTCTTTGATCGGGGTTCTTCGGCCGTTGTCGGGTTGTCAATCCTTTGCCAAGTGAAAGGAGTGAGTAAGTTCCTTTGATCCTCCATAGCATGTTGTTCTAGAATCTCAATCAGAGCATCCTTTTCTTTTAACAGTTCCTGAATTTTGGTACACTCCACATTGAGGATTCGGTACTTGTTTTTCCAAGAGCTTTTCTCCCGTTGAACTTTGTTGAGAGTGACCTGGAGTTTTTCCGCATCAGACATAAAATAAAGGACGGATTCCTTTAACGGAAGAACTTCTTAACGAGGGTAAGGCATCCTCAGCTTGAGGGCTCTAGTTTGTACCCAGTGGAGATAAGGTTCCATGGAGGTACAGTCTGGTCTTCTTAGAGACTCTCTTCCTTTCCTGTGAATATGTTGCCAGGCATGCACTATTTCCTTCTTTACACCCTGTCATTTTCCCCTTCCTTGAAGAAAAGACCTTCTAGATGAACATTATGCGGGATATTCTTAATCGGGTATCCGACTTGACGGCGAGCTAAAATTGGATTATAGTTTATTCCTCCTTTAGTACCTATGAGGGGTACATTAGGGAAGTTTCCACATCTGTCGATGATCTTTATCCCTTCGTAAATCCTATTATACCAATCTATGTCAGAGTTGGTAAGAGACATGATTCTCTGTGACCAACGTAGAGTACTCTTATGGTCCCAAAAAGCAGCAGACTTGGGTAAATAGGAAGTGAACCATTTGTAAAGCAGGCGTACATAGCATGTGGTCATTCCTCCTCTATACAAATTCCTTAAGTGTACATAATGATAAGCATCTGCGAGCAAGGTTGGTATGGGGTTTCCAATCAGAAATATCTTAATGGCATTGGTATCGACGAAGTTATCGATGTTGGGAAAAAGGAATAACCCATATGTGAGTAGAACAAAGATATCTTTGAAAGCAGTTATGTTTCCTACACTGGTAAATTATAGAGCTTTCTCTGTCAGGAATTTAGCTGGTAAACCCTGGATTCCTCCCTTAGTGGTCATGTGAGTCCTGACTTCTGACTCGTCCAAATAGATTGCTCTTGCAATGGTTTGTTCCTTTGGAATTTCTTCCAGTCCAGAAAAGGGAGCTTGGTCAGTGATAGGAAAATCAGTCAGATGAGAGTACTCTTCTAACGTTGGTGCCAGCTGATAATTTGGGAATGTGAAGCAGTGATAAACCGGATCATAGAACTGTATCAGCGTAGACAGGATTCCTTCAACTACGTGGACCCTTAATAGAGACAACAGTCCTCCATGCTTCGCTCTAAAAGCATCAGGGTTGGTAATCATCCTTGCCAACCTCCTTAAATCCTCTAGTTTTGGAGCCTTGAAGGTGTATTTATGCGTCTTTCTTCTACCGAAATCCATAACGCAATCTCTCTGATATTTGCAATTATTGTTTTAGTTTATTTTGAAAAAGAGAGAGAAGAGGAAAGAGAAGATTTTTGTTTAAGAGTTTTTTAAATGAATGCATGAATGCAGCACACAAAAACATTGAAAAAACATGGGTTCAAGGGTTCAACGTCACGTGCATGGAGTCATGGCTCTACCCATCCCCAAAGGTTGTATTTTGGTCAATTTTTGTACCTGTAGAACGGATCCTAAGGTTCCCAAAATTATTGACCCCCTAGGGATAACAACAGTAAGCTGGTTCACCCGAGTGAACTGTAGCATCCTAGGTAATCTCATTTGAGTGTAGCATCGTGTATCAACTATTCCCGATAGTCACCGCACTACCAAGTGGTCATATGGTTAATGTCTACTAAATCCTCAGTTTCATGGATACCGCAGTGGGATAGTGTCTATTTTCACGACGATCGGTCGTTCAACATGGTATCCACATGGGTATCTCCACTGATTTGGTGGTCTACCAGGATCGCTTATTCGGGATTCACTCCCTATAAGTCCACTCGTCTATGCCACCCCTTATCTTAGGGTTCTCTCAAACTTTCCACATGCGTATCAATCACATTCCCATTGACAGAAAAATAAACACGGATATCAAGTAGGAAAAGCAGTAAATATATATAGTATATAAAATTCTAACAACCTAGACCTCTTAGGAATTCTAATCCTAGTTTGACTCCCCAGCAGAGTCGCCATTTTTCTGTAGCGTGCTATTTGTGTCGGTGACGCGACTACCTTATCGCCATTTGGTTTTTCCTCACCGCAATGGTAGGTATTGGGTGCTACTTTCTGATTTCTTATTTATCCTATGAAGCTGGAAAGGAAAGGGAAGCTATCTAAAACTAACCTTGCACGCAAATGTTTTACTGAACAAATGCTTAAGAGATTGGGGAGTTCGGGGTCAGGTTATACAATGGGGAGTTGTCAATTACCCATCCTATATGTGGTTATCCACAGGTCATTAGCAATTTCTATACTGTTTTCTACTTACTGGTGTTTATCTGTTTATTGGGAAAGTATCTCCTTTGGGAGTGCTTGAGAGAGTATTTGTGTTGATGTCAGGTTTTCCCGATGTTTTTGGTAAGGTATTGGACCTAAGTTTTTTGATTAGTGTGTGAAGGTACTGGACCTAAAGTTTTTTATTGGTGTGCTCGCTAAGATTTTGCAATCTTATGCCTACGTATTCCCGTTATGATAACAGGGAAATCAGAGCAATCATAGTTCCTCCTATTCTATGGGAGGAAAAAGATGTTTGGTGTCTTTTTCAAAGCCCAAGATTGAAGCTAAAGGTTATTTGTGTCTTGTTCAAAGCCCAAGATTGAAGCTAAAGGTTTGACTGATAAAGAATTTGTCATCTCTAAAGGGAGATATCTTATCAGTTTATCACAGTTGTTGGGTGACTGATTATAAAGGAGAATTACTTTAACTGGGATATGTGAATCCAGCAATGCCATAATTTACTTTATAGGGGATTTGTCCTGAAGGAGAAAACTTTAACTCAGTGTAGAGTAATGCCATTTTTCCTTAGGAGTCTTTCATGCTAAGAGAGGGACATTGGCTTGGATGTAAATAATCCAGAGGCTTGCCACTTACAGCTGTTAGATGAAATAGGGGATTTACCAGGATAAGAGATGGACTACAGCTTGGATTTTTGAATCAACAAGTGTGCCACTTACAGCAGTTATCTGGGTTTAAGGTTTGTTTGATTTATCTGTTTTGATATTGTGATATACAGAGAAATGTCTTCCTACAGAGAGATTTTGATTTCCTCTGAAGGGAATGTTGATTTTTGTGTGCCTTGATCAAAGCCCAAGGTTGAAGCTAAAAGGTTGATTGACTCCACTGGGGAGTTTATTATCTGTCTTGTACAAAGCCCAAGATTGAGGCTGAAAAAGAGACTGACTCTTTGGGGATATCATTATACAAAGCCTAAGAGAAGGCTAAAAGTTGACTTTTCTGGGGAAATATTTTGTCTGTCTTGTACAAAGCCCAAGATTGAGGCTAAAAAAGGGGTTTTTGACTCCACTGGGGAATATTTGTATGCGTCTTGTACAAAGCCCAAGATTGAGGCTAAAAAGGGTTTTTTGACTCTACTGGTGAGAGGTTTTATCTGTCTTGTACAAAGCCCAAGATTGTGGTTGGAAGAAGATTGACTTTGCTGGAGAATATGATTTGTCTTGTACAAAGCCCAAGATTGAGGCAGAAAAGAGAATTGACTCTGCTTAGGGAGATTTTATATGTGTCTTGTACAAAGCCCAAGATTAAGGCTAAAATATATTTATGGGTGTCTTGTACGAAGCCCAAGATTGAGGCTGAAAAGAGAATGACTCAACAAGAGGGTGTTTTTATCTGTCTTGTATAAAGCCCAAGATTGAGGCTGAAAAGGTGCTGAGGGATGATCATTATACAAAGCCTAATAGGAGGTTGGAAAGTGATTGGCTCAACAAGAGATTGAGGAAAGATCTTTATACAAAGCCTAAGAGGAGGCTAGCTTCTGCTGAGGATTATTGAGATCCAAAGGCAGGTCCAGATTGAGGAATCAACTCTTGCTGAGGATTACAGAAGAGTTGAAATATCAGATACCTTGAGGTTCTGATAAAGGTTTATTGATAGTGATTTGATCCTAGCTGAGGAAAATCAAAGTGAGAGTTTAAAGATTGAGTTTTAAAACCTATGGAGGTTTTAACTCTGCTGGTGATTGATGAGATAATCAGGGTTTATCCTGTGCTTTTGGAAAACTTGAGGGTTTCTTTGAGATCCAAGAGGAGATGAGACTATCCAAGTTTACTGGTATGAGAAGGTTTATCTTTGTATGATGCCCAAGAGGAGGCAGGTGTCTTAAGGGATGAGTATAAACCCTTAATTGGTTTGAGGTTTTGACTCTTTGGAAAGACTGCTCTAACAAATGATGACTAAGTTCTGTCCTATACCTGTAAGATGTCTTTGGGTCCTTCTACTAAGCCCAAGAGGAGGCATGAGAACTTCTAAGAAGCCTGAGGGTCCTTGTACAAAGCCCGAGAGGAGGCTGGGATGCTTTTAGGAAGCATGTGGGTCCAAACTTAAGAAAAGTTCAAGAAAAGTTTCACCGGGAATAATCTTTTCTTTAGTGAACAGTTCTATGGTTTGAAGAAATTCAAGAGAGGTTTCACCGGGAATTAATCCTCTCTGGGGGAAATGAATTTCTTTGACAAATTTCTAATAGTGGCAGTCTTGAGAAAAGTTTCACCAGGAATAATTCTTTTCTCTATTCCATATTGTATAAGCCCAAGAGAAGGTAAGACTGTATCTGGAAATTCCTATGGGGAACTAGTTTTGATTGTGTTGAAAGAATGACCACTTGCTTTATCTAATCCTAGACCTAATTGTCGGGGAAAACTCTAAGTAAGATATATATATATATAGATGAAATATATACAAGTATGTAAAAGAGGGTAGGAGGACTTACAGGTGAGCAAGCTTCCATTGTAACAGCTGTATGGTTAGTTGTTCTAGAAATTAAAGAAAGTTTTGATAACAACTATGAATTTGAATCTAAATCAAAAGGGAAAGTTGTTTTGAAAAGAAGATTGGGGCTTAGACTCAAAGAGAGGCCTAGATGAAAAACAGTAATCGTACCATTGATCTGAAAATTATATCGGGACTTATACAATGACTAAGGCCCAAAAAGGTTTTCTGTACAAAGGGGTGGGTCTTACACTCTATTAGAGGCCCAAAGAATGTTTGAAAAGAAATAAAATGAATGGGACTTACAACACAAGGGTATGCCCAGATGTTTTTTGTTTAAAAGACGACGATCGCGCCATCGTTTTTCAACGTATTGGGACTTATAAAATGACTGAGGCCCAAAAAGATTTTTATTTACAAGGGATGGGACTTAAACTCTATCAAGAGACCCAAAGTGTTTGAAAAAGAAAAGAAATGGGACTTACAACACAAGGGTAGGCCCAGATGATTTTGTTTGAAAACGGCGATCGCGGCGAGATTTTTGAAATCGTATCGGGACTTATACAATGACCGAGGCCCAAAAAGGTTTTATTTTACATAGGGGTGGGTCTTACACTCTATTAGAGGCCCAAAGTGTTTTGAAAAAGATTTGTGAGGGTGAAAATAAGCAAAAACCCTAATTTGATTTAAAAATGTATTTTAATTGAATAAAATTCAATTAAAATGATCAAAATTATTAAACATGTGTGAAAAACAAGTTGTGATCTTGGATTAGTGTTTGAAAAATCATGTTTCATTCATAGAATGATTTGAAAATCATTTGAATTTGCAAAATCAAGAGAAAAAATATTTTTAAATGCCTAAAAACAAATAAAAATATAATTCTTTACAAAAATACCAAATATATAAAATAAATAATATTTTTGTGAAATTTTTGTAGAATAAAATACTTTAACATTTTTATGAAATTTCAAAAAAGAAGAACCAATAAAAAGTAATTAAAATTGAGATTAATAAAAACCATGAAAAATGTGAAAAATAGCAAAATAGGAGAAAATGGAAAAATGGTCTAGGTGGGTCTTGAACCCACGACCTCCCAACCAAACACACATGCGCGCTACCACTGGGGTGGTGATACATCCGTGTATCAAAACCACCCCATCAACATATATGGGTGACTTGGATTTCAGGCCTGGCCAAGGCGCCATGGCCTGGCCCTTGCCCAAGGCATGGCCTGATTTTTGCCTCTTGCATGAAGGCTCTAACTTTCTCATTTCTCCATGGATTTTGACAAAATTTAGATGGATCCTGCCTAGAATTTCATGAAGAATCCAATGGTGCTTTTAGATTTTTCTAAAGATGTCCCTATTTTAAAACCCGATAGTGGTTTCAAAATAGGCCTATATTTGCATGTTCTATACTATCTCATCACATAGGCAATAATAGCTTGGAAAATTGGTTCAAACACAACATATATGATATGTATGAGATGTCCATGATCAATGGAGATCAAAGCAATGCATGATTTAGAGAGTTCAAGTTGTGATGCACTTACCTCTTGAAGCTCCTTGTGCTAACTGTCAAGATCCTTGTGCCAGAAGTAATCCAATGCTTTAGAAACTCTTGATTGATCCCTTAGAAGCTTTTAGAATGATCAAAATCAGTTAGAATCCTCAGGAACAAGTATTGGCTCTTTCTTACAAAAGTGGCAAAAGTGACCAAGATGGTAACTCTCTCAAATGGTGTTCCAGATGAGGGAAACCAATTGGGACAGTTTGAGGATGATATTGGGAGTGTGTTTGAGGCTTTGTTTGGTTTTGAAAGTGACTAAATCAAGACATGGCTTGAAAAATGCAAAATAGTCAAAATTTGAGGTTTTGGAGATTGACTTTTTTATTTTGGTGTTTCAGATCAATGATGAGTGTTTGAACAGCTTATATATGATACATTGGATGTGTTTGGATCATGAGCTGTGGTGGAATTGCTCTCTAACTCGAAAACTCAGTGGTGACTTGCAAAAGAAGGCATTTTTGCAAAATGAGAGAGATTTTGAGGAAAGCAAGTGTTGTAGTGCTTTGGTGTACTCAAAATGACCACAAATAAGCTCTATTTATAGTATAGCAAGTTTTGTTTTGGTATCAATAGTGAATGGCAGCTGGTACAGGTTTGTGGCCAATGGTTGCATAAAGGAATTCTAGTCTTCCATGATCATTGACTTGAGATTAGAGAACAGGCCTATGGTCTTCTGTTGCAGGGATAAGGCTTGACTCATTCAGTTAGGTTTGCTTCATTCCATGCCACCTTGATGTATCCATTGAATTCTTTGAAACAAAATTAGAGTCTTTGAGCTTTTTAGCCTTTTAGGGTGACATAGCTACATGTAGATCCTTGGACTTGGGAGGCTTGTGGATCAGATGCATTTCCTTTGATGTTATCCCTTGAGGTGTCCAAATGGATGACAAAGCTTGTAATCATCTGATTTAGCCAAATCGAGCAAATGACCTATAATCTGCCTTGAACAAAATCAGTCTTTGATGCCATGTTCAAGGGTTGGAACTCCCTACTCAAATTGAATTTGGAGATGATCTGGTACTTGTTGGAAATCCCTCATGGCATACTTCAACTTTGATGTTCAAAGTTGGTCTTGGTTCAGCTTGGATCAAAGTGAAAAATGCCTCTACATTTTGGAAAAAGTAAGACAAATTCTTACTTATTGAAAATTTCACTAAGTGTTGGAAAAAGTGGCCATTTTCACTTATTGTGATTTTTATCAATCCATAACTCAAAATCCATGAGGATTTGGAATCTCTTGTAGTTGACATATTTGAAGTATGTCAGATGGAATTTCATTTGAGCTTTTAATGGGATAAAAAGGCCTTGTGGTTTAGGAGTTATGACCTTGCAAAGTTGGGTAAAAACCACTTTTGTTCCATAACTTAGAAAAATTTAAGTTTTCTAAGGTTGCCCCTTTTGCAAGAAACCTCACTTTTCTTGATTTTTCTTAATGAATGATGATCAAAATCATATATTAACATTTTTTTTTACTTAGGGGAACCATATTTGTGAAAATTTTCAAAAAGTCAAACTTGATTTTGTGCACAGTTGACTTTTTGTCAGATGAAATCCAAACTGTGTGATTCTTTGTGCAATCAAGTTCTTAACACAATTCACACCTAATGGATGGATTCCATAGGTGTTTTAGGGTGTCTTGGATCATGTCCCAAGGTTTGGAAACATGTCTTGGTCAAAAGTCAAAGGCACAGTTGACTTTTCCTTCAAATCCCTAATTGTGGTCCAGATGAAATTGAAACTTGTGAATCAAGCTTCTTGGATCAATCCATTGTTGTAAATGGATCAATGTAGTGTATTTGAGGCCCTCAAATCATGTCTTGAGGTTTTGGCTCATGCTTTTCTCCAAAATTCAACTTAGGAATTAGGTCAAGAAACCCTAATTCCTGATTTTTTATGAATGCATCCCCTGAGGCTAAATTGACTTGATGATTGGGTCCATGAGGTCCCTTGGAGTATCTTGGGTTGTGCTTTGAAGCATTGGCTCATGCCCAGAGGAAAAATTCCATCTGGAGCCCTTGGTCGACCAAAACCCTAATTTGGTGACACTGGCGATCTTGAAGCTTGATCCACTTGGAATGTTGCAACTTTGTGCTTGATTCTTGATATGGGAGTCCTCTTGATCCTTTATGGGTGTTTATGAGGTTAGACAAGTTGAAGATCATGTCATTTCTTGATTGATCCTTTGTCTAAGTGCTCTGAGAGGGCTTAAAACCCTAATTCTTGATTTGTAGTGGATGCTCGATAATCCTTGAGGAGATTGATGAGGCATGATGGCACATCCATTTTGTGGTAATGATTCTAACAATGATGGGAAATCTTGGTGGTCAAAATTTGGGGTATGACAGATAGACTATACAAAAACCTTTGCACCAGTTACCAGGTTAGAATCTATTTTCATTTTAATCTCATTTGCTGTAAATCATGAAATTACTTTATATCAGATGGATGTAAAGAGTGAATTTTTAAATGGATATATTTTTGAAGAAGTGTATGTACACAAACCTCCTGGTTTTGAGAGTTCTGAAAACCCAGATTTTGTTTTCAAACTTAAAAAATCGTTATATGGTCTGAAATAGGCTCCCAGAGCTTAGTATGAAAGGCTGGGTAACTTTCTTTTGGAAAATGGCTTTACCAGAGGAAAAGTGGATACAACACTCTTTTGTAAAACCTTTAAAAATGACATTCTGATTGTTCAAATCTACGTTGATGATATAACACTCTTTTGTAAAACCTTTAAAAATGGCATTCTGCTATGACTCCTATGCATCCGACATGCATTCTGGAGAAAGAAGAAGTAAGTAAAAAGGTTTTTCAGAAGCTCTATCGTGGTATGATAGGATCTCTTCTGTATTTGACAGCTTCTCGTCCAGATATTCTATTCAGTGTATGTCTTTGTGCTCGTTTCCATTCAGATCCAAGGGAAACTCACTTAACTGTTGTTAAGAGAATACTAAGGTATCTTAAAGGAACAACTAACTATGGCTTGATGTATAAGAAAACATCAGAGTACAAGCTTTCTGGTTACTGTGATGCAGATTATGCTGGAGACAGATTGGAAAGAAATAGTACTTCTGGAAACTGTCAGTTTCTGGGAAGTAACCTCGTCTCATGGGCAAGCAAGAGACAATCAACTTGAAGATTATCAGATACACGAGTGTAACATTCCTATCTTCTGTGATAATACTTCTGCCATTTGTTTATCTAAGAATCCTATTCTACATTCTAGGGCAAAACATATTGAAATAAAAACATCACTTTTGCGTGACTATGTTCAAAAGGGTACTCTTCAGTTAAAATTTGTGGATACAGATCACCAGTGGGCTGATATATTCACAAAACCCCTTACTGAAGATAGATTCGTGTATATACACTGATGACTAAGCAAAGTATGTTAACTATTTGTTTATTGACTTTCTGATTCATGATACTTCTACAAGTTAGAAAATATCCTGATCAAAAATTAGTCCAGTCAGATACCTCTTGGTATTCTAGACGTTGGAAACATCAAAATGTGATCTCTTGAAAATAAACAGCTATGATTATTTGTGACACGTGTCCAAAATCAAATCATATCTACTATTGAAGAGACACCTCGAGCGTTGTGATTTTGTGAGACTAGGTTTCAAGTAATTATTACCTATTACTCCCACCTTGTCATAATTATTATTTTTGTTATAAATACGCACTCTCTCACTTCACACACTACGCTACTCTCTCACTTCCCACACTTTTGTATTAGAAACCCTAAAACCCTTTTTGCGCTCTGAAACCTCATCATCTTCTCACAATGGATTCTCAACAACAAAGTGTTTTTTAATTCTCTCAACAACATCAATAAGCAGAATCGACATCAATGTCCTCATCAACAACTGCTCAAACTGCATCTACTTCTCTCCATCAGTCTCTCTCCACTTTTCAAAAACCCACTGTAGTTCACATTGTGGATCGTCCTACTCAAATTCATATGGCTACCTCATTCTCAAAACTTAATGTTTTAAGTGAATGGATGGTAGTCTTTGAAAATCTAAAGGAAAACGGAATAGACTTGACCAAGGATCTAAATGCTCAAGGGTGGAAAACCTATTTTGATCGTCTCTACGGTCCCATTTACATAAATCTTGTTAACGAATTCTGGAGATATGCTGACACTGATGAACACTTCATTGTTTCTTATGTTAAAGGAAACAAGTTCATCATCACTGAAAAGTCTATAGCAATGCTACTAGGAATGGTAAACTCTGGAGGAAAGAGAATCTACAAGATGAACCATAAATCAAAATTTCTATCTGATGTGGTTTACCCAGCAATTTTCACTCAATCGTCCAGTGGAGAACCACCCTTCAAAACTATGGATTTATCAAAGGAACTTCGTGTCTGGATGAAAATTATTCTGGGATGCATCTATCACATACCAAATTCAAGTTCTTCTGATTTTCTTAACACTGATCAGAAATTCATGCTTTACTATCTGATGAAAGGACAGAAAATCTGTCTTCTATCAGTTCTACTCAGATATCTCAGAGATTCTGTATTAGAAATAAGACATCAATCCAAGAAGTCTAAGAATTACATTCCTTTCGAAAGTTGATCTCAGATATTCTAGTTGAAAGTGGAATGATTGATCACTTTTCAACTACGCCAGTCACAAATGAATTGGATGTCATCACTGGAACTCCTCTTAATAGCAAAAATATGAAGAAAATGCAGATTATTGAGGAAATTAAAGTTGAACCAAGCATAGCTACAGATTCAGAAACTCTGAAGTCAAAAAGAATGGCATTAGATGGATATCCTCAATTCACTAAACATGATAATCCAGAGGTTATAGAAGCATATATTCAGCTAAGAGAGGAAGAAGGTTATGATATGTCTAAATTCAGTCTTGACGATCTGATGGATCAACCTCCTGATATGATGAAGAAAAGATCTTCCTCCAACACAGCACCTCAAATGAAACCGGAAAAGAGGTAGAAGAAATATCCTGGTGAAGCCAGCACAAAGAATATCTCTCTCAAATTATATGTTGAACAACAAAGTAAGTCCCTTGAATCTCCATCTGTAACTGCATCTATTTCTATTGACAGAAATTTGTCTTCATCTCTTCCCATTTCATCACCATCTCTTACAACCCAAGCATTATTATCCACCTCTCCACCAATATTCTCTACCGTTGTCAACACCTCTCCAACACCCATTTCTAAATCTTCTACTGTAGAAACTCCAGTCTCTACACCACTTTCACCACAGGCTCTTGAATTCACCTCAGCCAGACCAACCTCCACCATTTCTATCCAACCAACTATTGTCACAACTATTCCACCATCACCAGTCATTCAAATCACTGAAGAAATTCTCACTGAACATCCTCAAACAACCATCTCACCATCATCAACTACAATTACTGCTCCACAACCTATTACTGAATTAATAATTGATAATCCTGAATCTTCTCTAAACAATGATACCATTATTCTTGATGACTCTGTTGAAGATGATCAACCCTTAACTAAAAATCAAACCTCTGAACTTCCTCCTACCCTAGATGAAGCAATATCTGTTCATAAGGACGCTGTGGTTACGAAATTCAGGACACTTTCTGATGAATCAAACGTTAGTGAAGATCCCTCTGTTCTGGGAGCTTCATGGGATCAATTCAATCAGTGGATTTCTGAGGAATTTCAGAAGATTCAAAATCTTTCTGTTGAGACAAAGGGTTATCTTGTTTAACAAGTTGAAAAGAGGTTGCAAGAGAAGAAGGAAGCTGAAGCTAGGGAACTAGCATAAAGGTTAGCCAAAGAAGAAGCTGGAAGATTAGCCAAGGAGGTTGAAGATTAGGCTGAAAGAAATGTTGTTGAAGACTCCTCTTCTGATCCAGTGTTGAAAACTCTGGCTACTCTTCAGAAGGAACATGAGTCATTCAGAGCAAGGATGGACAAGCAAGATGAATTTACTATCACCATTCAGAATGCTCTTGCTCAGATTCTTCAGAGGCTCCCTCCTCCGTCTCAACCTTAGGCACTTCTTAGGCTACCCCGTAGTTTGTCTTTGATTGTTTGTTTATGGTTTGATGTACTCTTGGATTAAAACTTTTTGTTACCCTTTTTTATTATGACAAAAAGGGGGAGTATTAATATGGAAAAATTATTTTGATAAATATCTTGTCTCCAATCATAGCCCTAACATTCTAACACTTTAAATGTCATATCTTTTTAGAATTTTTTTCTGGAAAAATTATTATATTGGTCAAATGACTCTGATATCAATTAGACTCTGATTTAGTTAATCAAGCTCAGTTATTAGAATGCATCACCATTATAATCAAGTTCTGATATTCTGGATCTATCTAAGATCTCTGCAATCAGGCTCTATATCCCAAATCTTATAATATTTTGTTAAGTCTTAGATTCAGGGGGAGCTTGACCATGGGATGTTTACTTTGAACTTATCTGAGTCAATTCTAATTATCTTTGTACAAAATTGTGTTATCAAAATACGTTTTGTTATTATCAAAAAGGGGGAGATTATTAGAACAAGATTTGGTTCTACAAGATATCTCTTTGTTTTAATAATAACAAAGTTGTATTTGTGTGAGAACAATTTTGGTACACTAACGTTTATTTTCTTAAGAATTGACAAATAGGTGTTGACTCTAATACAGATAGTTCTGACTCTGATAGAAATCATGTGCTACGTCACTCTAAAATTCTCAATGGTCACTTCTGTGTCAAGAAGCAAGATTGCTTCTGATTTACTGTGCTTCAGAAAGACTCTAAGAAGACACTATGTTGCTGCTGCAATGTTCTCTTGGATTCTGGCTCTGAATTTGACTCTGATATTTATCTTCTGAAGACTAAGTGTTGAAGACTCTGAAGACAAGGTTCTGATGAATAGCGCTCTGAAGACTCTAAAGACTTAAGTTTCTGAAGACCAAGTTCTGAAGACTCTGAAGACAAGGTTCTGCTGAACAAGTTCTAAAGACTTTGAAGACTTATGTTTCTGATAACCAAGGGTTCTGAAGAAGGAGTGTTGAAGACTCTGAAGACAAAGTTCTGCTGAACAAGTTCTGAAGACTCAAGACTCTGAAGACCTAATGATTCATTCTTCTGATCATGCTTCAATCACATCAACTCAGAAGCCTCTGATGAACAGAAGAAGATGAAACATTTGTGTGAGAAAATAGTACATAGTGCAGATCAAACACGTTATTTTCCACTACCATTCCACTACCCTAATTTGGTGGTACAAAGGACAATTTCAGTGTATGATTTTCATCCCAGCATAACAACATTATTTCAAGTCGTTAGTATTTTTCTGATATTACTGATCTGCCCTTCAATGGATCTTTTTCTGGCTATATAAAGACTTTATCATTCAACGAACCATGTGAGACACCAAGTGTGAAAAAGAGAAATATTCAAAACATTGATTCATACGAAGAAAGAACTCAAGAAATAGAGAAATTCATGAGTGAACAGTAAAGCACCACAATACAAAGAAGAAGATTGTTCTTACTGTGTAGATTCGCTCTAAGTTAGATTGAGCTAGAAATAATGTTATATCAAATTTTGTAAGAAGTATTTCATTGTAAACATTTTATTTGATCAAACAGTTGTTTGAATTCCTTAAGGGACCAGTTGGGTCGGAAGCCTTAAGAAGAGACAGTTAGTCTGTGTATTATTAGTCACCAGTAGTTGCTAGTGCAGTTGTATTCAGTTTGGTTATAGTGGATTAAGTCCTTGTGTATAAGGCGAAATCACCTTGGCGAGTGGACTGGATTAACTTGATAGTTTTCAAGTGAACCAGGATATATCATGTGTCTTTCTCTATTGTTAGTCTAGTTGAGATCTTTGTTTGAGTTTCACAAAAAGCTTTCATTTTGAAAACCCAATTCAACCCCCCCCCCCCCTTTCTTGTGTTTTTCTCACACCTTCACTTATACTATAGCAGAGGCCCAAAATTGTTTTTGTACAAAGAGGGGTTGGGTCTTACACTCTAATAGAGGCCCAAAAGTGTTTGTGAAGAAAGAATAATGGGGCTTATACCCAAGGAGAGACCCAGATGATTTATTTGAAAAGGCGACGTTCGCGCCGCGGTTTTGAAAACCACATAGGGACTTATACAATGACTGAGGCCCCAAAAATTATTTACACAAAGGGATGGGTCTTACACTCTACAAAGAGGCCCAAAAAGTTATTTTTATACAGGAGTTAGGGCTTATAGCTCAAGGAAATGCCCAGATGAAAAACAGTGATCGAACTGTTTATCTTATCGGGACTTATACAATGACTGAGGCCCAAATTTAATTATTTACAAAGGGGATGGGTCTTACATTCTATTAGAGGCCCAAAAGTTTTTCAAATGAAGTTTGAAAAAATCAAAATTAAGAAAAACCATAAGTTTAACTTAAAAAATACAATTTTCAAAGGAAATTAAATAAACAAATGATATCAAATATCAAATATATTCAAAAACAAGTTGTAAACTTTGAAAAATGTTTTGAAAAATCATGTTTAATCACATGAAAACTTGGAATTCATTTGAATTTGATAAATCATGGTGGAAATTTCATTTTAAAACGTTTAAAAATAAAATAAAATGAAATTATTTACAAAAATTCAAGCTAGATTAAATAAATAATATAAATTTTATTCTTTTGTAGAATAAAATATTTTAATTTTTTTTGTGAATTATTAAAAAAAGAACTAATAAAAAATGATTAAAAATGAGTGAGAAATTAATTTTTGAAATCAATTAGTAAAATATCAAAATATTCAAAAATTGAAATTTTAAAAAAGGCGCTAAGAACACCTTGTGTGGTTCACGCGAGCTCTGTTCTTGCAGATTTGCAAAACCTCACTTTTCACTCTGATTACTCAATGGTTTTGCAAGATTCAAATATCAATCTCACTCGATTTTGAACAAGGATTTCAATGGTACCAATTAATTGCATTTATGTTAAGTGTGGAGTGAGAAATCAAGTGATGAACACATGAACCCTAATTTCTACAAGAACACTAAGAAATCCTATACACAGTAGCTACAAAGCAATTGATTGAGGGGAAACACTCTACAAAAGTGCAGAAACATGTTTGTAACTTGAAAACCCATTTATGATGCATGGATCATAGAGTTTGAGATTTCAGGCTTACCTCTTGCAAGAAGAAATCAAATTCTGATGTAGAGGTGTTACAGATGTTATGTGATGATCTGGACAACTTCAATGGACCTAATGTAAGGTGTTTGGAAGCTTGGAATGGATTGAAAGCACCTGGATCTTGTTGTGGTACCTCGACTGCAAATAGGCCAAAAAGCATGAGCAAATGGATGGTGACTTAGTGATTTTGGTGTTCCAGAAGTGTTTCGAGGTTATGGATCACATATATATGACATATGTGAGGTGTTAGGATGGTTGGTTTTGATGGAATTGCTCTCTATTTGAAAATTCGAATGTTACTTGAAAGAGAAGCAAATTCTGTTTTTTTTAGAGTGAAAGGAAGGAAAGCATGAGTTGTTATGCTTTGGTGTACTCAAACTGATCAGAAACAACCTCTATGTATAGTAGAACAACTTTTTTTTCGGAGCAATAGTGATTGGAGGATGGATCACTCCATTATCCATTGAACTTTGTCATGTAGCCAGAGTCTCCTCTAGCCATTGACTTGGTTCAATTTTGCAGGCCTATGGTCTTCTGATGCTTGAGTTCATCTTGACTCATTTGGAATGTTGTGGACTGATACATGCCAGCTCCATGCACCCCTTAAATGCTTCATGACAAAATTGAAAGTTTTGGATTTTGAACTCAGAATGTCACATTCTTAAAGGATGAGGTTTTTGACTTGGTGGCCTTGTGATCAGATTCTTCATCATTCAAGTTGATTTTGGACAGAAATAAAATGATGCAAGTGTCTAAAATTGGCTCAAGAAATCGTGGGAACCAAGTTATGTTTTCATGTCTTTGTGTGGGCAGGGTGAAAAATGCCATTTTTTGAGGCTTATAACTTCTTGCTCAAGTTGAATTATGAGAGGCTCTTGTACTTTTTGGAAAGCCCCTATAACATACTTCAACTTTGATGTTTAATTTTGGTCTTGATTCATCTTGGATCATAATGAAAAATAGCCTCAAAGTTGGTGAAAATCCAAAATAGATTATGTCCAAAATTTCACTAAGTGTTGAAAAAGTGTCCATTTTCCATTTTTTGTGATTTTGATCAATCCATAACTCAGTCCATGAGGATTTGGAATATGTTGTAGTTGACAATCTTGAAGTATGTAATGAGAGCTTTCATTTTGGCTTTGGATGGAAGAAAAAGGTTGCTTGGATCACAAGTTATGGTCTTGCAAAGTTGGGTATAAATCACTTTTTTTATAACTTAGTGAAATTTTCAAGTTTCTTATGGTTGCCCCTTTTGCAAGTAACCCCAATTTTCTTGATTTTTCTTGATAGATGATGATCCAAACCATAAGTTAACATTGTTTTTGACTTAGGGAAGTCATGTTTCTCAAGAAATCCAAAAAGTCAAACTTGATTTTTAGGCACAATTGACTTTTTGTCAGATGAATTTCAAACTTTGTGATCCTCTATGAAATCAAGTTCTTGACCTAATTCAAACCTAATGTATGGATTCCATAGGTGTTTTAGAGTGTCTTGAATCATGTCCCAAGGTTTGGGATCATGTCTTGGTCCAAAGTCAAAGGTACAGTTGACTTTTCCTCATAAACCCTAGTTTGGGGTCCAGATGAATTTGAATCTTCATATTGTTCATGAACCAAGTTCTTTATGTCCATTTGAACTTGTAAGAGGATCAATATAAGATATTTGAGGTCTTCAATAAATTTCTTGAGGGCTTGGCTCATGCATTGCTCCAAAAGTCAACTTAGGGGTGAATTAGGCCAAGAAACCCTAATTCCTGATTTTTTATGAATGCATCCCCTGAGGCTATTTTGAACTTATGATTGGGTCCATGAGGTCCCTTTGAACTTCTTGGATCATGTTTTGAAGTATTAGCCTATGCCCAGATGAAAATTTCTCTCTGGAGGCCTTGGTCGACCAAAACCCTAATTTGGTGACACTGATGATCTTGAGGCTTAATCCGCTTGAGATGTTGCATTTTCATGCTTGATTCTTGATGTGGGAGACCTCTTGATCCTTCATGGATTTTTGAGAGGCTTGACAAGTTGAGGATCATGTCCATTCTTGATTGATCCTTTGTCTGAGTACTCTGAGAGGGCTCAAAACCCTAATTCTTGATTTTAGTGAATGTTCAACAATCTTTGAGAGGATTGATGAGGCATGAAGGTACATCCATATTGTGGTGATGATTTGCACAATGATGGGAAATCTTGTGGTCAAAATTTAGGGTATGATAGATGCCCCTATTTAATCTTCTTAGACCTGAAGGTATGAATGGCGAAGACGTTCGGACATTCAAGGTAAAAGAGGATTAAATATCGGAATACCCGAAATTTTGATTGTGGTTATGAATGGCAGTTATTTGCTCATCCATCTTCTTTTTCTAAGTGATGTTACTTAGAAAAGGATAAAACTTCCCCTTAATCCTGGTCTTCAACCACGGAACTGGTCTCAGTTTCCCTTTGAAATAAACCTCCCCTTGATCCTGGTCTTCTGCCATGGAACTGGTCTCAGTTTCTTTTTGAAATAAACTTCCCCTTGATCTTAGTCTTCTTCTATGGAACTGGTCTCAGTTTCTTTTGGAAATAAACTTCCCCTCGATCCTAGTCTTCTGCCATGGAACTAGTCTCAGTTTCTTTTTGAAACAAACTTCCCCTCGATCCTGGTCTTCTGCCATGGAACTGGTTTCAGTTTTTTTTTGTCGAGTTCTTCCCTTGATAAGGAATTCTATTTGTAGCGGTCTTCATCAAACTTCTCGTTGATTTTTACTGGGGAGACGCCATTTGATGGAAAATATTTGATGTCAGACTTGTTGGGGAGAACCATTTGTCTGAACTGCAGAGGTGTGCAAACTTCTCTGTGGAAGATGCCATTTGTCGACCTACTGGGGAAAACAAATCTCTTAAGAGATTTCTTTTTGCTTGGTGATGTTACATCATACTTCCCTTCGAGACCTTTTTTGGAGAAATGTCATGTGATGTAATCTAATTTTGAGGTGCTGATGACTTCATTGAAAGAAAAAATTTTGGGAGGAAATGCCGTATTGCCAAGAGCCTTTTAGTGGATAGGCTTTCTCTGGAGATTTTTCCTTAATTCGGGAAAGCGAAATATCATCTTTGACGGTGAAGAGTAATGTTCCAAAAGGTGTCTATCCGAATGTCTCCTTGCTTTTCAGAGGTTCAAGTTATCAAAGAAGTTGAGGACCGATTTCAATCCAGGGATATACCGGAGAGAGGTTGTCATAAGGTGTTTCCTGATAAGGAAAGAACTCAAACCGGGATTTTGGTCCTATCTGACGTGGAAAGGAAGACTGATGACTCTATTGAAAAGAGGACGCTTTTCACTTAGGGATGAATATGACCAGAGTTATATTAATGCAATATGTGTATGAATATGAATCAATTATGCATGATGTATGTATGTTTATGCTGACAAAATAGTCACGACATACAGACTGGTGATGAACACAACTAGATACTCGGCCACTGTGAGAGATGGGGGTATCACTTGAGATTCTGAAAGTTGTAGTCTTGCTTGGGAATAGAAGTCCCTGCATTCGTTCCGGTTTCTGGAGGTACAAACCTTCTAGGGATAGAAATCCGTTCTTGTTTTTCAGAGGTGGACCCTACTGGGGAGAAAAACCAATAATTGGTTTTCAAAGGTAAGAACTCTGTCGGGGATGATAGATGGATCATTCCGTCTAAAGTAGTTGATCCTTTATTCAGGGTGCACTGGTCACAAAGAGTACTTTGATTCTGTATTTTGAGGTTCGACCACTACCGGAGAAGCAGTCGATATTCCCTTTTGTGTTCAGTGATCAAAAAGGAATAAATGTTCAGTGTTCATTTTTTTTCAAGAATCGTTGATCATATTAAAATGTCATTTTGTAAAGCAGAATAAATGAGTTGCAAACAAAAAGCATTAGGGCTCAAATTTTATTGATAGAATGGTAATTAGCCAAACGCATGATCCCATGGAGCATTACAAAGTTTAGAAACTTGTAATTTATAGGGAAAAGGGCTACATTGAAATATAACGACCGCTATCCTTCTACCAACTTTTAATTCTGGGCATTATGGGCTTCTGTCGAAGGTGACTTTGACTAAATTTTTCTCGACGGGTGACGTTACCGCTGAGGAGTCAATCTTGTCGGATATAGTTACTTGCCACGAATCCCTAATTTTTGCCTAGATTTCCCTTTCAGGTTTTCAATCTATCGGGATGATCATTGGTTATGTCTCTGATTTTTACCTGGACCGCCCTTTCGGGTTTTCAATCCATTGAGACCTTATTTTTATTTAGGCGAAGTATTTCTTGACTACATCAACATTCGTGGGGTAGGTAAACTCCTCTCCATCCATGGTTGCGAGTCTCAAGGCACCGCATGAGAAGGCTTTCTTAACAACATAAGGGCCATCGTAATTTGGAGTCCATTTACCCCTAGAATCAGTAAGAAATGATTGTATCTTCTTGAGCACGATGTCTCCTTCTCTGAAGACACGAGGTCGGACTTTTTTGTCGAACAATTTCTTCATTCTTCGTTGATATAACTGACCATGACATAAAGCCGTCATTCTCTTTTCTTCGATCAGATTTAGTTCATCGCATCGGCTTTGACACCATTCAGCTTCTATTAGCTCGGCTTCCATCAATACTCTCAGTGATGGGATCTCTACTTCTATGGGGAGCACTGCTTCCGTGCCATATACTAGAGAGAAAGGGGTTTCCCCTGTTGAAGTACGGACATACGTGCGATAACCGTGAAGAGCAAAGGGTAGCATCTCATTCCAATATTTGTAGGTTACAACCATCTTCTGAATGATTTTCTTAATGTTCTTGTTAGCCGCTTCTACCGCTCCATTCATTTTAGGTCGGTAGGGAGATGAGTTATGGTGTTCGATCTTGAACTCAGTACACAACTCTTTCATCATCTTGTTGTTCAAGTTGGATCCATTATCCGTAATGATCTGGCTTGGAACACCATAACGGCAGATGAGATTGTTCTTGATAAATCGGACTACCACTTCCTGGTTACATTGGTATATGATACTGCTTCGACCCACTTGGTGAAGTAGTCAATGGCTACCAAGATGAACCGATGTCCGTTTGAAGCTTTGGGTTCAATCATCCCAATCATGTTGATTCCGCATATAGAAAAAGGCCATGGAGAAGAAAGGACTTTGAGATGCGTTGGCGGTACATGGATTTTGTCAGCGTATATTTGACACTTGTGACATCTCCTCGTGTACTTGTAACAATCGGGTTCCATTGTCAGCCAATAATATTCTGTTCTCATAATTTTTCTTGCCATTGTGTGTCTGTTGGCATGAGTGCCAAAGGATCCTTCATGAATCTCTTTCATTAACATGTTTGCTTCTTGTCCATCTATGCATCTGAGAAAAACCATGTCGAAGTTTCTCTTATAGAGTATGTCACTGTTTAAGAAGAAGCTGTCAGCCAATCTTCTGAGAGTCTTCCTATCTTTTCTTGATGCCCCAGGTGGGTATTCTAGTCTTTGAATGAAGCATTTGATATCGTGATACCAGGGTTTGTCGTCTATGACTGCCTCAATCGCGAAGATGTATGCGGGTCTTTCCAGGTGCATTATGTCAATCCTGGGTACGTCGTTCCATCAACTCACACTAATCATAGAGAATAGAATGGCTAGTGCATCAACCATGTGGTTTTCTTCACGAGAGATGTGATGAAACTCGATTCTGTTGAAGAAGGGTAACAACCTTCTCGCGTAGTCTTTGTAAGGAATCAATCCTGATTGATATATGTTCCACTCTCCTTTGATCTGATTTACAACCAGGGCTGAGTCTCCTTACACATCCAAGCTTTTTATCCTTAGGTCAATAGCTTCTTCGAGACCCATGATACAAGCTTCGTATTCGGCCTCATTATTTTTGCATTTGAACGTCAATCTGGCAGTGAAAGGAATATAGGTACCCTGAGGTGTTACGATGATTACCCCTATTCTGTTTCCATAAGCATTGACGGCTCCGTCGAATATTAGTCCCCATTGGGAACCTGGTTCTGGCCCTTCGCTGGGTAGCGATTCATCGCAATATTTTATTTTCAAGTACATGACATCTTCATCTGGGAATTCAAATTTGACTGATTCCTAATCATCAATCGGTTGATGATCCAAATGATCGCCTAAAATACTTCCTATGACGGCCTTCTGAGCATGGTACTCGATGTTGTATTCTGATAACAACATCTGCCAACGGGCAATCCTTCCCGTGAGAGCAGGCTTTTCAAAGACGTACTTGATCGGATCCATTTCGGAGATTAACCAAGTAGTGTTACAAATCATATACTGGCGAAGACGTTTGGCTGCCCAAGCCAGAGCGCAACAAGTTTTCTCGAGCATAGTGTATCGAGTTTCACAATCCGTGAATTTCTTGCTTAGGAAGTAAATGGAAGACTCTTTTCTTTTTGTCTCGTCTTGTTGGCCAAGTACACATCCCATAGTGTCTTCCAAGATTGTTAAGTAGATGATCAATGGCCTTCCTTCAACTTGAGGAGACCGAATTGGTGGATTCAACAGATATTCTTTGATGCTGTCGAAAGCTTTTTGGCAATCTTTTGTCCATACACAGCTTTGGTTCTTTCTGAGTAGTTTGAAGATCGGCGCGCATGTCGTGGTCATGAGGGATATGAATCTTGAGATATAATTCAGACGTCCCGAAAATCCCCTGACCTATTTTTCGGTCTTTGGTGAAGGCATTTCTTGAATGGCCTTGACTTTGTCGGGATCAACCTTAATTCCTTTCTGGCTGACGATGAATCCTAAAAGTTTTCCTGAGCGAACACCGAATGTGCACTTATTGGGATTTAAGCGGAGTTTGTATTTTCTCAGACGCTCGAATAACTTGGATAGGTGTCCGACATGCTCTTCTTCTATTTTATATTTGGCAATCATGTCATCGACATACACTTCAATCTCTTTGTGCATCATGTCATGAAACATAGTTGTCATGGCCCTTTGATAGGTTGCCCCTGCGTTCTTCAGACCGAACAAAATTACCTTGTAACAAAAGGTGCCCCATGGGGTGATGAATGACGTTTTCTCCATGTCTTCTGATGCCATTCTAATTTGATTATAGCCCAAGAATCCATCCATGAAGGAGAAGACTTTGAATTTTGTTATGCTATCTACCAGCATGTCAATGTGTGGTAGGGGAAGTCATCCTTTGGACTTGCTTTGTTCAAATCCCTGTAGTCCACGTACATTCTGACTTTTTCGTCCTTTTTCGGAATGGGCACTATGTTAGCTAGCCATTGAGGATATTCTGAGGTGGCAAGGAAAGCTGCGTCGATCTGTTTCTGCACTTCCTCCTTAATTTTGATGGCCATATCTGGATTAGTCCTTCTCAGTCTTTGTTTTATCGGAGGACATTCTAATTTTAGTGGTAAGTGATGTTCCACGATGCTGGTATCCAACCCTGGAATGTCCTGGTAGGACCAACCAAACACATCTGGAAATTATTTGAGAAGTTTTATCAAACCTTCTCTGACAGTTGGACTGAGCAGTGCTCCAATCTTAACTTTTTTCCTTTCTTCTTCTGAACCCAAGTTAATTGTTTCCAACGGTTCTTTTTATGGTTCAATGGACCTTTCCTCTTGTCTGAGTAGTCGGGAGATCTCTTCCAAAATTTCTTCATCTCCTTCTTCTTCTGCTTCAAATACCGAGAATTCAAAGTTGGGAGAAGGCATTGGATCGTATGTTTTAATGGGGTTTAAAACAAGTAATCTGCATGACGTGATGATCCTTTTTTTAGAAAAGACAGAGAGAATGCAAAAGTGTGTGCAGTTTATTTTCTGAAAATTCTTGTTTTTATCTTGGGTTATTTTTTTTTAGGATTACCATTTTCTGAAAATACAAAAAGTGAAAATAGCAATGAAAGCGGGAATTCAGAATGACATTATTTATTCATGATTTGTCAATTCTTGAAACACAACCCTATAAAACAAAACTCTACCGCTTTGGGCGAAGCGGAGAGGGACATTTACAGAAAAGTAAGCCCTATAAAACATCCATTTCACCCGGGCAAGGTGAAAGGTTTAAACAAAGATGTGGCAATTACTTCGACTTATGAACAACTTTCGGGACATCGACTGCAACCCAATGGCAACGAACTCCTATGTGGATCACAAAGTCTGGTACTTTCCTTCTTGGTTTGTCTTCAGAAATTACACTGATTTCTGGCAGAATAGGATCACTGGAGTCTTCTTCCCATGCAGAGTTATCGTAAGAGGACTCTTCTGTCGCATCTTCCATAGTGCTTTCACTCTCAAGAGGATCTCCCCATCCAGTTGGATGGATGTCCTCGTATTTGATGCGAGAGCTTTTGGGAGCAGTGTGTTTGACTAGAAAGTCGTATTTGTCGCTTGGCTGTCCCAAGGTATCCCAGGTTTCTGTGGGCATAGATGAGTCGTCTTCCTCAATGATGTTGACTTCAGGAAATGCGTAGTGTAATACCCTAATTTTTACCCCTAAGATCCCACATGTCATTTGCATTTTTGCATACCACAAACAAGATCACATATTGGTTCCCTCTTTTATAGGATTGTGCCTTGCAGGGATCTATGGGATTGTGTGTGTTTGATTGCTTAATTTGTTTATATTTTACTAACCATTAATTAAAATCCAAAAATATTTTGTTTTCTTTCACTAACATTTTTAGGGGAAGAACATGGGAAAAATACCAAAAATCGGTCCCGCAGCTCGAATGAATTTCATCTGAGAAAAGTCAAAGTTGATCTGCAATTAATTCAAAAATTATTTGATCAAGAGTTTCCAAGATTTAATTGATTACTATTCAAGGGACTCCAAGGTTCATGTGTTTATTTCCATGCCTTCTTTGACAAGCAAGAAAATCGAGCCAGAGCCAAGACAGCACATCAAAAAGCTATTTTTTTCTCATTTTTCACTGTGTTAATCGATTAACCTAATTGCACTGTGAAGTGGTTAATCTATTAACACGTGCAATTTTTGAAAAAAATGTGCCAAATTCAAATTCTGCAGCAATTGGAACCAATTTTCACCATTTTGATCACATGTGGAATATTCTAGACCTTTCCATTTTAATTCCCTACATCATTTTGATCATTCCCCACCATGTACCATCACTAATCACCACTCTTTTGTGATTTCCCTCCAAATTTGAATTCCAATCCTAATTTTGATCTTCCAATCCTAATTCCAAACCACCAATTTTCCCAAGCCTAAATTTTATAAATAGAGGCTTCATTTCATTCATTCCACAAGCTTTTGATAGCCAACAAACCCCTTGCAATTTCTCTCCCCAAACCACAAATTCACCAAAGCTCTTCTTTCTTTTTTTGAAAGTTAACAAGAATTCACATTGAATCTTGTTCAACTTTGAGCTAAACCTTCATCCATTCTTGTTTTTGTTCATCAATCACAGTAGATCAAGGTTTTGGAGTGTAGATCTTGCTGCAATTGGAAGGATTTTCTGATTTGGAGTGGTAATTCACTTTTCACCATTGTTGAAGCTTCATCTTCATCTTCCATAATGTAGATCCTTTGTTGATCTTGTTTGCTTGATCTTTGGATCTTGTAATTTGTGTTGATTGTTGGTTTTTGCTGTTGTTTTACTCCAAAGTTCGTGCACAATTGAATCCTTGATCCTAAGATGTTTGAAGAAATGAGTGATCAAGGATTTGGCAATTTTTAAACTGATTTTCTGTTGTTTTCACAGTGTTAATCGATTAACCAAAACATGTACAATCAGGTTAATCGATTAACAGCTTGTTTTTGCGCAAAAAGCTGGAAGTTTACATTGGTTAATCGATTAACATAATTACACTGTGAGTTGGTTAATCGATTAACCAGCATCCAGAATGTAAAAATGCTTGTTTTTGGGACTGTTTTGGTTGTTTTTGCCATTTTCTTCCCTTTCCTTTGTTCTTAGCCTTAGATCACATATTTGTGTGGTTTAATTTGGCTTTCTCTTCATCTATTTCTCTTTTCTTTTGATCGATGAAAGTCTAAAAGATCTTGGAATTCCGTTGTTGAATTTCGATCAAGACTAGATCGTTACCACTTTTCTTTTCGTGCGGTATTGCTTTCGGATGACGATCTATATATCGTTCATCTAGCATACATTAGCACAAAGAGCTATTGATCGGCCTCATTGTAGGGTAATTACTCCGTAAATTACTCGGCGATTGCTTAACATAGCGCAATATTTGTCCCGTATCGGAAAACTATCAAGAATGGTTGATTATTTGTCTTATGGTTCCAAACTCATGAAACTTGTTGTTAGGAGGCTTTGGTCTTATCAATCCTCTAATGAGTTTCATCAACCTTGACCTAAGTGCAATTATTCAATTGTTATTGATCACTAACACTAACAACTAATCACTAACATACTAACAATATTTTGTATTAATTCTGTTTATGTTTCCTTCTCGCTCCCTATCTCTTTTATTTTTATGCTTCATTTCATATCATTTTTATGCTTTCGCGATTTTTCCTTTGTCCGTTGGACACATGTTTATGCTTATGCCTTTTTTCACTTTGTCCATTTGGACTCAAAAACATTAATAAAGGCTTAAAACCATAAAAAACTTATTTCTCCTCGTCTTGGATTATTGGTTACTATCCTATGCTTTGGAGTGATTTCTTTATGGACCTCTTTTGAAGTAATATTAGACTTATGGACCTAGAATTAGGACTTCTTATCCCTTTGCTTGGAGTATTGATTGAAGACTTGCCTCTATTTGGCCAATTTTCTTAAGGATGGAATTCTTTTAATTCTGCTTTGAAGTGGCTCCATTTGTGGTTAGATCATTCTATTCCTTAGCTTTTATTTTATGCACTAGGATAGTCACTTCTTCTCCACCCCTTCTTTAATTTTCAAATCCTCTCTCTTTTTCAAAACCTTCTTATTTTCAAACTATCACCTCTTTCATAATAAAACCTTGACTTCGGTCAAGTGATTTTTTTTTTAAGCTTTGTTTTCTTTAATAAATGTCAATCCATTTAACTATATTTTGACCATTTCATAAAAACATAAAAAATATAAAACTCATTCAAATCTTTTGTGCTTTTATGCACCTTTTTTTCTTATTAACTTTTTTCATAAGTTTAGACATGATTCATTTCTTTAAGCGAAATTATTCGCTTAGAAATGACGACTTGTCTTTACACTTAAAAATAAACCACAACCAACAATTTTTGTTCTTTGTACCACGAACTACGGGGTTTTGATCCTACATTGCACATCGTGGGTACGTAGGCATGAGGCGATAAGTCTCTCCAAACACAAAAATATTAAAAAATATTTCTCTTCTCATCCTTCCCAATCTCTTTTCAAGCAAACCATTTTCAAACCAAAAAGCGGTAGATATTTCAAAGGGCTCCTATAGAGTACTATAGACGTTTTGGGTGCTAACACCTTCCCATTGCGTAACCAACCCCCCTTACCCATTCTCTGTTTGTTCTCGTTTTTTAGAACTCTTTAGGTTTTGTTCGCTCTTTTTCCTTTCCCTTTGTGGATAAAATAAAAGTGCGGTGGCGACTCTTGCTTATTTTTTAGTTAAGTTAATCAATAGCTTACACTCACAAATTTCCCTGCTACAGAAAAGTGGCGACTCTGCTGGGAATTCATCTCCCTTGAGGGGTTTAGCCTACTTTGATTTATTTACTGCTTTTTGTTTGATTTGCTTGTTACTTGTGCGTTCTGTTTTGGAGTTCCTCTATATGTGAGATAGGTTCTATACCCGGACCAGAGTGTACTTTGAGATAGGAGGATAGTATAGTCAAGGGAACATTGAAGGAGTCGAATCTTGAAAAAGAAGAACTTGAGAATCTATCCGCTCGGTGGTTGCCTCTTTGGAATTAGTGATGTCGATCGAGCGATCGAGAAGGCATTACTTTTTCCATAGAAGCCTATAACACTGAGGATCGTAGTAACCCTTAACCCATCCTAGCCTTTTTAGGATCGTAGCGCGGAAGCTATGAAGATGCAAATCTGACTTAGCTGTCACGTGATGCTACACTCAGGTTAGATTCTCTTGAGGATAATTACCAACCTCTGAGCAAATCGGTGTGCTGGTGTGTCCGATAGTGGATTGTGGACCCTGGGCACTTTGTTAGAACCGCTGGTTTCTACAGGTACAATGAAGAAAAAACCTTAGTACATACCTTTGTGGGATTGGTTCTTACCCTCGGCTTCATGCTCGTGGCTTGAACCTTGACCCGTGTTCTTTGTGTGATCTTTTTTGTGGTTGTTGCATTCATACTCACGCATTCATGAGCATTCTTTTGGAAGGTTTCAAGGAACTTAAAGGCGTTATTGAAAACATTGCAGGTACTTTTGTTATGGATTTTGGAAGGAGAAGTACAAACAAGTACACTTTCAAGAGTCCTAAGTTAGAGGGTTTGAGAGAGCTAGGACCTTTGGTTGTTGATACCAAGAAGTTTGAGTCCAGATATGGAAGGCTTTTATCTCTCTTGAAGGTTGATATGGCTGAAGGATTACTTGCTACTTTGGTTCAGTTCTATGATCCTTTGCTTCATTGTTTCACCTTTCCTGATTATCAGTTGGTACCAACGCTAGAGGAGTATTCTCTCCTGCTTGGTTTGCCTGTTTATGGTTGGATTTTCTCTGGTTTGGACCCCGCTCCCGAGCATGATGTTATTGCGAAGGCTACTCACTTGAAGGTTTCCGAGATTAAGGCTCGCATGGATACCAAAGGAAAGATTCTAGGGTTACCCGCTAAGTTCTTGATGGATAGAGCTCATCACTTTGCTAGTGTGAAGAACACAGTTGCTTTTGAGGCTATTCTTGCCTTGCTTATTTATGGACTGTTCCTCTTCCCGAATGTTGAGAACTTTGTCGACATCAACGCTATTCAGATCTTCTTGATTGGGAATCCAATTCCCACTTTGCTTGCCGATGCTTACCATTCTATTCACCTCAGGAATTTCCATGGTGAAGGGATGATTATCTGTTGTGCACCTTTGCTTTACAAGTGGTTTATTTCTCACTTGCCGAAGTCTGCAACTTTTTGGAATCTCAAGGATGGTTCATATTGGTCGCGGAAGATTATGTCTCTTGTAACGCCCCAAAAATCTAAATTAATCATTTATTTATTTATTTATTTAATTTAGAAGGAATTGAGAAGTTTTGGTAATTTTGGAGAATTTTGGATCAAACGAGTATTTTTAAATAATTTAATAAAATGAATAATTAGTGTATTATTTATACTATTATTATTATTATTAAAAATATTAAGAAAAAGGGCAAGGTGGTCATAAAGGAAAATGAGTAAGGGTAGAGTTGGGAGTTCATAAACTGGGATATTATGTCTAAAGAGGAGAAGACCGATCAATTCTAACTTATCGTGTTTTGTGAAGACTATAAAGGAAGAGAAGGAGAAGAGCCCTAAGACTTGAAGATTGCTGAGGAATCTTAGAGAAGGAAGGAAGCTATGGATTTCTCTAAGGCATGGGGAGTTTTCACGGTTTATTATAATTTTATAGGAATTGGTTTATGAATAGATTAGGTTTTGTGGATTCTTGAGTAATTGTGGTGTTTGATGATATAGATTGTGTTAGGAATGAGTGTTGTGATGAGAATGAGTGAAACAAATTGGTGTATTTGATGTATGTGTATTGTGTGAGTCTTTTGGTCAAATTTCGTATTGGACAACACTGAATTTTGGGGTATTTTGAGTCAAAAACGCTGCAGAAAAATCACTTTTTGGAAAATTGGGGTTTTGTCGCATCCTGACACGGGCCGTGTCACACAACACGGGCACCCGTGTCAGCTTGCTGATTGGGGACAAACAAAATTTTTGTTACAGAGCTCTTGACACGGGCAGTGTCACAGGACACGGGTGGCCGTGTCAGGCTACTGTTTCTGCTGTAATTTTTCTGTTTTGGGTTTTTAGTGCAGGCCTTCTGACACGGGCCGTGTTACAGGACACGGGCGGCCGTGTCAGGCAACTGTTTTGCTGTTTTTGATGTTTTCTCTTGCTGATTTTTGCTATCTTGTTGTTTTGCTGCTGTATGGATGATAAAACATGATTGTGCGATGATTACTTGTTGAATATGAAATGAATGATGCACACGTTGATGTTTGATGAATTGCGGAGATTTTAGCATCATTGCATTTCATAGCATTTTATGTTGGGGCTTCGGTCCATTGGTAGCTTCAATCCCATCGTGCGGATTGAAGTGATATGTTGATTATGTTGTGCTCCTTTTGGAGGGTTGATGGCCAGTGTCCATCCATGTTGAATCGGTACCACATGCATTCTTTACATTTCATTATAGTTGACATTGCATATGAATAATGTAAATGTGATTGTGTTGTGAATATTTGTTGATGATGCTATGACGTTGTTGTTGCTTATTCTGTTTATTTTCCATGTCAATATTTTATTATAATGGATTGTGATTTCTCACCCTGCCTGCTTGGAAACATTGCCTCTTATGTGGGTAACTTGCAGATGATCAAGAGTAGGTTTGCGGTACTGGAGGATGTAGCCTTGGAGTGTTTTCTCTTATCGTTGTTTTTATTAGTGTTTAGAGGTGTCCTGCTTTGTGTCATGTAACATCGGGTTGGGAATTGTTTGTGAACCTCGTGTTCTTTTGGTTTATGTTTGAATTTTCATATTGTTGATGTTATTTTGATTGGATACATTTCTTTATGAAGCATTTTATTGATTTGAACTTAAAGTATGATTACCGCTGCGTAGTTGTGAATTTTATGATGAGAACAGTGGTGTAACCCGTGTTACGGGACAGGATAATGATTACTAAATGATGTTTTGAATATATGTGGCACCTTTCTCATTGATGTTACTCTGATAATATGAATTATTTTTCTAAAATTGTTTGTGGGGTAGAAGGGTGTTACATTAGTGGTATCAAAGCAGGTCGGTCTGTCCGGCCAGGTTGTCTATGTTGTTTATTCCTTAGTACGCGACATGTGTGTGAACACTGTCGGTACTTGTTTGTTTTCTAACCGTTGGCTCCCGGTGTTGGTTTGAAACAAGTGGGGGAGAAGTTTGCTTCCCGGAGATGTTTCTGGTGTGCGGAGTTGACTCAAGCTGATATTAAGGGTAAGAGTACAAGTGTTGTTGGAGTTGTAATGTCGCAAACCGACGAGAGTACAGATTCACGAATTCTTAGTTGCCTGTCAAGTTTGAGATTCCTGGAGGGAGAACAAGCCGGTATGGTTGATGTTACTTCTCGGAGGATAGAGAGTAATGTGACGAATAGTGATATGCAAGCGAAGTATAATTGCGATTTGCCTCTGGAGTGTAGATTAGAGTTGGAGATAGTGGAGAAATGGTGTTTTACCGGATAAATGAGGAAGATGACTCTTAGAGAGTGAAGCTTATATGAGTGTATGTGTATGATGACGGTCTTATAAGATGTGAGGAGATTAATGACGACGGGTTAAGGAGATGATTGAAAATAAGAATCTACTCCGGAAAAAAATTGACGATTTGATGGATCAACTGATAGGCTAGTATGTTTTCAGTATAATTGGATTGATGTCGGATTATTTTCGGAATTGGATGAAAAACAAGAATAGTTGGAGGATCTTAGAAGCAAGAGAGAGAGGTAGAACTCATGTTTATCAATTTCAGTTTCTATTTTCGCAGTTATAGAACAGCCTTCAGAAAAAGGGGCATAACTTTTCGCTCGTAGATTCGATGGAAGCGATTCTGGAATTTTTGGAAAGCTTATGAAATTACCTATAGTTTGCATATAAATTTTGTCTTCATCATGTTTTTGAAGAGAGAGAAAAACGCGTTTGAATATTTGGGTCTGGTGCTGATTTTGGTGGAAATTTGTATACGAGATTTCTTGACCAGCCTCCATTGCAAGGACGATAACTTTTTACTCGTAACTCGGATTTAACGATTATTAAATTTCTGGAATCCACATGAAATTTTCTTCATTTTGGAATATGATTTTATACCAGGGAGGTCTGTATTGAGGTAGATAATCGTGTTTGAAGTTGAACGATTCTTGCTAAAAATGGGTAAGATGAGGACAAGTGTAAGATGTTGTTAAGGAGTGAAATGTTGGTATTAGAAAGAATGCGACGGTATCGGAGAAATGCAGTGAAATGCAGCTTATGTTGAATGGGGATGATTAGAGTGGGGGTAGCTTTTGTGATGGTAATATTAAGAGAAAAACAAATTCAAGAGAGAAATTGGTATCATGCTTGTAAAGAAACCAACTTGGGTCAGGGAGAATTAAAAAGGGTTTTTATAGCAACCGGATATGAAAATGATATTATTGAGATTTGCGATTCGGAATGAGATTCAAATGTGAAAATATATGGGTCCTTGATGTAGAGAGATTTGGAAGAAAAACCAAATATTTATGGATGTCGTTAAAGTCTTCTATGTGGATAGAGACTTCAAAAAGAATGAGATAATTTGTGATGCGTTTGGTATTATAGCATGTCCTAAGTTGGAGATACCTACCAATTGTGTGATGCCAAGCGAGTATGAGAGAGACTTGTCTTGCTAGTTGGTAGTGTGTGAAGTAAATAGGCGTCCTATCGGGAAGCTAGTCGTTTCCCATTGATTTAAGAGAGTCAGAGGCTAAATGTGAAGCTTGTGGGGTTGATAGGTGATCAGAGTGTGCAGCTGAAGCGTAATGTGTATCATGTGAATACGACTCATTGGAGTTAAGGATCAAGCATCAGAAGCTTGCGAGAATGATGCACGCCATTGGACATTCTAGAATGAAAGTGATATGAGAAAAGTTTTCGTGTTACTACCATGTCGGTGGAAGTATTGAGGCATATGTTCGTTTGAGGAATCGCAATATTATGGGATTAATGCGGTAAGACAAAATTATTGGTGTTATAGGTTATGTTGATGTTCTTATGACGGTGTTGATGGCAATGGTAATGACATGGTTATGTTCCGGCCTAAGAGTGAATGAGATTCTAAAGTGATGAGACAAGGAGTGAAATGAATTTGTACGTTCATAACTCAGGAGTATTACATCTTGTGGGTCGTTGTGGTTAACGATGTGGAATTTGGATTAGTGGAAGGCGAGTGGTTGTTGAAGTGAGGGTTCTAATTGAAAGAAGTAAGTTTTCTTGGACTGTAATTTCTAGTGTTGAGATTGTTGTAAACTCTTCTAAGGATAGTGTGGTGTTGCGGTGAGGAATTCTGAAGTCCGTGATTGAGATTCGAAGTTTCGTGGTTTAGATGGTTACTATCAAAGAATCATTGGGGATTTTTTTAAGTGCGGTTACCATTAACTTGGTGAACACGCAAAGGCCGAGCTTATATATGAGACGTGGCATGTGAAGAGAATTCGTGTGATTAAAGAAGTTGACTACTGCTTCGGTATTGATTTTGATTAATTAGAATGTGTTTTATCTGGTGCATTGTGATACGTTTAAGATGGGCCTTAAGAGTGTTATTACTTATGAGTCGAGACTACTGGAAACCAATAGAGGAAATAATCCTACGCATGATTAGGAACCAACAACTGTAATGTTAGTGATGAGATTTGAAGGTATTATTTGTTTGACTTGAGTTATTAAAGACTATGATTTAGAGTTGAATTGAGATTGATTGATCAAATGGCATTGGTTAACCAAGGAATTTGTAGTGAAATCTCGAGTTGATCTGAAAGGTGCATGATATTCAGAAACAAAGTGTGTGTTTCAGAACCTAAGAAGACTATTTTTAGGAAGGAAGTTACTGGATTTGGTTATGCATGTTTGACTTGCCAGAAGTCCAAGATTGAACATCAGAAGCCTTCAGGTATGATGCAGCCGTTGAAAGTTCCTGAATGGAAATGGGATAGCATTTCCATGGATTTTGTGACTGAGTTACCGAAGACTGCAAGAGGTAATGACTCGATATGGGTGATTGTGGATAGGTTAACTAAGTCGGCGCATTTCTTGCCGATGAAGATTAATCATTTTATGCAGAAGTTAGTTGAGATTTATATTAATGAAATTGTGAAGTTGCATGGAATACCTTCGAGTATTGTGTCGGATAGAGATTCGCGGTTTACGTCGAGGTTTTGGAAGAGTTTACAGGATGCTTTTGGGTACTAAGTTAAGGATGAGTTCTGCTTATCACCCGCAGACGGATGGTCAAATGGAAAGAACAATCCAATCTTTAGAAGATTTGCTGAGGGCTTGTGTGCTGGATCAAGGAGGATCTTGGGGTAGTCACTTGTCGTTGATTGAGTTTACATACAACAACAGTTTTCACGCTAGTATTGGGATGGCTTCATATGAGGCGTTGTATGGTAGACCTTGTCGAACTCCTTTGTGTTGGTATGAGTCGGGAGAGTGTTTTGTACTTAGACCTGAGATTGTTCAAGAGACAACGGAGAAGATTAAAATGATTCAGGAAAAGATGAAGATGTCGCAGAGTCGTCAGAAGAGTTACCATAATAAGAGAAGAAAAGCACTTGAATTCCAAGAGGGAGATCACGTGTTCTTAAGAGTTACTCCGATGACTGGTATGGGACGAGCTTTGAAGTCTAGAAAGCTCACTCCGTGTTTTGTTGGTCTGTATTAGATTATGCAGAGGATAGGAGAGATTGCCTATCGGGTGGCTTTACCACCGTCACTTGCGAATTTACATGATGTGTTTCATGTGTCACAGTTGAGGAAGTACATTCCGGATCTGTCACATGTGATTCAAATGGATGATGTTCAGGTGAGGGATAACCTGACAGTGGAAGCTTTTGCTGTTAGGATTGATGGTCGAGAATTGAATCAACTACGAGGTATAGAGATTGCTTTAGTGAAGGTATTGTGGGGCGGACCAGCTGGTGAGAGTTGGACTTGGGGGCGTGAAGATCAGATGAAGGAGTCGTATCCGACTCTGTTTACTTCAGGTAATTTTCAAGGACGAAAATTCTTAAAGTAGGGGAGAGTTGTAACGCCCCAAAAATCTAAATTAATCATTTATTTATTTATTTATTTATTTTAGAAGGAATTGAGAAGTTTTGGTAATTTTGGAGAATTTTGGATCAAAAGAGTATTTTTAAATAATTTAATAGAATGAATAATTAGTGTATTATTTATACAATTATTATTATTATTAAAAATATTAAGAAAAAGGGCAAGGTGGTCATAAAGGAAAAGGAGTAAGGGTAGAGTTGGGAGTTCATAAACTGGGATATTTTGTCTAAAGAGGAGAAGACCGATCAATTCTAACTTATCGTGTTTTGTGAAGAATATAGAGGAAGAGAAGGAGAAGAGCTCTAAGACTTGAAGATTGCTGAGGAATCTTAGAGAAGGAAGGAAGCTACGGATTTCTCTAAGGTATGGGGAGTTTTCACGGTTTATTATAATTTTATAGGAATTGGTTTATGAATAGATTAGGTTTTGTGGATTCTTGAGTAATTGTGGTGTTTGATGATATAGATTGTGTTAGGAGTGAGTGTTGTGATGAGAATGAGTGAAAAAAATTGGTGTATTTGATGTATGTGTATTGTGTGAGTCTTTTGGTCAAATTTCGTATTGGACAACACTGAATTTTGGGGTATTTTGAGTCAAAAACGCTGCAGAAAAATCACTTTTTGGAAAATTGGGGTTTTGTCGCATCCTGACACGGGCTGTGTCACACAACACGGGCACCCGTGTCAGCTTGCGGATTGGGGGCAAATAAAATTTTTGTTACAGAGCTCCTGACACAGGCAGTGTCACAGGACACGGGTGGCCGTGTCAGGCTACTGTTTCTGTTGTAATTTTTCTGTTTTGGGTTTTTAGTGCAGGCCTTCTGACACGAGCCGTGTCACAGGACACGGGCGGCCGTTTCAGGCAACTGTTTTGCTGTTTTTACTGTTTTTGACGTTTTCTCTTGCTGATTTTTGCTGTCTTGTTGTTTTGCTGCTGTATGGATGATAAAACATGATTGTATGATGATTACTTGTTGAATATGAAATGAATGATGCACAAGTTGATGTTTGATGAATTGCGGAGATTTTAGCATCATTGCATTTCATAGCATTTTATGTTGGGGCTTCGGTCCATTGGTAGCTTCAATCCCATCGTACGGATTGAAGTGATATGTTGATTATGCTGTGCTCCTTTTGGAGGGTTGATGGCCAGTGTCCATCCACGTTGAATCGGTACCACATGCACACTTTGCATTTCATTATAGTTGACATTGCATATGAATGATGTAAATGTGATTGTGTTGTGAAGATTTGTTGATGATGCTATAAAGTTGTTATTGCTTATTCTGTTTATTTTCCATGTCAATATATTATTATAATGGATTGTGATTTCTCACCCTGCCTGCTTGGAAACGTTGCCTCTTATGTGGGTAACTTGCAGATGATCAAGAGTAGGTTTGCGGTGCTGGAGGATGTAGCCTTTGAGTGTTTTCGCTTATCGTTGTTCTTATTAGTGTTTAGAGGTGTCCTGCTCTGTGTCATGTAACATCGGGTTGGGAATTGTTTGTGAACCTCGTGTTCTTTTGGTTTATGTTTGAATTTTCATATTGTTGATGTTATTTTGATTGGATACATTTCTTTATGAAGCATTTTATTGATTTGAATTTAAAGTATGATTACTGTTGCGTAGTTGTGAATTTTATGATGAGAACAGTGGTGAAACCTGTGTTACGGGACAGGATAATGATTACTAAATGATGTTTTGAATATATGTGCACCTTTCTCATTGATGTTACTCTGATAATATAAATTATTTTTCTAAAATTGTTTGTGGGGTAGAAGGGTGTTACATCTCTCACCTATTCTGATATTGATTGGTGTAGCCGTGTTCCTTCTGGAGCAATGATTATTGATAGTTGTGGTGATTTTCCCAACGTGCCTCTTCTTGGTACAAAGGGAGGAATCAGCTACAATCCGGTGTTGGCTCATTGTCAGTTGGGATATCCTTTGCGAGAGGTACCGAAGAACATTCATTTGGCCGGTCTCTTTTTCAAGGATGAAGAATCTCAGGTTGCTTTCAAGAGAGAAATTGTGGAAGCTTGGTGCAACATTCGTAGAAAAGGAAAGGAAAGTTTGGGAAATCTGAATTGTGTCTCTTCGGAACCTTACTTCCAGTGGGTTAAAAATAGAGCTATTACTTTGAAGATGCCTTATAAGCATCAGGAGCCTTTATCTCTAACTGATAAGAAGCCTATTCTCTACTTTATGGAAGACACAGAGAAGCTTCAGATCGCTTTGGCCGAGATGCAACAAGAGAGAGATGCATAGAAGAACAAGTATCAGATTATTGAGTTAGAGAATGCAAGGCTTTAAGAGCACTTCAAGAAGAAGAATGAAGATGAAGTTGCCAACAAGAAGAGAAAGGCGCAAGAGGATTTATTTTTCTCTCGCATTCAGCCAGTTTCCGATATTCCGAAGAGTTCAGAATCTCCTTGGAAGTTGATCGTCGATAAGTTTGCTGATGGAGAAGACTCATATGCAAGCCCACATCAAGAAGCTGGAAGATAGAGCTGGGACTTCTTCTCATAGGATTCTCTAGGGATCTAGTTTTCTTTATTCTCTATTGTTTTAGGATTCTTGAATTTGGACTTCCGAGATGTAATCTTTTCCATCATTAATGAATGAGATTTTGGTATTTCAGATAACAATGTTTGCAATATGCCTTATATTTCCTTGAAACTTTGCATCTGCATTTGCACATCAAGCATCATTTTGCATTGTTTCTTGCCTTTTCCAGGTGTCTTATGTTTACCTTTGGTCTTCATTTAGCCAAGTTGTCGCACCAGTATAATATTCGAGCTAATCTGAAGAAAAAGATGGATCAATTACAAAAAGAGAACCGTGAGCTTCGTGAAGAAGTATCAACTCTGAAGGATGGTTTGGAAAGACTCACTGCTATGATGGAAGCTCTGGTAGCTGCTCAGAATCAGCCACCACCACCTCATCCACTGCTTTCAACTCCTGTGCAAAGGGCAGTCATTTCTGAGATTGTCTCTACGCCCATCTCTGTGGTGCCTGCTAGTGTTCCTCAGTACTCCATGCCTCCTGGTTTCCCCTGGGGCATGCCTCCTAACTTTGTTCCTGAGGGTTATCAACCACCACCACCTCCTGAAATTCCAGTTGTTCCTACCTTCCAACCTGTGATGACTGTACCACCTCCTGTGGTTCATGCTGTTACTTTTGGTGAAGAACAGATTTTCCATACTGCTCCAAGTGAAAATGCCAGTGCTTATGATAGAATGGAAGAGATTCAAGACCAGTTTGCTAAAATGCTGAAAGAGATCAAAGCTCTGAGAGGTAAAGAGCTGTTTGGAAAGAATGGTCATGAGTTATGCTTGGTTCCTAATGTAAAGATCCCGCATAAGTTCAAAGTCCCTGACTTTAAAAAGTATAAGGGTAAATCTTGTTCGATGAGTCATTTGACTATGTATGCTCATAAGATGTCGACTCAGAAGGATAATGATCAGCTTCTCATTCACTACTTTCAAGATAGTTTGTCTGGTGGAGCTTTGAAATGGTACATGGGACTCGACAGTACTCGAGTTCGCACTTTCAAAGATTTGGGTGAGGCGTTTATGAAACAGTATAAGTATAATGTGGATATGGCTCCTGATCGTGACCAGCTTCGGGAAATGGCTCAGAAAGATAAGGAGACATTCAAAGAATACGCGCAAAGGTGGTGCGAGATTGCTGCTCATATCAGCCCTCCTTTGGAAGAGAAGGAGATGACCAAGATTTTTCTGAAAACTCTGAGTCCTTTCTATTATGAGCATATGATTGCTAGTGCCCCGAGTGATTTAACTGAGATTGTTAATATGGGGATGAGATTGGAAGAGGGTGTCCGTGAGGGACGTTTGTCGAAAGATGGCAATTCTACTGGAAGTTCAAAAAAATATAGTGGATGATTTGCCAAAAAGAAAGAAGGACAGACCAATGCCGTTTCTCGAGAAAGGTATAGAAGACCTCATGATATTAACAATCAGTGTCAGCAACATGTTGCATCTGTCACTTTTGTTATCAGTTCAGCTCCTGTTGTTTAGGCAGCTCCTGCTCAGCAACAATGTTCTAATCAGCCAAACAATCAACGGGGCCATTTTCAGAAGGATTTTGATCCGATTCCAATGACCTACACGGAATTGCTTCCTTGTTTAATTAAGAAGAATCTTGTTCAGACCCGTCCACCACCTGTTGTTCCAAAAGATTCACCATGATGGTATAAGCCTAAAGCTCATTGTGCTTTCCATCAGGGAGGAGCTAGGCATGACACTGAGAACTATTATCCATTGAAGATGGAAGTGCAAAGGTTGGCTAGAAGTGGTATTTTGTCTTTCGAAGATTCTAATCCTAATGTCCAATCAAATCCACTGCTTAATCATGGCAAGGCGTCTGTCAATATGGTTCAAGATTGCCCTAGTGAAGATCTTTCTGCGGCTGCAATTCTTGAAGATGACCCTGTAGGCTACATCCCGTTTGGTTCTAAAGATGATGTCATTCCTGCTGAAGACTGGGAGCCTTATTTGGAAGACCCCGGGTATATGTCCCCGGAGGATGCATATGTGCCTTTTTATTCCCCTCGGAAGAAGTTTAAGGAACTTGAATATGAAGTCAGCGCCATCATTGAAGATGATGAAGAAGAAGAACTTCCCAATTTCGTGACACATGGACAAGTCTGCCAGAATTGGATAGCTGTTGATGTTCCCACTATTGTTCATATTTCAAAGTAATTTGTTTTTGTTTCTTTCAAAAAATCCTTTCACTCTGCCCAAGGTGAAAGTGAATTTGTGAGGGCTTTGTTTCAAATTTATCATCATTAATAAAATGTTATTTTGTTTATCCATATTATGTTTTCCCTTTTTGCTTTATTTCTGAAAAATGGTAACATAAAAAACCAAAAAAAATAATAATAATGTGATAATCACTTTTATCTACATGATATTTGCACTTTTTGTCCATATTCTAAAATCAAACATAAATCATTGTGCAAATTGATTGTTAAACCCATTGAAAACAATGACCCTATGCCCCCTCCCAACTTTGAGTCCCCTGTGTTTGGAGCTGAAGAAGAGGATATTGAGGAGATTCCAGATGAAATTTCTCGGTTGCTTGAGCACGAGGAAAAGGCCATCCAGCCTCATGAAGAGCCAGTGGAATTGGTTAATCTGGGTTCAGAGGATGATATAAAAGAAGTCAAGATTGGGGCACTGCTTCAGTGAGATGTTAAGAAGAGGATTGTGGAGCTTCTTAGAGAATATGTTAATGTGTTTGCTTGGTTTTATCAAGACATGCCTGGTCTTGATACTGATATTGTGGAGCACCATTTGCCATTGAAGCCTGAATGTCCACCGGTGAAGCAGAAATTGAGAAGAACTCATCCCGACATGGCTGTGAAGATCAAAGAGGAGGTTCAAAAGCAGATTGATGCTGGTTTTCTTGTGACTTCTGAGTATCCTCAATGGGTGGCCAATATTGTGCCTGTTCCAAAGAAAGACGAAAAAGTCCATATGTGCATTGACTATAGAGATTTGAATAAAGCGAGCCCAAAAGTTGATTTTCCACTGCCACACATTGACATGTTGGTAGATAATACTGCTAAATTCAGTATCTTTTCTTTTATGGATGGATTTTCCGGTTATAATCAAATAAAGATGGCACCCGAGGATATGGAAAAAACAACATTCATTACACCCTGGGGAACATTCTGTTACAGAGTGATGCCCTTCGGTTTGAAAAATGCTGGTGCAACGTACCAAAGAGCTATGACTACTTTGTTCCATGATATGATGCATAAAGAAATTGAAGTCTATGTGGATGATATGATTTGTAAGTCGAAGACTGAAGAAGATCATATTGAGTACTTATTGAAGCTGTTTCAACGTTTGAGAAAGTTTAAGCTCCGTTTGAATCCTAATAAATGCACTTTTGGTGTCCGTTCTGGAACATTGTTGGGCTTTATTGTCAGCCAAAAAGGCATTGAAGTTGATCCTGGTAAAATTAAATCCATTCAGGAAATGCCGCGCCCAAAACAGAGAAACAAGTAAGAGGATTCTTGGGACGTTTGAATTATATCTCCCGATTTATATCCAATATGACTGCCACATGTGCGCCGATCTTCAAGCTTCTTCGCAAAGATCAGGGTTGTGTCTGGACAGAGGAATATCAGAAAGCTTTTGAAAAAATTAAAGAGTATCTGCTTGAACCTCCGATTTTGTCTCCTCCTGTGGAAGGAAGACCTTTGATCATGTATTTGACCGTGCTGGAAGAGTTTATGGGTTGTGTTCTAGGTTAACAAGATGAATCTGGTCAAAAAGAGTTTTCCATTTATTATTTGAGTAAGAAGTTCACCGATTGTGAGTCTCGGTACTCAATGCTTGAAAAGACATGTTGTGCTTTAGCTTGGGCTGCCAAGCGCCTCCGCCAGTATATGTTGAATCATACAACTTAGTTGATATCTAAAATGGATCCAATCAAGTATATCTTTGAAAAGCCTACTTTAACTGGGAGGATTGCTCGTTGGCAAATGTTGTTGTCAGAATATGATATCGAGTACCGAACTCAAAAACGATAAAAGGAAGTGTTTTAGTTGACCATTTGGCACACCAGCCAAATGATGATTATCAACCTATCAGGTTTGATTTTCCTGACGAGGATGTGATGTATCTAAAGGTTAAAGATTGTGAAGAACCATTACCTGATGAAGGGCCTGAGCCTGGATCCCGTTGGGGTTTGATTTTTGATGGAACTGTTAATGAATATGGCAATGGTATTGGGGCAATAATTGTTACTCCTCATGGTTCTCATATTCCTTTCACTGCAAGGTTGATGTTCACTTGCACAAATAATGCGGCTGAGTATGAAGCATGTATTATGGGCTTGGAAGAAGCCATTGATTTAAGAATCAAGATTCTTGATGTATACGGAGATTCAGCCCTGGTGATTAATCAGATTAAAGGAGAATGGGAGACGCGTCAACCTGATATGATTCCTTATCGAGATTATGCAAGAAGGTTGTTAACTTTCTTCAATAAGGTTGAGTTTCACCATGTACCCAGAGCAGCAAATCGAATGGTGGATGCTTTAGCCACTATATCCTCCATGATTGTGGTGAATCGGTGGAATGATGTGCCCAAAATTGATGTTATGCGGCTTGATAGGCCAGCTCATGTATTTGCGGTTGAAGAGGTTGTTGATGATAAACCATGGTATTATGATATTAAATGCTTTCTTCAAAATCAAGAGTACCCGCCTGGGGCATCCAAGAAAGATAAGAATACTTTGAGAAGGTTGGCTGGCAGTTTCTTCTTGAACGATGATGTGTTGTATAAAAGAAATTATGACATGGCCTTGCTCAGATGCGTGGATAGACACGAAGCAGACATGTTGATGAAAGAGATTCATGAAGGATCTTTTGGTACCCATGCCAATGGGCATGCAATGGCTAAGAAAATGTTGAGGGCAGGTTACTATTGGCTGACAATGGAATCTGACTGTTGCAAATTCGTGAAGAAGTGCCATAAGTGCCAGGTTTATGCTGACAAAATTCATGTGCCTCCAACTCCTCTCAATGTTATCTCTTCTCCATGGCCTTTCTCCATGTGGGGCATTGATATGATTGGAATGATTGAGCCTAAAGCGTGGAATGGACACCATTTCATATTGGTGGCTATTGACTATTTTACCAAGTGGGTTGAGGCGGCATCATATGCCAATGTGACCAAGCAAGTAGTGGTTCGGTTTATCAAGAATCAAATCATTTGTCAGTATGGTGTTTCGAGCAAGATTATCACTGATAATGGGTCGAATCTGAATAACAAGATGATGAAGGAATTATGCGATGAGTTTAAGATTGAGCATCGTAATTCTTCTCCTTACATACCTAAGATGAATGGGGCTGTTGAAGCTGCAAATAAGAATATTAAGAAGATTGTTCAGAAGATGGTTGTTACTTACAAGGATTGGCATGAGATGCTCCCTTTTATTTTGCATGGGTATCGTACATCCGTCCGCACTTCAACAGGGGCAACCCCTTTTTCTCTTGTTTACGGTATGGAAGCAGTGCTCCCAGTAGAAGTTGAAATCCCTTCTATGAGAGTTTTGATGGAAGCTGAATTGTCCGAGGCTGAATGGTGCCAAAGCAGATATGATCAGTTGAATTTGATTGAAGAGAAAAGAATGACGGCCTTGTGTCATGGCTAATTGTATCAACAGAGAATGAAGAAAGCTTTTGATAAGAAGGTTCGACCTCGTGTGTTCAGAGAAGGCGACCTCGTGCTCAAAAAGATCTCAACTTTTACCAATGATTCTAGGGGTAAGTGGACTCCTAATTATGAAGGCCCATATGTTGTTAAGAGAGCCTTCTTTGGTGGTGCATTACTTCTTACAACTATGGATGGTGAAGAGTTCACTCGTTCTGTGAATGCCGATGCAGTCAAGAAATACTTCGCCTAAAAAATAAAAAGAACAGCTCGCTAAGTTGAAAACCCGAAAGGGTAGCTTAGGCAAAAATGAGCGTCTCGGTGGGCTGAAAACCCGAAAGGGAGGTCCAGGCAAAAATTAGAGACAAAAACAGAAATAATCATCCCGGTAGATTGAAAACCCGAAAGGGCAATCTAGGCAAAAGTTAGGGATTATGGCAAGTAACTGCATCTGGGCAGTCTTGATCGTTGAAAGCAACATTGTCTATCAAGGATTGTGCTTCAATCATCCTCAACTGAAGTTTTGGGCACAGTGGAATTCAAAGTTGTTAGGGAGAATAGTGGTCATTGTATTTCAATGTAACCCTTTCCATGTATTTACCATTTTTCAAACTTTGTAATGATCCATGGAATTACGCCATTTGCGGACTTCCATTCTATTAATAAAATTTAGGCCTGTGTCCCTTTGTTTGCAATTCTTATTTTGTTTCTGTTTGCAAAATTTCATTTATTTTTTATGATGATTTTTGAAACAAAATGTGAATAATTGATTTAAATTTTTGAAAATTATAAAAACATTTTCCTTTGAGTTATGAATGTGAAAAGGAACATCAATGGTTATTCCAGGGATGGTAAGATCGATGTTTTCCTCAGCAGGGTTCGTTCTTGCTCCTTTGGCAGAATTTATTGACAACTCCCCAGTAGAGTTTGTCGATATTTCCCCAGTAAAGTTTGTTGATATTTCCTTAGCAGAACTTGTTCCTATGAATGTGATCAGTTGTTGACAAGGTGATAAGTTTGTTATGGTGTGTTGAATTCATAAGGTCCAATGCTGTTTGGTTTCTCCCCAGCTAGGTCTTGATCCGAATCCTCTCCAGCTGATTATGTTATGGTCAGGCAGTTGAGTAGTTTTGAGGTCCACTTCTCCTTAATGGTGGTCTCCACGTAGAGATTCATTTTTGTTGTCCCCAGCCGAAATCATATGAGGAAGCTTCACTCAGAGTTTCATCCTCTAGAGGTGATGTTGTTGCTTTGGATGTCCCCAAACAAAGAGCGATGTTATTCTCTTCTAAGAAGCATTGACGTGGTGATCGCTAGTCGTGTTTCATCTTGTCTTGTGGGTGTTTTTATCTCCAGGTTGTTCTACCCATGGATTTATCCTTGATGATTCTCCAACGGAGGCAGTGTATTATCGTTTCCAATTATAACACAGTGAGATTAATTTCTCATTTCCCGCGGCAATTCCAAGATGTACTTCTCTCCGGATTGTTTTTCAGAGATTTATCCTCCTAGTGAAGATTATGCATCACTATTGTGGCTATTCCCCAGTGAAGTCGCTAATGATATCTCTTTTAGTCACCTATTGGGTTTTCTCTCATTTATGATGAGTATTGATCTAAAATCCCCCACAGTTTGACCTGTTGCTGTTTTCTCAGCAAGTCCAAGATGCCTCGCTCAGATTGGCTAATCCTCTGAGAGTGTTCTCGTATCTCCAGCAGATCTACCTTGTTTTCCCAATGGACTTCGAGTAGGTGTTTATATGTCTACAATCCCCAACGGATTCATTATTTTTCTGCAGCAGATCTCTTCATCCTTTTGAAATGGAAGTTTCTGTGAATTTTTATTATCCCCAGGGAAAGTCAGAAATATTTGGGTTGTTATGATTCCCTGACAGCTTTCCTGCCATTTTCAAAGTAGAGTTTATGTTGTTATCCTCTTTGTGGATCATCTATGTTAGAAGATTGATATTTGGGTTTTTCCCCAAGGAGTATCTTCCTCTCCAGCAAGATTTGAGCCTTGTAGTAGGATTTATTTTCCTTTGATGGCTTTTGTTTATCTCTTACAGGATTTATTCAGCTAAATGCCTGGCAGAGTTGCTAATGATATCTCCATCTTGTTGACATTAGCCGAGTATTCAGTGGTGTCGTGATGTTTATTCCACCCTCTGCTTATCCTTTATGTCTGTTTTGTCAGCATATTCATACTCATAAGCATCGTATGCGCATTCATTTGTTGTGCATAGCATGTTGTTGTTGCATGGTGCATTTTGCATTTGTGTTGGTGTTTCTTTGCTCTCTGGTGTTGTTATCCCCGTAGAGCGTGTGTGTCCTATCTCCATGTAGAGTGTCGACCCGTAAGCAGAAAATTGCCCATCTTTGTTAATTCCCCACTGATTTTATTTCTCGTGGAAGATTTTGATTCAGTTTCCTCTCCAGTTCATTATCTGGATGGAATTAGTCCCCAGTTGAGATATTTCCTCCTCGGGATGAGTCTTGTTTAACCGTTTCTCTCCAGCTTGTTCCTGGATTGAACTTTGGTCCCCTGCACTATTTGTTTGGATCTCTAGGCTGTGAAACCTAGATTGAGAGTGCATTTATTTTGCACCTTTGAGGATTCTGCGCCCTTCAGCTGAAATCTGCGTATGATTCCCCTTTTGGAAGGTTTAATATTGTTTCATGGCAGTCCTTTATTTGAGAAGCCTGAGGCGATGTAGTTAATATCTTTTATGACTCCAATGAATGGTAAGTCTCTTTGGTTTGATAGGACAGTTCGTTGTTGAGAATTTGTTACTCCGATGAATGGTAAGTCTCTTCGGTTTGATGGGACAGTTCGTTGTTGAGATTTTGTTACTCTAATGAATGGTAAGTCTCTTCGGTTTGATGGGACAGTTCATTGTTGAGGTTTTGTGACTCCGATGAATGGTAAGTCTCTTCGGTTTGATGGGACAGTTCGTTGTTGAGATTTGTGACTCCGATGAATGGTAAGTCTCTTCAGTTTGATGGGACAGTTTGTTGTTGAGATTTGTTACTCTGATGAATAGTAAGTCTCTTCGGTTCGACGGGACCGTTTGTTGTTGAGGTTTTTGTGACTCCGATGAATGGTAAGTCTCTTCGGTTTGATGGGACAATTCGTTGTTGAGATTTTTCTACTTCGATGAATGGTAAGTCACTTCGGTTTGACGGGACAGTTCGTTGTTGAGGATTTTGTTACTCTGATGAATGGTAAGTCTCTTCAGTTTGATGGGACAGTTCGTTGTTGAGATTTTGCTACTCCGATGAATGGTAAGTCTCTTCGGTTTGACGGGACAGTTCGTTGTTGAGGATTTTGTTACTCCGATGAATGGTAAGTCTCTTCGGTTTGACGGGATAGTTCGTTGTTGAGATTTTGCTACTCCGATGAATGGTAAGTCTCTTCGGTTTGACAGGACAGTTCGTTGTTGAGGATTTTGTTACTCCGATGAATGGTAAGTCTCTTCGGTTTGACGGGACAGTTCGTTGTTGAGATTTTGTTACTCCGATGAATGGTAAGTCTCTTCGGTTTGATGGCACAGTTCGTTGTTGAGATTTGTTACTCCAATGAATGGTAAGTCTCTTTGGTTTGATGGGACAGTTCGTTGTTGAGGTTTTCTACTCCGATGGATGGTTAGTCTCTTCGGTATGCTAGAGACAGTTCATTGTTGAGGTATTGTTTTTCCCGATGGAGCCTTGCTGTGCTAAGTCTTCCCTGTTGGGTTTTATCCTTGTTGTGATGTGGTTTATTTCCACATACACTTATCCCCAGTTTATCTCCTCCCTTTGTTGGGATGTGTTTTCCCCTGCGGAGTCTTTTCTCTTTTCTTTTGCTCACCAGTTTTTGTTTATCTCCTGTGGCATATTCTCCCCACAGTGGTCTTGTGTTTGCATATCATTTGCATGATCATATCATTTTGTGGTCTCTTAGGGCCAAAAATTGGGTTGTTGTTATATTTAAGTCTCTTCTATCTCGTCGAGACAAAGATGCCCATCTTCGTATCTCCGGATAGAAGAAACTTAAATAGGGGCAGCTGTAATACCCTAATTTTTACCCCTAAGATCCCACGTGTCATTTGCATTTTTGCATACCACAAACAAGATCACATATTGGTTCCGTCTTTGATAGGATTGTGCCTTGCAGGGATTTTTGGTATTGTGTGCATTTGATTGCTTAATTTGTTTATATTTTACTAACCATTAATTAAAATCCAAAAATATTTTGTTTTCTTTCACTAACACTTTCAGGGGAAGAACAGGGTAAAAATACCAAAAATCGGTCCCGCGGCTCGAATGAATTTCATCTGAGAAAAGTCAAAGTTAATCTGCAATTAATTCAAAAATTATCTGATCAAGAGTTTCCAAGATTTAATTGATTACTATTCAAGGGACTCCAAGGTTCATGTGTTTATTTCCATGCCTTCTTTGACAAGCAAGAAAATCGAACCAGAGCCAAGACAGCACATCAAAAAGCTATTTTTTCTCATTTTTCACTGTGTTAATAGATTAACCTAATTGCACTGTGAAGTGGTTAATCGATTAACACGTGCAATTTTTGAAAAAAAATGTGCCAAATTCAAATTCTGCAGCAATTGGCACCAATTTTCACCATTTTGATCACATGTGGAATATTCTAGACCATCCCATTTTAATTCCCTACATCATTTTGATCATTCCCCACCATGTACCATCACTAATCACCACTCTTTTGTGATTTCCCTCCAAATTTGAATTCCAATCCTAATTTTGATCTTCCAATCCTAATTCCAAACCACCAATTTTCCCAAGCCTAAATTCTATAAATAGAGGCTTCATTTCATTCATTCCACAAGCTTTTGATAGCCAACAAACCCCTTGCAATTTCTCTCCCCAAACCACAAATTCACCAAAGCTCTTCTTTCTTCTTTTGAAAGTTAACAAGAATTCACATTGAATCTTGTTCAACTTTGAGCTAAACCTTCATTCATTCTTGTTTTTGTTCATCAATCACAGTAGATCAAGGTTTTGGAGTGTAGATCTTGCTGCAATTGGAAGGATTTTCTGATTTGGAGTGGTAATTCACTTTTCACCATTGTTGAAGCTTCATCTTCATCTTCCATAATTTAGATCCTTTGTTAATCTTGTTTGCTTGATCTTTGGATCTTGTAATTTGTGTTGATTGTTGGTTTTTGCTGTTGTTTTACTCCAAAGTTCGTGCACAATTGAATCCCTGATCCAAAGATGTTTGAAGAAATGAGTGATCAAGGATTTGTCAATTTTTAAACTGATTTTCTGCTATTTTCACAGTGTTAATCGATTAACCAAAACATGTACAATTAGGTTAATCGATTAACAGCTTGTTTTTGCGCAAAAAGCTGGAAGTTTACATTGGTTAATCGATTAACTTAATTACACTGTGAGTTGGTTAATCGATTAACATAATTACACTGTCAGTTGGTTAATCGATTAAATAGCATCCAAAATGTGAAAAATGCTTGTTTTTGGGACTGTTTTGGTTTTTTTTGCCATTTTCTTCCCTTTTCTTTGTTCTTAGCCTTAGATCACATATTTGTGTGGTTTAATTTGGCTTTCTCTTCATCTATTTCTCTTTTCTTTTGATCGATGAAAGTCTAAACGATCTTGGAATTCCGTTGTTGAATTTCGATCAAGACTAGATCGTTACCACTTTTCTTTTCGTGCGGTATTGCTTTTGGATGATGATCTATATATCGTTCATCTAGCATACATTCGCACAAAGAGCTATTGACCGGCCTCATTGTAGGATAATTACTCCGTAAATTACTTGGCGATTGCTTAACATAGCGCAATATTTGTCCCGTATCGGAAAACTATCAAGAATGGTTGATTATTTGTCTTATGGTTCAAAACTCATGAAACTTGTTGTTAGGAGGCTTTGGTCTTATCAATCCTCTAATGAGTTTCATCAACCTTGACCTAAGTGCAATTATTCAATTGTTATTGATCACTAACACTAACAACTAATCACTAACTTACTAAAAATATTTTGTATTAATTTTGTTTATGTTTCCTTCTTGCTCCCTATCTCTTTTATTTTTATGCTTTATTTCATATCATGTTTATGCTTCTGCAATTTTTCCTTTGTCCGTTGGGCACACGTTTATGCTTATGCCTTTTTTCACTTTGTCCATTTGGACTCAAAAACATTAATGAAGGCTTAAAACCATAAAAAAACTTAATTCTCCTCATCTTGGACTATTGGTTACTATCCTATGCTTTGGAGTGATCTCTTTATGGACCTCTTTTGAAGTAATATTGGACTTATGGACCTAGAATTAGGACTTCTTATCCCTTTGCTTGGAGTATTGATTGAAGACTTGCCTCTATTTGGCCAATTTGCTTAAGGATGGAATTCTTTTAATTCTGCTTTGAAGTGGCTCCATTTGTGGTTAGATCATTCTATTCCTTAGCTTTAAATTTATGCACTAGGATAGTCACTTCTTCTCCACCCCTTCTTTAATTTTCAAATCCTCTCCCTTTTTCAAAACCATCTTATTTTCAAACTATCACCTCTTTCATAATAAAACCTTGACTTCGGTCAAGTGATTTTTTTAAGCTTTGTTTTCTTTAATAAATGTCAATCCATTTAACTATATTTTGACCATTTCATAAAAACATAAAAAATATAAAGCTCATTCAAATTTTTTGTGCTTTTATGCACATTTTTTTCTTCTTAACTTTTTTCATAATTTTAGACATGATTCATTTCTTTAAGCAGAATTATTCGCTTAGAAATGACGACTTGTCTTTACACTAAAAAATAAACCACAACCAATAATTTTTGTTCTTTGTACCACGAACTACGGGGTTTTGATCCTACATTGCACATCGAGGGTACGTAGGCATGAGGCGATAAGTCTCTCCAAACACAAAAATATTAAAAAAATATTTCTCTTCTCATTCCTCCTAATCTCTTTTCAAGAAAACCATTTTCAAACCAAAAAGCGGTAGATATTTCAAAGGGCTCCTATAGAGTACTATAGACGTTTTGGGTGATAACATCTTCCCATTGCGTAACCAACCCCCTTACCCATTCTCTGTTTGTTCTCGTCTTTTAGAACTCTTGACGTTTTGTTCACTCTTTTTCCTTTCCCTTTGTGGATAAAATAAAAGTGTGGTGGCGACTCTTGCTTATTTTTTAGTTAAGTTAATCAATAGCTTACACTCACAAATTTCCCTGCTACACGTAGTTAATGATATCTTGTCCTGCGACTTTTGTAAATTCATCAACATGGTGTTAGACATTTTTGGAATGTTCTGAGTAAAGATTCCATGACTTTGGGGGAACATGTGTATTATTTTCAAGATTACTCTGCTGATAGGCATGGTCTGGCTGACTCTCTTGCCCCGAGTCTTCCGTGCATGGCTTCCAGATAGGCAAGTCATCCAGGGGATTGTAATAATTGTAGTCAAAGTTGTCCTTCATCAGATTGTCTTCCTCTAATGATTTGGGTGGAGCACGGTATCCTTCGGGATCACAATCTCCGTAGATCATTCTGACGTCTGATCTTGGTATATATCTTGGGCTTTGCTTTGGAGAGCAGAATGACATGTACATTTCTCCCTGAGATATATAACCTTCATCGTTGAGATAGGACTTCCACTCCTCATCTATATCAGAAGAGTTGTTCCCATCGATGGTGTGGACTTCTTGAGATACTGGGTGGAGGAAACCTCCGCTGTGGAAGAAATCCTGAATGGGACGAAAACTTTCATCCTTCTTCGTAGTCTGGGAACAGGTCGGAGAGAAACCAAGACCTTTTTTGTCTTGTTATTAGTAGGAATTACAATCTGTCCCCATCCTTTTATGTCACCACTCCCCACTACTTTGAGAGCGTCCTTATATGAGGAAATTGATGTTCCTTTTTCTTGGTGATTCTCATTGCTCACCGAGAGTGCTTGAAACTAAGTTCCAACAATCTCCTCTGGTTTTACACAGGAGAATGATGATAAGTTGCTCACGATTAAAGGTTGTTCTACACATACCGTGGCCAATTTGTCATTCTTGATGAACTTCAGCTTTTGGTGAAGTGTCAAAGTGACTGCTCCGGCTTCGTGTATCCAAGGTCTTCCTAATAAACAGTTGTATGCTGCTCGGATGTCCATGACCTGGAAAGTGAATTGGAAAGTGTGAGGACCGATGGTTATGGGAAGATCGACTTCGCCGATAACTGTTTTTTTGGATCTGTCAAAGGCTTTGACGATGATCTCACTACCTCTCATCGGAGTACCTTGAAAAGATAGTCGAACCAAAGTTGACATTGGCATGACATTTAAGGATGAACTTGCGTCTACCAGTACGCTGGCTAAAGCATCGTCCTGGAAATTGACCATGATATTGAGTGCCATATTATGGTTCTTGCCTTCCTCCCGTAGTTCTTCATCACTGAATCCTAAGTTGTTGCAGGAAGTGATGTTGGAGATAATGCTGTAAAATTGACTTATGGTCACATCTTGTTCTACAAAGGCCTATTCCAAGACTCTCTGTAGGGCCTCTTTGTGAGTTTCTGAACTAAGCATGAGAGATAATACAGAAATCCGAGATGGAGTTTGCAATAATTGATCCACAATGTTGAACTCGCTTTTCTGAATGAGCTTCAGCATTTCATCGTTGTTCTTCACAGGTTCCGTATTGACTTGTTGGTTAGGAACTTCGACTTGAGGTTCCTTTTCTTTGGTAGGCTCTCCAACTCCTCTGTTGAAGATCCGACCACTCCGGGTAACTCGACTGATGTCGGTGATGTTCACAACGGAGGGTAATGGAGTTTCTTTTCCATTTTCTATGGTCGTTGCACCATACTTGTATGGGATAGCCTTTTCTGACTTGTACAGCATTGGACCTGGTAGGTAGACGACCACAGGGGGTTTTTGGGGCTTTTGACCATCGAGGCAACCTCGATCAGCTCTAAGTTTGGAATTTTCCTACTATCAAGAGGAACTTTTGACTCATTGAGTAGAGGAATTATGGCGCAAACGTCCTTGGTTATTCCATGATTGGAGACTATGATAATACTTTCGTCTAGTAGTCCTTGGTTCTTGCTTTGAACAGGGAGGCAATCTTGTATCATGTTGATTGACTCAGAATTCAAGCATGGTTGAATCTCCTTTAGGTCTAACTGATGCTGGAGGGCTACTCGTACGAGATAGTATCCCTTGTTTTCTGAGCATATTCCACAGCATTCATAATTGTGAGGTGGTACCCAACCATATCGGCTTTGTATGCAATGCATCCTTGGCCAGTAGAAGTGGAAATAACTTTGCATACAACATTGGTATAGGGTCGAACCTTGATGGTCGTGTAGTACGATTGTTATTATTATACTGTGGGAGAGCCTGCTAAAGAGGTTGTTGCGGCCTTTGCTGATACTGTTATTGATTTGGTTGGCTCTGAGCAACCTGAGGTTGATATGTTAGAGTTGGCGTTGGGTTGATAGGGGAAGTTACTGCTGCTACCAATTGATACCTTCTCCTTTGCTTTCCTAGAGAGATATTACTGATATCATGCTCTTTCTTCTTTTAGAAAGCACTACCGTATCTTTTAGTACTGCTGGATAGCTCTGCATCTTTGACCAATCGTCCTTCTCGGACTGCTTCTTCAAGGCGCACTCCCATGTTCACCATTTCAGTTAAGTCACTAGGTGCACTTGCAACCATTTGATCGTAATAAAACGAGCTTAATGTTTTCAGGAAGATCTTTGTCATTTCCTTTTCCTCGAGAGGAGGACAGATCTGGGTGGCGATTTAACGCCATCTCTGAGCATATTCCTTGAAGTTTTCTTTATCCTTTTGTGACATTGCTCTGAGCTGGTCCCTATCTGGTGCCATGTCCAAGTTGTATTTATACTGCTAAACGAAGACTACCCCGAGATCTCTGAAAGTACCAATCTTGGTGCGGTTTAAACCCATGTACCATTTTAGTGCGGCACCGGTTAAACTGTCTTTGAAGTAATGGATTAGTAGTTGTTGATTTTCTGTCTGAGTCGACATTTTCCGAGCGTACATCACCAAATGACTTTGAGGTCAAGAGTTGCCTTTATATTTTTCAAAGTCTGGCACCTTGAATTTGTGCGGTATCTTTACATTAGGGACCAAACAGAGGTCGGTGGCGTCTTTTCCAAACAAGTCTTGACCGTGAATGGCATGCAATTCCTTATGCATTTCCAAGAATTATTCCTGGAACTCATTCATCTTTTCGTATACTTCTTCGTTTCTGCCAGAAGTAGCCTGTGGAATCTGTTTCTCAAGGATATTGTGTACCATTGGTTATGGTATAGTCATTACGGCGGTAACTCTTGGCGCTTCAGTGACCTGAAGTTTGTAACCTTCAGGAGTTTCTGTTGTAACTCTTGCATCTTCATTGACCTGAAGTTTGTAACCTTCAGGTCTGGCGGTTCCTACTATAACTTCCGAGTCATCAGTGACTGGTGGGATGTATTCTTCAGGTATAAAGTTGAGAGGCATGCCCCAGGGGAAACCTTTAGGCATGTTGTATTGAGGATGACTGCCAAGTGTCTCAAATGTTGGTGTGGATGTAATCTCCAAGATCACAGTCCTCTGATGTTGTTGTTCCTGGGCTGCTACCAGGGATTGCATGTCGCTGTAGAGTTTTTCCAAACTCTTCTTTAGAGCGTTTATTTCTTCTCTCAACTCTATTCTCTTCCTCGAGATCGTCCATTTTATTTTGTCGATTGGCCCGAGTATTGTACGAATGAGACAGTTTGACTCTAGAGCGCGACACATATGTGAGACTCAAAGACAAAGATGTGTTATGTGAGAATGATGAATGATATGCAGAGAATGAGAATGATATTTTTTTAGTTTTTTTTTTTAAAATAACTTTTAACAATTATATTGCAAATATCATACAACGAGCGAGACCCTTTTATTGAACTCGAAAGATTGCAATATTTTACAAGGAAAAGTACAGTATTTTACAAGGTACGATAAGGAAAATTATGCCTATGGATCCTGAGTCCTCTCTGAGGAGAGCTCAGATGCTGGTTCTTGAACTTTTCTTTTCTTTGATTGGGCTCCTTCAGCCGTTGTCGAGTCGACGATTCTCTGCCAAGTGAAAGGAGTGAGCAAATTTCTTTGTTCCTCCTGACTTTCTATAGCATGCTGCTCTAATATCTCAATCAGAGCATACTTTTCCTTTAGCAGTTCCTGAATCTTGGTACATTCCAAATTAAGAATCTGGTAATTGTTCTTCCAAGAGTTTTTCTCGCGTTGAACTTTGTTGAGAGCGACCTGGAGTTTTTCCGCATCAGACATGAAATAAAGGACAGATTCCTTTAAGCGAAAAACTTCTTGGAGAGCATAAGGCATCCTCAGTTTGATGGCTCTAGTTTGTACCCAGTGGAGATAAGGTTCTGCAGAGATATAGTTTGGCCTCCCCAGGGACTCTCTCCCCTTCCTGTGAATATGTTGCCAGTCATGCATTATTTCTTTCTTTAGTGCCCTGTCATTTTCTCCTTCCTTGAAGAAAAGACCTTCCAGATGAGCATTATGTGGAATATTCTTCATCAGGTATCCAAGTTGACGGTGAGCTAAAATTGGATGATAATTGATCCCTCCTTTAGTACCAATGAGGGGTACATTGGGGAAATTTCCACACTTGTTGATGATTTTTATCCCGTCATAGATCTGATTGTACCAATCTATGTCTGAATTGGTAAGAGACATAATCCTCTACGACCATCGCATATTACTCTTGTGATCCCAAAAAGCAGCAGACTTGGGCAGGTGGGAAATAAACCATTTGTAGAGTAATGGTACACAGCATGTGACCACCCCTCCGTTGTACAAATTCTTTAAGTGTACAGAATGATAAGCATCCACGAGCAAGATTGGTATTGGGTTTCCAATTAAGAATATCTTAACAGCATTGGTGTCGACGAAGTTGTCAATGTTAGGAAAGAGGGATAACCCATATATGAGCAGAACAAAGACATCTTCGAAAGCAGTTATATTTCCTATACTAGCAAAGTATAGAGCTTTCTCCATCAGGAATTTAGCTAGTAAACCCTGGATTCCACCTTTGGTAGTCAAGTGAGTCCTAATTTCTGACTCATCCAAAGAAATTGCTCTTGCAATGGCTTGATCCTTTGGAATTTCTTCCAGTCTAGAAAATGGGTCTTGATCAGTGATAGGTAAATCAATCAGGTGGGAGTACTCTTCCAGTGTTGGTGTGAGCTAGTAATCTGGAAAAGTGAAGCAGTGGTAAACCAGATAGTAGAACTGAACCAGTGTAGACAGGATCCCTTCAACCATGTTGCCCTTCAAAAGAGACAACAGCCCCCCGTGCTTTGCTTAGAAAGCCTCGGGATTAGTAATCATCCTTCCCAATTTCCTTAGGTCTTCTAGTTTTGGAACCTTGAAGGTGTACTTGTGCGTTTTTCTTCTTCCGAAATCCATAACGCAACCTCTCTGATATTTGTAATTATTTTTTCAGTTCTTTTAGAAAAAGATTTTTTCTTGTTTGAAAATAGTTTTTTTTAATGAATGCATGGCCGCATGAATGTAGCAAACAAAAACATTTGAAAACATGGGTTTAGGGATTCATCGTCACGAGCATGGAGCCATGGATCTACCCACCCCCAAAGGTGTGTACTAATAGGTCAATTTTTGTACTTGTACAATTGGTTCTAACAAAGGTTCCCAAAATCATTGACCCCTCTTAGGGATACTAACAACAAGCTGATTGACTCAAGAGCGTTGTAATATCCTAAGATGAATCTCCTAGTATCGCGTATCAACTATTCCCGATAGTCACCGCACTACCTAATGTTTTAATGGTTAAATGTCTACTAATCCTCAGCTTCAATGGGAACCCAATGGGATAAACAATGCTTTAACGGCATGCTCGTTCAACATTGGTAAATCCACGCGGGCACCTCCACTGATTCAGTGGACTGCCGAGTTAGTTTGGTCGGGATTCACTCCCTATAAGCCTTCCTAGATACGCCACCACTTATCTTAATGTTCTCTCGGACTCACCACATGCGTATTAATCGCATTCCCAGATAACAGTAATTTAAACATGGGTATCAAATAATATGACAGCAGATTATATATATATATATATATATAATGAGAAAGAAAGTAAATAAACAGAAAAAATAAATGCAAAGCAATGCCTAGACCTCTTAGGAATTCTAATCCTTAAACTCCCCAGCAGAGTCGCCATTTTTCTGTAGCATGCGGTATTTGTCGGTGACGTGACCACATTATCGCAGAAGGATTTGAGGCTTGGGTGCTACTTTTTGATTTCTATATTTATCCTATGAAGCTGGAAAGGAAAGGGAAGATATCTAAAACTAACCTTGCACGCAAATGTTTTCTTTAACAAATTCTAAGAGATCGGGGAACGGGGTCTGGTTATACAAAGGGAAGCTATTAACACCCAGTGTATCTATGGTAATCCATAGGAACCTTCTTTTGCATGTATTTCTATTAATTTGAAATGCTTTCTTGTGTTTATCGGTTGTGGATTGTGAAAGTTTCTCCTTTGGGAGTGTTGAGAAAATGTTTTTGTTGTTTTGGGTTTTCTGTTGTTTTTGGGAAGGTACTAGACCTAAAGTTTTTTATTTGTCTGCTCGCTGAGATTTCGCAATCTTATGTCTACGTATTCCCGTAAAGAGATTTGGGAAATCAAAGCAATTGTATTTCCTCCTATTCTATGGGAGGAAAAATGTTTGGTGTCTTGTTCAAAGCCCAAGATTGAAGTTGTTTGAGTGTTTGTGTCTTGTTCAAAGCCCAAGATTGAAGCTAAAGGTTGACTGAGAGAGAGAATTTGTCATCTCTAAAGGGAGATATCTCACCTATTCATCACAAATATTGAGAATTTGGTTATAAGGGAAATTATTTTAACTGGGATATGAGAAATCCAACAATGCCATAATTTCCTTTATAAGGGGGATGTCACGAAGAAAGAATGCTTTAACTCAGTGTAGAGCAATGCCACTTTTTCCTTATGAATCTTTCATGCAAAGAGATGGACATTGGCTTGGATTTATGGAATCCAAAGGCTTGCCACTTACAATAGTTAGATGAAAGAGAGATTTTAGCCAGGATAAAGGAAGGACTCCAGCTTGGATTTTGAATCAACAAGTGTGCCACTTATAGCAATTATCTGGAAAAAGGTTTTGATTGTTTATTTTGATATGTGATGATAGAGGAAATATTCTCCTGCAGAGAGGACTCGTGGTCTCATCTGACGGGTGTTGATTTTTGTGTGCCTTGATCAAAGCCCAAGGTTGAGGCTGACTGGGGAGGGTTTTATCTGTCTTGTACAAAGCCCAAGATTGAGGCTGACTGGGGAAATTTCTTATATGAAGCCTAAGAGGAGGCTATCTCTTGATGAGGATTTGTGAAAATCCAGGAGCAGGTCCAGATTGTATTGGGGAGTCCAAGGAGATTTACTCTTGCTGGGAATCAGAGAAGAGTGGAAGTACCAGATGCCATGAGGATCTGATTCTTCTAAGGATTTGTTAATGGTAAATTGACACTGGCTGGGGTGTTTAAGGTGAAAGTTAATCCTTGTTGGGTGTCAGGGGAGTTTAAAGATGAGTTTGAAAACCTTAGAGGTTTTAACTCTTCTAGAGACTGGTGTATTGGTAAAATGATCAGGGTTTTTCCAGTGCTTTTAGGAAACTTGAGGGTCTCTGTGTGAGATCCAAGAGGAGATGAGACTTTCCAAGTCTACTTGAATGAAGCCTAAAAGGAGGCTGAGACTATCTAAGTCTCTCAAGAAATGGTAGGCTCTGGTGTAGAGAGGGGTCTTTGTATGATGCCTAAGAGGAGGTTGTGGGTTTAAGGGATCAAGATTAACCCTAGAATGGTATGATGTTCTAGAATTTTGATTTTCCTGGGGATTGACCTAGTACTGATGACTAAATTCTATCATATGCTTTTAGGAAGCCTTTGGGTCCTTGTACTAAGCCCAAGAGGAGGTTGGGAAACTTCTAAGAAGCCTGTTGGTCCTTGTACTAAGCCTAAGAGGAGGCTGGAGATGCTTTTAAGAAGCCTGTGGGTTCAAGCCTAAGAAAATTTTAGGAAAGGTTTCACTGGGAATAAGTCCTTTCTTTGTTGAACAGCTCTAAGGTTTGAAGAAATTCAAAAGAGGTTTCACCGGGAATTAATCCTCTCTGGGGAAATGAATTTCTTGTGTACATATATATTTCTAAGTTTTGACAGTCTTGAGAAAAGTTTCAACGGGAATAATGTCTTTCTCTGTTCCATATTGAATAAGCCCAAGATGAGGCAGACTGTATAGGGAATTTCCTATGAGGGAACTAGTTTTGACTAAGTTAGAAAGTAACCTCTGGTTTGACATAAGTGTAGACCTAAATACTGGGGAAACTATAAACAGATATGCACAAGTATATACAGATAAATTGAAGGGTATATAAATAAATATGCATTGAACTGAAAAGATGTTGGGACTTACATTCTGAGATGGGGCCCAAGTGTATTTTGATATGTTGTATTGACTACAAATGTATGATTAGGGTTTTAAGAAATTGAAGAAAGTTTTGAGGAAACCTTGAATTTGAATTTGAATTGAAAGAAATTTGTTTAAAAAGAAAAGAAAGTTTGGGGCTTATAACTCAAAGAGAGGCCCAAGTGGTCTAAGAGCAGTTTCACCGGGAATAATGCTCCTCTTAGTACCAATTTTAAAACAGACAGATGATTTTGAAAACAGAGGTATGTGGCTTACAACTCAAGGAGAGGCCCATGGAAGTTGTTTATTTTTTAAAACAAAGTTTTTGTACAAAAGATTGGGGCTTATACTCAAGGAGAGGGTCATATGACTTATTTGAAAACATTGATCGCACTGCGATACCGAAAGACGTTGTGGGGCTTATACTATAGCAGAGGCCCAAAATTGTTTTTTTACAGAGGGGCTGGGTCTTACACTCTAATAGAGGCCCAAAAGTGTTTATGAATAAAAAATAATGGGGCTTATACTCAAGGAGAGGCCCAGATGATTTATTTGAAAAGGCGACGATCGCGCCGCAGTTTTGATAACCACAGAGGGACTTATACAACGACTGAGGCCCCAAAAATTATTTACACAAAGGGATAGGTCTTACGCTCTACAAAGAGGCCTAAAAATTTATTTTTCTACAAGAGTAGGGGCTTATAGCTCAAGGAGATGCCCAGATGAAAAACAGCGATCGAACCGTTTATCGTATCGGGACTTATACAATGACTGAGGCCCAAAATTATTAATTTACAAAGGGGATGGGTCTTACACTCTATTAGAGGCCCAAAAGTGTTTCAATTGAAGTTTGAAAAAATCAAAATTAAGAAAAACCCTAATTTTAATTTAAAAAATACAATTTTCAAAGGAAATTAAATTAAAAAATGATATAAAATATTAAATATATTCAAAAAGAAGTTGTAAACTTTGAAAAATGTTTTGAAAAATCATGTTTAATCACATGAAAACTTGGAATTCATTTGAATTTGAAAAATCAAGGTGGAAATTTCATTTTAAAATGTTTAAAAACAAAATAAAATGAAATTATTTACAAAAAATGAAGCTATATTAAATAAATAATATAAATTTGATTTTTTTTATAGAATAAAACATTTTAATATTTTTGTGAATTCTTAAAAAAGAACCAATAAAAAATGATTAAAAATGAGAGAGAAATTAATTTTTGAAATCAATTAATAAAATATCAAAATATTCAAAAATTTGAAAATTTGAAAAAGGCGCCAAGAACACCTTGTGTGGTTCGCGCGAGCTCTGTTCTTGCAGATTTGCAAAACCTCACTTTTCTCTCTGATTACTCAATGGTTTTGCACGATTCAAATATCAATCTCACTCATTTTTGAACAAGGATTCCAATGGTACCAATTAATTGCATTTATATTAAGTGTGGAGTGGGAAATCAAGTGATGAATACATGAACCCTAATTTCTGCAAGAACACTATGAAATCCTATACACGATAGCTACAAAGCAATTGATTGAGAGGAAACACTCTACATAAGTGCAGAAAAATGTTTGTAACTTGAAAACACATTTATGATGCATGGATCATAGAGTTTGAGAGTTTAGGCTTACCTCTTGCAAGAAGAAATCGAATTCTATTATAGAGGTGTTACAGATGTTGTATGATGATCTGGACAGCTTCAATGGACCTAATGTAAGGTGTTTGGAAGCTTGGAATGGATTGAAAGCACCTGGATCTTGATGTGGTACCTCAACTGCAAATAGGCCAAAAAGCTTGAGCAAATGGATGGTGACTTAGTGATTCTGGTGTTCCAGATGTGTTTCGAGGTTATGGATCACTTATATATGACATATGTGAGACGTTAGGATGGTTGGTTTTGATGGAATTGCTCTCTATTTGAAAATTTGAATGTTACTTGAAAGAGAAGCAAATTCTGGTTTTTTGAGAGTGAAAGGAAGGAAAGCATGAGTTGTTATGCTTTAATGTACTCAAACTTATCAGAAAGAACCTCTATTTATAGTAGAGCAACTTTGTTTTTGGAGCAATAGTGATTGGAGGCTGGATCACTCCATTATCCATTGAACTTTATCATGTAGCCAAAGTCTCCTCTAGCCATTGACTTGGGTCAATTTTGCAGGCCTATTGTCTTCTGATGCTTGAGTTTATCTTGACTCATTTGCAATATTATGGACTGATATATGTCAGCTCCAAGCACCCCTTAAATGCTTCAAGACAAAATTGAAAGTTTTGGATTTTGAACTTTGAATGTCACATGCTTAAAGGATGAGGTTTTTGACTTGGTGGCCTTGTGATCAGATTCTTCATCATTCAAGTTGATTTTGGACATAAATGAAATGATGCAAGTGTCCAAAATTGGCTCAAGAAATTGTGGGAACCAAGTTATGTTTTCATGCCTTTGTATGGGCAGGGTGAAAAATGCCATTTTTGGAGGCTTATAACTTCTTGCTCAAGTTGAATTGTGAGAGGCTCTTGTACTTTTTGGAAATCCCCTATAACATACTTCAACTTTGATGTTTAACTTTGGTCTTGATTCATCTTAGAGCATAATGAAAAATGGCCTCAAAGTTGGTGAAAATCCAAAACAGATTCTGTCCAAAATTTCACTAAGTATTGAAAAAGTGTCCATTTTCCATTTTTTGAGATTTTGATCAATCCATAACTCAATCCATGAGGATTTGGAATATGTTGTAGTTGACAATCTTGAAGTATTTAATGAGAGCTTTAATTTGAGCTTTGGATGGAAGAAAAAGGTTGCTTGGATCACAAGTTATGGTCTTGTAAAGTTGGGTAGAAATAACTTTTTTCCATGACTTAGTGAAAATTAAAGTTTCTTATTGTTGCCCCTTTTGCAAGTAACCCAACTTTTCTTGATTTTTCTTGATGGATGATGATCCAAACCATAAGTTAACATTGTTTTTGACTTAGGGAAGTCATGTTTCTCAAGAAATCCAAAAAGTCAAACTTGATTTTTAGGCACAGTTGACTTTTTGTCAGATGAATTTCAAACTTTGTGATCCTCTATGAAATCAAGTTCTTGACCTAATTCAAACTTAATGGATGGATTCCATAGGTGTTTTAGAGTGTCTTGAATCATGTCCCAAGGTTTGGGATCATGTCTTGGTCCAAAGTCAAAGGTACAGTTGACTTTTCCTCATAAACCCTAGTTTTGGGGTCCAGATGAATTTAAATATTCATGTTCCTCATGAACCAAGTTCTTTATGTCCATTTGAGCTTGTAAGAGGATCAATATAAAATATTTGAGGTCTTCAATAAATTTCTTGAGGGCTTGGCTCATGCATTGCTCCAAAAGTCAACTTAGGGGTGAATTAGGTCAAGAAACCCTAATTCCTGATTTTTCATGAATGCATCCCCTGAGGCTATTTTGAACTTGTGATTGGGTCCATGAGGTCCCTTTGAACTTCTTGGATCATGTTTTGAAGTATTAGCCCATGCCCAGATGAAAATTTCTCTCTAGAGGCCTTGGTCGACCAAAACCCTAATTTGGTGGTGATACTGATGATCTCGAGGCTTGATCAACTTGATATGTTGCATTTTCATGCTTGATTCTTGATGTGGGAGACCTTTTGATCCTTCATGGATGTTTGAGAGGCTTGACAAGTTGAGTATCATGTCCATTCTTGATTGATCCTTTGTCTTAGTACTCTGAGAGGGCTTAAAACCCTAATTCCTGATTATAGTGAAAGCTCAACAATCTGAGAGGATTAATGAGGCATGAAGGTACATCCATATTGTGGTGATGATTTTCACAATGATGGGAAATATTGTTGTCAAAATTTAGGGTATGACACGATATTCCAAGGGCTTTCAAACAAGGTCCCTTACATCATTTCTCAAAAGTTTCCCATCATAACGACGATTTATAAGATGGTAATTCCTTCAAGAGAATGAGCTTGGTGTTATGTCTGCATAACCTTTGGAATAGGGTTCTAAATGTTCTCAGAATCACAGACTCCCAGGTCAGAAACAATAACGTCATTACGACTGCTCGTAAGACAATAAAGTCTCCAAAGGGGCCTCATCTGAGTGGGGAAGTCATACCAACTCAACAAGTCCTAAGTCTCGCAAGTCAATAAGCAACCACCTCCTAGCTTAATGTATACTAAAAAAAGCTAGGGTATAAATCTTTTTCCTCACAATCCACCCAACAGATATATAAAACATAAGCAAGGAAGCAATAAAGAAAGCATCAAAGCAAGATAAAGGCAAACATCCACACATACGACAAACAGAACTACGTATGGCTCGCATAGGGAAAGTCCCCAGCAGTGTCGTCAACTGTCGCTACGCAAAAAATCACAGAGTCACCATCAAACTTTTTTATCCCAAAGGGAAGGGAAAACATCGAGAAAACCGCAAGAGGAATGATAAGATGGTCGCGCGACCAAAATATGGGTTTGGAAGCCAGTTATGCAAAGGGAAGGTATTAGCACCCCTCACATCCATTGTAGTCGATGGGAACCGTTCGTTCATCTTATGTGTAAGGATGTTGCTATGGGATTATGCTTTCTAGGAATGCTTCCAAAGGAAAAGAAAAGGTTTTAGAAACAAAGTGCTCACGAGGGATTGGGGTCCTCGTGCCTACTTACCCTCATGGTGCAGTGAGAAATTCAGAGCCTCGTAGTTCACGGAACTAAATGCGAAAAAAAATAGGATTGTGAAAGTAGGTAGCTCTCCAAGATCTCACAATCTTGTGCCTACGTATCTTCATTGACCAATGAAGAATCAGAGCATCTGTAGTTTGTGGAACCACATGTCGGTTGCTTTTAGTGGATGACGTTAACGCTCACATCCTTGCAATAGGTTTTGTCGCTCGCATGCAAGGAGACTTATGTTTTAGCCTTTTATGCAGTAGAATGGAAATAATGGGCCCTTTTTTAAAAGGCTTAGGTTTTTGGCATCGAGGCAAGATGTCACATTTGATTTGTAAAGATTAATTTTAGGGGTGAAATAAGTCCTCGGATAGGAACCTCTGTGGGTACTACCCAATTCTTTATCTCAAAAGATTTGCTTTGAAAATAGTGTGGCGAATATAGTCACATCTTTGTATTGAAAGACGAGTATCGAGACCACACAATCTAAAGTGAACATCCTAATCCTCTGAGAGGAAGAAGTTTTCACTCAGTCCTCCCTTTTTCTTTCAATACAAGGAGGACATTATTCGTTTTTATTTAAGAAATGTTTTGCTTTGGATGGTAAGTGTTTTAGACAGTGAACCCTAAAGGTAGTGTCAAACACTCGGGATAGGACAAGGCCTTCGCCTAACCACTCCATAACCATCCAAGTTAATTGAGAGAAGAAGTTTGAAAATGCACTTGGTACAAGACCAAGGTTTTTGCTTAGGAAGAGAAGATGATGAAAGAGAGTGAAATGAAAGGGTGGTTGTTAGTTCTTGTATTGGCTGGAATTTTGGTAAAACAATGGTGTTGTTAATGATGCCATATGTCTGATGTCTTAACATGAGTTCTTAACATTGAGTTGATGTTAAGTTCAGAAGGGTTGCAGTTTTGTATGAGTTCAGAAGGGAGCTGATGTTAAACCTGATGTCTTGACATCAGTTGACAGAACATCAGAACATCAGTCTGATGTGTTTTGTTAGGGCTGCATTTATTTAAGTGTGTTTTGAGAAGATCTGGTGGAGGGATTGCAGGCGAATATCATGGGACAAATATATTCTGTTGCAATCTTATATTGAGCAGATTTTGTTACTATTTTCATGCAAAAAGATGTGGAGAATAATTAGATTTAATTGAAGATTTAATTGAAGATTTAATTGAAGATTTGATTGAAGATCTATTTAGTAGCAGAATCTTTTGCAGATTTGTAGCGGCTGATTTGTTGTGATTTGAAGGCCCAAATCCAGTTGGGAAATAGGTTATAAATAGAAGCATTGTAACCTAGTTTTAGGAAGCCATCCATCATGTAAATTATAAGGGCTGTGTTGGTTGATGAACCACCCGGTTTTGTGGGATGGTCATCATGTTTATCTCTAAGCCTGTAGGTAAGAGATGTATTGTTCTTAGAGAAAGCTGTTAAGCAACTCTAAGCATTGTTCTTAGTCATGAGGGTCATGTCTAGGTATTGTTATAGGAGTGTGTCTTCTATTTTTATGTGTTTGGAGAGTTGTTGGAAATCAAGCTGTTGATGCAGTGACTGAGATGTTGACTGCTAGACATCATTGCGATGATTGGAAGTGAGATGGAGTCTCTTACCTAGGGAGAAATTAGGTAGAAGGGTCATTGGGTAGGGATTAAGTGAGTAGATTGTCAACTGGTATTGTTGAGTCTGTTATTTAATACTGCTAATAGTGGACTTCCTTTCTGGCTTGGTATGCCCCCAGATGTAGGTTGTTAGACCGAACTGGGTGAACAAATTTTGTGTGCACTTTTCTTTTCAGCAACATATTTAATTGTCTACAATTGCCTTATTGTTTATGTCAGACCAGATGTCTCGACATCATGTAGGACATCTGGGATCTGTTATACCATAATTTCAATTAGTATCAGAGCAGGCATCCTGTCTGTTTCTGGATGAGATCTAGGGAAGATACTTTCTGGTTCATGAACAAGGAAGATAGTTTTGTTGAGTTATGGACTTGGTCAGTTCATATAGTTGTTTGTTTGATCCCTTGAAGTGAAGGATGAACTATTCATGACAGGGTATGTATTGGACCTGTCTGTTGTTATCAGGTGTATAGCTTTGGTGGAGAACTACTGTTGTGAGTTTGATTTATTTTCAAACCTTTTTGTTGGCACTTGGATTATGGTGATGGTGTGCAAGGATTATTGAGTAGTGCCTGAAGGGTGTTGAGGAGTTGTTGTGTGTTTCGCTGCATGGTATCTGATGTAACCCTGGTTGTTTCTTGTGTCTCTGGCGGTGAGACTTTAGGAATGTATTTTCTTGGAAAGACTTTAGAGTTTGGTCTCCTCAGCAGAAGAAGAATATATTTCAAATCAGGTATTGAAGACCAATCTGTCCAGAACATTGATGATGAAAGAAGAGGGTGGAGCCAAAGCAAAAGAGTATCATTGTCAAATCTTTCATGCGGGGGTGAAGATCTTGATGAGTTATCTCTTAAGCGTATTTATGGTGACCTAATTAGGATATCTTCCTGGTTATGGTGTCCAATGTAGTTCTGGTATATCTGAAGATGAATTCTCTTGTGAAGAAACATGTTTCTGATTTTCAAAATCATGAACTGAAGGAAGTTTCATCAAGAAAGAAGCTGAACTTGATATGTCAATCCTAATGTCTCGACATCGCGCTACACATCAGCAGTTTATGGTAAACGCTGAGTCAAAGTCCTATTAGATTGTAGCTGTTTTGAAGGATCACTGAAGCTATTAAGTTGAACAATTTTTGAGATGCTGTTCATAATGTCATAGCATCTCAGCTGTGCTGGTTGAAGAAAAGGTAGTAATCTTGATAGCAGAAGAGAAGAAGATGATCCTTGTTTAAGCTAAAATGTCTGAGGACAATTTTATAGGGAAAATGCATCCAAGAGTTTGTGTGCAGTAGCAGTGTAAATCAGCCTGTGGTCAATTGGTGTATGCATGAGCTCTTTCAATTTTGTGGCTTGAAGGATTGGAAGTAGCAGATTGTCTATGGTATGTTATCACTCTTAAGTTAGACGAGAGGTTTGAACCTTGTGCTTATAAGAAGAAGCTTCTGGAAGAGTGTGTTATGCAAGTTACTGCAGTTTTGTTGGTCTGATCTTGGAAGTTGATCAGATTTTGATATGTTCTCGTGTGTTCGCTGCAAGACATATGTGTGGATTACTATGGTTGTAGTCTCCAAATCCTAGTAGATGTTTAATGTGATTTAGACTGATGTCAGAACTAATGTTGAAACATCACTTCAGTTCTTTGCTCAGGGTGGAGTGAAAGATCAAGACACTGACCTAACCTGGAAGGCTTTTGTGGTATGAATGGTTGTCATAATGGTTGTCATGAAGAAGATTCAGAAGATACTAGAATCTGAAGAAGGGTTAAACCACAGGGATTTAAGATCAATTGCCATTTGTGATATTCACAAGTATTTAATTGATTATCCTTGAAAGACAAGATTAAGGATGTTATGTCAATTGTTTTAACATCTTTTCATCAGAGGTTTGGAGAATCATGGGAGGGGTTCTACATTCGCTCACAAGTCGCCTAGGTGTTGACCTGGGATTATTGCTTAGCATCTGTTCCTAGAAAGTTTTGTGAATGACTTGTCCAGATGGTGGTGCTGTTGAAGATGAAGACATCATAATCTTGTTGGTTACAGCTTGGATCAGTTTATTTCTGATCTAAGTGGCTTGGAGCATGGTGTTTGCTCTGGTTGTGAAGGTTGAGGATAAGTGGCAGTTATCTCTGGCTTTCTACTGACGGCTCTACTAAGGGAAGTGACTTTCTTTAGTATTGCTATGGGGTAGTCTTGGACTACTTATTTTCTGAAGATTCAGATGTGGCAGGTTTGAAGTCTTTGGAGTTTCTAAGAAGGATGGAGGTTGTCTACTCAAACTTGATTACTGAATCAAGTCTATGAGAGCATGGAAATCTGTTTCTGCAAAGGGAGGAGGTTTTTCTGAGTGGCAGAAGGTAGAGCTGAATTTAACAGTTGGGTGACATAATGTTCTGACATCTAGCTTAACATCAGAAGTCTCAACTGGTGATGTGGCACATCAGCTTTTGATAGGGTGATCTACAGGAATGAATAATAGGATGCTTCAAAAAGATCGTTCTCATGGCAGTTTGCAGGAGCTGCAGGAAGGAGAAGATATTACATGACCATGGCTTAGGGAGTCTAAGTGTGTTTGCTATTGAGCAATTGGAACTTGTGACTTGAAGATCTGGTTTCCTTGGTGGATCAGGATATCCTTGTGAGAGTTCTGACAAACGTGAAAAAGGTCAAAATGTGGCATTTGGCTGTTTTCATATGAGGACTCATGCTTGAGGTGATCAAACTGTGGCATTTGGTTAATCTCAGAAGTGAATTCGAAGAATCAAGATAATCAGAGTGTGGTAGCTGGTTATTATTGAGGATTGTCTTGGAACAAGTTACTCTTGGCCAGAAGGGTGATGAGTTGAAGACTCAAGGAGATTATTTTTCTTGAAGGTGGATGAGAGTTTATTTCTCTGGATTACTATGCTAGAGTAAGTCCAGTTGGTGGAGCATATCAAGAATCATGGTGTTGATGTTTTGGTGTGTGGAAGATGTTCTAACTTGTGATAGGACATTATCTGGGATGATTACCTACATTGTATCTAAAGAGAATCTACCTAATCATACGGGAGAATGATGAAGTAGAAGGTCTGCTTTGGAAGGAGAATGTAGAGAAGACTGAAGTAGATCAGGTATTGATTGCTTAAAAGTCTGAATGTGGATATTCATCAATTGATCCAAATGTCAAAGATATACGATTGGATGTGTATCGCTAAAGGCAGAAGAAAAGCCTGTGAAGGGGACATAGCCCTATTGTCAAGTCATGCTAGAGAGTAGTTGATCAGCCTGGAAAGATGTGGAGTTTTGGAGCATGTGAAGATAACAAACCAAGAGGGAATCATGTGAGTATACTAATTTGCAGTCTGAACTATTTGCTTCAAAGAGGGTGTGCGAGCTCATGGTATTCAGGTGTGTATGTTAACCTAAATAAGCTGCTCTGACTGTGTTTTATTGGGAGCTTCTTGAAGGACTTCTATACGAAATGAGTCCTCTGAATGGTAATGAGAAGCTGATGTCCCCAAAAGATGTTGTTGAATGGTGATGTTGTAACATCATGATTGCTGATGGGTATATTTGGAAGATGATTGAGAGTGTGCGTGTGGAGTTGGATGCTCAAGCATTTTTGTCAGAAGAGATGTTTCTGACTATGTGAATTAGAATGTGGAGATTCTGGTCTTGTTTTTAGTAGTTTGTTCTGGCAAAGCATGACTACTAATTTTGAAGACTTCACTAGTATCAACAACTATTGGTGGATGTAATGGTAGAGGGATTGTGATGTGATCTGATCAGAACATTTTTTTAGAGAGTTGTTCCTTCTTTAGAGAGTTGTTCCTTCTTCTGCTACAAGTATCTCTTGAAGAGATTAGATCTCAGTAAAGCAAAGAATTTGTGGAGTCTGTAAGCAGTGTCAAACAAGTCAGGATACTTGGTTATGTTCTCCAAAAGTGAAAGTACAGTATGTGAATGTGCTCAGCAAGTGTGCTCAAATGTTCATCTCCATCTAGAGCATTAGTTAACCATGACAGGGGGAGTACTTGTCTATGGATTCTGCAGCAAAGGTGCATATATTATGAAGCTTGCATGCTGATCAAGCTTGTTGAGATTGGTTGCCTCTTATGAGGATATAATGTCAGATAACATGTTATGACATTAGGCTGTTGGATGGCATGTTGGTGTGGACATGAATGGTTCTAGCCATGTGAAGCTAATTGTTTGTATCCTGTGCGCACATGCTTCTGAGAAGAAGTCTGAAGACAATTTTATGCAGTTTTGGAAAAACTTTGTGAGGGTCTTTGTTGATGGGAGATGTCACACTTGTCTTGATATGTGTTATTAATTCTAAGTAAGAGGAGTTTACTTAGAGTTCAGTGGAAGGCATTGTGAGTGGGCTTCAGAACTTGTGGATGATTGTGTGAAGCATTCCTGACTGGATAGATGAAGACTGTGTTTGGATTTTCCATATGCTATGATGTACTGGTCAAGGAGCATCAGTTGTGAAATATAAGGGGAGCACTTCTGTCTGTACTAGTGTGGTACTTGGATTGTTTGAGGATTAAGCATTTTGTGAATGCGTTCAGCAGGTGTGTTGAACAGAGGGTGCGCTCTTGAAGACATGAAGATGAGTCTTATGTTTTCCATTCATTTAAGGTGTTCTTCTTGCAAAGGAGCACGGGTTATCTTCGATAGGGAGAGTTGATCTTTTGCTGAAGAAGTTGTTTATCCAGATTGTAATGTCAGACAAGATGTCGTGACATTGTGTTACTAGTGAAGTTCATGGTGTACTTGACAGTTTAAACCTGGTTCTATAGATTTGTGTGTCAATGGATTGAATCAGAAGTATACATTTACACCAATGTTTGTCAATTTTTTGCCAAAAAGGGGGAGAGAATGTACAGTAGTAGCTGTTGAGTCTAGATTTTGTTCTGAGTATGTTGGTTGGCAGATTCAGAGTTTGTCCAATTGTGGTTAAAAAGGGGGAGATTTAGCCTAGTTGTTGCCTAGTTGTCTGTTGTGGTTCTAGGCTTGAGGGGGAGTGTGTAGTTTGTGTAGCTATTTTGCTGGTTGCAGTTTTGAGGGGGAGTTGCTGCTGCTAGTTGTATGCTGATGTTAGTTTGTATGGTGTTTTTCCGCGGCTGGTATCTCTGGTGTAGGCTAAGATTGTTTTAGCCAAAATTAGCCAAAGGGGGAGATTGTTAGTTCTTGTATTGGCTGGAATTTTGGTAAAACAATGGTGTTGTTAATGATGTCATATGTCTGATGTCTTAACATGAGTTCTTAACATTGAGTTGATGTTAAGTTCAGAAGGGTTGCAGTTTTGTATGAGTTCAGAAGGGAGCTGATGTTAAACCTGATGTCTTGACATCAGTTGACAGAACATCAGAACATTAGTCTGATGTGTTTTGTTAGGGCTGCATTTGTTTAAGTGTGTTTTGAGAAGATCTGGTGGAAAGATTGCAGGCGAATATCATGGGACAAATATATTATGTTGCAATCTTATATTGAGCAGATTTTGTTACTATTTTCATGCAAAAAGATATGGAGAATAATTAGATTTAATTGAAGATTTAATTGAAGATTTGATTGAAGATCTATTTAGTAGCATAATCTTTTGCAGATTTGTAGCGGCTGATTTGTTGTGATTTGAAGGCCCAAATCCAGTTGGGAAATAGGTTATAAATAGAAGCATTGTAACCTAGTTTTAGGAAGCCATCCATCATGTAAATTATAAGGGCTGTGTTGGTTGATGAACCACCCGGTTTTGTGGGATGGTCATCATGTTTATCTTTAAGCCTGTAAGTAAGAGACGTATTATTCTTAGAGGAAGCTGTTAAGCAACTCTAAGCATTGTTCTTAGTCATGAGGGTCATGTCTAGCTATTGTTATAGGAGTGTGTCTTCTATTTTTATGTGTTTGGAGAGTTGTTGGAAATCAAGCTGTTGATGCAGTGACTGAGATGTTGACTGCTAGACATCATTGCGATGATTGGAAGTGAGATGGAGTCTCTTACCTAGGGAGAAATTAGGTAGATGGGTCATTGGGTAGGGATTAAGTGAGTAGATTGTCAACTGGTATTGTTGAGTCTGTTATTTAATACTGCTAATAGTGGACTTCCTTCCTGGCTTGGTATGCCCCCAGATGTAGGTTGTTAGACCGAACTGGGTGAACAAATTCTGTGTGCACTTTTCTTTTCAGCAACGTATTTAACTGTCTATAATTGCCTTGCTATTTATGTCAGACCAGATGTCTCGACATCATGTAGGACATATGGGGTCTGTTATACCAAAATTTCAGTGGTGATTAGATTAAGGTAGGTTAATGGCGATGCGCAAGGCAATCCACTTACAAGGTTGAAAGCATACAAGGCTTTCTTGGGTTCATGGAAAGAATTGGATAAGGGTGAATGAGAAGTGATGGAGGAACCCTAAGGTGAGGTATGAGAAACAATCCAAGTTAATAAGTTTGAAAAATGATTTGACGTTGGATCAAGCCTTATTTATCTTTTTCTTTTGAAATTGTTTTCTAAACGCTTTCAATTTTATCTTTCTTAGCAATCAAGAAAGGATGCAAGGATTAAATAAAGTAAAGGCCCTAAGGTATTACATTGTAAACGATGATGGGAAGTATGAGAATCCCACCAAGGGGGGAAACCTATTCTAAGGCATAAAAGGGAAAGAATGAAATGAACCATAAAAGTACAATGGTAGGATTAAAGTTCAAATGTCCAAATGGTAAATTCTCCAAGTGTTACCTCACAAAACAAAGTAGAATGGTTAGTCACATGAAACAATATAATGACTGTATGACATGCACAAGATGAACTAAAATTGCGCTTGAAAAGGGAAAGCCTCTAATGTTGTCATGCAAAAAGATTTAAACCTTAAGTCTACCTTTAATTCAATTTAATCAAACTAAACAATTTAATTAAAATGAATCAAGGGACTCCTAATGGATCATGCAAGAGCAACAAACAAGCGAGCAATGAAAATCCATGAACAACAACATGTATTGACAAGCTTAAGAAAGCACACATTCAAGTAAGCAAGCATTAAGATGCAATTGAACAAGTCATGAAACTTAAACAAGCAAGCATGTGAACAAATCGATCACCAATCCAAGTTGGCACAGTAAAAGGATACTAAACAGCTCAAGAATCATCCACAAATATCAACCATATCAAGCAATGAAGGATAGAAATGGGAAGGAACCAAAACAGTCCCAAAACAGCAAGAAAAACACAAAAACTGCCAGGTGTAACCGGTTACATGAATATGGGTAACCGGTTACCATATTCAGAAAACCACTTCCCAGGGCGCGCAGTAGGGTGGTAACTTGTTACCTAGAATTGCATAACCAGTTACACTATGAAAAAACAACTAAAAACCAGCAGAAACAACTTATTTCCAAAATCACTTATCTACGCCATATCATAATGTTAAGGCATGCAATTGAACACGAAAATTACAGCAATTATGAACAAACAAACACCAATACATTCAATCATGTAAATCAATGGATCAAACAACACATAAATCACATAGATCACAAGAGACTACATTGTGAAAATGAAAAATAAGCTGAAATAGTGTTAGATCCAAAGATTACCAACCTACAAGGCTGAGATTTGCCTTGGTAATTGTTGCAAGGCAGAAGATGATAAATGTAATCAAGAAAACAGGAGATCTAAGCAGCTCCTCACAAGAAAGTTGAAGGACAATGCAATGAACCGATCAACTCTAGATTTGCTTCGAAAATCACTTCAAGAATCAACTTCCAAGCTTAAATCTGAAGTAGAACCTACTGTTGCTGCAGAATTTGATGTAGAGGAAGTGATGAGACGAAGGTTAAGCTCAAATATTAACAAGCTTCAATGAAAATCTTTGCTAACTTTAATGATGGATCTTTGGTGAGGTTGGGGAAGATGATGAAAATGGAGAGAGTGAGTGAAAAATTCTGCAAAAGTGAGAGAGAATAGAGAGTGTGATTTGTAGAAATTCAAAATTTGGTGAATATTGGTTATCCCCTTTGCAAGAATGAGAGGGGTTTGTTTAAATAGAAAATAGGTATGAAGCAAAATATGGCTTGGAGTGAGGTTTGGACCTAGGTATGGAGTTAGTTAGACTCAACTCGGTGAGTTAAATCGGTAACTCGATTGATCACGAATTAACTCGGTTGCAAATCTCAAGATAACTTGGTTCAAAATGAGGGTGTATGTAGAACTTAATTTGAAATAAAGTGGGGGAACAAATGTGGACTGATATTTGCTGCAATGTAGCATGGTTCTAGAATATTCCTAAAGCACATGAGTGAAGCATACAAATGAATGGGAGTGATAGTTGCTGCAGCACTTGAAACACGCTGAATTTGGAAAAAAAATCCTAGGTGTAACCGGTTACCTAAAATAGGGTAACCGGTTACCAGCTTCAAAGATTCAAATTTGTCGTCTTCTGGAGGGGTGGTAACCAGTTACCAGAATCTGGGTAACCGGTTACCACAGTGCAAAAATGTGAAAATTGCTCTGTTGCAACCTGTTTTGAGCACGGCTCCGTATCTGAACCTTAGCCTTTGATAATGCCCTTGAATAATACCAAAAATACGATGAAAGACCTGTCTCGAACCCGGGATATCCTCTGACCGACCTAAATTCCAAGTAATCTCATACGATCTCTGTGCAAAATTAATGCTAGAGATTTCTGATATCGTTGATTTGGCTTTGAACATCTGAACTAACATTCTGGCCTAGATCTGAGGAATTAAGACTCTGATTTCTTTGCTTTTGCTTGCACACTTTGGGTAGAGAACTCCGTACCACAAGAAATGGCTTTGATCTCGTGTCCTAAGAGCTCATGCAAATGAATGATTGTGATGTCATGACCTAATGGAGATGCATATGAATGAGAAGCAAAAGCCAGTTAGTCTAGAAAAAGTGAGGGAAAAACAAAAATAAATAAAAAAGAAAATCCTCAATGTTATCTTCCAACTTACAACAACTATCGCTCCTCTTGAGTATTTGTACCACAGCGTACAAGACACCATAAAAGAAATAAAATAGGGGTGAGAATTCATCCATATAAGTTAATGGCGCATAAACTTTGAGGATAATACAACTAGCATGAATATTCACACATAATGTTCATCCACAATTCATTATACACAATAAAATATCACTCACAAACCATAGACATTCACATATACAAGAATGAATGCAATTTACTTGTCACCTCTACTTCAACATGCATGTGGTAGCAAAGTTTTTAGAGGTCAGAGGTATATTACTGAACTATCCACTCATCACTAAACTGAAGTCCTATTCATCATTAGACCGAAGTCCTACTCATCACTGGATCGAAGTCCTAGTCATCATTGGATCGAAGTCCTACTTGTCACTGGAGTGAACTCCTATTCGTCACTGGACCGAAGCCCTACTTATCTCCACACTACATAATGTATGAATGCAAAATAAAACACATAATATACATCTCTACCTCCATTATCATTACTCGTCATTGGTTCCTTTTGAACCTAAAACTTAGCATAATAGTCGCCAATGTAAGTCCACAACACACAATTTCACCGAACCAAATCAATCTCAACATAACTCGACATAATCATCATAATCATACAGTTTCTCAACAATACTCATCATTATAATCATACAATTTCTCAATAATACTCATCATTATAATCATACAATTTCTCAATAATACTCATCATTATAATCATAGAGTTTCTCAACAACACTCATCTTTATAACATTACTATAACCACAGAGCATCCCATCATCATAACTCAACACATAGATACCATCAATTCATGATTACATGATTGTTCAATAATTATATCATAAGACTTATCACAAGTAAGAATACTCTTCATATTTTCAAGTACATGCTTTAACCTCTGAATCATTATTATAAGGTAGTATTACGCATCAGTTGTCCAATGTTTCGAATCGCACCTCAAACGAAGTCACAACACTCAAGTTATGATGAAAACAATATTTTGACCTAATTTTCCTTCATGATTCTAATCCAGTGTAAATTGTGATTCGAATCAAATCAGGCAGTGGCTACCCAAAAGGCTTTGATTAGAATAAAAAAATCACATGTAAATCTCTAATTTGAATCAAATCAACATGAATTATTTTTCTGCAAAATTTCCACGAGAATTTCACTCTTAAGCTCAACTTTTTCAACCTTGACCTATCCCAACTTCAATTTTGAACATGAGAAACCAACCTACTCATATAACGTCCACAACACATAAATTACCACACAGATTTGACATATTAACATCGATTATCAATTCATCATGCTCTTTATTAACACATATCATCAACACATGAACATCATCATCATAAAATCCCTCATGGCAATTTATTATGCAATTTTGCATCTAAGCAACACATATTCTATTTCACACGATCAAAATTAACAACACATCAATCGATTATAGAGGTTTTGCAAAACCTCACATAATTTACAAAACCCTCATCAATGAAGTACAAGGGAGAAATAAAAAAAAAAAAAGATAGGGGTAAGGATCCCCTATATCCTACAGGAATAACCACTAATTTAGGGGAATTGAAAATTTTGTATTGAAGTACATGTTTTGAAGGATTTAGATGAAGTATTCAATTATAATATATGTTGTTATAATATTTTAAAAATAAAAACATATGAAACGATAAACATTCATTTAGTATTATATACAAAATCATTTTTTTAAATGTTAAAATTTATGTATTTTTTGTCCAGATCTTCTTCTCTGAATCTCTCACTTTCCTATTTCCTCTAAACACCCAAACAAAACCTTATAAAACATGAACAATGTGCAGACTACAATTTAGTTTTTTATAATAAAGAAGGTCTGATCCCAAAAAAGAGACTACAACCACACCCATATTCGCCAGAGCATCAGCATATTTATTAGCCTTCCGATAAGAGTCAACGACTTGGACCTCGTCATGGATGTCAATTAGCCTTCGAATTTGTCTTAACAAAGGATAACCATCGATACTATTAGAAACTCCTTTCTCTTAAGCCTTCATAATTGCCAAAGAGTCCACATTGAGTTCCACTCTACTCAGACCTAGCCTATGAGTACAATTAAGCCCTTTGAAAACTACTAATAAGTCGGCAACAATCGCACTACATCTTCCAAGATGCTGGCAAAACCACCAATACATTCTCCTATACTCCCTCCGGTCACAATTATAAATTAAAATAACTACTTTCACACGTATTAAGAAAGTTAGTTAAGTGTAATTAATTTTTTTGATTTCATGTACTATCAAAGTAAAATTTACGATAATATCCTTAGTTTATTTAATGAATCAACTACCAATATTAAATGTTTTTGAATTAAATTAAGGGTATAATAGTAATACAAGCATTAATTAGTCTAAAATTTAATGATTTTTGTTTATAATAGTGACCAATATTTAAGATTTTTTTTGCTTATAATAGTGACCGGAGGGAGTATTATTTATGATAATGCCACCACATCCTTCCCGTTTAAGATCTTTACAGGCTCCCTCTGTGTTAAGCTTAACCATGTTATTATGTGGTGGCTAGGGGTGGAAATAGGCTGGGCCGAGCTAGGCTTTGCCAAGCCTAAGCCTGGCCTGCCAAAAAAACTGAAGCCTAAGCCTGGCCTGTAGCCTGTCATAGGCTTATTTTTAGGCCTGAGCCTGGCCTTTTCTAAGGCCTGGTTAGCCTGTTAGCCTACATAAAAGCCTATTATTTTAGAAATATGTCAATACGCAATTAAAATAATGTTTAAATATACTAACAAATTAAAAAATCAATGAGACTAAAAGTTTGTTTGCATTGACTTATTTTAACATACTTATTAGCATAAGTTTCGTGAAACTATTTGTATAAGATAACTTATGAAAACAACTTATAACATTGTTCATAAGGTGTTTTCATCTTATTTTCATACGTTCTCCAAAACAACCAATTTTTATTTATGTATTTTAACTGAAAGTACAAAACTTAACATAAGATAATAAAAACATTATTCATATTTATTTAAATAGGCCGGCCTGTTAGGCTTAAAAGACTTTTTTTATGGCCTGAGGCCTAGCCTTCTTAACTAAATAGGCTTATAAAAAAGCCTAGGCCTTTTCTATTTAAAAAAATAGGTTGGCCTGGCCTGAGCCTGTGTAGGCTAGCCTGTAGGCCCCTGTTATCGGCCTGGCCTACTTCCACCCCTAGTGGTGGCTTCCAACCAATCATCTCCACCGATTTCTCACTCTTGGACATCACATCATTTTGACTTTTTGCATTCTCATAGTTCTTCCCTATTTGCGCCACATGTTGTCCCGTATTGAATGGCCGATTAAAGTCTTCATCATGCTCCTATTTATTCCTCCACACCCAAACACAATGAAATTCCATTTCCCAATACTCACTCTAATTTCTAGCATCACTACAATTGGATTCAAGGTTCAAAGCAATCCAATCGGTGAGATCAACCTGCAAGAAAACATCAAAAATGTTATTTGGAACCTTGTTTGCCCAAACTTGCATGGCATTTGGACATTATTTAAAGACATGCATAGTAATTTCCACACTCCTCCCGCATAACTTTCACATAGCTTAGATAATGCCCATTATGCTTTGTTGAAATTGGGAAGCAATCTATCATGAGCCAACATCCAAAGGAAATACTGAACTCTCTCCGGAACATTAAGCCTCCAAATTTTCTTCCAATCAATCTCAAATCTTCCTCCTTCTGATTTACTTAAGTTGTTATACATTGCCTTAATAGAGAATTCAGCTGCAGCAGTACCAATTATGACAAATTCGTCGTTCCCGTACTCAAGTTCTTGAGGAATACATGCAGATAATTTTCGTTGTAGATTCTGCAGAAGCCGGCCTTGGAAATATTGCCTCTTCCGGTCACCATTTTCTTCAACCAGTTCACCCATTTTGGCTCTGAGTAAATGGTCAGGAATATGTGACACTTGCTCCTCGATACGTAAACTTGGCTCCAACCAGTTACCCTTCCAGGCATTTATGTATCTACCATCATCAATACTCCAACTTCCTGTCTCAAACAAAATAGGCTCCATCTTCTTAATATATTTCCATAAACTAGAATTGAAACCCATCGGAACCCTTGTAGTTAAGATGATTTTGAACATTGTAACAGTTGTACTTTCCTTTCAAGACTTTGCACCACAGTTCCTCTGGATTATTACGTAACTTCCGCTCAAGCTTCAAAATGCATGCTTTGTTTATGTTGTCTAGTCTTCTAAGCCCTACACCTCATTCGCCCTTGGTGCTTGTTACAATCTCCTAATTAAATACGTGGTACCTCCTCTTCTCATATGACTCCCCCTAGATAAAATTTCTTTGGAGCCTATGTATCTTATCTCTGCAGAATTTTGGAAGCATACTTGACCTCATAGTGTAAATAGGAATGGCTTCCAAGACACTCTTTGCCAAAGTGACTCTGCTTGCAAATGATAGTTGGTTGGCTTTCCACATCGCAAGCTTTAATGCAATTCGATCCATAACATACTGATAATTACTTCTTTTGAGAGTTTTTCCGCTAAGAGGTACTCCCAAGTATTTACCAATTTGTTTCGTAACTTTAAAACTCATAATTTTAGTAAGCTTTGCTCTCAAAGATCTAGGAACATTATTAGAAAATAGAATGCTCGTTTTCTCCTTGCTCATTTCCTGGCCTGACATGTTACAAAAGGTTTGTAGAGTATTCATAACAGTAACACAACTCATCTGCTTCTCTGTTATGTCCCCCAAAAAGTAACAAGTCATCTGCAAACATTAGATGAGATATCATAATTCCTTGCTGTCCCAAACACTTCGTTCTCCAATTTCCTTCATAGCTGCCTGCATGATGAGATGTGAGATTTTTTTCACTGCATAACACCAAGACAAGGAGGGATGGGATCTCTTTTTCTTATCCCACGTTTAGGACGAAAATATTCGCTTCTTCCACCATGCCATTTAACATTTGTTTCCACACTCGAGACGATGTGCATGATAATGTTTATTAGCTTCTCAGAGAGATTAATCTCATTTAATGTTTGTCAAAAAATTCCCAACTTAATTTGTAGTAAGCTTTGGACAAATCTACCTTATTCACAAATCCTACTTTTTTGTCTTTCATTTTCTACATGTTATGAAGAACCTCTTTAGCAATAATAATATTTTCGTGAATATTCCTCCCTGGAACTAATCCAATTTAATTGGGAGAAACCAGCAAAGACATATGCTCCTTCAGCCTCTTAACCACCACTCGACTAACCACTTTATAAACTGTGTTATACAGCGAAATAGGTCGAAATTGAGCCATAGTTTGAGGTTGAACAACCTTAGGAATCAGACAAATGTCAGTTTGGTTCACCTCAACTATCTTACTATGATTATTCCAAACTTTTCAAACAAAGTCACCTACTTTGCTTTCAATAGTTTCCCAAGATTTCTGATAAAAGCCTGCATGAAAATCGTTTGGTTCAAGAGCTTATCAAGGACTCGTAGAAAACATAGCACTTTTAATTTCCTCATCTCTTACTTGCGAGGCCATAGGTTAATAATCTTCATCTTCTAGACAGGGAAAAGTGATGATCATCTGTTTCCACCTACAAGTCGTGTCCTTGAGAGCAAACAAATTTCTAAAATAATTACAGTATTAACCAATAATTGCAGTTGCTCATTTTCCTCCACCCATTTCCCTTGATCATCTTTAAGCATTACAACTTCGTTTTTACACGAGATCTCTGATGTTGTGAAAAACGATATCTTTAAGCAAAGTATAAAATGGTTTCTTGATGATCAAAAATCAAACAAGGGTTAACGGAAAACCAAGAAAGAAAACACAAGAAGAAGAAGAGGAACAACAAGAATTGGGCAAATATAAATTCTATTTACTATTCACTTTCTCATTAAAGTCACAAATGATTACAAGTGAATATCACAATTTGCCACACTCAACAAACTGAATGTGCTAGCCTATTTATAGACTAACTAGGTAATTTGCAGCCCAAGAAACCTAAACAATTGGATCCTTAACACAAGGCCCAATTCGACAGAATAACATTTCGACAATACATACATACTAGAACAGACTTCGACTACAATATGTAACAATAAGGCATCAGTATGTGAACAAAGCTTCGACTGCATGTTTGCCTCCTGTCGAAATACATGAAAGCTTCTCCTTCGACACAGCATGAGTTCGACCCAAATCTCACAAATCTCCACCTTGGATCTAACTCAGCAACAAGAGAATCAACTAGCTTTCATCATGCAGCTTTATCAACTGCATACAGTGGAAGAACTTGCAACTTGGCAACGTCTTGGTGATCATATCAGCAGCATTGTCTTCAGTCGAAATCTTCAGCACCTGGACTTCACCACGCTCGATTATCTCTCTGACGAAGTGCAGCCTCACATCAATGTGCTTAGTTCGCTCATGATAGGCTGAATTCTTCGACAGGTGTATTGCACTTTGACTATCACATTTAACAGTGATACTTCGACATTGAAGTTTCAGCTCATTTGCAAAACCTTCAAGCCACAATGTTTCCTTCACAACTTCAGTGAGGGCAATATATTCAGCTTCAGTGGTTGATAAGGCAACAACCTTCTGAAGCGCCGCTTTCCAACTGATTGTTGTGGCAAACATTGTGAAAACATATCCAGAAATAGACTTTCTGGAATCCATACAACCTGCATAATCAAAGTCGACAAATCCTCGTACAGACCATAGCATACATCAAAGAACCCACTACACTAACATATGGAATGCTATTCATATAGATTCTTTCAGCTTCAGTACTCGGACTTTTAGTAGTACTAAGCTTAAACTGAGGATTTGTAGGTGTCACAACAGGCTTTAAATTCGACATACCAAACTTGTCGAGAAGCTTCCGTAGGTATGTCTCCTGAGATAAGCACAACTTCAACTGCTTTCTATCTCTCCGGATGTCAATCCCAAGAATCCTGGCTGCAGCTCCCAGATCCTTCATTTCGAACTCCTTACAGAGTTCATCCTTCACCTTCGTTACATCCTCAACACTGTTGCTAGCTATGAGGATATCATCCACATACAGCAGCAACATAACAAGTGAGTTTCCAAGTCGAAATATGAAGTAAACACAGTGATCGAACTGACTTCTAGTGAAACCAATGTGTGCCATGAACTTGTCGAATCTCCTATTCCACTGTCGAGGAGATTGTTTCAGGCCATACAACGACCTATTCAGCTTGCACACATAATCTTCTTTACCCTTTTCTGCATACCCTTCAGGTTGACGCATCAGGATCGTTTCATCTAGATCACCATACAGAAATGCTGTCTTCACATCCATTTGCTCAAGTTTCAAGTCGAACTTTGCCACCATGGCCAACAGCATTCGAATGGATCTATGTTTTACAACAGGTGAGAACACATCATTGAAGTCGACTCCTTCTTTCTGAATGAACCCCCTAGCAACCAGCCTCGCCTTAAAGCGCTTCGACATCACTCCTTCGATTCCTTCTTTGACCTTGAAAATCCATTTACAACTGACAAACCTTGCTCCTGCAGGTTTCTCAATCAGCTCCTAAGTGTTATTATCATGAAGAGATTTTATCTCGTCATCCATGGCTTTTCGCCATTCAGTCTTGTCTCGACTCCTTATAGCTTCCTTGTAATCTCTAGGTTCTTCATCAAGTACCTCACTTGCAAAGATTAAAGCAAACGCTATAAGATCTGCATAACCAAGTCTCTGAGGTGGCTTGATGACTCTTCTCGACCTATCTCTTGCCAGTAGGTAGTCATCGACAGTTTCCTCAGCCTCTTCAGCATCTTGCTCTTCGACTTCATCAGAGCTATGCACTTCAGCATCACTATGCTCCACCTCAACAGGCATCTCTACCTGTTCCAACTCATCTTCAGAGATTTCTGCACTTCGACCAACATCACCAGTTTTCTTGAAAGCCATTTCAACCTCATTGAAAACTACATCACGACTTGTGATACATCTGTTGTGACCTGGTTCTAGGCACCACAGCCTATAACCCTTGACTCCCTCAGGATATCCAAGGAACATGCATCTCAGAGCTCTAGGTTCGACCTTGTCTTGCCTAATGTGAGCATAGGCTAAACAGCCAAATACTCTCAGTTTGTCGAGATCTAGTGGATGACCCGACCAAACTTCTTTAGGTGTCTTCATTCCCAGCGCAGTCGAGGGACATTTATTTATCAGATAAGCTGTTGTCGAAACAGCCTCTGCCCAAAACACCTTCTTCTATCCAGCACTAACCAACATGCATCTAACCCTTTCAAGGATTGTTCGATTGAATCTCTCAGCTAAGCCATTTTGTTGAGGAGTACCTGCTACAGTCTTATGCCTTGCAATCCCAGACTCAACACAGTAACTGTCGAACGCTTCGTTGCAGAATTCAAGGCCATTGTCGGTTCTCAACCTCTTAACCTTTCTGTCAGTTTGAGTTTCGACCAGAATCTTTCAATTTTTGAAATTCTCAAAATTTTCATCATTCGTCTTCTGAATGAATACCCATAGCTTTCTGGAATAGTCGTCAACGATGGATAGAAAATACCTTGCACCTGAGTGTGAAGGATTCCTTGCAGGCCCCCAAAGATCAGCATGAATGTAATCGAGGGATCCATGTGTTCTCTGCTTGTCTTTGTTAAACTTCGCCCTACAGGATTTACCAAATACACAAGATTCACAAAACTCCATCTTTTCGACTTTGTCACCTCCTAGCAGGTTTTGCTTCCCCGATTCGACCAGGCCTCTTTCGCTGCATGGCCCAATCTCATGTGCCATAATTCTGACTTCGACACAGGTTTCGTGGATACAACATTTGTCGAACCACTTACAACCTCAGCCTCAAGGGTATACAAGCCTTGGTTTTTCACGCCTCTCAAGACTTCCTTCGACCCTTTCATGACTTTCAGGATACCTTGCTCTCCTTTGAAAACATATCCCTTTCTGTCGAATTCACCAAGAGAAAATAAATTCCTCTTAAGATCAGGTACATACCTAACCCCAGTCAATAGCCTTATTGACTCATCATGGAGCTTGAATCTAACAGATCCAATACCTGCAATCTTACAAGCTTTATTGTTCCCCAGCAGCACTGATCCACCATCTTGATCACACAATTTTTCAAACACATTCTTGTTCGGAGTCATATGCCAAGTACATCCAGAATCCATAATCCACTCTTCGTAAGAGTTGCTGCTCAACACCACAAGGACATCAGATGATTCATAACCATCTTGCACTATAGCTGCATTCCCATTGTCCTTACCTCCATGAATATTCAGGCGCTCAGGGCACACCTTTCTTGTGTGACCCTCCTTCTTACAATGATAACATTTGATACTAGACATATCACCACCATAAAACTTTTGCTGAACCTTATCTTTCTTCTTGTCAAACCTACCATCTTTCTTTGACGATCTTCCTTTCACGAACAACCCTTCGCCAACTGATGAAGGTTTCTGCTCCTTTCTTTCGTTCAAATCCTTCGAATACAAGGCTGCTTGAACTTCTTCAAAGGTCAGGGACTCTCTTCCATACAAGAGGGTTTCTTTGAAGTGAGCATGCAATCTGGGCAATGCGCATAACAGCAACAATGCTTGATCTTCATCATCGATCTTCACATCAATATTTTCAAGATCAAGAATCAGCTTGTTGAACATATCCAACTGCTCAGCCAAAGCTTTATCTTCACTCATCTTGAATGAATACAAAGCTTGCTTCAGGTACAAACAATTTACCAACGATTTGGTCGTGTACAAGCTTTCAAGCTTCACCCATAATCCTGACGCCGTCGTCTCTTTTGATACCTGCAAGAGAACCTTATCACCAAGGCTCAACAATATTGCGCTGTGTGCTTTCTCGATCATTGTCGTCTTTTCTCTTTCCCTCAACGCAGCATCCATGGCTGCCTGTCCCTTCAACGCTTCCAAACAACCCTGCTGCACCAGTAGGACTTTCATCTTCAAACGCCACAGACCGAAATCGTTCACTCCGGTGAACTTTTCAATCTCATATTTTGTTGAAGACATCTTCTCCACGCTCACCGCACCAATTTGTTATGAAAAATGATATCTTTAAGCAAAGTATAAAACGATTTCTTGATGATCAAGAACCAAACAAGGGTTAACGGAAAACCAAGAAAGAAAACACAAGAAGAAGAAGAACAACAAGAATTGGGCAAATATAAATTCTATTTACTATTCACTTTCTCATTAAAGTTACAAATGATTACAAGTGAATATCACAATTTGCCACACTCAACAAACTGAGTGTACTAGTCTATTTATAGACTAACTAGGTAACTTGCAGCCCAAAAAACTTAAACAATTGGATCCTTAACACAAGGTCCAATTCGACAGAATAACATTTCGACAATACATACATACTAGAACAGACTTCGACTACATTATGTAACAATAAGGCATCAGCATGTGAACAAAACTTCGACTGCATGCTTGCCTCCTGTCGAAATACATGAAAGCTTCTCCTTCAACACAGCATGAGTTCGACCCAAATCTCACATCTGAAATCGCATAAGTTCTTCCTTTCTTAGAATATTGCTTAATTCCTCTTGCAATTTCTCTTCAAGTTTCATCAATCCTGCATAGTTATCATTCCTTTGAAACGTTAATTGGGTTCCATGTAATCTTGCCATCAACTCCTCTTGCTTTTTACTTGGTCAAAAGTGCTATATTTCCAAACTTTGATGCTTTCTTGCAGCAGACTTGGTAATGATAAGGGAAAACATTGGAAAAATAAATCAGATCAAATGCAATAAGGAAAGGGAGATTAAACTCTTAATTTTTATGTAGGGTTTTTTATTTTTTTTTATTTTATCCTAACAGTGGAAACTTTCATTTATTAATGTCTATAACACTTGCAATGTTTGCAATGTTTGCCATGTTTACAAATATCATAAACACATAGTATACATTAACAACAGTCTACATATAAAATCAAATGTACATTTACAAGTACAAATATGCAACAAGATCACTTTATACACAATATGTTCCCATGTTTCCCAAAAGCATCACATAGAGATTCCAATGAATTTATATAAATTGGTCTATGCAGTCATTTCCATACTTAGAAAAAGTTATGAAAATTGTTGCAACAATCCATTGACCATTTTGGTTCCAATCTCCGAGTATTGCACGGGATACATTTGAACTGATGTTATAAAAACTACCTCTCATAATCATGCAAGCCCAAGAAGCTATATTTCTGCAACCCACCTTTAGGGGGACTGAAGGTAGTTTGCTTTGTTTGAAGTAACTTATTTCCAGATTCATCTATACATGTCTCAAGATTGCAAGAATGGCAAAAAGATTCCAGATCCGATTCCTGTCATGGTTGAAAATAGCATTTAGGGAGGAATTATTATCCTGGATTATGATTTTAATCTTTGAAACAGAGTCCATACCTCTATCATCAGGTGTTTTGAGAGGTTAAACAAAGGATATGGATGAAGTTTGTAGCCACCAAAATTTATGTAAGATAAAGCCAGTGAACGAACCTATAAGTACACACAAGGAAAACCATTATCGTTACATGTAGAAATAGAAGCTCTTCAAAGAATTAATATAAATAAATAAATAAACTTAATTCTTTATTTGAAGCATGGTTTCTTTTCGAGCCAAATATCATCAATAGATGCATGCATGCGACAAGTCAGAAATAAAATAAATAACTAGAAAATAAGAGACAGAATATTAGGAAAAGAATGCAATCTCTGGTTTAAGTAATTACTTCATTGATATAAGGCTCCATAATGCAGTACTGTAGATATGATGCATCAGCTGCTACAGTTCGGAAGAAATCCATATAATTACCCATTCGGAATGAGCTGAAAAGAGAAAAAAGAATATCGGTAATTGGCATACATTCACATTTTTATTATAAAGAGTGAAATATAGGCTAATGGGAAAACCAACGAAAAATCCATGTAATTTAACTAATAAAGTAAACAAATTTAATAATAGGAGTGAGAAATAGGCTAATGAGAAAGGCTACCGTACGATTCTCCTAGCAAAACGCATTTCTTTTGACTTCAATATTGGAGTTGATACATGACTAAACCATAAAGAAAGAGGTTCTCCCTGTGAACCAGAAACAGCTACATTACATAACCTTAAGAGGTAACAAGGCTGGAATTTATTAACAAAAGAGAAAAAAAATAACTAATCATATCAATGATGTAGGGAGTAAGTATTAACCATTGGCTTGCTGTGAGAACCAAGATTAAGAAGCACATAGAATGAATGGAACTCAGCTTCATTCTCATGTAAATCGTTTGAATTTCGATTTGCTTCATACAGATTGAATAAAGAAGACAATGTCTTTGTGAGCTGTTCCATGTTGAGATGATGAATGGATGCGATGTTTGGATCACCTGTAGAACACCAGAGCTTGCGATGTGATATAACATGAAATTTCACCTGCGTGATTAGATATACTGCTAAACTTATTATCTGGATTCCATGCATGAAAGGCTGCGAGAGGAAATAAAAATAACTTTTCAAACAACAAAAATGTTAGGTCCATGCTTTGATAGGTGTGCTGCACTGTATGACCACTGCAATTCCCTTTTTCTATATATTGTAAGAAATGTGTAACAACATTCAGACTTTTCATCCTTCGATTTGATATTAGAGCCATTCCTAAATCTCTTAATAGGAAACTCACATTTGTCCAGACTCCAGATATCTATCTAGTCTTAGGTGTAAGGGGTGTGTGGGAGACAGTAGGCTGTAGCTGTCTTCATTGCAGCCTTATCACTCTCATTGTGTGGGGGTGAGGGAGCATGATGGATCCCACATCTACTAGTAATATGGTCAAACTAGTCCTTAAAAAGCTTGGACAATTCTCACCCTTTGAAATAAATGTTGGGGTTGACCTAGGTATAGCCTAATTCTAAGATTGTACCTATACCTATCAAAGATATGTTATAAGAACACCCATATTTGTTCACTTGTTTTGCGAGATGTTTGCTCCTATGGGAAAAATGAGTAATCTCTTTTTGGAAGCACACTTTGGTTAGTAGTTACAATTCAATTCCGCAATTCCACAATTCTATCATAAGTCATAACATTCTCTTTTTGGAAAAATGTTAAGCTCTACATGGAGACTTGGAGAAAGAAATATATACCGCAATTCCACAAGAATGTGATTGCACCGATCAAAAGAATATGATGGGTAGAATTAAACCAAACTATTGGAAATTTCACCTTCATAGCGGTCCACCCCTAGTCGCCTAATTGTGACATTTGGCTTGCCTTAATTGTGTTAGATGTAATTCAGGTTTTGTCGAAGTCGAAGGACATATAGGTTTGGCGAAGTCGAAATATTGTATAGTTGTAGTGTTGTAAGTCAGCTGTATTCGACAGAGTCGAATATAGCTGATAAAGATTTCAGTCGAAATGTTAGTTTGTGGGCCTGGGCTTTGATAGCCTATATAAAGGGTCTTTTACTTTGTATTTTTGTACAACAGCTTCATAATAAAATTTTACAAAGTTTCAAACCCTAATCTCTTCTTATTTTCTTCTCTCTTTCTCTTCTTCTTCTTCTTCTTTCTCTCAAACATTCATCTTTCTTGGAACCCAGTTCCAACAATTGGTATCAACGAGCCCGGTTGCGATTCAGAGAGAATCTAATGGCAAACGGAACAACAACGTCCACACAATTCCCAGCGAATCTACCGGTTTTCAAAGGGGAAAACTACCAACGGTGGGTGGCGCAGATGAGGGTTATCTTCAGATTTCAAGATGTGGTTGAAATCGTGAATGATGGTGTAACGGAATTGGGGGCAAATGCTACTGATGAACAGAAAGTTGCGTACAAGGATCAAAGGAAGAAAGATGGTAAAGCATTGTTCTTGATTCACCAGTGTGTGGATCCGAATGTGTTTGAGAAAATTATTGAAGAGGAATCTGCAAAAGGAGTGTGGGACAAGTTAAAGAACTTGTATGGAGGTGATGAGAAACTGAAGAGGGTGAAGCTGCAAACCTTGAGAAAGCAATACGAAATGATTCAAATGAAGGAAGATGAATCAGTTTCGGAGTTCTTTTCAAGATTGGTGATGCTGACGAACCAGATGAAGTCTTGTGGAGAAACAATCACAGATTTGCAGAAGATTGAGAAGGTACTAAGATCTCTGACTGCAAATTTTGATTACATTGTAGTGTCAATTGAAGAGTCCAAGAATCTCGCTGAGATGAAGGTTGAAGAGCTACAGGCTTCGTTAGAAGCTCATGAGATGAGATTGAAGCAAAGAGATTCAGAAAGAGAAAAGGTATCGGACCAAGCACTACAAGCGAAATTCACAAAGAAATCTGGGAGGGTGAAGCAAGGAAGGAATCTTGCTAGTGATGAGAAGTCAAGCAAGAGCTCAAAGAATCATGATGATTCAACAAAGAAAGGCATGGGCAACAAGTATTCTGGGAAGAAAGTTGACATGAAAGACGTGCAGTGTTACAATTGTCAAAGTTTTGGTCATTATGCTCGAGACTGTCCAAAGAAGAAGGAAGCACGAGCAAAAGAAAGTGACAAAGCGCAGTATGCACAGGCAGAAGATAGTGATTCTGAAGGTGTGCTACTAATGGCAGACACTCAGTCGAATGATGATGAAACAAACTTGTGGTACCTTGATTCAGGTTGCAGCAACCACATGACTGGTAATAAGAACTGGTTCACGGAGCTTGATGAATCAGTTAAGAAGGTGATAAAGTTTGCAGATGGTTGACGTGTCACATCAGGTGGAAGAGGAAACATATCTGTAATGAAGAGAGATGGTAGAAAAGCCAGCATTACTGATGTGTTGTATGTGCCTTCTATGACAAGTAACTTGATAAGTATAGGTCAATTACTTGCCAAAGGACATAATATGAAGCTGGAGAATAATCAAATGAAGGTGTATCATGCTGATGGTAGGTTGATACTAAAAGCACCATTGGCTGATAACAAGACTTTTAAAGTTCAGATTAACATGATTAATCATGAATGTCTTGCGTTAACTACAGAAGAGGAAAAGAATTGGCTATGGCATCATAGATATGGGCATCTAAACTTCAGGAGTTTGGGTATGCTGAATCAGAAGAAGATGGTGCATGGTTTACCTCAGGTGAAGGAACCAAATCATGTGTGTGAAGAATGCTGCAAAGCAAAGCAGGCCAGAAAAGCATTCAAACATGATCTGCCAATTAAGTCGAAAGGAAAGTTGGAACTTGTTCATTCTGACGTATGTGGACCTTTTGAAGTTAGGTCGAATGGTGGAAAGCGTTACTTCTTAACTTTCATTGATGAATTCACCAGATATATGTGGATTTATGTGATCGAAAGTAAGAGTGAAGTATTCACAGTTCAAGAAGTTTAAGTTGCTTGTCAAAAAACAAAGTGGCTGCAAGCTAAAGAAACTGAGAACTGATGGTGGTGGTGAATATATCTCTCGAGAGTTTGCCAGATTTTGTGAAGAGGAAGGTATAGAGCATGAGGTTATTGCACCCTATACACCTCAACATAATGGGATAGCTGAGAGAAAGAATAGAAGTATACTGAATATGACGAGAAATATGTTGAAGGCTAAAGAGGTGCCAAAGAGATTTTGGGCTGAAGCAGTTTCGACAGCAGTATACATTCTGAATAGATGTCCAACGAAGAAGTTAGTCGAGAAGACTCTTTATGAAGCTTGGACAGGTGAGAAGCCAAATGTAAGTCATCTTAGAGTTTTTGGATCAATATGTTTTAGGCATGTTCCTGAGCAATTGAGAACAAAACTAGATGATCGAAGTCAAACCATGGTGCTCATAGGTTATCATTCGACTGGTGCATATAGACTATATTCACCAGAAGATGATAAATTTGTGATCAGTCGAGATGTTCTGGTAGATGAAAATCAAAAATGGGAGTGGAGTCATGAGTCAGTTCGACAGGATACTGGTCGACAGATGGAAGAAACAGTTCCGACGGTGTTTGAAGAAGACCAACAAACTGAGGCCACGACAAGTCGAAATGAAGAACCTCCTGAGCAGAATGTCAGAAGATCAACTAGAACCAGAGCTGAGTCGACAAGGTTAGCTGGATATGAGAGATTTTCAGATAATGCAATCGATGCAGATGGTGACTTAATAGAAGAAGCAATGATGATGGCTGAAGCAGAACCAATTAACTTGGATGAAGCCATGAATGATTCGAATTGGTGTGAAGCCATGAAGGAAGAACTCAGGGCAATTGAAAAGAACAATACCTGGGAACTTGTCGAAAAAGCCAGCAAGAAGCCTATTGATGTGAAATGGGTTTACAAGCTGAAACGAAGGCCAAATGGTGAAATTGCCAAGCATAAGGCAAGACTAGTGGCAAGAGGATTTCTGCAGAAACCTGGTATTGATTTCGACGAAGTCTATGCGCCAGTGGCTAGGTTGGAAACAATCAGGATTGTTGTTTCGACAGCAGCATATAGAGGATGGAAGATACATCAGTTGGATGTAAAATCAGCATTTTTGAATGGACCTTTGGAGGAAGAAGTATATGTCAGTCAACCACCAGGATTTGAGGTCAAAGGGCAGGAGTCGAAGGTGTACAGATTGAGGAAGGCTCTCTATGGATTGAAGCAAGCCCCAAGGGCTTGGAACAAAAGAATAGATAGTTTCCTAATCGAAGCAGGGTTCACAAAGTGTGTGTCTGAGCATGGAGTTTACATAAATGATGTTGACAATGATAGTCGAATCATTTTATGCCTGTACGTTGATGATTTGCTAATTACAGGTGCAAATGAAGCTGAGATAAGAAAAGTTAAGTCGAAGCTAATGCAAAAGTTCGAAATGTCCGACCTAGGGAATTTGTCATATTTCTTAAGAATGGAATTCAAAGACACAACTAAAGGTGTGTTCCTGCACCAGAAGAAGTATGCTCAAGATATTTTGAAGAGGTTCAAGATGACTGATTGTAAAGCTGCAACAACTCCATTGGAAACAGGAGCAAAGTTGAAGAAGGTAACTGATGATGAGTTTGTAAGTTCGACACTGTACAAACAAATTATTGGATCCTTGAGGTATCTTTGCAATACAAGACCGGACATTTGTCAAAGTGTCGGATTGTTAAGTCGATTTATGGAGAAACCCCAAGAATGTCATCTTATTGCAGTAAAGAGAGTATTAAGATACATTAAGGGTACGATTGATCATGGTGTGCTGATGCCATGTCGAAATAGGTCCAAATCGAAAGATGTGGAGGTATATGGTTATACTGATTCAGATTTCAGTGGAGACCAAGATGAGAAGAAAAGTATTGCAGGCTATATTTTCATGATTGAAGGAGCTCCAATCTCTTGGAGTTCGAGAAAACAAAGCATTGTGGCTTTGTCATCATGTGAAGCTGAGTATGTAGCTGCATCGTATGCAGCATGTCAGGCAGCATGGATAGATATGTTGCTCGAAGAACTCAAGATCAAGGAACCTAGGAAGATGAAATTGTTTGTAGACAACAAGTCAGCTATTGATCTTGCCAATCATCCTATGTGTCATGGTCGAAGTAAGCACATAGAAAGAAGGTATCATTTTCTCAGGGATCAAGTGAACAGAGGGAAGCTGGATCTTGAATATTGCAAGACTGAAGTTCAACTAGCTGACATACTTACCAAACCTTTGAAGAAAATCAGATTCGACGAGTTAAAGAAGAGCATTGGGATGAGAAGTCTCGAAAACATGAATTAGGTGGTGTGTTAGATGTAATTCAGGTTTTGTCGAAGTCGAAGGACATATAGGTTTGGCGAAGTCGAAATGTTGTATAGTTGTAGTGTTGTAAGTCAGCTGTATTCGACAGAGTCGAATATAGCTGATAAAGATTTCAGTCGAAATGTTAGTTTGTGGGCCTGGGCTTTGATAGCCTATATAAAGGGTCTTTTACTTTGTATTTTTGTACAACAGCTTCATAATAAAATTTTACAAAGTTTCAAACCCTAATCTCTTCTTAATTTCTTCTCTCTCTTTCTCTTCTTCTTCTTCTTCTTTCTCTCAAACATTCATCTTTCTTGGAACCCAGTTCCAACAAATTGCACCCTCCAACACCTTCAATGTGTTGGGTTTGGAGGGGTGGATTTAGTCTCACTTTGCTTAGAGATATGACCTGTGTAGTGTTGATAAAGCTTGGGTAGCCCTTACCTTACAAGTCGGTTTTGTAGGGATGAGTTAGGCTCAACTCACACATTCTAAGATGGTATCAGAGCCTATCCTAGATCTCTTGTTGGCCTTCCTGCATCGTCCACACTTCATGCTCATTGAGACCTAAGCATGAGGGGTTTGTTGGAAACTCCGCCTTCATTGTCGTCCGCTCCTAGTCGCCTAATTGCCGCATTTGGCTTGCCTTCATTACATCCCCCAACACCTTCATTGTGTTGGGTTTGAAGGGGTGGATTTAGTCTCACATTGCTTAGAGATATGACCTATGTAGTGTTTATAAAGCTTGGACAACTCTCATCTTACAAGCCGGTTTTATATGAAAGAGTTAGGTTCAACCCACACATTCTAAGATGATAAAAGCACTCAATGTAGGACTTAGGCACCCAATAGTATCCAAGTACCTATGTACGCCGCCGAGCATCCCATACTAATCAATGAGAAATGCAGGCACCCCATAATATCCAAATGTCTATCATAAGTCATAACATTGTCTCTGATGAGAGCCTGCTATCTTTCGACAGATCATTGTTCCAAAAACTCTAGCCATAAGTAGTCCTTTTTGAGACATCAGAAACCAGATCTAATACCAATTTGGATCTAATATCAATTTGAAACTGGATCAGAATATAAAAAAATATGGTGTTGACTGGTGGTAAAATAACTATAACAAATTCCTGAATATTCGAGAGACAAGGACTCTCAATTCTTATCTTACCAATTATACCTAACTCTCTCCATCTGACCCTCCTTAGTATTTATAATCATCATTGATTATTTCTCCCAGATTCTCAGTCTTGTTTGTCAAAATGAATGGATAATAAATTACATATAGAAAGAGAAACAAACAATGTAAGGATGTATACAGAACCAACCCCGAGCAAGCATCACACAATACACATTGAGTCGATCAACCTATCCACCTAAGTTCATAAGAAGCAGGAGATGTAATACCCCTAGCCCAGCGTAGTAGGACTTGTATTTGGAAATATCAGTTTCTTCATAGATATTCATCTAGTTTGTTAAATAAAATTTATAGATGAGACAAATAAAACTCAATTTACTTAAAACTGGAATTCGCAAATCAGGCATCAGAAATTAAATTAAATCATGTACCATAACACAGTCGTAAGAGAAAAGTTGAATTGATAGATGATGAAAAGAAGATAGCATATATATCAAAGACATTGGAAAGAGAAAATTATACCATTCCCTCATACATGAAGATAGCTCTCTTGTTTACAATACTTTGCATAGTAAGATCCTGCCGTATAGACCTTGTCCTATCAAAGATGAAGTCATGAACTACTTCGAAAGGATGCTCCTTAGAATCCAGCAAGCCCAAAAGATAATTTAAAGTGTCTTCTAATACAGTAAGAGGTCGCATATCAGATGCATGAACTTCTTTGATGGATATAGTTCTGCAAAACTGATAAGTGAAATGTCATATGATACAACCATCCAGGCTTAAACTAGCTTAAAAGTGAATCCAGCATGTTGCTTGAGAGTACATCCTTCCTAAACTAAACAAAGGCACACTTTATAAGGTAAAACCCTATAACACGAGTTAAAATTTGATCCTACCTTCTTGACAGCAAGAGCTGGAGATGATTTTCCAGGATTACCATTTAGCCTCTCAAAAACTGCCAAATCTCGAAGTTTCTCACGCTGGATCCTCTCTCTTTCTGTAGACACGGTGAAAACATTTGAACATAGAAGCCTCAGGTATATATATTGTATATGAACTTATAGAGAAAAACCGCCATGGCGGATATTTGATAGAGCTCAAAAAGAACCATAGAGCTCACAAAATTTCAAATGTTCTGCTAGCATTTGGAAATGATAATAACAATCCTACTAACAACTACAAACAATTCAAATTATTATTGTAAATTACTAATTAATTAAATTTTTACCTGGGCACATATAGGAACAAGTTCCAAGCAAAACCCTAAAATTGGAAGATCCTTGTGAATCCTCGTGGAAATCAGAGGTAGATGCGTTACTATTACTACCGGTGGTAGGAGGAGGAGTGACCCTTCGTGAAAAGTTTGAAACTTTGGATTGATGGGTGGCATTGAAAGGCAATTGGTGGCGCCGTGGTTGGGAAAACGAAGAGCGACGGTTTCCATTACCACTCTCCATCATACCTCTTCTTTCTTCAATCTTCACCATTGTTACAACATTGTTTTTTATCTTTTATGCTTTTTTAAATTTTATTTTCTTTTATTTATTATATGAGATTCAATTTAATACTCCATCTGTTTCAAAATGACTGTCATTTAAGGTTTTTGTACACAGATTAAAGAATGCAATGATATTGTCATAAGATAATACGTTTTTACTAAATTAGTCTTATTAATATGTTAGAAATAGTGTACAGAGTAACAATTATATGACACAATTAGAAAAATAACAATTATTACTACATTTAAAAAGTGAAAATGACATTCATTTTAAAACAAAAATTTTCTCATTAAACGACATTCATTTTAAAACAGATGGAGTAATTATCACTCACTTCATTTCTTCTTTTATACTGTTTTCTTAGACTTATAAATATATTTACAACTAATAAATTTAGTTAATTTTTATCTTTCTTCTATGACATTTTAATTAAATTTTATTTGTTTTCCTATATATTAAATAATTTAAAATATTATTAAAAATAGAATATTTAATATTAACTTTAACTTTTTAAACTACAACAAATAATTTTTACAAAATATGGTATTTAAAAAGATATAAAGGGACTAACTATTAGAAAAAGAGCTCATTAAATTTAGGATATTAAGAAAATGATAGCAATAATGAGTTTTATATATATATATATATATATATATATGATCTTATAAATATATTTACAACTAATAAATTTAGTTAATTTTTATCTTTCTTCTATGACATTTTAATTAAATTTTATTTGTTTTCCTATATATTAAATAATTTAAAATATTATTAAAAATAGAATATTTAATATTAACTTTAACTTTTTAAACTACAACAAATAATTTTTACAAAATATGGTATTTAAAAAGATATAAAGGGACTAACTATTAGAAAAAGAGCTCATTAAATTTAGGATATTAAGAAAATGATAGCAATAATGAGTTTTATATATATATATATATATATATATATATATATATATATATATATATATATATATATATATATATATATATATATATATATATATATATATATATAACTAATAAATTTAGTTAATTTTTATCTTTCTTCTATGACATTTTAATTAAATTTTATTTGTTTTCCTATATATTAAATAATTAAAAATATTATTAAAAATAGAATATTTAATATTAACTTTAACTTTTTAAACTACAACAAATAAATTTTACAAAATATGGTATTTAAAAAGATATAAAGGGACTAACTATTAGAAAAAGAGCTCATTAAATTTAGGATATTAAGAAAATGATAGCAATAATGAGTTATATATATATATATATATATATATATATATATATATATATATATATATATATACTCCCTCCGTCCCAAAATATAAGAGAAAAAATTAAAAACACACTTATTAAGAAAAGTAAAAAGTATAATAGTTTGACTAAGATTTTGTTGAAAAAAATTGTTTTGAAAGATGTAAAAACAATTCTAATTGGTTGTTAGCTATAGAAAAGATGAGAGAGAAAGTAAATTAAATACAACTTGCATTTAATTTTACCTTGAAAAAGATGAAAGTTATTTTTTTCTCTTATATTTTGGGACAAGAAAAATGCAATTTTTTCTCTTATATTTTGGGACGGAGGGAGTATATATATATATATATATATATATATAATCTTACCTGGATCAGACAGTTGTTCAGTGGCCAGCAACGTCGTATGGACTTCAGCTCCGGTGATGTTGATACAGCGGGGGATGTACCTGCAAGGTACTCCGACGCTCAAGTAAGAAAGGGAGTAAGCAATTACAGAAAAACAGGTGAGAGTTAGAATATGTTGTGTGTAACCTGCCCTTCTCAAGTGAGAGGGTATTTATAGAGAGCCCCCAGCACGGGGCCAACGGTTACTTGCATTGGGCTGGATTGCCAGGCCCAACCCAAGTAATTTTCAGGGCTTACGTGGCGTAGTGAAGACCAGCACGTGGTCTTCGCCCTGGTGTAACGGTCCTTAAATCTCCGGAAGTAGGGCAGACCGATTCCTTCGGGAGTGGGAAGTTACAAGAGAATGTGTCCTCGCGGGGAGGAGCACGTGGGTGTCGGGGATAGGTGTGCCCATAGGGCACATGCTCCTGTCCAACAGCCTTTACCTCGCGTGCCCGACGTCCAAGAGGACTGGGACGTGCCCGACACGGATGTGGCTTTGGCCTTGTTGGGCTTCCGCTGGCCATTGGGCTTGGGCCTGCCCGACAGAGAGGCGGGCGCTGGCCCAGTCCAGAACAGGAGCCCCCAAGTCGTTGCTATGCGGCATCAGAGTAATGACTTAGGGATCAGCACTATGTCGAGGAAGTATCCCGTCGAGGAAGGGATTTTGAACGAGGAGCGGTTGGTCAAGCGGGCAGAAATAAGTTAACTCGCTCGTGCTAGTCTGGTTGAGTCTGGGCGACGTCGCGGGGATACGGGAAGCTTGAACCGAGGAGAACAGAAGGACGCGTGTTGGGGAATGAAGCGACATGCGTGGGAGAGCGTGTGCCACGTGTCTCATTTCATCATCGCCTAGGCCGGCTACGCTAGGGTAGCGTAATCGATTGCCTAGGAGCCCTCGAGACTCGTGAGACCCTTATAAATAGGGCCCATCTTGTTTCATTTCCGTTTTCGCTCCCCCTTTGCTCAAACTTCCCCCTCTTTCGTTCTCTCTTCAACCATCATTCGCCGCCGCCGATAGCCACACCGGAACCCTACCGGAAGTACATTTGAAGTAAGTTTCTCTCTATTTTCGTCTTTTGCTTGCATTTGTAGGGTGAATCTATGGTGAACTGATGAAGTTCCCATGGAAACCACGAAATATCCGGCGAAACCGGCGGAATTTCCTAGTTTACTCGTTGAATCTCACGGGGAGAGATAATGAAATCCCCGAGGACATGAAGAATGTCCCGGGGTCGTGAGATGAACATCTCTCAGTTCTTTTGTTGAGTCTCCCGGGGATAGCTGACGAAATCCCCGGGGACACGAAGAATGTCACAGGGACGTGGGTCGAATATCTCGGGGTCCCACCCAACGCCGCTCCCTGCAGACCTGAGGACGGTCGCGGGTTCGCGCTTTCCGACGTTAGTTCAGGCCGAGCATCAGAAGCAACAGGCCGAAAACCTGCAACAGATTGAGGAGAAGTGGAGAAAAGCCGAGGAGGGAAGAAAAAACCTCTTGGAGAAGGTTGCTGAATTGGAAGATGTTGCTCGCCCCGCCGAGGAAGAAACCGAGGAAGATAGATTACTGACGTCGCGAGCAGCGTTGATTGCTAAACTCCGAGAGACTAAGCAGGATAGCCTTGTGGCCGCTGAAATAGGCTTCAAGAATGTTGTGCAGCAGCTTCAGATCCTCAACCCTGGCCTCATTACGGAGAGAGCCCACTCCGACTACAACGTGGTTGATGGTCGAATCGTGCGGCAGGTAGCAGAGGAAGAGGTTGACGGGGACGCAACCATGCATGAGCAGCCAGAGGGGACGGCTGCGGAATAGGTTCTTTTCTCTTATTTTGCTTGGCCTGCGAGCCATTTCATTTTGTTTCTTTTGTTTGCCCGGCCTGCGTGCCAAGGGCTTTTGGAATACTTGTAATATTTGTACAATGGGCTTCTTGCCCTGATTTATATTTTGATCGCTGCGTTCATATGTGTGTGATGTTTACTTGTTTTGTTTGCGTGTGATGTTATTGTATTTGCCATACTTTGTTTATTTTTGTCTAAGTATAGAGATTTTGGGGCTTGCTCGACTTCGATAATCCTCGACTGCGTGGAGAGCTGGTCGAGTGGTCGGAAGTGTATTCCGACCTTCAACGAGGCTAAGAGCTCGGTCGAGGTCTTAGCTTCGTGGCGTGAACTTCCCATCGTGAGCTGGGTGTTCTTCCTGATTGGTACAATGACGGCGGAGCTCGATCAAGGTATCCTTGTCGGATCAAAAGTCCTCACGCACACACAACGCGGCCTTTGATCATCGTGTTCTGTATAGGGGTGTCGCGCTTGTACCCTAGTGCGTCCCCGTAACCGCGATGCTAGTATGCCGCGGGCAGTGTTTAACTGTAGTACTATTTGAGTTTCTCAGCGTTCCATGATCGAGCAAGTTCTTCCCCGTGCAGATTTTCGAGGAAGTAGGCTTCTGTCCCCGTTTTCGCGAGGACGCGGTACGGGCTGATCGGTCACCATTTCTACTTATTTTCCGTATGATATTCTGCACGAAACCTTGAGATCGGTAACACTTTGTTTATATTTTTTATTAATTTTCAAACTATTCTTACTTTTTGCAATTTCTTTCAAGCTTTGTTATTCGTAATAGTTTATGTTATTTTGTTGCATTTTATTCGCAAATGACGCGCATTGCCAATTTCTTTGGTGTCCCTCAACCTCCCCAAAGGGAACGTGTAATTCATAATCCAGGAGTTGTCGTCGAAGAAGAACATACTATAAATCAAAGACAACCAAATATCCATCAGGCGGACCCGTTGAACCAAGGAGGAGTAGTCGAACCACCAGGAGAAGAACCAAGGGTAGTATTAGTTAATAGAAACCAAAATGCTGATAATGTTATACAACAAATGCGACATAACGATATGCCTGCAGAAAATAATTTGGCAGCCATGGTCGAAAGGATTATGGTACGAAATGGAATGAATGTGGGCCTGCAGAGGCCCAGTTATACTTCCCCTTTATCTGAATATATTTTGCAGCAAGATTTACCCCAAAGATGGAAGGTTCCCAAGTTTACTAAGTTTTTCAGGGGATACTAGTGAATCAACGGTCGAACACGTGGCGCGATATTTGATTGAAGCAGGCGAAATAGCGAATAATGAAAATTTGAAAATAAAACATTTCCTTAGTTCGCTAACAAAAAATGCTTTTACTTGGTTTACCACACTACCTGCAAATTCGATACATACTTGGACCCAATTGGAGAGACTGTTCCATGAGCAATTCTACATGGGGCAAACAAAGATAAGTTTGAAGGAATTGGCTAGCGTCAAGAGAAAGTTCTTAGAGCCAATTGATGACTACCTGAATAGGTTTAGGTTGCTCAAGGCAAGGTGTTTTACACAGGTGCCTGAACACGAGTTAGTCGAAATGGCCGCAGGTGGCCTCGACTATTCAATTAGAAAGAAATTAGACACCCAGTACTTAAGAGATATGGCCCAATTGGCTGATAGGGTTAGGCAGGTAGAACGACTAAAAGCCGAGAAAGTTAGGGCTAGCAATAATAAAAAAGAAAGGGTAGCCTATGTCGGAGTTTGTGAGGATGATGACGAAGACGAATCATCAAATTTTGACCAACATGAGGTCGATTTGGCGGAATTAAAACTGGGTCTGCCATATGCTTGCAAAGTCTTGGCTCCGTCGAATGGTAAAAACCCAATCGAATCGAAAAAGAACGACAAGTTCCCCAAAAGAACTTATACGTTCGACGTCACAAAGTGTGACGAAATATTTGATCTGTTAGTTAAGGATGGCCAAATGATAGTCCACCTGGTGCTAAAACGCCTCCTTTAGAATAGCAGAAAAAGAGAGGGTTTTACAAATACCATAATTTTTTGGCTCATAAAACGTCTCAATGTTTCCTTTTCAGGGATATAGTGCAAAATGCAATCAGAGATGGAAGGCTCAAATTCGGCGACAAGTCGAAGCCCTAGATGAAGATAGATTCGAACCCTTTGCAAGTGGCGGAAGCCCACTACGCTGAGCCATCCATGGTGAATATGATCGAAGTTACTGAAGACTTCGACAACAACATGAATATGATTGAGGCTGCTGACAGCTTCGACAGTAATGTGAACATGGTGGAGGTTACTGAGGATCCCACCAACAAAAGTGACATGGTCGAAGTTACTAATGACTTCGTAAACCAGGCTGTGATGGTTAAGGTTACTGAAGACCTTGACAGAAAGATTACAGAGAATTACATTGTTGAGGTCACTGATGGCGTCAACAACGAGACTACTGAAGATTTCTCTAAAATCAACAACGAAACTACTGAAGGTTTCGCTAGAGTCAACAACAAAACTGCTGAAGGTTTCGCCCAAGTTAATAACGGGACCACTGATGGTTTCGTCCAGGTTAACAAAAGGACTACTGAGGGTTCCTACAAACAGGCTGCTGTTGGCCTCCTCTGGAGAACGATGGAGGATCCAAATGAGAGGGATGTCTGATTCGTTAGCCAACAGGTTACCAAGGGTCTGCGTCCAAAGGTACCAACAAAGGAAACCACTTAAGGTTTCAACCATATCAAGAAGGAACATGAGGTCAATGAAGGCCTCAGTTTGAAGTTAAACAAATTGAGCATTGCCACGGAGACAACTGCCAATGTAAACATGGTGGAGGTGTCTCAGAATGTTTCGATGCAAGTCGACGAAGAGCGTCGACGTGAGAAATACCACAAATTAGCATACCCTAAAGAAGAGGAAAACTTGGCAGATTTAATTCATAGATGCCAGAGAAAGAGGTCTGAAGTAATGCTCTATCCTTATTGTAGTGCTGTCTTCGACAAAAAGGCAGCACAAAACCTAGAAGGAGTGGAGAGAGCAAAAAGAATGGGAAATTGGAAGTCTTCTCAACCAGCAGGAGGAGAAAGATTCAACCCTAGAAGAGGAGACCAAAATAGGCACAGACTAGGAGGAAGGTACCCTAACACATTCAAGCCTACGAATAAGGCTCCAGATGACAAATGGGTTAATCCAATCCGGCAAGCCCAAGGACAAGGGAAGTGGAAAGATTTCGAAGTACAACAGGGATCCTCCATATCATATAGGAAAGAATTCCAAAAGTCTAAGAAGATGACTTACCCATCTGAAAACTACAAGGGTAAGAATCCTATGACGAAATCACAATGGAGAAGGTATCAACGTCGAAAGAAAGCTAAAAGGGAGGCTGCAGGAATGGCTAAACCAGAAACCAGCAGTAATATTCAAACTTCGAATCAGAAGGAGGAATCGAAGGACAAAAAGCCACTCATTGCTCCAGAACAAGTGTCCTCGAAGGAAGACATGACTAGAGATGATGAAATGACGGATGATTTTAACTCAGAGTCAAAAGTATCTTTCAACGTGATGTGTAACATTGTGTCAGTACTCCCTAGGGAGTATGACCAGATAATGGAAGTCGAAGATGAGGAAGAGACCATGGAAGTCGAAACGGCCAGACACATGCCTGTTTGTTATTACATTATGAATAATGGATGCGTGGAAGAACAAAACGCATTTTTTGAAAGGCCAGATGATTCGATGAGAAGTCACTTAAAACCCTTGTTCACTATAGGAAAGGTGGGAAACATACGAGTAAACAAGATTTTGGTTTATGGAGGCGCGGCAGTCAATTTGATGCCACATTACATGCTCAAGAAGATTGGAAAGGATGATTCCGACACCAAACCTCATAACATGGTGTTGTCGAATTACGAGGGTAAAGTGGGAACCACCATGGGTGTAATTCAAGTGGATCTAACAATCGGAACCATCACAAGGCCGACAAATTTTATGGTAATTGCCTCAAAGGCAAATTACAACCTGTTGTTAGGCAGGGAATATATACACGACAAAGGTGACGTCCCTTCGTCGATGCATCAAAGAATAACAATTTGGCGTGACGACGGGATTGTCAAAAATATAGAGGCTGACCAGAGTTACTTTCTGGCCAAAGTAAACCAGGTTGACAGGCAAAGCTTCGACAGAAATATGGCTCATATTTTTCCTTGTAGTCCTGCAACGTTCGACATGACGCCAACCTACAATGCCTTCTGCTCACTATACCTTTATCCCTCCCACGGGTTTCAGTGGGATAGAGAGGTAGTTGGCGAAGAAAATTATATTTTTGGAACCTCACACATCCAGCCAACTGGCTGGGGCAGCGAATTTAGTGACAATGAGTGAGTCACTAGTTCTGAAGAAGATTGCGGCTTATATAGCCAAGAATAAACTCAAAGCGGCCTTAGAGGCCGAAGTAAAGTACATGGTTGTCGAAGCCAACGAGATCGAAGCAGATCAACAAGGTCCTAGAAAGGACTTTGATCCAGATCCACCTGACAATGATCTAGGAGATTTACAAAATCAGAAGCTCGACGCGATTTATGATGATGAGCCTTTGGGATTTGAGAAGGATCCATTAGCAGCAGACATCAAGATGATGGCACAGGATCCACTCGAAGAAATCGGCTTGGGGTCGGGGGCAGAAAAAAGACTAACTTACATAAGTGCAAAAGTTAGTCCCCTACTCAAGGTCGAAATAGTCCAGTTGCTAAAGGAATTCAAGAATTGTTTCACATGGGACTATGACGAAATGCCTGGTCTGGATAGGAACCTGATCGAACTAAAGCTACCAATAAAGCCTGGGAGGAAACCTGTTAAGCAAACTCCAAGGCGACTCACACCAGAGATCCTTTCAAAGATTAAAGAAGAAGTCGAAAGGCTCCTTAGATGCAAGTTTATTCGCATGACCAGATATGTCGAATGGATTGCCAATATAGTTCCAGTCATAAAGAAAAATGGCAAACTAAGGGTATGCATAGATTTTTGAGATTTGAATTCTGCTACCCCAAAGGATGAATATCCTATGCTAGTGGCGGAAATGCTTGTCGATTCTGCCGCAGGCCATGAGTGCCTTAGTATGCTTGATGGGTACTCTAGTTACAATCAAATTTTTATTGCTGAGGAAGATGTTCCTAAAACAGCATTTCGAAGCCCTGGAGCCTTAGGCACCTACGAATGGGTGGTGATGCCTTTTGGCTTAAAAAATGCTAGGGCAACATACCAGCGAGCAATGAATTCGATTTTCACAATTTCATTGAGACTTTCATGCAGATTTATATTGACGATATTGTTGTTAAGTCTGTTTTAGGAAAAAGTCATATAGACCATCTACGACAGTCCTTTGAAAGGATGAGGAAGTTTGGCTTAAATATGAACCCTCTCAAATGTGCATTTTGTGTGCAGGAGGGAGACTTCCTAGGCTTTGTGGTCCACAAGAAAGGGATCAAAATAAATCAAAACAAGGCCAAGGCAATAATGGAGGCGAAAGCGCCATCTACAAAGAAGGAATTGCAGTCTCTACTTAGAAAGATTAACTTTCTCAGAAGATTTATCTCCAACCTTAGTGGGAAGACGCAAGCCTTCTCCCCTCTACTTCGACTGAAAAAAGAAGACTCCGAATGGGGGCAAGCGCAGCACGATGCCTTCGACAAGATTAAGGAGTACCTGACACATCCTCCAATTTTGATGTCACCTTGTAGAAGTATGAGTATGAGGCTGTACATATCTGCTTCGGACAAGACATTAGGGAGCATGTTGGCTCAAGAGGATGAGAATGGTGTCGAAAGAGCCATTTATTACCTCAGTAGGGTCTTGAACAATGCAGAGACTAGATATAGTGTAGTCGAAAAGTTGTGTTTATGTTTATACTTTTCATGTATGAAATTGAAGCACTATATAAAACCAGTGGATGTTTTCATTTCTTCTCATTTCGATGTTATAAAATACATGTTATCCAAACCAATTTTACATAATCGAATTGGAAAATGGGCGTTAGCATTAACTGAGTATTCTTTGACATACTTACCTTTAAAAGCTGTCAAAGGACAAGTGGTGGCTGATTTCATAGTCGACCACACTATAAATGAAAAGTCTTTGGACTACATTGAACTAGAACCATGGAAGTTATACTTCAACGGCTCTAGTCATAAAAATGGAACTGGTATAGGAGTTCTAATTATTTCTCCTAATAAAATTCCAACAAAATTCAAGTATAAAGTCGAAGGCCTATGTTCAAACAATGAGGCAGAATATGAGGCTTTAATAGCCGAACTTGAAATTTTATTGGAATTAGGGGCAACTCGGGTCGAAATAATGAGCGACTCTGAGTTAGTCATAAAGCAAATAACAAAGGAGTACAAACGTGTCAAAGAAAATTTGATCATGTACTTTGTAGTAGCCAATCGACTCTTGAAAAGATTCGATATGGTAAAAATTTGACATATCCTTCGAATAGAGAACCAGGAGGCAAATGACTTAGCACAAATTGCTTCTGGCTACAAAATATCAAAGGAAAGTCTGCAAAAAGCTGTTGAGGTTAGAGGAAGAGTCGTGTCAGCCGGATTATACCCATCAGATTTGGAGACAATAAAGCTAGAATACGCTGACGAAGAAAATTTTGAAATTCTTAACATAAATAGTTCAACAAATGCAGACTGGAGGAAGCCTATAATAGACTATCTACAAAATCGGACAGGAACAATTGAATGGAAAATTAGGTATTGAGCTTTGAGTTATGTTATTTTGGGTAATGAATTATTTAAGAAAACTCTTGAAGGGATATTACTTAAGTGCCTGAGTGAATCTGAAGCATACATAGCCCTGTCAAATGTACACAGTGGGGCATGCGGTGCGCATCAGGTAGCCCATAAAATGAAGTGGTTATTGTTCCGACAAGGAATGTATTGGCCAACCATGTTAAAAGATTGCGTCGAATTCGCGAAAGGATGTCAAGAATGATAGGTGCACGCAGGGATACAACACATTCCTGTAAGTGAGTTGCATTCTATAGTAAAGCCTTGGCCCTTCAGGGGTTGTGCTTTAGATTTGATTGGAGAAATTCGAGCAGCATCATCAAAAAATCAGAAGTTTATTTTGGTGGGTGTTGATTATTTCACAAAATGGATCGAAGCCATACCTTTAGTAAATGTTGATCAAGAAGCCGTGATCGGATTTATTCAAAAACACATCATCTATAGGTTTCGGATCCCAGAGACTATAACAACGGATCAAGGATTTGTTTTTACTGGTAAAAATATGCAAGCTTTTGCGAAAGAAACGGGGTTCAAACTTCTCACATCAACGCCTTATTATGCTCAAGCCAATGGACAAGTCGAAGCAGCGAATAAGGTTATAATTGGTTTGATAAAGAAGCATGTGGGAAGGAAGCCAAAGAATTGGCACAAAACTTTGGACCAAATTCTTTGGGCCTGTCGAACCTCTCCTAAGAAAGCTACAAATGCTACGCATTTTCGATTAACATACGGTTATGATCCAGTTCTGCCGATCGAGATATATTTACAGTCGACAAGAATCCAAAAGCATAATGAAATTTTATCAGACTCATATTGGAATATGATGATAGACAAACAGGTGGATTTAAACGAAAAAAGGTTAAATACGCTAGAGTTATTAAAAAGGCAGAAAGAAAGGGTGGAAAAATCCTACAATAAAAGAGTGAAAAGCAAGATATTTTCGATTGGTGAGCTTGTTTGGAAAGTTATTCTTCCCATGGATCGAAAAGATAGATTTATGGGAAAATGGTCCCCTAAATGGGAAGGGCCCTTTCAAATTATTAAAATATTTTCGAACGACGCATATGAAGTTGAGGAATTAGATAAAGATAAGCGAGTGCTAAAAATAAACGGGAAATATTTGAAAAAATATAAACCCATATTGCAAGAAGTAAAGATAAAAGTCGAATAATCATGCAAAGAAAATAATTGACTTGGTGAATTAAAATTCTTTTCGCCAAATATATGGTTTAAAGTCATTAGAAAATTAGGCCTCAAAAGGCCAAATAAAATTACAAGTTTCAAACAGGGAAAGACTTCTTCAGTTTCTCAAATTTGGACCTCTAAATCTGAAGGCGGCATTCACAAAGGGCCTTGCTAGTCGAAAGGTCTTCGATTTCTTTGCCAAACTTTTTAGCTCTTTAGAAATGATGCACCCCAACTTCAAGCTCTTTAGCTATCTCCTCTTGGTTGATTTGTTGCAGTTCTTCTTAGCGCTTTTTGGCCTGAGAAATTTTGTCTTGAAGGGCGGTGATTTGTTTCTCCCATTTGCGAATGTTTTCGTCACAGCTTGCTGCCTCTTTCTTGTTCTGTTCAGAAGTCTTCTCCAGTTCAGTCACCTTGATGGTAGAGTTGGAGGCGGCATCCCATTCAGTTATTTTCAAGTTTTTTTGAGTAATCTCGAAGTCGATTAAAATCTGCCACCACAAGGTCAATCAGTGTGGTCAGATCTACAACAATGCCAGTCACTTCAGGGGGAGCTTCCAGAACATTGATTTGTTTTAAGATCTTTTTCAAGTTAAATTGAGCAGAGGAATCCTTCTCTAATCTGAGCATAGCCTTCAGATACTCCAATGGCCTTTGTACCTTCAGGTTTTCAAGTTCTTCATGAGAGAGACTGGTCGAAGTAGTGTTTGTTGAAGCAGCTTTGGGATGATTATCAAGGTTTTCCTCGTCCTTTCTTCCTTCTTCACCAGCAGCAGCCTCTGGAGTTGGTTGCCTTTCGCCATCTTTTTCTTCTGCCTTTTTGTCATCGGTTTCAACATCCTCATCCTTCTCTTCATTATCATCTTTTAGGTTGATAGGGGAGTTGTCTTCAAGATCACCTTCTGTGGTAAGTGTTGCGTTGGGCATCACAGTGTCCCCACCAACATCAACTAAGATATCTTCCTCAGGACCAGTTTCTTCTTTGATCACGTCCTGAGTAAGGGTTGTGGTAATGATCTTGGGAAGTTTTTCAGAAGCATTGGTGGGCTGATTCACTTCAGTGGCAGACTCTTTGGTCGAATCCTTTGGGGAAGATTTGGAGAAGCTTGTTGGTTTGTAAGTTGGATCGCTACTTGTTTTGGGAAGAACTTGGACAAGAGGATGTCCATGAGTATCGACAAGAACCTGAAAGGTAAATAAGTCAAAATTTTATTATAAGTGAAAGCGGCTTTAATTGTCGAAATTCGAAAAGTACATACCTCTGGAATTTCAATCTTGAGACTAGAATTTTCACTTTCTGCTGGGGCTAGAGTGGTTTGTTCGACAGACTTTTTCTGAGAAGTCATTTCCAATATTCTGGAAGCAGAAGGTTTGGGCTGTTGAATTTTTGCCGGTTTCTTCTTCTTTTTCGAAGGTTTAGCTTGGTCATGCGATTCGTCACCATCGTCAGATTCAATAATGTGAACGTCAGGTTCCATTTCTTTTCTTTTCTTTGGTGTCGAAAGAGGTTTCCGACTTCCCTGTAAAAAGAGTTCGTTAATACATTTTAGATGGCAAAAATAAATAAAGAAAATATAAAGATAATAATCAAGGGAAAGACAAAACCATACCCTCACCACAAGTTTCTTGATAGTGCCCTTTTGGTCTTCTTCATCCTCTACAGTTGACCCTTCGACGGTAGCCGACTTCTTAACAGGAATTTTTATGGCTAAGAAGAAAGAAAAAAAGTTAAATATGAGTTAAAAGAAAAGAAAACATATGTAAATAAAAGGAAGTGGTGTCTAATATCTTCCCATTCCACACCTTCATATATAGGAGTTTCAAGCGAACGTGTTCTATGCCAATATGAAGGTGGCCTTTGAAATTGTCCAAAGTGTACTTAGTCGGAACCACTCGCTTAGGACGTTTTTGGTAGTCTTGGCGAAGATTTTTCATAGAATTCCCACAGATGAACCAGTCTAGAAATGGAGGGCTAAAAGCCACACCAAATTCAGTAGACAGTAAAGGAGGGAACTTTGCTGGATAGAGGTTAAAAGCTAACTTATAACGTTGATCTGGTCAAACGTATGAAGGTAGTTTTAACTCATCCAGCTTCCTTGTAAATTTTTCTTTCAAAGTAACGGCTGCTTCACTTATGGTTCGACTAAGTTCGTTGGGCCTATAGGTAGTTTCGAAGTACTTCTGGAATGCTTGGATTTCTTTGATGTGTATTAAGGTACCTTTCTTTGATTTGTCATGCACAAAGGCGAAAGCTCTGGTCAGTTGAATAGTAAAAGATCGCACGTCGAAGAATTGTGAATTGTAGTAATCTCTCCACCAGTCATCTAAGTCTTTGGTGCAAAAGAAGCTGGGTTTGAAAGCCACTGGTTGGATTTCGACCAAGTTTGAGTATTTCTCCAGTAGTTTTGTACACTCAGCTTCGTTATGGGTTATGTTGTAGTGTATCAGAGAACCTTTCTTTGAAAAAAGAGGTTTGGATTTTATCTGAATTAATCCAAACTGTCGAGAGACCAGATTGGGTTGGTAGTTGACAAGTGAGATTTTCAGTTTTGATGGGTTGATCCTGGAGGCTAAAAGCCTGGGGGTTAGGAAGGATTCCCAGACAATGAGGAATTCCGCCTCTTGTGCTTTCGACTCAAGGGGGAACTTCCTAGTAAACCATTCTGGTCCAATTTTTCTGTTTGCGAAATGGGCTATATTAGAAGTAAAGTTATGACATTTTGCAAACATCATAACATAGCCGGTGAAGGTTTGCTGGAGGCTCAGACCTTCGTCATTGGGCGTCAGCAGTGCCAACCTAGTTCCTTTGACCCTTCTATCCTTTAGAGCAACTTCGTCTACAGGATTTTTATTGGATAGAGAAGCTTCGAATGTGGTATTTAGCCACAGTTGTAGGAGCCAGAATGGTCCTGACAGTAGAAGATTTCCCTTATCCTTAATATTTTTCAGTAAAGTAACTCCTTCGCCAAGGGATTCATACAGATTGGCTAGGATGATTTCACTAAGGCACAGTTTGTGTCCAGCATGGAGTTGATTCGCCATAGTGATATATCTTTTCGCCACCTAGAGAGACCTGGAGCAGAAGAAGCATCTCGACAGCCAGAGAGCTAAGAAGGCCACGTGCTCTTGGTCAGAGACTTCAACAGTTTCCTTGTCATGATAGTTCGTGATGTAGGAGGTAAAGTTAGCCTTATTGGTGATGAAACCTATGGAATTGTCATATAAGAGGTTAAGATCATAATCCACCCCAAGTGGGCTAAGACCAGTTATGGCAGCTATGTCGAAGAGGGTGGGGGTGATCATTCCACAAGGAAGATGAAAATTGTTGTAGGTGTTGTCCCAAAAGTAAAGGGAAGCCAAAAGTATAGATGAACAATATCCAGGTCCTACTTTCGATAGCTGGATAAGGTCAGAAATGCCCATGGTTTTCCAAGCCTCAGCTTTGGCTGCCTCTATTTTTGTTAGCCAAGATAAGTAGTCGGGTGGGTCTTTCGAAAGAGGGCAAGACCCAAAAATCCTAAAGTTGTTCATGTACTCTAGATTTATAGTTTCCCCAGACGGTGACCCTTGACCATCTACCTTAGATTTTTCATCTATGGCTATTTCTTGCTCGGTCCTAGGCCTAACTCTATTAGCCATTGGCTTATAACGGTGATAAGCTGGGAAAAATTCCCTTACTTTTAAAGGATTTAACTTTAAATCAGGCAAAGGTCCTAAGATTGCATGGGATTTACCCGAAATAAGAATGGGGATTAATACCTGTGATTGATAAATGCGTCTTTTCTCTTCTTCATTGGGAGGTTCTGGTACATATTGTTGATTCCCCACAATGCTTGGACCAAGGATCTTGTGAACAGGTGGCAAACCTTTGGATTTTTGGGAATCTTTGTTCTTGATGTTGGTTCCTTGAGGAGCTGTGGAAGAAGATACAGTTGATCGCAGAAAGTTTAGAGAGGAAATGAAGAAGATGAAGTTGCGTGAAGTGAGTTTTTGTTTAAGAGAAAGAAATGGAAAAGTGAATTGAGGAAAATTTTCACTTATTTATAAGTAGTAAAAAGGAGACTGAAGCGGTTACTATTCAAAGAGGTTTCCATTTAATGAAAAGAATTGTGGGACACGTGCTAGCCATGAATGGATTGATTTGGACGGTGGCAGTTATTTTCTACCTACGATCTACTAGGGACTAGGATCATGATGATTAAAAAGATCTCAGAACGTGGGCTGAGGAAACGTTTCAGAAAAAGTGTAATGATGACTCTGACGTCAAAAAATGTCAAGTCATATGAACAGTTGCTTCGTCGAATCATTCAAGGCTTCAAATTATGTTGTCAAAAAATGCTTTTCCTCCTTTGTCGAAAATGCATTTTCTGGGGGGCAATTTGTAGGCTCCTAATTTCGACGTCTGGATTTCATTCAGGAGATAAAAGTTTAAGACTTGCTAGATCATTTCGACGGCAATTTGTTTCCTGTGAAGAGGATCAGTCGAAAATAAGGGTTAAGTTGGAATAGAAGAGCTGGAGCTTTTTTTCTAAGTGTTAGAACTATTTCGACATAATTCTACAAGGACCTCGTTTCGACAAATATTATGAAATTTAAATAAAGGAGGGAATTTTGTTTTGAAAGCAAGACGAGTGGAACGCATCTAAGAGGTGAAGACATGCAGGATGTCATTTGTCTTCATTAGGAGAAATGGTCATTGTTGACGGTTATTTTGACTATATATAAATTGGGAGTCATAGTGTTAGATTTCCGTGTGTGTATTCAAAATTTGTACAAGTTACTCAAACATACTCAAAGTACCCGTGTGAGAGAAAAGAGTTATCATTGAGAAAATGTACGTTTGGAAAAACACCAGTTTCATTCTTTACATTTCAATGAAGTTTTAAGTTATTTACGTGCAATTTATTCTACATTTCTGCAATTTCATTCCTGTACTTTTATTACGTTTTCGTTATCTCTTTTAAGAACCAAACTTTATCATTTCTGTCCAAATTACATCAATTTATGAAAAAACAATGATAAACATAACGAATAAAAGGTTTGATACATGTTGTCGAAACTTTTAAAGCACATTGTCCTAGGATTTGTATGGTCGATCCTTCAAGTAAACTAATTTCGTAAATTAGGAGACCAGCGGTTGTTTGCTAATTTTTAAGGCAAACAGTATGCCACATTCATCACTCGTGCAACATTCTATGCCATATATGGAGGCTGGTGGATCTAGCATGCCCCATTCATCACCCGTGTATTTTACGTATGATGAGCAGGATGATGAGGATAATACTAGTGGTCATGGTCATGGAGATACCAGTTCTAATGATCATGGAGATACTAGTGCTCCTGACAGTGCTCATGAGGAGCAAAGGAGGACCCGCATTCTGAGAAATGCAAAACCCCAAACAGTTAGGAAATACAAGGGCAGATATGTCGTTCGCTGCGATGGAGGAAGGTATGTCTTACATATTATTTTTTTTAAATTTAGATTTGAATTTTTTTTAATGTAAATACTAACTCAAGATTTTGTTGTTTAGCTTTATACCATCACACCAGACTGTATCGTGTATAACATAAGTTATTAAGGAAAAGTATAAAAAGTTTTGGCTGACATATGTAGCACTTCTCGAAACAGAGAAGGAAAATTGGTTTAGTTTATTTCAGGTATAAAAAGTAACTATTATTTTAATTTCCTTTATATTTTATTTAGTTTATTTCATGATTATACATTATTTATTTATTTATTTTAAATTCATAAAACAATGTAGGAGAAATGTGTTTGGGACTTTACATAGCAGCAACAAGTAAGAGAAAATATTGATACGAAATGTGCTACCTGATTATCCGACACGCTTAGCCGTGTTCAAATTAATTGGGAAAATAAAGGAACACGTTCCTGTTGGATAGGTGAAGATGTATTTAAGCAGCTTATTGACCATTGGAATTCGGAAACCTTTAAGCAAGTATATGAAACACCAAAAAAAACAGGGCATCTGAAGTTGGTGGCTGCAACTACGTAGCAAGCAGTATTAGTGTTGCTGAAATTGCACAAAGGCTGATAAATTTATTTATGTTTTTACTTAAATTTTCATTTAAAATTTAGATTAAAACTAACTATTTTTCACTTATGTTTTATTTTATTAGCGTGATTAGTTGAGTAGAACTCTGATGCTTAATGAGATCCATCTAGAGACTCATATCAAGAAAAATGGGGAGTTTGTCGATAAACGCTCAAAGGACACTCAAGTAAGTTTTGCTAAAATTTAGTCATTTTATTTCTTTCTTTTATGTACCTATATCTTATGTAAATTATTATAACATCTAACTTTATTTATTTTTTATAGGAGGAGTATGATAGAAAACTTGCACTTTCTTTATCTGAGCATTCTAAGTTACCTCCATTGCCACAGGAATATCCTGTTGATCCTTGTCTAGATTTTTGGACTTGGTATGATGTTGCTCGTGGGAAGAGGAAAAATGGGAGGGTGTATGGTGCTGGAGGGTATGCCAAAACAATTAAGCGACGTGATAGGACTTTCAGAATGAGACTTGATGATGGAGAAGGATCATCACATCCACCTATATTAACCGCTGATACGCTTGAAATTGTGAGAAATTTGGCGCAGACCGAGGCAGCACGTGAGGCAACAGCTAGACAAGTAGAGATGGAGAAAATGAGGAGAAGACAAACAGAGATGGAGGAAGAATTGAGGAGGAAAATAGCGGAGTATGAGGAAGCAATGCGAATTGCAAATGAGCGCGCACTAAAATTTGAACAATTTATGGCCTCGGATATGAATCAAGGTGTTGGAGAAAGAGATTAGGAAGATGAGGAGGATGATGAAGTTGATTAAATTTGTTTAAATATGAAACTTTTGATATGTATTTTTATATTTTATTTTATTTTTGTCATGAATTCTTTTTCTTTTGATGATGGATGTGGATATTTAATTTTATTGCAATTTTATTTATAAGTTATTATATTTTACAAAATTTAAAAATATATATTTATTTATTATATAATTATATTAAAATATTTATTTATTATATAATGATATTATTCTAATTATAATAATATAATTAAATAATATAATTATAAATTTTAATAAAATTTATTATATAATTATATTATTCTAATTATAATAATATAATTAAAATAATATAATTATAAATTTTAAAAATAATAATATAATCATTAGTTAGGGGTTAAACCCCTCACAAATTCCATAACATAAGACAATTTGCTAGGGGTTTTACCCCTCGCAAAATTCTGACACACATAACTAAGGGTTTTATCCCTCACTAAAAGCATTACACAGATAATTTAGCTAGGGGTTTATCCCCTTGCAAATGATCTGACATGTCTGTGCCACTCTGTGGCACAAATCTGTGTCTATGCATGCAGAGTAGCAGGCTTAATTTTTTTCATAGCATTTTGCTAGGGGCTTATCCCCTAGCCATATCTGCGAGGGGTTTAACCCCTATCCAATAATTTGCGATGCCCTGATTAGATAGGGGTCATATCCCCCTCACAAATTGATGTTTTGTGATGGGTTTTTTGCGTTAGTGAGGGGTTAAACCCCTAGCTAAATGCAATTTTCTTGTAGCGACAACCATAGAAACGGCGGCCTGAGTTCGAGTCGGTCCCTGACGTCATCAACGAAGCATTGAGACCACACTTGCATACGTACCTTGAACGATTTGAGAACCTGCTTCCATGGCTACAGCCGGACTGCTGAGACATTTTAATGGAAAGATTTGATGAAAACTTTATGGAAAAGAATGAAAAAAAAGTATACGGTGAAACTTTATGGAAGGATTTGCTGAGACACTTTCATATTTCATCTAGTTCATGCAGCTATGAAAAAAAAGTACAAGGTGAATGAAGTTAACACAATGGCTTCATACTTCTTGTATTTTTCTTCATAGCTACATAAACCATATGTAACATAACGAAAGTATACTTCTTGTATTTGTTAAGGTGGTGATGATGGATCTGAAAAAATGAGAACATTCAAGAAAAAAATTAGAACTCATTTTTAACAAGACAAGTAAACGAAATCAAAGCATAAGTGTAATGAACGAACCTCAAGTTAGCGATTAGTGCAGATGAATCTGAAGACGTATCTGAAGGTTGAAGTATGTTTAGAGTTATGTTATGAGAGGGAAGAGTGAAAAATGTTAGGGTTTTCTTTTGAGAGAAACATATGCTATGGAGTGAACGATAAATACTTTCGCTTATATACTAAAAAAATATCACTTTTCATCACGGTTAGAAATTACAACCGTCATGCAATTTTTAAATTTTAAAACGGTTGTTTAGTAATACAGTGGTTAAATATCTTGGTTAAATAATTTTCTATTTTTTTAAAAGTCCTATAACAACGGTTGGTTTATTAACCATTGTAAAATCATTTACAATTTAATTTTTAAATAATGGACTTAAGTGACACACGCTTAATGTAGGCTAAAAATATTGAAAACGTGTATTTGTTGGGGATCGAAGCTTGCTACAAATCATATATTACTACGGTGTTATAAGACAACCGTAGCAATAAATCCAGCTAATAACTGATGCGTGAACATTATAACCTATTACAACATGTAAATGAATCCGTTGTAAATCTAACGTTGTTGTTTGCGCGTTTTGTAGTAGTGTATCTTATGTAGCATCGACACATCTAAAAATATGTTGGATCGATATTGATATTTGTGATTATATTTTATTTATTGATGTTTTAAAATTATTATCAGCTGTTGTATTTTTAGTGTCTGTGATTTATAGATGTTTCACTTGAAAAAAAATGCAATCGCAAACCATAAGTGAAAAAACAAGAGAAAGACAAGTCCCAAGGTGCCTGGACCATCTAGGGAGAGTTAAAGTTACTAACCAACCCAAAATGGAACGAGGAAGTAATCTCAACCAAGCTTTTGAGATATGACATCTCTGTAGTGAGTCATCGATCCTGCTGAATGTCGGTCAGTTATTTTAGCCTAACACATGCAGAAAACGATCAGAAAACGTGTCTCTATATATAATGAATGTGATAACAATATTTCTACACAGAATAAAAGTGTGGAGGGGATACTCAAAAGTTGTTATGCATGACGGTTGGAAGTTTTTATGACCAGTTGCTATCATGGGAAAATAGTAGTTGAAGGTGACGATTATATAATGAAGAAATTATTCATAAAAATATCAATAAGGGTAACAGTAACAGAAATTATCAAGATGATGAAAAGGGACATGCATTTTGTTTACGTTCTATTCTTATTAACCCTATCTCCTTTAGTTTGCGTGAATAGTAAGCATTTTGTGTTGGTTCATGGAGCATGCCATGGTGCATGGTGTTGGTATAAGGTGGCAACTTTGCTTAAATCAGCTGGTCATAATGTTACAACTGTTGAGTTGGCTGCTTCGGGTACCAATCCAATACAAGTTCAACAGATTCGTCAAATTTCATAATATCACGAACCTTTGATGAAATATATGGAATCTCTACCATCAGAGGAGAAGGTGGTTCTTGTTGGTCATAGTCTTGCTGGATTGTCTTTGTCTGTTGCTATGGAAAAGTTCCCGCAGAAAATTTCAGTTGCAGTTTTTATGTCTGCATTTGTGCTTAGTTAAAACCTCACTTACCCTGCTATTCTTAAAGAGGTACTCTACAAAACTTTATCTCCGCTTATAATCACATATTTAAGTTATATATTTTTTGACGTGAGTTTCTTACCTTTATTATTTTGTAGCAAGCTAGAAGAAACCATTCTTTAATGGACACAAAGGATTTCTATTTTGATGGACCCAACAAACCTGCAACTGCTAGACTGTTTGGTCCCAAATACTTGGCAACCACGTTTTATCAGTTATCACCACCTGAGGTATATATATAAACATTTAGTAACATTTAGTAATTTTGCAATTTAATGAATGTAACTCCATGTGTAGGATTTGACCCTTGCATTGACCCTGGTGAGACCTATGCCACTTTATAGTGATTATGAGTTATTGGAGAAGGAAACAAATGTTACCTATGCTAGAAATGGAAGGGTGCCTAAAATATTTGTCATGGCTAAAAATCACAAATTAGTAGCAGAGGATTTTCAAAGGTGGATAATTGAGAGAAGTGGTCCATATGCTGAGGTGAGAGTGGTTAAGAAGGCTGATCACATGCTCATTTTCTCCCAAGTAAGGAAGGTTACTTCTATGCTTCTAAAGATTGCAAGGAAATACTAATCTTTAGTTATAATGGTATATGGTATTCGTGCCTACTATGTCCCAAACAATTATGTGTATGTGTTGGGATTATATTTCTATTATGAACTATGGTTTTGAATTCTGTTTAATAAGAATAATGGGATTGCCCCTTGTTGTATTTTTATTTCATTCTACTGTCCCAAACAATTATGTGTATGTGTTGGGATTATATTTCTATTTATGAATAGTTTTGAATTTTATTTAATAAGAAGAAATGGATTACCCTTTGTTGTCTTTTTAATTTATTCTACTGTTTCAATATATTCCTATATTTGGTGTGAAATTTTACTTCAAATTATATATATATATGCTTCTAATGCAGTGGATGAGAGATTAATCTACAAGATTAGCACTCCATTGCACAAATTAGTATGGATATGGATAGTAGTGTTGAGACGGATCGGATTTGAATACTTGTGAAGTCTTGGATTTTCTATATTTACAGGAGAATTGATCTCTAACTAATCGTGTGTGAACTGACGTGTAACATGGTGGAACTTTAGATTGATATGATGCTTGATAAGGATCATAAAGAGAGGTGTCATACACATATGGTTTAACCCTCGTGCGAGTTCATGTATCGTGGGTCTTTGCTCGCTTTAGGCATTGTGAACTGTCTTGAACAATATATATTTTGATTTCATTTGACATATTTTTATAGGCAAAATGTTAAGCAAAATGTCTTGTTTAGCACATCTTGATTAAGTGATTTTTTGACATGTCATTTTTGAAAAGTTTTCATTTTAACTAATTTGATTTTACTTTTGATTTCAATATTTATTACAAGATTCAGTTCAAATTTATTTGATTTAGATTATTCTCTAAAGTTGATTTGAAAATATTTTGTTTAGAAAAATATTTATTTAACCAAATATTGCACAAAGAAACTTAATTTGATTTGAGTTAATTACAAAATTTGAGTTTTCTTTAATCATAAGAATTGATTTGTTGAATATTTAATTCAGTTTGATTTTTGGATTAGAGCCTAATGAACTTTTTGTTGATTCATTTTTTTAAATAAAGATGTTTCTACCTTTTTTAACACCGAAGCCTTTTGAAGAATTTTAGGTGTTTGCCATATTTGTTTTGTGTTAGTGAGTCTTGTATTTTGTTCCTTCTAAAATACTCTATACTAGAGAATTTTTCTTAATTCAGAAAGATAGAGTATTTTTGTTGTATTTGTGATTTGTTCCACAAACTTTTATATTTATTCACACTTGAAAAAGTAGTTGAGTGAAAGTGACGAGATCTCATATGATTTAGAGGAGTTTTAGTTGAATTCACATGTAGCATTAGGAAAAAAAACACTGAACTGTGAGAGTTCAGATGAGATCGCGGTGTACTATTGACAACATAAATTAGTGAATTTTGTTTCTATGTGCACTTTTCTCCCGATGTAGGTGACTTCTGCACTGAATTGGGATACAAAACATTTGTGTTCATTATTCCTTTATTTGTTTAATTGTGCATCACTTTTGTAGTATCATATTGTCTCTCATATTGTTTTAAATTTTGTGTGACATCTTTTTGTGGACTAAATATTATTTCTATCGATATAGGAAACCAAGAACATAACTCTAAAATAATCCCTATGACGCGATATACCATCAAATTAGATATTGACTTATGGTATCTACATAATAATCTCATATTTCATGACATTTATGCTTTTAGCCACATACTTAATATTAATTTGACCACTGCAGTTTTGGCTAATTAAATAATGGTCCTAACACATGCAATATTACATTTGTGACAAAAAAATTCTAACAATCTCTCACTGGTCACATATGTAACTTTACACATGTCTTCGACTTTATGAGCTCAAAATTTGTCATTATATTCTTTAAGCATATCCAAAGTATCTCGTCCATTAGTCATGTTAATATACATAATCAAAGTGATTTTCGTTATATCAATCATAACTAAACCCTTTAATGATCACTAATAGTGACACAACTAAATGACATAGATCTATCATGAAATGTGCAGCATGAAAATCACATGAAGTTGGCATGTATATGTCGATTTTCAACTGATCCTACTTTACTTTAGTGAGATCATTCAATAACTTTATTGTACAAAATGTAAACTATTGAATATCAAACTTTATTCATTGGAAAATATCCAAAATCATACTATGCATACATAATACCAAACACAGAACATAAAATTCATAATCGACTAACTCCCACTAAACCAAAGACTCCTCTAACGGTAAAACACCCATGTAAGTAGTGTGCTCATAAAAGACCTTGAGTGGAAGACCTTTGGTAAGAGGGACTATTATCATGGAGTTTCTCCCCAAGTATTCTATTGACTTATGGTACCAAGATATTTCATCTTGGATGTTCTTGATAGAAATTTCTTAGTTTCGTGCATCATGTCTATATCATTGGCAGCAAGCAATATGTCATCAACATATAGGACTAGGAAAATGTATTTTCTCCCATTGAATTTGTGATACACACAATCTTCAACAAGGTTTACCTCAAAACCAAATGAGAGAATTACTTCTTGAAACTAGTGGTACCACTGACGAGATGCTTGTTATAGTCCATAAATGGATTTTGTTAATTTGCAAACTATATTCTTTGAGTCTCTCGACAAAAAGTTTTTTAGTTGTACCATTGTTGAATGCAGAATAGGGCAAGCAGCAAAAATATTTATTTTTGGAAGAATTCCCTCCGGGATTTATGTCGTGTCCACAGAGATCGGTTCGAGGGAAAGAATGCCATTCGACAATCTCTCGCGTTTATGTGTTTGGTTTTAAATGGTTTCAAACAAGAAAATAGAAAAGTAAACATTAAAACATAAAACAAATTCATTCTTCAGCAAGACAAACTTATCCGGCATGCACATAATCGACTCCTCACAAACTTAAACTTACCGACCAGTTATACTCAACTTACAATACTCCTCAATATCACCCAGCATCGCTCACAACACAGGTTATGTCTAACGTAAAGTTGAGAGAACAACCGTGTTACCATTGCCGATACTTTCGTACGCTAGCTCAAGGCACGGAGGCATTAAGTTTCGACGCCTATTGAAGATTGTTGCCCTAAATCTATCTCTAGAATCTAGAAACTAACAGATAATCATCCCTAATCAAAGTTTGCGACGGTTATCTCTAACGCACCCCAAACCCCGCGCATAAAGCAAAAATCAGAGACAATTACCAATAAAGATTTGTAAAGCAAGTTTTATACAACGCCATGGGCGACAAATATACATGAGTTCATAGCAAATACATATACACAACCCAACAAAGAAGAAAGACATGAAGAAGAAAAGAAATGAACCAAACACTTCACGGATTGTCGAAGCCGATCGATGAGAAATCCACCTTGGATCATCCACATGCAAGCTTCCATGTTGTTTTCTAAGCTAATCTACTGAAAAAATGAAGTTTGACGGAGTTGGAGCAAGAATCCCCAAAACCATAACCTAAAAAATGCTGAAAAATGAAGTTTATAGGTGGTTTTTGCTGCCCAGGTTCGCACTGCGAACCCCCGTTTGCACTGCGAACATATGCCGCCTTAACTTCCTCCAGAATTGTGTTTTTCATGCTTCCAGACACTTTTTATTCGCCCCGGATTCGCAGTGCGAACTCGCTAGCGAGTGCTCGCCACGTGGGTTCGCAGTGCGAACATGACAGTAAACCAAAACTTGTTTTGATCATAACTCTTGAACCGTAAGTCCGATTGACGCACGGTTTGAAGCGCCGGAAAGCTTATTCAATGCTCTTTATGAATATGGCAAGATCCCATTGCTGGAATACCTACAAAAATAAATGAAAATCAATTAAACTCAATGATATTTACACGATAAAGCACTATACACACGAAAACGTAAAGTAAACGTAATTACGAACAAAGCGGGGTTTATTCAACCAATTTTAACACAAAGTAATGATAAGTGCATCAAAACTTATATACAAAAATAGGTACATTTTGCACTTATCAACCATAGAGATCGTTTCATCAACGTTGCCATTGAGGAAAGCCGTCTTGACATCCATTTGATGGAGTTCCAAATCATAATGTGCAACAAGAGTCATGATTGTCCTAAAAGAGTCTTTCGATGAAACCAGAGAGAAAGTCTATTTAAAGTAAATCCCTTCCTTTTGAGTATAAGCCTTATCCACAAGACGAGATTTATACCTCTCCACATTACCGTTACAATCCCGCTTGGTCTTAAAAATCCATTTACAACCAATAAGTTTCACGTCTTCTGATAACGGGACAAGTTCCCAAAATTTATTGTCTTGCATGGACTTATACTCCACCTTCATTGCTTCAATCAACTTTTCCGAGTTGGAATCTTACATGGCTTGACGGAAGTTTATTGGATCATCTTCCGTCATACCATTATTTTCCTCATGTTCTTGGAGAAAGACTATGTAATAATCCAAAATAGCATTTCTCCTTTCTCTAATGGATCTTCACAAAGGTATTGGTTCTTGTAACACTTCTTCTTGAGGATCTTGAGTTTGTTCTTCATGAATTACCAAATCATCTTAAGTTGGAGGAATTTCAATAATGTCTTGTGGAGGTTTCGTTCTTGCTTGATCAAAAGCAATTATATGAATCAGTTATGGAATTGTTGCTAATTTTCCCTCTAAGACAAAGTCTCTAACCTTATTCTCCCCCAACAAACTCAATTTCCTCAAATAATATGGTTGTTCCCGTCTCAAAAATTGAATTTAATTTGGGATCATAGAATTTGTAGCCCCTAGATCTTTCAAAATAGTCAATAAAGTAGTTACTTACTATTCGAGAGTCCCATTTCTTTTCATTTGGCCTATAAGGCCTTGCCTCAGTTGGGCATCCCCATACATGAAAATGTTTGAGACTAGGCTTTTGCCCAGTCCAAAGTTCATAAGGTGTTTTGGCAGCCGCTTTTGTTGTCCCGTTATTTAGAATATAAGATGCATTCTTTATTATCTCTCCCCAGAGTGACTCTGGCAAGGTAGAATGATAAATCATACTTCTTACCATATCCTTAAGAGTTCAGTTTCATCTTTCAGCAACACTGTTCATGCTAGGAGATCCTGGCATGATGTACTGTGGGGCGATTCTGCATTCCTCCAGGTATTTGGCAAAAGGCCTTGGACGTAGTTCACCTGAACCATCATATCTACCGTAATATTCACTGCCACGGTCAAATTTGACTTTCTTAATTCTTTTGTTGAGTCGATTCTCAACTTCAGCCTTAAATAATTTGAACACATCCAATAACTGATACTTTTCATGTATAAGAAATATGTACGCATATCTAGAATACTCATCTATGAATGATATAAAATATTGTTGACCATTCAATGAAGGTGTCAAAAATGGTCCACAAATGTCTGTATGTATCAATTCTAAGACGTCCGTAGCTCTATATGCACCAAATTTCTTTGTTTTGATATGTTTACCTTTAACACATTCAACACAAACATCAAAGTTTGTTAGGTCAATGGAATCTAAAGTTCCATCAGACACTAGTCGCTCAACTCTATTTTTAGAGATGTGACTTAGACGCTTGTGCCATAATGCCCTTGAATTATTATTATTAGTATCAATTTTACGCTTAGTACCACGTGATTCCACATTTAAGGATTCGCCATATATAGATTATCATGACTCATAAGTCAACCAGTTCCAACAATATTTAAATTGAAATACAACGTAAACATATTTGATCGTGAAGGCTAGATCAGATCCTATAGAAGTGGGCTACCAAGTACGTCTGAGATGCTGGTCGTATGAAGAGGAGGAGGGGGTGTACCTGTAAGGCACTCCGACGCTCAAGTAAGAAAGGGTCAGAGAAAAGAGGTAAGTACAAAGTATTAGTTCGTAGGGTGAATATTGGATACCTGAGCCTCTCAAGCGAGAGGGTTTATATAGAGCCCACAACGCGTGGCCAACGGTCCTATTTTCGGGGCGAAATAACCGTTTTCCTGAAGAATAGGTAATTGCCCAAACTAGACGTTATGTCGGGCAGGGTGCCCAAAACTAGCCTTTATGTCAGGCATAAGCGTAGTTTCGGGCACATGCCCTTATCTGTTCGGGGAGTGGAGAAGCCGTGCGTAACGGGCAGCATTTCTGGGGAGGAGCGATGCAGTCCTTGCCCGGTTGGAGGGGCAGAAAGGTAACTTTTTCCCGTTTGTGGATTGGACTTAGGCAATTGGGCCGTTCTGGAGCAGAAGTGGATTGGGCCATGCCTGGCCATTGGTCCAGTCCAGAATAGGAGCCCCCCAAGTCGTTGCTCTTGAGCATGGGACTGATGACTTAAGGATAGCTCATGGCTCCGAGGAGCTAACATAGGGTCGTCACTTGGCAATGTAGGAGGTTTTTCTCGTGGTGCCCGTTGCCTTTGGTCCCTGTGATGTTCCTGACCATGATAGAACTGCCCGTCGTACGGGGAGGCTAACGGTTGGAAGGAATTAGAAACGTTAGGGAGCCACATGTTCCTAGAGTTCTGTGCCGCAGTTGCTAGGCAATGATGGCTAATTAATAGCCATCATGACTTACGAGGGTGTGCCATCGCACGTGCCCCTCTGTATAAAAAGGGGAAACTCGTTCCATTCTGAACTTTTCTGCTCTTGTTTCTCTTCGTCTTCTTCAGAATTCCTGCCTGTCACCGTCGTCTGCTATTCCGGCCACCGCATCCACTTCCGGGCAGCCGCTACTCACCTTCTTAATCAAGTAAGTTCGCTGATTTTTTGCTTTTTTACCCATTTGACGGTTGTTTGTAGTCTTGCATGCGGTTAGGTTTAGGTGTAGAAGATGAAATAGATTAGTTTTCGGTGATTGTTGGTGGTGGACGGTGGTCGTGCCATTTTCTGCCGCTGATGAGGCCGCTAGGTTTTAGGATATTATGGTGAATCTGGCGGTTTTCGGCATCATTGCGATGATGATGCATGCGTAACTGCTGTGATTGTTCAGATTTGGAAGCAGCGACGAAGTTTCCGGCGAGCCTTCCCAGTTTCTGGTGATGCTTTAAAGTTTTTGGCGGAGCTTGAAACGGGAACTGGGAAGTGGCTCGAGGAAGTTCCTCGTACGGAAGCGGCTTGCTCTGGGCATCTCCTCATGGGAGACTCTTAGAGTTTTTGTTCGATGTTAGGACTTAGGCCGGGGACGTCGTCCTCAGCCCTTTGTGCGCCCTTTCACTTGACTAGCGGTGGAAGGGTGGATTTGATCTATCGTTGAATTCACTTTTTTCTCTGCTTTTCAGGTGATCGATATGGCGATGGGGCCAGATGGAGAAATTATCCTGGACTCGTCCGAGGAAGAAGCAAGTTCCTCGGACAGCAGTAGTTCGACCACTTCAAGTATCCCCAGCGAGGTCGGGGAAGAAGAGGAAATGGAAGATATGGAAGAGGATGTCGTCGAGGATTCCGCAGAGGAGTGGGAGGTGGCTGAACCAGCCGAGCACGGGTCCACCTTCGCCACGTACTTGGGGGATATTTTTACAGAAGTCGGACCAGAGGGGGAGTGGAAGGTACACTTTCCCTCAAAGGATGATCGGGTCTGCACGGATTTCGGGGATCGCTTCACTATGTACGAATATGCCTTCAAAGAGCTAGGATTGAGATTGCCGTTCACTGATTTTTAGCAATCAGTGTTTGTGCACTTGAAGTTGGCCCCTACGCAGCTGCACCCGAACTCACTGGCCTTCATACGGGCGTTTGAGCTGACCTGTGATTTCTTGAAGATTGGGGCTACTCTTCCCTTGTTCTTCACAGTCTTCCACCTTCAACGGCAGCTGTCGGGGAGGAAGTACGATTGGGTCTCGTTAAAGTAGCCTCGCAAGCTGTTCAAGCCTTTCTCTGAATTGATACGGACGTTTAAGGAGAGGTACTACATCATTGAGCCCGTATCGGAAGCTGCCCAGGACATCACTTATCTCTGGGAGATCGAGGTCGACGAGGAGGGAAACGAGTTGCACGACGAGGCTAGGAAGTTCATCGGGGAGAGAGTATACAAGTTCCCCATCCATTAGGGACCTGGCCATTTCACCAAAAAGCCTGACGATTACGTTCTTCAGCCGCACGAGTCAGACGGGCAGGATGCCGTTGCGTACGAGACGCTGGTGAAGTACGTTAATTCCTTCCTACTCGCTGAATGCTGGATGAAGAAGGGTGACCTGATCTTCAAGGAGGACGGTAGTCAGAGGGTTGAATACCGCTTTATTAATACCAACGCACTCCTGGAGTGCAAGACTCCTGCAGAAGCCCAGAAGCTGCTCGGTAGTCTTAGTTATTTTGATTTGCCCAAACTATTTTCTTTTCTCGTATCTAACATGCTCGTATTCTGTTTGTGCAGGTGAGATGCCTCAGGCTCATGAGAGGATAATGAAGAATGCTCTTGCGAGGAACAAGCCCGAAACGGCTCCTCCGAAGTCTCGATTTTCCAATACGCGTGCTCCCACTCCTGCTCAGTCTGCTGCGGGGACCTCTTCTCCCACTCCTACTCCCCGGGGATCTCCCCTGCCTTCGACCTTACGAACCAAGCGGCCGAGGGCCAACGACGCCATGGATCTCAGCTGGGCCCCAGAGAAAGGGAGGTTTGAGCTTCCTCCTTGCATACTTGAAAGAAGATACTTTGAGGGGAACTCCCTGATCGTGCCGTGGGCAGAATCTCTTCGGCTGGAAAGCATGGACCGCCCGAGCAAGAGGGCATTGGTGGCCCAAGATGCCTCTGCACTGGTCAGAGTTCTGGAAATGGCAGCCATATACGCTGAAGGGGACTCTACAACTGAGTCTGAACTCAAGGCTGCTCGGGCTACCTTGGCACCTCTCACGGAAAAGGTGAAGAGTGATGATGATGCCCGGAAGAAGGCTGACGAGGAGGTGGCTAGGCTGAAGAATGAGAATTCTACGCTGGCTGAGGAGAAGAAAATGGCTGAGGAGTTGGTCCAGTAGCTGAGGGCGGTCAATGCTCCGCGCGAAGATGAACCTGAGGATGTGAAGGAACTGAAGACAAGGTCCGAGCTAGTTGCTTGTATGTTGGCGGTTGAGGATGATAATATCGTCATTGCGGACGAATCCTTCAAGAATGTCGTGTCTCAACTGCGGGTGGTGAACCCCGGACTTGACTTTTCCACCGAGGGTACTCATTATCTGGCGCATGTTAAAGATGGCCGAATTGCTATGCCTGACTTCTTTCTTGGAGAGCATGCTGAGAAGCAGCCCGCGACAAATTATGAGCCTCAGCCCGAGCCTGCCGACCAGATGGATGAGTGAATGATATTCTTTTTGTTGTTGTAATTTGTCCGGCCTGCGTGCCGTGTATTTGTTGTAACCTATTTTGGGGGCGTGGCCCCCGGTCTATGTAATCCAGTACAATCATGGTCCTAGTGGCCATTTATCATACTTAAATTATGTGTCCGGTCCTGGTGATCGGTTCTATTATTTGCATGGTTTTACTTGCTTTTATTTTCTGCTAAGTGTTGTACTCATGCTCGTTGTGAATGTATGTATGCCCGTGATAGGGAGTATTTAATTTATGTGAAGTTTCAGGGGATTGCTCGTTGTAGATGTGTTCGGCAGTGAGGGGTACTGGTCGAACGGTCGGGGAAAATCCTGGTGGGGGTGCGGAGCTCAGGTCCCGTTTGAGGCCTGAGTTCATGGCGTGAATGTCCCATCGCGAGCTGGGGTTCTTCTAGTCATGGTACTTTGACGACGGTGATGCTCGATTGAGGATCGCTGTCGAGCAGATACTCGGCCCGTTACTAAGCAGGGTTCTGCTTTATTGGTATGCGACGCTTGTACCTAGGCGTGCATAGTGGTCGGTAGCTGACGTTCGTTGTCGTGACGGGTTGAACCGAGAATTAGGGCCTTAGCTATAGTATTATTTTAGCTTTTCGGCATTCCATGGTCGAGTAAGTTCTTCCCCGTTGAGATGTTCTAGATAATAGGCCCCATTCTCTGTTTTTGCTCGGACACGATAGGGTCCTTCCCAGTTGGCGGCTAGTTTGCCCCCGCGAGAGTCTTTGTGGTTTCTCCTTAGAACAAGGCTTCCCATGTCGAACTCTCGTCGTATCACCTTGGCGTTGTGCCTGATGGTAATTTTTTGTTTTAATGAGGCTTCGCGGAGGGCTGCCCCAGTTTGGATTTCCTCGACGAGGTTGAGTTCTTCTCTTAATGATTCGTCGTTCATCTCCTCGTCTAGGGGCGACTCTGTCTGCCTGGAGGGTACGTGAACTTCGACGGGGATTACAGCCTCGGTCCCGTATGCTAGACGAAAAGGTGTTTCCCCGGTTGTAGAGTGTGGAGTTGTGCGGTATGCCCATAAGACACTGTGTAGCTCCTCGACCCAGACCTTATTTGTTTCGTCAAGCTTTCGTTTGAGGCCTCGAAGGATGACCCGGTCAGCTGCTTCAGCCTATCCGTTTGTTTGAGGGTGCTCGACGGACGCGAAGTGTTGCTTCGTGCCTAGTTGGGCAACGAAGTCTTGGAACTTCCTGTCCGTGAATTATGTCCCATTGTCTGTTACTATCGCTTAGGGGATGCCGAAACGTACGAGGATGTTTTGTTTGTAGAAACGGAGTATATTGAGGGCAGTTATTTTGGCCAGGGCCTCCGCTTCTATCCATTTTGTGAAGTTGTCTACGCCCACTATTAGGTATTTGTTCTGATTTGATCCTACCACGAAGGGTCCTAGGATGTCTAGGCCCCACCAGGCAAATGGCCACGGGGAGGACATAGCCTTGAGCTCGTTAGGTGGAGCCAGGTGCATGTCCCCGTGCCGTTGGCATTTATCGCATTTTGTAAGTTCTTGTAATTGGCTGAAATTTTGTTAAAACAATGCTGATGTCATGGTTGATGTTGCAACATGAGCTTCTAACAGTATTGGTATGTTTTGGCTAACATTCTGGTTTGTGAATATTGTTGAAAAGGCAAAGTGCTGAAGAGTGATGTCACATGCGATGTCTTAACATCACTATACCAGAACATTAAAACATCAGGCTGTAATGTTTTTAGGGCTGCGCTGATTATGTTGAGATCTGTCAGTTAGATTGGATGCGAATTTCCTAGTATAATCAGTTACGAAGAAGATTAGTTTGTTGCGAATTTAAAGCATAAAGATATGGAGAATATTCAGAGTTAATTATTGAAGATTTAATTGAAGATTTGATTGAAGATCTATTTAGAAGCAGGATCTGTTGCAGATTTGTTAGAGAAGATTTGATATGATTTGAAGGCCCAAATCCAGTTGGGATTATATTATAAATAGAATGCTTGTAACCTAAGAAGGGTACGGGTCCAAGATGTAGATCATTAGGGCTTTATCTAAATGAACCACTCGGGTTGTGAGATGGTCACTGTGTTTAACTCAGAAACCTGTAGGTAATGAGTTTGATATTGTTCTTGGAGGAAGCTTTAAAGCAACTCCAAAGTGTGTCATGAAAGGGTGTCTTTTATGATTGAACCGTTGTTGGTAATCAAGTTGTTGATGCAGTGGTGGTGTAGTTGACTGCTAGACATCATTGCTATGATTGGAAGTGAGATGGAGTCTCTTACCTAGGGAGGACTTAGGTAGAAGGGTCATTGGGTAGTGATTAAATTAGGTAGATTGTCAACTGGTCTATTGAGTCTGTAATTTAATACTACTAATAGTGGACTTCCTTCCTGGCTTGGTATGCCCCCAGATGTAGGTTGTTGAACCTAACTGGGTGAACAATTCAGTGTGTTATTTACTGTTTCTATTATTGCCTTGTTTAATAGATTGCGATGTTGTGACATTGCACAAAGACATCACACATCTGTACCAGAATTTCAATTGGTATCAGAGCAGGCATCCTGTCTGTTTCTGGATGAGTTCTAGGGAAGATACTTTCTGGTTCATGAGCAAGGAAGATAGTTAGTTCATAGAGAATTTTGTATGATCCCTTGGAGTGAAGAATGAAGTTATCAGGCCTGTAGCTTTGGTGGTGTGCTGCTGTGTGGTTTGACTTATTTTTAAACCTATAATGACCTAGTGCACTTGGTGTGTCATGTTTTCTGGTGTATGTTCCGCTGCATATATATATCTGATGGAAAATTCCTGGTGGTTGTGTGTTAAGGCTGCAACATTCTGCTCTCCTCTAAAGATGGTGTGGTGATACGTGAGGACATCTTCAACTAGCTTCATCCCAAGTCCACTCATATAGGAACTCTTATATGAGCTTGTTGAAAAGAGGTCTGAAGAAAGGAAGAAGCAATTTATTCTTGCCTCCAACCCTACCAGGTCAAACTCTAGGTGTGAAGAGAACTTATGTCCTACCAGTAGATTGTGACATAACAGATGCTTGGGGGCTGAACAAATGTGTTGATCACATCTGTTTGGAACCTACTCCTGACTTGGAAGAGGAGGCATCTGGGTTGTATGAGGATTCATCAAGAAAGAAGCCGAGCTTAATATGTCAATCAGCCTTTGGTCAATTGGAATTGGTGTCTGCATTAGACTTGTGGCTGGAAGGATCAGAAGAAGAAGAACAATCTATTCAGTACTGTGACTCCTTCATCCTTTTTGATGGTGAAAGAAGAAGGTAGAGCCAAAGCTAAAGAGTATCACTGTCAAAGTTTTCATGCGGGAGTGAAGATCTTGATAAGTTATCTCTGAAGCTTAGTTGTGGTCACTGAATGAGGATGGCATCAAAAGTTTGAAGGTTCTTGAAATATGTTGGTTCATGTTTAGTGTGATTGGTGATGTTGAAACATTATTTCAGTCTTTGCCTTCTCAGCCAAAGGAAGTTTGTTATGCTCACGGTGAAGTATCAGGTCAAGCCACTTACCTAATCTAAAGTGATCAGTGGTGTGGATTAGAAAAAGAAGGTTCAACCAGTGCCTCAAGTCTGCAGGAAAAGGATGTCAGACCAGATAAAATGTTGTATCTTGCATGACAATAGTTGTATATTTGTCTGCCTTGGATAATGTTGTGCATTCAACTAATGACAATATACATTGACGGGAGACTATGTATTTGTCTGAGGATAAAGTGCAAGATTGCAGAAGGTTAGAGAATTTACTTTATGTGACTGTGTTAAGCATCTTGGAGTTGAATCAACTGGTGGAGTTGATTGGTGACTATAGAGTATTATCCAAATTCTCTTGGAGCTTGTGGCAGAAGGTCTAGGTGGAAGAGAGTTTATTTCTCTATGGGTTTCTGAAGCTCTCTTTGTTCAAGCTGATGACGCAGTGTTGTGTGAAGATCTTCAGTTTGGATTACTATGCTATTGTAAGTCCAGTTGGTGGAGCATATCAAGAATCATGATGATGATGTCTTGGTGGATGGCAGATGTTCTAACGTGTGTTGGGACATTATCTGGTTGGAGATCCTTGGTGAAGGATGATTATGCTCTGGTTCAGAAGCGTGGTGCCTACATTATGCCTAAGGAGCGTCTACATAGTCATACAGGAGAATGATGAAGTAGAAGGTCTGCCTTGGATGGAAAATGTAGTGAAGACTGAAGTAGATCAGGTATTGTTTGATTGGAAGTCTGAAGATGAAGAGCATGGTAAGGAATGAATGCCTTTGGAGAAAGGGATATTGGTACCAAAATGCCTGTTCTCAACAAGTGTACTCAAATGTTCATCTTCATCTAGAGCATTAGTTAACCATGACAGGGGGAGTACTTGACTATGGATTTTGCTGTAAAGGTACATATATTGTGAAGATTGCTTGCTGATCAAGATTGTGAAGATTGGTTGAATCTTGTGAGGAGTGAGCTCTTGAAGACATAAAGATACAAAGAAGCACATGATACCCTTGATATGAGGAGATTGTTAAAAGTTTGTGCAGCAGGACGTGTGACGGATATGTCTGCAGTTTTTGGTGATGGCACTTATTGGGAGGTTGCATACATGAGGAGTTAGTGTCTTGTGCAGTTGTGTTCCTTATTGCTTTTGTTTAGTATAGATGGAACAAAATTAAAACAGAAGTTTATTGCATTTTTAAGCTTACAAGATCAGTAAAAACAACAAGCAAAGAGTCTAAAGATAATCCCAACCCCCCGAATCAAGAAATGTCTTCCAATCTTCATCCCATTCATCATCAGATGCTTGAAGCTGCACTTGGTTTTTCTTGATAGTCTTCATCCTGGTTTCTGATGTCTTGTGTGTTCTTGTTGCTCCTGAAGATGCTCCAGCTTTGGACAGTGTTGTGTCCTTCAACTTCTGAGGATCTGGCTTCTTGTCTTCCTGTGTGTGTCTCTTTGCTGCATTCTTGTTAGACTGACTCATGATTCCTTCCTTGGTGTGCTGATAGGAGCAAGGAGGTTTGGTATTTATAATGGATAAAATGTCATTGTTTGTATCGCCTGACCAGTCAGAGTAGTCTTTGGTGTGGGAATCTATTTTTCTTGGGAGCCTGTTTTTTTTGACACATTGGTTACCAGAACTTCGTGCTTGGTGCCTGGGTGAAAGTGATCCTAGTAGGATGAGGCTAGGTCTTGTCTAGTTGTCTGATGATATTCCTTCTGGTATAACTGCTGGTGCTGGTTAAGTGGGGTGGTCTTTTGTCTCGTGCTGATGTCCTACATGTTGTTACAACATTATGGTTGGGTATGTACCATACTTATGAAGTTTGAAGAAGCAACATTATCGTCTGAAGTGGCAGTTCTGACATAGTGTGGATTAGAATGGGCAGATTCTAATCTTGATGGCAAGTAGTTCAGGAAATACATGGCTACTTTCATGATGAAGACTTCATTAGGAGCTGGTGAATGTAAGGACAGAAGGGTGTTTATCTTGTGTGAGAAATTTCCAATCAAATGGGACTTTGTTTATTGGACTTGGCAGACCTTGTATCTAAAATCCCCATGAGGAATGTGGCATTATTGGTGGGATATCATAAAAGGCATTGAATGTAAGGCTGTTAACTATAGCCTATTACAGCATGTGTGCTGGTCAAGCTTGTGCAGTGTAATGATGAGACCTATCATAGCTGTGTGAAGATAGTGCCTATGCAGGGGAGGTCTGAAAAGCAAAAGTGGTGTACATGGGTGATTTTATTGTTCCCTGATGGTTTGAAGGAATCTAGAAGAGGTTGTGAGAAGTTGTCTCAATACCCATTAGATAAGAAGATGTGCTGAGCCAGCAGACAATGTCTGATGCGATGTCAGAACATGATATAGGACATGTTTCTTGAGCCAAACAGGGAAGTATTTTGGACGGTGGTGTTAGGATAAAGTGAAACACGTGGCTTCGACTAAGCATGGAGCGTTATTGGCCAAATTTATGGTAAGATTCAGTTGTGAAATATTTAAGGCAGTCAAGGCAGTTTTTGGAAGGTAGGCATTGAATTTGAATGCAGTTTTTGCTACCTAAAATAGTGTTTGTTTGACCAAGAACATTGACATATTCAAGGCACGTTAATTTCTAAGTTACTGGTCAGCTATTTATATGGGTTATTCTATTCTCCTTCAGCCAGTGAGTGTTCTTGTCTCATAAGTCTTATGGCGTTTATTCGTGTTTGGGTGAGCACATCTTGGGTCTGGTTTTGTGAGGGGTTCCTTTGCCAATTTGTGGCTAAAAAGGGGAAGAAAGGAAAGAGATGGGCTAAATGGTTTGCGCAGATGTTATGTCTAGAGTCTGCAGTTCCAGCTGTTGCAGAAGGAGATCTCAGCCAAAGTTGGTGTTGAGTTCTTTGTGACTTGTGTCCTGAGTTATGAACACAGTTGTGACTTGTGTTCTGAGTTACCTGGGTTAATAGATTAATACTTCCTAAGTTTCATCCTATGCCACAGGTTGACTGGGGGCGTCTGATCAAGTAAGGTGTGTAGAAATCTCGTATGCCACCTTTGGTCCTTTGTGTTAAGACAGACATTTCTTTTCTGGGGGAGTCTTCTACAATGAATCCGGGTCTGAGTTGAAAGAAAAAAGAAATGTGTTGTATTAAGGGGAAGTGTAAAAAATCTTCTTCCTCATGTACACCAGATATCTTCTTCTTCATGTGCATAACTTCGGGACTTTCTACTTCTTACCTCCTGATGTGCTGCCTGAAGTGATTGTGGTGGGATGCTCGAAGGTGATGTTCTGGAGCTCATAGAAATGCGCTGCCAAAAGAATTGTCAGACATGATGTCTTAACATCATTCAAATATTCCCTAGAAGATGTTTCTCCAGGATTGCTGCTCACAGTAGCTACTGATGGTTACTGGTAGGTTCAGTAGTTGCTGATGACTACTGACAGTAGTATAGAGTTGTAATTACTACTGTAATCTGAGTTGTAATGTTTATATAGTTGTTTTAGCCAAAATTAGCCAAAGGGGGAGATTGTAAGTTCTTGTAATTGGCTGAAATTTTGTTAAAACAATGCTGATGTCATGGTTGATGTTGCAACATGAGCTTCTAACAGTATTGGTATGTTTTGGCTAACATTCTGGTTTGTGAATATTGTTGAAAAGGCAAAGTGCTGAAGAGTGATGTCACATGCGATGTCTTAACATCACTATACCAGAACATTAAAACATCAGGCTGTAATGTTTTTAGGTCTGCGCTGATTATGTTGAGATCTGTCAGTTAGATTGGATGCGAATTTCTTGGTATAATCAGTTATGAAGAAGATTAGTTTGTTGCGAATTTAAAGCATAAAGATATGGAGAATATTCAGAGTTAATTATTGAAGATTTAATTAAAGATTTGATTGAAGATCTATTTAGAAGCAGGATCTGTTGCAGATTTGTTAGAGAAGATTTGATATGATTTGAAGGCCCAAATCCAGTTGGGATTATATTATAAATAGAATGCTTGTAACCTAAGAAGGGTACGAGTCCAAGATGTAGATCATTAGGGCTTTGTCTAAGTGAACCACTCGGGTTGTGAGATGGTCACTGTGTTTAACTCAGAAACCTGTAGGTAATGAGTTTGATATTGTTCTTGGAGGAAGCTTTGAAGCAACTCCAAAGTGTGTCATGAAAGGGTGTCTTTTATGATTGAACCGTTGTTGGTAATCAAGTTGTTGATGCAGTGGCGATGTAGTTGACTGCTAGACATCATTGATATGATTGGAAGTGAGATGGAGTCTCTTACCTAGGGAGGACTTAGGTAGAAGGGTCATTGGGTAGTGATTAAATTAGGTAGATTGTCAACTGGTCTGTTGAGTCTGTAATTTGATACTACTAATAGTGGACTTCCTTCCTGGCTTGGTATGCCCCCAGATGTAGGTTGTTGAACCGAACTGGGTGAACAATTCAGTGTGTTATTTACTGTTTCTATTATTTCCTTGTTCAGCAGATTGCGATGTTGTGACATTGCACAAAGACATCACACATCTGTACCAGAATTTCACATTTCTTCACATGTTCTTTAGCGTCGTGCTGCATGGTCGGCCAGTAATATCCTGCTCGAAGGGCCTTTCGGACAAGAGACCTTCCACCAAGATGTTGGGTGTTGATTCCTTCGTGGATTTCACGCAAGATGTGAGCGGCCATTTCTTCCTCGATGCATTTGAGCAGTGAAATGGAAAATCCTCGCCGGTAGAGTTTATCTTCGACCAGGACGTAGGAGCAGGCTCTTCGCCTAACCACGTTTGCCTCCTTGGGGTCGGACGAGAGTTTGTCCTTGGCGAGGTAGTTGTAAACAAGGGTCATCCAACAATTATTGTCGCCGATCACGTGTACGTCAAGGGTCGGGGAAGCCCTTTCGATGCTGGGTCGAGGTAGGACCTCCTGTATAACGGACTTGTTTCCGCCTTTCTTATTAGTACTGGCCAGTTTGGATAAAACATCTGCTCGGACATTGTGTTCGCGGGGAACATGTTTCACTTCTACTGTTGTAAACTTCGCCATTTCCTTTTTGACCAGGGCTAAGTATTCGGTTAAGTTGTCGTTTTTGGCTTGGTATTCTCCTCGGACCTGAAGAGCCACGAGTTATGAATCTGTGCAAATGACGACTTCTTCTGCGCCCAGGTCCTCGGCTAAACGTAATCCAACGAGGAAGGCTTCGTACTCAGCCTGATTTTTAGAGGTTGGGAAGGACAGGGTGAGCGACACTTCAACGATGATTCCCTCGTTGCTTTCCAATATGATGCTCGCACCGCTTCCTGCCGAGCTGGAGGCACCGTCCACGAAAATGGTCCATTTGTGCGCCTTGCTTGCGGGGGAGTCTGCGAACGTCATTTCTGCGACGAAGTCGGCCAGAGCTTGGGCCTTGAGGGATTTCTTGCTTTCATACTGGATGTCAAATTCGAAAAGTTCAAGCGACCACTTGAGCATTCGACCGGCCATGTCTGGTCGTCCCAGTAGCTGCTTTATGGGTTGATCTATTCAGACCGTGATCGTGTGAGCTAAGAAGTAATGCCTTAATCTTCTGGGCGTGTTGATGAGGGCCAGAGCCACTTTCTCCATCTGTTGGTACCTTAACTCTGGTCCTTGCAGTGCTTTGCTCGTGAAATATATGGGCTTCTGCCCGTCGGGTGTAACGCCCAAATATTTAATTATTTATTTAATTGAATATTTAATTATTTGTTTGTGATTATTCGGTCGATTTTGTGTTGTAATAAATTAAGTCAGAATATTAAGTCGGAAAGTCATGGAATAATATTAGTAGTAACATTATCGTGGATGGAGTGTGTTGGTTTCGTGGGCTTGGATTCGTGTCGGAATTAGTAATAGAGGGGTGTATGTTGTTAGGCCCATTAGTAATATTGGTAGAATAATAATATTATATGATAAAAACAAATAATAAGAAAAGAAGAAGTTAGGTTGTATCAGTAAGAGAAAGAGGAGAACGTGAGAAGTTGAGAACGAGAGAAACCGCTGCCGGTGCCAAATCCCCAGAATTCGATCGAACCTAGAGGTGCCTTTAATCCAAGGTAAGGGTGGGTTCGACTATTATAACCGGGTTATGATGAATGATATAAGGGTTGGGGATTATATGACTGTTTTCCATTGATTTTCTGATAAGTTGTTGTTGTTTGTGTGGAAATTGATATTGATGCTGTTGAATTGTGATTCTGCTGTTGTAATGTTGTTGTTTCTGTGTTAATACTGATGAGTCGATGTTGTTAAATTTTATCGTTGGATTGATTTTTGTAAACATTGCAGTGAAATTGTTGTTTCTGGAAAAATTTGGTTGGGACGAAAATTGGTTACTGCAGATGCATGGGTGGCGCAGGCCACCCACCACACAGATAGGGGTGGCGCAGGCCACCCAAAACAAAGAAACATCACATGGCATGGGCCATGGGTACATGGCGCCAGCCACTACCCTTCCTATATATAAGTGGCGGAAGCCACTAGGAAATATGCATAGGGTGGCGCAAGCCACCCATAAAAGGTGGATAGTGTATTTATTTTTTTTACCACTTTTACTAAGTTACAGACTTGCTACTTTTTAATAATTCAAATAAAGTAACACCATAAATCCATGATGAGAGCCACCATAAATCCATGATGAGAGCCACATATGCCAATGGAACCACTTATATGTTATTCTGAGTGACTAATTCAGTGATTAAATTAGGTGAATTAGTTTAATGGATTGATTAATAAATTAATTAATGGTTAAACATGATACACCTAGTGAGTAAATTAATTAGAAGTAATGCGTAGGACTGATAGTGTAATATATTTGGACTGTATATCAGTGTGACAGGTTCTAATAGAAACATAATGGATTTCTTTTGACAGAGGAAGTAGTATTTTGAAGTTTAACAGAAAAATGTTTTTTTGATTTTCATGACAGAAAGTTTTAACTATAGCAGGGGCATTGTATTAGAAACCAGAAAAAAATCACATAATTTTTATATTAAACTAGTATTAACAGCAGAAGTGAAAATAATGCAGTTTTAGTCGGTTTAGCCGATTTAGGCGGAAAATTTAATCGCCCGGAATTTAACGAAAATTGACGGGGTATGTTGGGTAGTTTAGTAGATGATTTTCGTTGATTTGTTTTGTTGAAATTATGTCAGAAAAGTTGATTTGCAGGTACAGCTGAGTTGTATTGTTTCGTTCTGGTATACGGACAAGTTTTAAGTTGTAGGATTGATAGCCAACGTTGTATAAGTTGTTATGTTGTTTTAAGTTGATTATGTTGTGGATGTTGTTGAGTTGTTTATGTTGATGAGTTGTGCATGTCATAAAGCATACATTGCATTTTATGTCGGAGCCGTTGCTCACACCACGTTGGCCTGGATTGGCACAAGTTGAAAGTTGAAAGTTGAAGGCTTATGCCTTGATGCCTCGATAAACTGGCAATTTCAAGTTGGGAGTTTTACTACGATGGTACCACATGCATAACATAGTCCAGTCGCATTAAAGTTGCATTTTTTAAGTTGTTGTTGATTTTGTTGGTTGTTGATGTGAAGTGGTGATATTTGTATGATTCCTATCTATGTATTATTTATCATACTTCGTTTATAAAATTCGATATCTCACCCCTTCTGTTTGAATGTTGTCCCTATGTTGGCAACGTGCAGGTAATCAAGAGGAGTAGTCGGTTACCTTAGTTCGAGTCGGTGGTTGTCGCTCTGATACGTAGCACTCGGGGGGATGACGCATGTCTTTTGTTTATTTGTTTACATGCTGAATTTTTTAGTGAAATTGCCGAAAAATACTTTGTTGTTTAATTTAAAGTTGTTTTATGTTGGATAAAGATGCTATTACGATGATTATGAATCCGCTGCGTTGCATTTGATAAAGTTGAATATTTTTGAAGACTATTTGTCGGTTTATGTTCCCTTGAATTATTATGTATCTTTCATGATTGTCTACTGTGTTAATGATTTTAACGTTGAAAAATGTGACATCCTGTTTTACGTTGAATATAATGACTCTGATTTTATTTATAAATGTCGGGTAGAAATGGGGTGTTACATCGGGTATCTCGCGGATGAGAGCGCCGCTTACCGCTTCGGTTGCTACGGTGAGGTACAGGTATAAAGTTTCGCCGTTGTCTGGACGAGAGAGGATGGGTGGTTCCGAGAGTGCCCGTTTCAAACTCCTTAAGGGACTGGATATATTTTTTTGACTTGGGTGTTGGAAACTCGGAGAATGCTCGGCACTTATCGGGATTGGCTTTGATTCCTCGTTCCGTTAAGTAGAAGCCGAGGAACTTGCCTGCCCGGACACCGAACGTGCACTTCTCCGGATTGAAACACATTTTGTATTTTCTGGCCTGTTCGAAGACCTTTCTTAAATGGGCAGTGTGATCGGTTTCCTCGTGGGATTTTACGATTATGTCCTCCATATAGACTTCGAGCATGTCGCCTATCTCTCCCCGGAAGACCTTGTTCATCATTATTTGATAGGTCGCGCCTGCATTCTTTAGGCCGAAGGGCATTACGTTGTAGTAATAGTTGCCCGATTCGGTCATGAAGGCCGTGTATTTTTTATCGCTCATTGCCATTGGAATTTGATTATAGCCCGAGTAGGCGTCCATGAATGATAAAAGTTTAAAATCGGCAGAATTATCAACAAGTTTATCAATATTGGGGAGGGGATTGGCATCCTTCAGGCATGCCTTATTAAGATCGGTGTAGTCAATGCACATTCGCCATTTGCCATTAGATTTCTTTACAAGTACAACGTTGGACAGCCAAGTGGTGTACTTGGCCTCCGAGATAAATTTGGTCTATAGGAGGTCCCTTACAGCTTTTTCTACAGCCTCCGTTTTCTCCGGAGACTGCTTCCTCCTACGTCGTGCTATGGCCTTGACAGCCGAGTCGATTGTCAGTTGGTGGCAGGCGACAGACGGGTCCAAGCCGGGCATCTCGGTGGCGCTCCAGGCGAAGAGGTCGGCATTCTCACGGAGGCATGCTTTGAGATGCTTTCTCGCAATGTCGAACAACTCAGCTCCAATCTTTACTCGCCGCTTAGGGTCGTCGCCAAACAAAATGAGCTCGAAGTTGCCATCTGGGATTAGGCGCATCAGATGGGAGCTGCTGCTGGACGAGGTAGACGTGCTGGATGAAGTTGCTTGGTCCCCCTGTTGGTCTTCTTTGGGGAAGCGGCTGTCGAGGTCAATGGAGTCGACCTAAGGCAGGGGCTTGGCTTCCTCAGAGCTGCTAGGCAATGTTGGCTTGCTCGATGCCTTTGGCTTGGACGTAATGGCGTTGAGCCCTTTTGTGGCTGCCTCGAAACATCGTCGTGCAGCTTCGATGTCACCGTGGAGGGTTGTGACCATCCCCTTTGAAGTGTAGTACTTTATCCTGAGGTGAACTGTTGAAGACACAGTTTCCAACTCGGCCAGAGTTGGTCTTCCGAATATGCACTAGTACAGCGATGGGCAGTCGATTACCAGAAATTGTACTTTGACGGATCTAGCCGTCTCAGCTGATCCAAAGGTTATGATCAGTTCAACGAATCCCTATAGCTTGGTCACTGATCTGTTGAATCCCTACAAATCAGATCCCACGTAGGGGGTAAGGTGTGATTCGTCCAGTTGAAGTGTTGAAAATAGCTAGGAGTACATAATGTCGACCGAGCTGCCCAGGTCGATGAGGATCCTGCGAACGTCGAAGTTTGCCATTCGGACTCTGACGAGCAACGGTATGCTCGAGTTCGGATATCCCCCGAGGAGCTCTTCCCGATAGAAGGAGATGGGGATAGAGCCCTTTTAGGCCTGGTCGAGCGTGGTTACCCTATTGGAGCTTGTGTTGATCAGATGCTCGAATTTTTGTTTTACGGAGCCCACCGTGACTTTGTTGAAGCCTCCGCCAGAGATAACCATGGCGGAGGGAAACGTATTCCACGGGCTGTGGGCCGCGAAATAAGTAGGGGCACTGAGCCCGTCTGGGACGCAGAAGTCTTCTGGTCGCGTCACGGCCATGGCGACCTGGATGCTGGCTTCTTCCGAGGAAGGTACTTCTTCCTCTATCTTCTTGGACTCCTGGGCATCTTGCCGAGGAGCGTACTTCTTCTTAGTGAACTGTTTCAGGTGGCCGTCCCTGATCAATATCTCGATAACATCCTTCAAATGGATGCACTCTTTAGTAGTGTGGTCGTGACTCTTGTGGAAACCGCAGTACTTCGATTTGTTGGCGTTGGGTTTGGTCGGCAGTTGTTTGAGGAAGCGGACCCCTGCTTGCTTGAATTCCTAATTCGTACATTCGGAAAATATCTTCTCCCTAGAGACGGTCAGGGGGGTATAGTCGTGGAACCGCCCGGAGGGCCCCTTGCTGTCGCGGGAGTCCCGTGGACGGTCTTCGCGCTTCCTTTCGCCTCGACGAGATATCGAGGCTTCTTCGCCTCTGGAGGCACGAGCATTCTCCTGATGGCGTGACGCTCAGACGTTGCTGGCTGCAACCTTCTCTTCGTACTAAATATGTGACTGGGCTTTGAGGAGGAGGGCATCTAGGTTCCTCGGAGGTGCGAGGCCGACGGCCTTAGAAAACTCTGAGCCCAGGCGGAGTCCTTGCTCGAGTAGAAACTTTTTCATCTTGTCCGTTGTAGGGACCTGTAATGCTTCTTTGTTGAACCTCTCGATGTATGCGCGGAGAGGTTCGTCCTTTCCTTGGATTATGGCCCCAAGGGAGGCCTCAGTCTTGGGATGACGGCGAGAAGCTGTGAAATGTCGTGAGAACATTCTGCCCAGCTATCTCCATGAGGTAATGGATTCTTCGGCCAGCTGCTTGTACCACGTCATCGCCCCTTTTTGGAGTGTGGTAAAAAATAACCGGCACTTTATGGTGCCTAGGATGCCGCGGTAGTCCAATAGCGCATCGATGTTCTCGATGTGCTCGTCGGGGTCAGTAGTCTCGTCGTATGTGCCTAGTGACGAGGGCTTCTCCAGGCAATTAGGGAGATGGGTTGCCAAGATTTCCTGGGACAACGGGCCGCGAGGCTCATCGTCACTGCTTGAGCTGGTGAACAACGGTGACCGAAGGGTACGCTTGCGACAGTGGTTCCTTCGGGGAGAAGGTGAGCGGTTCCTTCGGGGAGAAGGTGATCGGGCCCGACCCTTAGACTTGGTCGGGGGTGACTGCTCGTCCCTTCGGGTCCTCTTGTGACTGGGAGAGTGCTGGTTATGCGGGAAAACTTGGTCACGCTTCCGGACGATGCGAGAGTCAGGCTCTTGGCGCAGTCTTCGGTCGATATCTCGCTGGGGCTGCGGGCTCCTCGATCGTCGTTGGTTCCTCCTCGGAGGAGGGGATCTTGGACGGTTGGACTCTTCTAGCGCCCCGATCCTTTTGTTCTGTTGTAGGATCAGGGTGTTGGTTTTGTTGATCGCCTCCAGGAGGGCCGCCATGGCCGGGTCGGCGTTGGGCGGAACAGGAATGGGCTGGATGTCCAGCAAAGGCTGATCGTTGCTGTGGTCAGTAGGGGTAGGGGAGGGAGAAGTTGTGGCCCCGTCCCTAAAAAAATGGGCATCTCGGAGAACAGATTATGGGCTGTCAACGTCAGTCTTGTTGATGGGGAAGACAGCGGGTTGGAGAGCACCTTTGGCGTGATCTTGAGAGGCCATGATGTCGATCTTGAAAATTTTCTTTGATCTTTGGTTTCTGGGGGAAGAAAGATGGGGAGAACAAGGGTTTCCACAGAAGGTGCCACTGATCGTGAAGGCTGGATTAGATCCTGTAGAAGTAGGCCACCAAGTACGTCTGAGATTGTGGTCGTATGAAGAGGAGGATGGGGTGTACCTGCAAGGCACTCCGACGCTCAAGTAAGAAAGGGTCAGAGAAAAGGGGGAAGTACAAAGTATTAGTTCGTAGGGTGAATATTGGATACCTGACCCTCTCAAGCGAGAGGGTTTATATAGAGCCCCCAGCGCGTGGCCAACGGTCCTATTTTCGGGGCGAAATAATCGTTTTCCCGAAGAATAGCTAACTGCCCAAACCCGCCGTTATGTCGGGCAGGGTGCCCGAAACTAACCGTTATGTCGGGCATAAGCGTAGTTTCGGGCACATGCCCTCATCTGTTCGGGGAGTTGAGAAGCCGTGCATAACAGACAGCATTTCAAGGGAGGATCGATGCAGTCCTTGCCCGGCTGGAGGGGCAGAAAGGTAACTTTTGCCCGTTTGTGGATTGGACTTAGGCAATTGGGTCGTTCATGAGTAGAAGTGGATTGGGACATGCCTGGCCATTGGTCCAGTCCAGAACAATATTATTTCCAAATGAACACAAATATCCTGATTTGCCCAAATAAAAAACTGAAATTAAATTCCGTCTAAATGACGGCACCACAAAAGTGTCTTTTAAATCCAAATAAAATTTAGAACTCAATAATAATCTAAAGGCTTAATATCTTTTTTGGTCTCGTATCTTAATCTTGGGGTTCATTTTGGTTCCTTAACTTTAAAATGGTTCATATTGGTCCTTTAACTCTTCAAAACGTTCCATATTAGTCCTTTTTGTCCTATTAGCGACAAAAAAAATTCAAAAATCAGTAGATATATTCGTCGCTAATTAGACAAAAGGGACTAATATGGAACGTTTTGAAGAGTTAAGGGACCAATATGGACCTTTTTAAAGTTAAAGGACCAAAATGAACCTCGAGGTTAAGATACGGGACCAAAAAGGATATTAAGCCTAATCTAAAATACCCTACAGCTTCCACCTCCACCGACTTGCCATCTCCGACATATATGTATCTTTTAACATCATTTGGTTTTCGGCAAGGTTGTCAAACTTGCGAGTCTACTCAGACTCATTAAGGGTCCGCAGACTCGACTCGCAAACTCGTACGAGTCTATAGAAAATTAAAAAATGACTTCCAAAAACCTATAAGTGATACATATATGACACACTCCTATATTTTTAAACTTATAAATGGCCCGTATATGACACAAATATATAATAGAGCACCAATTAACATGAAAATTTAAATTTCATACTCCATAACAAATTTCTTAACAAAAAAATCGATAATAAAACAAACAAAATTGTAAAGTATGTAGTTAAAGAATTAAATTACTAATTTCTTGTTAATTGGATACTACATCAAGCAAAAGAAAATCATAAAACATATATACTAAAGCTTCAAACATCCAAAGCTCTAGTGAAACCACCACCACCAATATAATCACCATCATATTTTTCGGTATCTTGAGTATTATCGTCAAACTCTACCCCAGATGAAACACCTTCATCATTAATAAATGTTAGATTGTTTGAAGTTTCACTTCCACCTAATTTAACATTTCCACCACCATCACTTTGCACAATATTAGTTACAACAACATCAGCTTCCACAACATTATTAACAATGACATCATCTTACTAGACATTTACTTTAGTTTGCACATTTTCTTCATTAGGGTCTTCAATTATCCATTCATCATCTGAATGATTATCTTCAAATGAAATAACAACACTATTTGATTTTTCTTTTCCACTTTTCAACTTTAAATTGCACATGACAAACCAAATTATTCACCTTTTTTTATGCAACTTATTTCTTCTCTTTATAAGAACCTAAAAAGTAAATAATAACTCAACTAAATGTTTCTAAAAAAAATTAAAATTAAGTCTATAAACAAACAAATAATAATTCATTATCATTTCAAATGAACTCCAATTACGTTCACAACCAGATGAGCTATAAGTTAAGCTTAGAACACGAATTGCAAACCTCTTTAATTCTATAGTCATATCTCCATAGAAATCCCACCCTTCAGTAGGTAACATATCCTTCCTAAACTATTTTCTGCCATAAATCAAATTTTCTAAACTATTTTGTCACATAAAAATTGATACATGTGCATTGGGATCATTGGACCTGATAAGACAATTGTGCATCACCTTTACACAATATATCATATATGAGAAGCATCTAAGTGAAACATATAACAAAATACTTATATAACAAAGGATCGATTTACGGCCATGAACACAAACAAAGCAAGAGATAGAACAAACTTACGTCGTTGATGAAGGGAGGAAGAAACTTTGTTGAAACAAGAGACTAGGAGAGAGACTTTCTAATTCTCGTACAAGAAAAAAAATGTTTTTTTTAAAAATAAAATAATTTTTTTTGGGGAATTTAGGCATTTTTTGGTTTTTAAAAAGTTTTAAAAAGAACATATAGACTCACGATTCTATACGAGTTTGTGCGAGTCTACTCGAGTTTACCCGAGTCCATTAAACAAACGATTCTATGCATGAGTCTACTCGTTTATGCTCCTAGACTCGTAAAATCGTACGAGTTTACGAGTCTACTCGCGAGTTTAACAATTATGATTTTCGGTAGTTCAGGAAACCCTGCAGTGAAACACTGATGTTAGTAGTTGCACTTAAGTCTAACCACCAAGTGTTTTTAGGTACTGAAGCTAAATTGATCTCAGAATAGAACAACGTGAGAGATGTACCTTTCTTTGTATGCCAAACATGATATTTGAGACATTTCTTCTTCACATATCCAGACGTTTTGCAAAAAAAAAAAAAAACAATTACATCCTGTTTTTTTTTTTGTGTGTTGGAACACTTGCAACATCAACTTGTAATATAATTGAGATGAAGAAATGTAAAAATAAAAATAAGATAAAACAATGAATAAAATATAAATGACTTGCAGCCTTCAACTTATGTGTACATAGAAGAAATGTGAATAACCAATTTTAGAATAGGTTTGTAGAAGTTTTTGAAGAATTGAGAGTTTAACTTTAGTAGAGACGACATCAATCCCAAACATGAGATGTTTTCATAGCACATAAAATAAAAAGAGTAGAAATATTTTGGGTTTGGAGGTAAGAATTGTTTCTTTTAGATTTAGATTAATTGATCAAGAATAAATAGATGTCCAAAAAAGAAAATATTTGATCCAGTCTATCAACCAGTCAAGTAGACATGAAATGATGCAATGTGTGTTTTGATAGATTAGCTAAGATTATCTTTGACACGACAAAATTTAAAATACATGACATAAAATTGATAAAATAACGACTATAGAATTTGCTACTTTGTTTTAATATACATTATTAATAAATAGATTACAAATGATTTCATCTAGAATGTGGAATTAAAACTTGTTTTTTTAACAAAACAAACACATTCTTAAACAAAAATAATATCTTGAATTAAAGGAAATCTAATACAAAATATCAAGATATAACCGTATATATTTTTACATGAGATACACATATACAATTGTATATAGTTATCTTGATAGTGTCTAATATTTTTAAAACTATCAAAATATCTCTTTCATAATACCATTGAGAGAATGGTTACTAACTTCATCCCTTGTTCGCCATCAGATGAATTAGATTCTTTCATCGCAATCACTTGGTTTGTTGTGTTTCTTTCGTAATCACTATAACAATGTATTTATTTTTATGAGATACATACAATTATGTATACTTTTCTTGACTTGTAAGAAATTGAAGTGAAAAAGCATAGCATTAGGGTTAATAAAAAATATTAATAATTGGAAAAGAGTATTAAGGAATTGAGTACCTTGGATTAATTGGAAAAGAGGATTTAGGTTCATCATCAATCACAATCACATGATATTCCATGCTGTTTACTCTATCAAAACAACAAGTATGTATGTTTATACGAACATTTAAGCTTTCTTAAATTGTAGAGAGATTAACAGAGAAAAAGAATAGCATACAAGATGTAAAAAAAATATTATATTAAAGGAATGTAATACCTTGGATCAAAGAACTTAGTTTCTTGATCTTCCATTTATTTTTTTTTGGCAACAATATAGGGTAGAGATAGATCTCAAAACATAGAGGAATGAATTTAAAGGACTTGAAAACTAAAAACAACACGTAAAAATTGGAGAAGTTAGTTACTAATAACGGGAGGAAGTTGCTCTCCATTACGTGTTCACGTGTTCATGGAACTGATTCATGACATTGAATATTATTGTTAAATTGTAATTCTTTGTGTCGAAGTGTCGAAGCAAGGGTGTGTCGAAACAGTTGTTTCACACATATTTGATTTAGATTTGATTTAGATTTGATTTGATGTAGTTCCAAAATAGGTATTTTGGGCTTTTATAGTTTTGGACTTTGGCTTGGAGAACAAGTAAACCTAAATCTATAAATAGGGAGTAACCTTTATTTTTGTAAATCCTTACAGCACATTATAATTCACGGTTTGCAGTTGCAAGTGAATAGAAAGAGAAAAATCCCACATTTTGTGGGTAACAACCTTCTTCTCCAAATTCTCTTAGAACCCTAATTTCTTTTCTTTCTCTATTTTCTTCTTTTCTTTGGTATTGTTGCGCTAAAAAATCTTCTTGTTCATCAAGATAGGGTCGGAATTCCCATAGGTTTTGGGTTAATTCCAACATCTGGTATCTAGAGCTCCGGTTGCGATTCAAGGAAGAAAATCGTGATGGCTATGAATCATTCAAACGGCCACTTTCCGGCGAGCCTTCTGATTCTCAAGAAAGACAATTATGAGAATTGGTGCAAGCAGATCAAGGTGGCCTTCTGTTATCAAGATCTTTGAGATCTTGTGAAGGAAATAGTAACACCGCTTGCGGAGAATGCGACGGATCAAGAAAAGGCTGCACACAAAGAGTTGAAGAAGAAAGATTATAAAGCCCTCTTTATAATCCCTCAGTGTGTTTATCCAGATAACTTTGAAAAAGTTAGTGATGCAGAGTCAGCAAAGGAAGCGTGGGAGATTCTTGAAAAGTCGTTTGGAGGCGCAAAGAAGGTGAAAGAGGTGAGGTTACAAACTCACAAGAGAACCTATGAGTTGCTTCAGATGGAAGACAATGAAAGTATAGCAGATTTCTTCACCAGAGTTACAAAGCTGGTGAATCAAATCAAGGTATGTGGAGAAGTGTTGACATCAAAATCAGTTGTTGAAAAGATCTTGAGGTCATTGGCTCCAAAGCTCGACCACGTGGTAGTAACCATAGAAGAGTCGAAAAACTTGTCAGTATTGACGAAGGAAGAGCTTCAAGGGACGCTTGAGTCTCATGAACAAAGGATGGCTAAAAGAGCTGTAGGAAAGTCGAAAAGTGATATGGCTTTGCAGGCGCAGTCAAAAAAGGAAATGAAAGGCAAAGGAAGCGAGAATGGAAACAAAGGTAGAGGAGGAAACTGGTCGAATTAGAGAAAACCCTGGAATCAAGGCAACCAAAGAGGTGGTGCTGCAGGTAGAGGAAGAGGTGGTGGTCGAAAATCTGACAAAAGTCACATTCAGTGTTTCAAGTGTCAGAAGTATGGCCACTATTTTAGTGATTGTCCAGAAAAGAAGAAAAATCAAGAAACTGATGCAAAGCTGGAGAAACGTGAAGAAGAAGAGACGTTGTTGATGGTCACAACAAGAGATGAAGAAAGATTCTAAGATCAGTGGTACTTGGACTCAGGATGCTCATCACACATGACTGGATGGAAAGATTGGTTTGTCAACATGAAGCCCTCATCGAAGAACACAATGAAGTTTGCAAATGATATCACTCTAGCAACTGAAGGTGTTGGTGATGTTCTAATTATGAGGAAAGATGGCAAAAGGTCAATAATTTCCAATGTGTTGTACATACCAGGCATGAAGAGTAATTTGTTAAGTATATGGCAGTTGGTCGAAAAGAACTACAAGGTAGTTGTAGAAGACAAAATGATGAGAGTCCTCGACGCAGGTGGTAGGTTGATCTTGAAGGCTCTAATGTCTCAGAATAGGACCTTCAAGATTGAACTCAATGTGATGGAGCATAAGTGCCTAGCAACTGCAGCCAGCAGAGATGAGCGGTTATGGCATTTTCGACTAGGCCATCTCAACTTCAATGACATCAGAGAGCTGAAGAGAAGAAATATGGTTTCAGGATTACCAGAAATCGACATTCCAAGTGAAGTCTGTGAAGAGTGTGTTCAGTCTAAACAACACAAGAATAGATTCAGCAAGGATGTAGGAAGGAAGTCGAAGGCAATTCTAGAAGTCATATACTCTGATGTATGTGGTCCAATTCAGGTGGATTCTATTGGTGGCAACAGATACTTTGTCACGTTCATAGATGATTACAGTCGAAAGTTGTGGACTTACCTCACCAAGAAGAAAAGTGATGTGATCAAGGTATTTGGCAGATTCAAATCTATGGACTAAAGACACAGTGGTCGAAAGTTGAAAATTCTGAGGACTGATGGTGGTGGAGAGTATGTTTCGAAAGAGTTCGATGAATTATTTGAAAAAGAAGGGATTGTGCATGAGGTGGTGCCACCCTACACTCCACAGCAAAATGGGATTGCAGAACGCAAGAACATAACCATCATGAACATGGTGAAAAGAATGTTGAATGGAAAGCATCTACCCAAAGAATTATGGGGAGAAGTGGTTTTTACAGCAACATATATTTTGAATAGATGTCCGACGAAGAAGCTTGAAGGAATCACACCAGAAGAATGTTGATCTGGTGTCAAGCCTAGCCTCAGTCACTTGAAGGTGTTTAGATCTATAACACATAGATATGTGCCAGATCAGTTGAGAAGGAAGCTTGATGATAAGTCGAATCAGATGATCCTGATAGGATATCATTCGACTAGAGGTTACAAGCTGTTCGACCCAGTGAATAAGCAGGTAGTGATCAGCAGGGACATGATCATAGATGAGCTTAAAGAATGGGATTGGACTGAGAATGCCAAGAAGGATTCAGTGAGAATCTCTTGTGAAGAACCAGCCACTGAAGTCGAAAGAGAAGTTCGACAGGAAGCAGTCAGAGATGAAGCAGGTCCAAGCAGACCTCGACGAACAAGACACATGCCTGCAAGGTTGCAAGAATGTGTAATTACATCAGATGATGTGGTTGATGAAGAGGGTGAGCTGGTACATTATGCTTTCTACGCAGATGTCGAACCATTCAATGCAGCTAAGCATTGAAAGATTTGAAGTGGGTGAAAGCAATGAATGAGGAGTTAGAGTCCATCGAAGTCAACAACACCTGGTCACTTGTCGAAATGCCTTAAGGCAAGAAGTCAATTGATGTGAAGTGGGTTTATAAGGTGAAGGTGAATCCTAGAGAAGAAGTAACTCGACACAAGGCGAGACTTGTGGCGAAAGGATTTCTACAGAAGGAAGGAATCTACTTCGATGAAGAGTTCGTACCTGTTGCTAGGATTGAAACAATCAGGTTAGTTGTTGGTCTAGCAAATATGAATAATTGGCACACATGTCAGATGGACGTGAAGTGCGCATTCCTTAATGGACCCTTAGATGAAGAAGTTTATGTCGCACAACCAGCTGGGTATGTGAAATGAGCCGGAGAAGGAAAGGTGTACAGGCTGCATAAAGCCCTGTATGGACTTAAGCAAGCTCCAAGATCTTGGAATAAGAAAATCGACAGTTTCTTAAGGGAGAAGGAATTTGTGAAGTGTACGACTGAGCATGGAGTGTATGTAAGGAGAGGCAATAATGAATTACTTATACTATGCCTTTATGTCGATGACCTATTGATAACAGGAAGTTGCAAGAAGGAGATCGAAGATTTCAAACATGACCTAAGTGAGGAGTTTGAAATGTCAGACTTGGGGAATCTCTCATATTTCCTTGGCATCAAATTCTACAAGACTAGTAGAGGTTTCATGATGCACCAAAGAAGATATGTAGGAGAAATACTCAAGAGATTTGAGATGCAAGATTGTAACCCAACTTTGACTCCAGCTGAGACCATACTGCAACTGTCGAAGGATTCAGATGAAGATGATGTCGACCCAACCCAATACAGAAGACTTATTGGGTCACTTAGATACCTTTATCACACAATGCCTGACTTAGCATACAGTGTGGGTATGGTAAGTAGATTCATGCAGAAGCCAAAGGTATCACACCTAGCAGCAATGAAGAGGATACTGAGGTATCTGAAAGGTACTATCGACTATGGCATTTTGTTTCCTGCAGCTGATAAAGGAAAAGAATGCAAGTTAGTGGGATACACCGACTCTAGTTGGTGTAGTGATGTTAAGGATAGAAAATACACAGCTGGATATGTGTTTATGTTAGGTGGTGCACTAGTTGCTTGGAGTTCGAGAAAGGAGCCAGCAGTGGCATTGTCATCATGCGAAGCAGAATATATAGCTACTTCTCTTTGTGCATGTCAAGCAACCTGGATGGTGAACTTGGTCGAAGAGATTACAGGGAAAAGTCATGGAGCAATTACCATGAAGATCGACAACATGTCAGCTATCAACTTGGCGAAGAATCTAATAGCACACGGTCGAAGCAAGCACATCGAAATGAGGTTTCATTATCTTCGGGAGTAGGTAGCAAAAGGGAAGATGAACTTGGAACACTGCAGGACTGAGAATCAGATTACAGATATCATGACGAAGGGAGTGCAGGTCGAAGTTTTCCGAAGACTAAGAGTCGTGATAAATGTAGATAGCTTAGACACAATGAATTAGGTGGTGTGTTAAATTGTAATTCCTTGGTCGAAGTGTCGAAGTGTCAAAGCAAGGGTGTGTCAAAACAGTTATTTCACACAGATTTGATTTATATTTGATTTAGATTTGATTTGATGTAGTTCCAAAATAGGTATTTTGGGTTTTTATAGTTTTGCACTTTGGCTTGGAGAACAAGTAAACCTAAATCTATAAATAGAGAGTAACCCTTATTTTTGTAAATCATCACAACACATTGTAATTCACGGTTTGCAGTTGCAAGTGAATAGAAAGAGAAAAATCCCACAGTTTATGGGTAACAACCTTCTTCTCCAAATTCTCTTAGAACCCTAATTTATTTTTTTTCTCTATTTTCTTCTTTTCTTTGGTATTGCTGCGCTAAGAACTCTTCTTGTTCATCAAGATAGGGTCGGAATTCCCATAGATTTTGGATTAATTCCAATAATTATCATGTGATTATTTATTTATTGGTGTTCATTCAACTTAGGGTGTTTTTTTTACTCACATATGGTCAGTTAAAAAATATTATAATGTGTATATTTATTTATTTTAAATATAATATTCACCAATCGTGTCTCATCTTTTTTTAATAGATCATGGGTCCTTTTGCTTTGCGCAAAGTTGTTATCATTTTATTGTAATTCATTGTTTTGGAGAAAGTTAGTATTGAATTGTGTCAAAATAACTAATTGAATTAGTAAGGGTCAGTTGTATTCGACTCTATCCCACTCTATCAAATGTTAAAGTCAAAATATAACTTATATATTTTGTGTTAGGCCATTAGTTACCTCTCTCTCTCTCTCTATATATATATATATATATATATATATATATATATATATACCTTTGTAGTTTTAAAAATAACAACTTCATTCTGAAATTATTTTAGTTTTTCTCAATAATATTTTTCTCCTTTCTCTCTTCTTCTTCTTGAAACCCTAACTGTTCCATCAATTCCAACTAATTGGTACCAACGAGCCCGGATCTAATTCAGAGAGAATCTGTAATGGCAAACAGAAACATAACATCAACCCAATTTTCAATAAATCTATCGATTTTAAAGGGGAGAACTACGAGAGGTGGGTTACGCAGATGAAAGTCGTCTTCGAATTTCAAGATGTGGATGAAATCCTGAATGATGGAGTACCTCCCTTGGAAGAGAATGCAAACAATGTTCACCAAGCTGCGCACAAGGAACGAAGAAAGAAATATGGAAAAGCTATGTTCTTGATCCATCAATGCGTGGATCCTAACGTGTTTGAGAAGATCATTGAAGAATAAACAACAAAAAGAGTGTGGGACAAGCTAAAGAACTTGTACCGTGGAGATGAAAAGTTGAAGAGGGTGAAGTTGAAAACGCTGAGAAAGTAATTTGAGATGACTCAAATGAAAGAATATGAGTCAGTTTCAGGATTCTTTACATGTATAGTATCGCTAAAAAGCCAGATGAAGTTAAATGGTGAATCAATCACTGATCTGCAGAAGATTGAGAAATTATTGAGATCTATGACTGCAAGCAGAGGAACTCTAATAGAGAGAAAGTGGTTGAACAAGCAATGCAAGCAAGATCACCAAGAAATATGAGAAAGAAAACTCGAAGTATAGAAAGAATCTTGGTAATGATGACAAGTCAAGCAAGAACTCAAATAATCACTTTGATTCAATTAAGAAATGTATGAGCAACAAGTATTCGGGGAAGAAAGTTGACATGAAGGAGATGCGGTGTTACAATTGTCAAGAACTTGGTCATTATGCTCAAGTTTGTAGAAGAAAGAATGAGTCTAGAGCAAACGATGATGACAAAGTGCAATATGTGCATGTTAGAGAAAGTGACTCTGATGATATGTTATTCATGGCAAGTACTCTGTCAAATAATGAACAAACCAATATGTGGTATTTGGATTCTGAATGTAGCAACCACATGATAGGAAATAAAAACTAGATTACCAAGTTAGATGAATCAGTCAAGAAGGTGATCAAGTTTGCAGATGGAAGACATGTTACATCAGAGGGAAGAGGAAACATAGTTGTGATAAGAAGGAATGGTCAAAGATCCAGTATGACTAATGTATTGTATGTACCTTTGATGTCATGTAAATTGATAAGCATATGTCAATTAGTTTCCAAAGGGTATAACATGAAGTTGGAAGAAAATCTGATGAAGGTGTAGAATGGTCAAGGAAGGATGATCCTGAAGGCACCATTGGTAGATAAAAAAACCTTCAAGATTGAGATCAACATGGTTGATCATTAGTGTTTTGCTTCGACTGCTACCAAATATAAGAACTGGCTATGGCATCCCTGGTATGGACACCTAAACTTCAGAGGTATAAGCATGCTCAACCAGAAGAAGATGGTGTATGGCTTACCTCAAGTGAAAGAACCAATTCAAGTATGTGAGGAATGTTGCAAAGCAAAGTAGTCTAAGAAGGCATTTAAACATGACCTGACCATAAAGTCGAGAGAGAAGTCAGAGCTTGTTCACTCTGACGTGTGTGGACCTTTTGAAATAAGGTTGAATGAAGGTAATAGATATTTCCTAACTTTCATAGATGAACTCACTAGAAATTTGTGGATTTACCTTATTGAAAGAAAGAGTGGGGTATTCACAAAATTCAAGAAGTTTAAATTGCATGTTAAGAAACAAAATGGATTCAAGTTAAAGAAACTGAGAGCTGATGGTGGTGGTGAATACACCTTTAGAGAGTTTGCAAGATTTCGCATGAATGAAGGTATAGAGCATGCGGTCATTACACCCTATACACTTCAACATAATGGTATAGCTAAGATAAGAGATAGAAGTATATTGAACATGAGTAGTAGCGTGTTGAAAGCTAAAGAAGTTCCAAAGGGATTTTGGGATGAAGCAACTTCAACGGAAGTATACATTCTATACAGATGTTCAACAAAGAAGATATTCGAGAAGACACGTTATGAGGCTTGGACAGGACAGAAGCCAAATGTTAGTCATCTTAGAGTCATTGGATCAATGTGATTCATGCATATACCTAAACAATTAAGGAAGAAACTAGATGATCAAAGTTAGGTTATGGTTCTCATAGGTTATCATTCGACTAGTGCTTACAAATTGTATTCACCAAATGATGATAAATTTATGTTCAGTCGATATGTTTTAGTGGATGAAAGCAAAGGGTGGACTGGATTCAAGGGTCAGTTTAACGGGAGCAAGAAACAATCACAATTGTGCTTGAAGAAAACTAACAGAATGAAGTCACAACCAATTGAAATGAAGAACCACCTGAGAAGAATGTTAGGATATCTACTAGAATAAGAACTGAGTCGACAAGCCTAGCTGGATATAAGAGACTTTGATATCAAACAGTTGGTCCAGATAGTGACTTGATAAAATATGTAATGTTGATGTCTAAATCAGAACCAATCGATTTGGATCAAGCCATGAATGATTAGAATCGGTTAGCAGCCATGCAAGAAGAACTTAGGGAAATTGAGAAGAACAAGACCTGGGTACTTGTCGAGAAAGCAATCAATAAGTCAATTTATGTGAAATGGTTCTACAAGTTGAATTTAAGGTCGGATGGTGAGATTTCTAAGAACAAAGCAAGACTGGTGGCAAGAGGTTTTCTGCAAAATCCTAGTATTGATTTCGACAAAGTTTGTGCACCTTTGGCAAGGCTGGAAACTATTAGAATTATTGTGTCGATTGTACCATACAAATGATGGATGATACATCAACTAGATGTAAAATCAACATTGTTAATGGACCTTTGGAAGAAGAAAATGACAGTCAACCACCAGGATTCAAAATCAAAGGGTAGTAGTCAAATGTGTATAGATTGATGAAGGCTCTATATGGTTTGAAGCAAGCCCTAAGAGTTTGGAACAGGAGAATGGATGGCTTCCTAATCAATTCAGGATTCTCAAAATTTGTCTCAGAACATGGAGTGTATCTCAATAATGTGAGCAGGCTTAATCGAGTCATCATATACTTGTATGTGGATTACCTGCTAATTACATGTGCATATGGGGAAGAAATCAAAGGTGTTAAGTTGAAGCTAATAAGGGAATTTGAAATGTCTGACCTAGGAAACTTGTCATATTTTCTAGGGATGGAATTTAAAGACACAAGTGAATGAGTATTTTTGCACTAGATGAAGCATGCCCAAGACATCTCTAAGGGGTTCAAGATGAGTAACGGTAATGCAGCTATTACACCATTGGAGACTGGAGCAAAGTTGAGAAAGGAAACAAATGATAAGTTTGTAAGTGCAACACTATATAAACAAATCATTGGACCCTTGAGGTATCTTTGCAATACCAGGCCAGAAATTTTTCAAAGTGTCGAATTGTTAAGCAGTTTCATGTAGAACCCTCAAGAATATCATCTAACAACAGTCAAGAGAGTACTGAGATACATCATAGGTACGATTGATCATAATATGATGATGTCGAGGAAAAAGAAGACCAACACAGATGCAGAGGTATATAACTACATTGATTTAGATTTCAATTGAGATCAAGACAAGAAGAAGAGTATTGTAGGCTACATATTTATGATTGGATGTGCCCTAATCTCATGGAGTTCAAGGAAGCAAAGCATTGTGGCTTTGTCATCTTATGCAATTGAGTACATGGTTGCATCATATGAAGCATGTCAAGCACCATGGATAGAGATGTTGCTCGAAAAGATCAAGATAATGGAACCTAATAAATTAAAGTTGTTTTTCGACAACAACTCAGCAATCGATCTGGAGAATCATCCAATATGTCATGTTAGAAGTAAGCACATATATATGAGGTATAATTTTCTAAGGGATCAAGTTAACAAAGGAAAGCTTGAACTTGAGCATTGCAAGACACAATGACAACTAGTTGACATACTCACCAAACCCTTGAAGAAAGTCAGGTTCGATGAGTTGAACAGAAGTATCGGGATGAGCAGTCTCGAAAACATTAATTAGGTGGTGTGTTAGAAGTTGAAATTTATTATTTTGTTGAAAGATAGTATTTGATTATGTCGAAGTAACTAATCGAAGTAGTAGGAGTCAGTTGTAGTCGATAGAGTCGAATACAACACATTGGTGTTGTGTTAAAGCCAAAATATAACTTTGTATGTTTTAGGTTGGCCTTGTTGCCTATATATATAGGCATACCTTTGTAGTAATAAAAATAACAACTTCATTTTGTAATCGCTTTAGTTTTACTCAATAATATTTTTTCTCCTTTCTCTCTTCTTCTTTTTCTTGAAACCATAATTGTTTCATCAGTTCCAACATTTATTCGGGTAATCAGGGACATCTCAAATAATTTGAAGGCTCTGTTTCAATTCTAAAAATTGACCCCTTATAAAAAGTAACAGAAATAATTCAAAAAGAGTTATCTTTTATTAATTTATATAAATATTTATAAATAAAGATTATGCATAAATGGGTGGCAAACATGCAGCAAGCAACGCCACTATCCGTTTTGGATTGTAAAATCAACCCTCTTAAAAATAATGTTCATAGTCTTATGCGTCAAAACACTATTATACATAATCCTTTAGACTCATTTGTAAAATATTTACAAGGGAAACCTCAGTCAAGTCAACACACATTTGTTTTCCTCCTACCCACCATACACCAGAACATCAGTTGGCATAAGTGTAAATTTTTCGTCACGTGAGTCGGCCAAGAAATTCATATGATTCTCTTTTTATTTTATTTAGTCATGATAACTTAATTAAAAATAATATTAATTTTGTTAGTTTTTAAATATATTATTATAAAATAATTTTAACAATATATCTCTATATAATCAAAAGAAAAATAATAGATCAAAACACAAATGATAAGGACAAAATTTTATTATAAAATTTTGATACTAAATAAATTGGTCGTATAATGTTTAATTATGATATATAAATTGTCTCAAGAATTTATTAAAAATAAATAAATTGAAATAAAATTATAAGGATTATAATATATATAATCATCAAGAACAAAAATTAATTTAAAAGTTCATTATAAATTTCAATCAATTATATAAAAAAAAAATTATAATTTGAAATTTGATTGGTATGTTTAAAGCAACCATTGAGGAGAAATACTATCTCTTTACTAGTGCTAGCCAATGTTATGTCTTTGTGATCTTAGTTTGTTTCTGATATGTTAGTCTTGAGTCTCTTGCTTTTTTCAAGTGCCCCCAAGGTGTTTGTTAAAAGTTTCCAATGAAAACAGATTTGTAATCCATTGTCGGTTGGCTTTCAATCCTTTAGTTCTCATCAGTTTTTTTCACAGAAATCTTCATAGTTCTTTCTTGGCAATGCAGGATTATGGATGTCTTCGGTTTAAACTTCTATACTTAGGTATAGGGACCTTGGCATTTGAAATTTTCTCATTGTCAAGTTCTTCTAGGCAGATCTCTCTTTGTTGCTGTTAGCAATTGGGTTTTGGATTACGTAACTAGTTTGATTGAGTTTTTCCTCTATAAATCAATCAGCTTCTGGTTATAATGGATGAAGAAAGTCAAAAAGCAGGAGGTTGGAAATCTGTGCAGAAACCGAAAATAAAGCGAAATGCGGTAGCTAGGAAATCTATTTGGAAAGCTCACGGAGGCAAAGGAATAGATCAAGATTTACTCCAGGCTTCTTCTTTTTTCTTCACGGAATTTCCAGATTCATATGAGGCTAAGAAAATGTTCAATGTTTTTAAGGAATACGGTTTGTTGATTGAAGTTTTCATTCCTCCGATACTGGACAAAAGAGGAAAGAGGTTTGGTTTTGTTAGATTCAAGAAGGTGATGGATGAACATCTTTTTTCCATTAAACTGGACAATATTGTCATTAATGGCAACAAGATTTTTGCAAATACACCCAGATTTCAGAGAGGAGAAAGAGTAGATAGCAAATTGGAACATTTGAAAACAAAATTCGAAAAGCAAAATGGTTGGAACAAGGATAAAGGGTCGAAATACCAAGTTAGGAGTGATGCGAATGGTAGGAGGTCATATGCTCAAGCTACTAAAGAAGGTTTGAATAAGAAGTTTACACATCAGGGCGTGCTGGGAGACAAACCAAATTTCACCCACTTAATGTTTAATGTTCAAGAAGAAGAGTTAGAGAGATTTGAACAAGCTTTCGTGGGAGTCATGGAGGTGCCTGGTTCATCTTATTAGGTGCAAGATGCTCTACACATGGAAGGATACTTCAAGATTAAGGCTACCCCATTGGGAGCTAACTTATGTCTTTTGGAAGAAGAAACTAATGGTGATATCAGGAAAATGGTGACTGAAGATGAAGAATGGGTCTCAAAATGGTTCTCTGATGTGCATCCTTGGTCCCCAGAAGACGTTGATAAAGAGAGATTAACGTGGGTAAATATTTTCGGTTTACCATGTCACGTCTGGAGCAACAAATTCTTTAATTTCTTGGCAAGTAGAATTGGAAATTTCGTCAAAGCAGATGAAGACACTCAGAAACACGTGAAACTTGATGTTGCTCGAATTCTTATCAGAACCAAATTCGTGATGAATCTCAATGAAGTCTGTAATATTGAAGTTAACAAAAATATTTATCGTATCAAAATCATGGAGGAGTCGATCAGTTTCTGTAGTATAAAAGCTTGTATCCTTAACGAAGGTTCAATGGAGGAAAGTTCTAAGGTGGAATCATTCGAAAGTATGGTGGAAGAATCATTGTTGGTATCTTTTAATCTAGAGGGTATTAACCAGTATGGAAAGCAGTCCAATAGTAGAGAAGGTGAAGAGACGTACGATCATGTTGAAGGAAGAGAAAAAGCAAAAGGTGATGGCGACATATCTAAGAAATCCTTAGATATAAGTAAACAGGTGTCAGATCATGATAAGGGTGACTTACAGGTGGTACATTTAAATGAAGGTACTCAACAGATAGGTCATAGCCTTTTGGAAGGTGGGGTAGATTTAGATCAATCTCCTATTTGTGGCGGTTCAGAAAAGTTCTTACAGGCGGCAGAGGTGGGACAAGATTTTAATGCTAAGAAGAATATCTTTCAAGAGGATAATATCTCTAAAGTAGGATTTTCAGAACATACAGATGGGTGTGATAATGCTTTGGAAAAGCATGGGCCCAGCGCATTTAAGCCATGTATCAATAATAGGTCAAACAGGAAAAAGAAACTTTTGGAGGAGATATACCAAAATATAAAAATACCATTTGCACCCTCCTACTACTCTACCTTGCTTCAAACGGATAAGTTTCAGGGAACTCCGGCCAAAAATTTCACGGATTCTAATTTGGAGGACGGCGAGAAGATTGAGTCAATATCGAGTTTTTCTAAGGATTCTAAAGGAGATAGTAGTGAATTTTTACAAGATGGAGATGTCATCAAAAGTAATTCAAGAATAAAGAAGAAACTTGCTAGTTTACCCATTAAGGTATGGGAATCCATTAAAGGGTTGGGAGTAGAAGCAAACGAAGACGACGAAGTTTTTAAGTCGGTAATTCGAAAAATGGAAGCAGAAGACAAGAAAGGGAAAAAAATGTAAGAAGGTGGTTGTGACAGGTTTCTCATGAACTTTGTAACTTATAATATTAGAGGGAGTGGTAATAAGATCAAGAACAGGAAAATTCAAAATATGCTAAGGAGTGGAGGGGCAGATTTATGTTTCTTTTGAGAAACAAAAAGTGTTCAGATGTCTGATAATATTGTTCATAGTATTTGGGGCAACACTGATTGTAGCTGGTCTGCTTCAAATTCTAATGGCTTAGCTGGAGGTTTGTTAACTATCTGGAGGCAAGATTTGATTACTCCAATTTGTAGTTACAGATGTATAGATTACTTAGGATTAAAGGCCATCTGGAACAATAAGATTTGTTATTTTTTCAACATTTACTCCTCTTGTATCAATTCGGAGAAAAAATGTCTGTGGAGTCGTATTCTTCTGTTAAAGTCACAGTTGGAGGAGGGGGAGTGGATTTTGGGCGGGGACTTTAATGCAGTTAAAAACGTTAGGGAGAAATTTGGAAGAGGGATTCATAACAGAAAGATTATGGCTGAATTTGGAGATTTTATTCAATTGACAGGTTGTGTGGACTTGCCAAGTTTGGGAATAAGTATACTTGGTTTAGTTCTTCTGGTAAGGCTTGTAGTAGATTATATCATTTCTTGGTTTCCAATGGGATCCTGATGGAGTGGAATATGGTTTGTCAGAAAACAGGTGCGAGGGATATTTCAGATCACCGTCCTGTTTGGATCTCGGTTAGGAATATTAATTGGGGCCCAAAATCTTTTAAGATCCTTAATTATTGGTTTGAGCATCCTAAGTTCCTTGGTTTTGTGAAGGAGTCATGGGAATCATGTTCGATACAGGCAGTCCCTCTTATGTTCTATCCAGAAAACTTCAACATGTTCGGTCGAAACTCAGGTGGTGGAACAATAATGTTTTTGGCAGGATTGATACCAAAATAGGAGAAAAGGTTGCTATCATTAATGAAATCGAAGATACTTTGGCGGAGAATAAAGGTTTTAGTGGTTCTCAAGATTTTATCAATAGGAGTGATGCAGAAGAGGAGTTGTGGAAGAATCTTAGAATCAAAGAGAGTATCTTGCAGCAGAAATCTCATACTAAGTGGATTATTGACTGAGATCGAAACACAAAATTCTATCATGCTGTCATCAATCATAGAAATATTATGAATACTATCTCGTCGGTGGTTGTTAACAATCAAATTATTGAAGACGTAGCTGGGGTAAAGGAGGCGGTTGCGAGTCACTTTGAGAGGAGATTCAAATCTGTTAATAGAAGCTTGTCTTACATTGGTAGTAATTTTTTCAAGGCGCTATCAGCGGAGGAAAGTTTGGTTATTGAAGATGATTTCTAAACAGAGGAACTTAAGAGGGCGGTTTTCCAATGCAAAGGGGATAGAAGTCCCGACCCTGATGGATTCAATATAGATTTTTTCAAACATTATTGGGAGATCGTTGGCCACGAATTTACAGAATGTATTCAGGAATTTTTTGAATGTGGAAAGTTACCTAAGGTTTTATCCTCCTTTTTCTTTGTTTGATTCCTAAATGTGATTCCCCGTCGAATCTTGATGATTATCGTCCTATAAGTTTGATTGGTAGCGTCTATAAAGTTGTGGCTACTTTGTTAGCAGATAGATTAAAATCTGTGATGGATAACATTATCTCGCCTTCTCAAACAGCTTTTATAGCGGGAAGGAATTTGCTTGACGGAGTTCTCGTTTTAAATGAAATCGTGGATTATGCAAAAAGTGTAAGAACAAAAGTTGTCTCTCCAAGTCGTCTCTATGTTTTGATGATAACAATGGAGTATTTGTGAAAGAACTATTTTATGTTTTGATGTTTGTTTATGTGCAGATCATAATTATTAAAGATATATGATCAAACAAACAATATCAAGATGTACGTAAAAGATTACATGTGAGTTACTATGTGTAACACAAGTCGCAAGAGTGCTGAAGAAGCAAGTTTGCTTCTGTATCTGATAACAATCAGAAAGATCCAAGGATGCCGATATTGCTGTTGCAATGCTCTTGTGGATTCTGTTCTGAACATGTTTCGGATTCTGAAGATAAGCGAAGCTCTTGAAGAAACAATCTTCTGAAGAACTAAGTGCTGAAGACTCTAATGACTTGAAGTTCTGAAGGCTGAAGACTCTGAAAACCAAGTGGAGAAAGACTCTGAAGACTTAAGGGATCTGAAGATTGAGGTTCTAAAGATCAAGGGCTGAAGACTCTAAAGACAATGTTTTGAGTGAACAAGGTTCTGAAGACTTTGAAGACTTGAAGACAAAGGGTTTCCAAGACAAGTACTGAAGTGCTAAAGACAAGGTTCTGAATGAACAAGTTCTGAAGACTGAAGACTTGAGATTCTGAAGACCCAACTATCACGTCTCTACTCATGCTTCAATCAAATACTATCAGAAGCCTCTGAAGATTAGAAGACAATGTTACCGTTAGCAAGGAAAGTACACTGTACGGAGATGCTTTATCCCACTACCTCTCCACTACCGTAAATTATGGAAAAAGGACAAAGGTGGATGTACTATTTTCATCCTTGTGTAGCGACTCTCTTCAACGGCCAGCTGCCCTCCAACGGCTCAATTTTCTTTGGCTATAAAATGAAGAGAAGGCATTCGTATGTGTTGTTGGTTCGAGCACAATCAACCCATCAACTGTTGTGGGTGTCATCATCGGAACTCGATTGCAAATCATATACAACACATAGAATCATGTAGAAAGCAAGGAGTTGTTACTCATATCTTGCTCAAACATTGTTGTGTAATTTTGTACTTAAATTAGGAGAATTCCACTTGTTAAGAAGCACTCATGTAACCTCCAGAAAACCAATTCTACTTTTAGAATTAGTTGTTCCTCAAGTGATCGAGTGAAGATCTGTAGACTTGAGATGAATGATAGTCATATCTCAAAGAGGACCGAGTGAAGGTCAGACTCTTGTGAGATCACTGATGGATATCATTGAAATCCTGATAGGAGATCTTGCGAGATTGGATTCTCTTGGGTTAATGAACGGTATATCCAGTTGGATCACTAAACGGTTCATTACATGTTAGTCACCGACGGTTACCTGTGCAAATTGTAATCGGTTCTTATTATAGTGGATTAAATCCTTGAATTCAAGGCGAAATCACCTTGGAAGGGTGGACTAGATTAGCTTGAGGGTTGCTCAAGTGAACCAGGACATGTTGTGTGTTCTTTACTCTTGCTTATGCTTTACTTTATTGTTTGTATTTATGTATCATTTACCAGAACCTTGCATAACAAGTCAGAACCACACAACTCTGATATGCTTCCGCATCGTAAGTCTGAAGTTTCTCAACAAAACTCTAATGTCTTAACGCAACAATAATTAAAGGCGAAAAATTAACAAAGAGTGTAAAACCCAATTCAACCCCCCCTTTCTTGTGTTTTTTCTCACACCTTCAATTGGCATCAGAGCTCCGATTCTATTATTGATGGATATCAAACACTTAACAGTGTCAAAAAAATATCCAGATGCGGTGTGAAGAAATACTCTGGTTGTCTACAACAAAATCTTCTCCACTGAAGCTTGGAAGAAGATTGAAGAATCAGCTGAGAAGATAGATTCATCAGATAAGGAGTAATATCTGTTGAATTCCTATCATAGAAATACGATTGGATGAACAATGTATTTACTCAAGATCGAATCATTAGAAAACAAGAAATCTTGTTTGCTGAAGATTAATTCCTTGTGAGTATGAGATGTTTTCAAGGAACGGATTAGTCCACTCTTGACTTTCTCAAGAAAAACTCATTAGGAATTTTCTGAAGTAAAGAAGAAAGATTGTTAAGTTATGATTCTGATGAATAAGAACTTCATGAAGAAGTATGAAGAAAATGTCAGAAATCATGAACTGAGGAATTCAAATCCTTAGAAGTGATTCAACATATGAAGCTTAACTGATCAAGCAGTTAGAAGATTCAACGAAGAATTGAATACTGTTTCATTGAGAAGATTTGCAGAAAACTGAAGAAAACTCAGAAAGAGGAAATCTGCTGATTCATCAGGAATCTGATTAAGGATGAATTCTGATTATTGATTGAAGTAACATAGACAATCCAGTTTTGTTAACGTGAGATTCTATCTTAGTTGAACAAACTGTAAAGTGTCAGATTGTTATCTGATATCCCTCTCAGAAATTCATGATGCATGAATCCTGAAATCAGAAGATGCTCGGCAAGATGCAAAAACAGAAGTCATCTATTCTAACTCAAAAGGATTTAAGTCACTGATGTTTTTTAGAATGAAGAAATCAATAGACATTCTTTTCAGAAACATAAATGATGTCAATCCTTTGATGGACTAACTCTAAACAAGTTAGATCAACATTGCAAGAACAAGGTTGTCATTCAAACTCGTCATGTGTTACACACAATGATACTTGTATCTGAACAAGCTCTACATCTGTTCGTGGAAACGAAGTCAGAAAATGTTATGAGATGTCAGTTAATTCTCTCAACCACATAACCTCTCAGAAGTTATGTTCAAGCTAAGGAATTACTGATCTTCTAAAAAAAAGCATTTGTTTAGAAGAGATCTTGATGGAAGAAAGATGTTATGTCGATCAGAATATCTGTATCTGAAGATTGCTCTCAGAAATCAGATGGATAAGTTTGAACAGAAGAATGAAGAAATCATCTGAAGAGAAGACTGATTCTATTTCTCAGACTAGAGATTAGAATTTTAAAGATATCTACACTCTTCAAAATCAGAATATAGAGAATTTCTGAAGAATGGAAGAAACCAGAAGGTACTTGTTCAGAACCTCTAATAGATCAATCTGAGGAAAGCAGATGCAGAACAAGGCTGATCAGAAGCTTTATTAAGGACACTCATATCATACACATGAGAAACTAGAATGAAGAGAATCTGAGGAAAGTCAAAAGCCTAAACTCAAGACAGAATCAGAATGGAAAGCACTCAGATATAGAATCGCTGTAAAAAGATTTCAGAATCTCTAAGGTTTCGTAAGAATTATTGAAAATAGAGTAAGATTCTCACGCAATTCCTTCATTGAGCATTCATTTATGATTAGACGAATATTGAGAGTTAATTATTCTTGAAAATAAGCGTTTATGATTACTCTTTGTTAGCCACTCCCTTACGGTTCATAAGTATATATCTATACACTGCTATCGCTACTCATAGCTAGTCTCGAAAATGATGAACCTTGCTTGTTCCAACTCATTAAATAGCTATTGATCTTAAGTTCTTCTCTTATCATTTCCTCTATTCAAAGACGAGTCATTCTTTAACTATCTCATATTTTAAATTCCTTCTTCTATAATCTCTTTCCCTCAAACAAAGTCACTCCTGTTCAATATGTCTTCCCACAACATCAGAGGAGAAATTTCTGATCTTGAACTCTTGAAGGAATACACTCTGGAATTAAGTCATCTGCCTCAACTTAACAAAACAAGTATCCTCTCTGGAATTGAATTTTAGAACTGGGAAAACTATTTCAACATGCTTGTTGGACCTGTCTTTCCTGAGCTTGTAACTGAGTTCTGGGCAAATGCTCGAGTACTAAAGTATGATTATGGCAAGAATGCTATTTTGTCTGTGGTTGTTGGATGTCCAGTCATGATCAACCCTACCATCATTGCCAAAGTCATTCAGTGTAATGAAGGTGGTTTGATAGTTGAAAGCCACATCAACAACGCTTGTTTCGACAAACACTTGCATGTCATTTTTTAGACTAAAGGTCATCCCACTCAACCATGTACCCTCACTCATGTAGCTAAAGATTGGTACAAATTAATGGTAACTAATTTAAGGCCAAGAGAAAGAGGAGCAGGATGGTTATCTGACAAGGAGAGGTTATTTATTTTCTTCTTAGTTTCTAGGATCAAAATAAACTTACCCCAATCCATGTATAATTATCTGAAGGATGAAATTATCTTGTCTAGGGAAGACACAGTCTATCAAGTTCCCTACTGCAGAGTCATTTTCCACATTCTTGATCTTCAAGGAGTGGTTAGTCACTGCAGAAGAAATGGAATGACCGAAAAGACTCTTCCTGAGTTCTGTCAACCTATGACATTTTTTGACTAAGTTGAGAAGTCAGATTTCTTAACGTAGTGGTTTTTTTTTCCAATGTCTTGGTTTGTCTGTCCTCTTTGATTATGACGTGTATCTCCTTAATCAATGAATGAAATATCCTTGTCTATGACCTGCTTATTCTTAAGAATGCTTAATCTTAGGTTCATCTGATCGCTATGCATTGCTTGACTTAGAGTTTATTTAAAGTTTAATAATATTTATTCATTGCATTCAAATACATGCATCAGTAATAATGAATATGTAAGTTTTTTTTGGAAACAAAGCATCACTCTTTATGCCTTTACTGTGTAATAATTACCTTCTAATCTTTCACAATTAGTTGATATTCCCTCATATAAGAGTTTAATCGTGCATTTCCCAGTTACCTATGTCTCTTAGTGTCTCTAGGCACTCATTACTTCCTAGGAAATATCAATCGTCATTCATATCAATTCCTTGAACCCTCACTCGCCTTAATCTATAAATTGGATCACCCTTCATCCACATTTTCACACTCCACATTCTCCTTCTCTCTAAAAATCTTAAGCAAGCTCTGTTAGTAAGATTTACTTTCTTCATCATCAACAATGGCCTCCTTCTGTCAAAGTGTATGTCCCATCACTGCCAAGACACCAGTTGAGAAACTCATTGTTAAATCTAATACAATGGTGAATTTTAAGAGTTTGAAAGCAAATGGATGCGATGTGGCTCACTCCATGGAACTTTAAGGGTGGAGTAACTACTTCAAAAGGTTAGAAGGACCAACCTATGATTGTCTGGTCAAAGAATTCTGGATCCATGCTACAGCTGGCATAACTATTATAGTATCTTCTGTGTTCGGGAGAAAAATAGTAATATCTGAAAAGAGCCTCTCAGATTTACTAATGCATGATGATAACAGAATAAGAATCATCAAGGCTTAACTAAGCAAGGAAAGAGAAGAAAAAGTTAGGGCTTCTATTTTTAAAAAAGAAACAGCGGTTGATGCTGAGGATCCAATATTCTCAAGTCTAAAGGATACTTTACAAGTATGGTTCAGAATCCTGCAAGGAAATGTGTTTCATCACCTTCCTTCATATTAACTCAATGAGACTCAAAAGTGTGTCCTATACCTTCTTCTAAAAGGAATAAAGATTCATCTTCCAGCAATCTTATTCAAACTTCTGAAAGAATCCATCAAGGAATCTAAAATCGGTTCTAGCACGAAAATTCGTTATATTCCATATGGGAGACTCATCTCTGACATTCTTTTGGAATCAGGAATAGTTGATGACATTCTGGTCAACGAAGGAGAGTCAAGCAAACTTCTCAAGAGTGCAGGATAAGTTCTTAGATTCAAGGATCTAAAGAAAAAGGAAGAAGACGTTGATCTTGATGTTACGTCACTAAGGCAAGTGACTATGGCTATAAGAGTTCCTGTTGAAGGGTTTCCTAACTTCAACCAATCACATGATCAAGTAGAAGCTATAAACTATCTGAGAAAATTCAAAGATGAAGCCATTGAAGTATGGATTGATTTGGAGAACCTTACATATTAGCTTCAAGAGATCTCAGATTGGAGGAAAAAGGGAAAGAAGAAGAGATATGCTGATGACGAAGGACCATCTGCAAAAAGGCCAAAAAGTGCATATGAAACTTTGGAAATCTTCAAGGATAATGCTCTCAACACAATCCAAAATTTACTAGATGCTTCAAGCTCCAGTATGGATCCCACAACTCTGGGAAATGTCTGGACTGAATTTCATGGATGGATATCTGAAGAAATTGTGAAGAACAAGCAGTTGGTAATTAAACAAGCTGAAGATAAACAGACGCCTGCTTTAAGAACTGTTGAGTCTGGTGGTTCATCTTCCACATCCTCCCAATCCTTAGGCACATTCTAGGCTATCCCTTAGGATACTGTTCTTAAAGTCTATGTTTTGAATGTTCTAAACTCAGTAGGATTAAGGATAATCTATCTTTTTCCATGAATGGAATATGCATTGAATGCTTTATATATACAATTAGAGTTTCATTATCATATTTGTCATGCTTTTAAAATGCTAAAATGATCTAACTTTTTGATGATGTCAAAAAGGGGGAGAAATAGAATATGATTTTGATAAATGTTAAAAAGAATGCAAAACATCAACTCTGATATAAACTGTGTTTACCACTAACGTTTATTTGATGTTTAACCAAGGAACTTTGAACAAGTTCACTAGGCATTCTAAAGACAGGTTAAGAAGGAAAGAAATATGATAAAGTTAAACATCAGATAGACCCAGACATTCTTAAGATCTATTTTTTCATATAATCGAAGTTGTACATTCCGTGAACATGTGTTCAGAATCAGATAGACCCAGTACTATTCAGAAGTTGTGAACTTTATGAAAGTTAAAGTTTTCATGATTTTGGTATCATCATGTTCAGAAGATGTAAACTGTCTGAGAATATGATATTCAGAACATAAGAATCTGAAGAAGAAATCTTCCTGAAAGCAGTCAAGACAAAATCTACATTCAAAGACGCTTTTCAGATGAACTGAGAAAATCAGAAGTCGAAGACTGTCTGAAAATATGGATATGAAGATCCAAGAAGAAGAAGTTCCGTAAAGACAAACTCTGATACTCTAAGAAGTATAGTGTTAATGGTATCAGACTCAGTCTACAATGATATCAGATTCAGAATCAAGTTCTGACTGATCTTAAAATACCTTCAATCAATAAGTATCAAGCTCTGATTGATCACAAGAATACAATCAAGAATCAAGCACTGATCAATTAACAAGGTTCTGAGATGAAGACCTATGTTCTAGTCAAATTTTGAAGAATCAAGTGTGTGAGCTGATTTGATACAATTAATTTATGGAAACTGAATCAAGACTCTAAAGATCTCAATATCTGATCAATTGCAACCAAAGGGAGGTTACCCAGAAGGGTCACAAATCATGATATCTGATCTCTACCAAGTCTAAGATTCAGGGGGAGTTTCTCATCTGAAAGAAAGTTTATGTTCTGATAAATAGCATGGCTAAGTTTTTAGAAAGAGAACTAATTGGTATCTTATCAGAAAGAGAATCATTTGGGTATCAATGCTACATATGTTATGCTGAACAATAGTATTTGCTTCAGAAGACTCTGAAGTTATGTGATTTAAATACAGTATCTAAAGGAGATAAGTTCTAAAGATCTGAAGACAGAGGTTCTGCTGAACAAAGTCCAGATGCTGAAGGCTTCTGCTTCTTAAGATAAAAGGGGAAGTATTTCTTCTCTATTCTATGTTCCGATAAATCAAAATTTCTATGTTATGAGTCTTGGGATCAGGGGGAGACCCTTAACAAGCATAAATAAAATTTTGGGGTTAACACATTCAGGGGGAGCTATTGTTCCGGACTCTGAATATGTTACGTTTGGTGATTACCCTGTATAAAATGTTCAATCAAAATACATGGTTTTGTCATCATCAAAAAGAGGGAGATTGTAAGAACAAAAGTTGTCTCTGCAAGTCGTCTCTATGTTTTGATGATAACAATGGAGTATTTGTGAAAGAACTATTTTATGTTCTGATGTTTGTTTCTGTGCAGATCATAATTATTGAAGATATAAGATTAAACAAACAATATCAAGATGTACGTAAAAGATTACATGTGAGTTACTATGTGTAACACATGTCGCAAGAGTGCTGAAAAAGCAAGTTTGCTTCTGTATCTGATAACAATCTGAAAGATCCAAGGATACCGATATTGCTGTTGCAATGCTCTTGTGGATTCTGTTCTGCACGTGTTTTGAATTCTGAAGATAAGCGAAGCTCCCGAAGAAACAATCTTCTGAAGAACTAAGTGCTGAAGACTCTAATGACTTGAAGTTCTAAAGGCTGAAGGCCCTAAAGACCAAGTGCAGAAAGAATCTGAATACTTAAGGGATTTGAAGATTGAGGTTCTAAAGATCAAGGGCTGAAGACTCTAAAGACAACGTTTTAAGTGAACAAGGTTCTGAAGACTCTGAAGACTTGAAGACAAAGGGTTTCCAAGACAAGTACTGAAGTGCTAAAGACAAGGTTCTGAATGAACATGTTCTGAAGACTGAAGACTTGAGATTCTGAAGACCCAACTATCACGTCTCTACTCATGCTTCAATCAAATACTATCAGAAGCCTCTGAAGATTAGAAGACAATGTTACCGTTAGCAAGGAAAGTACACTATACGAAGATGCTTTATTCCACTACCTCTCCACTACCGTAAATTATGGAAAAAGGACAAAGGTGGATATACTATTTTCATCCTTGTGTAACGACTCTCTTCAATGGCCAGCTTCCCTCCAACGGCTCTATTTTCTTTGGCTATAAAATGAAGAGAAGGCATTCGTATGTGTTGTTGGTTTGAGCACAATCAACCCATCAACTGTTGGTTGTGTCATCATCAGAACTCAACTGCAAATCATATACAACACATAGAATCATGTAGAAAGCAAGGAGTTGTTACTCATATCTTGCTCAAAAACTATTGTGTAATTCTGTACTTAAATTAGGAGAATTCCGCTTGTTAAGAAGCACTCATGTAACCTCCAGAAAACCAATTCTATTTTTAGAATTACTTGTTCCTCAAGTGATCGAGTGAAGATCAGTAGACTTGAGATGAATGATAGTAATATCTCAAAGAGGACCGAGTGAAGGTCAGACTCTTGTGAGATCACTGATGGATATCATTGAAATCCTGATAGGAGATCTTGCGAGATCGGATTCTGTTGGGTTAATGAACGTTATATCCAGTTGGATCACTGAACGGTTCATTAGAGGTTAGTCACCGACGGTTGCTCGTGCAAATTGTAATCAGTTCTAATTATAGTGGATTAAGTCCTTGAGTTCAAGGCGAAATCACCTTGGAAGGGTGGACTGGATTAGCTTAAGGGTTGCTCAAGTGAACCAGGATATGTCGTGTGTTCTTTACTCTTGCTTATGCTTTACTTTATTGTTTGTATTTATGTATCATTTACCAGAACCTCGCATAACAAGTCAGAACCACACAACCCTGATATGCTTCCGTATCGCAAGTCTAAAGTTTCTCAACGAAACTCTGATGTCTTAACGCAACAATGATTAAAGGCGAAGAATTAACAAAGAGTGTAAAACCCAATTCAACCCCCCCCCCCCTTTCTTGTGTTTTTTCTCACACCTTTAAAAAGAAGTAAGAATAAGGGGATGATTCTAAAAGTAGGTTTCGCCAAGGCCTATGATTGTGTTGAATGGAATTATATTCGTAAGGTGTTGGAGATTATGGGTTTTGGTGAGAAATGGAGGAATTGGATGGAGGGTAGTGTTTTCAATAACTATATTGTCGCTCCCGAAAGATTCGCATCCAACGATACAAACACGAGAGTGACGCAGAAACACAGAGTCGCCAGTAATGTGTATTTATCCCGAGAGAGGGAAATGAAACACTGCAAAAACCTGAAGAGAAAGGGGGAAAGACATGGTCATCGCAACCATAGTCCAGGTTCGGGAGTCGGTTATGCGAGGGGAAGGTGTTAGCACCCCACGCATCCATCGTACTCGATGGGATCCACGCTTGTTGTCTAACGGAGGGTGAGCTGTCCTACTATCTATGGCTGAACAAAAGAAAACGGGGATGGGGGTGACTAAGACGGACTCGGTAGGACATATTCGATGCCCTAGGCCTACGTACTCTGTAACACCCCAGTCAGTTTTGTCAGTTTTGTCTTTTTAATTAATTGAGTCGTTTTGATTATTTTATTATTATATTATTTTATTTCTGACTTTTATGTGAAAATATGTTATTTTTCATTGTGATAATATTTTATCGCGTTTTGGGAGCGTTTGCGAGATATTTGAGTGTGGGGGTATTTTGGGCATTTTGGTTTATTTTGTTAAGTTTGGAATATGATAGAATAGAAAGAGAGAAAAATAGTAAGGAGAAAGAAAAAGAGAAGAAGAAAAGTAGAGAGAAAGAAGAAGAGAAGAAAAAGAGAGAAAAGAAGAAATCAATCTCCCGACTTTACTACACACGATTAAATCGGGTAAGGGTGCGAAACTCGATTATACTATGTTTGTGTATGATTATGTATGTGTAAGCTTGTATGTTTCTTGTCTTTCCATAGCTTGTGAATTCTAGGTTGAAAATGAGAATTTTGTGAGGAATCGATACTTTCGCGGTTGGAAATCGACGTAAACGTGGTAGAATACTTGTTGCCATGATTGTATTAGGTTCTGATTGATATATGGTGATTTGGAATTGTTTTGGTTGGAAAAATATGGGTTTTGGGTTTTTCAACAACGCTGAAAAATTCTGAGTTTTCCTTGGTTCGCCTAGCGAACCTGGGGTGAAGCAGTAGCGAGTGATGTTTTCGCGGGTTTGCCTAGCGAACCAGTTAGCGAAGGTCAGCGAAGGTTCGCTGAGTTGTTCGTCTAGCGAACTTTGTATGTTTTTGGGTCTGGTGGTTGCTGCCTTGGTTCGCCAAGGGGTTCGCCTAGCAAACTTTGTGTTTGTTTTCTAGTTGGTAGTGGGTTCGCTGGACATTCTCCTAGCGAAGGTGGTAGCGAATGCTCGCTAGAGGGTTCGCCTAACGAACATGGCTGTATGTGCAATTTTGGTTTCTGCATAACTTTTGATCTGTGGTTCGGTTTGAGGTGTGGTTTGATGCGTTAGAAAGCTTATAAAATGTTCTTTTTTATGAGGAGGGTTTTGAGATTATTGGCCAACTAAATTATGTCAGGAATTAGAAAATGTATGGTATTGTTGTCGCCTTTTGCCGTTGAATTGTGTAAACTTGATGCGTATGTGCAATATGCTGTTGGTGTGGATTTTGTTTGACTTGTGTACTGTTGTGTGAGGTAATTGCATGAAATACATATTGTGATGAGGATTGGTGGCCTTACGGCAAGAAAATGCGATGTGTGGTATTGATGTTATATGCATGATTATGAATGTGTATATGTGTGCATTGTAAATGTCATGAGTCGTTGTATGCCAAGCATCATGATATGCATTGTTGTGACGTCCTGAGTGACGGATTGATTCCAGAGGGAATCCGCTATAACATCGTGCGCCTTAAAAATAAGAGGACCGAAAGCAATCTGATTGGATCGTGCGCCTTAAAAATAAGAGGACCGAAAGCGATGATTATAGACGATCGTGTGCCCATGTGGGGTGTGAGCGATCGGATCGTGAGCCTTATACAAAGAGGACCGAAAGCGATCGATAAACATCATGAGCCTTATAAAAAGAGGATCGAAAGCGATGGGGAACATCGTATGTGAAATTCTGGCACAGATATCAGATGTCCTATACAGATGTTAAGACACTGATATCCAACACAATGAACAAGATAACAATTAAAAATAACAGTGCAGAAAGTAAATAACACAGCGATATGTTTACCCAGTTCGGTCTAACACACCTACTCTGGGGGCTACCAAGCCAGGGACGAAATCAATATACGATAGTATCAATTCACAGATCATACAAACACCGAATAATCTGCTCACTTAATCACTACCCTTCCTATGACTTCTACCTAAGACTCACCTAGGTATGAGGCCCTCCTCAAATCCCTCTACAACCACAACCCGTGATTGGTACCTTTCCACACAAGAAACAAACTGAAAGTCACACTTTCAAGACACATAATTCTCAATACTTCACAGCTTATGAGAATTGACACACAAGAAACTCAATGCTTAAAAGCTTATGACTAACTTGACAGAACTTACAACACAAAAATTAGTCCTTATACTGTTATCAGAATGATACCAGTTAGGCTCACAAAATACACTCGAAAACCATAAAAACACAAGTAAGTTCCACACCTAAAACTAGGTTTACATCAGTCAATATATAGCAATTAATCTGGACTGAATTGGGCTTCAAAAATGCAGCAAATAGACTGCTCACAAATCTGCAAAATTAACTCCTACAAAATAGGTCTTCAATCCAAAGTTTCCTATTATGTCTCCATAATTAGAAACAGCAGCAAATCCGAAAACCAACAAATAATCACAATCAAAAAATGCTTTGGATGCCACATAGGATGACCAAATATTCCCAGAATATTCAGTAACAAATTACACAAACAGAATCTGCATTAAAACTAAATCCACAACGCGATGTCCTATGAGCAGGCATGGAACATCTTCATTCGACATGTTGAAAGCATCCACTTAGAACATTATGATTCAACATCTTGCTGCTATAATAGTTTTAGCAAAATAAATGCCAACCACAAAAGCACTGAAATAACAATCTCCCCCTTTGGCTTATTTTGGCTAAAACTACACACACACAAAAAACTTTCAAAGAAGCACAAATAGCCAAAAAAATATCCATATATCAGACAGTAGCGAAAACACCAAAAAAATCCAGCATAGCAGCACACCCCTTCAGCTACATACAAACACTCAGTACAACAAACAACTCATCATAGCAAACTGGCAAAACTCCCCCTCAACAGCAGCAACATTCCATATTCTCCCCCTCAACTACTACAGCAGCACAAGCACACAAGCACTCCTAACAAAAACATCCACACAAATATACTACTCCCCCTTTTTAGCCATAAATATGACAAAGGCAAGTAGAGCAAGTCAACGTAAAAATAAACCAGAGTAAACTGCATCAGAGAGTAGATGCACACCACATCACATGCCCAAAAGTCATGCACAAACTTCAGCATTTTCCCTTCATTCACACACTGCACTACCAGAACCTCCTTTAGTCTTTTCAATCTGGCAGCCAGAAGGAACATTGATTGCTATAGTTCTTCATGAATGCACACCCCAAGTCTGCTCCTCAGGTTTTCAAACTGAACTGCATCCAGAGCCTTGGTAAATATGTCAGCAAGCTGATTTTCTGTGCTCACATGCTCAAGAGTTATGACTTTGTCCTCCACAAGTTCTCTGATGAAGTGACGTCTGATGTCAATGTGCTTAGTCCTACTATGTTGAATGAGATTTTTGGAAATATTAATAGCACTCAGGTTGTCACAAAATAGTGTCATGACATCTTGTGTGACATTATACTCAGACAACATCTGCTTCATCCATACCAGGTGCGCACAACTACTACCAGCTGCTATGTACTCAGCTTCAGCAGTAGAAAGGGATACTGAATTCTGCTTCTTGCTAAACCATGAAATAAGATTATTTCCCAAAAAGAAGCATCCTCCAGAGGTACTCTTCCTATCGTCAGGACTTCCAGCCCAATCAGAATCACAATATCCTAATAAAATGGGACTTGAGTCATGGGAGTAAAGCAACCCATAATCACATGTACCACCCACATACTTTAGAATTCTCTTCACTTAATTGATGTGACTGACCTTGGGTTCTGCTTGATATCTTGCACACACACCAACAACAAAAGTTATGTCTGGCCTACTTGCTGTAAGATACAGCAGACTGCCAATCATACTTCTATACAGACTTTGTTCAACATTCACTCCCTTTTCATCTTTGGATAACTTCAAGTGAGTAGGAGCAGGAGTCCTCTTATGCTTGGCATTATCCAGTCCAAACTTTTTCACATTGTTCCTCGCATATTTGCTCTGACAAATAAAAATGGAGTCTTCCATCTGATTGACTTGTAATCCAAGGAAGTAGGTCAATTCACCCACCAAGCTCATCTCAAATTCAGACTGTATTTAAGTGACAAAATGTTGGACCATTTCATCCGACATCCCGCCAAACACAATATCATCTACATAAATCTGAGCAATCATTAGTTTCCCATCCTTCTCCTTGAAAAAAAGAGTTTTATCAATACCACCCTTCCTGTACCCATTGTTAACTAAGAACTCAGTCAGTCTTTCATACCAAGCTCGTGGAGCTTATTTCAGCCCGTATAGAGCCTTCTTCAGCTTGTAAACATGATCAGGAAAGTTTGGAACCACAAACCCTTTAGGCTGCTCAACATAGACTTCCTCATTAAGATAGCCATTCAGAAAGGCACTCTTGACATCCATTTGAAACAATCTGAATTTCAGCAAACATGCCACTCCTAGCAACAATCTGATGGATTCCAATCGAGCCACAGGCGCAAATGTTTCATCGAAGTCTACTCCTTCAATCTGTGTGTATCCTTGAGCAACTAATCTGGCTTTGTTCCTGGTAACAACTCCTTGCTCATCAGACTTATTCTTATAACCCCATTTTGTTCCAATCACATTTGTTCCTGCTGGTCGTGGTACCAGTTCCCAAACTTCATTCCTCTTGAACTGACAAAGTTCATCTTGCATAGCACTTATCCAGAACTCATCTGTCAATGCTTCTTTGACATTCTTTGGTTCGATCTTTGACACAAAGCAAGCATTTGACATAGTCTCCCTTGTTCTGGTTCTTACACCTTCATTCAGATCTCCAATAATTAATTCCTTAGGGTGATCCTTCTGAATCCTTATAGAGGGTCCCCTGTTAGCATCCTCTACCTCTTCATTCTCAGGTCTAGTGTTGGTTTCTTGAGCACTATCTTCTACAGACTCAATGTCTTGAGAGTTTTCATTGTTCATGGGCAGACATGCTCCAACATCATCTGGGACATCTTCATCTTTGCCAGAGTCATCAACCACCACATTTATGGATTCCATCATCACCTGAGTTCTGGAATTAAATACCCTATATGCTTTACTGTTTGTAGAGTAACCCAAAAATATTCCTTCCTCACTCTTAGGATCCATCTTTCGCCTTTGCTCACGATCCGCTAAGATATAACACTTACTACCAAACACATGGAAATACTTCACATTTGGCTTTCTACCTTTCCATAGCTCATAAAGAGTGACAGAAGTACCTGATCTTATAGTCACCCTATTGTGTATATAACAAGCAGTATTCATGGCTTCAGCCCAAAAATGATATGGAAGCTTTTTGGCATGAATCATGACTCTTGCACATTCTTGTATGGTCCTGTTCTTGCGTTCCACCACACCATTCTGCTGAGGAGTGATTGGTGATGAGAATTCATGAGTGATTCCCTCAGATAAGCAGAACTCTTCAAACCGGATATTTTCGAATTCTTTCCCATGGTCACTTCTGATTCGAACAACACCACAATCCTTTTCCCGTTGAATTCTTTGACACAATTCTTTAAAGGCTGCAAACACTTCAGACTTTTCTCTGATAAAACTTATCCAAGTGAATCTGGAGTAGTCATCTACGACAACATAGGCATAATTCTTCCCACCAAGACTTTCAACCTGCATAGGTCCCATTAAGTCCATGTGAAGAAGTTCTAGAACTCTAGAAGTTGTGGTAAGATGTTGAAGCTTCTTGTGTGACACCCTTGTTTGCTTCCCAACTTGACATTCACCACATATTTTGTCCTCATCAATCTTCAGCTTGGGAATACCTCTAACAGCTTCACTTGACATAACCTTCTTCATCCCTTTCAGGTGTAAGTGACCCAATTTCTGATGCCACAGTTTGGTTTCAACTTCCTTTGACATCAAACAAGTAGACAGATTTTCAGGTTCTTGAGGATTCCAAAGATAGCAGTTATCCTTAGACCTGGTACCCTTCATAACAACTTCATCTTTCTCATTGGTTACTAGACATTCAGATTTGGTGAAATTTACCTTGAGACCTACATCACACAATTGACTTATACTGATTAAGTTTGCGGCCAGCCCTTTGACAAATAGAACACGATCCAGATTTGGTTATCCTGTGTAGTCCAGCTTTCCAACACCTTTTATTTCTCCCTTTGATCCATCCCCAAAAGTGACATAATTGGTGGAGTGAGGCTTAATATCTGACAAGAATTTCTTCACACCAGTCATGTGTCTTGAGCAACCACTGTCAAAGTACCAATCTTCTCTTGCAGATGCTCTAAGAGAAGTATGTGCTACGAGACCAGCCATCATTTGTCTAGGAATCCATCTTCTCTTCACTTTACCCCAACTCTGTCCTTCATTTTGTTGCTGAGCAGTTTTGGGATAGCCGTGCAGCTTGTAGCAAAAGGATTTTAAGTGACCAATCTTGCCACAGTAATGGCATCTCCATTGTTTATACATTGATCTACAAACTCTTTTCTGATGCTTCATCTGATGTTGAAACATGTGATTTGACATCCCCACTTCTTGCTTTATTTTCTGAGGAACAAACTTCAATATAGGCTTCTTGGAAGTTCCCGCTTGATTGTTAAAACCAAGGCCTTGCACATTCCCAGCTTCTTTCCCATTCTGAAGGATCTCATCCAGCTGCGTGGTACCATTGTTCAGCATCCTTATAGATTTGGTCATATTGTCAAGTTTTGACTTTTTCCATTCAACCTCTTCCTTCAGATCAGCAATGGTTGATAGATGTTCTTCCTTCTCAGCTTCTAGTTGAGCTATCAGAATCTTCAGTTACAATATTATCTGGCACCTTTCTTCATTCTTGATACACAATTCTGAAAACCCTGTTAATACTTCTTCCTTAGTGAGTTCTCCAACATAGGATTCTTTGTCAGAGTCAGATTCACAAGTAGTTTCTCCATCAGCCTTACAGATTCCAGTCAAAGCTGTCACCAATTTTGCTGATTCTTCTTCAACATCACTCTCAGACTATCCTTCTGACCAAGACACTAATAGGCCCTTCTTCTGCCTTTTGAGATACGTGGGACACTCAGTCTTTATGTGCCCATATCCCTCACATTCAAAGCACTGAACTCTCTTCCCTTGATTGGAGTCTTCTTCAGTTCTGGATCTTCTGCCTCCATCCTGGTTCTTACTGATGTCGAGTGACTTGTTCTGAGCATTTGCTCTCGACTTCCAGTCAATCCTTTTCAACACTTTGTTAAATTGTTTTCCAAGTAATACCAGATCTTTAGACACCCCTTCATCTCTAACCAGGTCACCTTAATCTTCTGAGTCACCAGTATTTGACACAAAAGCTATGCTCTTCTTCTTTTCAGACTTTTCACTGATCCCTAATTCGAATGTTTGAAGAGATCCCACCAGTTCATCCACTTTCATCTTGTCTATATCCTGAGCCTCCTCTATAGCAGTCACTTTCATGTCAAATCTCTTAGGTAGAGATCTGAGGATCTTTCTGACCAGTTTGCTGTCAGACATCTCTTCACCTAGGGCACTAGAGGCATTAGCTATCTCAATAATGTTCATATGAAAATCATGAATGCTCTCATCCTCTTTCATCTTCAAACTCTCAAACTTGCTAGTGAGAAGCTGAAGTTTTGACATCTTCACCTTTGAAGTCCCTTCATGAGCAACCTTCAAGACCTCCCATGCCTCTTTAGCAATGGTGCAGTGTTCAATCAGCCTGAAGATATTCTTGTTAACACCATTGAACAATGCATTCATGGCTTTGGAATTCCCTACGGACCCTTTGTAATCTGCATCATCCCAGTCTTCCTCTTCCTTCACCACATCAGTAGGGGTACCTTTTTCATCTTTAACCTTAGGGGGCTCCCATCCTTTTATAACAGCTTTCCATGCTTGATCATCCATGGATTTGATGAAAGCTATCATCCTTGGTTTCCAATAGTCATAGTTGGAACCATCAAGCAGAGGTGGTTTGTTCAGAAATCCTCCATCCTTATCCATTGTACCAGAAAGTACCTTCCCTGAATCTCACCCAGAACCAAATAAGGGTGCAAGCTCTTGATGCCAATTGAAATTCTGGCACAGATATCAGATGTCCTATACAGATGTTGAGACACTGATATCCAACACAATGAACAAGATAACAATTAAAAATAACAGTGCAGAAATTAAATAACACAACGATATGTTTACCCAGTTCGATCTAACACACCTACTCTGGGGGCTACCAAGCCAGGGACGAAATCAATATACGATAGTATCAATTCACAGATCATACAAACACCGAATAATCTGCTCACTTAATCACTACCCTTCCTATGACTTCTACCTAAGACTCACCTAGGTATGAGGCCATCCTCAAATCCCTCTACAACCACAACCCATGATTGGTACCTTTCCACACAAGAAACAAACTGAAAGTCACACTTTCAAGACACATAATTCTCAATACTTTACAGCTTATGAGAATTGACACACAAGAAACTCAATGCTTAAATGCTTATGAGTAACTTGACAGAACTTACAACACAAAAATCAGTCCTTATACTGTTATCAGAATGATACCAGTTAGGCTCACAAAATACACTCGAAAACCCTAAAAACACAAGTAAGTTCCACACCTAAAACTAGGTTTACATCAGTCAATATATAGCAATTAATCTGGACTGAATTGGGCTTCAAAAACGCAGCAAATAGACTGCTCACAAATCTGCAAAATTAACTCCAACAAAATAGGTCTTCAATCCAAAGTTTCCTATTATGTCTCCATAATTAGAAACAGCAGCAAATCCGAAAACCAACAAATAATCACAATCCAAAAATGCTTTGGATGCCACATAGGATGACCAAATATTCCCAGAATATTCAGTAACAAATTACACAAACAGAATCTGCATTAAAACTAAATCCACAACGCGATGTCCTATGAGCAGGCATGGAACATCTTCATTCGACATGTTGAAAGCAGCCACTTAGAACATTAAGATTCAACATCTTGCTGCTATAATAGTTTTAGCAAAATAAATGCCAACCACAAAAGCACAGAAATAACAGTATGCTCGATGGGGAGTTACAGTGATGTAATGAGTGATGGTTCCAGCAGAGTTCCTGAGTGAACTAGTATTGAGAAATGTTTGAAGTCGGTACCGCATGTGCATTGCATAGAGTTATTGTGTCGGTCTCTGTGCATTTGCATAAATCATGGATTAATTGTGTATGGAATTGTGAATGTGATTGATGAGATGGAATAGGTATATTTGTATGGATGATGAGTGTATTATTCATGATTGTTGTGCATTATTATTGGATACCTGAGAATTGTACTGTGTTGTGTTGTATTTGATTTTGTTGTGCGTTGTGGTGAGAATATTTTACGTGTGTAATGTTGTGTTATTATATAATTATATGCAACTGTATTATGATTGTTGTTCTCACCCTTCTGCTATTTTATAATGCTCTATGAGGCATTGCAGATTAGAGTTGCAGGAGGTCTTTTTGTGAAGCGTTGTTCTTCATTCTTTTGTCGGTCGGCTCTGATATGTGACACCGGGTAGTTGGGGTGATCGAGTGTGATTATTTTGTATTATGTATATGTATCTTTTGGAGTGTACATGTATGATGTTGTATATGACAAACAAACTTTTCATGAGATATATACAAATGAGATTTCAGTACAGATTTTCCGCTTTTATTCTGTATTTGAATTGTGGGTGTATTACTACCTGAATTGTTGCATATCTTTATGAGCATGTGTTGTATGTTTGTTTCACATTGATGTGACCCCCCGGTCTATGCCGTGCATGTTTTAAATACACTCTGATGAAATTTTGAAATTTTATTTACCGCTTTAATAGCTTGGGGGTATAGATTGAGGGTGTTACATTAAGTGGTATCAAAGCCAGTCCGTGCTAGTCCGTGTCAGTTCGTGTCTGTTTGGGCCAGTCCTTGTCGGTGTGGCATTTGGAGTGAGCTGTTTGTTTAACCATAGTTTCTGTTATTGGAAATGAACAGAATATGGCTGGTAGGAATGATGCTGCTTTAGCTGCTGCGATGCAATCTATGGCCCGGGCTGTGCAGGGTGCACCTAATGCTGCGGGTAATGATGAGTTCAGGAAGAACAGACCGCCTGTCTTTAAAGGGAGACATGATCCTGATGGTGCACTGATTTGGTTGAAAGAGATTGAAAGGATTTTCCGAGTTATGGATTGTGCTGAGGATCAGAAGGTGAGACTGGGTACTCACAAGTTGCAGGAGGAAGCTGATGATTGGTGGGTTAGTACTCGTCAGGTGTTGGAAGCTGGGGATGAAGATGTTACTTGGGAATTGTTTAGCCGGGAGTTTCTGAGGAAGTATTTTCCCGAAGATGTTAGAGGAAAGAAGGAAATTGAGTTCTTGGAACTGAAACAAGGTAATATGTCTGTTGTTGATTATACTGCTAAGTTTGTGGAGCTTGTGCAGTTTTATCCTCATTATGCTGAAGCGACTGCAGAGTTTTCTAAGTGTGTGAAGTATGAAAGCGGATTGCGTCCTGAGATTAAGCAGGCAATCGGTTATCAAAGGATAAGAAGGTTTTCTGATTTGGTGGAATGCTGTAGGATTTATGAAGAAGATAGTAAAGCTCGTTCTACTCACTATAAGAGTGTGAGTGACAGAAAAGGGAAGCAACAGTTTCGTAGTGGCCCGTATGTGACACCAGCTGATAAGGGTAAGCAAAGGGGTACTTTTGATCGAAAGTCAAGTGGTGGAGGTATGTCTAGTCCTCTGAGGTGTTATAGGTGTGGTGAATTGGGACATCGTCAGTTTGAATGTAGGAAGAATTTGGGGAAGTGTACCAATTGTGGAGGTGTCGGACATGTCGTAGCTGATTGTAAAAGGAAGAATGTGGTGAAGTGTTTCAACTGTGGTGAAGTTGGTCATATTAGTACAAAGTGTCCGAAACCGAAGCAAGCTCCAGCAGGTGGGAAAGTGTTTGCATTGGTAGGGACTTAGACTACTAATGCAGATCGTCTGATCAGAGGTACTTGTTTTATTAATAATATGCCTTTAGTTGCTATTATTGATACTGGAGCGACTCATTTGTTTATTTCGTCTGAGTGCGCTAAGCGTTTGAATCTTGTGTTGTCTTTGATGGATGGTGAGATGGTTATTGATACTCCAGTAATGGGGTCAGTAACTACTTATTTGGTTTGTTTGAGTTGTCCTTTGACCATTTATGGTAAAGACTTTGAGATGGATTTAGTGTGTTTGTCGTTGGAGGGTTTAGATGTGGTTCTGGGAATGAATTGGTTGCAATTCAATCGGGTTCATATTGATTGTTATCATAAGTTAGTAAGGTTTCCTTCTCTTGAAGAAGATGAAGACTCGAGTTTCTTATCTACCAAAGAGTTAAAGAAACTTTTGGCGGATGAAGCTCAGTTGTTTGGGTTGTTTGCGTCGTTGACTGTGGATAGTCAAGTTTCACTCGAGGTATTCCCTGTAGTGTGTGATTTTCCTGAAGTGTTTCCTGAGGATATTTCAAATGTGCCGCCAGAGAGATAGGTGGAGTTTTCGATAGATCTAGTTCCTGGTACTAGACCTGTTTCTATGGCACCTTATCGTATGTCGGCATCTGATTTGGTTGAGTTGAAGAAGCAATTGAATGAATTGTTGGAGAAGAGGTTTGTGAGGCCAAGTGTTTCTCCTTGGGGTGCTCCAGTTTTGTTGGTGAAAAAGAAAGATGGAAGCATGCGGTTGTGTATTGATTATCGCCAGTTGAATAAGGTGACGATTAAGAATAAGTATCCTCTTCCGAGAATTGATGATTTGATGGATCAGTTGGTTGGTGCTTGTGTGTTCAGTAAGATTGAGTTGAGGTCAGGGTATCATCAGATTAGGGTAAAAGAGGAAGATATTCAGAAGACGGCTTTTAGGACACGATACGGTCATTATGAATATTCTGTGATGCCGTTCGGGGTTTCTAATGCGCCAGGTGTGTTTATGGAGTACATGAATCGTATTTTCCACGAGCATTTGGATCGATTTGTTGTTGTATTTATTGATGACATTTTGATTTATTATAAGTCTCGGGAGGAGTACGCGGAGCATTTGCGCATTGTTTTGCAGGTTTTAAAGGAGAAGAAGCTTTTTGCCAAATTGTCCAAGTGTGAATTTTGTCGGAGGTGAGTTTTCTTGGACACGTAATTTCAGGTAATGGTATTGCTGTGGATCCATCTAAAGTATAAGCAATTCTACAATGGGAGGCTCCGAGATCTGTTACTGAAACTCGAAGCTTTTTGGGTTTGGCCAGTTATTATCGACAGTTCATTGAAGGGTTTTCTAAGCTAGCACTTCCTTTGACCCAGTTGACTTGTAAAGGACAAACGTTCATTTGGGATATTCGGTGCGAGGAAAGTTTCAATGAGCTGAAGAGAAGATTGACGACAACTCCAATTTTGATTTTTCCGAATCCAACTAAACCGTTTGTGGTGTATTGTGATGCGTCTTTGATTGGTCTAGGTGGTGTGCTAATGCAAGACGGTAAGGTTGTGGCGTATGCTTCAAGGCAATTAAGAGTGCATGAGAAGAATTACCCTACGCATGATTTGGAATTAGCGGCTGTGGTTTTTGTGTTGAAGATTTGGAGGCATTATCTTTTTGGTGCGAGGTTTGAAGTCTTTAGTGATCACAAAAGTTTGAAATATCTGTTTGATCAGAAGGAATTGAATATGAGACAACGAAGATGGTTGGAATTTTTGAAGGACTACGACTTTGGCTTCAATTACCATCCTGGTAAAGCTAATGTGGTAGCCGATGCATTGAGTCGGAAATCATTGCATATGTCCGTTTTAATGGTTAAGGAGTGGGAGATTTTGGAATCGTTTAGAGATTTGAGTTTGGTATGTGAAGTGACGTCAGATAGTGTGAGGCTGGGTATGTTGAAGGTTACTAATGACTTTCTGATGACGGTAAGTGAGAAACAGAAGTTGGATGTGAAATTGGTGGATTTGATGTTGGTTGGCGGGAAAGATGCGAGTGGTGATTTTCAAGTGGATGTTAATGGTGTGTTGAGGTTCCGTGGGCGAATTTGTATTCCGGACGATTCGGATTTGAAAAGGATGATTTTGGAAGAAGGACACCGGAGTAATTTGAGTATACATCTAGGAGCGAACAAGATGTACCAAGATCTGAAGAAGATTTTCTGGTGGTCTGGATTAAAAAGATATGTGGCTCAGTTTGTGTATGCTTTTTTGACGTGCCAGAAGTCAAAAGTGGAACATCAGAGGCCTAGTGGTTTGTTGCAACCGTTGGATATTCCGGAATGGAAATGGGATAACATTTCTATGGATTTTGTAACGGGGTTGCCGAATACTCAGCGAGGGCATAATGCTATTTGGGTGATTGTGGATAGGCTGACTAATTTGGCTCATTTCATTTCGATTGACATCAGTTTTCTTTGGAGCGGTTAGCGGAGATTTATATCAGTGTGATTGTGAAGTTGCATGGGGTTCCATTAAGTATTATTTCGGATCGAGATCCAAGATTTACCTCGAGATTTTGGGAAAGTTTACAGAAGGCGTTGGGTTCTAAATTGAGATTGAGCTCGGCTTATCATCCGCAGACGGATGGGCAGTCAGAGAGAACGATTCAGTCGTTGGACGATTTGCTGCGAGCGTGTGTTTTGGAGCAAGGTGGTGCGGGGGATAGTTATATTGCGTTGATTGAATTCACGTATAATAACAGTTTTCATTATAGTATTGGAATGACACCGTTTGAAGCATTATATGGACGAAGATGTCGGACACCGTTGTGTTGGCACGAATCTGGTGAGAGTTCGGTGGTTGGACCGGAGTTGGTTTAACAGACTACAGACAAGGTGAAGTTCATTCGTGAGAAAATGAAGGCTTCTCAGAGTAGGCAAAAGAGTTATCATGATCAGAGATGGAAGGATCTTGAGTTTCAAGAGGGCGATCATGTATTTCTAAGGGTTACGCCGGTAACGGGTGTTGGTCGTGCATTGAAATAGAAGAAACTTACTTCTCGATTTATTGGTCCTTACCAGATATCTGCGAGAGTGGGTGCGGTGGCTTATCGGGTGGCGTTGCCGCCAAGTATGTCGAATTTGCATGATGTGTTCCATGTTTCACAGCTTCGAAAGTATATTCCGGATTCGTCGCATGTGATTCCGATGGATGAGGTTGAGGTAAGGGAGAACCTTACGGTCGAGGCTTTACCGGTGAGTATTTTAGATCGCGAGTTGAAGCGATTGCGGGGCAAGGATATTGCACTTGTGAAAGTGGCGTGGGGAGGCGCTGCTGAGGGCAATTTGACTTGGGAGTTGGAGAGTCAGATGCGGGAGTCATATCCAGAGTTGTTCGTCTCAGGTAATATTTTCGAGGACGAAAATTTCTAAGTGGGGGAGAGTTGTAACGCCCCAGTCAGTTTTGTCAGTTTTGTCTTTTTAATTAATTGAGTCGTTTTGATTATTTTATTATTATATTATTTTATTTCTGACTTTTATGTGAAAATATGTTATTTTTCATTGTGATTATATTTTATCGCGTTTTGGGAGCATTTGCGATATATTTTAGTGTGGGGGTATTTTGGGCATTTTGGTTTATTTTGTTAAGTTTAGAATATGATAGAATAGAAAGAGAGAAAAATAGTAAGGAGAAAGAAAAAGAGAAGAAGAAAAGTAGAGAGAAAGAAGAAGAGAAGAAAAAGAGAGAAAAGAAGAAATCAATCTCCCGACTTTACTACACACGATTAAATCGGGTAAGGGTTCGAAACTCGATTATACTATGTTTGTGTATGATTATGTATGTGTAAGCTTGTATGTTTCTTGTCTTTCCATAGCTTGTGAATTCTAGGTTGAAAATGAGAATTTTGTGAGGAATCGATACTTTCGCGGTTGGAAATCGACGTAAACGTGGTAGAATACTTGTTGCCATGATTGTATTAGGTTCTGATTGATATATGGTGATTTGGAAATGTTTTGGTTGGAAAAATATGGGTTTTGGGTTTTTCAACAGCGCTGAAAAATTCTGAGTTTTCCTTGGTTCGCCTAGCGAACCTGGGGCGAAGCAGTAGCGAGTGATGTTTTCGCGGGTTCGCCTAGCGAACCAGTTAGCAAAGGTCAGCGAAGGTTCGCTGAGTTGTTTGCCTAGCGAACTTTGTATGTTTTTGGATCTGGTGGTTGCTACCTTGGTTCGCCTAGCGAACTTTGTGTCTGTTTTCTAGCTGGTAGTGGGTTCGCTGGACATTTGCCTAGCGAAGGTGGTAGCGAATGCTCGCTAGAGGGTTCGCCTAGCGAACAGGGCTGTATGTGCAATTTTGGTTTCTGCATAACTTTTGATCTGTGGTTCGGTTTGAGGCGTTGTTTGATGCGTTAGAAAGCTTATAAAATGTTCTTTTTTATGAGGAGAGTTTTGAGATTGTTGGCTGACTAAATTATATGGGGAATTAGAAAATGTGTGGTATTGTTGTCGCCTTTTGCCGTTGAATTGTGTAAACTTGACGCGTATTTGCAATATGCTGTTGGTGTGGATTTTGTTTGACTTGTGTACTGTTGTGTGAGGTAATTGCATGAAATACATATTGTGATGAGGATTGGTGGCCTTACGGCAAGAAAATGCGATGTGTGGTATTGATGTTATATGCATGATTATGAATATGTATATGTGTGCATTGTAAATGTCATGAGTCGTTGTATGCCAAGCATCATGATATGCATTGTTGTGACGTCCTGAGTGACGAATTGATTCTAGAGGGAATCCGCTATAACATCGTGCGCTTTAAAAATAAGAGGACCGAAAGCGATCTGATTGGATCGTGCGCCTTAAAAATAAGAGGACTGAAAGCGATGATTATAGACGATCGTGTGCCCATGTGGGGTGTGAGCGATCGGATCGTGAGCCTTATACAAAGAGGACCGAAAGTGATCCATAAACGTCGTGAGCCTTATACAAAGAGGACCGAAAGCGACGGGGAACATCGTATGCCCGATGGGGAGTTACAGTGATGTAACGAGCGATGGTTCCAGCAGAGTTCCTGAGTGAACTAGTATTGAGAAATGTTGGAAGTCGGTACCGCATGTGCATTGCATAGAGTCGTTGTGTCGGTCTCTGTGCATTTGCATAAATCATGGATTAATTGTGTATGGAATTATGAATGTGAATGATGAGATGGAATAGGTATATTTGTATGGATGATGAGTGTATTGCTCATGATTGATGTGCATTATTATTGGATACCTGAGAATTGTACTGTGTTGTGTTGTATTTGATTTTGTTGTGCGTTGTGGTGAGAATATTTTACGTGTGTAATGTTGTGTTATTATATAATTATATGCAACTATATTATGATTGTTTTTCTCACCCTTCTGCTGTTTTATAATGCTCTATGAGGCATTGCAGATTAGAGTTGTCGGAGGTCTTTTTGTGAAGCGTTGTTCTTCATTCTTTTGTCGGTCGGCTCTGATATGTGACACCGGGTAGTCGGGGTGATCGAGTGTGATTATTTTGTATTATGTATATGTATCTTTTGGAGTGTACATGTATGATGTTGTATATGACAAACAAACTTTTCATGACATATATACAAATGAGATTTCAGTACAGATTTTCCGCTTTTATTCTGTATTTGAATTGTGGGTGTATTACTACCTGAATTGTTGCATATCTTTATGAGCAGGTGTTGTATGTTTGTTTCACATTGATGTGACCCCCCGGTCTATGCCGTGCATGTTTTAAATACACTCTGATGAAATTTTGAAATTTTATTTACCGATTTAATAGCTTAAGGGTATAGATTGAGGGTGTTATATACTCCCTCAGTGCAATGGGAAAGTCAGAGTCAACGTAGTTCGGACGGGAACTGTGGGGGAAGGTTGCTCGCCAAGACAATCGCTGTCTTGTGCCTACATATCCTCAATCGGACGAGAGAGAGGAATCAGAGCTAATGTAGTTCGTGGGTACGACTACGAATGGGTAGGTGTTTTTTACGTGAGCGACGAGCTCTTTTCTGAAAATGAAATTTGAAACCCAACAATCCCGAAGGATAAAAAGATTTGAATTTGTTTTGTTTTTTTTAGACAAAAGCGTTTTCTTAAGTTAGTTTATAACTTGCATTGCACCAAAGTCTAGGGAACAGGGACGAATACTTAACGAATCGTCCCAAGACAGGACGCCCACTAAGCACTCTAGAAAGATGAGAGGAAGCCCCTTATTTCTCATTCCCCACGCTTAAGGCTCGTGCGCAATACACTTTATCTTTATTAAGTGTTTTCAAGAAGTTTTGAGATGAGAAGAGAGAAGACCCAAAGGAAACTCTAAGGGAAACTAAGAGCTCTAATGTTATCATGCATGGGTAACCTATGGTTAGTGAGGCTTAGGAGGGACGACTACCTAAAACCTAATGCTAATCCTACTCCAAGCTTAATCGAAAATTAAGTTGGACTAGGTAGCTCTAAGGGGAAAGGAATCCAAGACTTAAACAAGTCTTGAGATCCAAGGGAAGAAAAGAGTGAAAAGAGAAGGTACAACACCTACAATAGCACATTTGCTTCAGAACAACAATGAAATCATGCACATACACTAAACAACATTTCACAGCATACAATCCAGCATGAAAATAGGCGTAGAAAGCCATAAACAGCATGTGTATGCGAGGCAACACATATGACAGCATGTATGCACATAAACAGCCATGAAAAGGGCAGGGCAGCATGCATCACAACCTGATTCAACATGGTAAAACGATCATGCATCAAACATCATACGTATCAAACAATTGATCATGACCACAAACACATTAGAACTCACATGGAATAGACTTGAAAGCATTGTGGAAGAATGCATCACATCATGAAAGAATGCATAATATTAAACATATGATCAAGTTTAATCAAGTATGCACCTCATGAAATCGAAAGCAAATGAATATGCACATAATTATCCAGCAATCATCATCATCAATTAGCAATTAACAAGCTCAAAGTGTGTGCATTACATGATCATCACAACAATTAATCAACAACGCAAGCATTAACGTTCAATGAAAAAACAAAAGAACGCGTGTCGAAAAATCATGTTCATACAGTGGTGTATGTTGAAATAGCTCAAGAATAATCCACCAATCATCAATGCATTAATCCATGAAGTTTAAACATGTTATGGAAGTCAACCAAGCAAGAAAACATACAAAAATACCATTCTGCTTCAGTGGTAACCGGTTGCAGCATAACTGATAACCGGTTACACAGTTCAAAAATGCACAAACACGCTGAAAAATACAGTGTAACCGGTTACAGCATAACTGCTAACCGGTTACTCTGGGACAGTGGTAAAAAATTCAGTTTCAAAAGCACTTTTCAGCACCAAATCACTTATTCAATCATATCCAATGATCATGTAATCAACAATGCACAAGAGTTCACATCAAATATCAGTAATCAAACATCAATTTCATCAATCAAACAACAAGATCACAAATCGAATCAAGCCGATGGATCAAATCACATCACAAATCAAAGATCTACCATGCATAAGTTAAAATTAAGTCAAATCAAGCATAGATCTAAGGAAAACCAACCTACAAGGCTGAGATTTGCCTTAGTGATTGTTGAGCACGAAAATTGGTGAATCCAAGCAAGAAAACCAAAGATCTATGTGATGAACTTCAAGATCCAAGCAAGAACAACCAAGATCCAAGCTAAAACAACTCAAATAATGAAAAGCTGCTCCAAAAAAGATTCCACACTCCAAAACAGTAGCAAAACCAAGATTCTTTCAAAAATTGATGAATGGATGGTGGTTGAGTTTCAAGATCAACAAATTCCAAGGTGAAATTTGATGAACTTTGATGATGAAACTTTTAGTGAGGGTTTTGGGAAATGAGAGAAAAGTTTGAGAGAATTGGAGAGAGATCTGTAGAAAATTCAGAAAATGGATCAAAGTTATGTGAGGTTTGGAATGAATTCACTTAAATAGATGCTAGGTTAGGAATTCAAATGTGGTTTGGAGTGAGGTTTAGTGGGTGGAAATTGGGGTGAAAAATGGATTAGGAAAGGAAATGAGGAATTAGAGTGGAAAATGTTGGAAGGAATTTGAATTTTGGGTGGAAAATGATGAAAATATCAATTCTAGATCCTTCCCCCACGTGCACATGCCAAGCACATGATCACCAATGATGCAATTTGAAATTTTCAAATTTTGCACAGAGTAACCGGTTACAGCATATCTGCTAACCGGTTACTCAGTTCAAAAACTGAAAAAATGCGCAGAAAAACCAAAGGGTTATCAGATACGCTGTAACCGGTTACACAGTGCAAATTTTGAATTTTGGTGCCTGTTGGAGGGAAACTTGGAAAAGTGACTTCTGACAGTTGTTCTGAACTTGTTAAACCTCTGAAACTCAAAATTTGATATTTCCACTGAGTAACACCTGAAATGAAACACAAATTTTTGCTGATATCTCAGAATATCCTGCTGGATTAATAATGCCTGATATCAGATTGCTTGGATAAAAAATGACAGCTGAAGCTTCTGTTTATCAAAATGACAAACGAGCAAATTAAATGCTCAAAAAGACTTTGAAAATTATATGCTTGGCTCTGAACATTGTTGGAAATGATACTGGCACTGATGACGCCATGAGCTGCCGGAAGATACCTCGATCCCATGCTCAAGAGAACTATGCAAATTCAGAAATGACGATGCAAATGCAAAGAAACATAAGCCAAAAAGAGTTAGAAACAAGGGGGTAAATTTTCGGGTGTTACAGCTGCCCCTATTCAATCAACTTGGTCCTGAAGGTATGATAACAACGGCTGTCATGCGTTCAAAGGATTCACGGAGATTGAATACCAAAAGAAACCTGAAATTTGCAATCCTCAAAGGAGGGACGACTCCACTGGGGAACAAGCAATAAATGCTGTACTGTCACAACACGGACGAGTGTTAGCTATGCTGGGGATAAACACGGGCGGGTGTCAAGGAATCAAAGATATCAGATATGGACAGGTATCGAAAATATACACGAACGGGTGCAAAAAAGGTTCGATATGGACAGGTATCGAAAAGATACACGGACGGGTGCAAAAAGGTTTGATACGGACGGGTATCGAAAAGATACACGGATGGGTGTAAAGAGTTTCAATACGGACGGGTATCGAAAAGGTACACGGACGGGTATAAAGAGTTTCAATACGGACGGGTATCAAAAAGGTACACGGACGGGTGTAAGAAGGTTTCAATACGGACGGGTATCGAAAAGGTACACGGACGGGTGTAAAGAGTTTCAATACGGACAGGTATCGAAAAGGTACATGGACGGGTGTAAAGAGTTTCAATACGGACGGGTATCAAAAAGGTACACGGATGGGTGTAAAGAGTTTCAATACGGACGGGTATCGAAAAGGTACGCGGACGGGTGTAAAGAGTTTCAATACGGACGGGTATCGAAAAGGTACACGGACGGGTGTAAAAAGGTTTCAATACGGACGGGTATCGAAATGGTACACGGACGGGTGTAAAAAGGTTTCAATACGGACGGGTATCGAAAAGGTACACGGACGGGTGTAAAGAGGTTCAATACGGACGGGTATCGAAAAGGTACACGGACGGGTGTAAAGAGTTTCAATACGGACGAGTATCAAAAAGGTACACGGACGGGTGTAAAAAGGTTTCAATATGGACGGGTATCGAAAAGGTACACGGACGGGTGTAAAAAGGTTTCAATACGGACAGGTATCGAAAAGGTACACGAACGGGTGTAAGAAGTTTCAATACGGACGGGTATCGAAAAGGTACATGGATGGGTGTAAGAAGGTTTCAATACGGACGGGTATCGAAAAGGTACACGGACGGGTGTAAAAAGGTTCAATACAGACGGGTATCGAAAAGATACACGGACAGGTGTAAAAAGGTTTCAATACGGACGGGTATCGAAAAGATACACGGACGGGTGTAAAGAGGTTCAATACGGACGGGTATCAAAAAGATACACGGACGGGTGTAAAGAGGTTCAATACGGACGGGTATCGAAAAATACACGGACGGGTGTAAAAGGTTCAATACGGACGGGTATTGAAAAGATACACGGACGGGTGTAAAGAGGGTCCAATACCGACGGGTATCGAAAAGGTACACGGACGGGTGTAAAGAGGTTCAATACGGACGAGTATTGAAAAGATACACGGATGGGTGTAAAAAGGTTCAATACGGACGAGTATCGAAAAGGTACACGGACGGGTGTAAAAGGGATCAATACGGACGGGTATCGAAAAGGTACACGGACGGGTGTAAAAGGTTAGATTTACTGGGGATTGGCCTTATTGGGGATTAAAAAGATGAACTGAACACGGACGGGCGTTATCAACAGGTCAATACGGACGGGTATTGAAATCAAAGGTTCAAACACGGACAGGTGCCGAAGGAAACACGGACGGGTGTCTAGGTAAAAAAACCTTGAAGGGATGAATCAAAAGACCACTTGGACGAAAGGGGTGAAAAGAGGTCATGGGTTCACCATCCTGGCAAAACACTCTGCCGTGGGACTGTCAAATATTGCTTTGAATGACTAAATCCAACACTTGTAGAGTAAATTTGAATGATATTCTCCTGAAATCCAGTTTTCCTGACGAAGGAAAGCTCAAACCTGGCTTATGCTTCGGATGCATATGTTTGAATTTTTCCGTAATGCTCCACACGAAGTGGAAATGCTACGCATTTAGGAGGATGCCATGTAAAAATGCTTATGCAATGCTAAAAGACCGTCCCAGCGAAATAAACGCTGAGAACAGAAGCAGCTCCACCGAGGACGACAAACTACATTGTCATCAAACCAAAGAAATCATGTTGAGGAAAACTTCACCCTGCTAGGGAAGATCACAATCACCAATTCAGCTGGAGATGGACGAATCTCTGAGAGAAAACCCACTCTATCGTGGAGGAACTAAAAACTGAAGATGGAAACTCCTCCGCCGGGGATGACCAAATGTTTCAGAACCTGGATTCAAAACCTGCTGGGGATACTAATCGCCAACAAACTCTGCTTGGGGATGGAAACCAAAATACTGAAAATGGAAACTCCTCCGCTGGGGATCACCAAATACTTCAGAACTTGGATTTGACGCCTGCCAAAAACGATTGGACTTAAGACCTGCTGGGGATACCAATCACCACCAGACTCTGCTTGGGGATATGAGCACCTTTATCCTGCTGAAGAGTACTGATCGCCATCGGCACATCTGCTTGGAAAATAGTAGTTGTCAACATCCACTCTGCTAGGGGATAAACAAATGCTTCCTGACTAGCTGAGAAAAAACGACTGCCCCGTATTCTATGGGGAAACACCATCTTTGATCAAAGAAGATGCTCCATCAATCTCTTGCTGGAGAGGCTGCAGAAATGACAATTTTTGGCTACCTGCTGAGGAAAGATGAGCCAAATCATAACTCTGGCTGGGGGTAAACCTCTTATATCCTGCTGAGGGGGACGATCCTCAATGACTCCGCTTGGGGAATTACTTCTTTATACTCTGTTGAGGAGGACGATCCTCGATACTCTGACTGGGGAGAGCAGCAAACTGCTGAGGACGATCAGACTTCAAAGTTGAAGAGAGCTGCTCTACTAGGGAGGTACCAATGAAGATTGGACTTTGAATTACTTGAGATGACTAGATCTGACCATTGGGGAAGAGAACACTCTGACTCCTCATCGTCTTCTTGACGATATTCTATCGTCTTACCTTGCTGAGAGTGAGGATTCCATATGTACTGCTAGAGCTAAGAAACCTTCATACAAGCCCTTTTCGAACATAGGACAATTCTCTGCTTGAGGAAGAATAACAATTCCCACACCTTGCTGGAAAAAGATACCCTCTGGCTCTTTGCTGGAGGGAAAAGACTCCAAAAGCCCCACACTAGGAACAACTCAGTGCTTCAAGTTTCTGCATATTGATTGTCAATAGCGAAACACAGTTTCTTTAACTCTCCACCTTGCCCCAGACCACAGGGTCTACTTGAAGCAATCATCTTAAGAGGATTTTACAGAAAACCTGGGGTTCAACAATGCCCCAGGGTCTTCAAACTCTTAGAGATGTATCCGGTCTGGACATAACTGTCCCATACTTCATGATTCATGAAGTAAACCACCTCGAGAGGGTTCATAATGACCTAAAATGTTCTGCCACAGTATTCTAAACCTTGTAGAGGTGCTATTGATTGACTGTGTTCTGAAGGGAAAAACTTCTCGCGCCCTTGAAGTGACCTGCCCTAGTACAAGCCTTGTAGTACATTTGTCTATGACCGACTAGTCTTTGAGAGATTTACCGAATCTCGACGTGATTGCCCTAGTTTACACGCTTGTGGAGAGATTTATCGGATCTCGACATAATTGCCCCAGTTCGAAGAAATTTTCTCAACATGAATGCCCCATGGTGTATTGTACTCTGAAAAGACCTTTTCAACTTGAATGCCCCAGCTTACACGCTTGTGGGGAGATTTATCGGATCTCGACATAATTGCCCCAGTTTGGCTGCATCTCAACACAAATGGCTGGGAACGCCTTTTTCCCACATAATCTTTCAGCAACATGTCTTCTGGAGTCTCAGGCACCTCAACTTGGCCAGTTTAAGCTTCTCAACTGATGTTCATCGTGTAAGCTTCTTTGATGTCAAACAAATGTATGCAAGCAGAACATATTTATTCTAAGAATGATTATTCAAATGCAACACATATGTTAATCTTGAAGTCCTTATTGAAAATATGTCACACAACCGAGTTACGACACTTATTTTTGAAAGGAAAGCAATACGCACATGCAACACCAACAAAAATCTTATTAGCACAACTCATGGGTGTCAGGAACGCTATCTCGTTGAAGTATGCCTTCAGACTAAACCCTGTTTCAATTAGGACTTTTAAGGGTTGTAGCTTGGCCTGGTTCGCGGTTTGAGAAAAAAGGATTTATGGCTCAAAGTTTATTGGTACCCACCCACTCTTCATGATATTCTCCAGTCCTATGTTCAGCTAATTTGACACAAGCGCTCGTCTCTCAGAAGGTTTCCCGATTTCTAGGGAATCCATGCAACTGGTGATTCGACACCTGACGAGGTTTTGGACTAACAGTCGCCCCTTCTTGTCTTTTGTGTCTATAGTCACACGACTTTGTTCTTATCGAGGATTTTCTTTGTAATCATTTTGGATTTTCGTTTTCTCATTCTTTTGCTTTTTGTTCCCTAATTTTTGCCTGGACTGACTCTTTTGAGTTTTCAATTTTGAATTCTAGTGGGATACCTTAACTTTTGCCTAAGTCACTTGCTTTCAAGTTTTTCGACTTAGCAGGCTTTTTCTTTTTCTCTTTTTTCTCCTTTTTTTTTGAACAAGTCGTGTGACACCGTTTTACCTGACTTGTTTGAAAGGGTTGTGACTGTTTCACTCTTCGGTTGGTGAGGAGTAACCATTGTGGTTCTACACCTCTTAACCTCTTGATAGTGGAATGGAAGGTGATGGATCCTCAGATGTACACTCCTTCTGGAAGTTGAACACTTGGTCAAACTAACTGACGCCTACCCTGCCCCTGGGTTAATATTGAGGGTTTTTCATTTTCAGAAAGAACTCCTACTACTAGGCTCAAAGGGGTTGACACAGGTCTATCTCCTTATCTCTCCAGTGTTTGTGAATTGGAAACAATGCCTGTACATCCTTAACAGGGTTTTGTCCAAAAGCGTACCATTAGAAATCTGCGTTCTTATTTCGTCATCCTCCCTCCAAGAGTCTAGGCAAGAAAGATAGTATTGCAGTGCATACAAGCATTTAAAATGAGTGAACACGAATGGAATTCTTCAAGAAAAACATACTCATTGCATTATGATTATCATTCAGAAACAAACGAGTTCTTACATGCAAGCAATGTTTAAATAAACAAATGAAAGCTACATATGAAAATGCAATAAAGAAACTAATGATTGCCACATAGAGGAAGGCTTGACTTCGTCAGGACTTATTGCTTCTGATGACGCTCTTGCAATCTAGTGCTTACTCTGACAAAGAAGCTTCAATCCAAAGGGGTACCATCTGGCATGATGACCTTTGAGTCGATCAAGTCTTGCACCTTGTCCTGGAATACATTAAAATTATCAATTGTATGCCCAAACGTCCCCGAGTGGAACTCGCACCTATCAGTCATGTCATAATCTGGAGGAGTAGGGTACTGTACCGACGTGGTGCTCCTCGTTTGAATCAGAGAATTCTTGAGCAGACGAGCAAACAACTGACTATAAGGGATAGGAATAGGATCAAATATCCTCTTGGGCCTTCTTGGTCTCGGTTGCCCCTGCTGCTGATAATTCTGCTGTTGATGCTGATTTGGGCGCCTCACCTGCGCTTGCACTTTCCTTTCCACGTTTGGCTGAGACACAAACAAAGGTTGCTGACGTAGAGCTTTTACAACAAAAGTTTGTGGAGAAAGTCCATGACATGAGGTGGATCCTGCAAAGAGGAGAGGAGTCTCCACTTCTGATGAGAACTTGATTGCCCTTGAATCAATGAGTTCTTGGACCTTATGCTTGAACCTTGTACAATTCTCAACATTGTGACCAGGTGCCCCAAAATGGAAGTCACACCTAGCATTCATATTGGAACCCAAAGAAAACCCTTTCGGAGTTGGTCTTAGAGGGAAGCAATTGCCCATACGACATCGGAGGGGGATCAAACTTCTTCCTAGGCCTCTCTAGCCTAGGATCCTCTTGGGGAGCAGGGAGTGATTGCCGAGGAGAAATCTCAGAAACTTCAGATTGTGGAAGGGATTCACGAGACACTCAATGATCTAGAAAAGGCCCCAAAGAGATGAGAGGAGTAAGGATTTCTATTGCGGATGCGAGCACAGGATTATTTTCCTTCTTTAGCGCCGCATTCAAGATTTCCATGACCAAGCCCATCTGAGTCTTCATCCGGTTGACCTCCTCCCTCAGCATCTTCTGGTCTTGCATGAGAGTTTACATATTCCCCATAAATTGCCCCATCTTCCCTCACATTTCCCTTAACTCAGCTTAAATTTGCTCCATGATCAACTCTTGAATGGTCTGAGGAGTTAAGTCTACAATTCTGAAGAAAACCAGATCAGAACAAGAATAACCAGCCTTGAACACCTATTATGCACATGAGATGATTATACAAATGCAAATGCAAACATGTATGAACATTATCAAGGCGATCTATCCCTTGATTCCAATTTTAATAACAGAAGAGAACTGAATTCCTGATCATATAAAGAGAATAAGCATCTGTTACAACACAAGTCTGAATAAGCATAAACAAAGACCCCGACCAACAAGCCTAGCGGTGATCCCGGAAATACAAAGAAAACAGCAGCAAGGAAACTAAGGCATATCATCAAGATTCAGCCGTGCTAGAATTCCCCATTCATCATTCTTTTTGCACTAATTCTGCACTTCCTTGAGAAGCTTCTTGGTATTAGGATGCTCTGGTCTCTGAATCAACTCCTGAATCAAAAGATCCCTCCTGTGCAAGATCCCTGTTAAATAACGACTATGCAATTCCCAATCATCTTCTCCAAAAGCTCCACCTGAACTTGGACCTTCGCTTCTGGCTCTTTTTACTTCGGCTTGGATCTTCAGCTGTTCCATATCTGCCATGGTTTCCTTGAGCTTTTCCTTAATTGCTCTCCTCTCAAAGATCCCTGATAAAATCTCCTTATCCTTTTTCTGAAACTTTGTCTTCAAACCTTCAATCTGCTCCAGATACTTGTCCTCTTTTAACCTGTTGGCAGTAATTACTGTATTCCAACGGTCACGGAACCTGTGAATTCTTGACATAGCATAAGCCAACTCTTTCTTTTTGGACGAAAGGACCTTGCTAACACTTTTCAACGCTTGAGCCACTTTCTCTCTGGCTATGGCTTCTTTAGACAATTCTTTCTCCTTCACAGCCAAAAGTTCTGATTTCAACCTGACAACATGGATAGCTTCGCCTTTTTCGTGCTTCAACTGACCAACCTCTCTGCCCAGCTCACGATTCTCCTCTCGGAGTTTCTCCTTCTCAGCCCATAACTTATCATACTTCTCTATATCAACAGTCGTGGGAGCCTCGATCATCAAAGGATACAAAGGTGGTTCCACCAGGAAAGGAAGAAGCTCCTCTTTTGCTCTTTTCTTAATCCACTCTTCATAGGAAGGAAATGCCTGGTTATTACATTTCCTGAATGAAGTTTTTCCCTTCTTGGTCACCTGCTTCCAAGCATTCACAATCTTTGAAATTCTGGCACATATATCAGATGTCCTACACAGATGTTGAGACACTGATATCCAACACAATGAACAAGATAACAATAAAAATAATAGTGCAGAAAGTAAATAACACAGTGATATGTTTACCCAGTTCGGATCGACAATCCTACTCTGGGGGCTACCAAGCCAGGGACGAAACCAATATACGATAGTATCAATTCAGAGATCATACAATTACCAAATAATCTTCTCACTTAATCACTACCCTTCCTATGACTTCTACCTAAGACTCACCTAGGTATGAGGCCCTCCTCAAATCCCTCTACAACCACAACCCGTGATTGGTATCTTTCCGCACAAGTAACAAACCGAAAGTCACACTTTCAAAACACACAATTCTCAATACTTCAAAGCTTATGAGAATTGACACACAAGAAACTCAATGCTTAAAAGCTTATGAGTAACTGACAGAACTTACAACATAAAAACCAGTCCTTATACTGTTATCAGAATGATACCAGTTAGTCTCACAAAATACACTCGAAAACCCTAACAAAACACACGTAAGTTCCACATCTAAACTAGGTTTACATCAGTCAATATATAGCATTTAATCTGGACTAAATTGGGCTTAAAAAACGCAGCAAATAGACTGCTCACAAATCTGTAAAATAAACTCCAACAAAATAGGTCTTCAATCCAAAGTTTCCTAATATGTCTCCATAATTAGAAACAGCTGAAAATCCGAAAAACCAACATATAACCACAATCCAAAAATGCTTTGGATGCCACATAGGATAACCAAATATTTAGTAACAATTCACAGCAATAGAATCTGCTTTAAAAACTGAATCCGAACACGATGTCCTATGAGCAGGTATGGGACATCTTCATTCGACATGTTGAATGCAGCAAATTAGAACTTCATGTTTCAACTTCTTGCTGCTAGAATAGTTTTAGCAAAATAAATGCCAACCACAAAAGCACAGAAATAACAATCTCCCCCTTTGGCTTATTTTGGCTAAAACTACACACAAAAAAAAAACTTGTAAAGAAGCACAAAAAAAACATCCATATCAGACAGCAGCGAAATACCAACATCACACAGCAGAAAAAAAATCCAGCATAGCAGCACTCCCCTTCAACTGCATACAACACACAGCACAGCAAACAACACATCATAGCAGCAACATTCCACAATCTCCCCCTCAACTACTGCAGCAGCACAAGCACACAAGCACTCCCCACACAAACATACTACTCCCCCTTTTTAGCCATAAATATGACAAAGGCAAGTAGAACAGCGATTAATATTTGAGAAATGGTCAAATCATAAACCAGAAGAAACACCACATCACATGACCAAGTGTCATGCTCAAACTTCAGCATTTTCCCTCCATTCACACACTGCACTACCAGAACCTCCTTTAATCTTTCCAATCAGGCAGCAAGAAGGAACATTAATTGCTATAGTTCTTCATGAATGCAAACCCCAAGTCTGCTCCTCAGGTTTTCAAACTGAACTGCATCTAGAGCCTTGGTAAATATGTCAGCAAGCTGATTTTCTGTGCTCACATGCTCAAGAGTTATGACTTTGTCCTCCACAAGTTCTCTAATGAAGTGATGCCTGATATCAATGTGCTTAGTCCTGCTATATTGAATGGGATTTTTGGAAATATTAATAGCGCTCAGGTTGTCACAAAATAATGTCATGACATCTTGTGTGACATTATACTCAGATAACATCTGCTTCATCCATACCAGTTGAGCGTAACTACTACCAGCTGCTATGTACTCAGCTTCAGCAGTAGAAAGGGATACAGAATTTTGCTTCTTACTAAACCATGAAATAAGATTATTTCCCAAAAAGAAACATCCTCCAGAGGTACTCTTCCTATCATCAGCACTTCCAGCCCAATCAGCATCATAGTAACCTACTAAAATGGGACTTGAGTCATGGGAGTACAACAACCCATAATCACATGTACCACTCACATACTTAAGAATTCTCTTTACTTGATTGATGTGACTGACCTTGGGTTCTGCTTGGTATCTTGCACACACACCAACAACAAATGTTATGTCTGGCCTACTTGCTGTAAGATACAACAGACTGCCAATCATACTTCTATACAAACTTTGTTCAACATTCACTCCCTTTTCATCTTTGGATAACTTCAAGTGAGTAGGAGCAGGAGTCCTCTTATGCTTAGCATTATCCAATCCAAACTTCTTCACAATGTTCCTCGCATATTTGCTCTGACAGATAAAAATGGAATCTTCCATCTGCTTGACTTGTAATCCAAGGAAGTAGGTCAATTCACCTACCAAGCTCATCTCAAATTCAGATTGCATTTGGTTGACAAAATGTTGGACCATTTCATCCGACATCCCACCAAACTTAATATCATCTACATAAATCTGAGCAATCATTAGTTTCCCATCCTTCGCCTTGACAAAAAGCGTTTTATCAATGCCACCCTTCTTGTATCCATTGTTGACTAAGAACTCAGTCAGTCTTTCATACCAAGCTCGTGGAGCTTGTTTCAGCCCATACAAACCCTTCTTCAGCTTGAAAACATGACCAGGAAAATTTGGATCCACAAACCCTTTAGGCGTCTCAACATAGACTTCCTCATTAAGATAGCCATTCAGAAAGGCACTCTTGACATCCATTTGAAACAATCTGAATTTCAACAAACATGCCACTCCTAGTAGCAATCTGATAGATTCCAATCGAGCCACAGGAGCAAATGTTTCATCGAAGTCTACTCCTTCAATCTGTGTGTATCCTTGAGCAACTAATCTGGCTTTGTTCCTGGTAACAACTCCTTGTTCATCAGACTTATTCTTATAAACCCATTTTGTTCCAATCACATTTGTTCCTGCTGGTCGTGGTACCAGTTCCCAGACTTCATTCCTCTTGAATTGACAAAGTTCATCTTGCATAGCACTTATCCAGAACTCATTTGTCAATGCTTCTTTGACATTCTTTGGTTCAATCTTTGAAACAAAGCATGCATTTGACACAGTCTCCCTCGTTCTGGTTCTTATACCTTCATTTAGATCTCCAATAATCAATTCCTTAGGGTGATCCTTCTGAATCCTTATAGAAGGTCCCCTGTTAGCTTCCTCTACCTCTTCATTCTCAGGTCTAGTGTCGGTTTCTTGAGCATTATCTTCTACAGACTCAATGTCTTGGGAGATTTCATTGTTCATGGGAAGACATGCTCCAACATCATCTGGGACATCTTCATCTTTGCTAGAGTCATCAACCACCACATTTATGGATTCCATCATCACCTTAGTTCTGGAATTAAATACCCTATATGCTTTACTGTTTGTAGAGTATCCCAAAAATATTCCTTCCTCACTCTTAGGATCCATCTTTCGCCTCTGCTCACGATCCGCCAAGATATAGCACTTACTCCCAAACACATGGAAATACTTCACATTTGGCTTTCTACCTTTCCATAGCTCATAAAGAGTGACAGAAGTACCTGATCTGATAGTCACCCTATTGTGTATATAACACGCAGTATTCATGGCTTCAGCCCAAAAATGATATGGAAGCTTTTTGGCATGAATCATGACTCTTGCACACTCTTGTATAGTCCTGTTCTTGCGTTCCACCACACCATTCTGCTGAGGAGTGATCGGTGATAAGAATTCATGAGTGATTCCCTCAGATAAGCAGAACTCTTCAAACCTGCTATTTTCGAATTCTTTTCCATGGTCACTTCTGATCCGAACAACACCACAATCCTTTTCCCGTTGAATCCTTTGACACAACTCTTTGAAGGCTGCAAATACTTCAGACTTTTCTCTGATAAAACATATCCAAGTGAATCTGGAGTAGTCATCTACGACAACATAGGCATACTTCTTCCCACCAAGACTTTCAACCTGCATAGGTCCCATTAAGTCCATGTGAAGAAGTTCCAGAACTCTAGAAGTTGTGGTAAGATGTTGAAGCCTCTTGTGTGACACCCTTGTTTGCTTCCCAACTTGACATTCACCACTTATTTTATCCTCATCAATCTTCAGCTTGGGAATACCTCTAACAGCTTCACTTGACATAACTTTCTTCATCCCTTTCAGGTGTAAGTGACCCAATTTCTGATGCCACAGTTTGGTTTCATCTTCCTTTGACATCAAACAAGTAGACAGACCTTCAGGTTCTTGAGGATTCCACAGATAGCAATTATCCTTAGACCTGGTTCCCTTCATAACAACATCTCTCTCATTGGTTACTAGACATTCAGATTTGGTGAAATTTACTTTGAGACCTACATCACACAGTTGGCTTATACTGATTAAATTTGCGGTCAGCCCTTTGACAAATAGAACACGATCCATATTTGGTTGTCCTGTGTAGTCCAGCTTTCCAACACCTTTTATTTCACCCTTTGATCCATCCCCAAAAGTGACATAATTGGTCGAGTGAGGCTTGATATCTGACAAGAATTTCTTCACACCAGTCATGTGTCTTGAACAACCACTGTCAAAGTACCAATCTTCTCTTGCAGATGCTCTAAGAGAGGTATGTGCTATGAGACCAACCATCATTTGTCTAGGAATCCATCTTTTCTTCACTTTACCCCAACTCTGTCCTTTATTTTGTTGCTGAGCAGTTTTGGGATAGCCGTGTAGCTTGTAGCAAAAGGACTTTAAGTGACCAATCTTTCCACAGTAATGGCATCTCCATGGTTTATACTTTGATCTACAAATTCTTTTCTGATGCTTCATCTGATGTTGAAACATGTGATTTGACATCCCCTCTTCTTGCTTTATTTTCTGAGGAACAAACTTCAATACAGGCTTCTTGTAAGTCTCTGCTTGATTGTTAAAACCAAGGCCTTGCACATTTCCAGCATCTTTCCCAGTCTGAAGAATCTCATCCAGCTGCGTGGTACCATTGTTCAGCATTCTTATAGATTTGGTCATATTGTCAAGTTTTGACTTTTGCCATTCAACCTCCTCTTTCAGATCAACAATGGTTTATAGATGTTCTTCCTTCTCAGCTTCTAGTTGAGCTATCAGAACCTTCTGTTCCAATATTATCTGACACCTTTCTTCATTCTTGATACACAACTCTAAAAACCCTGTGAAGACTTCTTCCTTAGTGAGTTCTCCAACATAGGATTCTTTGTCAGAGTCAGACTCACAAGTAGTTTCTCCATCAGCCTTACAGATCCCAGTCAAAGCTGTCACCAATTTTGCTGATTCTTCTTCAAGATCACTCTCAGACTCTCCTTCTGACCAAGACACTGATAAGCCCTTCTTCTGCCTTTTGAGATACGTGGGACACTCAGTCTTTATGTGCCCATATCCCTCACATTCAAAACACTGAACTCTCTTCCCTTGATTGGAGTCTTCTCCAGTTCTGGATCTTCTGCCTCCATCCTGGTTCTTACTGATGTCAAGTGACTTGTTCTGAGCATTTGCTCTCGACTTCCAGTCAATCCTTTTCAACACTTTGTTAAATTATTTTCCAAGCAACACCAGATCTTTAGACACCCCTTCATCTCTGACCAGGTCACCTTCATCTTCTGAGTCACCAGCATTTGACACAAAAGCTATGCTCTTCTTCTTTTCAGACTTTTCACTGATCCCTAATTCAAATGTTTGAAGAGATCCCACCAGTTCATCCACTTTCATCTTGTCTATATCCTGAGCTTCCTCTATAGCAGTCACTTTCATGTCAAATCTCTTAGGTAGAGATCTGAGGATTTTTCTGACCAGTTTGCTGTCAGACATCTTTTCACCTAGAGCACTAGAGGCATTAGCTATCTCAATAATGTTCATGTGAAAATTATGAATGCTCTCATCCTCTTTCATCTTCAAACTCTCAAACTTGCTAGTGAGAAGCTGAAGTTTTGACATCTTCACCTTTGAAGTCCCTTCATGAGCAACCTTCAAGACCTCCCACGCCTCTTTTGCAATGGTACAATGTTCAATCAACCTGAAGATATTCTTGTTGACACCATTAAACAATGCATTCATGGCTTTGGAATTTCCCACGGACCCTTTGTAATCTGCATCATCCCAGTCTTCCTCTTCCTTCCCCACATCAGTAGGGGTACCTTTTTCATCTTTAACCTTTGGGGGCTCCCATCCTTTTATAACAGCTTTCCATGCTTGATCATCCATGGATTTGATGAATGCTATCATCCTTGGTTTCCAATAGTCATATTTAGAACCATCAAGCAGAGGTGGTTTGTTCAGAAATCCTCCATACTTGTCCATTGTACCAGAAAGTACCTTCCCTGAATCTCACCCAGAACCAAACAAGGGTGCAAGCTCTTGATGCCAATTGAAATTCTAGCACAGATATCAGATGTCCTACACAGATGTTGAGACACTGATATCCAACATAATGAACAAGATAACAATACAAATAACAGTGCAGAAAGTAAATAACACAGTGATATGTTTACCCAGTTCGGATCAACAATCCTACTCCGGGGGCTACCAAGCCAGGGACGAAACCAATATACGATAGTATCAATTCACAGATCATACAATTACCGAATAATCTGCTCACTTAATCACCACCCTTCCTATGAATTCTACCTAAGACTCACCTAGGTATGAGGCCCTCCTCAAATCCCTCTACAACCACAACCCGTGATTGGTATCTTTCCACACAAGTAACAAACCGAAAGTCACACTTTCAAAACACACAATTCTCAATACTTCAAAGCTTATGAGAATTGACACACAAGAAACTCAATGCTTAAAAGCTTATGAGTAACTGACAGAACTTACAACACAAAAACCAGTCCTTATACTATTATCAGAATGATACCAGTTAGGCTCACAAAATACACTCGAAAACCCTAACAAAACACACGTAAGTTCCACACCTAAACTAGGTTTACATCAGTCAATATATAGCATTTAATCTGGACTGAATTGGGCTTCAAAAACGTAGCAAATAGACTGCTCATAAATCTGCAAAATAAACTCCAACAAAATAGGTCTTCAATCTAAAGTTTCCTAATATGTCTCCATAATTAGAAACAGCTGAAAATCCGAAAAACCAACATATAACCACAATCCAAAAATGCTTTGGATGCCACATAGGATAACCAAATATTCACAGAATATTTAGTAACAATTCACAGCAACAGAATCTGCTTTAAAAACTGAATCCAAACACGATGTCCTATGAGCAGGTATGGGACATCTTCATTCGACATGTTGAATGCAGCAAATTAGAACTTCATGTTTCAACTTCTTACTGCTAGAATAGTTTTAGCAAAATAAATGCCAACCACAAAAGCACAGAAATAACAATCTTCCTTATCATCTCTTGATCCCCAGTACCATTGAAGAATAAGGACTCTCTGATATCTCGCTCTTCAGGTGGACCTCTCAAAGGATAACCAAACTGCCTGATAACAAGGGAAGGATTATAGTTAATTCCACCTTTTCTCCCTATCAAGGGTACATTAGGGAATTCTCCGCACTTGCAAATAATCTCCATCCCTAGCAAGTCATGGTTGAACCAAACAATCTTGTCAGCAGTCAAGCCCATTAACCTCTTTGACCACTTTAGAGAATCTCTCATGTCAACGAAAGTGCCAGCTTCGGGGAGATGACTCAGAAACCAAGTAAATAAGAGTGGTGCATAGCAACTCATAGTTTTTCCATGCCTATTTTCATTCTTGTAGTGGACTGAGTGATACACATCACCTAGCAAGGTAGGTATAGGATTCTTTGAAATAAAGATTCTGACAGCATGCATATCCACCAGATCAGGAATATTGGGAAACAGGACAATCCCATAGATGCACATAGCCAGAATAGCTTGGAAAGCAGTCCAATTCTTCTCAACATGTATGCAAGCTTGATCAAACAAGAACTTCAATAAGAAACCCTTAGCTCCTTATTTCTCCACAATATTACTGCTCAGAGCGGATTCACCAATATGAAGAGCAATGGCCATTTCTTTTATCCCAGGGCGCTCTTCAGAAAAGAATACTATGTCATGCCTGATGGGGATTCCCAAAATAAATGAGAACTCCTCCAACGTTGGAGCCAAGATATAGTCTGGGAAAGTGAAGCAACGCAAAGACGGATCATAGAACTGAAGAAGTGTATGTATGGAATCCTTCTCATACTTGGAGATACTGTAGACAAACTTCAGAAGTCTCCCATACTCTCCACCAAACTCTGTACGAACTCCGGGACCAGCCATACTAATCAGCTTGTGAATCAACGTCAAGGTCAGGTCTGGGAACGAATAAGCAACAGTCTTCTTTCTCTGAACATCTATGTTAAGGTAACCTCAGAAAACCGGAATCAAGAGTAAGATGCAAGCCCTGAAAAATGTCAAGCATGTTAGAATGCAAGAAAAATGATATGCACATGCAAGCATAGGATCAAGGCATCACTGCTGGATGTGCTGTGCTGTTAACTGGACGAGAACCACAACCCAGAAAACCAGAATTCTAGAATACCGAACCACTGAGATAACCAGAAACCCAGATAATCAAACACTGATGATAAATCCAGAAAACCAGGTAGGTTGAAGGTTTCGGTTTCCTGCAAGCCTGCAAACACCCATCCCATCTCTCATGAGGGTTCCAGAAAGGCGAGGATCCTCAATATCCCGGGCTCTCAGGTCGAGAAATGATGATATGTTCACCATTTCTAGTTTGGCATCATCACCAATCGAGGAGGCCTAAACTGATTCCCCTAAAAAATAAGGTCATCCTATGCGAGTCCCTCAGCATTGGGTCCTCGAATTGAAAAGTGTAATGGGTTTGCCATTTCTGGTCTGCCATTATCACAGGTCGGGAGGAGAGGCGCAACTGAGGTATCGGAGAAACGGTCACCAGAGTCGACACCTCTCTAGATCAACACCCTAACATGCGCAAGACACACATGTCAGTATGCGTCCCAAGATAGCCTCGTCTGGTTGTGAATTTCGTGAACACACAAACGCACCAAGTTGGCACTTAGGTCCCACTACTCTCCACTCTAGTCCTAGGGTGTACTCAAGCCTGGGTATTGGGCTTATCTCTCAGAACAACCCAACCTGCCAAACAGAAACCAGCCAGCACAACACAACAATATCTAGTATGATAGTAATAAAATGAAATGCAATGCAATAAAAACTGTAAATTAGTAATATACAACATAATAAAGCACAACAAATAAACACCCAACGAAAAAACAAACAAGCGCTAGGATCGACTCGCTAAAGGGGATGGACCAACAAGAGGTCAACCAGAGTCCCTAGCAGAGTCGCCAGCTGTCGCTCCCGAAAGATTCGCATCCAACGGTACAAACGCGAGAGTGGTACAGAAACACAGAGTTGCCAGCAATGTGTATTTATCCCAAGAGAGGGAAAGGAAACACTGCAAAAACCTGAAGAGAAAGGGGGAAAGACATGGTCATCGCAACCATAGTCCAGGTTCAGGAGTCGGTTATGCGAGGGGAAGGTGTTAGCACCCCACGCATCCATCGTACTCGATGGGATCCACGCTTTTTGTCTAACGGAGGGTGAGCTGTCCTACTATCTATGGCTGAACAAAAGAAAACGGGGATGGGATGACTAAGACGGACTCAGTAGGACATATTCGATGCCCTAGGCCTACGTACTCCCTCAGTGCAATGGGAAAGTCAGAGTCAACGTAGTTTGGACGGGAACTGTGGGGGAAGGTTGCTCGCCAAGACAATCGCTGTCTTGTGCCTACATATCCTCAATCGGATGAGAGAGAGGAATCAGAGCTAATGTAGTTCGTGGGTACGACCACGAATGGGTAGGTGTTTTTTACGTGAGCGACGAGCTCTTTTTTGAAAATGAAATTTGAAACCCAACAATCCCGAAGGATAAAAAGATTTGAATTTGTTTTGTGTTTTTTAGACAAAAGCGTTTTCTTAAGTTAGTTCATAACTTGCATTGTACCAAAGTCTAGGGCACAAGGACGAATACTTAATGAATCGTCCCAAGACAGGACGCCCGCTAAGCACTCTAGAAAGATGAGAGGAAGCCCCTCATTTCTCATTCCCCACGCTTAAGGCTTGTGCGCAATACGCTTTATCTTTATTAAGTGTTTTCAAGAAGTTTTGAGATGAGAAGAGAGAAGACCCAAAGGAAACTCTAAGGGAAACTAAGAGCCCTAATGTTATCATGCATGGGTAACCTATGGTTAGTGAGGCTTAGGAGGGACGACTACCTAAAACCTAATGCTAATCCTACTCCAAGCTTAATCGAAAATTAAGTTGGACTAGGTAGCTCTAAGGGGAAAGGAATCCAAGACTTAAACAAGTCTTGAGATCCAAGGGAAGAAAAGAGTGAAAAGAGAAGGTACAACACCTACAACAACACATTTGCTTCAGAACAGCAATGAAATCATGCACATACACCAAACAACATTTCACAGCATACAATCTAGCATGAAAATAGGTGTAGAAAGCCACAAGCAGCATGTGTATGCGAGGTAACACATATGACAACATGTATGCACATAAACAGCCATGAAAAGGGCAGGGCAGCATGCATCACAACTTGATTCAACATGGTAAAACGATCAGGCATCAAACATCATACGTATCAAATAATTGATCATGACCACAAACACATTAGAACTCACATGGAATAGACTTGAAAGCATTGTGGAAGAATGCATCACATCATGAAAGAATGCATAATATTAAACATATGATCAAGTTTAATCAAGTATGCACCTCATGAAATCGAAAGCAAATGAATATGCACATAATTATCCAGCAATCATCATCATCAATTAGCAATTAACAAGCTCAAAGTGTGTGCATTACATGATCATCACAACAATTAATCAACAACGCAAGCATTAACGTTCAATGAAAAAACAAAAGAACGCGTGTCGAAAAATCATGTTCATACAGTGGTGTGTGTTGAAATAGCTCAAGAACAATCCACCAATCATCAATGCATTAATCCATGAAGTTTAAACATATTATGGAAGTCAACCAAGCAAGAAAACGTACAAAAATACCATTATGCTTCAGTGGTAACCGGTTACAGCATAACTGATAACCGGTTACACAGTTCAAAAATGTACAAACACGCTGAAAAATACACAGTGTAACCGGTTACAGCATAACTGCTAACCGGTTACTCTGGGACAGTGGTGAAAAAATTCAGTTTCAAAAGCACTTTTCAGCACCAAATCACTTATGCAATCATATCCAATGATCATGTAATCAACAATGCACAAGAGTTCACATCAAATAGCAGTAATCAAACATCAATTTCATCAATCAAACAACAAGATCACAAATCGAATCAAGCCGATGGATCAAATCACATCACAAACCAAAGATCTACCATGCATAAGTTGAAATTAAGTCAAATCAAGCATAGATCTAAGGAAAACCAACCTACAAGGCTGAGATTTGCCTTGGTGATTGTTGAGCACGAAAATTGGTGAATCCAAGCAAGAAAACCAAAGATCTATATGATGAACTTCAAGATCCAAGCAAGAACAACCAAGATCCAAGCTAAAACAACTCAAATAATGAAAAGCTGCTCCAAAAGTGATTCCACACTCCAAAACAGTAGCAAATCCAAGATTCTTTCAAAAATTGATGAATGGATGGTGGTTGAGTTTCAAGATCAACAAATTCCAAGGTGAAATTTGATGAACTTTGATGATGAAACTTTGAGTGAGGGTTTTGGGAAATGAGAGAAAAGTTTGAGAGAATTGGAGAGAGATGTGTAGAAAATTTAGAAAATGGATCAAAGTTATGTGAGGTTTGGAATGAATTCACTTAAATAGATGCTAGGTTAGGAATTCAAATGTGGTTTGGAGTGAGGTTTAGTGGGTGGAAATTGGGGTGAAAAATGGGTTAGGAAAGGAATGAGGAATTAGAGTGGAAAATGTTGGAAGGAATTTGAATTTTGGGTGGAAAATGATGAAAATATCAATTCTAGATCCTTCCCCCACGTGCACATGCCAAGCACATGATCACCAATGATGCAATCTGAAATTTTCAAATTTTGCCCAGAGTAACCGGTTACAGCATATCTGCTAACCGGTTACTCAGTTCAAAAACTGAAAAAATGCGCAGAAAAACCAAAGGGTTATCAGATACGTTGTAACTGATTACATAGTGCAAATTTTGGATTTTGGCGCCTGTTGGAGGGAAACTTGGAAAAGTGACTTCTGACAGTTGTTCTGAACTTGTTAAACCTCTAAAACTTAAAATTTGATATTTCCACTGAGTAACACCTGAAATGAAACACAAATTCTTGGTGATATCTCGTAATATCCTGCTAGATTAATAATGCCTGATATCGGATTGCTTGGATAAAAAATGACAGCTGAAGCTTCTGTTTATCAAAATGACTGACGAGCAAAATAAATGCTCAAAAAGACTTTGAAAATTATCTGCTTGGCTCTGAACATTGTTGGAAATGATACTGGCACTGATGACGCCATGAGCTGCCGGAAGATACCTCGATCCCATGCTCAAGAGAACTATGCAAATACAGAAATGACGATGCAAATGCAAAGAAACATAAGCCAAAAAGAGTTAGAAACAAGGGGGCAAATTTTGGGGTGTTACATATATGTTTGTACTTGTTAATGGGAGTCTTACTCGGGACTTTAAAGTGACTAGAGGGCTTAGGCAAGGTGATCTGCGATCACCTTTTCTTTTAGCCATCGTGGTAGAGGGTTTAGCAGCTCTAATGAAGAGAGCGTTTGAGGGGCTGATGTTTAGAGGTTTTAACTTGGGACACGATATTTCATTTAATTTATTACAATATGCGGATGATACGGTAATTATTGGAGAAGGTTCTTAGAGCAATTTATGGGCCATAAAGATCATTCTAAAAGGGTTCCAACTTCTGTCCGGCTTAGAGATTAACTTCAACATAAGTAGTTTGTTCGGTTTTGGCTTGGAGGATTCTTTTATGAAGGCAGCTGAGAGGTTTTTAGCTTGTAAAATTCAGGAGTGTCCTTTCAAGTTCCTTGGTATACATATTGGGGGCAACCATAGGTTGGTCTCCTTTTGGAAACTGGTAATTGAAAAGATACAATCGAGATTAGCATCTTGGAAAGGGAGGTTTATGTCCATGGGAGGTAAAATTACCCTTATCAAATTGGTTCTTTCCAATCTCCCTATTCATTACATGTCTTTTTATAAGATGCCTATCAAGGTTATCCGCATTATTACGACTATGCAAAGGAGATTTCTTTGGAATGGATCGACTTCGAAAAGAGGGATAGCTTGGATCAACTAGAATTTGGTGTGTAAACCCAAGGAAGAGGGAGGGCTGGGCATTTTGGATATTAAGAGATTCAATCTTGCTTTGCTAGCTAAATGGTTGTGGAAGTTTCTTAATCCTCAAGAAAGTTTGTGGCAAGGTATCCTTATGGAAAGATATAGCAATTTCTGTTCTGATTTAATTCGTGGGGTTTATCCGAATTATAGAGTTCCTTCATCTCTTTGGTGGAGGGATTTACTCCTGATTTCTAAAAGTTTCGGCCAAGACTCATTCTACCGCTTCACGTCATCTTCGGTTGGAAATGGAGAGTGTACTCCATTCTGGTCATCCTTGTGGTGTGGAAACTCTAAGCTGGCAGTTCGATTCCCAGATTTGAGATTGATCGTGGTTAATCCTTACAATAGGGTGGTGGATAACGGTCATTGGACGGATGATGTGTGGGCTTGGAATATTTGTTTTGGGCAAAAATATATTTCTTCTCCTTTATTGCAGGATATTGCAAGTCTCCATGATGTTCTGCAGCAAGTCGTTTTGAGCAGAGAAGAGCAAGATCTGGTGAGTTGGCCTTATAGTCCAACTAATTCTTACACAGTCAGGTCTGGCTATCAGGTTTTGAGTCTGAGGGATCATGACGAAATAGTATAGGATTCTACTGCGGCTGCCTGTAAAATTTTATGGACTGCTGCAGGTCCTCTGAAAACTTTGGTTTTCGGTTGGCGTCTTCTCCATAATCGGCTTCCGTCGCGAGAAAATCTTTCTTCTTGCGGGATTATCTCAATTATGCATAATAAGGTATGTCTCTTTTGCTTTGGAGAAGAGGAAAACATACCTCATCTGTTTTTTCTTTGCGGTAAAAGTCAATTGGTTTGGCACCATATTTGTGATTGGCTAGGGATTTCGTTTCTTCCTTATGTAAATCTCATTGATCACTTTCGAGATTGGATGGTCGCGTTAGGCAACCGTGGTGTCACATTTAGGAATGCAATTGGATTATGGATTGTAATTTATTGGAACTTGTGGACAACCCGGAACAACATCATATTTAATGATCAAGTTTGGGATGGTGAGCTGGTAGTTCACAAGATAGTGCTTACTTCTTGGTGGTGAATTGCCAAGCAATCCAAAAAAAATTTTTCTTGTAATTATTACGAATGGGTTAAATTTCCCTGTGATTTTATGTAAGGGTGATTTTCATGGTGGGATACCGTTTTTGTATATGGGTTAGGATACCCCTTTGTATCATTTGAAATATATTTTGCTTAGTAAAAAATAACCCCTTATAAGTAAGTTTTATAAAATAATAAAATTCAATTATTGCATGTATCTTATGTAAAAACAAAAATTAAAAAATAACTTTGGTAACAATTAAGTGTTTGAACTATTGTCCTCTCTTTCAAAACATGAAGTACTTACCACTAAGCTTCAAAATCTAAAATGCTAATAATTCACGCAAACTATATACATATTAGTATTTCAGTATTATAATTACTTAATCTTTCTCCCAAAGTTTTGAGGTTTTTATTTCTTTGAGGCCCTGTGCAACGGACCAGGTTGTACGAACATATATTCGGCCATGTGGATAATGATATCTTCTTGTCAAAATAAATAATAATTATTTTGAACTGCTTACAAAACTAAGGTGTTAAGTCACAAAATCAAGTGTTATGAAGAAAAACACAGAGGCCTACAAAACAACTGGAAAATTGTGGCGGTTAAGAAAGTACAATTACGGTAGTTACAAACGCCATAACTTACAAAAATGGCATTTTTAAATAACGCTGTAAATATGGCTGCCGCTAAGTAAAATATGGCGGTTTCATAGTAACCGCCATACAAAATGCCGTAATTTACTTAGTATAAAATGGCAGTTTTGTTTTAGTAAACAATAGCGGTTGAAACAGCCATAATTTACGCATTTTTCAGAAAAAAATAGCATCAGTCGCCCCTATAAAATTATAGAATCAAATATGACAATAGTGGAATACGATTCGCAGGAATGATAAAACTCTATAGCCATGAAAAGTAAATTGCAACATGGATAAAATTAATGATTATTACTCTCAATAGAAAATTATCATTTTTAGCATATCAAGTTATCTTAACAAACTCAACACTTATATAAACTTTAACAGAAAGTACATTGTCTTTGTCATAAAACATAAGAAGGGCCATTTACATGGAGAAATCAGTTGAAAATAATAAGTTTTCTTACTACTTTGGAAGGGTAATACATACTGAAAGTCTTACATTAAGATCTACCTATATCCCAGCCTACACCATCTGACTGACCTAGTCATGATATATGCATATAGTGAATTATATCTCCTTTTAGCATTAAATTAATAAATAATACTTGAAGCTATAACAATGCTCGAATATTTATTGCATTAGTGACCATTTTCTTACCTATATGCATTAACATCCATCTCATTATCCATGAGTCCACCTAACTCTATAATGTAATGAAATTAATAATCATTAGATAACAATGCATGCAAAATGGGATGAATTAGTTGAGTATAGTCAGTTTTCTTAGTAGTTTGGAAGGTCAACACATACTTATAATCTTACATTTAAGACCTATATATATCCCACCCTAAACTAGTCAGCTTACCTAGTCATGGCTATATGAATATAGTAAATTACATCTATTAGCATCAAATTAATAAATTATACTTGAAGCTATAGCAAAGCTCCAATATTTACTGCACCTAGGTGACCATTTTCAAAAATACAACGCATTAAAATCTAACTCTGATCTCTGACTCCAACCAACTTTATACTGTAATGAATATCATATATGTACATCTACATATTATTTGAGTTATGTATGGGTACTCAAGAAAAATATGTAGAGAATAGAAAAGTTAAATTGTAATATACCTTAAGGCTTCATCTAATCTATTAGAGACCTTCTTTAAAAGTGCAACAGGAGATTCACCATGTTGACTCGTTACAAAACCACACTTTTTATGACATTCCGATTGACAAAAATGATTGGGATGCTCCTTGTAGTTTAGCTATCTAATAACCAAATAACAAATTTTAGAATTTTAAGTCTATGCATATAAATAGTGACGCATCTTGTACTAATGAAAATATAAAATTAATTTAACCATGATTAAAATATTAGATAGGAAAAAGCTGTACCGCGTCAAGCTTTTCACACAAAACACACAGATTTCCGTCAAATCCAAATACATAAATCCATTTCACCAAATGTTCTTCACCACAACCAGTTGTGTAATAGTTATTTTGTATCCCAAAACTACCATTAATAATTATAAAGCATGAGAAATGACTGAAAAATACCACAACAGCATCATAAAGATTTAGCTCAAATATAAGAAATTATTTGATTCACTTCATTTCAAAAGTAAAAAAGAACAAATCAAACATGAAGCTGAAAATATCTAAAAAGATAAAGAAGCGTATGCATAAGATCCAGATTCGAGACAATCCTTAAATCATCAAAACAAAATTATATCACAAATTCAACTTCTCTTTTTATTTTCTTTGATTTTAACCCAAATTAACAAATTGGTCCCTAGAAACCAAATCAATCAATATAGTCCTTCAAAACACATCGCAACTCTACATTCATCACCATCAACACAACAAAATTAAATCCATGGAAAAAAAACTTTTATTTCATTTCAAAATCCATTTTTTTACATCTATAAATTAAATCCAAACAAGGGTGTCATGCAGTGGACGCATATACTTAATTATCATGTCAACACATTCAACACACTTGACTTGCACATGCCTTTAACACATCCAACACACCTTTCATTGTTGGCAGTATCATGTCATTCTGAATACATAGTAATAAGTTAATAACACAAGAAATCTATCATCATTAATATATTATTTTTCTTCCACATGCATACACTTATGAACACTTACATATTTGTGGTAAATAATAAATGCAGCTTCAAAACTTACCTTGGGATTTTGAGAAGCAAATTTAACACATGTAGCAAGTTGAAAAACAAGTTCACATCTGCTATAGCAGCATCAGAATTTTGTTTAACTATTAATTCTGCATGAAATAGATTCAGTTCCCATAAAATCTGCAGTGCCACTAGGTGTGTGTCATACCCCAAATTTTGACCACTAAGATTTCCCATCATTGTGCAAATCATCATCACAATATGGATGAACCATCATGCCTCATCAGTCTCCCCAAATATGGGTGAGCATTCACCACAAACAATAATTAGGGTTTCAAGCCCTCTCTGAGCCTTAGACAAAGGATCAATCAAGGAATGACATGATCTTCAACTTGTCTAAGCTCTCAAGCATCCACAAAGAATAAATAGGACTCCCTCAACAAGGATTAGGCATAAGGTTGCAACATTCCAAGTGGATTAAGCCTCAAGATCGCTAGTGTCACCAAATTAAGGTTTTGGTCGACCAGGGCCTCCAGATGGAAATTTTCCTCTGGCATGAGCCAATGCTTCAAAGCATAACCTAAGATACTCCAAGGGACCTCATGGGCCCAATCATCAAGTCAATTTAGCCTCGGGGGATGCATTCACTAAAAAATCAGGAATTAGGGTTTCTTGACCTAATTCACCCTTAAGTTGACTTTTGGGACAAATCATGAGCCAAGACCTCAAGACATGGTTTGAAGGTCTCTAACACACTACATTGATCCATTTGCAACAATGGATTGATCCAAGAAGCTTGATCAACAAGTTTCAATTTCATCTGAACCATAATTAGGGTTTTCTCGAAAAAAAAGTCAACTCTGCCTTTGACTTTTGACCAAGGCATGCTCCCAAACCCTAGGACATGATTCAATACACCCTATAACACCTATGAAATCAATCCATCAAGTTTGATTTAGGTCAAGGACTTGATTTCATAGAGGATCGCACAGTTTGGAGTTCATCTGATAAAAAGTCAACTGTGCCCAAAAGTCAAAGTTTGACTTTTTGATTTTTCGATCAATTATGGTTCCCTAACCCTAAAATGTTGTTAATGTGTGATTTGAATCAACATTCATCAAGAAAAACCAAATAAAGTGGGATAACTTGTAAAAGGGGTAACCATAAAAACTTAGAAATTTTCTAAGTTATGGAACAAAGTGGCTAGGGTACCAACTTCCAAGGATCATAACTTGAGATCCAAGCAACCACTTTGGCTGATCTAAAGATGGATTTGTAGCTCTCATGGCATAATACAAAAGCTTCAACTACACCTTATTCCAATTCTCCATGGATTTTAAGTTATGAAATGACCAAAATCACAAAAAGTGAAAATGTCACTTTTTTCCAACACTTAGTGAAATTTTCACTAAGTCAGAATCTGTTTCACTTTTTGCAAAATGTAGGGGCATTTTTCACTTGGATCCAAAAAGTGTCAAGACAAACTATGATCACACATATGTTGTATCATATGAGAGCTTTCCAAAATGGACAAGAACCCCATGAAACTCCATTTAAGTCATGAGATATGACAATGGCAATGTGCCTTGCTGCAAACTGTCATGGCAAGGCAGATTTGTGCATTTTGCTCAATTTGAGCAATTTTTCCAAATGACAAACAAGTTTATCCATCTGAACACCTCAAGGGGAGACCAAGGAGGGACAAACACTGATCCATCAGCCTCCCAAGTCCAAGATTCCCAAAGTAACATGCTAAACCTAAAAATGCTTAAATAGGGGACAAGACTCCAATTTTGTTTTGGGGCATTCAATGGATGCACCAAGGTGGCATGAACTGAACCATTTCTAACTGAATGAGTCAAGGATAAGATCTGAAACCAAAGAACCATAGGCCTGTGCTCTAACCTCTAGTCAATGGCTATAGGAGACTTGGATTCCTATTGATAAACATTGGCCAAACCTCTGCTGCAGTTGTCATTCCCTATTCCTTGCAAAACAAACTTGATCTACTATAAATAGAGCTCATTTGTGCTCAGTTTAAGTACGCCAAAGCCATCAAACAGATGCTTTCCTCAAAATCACCTTCTCACTTCCAAATTTGCCTTCCAAAGCAAGTCACTATCGGGTTTTGAGTTTGAGAGCTATTCCAACCAAACCAATCACACACACACACACCTCATAAACATCATACCTAAGCTGATCAAACACTTAAACAACAACTGTAACACTGATTTCTCAGAATCACCAGCCAATTGCTCAAGGTTTTAAACAAGTTGCAATTGAGATACCATGAAGCGATCCAGCCATTTCCAATCAAGTCCAAGCATTCAAACACACTCTATATGGTGTAGGGAAGCTGTTCAGATCATCACAACTCATCTGTAACACCTCCAACTCAAAAATCACATTGCTCTTGTTGTCACGACCTTCAAGTAAGCCTAAACTTGGTCATCTCTTAATCTATGCATATTTCCTCGCACAATACTTTTGCCAAATTTTCATAATCATGCATAGAATGTTTCCCCTCAATTAATTGCTTTGTTTGAATCGTGTATCAAAATTCTCAGCCTTCATGCAGAATTTAGGGTTCTTGAGGTTTTTCTTTGATTTCTTATTCCATGCTTAAAATAAATGAAATTAAAGACCATAGACATGATCGTGAGGTGAAAACGAGTAGATTGATACGTGGATTGTGTGATTTCGTCAAGTATTCAGTAAGATTGGATAGAAAACGCAAATAAACCAAACCCAGAACACGTGCGTGTTCTTGGCGCCATTTTTTGAATATTTGAATATTTGAATTTTGTGATTTTATTTAATTGATTCAAAAATTAATTTCTCTCTGAGTTTTAATGATTTTGAGTTTATTCTTTTTTTAATAATTCAAAAAAATGTTAAAATATTTTATTTTACCAAAAAATCCCAAAAATATTATTTATTTCATATATTTGATATTTTTGTAAGGAATTAATGTTTTATTGGTTTTTAACATTTGAAATATTTTTCCCCCTTGATTTTCCAAATTTGATTAGTTTCCAATCATTTTGTGGATATAAACATGATTTTTACAACATTGATCCAAGATCACCACTCATTTTTCACATGTTGTCATCACTTTTTATTAATTTTTTTACAAAATTAATTCCTTTTTAAACAAAATTAGGGTTTTGATTAATTCAACCCTCATCAATCATAAAAAACTCTTTGGGCCTCTAATAGAGTGTAAGGCCCAATCCCTTTTTGAAACCAAAGTATTTTGGGCCTCAGTCATTATATAAGACCCAACGCATTTTTTCAAAAAAAGCCTCGGCGCGACCGCCAGTTCAAAATAAACCCTTGGGCCTCTCCCTGAGTTGTAAGCCCCACCACCTGTATAAAAACTCTTTGGGCCTCTAATAGAGTGTAAGACCCAATCCCCTTTTAACCAAAACCTTTTTGGGCCTCAGATATTATATAAGTCCCTCTGCATTAAAAGAAAAATCTTGGCGCGATCGCCAGTTTGAAACAAAAACCTTGGGCTTCTCCTTGAGTTGTAAGTCCCATCTCTTATACACAAATAAATCTTTGGGCCTCTAATAGAGTGTAAGACCCAACCCCTTTGTAAATAAAACAATTTTGGGCCTCATATATTGTATAAATCGTTCTGTACGATTTTCAAAACAACGGTGCAATCATCGTTAAAACTTGGGTCTCTCCTTGAGCTGTAAGCCCCAACAATCTTTTCAAAGCACTTTCTCCTTTGATTTTGAATTCAAATATATGTTGTTATCAAACTTTCTTTAATTTCTTTGTTGAACAACTAACAAAACAGCATGGAAGCTCTACAATGGGTAAGTGTTTATCCGCTTTCATTTATCGCTTTCATATGTATATAACTCTATTGTGGGGCTGTTTCACTGTAAGTCTTCTTTCACATCCTTTTATATACTTGTCAAATATCAACTATGTAATACTAGTATAGTTATTTAGAGTTTTCCTCGACAACTACGTCTAGAATTAGATAAAGCCCTGTTGGTCACTGTTAAATACAAACAAAACTAGATCCCCCATAGGATTCCAGATACAGTCTTCCCTTCTCTTGGGGTTAAACAATATGGAACAAAGAGAAAGGCAGTATTCTCGGTGAACCTTTTCTCGGACTGTCACCCCTAGAAATTGTCAAAGAAATTCTACTCCCCAGAGTTGACCTATTCTCCATGAATAGCATCTCTTTAGTTTCTTCCAAATTCTCGAACGTTCCTGAAATGATCTCTTCTCTGTGAATTGCATTTCTTGAACTTCTCTTGGTTTAGGGACCCACAGGCTCCCTAAAATCATCCCCGCCTCCTCTTGGGCTTTGTACAAGGACCCTTCGGCTTCTTAGAAGTTCTCATGCCTTCTCTTGGGCTTAATACAAGGACCCTAACGACCTCTTAAAGGTATAAGACAAAACTTAGTCATCCTTTGCTAGAGCAGTCTTTCTAGTGTCAAACCTCTGGCCACTTTAGGGTTGATCCTCATCCCTTAAAGGCCCTTACCCCTTTTTGGGCATCCTACTCTTCAATACCAGTAGACTTGGACAGTCTAAAACCCTTGAGTCTCAAAGACATTCTCAAGTTCCTTTCGAACGTAGGAAAAATACCGATCACTCTAGACCAATCTCCAACAGAAACCCGACCTCTCTCATGAGGGCTCTCCCACTTGAACCTGTCTCAGGATCTCAAGAATCCTCGGCATTAAGATAGCCTCCTCTTAGGCTTTGTATAATGATCCTTTCCTCAAGAAAGTTAGCCTCCTCTTAGGCTTTGTATAATGATCATTTCCTCAGGAAAGTTAGCCTCCATCTCGGGTTTTGTACGAAATACAAAAACACTCTCTTGTTGAGTATAAAAGACTCTCTTGTTGAGTCAATTTCCTTTTAGCCTCTATCTCGGGCTTCGTACGAGACAATAAAACACTCTCTTGTTGAGTATAAAAGACTATCTTGATGAGTCAATCTCCTTTTAGCCTCCATCTCGCGCTTTGTATGAGATACAAAATCACTCTCTTGTTGAGTATAAAAGACTCTCTTGTTGAGTCAAGCCTTTTTAGCCTCCGTCTTAGGCTTCGTATAAGACAGATAAAAAGTACTCTCTTGTTGAGTCAAACCTTTTTTAGCCTCCGTCTTGGGCTTCGTACAAGACACATATAAACACACTCCCTTGTTGAGTCAGTCACTCGTTAGTACTTTCTTGTTGAGTCAACCCTTTTATGCTCTATCTCGGGCGTCGTATAAGACAAATAAAAAAGACACCCTCTTATTGGGTCAATAGCCCCCTCTTAGGCTTTGTATAGAGAAATCCCCGGCTGAGTCAATCAACCATTTAGCATCAAATTGTGCTTTAATCAAGGCATACGAACATCAACATTTCCTCTTTAGAGATGACAAGTTCTCTCTCAGTCAAACCTTTTAGCTTCAATCTTGGGATTTGAACAAGACACAAAAAACCCTCCAGCTTCACATCTTGGGCTTTGAACAAGATACAAATAAACCGTTTAGCCTCTGTCTTGGGCTTTAAACGAGACACCAAAACATCTTTTCCTCCCTTAGAATAGGAGGAACTACGATCGCTCTGATTTCCCTGTTTCGTTAAACGGGAATACGTAGGCATAAGATTGAAAAATCTTAGCGAGCACACTAATAAAAAAAACTCAAAATCCAGTACCTCCATCAATCAACCCAAAAGCATCAAATCTAAACACATTACCAAAAACCTCACAAATAGTCCATACACTGTGTTCTTAGGCAAAATAACCAAAGAAAGACCCACGATTTTGATAGCATCTGTAAACCAACAGTTTTGACTGTTTAACCTCAGTATGCAAGCAGGGTTAATTGGAGACATCTATTTCCCTTCCTTAATCAGCTCAATGGGATAAAAAATGAATCGAACTGTAGTACCCAAGCGATCGTGATTCGAAACCACCAAAAAATCGCGCTACAGTGTGATGTTTTTAGGATTATCTGCACAAAACAACAAAACTATAACTTTCTATTCAAATTCACTGTGTATAGCAAGTAACCTTCAAATTTACCAAAGTTTTTGGGTGATACTCAGGATCACACCATGAAAATTCAAAATAATCCACCGTGTCTAACGAAAATTCACAAAATCTATAACCCTCTACCAATTCTCAATTAAAATTCCATCACGCAATTTAAGAAAGGGTAAAAAAGACGTACCCGACAATGTAATCTTTAAGACAACTAGAAATAGCCTAAATAGATTGAGATTTAGGACCCAGTGTACCTAAAATCTTTGTTATAGAAAAAGAAAAGCTCTCCAAAAACCATTATTCATTGTAAATTATGTCTAAATTAACAAAATCAATTTAAACTTGCATCAAATGAATAAAAAATGTAGACCAAAAACATAAATTGAACCGATCTGAATATGAAAAAACCCTAACAACCATTGAAATTAAATAAAATTGAATATGAACAAACACTAACATATATTGAAAGCAGAGATTAATAATACCTTATCTGTAGCATCCTCAATGGAATAAAGGGGTCCTCGTTCCAGACCTAATAACTCCTTTCTTCATTCAAGATTGGGTTATAGGAGGTCGAGACTAAAGCATGATATGCGGCAGGCTGAGTGACGGAATTTGAAAAATGAAAGGATGAATGATATACATTGAACTTAGGGTTTAACGTTTTTGGAAAGTGGAAAGAAATAAGGAAAGATTTTCAGAAAGAGTGAAAACACTTGAGCCTGTTTTTATAAAGTTTTTTTATTACGTGTATTTTTTTAATTCGTAAATAATGGTTGTCGTAACCCAAAATTTGACCTCCCTCTTTTACCTTTTTGCATGAGCATAAGCATTCGCATCGCTGGCATACGCATTCGCATTTTTCTCTTTGATTTTGTTGCAGGAATATTCAGGTTTTCCAAGCCCGATTAATCATATCCTCACAAGGTCATCACACCATCAAAACAAGCACAAAATTCCTATTCATCAATACAAGAAGTGGAAAATCTAACCCGGGACCACAACACCTTTTTTTAGGCAAATTAGGCATATTTTAGCCTGATTAATCGATTAACCATTTGCAGTGCAATTGTGTTAATCGATTAACACAGGCAGAATAGGCACAATCTGCTGCTTTTTCATGACATCACCTTTGTACACACTTTGGTCTTAGATTCTACAGTATTCTAGCAGCATGTGGAATATTCTAGACATCTCTACACATTTCAAGGCTATTCAATTCATTCCAAATGTATTTATTCCAATGCTTCACTTCAAATTAAGTGCACCATGTTCCTTGTTTTCCAAGTAATGTGGATCTTTGGATGTTGGAGTTCACCTTGGGCTTGTTACTGAGTTGGTCATAATTAACCAGTTAACCGCCTTGACTCGATGAGTCAAGTGTAGCTAACTCCTAGCCTAGTTCCAAACCCAAAACTAAGTCTAAAGCTAATTCCAAACCTCTCACACTCCAAACCAAAAGTCTATATAAACACACCTTCACTCACTTTTCAAGGGATCCACCATTTTCACCAAATTTCTCACATTTCACTCTCAATTCTCTCACATTTTCTCTGATTTTTTCTGCTACATCTTCATCTTCATCTCAATTCTCTTCCAAAACCTCACCAAAGCTCTTAATTCTTCATTGAAGAAAATGTTACTTTCACCTTGAAAGTGCTTTTTTCTTGAGCTTAACCTTCATTGCCATTCCATTATACTAGTTTTTGTGGAGTTTCAGTAGCTTTTGGATTTATCTCAAGTGATTTGATTCAAGTTTCTTCGGTGATAAATCTTATTTTGGAGTTTTCGTCGCGATTTGATCGGTTTCGATACGTTCTGGCTATAATTGAAGATTCCTCTGGTTTTCTTTGATTATCTTCACATTGCAACATTTACCAAGGCACATCTCAGCCTTGTAGGTTGGTGGATCTCATTCATTTCGCCGTTTCGATCATTTTCGCATTATTCACGATGTAGTTTCGATGTTATTTTGCATGTGAATTGATTATACCATTGCTTGATCCATGATCTTGATTATTTAATTGATTATATTGTTGATCATTTGCTGCTTCTAAACTTGATTTTTCGTGCATAATTGTTTTCCCTAACATTGGAGTGATTGCACAATCAAAAAGTTGGCCAAAAACACTTTTCAAAACTGATTTTCTGCTCCCTGTCCAGTGTTAATCGATTAACACTTTGCAGTGCAATAGTGTTAATCGATTAACCAGTGTTTTTTTTACAATTTTTCAAAATTAATCGATTAACACTTTGCAGTGCAATAGTGTTAATCGATTAACACTGAACCAGAAGGTCATTTTCTTGCATTTTTTAGTGTGTTTGCCATGTTTTCTTCATTTTAACTTCCATTGATTGTCATGCTTGATTTTATGGATGTTTTAAGTGTCATTTAACTTCTGTTTAAAGCTTATTCATAAACTTTTGTTGCACACTTTCGATTATTCAAATTGTTCATATTTTTGGCATCATGTGAATATAATCATTCTCGCATTTATCTTTGATCACATAACATGACTTTGTGTTGCATATTTGTTGATCATTTGGTACTGTTTTGCATTCCCTTTCTTGGTTTTGCATTAAGTTCATTCTTCATGGATGAGCTTAATCTTGTATAATCAATAATTCACACCTTTTGCCTTAATGGTTTTTCACTCTCTTTGGAAAATTGTTAGCATGGCATTTTCCCTTTGATTAATTGATCGAAACCATGTTTCGATTAGTTGATCTTCCCCTTCCCTCTCTTTAGGCTTCCTTTAGAGCTTTCTCTCTCAATCCCCCGTGGAGTTGGAGTTGCGTGCTACGCCCTACATCAGAGCACGGTACAAATTGGAGCTGCCACGCTGTCCGTTTTACCACGCAGGAGCACTGTACAATTTGGAGATGTTGTGTTGTCCGTTTCAACTTCTGCATTACACCCCGTGTGTTAGAGAAGGAATGAGAAGGGAGAATTCCTACTCTCATTCTGACTACTTCAGGTAGGGGATGAATGACCCTGTGCTTGGCTTAGTCATCTCTATCTCCAGGCGATAGTGTGCTTTCTTTCCCCAGTTGGGTCGATCCTTGATCACTCATATCTCTTTCGATCTCTCTTTTGATCAATCACCTTTTTAGTTAAGATCCTTTGTTTATTGGGTTAGAAAGCTCCCTTTGTTTCAATACCTTTTGCTTTCTTGCGGTCAATCATTGTTTTGATTCCCCTGAAGAGTCTCTTTCCTCTTTCTTCGGTTAAACACAGTCTTCATGTTAAATACCGAAACCCTTGTGGAGTTTGCAACCTTCTTTTTGTTCTTCTCCTTTTGTTTGGTTAATCACTGTCTGTCAGTTAAAACACCAATGTTTGCACTCCTTCTCAGTTAACCACAGTCTGTCTGTTAACATATTGAGTTCCTCGTGTTAATCACCTTCTCTCGGTTAATCACCCGTTTCTTCAGTTAACCACAACTTGTCTGTTAAAATACTGAACCCTTTTTGAGTTAATCACCTCCTCTTGGTTAATCACTCATTTTTCTTAGTTAATCATAGTTCTCCTATTAAAACTGAATTCCCAGCAGTTGGTAACCTTTCTTGGTTCGAATCCGTGCACCCTTGGGTTAGTAACCTTTTTTTGGTTAAATACCTTCTCCGTTGGTCAAGTGTTGTTTGTTCAGCCAATACCAACACCTCTTTTTGGTTACGACCTTCGATCGGTCTTACACCCGATCTTCTGGTTAATCACAATTTTCTCTGTTAAAACCAATGCTTCTCTATCCCCCACAGAGTTGCAATCCTTGCTTTCCTCGATTAACCACTTTTTTTCAGTTAACATACCGATGTCCCCTCAAAGTCAAACACCTTCCCTTGGTTTGGCACTCTCTCTTTTGGTTTATCACAGTCCGTCTGTTAAAACCAATGCTTCCTTTATTCCCACCAGAGTCCTACTCTCTTTCTTCGGTTAACCACTGCCAGCCAGTTAATATACCGAGTTTCCTCTTTCTCTTGGTTTTGACACCATCCCTTTGTTTGTTTCCCAGTAGGGTGGCTTACCCTCTGTCCCTAGCAGTTCTTTATTTTCTTCCCCAGCGGAGGCCTTTCTATTCATTTTGTTCTTACTTTCCTGGTTTCGACACCAATCCTCTTTGTTATCCCCAGTAGAGTTTTCTTTCACTCTTGCCCTTGGTTTTTGGCACCACCTATTCTCTTTCTCGTTTTGTTTTCCGTTTGGTTCCTCGAACTACGGAAGCTCTGATTCTGCATTCTTTCGAATGTATGATACGTAGGCACGAGATCGCGATGATCTTGGTGAGCACACTTCTACCCTTCTTTCCTTCTCCCTTTCTTCCTTCCTTTCTGTCCCCTGGTTCCATGAACTACGACACTCCGATTTCCTCATTGCACTATGAGGGTACGTAGGCACGAGGACCCCAATCCTCCGCGAGCACTTTCTTTCTTTCTTTTCTTTTTTTTCCCTTTCTTCTCTCTCTCCTCTTTCTTTTAGCTAGAAGCCTTTAGATAGATAACCCATCCGAGCCTAGAAGCAAGCAAAATGGTTCCCGTCAAGTACGACGGATGCGTAAGGTGCTAGTACTTTCCTTTCGCATAACTGACCCCCGTTCCCGTTTCTCTTCCCCTTGGGTTTTATCGATATTTTCCCTGTCCTTCGGGACTAAATAAAGTTCGGTGGCGACTCTGTGTTATCTTTGAGTGTGCGATTCACTCAGGATGTAAACCAGCCATCTTCAATGGCGGTTAATTCGCATCATGTTACGTCATTTCAAAACACCGCCGTAATTTACCGTATATAATGACGGTTTTAAAACCGCCCTAATTTACCGTACACGTGTACAATTTCGACCTCCCGCTAACTTCTCACTAACAGATCTAATTGAATGGTGATCCACTGGAGGCATTGGATCAAGCAAAATTTGTTATAATTTTCCTCTCTATATCAAGCCCTTTAGGAGCCAAGACTCGGATATTCTACTAATTCTCACACTCTTACTATTTCGCATTCCTTAGTATATTTGGACGTTTGAGTTCAAACATTACAAATTCATCCCGCTCCACCGTATTATAAGCATGTTCCATTGCATCTTTGTCCTAGTTCACTATGTCACCAACTATTTCTGGTTATTGGACGAAACAGTGGCGTCAGATGTGGTAATCGACATCTGATTCCCATAAAATGATAGAAGTTGAACCCTTTGATTTTTGGAGCATTGACTATACAGGTCCATATCCTTCTTAGTATTCTAATTTTCATATTTTACTTTTTGTTGATAATGTTACAAAATGAATTGAAGCAATCACTTGTGTTGATATGAATCCCTTACCGTGGTTAATTTTTTTTAAAAGAATATTCTTGCTTAGTTCTGGGTACCTAGTGTTCTTATCAACGATGGGAAGAAACATTTATGCACCAACACTTTGGTGAATGTGCTAGTCAAATAAAATTTCAAACCATACCATCCACGAACAAATTGACAAGTTGAAGTCTCTAACACACAACTTAAGCAAATCTTGGAAAAAACAGTTAACGCATCCAGGAAGGACTGGGTATATAAATTAGACGACACATTATTGGCATACCGCACCACATTAAAAAAATCACTTTGGATTGTCTCCCTACTAATTAGTGTATGGTAAATCTAGACAAATACTTCTAGAAGTTTAACATAAAGTATAATGTGTTTGACATGTGACTCCATACACAATAAGGAATCAATTGTGGAGGCTTGAAAAATAATTATTTAAAACAAAATCATTTCAAAAATCATAATTTAAAGGAGGGAATTCTTGATTGACTTATGTCATGGAGCTTGATTAGATCTTTCTTTGTCCTTAGCTTTTATGCAATAGGATAGTCACTTCATCTCCTCCCCTTCTTAAACTTTCAAAATTTTCTCCCTTTTTCAAAATCTTCTTCTTTTAAACTAGAATCTCTTTTATAATAAAACTTTGATTTTGTCAAGTGTATTTTCAAAACCTTTTATTTAATAAACTCTAAGACATCTTAAGTATATTCAAACAATTTCAAAAGACATAAAAAATACATAAAACTCATTCAATCATTTTGTGGATTTGTGCATTTTTTGCTTTAAAACTTTTCATAAAGTTTAGACATGAGTCATTTCCATAGTTGAGATGTAATTCTTCTATCTCCATAGTATTAATGGTAATTATTTTCCACTTGTGAGAGTTAGTGACATACTTGTTGATTTTATTCAAGTTGGAGCCCTTATCCTTGTGATGCAAAGTTCTCATTACTTGTGGGTGATTAGTTGTAGTTTTCTCCTTAAAATGACAACTTGTCTTTTCATTTAAAATCAACCAAAACACATTATTTTTGTTATTTTTACCACGAACTACAAGGTTTTGATCCTCTATTGCACTTTGTGGGTACGTAGGTACGAGACTAGGGAAGTCTTGTCAAATACAAAAATTAAAAAAAAAAATACTTCTTTTCTCACCTCCCCAATCTTTTGCAAGCAAACCTTTTCAAACAAAAAAATGTAGATATTTCAAAGAGATCTTATAGAGTACTATAGATTTTTTGGGTGATAACATCTTCCCATTGTGTAACCAACCCCCTTACCCTTGTCTCTGTTTATTTGTTCTTGTTTTATAACTCTTTTAGGTATTGTTCGCCCTTTTTCTTTTCCTTTGGATAAAATAAAAGTGTGGTGGCGACTCGTTTTTTATGAGTTAAGTTAATCAATAGTTTATACTCACGATTTTTACCGCTACAACAGATTTCTCATGGAATATCAACGTTTTAAATTTAAGCAATGGTCTTAAAAACAAAGGCCAAATAAAGAGATTTTGAAAAATACTGTGAAATGTGGTACCTTTAAAATTTAAAGTCAAGTCTCTATAATGTTAAGTTCATCACTTAAAGTGTTGATTATAGTAAAAGAAAGACTGTATTTGAAAAATTGAAAGTATGAGAGAAATTAGTGCCTAACTCCAAGAATTAAGCAAACTTTTCTAACTTTATCCTATCTTAACCTAAGGCATGTTACAACTTTTAAGACCTTAAAATGTGTGAAATAGTTTTGATTTGATAGTCTATTTAGAAATTTTTCAATCTTATGATAAAATGACATTTGCATGTTGTTTGAGTGTTGATTTGATAAACTATTTAAAAAGTGTTCAAGTTTATAGACCTCAAAAATGTGTGCAATAATTTTGATTGAAATAACATAAGCCTTGTTGGTTGATAGACTATTTGCCACCAATAATTTGATGCCAAAAATTTTGATATCGAAGTTCTATTAATTATATTTTATCTTAGAATTTAAATTAACAAGCACTTAACTACATATTATATAAACAAACTTTAAACATAACCTAAATATTTTTCACTAACAACTATCAAAACATTATGAGCTCTAAACATAATTACATAACAATATATTTTTTTTAAAAAGTAGCTAAAATGACTTATACTAAATATAGGGCCGTCTTTGAGGGTGTGCAAGGCGGCCTATAGCACAAGGCCTCACAAATTTTCTTGATTAATCTAAGCCAAAAGGGGCCTTCGTACACATATTTCATGGTTAAATAGGGCCTTGTAAAAAAATTCACGACTAAAATGAAGTTAACTTCAATTTCTTACAGACCTATCAAAAGTTTGAGACGCCTCTGACTAAATATATGAATAATCATAGTAACAACCTAGACATAAGTAAGAGATAAAGAGAAAAATTAAAAATTGTTAGACGATGGCTTGGATCTAGAAGGGGGGTTGAATAGATCCCACAATTTAATACACGCTAATGGTGTTCCAAAAATTGGTTTTAAAAGTTTATTGCGGAAGCAACCACTGAATCAATTCATCTATAACGAACCACTACCGGAAAAATCGGATATACGTAAAGCCGCTAGGAATGATGCGACGGAAGAGAAAAATAGATGAATCAATAGAAACACAATGTAATCAACCAAATTATATTTACTTGAAGTTATCCAATCACCAACGAGATAAGATGACAAACTTTAATCACAATGTGCTTTAGAACTTGAGCTTAATTAATTTATCAACCACTTGGCGTGCGCGGCACTCCAAGTATGAATTTCTAAGTAATGTGAATGTAGAGCTAATTTCAAATGCAATCCAAGGGATTGTATTGTTTTTACAAAATGATTATTTAGCTCTATACTACACTACGCCGGAAATTTTTAGACAATTGATAATTCACAAGTTTGAACAATATCAAAATGTAAAAGAGTAGGGAAAGAGAGAACAAACACGATTTGTATAGGCAGTTCCCCTACCGTCCTTGCTAAGCGTACCTCTGCCCCAATTCAGAACATGGAATTGAGATATATATATATATATATATATATATATATATATATATATATATATATATATATATATATATTTCTGTTTGCAAATTTTTGTACAAGAGAAAACTGAACAACTCAAACGTCTTTGATGTCGATGCAAAGTATTCTCTCCCCTTGATTCAAGATGAATCAAGTGCCTCGAATTCGGTTGAACAAATCACCGTCTCACGCTACTAGATTGCAAGAACCCGCAGCTCTTCAATCACCTTCACTCGGTCAATTTCGATCTTCCATAATTCAATCCCAAATCTTTCTCGTACGATCCTTCGACTGTTGTTACTAGACTGAACGAACACTCCGTTCTTCAATCACTTTCGCACGACTGAATCCTTGTAGAGAAACGATTTGTGCAAAAACCCCCAAAATCACCCGGATTCTTGGAGGATAAAACCTAGGGTTTTATTCAAGAAACACCTACTGATGCTTAACCCAGCACAAAGGATACAACACACCTAAGTCTGAATGTTATCACTTCACACAATGCACGACACTAACAAAAATGGTTATGTGTAGTTGTTAGAGGACACAAGGTTGAAGATGAAGATGAAGAGAAAAATCAGTACCTATTTCAGGTTTCTTGTTGTTTTTAAAATTAGAGGAACCAATTATATATATGATGCAAAATAACCAACTGAATTAAGTAACAACAACAACAGAAATAACTTAATGCAGAAAAATTGATTCAGACCAGCGAAGAGTCGACCGCTCACTGGATGAGGGTCGGCGGGCGCTTACCCGGTGAATTGTCTATGCAAAATGATCAAGCATGCGTCGACTGCAACAAAACCATGCGTCGATGCATAGATGCTGAAACTGCAGAATGACAAAACCCATAACCATGTGTCGACCGCATGCATAGAAGGGGTCAGCGTGTGCTTTCCCGGACGTTTCATAAAAATTATCAAGAGTGCATGAGTCGACTCATGCACAGATTTGGTCGACTCAAGACCGATAGAATCCTAGAAATTGATTTTTCTGCATGTTTTAACCAACTAAGACCCTAGTCATGCGCACCTAACATTAATATCATGATTATACACATGTTGGAAATGTATAGGACCCTTCCTATATGTTTAGACACATGATTATCAATGGTTGTATGCAATTCAAACAACAATAAAGTGATACTGTCCAAATTAGAATCTAAGAGGCTATCCTGCTTAATGACATCATTAAAACAGAAACTAGGTGAGAAGCACCTTGCCTTGACATACTCCCCCTTTTTTATGATGAACATTTTCTGTCTTTAGCTTGATTTGTAATTTGAAGACTCCCCCTATCTTTGTGAGGCCGTTGAAAATTCAATTTTGGCTGCTAGTATAGATGTATCATTCTCCCCCTTTGACAACATCAAAAAGAGAAATAAAAGGTGGTCAAAGTTAAAGCATCATGATATTTAAAGATTCACTCAACAATTTTCAAAACAGATACATTAACATTCATCCACATATAATGAAGTTAATGTGAACTAGATTAAAATGGATAAATACGACACACTAGATGCAAACAAAATACATCCCATAGTAGTTTAAAAGGGAACATAGTCCAGAAAGAAAGCAATACAAAACAGCATGCAAGTAAAGAACAAGTCATACAAGAAAAACACAAAATATAACATGCAATAAAAATATGATCCTATGCCTCATGGTCTCCTCCCCCTACATTGATGGCCTCTTCCTCTGAAGTGGTGTCCTTGTGGTGGAGGGAGTAGCTGTTCCTCTAAGTACTGATTAAGCACAATCACAGCTTAATTGAGAACGCCTAAACTGTTGGTTAGATTCCGAGTCTGAAGTTCAACTGCAATATCCAAAGCGGTAAACCTATTCATTGTAGCATCAACAAACCGGTTGAAATTCTGAGTGTGGGTGTCCAACTTAGTTGAAAGAGAAGTAAACCTCTCCTCCTAAGCTGTATACCATTCCTCTTGTAAGGTCATGAAGTCCTCTTGTTCCAGTTGCATTTGATTCAACATAGCCAGGATTTCTTCAGTGTTCTGTTGTTGTGAAGTTTCAGGAATCGAATACTCAGGTTATTACCATTAGCATTCATCAGCTTGTTGTTGCCAGCCATAGGTACAAGGAACATAGGCAGCACCAAGAGAAGTTCAACCATAGTGTTGCCATTCTCCTCAGCCTTGATTTTCATAAGGATCGCACTGTGGAGAGGAACCCATCCATTCCACATTATCTTCCTCCATCATATTTACCTCAGTTGGCACGCTATATTCGACTTGTTCTTCCTGCACATTCTCTGCTGCAGCCATTTGTGCTTCAGGCACATCATAATGCATATCTTGGAAAGTTACTCGGTGCTTGACTATGAACTCCTCTTTGTCAGAGTCCCAAAAGAAACCCATCATAGTCAGTGAAAGCTCTGAGTTTTTGAACAAATTTTGTTAAAACATAATTGTTAACTCAACAATGAGATCAAGCTGAATAATTCTGCTGAAGACGTGATTTCGAACAAGATGTCTTAACATGCATCTTGACATCCTGGACTGAATGGCTTAAGTTAGTTTTTAAACAGCTGCAACTCTCAAGGAGAAATTGCTGCATGGATCAAGGACTGAAGACTGAAGCCCAAGGAATCAGAAGACACTATAAATAGAAGACTTATACCTAGGATTTGGTATGCCTTTGTATGCCAGTTGTAACCTTGTTTTCTTGAGTAAGAAACAAGGGTTTAGGGTTTTGAGAGTCATGGGCTTTCTAGGTTGTAAGTCTCTCTTTGTATCAGTTGATACACTGTGGTAGATATAGGTGTCGCACAGATCCATAAGCCTTGAGGTATTGGATTGTGTATTGTTCTTGGATGAAACTTTTAAGCAAATTCGAGTTAGCTTGTTTGTCAAGTATGCTTGACAGATTTCTGTATTGATAGGGATGATGTTGAAATCACAGTTGGTGATTAAGGGAAGTGAGTGGGGTATCTCATATCAGGGTTGTAAACGTTTGAGTTTAGCCTTGGTAAAGATGTTCATTTGGTAGATGTTAGGTATGAAGTTGTAAATGGGGGAGTTTAACTTTGTAACAGTCTACAGATAGTGGAGTCTTCTTCCTGGATTGGTATCCCCCAGATGTAGGTAAGTTTACACCGAACTGGGTTAACAATTACTGTGTTCTTATCATTCTGCAGATTTACGTTTTCTGTTAGGGTTCATGATAAACATGTTGGATCAGATGTCGTGACATCTATGATGGTGCAGTTCTGATATTCAAGGTATCAGTCTCCTATTGCACCTCTCAGTTTAAATGATTATGTAGCACAATGTCTTAACATATGTTAGGACATCTGCTATCTGCATAGGCCAGAATTTTAATCGGTATCAGAGCAGGCATCCTGTCTGGTTCTGGATGAGATCTTTGGGAGATACTTTCTGGCGTTTAAATAAGGAGGAGTTTTGAAGATCAGATCAATCAACTTAGACATACCCAAGGGTATTAATGGATGAGATGGATGTTCTGGATCGAAGGGAGCAACCCGGAGGTTGTTCATGTTGCTGAGGAGATTCTACAACAACTACAAGAGAAGTGACTAGTTCTCTTATTGGTGTGTCTTATAAGATGTTGTGACATCTTATTAGGGCAAGCATGATCTGTTCCTTGGTGGTTCCGCTGCATGTGTTTCTGATGGAAGAGCTCTAGAATTATGGGATTCTAGAGTTGTTACTGAAGACAGTTGGTGGAAGGTCTCAAATTGTCGGCCTCTATATTTGTAGATATATACATTCTTTTATTCCAAAGTCGGGAGCGATGGAGTAAAATAAGTTGTGGTTTGATATCTGGTATGGTGACTTGGTACCTGGAAGCTTGGTTTCTTGGTGCAGTTGAAGTCAGTTGAAGAGGAGAGGAGTTGAGTTTAAATTTATCAGACTCTTGCTCTAGGAGTTTGATAAATTATTGGTCGGCTAGGTTGTCAAAGATACTTGAGAATTCTCTCAAGTCCACTCATAAAGGCATCTATGTCGTGTATCTGTAGTCTTCTAGTTACTCTTCTGACTAGAAGGTGTTTCTTTGAAACACAATCTGAAGAAAGTGGAGGTGATTTATTTTCACCATCCAAAAACAGCAAGGAAGGATTCATCTCTCTTGACCCTAAGACTGGATCCAATCTGATTGAAGAATTGTTAAGGTAAATGAGATTTGTTCAGAGAAAGTCTTAGTTACTTGAGTCAAGGGTGGCAGCTTTGGTATCTCAACATTGTCCTTTGAAGAAGATACTTGCAAAAAGATTTAATACTTTATAAGTGTTCATGACATGATCTGGTGAAGCTCAGCTACAATAGTGAAGAAGGGTTATTGGACAAGGATTTAAGATCAATTACTATTTGTGGAGTCCATAAGTATTTAATTGATTATCCTTGAAAGTCAAGATTGTTGATGTTCAACAAGATGTTGGAACATCTCATCATCAGAGTTTGTGCAGAATAATGGGAGGGGTACTGCATACGCTTTAGCATCTGTTTAGTCTTAGGTGGTGACCTAAGAAGTGGCTTCAGTCGGGTGTGACAGAAGCATGTGTTCTCTGGAGAGTTTCCTGGCAAGAAACTAGTCTAGAATTTGATGCTGTTGAAGATGAAGATGAAGACATCATAATCTTGATGGTTACAGCTTGGATCAGTTTATTTGTGATCTAGGTGCTTTGGAGCATGGATCTTGCTCTGTTTGTGAAGGTCGAGGATAAGTGGCAGTTATCTCTGGCTTTCTACTGACGGCTCTACTGAGGAAAGTGACATTCTTTGGTAGGGCTATGGGGTAGTCTTGAACTACTTATTTTTTGAAGATTCAGATGTGGCAGGTTTGAAGTCTTTGGAGTTTCAAAGCAGGATGGAGGTTGTCTACTCAAACTTGGCTGCTGAATCAAGTCTATGAGAGCATGAAACTCTTGTTCTGTGAAGGGAGGAGGTTCTTCTAAGTGGCAGAAGGAGGAGCTGAATTCAACAGTTGGATGTCACATCAGAATGTTCTGACATCTAGCTTAACATCAGAGGTCTCAGCTGGTGATGTGGCACATCAACTTAAGATAAGGTGATCTACAGGAGAATGAAAGTTGTGGATATTTCAAAAAGGTCTATCTCATGCAGTTTGCAGGAGCTGTGGATGGGAAGATGTTACATGACTAAGAGGCTTGGTGGATCCAAGATGTCCTGCTATAGGGCAAGTAGTTCATGTGACTTGAAGGTCTGGTTTCATTAGTGGATCAGTGTATCTTGTGGGAGTTCTGAAGATGAGTGAGGTCAATTAAAAAGTGGCATTTGGTTGATTTCACAATCTGCGTTCAAGCAGGATGCTTAAAACTGATTACTTTTGTGGAGAAGAGTAGTTAGTTGAAATTGTAATGAGGTTATGGTTCTCTGGGAGCTTGTGGCAGAAGTTATGGGTTGAGAATGGAAGCATACCTTCTTTTGGTGGATGAGAGTTTATTTCTCTCTAGGTTGTTGAAGTTTTCTTTCTTCAAGCTGGTGGCGCAGTGTTGTGCGAAGATCTTCAGTGTAGATTACTATGTTGATAGTAAGTCCATTGGTGGAGCATATCAAGAACCATGGTGTGTGGTGTATGTGATGTATGGAAGATGTCTTAACTGATGTTAGAACATCTTTGGGTTAGTTATCCTTGGTGGAGGATTCTTGAGTTCTGGTTTAGGAACTTGTTGGCTACATCATGTTTGAGGAGCATCTATCTAGTCATACGGGAGAATGATGAAGTAGAAGAACTGCCTTGGGAGAATGGTGTGGAGTAGACTGGAGTGGATCATGGGTTGATTGTATGAAGGTCTGGTTTCTGATGTGTTCAGAAGAGGATATTCACCAAAAATCAGAAGTATTCCAGGTTATCATACAGGAGAATGATAAGGAATGATTATCTTAGATTGTGGGGTGTCTATCTCTATTGCTGGCTGGGTAAGGTCAGTGGAAAATCTTACGAAGGGGATGTTTCCCTGACTACTAGTCATGCTAGTAGTGGATCAGTGTAGCAGCTGTGAAGTTCTGGAGCATGCATACGATAGATAACATCGTTATAACAAACTAAGGGGCATGTGCGTCTATTTGAGGAATGTGAAGCATTCTGATTCAATTGGTTTGTGCCTCAAGCAGCTGGAGGTCTATACATGAGAATTCAAGAGGAGTTCGTGTGGTGTGTAGATGGTTGCAGGATGGGGGGATCAATGGGACTTTGATCTCAAGCCAAGAGTTTGTTATGGTTGGTATACATTTCCTCACGGGTAGCATGATGGTGATCATGTGTGAGTGATTATTGTTTCATGTCAGAGGGAGCAATAAGAGAGTTGGTGATTGTGTTCAGCTGGTAAGTTGGACCAAGGGCGCGCTCTTGAAGACATGAAGATGTGTCTTATGTTTTCCTTTCATTACCTTGGATGTTCTGTGGAGGAGCACTAGTTACCTTAGTTAGGGATAGATGCCCCTTGATCTAAGATGAATTACCGCGAGGATGCAGTGGATGGTCCAATTTGCATTTGTGTGTCAAGCAAGCTGAGATGTCAAGGAGGATGTCTTGACATTATTGTATTGTTACAAGTTGTGGGAAACTTGGTAGTACATGTGTTTTGGTAATAGTTATTATTGGATACTTAAGAATCATTGTTGAGTCTGGGGGAATTTATTTTTCTCTACAGCCTGTAATCACAAAACTGTGAAGTTTTTATTCAATACAGGTATTTTCTTTAACATTGTTGGGTGTGACTTGGCTGAGGACGTCATAGCAGTAAAGAGTGTCTGAAGAACCTCTGACAGTCTGATGACAGAGGTATTGATTCTGTCTTGGGAAAATGCTTAGGGTGTATACTTGTTAGAAGGACGTGTAAAATCTTGTCCTTGAATATACATTCACATGTGTTGGAACTTGTACTTCAAGAAGAATCTGTCCAAAAATGAATAAAGACATAAAGACTGGTAGTGGTTGATACAATTCAAATAAGGGGATCTCTAAATTCATCTTACTCATCGATGTATCACTCTTACTGTTGTCTTTATGGCTTATATAAGGTTCTGGGTAAGCACTCTTTGGATATGGATATACCTTGGTAATATTTGTCAAATTGTGTCTAAAAAGGGGGAGAAATGTTCTGATCCTCTCATGAGAATCTCACGTCTGATAAAGCAGCTTGTCAAAAATGCTCAACAGGATGTTACAACATTCTGGGTCTCAGCTCTCAAATGGACTTTTGTGTCTTGTGATCTGAGTTATGAACACAACCATGTCCTGTGTTCTGAGTTACCCAAGGAAGTACTTTACTGCTAAGGGTATTGCTACTGCTTTTTCCTAATGGTTTTCTTATGCCTCTTCAGAGGAAGATTTACCCTGTCGTGACAAGTATTGGTTCATGGGTTGAGGGGGAGCGTCTTGCATTTCTTTCTCATGTACTTCATCATCGGTAAGGTATAGGCCACTGCATGCACCATCGATCTGGAGCTTATCGTGCATATGTGTTTTAGCCAAAATTTGCCAAAAAAGGGGGAGATTGTAAGCTCTGAGTTTTTGAACAAATTTTGGTAAAAAATAATTGTTAACTCAACAATGAGATCAAGCTGAATAATTCTGCTGAAGACGTGATGTCGAACAAGATGTCTTAACATGCATCTTGACATCCTGGACTAAATGGCTTAAGTTAGTTTTTAAACTATTGCAACTCTCAAGGAGAAATTGCTGCATGGATCAAGGAGTGGAGACTGAAGCCCAAGGAAGCAGAAGACACTGTAAATAGGAGACTTAGACCTAGGTTTTGGTATGCCTTTGTACGCCTGTTGTAACCTTGTTTTATTGCATAAGAAACAAGGGTTTAGGGTTTTGAGAGTCGTTGGCTTTCTAGGTTGTAAGTCTCCCTTTGTATAAGTTGATACACTGTGGTAGATATAGGTGTCGCACAGATCCATAAGCCTTGAGGTATTGGATTGTGTATTGTTCTTGGATGAAGCTTTTAAGCAAATCCGAGTTAGCTTGTTTGTCAAGTATGCTTGATAGATTTATGTATTGATAGGGATGATGTAGAAATCACAGTTAGTGATTAAGGGAAGTGAGTGGGGTATCTCATATCAGGGTTGTAAATGTTTGAGTTTAGCCTTGGTAAAGATGATCATTAGGTAGATATTAGGTATGAATTTGTAAACGAGGGAGTTTAACTTTGTAACAGTCTACAGATAGTGTAGTCTTCTTCCTGAATTGGTATCCCCCAGATGTAGGTGAGTTTGCACCGAACTGGGTTAACAAATACTATGTTCTTATCATTCTGCAGATTTACGTTTTCCGTTAGGGTTCATGATAAACATGTTTGATCAGATGTCGTGACATCTGTGATGGTGCAGTTCTGATATTCAAGGTATTAGTCTGCTGTTGCGCCTCTGAGTTTAAATGATTATGTAGCACAATGTCTTGACATGTGTTAGGACATATGCTGTCTGCATAGGCCAGAATTTTAGTCAGGGTCTTATTTGTAAATTCTTGGTCAGTGGTAACGGTTACATAAGGGATACTCGGGTCCTTCACCCCCAGCCTTTTTTAAGATATACTGGATACAGGAGGCGTAACACAAAGAGGTACCTCTAGTAGTATCCCTGAGAGTAAACAACTGATACATGAAGTAGTGCGGCCAATTAATACGAATTCTGTTCTTCAGTATATATATCAGATGAACCTCTGCTTGATCGACCCGAGAAAAACCACCTTTCTTAGGCCTTAATATGTGAGCCACTATCCATTGCAGAATACAATCAACTGTTTTCAAAGTTCCCGTTGTGACTGTTTTGGGGAATAGGTTGTTGTTTACCACACTTTCGGAGTATGGTTCGCGTAGCATTGAGTTCAGGGCCGACTAGAACTCATAGTTGTTAACAAAAACAGTATCAGTTACCTGAGGAAGACCTTCAGTATCTAGCTTAAACAAACGGTTCCAAGTAGCAGCATCCATAGGATAGTTCTCACCACCAATAGTATACTGGAAATCTGCACCTTGAAATTTATCCAAAAGCCCAGTGTAAAATAGTCTCACCACCAATAATATAACGCACCTTGACTTGAGAATATGGACCATTAAGTCGACCCATTACATGTTTTGGTTGACTCAACCAAACATAAAATGGAAAAAATCATGTTTTTATCTACTTATGCACCAAGAAATGATAAATAAACAAGCCAACACAAAAATCAAACATTCAAATGAATAAAAGATGCTTAAATGTGCAATAAACATCAGTTTCAACATTCAACATGGTACATACATTTAAGAGAAACTTATGAAGCGGAACGATATTACCTTGATCATGATTGACAATGAGTGCCCTCACATATAGCTCAATAACTCTTTGCATTGTTAGTCAAAAACATAAACAAGCATATATATATATATATATATATATATATATATATATATATATATATGTGTGTGTGTGTGTGTGTGTGTGTGTGTGTGTGTGTGTGTGGAGAGCCAATATACTTATGAATTCTCATGCACGATCCGAAATGTCGAGAATGCCTAGTTCCCTACGGGTGTGAAAGAAAGGCTTTGTAGCTAGTGGTTTTGTAAAAATGTTAGCAAGTTAATTTTTAGTATCAACATGCTCAAAGACCACATCACCTTTCTCTACATGATCCCTAAAGAAGTGATGACGTATTTCGATATTCTTGGTGCGTGAATGCAATACAGGGTTCTTAGTTAGGTTAATGGCACTTGTGTTATCACATAAAATAGGAATACGCTCAAGTTTTAAATTGAAGTCAAGCAATTATTGCTTAAGCCAAAGGACTTGAGCACAACAACTGCCGGTGGCAACGTATTCCGCCTCGGCTGTTGAGAAGACAATGGAAACCTGTTTCTTGCTATGCCAACTCACCAAGGAATTTGAGAAAAAGTGACACGTGCCACTAGTGCTTTTCCTATCCGATTTGCACTTGTCAAAGTAAGAATCGAAATAGCCAACTAAGGAACAATTATTACCCTTAGAATACCAGAGCCCATACTCTGGAGTACCGGAAAGGTATCTAAGAATGCGCTTAACGGCTTTCAAATGAGATTCTTTGGGCCGTGATTGATACCTCGCACACATGCATACACTAAACATAATGTCAGGTCATAATGCGGTAAGATAAAGGAGAGATCCAATCATACCTCTATACTTCTTTACCTCTACATCCTTACCATTTTCGTCATGATCAAGATTAGCACAAGAAGGTATCGGAGTATCAATTGCCTTGCAGTTTACCATGTCAAACCGTTTGAGAAGCTCAAGACAATATTTCGTTTAACTTACAAACGTGCCCTCTTCGAGTTGTTTGATTTGCAATCCGAGGAAATAGTTGAGCTCCCCCATCATGCTCATTTCAAACTCCTCATGCATTAAACTAGAAAACTCCTTGACCAAGGTCATATTAGTAGACCCGAAAATGATATCGTCAATATAAATTTGTACCAAAATTAAATGTTTTCCTTGACGTTTAATAAAGAGGGTTGTGTCAACCTTTTCTCTTGAATACCCTTGATCAAGTAAAAATTTGCTTAGACGTTCATACCAAGCCCTAGGGGCTTGTTTAAGTTCGTACAAAGCACGTTTGAGTTTTTAAACATGATTGGGATATTCATGGGGTTCAAAACTCGGAGGTTGGGCCACATAAACCTCTTCATTGATATATCCATTAAGGAAAGCACTTTTAACATCCATCTGAAACAATTTGAAATTTTTAGTGCAAGCATAAGCAAGTAAAAGGCGTATAGCCTCGAGTCGGGCAACCGGCGCATAAGTTTCCTCATAGTCGATTTCTTCCTATTGGTTATACCCTTGCGCTACAAGCCGCGCTTTGTTTCGAGTTATAACTCCATTTTCGTCGAGCTTGTTCCTAAACACCCATCGGGTGCCGATTACTCGATGACCTCGCGGAGGGGGGACAAGGTCCCAAACCTCATTTCTCTTGAATTGATTTAGTTCATCTTGCATTGATAAAAACCAATGCTCATCGTGTAATGCCTCTTTTGCATTTTTAGGCTCAACTTGCTAAACAAAAGCGGAGTAATAACAGAAGTTACATAGTTTAGAGCGGGTGGTTACTCCCTTAGAGATGTCACCGAGGATGTTGACGATGGGAAGGTCTTTGGAAGACTTCCAAGCTGGAGGAAGGTCATCTTTATTAGACGGATGATCCTCCTCACTCTTCATAGATTGGTGATCCTTTTCCTCCTCAATACGCACTGCTTTAGGCTGATCAATTCCTTTATCAGTGTCCTTGAGTATGTCTTCTGAAGATACACCTACACCATGAAAAGAACTACCTTCTCCGACATTTTTCGGATAAGACTCATCAAAAGTAACGTGTACCGACTCTTCAACAATACGTAACCTCTTATTATAAATCCTATATGCTTTACTTGACTGAGAGTATCCAAGAAAAATACCCTCGTCGGCCTTGGCATCAAACTTACCAAGTGTCTCTTTACTATTGTTCAACATAAAACACTTGCAACAAAAAACGTGAAGGTGAGAGATATTGGGCTTTCTCCCTTTTAAAAGCTCATACGTTGTCTTGTTTAGAATAGGCCGGATGAGCACCCTATTCAAAACGTAACAAGCCGTACTTATGGCGTCGGCCCAAAAGTATTTTGGAATTCCACTCTCATTGATCATAGTCCTTCCTAATTCTTCCAAAATTCTATTTTTACGTTCCACAACCCCGTTTTGTTGAGGGGTACGTGATGTATAAAAATTATGATCAATTCCATGGGATTCACAAAATGCTTCAAACAAATGATTTTCGAACTCACCCCCATGATCACTTCTAATTGACACAATGTTCGTGTTTAACTTGTTTTGAGATAACTTAGCAAATCTTTCAAAGGCCGAAAAGGTATCACTCTTGTTTGCTAAGAAAATAGTCCAACAAAATCGAGAAAAGTCATTGACTATTACAAAACCATAATAGTTACCACCTAGGCTTTTGATCCTAGATGGTCCAAAGAGGTCCATATGGAGGAGCTCAAGGGGTCTCATAGTTGAAACAATGTTTTTAGATTTGAATGAGATCCTTGTTTGCTTCCCCATTTGACAAGCATCACAAAGATGATCCTTTGTGAATTTGATTTTAGGCAAACCGATGACTAGGTCTTTAGAGACTATTTTGTTAAGCAAATCAAAATTGATATGAGCCAACCGTCTATGCCATAACCATGAATCTTCATTCATGGTGACTAGACACTTGTCGCCATTCAACGATACCTCATTTAAGTCTAGAATATAGATGTTATTCACCCTCAAGCCCTTAAACACATCCTTTTTGTCACTATCTTCAACTATGCAACAATCTTTTGAAAAAGATACTTTATAATTCTTGTCACATAATTGACTAATGCTTAAAAGGTTATGTTTAAGGCCTTCAACAAGAAGCACATCAGAGATAGTAGTAGATGAGGGGTTACCTACACTACCTTTGCCGAGAATCTGTCCCTTGTTGTTGTCTCCGTAGGTAACAAACCCCTTTTTCTTCACCACAAAGTCGATGGAAAGAGATATGTCTCCTGCCATATGTCTTGAGCCCACTATCCAGAACCCATCTTCTTTCGGTGATCTCAAGACTTTGTACCTACATAGTCAATCAAGGGAAAGTAGGTACCCAATTCTTATTGGGTCCTTTATGATGAGTGAAATTAGGGTTGCATTTGGGTAACCATTGATAAATTCCTTTTGGAACAAGAAATCTTCTAAAACGACATTTAGCAATGGTATGACCCGGTTTGCAACAATATAGGCAATTATGGTTCATTTGAGGTTTACCTTTGCTATCTCTATCTCGAATCACATACGTATACCTTTGATACAGATTATTCATACTTTCTCGATAATGTGATCGATCAATAGCAAAAGTAACTCTAGGCTTTAGAGCCTTGTCTAATTTGGCCTTGAGGGTTCTCACCTCTTTTTCCAAATATGACAAGTATCACAACCCCAATTGAACCATGGAGACTTGTCCTCATCAATCTTAGCTTTTGATGTATCCACCATGGAGTTTTTAGGAGCTTCCAATTCCTTTTCGAAATCGGAAACCTTTTTCTCCAAGTATGAAAAAATCTTTTTGTTCGAGGCTAAGCGTTGAAAAGCTTCCTTAGCCTCATGGTGCAACATATCAAAAGCTTTTTGTAATTCTAAATGAGACATATTATTGGAGTGTTCGTATTTAGAGTGTTGTACCTCTTTCTTCTTGTTTCGATGTGCCATTAGACATAGTTTGACGAATTCACTTTCGTCACTTGAGCTGTCACCTTTTTCTGACTCGCTATCGCTCTCCCAAGCGATGTATGCTCGTCTAGATTTATTTGACTTTTTGTCTTGACGACTCTTATCTTTATCCTTGTCTTTCTTGAGTGATGGACAGTTGTTGCACCCCAAAATTTGCCCTCCTTACTTTATTACTACCTGGCTTATGTTGCATTGCATTTTGCATTATCATGTGTGCATATCATTGGTTCTTAGCATGGGGTCAAGGTGCCTAAGGCAGTGTTTCAGAGGGTCAAGCAAGAGTCCTGGTATTGTCCAGAAGAGCTCAGTAGATCATCCTCTCCTAACCAGTGCATATATTAGGGTTTTTGAGATTCTTGGGTTTATTGCTTCAATGGGCAAGCTCCTTGGGTTTTTATCATCATCAAATGGCATATCTTATCTTTGTTGGAGAGGATATACATCATACTCAGAGGAATTTGGATTTGGAGACTATGTTATTTCCTCCTAGACTGAGGGTACCACAACTAGGGTTTGCTATAAAGTCAGTTTATTTCTAATTTTTTGGGCAATACTTGATTCCATGGTACTCCTCGGGTCCCTAAGTACCTAGGGATGGGAGGTTGTCCATCAGTTTGGTTCAGGAGAAGTTCAATTGGCCAAATGGATTGAAAATCAGGTGAATGGGGGTAAAAGTCAACAGTGAGAGGAGAAGTCAACTGTGGAACTTTGAGGTTCTCTCCAAGGTTTTCAAGGTCTCACATCCTCATATGGTCTTCAAGGGTCAAGTTTCATACATATTTGTCAGGAATCAGGAGTTGGTGCAAAGTTTCTAAATTTGGAAAGTGACCTATAATGAAAAGATTTCTTTTTGGGCAAGTTCCTACACTGCATTCAACTTGACTTTTCACCATCAAGAAAGCTTCAAATGAATTTCTCTCCAACATGAAAGTTGAATATATTTTTATCCTCTTTCCAACAAGTTCTAGTGGGTCTCCATATCATTTGTGAAACTCCAGTTATGATCAAAAGAAGGCAAAGTGGTTTTTAGGGTTTCTCATGATCCCATTTTCACAACTTTGGGCATAATGACCTGTAATCAATTCCATTGCTTCATGCCACATTCCAATATTAAAAGACATTCCTTGAGGATTATTTTGGGTCCAAGAATGAAGTAATTCCATGGTTTATTCTTCATTTATTCTCCATTATTCAAAAATGCCAAATTATTCAAAAGGCATGAATCAAAAAAGTTTCAAGGCCCAACTTAAATGTGGTGTGATTAGCAACTCAAATGAAAGTAATCCATCATGGAATTCTTAAATATTCATGCATGGAGGAGGTGTACTTAACATAATGTGTTTTTTCAAAATAATTCAAAAACTCATTAAACAGTTAATCACCCAAGCCCAATTCATATTCAGCAGAAAACCCTAGTCTATATAAGCTCAATCATGCACTGGTCAGGGTTAGTTACACGTGATATTTTGGAGGAAAAGAAAGTGAACCCTAATTCTTGAAATCCTTGGATCTCTCAATCTACAAGGAGTTTCTTCAAAGTTCTTCCACAAACCTTCTCCTGGTGATCTCTAGAGTGCAAATCAACCACCATTCGCAGCCAAAAGCAAGGATTGGAGCTGTACCATCTCAGGTTGGTGAATTTTTCGTGCTCCTAAAACTCTCTTTTTTTATGTCCATATTGATGTGTGATGATTGCTGATCATGCTGATGTATTTGGTTTTGAATTTGGACGTGTGGTTTGTTTGGAATGTTGATTTAAAGTTTTGAACCCTAAGCATATTTCCTTCGATTCTCTTTATCCATGCGTCGTTTGTGTTTTTTGATTGAATATTTGAATTCCTGACGATTTTTTGGGTCGGATAGTGTACCCCCTTACGTTTTTTGGAGAATTTCTTGTTGCAGGTGGCCGGAGTAGGGGGCCGGAACCCTAACTCCGGCGGTGGCTTTCGTTTCAGTCCGGCCAAGTTCAATTTGGGGAAGAAACAATCCCAGCCGTCCGTTTCCTCCATCGTGCGGTCATCAGCGGTCCACGTGTTGGTTCTTTTATTTTTTTTCTGAATTTTAATTACTGATTACGTGTACATTCACCCACAGCAATTATCATGTTCCTCCAATCATTTCTTTTTATTTTAATTGCTATTATTTTTGTTGACCAACCACTGACCGTCTGATGTATCAGGTGGTCCACATCTCGCCAGCGAATTAAAAAACGCACGCGTCTTGCACATGGCCTGCCCACGGTAGTCTCCTTCTATTTTTGTTTTTTTTTCTAATCAATTAGTGGGCTGGGTTGCTATTCGCACCCCCCACTCTTCAGCCCAATCTCATTTTCCACTTCTTTTTTTACTAACGCACCCCCCTACATGTTTTTCCATTTTATTTTATTTCAATTATTATATTTCATATTTTAATTATTAAAATTACCTAATTGCCTTAAAAAATTCCCATAAAATTCATACATCATCTTTATTATTTTACAAAATTTTTAAAATTTTTATTTTTTATTTTTATTTTATTTTTATCATTTAAATTAATTATTTTATTCATTTTCTTTTTGCATTATACATTTCATGCATACACAATTTGTTTATTTTATTTCTCTGCATTCATAAAATATTTTTTATCCGTTCTTTTTGCATTTGTTCACTAACATCCTAAATTGCATAAAAATATTTTTCTTTCATTTTTAAATCTATTTCATATTGCATTTAGGTCCTTCCCTTTGGCACATTGAACCCTATTCCTCACCTAAATCTTGCATGATTAATTGAATGACTAACACTTTGAATTTTTGTAGGGATATTTGGTATGTTGTTTGTCTCTAGTTGAGGGACCTTGATATTTAATTTGGGAATTTTGGGAGTTATTTCTCCAATTGTTTGATTTATTTTCACTTGAGATCTTCTTGTATGCCTATTTCTGACTACATCTGATTATCTATTTGAAAGGCACTTGTGCCATTTGCTTTGGGGTTGCTTCTTTGATCTTTGAGTTCATGTTTGGATTATTATCATTATTGTTTGCCATTGCGTGATTTTCATTCACCTCATTTCTCTTACTTGTGTCTATTCTGTACTAATCTTTTATGCAGGGACTAAGGTAAGTTCTTTAAGGGTATGGATAAATATCCATGGTCACCCTTATCCTTTCTTTCTCTCCTATCTTCTTCCTTTAGGATTTAGGTTGCCGTCAAACCTCATTAACCGTAGGTCACCCATGTATGATAACTTTAGGATTCACAGTCCCCCTTAGAGTTACCTTTGTGTCTTCTCTCTTCTCATCTCAAATTTCTTTAAAACACTTAATAAGAATAAGGTGTATTGCGCACGAGCCTTAAGTATGGGGAATGAGAAATGAGGGGCTTCCTCTCATCTTTCTAGAGTGCTTAGTGAGTGTCCTGTCTTGGGACGATGCGTTAAGTATTCGCCTCTGTGCCCTAGACTTTGGTGCAATGCAACTTAGGAACTAACTTAAGTCACTTCTGTCCTAAAAAACACAAACCAACTTCAAACCTTTTTGTCCTTCGGGACCTTCAACTTAAAGGCTATTTTAAAAAAGGGCACGTTACCTTCCGTCTGAGTCGCAAACAGGCATCGACCCTAACTGCCGGACGCGAACTTAACGCCGCCCATAAAAAACATAAAACGAACTTGGTCCGAACTACGTTGACTCTGAATTCCCCATTGCACAAAGGGGGTACGTAGGCCTAGGACGTTGACGTCCTACCGAGTCGGTCTTTGTCTTTCCCTCTCTGTTTTAGTACAACCCTAGATGATAGTATAACTTACCCTTAGATTAGACAACAAGTGTGGATCCCATCGAGTACGATGGACGCGTGGGGTGCTAACACCTTCCCCTCGCATAACCGACTCCCGAACCCAGGCTATGGTTGCGATGACCATTCCTTTCCCTCTTCCTCAGGTTTATGCGGTGTTCCCTTTCCCTCTCTTGGGATAAATTTACACGGATGGCGACTCTGTTTTCCGCGCCATTCTCGCGTTTGTACCTAGATGAAAATCCCGGGAGCGACAACAGTCCGGCTTGTAGTGCCTGGACTTTCCACAGTTGTGACAAGATCCTTTCAACTTACCACTCTTGTTGCCTTCATTTTTTTATTGCCTTCTAAATTTGACAAGATTTTTATCCGAGTGCTGAATTTCATTCTTTCGAATGTACCTATTGTATCTCTTCACAAATAGCCCCATGTCATCACTCGAATCATCATCTTCATCATTGTTGGTTTCATTGTCACTTTGCTCTTGAGATGTCGACTTTGAACAAGAAGTCTTAAGAGTGATCGACTTCTTTTCTGTTTCCTTTGTTTTCTCCTTCTTTACACTCTTCTCATGTTTTTCCAAGTTGATGAGCACTTGCTCATGTTCATCGAGTTCCAAATAATGTTGTGAGGTCTAGAGTAGTTAAATCATTGGCCTCCTTGATCGCGTTGACCTTCGGCTGCCATTCCCTGTTAAGACACCTCAAGATTTTATTAGTAGCAACCTCGTTGGGAACCGATTTACCAAGTGTATGTAATTTGTTGATTATATGAGTGAATCATTTTTCCATGTCCGCAATGGTTTCCACTTGCTTCATGTAAAAAAAGATCGAACTCTTGCGCTAATGTGTTGATTCGGGCCATTTTCACATCATTTGTGCCTTCGTGGGCTACTTGTAAAGTATCCCACATGGTTTTGGCCATTTCACAATGAGAGACTCGATAATATTCGTCAACTCCCAAGGAGGAGATCAAAATATTTCGAGCCTTCCAATCATAGCTGTACTTTTTCTCATCCTCCTCATTCTATTGTGCTTCGGGCTTGGGAATGACTACACCATTTTTCATTGGTCATGGTTATTTCCATAGGAACATTTAAAATGACATTCCAAACCTTCCGATCAATGGAATTTATATGTACGCGCATACAATCTTTCCAGTAGCTATTATTCTCGCCTGTAAAAACTGGAGCTCTATTATAAGCCCCTTTAGGTTCGTTCGCCATTTTCTAAGAAATTATATTGAAGCACCAGATAAACCGGAGCTCGTGATACCACTTGTTAGACGATGGCTTGGATCTAGAAGGGGGGTTGAATAGATTCCACAATTTAATACACGCTAATAGTGTTCCAAAAATTGGTTTTAAAAGTTTATTGGGGAAGCAACCACTGAATCAATTCGTCTACAACGAACCACTACCAGAAAAATCGGATATGCGTAAAGCCGCTAGGAATGATGCGACGGAAGAGAAAAATAGATGAATCAACAGAAACACAATGTAATCAACCAAATTATATTTACTTGAAGTTATCCAATCACCAACGAGATAAGATGACAAACTTTAATCACAGTGTGCTTTAGAACTTGAGCTTAATCAATTTATCAACCACTTGGTGTGCGCGACACTCCAAGTGTGAATTTCTAAGTAATGTGAATGTAGAGCTAATTCCAAATGCAATCCAAGGGATTCTATTGTTTTTACAAAATGATTATTTAGCTCTATACTACACTACGCCAGAAATTTTTAGACAATTGATAATTCACAAGTTTGAACAATATCAAAACGTAAAAGAGTAGGGAAAGAGAGAACAAACACGATTTATTTAGGCAGTTCCCCTACCGTCCTTGCTAAGGGTACCTCCCGCATGTCGGCCATCATACCTGCGAACACACATAACAAGTCAGGGACAAGAATTCAAAGAAATAAAATCAAACAGTGAAGCATACCAAGCAAGGTCATTGTGTCATCGTCGTTATCACACTCGAGGAGAGCTTTGACATTAATATATCTAGCTGCTCGGACGGGCCCATCATCCCCAACCAGCTCTTTCCCGTCCCGATCAACGACGAAGGCCGGGGTAAAACTCTCCACGTAAGCATGGAGGATCCTATACGACTCCTTGTCCATCGGGCAAAGCTGCTCGTGATTCACCAGGAACTGATCCGTTCTATGCTTAAAATGGGTATAGACCCATTCCAAAGGAAATATGGAGACGACACCGTCCATCTCCCGACCATTCACCACCACCTTCTCAATGGTCGAGATGGTCCTCTTTGCCTCCTCGGTAATAGGCTTCATGATCAGAAACCTATCCTTGAAATTACATATTGAATCAGAATACGGCCAGAACAGCCTGCTCTGTTGTTTAAACGAAACCCAACTTTATTTCGTCCCCGCTGTGCTCCTCTAGATTTGGAAAAGGCAGAAGAAAAGGTCCGTGGTCGTGCCAATATTAAGGTAACGACACACCAACTCAAAAGCCCGGATAAAAGCCAAGGCATTAGGGTGAAGCTGAGACGGGCACAAGGCCAGATGGGTGAACAGGGAGGCTTGAAAGTCGGTGAAAGGGAGACACATCTTGGCCTCCGTAAAAGCGAACTCGTACATAGGAAAGCGCAATCCTGGGTACGAGGAACAAATTCTATCATACTCCCCGGGGCGAAATGCTTCCATGCTCGTGGAGCGTCTTCTTCATGCCTCTCCAACAAGTCGAAGTCCCGTATCTCCTCTGCAGAGAAAGATGATCGGAATGACAAAGGCTCATGTACGAGCCAGTCAAGGACCCCTCCTGCGACCTTGATATTTGAATAATCGGTGGGCACACCGGGCCCCTCCTGTGTTTCCTGCGTGTCGGGCACAACTTCATCCTGGGGTTCAGCCATTTTCACCTGAAAAGCAGAGGAAGAGAAGTGAATTCGACATTCTAGATCAAATCCACCCTTCCACCACTAATCAAGTGAAAGGGCGTTGACGAATCCGAGGACAACTGCGTGCCCGTATAATTTACCTACCAATCGCTAGAAGAGGTCTCCGCGACCAGAACTCGCAGATATCCATACGAGAACGCGTGCTCACATCAAAATCACATTAAAGTTCCCAACAGGCCTAGTGCCCGACTACGAATGAAATTCTACACCTAACTAGGTTCTACAAGGATCTACGCTAATAATTTCTACAAAAATCCTAGAAAGTCATGAAATTCATCATGTTCTTAATAAATTTTCCAGAAATTCACGTGTTCATCGAAGAACATATGAAGTTCAACCGGAAAATATGAGGTTCAACCGGAAAATCCACAGAAATATATAGAAAGGGAAAAACGAACTTACAAGAGAAAGAAGAGGTTGACGGTGGCGAAGAGAAGCTCCGGCGAAAGACTAGTTGCAGAGCAAATAAGATCAAGGAGTAAAAACTTGTGAAAATTATGAAAGTGAAACCTTCCTCCACCCTTTTATAACCATTTGATCGTGGGGAATCGTGAAGGTCATCATAGCCTATGCGGCCCTAGGACTGACAAAAGCCATAAATGCTCACCACGTGTCACGAAAACTCTTCGCCTGGCTCAATGCAGCAAATTCACTAGTCCTTGGTTCCCACGAGCAAGTCTCCTCGTAAAAATGAACACATCCGTGCAGGGCTGCTCGGCGAAATTCACTAGTCTTTGGTTCCCACGAGCAAGTCTCCTCGTCAAAATGAACACATCCGTGCAGGGGTGCTTGGCAAAAAACCCCAATTTCTACGAGCACACCACAAACCTTGGTCGGCGTTCTGCGTGATTGTCTAACGACCACACCTGGTCGGGGCACGAATGAAACACTCCACGTGAGCAACCACTTCCCCGACAGTACGGTCGAAGTCACAGCTGCCTAAAGTCATTACTCTCCAGCAGAGCAACGACTTGGGGGGCTCCTGTTCTGGACCGGGCAAGACTTCCTGCCCCTAAGGACCAGGCCCAATCCATCATAATTGGCGAACAGGTCCAATAGGCACAATATAGGCATTGAGCACAATATAGCCGTTGGGCACAATATAGCCGTTGGGCACGTCCCCCTCACGCGCAGAACAGTTCACGCGACCAACTACCTCTCCAGATATCACAGAAACAGTTAGAAAGGCCACGCGCCTTGCCCTCCATCTGGCAATCCCTCATTGGTCGATTAGACACTTTGTCCACCAGAAATCCCTCTATAAAAACCCCCTCGCTTGAGAGAGGCAGGTGTCACAAATCATACGCTTGACTTCTCTTACTTGCTTTTCCCCTTTCTTTGACCAAATACTTACTTTGGCATCGGAGTACCTTGCAGGTACCTCCACCCCTTTTTCATCTCCTACGAGCATCAACTCTTGTCCTACACGAAGGCCCCTACGATCTCCTTCTGGTCCCCTCCGATCACTTATGAAATAGTGGAATACTCATCACGAAGAAGATGAGGGATGTCAACATGGTCACTTAGTGACTTCTATATGTTTTGTTGTAAAATAGGATTTGAAAGATGTTTTGTTGAAAATTTAGGAAAAAAACAAAGTTATAATGTTTTGTTGATGATATGGATATAGCTTAATTTTGTGAAGTCTTGTGAGTATATGAAAAAAACAAGATTACTATGCTCCCATGAAAAAAATTGCATCAAATATATGAAGGTATAACAAATAATAAAATTATGTTAAATACTTGCATGTTTTTTTCTCACTCTTCTTAAATGTTTTTTTAATTAATTTTTCTTTATTGTTTTTGAGCCGTTAGATTTAACAGGAGAGATGGCTGAACATAACTAGGCAGAAGGGGATCCTATTCCTACAAAGGTAATATGAAATTGTTTTCACTTGAGTAAAGCAACACGTTGATATAGGAGGCGAAATTATGCTATTAACCTTTAAAATAATCATATAATAATATATATCTATTATTGACATAACCTCGATACAACGAGTTATTTACATTAGTAAGGTGTTTGTATCGAGTTATTATACTACATTAGTAGGTGTTCTTAGGTGCTGGTTGTCGCGGTGAGAATTGGATATCAAGTTATTAGTTTAACTTGAATCGCATTTCTTTTATTTCACCACCGTCTTTGATTTATCCAAGGGAAGGGAGAAAGATCGAATTACCCATAATGCAATGCAAATGCAAATTAAGATTCTAAAGTTCGGGGGTTGGTTATACCTAGGGAAGGTGTCAGCACCCTAGATATCTGTAGTACTCTACAGGAACCTCTTGTTTATTATGTTATTTGTTTTTTTTGTTTGCTAAGGGTTTAAGGGTAGGTGACCTAGAATTATATTCCTAAGCGTGCTCGACAAGATATCGCATCTTGTGCCTACATATCCCGTCGGGAAGGAATCAGAGCACATGTAGTTCCTCTCTGAGGGATACTAAAGTTGTTTAAAAGTTTGGGAGAGAAAATGAGTCATCATCTTAAGAAACCACCACAGTTTTTGAAAATTGTTTGTATTTTGTGGGGTATGGGATTGTATGTCCCTTCTTTGAGATGATTCACATCTAATTCTCTTGTGTGGAGAATTAGGTGAGCTAAAGTTTGATTCAAAGAATCAAAATTGAGGGGGGACTAACTTAGGAAGTCTATCCTAGAGTTGTCTAATATAACTTATCTTAAAGGTGTCGAGACTTATGATGTAAATGAAATGCACCATGCACAATAATTTGATTATCATGCAGGGGATTTTCCCTTGGATATTAATGCAATCGATTATATTAATGTTTTAAGCGAGGGTGCTAGCAAAGTGAGCTAGTCTTGTGTCTAGTGACCAAAAAGGTTGAATGCGATGCCTAAAGGCAATCGACTTATATGGGTAAAAAATGGGCTCGACGTTGGATCGAGAGTTTTACAATTTTGAAAGGGTTTAAAGCAACAAGAGCATGCATACATCACATATAATGATAAACACACAAAAGCAAAAGCAAGGCATGATAACTAAAGGTTCTAATCCACGTCACTCAAGCATACGATTAAGTGCACGGTGAGAGTTTACTAAGGATCAAATTAAGAAGTTGATAATTTTAAAAGGAGAATCTTAGGTTTATTATATTTTCTTTATTTTAAAAGTTATTATATTAAAGTTATTATTATTTTTAAAGAAAAGAGAGAAAAGTTTTATTAGAGGTTTTTATCTTATTAATTAAAAAAATGATTAATTTTAAGATTTTAATAAAAGAAAAAAGTTTTATTATTTTAAATAAATGAAGGGTTTTACTAATTAAAAAAAAAGAAATTTTATCGAAAGGTTTATAATTAATTTTTAAGAAGAAAAGTAATTTATTAAAAAAGGTTCTATTTTTTTATTATGTTTATATATTAAAAAAAACTAAGTTTGATAACAATATTATTATTTCATAAAAAGATTAAAACTCTATTCTAAAATACTATAGGATTATTGTTATTTTATTTAAGAAAAATTAGTTAAATTAAATAAAAAAGATCTGGTTGTATTAAAGTGAAAACTCCGGGATATCAGGAGAGAGGGTCCATCGTGGACCCTCAGATCTCAACCGTTCGTCTAGAGAGGGGCCATGATCTGATGCCTCAAACGTGATGGTGCATGGTGGGTGCTTAGGTGAGTGTATGTGATCAAAGGATAATAAAAAAATGAAAGAAAACATAAACACTCCTCCTCCCCGTCAAAACTCTCTCGTCTCTCTCCTTTCAACTCTCTCTCTCGTTACTCTCATGCCTTTCCTCTCTCTCACAGCCTCTTAACCCTCTCGCAAGCCTTAAATCAACGACAGCGGAAATAAAGCAATAAGAACCCTAACCCCCACAATCCCAATACCCCAATTCACTATGATTTCAGAGGTTTACAAGTTACAAGGAGTTGATCAAAGGAAAAAATGCGAAACGTAAAAGAGAGCTAAGTCACCGATTAAAGAGTCATTTGAATCTGGTACGTGCTTTCACGAATCCTCGTCTCCTTGGTGTGTATTGCGGTTGTTCTGAGCTGGCGTGGTGATTTTCTTCCCGGCTTTGTGTGTTTGTGAATCTTTGTGAGGCTGTGATGATACTGTGTGTGTTTACTTTGTTTGTGTGTATGTATTATGCAACCTCGAAACTGCGTGATTCTGCCTCCTTCTTTGTGTTGGCTATGATTCTGCTCTGCAAGAATGTATTTGTGGTGCTTCTCGAAACCGTATGTGATGTATGGTTCTGATGAGTTTTATTCTGATGATTCTCTGGTATATGTTAGGACGGTTGTGTAGGGTCTTGTGAATTTTCTGGTGATGACCTTGGTATGGAATCGTGTTTTGAAAACGTGTGAATATCGATCCCCCCTGGATGTGAATCTCGTTCTCCTTATATAGGCTTTAGAAGAACAAAACTTGTTGAATGGCAATTAACTGAGTGTCTGAACATGTCTGTTAGTTTTAGGAAAGTTTTTGAATTGTGACTCGAACATGTTTAGACATGATAAATTGGTATTTGAACTTATTTAGAAAGAATTTGAAATAGTTTTGATGTTGTCTGATGGTTGTCTTGACTATGTTGGCATTGGAGATGCACTTATTAAGGAACTTCCATTTGTATTAGATTATGGTTTTGGGAACGAATTAATGTTTCCTACTCCCCTGTTGTTTAATACCATTTCCATTTTGGCTTGATTTCATCTGAACGTGCTGCTTCATTTTTTAGAAACATGTTGGGTTTGTTTTGGAAATTTGATGCTTGAACATAATCTTTCATGTGTGTTTTTGGAGGAGAGCTTTCGCACGGGAATCACGTTGGAGTTGGAGGTTCCTCAAGAGAAGCCCGTTACTTAGAAACTGGTATGGTATTATTTGGGTTGTCCAATTAGAGTATTTTTATTATTTGAATAAACACATGATAAGACTTGTCATTTACGTGTAGGTTGATGATCGTGGCATGATCGTCCCAATGGTATTCACCATCACCATTTTCCAATTTCTTGTTAATGGTAAGATGTTCCAAAGTAATTTGCCAAGCCTCGTGTTGCACAAGTTGAGCGGTCTGTAGTGGCAATTGACTTAATGGTTGGGGTCTGTTGCATCAGATGTTGGTTTTGTTGTTGTTGGTTTGCAAGAAGTGGTGGTATGGGCGACGCCGGCGTGGAAGCCGAAGCAGGTTGCAGGTGCAATGACGGTGGAGATACAAGCTGGTCTTGCTTCTGAAGGTGGTAGCCAACTCAAAATGCTCATCAGTTTCATTGATAATCTTCTTCAGGAAAATGTAATCGGTAGTAGTAGTTTTGAGGTGGAACATGTACGGTTAGAGAGGAACTTGCTGACAGAGGTTGATAGCCGATGCATAGTAAAACTCCATTATTCATTCCAAAATTTAGATTTCCTATATCTCATCATGGAGTATTTACTTATTGGTGACATTGTGATAATGTTAATGAAGAGAAGATATTCATTCTAGAAATGCTGCTCGGTTCTACATTGCTGAAAGTATTCTTGCTATCCATTCAGTACATCAACACAACTATGTACATAAGGATATAAAGCCAGATAACCTTATACTAGATAAAAATGGTCGTTTGAAGCTTTCAGACTTTGACTTATGTAAGACCCTTGATGACAAGTTGTCCTGTTGATTCTAATACTGGACTCAATGTTGTTGGAACCTTTATCATCAGATAAGCAGAAAACCGACAATATCATCACCGACTGTTCGTGCAACCGATCCTAACATGTATCGGAAACCACCCTCACTTTGGAAGTTGGCTACCTTTTCTCTTGGAGCTACTTTTCAAAAACGCATTTGTCAAAGGCTCGTGAGAGGTTAATGTTGTCTGACAAGCTCTGACAATATCCAAGTGTTTCAGTTAATTTCTTCTTAATAGACAAGACAGGTGTGGTAATGCTTGAAGTATTCAATTTAGAGGACCGAAAATAGCTTTAGCTAATGACATATCGTGAATGCTGTGTTTTGGAACGAATGGTTAATTCAAGAGATCTACAACCAAATTTGCGAAATTCTTTAAATGCTACAAATGTCAGCTCTAGATGTTGTTTTTTTTGTAACAGTTGTAAAGCAACACAACCGAATGCACCTGTTTTGCAACTCTGTTGTTGAGATGGTGTAGGATCACAAGAGTATATCTTTATCTCTGGTTCCACTCTGAGTGATGTGAGTTCTCCCTAGCATGAATGGTCTAATGAGCTGTTAGTTGTGCCTACTAAATCTGTATTCAATGCAAAGCTATATATTAGGATAGAAAAAAAATCTGCACATGATTGCAGCGGCTTATTTGTAACGTTCAAACCCTTTTTTAGAACATGGTGATATTCTCTTTTTTTATTTATTTGTAATGATTGAAATAAACATGAAACCTTGGATTTATGGGTTTGAAACATCTTTTTCTTTATGCCACAACTTTGGACTTTGCAAATGGAGAACTCTTGCAATATTGTAACTTGAATGAACACTTGAACATGAAGTTTGTAAAAAACAATGAATCACATGAACTTCAATTTGATAACTTCACGCTACCTTAGAATTTGAACCCATGATAACTTGGATTTGAATCTTTTGCAACGTGTCACAAAGTCCCTTGAACAAAACTCTTCTTATGAACTTGAACACTTGTATGTCTTAAACTTTAAACTTAGAAACTTAAGCCTTTGGTGATAAATTCTAAATGAAACTCTCTCGATCACAATTCCGATAAAACTTGTGCTTTAAAAGGGATATGTGCCTCCCATAAAACGAATTACATTCATAGATGTTGCCAATTAATTAATCCTTCTATCAATGGTCAAGGTATCTTGAACATTAATTTCTCAGATGATCTTCGAACTTGCTTGAAGAACGCGTAACAGCTTCAAGACTATAAATATTCTCCTCGAGACAGAGAGCGTGAGCTTGGTACTGGAATCAAATGTGAGTTAGAATCATAGGAATGATGTAGGAGCTTTAAACTTGATCTTGTAAACTTGTGACAACAATGGACTTAAATCTTCTAATTCTTTCCAGATTGAACTTTTACTTGATGAACCATCACTTGAGAACATAGGGCAAACACAACTCTCAACCTTGAGGAGCTTACAGAGGGGAGAGGATACCAGCTTGAAGTATAACTGCCACACAACCAGTGACCAGTCTTTAGGGACCAATTCTCCATATCATAGGGTATAAGGGCTTAATATGTGGGGAGGCTTCTGAGAAAACTGAGGGAATAAGGGGATTTGTGGTGGCTTAGGGACCAAAGGGATGAGGACACGATCACACAGGGGTACAACACACATCTTACAAAGACCAGAGAGACCACCACAAACACACACACATCACAGCCTTCAAGACCTTGAATCTTCTGTAGCAGTACCTGTGTTCACAAATGAAACAAACAAGCAAAAAATCTAAATAAAACGGTTAGTTATGCACGAATGATTGACCTAATATGTTATGCAAAGAACAAGGCAGGGATCTTAGGGTCAAAAATTAGGGTGTGACACGGGTCAATCTGTAAATTCATTGACCCAAATCGAATCAATTCATAAATTATCCGAATTCGTTCATTTCCAAATATACATAACTTAATTCGTAACAATTCATATATTTTTGGTTCGATATTAGATTTGAGCTTCACAAGTCGCTGATCGGTTGACCTAACCAAATGACATGGCAGTAATTTCTTATTTTATTATTATTATTTTAAATGAAAATATAAAATTAATATATCACTAATAACCATAGTTAATACAAAAAAGTTTATTCTCCACCAATAATACTAATAGACCAATGAATTTACATAATTCTGAGATTAAATTTTTTTTTTTTTTTTTATCATTTTCAACATATGTATTTTATGGAAATAACGTGTCTTGTTGAGTTTTTTGTGAATTTAATTGATATGCACTGACAGTGTAAAGTTTTTTTTACACTGTCAGTTAATCACAATCGTTGATTTATTTGTAATATTTAATTTTTTATTTTAACCACTCGAAAAGTAATACAAACGGATGGTTGTGATGCATTGATAGTGTAAAACTTTTTACGCTGACAGTGCATAACAATTAATCTCTTATATTATTATCAAATGTTATGTCGTGTTGATGAATTTTATTAGATATTATATGATGTGTTTCATCGAATTTGAGTGTTAGAAATAAGTATAACTGAATTGAGTTATGTCGCAATTTTTTTAAATTGAAAAGAAAAATCATTAAAAAAATTATTTTTTATTTTAAACATAACCCACAAACCCAACCCAACTCAACCCATAAATGAACGGAGTGGTTTTAAAAACGAAATTGTGGGTTGGACGACAAACTCGACCCATTGAAATTTGAACGAAATTGGTAACGGGTTAGGGCAAACTCAGTCCAACACAACCCGTGTACACCCCAATACATTTGCACACTCGTATTGAAGAGACCTCCTAAGAACTCAGTTGCTACCAGATCTCCATCATCGTCCTCATAGTCCTCATCATCATGTTGAAGCATGTTCTCAGGCATGAAATCATCATCCTAATTCACATGGGCGTGAATATTTGTTTTATCCAACTAATCATGTAATCCAACTCGTGACATTTCCATTACATTTATCTATCGCATCTGAGCATGAACGTCTGATTTACCATGTCCACCTCTATAACGATGAGTTTGGGGTCTACAAACAACATTTGTCCTCCTACGACTAAACACGATATGAGCAAGTCTAGTAACCCTTATTTTTATCTAATTAGGAATAACTTCATTAGCGTATGCTTTAGTCAGAAGAGTGTGAGCAGAACCATCTTTGAGTTTGTGTAAGATAGGAAACATAAAGCCTCATATTATCCATCGTTAATTTAGCTAAATATGGCTTCATAATAGAGTTCTTAAAGTTAAACTATGACTATATATAATCCTTAACTATTTTTTCACAGTTGAGTCGTAACAAACTTACATAGAACCTCGAAATACATAAAACGACCCAGAGTATGTGATCTATTATCCAATCAACGTATAATACATGCATTAATTCCTCTAGTCCTCACGGAAAAAAAAAGACAATAAAATAAAAACAATTTAATAAAATGAAATATATATATATATATATATATATATATATATATATATATATATATATATATATATATATAGTTCCATTACGGACCATAAATTGTGATGATTGCATAAACTACAAAGAAACAGAGCTTTCGATGCACTTCACTGATACTACATCGTGGATTGAAGGTTGAGATCACAATACTTCTTGAATCAAAGACACCGATCTTGATGCGGTGCCATTAATCGGTGTTGTTATCTCCGACACGGTGGACTCAGGAGGTGTCGCGACGCGAAAAATGACCATGGGCGTTCGCACGCTCGAGAAGATAACAAAGTCTCCGTCAAACTTTATTTGCTCCAAAAGGAAATGGAAAATATTGAAAAATCCCCAAAAGAAAAAAAGAAAATGGTTGTCGCAACCAAATTCGGGTTCGGGAGTCGATTATGCGAGGGGAAGGTATTAGCACCCCTCACATCCGTTGTACTCAACGGGAACCATTTACTTAGATTTGTGAATAGAATGTTAGCTTTTGTTAATGTTTTTTTCTAGTTATTAAAAGTTTAAAATGAAAAAGAAAAAGGCGCAAAATAGGTTTTTATTAGGGTATTTGACAAGATTACAAGTCTTACTCCTATGAATCCTCAAGTGCCCGATGAGAAATTCAAAGCAACATAGTTATGGGCAAGACAAAGATATTTTTTAGGTTTTTTCTTATAGTGCTTGAAGAAACGTTGAGTCTCGCTCCTATTTATCTCCATGTGTGATGGGGAACTCAAAGTAACATAATTCTTGTTATAAAAATAAGTATTTGTTGGTTGTTTTTAGTTAACGAATGTTTAGGTCGCATTCTAGCGGTTAAACGTTGTTTGTCTGCTCTTGCGGGGGCGGTTTAATGGCAAACTCAAGTACGCTTCCCTTTTCATTCTCATCTTGAATTTGGGCATGGGTTCATAGGATATGGGTTTATAGAGATTAATTTAGGATTGTGTTCTTGATTTATATATGGGTAGAAATCATACGGTAAGGAACAGATCCAATAAGTGGTATCAAAGTCACCCATGTCTGATTCAATTTGATTTTTTGGAATTTTTGAACTTAGGGTTCCAAAAATCGTGATCTCTTTTGATATTCCAATTTGTGTAAGGATTATTTTCTTTTATGTTTTAAATCTTGATACTAGTTCTATTTGATTATGTGATTCATAAAATTCGTGTTGGATGTTGAATTAAACTCAAGTGAACAACATTCTGGGCATTTTGCCAAATGCCTAGAGGAATGTGGAAATACCCCACAGTACACCATGTTAGGGTCACCTAGCATGAATGGTGTGGGTGAAATATGAAACAGGACTCTTAAGGATATGATAATAAGTATGATTTGTCATTATACCTTGCCAGAGTCACTCTGGGGAGAGACACTAAAGACTGCAGCTTACATTCTAAATAGAGTTCCAACCAATGTAGGTGCCAGAAAACCTTATGAGATTTGAACTGGGTGAAAGCGTAATTTGAAACATTTTCACATATGGGGATGTCCGGCTAAGGCAAGGCCTTATAGGCCAAATGAAAAGAAATCGGACTGAACAGTGAACATCAACTTTATTGGTTATTCTAAAAAATTTAGAGACTACAAATTTTATGATCCCAAATTAAACTCAATTTTTTAGACGGGAACAACCATATTCTTTGAGGATATTGAGTTTGGGGAGAATAAGGCTATAGACTTTGTTTTAGAGGAAGAGTCGGCAACAATTCCAAAACCGATTCATACAGTTGCTTTTGATGAAGCAAGTATGGAACATCCACAATACATTGTTGAATCTCCTGCTACTCAAAATGATTTTGTAATTCATGAAAAACAAACTCAAGATCCTCAAGAACAAGTGTTATCGGAACCAATACCTTTTTAGAGATCCACTAGAGAAAGGAGAAATAATATTTTGAACGATTACATAGTCTTTATCCAAGAACATGAGGAGAATAATGGCATGATGGAAGCTGACCCAATCAACTTCCGCCATGCCATGCAGGATTACAACTCAAAAAATTTGATTAAAGCAGTTAAGGAGGAGTATAGGTCCATGCAAGACAGTAAGGATTAGGAACTTGTCATGTTACCAAAAGGTGTGAAACCCATTGTTTGCAAATGAATTTTTAAGACCAAGAGAGATTCTAACGGTAATGTGGAAAGGTATTGATTTTAACGGGAACTCGTCTTGTGGCTAAAGAGTTATACCCAAAAGGAAAGGATTAATTTTAAAGATACTTTCTCTTCGGTTTCATAGAAAGAATCTTTTAGGACAATCATCATGGCTCTTGTTGCACATTATGATTTAGAACTCTCTCAAATGGATGTCAAGAAGATATTTATTAATTGCAACATTGATGAGACAATTTATATGGTGCAACAAGAAAATTGTGTGTCATGAGACTCAAAGAATATGGTTTGCAAATTGACAAAATTCATTTAAGGACTAAAGCATGTGTCTTGTCAGTGCTACCATAAGCTTCATAAAGTACTTCTCTCATTTGGTTTTGAGGTGAATGTTGTTGAGGATTGTGTGTATCACAAATTTAGTGGGAGCAAGTACATTTTCTTGGTCTTGTATGCTGATTACATACTGCTTGCCTCTAATTATTTAGGCATCATGCACGAAACCAAGAAATGTCTATCAAGAAAATTTGAAATAAAAAATCTTGGTGACGCCTCTTTTGTATTAGGAACTCAGATACACCGAGACCGATCTCGAGGTATTCTAGGATTGTCGTAAATGAGCTATATCGAAAAGGTGTTTAAAAGGTCTGGTATGCAGGATTGTAAACCTAAAGATACTCTAGTTGCTAAGTAAGTCAAATTTACTCTTAGTGAGTGCCCAAAAGAAAACTTATAAATTCAAGAAATGTGAAATATTCGTTATGCGTCAGCTGTAGGGAGTATGTTGTATGCCCAAGTCTGTATGCGTCTGAATATTGCGTTCATAGTTCGGATGTTAGGCGGATATTTGAGCAATAGGAATAGAACATTTGAAAGCAAGCAAAAGGGTTATGAGGTACTTAAAGAGAACACAAGATTATATGCTCACATATAGGAGGTTAGACTAGTTAGAGATCACTGAATATCCTTACTCTAATTTTGTTGGATGTCAAGATAATAAAAGATCCATTATGTACTATATATACATGTGGCTAGTTGTGTAGTTTCTTGGCGGAGTGCCAAGCAAACTCTCATTGCTTCATCCATCATGAAAACGGAATTTATGGCATGTCTTGAAGCATCTAATAATAGGATTTGGTTGAGAAACCTTGTCACCAAACTATGAATTATGGAAAGAACTGAAAAATTAAATTTGCTATTAATATGGTTTGTTGCGTATAAATGTGAAACATTAATATAAAAAATTTAAAATCAAATGAAACCAAATAATTTTTTAATTCTTTTACTTATATTTCGTTAAGGAAAATATGATATTTCATATATATTAAAAGAGTGTCAAGACTATGTGTATGAGTGTCCTGTCTCTCCCTAAATGAGTTAGACCGGTGCTTAGAGCCTCAACACAAATCCTACTAGTTTTTTAAGTGATTATCTAAAATCTTGATTGGGGTCGATTTTTTGTGGATCAAATTTCTCAATCCAAATCATGCCAAACAAAATTGTGTCTGCCTAATTGCCACCCACTATCCTATAACGTGTTAATACTTGCCTTAGCATCAAATTTGGAAATCAGTTGGATTTATTTTTTTAGTATCATTCATTCTTGTGTAGTCTTAATCTGCGTGACAAATTTCTAATCCACATAGGATTTTAAGAACTTAAATTGATAAGCTTTGCATTCAATCAACACATAATTAACAATACGACAATTTTAATGGTAATGAAAAGACTTCAAATTACATTATCTTATCGGGCAAGGATTCAGTAACTGTTACTATAACTTTGTGACTTTGGGCAATATAAAAAGATGAATGATGTTTAAAATAGATTATTTGTTGAGAGAGAAAAATTGATTTAGTAAGATATAAAGACAAAGTTGTCAAATTATAAACCTCCAAAATTACCCAAACTCTTCCCCACCTTATCTCTTCCACCTCTATCGGTTACTAACAATATTATTTGATTATTAAATTTATTTATCAATGTTATAATAAGTACTATTATTTAACATACGAGTAATTTTGAAGAAATAAATGAGGGACAGATTAAAAAGGTAGTGTCGAGTGAATTGGTTATCTCTTCTATTAGAGTTTATAAATTTGCTCTATGATAAGCAAATGGGTTAATTGTGAAGCAACTGTATATCTATTGTATTAGGTAAAGTATTAGTATCAGATACGCGTACACGTAGAGTATACATTACGTTCTTTTTAAAATTTTTTTTCATATTTAGTACGCTCGTTGTACATAATTGATATATGTAATCACAAAAATGTAGTTTTATTTTTTCGAACCATATAAATTTTAGATTATTTTAGTGAGTCAAATTTAAATTTTTAATTTATTTATAAAAGGAGGAGTAAAAATTTAATTCTTTATAGTCTTACACTTTTGTATATTTGCAAAATATACATATATATATATATATATATATATATATATATATATATATATATATATATATATATATATATATATATATATTATTGATTTTTGACATTTTTTTAATAATTTACTATTAAATTTTGATGTTTTGATATCATTTGAATAATATAATTTCTTCATGTTATTTTTTTAACAATATAATTATTTTATGTTATTTTTATAATTATATTTTTTTAAAGGGTTAAATATGTTTTTGGTCCTTATAAAATTACCAAATTATATTTTTGGTCCCTATAAAAAAAATAACGTGTTTTGGTCCCTACAAAATAATTATGCACATATTTTTAGTTCTTACTGTTAAACCAATGTGTATTTTTAAATGATTGTTTTGCATATATGTTTAGACCATTATAAAAAGTTCTTCAGAAAAAAAAACTCAAAATTTGATTTATAAATCAAGATTTTCATTACTTTTATCATTTTCTTTTGAAATTAAAAAAATTCATATTTAATTCTTTTCACTTTAAAAAATTATATAACTTGGTAGAGAAACATTTTATAGTAATCTGAACACGTATGAAAAAAATTATTCAAAAATTTAAAAGTTTAGAAGTAATTAAATAGTTTTCAAAATTTTAGAAAATAGCAAGGAGTAAAACTACATGCATAAAATTTTTATAGGGAACAAAATATGTCATTTCTTTTATAGAGATTAAAAATGAAATGTGAGATATTTATAGGAACCAAAAACATATTTAACCCTTTTTTAAATATAAAAACTTTTATTTTTAGTTTTTTTTTTAAATAACATGTTTCGTACCCATACCCATACTCGTATTGGATATTAACAAAGTATCTGAACCGATACACCATCAATGCCAAATTGCATAAACAATAGTATACGGATTTAAATTTATTGACAATACACAAGAATACAAAAAAACTATGTCTGAAATCTCATGCTTTGGCCTTGTTCCCTTTTTACATAGTCTTATATTAAAAATAAAGAGTCTTATAATTAGCTAAAAACAAAAATATATATGAATGGTTTAGTAGTTTTTGTTGAGATTTAATCCATAACTGTCACGATTAGATAGTTAATTACCTAATGTAGATAACTTGTTTTGCAAGTCATTGTGTAATACATATAAATATCACCTTGTAATGTGAACAATGAATGAATGAGAATTATCTCTATTCTTTTCTTTCTTTCTTTCTTTCTTCTTCTCCAAGATGTCTTCCAAGATGTTAAGACATTAAAGTGTGTGTGTGTGTGTGTGTGTGTGTGTGTGTGTATGCGCACTATTACTTTCATCTTGCAATTACAATATTGCTGCGCATTAACTGTGTGTTCATCACAGTGCCTTTGTTCTAACAATTGGCATCTAGAGCCTGGTTCAATCCAAGGAAACACGAGTGAAAAATGAGGGGTTCAATCCCAGGGAAACACTGAGTGATAGTTTCTTGATAGGAAAGATGAATAGCAATGGTTTTGGATCAAATATTCTGGTTCTTGATGGCAAGAACTGGGATCGTTGGAGTGCTTTGATGAAGTCTTTATTTGGAGCACAAGAAGTGAGTGAAATTGTGCAAAATGGCTATGAGAATCTGGTGGCGAATCCAACTGATGCACAGAGAATTGCATTCAAGGAAGCCAAGAAGAAAGACTGCAAAGCTCTGTTCTACATTCAGCAGAATGTTGACAATCAACACTTTGAGAAGATCTCTAAAGCGATAAGATCCAAAGAAGCATGGGACATTTTAGAACATTATCACACTGGTGGAGAAAAGGTGATGGAAGTGAATTAGCTACAATCCCATAGAAGAATGTATGAGATGATGCAGATGGAAGAAGATCAGAAAGTAAGTGATTACTTTTCGAAATTGACAGCCACTGTTAATTAGATTCAAACTTGTGGTGAGAGCATTACAGATCAAATGGTAATAGAAAAGGTGTTGAGTTCGTTGAGTCCAAAGGTTGATTTCATAGTTGTATCTATCCAAGAAGCAAAGGATGTGAAAACTATGAAAATTGAAGAGCTGCAAGATACATTGGAAGCACATGAGCTCCTGGTGCTTGATAGAAGTTCTGAGAGATCAGTTCAACAAGCATTGCAAGTTTAAACTTCCAAGAAGGAGGGAAATCAGAAGAATTTCGAGAAGAAGGGAAAAACCAATGCAAATTGGTCCAACAATGAAAAAAGCAATAGTGAAGACAAAGCTAAATCTTCAAAGAGAGGAGGCTTTGGAAGAAGTCAGAATAAAAAGAGGAATTTTGACAAAAGTAAGGTGCAATGCTTAAATTGTGAGAAGTATAAACACTTTGCTGATGAATGTTGGTTCAAGAAAGGTCAAAAGACTGATGAAGAAGCAAATTTGGATCATGGAGATGATTCCAGTACAATGTTGATGATGGATAATACCAGTGAAGAAAAGATTAAGAATGAAGAGTGGTTTCTTGATTCTGGATGCTCAAATCACATGACATCACATTTAGGAATGGTTGACAAGTTTTTATGCTAGCAAGAAAACAAGCATCAAATTGACTGGCAGTAGAGAACTTGCAGCTGAAGGTAGAGGAAATATAGTGATCAGAAGCAGTGATGGCAAGAGAATCATTATTGAAGATGTGATGTATGTTCCTGAGATGAAGTGCAACCTCATGAGCATTGGTCAACTGGTGGAGAAGGGATTCTTAGTGACCATGGATGGTGAGTCTTTGAAGTTGTTTGATGCAAAGAAGAATTTGGTGCTTAAATCAAACATGTCAAAGAATAGAACATACAGATGCAACATCTCAAGTGAAAAGATGATGTGCTTATTTGCAGTAGTGAGTGAAGATGTAGAAGATCTATGACACAGGAGGTATGGCCCCCTAAACTTTAGAAGTCTTAGTGAGTTGAATTCTAAAGAACTGGTGTATGGCTTGCCAAAACTGAATGTCAGAAAAGCCATTTGTGTAGTATGTGTAAACAGCAAGCAAAGTAGGCTTTCCTTTGCTTCTGAAGCACCTAAAAGAGCTAGTGTAGCACTGCAGGTGGTTCACTCTGATATATGTTGTCCTTTTGAAGTATCTTCATTGGGAGGAAGCAGATACTTCATCATATTTGTTGATGAATTTACAAGGATGATATGGTTGTATACAATCAAGCTTAAGAGTGAGGCCTTAGAGGTATTCAGGAAATTCAAAATCTTAATAGAAAAGGAAAGTGACAAATCTATTAAGATCTTGAGAACTTATGGTGGAGGGGAATATACCTCAAAAGAATCTGAAGCTTTTTATGTAAATCAAGGTATTGTGCATGAAGTAACAACTCCATATACACCTAAGCATAATGGACTTGTTGAGAGAAGGAATGGAACTCTACTGAGTATGGCAAGGAGTATGATCAAGCAGAAAAACTTACCACACAAGTTTTGGGGTGAAGCAGTCACTATAGTTGCTTACATTCTGAATAAATGTCCTACAAAGAAGTTGAATTTGAAGGTACCAGAAGAAGCTTGCTATACCGACTCTTCATGGCTATGGCACGATTTGGACACCTCAACTTCAGCAGTCTAGACTGTTTGTCAAAAAAGGAGATGGTGAGAGGTTTGCCTAGTATAAACCACCCTGTCATACCCAAAATTTTGACCACTAAGATTTCCCATCATTGTTCAAATCATCATCACAATATGGATGTACCAACATGCCTCAATCGATCTCCTCATAGATGTTTGGGCATTCACTACTATCAAAGATTAGGGTTTCAAGCCCTCTCAGAGCCTTAGACAAAGGATCAATCAAGGAATGACATGATCTTCAACTTGTCTAACCTCTCAAACATTCATAAATGATCAAGAGGACTCCCACATCAAGAATCAGGCACAAGGATGCAACATTCCAAGTGGATTAAGCCTCAAGATCGTCAGTGTCACCAAATTAGGGTTTTGGTCGACCAGAGCCTCCAGATGGAAATTTTCATCTGGGCATGAGCCAATGCTTCAAAGAACAACCTAAGATACTCTAAGGGACCTCATGGACCCAATCATCAAGTCAATTTAGCCTCAGGGGATACATTTATCAAAAATCAGGAATTAGGGTTTCTTGACCTAATTCACCCCTAAGTTGACTTTTGGGACAAAACATGAGCCAAAACCTCAAGACATGATTTGAGGGTCTCTAATAAACTACATTGATTCATTTGCAACAATGTATTGATCCAAGAAGCTTGATCTATAAGTTTCAGTTTCCTCTGGATCACCATTAGGGTTTCGAGGAAAAAGTCAACTGTATCTTTGACTTTTGACCAGGACATGCTCCCAAACCTTGGGACATGATTCAATAGACCCTATAACTCCTATCGAACATGTCCATCAAGTTTGATTTAGGTCAAGGACTTGATTTCATAGAGGATCTCACAGTTTGGAATTCATCTGATAAAAAGTCAATTGTGCACAAAAGTCAAAGTTTAACTTTTTGAGATTTTTCCAAACTATAGTTCCTTGACCCTAAAATGATGTAAATGTATGATTGGAATCATCATTCATCAAGAAAAATCAAAGAAAGTGGGATAACTTGTTAAAGGGGTAACCGTAAAAAACTTAGAATTTTTCTAAGTTATAAAACAAAGTGGCTAGGGTACCAACTTCCAAGGATCATAACTTGAGATCCAAGCAACCATTTTGGCTTGTCCAAAGATGGATTTGTAGCTCTCATGGCATACTTCAAAAGTGTCAACTACACCTCATTCCAGTTCTTCATGGATTTTAAGTTATGGAGTGATCAAAATGGCTGAAAACATGAAATGTCACTTTTTCCAACACTTAGTGAAATTTTCACTAAGTCAGAATCTGTCTTGCTTTTTTTCACTATGTATGGGGGTTTTTCACTTGGATCCAAAAAGTTTCAAGACAAACTATGTTCACACATGGGTTGTATCACATAAGGGCTTTCCAAAATGGCCAAGAGCTTCATCAAACTCCACCTGAGCTAAGATTTATGACAGCTGCAACATGCCTTACTGCAAACTGTCTTGGCAAGGCAGACTTGTGCATAAAGGCACGATTTGCTCAAATTTTGCAATTCCAAGCATGCTTATCCATTTGTACACTTCAAGGGGGAACAACCAAGGGACAAGCACTGATTCATCAGCCTCCCAAGTCCAAGATTCCCAAAGTAGCATGCCAAACCCTAAAAAGCCTAAAAGAGACCAAGACTCCAATTTTTTTCCAAGCATTCAATGGATGTACCAAGGTGGAATGAACTGAACCATTTCAACCTGAATGAGTCAAGGATAAGCTCTGAACCAAAGAACCATAGGCTTGTGCTCTAACCTCTAGTCAATGGCTAGAGGAGACTTAAGATTCCAAAGTGATGCAATTGGGCAACAACCTGCTACAGCCACCATTCACTACTGCTTGCAAAACAAACTTGCTCTACTAAAAATAGAGCTCATTTGTGCTCAGTTTGAGTACACCAAAGCACTACAACACTTGCTATCCTCAAAATCTCTTTCTCTAGGCCAAAATGCCTTCTTTTGCAAGGTAACTCTTGTTTTTTGAGTTAGAGAGCATTTCCATCACAGCTCATGATCCAAACACATCCAATATGTCATATCTAAGCTGTCCAAACTCTTATTAGTGACATGTAACACCAAAATCACAAAGTCCCATCTCAAAACCTCAAAATTGGACTTTTTTGCATTTTTCAAGCCATGTCTTGATTCAATCACTTTCAAAACTAGATAAAGCCTCAAACATACTCCAAATATCATCCTTGAACTGTCCCAAATGGTTCCCCACATCTGGAACACCATTTGAGAGAGTTACTATATTGGCCACTTTTGTCCCTTTTGCAAGAAAGAGCTCAAACTTGTTCCTGAGGATTCCAGTTGATTCCAACCATTCTAAAAGCTTCCAAGGGATCATTTGAGGGTGTCCAAAGCATCAAATTATTTTTGGAATAAATCATTTGACAGATTGCCCAAAAAGCTCCTAAAGAGGTAAGCATCACAACTTGAATTCTTGGAAATATGCATTGCTTTGAAGTCCACTGATCATTCACATCTCATACTGCCGTACCTCAAAAAATATGATCCTCGCGATGGACGCGGAAAAAAACTGTTCGAAACAGAGTCGCCACTGAACTTTATTCATCCCAAAAGAGGGAAAGGGAAATATCGAGAAAACCTTTAAAGGGAGATAAGAACATGGTCGTCGCAACCAAATTCGGGTTCGGGAGTCGGTTATGCAAGAGGGAAGGTATTAGCACCCTCTACGTCCGTTGTACTCAACGGGAACCTCTTGAATCGATTCGTGAGAAAGTTAGCTAGGTTTGTTTGTTTATCTTCTAAGGGAATATTGTTTTCTAAGGGGAAAATGGGTGGTATTTTATTAGGGTGCTCGGCAAGGATTGAGAACCCTTATGCCTACGTATTCACTCGTGCAATGGGAAAGTCAGAGCATTCGTAGTTCGTGGGACTACAGTTGTTTGGTTTGTGTTTTTTTTAAACGAACGAGTGTTTAATTCGCATTCTAACAGCTAAACGTTGGCTTGCCGGCTCGTCATGGGAGGCTGAAGCACTAGTTCATATGCGCGGAAGAATGGATTAAACAATGTTCTTTTTGTGAAGTTGTTTGAGTATAAATTAAGTGTATTAGAGATTTGATTGAGAAAAAGGTTTGATTTGGACGTGTTTTATGCGAACGAGAGTTTAGGTTGCATTCTAACTACTAAACATTGGCTTGTCTGCTCGCCAGGGGAGACTGAAGCACGAGTTCATATGCGCGAAAGAATGACTTAAACAATGTTCTTTGGGAAAGGTGTTTGAGTTGTGGATTAAGTGTATTAGGGTTTCAGTCGCACGTGGGCGAGGAAAGGAGTTTTATTCGTATTGGGTGTTTTTAGAGGTGACAATTGTCCACACACGAGTAAGAAAACTCGCACCCAAACAATTGAGGAGAAAGACCAAAGACTTGATCCCCCTCACTTCACTTTTGGTAAAATGTGTTTAGATAAAGATTAAGTGTTTTAATGATTACTTGGAAAAAGGTTTGAATGTTGTCGAGTTACAAGTGTTTTAAAGGCGTCAATTGTCCACACACGAGTAAGAGAACTCACACCTAAACAATTGAAGAGAAAGATCAAAGACTTGATCCCCCTTCTTTTCACCTTTTAGGAAATGATGTTTAGGTATGGTTACGTGCTTTAATAATCGATACGGAAAAAGAAATTTGAGTGTTGTTGGATTACAAGTGTTTTAAAGGCGTCAATTGTCCACACACGAGTAAGAGAACTCGCACCCAAACAATTGAGGAGAAAGACCAAAGACTTGATCCCCCTCTTTTTCACTTTTTAAGAAATGATATTTAGTCTAATTAAATGTATTAATTTGATTTAAGAAAAATACTCGACGTTGGATCGAGGTTTGGATTTGCGTGCGAAATGGTTTGAGAACTAATGGAAAAGAGGTCCTATGGTTTAAGGTAAGGTCGATTGCGAGGCAAAAGCGCTCGACTTACAAGAGGTAAAGGGACTTGATATATGGATCAAGTGAATGCATGAGGATGAATTGATTAATTGCATTTATTTTGGAAAATACTTGACGTTGGATCAAGCTTGTTTATTGTTATAAAAAGGGTTGATTTTAATCTTATGGGAGAGGGGTGTAATTAATCAAGTGGGAATAATTGAGCCATGATTAAAGTAAGCCAATCACATACACACATACAAACCAAAGTGAAATGTGCAACAATTGTCGTTGTATAAAGCCCAAGAGGAGGCATTGTGAGGTCGATTGCGATCGTGAAAACGATCGACTTACAAGGTATTAAAAAGGCTTGACATTAAGTCAAGATATTAGTTTGAAATAGACTTTTGGTTTGGACAAGTATAATATGAATATTATACATATAATTAAAGCATGAAATAAAATCCACATGAATAAGGTACACACATAATAACATGGTGGGGTAAAAAATCAAGCATGTTAGTTAGTTAGTATCCTAAATTCTTTAGATTAATCTAAGGAAGAAAGCCCTAAACTAAGACTAAGTTCTAGGTTTTTTAGAATAAAGTTCCAATAATTAATTAGATTAAATCAAAATATTTAATAAAATTAATTATAAAAAATTAATTAATATTAAATAAAATAATTTAATAAAATTAAATAAGAATTGAGGACTTATTAAATAAAAGTATTTTTTTTAGGATTAACAAAGACTCAAAACTAATTAGATTAAATTAAAATATTTAATAAAATTAATTATCAAAATTAATTAATATTAAATAAAATAATTTAATAAAACTAGTTAAATAAGAATTGGGAATCAAATAGAAAAAGTGTTTTAGATTTTTTTAAAAAATTAAGTCCAAATTAATAATTAATCAAATTAAAATTCAATATTTAATAAAATTAATCATAGGTAGATTAATTAATATTAAATAAAATTTTTTAATAAAATCAACTAAATGGTTTGGAAATAATATTGTTATAAATTCTGTTTTTAAAATGAAATAAAATAAAATAATTTTAGATTTTTATCAATGATTAAAGTTAAGTTTTAAAAACAAAAAAACAGTGGGCCAAAACGTTAGCAAAAGGGGGGGGGGGGGGGTGTGGTTAAGAAAGTCTCCTAGGCCCAACACCCAGAAGCCCACGCTGGGATGAGGGTCTACCAAGGGCCTTAGTCAACCCTGGTTGACTAATGGAGAAAGCTGGTGCGTTGGATCAATCAAAACCTAGATCTAAGGGTCTGTGACGTAAAGGCCACGGTGGGGCTGCAACAAGTGAGCGCGTGGGATTAAGGAGTGTACAGGGGCCGGTGACACTTGTCACCGGTGAAAGGCTCCACCATGGCAGCCCATCACAAACGCAATAAACAAGGGAACGGATGAAATGGAATTTATTTGGCACTCAGCTTTCTCTCACTTCGCTCTCCACGCTTCTCTCTCTCTCTCTCTCTCTCTCTCTCTCTCAAAATAGCTCTCTTCTTTTCATCAACAACCCAAACGTAACCCTAAAACCGTCGGAGAAGACGATGCCCCTATCTAATTGGCTTAAACCGAGAGAGTGAACGGCTACGGCGTTCATTCTAAGGGTATAAGTCAATTAGATATAAGAATGCCCCAAAATTTGTCTCACAAAAGGTAAAGTGTTGTAGAGTAAGAGCTGACAGAATGAAGTAGCGGGGTTCAAACTGAACAAGATAACTTGAGATCCTTTGGGTGGTCGAAGTAGTCCCTTATTCATGAAGGCTCTCCGATGATACCAAAACAATATATCTGTGGTAAATTTGCTGGGGAATAGTTGAGTAAGATTCCCGTCGGAGGAAATATGCTGGCTCTGCAGGGGAAAGCTCACAAGAAACCTTCTAGGATAGCCTCTGCTTGGGGAGCAATGAAAGCAACAGCTGCTGGGGATCGTCATTATTAATTATATGGTTGAAGAATGACTTGCTGGGGGATACAATTCCTTGAGCACGTGCGGGGGTACCAACTCTTCTTAGAAGAATACTGCCGACTTTGAAGGAGGACTGGCCAAGATGCTTGCGAACTGATCCTGGATCCCGCTATGCTATGCTGGGGATGGATATGCCATGCATACAGGAATGCAAATGAACTTGTTTATTTTTATGAGGTGTCTTATTTCTGCGAGAATGCTATGCAGGTATGATTGGATTGATATGCAATGTATGCGGGAATGCAACTGAGCAAGGCTTCATTTCTGGTTTCCAAAGAAGGATTAATAGGGATTAGATGGAGCAAGGTAAAAGACTCACTGGGAATACTGGCATATCAACTCAGGGGTTGAGAAAAGGAAATACAATATCGACTCGGGGGTCGAGAAACATTAAGATAAACTGTCGTCAACTCGGGGGTTGAAAGAAAGGTAAAGGTAATATCGACCTGGGGGTCGAGGAAATAAAGACAATATCAACTCGGGGGTCGAGAAAATAAAGATAAACTGTCGCCAACTCGGGGGCTGAAAGAAAGGTAAAGGTAATATCGACTCGGGGGTCGAGGAAATAAAGACAATATCAACTCGGGGGCCGAGAACAAAACAATGTATATCAACGCGGGGGTTGAGGAAGGAAATAGGTTATGTTATGTATGCATATGGTGCACGTATGTTAATTGTATGTGATGCATATGCGAATGCAAGCAGAGGATTGGTCTTATGAAGGTGCCAGCAGGGTGGACTTTTGGTGGTTGCCAAGCAAGGTTGGACTTTTAGAGGTGCCAAGCAGGGTTGGACGTTTTGGAGGTGCCAAGTAGGGTTAGACTTTGAGAGGTGCCAAGCAGGGTTGGACTTTGGGAGGTGCCAAGCAGGGTTGGACTTTGGGAGGTACCAAGCAGGGTTGGACTTTTGGAGGTGCCAAGCAGGGTTGGACTTTTGGAGGTGCCAAGCAGGGTTGGACTTTTGGTTTGTTGGAAAGATTTGATTTCCCAACACTTGAAATGGAAAATATTATGATCAGTAAGCCAATATTTCTCTTGGTGCCCCAAGTCTGATCCTTTGCAGAGATTGCGTGCTTGGTTCATGAGAGAACCTCACTTCTAGCTGATATGCCATAAATGGTTGTATTAGCGCAACGACGTAACCAATGCATGTTGATTGTGTGAGCGTAGCGACTTATCCAATGCATTTTGATTGTGCATTTGCTCTGCCCCAAGGCTTTTAATACTTGTTGAATTCAAGGGTCGCTTAGTGCATGACATGGCCAGCTTGACCAACTTGAATGTATAAAGGGAATCTGCCCCTGTCTGGAGAGTAATGAGGTGATCTGCCCCAGTGTCTGGATCAGTGGTATGCCCCTGTGTCTGGATTTTGCAGTGGTCTGCCCCAGTCTTGGCTTTTGAAAGACTTGCCTCAGATTGACTAAGTATTGCTTTGAAGGACTTGCCCCAGATTGACTAAAGTTATGAGATACTCTTGATTCAAGTCAGTGCCAACGAATACTCAAGTTTCTCTCTGATTGCACTTTGTTGGAGATTCCAAAATGTCAAGTGCTGATTTGCAACTAAACTTGATTGTTCAGAAATGGTAATTTTAATGCGACATTCATGCACGTTTTGAAAAATCATTCATTGGAATGATGTGTCAGTGTGTTACGAGTGAACCATTAGTCCAAACGCATTGCTAATTTATCTGGTGTGAAAGATACAACAATAATATGACACCAATGCAAAAGATTAGCAAATATGTAGGAGTCAGTTTACGCAACCTTGCTGCAGTATGCTTTCAGAATAAACCCAACCTCAATTAGGTCTTTTGAGGTTTGTAATGTGGTCTAGTTCAAGGTTAAGAAACAAAAGGGTATAAGGCTCAAAATTTATTTTGGTACCCACCCCTTCTTCGTGATGATCTCCAGTCCTACGTTCAGTTAAATCGACACACATTCGTCTAGATTTTGACGGTGCAAGAGTGAAGATGATAATCCGATATTTGCTTGAAATGACAGTCACCTTATTTTGCTTTTGTCTTGATGTTAGTGACCCTTTGGTTTTGATTTGGTGGTCACTGTATCTTATTTTGCTTCACTTAAGGATTCGAAGACCTCTTTGGCTTTTGTCATTTTCTTTTGATCCCTGATTTTGCGTGGACTAAATTTGTTTTTTTGTTTTTTTTAAGTCCACCGGGATTGCCCTAGTTTTTGCTTAAGTCTCCTTTTTGAGGTGTTTGACTTAACGGGCTCTCTTTTTTTTTTAGTAAGGCTTTGTGACTGCCAAGTCATTGGTCATTGAAGAACAACCGTCATATCTTTTGCATTTTGCATGATTTCTTCGTCACCTCAGGACGTGTACAAAGAATACGGAGTCAGATTAACTGAACACTACCCTGCCCCGGGTTGAGTGTAAGGGTTTGAATATCTGAAGGAAACCTCTACTTCTCGGCTCGAGGTGGTGAACTAGGGATTAACTCCTTATCTCTCCAGTGTTTGGGGATTTGAAACAATGCCTGTACATCCTTGGCAGGATTCTATCCGAAAGCATACCATCAACAATTATGGGTATCTTGTTTTCATCATCCTCCCTCCGATCTTTGCTAAACAACAATCTGGTAAAGAAAGTGAATGAGAGGTACATAGATGGACATTTTTTTTGTTTTTTGATATAAGTGAAGAAAATGTGAGCGAATGCGACGTGATTAGTTCAAAAAATGCATGATCACTTCATTAATATTACCATTAATAAATAACAATGTCTAAAAGCAAATAGCACATAACATAAAGAAACTACAAATGCATAGAAATGACATGATCTGAAAATTGCCAGCATTGGGGACTGGGCTTTTCTTTCTTGATCCACTATAGGACTAGCATTCTTGTTCATCGAGACCACTATGATAGCCTTCTTCACACCTACTCTCAGCAACTTCTTCCATAACATGGGCGGATGGACCCACCTGATCAAGTGAAGGACTGACGTTGATTTGAAAACCTCGAGGCGTAAATGAGATTAGCTTGGACTCAATCAGATCTTGGACCTTATTTTTGAGCTGTTTGCAATCCTCAGTTGAATGCCCCATGGCGCCAGCATGGTATCCACATCGTGCATTCACGTCAAAGCCTGGTGGGTATGGAGGAATAACAGGATCCAAGCCCTTTGGCACTATTAACCCACTACTAATCAAACGTGGCAATATATGACTGAATGGAACTGGCAAATAATCAAAATGCCTTTTTGGTTTTTGACTATAGTAGCGTCGGGGTTGGGAAGAGTGTTTTGTGCAATCTGTTGTTGACGAGGGGGACCTCTATTGACAGGAGTATATTGACCACGTGGAGAGAATGGAATTGCACAGGGAGGCCCATGGGATTGCTGACTTTGAACATTTGAGATGCTTGGGTATTGAGGATAAGGTACCGGAGATGGGCTTGTAGAGTGTCCCAGATTACATTGATTTCATCCTCCTCTTCCTCTTGAGAACTGACAATGGATTCAGCCTCTCTATCCTGGATGCTCGAGGCGTATAGGATCTTTCCACTCTTGATATGACTCTCAATGCGTTCTCCTACTAAAACCAAGTCAGAGAAGTTTGACGTCCCATTGCTCATCATTTTTTCTAGGTATGGGCCTTGCAAATAATTTATGAACAGGTCAACCAATTCTCTATCTAAAAGTGGTGGTTGAACGCGAGCAGCTACTTCTCTCCATCTTTGAGCATACCCCCTGAAGGATTCGTTCTCCTTTTGAGATAAGCCTTGCAACTGTATGCGATTGGGAGCCATGTCAAGATTATATTGGTATTGTTTCACAAAGGCGTTGGCTAAGTCCAACCATGACTGGATATGGCTACTCTGTAGCTGCATGTACCAACTCAACGATGCCCCGCTCAGACTGTCTTGGAAACAGTGGATCATAAGTTTATCATTGAGAGCATTGGAGGTCATCTTTCTACAAAACATCACCAAATGTTGCTTTGGGCCAACTATCTCCTTTATATTTCTCAAATTTTGGCATCTTAAACTTTGGAGGTATTACAAGTTCGGGTACCAAACACATGTTCAAAGCATTCAGATCAAAAGCATCACGCCCCTTCATGGTTTCAAGCTTCTCTTCCAACACACGACATCTTTTTGCAAACTCAACATCTCGAGGTCATTCAGTATTCACCACCAGGCTTGTCCCTTGGGAATTCGGTGTGGTGAATGCGAAGCTATGGTATTCAACTGTATCATGAGACGAGGCATGTTCATCTCGAATAGTGTGACATTCTTGTATAACTTGGTCCCCAACAGGAATCCGCATAGGCTGAAATTGGGCAAGATTATTCACTTGAGGCAGAATGACGTTCTCAGTGACTGTAGGCCTTTGAATGCTGTCCTCTTTCCTTGCCATAGCTTCCACAAGTTGGTCTAGCTGGTTTTTCATCAAGTCAACATCTGCTCTTGACGCAAACTAGTTCTGCCCTTCTGAGTCCATGATTATTCCAAAAGCGGCTTCAATTCCGATGCGGGTGTCGGGAAATCAACTGCGGGTTATGGACAAAGGATGGTTGAGTTTGTTGGAAAAAAGACATGCATACATGCTGATGTTATGAGAATTCAATGCTTATGCACGGTTCCAGGATCAAAACAACATCTGATTCTGAGGAAGGAGTTAGACACATGACATCTCTGATCACAAGACCCCCCATATGTAGGCTCTAATTGGGTAGGTGCCTAGAGTTATGGATATCTTTCAAAGATATTATAGCCATGACAAAGGAACATCAGACGATAATATCCTTGAAAGGATCTCGTCTAGGTGAGGTCTTCGTTTCTACCCCACGAGAAAGGATCCTCAGAGGTGCCCATTACACAACCATCGACACACGGGTTCTAAGTAGGGTTCTCAGAATCCTAGATCGAGGTCGAAAATATTACTGTCAAGAAGTAATACGTTCGAGGGATCTCATCTGATTGTGGCATTCGCATTAACTCACATAGAATTAACGCTACCAACCACCATGGGTAAATTGGGTTAATGGTCCTTGGAATCAACGACCCACCTCGAAGATATTACTGCATGGCAAAGATTCACCACAACAATAATATCTCCAAGGGAATCTACTCCAAGCGGGGTTTTCGCTTCAACTCACAAGGAAGAGACCACGCAAGCCTACACTACACAACCACCATCCTAATCCTAGGGTTTTTCCCGACTCGGGTGTAGAGCCGTCTCACAAAGCACCAATGATTAGAGAAATCCCACAGTGTCACAAGAAACAATAATAGGATATAATAATAATGAGCATGCTAGTAGATAATAGATAATCAGACAAGCAAGAAAATAAACAAGAGAAGATAAATAAACAAGCGGGTTTAACACTCACGAATCGAGTCAAGTTAGGCTTGACTCTCTCTAGCATAGGGCAATGCAAGTCCCCAGCAGATTCGCCATCTGTCGTACCTCGAAAAATACGATCCTCGCGATGGACGCGGAAAAAAACTGTTCGAAACAGAGTCGCCACCGAACTTTATTCATCCCAAAAGAGGGAAAGGGAAATATCGAGAAAACCTTTAAAGGGAGATAAGAACATGGTCGTCGCAACCAAATTCGGGTTCGGGATCGGTTACGCAAGAGGGAAGGTATTAGCACCCTCTACGTCCGTTGTACTCAACGGGAACCGCTTGAATCGATTCGTGAGAAAGTTAGCTAGGTTTTTTTATTTATCTTCTAAGGGAATATTGTTTTCTAAGGGGAAAATGGGTGGTATTTTATTAGGGTGCTCGGCAAGGATTGAGAACCCTTGTGCCTACGTATTCCCTCGTGCAATGGGAAAGTCAGAGCATTTGTAGTTCTTGGGACTACGGTTGTTTGGTTTGTGTTTTTTTTTTAAACGAACGAGTGTTTAATTTGCATTCTAACTGCTAAACGTTGGCTTGTCGGCTCGTCATGGGAGGCTGAAGCACTAGTTCATATGCGCGGAAGAATGGATTAAACATTGTTCTTTTTGTGAAAGTTGTTTGAGTATGAATTAAGTGTATTAGAGATTTTATTGAGAAAAAGGTTTGATTTGGACGTGTTTTATGCGAACGAGAGTTTAGGTTGCATTCTAACTGCTAAACATTGGCTTGTCTGCTCGCCAGGGGAGACTGAAGCACGAGTTCATATGCGGGAAAGAATGACTTAAACAATGTTCTTTGGGAAAGGTGTTTGAGTTGTGGATTAAGTGTATTAGGGTTTCGGTCGCACGTGGGCGAGGAAAGGAGTTTTATTCATATTGGATGTTTTTAGAGGTGACAATTGTCCAAACACGAGTAAGAGAACTCGCACCAAAACAATTGAGGAGAAAGACCAAAGACTTGATCCCCCTCACTTCACTTTTGGTAAAATGTGTTTAGATAAAGATTAAGTGTTTTAATGATTACTTGGAAAAAGGTTTGAATGTTGTCGAGTTACAAGTGTTTTAAAGGCGTCAATTGTCCACACACGAGTAAGAGAACTCGCACCCAAACAATTAAAGAGAAAGATCAAAGACTTGATCCCCCTCCTTTTCACCTTTTAGGAAATGATGTTTAGGTATGGTAACGTGCTTTAATAATCGATACGGAAAAAGAAATTTGAGTGTTGTTGGATTACAAGTGTTTTAAAGGCGTCAATTGTCCACACACGAGTAAGAGAACTCGCACCCAAACAATTGAGGAGAAAGACCAAAGACTTGATCCCCCTCTTTTTCACTTTTTAAGAAATGATATTTAGTATAATTAAATGTATTAATTTGATTTAAGAAAAATACTCGACGTTGGATCGAGGTTTGGATTTGCGTGCGAAATGGTTTGAGAACTAATGGAAAAGAGGTCCTATGGTTTAAGGTAAGGTCGATTGCGAGGCAAAAGCGCTCGACTTACAAGAGGTAAAGGGACTTGATATATGGATCAAGTGAATGCATGAGGATGAATTGATTAATTGAATTTATTTTGGAAAATACTTGACGTTGGATCAAGCTTGTTTATTGTTATAAAAAGGGTTGATTTTAATCTTATGGGAGATGGGTGTAATTAATCAAGTGGGAATAATCGAGCCATGATAAAAGTAAGCCAATCACATACACACATACAAACCAAAGTGAAATGTGCAACAATTGTCGTTGTATAAAGCCCAAGAGGAGGCATTGTGAGGTCGATTGCGATCGTGAAAACGATCGACTTACAAGGTATTAAAAGGGCTTGACATTAAGTCAAGATATTAGTTTGAAAAAGACTTTTGGTTTGGACAAGTATAATATGAATAGCATACATATAATTAAAGCATGAAATAAAATCCACATGAATAAGGTACACACATAATAACATGGTGGGGTAAAAAATCAAGCATGTTAGTTAGTTAGTATCCTAAATTCCTAAGATTAATCTAAGGAAGAAATCCCTAAACTAAGACTAAGTTCTAGGTTTTTTAGAATAAAGTTCCAATAATTAATTGGATTAAATCAAAATATTTAATAAAATTAATTATCAAAAATTAATTAATATTAAATAAAATAATTTAATAAAATTAAATAAGAATTGAGGACTTATTAAATAAAAGTTTTTTTTAGGATTAACAAAGACTCAAAACTAATTAGATTAAATTAAAATATTTAATAAAATTAATTATCAAAATTAATTAATATTAAATAAAATAATTTAATAAAACTAGTTAAATAAGAATTTGGAATCAAATAGAAATAGTGTTTTAGATTTTTTTTAAAATTAAGACCAAATTAATAATTAATCAAATTAAAATTCAATATTTAATAAAATTAATCATAGGTAGATTAATTAATATTAAATAATTTTTTTTAATAAAATCGACTAAATGGTTTGGAAATAATATTGTTATAAATTATGTTTTTAAAATGAAATAAAATATAATAATTTTAGATTTTTATCAATGATTAAAGTTAAGTTTTAAAAACAAAAAAACAGTGGGCCAAAACGTTAGCAAAAGGGGGGGTGTGGTTAAGAAAATCGCCTAGGCCCAACACCCAGAAGCCCACGCTGGGATGAGGGTCTACCAAGGGCCTTAGTCAACCCTGGTTGACTAATGGAGAAAGCTGGAGCGTTGGATCAATCAAAACCTAGATCTAAGGGTCTGTGACGTAAAGGCCACGGTGGAGCTGCAACAAGTGAGCGCGTGGGATTAAGGAGTGTACAGGGGCCGGTGACACTTGTCTCCGGTGAAAGGCTCCACCATGGCAGCCCATCACAAACGCAATAAACAAGGGAACGTATGAAATGGAATTCATTTGGCACTCAACTTTCTCTCACTTCGCTCTCCACGCTTCTCTCTCTCTCTCTCTCTTTCTCTCTCTCTAAATAGCTCTCTTTTTCTCATCAACAACCCAAACGTAACCCTAAAACTGCCGGAGAAGACGGTGGTGCGCGGTGGCCACCGCCGTCCTTCTCCGGCAACCACCCAAAACAAACCTAAACTACATAAACAATACCTGTAGATTTCAAATCCAAGGTCAGATTACCCAAAACCTCACCCCAAATCTCTTAATCGAAACCACTCAGAAAACCCTAGATTCGTCAAAAATAAACAAAACGAAACAATTAACAGAGGGGTTCAACACACAATCGCATGGAGATTACTAATCAAGCATCAAGGAGTAAAGAAGAAACGAATGATACCTAGATCGGAGTAATTCTGTTCTGAAGCTTTTCCAGCGAAGGTGAGGTTTTTTAACTTGCGTATCTTCTTCTTCTCTTCTTCTTTATATTTCTATTTGCTTCTATGATTGTTGTCGTGTTGAAATGGTGAGGAGTTTAGCTCTAATTAGCTTAGAGTTTCAATGTGAAACTCTGAGTAATTTTTCTTTGATTTTTTTTGGAGCTTTGGTGATTTGTTGTTAGGGAATTCCTGCAGAGGGATTGATTTCTAGGGTTTTTCTTTCCAAATGATTCTCCGGTTTTTTGGAGGCTCCATAAATTAGGTTTTTTTCCGCCGTTCTCTTCAGGTCCCCCCTTTCACGATTTTTCTATGCCTTTTTAAAGCCTCACCCAACTTATTGATTAAGTGTTGAATTTTGTCTTGTAATGTCCTCTAATGTTGCTTTCATTGTTCAGGTTATTATACATGTTGTTGGTTGATGTAGAATACGTAGGCTAGGAACAGATGGTACAGGGTCATAGCAGGTTTACGTTTGTGCAAGTTCAGCAGTGGTTTGTCTTCTTCTTGCAGGTTTGGTTTTGGATGCTTGTGCAATTGGTACAGCATAGCAGATGCACAGGCATGGTACGTTATGAGCAGGTCATTTTGGACTGTTGCAAGTGGTACGGTTCTCAAGTATTGGCATGGTTGTAGCAATTCAAGGCATGTTGTGAGTGGTATTGAAGAATTGGCTGCAGCTAGCTTTTTGGTTTGCAATATGCTGCCATGTATTTCTTTTTCCAACGTTATGAATTTAGAAATTGGAAAATTTTATGTGCACGAACATGTAAAAGGATAAAAACTTGTATTTAACATCACCTTGGTGTTGTGTTATTAAAAACAACAACTTGTATGCTTTATTGTTGTGGTTTTGGACATTTTGTGTTGTCTTGATTGTAAGCAGGAGACTTGTTGTGTCTTTGTAAACTAAACATGGATGATAGTGTTGACTCATGTGTAACTTGTAATAAAACATCAAATAATTAGTACCATTCAGCTTATGGCTCCAAGAAATTGGCAGTGTTATGCACACAAGGATTATGATCTTGCGATAGGTTTGAAATAAAAATAACCTCATCATTTTGCACCCATAACCACATTGAGGTTTGCGACAATTCTCACCCAACTTGAAACTAATCCCACCATGACTTGCAAAAGTAAAACATGATTTGGAAAGTCTTTAGGCCTTTAATCATCAGCTTGAAGACTTTGTGAAATTTCATTCATGACAAGACTTCTAAGTAAAATTAATGATCTTTTGCTTATTCAATGCATCTACACCTTCAATCCTTTTGAACCTTCTATTTGTGTTGGTAGGATACTTGAAAATGGATATTGACTGAATATGGATCATGGTTCGTGATCGTGTGATTAATTTTGTAAAATGGCTTCATGCAATCACACGGTCTTCCTTGGAATAAGTAGTAGCACAAGATTTGGTTAATGTAATAACTCAATGTATTTGGCCTATTCTTGGCTTTGAGCATTCTTGTAATAAATTGAGAAAAACTTGACTTGAGTTGGTCTTGAGAAAAGTCCAGAAAGCAACCACATGCTTGGCATAAAAAATGAGAGGGTAGGACAAATTTGGGGTATGACACATACATGTTATATATGTTGTGTTTGAACCAATTCATCATGTAATTCATGCCTGTAACAAGAGATAGCATAGAAAATGCAATTATAGGCCTATTTCAAGAACACTATCGGGTTTTGAAATAGGAGCCTCATCTGAAAAAACCACCACCACCATTGGATTCCTTATGAAATTCTATGGTAGGATAGACCTAAATTTTGTCTCAATCCATGGAGAAATGAGAAAGTTACAAGCTTCATGTTTTTTACCAAAATCTTGCCTTGCCTTGCCTTGGCCAGACCAAAAACAAGGCATGGCTCATATATCCCTGAGGTGGTTTTGATACACGGATGTATCACCACTCAGTGGTAGGAGGCGCGCACTGCACACAAGAGGTCTGGGGTTCGAATCCCCCTCGCCCCAGATCCTCTTTTTTACCATTTTTCCACTTTTTATCATTTTTTCATATTATTTTTAAATGATTTGAAAAATTAATAACTCTCTTAATTTTAATCATTTTTGGTTGATTCTTTTTTCTGAAAAATCACAAAAATAGTAAAATATTTTATTCTACAACAAAATCAAATTTATATTAGTTATTTAATATAATTAATATTTTTGTAAATAAATTCATTTAAATTGTTTTTAAACATTTTAAAAATGAATATTCATCTTGAAAATCAAAACCAAATGAGTTTTAAGTCATCTTGTGATTAAAACCTCATTTTTCAAACCTTAACCAAAAATCACAAGTGGTTTGTTTAAACCTATTTGGTATTTTTATCATTTTTTGTAAATAAATAATTTTGGGCCTCAATGTATTGTATAAGTCCCGATACCGTTAGAAACCTCGGCGCGATCGCCATTTTCAAACAAACAACTGGGTCTGCCCTCGTGTTTTAAGTCCCATTTCTTTTCTTTAAAGCACTTTTGGGCCTCTTGGTAGAGTGTAAGTCCCATCCCTTTGTAAATAAACAATTTTGGGCCTCAGTCACTTGTATAAGTCCCTGTACAAATTCAAAACAACAGTACAATCACTGTTAAAATTTGGGCCTCTCCCTGAGCTGTAAGCCCCGATCTCTGTTCAAAAATACTTTCTCATTTGATTTTGAATCCAAATGTATAGTTGCTATCAAAACTTTCTTTAATTTCTTTGAACAACTAACAAAACAGCATGGAAGCTCTACAACAGGTAAGTGTTTATCCGCTTTCATATAAATAACTGTATTGTGGGGTTGCTTCACTGTAAGTCTTCTTTCATACCTTTTAAATACTCATCATATATCAACTGTATATATACTAGTATAGTTATTTAGAGTTTTCCCCGGCAACTACGTCTAGAACTAGGTAAAGCCCTGTTGGTCACTCTTTAAATACAAACAAAACTAAATCCCCATAGGATTTCCAGATACAGTCTTCCCTTCTCTTGGGGTTAAACAATATGGAACAAAGAGAAAGGTAGTATTCTCGGTGAACCTTTTCTCAGACTGTCACCCCTAGAAATTGTCAAAGAAATTATACTCCCCAGAGTTGATCTATTCTCCGTGAATAACATCTCTTGAGTTTCTTCCAAACCCTCGAACTTTCCTGGAATGATCTCTTCTTTGTGAATTGCATTTCTTGAACTTATCTTGGTTTGGGGACCCACAGGCTTCCTAAAAGCATCCCCGCCTCCTCTTGGGCTTTGTACAAGGACCATTCGGTTTCTTAGAAGTTCTCATGCCCTCTCTTGGGCTTAATACAAGGACCCTAACGACCTCTTAAAGGTATAAGACAGAACTTAGTCATCCTTTGCTACAGAAGTCTTTCCAGTGTCAAACCTCAGGCCACTTTAGGGTTGATTCTCATCCCTTAAGGCCATTGCCCTCTTTTGGGCATCCTAAAAAAGATAAAACTCTTCAACACCAGTAGACTTGGACAGTCTAAACCCCCCTTGAGTCTCAAAGACATTCTCAAGTTCCTTTCAAACATAGGAAAAAACACCGATCACTCTGGATAAATCTCCAGCAGAAACCCGGTCTCTCTCATGAGAGTTCCCCACCCTTGGGCATGCCTTTGGATCTTTCCTCAACACAGTTATCCTCCTCTTGGGCTTTGTACAATGATCCTCCCACAGCGGAGCTAACCTTTTCAGAGTCTCTTGTTGAGTCAATCGCTTTTCAGACTCTCTTGTTGAGTCAATCATTTTTCAGACTCTCTTGTTGAGTTAATCACCTTTCAACACTCTCTTGTTGAGTATAAAAGACTCTCTTGTTGGGTCAATCTCTTTTTATCTTCAATCTCAGGCTTCGTACGAGACAACAAATCACTCTCTTGTTGAGTCAATCAACTTTCAGACTCTTTTGTTGGGTCAATCACCTTCGCAAGATTTCTTGTCGAGTCAACTCTTTTAGCCTCCGTATTGGGCTTTGTACAAGACATATAAAAGTACTCTCTTGTAGAGTCAAACTCGTTTCAGCCTCAATCTTGGGCTTTGTACATGACACGTATAGACCTCCCCGACAGGGTCAAACCCTTTTTTAGACTCCTCTTAGGCTTTGTATAATGATATCCCCGAAGAGTCAGTCTCTTTTTTAGCCTCGATCTTGGGCTGTGTACAAGATAGAATAAAACAATCTCTCGTTGAGTCGGTCTTATCCAGCCTCCTCTTAGGATTTGTATAAAGAAATCCCTAGCTGAGTCAATCAACCTCTTAGCATCAAACTTGTGCTTTGATCAAGGCATACAAAAATCAACAATTACTCTTTAGAGATGACAAATTCTCTCTCAGCCAAAACCCTTTAGCTTCATATCTTGGGCTTTGAACAAGATACAAATCACCTTTAGCTTCATGTCTTGGGCTTTGAACAAGACACCAAAATATCTTTTTCCTCCCTTACAATAGAGGGAACTACGATCGCTCTGATTTCCCTGTTTCGCTAAATGGGAATACGTAGGCATAAGATTGCGAAATCTTAGCGAGCATACTAATCAAAAGCTCTAAAGTCCAGTACCTTCATACATCAATAAAAAAAACATCAGATCTAGTACCTTACCAAAAGCCTCACGAACGGTCCAGACACTCTATTCTTAAACGAAATAACCTAAGACAGGCCCCCTATTTTGATAGCATCTGTAAACCAACAGTTATTTGTTTAAACTCAGTATGCAAGCAGGGTTAATTGGAGACATCTTTCATACCCCAAATTTGACCACTAAGATTCCCCATCATTGTGCAAATCATCATCACAATATGGAGGGACCATCATACCTCATTAGTCTCCCCAAAGATGGGTGAGCATACACTACAATCAAACTTAGGGTTTCAAGCCCTCTCAGAGCCTTAGACAAAGGATCAATCAAGGAATGACATAATCTTCAACTTGTCTAAACCTCTTAAACATCCACAATGGATCAAGAGGACTCCCACATCAAGGATCAATACTCAAGCCTGCAACATTCCAAGTGGATTAAGCCTCAAGATCGCCGGTGTCACCAAATTAGGGTTTTGGTCGACCAGGACCTCCAGATGGAAATTTCCCTCTGGGCATGAGCCAATGCTTCAAAGCATAACCCAAAATACTCCAAGGGACCTCATAAACCCCATCATTAAGTCAATTTAACCTCAGGGGATGCATTCATAAAAATCAGGGATTAGGGTTTCTTGACTTAATTCACCCCTAAGTTGACTTTTGGGATAAAACATGAGCCAAGACCTCAAGACATGATTTAAGGGTCTCCAATACACCACCTTGATCCATTTGCAACAATGGATTGATCCAAGAAGCTTGATTCACAAGTTTCAATTTCATCTGGACCACAATTAGGGTTTCGAAGGAAAAGTCAACTGTATCTTTGACTTTTGACTAAGACATGCTCCCAAACCTTGGGACATGATTCAATACACCCTATAACACCTATGAAATCATTCCATAAAGTTTTATTTAGGTCAAGGACTTGATTTCATAGAGGATCGCACAGTTTGGAATTCATCTGATAAAAAGTCAACTGTGCCCAAAAGACAAAGTTTGACTTTTTGATTTTTTGATCAATTATGGTTCCCTAACCCTAAAATGATGTTAATGTGTGATTGGAATCATCATTCATCAAGAAAAATCAAGAAAAGTGGGATAAATTGTAAAAGGGGTAACCATAAAAAACTTAGAAATTTTCTAAGTTATGGAACAAAGTGGCTAGGGTACCAACTTCCAAGGATCATAACTTGAGATCCAAACAACCATTTGGGCTGATCCAAAGATGGATTTGTAGCTCTCATGGCATACTTTAAAAGTGTCAACTACTCCTCATTCCAATTCATCATGGATTTTGAGTTATGGTTGGATCAAAATGGCTGAAAACATGAAATGTCACTTTTTCCAAGACTTAGTGAAATTTTCACTAAGTCAGAATCTGTTTCACTTTTTTCAAAATGTAGAGGCATTTTTCACTTGGATCCAAAAAGTTTCAAAACAAACTATGATCACACATGTGTTGTATTATATAAGGGCTTTCCAAAATGTCAAAGAAACCCATCAAATCCCATCTGAGCTAAGAGTTATGACAATGGCAATATGCCATGCTGCAACTGTCATAACAAGGTAGATTTGTGCATTTTGCTCGATTTGAGCAATTTGTGCAAATGACAAACAAGTTTATCCATCGGAACACCTCAGGGAGACACCAAGGAGGGACAAACACTGATCTATAAGCCTCCCAAGTCTTTGGAACTAAAAATAGCATGCCAAACCTAAAAAACCCTAAAGAGAGGACAAGACTCCAATTTTGTTTTGGAGCATTCAATGAATGCACCAAGGTGGCATGAACTGAGCCATTTCTAACTGAAACAGTCAAGGATGATCTCTGAACTAGGGAACCAGCTGCCTGTGCTCTAACCTCTAGTCAAGACTTGGATTCCTATTGATCAACATTTGCCAAACCTCTGCTGCAGTTGCCATTCCCTATTCCTTGCAAAACAAACTTGCTCTATTATAATTAGAGCTCATTTGTGCTTAGTTTAAGTACACCAAAGCCATCAAACAGATGCTTTCCTCAAAATTACCTTCTCACTTCCAAACTTGCCTTCCAAAGAAAGTCACTATCGGGTTTTGAGTTTGAGAGCCATTCCAACCAAACCAATCACACACACACCTCATAAACATCATATAGAAGTGATCCAAACACTTAAACAACAATTGTAACACTGATTTCTCAGAATCACCATCTAGTTGCTCAAGGTTTTAACCAAGTTGCAGCTGAGATGCCATGAAGTGATCCAGCCATTTCCAATCAAGTCCAAGCATTCAAACACACTCCATAAGGTGTAGGGAAGCTATTCAGATCATCACAACTCATCTGTAACACATCCAACTCAAAAATCACATTGCTCTTGCTGTCACGACCTTCAAGTAAGCCTAAACTTGGTCATCTCTTAATCTATGCATATTTCCTCGTACAATACTTTTGCCAAATGTTCATAATCACGCATATAATGTTTCCCCTCAATTAATTGATTTGTTTGAATCGTGTATCAAAATTCTCAGCCTTCATGCAAATTTTAGGGTTCTTGAGGTTTTGTCTTGATTTCTTATTTCATGCTTAAAATAAATGAAATTAAAGACCATAGACATGATTATGAGGTGAAAACGAGCAGATTGATATGTGGATTGTGTGATTTCATCAAGTATTCAGTGAGATTGGATAGAAAATGCAAATCAGGCCAAACTCAGAACACGCGTGTAACGCCCCAATTTGTTTAATTCTATTTATTTATTTCATTTATGTGAATTTTGTGAAATGTGTGAATTTATTGTATTTTACCTGCTAATTGAGTTAATTGGTTAATTTCTCTGATAGATAAAATATTTGCATTAAATTATAATTTCTTCTCAACTTTTATTTCCCGAAATATATTTCATCGGTATGTTTATGTTTTATCGCATTTTGAGAGCGTTTGGGAGATATTTGAGCTGAGGGGTATTTTGGTCTTTTGCTTGGGTAAGTTTTATGTTTTCATTTAAATAGAGAGAAAAGAGAGAGAAAGGAAAAGAAAAGAAAGAAAAGGGGAAGAAGAGAAAAAAGAAGAGAAGGAAAAAGAGAGAAGAGGAAAAAGAGGAAAATCGAGGAAATCTCCGTTTCAAGCGCGAATAATCAGGTAAGGGTGAGAAGTTTCGATTATATCTTGCTTGTATATGTATATGTGTATGTTTTCTTAGATTGTTTTGGTTGTTTTCTTTAGTTTTCATTTTAGGTCGAAATGGTAGAAATGATTAAAAATCGATGTTTTCACGGACGAAAGTCGAAATAACTCGCGTAGTAGAGTCGAGTGATGTTGGGTCGTGATTTAGCGTGATTGTTTGATTGAATTGAGTTGATTTCATAACTTTTGCGTTTTTGATATATATCGATGTTTTTGTGCAAATTGATGTTGTGATCGAGTAAAAATGTTTGGATATGTCTGGGAGCCTTGGTATAGGTTGATATTTAATCGGAAATGGTCGTTGGTGTGTTTTCGAGTGGTTTTGATCGAGTTTGGAATTGGGTTAAATTGATAAAACTATGTGTCAAAATATTTCAACCGTGAAAAATGTGTTGGATGGCCTTTTAATGATGAAAATATTGTAGTACGTTGAATTCTGAGATCGCAGCTTTTTACGAAATCGAAAATGGATGTCCGGAAGTCTAAAAATGGTGTTTTTAAGGCTGAGTTGCAGCAGGTATCGCGCTCAGCGCGCAGTCTGTGCGCTTAGCGTGGTCTGGGCAAAAATGAAAAATTCCAAAACTTCAAAAATTCATAACTTTTGATCCGTAAGTCCGTTTTGGTCCCCGTTCGAAGCGTTGGGAAGTTAATGAAATATTATTTCTGTTAAAAATGGTTTGGAGGGTAAAAGATGGTTTAATTAATTCGTGGTTTTGAAAAATAGTTGGGTGGTCGGGTTTTTATCCCGTTAAATGCGTGCGGTTGGTGTTTTACTGTGTGTTGTGCTATTGTTGTGTAACGTGGAGCTTTTATGTGGTTTATATGATGTTGATGGATATGATAGTGATGTTGTTGTGTGGTAAAGTACATTATTTGATTGAATATCAATGTATGTTGTTATGATATTTTGTGGGATTGTTGTGGTTTGTATGATGTTGAAGCATGTGATAAGTTGTTGTGATTGTTGTGGTTGATGGTGAGTAATTCTTGATGTGAATTGATATGAATGTATATGCTAAAATGCTAATTGTGGTGGTTATTGATTATGATGAAATGCATTTTTTTATGTGAAATTCAATGTGTGTTATTTGGTGGCCTTATGGCAAGTAAGTGCATTGTTTGAATTGATTTCCAATGCATGAATATTGATGATGAGATAATTCATATTATTGAATTATGGTGATGCATTTGATTGTCATGAGTTCTTTTATGTCAAGCATCATGATATGCATCTTGTGATGTCGTGTGCCCTTGTGGGGTGTGAGTGACGAATCGATTCCAGATGGAATCCACTATAACATCGTGCGCCTTATACAAAGAGGACTTAAAGTGATGATTATAGACGATCGTGCACCTTATACAAAGAGGACTTAAAGCGATCGGATCGCGCGCCTTATACAAAGAGGACTTAAAGCGATCCATAAACGTCGTGCGCCTTATACCAAGAGGACTTAAAGCGACGGGGAACATCGTTTGCCCGATGGGGTGTTACATGAGTAATCCTAAGTAACAAGCGATGGTTCCAATAGTTCCTGAGTGAACTAGTGTTGAGAATGATGGATGGATGGTACTGCATGGCATTTGCATAGAGTCGTTGTGTCGGTCTCTTTGCATTTGCATGAATCATGAATGGATTGATTATGTGTGAAAAATCATGAATGGATTGGTTATGTGTGGAAAATCATGAATGGATTGATTATGTGTGGAAAATCATGAATGGATTGACTATGTCTTAAGTTTGTGATAGCATTGGTGAATGGATGTGCATATGTGATAAATGCATTGGTTGTGGATAATATGTTTTATGTATAGACATGCTATGTGATGTGGTGATGTGTTTCCATATGTCATAACTTTGGTGTGCATTATGTGTGAATGTGTTATTATGTTGGTATAATTGAGATATGCTATATGTATTGTATGTGATACTTGTGGTGAGAATAACTATGCATGTGAATTTTTATGTGTTTTTGCATATTATTATGCAATCTTGATTTAGTTGTTATTTCTCACCATTCTGCTGTGGTTTGTTGCTCTATGAGGCAATTGTAGATTAGCGTCTTGGAGGCTTTTGTGAAGATTAGTCCTCCGTCCTTTGTCGTCTGTCTGCTCTGATATGTAACATAGGAGTCGGGGGAACGATTTTTATTATATATATGTATACATTTGTTGAATATATTTTGTATTAGCTCTGTATGAATATTCTGACGTTATAAAACGATTCATTTTGTAAAACAATTCAGTTATGGATATTTTCGCTGTATTCCATAATTGACCTTTCCTTTTGTTGGAAAAAGTTTCCCTTGTATGTTTATTCCATTTTGTGTTATGTATCAAATTTATGAGCAGGGATTGCATTTTCTTTCCTTATTTGTGGCATCCTTGTTTCTGTCGGAAAAATAAATTTTTATTTACTCTGATTTAATTATGTATTATTTATTCGCGATGGGAATTAGGGTGTTACAATAGTGGTATCAGAGCAGGTCGGTCCGTCCGACCAAGTTGTTGAGTCAGTTGGTGTGACAGTGGAATACTGTCGTTGTTGTTTGTCCCTTAGTACGTGATATGTGTGGAAGCACTGTCAGTACTTTATGGTTTTCTAATCTTTTGTCTTTAGGTTTGAGAATGAGATAAGTGGGGGAGAAGCTTGTACTTCTCCAAGTTGCTTCGGTTGTGTACCGTTGGTTGCAAGAGTGTAAGTGTTGTTTGGACAGTATTGTTCCCGGTTCCGGAGGGAATGCGGAGGTAAGGTTTATGTTAACTAAGGATTTATGCCTTAGGTAGTTTTGTGCACGAGATGCAAGAAAGGCTATTATAGTTTGGTAAAGACGGTTTATACCCCATCATGATTGTCGGCTGTCTATTGACAAATTGAGGAACTGATCACCCTTAATCCGTTGTTGATAGTAGACAAAATTATGTTGGATGGAATAGACATGTCTTTCCGACTTTGATAGTATGTGCAATGAATTATTTGGAATTAAGGAAATGATTACGGATTATTTTGTTGAGTCGATGAAGATTCTTATATCTGAAGGTGAGGCGGATTAGAGGTTTTGGTATGTTGGTCTAGTTGGGAAGTCTTTGAGAGAGAACGATTGGGTATCGTTAATGGTTGTTCTCAGAGAGTAAAGTGTGAACTTAAATTTGACGAATGTGAGGATTTGAGGTTTGGATCTGCTAAGTAAGTGGGAAAACTTGTAGGAAGTGAAACTCAGATGTTGTTATGTTTGTGATGATAGTTTTCTAGAAATTGGCAGAAAGGCCACATTGATGAGCTGCCAGTGGTGCGTGATTTTCAGATGTATTTCCGGATGGATTATTGGAGGTTAGCATTAGAAGTACCCTGACTGATAGAGCAGTTGGAAGATTTACTGGAAAGGAGAATTGTGAGGCCAAGTGTGTCGTCTTGGAGAGCTCCAATATTGTTAGTAACAAAAAGGAGGGATGATTGAACGGAATAACAAGCATGATGTGTATAATGGTATTGAGACTTTGGAAAGCGAACTTAGAGTTCTGGTGAGGTTTGGAGTCTTTGGAGCTTTAGAGCATTAATGGAAATCTTGAGAAAACCCTTATGTGCGGGTGTAATATTGATATTAAGAAGGTGTTTGACAAAAAGGTCAAACCTCGCGTCTTCAGAAAAGGAGACCTCGTGCTCAAGAAGATACAATCATTTCTCACTGATTCTCGGGGCAAATGGACTCCGAATTATGATGGTCCCTATGTGGTCATGAAAGCATTCTCAGGCGGCGCCTTGAGACTCGCAACCATGGATCGAGAGAAATTTACCTACCCCACAAATGTTGACGTAGTCAAGAAATACTTCACCTAAATAAAATTAAAAAAAAAACGCCTTGGTGGATTGAAAACCCAAAAGGGTGGTCCAGGCAAAAATTAGAGACATGATAAAAAATCATCCCGGTGGATTGGAAACATCACAGTACAATCCAGGCAAAAATTAGGGATAATGGTAGGTAACTATGTTCAACAAAGGGCAAATCCCTCAGCTGTAGTAATGCCATCGGTCAGGAAAACGCCAGTCAAGGTCATCTTCGACAGAAGCTCAGGATGTCTAGAATTCAAAGTTGGTAGAAGGATAGCGGTCGTTATGTTTCAATGCAGCCCTTTTCCCTTAAATTACCATTTTCTAACTTTGTAAATACTCTATGGAATCACGCGCTTGGCTGATTTCCATCCTATCAATAAAATTTGAGCCCTAGTGCTTTTGTTTGCAATTCTTATTTGTTTTAGCTTTAGCTTTACAGAACGACATTTTAACGATTCTTGAAATGAAACAAAAATGAATTTCCTTGTCAAACTTTTTCTGCTTTTCAAAATAAAGATGGCAATTTCTTTTAACTGTTGAACATCGAAAGAACATCGATCGCTTCTCTAGAAGTAATAGAACCTCAAAGTGCAGAATCAAAGTACTCCTTCTAAACCAGTACACCTGAATGAAGGATCAAATGTGTCAGAGATCGTGTTTCATCTGACACACCCCCCGACAGAGTTCTTATCTCCTAAGCCCGACCAACAGTGTTCCCCACGGGGACTATCTCTCCTAAGCAAGGCAGAATTGCTATCATAAACCAGTGATACTTTTCATGTCCCACTGTGGCGGAGTATCCAGTCATGTTCATCTATTAGTCTATATGTCGGGTCAGTTTTGTCAGCATAAACATACATACATCATGCATTATTAATTTACATTTATATTCATATTGCATCACTATCACTCTAGCCGGTCTTGTTCCCAAGTGATAAAAGTCCTCTCAATCGAGTTGTCCGTTCTTTCCTTGTCAGGAAACGTCGTGTCCGAACAACCTCTCCTCCAGTTTATTTCTGGATTGAAGTTGGTCCCTTGACCACTTTGATAACTTGAACCTCAGAAAAACAAGAAGACCTACGACAAACGTCACTTTTCGCCATTGAAGATGATATCTTCACTTTCCCGAATTAAGTAATCCCCTAAGAAAGCCTCTTAATCAAAGACTCGACAATACAGCAGTTCTCCTTCAGAAAATTCGCTGACAAAAAAGGTCATCAGCACCTCAGGATTGGATTGCATCACATGGCATTCCTCCGAGAAGATCTCGAGGAAAAGTGTGATGTAATATCCCCAAGCAACAACAGTCTCTCAAGAGACTCGCTTTCCCCAGTAGAGTCGCCAAATGGCGTCTCCAAACAGAGAAGTTTGTGCACCTCTACCACTGAGACGAATGGGTTCCCCAGCAAGTCTGACATCAAAACTTTTTTTCGTCAAATGGCATCTCCCCGGGAAAATTCGCCGAGAAGTTTGGGGGAAATCCGCTACGAATAGCGTCCCTTGTCAAGAAAGTTTATTGACAAAAGAAACTGAGACCAGATCCTTGGTAGGAAACTAGGATCGAGGGGAAGTTACACCATAAACTTAGACCAGTTCCTTGGTAGGAAACGAAGAGCGAGGGGAAGTTTATTCCAGAAACTTAGACCAGTTCCTTGGTAGGAAACCAGGATCGAGGGGAAGTTTATTTCAGAAACTGGGACCAGTTCCTTGGTAGGAAACCAGGATCGAGGGGAAGTTTACATCAGAAACTGAGACCAGTTCCTTGGTAGGAAACCAGGATCGAGGGGAAGTTTATCTCAAAAGAAAACTTAGACCAGTTCCTGGGTAGGAAACCAGGATCGAGGGGAAGTTTTATCTTTTCTAAGCATCATCGCTTAGCAAAAAAAGATGAATGCGTAAACTTCCATTCATAACCACCATCAAAATTTTGGGTATTCCGATATTTAATCCTCTTGCACCCCGAATGGCCGAAGACCTTCGCCATTCACACCTTCGGGTCCAAGAAGATTAAATAGGGGCATCTGTCATACCCCAAATTTTGACCACTAAGATTCCCCATCATTGTGAAAATCATCATCGCAATATGGATGGACCATCATACCTCATTAGTCTCCCCAAAGATGGGTGAGCATACACTACAATCAAACTTAGGGTTTCAAGCCCTCTCAGAGCCTTAGACAAAGGATTAATCAAGGAATGACATAATCTTCAACTTGTCTAAACCTCTCAAGCATCCACAATGGATCAAGAGGACTCCCACATCAAGGATCAAGCACAAGGCTGCAACATTCCAAGTGGATTAAGCCTCAAGATCGCCAGTGTCACCAAATTAGGGTTTTGGTCGACTAGGGCCTCCAGATGGAAATTTTCCTCTGGGCATGAGCCAATGCTTCAAAGAATAACCCAAAATACTCCAAGGGACCTCATAAACCCTATCATCAAGTCAATTTAACCTCAGGGGATGCATTTATAAAAATCAAGGATTAGGGTTTCTTGAGCTAATTCACCCCTAAGTTGACTTTTGGGACAAAACATGAGCCAAGACCTCAAGACATGATTTGAGGGTCTCCAATACACCACCTTGATCCATTTTCAACAATGGATTGATCCAAGAATCTTGATTCACCAGTTTCAATTTCATCTGGACCACAATTAGGGTTTCGAAGGAAAAGTCAACTGTATCTTTGACTTTTGACCAAGACATGCTCCCAAACCTTGGGACATGATTCAATACACCCTATAACACCTATGAAATCAATTCATCAAGTTTGATTTAGGTCAAGGACTTGATTTCATAGAGGATCGCACAGTTTGGAATTCATCTGATAAAAAGTCAACTGTGCCCAAAAGTCAAAGTTTGACTTTTTGATTTTTTGATCAATTATGGTTCCCTAACCCTAAAATGATGTTAATGTGTGTCGCTCCCAGGATTTTCATCCAGGTACAAATGCGAGAGTGGCGCGGAAAAACAGAGTCGCCAGCCGTGTAAATTTATCCCAAGAGAGGGAAAGGGAACACCGTATAAACCTGAGGAAGAGGGAAAGGAATGGTCATCGCAACCATAACCTGGGTTCGGGAGTCGGTTACACGAGGGGAAGGTGCTAGCACCCCACGCGTCCATCTTACTCGATGGGATCCACGCTGGTTGTCTATTCTAAGGGTGAGTTATACTATCATCTAGGGCTGTACTAAGACGGAGAGGGGAAAACAAGGACAAACTCGGTAGGACGTCGACGTCCTAGGCCTACGTACCCCCTTTGTGCAATGGGGAATTCAGAGTCAACGTAGTTCAGACCAAGTTCTTTTTGTGTTTTTTATGAGCGACGTTAAGTTCGTGTCCGGCAGTTAGGGTCGATGCCTGTTTGCGACTCAGACGGAAGGTAACGTGCCCTTTTTGAAAATAGCCTTTAAGTTTGGAAATCCCGAAGGACAAAAAGGTTTGAAGTTGGTTTGTGTTTTTTAGGACAGAAGTGGCTTAAGTTAGTTCCTAAATTGCATTGCACCAAAGTCTAAGGAACAGGGGCGAATACTTAACGCATCGTCCCAAGACAGGACGCTCGCTAAGCACTCTAGAAAGATGAGAGGAAGCCCCTCATTTCTCATTCCCCACGCTTAAGGCTCGTGCGCAATACAATTTATCCTTATTAAGTGTTTTAAAGAAAGTTTGAGATGAGAAGAGAAGACACAAGGGTAACTCTACAGGGGGCTATGAGTCCTAAAGTCATCATGCATGGGTGACCTACGGTTAGTGAGGTTTGACGACAACCTAAATCCTAAAGGAAGAAGATGAGAGAAGGAAGAAGGGTAAAGGTGAATATGGATGCTTATCCATACCCTTAAAGAACTTACCTTAGTCCCTGCATAAAAGGTTAGTACGAAACGGACATAAATAATATCAAGGCAAGTGAAAATCAAACAATGGCAAACAATAGAGATAATAATCCAAACATGGATCCAGAAATCAAAGAAACAACCCCAAAGCAAATGGCACAAGTGCCTTTCAAACAAGGACTTAGGCATGATCAGAAATACACATATAAGAGATCTCAAGTGAAAGCAAATCAAATAATTGGAGAAATAACTCCTAAAATTCCCAAACTAAATATCAATATTTCCCAATCAGAGACAAACCAAATACCAAAAATCCCTGCAAAAAATCAAGAAGTTAGCCATTCAAATGATTAGCCAAAGCTCAGGTGAGGAGTGGGGTTCAGTGTGCAAGAAAGAGGACCAGAATGCAATATGAAATAATAATTAAAAATGATATAAAAATATTTTAATTCATTTTAGGATGTTATCTAATAGATGCAAAAAGAATGGATTAAAAATCTATTATAGATGAGGAGAAATAAAATAAACAATTTCAAGTATGCATGAAATGTGTGATGCAAAAAGAAATTGAATAAATATTTAATTTAGATGATGAAAAATAAAATAAAAATAAAAATAAAATTTGTAAAATTTTATAAAATGGTGAAAATGATGTATGAATTTTTTAGTAATTTTTTAATGCATGAATGTATTTTTAAAAATTAAAAATGAAATATAATAAATAAAATAAAAATAAAATGACATAAAAGTGATGGGGGTGCAATGAGTAAAGAATTGCATTGAAAATGATATGGGCTGAAGAGTGGGGGGTGCGAATAGCAGCCCAACCCATCAGCGAAAAAAAAATAAAAAAATAAAAAAAGAAACACGTATGGACTTGGTCAACCATCAGACTCCACATGGGCGTTAGGATCAATCGTACGCTCTGCAGTCAGTCAACAAAATCCAAAGGTATGTGAGATCAATGGTCAGGATGAAAAGGCCCACCATACTTACCAAACACGCACACCCACGTGACCGGTCAGTACGCTATACCCCCCATGTGCCTGGCACATGCCAGTTTTAATGTGCTGGCAACCGGTCACTCGTTTGATGCATCCAACGCGTATAATGAAGTCCACAGAAATAAAAGTAATAAAAAAGAAAAATTGTGACTGGGTGCACACGGTAGTTAGCATGGTAAGGCGCACATACAATTAAATAAAATAAAAATAAAAATTAGAACATGTGGCGCCCTGAGAACCGTGCAATCAAGGGAATGGATGGACGAGATTGCGTCTTCAACCTTCCTTCGCCGTAACCCTCACAGCCGCCGGAGCTAGGGTTCCGGCCGCCGTCCTTCGCCACCTGCAATCAAAAACCTGCCCAAAAATCCAAGACCCTTATACCGTTCGAACCAGAATTCCACGAGGGTTCCAAATCTCTCATCAAAAATCACAAATAATCAACATATAATGAAAAACGAAGGGATTAATGTTAGGGCATAAAACTTTAAATTATCATTACAAGCAAACCACACGTCCAAATTTAAAAGTAAATATATCAGGATGATCAGTGACAATCACACAACAATATAGACATAAAAAAAGGGAGTTTTAGGAGCACGAAAAAATCCACCCACCTGAGATGGTGCAACTCTAATTCTTGCTTTTGGCTGCGAATGGTGGTTGATTTGCACTCTAGAGATCACCAGGAGAAGGTTTGTGGAAGAACTTTGAAGAAACTCCTTGTAGATTGAGAGATCCAATGAATTCAAGAATTAGGGTTCAACTTTCTTTTCTCCAAAATATCACGTGTGTATCGCTCTAACCAGTGCATGGATAGGTTTAAATAGGCTAGGGTTTTCCTCTGATGATGAATTGGGCTTGGGCAATTCATTGTTTAATGATTTTTGAATAATTTTGGAAAAATGCATAATGTGAATTACACCTCTCTCTATGCATGTATACTTAAGAAATCCATGATAGATCACCCATATGTGAATTGCTAATTACACCACAATTGAACTTGGGCCTTGAAAACAATTGATTCATGAGTTTTAAGCATTTTGGCAATTTTGAATAATGGAGAATAAGTGATAAATATGCCATGGAACCACTTGGTTAAAAATCCAAAAATGCTTCTTAGGAATTGTTTTTGGATGTTGGAACATGTCTTGAAGAAATGGAATTAATCATAGGTCCATATGTCCCAAAACCTAAAAGTTGTGAAAATGAAACCCTAAAAACCACTTTGCCTTCTTTTGACCATAACTTGAGTTTCACAAATGATATGGAGACCCACTAGTACTTGTTGGAAAGAGGAGAAAAAGATATTCAACTTTCATGTTGGAGAAAAATTCATTTTAAGCTTCTTTGATGATGAAAAGTCTAGTTGAATGCAGTGCAGGAACTTGCCCAAAAAGGAAACTTTCAAATTATAGGTCATTTCCATTTTTAGTAACTTTTGTGCCAACTCCTGATTTCTGACAAATGGCATGAAACTTGACTCTTGATGACCATATGAGGATGTGAGACCTTGAAAACCTTGGAGAGAACCTCAAAATTCCACAGTTGACTTTTCCTCTCACTGTTGACTTTTACCCCATTTACTTGATTTTCAATCCATTGGCCAATTGAACTTCTCCTGAACCAAACTGATGGACAACCTCCCATTCCTAGGTACTTAGGGACACAAGGAATATCATAGAATCAAGTCTTGCCCAAAAAATCAGAAATAAACTGACTTTATAGCAAACCCTAGTTGTGGTACCCTCAGTCTAGGAGGAAATAACACAGTCTCCAAATTCAAATTCCTCTGAATATGATGTGTATCCTCTCCAACAAAGATAAGATATGCCATTTGATGATGATAAAAACCCAAGGAGCTTGCCCATTGGAGCAATAAACCCAAGAATCTCAAAACCCTAATCTATGCACTGGTTAGGAGAAAGTGATCCACTTGAGCTCTCCTGCTTGACCCTTTGAAGAATATCTCATGTACCTTGACCCCATGCTAAGAACCAATGATAATGCAGAATGCAATGCAATATAAGCCAGTTAGTACTAAAGTAAGGGGAGCAAATTTTGGGGTGCAACAATGTGTGATTGGAATCATCATTCATCAAGAAAAATCAAGAAAAGTGGGATAACTTGTAAAAGGGGTAACCATAAAAAACTTATAAATTTTCTAAGTTATGGAACAAAATGGCTAGGGTACCAACTTCCAAGGATCATAACTTGAGATCCAAGTAACCATTTGGGCTGATCCAAACATAGATTTGTAGCTCTCATGGCATACTTTAAAAGTGTCAACTACACCTCATTCCAATTCATCATGGATTTTGAGTTATGGTTGGATCAAAATGGCTGAAAACATGAAATGTCACTTTTTCCAACACTTAGTGAAATTTTCACTAAGTCAGAATCTGTTTCACTTTTTCCAAAATGTAAGGGCATTTTTCACTTGGATCCAAAAAGTGTCAAGATAAACTATGATCACACATATGTTGTATCATATGAGAGCTTTCCAAAATGGCCAAGAACTCCATAAAACTCCACTTAAGCCATGAGATATGACAATGGCAATGTGCCTTGCTGCAAACTGTCATGACAAGGCAGATTTGAGAATTTTGCTCTATTTGAGCAATTTATGCAAATGACAAACAAGTTTATCCATCTGAACACCTCAGGAGGAAACCAATGAGGGACAAACACTGATCCATAAGCCTCCCAAGTCTTTGGAACTAAAAATATCATGCCAAACCTAAAAAACCCAAAAGAGGGGACAAGACTCCAATTTTATTTTGAAGCATTCAATGGATGCACCAAGGTGGCATGAACTGAGCCATTTCCAACTGAATAAGTCAAGGATGATCTCTGAACTAGGGAACCAGCAGCCTGTGCTCTAACCTCTAGTCAATGGCTAGAGGAGACTTGGATTCCTATTGATCAACATTTGCCAAACCTCTGCTGTAGTTGCAATTCCCTATTCCTTGCAAAACAAACTTGCTCTACTATAAATAGAGCTCATTTGTGCTCAGTTTAAATACACCAAAGCCATCAAATAGATGCTTTCCTCAACATCACCTTCTCACTTCCAAACTTGCCTTCCAAAGCAAGTCACTATCGGGTTTTGAGTTTGAGAGCCATTCCAACCAAACCAATCACACACACACACCTCATAAACATCATATAGAAGTGATCCAAACACTTAAACAACAACTGTAACACTAATTTCTCAGAATCACCAGCCAGTTGCTCAAGGTTTTAACCAAGTTGCAGCTGAGATGCCATGAAGTGATCCAGCCATTTCCAATCAAGTCCAAGCATTCAAACACACTCCATATGGTGTAGGGAAGCTGTTCAGATCATCACAACTCAAATGTAACATCTCCAACTCAAAAATCACATTGCTCTTGCTGTCACGACCTTCAAGTAAGCCTAAACTTGGTCATCTCTTAATCTTTGCATATTTCCTCGCACAATACTTTTGCCAAATGTTCATAATCATGCATAGAATGTTTCCCCTCAATTAATTGCTTTGTTTGAATCATGAATCAAAATTCTCAGCCTTCATGCAAATTTTAGGGTTCTTGAGGTTTTGTCTTGATTTCTTATTCCATGCTTTAAATAAATGAAATTAAAGACCATAGACATGATCGTGAGGCGAAAACGAGCAGATTGATATGTGGATTGTGTGATTTCATCAAATATTCAGTGAGATTGGATAGAAAATGAAAATCATGCCAAACTCAGAACACGCGCGTGTTCTTGCCATGTTCTTGGCGCTTTTTTCACAAATTCAAATATTTGAATTTTATGATTTTATTTAATTGATTCAAAAATTAATTTCTCTCTGAGTTTTAATGATTTTGAGTTGATTCTTTTTTTAATAATTCACAAAAATGTTAAAATATTTTATTTTGCCAAAAATTCCCAAAAATATTATTTATTTCATATACTTTATATTTTTGCAAAGAATTAATCTTTTATTTGTTTTTTAACGCTTAAAATATTTTTTTCCTCCTTGATTTTCCAAATTTAATTGGTTTCCAATCATTTTGTGGATATAAACATGATTTTTCAAACATTAATTCAAGATCACAACTTGTTTTTCAGACATGCTTGATATTTTTGATCATTTTAAATAAATTTTTATTTAATTATAATACCTTTTGAAATTAATTTAGGGTTTTGATCTTAATCACCCTAAACAAATCATTTTCAAACACTCATGGACCTCTAATAGAGTGTAAGACCCAACCCCTCTTGAAAACCAAAATATTTTGGGCCTCAGTGTATTGTATAAGTCCCGATACCGTCAAAAAGTTCGACACGATCGTCGCCTTTTTAACAAAAAATATTTGGGCTTCTCCTTGAGCTATAAGACCCATCTTTATTCATTTTCAAACTCTTTGGGCCTCTAATAGAGTGTAAGACCCAATCCCCTTTTAACCAAAACCTTTTTGGACCTCAGATATTGTATAAGTCCCTCTGCGGTAAAGGAAAAAATCTCGGCGCGATCGCCAGTTCAAAAATCAAACAACCCTGGGCCTACCCTCGTGTTGTAAGTCCTATTTCTTTTATTTAAAAACTTTTTGGGCCTCTATTAGAGTGTAAGATCCAACCCCTTTGTAAATACACCACTTTTTGGGCCTCAGTCATTGTATAAGTCCCGCTGTATTTTCAAAAACCTCGGCGATCGCCGTTTTCGAACAAATAACCCTGGGATTCTCCTTGAGCTGTAAGTCCCATCTCTTGTACAAAAATAAATATTTTGGCCTCTAATAGAGTGTAAGACCCATCCCCTTGTACATAAAAACTTTTTGGGCCTCACATATTGTATAAGTCCCTCTGTACGGTTTTCAAAACAACAGTGCGATCATCTTTAAAACTTGGGCCTCTCCTTGAGTTGTAAGCCCTAACAATCTTGTCAAAGCACTTTCTCCTTTGATTTTGAATTCAAATATATGTTGTTATCAAAACTTTCTTTGTTGAACAACTAACAAAACAACATGGAAGCTCAACAATGGGTAAGTGTTTATCCGCTTTCATTTATCGTTTTCATATGTATATAACTGTATTGTGGGGCTGTTTCACTGTACGTCTTCTTTCACATCTTTTTATATACTTGTCAAATATCCACTGTGTAATACTAGTATAGTTATTTAGAGTTTTCCCCGGCAACTACGTCTAGCACTAGGTAAAGCCTGTTGGTCACTCTTAAATACAAGCAAAACTAGATCCCCCGTAGGATTCCAGATACAGTCTTCCTTTCTCTTAGGGTTAAACAATATGGAACAAAGAGAAAGGCAGTATTCTCGGTGAACGTTTTCTCAGACTGTCACCCTTAGAAATTGTCAAAGAAAATCTAACTCCCCAGAGATGATCTTTTTTCCGTGAATGGCATCTCTTGAGTTTCTTCCAAATTCTCAACTTTCTTGGAATAATCTCTTCTCTGTGAATTGCATTTCTTGAACTTCTCTTGGTTTGGGGACCCACAGACTTCCTAAAAGCATCCCCGCCTCTTCTTGGACGTTGTACAAGGACCCTTCGGCTTCTTAGAAGTTCTCATGCCTTCTCTTGGGCTTAATACAAGGACCCTGATGACCTCTTAAAGGTATAAGACAGAACTTAGTCATCCTTTGCTAGAGCAGTCTTTCCCGCGTCAAAACTCCAGCCATTGTCGGGTTGATACTCATCCCTTAATTCTCGTGCCTCCTCTTGGGCATTGTACAAAAGATAAAACTCTGGACATGGACAGTCTAAAACTCTTAAGTCTCAAAGACATTCTCAAGTTCCTTTCAAACATAGGAAAAAACACCGATCACCCTGGATCAATCTCCAGCAGAAACCCGATCTCTCTCATGAGAGTTCCCCACACTTGGACCTGCTTCAGGATCTAAATAATCCTTAGCGGTAAGTCAGCCTCCTCTTGGGCTTTGTACAAATGATTCTCCCTAGCGAAGCTAACCCTTTCAGACTCTCTTGTTGAGTCAATCTCCCTTTAGCCTCCGTCTTGGGCTTTGTACAAGACACATATAAAACACTCTCTTGTTTAGTATAAAAGACTCTCTTGTTGAGTCAATCTCTTTTTAGCCTCAATCTCGGGCTTTGTACGAGATAGAAAAAACACTCTCTTGTTGAGTGTAAAAGACTCTCTTGTTGAGTCAATCTCCTTTTAGCCTCAATCTCGGGCTTCGTACGAGACAGCAAATTACTCGCTTGTTGAGTATAAAAGACTCTCTTGTTGAGTCAATCAACCTTCAAACTCTCTTGTTGAGTCAATCACCTGTTCAAGACTCTCTTGTTGAGTCAACCTTTTTTAGCCTCCGTCTTGGGCTTTATACAGGACAGATAAAAGTACTCTCTTGTTGAGTCAAACCATCTCAGACTCCATCTTGGGCTTTATACAAGATATGTTCTCCCCAACGGAGTCAAAATCCCTTTTAGCCTAAATCTTGGGCTTTGTACAAGACAGAAAGAACATTTTCCCCAGAAAAGTGAAACTTCTAGCCTCCTCTTAGGCTTTGTATAAAGAAAACCCCGGTGAGTCAATCAACCTTTTAGCATCAAATTTGTGCCTTGCTCACAGCATACAAACACCAACAACTCCTCTTTAGAGATGACAAATTCTCTCTCAGTCAAACCTTTAGCTTCATATCTTGGGCTTTGAACAAGATACAAATCACCTTTAGCTTCATGTCTTGGGCTTTGAACAAGGCACCAAAACATCCCTTTCCTCCCATAGAATAGGAGGAACTACGATCGCTCTGATTTCCCTGTTTCGTTAAACGGGGATACGTAGACATAAGAGTACAAAATCTTACCGAGCACACTAATCAAAACCCCGAAATCCCGTACCTTCATACAAAGCATCAAACCTAACACCTTACCAGAAGCCTCACAGATAATCCAGACACTTGTATTCTTAAGAAAATAACCCTAAGAAGGACCCCCTATTTTGATAGCATCTGTAAACCAACAATTTTGATTGTTTAACCTCAATACGCAAGCAGGGTTAATTGGAGACATCTATTTTTCTTCCTTAATTAATTCAACAAGATAAAAAATGAATCGAACTGTAGTACCAAAGCGATAGTGATTCAAAAACCACAAAAATCACGCTACAACATCTATTTCCCTTCCTTAATCAGCTTCATAGGATAAAAAATGAATCGAACTGTAGTACCAAAGTGATAGTGATACGAAACCACAAAAACCGCGCTACAGAAAAATGGCGACCACAGTGGGAGGCATTCTTTCTTACAGCCTTAGGTAGAAAACTTTAAATTCACAAAGTGCCATAGAAATGATGACTCTGCTGGGGAGTCATTGTCTGTATAGGGTCATAGGACTAAAGGTCTAGGATGTTAGGACAAATATATATACTGTTTTTCCTAATTGATATCTGTGTTTACTTTTCTGCTAATGGGAATGCGTGTGATGCCGCATGTGGAAAGATTGAGTATACACCTAAGATAAGTGATGGCACTAGACGGGTAATCTTACAGGGAGTGACTCTCAAATAAGAGGTCCCGGTCGACCATCGAATCAGTGGAGATTCCCTTTGTGGATTCAATGCCTATACGACTTCGGTTGTTGAAAGCAGATTATTCGATTGGGTTATCTGAGAAGCTGAGGATTTTAGTAGATTGAAACCATGTTACTGTTTTGTAGTACGGAAGCTATCAGAAATAGTTGTCACGCGATACTACCCTCATTTGAGATTATTGTAAGATACATCAGCTCGCTCGGGTGATTCCAGCTTGCTGTTGTTATCCCAAGAGGGGTCAATGATTTTGAGGACAAGTACAAAAAATCACCAGTATAAACCTTTGGGGATGGGTAGAGCCTTGACATCATGACACCGAACCTTTGACCCCATGTTTTTTCTATGTTTTTCTAGTCTCTCTTTTTCAAATTAAACTAAGACAATGATTGTAAATATCAGAGAGGAGATTGCGTTATGGATTTCGGTAAAAGGAAGACTCACAAGTACACCTTCAAGGTTCCAAAACTTGAGGATTTGAGAGGATTAGCGAGGATGATCACCAACCCTGATCCTTTCAGAGCTAAGTACGGAGGACTGCTGTCTCTGTTAAGAGGTCATGTAATTGAAGGAATCCTGGCTATGCGCATTCAGTTCTATAATCCGGTTTATCACTGTTTCACATTCCCGGATTATCAACTAGCACCAACACTGGAGGAGTACTCTCACCTGACTGATTTGCCCATCACTGACCAAGCTCCCTTTTCTGGACTGGAAGAAATTCCAAAGGATTAAACCATTGCAAGAGTAATTTATTTGGACGAGTCAGAAGTCAGGACTCACATGACCACTGAGGGTGAAATCCAAGGTTTGCCAGCCCAGTTTTTGATAAAGAAAGCCCTGTACTTTACCAGTATAGGAAACGTGGCCGCTTTCGAGAGCATCTTTGTTTTGCTCACCTACGGGTTATTTTTGTTTCCCAACATCGATAACTTCATAGATATCAATGCCATTAAGATTTTTCTGATTGGAAACCCTGTGCCAACCTTGCTCGCAGATGCTTATCATTCTGCACATTTAAGGAATTTGTATAGCGGAGAAATGATCGCATGCTGTGTACCCCTGCTATACAAATGGTTCACCTCTCACTTGCCCAAGTCTGCTGCATTTTGGGATCCTGAGAATACTTTACGTTGGTCGCAGAGAATCATGTCTTTTACCAACTTTGACATCGACTGGTACAATCGGATCTATGACGGGATCAGAATCATTGACCATTGTGGAAACTTCCCTAATGTACCCCTTATAGGAACTAAACGAGGAATCAATTATCATCCAGTTTTAGTTCGTTGTCAATTTGGATACCCGATGAGGCATGTCCCGTGTAATGCTCATCTGGAAGGTCTTTTCTTCAAGGAAGGAGAAAATGACAGGGCACTAAAGACAGAAATAGTACATGCCTGGAAACATGTTCATAGGAAAGGAAGAGAGTCTCTAGGAAAGCCGGATTGTGTCTCAGTGGAGTCTTATCTCCACTGGGTACAAACTAGAGCTCTCAAACTGAGGATGCCTTACCCTCGTCAAGGAGTTCTTCCGTTTAAGGAATATGTCCTTTATTTTATGTCTGATACGGAAAAAGTTCAGGTTACTCTCAACAAAGCTCAACAGGAGAAGAGGTCTTGGAAGAACAAATGCCGCATTCTCAGTGTGGAGTACAACAAAATACTGCAACTGTTAAAAGAAAAGGATGCTCTGATCGAGATTTTAGAGCAACACGCTGTAGAGAATCAAGAAGACCAAAGGAATTTGCTAGCTCCTTTCACTTGGCAAAGGAATGACAACCCGACAACGGCTCAAGAGCCCCGATCAAAGAAAAGGAAAGTACCAGAACCAGCACCTGAGCCTTCCTCAAAGAGGACTCTGGATCCATTAGGTTAGACATTTCCTTTTGCAACACTTTGTAATCTATTGTATTTCCATTTCCGCAATCTTTGAATTCAATAAAATGGGGCCTTCCCCACTGTTTGATATTTGCAATCCAATTATTGAAGTTTATTTTGATTAAACAAAAATTTTAATTAATATAATCATTGCATATCATTCATCATTCTCACATAACGCTTTCTCCTTACCTACGAATCTCACGTTTGTGTCTCGATTCTAGAGTCAAACTGTCTGATTCGTACAATACTCGGGCCAGTCGACAAAAGAAAATGGATAATCTCGAGGAAGAACGCTCTGAAAGAGGATGTGAGAAAGCTTCACAACGACATGCAAGCTCTGGCAGAAGCTCAGCTACAAAGGACCGTGATCTCAGAGATCACATCTACACCCATAGTGGAAAAGTATGATCCTCGATATACCATGCCTAAAGATCGTCCCTGGGGCATCCCTATCAACTTTATCCCTGAAGTATATATTCCGTCGATCACGGAAGATTCGGAAACTGCAGCGGAAACCGCTGGGCCTGAAGGTTACAAACTTAGGGAAAGCGAAGATGCCAAGGGCATGACAACAACTCCTGAAGGTTACAAACTTCGGGAGAGGGAAGTACCAAGAGTCAATGCTATAATGACTATACCACAACTTGTGGTACACACTATCCCGAAAGGACACATTTCCCAGATACCGTATGGAGGAAAAGAAAGTATGGACGAGAGAATGAGGGAATTCTAGGAACAATTCCTAGAGATGCAGAAAGAACTGCAAGCCATTCGCGGTCAGGATCTATTTGGAAAGGACGCCGCAGACCTTTGTTTGGTCCCCAATGTGAAAGTTCCGCACAAATTCAAGGTGCCCGAATTTGTAAAGTACAAGGGTAACTCTTGCCCTCAAAGTCACTTGGTGATGTACGCTCGGAGGATGTCAACTCAGACAGAGAACCAACAGCTACTGATCCATTATTCCTAAGATAGTTTAACCGGTGCCGCACTCAAATGGTACATGGGTTTGAACCGCACTAAGATCGTCACTTTCAGAGATCTTGGTGCTGCCTTCGTTCAACAATATAAGTATAACCTGGACATGGTACCAGACAGAGATCAGCTTAGAGCCATGTCATAAAAGGACAAGGAAATGTTTAAGGAATACGCTCAGAGATGGCGTGAAATTGCCTCCTAGATCTGTCCCCCTCTTGAGTAAAAAGAGATGACAAAAATCTTCCTGAAAACTTTGAGCTCATTTTACTATGACAGAAAGGTCGCTAGTGCGCCCAGTAACTTTACTGAAATGGCTGGCATGGGAGTTCGTATTGAGGAAGCAGTTCGAGAGGGACGTCTGGTCAAAGATGCTGGATCATCGAGTAGTACAAAACGATACGGTAGTGTTCTCCCTAAGAAAAAAGAGCAGGATATTAGGAATATCTCTCTCAGAAAGCAAAGGCGACGGTACCAACCAGTAGCAGCTGTAAATCCTGCTATCAACCCCACGCCTGTTCCTACGTATCAACCACAGGTTCCTCAAAGCCAACCGAATCAACAACAATATCAGCAAAGGACACAACAGCCTCTTCAGCAGGCTCGTCCTCTGTACAATAATAACCGTACAACTTGACCACCAGGGTTCGACCCTATACCAATGTTGTACGCAGAACTGTTTCCATTATTACTGGTCAAGGGGCACGTCTAAACCAAGTCTCCTCTTACAATACCGGAAAATCCGCCTTTTTGGTTCAAAGCGGATCAGACTTGTCCTTAACATCAAGGAAGACCGGGGCATAACATAGAAAATTGTCTCATCTTCAAATCCAATGTACAGAAGCTTGTTAGGAGCGGGGTCTTATCCTTCAAGGATACGAATCCTAATGTTCAGACGAACCCCTTGCCTCAACATGAGAAAGCTGCAGTAAATTTGATAGAGGGAGAGTCTTACCACAACTACCAAATTCATGATGTACTCTTATTGAGGGCCAACCTGGTCAAAATGCATCGCAGATAGAGCGGATATGGGCATGTACCATCTCATAACTATCACCAGTGTGATATTTTCTCTAAAGACAATCAAGGATGTTTTGTGGTGCAATCAACTCTACAAGAAAAGTTGGATCTCTGATGGATCCAGGATCACTGAATCCGTGAGGTCAACATGACATATACGAATTCCAACATCGTTCAAAACCATGACATCCGTGTGATGAACTTCAACTTGGTGGCAATGCACTCAAGGCAAAGCCAACATCATAATCTGCTACGGCACGATTACGATTCCTGTTTAGTCTGCTGGGTAAACGATCAGGGATGCTCTTTTGTATAAGAGACCCTCCAGCATCAGATGGATCTTGGATGGATTCAGGATTACCGCGATAGAAATCAGTATCAAGTGAATATGATTCAAATCTTTGATATTCGTTTAATGAATACCAGCTTGGTGGAGTTACATGCTAAGCAAGTCCAGCTAGGTCTTCTAACTTCGCATAATTATCAGAACTGCAAGGGATGTAGTGAGAGCGACCAAGGATGTGCTCTCGTTCAAAGAACTTTGCAACACTTGTTAAACCACCGGTGGCTTCAGATATGTCTAGATGAAAACACACAACAAGTCAGCATAACCAACAGGAACCCTGCTAGGTATCAAAGTCAGGATGTCTGATCAATGGAGACAGACCTAGTCAGGTCACACTGCATCCAAAGCGTACGTGGCCAGGTGCCACCACACAACTATGAACGCTGTAGAGTTTTCTCAGAAGATAATCAAGGATGTTACCTCATGCGAGCAGCCCTCCAAGGTCAGTTGGATCACCAAGAAATTCGACCGTATCCAAGTTCTAGATCAATTAACTTGACGCCAGACTTTGTCGCTGATCGAATCAAGGACGTTGTCATAATCTCTGATCATAAGAGGACCAAAGATGTTTGTACCATCATCCCTTTACTTGATGAATCGAAAGTTCCCAACCAGGAACTGATTGAAATTATTTACAATGGTCAGAAGAATCAGAAGGCTCCTGTAGTTATCTATCTGCCGGGACCTCTACCGTATGAATCAACTAAGGCTATCCCTTATAAATACAGTGCCACAACAATTGAGAATGGAAAGGAATCTCCATTACCCTCCGTCGTGAATATCGTATACATCAGTCGAGTAACACGGAGCGGTCGAATCTTCAACAGAGGAGTTGGAGAACCCACCAAGGAGAAGGAACCTCAAACAGAAGTTCCTGATCAACCAGTCAGTCAGTCCAATGGTCCCGACCTTTCAAAGAATAATAATGAGATGCTGAGACTCATCCAGAAGAGTGAGTACAACATTGTAGACCAACTTTTGCAAACTCCATCGAGAATCTCTGTGTTATCTCTCTTGCTCAGTTTCGAAGCTCACAGAGAAGCTCTACAGAAAGTCTTAGAGCAAGCCTTCGTGGAACAGGATTTAACAATACGATAGTTCAATAGCATCGTCTCCAACATCACTTCCTGTAATAACTTGGGATTCAGTGATGAGGAACTGCCGGAAGAGGGCCACCGTCACAACATGGCACTCAATATTACAGTCAACTGCCAGGACAATGCATTAGCCAGCATACTGTTAGACACCGGATCAGCTCTAAATGTGATGCCAAAGGCTACATTGATGTGATTATCATACCAAGGATCTCCGATGAGAGCCAATGAGGTCACCGTCAAGGCATTTGACGGATCCCAAAAAACAGTTATCGGCGAAATCGACCTTCCCATAACTATCGGTCCTCACACCTTCCAAGTCATTTTCTAGGTCATGGACATCCGGGCGACATATAGTTGCTTATTAGGAAGACCTTGGATACACGAGGCAGGGGCAGTCACTTCGACACTTCACCAAAAGCTAAAGTTTCTCAAAAATAACCAACTCGTCACGGTCTGCGGAGAGCAAGCCCTACTCGTGAGTAACTTATCGTCATCCACTTGTGTAGAACCAGAGGAGGTTATCGGAACCCAGTTCCAAGCACTTTCGGTGAGCAATGACAATCAATCAGAAAAAGGAACATCGATTTCCTCGTACAAAGATGCTCTCGAGGCGATCAAAAGTAACAATGCAAGAGGATGGGGACAGCTTGTCATTCCTACTAATAACAAAGCAAAGAAAGGTTTTGGCTTTTCCTCAACCTGTACCCAGACTGCTATTAAAGATGAAAATATTCATCCCATTCAGGACTTCTTCCACAGTGGAGGTTTTCTTCACCCAGTGTCTCAAAAAGTACATACTATCAATGAAGGGGATTCCTCCGATAAAGAGGAAGACTGGAAGTCCTACCTTAACGAGGACGGTTATATGTGAAGGTGTGAAAAACGCAAGAAAGGGGGGTTTGAATTGGTTTTTCAAAATAAATCGTTTCTTTGAAATAACTTTATCTTTAAAACTTTACCCCTTTTCTAAAGAAAAACAACTTGGTTAAACAAAGAGATATAAACACGTTATGTTTATACTAGTTCACTTGAGAACCTCTCAAGTTAATCTAGTCCACCCGCCAAGGGGATTTCGCCTCTCTCAACAAGGTCTTAATCCACTATTCAACAAAATAGTACACTGCACGAGCTAACACAGCTGGTGACTAACAACAACCTCTAGAACTCACACGTTCTAGACTTCTCAAGTAATCCAACCACACAGGTCTTACTTAAAGCACAACCTCTAAGACACACGTCCTAGACTTCTCAAGAGATCTAATCACTAAGACTCTCTTAAGGAATACAACTTTAAGTTCAAATACAATGGGTTTACAGAAAATTGCTTCTTATCAAGCTGATAATGTAAACAAGTTTTTAGACTAAGAATGACTTAAGAAAGAACAGAGTTAGAAAGAATTGTAGCAGTTTACGTGTGTGTCTTTCTTCAAGTCTTTGAGCTTCCTTTTATAGCCGAGTGAAAAGAGCCGTTGAGATGGAATCATGATAGCTAAGTAGGCTTACGGCTAGAATCGTGAAGACAGGTACAAAGTCTTCTGCATGCTGCGCATCCTGTCTGTGTTAGATTGTCTTGTTTGTATTTCGCACAGTCTTCAAGAATTTTAACGTTGTAATGTGGTACAGTTGTACAGTGTGGCAAGTTTTTTTGGCTTCTCAACTTCAGAGGCTTTTTGTGAACATGAGTAAGAATGGAAAACATTGCTCAGTTCTTGAGATTATCAAGTCTTCGAATCATCAGCTCTGCGCTTCCAGAATCTTCAGAACCTTGTTCTCTTAATCCATTTTCTTCATATCTTCAGAGGCTTCTGATAATATTTGATTGAAGCATGAGAGTCGACTTTGGGTCGGTCTTCAGAACCTTGATCAGAGAGCGTGAGGCTTCAGCATCTGGACTTCGTTCCATCAAAACCCTCGTCTTCAGATCTTCAGAACTCATACTCTTTTCCTATCGAATTAAAGTCTTTTGTGTTATCTTCGTTCAGCTCTTTTGAGTGCATAGGCGAGATGTCTTTCTTTAAACATTGCACTGATTTTTAGGAGCATAAACTATTTGCTAGGTTCTCACAAGTAACAACATTAGTTGTGCAAAATTGTTCATGCCAAGTCTCATTTGTTATCAACAAAACTTAGAGATGATATTGCAGAACCAAATCTTGTTCTCACAATCTCCCCCTTTTTGATGATGACAAACCTATGTATTTGATGACATAATTTTGATATATAAATATATAACACAGAGAACATGGAAAAAGGTTTTTAGGATAGCCTATCCTTTTTATGAAGTGCTCCCCCTGAGTATTAGATTTGATTAAGGTTCGTGCTCGGGCTCCCCCTGACTTCATTAACCTTTTGAGTCTTTCTTCATCATCAGAGTTCTGAGTTATCTGCACAGAGGAAAAATACAGAAAAACAATCTAATAGAGATGATAGATTTATCTGTTAGCATGTAAGCAACATTGTTTTTCAGAGAATGACTATAAGATCAAAATTACCACATTCATATACTTTCTCCCCCTTTTTGTCATGAATCAAAAAGATAAACACAGGGTAGTCCAAGGGTGAAAAACACGGAACTAAAACTTAAAAGAAAAATAGAGGTTTATTTGCTATCAGAGGACATCTTGTCCCAAATCTTCTTCATTATGATCTGAAGATTTTCATTGACAGTATCTTGCTTGTCAAACCTTTCTCTGAAGTTCTTCTTTTCAATTCTGATTTCATCAATGGCGTCTCCCAGACGCTTGATAACAGGATCAGAAGTGGAAGCAATCATAGCACTTTCTTTAGCTCTTTCAACTTCAGCAGCTTCTTGTGCCTTTCTAGCAGCTTGCTCTTCTGCTTCTTTAGCAGCCTTTTCTTCAGCTTCTTTCTGCTTGGCAGCCAAGAACTTGAGTACTTTGACTCTTGCTTCAGCTTCTTCTCTCTCCTTAGCCTTTGCTAGTTCAGTAGTTATGGTTGTATTTGAGAAACTTACAATTCTTGTAAGTTCCATGTCCATCCATTTTTGAAAACTTTGACAGGCACTCTCAAGTTCCATGAGCTTTGTGCTTGTACAAAGTTCCGCTCTTAGCTTAGCAAACATCTCAAGTGCTTTGTCATGAAATTGACTTGTACATTCTTCAAAGGATGTTGGAGGTGGAGCATTGTAGATAACCAGAGTGAGGTTGGATTTATCAGAGTTGGTTTCAGGTGGTGGTTGCTGAGATAAGTCAATCTCTGTAGCAGCAGGTTCAGGTGGTTGTTGTTGATCGTTAGGAGAGGATACTTCAAGTGTTTCCAGATTGTTATGGATTTTAGGAGAAGGAAAATCAGAAGGCTGGATTAAGGATTCAGTTATGATTTTCTGATGAAAAACATAGGCCATTGGTGAGACAGGTATGTCTTATTTTATGATAGGTAAGGTTGTTGATGAAGAAGGAATTTGTGGGGTTTCTGAATGAGACATTGATGGTTATAGGTTAGATGGTTTGACACAGACTAATGGATCAGGATTGGATTTTGATGTAGTAGATAAACTTGTATTCTCGAGGATTTTTGATCTTTTACTCCTCTTCCTTTTCTGAGGCTTAGAGATGATGGTAGCATGCTTTCTTTTCCTTTTAGGAGACTCAATAAGAGTTGGTTCAGAATTCAAATGATCAGTCTGCTTAGTTTGCTCTATTTTCTCCCACTCTTCTTCTTCATGCTTGATTTCACAGACATCATACCCTCGTGCTTTTACTCCATCTAAGTATACAGCTAATTCTTCAAGTTGGTAACTTCTGTGATAGATAGGATAACCTGACACAGTGACCCTTCGTTTACTTAAATCGTCAGAGATGGTGAAAGGATTCACCTTTACTTTATTGATTATTCTCATTTGCTTAAGAGTTGTGGCATTTACTGGTTCTCCAAGGGTTGTGGTCAGATCTTCTGTGTATTTGACTTCTGTAACCAGAGTGTCTATTATACCACTTTCATAGAAAATGTCTGAGAGCATTCTTCCAAAAGGGATGTATCTTGGTATATCATTTATGTATCCACCGGTTGTCCTGGTTTTTGTTGCCATGTCTCTCAGATAGTAAAATAGGATAGAGGGTAGGCACATTCTTTCTTTGATGATCAGATAGTAAAGCATGTATTTCTGGTTGGCATTGAAGAAATCTGCAACATGTGATAAAGGCCTAGGATTGATGCAGCCAAGAATGATCTTGTGCCAGATTTTTAAGTGTGCATGCAAATATTCTCTCTTGTACTCCTTTTTGCTCAATTGATAGTTAGCGTAGATGATTGGGTTGATCTTCTTTTCCATAAATGAATATTTACTGTTCATCCCATAGACTCTCTTGTTCTTCATAAACTCCAGGTTGTAAAGATCGGCAATGGATTTTTCGGTGATGATGATCTTTCTTCCCAGGACATAGGACACAACATGGATCTTGTCACAAACACCTTGTCTCCAAAAATCTTTTACAAGTGATTCAAAAACTGGTCCTTTGAGCCTATCAAAGAAATTGGTCCATCCTTGAGCTTCTACTTCTTTGATCAGATTAAATCCATTTTCGGTAAGATTCTGGAAATCTACATGCATTTCCTTGAGTACAGTTAGATTCACAAGATTACAGGTGTCAAAAGCTTCTCTTTGGGTAATGTGTTCTTCGTTTATTTGAGAAGAATGAGATGAAGATGAAGCGACCATTTGGTTTGTTAGAGATATTTTTGAGGATGGCTCGGTTAAGGGAGCTGACAATCTCCTTAATAATGCTTCAAATTCTTGTGAGAACTTGACGGCTTCTTCTTGCATTGGGGTCATCATTTTGAAAAGATGAGTGATTTAGAGGAAAAGTAAAGATATAGGGTTTTTGAGGGTTTTGGTGAGGAGTGAGAGTGATAGAATGTTTTGAAGAGTTGAAGAACACGAAGGGAGAAGAATGAACGTCTTTGGATTGTTCCCAAGAAGAATTAGAGGTAATCTAGGTTACGCGTGCTAACTATTCTCTAATGGAGTGAAAAGTTATGGTATTTATGAGATTGTGAAGTATTTGAGTGGATAGACATGTAAGGGAATAGGTGAATAAATGTGATAAAATTGAGTCAATCTTGAGAAAAATGTTGTTCATTCAATTTGAATAATTAAAGTGACTTAATTTTATTTAAATCACATGCAAAAATAATTTTCCGAATATATGACATGTCACATATTGATCAGAACTTGAGATGCGTTAAGAAAAAGGTTTTGATGATTTGAAAATACTTTTCTTCTGACTAAACACATGAGGTTCTGAAAATGTTTTTATTCTGAACAGTACTCCATATTCAGATGTTTTAAAATGATTAGAAATTTATCTTCAGCTAAGGGTTTTGTAAAAATGTCAGCCCACTGATTGTCTGTATCAATGAGTTTTAAGGATAGAGTTCCCTTCTGAACATAGTCCCTAAAAATTGGTGTTTTATTTCAATGTGTTTAGCCCTAGAATGCAAAATTGGATTTTTACTTAAGCAAATAGCAGCAGTATTATCACAGAAGATAGGAATGTTACTCTGATATATCTGATAGTCTTCCAGTTGATTTTTCATCCATAGCATTTGAGTGCTGCATAGGGAAGCTGGTATGTATTCTGGTTCTGCTGTTGAGAGAGCAATTGTAGATTGTCTCTTGCATGACCATGAGATTAGGTTGCTTCCTAAGAACTGATAGTTCCCCGATGTGCTCTTTCTTTCTAATCTGTCTCCGGCATAATCTGCATCGCAGTAACCAGAAAGAGTATACTCTGGTGTTTTCTTATACATCAGGCCAAGGTTAGTTGTTCCTTTCAGATACATTAGAATTCGCTTGACAGCGGTTAGATGTGATTCTTTTGGATCTAATTGGAATCTAGCACATAGATGTACACTGAATAATATATCAGGTCTAGAAGCAGTTAGATATAAGAGAGAACCTATCATACCACGATAGAGTTTTTGACAAATCTTAACTCCTATTTCTTCTTTTCCCATGACACAAGTTGGATGCAATTGTGTTTTAGCAATGTTGTAATCCGTCATATTGAACTTCTTCAGAAGTTCTTTTGTGTACTTGGTTTGATAGATGTAAGTGGCCTCTGATCTTTGATCAATCTGAATTCCAAGGAAGAACTTCAGTTCTCCCATGAGGCTCATTTCAAATTCGGCTTGCATTAACTTTGAAAAGTCTTCACATAGAGAAGAGTTAGCAGAACCAAAAATAATGTCATCAACATTAATTTGAACAATAAGAATGTCATTCTTATATGTTTTGCAGAAAAGAGTTGTGCCAACCTTTCCTCTGGTGAAATTGTTTTCTAATAAAAATTTGCTCAATCTATCGTACCAAGCTTTATGAGCTTGCTTTAAACCATAGAGTGATTTTCTAAGTTTAAAGAAAAAGTCTGATTTTTCTGAATTTTCAAAACCAGGAGGTTGTTTGACATAAACTTCTTCTGATATATAACCATTTAAGAATGCACTCTTAACATCCATTTGATATAGAGTGATGTTATGATTTACTGAAAAGGATATTAGTAAACATATTGCTTCAAGTCTAGCAACTGGAGAAAATGTTTCGTTGTAGTCAATTCCTTCTTGTTGACTGTATCCTTGAGCAACAGGTCTGTAGCGAGCGATTTTGGACGTGGTTCTTAAGCACTGTCGCTCTTGGGGGACTACAGGTCGATTCATTTTTTATCCTATTGAAGCTGGTGAAGGAAGGGAAATAGATGTCTCCAACTAACCCTGCTTGCATACTGAGTTTGAATAGCGGTCTGTTTGGTTACAGATGCTATGTGGTAGTGGGGCCTCTCTCTGCTTATTTTATTCAGAATGAAATACCGGGACTAATTATGGGGAGTTTGCTAGGATACTGCGCCAGATTGGGTGGAGGTAGGGGACTTTGGATTTTTTTGATTAGTGTGCTCGCTAAGATTCTTTTGCAATCTTATGCCTACGTATTCCCGGGATAGGGAAATCAGAGTGATCGTAGTTCCTCCTATTCTATGGGAGGAAAAAGGGTGTTTTGGTGTCTTGTTCAAAGCCCAATACTTGAAGCTAAAAGTGATTTGTATCTTGTTCGAAGCCCAAGATGTGAAGCTGAAGGGTCTATTTGTATCTTGTTTAAAGCCCAAGATATGAAGCTAAAGGGTTTTGACTTTAGAGAGAATTTATCATCTCTAAAGGGGGTCTGTTTGTCACAACAGTTGGGTGACTGATTATAAAGGAGAATTACTTTAACTGGGATATGTGAATCCAGTAATGCCATAATTTCCTTTATAGGGGGTTTTTAACCAGGAGGAGAAGACTTTAACTCAGTTTAGAGTAATGTCATCTTTCCTTAGGAATTTCTCATGAAAAAAGAGGGACTGAAGATGGCTGGTTTCTACCTGAGTGAATCACACACTCAAAGATACAATAGAGTCGCCACCGAACTTTATTTAGTCCCAAAGGACAAGGAAAATATTGATAAAACCCAAGGGAAGAGAAACGGGAACAGGGGGTCGGTTATGCGAAAGGAAGGTACTAGCACATAACGCGTCTGTCGTACTCGACGGGAACCATTTCGCTTGCTTCTAGGCTTGGATGGGTTATCTATCTAAAGGCTTCTAGCTAAAGAAAGGAGAGAGAGAAGAAAGAGGAAAAAGAAAGAAAGGAAAGAAAGTACTCGCAGAGGAACGAAGTCCTCGTGCCTACGTACCCTCATAGTGCAATGAGGAAGTCAGAGCGCTGTAGTTCTTGGAACCAGGGGACGAAGAAGAAAGAAAGAAAGGAGGAAGACGGAAGAAAGGTGGAAGTGTGCTCGCCAAGACATTGCGTCTCGTGTCTCGGGGAACTGAACGGAAAAGGAAAAGGAAAAGAAAGTGGTGTCAAAACAAAGAGCAAAGCAAAGAAGGAAACTCCATAGGAGATTCCAAAGAAAATGGTGTCGAAACCAAGAAAAGAGTGTAAAGGAAAGAAATAGCAACTGTATTGAGAATAAAGTGCAAGAATAGTGTCGAAACTAAAAGAATAAAGGAATAAGAGAGAAATGGTGTCCAAACCAGGAGAATAAGGGAATAAGAGAGAAATGGTGTCCAAACCAAGAGAATAAGAGAGTAAGAGAGAAATGGTGTCCAAACCAAGAGAATAAGGAGATTCGGTATATTAACTGGCTGGCAGGGGTTAACCGAAGAAAGAGAGTAGGACCCTGGCAGGGAAAAGAAGCTGGTGTCAACAGACGGACTGTGATAAACCAAGAGAGAGAGTGCTGAACCGAGAGAAGGTGTTTGACTCTGAAAGGGAATCGGCATATTAACTGGTAAACAATGATTAACCGAGGAACGAAAGGACTGCCACTCTGTGGGGGTAGAGAAGCGTTGGTTTTAGCAGAGAAAACTACGATTAATCAGAAAAGCGGGTGTAGGACCGAGCGAAGGTCGTGACCCAAAGGACGGGTGTAGGACCGAGCAAAGGTCGTGACCCAAAGGACGAGTGTAGGACCGAGCAAAAGTCGTGACCCAAAGGGGTTCGGTGAACTGACTGAACAAACAGTACTCAACAGAAGAAAGGGTATTTGAACCAAAGAAAGGTTACTAACCCAAGGGTGCAAGTATTCGAACCAAGAGGAGGTTGCTAACTGCTGGGGATTCGGTGTTTATAGACGGACTGTGACCAACCGAAGAGAAAAGCGAGTGATTAACCAAGAGAAGGTGATCAACTCAAAAGGATTCAGTATTTTAATAGACGGACTGTGGTTAACTGAAGAGACGGGTGATTAACTAAGAGGAGGTGATTAACCCAAGAAGTGCTCAGTGATTAACAGACGGAATATGATTAACTAAAGAGACGGGTGATTAACCAAGAAAAGGTGATTAACAAAAGAAAGGAGAAGAACCAAGAGAAGGTTGCGAGCTCCTGGGGAAAATGGTCGTGACAGGGAAACTGTGTTGGACCAAAGAGAGAGAATTGAAACTCTTCAAGGGAATCAAAAGCAATGATTGATTAGAAGAAGAACATAGGGTATTGAAACGAAGAAAGCTTGCTAACCCAAGGAACATAGGATCGTAACCAAGAAGAATGGTGATAGATCAAGAGAGAGATTGAGAGAAATAAGAGTGATCAAGGATCGAAAGAGATCGCAAAGAGAAAAAAGTGATCAAGGATCAACTCGACTGGGGAAAGAAAGTACATTATCGCCTAGAGATAGAGATGACTAAGCCAAGCACAGGGTCATTCGTCCCCTACCTGAAGTAGTCAGAATGAGAGTAGGAATTCTCCCTTCTCATCCCTTCCCTAACACACACAGGGTGTAATATGGAGGTTGAACCGAACGGCCCAACAACTCCAAGTTGTACAGTGCTCTTGTGTAGAGAAACAAACAACATAACGGCGTCAATTTGTACAGTGCTCCGATGCAAAGCGCAGCGCGAAACTCCAACTCCACAGGGGGGGAATGAGAGAGAAAGCTCTAAAGGAGGCCTAAAGAGAGGAAAAGGGAAGATCGATTAATCGAAACAAAGTTCCAATCAATTAATCAAGGGATAAACATGCTAACAACTTTCCAAAGAGGATGAAAAGTCATTAAAGCAAAAAGGAATGAATTATTGATTATACAAGATTAAGTTTATCCATGAAGAATAAAATTAATGCAAACTGAAATAGAAAGTGCAAAACAGTGCCAAATGATCATCAAAATGCCACACAAAATCATGCATCATGTGAACAAAGATAGTGCAAGAATTGCTATGTTCATACAATGCTAAGAACATGAAACAAATGAATAATCGAAAATGTGCATCGAAAGTTCATGAATTTGCTTTAACCAGAAGTGAAATGACATTAAAAAATCCATAAAATCAAGCATGACAATCCATGGATGTTAAAATGAAGAAAGCATGGCAAACATACCTGAAAATGCAAGAAAATGGCCTTCTGGTTCAGTGTTAATCGATTAACACAATTGCACTGCAAAGTGTTAATCGATTAACACTTGAAAAAGTGCAAAAAAACACTGGTTAATCGATTAACACAATTGCACTGCAATGTGTTAATCGATTAACACTGTACAGGGAGCAGAAAATCAGTTTTGAAAAGTGCTTTTGGCCAACTTTTCGATTGTGCAATCACTCCAATGCTAGGGAAAACAATTATGCACGAAAAATCAAGCTTAGAAACAGCAAATGACCAACAATAGAATCAATTAACAATCAAGATCATGGATCAAGCAAAAGTGTAATCAATTCACATGCAAGAATATCGAAATTACATCGCAAACGATACGAAAATGATCGAAATGATAAAATGAATGAAATCCACCCACCTATAAGGCTGAGATGTGCCTTGGTAAATGTTGCAATGTGATCTTGGTGCAGAAGATTAAAGAAAACCAGAAGATTCTTGAATTGTATACGAAACGCGTCGAAACCGATCAAAATCGCGAAAATGAACCGAAATCGAACTTGCACCAAAATAAATGGTGTGAAACCCTTGGATTGAAGTAGAATGAGATGTAATTCCTGAAATCCAACCAAAGAATGCCAAATGATGAAGGTTAAGCTCAAGAATTAATCACTTTCAATGTGAAAAGTGATTATCCTTCAAGAATAAGAGCTTTTGGTGAGGTTTGATGGAGAAGAATTGAGATGAAGATGAAGAATGAGTAGAGAAATCAGAGAAAAAGTGAGAGAACTGAGAGTGAAATGTGAGAAGTTTGGTGAAAAATGGTAGAGAATGGTTGAGGAATTGAAAAGTGAGTGGAGGTGTGTCTATATAGGCTTTAGGTTTGGAATATGAGATGGTTTAGAATTTGGTTTGGAATTAGCTTTGGATTTGGAGCTGGGTTAGGAGTTAGTTGGACTTGACTCACCGAGTCAAGGTGGTTAACTGTTAGTTAGAACCAACTCGGTAACCATCCCAAGGTGAATTCCAACATCCAAAGATCCACATTACTTGGAGAACAAGGAACATGGTGCACTTGATTTGAAGTGAAGTATCATAGTAAATGCACTTGGAATGAATTGAGTAGCTTGGAAATGTTTAGAGGTGTCTAGAATATTCCATATGCTGCTAGAATCCAAGACCAAAATGTGTGCAAAGGTACTGTCATGAAAAAGCAGCAAATTGTGCCTATTTTGCCTGTGTTAACCGATTAACACAATTGCACTGCAAATGGTTAATCGATTAACTAGGCCAAAATATGCCCAATTTGCCTAAAAAAAGGTGTTGTGGTCCCGACTTCGATTTTCCACCTCTTGCTTTGATAAATAGGCATAGAAACCCTTGTTTTGTGCTTGTTTTGATAATGTGATGACCTTGTGATGAGGCGATTAATCGGGCTTGGAAAACCTGAATATTCCTGCAACCAAAATCATGAAGAAAAAGTGCGAATGCGTATGCTAATGATGCGAATGCGCATGCTTATGCAAAAGGCAAAAGAGGAGGTCAAATTTTGGGTTACGACAACGGCCCCTATTTAATCCACTTGGACCTGAATGTACGAATTGCGCTAGCTTTTCGATGATTCAAGGTAGAAGGGGATTAAAAAAAAGTGTAGCCCAAAAATTTGGCCGACGGCGGCAAAAGGCAAAGGTGTAAATGCAGAATTGACAGGTGCAAAGTTTGGCTGAAAATCTGCTGAAAGATAAGTCAGGCAAGGGGAAGTATGTCATGATGCATATGCTATGTGATGTGTGATCATGATGTTTGATATCATGCAATGCAAGGATGCAAGGTTAAGGTACCATATCGCAAGTTTGTAGGTGCTGGACGGACCAAAGGATTGAAAAGGTTCTGGAAAAGTTTACCAGACGGGAATTGGACGTTGAAAAGGTCTTCCAGACGATGACTGGACTTTGAAAAAGTATTCCAGACGAGAACTGGATTTAAAAAATGCACCAGACGAGAACTGGAAATGTTGGCCAGACAAGAACCGGACGTTGAAGGGACAATTCAGACGAGGACGGACTACCAGATAAGAGCTGGATTTTGAAGGGAAAGGTCAATCGAGCAATGACTACCAGACGAGAACTCGTTTTTAAAGAAATGAGTCAAACGAGAATTGACTACCAGACGAGAACTGGAAATTGATGAGACAAGTCAGACGAGAACTGACTACTAGACGGGAACTGGATCTTAAAGACACAGGTCAGACGAGGACTGACCATGAGAACTGGAATTGGATGAGGCAAGTCAGACGAGAACTGACTACCAGACGAGAACTAGATTTTGATTAAGTCAGACGAGGACTGACTACCAGACGGGAACTGGATTTAAGAGATAATTCAAATGGGAATTGACTACCAGATGAGAACTGGGTTTCGCAAGGATGAGCCAGACGAGAACTGGATGTTAAAGAGATAAGTCAAACGAGGACTGACAACCAGACGAGAACTGGAATTAAGTTTACCAGACGTGAACTAGATTTAAGCAAAGATGAGCCAGACGGGAACTGACTACCAGACGAGAACTGGGTTTTAAAGAGATAAGTCAGATGAGAACTAACGACCAGACGAGGACTGGGTTTTAAAGAGATAAGTCAGATGAGAACTGACTACCAGACGAGGACTGGGTTTTGATTGGGACGTGCGTTTGAACTTGTATAGCGTAATGCTTCATCTTGATAAACATGCTTATGCGTTTGAAAATGCAATGCTATGCGATGATGATTACTATATCCAGAATGTAGGTAATTGGTTTTTGAAAAGATGTCAAGTTGGATTAGGCTCACGTCAAGGCTACGTGTTATGCCAGATGCCAGATGTGCATGAGTGAAGCGACGTGATCAAAGTGTGAGGAATGTAACACCCCATTCCTACCCGGCAAATATATTGAAATTCAGAGTAGTAAAATTCAATCAACAAGTACACAAATAAGATGCCATATTTTTACAACTTTAAAAACTTATTCATTTAAATCAAATCGTACATCAATACATAATACTTTTGGTTCAGATGAAACTATAATAACAACTTTTATTCATTCTTGGAAACCAAAATAATTTTCACAACTACGCAGCGGATTCTCAAATATTCAACTATACATGATATAACATTTATTCAACTTAAACAACTTAGTAACAACATATTTTCATGGAAACAACTTAAAACAACAACAGAGCAACTAAGCGTTCATCCCCCCCGAGTGTTACGTATCAGAGCGACATCACCGACTCAAACTAGTAAGAGTACACGACCTTCATCTTTGCTAACCTGCACGTTACTAACATAGGGGTAACATTCAAACAGAAGGGGGTGAGATATCGAACAATATAAACAGGAGTATGATAATTAATATGTTAGATAGAATCATACAATTTCGCTACTTTCCAACGACAACAACGACTTAACAATAATCAACAATTTATCAACATACTTTATCGACTTATTACACATATCAACATTTATGACATAATCACTACAATCAACCTAATCAACATAACCAACTTCAACTCTAAAATCAACGAAAACACCTTCATCAACTTCAACAAATATACTCAACATATTCAACTTCTTCAACATCAACATAATCGACTTCATCAACTTAAACAACGCAAACAACTTTATCATCTTAAGCAACATGAACAACTTTATCAAGTTAAGCAACATGAACAACTTTATCAACTTGGACAACATAAACAACTTACTCAACTTCAACAATCACAATCAACACAAACAACATAATTAATGCGACCAGGATGCGACTCGACTATGCATATGCATGTGGTACCATCGGAGCAAAACTCCCAACTTAAAAACGGAGCAGAACTCCCAACTTAGAATATACCAGGTTATCGAGGTATCTGCAAGGCATAAGCCTTCAACTTAGTAATTTTGCCAATCCAGGCCAACGTGGTGAGCATCAGCTCCAACTTAAAAATTGCCAATCCAGGCCAACTTAATATACAAATGCCATGATGCAACGACTCAACACAAAACAACAACCAACTCCGAACAACATATAACAAACCACATAACAACTTTAATTAAACACGATTCAACTTTGGCCATAGGCCTACAACTTATATACATCAACGTTGGTCATACGACCTACAACTTTAACATCAACATTGGTCCTTCGACCTACGACTTAAAAATGCACACAAACCGGGACAAAACCACATAAACAACTGTACAAGAAATCCACACATACAATACAAATTCAACGAAATAAACCGACTAAAATCACCTACTAATTATTACTAACTACCTCGACAATTTTCGTTAAATTCTGAACGACTAATTTTTCCACTTAAATCGGCTAAACCGGCTAAATCGGTATTGTTTTACCCACTACTATTACTACTAGTAAATTTTACTGATACTGTTAAACTTCCAACTTACTGATACAACACAGTTATGCTATCAATTAGACTGTCATCAAAATCCAACTCTGATAAAAATACCAGTATCTGCTAAATTCTCCTTTCCTGCTAAAACTCTCATTTTCTGTCAAAAACTAATACTGCTATTTTTCTCATTTTCTGCCAAAAAGTAATACTGCTATTTTTCTCATTTTCTGCCCTTATTTCTTGTTAATTTAATTTTACTGGTTTTGATTCCACTTAATCCTTCTATTACCAGACAATCAAAGGTCTGCTACATAATTTTCTGCTAATATTATACTAAATACTTACAGTGAAATTCCTATTAAAATACTACTAAATGTATTAATTCACAAAACCCCCTCACAAGAATTAAGGTGGCTTGCGCCACCAAAATCTCTTCTTCCAACAGAGGTGGCTTGCGCCACCCTTAGCCATGAAGCAGGTGGCTTGCGCCACCCTTTTAGTATGTGGCTTGCGCCACCCATCTAAGTATTCCCAGGTGGCTTACGCCACCAATAATGTTTGCACAGGGGTGGCGCCCTCTTTATTTTTTATTTTTTTTTCTAAAAGAACAAATTAGCGATTCAGAGAACTTTTAATTCATTTTTCTTCCTCGCCCAATTTTTGCAGCACCGTTTTATACTCACAGTCTAAACCAACACCATACATTTCAGAAATATAACAGATGCAACGACTTCAACATGTAACAAGGTTCAACAATAATTTCATTGACACAATCATCTTTCTTATAAATTTCCAACAATAATACAGCGAACACACCAACACATATACAACAAAAATAACAACTTATTCAATTAAAATTTGCAGCAAGAACCCACAATTAATCCATGGCACAAATTTATACAACCCAACCCCACATACGGTTTATCATATACCTTGTTATAGAGATTGAACCCCACCCTTACCTTAATTGATGGCCGCTCGAATCTCCGACCGACTTTTCCGACTTGGCTTTCCGACGACAACTTCTCGTATCCCTCTTTCTCCAACTTTTCCTGGTTCTCAACTTCTCACGTTCTCCTCTTTCTCTTTACTGATACCCCTAACTTCTTCTCCTTATTTTTCTCTAACTTCCTTTACTGCCTCCTCCACTTTTCTTTTTATTTTGCAAATAGTCTAATAATAATAATAATACCATTATTTACTCTATTTGGGCTTCACTTCACACACCTCCAAATTACTACCACCAACGCAACGACTAAGCCCACTTAAATAAAATACGTTTATATTCCATAATATTAATTCTAATATTATTTCTCTCGACTAAATCGACTATTTACCGACTATCAAATAAATCGTCCAAACCACCAAATCAACATATTTAACCGTAGACGGAAAATATTCAATATTATTTCCACAACTTCAATCAACTTATTAAATCAATTCAACTCGAACCAACTTAGAAACATCAACATAATATTCCGATGTTCCGGAATCAACTTAAATCAACACAAGTATCACAAACCAACGCAAATCGACATAATTACTCAAATCAACGTGAATCAGCACAACATACTACAATTATATTTAATTAAATACTTAATTAAATAAATGGGCGTTACAACTCTCCCCCACTTAGAACATTTTCGTCCTAAAAAATTCATCCGATACAACTACTCCAACTATGTGATTCCATCCGACTAATCAACTTTCATCTCCGAAGGCAACCCACGTATAATACAAACAATTCATAACATCAACGACGAAAACAACCCGAATACTACTCATGCAACACACTTTACAACTTAACATCATAACATAAAGAGTAACCAACTTAAGAATTCGCCGGTTTTAGAACCAGAACGCAACAACATAAGAACACACAACTTAACCTCGACATCAATACAACCAAACTACCAACATCATTGTCACTCACACATGAACAACGGCACCATGCCACGCGTTTGCTGCGCACTCTGATTACTTGCAAAGTATCAAGACTACTCAGTTTAACTCCAACTTCTAATCACCAAACCGACATAACAACGACTTTCGACTTAATTCTTCGAAATTTCGTTCCAACAGGTATTCTACACTCTCGTAGTTACCGAGTACTTCAACTTAGATCCGTAAGACAACACCTCTAACATTCAACACCATTACAACGACGACTACTTCCAATTCTTGGATAATATATACATGTACTTCCACAAATTTCCCGATTATCATCAAACATAAACTACAACTTTACCATCTCCTATTTACACGTTCCTCGAAAATCATCTTAAACACGCAACATCATTACAACAACATAGGGTACCTGTGTACAATTAACTTCAACCAGATAAATCATCTTTTCCTTTCCAACTAATCCAACAAACCAAATTATCGACTTTTACTCATACTGACACAATTCTTCATAAATTCTTATCCGAATTAACACAACCAAGTAACTCATCTTTACCAACCAAAAGTTCCACTTTTACAATTCAACTTATAACTCCACTTCTTTTTCTACTTGCAACTCAATTATCAAATTACCCAGAACTCAACTGCGAATTTCCATACTACTCATCAATTAAATCGCAACCTCATGCCATCATCCTTAAATTCAACTAATATGCTCATGTATGAATCTACATCGACAAAATAAACAATCCACAAGCACTTGGCTTGACTTCAACCAATTCAACGTACGTACTATACTAGTTGGCACGACACATCCATCCATCAATTATGATTCCGTCTACTATCCACAAGAGATTAAGGGTGATCAGTTCCTCAATTTGTCAATAGACAGCCAGCAACCATAACAGTGGCATAAATCATCATTACCCAACACAATAGCGTACTACAACTTGTGCCCAAAGTCCGTAAGCACAATGCTCCGCCAACTCTCTGAGGCTTATCAACGTCTTCTTAGTTTCCTTAATTTCAACTTCGTCAATTATACCAAAACGTCCAAAATCCAATACATAATCTCTTATACATGCTCGTAGCACAACACAATTATTAAATATCTTTCCAACACTGGAATCGCTACTACTTCAAGTGCTATCTAACTCGGCTCGCTCCAATTACAACTCTTATCCAAGTTAAAAATTTTAACGTTGCAAATCAACCATCCGTCTTTTTCTCAACATTACTATCACATGAGATCATCACTTATTTCTCCTTATTCAACATAAATTGCATCTCGATGCTTTCTTAGATACCGTCACATCCTTATAATTACCAACATATTATTCTTATCAAAATTTCACGCTCGACTTCATCTTTCAAAATTTTTCAGCAGTAGTCGCTCAACTTCAACCACAGATATCTCTTTTGATACAGACCTCTCAATCACAAAATCATATTCTAAAATGAAGAGAATTTCGTAAAGATTCCAGAACTTCAAGAATTTCTTGAATCCGAGTTAGGAGTAAAAAGTTATCATCCTCACAACGGGACTGGTTCAGAATTTCCATACGCAGAATTTTCCAAAAATCAGCATCAGACCCAAATATTAAAATGCACTTTTCTCCCTCTTCACAAACTTCCTGAAGACAAATCGTTTATTTAAATTGTAGGGAATTTCGTAAGCTTTCCAAAAAGTCCAGAACCGCTTCAATCAGAATCACGAGTAAAAAGTTATGCCTCTTTTACCGACAGTTGCTCCAAGATTGCAAAAATCAGAATTTGAGATTGATGAACATAAGTTCCATCTCTCTCCCGCTTACTCCAAAATCTACCAAAAATCCTTTTTTTTCATCCAAATCTAAAATTACTCGACTTTAATCCGACTATACTCAAGGCATATTAATCTACTGACTTGATCCATCAACTTATCATTTCCATTGGAATACTTCCTTATTCTCAATCAATTCCTCATCCATATTCCACACACTTCTCAAACTCGACCGATACGAATTCATGAGTCTAAACTCTCGCCGGTCCACAACAACATCGCTTCAACAACATTTGCACTCTTGCAATCAACATCACCTTGAACCAACTTCTACATACCAACAACACGTCCGGGAGACAAACTTCTCCCCCACTTAATCCAAATCAACACTTGCAGACAACGACCAGAAACTAACAAACAAGCACCGACAGTGTTTCCCACACATGTCAAGTACTAAGGAATAAACGACATTAGACAACATTGGCCGGACAGACCAACCGTGCTTTGATACCACTAATGTAACACCCCATTCCTACCCGGCAAATATATTGAAAATCAGAGTAGTAAAATTCAATCAACAAGTACACAAATAGGATGCCACATTTTTACAACTTTAAAAACTTATTCATTTAAATCAAATCATACATCGATACATAACACTTTTAGTTCTTATGAAACTATAATAACAACTTTTATTCATTCTTGGAAACCAAAACAATTTTCACAACTACGCAGCGGATTCTCAAATATTCAACTATACATGATATAACATTTGTTCAACTTAAACAACTTAGTAACAACATATTTTCATGGAAACAACTTAAAACAACAATAGAGCAACTAAGCGTTCATCCCCCCCCCCCCGAGTGTTACGTATCAGAGCGACATCACCGACTCAAACTAGTAAGAGTACATGACCTTCATCTTTGCTAACCTGCACGTTACCAACATAGGGATAACATTCAAACAGAAGGGGGTGAGATATCGAACAATATAAACAGGAGTATGATAATTAATACGTTAGATAGAATCATACAATTTCACTACTATCCAACGACAACAACGACTTAACAATAATCAACAATTTATCAACATACTTTATCGACTTATTACACATATCAACATTTACGACATAAGCACTACAATCAACCTAATCAACATAACCAACTTCAACTCTAAAATCAACGTAAACACCTTCATCAACTTCAACAAATATACTCAACATATTCAACTTCTTCAACATCAACATAATCGACTTCATCAACTTAAACAACGCAAACAACTTTATCAACTTAAGCAACATGAACAACTTTATCAACTTAAGCAATATGAACAACTTTATCAACTTGGACAACATAAACAACTTACTCATCTTCAACAATCACAATCAACACAAACAACATAATTAATGCGACCAGGATGCGACTCGACTATGCATATGCATGTGGTACCATCGGAGCAAAACTCCCAACTTAAAAATGGAGCAGAACTCCCAACTTAGAATATACCAGGTTATCGAGGTATCTGCAAGGCATAAGCCTTCAACTTAGTAATTTTGCCAATCCAGGCCAATGTGGTGAACATCAGCTCCAACTTAAAAATTGCCAATCCAGGCCAACTTAATATGCAAATGCTATGATGCAACGACTCAACACAAAACAACAACCAACTCCGAACAACATATAACAAACCACATAACAACTTTAATTCAACACGATTCAACTTTGGCCATAGGCCTACAACTTATATACATCAACGTTGGTCATACGACCTACAACTTTATCATCAACATTGGTCCTTCGTCCTACGACTTAAAAATGCCCACAAACCGGGACAAAACCACATAAGCAACTGTACAAGAAATCCACACATACAACACAAATTCAACGAAATAAACCGACTAAAATCACCTACTAATTATTACTAACTACCTCGACAATTTTCGTTAAATTCCGAACGACTAATTTTTCCGCTTAAATCTGCTAAACCGGCTAAATCGGTAATATTTTACCCACTACTATTACTACTAGTAAATTTTACTGATACTGTTAAACTTCCAACTTACTAATACAACACAGTTATGCTATCAATTAGACTGTCATCCAAATCCAACTCTGATAAAAATACCAGTATCTGCTAAATTCTCCTTTCCAGCTAAAACTCTCATTTTCTATCAAAAACTAATACTGCTATTTTTCTGATTTTCTACCAAAAACTAATACTGCTATTTTTCTCATTTTCTGCCCTCATTTCTTGTTAATTTAATTTTACTGGTTTTGATTCAACTTAATCCTTCTATTACCAGACAATCAAAGGTTTGCTACATAATTTTCTGCTAATATTATACTAAATACTTACAGCGAAATTCCTATTAAAATACTACTAAATGTATTAATTCACAAAACCCCTTCACAAGAATTAAGGTGGCTTGCGCCACCAAAATCTCTTCTTCCAACAGAGGTGGCTTGCGCCACCCTTAGCCATGAAGCAGGTGGCTTGCGCCACCCTTTTAGTATGTGGCTTGCACCACCCATCTAAGTATTCCCAGGTGGCTTGTGCCACCAATAATGTTTGCACAGGGGTGGCTTGCGCCACCCCCCTCTTTATTTTTTTCTAAAAGAACAAATTAGCGATTCAGAGAACTTTTAATTCATTTTTCTTCCTCGCCCAATTTTTGCAACACTGTTTTATACTCACAGTCCAAACCAACACCACACATTTCAGAAATATAACAGATGCAACGACTTCAACATGTTACAAGGTTCAACAATAATTTCATTGACACAATCAACTTTCTTATAAATTTCCAACAACAATACAGCGAACACACCAACACATATACAACAAAAATAACAACTTATTCAATTAAAATTTGGAGCAAGAACCCACAATTAATCCATGTCACAAATTTATACAACCCAACCCCACATACGGTCTATCATATACCCGGTTATAGAGATTGAACCCCACCCTTACCTTAATTGAAGGCCGCTCGAATCTCCGACCGACTTTTCCGACTTGGCTTTCCGACGGCAACTTCTCGTATCCCTCTTTCTCCAACTTTTCCTGGTTCTCAACTTCTCACGTTCTCCTCTTTCTCTTTACTGATACCCCTAACTTCTTCTCCTTATTTTTCTCTAACTTCCTTTACTGCCTCCTCCACTTTTCTTTTTATTTTACAAATAGTCTAATAATAATAATAATACCATTATTTACTCTATTTGGGCTTCACTTCACACGCCTCCAAATTACTACCACCAACGCAACGACTAAGCCCACTTAAATAAAATACGTTTATATTCCATAATATTAATTCTAATATTATTTCTCTCGACTAAATCGACTATTTACCGACTATCAAATAAATCGTCCAAACCACCAAATCAACATATTTAACCGTAGACGGAAAATATTCAATATTATTTCCACAACTTCAATCAACTTATTAAATCAATTCAACTCGAACCAACTTAGAAACATCAACATAATATTCCGATGTTCCGGAATCAACTTAAATCAACACAAGTATCACAAACCAACGCAAATCGACACAATTACTCAAACAATGTGAATCAACACAACATACTACAATTATATTTAATTAAATATTTAATTAAATAAACGGGCGTTACAAGGAAGGTCTATGCAATGGTTCACGTGTTTTTATTGTGAGAAGTGAAAGAGTTGAGGTTAGGGTGTAAGCCATAAAGACGTGATTCCCCGACACCTACTTCAGGATCAGCAATTGTTGCTGCACCATTGCTCTGGCCTTGAAACGGGCAGAGAACTTGTACCTTGGTAGCCTGACTCTGCTCCAGTCTGTTGGGTGTTGCCCTAGTCACACGGTAGGAAACAGTTGTGTCACAGGATGATCTTGATCCGGCTTGCCCCAGTGTATTGGAACAGTATACCCCTGATTAACCTTCTCTTTGAGAGGTTAGATTCTTGCGCTCTTGAGGTGGTTTGCCTCAATGTGAGCTCTAAAGTGATTTTTCCCCTGTCTGATCGATCTTTGGAGGAATGCCCCTGACTAAATGAACATGGAGAGATTTGTCGTCGTGATTGGCTCAGACCGACTGAATCCTGAGGTGGCTAGGCCCAATGGAGTTTTCCAGGCATTTTGCCCCTTGAGGTGATCACACTTTCCATTATGGAAACCTTCTTGATGTCAAGTGCTTGTTCGCAAGTAAAAAGTGTTGGCTTTGAAAATGATAATGTTAATGCTATGCATATGTCAGTTTGTAAATCCAAGCATGTTCACTAAGATTATGACATACAGTGAATGGATCACCATTTAGAATGCCATGTCAGTATCGTCACAAATGATAAGCAAATCATTAGGAGTCAGCTTTGGCACGATTTTACTATCGTATGCTTTCAAAATAAACCCTACTTCAATTAGGTCTTTTGCATGTTGTAACGTGGCCTGGTTCACGGTTTAAGAAATAAATGATATAAGGCTCAAAAATTATTGTACCCTACCCATTCTCCTTGATGTTCTCCAGTCCTACGTTCAATTAGTTTGACACAAGCGTTCACCTTTCAAAAGAGGATTTTGAATGGTTGATGTGATGGTAGAGGAACCGATGATGGTTTCGGAGCGGAAGTCACTCACCTTTTGTTTTTGTCACATGTGATCACACGAACTTGTTCTTATTGAGGATTTTTGCTCTTTTGATTCTCTGTTTTGTTCTTTTTGTTTTCCCTGATTTTTGCGTAGACTGATTATTTTGAACTCGCAGTCTACCGGGATGCCCTAATTTTTTCCTAAGTCATTTGCTTTTGAGTTTTTGACTTAGCGGGCTTTTTGTTTGTTTTTTTTCAATTGCTTTTGTGATTTTGTGTGATTTTGATTTTTTTTTCTCTTGAACAAAATCGTGTGACATGTGTTTGATTTGTGAGGTGAGTAGTGACTACCTCATTCCTTTGGTCAATGAGAGACAACCATTGTGGATTTGTGATTTTTCTGACCTCTTGCGAGGGGTAGGATATGGTTGATCCTCAGAATGGGGTACTCCTCTTTTGAAATTTGAACGCATGATCAAACTAGCTGAAAACTACCCTGCCCTTGGTTAAGATTGAGGGTTTTTTGTGTATAGAAAGAAACTCCTACTTCAAGGCCCAAAGGGGTTGACTAGGGATTATCTTCCTTATAACTCTTGTGTTTGGGAATTTGAACAAATGCCTTACATCCTCAGCAAGGTTTTATTCAAAGCATACAGACAATGATCTTGTCTTTTTGATTTCATCATTCTCCTTTTGATTTTGCTTGATCAAATGTGTGATACTGACAAAAAGTATGAGTGAACACGAATAAATTTATTCAAAACATGCATATTCATTTCATTATTATTATCATCTGAAAACAAACAAGTTTTACAAGTGAACAACGCTTGACAAACAAAAAGATTACAAATGGGAAATATGGAATGACATGATGATTTCCGGTGTTGAGAAAGTGCTCACAGGCTTATTCAGAAGATTCTTTTGCGATCTTGGCCCTTACACGGACAAGAGATTTCCGTTCACCCACAGTCTCTCGCCTCAAACGGTTAAATGCTTCTTGTCAATCAACTATTGGACCTTAGCTTTGAAAGCTTTGCAATCCTCGGTTGAATGGCCAGCTGACCCAGCATGATATCCGCACTGTACATTGGGATCATACCCAGGTGGGAATGGTTCTGGTGGAGGCTTCAGAGCTTTGGGAACCACCAGCGAGTTCCGAACCAGATATGGGAGAAGTTGAGTGTATGTCACAGGAATTGGATCTAGAGGAGCATTCCTTCGTTCTAGATTGTTCCTGGGCTTATGCTAATTCTGACGCTCTCGGCCTTGGGCTTGCTGATCATGAACTTGAGGAGGATGTTGATACGGTGGCTGTTGGTACTGGGCAACATCAACATATGGGTACGGGCAGTATGGCACATGAGCCATGGGAGTTAGCACTTGAAAGTGGACACCATCCATGACAACGTTTGTTTCCTCTTCCTTTTCTTCAGAGAAACCACCTTGTGGCTTATTAACCCCTAATTGTTGACTCACAGCGCCAACAATTTTCCCTGTTTTGAGCCCATTCTCAATGCGTTCCCCAATGGTTATAACATCATAAAAATTGGAAGATGAGCTACCAACCATCTTCTCATAGTACAAACCCTGAAGAGTGCCCATGAACATGTCAACCAACTCTGAATCAGATAGAGCAGGTCGGACTTGTGAAGCCATCTTACGCCATCTCTGAGCGTATTCTCTGAATGTTTCATTGGCTTTCTGAGCTTGATTTTGTAGTTGCAACCTGGTGGGAGCCATATCCAAGTTGTACTTGTATTGCTTCAAGAATGCTTCAGATAGATCTTTCCAGGTTCTGATCTTACCTTGCTCAAGGTTCATGTACCAATCCAAGGAAGCCCCGAATAGGCTATCCTAGAAACAATGGATAAGCAAATCATCATTGTCTATGTAGGAAGCCATTTTTTTGCAATACATGGTGACATGGCTTCGTGGACAACTCAACCCCTTGTACTTAGGCAAAATAGGCACTTGGAACTTCTGGGGTAGCACAACATTTGGGACCAAGCACAAGTCTTTGGCATCCATGTCAAAGGCAGAGAAACCCTCAATAGCTCTGATTCTATCCTCTAATAGCTTGTAGTCTGCAGGTTTGTTCTGATTAGCAGGTCTGGCAAGAACCTGAGGATTTGGAGGTTGAGATGCGGCTGGAGCAAGCACTTGAGGAGAGGCAAACTGAGACAGATGTATCAACCTAGAATTAACCATCTGACCAGAAATCTGACCCATTTGAACACCGTACGGGTAACCAGGAGGAGGTGTCATAGCAGTTACGGATGCCCCAGGGTAAGGCATTCCAGAATGAACATTACAACAGTTTGTGTAGATTGAGACGAAACCGGAACATGAATAGGAGGACCCCTATACACATGCTCTTCATCATCAGGAGTTTTAGTGTCGACCAATCCGGCAGTTTGATGAGTTTGAGCCTGAAGATTCTCAGGATCATCATTCAACACTGGAGGCGGGACTGGAGTAGGCATGACCCATGGATAGGCGGCAACATTCCCATTAGGCATGGGTATAACAAAGGGTTGATATGGCACAAAGGCATTGCCACAAGCAGTATGAGGAGTGAAATTTAGGGGTATTCCCCAAGGAAAGGCAGTAGGCACCTGATTCGGATCAGGCTGAGAGCTTGGAAAATCGATAGTAGGTTGAACAATAGTCTCAACTGCCGCTTCAACAACTGCAGAAATAGGAGTGAAAATAGTTGCATCAGTGACAGTGGCGACAACAGCAGAGGTAACACTGGCATCCCTCCGAGTACAAAGGAGTTCCATGATGGCATCCATGTTATCCTGGAATTGACCCATCCTACCCTGGAACTGAGTCAAGGTCTCTGTGTAAGCAGTATTATCAGAATCACCCATGATTTTTGACTTGTTGGATCTGAGGAAGTACCGGTATCAGGTCGTCACTGTCTTCTGGCTGATGAGGGGAAGAAAGTGAGCTTTTTCTGGTTTGAATGCCATGCAAATGTAAGTATGCACATGTTACTTATGCAGATGGAGTGCAGATGAAATATGCAACACCCAATGATGCAAAGGTTAGATGATGCAAAAGTTCAACATACATATGTTGATGCAATAACTCAAGTTCAAAAGTTCGGCATGCAATAACACTATGCAATAACATTATGCAATAATGTAAGTTAGAGATGCAATAACTTCTGGATAATCCGTATATGTAGCTCTGTGTAGATGGGAATATCTGTCGCGCATAAGAGAACAAAGGTATGAAGTGGCTTGTTTTCCTGCAAAACCCATCCCCCTCACAGGTGTGATCTAGACACAACAAAGTGGTCCCTCGAAAGGTCGCCCAAACCATAGGACTCAGAGTGAAAACCCCCCGCCGTAGTGAATTCTCACAGGGCGGAAGTATTCTCAAGTGAATTGTAACGACCCAGTTTTAGTGTGTGTGTGTCTTATTTAATCGAGTCGTTTGATTATTTTATTATTATTTTATTTTACTTTCGAATTTTATCTGAAAATATGTTATTTTTCGATGTCGTGATATTTTATCGGGTTTTGGGATCGTTTGCGAGATATTTGAGTGTGGGGGTATTTTGGTCATTTTAGGATATTTTTTATTAAGTAAGAAAAATAGAAAATAGAAGAGAGAAAAATAGAAAGAAAGAAAGGGAGAAGAAAGAAAAAGGAGAGAAAAACGAAGAAGAAGAGAAATAGTGGAAAACTTGGAAAATCAAAGAGAAATCAACTTCTAGAATCGATTTAATCGGGTAAGGGTGCAAAACGCAATTATTGTATACTTGTGTATGATTATGTATGTATAATAGTGATGTTTGTTGGATTGAAAAGGAAATATTTTAGTAAAACCCATTTTTGGTAAAATTGATTAGAATTTGATTAAATGTGTTAGAAATCATGTTTTTAGTACCCATAATTGTTAGTACATGATAGATACTTGTTATTAGACATTGTATTGGCAATTTTCTGGTGTGTAGGTGAGATTTGGGTAGTTTTTGGTTGGAATCCGTATGAACAATTATGCAGAAGAATTTTTCTGAGATTTAAGGTCATATGCGTATGGGGCATGTTCATACGCGTATGAACCTTGGCAATACGCGTATGGGAGGCACGTTTTAGGGCCAATACGCGTATGAGTTGCTTGTTTTCTCGGCCATCTGCCCATTTGCGTAGGATACGCGTAGCATTTTAGGTCAATACGCGTACGGGCTTGGGCATTATGCGTACGGTAATTTACACGTGAACTTTGGGAAAAATGTGTCTCTGCTCATACGCGTATGGCTCAGGGCAATACGCGTATGAACAGGACAATGGTAAAATGGGACTTTTCAAAATATCTTTTTTTCCTTTTCATTCGTAACTTTTGATCCGTTTATCCAATTTTTACATTCTTGGTATCGTTGTGTAGCTATTGAACTGTACTTTCTAATTATGATGATTGTGAAATTGTTAGCTGATTTAATTATGTTAGAAAATGGGGAATAGTGTCGGTTGTCGACTTTTGTCGTTATACTTGTATGTATTTGAAGTGTATCGTGCAAAGTGCTGTTGTATGATGTAAATGTATGTATTTAGATGGTGTTGTGATGATTTGTGGCCGTATGGAAATTAAATGCATTGTTTTGGGCATAAGTGCAAAGTGTGATTTTGTCGATGTAAATGAATGCATGTATGTGTGTGCATATTAAATGTCATGAGTCATTGTATGCCAAGCATCATGATATGCATTGTTGAGACGTCCTGAGTGACGGTTTGGATTCCAGAGAGAATTCTCTATAACGTCGTGTGCCTTATACAAAGAGGTGTGAGCGATGATTATAGACGATCGTGTGCCCATGTGGGGTGTGAGCGATCGGGTCGTGTGCCTTATACAAAGAGGTGTGAGTGATCCATAAATGTCGTGTGCCTTATACAAAGAGGTGTGAGTGATGGGGAACATCGTATGCCCGACGGGGAGTTATAGTGATATAACGAGCGATGATTCCAGCAGAGTTTCTGAGTGAACTAGTGATGAGAAACAATGGAAGTCGGTACCGCATGTGCATATGTATAGAGTCGTTGTGTCGGTCTCTTGCATTGCCTAATCATTATGGTTGTTTTATGTGTGGAATTGTGGATAAAAGTGATATATGGATATGTGTTGGTGATTGAAATATGAGTTATACTTTGTATTGCATTGTGTTTGAATTATGGTGTGAGTTGTGGTGAGAAATGTATGTATGTGTAATTTGTGTTTTATATGATTGTATGCAATTATATTATGGTTATTTTTCTCACCCTTCTGCTGTTTTATAATGCTCTATGAGGCATTGCAGATTAGAGTTGCTGGAGGTATTTTTGTGAAGCTTTGCGTCTTCATTCTTTTGTCGGTCGGCTCTGATATGTGACACCGGGTAGTTAGGGAGGCCGTTAGTGATAATTGTGTATTCTGTATATATATCTTTTGGCTTGTGCATGTATAACTTGATGTATGACAGACTTTTCATGATATATATATGTATATGCTATTCAGTTTTAGATTATTCCGCTTTTATTCTAAATTCTGAAATGTGGGTGTAAGGAACTGAGTTCCTCTGTTGATTGTTACCCCACTGTTGCATATCTTTATGAGCAGGTGTTGTATGTATTGTTTCAATTTGATGCGACTCTCCTAGTCTATGCCATGATAATTTAAATATACTCTGACGAAATTTTGAATTTTCTTTTACCGCTTTAATTAGTTGGGGGTATAGATTGGGGGTGTTACATTAAGTGGTATCAGAGCCAGTTTGTGTCAGTCCGTGTCAGTTGGGTCAGTCCTTGTTGGTCGTTGTGGTTGGATGAGTTGTTTGTTTAACCATAGTTTCTGTTATTGGAAATGAACAGAATATGGCTGGAAGGAATGATGCTGCTTTGTCTGCGGCTATGCAAGCTATGGCTCGTGCTGTGCAGGGTGCATCTCATGCTGCTGGTAATGATGAGTTCCGGAAGAACAAACCGCCTGTCTTCAAAGGAAGATATGATCCAGATGGTGCACAGACTTGGCTGAAAGAGATTGAAAGGATTTTCTGAGTGATGGACTGTGAGGAGGACCAGAAGGTGAGACTGGGCACTCACATGTTATTGGAAGAAGCTGATGACTGGTGGGTTAGTACTCGGCGTGTTTTGGAAGCTGCAGAAGAGGAAGAAATTACTTGGGAAGTTTTTAGCCGGGAGTTCTTGAGGAGGTATTTTCCTGAAGATGTAAGAGGAAAGAAGGAGATTGAGTTCTTGGAACTAAAACAAGGTAATATGTATGTAGTTGATTATACTGCTAAGTTTGTGGAACTTGTGCAGTTTTGTCCTCATTATGCTGAAGCGACTGCTGAATTCTCTAAGTGTGTAAAGTTTGAGAATGGCTTGCATCCTGAGATAAAGCAGGCAATTGTTTACCAAAGAATTCGGAGGTTTTCTGATTTGATAAATTGTTGTAGAATTTATGAAGAGGACAGTAAGGCTCGTTCTACTCACTACAAGAGTGTGAGCGAGAGGAAAGGGAAACAACAGTTCTGTGGTGGTCCGTATGTGACACCAGCTGACAAAGGTAAACAAAGAGGGAATTTTGAGAAAAGGTCAAGTGGAGGAGGAACGTCTGGTCCTATGAGATGTTATAGGTGTGGTGAAGTGGGGCATCGTCAGTTTGAGTGCAGGAAAGATTTTAGGAAGTGTTCTAACTGTGGAGGTGTAGGACACATTGCAGCTGATTGTAAGAAGAATGTGGTGAAGTGCTTTAATTGTGGGGAGCTGGGACATGTTAGTACAAAGTGTCCGAAACCGAAGCAAGCTCCAGCTAGTGGGAAAGTGTTTGCATTATCGGGATCTCAGACTTCGAGTGCAGATCGTCTGATTCGAGGTACTTATTTTATTAATAGTACTCCTTTGATTGCTATTATTGATACTGGAGCGACTCATTCGTTTATTTCGTCTGAGTGCGCGAAGCGTTTGAATCTGGTGTTGTCTCTGATGGGTGGTGAAATGGTTATTGATACTCCAGCAATGGGGTCAGTAACTACGTCTTTGGTTTGTCTAAGATGTCCTTTGACCATTTATGGTAAAGAATTTAAGATGGATTTGGTGTGTTTACAGTTGGAGGGTTTAGATGTGGTTCTTGGTATGAATTGGTTGCAATTCAATCGAGTTCACATTGATTGTTATCATAAGCTGGTAAGGTTTCCTTCTCTTGAGGAAGACGAAGACTCGAGTTTTTTATCTACCAAGGAGTTGAAGAAACTTTTGGCGGAGGAAGCTCAGTTGTTTGGTTTGTTTGCATCTTTAACTGTGGATAGTCAAGTTTCACTTGATGTGTTTCCTGTTGTGTGTGAATTTCCGGAAGTGTTTCCTGAGGATATTTCAGACTTGCCGCCAGAGAGAGAGGTAGAGTTTTTTATAGATCTAGTTCCTGGTACTAGACCTGTTTCTATGGCACCTTATCGTATGTCGGCATCTGAGTTGGTGGAGTTAAAGAAACAGTTGAATGAGTTGTTGGAGAAGAGGTTCGTGAGACCAAGTGTGTCGCCTTGGGGTGCTCTAGTTTTATTGGTGAAAAAGAAGGATGGAAGTATGCGATTATGCATTGATTATCGCCAGTTGAATAAGGTGACGATCAAGAATAAGTATCCTCTTCCAAGGATTGATGATCTGATGGATCAGTTGGTTGGTGCGTGTGTGTTTAGTAAGATTGACTTAAAATCAGGGTATCATCAGATAAGGGTGAAGGAGGAAGACATATAGAAGACGGCTTTTAGGACACGATAAGGTCATTATGAATATTCTGTGATGCCGTTCGGGGTTTCTAATGCGCCAGGTGTGTTTATGGAATACATGAATCATATTTTTCACGAGCATCTGGATCGATTTGTCGTTGTGTTTATTGATGACATTTTGATTTATTCTAAGTCTCGGGAAGAGCATGCGGAACATTTGCGTATTGTTTTGCAGGTTTTGAAGGAGAGGAAGCTTTTTGCCAAATTGTTAAAGTGTGAATTCTGGTTGTCGGAAGTGAGTTTTCTTGGACACGTAATTTTAGGTAATGGTATTGCTGTGGATCCATCTAAAGTAGAAGCAGTTCTACAATGGGAGGCTCCGAGATCCGTTACTAAAATTCGAAGCTTTTTGGGCTTGGCTGGTTATTATCGAAGGTTTATTGAAGGTTTTTCTAAGCTAGCACTTCCTTTGACCCAGTTGACTTGTAAAGGGCAAGTGTTCATTTGGGATATTCGGTGTGAGGAAATTTTTAATGAGCTGAAGAAAAGATTAACGACAGCTCCAATTTTGATTTTGCCGAATCCTAATGAACCATTTGTGGTTTATTGTGATGCTTCTTTGATTGGCCTAGGTGGTGTTCTGATGCAGGAAGGTAAGGTGGTGGCTTATGCTTCAAGGCAGTTAAGAGTTCATGAGAAAAATTATCCTACTCATGATCTTGAGTTAGCAGCGGTGGTTTTTGTGTTGAAGATCTGGAGGCATTATCTCTACGGTGTAAGGTTTGAAGTCTTTAGTGATCATAAAAGTTTGAAATATTTGTTTGATCAGAAAGAGCTTAATATGAGGCAACGTAGATGGTTGGAATTCTTGAAGGACTACGACTTTGGCTTGAATTACCATCCTGGTAAAGCTAATGTGGAAGCCGATGCATTGAGTCGAAAATCGTTACATATGTCCGCTTTAATGGTTAAGGAGTGGGAACTTTTGGAATCGTTCAGAGATTTGAGTTTGGTTTGTGAGGTGACGTCGGATAGCGTTAGGCTTGGTATGCTAACGATTACTAATGATTTTCTGATGACTGTTAGTGAGAAACAGAAACTGGATGTGAAGTTTGTGGATTTGATGTTGGTTGGAGGAAAAGATGCGAATAGTGATTTTCAAGTGGATATTAATGGTGTTTTGAGATTATGAGGTAGTATTTGTATTCCTGATGATGTGGAGTTGAAAAAGATGATTTTGGAGGAAGGACACCGGAGTAATTTGAGTATACATCCGGGAGCGAATAAGATGTACCAAGATTTGAAGAAGATTTTCTGGTGGTCTGGATTGAAAAGAGATGTGGCTCAGTTTGTTTATGCATGTTTGACTTGTCAGAAATCGAAGGTGGAACATCTGAGGCCTAGTGGTTTATTGCAACCGTTGGATATTCCTGAGTGGAAATGGGATAGTATTTCCATGGATTTTGTGATAGGGTTACCGAATACTCAGCGAGGGCATAATGCTATTTGGGTGGTTGTTGATAGGCTGACTAAATTGGCTCATTTTATTCCGATTGACATCAGTTTTTCTTTGGAGCGGTTAGCTAAGATTTATATCAGTGTGATTGTGAAGTTGCATGGAGTTCCATTGAGTATTGTTTCTGATCGAGATCCTAGATTTACATTGAGATTTTGGGAAAGTTTGCAGAAGGCTTTGGGTTCTAAATTGAGATTGAGTTCGGCTTATCATCCGCAAACGGATGGTCAGACGGAGAGGAAGATTCAGTCTTTGGAGGATTTGTTGAGGGCTTGTGTTTTGGAACAAGGTGGTGCGTGGGATAATTATCTTGCTTTGATTGAGTTTACGTATAATAACAGTTTCCATTCTAGTATTGGAATGGCACTGTTTGAAGCATTGTATAGACGAAGATGTCGGACACCGTTGTGTTGGCACGAATCTGGTGAGAGAACGGTGGTTGGACCAGAATTGGTGCAACAGACGACGGAGAAAGTGAAGTTTATTCGTGAGAAAATGAAAGCTTCTCAGATTAGACAAAAGAGTTATCATGATCGGAGACGGAAGGATCTTGAGTTCCAAGAGGGCGATCATGTGTTTTTGAGGGTTACGCCGGTAACAGGCGTGGGTCGTGCATTGAAATCGAAGAAACTTACTTCTCGGTTTATTGGTCCTTACCAGATATCCGCGAGAGTGGGTGCTGTGGCGTATAGGGTGGCGTTGCCGCCGAATCTGTCGAATTTGCACGATGTGTTTCATGTTTCACAGCTTCGGAAGTATGTTCTGGATCTGTCACATGTGATTCCGATGGATGAAGTTGAGGTAAGGGAGAACCTTACGGTTGAGGCATTACCAATTGAGATTTTGGATCGCGAAGTGAAGCGGTTGAGGGGCAAGGATATTGCACTTGTGAAAGTGGCGTGGGGAGGCGCTGCTGAGGGCAATTTGACTTGGGAATTGGAGAGTCGGATGCCGGAGTCGTATCCAGAGTTGTTCGTCTCAGGTAATATTTTCGAGGACGAAAATTTCTAAGTGGGGGAGAGTTGTAACGACCCAGTTTTAGTGTGTGTGTTTTATTTAATCGAGTCGTTTGATTATTTTATTATTATTTTATTTTACTTTCGACTTTTATCTGAAAATATGTTATTTTTCGATGTCGTGATATTTTATCGGGTTTTGGGATCGTTTGCGAGATATTTGAGTGTGGGGGTATTTTGGTCATTTTAGGATATTTTTGATTAAGTAAGAAAAATAGAAAATAGAAGAGAGAAAAATAGAAAGAAAGAAAGGGAGAAGAAAGAAAAAGGAGAGAAAAGAGAAGAAGAAGAGAAATAGTGGAAAACTTGGAAAATCAAAGAGAAATCAACTTCTAGAATCGATTTGTGTATGATTATGTATGTATAATAGTGATATTTGTTGGATTGAAAAGGAAATATTTTAGTAAAACCCATTTTTGGTAAAATTGATTAGAATTTGATTAAATGTGTTAGAAATCATGTTTTTAGTACCCATAATTGTTAGTACATGATAGATACTTGTTATTAGACATTGTATTGGCAATTTTCTGGTGTGTAGGTGAGATTTGGGTAGTTTTTGGTTGGAATCCGTATGAACAATTATGCAGAAGAATTTTTCTGAGATTTCCAGGTCATACGCGTATGGGGCATGTTCATACGCGTATGAACCTTGGCAATATGCGTATGGGAGGCACATTTTAGGGCCAATACGCGTATGGGTTGCTTGTTTTCTCGGCCATCTGCCCATTTGCGTAGGATACGCGTAGCATTTTAGGTCAATACGCGTACAGGCTTGGGCATTACGCGTACGGTCATTTACACGTGAACTTTGGGAAAAATGTGTCTCTGCTCATACGCGTATGGCTCAGGGCAATACGCGTATGAACAGGACAATGGTAAAATGGGACTTTTCAAAATATCGTTTTTTTCGTTTTCATTCGTAACTTTTGATCCGTTTATCCGATTTTTACATTCTTGGTATCGTTGTGTAGCTATTGAACTGTACTTTCTAATTATGATGATTGTGAAATTGTTAGCCGATTTAATTATTTCGAAAAATCAGGAATAGTGTCGGTTGTCGACTTTTGTCGTTTTACTTGTACGTATTTGATGTGTATCATGCAAAGTGATGTTGTATGATGTAAATGTATGTATTTAGATGGTGTTGTGATGATTTGTGGCCGTATGGAAATTAAATGCATTGTTTTGGGCATAAGTGCAAAGTGTGATTTTGTCGATGTAAATGAATGCATGTATGTGTGTGCATATTAAATGTCATGAGTCATTGTATGCCAAGCATCATGATATGCATTGTTGAGACGTCCTGAGTGACGGTTTGGATTCCAGAGGGAATTCGCTATAACGTCGTGTGCCTTATACAAAGAGGTGTGAGCGATGATTATAGACGATCGTGTGCCCATGTGGGGTGTGAGCGATCGGGTCGTGTGCCTTATACAAAGAGGTGTGAGCGATCCATAAACGTCGTGTGCCTTATACAAAGAGGTGTGAGCGACGGGGAACATCGTATGCCCGACGGGGAGTTATAGTGATATAACGAGCGATGATTCCAGCAGAGTTCCTGAGTGAACTAGTGATGAGAAATAATGGAAGTCGGTACCGCATGTGCATATGTATAGAGTCGTTGTGTCGGTCTCTTGCATTGCCTAATCATTATGGTTGTTTTATGTGTGGAATTGTGGATAAAAGTGATATATGGATATGTGTTGGTGATTGATATATGAGTTATACTTTGTATTGCATTGTGTTTGAATTATGGTGTGAGTTGTGGTGAGAAATGTATGTATGTGTAATTTGTGTTTTATATGATTGTATGCAATTATATTATGGTTGTTTTTCTCACCCTTCTGCTATTTTATAATGCTCTATGAGGCATTGCAGATTAGAGTTGCTGGAGGTATTTTTGTGAAGCTTTGCGTCTTCATTCTTTTGTCGATCGGCTCTGATATGTGACACCGGGTAGTTAGGGAGGCCGTTAGTGATAATTGTGTATTCTGTATATATATCTTTTGGCTTGTGCATGTATAACTTGATGTATGACAAACTTTTCATGATATATATATGTATATGCTATTCAGTTTTAGATTATTCCGCTTTTATTCTAAATTCTGAAATGTGGGTGTAAGGAACTGAGTTCCTCTGTTGATTGCTACCCCACTGTTGCATATCTTTATGAGTAGGTGTTGTATGTATTGTTTCAATTTGATGCGACTCTCCCAGTCTATGCCATGATAATTTAAATATACTCTGACGAAATTTTGAATTTTCTTTTACCGCTTTAATTAGTTGGGGGTATAGATTGGGGGTGTTACATGAATCATGATCTGGGATGTGGCTCTCGTGATAATCCAACGCGCAAAACCCAGGCCTCACGACTATCCACGTTCTAGCCTATGTGTATACTAGGCCCGGTGTTAGGACCTTTCTCTCCAATAATATCTACCCATCCCAACAACAGCAAAAAACACCAGATTTCCAGAATATGCAGCATATGAATATTCAAAGCAGTAAAGGAATGCGATAAATAAACATAAAGCTAAAGCATAAAAATAAAGCAAGTAAAGCGCTAAAGATAAACACCCAAACAAGTAAGAAAGCAAACAAAACTAGGCGAGACCCCTCAACGGATGGACCAGCAAGAGGTCAATCTGTCCCCAGCAGAGTCGGCAGCTGAAGATGGGGAGTCCCACCTAGCTACGAGACAAGCAAAAGGAGGCGAAGCTCAGGAGCAAGAATTCACCAGCTGAAGATGGTTAGTTTCTACCTGAGTGAATCGCACACTCAGAGATACAATGGAGTCGCCACCGAACTTTATTTAGTCCCAAAGGACAGGGAAAATATCGATAAAACCCAAGGGAAGAGAAACGGGAACGGGGGGTCGGTTATGCGAAAGGAAGGTACTAGCACCTAACGTATCCTTCGTACTCGACGGGAACCATTTCGCTTGCTTCTAGGCTTGGATGTGTTATATATCTAAAGGCTTCTAGCTAAAGAAAGGAGAGAGAGATAGAGAGAGAGAGAGAGAGAGAGAGAGATGAAAGAGGAAAAAGAAAGAAAGGAAAGAAAGTGCTCGCGGAGGAACGAAGTCCTCGTGCCTACGTACCCTTATAGCGCAATGAGGAAGTCAGAGCGCCGTAGTTCTTGGAACCAGGGGACGAAGAAGAAAGAAAGAAAGGAGGAAGACGGAAGAAAGGTGGAAGTGTGCTCGCCAAGACATTGCGTCTCGTGCCTACGTATTTGACATTCAGAAGAATGCAGAATCAGAGCTTTCGTAGTTCGGGGAACTGAATGGAAAAGGAAAAGGAAAAGAAAGTGGTGTCAAAACCAAGAGCAAAGGAAAGAAGGAAACTCCACAGGAGATTCCAAAGAAAATGGTGTCGAAACCAAGAAAAGAGTGTAAAGGAAAGAAATAGCAACTGTATTGAGAATAAAGTGCAAGAATGGTGTCGAAACCAAAAGAATAAAGGAATAAGAGAGAAATGGTGTCCAAACCAGGAGAATAAGGGAATAAGAGAGAAATGGTGTCCAAACCAAGAGAATAAGAGAGTAAGAGAGAAATGGTGTCCAAACCAAGAGAATAAGGAGATTCGGTATATTAACTGGTTGGCAGGGGTTAACCGAAGAAAGAGAGTAGGACCCTGGCAGGGAAAAGAAGCTGGTGTCAACAGACAGACTGTGATAAACCAAGAGAGAGAGTGCTGAACCGAGAGAAGATGTTTGACTCTGAAAGGGAATCGACATATTAATTGGTAAACAGTGATTAACCGAGGAACGAAAGGACTGCCACTCTGTGGGGGTAGAGAAGCGTTGGTTTTAGCAGAGAAAACTGCGATTATCCGGAAAAGCGGGTGTAGGACCGAGCGAAGGTCGTGACCCAAAGGACGGGTGTAGGACCGAGCAAAGGTCGTGACCCTAAGGACGGGTGTAGGACCGAGCGAAGGTCGTGACCCAATGGGGTTCAGTGAACTGATTGAACAAACAATACTCAACCAAAGAAAGGGTATTTGAACCAAAGAAAGGTTACTAACCCAAGGGTGCAAGTATTCGAACCAAGAGGAGGTTGCCAACTGCTGGGGATTCGGTGTTTAAAGACAGACTGTGACCAACCGAAGAGAAAAGTGAGTGATTAACCAAGAGAAGTTGATTAACTCGAAAGGATTCAGTATTTTAACAGACGGACTGTGGTTAACTGAAGAGACGGGTGATTAACCAAGAGGAGGTGATTAACCCAAGAAGTGCTCAGTGATTAATAGACGGACTGTGATTAACTGAAGAGACGAGTGATTAACCAAGAAAAGGTGATTAACACAAGAAAGAAGAAGAACCAAGAGAAGGTTGCGAGCTCTTGGGGAAAATGGTCGTGACAGGGAAACTGTGTTGGACCAAAGAGAGAGAATTGGAACTCTTCAGGGGAATCAAAAGCAATGATTGATTACAAGAAGAATATAGGGTATTAAAACGAAGAAAGCTTGCTAACCCAAGGAACATAGGATCGTAACCAAGAAGAATGGTGATAGATCAAGAGAGAGATTGAGAGAAATAAGAGTGATCAAGGATCGAAAGAGATCGCAAAGAGAGAAAAGTGATCAAGGATCAACTCGACTGGGGAAAGAAAGCACATTACCGCCTGGAGATAGAGATGACTAAGCCAAGCACAGGGTCATTCGTCCCCTACCTGAAGTAGTCAGAATGAGAGTAGGAATTCTCCCTTCTCATCCCTTCCCTAACACACACAGGGTGTAATGCGGAAGTTGAACCGGACGGCCCAACAGCTCCAAGTTGTACAGTGCTCTTGCGTAGAGAAACGGACAGCATAACGGCGTCAATTTGTACAGTGCTCCGATGCAAGGCGCATCGCGAAACTCCAACTCCACAGGGGGGAATGAGAGAGAAAGCTCTAAAGGAGGCCTAAAGAGAGGAAAAGGGAGGATCGATTAATCGAAACAAAGTTCCGATCAATTAATCAAGGGATAAACATGCTAACAACTTTCCAAAGAGGATGAAAAGTCATTAAAGAAAAAAGGAGTGAATTATTGATTATACAAGATTAAGTTTATCCATGAAGAATAAAATTAATGCAAACTGAAATAGAAAGTGCAAAACAGTGCCAAATGATCATCAAAATGCCACACAAAATCATGCATCATGTGAACAAAGATAGTGCAAGAATTGCCATGTTCATACAATGCTAAGAACATGAAACAAATGAATAATCGATAATGTGCATCGAAAGTTCATGAATTTGCTTCAACCAGAAGTGAAATGACATTAAAAACATCCATAAAATCAAGCATGACAATCAATGGAAGTTAAAATGAAGAAAGCATGGCAAACATACTTGAAAATGCAAGAAAATGGCCTTCTGGTTCAGTGTTAATCGATTAACACATGAAAAAGTGCAAAAAAAAAACTGGTTAATCGATTAACACAATTGCACTACAATGTGTTAATCGATTAACACTGTACAGGGAGCAGAAAATCAGTTTTGAAAAGTGCTTTAGGCTAACTTTTTGATTGTGCAATCACTCCAATGCTAAGGCAAACAATTATGCACGAAAAATCAAGCCTAGAAACAGCAAATGACCAACAATAGAATCAATTAACAATCAAGATCATGGATCAAGCAAAAGTGTAATCAATTCACATGCAAGAATATCAAAATTACATCGCAAACGATACGAAAACGATCGAAATGATAAAATGGATGAAATCCACCAACCTACAAGGCTGAGATGTACCTTGGTAAATGTTGCAATGTGATCTTGGTGCAGAAGATTAAAGAAAACCAGAGGATCCTTGAATTGTAGACGAAACGCGTCGAAACCGATCAAAATCGCGAAAATGCACCGAAATCAAACTTGCACCAAAATAAATGGTGTGAAACCCTTGGATTGAAGTAGAATGAGATGTAATTCCAGAAATCCAACCAAAGAATGCCAAATGATGAAGGTTAAGCTCAATAATTAATCACTTTCAATGTGAAAAGTGATTATCCTTCAAGAATAAGAGCTTTTGGTGAGGTTTGATGGAGAAGAATTGAGATGAAGATGAAGAATGAGTAGAGAAATCAGAGAAAAAGTGAAATGTGAGAAGTTTGGTGAAAATGGTAGAGAATGGTTGAGGAATTGAAAAGTGAGTGGAGGTGTGTTTATATAGGCTTTAGGTTTGGAATATGAGATGGTTTGGAATTTGGTTTGGAATTAGCTTTGGGTTTGGAGCTAGGTTAGGAGTTAGTTGGACTTGACTCACCGAGTCAAGGCGGTTAACTCGATTAGTTAGAACCAACTCGGTAACCATCCCAAGGTGAATTCCAACATCCAAAGATCCACATTACTTGGAGAACAAGGAACATGGTGCACTTGATTTGAAGTGAAGTATCATAGCAAATGCACTTGGAATGAATTGAGTAGCTTGGAAATGTTTAGAGGTGTCTAGAATATTCCATATGCTGCTAGAATCCAAGACCAAAATGTGTGCAAAGGTGTTGTCATGAAAAAGCAGCAAATTGTGCCTATTTTTCCTGTGTTAATCGATTAACACAATTGCACTGCAAATGGTTAATCGATTAACCAGGCCAAAATATGCCCAATTTTCCTAAAAAAAGGTGTTGTGGTCCCGGCTTCGATTTTCCACCTCTTGCTTTGATAAATAGGCATAGAAACCCTTATTTTATGCTTGTTTTGATAATGTGATGACCTTGTGATGAGGCGATTAATCGGGCTTGGAGAACCTGAATATTCCTGCAACTAAAATCATGAAGAAAAAGTGCGAATGCGTATGCTAATGATGCGAATGCGCATGGTTATGCAAAAGGCAAAAGAGGAGGTCAAATTTTGGGTTACGATAGGGACAGTGGCGTGGATGTAAATAATCCAGAGGCTTGCCGCTTACAGCAATTAGATGGGGGGAAAGGAGTTGTTGATGTTTGTATACTGTGAGCAAGGCAAGAATTTTGATGCTAAAAGGTTGATTGTCTCAATCGGGGTTTCCTTATACAAAGCCTAAGAGGAGGCTAAAAGGTTGACTTTTTCGGGGAAAATGTTCTTTCTGTCTTGTACAAAGCCCAAGATTGAGGCTAAAAGGGTTTGACTCAACAAGAGAGTCTTTTTGTGTGTCTTGCACGAAGCCCAAGACAGAAGCTAAAAGTTGTTTGACTCAACAGGAGAGTCTTTTATACTCAACAAGAGAGTGATTTGGTGTCTCGTACGAAGCCTGAGACGGAGGCTAAAAGGTGATCGACTCGACAAGTGAGTCTTTTTATACTCAACAAGAGAGTGCTTTGTATCTCGTACGAAGCCCGAGATGGAGGCTGAAAATTGGTGACTCAACAAGAGAGTCTTTTATACTTAACAAGAGAGTGTGAAAAGGTTAGCTCCGCTGGGGAGGATCATTGTCCAAAGCCCAAGAGGAGGCTAGGGTGCTGGTGACTGCTTCAGTTGAGGGACATGTCCAGTATGTTGGATAAAAGAGAAAACCAATTCTTATATGGGAAATGTTGTACTCATGGATTTGATCAGAGGATCAGGGTTATCTCCTGGGAAATCCAAAGGGTATTGAGACTGTCCAAGTCAACGGGTTTTATCTTTTGTACTATGCTTAAGAGAAATTAAGAGGCAGTACGTCGGCGATAGAAAGATTTAGACTCTTTGAAAGACTGTTTTATTAAGATGACTAATTTCTGTTCCTATACCTTTAAGAGGTCGCCGGGACAATTTGTACGAAGCCCAAGAGGAGGCGAGAAAAACTTTTAAGAAGCCGAGGGACAATTTGTACGAAGCCCCAGAGGAGACTATCTTCCCGAAGGAAGAATCATTATACGAAGCCTAAGAGGAGGCTGTGAAAACTTCTAAGAAACTGACGGGTCCTTGTACAACGCCCAAAAGGAGGCGGGGATACTTTTAGGAAGCCTGTGGGTCCTTGCACTAAGCCCAAGAGGAGGCTGATGAACAGTTCCATAAGGGTTTTCACTTGGAACATTGGCCTTCTGTATATGAACTGTTCAAAAGGGGAAGGTTTCTTAGATCTAGTTATCTAAAATTGTTGTAAAAGAAAATGGTTTAAGTTAGGGTGAAATATTCGGAAGAACGTCGGATGTAAGGAGACGAGGCTTTGTCTAGTTCTAGACGTAGTTGCCGGGTATACTCTAAATATCTATACTAGTATTACACAGTCGATATGAGTTTATGAAAGAAGACTTACAGTGAAACAACCCCACAATATAGTTATATACATATGAAAGCGGTAAATGAAAGTGGGTAAACACTTACTCGCTTGTAGAGCTTCCACGCTGTATTGTTAGTTGTTCAACAAAGGAATTGAAAATAACAGTATGTTACAAAATTAAAGGAGAAAGTGCTTTTGAAAGGAAAATTGGGGCTTAAAGCTCAAGGAGACGCCCAGGGTTTTATTAGTGATCGCACTGTCGCTTTGTACAGGGACTTATACAAGTGACTGAGGCCTAGGGTTTTATCAGTGATCGTACTGTCATTTTGTACAGGGACTTATACAAGTGACTGAGGCCCAGGAAAGGTTTTATGTACAAAGGGGATGGGTCTTACACACTCTCAAGAGGCCCAAAAATGATTGAAAGTGAATAAAGATGGGTCTTATAGCTCAAGGAGAAGCCCAAGGTTTATTTTGAAAAGGGCGACGATCGCGCCGAGGTTTTGAAAACACCGTGGGTCTTATACAATGACTGAGGCCCAAAAGTTTTTGGTTTCAAAAGGGGATTGGGTCTTACACTCTAATAGAGGCCCAAAAGTTTTGAATGGGTCTTATAACTCGAGGAGAGACCCAAATGGTTTGTTTGACACGGCCGGTGATCGCGCCGAACTTTTGAAATACAACGGGACTTATACAATATTTGAGGCCCAAAATAGGTTTGTATTTACAAAGGATTGGGACTTACACTCTATTAGAGGCCCATGAGTGTTTGAAAATGATTTGATGAGGGTGAAAATCAAAGGAACCCTAAATTTGTTTTCTTTTAATAGTAAATAAAGAAAATCAAATTAAAAAATGATAAAAAAATACCAAATAAGTTTGAATAAACCATTTGTGATTTTTGTTTAAGGTTTGAAAAATGAGGGATTAATCACAAGATGAATTAAAACTCCTTTTGGTGTTGATTTTCAAAGTAAATATTCACTTTTAAATGTTTAAAACAATTAAAAAAGGAATTTATTCACAAAAATACTGATTATATTAAATAACTAGTATAAACCTAATTTTTCTGTGGAATAAAATATTTTAACATTTTTGTGATTTTTGCAAAAAGAACCAATAAAAAATAATTAAAATTGAAGGAGTTATTAATTTTCCAATTAATTAACAAAACATGAAAATATTGGAAAAAATAGCAAAATGTGAAAAAAAACACAAAATGGCATGGGTAGGGTTTGAACCCACGACCTCAAGGTTATAGGGCGCGCGCCTTACCACTGGGATGGTGATACATCCGTTGATTAAAACAAACCAACAAATATACAAGGCTTACCTTGTTTTCTAGGTCTGCCCAAGGCAAGGCAAGGCAAGTTTTGGCAAGAAACGAGAAGGTCCATAACTTTCTCATTTCTCTATGGTTGGGGACAAAATTTATATGCATCTGACCTAGAATTTCAGAAGGAATCCAATGGTGGTGGTATTTTTTCCAAATCATGATCCCTCCTCAAAATCCGATAGGGGTTTTGAAATAGGCCATATTTTGCATTTTCTGTGCTACATCTTGGTACAGGTATGAATTACATGATAAATTGGTGCAAACACAACATATATAACATGTATAAGATGTGCATGATTAGTGGACTTCAAAGCAATGCATATTTTGGGAAGTTCAAGTCATGATGCTTACCTCTTTTTGAGCTTTTGGAGTTTTTTGTGCAATCTGCCAAGTTTCTTGTTCCAGAAATGGTTTGATGCTTTGGAGACTCTCAAATGATCTCTTAGAAGCTTTTAGGATGGTTGGAATCAGCTGGAAACCTCAGGAACAAGTTTGAGCTCTTTCTTGCAAAAGGGGCAAAAATGGCCAAAATAACAACTCTCTCAAATGGTGTTCCAGATGGGGAGAACCATTTGGGACAGTTCAAGGATGATATTTGGAGTGTGTTTGAGGTTTTATCTGGTTTGGAAAGTGACCGAATCAAGACATGGCTTGAAAAATGCAAAAAAGCCTATTTTGAGGTTTTGAGAGATGACTTTGTGTTTTAAGGATTACAGGTCACTTGTGTGAGTTTGGACAGCTTAGATATGACATATTGGATGTGTTTGGATCATGATCTGTGATGGAAATGCTCTCTAACTCAAAAACTCAGAGTTACCTTGCTAAAGAAGGTATTTTTGCCTAGAGGAAGAGATTTTGAGGAAAACATCTGTTGTAGTGCTTTGGTGTACTCAAACTGAGCACAAATGAGCTCTATTTATAGTAGAGCAAGTTTGTTTTGGGATCAATAGTGAATGGCAACTGCAGTAGAGGTTTGGCTAATGTTGATCAATGAGAATCTAAGTCTCCTCTAGCCATTGACTAGAGGTTAGGGTACAGAGATGTGGTTCCCTAGTTGTTGGATCAATCTTGACTGAATTCAGTTGCAAATGTGTCAGTCCATGCCACCTTGGTGCTTCTATTGAATGCTCCAATCCAAAACTGGAGTCTTGTCCCTCTTTTAGGGATTTCTAGGTTTGGCATGCTACTTCTTGTTTCAAAGACTTTGGAGGCTTGGATCAGTGTTTGTTCCCTTTAGATTTGATCCTCAGATGTGTTCGAAGTGATGACAAGGCTTGGAATTATCTGATTTTGCCAAATCAAGCAAAAGTGCAAAATTCTGCCTAGCCTTGGCAGTTTTCAGCAAGGCATATTGCCATTGTCATATCTCATGGCTCAAGTGGAATTTGATGGAGTTCTTGGCCATTTTGGAAAGCCCTCATATGATACAATAATTGTTTGAGCATAATTGGTTTTGATACTTTTTGGATCCAAGTGAAAAATGTCCCTACATTTGGAAAAAAGTGAAGGCAGATTCTGACTTAGTGAAAATTTCACTAAGTGTTGGAAAAAAGTGACATTTTCACTTTTTGTGATTTTGATCATTCCATAACTTGAAATCCATGGGGAATTGGAATGAGTGGTAGTTGAAGCTTTTGTAGAGGGTAATGAGAGCCACAAATCCAGCTTTGGATGGGGAAAAATGGCCTTGTGGTTTAGGAGTTATGATCCTCCAAAGTTGGTACCCTAGCCACTTTGTTCCATAACTTAGAAAATTTTCTAAGTTTTGATGGTTACCCCTTTTACAAGTTATCCCACTTTTCTTGATTTTTCTTGAAGAATGATGATTCCAACCACACATTAACATCATTTTAGGGTTGAAAAACCAAAATTGTGAAAAATCTCAAAAAGTCAAAGTTGACTTTTGTGCACATTTGACTTTTTGTTAGGTGAATTCCAAATTGTGCGATCCTTTATGAAATCATGTCCTTGACCTAAATCATACTTGATGGACATGTTCCATAGGTGTTATAGGGTGTATTGGATCATGTCCTAGGGTTTGGGAGCATGTCCTGGTCAAAAGTCAAGCTACAGTTGACTTTTCCCACGAAACCCTAATTGTGGTTCAGATGAGATTGAAACTTGTAAATCAAGCTTCTTGGATCAATCCATTGTTGCAAATGGATCAATGTAGTGTGTTAGGGACCCTCAAATCCTCTCTTGAGGTATTGGCTCATGTTTTGTCCCAAAAGTCAACTTAGGGGTGAATTAGGTCAAGAAACCCTAATTCCTAATTTTTTTGTGAATGCATCCCCTGAGGTTAAATTGACTTGATGATTGGGTTCATGATGTTCCATGGAGTATTTTAGGATATGCTTTGAAGCATTGGCTCATGCCTAGAGGAAAATTTCCATCTGGAGGCCCTAGTCGATCAAAACCCTAATTTGGTGACACTGGCGATCTTGAGGTTAATCCACCTAAAAGGGAGCAGCCTTGTGCTTGATCCTTGATGTGGGAGTCCTCTTGATCCATTATGGATATTTAAGAGGTTTAGACAAGTTGAAGATCATGTCGTTCCTTGATTGATCCTTTGTCTAAGAACTCTGAGAGGGCTTGAAACCCTAAGTTTGATTGTAGTGGATGCTCACCCATCTTTGGGGAGACTAATGAGGCATGATGATACACCCATATTGTGGTGATGATCTGCACAATGATGGGGAATCTTAGTGGTCAAAATTTGGGGTATGACAAAGTCGTGCTTTGTTTCTGACAACTTCTCCCTTTTCATTTAACTTGTTCCTAAATACCCACTTAGTTCCTATTACATGAACATTCTTAGGTTTAGGAACTAGATCCCAAACATCATTTTTGGAGAACTGGTTAAGTTCTTCTTCCATAGCTAGAACCCGGTCTTTGTCCATGAGGGCTTCTTTAATTGTAGCTGGTTCTATCAATGATACTAGTCTTACAAGTGTTTCTTCTGATGGTCTAAAGGCTGATCTGGTTCTGATAGGAGCATCTTTGTTACCCAGAATTAGTTCCTCAGGATGGGATGTGGACAGTCTTCTTCTTCGTTGAGATGGGGTACTTGGAGTTACTTCAGTGGTTTCTGGTGTAGGATCTTGCTGTTCTTTAACTTCATCTGTCTTTTCCTTAGGTTCGGAGAATCTGATTTCCAAATCTGCAAGTTTCTCAACTAGCCCTGACTTTTCCGAGTCAGGCTTGTCATTGAATCTAACATGAATAGATTCCTCCACAATTCTTGATTCTGTGTTGTAAACTCTGTAGCCTTTCGAGCGTTCAGATTATCCCAACAACAAACACTTCTGTGCTTTAGAATCAAACTTGCTAAGATTCTCTTTAGTGTTAAGCATAAAACAGACACATCCAAATGGATGAAAATAAGAAATGTTGGGTAATTTATTCTTCCACAATTCATATGGAGTTTTATTCAAGATAGGTCTTATAGAAATTCTATTTTGAATATAACATGCTGTGTTAATTGCTTCTGCCCAGAAGTACTTAACTATGTCAGTTTCTTGGATCATTGTGCGAGCCATTTCTTGTAAAGTTCGATTCTTTCTTTCTACAACTCGGTTTTGTTGTGGAGTTCTAGGGCAAGAAAAATCGTGAGATAGTCCATGTGAATCAAAAAGTTCTTCAAATTTTTTATTTTTAAATTCTCCACCATGATCACTTCTGACTCTGACTATTTTACAATTTTTCTCATTTTGTACTTGAGTGCAGAATGAAGCAAATACAGAATATGATTCATCCTTGTGTTTTAAGAATTTTACCCATGTCCATCTGCTGTAGTCATCAACGATGACTAGTCCATATTTCTTACCATTGAGAGAGGCCGTTTTTAGAGGTCCAAACAGATCATTGTGAAGAAGTTCCAATGGTCTAGAGGTGGAAACAACATTTTTAGCTTTGAAAGAGGTTTTTGAAAACTTTCCTTTCTGACATGCTTCACAAAGAGCGTCTGACGAATATTTCAGATTTGGCAAGCCTCTAACAAGACCAAGCTTGTTAAGCTGAGAGATTCTTCTCAAACTGACATGGCCAAGACGTCTGTGCCAGACCCATTGCTCTTCGTTTACAGAAAGAAGACATTTTACATTTTGATATTTTAAATCAGATAATTTAATTTTGTAAGTGTTATTTTTCCTCTTTCCGTTGAATAGGACATATCCATCCTTCCGACTTACAACTTTATAAGACGTTTGATTAAAAATGAGATCATAGCCACTGTCGCTAAGTTGACTTATTGACAACAGATTATGCATTAGACCTTCTACTAATAAAACATTCTTAATGGAAGGAAGCTTACCATTTCCAACAGTTCCGGAGCCAATGATTCTTCCTTTCTGATTTCCTCCGAAACCGACGACGCCTCCAGGCTTAAGTTTCAGATCTTGGAACATAAGCCTTTCTCCAGTCATGTGTCGCGAGCACCCACTGTCCAGGTACCATGACTGGTGTTTCAATGGAGCTATTAAGGATATCTGCAACATAAATTATCTTATTTTTAGGTACCCATTTTGTGGGTCCTTTCACATTAGTTTTTCTAAAGGTTCTGATCCCTTTAGATTTCCTTACGTTAGCAAAATGGTGTGGAGTTTGTGCATAGTGTTCGTGTTTAGGATATTTCTTTAGTGTGTGTGTTTGTGTAATCCTAGTGTTTGAACCTTTTGGTTCTGAATGCTTAAGGATAGTACCAGAGGGAATAAACTGTTTGGACAGAGGTATTATTTTGATGTTTTTGGTTTCATCATATGGTTGAGATGGTCCTGAATATCCTAGACCTCTACTGCCATTTCTACTAACTCCATAGATTAGTGAAGCCATTTTGCTTCTATCTACGCTTTTGGCAAGAAAGATTTTAAATGCGTTATCATATTTGTCTTCTTCACTAGTGTTAGCTGAGTTTGAAACAATTTCTTCTTCTAACTTAGATAATTTACATTTTAGGACAGTGTTTGAGTTTTCCAAGACAAATATTTTCTTATTTTGTTCAGAAATGGTTTTCTTGTTTTTAGTAAGATCTTCTGAAGAAACTATAAATTCTTTTTTCAAGATTTTGAATTTGGTTTGAAGGTTTTGATATCTTTTTATAAGTTCAGTTAATCCTAATTCAAGTTCAGAACGTGATAAGGAGGAAAGTACCTCTCTTTCATCGTCGGAGTCTGATAGTTCTTCCTCTGACAAGTCACTTCTGGTTTCTGCCATGAATGCCATGTTGACCCGACCTTCATCAGTATCATCTTCAGATTCTGAATCATCCTAGGTTGCCATGAGACCCTTTTTGGCTTTCCAAGGTCTTTCTTCTTTCTTGGCCTTTGGACAGTCATTTTTGAGATGTCCAGGTTCTTTGCATTTAAAGCACGTAACATTTTTTCCATAGTTTCTTCTTTGACCGGATGTAGATTCGGATCTTCTCCTTGGTCCTTTGAACTTGTTCCTTCTGTATTTCCAGAGTTGACTTATCTTTCTTGATATGAGTGATATATCATCTTCTTCTGAATCTTCTTCAGATTCTTCCATTTCTTCTTCTGCCTGATACACCTTCTTCTTTTCTGGCTTTGCCTTCAGTGCAATGGATTTGTTTTTCTTCTGAGGTTCATCTCCTTGAAGCTCTATTTCACGACTTCTTAAAGAACTGATAAGTTCTTCAAGACTGATACTATTCAAGTCCTTTGCAAGTTTCAAGGCAGTCACCATTGGTCTCCATTTGGCCGGAAGACTTCTGATGATTTTCTTGACATGATCAGCAGTAGAATAGCCTTTATCCAGAACTCTGAGTCCGACAACAAGCATTTGAAACCTTGAGAACATGCTTTCAACAGACTCATCATCTTTCATTTTGAAGACTTCGTATTTTTGGATTAGCGCAAGAGCCTTTGTCTCCTTGACTTGAGAATTTCCTTCATGAGTCATACGAAGAGAGTCAAAGATGGACTTTGCAGTTTCTTTGTTTGAAATTTTCTCATACTCGGTATAAGAAATTACGTTCAACAGAATGGTTCTTGCTTTGTGATGATTTTTGTAAGTTTTCTTCTGAGCATCTGTAAACTCACTTCTTTCAATCTTTTTACCTACAGAATCTACAGGATGACTATAGCCATCAAGTACTAGATCCCATAGATCTAGGTCAAATGATAAGAAATAACTTTCAATTCTATCTTTCCAATAATCAAACTTTTCGCCATCAAAGATAGGAGGTTTTGCAGTGTAAGATTCTCTCCCAATAACATTTGTTTCAGAAGTTGTTAGTGGTGGTATAGTCATTGTTTTTCACACTTGGATCGGTACTGGACACTGTTAAGTGCTTGATAAAAATTCAATCTTTTTATCACCTCAGAACCGGAGCTCTGATACCAATTGAAGGTCCGAAAAACACAAGAAAGGGGGGTTTGAATTGGTTTTTCAAAATAAATCGTTTCTTTAAAGCAAGTTTCTCTTTAAAACTTTACCCCTTTTCTAAAGAAAAATAACTTGGTTAAAAAAAGAGATATAAACACGTTATGTTTATACTAGTTCACTTGAGAACCTCTCAAGTTAATCTAGTCTGCCCGCCAAGGTGATTTCACCTCTCTCAACGAGGTCTTAATCCATTATTCAACAAAATAGTACACTGCACGAGCTAACACAGCTGGTGACTAACAACAACCTCTAGAACTCACACGTTCTAGACTTCTCAAGTAATCCAACCACACAGGTCTTACTTAAGGCACAACCTCTAAGACACACGTCCTAGACTTCTCAACAGATTTAATCACTAAGACTCTCTTAAGGAATACAACTTTAAGTTCAAATACAATGGGTTTACAGAAAATTGCTTCTTATTAAGCTGATAATGTAAACAAGTTTTTAGACCAAGAATGACTTAAGAAAGAATAGAGTTAGAAAGTATTGTAACAGTTTGCGTGTGTGTCTTTCTTCAAGTCTTTGAGCTTCCTTTTAAAGCCGAGTGAAAAGAGCCGTTGAGATGGAATCATGATAGCTAAGTAGGCTTATGGCTAGAAGCGTGAGGATAGGTACAAAGTCTTCTGCATACTGCGCGTCCTGTCTGTGTCAGATTGTCTTGTTTGTATTTTGCACAGTCTTCAAGAATTTTAACGGTGTAATGTGGTACAGTTGTACAGTGTGGCAAGTTTGCTTGACTTCTCAACTTCAGAGGCTTTTTGTGAGCATGAGTAAGAAGGGAAAACATTGCTCGGTTCTTGAGATTATCAAGTCTTCGAATCATCAGCTCTGCGCTTCCAGAATCTTCAGAACCTTGTTCTCTTAATCCACTTTCTTCATATCTTCAGAGGCTTTTGATAATATTTAATTGAAGCATGAGAGTTGAATTTGGGTAGGTCTTTAGAACCTTGATCAAAGAGCGTGAGGCTTCAGCATCTAGACTTCGTTCCATCAGAACCCTCGTCTTCAGATCTTCAGAACTCATACTATTTTCGTTTCGAATTAAAGTCTTTTGTGTTATCTTCGTTCAGCTCTTTTAAGTGCATAGACGAAATGTCTTTCTTTAAACATTGCACTGATTCTCAGGAGCATAACCTGTTTGCTAGGTTCTCACAAGTAACAACATTAGTTGTGCAAAATTGTTCATGCCAATACTCATTTGTTATCATCAAAACTTAGAGATGATATTGAAGAACCAAATCTTGTTCTCACAATATGTCTCAGGAAGAGGTGCCTACGCCATTTTGTTATCCTGCACAGAGTCCGAGATATATACCGAGAGCGGGTGTCAAGATGATATGCGGAGATTGTGATCCAGAAGGATGTCGTGCTCCACCTAGCTCATTAGAGGAGGACACTATGATGAAAGATAACTTTGACTACTATGGCCCGATGGATGGCATGCCAATGTGGCAACCATACCCAGGAGACTCGGGGCAAGAGAATCAGTCGAACGATGATTATCAGCTAAGCATCATCGAAAAGAATACCTGCGTCCCCACAGAAGCATAAGATCATTACTCATGGCATTCAGACAATATCTAGTACAACGATGAATTTGCAAAGATTGCAGGACAATAATTCCTTAACTACGCTTTTCCTGAGGTCAACATCATCGAAAGGGATGACTTCTCCAGTTCCAAAGAAGTGTGGGACACTTTAGGACAACCAAGTGGCAAATTCGACTTTCCGGTCAAGTACACCGCTCCTGAAAGCTCTCATATCAGGCTCGAAGACATCCAGCCCACGGGATGGGGAGATATACCTGAGAGTGCAAACACTATGCAAGATACAACTGAGGGATCCTCCTACGACAACTCTGCCTGGGTGACAGATTCCAACGATCCTGCTCCACCAGAAATCAGCGTTATTTCTGAAGACAAATCAAGAAGGAAGGTACCAGACTTTGTGATTCACCGAGGAGTTCGCCGCAAATGGGTGGCTATCAATGTTCCAAAAGTTGTTCATAAGTCAAAGTAATTGCCATCTATAATTTAACCTTTCACCCTGCCCAGGTGAAACGGATGTTTTGATAGGGCTCACTTTCTGTAAATGTACCTCTTCGCTTTGCCCAAAGCGACTGAGTTTTGTTTTATAGGGCTGTAGTTTCAAGAATCGACAAGATCATAAATAAAATAACGTCGTTCTGTAGTTTCCGTATTTATTGTTGTTTTCTCTTTTCGCTTTTTCAGAAAATGGTAATCCTAAAAAACATCTCAAATAATAAAAACAAGCAGTTTTCAAAAAAATACACTGCACACACTCTTGCATTCTCTTTGTCTCTTCTAAACACAAATCATCACGTCATGCAGATTGCTTGTTTCAAACCCCATTGAAACATACGATCCAATGCCTTCTCCCAACTTTGAATTCCCGGTATTTGAGGCTGAAGAAGAAAATGATGAAGAAATTCCAGAAGAGATCTCCCGATTACTCAGACAAGAGGAAAGGTTCATTGAACCTTACAAGGAGCCGTTGGAAACGGTAAACTTGGGTTCAGAAGAAGAGAGAAAAGAAGTCAAGATTAGGGCACTGCTCAGTCCAACTGTCAAAGAAGACTTGATAGAGCTTCTCAAAGGGTTTCTCGATGTATTCGCTTGGTCCTATCAGTATATGCCAGGGTTGGATACCAGCATCGTGGAACATCATCTACCATTGAGATCAGAATCTCCGCCAGTGAAACAAAGACTAAGACGGACTCATCCAAACATGGCCATCAAAATCAAAGAGGAAGTACAGAAACAAATCGACGTGAGTTTCCTCGCCACCTCAGAATATCCTCAATGGTTAGCCAACATAGTACCAGTTCCAAAGAAGGACGGAAAGGTCAGAATGTGTGTAGACTACAGGGATCTGAACAAAGCCCGTCTAAAGGATGACTTTCCCTTCCCGCACATAGACATGCTGGTAGACAGTACAGCAATGTTCAAAGTTTTCTCCTTCATGGATGGATTCTCGGGCTATAACCAAATCAAAATGGCACCGAAAGACATGGAGAAAACTTTGTTCATCACCCCACGGGGTACCTTTTGTTACAAGGTAATGCCATTCAGTTTGAAGAATGTCCGGGCAACTTATCAAAAGGCCGTGACTACTCTGTTTCATGACATGATACACAAAGAAATCGAGGTATATGTCGATGATATGATTGTCAAATCCAAAACAGAGGAGGAGTATGTGACCCACCTGTTAAAACTATTCGAGCAGTTGAGAAAGTACAAACTCCATTTGAATCCTAACAAATGCACATTCGGTGTCTATTCGGGGAAACTGCTAGGGTTCATCGTCAGCCATAAAAGGGATTGAGGTTGATCCTGACAAGGTCAAGGCCATTCAAGAAATGCCTTCTCCAAAGACTGAAAAACAAGTCAGGGGATTCTTGAGACATTTGAATTACATTTCCCGATTTATATTCCTCATGACCGCGACGTGGGCGCTAATTTTCAAATTACTCAAAAAGATTCAGAACTGCGATTGGACAGAAGACTGCCAAACCGCCTTCGAAAGTATCAAGGAATACCTGTTGAACCCACTGATTCTGTCACCTCCAGTGGAAGGAAGACCACTGATCATTTACTTAACAGTCTTGGAGGACTCTATGGGTTGTGTACTTGGCCAGCAAGACGAAACCAAAAGGAAAGAGTCTGCCATTTGCTATTTAAGCAAGAAATTCACTGACTGTGAGACTCGGTACACTATGCTTGAGAAAACTTGTTGTGCTTTGGCTTGGGCAGCCAAACTTGTTGTGCTTTGGCTTGGGCAGCCGAACGTCTTCGCCAGTATATGATTCGTCACACGACTTGGTTGTTCTCTAAAATGGATCCAATTAAGTATGTCTTTGAAAAACCTGCTCTCACGGGAAGGATCGCCCATTGGCAGATGTTATTATCAGAATACGACATCGAGTACCATGCTCAGAAAGTCGTCAAGGGAAGTATTTTAGCCGATCATTTGGCTCATCAGACGATTGACGATCAAGAATCAGTCAGATTTGACTTCCCAGACGAAGATGTCATGTATTTATAAATGAAAGATTGCGACGAACCACTACCCAGTGAAGGGCCAGAACCAAGTTCCCAATGGGGACTAATCTTTGACAGAGCTGTCAATCATTATGGAAAAGGAATTGGGACAATCATCATAACACCTCAGGGTACCCACATTCCTTTCACTGCCAGACTAACATTCAAGTATACAAACAACAAAGCTGAATACGAAGCTTGCATCATGGGTCTCGAAGAAGCAATTGATTTGAGGATCAAAAACTTGGATGTATATGGCGACTCAGCCCTGGTTGTCAATCAGATCAAAGGAGATTGGAACACATACCAATCAGGACTGATTCCTTACAAAGACTACGTGAGAAGGTTGTTGCCATTCTTCAACAGAATCGAGTTTCATCATATCCCTCGTGAAGAGAATCATATGGCCGATGCATTAGCCATTCTCTCTTCCATGATTAGTGTAGGTCAATGGAATGACATATCTAAGATTGACGTAATGCGCCTTGAACGGCCCGCCTACATCTCCACGATTGAAGCAGTCATAGACGACACACCTTGGTATCACGATATCAAGTGCTTCCTTCAAAAACAGGAGTACCCACCTGGGGCATTAAGAAAAGACAGAAAGACTCTCAGAAGGTCGGCAGGAAACTTCTTCTTGAGCGGTGATACACTCTACAAGAGAAACTTTGACATGGTGTTGCTTCGATGTGTAGACAGACCAGAAGCAAACATGCTGATGAAAGAAGTTCACGAAGGATCCTTTGGCACTCATGCCAACAGACACACAATAGTGAGAAAATTTTTGAGAGCAGGGTACTACTGGTTAACCATGGAATCCGATTGCTACAAGTACATGAGGAGGTGTCACAAGTGTCAGATATACTCAGACAAAATCAATGTACCGCCAACACAACTAAAAGTTCTTTCTTCCCCATGACCTTTTTCCATATGGGGAATCGACATGATTGGTATGATTGAACCCAAAGCTTCAAACGGACACTGGTTCATCTGGTAGACATTGATTACTTCACCAAGTGGGTCGAAGCAGCATCATTAGCCAATGTAACCAGACAGGTGGTGGTCCAATTTATCAAAAACAATCTCATCTGCCGTTATGGTGTTCCAAGCCAGATCATTACTGATAATGTATCCAACTTGAACAATAAAATGATGAAAGAGTTATGCGCTGAGTTCAAGATCGAACACCATAACCCATCTCCCTACCGACCTAAGATGAACGGAGCGGTAGAAGCGGCTAACAAGAACATCAAGAAGATTGTTCAAAAGATGGTTGTAACCTACAAAGACTGACACGAGATGCTACCATTTGCCCTTCACGGTTATCGCACATCTATCCGCACTTCGACAAGGGCAACCCCTTTCTCTCTAGTATATGGCATGGAGGCAGTGCTCCCCATAAAAGTAGAGATCCCATCAATCCGGGTATTGATGGAAGCTAAGCTAACAGAAGATGAATGGTGTCAAAGTCGACACGACGAACTGAATCTGATCAAAGAGAAGCGAATAACGGCTCTATGCCATGGTCAGTTGTACCAAGAAATGGTGAAGAAGGCATTTGACAAAAAGGTCAAACCTCGCGTCTTCAGAAAAGGAGACCTTGTGCTCAAGAAGATACAATCATCTCTCACTGATTCCCGGGGCAAATGGACTCCGAATTATGACGGACCCTATGTGGTCAAGAAAGCTTTCTCCGGCGGAGCCTTGAGACTCACAACCATGGATGGAGAAGAATTGGCCTATCCCACAAATGTTGACATAGTCAAGAAATACTTTGCCTATATAAAAATAAAATAAAAACGTCTCGGTGGATTGAAAACCCGAAAGGGCGGTCTAGGAAAAAATTAGAGACATAAGCAAAAAATTATCCCGATGGATTGGAAATCTCAAAGAACAATCCAGGCAAAAGTTAGGAATTAATGGCGAGTAACTACGTCCAACAAAGGGCAAATCCCTCAGCAGCAGTAGTTCCATCCATCAGGAAAACTCCAGTCAAGGTCATCTTCGACGGAAGCTCAGGATGCCCGGAATTAAAAGTTGGTAGAAGGATAACGGTCGTTATGTTTCAATGTAGCCCTTTTCCCTTAAAATTACCATTTTCTAACTTTGTAAATACTCCATGGAATCACGCGCTTGGATGATTTCCATCCTATCAATAAAATTTGAGCCCTAGTGCTTTTGTTTATAAATCTTATTTGTTTTAGCTTTACAGAACGACATTTTAATATGATCAACAATTCTTGAAATAAAACAAAAACTGAATTTACTTGTCAAACTCTTTCTGCTTTTAAAATAAAGATGGCAATTCTTTTGAGTGTTGAACATCGAAAGAACATCGATCGCTTCTCCAGAAGTAATCGAGCTTCAAAGTGCAGAATCATAGTACTCCTTCTAAGCCAGTGCGCCTAAACGAAGGATCAGCTGTGTCAGAGACCGTGTTTCATCTGACTTGTTCCCCACAGGGATTATCTGTCATAAGCAAGGCAAAATTGCTATCTTGAACCAGTGGTACTTCTTTGTCCCCTGCAGTGGCCGAATATCCAGTCGTGTTCATCTATTAGTCTGTATGTCGTGTCAGTTTTGTCAGCATAAACATACATACATCATGCATTATTGATTTGCATTCATATTCATATTGCATCACTATCACTCTAGTTAGTCTTAACTCTAAGTGGTAAGGTCCTCTTGTCAATCGAGTTGTCAGTTCTTTCCTCGTCAGGAAGCGAATCATCTAAGCAATCTTTCCCCAGTTTATTTATGGGATGGAGACGGTCCTCGACCACTTTGATAACTTGAACCTCTAAAAAGCAAGCAAACTTTCGACAAATATCACTCTTCGCCATTGAAGATCATATCTTCGCTTTCCCGGATTAAGGAAAATCCTAGAGAAAGCCTCTCAACCAAAGACTCTCAGCAACACATTGATTCTTCTCTCCAGAAAATCAATGTTAATGAAGTCAGCAGCACCTCAAAATTGGGGTACATTATATGGCATTGCCTCGAGAAGGTTTCGAAGAAAAGTATGATGTAATATCCCCAAGCAGAAAGCAGTCTCTCAAGAGACTCGGTTTCCCCAGTAGAGCAGACAAATGGCATCTCCAACCAGAGAAGTTTGAACACCTCTACAGCTTAGACCAATGAGTTCTCCGGCAAGTGTGACATCAAAACCTTTTCCATCAAATGACATCTCTCTAGGAAAATTCGGCAAGAAGTTTGAGGAAAAACCGCTACGAATAGCATCCCTTGTCAAGAAAGTTTATTGACAAAAGAAACTGAGACCAGTTCCTTGGTAGGAAACCAGGATCGAGGGGAAGTTTATTTCAGAAAACTAAGACCAATTCCTGGGTAGGAAACCAGAATCGAGGGGAAGTTTATTTCAGAAACTAAGACCAGATCCTCGGTAGGAAACCAGGATCGAGAAACTGAGACCAGTTCCTCGGTAGGAAACCAAGATCGAGGGGAAGTTAATTTTAGAAACTAAGACCAGTTCCTTGGTAGAAGACCAGGTCCGATGGGAAGTTTATTGACAAAAGAAAACAGAGACCAGTTCCTTGGCTGAAAACCAGGATCGAGGGGAAGTTTTTACCTTTTCTAAGCATCAACGCTTAGCAAAAGAAGATGGATGAGCAAACTACCATTCATAACCACCATCAAAATTTCGGGTATTCCGATATTTAATCCTCTTGCACCCCGAATGCCCGAATACCTTCGCCATTCACACCTTCAGGTCCAAGAAGATTAAATAGGGGCATCTATCATACCCCAAATATTGACCACTATGATTTCCCATCATTGTGCAAATCATCATCACAATATGGATGTACCAACATGCCTCAATTAATTTCCTCATAGATGTTTGGGCATTCACTACTATCAAAGATTAGGGTTTCAAGCCCTCTCAGAGCCTTAGACAAAGGATCAATCACGGAATGACATGATCTTTAACTTGTATAACCTCTTAAACATTCATAAATGATCAAGAGGACTCCCACATCAAGAATCGGGCACAAGGATGCAGCATTCCAAGTGGATTAAGCCTCAAGATCGCTAGTGTCACCAAATTAGGGTTTTGGTCGACCAGAGCCTCCAGATGGAAATTTTCATCTGGGCATGAGCCAATGCTTCAAAGCACAACCTAAGATACTCTAAGGGACCTCATGGACCCAATAATCAAGTCAATTTAGGCTCAGGGGATGCATTTATCAAAAATCAGGAATTAGGGTTTCTTGACCTAATTCACCCCTAAGTTGACTTTTGGGACAAAACATGAGCCAAGACCTCAAGACATGATTTGAGGGTCTCTAATAAACCAAATTGATCCATATGAAATAATGGATTGATCCAAGAAGCTTGATCTACAAGTTTCAATTTCCTATGGACCACCATTAGGGTTTCGAGGAAAAAGTCAACTGTATCTTTGACTTTTGACCAGGACATGCTCCCAAACCTTGGGACATGATTCAATACACCCTATAACTCCTATGGAACATGTCCATCAAGTTTGATTTAGGTTAAGGACTTGATTTCATAGAGGATCGCACAGTTTGGAATTCTTCTGATAAAAAGTCAATTGTGCACAAAAGTCAAAGTTTGACTTTTTGAGTATTTTAACAATTATGGTTCCTTGACCCTAAAATGATGCTAATGTGTGATTAGAATCATCATTCATCAAGAAAAATCAAAGAAAGTGCGATAACTTGTTAAAGGGGTAACCATAAAAAACTTAGAATTTTTCTAAGTTATAAAACAAAGTGGCTAGGGTACCAACTTCCAAGGATCATAACTTGAGATCCAAGCAACCATTTTGGCTGGTACAAAGTTTGATTTGTAGATCTCATGGCATACTTCAAATGTGTCAACTACACCTCATTCCAATTCTTCATAGATTTTAAGTTATGGAGTGATCAAAATGGCTGAAAACATAAAATGTCACTTTTTCCAACATTTAGTGAAATTTTCACTAAGTCAGAATCTGTCTTGCTTTTTTTTCAAAATGTAGGGGGGTTTTCACTTGGATCCAAAAAGTTTCAAGACAAACTATGTTCACACATGTGTTGTATCACATAAGGGCTTTCCAAAATGGCCAAGAGCTTCATCAAACTCCACCTGAGCTAAGATTTATGACAGTTGCAACATGCCTTGCTGCAAACTGTCTTGGCAAGGAAGACTTGTGCATAAAGGCACGATTTGCTCAAATTGTGTAATTCCAAGCATGCTTATCCATCTACTTACCTCAAGGGGGAAAAACCAAGGGACAAGCACTGATCCATCAGCCTCCTAAGTCCAAGATTCCCAAAGTAGCTTTCCAAACCTTAAAAAGCCTAAAAGAGGCCAAGACTCCAATTTTGTTTCCAAGAATTCAATGGATGCACCAAGGTGGCATGAACTGAGCCATTTCCAACTGAATGAGTCAAGGATAAGCTCTGAACCAAAGAACCATATTGCCATACCCCAAATTTTGACCACTAAGATTCCCATCATTATGCAAATCATCATCACAATATGGATGAATCATTATGCCTCATCAGTCTCCCCAAAGAGGGGTGATCATCCACTACAATCAAATTAGGGTTTCAAGCCCTCTCTGAGCTTTAGACAAAGGATCAATCAAGGAATGTCATGATCTTCAGCTTTTCTAAACCTCTCAAACATCCACAAGGGATCAAGAGGACTCCCACAGCAAGAATCAAGCACAAGGCTGCAACATTCTGAGTGGATTAAGCCTCAAGATCGCCAGTGTCACCAAATTAGGGTTTGGTCGACCAGGGACTCCAGATGGAAAATTTCCTCAGGGCATGAGCCAATGCTTCAATGCATAACCTATGATGCTCCAAGGGACATCATGAACCCAATCATCAAGTCAATTTTGCCTCAGGGGATGCATACATCAAAAAATTAGGAATTAGGGTTTCTTGACCTAATTCACCCCTAAGTTGACTTTTGAGACAAAACATGATCCAAGACCTCAAAGGAGGATTTGAGGGTCCCTAGTACACTATATTGATCCATTTGCAACAATGGATTGATCCAAGAAGCTTGATTCACAAGTTTCAAGTTCATCAGAACCACAGTTAGGGTTTTGCGAGAAAAGTCAACTGTATCTTTGACTTTTGACCAGGACATGCTCCCAAACCCTAGGACATGATTCAATACACCTTATAACACCTGTGAAATCAATCCATGAAGTTTAATTTAGGTCAAGGACTTAATTTCATAGAGGATGGCACAGTTTGGAATTCATCTAACAAAAAGTCAACTGTGCACAAAAGTTAAACTTTGACTTTTTGAGATTTTTCATAATTATGGTTCCTTAACCCTAAAATGATGTTAATGTGTGATTAGAATCATCATTCATCAAGAAAAATTAAGAAAACTGGGATAACTTGTAAAAGGGGTAACCATAAAAACTTAGAAATTTTTCTAAGTTATGGAACAAAGTGGCTAGGGTACCAACTTTGCAGGATCATAACTCCTAAACCACAAGGCCATTTTTACCCATCCAAATCTGGATTTGCAGCTCTCATTACCCTCTACAAAAGCTTCTACTACACCTCACTTCAATTCATTGTAGATTCTGAGTTATGATTGGGCCAAAATGACTAAAACATGAAAATACATCATTTTCCAACACTTAGAAAAATTCTGGCCAAGGCAGATTTTGTTGAAAACACCAACACTTGTGAGATCTTTTCACATAGTTGCAAGCTGAATCAAGTCCAAAGGTAAACATCAATGTTATTGCATATGTTTCTAAGAATCCAAAGAGCCTCTCAGCATGAATTGATTCAACTTGAGCCAAGAGGAATCCATGCCCAAAGTCATGCTGCTGCAAGCTGTTTTGGAAAAATAAGTTTGCATGTTTACTTGCCACACATGATTTCTGACTCAAAACCAAGGATTATTATGCCACATGTACTCAAACCAATCGCAATGCATCTGATCCAACCTACAAAGATGAGTCACAAACCCAAGGAATCTTCCAACTTGAAGTTCATGCATTTTGTCACATTTTACCTTGAATTCAAAGGGCATTATTATGGAATAGTGCATTGTCAAGATTCTCACTCTCCTCAGTCAAGTTCTCTGATTAAACAATAATTAAAATGACTGAGGAACGTGATTTCAGTCAAGGCATAGATGATCTATTTGGAGCAGATGTTACACCTAATGCAAGAGGCATTTATGCCCAACCAATCCCTTTGAAGGTGATCTGATCCAGCAACCATTCACTATTCCTCCAAGACAAGAATTAATCACCTATAAATAGAGGTTCCAATGGATCATTCAAGGCACACCAAAGCAATTTATAGCACTGCTTTCTCTCATTCTCTCTTAAGTGCCAATTTTCTTTGTTTTTGAGCAACCACCATCGGGTTTTGAGTTGCAGCCCTAAGCAATCCATTCCAATTGCTCAGACACATCACATATGATGTATTTGAGGGGTCCAAACACTTAAACACCAACTGTAACACCCCTAGCTCAAAATCACTCTTCAACCAAGCCATTATGCCTCAATTATGCAGTTGGAGTTCTCCAACTTAATCCAGAAGTTTTCAGGGTGTTCCAAAGCTTGTAACACACTCCACAACATCCATTGGAGCTGTAGGGATCATCAAATCACATCTGGAACACCATCTGTGCAGAGTTCCATTTCATCTTGCATCAAGGTAAGCCTCAAAACTCCATCTTCATGATCCATGCATATTTCCTTGCATGATATTTTTGCCAATTGCTTGCCATCATATGTTGAGTGTTTCCCCCCAAGAAATTTGATCATAACCCTCATAACCATGTCTGCACAATTTCTTTTGCAAAATTAGGGTTCTGTCGCACCTTGAAAAATCATCGAAGACACGACCCTCGCGCGAAAGGCGCGGAAAACGGTTCGACAGAGTCGCCACCGAACTTTATTTATCCTAAGAGAGGGAAAGGAAAATATCGAGAAAACCTTTAAGGGGGGATAAGAACATGGTCGTCGCAACCACATTCTGGGTTCGGGAGTCAGTTACGTGAGGGGAAGGTACGCACACCCCCTCACGTCCGTTGTACTCAACGGGAACCTCTTAGTTCGATTTGTGAGGAAAGTGTTATCTAAGCTTGCTTGTTTTCTTCTCTATGGTAAACTCGAAGAGGTAAAGTAAAAGGTTTCGATTACTAAGGGAAAGGGGTGGTTTTTTATTAGTTTGCTCGGCAAGGATTGTGAACCCTCGGGCCTACGTATGCTCATTCGGACGAGAATGAGGAATCAGAGCAATCGTAGTTCGACTACGGGGTTTGACGGAAAAAGATGGTAGTGTGCTCGCCAAGATCATCGCAATCTTGTGCCTACGTATCTTTACTCGGACGAGAATAAAGAATCAGAGCAGTCGTAGTTCGTGTTACGCCCACGAAAAGAAGGGTTAGGGTTTGAATTTTAAGAGACGAAAGATTGAATGACATACAACCCAAGGGCGTGCCTCGAGAGCACTCACTCAAGAATTCAAGGAATGCTAGACTCCCAGAACTCAGTTCTTTCGTGAGTTGATTAAAAAAAATGTTCGATAAAGATTAAGTGTTTTGAGACGAAAGGGTGAATGAATAACAACCCAAGGGCGTGCCTCAAGAGCCATTCGTTCGAAGATCCAAGGAATGCTAGATTCCAAGAATCTCCTCCTTTCGTTAGTTGATAAAAAAATGTTTTGAAAAAAGACCGAATTGGGTTGCGAAAAGAAGTGAGGATCGATACTAGTCCCTAGGGGTGCTCCTAATAACGAAACCTACGAAGCGTGCGAGTGTGCATTTGACGACGAATCAAAAGGCACTCGATTTATGCGAATGTTTTGAAGAGTGACTCGACGACGAAGCGTGCGAACATTTGAAAATGATTTGGTTTGTTGAATGTTTTTAGGGAGAATGACGATTATTCGATAAACGAGACGTCGGCCTCGCAACCAATTAATCGAGGCATTATTGGGATGCTAGATCCAACGACACCTTTTTCATTTGATTGATTTACGAAATATTGTTTGATGAACAACGAAAGTACCACGTGGAATGCTAGATTCCAATGGCATTCCTTTGTCCAAATAGTTAAGACGAGTGTTTTAGGAGCGAAAGGTCGAATGATCGCCACCTAAGGCGTGCGCCTCAATAGCGGTCACTCAAGAACCCAAGAAGTGCTAGACCTCAAGAATTCAATTCTTTCGCAATTTAACTAAGAAAATTGGTTTGAATATGTGTTTTAATCGGGAATTAAGTGTTTGAACGAATAAAATGATAAATGTGAATGTGAATACAATATAAATATGAACAAGAATGAACAATAATATAATCGAGATAATAATGGGCAAGATACAGTATTAACATGAAGTAAAATTGGTCTCGTCTTGATCGGATTTAATCGATAAATTGATAATCGACGATCTTTGACTTTCATTGACCAAAAATTAAATAAAAGAAAATGTGAAATGAAAATTAAAAATTAAATCAGAAATATGAATAAAGGCATAAAGGTCTCACCTTTATCGAGATTTAATCGAGAATTCGATAAATCAATCGATATTTGGTTTTCATCGACCTAAATAAATGTAAGCAACAATAAAAATGAAATAAAATCGATAAAATGAATACAAGAGGATAAAGGTCTCACCTTTATCGAGATTTAATCGAGAAATTGATAAATCGATCGATATTTGGTTTTCATCGACCTAAACTAGATGTAAATGACACAAAAATGATAGAAAATAAAATAAAATTGAAAATGACATGAAAATAGCAAAGGTCTCACCTTTATCGAGATTTAGTCGAAAAATCGACAAATCAACCGATATTTTAGTTTTCATTGACCCAAAATACTAAAAAAATGAAGTGAAAAATCTAAATAAATGAATACGAAATAAATTGAAATAGATAAACTAAAATGATAAATATAAAAATGGTGGGCCTCAAATACATCACAATTTAATCGGTTTGATTAAACTATGAATATCTTTATGTCATTGACCCAAAAATTAATTGAAATTAAAGCATAAATAGTTAAGAACTTACAAAGACTCTATTAACAAAAACTGATCAAAATAATTATCAAGAAGAAATTATCCAAGATTTTATCAAAACAAGCTAATAATAAAATAAAAAACAAAAGAAGAGGGGGTACAGCCCAACAGGGTGTGTGAAAACGAATGGGGTCACTTGGGCTTAAAGCCCATCTCCCATTTTCAAGCGACACAACTCGGGTGACGAAAAAAAAAAAGAAGCATTACTATACCTATTAATTTAAATGTAAAAAGGAACGGATATCAAAGGCATCATTCACAACAGGATAAAGTCACAATAGCATCAGCTCATGGAACACAATTGAGGAAATATAAAGGCCACATGATCAATCGAAGAAACCGGCATCACCACCATCATCTCTATCAAACGAAATCGAAAGAAAATCAAAGTGGTTCTGCTTCCAACCTTGAACAACGATTTCCCCCGTCCAGATTTTTCCGTTTGCTCCGCCTCGACGATTCAGGTTCGATTTGTCTCGTCACCTTCTTCTCTCTGTTTTCGTTCGGATCTGGGTTGTGTTTGAAATGGTTTGTGTCTATGATTTGTGGTTTGGAGTGTTGGAGTTTGTAGTTTGGGTTGAGGTTTTGGGTTGAAGGATTTAGTATTGTGGGTTATGGTGGTTTGAGAAGGTGGGTCGAAGGTTGCTGTTGATTAAGGTTTATTGAAGGTTGGGAACGACGATTAAAAGAGGTTGTTGTTGAAAAAGGTTCGATTGAAGGAATTGGGTGAGTAAGGTTGAATGGTTATTGAACGATTGAAGGGTTTGTGAAAGAATAAGAGGCGTGGCTCAGGGGAAATTTTGCGCAACGTTTCGATAGTTCTCCGAACTTTTTAAGAGTCAGTGAGGAGGGTGTTTGTGTATTATTGAAGGTTGATGAAGGAGGGATTCGGGGAGGATATATAGGGTTTGGCGGCTGGGTATATTGAAGGTTTTGCCGTAGGATTTGAGTGAGGTTCTGCAAGGATGGGATTGGTTCTCCGCCACCTCCTATTATGTGTGCAGGGCAGAGTATTTATAGCAGTGAGAGGGATGAATCATTCAATCCGTTGCCGTTTTGTGGAATACTGTGCATTTTGTGTAGTGTGTGTACGGTTATGCAGGACAAGTTATTGTGAATTGGAGATTCATTGATTGATTAGAGTGGAATTAGTGTGTGGTTGCTGATGCGTGAATCATGGGGGTGATATATGGTGCGTTTGATTGTGGGCGATGGTTTTGTAAATTTTCATTTGTTTTGCAGGTGGAAATTTGTGGGGTGAGTTGTATGATATGGCGTTGTAGTGGCTTTGTGCAGCTCATGAATTGCGTAACAATTTTCTGCATTTTCTTGTTATTGCTGATGAATGGTTACGATGCTGTCTCGTGAAAGGTGGGACCAGGTGCTCATGAAGTGTACCGGTGACTCCAATAATTTTGGTTGTATATTTATTTATTTATTTTTTATGTTGTAAAATGGTCTGATGATATAGTAACAATGGCTCAAATACTGATGGATATTTTTTTTATCGCTTGGCTTGGGCCCACGTTCAAGTAATAAAACGTACTCCTATTGATGTTCATAATCTTCCAATTAATGTGAAACCATTAAATGTAAAAACTGATGCCTTTCAAAACCTTTATGTGATGTCATTTAAGCTCCAAGAAATTCTCCATGACTTGAAAATTGAAATTACTAATCCAAACAATTTTTGAAAAACAACCATGACATGTTAATAATGATTTCTTCAAGACAATGCTAGTCTCAATTTTTTATGATGCCATCTTGCTTTAGCTTTTGAATTCCAACCAAAGACAATTATTCTTGACGGTATTTGTCATGGCTCTGAGGAAGCTTAAACTCACACCACTCAACATAACCTCGAGGATTTGATTCCCTTGCATATAATCTTAACTGAAAGCCTCACACACCATATAAATCATGTACCTTGGCTTCAATCTTGAAATCAAACTTGTCTGACCAAACTTAAGCCGAACCAGATGAACTGTATATACACTACTGCCCTGACAGCCCTGCCTGAAACCCAACTCCTCCTTATAACAACTTGAATAAGAAACAACAACATATATTTTGGATTTTTTTCTGAATAATTGTCAGTGGATGAATGTACAGATGAAAATATACAGGTAGGACAAATTTGGGGTATGACAGGTTTATACGGTCATGATGATATAACTTGCTATACACTGAAAATAAATAAAATCAAGTATTGCCATCTTGTTCCTTGTTGAAAAACACACGAGTTTGGGGTTTGAATCATGTCAAATGGTTGAGAGATGAGTGAGATAGGGTGCTTCATGCACGAGCTCGAGGAAGAAGATGGCCATGGCATCATTCTTCAGGTTTTCCAACCAAGTTCTCTATATATTTTTCACTTGCCATATGTTAAATGAATTGGCATTGCGCCCCAGTGGTTGATCAGCTAGTTTGTGAGTATTGGCAAGCGAGAGGTCTGGGGTTCGAATCCCCCTCGCCCCAGACCTCTTTTTTATCACTTTTTCTTATTTTTTGTTATTTTTCATATTTATTTTAAATGATTTGGAAAATTAATAACTCTTTTAATTTTAATTATTTTTTATTGGTTCTTTTTGCAAAAAATCACAAAAATGTTAAAATATTTTATTCCACAAAAAAATTAAGTTTATATTAGTTATTTAATATAATTAGTATTTTTGTGAATAAATTCCTTTTTAATTGTTTTTAAACATTTAAAAGTGAATATTTACTTTGAAAATCAAAACCAAATGAGTTCTAAATCATCTTGTGATTAAAACCTCATTTTTCAAACCTAAAACAAAAAATCACAAGTGGTTTATTCAAATTTATTTGGCATTTTTATCATTTTATTTGATTTTTCTTTAAATATTTACTTTTAAAAAAGACAAAATTAGGGTTTCTTTGATTTTCACCCTCACAAATCATTTTCAAACTTTTGGGCCTCTAATAGAGTGTAAGACCCAACCCTTTGTAAATACAAACAATTGTTGGGCCTCAAACGTTGTATAAGTCCCGTTGTATTTCAAAAAGTTTGGCGCGATCATCGCCCGTTTAAAACAAACCATCTGGGCCTCTCCTTGAGCTATAAGACCCATTCAAAATCATTTTGGGCCTCTAATAGAGTGTAAGACCCAATCCCCTTTTAACCAAAAAAATTTTGGGCCTCAGATATTGTATAAGTCCATCTGTGTTAAAAGAAAACTTCGGCGCAATCGCCAGTTGAAAAATCAAACCCTTGGGCCTACCCTCGTGTTATAAGCCCTATTCTTTAAAAATAAATCTTTGGGCCTCTTGAGAAATGTACGACCCATCCCCTTTGTACAGAAAACCTTTCTTGGGCCTCAGTCACTTGTATAAGTCCCTGTACAAAATGACAGAGCGATCACTGATAAAACCCTGGGCCTCTCCTTGAGCTGTAAGCCCCAATTTTCCTTTCCAAAAGCACTTTCTTATTTTATTTTGCATATAATATTGTTATCAAAGTTTTCTTTGTTGGACAACTAACAAAACAGCATGGAAGCTCTATAACCGAGTAAATGTTTACTCGCTTTCATTTACCGCTTTCATATGTATATAACTGTACCGTGGGGCTGTTTCACTGTAAGTCTTCTTTCATAAACTCTTATCGGCTGTGTAATACTAGTATAGATATTTAGAGTTTCCCCGGAAACTACGTCTAGAACTAGACAGAACCTCGTCTCCCAACGTCCTTCCAGATATTTCAACATAACCTAAACAATAAAGAACTTTCTAGATAACTAGATCTAAGAAATTCCCCCTTGAACAGTTCATATACAAAAGGCCAATGTTTCGAGTGAAACCCCTTCTGGAACTGTTTATCAGCCTCCTCTTGGGCTTAGTGCAAGGACCCACAGGCTTCCTAAAAGCATCCCCGCCTCCTCTTGGGTGTTGTACAAGGACCCGTCGGCTTCTTAGAAGTTTTCACAGCCTCCTCTTAGGCTTTGTATAATGATTCTTTCTCCGGGAAGATAGCCTCCTCTTGGGCTTCGTACAAATTGTCCCTTCGGCTTCTTAAAAGCTTTTCTCGCCTCCTCTTGGGCTTTGTACAAATTGTCCCGACGACCTCTTAAAGGTAAAGGAACAGAAATTAGTCATCTTAATAGAACAGTCTTTCAAAGAGTCTTGATCTTTCTACCGCAAATGTACTGTCTCTTAATTTCTCTTAAGCATAGTACAAAAGATAAAACTCTAGACTTGGACAGTCTAAGACCTTTGAGTCTCAAAGACATTCTCAAGCTCCTTTCAAAAATGGAAAGAACACCCGTAGACTCGGACAGTCTCAAAACCCTGTGGATTCCCCGTTTCCTTAGAGAACAAGAAATAATCCCGATCCTCAGATCCAATCCATGAGTACAACATTGCTCATATAAGAATTGATTTTCTCTTTTAAACCAACATACTGGACCTGTCACTCAACTGAAACAGTTACTCTAGCCTCCTCTTGGGCTTTGTAGAATGATTCTCCCCAGCGGAACAAACCTTCAGCCTCCATCTCGGGCTTCGTACGAGATACAAAAACACTCTCTTGTTGAGTATAAAAGACTCTCTTGTTGAGTCAAAACCTTTAGCCTCCATCTCGGGCTTCGTACGAGATACAAAAACACTCTCTTGTTGAGTATAAAAGACTCTCTTGTTGAGTCACCCATCCTTCATCCTCCATCTCGGGCTTCGTACGAGATACAAAATCACTCTCTTGTTGAGTATAAAGGACTCTCTTGTTGAGTCAAACAACTTTTAGCCTCCGCCTATGGCTTCGTACGAGACACCAAATCACTCTCTTGTTGAGTATAAAAGACTCTCCTGTTGAGTCAAACAACTTTTAGCTTTCGTCTTGGGCTTCATACAGGACACACAAAAAGATTCTCTTATTGAATCAAACCCCTTTAGCCTCAATCTTGGGCTTTGTACAAGACAGAAAGAACATTTTCCCCGGAAAAGTCAGCCTTTTAGCCTCCTCTTAGGCTTTGTATAAGGAAACCCCAGTTGAGACAATCAACCTTTTAGCATTAAAATTTGTGCCTTACTCACAATATACAAACATCAACAACTCCTTTCCCCCCCCATCTAATTGCTGTAAGCGGCAAGCCTCTGGATTATTTACATCCACGCCATTGTCCCTCTTTTAGCATGAGAAATTCCTAAGGAAAGATAGTATTACTCTAAACTGAGTTAAAGTCTTCTCCTTCAGGTTAAAAAACCCTATAAAGGAAATTATGGCATTACTGGATTCACATATCCCAGTTAAAGTAATTCTCCTTTATAATCAGTCACCCAACTGTTGTGACAAACAGACCCCTTTAGAGATGACAAATTCTCTCTAAAGTCAAAACTCTTTAGCTTCATATCTTGGGCTTTAAACAAGATACAAATAGACTCTTTAGCTTCATAGCTTGGGCTTTGAACAAGATACAAACAAATCACCTTCACCTTCACATCTTGGGCTTTGAACAAGATACAAAACACCTTTAGCTTCACGTCTTGGGCTTTGAACAAGACACCAAAACAACATTTCCTCCCATAGAATAGGAGGAACTACGATCGCTCTGATTTCCCTATCCCTGGAATACATAGGCATAAGATTGAAAAATCTTAGCGAGCACACTAATCAAAAACTGAAAATCCCACATATCAACCGAATAGCATCAGTCCCCAGCACCTTACCCCGACACTGTTTTCAACAAAATAACCCCAAAGGGCAATCCCCCCTATTTTGATAGCATTAGTAAATCAACAGTTTTGACTGTTTAACCTCAGTTTGCAAGCAGGGTTAATTGGAAACATCTATTTCCCTTCCTTCATTAGCTTTAATAGGATAAAAAATGAATCGAATTGTAGTACCCAAGCGATAGTGCTTCGAAACCATAAAAATCGCGCTACAGAAAAATGGCGACCACAGTGGGAGACATTCTTTCTTGTTTCCCCAAGGGATGAAAATCCTGAATTCAAGGTGTCACAGGGATGGTAATGTCACTGGGGACCAATGTTATTACTAGGATCGACCTTCACTAGGATCTTAGGTCAAAACCTTTAAGTTGGGAAGGTACCACAGAATGGCGACTCCGTCGGGGAGCCATCTTCTGTTAGGATCATAGGATTCATAGCTTTTCAAAAGTCTAGGACATTAGGACAAATATATATACTGATTTTCCTAATTAATATATGTGTTTATTTTTCTGCTAATGGGAATGCGTGTGATGCCGCATGTGGAAAGATTAAGTATACACCTAGGAAAAACCTTTTTTAGTAGTGCAGAAGCTATCAGAAATAGTTGTTACGCGATACTACCCTCTTCTGAGATTCTTCGAATTACATCACCTAGCACGGTTCCCGGCCCGCTGATGTGATCTCGACAAGAATTAATGATTTTGAGAGACAGGTACTACTCTCTTTTTCAAATTAAACTGAGACAATGATTGCAAATGTCAGAGAAAAGGAGATTGCGCTAATGGATTTCGGTAGAAGGAAAACTTATAAGTATACCTTCAAAGTTCCAAAACTAGAGGATTTGAGAGGATTAGCAAGGATGATCACTAACCATGATGCTTTCAGAGCCAAGTACGGAGGTCTGCTACCTCTGTTAAGGGTCCATGTAATTGAAGGAATCCTGGAGGCACTTATTCAGTTTTACGATCCGGTCTATCACTGTTTCACATTCGAGTATTCTCATCTGACTGATTTACATATCACTGATCGAGCTCCCTTTTCTGGACTGGAAGAAATTCCAAATGATCAAACCATTGCAAGAGCAATCTATTTGGATGAGTCAGAAGTCAAGACTCACATGACCACTAAGGGTGGAATCCCAGGTTTACCAGCCAAGTTTCTGGTAAAGAAGGCTCTGTACTTTGTTAGTATAGGGAACGTGACTGCTTTTGAGAGCATCTGTGTTTTATTCACCTATGGGTTATTCCTGTTTCCCAACATTGATAACTTCGTCGATATCAACGCCATTAAGGTTTTTCTCATTGGAAACGCCGTACCAACCTTGCTCGCAGATGCGTATCATTCTGTACACTTAGGGAATTTGTACAGCGGAGGGGAGATCACGTGCTGTGTACCCCTTCTATATAAATGGTTTATCTCCCATTTGCCTAAGTCTGCCGCTTTTTGGGATCATAAGAGTGCCTTACGTTGGTCGCAGAAAATCATGTCTCTTACCAACTCTGACATAGATTGGTACAATAGGATTTATGACGGGATCAGGATCATTGACCGTTGTGGAAACTTCCCCAACGTACCCCTCATAGGAACTAAAGGAGGAATCAATTACCATCCAGTATTGGTTCGTCGTCAATTTGGATACCCGATGAGGCATGTCCCGCGTAATGCTCATCTAGAAGGACTTTTCTTCAAGGAAGGAGAAAATGACAGGGTACTAAAAATGGAAATAATGTACGCTTGGAGACATGTTCATAATAAAGGACGGGAGTCTCTAGGGAAACCGGATTGTGTCTCGGTGGAGCCTTATCTCCACTGGGTACAAACTAGAGCTCTCAAGCTAAAGATGCCTTATCCTCGTCACGGAGTTCTTCCGCCAAGGGAATCTGTCATGTACTTCATGACGGAAACGGAAAAACTTCAGGTTACTCTTAACAAAGTACAACAGGAGAGGAGGTCTTGGAAGAACAAGTACCGCATTCTCAATGTGGAGTGTACCAAAATACAGCAACTACTGAAAGATAAGGATACTTTAATTGAGATTTTGGAGCAACATGCTGTAGAAAATCAGGATGACCAAAGGAATTTGCTCACTCATTTCACTTGGCAAAGGAATGACAACCCGACAACGGGCCAAGAGCCCCGGTTCAAGAAAATGAAAGTACCAGAGTCATCACCCGAATTTTCCTCAGAGAAGACTCGGGACCCATTAGCTTAGGTTTCTGTTTCCGCACTTTGTAATTTACTGTATTTCCATTTCCGCAATCCTTTGAATTCAATAAAATGGGGATTTCCCCACTGTTTGATATTTGCAATCTAATTGTCGAAGTTTATTTTGATTAAACCAAAAAACAATTAATATAATCATTGCATTCATCATTCTCACGTAACGTATTCTTCTTACCTATGAATCTCACATTTGTGTCTCGGTTCTAGAGTCAAACTGTCTCATTCGTACAATACTCAGGCCAATCGCCAGAAAAGCATGGATGATCTCGAGGAAGAGAACAGAGAGTTGAAAGAAGAAATCAACGCTCTGAGAAAGGATATGAGAAAGCTTCGTAACGACATGCAAGCAATGGCAGAAGCTCAGCTACAAAGAACTGTGATCTCGGAGATTACCTCGACGCCCATAGTGGAGATGTATGATCTTATGTATCAAATGCCGAAAGATCGTCCTTGGGGAATGCCACTTAACTATATCCCAGAAGGATATGTTCCGCCGATCACTAAAGATCAGGGAATCATAGCAGAAGCCGCTGGGCCTGAAGGTTACAAACTTCGGGAAAACGAGGATGCTAGAGGCATATTGAGAACTCCTGAAGGTTACAAACTTCGGGAAACGCCAAGATTCACTGCCGTAGTCACGGTACCACCCCCTATGGTGCACACTGTCCCAGAAGGACAGATTCCACAGATACCTTCTGGTAGAAAGGAAACTATGTTTGACAGAATGGATGAATTCCAGGAGCAGTTCTTGGAAATGCAGAAGGAACTGCAAGCTATTCGCGGTCAGGATTTATTTGGGAAGGACGCCGCAGATCTCTGCTTGTTCCCCAATGTGAAAGTTCCACACAAGTTCCAGGTGCCCGATTTTGAAAAGTACAAGGGTAACTCTTTCCCTCAGAGCCACTTGGTGATGTACGCTCGACAAATGTCAACTCAGACAGAGAATCAGGATCTATTGATTCACTACTTTCAGGATAGTTTAACCGGTGCCGCATTAAAATGGTACATGGGTTTAAACCATGCTACGATCAGCACTTTTAGATATCTTGGCACTGCCTTTGTCCAACAATATAAATACAATCTGGACATGGCACTGTAGCGAGCGATTTTGGACGCGGTTCTTAAGCGCTGGCCGCTCTCTGCGGTTTGAGCTTAAACTACAGGTCGATTCATTTTTTATCCTATTGTGAGCTGAATAAGGAAGGGAAATAGATGTCTCCAATTAACCCTGCTTGCATACTGAGTTTAAACAGTGGTCTGTTTGGTTACGAATGCTATCAATGTGGGGGGCCTTTGTACTGGTTATTTGTATTTTCGCCAATACGGTTTTCTTTCTTTTTATCTGGGCAGAAGGTTTCTGGCGGGGAACAAGGATTAGGATGTTAGGACTGATGTTTTTGATAGAATAATGAGAGTATGGGATTTTGGGTTTTTGTTGATTGTGCTCACTAAGATTTTTCTTTCAATCTTATGCCTACGTATTCCCGTTTACCGAAACAGGGAAATCAGAGCGTTCGTAGTTCCTCCTATTCTATGGGAGGAAATGGGTGTTTTTGGTGTCTTGTTCAAAGCCCAAGACGTGAAGATAAAGGGTAGTTTGTATCTTGTTCAAAGCCCAAGATGTGAAGCTGAAAAGTCTATTTGTGTCTTGTTCAAAGCCCAAGACGTGAGGCTGAAGGACCTCGACTTTAGAGAGAATTTGTCATCTCTAAAGAAGGGTTTGTCTGTCACAACTGTTGGGTGACTGGTTATAAAGGAGAATTACTTTAACCGGGATACGCGAATCCTAGCAATGCCATAATTTCCTTTAAAGGGGATTTTAACATGAAGGAGAAGACTTTAACTCAGTGTAGAGCAATGCTATCTTTCCTTAGGAATTTCTCATGCTAAAAGAGGGACAGTGGCATGGATGTAAATGATCCAGAGGCTTGCCGCTTACAGCGATTAGATGAAGGGAAAGGAGTTGTTGATGTTTGTGTACTGTGAATGAGGCACAGCTTTGATGCTAAAAGGTTGATTGGATCAACCAGTGGTTTTCTTATACAAAGCCTAAGAGGAGGCTAATATGTGTCTCGTACAAAGCCCGAGAGAGAGGCAAAAAGGTTCGACTCAACAGGAGAATCTTTTATACTCAACAAGAGAGTGTTTTTGTATCTCGTACGAAGCCCGAGATGGAGGCTGTTGTTTATTTGGCTCAATAAGAACCTTTTTGTATCTCGTATAAAGCTTGAGATGGAGGCCAAAGAGGTGATTGACTCAACGAGGGAGTCTCATATGTGTCTCGTACAAAGCCCGAGAGAGAGGCTAAACGTTGTTTGACTCCGCTGGGGAGAATCATTGTACAAAGCCCAAGAGGAGGCTAGGGTGGCTGTTTCAGTTGAGTGACAGTCCAATATACTGATTTTGAAAGAGAAAATCAGTTCTTATATGAGCAACATTGTACTCATGGATTTGATTTGAGGATCCGGGATATTTTCTTCTCTTTGAGTAAGCGGGAAATCCGAAGGGTATTGAGACTGTCCGAGTCTACGGGTTTCATTCCTATTTAACAGAGGGGTCGCTTGAGAATGTCTTTGAGACTCAAGGAAGTTAGACTGTCCAAGTCTAGAGTTTCATCTTCTGTACTACGCTTTGAGAAATAGTAGTAGACTCTATGGAAGGACTGTTCTATGAGGATGAATAGGTTCTGTTCCTATACCTCTAGGAGGTCGTCAGGACAATTTGTACGAAGCCCAAGAGGAGGCTGGAAACTTTTAAGAAGCCGATGGGTCCTTGTACGAAGCCCAAGAGAAGGCTATCATTCCCGGAGGAAGAGATCATTATACGAAGCCTAAGAGGAGGTTGTGAATACTTCTAAGAAGCCGTAGGGTCCTTGTTCTAAGCCCAAGAGGAGGCGGGGTTGCTTTTAGGAAACCTGTGGGTCCTTGTACGATGCCCAAGAGGAGGCCGATGCTTTTAAGAAGCCCGTGGGTCCCCAAACCCCGAGAAATTCAAGGCAAGCTATTCACAAGGAATAGATCAAGTCAGGAAAGTTCGAGAATTTGGAAGAAACTCGAAGATGCCATTCACAGAGAATACATTCATCTTGGGGAGTAGAGTTTCTTGACGATTCCTAATGAGGACAGCCGAAGAGAAGACTGTATCTGGTGATCCTATTGGGGATCTAGTTGTCTATTTCTATGAATAAACGAAACGGCGTCACCTAGTTCTAGACGTAGTAGCCGGGGAAACTCGAAATATCTATACTATTATTACACAGTTGATATGAGTTTATGAAAGAAGACTTACAGTGAAACAGCCCCACAATACAGTTATATGTATATGAAAGCGGTAAATGAAAGCAATAACCACTTACTCGGTTGTAGAGCTTCCATGTTGTTTGGTTAGTTGTTCAACACAGAAAGATTGAAAACAACAGTATATTCAAAATCAAAGGAGAAAGTGCTTTGAAAAAGAAAGATCTGGGGCTTATAGCTCAAGGAGAGGCCCAGAATTTTATCAGTGAACGCACTGTTTGAATTTGTACAGAGGGACTTATGCAAGTGACTGAGGCCCAAAAAAGGTTTTCTGTACAAAGGGGTGGGTCTTACAGTCTCTCAAGAGGCCCACAAGGTTTAAAGAAAAATAATGGGGCTTATAACACGAGGGTAGGCCCAGATGATTTTTCGTTTAAAATGGCGATCGCGCCGAGGTTTTCTTTTAACGCAGATGGACTTATACAATAAGTGAGGCCCAAAATGTTTTGGTTAAAAGGGGATTGGGTCTTACACTCTATTAGAGGCCCATATGTATTTTAAGAAAAGAAATGGGTCTTACTACTCGAGGGTAGGCCCAGGGTTATTTTGAAAAGGCGACGATCGCGCCGTTTGTTTTTTACGGTCTCGGGACTTATACAATAAGTGAGGCCCAAAAATGTTTGGTCAAAAAAAGATTGGGTCTTACACTCTATTAGAGGCCCAAGTGAGTTTTGAAAATGATTTATGAGGGTTGAATTAATCCAAAAACCCTAATTTGTTTTCAAAAATGTATTTAATTGAATAAAAATTCAATTAAAATGATCAAAATTGTTTAACATATGAAAAAACAAATTGTGATCTTGGATTAATGCTTCAAAAATTAAGTATTGACCTACAAAATAATTAGAAAGCATTAAGAGTTGCAAAATCAATGTAGAAAAAATATTTAAAATGTCAAAAACAATTAAAATATTAATTCTTTGCAAAAATATCAATTATATGAAATAAATAATATTTTTGGGATTTTTTGGGAAAATAAAATATTTTAACATTTTTGTGAATTATTAAAAAAAGAATCAACTCAAAATTATAAAAACTCAGAGAGAAATTAATTTTTGAATCAATTAAACAAAATCACAAAATTCAAATATTTGAATTATTCAAAAATGGCGCCAAGAACACACCAAGAACACGCGCGTGTTCTGGGTTTGGCTGATTTGCATTTTCTCCTCAATCTCACTGAATACTTGATTATAACATGCAATCCACATATCATTATGCTCGTCTCAACCTCACGATCATGTCTATGTCCATTAATTTCATTTAAATTAAACATACAACAAGAAATCACGAAGAGACCTCAAGAACCCAAATTTCTGCATGAAGGCTAGGATTTTTTATACACGATTCAAACAATGAAATTAATTGAGGGAAAACATTCCATGCATGATTATAAACATATGGCCAAATTATTGTGCGAGGAAATATGCATAGATTGAGAGATGACCAAGCATGTGCTTACCTCTAGGCCGTGACAGCAAGTGCAATGTGATTTTTGATTTAGAGGTGTTACAGATGAATGGTGATGATCTGAACAGCTTTCCTACACCCTATGGATTGTGTTTGAATGCTTGGACTTGATTGAAATTGGCTGGATCACTTTGTGGTACCTCAGCTGCAACTTGTTTGAAAATTTGAGCAACCAGCTGGTGATTTTGTGAAATTGGTGTTTCAGAAGTGATCTAAGTGTTTGATCAGCTCATATGTGATGTATGTGAGGTGTGTGAGTGATTGGTTTGATTGGAAAAGCTCTCAAACTCAAAACCTGATAGCTACCTTGCTAAGAAAGGCATTTTTGCCAAGAGAAAGAGATTTTGAGGAAAGCATCTGTTAGATGGCTTTGGTGTACTCAAACTGATCACAATTGAGCTCTATTTATAGTAGAGCAAGTTTGTTTTGGGATCCACAGTGAATGGCAGCTGGTAAGTAGGTTTGGCCAATGTTGTCCAATGGAATTTCAAGTCTCCTCTAGCCATTGACTAGAGGTTAGGGCACAGAGCTTTGGTTTCCTTGGTCTTGGATAAGTCTTGACTGATTTCAGATGAGAATGGCTCAGTCCATGCCACCTTGATGCTTCCATTGAATGCTCCAATCCAAATTTTAAGTCTTGTCCCTATTTTGGCCATTCTAGGTTCAACATGCTATTTCTTGTTCCATGGACTTTGGAGACTTGGCTCAGTGATTATCCCCTTTATATTCAATCCTCTGAGGTGTCCAAGTGGATAGGAGCATTTGGATTTGGCTGATTTTGGAAAATCGAGCAAAGTTGCAAATTCTGCTTTGCCTTGACAAATTTCAGCAAGGCAACTAGACAATGTCATATCTCATGGTGTAAGTTGAGTTTGGCAATGTTCTTGGCCATTTTAGAAAGCCCTTACATCATATAACAACTGTTTGAACAAGTTTGGTTTTGATCTCTTTTGAATCCAAGTGAAAAATCCCTCTACATTTGGCAAAAAAGTGAAGCAAAATCTGACTTAGTGAAATTTTCACTAAGTGTTGGAACAAAGTGTGATTTCTTGATTTTGATCACTCCATAACTCAAAATCCTTAATGAATTGGCCTTAGGTCTAGTTGAAGTTTTTGTAGAGGGTAATGAGAGCTACAAATCCATCTTTGGATGAGAAAAAATGGCCTTGTGGTTTAGGAGTTATGATCCTTCAAAGTTGGTACCCTTGTCACTTTATTTTTAACTTAGAAAATTTTTCTAAGTTTTTATGGTTACCCCTTTTACAAGTTATCCAACTTTTCTTGATTTTTCTTGATGAATGATGATTCAAATCATACATAAACATCATTTTAGGGTTAAAAATCCATTTTGGTGAAAAATCTCAAAAAGTCAAAGTTGACTTTTGTGCACAGTTGACTTTTTATCAGATGAATTCCAAATTGTGCAATTCTTCAGGAAATCATATCCTTGACCTAAATCAAACTTGATGGACATGTTACAAGGGTGTCATAGGGTATATTGAGGTATGTCCTAGGGTTTGGGAGCATGGCCAGGTCAAAAGTCAAAGTTACAGTTGACTTTTCCTTTAAAACCCTAATTGTGGTGCAGATGAAATTGAGACTTGTTGCTCAAGCTTCTTGGATTAATCCATTGTTCCAAATGGATCAAAATAGTTCATTATAGACCCTCAAACTCTCTCTTGAGGTCTTGGTTCATGATTTGTCCCAAAAGTCAACTTAGGGGTGAATTAGGTCAAGAAACCCTAATTCCTGACTTTTTATGTATGCATCCCCTGAGGTCAAATTGACTTGATGATTGGGTCCATGAGGTTCCATGGAGTATATTAGGTTATGTTTTGGATCATTGGCTTGTGCCCAGATGAAAATTTCCCATCTGGAGGCCCTGGTCGACCAAAACCCTAATTTGGTGACACTGGCGATCTTGAGACTTGATCCACCTAGAAGGGAGCAGCTTTGTGCTTAATCCTTGGAGTGGGAGTCCTTTTGATCCATTGTGGATGTTTGAGAGGTTAGACAAGTTGAAGATCATGTCATTCCTTGATTGATCCTTTGTCTAAGGCTCTGAGAGGGCTTGAAACCCTAATTTTGATTATAGTGGATGCTCACCCATCTTTAGGGAGACTGGTGAAATAAGATGGTTTCTCCATATTGTGATGATGATTTGCACAATGATGGGACATCTTAGTGGTCAAAATTTGGGGTATGACAGATGCCCCTATTTAATCTTCTTGGACCCGAAGGTGTGAATGACGAAGGTATTCGGGCATTCGGGGTGCAAGAGGATTAAATATCGGAATATCTGAAATTTTGACGGCTATGAATGGCAGCTTACGCATTCATCTTCTTTTGCTAAGCAATGATGCTTAGAAAAGGTAAACTTCCCCTCGATCCTGGTTTCCAGCCAAGGAACTGGTATCAGTTTCTGATGTAAACTTCCCCTCGATCTTGGTTTCCTACCAAGGAACTGGTCTCAGTTTCTGATTTAAACTTCCCCTCGATCTTGGTTTCCTACCAAGGAACTGGTCTTAGTTTCTGGATTAAACTTCCCCTCGATCCTGGTTTCCTACCAAGGGACTGGTCTTAGTTTCTGGTTTAAACTTCCCCTCGTTCTTGGTTTCCTACCAAGGAACTGGTCTCATTTTCTTTTGTCAATAAACTTTATTGACAAGGGACGCTATTCGTAGCGGTTTTCCTCAAACTTCTCACCGAATTTTCCTGGGGAGACGCCATTTGACGGAAAAATTTTTGATGTCAGACTTGCTGGGGAACCCAGTCGTTTGAGTTGTAGAGTTGCACAAACTTCTCTGTTGGAGACGCCATTTGTCGATTCTACTGGGGGAAAGCAGGTCTCTTGAGAGACTGTTGTCGCTTAGGATCTTACATCATACCTTTCTCGGGATCTTCCCAGAGAAATGCCATATGATGGGGTCCAATTTTGAGGTACCGATGACCTCTTCATCAGCGATCTTTTTGGAGCGAAACTGGCATGCTGCCGAATCTCTGATTACGAGGCTTTCTCTGTGGATTTTCCTTAATCTGGGAAAGCAAGGATATCATCTTCAATGGCGAAGAGTGACATCTGTTGAATGTTTTCTCTGGCTTTTCAGAGGTTCAAGTTATCAAAGTGGTCAAGGACCAATTTCTTTCCAGAAATAAAACTGGAGGAGAGAGAATGTTCAGACGCAGTATTTCCTGACGAGGCAAGAACTGACAACTCGATTGAGAGAACTTCTACCACTAGGGGACAAGACCGACTAGAGTGATAGTAATGCAATATGAAATGTGAATGCAAATCAATAATGCATGACGTATGTATGTATGTATATGCGGACAAAACTGATGCGACATACAAATTGAAAGATGAACATGACTGGATACTCGGCCATCGCGGGGCGTATAGAAATATCGCTGGTTCAAAATAGCAATTCCACCTTGCTTAGGAGAGATAGTCCCGGTTGGGGACTATTGTTGATCGAGCTTAGAAGATAAGAACTCGGCCGAGGTGTGTCAGACGAACCAAGGTCTCTGACACAGTTGATCCCTTCATTCAGGCATACTGGGCCTAGAAGGAGTACTTTGATTCTGCACTTTGAAGTTCAAATGCCTTTGGAGACGCAATCGATGCTCTTTCGATGTTCAACAGTCAAAAGAAATTGCCATCTTTATTAAAAAGCAGAAAAAGTTTTAACAAGTAAATTCATTTTTGTTTTATTTCAAGAATCGTTAATCATGTTAACAACGTCATTCTGTAAAGCTAAAACAAATAAGAAATACAAACAAAAGCACAAAGGCTCAAATTTTATTGATAAGATGGAGATCATCCAAACACGTGATTCCAAAGAGTATATACAAAGTTTGAAAATGGTAATTTACAGGGAAAAGGGCTACGTTGAAACATAACGACCACTATCCTTCTACCAACTTTGAATTCGGGGCATCCTGAGCTTCTGTCGAAGATGACCTTGACTGGAGTTTTCCTCCGATGATGTAACTGTTGCTGCTGAGGGACTTGCCTCTGTTGAACATAGTTACTTGCCATTATCCCTAATTTTTGCCTGGATTGTACTTTGATGTTTCCAATCCATCGGGATGATTTTTTTCCATGTCTCTAACTTTTGCTTGGACCGCCCTTTCAGGTTTCAATCCACCGAGACATTTTTTTTAGGCGAAGTATTTCTTGACTACATCAACATTCGTGGGGTAGGCAAATTCCTCTCCATCCATGGTTGCAAGTCTCAAGGCGCCGCCTGAGAAAGCTTTTGTGACCACATAGGGGCCGTCATAATTCAGGGTCCACTTGCCCCGAGAGTCAGTGAGAAATGATTGTATCTTCTTGAGCACAAGGTCTCCTTTCCTGAAGATGCGGGGTCGAACCTTTTTGTCGAACGCCTTCTTCATTCTCTGTTGATACAACTGACCATGGCACAGTGCCGTGATTCACTTCTCTTCTATCAGATTCAATTCGTCGTGTCACTTTAACACCATTCAGCTTCGATAAGCTTTGCTTCCATCAGTACTTGGATTGACAGGATCTCTACTTCTATGGGGAGCACTGCTTCCATGCCATATACTAGAGAGAAAGGGGTTGCCCCTGTTGAAGTGCGGACAGATGTTCGATAACCGTGAAGAGCAAAGGGCAGCATTTCGTGCCAGTCTTTGTAGGTTACAACCATCTTTTGAACAATCTTCTTGATGTTCTTGTTAGCCGCTTCTACCGCTCCGTTCATCTTGGGTCGGTAGGGAGATGAGTTATGGTGTTCGATCTTGAACTCTGCGCACAACTCCTTCATCATCTTATTGTTCAAGTTAGATCCATTATCAGTAATGATCTCGCTTGGAACACAATAACGGCAGATGATATAGTTTTTGATAAATCGGACCACCACTTGTAGGGTTACATTGGCGAATGACGCTGCTTCGACCCACTTGGTGAAGTAGTCAATGGCTACTAGGATGAACTGATGTCCGTTTGAAGCCTTAGGTTCGATCAAGCCAATCATGTCGATTCCCCATATGGAAAAAGGCCACGGGGAAGAAAGAACTTTGAGATGTGACGGCGGTACATGAATTTTGTCGGAGTATATCTGACACTTGTGACACCTCCTCATGTACTTGTAGCAGTCGGATTCCATTGTCAACCAATAATACCCTGCTCTCAGAATTTTTCTCGCCATTGTGTGTCCATTGGCATGAGTGCCAAAGGACCCTTCATGAATTTCTTTCATAAGCATGTCTGCTTCTGGTCTGTCTACGCATCGGAGCAAAACCATGTCAAAATTTCTCTTGTAGAGAGTGTCACCGCTCAGGAAGAAGTTTCCAGCTAATCTTCTGAGGGTTTTTATGTCCTTTCTTAGTGCCCCAGGTGGGTACTCTTGTTTTTGAAGGAAGCATTTGATATCATGATACCAAGGTTTGTCGTCTATGACTGCTTCAATCGCAAAGATGTAAGCGGGCCGTTCAAGGCGCATTATGTCAATCTTAGGTATGTCATTCCATTGACCTACACTAATCATGTAAGAGATAGCGGCTAATGCATCAGCCATGTGATTCTCCTCACGAGGGATGTGATGAAACTCAACTCTGTTGAAGAAAGGTAGCAACCTTCTTGCGTAGTCTTTGTAAGAAATCAATCTTGATTGGTATGTGTTCCAATCTCCTTTTATCTGATTGATAACCAAGGCTGAGTCGCCGTATACGTCCAAATTTTTTATCCTTAAATCAATCGCTTCCTCGAGGCCCATAATACAAGCTTCGTATTCGGCCTCATTGTTCGTACATTTGAACGTAAGTCTGGCAGTGAAAGGAATGTGGGTACCCTGAGGAGTAACAATGATTGCCCCAATTCCGTTTCCGTAATGATTAACTGCTCCGTCAAAGATAAGCCCCCATTGGGAACCTGGTTCTGGCCCTTCACTGGGTAACGGTTCATCGCAATCTTTCATCTTTAGATACATGACATCTTTGTCCGGGAAGTCAAACCCGATTGATTCCTGATCGTCAATCGGTTGATGAACCAAATGATCGGCTAAAATACTCCCCTTAACGGCTTTCTGAGCATGGTACTCTATGTCATATTCTGATAACAGCATCTGCCAACGGGCAATCCTTCCCGTAAAAGCAGGTTTTTCGAAAACGTACTTGATCGGATCCATTTCGGAGATTAACCAAGTAGTATGATGAATCATGTATTGGCGAAGACGTTTGGCTGCCCAACCCAAAGCACAATAAGTTTTCTCGAGCATCGTGTACCGAGTTTCGCAGTCGGTGAATTTCTTGCTTAGGTAGTAAATGGCAAACTCTTTCCTTTTGGTTTCGTCTTGTTGGCCAAGTACACATCCCATTGAGTCCTCTAGGACTGTGAGGTAAATGATCAGTGGTCTTCCTTCCACTGGAGGTGATAGAATCGGCGGATTCGACAGATATTCCTTGATACTGTCGAAGGCAGTTTGGTAATCTTCTGACCAAACGCAATTCTGGTTCTTTTTCAGTAATTTGAAGATCGGCGCACAAGTGGCGGTCATAAGGAGTATGAATCTGGAGATGTAGTTCAAACGTCCCAAGAATCCTCTGACTTGTTTTTTAGTTTTCAGAGAAGGCATTTCTTGAATGGCCTTGACCTTGTCAGGATCAACTTTAATTCCTTTCTGGCTGACGATGAACCCTAGTAGTTTCCCTGAACGGACACCGAAGGTGCACTTGTTGGGATTCAAGCGGAGCTTGAACTTTCTTAAACGTTCGAACAATTTTGACAGATGTTCAACATGCTCATTCTCTGTTTTTGATTTTGCAATCATATCATCGACATATACCTCGATTTCTTTGTGTATCATGTCATGAAACAGAGTAATCATGGCCCTTTGATAGGTTGCCCCGGCGTTCTTCAAACCGAACGGCATTACCTTGTAACAAAAAGTGCCCCATGGGGTAATGAATGAAGTTTTCTCCATGTCTTTCGGCGCCATTTTGATTTGGTTATAGCCCGAGAATCCATCCATGAAGGAGAATACTTTGAACTTTGCTGTACTGTCTACCAGAATGTCAATGTGTGGTAAAGGAAACTCGTCCTTTGGACTTGCCTTGTTCAGATCTCTGTAATCAACACACATTCTGACTTTTCCGTCCTTTTTGGGAACAGGTACTATGTTGGCTAACCATTGAGGATATTCTGATGTGGCGAGGAAACCCGCGTCAATCTGTTTCCGTACCTCCTCTTTGATTTTGATGGCCATGTCCGGGTGAGTGCGTCTCAACCTTTGCTTTACTGGAGGACATTCCGATCTTAACGGTAAGTGATGTTCCACGATGCTGGTGTCCAACCCTGGCATATCCTGATAGGACCAAGCGAACACATCGGGGAATTCTTTGAGAAGCTTTATCAAACCCTCTCTGGAAATTGGACTGAGCAATGCTCCGATCCTGATTTCTTTTCTCTCTTGCTCTGAACCCAAGTTTACCATTTCCAACGGTTCTTTATGAGGTTCGATGGACCTTTCCTCTTGTCTGAGTAATCGGGAGATCTCTTCTGGAATTTCGTTGTCAACTTCTTCTTCAGCCTCGAATACCGGGAACTCAAAGTTGGGAGAAGGCATCGGATCATATGTTTCAACGGGGTTTAAAATAAGCAATCTGCATGACGTGACGATTCGTGTTTAGAAGAGATAGAGGAAAATACAAGTGTGTGCAGTGTATTACTTTATTACTGCTTGTTTTTATTTGAATTATTTTTTAGGATTACCATTTTCTGAAAAAGCAAAAAGAGAAAACAACAATTAATGCGGAAATTACAGAACGACGTTATTTTATTAATGAACAAGTCGATACTTGAAACTACAGCCCTATAAAACAAAACTCTGTCGCTTTGGGTGAAGCGAAGAGGGAAAATTTACAGAAAGCGAGCCCTATCAAAACATCCATTTCACCTGGGCAGGGTGAAAGGTTAAAAGATGGCAATTACTTTGACTGATGAACGACCTTCGGAACCTCGACGGCGACCCATTGGCGGCGAACTCCTCGGTGAATCACAAAGTTTGGTACCTTCCTTGATTTGTTTCCAGAAATGACGCTGATTTCTGGTGGAGCAGGATCATTGGAATCTGTCTCCCAGGCAGAGTTGTCGTAGGAGGATTCCTTAGTTGTATTTTGCATAGCATTGGTGCTCTCAGCTGTATCTCCCCATCAGTTGGCTGGATGTCTTTGAACCTGATACGAGAGATTTCGGGAGCAGTGTACTTGACCATAAAGTCGTATTTTCCACTTGGTTGCCCCAAGGTATCCCAAACTTCTTTGGAACTGGAGGAGTCATTTCTCTCGATGACGTTGACCTCGGGAAAAGCATAATTGATGAATTCATGTCCTGCGAACGCTGCGAATTCATCTTCATGTTGAGTAGTTTCTGAATGACCTGAGTGTTGATCCCATGACATGGTGGGGACATCGATATTTTGTTCAATGACGGTCAGCTGAGTTTCATTATTCGGCTGACTTTCTTTCCCCAAGTCTCCTGGATAAGGTTGCCACATTGGCAGACCATCCATTGGGCCATAGTAGTTGTGATCAAAGTTGTCTTTCATCAGAGTGTCTTCCTCTAATGAATTTGGTGGAGCACGGCATCCTCCTGGATCGCAATCTCCATATATCATTTCGACATCTGACCGTGGTATAAATCTCGGACTCTCTGTAGGAAAGCAAAAAGGCATAGGCACTTCTTCTTGAGACATATAACCATCCTTGTTAAGATAGGACTTCCAATCTTCATCTGTGTCAGAGGGATCTTCCTCATTGATAGCATGGACTGCTTGAGACAATGGGTGAAGGAAACCTCCACTGTGGAAGAAATTTTGAAGTGGATGAAGACTTTCATCGTTGGCAACTGTCTGGGTACAGGTTGCAGAAAAACCAAGACCCTTCTTTGTCTTATTGTCAATAGGAATGACAAGTTGTCCCCATCCCGTCGTATCGGTACTGTCGACCGCTTTGATAGCATCGTTGTATGAGGAAATCGAGGTTCCTCCTTTGAAATGATTGTCCTTGCTCACCGACAGTGCTTGGAACTGAGTTCCAATAACCTCCTCGGGTTCTATACCAGTAGATGATGACAAGTTGCTTACGATCAAGGCCTGTTCTCCACAAACCGTGACAAGTTGATCATTCTTGATGAACTTTAGCTTTTGGCGGAGGGTTGACGTAACCGCTCCAGCCTGATGTATCCAAGGTCTTCCTAATAAACAACTGTACGTTGTCCGGATGTCCATGACCTGGAAAGTGACTTGGAAAGTGAGAGGACCAATAGTTATGGGAAGATCAACTTCACCGATAACTTTTTTCTGGATCCGTCGAATGCTTTGACGATGACCTCGCTTGTTCTCATCGGAGAGCCTTTGAATGATAACTGCATCAAAGTAGACTTCGGTATAACATTCAGGGCTGACCCTGTGTCTACCAGTACGCTGGCTAAAGCATCGTCCTGGCAGTTAACTGTGATATTGAGCGCCATGTTATGACGGCGACCTTCTTTAGGTAATTCCTCATCACTAAATCCCAAATTGTTGCAGGAAGTGATGTTAGAGACAATGCTATCTAACTGTCTGATTGTTACATCCTGTTCCACAAAGGCTTGCTCCAAGACTTTTTGTAGAGCCTCCCTGTGCGCTTCTAACTGAGTAACAGTGATAATACCGAGATCTTTGAAGGAGTTTGTAACAGTTGATCAACAATGTTGTATTCACTCCTTTGGATGAGCTTCAGCATCTCATCATCATTTTTCGAAAGGTCGGGATTACTGGATTGATCGACTGGTGAATCAGGAGCTTCTGTCTGAAGTTCCTTTTCTTTGTTGGGTTCTCCAACCCCTCGGTTGAAGATTCTACCACTCCGTGTTACGCGATTGATGTCTGCAATGTTTACGACGGAGGGTAATGGAATTTCCTTTCCATTCTCAATTATCGTTGCACCGTATCTATAAGGGATAGTCTTAGTTGATTCATACGGTAGTGGTCCCTGTAGATAGATGACTATGGGAACCTTCTGATTTTTCTGACCATCGTAAGTAATCTCGATCCGTTACTGGTTGGGAACTTTAGATTCGTCAAGTAGAGGAATGATGGCAAAAACATCCCTGGTCCTATGATGACCAAAAATTGTGACAACGTCCTCAATTTGATCGGCGAGGTAGTTTGGCGTCCAGTTGATAGGTCCAGAACCCGGATATGGACGAATTTCTCCACGATCCACCTGACCCTGAAGGGCTGCTCTTACAAGGTAACACCCTTGGTTACTTTCTAAACAGACGCTACAACGGTCATAATTGTGTAATGACACCTGGCCATGCCCACTTTGAATACAATGTAACCTCACTAGGTTACCTTCCATTGATCAGACATCCTGACTTTGACGTCGAGTAGGATTCCTGTTACTGAAAATAATTTGCTGAGTATCTTCATCCATGTAGATTGGCATCCACCAGTGATTTAACAAGTGCTGAAGTGCCTCTTGGACAAGGGTACAACCTCGATCGTTTTCGCAACCCGCTTTACAACTTTGGTAGTCATATGATATTAAGAATCCAAGTCGGACCTGTTCAGCATGTAACTCTACCAGGTTTGTATTCAACACGCGAATGTCAAAGATTTGAACCATATTGATCTGATAAGGCTTCCTATCATGGTAATCTTGGATCCATCCAAGATCCATCTGACGCTGGAGGGCCTCTTGTATGAAAGAGCATCCCTGTTTGTTTACCGAGCAAGTCAGACAGGAATTGTAATCGTGCCGCGGTAGATTATGATACTTGCTTTGCCTTGAGTGCATTTCCACCAAGTTGACATTCATTGCACGGATGTCGTGGTTCTGAATGACATTGGTATTCGTGTAAACCATGTTAACTCCACAATCTCGGTGCTCTTGGATCCATCCGAGATCCATCTGTTCCTGTAGAGCTGCTTGCACTACAAAACATCCTTGGTTATCTTTAGAGCAAATATCACACTGGTGATAGTTATGAGGTGGCACATGGCCATATCCACTCTGTCTACAATGCCCCTTGACCAGATTGGTCTTTAACAAGAGTACGTCATGAATTTGATAGACATTATTAGTCTCCCCTTCTATCAAATTGACTACAGCTTTCTCATGTTGAGGCAGCGGGTTCGTAAGAACTTTAGGATTCGTATCTTTGAAAGATAAGAGCCCGCTCCTAACAAGCTTTAGCACGTCGGATTTGAAATTAAGACAAGTTTCTATGTTATGCCCTGGACCTCCTTGATGATAAGGGCACGTCTGATCCACCTTAAACCAAAAAGGCGAATTTTCCTGTACTGTAAGAGGGGACTTAGTCTGGATGTGCCCCTTGGCTAGTAGTAACGGAAATAGTTCTGCGTACGTTACGGGTATAGGATCAAATCCTGGTGGCCGTGTTGTACGATTGTTGTTGTATTGGGGACGAGCCTGCTGAAGAGGCTGTTGCGTCCTTTGCTGATCAGGTTGCCTCTGCGCAACCTGAGGTTGATACGTAGGAATAGGCGCAAGGCTAATAGCAGGAGTCACAGCTGCTACTGGTTGATATCGTCGCCTTTGCTTTCCAAGAGAGATATTCCCAATATCTTGCTCTTTTTTCTTAGGGAGAGCACTACCATATTTTTTAGTACCGCTCGTCGATCCAGTGTCTTTTACCAAACGTCCTTCTCAGACGGCTTCCTCAAGACGTACACCCATGCCGACCATTTTGGTGAAATCACTGGGCGCACTGGCAACCATTCGGTCATAGTAAAACGAGCTTAAGGTCTTTAAGAAGATCTTTGTCATCTCTTTTTCCTCAAGAGGTGGACAAATTTGAGCGGCAATTTCATGCCACCTTTGAGCATACTCCTTAAAGGTTTCCTTGTCCTTTTGTGACATCGATCTGAGTTGATCTCTGTCGGGTGCCATGTCCAAATTGTATTTGTATTGTTGGACGAAGGCAGTACCAAGATCTCTGAATGTACTGATCGTAGTACGGTTTAAACCCATGTACCATTTGAGTGCGGCACCGGTTAAACTATCCTGAAAGTAGTGAATCAGTAGGTCCTGATTCTCCGTCTGAGCTGACATTCGCCGAACGTACATCACCAGATGGCTTTGAGGGCAAAAGTTACCCTTGTACTTTTCAAAGTCGGGCAATTGGAACTTGTGCGGGACTTTCACATTGGGGACCAAGCAGAGGTCTGCGGCGTCCTTTCCAAATAGATCCTTACCGCGAATGGCTTGCAGTTCCTTCTGCATTTCCAGGAACTGCTATTGGAATTCATCCATTCTATCGAACATAGTTTCCTTCTTACCAGAAGGTGTTGGTGGAATTTGTCCTTCCGGGACAGTGTGCACCACAGGGGGTGGTACCATGACTACGGTAGCGAATCTTGGCGTTTCCTGAATTTTGTAACCTTCAGGAGTCTTCAGTATGCCCCTGGCATCTTCGCTTTCCCGAAGTTTGTAACCTTCAGGCCCAGCGGCTTCTGTTGTGATTCCTTGATCTTTAGTGATCGGCGGAACATATCCCTCCGGGATATAGTTAACAGGCATACCCCAAGGACGATCTTTCAGCATTTGATACCTAGGATCATACTTCTCCACGACGGGCGTTGAGGTGATCTCTGAGATCACAGTTCTTTGTAGCTGAGCTTCTGCCATGGCTTGCATGTCGTTACGAAGCTTTCCCATATCTTCTCTCAGAGCGTCAATCTCTTCTTTCAACTCTCTGTTTTCTTCCTCAAGATCATCCATCCTTTTCTGACGATTGGCCCGAGTATTATACGAATGAGACAGTTTGACTCTAGAATCGAGACACAAACGTGAGATTCGTAGGGAGGAAGAATACGCGACGTGAGAATGATGAATGCAATGGTTATATTAATTGTTTAAGGTTTAATCAAAATAAACTTCGACAATTAGATTGCAAATATCAAACGGTGGGGAAACCCCTTTTTATTGAAATTCAAAGGATTACAGAAATGGAAATACAGTAGATTACAAGGTGCAGAAACAGAAACCTAAGCTAATGGGTCCCGAGTCCTCTCGGAAGAGAAATCAGGTGCTGATTCTGATATCTTCCTTTTCTTTGACCGGGGCTCTTGGGCCGTTGTCGGGTTGTCATTCCTTTTCCAATTGAAAGGAGTGAGCAAATTCCTTTGGTCATCTTGATTTTCTACAGCATGTTGCTCCAAAATTTCAATCAGAGCATCTTTCTCTTTCAGTAATTGCTGTATTTTGATGCACTCTATGTCGAGGGTGCGATACTTGTCCTTCCAAGACCTTCTCTCCCGTTGAACTTTGTTGAGAGTAACCTGAAGCTTTTCAGTTTCCGTCATGAAGTACATGACAGATTCCCTTGGTGGAAGAATTCCGTAACGAGGATAAGGCTTCTTTAGCTTGAGAGCTCTAGTTTGCACCCAATGGAGACAAGGCTCCACCGAGACACAGTTTGGTGTTCCTAGAGACTCTCGTCCTTTCTTATGAACCTGCTTCCAAGCGTGCACTATTTCCATCTTTAGTGCTCTTTCGTTTTCTCCTTCTTTGAAGAAAAGACCTTTCAGATGAACCCCCCGTGGGATGTGTCTCATCGGGTATCCAAATTGACGGCGAACCAATACCGGATGGTAGTTGATTCCTCCTTTAGTTCCTATGAGGGGTACATTGGGGAAGTTTCCACAACGATCAATGATCCTGATTCCCTCATAAATCCTATTACACCAATCTATATCAGAGTTGGTAAGAGACGTGATCTTCTGTGACCAACGTAAGGCACTCTTACAATCCCGAAAAGTAGCAGACTTGGGCAAGTGGGAAATAAACCATTTATAAAGTAGAGGTACACAGCCTGTGATCTCCCCTCCACTGTACAAATTTCCCAAGTGTACAGAATGATACGCATCTGCGAGCAAAGTCGGTACAGGGTTTCCAATGAGAAAAACCTTATTGGAGTTGATATCGACGAAGTTATTGATGTTGGGAAACAAAAATAACCCGTAGGTGAGTAAGACAAAGATGCTTTCAAAAGCAGTCATGTTTCCTATACTGGCAAAATACAGGGCTTTCTTCGTCAAGAACTGGGCTGGCAAACCTTGGATGCCACCCTTAATAGTTATGTGAGTCCTGACCTCAGACTCGTCCAAATGAATTCCTCTTGCAATGGTCTGATTCTTTAGAATTTCTTCCAGTCCAGAAAATGGAGCTCGATCAGTGATATTTAAATCAGCTAAATGAGAATACTCCTCCAGCGTTAGTGCGAGTTGGTAATCCGGGAATGTGAAACAGTGATAAACCGGATCGTAAAACTGAATGAGCGCATCCATGATTCCCTCAATCACATGGACTCTTAACAGTGGTAGCAGACCTCCGTGCTTGGCTCTGAAAGCCTCAGGGTTAGTGATCATCCTTGCTAACCTTCTCAAATCCCCTAGTTTTGCAACCTTGAAGGTATACTTATGAGTTCTCCTTCTACCGAAATCCATCAGTGCAATTCTTCTATCTGATATTTGCAATCACAATCTTAGTTTATTTTGAAAAACAGAGAGACTAGAAGAGAAGTTTTTTGAATGTTTTAATGTTTTATTAAATGAATGCATGGATACAGCACACAAAAACATAGAAAAAACATGGGGTCAAAGGGTCGTTGTCATGAAGTCAAGGCTCTACCCATCCCCAAAGGTTTATACTAGGGTGATTTTTGTACCTGTAATCATTATCATCAGCTCCTCCCAGGAAAGCAAAACAACAAGCGGATCGCCAGCGAGTTGTAGTGCAATCTTAGAGTAAGTGCCATTCACCGAGAATAGATCACCAACCTCAAATGAGGGTAGTATTGCGTAACAACTATTTCCGATAGTCTACGCACTACGAAAGGGTTTGGCTCCTCAGCTTCTCAGACTTAACAACCGGCTCATTGTCTGGGTGAGAGAATGGGTTGCGTTGGTCAGCCTCCACTGAGGTTGATGGTCGACCCCGTCGCCATCACTTATCTTAAGTGTATACTCAATCTTTCCACATACGGCATCACCCGCATTCCCATTAGCAGAAAAATAAACATGTATAGCAATTAGGAAAAGCAGTATATATATTTGTCCTAAACATCCTGGACCTTTGAAGCTAAGGATCCTAAGTTCCTGACAGAAATGGGTTCCCCGGCGGAAGCCCCAATCTGTGGTTTTCACATAAGTGAAGAAAAGGAAGACCGTGCCTAGATCTAACTTTGAAACGCCCCACGGTGGGCGCCATTTTTCTGTTTGTGGCCACCGCCATGAAAATGACTTACCCAAGGTTTAAATTGTAAGGAAGAAAGAACCGGCCCCACGGTGGGCGCCATTTTTTCTGTAGCGAGCAATTTTGGACGCGGTTCTTAAGCGCTGGTCGCTCTCTGCGGTTTGAGCTTAAACTACAAGTCGATTCATTTTTTATCCTATTGTGAGCTGAATAAGGAAGGGAAATAGACGTCTCCAATTAACCCTGCTTGCATACTGAGTTTAAACAGCGGTCTGTTAGGTTACGAATGCTATCAATGTGGGGGGCCTTTGTACTGGTTATTTGTATTTTCGCCAATACGATTTTCTTTCTTTTTATCTGGGCAGAAGGTTTCTGGCGGGGAACAAGGATTAGGATGTTAGGACTGATGTTTTTGATAGATACATGAGAGTATGGGATTTTGGGTTTTTGTTGATTGTGCTCGCTAAGATTTTTCTTTCAATCTTATGCCTACGTATTCCCGTTTACCGAAACAGGGAAATCAGAGCGTTCGTAGTTCCTCCTATTCTATGGGAGGAAATGGGTGTTTTTGGTGTCTTGTTCAAAGCCCAAGACGTGAAGCTAAAGGGTAGTTTGTATCTGGATCAAAGCCCAAGATGTGAAGCTGAAAAGTCTATTTGTGTCTTGTTCAAAGCCCAAGACGTGAGGCTAAAGGACCTCAACTTTAGAGATAATTTGTCATCTCTAAAGAAGGGTTTGTCTGTCACAACTATTGGGTGACTGGTTATAAAGGAGAATTACTTTAACCGAGATACGCGGATCCTAGCAATGCCATAATTTCCTTTAAAGGGGATTTTAACCTGAAGGAGAAGACTTTAACTCGGTGTAGAGCAATGCTATCTTTCCTTAGGAATTTCTCATTCTAAAAGAGGGACAGTGGCATGGATGTAAATGATCCAGAGGCTTGCCGCTTACAGCGATTAGATGAAGGGAAAGGAGTTGTTGATGTTTGTGTACTGTGAACGAGGCACAACTTTGATGCTAAAAGGTTGATTGGATCTACCAGTGGTTTTCTTATACAAAGCCTAAGAGGAGGTTAATATGTGTCTCGTACAAAGCCCGAGAGAGAGGCAAAAAGGTTCGACTCAACAGGAGAATCTTTTATACTCAATAAGAGAGTGTTTTTGTATCTCGTACGAAGCCCGAGAAGGAGGCTGTTGTTTATTTGGCTCAATAAGAACCTTTTTGTATCTCGTATAAAGCCCGAGATGGAGGCCAAAGGGGTGATTGACTCAACGAGGGAGTCTCATATGTGTCTCGTACAAAGCCCGAGAGAGAGGCTAAACGTTGTTTGACTCCGCTGGGGAGAATCATTGTACAAAGTCCAAGAGGAGGCTAGGGTGGCTGTTTCAGTTGAGTGACAGGTCCAATATACTGATTTTGAAAGAGAAAATAAGTTCTTATATAAGCAATACTGTACTCATGGATTTGATTTGAGGATCCGAGATATTTTCTTCTCTTTGAGGAAGCGGGAAATCCGAAGGGTATTGAGACTGTCCGAGTCTACGGGTTTCCTTCCTATTTAACGGAGGGGTCGCTTGAGAATGTCTTTGAGACTCAAGGAAGTTAGACTGTCCAAGTCTAGAGTTTCATCTTCTGTACTACGCTTTGAGAAACAGTAGTAGACTCTATGGAAGGACTGTTCTATGAGGATGACTAGGTTCTGTTCCTATACCTCTAGGAGGTCGTCAGGATAATTTATACGAACCCCAAGAGGAGGCTGGAAACTTTTAAGAAGCCGACGGGTCCTTGTACGAAGCCCAAGAGAAGGCTATCATTCCCGGAGGAAGAGATCATTATACGAAGCTTAAGAGGAGGCTGTGAATACTTCTAAGAAGCCGTAGGGTCCTTGTACTAAGCCCAAGAGGAGGCGGGGTTGCTTTTAGGAAACCTGTGGGTCCTTGTACGATGCCCAAGAGGAGGCCGATGCTTTTAAGAAGCCCGTGGGTCCCCAAACCCCGAGAAATTCAAGGCAAGCTATTCACAAGGAATAGATCAAGTCAGGAAAGTTCGAGAATTTGGAAGAAACTCAAAGATGCCATTCACGGAGAATACATTCATCTTGGGGAGTAGAGTTTCTTGACGATTCCTAATGAGGACAGCCGAAGAGAAGACTGTATCTGGTGATCCTATTGGGGATCTAGTTGTCTATTTCTATGAATAAACGAAACGGCGTCACCTAGTTCTAGACGTAGTAGCCGGGGAAACTAGAAATATCTATACTATTATTACACAGTTGATATGAGTTTATGAAAGAAGACTTACAGTGAAACAGCCCCACAATACAGTTATATGTATATGAAAGCGGTAAATGAAAGCAATAACCACTTACTTGGTTGTAGAGCTTCCATGCTGTTTGGTTAGTTGTTCAACAAAGAAAGATTGAAAACAACAGTATATTCAAAATCAAAGGAGAAAGTGCTTTGAAAAAGAAAGATCTGGGGCTTATAGCTCAAGGAGAGGCCCAGGGTTTTATCAGTGAGCGCACTGTTTGAATTTGTACAGAGGGACTTATGCAAGTGACTGAGGCCCAAAAAAGGTTTTATGTACAAAGGGGTGGGTCTTACACTCTCTCAAGAGGCCCACAAGGTTTAAAGAAAAAGAATGGGGCTTATAACACGAGGGTAGGCCCAGATAATTTTTCGTTTAAAATGGCAATCGCGCCGAGGTTTTCTTTTAACGCATAGGAACTTATACAATAAGTGAGGCCCAAAATGTTTTGGTTAAAAGGGGATTGGGTCTTACACTCTATTAGAGGCCCATGTGTATTTTAAGAAAAGAAATGGGTCTTACTACTCGAGGGTAGGCCCAGGGTTATTTTGAAAAGGCGACGATCGCGCCGTTTGTTTTTGACGGTCTCGGGACTTATACAATAAGTGAGGCCCAAAAATGTTTGGTCAAAAAAAGATTGGGTCTTACACTCTATTAGAGGCCCAAGTGAGTTTTGAAAATGATTTATGAGGGTTGAATTAATCCAAAAACCCTAATTTGTTTTCAAAAATGTATTTAATTGAATAAAAATTCAATTAAAATGATCAAAATTGTTTAACATATGAAAAAACAAATTGTGATCTTGGATTAATGCTTCAAAAATTAAGTATTGACCTACAAAATAATTAGAAAGCATTAAGAGTTGCAAAATCAATGTAGAAAAAATATTTAAAATGTCAAAAACAATTAAAATATTAATTCTTTGAAAAAATATCAATTATATGAAATAAATAATATTTTTGGGATTTTTTGGGAAAATAAAATATTTTAACATTTTTGTGAATTATTAAAAAAAGAATCAACTCAAAATCATAAAAACTCAGAGAGAAATTAATTTTTGAATCAATTAAACAAAATCACAAAATTCAAATATTTGAATTATTAAAAAATGGCGCCAAGAACACGCGCGTGTTCTGGGTTTGGCTGATTTGCATTTTCTCCTCAATCTCACTGAATACTTGATTATAACATGCAATCCACATATCATTATGCTCGTCTCAACCTCACGATCATGTCTATGTCCATTAATTTCATTTAAATTAAACATACAACAAGAAATCACGAAGAGACCTCAAGAACCCTAATTTCTGCATGAAGGCTAGGATTTTTGATACACGATTCAAACAATGCAATTAATTGAGGGAAAATATTCCATGCATGATTATGAACATATGGCCAAATTATTGTGCGAGGAAATATGCATAGATTGAGAGATGACCAAGCATGTGCTTACCTCTAGGTCGTGACAGCAAGTGCAATGTGATTTTTGATTTGGAGGTGTTACAGATGAATGGTGATGATTTGAACAGCTTCCCTACACCTTATGGATTGTGTTTGAATGCTTGGACTTGATTGAAATTGGCTGGATCACTTTGTGGTACCTCAACTGCAACTTGTTTGAAAATTTGAGCAACCAGCTGGTGATTTTGTGAAATTGGTGTTTCAGAAGTGATCTAAGTGTTTGATCAGCTCATATGTGATGTATGTGAGGTGTGTGAGTGATTGATTTGATTGGAAAAGCTCTCAAACTCGAAACCCGATAGCTACCTTGCTAAGAAAGGCATTTTTGCCAAGAGAAAGAGATTTTGAGGAAAGAATCTGTTAGATGGCTTTGGTGTACTCAAACTGATCACAATTGAGCTCTATTTATAGTAGAGCAAGTTTGTTTTGGGATCCACAGTGAATGGCAGTTGGTAAGTAGGTTTGGCCAATGTTGTCCAATGGAATTTCAAGTCTCCTCTAGCCATTGACTAGAGGTTAGGGCACAGAGCTTTGGTTCCCTTGGTCTTGGATAAGTCTTGACTGATTTCAGATGAGAATGGCTCAGTCTATGCCACCTTGATGCTTCCATTGAATGCTCCAATCCAAATTTGAAGTCTTGTCCCTATTTTGGCCATTCTAGGTTCAACATGCTATTTCTTGTTCCATGGACTTTGGAGACTTGGCTCAGTGATTTTCCCCTTTAGATTCAATCCTCTGAGGTGTCCAAGTGCATAGGAGCATTTGGATTTGGCTGATTTTGGCAAATCGAGCAAAGTTGCAAATTCTGCCTTGCCTTGACAGATTTCAGCAAGGCAACTTGACAATGTCATATCTCATGGTGTAAGTTGAATTTGGAAATGTTCTTGGCCATTTTGGAAAGCCCTTACATCATATAACAACTGTTTGAACAAGTTTGGTTTTGATCTCTTTTGAATCCAAGTGAAAAATCCCTCTACATTTGGCAAAAAAGTGAAGCAAAATCTGACTTAGTGAAATTTTCACTAAGTGTTGGAACAAAGTGTGATTTCTTGATTTTGATCACTCCATAACTCAAAATCCTTAATGAATTGGCCTTAGGTCTAGTTGAAGTTTTTGTAGAGGGTAATGAGAGCTACAAATCCATCTTTGGATGAGAAAAAATGGCCTTGTGGTTTAGGAGTTATGATCCTTCAAAGTTGGTACCCTTGTCACTTTATTTTTAACTTAGAAAATTTTTCTAAGTTTTTATGGTTACCCCTTTTACAAGTTATCCAACTTTTCTTGATTTTTCTTGATGAATGATGATTCAAATCATACATAAACATCATTTTAGGGTTAAAAATCCATTTTGGTGAAAAATCTCAAAAAGTCAAAGTTGACTTTTGTGCACAGTTGACTTTTTATTAGATGAATTCCAAATTGTGCAATTCTTCAGGAAATCATATCTTTGACCTAAATTAAACTTGATGGACATGTTACAAGGGTGCCATAGGGTATATTGAGGTATGTCCTAGGGTTTGGGAGCATGTCCTGGTCAAAAGTCAAAGTTACAGTTGACTTTTCCTTTAAAACCCTAATTGTGGTGCAGATGAAATTGAGACTTGTTGCTCAAGCTTCTTGGATTAATCCATTGTTCCAAATGGATCAAAATAGTTCATTAGAGACCCTCAAACTCTCTCTTGAGGTCTTGGTTCATGATTTGTCCCAAAAGTCAACTTAGGGGTGAATTAGGTCAAGAAACCCTAATTCCTGATTTTTGATGTATGCATCCCTTGAGGTCAAATTGACTTGATGATTGGGTCCATGAGGTTCCATGGAGTATATTTGGTTATGTTTTGGATCATTGGCTTGTGCCCAGATGAAAATTTCCCATCTGGAGGCCCTGGTCGACCAAAACCCTAATTTAGTGACACTGGCGATCTTGAGACTTGATCCACCTAGAAGGGAGCAGGTTTGTGCTTAATCCTTGGAGTGGGAGTCCTTTTGATCCATTGTGGATGTTTGAGAGGTTAGACAAGTTGAAGATCATGTCATTCCTTGATTGATCCTTTGTCTAAGGCTCTGAGAGGGCTTGAAACCCTAATTTTGATTGTAGTGGATGCTCACTCATCTTTGGGGAGACTGATGAAATAAGATGGTTCCTCCATATTGTGATGATGATTTGCACAATGATGGGACATCTTAGTGGTCAAAATTTGGGGTATGACAGGCACCAGACAGAGATCAACTCAGATCAATGTTGCAAAAGGACAAGGAAACCTTTAAGGAATACACTCAGAGATGGCGTGAAATTGCCGCTCAAATTTGTCCACCTCTTGAGGAAAAAGAGATAACAAATATTTTCTTAAAGACCTTAAGCTCATTTTACTATGACAGAATGGTTTCCAGTTCGCCCAGCGACTTCACCGAAATGGTCGGTATGGGAGTGCATCTCGAGGAAGCCGTTCGAGAAGGATGTTTGGTTAAAGACGCTGGATCATCAAGTAGTACTAAAAAATACGGTAGTGCTCTCCCTAAGAAAAAAGAGCAAGATATTGGGAATATCTCTCTCGGAAAGCAAAGGCGACGGTATCAACCAGTAGCAGCTATAACTCCTGCTATCAGCCCTGCGTCTGTTTCTACGTATCAACCTCAGGTTGTTCAAAGCCAACCGCATTCGCAGCAATTTCAGCAAAGGACACAACAGCCTCTTCAGCAGAATCGTCCTCAATGCACTAACAACCGTACAACGCGGCCTCCAGGATTTGATCCTATACTTGTATCATATGCAGAACTATTTCCGTTACTGCTAGCCAAGGGGCACGTCCAAACCAAGGCTCCTCTTACAGTACCAAAAAATCCGCCTTTTTGGTTTAAGGTGGATCAGACATGCCCTTACCATCAAGGAGGGCCGGGGCATAATATAGAGAACTGTATCAGTTTCTAATCTGATGTGCAAAAGCTTATTAGGGGCGGTGTCTTATCTTTCAAAGATACGAATCCAAATGTTCTCACGAACCCGCTGCCTCAACACGAGAAAGCTGCAGTCAATCTGATAGAGGGAGAGTATAACAACGTCTATCAAATTCGTGATGTACTCTTATTAAGGACCAATTTGGTTAAGATGCATTGTAGATAGAGTAGATATGGCCATGTGCCACCTCATAATTATCACCAGTGTGATACCTGCTCTAAAAGCAATCGAGGATGTTTTATGGTGCAATCAGCTCTACAGGAATAGATGGATCTCAGATGGATCCAAGAGCACCGAGTTCGTGGAGTTAACATGACCTATACGAATTCCAACATCATTCAGAACCACGACATCCGTGCGATGAATGTCAACTTAGTGGCGATGCACTCAAGGCAAAACCAATATCATAATCTGCCGCAGCACGATTATAATTCCTGTCTGACTTGCTCGGTAAATAAACAGGGATGCTCTTTGGTACAAGAGGCCCTCCAACATCAGATGGATCTTGGATGGATTCAAGACTACCATGATGGGAATCATTGTCAAATCAACATGATTCAAATCTTCGATATTCGCTTGATGAGTACCAGCCTGGTGGAGTTACATGCTAAATAGGTCCGGCTCGGGTTCCTGGTATCACATGATTATCAGAACTGTAAAGCGAGTTGCGAAAATGATCAAGGCTGTGCCCTTGTCCAGGAAACACTTCAGCACTTGTTGAACCACTGGTGGCTTCCAATCTATATGGATGAAGACACCCAACAAGTTAGTATCACTAACGGGAATCCTACTAGATACCAAAGTCAGGATGTTCGACCAATGGAAACAGACCTCGTAAGGTTACAATGCGTTCAAAGCGGGCGTGGCCAGGTGCCACTACATAACTATGAGCGGTGTGGAGTTTGCTCAGTGGATAGTCAAGGATGCTACCTCATGCGAGCAGCCCTTCAAAGTCAGTTGGACCGCAAAGACATTCAACCATGGTCAAGTTCTAGATCAGTCAACTATTCCGCTGATAAAATCGAGGACATTGTCGTAATCTCTGATCATCAGAGGACTAGGGATGTTTGTGCCATCATCCCTCTACTTGATGAATCGAGAGTTCCTAACCAGGAACGGATCGAAATTACTTGCGATGGTCAGAAAAATCAGAAGGTTCCCATAGTCATCTATCTACCGGGACCATTACTGTATGAATCAACTAAGGCAATCCCTTACAAATACGGTGTAACAACAATTGAGAATGGAAAGGAAATTCCAATACCCTCCATCGTGAATATTGCAGACATCAGTCGGGTAACACGGAGTGGTAGGATATTCAAAAGAGGAGTTGGAGAACCCAGCAAAGAAAAGGAACCTCAGACAGAAGTTCCCAATCCACCAGTCAGTCAATCCAGTAATCCCAACCTTTCACAAAACGATGATGAGATGCTAAAGCTCTTCCAGAAGAGTGAATACAACATTGTTGAATAACTTTTGTAAACTCCTTCAAAGATCTCGGTATTATCGTTGTTACTTAGTTCAGAAGCGCACAGGGAGGCTCTACAGAAAGTCTTGGAGCAAGCCTTTGTGGAACAAGATGTGTCAATACGACATTTTGATAGCATTTTCTCTAACATCATTTCCTGTAATAACTTAGGGTTTAGTGAGGAGGAATTACCTGAAGAAGGTCACCGTCATAACATGGCGCTCAACATTACAGTCAACTACCAGGACGATGCTCTAGTCTGCGTACTGGTAGACACAGGGTCAGCCCGGAATGTTATGCTGAAGTCCACCTTGATGCAATTATCATTCAAAGTACCTCCGATGAGAACCAGCGAGTTCATCGTCAAAGCATTTGACGGATCCAGAAAAACGGTTATCGGCGAAGTCGACCTTCCCATAACTATTGGTCCTCACACTTTCCAAGTCACTTTCCAGGTCATGGACATCCGGGCAACTTACAGTTGTTTATTAGGAAGACCTTGGATACATCAGGCTAGGGCGGTCACTTCGACCCTCCACCAAAAGCTAAAGTTGTCCAGAACGACCAACTCGTCACAGTCTGTGGAGAACAGGCCTTGCTCGTAAGCAACTTATCGTCATCCACTTATGTAGAACCGGAGGGGGTAATTGGAACTCAGTTCCAAGCACTTTCGCTACATAATGACAATCAATCCGAAGGGGGAACTTCGATTTCCTCGTACAAAGATGCTATCAAAGCAGTCGAAAGTAACAATGCAAAGGGGTGGGACATCTTATCATTCCTACCGATAATAAGTAAAAGGAGGGTCTTGGTTTTTCTGCAACTTGTACTCAGACGGCTACCAACGATAAAAGTTGTCATCCCATTCAGAACTTCTTCCACAGTGGAGGCTTCCTTCAACCAGTGACTCAAGAAGTGCATACCATCAACGAAGGACGGTTACATGTCTCAGGAAGAAGTGCCTATGCCATTTTGCTATCCCGCACAGAGTCTGAGATTTATACCCACGTCAGATGTCGAAATGATATACGAAGATTGTGATCTGGAATGAAAGACAACTTTGACCATGACTACTATGGCCCGATGGATGGCCTGTCAATGTGGCAGCCTTACCCAGGAAACTTGGGGCAAGAGAGTCAGCCGAACAATGAAAACCAGCTGGGCATCATTGAAAAGAATACTTGCGTCCCCACCATGTCATGGGATCAACATCCAGGTTATCCTGAAAATACCCAGCACGACGATGAATTCGCAACGTTTACATAACTAGAATTCATTAACTATGCTTTTCCCGAGGTCAACGTCATCGAGAGGGATGACTCCTCCAATTCCAAAGAAGTGTGGGACACCTTGGGACAACCAAGTGGGAAATTCAACTACTTGGCCAAATACACTGCTCCCGAAAGCTCTCGTATCAGGCTCGAAGACATCCAGCCAACTGGATGGGGAGATTTACCTGAGAGTACAAATACTACGCAAAATACAACTGAGGAATCCTCCTACGACAACTCTTCCTGGGAGACAGATTCCAATGATCCTGCTCCGCCAGAAATTAGCGTCATTTCTGAAGACAAATCAAGAAAGAAGGTACCATACTTTGTGATTCATCGAGGAGTTCGCCGCCAATGGGATGCTGTCGATGTTCCGAAGATTGTTCATAAGTCAAAGTAATTGCCGTCTTTTAACCTTTCACCCTGCCCAGAAGAAACGAATGTTTTGATAGGGCTCACTTTCTGTAAATGTCCCTCTTCGCTTCGCCCAATGCAACAGAGTTTTGTTTTATAGGGTTGTAGTTTCAAGAATCGACTTGTTCATTAATAAAATAACATCGTTCTTTAATTTCCGCATTAATTGTTGTTTTCTCTTTTCGTTTTTCAGAAAATGGTAATCCTAAAAAATAAATCAATCATAAAAATAAGCAGTAATAAAAGAAATACACTGCACACACTCTTGCATTCTCTCTATCTCTTCTAAACACAAATCATCACGTCATGCAGATTGATTGTTTTAAACCCCGTTGAAACATACGATCCGATGCCTTCTCCCAACTTTGAGTTCCCAGTATTTGAGGCTGAAGAAGAAGATGACGACGAAATTCCAGAGGAGATCTCCCGACTACTCAAACAAGAGGAAAGGTCCATTGAACCTCAAAAAGAGTTGTTGGAAATAGTCAACTTAGGTTCGAAAAAAGAGAGAAAAGAAATCAGGATTGGGGCACTGCTCAGTCCAACTGCCAAAGAGATTTTGATAAAGCTTCTCAAAGAATTCCCCGATGTATTTGCTTAGTCCTATCAGGACATGCTAGGGTTGGATACCAGCATCGTGGAACATCATCTACCGTTAAGATTAGAATGTCCGCTGGTGAAACAAAGGTTGAGACGGACTCATCCAGATATGGCCATCAAAATCAAAGAGGAGGTACAGAAACAGATTGACGTAGGTTTCCTCGCCACATCAGAATATCCTCAATGGTTAGGCAACATCGTACCAGTTCAGAAAAAGGACGGAAAGGTCAGAATGTGTGTCGATTACAGAGATCTAAACAAGGTAAGTCCAAAAGATGACTTTCCCTTGCCACACATAGATATGCTGGTAGACAGTACAACAAAGTTCAAAGTTTTCTCCTTCATGGATGGATTCTAGGGCTATAATCAGATCAAAATGGCACCGAAAGACATGGAGAAGACCTCCTTCATTACCCCATGGGGTACCTTTTGTTACAAGGTAGTGTCGTTCGGTTTGAAGAACGCCGGGGAAACCTATTAAAGGGCCATGACTACTGTGTTTCATGACATGATACACAAGGAAATTGAGGTATATGTCGACGACATGATTGCCAAATCTAAGACAGAAGAGAAGCATGTAACCCACCTGTCAAAACTATTTGAGCGGTTGAGGAAGTACAAACTCTGCTTGAATCCCAACAAGTGCACCTTCGGTGTCCGTTCAGGGAAACTCTTAGGGTTCATCATCATCCAGAAAGGAATTGAGGTTGATCCTGACAAGGTCAAGGCCATTCAAGAGATTCCTTCTCTAAAAAATGAAAAACAAGTCAGAGGATTCCTGGGACGTTTGAACTACATCTCCAGATTCATATTCCTCATGACCGTAACATGTGTGCCGATTTTCAAATTTCTCAAAAAGAATCAGGACTGTGTTTGGACAGAGGACTGTCAAACCGCCTTCGACAGTATTAAGGAGGACCTGTTGAATCCGCCGATTCTATCACCTCCAGTGGAACGAAGACCACTGATTATCTACCTCACAGTCTTGGAGGACTCAATGGGATGTGTACTTGGCCAACAAGATGAAACCAAAAGGAAAGAGTTTGCCATTTACTATCTGAGCAAGAAATTCACCGACTGCGAGACTCGGTACACTGTTGTAGCGAGTGACTTTTGGATGTGGTTGCGAAGCACAATCGCTCTGGTACTACAACTCGATTCATTTTTTATCCTTTTGAAGCTGATGAAGGAAGGGAAATAGATGTCTCCAACTAACCCTGCTTGCATACTGAGGTTAAACAGTCAAAACTGTTGGTTTACAGATGCTACAAAGATTCGGGGTTTCTCCTAGGTTATTTTGTTAAAATAGTATTCGTTCGATTGGTGGGAGGTATAGGATTTTGGGTTTTTTTTTAGTGTGCTCGCTAAGATTTTTCTTTCAATCTTATGCCTACGTATTCCCGTTTACCGAAACAGGGAAATCAGAGCGTTTGTAGTTCCTCCTATTCTATGGAAGGAAATGGTGTTTTGGTGTCTTGTTCAAAGCCCAAGACATGAAGCTAAAAGTGGTTTGTATCTTGTTCAAAGCCCAAGATGTGAAGCTGAAGGGTCTAATTGTATCTTGTTCGAAGCCCAAGATATGAAGCTAAAGGGTTTTGACTTTAGAGAGAATTTGTCATCTCTAAAGAGGGTCTGTTTGTCACAACTGTTGGGTGACTGACTGTATAGGAGGATTACTTTAACCGGGATACGCAGATCCTAGCAATGCCATAATTTCCTTTATGGGGGGTTTTAACCTAAAGGAGAAGACTTTAACTCAGTGTAGAGCAATGCCATCTTTCCTTAGAAATTTCTCATGCTAAAAGAGGGACAGTGGCATGGATGTAGATGATCCAGAGGCTTGCCGCTTACAGCGATTAGATGGAAGGAGTTGTTGATGTTTGTGTACTGTGAACGAGGCACAACTTTGATGCTAAAAGGTTGATTGGATCAACTAGTGGGTTTCTTATATAAAGCCTAAGAGGAGGCTATTGGTTTTGACTCGACGACGGAGTCTTTTGGTATCTCGTATAAAGCCCGAGATGGAGGCTATTTGACTCAACAAGAGAGTTTTGGGTATCTCGTACAAAGCCCGAGATGGAGGCTAAAATTGTTAGCTCCGCTGGGGAGAATCATTGTACAAAGCCCAAGAGGAGGCTATGGTGCTGTTTCAGTTGAGTGACAGGTACAATATACTGATTTAAAGAGAAAATCAGTTCTTATATGAGTAATGTTTGCACTCAAGAATTTTTGATTTGAGGATCAAGGTTGTTTCTTGTTCTTTAAGGAAATAGGAAATCCAAAGGGTATTGAGACTATCCGAGTCTATGGGGTTCTTTCCTATTCTTGAAGGGTGCTTGAGAATGTCATGGTAGGAAGATCTAGACTCTATGAGAGATTGTTCTATGGAGATGACAAATAACTATTCCTATACCTGTAGGAGGTCGTCGGGACAATTTGTACGAAGCCCAAGAGGAGGCTGGAAACTTTTAAGAAGCCGATCGGTCCTTGTATGAAGCCCAAGAGGAGGCTATCATTCCCGGAGGAAGAGATCATTATACGAAGCCTAAGAGGAGGCTGTGAAGACTTCTAAGAAGCCGACGGGTCCTTGTACTAAGCCCAAGAGGAAGCGCGAGTGCTTTTAGGAAGCCTGTGGGTCCTTGTACAATGCCCAAGAGGAGGCCGATGCTTTTAAGAAGCCGATGGGTCCCCAAACCCCGAGAAATTCAAGACAGGTCATTCACGAGGAATAGATCAAGCCAGGAAAGTTCGAGAATTTGGAAGAAACTCAAGAGATGCCATTCATGGAGAAAAGATCATCTCTGGGGAGTAGAGTTTCTTGACAAGTGCTTTTAAGAAGCCTGTGGGTCCCCAAACCCCGAGAAGTTCAAGACATGCCATTCACCTAGAATAGATCAAGCCAGGAAAGTCTGAGAATTTGGAAGAAACTCAAGAGATGCAATTCACGGAGAAGAGATCATCTCTGGGGAATAGAGTTTCTTTGACAACTTCTACGAGTGACAGTCTATGAAAGGGTTCACCGAGAATGCTGCCTTTCATATCTCCATATTGTTTAACCCCAAGAGGAGGGAAGACTGTGTCTGGTAATCCTATGGGGATCTAGTTTTGACAATTTAAGAGTGATCAACGGGCTTAATGCTAGACGTAGTTGCCAGGGAAACTCTAAATATCTATACTATTATTACACAGTTGATATGAGTTTATGAAAGAAGACTTAGAACGAAACAGCCCCACAATACAGTTATATGTATATGAAAGCGGTAAATGAAAGCAATAAACACTTACTCGGTTGTAGAGCTTCCATGCTGTTTGGTTAGTTGTTCAACAAAGAAAGATTGAAAACAACAGTATATTTCAAAATCAAAGGAGAAAGTGCTTTGAAAAAGAAAGATTCGGGGCTTACAGCTCAAGGAGAGGCCTAGGGTTTTATCAGTGAGTGCACTGTTTGAATTTGTACAGAGGGACTTATACAAGTGACTGAGGCCCAAAAAAAAAGGTTTTATGTACAAAGGGATGAGTCTTACACTCTCTCAAGAGTCCCAAAGAGTTTTAGAAATGAAATGGGTCTTGCTACTCGAGGGTAGGCCCAAATGATTTAATTTTGAATTGGCGATCGCGCCGAGACTTTCATTTAACGCAGAGGGACTTATACAATATCTGTGGCCCAAAAGGTTTTGGTTAAAAGGGGATTGGGTCTTACACTCTATTAGAGGCCCAAAAGTTTTGAATGGGTCTTATAGCTCAAGGAGAGGCCCAAATGGTTAATTTTAAACTGGCGATGATTGCGTCGTTTATTTGAAAATGTACAGAGGGACATATAGAACGAATGAGGCCCAAAAAGTTTTCTGTACAAAGGGGGTTGGGTCATACACTCTAATAGAGGCCCAAAAGGTTTAAAGAAAAAGAGTGGGGCTTATAACACGAGGGTAGGCCCAGTTGATTTTTAAAAGGCGACGATCGCGTCGTTCACTTGTAAAGAGGGACTTATACAATAAGTGAGGCCCAAAAAGTTTATGTACAAGGGGGTTAGGTCTTACACTCTAATAGAGGCCCAAAAATATTTTGAAAATGATTTATGAGGGTTGAATTAATCCAAAACCCTAATTTGTTTTCAAAAATGTATTTAATTGAATAAAAATTCAATTAAAATGATCAAAATTGTTTAACATATGGAAAACAAATTGTGATCTTGGATTAATGCTTCAAAAATTAAGTATTGACCTACAAAATAATTAGAAGACATTAAAAGTTGCAAAATCAAGGTGAAAAAAATATTTATAATGTAAAAAACAATTAAAATATTAATTCTTTGCAAAAATATCAATTATATGAAATAACTAATATTTTTGGGATTTTTTGTTAAAATAAAATATTTTAACATTTTTGTGAATTATTAAAAAAAGAATCAACTCAAAATCATTAAAACTCAGAGAGAAATTAATTTTTTAATCAATTAAATAAAACCACAAAATTCAAATATTCAAATTTGGAAAAATGGCGCCAAGAACATGGACCAAGAACACGCGCGTGTTCTGAGATTCTCAGATTTGCATTTTCTCTCCAATCTCACTGAATACTTAATCATATCATGCAATCCACATACCAATCAACTCGTTTCAACCTCACGATCATGTCTATGGCATTTAATTTCATTTAAATTAAATATATAACAAGAAATCACGAAAAATCCTCAAGAACCCTAGATTCTGCATGAAGGCTGGGATTTTCGATACACGATTCAAACAATGCAATCAATTAAGGGGGAACATTCCATGCATGATTATGAATATTTGGCAAAATTATTGTGCGAGGAAATATGCATAGATTGAGAGATGACCAAGTATATGCTTACCTCTAGGCCGTGGCAGCAAGTGCAATGTGATTTTTGATTTGGAGGTGTTACAGATGAGTGGTGATGATCTGAACAGCTTCCCTACACCCTATGGAGTGTGTTTGAATGCTTGGACTTGATTGAAATTGGCCGGATCACTTCATGGCATCTCAACTGTATTTTGGTTAAAACCTTGAGCAATTGACTGGTGATTCTGAGAAATCAGTGTTCCAGTTGTTGTTTAAGTGTTTGATCAGCTCATATGTGATGTATATGAGGTGTGTGTGTGATTGGTTTGAGTGGAATTTCCCTCTAGCTCAAAACCCGATAGCTACCTTGCTAAGAAAGGCATTTTTGCCAAGAGAAAGAGATTTTGAGAAAGGCAAGTGTTGTAGGCCTTTGGTGTACTTAAACTGATCACAATTGAGCTCTATTTATAGTAGTGCAAGTTTGTTTTGCAAGGAATAGTGAATGGCAACTGCTGAGTAGGTTTGGCCAATGTTGGCAAATGAAAATCCAAGTCTTCTCTAGCCATTGACTAGAGGTTAGGGCACAGGCTGCTGGTTCCCTTGGTCTTGGATAAGTCTTGACTAAATTCAATTGCAAATGGCTCAGTCCATGCCACCTTGATGCTTCCATTGAATGCTCCAATCCAAAATTGGAGTCTTGTCCCTATTTTGGCAATTCTAGGTTCAACATGCTATTTCTTGTTCCAAAGACTTTGGAGGCTTGGCTCAGTGATTGTCCCCTTTAGATTCAATCCTCAGATGTGTCTAAGTGGATAGGAGTGTTTGGATTTGCACAATTTTGGCAAATCGAGCAATAATGCAAATTCTGCCTTGCCTTGACAGATTTCAACAAGGCAACTTGCCAATGTCATATCTCATGACTTAAATTGAATTTGGTAATGTTCTTGGCCATTTTGGAAAGCCCTTACATGATACAACAACTGTTTGAACATGTTTGGTTTTGATCTCTTTTGAATCCAAGTGAAAAATCCCCCTACATTTGGAAAAAAGTAAGGCAAATTCTGACTTAGTGAAATTTTCACTAAGTGTTGGAACAAAGTGACTTTTCTTGATTTTGATCACTCCATAACTCAAAATCCAAGAGGAATTTGGACATAGGTCAGTATGAAGCTTTTGTAGAGGGCAATGTGATCTACAAATAAAGCTTTGAATGGGGAACAATGGCCTTGTGGTTTAGTAGTTATGGTCCTCCAAAGTTGGCACATTAGTGTCACTTTTTCCATAACTTAGAAAATTTTCAAAGTTTTTATGGTTACCCCTTTGACAAGTTATCCCACTTTCTCTGATTTTTCTTAATGAATGATGATTCAAATCATACATTAACATCATTTTAGGGTTAAAAATCCATTTTGGTGAAAAATCTCAAAAAGTCAAAGTTGACCTTTGTGCACAGTTGACTTTTTATCAGATGAATTCCAAACTGTGCAATTCTTCAGGAAATCATGTCCTTGACCTAAATCAAACTTGATGGACATGTTCCATGGGTGTCATAGGGTATATTGAATCATGTCTTAGGATTTGGGAGCATGTCCAGGTCAAAAGTCAAAGTTACAGTTGACTTTTCCCGCGAAACCCTAATTGTGGTGCAAATGAAATTGAGACTTGTTGCTCAAACTTCTTGGATTAATCCATTTTTCTAAATGGATCAATATAGCTCATTAGAGACCCTCAAACCCTCTCTTGAGGTCTTGGCTCATGATTTGCCCTAAAAGTCAACTTAGGGGTGAATTAGGTCAAGAAACCCTAATTCCTGACTTTTGATGAGTGCATTCCCTGAGGCAAAATTGACTTGATGGTTGGGTCCATGAGGTTCCATGGAGCATATTAGGTTGTGTTTTGGATCCTTGGCTCATCCCCAGAGGAAGATTTCCCTTTGAAGGCCCTGATCGACCAAAACCCTAATTTGGTGATACCGGCGACCTTGAGGCTTGATCCACCTAGAAGGGAGCAGCTTTGTGCTTAATTCTTGGAGTGGGAGTCCTTTTGATCATTTGTAGCTACCTGAGAGGTTAGACAAGTTGAATATCATGTCATTCCTTGATTGATCATTTGTCTAAAGCTCTGAGAGGGCTATAAACCCTAAATTTGATTGCAGTGGATGCTCACCCATCTTTGGGGAGACTAATGAGGCAAGATGGTTCCCCCATATTGTGATGATGATTTTCCCAATGATGGGAAATCTTAGTGGTCAAAATTTGGGGTATGACAGATGCCCCTATTTAATCTTCTTGGACACGAAGGTGTGAATGACGAAGGTATTCGGACATTCGGGGTGCAAGAGGATTAAATATCGGAATACCCGAAATTTTGATGGTGGTTATGAACGGCAGATCGCATTCATCTTCTTTTGCAAAGCAATGATGCTTAGAAAAGGTAAACTTCCCCTCGATCCTGGTCTTCAGCCAAGGAACTGGTCTCTGTTTCTGATTTAAACTTCCCCTCGATCCTGGTTTCCTACCAAGGAACTGGTCTTAGTTTCTGATTAAAACTACCCCTCGATCCTGATTTCCTACCAAGGAACTGGTCTTAGTTTCTGATTAAAACTTCCCCTCGATCCTGGTTTCCTACCAAGGAACTGGTCTTAGTTTCTTTTGTCAATAAACTTTCTTGACAAGGGACACTATACATAGCGGTTTTCCTCAAACTTCTCGTCGAATTTTCCTGGGGAGATGCCATTTGGCGGAAAAACTTTTGATGTCAGACTTGCTGGGGAACCCATTTGTCTGAGTTGTAGAGTTGCACAAACTTCTCTGTTGGAGATGCCATTTGTTTCTACTGGGGAAAACGAGTCTCTTGAGAGGCTGCTTCTGCGTGGGATCTTACATCATACTTTTCTCGGGATCTTCCCGGAGAAATGCCATATGATGGGGTCCAATTTGAGGTGCCGATGACTTTTTCATCAGTGGTTTTTTGGAGAAGCTGTTGTACCACCGAATCTCTGGTTACGAGGCTTTCTCTGTGGATTTTCCTTAATCCGGGAAAGCAAGGATATCATCTTCAATGGCGAAGAGTGATGTTTGTTGAACATTTTCTCTGGCTTTTCAGAGGTTCAAATTATCAAAGTGGTCAAGGGCCAACTTCATTTCAGAAATAAACTGGAGGCGAGATTGTTCAGACGCAACCCTTCCTGATGAGGAAAGAACTGACCACTCGATTGAGAGTACTTTTATCACTAGGGGACTAGACCGACTGGAGTGATAGTGATGCAATATGAAATGTGAATGCAAATTGATAATGCATGATGTATGTATGTGCTGACAAAACTGACGCGACACATAAACTAAAAGATGAACATGACTGGATACTCGGCCATCGCGGGGCAAAAGAGTATCGCTGGTTCAAAATAGCAATTTCACCTTGCTTAGGATAGATAGTCCCTGTTGGGAGCTATGTCGGTCGGGCTTAGGAGATGAGAACTCAGCCGAGGGGTATCAGATGGGAAAGCCACATCTGATACAGCTGATCCTTCGTTCAGGCATACTGGTTTAGAAGGAGTACTTTGATTCTGCACTTCGAGGTTCGATTACTTCTGGAGAAGCGACCGATGTTCTTCTGATGTTCAACAGTCAAAAGAAATTGCCGTCTTTATTTTAAAAGCAGAAAAAGTTTTAACAAGTAAATTCATTTTTTTTTATTTCAAGAATCGTTAATCATATTAAAATGTCATTCTGTAAAGCTAAAAAAAATAAGAATTACAAACAAAAGCACAAAGGCTCAAATTTTATTGATAAGATGGAGATCATCCAAACGCGTGATTCCAAAGAGTATATACAAAGTTAGAAAATGGTAATTTACAGGGAAAATGGCTATGTTGAAACATAACAACCACTATCCTTCTACCAACTTTGAATTCGGGGCATCCTGAGCTTCTGTCGAAGATGACCTGGACTGGCGTTTAACGGATGATGTAACTGCTGCTGCTGAGGGACTTGCCTCCGTTGAACATAGTTACTTGCCATTATCCCTAATTTTTGCCTGGATTGTACTTTGATGTTTCCAATCCAACGGGATGATTTTTTTCATGTCTCTAATTTTTGCCTAGACCGCCCTTTCGGGTTTTCAATCCACCGAGACTTTTTTCTTTTTTTTTTCTTTTTTTTAGGCGAAGTATTTCTTGACTACATCAACGTTCATGGGGTAGGCAAATTCCTCTCCGTCCATGGTTGTGAGTCTCAAGGTGCCGCCTAAGAAAGATTTCTTGACCACATAGGGGCCGTCGTAATTCGAAGTCCACTTGCCCCGAGAGTCAGTGAGAATTGATTGTATTTTCTTGAGCACGAGATCTCCTTTCCTGAAGATGCGAGGTTGGACCTTTTTGTCAAAGGCCTTCTTCATTCTCTGTTGATACAACTAACCGTGGCATAGTGTCGTGATTCACTTCTCCTCGATCAGATTCAATTCGTCGTGTCGGCTTTGACACCATTCACCTTCGGTGAGCTTAGCTTCCATCAATACTCGGATTGACGGGATCTCTACTTCTATGGGGAGCACTGCTTCCATGCCATACACTAGAGAGAAAGGGGTTGCCCCTGTGGAAGTGCAGACAGATGTGCGATAACCATGAAGAGAAAAGGGTAGCATCTCGTGCCAGTCTTTGTAGGTTACAACCATCTTTTGAACGATCTTTTTGATGTTCTTATTGGCCGCTTCTACTGCTCCGTTCATCTTGGGTCGGTAGGGAGATGCGTTATGATGTTCGATCTTGAACTCTGCGCACAACTCTTTCATCATCTTATTGTTTAAGTTAGATCCATTATCTATAATGATCTGGCTTGGAACACCATAACGGCAGATGATATTGTTTTTGATAAATCAGACCACCACTTGTCGGGTTACATTGGCGTATGACGCTGCTTCGACCCACTTGGTGAAGTAGTCAATGGCGACCAGGATGAACCGATGTCCGTTTGAAGCTTCAGGTTCGATCATGCCAATCATGTCGATTCCCGATATGGAAAAAGACCACGGGGAAGAAATAACTTTGAGATGCGTTGGCAATACATGAATTTTGTCAGAGTATATCTGACACTTGTGACACCTCCTCATGTACTTGTAGCAGTCGGATTCCATTGTCAACCAATAGTACCCTGCTCTTAGAATTTTTCTCGCCATTGTGTGTCCATTGGCATGAGTGCCAAAGGATCCTTCATGAATTTCTTTCATAAGCATGTCTGCTTCTGGTCTGTCTACGCATCGGAGCAAGACCATGTCAAAGTTCCTCTTATAGAGTATGTCACCGCTCAGGAAGAAGTTTCCAGCCAATCTTCTGAGGGTCTTTCTATCTTTCCTGGATGCCCCAGGTGGGTACTCTTGTTTCTAAAGGAAGCATTTGATATCGTGATACCAAGCTTTGTCGTTTATGACTGCTTCAATCGTGAAGATGTAAGCGGGCCTTTCAAGGCGCATTATGTCGATCTTAGGTATGTCATTCCATTGACATACACTAATCATGGAAGTGATAGTTGCTAATGCATCAGCCATGTGATTCTCATCACGAGGGATATGATGAAACTCAACTCTGTTGAAGAAAGGTAACAACCTTCTTGCATAGTCTTTGTAAGGAATCAATCCTGATTGGTATGTGTTCCAATCTCATTTTATCTGATTGATAACCAGGGCTGAGTCACCATATACGTCCAAGTTTTTGATCCTTAAATCAATTGCTTCTTCGAGACCCATAATACAAGCTTCGTATTCGGTCTCGTTGTTGGTACACTTGAACATAAGTCAAGCGGTGAAAGGAATATGGGTACCTTGAGGGGTAACAATGATTGCCCCAATTTCGTTTCCGTAATAATTAACTGCTCCGTCAAAGATAAGTCCCCACTGGGAACCTGGGTATGGCCCTTCACTGGGTAATGGTTCATCGCAGTCCTTCATTTTTAGATACATGACATCTTCGTCTGGGAAGTCAAACCCGATTGACTCTTGATTGTCAATCGGTTGATGAGCCAAATGATCGGCTAAAATACTTCACTTGATGGCTTTCTGGGTGTGGTACTCTATGTCATATTCTGATAACAGCATCTGCCAACGGGCAATCCTTCCCGTAAGAGAAGGTTTTTTGAAAACGTACTTGATTGGATCCATTTCGGAGACCAACCAAGTAGTATGACGAATCATGTACTGGCGAAGACGTTTGGCTGCCCAAGCCAAAGCACAGCAAGTTTTCTCGAGCATCGTGTACCGAGTTTTGCAGTCGGTGAATTTCTTTCTCAAATAGTAAATGGAAAACTCTTTCCGTTTGGTTTCATCTTGTTGGCCAAGTACACACGCCATTGAGTCTTCCAAGACTGTGAGGTAGATGATCAGTGGTCTTCCTTCCACCGGTGGTGATAGAATTGGAGGATTCAACAGATATTCCTTAATATTGTTGAAGGCAGTTTGATAGTCCTCTGTCCAAATGTAATCCTGGTTCTTTTTGAGTAATTTGAAAATCGGCGCACAGGTCGCGGTCATAAGGAATATGAATCTGGAGATGTAGTTCAAACATCCCAGGAATCCTCTGACTTGTTTTTCAGTTTTCGGAGAAGGCATTTCTCGAATGGCCTTGACCTTGTCAGGATCAACCTCAATTCCTTTCTGGCTGACGATGAACCCTAGTAGTTTCCCTGAACGGACACCGAAGGTGCACTTGTTGGGATTCAAGCAGAGTTTGTACTTTCTCAGACGTTCGAACAATTTTGACAGTTGTTCAACGTGCTCACTCTCTGTTTTTTATTTTACAATCATATCATCGACATATACCGCGATTTCTTTGTGTATCATGTCATGAAACAGAGTAGTCATGGCCCTTTGATAGGTTGCCCCGACGTTCTTCAAACCGAACGGCATTACCTTGTAACAAAAGGTACCCCATGGGGTGATGAACGAAGTTTTCTCCATGTCTTTCGGCGCCATTTTGATCTGGTTATAGCCCGAGAATCCATCCATGAAGGAGAAAACTTTGAATTTTGCTGTATTGTCTACCATCATGTCAATGTGTGGTAAAGGAAAGTCGTCCTTTGGACTAGCCTTGTTCAGGTCTCTGTAGTCGACACACATTCTGACTTTTCCATCCTTTTTGGGAACGGGTACAATGTTGGCTAACCATTGAGGATATTTTGACGTAGCAAGGAAACCCGCGTCAATCTGTTTCTGTACCTCCTCTTTGATTTTGATGGCCATGTTCGGGTGAGTGCGTCTCAACCTCTGTTTTACTGGCGGACATTCCGATCTCAACGGTAAGTGATGTTCCACGATGCTGGTATCCAACCTTGGCATATCCTGATAGGACCAAGCGAATACATTGGGGAATTCTTTGGGAAGCTTTATCAAACTCTCTTTGGCAGTTGGACTGAGCAGTGCCCCAATCCTAATTTCTTTTCTCTCTTTTTTTGAACCCAAGTTGACCGTTTCCAACGGCTCTTTGTGAGGTTCAATGTACATTTCCTCTTGTCTGAGTAGTCGGGAGATCTCCTCTGGAATTTCGTTGTCAACTTTTTCTTCAGCCTCAAATACCGGGAACTCAAAGTTGGGAGAAGGCATTGGATCGTATGTTTCAACGGGGTTTTAAACAAGCAATCTGCATGACGTGATGATTTATTTTTAGAAGAGATAGAGAGAATGCAAATGTGTGCAGTGTATTTTTTGTTTACTGCTTGTTTTTGTTATTGAATTGTTTTTTAGGATTACCATTTTCTGAGAAAAGCAAAAAGAGAAAACAGAAATTAATGCGGAAATTACAGAATGACGTTATTTTATTAATGAACAAGTCGATTCTTGAAACTACAGCCCTATAAAACAAAACTCTGTCGCTTTGGGCGAAGCAAAGAGGGGAAATTATAGAAATCGAGCCCTATCAAAACATCCGTTTCACCTGGGCAAGGTGAAAGGTTAAAGTAAAGATGGCAATTACTTTGACTTATGAACGACCTTTGGAACATCGACAGCAACCCAATGGCGGCGAACTCCTCGGTGAATCACAAAGTCTGGCAGCTTCCTTGATTTGTCTTCAGAAATGACGCTGATTTCTAGTGAAGCAGGATCATTGGAATCTGTCTCCCATGCAGAATTGTCGTAGGAGGATTCCTCTACTGCATTTTGCATAGTATTTGTGCTCTCAGCTGTATCTCCCCATCCAGTTGGTTGGATGTCTTTGAGCCTATACGAGAGCTTTCGGGAGCGGTGTACTTGACCATATAGTCGTATTTTCCACTCGGTTGTCCCAAGGTGTCCCACACTTATTTGGCACTGGAGGAGTCATCTCTCTGATGACGTTGACCTCGGGAAAAGCATAATTAATGAATTATAGTCCTGCAAACGTTGCAAATTCATCTTCATGTTGAGTAGTTTCTGAATGACCCGAGTGTTGATCCCATGACATGGTGGGGACACAGGTATTTTGTTCAATGATGCTCAGCTGATTTTCGTTACTCGGCTGACTCTCTTGCCCCAAGTCTCTTAGGTAAGGTTGCCAAATTGGCAGGCCATCCATTGGGCCATAGTAGGTGTAGTCAAATTGGTCTTTCATCAGAGTGTCCTCCTCTAATGAATTTGGCGGAGCACGACATCCTTCCGGATCACAACCTCCGTATATCATTTTGAGATCTGACCGTGGTATAAATCTCGGACTTTGTGCAGGATAGCAAAATGGCGTAGGCACCACTTCCTGAGACATATAACCGTCCTTGTTGAGGTAGGACTTCCATTCCATATCTGGGTCAGAGGGATCCTCCTCATTGATAGTGTGTACTTCCTGAGACACTGGGTGAAGGAAACCTCCACTGTGGAAGAAGTTTTGAAGGGGATGAAGACTTTCATCGTTGGCAGGTGTCTGGGTACAGGTTAGAGAAAAACCAAGACCCTTCTTTGTTGTATCGCCAGTAGGAATGACAAGCTGTCCCCATCCCTTTGTATTGGTACTCTCAACCGCTTTGATAGCATCGTTGTATGAAGAAATGGAAGTTCCTTCTTTGAACGGATTGTCCTTGCTTACCGACAGTGCTTGGAACTGAGTTCCAATAACCTCCTCGGGTTCTACACAAGTAAATGATGATAAGTTACTTACAAGCAAGGCTTGTTCCCCACAAACTGTGACAAGTTGATCGTTCTTGACGAACTTTAGCTTTTGGTGGAGGGTGGAAGTAACCGCCCCAGCCTGATGTATCCAAGGTCTTCCTAATAAACAACTGTATGTTGCCCAGATGTCCATAACCTGGAAAGTGACTTGGAAAGTGTGAGGACCGATAGTTATGGGAAGATCAACTTCGCCGATAACCGTTTTTCTGGATCCGTCGAATGCTTTGACGACAACCTCGCTGATTCTCATCAGAGGGCATTTGAATGATAATTGCATCAAAGTGGACTTCAGCATAACATTCAGGGCTGACCCTGTGTCTACCAGTATGCTGGCCAACGTATCGTCCTGGCAGTTAACTGTGATATTGAGCGCCATGTTATGATGACGACCCTCTTCAGGTAATTCCTCATCACTAAATCCCAAATTGTTGCAGGAAGTGATGTTAGAGATAATGCTATCGAACTGTCTGATTGTTATATCCTGTTCCACAAATGCTTGCTCCAAGACTTTCTGTAGAGCCTCCCTATACGCTTCTGAACTGAGTAACAGTGATAATACCAAGATCTTTGAAGGAGACTGTAATAGCTGATCAACAATGTTGTATTTACTCCTTTGGATGAGCTTGAGCATCTCATCATCATTTTTTGAAAGGTCGGGATTACTGGATTGACTAACTGATGGATCGGGAACTTTTTTCTGAAGTTCCTTTTCTTTGTTGGACTCTCCAACTCCTCGGTTGAAGATTCTACCACTCCGTGTTACTCGACTGATGTCTGCAATGTTCACGACGGAGGGTAATGGAATTTCCTTTCCATTTTCAATGGTTGTTACACCGTATTTGTAAGGGATAGCCTTAGTTGATTCATACGGTAATGGTCCCGGAAAATAGATGACTACTGGAGTCTTCTGATTTTTCCGACCATCCTAAGTAATCTCGATCCGTTCCCAGTTGGGAACTTTAGATTCGTCAAGTAGAGGGATGACGGCAAAAACATCCCTGGTCCTATGATGACCAGAGATTGTGACAACGTCCTCGACTTGATTGGCAAGGTAGTTCGGCATTCAGTTGATGGGTCCGGAACCTGGATATGGGCGAATCTCTCCACGATCCACCTGCCCCTGGAGAGCTGCTCGCACAAGGTAGCACCCTTGGTTACTTTCCGAACAAACTCCACAACGGTCATAATTGTGTGGTGGCACCTGGTCACGCCCACTTTGAATACAATGTTACCTCACTAGGTTAGCTTCACGAATCAGACATCCTGACTTTGACGCCGAGTAGGATTCCTGTTACTGATACTAATTTGCTAAGTATCTTCATCCGTGTAGATTGGCATCCACCAATGATTTAACAAGTGCTGAAGTGCTTCCCGGACAAGGGTACAACCTCGATCGTTTCGCAACCCGCATTACAGGTTTGATAGTCATGTGATATCAGGAATCTGAGTCGGACCTGTTCAGCATGTAACTCTACTAAGTTGGTATTCATCACGCGAATATCAAAGATCTGAACCATGTTGATCTGATAAGGGTTCCTATCATGGTAGTCCTGGATCAATCCGAGATCCATCTGACGCTGGAGGGCCTCTTGTATGAAAGAGCATCCCTGTTTATTTACCGAGCAAGTCAGACAAGAACTGTAATCGTGCCGCGGCAGATTATGATACTGGCTTTGCCTTGAGTGCATTGCCACCAGATTGGCATTCATCGCACGGATGTCGTGGTTTTGAATGACGTTAGAATTCGTGTAGACCATGTTAACTCCACGAACTTGGTGCTCTTGGATCCATCCGAGAACCATTTGTTCCTGTAGAACTGCTTGCGTCACAGAACATCCCTGGTTGTCTTTAGAGCAGATATCACACTGGTGATAGTTATGAGGTGGCACATGGCCATATCTACTCTGTCTACAATGCATCTTGACCAGATTGGTTTTCAACAAGAGTACATCGTGGATTTGATAGACATTGTTAGTCTCTCCTTCTATCAAATTGACTGCAGCCTTCTCGTGTTGAGGCAGCGGGTTCGTAAGAACATTAGGATTTGTATCCTTGAAGGATAGGACCCCGCTCCTAACAAGCTTTTGCACGTCGGACTTGAAATTGAGATAAGTCTCAATGTTATGCCCTGGTCCTCCTTGGTGGTAAGGGCAAGTTTGATCCATCTTAAACCAGAAAGGAAGATTTTCTGGTACTGTAAGAGGGGACTTAGTCTGAATGTGCCCCTTGGCTAGCAGTAATGGAAACAGCTCTGCGTACGATACGGGTATAGGATCAAATCCTGGTGGCCGTGTTGTACGGTTGTTGTTGTATTGGGGATGACCTTGTTGAAGAGGTTGTTGTGTCCTTTGCTGATCAGGTTGGCTTTGCACAACCTGAGGTTGATACGTAGAAATAGACGCAGGATTGATAGCAGGAGTCACAGCTGCTACTGGTTGATATCGACGCCTTTGCTTTCTGAGAGAGATATTCCCAATATCTTGCTCTTTTTTCTTAGGGAGAGCACTACCGTATTTTTTAGTACCGCTCGTCAATCCAGTGTATTTTACCAAACGTCCCTCTCGGACGGCTTCCTCAAGACGTACGCCCATGCCGACCATTTCGGTGAAGTCGCTGGGTGTACTGGCAACCATTCGGTCATAGTAAAATAAGCTTAAGGTCTTTAAGAAGATCTTTGTCATCTCTTTTTCCTCAAGAGGCGGACAAATTTGAGCGGCAATTTCACGCCACCTTTGAGCATACTCCTTAAAGGTTTCCTTATCCTTTTGCGACATTGATCTAAGTTGATCTCTGTCGGGTGCTATGTCCAAATTATATTTGTATTGTTGGATGAAGGCAGTACCAAGATCTCTGAATGTACTGATCGTAGTACGGTTTAAACCCATGTACCATTTGAGTGCGGCACCGGTTAAACTATCCTGAAAGTAGTGAATCAGTAGGTCCTGATTCTCCGTCTGAGCTGACATTCGCCGAGCGTACATCACCAAATGGCTTTGAGGGCAAGAGTTACCCTTGTACTTTTCAAAGTCGGGCACTTGGAACTTGTGCTGAACTTTCACATTGGGGACCAAGCAGAGATCTGCAGCGTCCTTTCCAAATAAATCCTGACCGCAAATGGCTTACAGCTCCTTCTGCATTTCCAGGAACTACTCCTGGAATTCATCCATTCTGTCAAACAAAGTTTCCTTTTTACTAGCAAGTATTGGCGGAATCTGTCCTTCCGGGACAGTGTGCACCACAGGGGGTGGTACCGTGACTACGGCAGCGAATCTTGGCGTTTCCCGAAGTTTGTAACCTTCAGGAGTCCTCAGTATGCCTCTAGCATCTTTGCTTTCCTGAAGTTTGTAACCTTCAGGCCCAGCGGCTTCAGTTGTGATTCCCTGATCTTCAGTGATCGGCGGAACATATCCTTCCGGGATATAGTTAATAGGCATGCCCCAAGGGCGATCTTTCGGCATTTGATACCTAGGATCAGACTTTTCCACTATGGGCGTTGAGGTGATCTCTGAGATCACAGTCCTTTGTAACTGAGCTTCTGCCATGGCTTGCATGTCGTTACGAAGCTTTCTCATATCCTCTCTCAGAGCATCGATCTCTTCCTTCAACTCTCTGTTTTCTTCCTCAAGATCATCCATCTTTTTCTGACGATTGGCCCGAGTATTATACGAATGAGACAGTTTAACTCTAGAATCGAGACACAAACGTGAGATTCGTAGGTAAGAAGAATACGCGATGTGAGAATGATGAATGCAATGATTATATTAATTGTTTTTTGGTTTAATCAAAATAAACTTCGACAATTAGATTGCAAATATCAAACAGTGGGGAAACCCCTTTTATTGAATTTTAAAGGATTGCGGAAATGAAATACAGTAGATTACAAGGTGCAGAAATAGAAACCTAAGCTAATAGGTCCCGAGTCCTCTCTGAAGAGAAATCGGGTGCGGACTCTTTCCTTTTCTTTGACTAGGGCTCTTGGGTCGTTGTCGGGTTGTCATTCATTTGCCAAGTGAAAGGAGCGAGCAAATTCCTCTGGTCATCTTGATCTTCCACAGCATGTTGCTCCAAAATCTCAATTAGAGCATCTTTATCTTTTAGTAATTGTTGTATCTTGGTACACTCTACACTGAGGGTGCGGTACTTGTTCTTCTAAGACCTTCTCTCTTTTTGAACTTTGTTGAGAGTAACCTGAAGCTTTTCCATTTCAGTTATGAAGTACATGACAGATTCCTTAGGCGAAAGAATTATGTGACGGGGATAAGGCATTTTTAGCTTGAGAGCTCTAGTTTGTACCCAGTGGAGATAAGGCTCCACCGAGACACAGTCCGGTTTTCCTAGAGACTCTCGTCCTTTCTTATGAACATGCTTCCAGGCTTGCACTATTTCCATCTTTAGTGCTCTGTCGTTTTCTCCTTCCTTAAAGAAAAGACCTTCCAGATGAGCATTACGCGGGACATGCCTCATTAGGTATCCAAATTGACGATGAACCAATACCGAACGGTAGTTAATTCCTCCTTTAGTTCCTATAAGGGGTACGTTGGGGAAGTTTCCACAACGATCAATGATCCTGATCCCGTCATAGATCCTATTACACCAATTTATATCAGAGTTGGTAAGAGACATGATCTTCTGCGACCAACGTAAGGCACTCTTACAATCCCAAAAAGCAGCAGACTTAGGCAAATGGGAAGTAAACCATTTATACAGCAGGGGTACACAACATGTGATCATTCCTCCGCTGTACAAATTTCCTAAGTGTATAGAATGTTACGCATCTGCGAGCAAAGTCGGCACCGGATTTCCAATGAGAAAAACCTTAATGGCGTTGATAGCTACAAAGTTATTGATGTTGGGAAACAAAAATAACCCGTAGGTGATCAAGACAAAGATGCTTTCAAAAGCAATCACGTTCCCAATACTGGCAAAGTACTGGGCTTTCTTCGTCAAGAACTGGGCTGGCAAACCTTGTATGCCACCCTTAGTGGTCATGTGAGTCCTGACCTCAGACTCGTCCAAATGAATTGCTCTCGCAATGGTCTGATCCTTTGGAATTTCTTCCAGTCCAGAAAATGAAGTTTGATCGGTAATGTGTAGATTAATCAGATGAGAATACTCCTCCAGCGTTGGTGCGAGCTGGTAATCCGGGAATGTGAAACAGTGATAAACTGGATCGTAAAACTGGACGAGTGCATCCATGATTCCCTCAATCACATGGACTCTTAACAGTGGTAGCAGACCTCCGTGCTTGGCTTTGAAAGCCTCAAGGTTAGTGATCATTCTTGCTAACCTTCTCAAATCCTCTAGTTTTGGAACCTTGAAGGTGTACCTATGGGTTCTCCTTCTACCGAAATCCATGAGCGCAATCTTTTTCTCTGACATTTGCAATCATTGTCTCAGTTTAATTTGAAAAAGAGAGACTAGAAGAGAAGATTTTTTTTGTTATTATTATTTTTTTTAGATGAATGCATGAATGCAGCACACAAAAACATAGGAAAGACATGGGGTCAAAGGGTCGTTGTCATGAAGTCAAAGCTCTACCCATCCCCAAAGGTTTTCTACAGATGATTTTTTTGTACCTGTCACTCAAAATCATTGATTTCTGAGAACACCAGCGGGCCGGGAACCGTGCTAGGTGGTGTCCTTTCAAAGAAATCTCATAAGAGGGTAGTTTATCACGTAACAACCATTCCCGATAGCCGCCACACTACAAAAAAAGGTGAGTTTTCCTAGGTGTATACTCAATCTTTCCACATGCGGCATCACACGCATTCCCATTAGCAGAAAAATAAACAAATATAGCAATTAGGAAAAGTAATATATATATTTGTCCTAAAGTCCTAGACTTTAAAGAGCTATGAATCCTATGTTCCTGACAAAAATGGCTCCCCGGCGGAGTCACCATTCTGTGGTTTTTTCCCTATTTAAAGGTTTTTGACCTAAGATCCTAGTGAAGTCAACAAAGAGTCCTATCCCAGAAAAGAAAGAAAGAACGAAATTTTAAGGGTTTCTACCTAGGAGATGTGAAGAGAACAAGCTCTTCGTCCCCAGCAGAGTCGCCATTTTTATGTAGCGAGTGATTTTTGGATGTGGTTGCGAAGCACAATCGCTCTGGTACTACAACTCGATTCATTTTTTATCCTATTGAAGCTGATGAAGGAAGGGAAATAGATGTCTCCAACTAACCCTGCTTGCATACTGAGGTTAAACAGTCAAAACTGTTGGTTTACAGATGCTACAAAGATTCGGGGTTTCTCCTAGGTTATTTTGTTAAAATAGCATTCATTCCATTGGTGGGAGGTATAGGATTTTGGGTTTTTGTTTAGTGTGCTCGCTAAGATTTTTCTTTCAATCTTATGCCTACGTATTCCCGTTTACCAAAACAGGGAAATCAGAGCGTTCGTAGTTCCTCCTATTCTATGGGAGGAAATGGTGTTTTGGTGTCTTGTTCAAAGCCCAAGACATGAAGCTAAAAGTGGTTTGTATCTTGTTAAAAGCCCAAGATGTGAAGCTAAAGGGTCTATTTGTATCTTGTTCGAAGCCCAAGATATGAAGCTAAAGGGTTTTGACTTTAGAGAGAATTTGTCATCTCTAAAGAGGGTCTATTTGTCACAACTGTTGGGAGACTGACTGTATAGGAGGATTACTTTAACAGGGATACGCGGATCCTAGTAATGCCATAATTTCATTTATGGGGGGTTTTAACCTGACGGAGAAGACTTTAACTCAGTGTAGAGCAATGCCATCTTTCCTTAGGAATTTCTCATGCTAAAAGAGGGATAGTGGCATGGATGTAGATGATCCAGAGGCTTGCTGCTTACAGCGATTAGATGGATGAAGTTGTTGATGTTTGTGTACTGTGAACGAGGCACAACTTTGATGCTAAAAGGTTGATTGGATCAACCAGTGGGTTTCTTATATAAAGCCTAAGAGGAGGCTATTGGTTTTGACTCAACGACGGAGTCTTTTGGTATCTCGTATAAAGCCTGAGATGGAGGCTATTTGACTCAACAAAAGAGTTTTGGGTATCTCGTACAAAGCCTTAGATGGAGGCTAAAATTGTTAGCTCTGCTGGGGAGAATCATTGTACAAAGCCCAAGAGGAGGCTATGGTGCTGTTTCAGTTGAGTGACAGGTCCAGTATGCTGATTTAAACAGAAAATTAGTTCTTATATGAGTAATGTTTGCACTCAAGGATTTTTGATTCGAGGATCAAGGTTGTTTCCTGTTCTTTAAGGAAATGGGAAATCCAAAGGGTATTGAGACTGTCCGAGTCTACGGGGTTCCTTCCTATTCTTGAAGGGTGCTTGAGAATGTCTTGGAGACTCAAGGAAATTAGACTGTCCAAGTCTAAAGTGTCCTCTTTTGTACTATGCTTTAAGAAACAGTAGTAGTGTTCAAGGTAGGAAGATCTAGACTCTGTGAGAGACTGTTCTATGGAGATGACTAATATCGGTTCCTATACCTGTAGGAGGTCGTCGGGACAATTTGTACGAAGCCCAAGAGGAGGCTGGAAACTTTTAAGAAGCCGATCGGTCCTTGTATGAAGCCCAAGAGGAGGCTATCATTCCTGGAGGAAGAGATCATTATACAAAGCCTAAGAGGAGGCTGTGAAGACTTCTAAGAAGCCGACGGATCCTTGTACTAAGCCCAAGAGGAGGAGGGGGTGCTTTTAGGAAGCCTGTGGATCCTTGTACAATGCCCAAGAGGAGGCCGATGCTATTAAGAAGCCGATGGGTCCCCAAACCCTGAGAAATTCAAGACAGGTCATTCACGAGGAATAGATCAAGCCAGGAAAGTTTGAGAATTTGGAAGAAACTCAAGGAATGTCATTCACAGAGAAAAGATCATCTCTGGGGAGTAGAGTTTCTTGACAAGTGCTTTTAAGAAGCCTGTGGGTCCCCAAACCCCGAGAAGTTCAAGACATGCCATTCACCGAGAATAGATCAAGCCAGGAAAGTCCAAGAATTTGGAAGAAACTCAAGAGATGCAATTCATGGAGAAGAGATCATCTCTGGGGAATAGAGTTTCTTACACAACTTCTACGAGTGACAGTCTACGAAAGGGTTCACCGAGAATGTTGCCTTTCATATCTCCATATTGTTTAACCCCAAGAGGAGGGAAGACTGTGTCTGGTCATCCTATGGGGATCTAGTTTTGACTATTTAAGAGTGATCAACGGGCTTAATGCTAGACGTAGTTGCCGGGGAAACTCTAAATATCTATACTATTATTACACAGTTGATATGAGTTTATGAAAGAAGACTTACAGCGAAACAACCCCACAATACAGTTATATGTATATGAAAGTGGTAAATGAAAGCAATAAACACTTACTCGGTTGTAGAGCTTCCATGCTGTTTGGTTAGTTGTTCAACAAAGAAAGATTGAAAACAACAGTATATTTCAAAATCAAAGGAGAAAGTGCTTTGAAAAAGAAAGATTCGGGGCTTACAGCTCAAGGAGAGGCCCAGGGTTTTATCAGTGAGCGTACTGTTTGAATTTGTACAGAGGGACTTATACAAGTGACTGAGGCCCAAAAAAAAGGTTTTATGTACAAAGGGATGGGTCTTACACTCTCTCAAGAGGCCCAAAGAGTTTTAGAAATGAAATGGGTCTTACTACTCGAGGGTAGGCCCAAATGATTTGATTTTGAATTGGCGATCGCGCTGAGGCTTTCTTTTAACGTAGAGGGGCTTATACAATATCTGAGGCCCAAAAGGTTTTGGTTAAAAGGGGATTGGGTCTTACACTCTATTAGAGGCCCAAAAGTTTTGAATGGGTCTTATAGCTCAAGGAGAGGCCCAAATGGTTAATTTTAAACTGGCGACGATTGCGTCGTTTATTTGAAAATGTACAGAGGGACTTATATAACGAATCAGGCCCAAAAAATTTTCTGTACAAAGGGGGTTGGGTCTTACACTCTAATATAGGCCCAAAAGGTTTAAAGAAAAAGAGCGGGGCTTATAACACGAGGGTAGGCCCAGTTGATTTTTAAAAGGCGACGATCGCGCCGTTCACTTGTACAGAGGGACTTATACAATAAGTGAGGCCCAAAAGATTTATGTACAAGGGGGTTGGGTCTTACACTCTAATAGAGGCCCAAAAGTGTTTTGAAAATGATTTATGAGGGTTGAATTAATCCAAAACCCTAATTTGTTTTCAAAAATGTATTTAATTGAATAAAAATTCAATTAAAATGATCAAAATTGTTTAACATATGGAAAACAAATTGTGATCTTGGATTAATGCTTCAAAAATTAAGTATTGACCTACAAATTAATTAGAAGGCATTAAAAGTTGCAAAATCAAGGTGGAAAAAATATTTAAAATGTCAAAAAACAATTAAAATATTAATTCTTTGCAAAAATATCAATTATATGAAATAACTAATATTTTTGGGATTTTTTGTTAAAATAAAATATTTTAACATTTTTGTGAATTATTAAAAAAAGAATTAACTCAAAATCATTAAAACTCAGAGAGAAATTAATTTTTGAATAAATTAAATAAAACCACAAAATTCAAATATTCAAATTTGAAAAAATGGCGCCAAGAACATGGACCAAGAACACGCGCGTGTTCTAAGATTCTCAGATTTGCATTTTCTCTCCAATCTCACTGATTACTTAATCATATCATGCAATCCACATACCAATCAACTCGTTTCAACCTCACGATCATGTCTATGACATTTAATTTCATTTAAATTAAACATATAACAAGAAATCACGAAAAATCCTCAAGAACCCTAGATTCTGCATGAAGGCTGGGATTTTTGATACACGATTCAAACAATACAATCAATTGAGGGGAAACATTCCATGCATGATTATGAACATTTGGCAAAATTATTGTGCGAGAAAATATGCATAGATTGAGAGATAACCAAGTATATGCTTACCTCTAGGTCGTGACAGTAAGTGCAATGTGATTTTTGATTTGGAGGTGTTGCAGATGAGTGGTGATGATCTGAACAGCTTCCCTACACCCTATGGAGTGTGTTTGAATGCTTGGACTTGATTAAAATTGGCTGGATCACTTCATGGCATCTCAACTGCATTTTGGTTAAAACCTTGAGCAATTGACTAGTGATTCTGAGAAATCAGTGTTCTAGTTGTTGTTTAAGTGTTTGATCAGCTCATATGTGATGTATATGAGGTGTGTGTGTGTGATTGGTTTGAGTGGAATTGCCCTCTAGCTCAAAACCCGATAGCTACCTTGCTAAGAAAGGCATTTTTGCCAAGAGAAAGAGATTTTGAGAAAGGCAAGTGTTGCAGGCCTCTGGTGTACTTAAACTGATCACAATTGAGCTCTATTTATAGTAGAGCAAGTTTGTTTTGCAAGGAATAGTGAATGGCAACTGCTGAGTAGGTTTGGCCAATGTTGGCAAATGAAAAACCAAGTCTCCTCTAGCCATTGACTAGAGGTTAGGGCACAGGCTTCTGGTTCCCTTGGTCTTGGATAAGTCTTGACTGAATTCAGTTACAAATGGCTCAGTCCATGCCACCTTGATGCTTCCATTGAATGCTCCAATCCAAAATTAGAGTCTTGTCCCTATTTTGGCAATTCTAGGTTCAACATGCTATTTCTTGTTCCAAAGACTTTGGAGGCTTGGCTCAGTGATTGTCCCCTTTAGATTCAATCCTCATATGTGTCCAAGTGGATAGGAGTGTTTGGATTTGCACAATTTTGGCAAATCGAGCAAAAATGTAAATTCTGCCTTGCCTTGACAGATTTCAACAAGGCAACTTGCCAATGTCATATCTCATGACTTATATTGAATTTGGTAATGTTCTTGGCCATTTTGGAAAGCCCTTACATGATACAACAACTGTTTGAACATGTTTGGTTTTGATCTCTTTTGAATCCAAGTGAAAAATCCCCCTACATTTGGAAAAAAGTAAGGCAAATTCTGACTTAGTGAAATTTTCACCAAGTGTTGGAACAAAGTGTCTTTTCTTGATTTTGATCACTCCATAACTCAAAATCCATGAGGAATTTGGACATAGGTCAGTATGAAGCTTTTGTAGAGGGAAATGTGATCTATAAATCAAGATTTGAATGGGGAACAATGGCCTTGGGGTTTAGGAGTTATGGTCCTCCAAAGTTGGCACATTAGTGTCACTTTTTCCATAACTTAGAAAATTTTCAAAGTTTTTATGGTTACCCCTTTGACAAGTTATCCCACTTTCTTTGATTTTTCTTGATGACTGATGATTCAAATCATACATTAACATCATTTTAGGGTTAAAAATCCATTTAGGTGAAAAATCCCAAAAAGTCAAAGTTGACTTTTGTGCACAGTTGACTTTTTATCAGATGAATTCCAAACTGTGCAATTCTTCAGGAAATCATGTCCTTGACCTAAATCAAACTTGATGTACATGTTCCATGGGTGTCATAGGGTATATTGAATCATGTCTTAGGATTTGGGAGCATGTCCAGGTCAAAAGTCAAAGTTACAGTTGACTTTTCCCGCGAAACCCTAATTGTGGTGCAGATGAAATTGAGACTTGTTGCTCAAACTTCTTGGATTAATCCATTTTTCCAAATGGATCAATATAGCTCATTAGAGACCCTTAAACCCTCTGTTGAGGTATTGGCTCATGATTTGCCCTAAAAGTCAACTTAGGGGTGAATTAGGTCAAGAAACCCTAATTCCTGATTTTTGATGAGTGCATCCCCTGAGGCAAAATTGAATTGATGGTTGGGTCCATGAGGTTCCATGGAGCATATTAGGTTGTGTTTTGGATCCTTGGCTCATGCCCAGAGGAAAATTTCCCTTTGGAGGCCCTAATCGACCAAAACCCTAATTTGGTGATACCGACAACCTTGAGGCTTGATCCACCTAGAAGGGAGCAGCTTTGTGCTTAATCCTTGGAGTGGGAGTCCTTTTGATCCTTTGTAGCTACTTGAGAGGTTAGACAAGTTGAAGATCATGTCATTCCTTGATTGATCATTTGTCTAAAGCTCTGAGAGGGCTATAAACCCTAAATTTGATTGCAGTGGATGCTCACCCATCTTTGGGGAGACTAATGAGGCAAGATGGTTCCCCCATATTGTGATGATGATTTTCATAATGATGGGAAATCTTAGTGGTCAAAATTTGGGGTATGACAACTGTGCTTGAGAAAACTTGTTGCACTTTGGCTTGGGCAGCCAAACGTCTTCGCCAGTACATGATTCGTCACACTACTTGGTTGATCTCCGAAATGGACCCAATCAAGTATGTATTTGAAAAACCTGCTCTCACAGGAAGGATTGCCCGTTGGCAGATGTTGTTATCAGAATATGACATAGAGTACCACACTCAGAAAGCCGTCAAAGGAAGTATTTTGGCCGATCATTTGGCTCATCAACCGATTGATGATCAGGAATCAATCGGGTTTGACTTCCCAGACGAAGATGTCATGTATCTAAAAATGAAAGATTGCGATGAACCACTACCTAGTGAAGGGCCAGAACCAAGTTCCCAATGGGGACTAATCTTTGACGGAGCTGTCAATCATTACGGAAACAAAATTTGGGAAATCATTATAACACCTCAGGGTACCCATATTCCTTTCACAGCCCGACTGACATTCAAGTGTACGAACAACGAGGCGGAATACGAAGCTTGTATTATGGGTCTCGAGGAAGAAATTGATTTAAGGATAAAAAACTTGGACGTATATGGCGACTCAGCTTTGGTCGTCAATCAGATCAAAGGAGATTGGAACACATACCAATCAGGATTGTTTCCTTACAAAGATTACGCGAGAAGGTTGTTACCCTTCTTCAACAGAATCGAGTTTCATCACATCCCAGTTGAAGAGAATCACATGGCTGATGCATTAGCCACTCTCTCTTCCATGATCAGTGTAGGTCAATGGAGCGACTTACCTAAGATCGACATAATGCGCCTTGAAGGCTAGCAGGCAGTTTCTTCCTGAGCGGTGATACACTCTATAAGAGGAACTTTGACATGGTCTTGCTTCGATGCGTCGACAGACCAGAAGCAGACATGCTGATAAAAGAAATTCATGAAGGATCCTTTGGCACTTATACCAATGGACACGCAATGGCGAGAAAAATTCTGAGAGCAAGGTACTACTGGTTGACCATGGAATCCGACTGCTACAAGTACATGAGGAGGTGTCACAAGTGTTAAATATACGCTGACAAAATCTATGTACCGCCAACACATCTCAAAGTTCTCTCTTCCCCTTGGCCTTTTTCCATATGGGGAATCGACATGATCGGCGTGATTGAGCCCAAGGCTTCAAACGGACATCGGTTCATCCTGGTAGCCATTGATTACTTCACTAAGTGGGTCGAAGCAGCGTCATACGCCAATGTAACCCGACAGGTGGTGGTCCGATTTATAAAAAACAATATCATATGTCGTTATGGTGTTCCGAGCCAGATCATTACTGACAATGAATCTAACTTGAACAACAAGATGATGAAGGAGTTATGCGCCGAGTTCAAGGTCGAACACCATAACTCATCTCCCTACCGACCCAAGATGAACGGAGCGGTAGAAGCGGCTAACAAGAACATCAAGAAGATCATTCAAAAGATGGTTGTAACCTACAAAGACTGGCACGAGATGCTTCCCTTTGCTCTTCACGGTTATCGCACATATGTCCGCACTTCAACAGGGGCAACCCCTTTCTCTCTAGTATATGGCATGGAAGCAGTTCTCCCCATAGAAGTAGAGATCCCATCAATCCGGGTATTGATGGAAGCTAAGCTTACAGAGGCTGAATGGTGTCGAAGTCGACACGATGAACTGAATCTGATTGAAGAAAAGCGAATCACGGCACTATGCCACAGTCAGTTGTATCGGCAAAGAATGAATAAGGCGTTTGACAAAAAAGTCCGACCTCGCGTCTTTAGGAAAGGAGACCTCGTGCTCAAGAAGATACAATCATTTCTCACTGACTCTCGGGGTAAGTGGACCCCAAATTATGACGGCCCCTATGTGGTCAAGAAAGCTTTCTCAGGCGGCGCCTTGAGACTTGCAACCATGGACGGAGAGTATTTTGCCTACCCCACAAACGTTGATGTAGTCAAGAAATACTTTGCCTAAACTAAAAAAAATGTCTCAGTGGATTGAAAACCCGAAAGGGCGGTCCAGGCAAAATTTAGAGACATTATCAAAAATAATCCCGGTGGATTGGAAACCTCAAAGTACAATCCAGGCAAAAATTAGGGATAATGGCAAGTAACTATGTTCGACATAGGGACAAGTCCCTCAGCAACAGTTACACCATCCGTCAGGAAAACTCCAGTCAGGGTCATTTTCGACAAAAGCTCAGAATGTCCAGAATTCAAAGTTGGTAGAAGGATAGCGGTCGTTATGTTTCAATGTAGCCCTTTTCCCTTAAATTACCATTTTTTAACTTTGTAAATACTCTATGGGATCACGCGCTTGGTTGATTTCCATCCTATTAATAAAATTTGAGCCCTTGTGCTTTTGTTTATAATTCTTGTTTGTTTTAGCTTTACAGAGCAACATTTTAATATGATTAACGATTCTTGAAATAAAAGAAAAATGAATTTACTTGTCAAACTTTTTCTGCTCTTAAAATAAATATGGTCATTTCTTTTGATTGTTAAACATCACAAGAACATCGATCGCTTCTCCAGAAGTAAGCGAACCTCAAAGTGCAGAATCAAAGTATTCCTTATAAACTAGTACGCCTGAACGAAGGATCAACTATGTCAGAGACCTTGTTTCGTCTGACACACCGCGGCAGAGTTCTTACCTCCTAAGCCCGACCAACATAGCTCCCCGCAGGGACTATCTCACCTAAGCAAGGCAGAATTTCTATCTTGAACCAGCGATACTTTTTATCTTCCACCGTGGCCAAGTATCCAGTCGTGCTCATTAAGTCTGTATGTAGTGTCAGTTTTGTCAGCATACATACATACATCATGCATTATTGATTTACATTCGTATTCATATTACATCACTATCACTCTAGTCGGTCTTATCCCCTAGTGATAAAAGTCTTCACAATCAAGTTGTCAGTTCTTTCCTTATCAGGAAGTGAACCATCTAAATGATCTCTCCTCTAGTTTATTTCTGGATTGAAGTTGGTCTCTTGACCACTTTGATAACTTGAACCTCTGAGACTAAAGAAAATGTTTGGTAAACGTCACTCTTCCCCATCGAAGATGATATCTTCGATTTCACGGATTAAGGAAAATCCCTAGAGAAAGCCTCTCAACTAAATACTTTCAAGATCGCATTGGTCTTTCTCTCTAGAAAGTCAATGTCAACAAGGTCATCGGCACCTCAAAATTGGATCACATCATATGGCGTTTCTCCGAGAAGATCTCCGAGAAAAGTATGATGTAATATCCCCAAACGAAAGCAGTCTCTCAAGAGACTCGTTTTCCCCGATAGAGCTGACAAATGGCATCTCCAATAGAGAAGTTTGTACACCTCTACAGCTCAGACGGATGGGTTCCCCAGCAAGTATGACATCAAAAGTTTTTCCCATCAAATGGCATCTCCCTAGGAAAATTCAGCGAGAAGTTTGAGGAAAACCGCTGCGCATAGCGTCCCTTGTCAAGAAAGTTTATTGACAAAAGAAACTGAGACCAGTTCCTTGGTAGGAAACTAGGATCGATGGGAATTTTATTTCAGAAACTTAGAGCAGTTCCTTGGTAGGAAACCAGGATCGAGGGGAAGTTTGTATTAGAAACTGAGACCAATTCCTTGGTAGAAAACTAGGATCGAGGGGAAGTTTATTTCAGAAACTTAGACCAGTTCCTTGGTAGGAAACCAGGATCGAGGGGAAGTTTGTATCAGAAACTTAGACCAGTTCCCTAGTAGGAAATTAGGATCGAGGGGAAGTTTTTACCTTTTTTTAGCATCATTGCTTAGCAAGAAAAGAAGGATGCGTGAACTACAATTCTTAGTCACCATAAAAATTTCCGGTATTCCGATATTTAATCCTCTTGCACCCCGAACACCCGAATACCTTCGTCATTCACACCTTCGGGTCCAAGAAGATTAAATAGGGACATCTGTCATACCCCAAATTTTGACCACTAAGATTCCCATCATTGTGCAAATCATCATCACAATATGGATGAATCATTATGCCTCATCAGTCTCCCCAAAGAGGGGTGAGCATCCACTACAATCAAATTAGGGTTTCAAGCCCTCTCTGAGCTTTAGACAAAGGATCAATTAAGGAATGACATGATCTTCAGCTTGTCTAAACCTCTCAAACATCCACAAGGGATCAAGAGGACTCCCACAGTAAGAATCAAGCACAAAGCTGCAACATTCTGAGTGGATTAAGCCTCAAGATCGCCAGTGTCACCAAATTAGGGTTTCGTCGACTAGGGCCTCCAAATGGAAATTTTCCTCTGGGCATGAGTCAATGCTTCAAAGCATAACCTATGATTCTCCAAGGGACGTCATGAACCCAATCATCAATTCAATTTTGCCTCAGGGGATGCATACATCAAAAAATCAGGGATTAGGGTTTCTTGACCTAATTCACCCCTAAGTTGACTTTTGGGACAAAACATGAGCCAAGACCTCAAAGGAGGATTTTAGGGTCCCTAGTACACTACATTGATCCATTTTCAACAATGGATTGATCCAAGAAGCTTGATTCACAAGTTTCAAGTTCATCAGAACCACAGTTAGGGTTTCGCGAGAAAAGTCAACTGTATCTTTGACTTTTGACCGAGACATGCTCCCAAACCCTAGGACATGATTCAATACACCCTATAACACCTATGAAATCAATCCATCAAGTTTGATTTAGGTCAAGGACTTGATTTCATAGAGGATGGCACAGTTTGGAATTCATCTAACAAAAAGTCAACTGTGCACAAAAGTCAAACTTTGACTTTTTGAGATTTTTCATAATTATGGTTCCTTAACCCTAAAATGATGTTAATGTGTGATTGGAATCATCATTCATCAAGAAAAATCAAGAAAAGTGGGATAACTTGTAAAAGGGGTAACCATAAAAACTTAGAAATTTTTCTAAGTTATGGAACAAAGTGGCTAGGGTACCAACTTTGGAGGATCATAACTCCTAAACCACAAGGCCATTTTTCCCCATCCAAAGCTGGATTTGTAGCTCTCATTACCCTCTACAAAAGCTTCAACTACACTTCACTCCAATTCATTGTGGATTCTAAGTTATGATTGGGCCAAAATGACTAAAACATGACAATACATCATTTTCCAACACTTAGAAAAATTCTGGCCAAGGCAGATTTTGTTGAAAACACCAAAACTTGTGAGATCTTTTCACATAGTTGGAAGCTGAATCAAGTCCAAAGGTAAACATCAATGTTGTTGCATATGTTTCTAAGAATCCAAATAGCCTCTCAGCATGAATTGATTCAACTTGAGCCAAGAGGAATCCATGCCCAAAGTCATGCTGCTGCAAGCTGTTTTGGAAAAATCAGTATGCATGTTTGCTTGCCACACACGATTTCTGACTCAAAACCAAGAATCATTATGCCACATGTACTCAAACTAATCGCAATGCATCTGATCCAACCTACAAAGCTGAGTCACAAAGCCAAGGAATCTTCCAACTTGAAGTTCATGCATTTTATCACATTTTACCTTGAATTCAAAGGGCATTAATGTGGAATAGTGCATTGTCAAGATTCTCACTCTCTTCAGTCAAGTTCTCTGATTAAACAATAATTAAAATGACTGAGGAATGTGATTTCTGTCAAGGCATAGCTGGTCTATTTGGAGCAGCTGTTACACCTAATGCAAGAGGCATTTATGCCCAACCAATCCCTTTGAAGGTGATCTGATCCAATTGTCATTCACTATTCCTCTAAGATAAGAATTGATCACCTATAAATAGAGGTTCCAATGGATCATTCAAGGCACACCAAAGCAATTTATAGCACTGCTTTCTCTCATTCTCTCTTAAGTGCCAATTTTCTTTGTTTTTTAGCAACCACCACCGGGTTTTAAGTTGCAGCCCTAAGCAATCCATTCCAATTGCTCAGGCACATCATATATGATGTATTTGAGGTGTCCAAACACTTAAACACCAACTTTAACACCCCTAGCTCAAAATCACTCTTCAACCAAGCCATTATGCCTCAATTATGCAGTTGGAGTTCTCCAACTTGATCCAGATGTTTTCAGGGTGTTCCAAAGCTTGCAACACACTCCAAAACATCCATTGAAGCTGTAAGGATCATCAAATCGCATCTGGAACACCATCTATGCAGAGTTCCATTTCAGCTTGCATCAAGGTAAGCCTCAAAACTCCATCTTCATGATCCATGCATATTTCCTCGCATGATATTTTTGCCAATTGCTTGCCATCATATGTTGAGTGTTTCCCCCCCAAGAAATTTGATCATAACCCTCATAACCATGTCTGCATGATTGCTTTTGCAAAATTAGGGTTCATACGGTCATGATGACATAACTTGCTATACACTGAAAATAAATAAAATCAAGTATTGCCATCTTGTTCCTTGTTGAAAAATACACGAGTTTGGTGTTTGAATCATGTCAAATGGTTGAGAGATGAGTAAGATAGGGTGCTTCATGCACGAGCTCGAGGAAGAAGATGGCCATGGCATCATTTTTCAGGTTTTCCAACCAAGTTCTCTATATATTTTTCACTTGCCATAAGTTTAATGAACTGGCATTACGCCCCAGTGGTTGATCAGCTGGTTTGTGAGAATTGGCAAGCGAGAGGTCTGGGGTTCGAATCCCCCTCGCCCCAGACCTCTTTTTTATCACTTTTTCTTATTTTTTGTTATTTTTCATATTTATTTTAAATGATTTGGAAAATTAATAACTTTTTCAATTTTAATTATTTTGGATTGGTTCTTTTTGCAAAAAATCACAAAAATGTTAAAATATTTTATTCCACAAAAGAATTAAGTTTATATTAGTTATTTAATATAATTAGTATTTTTGTGAATAAATTCCTTTTTAATTGTTTTTAAACATTTAAAAGTGAATATTTACTTTGAAAATCAAAACCAAATGAGTTCTAAATCATCTTGTGATTAAAACCTCATTTTTCATACCTAAAACAAAAAATCACAAGTGGTTTATTCAAAATATTTAAATATTTACTTTTAAAAAAGACAAAATTAGGATTTCTTTGATTTTCACCCTCACAAATCATTTTCAAACTTTTGGGCCTCTAATAGAGTGTAAGACCCAAACCTTTGTAAATACAAACAATTGTTGGGCCTCAAACGTTGTATAAGTCCCGTTGTATTTCAAAAAGTTCGGCGCGGTCATCGCCTATTTAAAATAAACCATCTGGTCCTCTCCTCGAGCTATAAGACCCATTCAAAATCATTTTGGGCCTCTAATAGAGTGTAAGACCCAATCCCCTTTTAACCAAAACAATTTTGGGCCTTAGATATTGTATAAGTCCCTCTGTGTTAAAAGAAAACTTTGGCGCAATCGCCAGTTGAAAAATCAAACCCTTGGGCCTACCCTCGTGTTATAAGCCCCATTCTTTAAAAATAAATCTTTGGGCCTCTTGAGAGAGTGTAAGACCCATCCCCTTTGTACAGAAAACCTTTCTTGGGCCTCAGTCACTTGTATAAGTCCCTGTACAAAACGACAGTGCAATCACTGATAAAACCCTAGGCCTCTCCTTGAGCTGTAAGCCCCAATTTTCCTTTCCAAAAGCACTTTCTCCTTTGATTTTGCATATAATATTGTTATCAAAGTTTTCTTTGTTGGACAACTAACAAAACAGCATGGAAGCTCTACAACCGAGTAAGTGTTTACTCGCTTTCATTTACCGTGGGGCTGTTTCACTGTAAGTCTTCTTTCACAAACTCATATCGACTGTGTAATACTAGTATAGATATTTAGAGTTTCCCCGGAAACTACGTCTAGAACTAGACAGAACCTCGTCTCCCGACGTCCTTCCGGATATTTCAACATAACTTAAACAGTAAAGAACTTTCTAGATAACTAGATCTAAGAAATTCCCCCTTGAACAGTTCATATACAGAAGGCCAATGTTCCGAGTGAAACCCCTTCTGGAACTATTTATCAGCCTCCTCTTGGGCTTAGTACAAGGATCTACAGGTTACCTAAAAGCATCCCCGCCTCCTCTTGGGCGTTGTACAAGGACCCGTCAGCTTCTTAGAAGTTTTCACTGCTCCTCTTAGGCTTTGTATAATGATTCTTTCTCTGGGAAGATAGCCTCCTCTTGGGCTTCGTACAAATTGTCCCTTCGGCTTCTTTAAAGTTTTTCTCGCCGCCTCTTGGGCTTCGTACAAATTGTCCCGATGACCTCTTAAAGGTATAGGAACAGAAATTAGTCATCTTAATAGAACAGTCTTTCAAAGAGTCTAGATCTTTCTACCACAAATGTACTGTCTCTTAATTTCTCTTAAACATAGTACAAAAGATAAAACTCTAGACTTGGACAGTCTAAGACCTTTGAGTCTCAAAGACATTCTCAAGCTCCTTTCAAAAATGGGAAGAACACCCGTAGACTCGGACAGTCTCAAAACCCTGTGGATTCCCCGTTTCCTTAGAGAACAGGAAATAATCCCGATCCTCGGATCCAATCCTTGAGTACAACATTGCTCATATAAGAACTGATCTTCTCTTTTGAACCAACATACTGGACCTGTCACTCAACTGAAACAGTTACTCTAGCCTCCTCTTGGGGTTTGTACAATGATTCTCCCCAGCGGAACAAATCTTCAACCTCCATCTCGGGCTTCGTATGAGATACAAAAACACTCTCTTGTTGAGTATAAAAGACTCTCTTGTTGAGTCAAAACCTTTAGCCTCCATCTCGGGCTTCGTACGAGATACAAAAACACTCTCTTGTTGAGTATAAAAGACTCTCTTGTTGAGTCACCCATCCTTCAGCCTCCATCTTGAGCTTCGTACAAGATACAAAATCACTATCTTGTTGAGTATAAAGGACTCTCTTGTTGAGTCAAACAAATTTTAGCCTCCGCCTCGGGCTTCGTACGAGACACCAAATCACTCTCTTGTTGAGTATAAAAGACTCTCCTGTTGAGTCAAACAACTTTTAGCTTCTGTCTTGGGCTTCATACAAGACACACAAAAGGATTCTCTTATTGAATCAAACCTCTTTAGCCTCAATCTTGGGCTTTGTACAAGACAGAAAGAACATTTTCCCCGAAAAAGTCAGCCTTTTAGCCTCCTCTTAGGCTTTGTATAAGGAAACCCTTGTTGAGACAATCAACCTTTTAGCATCAAAATCTGTGCCTTGCTCATAGTATACAAACATCAACAACTCCTTTATAATCAGTCACCTAACTGTTGTGACAAACAAACCCCTTTAGAGATGACAAATTCTCTCTAAAGTCAAAACCCTTTAGCTTCATATCTTGGGCTTTAAACAAGATACAAATTGACTCTTTAGCTTCATATCTTGGGCTTTGAACAAGATACAAACAAATCACCTTCAGCTTCACATCTTGGGATTTGAACAAGATACAAACCACCTTTAGCTTCACGTCTTGGGCTTTGAACAAGACACCAAAACACCATTTCCTCCCATAGAATAGGAGGAACTACGGTCGCTCTGATTTCCCTATCCCAGGAATACGTAGGCATAAGATTGAAAAATCTTAGCGAGCACACTAATCAAAAACCCAAAATCCCACATATCAACCGAATAGCATCAGTTCCCAACACCTTACCTCGACACTGTTTTCAACAAAATAACCCCAAAGGGCGAACCCCCTATTTTGATAGCATCCATAAATCAACAGTTTTGACCGTTTAACCTCAGTTTGCAAGCAGGGTTAATTGGAGACATCTATTTCCCTTCCTTCATCAGCTGTAATAGGATAAAAAATGAATTGAACTGTAGTACCCAAGCGATAGTGCTTCGAAACCACCAAAATCGCGCTACACATATGCCTGTGCTCTAACCTCTAGCTGGCTAGAGGAGACTTAAGATTCCAAAGTGATGCAATTGCCCAACAGCCTGCTGCATCTACCATTCACTATTTCTTGCAAAACAAACTTGCTCTACTATAAATAGAGCTCATTTGTGCTCATTTTGAGTACACCAAAGCACTACAACACTTGCTTTCCTCAAAATCTCTTTCTCTAGGCCAAAATGCCTTCTTTTGCAAGGTAACTCTGATTTTTTGAGTTAGAGAGCATTTCCATCACAGCTCATGATCCAAACACACCCAATAAGTCATATCTAAGCTGTCCAAACTCTCATAAGTGACCTGTAACACCAAAATCACAAAGTCCCCTCTCAAAACCTCAAAATTGGACTTTTTTGCATTTTCAAGCCATGTCTTGATTCAGTCACTTTCAAAAAAGCTGCAGTCAATTTGATAGAGGGAGAGTCTAACAACATCTATCAAATTCATGATGTACTCTTGTTATGGGCCAATTTGGTCAAGATGCATTGTAGACAGAGTGGAGACAGAGTGGAAACGGCCATGTGCCACCTCATAATTATCACCAGTGTGATATCTGCTATAAAAACAATCAGGGATGTTCTGTGGTGCAAGCAGCTCTACAGGAACAATTGGATCTCTGATGGATCCAAGAGCATCGAGTTCGTGGAGTCAACATGACCTATATGAATTCCAACATCATTCAGAACCACGACATCTATGCAATGAATGTTAACTTGGTGACAATGCACTCAAGGCAAAGCCAGTACCATAATTTGCCGCGACACGATTATAATTCTTGTCTGACTTGCTCGGTAAACAAACAGGGATGCTCTTTTGTACAAGAGGCCCTCCAGCGTCAGATGGATCTTGGGTGGATCCAGGACTACCATGATAGAAATTCTTATCAAATCAACATGATCCAAATCTTTGATATTCGTTTGATGAATACCAGTTTGTTGGAGTTACACGCCAGACAAGTCCAACTCGGTTTTCTCACTTCTCACGATTATCTAAACTGTAAAGTATGTTGTGAGAGTAACCAAGGGTGCGCTCTCGTTCAAAGAACTTTACAACATTTGTTAAACCACTGGTGGCTTCCAATCTATATGGATGAAGACACGGAACAAATCAGTGTGCTTAATGGAAACCCTACTCGGCGTCAAAGTCAGGATGTCTGATCTATGAGAACTAACCTAGTGAGGTTACACTGTATCCAAAGCGGGCGTGGCCAGGTGCCACCACATAATTACGAACCCTGTAGAGTCTGCTCGGAGAATAACCAAGGATGCTACCTTGTGCAAGCAGCTCTTCAAGGACAGTTGGATCGTAAAGAGATTCACCCATGTCCAGGTTCCGGGCCAATCGACTGGACGCCGGACTACTTCGCGGATCAAATCAGAGACGTTGTCATAATCTCTGATCATCAATAGAACAAGGATGTTTGTACCATCATCCCTCTACTAGAAGAATCAAAGGCTCCTAGCCAGGAACTGATTTAAGTTACGTACGACAGTCAGAAAAATCATAAGGCTCCTGTAGTTATTTATCTACCAGGACCATTACCGTATGAATCAGCTAAGGCGATCCCTTACAAATATGGTGCAACAATAATCAAGAATGGAAAGGAAATTCCATTACCCTCTGTTGTGAATATTGCAGACATCAGTCGAGTAATACGGAGCGGTCGAATCTTCAACAGAGGAGTTGGAGAACCTAATAAAGAAAAGGAACTTCAGACAGAAGCTCCTGATCTACCAGTTGGTCAATCTAGTAAACCCGACCTTTCAAAGGACAATGATGAGATGCTGAAGCTCATCCAAAGGAGTGAATACAACATTGTTGATCAGATGTTACAAACTCCTTCAAAGATCTCAGTGCTATCACTTTTACTCAGTTCCGAAGCCCACAGAGAGGCTCTACAAAAAGTCTTAGAGCAGGCCTTTGTGGAACAGGATGTGTCAATACGACAGTTCGATAGCATCATCTCTAACATCACTTCCTACAACAACTTAGGATTCAATGATGAGGACTTTCCAGAGGGGGGCAAATGCCACAACATGGCGCTCAATATCACAGTCAACTGTCAGGACGATGCTTTAGCCAGCGTACTGGTAGACACCGGATCGGCCATCAACGTTATGCCAAAGTCCACTTTAATGCGACTATCATTCAAAGGATCCCCGATGAGGGGCAGTGAGGTAATCGTCAAAGCCTTTGACGAATCTCGGAAAGCAGTTATCGGCGAAGTAGGCCTTCCCATAACTATCGGTCCTCACACTTTCCTAATCACTTTCCAGGTCATGGACGTCCGGGCAGCATACAGTTATTTATTAGGAAAACCTTGGATACACCAGGCTGGGGCAGTCACTTCGACGCGGCACCATAAACTGAAGTTCGTCAAGAACGATCAACTCGTCACGGTTTGTGGAGAACAAGCCTTGATCATGAGTAACCTGTCATTATCTATTTGTATAGAACCCGAAGAGGTTGTTGGAACTCAGTTCCAAGCACTTTCGGTGAGCAGTGAGAATCAATCAGAGAAAGGAACCTCTATTTCCTCGTACAGAGATGTTCTCGAGGCAATTGAAAGTAACAATACGAAAGGATGGGGACAACTTGTCATTCCTACTGATAATAAAATAAAGAAGGGTCTTGGTTTTTCCATAACCTGTACCCAGACAGCTGTTAACAATGAAAGTCTTCATCCCATTCAGGACTTCTTCCATAGTGGAGGTTTCCTTCACCCAGTGCCTCAAACAGTCCATACCATCAACGAGGGGGATTCCTCCAACACAGATGAGGAAGAGTGGAAGTCCTAGCTTAACAAAGATGGCTATATCTCTCAGGAAGAGGTGCCTACGCCATTTTGCTATCCCGCACAGAGTCCGAGATTTATACCCAGGTCATACGTCGAAATGATATACGGAGGTTGTGATCCGGAGGGATGTCGTGCTCTGCCAAATTTCATTAGAGGAAGACACTCTGATGAAAGACAACTTTGACCACGAATATTATGGCCCAATGGATGGACTGCCTATCTGGAAACCGTACCCAGGAGACTTGGGGCACGGAAATCAGCCGAACAATGAAAAGCAGCTGAGCATCACTGAACAGAATACCTGCGTCCCCACCATGTCATGGGATCATTACTCAGGGCATTCAGAAAATATCCAGTATGACGATGAATTGGTAAAGCTTGCCGGACTAGAATTTATTAACTACGCTTCTCCCGAGGTCAACGTCATCGAAAGAGATGACTCCTTCAGTTCCAAAGAAGTATGGGACACCTTAAGATAACTAAGTGGAAAATACGACTATATGTTCAAGTACACCGCTCCTGAGAGCTCTCGTATCAGGCTCAAAGACATCCAGCCAACTGGATGGGGAGATTTGCCTGAGAGCACGAATACTATGCAAAATATAACTGAGGAATCCTCCTACGACAACTTTTCCAGGGAGACAGATTCCAACGATCCTGCTCCACCAGAAATCAGCGTTATTTTTCAAGACAAATCAAGGAAGGTACCAGACTTTGTGATTCACCGAGGAGTTCGCTGCCAATGGGTTGATGTCGATGTTCCAAAGATCGTTCATAAATCAAAGTAATTGTCGTCTTTAACCTTTCACCCTGCCCAAGTGAAACGGATGTTTTGATAGGGCTCACTTTCTGTAAATATCCCTCTTCGCTTCTCCCAAAGCGACAGAGTTTTGTTTTATAGGGCTGTAGTTTCAAGAATCGACTTGTTCATGAATAAAATAACGTCGTTTTGTAATTCCCGCATTAATGTTGTTTTCTCTTTTCGATTTTTCAGAAAATGGTAATCCTAAAAATAATTCAAAATAAACAAGCAGTTGTTCGAAGAAAAACACTGCACACACTCTTGCATTTCTCTCTATCTCTTCTAAACACAAATCATACCGTCGTGCAGATTGCTTGTTTTAAACCCCATTGAAACATACGATCCAATGCCTTCTCCCAACTTTGAATTCCCGGAATTTGGGGCTGAAGAAGAAGTTGACGACGAAATTCCAGAAGAGATCTCCCGATTACTCAAACAGGAGGAAAGGTCCATTGAACCTCACAAAGAGCCGTTGGAAACGGTAAACTTGGGTTCAGAAAAAGAGGAAATAAAAGAAGTCAGGATTGGGGAACTGCTCAGTCCAACTGCCAAAGAGAGTTTGACAAAGCTTCTCAAAGAGTTTCCTGATGTATTCGCTTGGTCCTATCAGGATATGCCAGGGTTGGATACCAGCATCGTGGAGCATCATCTACCGCTAAGATCAGAATGTCCGCCAGTAAAACAAATATTGAGAAGGACTCACCCAGATATGGCTATCAAAATCAAAGAGGAGGTACAAAAACAGATTGACGCAGGTTTCCTCGCCACATCAGAATATCCTCAATGGGTAGCTAACATCGTACCCGTTCCAAAAAAGGACGAAAAAGTCAGAATGTGTGTTGATTACAGAGATCTAAACAAGGCTAGTCTAAAGGACGACTTTCCTTTACCACACATTGACATGCTGGTTGATAGTACAGCTAAGTTCAAAGTTTTCTCCTTCATGGATGGATTCTCGGGCTATAATCAAATCAAAATGGCACCGAAAGACATGGAGAAAACTTCCTTCATTACCCCATGGGGTACCTTTTGTTACAAGGTAATGCCGTTCGGTTTGAAGAACGTCTGGGCAACCTATCAAAGGGCCATGACTACTCTGTTTCATGACATGATACACAAGGAAATCGAGGTATATGTCGATGACATGATTACTAAATCTAAAACAGAGGAGGAGCATGTGACCCACCTGTCAAAACTATTCGAGCGGTTGAGAAAGTACAAACTCCGTTTGAATCCTAATAAGTGCACATTTGGTGTCCATTAAGGGAAACTATTAGGGTTCATCGTCAGCCAGAAAGGAATTGAGGTTGATCATGACAAGGTCAAGGCCATTCAAGAAATGCCTTCTCCGAAAACTGAAAAACAAGTCAGAGGATTCCTGGGAAGTTTGAACTATATTTCCAGATTCATATTCCTCATGACCACGACATGCGCACCGATCTTCAGATTACTTAAAAAGAACCAGGACTGCGTTTGGACAGATGACTGTCAAACCGCCTTCGACAGTATCAAGGAATATTTGTTGAATCCGCCGATTTTGTCTCCTCCAGTGGAAGAAAGACCACTGATCATCTACCTCACAGTCTTGGAAGACTCAATGGGTTGTGTACTTGGCCAAAAAGACGAAACCAAAAGGAAAGAGTCTGCAATTTACTATCTGAGCAAGAAATTCACTGACTGCGAGATTCAGTACACTATGCTTGAGAAAACTTGTTGCGCTTTGGCTTGGGCAGCCAAACGTCTTCGCCAGTACATGATTCGTCACACTACTTGGTTAATCTCTGAAATGGATCCAATCAAGTATGTCTTTGAAAAACCTGCTCTCATGGGAAGGATTGCCCGTTGGAAGATGTTGTTATCAGAATACGACATCGAATAGCACGCTCAAAAAGCCGTTAAAGGAAGTATTTTAGCCGATCATTTGGCTCATCAACCGATTGACGATCAGGAATCAATCGGGTTTGACTTCCCAGACGAAGATGTCATGTATTTAAGAATGAAAGACTGCGATGAACCGCTACCCAGTGAAGGGCCAGAACCAGGTTCCAGGTGGGGACTAATATTTGACGGAGCTGTCAATCATTACGAAAACGGAATTAGGGCAATCATCATAACACCTCAGGGTACCCACATTCCTTTCACTGCCAGACTTACATTCAAGTGCACAAACAACGAGGCCAAATACGAAGCTTGTATCATGGGTCTCGAGGAAGTGATCGACTTAAGGATCAAAAACTTGGACGTATATGGCGACTCAGCCCTGGTTATCAATTAGATCAAAGGAGATTAGAACACATACCAATCAGGGCTGATTCCTTACAAAGATTACGCGAGAAGGTTGTTACCCTTCTTCAACCGAATCGAGTTTCATCACATCCCTCGTGATGAGAATCACATGGCTGATGCATTAGCCACTCTCTCTTCCATGATTAGCATAGGTCAATGGAATGACTTACCTAAGATCGATATAATGCGCCTTGAAAGGCCCGCTTACATCTTCGCGATTGAAGCAGTCATAGACGACAAACCTTGGTATCACGATATCAAATGCTTCCTTCAGAAACAAGAGTACCCACCTGGGGCATCCAAGAAAGACAGAAAAACCCTCAGAAGGCTAGCAGGCAGCTTCTTCCTGAGCGGTGACACACTCTATAAGAGAAATTTCGACATGGTCTTGCTTCAATGTGTAGACAGACTAGAAGCAGACATGCTGATAAAAGAAATTCACGAAGGATCCTTTGGCACTCATGCCAACGGACACACAATGGCGAGAAAAATTCTGAGAGCGGGGTACTACTGGTTGACCATGGAATCCGACTGCTACAAGTACATGCGAAGGTGTCATAAATGTCAGATATACTCCAACAAAATCCATGTACCGCCTACACATCTCAAAGTTCTTTCTTCCCCATGGCCTTTTTCCATATGGGGAATCGACATGATTGGCGTGATTGAACCCAAAGCTTCGAATGGACATCGGTTCATCCTGGTAGCCATTGATTACTTCACCAAGTGGGTCAAAGCAACATCATATGCTAATATAACCCGACAAGTGATGGTCCGATTTATCAAAAACAATCTCATCTGCCGTTATGGTGTTCCAAGCCATATCATTACTGATAATGGATCCCACTTGAACAATAAGATGATGAAAGACTTGTGCGCTGAGTTCAAGATTGAACACCACAACTCATCTCCCTACCGACCCAAGATGAACGGAGCGGTAGAAGCGGCTAACAAGAACATCAAGAAGATCGTTCAAAAGATGGTTATAACCTATAAAGACTGGCACGAGATGTTACCCTTTGCTCTTCACGGTTATCAAACATCTGTCCGCACTTCAACAGGGGCAACCCCTTTCTCTCTAGTGTATGGCATGGAACCAGTGCTCCCCATAGAAGTAGAGATCCCATCAACCCGGGTATTAATGGAAGCTAAGCTTACAGAAGCTGAATGGTGTCAAAGTCGACACGATGAACTGAATTTGATCAAAGAAAAATGTATAACGGCACTATGCCATGGTCAGTTGTATCAGCAAAGAATGAAGAGGGCGTTTGACAAAAAGGTCCGACCTCGCGTCTTCAAGAAAGTAGACCTTGTGCTAAAAAAGATACAATCATTCCTCACTGATTCGCGGGGCAAATGGACTCCGAATTATGACGACCCCTATGTGGTCAAGAATGCTTTCGTGGGCGGCGCCTTGAGACTTGCAACCATGGATGAAGAAGAATTTTCCTACCCCACAAATGTTGAAGTAGTCAAGAAATACTTCGCCTAAACTCAAAAAAAAAAGAAGAGAAAAGTCTCGGTGGATTGAAAACCTGAAAAGGCGGTCCAGGCAAAAATTAGAGACAAAAACAAAAAAATCATCCCGTTGGATTGGAAACATCACAATATAATTTAGGAAAAAATTAGGGATAATGGAAAGTAACTATGTCCAACAGAGGCATGTCCCTCAGCAGCAGTTACATCATACACCGAAGGAAAACTCCAGTCAGGGTCATCTTCGACAGAAGCTCAGGATGCCCAAAATTCAAAGTTGGTAGAAGGATAGTGGTCATTATGTTTCAATATTGCCCTTTTCCCTTAAATTACAATTTTCTAACTTTGTGAATACTCTATGGGATCACGCGTTTGGCTGATTTCCATCCTATCAATAAAGTTTGAGCCCTTGTACTTTTGTTTGCAACTCTTATTTGTTTTAGCTTTACAGAATGGCATTCTAACATGATTAACGATTCCTGAAATAAAACAAAAATGAATTTACTTGTCAAACTTTTTCTGCTTTTTAAATAAAGATGGCAATTTCTTTTGACTATTAAACATCGAAAGAACATTGATCGCTTCTCCAAAAATAATCGAACCTCAAAGTGCAGAATCAAAGTACTCCTTCTAAACCAGTACGCCTGAATGAAGGATCAGTTGTGTCAGAGACCATGTTTCATCTGACATCCCGGCAGAGTTCTTACCTCCTAAGCTCGACCAACGGTGTTCCCCTCAGGGACTATCTCTCCTAAGCAAAGCAGAATTGTTATCGTGAAACAGTGGTACTTCTCATCTCCCACTGTGGCCGAGTATCCAGTCGTGTTCATCTATTAGTCTATATGTCGCGTCAGTTTTGTCAGCATAAACATACATACATCATGCATTATTGATTTACATTCACATTCATATTGCATCACGATCACTCTAGTCGGTCTTATTCCCTAGTGGTAAAAGCCCTCTCAATCGAGTTGTGACTTCTTTCCTCGTCAGGAAATGTTGTGTCTGAACAATCTCTCTCCTCCTGCTTATTTTTGGATTAGAGTTGACCCTTGACCACTTTGATAACTTGAACCTCTGAAAGACCAGAGAACTTTCGACAAACATCACTCTTCGCCATTAAAGATGATATCTTCTCTTTCCCGGATTAAGGAAAATCCCCAGAAAAAGCCTCTTAATCAGAGGGTTGGCAATACAGCAGTTTTTCTCTGAAAAATCCGCTGACGAAAAGGTCATCAGCACCTCAAAATTGGATCACGTTGTATGGCATTTCTCCAAGAAGATCTCTGAGAAAAGTATGATATAATATCCCCAAGCTGGAAGCAGTATCTCAAGAGACTCGTTTTCCCCAGTAGAATCAACAAATGGCATCTCCAATAGAGAAGTTTGTACACCTCTACAACTCAGAAGACTGGGTTCCCCAGCAACTCTGACGTCAAAACCTTTTCCATCAAATGGCATCTCCCCAGGAAAATTCGGCGAGAAGTTTGAGGAAAACGGCTACGAATAGCGTCCCTTGTCAAGAAAGTTTATTGACAAAAGAAACTGAGACTAGTTCCTTGGTAGGAAACCAGGATCGAGGGGAAGTTTATATCAGAAACTTAGACCAGTTCCTTGGTAGGAAACCAGGATCGAGGGGAAGTTTATATCAGAAACTGAGACCAGTTCCTTGGTGGTAAACCAGGATCGAGGGGAAGTTTATATCAGAAACTAAGTCCAGTTCCTTGGTAGGAAACCAGGATCGAGGGGAAGTTTATTACAAAACTTAGACCAGTTCCTTGGTAGGAAACCAGGATCGAGGGGAAGTTTATTTCAGAAACTGAGACCAGTTCCTTGGCTGAAGGCCAGGATCGAGGGGAAGTTTTACCTTTTCTAAGCATCATTGCTTAGCAAAAGAAGATGGATGAGCAAACTGCCGTTCATAACCACCATCAAAATTTCGGGTACTCCGATATTTAATCCTCTTGCACCCCGAATACCCGAATACCTTCGCCATTCACACCTTCGGGTCCAATAAGATTAAATAGGGGCATATTTCATACCCCAAATTTTGACCACTAAGATTTCCCATTATTGTGCAAATTATCATCACAATATGGGTGTATCATTATGCCTCATTAGTCTCCCCAAAGATGGGTGAGCATCCACTACAATCAAACTTATGGTTTCAAGCCCTCTCAGAGCTCTTAGACAAAGGATCAATCAAGAATTGACATGATCTTCAACTTGTCTAACCTCTCAAACATCCACAAAGGATCAAGAGGACTCCCACATCAAGGATTAAGCACAAGGCTGCAACATTCTGAGTGGATTAAGCCTCAAGATCGACAGTGTCACCAAATTAGGGTTTTGGTCGACCAGGGCCTCCAGATGGAAATTTTCCTCTGGGCATGAGCCAATGCTTCAAATCATAACCTAAAATTCTCCATGGGACATCATGAACCCAATCATCAAGTCAATTTGGCCTCAGGGGATGCATTCATAAAAAAATCAGGAATTAGGGTTTCTTGACCTAATTCACCCCTAAGTTAACTTTTGGGACAAAACACGAGCCAAGACCTCAAGGCATGATTTGAGGGTCCCTAACACACTAAATTGATCCATTTGTAACAATGGATTGATCCAAGAAGTTTGAGCAACAAGTTTCAAATTCATCAGAACCACAGTTAGGGTTTCGCAGGAAAAAGTCAATTGTGCCTTTGACTTTTGACCCAGGCATGCTCCCAAACCTTGGGACATGATTCAATACACCCTATAACACCTATGAAATCAATCCATCAAGTTTGATTTAGGTCAAGGACTTAATTTCATAGAGGATCACACAGTTTGGAATTCATCTGACAAAAAGTCAATTGTGCATAAAAGTCTACTTTGACTTTTTGAGATTTTTCACAATTATGGTTCTTTGACCCTAAAATGATGTTAATGTGTGATTGGAATCATCATTCATCAAGAAAAATCAAGAAAAGTTGGATAACTTGTAAAAGGGGTAACCATAAAAAACTTAGAAATTTTCTAAGTTATGAAATAAAGTGGCTAGGGTACCAACTTTGGAGGATCATAACTCCTAAACCACAAGGCCATTTCCCCATTCAAAGCTGGATTTGTAGCTCTCATGGCCCTCTACAAAAGCTTCAACTACACCTCACTCCAATTCATCATGAATTTTGAGTTATGATTGGGTCAAGATGGCTGAAAACATGAAATGTCATTTTTTCCAACACTTAGTGAAATTTTCACTAAGTCAAAATCTGCCTTCACTTTTTTCCAAATGTAGGGGAATTTTTCACTTGGATCCAAAAGGTATCAAAACCAACCATGTTCAAACAGTTGTTGTATCATTGAGGGCTTTCCAAAATGGCCAAGAACTCCATCAAAATCCACTTGAGCCATGAGATATGACAATGCAAATATGCCTTGCTGCAAACTGTCATGGCAAGGCAGATTTGGGAGTTTTACTCGATTTGCTCAAATTTTTCAAAGGGTAAGCAACTCTGTCCATCTGAACACCTCAAGGGGGGACCAAGGAGGAACCAACTCTGATCCCAAGCCTCCCTAGTCTTTGGAACCAAAAGTAGCATGCCAAACCTTGAAATGCCTAAAAGAGGGACAAGACTCCAATTTTGGATTGGAGCATTTAATGGATGCACCAAGGTGGCATGGACTGAGCCATTCCCAATTGAATTCATTCAAGACTTATCCAAGACCAAGGGAACCAGAAGCCTGTGCCCTAACCTCTAGTCAATGGCTAGAGGAGACTTGGATTCTCATTGCTCATCATTGGCCAAACCTCTACTGCAGTTGCCATTCACTATTGCAACCAAAACAAACTTGATCTACTATAAATAGAGCTCAATTGTGTTCAGTTTGAGTACACCAAAGCACTACAACACTTGCTTTCCTCAAAATATCTTTCTCTAGGCAAAAATACCTTCTTTAGCAAGGTAACTCTAAGTGTTTGAGTTAGAGAGCAATTCCACCACAGCTTATGATCCAAACACATCTAATATGTCATATCTAAGCTGTCCAAACTCTCACAAGTGACCTGTAACACCAAAATCACAAAGTCACCTCTCAAAACCTCAAAATAGGACTTTTTGTGCATTTTTCAAGCCATATCTTGATTCAGTCACTTTTCAAACCAGATAAAACCTCAAACACACTCTAAATATCATCCTTGAACTGTCTCAAATGGTTCCACACATCTGGAACACCATTTAAGGGAGTTGCTATTTTGGCCACTTTTGCCCCTTTTGCAATAAAGAGCTCAAACTTGTTCCTGAGGTTTCCAGCTGATGATTCCAACCATCCTAAAAGCTTCTAAGAGATCATTTGAGGGTGTCCAAAGCATCAAATCATTTCTGGAACAAGGTGCTTGGCAGATTGCACAAAAACTCCAAAAGGAGGTAAGCATCACAACTTGGATTCTTTTAATCATGCTTTCTTTTGATGTCCACTGGTCATGCATCTCTTATACATGTTATATGTGTTTTGTTTGCACCAATTTATCATGTAATTCATGGTTGTACCAAGAGATGACACAGAAATTGCAAATCATGGCCTATTTCAAAACCACTATCGGGTTTTTCAATAGGAGCATGATCTGAAAAAAACACCACCACCATTGGATTCCTTGTGAAATTCTAGGCAGGATAGACCTAAATTTTGTCCCAATCCATGTAGAAATGAGAAAGTTATGGCCTTCACGTTTTCAACCAAAATCTTGCCTTGCCTTGCCTTGGGCCAGGCCAAAAACAAGGCAAGCCTTATATATTTGTGGTTGTGTTTCAATCAACGGATGTATCACCACCCCAGTGGTAAGGCACGCGCCCTATACACAAGAGGTCTGGAGTTCGAATCCCCCTCGCCCCAGATCCTTTTTTTGCTATTTTTTCCACTTTTTTATTGTTTTTCTTATTATTTTTAATGATTTGAAAAATTAATAACTCCCTAAATTTTAATTATTTTTGATCGGTTATTTTTGTAAAAAATCACAAAAATGTTGAAATATTTTATTCCACAAAAAGATTTGATTTATATTATTTAATATGATTAGTATTTTTGTGAATAAATTCATTTTTTAGTTGTTTTTAAACATTTAAAAGTGAATATTTACTTTGAAGATCAAAACCAAATGAGTTCTAAATCATCTTGTGATTAAAACCTCATTTTTCAAACCTTAAACAAAAATCACAAGTGGTTTATTCAAACTTATTTGGTATTTTTATCATTTTTATTTGATTTTTCTTTAAATATTTACTTTTAAAGGAAAACAAAATTAGGGTTTTTTTATTTTCACCCTCATAAATCATTTTCAAACACTCTTTGGGCCTCTATTAGAGTGTAAGACCCATCCCCTTTGTAAATACACCACTTTGGGCCTCAGTCATTGTATAAGACCCCCTGTGTTTTCAAAAACCTCGGCATGATTGCCGTTTTCAAACCAAAATCATTTGGGTCTCTCCTTGAGTTGTAAGCCCCATCTCTTGTATAAAAAACTCTTTGGGCCTCTAATATAGTGTAAGACCCAATCCCCTTTTAACCAAAACCTTTTGGGCCTCACATATTGTATAAGTCCCTCTGTACAATTTTCAAAACAACGGTGCGATCATCGTTAAAACTTAGGCCTCTCCTTGAGCTGTAAGCCCCAACAATCGTTTCAAAGCACTTTCTCCTTTGATTTTGAATATAATATTGTTATCAAAGCTTTCTTTGTTGAACAACTAATAAAACAGCATGGAAGCTCTACAACCGAGTAAGTGTTTACCCGCTTTCTTTATCCGCTTTCATATATATATAATCTGTATTGTGGGGCTGCTCATTGTAAGTCTTCTTTCACAAACTTTTATATACTCGTCAAATATCAACTGTGTAATACTAGTATAACTATTTAGAGTTTTCCCCGACAACTACGTCTAGCACTAGGTAAAGCCCTGTTGGTCACTCTTAAATACAGTCAAAACTAGATCCCCATAGGCTTACCAGACACATTATTCCCTCCTCTTGGGGTTAAACAATATGGAGACGTGAAAGGCAGCATTCTCTGTGAACCCTTTCTCAGACTGTCACCCTTAGACATTATCAAAGAAACTCTAACGCCCTAGAGATGATCTTTTCTCCGTGAATGGCATCTCTTGAGTTTCTTCCAAATTCTCGGACTCTCCTGGCTTGATCTATTCTCGGTGAATGGCATGTCTTGAACTTCTCGGGGTTTGGGGACCCACATGCTTCTTAAAAGCATCCCCGCCTCCTTTTGGGCATTGTACAAGGAATCTTCGGCTTCTTAAAAGATTTCGTGCCTTCTCTTGGGCTTAGTACAAGGACCCAGAGACCTCTACAGGTATAGGAACAGAACCTAGTCACCAATTTGCTAGAGCTATTTTTCTGAGTCAAGTGTCAGACCAGTTAACGGGTTGACCTTCATCCCTTAACATACCAGCCTTCTCTTAGGCATCATACAAAGATCATTCACTTATCCGAGAATCAATTTCTCAAAACACCAGTAGACTTGGACAGTCTCAATACCCTTTGGATTTCCTATTTTCTTAAAGAACAGGAAATATCCCTGATCCTCTGATTAAAGTACAGCCTTACCTTTAATCAGTCCCTTTATAAGAACTGATTTTCTCTTATATCCAACACACTGGACCTGTCACTCAACTGAAACAGTCACCAGCACAGATAGCCTCCTCTTGGGCTTTGTACAATGATTCTCTCCAGCAGAGCAAACCTTTTAGCCACCATCTCGGGCTTTGTACGAGATACAAATCACTCTCTTGTTGAGTATAAAAGACTCTCTTGTTGAGTCAAACACTTTCAGCCTCTATCTCGGGCTTCATACGAGATATAAATCACTCTCTTGTTGAGTATAAAAGACTCTCTTGTTGAGTCAAACACTTTCAGCCTCCATCTCGGGCTTCGTACGAGATACAAATCACTCTCTTGTTGAGTATAAAAGACTCTCTTGTTGAGTCAGCCACCTTTTAGCCTCCATCTCGGGCTTTGTACGAGATACCAAAATCACTCTCTTGTTGAGTATAAAAAAATCTCTTGTTGAGTCAAACACTTTTAGCCTCCATCTCGGGCTTCGTACGAGATAAAAAACACTCTCTTGTTGAGTATAAAAGACTCTCTTATTGGGTCACAAACTTTTTAGCCTCTATCTCGGGCTTCGTACGAGACATATAAAAAACACCCTCTTGTTGGGTCAATAGCCTCCTCTTAGGCTTTGTATAAGGAAAACCCCGGTTGAGTCAATCAACCTTTTAGCATCAAATTTGTGCCTTGCTCACAGCACATAAACATCAACAACTCCTCTTTAGAGATGACAAATTCTCTCTCAAGCCAAAAACCCTTCAGCTTCACATCTTGGGCTTTGAACAAGATACAAATAGACCCTTCAGCTTCACATCTTAGGCTTTGAACAAGATACATATACTCCCTTTAGCTTCACGTCTTAGGCTTTGAACAAGACACCAAAACAACTTTTTCCTCCCATAGAATAGGAGGAACTACGATCGCTCTGATTTCCCTGTTTCGTCAAACGGGAATACATAGGCATAAGATTGAAAAATCTTAGCGAGCATACTAATCAAAAAACCCAAAATCCCATACCTTCATACCTCAATCGAAAAGCATCAGACCTAACATCCTACCAATAGCCTAGACACCGTTCTTAAGCAAAATAACCTAAGAGAGACCCACAAATCTTAATAGCATCTGTAAACTAACAGTCATTTGTTTAAACTCAGTTTGCAAGCAGGGTTAATTGGAGACATCTATTTCCTTTCCTTCATCATCTTCAATAGGATAAAAAATGAATCGAACTGTAGTACCCTAAAGTGATAGTGCTTCGCAACCACACAAAAATTCGCGCTACACACTTTAGGGTTGATTCTCATCCCTTAAGGCCCTTGCCCTCTTTTAGGCATCCTACAAAAGATAAAACTCTTCAACACCAGTAGCTTTGGACAGTCTAAACCCCCCTTGAGTCTCAAAGACATTCTCAAGTTCCTTTCAAACATAGGAAAAAACACTGATCACTCTGGATAAATCTCCAGCAGAAACCCGGTTTCTCTCATGAGAGTTCCCCACCCTTGGGCCTGCCTATGGATCTTTCCTCAACATAATCAGCCTCCTCTTGGCCTTTTTACAATGATCCTTCCATAGCGGAGCTAACCTTTTCAGACTCTCTTGTTAAGTCACTCACTTTTCAGACTCTCTTGTTGAGTCAATCATTTTTCAGACTCTCTTGTTGAGTTAATCACCTTCCAGCACTCTCTTGTTGAGTATAAAAGACTCTCTTGTTGGGTCAATCTCCTTTTAGCCTCAATCTCGGGCTTCTTACGAGACAGAAAATCACTCTCTTGTTGAGTATAAAAGACTCTCTTGTTGAGTTAATCAACTTTCAAACTCTCTTGTTGGGTCAATCACCTTCGTAAGACTCTCTTGTCGAGTCAACTCTTTTAGCCTCCGTCTTGGGCTTTGTACAAGACATATAAAAGCACTCTCTTGTAGAGTCAAACTCGTTTCAGCCTCAATCTTGGGCTTTTTACAAGACACGTATAGACCTCCCCGACAGGGTCAAACCCTTTTTTAGCCTCCTCTTAGGCTTTGTATAATGATATCCCCGAAGAGTCAGTCTCTTTTTTAGCCTCGATCTTGGGCTTTGTACAAGACAGAATAAAACACTCTCTCATTGAGCCGGTCTTATCCAGCCTCCTCTTAGGCTTTGTATAAAGAAATCCCTAGCTGAGTCAATCAACCTCTTAGCATCAAACTTGTGCTTTGATCAAGGCATACAAAAAATCAACAATTACTCTTTAGAGATGACAAATTCTCTCTCACCCAAAACCCTTTAGCTTCATATCTTGGACTTTGAACAAGATACAAATCACCTTTAGCTTCATGTCTTGGGGTTTGAACAAGACACCAAAATATCTTTTTCCTCCCTTAGAATAGGGAGAACTACGATTGCTTTGATTTCCCTGTTTCGCTAAACGGGAATACGTAGGCATAAGATTGTGAAATCTTAGCGAGCATACTAATCAAAAGCTCTAAAGTCCAGTACCTTCATACATCAATCAAAAAAACATCAGATACAGTACCTTACCAAAAGCCTCACGAACGGTCCAGACACTCTATTCTTAAACGAAATAACCATAGACAAGTCCCCCTATTTTGATAGCATTTGTAAACCAACAATTATCTGTTTAAACTCAGTATGCAAGCAGGGTTAATTGGAGACATCTATTTCCCTTCCTTAATCAGCTTCACAAGATAAAAAATGAATCGAACTGTAGTACCAAAATGATAGTGATTCGAAACCAAAAAAACCGCGCTACACACCCAGACCAACTATGTGAAGGATGTCTAATTGGGAAGCAATTCCGAAAAAGCTTTCCAAAGGAATCAATGCCAAGAGCGACAAAACCGCTAGAGCTCATACACAGCGATGTCTGTGGAGTAATCAATCCAAACTCTTTTGGTAAGAGTAAATACTTTCTCCTCTTTATTGATGATTATTCTAGAAAAATATGGGTTTATTTCTTGAAGGAGAAGTCGGAAGTGTTTGAAAACTTTAAGAAGTTCAAAGCCCTTGTGGAGAAAGAAAATGGTCTTTCCATTAAGGCCATGAGATCTGATCTAGGAGGAGAGTTTACTTCAAATGAGTTCAACAAATATTGTGAAGGCCATGGAATCTGCCGCCCACTAACAGTTCCAAGATCTCCACAACAAAATGGAGTAGCGGAGAGAAAGAACCGGACCATACTTAATATGGTGCGAAGCATGCTTAAGAGCAAGAAGATGCCAAAAGCGTTTTGGGCCGATACAGTGGCATGCACGATTTACCTGACAAACCGTTCCCCAACAAGAAGTGTCCATGAGAAGACACCACAAGAAGCATGAAGTGGAAGAAAGCCAGGGATCTCTCACCTCAAAGTGTTTGGAAGCATTGCATATACCCATGTTCCAGATGAAAGGAGAACAAAGCTTGATGATAAAAGTGAGAAGTACGTATTTGTGGGTTACAACTCAAGATCCAAAGGGTACAAGCTCTATAATCCAAATAGTGGAAAGATTGTCGTAAGTCATGACATGGAGTTCAAAGAAGAAGATTGTTGGGATTTGAGTGTTCAAGAAGACAGGTATGATTTTCTTCCTTACTTGAAGAAGAAGATGAAATGCAACAACCAATGATAGAGGAACATATTACACCACCTACCTCACCGACACCAAGGTTGGATGAAACAAGCTCAAGTGAGAGGACACCACGACTAAGGAGCATTGAAGAACTTTATGAGGTAACCGAAAACCAAAATGACATTAACCTCCTTTATCTTTTTGGTGATTGCGAGCCTCTAAATTGTCAAGAAGCGGTTGAAAATGTAAAGGGAAGAGACGTCAAGGACAAGAAATCAAGTCAATCACGAAGAATGATGTGTGGGAACTTACTACACTTCCGCAAGGACACAAAGAAATCGAAATAAGATGGGTGTACAAGGTGAAGTTGAAGTATGTGATGTCTTGAGATCAAGTTACCGACATTTTCACCAAGTCACTCAAGTCGAAAACTTTCGCGAAGTTAAGAAGTATGCTTGGAGTCACAAATCAAGTTTAAGGGGGGATGTTGAAAGATTAAACTTGATTTGGGCCTAAACATATTATTTGCCTTTTTGGATTTAGTTATTTTGGGCTTAGATAGATTTTGGGTAATGTTTCTAGAAAACTCTTGTAGTGTTTGGAGTGTCTAGATATTTCTTAGCGTTGTAATATTTTCTAGAACACTCTTGGAATTTCTAAAGTTGAGAACTCTCTAGAATTAATGTGTCTAGAGTTCTCATTAGAGTATTATAAATAGAGATGTAATCCTACACTTTTGTATCAAGCAAAAATACAAAGTTTTCTCTTCCATAAAGAATTCTCTTACTTATCATATTTCTCTTTAAGCCTCTAATATTCTCACACACTTTTCCTAAACACAAAAGACTTTATTTCCAACAAATTGATCCCCTTAAATTAGTCAATCTCAAGATCGGATATCAAATTTTAAAAATAAAAAGCCTTGAGGCTGGATATCAAATTTTAAAAATAAGAAAAATAAATAAAAATTTATCTTCAAGTTTCATTTCGCTGCATATTTATTTGTTTCTTATACAAAATATTTTCAAACTTTGATTGTTTAAATGATGTTGTTTTCGCCCAATGTTTTTCAAAATCCATAATTTATCCCCACTCAAAATCGAAGAAAAAGATTCAGACTCCAGTGATGAAGAAATGACCTTAATCATACAAAACTTCAAAAGTTTAATGAAATGCGAAAAACAAAAAGAGGAGCGGCAAAAGAACGAATGAATAACATTCTTCATCCTAATATGCTTGAAATGTGAAAAGAAATGGCACATAAAACCAAACTTCCTTCTGAATCAGAAAAAGATCAAAAATCAAAAGAAGTCTCAAATAGTTACAAGACATCCTTGAGACCATTGTTCATTAAGCTACGCCAACTTTGCAACCTTCCTACCATGACAGATACATTTTAACGTATCACAATACTAGATAGTTTAATATTATAACATGGGTGTTTAAAAGAGTAAATAAAGATTTATGCTACCTCTCCTCTCACACGTGCCTAGCAGCATGATATGATCTGGATACATATGAAGCAAAGAAAGGTATGAGGAATATCTCGAGAAATCATTAGGCATTAAAGCTCTAAGAATACTTGAAAATGATAGATCACTCTAAGACAAACAAGGAGAAGCTCTCTGATTCTCTAATTTTGCTCTATTTGCATAAATGAAAATGAGAAGGGAAAGGAAACGATACAAGTCCTTAAATAGAAGTGTTTGGATTTCAATCTCCATAAACAATCCAGACATTAGAATTTCGAGTATTTTTAAATTGTGTTATTTTGAGATTGAACATATGTGTTGTGTTAGGGTAATCCGGAATTCAATCTACATACCTTATTATACATATTTCAAAATTCAGAGTTTTTTTAATTCACTTTAGTGTATTTTAGAGAGGACTTGTGTATTAATAATATCCAGATTTTAAAATAAGAGTTATTTTTAAACTTTTGTCAATATGTGTAAGTAACTAGGGGTGGACAACGGGCCGGGTTGAGCGGTTTCGGTCCCAAATGATCAATCCGGCCCAAACCGCGGACGAGAATCCAAAGCCCATTTCCGCCCATTTTACTGCTACGGTTTGGACGAGTTACTGATCAAACGGTTTACGGGTTTGCAGGTTGAATTGGGCGGGTTTGAAGTTAAACAACCAGATTTTTCTTCAAACAAAAACAATAAACAAACAAAAAATTGAAAGAAGAACAAATCAGTATCTTAACCTCAGATCTATTTCATCAATCTTAAAGGTATAAAACTCTTAAAGGTATAAAACTTAGATATTAATCAACCAAACACAAACTTTAACCAAAAAATAGCAAAACACTAAAAAAATATATCAATGCTTTTAGAGAAGAAACAGACGATGAAGAAGAATGAAGGAGAAAGTAATTTCGGTGATCTTCATTCTGGCCTTGTAAAACAGTATTCTGACTCAAAAAAGAAGAAAATAATGTTGATAAGAACAATTTATTTAAAATATATAATTATAATCTAAATGAACTGTCCTACTTTCTAGCTACCTACTAATTCACAGCTATCTACTAATTCTACCTAACATTTTAATATTATTAATATAATAAATGCTTGTTTTATACTCCCTCCGTCCCAAATTATAAGTCATTTTGCCAAAAAAATTTGTCCCAAATTATAAGTCACTTTACATTCCCAATACAATATAAATGACATCGTCCCCAATATACCCTCAAATATTTATTATTATTTATTCTTTCAACTCTTTTAATTTCTCTCTCCTATATAATTATGAGGGACATTACTGTAAAGTTATACATAATTTGTCTTTCCCATAAAATAATAATTAAGTTTCTTAATTTGTGTAAAAAACCCAAAACGTCTTATAATTTGGGACGGAGGGAGTAGAATAGATAAAAATCTCGAACATTGAGTTTTAGGAATTAAATATTAATTAAATTGATGAATGGTACTTTTATATTATAAAAATAACTCTAAATCTAAAAAATTACTGAGTTATGGATGAATCACTGGTATATTACCTTTGCATGTGCATGCACGGGCGGTTGCGGGTACCGCTGGGTTTAGATTTTAAATCTGACTCCGCCTGTTTTAACCTGTATGAAACCGGTTTGGTTCACCCGTTCACTCGTTTTTGCGGATAATAGCGGTTTGCGGGTTTCTGTCCACCCCTAAAAACAAGCATACCTAAAGGAGATGTGAGTCCCACGGCACATGATAGCATGATTATTTTAAAGTACTAGTATTGCTTATTTTGGATGGCTTAAGAAAATGGTGGGGTCATTCAGGCTTTAGAGGAAAATAATATAAAAATAGTAGTATTGCTTAAAAAAATAAGTAAGATCTCAAAATGCATTAATTAATTTGGTTGATTTTGGTTTGGTAGTTTTTTTTACTAAGAACTAGTATGATACCCGTGCGTTCGCACGGGTACACGTCTGTGACGCGTATTTGTTTTCAGAATGTATTTGTTCTCATAATGTATTTTTGCAGAATGTATTTGTTTACATTTAAAATTAAAAAAAAAAATATAATTAATAAAAATTATTAAATTTTGGATTTACTAAATATTAGTATGATACCCGTGCGTTCGTACGGTTACCCGTCGGTGACACGTATTTATATTTATAACGTATGTTTTTTTTTTGAATATATTTGTTCTTAGAATGTATTTATTTATATTTAAAATTAAGGGCAAAAGATATAATAAAAATGAGTAAATTTGTTATTTAGTAAAAATTAATATGATATCCATTTTGACAAAAAAAATACAATTAATAAATATGAGTAAATATAAAAAAAAAAAAATTTATATTAAAAAAAAGTAGAATCAATACCCATAGACATCGGATACCAAATAATAACATAGTATTTGTAAATATTATTTTAAATTAGAATTAATGATAAGCATATAGTAAATTACTATTATTTAATATGATATTAAAACAATAATTTGTTGTAACTTTAAATAATAAATTACTATTATAATATATATTTTCCTTATTTGCATCAATGGAAAATATTTTTGAAAAATAAAATAAAAATTGTATGGGAATTTTATATGAATATGTTTAAAAACAAATTGAGAAATATTAATTGACATTTTATAATAATATTTGATATGAGAATTTATTCAGATTTTCTAATAATATTTAAAAAAGGAATTAATTGAATATGTTTAAAAAGGTTTTTGTCTACAATAGTAACAGGAAGCAGGGGAAATAATTTGGGGAAAGAAGGAAAACTAAAAGTTTCAAGCATTCTTGTGCGGCCGGAGAAAGCGAGGCGACACCAAATGGATCGAAAAAGCAGTGATGGGGGAGAGGTGGGGAAAGTTTCGAAGGAGGGGGAATTGTTGAGAAGTGGTGGTTTGCAGACAGAGGTGAAAAGGTAAAGCATACGTTTTATGTTGTGTATTAAGGTTTTAGAGGTTGCATGTTTGTTAAACAGTGTTGCTTTGGTTGTAATGGTTAGGTTTGTTGTATGGTATAAGGATATACGGTGTGGGACGACTGCAAAAAGGAATGTGCTGGTACGTTTATAATGAAGACATATTATTTTGTAAAGTTTATATAGGAATATATATGGGATTATAGGGTTTTTTGGTTGTGATTGTGCAGCACATTCTGCAACATGTGATTATAGAGTGTGTGGGGCTAGAATCCGATCGAGTTTTGATGTATGCGTGTGATATGAAAAATATTTACAATTGTGAGCTTCATATTCGTGATAGAGGGAACCATTTGGAGAAGTTTGTTGGCCATGGTTGGTATGAGTATGCAAAGGAAAGAGATTTGAAGGATGGGGATAGAATTGGGTTGAGCATTCGCAAGCCTGCTGGGGACCGAATGATGGTTAAGTTATTAAATCGTAAATAAGATAAAAGTATTTATAGTTTTAGGTTTAAGTATGTATGATGGTGTATTAATTTTGCGCAGAATTATGTTAAATATGTATTGGAAATGTTTAAATATAAATTCAGTATGTTGTTCATTTATATCAGTTGAAGTTGAGGTTAACAGATTGATCTAAGTTTTTTTATTTGGGTGTTTGAATGTGGGGGTAAAAAACTGATATTTAGTGTAAAGTTTGAGAAACATTGATAGTTCTGGAAAATCAAAAGAGTTAGTTGTTGAAATTAAGATTAATGGCAGTTTCTGTTAATTTTTTGTTAAGTTTCTGTTAATGTTAATTATGTTTGTTGTGTAATGAAACAGGCTGTATGATAGCAATGGTTGCTGATAGACGTGTTGTTGTTGGTTTCAGGTGATGTTTTTTGACAAATTTACATGCAAAATATGGAGATTTAATGTGTTTAGTCTTGTTAGTTTGGTAGCTTTGTGATTCAAATGGAAATGTCATTATATTACTTCAAAATATATAAGTTACATATTTCTTTTAAAGCTGTGGTCATTGAAGTGGTCCATGTATGAGGTTATAACATGGGCGGGTAGATTCAAAATGTGATTGTGCTTAACTGGTTTATTGTTTGGAAACCACAAATGTTTGTATTTCTATTTAGATTTTGAATTTACAGGGCTGTGCTGTTCAGGAGTTAATGTGCTCATTTTGTTTTGGTGAGAATATATTTCTTCCAATATTTTGTTTGGTGAGAATACATGTTATAGTGTTTGACATGAAATATACTGGTTTTGGCGGATGGAAACTATAAGTATATTTTTAGGTTTGAGTTTTTCTAATATTTCCTTATTATGTTATTTATTCTACAACATATGTTAGCTGTTTCTGATTCTGATATATAACATCACTTCCTTCATGAAATCAAGTTGAATTATGAATTATGTTTTTTATAATATGAATCTAAATTCTCATCAATGTTAATAAGGGATGAACATATATGATGTTGAAGCTATCATGAAGAGTTCTCTTGCTGTCATTGGGGCAGCAAAGCACTTGAAGCGTTCTCTCGAATCAGAATAGAAAGCTGCTGCTATTAACAATAATCAGCAGAACAATCCTCAGCAGTGTATTGTATGTGTTCTGATAATTAATTTTTTGTGTGTAGAAAAACAGCTTTGAACAGCTTTGTATAAACTATGCCAATGAGAGGCTTCAGCAACATTTCAATCGGCATCTATTTAAATTGGAGCAGCAGATCAGTGATTATGTTAAGCTTCATTTTAAACCATGAAATATGGTTGCTCAGGTTGAATTTTGTTAATTGTCAAAAATGTTGAATTTTATTAGAAAATTTAAGTAAGATAGAATACTAATATAAATATGGGCTGGTAGATTCATGTATAGAATTGGAATAAGTGGGTTTTAATGCCAAATTATAACCCACTTCTCATTAATCTTCCTCAGGGGTAGTAATTAGTTTGGCTTTGTATCTTCCAATAATACATTTTCCAAAACAATTAATGGTTTTGGATTATCAATGTTGGGAGAAGATTAAGAGTGTTTGGGTAAAGTTTATATATAACCTTCTTTCTGTTATCCACAGATACTACAATTTCGAAAGTGAGTACAACTTACATGGCTAGCAATGATGGAAAGGAGGTTTCACAGGGTACACTAGTGTATAGTGCGAGGGTAATGCAGCCATTGACAGGATTACCACAGGGAACTGATGTGCATGAAGCAGAGGAGGTTTAATTTCGTGGATGGATGGGTTTCTTTTATTCAAATACTATATACCGTTCTACATTTGTTTTCTTCTGCTGTTGACATTGTTTTTTGTGATTTAATGAATAGGTGCAACAACAACTTGTCATGGAATGACTTCCAGTGAATGAATCACATGCTGACAACACCCGAGTTCTGCCCCATCGAGATCATTCTGTTGTTTTTCATCAACCAGTGGAGGTTAAATTTCGTAAATGCATGGTTTTTTTTGTTGAAATCCAAATAGAATTTTGCAGTTGTTTTTCTTACTCTTTTGACATTCTATTTTTTGTTATTGAATTAATAGGTGCAACAAAAACTTGATGTGGCTGTGCCGTTAACAGCAGAGCTTGAGATTGAACAGCTTCCAGAGAATGTACAGCATGCTAACAATAGCCGGCCATTGCAGTATCGACATCATTCTGACGTTGAATACTGTGTGGTTTCCAAAGAATAAATCTGTTCAGCAGATGTCAATCTTTGTGGTTTGTTGTGACATAAAATATTTTGTTGTTCTTCTTCTCAATAATTATTTATTGGTTTTTTCCATCAGGCACGCCGTTCTGTTGCTGCTCGACCAAGGCAGAAGGGGAAAAGATTAAGTTAATCAGGAAAAGCGGGTAGGAGGTTTAACAAATTTCATGTAGCAGATGATGATGAACTGGAGATTGATATGTATGATTCTGATGATGATGATGAGCATGACTATGACTGGGAGAACTTTATGACATCAAGTAGTTTTCGAGTTCGTGACTAAGTTTCAAATTATGATTATGTGTATCATGTACTGGTCTACTAAAATATTTTGATTTGAATTTGTTGTTTGTTGATCCCTTATTTTAAGTTTGTCTTTTGTTTTTAAAATATGAGGAGTTTGTTTTATTTGATTGTTGATGAATATATTGGAATTGATTGTTTGATCTTTAGTAGTTTTTGTTTTACTTTAATGTAAATAATTTGATTAAATAACTAAATATGTATAAATAATATAATTTTATGAAAGCAGTATTTTTCAAGTTATTTAATATTACTGACTAAAATCAAAATTTGGAATGAAAAAAATATAACTAATAATAATAATATTATAATAATAATAATAGCGATAATTATAAAATGTAATAGTTTTTGAAAATTTTATAGTGAATAAATAGTTTATTAAAAATTGTGTTTTTTCCAAAAATCAATAATTACTTTTTAAAGTATATATTAAAAATGTAATTGTATTTATAAATATGAAATAATATAATAATCATTGTAAACATTTTATTTAGTTAAGAAATAAATATTATGAGCATAAATAAATACATTTGATTGTTGATGAAAGTATGGTTATTAAAAAGAGGTGCAATTCAAAGATTGGTAAAAATTTGTAAATAATTTGATTAAATAACTAAATATGTATAAATAATATAATTTTATGAAAGCAGTATTTTTCAAATTATTTAATATTACTGACTAAAATAAAAATTTGGAATGAAAAAAATATAACTAATAATAATAATTTTATAATAATAATAATAATAATAATAATAATAATAATAGTGATAATTATAAAATGTAATAGTTTTTGAAAATTTTATAGTGAATAAATAGTGTATTAAAAATTGTGTTTTTTCCTGAAATCAATAATTACTTTTTAAATTAACATAATTAATAGAAATATGCATACTTTAATAGAAATAATTACTTTTGTGACTATGCATACTTTGATTTTATTTAAATAGAAATATGTATAATATTTAAATTAAAGTGGTTTAATTCGGTGATTTTTTTGCAATTATGACAATTTAGAAAAGTACTTTTATTTTATTCAAAATTTATTGGAAGAATATTTAAATCATTTATGCAAACAGACTGTAATTTTTCCTCCAATCAAAGTTTTTCCTTCGATGTCAAGCTTTCTTCTATTCTAATGTTTATCAATTAAGTGTGAGAATTGTAGTGTTAAAATAACAGTCCTCTTTATAGAATGTGACAGTGGTTACTAACCATGTAGTATTTCAAAAAACAATTATCATAAAACGAAAGATGATATTCAAATGCTGGTTCTTTCGACAGTGCTGAAACAATATATCTAACAAAATAACATGTGTTTTTGAAAAGCGGGAAATTACAAAGTTAAGGGAATAGTGATAAACCAAAAATAGAATTGTTTGATGATACAAAGTTCTAACATGTTGTTTTAAATCTAAGGATGTTCATGTCTTCTAACAACGTTGACATACAGCCTTTGGGGAGGAATTGTTATTGTGAATTGAAGCATATCACCTTTACCAAGTTTGTTATTCACAGCAAACTGGTACCAGCCCTTTGTCATAAACTTCTCCATCTTGTTGATTTTGCCATTACGCCGTGCAGAGCGTACATCAGCTTGATAAATTATGCCGTCATCTACATCGATCAACTCAATACTTGTCTGATTGATGTGTAAAATTTCACGTGTAACCTTGTTTGGGAAATGCTGCAGAAATGGTACCATAAGGCTGAGTTATAGAATTTGTCAGCAGTAACCCTATTATGTTGAAGGACTATGTAATTTGGAACTTACCATGACATTTTTTGTAGCCTTGTATCCAAAAGTGATTCTCTTTTCCCAGTGGAATTCGTTGTTGCATTGTTGATCATCCAACATCTGCCCATCAGATTGTTGGTTATCAGATGTTTGCATGGCAGCCTGTTTGTGTGTTGAAGACCTATAATGAATGTTGAAGAGATAGTGATTACTATAAAGGTGAAATGACGATGACATATCAACAGTGTTGAAGAGATAGAGATTACCTGAGGTTGGTTGGAATGTCAGGGTCATTCTAGATTTTCTCAGCGGTGTTGTTCCCTTGTATAGGATGTTTATTAAGGTTAATGTTCTCAGACAGCAAATCGTCATCCTTTTGAAACTGGACCTGCGATGTGTCTGCATGCAGTTGTCGTAATTGGTCGTCAATTTCCTTTCTCTGTCTCAACCATATTTCGAGATTTCTAGCATGACATGAAAACCATAGACGGAGTAGTAATAAGTAATGAATGCATGATGAAATTAGTTTTGGCAATATATAAAAGTGCCATATGCGAGGTATACCTTACTCTATGGGCCCTTAGTGTATCTGGTTCATTAAAAATAGAGCTAGAATTTAGGTGACCTGTGGGAGGGGCTGCCTGTGAGCTATAGACATGGAATATATGTTTTTAGTAAAATATGATAAGAACATATTAAATTGCAGCTGTTACAGTAAAATAAAATATTAGAAATGAAACAGAAAAAGTTTAAATGTGGAACCAGGAAAAAGTGTTTCAGAAATTCAAATGTACTCAACAACAATGAAATTTAGTCATTTTTGCAAAACGACTTAATTCTTGCAAAGAGTTATCAGATTCGTCAGAATGTTGCATTCCTTATTTCATATTCTAAAAACTAATTATAGAATTTAAACAATATGGAGAGTGAGTTAAATTATTTTTAGATTGAAGTAATGTAATGAACAGAATCGAATTTCATTCAGTAGAGTTGCTCAATCATATGTCAGAATGGACTTAAGTTACTGTAAATAGAATAAAATAGGATGAAATTTCACATAACAGACCATTTTTATAACTAATATGACATAGGTGAAGTATATTATAAGTCCTTAGTTGAGTTCTGGGAGATTATACCTGGGGTCCATTGGGAGTGCAGGTGTTTGTGGTTGCTTGATTACAACTTGGGGAGGTGAAGAAACCTCTATAGGATCTTTAGCAAATGAGACCCTTTTTTTGGGGAGGGCCTGGTCTGTATTTGGGCGGAGGCGATCCAAGTCTGTACCAATGTTATTAGTTAGGTTTTGATAAGGCATTGAGTAAACATGCATGCAAAGTAAATAGAGGAAGCGTACCGGGGTATCAAGGTTCCATCTTACGGCGTACTGTTTGTTTTTTTTAATCTGTTCCCAGACATAGTTTGAGATAGTCTTGCTTAGTAAGGACGCCCTTGAGGCGGTGGCTGTCCTCAGAAGTTGTTGCGACTTCGACAAGCATTTTTTTTATCGTGGCGTCAACATCTTGCATGTCGGTGTTGCTAGGAATATGAATGCGGATGAGCATGGAACTGATAAAGAAAGCGTATAACAATTAAAGGGAAATGATAAGAAAGATTGAAGTGGTTTGCGTACCTTTGAGGGGGTCGGCGCGGGTGATCTGCAGACATGCCTGTGTTGTTTTAGGAAGTGTGGTTGGCAACAGTGGTTTCAGTGTTCGTAACATATATAACACACTATGGTAATGTTGTAACTTAGTATTGATGAAATGTATTTGTATAGGTTATTATGGGTACCGGATTTTGGGCCGTTGGATGGATAAAGATGGTAGTTGAAAGGGCTGAGATATTTATTTATAGATTGTATTTTAAAAATATTGGGAATAAAATAAAGGAAATTATTTATGAGTAGAATAAATAGAAATATGTTATGTTGGAAACTGAGATTGTTTATCCAAAGTAATAAGCTATCAGCATGAAAAAGCTGACGCAATCATTATTTTGAAAATTGAATGAATTTTTTGTATAAAAAATATTAATAAATAAAGTAACGGAATAAAATAATTTTAAAAAGGCAACAGTTGAATGTGAAGAGGTGGGTATGGACCGACATGCCTTTGGTGAAGGGTGTGGGGTGTGAGTATTATTTGTATCTTAGGGAGGGGCTAAAAATTTAGCGTTGTTGTTTTTGCAAGCAGAGGGGCGATCGTGTAGCAGTTCTTTCGGGTGGCGCCGACGAGAGACCAAGAGTGTGACATGGGGTCGAGAAGGAAATGGGATAAGCTTGGTAGGGAGATGTTTTTTCGCCAGGGCATGGAAGAACGCCAGGTTAGAAAATGGAGGGAGAAGTTCGTGATTGAACCAGAACGCAGGGTAGTTGCTGGAAAGTTTGGACGTAATAAATGCATCTGTAGCAGTTGCATGCAAGTTGTTATGTCTGGTTTTTTTTAAGATATTATTTGCATCATAGTATTTTTCATAACATATGTATTTTGTGATGTGTATGTTTAGTGTGGGATTGATAACAAAATAGTTATTTGCATTGTGTATTCTGGATAAACTGAAGGAAAAATATATTTGGTATTCAATGGGTCAATCTAAGTAACTAACAAAGTTATGTGTGTGTGTGCAGTTTTGAAGATAAGGGAAAAAAAAAGGATGTGGCGTCTGTTAAAGAAACAAAGAATTTGTTTAAAAAAAGGAAAAGGTATTTTTAAGAATCTTATAATGTAAAGAAGTTATATTTCATGTTTGTTTTGTTGGTTGGCTGGTGAATGGGAATTGTAATAATCTGTATATTTTGTTGTATCTTCAGTGATGATGTAAAGATCAAACAAAAGGGTTCAATGCCTGGCATAGGAGCAGGATATTGTCTTGGGAAAACGGGCAGGTAATTGCAATTTATGATATACATATATAAATAATTGTATATTGGAGGGTATGTAAGATTACGTATTATTGAAAATGAACTAATTTTATTCTGGTGATATATTGCAGGGGAACTGCTGTTATGTTTGAGCATGAAGCCAATTGGACAATGGTGGTAAAGAATGCGAAGAAGTTGAAGAAAAATGTGCTTGTAAGTAAATGCAGAATTTGATTAATAAGTTTAGGTTTATAATATTAGGAGATAAATGCATTGCTAATATTTGTATATATCTGTAGAAAATTCCTACTAATGTTATCAGGAAATGTCTTCGTGGACCCATTGACTATGTTCGTCTTTGGGATTCAGACGAATCTGTTGCATATTATTGTGATGTGAAGAAGACACCGAAGAAATTAGAGAAATATCTATTAGGGAGTTGGTATCCTTTTCCAAAAGATCGAGACATAAAAGATGGATATCGTCTGCATTTTTCAATTTGATATCCACCTATAGAAGAAATTGTCGTTTCAGTTGAGCATGGTGATGGAAGCTGAAGCCCAGTATGGTTGTATGCTGGTGTTGAATCTGCTGGAAGTTAAAGAATCATTTTGTTTATAGTTGGTTTTCATTATGGGTGTTGTTTTGAATGTTATAGTTTGTTATCAGTTTAGGTTTGCAAGTATTTTGGTTGTAATGGTTGTTTTGGAATATCTGCTTTATGTTAAACAGAAAATGTCAACTTTATTATGATTGTGATGTTGAGTTTTCTGAAAACCATGTCTCATGTTTCATCTAAATCAGAAATGAAAACTGATAAAATTTGGTTATACCATAAACTAATGATAGCATACAAAATTTGCTTTGAAAATAACATAATGTGAATTTATTTATGTGACCTGCTGGTAAATTTTTGTACCAATTCTGCATCAAGTAAATAAGTATTTTAGTATCTGCAATGATTATTGTGTAGAAGAACAACAGATCATAACATTAGCCAAAACTACACAGTATTCAACAAAATAAATGTTAAAAGGGGAAGAAAATGAAATGCAGAAGTGTATATAGTATTTCAACAAAAAAGGAGCATCGATTTATGAAATTGAACCTGCCCTGGTTGATGGACAACACCAGGATGAGGTCGGTGGTGCAGAACTCGGTTGTTGTCAGGATGTGGTTCACAATATATAATTTGAGGTCACAACATTTCCCATTATGTTTTTAAAATGATTAGAGCAAGAACAGCATAACTGAGGTAACAGGAAGATGCGAAAATCTCTGAACATATTAAATGGATGGTAATGAACAATATGTGAAAAATGCTGATATTGAAGCAGATGAAACAGCTGTGAAAAGTAGACTCAGTTCTGTACCATTCATGTCGAATGTGTTGGAAAATTCAGATATTGATTATATTCATATAGAAAACGAAACATGTAAGTAATAAATATGATATGGTTCAATCTAGATATTATTGAAAATTTCTTTATATACAACATTTGTTGTTGAGAATTTGGGTTTATCATCTTCACCATGTATCAATATTTTGATTGCGTTTTTGTTGGTGGCTCTGGATAGTGCAACATAGATTTGCCCGTGTGTAAAAACATCCTTTGGTAAGTAAAGTCCAACATGATCTAGAGATTGGCCTTGTGATTTATTTATTGTCATCGCAAAAGAAACAACAATTGGGAATTGGCGTCTATTTAGTTTAAAAGGCCAAGGAGATTGTGATGGGGACATATCCATTCTTTGTATATAAACCAAGTTGCCAAAATTTATTCCATCCATTATAGATGCTTCGAGAACATAATTTACCATCCTTGTTATGATGAGTCTTGTCCCGTTACATAACCCGGCTGCCTGATCAATATTGCGCATAAGCATGATAGGCGTTCCAATCTTCAATTTAATGTGATGGTTAGGCAATCCTGATGTAGCAAGGGAACTAAGGAATTCTGGGGTTAGAATATCAACAACGCCACTGTCATGAATTTCAGATCTATCAACAGAATTTGAACTGTAATAGTTATGTATATTACCTATAGAGAAAATGAAATTGTGAGGTGGGAAAAAGAAGATATGGTTTTAGATAATGAAATAGATATGGTATAAAATTGGAACCTGGCATTAATGTGAGAACTCGATCATTAATTTGATCAACCATTTCCAAAGTTGAAGCCAATATGGCTCTACCCTTAAAGTAGTCATTCGATTGAAAGTTAGAGAGGAACTGTGGGTATGTGCTTTCAATTATGGCGTCGATAGGATCGGTGTAATCAGTAATCAATAGTTCATTTGGAATTTGAATGTTGGGATATCTGTCATTTGGTTCAGAAATTTTTCCCTCACCTATTTTTAAGAGCCAATTTGAGAATTCAAGCATTTCGTTTGTTTCATGTTGATTATGGCCGCAGTGTAGTCGCATATTCTTAGTCAAAGTTAACACCTTTACAGAATGCCATATATACGATGCATTTATTGCAGAATGGACTATATCAGAACGACTTCCCCTAGGAACAACTGGTAAAATTTGTCTAAAATCCCCACCGAAGACAACAACTTTTCCCCCAAAGGCACTATCAGAATTGCTATAACTGCTCATTACATCTTGCAATGTCCGGTCAAGCGCCTCAATAGCATGTCTGTGTGCCATTGGTGCTTCATCCCAAATAATTAATTTTGTTTGCCTTAGTAATTCAGCAACGTCATCGCCATAATTAATCTTACAAGTTGAATTTTCTAATGTGGGGACTGGTATTTTAAATTTTGAATGTGCAGTTCGGCCACCGGGTAATAATAGAGCAGCTATACCACTTGTTGCAACTGTTAAACATATATTATGCTTTGACCTCAAGGCAGCTGCTAATATTCTCTATATGTATGTTTTGCTCGTACCACCATAGCCATGCAAAAAGAAAACCTGACCTTTTTGTTCTGGAACAGCACTCATAATTTGTTCATAGATCAACTTCTATTCATCTAAGAAGATAAAATCAGATATGTAAGAAGTACACATGTAATACATAGAGTGTAATTATAAACATTTGCACACACCTGTCATTGCCGCAAACAGATTCGCAAATTCAGATTTCATTGTAGGGATATCATAATTTCTTTCATCATATATAAACCTATTTCCTAGCTGTCGCAGGACATAATCATCTGGATATGGAATAGGTTTAAAATCTTTGAGAGTGCTCCGATTTGCTTGTAGTATTTTTTCGATTTCAGTTAATGTCAAATTCTGTAATTGATATTCTGATAACACCAAATCTGCAATACAGAAGAATAATGTTGTTAAATTAAAAATCAATTACCGAGACTGTGATGCACAAAAGCTAAAAACAATGAGATTAAATATGTTATCACTTGAATTATTAGCCAAAATCCTCTGTTTATATAAGATTCCATCAGATAATAATTGAAAGGATTCTTTCCAAACATGAACTGGCCTATTTACAGCTCCGGACAGGAGCATAACGACAAAAAGTCTCCTCAGAAAATCTCTAGACCCCCATTGACTTGCCTCTCTAATGGCACCAATATACTCTCTATCGTCTTGAAGGAATTCCATTGCAAAACAGGCATCCCAAAAAGAATGGAATTGAGTGTCTCCGATCTGGCGTATGTCCTCATATGAGGTTGGTCCCGTGACTATTGTCAACATCATCCATAAGTAATAGAGTTCTCCAGTAGTTGGCGGAACCCATATCAAACGTCCAATAGTGAAACCTTTTTTCCGAGGCTTCCATAAACGTTTTGTCTTGACATAAACAAATTTGGAGACAAATTGTGCATATGTTAATAATTTGGCTTCTTCATATTTGGCATTAGCGACTAACCATTCAGTAAACATTGATTCGGTGACACTCGCTTTTTCTAAAATATCTTCCATGCGAGCAAAATCAGTGTAGTAAATTGGTTTCTCTCCTATCAAATGATAAAAAATCCGTTCCACAGATGGTTTCCGACCATGGATATTATATGAAAAAATTCGCTAGCACGCCTCACTTGGTGAAACATACCTGCAATCCAAATATTGTTTTATCTCATCAACTGGTTCCGTTCGAGTTTGGGAATCTGACTGGGAATTCACTATTGTAGCTGTTATTCTATCATATCCTTTATGTATGTATTTGAAAAGATATTTGATGGAAGTGCTATGGTTGCACCATTCCATATTAATATGCGCACGGTATTTTAAAAGTAGCCCAGCATTGTATGGCACAACATGGCGGTTGTCCAATGATATTCCGTATTTGAGAATTGTGTGTGTTTTTAATCTCCTTCTATATAGTGGATAGCCCTCTGAATCAATTATGGTAACTTCATTGAATTTATTTGGGAAAATTTTTGAACATCTTCGATTCTTCATACACGGTGAAGTGATGCGGGCAAGACCGCATGGACCATGCATCATGTTCTATTTGACCAGACAATATAAATCAGGATAGCAAACTGGGTCTGGAATTTCAGCACATATGATAGCATCAATATCAGATGGGGTGGGATATTTGCTTTGAGGATGCAAGAACAACAGAATATGTGCGTGTGGCAGTCCTCGCTTCTGAAATTCAATTGTGTACAGAACTAAAATAATTGAAAAACTGCATAGCTCAGAAACAAAATTTCAATGTAGGCAACAGATAAAAATAGAAGACATAATTGCATAAGAGACGTACATGCTATTACTCTGCCCAGGACATGTTTTTTGGTTAAATCTATCATCAATTCGTTGAATTTGATTTTGAAGATCCTGGAAATTATATCGGGCCTGTCATGTGGCTTCAAACCAGTCCCCGCCAAAAGTTGCAAAATTTCAGGCCAAGTCGGATTGCATGTGAACGTCACAAATAAATATGGAAATCCTAGTTTGCTGGAAATTGCTATGCCATCTAAATAGAGTTGGTCCATATATCTTTTGCTTCCGATATAAGATGACGGGAGCACAAATCTTTTTCCTTTTTTACCTGTTACGTCCTGGGAAGTATTGCCATACTGGTCATTTAATTGCTTGTATTTTCCAACTCGCAATTTTGACTGATTCTTGCGCAACCAATTGAGTCTCTCAGATTCCATCATTGCATATCCATCGACCAAAAATTGCTGGAAAAGCCTGCGTGAGTGGAGCAGAGTCTTAGCCTCGATATCACGTTGCTGCAATCTAAAACACAACCAACCTTTAATGGTTTGTCAATTTTTCTTCATAACTAAATGCTCATGTTGGTACTTGTGGAGTATATTATTTCGATAACCATCCTCACCGTACACAAAAATAAGAGGATACTGGTATGCAAGGTATGTTGGGTGGAACTCATCTATCCTCTGTAATTCTCCATCCCTTGCATGGACAATAATGTCCCTTTTAGAGGCTGAATCAACATCACCGACAATTAGTGCTGCTACTTCGGAAACAGTAGGAGTGTTGTAGAGTCTTCCATCATGTTGATGATCATAAATAAGCTTTAATTTCAAGTTTAAGAATGAATTACCTTCCAACAGATCCCTTGCCATTCTAAAAACCTTGGCATGAACATTACAGTCATCTAACATAATTTTTAATTTGGCAACAATATCTCTCATAATCCCTTTGTTATCCCTGTTTGAAGTGAGATAGTAGTTTTTAATGAGATAGAACTGAATGCAAAATAATAATACAAATTTGAAAACAGTACAATTACCTAAAATAGTCTATCCTATTTTCAATTTCATTATTGGTGTCATAGATATAGAGTTGGGCACATTGTGGTGGATGACCGACCGCTGGTAGCAAACCACCAATTCTGTGACATGTTTATCCGTGAAGCCTTAAAGTTGGTGGTCCTATTCCATTAGAGTGTGTTCTGTCAAATTTCATACCTGGTGATGTGAAAGAAAACATTGCATTGTAGGTTCTGATATTGGTTTGGTAGTTGTTACTTTCAGGTGAACTTTGTTTGCCGTACAAGAGGTTCTGTATAAGGGATGGTGGTTCTTTGAGAATAGGCAGTACAATTTTCCCTCCCTTGCAACAGATGGTGAACTTAGGATTTGCAGTGTCGCGTGATTTTCGCATGCGTTCTTGGTACCACATTTCTGCCCCATAGAACTCGCATTTATATATAGGGTTGCCAATATCAAAATATCCTGCATTCAAATCAATGCCTAATCTATCGGTGGAGTCACCATCTGAGTTCGAATTGTCTGTCGCAGTCTGATGATCATCAAAATCAGAGAGACCTTCATCAGATGAATAAGCAGCGCTATTGATATGGTGATTTATATTCTCCGTATTGACGACATTTGATGACTGAGGATCGTGATTTATGGCATTGTGGATTGGAGCAGCAAGACCAGTTGACGATTGAGGATCATTCGTCAGATGAGTGGGAATTTTGTGTACATCAGGCACATCTTGTGTTGGAGTGACGATTGGTATGTTATGATCCGAATTATGCAATGTATCCTGTTGCATCGGCGTAGGTCGAGTGGAGTTATTTGTATTCTTGTAAAGCCACATAACAGAATGGTGCAATAGATTTTTATTGATTCCAACATTATTCTGGTGCGATGTTGGGATAGTTTTCAAGTAGGGATGGATATGCGAATTTAGCCTGGTATTTAAAATCAACCTCCTCCTCTTTCTTGCAATGAAAGCAGCAGCAAACTTTGAACCAGAAACAGATGGATAGACATCAGTTGACTAAAAAACCTTAGGGACAACATTGATAGACCTTGGTAGGTTTGCTGCTTCCATATCAGCTAGATTAAACAAATCAGTGGTACCATAGCCATGTGCATGTTTGTTTTTCTTAAAATTCATTATGAGCTTTCGTCTTTTCCTTGCATCAGCAGATTTCGTGTTACCAATCCGTAATCCTGGAAGGTTTGGTGCCTGCATATCAGGTACATTAAAGAAATCAGTGGTACCATAACCATGTGCATGTGAGTTTTTCTTAAAGTTCATTATCAACTTTCGTCTTTTCCTTGCATCAGAACATTTCCTGTTACCAACTGGTAATTCAACAGCATCCATAGAATGAATCAGTTTTATCAACGTTCTAAGAAAATACAGTTTAAATTCAATTAGAAAATGTAGTTCAAATTTAGTTTAATGTTGTATGAGTAAGGAGAACTCAAGGGAACAGGGAAATATCTATATAAAGGCATGGGAAAATATCTACAGCAGATTTGTGTGCTATGTGGAATCAGCAGGGGCCCCAAAGAACACTCGAGTTGCTTTATATAGATGAATCATAGTTTTTCCATTTTTTTGAATATATATATTACATGATGTGATTAATATGTTGCATAGCACACAATTGGGACTGTTGGCACGTGAAACAAAACTTGTCAAGTGTTATAATTGTAGTCCACAATGATGGCTTGCTTTATATAGATGAATGATAGTTTTCCAATAGTTTTGAATATATATATTATATGATGTGATTATGCTTTTGGATAGCACACAATGGGGACTGTTGGCACGTGAAATTAAATGTCATGTTAAATAAGCTGGACCCATCTTTTTAGTAGTAAAATGTTATAATACAATAAAGACAAAATGCTTATGATGCTGAATATATTGGAATAAATAGAAAGGTTTGGCATACCAAATAAGAAATTAGATCTGGTGTGAAGAACCATAACTCTTGTTACTACTTGCTAAACTGGGTTATTTGGTTCCATGTTCAAAATCAATGGCAACAGAGGCAGGGATGGGAGCTGCAGATCTGGTGGATACTTTTGAAATTGCAAAGTTGAGCATTCAAGTAAGTTTGCTAGTAATTAAATTAATTCATGTTTGTTTTCCAATTTTATTTTCAAGACACTATTTCTCGTTGGTACAAATCACAAAAAACAGTAGACAAATTCATGATGGGAATATATGAGGTGTAGTCGTTTCCAGAAATTGATCCAACATTTGTTAGAAGCCACATAACAGATCTAGCAAAGACATGGACGATAATAAAGAATGATGGAAATGTTTCTGAAATTGGATTTAATGGAAATGAGGATGTTCCCCTGGTTGTCGCTGGTTGGACGGAGCTGCAACAACTGTATGAACTTCCAAATGATGTGGCTGTAGTTGTTGCTTTTTATGGGAACAACAAATTTGGAGTCGGTGCATTCAAAGTGGTAACTGGGTTGGAGGATCTACCAATATTTCATAGTAGGTACATAAACCAGAAAGAGATATAGGCATTTGATGTTGAGCTTTCAGAGGAAATTGTGTCCAAACCAAAATTAGTTGAGTTAGAAGATTCAATGTTACAAATCTTTATTATACATTCATTTGTTTACTTTGAACTGATTTTCCATTTTAAACCATTATGTATGATAGAAATTGCAGCCAGAATTCAGAACTGTTCTGAAAGATCATGAATATGAGGTTGTGACATTGTGCGGCCACAATGGCTGGAGTCAAATGCTACTGATTTTGAACATAGATGATCCACAACGCACAAAGATAGGATATGAATGGAATTTATTCTGTGACTCAAATCAGCTAAGGGCAGGAGACAGAATCAGATTCAGATTGGATGTAAACGATGTAAACAAAAGATGCAACGTATTTAAGGTTTCTAAGTTCTAAGTTTCATGCAAAATATGTATTTCATAGTCAATGTTTGTAATTAGTACTTAAGTGTTTAATACACTGCTATCTTTTATGTGAATGGTTAAGATGTATTGATTTTTAAGGAATGTCTGCTTGTCACTGGTTGTTAGTGAAATTGGGATTTCAAAACTAAATTATCAACCTTTGAATTATAAAATTGGCAACAACCTGGCTATCATAGGTGATGATGGAAAACAAAGAGTTATATGACATACAATATGATACATTACATGTTGCAGGCAGAGAGAAATAAAATTTCTGTAATTTACATGTAGCATCCAAGATAACTACGAAAATCAAAAGGTAATAAGATTGTATATAATTTAGATGTAGCATCGTAGATAACTACCAAAATCAAAAGAGAAACCAATTCCAAAATAGAGCATTACAATAGGGAAACGAAAACAAACATCTAGTCCAGCTTCTCTAACTTAATAATATTTTTGAGTTTCTTGTGAGTTTTAGTAAAATCACACGCAGCCTGCCTCTTTGAAGTTTGTGCGATAGATTCAGGTTCACAAATGGATGTAATTTCCAAGTCCTGGAACCAGACAAAAAGTGTTAACACAAAAGAAACCATTTTGGAATTAAGTATTTTTGTAATTTAGTTGCACACTATATATACATACCATATCTATGCCTGGGTCCTCTAAGGAATCAGAGTCACCATCATCCACAGGATCTGCATCATCACTCTGAAATTGGCAGCACAGATTAACAGTTAAAGTATATAAATAAAAACAGAAATAGACCAGATTAGACTTTGTAATATATTTGTACACAATAGTTGATATGCATACCAGTGACATCGTAGAATCATTCAATGAATCAGATCCGACCTCATCAAGAGGAACAACGTTTTGCATTTTTGAAATTGCGATTTCCGGTCCAGCAGCACAGACAGGTTGGACCTCAACAATCTTGCAGGATAAAAAAATTGAGATAAAATTAAAATGTAGTTGATAATAAGTTTATAATCAAATTGAGTGGTCTCATTGTTATGTATACCACAGCTACATTAGGGGCATCCAGTGAACTGAAGTTTATGTTATCAATACAATCCGCGATCCCCCTCTTTGAAGTTGGTGTAACAGGCTCATTGTCACAGGCAGATGTAACCTGTATTTCATGTGAGCCCAAAAACTGGTTAAAACAATAGAAAGGTGAGTGGCAATAAGTTTGCAACAAAACGGCGGAAGCGAATCATTTAAAAAATTGCATCAGACCTCATTAACAGACTCAACATTCTTCATCTTTGGAATCAGGAATTTAGGTTCAGTGTGATAAACATATTGGATATCCACATCCTGACAGGGGGGAAAATTAGAGAAGCAATGGGAATATGTGCATGCTGAATTCTGTGTGCTAATTGGCATACATACCGAATCTAGGGAACCAAACTTAACGTTATCAACGAAATCTCCATTCTTTCTCTTTGAAGTTGGCGTAACAGGTTCAACATCACATATCGGTGGAATAAGCATTTGCTGGTTTGTTGATATACATACGACAGAAACACCCGAGGTGTCGAAACCTGAGGCGTTGCCTTTTTCCAACCTGTCTGGCCTCTACACAGTTGATCCAATATAAGTGGGGAAAACATAAAGAAACTGTAAAGGCCACAATAAAAAACATCTAATGACACACATAGAAAGACAGCAAACCTGTGATAGATGCGATGTAGATGTTGGGGAAGAATTTGTAGATAGCTGCGACACAGTATGCAGATGAGGTGGTGTGCTTTGGTCAGATGTTGTTGTCTTGTACACAATAAAGAGGAAAATAATAAATTGTTTAACAAAGGCAAAAAGAACATTTATAGTCAACTACAATGAGAGATACCTGAGTTATCTCCCACGGAGCCTTCAGCTGTTTGACAGCAGCTTCATCTCTAAGAAGCATGACAACAGAGCAATTTTCCCATTCAGGCTGCCACTTAACTCTAAAAACCATCTCCAATTGCAACATTGCATCGAGTCCTAATGGGAACTCCAGAGGATTCGTGATTCCTTTCTGCATTTTTTCCTCTGAATCAGGACCCACAAAAGCACCCAAGACATGTTTTTCAGAATGAAATATAAATATAAATACAAAATTACACCTTCACAAGCGAATCACGCATTTGAATAGCTGAGACCCCTAACAGTTGATTACATTCTCTATCCCAGAAAACAAATTTACAGCGCCTCTTAGAATAAATAACCTCTATCTCAATCTTGAACCTGGCAAAACACAATAAAGAGCATAAAAATTGAATTATAAATTTAACGATTGAAACATGACGTAATCCAATTAACTTTAACCTAACAGCACCTTAAAATCTCAGTCTCTGTAATATGTCCAGCCTCACATATAAAAGGCGGGCCATCTCCACGAGAAACTTTTGGACATTCATGACATGCATGATAATACCAGCCATGTTGTGAGGCAAGAATTTTTGTTGTTGTCGCAACAGTAGCACAAAAGGTAACCTATGTAAAAAAAGCAAAACCATAACCAAAGTATCAAGATAATTTTTATTTAGAAGCAGAGACACAACATACCTTTGAAAGTTTACAGATTTCATCAAGAGGGAGCACAATTGCCTTTGAAATGATTTTTTCAAAAGGAGTTGCTGGTGAACCAGCCGTGTTCGGCGAATAATGGGAAGATGTGCCTTTGGAGAGTGTAACAACCGACGCAGCAGGAATGCTGAGTTGCAACACAATTTTTTTGTTTAAAACTTAACATAAACAGAAAACCATCAAATTTAAAGATGCAACATTCATACAACCTTTTAATAAAGTCGTTGATTGGTGAAACATCAGCATTAATCAATAATGCAGTGACATTAAATGTATTGGAAACAGATAGAGGATATTTCCCTACATCAGATACATTCAAAACAAATTAGATCCAAGTTAAGAAAACAATTTAAAATAAATATGCCAAGACGAAAATAACATTAATAACCTTCTTTATTAACTTTAGCATATTGAAGGAGAAGAACAGTTGGTCCAGATTGACCAAGATGTTCCCTGTGGAATTTCATAAACTGATCCGCATATGCCTCCCATAAAGTACAGTTAATGACATTGTTCCTGCAAATCCAGGGGAAATTTAACAGGAGCGACAAATACAACAAAGAGCCAGGGTATAAATAATATACAACCAAACCCACGCATTATCCCTAAGCATCAAATTAATCTGCTGTTTCCTTCCTTCACTATGGTTTTGGGTGAAACCTATACTTTCCACCATACCAATAATATCTGCGAACAAAACAAACAATAAACAGGGATATAACAAACAGGACAGTAGATGAATAATGACGTGAGTCAAAAGAAACATTATAACTTATGAGCATATCCTTTTTGAAGTTGCCAGTAATGATATCACCAAAACTGGTAAGGGAAAGCGGAACCGCCGGTATATTATGCTCCCCAACATCGGCAATAGAGGTTCCACCAGTAAATTTGGCCATAAACCGGTGCGACGAAGGCTTGAATACCAAATTATTTTGCACAACCTAGAAATTTTATATAGTGTATGTAGTGCCAACCTCCATATGGGACCAAAAGCCTTTTCCACCACCGCTGGCACAACCATATGCATGTCATCACCCTTACAAATGCAAAAACACGAAATAACATCAAAAGACAGCTTAACAACATAATCAAAAACAACATAGACCACCCAAACAACATACATGGCTGTAAAAGTGAAGTTACAAGCTATAATATAAAAATAGGAAACAACAACATAACACTAAAAGAAACAAAGTCACGGCATCATCAACCACAAGCATTTCACACCCAAACAACAAACATGGCTGTAAAACTCAACCTACAAACTATAATATAAAACAGGAAATTACACCATAACACTAAAAGAAACAAACTCACAGTATCATCAACCACAACCATTTCAAAGTGGCGTTTGGTATTCATCACGACTGGCCACAAATGTTGGACGCGGACCGCGACCTTCCTAAGGTCCTTCGTATCGTTAACGTCACCCAAAGATGTAAACGGACGCGCTGTTGGAGTTGATGAACGCGGGAGAGTAGAAAGCAGAGAACGCAATATGTTGTATTGGAATGAAGAAGAAGAAGAACAAACGGATAAGGAAGCAGAAGTTGGGAAATGAGCTATGAGCAGTGGTGCATTAAATGCAGCATGGGATGGTAAGATATTATCAACCAAAACATTTTAAGTGCAACGCATGAAGAATCAAGGAATTGAAAGAAAACATTTCCAAAACACTCAGCAGCAGCCACGTCAATAAATGCCAGGTGGAGGGTTGGGGAAGCAGGAGGGCAGGATAGTCTTTTCCCTAGGCATCTAATTTCTTATATGTAAGATACAACAAAGGTGTAAGAACAACTAGAAGGGTTCAGATCTCTTCAATTTCAAAGTTATTTTCCTCATAATGTTATGATTAGTCATTATATCATTTTTAAGAAGAAATTAAGATGAAATTTATTTTCTTGTACAATCCATCAAATAATTTTTTTAAAGGAGAACAGTTTAATGAACCCATTTTAATTTGATGTATTGTATTATTAACTAAAAAATTTTCAAACCCTCGTTTCAAAGGAGAATTGTTTGATGAACTCATTTTAAGAACGAAGGTTGGAAAGTTTTATCGTTGACGAACCCGGCTTAAGAATAAAGGTTCGAAATTTATTATGAAAAATCTCTTTTACTTTAAAAAATGAGTTTTATTTCGGTTTTATATGCAATATAGCGAAGGGCGTCATGAAAATATATGCATTTTGTGCATCAAATCTATAGTACACTTCAATGAAATTCATATGTTTTGTACTCCCTCTGTCCCACAATGAATAACTCATTTGGAATAAAAAAGTTATAAAATAAATGATCCATTTTAATGTCCAATTCACCTTTTCCAAATCTTCCCCTTTAATTAGTATTACTTTCATCATTCTTAATACTTGATAAATGATACTTGTTGCGGTGAGAATCGGATATCAAGCTATTATATTAACTTGAATCACAAAATATTGAATATTAACCACCGAACTTTAATTTATCCAAAGGAAATGGAAAAGATCGAATAAAACCCTAATTGTGCAATGTAACAACAATGCGAAGAGATCTAAAGGTTCGGAGGTTGGTTATACTAAGGGAAGGTATTAGCACCCTAAGTATCTATAGTATCCTATAGAAACCTCTTGAAAGTATTTGTGTTATGGTAATTTGCTTGCTAATGTTTGGAAATGTTCTATTTTTGGATTTTATGAGATAAATAACCTAATGAGGTTTATTCCTAGTGTGCTCACCAAGACATCGCAGTCTTATGCCTATGTATCCTAACAAGGATGGAATCAGAGTAATCGTAGTTCACCTTAATATGGGTGAAGAACACTTGATGGTGATCAAGGTTCTAAGGGGAAAGTAAGTGTTCATAACAAAACACTTACATGACTTAACAAAGCTAAAGAGTTTACAAACTCTAACCTAAGGCTATATTGAAAGGTTAATGGCCTAACCAAGTCACAAGGGGTAGGTAGGGGAGTACTAAGCTACCTAAGACATAAAGTCAACAAAAGAAATCTTTCCTTTGGATTTAGGCAACAAAAGAAAAGAGAATAGGATGAGTGCTAACAATTTAACATCACTAGAGGACGACTTGATAAAGTCAAAACAAACATGAGTATATATGATGGTGGATGAGATGAACAAGAATGATATTCAAACATAATGTCAAAGTAAACATGACAAAGGATAGAGGAGGACATTCAAACATGGTATCAACCAAAGTGAATAAAGAAAGGTAATGTTCAAACATGACCTCAATCAAAGGAAACAATACATGAATGACTTAACAAAGTCATATGAACATAAACAAGTAAGCACATGAATAAAGATGTGGCAACATCTAAAGGAAACCTTTAACAAAGTCACAAATAAACATTGTAACAATAATAAACAAAAATATGACAACATTCAAGTTAAGACTTTACAAAGTCACAAATCAACATGGTAATAACCAAATTAAACGCATAAGCATGGATGAACATAATCAAATGTGTATATGAAATGTGTTTCAAACAAGAATGAGGTTTCATGGCATATTGAGATGTTTATTCAAGGAATGTTCATAATAATAACATGTAAGTAAGAAGTATGAACACATAAGCAACAACATGTGAGCATAGACATGGATGCAACAATATCAACAACATCATCATGAAGGATATGACAATATCATGGTCATGGAATCAATATCAACATTTGAATCAAGGCATGGATATAACAATATCAAACGAGGATTCAAATCAACATGGATATAACAATATCAAACAAGGATTCAAATCAAACATGGATATAAAAATATCATTGTTATGGATATAACAATATCAACATATGAATCATGGATGAAAAGTTCAAGTATACAACTAGGATAAGCATGAACTAAGGTCAAAGTTGGGACATGGATTAGGGTTTACTAACACCACTTAATCATGAATACAATTTAAGAATTCAAACAATCATGGACAAGTTATAACAGCACTTAATCATGATGAATACAATTTAAGAGTTCAAGCAATCATGGACAAGTTATAACAACACTTAATCATGAATACAATTTAAGACATGGCTTAAGACATCAAGGTAACAACCAAGGTGTCATACCCCAAATTTTGACCACTAAGATTCCCATCATTGTGCAAATCATCATCACAATACGGATGTACCTTTATGCCTCATCAATCTCCTCAAGGAATTGTTGAGCATTCACTATAATCAAGCTTAGGGTTTCAAGCCCTTTCAGAGCTTTTAGACAAATGATCAATCAAGGAATGACATGATCTTCAACTTGTCTAACCTCTTAAACATCCACAAAGGATCAAGAGGACTCCCACATCAAGAATTAAGCACAAGAGTGCAACATTTCAAGTGGATCAAGCCTCAAGTTCATCTAATACAAAGTCAACTGACGCAGAAAGTCAAAGTTTGACTTTTGGTCAACTTTGAGCTTCACAAGCCATTACTCAAGAAATTATGATGGATGATTTAATTTGATCAAATTAAAATCAAGAAATCATGCAAAATTGCAAAATTGATCAAATTGAAAGAAACTTAGAAATTTTTTCTAAGTTAAAATCATGTTCAAGTGCACAACTTTTCAAGGTTGTAACTGTTGACCCAAGCATCCATTGATTTTGCGTAAGGGCTACTTTTAAATAGGGTATTTGATACTTCAAAATTGTAGAAGGAATCAACTCAAAATATCAAAAGGATTGAAAGATATAAGTGATCAAAGTTTGGAATTCTTAATGTCTGATGTTCTGACATTGCATATGACATCGCTAATATTTTTCCAGCAAGAATGTCCCAACTTCAAGGATGTTTTTCTCCATGATCCAAGTTGATTCAAGCCAAACCTTGAACATCAAAGTTGAAGTACATCATCTCAGCTTTCCAGAAAGTCCTAGAACATCCTTGTAGCATACTCGAGCAAGGAGATATGATTTTTGTAAAGAGCATTGATATAGCAGAATTTTCATGACAGCTTTTAGGACAGATTTGACTACACAAGTTCAAGACCATGAAGCTGAACCGAGACTAAAGTCAAACATCAAAGTTAAAGTATGTCATTAGGGCTTTCCAAAATGTATAAGAAGTCCCATTAATTCAACTTGAGCAAGGAGTTATGAACCTCACAACATGCCTTGCTCGAGCTAATTTTTTAGGACAGATTTTGCGCACTTTTCTTATGCCACCCAATTTTCAAGCTTTGTCACCATGCAAGACAAGCATCAAAGATGCAATTCACTTTAACTCAAAATATCATAGTGGATTAAACGATACAAGTGATTAAAGTTTGGAATTATTAGTGTTCAATGTCTGATGTTCTGACATTGCATATGACATCACTAATATAGTTCCAGCAAGAATGTCCCAACTTCAAGGATGTTTTTCTCCATGATCCAAGTTGAACCAAGTCTAGGGTCAAACATCAAAGTTGAAGTATGTCATCTCAGCTTTCCATAGAGTCCTGGAACAACCATTCATCATTCTTGAGCAAGAAGTTATGGATTTTACAACAAGGCTTGCTGCAGTTGATTTTTAAGACATGTTTCAGGACAGATTTGCACATTTCTTGTGCCACACGAATTTCCAAGCCTTATCATCACTTTGGACACCTCTGAGGATCAAATCTAAAGGGGACAATCACTGAGGCAAGCCTCCAAAGTCCTTGGAACAAGAAGTAGCATGCTATTCCTAAAAATCCCTAAAAGAGGGACAAGACTCCAATTTTGGATTGGAGTATTTAATAGATGCTTAGAGGTGGCATGGACTGACACATTTGCAACTAAATTCAGTCAAGATTCCTCCAACAAGTAGGGAACCAAAGCTCTGTGTTCTAACCTCTATTCAATGGCTAGAGGAGACTTGGATTTTCATTGGCCAACATTGGCCAAACCTCTGCTGCAGCCACCATTCACTATTGTTGCGAAAACAAACTTGCTATACTATAAATAGAGCTCATTTGTGTTCAGTTTGAGTACACCAAAGCCATCAAACAGATGCTTTCCTCAAAATCTCTTCTTTCACCTCAAATTTACCTTCCAAAGCAAGTAATTCTGATTTTTTGAGTTAGAGAGCAATTCCACTCAAACTAATCACACACACACCTCATATATATCATATGCAAGCTGTGCAAACTATCAAAAGTGACCTGTAATCACAAAATCACAAAGTCACTTCTCAAAACCTCAAAATGGCACTTTTTTGCATTTTTCAAGTCATGTCTTGATTCAGTCACTTACCAAACCAGATAAAACCTCAAACACACTCCAAATATCATCCTTGAACTATCCCAAATGGTTCCCAACATCTGGAACACCATTGCGGGGAGTTGCTATTTTGGTCACTTTTAACCCCTTTTGCAAGAAAGGGACAATTTGTGTTTTTGCAGGTACCAGTTGATTCCAACCATCCTAAAAGCTTCTAAGAGGTCATTTGAGGGTGTCCAAAGCATCAAATTATTTCTGGAACAAAGCACTTGGTAGGTTGCACAAAATCTCCAAAAAAGAGGTAAAATTCATAACTTGAATTATTTGAATCATGCTTTCCTTTGATGTCCACATACATGCATCATATTGAACAATTCTTGAAGAAAAAATGTAGTCCTTGATGTGTATGTTATGATCCTCCTACTGTTTTCACTTTAACATGTTTATATGTGGAGTTTATGTTGTTTTAAACTTAAGGTGCAGATCTGGTCTTTTTGCCTTGTGTGTGATGTACATTAAGTTTCAGTATGTATGAGTAATACCAGTTGATTCCTTGCGAAAAATTGGTCAAGATAGGTTCTTACGGATTTCAATTTCGTTAAAAATTGAGCGAGTTATGAATGTTTGAAAATTTGATAAGCAAAGAAGTTTAAACTTAAGGTGCAGATCTGGTTTTTTGCCTTGTGTGCGTTGTACATTAAGTTTCAGTATGTATGAGTGATACCATTGGATTCCTTGCAAAAAATTGCTCAAGATAGGCTCTTCCAGATCTTAATTCCGTTAAAAATTGAGAGAGTTATGAATGTTTGAAGTTTGATAAAAAGATGTTGAAAATCAAGGTGCAATTCTGGTTTTTGTCTGATGTCGAATGTGATGTTGTAACATCGTCCCTTTTCTCTTATATTCAAAACTCATGAGTGATGTCTCATGAGTGATGTTGTGACATCACATTCCTCTTTTTCTTAGTTTATCTTCAAAACTCAACCAATTCTTTTACATAGCAAAAATCATCATTTTCAAAATCTGTTTTATACACTTCTTATTCATACTTCAAAATATTTTATTCCACAAAAAAATTAGTTTTATATTATTTATTTAATATAATTAGTATTTTTGTGAAAAATTCCTTTTTAATGTTTTTAAAACATTTTAAAAATGAATTCTCATATTGAAAATCAAGACCAAATGAATTTTATTTCATCTTGTGATTAAAACATCATTTTTCAAACCCCAACCAAAAATCACAAGTTGCTTATTTGGTATTTTTATCATTTTGTATTGATTTTCTTTTACGAATTTACTTTTAAAATGATAAAATTAGGATTTCTTCGATTTTCACCATCATAAAACTTTTTCAAACACTCATGGGCCTCTAATAGAGTGTAAGACCCAATCCTTTTTTGACTAAATCATTTTTGGGCCTCAGTATATTGTATAAGTCCCGATACCGTAAAAAACAAACGGCGCGATCGTCGCCTTTTCAAAACAAACCTGGGCCTCTCCTTGAGCTATAAGACCCATTCAAAACTTTTGGGCCTCTATTAGAGTGTAAGACCCAATCCCCTTTTAACCAAAACATTTTGGGCCTCAGATATTGTATAAGCCCCTTTGCGTTAAAAGAAAATCTCGGCGCGATCGCCATTTCAAAAACAAACTTTGGGCCTACCCTCGTGTTATAAGCCCCACTCTTTTTTTTTTAACTTTTTGGGCCTCTTGAGAGAGTGTAAGACCCATCCCTTTGTACAGAAAACCTTTTTTGGGCCACAGTCACTTGTATAAGTCCCTCTGTACAAATTCAAACAGTGCGCTCACTGATAAAACCCTGAGCCTCTCCTTGAGCTCTAAGCCCCAAATCTTTCTTTTTCAAAGCACTTTCTCCTTTGATTTTGAATATATTGTTGTTTTCAATCTTTCTTTGTTGAACAACTAAACAAACAGCATGGAAGCTCTACAACCGAGTAAGTGGTTATTGCTTTCATTTACCGCTTGCATATACATATAACTGTATTGTGGGGCTGTTTCACTGTAAGTCTTCTTTCAGAAACTCATATCAACTGTGTAATAATAGTATAGATATTTCGAGTTTCCCCGGCAACTACGTCTAGAACTAGGTGACGCCGTTTCGTTTATTCGTAGAAATAGACAACTAGATCCCCAATAGGATCACCAGATACAGTCTTCTCTTCGGCTGTCCTCATTAGGAATTGTCAAGAAACTCTACTCCCAGAGATGAATGTATTCTCCGTGAATGGCATCTTTGAGTTTCTTCCAAATTCTCAAACTTTCCTGACTTGATCTATTCCGTGTGAATAGCTTTCCTTGATTTTTTTGGGGTTTAGGGACCCACGGGCTTCTTAAAAGCATCGGCCTCCTCTTGGGCATTGTACAAGGACCAACAGGCTTCCTAAAAGCAAACCCGCCTCTTCTTGGGCTTAGTACAAGGACCCGTCGGCTTCTTAGAAGTATTCACAGCCTCCTCTTAGGCTTTGTATAATGATCTCTTCCTCCGGGAATGATAGCCTCCTCTTGAGCTTCGTACAAGGACCTCTCGGCTTCTTAAAAGTTTCCAGCCTCCTCTTGGGCTTCGTACAAATTGTCCCGATGACCTCCTAGAGGTATAGGAACAGAACTTAATCATCTGCATAGAACAGTCCTTTCAAAGAGTCTACTACTGTTTCTCAAAGCATAGTACAAAAGATGAAACTCTAGACTTGGACAGTCTAATCTCCTTGAGTCTCAAAGACATTCTCAAGTGACCCCTTCGTTAAGTAGGAAGAAAACCCGTAGACTCGGAGAGTCTCAATACCCTTTGGATTTCCCGTTTCCTTGAAGAACAGGAATAACCCGGATCCTTGAATCAAATCCTTGAGTACAGTGTTGCTCATATAAGAACTGATTTTCTCTTTAAATCAGCATACTGGACCTGTCACTCAACTGAAACAACAACCATAGCCTCCTCTTGGGCTTTGTACAATAATTCTCCCCAGCGGAGTCAAACAACGTTTAGCCTCTCTCTCGGGCTTTGTACGAGACACATAAGAGACTCCCTCGTTGAGTCAATCACCCCTTTAGCCTCCATCTCGGGCTTTATACGAGATACAAAAAGGTTCTTATTGAGCCAAACAAATTTTAGCCTCCATCTCGGGCTTCGTACGAGATACAAAAAACTCTCTTGTTGAGTCAAATAACCTTCATCTCGGGCTTTATACGAGATACCAAAAGACTCCATCATCGAGTCAAAACCTTTTAGCCTCTCTCTCGGGCTTTGTACGAGACACATATTAGCCTCCTCTTAGGCTTTGTATAAGAAAACCACTGGTTGGTCCAATCAACCTTTTAGCATCAAAGCTGCGCCTCGTTTACAGTATGCAAACATCAACAACTCTTTCCCCTTCATCTAATCGCTGTAAGCGGCAAGCCTCTGGATCATCTACATCCATGCCACTGTCCCTCTTTTAGCATGAGAAATTCTTAAGGAAATATGGCATTGCTCTACACTGAGTTAAAGTCTTCTCCTTCAGGTTAAAACCCCCTATAAAGGAAATTATGGCATTGCTAGGATCCGCGTATCCCGGTTAAAGTAATCCTCCTTTACAGTCAGTCACCCAACAGTTGTGACAAACAAACCCCCTTAAGAGATGACAAGTTCTCTCTAAAGTCAACACCTTTAGCTTCACATCTTGGGCTTCGAACAAGATACAAATAGACCTTTCAGCTTCATATCTTGGGCTTTGAACAAGATACAAACCACCTTTCGCTTCACGTCTTGGGCTTTGAACAAGACACCAAAACACCCATCTCCTCCCATAGAATAGGAGGAACTACGAACGCTCTGATTTCCCTGTTTCGGTAAACGGGAATACGTAGGCATAAGATTGAAAGAAAAAATCTTAGCGAGCACACTAAACAAAAACCCAAAATCCCATACTCTCATGTATCTATCAAAAAGCATCAGTCCTAACATCCTAATCCTTGTTCCCCGCCAGAAACTCGTCATTCTGTCAAAATAACACAAGAAAGGCCCCACCACATTGATCGCATCCGTAACCTAACAGATCGCTGTTTAAACTCGGTATGCAAGCAGGGTTAATTAGAGACATCTATTTCCCTTCCTTCATCAGCTTTAATAGGATAAAAATGAATTGACCTGTAGTAAACTGACTCCACCGCGCTTAAGAACCGCATCCAAAATCGCTCGCTACAGAAAAATGGCGCCCACCGTAGGGCACTCTCTTTCTTTCTTAACGTTTAAGACCTTGGACAAATCTTTTTCATGGCGGTGGCCACCACAGAAAAATGGCGCCCACCGTGGGGCCCTTTTAACCCTTTTTCTCTTCTCTTGTGTGAATACCACAGATTGGGGCTTCCGTCGGGGAACCCATTATTTGTCAGGAACTTAGGATTCATAGCTTTAAAGGTCTAGGATGATAAGGACAAATATATATACTGCTTTTCCTAATTGCTATATATGTTTATTTTTCTGCTAATGGGAATGCGTGTGATGCCGCATGTGGAAAGATTGAGTATACACTTAAGATAAGTGATGGCGACGAGGTCGACCATCAACCTCAGTGGAGGCTGACCAATGCAACCCATTCTCTCACCTAGACAATGGGCCGATTGTGATGTCTGAGAAGCTGAGGAGCCAAAACCTTTTGTAGTGCGGAAACTATCAGGAATAGTTGTTACACGATACTACCCTCATTTGAGGCTGGTGATCTATTCTCGGTGAATGGCACTTACTCTAAGATTGCTATACAACTCGCTGGCGATCCGTTTGTTGTTTTGCTTTCCTGGGAGGAGCTGATGATAATGAGTACAGGTACAAAAATCACCTTAGTATAAACCTTTGGGGATGGGTAGAGCCTTGACTTCATGACAACGACCCTTTGACCCCATGTTTTTTCTATGTTTTTGTGTGCTACATTTATACATTCATTTAAAAAACATTTAAACATTCAAAAAAAATTTCTCTTCTAGTCTCTCTATTTTTCAAATTAAACTAAAACTGAGATTGCAAATATCAGAGAAAAGGATTGCACTAATGGATTTCAGTAGAAGGAGAACCCATAGGTATACCTTCAAGGTTCCAAAACTAGAGGATTTAAGAGGTTTGTCGAGGATGATCACTAACCCTGAGGCTTTCAGAGCCAAGCACGGAGGTTTGCTACCACTGTTAAGAGTCCATGTGATTGAGGGAATCATGGATGCGCTCATTCAGTTTTACGATCCAGTTTATCACTGTTTCACATTCCTGGATTACCAGTTTGCACCAACGCTGGAGGAGTATTCTCATCTGATTGATCTACACATTACAGATCGAGCTCCATTTTTTGGTCTGGAAGAAATTCCAAAGAATCAGATCATTGCAAGAGCAATTCATTTGGACGAGTCTGAGGTCAGGACTCACATGACTACTAAAGGTGGCATACAAGGTTTGCCAGCCCAGTTCTTGACAAAGAAGGCCCTGTATTTTTCCAGTATAGGAAATGTAACTGCTTTTGAAAGCATCTTTGTCTTGCTCACCTACGGGTTATTTTTGTTTCCCAACATCAATAACTTCGTCGATATTAACTCCATTAAGGTTTTTCCCATTGGAAATCATGTGCCGACTTTGCTCGCAGATGCGTATCATTCTGTACACTTGGGAAATTTGTACAGCAGAGGGGAGATCACATGCTGTGTACCTTTGCTTTACAAATGGTTTATCTCCCACTTGCCCAAGTTTGCTGCTTTTTGGGATTGCAAGAGTGCCTTACGTTGGTCGCAGAAGATCATGTCCCTCACCAACTCTGATATAGATTGGTGTAATAGGATCTATGATGGAATCAGAATCATTGATCGTTGTGAAACTTCCCCAACGTACCCCTCATAGGAACTAAAGGAGGAATCAACTATCATCCGATATTGGTTCGCCGTCAGTTTGGATACCCGATGAGGCATATTCCACTGAATGCTCATCTGGAAGGTCTTTTCTTCAAAGAAGGAGAAAATGACAAAGCACTAAAGATGGAAATAGTGAACGCTTGGAAGCATGTTCATAAGAAAGGACGAGAGTCTCTGGGAAAACCAGACTGTGTCTCGGTGGAGCCTTATCTCCATTGGGTACAAACTAGAGCTCTCAAGCTAAAAATTCCTTATCCTCGTTACGGAATTCTTTCGCCGAGGGAATCTGTCATGTACTTCATGACAGAAACTGAAAAGATTCAGGTTACTCTCAACAAAGTTCAAAAGGAGAGAAGGTCTTGGAAGAAAAAGTACGCACCCTCAACGTAGAGTGCATCAAAATACAGCAACTACTGAAAGAGAAAGATGCTCTGATTGAAATTTTGGAGCAACATGCTGTAGAGAATCAAGATGACCAAAGGAATTTGCTCGCTCCTTTCACTTGGCAAAGGAATGACAACCCGACAACGGCCCAAGAGCCCCAGTCAAAGAAAAGGAAAGTACCAGAGTCAGCACCCGATTTCTCTTCAGAGAGGACTCGGGACCCATTAGCTTAGGTTTCTATTTCTGCACCTTGTAATCTACTGTATTTCCATTTCTGTAATCCTTTGAATTCAATAAAAAGGGGTTTCCCCACTGTTTGATACTTGCAATCTAATTGTCGAAGTTTATTTTGATTAAACCAAAAAATAATTAATATAATCATTGTATTCATCATCACGTATTCTTCTTCCCTACGAATCTCACGTTTGTGTCTCGATTCTAGAGTCAAACTGTCTCATTCGTATAATACTCGGGCCAATCGTCAGAAAAAGATGGATGATCTTGAGGAAGAGAACAGAGAGTTAAAAGAAGAGATCGACACTCTGAGAGAGGATATGAGAAAGCTTTGTAACGACATGCAAGCCATGGCAGAAGCTCAGCTACAAAGGACTGTGATCTCAGAGATCACCTCAATGCACATCGTGGAAAAGTATGATCCTAGGTATCAAATGCCGAAAGATCGTCTTTGGGGCATGCCTGTTAACTATATCCCGGAAGGATATGTTCCGCCGATCACTGAAGATCAGGGAATCACAACACAAGCCGTTGGGCCTGAAGGTTACAAACTTCGGGAAAGCGAAGATGCCAGGGGCATACTGAAAACTCCTGAAGGTTACAAACTTCAGGAAATGCCAAGATTCGCTGGCGTAGTCACGGTACCACCCCTGATGTGCACACTGTCCCGGAAGGACAGATTCCACCGATACCTTCTGGTAAGAAGGAAACTATGTTTAACAGAATGGATGAATTCCAGGAGCAGTTCCTGGAAATGCAGAAGGAGCTGCAAGCCATTCGCGGTCAGGATTTATTTGGAAAGGACGCCGCAGACCTCTGCTTGGTCCCCAATGTGAAAGTCCCGCACAAGTTCCAAGTGCCCGACTTTGAAAAGTACAAGGGTAACTCTTGCCCTCAAATCCATCTGGTGATGTACGCTCGGCGGATGTCAGCTCAGACGGAGAATCAGGACCTACTGATTCACTACTTCCAGGATAGTTTAACCGGTGCCGCATTAAAATGGTACATAGATTTAAACCGTACTACGATCAGTACATTCAGAGATCTTGGTACTGCCTTCGTCCAACAATACAAATACAATTTGGACATGGCACCCGATAGAGATCAACTCAGATCAATGTTGTAAAAGGACAAGGAAACCTTTAAGGAGTATGCTCAAAGGTGGCGTGAAATTGCCGCTCAAATTTGTCCTTCTCTTGAGGAAAAAAAGATGACAAAAATCTTCTTAAAGACCTTAAGCTCATTTTACTATGACCGAATGGTTGCCAGTGCACCCAGTGATTTCACCGAGATAGTGGGCATGGGTGTATGTCTTGAGGAAGCCGTCCGAGAAGGACGTTTGGTAAAAGGCACTGGATCAACGAGCGGTACTAAAAAATACGGTAGTGCTCTCCCTAAGAAAAAAGAGCAAGATATTGGGAATATCTCTCTTGGAAAGCAAAGGCGACGTTATCAGCTGGTAGCAGCGGTAACTCCTGCTATCAGCCCTGTGCCTACTCCTACGTATCAACCTAAGGTTGCGTAGAGCCAACCTGATCAGCAAAGGACACAACAGCCTCTTCAACAGGCTCGTCCTCCATATACCAACAACTGTACAACACGGCCACCAGGATTTGATCCTATACCCGTATCGTACGCAGAGCTGTTTCCATTACTGCTAGCTAAGGGGCACATTCAGACTAAGTCCCCCCTTTCAGTACCGGAAAATCCACCTTTCTGGTTTAAGGTGGATCAAACTTACCCTTACCACCAAGAAGGACCAGGGCATAACATTGAGACTTGTCTCAATTTCAAGTCCGACGTGCAAAAGCTTGTTAGGAGTGGGGTCTTATCCTTCAAGGATACAAATCCTAATGTTCTTACGAACCCACTGCCTCAACACGAGAAGGCTGCAGTCAACCTGATTGAGAAAGAATTTAACGACGTTTATCAGATTCATGATGTACTCTTGTTAAAGACCAATCTGGTCAAAATGCATTGTAGACAGAGTGGATATGGCCATGTGCCACCTCATAACTATCACCAGTGTGATATCTGCTCTAAAGACAACCAGGGATGTTCTGTGGTGCAAGCAGCTCTACAGGAATAGTTGGATCTCAGATGGATCCAGGAGCACTGAGTTCGTAGAGTTAACATGGTCTATATGAATTCCAACGTCATTCAAAACCATGACATCCATGCGATGAATGCCAACTTGGTGGCAATGCACTTAAGGCAAAGCTAGTATCATAATCTGCCGCGACATGATTACAGTTCTTGTCTGACTTGCTCGATAAACAAACAGGGATGCTCTTTCATACAAGAGGCCCTCCAGCGTCAGATGGATCTTGGATGGATCCAAGACTACCATGATAGGATCCCTATCAGATCAACATGGTTCAGATCTTTGATATTTGCGTGATGAATACCAACTTAGTAGAGTTACATGTTGAGCAGGTCCGACTCGGATTCCTGATATCACATGACTATCACAGCTATAAAGCGGGTTGCGAAAACGATCAAGGTTGTGCCCTTGTCCAGGAAACACTTCATCACTTGTTGAACCACTGGTGGCTTTCAATCTATATGGACGAAACGCATACCCCATTCTGCTTTCCCACACAGAGTCTGAGATTTATACCCAGGTCAGATGTCGAAATGATATATGGAGATTGTGATCCGGAAGGATGTCGTGCTCCACCAAACTCATTAGAGGAGGACACTCTAATGAAAGACAACTTTGACCACAATTACTATGGCCCGATGGATGGTCTGCCGATGTGGAAACCTTACCCAGGAGACTTGGGGCCAGAAAGTCAGCCGAGTAATGAAACTCAGCAGAGCATCATTGAACAGAATACCTGTGTCCCCACCATGTCATGGGATCAACACTCAGGTCATCCTGAAACTACTCAACATGAAGATGAATTCGCAACATTTGCGGGACTTGAGTTCATCAACTATGCTTTTCCCGAGGTCAATATCATCGAGAGGGATGACCCCTCCAGTTCCAAAGAAGTTTGGGACACCTTGGGACAAACGAGTGGAAAATACGACTTTATGGTCAAGTACACTGCTCCCGAAAGCTTTCGTATCAGGTTTGAAGATATCCAGCCTACTGGATGGGGAGATACAGCTGAGAGCACAAATGCTATGCAAAATGCAACAGAGGAATCCTCCTACGACAACTCTGCCTGGGAGACAGATTCCAACGATCCTGCTCCACCAGAAATCAGCGTTATTTCTGAAGACAAATGAAGGAAGGTACCAGACTTTGTGATTCACCGAGGAGTTCGCCGCCAATGGGTTACTTACAATGTTCCGAAGGTCGTTCACCAGTCAAAGTAATTGCCATCTTTTAACCTTTCACCCTGCCCAGGTTAAACGGATGTTTTGATAGGGCTCGCTTTTTGTAAATTTCCCTCTTCGCTTTGCCCAAAGCAACAGAGTTTTGTTTTATAGGGCTGTAGTTTCAAGAATCGACTTGTTCATTAATAAAATAACGTCGTTCTGTAATTTCCGCATTAATTGCTGTTTTCTCTTTTTGCTTTTTCAGAAAATGGTAATCCTAAAAAATAATTAAAAATAAAAACAAGCAGTAAAATAATACACTGCACACACTTGCATTTTCTCTATCTCTTCTAAACACGAATAATCATACTGTCATGCAGATTGCTTATTTTACACCCCGTTGAAACATACGATCCAATTCCTTCTCCCGACTTTGAGTTCCCGGTATTTGGGGCTGAAGAAAAAGTTGACAACGAAATTCCAGAAGAGATCTCCCGATTACTCAGACAAGAGGAAAGGTCCATTGAACCTCACAAAGAACCGTTGGGAATGGTAAACTTGGGTTGAGAAAAAGAGAGAAAAGAAATCAGGATTGGGGCACTGCTCAGTCCAACTGCCAAAGAGAGCTTGATAAAGCTTCTCAAAGAATTCCCCGATGTATTCGCTTGGTCCTATCAGGATATGCCAGGGTTGGATACCAGCATCGTGGAACATCATTTACCGTTAAGATTGGAATTCCGCCAGTAAAGCAGAGGTTGAGATGCACTCGCCCAGACATGGCCATCAAAATCAAAGAGGAGGTACAGAAACAGATTGACGCAGGTTTCCTCGCCACATCAGAATATCCTCAATGGTTAGCCAATATCGTACCCGTTCCGAAAAAGGACGGAAAGGTCAGAATGTGTGTCGATTATAGGGACCTGAACAAGGCAAGTCCAAAGGGCGACTTTCCTTTACCACACATTGACATGCTGGTAGACAGTACAACAAAGTTCAAAGTTTTCTCCTTCATGGATGGATTCTCGAGCTATAACCAGATCAAAATGGCACCGAAAGACATGGAGAAAACTTCGTTCATCACCCCATGAGGCACCTTTTGTTACAGGGTAATGTCGTTCGGTTTGAAGAACTCCGGGGCAAACTATCAAAGGGTCATGACAACTCTTTTTCATGACATGATACACAAAGAAATTGAGGTATATGTCGATGATATGATTGCAAAATCAAAAACAGAGAGTGAGCACGTTGAACATCTGTCAAAATTGTTCGAATGTTTAAGAAAATTCAAGCTCCGCTTGAATCACAACAAGTGCACCTTCAGTGTCCGTTCAGGGAAACTACTAGGGTTCATCGTCAGCCAGAAAGGAATTGAGGTTGATCCTGACAAGGTCAAGGTCATTCAAGAAATGCCTTCTCCGAAAACTGAAAAACAAGTCAGAGGATTCCTGGGACGTTTGAACTACATCGCCAGATTCATATTCCTTATGACTGCGACCTGCTCGCCAATCTTCAAACTGCTCAAGAAGATACAATCATTTCTCACTGATTCCCGGGGCAAGTGGACTCCGAATTATGATGGCCCCTATGTGGTCACGAAAGCTTTCTCAGGCGGCACCTTGAGACTTGCAACCATGTACGGAGAGGAATTTGCCTACCCCACGAATGTTGATGTAGTCAAGAAATACTTCGCCTAAACTAAAAAAAAAAAACGTCTCGGTGGACTGAAAACCCGAAAGGGCGGTCCAGGTAAAAGTTAGAGACAAAATAAAAAAAATCATCCCGGTGGATTGGAAACATCATAGTACAATCCAGGAAAAAATTAGGGATAATGGCAAGTAACTATGTTCAACCGAGGCAAGTCCCTCAGCAGCAGCAGTTACATCATCCGTCAGGAAACTCCAGTCAAGGTCATCTTCGACAGAAGCTCAGGATGCCCCGAATTCAAAGTTGGTAGAAGGATAGTGGTCGTTATGTTTCAACGTAGCCCTTTTCCCTGTAAATTACCATTTTCTAACTTTGGAATCACGCGCTTGGTTGATTTCCATCCTATCAATAAAATTTGAGCCTTTGTGCTTTTGTTTGTAATTCTTATTTGTTTTAGCTTTACAGAACGACGTTTTTAACATGATTAACGATTCTTGAAATAAAACAAAAATGAATTTACTTGTTAAAAATTTTTCTGCTTTTAAAATAAAGTCGGCAATTTCTTTTGACTGTTGAACATCAAAAGAACATCAACCGCTTCTCCAGAAGTAAGCGAACCTCAAAGTGCAGAATCAAAGTACTCCTTCTACGCCAGTACGCCTGAATGAAGGGATCAACTATGTCAGAGACCTTGTTTCGTCTAACACGCCTCGGCCGAGTTCTCATCTCCTAAGCCCGACCAACATAGCTCCTAACAGGGACTATCTCTCCTAAGCAAGGTGGAATTGCAATCTTGAACCAGCGATATTTCTACATGCCCAACTGTGGCCGAGTATCCAGTCGTGTTCATCTTTTACTTTGTATGTCGCGTTAGTTTGTCGGCATATACATACATACATCATGCATTATTGATTTGCATTCACATTTCATATTGCATCACTATCACTCTAGCCGGTCTTGTCCCTTAGTGATAGAAGTTCTCTCAATCGAGTTGTCGGTTCTTTCCTCGTCAGGAAGTGAATAATCTGAACAATCTCTCTCCTCCAGTTATTTCTGAATTGAAGATAGGTCCTTGACCACTTTGATAACTTGAACCTCCGAAAAACCAAAGAACCTTCAGTCAACATCACTCTTCGCCATTGAAGATGATATCCTTGCTTTTCGGATTAAGGAAAATCCATAGAGAAAGCCTCGTAATCAGAGATTCGGCAGCACGCCAGTGTCGCTCCAAAAAGATCGCTGATGAAAAGGTCATCAGCACCTCAAAATTGGACCCCATCATATGGCATTTCTCCGGGAAGATCCCGAGAAAAGTATGATGTAAGACCCCAAGCGGAAATAGTCTCTCAAGAGACTTGCTTTCCCCATAGAAATAAATGGCGTCTCCAACAAAGAAGTTTGTACACCACTACAACTCAGACGTATGGGTTCCCCAGCAAGTCTGACATCAAAAGTTTTTCCCATCAAATGGCATCTCCCCAGGAAAATTCGGCGAGAAGTTTGAGGAAAGCCGCTACGCATAGCGTCCCTTGTCAATAAGGTTTATTGACAAAAGAAACTAAGACCAGTTCCTTGGTAAGAAACCAGGATCGAGGGGAAGTTTACTTCAGAAACTAAGACCAGTTCCTTGGTAAGAAACCAGGATCGAGGGGAAGTTGACAAAAGAAACTAAGACCAGTTCCTTGGTAGGAAACCAGGATCGAGGGGAAGTTTATTTCAAAAGAAAACTGAGACCAGCTCCTTGGCTGAAGACCAGGATCGAGGGGAAGTTTACCTTTTCTATGCATCATCGCTTAGCTAAAGAAGATGAATGCATATGCTACCATTCATAACCACCATCAAAATTTTGGGTATTTCGATATTTAATCCTCTTGTACCCCGAATGCCCGAATACCTTCGTCATTCACACCTTCGGGTCCAAGAAGATTAAATAGGGGCATCTATCATACCCCAAATTTTGACCACTAAGATTCCCATCATTGTGCAAATTATCATCACAATATGAATGTACCTTTATTCCTCATCAATCTCCTCAAGGAATTGTTAAGCATTCACTATAATCAAGCTTTGGGTTTCAACCCCTCTCAGAGCTTTTAGACAAATGATCAATCAAGGAATGACATGATCTTCAACTTGTCTAACCTCTTAAACATCCACAAAGGATCAAGAGGACTCCCACATCAAGAATTAAGCACAAGAGTGCAACATTTCAAGTGGATCAAGCCTCAAGTTCATCTAATACAAAGTCAACTGACGCAGAAAGTCAAAGTTTGACTTTTGGTCAACTTTGAGCTTCACGAGCCATTACTCAAGAAAATATGATGGATGATTTAATTTGATCAATTTTAAATCAAGAAATCATGCAAAATTGCAAAATTGATCAAATTGAAAGAAACTTAGAAATTTTTTCTAAGTTAAAATCATGTTCAAGTGCATAACTTTTCAAGGTTGTAACTGTTGACCCAAGCATCCATTGATTTTGCGTAAGGGCTACTTTTAAAGAGGGTATTTGATACTTCAACATTGTAGAAGGAATCAACTCAAAATATCATAAGGATTGAAAGATATAAGTGATCAAAGTTTGGAATTCTTAATGTCTGATGTTCTGACATTGCATATGACATCGCTAATATGTTTCCAGCAAGAATGTCCCAACTTCAAGGATGTTTTTCTCCATGATCCAAGTTGATTCAAGCCAAACCTTGAACATCAAAGTTGAAGTACATCATCTCAGCTTTCCAGAAAGTCCTAGAACATCCTTGTAGGATACTCGAGCAAGGAGATATGATTTTTGTAAAAAGCATTGATAAAGCAGAATTTTCATGACAGCTTTTAGGACAGATTTGACTACACAAGTTCAAGACCATTTTTGATGACTTTGCAAGCTGAACCGAAACCAAAGTCAAACATCAAAGTTAAAGTATGTCATTAGGTCTTTCCAAAATGTATAAGAACTCCCATTAATTCAACTTGAGCAAGGAGTTATGAACCTCACAACATGCCTTGCTCGAGCTGATTTTTTAGGACAGATTTTGCGCACTTTTCTTGTGCCACCCAATTTTCAAGCTTTGTCACCATGCAAGACAAGCATCAAAGATGCAATTCACTTTAACTCAAAATATCATAGTGGATTAAAAGATACAAGTGATTAAAGTTTGGAATTATTAGTGTTCAATGTCTGATGTTCAGACATTGCATATGACATCACTGATATTGTTCCAGCAAGAATGTCCCAACTTCAAGGATGTTTTTCTCTATGATCCAAGTTGAACCAAGTCTAGGGTCAAACATCAAAGTTGAAGTATGTCATCTCAGCTTTCCATAGAGTCCTGGAACAGCCATTCATCATTCTTGAGCAAGAAGTTATGGATTTTACAACAAGGCTTGCTGCAGCTGATTTTTAAGACATGTTTCAGGACAGATTTGCACATTTCTTGTGCCACACGAATTTCCAAGCCTTGTCATATCTTTGGACACATCTAAGGATCAAATCTAAAGGGGACAATCACTGAGGCAAGCCTCCAAAGTCCTTGGAACAAGAAGTAGCATGCTATTCCTAAAAATCCCTAAAAGAGGGACAAGACTCCAATTTTGGATTGGAGCATTTAATAGATGCTTAGAGGTGGCATAGACTGACACATTTGCAACTAAATTCAGTCAAGATTCCTCTAACACGTAGGGAACCAAAGCTCTGTGCTCTAACCTCTAGTCAATGGCTAGAGGAGACTTGGATTTTCATTGGCCAACATTGGCCAAACCTCTGCTGCAGGCACCATTCACTATTGCTGTGAAGACAAACTTGCTCTACTTTAAATAGAGCTCATTTGTGTTCAGTTTGAGTACACGAAAGCCATCAAACAGATGCTTTCCTCAAAATCTCTTCTTTCACCTCAAATTTGCCTTCCAAAGCAAGTAATTCTGAGTTTTTGAGTTAGAGAGCAATTCCACTCTAACTAATCACACACACACCTCATATATATCATATGCAAGCTGTGCAAACTATCACAAGTGACCTGTAATCACAAAATCACAAAGTCACTTCTCAAAACCTCAAAATGACACTTTTTTGCATTTTTCAAGTCATGTCTTGATTCAGTCACTTACCAAACCTGATAAAACCTCAAACACACTCCAAATATCATCCTTGAATTATCCCAAATGGTTCCCAACATCTGGAACACCATTTGGGGGAGTTGCTACTTTGGTCACTTTTAACCCCTTTTGCAAGAAAGGGACAATTTGTGTTTTTGTGGGTACCAGTAGATTCCAACCATCCTAAAAGCTTCTAAGAGGTCATTTGAGGGTGTCCAAAGCATCAAATCATTTCTGGAATAAAGCACTTGGTAGGTTGCACAAAATCTCCAAAAAAGAGGTAAAATTCATAACTTGAATTCTTTGAATCATGCTTTCCTTTGATGTCCACATACATGCATCATATTGAACAATTCTTGAAGAAAAAATGTAGTCCTTGATGTGTATGTTATGATCCTCCTACTGTTTGCACTTTAACATGTTTATATGTGGAGTTTATGTTGTTTTAAACTTAAGGTGCAGATCTGGTTTTTTTGCCTTGTGTGTGTTGTACATTAAGTTTTAGTATGTATGAGTAATACCAGTGGATTCCTTGTGAAAAATTGGTCAAGATAGGTTCTTACGGATTTCAATTTCGTTAAAAATTGAGAGAGTTATGAATGTTTGAAAATTTGATAAGCAAAGATGTTTAAACTTAAGGTGCAGATCTGTTTTTTGCCTTGTATGTGCTGTACATTAAGTTTCAGTATGTATGAGTGATACCATTGGATTCCTTGCGAAAAATTTCTCAAGATAGGCTCTTCCGGATCTTAATTCCGTTAAAAATTGAGAGAGTTATGAATGTTTGAAGTTTGATAAAAAGATGTTGAAAATCAAGGTGCAGTTCTGGTTTTTGTCTGATGTCGAATGTGATGTTGTGACATCGTCCCTTTTCTCTTATATTCAAAACTCATGAGTGATGTCTCATGAGTGATGTTGTGACATCACATTCCTCTTTTTCTTAGTTTATCTTCAAAACTCAACCAATTCTTTTACATAGCAAAAATCATCATTTTCAAAATCTGTTTTACACACTTCATATTCATACTCCAAAATATTTTATTCCACAAAAAAAAAAGTTTTATATTATTTATTTAATATAATTAGTATTTTTGTGAATAAATTCCTTTTTAATGTTTTTAAAACATTTTAAAAGTGAATTCTCATATTGAAAATCAAGACCAAATGAATTTTATTTCATCTTGTGATTAAAACATCATTTTTCAAACCCCAACCAAAAATCACAAGTTGCTTATTTGGTATTTTTATCATTTTGTATTGATTTTCTTTTAAGAATTTACTTTTAAAATGATAAAATTAGGATTTCTTCGATTTTCACCATCATAAAACTTTTTCAAACACTCATGGGCCTCTAATAGAGTGTAAGACCCAATCCTTTTTTGACTAAATCATTTTTGAGCCTCAGTATATTGTATAAGTCCCGATACCGTAAAAAACAAACGGCGAAATCGTCACCTTTTCAAAACAAACCTGGGCCTCTCCTTGAGCTATAAGACCCATTCAAAACTTTTGGGCCTCTATTAGAGTGTAAGACCCAATCCCCTTTTAACCAAAACATTTTGGGCCTCAGATATTGTATAAGCCCCTTCGCGTTAAAAGAAAATCTCGGCGCGATCGCCATTTCAAAAACAAACTTTAGGCCTACCCTCGTGTTATAAGCCCCACTCTTTTTCTTTAAACTGTTTGGGCCTCTTGAGAGAGTGTAAGACCCATCCCTTTGTACAGAAAACCTTTTTTGGGCCACAGTCACTTGTATAAGTCCCTCTGTACAAATTCAAATAGTGCGCTCACTGATAAAACCCTGGGCCTCTCCTTGAGCTGTAAGCCCCAAATCTTTCTTTTTCAAAGCACTTTCTCCTTTGATTTTGAATATACTGTTGTTTTCAATCTTTCTTTGTTGAACAACTAACCAAACAACATGGAAGCTCTACAACCGAGTAAGTGGTTATTGCTTTCATTTACCGCTTTCATATACATATAACTGTATTGTGAGGCTGTTTCACTGTAAGTCTTCTTTCAGAAACTCATATCAACTGTGTAATAATAGTATAGATATTTCGAGTTTCCCCGGCAACTACGTCTAGAACTAGGTGACGCCGTTTCGTTTATTCGTAGAAATAGACAACTAGATCCCCAATAGGATCACCAGATACAGTCTTCTCTTCGGCTGTCCTCATTAGGAATTGTCAAGAAACTCTACTCCCAAAGATGAATGTATTCTCCATGAATGACATCTTTGAGTTTCTTCCAAATTCTCGAACTTTCCTGACTTGATCTATTCCTTGTGAATAGCTTGCCTTGAATTTTTTGGGGTTTGGGGACCCACGAGCTTCTTAAAAGCATCGGCCTCCTGTTGGGCATTGTACAAGGACCCACAGGCTTCCTAAAAGCAACCCCGCCTCCTCTTGGGCTTAGTACAAGGACCCGTAGGCTTCTTAGAAGTATTCACAGCCTCCTCTTAGGCTTCGTATAATGATCTCTTCCTCCGGGAATGATAGCCTCCTCTTGAGCTTCGTATAAGGACCTCTCGGCTTCTTAAAAGTTTCCAGCCTCCTCTTGGGCTTCGTACAAATTGTCCCGATGACCTCCTAGAGGTATAGGAACAGAACTTAATCATCTGCATAGAACAGTCCTTTCAAAGAGTCTACTACTGTTTCTCAAAGCATAGTACAAAAGATGAAACTCTAGACTTGGACAGTCTAATCTCCTTGAGTCTCAAAGACATTCTTAAGTGACCCCTTCGTTAAGTAGGAAGAGAACCCGTAGACTCAGAGAGTCTCAATACCCTTTGGATTTCCCGTTTCCTTGAAGAAGAAGAATAACCCGGATCCTTGAATCAAATCCTTGAGTACAGTGTTGCTCATATAAGAACTAATTTTCTCTTTAAATCAGCATACTGGACCTGTCACTCAACTGAAACAGCAACCATAGCCTCCTCTTGGGCTTTGTACAATAATTCTCCCGAGCGGAGTCAAACAACGTTTAGTCTCTCTCTCGGGCTTTGTATGAGACACATAAGAGACTCCCTCGTTTAGTCAATCACCCCTTTAGCCTCCATCTCGAGCTTTATACGAGATACAAAAAGGTTCTTATTGAGCCAAACAAATTTTAGCCTCCATCTCGGGCTTCGTACGAGATACAAAAAACACTCTTGTTGAGTCAAATAGCCTTCATCTCGGGCTTTATACGAGATACCAAAAGACTCCATCATCGAGTCAAAACCTTTTAGCCTCTCTCTCGGGCTTTGTACGAGACACATATTAGCCTCCTCTTAGGCTTTGTATAAGAAAACCACTGGTTGGTCCAATCAACCTTTTAGCATCAAAGCTGCACCTCGTTCACAGTATGCAAACATCAACAACTCTTTCCCCTTCATCTAATCGCTGTAAGCGCCAAGCCTCTGGATCATCTACATCCATGCCACTGTCCCTCTTTTAGCATGAGAAATTCCTAAGGAAAGATGGCATTGCTCTACACTGAGTTAAAGTCTTCTCCTTCAGGTTAAAACCCCCTATAAAGGAAATTATGGCATTCCTAGGATCCGCGTATCCCGGTTAAAGTAATCCTCCTTTACAGTCAGTCACCCAACAGTTGTGACAAACATACCCCCTTTAGAGATGACAAGTTCTCTCTAAAGTCATCACCTTTAGCTTCACATCTTGGGCTTCAAACAAGATACAAATAGACCTTTCAGCTTAATATCTTGGGCTTTGAACAAGATACAAACCACCTTTCGCTTCACGTCTTGGGCTTTGAACAAGACACCAAAACACCCATTTCCTCCCATAGAATAGGAGGAACTACGAACGCTCTGATTTCCATGTTTCGGTAAATGGGACTACGTAGGCATAAGATTGAAAGAAATAATCTTAGCGAGCACACTAAACAAAAACCCAAAATCCCATACTCTCATGTATCTATCAAAAAGCATCAGTCCTAACATCCTAATCCTTGTTCCCCGCCAGAAACTCGTCATTTTGTCAAAATAACACAAGAAAGGCCCCACCACATTGATCGCATCCGTAACCTAACAGACCGCTGTTTAAACTCGGTATGCAAGCAAGGTTAATTGGAGACATCTATTTCCCTTCCTTCATCAGCTTTAATAGGATAAAAAATGAATTGACCTATAGTAAACTGACTCCAGAGAGCGACCACGCTTAAGAACATCATCCAAAATCGCTCGCTACACAAGGGTTCATGCAAAGGTTCATTATGATCATAATCAATCCTAAGCATTTCATAAGGATTAAACATAATAAGCATGAAGTTTAGGAACCAAACAAGATCATGGTATCAAGGTTAAGGCAAAACATGGACATGTAATCAAAGATGATTCAAACACAAAAGAAAACAAGTATTCAAAGGTTCAATATGGTATAAGTATTATGCCAAGGTCAAGAGAAAAGATTCACAATCAAACATGAAGGAACAAGTTATGTAAACATTAAAATTATGGATTTAAGTACATTAAACTTAGGCAAAAAAACAAGAGGGTCATGTTATTAACATTAAACAAGGTTCATACAATGTTCATGACATTCACAAGTATCAACATGGTCAAGCAAAATCAAAGAAACAATCCAAAAAAGTCACTTAAGGACCTAAAAACATCTTTAAAAAAGGCCTTATTTTTTAGTAAGAAAAAATGTGTGAAAAATAAATTATTTTTGAAATTTTTTGATACAATCATAAAATATGTATGACAAATAAGAGGTATGCAAAAAATCAAGTCAAAATAGTAAATAGTTTAGGAGATATGATAAAATGAAAATGGAGAAAAACCTTAAATGAACAAGTGATAAAAAAAATATGGGAAATGGTCCACAAAGGTCTTGAACACGCGCACTGAAGCTGACAGGTAAAAAAACTAACCATTGGGCCATGTGCTTGGCCGAGTAAGAGAACGCCCATTGTATAATAAATATGAAAATAAGCTGAAAAACTTTGAAATAAAAAAGGAAAAAAAAAAGTCTGGGGCGAGGGGGATTCAAACCCCAGACCTTAAGGATGCAAGCTACTCCAAACACACACAAACTACCACCATGGAGAAATGCCCAAGTCATAAGTAAAATGGAAACAAAATAATATATTTTAAAACATGATTTAAGAACACAACAATGGTGCCATCTTCTTCAACCTGAACTTCCTTCATTTTTGAAAATTTCAAAATCTGAACTTCCTCATCTCTCAATATTTTTTAATGATGCAAAGATGAAACTTGCTTAATTTTTCATGAGGATTCTAATGGTGCCGTTGAATTTAACTAATAATAAACACATAATAAAAAATCACATTGAGAACAACATGAACCCTAAATGTTCAAAAACACAAAACTTTACATACACACATGATACATTGCAATTGAACTATGGGAAACCATCTACACATTACATACTATATTTTTGCTTCAGAAATCAATCACAAATGATGCATGTATGATGAGTTTCAGAGTTGAGAACCCTTACCTATTGGAGCAAGGTCCAATGCCTCTTGAAACTTGTTACAGAAGTGAGATAATGATCCAAACATCTTCTAAGACCTCCCTTGATGCTTTTGCAATGCTTAGGTGGACTTGAAACAACTTCAAATCGCCAGCTCGAATCCTCTTGCAACAATGGAAAATGAAAAATGGAACTTTAATGAAATGGTGTTACAGTCACAAAACAATGCTTGGAATAGTTTAGGACATATTTATGGATGATGTGTGAAGGCTTGAAAGGATTGAAAATGGTCAGAATGAGGTTTTGGATTGGTTTATGCAGAAATTCAACACATTTGGTGTTGAGAGTTAAGTTTTTGACTCTACATGTTTGGGATGAAGATGATGGTTTGGTAGCTTGTTTAGGTGTATTATGATGTGTTTGGATGGTTAGCTTGAAGGTTTTGTGGCTGAAAAGGTTTTGGAGGAGTTTGTGCAAAGTGGAGATTTTTGGTTCTAAGTGATGCTTTGATGCAAGATGCTGAGGTAATGCTTGATCAAGTGTGTTTCTGAGGTTTTATTGTGTGTTTCTGAATAAGGAAGGAGCCTTTATTTATAGGGAAAGGGCTGAGGAATTGAGGTAGGACAGAATTCTGGTTTATGGAGCAACATGGTTTAGTTGGAAACCAAATGGTAGTTCCATGAGTTTTGAAGTTCCAAGACAATAGTACAAGCCTTTCCTAGAGTTGCTGGAAGGTTCAGAAATCTTGCTTCTGTGCAAAGAAAAGCTTGAGTGGAAAAGAGACAATATGGAGCTCAAGATAAGTTGACTTTGTGATTAAAGTCACTTTATCAAAATAGAAGTGTGAACTTTCTTCCCAAAATGGAATGATCCTTTGCACAAAGCCTAAAACACTTGGATAATGCACTTAGGGTCTGTGTAATCCATCAATTATGTGAAGATTTAGAAGCAACATGACCTGCAAACTGAGATTGAGTAGGTTTGGCTAGGTTTTGGCACAAGGTATTGGCATGAACATGACCTATAGCCAAGTTTGAAGTGCCAACTTCCCTCCTTCAAAACTCCTAGCTCAAATATGATAAAAATGTGTTCTTGAACTCTTTGGAAAGCTTGAAACAACCTCTACAACTTTCATGTTATGAGTTTTTATTGAATCAAAATGGATCATGGTGAAAATTGGCCTCAAAGTTGGCTCCAACACAAGGCAGATTTTTTTTAAAATTTCCCTAAGTGTTCAAGTTCAAAAAGTGTGGAACCTCCAACTTCATGGCTTCATATCTCTCAATCTATGCATTTTTTGGGAAATCATCCTCAGGGACAAAGTTGTAGTATGGAACAAGCTCTTCAATTTGGTCTTTGGAGCAAAGAGAATGGTTACTTGGATTGGAAGTTATGGCCTTGAGAAGTTGAGCAAAAATCATGAATTTCTATAACTTAGAAAAATTTTCAATTTCTTCATTGTTTCCCTTTTTGCAAGTAACCTCAGATTTCTTGATTTCTCTTGATCAATCATGATCCAAATAACATATTATCATCATTCTTGACTTGAGGAACCCATGTTTGACCAAGAAAGTCAAAGTCAAACTTGGCTTGATCAGTGGTTGACTTTTGCATCAGGTGACTTGAACTTTGTAATCTTCAATGAAACCAAACCCTTGGGCTATTTGAACATTATGGATGGAATTCAAATGTGTCTTTGAGTGTCTTGAATCATGTCCCAAGGCTTGACATCATGTATTGGTCAAAAGTCAAAGGTGCATTTGACTTTGGCTCAGAAACACTAATTTGTGGACCAGATGAATTTGAAACTTGGTGAACTTGTAATGAAGCCACAATACCCTTGATTGTTGATGTAGGGAAGCTCTTAATCATAAGGACTTCTAAAAGTTTGACTGATTAACCAAGAATCTCTTTGATGCAAACCCTAATTCACAAGCAAAGCAAAGCAAGGCAATATCTTGATAATATGAGGTTTAGTTATGCATGAATGATAGACCTAGAATGTTATGCAAATGATGATGGAATCTAGGGGTAAAATTTGGGGTATGACAGTTGCCCCTATTTAAATAACTTTACCTTATGGCATGAGTGATGACAATCCTCATGAAATCAGGGTGAAAGGTATTTAAATATTAAAAAATAAACTAGAAATTCTACCCCTATATGCAATGGCATTTTATGCTATGGACAAATGAACTCTCTCTCTCTGTACATGCTGGGGACAATGCTGTGAAATGCAATGAACTCTAGCATGATGATTCATGATGAATGATAAATGCAAAATGCAGACAAAGATGGAAGCAAAGGGTAATGTCAACGACAATGGGTAACAACTCACTGGGGATGACATACATTAGGGAAACAGACACAAACTGGGGGTATCCAAAGTGGTTGATCAGCGAGTTCAAACATGACCGGGTGACACTCTAGAATATAATTGACAAAAGAACGATCTTTACTAGGGACTAAGCCAAACAAGAAAGGCGATCTCCACTAGGGATCAAGCCAAACAAGAAAGATGATCTCCACTGGGGATCAAGCCAAACATGGAAATGATCTTCTAACAAGAGATTAAACAAAACACTGGAGTTTTTCTAACTAGAATACATTCAAGATGCTAGAGATTCCTTAACATGAAGAAGTCAAACATGTTCTTTAGGAAACATCAGGAAAAAACAGAGTACTTAAAATCTTCCGTATATGCCAAAATAATTAGACTTAGACCGCAAGCAAAGGTGGCAACCATCTTCTAACGAGCCAGGGCTAGTGATTACTGGACTTCAAAGGGGGTGTTGGTGATGACCAAACTACCAAAACAGTTGGATAGGAGTGCCAATAATTATTGAACTTTGAATATCAACAATAATGGGATGTTAGTAACAAACGAACTTCAAAGGTTGTAGACATCAGATACCAATAACAATTGGATTTAGAAACGAGCACGCAAGTAACAACCGTACTTCAAGAAGAGACTGGTGACGACCTGATTACCAATAACAATTGGAGTTTCAAACAAAAAAGTCAGTGGCAACTGGACTTTACGGAGAGACAGGTGAAAACCAAAGTTTTTAACAAAATGCCAGTGACAACTGGACTTGGACAGAGGATTGGTGACGACCAAAGGTTTTAACAAAGATGCCAGTAATAATTGGACTTGGGATCAAAAGGGAGTACAGCCAACAACAAAGACCTGGGTTAATGCCAAATGTGCATGATTAGGCATGGTGCAGATGATCATGATATGCAAATGCTGACTCAGCGTAGAGACAAGGAATTTGAGGAGACTCTCACGGGAAACGAATTAAACATTCACTTCGTTGGGGGAAGAAGGGAGTAAAAAGAAATTCACTGGGGAATAGAGGAGTTCAGAGATTCACTAGGGAATAGAGCCTCGACACCAATACACATGTATCACAATGATAGACACTGGGGAGATTCTCTTCAATCTTGATAGTCACACACGATCAAAGGATCAATCCAAGAGTACTGTCAACTTAAGCTTCAATGGGGATTTTTGTAGTAATAGCCTAAAAGTGCTTCTGCAGCCTTAAGATTTCTTGGGGAAACAAAAGATTTTCTTCTAATCCTTTCATATGTCAAAACAAAATTATGTTCTTTCATTATGCTTTCAAAATGTTTTCAATTCAAAACTTTTCACTTTCAAAATTCATTATTAACAAATAAATGACATCTTGCATAACAAGGAAAAGTAGAAAAGGCATAAATGACAAGAATCAATTAGGAAAAATATGTATTTATTCAAGAATAGTAGCCTGTAAATGGCAGAGCTCCATGGAGTATTACAATTTGAAAATGGCAATAGGGAATAGGTTACATTAAATCCAATGACAATACTAGCCCTAATAACTAAGACTTCCCAAAACCTTGCTTCTGACGAGAGCGGCTGGATTGAACTTGTACTTTGATTCTTTTGGAATGATAAACACCATCTGATGCAGTGAAATGCCTTTTGTCCCTAATTTTTGCCTGGATCGCCCTTTCGGGTTTTCAATCCATCGGGACGCTCATTTTTGCCTAAGCCTCCCTTTCGGGTTTTCAACTTAGCGATCTCTTATTTTTTATTTTTATCCCTAAATTTTGCCTGGATCTCCTTCATAGGTTTTGATCCACCGGGATACCCATTGTTGCCTAAGTCGTTTTTTCAGGATTTCGACTTGCCGGCTTTATTTAGGCGTAATATTTTTTGACTGCATCAGAGTTCACAGGGTGCGTAAGCTCTTCACCGTTCATTGTTATAAGAATTAGTGAACCTCTGGAGAAGGTTATCTTAATGATAAATGGTCCTTCATAATTGGGAGTCCATTTTCCGCTCATGTCTTTGTGAAATGGAAATAGTTTCTTGAGTACGAGCTCTCCTTCTGTGAATTCTCGAAGACGAACCTTCTTGTCAAACACCTTCTTGATCCTTTTTTGGTACAACTGACCATGGTACATTGCAGTCACGCATTTCTCATCAATGAGGTTCAGCTGGTCAACTCTTTCTTGGTTCCACTCTGCTTCATCTAGCTTGGTCTCCATTAAGACTCTCATGGATGGTATTTCTATTTTAATTGGAAGGACTGCATCATACACCAAAGAGAAAGGGGTTTCCCCTGTTGAAGTTCAAACTAAATTTTTGTATCCGTGCAAAGTAAATAGTAACATTCCATGCCAATCTTTGTAAGTTCTCACCATCTTTTGTAGGATTTTCTTAATATTTTTGTTTGCGGCTTCAACTGCTCCATTCATTTTCAGACGGTAAGGGGAAGAGTTTTGATGTTTAATCTTGAAACCCTCACACAGCTCTTTCATGGTTTTATTGTTCAGGTTTGTCCCATTATGTGTAATGATTCGCCTTGGGATCCCATAACGGAAGATAATCTCTTTTTTTATGAAACGGGCAACCACTCGCTTTATCACATTGGTATATGAGGCAGCTTCTATCTTTTTGGTGATATAGTCAATTGCAACCAGGATGAAACAGTGACCATTGGAAGCTTTGGGCTCAATTGCCCCAATCATGTCAATGCCCCACATAGAGAAATGCCAAGGTGATGATAGAACATTCAGCAGTGTCGGAGGCACATGCACCTTGTCAGCATAAATTTGGAATTTATGGCATTTTCTGGCATATTGGATACAATCGGACACCATGGTTAACTAGTAGTATCTAGCTCTCAAGATCTTCATAGACATAGCATGTCCGTTGGCATGAGTTCCAAGCGATCCTTCGTGAATTTCTTTGATCAACACATCTGCTTCGCGTCTATCCACACATCTAAGCAGAACCATGTCATGGTTTCTCTTGTATAGCACATTATTACTAAGGAAGAATTTGGATGCCAATCTCCTCAGAGTCTTCTTATACAGGGATGTAGCACTGGCTGGATATTCCTGCTTTTGCAAGTAATTCTTGATGTCATGGAACCATGGTTTCCAATGATTTCCTTGTATTGTTCAGTATAAACTCTAACAGAGAGACCTGTAATAACTTGATAGTTATCTAACACAACGCCAGTGAACTTACATCTTTCCTCTTTTCCTGCCTTACTAGTTTACACAGAGGATGTTCCAACATTGTCCTCAACATCCATCTTTTGTTCTGTAACTGAATCATCAATCACCACACTGATAGATTCCATTGTTGTTCCAGTTATGGAGTTAAATATTTTATAAGCTCTCCTGCTTAAAGAGTAACCTAGAAATATCGCTTCATCTCTTCAAGGATGCATCTTACCCTTTTGGTTTTTGTTAGTCAGGACATAACATTTGCTTCCAAAAATATGGAAGTATTTCACTGTAGGCTTCCTTCCTTTCCATAGCTCATATAGAGTGATTGAAGTGCCATATCGCAAAGTGACTCTATTATGAATATAGCATGTAGTATTCATAGCTTCAGCTCGAAAGTGACACGATAATTTCTTATCACGAAGATGACTCTAGGCGATTCTTGTATATCCCAGGTCTTTTGCTCAAAAATTCCATCTAGCTGAGGAGAAAAATTATAACTGATGTCTTCAGAATCACAAAATTCAGAGAATTGGGTATTTTCAAACTCCTCGTCATGATAGTTTCCAATCTTGACAATCTTACTCTTCTGCTCCTTTTGAACAATTTGACATAAATCTCTAAAAGCTTCAAAGGTGTCTGATTTTCCTTTAAGAAAGTTTACCTATGTAAACCTTGAGAAATCATTTATAACCACATAGACATACCTCTTCCCACCCAGGATTTCTGCCCGCATAGGTTCCATAACCCCCATATGCAGAAGTTCCAGTACTCTGGAAGTAGTCTGATGGTGCAACATTGGGTGTGACATCATGGTTTGCTTCCTAATTTCACACTCACCACAGACTTTCCCTTCTTTAACCTTGAGTTATAGAATTCCTCTAATGGCTCCTTCAGATATGATTTTCTTCATTCTTTTGAGATGAAGATGTCCAAGTTTTTGGTGCCATAGCTTCACTTTATCCTCTTGGGTTTTTTAACATGTGGAAGAGTAAGCAGTTATTTGAGGTTCCCAAAGATAACAGTTGTCTTTAGACCTTATACCCTTCATCAGAACATCATTTTTCTCATCTTTGACTAAACATTCTGACTTGGAGAAAATGACCAACAAAACTTGATCACATAGCTAACTAATGTTGATGAGATTAACAGTTAGTCCTTTCACAAGAAGAACATCTTCCAAACTAGGAGATCCAGCACACATCAACCTTCCAAATCCTTTAATTTCACCTTTAAAAGCATCACCAATTCTGACAACACCTTGTAGCGTGTGATTTTTGTCGGTGACGCGACCACCTTATCGCAAATGGGTTTCTCGTCACTGCAAGGTAGGAGTGGGGTGCTACTTTCTGATTTCTTATTTATCCCGTGAAGCTGGAAGGGAAAGGGAAGCTATCTAAAACTAACCTTGCACGCAGATATTTAACTGAACAAACGCTAAGAGAGATCGGGAAGTTCGGGGTCAGGTTATACAATGGGGAGTTGTCAATTACCCATCATATAGGTGGTTATCCACAGGTTGTTGGCAATCATAAATGTTTTCTACTTGAGGGTGTTTATCCGTAAATGGGAAAGTTTCTTTATTGAGAAAATTGAGAGAGAGAGAGAGAGAGAGAGAGAGAGAGAGTTTTGTTTTCTGTGTTTAGGAAAGTGGTGATGAATGATGACTAAGGTATAAAACCTAAAGTTTTGATTGATGGTACTGGACCTAAGGTTTTGATTTGGTGTGCTTGCTAAGATTTCTCAATCTTATGCCTACGTATTCCAGTTAAAGATAAATAGGGAAATCAGAGCAATCGTAGTTCCCTCCACAGGAGGAAGGAAAATTTGGTGTCTTGTTCAAAGCCCAAGATTGAAGCTAAAAGGTTTATTTGTGTCTTGTTCAAAGCCCAAGATTGAAGCTCAAAGGTTTGACTGAGAGAGAATTTGTCATCTCTAAAGAGAGACATATCGTCTGTTTATCATAACTGTTGGGTGACTGATTATAAAGGAGGATTATTTTAACTGGGATATGAGAATCCAGCAACGCCATAATTTCCTTTATAGGGATTTGTCCTGAAGGAGAAAACTTTAACTCAGTGTAGTGTAATGCCATTTTTCCTTAGGAATCTTTCATGTTAAGAGAGGGATAGGGCGTGGATGTAAATAATCCAGAGGCTTGCCGTTTACAGCAATTAGATGAAAGAGGAGGCCTGTTTTGAGATGTGATTTACAGAGAAATATCTTCCTACAGAGAGTTTGGATTTCCTCTGAGGGGATTGTTGATTTTTGTGTGCCTTGATCAAAGCCCAAGGTTGAAGCTAAGAGATTGATTGACTCCACTGGTGAAGTCCTTATACAAAGCCTAAGAGGAGGCTAGAAAAGACTGACTCAACAAGAGAGTGTTTATTTGTCTTGTACAAAGCCCAAGATTGAGGCTAAAAAGAGACTGACTCATTAGGGGATGCCATTATACAAAGCCTAAGAGGAGGCTAAACATTGACTTTGTTGAAGAAGGTTTTTATCTGTCTTGTACAAAGCCCAAGATTGAGGCTGAAAAGGGGTTATTTACTCTACTGCAGAGTATGGGTGTCTTGTACAAAGCCCAAGATTGAGGCTTAAAGAAGATTGACTCTACTAAGGGAGATTTATTCACACATCCTAAAGGAAGGCTAGGGAGAATTGACTCCGTTGGGGAATAAGTATACAGAGTTAATGGGGTTTTGACTTTACTGAAGAAAGTTTAGATGTGTCTTGTACGAAGCCCAAGATTGAGGCGGAAAAAAAAAGAACTGACTCAGCTGAGGATATTTCAGGTGTCTTGTACAAATCCCAAGATTGAGGCTGAAGAGATGATTAACTCAATAAGAGAGTATTTTAAAAATGATCGACTCAACAAGAGAGTCTTTAAAAGTGATCGACTCAACAAGAGAGTCTTTAAAGGTGATTGACTCAACAAGAGAGTCCGTTTATCTGTCTTGTACAAAGCCCAAGATTGAGTCTAAAAAGGAGATTGACTCAACAAGAGAGTTCTTTTACTCAACAAGAGAGTGATTTTCTGTCTCGTACAAAGCCCAAGATTGAGGCTTGACTCAACAAGAGAGTCTTGAAAGGAAGATTGACTCAACAAGAGAGTCTTTTGAGGAAGATTGACTCAACAAGAGAGTCTTTTTATCTGTCTTGTACAAAGCCCAAGATTGAGGTTGACTCCGCTAAGGGAAAATCATTATACAATGCCTAAGAGGAGGCTAACTTCTGCTGAGGATTATTGAGATCTAGAGACAGGTCCAAAGTGAGGGAATAACTCTTGCTGGAGAAAGAAGAGTTGAGGTATCAGATGCCTTGAGGTTCTGATAAAGGGTTTATTCATAGCCTTTTGACCTGGGCTGGGGAAATTTAGGATGAAAAAACTAAGTTTTAGAACCTATGAGGGTTTTAACTAAATTGGAGATTGATCGGAAGATCGGGGTTTCTCAAGTGTTTGTAGGGAACTTGAGAATGTCTTCGAGATCCAAGAAGGAATGAGACTGTCCAAGTTTACTGGGTTTATCTTTGTACGATGCCCAAGAGGAGGCAGATGTTTTAAGGGATGAGAATCAACCCTTAAAAGGTCTGAGGTTTAGACTCATTAGAAAGACTGCTCTAGCAAAGGATGACTAGTTTCTGTTCCTATACCTTTAAGAGGTCGTCGGGTCCTTGTACTAAGCCCAAGAGGAGGCATGAGAACCTTTAAGAGGACTGAGGGTCCTTATACAATGCCCAAGAGGAGGCGGGGAATACTTTTAAGAAGCCCGTGGGTCCCAAACCAAAGAAAAGTTCAAGAAAAGTTTCACCGAGAATAATTCATTTGGTGAACAGTTCTGAAGTTTGAAGAAATTCAAGAGAAGTTTCACCGAGAATAATTCATCTCTGGGGGAATAGAATTTCTTTGACAGCTTCTAAGGGTGACAGTCTGAGAAAAGTTTCACGAAGAATAATGCCTTTCTCTTTGTTCCATATTGTATAAGCGCAAGAGAAGGAAAGACTATATCTGGAATCTTATGGGGATCTAGTTTTGACTGTTGAAAGAGCGACCACTGGCTTTACCTAGTTCTAGACCTAGTTGTCGGGGAAAACTCTAAGCAGATATAAAAGTATATATACAGTTGATATATGACAAGTATTTAAAAGAAATATGAAAGAAGGAGTTACAGGTGAGCAAGCTTCCCACAATACAGTTATATATATTTGACATGTATTTAAAAGAATGAAAGGAGGACTTACAGGTGAGAAAGCTTCCCACAATACAGTTATATATATTTGACATGTATTTAAAAGAATGAAAGAAGGACTTACAGCTGAGCAAGCTTCCCAAAATACAGTTATATATATAAAAGCTAACAAAATAAAGCGGATAAAAACTTACAGGTGAGCAAGCTTCCATAGCTGTATTGTTAGTTATTCAAGAAATCAAAGAAAGTTTTGATAACAATTGTATATTTGAACCTAAATCAAAAGAGAAGTTGTTTTGAACAGAGATCGGGGCTTATAGCTCAAGGATAGGCCCAAGGTTTATTTTTGTACAAGAGGTGGGGCTTACAGCTCGAGGAGAGGCCCAAGGTGTAACAGTGATCCCACCGTTGTTTTGGAAACTGTATCGGGACTTATACAAGTGACTGAGGCCCAAAAAGGTTTTGGTTAGAAAAGGGATTGGGTCTTACACTCCATTAGAGGCCGAAAATGATTTAAAGAAAAAAGAGTGGGACTTACAACACGAGGGTAGGCCCAGTTGGTTTTGTTTGAAAACGGTGATCGCGCCGGGGTTTTGAAAATACAATGGGTCTTATACAATGACTGAGGCCCAAAAATGTTTTGGTATTTACAAGGGTTAGGACTTACACTCTATTAGAGGCCCAAAAGTTTATTTTTTGTACAAGTGATGGGGCTTACAACTCAAGGAGATGCCCATGGAAAGACAATGATCTCACCGTCGTTTTGAAAACTGTACTGGGACTTATACAATGACTGAGGCCCAAAATTATTTATGTACAAAGGGGGTTGGGTCTTACACTCTATTAGAGGCCCATGAGTGTTTGAAAAAGATTCATTAGGGTGATCATGATAAAAAAAACCCTAATTTTGATTTTTAAATGTATTTTAATTGAATAAAAATTCAATTAAAATAATCACACATATGAAAAAAGGTTATGATCTTGGATTTATATTTGAAAAATCATGTTTCATTCATGGGATGATTTAGAAACCATTTGAATTTTGTAAAATCAAGAGAAAGAAATATTTTTAAATCTTTTGAACAAATAAAACATAATTCTTTGCAAAAATACTAAATATATGATATAAATAATATTTTTGTGAAATTTTCATGGAATAAAATATTTTAACATTTTTGGGAATTTTCAAAAAAAGAACCAATAAAAAATAATTAAAATTAAGAGAGAAATTAATTTTGGAATTAATTAACAAAAACATGAAAATATTGAAAAATAGCAAAAAATGAAAAATGGCAAAAAAGGTTGGGTGGGGTTTGAACCCACGACCTTGGCAATAAACACACATGCGCGCTACCACTGGGGTGGTGATACATCCGTGTATCAAAACCACCCCATAAATACATAAGGGGTGCCAAGTTTTCAGGCCTGACCATGGCAAGGCAAGGCAAGTTTTGGCAATTTACGTGAAGCCTCTAACTTTCTCATTTCTCCATGGATTGGGACAAAATTTAGGTGCATCTGACCTAGAATTTCATGAGGAATCCAATGGTGGTCTTGGAATTTTCAGGAAGTGACCCTATTTTAAAACCCGATAGTGGTTTCAAAATAGGCCAAAGTTTGCATGTTCTATGCTATCTCATGGTACAGGCAAGAATTGCATGACAAATTGGTCCAAACACAACATATACAACATGTATGAGATGTTTATGATCAGTGGACATCAAAAGAATGCATGATTCAAAGAGTTCAAGTTTTGATGCACTTACCTCTTGGAACTTTTTATGCTATCTGCCAAGTTTCTTGTGCCAGAAGTGATTTGATGCTTTGAGCACTCTCAATTGATCCCTTAGAAGCTTTTAGGATGATTAGAACCAGCTGGAATCCTCAGGAACAAGTATAGGCCTTTTCTTGCAAAAGGGGCAAAAGTGACCAATATGACAACTCTCTCAAATGGTGTTCCAGATGAGGGAAACCACTTGGGACAGTTCAAGGATGATATTTTGAGTGTGTTTGAGGCTTTGTTTGGTTTTGAAAGTGACTGAATCAAGACATGGCTTGAAAAATGCAAAACAGTCAAGATTTGAGGTTTTGGAGGTTGGCTTTTTTATTTTGGCGTTTCAGATCACAAGTGAGTGTTTGAACAGCTTAGATATGACATATTGGATGTGTTTAGATCATGAGCTGTGATGGAATTGCTCTCTAACTCAAAAACTCAGAGATGACTTATGAAAGAAAGCATTTTGGCCTAAAGAGAGAGATTTTGAGGAAAGCAAGTGTTGTAGTGCTTTGGTGTACTTGAACTGAGCACAAATGAGCTCTATTTGTAGGGTAACAAGTTTGTTTTTGCAGCACTAGTGTGTGGCAACTGCAGCAGGCCTTTGGCCAATGTTGATCTGTTGCGGTGAGAATCGGATAACAAGCTATTAATTAACTTGCATCACAAATCTTGAAATTCATCACCGAGCTTTGATTTATCCAAAGGAATGGGTACAGATCAAGAAAAACCTTTTGCGCCATGTGAGAACACAGCTAAGAGATCGGGGATCGGGGGTTGGTTATACAAAGGGAAGGTATTAGCACCCTAAGTATCTGTAGTACTCTACAGGAACCTCTTGTTATATTTGTGTTATGTTATGTTTGCTTGCTAAGATATCTGTGCTAAGGATAAAGGTAAAGACCTAAGGGTATGTACACTAAGTTTGCTCGCCAAGACGTCGCATCTTGTACCTACGTATCGGACTAAAGAATAAGAGCAACCGTAGTTCACCTAACTAAGGGGTGAGGAACTCGTGACTGTGGTCAAGGTTCCAAGGGAAAGTAGGGTGACAAGCCTAAAAGCAAAGCTTGTGAGGATTGATTGTTTAGGAGAAGAGATTAATGGCTATCTCTTGTGAAAGGATTGTGAAGGGTTAAAAGTTGGTGAAGGAGAAGAGATATAAGAGATTAATGGCTATTTCTTGGGAAGGCTAGGTTAAAAGGGAATGAGCTATCTATGACTCTGAGGTCAAATAGAAAGACTTTCCTTTGGAAGAAGGGGGAAAAACAATTCTTATGGACAAAAAGTTTGTAGAGATATTTACATGAAAATACAACATCAAACAATAAGATATCAAAGTGAAAACAAGCTCACAACACTATACAAGGTTAGAAACACATGTATTAAATCAAGATGGACAAGATAATATGATGAAAGAAACAAAGAAGTCAAGGTGTTCAAGAAAAAATCCTAAAAAGGTCTTCTATTTCTAACATTAATAGATACCTCAAAAGTATTTGTTTTCACCAATTTCTTTTTATTCAAAAAGTAAACACATTAAGGAGTACTTTGCAAAAAGAATGGACAAAAAAGAATGAAATTTGATCAAGTTACGAGTTTTTGAAATCAAAGCATGGACCATGAAAATATAAGGTAAACATGTGATAAAAAGAATGGGAAAGGCTCCCCATGGGTATTGAACCCGTGACCTCATGGTTACAGCCCTAAAACTCTTACCACCCCACCCAACGCGTGCATGCTAACAAGCTATGATCAAAACAACACAAATATGTAAATGGCACATTTTTTCAGAAAATAAAAACAAAGGACTGGGGTGATGGGGATTCGAACCCCAGTCCTTGTGTTTACGCGCGTGCTTCTTTACCACTGGGGTGGCTATACATCCGTTGTATATGCCACCCAGTGTAATATTTAAGTCCAAAAGAGATCAAAATGCCTTACCAAATGAATGTAGCATTGCCTCAATGGATTGGTCATACTTCTAAACTTGTCATAACCAACCAACTGGACCAAACAAAACACACAAGAACGGCCATGGATCAAAGTCACTCATGTTGTTCATCAAAGAGCACCCTTTCTGCTCAAAGAGAAAACTATGCCATGAACAAGCCAACCAAACAACACTAAAACAGAAGCAAAACAAGCCATGAGAGTGCACTTTTATCATGTCACAAACTCAATTATCATGGCCTAAACTTAAGCACACCAGAGGTGACTTAGAAACAACTTCAAATATATGAGTTTTTTTTAGAAAACTATCATTGAATCCAAAAGTGATGCCAAGGATAAATCCGTAAACTCAAACCTTTATTCATGCCAAATCCATCCCTTGCCCCCATACTTCATCATCAGAATCTCAATATCAATCAATCAAGCCAATAGAAAGTTAAACAACAACTCATACAGATAACAACCTGAACAACAAAAACAATGAAAATCCACCCACCTTACTCCAACAACATCATCATCAAATTGAAACCAAATCTTATAACACTCAGTACAGGGGGTATCAATGAAACTTACACAGATCAACGTAATGATATGAACAAAGGGAAATATGATGTGGGATGCATGTGTCAAAACTGAAATAAGGATCACAGGATGACGATATATCAAGCAAGGTCCAAAAGCATATACACTACCTACCCTAACCACCACTGATGTTAACATGTGAATGTAATAATAGCATGAATACAAAACTACTTGGCTACATGCTCATGACATATTGAAAATTGAAGAATAGAGGATGGGAAGAAAGAGGAACATCATTCGTTCCAACTTATCACAACTGGCAGGGTACAAGAAATGCCTCAAAAGAACTCATACATCATATTACCAATTATTCAGGCCATTGGCATGGAGATGGAGAATCATAATTAGCAACACAAACAATATAGAAAGGAGCATCAACCATTTCACATATTAATATCCACAACAACATCATAACAGCAGGACATTGATGGATGATGAGAGCAAGTATTTGTCAAGCCATCAAACAAATTACAGGTTGCTTCAACATGATATGGATGGGTGTGAATCAAGGCAGGTTCTGTATTGAACACTAATCTAACCAAACTCAAACACAAAGTAAAACAAACCTTGACATGGGAACATCAATATCATTTGGTCAACCTAAAACAGTCCCAAGCATGTATAACTGAATTTATCATTAATACTCACCAAGACATCTACAACTAGTGGAAAATGTAAGATACTAAATGACAACAACATAAAAGGCAAGGCAAACATGATTCATAGAGTTTATGAGTTAGGGGAAAATGAGAGCTGACACTTGTTCTGCTAGCAAACGACTACATGAATTGAGACACTTGAGGAATAGCTCAAGATTTTAAATCATAACATTGGCAACAAAGAGCTTCAAACCAACAAATGATAGTGCCTACAAACATCCTTTGGATGCATATGGTCATGTAGTGGGTGCATTTGTCACAACACTCATGTCAAACAATAATTTAGGCATGTAAATTCTACAAACAGAAACAATTTTGAATCATGGCAGTGCAAAACAAACTCAGGATAATAGTTATGCTTATGGTCTGGAATAAACAAGGCAATAGCAACAGATATATTCATCAGATCAACCAGCCATCAACTTACTTTTCATATTGTTCCAATCCTATTGATCTAACATAGACAGTCTGAAATAGTTCAAAATATATTAGGAAGATATGGATAAAAAACATGTCATCAGTTGGTAATGTATAGAACCTTTCATAGACACACACTACCATACACTCGAATACAAACCATGAACATGCCTGGTAGCTCCTTATAATACTAAAGAGTGTATGCTCAGTAAGGGAGACATACTCTCCTTATGCAGATCCAAAATACTACTCTCAAGTCTGTCAACACAAACATAAACACATCAAGGACCACATATGAATGGCTTCAGGTATGCAAACCCATCAATGAGACAAAACAAAAATAAGTTTACATACATGCAGTGGCAAGGATGCACTTAGGTGAAACTCAACATGAACATGTATCTTTAACTCATGGCATTAAGGCATCAGACAGTATAACCTCAAGAACAGGTAGTGTCAACAACAACAACATTATTCATATTTTTAACCAACCAAGGTAGCTCAAATGTAAGATATGTATGTTAACACAATGATGTATCAGTATGAATGCAGCAAGAAAACCAAAAAAGAAGAGTACCTAGTTGAAAATACGCACTGACTTTCTTATTTTCTCCACATAGCACCAGCTTCCAAGATGACTCCTGCCTTTTCCTTACTTGCTAAGCTTGGACTCAGAGGTTTTTTAGAGTGTGTATGAAAAGTGTTGGTGAGAAAACTGAATGAAAACAGCCTGCTATTTATAGGAGAGGGCTGAGAATTCAAGGCATGGCCAAAGTTGCACAAAGTGCCAACAATGCCCTTTTTCATCGTGAGATACCAAGCTTGCTGAACCAAAATCTCCACATATCCCTGAACACTGATGTGTTTAGGTGTGCCTAAGCTGGTGAGAAGTGATTGGAGAGAGGCTCAATGAATAAACAATACTTGTTTCCCTTGAAAAGTTTCTCTCTCCTTGTACAAGTTGCATAAACATGACAATAACATTATTTTAATGTGAATCAAGTAACAAATTCGTGGCAAGGCTTGGATTAAAGTTAAATCCAACATTAGAACTCAGAAACATGTGGCTTTGGTGGTTAGAGAAGGTTTTGAGTCAATACACAAAAGTTGGTTTCTTGAGTTTTAAGAAATGAAACCTCCAACTTTGAAGCTTCGAAATTCCCATATAACTCAATTGATTGAGGAGTTCTAGTACTTTTTGGAAAGCCCTCAATGCCCTCTACAACTTTCATGTTCAAAGATTTTTGGTTTGAGCCCTGGAACTACATGAAAAATCGGGTTAAAGTTATGTGCAAATTAGGGGAAAAAGCTGAAATTTCACTAAGTCCTCAAGGGTGATTTATCTTCCAAATCTTATAACTCAAAAAACAAGCATTTTTTGGAAGAGGGTCCTCTAATATGTTTTGAAGATCATGGAAAGAGCTTCCATTTGAGCTTTGAGTCACTCAATTTGAATATGTGGTTTGAAAGTTATGGTTGTTTCAATTTTTGCACAAGTAGTGAAATTCCCTCATTTGAAAAGTTTCATGAACCAAACTTTGCTTCCTTTGCAAGAAATTTCTTAAAACTTGATTTTTCATACCTTAACTCCTCAATGAGACATGTCATGATGAATTGACTGAATTCAGTTGGAATAGGCTCAGTTCATGCCACCTTGGTGCATCCATTAAAGGCTTGGAGACAAAATTGGAGTCTTGGCACTTTTTAGTCTTTTTAGGTTTGTTAAGGCTACTTGTAGATTCTTGGACTTGAGAGGTTTGGGGATCAGATCATTCCGCTTGGATTTCATCCTCTGATGTGTCCAAATGGATGACAAGGCTTGGAGTTGTCCAATTTTGCCAAATCGAGCAAAAATGCAAAATCTGCCTTGCTTAGGACAGTTAGAAATGGTGATTTTGAGGGAATCATATCTCTTTGCTCAGGTTGAGTTATGGGAGGCTCTTGTGCTTTTTAGAAAACCCTCCTATGATACAACACATGTGTGATCATAGTTTATTTTGAAACTTTTTGAATCCAACTGAAAAATCCTCATGAATATTGATGTTCAAGGCTGGTAACTTAGGCAGATTTTCACTAAGTGTTGGAAAAGTGTCATTTTCATGTTTTTTTTGTCATTTTGATCAGTCCATAACCTAAAATCCATGAGGAATGGAAGTTTGATGTAGTTGACACTTTTAAAGTATGTCAGATGGACTTCCATTTGAGCTTTGAATGGGAGAAAAAGGCCTTGTGGTTTAGGAGTTATGACCTTGAAAAGTTAGTACCAAAACCACTTTTGTTCCATAACTTAGAAAAAAATTGGTTTCTTATGGTTGCCCTTTTGCAAGAAACCTCACTTTTCTTGATTTTTCTTAATGAATGATGATCAATACCATAGATTAACATTATTTTTGACTTAGGGGAACCATACTTGTGAAAAAATCCAAAAAGTCAAACTTAATTTTGTGCACAGTTGACTTTTTATCGTATGAAATCCAAACTGTGCGATCCTTTGTGAAATTAAGTCCTTAACCTAAATCAAACCTAATGGATGCATTCCATAGGTGTTATAGGGTGTATTGAATCATATCCCAAGGTTTGGGAGCATGTCTTGGTCAAAAGTCAAAGATACATTTGACTTTTCCTTCAAAACCCTAATTGTGGTCCAGATGAAATTGAAACTTGTGAATCAAGCTTCTTGGATCAATCCATTGTTGTAAATGGATCAATGTAATGTATTTGAGACCCTCAAATCATGTCTTGAGGTCTTGGCTCATGCTTTGCTTCAAAAGTCAACTTAGGGGTTGTCATACCCCAAATTTTGACCACTAAGATCTCCCATCAATGTGCAAATCATCATCACAATATGGATGAATCATTAGTCTCCACAAAGATGGGTGAGTATCCTCTACAATCAAACTTAGGGTTTCAAGCCCTCTCAGAGCTCTTAGACAAAGGATCAATCAAGGAATGACATGATCTTCAACTTGTCTAAACCTCTCAACCCCAATGGATCAAGAGGACTCCCACCTCAAGAATCAAGCACAAAGTTGCAGCATTCCAGGTGGATCAAGCCTCAAGATCGCCAGTGTCACCAAACTAGGGTTTTGGGCGACCAGGGCCTCCAGTTGGAATTTTTCCTCTGTACATGAGCCAATGCTTTACAATACAACCTAAGATGCTCCAAGGGACATCATAAACCCAAGCATCAAGCCAATTTAGCCTCAGGGGATGCATACATCAAAAATCAGGAATTAGGGTTTCTTGACCTAATTCACCCCTAAGTTGACTTTTGGGACAAAACATGAGCCAAGACCTCAAGACATTATTTGAGGGTCCCTAACACAATACATTGATCTATTTGCAACAATGGATTGATCCAAGAAGCTTGAGCAACAAGTTTCAATTTCATTTGAACCACAATTAGGGTTTCGCGAGAAAAGTCAACTGTGCCTTTGACTTTTGACCAGGACATGCTCCCAAACCCTAGGACATGATTCAATACACCCTATAACACCTATGAAGTCAATCCATCAAGTTTGATTTAGGTCAAGGACTTGATTTCATAGAGGATCGCACAGTTCGGAATTCATTTGACAAAAAGTCAACTGTGCACAAAAGTCAAACTTTGACTTTTTGAGATTTTTCAGAAGCATGGTTCTTTGACCCTAAAATGATGTTAATGTATGATTGGAACCATCATTCATCAAGAAAAATCAAGAAAAGTGGGATAACTTGTAAAAGGGGTAACCATAAAAAACTTAGAAAATTTTCTGTTATGGAACAAAGTGGCTATGGTACCAACTTTGGAGGATCATAACTCCTAAACCACAAGGCCATTTCTCCCCCATTCAAAGCTGGATTTGTAGCTCTCATGGCCCTCTACAAAAGCTTCAACTACAACTCCTTCCAATTCCTCATGGATTTTGAGTTATGGAATGATCAAAATCACAAAAAGTGAAAATGTCACTTTTTTCCAACACTTAGTGAAATTTTCACTAAGTCAGAATCTGCCTTCACTTTTTTCCAAATGTATGGGCATTTTTCACTTGGATCCAAAAGGTATCAAAACCAATTATGATCAAACAGTTATTATATCATATGAGGGTTTTCCAAAATGGCCAAGAACTCCATCAAATTCAACTTGAGCCATGAGATATGACAATGGAAATATGCCTTGCTGAAAACTGCCAAGGCTAGGCAGAATTTTGCACTTTTGCTCGATTTGGCAAAATCAGATAATTCCAAGCCTTGTCATCACTTTGGACACATCTGAGGATCAAATCTAAAGGGAACAAACACTGATCCAAGCCTCCAAAGTCTTTGGAACAAGAAGTAGCATGCCAAACCTAAAAATCCCTAAAAGAGGGACAAGACTCCAATTTTGGATTAGAGCATTTAATGGATACTTAGAGGTGGCATGGACTGAGCTTCCTCTAACTGAATTCAGTCAAGATTCATCCAACAACTAGGGAACCACAACTCTGTGCTCTAACCTCTAGTCAATGGCTAGAGGAGACTTGGATTCCTATTGATCAACATTGGCCAAACCTCTGCTGCAGATGCCATTCACTATTCACTACTAAAAAATGCTAAAACAACAACGCCAGGCTTACAATGCATCCTTTTATGCCGTTGTAATAGGTTAAAAATTTCGCGCCCATTTAAAAGCTGATTCATTTAATGACAGTTGAATGAAACCACCGTAGTAATAAATAAAATGTATCAAGCTTCGATTCCCTGCAACTACATTTTTTCCATTTTTTAGAGTACATTTAGAGTGTGTCAATTAAGTCCATTATTTATAAAATAAATTGTAAATTATTTTACAACGGTTAAGATGAGCAACCGTAGTAATAAATGAAATGTATCAAGCTTCGATTATTTAGCGTGTGTCAATTAAGTCCATTATTTAAAAAATAAATTGTAAATTATTTTACAACGGTTAAGATGAGCAACCGTAGTAATAAATGAAATGTATCAAGCTTCGATTCCCTGCAACTACATTTTTTCCATTTTTTAGAGTACATTTAGCGTGTGTCAATTAAGTCCATTATTTATAAATTAAATTGTAAATTATTTTACAACGGTTAAGATGAACAACCGTAGTAATAAATGAAATGTAACAAGCTTCGATTCCATGCAACTACATTTTTTCCATTTTGTAGAGTACATTTCACTTAAGATTCCACTACAGTTTGTTTCTCCACCTAGATTAAAAGGTTTACTAATAAATAAAAACAAAACTTATTATGTATTTCTTTCATAAGACGCCCTAATCGAACAAGTGAGCCAGCGACGCCCTAACCTTTACACTCTTCAACATCTTCATTCCTTTTTTCTTGGTTTATGCTCAAATATTGACCGTCTTCATTCATTTGCTTCTTCAACTTCGAAGTAAGGTTCTCTTTAACATCTTCATTCCTTTTTTCTTGGTTTATGCTCAAATATTGACCGTCTTCATTCATTTGCTTCTTCAGCTTCGAAGTAAGGTTCTCTTCAACATCTTCATTCCTTCTTTCTTGGTTTATGCTCAAATATTGACCGTCTTCATCATTCATTTGCTTCTTTAGCTTCGAAGTAAGGTTCTCTTCAACATCTTCATTCCTTCTTTCTTTGTTCATATTGTATATGCTCAAGTCAGAATGAGATGTTTCATATGCTTTACGTTTAGTATTAGAGTACATCTTCATTGATTTTTTCTTTGTTCATATTGTATATGCATATGCTTGAGTTTTTGGATTAGATTTTGGTGTGTCATTCACATTATTATACATGTATAAATATCAGAAGTTGTAATGGATCGTAGTTGGATGAAAGCCAATAGATTAGATCCAGTTTATGAGAACGAAGTTTGTGAATTCCTTGAATACGCTGATAAACATCTTCCCGACAATGATGGTATCTTTTATTGTCCTTGTGTTGTTTGCGCTAATATAAAAAAGGGTACAAAGAAAGAAATACACAATCACCTTTGTTGTGATGGTATATGTCAAAATTAAATAATATGGGCATGGCATGGTGAGGTGGATAATAAGGAAAGTCGGGCGTCACAAAGTCAAAGAGTGGAGGAAGATGAATATATGGAAGATCACCTAGAGGATATGTTCCGTGATATTGGGGAATCTTCTTTTATGAATGCTCATATTTATGATAATTTATGTAGTGATAAAGACACCCCTTTATATAAGGGATGCACAGAGTTCACACGATAGTCGACGGTGTTAAAGTTGTTTAATATGAAGGCAAAAAATGGATGGTCGGATAAAAGTTTCACGGAATTACTTGAATTACTACAGCAAATGTTACCAGAAGATAACAAATTGTCGGATCGTTGCTATGAGGCCAAGAAGATATTGTGTCCACTGGGTCTGGAGTATATCAAGATACATGCTTGCCCTAATGATTGCATATTATTCTGGAAAGAGTATAAAGACTTGTTTCAATGTCCGAAATGTGGTGTGTCGCGTTACAAGCAGAAGGCTAGCAATGGTGATGACAATGATCACTATGACAATGTTAGTAGGAAGCATCCTCCTGCTAAAGTGTTATGGTACTTGCCAATACTCTCACGATTAAAGAGACTTTTTGCTAATTCGAATGACGCAAAGAATCTTAGATGGCATGCAGATGAAAGGATTCGTGATGGAAACATTTGCCATGTAGTTAATTCTTTGTAATGGAAGAAAATTGATTCGTTATTTCCAAATTTTGGAGTTGAGCCAAGAAATCTTAGGCTTGAGCTTGCCACCGATGGAATGAACCCCTTTGGTAATATGAGCACTAATCATACTTCTTGGCCTATTCTTCTCACTATTTACAACCTATCTCCTTGGTTGTGCATGAAGCGCAAGTATATACTGTTAAGTATGATGATTTCTGGACCACGACAACCTGGTAACGACATAGATGTTTATCTTAGTCCATTAATTGATGATTTACGACTCTTGTGGGATGAAGGCGTTGAAGTTGATGATGCATATTCTGGGGAAAAGTTTAATATGCGTGCAATGTTATTTTGCACAATTAACGACTTTCCGGCTTACGGTAACTTGGCGGGATACAGTGTCAAAGGACATAAAGCGTGTCCTATATGTGAAGATGATACTTGTTATCACCAACTTGAGTTTGGAAAAAAGACCGTTTACCTTGGGCATTGAAAATTTCTAAAACCGAGTCATCCTTATCGTAGATTGCGAAAGGCTTTTAATGGAGAGCAAGAGTTTGGTGAGGCTCCTAAACCTTTAACCGGTGATGAAGTTTATCAACGACAGGAATACATTAATGTTGTCCTTGGGAAGAGAGAAAAAGAAAAAGGTGGGAAGAGAGAAAAAGAAAAAGGTGGGAATAGAGGAAAAGAAAAAGGGGCAGTTGCGAAAAATATATGGAAAAAGAGGTCCATCTTCTTTGATCTTCCATATTGGTCAAGTCTTGATGTTAGACATTGTCTTGATGTGATGCACGTGGAGAAAAATGTGTGTGATAGTTTGATTGGCACACTTCTAAACATTTCGGGCAAGACTAAAGATAGTAAGACTTCCTGTCTTGATATGGAGAATATGGGTATACGAAAACAGTTGGCTCCAGTAGAGAAAGGAAAAAGAACTTATCTGCCTCCAACATGTCACACTCTATCTAAAAAGGAAAAGAAGATGTTGTGCGAGTGTTTGCAAGGTATTAAAGTTCTGCAAGGTTACACATCAAACATCAAGAAACTTGTATCAATGAAAGATCTCAAGTTAATTGGTTTAAAATCTCATGATTGTCATGTATTAATGCAACAACTTCTACCAGTGGCTATCCGTGGGATCCTTCCAAAAAATGTGAGAGTAACTATAACGAGACTGTGTTTATTCTTCAATGCCATATGTAATAAAGTTCTTGATTTCAAAAAATTGGATGAATTAGAAGATGAGGCTGCCATAATCTTGTGTCAATTGGATATGTATTTTCCTCCATCATTTTTTGACATTATGGTTCACTTACTTGTTCATCTCGTAAGAGAAATCAGAATTTGTGGTCCAGTTTATTTAAGGTGGATGTATCCAATAGAGCGATATATGAAGATCTTTAAAGGATATACGAAGAATCATCACCGACCGGAAGCTTCGATTGTTGAAAGGTACATCACAGAAGAAGCTGTTGAGTTTTGTACAAACTATTTGTCGGATGCAGATTCTATAGGAATTCCAAAGTCTCATCATGCTGAAACAGACGGAAGAGGTATTCAAGGTCTAAATGTTAGGTCAATGGCTCGGGATGTAGTTATTCAATCACATTTCTATATTTTGAATAATATAGATGAGGTTCAACCTTTCATAGATACTCACAAAAGACTTATGAAGAAAAAATATCCCCGAATGAATGACAAGTTGTTGTTGATAGAGCATAACAATAGATTCATGGATTGGTTTAATAAAAGTGTATTTAATGATCCCAGTGCATCCGAGATACTTAAATGGTTGTCGTACGGGCCAAAATTTTGTGTCATTACCTGGAGTGCATACGACATTGGTCATTATACCTTTTATACAAAATCAAAAGATGATCGTAGTACAATGCAAAATAGTGGGGTTATGGTTGAAGCCGAATCGATGTATTTCTCTAGTTCGAAAGATAAGAATCTGGTATTGGCAACTACCGCATTTTATGGTGTCATTAATGAGATTTAGGAGATTGATTATGTTATTTTCAAAGTGGCTTTATTTAAATGCAAGTGGGTTCCCAATAATAGTAATGGTGTAGACATTGATGACTTAGGATTCACCCGGGTCGACCTTGGCAAGGCATCTTTTAATACAGAACCATTCATCATGGCTTCTCAAGCAAAACAAGTTTTCTATGTTTCCGATCCATCGGACAAATTGGGGAAATGGTCAATCGTTCTCCAAGGAAAATACATTCCTCTTAGTGATGAAAGTCTTGATATTCTGTCCACACCTTCGTACATAACTCAAGTTCCTACCTCATATGATGAAGTTGATGGAGATGTCGTGCATGCTATACGACTCGATCATGAAGAAGGCATATGGGAAAATTAACAAGTACGTAATTTATTATTTATTCATAATATATTAATTGTATGTTATAGTTTAGAAGTATTTTTACTAACAAGTATAATTATTTGAAATCATAGGTATTTTGAGTCCAGACACCAAGAGACAAGATACCAATACGCCAAGTTACAATTATGTGAAGTTATGTAATGTGTGTAAACTGTAAAATGGTATATGTGATATTTTATTTATGTAGGTTGTTTGTTTTGATAAACTGTAAACTGGTATATGTGATATTATGAATATGACACGATTAATATTATTATGAAAACTGTATCACAAAATGTGAATTGTATTTTTCTGCTGTGCTGAGATATGGAGAACAATAATACAGGTAAAAAAATGGGATTAATTATAAAAGCAGGATGATATTTGTTAATTTTGCTGAAACTTTAGCGACGGTTATATTTTTGAACCTTTATAATATCTGGCGCGCTGGCCAGCAAAAAATAAATATCAAAACTGTGCTGCTGGGAATCGAACCGAGGACAATTATATTTATTACAACGGTGTAATGTAAAACCGTTGTGATAGTTAGCACACTTTCCTCATTATTACAACGCTACACAAGGCCATCGTTGTAAGTATCATATATACAACAACAATCTACATAACAACGCCCTCGCCCACGTCATTATATGTCATTCCCAACCGTTATTAAATGGGTTTTTCGTAGTAGTGATTGATCCCAAAACAAACTTTCTCTACTATAAATAGAGCTCATTTGTGCTCAGTTTGAGTACACCAAAGCCATCAAACAGATGCTTTCCTAAAAATCACTTTCTTTAGGCAAAAATACCTTCTTTAGCAAGGTAACTCTGAGTTTTTGAGTTAGAGAGTAATTCCATCACAACTCATGATCCAAACACATCCAATATGTCATATCTAAGCTGTCCAAACTCACACAAGTGACCTGTAATCCTTAAATCTCAAAGTCACCTCTTAAAACCTCAAAATAGGACTTTTGTACATTTTTCAAGCCGTGTCTTGATTCAGTCACTTTCCAAACCAGATAAAACCTCAAACACACTCCAAATATCATCCTTGAACTGTCCCAAATGGTGCCACACATCTGGAACACCATTTGAGAGAGTTACTATTTTGACTATTTTAACCCCTTTTGCAAGAAAGGGCCAGCTTGTGTTTTTGCAGGTTCCAGCTGATTCAAATCATCCTAAAAGCTTCTAAGGGATCATTTGAGAGTGTTCAAAGCATCAAACCATTTCTGGAACAAGGAACTTGGAAGATTGCACAAAAAACTCCAAAAGCTCAAAAAGAGGTAAGCATCATGACTTGAACTTTCCAAAATATGCATTGCTTTGAAGTCCACTGATCTTGCATCTCTTCTACATGTTATATGTGTTGTGTTTGCATCAATTTATCATGTGATTCATACCTGTACCAAGATGTAGCACAGAAAACGCAAAATATGGTCTATTTCAAAACCACTATCGGATATTGAGGAGGGAGCATTATCTGGAAAAAAAATACCACCACCATTAGATTCCTTGTGAAATTCTAGGACAGATGCATATAAATTTTGTCCCCAACCATGGAGAAATGAGAAAGTTATGGACCTTCCCGTTTCTTGCCAAAACTTGCCTTGCCTTGCCTTGGGACAGGCCAAAAACAAGGCAAGCCTTGTATATTTATGGTTGTGTTTCAATCAACGGATGTATCACCACTCCAGTGGTAAGGCGCGCGCCCTATACACAAGAGGTCTGGGGTTCGAATCCCCCTCGTCCCAGACCCTCTTTTTGTTATTTTTCCCACTTTTTGTTATTTTCCATATTATTTTTAATAGTTTGAAAAAATTAATAACTCCTTCAATTTTAATTATTTTTTATTGGTTCTTTTTGCAAAAAATCACAAAAGTGTTGAAATATTTTATTCCACAAAAAAATTAGATTTATATTATTTATTTAATATAATTAGTATTTTTGTGAATAAATGTCTTTTATTTGTTTTTAAACCTTTTAAAAATAAATATTCATTTTGGAAAATCAATAATTATATTAAAAAATGATGAAATTAGGGTTTTATTGATTTTCACTCTAACAAACTTTTTCGAACACTCATGGGCCTCTAATAGAGTGTAAGACCCAATCCTTTGTAAATACAAACCTATTTTGGGCCTCAAATGTTGTATAAGTCCCGTTGTATTTCAAAAGTTCTGCGCAATCATCGCCCATTTAAAACCAACCATTTGGGTATCTCCTCGAGCTATAAGACCCATGCAAAATCATTTTGGGCCTCTAATAGAGTGTAAGACCCAATCCCCTTTTAAAACCAAAACCATTTTTGGGCCTCAGTCGTTGTATAAGACCCACGGTGTTTTCAAAACCTCGGCGCGATCATCGCCCTTTTCAAAATTAACCATTCTTTGTTAACTTTCAATCATTTTTGGGCCTCTTGAGAGAGTGTAAGACCCATCCCTTTGTATAGAAAACCTTTTTGGGCCTCAGTCACTTGTATAAGTCCCTGTACAAATTCAAAACCACAGTGCAATCACTGTTAAAACCTTGGGCCTTTCCTTGAGCTGTAAGCCCCAACAATCTTTTCAAAGCACTTTCTCCTTTGATTTTATATGTTGTTATCAAAGCTTTCTTTGTTGAACAAACTAACCAAACAACATGGAAGCTCTACAATCGAATAAGTGTTTACCCGCTTTCATTTACCGCTTTCATATGTATATAACTGTACTGTGGGGCTGTTTCACTATAAGTCTTCTTTCATAAACTCATATCGACTGTGTAATACTAGTATAGATATTAGAGTTTCCCCGACAACTACGTCTAGAACTAGATAAAACCTCGTCTCCTTACATCCGACGTTCTCCCGGATAATTCAAACATAACCTAAACAATGAGAATTTTCTTTTACAATAATTTTAGATAACTAGATCTAAGAAATCTCCCCCCTTGAACAGTTCATATACAGAAGGCTAATGTTCCAAGTGAAACCCCTTCTGGAACTGTTCATCAGCCTCCTCTTGGGCTTAGTGCAAGGACCCACAGGCTTCCTAAAAGCATCCCGCCTCCTCTTGGGCATTATACAAGGACCCGTCGGCTTCTTATAAGTTATCACAGCCTCATCTTAGGCTTCGTATAATGATTTTTCCTCCAGGAAGATAGCCTCCTCTTGGGCTTCGTACAAATTGTCCCTTCGGCTTCTTAAAAGTTCTTCTCGCCTCCTCTTGGGCTTCGTACAAATTGTCCTAGTGACTTCTTAAAGGAATAGGAATATAAATTAGTCATCTTAATAGAACAGTATTTCGAAGAGTCTAGATCTTTCTACCGCAAACGGATTGTCTCTTAATTTCTCTTAAGCATAGTACAAATGATAAAACTCTAGACTTGGGCAGTCTAATCTCCTTGAGTCTCGAAGACATTCTCAAGTTCCTTTCAAAAATAGGAAAAACACCCGTAGACTTGGACAGTCTCAACACCCTTCAGATTTCCCATCTCCTCAAAAGGACAGGAGATAACCCTGATCCTCTGATCAAATCCATGAGTACAACATTACACATATAAGAACTGATTTTCTCTTTTAAACCAACATACTGGACCTGTCACTCCACTGAAATAGTCACCAGCACCCTAGCCTCCTCTTGGGCTTTGTACAATGATTCTCCTCAGCGGAGCTAACCTTTTCAGCCTCCATCTCGGGCTTCGTACGGGATACAAAAGCACTCCCTTGTTGAGTATAAAAGACTCTCTTGTAGAGACAAACATCTTTAGCCTTCATCTCGGGCTTCGTGTGAGATACAAAAGCACTCTCTTGTTGAGTATAAAAAGACTCTCTTGTTGAGTCAATCACCTTTTCGCCTCCGTCTCGGGCTTCATACGAGACACCAAATCACTCTCTTGTTGAGTATAAAAGACTCTCCTGTTAAGTCAAACAACTTTTAGCTTCCGTCTTGGGCTTCGTACGAGACACACAAAAAGACCTCTTGTTGAGTCAAACCCTTTTAGCCTCAATCTTGGGCTTTGTACAAGACAGAAAGAACATTTTCCCCGAAAAAGTCAACCTTTAGCCTCCTCTTAGGCTTTGTATAAGGAAACCCCAGTTGAGACAATCAACCTTTTAGCATCAAAAGTTGTGCCTTGCTCACAGTATATAAACATCAACAACTCCTTTTCCCCATCTAATTGCTGTAAGCGGCAAGCCTCTAGATTATTTACATCCACGCCACTATCCCTCTTTTAGCATGAGAAATTCCTAAGGAAAGATGGCATTACTCTAAACTGAGTTAAAGTCTTCTCCTTCAGGTTAAAAACCCCCTACAAAGGAAATTATGGCATTACTGGATTCACATATCCCAGTTAAAGTAATTCTCCTTTATAATCAGTCACCCAACTATTGTGACAAACAGATCCCCTTTTAGAGATGACAAATTCTCTCTAAAGCTTCACGTCTTGGGCTTTGAACAAGATACAAATAGACCCTCCAGCTTCACATCTTGGGCTTTTTGAACAAGATACATATACCACATTTAGCTTCACGTCTTGGGCTTTGAACAAGACAGCAAAACACCATTTCCTCCCATAGAATAAGAGGAACTACGATCGCTCTGATTTCCCTATCCCAGGAATACGTAGGCATAAGATTGCAAAAGAATCTTAGCGAGCACCCTAATAAATAAAAAAACCAAAGTCCCCTACCTCCATCCAATCTGGTTTAGTATCCTAAAAAATTCCCCATGAACAGTCCCGATATTTCGTTCTGAACAAAATAAGCAGAGAGAGGCCCCACATCCACATAGCATCTGTAAACCAACAATCATCTGTTTAAACTCAGTTTGCAAGCAGGGTTAGTTGAAGACATCTATTTCCCTTCCTTCATCAGCTTCAATAGGATAAAAAATGAATCGACCTGTAGTACCCCAGAGCGACAGTGCTTAAGAACCATTTCCAAAATCGCTCGCTACAGAAAAATGGTGCCCACCGTGGGGCCGTCAAACAAAGGAATCTTGTCTCTCTTATCTCTCTGGTTGAAACCTTCTCTTAGGACGAGTCCTTGGGTTCACAAGGTATCACCGAATGACGGTTCCATCGGGGATTGTCATTATTGCTGGGATCGACCCTCACTAGGATCTTAGGTCAAAACCTTTAAGTTGGGAAGGTACCACAGAATGGCGACTTTGCCGGGGAGCCATTTTCTGTTAGGATCATAGGATTCATAGCTCTTGAAAAGTCTAGGACATTAGGACAAATATATATACTGCTTTTCCTAATTGATATCTATGTTTATTTTTCTGCTAATGGGAATGCGTGTGATGCCGCATGTGGAAAGATTGAGTATACACCAAGGAAAAACCTCTTTCAGTAGTGCGGAAGCTATCGGAAATAGTTGTCACGCGATACTACCCTCTTCTGAGATTCTTCGAAATACATCACCTAGCACGGTTCCCGGCCCGCTGATGTTATCTCGACAAGAATCAATGATTTTGAGAGACAGGTACAAAAATCACTAGTATAAACCTTTGGGATAGGTAGAGCCTTGACTTCATGACACCGACCCTTTGACCCTAGGTTTTTTTCTATGTTTTGTGTGCTGCATTCATGCATTCATTTAAAAAAAAACCATTAAGCAAAGAAAATTTTTCTCTTCTAGTCTCTCTTTTTCAAATTAAACTAAGGCAATGATTGCAAATGTCAGAGAGAAAAAGATTGCCCTCATGGATTTTGGTAGACGGAAAACTCACAAGTATACCTTCAAGGTTCCAAAACTAGAGGATTTGAGAGGATTAGCAAGGATGATCACTAACCCTAACGCTTTCAGAGTCAAGTACGGAGGTCTGCTACCTTTGTTAAGGGTCCATGTAATTGAAGGAATCCTGGAGGCACTTATTCAGTTTTACGATCCGGTCTATCACTGTTTCACATTCCCGGATTACCAGCTCGTACCAACGCTGGAGGAGTATTCTCATCTAATTGATCTACCCATTACTGATCAAGCCCCCTTTTCTGGGCTAGAAGAAATTCCAAAGGATCAGACCATTGCAAGAGCAATCTATTTGGATGAGTCAGAAGTCAAGACTCACGTGACCACCAAAGGAGGAATCCCAGGTTTACCAGCCAATTTTCTGGTAAATAAGGCTCTATACTTTGCTAGTATAGGGGACGTGACTGCTTTTGAAGGCATCTTTGTTTTACTCACCTACGGGTTATTTCTGTTTCCCAACATTGATAACTTCGTCGATATCAACTCCATTAAGGTTTTTGTCATTGGAAACACCGTATCAACCTTGCTCGTAGATGTGTATCATTCTGTACACTTAGGGAATTTGTACAGCGGAGGGGTGATCACGTGCTGGGTACCCCTGCTATATAAATGGTTTATCTCCCATTTTCCTAAGTCTGCCGCATTTTGGGATCATAAGAGTGCCTTACGTTGGTCGCAAAAAATCATGTCTCTTACCAACTCTGACATAGATTAGTACAATAGGATTTATGACAGGATCAGGATCATTGACCGTTGTGGAAACTTCCCAAATGTACCCCTTATAGGAACTAAGGGAGGAATCAATTACCAGCCAGTTTTAGTTCGTCGTTAATTTGGATACCGGATGAGGCATGTCCCGCGTAATGCTCATCTGGAAGGTCTTTTCTTCAAAGAAGGAGAAAATGACAGGGCACTAAAGATGGAAATAATGCACGCTTGGAAACATGTTCATAAGAAAGGATAGGAGTCTCTAGGAAAACCGGACTGTGTCTCGGTGGAGCCTTATCTCCACTGGGTACAAACTAGAGCTCTCAAGTTAAGGATGCCTTATCCTCGTCATGGAGTTCTTCCGCCAAGGGAATCTGTCATGTACTTCATGACTGAAACGGAAAAACTTCAGGTTACTCTCAACAAAGTTCAACAGAAGAGGAGGTCTTGGAAGAACAAGTACCGCATTCTTAATGTGGAGTGTACCAAAATACAGCAACTGCTGAAAGATAAGGATACTCTAATTGAGATTTTGGAGCAACATGTTGTAGAAAATCAGGATGACCAAAGGAATTTGCTCACTCCTTTCACTTGGCAAAGGAATGACAACCCGACAACGGCCCAAGAGCCCCGGTCCAAGAAAAGGAAAGTACCAGAATCAGCACCTGAGTTCTCCTCAGAGAGGACTCAGGACCCATTAGCTTAGGTTTCTATTTCCGCACCTTGTAATTTACTGTATTTCCATTTCCGCAATCCTTCGAATTCAATAAAATGGGGTTTCCCCACTGTTTGATATTTGAAATCTAATTGTCGAAGTTTATTTTGATTGAACCAAAAGATAATTAATATAATCATTGCATTCATCATTCTCACGTAACACATTCTTCTTACCTACGAATCTCATGTTTGTGTCTCGGTTCTAGAGTCAAACTGTCTCATTCGTACAATACTCGGGCCAATCGTCAGAAAAAGATGGATGATCTCAAGGAAGAGAACAGAGAGTTGAAAAAAGAGATCGACGCTCAGAGAGAGGATATGAGAAAGCTTCGTAACGACATGCAAGCCATGGCAGATCCTCAGCTACAAAGAACTGTGATCTCAGAGATCACCTCAACACCTATAGTGGAGAAGTATGATCCTAGGTATCAAATGCCGAAAGATCGTCCCTAGGGCATGCCTGTTAACTATATCCCGGAAGGATATGTTCCGCCGATCACTGAAGATCAGGGAATCATAGCAGAAGTCGTTGGGCCTAAAGGTTACCAACATGGGAAAGCGAGGATGCCAGAGGCATAATGAGGACTCCTGAAGGTTACACACTTTGGGAAACGCCAATATTCACTATCGTAGTAATGGTACCACCCCCTGTGGTGCACACTGTCCCGGAAGGACAGATTCCACAGATACCTTCTGGTAGAAAGGAAAGTATGTTCGACAGAATGGATGAATTCCAGGAGCAGTTCCTGGAAATGCAGAAAGAACTGCAAGCTATTCGCAGTCAGGATTTATTTGGGAAGGACGCCGCAGACCTTTGTTTAGTACCTAATGTGAAAGTTCCACACAAGTTCCAAGTGCCCGACTTTGAAAAGTACAAGGGTAACTCTTGCCCTCAGAGCCATTTGGTAATGTACGCTCGGCGAATGTTAGCTCAGACAGAGAACCAGGATCTACTGATTCACTACTTTCAGGATAGTTTAACCGGTGCCGCATTAAAATGGTACATGGGTTTAAATCGCGCTACGATCAGCACTTTCAGAGATCTTGGCACTGCCTTCGTCCAACAATATAAATACAATTGAATATTCATTTTAAAATTCATTTTGAAAAATGAATTTATTCACAAAAATACTAATTATATTAAATAAATAATATAAACTCAATTTTTTTGTGGAATAAAATATTTTAACATTTTTGTGATTTTTTGCAAAAAGAACCAATAAAAAATAATTAAAATTGAAAGAGTTATTAATTTTCCAATTAATTAATAAACCATGAAAAAAATGACAAAATGTGAAAAAGCCTGAGATGGAGGCGAAATGGGTGATTGACTCAATGAGGAAGTCTCTTATGTGTCTCGTACAAAGCCCGAGAGAGAGGCTAAACGTTGTTTGACTCCGCTGGGGAGGATCATTGTACAAAGCCCAAGAGGAGGCTATGGTGACTGTTTCAGTTAAGTGGCAGGTCCAATATACTGATTTTTAAAAAGAAAATCAGTTCTTATATGAGCAACACTGTACTCAAGGATTTGATTCAAGGATCCGGGTTATGCATGTTCTTTAAGGAAGCGGGAAATCCGAAGGGTATTGAGACTGTCCGAGTCTACAGGTTTCCTTCCTATTCATGAAGGGGTCACTTGAGAATGTCTTTGAGACTCAAGGAGATTAGACTGTCCGAGTCTAGAGTTTCATCTTTTGTACTATGTTTTGTGAAACAGTAGTAGACTCTTTGAAAGGACTGCTCTATGAAGCTGACTAAGTTCTGTTCCTATACCTTTAGAAGGTCGTCGGGACAATTTGTACGAAGCCTAAGAGGAGGCTGGAAACTTTTAAGAAGCCGAGAGGTCCTTGTACGAAGCCCAAGAGGAGGCTATCATTCCCGGAGGAAGAGATCATTATACGAAGCCTAAGAGGAGGTTGTGAATACTTCTAAGAAGCCGACGGGTCCTTGTACTAAGCCCAAGAGGAGGCGGGGGTTGCTTTTAGGAAGCCTGAGGGTCCTTGTATGATAACTAAGAGGAGGCCGATGCTTTTAAGAAGCCGATGGGTCCCCAAACCCCGAGAAATTCAAGGCAAGCTATTCACAAGGAATAGATCAAGTCAGGAAAGTTCGAGAATTTGGAAGAAACTCAAGAGATGCCATTCACGGAGAAAAGATCATCTCTGGGGAATAGAGTTTCTTGACAAGTGCTTTTGAGAAGCCTGTGGGTCCCCAAACCCCGAGAAATTCAAGGCAATGCTATTCACCGAGAATAGATCAAAGTCAGGAAAGTTCGAGAATTTGGAAGAAACTCAAGAGATGCAATTCACGGAGAAGAGATCATCTCCGGGGAATAGAGTTTCTTTGACAACTTTTAAAGGTGACAGTCTATGAAAGGGTTCACAGGGAATGCTGCCTTTCATATCTCCATATTGTTTAACCCCAAGAGGAGGGAAGACTGTGTCTGGTAATCCTATGGGGATCTAGTTTAGACTATTTCTAAGAGTGATCAACGGGCTTAATGCTAGACGTAGTTGCCGGGGAAACTCTAAATATCTATACTATTATTACACAGTTGATATGAGTTTATGAAAGAAGACTTACAGTGAAACAGCCCCACAATACAGTTATATGTATATGAAAGCGGTAAATGAAAGCAATAACCACTTACTCGGTTGTAGAGCTTCCATGCTGTTTGGTTAGTTGTTCAACAAAGAAAGATTGAAAACAACGGTATATTCAAAATCAAAGGAGAAAGTGCTTTTAAAAATAAAGATTTGGGGCTTACAGCTCAAGGAGAGGCCCAGGGTTTTATCAGTGAGAGCACTGTTTGAATTTGTACAGAGGGACTTATACAAGTGACTGAGGCCCAAAAAGGTTTTCTGTACAAAGGGATGGGTCTTACACTCTCTCAAGAGGCCCAAAAAAGTTTAAAGAAAAAGAGATGGGTCTTACTACACGAGGGTAGGCCCAGTTGATTTTTTCGTTTAAAATGGCGATCGCGCCGAGGTTTTCTTTTAACGCAAAGGGGCTTATACCATAAGTGAGGCCCAAAGTTTTGGTTAAAAAGGGATTGGGTCTTACACTCTAATAGAGGCCCAAGTGTATTTTAAGAAAAGAAATGGGTTTTACTACTCGAGGGTAGGCCCAGGGTTATTTTGAAAAGGCGACGATCGCGCCGTTTATTTTTTACGGTATCGGGACTTATACAATACACTGAGGCCCAAAAGGTTTGGTCAAAAAAGGATTGGGTCTTACACTCTATTAGAGGCCCATGAGTGTTTGACAATGATTTGTTTGAGTGAAAATCAAAGAAACCCTAATTCTATTCTTTAAAAGTAAATATTTAAAGAAAATCAAAGAAAAACACCAAATAGGTTTGAATAAACCACTTGTGATTCTTGTTTAAGGTTTGAAAAATGAGGTATAAATCACAAGAGATATTAAAACTCATTTGGTCTTGATTTTTCAAGATGAATATTCATTTTAAAATGTTTAAAAACAAATAAAAATGAATTTATTCACAAAAATACTAATTATATTAAATAAATAATATAAACTCAATTTTTTTGTGGAATAAAATATTTCAACATTTTTGTGATTTTTTGCAAAAAGAACCAATAAAAAATAATTAAAATTGAAAGAGTTATTAATTTTCCAATTAATTAATAAACCATGAAAAAAATGACAAAATGTGAAAAAGCCTGAGATGGAGGCGAAAGGGGTGATTGACTCAATGAGGAAGTCTCTTATGTGTCTCGTACAAAGCCCGAGAGAGAGGCTAAACGTTGTTTGACTCCGCTGGGGAGGATCATTGTACAAAGCCCAAGAGGAGGCTTGGTGACTGTTTCAGTTAAGTGACAGGTCCAATATACTGATTTTTAAAGAGAAAATCAGTTCTTATATGAGCAACACTGTACTCAAGGATTTGATTCAAGGATCCGGGTTATGCATGTTCTTTAAGGAAGCGGGAAATCCGAAGGGTATTGAGACTGTCCGAGTCTACAGGTTTCCTTCCTATTCTTGAAGGGGTCACTTGAGAATGTCTTTGAGACTCAAGGAGATTAGACTGTCCGAGTCTAGAGTTTCATCTTTTGTACTATGTTTTGTGAAACAGTAGTAGACTCTTTGAAAGGACTGCTCTATGAAGCTGACTAAGTTCTGTTCCTATACCTTTAGGAGGTCGTCGGGACAATTTGTACGAAGCCTAAGAGGAGGCTGAAAACTTTTAAGAAGCCGAGAGGTCCTTGTACGAAGCCCAAGAGGAGGCTGTCATTCCCGGAGGAAGAGATCATTATACAAAGCCTAAGAGGAGGTTGTGAATACATCTAAGAAGCCGACGGGTCCTTGTACTAAGCCCAAGAGGAGGCGGGGGTTGCTTTTAGGAAGCCTGAGGGTCCTTGTATGATGCCCAAGAGGAGGTCGATGCTTTTAAGAAGCAGATGGGTCCCCAAACCCCGAGAAATTCAAGGCAAGCTATTCACAAGGAATAGATAAAGTCAGGAAAGTTTGAGAATTTGGAAGAAACTCAAGAGATGCCATTCACGGAGAAAAGATCATCTCTGGGGAATAGAGTTTCTTGACAAGTGCTTTTAAGAAGCCTGTGGGTCCCTAAACCCCGAGAAATTCAAGGCAATGCTATTCACCGAGAATAGATCAAAGTCAGGAAAGTTCGAGAATTTGGAAGAAACTCAAGAGATGCAATTCACGGAGAAGAGATCATCTCCGGGGAATAGAGTTTCTTTGACAACTTTTAAAGGCGACAGTCTATGAAAGGGTTCACAGGGAATGCTGCCTTTCATATCTCCATATTGTTTAACCCCAAGAGGAGGGAAGACTGTGTCTGGTAATCCTATGGGGATCTAGTTTAGACTATTTCTAAGAGTGATCAACGGGCTTAATGCTAGACGTAGTTGCCGGGGAAACTCTAAATATCTATACTATTATTACACAGTTGATATGAGTTTATGAAAGAAGACTTACAGTGAAACAGCCCCACAATACAGTTATATGTATATGAAAGCGGTAAATGAAAGCAATAACCACTTACTCGGTTGTAGAGCTTCCATGTTGTTTGGTTAGTTGTTCAACAAAGAAAGATTGAAAACAACAGTATATTCAAAATCAAAGGAGAAAGTGCTTTTAAAAATAAAGATTTGGGGCTTACAGCTCAAGGAGAGGCCCAGGGTTTTATCAGTGAGCGCACTGTTTAAATTTATACAGAGGGACTTATACAAGTGACTGAGGCCCAAAAAGGTTTTCTGTACAAAGGGATGGGTCTTACACTCTCTCAAGAGGCCTAAAAAAGTTTAAAGAAAAAGAGATGGGTCTTACTACAAGAGGGTAGGCCGAGTTGATTTTTTCGTTTAAAATGGCGATCGTGCCGAGGTTTTCTTTTAACGCAAAGGGGCTTATACAATAAGTGAGGCCCAAAGTTTTGGTTAAAAAGGGATTGGGTCTTACACTCTAATAGAGGCCCAAGTGTATTTTAAGAAAAGAAATGGGTCTTACTACTCGAGGGTAGGCCCAGGGTTATTTTGAAAAGGCGACGATCGCGCCGTTTGTTTTTGACGGTATTGGGACTTATACAATACACTGAGGCCCAAAAGGTTTGGTCAAAAAAGGATTGAGTCTTACACTCTATTAGAGGCCCATGAGTGTTTGACAATGATTTGTTTGAGTGAAAATCAAAGAAACCCTAATTCTATTCTTTAAAAGTAAATATTTAAAGAAAATCAAAGAAAAATACCAAATAGGTTTGAATAAACCACTTGTGATTTTTTTTTAAGGTTTGAAAAATGAGGTATAAATCACAAGAGATATTAAAACTCATTTGGTCTTGATTTTTCAAGATGAATATTCATTTTAAAATGTTTAAAAACAAATAAAAAAGAATTTATTCACAAAAATACTAATTATATTAAATAAATAATATAAACTCAATTTTTTTGTGGAATAAAATATTTCAACATTTTTGTGATTTTTTGCAAAATGAACCAATCAAAAATAATTAAAATTGAAAGAGTTATTAATTTTCCAATTAATTAATAAACCATGAAAAAAATGACAAAATGTGAAAAAACACAAAATGGCATAGGTGGGGTTTGAACCCAAGACCTCAAGGTTACAAGGCACACGCCTTACCACTGGGGTGGTGATACATCCATTGTTTGAAACAAAACAACAAATATACAAGTCATGCCTTGATTTTAGGCCTGGCCCAAGGCAAGTTTTGGCTCAGAAACGTGAAGGTCATAACTTTCTCAATTCTTAATGGTTTGAGACAAAATTTATATGCATCTGGACCAGAATTTCATAAGGAATCCAATGGTGGTGGTAGTTTTTTCAGATCACACTCCCTCCTCAAAACCCGATAGTGGTTTTGAAAATGACCTATAATTGCATTTTCTATGTTACAACTTGGTACAAGCATGGATTACATGGTGAATTAGCTCAAACACAACATATACAACATGTATGGGATGTTTATGATCAGTGGACTTCAAAGCATTGCATGATTCAAAGATTCCAAGTTGTGAGGCTTACCTCTTTTTTGAAATTTTGGAGCTTTTGTGCAATCTGTCAAACCTCTTGTTCCAGAAATGATTTGATGCTTTAGACACACTCAAATGATCCCTTAGAAGCTTTTAGGATGATTGGAATTGACTGGTACCTGCAATAACACAAACAGTCCCTTTCTTACAAAAGGGGTTAAAAGTGACCAAAATAGCAACTCTCTCAACTTGGGACAGTTCAAGGATGATATTTGAGGTGTGTTTGAGGTTTTATCTGGTTTGGAAAGTGACTGAAATAAGACATGGCTTGAAAAATGCAAAAAGTGCTATTTTGAGGTTTTGAGAGGTGGCTTTGTGATTTTGTGATTACAGGTCACTTGTGATAGTTTGCACAGCTTACATATGATATATATGAGGTGTGTGTGTGATTGATTGTGATGGAAAAGCTCTCAAGCTCAAAAACTCAAAGTTGCCTTGCTAAAAAAGGCATTTTTGCCAAAAGAAAGAGGTTTTTGAGGAAAGCATTTGTTTGATGGCTTTGGTGTACTTAAATTGATCACAATTGAGCTCTATTTATAGTAGAGCAAGTTTGTTTTGGGATCCACAGTGAATGGCAACTGCAGCAGAGGTTTGGCCAATGTTGTCCAATGGAAATCCAAGTCTCCTCTAGCCATTGACTAGAGGTTAGGGCACAGGGCTGTGGTTCCCTTGGTCTTGGATGAGTCTTGACTGAACTCAGATGAGAATGGCTCAGTCCATGCCACCTTGATGCTTCCATTGAATGCTCCAATCCAAATTTGAAGTCTTGTCCCTATTTTGGCCATTCTAGGTTCAACATGCTTTTTCTTGTTCCAAGGACTTTGGAGGCTTGGCTCAGTGATTGTCCCCTTTAGATTCAATCCTCAGAGGTGTCCAAGTGGATAGGAGCATTTGGATTTGGCTGATTTTGGCAAATCGAACAAAAATGCAAATTCTGCCTTGCCTTGACAGATTTCAACAAGGCAACTTGCCAATGTCATATCTCATGACTCAAATGGAATTTGGCAATGTTCTTGGCCATTTTGGAAAGCCCTTACATGATACAACAACTGTTTGAACATGTTTGGTTTTGATCTCTTTTGAATCCAAGTGAAAAATCCCCCTACATTTGGAAAAAAATGAAGACAGATTTAGACTTTGTGAAAATTTCACTAAGTGTTGGAAAAAGTGACATTTTCATTTTTCAGCCATTTTGATCACTCCATAACTCAAAATCCTTAATGAATTGGAATGACTTGTAGTTGAAGTTTTTGTAGAGGGTAATGAGGGCTACAAATCCATCTTTGGATGAGGAAAAATGGCTTTGTGGTTTAGGAGTTATGATCCTCCAAAGTTGGTACCCTAGCCACTTTATTTTTAACTTAGAAAATTTTCTAAGTTTTTATGGTTACCCCTTTTACACGTTATCCAACTTTTCTTGATTTTTCTTGATGAATGATGATTCAAATCACACATTAACATCATTTTAGGGTTAAAAATCCATTTTGGTGAAAAATCTCAAAAAGTCAAAGTTGACTTTTGTGCACAGTTGACTTTTTATCAGATGAATTCCAAACTGTGCAATTCTTCAGGAAATCATGTCCTTGACCTAAATCAAACTTGATGGACATGTTCCATGGGTGTCATAGGGTATATTGAGGCATGTCCTAGGGCTTGGGAGCATGTCCTGGTCAAAAGTCAAAGTTACAGTTGACTTTTTCCTTAAAACCCTAATTGTGGTGCAGATGAAATTGAGACTTGTTGCTCAAGCTTCGTGGATTAATCCATTGTTCCAAATGGATCAATATAGTTCATTAGAGACCCTCAAACCCTCTCTTGAGGTCTTGGTTCATTATTTGCCCTAAAAAGTCAACTTAGGGGTGAATTAGGTCAAGAAATCCTAATTCCTGATTTTTGATGAATGCATCCCTTGAGGCAAAATTGACTTGATGATTGGGTCCATGAGGTTCCATGGAGTATATTAGGATATGTTTTGAATAATTGGCTCATGCCCAGAGGAAAATTTCCCTTTGGAGGCCCTGATCGACCAAAACCCTAATTTGGTGACACTATCGATCTTGAGGCTTGATCCACCTAGAAGGGAGCAGCTTTATGCTTAATCCTTGGAGTGGGAGTCCTTTTTGATCCTTTGTGTATGTTTGAGAGGTTAGACAAGTTAAAGATCATGTCATTTCTTGATTGATCCTTTGTCTAAGCACTCAGAGAGGGCTTGAAACCCTAATTTTGATTGTAGTGAATGTTCAACAACCCTTGAGGCATTTGATGAGGCATGATGGTTCATCCATATTGTGATGATGATTTGCACAATGGTGGGAAATCTTAGTGGTCAAAATTTGGGGTATGACAACATCAACCGCTTCTCCAGAAGTAAGCGAACTTCAAAGTGCAGAATCAAAGTACTCCTTCTAGGCCAGTACGCCTAAAAGAAGGATCAACTGTATGAGATGCGGCTTTCCCATATGATACCCTCGACCGAGTTCTCATCTCCTAAGCCTGACCAACATAGCTCCCAACAGGGACTATCTTTCCTAAGCAAGGTGGAATTGCTATCTTGAACCAACGATACTTTTTCGCCCCGCGATGGCCGCGTATCCAGTCATGTTCATCTTTTAGTTTGTGTGTCGCGTCAGTTTTGTCAGCATATACATACATACATCATGCATTATTTGCATTCACATTTAATATTGCATCACTATCACTCTAGTCGGTCTTGTCCCCTAGTGATAGAAGTTCTCTCAATCAAGTTGTCAGTTATTTCCTCGTCAGGAAACGCTGCGTTTGAACAACCTCGCCTCCAGTTTATTTATGGAAGGAAGTTGGCCCTTGACCACTTTGATAACTTGAACCTCTGAAAAACCAGAGGAACTTTCAGTCAGCATCACTCTCCGCCATTGAAAATGATATCCTTGCTTTCCCGGATTAAGGAAAATCCACAGAGAAAGCCTCGTAATCAGAGATTCGGCAGCATGCCAGTTTCGCTCTGAAAAGACCGCTAAGGAAAAGGTCCTCGGCACCTCAAAATTGGACCCCATCATATGGCATTTCTCAGGGAAGATCCCGAGAAAAGTATGATGTAAGATCCCACGCAGAAGCAGCCTCTCAAGAGACTCGCTTTCCCCAGATAGAGTCGGCAAATGGCGTCTCCAACAGAGAAGTTTGTGCAACTCTACAACTCAGACGATTGGGTTCCCTAGCAAGTCTGGCATCAAAACTTTTTCCATCAAATGGCGTCTCCCCAGGAAAATTCGGCGAGAAGTTTGAGGAAAATCGCTACGCATAGCGTCCCTTTTCAATTAAGTTTATTGACAAAAGAAACTAAGACCAGTTCCTCGGTAGGAAACCAGGATCGAGGGGAAGTTTAAATCAGAAACTAAGACCAGTTCCTCGGTAGGAAACCAGGATCGAGGGGAAGTTTAAATAAGAAACTAAGACCAGTTCCTCGGTAGGAAACCAGGATCGAGGGGAAGTTTAAACAAGAGAAACTAAGACCAGTTCCTTGGTAGGAAACCAGGATCGAGGGGAGGTTTATCCCAAAAGGAAACTGAGACCAGCTCCTTGGCTGAAGGCCAGGATCGAGGGGAAGTTTACCTTTTCTAAGCATCATCGCTTAGCTAAAGAAGATGAATGTGTAAGCTACCATTCATAATCACCATCAAAATTTCGGGTATTCCGATATTTAATCCTCTTGCACCCTGAATGCCCGAATACCTTCGTCATTCACACCTTCGTGTCCAAGAAGATTAAATATGGGCATCTGTCATACCTCAAATTTTGACCACTAAGATTTCCCATCATTTTGAAAATCATCATCACAATATGGAGGAACCATCATACTTCAACAGTCTCCCCAAAGATGGGTGAGCATCCACTACAATCAAAATTAGGGTTTCAAGCCCTCTCAGAGCCTTAGACAAAGGATCAATCAAGGAATGACATGATATTCAACTTGTCTAACCTCTCAAACATCCACAATGGATCAAAAGGACTCCCACTTCAAGGATCAAGCACAAGGCTGCTCCCTTCTAGGTGGATCAAGTCTCAAGATCGACAGTGTCACCAAATTAGGGTTTTGGTCGACCAGGGTCTCCAGATGGAAAATTTTCATCTGGGCACAAGCCAATGATCCAAAACATAACCGAATATACTTCATGGGACCTCATGGACCCATTCATCAAATCAATTTTGCCTCAGGGGATGCATTCATCAAAAATCAGGAATTAGGGTTTCTTGACCTAATTCACCCCTAAGTTGACTTTTAGGGCAAATCATGAGCCAAGACCTCAAGAGAGGGTTTGAGGGTCTCTAATGAACTATATTGATCCATTTGGAACAATGGATTAATCCAAGAAGCTTGAGCAACAAGTCTCAATTTCATCTGCACCACAATTAGGGTTTCGCGAGGAAAGTCAACTGTAACTTTGACTTTTGACCAGGACATGCTCCCAAGCCCTAAGACATGACTCAATATACCCTATGACACCCATGGAACATGTCCATCAAGTTTGATTTAGGTCAAGGACATGATTTCATGAAGAATTGCACAGTTTGGAATTCATCTGATAAAAAGTCAACTGTGCACAAAAGTCAACTTTGACTTTTTGAGATTTTTCACCAAAATGGATTTTTAACCCTAAAATGATGTTAATGTATGATTTGAATCATCATTCATCAAGAAAAATCAAAGAAAGTGAGGTAACTTGTAAAAGGGGTAACTATAAAAACTTAGAAAAATTTCTAAGTTATGGAAAAAGTAACACTAATGTGCCAACTTTGGAGGACAATAACTCCTAAACCACAAGGCCATTGTTCCCCATTCAAAGCTTGATTTGTAGATCATGTTGCCCTCTACAAAAGCTTCATACTGACCTATGTCCAAATTCCTCAGGGATTTTGAGTTATGGAGTGATCAAAATCAAGAAAAGTCACTTTGTTCCAACACTTAGTGAAAATTTCACTAAGTCAGATTTTACCTAACTTTTTGCCAAATGTAGGGGGATTTTTCACTTGGATTCAAAAGAGATCAAAACCAAACATGTTCAAACAGTTGTTGTATCATGTAAGGGCTTTCCAAAATGGCCAAGAACATTACCAAATTCAATTTAAGTCATAAGATATGACATTGGGAAGTTGCCTTGCTGAAATCTGCCAAGGCAAGGCCGATTTTTACACTTTTGGTCGATTTTCCAAAATCAGCCAAATCCAAATGCTCCTATCCACTTGGACACATCTGAGGATTGAATCTAAAGGGGACAATCACTGATCCAAGCCTCCAAAGTCTTTGGAACAAGAAATAGCATGTTGAACCTAGAATTGCCAAAATAGGGACAAGACTCCAATTTTGGATTGGAGCATTCAATGGAAGCATCAAGGTGGCATGGACTGAGCCATTCTCAACTGAATTCGGTCAAGACTTATCCAAGACCAAGGGAACTAGCAGCCTGTACCCTAACCTCTAGTCAATGGCTAGAGGAGACTTGGATTTTCATTTGCCAACATTGGCCAAACCTACTCAGCAGTTGCCATTCACTATTCCTTACAAAACAAACTTGCTCTACTATAAATAGAGCTAAATTCTGATCAGTTTGAGTACACCAAATCCATCAAACAGATGCTTTCCTCAAAATCTCTTCTTTCACTCCAATTTTTCCTTCTAAGGCAAGTCACTATCGGGTTTTGAGTTTGAGAGCTTTTCCAATCAAACCAATCACACACACACCTCATATACATCATATAGAAGTGATCCAAACACTCACATAACATCTGGAACACAGATTTCACAAAATCACCAGCCAATTGCTCAAGTTCTTGACAGATTTGCAGTTGGGGTACCATCTCAAGTTCCAGATCATTTCAATCCATTCCAAGCATTCATACACACTCCATGGCACCTAGGGAAGCTATCCAGATCATTAAAACCTAGCTGTAACACCTCCAACACAAATCACGATCACCAGCTGCAAGTGGTAAGCATGAGCTCTTCTAACTCTATGATCCATGCAATTTTTGCTGCACAATAATTTGGCCATATGTTCATAATCATGCATGGAATATTTCCCCTCAACTAATTGCATTGTTTGAATCGTGTATAAAAAATCCTAGCCTTCATGCAGAATTTAGGGTTCTTGAGGATTTTTCGTGATTTCTTGTTTTATACTTAATTTAAATGAAATTAATTGTCATAGACATGATCGTGAGGTTGAAACGAGTTGATTGGTATGTGGATTTCATGATATAATAAAGTATTCAGTGAGATTGGAGAGAAAATGCAAATCTGGGCAAACGCAGAACACGCGCGTGTTCTTGGTGTGTTCTTGGCGCCATTTTTTGAAAATTCAAATATTTGAATTTTGTGATTTTATTTAATTGATTCAAAAATTAATTTCTCTCTGAGTTTTAATGATTTTGAGTTTATTCTTTTTTTTAATAATTCACAAAAATGTTAAAATATTTTATTTTCCCAAAAAATCCCAAAAATATTATTTATTTTATATAATTGATATTTTTGCAAAGAATTAATATTTTAATTGTTTTTGACATTTTAAATATTTTTTCCACCTTGATTTTGCAACTTTTAATGCCTTCTAATTATTTTGTAGGTCAATACTTAATTTTTGAAGCATTAATCCAAGATCACAATTTATTTTCCATATGTTAAATAATTTTGATCATTTTAATTGAATTTTTATTCAATTAAATACATTTTTGAAAACAAATTCGGGTTTTTGATTAATTCAACCCTCATAAATCATTTTCAAAACACTTTGGGCCTCTAATAGAGTGTAAGACCCAACCCTTTGTAAATACAACCTACTTTGGGCCTCACTTATTGTATAAGTTCCGTTGTATTTCAAAACGTTCGACGCGATCGTCATCCGTTGAAAAAAAACCTTGGGCCTACCCTCGAGTAGTAAGACCCATTTCTTTTCTTTAAAACTCTTTGGGCCTCTATTAGAGTGTAAGACCCAACCCCCTTGTACAGAAAACTTTTTGGGCCTCATTCGTTGTATAAGTCCCTCTGTACATTTTCAAGTTCGACGCGATCGTCATCTGTTGAAAAACAAACCTTGGGCCTCTCCTTGAGCTATAAGACCCATTCAAAACTTTTGGGCCTCTAATAGAGTGTAAGACCCAATCCCCTTTTAACTAAAACACTTTTGGGCCTCAGATATTGTATAACCCCCTTCGCGTTAAAAGAAAATCTCGGAACGATCGCCATTTCAAACGGAAAAACAAACTGGGCCTACCCTCGTGTTATAAGCCCCACTCCCACTCTTTTAAAAACTTTTTGGGCCTCTTAAGAGAGTGTAAGACCCATCCCTTTTGTACAGAAAACCTTTTGGGCCTCAGTCACTTGTATAAGTCCCTCTGTACAAAACAACAGTGCGCTCACTGATAAAACCTTGGGCCTCTCCTTGAGTTGTAAGCCCCAAATCTTTCTTTTTCAAAGCACTTTCTCCTTTGATTTTGAATATAATATTGTTATCAATCTCTCTTTGTTGAACAACTAACCAAACAGCATGGAAGCTCTACAACCGAGTAAGTGGTTATTGCTTTCATTTACCGCTTTCATATACATATAACTGTATTGTGGGGCTGTTTCGCTGTAAGTCTTCTTTCATAAACTCATATCAACTGTGTAATAATAGTATAGATATTTAGATTTTCCCCGACAACTACGTCTAGCACTAGGTAAAGCCGTCTCGATTACTCTTAGAAATAGTCTAAACTAGATCCCCATAGGATTACCAGACACAGTCTTCCCTCCTCTTGGGGTTAAACAATATAGAGACATGAAAGGCAGCATTCTCGGTGAACCCTTTCATAGACTGTCACTCGTAGAAGTTGTCAAAGAAACTCTATTCCCTAGAGATGATCTTTTCTCCGTGAATGGCATCTCTTGAGTTTCTTCCAAATTCTCGGACTTTCCTGGCTTGATCTATTCCCGGTGAATGGCATGTCTTGAACTTCTCGGGGTTTGGGGACCCACAGGCTTCTTAAAAGCACTTGTCAAGAAACTCTATTCCCCAGAGATGATATTTTCTCTATGAATGGCATCTCTTGAGTTTCTTCCAAATTCTCGAACTTTCCTGGCTTGATCTATTCTTTGTGAATAGCCTGTCTTGAACTTCTCGGGGTTTGGGGATCCATCGGCTTCTTAAAAGCATCGGCCTCCTCTTGGGTATTGTTCAAGGACCCACAGGCTTCCTAAAAGCATCCCCGCCTCCTCTTGGGCATTGTACAAGGACTCATCGGCTTCTTAGAAGTATTCACAGCCTCCTCTTAGGCTTCGTATAATGATTCTTCCTCCGGGAATGATAGCCTCCTCTTGGGCTTCATACAAGGACCACTCGGCTTCTTAAAAGTTTTCAGACTCCTCTTGGGCTTCATGCAAATTGTCCCGACGACCTCCTAGAGGTATAGGAACATAACTTTGTCATCTTAATAGAACAATCCTTTCAAAGAGTCTACTACTGTTTCTCAAAGCATAGTACAAAAGATGAAACTCTAGACTTGGACAGTCTAATCTCCTTGAGTCTTAAAGACATTCTCAAGCGACCCCTTCGTTAAATAGGAAGAAAACCCGTAGACTCGGACAGTCTCAATACCCTTCGGATTTCCCTCTTCCTTAAAGAACGGGAATATCCCGGATCCTCGAATCAAATCCTTGAGTATAGTGTTGCTCATATAAGAACTGATTTTCTCTTTCAAAATCAGTATACTGGACCTATCACTCAACTAAAACAGTCACCATAGCCTCCTCTTGGGCTTTGTACAATGATTCTCCCCAGCGGAGTCAAACAATGTTTAGCCTCTCTCTCGGGCTTCGTACGAGACACATAAGAAACTCCCTCGTTGATTCAATCATCCTTTCGCCTCCATCTCGGGCTTTATACGAGATATAAAAAGGTTCTTATTGAGCCAAAAAAATTTTAGCCTCCATCTCGGGCTTCGTACGAGATACAACAAAACTCTCTTGTTAAGTTAAATTACCTCCATCTCGGGCTTTATACGAGATACCAAAAGACTTCATCGTCAAGTCAGAACCTTTTAGTCTCTCTCTCGGGCTTTGTACGAGACACATACTAGCCTCCTTTTAGGCTTTATATAAGAAAACCACTGGTTGATCCAATCAACCTTTTAGCATCAAAGTTGTGCCTCGTTCACAGTACACAAACAACTCCTTCCCCTTCATCTAATCGCTGTAAGCGGCAAGCCTCTGGATCATCTACATCCATGCCACTGTCCCTCTTTTAGCATGAAAAATTCCTAAGGAAAGATAGCATTGCTCTACACTGAGTTAAAGTCTTCTCCTTTAGGTTAAAATCCCCTTTAAAGGAAATTATGGCATTGCCGGATTCACAAATCCCGGCTAAAGTAATTCTCCTTTATAAACAGTTGTGACATACAACCCCCCCCCCCCCTCTTTAGAGATGACAAATTCTCTCTAAAGTCAAACCCCTTTAGCTTCACATCTTGGGCTTTGAACAAGATACAAATAGACCCTTCAACTTCATATCTTGGGCTTTGAACAAGATACAAACCACCTTTCGCTTCACGTCTTGGGCTTTGAACAAGACACCAAAAACACCCATTTCCTCCCATAGAATAGGAGGAACTACGATCGCTCTGATTTCCCTGTTTCGGTAAACGGGAATACGTAGGCATAAGATTGAAAGAAAAATCTTAGCGAGCACACTAAACAAAAACCCAAAATCCCATACTCTCACATATCTATCAAGAAGCATCCGTCCTAACATCTAAACCTCCCACCACTTTTAAAAAGATAAACCCGATAGAAACCCCGAATCTTTGTAGCATCTGTAACCTAACAGACCGCTGTTTAACCTCAGTTTGCAAGCAGGTTTAATTTGAGACATCTATTTCCCTTCCTTCATCAGCTTTAATAGGATAAAAAATGAATCGAGCTGTAGGCACCAAAGAGCGATAGCGCTTCGCAACCACGTCCAAAATCGCTCGCTACACACTGGAGGTGACAGAATTGGTGGATTCAACAGATATTCCTTGATACTGTTAAAGGTTGTTTGGCAGTCTTCTGTCAACACACAACTTTGATTCTTTCTGAGTAGTTTGAAGATCGGTGCGCATGTCACGTTTATAGCTCCCGGGATTTTCATCCAAGTACAAACGCGAAAGTGGCGCAGAAACAGAGTCGCCAGCAATGTGTATTTATCCCAAGAGACGGAAAGGAAACACTGCATAAACCTGAGGGAAGGAAAAGAACATGGTCTCGCGACCAAGAGAAATGGGTAAGGGAGTCGGTTATGCGAGGGGAAGGTAATAGCACCCCCACACGTCAATCATACTCGTTGGGATCCACGCTTGTTGTTTTCGATCAAAGGGTGTAGGGCATCTGAAGCTCAACTGCTAACTGGAAACTAGAAACAAAAAGGTGAAATGGAGAAACGGGGAGGAACCCACACGGTTTTCGGAGTGACAGTCACCCCTTTTGTCTTTGGTGTCTGTGGTCACACGACTTGTTCTTTGCTCGAGGATTTTTCTTTTGTAATCGTTTTTTATTTTTGTTCTTTTGTTTTTTTGATTTCCCTGATTTTTTCCAGGAATGATTCTTTTGAATCTTTCAATTTTGAAGTCCAGTGGGATGCCCTAACTTTTGCCTAAGTCACTTGTTTTCCAGTTTTGACTTAGTGGGCTTTCTTTTTTTTCTTTTGATTCTTTTTTTTATGTACAAATCGTGTGACACTGGCTTGTCTTGACTTGTAAAGGGTTGCGGCCGTCTCAGTCTTCGGTTGGTGAGGGATAAGCGTAGATGTAATTGATCCTCGAACGGAACACTCCTTTTGAAATTTGAACGCGTGGTAAAATTAGCTGACACCTACCCTGCCCCAGGTTAAGATTGCGGGTTTTTCATTTTCAGAAATAAACTCCTACTACTAGTCTCAATGGGTTTACAAAGGATTATATTCCTTATGTCTCCGGTGTTTAGGAATTTGAAACAATTCCTGTACATCATCAACAGGGTTTTTGTTCAAAAGCATACAATTGGAAGTTTTGCGCCTTTCAATTTCATCATCCTCCCTAGGATCCTGCTTAAACAAGCATATGATATCGATAACAAGTATGAGTAAACACGATTGGATTTAATCAAAACATGCATATTCATTTCATTATCATTATCAATCGAAAACAACAAGTTTTACAAATGAGTTTGTACATTTTAACAGAAAAGAAACTACAAATGCAAAGAAATCACATGATCTAAATAATTGCCAGCTTCGAGGAACTATGCTTTCCAAGCTTGGTTTCCTACAGAGCTAGCCATCTTTAGAATTGCTCGTCGAAGTCAGTCTGATAATCATTTGCACCACTACTCTCGGTGACTTCTTCCATAACCTGGACTGATGAATCCACCTGACTGGACGAAGGAGGATTGTTGATTCGAATATCCTGAGGCGTGAACGAGAACATATTGGAGTCAAGGAGTGTCTGAATTTTTCTCCTGAGCACCTTACAGTCTTCAGTTGAATGCCCCTGTGCCCCAGCATGGTAGTCACAATGGGCGTTGACATCAAAACCTGGTGGGTACGGAGGAATCATTGGACCTATCTCTTTTGGCACTATAAGTCCACCTCTGATTAAATTTGGCAACATCTGACTGTAAGACATTGGCAACTGAGTGAAATTCTTCTCTGGCTTCCTTGGTCTTTGGCGGGCATGCTGACGCGGTTGACGGCGATATGACCATTGACTCTGAGGAGGTCTCTGATTTGCAGAAGAATATGGTCCCTGATACGAAGACTCAGAAGATTGCTGACTCTGAACAGTTGATATGCTTGAATACCGAGAACGAGGTGGTAAAGATTCCTAAATGGAACTAGTTTCTTCCTCGAATTCTTCCTGAGAACTGACAACTGATTCATTTTCATTAGCTTGGAAGTTAGAGACACCTTGGAGCTTTCCACACTTGATCAGACTCTCGATACGTTCTCCCACCATCACCAGGTCAGAAAATTTTGCTGCCCCATTGACAATCATCTTTTCCAAGTACGGACCTTGTAAGGTATCCATGAATAAGTCAACCAATTCTCTATTTGAAAGTGGCTGTTGAACACGAGAGGCTAACTCTCTCCATCTCTGAGCATACCCTCGGAATGACTCATTATCTGCTTGAGTTAAGTCTTGCAAATGCATTCGGCTGGGAGCCATGTCAAGATTATAGTTGTATTGCTTTACAAAGGCGTTAGCTAGGTCTATCCATGATTGGATGCTACCACTTTCTAACTGCATATACCAATTCAAAGATGCCCCACTCAAACTGTCTTAGAAATAGTGGATCATAAGCTTGTCGTTGCGGGCATGAGAGGTCATTCTTCGGCAAAACATCACCAAATGTAGTTTTGGGCAGCTATCCCCTTTGTATTGCTCAAACTTCGGCATTTTAAACTTTGGTGGCATTACAAGGCCAGGTACCAGACACATGCTCGAAACATTCAAATCAAGAGTATCACGCCTCTCTAGGGCTTTAATTTTCTCGTCCAACACACGGTATCTTTCATCATCAACAGATCGTGGGTCATTAGGTTTCATCTTTGGAACTACCCGCTGGACATCTGGCATTGAGATTGCAAAACTCTGATAGTCTGTGGCATCAAGAGAAGAAGAATGTCTGTCTCGGACGATGGTACGCTCGTGTATAACATGATTCTCAACAGGGATCCGCACAGGCTGAGCTTTAGCAACATTATTCACCGGAGGTGGAATGACATTCCCAATTTCTGAGGTCCTCTGAACATTGGCCTCTCCCCTAGTCATGGCTCTCATAGCTTCTACGAGTTGGTCCAACTGACTCTTCATCAATTCAACATCGGCCCGAGTCACAATCTGATTCTGGTCCCCTGAGTTCATCATTATTCCAGAAGCTGATTCAAGTCCAATACAAAAGTTGGGAAATCAACTGCAGTTCAGACAAAGGATGGATGAGCTCACTGTTCTGGCCGGAGAAAGATATGCAAAATGATTCAAGATGCAAATGCAATGCAAAGGTATAGATACAATAAGACATGGGATCAAAGCTTCCATATAGTCTGAATAATGACTGTGCTGTGCCGATGAATGAATAAGTTCATAGGCCTGCTCTGAAGAGAATACCGGAATACCAGAATATCCAAATAACCAGAATACTAGAATTCCAGAATATCGGCATAATCAGAATACCAGAATGCCAGAATATCAGCATAATTAGAAAACTGGGATAATCGGAATGCCGGAATAGTCCGAGTGTCAGAATACCATAATACCAGGCTGATGAGTCCACACTGATAGGAAAACCAAAATACCGGGTCGGTTAAAGGTTACGGTTACCTACAAACCTGTAAACACCTGCCCATTCTCACATGTGGGTACTAAAAAACCGAGGATCCTCAATATCACGGGCTCTCAGGTCGAGAAATGATGATACGTTCACCATTTCTAGTTTGGCATCATCATCAATCGAGGAGGCCTCAATTGATTCCCCTAAAAAAGGATATCCTATGGCAAGTTCCCAGCATTGGGTCCTCGGATCAAGAATGCGTAATGGGTTTGCCATTTCTGGTCTGCCATTATCACATCTCGGGAGGAGTGCCGCAACTGAGTCCTCGGGAATGGTCACCAGAGTCGACGATTCCTCTAGAGAATATCTACTGGCATGTATCGAGCATACAGTAGCAGATAGCTCCGGATAGAACCTCGTCTAGCTGTAGGTCTCGTGAACACCCACACGTGGCAAAACACCACGGGAGCGACACGCCTGCCCACGCTAATACCTATGTGTATGCTCAAGCCTGGGTAGTGGGCTTATCTCTCAAAAATCCCAACCTGCCAAACAGAAAAATCCAGCACAGCGCAACACAGTCCAGCATAGTATAATATATATGGCAACAGTAGATGAAAAGCAAGTAAATGTAATAAAATAGTAAACATGCAACAATGCCACAAATAAAGGCGAGCAAAGTAAACAGATAAAACACCCTAAAATCGAAAACTAAAAAGCGCTAGGATTGACTCGCTTAGGAAACCAGATCCCCAGTAGAGTCGCCAGCTGTCGCACCTGGGACTTTCATCCAAGTACAAACGCAAAAGTGACGCGAAAACAGAGTCGCCAGCAATGTGCATTTATCCCAAGAGAGGGAAAGGAAACACTGCGTAAACCTGAGGGAAGGAAAATAACATGGTCTCGCGACCAAGAGAAACGGGTAAGAGGGTCGGTTACGCGAGGGGAAGGTATTAGCACCCCCACGCGTCCATCAAACTCAATGGGATCCATGCTTCTTGTTTTCGATCAAAGGGTGTAGGGCATCTGAAGCTCAACTGCTAACTGGAAACTGGAAACAAAAAGGTGAAATGGAGAAACGGGGAGAAAAAGAGAAAAAGGACACACAGGACTCGCAAGGATCCTCGAAATCCTATGCCTACGTATCTTCATTAACCAATGAAGAATCAGAGTCAACGTAGTTTGGACTACGGATTGGGGAAGGGTGAAAGGATTGTGCTCGGAGAGATCTCGCACGATCTCCTGCCTACGTATCTCGCTCGCACGCGAGAATCAGAGCGACGTTGTTCCCCTCAATAGGGATGGCTTCACTTTGTTTGTGTTTTTTAACGGAAGACGCCAAGGTTCGCGTTCCAGTAGTTAGGTGTCGCAGCTCGTTGTACGGAGTCTTAGGCATTTACCTGTTTGCGGTAGAACGGAAGTGGCGCATCCTTTACGAATGGAGTGAGGAAGATGAGAAGAGAATTGTTTGTTTTGGTCTTTTAGAAGAAGTGTTTTGATTATTTTGTGTTTATAACAAGTATTGCACTAAAGTCTATGACATAGGATCGAATGCGTCGCATGGCCGTCCTAACAGTACGTATGCTAACACCCTAGAAAGGCAGAGGGAAACCCTCCTCCTTCCATTTCCCACGTATAAGGCTCATGCGCAATACACATTATCCTTTATTACATGTATTGAAGTGGTTATGAGATGAGAAGAGAAGACTCAAAGAAAAGAAAACACTAAGGGGAATTCTATCCTAGAGTTATCATGCAAAAGATGGCCTTAAATTCAGGATCAAGGGGAGTCTACCTAATGTTGTCAGGCATGGATTGCTATCCTAATGTCTCTCCTACCTCCGACTTAATCAAAAATTAAGTGGAGCGCGGAATCCTACGGGATCATGTCATCAGACAAGTAAACACATGATAAATCAATCACAAAACAAACTAAAAACAACGAAAGAGTAAACAGTGTTAGTCAACAACAATGTCACACAATCAAAGTAGAAAAGGGGGGAGCTTTAGCCAAGGGGTCATATCAACCGAGGAAAACAAGCTAGCTGTGGGAAATAAGGGTACTCACCCAATGGTATCGGGAACCATGGAGAGCAGAGTAAGAAGGGGAAGATGTGAATCAGATCAAATAAGCATCAACATCGGCCAATGTGAGCTATAAACAAGGTGTGAGGGTTAGTTGCGAACCCTATCTTCCACTTGACCGACTTGATAACAGGAGCAGGTGATGTTCAAAGCTTCAATCATGTAATGAGAGCTAAGAACGACTCGACTAGAATAACGGGGGTCGATTGCGAACCCTACCTTCCGTCAATTGCGTTCTTGGAGGTATTACAAGGCGATACGTGAATGGGATGCCTCTTTGGAGGTCTTAAGCACAAATGTAAACAAACACAATTAGAGCCTCCTTTGAGGACTTTCCAGCATTGTCGGCCAAGTGGCACGGACTCCCAATCCTACTTCTCATGGCATCAAAAGAAAAAATGCGGAAAGAGAGTAAATCGGTTCAAGAAATTATACCCAACGGATAGCAATCCGTAAATAGTAACACAAGCAGAACAAGAAACCCGAAGAGCAAACTATCATCAGGCAAACAAAAGCGAGTCAGAAATCTGGTACAAGCATAAGTGTCAAAACATCGGTGTGAAAATAAATCACACGTAGGGCGTAAGTCGAATGCGACTACACAAATGCAACCTGCACAAAGTATAATCCAGACAAACAAACGGTATATAGCATAGTAATTATGTCACAGGCGAGGTGGTATCCCACAAATAAAGTGGAATACCAAGTGCATAATCGTCGTCAGAATCTCCATGAAAACCTTGCATAAACTCAACAAAAGCATTAGAAACCACAAGGAGGTGCAACCGAATGTTGCACCTACGCATCGTAACTCAAAACCAAGCACAATGATGAGCATACGAGTAATAAACATGCATCGAAACTTGTGTTTCAAGACGGGGCAGCAACTACGCAATAACATAAAACGTGCACCAAGTCAATCTGGAAATGAACAAACGCAAGTACAATGATCATGCATGAACAAGTAAGTTAAAGCACATATCAAATGCAATTCGACAAGCAAAATCTGCACAAATCGGAGCTTAAAAGCCTCAAAACGGAAAAAAACGCGTCGAAAATCAACGACTCGGAATTGAATGAAAATCGCATGGTTGACCGCAAACGTGCCAACGGACTCAAAAACGAACTCGGTTTAAATTAATTCCGCTCGGAAGTGGGACTTTTAGGCCTATTTCGTTGGCTGACAGTAGCGAAATAGTAGAAAAAAGTTGTCCGAAATCAACCAAAAAGTCCACCAACAGCTCCGGAATCATCAACAAAGTCGAGTTACATTATTCGTATTTGCAAAAACACGCCACGGTTAGGAAGTTATGACCAAAACACATAATCTCGACACGTGGCACATGAACACAACAATTCAACAATTAAGCACAACGCGAGGTTCTCGACACGCGGCATAATTCACAACAACAATTAATCACCAACCTATCCTATTCCGGATTTTTACATTGTAACAAGCATGAATTCAAGAGTCGAGCAATTCAATGGATGTCAAATCACAACAATTAACTCTCCTAGGATTTTTGTCAAACACTTAGCATGCACCAATTATCATGACACAATTCCAACAAGAATTCACAATTCAATGCACCATAACAATCATTAGAATCACTTTATCACAACAAATGTTATATCAACCTTAATATTCAACAAGATCAATTAAACAATATTCAAGTATGTTCAAAAATTCTTCACAAAATCAATTCAATGCAAAGTTCAAGAATCGATTAATCAATTATTCAAGAATTAAAGGATTAAAGTTCAAGAAACTAACCGAATGAAGAATCGACAAAGAAATTGCAAAGACGGAGGGAGGGAGAATGAAGTGCACGATTGCGAAGAGGAGAGGGAGAGGAGGCCACGTGGCTGGCCGGTGGGAGGTCGGAGTTCGGTCGGAAGTTGATCGGAGAAAGAGAATTGATTAAGTTGTTGTTGAGTTCTTGAACTTGTTCATGATGTTCTTGAATTTCTTGATGAATAAGTTGAAAACCCTCACTTTGATCTTGGAGAGAATTGGAGTTTGATTTTAGAGTGTTTGTAATAAATTGTGAAGTTGGAGGGAAAAACACTTAGACTTGAATATATAGTGCAAGGGGAATTCGATTGCGCCTGAAAATAACCTGCTCAATTAAAAAATAACTCTTGGCTCGGTGCAAATCTCTGACTCTATGTCTCATGTGAAAACGTCCGTGACGGACTCACAGTCGTAACGCTTCGAGAATGGACGCAATCAGATAAAAATTGAGTGAGTTGCGAGTTTTTGAATGGCGAGACGGTACTGAGTAAATCATACTTTTTCAGCTTTTCTACTGTCTGCTACTCAAAAACGTGACAAAGTCATGCGCTCGGGAGCAAACTCTCGACTTGACTTTGTCAGAAAAGTTGTAAATCTACGAGTCAGTGACCTCGTGTCCGAAAATGAGCTCAATCAGACAAACGACGAGTGAGATATGAATTTTCTCGTCAAACAACTTTCAGCCATTTTCTTCGGTTCGACACATCAGTTTTGCTAAATAAACCAAAACGACCATCTTCGGAGTACCGTTCGAACTCGAGCTTGTCTTCAATCTTGAATAGCACAAAATTTGTGAACTGTAGCTTCGAGAACGGACGCAATCCGATAAGAATTGACTGAGTTATGAATTTTCCAATATCTGACAGACAGTGAACTGTGCCAAAGAATTCTTCCAGTAATTCGCACTTTCGGGGTTCTTCCGTTTGGACCTGACTCATACTGAACTTACGTCACGAAGATGGCATCGAAATGGAATTTTAGGCAATTGAACGGCGTCAATCCGATAAACGAGCTGAGAGTTATGAACTTTTTAGTGACCGAAACATGACGGTTCAGCACTATTTTCCACTGTTTTTGCACTGTATCGACTCTGAAAACTCGCGTATTTGGAGATCTTCCTCAAAGAATCAACCCTCGGTCCGAACACGAAAGTTGCAGATAATTCCAATATGGAACTTTTTGGCATAGGAATAGCTCAGAACTGATGATCCAATCAGAAGTTAAGCCCTTTTGAATACCACTGACGCAATTATCCAGCGAAACCGAAATTCCAGAAACAAATAATTCCCACCACTTTCCTTGATGAATTGACTTCCGAGCCGAACATAAAAGTTGTAGAGAATACAAAGACGGTTCTAACTGTTGAATATCCAGCCAAAACGAGTTCCAGAGCAAGAGTTATGAATTTTGCAAGTTTGCACAGCAAACTGATTTTCTGCTCAAACTGTTCTGAATCGGCTGAAAACTTCAACTTCCTCTGAGATTCTTGACATGAAAAATTATGTTTGATAAGAGCTTTGCTGACCCGGTGATTACGTAACCAGGAGAAATACTTTACGCATGTGTCGAGTGACGAAATAAACGTCTGTTGCAACCTGACGATGCTTGAACAGAGAACCTTGATCCCATAACCACAGAGCCAAATGATATGCATGTATGTGCCCGATGACATAGGTAAAATTCAAATGAAGCATAAGCCAATATTATAAGGTAATAAATAAGAGGGCAAATTTTGAGGTATTACAACGTTCATAAGAGATATGAATATGGAGATGTAATTTAGTCGTCCCAGAAATCCTCGGACCTGTTTTTCATTCTTTGGAGAAGGCATTTCTTGAATGGCCTTGACCTTGTCAGGATCAACCTCAATTCCTTTCTGGCTGACGATGAACCCTAAAAGTTTCCCTGAGCAGACACCGAACGTACATTTATTGGGATTCAAGCGGAGCTTGTACTTTCTCAGACGCTCGAATAACTTTGACAGGTGGATCACATGCTCCTCTTCTATTTTAGATTTTTCAATCATGTCATCGACATACACTTCGATTTCTTTGTGCATCATGACGTGAAACAGAGTAGTCATTGCCCTTTGATAGGTTGCCCCGACGTTCTTCAAACTGAACGGCATTACCTTGTAACAAAAGATGCCCCATGGGGTGATGAATGAAGTTCTCCATATCTTCCGGCGCCATTTTGATTTGATTATAGCCCGAGAATCCATCCATGAAGGAGAATACTTTGAACTTTGTTGTACTGTCAATTAGCATGTCTATGTGTGGTAAGGGGAAGTCGTCCTTTGGACTTGCTTTGTTCAGATCCCTGTAGTCTACAAACATTCTGACTTTTCCGTCCTTTTTTGGAACTGGCACTATGTTGGCTAGCCATTGAGGATATTCTGAGGTGGCAAGGAAACCTGCGTCAATCTGTTTCTGCACTTCCTCCTTGATTTTGATAGCCATATCTGGGTGAGTTCGTCTCAGCCTTTGTTTCACTGGAGGACATTCTATCTTTAACGGTAGATGATGTTCCACGATGCTGGTATCCAAACCTGGCATGTCCTGATAGGACCAAGCAAATACATCTGGAAACTCTTTGAGAAGTTTTATCAAGTCTTCTCTGACAGTCGGACTGAGCAGTCCCCCATTCTTGACTTCTTTCCTCTCTTCTTCTGAACCCAAGTTGATAGTTTCCAACGGCTCTCTGTGAGGTTCAATGGACCTTTCCTCTTGTCTGAGTAATCAGGAGATCTCTTATGGAATTTCTTTGTCCTCTTCTTCTTCAGCTTCAAATACCGGGAATTCAAAGTTGGGAGAAGACATTGGATCGTATGATTCAAAGGAATTTAAAACAAGCAATCTGCATGACGTGATGATTTGTTTTTTAGAAGAGACAGAGAGAATGCAAGAGTGTGTGCAGTGTATTTTCTGAAAAATGTTTGTTATTGTTATTTTTGGTTGTTTTCGGATTACCATTTTCTGAAAAACAAAAAGTGAAAACAACAAAAAATACAGAAATTACAGAATGGCGTTTATTTATGATTTTGTCGATTCTTGAATCTACAGCCCTATAAAAAAACCCTGTCGCTTTGGGCGAAGCGAAGAGGGACATTTACAAAAAAGTGAGCCCTATAAAAACATCTGTTTCACCTAGGCAGGGTGAAAGGTTAAAATAAAGACATTAATTACTTAGACTTATGGACGACTTTCGGGACATCGACAACAACCCATTGGTGACGAACTCCTCAGTGAATCACAAAGTATGGTACCTTCTTTCTTGGTTTGTCCTCAGAAATGACGCTGATTTCTGGCAGAGCAGGATCATTTGAGTCTTCCTCTCATGCAGAGTTGTCGTAAATGAACTCTTCTGTTGTATCTTGCACAATGTTTTCACTCTCAGGTGGAACTTCCCATCCAGTTGGCTGGATGTCTTCGAGCCTGATACGAGAGCTTTCAGGAGCAGTGTACTTGACTAGGAAGTCATACTTGCCACTCAGCTGTCCTAAGGTGTCCCATACTTCTGTGGGACTGGAGGAGTCATCCTTCTCAATGACATTGACCTCAGAAAAAGCGTAGTTGATGAACTCTTGTCCTGCAATCTTTGTAGATTCATCGTTGTGCTGGATATCTTTGGAATGTCCTGAGTAATGATCCCATGACTGGGTGGGGACGCAGGTATTCCTTTCAATATTGCTCAGTCGATAAGCTTCGTTGGGCTGACTCTTTTGCCCCAAGTCTTCTGGGTACGGCTGCCAGATGGGCAAGTCATTCAGTGGATCAAAATAGGCATAGTTAAAGTTGTCATTCATCGGATCATCTTCTAATGAGTTAGGCAGAGCACGACATCTCTCAGGATCACAATCTCCATACATCATCTTGACATCTGATCTTGGTATATATCTCAGGCTCTGTGTGGGAAAGCAAAATGGCGTATGCGTTTCTTCCTGAGACATATAACCATCCTCGTTGAGATAGACCTTCCACTCTTCATCTGTATCGGAGGAGTCATCCTCATTGATGGTGTGTACTTCTTGAGACACTGGGTGGAGGAAGCCTCCACTGTGGAAGAAGTCCTGAATGGGATGAAAAATTTCATTTTTCTTAGTCTGGGTACAGGCTGAAGAGAAACCAAGACCTTCCTTCGCCTTGTTATCAACAGGAATGACAAGCTGTCCCCATCCTTTTGCGTTGTTACTCTTGATCACTTTGGGAGCGTCTTTGTATGAGGAAATCGATGACCCTCTTTCTGATCAATTCTCATTGCTTATCGAGAGTGCTTGAAACTGAGTTCCAACGACCTCCTCGGGATCTACACAGGAGAATGATGATAAGTTGCTCACTATTAAGGCTTGCTCTCTGCATACTGTGACTAACTTGTCATTTTTGACGAACTTTAGCTTCTGGTGAAGTGTCGAAGTGACTGCCCCAGCCTCGTGGATCCAAGGTCTTCCTAATAAATAGTTGTATGCTGCTTGGATGTCCATGACCTGGAAAGTGGCTTGGAAGTGTGAGGACCGATGGTTATGGGAAGATCAACTTCGCCGATAACTGTTTTTCTAGATCCGTCAAAGGCTTTGACGATGACCTCACTGCCTCTCATCGGAGATCCTTGAAATGATAGTCGCATCAGAGTAGATTTTGGCATAACATTCAGAGCTGATCTGGTATCTACCAGTACGCTGGCTAAAGCATCGTCCTGGCAGTTGACTGTAATGTTAAGCGCCATGTTGTGATTTTTGCCTTCTTCAGGCAGTTCTTCATCACTGAATCCTAAGTTGTTGCAGGAAGTGATGTTGGAGATGATGTTGTCAAATTGTCTTATCGTTACATCTTGCTCTACGAAAGCTTGCCCTAAGACTTTCTGCAGAGCTTCCCTGTGAGCTTCGGAATAGAGCAAGAGAGATAACACAGAGATTGTCAAAGGAGTTTGTAACAGTTGGTCTATAATGTTGTACTCGCTTTACTGGATGAGCTTCAACATCTCATCGTGGTTCTTTGAAAGGTCGTGATTACTGGATTGACCGACTGGTTGATTAGGAAATTCTGTTTGAGGTTCCTTTTCCTTGGTAGGTTCTCCAACTCCTCGGTTGAAGATCCGGCCGCTCCGTGTTACTCGACAGATGTCGGCAATGTTTACGGCGGAGGGTAATGGAGTTTCCTTTCCATTTTCAATTATTGTTGCACCGTACTTGTAAGGGATAGCCTTATCCGATTTGTACGGTATTGGTCCAGGAAGATAGATAACCATAGGAGCCTATTGATTTTTATGACCAACGTAGCCGACCTCAATTGGTTCGAGGCTAAGAATCTTTCTACTATCAAGAGGAACTCTTGATTCATGGAGCAGAGAGATTGTGGCGCATACGTCTTTGGCCATTTCATGGTTAGAGATTAAGACAACGTCTTTGGTTTGATCAGGGAGATAGTCGGGTATCCCGTTGGTCGACCCAGAACTTGAACATGGTCGAATCTCTTTGTGGTCAAATTTATTTTGAAGAGCCGCTCACACAAGATAACATCCTTGGTTGTTCTCTGAGCAAACTCTACAGCGCTCATAATTATGTGGTGGCACCCGACCACGTCCGCTTTTAATGCAGTGCAACTTTACTAGACTTGTTTCCATCGAGCGGACATCATGACTTTGATACCTATCGGGATTCTCGTCAGTCATACTGATCTGTTGTGTAGCTTCATCCAAGTAGATTGGAAGCCACCAGTGGTCCAACAAGTATTGAAGTGTTCTTTGGATAAGTGCACATCCTTAGTCGTCTTTACAACACACTTTACAACCTTGATAATCATGTGAAGCCAGAAAACCGAGCCTGACTTGCTTAGCGTGTTATTCTACCAGACTGGTATTCATCAAGCGAATATCAAAGATCTGAATCATATTGACTTGATGGTTATTTCTATCATGGTAATCCTGAATCCATCCGAGATCCATCTGACATTGGAGGGCCTCTTGTACAAAAGAGCATCCCTGATTGCTTATTGAGCATATCAGACAGGAATTGTAGTCGTGTCGTGGCAGATCATGGCATTGACTTTCCCTTGAGTGCATTGCCACCAAGTTGACGTTCATCGCCAAAATGTCGTGGTTCTGAACAATGTTGGATTTTCATGAGCCATATTGACTTCTCGGATTCGGTGATCTTGGATCCATCCGAGATCCATTTGTTCTTGTAGAGTTGATTGCACTACGGAACATCCTTGATTATTCTTTAAACAGATATCACACTGGTGATAATTATGAGGTGGTACATGACCGTACCCGCTTCCTCTATCAAATTTATGGCAGTCTTCTCATGTTGAGGCAACGGGTTCGTCTGAACATTTGGATTAGTATCTTTGAAAGATAGAACCCCGTTCCTGACAAGCTTCTGCACATTAGATTTGAAGCTGAGATAGTTTTCAATGTTGTACCCCGGTCCTCCTTGATGATAAGGGCAAGTTTGATCCGTTTTGAACCAAAAAGGAGGATTTTCCTGTACTGTAAGAGGAGACCTGGTTTGGACGTGCCCCTTGACCAGTAAGAGTGGAAATAATTCTGCGTACAACATCGGTATAGGGTCAAACCCTGGTGGTCGTGTCGTACAATTGTTATTGTTGTACTAAGGACGAGCCTACTGAAGGGGCTGTTGTGTTCTTTGCTGATACTGTTGTTGACTTGGTTGGCTCGGAGCAAACTGAGGTTGATACGTTGGAGCCGGTGCAGGGTTGATAGCGGGAGTTACTGCTGCTACTGTTTGATGCCTTCGCTTTTGCTTTTCGAGAGAGATATTACCAATATCTTGCTCTTTTTTATTTGGGAAAGCACTATCGCATCTTTCTGTACTGCTTGATGGCTCTGCATCTTTAATCAGTCGTCCTTCTCGGACTGCTTCTTTAAGAAGTACACCCATGTTCACCATTTCAGTGAAGTCGATGGGCGCACTGGCGACCATTCGATCATCATAGAATGAGCTCAATGTTTTCAAAAATATCTTTGTCATCTCTTTTTCCTCAAGAGGGGAACAGATCTGGGCGACAATTTCACGCCATCTCTGAGCATATTCCTTAAAAGTTTCCTTGTCTTTTTGCAACATTGCTCTGAGTTGATCTTTGTCTGGTGCCATGTCTAGGTTATACTTATACTACTGAAAGAAGGCAGCGCCGAGATCTCTAAAAGTATTGATCTTGGTGGGGTTTAAACCCATGTACCATTTGAGTGCGGCACCGGTTAAACTATCTTTGAAGTAATGGATCAGTAGCTATTGATTCTCTATCTGAGTTGACATCTTTTGAGCGTACATCACCAAATGACTTTGAGGGCAAGAGTTGCGTTTGTATTTTTCAAAGTCAGGCACCTTGAATTTGTGCTGGATTTTCACGTTAGGGACCAGACAAAAGTCTGCGGCGTCCCTTCCGAATAAATCCTAACTGCGAATGGTGTGCAATTCCTTCTGCATCTCTAGGAATTGCTCATATAACTCATTCATTATTTCGTACATGTCTTCGTTTCCACCAGAAATTACTTGTGGAATCTGTTCTTCCGGGATAGTATGTACCACTGGTTGTGGTATAGTCATTACGGAAGTGACTCTTGGTGCTTCCATGCCCCGAATTTTGTAACCCTCAGGAGTTGTTGTCATCACTCTTGCGTCTTCACTTTCCCGAAGTTTGTAACCTTCAGGCGTAGTGGTTCCTGCTGCAGTTTCTTGGTCTTCAGTGACCGGCGGGATGTATCCCTCAGGGACAAAGTCGATAGCCATGCCCCAGGGGCGATCTTTAGGCATGTTGTACCGAGGATCATATGTCTCCACTATGGGCGTTGATGTGATCTATGAAATCACAGTCCTTTGTTGTTTCCTCTGAGCTGCTTCCAGGGATTGCATGTCACTATGAAGTTTTTTTAGATCTTCTTTCAGAGCATCGACTTCTTCTCTAAGCTCTCTGTTCTCTTCCTCGAGATCGTCTATTTTCTTTTGTCGATTGGCCTGAGCATTGTACGAATGAGACAGTTTGACTCTAGAACCGTGACACATACGTAAGATTCGAAGATAAGAAGAATGCGTTATGTGAGAATGATGAATGCAATGATATATATTTTTTATTTTTGCTGTAATCAAAAGAAACTTCAACAAAATAGATTGCAAATATCGTATAGTAGGGAGACCCCTTTTTATTGAATTTGAAAGATTGCAGAAACGAAAAATACAGTATTTTACAAAGTGCTGTAAAAGGAAATGTCTAAGTTCATGGATCCCGAGTTCTCTCGGAAGAGAACTCAGATGTTGGTTCTGGTATTTTCCTTTTCTTTGACCAGGGCTCTTAAGCCGTTGTCGGGTTGTCAGTCCTTTGCCAAGTGAAAGGAGCGAGCAAATTTCTTCAGTATTCTTGATTTTCTACAACATGGTGATCTAATATCTTAATCAGAGCATCCTTTTCCTTTAGCAGTTCCTGAATCTTAGTACACTCCACATTGAGAATTTGGTACTTGTTTTTCCAAGAGCTTTTCTCCCGTTGAACCTTGTTGAGAGCGACCTAGAGTTTTTCCGTACCAGACATAACATAAAGGACAGAATCCTTTATCGGAAGTACTTCTTGACGAGGATAAGGCATCCTCAGCTTGAGAGCTCTAGTTTATACCCAGTGGAGATAAGGTTCCACGGAGATACTGTCTGGTCTTCCTAGAGACTCTCTTCCTTTCCTGTGAATGTGTTGCCAAACATGCACTATTTCCTTCTTTAGTGCTCTGTCATTTTCTCCTTCCTTGAAGAAAATACCTTCCAAATGAACATTATGCGGGATATTCTTCATTGGGTATCTGAGTTGACGACAAACTAAAATTAGATGATAGTTGATTCCTCCTTTAGTTCCTATGAGGGGTACATTGGGGAAATTTCCGCATCTGTCGATGATCTTTATCCCCTCATAAATCCTATTATACCAATCTATGTCAGAGTTGGTAAGAGACATGATTCTCTGTGACCAACGTAGAGTACTCTTACGGTCCCAAAAAGCAGCAGACTTAGGTAAATGGGAAGTGAACCATTTATAAAGCAGGGGTACACATCATGTGATCATTCCTCCGCTGTACAAAATCCTCAAGTGTACAGAATGTTAAGCATCTGCGAGCAAGGTTGGTACGGGGTTTCCAATCAGAAATATCTTAATGGCATTGGTATCGACGAAGTTATCGATGTTGGGGAAGAGGAACAACCCGTATGTGATTAGAACGAAGATATCTTCGAAAGCAATTATGTTTCCTACACTGGCAAAGTGTAGGACTTTCTCTGTCAGGAATTTAGCTGGCAAACCCTGGATCCCTTCCTTAGTGGTCATGTGAGTCCTAACTTCTGACTCGTCCAAATAGATTGCTCTTGCAATGGTTTGATCCTTTGGAATTTCTTCCAGTCCAGAAAAGGGAGCCTGGTCAGTGATGGGTAAATCAATCAGATGAGAGTACTCCTCCAGTGTTGGTGCTAGTTGATAATCCGGGAATGTGAAGCAGTGATAAATTGGATCGTAAAACTGAATTAACGTAGACAGGATTCCATCAACTATGTGGACCCTTAACAGAGACAACAGTCCTCCGTGCTTAGCTCTGAAAGCATCAGGGTTGGAAATCATCCTTGCCAACTTTCTTAAATCCTCTAGTTTCGGAGCTTTGACGATGTACTTGTGCGTCTTTCTTCTCCCAAAATCCCTAACGTAATCTTTTTCTCTGATATTTGCAATTATTGTTTTAGTTTATTTTGAAAAAGAAGAGAGGAAGAAAAGAGAATATTTTTCTTTGTTTAAGAGTTTTTTAAATGAATGCATGAATGCAACACACAAAAACATTGAAAAAACATGGGTTCAAGGGTTCAACGTCACGAGCATGGAGTCATGGTTCTACCCATCCCCAAAGGTTGTATTCTGGTCAATTTTTGTACCTATAGAACAGGTTAAAATTTCCCAAAATCATTGACCCCCTAGGGATAACAACAGCAAGCTGGTTCACCCGAGCGAGCTGTAGCATCCTAGGGTAATCTAAATTTGGGTGTAGTATCGCATATCAACTATTTTTGATAGTCACCGCACTACCAAATGGCCACATGGTTAATGTCTACTAAATCCTCAGGGTCACGGGTGCCGCACTGGGATATCGTCTATTTTCACGATGTTAGTCGTTCAACATAGTATCCACACAGGCCCTCACCTGATTTGATGGTCTACCAGGATCGCTTATTCAGGAATCACTCCCTGTAAGTCCACCCATTTATTCCATCACTTATCTTAGGGTTCTCTCAAACTTTCCACATTCGTATCAATCGCATTCCCATTGACAGAAAAATAAACACGGATATCAATTAGGAAAAGTAGTATATATATAGTATGTAGAAAATTTCTAGCAACCTAGACCTCTTAGGAATCCTAGCCCTAGTATGCAATCCCCAGCAGAGTCGCCATTTTCCTGTAGATTGCGATTTATCTCGGTGACGTGACTACCTTATTGTCATGGGTTTCTCCTCACTGCAATGGTAGGAGTGGGGTGCTACTTTCTGATTTCTTATTTATCCTGTGAAGCTGGAAACGAAATGGAAGCTATCTAAAACTAACCATGCACGCAAATGTTTAACTGAACAAATGCTTAAAGAGATTCGGGGAGTCCGGGGTCAGGTTATACAATAGGGAGTTGTCAATTACCCATCCTATATGTGGTTATCCACAGGTTGATAGCAATTATCCTTACTACTTTCTACTTACTGGTGTTTGTCTGTTGTGGGTTGGGAAAGTTTCTCCTTTGGGAATGTTTGAGAGGTTAGACAAGTTGAAGATCATGTTATTTCTTGATTGATCCTTTGTCTAAGTGCTCTGAGAGGGCTCAAAACCCTAATTTTTTATTGCAGTGATGCTCAATCACCTTTGAGGGGATTGATGAGGCATGATGGTACATCCATATTGTGATGATGATTTGCACAATGATGGGAAATATTGGTGGTCAAAATTTGGGGTATGATAGTACCGAGTTTCACAGTCAGTCAATTTCTTGCTTAAGTAATAAATGGCAGACTCTTTTCTTTTTGTTTCGTCTCGTTGGCCAAGTACATAATCCATAGAGTCTTCTAAGACTGTTAGATAGATGATCAGTGGTCTTCCTTCCACTGGAGGTGAGAGAATTAAAGGATTAAATAGATATTCTTTGATATTGTCGAAAGCTTTTTGGCAATCTTCTGTCCATACACAACTTTGATTCTTTCTGAGTAGTTTGAAGGTTGGCGCGCATGTCGCGGTCCTGAGGGATATGAATCTTGAGATGTAATTCAGACGTCCCAAAAATCCCCTGACCTGTTTTTCAGTCTTTGGTGAAGGCATTTCTATAATGGCCTTGACCTTGCCAGGATCAACCTCAATTCCTTTTTGGCTGACGATGAACCCTAAGAGTTTTCCTGAGCAAACACAGAACGTGCATTTATTGGGATTCAAGCGGAGTTTGTATTTTCTCAGATGCTCGAATAAATTTTACAGGTGTGTCACATGCTCCTCTTCTGTTTTAGATTTGGCAATCATGTCATCGACATACACTTCAATTTCTTTGTGCATCATGTCGTGAAACAGAGTCGTCATAGCCCTTTGATAGGTTGCCCCTGCGTTCTTTAGACCGAACGACATTACCTTGTAACAAAAGGTGCCCCATGGGGTGATGAATGAAGTTTTCTCCATATCTTTCGGAGCCATTTTGATTTGATTATAGCCCGAGAATCCACCCATGAAGGAGAAGACTTTGAATTTGGAAATCATGTCAATGTGTGGTAAGGGGAAGTCATCCTTTGGACTTGCTTCGTTCAGATCCCTGTAGTCTACACACATTCTGACTTTTACGTCATTTTTCAGAACTGGCACTATGTTGGATATCCATTGAGGATATTCTGAGGTGGCAAGGAAACCTGCGTTGATCTGTTTCTACACTTCCTCTTTGATCTTGATAGCTATATCCGGATGAGTCCGTCTCAGTCTTTGTTTTACCGGCAGACATTCTAATTTTAACGGTAAATGATGTTCTACGATGCTGGTATCCAACTCTGGCATGTCCTGATAGGACCAAGCAAATACATTTGGAAACTCTCCGAGAAGTTTTATTAAGCCTTCTTTGACAGTTGGACTGAGCAATGCTCCAATCTTAACTTCTTTCTTTTCTTCCTCTGAACCCAAATTTACCGTTTCCAACGGCTCTTTGTGAGGCTCAATAGACCTTTTCTCTTGGCTGAGTAGTCGGGAGATCTCTTCTGGAATTTTCGTGTCCTCTTCTTCTTCAGCTTCAAATACCGGGAATTCAAAGTTAGGAGAACACAATGGATCGTATGTTTCAATGGGGTTTAAAACAAGCAATATGCATGACGTGATGATTTGTTTTTTAGCAAAGACAGAGAGAAATGCAAGAGTGTGTGCAGTGTATTTTCTGAAAAATGCTTGTTGTTTTTTTTAGGTTGTTTTAGGATTACCATTTTCTGATAAAACGAAAAGTGAAAATAGTAATAAATGCGGGAATGACAGAATGACATTATTTATTTATGATTTTGTCGATTCTTGAAATACATCCCTATAAAACAAAACTCTGTCGCTTTGGGCGAAGCGAAGAGGGACATTTACAGAAAGTGAGCCCTATAAAAACATCTGTTTCACCTGGGTAGGGTGAAAGGTCAAAACAAAGATGGCAATTACTTAGACTTATGGACAACTTTCGGGACATTGACAGCAACCCATTGGCGATGAACTCCTCAGTGAATCACAAAGTCTGGTATCTTCTTTCTTGGTTTGTCTTCAGAAATGACATTGATTTCTGGCATAGCAGGATCATTGGAGTCATCCTCCCAAGCAGAGTTGTCGTAAACGAACTCTTCTGTTGTATTTTCCTGTCATACCCCAAATTTTGACCACTAAGATTTCCCATCATTGTGAAAATCATCATCACAATATGGATGTACCTTTATGCCTCATCAATCTCCTCAAGAATTATTGAGCATTCCCTGCAATCAAGAATTATGGTTTCAAGTCCTCTCAGAGCCTTAGACAAAGGATCAATCAAGGAATGACATGATCTTCAACTTGTCTAACCTCTCCAGCACACATGAAGGATGAAGAGGACTCCCACATCAAGAATCAAGCACAAGGTTGCAGCAGTCCAAGTGGATTAAGCCTCAAGATCGCCAGTGTCACTAAATTAGGGTTTTGGTCGACCAGGGCCTCCAGATGAAAATATTCATCTGGGCATGAGCCATTGCTTCAAAGTAAAACCCAAGATACTCCAAGGGACCTCATGGACCCAATCATCAAGTCAATTTAGCCTCAGGGGATGCATTCACAAAAAAAAAATCAGGAATTAGGGTTCTTGACCTAATTCACCCCTAAGTTGACTTTTGGGACAAAACATGAGCCAAGACCTCAAGACATGATTTGAGGGACTCCAATACACTACATTGATCCATTTGCAACAATGGATTGAATCAAGAAGCTTGATCCACAAGTTTCAATTTCATCAGGACAACAATTAGGGTTTTGAGGGAAAAGTCAACTGTACCTTTGACTTTTGACCAGGACATGCTCCCAAACCTTGGGACATGATTTAAAGCACCCTATAACACCTATGGAACATATCCATCAAGTTTGATTTAGGTCAAGGACTTGATTACATAAAGGATCGCACAGTTTGGAATTCAACTGATAAAAAGTCAATTGTACACAAAAGTCAAGTTTGACTTTTTGAGATTTTTCATAATTAAGGTTCTTTAACCCTAAAACAATGTTCATGTGTGATTTGAATCATCATTCATAAAAAAAAATCAAAGAAAGTGGGATAACTTGTAAAAGGGGTAACCATAAAAACTTTGAATTTTTCTAAGTTATGGAACAAAGTGGCTAGGGTACCAACTTCTAAGGATCATAACTTGAGATCCAAGCAACCATTTTGAATGATCCAAAGATGGATTTGTAGCTCTCATGGCATACTTTAAAAGTGTCAACTACACCTCATTTTAATTCTTCATGGATTTTTAGTTATGGAGTGATCAAAATGGCTGAAAACATGAAATGTCACTTTTTCCAACACTTAGTGAAATTTTCACTAAGTCAGAATCTGTCTTGCTTTTTTCCAAAATGTAGGGGTATTTTCCACTTGGATACAAAAATTTTCAAGACAAACTATGATCACACATGTGTTGTGTCACATAAGGGCTTTCCAAAATGTCTAAGAACTCCATCAAAATCCATCTGAGCTAGGAGTTATGACAGCTGTAACATGCCTTGCTGCAAACTGTCTTGGCAAGGCAGATTGTGCATTAGGGCTCGATTTGATCAATTTGTGCAAATGACAAACAAGTTTATCCATCTGCACACCTCAGGGGGAGACCAAGGAGGAACAAACACTGATCCATAAGCCTCCCAAGTCTTTGGAACTACATATAGGTTTGGCACCCCTAAAAGCTAAAGATGCCTCAAGACTCCAATTTTGTTTTGAGGCATTCAATGGATGCTTAGAGGTGGCATGTTTCAGAGTAAAGATGAACACTTCAGTCAAGCCTTATCCTTGAATCAAAGAACCATAGGCATGTGCTCTAATCTCAAGTCAATGGCTAGAGGAGACTTGAGATTCCAAAATGATCCAATTGGCCACATACTGGTACCCCTTGCAAAACAAACTTGCTCTACTATAAATAGAGCTCATTTGTGATCAATTTGAGTACACCAAAGCACCCAAACTGATGCTTTCCTCAAAATCACCTTCTCACTTCCAAAATTGCCTTCTAAAGTAAGTCACTATCGGGTTTTGAGTTTGAGAACAATTCCAACCAAACCAATCACACACACACCTCATGAACATCATATAGAAGTGATCCAAATACTTAAACAACATCTGGAACACCAATTTCACAAAATCACCAGCCAATTGCTCAAGTTTTCAACCAAGTTGCAATTGAGGTGCCATAACCTGTTCCAGTCCATTTCCAATCACTCCAAGCATTCAAACACATTCAATATGGTGTAGGGAAGCTGTTCAGATCATCACAATTCATCTGTAACACCTCCAACTCAAAAATAAAATTGCTCTTGCTGCCACGACCTTCAAGTAAGCCTTAACTTGGTCATTTCATGATTCATGCATATTTCCTCGCACAATATTTTTCCATATGTTCATAATCATGTATGGAGGATTTCCCCTCAATTAATTGCTTTGTATGAATCGTGTATCAAAATTCCCAGCCTTCATGCAGAATTTAGGGTTCTTGAGGTTTTGTCTTGATTTCTTATTCCATGCTTAAAATAAATGAAATTAAAGACCATAGACGTGATCGTGAGGTGAAAACGAGTAGATTGATATGTTGATTGTGTGATTTCATCAAGTATTCAGTGAGATTGAGGGGAAAACACAAATCTGAAGAAACAGAGGGCGCAGGCAAGAACTTGGTTGTCTTGGCGCCCTTTTTTGAATTTTTAAATATTTGAATTTTTGTGATTTTATTTAATTGATTCAAAAATTAATTCCTCTCTGGGTTTTAATGATTTTGAGTTAATTTTTTTTTAATAATTCACAAAAATGTTAAAATATTTTATTTTACAATAATTTCCCAAAAATATTATTTATTTCATATACTTGATATTTTTGCAAAGAATTAATTTTTCTTTTTTTTTGACATTTAAAGTATTTTTTCTTTCTTGATTTTCCAAACTTAAATGGTTTCCAATCATTTTGTGGATAAAAACATGATTTTTCAAACATTAATGTAAGATCACAACTTGTTTTTCACACATGTTTGATAATTTTGATCATTTTAATCAAATATTTATTTAATTAAAATACATTTTGAAATTAATTTAGGGTTTTGATCTTAATCACCCTAAACAAATCTTTTTCAAACTCTTTGGGCGTCTAATAGAGTGTAAGACCCAACCCCTTTTGAAAACCAAAATAATTTGGGCCTCAGTCATCGTATAAGGCCCACTGTGTTTTCAAACCTCGGCGCGATCGCCATTTTTCAAACAAATAATCATTTAGGCCTCTCCTTGAGCTGTAGGCCCCATCACTTGTACAAAAATAATCTCAGGGCCTCTAATAGAGTGTAAGACCCAATCCTCTTTTAACCAAAACTATTTTGGGCCTCAGATATTGTATAAGTCCCTCTGCGTTAAAAAACCAAAATCTCGGCGCGATCGCCAGTTCAAAATCAAATCACCTGGGCCTACCCTCGTGTTGTAACTCCCATTTCTTTTCTTTAAATAATTTTTGGGCCTCTCCTCGAGCTATAAGTCCCATTCCTTTTCTTAAAAAAACTTTTGGGCCTCTTGATAGAGTGTTAGCCCCACCCCTTTGTAAATAATACCTTTTGGGCCTCGCACATTGTATAAGTCCCTCTGTATATTTTCAAACGTTCGGCGCGATCGTCGCCTTTTTAACAAAATCAACTGGGCTTTTCCTTGAGTTATATGACCCATCATTATTCATTTTCAAACTCTTTGGGCCTCTAATAGAGTGTAAGACCCAATCCCCTTTTGACCAAAACTTTTTGGGCCTCAGTCGTTGTATAAGTCCTGATACGATATTCAAAACAAAAGTGTCATCACTATTAAAATTTGGGCCTCTCCCTAAGCCGTAGGCCCCGATCTCCGTTCAAAATACTCTGTAGGTCTAGAACTAGGTAAAGACCTGTTGGTCACTCTTAAATATAAACAAAACAAGAGCCCCATAGGATTCCAGATACAGTCTTCCCTTCTCTCGGGGTTAAACAATATGGAACAAAGAGAAAGACAGTATTCTCGGTGAACCTTTTCTCAGACTGTCACCCCTAGAAATTGTCAAAGAAATTCTACTCTCCAGAGTTGATCTATTCTTCATGAATAGCATCTCTTGAGTTTCTTCAAAGCCCTCGAACTTTCCTGGAATGATGTATTCTCTGTGAATTACATTTCTTGAACTTCTCTTGGTTTGGGGACCCACAGGCTTCCTAAAAACATCCCCGCCTCCTCTTGGGCTTTGTACAAGGACCCTTCGGCTTCTTAGAGGTTCTCATGCCTTCTCTTGGGCTTAATACAAGGACCCTAACGACCTCTTAAAAGGTATAAGACAGAACTTAGTCATCTTTTGCTACAGCAGTCTTTCCAGTGTCAAACCTCAGGCCACTTTTGGATTGATTCTAATCCCTTAAGGCCCTTGCCCTCTTTTGGGCATCCTACAAAAGATAAAACTCTTTAACACCAATAGACTTGGACAGTCTAAACCCCCCTTGAGTCTCAAATACATTCTCAAGTTCCTTTTAAACATAGGAAAAACACCAATCACTCTGGATAAATCTCCAGCAGAAACCCAGTCTCTCTCATGAGAGTTCCCCACCCTTGGGCCTGCCTATGGATCTAATCCTCAGCAGTAAGATAGCCTCCTCTTAGGCTTTATAAAATGATCTTTCCTCAACACAGTCAGCCTCCTCGTGGGCTGTGTACAATAATTCTCCCCCCTAGCGGGGCTATCCTTTTCAGACTCTCTTGTTGAGTCCATCATTTTTCAAGACTCTCTTGTTGGGTCAATCTCCTTTTAGCCTCAATCTCGGGCTTCGTACGAGACAGCAAATCACAATCTTGTTGAGTATAAAAGACTCTCTTGTTGGGTCAATCTCTTTTTAGACTCAATCTCGGGCTTCATATGAGACAGCCAATCACTCTTTTGTTGAGTATAAAGGACTCTCTTGTTGAGTCAATCACCTTTTTAGACTCTCTTGTTGAGTCATTCTTTTCAACCTCAATCATGGGCTTTGTACAGGACAGATAAAAACACTCTCTTGTTGAGACAAACTCATTTCAGCCTCCATCTTGGGCTTTGTACAAGACACATATGAACCTCCCCAACGGAGTCAAAAATCCCTTTTAGCCTCAATCTTGGGCTTTGTACAAGACAGAAAGAACATTTTCCCCAGAAAAGTCAAACTGTTAGCCTCCTCTTAGGCTTTATATATTAATATCCCCAAAGAGTCAGTCTCTTTTTTGCCTCGATCTTGGGCCTTGTACAAGACATATACACTCTCTTGTTGAGTCAGTCTTATCTAGCCTCCTCTTAGGCTTCGTATAAAGAAATCCCTAGCTGAGCTAATCAACCTTTTAGCATCAAACTTGTGCTTTGATCAAGGCACACAAAAATCAACAATCTTTCTTTAGAGATGACAAGTTCTTTCTCAGTCAAACATTTTAGCTTCAATCTTGGGCTTTGAACAAGACACAAATACCCTTTTAGATTCAATCTTAGGCTTTGAACAAGACACCAAAACATCATTTTCCTCCCTTAGAATAGGAGGAACTACGATTGCTCTGATTTCCCTGTTTTGTTAAATGGGAATACGTAGGCATAAGATTGTGAAATCTTAGCGAGCATACTAATCAAAAACTCTAGGTCTAGTACCTTCATACATCAATCAAAGAAAAATTAGATATAGTATCTTCCCAAAAGCCTCATTAACAGTCAAGACACTCTATTCTTAAGCCAAATAACCTAAGAGAGACCCACTATTTTGATAGCATCTGTAACTCAACAATCATCTATTTAAACTCAATATGCAAGCAGGGTTAATTGGAGACTTCTATTTCCCTTCCTTAATCAGCTTCACAGGATAAAAAATGAATCGAACTGTAGCACCCCAAAGTGATAGTGATTCGAAACCACAAAAACCGCGCTACAGAAGAATGGCGGCCACAGTGGGAGCAGAACCGTTCTCCCATCTCTTAGGTAGAATCCCTTAAGTTTAGAAGGTACCACAGAAAAATGGCGACTCTGCTGGGGAGTCATTGACTGTTAGGATCATAGGACTGGAGGTCTAGAATGTTAGGATAAATATATATACTACTTTTCCTAATTGATATCTGTGTTTGTTTTTCTGCTAATGGGAATGCGTGTGATGCCGCATCTGGAAAGATTGAGTATACACCTAAGATAAGTGATGGCACTAGACGGGTAATCTTACAGGGAGTGACTCCCAAATAAGAGGTCCCGGTCGACCATCGAATCAGTGGAGATGCCCTTTGCGGATTCAATGCCTATACGACTTTGGTTGTTGAAAGTAGATTGTTCAATTGGGTTATCTGAGAAGCTGAGGATTTTAGTAGACTAAAACCATGTTACTATTTTGTAGTGCAGAAGCTATCGGAAATAGTTGTCACGCGATACTACCCTCATTTGAGATTACTCTAAGATACTGCAGCTTGCTCGGGTGATTCCAGCATGCTGTTGTTATCCCAAGAGGGGTCGGTGATTTTGAGGACAGGTACAAAAAATCACCAGTATAAACCTTTGGGGATGGGTAGAGCCATGACTTCATGACACCGAACTTTTGACCCCATGTTTTTTCTATGTTTTTGTGTGCTGCATTCATGCATCCATTTCATTTAAAAAAACATTAAACAAAAAAAAATTCTCTTCTAGTCTCTCTTTTTCAAATTAAACTAAGACAATGATTGCAAATTTCAGAGAAAAAGATTGCGTTATGGATTTCGGTAGAAGGAAGACTCACAAGTACACCTTCAAGGTTCCAAAACTAGAGGATTTGAGAGGGTTGGAAAGGATGATCACCAACCCTGATGCTTTCAGAGCTAAGTACGGAGGACTGCTGTCTCTGTTAAGGGTCCATGTAATTGAAGGAGTACTGGCTACGCTCATCCAGTTTTATGATCCGATCTATCACTGTTTCATATTCCCGGATTATCAGGTGGCACCAACACTGGAGGAGTACTCTCACCTGACTGATTTACCTATCACTGACCAAGCACCTTTTTCCGGGCTGGAAGAAATTCCAAAGGATCAAACCATTGCAAGAGAAATTTATTTGGATGAGTCAGAAGTCAGGACTCACATGACCACTAAGGGTGGAATCCAGGGTTTTCCAGCCCAGTTTTTTATAAAGAAAGCCATGTACTTTGCTAGTATAGGGAATGTGGCCGCTTTCGAGAGCACCTTTGTTTTGCTCACCTACGGGTTATTTTTGTTTCCCAACATCGATAACTTTGTAGATATCAATGCCATTAAGATATTTTTGATTGGTAACCCTGTACCGACCTTACTCGCAGATGCTTATCATTCTGTACATTTAAGGAATTTGTACAGCGGAGGAATGATCACCTTCTGTGTACCCCTGCTATATAAATGGTTCATTTCCCACTTGCCCAAGTCTGCTGCATTTTGGGATCCTAAAAGTACTTTACGTTGGTCGCAGAGGGTCATGTCTCTTACCAATTCTGACATCGATTGGTACAATCGAATCTATGACGGGATCAGAATCATCGACCGTTGTGGAAACTTCCCTAATGTACCCCTCATAGGAACTAAAGGATGAATCAATAATCATCCAGTTTTAGTTCGTCGTCAATTTGGATACCCGATGAGGCACGTCCCGCGTAATGCTCATCTGGATGGTATTTTCTTCAAGGAAGGAGAAAACGACATAGCACTAAAGACAGAAATAGTGCATGCCTAGAAACATGTTCACAAGAAAGGAAGAGAGTCTCTAGGAAAACCGGACTGTGTCTCGGTGGAACCTTATCTCCACTGGGTACAAACTAGAGCTCTCAAGCTGAGGATGCCTTATCCTTGTCAAGAAGTTCTTCCGTTAGAGAGGACTCAGGAAAATACCGGAACCAGCACCTGAGCCCTCCTCAGAGAGGACTCAGGACCCATTAGCTTAGACATTTCCTTTTACAGCATTATGTAAATTATTGTATTTCCATTTCCGCAATCTTTGAATTCAATAAAACGGGGTTATCCTCACTGTTTGATATTTACAATCCAATTTTCGAAGTTTATTTTGATTAAACAAAAAATATATAATATAATATAATCATTGCATATCATTCATCATTCTCACGTAACACATTCTTCTTACCTACGAATCTCACGTTTGTGTCTCGATTCTAGAGTCAAACTGTCTCATTCGTACAATACTCGGGCCAGTCAACAAAAGAAAATGGATAATCTCGAGGAAGAGAACAGAGAGTTGAGAGAAGAACTCGACACTTTGAAAGAGGATTTGAGAAAGCTTCACAACGATATGCAAGCTCTGGCAGCAGCTCAGATGCAACAACAACGGACTGTGATCTCAGAGATCACATCTACGCCCATAGTGGAAAAGTATGATCCTCGATATACCATGCCTAAAGATCGTCCCTGGGGCATGCCACTTAACTATATCCCAGAAGGATATATTCTGCCGATCACGGAAGATCCGGAAACTGCAGCAGGAACCGATGGGCCTGAAGGTTACAAACATCGGGAAAGCGAAAATGCCAGGGGCATGACAGCAACTCCTAAAGGTTACAAACTTCGAGAGAGGGAAGTACCAAGAGTCTCAGCCATAATGACTATACCACCACCCGTGGTACACACTGTCCCGGAAGGACAAACTTCACATATACCGTCTGGTGGAAACGAAAGTATGTTCTACAGAATAAATGAGTTCCAAGAATAATTCCTGGAGATGCAGAAAGAACTGCAAGCCATTCGCGGTCAGGATCTATTTGAAAAAGACGCCGCAGACCTTTATTTGGTCCCCAATGTGAAAGTTTCGCACAAATTCAAGGTGCCCGAATTTGAAAAATACAAGCGTAATTCTTGCCCTCAAAGTCATTTGGTGATGTACGCTTGGAGAATGCCAACTCAGACAGAGAACCAACAACTACTGATCCACTATTTCTAGGATAGTTTAATCGGTGCCGAACTCAAATGGTACATGGGATTAAACTGCACTAAGATCGTCACTTTCTGAGATCTTGGCGCTGCCTTTGTTCAATAATATAAGTATAATCTGGACATGGCACCGGACATAGATCAACTCAGAGCCATGTCGCAGAAGGACAAGGAAACCTTTAAGGAGTACGCTAAGAGATGGCATGAAATTGCCGCCCAGATTTGTCCACCTCTTGAGGAAAAAGAGATGACAAAGAACTTCTTGAAAACCTTGAGCTCATTTTACTACGACAGAATGGTCGCCAGTGCGCCCAGTGACTTTACTGAAATGGTAGGCATGGGAGTTCGTATTGAAGAAGCAATTTGAGAAGGATGTTTAGTCAAAGATGTCGGGCCATCAAGCAGTACCAAAAGATATGGTAGTACTCTCCCTAAGAAAAAAGAGCAAGATATTAGTAATATCTCTCTGGGAAAGTAAAGGCGACGGTATCAACCAGTAGCAGCAGTAACTCCTGCTATCAACCCTGCGCCTGTTCCTACGTATCAACCTCATGTTGCTCAAAGTCAACCGAATCAACAACAATATCAGCAAAGGACACAACAGCCTCTTCAGCAGGCTCGTCCTACGTACAACAACAACCGTACAACGCGACCACCAGGGTTCGACCCTATACCAATGTTGTACACAGAACTGTTTCCACTATTACTGGTCAAGGGGCACGCCCAAACCAGGGCTCCTCTTATAATACTGGAAAATCCGCCTTTTTGGTTCAAAGCGGATTAGACTTGTCCTTACTGTAGCGAGCAATTTTGGACGAGGTTCTTAAGCGCTGGTCGCTCTCTGCGGTTGAGTTTACTACAGGTCGATTCATTTTTTATCCTATTGTGAGCTGATGAAGGAAGGGAAATAGATGTCTCCAATTAATCCTGCTTTACATATTGAGTTTAAACAGCGGTCTGTTAGGTTACGAATGCTATCAATGTGGGGGGGCCTTTGTACTGGTTATTTGTATTTTCGCCAATACTGTTTTCTTTCTTTCTAGGATTTTCTGGCGGGGAACAAGGATTAGGATGTTAGGACTGATGCTTTTTGATAGATACATGAGAGTATGGGATTTTGGGTTTTTGTTTAAGTGTGCTCGCTAAGATTTTTCTTTCAATCTTATGCCTACGTATTCCCGTTTACCGAAATAGGGAAATCAGAGCGTTTGTAGTTCCTCCTATTCTACGGGAGGAAATGGGTGTTTCGGTGTCTTGTTCAAAGCCCAAGACGTGAAGCGAAAAGTGGTTTGTATCTTGATCAAAGCCCAAGATGTGAAGCTGAAGGGTCTATTTGTATCTTGTTCGAAGCCCAAGATATAAAGCTAAAGGTGTTGACTTTAGAGAGAATTTGTCATCTCTAAAGAGGGGTTTGTATGTCACAACTGTTTATAAAGGAGAATTACTTTAACCGAGATTTGTGAATCCGGCAATGCCATAATTTCCTTTATAGGGGATTTCCAACCTGAAGGAGAAGACTTCAACTCAGTGTAGAGCAATGCCATCTTTCCTTAGGAATTTCTCATGCTAAAAGAGGGATTGTGGCATGGATGTAGATAATCCAGAGGCTTGCCTCTTACAGCGATTAGATGAAGGGGAAAGAGTTGTTGATGTTTGTGTACTGTGAACGAGGCACAGCTTTGATGTTAAAAGGTTAATTGGATCAACCAGTGGTTTTCTTATATAAAGCCTAAGAGGAGGCTAATATGTGTCTCGTACAAAGCTCGAGAGAGAGGCTAAAAGGTTTTGACTCAATGATGGAGTCTTTTGGTATCTCGTATAAAGCACGAGATGGAGGTTATTTGACTCAACAAGAGAGTTTTTTGTAACTCGTACGAAGCCCGAGATGAAGGCTGTTGTTTGTTTGGCTCAATAAGAACCTTTTTGTATCTCGTATAAAGCCTGAGATGGAGGCTAAAGGGGTGATTGACTCAACGAGGGAGTCTTTTATGTGTCTCGTACAAAAGCCTGAGAGAGAGGCTAAATGTTGTTTCAGTTAAGTGACAGGTCCAGTATACTGATTTTGAAAGAGAAAATCAGTTCTTATATGAGCAACACTGTACTCATGGATTTGATTCAAGGATCTGGGTTATGTCTGTTCTTTAAGGAAGCGGGAAATCCGAAGGGTATTGAGACTGTCCAAGTCTACGGGTTTACTTCCTATTTAACGAAGGGGTCACTTGAGAATATCTTTGAGACTCAAGGAGATCAGACTGTCCAAGTCTGGAGTTTCGTCTTTTGTACTATGCTTTGAGAAAGAGTAGTAGACTCTTTGAAAGGACTGCTCTATGAAGCTAACTAAGTTCTGTTCCAATACCTTTAGGAGGTCGTCGGGACAATTTGTACGAAGCCCAAGAGGAGGCTGGAAACTTTTAAGAAGCCGAGTGGTCCTTGTACTAAGCCCAAGAGAAGGCTATCATTCCCGGAGGAAGAATCATTATACGAAGCCTAAGAGGAGGCTGTGAGTACTTCTAAGAAGCCGAATGGTCCTTGTACGAGGCTCAAGAGGAGGCGGGGTTGCTTTTAGGAAGCCTGAGGGTCCTTGTATAATGCCCAAGAGGAGGCCGATGCTTTTAAGAAGCCGATGGGTCCCCAAACCCTGAGAAATTCAAGGCAATCTATTCACAAGGAATAGATCAAGTCAGGAAAGTTCGAGAATTTGGAAGAAACTCAAGAGATGCCATTCACGGAGAAAAGATCATCTCTGGGGAGCAGAGTTTCTTGACAAGTGCTTTTAAGAAGCCTGTGGGTCCCCAAACCCCGAGAAATTCAAGACATGCCATTCACCGAGAATAGATCAAGCCAGGAAAGTTCGAGAATTTGGAAGAAACTCAAGAGATGCCATTCACGGAGAAAAGATCATCTCTGGGGAATAGAGTTTCTTTGACAACTTCTACGAGTGACAGTCTATGAAAGGGTTCACAGAGAAGGCTGCCTTTCATGTCTCCATATTGTTTAACCCCAAGAGGAGGGAAGACTGTGTCTGGTAATCCTATGGGGATCTAGTATTGACTATTTCTAAGAGTGATCAACGGGCTTAATGCTAGACGTAGTTGCCGGGGAAACTCTAAATATCTATACTATTATTACACAGTTGATATGAGTTTATGAAAGAAGACTTACAGCGAAATAGCCCCATAATACAGTTATATGTATATGAAAGCGGTAAATGAAAGCAATAACCACTTACTCGATTGTAGAGCTTCCATGCTGTTTGGTTAGTTGTTCAACAAAGAAAGATTGAAAACAATAGTATATTCAAAATCAAAGGAGAAAGTGGTTTGAAAAAGATTTGGGGCTTACAGCTCAAGGAGAGGCCCAGGGTTTTATCAATGAGTACACTGTTTGAATTTGTACAGAGGGACTTATACAAGTGACTGGGGCCCAAAAAAGGTTTTTTGTACAAAGGGGTTGGGTCTTACACTCTAATAGAGGCCCAAAAGGTTTAAGAAAGGAAATGGGTCTTACTACTCGAGGGTAGGCCCAGTTGACTTTTCGTTAGAAATGGCGATCGCGCCAAGATTTTCTTTTAACGCAGAGGGACTTATACAATAAGTGAGGCCCAAAATGTTTTGGTTAAAAGGGGATTGGGTCTTACACTCTATTAGAGGCCCAAAAGTTTTGAATGGGTCTTATAGCTCGAGGAGAAGCCCATGGTTATTTTTTCAAAAAGGCGAAGATCGCGCCGTTTGTTTTTGACGGTATCGGGACTTATACAATACACTGAGGCCCAAAAATGATTTGGTCAAAAAAAGGATTGGGTCTTACACTCTATTAGAGGCCCAAGTGTTTTGAAAATGATTTATGAGGGTTGAATTAATCCAAAACCCTAATTTGTTTTCAAAAATGTATTTAATTGAATAAAAATTCAATTAAAATGATCAAAATTGTTTAACATATGAAAAACAAATTGTGATCTTGGATTAATGCTTCAAAAATTAAGTATTGATCTACAAAATAATTAGAAAGCATTAAAAGTTGCAAAATCAAGGTGGAAAAAATATTTCAAATGTTAAAAACAATTAAAACATTAATTATTTGCAAAAATATCAATTATATGAAATAAATAATATTTTTGGGATTTTTTGATAAAATAAAATATTTTAACATTTTTGCAAATTATTAAAAAGAGAATCAACTCAAAATCATTAAAACTCAGAGAGAAATTAATTTTTGAATCAATTAAATAAAATCACAAAATTTAAATATTTGAATTTGAAAGAAATGGCGCCAAGAACACACCAAGAACACGCGCGTGTTTTGGGTTTGGCCAGATTTGCATTTTCTATCCAATCTCACTGAATACTTGATTATATCATGCAATGCACATACAAATCAACTCGTTTCAACCTCACAATCATGTCTATGGCATTTAATTTCATTTAAATTAAACATATAACAAGAAATCACGAAAAATCCTCAAGAACCCTAATTTCTGCATGAAGGCTAGGATTTTTGATACACGATTCAAACAATGCAATTAATTGAGGGGAAACATTCTATGCATGATTATGAACATATGGCCAAATTATTGTGCGAAGAAATATGCATAGATTGAGAGATGACCAAGTATATGCTTACCTCTAGGCCGTGACAGCAAGTGCAATGTGATTTTTGATTTGGAGGTGTTACAGATGAGTGATGATGATCTGAACAGCTTCCCTACACCCTATGGAGTGTGTTTGAATGTTTGGACTTGATTGAAATTGGCTGGATCACTTCATGGCATCTCAACTGCACTTTGGTTAAAACCTTGAGCAATTAACTGGTGATTCTGAGAAATCAGTGTTCCAGTTGTTGTTTAAGTGTTTGATCAGCTCATATGTGATGTATGTGAGGTGTGTGAGTGATTGGTTTGAGTGGAATTGCCCTCTAGCTCAAAACCCGATAACTACCTTGCTAAGAAAGGCATTTTTGCCAAGAGAAAGAGATTTTGAGAAAGGCAAGTGTTGTAGGCCTTTGGTGTACTTAAACTGATCACAATTGAGCTCTATTTATAGTAGAGCAAGTTTGTTTTTCAAGGAATAGTGAATGGCAACTGCTGAGTAGGTTTGTTCAATGTTGTCCATTGGAAGTTCAAGTTTCCTCTAGCCATTGACTAGAGGTTAGGGCACAGGCTGCTGGTTCCCTTGGTCTTGGATAAGTCTTGGCTGAATTCAAATGAAAATGGATCAGTCCATGCCACCTTGATGCTTCCATTGAATGCTCCAATCCAAATTTGGAGTCTTGTCCCTATTTTGGCAATTCTAGGTTCAACATGCTATTTCTTGTTCCAAAGACTTTGGAGGCTTGGCTCAATGATTGTCCCCTTTAGATTCAATCCTCAGATGTGTCCAAGTGGATAGGAGTGTTTGGATTTACACAATTTTGGCAAATCGAGCAAAAATGCAAATTCTGCCTTGCCTTGACAGATTTCAACAAGGCAACTTGACAATGTCATAACTCATAGCCCAAATGGAATTTGGCAATGTTCTTGGCCATTTTGGAAAGCCCTTACATGATACAACAACTGTTTGAACATGTTTGGTTTTGATCTCTTTTGAATCCAAGTGAAAAATCCCCCTACATTTGGAAAAAAATGAAGACAGATTTGGACTTAGTGAAAATTTCACTAAGTGTTGGAAAAAGTGACATTTTCATTATTCAGCCATTTTGATCACTCCATAACTCAAAATCCTTAATGAATTGGACTTAGGTCTAGTTGAAGTTTTTGTAGAGGGTAATGAGGGCTAAAAATCCATCTTTGGATGAGGAAAAATGGCTTTGTGGTTTAGGAGTTATGATCCTCCAAAGTTGGTACCCTAGCCACTTTATTTTTAACTTAGAAAATTTTCTAAGTTTTTATGGTTACCCCTTTTACAAGTTATCCAACTTTTCTTGATTTTTATTGATGAATGATTATTCAAATCACACATTAACATCATTTTAGGGTTAAAAATCCATTTTGGTGAAAAATCTCAAAAAGTCAAAGTTGACTTTTGTGCACAGTTGACTTTTTATCCGATGAATTCCAAACTGTGCAATTCTTCAGGAAATCATGTCCTTGACCTAAATCAAACTTGATGGACATGTTCCATGGGTGTCATAGGGTATATTGAGGCATGTCCTAGGGTTTGGGAGCATGTCTTGGTCAAAAGTCAAAGTTATAGTTGACTTTTTCCTTAAAACCCTAATTGTGGTGCAGATGAAATTGAGACTTGTTGCTCAAGCTTCTTGGATTAATCCATTGTTCCAAATGGATCAATATAGTTCATTAGAGACCCTCAAACCCTCTCTTGAGGTCTTGGCTCATGATTTTCCCTAAAAGTCAACTTAGGGGTGAATTAGGTCAAGAAACCCTAATTCCTGATTTTTTATGAATGCAACCCCTAAGGCAAAATTGACTTGATGATTGGGTCCATGAGATCCCATGGAGTATATTAGGTTGTGTTTTGGATCATTGGCTTGTGCCCAGATGAAAATTTTCCATCTGGAGGCCCTGGTCGACCAAAACCCTAATTTGGTGACACTATCGATCTTGAGGCTTGATCCTTCGAGTGGGAGTCCTTTTTTATCCTTTGTGTATGTTTGAGAGGTTTAGACAAGTTGAAGATCATGTCATTCCTTGATTGACCCTTTTTCTAAGGCTTTGAGAGGGCTTGAAACCCTAATTTTGATTGCAGTGGATGCTCACCCATCTTTGGGAAGACTGATGAAATAAGATGGTTCCCCCATATTGTGATGATGATTTGCACAATGATGGGAAATCTTAGTGGTCAAAATTTGGGGTATGACAGATGCCCCTATTTAATCTTCTTGGACCCGAAGGTGTGAATGACGAAGGTATTCGGGCATTCGGGGTGCAAGAGGATTAAATATCGGAATACCTAAAATTTTGATGGTGGTTATGAATGGTAGCTTACGCATTCATCTTCTTTAGCTAAGCAATGATGCTTAGAAAAGGTAAACTTCCCCTCGATCCTGGTCTTCAGCCAAGGAACTTGTCTCAGTTTCTTTTGTCAACTTCCCCTCCATCCTGGTTTCCAGCCAAGGAACTGGTCTCAATTTCTTTTGTCAACTTCCCCTCGATCCTGGTTTCCTACCAAGGAACTGGTCTTAGTTTCTTTTGTCAATAAACTTTATTGACAAGGGACGCTATGTGTAGTGGTTTTCCTCAAACTTCTCGCCGAATTTTCCTGGGGAGATGCCATTTGACGGAAAAAGTTTTGATGTCAGACTCGCTGGGGGACCCAGTCGTCTGAGTTGTAGAGTTGCACAAACTTCTCTGTTGGAGACGAGATTTATTTCTACTGGGGGAAAAAAGGTTTCTAGGGAGACTGCTGTCGCTTAGGATCTTACATCATACTTTTCTCGGGATCCTCCCGGATAAATGCCATATGATGGGGTCCAATTTTGAGATGCCGATGACCTTTTCATCAGCAATCTTTTCGGAGTGAAACTGGCATGCTGCCGAATCTGTGATTACAAGGCTTTCTCTGCGGATTTTCCTTAATCCAGGAAAGCAAGGATATCATCTTTAATGGTGAAGAGTGATGTCGACTGAAGATTCCTCTGGTTTTTCAAAGGTTCAAGTTATCAAAGTGGTCGAGGGCCAACTTCCTTCCAGAAATAAACTGGAAGCGAGGTTGTTCAAACACAGTATTTCCTGACGAGGCAAGGACTGACAACTCGATTGAGAGAACTGTTTATCACTAGGGGACAAGACCGACTAGAGTGATAGTGATGCAATATGAAATGTGAATGCAAATCACTAATGCATGATGTAGGTATGTATATGCTGACAAAACTGACGCGACATACAAACTGACGGGTGAACACGACTGGATACTCGGCCATTGCGGGGCGTGTAGAAATATAGCTGGTTCAAGATAGCCATTCTACCTTGGTTAGGAGAGATAGTCCCTGTTGGGAGCTACCGTTGGTCGGGCTTAGGAGGTAAGAACTCTGTCGTGGCGTACCAGACGAAATAAGGTTTCTGACACAGTTGATCCTTCATTCAGGCGTACTGGGTTAGAAGGAGTACTTTGATTCTGCACTTTGAAGTTCACTTACTTCTGGAGAAGAGACCGATGTTCCTTTGATGTTTAATAGTCAAAAGAAATTGCCGACTTTATTTTAAAATCAGAAAAAATTTTAACAAGTAAATTCATTTTGTTTTATTTCAAGAATCGTTAATCATGTTAACAACGTCGTTCTGTAAAGCTAAAACAAATAATGATTACAAACAAAAGCACAAGGGCTCAAATTTTATTGATACAATGCAGATCAGCCAAACGCGTGATTCCAAAGAGTATTTACAAAGTTAGAAAATGGTAATTTATAGGGAAAAGGGCTACGTTGAAACATAACGACCACTATCCTTCTACCAACTTTGAATTCTGGGCATCCTGAGCTTCTGTCGAAGATGACCTTGACTGGAGTTTTCTGACAGATGATGTAACTGCTGCTGCTGAGGGATTCGCCTCTGTTGAACATAGTTACTTGCCATTATCCCTAATTTTTGCCTGGATTGTACTGTGATGTTTCCAATCCACCGGGATGACTTTTTTTTTTTATGTCTCTAATTTTTGCCTGGACCGCCCTTTCGGGTTTTCAATCCATCGAGACGTTTTTTTTTTGTTTAGTTTAGGCGAAGTATTTCTTAACTACATCAACATTGGTGGGGTAGGCAAATTCCTCTCCGTCCATGGTTGCAAGTCTCAAGGCGCCTCCTGAGAAAGCTTTCTTGACCACATAGGGGTCGTCATAATTCGGGGTCCATTTGCCCCGAGAATCAATGAGAAAAGATTGTATCCTCTTGAGCACGAGGTCTCTTTTCCTGAAGACGCGAGGTCGAACCTTTTTGTCGAACGCCCTCTTCATTCTCTATTGATACAGCTGACCATGGCATAGTGTCGTGATTCTCTTTTCTTCAATCAGATTCATTTCATCGTGTCGGCTTTGACACCATTCAGCTTCTGTAAGCTTAGCTTCCATCAATACTCGGATTGACGGGATCTCTACTTCTATGGGGAGCACTGTTTCCATGCCATACACTAGAGAGAAAGGGGTTGCCCCTGTTGAAGTGCAGACAGATGTACGATAACCGTGAAGAGCAAAGGGTAGCATCTCGTGCCAGTATTTGTAGGTTATAACCATCTTTTGAACAATCTTCTTGATGTTCTTATTGGCCGCTTCTACCGCTCCATTCATCTTGGGTCGGTAGGGAGATGAGTTATGGTGTTCAATCTTGAACTCTACGTACAACTCTTTCATCATCTTGTTGTTCAAGTTAGATCCATTATCAGTAATGATCTCGCTTGGAACACCATAATGGCAGATGATATTGTTTTTGATAAATCGGACCACCACTTGTCGGGTTACATTAGCGAATGACGCTGCTTCGACCCACTTGGTGAAGTAGTCAATGGCGACCAGGATGAACCAATGTCCGTTTGAAGCCTTGGGCTCAATCATGCCAATCATGTCGATTCCCCATATGGAAAAAGGCCATGGGGAAGAGAGAACTTTGAGATGTGATGGCGGTACATGAATTTTGTCGGAGTATATCTGACATTTATGACACCTCCTCATGTACTTGTAGCAGTCGGATTCCATTGTCAACCAATAGTACCCTGCTCTTAGGATTTTTCTCGTCATTGTGTGTCCGTTGGCATGAGTGCCAAAGGATCCTTCATGAATTTCTTTCATAAGCATGTATGCTTCTGGTCTGTCTATGCACCGGAGCAAGACCATGTCAAAATTTCTCTTATAGAGAGTGTCACCGCTCAGGAAGAAGTTTCCAGCCAATCTTCTGAGGGTCTTTCTGTCTTTTCTGAGTGCCCCAGATGGGTACTCTTGTTTCTGAAGGAAGCATTTGATATCGTGATACCAAGGTCTGTCATCTAGGACTGCTTCAATCATGAAGATGTAAGCGGGCCTTTCAAGGCGCATGATGTAAATCTTAGGTATGTCATTCCATTGACATACACTAATCATGGAAGATAGGGTGGCTAATGCATCAGCCATGTGATTCCCATCACGAGGGATGTGGTGAAACTCGACTCTGTTGAAGAAAGGTAGCAACCTTCTTGCATAGTCTTTGTAAGGAATCAACCCTGATTGGTATGTGTTCTAATCTCCTTTTATCTGATTGATAACCAGGGCTGAGTCGCCATATACGTCCAAGTTTTTTATCCTTAAATCAATTGCTTCCTCGAGACCCATAATACAAGCTTCGTATTTGGCCTCGTTGTTCGTACATTTGAACGTAAGTCTGGAGGTGAAAGGAATGTGGGTACCCTGAGGGGTAATAATAATTGCCCCAATTCCATTTCCATAATGATTAACAGCTCCGTCAAAGATAAGTCCTCATTGGGAACCTGGTTTTGGCCCTTCACTGGATAACGGTTCATCGCAATCTTTCATCTTTAGATACATGACATCTTCGTCTGGGAAGTCGAACCCGATTGATTCCTGATCATCAATCGGTTGATGAGCCAAATGATCGGCTAAAATACTTCCCTTAACGGCTTTTTGAGCGTGGTATTCGATGTCATATTTTGATAACAGCATCTGCCAACGGGCAATCCTTCCCGTGAGAGCAGGTTTTTCAAAGACGTACTTGATTGGATCCATCTCAGAGACTAACCAAGTAGTGTGACGAATCATGTATTGGCGAAGACGTTTGGCTGCCCAAGCCAAAGCACAACAAGTTTTCTCAAGCATCGTGTACCGAGTTTCGCAGTCGGTGAATTTCTTGCTTAGATAGTAAATGGCAGACTCTTTCCTTTTAGTTTCGTCTTGTTGGCCAAGTACACATCCCATTGAGTCCTCTAGGACTGTGAGGTAAACGATCAGTGGTCTTCCTTCCACTGGAGGTGATAGAATTGGAGGATTCAACGGATATTCCTTGATACTGTCGAAGGCGGTTTGGCAATCCTCTAACCAAACGCAATCCTGGTTCTTTTTTAGTAACTTGAAAATCGGCGCACATGTGGCAGTCATGAGGAATATGAATCTGGAGATGTAGTTCAAACGTCCCAGGAATCCTCTGACTTATTTTTCAGTTTTTGGAGAAGGCATTTCTTGAATGGCCTTGACCTTGTCAGGATCAACCTCAATTCCTTTCTGGCTGACGATGAACCCTAATAGTTTCCCTGAACGGACACCGAAGGTGCACTTGTTGGGATTCAAGCGGAGCTTGAATTTTCTTAGACGTTCAAATAATTTTGACAGATGTTCAATGTGCTCACTCTCTGTTTTTGATTTTGCAATCATATCATCGACATACACCTCGATTTCTTTGTGTATCATGTCATGAAATAGAGTAGTCATGGCCCTTTGATAGGTTGCCCCGGCATTCTTCAAACCGAACAGCATTACCTTGTAACAAAAAGTACCCCATGGGGTGATGAACGAAGCTTTCTCCATGTCTTTCGGCGCCATTTTGATATGGTTATAGCCCGAGAATCCATCCATGAAGGAAAAAACTTTGAACTTTGTTGTACTGTCAACCAGCATGTCAATCTGTGGTAAAGGAAAGTCGTCCTTTGGACTAGCCTTGTTCAGATCCCTGTAATCGACACACATTCTGACTTTTCCATCCTTTTTGGGAACGGGTACGATGTTGGCTAACCATTGAGGATATTATGATGTGGCGAGGAAACCCGCGTCAATCTGTTTCTGTACCTCCTCTTTGATTTTGATGGCCATGTCCGGATGAGTGCGCCTCAACCTTTGCTTTACTGGCGGACATTCCAATCTCAATGGTAAATGATGTTCCACGATGCTGGTATCCAACCCTGGCATATCCTGATAGGACCAAGCGAATACATCGGGGAATTCTTTGAGAAGCTTTATCAAACTTTCTTTGGCAGTTGGACTGAGCAGTGCCCCAATCCTGATTTCTTTTCTCTCTTTTTCTGAACCCAAGTTTACCGTTTCCAACGGCTCTTTATGAGGTTCAATGGACCTTTCCTCTTGCTTGAGTAGTCGGGAGATCTCTTCTGGAATTTCGTCGTCATTTTCTTCTTCAGCCTCGAATACCGGGAACTCAAAGTTGGGAGAAGGCATCGGATCGTACGTTTCAACGGGGTTTAAAACAAGCAATCTGCATGGCGTGATGATTCGTGTTTAGAAGGGATAGAGAAAATGCAAGTGTGTGCAGTGTTTTATTTTACTGCTTGTTTTTATTATTGAATTGGTTTTTAGGATTGCCATTTTCTGAAAAAACGAAAAGAGAAAATAGTAATTAATGCAGAAATTACAGAACGACGTTATTTTATTAATAAATAAGTTGATACTTGAAACTACAGCCCTATAAAACAAAACTCTGTCACTTTGGGCAAAGCGAAGAGGGAAATTTACAAAAAGCGAGCCCTATCAAAACATTTGTTTCACCTGGGCGAGGTGAAAGGTTAAAAGACGGCAATTACTTTGACTGGTGAACGGCCTTCGGAACATCGACAGCAACCCATTGGCGGCGAACTCCTCAGTGAATCACAAAGTCTGGTACCTTCCTTGATTTGTCTTCAGAAATAGCGCTGATTTCTGGTGGTGCAGGATCATTGGAATCTGTCTCCCAGGCAGAGTTTTCGTAGGAGGATTCCTCAGTTGTATTTTGCATAGTATTTGTGCTCTCAGCTGTATCTCCCTATCCAGTAGACTGGATATCTTCGAGCCTGATGCGAGAGCTTTCGGGAGCAGTGTACTTGACCATAAAGTCCTATTTTCCACTTGGTTGTTCCAAGTTGTCCCAAACTTCTTTGGAACTAGAGGAGTCATCTCTCTCGATGACATTAACCTTAGGAAAAGCATAGTTGATGAATTCAAGTCCTGCAAATGTTCCGAATTCATCTTCATGTTGAGTAGTTTCAGGATAACCCGAGTGTTGATCCCATGACATGGTGGAGACACAGGTATTCTGTTCAATGACGGTCAGCTGATTTTCATTATTCGGCTGACTCTCTTGCCCCAAATCTCCTGGATAAGGTTGCCACATTGGCAGACCATCCATTGGGCCATAGTAGTTGTGGTCAAAGTTGTCTTTCATCAGAGTGTCCTCCTCTAATGAATTTGGTGGAGCACGACATCCTTCCGGATCACAATCTCCGTATATCATTTCGACGTCTGACCTTGGTATAAATCTCGGACTCTGTGCGGGATAGAAAAATGGCGGAGGCACCTCTTCCTGAGACATATAACCGTCCTCGTTAAGATAGGACTTCCATTCCATATTTGTGTCAGAGGGATCTTCCTCATTGATAGCATGAACTGTCTGAGACACTGGGTGAAAGAAACCTCCACTATGGAAGAAGTTTTGAGGGGGATGAAGACTTTCGTCATTGGCAGTTGTCTGCATACAGGTTACAGAAAAACCAAGACCCTTCTTTGTTTTATTGTCAATAGGAATGACAAGATGTCCCCATCCGATTGTATTGGTACTCTCGACCACTTTGATAGCATCGTTGTATGAAGAAATGAAAGTTCCTTCTTTGAACTGATTGTCCTTGCTTACCGACAGTGCTTGGAACTGAGTTCCAATAACCTCCTCGGGTTCTATACCAGTAGATGATGACAAGTTACTCACGAGCAAGGCTTGTTCCCCACAAACTGTGACAAGTTGATCATTCTTGACGAACTTTAGCTTTTGGTGGAGGGTCGAGGTAACCGCTCCAGCCTGATGTATCCAAGGTCTTCCTAATAAACAACTGTATGTTGCCCGGATGTCCATGACCTGGAAAGTGACTTGGAAAGTGTGAGGACCAATAGTTATGGGAAGGTCGACTTCGCCGATAACTATTTTTCTGGATCCTTCGAATGCTTTGACGACAACCTCGCTGATTCTCATCGGAGGTCCTTTGAACGATAATTGCATCAAAGTGGACTTCAGCATAACATTCAGGGTTGACCCTGTGTCTACCAGTACGCTGGCTAAAGCATCGTCCTGGCAGTTAACTATGATATTGAGCGCCATGTTATGACGACGACCCTCTTCAGGTAATTCCTCATCACTAAATCCCAAATTATTGCAGGAAGTGATATTAGAGACAATACTATCGAACTGTCTGATTGTTACATCCTGTTCTACGAAGGCTTGCTCCAAGACTTTCTGTAGAGCCTCCCTATGCGCTTCTGAACTGAGTAACAGTGATAATACTGAGATCTTTGAAGGAGTTTGTAACAGTTGATCAACAATGTTGTATTCACTCCTTTGGATGAGCTTCAGCATCTCATCGTTGTTTTTCGAAAGGTCGGGATTACTGGATTGACCGACTGGTGGATTGGGAGCTTCCGTCTGAAGTTCCTTTTCTTTGTTATGTTCCCCAACCCCTCGGTTGAAGATTCTACCACTCCGTGTTACTCGACTGATGTCTGTAATATTCACGACGGAGGGTAATGGAATTTCTTTTCCATTTCAATGGTTGTTGCACCGTATTTTTAAGGGATAGCCTTAGTTGATTCATACGGTAATGGTCCCGACAGATAGATGACTATGGGAACCTTCTGATTTTTCTGACCATCATAAGTAATTTCGATCCGTTCTCGGTTGGGAACCTTAGATTCGTCCAATAGAGGGATAATGGCACAAACATCCCTGGTCCTATGATGACCAGAGATTGTGACAACATCTTTAATTTGATCGGCATGGTAGTTCGGCATCCAGTTGATAGGTCCAGCACCTGGATATGGACGAATCTTTCCATGATCCACCTGACCCTGAAGGGCTGCTCGCACAAGGTAGCATCCTTGGTTACTTTCCGAACAGACGCTACAACGGTCATAATTGTGTGGTGGCACCTGGCCTCGCCCACTTTGAATACAATGTAACCTCACTAGGTTAGCCTCCACTGATCGGACATCCTGACTCTGACGCCGAGTAGGATTCCTGTTACTGATACTAATTTACTGAGTATCTTCATCCATATAAATTGGCATCCACCAGTGATTTAACAAGTACTGAAGTGCCTCCTGGACAAGGGTACAACCTTGATCGTTTTCGCAACCCGCCTTACAGCTGTGATAATTATGTGATACCAGGAATCCGAGCCGGACCTGTTCAGCATGTAACTCTACCAGGTTGGTATCCATCACGCGAAAATCAAAGATCTGAACCATGTTGATCTGATAGGAATTCCTATCATGGTAGTCTTGGATCCATCCAAGATCCATCTGACACTGAAGGGCTTCTTGTATAAAGAGCATCCCTGTTTGTTTACCGAGCAAGTCAGACAGGAACTGTAATCATGCCGTGGTAGATTATGATATTGGCTTTGCCTTGAGTGCATTGTCACCAAGTTGACATTCATCGCACGGATGTCGTGGTTTTGAATGACGTTGGAATTCGTGTAAACCATGTTAACTCCACGAACTCGGTGCTCTTGGATCCATCTGAGATCCATTTGTTCCTGTAGAGCTGCTTGCACCACAGAACATCCTTGATTGCTTTTAGAGCAGATATCACACTGGTGATAGTTATGAGGTGGCACATGGCCATATCCACTCTATCTACAATGCATCTTGACCAGATTGGTCTTTAACAAGAGTACATCATGAATTTGATAGACATTGTTAGTCTCTTCCTCAATCAGATTGACTGCAGTTTTCTCATGTTGAGGCAGCGGGTTCGTAAGAACATTGGGATTTGTATCCTTGAAGGATAAGACCCCGCTCCTAACAAGTTTTTTCACGTCGGATTTGAAATTGAGACAAGTCTCAATGTTATGCCCTGATCCTCCTTGATGATAAGGGCAAGTTTGATCCACCTCAAAGAGGGGACTTAGTCTGAATGTGCCCATTGGGTAGCAGTAATGGAAACTGATCTGTGTACGTTACGGGTATAGGATCAAATCCTGGTGGACGTGTTGTACGGTTGTTGTTGTATTGAGGACGAGCCTGCTGAAGAGGTTGTTGTGTCCTTTGCTGATCAGGTTGGCTCTGCGCAACCTGAGGTTGATACGTAGGAATAGGCGCAGGGCTGATAGCAGGAGTCACAGCTGCTACTGGTTGATATCATCACCTTTGCTTTCCGAGAGAGATATTCCCAATATCTTGCTCTTTTTTCTTAGGGAGAGCACTACCGTATTTTTTAGTACCGCTCGTCAATCCAGTGTCTTTTACCAAACGTCCTTCTCGGACGGCTTCCTCAAGACGTACACCCATGCCCACCACCTCGGTGAAATCACTGGGCGCACTAGCAACCATTCGGTCATAGTAAAATGAGCTTAAGGTCTTTAAGAAGATCTTTGTCATCTCTTTTTCCTCAAGAGGCGGACAAATTTGAGCGGCAATTTCACGCCACCTTTGAGCATACTCCTTAAAGGTTTCCTTGTCCTTTTGCGACATTGATCTGAGTTGATCTCTGTCGGGTGCCATGTCCAAATTGTATTTGTATTGTTAGACGAAGGCAGTACCAATATCTCTGAATGTATTGATCGTAGTACGATTTAAACCCATGTACCATTTTAATGCGGCACCGGTTAAACTATCCTGGAAGTAGTGAATTAGTAGGTCCTGATTCTCCGTCTGAGCTGACATCCGCCGAGCGTACATCACCAGATGGCTCTGAGGGCAAGAGTTACCCTTGTATTTTTCAAAGTCGGGCACTTGGAACTTGTGCGGGACTTTCACATTGGGGACCAGACAAAGGTCTGCGGCGTCCTTTCCAAATAAATCCTGACCGCGAATGGCTTGCAGCTCCTTCTGCGTTTCCAAGAACTGTTCCTGGAATTCATCCATTCTATCAAACATAGTTTCCTTCTTACCAGAAGGTATCGGTGGAATCTATCCTTCAGTATGCCCCTGGCATCTTCGCTTTCCCGAAGTTTATAACCTTCATGCCCAACAGCTTCTGTTGTGATTCCCTAATCTTCAGTGATCAGCGGAACATATCCTTCCGGGATATAGTTAACAGGCATGCCCCAAGGATGATCCTTCGGCATTTGATACCTAGGATCATACTTCTCCATGGTGGGCGTTAAGGTGATCTCTGAGATCACAGTTCTTTGTAGCTGAGCTTCTGCCATGGCTTGCATGTCGTTACGAAGCTTTCTCATATCCTCTCTCAGAGCGTCGATCTCTTCTTTCAACTCTCTGTTTTCTTCCTCAAGATCATCCATCCTTTTCTGACGATTGGCCCGAGTATTGTACGAATGAGACAGTTTGACTCTAGAATCGAGACACAAACGTGAGATTCGTAGGGAAGAAGAATACGTGATATGAGAATGATGAATGCAATGATTATATTAATTGTTTTTTGGTTTAATCAAAATAAACTTCGACAATTAGATTGCAAATATCAAACTGTGGGGAAACCCCTTTTTATTGAATTCAAAGGATTACAGAAATGGAAATACAGTAGATTACAAGGTGCAAAAACAGAAACCTAAGCTAATGGGTCCCGAGTCCTTTCGGAAGAGAAATCGGGTGCTGATTCTGGTATTTTTCTTTTCTTTGACTGGGGCTCTTGGGCCGTTGTCGGTTTGTCATTCCTTTGCCAGGTGAAAGGAGTGAGCAAATTCCTCTGGTCCTCTTGATTTTCCACAGCATGTTGCTCCAAAATTTCAATCAGAGCATCTTTCTCTTTCAGTAATTGCTGTATTTTGATGCACTCTACGTCGAGGGTGCGGTACTTGTTCTTCCAAGACCTTCTCTCCTTTTGAACTTTGTTGAGAGTAACCTGAAGCTTTTCAGTTTCCGTCATGAAGTACATGACAGATTCCCTCGGCGAAAGAATTCCGTAACGAGGATAAGGCATTTTTAGCTTGAGAGCTCTAGTTTATACCCAATGGAGATAAGGCTCCACCGAGACACAGTCTGGTTTTCCTAGAGACTCTCGTCCTTTCTTATGAACCTGTTTCCAAGCGTGCACTATTTCCATCTTTAGTGCTCTGTCATTTTCTCCCCCTTTGAAGAAAAGACCTTCTAGATGAACACCCCGTGGGACGTGTCTCATCGGGTATCCAAACTGACGGCAAACCAATATCGGATGATAGTTGATTCCTCCCTTAGTTCCTATAAGGGGTACGTTGGGGAAGTTTCCACAACGATCAATGATTCTGATTCCATCATAGATCCTATTACACCAATCAATATCAGAGTTGGTAAGACACATGATTTTTTGCGACCAACGTAAGGCACTCTTGCAATCCCAAAAAGCAGCAGACTTGGGCAAGTGAGAGATAAACCATTTATAAAGTAGAGGTACACAGCATGTGATCTCCCCTCCACTGTACAAATTTCCCAAGTGTATAGAATGATACGCATCTGCGAGCAAAGTCGGCACAGGGTTTCCAATAAAAAAACCTTAATGGAGTTGATATCGACGAAGTTATTGATGTTGGGAAACAAAAATAACCCGTAGGTGAGCAAGACAAAGATGCTTTCAAAAGCAGTCACGTTTCCTATACTGGCAAAATACAGGGCTTTCTTTGTCAAGAACTGGGCTGGCAAACCTCGGATGCCACCCTTAGTGGTTATGTGAGTCCGGACCTCAGACTCGTCCAAATGAATTGCTCTTGCTATGATCTGATTCTTTGGAATTTCTTCCAGTCCAGAAAATGGAGCTCGATCAGTGATATGTAGATCAATCAGATGAGAATACTCCTCCAGCGTTGGTGCAAGCTGGTAATCCGGGAATGTGAAACAGTGATAAACCGGATCGTAAAACTGAATGAGCGCATCCATGATTCCCTCAATCACATGGACTCTTAATAGTGGTAGCAAACCTCCGTGCTTGGCTCTGAAAGCCTCAGGGTTAGTGATCATCTTTGCTAACCTTCTCAAATCCTCTAACTTTGGAACCTTGAAGGTATACCTATGGGTTCTCCTTCTACCGAAATCCATTAGTGCAATCCTTTTCTCTGATATTTTCAATCACAGTCTTAGTTTAATTTTAAAAACAGAGAGACTAGAAGAGAAATTTTTTTTTTAATGTTTTAATGTTTTTTTAAATGAATGCATGAATGCAGCACACAAAAACATAGAAAAAACATGGGGTCAAAGGGTCATTGTCATGAAGTCAAGGCTCTACCCATCCCCAAAGGTTTATACTAGGGTGATTTTTGTACCTGTACTCATTATCATCAGCTCCTCCTAGGAAAGCAAAACAACAAGCGGATCGCCAGCGAGTTGTAGAGCAATCTTAGAGTAAGTGCCATTCACCAAGAATAGATCACCAGCCTCAAATGAGGGTAGTATCGCGTAACAACTATTCCCGATAGTTTCCGTACTACAAAAGGGTTTGGCTCCTCAGCTTCTCAGACATCACAATCGGCCTATTGTCTACGTGAGAGAATGGGTTGCATTGGTCAGCCTCCACTGAGGTTGATGGTCGACCTCGTCGCCATCACTTATCTTAAGTGTATACTCAATCTTTCCACATGCGGCATCACACGCATTCCCATTAGCAGAAAAATAAACATGTATGGCAATTAGGAAAAGCAGTATATATATTTGTCCTAAACATCCTAGACCTTTAAAGCTATGAATCCTAAGTTCCTGACAGAAAATGGGTTCCCCGGCGGAAGCCCCAATCTGTGGTATCACACAAGAGATGAAAAAGAAAAAAGAAAAAAGAAAGACAGAGACATGCCCCATGGTGGACGCCATTTTTTCTGTAGCGAGCGATTTTGGACGCGGTTCTTAAGCGCTGGTCGCTCTCTGCGGTTGAGTTTACTACATGTCGATTCATTTTTTATCCTATTGTGAGCTGATGAAGGAAGGGAAATAGATGTCTCCAATTAACCCTACTTTGCATATTGAGTTTAAACAGCGGTCTGTTAGGATACGAATGCTATCAATGTGGGGGGGTCTTTGTACTGGTTATTTGTATTTTTGCCAATACTGTTTTCTTTCTTTCTAGGATTTTCTGGCGGGGAACAAGGATTAGGATGTTAGGACTGATGTTTTTTGATAGATACATGAGAGTATGGGATTTTGGGTTTTTGTTTAGTGTGATCGCTAAGATTTTTCTTTCAATCTTATGCCTACGTATTCTCGTTTACCGAAACAGGGAAATCAGAGCGTTCGTAGTTCCTCCTATTCTACGGGAGGAAATGGGTGTTTTGGTGTCTTGTTCAAAGCCCAAGACGTGAAGCGAAAAGTGGTTTGTATCTTGATCAAAGCCTAAGATGTGAAGCTGAAGGGTCTATTTGTATCTTGTTCGAAGCCCAAGATATGAAGCTAAAGGTGTTGACTTTAGAGAGAATTTGTCATCTCTAAAGAGGGGTTTGTATGTCACAACTGTTTATAAAGGAGAATTACTTTAACCGGGATTTGTGAATCCGGCAATGCCATAATTTCCTTTATAGGGGACTTCCAACCTGAAGGAGAATACTTCAACTCAGTGTAGAGCAATGCCATCTTTCCTTAGGAATTTCTCATGCTAAAAGAGGGACAGTGGCATGGATGTAGATAATCCAGAGGCTTGCCGCTTATAGCGATTAGATGAAGGGGAAAGAGTTGTTGATGTTTGTGTACTGTGAACGAGGCACATCTTTGATGCTAAAATGTTAATTGGATCAACCAGTAGTTTTCTTTTATAAAGCCTAAGAGGAGGCTAATATGTGTCTCGTACAAAGCCCGAGAGAGAGGCTAAAAGGTTTTAACTCAACGATGGAGTCTTTTGGTATCTCGTATAAAGCCCGAGATGGAGGCTATTTGACTCAATAAGAGAGTTTTTTGTATCTCGTACGAAACCCGACATGAAGGCTGTTGTTTGTTTGGCTCAATAAGAACCTTTTTGTATCTCGTATAAAGCCCGAGATGGAGGCGAAATGGGTGATTGAATCAACGAGGGAGTCTTTTATGTGTCTCGTACAAAAGCCCGAGAGAGAGGCTAAATGTTGTTTCAGTTAAGTGACAGGTATAGTATACTGATTTTGAAAGAGAAAATTAGTTCTTATATGAGCAACACTGTACTCATGGACTTGATTCAAGGATCCGGGTTATGCCTATTCTTTAAGGAAGCAGGAAATCCGAAGGGTATTGAGACTGTCCAAGTCTACGGGTTTACTTCCTATTTAACGAAAGGGTCACTTGAGAATGTCTTTGAGACTCAAGAAGATCAGACTGTCCAAGTCTGGAGTTTCATCTTTTGTACTATGCTTTGAGAAATAGTAGTAGACTCTTTGAAAAGACTGCTCTATGAAGCTGACTAAGTTCTGTTCCTATACCTTTAAGAGGTCGTTGGGACAATTTTTACGAAGCCCAAGAGGAGGCTGGAAACTTTTAAGAAGCCGTGTGGTCCTTGTACTAAGCCCAAGAGAAGGCTATCATTCCCGGAGGAAGAATCATTATACGAAGCCTAAGAGGAGGCTGTGAGTACTTCTAAGAAGCCGAATGGTCCTTGTATGAGGCCCAAGAGGAGGCGGGGTTGCTTTTAGGAAGCCTGAGGGTCCTTGTATAATGCCCAAGAGGAGGCCGATGCTTTTAGGAAGCCGATGGGTCCCCAAACCCCGAGAAATTCAAGGCAAGCTATTCACAAGGAATAGATCAAGTCAGGAAAGTTCGAGAATTTGGAAGAAACTCAAGAGATGCCATTCACGGAGAAAAGATCATCTCTGGGGAGAAGAGTTTCTTGACAAGTGCTTTTAAGAAGCCTGTGGGTCCCCAAACCCCGAGAAATTCAAGACATGCCATTCACCGAGAATAGATCAAGCCAGGAAAGTTCGAGAATTTGGAAGAAACTCAAGAGATGCCATTCACGGAGAAAAGATCATCTCTGGGGAATAGAGTTTCTTTGACAACTTCTACGAGTGACAGTCTATGAAAGGGTTCACAAAGAAGGCTGCCTTTCATCTCTCCATATTTTTTAACCCCAAGAGGAGGGAAGACTGTGTCTGGTAATCCTATGGGGATCTAGTATTGACTATTTCTAAGAGTGATCAACGGGCTTAATGCTAGACGTAGTTGCCGGGGAAACTCTAAATATCTATACTATTATTACACAGTTGATATGAATTTATGAAAGAAGACTTACTGCGAAACAACCCCATAATACAGTTATATGTATATTAAAGCGGTAAATGAAAGCAATAACCACTTACTCGGTTGTAGAGCTTCCATGCTGTTTGGTTAGTTGTTCAACAAAGAAAGATTGAAAACAATAGTATATTCAAAATCAAAGGAGAAAGTGGTTTGAAAAAGATTTGGGGCTTACAGCTCAAGGAGAGGCCCAGGGTTTTATCAGTGAGCGCACTGTTTGAATTTGTACAGAGGGACTTATACAAGTGACTGGGGCCCAAAAAAGGTTTTCTGTACAAAGGGGTTGGGTCTTACACTCTAATAGAGGCCCAAAAGGTTTAATAAAGGAAATGGGTCTTATTACTCGAGGGTAGGCCCAGTTGAATTTTCGTTAGAAATGGCGATCGCGCCGAGATTTTCTTTTAACGCAGAGGGACTTATACAATAAGTGAGGCCCAAAATGTTCTGGTTAAAAGGGGATTTGGGTCTTACACTCTATTAGAGGCCCAAAAGTTTTGAATGGCCCGAGGAGAGGCCCATGGTTATTTTTTCAAAAAGGCGAGGATCGTGCCGTTTGTTTTTGACGGTATCGGGACTTATATAAAACACTGAGGCCCAAAAATGATTTGGTCAAAAAAAGGATTGGGTCTTACACTCTATTAGAGGCCCAAGTGTTTTGAAAATGATTTATGAGGGTTGAATTAATCCAAAACCCTAATTTGTTTTCAAAAATGTATTTAATTGAATAAAAATTCAATTAAAATGATCAAAATTGTTTAACATTTGAAAAACAAATTGTGATCTTGGATTAATGCTTCAAAAATTAAGTATTGATCTACAAAATAATTAGAAAGCATTAAAAGTTGCAAAATCAAGGTGGAAAAAATATTTCAAATGTTAAAAACAATTAAAACATTAATTCTTTGCAAAAATATCAATTATATGAAATAAATAATATTTTTGGGATTTTTTGATAAAATAAAATATTTTAACATTTTTGTGAATTATTAAAAAAGAATCAACTCAAAATCATTAAAACTCAGAGAGAAATTAATTTTTGAATCAATTAAATAAAATCACAAAATTAAAATATTTGAATTTGAAAGAAATGGCGCCAAGAACACACCAAGAACACGCGCGTGTTCTGGGTTTGGCCAGATTTGCATTTTCTATCCAATCTCACTGAATACTTGATTATATCATTCAATTCACATACCAATCAACTCATTTCAACCTCACAATCATGTCTATGGCATTTAATTTCATTTAAATTAAACATATAACAAGAAATCACGAAAAATCCTCAAGAACCCTAATTTCTGCATGAAGGCTAGGATTTTTGATACACGATTCAAACAATGCAATTAATTGAGGGGAAACATTCTATGCATGATTATGAACATATGGCCAAATTATAGTGCGAGGAAATATGCATAGATTGAGAGATGACCAAGTATATGCTTAACTCTAGGCCGTGACAGCAAGTGCAATGTGATTTTTGATTTGGAGGTGTTACAGATGAGTGGTGATGATTTGAACAGCTTCCCTACACCCTATGGAGTGTGTTTGAATGTTTGGACTTGATTGAAATTGGCTGGATCACTTCATGGCATCTCAACTGCACTTTGGTTAAAACCTTGAGCAATTGACTGGTGATTCTGAGAAATCAGTGTTCCAGTTGTTGTTTAAGTGTTTAATCATCTCATATGTGATGTATGTGAGGTGTGTGAGTGATTAGTTTTAGTGGAATTGCCCTCTAGCTCAAAAACCAATAGCTACCTTGCTAAGAAAGGCATTTTTGCCAAGAGAAAGAGATTTTGAGAAAGGCAAGTGTTGTAGGCCTTTGGTGTACTTAAACTGATCACAATTGAGCTCTATTTATAGTAGAGCAAGTTTGTTTTGCAAGGAATAGTGAATGGCAACTGCTGAGTAGGTTTGTTCAATGTTGGCCAATGGAAGTTCAAGTCTCCTATAGCCATTGACTAGAGGTTAGGGCACAGGCTGCTGGTTCCCTTGGTCTTGGATAAGTCTTAACTGAATTCAAATGAAAATGGCTCAGTCCATGCCACCTTGATGCTTCCATTGAATGCTCCAATCCAAATTTGGAGTCTTGTCCCTATTTTGGCAATTCTAGGTTCAACATGTTATTTCTTGTTCCAAAGACTTTGGAGGCTTGGCTCAGTGATTTTCCCCTTTAGATTCAATCCTCAGATGTGTCCAAGTGGATAGGAGTGTTTGGATTTGCACAATTTTGGCAAATCGAGCAAAAATGCAAATTCAGCCTTGCCTTGACAGATTTCAACAAGGCAACTTGACAATGTCATAACTCATAGCCCAAATGGAATTTGGCAATGTTCTTGGCAATTTTGGAAAGCCCATACATGATACAACAACTGTTTGAACATGTTTGGTTTTGATCTCTTTTGAATCCAAGTGAAAAATCCCCCTACATTTGGAAAAAAATGAAGACAGATTTGGACTTACTGAAAATTTCACTAAGTGTTGGAAAAAGTGACATTTTCATTTTTCAGCCATTTTGATCACTCCATAACTCAAAATTCTTAATGAATTGGACTTAGGTCTAGTTGAAGTTTTTGTAGAGGGTAATGAGGGCTACAAATCCATCTTTGGATGAGGAAAAATGGCTTTGTGGTTTAGGAGTTATGATCCTTCAAAGTTGGTACCCTCGCGAAACCCTAATTGTGGTGCAGATGAAATTGAGACTTGTTGCTCAAGCTTCTTGGATTAATCCATTGTTTCAAATGGATCAATATAGTTCATTAGAGACCCTCAAACCCTCTCTTGAGGTCTTGGCTCATGATTTTCTCTAAAAGTCAACTTAGGGGTGAATTAGGTCAAGAAACCCTAATTCCTGATTTTTGATGAATGCAAACCCTAAGGCAAAATTGACTTGATGATTGGGTCCATGAGATCCCATGGAGTATATTAGGTTGTGTTTTGGATCATTGGCTTGTGCCCAGATGAAAATTTTCCATCTGGAGGCCCTGGTCGACCAAAACCCTAATTTGGTGACACTGTCGATCTTGAGGCTTGATCCACCTAGAAGGGATTAGCTTTGTGCTTAATCCTTGGAGTGGGAGTCCTTTTTGATCCTTTGTGTATGTTTGAGAGGTTTAGACAAGTTGAAGATCATGTCATTCCTTGATTGACCCTTTGTCTAAAGCTCTGAGAGGGCTTGAAACCCTAATTTTGATTGCAGTGGATGCTCACCCATCTTTGGGGAGACTGATGAAATAAGATGGTTCCCCCATATTGTGATGATGATTTGCACAATGATGGGAAATCTTAGTGGTAAAAATTTGGGGTATGACACTTACCATCAAGGAGAATCGGGGCATAACATAGAAAAATGTCTCAGCTTCAAATCCGATGTACATAAGCTTGTTAGGAGCGGGGTCTTATCCTTCAAGGATACGAATCCAAATGTTCAGACGAACCCGCTGCCTCAACACGAGGAAGCTGCAGTAAATTTGATAGAGGGAGAGTCTAACTACAGCTATCAAATTTATGATGTCCTCTTATTGAGGGCCAACCTGGTCAAAATGCATCGCAGACATAGTGGATATGGGTATGTACCATCTCATGACTTCCACCAGTGTGATATCTGCTCTAAAAATAATCTAGGATGTTCTGTGGTGCAATCAGCTCTACAGGAACAGTTGGATCTCTAATGGATCCAGGATCACCGAATCCGTGAAGTCAACATGACTTGTATGAATTCCAACATCTTTCAGAACCACGACATTTGCGCGATGAATGTCAACTTGGTGGCAATGCACTTAAGGCAAAGCCAACATCATAATCTGCCATGGCACAATTACGATTCCTGTCTGATCTGCTCGGTAAACAATCAGGGATGCTCTTTGGTATAAGAGGCCCTCCAGCGTCAGATGGATCTTGGATGGATTCATGATTACCGCGATAAAAATCAGTATCAAGTGAATATGATTCAAATCTTTGATATTCACTTGATGAATACCAACTTGGTGGAATTACATGCTAAGCAAGTCCAGCTCAGTTTTCTGACTTCGCATAATAATCAGAACTGTAAGGGATGTCGTGAGAGCAACCAAAAATGTGCCCTCGTTCAAATAACTTTGCAACACTTGTTAAATCACTGGTGGCTTCCGATCTATTTGGACGAAGACACACAACAAGTCAGTATGATTAATGGTAACCCTACTAGGCATCAAAGTCCGGATGTTCGATCAATGGGAACGGATCTAGTGAGGTTACACTGCATACCAAGCGGACGTGTCCAGGTGCCACCACACAACTATGAACGTTGTAGAGTTTGCTCTGAAAATAATCAAGGATGTTACCTCGTGCTAGCAGCCCTTCAGAGTCAGTTGGATCACAAATAGATTCGACCGTGTCCAAGTTCTGGGTTAATCAATCTGATGCTAGAATATTTTGCTGATCAAATCAAATACGTCGTCATAATCTCTGATCATAAGAGGACCAAAGATGTTTGTACCACCATTCCTTTACTTGATGAATCGAAAGTTACTAACCAGGAACTGATTGAAATTACTTACAATGGTCAGAAGAATCAGAAGGCTCCCGTGGTTATCTACCTGCCAGGACCATTACCGTATGAATCAACTAAGGTTATTCCTTATAAATACGGTGCCACAACAATTGAGAATGGAAAGGAAATTCATTACCCTCCATCGTGAATATTGCAGACATCAGTCGAGTAACACGGAGTGGTCGAATCTTCAACCGAGGAATTGGAGAACCTACCATAGAAAAGGAACCTCAAACCAAAGTTCCTGATCAACCAGTCGGTCAATCCTTTGATCCCGACCTTTCAAAGAACAGCGATGAGATGTTGAAGCTCATCCAGAAGAGTGAATACAACATTATTGATCCGCTGTTGCAAACTCCTTCAAAAATCTCAGTGCTATCACTTTTACTCAGTTCCGAAGCTCACAGGGAGGCTCTACAGAAAGTCTTAGAGCAGGCCTTTGTGGAACAAGATGTGTCAATAAGACAATTTGACAGCATCATCTCCAACATCACTTCCTGCAACAACTTGGGGTTTAAGGATGAGGAATTGCCAGAAGAAGGCAAAAGCCATAACATGGCGCTCAATATTACAGTCAACTGCCAAGACGATGCTTTAGCCAGCGTACTGGTAGACACCAGATCGGCTCTAAATGTTATGCCAAAGTCCACTATAATGCGACTATCATTCAAAGGATCTCCGATGAGAGGCAGTGAGGTCATCGTCAAAGCATTTGACAGATTCTGGAAAATAGTTATCGACGAAGTCGACCTTCCCATAACTATCGGTCCTCACACTTTCCAAGTCACTTTCCAGGTCATGGACATCCGGGCAGCATACAGCTGTTTGTTAGGAAGACCTTGGATACACGAGGCTAGGGCAGTCACTTCGACACTTCACCAAAAGCTGAAGTTCGTTAAGAACGACCAACTCGTCACAATGTGTGGAGAGCAAGCCTTGAATGTAACACCCCAATTCCCATCGCGAATAAATAATACATAAATAAATCAGAGTAGATAAAAATTTATTTTTTAGAAACAAGGATGCCACATCAATAGAAAGAAAAATACAATCCCTGCTCATAAATTTTGATACATAACACAAAATGGAATAACCCAATTGGGAAACTTTTTCCAACAAAAGGAAAGTTCAATTATGGAATAAAGCGGAAGGATCCATAACTGACTTGATTTACAAAAGAAATTGTTTTATAACGTCAAAATATTCATACAAAAGTAATACAAAATATATTCAACAAATATATATATATATATATATATATATATATATATATATATATATATATCTACATCGTTCCCCGACTCCCGTGTTACATATCAGAACAGACAGACCAACAAAAGGATGGAGAACTAATCTTCACAAAAGCCTCCAAGATAACTAATCTGTAATTTTCTCATAGAGCAACAAACCACAACAGAAGGGTGAGAAATAACAACTAAATCAAGATTGCATAATAATATGCAAACACATAAAAATTCACATGCATAGCTATTCTCACCACAAGCATCACATATTAATACATATAGCATGACACAGATACATAACATATTTCTAACAATCTAACAACATAACATATATCAATTATACCATCATAACCACGAATTCACACATAAGGCATACTAAGGTCATAACACATGGAAGCACATCACCACATCAAATAACATATGTCTATTCATAAAACATATCATCCATAACCAATGCATTTATCACATAGGCACATCAATTCACTAATCCAATCACAAACTCAACACATAATCAATCAATTCATGATTTTCCACACATAAACAATTCATTCATGATTTATGCAAATGCAAAGAGATCGACACAACGACTCTATGCAAATGCGGTACCATCCATCCATCATTTCATCATCAGTTCACTCAGGAACTATTGGAATCATCGCTTGTTACTTAGGACCACTCATGTAACACCCCGTCGGGAAAACGATGTTCCCCGTTGCTTTAGGTCCTCTTTGTATAAGGCACACGACGTTTATGGATCACTTTAGGTCCTCTTTGTATAAGGCAAACGATCTGATCGCTTTAGGTCCTCTTTGTATAAGGCACACGATTATCTATAATCATCGCTTTAGGTCCTCTTTGTATAAGGCACACGATGTTATAGTAGATTCCCTCTGGAATCGATTCGTCGCTCACACCCCACAAGGGAACACGACATCACAAGATGCATATCATGATGTTTGTCATACAAGAACTCATGACAATCAAATGCATCACCACAATTCAACAATATGAATTATCTCATCATCATTATTCATGCATTGGAAATCAATTCAAATAATGCATTTCATCATAATCCACAAACCATAACAATCCAATGTATACACATATACAACCATGTGAACCACTTCAACATCCATAATCATGCATATACAATCAACACAACACAATGTATTTACTTGCCCTTAGGCCACAAACCATTATCACAACATTTCATCACATGCATTCGCATCATATAACATCACACAAGTCATACGATATATATCAAAAGCCTATTGCATGATAACACCTCAAATACACACCATTAAAATGGTAAAAGTCGACAAAACAACACATTTCCAAATTCTCGACATAATTAAATCGGTCAACAATCTCATAACCATTATAATAAGAAAGAACAGCTCAATAGCTTTCCAACGATACCAAGAATGTTCAAAACAGATAATCGGAACACAAGTTATAGAATCAACAAGAAATGGAATCGCGAAAAGACAAAATTCTGCACTCTCACTGGCCATACGCGTATTGCCCTGAGCCATACGCGTATTGCCTTGCTCACTCGCCCATCCATACGCGTATTTCCCAAAGTGATACGCGTATGGGCAGAGACTGATTTTCCCCAAAAATCCCACTAAAACTCCAATACGTGTATTGCCTTACTCCATACGCGTATTGCCCACTCCCATACGCGTATTGCCTACATTCCTTCCTTGCCATACGCGTATTGCCTTGTCTGATACGCGTATGGGCAGCGAAAACCCAGAATTTTTTCTGCATAATTTTTCTGCGAATTTTCCCCCAAAAATCCCATTTTTCATCCCCAAATCCATTTTTAACAGCAAAACAAGTACCAGCAATTGTTCGTAAACACAGGGTAATCATACAACGCGATTTATATCGATTTTTAACAATGGTTCATCAATTTATCAATAAGGAAAACATTGTAAAAACAACCAAAACACATACATAAACAACACATATACATACACAAGCTAGATATAATTGAAACTTCTCACCCTTACCCGATTAATCGTGCTTGAAACGGATGAATTCTCGATTTTCCTCTTTCTCCCCTTATCTCTTTCTTTCTTCTCCTTTTCTTTCTCTTCTTTTCCCTTTTCTTTTCTCTCTTTTTCTCTCCACTTTCTATTTTAAGAAAACATAACTAACCAAGCCAAAAGACCAAAATACCCCTACTCTCAAATATCTCGCAAACGCTCTCAAAACGCGATAAAACATAAACATACCGATGAAATATATTTCAGGAAATAAAAGTTGAAAAGAAATTATAATTTAATGCAAATATTTTATCTATCAGAGAAATTAACCAATTAACTCAATTAGCAGGTAAAATACAATAAATTCACACATTTCACAAAATTCACATAAATGAAATAAATAAATACAATTAAACAAATCGGGGCGTTACAACTCTCCCCCACTTAGACATTTTCGTCCTCGAAAATATAATTGATACGAACAACTCGGGATACGACTCTCGCATCCTACTAACAAACTATCAGGACTACCAAAGGCACACCACGAATAACACAAACTGACAAACCACCTTGCTAACAACAGCTACAACAACGACACGACAACGACGACAACTACAACGACAAGATGCAAAGCCCATACAATGCACTTGACGACTAACTCACAACTCAATGAATACACAAGTTACGACCACGCAGGTTCACTCTTGAACCGAAACACAACAAGATCGTTACCCTCACCAAAGGTAACACTCCCCTAATTCCCCACAAGGAATTAGCCACTCACACTCGAGCCATCACCATTGGAACAAGTCAACAACACAAACAAGAACACAAGTTCCACGCCCCAACATCGTTTCAACAACCTCTACATACCCACAATACCAACATCCTTGTCACACAACAATATTACAACAATGCTACGATTTACCAATCGAACATACAACCAAAATGTCCATCTACATAGTAGCCCATGAAGAATATTTAAACCTTTAACCTAACACTTACATTCTGAAATGTCCAATAGTCTCATCACTCCTACATGTTCCCAATGTTCAACCTATGAACTCTTACAAGTCCCACACGCAAATACAAAATTTGATACATCACGCTTCAGCTACGCACTCTGATTACTCGTAACCATCAAAACTACCAATCTCACGTCCAAAATCTAACTCTTTCTCATATTCGCCAAAAATCACTGTTCACTTTTAATATACCCAACCTCACACTCTACTGTGTTATCTCAAACACCAGACACAAGTCTCTGAACTGCTCAAATCATTTTAACTCCCTGACCATCAACACAGACATGCATAAAAACTTTCGACTTAACTCATCAGGCACAACAATAGCTTTTCCAAAAGGATAATCCAAGCCAAATTCATAGCTCGTCACGAATTCCAACCTTCCTCGCTGTCTCATACTCTATTCCTTCAAACCAAACAAGTACTCTAAACTCTTGTGATTACTAAACACTTCGAATCTAGAACCATAAAGATAATACCTCCACATTTCCAATATAATACAACCGCAACCAATTCCAAATCCAAAATAGTATAGATCCTTTTATGAATCTTCAATTGTCATAAGGCATAAGCCACGACTTTACCCGCTTGCATTAACACACTGACTAACTCATCAAAGATGCATCCCAATACCTCACAAACGGTTTATTAGGATCACCCAGAATCAAAACTAGAGCCATAGACAAATTCTACTTCAGCTCACCGAAACTTACTATCAACGAACATCCAAACAAACGACTCACCCTTTGCAAGTCAACTGAGATAACAGAAGTACGAACTTAGCAAAGTCTCCCATAGCCTGCAGTAACAACCAACTGAGCCCAAAAGTTTCTAATCTCCTTAACCAACTATGGAACCTCTCATTGTAGAACTACACCTACCTCCGATGGATCCATAACAATACTATCATCAGAAATCACATATCCAAGAAAACTAACCTTTTTCAACCCAAATTCTCACTTGAATAACTTAGCATAAAACTTCGTCTCTTTTCAACACTTGTAATTCAAATCTCAAACATGCTACCTGTTCTTTCTCTGAGTTTATAACAGATCTGAATATCCTCAATCAAAGCCATTACGAACTTATCCAAATAAATATGGAAGATATGATTCCTCTACCCCACAAACATTACAGACGCATTAATAACACCAAATAACATCACTGTACGTTATCATGCCTAACCGAATTCCAAAAGATATAATCCTTAAAGCTTTTGCAAAATTTTTCACTGGGTAACTGGTTACTCACATACAAACTTAACTGAGTAAATAACAGCCTATCCCGATGATAACAAACATAACCAGTCACATTAAATCGATCAAAGCCTCAACTCACAAAATTTACCACTCTTATCAAACATTCCAACCAATTGTGATTTCACTCCAACTCAACCAAACCATTCCAGTTATCTATTCCTGAAAGTGGACACTTATTCTCAATCGTTACCTTATTCAATTGTCCGTAATCCATACACAATTTCTTCTCTTAACAGTTCAAATTCCATAAATCCCAACATGTAACAACCACCAACCAAAAAGAACTCTCAAATATTATATCCACAACTAGGATTTTCTCAAGATTTCCATTAAAGCCCTAAAACTTTAAAACTCCAAAACTCCCCAAAACTCTAAGTTTTACTTTCCAAAGTCTCAATACCAACATACACATCATGCTTGTTATTCCATTCAATCATCATTCCCTTTTTATTACCAACAATACTGGAGCTCTCTAAGACAACACCCTAATGTTCCCTCCAAAAACACATATGAAAACCATGCATAACTGACAGCCCAACACTGTGACTTCTTGCCAATTTCCAGGACACTACCATCACAGACAAAACAAACATCTTAGTCCTATCTACTAAGAGTTCTCTACTTACTTAGCAGATATAAACCTCAACTATTTGCCTTCGTCCAATTTAAGTTCACTCTCTACTCTCTGAGAAGCAACCCTTAAATAAAACCCAATCATTCTCTCTCAATGACTTCCCAACTTAACCAACATACCAAAACCTCTAATCCTCCTCATCTTCCGATATAAGAATCTTCATCGACTCAACAAAACAATCCGTCATCATTTTCTTAAATTCCAAACAATCCATTTCACACACTATCAAAGCCGGAAAGACACGTCTATTCCATCCAACATAATTCCCGTCTGCTATCAACAAGAGATTAAGGGTGATCAGTTCCTCAATTTGTCAATAGACAGCCGACAATCATGATGGGGCATAAGCCGTCTTTACCAAACTATAATAGCATTTCTTGCATCTTGTGCACAAAAATACTGAAGGCACAAATCCTTAGTCGACATAAATCCCACCTCCGCATTCCCTCTGGAATCGGGAACAACACTGTCCAAACAACACTTACAATCTTGCAACCAACCGCACACAAATGAAGCAACTCGGAGAAGCACCAGCTTCTCCCCCACTTATCTCATTCTCAATCCTGAAGACAAAAGATTAGAAAACCAGATAGCACTGATAGTGTTTCACACACCTATCACGTACTAAGGGACAAACAACAACAACAGTATTCAACTGTCACACCAACTGACTCAACAACTTGGCCGGACGGACCGACCTGCTCTGATACCACTATTGTAACACCCCAATTCCCATCGCGAATAAATAATACATAAATAAATCAGAGTAGATAAAAATTTATTTTTCCGACAGAAACAAGGACGCCACATCAATAGAAAGAAAAATACAATCCCTGCTCATAAATTTTGATACATAACACAAAATGGAATAACCCAATTGGGAAACTTTTTCCAACAAAAGGAAAGTTCAATTATGGAATAAAGCGGAAGGATCCATAACTAACTTGTTTTAAAAAAGAAATTGTTTTATAACGTCAAAATATTCATACAAAAGTAATACAAAATATATTCAACAAATGTATATATATATATATATATATATATATATATATATCTACAGCGTTCCCCGACTCCCGTGTTACGTATCAGAGTAGACATACCGACAAAAGGATGGAGAACTAATCTTCACAAAAACCTCCAAGACTACTAATATGCAATTGCCTCATAGAGCAACAAACCACAGCAGAAGGGTGAGAAATAACAACTAAATCAAGATTGCATAATAATATGCAAACACATAAAAATTCACATGCATAGCTATTCTCACCACAGGCATCACATATTAATACATATAGCATGCCACAAATACATAGCATATTTCTAAAATCTAACAACATAAAATATATCAATTATACCATCATAACCACGAATTCACACATAAGGCATACTAAGGTCATAACACATGGAAGCACATCACCACATCACATAGCATATGTCTATTCATAAAACATATCATACATAACCAATGCATTTATCACATAGGCACATCAATTCACCAATCCAATCACAAACTCAACACATAATCAATCAATTCATGATTTTCCACACATAATCAATCCATTCATGATTTATGCAAATGCAAAGAGACCGATGTTGCACCCCAAAATTTGCCCTCCTTACTTTATTACTAACTAGCTTATGTATCATTGCATTTTTGTATTATCATGTGTGCATATCATTGGTTTTTAGCATGGGGTCAAGGTGCCTGAGGCAGTTCTTCAGAGGGTCAAGCAAGAGTCCTGGTATTGTCCAAGAGGGCTCAGGTGGATCATTCTCTCCTAACCAGTGCATAGATTAGGGTTTTGAGATTCTTGGGTTTATTGCTTCAATGGGCAAGCTCCTTGGGTTTTTATCATCACCAAATGGCATATCTTATCTTTGTTGGAGAGGATACACATCATATTCAGAGGAACTTAGATTTAGAGACTGTGTTATTTCCTCATAGACTGAGGGTACCAGAACTAGGGTTTGCTATAAGGTCAGTTTATTTCTGATTTTTTGGGAAAGACTTGATTCTATGGTATTCCTTGGGTCCCTAAGCATCTAGGAGTGGGAGATTGTCCATCAGTTTGATTCAGAAGAGATTCAATTGGCCAATGGATTGGAAATCAGTTGAATTGGGTAAAAGTCAACAGTGAGAGGAGAAGTCAACTGTGGAATTTTGAGGTTCTATCCAAGGTTTTCAAGGTCTCACATCCTCATATGGTCATCAAGAGTCAAGTTTCATACCATTTATCAAAAATCAGGAGTTGGTGCAAAAGTTACTAAAAATGGAAATGACCTATAATTTGAAAGTTTCCTTTTTGGGCAAGTTCCTGCACTGCATTCAATTTGACTTTTCATCATCAAGAAAGCTTCAAATGAATTTTTCTCCAACATGAAAGTTGAATATCTTTTTCTCCTCTTTCCAAAAAATACTAGTGGGTCTCCATATCATTTGTGAAACTCAACTTATGATCAAAATAAGGCAAAGTGGTTTTTAGGGTTTCTCATGATTCCATTTTCACAACTTTGGGCGTAATGACCTATAATCAATTCCATTGCTTCATGCCACATTCCAATATCAAAAGACATTCCTTGAGGATTATTTTGGGCCCAAGAATTAAGAAATTCCATGGTGTGTTCTTCACTTATTCTCCATTATCCAAAATTGACAAATTATTTAAAACTCATGAATCAAATGGTTTCAAGGCCCAATGTCAATATGAGTGTAATTAGCAATTCAAATGCAAGTGATCTATCATGAAACATTTAAATATCCATGCATGGAAGGAGATGTATTTCACATAATACAAAATTCCAAATTTGCCCAAAAATTACTAGACAAGGAATTACCAAGGCCCAATTCATTATCAGTGAAAAACCCTAGTCTATATAAACTCATTCATGCACGGGTTAGGGTTTCAACAGGTGAAGTTGGAGGAGTTTTCAAGTGAACCCTAAAAAAGGATTTCTCATTCAAAACTCACGGCCAAGAGGAGCTCTCTCAAAAATTCTTCCACAAACCTCTTCCTGGTGATCCATAGAGTAAAGACCAACCATCATTCGCAGCCAAAAGCAAGGATTCAGATTGTGCCATCTCAGGTTAGCCACTTTTTGCATGATCACGAAACTCAATTTTTAAGTATGCATATTGATGTGTAGCATCCATGGATCACGCTGGTATAATTTGTTTTGTGTTTGGACGTGTGTATGGCTTATACCGTGAGTTTGAATTTTTAAGCCCTAACCTTTTTCTTTTCGTTTTTGATTATGTGTTGACCGTTTGCAAATTTTGATTGAATATTCGTAATCCTCATGAAATTCTGGACGGAATGGTGTATTGGTTCGCAAATTCTGGGTTGTTTTAGGCTGCAGGTGACGGAGGACGGTGGCCGGAACCCTAGCTTCGGCGGCTGTGAGGGTTCCGGCGAAGGAAGGTTGAAGATGAAATCTCCACCATCCATTCTCTTGATCTAACGGCTCTCACGTTGCCACATGTTTTTTCTTTTATTTTTTTTTCTTCTGATTTTTAATTAATGATTACATGCACATTCCCCCACCGTTGCTACCATGGTCCTCTAGTCATGATTTTTTATTTTATTTACTTTTTAATAGTTTGATTTAATGTAACATGTTGATGTGATCTAACGGGTGTTGTCTTGACAGCGCATTAATGAGGGACCACGGTACGCACGTGCCCCTTTTTTATTTTTCTGATTTTCGTTTGATGATCGTGTGCGCGTGAGTGTATGTTATCATGGTGTGCTCATTAATCATGGCCTTAGATCATGAATACTGGTAAGTTTTGTTGACTTTTTGATGAGCGCTGGATCAATCCAAAGGTAGGTATTGAGTCAATCAGTTGACTGAAGCACACGTGGACCTCTTTATTTTTTTTATTTTTTTTCTGATGGATTTAAGTCCAGGCCTGCTTCCTACACCCCACCCCTCAGCCCAGTTCCTAATTCTAACGTGTTTTTCTTACTAAACGCACCCCCGTGCATTTTTATTTCTACTTTAATTATTATATCTCATTTTTAATTATTAAAAATACATAATTGCATTTAAAAATTCCAATAAAATTCATATATCATTTTTATCATTTTATCAAAATTTTCACAAATTTTATTTTTTATTTTTATTTTATTTTTATCATCTAAACTAATTATTTAGTTAATTTCTTTTTGCATTACTCATATCTTGCATACTTAAAATTATTTGTTTTATTTCTCTGAATCAATGAAATATTTTTAATCCGTTCTTTTTGTATTTGTTAGATAACATTCTAAAATGCATTAAAATATTTTTATATCATTTTTAAAATTATTCCATATTGCATTTTAGTCCTCCCCTTTTGGTCATTGAACCTTACTCCTCACCTGAGCTTTGCCTGATTATTTGAATGACTAACATCTTGAATTTTTGCAGGAATTTTTGATGTGTTGTTTGTCTCTGGTTGGACAACTTTGACATTTAATTTGGGAATTTTAGGAGTTATTTCTCTAATTATTTGATTTGTTTTCGCTTGAGATTTTCTTGTATGCACATCTTTGATCTTGTCTGATTATCTGTTTGAAAGGGTACTTGTGCCATTGCTTTGGGGTTGTTTATTTGACTTCTTTATGCATGTTTGGATTGTTATCACTATTGTATGCCATTGTTTGGTGTTCATTTGCTTTGATATTATTTATGTCTGTTTCGTACTAACCTTTTATGCAGGGACTAAGGTAAGTTATTTTGAGGGTGTGGATAGTCATCCATGTTCACCTTTACTCTTTCCTTCTCTCATCTCTTTCCTTTAGGTTTAGGTTGTCGTCAAACCTCACTAACCGTAGGACACCCATGCATGATAACTTTAGGACTCTTAGTTCCCTTAGAGTTGCCATTGTGTCTTCTCTCTTCTCATCTCAAATTTCTGAAAACACTTAATAAGAATAAAGTGTATTGCGCACGAGCCTTAAGTGTGGGGAATGAGAAATGAGGGGCTTCCTCTCATCTTTTTAGAGTGCTTAGCGAGCGTCCTGTCTTGGGACGATGCGTTAAGTATTCGCCCATGTGCCCTAGACTTTGGTGCAATGCAACTTAGGAACTAACTTAAGTCACTTCTGTCCTAAAAAATACAAACAAATCTCAAACCTTTTTGTCCTTCGGGATTGTCAAACTAAAGGATATTTTCAAAAAGGGCACGTTACCTTCTGTCTGAGTCGCAAACAGGCATCGACCCTAACTACCGGACGCGAACTTAACGTCGCTCATAAAAAACACAAAAAGAACTTGGTCCGAACTACGTTGACTCTGAATTCCCCATTGCACAAGGGGGGTACGTAGGCCTAGGACGTCGACGTCCTACCGAGTCTGTCTTTGTCTCCCCTTCCCCGTCTTAGTACAGCCATAGATGATAGGATAACTCACCCTTAGAATAGACAACAAGCATGGATCCCATCGAGTACAATGGACGCGTGGGGTGCTAGCACCTTCCCCTCGCGTAATCGACTCCCGAACCCAGGTTATGGTTGCGATGACCATTCCTTTCCCTCTTCCTCAGGTTTATGCAGTGTTCCCTTTCCCTCTCTTGGGATAAATTTACACGGCTGGCGACTCTGTTTTTCCACGCCACTCTCGCGTTTGTACCTGGATGAAAATCCTGGGAGCGACAGCTGGCGACTCTGCTGGGGAGTCTGGTTGACCTATGCTGGTCCATCCCTAAGCGAGTCAATCCTAGCGCTTGCTTGTCTTCGTTCTCTTTGGGTGTTTTGTTTTTGTTTTGCTTTATGTGTTGTATTTTATTTTTATTTTTTACCGCATTTTCTGCATTGCATTTCATCTTTATTACTGTCATACTGCTGTGTTGTGCTGGCTGTTTTTGTTTTGTAGGTTGGGTGGGTCTGAGAGATAAAGCCCAATACCTAGGCTTGAGTATACCCTAGGACTAGAGTGAAAAGTAGTGGGACCTACGTGCCCGCTTGGTACGTTTCTGTGTTCACAAAATTCACAACCAGACGAGGCTATCTTGGGACGCATTCTAACGTGTGTGTCTTGCGCATGTTGGGGTGTTGATCTAGAGAGCTGTCGACTCTGGTGACCGATCATTGAGGACCTTAGTGGAAACATCCCTCTTTAGTGGTGACAGTGGCAGACCACATCCTATGGCAAACCCATTCGCACCCGAGGGCCCGCTTTGGAACTTGCATAGGATGGCCCCTACCTTTTGAAGAGAATCAGTGGAGGCACTCCTCGATTGACGATAGTACTGTACCCCGAGGGATGAATGTACTATTGTTTCTCGACCTCAGTGCCAAAGCTGGGACCTTCCGCTTTAGAGAATCAGTTGAGGCCTCCTCGATTGATGATGATGCCAAACCAGAAATGGTGAACGTATCATCATTTCTCGACCTGAGAGCCCGGGATACTGAACATCCTAGTACCCACACGTGAGAGGGGATGGGTGTTTGTAGGTTTGCAGGTAACCAAAACCTTCAACCTACCCTATTTTTCCAAATTTCTCGTCAATGTTTGATTGTCTGGGTTCCTGGTTATCTCAATGGTTCAGAATTCTGGTTTTCTGGGTTGTGGTTCTCATTCAGTTAACAGCACAGCACATCCAGCAGTGTGCCTTGACCCCATGTTTGCATGAGCATATCATTTTTCTTGCATTCTGACATGTTTGACATTTTTCAGGGCTTGCATCTTACTCTTGATTCCGTTTTTCTGAGGTTACCTTGGCATGGATGTCCAGAGAAAGAAGATTGTTGCCTATTCGTTCCCAGAGCCGACCTTGACACTGATTCACAAGCTGATTAATATGGCTAGTCCTGGAGTTCGTACAGAGTTCAGTGGAGGGTATGGGAGACTTCTGAAATTTGTTTACAATATCTCCAAGTATGAGAAGGATGCCATTCATACACTCCTTCAGTTTTACGATCCATCTTTGAGTTGCTTCACTTTCCCAGATTACATCTTGGCCCCAACGTTGGAGGAATTCTCATTTATTTTGGGAATCCCCATCAGGCATGATATAGTTTTCTTTTCTGAAGAACACCCCGGGGTAAAAGAAATGGCTATTGCTCTTCAGATTAGTGAATCCGTTCTGAGCAGTAATATTGAAGAAAAACAAGGAGCTAAGGGTTTCTCATTGAAGTTCTTGTTTGATCAAGCTTGCATACATGTCAAAGAGAAGAATTAGACTACTTTCCAAGCTATTCTGGCCATGTGCATCTATGGGATTGTCATGTTCCCGAATATTCCTGATCTGGTGGATATGCATGCCGTCAGAATCTTTATTTCGAAGAATCCTATACCTACCTTGCTGGGTGACGTGTATCACTCAGTTCACTACAAGAATGAGAATAGGCGTGGAAAAACTGTGAGTTGTTGTGCACCACTCTTATCCACTTGGTTTCTGAGTCGTCTCCCCGAATCTGGCGCTTTCGTTGATACGAAAGATTCTCTGAAGTGGTCAAAGAGGGTTATGGGCTTGACTGCTGACAACATTGTTTGGATCAATCAGGACTTGCTAGGAATGGAGATTATTTACAAGTACGGAGAATTCCCTAATGTACCCTTGATAGGGAGGAAAGGTAGAATTAACTATAATCCTTCCCTTGTGATCAGGCAGTTTGGTTGTCCTTTGAAAAGTCCACCCGAAGAGCGAGACGTCAGGGAGTCCTTATTCTTCAATGGTACTGGAGATCAAGAAGTGATAAGGAAGATTGTGAATGTTTGGAAACAGGTGACCAAAAAGGGAAAAATCTCATTCGGGAAATGTAATAACCGGGCTTTCCCTTCCTATAAAGAGTGGTTTAAGAAGAGAGCAGAAGGGGAGCTTCTTCCCTTCCCCGTGGAACAACCTTTGTATCCTCTGGTGATCGAGCCTCCTACCACCGTTGAGTTGGAGAAGTATAACAAATTATGGGCTGAAAAGGAAAGGCTGCGGGAAGAAAATAGTGAGCTAAAAAGAGAGATTTATCAGTGGAAGCATGAGCGGGGTGAAGCTGTTCATACCGCCAAATTGAAGACAGAGCTTCTTGCCAAGGCAGAGAAAGAGCTTGCTGACATGGTCGCATCCAGACAAAGGATGAAGGAAGCTTTGGATGGTATCAGTAAGGTTCTCAAGTCCAAGGAGGAGGAATTAGACAAGGCTTTGTTGAAGATTCACAGGTTCGATGATCACTGAGAAACTGCAATGGCTGAGAATAAGAGAAAGGAAGACGACTACCTAGCTAAGATTGATCAGTTGAAGTCGACGCTCAAGAAGAAAGACGTCGAGATCTTGTTAGGGGTATTCAAGAGACAAGCAGTCGAGGGTCGACTTAATGAAGCCATAGCCTCCATAGAGGAACTGAAGGTCCAAGCTGAAGTGAAGAGATATAGACATGAGGGACCTAGCATGGATGGTGTTTCTGGAGAAGACGCTTGGGAGTTACATTGCCGATACTTGGATGGGATCATACATAGGAGAGACCTTCTCATTCAAGGACTAATTCAGAGACCAAAGCATCCTGACACCAGAAAGCTGTTCGAGGAAATTCAAGACTGGTGCAGAAAGCATAATGGATTGGGGGGATTGACACTTGTGAACTTTGATGATATGCCATAGTTTTCTGTTCTCTTTTATTGTATTTGGGTCACCACCAGGCTTGTTGGTTGGGACCTATGGTTTTTATATTCAGACTTGTTATCTCGGATTTGTGATTATTGACCTTTGACTTTTCTCTGGTTTTCTTAATATATGAGCAGGAGTTCCATTATATCTTGTTGTTAAACCGGAGCAAGGGGTGGATCTCCCTGTGAATTTTCAAACATGTCCATTTGCATTTGCATATTCATAATCATTTTGCATAATCATTTTGCATGACAGGTGTTTATCTCCGGAGTTCTTATCTTGTTCTAATCTCAGGATTGCAGATCAGCACATTCACCGGTATCCTACCAGACAAAATCAGAAGAGACTCATGGATCAGGTACAGAATGAGATCATTGAGATGCGGACTCGCATGAACCTATTCATGGAATTAATGCAAGGTGTTGCTCAGGGCCAAGAGCAGTTGAGGACTCTCGTTCAGCCACTAATTGCGAGAATTGATGAAGATGGTGTCCTTCATGGAGGAATTCAGACTGGTGTTACTAATAATGTTCAGAATGGCCCTCCGGGCGGAGGTATTCCTGCTACTGGTATTGTGATCCCTCCGGGCGGAGGAGAAAGTATTGTGGTTCCCACTGCTGGGGGAGGTGGTATTGGTGCTGGCGCAGTTCATGGCCGTCAGTATGATGATGTTCAGGATGATGCATTTTCTTTGCTAGGTGGGGATGCTGGTCCCCAGATTGACCATGATCAGAGGATCCGGTTGATTGAGGAACAGCTGAGGGGTGTTGTGAATCAGGATTCTGTGGGAATGGATCTAGAGGATTTGGGGCTGGTTCCAGGTGTTGTTATTCCGCACAAGTTTCAGACTCCCACTTTCGAGAAGTATAATGGTATGACTTGTCCGAGGACCCATGTGAGGGCATACGCAAGCAAAATGGCTGCGCATGCGAAGAATGAAAAGCTGATGATGCATTGCTTCCAGGATAGCCTATCTGGGGCATCCCTGGAGTGGTACATGCAACTAGAAAGGAAGGATGTGCGTAGTTGGAGAGATATGGCAGGGGCATTCATCAGACATTACCAATATAACACTGATATGGCTCCTAACAGAACACAGCTACAGAATCTATCACAGAAGAACAATGAGAGTTTCAAGGAGTACGCTCAGAGGTGGCGTGAACTGGCAGCGAGGGTTCAGCCTCCCATGTTGGAACATGAAATGATAACTATGTTTATGGCCACCTTGCAGGGTCATTACTATGAAAAGCTGGTACCATGTATGACTGGAAAGTTTGTTGGCTTGATCTTAGTGGGGGAAATGGTGGAAAGCAGAATTAAGGCGGGAAAGATATCAGGCAGTGATGGGTCCTCATCTGGAGGAAATAAGAAGCCTTATGCTAGTGGTTATAAGAAGAAGGAGGGAGATACAAACTCTGTGTCATCATATCGTGGTAGAGATGGACCTCGTCAGAACTACAATCAGCAGGTGGCTTTTATAACCATCCCAACAGCACCTCAGCAGCCAGCAGTGTCTCAACAACAAAATCAGGCTCCTTACCGATCACAGCCTCAGAACAGGCGGGATAGGCATTTTGACACTCCACCTATGTCCTACTCTCAATTATTCCAGCACTTGTTGAAACTGCAGTTAATTCAGACAAGAACATTGGCTCCACCTACTAGTAATCCACCTCCTGGCTATGACGCCAACGCCCACTGTGAGTTTCATTCTGGGGCACCCGGACATCATACTAAGAACTGTAAAGCTTTTAAGCATAAGGTTCAAGATCTGGTGGATTCCAAAGCCATCAATTTCTCCAATGACGTTCCAAATGTGAATCAGAACCCGATGCCGAATCACGGTGGGCCGAAGATCAATGCTATTATTAAAGACGGTGAAGACTTGAGTTTGATTTCAGATGTGAACGAAGTCCAAACTTCCTTGGGTGTGGTGAAGGAAAGACTGTTGAAGGGAGGGGTATTTCCCGGTTGTGATGAAGGTTGTGTAGAATGTGTGTCGCAGCCAGGCGGTTATGATTTATTGAAAGCAGGTATTCAGAAAATGATCAGCGAAGGGATATTACAGTTTGACAGAGGTTGTAGGCAGAGTATTGTTACTAACAGAGAGATTGATGTTGCCACGATAACAATTCCATTCAAGACGATAACTATATCAGCGCCGGCGAGACCAACGCCGGTCACTATCACTGTTCCTGGACTAGTCCCATATGAGACTACCAAGGCCATCCCATGGAACTATGGGGCCGAGGTGTTTGTTAATGGTAAGAAGCAGGAATTGGAAGACACATCAGCTGTGAATACAGGGGTTGGAAATCTTGTTGAAGCAGGGGCTATCACTAGGAGTGGATGAGTTCGTACAGAGGCAGGAAGCTAATAATTCTACGACAAAGCGAGGTGGGGATACTTTCTTAGAAGACGTAGAAGAGTTTATGAGGTTGATCAGAAAAAGTGATTACAAGATTGTTGACCAACTTCACCAAACTCCATCGAAGATTTCCATTCTATCCTTACTGTTGTGCTCCGAGGCACACCGAAATGCATTACTGAAGATTCTGAATATGGCTTATGTACCGTAGGAAATATCTGTCAACCAATTAGAAGGGGTTGTGGCTCATGTGAATGCTGGTAATGGTTTGGGTTTCACCGATTTAGATCTAACTCCGGCTGGGAGGAACCACAACAACGCTCTGCATATTTCAGTGGAATGCCGCGGTTCCTTAACGTCGCATGTGTTAGTTGATACTGGGTCGTCTTTGAATGTGCTACCAAAGAAGGCTTTGATGAAACTGGATACTTGTGGATTGATTTGTACACCAAGTGACTTAGTGGTACGTGCTTTTGATGGCTCCAAAAGGTCAGTTTTCGGAGAGTTAGTTTTGCCAATCAAGGTGGGTCCTGAGGTTTTCAACACCACCTTTCATATAATGGATATTTAGCCTGCCTATAGTTGTTTGTTGGGTCGCCCTTGGATCCATGGTGTTGGGGCAGTAACTTCTACGCTGCACCAGAAGTTGAAGTATATGGTGGATGGCCACGTTGTGACTGTTTGTGGTGAAGAAGATATCATGGTGATTCACCTATCGACCTTCAAGTATGTAGAGGTAGATGGTGAAGTACAGGAAACTTTGTGCCAAGCCTTTGAAGCTGTGAAAATTCCCGAGGAACCCCCAAAGGCAGTCAGTCAGCCTGAGGTGGTTGCCCAACCTGAAGTCGTCATACATCCAGAAGTTCCAATCTCCTCTTTCAAAGAGGCGCGTGCTATAGTTGAAGCTGGTGGTTCTCAGAAGTGGGGCAGTGTCATTGATGTTCAAAGAAAGCAAGATACTCATGGACTGGGTTACAAGCCACCTAGGCGTTCTGAAGAGCCTCCCAAGTTCTATGGTCCAGTCCGTTTCACCAGTGCCGGTGTTTTCTTCGACAGAGTCAATGTTATTGAGGATGAAGGAGATAGTGATTGTGACATGGATGGTGGATCCGTCCCTGCACCCCTGGTCAGAGTTTAGGCAACTGGTCCTCCGAGAAAGTCATCCAAGTGACGCGCCCGGAGTGACTTACTTTTGTTTTCTGTTATGTTGAGTCCTGCGTTCTGCCCAAGACGTAGTGACATTTATTTGTAGGGCTTGGATGTTTATTTGCTATTTTTATCATCAATAAAGGACGTTTTTTCATTCAAATATTTTGATCCCTGTCTTTCTATTTTTTACTTTTTGCATTAGCCCACATCAAAATGGCAATGTGTTGTCTTGTTTGTTACACTCATAATAAACATAAAACATCCATCATGCAGGTTCCTTTGTTCGGATTCCACCCATGACTTAGATATGGCTCGATATGACTTCGACAATCCCATCTATCAGGCCGAAGAAGAGACTGACGAAGACTGTGACTTACCAGAAGAATTGGCCAGGCTACTGAAACAGGAGGAAAGGGTTATTTTACCTCATCAGGAGGAAGTTGAGACTATTAATCTGGGAACCGAGGATGTTAAACGAGAAGTAAAGGTTGGGGCTGCCCTGGAAGACACTGTTAAGAGAAGATTGGTTGAGTTACTTCGAGAGTATGTGGATATCTTCGCCTGGTCTTACCAAGACATGCCCGGACTTGATACTGACATTGTTTCACACAGACTGCCGCTTAAAGAGGGTTGTACTCCAGTCAAGAAGAAATTAAGAAGGACGAAACCAGATATGGCTGTCAAGATCAAAGAAGAGGTTCAGAAACAGTTAGACGCCAGATTTCTTGCTGTGACAAATTATCCTCCGTGGGTTGCCAATATTGTACCTGTGCCTAAGAAGGATGGGAAGGTCAGGATGTGTGTTGATTACCGACATTTGAATAGGGCGAGCCCGAAGGATGATTTCCTGCTCCCCCACATTGACGTGTTAGTGGACAATACTACTCAATATTCTGTGTTTTCCTTCATGGATGGCTTCTCTGGGTATAACCAAATCAAAATGGCCCCAGAGGACATGGAGAAAACTACGTTCATAACACCGTGGGGAACATTTTGCTACAAGGTAATGCCCTTTGGATTGAAGAATGCTGGGACAACCTATCAGCGGGCGATGGTGACTCTTTTTAATGATATGATTCACAAGGAGATTGAAGTCTATGTTGATGACATGATTGCGAAGTCACAAACAGAGGAAGAACACTTGGTAAACCTCCAGAAGCTGTTTGAAAGGTTGAGGAAGTTTAGATTGAGATTGAATTCGAACAAGTGCACTTTCGGCGTGAGGTCTGGTAAATTGCTGGGATTCATTGTTAGTGAAAGAGGTATCGAGGTTGATCCTGCAAAAATAAGAGCCATACAGGAGATGCCTGAGCCAAGGACCGAGAAAGAGGTTCGTGGTTTCTTGGGAAGGTTGAATTACATTTCTAGGTTCATCTCTCATCTGACAGCCACGTGTGAGCTAATTTTCAAGTTGTTAAGAAAGGATCAAGAGGTCAGGTGGAATGAAAATTGTCGAGAGGCGTTCGAAAGGATAAAGACGTATTTGCAGGAACCTCCAGTCCTTATGCCACTGGTGTCTGGAAGATCGTTGATTATGTACCTTACAGTTCTTGAGAATTCGATGGGTTGTGTGCTCGGTCAACACGACGAGACAGGTAGGAAAGAGCATGCCATTTACTACCTGAGTAAGAAGTTCACCGATTACGAATCGAGATACTCTATGCTGGAAAAGACATGTTGTGCGCTCGCTTGGGCAGCCAAGCGCCTAAGGCAGTATATGTTAAACCACACAACCTTGTTGATTTCGAAGATGGATCCGATTAAGTACGTGTTTGAGAAGCAGGCACTTTCTGGAAGGATAACCCGTTGGCAGATGGTTCTGACAGAGTACGATATCCAGTATGTTTCACATAAGGCCATTAAGGGGAGTGTTCTATCAGAGTATCTTGCTGAACAGTCGGTCGAGGATTATCAGCCAATGAAGTTTGAGTTTCCAGACGAGCATGTTGTGTTTCTGAAAATGAAAGATTGTGAAGAGCCTCTGCCTAATGAAGGACCTGAGATTGGGTCACAGTGGAAGATGATTTTTGATGGGGCTGTCAACTCATATGGTAATGGAATTGGGGCAATCATTACAACTCCGAAAGGTTCTTATATACCTTTCACTGCTCGGTTAGCGTTCGTGTGTACCAACAACGAGGCGGAGTATGAAGCATGCATCATGGGGTTAGAGGAAGCAATTGATCTGAGAATTAAGAACCTCGATGTCTATGGTGATTCCGCGTTGGTAGTTAATCAGATTACAGGAGAATGGGAGACTCGTCAGGCGAATTTGATGCCTTACAACAACTATGCCAGAAGGTTGTTACCTTTCTTTGATAGGGTGGATTTTCATCATGTGCCCTGAGCTGAGAATCAGATGGCTGATGCGTTGGCGACATTGGCATCCATGTATAAGGTGAACCGTTGGAATGAAACTCCGTCGATTAGAATCATGCGTCTGGATAGACCAGCTTTTGTGTTTGCAATTGAAGATGTGTCTGACGGCAAGCCTTGGTATCATGATATTAAGGTTGTTCTGAAGAGACGAGAGTATCCAGAGGGTGCTCCACCAAAGATAAGAAGACTCTGAGGAGGTTGGCAGGAATCTTCTTTCTGAACAAGGATGATGTATTATATAAGAGGAACTTCGATATGGTCCTGCTACGTTGTGTTGATGAACACGAGGCAGGCTTATTGATGGAGGAAGTTCACGAGGGTTCTTTCGGTACTCATTCCAGTGGTCACACCATGGCTAGAAAGTTGTTAAGGGCAGGATATTATTGGATGACTATGGAGTCAGATTGTTTCAAGTACGCACGGAAGTGCCATAAGTGCCAGATTTATGGAGATAAGATGCATGTACCGCCTACACCTCTAAACGTGTTGTCGTATCCTTGGCCTTTTGCAATGTGGGGCATAGATATGATTGGAAAGATTGAGCCCACTGCTTCCAATGGGCATCATTTCATTTTGGTTGCCATTGACTATTTCACAAAGTGGGTGGAGGCAGCCTCGTACGCCAATGTCACCAAGCAAGTGGTAGCCCAGTTTATAAAGAAGGACATCATCTGTCGTTATGGGGTCCCAGAGAGAATCATCACTGATAATGGCTCGAATTTGAACAATAAGATGATGAAGGAACTATGTCAGAGTTTCAAGATCGAGCATCATAATTCATCTCCATACCGTCTGAAAATGAATGGGGCTATTGAGGCGGCGAATAAGAATATCAAGAAGATTGTACAGAAGATGGTGGTAACATATAAAGACTGGCATGAGATGTTACCGTATGCTCTACATGGTTATCGTACTTCGGTGCGTACGTCAACTGGGGCAACCCCTTTCTCCTTGGTATATGGTATGGAAGCAGTTTTACCCTTAGAAGTCGAGATTCCGTCTTTGAGAGTTCTGGCAGATGTGAAGCTCGATGAAGCTGAATGGGTGCATACCAGGTTGGATCAGTTGAACCTTATCGAAGAAAAGAGATTGGCAGCCATCGCACATGGACGTTTGTATCAGAGCAGGATGAAGCACGCCTTTGACCAGAAAGTGCGTCCTCGGAGTTTTCAGACAGGTGAATTGGTTTTGAAAAGGATCCTTCCTCCTCAGACAGATCACAGGGGCAAATGGACTCCAAACTACGAAGGGCCGTATGTAGTCAAAAAGGTTTTCTCTGGTGGAGCCTTACTACTCTCCACTATGGATGGCGAAGATTTTTCGTCCCCTGTGAACGCAGACGTAGTCAAAAAATACTTCGCATAAAAAAGACCCGCTGGACATAAAAAGAAAAGTTTAGGCAAAAAAGGGGCATCCCGGCGAACCATAAAAGGAGAAGGTTTGGGCAAAAATTAGGGATAAAATGTAAAAAGAAATGTGTAAACCCGCAAAGTTGAAAACCTGAAAAGGCGACTTTGGCAAAAATGGGTATCCCGATGGATTGAAAACCCGAAAAGGGCGATCCAGGCAAAAGTTAGTGATTTATAAGCGAAAGGCCGCGGTCTGCATTCGATCTGTGAACACTTTCAACACTTGGAAATTCTGAAAGAAAAGGATCAGTACAGTTAGTATCTTCGAAGGTCAAGACATTTGTGGATAAGCAAGTCATATGGGGCATAGTTGAGTCGAATCATGGTGGATATCTGTTCCCACATTGCCGACATGTGTATTTTCTTTTTGTTTTTGCGCAATTACCTCTTTCTAGGAATTGCTTCCAAATGTAAATGCCTATTTACAGGCCACTCATCTCAATAAAATATTCATTTCACTCAGAGAGCTTTCCATTGTTTGTTTTACTTTTACTTTTACCATTTTGTTTACGAAAACGTCCGATATTTTTGATAAACATTGCATATAAAACTTTGAGCTTTACGAAGCATAATGAAAAGCAGTAGAAATTACTTAGGCATTAACAGTGATAGTTATGTTGTGGCATTCTCCTTTTGTTGTTATTTTGACTTGTAGGGCAACAGCATTATACTCCCCAGCAGTGAGATTGCTCCTTCCCCAGCAGGACAAAACTTTCCTCAGCAGAGCAGACTTTCCCCAGCAGGAGGCTCAGGGAAGTATTTTCTCTGGATCAAGACGTTATCACCCCACAGAATCAGGATGTTCACCTTCCCCATCCAGTCAGAAGCGTGCTTTCACCGACGATGTCATGTTCTAGTCCCCAGCAAGAAGGGAGTAAAGTCATTCTCCCCATCAGCAGGCTAAGTTCAGCAGTATCCCCAAGCAGGCTAGTATCATGGACTGTTTTCCCAACAGGTTCTGAGCCAATTGGATATTAGCAATCTTTAGTAACAGACTTCCGGTTCCGTTATTGGTACTCATTCTCAACTCCCCCAGCAGAGGAGAAATCTCAGGTTTTGGATGTTACCTTCAGTAGAGGACAGGTGTAATCCCCGGTAGTGTGGATATTCTTTTGGGATTTCATCCCCAGCAAAATTTGTTGATCTGAAAGGTCGATCAGTATGACACTTCTCAGCAGAGTTCCTAGATTCAGAGGACAATTTATTTTTGTCATCCCCAGCTGAATGGATCTCTTCTCTCCGGCATTTATTTTGCAGGAGGGACCCTTTTTGCATATCATAAGCATTTGCATTGCATCCTCAAACGCGTAGCATTTCCACTTCGTGTGGAGCATTACGCCATTATTCAAACATTTGCATTTGAAGCATAAGCCAGGTTTGATACTTTCCTTGCCAGTTCTCTTTCTCAGCAGAGATGGCATAACTCAGGAGATTTTGGAGGGATGCGTTCCTCATACTTGTGCTCCCCAGCAGAGTCTTTTATTTAGACTTCTCCTTCCCAGCGGAGTCATCTTGCCAGTGGATTTTGAGTCGGTTGGGAGTTTGCCTTTGTTTGGCACTTCTCTTCTGTGAAATCTCGTCCTCACCTGATAGTCAGTTATTGCTTGACATATTTTTCTTTCCTCAGATTCCCTTTATCAGCAGGGATGGCATTTGTTTTGCTAGTTTCTCTTTATCAGCAGAGATAGCAATCTTTTGAAGATTTTCTTTCGTCAGTTTCCCTTTATCAGCAGGGATGACATTTGTTTTGCTAGTTTCTCTTTATCAACAGAGATAGCAATCCTTTGAAGATTTTTTTCGTCAGTTTCCCTTTATCAGCAGGGATGGCATTTGTTTTGCTAGTTTCTCTTTATCAGCATAGATAGCAATCTTTTGAAGATTTTCTTTCGTCAGTTTCCCTTTATCAGTAGGGATGGCATTTGTTTTGCTAGTTTCTCTTTATCAGCAGAGATAGCAATCTTTTGAAGATTTTTTTCGTCAGTTTCCCTTTATCAGCAGGGATGGCATTTGTTTTGCTAGTTTCTCTTTATCAGCATAGATAGCAATCTTTTGAAGATTTTCTTTCGTCAGTTTCCCTTTATCAGTAGGGATGGCATTTGTTTTGCTAGTTTCTCTTTATCAGCAGAGATAACAATCTTTTAGAGATTTTCTTTCGTCAGTTTCCCTTTATCAGCAGGGACGGCATTTGTTTTGCTAGTTTCTCTTTATCAGCAGAGATAGCAAGCTTTTGAAGATATTCTTCTGTCAGTGTCCCTTTATGTGCAGGGATGGCATTTGTTTTGCTAGTTTCTCTTTATCAGCAGAGATAGCAATCTTTTGGAGATTTTCTTTCGTCAGTTTCCCTTTATCAGCAAGGATGGCATTTGTTTTGCTAGTTTCTCTTTATCAGCAGAGATAGCAAGCTTTTGAAGATATTCTTTTGTCAGTGTCCCTTTATCAGCAGGGATGCCATTTATTTTGCCAGTTTCTCTTTATCAGCAGGGATAGCAATCTTTTGGAGATTTCTTTCGTCAGTTCCCTTTATCAGCAGGGATGGCAGTTTATTTTGCTAGTTCTCTTTGTCAGCAGGGATAACGATCTTTTGAAGATTTTTTTCGTCAGTTCCCATTATCAGCAGGGATGGCATATTTTGAGATTCCTTTGTCAATTCTCTTTATCAGCAGAGATGACTTTATACCCAGCATAGCTACCACTCGTCTGCGTTGCGACATTGCAGCGTTTATGGCTATTTCTCCAGCAGAGGATTGCAAATTTCCAGGTTTCTTTGGTATTCAATCTCCATGCATCCCGAATGTCTGAGAGACGTCGCTATCATACCTTCAGGACCAAGTTGATTGAATATGGGCAGATGTTGCACCCCAAAATTTTCCCTCCTTACTTTATTACTAACTGGCTTATGTTTCATTGCATTTTTGCATTATCATGTGTGCATATCATTGGATTTTAGCATGGGGTCAAGGTGCCTGAGGCAGTTCTTCATAGGGTCAAGCAAGAGTCCTGGTATTGTCCAAGAGGGCTCAGGTGGATCATTCTCTCCTAACCAGTGCATAGATTAGGGTTTTGAGATTCTTGGGTTTATTGCTTCAATGGGCAAGCTCCTTGGGTTTTTATCATCACCAAATGGCATATCTTATCTTTGTTGGAGAGGATACACATCATATTCAGAGGAACTTGGATTTAGAGACTGTGTTATTTCCTCCTAGACTGAGGGTACCAGAACTAGGGTTTGCTATAAGGTCAGTTTATTTCTGATTTTTTAGGCAAGACTTGATTCTATGGTATTCCTTGGGTCCCTAAGCATCTAGGAGTGGAAGATTGTCCATCAGTTTGATTCAGAAGAGATTCAATTGGCCAATGGATTGGAAATCAGTTGAATTGGGTAAAAGTCAACAGTGAGAGGAGAAGTCAACTGTGGAATTTTGAGGTTCTATCCAAGGTTTTCAAGGTCTCACATCCTCATATGGTCATCAAGAGTCAAGTTTCATACCATTTATCAAAAATCAGGAGTTGGTGCAAAAGTTACTAAAAATGGAAATGACCTATAATTTGAAAGTTTCCTTTTTGGGCAAGTTCCTGCACTGCATTCAATTTGACTTTTCATCATCAAGAAAGCTTCAAATTAATTTTTCTCCAACATGAAAGTTGAAGATCTTTTTCTCGTCTTTCCAACAAGTACTAGTGGGTCTCCATATCATTTGTGAAACTCAACTTATGATCAAAAGAAGGCAAAGTGGTTTTTAGGGTTTCTCATGATTCCATTTTCACAACTTTGGGCATAATGACCTATAATCAATTCCATTGCTTCATGCCACATTCCAATATCAAAATACATTCCTTGAGGATTATTTTGGGCCCAAGAATTAAGAAATTCCATGGTTTGTTCTTCACTTATTCTCCATTATCCAAAATTGACAAATTATTTAAAACTCATGAATCAAATGGTTTCAAGGCCCAATGTCAATATATGTGTAAAATAGAAATTCAAATGCAAGTGATCTATCATGGAACATTTAAATATCCATGCATGGGAGGAGATAAATTTCACATAATACAAAATTCCAAATTTGCCCAAAACTTACTAGACAAGGAATTACCAAGGCCCAATTCATTATCAGTGAAAAACCCTAGTCTATATAAACTCATTCATGCATGGGTTAGGGTTTCAACAGGTGAAGTTGGAGGAGTTTTCAAGTGAACCCTAAAAAAGGATTTCTCATTCAAAACTCATGGCCAAGAGGAGCTCTCTCAAAAATTCTTCCACAAACCTCTTCCTGGTGATCCATAGAGTAAAGACCAACCATCATTCGCAGCCAAAAGCAAGGATTCCGATTGTGCCATCTCAGGTTAGCCACTTTTTGCATGATCACGAAACTCAATTTTTAAGTATGCATATTGATGTGTAGCATCCATGGATCACGCTGGTATAATTTGTTTTGTGTTTGGACGTGTGTATGGCTTGTACCGTGAGTTTGAATTTTTGAGCCCTAACCTTTTTCTTTTCGTTTTTGATTATGTGTTGACCGTTTGCAAATTTTGATTGGATATTCGTAATCCTTATGAAATTCTGGACGGAATGGTGTATTGGTTCGCAAATTCTAGGTTGTTTTAGGTTGCAGGTGACGGAGGACGGTGGCCGGAACCCTAGCTCCGGCGGCTGTGAGGGTTCCGGCGAAGGAAGGTTGAAGATGAAATCTCCACCATCCATTCTCTTGATCTAACGGCTCTCACGTTGCCACATGTTTTTTCTTTTATTTTTTTTTCTGATTTTTAATTAATGATTACATGCACATTCCCCCACCGTTGCTACCATGGTCCTCCAGTCATGATTTTTTATTTTATTTACTTTTTAATAGTTTGACTTAACGTAACACGTTGATGTGATCTAACGGGTGTTGTCTTGACAGCGCATTAATGAGGGACCACGGTACGCACGTGCCCCTTTTTTATTTTTCTGATTTTTGTTTGATGATCGTGTGCGCGTGAGTGTATGTTATCATGGTGTGCTCATTAATCATGGCCTTAGATCATGAATACTGGTAAGTTTTGTTGACTTTTTTAGGAGCGCTGGATCAATCCTATGGTAGGTATTGAGTCAATCAGTTGACTGAAGCACACATGGACCTCTTTATTTTTTTTATTTATTTTCTGATGGATTTAAGTCCGGGCCTGCTTCCTACACCCCACCCCTCAGCCCAGTTCCTAATTCTAACGTGTTTTTCTTACTAAACGCACCCCCGTGCATTTTTATTTCATTTTATTTCTACTTTAATTATTATATCTCATTTTTAATTATTAAAAATACATAATTGCATTTAAAAATTCCAATAAAATTCTTATATCATTTTTATCATTTTATCAAATTTTTCACAAATTTTATTTTTTATTTTTATTTTATTTTTATCATCTAAACTAATTATTTAGTTAATTTCTTTTTGCATTACTCATATCATGCATACTTAAAATTATTTGTTTTATTTCTTTGCATCCATGAAATATTTTTAATCCGTTCTTTTTGCATTTGTTAGATAAAATTCTAAAATGCATTAAAGTATTTTTCTATCATTTTTAAAATTATTCCATATTGCATTTTAGTCCTCCCCTTTTTCACATTGAACCCTACTCCTCACCTGAGCTTTGCCTGATTATTTGAATGACTAACATCTTGAATTTTTGCAGGAATTTTTGATGTGTTATTTGTCTCTAGTTGGGCAACTTTGAAATTTAATTTGGGAATTTTAGGAGTTATTTCTCTAATTATTTGATTTGTTTTCGCTTGAGATTTTCTTGTATGCGCATCTTTGATCTTGTCTGATTATCTGTTTGAAAGGGTACTTGTGCCATTGCTTTGGGGTTGTTTATTTGACTTCTTTATGCATATTTGGATTGTTATCACTATTGTATGCCATTGTTTGGTGTTCATTCGCTTTGATATTATTTATGTCCATTTCGTACTAACCTTTTATGCAGGGACTAAGGTATGTTATTTTGAGGGTGTGGATAGTCATCCATGCTCACCTTTACTCTTTCCTTCTCTCATCTCTTTCCTTTAGGTTTAGGTTGTCGTCAAACCTCACTAACCGTAGGTCACCCATGCATGATAAATTTAGGACTCTTAGTTCCCTTAGAGTTGCCCTTGTGTCTTCTCTCTTCTCATCTCAAATTTCTGAAAACACTTAATAAGAATAAAGTGTATTGCGCACGAGCCTTAAGTGTGGGGAATGAGAAATGAGGGGCTTCCTCTCATTTTTCTAGAGTGCTTAGCGAGCGTCCTATCTTGGGACGATGCGTTAAGTATTCGCCCCTGTGCCCTAGACTTTGGTGCAATGCAACTTAGGAACTAACTTAAGTCACTTCTGTCCTAAAAAATACAAACAAATCTCAAACCTTTTTGTCCTTCGGGATTGTCAAACTAAAGGATATTTTCAAAAAGGGCACGTTACCTTCTGTCTGAGTCGTAAACAGGCATCGACCCTAACTGTCGGACGCGAACTTAACGTCGCTCATAAAAAACATAAAAAGAACTTGGTCCGAACTACGTTGACTCTGAATTCCCCATTGCACAAGGGGGAACGTAGGCCTAGGACGTCGACGACCTATCGAGTCTGTCTTTGTCTCCCCTTCCCCGTCTTAGTACAGCCATAGATGATAGGATAACTCACCCTTAGAATAGACAACAAGCGTGGATCCCATCGAGTACGATGGACGCGTGGGGTGCTAGCACCTTCCCCTCGCGTAACCGACTCCCGAACCCAGGTTATGGTTGCGATGACCATTCCTTTCCCTCTTCCTCAGGTTTATGCGGTGTTCCCTTTCCCTCTCTTGGGATAAATTTACACGGCTGGTGTAGCGGTAAAATTCATGAGTATAAGCTATTAATTAACTTAACTCAAAAATAAACAAGAGTCGCCACTGCACTTTTATTTTTATCCAAAGAGGAAAGAAAAAAAGAGCGAACAAAACCTAAAGAGTTCTAAAAAAACAAGAACAAACAGAGATTGGGTAAGGGGGGTTGGTTATGTAAAGGGAAGGTTTTACGCACCCAATACATCTATAGTACTCTATAGGAGCCCTTTGATGTATTCACTGCTTTTTGGTCTAAAAAAAAGGGTATGCTTGAAAAAGAGATTGAGAAGATGAGAGGAGAAATATTTTTTAAGATTTTTGTGTTTGGAGAGACTTATCGTCTCATGCCTACGTACCCACGATGTGCAATGTAGGATCAAAACCCCGTAGTTCGTGGTACAAAGAACAAAAATTATTGGTTATGGTTCATTTTATCTTGAAAAAGACAATTCGTCATTCTCAAGAGAGAATACTCAACTAATTACCCAAAGGTATGGGAAAGAGGCATTTGCATCACATTAAGATGGATGATTTGCTTGGATTAACATCAACAAGACTAATCACTTCAACATCTAAGTGGAAAATGATCATACTTTCAACAAAATACCATGGTTAGGAGTTTTACATCTCATCAAAAAAATGACTCATGTCTAATTCTTTTTGAAAAGTTTAAAAGAAAAAGGTGCATAAAAGCACAAAAAAATTTGAATGAGTTTTTGCATTTTTTATGTCTTTTTGAAATGGTCAAAATATGATTAAGATGGATTGACATTTATTAAAGAAAACAAAGTTCAAAAAAGTCACTTGACAAAAGTCAAGGTTTTATTACGAAAGCGGTTTTAAGTTTGAAAACAAGAAGGCTTTGAAAAAGGGAGAAGATTTTGAAAATTTAAGAATGGGGAGGAGAAGAAGTGACTATCCTAGTGCATAAAGTAAAAGCTAGGGAAAAGAAGGATCTAACCAAAATGGAGCCACTTCAAAGCAATATTAAAAGAATTCCATCCTTAAGCAAATTGGCCAAATAAAGGCAAGTCTTCAATCAATACTCCAAGCAAAGGGATAAGAAGTCCTAATTCTAGGTTCATAAGTCCAATATTACTTCAAAAGAGGTCCATAAAGAGATCACTCCAAAGCATAGGATAGTAACCAATAGTCCAAAATGAGGAGAATTAAGTTTTTTATGGTTTAATCCTTTATTAATGTTTTAAGTCCAAGTGGACAAAAGAAAAATGGCATAAGCATAAACATATGTCCAACGGACAAAGAAAAAATTGCGGAAACATAAACATATGTCCAACGGACAAAGGAAAAAAAAAGCGGAAACATAAACATGATATGGAATGATAATAATGAAGCATAAAAGAAATAAAAGAGATAAGGAGCGAGAAGGAAACATAAACAAAATTAACATAATAAAATTGTTAGTAAGTTAGTGGTTAATTGTTAGTGTTAGTGATCAATAACAATTGAATAATTGCACTTAGGTCAAGGTTGATGAAACTCATTAGAGGATTGATAAGACCAAAGCCTCGTAACAACAAGTTTCATGAGTTGTGAACCATAAGACAAATAATCAACTATTTTTGATATTTATTCCGATACGGGACAAATTTTGGTCTATGTTAAGCGCACGCCGAGTAATTTGTTCGAGCAATTACCCTACGAATGAGGACGGCCATGAAATGTATGTGTTAATGCACGCGAGATAAACGATATAAGGATCGTTATCCTAAAGCGGTGCCACACGAAAAGAAAAAAGTGGTAATGATCTCGTCTCGATCGAAATTCAACAAAGAAATTTCACGATCACTTCGACTTTCATAGATCAAAAAGAAAAAGAAATAGAAGAAAGAGGAAACCAAATTTGAATTACAAATTCAAGACAATTCCATCTTTAAGTTCATTCACTCATTTTGGTGGATTAAAGTGCTAAATATATCATTAACTCAAAGCACCTAAAGTGAATTAAATAATTCACTTTAAAGGTAGATTTGAATTAGTGAATATTTATTCAACTTCATCTACACCCTAAGTCCAATGAATTTAAAGAGAAATAATATCTTAAAATGTGATCCAAATCCAATATCAAAAGGAAAATAAAACAAGGCTAAAATATTCAAAATAATTTTCAAGAGATTTTTTTTTTAAGAAAAGTTCCAACAAAAGTAGTAAGTCCAAATTCACAAATAAAACTAAAAAAACAAATTGAAAAGAACTAAAAGAAAATAGTATAGAATATTTTTTAAAAAAAGAAACAAAAGAGGTGTATGGAGAATAAGGTGGTGGAGTGATGAATGGCTAGGCCCATCGTTTTCCAAAAAAACAAGAAATATGAACCACAACAAAAAAACAAAGAAAAGGAAATGAAAAAGAAAAAAAGTCAGAAAAGTGAAATTAGCTTCTTCTTCTTCTACACTAGCCGCGCCACTATTCATCCATTACAACACCATGCTTCAATTTTTGAGCTCTGTCAAATCGGAGCGACGGAGCTCAAACCATATACCTTTGCGATCGTGAGACGGAGAGGATTTCAAATATGTGATCACAATTAACCATCGATGCAAGAATTGGACGAATCGGAGTTTCAAAGTTTCGACGGAAAATTCGAACTACCTTGTAAAATGGAAGCAAGACTCCTCTTCAACTTCTACTCTCTTCCTCTTCTTGTTATATGAAGAATTTCACTCTTAGAAACGATTTTTTGATGAAGATTGGAGTGATATTTGGAGCTTTTGGAATTGGAGCTTTAATGGAGTTTTCAAAGCTTGGTTTGATTTTGGCAGAGTTTTTGGGGCTGTCTAAGCTTGGAAAAATTATGAAGGTGAGGCTTGTATTTATAGATGGAATTGGAGTGAAATTGGAAGAAAAAAATGGTTGCCGTTTTGATTAATTTCTTGCGTTTTGGTTTATGTGCATTCCGTGTGTGTGAGGTGATGAATTCGCGTGAGGTTGGAAACGGCTTGGAGACTTCGCGGCTTGAAGTTTGTGTGAGCATGGCGTGTTGTAGAGGCTGGGCTGGACGATGGGTGGTGACGGCTTGGTTTGGTGAAGTGAGCTGAACCGCGGCTGGGAAATGGCGCTGCTTGTGATGGCTGGGTTGGAGATGTGGCTCTTCCATGAGCAATTTTTTATTCTCTTTTTTTTTAAATGGGCCTTAGTATGAATTTCATGTGGCTCTTTTTTTTTTATCATGGTCTTGTAACAAAAAAAAGGAAATGGGCTTATGAGTTTTGAATTGGATAAAAGAGGAAATGGAAATGAATTGGATAAAAGGAAATGGTTTTTTTTTTTAATTTGGATAATTGTTTATGGGTTTAATAAAAAATGGAAAAACAAATGGATAATTGGATCTTGACTAATGGAAAGAATTGGATTTTAGAAAATGGATATTTATGAAAAGAAATGGATTTGAGAAATTGGTATTGAATGAATAATGGTTTAGTAAGAAAAATGGTTTATGAAGTGGATTTGAAAAAAAAATGGTTATTAAAATGGATATTGGAAATGTGATGGAATTAGTTTCTAAAATGGGTAATTGGAATTAGATTTATGAAAAATGGATAGTAAATGGTTTAGAAACAAAAATGGTTAATAGAAATGGTTTAAAGAATGGATATTTGAAATGTGAAATGATAAATGTGGATATTTGGTTTAGGAAATGGATTAGGGAAAAAATGGTTTAGATAGCAAAAAGTGGAATATGGAAAATTTGGTTAAAAGATGTGGATAATGGATAGCAAGTCTCTTTTTTCTTTTAGCCCAAAACCCATCTCGATTTTTTTTTTGTTTATATGCCACATAACCAACCACAACTGAAACAACGACCATCTGAATCTGTTTGAACCCAAAACTCATATGCACCACTGCCTGATAAATTGAAGAATCTCAGCACAAGACATCTTGCTTTTGAACAAACACCTGTGACTTGAAATCACTTCATTATCTTTGACAAACCTGCACAACACACAGAGAGAAAAACAAGCAAACGGCAGCATATTTTTTGTATTTTTGGTTAGTAAACAGAAACAAATATAAAGGAAATAATAAAACACACGGATACAGGTGATCTTGTCTGTGGCATGCAAAAACTACAAATGATATGTGGGATCTTAGGGGCAAAAATTAGGGTATTACAGCTGCCCCTATTTAAGTTTCTTCTATCCGGAGATAAGAAGATTGACATCTTTGTTTCGACGAGATAGAAGAGACTTAAATATAACAATAAACCCAATTTTTGGCCCTAAGAGACCACAAAATGATATGATTATGCAAATGATATGCAGACACAAGACCACTGTGGGGAGGATATGCCACAGGAGATAAACAAAAAGAAGGACGGGAGAAAGAAAACTCCACCGAGGAAACACAATTACAGGTGACCACCAACTAGCCGGGGAACACACCGCACAACTACTGGGACTCAGCTGAGGAAAATATTCACACTGGGGATAACCGTATATGGAAATAAACCACAACACAACAAGGATATAACTCAATAGGGAAGACTTAGTACAACAAGGCTCCACTGGAGAAAATCAATACCTCAACAATGAACTATCTCTTGCATACCGAAGAGATTAACCATCCATCAGAGTTACAAAATCTCAACAACGAACTGTCCCATCAAACCGAAGAGACTTACCATTCATCGGAGTAACAAATCTCAACAACGAACTGTCCTGTCTAACCGAAGAGACTTACCATTCATCGGAGTAACAAATTCTCAACAATAAACTGTCCCGTCTAACCGAAGAGACTTACCATTCATTGGAGTCACAAAATCTCAACAACGAACTGTCCCGTCAAACCGAAGAGACTTACCATTCATTGGAGTCACAAAATCTCAACAACGAACTGTCCCGTCAAACCGAAGAGACTTACCATCCATTGGAGTCACAAAATCTCAACAACGAACTGTCCCATCAAACCGAAGAGACTTACCATTCATCGGAGTAACAAAATCTCAACAACGAACTGTCCCGTCAAACCGAAGAGACTTACCATTCATCGGAGTAACAAAATCTCAACAACGAACTGTCCCGTCAAACCGAAGAGGCTTACCATTCATTGGAGTACTTTCTACCAATTTTTTTTTTTTTTGAGAAATGTGTCAACCATCAAAAATTTACTGGGGAATCTATTGCCAAGATCAACCAGAAAACCTTCAAATGAAACACCTTCTACCGAGATTTTATATGTAATTCCTACTGCCGAGGAATAATCGAAAACATGCCTGCTGCCGAGGCTTTACTGAAAAATCTTTTAAGGATTCTACTGCCGAGATCCTAAATAGAAAAAAAATACCTTCTGTCGAGGTTGCTGTAATAAAATTTTAAAATTGTCTGAGAAATCTACTGCCGAGATTCTTGGAAAGAAAATACCTTCTGCCGAGGTCAACTAGGAATCAATAACTCTACCAGGGATCTTCACATGAGATAATGGGAAAGTTAGATCATGCAACAGACTTCTCAAATAAAGAGACAACCATCTGTTGGAAATTCACAAAAAACTTCTCTGACGGGCACAACCTGAGGGATACCATTTGATGGAAAAGATAACGTCTGATAACCGGAGACACACAAGTTTCTCACATAAAGAGACTGCTGCTTGTTGTCATGCAAAGGATTCCAAAAGAGTGTTGTCACAACCCTGCTGGAGAAACAAAATCTTCATCTTCTGATGGTAAACATAAACAGATCATCTTCTGAGTAATACAAAATCCTCAAAGGTGCAAAATAAATGCACTCCCAATCATCTAGATTGCACAACCTAGAGAGTTTCAAAGTAGTCACTGCCGGAGACCAAAGTTCAATCCAGGAACCAACTGGAGAGAAACGGTCAGACAATACTCATCCCAAGGAGGATATATCTCAATTGGGGATTAATTCCATTCAGATAATGAACTGGAAAGGAAACTGAATCAAAATATTCCACGAGAAACAAACTCAGTGGGGAATTAACAAAGATAGGTATTTTCTACTTACGGGTCAACACTCTAAATGAAGAGAGGACACACACGCTCTGCAGGGCTAACAACACCTAAGAGCAAAGAAGCACAACACAAATGCAAAGATGCACAATGCAACTACAACATGCTATGCACAACAAATGAATGCGCATGCGATGTGTATGAGTATGAATATGCTGACAAAACAGACATACGGACGAATAGAGGATGAATAAACACCACAACTTAGCTGAATACTTGGCTAATCTCAACAAGATAGAGATACCAAAAGAGATCATGTCAAGGAGAACAACAAAGCAAACCCTAAAGGGGATGTCAACCAATTGGTGGAAGTCAACATTACTCTTTGCTTGGGGAGTGGCCACGACAACAATATCACAACAAGAGATAAAACTCTGCGCGGGGTTCCACATCAAGAGGAAACATCATCTCAAAGCTTACAAATGCTTGATCATAACCTGGCTGGAGAATAGAATCATACTCAGCTGGGGAAACTTGAATCAAGACTTAGCCAGAGGAATACCCAAAATAGTACTTGGACGGGAAATACCCAAACTGGCGCTTAATTGGGAGATAATGGATTTCAAGAGTCCAACACCTTACATCCATAAGAACAAATCTACTCATGTGCGTTAAATTCACCATTTAACTTTTGCCCCAGACTGCATGGTCTACAAAGGATTTTACACCAAAAGGAAACTTTGTACCATAACGACTTGAGATAATCTGCCCCAGTGTCTTCAAACTTTTAGAGAGAATCTCGATGTAACCGCCCCAGATTTACTGAACTTGGCACACTCTTCAATCAATAGAGTCTTCCAGCTTTGCCCCAGACTGCATGGTCTACAAAGGATTTTACACCAAAAGGAAACTTTGTATCATAACGACTTGAGATAAGCTGCCCCAGTGTCTTCAAACTCTTTGGCACACTCTTCAATCAATAGAGTCTTCCAGCTTTGCCCCATGTGAAAGCATCAACTGGGAAAACAAGTTTGCTCATACTCAACAAAGCCTTCAGGCAACATGCCCCAGGATAGGATCATTCTTGAAATGATTACTCAATAGAGTTTCAGGCCTCAAAATATTAAGTTCATCACTGATGCTCAAATGTAAACTTCCATGATGTCAAACAAATGTATGCAAGCAGAAAATGTTTATTCTGAGAATGATAATTCTAATGCAACAAACATGTTATTCTTGAAGTTTTTATTGAAAAGATGTCGCAAAACCTTGTGAATGAATCACTAGTTTAGATACGACAATGATTTTGATTGCACATGCAATACCAACAAATATCTTTTAGCGCAACTCATGGGAGTCAGGAACGCTATCTCATTTAGAGTATGCTCTCAAAATAAACCCTACTTCAATTAGGTCTTTTGAGGGTTATAACTTGGTATGGTTCACGGTTTTCAGAAAAAAAAGGTTTTTAGGCTCAAAATTTATTTGTACCCACCCAATCTCTGTGATATTCTCCAGTCCTATATTCAGCTAATTGACACAAATGTTCATCTCTAAAAAAAGGTTAAACTGACGGTATAAGAACCAATGAGATTTTTCGGGGATAATAGTCACCGTTATCGTTTTTTAACTTGTAGTCACACAAAGATTTGTTCTTTTGATGAGAATTTTTCTTTCATTCTTTTTAGTTTTCCTTGACTTTTGCCTGGACTGATTTTTATTTTAAATTTTTGATGTCCAGCGGGATGCCCCAATTTTTGCCTAAGTCACTTGTTTTCCATTTTTTCGACTTAGCGGGCTTTTATTTTTCTTTTCATTTCTTTCTTTCTTTTTTTTTTGAACAAATTATGTGACATTGCCTTATTTGACATATTAAAAGGGTTGTGACCGCCTCTTCCCTTTGGAATGAGGGATAACCATTGTGGTTGGTCCCTAGATACACACTCCTTTTGAAATTTGGACACTTGGTCAAATTAACTGAAGACTACCCTGCCCTAGGTTAAATGTAAGGGTTTTTTCATTTAGAAAAGAAACTCCTACTTCAAGGCTCAAAGGGGTTAACAAGGGATTATCTTCCTTATATCTCCGGTGTTTGGGAATTTGAAACAATGCCTTAGATCATCAGCAGGGTCTTATTCAAAAGCACACAACCAGAAATTTTGCGTTTTCACTTCATCATCCTCCCTCCAAGAGTTTAAACAAGAAGTTGGTATTGCAAATGCAGGAAAAACAATTTATGAGCGAATGCGAATGGATCACTTCAAGACAAACATACTCATTGCATTATGACTAATATTCAAAACAAACAAGTTCTACATGCAAACAAAGCAATAACAATCATAAAAGATTACAATGAAAACACAGTAAATAAACTAATGATATGAGGAAACTGTGTCAGCTTGAGCTTGAAAGAACATTATCGACTTTCTTGGGAGACACAGAAGCAAACATACAACCACTGCGGGTCACTCTAATATCAGCATAAAGGCGTTCCATTCACAAATGCGCTTCCTTCCTTGAAGGTCAACATCTCATCGTCGATCATCTCTTGAACCTTTTCCTGGAAAACCTTGCACTCCTCAATTGGATGCCCCATTACTCCATCATGAAATTCACAACTGGTATTTGGGTTGTACCAAGGAGGACGAGACTTCATGGCTCTGGTCTTTCTGGGTGTCATCACCGAGTTTCGGGCAAAATAAGACCACAATTGACTATAAGTCATTGGGATTGGATCAAACTGGCGAGTCTCTCTTTCTGAATTATTCAGAGGTCTCTGCTGCTTCTGAAACTGAGGAGAATCCTGAATTGCATCAACTTCAACATTTTCATTACTATCTTGGCCATTTAAACCATCTTGGATTGTTCCACTTTTGAATGCATTTTCGATGTTTACTCCGACTTCCACAATTTTGGAGAAATCTAGAGGCACAACGCCTACCATCCTGACATAATAAGAGTCTGACAGTGTTCTTAGAAACATTTTGAATAATTCCTTCTCTAAGAGTGGTGGATGAACTTGAGTTGCTAACTCTTTCCACCTTTGTGCATACTCTCTGAAGGATTCGCTGTTCTTCTGACTCATACTCATCAATTCATCACTATCTGGAGCCATGTCCAAATTGTAGTCATATTGTTTTACAAAGGCATCAACTAGGTCTTCCCAAGACTGAATATGGTCCTTTTTTAGTTTCATATACCACATCAAGGATCCCCCATATAAAATTTCTTGAAAGCAGTAAATCATCAACTTATCGTTGTCGACATGAGCGGTCATCTTTCGACAGAACATCGTCAAATGGTGCCTTGGACAGCTAATACCCTTGTATAATTCAAAGACAGGCATTTTGAACTTCGGAGGGATAACCACATTCGGAATCAGGCACAAGTCATGAGCCTTAAAACTAGATGCATTGGGTCTTGTCAACATTTTCAATTCCTCACTGAGATCACGAAGTCCTTCTTTCATCTCCACAACTTTAAGATCAATCATCTCTGTCACAGGGTGGACATTCTGAGGATTTGGCATATACCTCGAAAATCGAGAATCTTTTTCAACAACTTGAACAACCAGATCATTTTGCACAGGTCGGGATCGAGTAGGAACATTCACTTGTGGAACATCGTCGTCTAGAGGAGAATAATACATCGGATTGGTCATCACTATAAAGCCTGACATGAGATCATCATCTTTTGTTATCTCCATGTTCCTTCAGTAACTACCTCAAACTTGGTACGAATGCCAGAAAATCAGCTAAATCCCCTTCTTTCTCTGATTAGCCCGAGTACTATACTGGTGCGACAGCTTGGCTGAATGAAGACCAAGAAAAGGAAGCAAATAAGACACCTGGGAAAGGCAAGAAATAATGCAGAATGATGCTTGATGCAAATGCAATGCAATATGAATGCAACAAACAAGGGGTCAAAACTTCCAAAAATTCTGAATAACTGCTGCGCTGATGGTTGGATGAGCTCAAAGGTCCGTTCTGAAGAGAATACCGGAATACCAGGTTGATAAATCCACACTGATAAGAAATCCAAAGTACCGGGCATGTTGAAAGTCAGGGTTTCCTACAAACCTGTAAACAACCCGCCCCTCTCACATGTGGGTGCTAAGATCCTCGGTATCCCAGGCTCTCAGGTCGAGAAATGATGATACGTTCACCATTTCTGGTTTAGCATCATCATCAATCGAATAGGCCTCAACTGATTCACCAAAACGAAAGGTCCTCAGCTTTAGAGGTTTGAGAAGCAATAGCACATTCAGCCCGAAGGATACAATGTTATCGCCAATCAAAGAGGTCGTCCGCTGATTCACTTTCAAAAAAAAATCCTATGGCAAGTTCCCAGCATTGGGTCCTCGGGTCGAGAAGCGTAATGGTTTTGCCATTTCTGGTCTTCCATTATCGTTCTCGGGAGGAGTGCCGTTACTGAGTCCTCGGGAAACGGTCGCCAGAGTCGACAGTTTTCCAGGTTTTATTCCATCGTCTGCCCCAAATGAACAGGATAGAATATTACCAAGAAAACCTCGTCTGGATGTGGAGTTTTCATGTATACTTCGTCTGGCCAAATGCCAAACAAGTCACACTACTTTCCACGCTAATCATAGGTGTATACTCAAGCCTGGGTATTGGGCTTTTCTCTCATGAATCCAACCCACCCTACAAACAGAAAATCCTGCCAGCACAAAACAGACAAAAAGCAGTAAATAAATCAAAGTAGGCTAAACCCCTCAAGGGATGGACCGGTAAGAGGTCAATCATTCCCCAGCAGAGTCGCCACTTTTCTGTAGCGGTAAAATTCATGAGTATAAGCTATTAATTAACTTAACTCAAAAATAAACAAGAGTCACCACCGCACTTTTATTTTTATCCAAAGAGGAAAGGAAAAAAGAGCGAATAAAACCTAAAGAGTTCTAAAAAAAACAAGAACAAACAGAGATTAGGTAAGGGGGTTGGTTATGTAAAGGGAAGGTTTTACGCACCCAATACATCTATAGTACTCTATAGGAGCCCTTTGATGTATTCACTGCTTTTTGGTCTAAAAAAAAGGGTATGCTTGAAAAAGAGATTGAGGAGATGAGAGGAGAAATATTTTTTAAGATTTTTGTGTTTGGAGAGACTTATCGTCTCATGCCTACGTACCCACGATGTGCAATGTAGGATCAAAACCCCGTAGTTCGTGGTACAAAGAACAAAAATTATTGGTTATGGTTCATTTTATCTTGAAAAAGACAATTCGTCATTCTCAAGAGAGAATACTCAACTAATTACCCAAAGGTATGGGAAAGAGGCATTTGCATCACATTAAGATGGAGGATTTGCTTGGATTAACATCAACAAGACTAATCACTTCAACATCTAAGTGGAAAATGATCATACTTTCAACAAAATACCATGGTTAGGAGTTTTACATCTCATCAAAAAAATGACTCATGTCTTTTTGAAATGGTCAAAATATGATTAAGATGGATTGACATTTATTAAAGAAAACAAAGTTCAAAAAAGTCACTTGACAAAAGTCAAGGTTTTATTACGAAAGCGGTTTTAAGTTTGAAAACAAGAAGGCTTTGAAAAAGGGAGAAGATTTTGAAAATTTAAGAATGGGGAGGAGAAGAAGTGACTATCCTAGTGCATAAAGTAAAAGCTAGGGAAAAGAAGGATCTAACCAAAATGGAGTCACTTCAAAGCAATATTAAAAGAATTCCATCCTTAAGCAAATTGGTCAAATAAAGGCAAGTCTTCAATCAATACTCCAAGCAAAGGGATAAGAAGTCCTAATTCTAGGTCCATAAGTCCAATATTACTTCAAAAGAGGTCCATAAAGAGATCACTCCAAAGCATAGGATAGTAACCAATAGTCCAAAATGAGGAGAATTAAGTTTTTTATGGTTTAATCCTTTATTAATGTTTTAAGTCCAAGTGGACAAAAGAAAAATGGCATAAGCATAAACATATGTCCAACGGACAAAGGAAAAATTGCGGAAACATAAACATATGTCCAACGGACAAAGGAAAAAAAATGCGGAAACATAAACATGATATGGAATGATAATAATGAAGCATAAAAGAAATAAAAGAGATAAGGAGCGAGAAGGAAACATAAACAAAATTAACATAATAAAATTGTTAGTAAGTTAGTGGTTAATTGTTAGTGTTAGTGATCAATAACAATTGAATAATTGCACTTAGGTCAAGGTTGATGAAACTCATTAGAGGATTGATAAGACCAAAGCCTCCTAATAACAAGTTTCATGAGTTGTGAACCATATGACAAATAATCAACTATTTTTGATATTTATTCCGATACGGGACAAATTTTGGTCTATGTTAAGCGCACGCCGAGTAATTTGTTTGAGCAATTACCCTACGAATGAGGACGGCCATGAAATGTATGTGTTAATGCACGCGAGATAAACGATATAAGGATCGTTATCCTAAAGCGGTGCCACGCGAAAAGAAAAAAGTGGTAATGATCTCGTCTCGATCGAAATTCAACAAAGAAATTTCACGATCACTTCGACTTTCATAGATCAAAAAGAAAAAGAAATAGAAGAAAGAGGAAACCAAATTTGAATTACAAATTCAAGACAATTCCATCTTTAAGTTCATTCACTCATTTTGGTGGATTAAAGTGCTAAATATATCATTAACTCAAAGCACCTAAAGTGAATTAAATAATTCACTTTAAAGGTAGATTTGAATTAGTGAATATTTATTCAACTTCATCTACACCCTAAGTCCAATGAATTTAAAGAGACATAATATCTTAAAATGTGATCCAAATCCAATATCAAAAGGAAAATAAAACAAGGCTAAAATATTCAAAATAATTTTCAAGAGATTTTTTTTTTAAGAAAAGTTCCAACAAAAGTAGTAAGTCCAAATTCACAAATAAAACTAAAAAAACAAATTGAAAAGAACTAACAGAAAATAGTATAGAATATTTTTTTTAAAAAGAAACAAAGGAGGTGTATGGAGAATAAGGTGGTGGAGTGATGAATGGGCTAGGCCCATCGTTTTCCAAAAAAAACACGAAATATGAACCAAAACAAAAAAACAAAGAAAAGGAAATAAAAAAGAAAAAAAGTCAGAAAAGTGAAATTAGCTTCTTCTTCTTCTACACTAGCCGCGCCACTATTCATCCATTACAACACCATGCTTCGATTTTTGAGCTCCGTCAAATCGGAGTGACGGAGCTCAAACCATATACCTTTCCGATCGTGAGACGGAGAGGATTTCAAATATGTGATCACAATTAACCGTTGATGCAAGAATTGGACGAATCGGAGTTTCAAAGTTTCGACGAAAAATTCGAACTACCTTGAAAAATGGAAGCAAGACTCCTCTTCAACTTCTACTCTCTTCCTCTTGTTGTTATATGAAGAATTTCACTCTTAGAAACGATTTTTTGATGAAGATTGGAGTGATATTTGGAGCTTTTGGAATTGGAGCTTTAATGGAGTTTTCAAAGCTTGGTTTGATTTTGGCAGAGTTTTTGGGGCTGTCTAAGCTTGGAAAAATTATGAAGGTGAGGCTTATATTTATAGATGGAATTTGAGTGAAATTGGAAGAAAAAAATGGTTGCCGTTTTGATTAATTTCTTGCGTTTTGGTTTATGTGCATTCCGTGTGTGTGAGGTGATGAATTCGCGTGAGGTTGGAAACGGCTTGGAGACGTCACGGCTTGAAGTTTGCGTGAGCATGGCGTGTTGTAGAGGCTGGGCTGGACGATGGGTGGTGACGGCTTGGTTTGGTGAAGTGAGCTGAACCGCGGCTGGGAAATGGCGCTGCTTGTGATGGCTGGGTTGGAGATGTGGCTCTTCCATGAGCAATTTTTTATTCTCTTTTTTTTTAAATGGGCCTTAGCATGAATTTCATGTGGCTCTTTTTTTTTTATCATGGTCTTGTAACAAAAAAAAGGAAATGGGCTTATGAGTTTTGAATTGGATAAAAGAGGAAATGGAAATGAATTGGATAAAACGAAATGGTTTTTTTTTATAATTTGGATAATTATTTATGGGTTTAATAAAAATGGAAAAACAAATGGATAATTGGATCTTGACTAATGGAAAGAATTGGATTTTAGAAAATGGATATTTATGAAAAGAAACGGATTTGAGAAATTGGTATTGAATGAATAATGGTTTAGTAAGAAAAATGGTTTATGAATTGGATTTGAAAAAAAAAAAAGTGGTTATTAAAATGGATATTGGAAATGTGGTGGAATTAGTTTCTAAAATGGGTAATTGGAATTAGATTTATGAAAAATGGATAGTAAATGGTTTATAAACAAAAATGGTTAATAGAAATGGTTTAAAGAATGGATAGTTGAATTTGGATATTTGAAATGTGAAATGATAAATGTGGATATTTGGTTTAGGAAATGGATTAGGGAAAAAATGGTTTAGATAGCAAAAAGTGGAATATGGAAAATTTGGTTAAAAGATGTGGATAATGGATAGCAAGTCTCTTTTTTCTTTTAGCCCAAAACCCATCTCGATTTTTTTTTGTTTATATGCCACATAACTAACCACAACTGAAACAACGACCATCTGAATCTGTTTGAACCCAAAACTCATATGCACCACTGCCTGATAAATTGAAGAATCTCAGCACAAGACATCTTGCTTTTGAACAAACACCTGTGACTTGAAATCACTTCATTATCTTTGACAAACCTGCACAACACACAGAGAGAAAAACAAGCAAACGACAACATATTTTTTGTATTTTTGGTTAGTAAATAGAAACAAATATAAAGCAAATAATAAAACACGCGGATATAGGTGATCTTGTCTGTGGTATGCAAAAAATGCAAATGATATGTGGGATCTTAGGGGCAAAAATTAGGGTATTACAGCTGGCGACTCTGTTTTTCCGCGCCACTCTCGCGTTTGTACCTGGATGAAAATCCTGGGAGCGACAACCGACACAACGACTCTATGCAAATGCGGTACCATCCATCCATCATCTCATCATCAGTTCATTCAGGAACTATTGGAATCATCGCTTGTTACTTAGGACCACTCATGTAACACCCTGTCGGGCAAACGATGTTCCCCGTCGCTTTAGGTCCTCTTTGTATAAGGCACACGACGTTTATGGATCGATTTAGGTCCTCTTTGTATAAGGTACACGATCCGATCGCTTTAGGTCCTCTTTGTATAAGGCACACGATCGTCTATAATCATCGCTTTAGGTCCTCTTTGTATAAGGCACACGATGTTATAGCGGATTCCCTATGGAATCGATTCGTCGCTCACACCCCACAAGGGCACACGACATCACAAGATGCATATCATGATGCTTGACACACAAGAACTCATGACAATCAAATGCATCACCACAATTCAACAATATGAATTATCTCATCATCATTATTCATGCATTGGAAATCAATTCAAACAATGCATTTCATCATAATCCACAAACCACAACAATCCAATGTATACACATATACAACCATGTGAACCACTTCAACATCCATAATCATGCATATACAATCAACATAACACAGTGCATTTACTTGCCCTTAGGCCACAAACCATCATCACAACATTTCATTACATGCATTCGCATCATATAACTTCCCACAAGTCATACGATATATATCAAAAGCCTATTGCATGATAACACCTCAAATACACACCATTAAAACGGTAAAAGTTGACAAAACAACACATTTCCAAATTCTCGACATAATTAAATCGGTCAACAATCTCAAAACCATTATAATAAGAAAGAACAGCTCAATAGCTTTCCAACGATACCAAGAATGTTCAAAACGGATAATCGGAACACAAGTTATGGAATCAACAAGAAATGGAATCGCGAAAAGACAAAATTCTGCACTCTCACTGGCCATACGCGTATTGCCTTGCTCACTCACCCATCCATACGCGTATTGCCCAAAGTGATACGTGTATGGGCAGAGACTGATTTTCCCAAAAAATCCCACTAAAACTTCAATACGCGTATTGCCTCACTCCATACACGTATTGCCCACTCTATACGCGTATTGCCTACATTCCTTCCTTGCCATACGCGTATTGCCCAATCCAATACGCGTATTGCCTTGTCTAATAAGCGTATGGGCAGCGAAAACCCATAAATTTTCCTGCATAATTTTTCTGCGAATTTTCCCCTAAAAATCCCATTTTTCATCCCCAAATCCATTTTTAACAGCAAAACAAGTACCCACAATTGTTCCTAAACACAGGGTAATCATACAACGCGATTTATATCGATTTCTAACAATGGTTCATCAATTTATCAATAAGGAAAACATTGTAATAATAACCAAAACACATACATAAACAACACATATACATACACGAGCAAGATATAATTGAAACTTCTCACCCTTACCCGATTAATCGTGCTTGAAACGGATGAATTCTCGATTTTCCTCTTTCTCCCCTTCTCTCTTTCTTTCTTCTCCTTTTCTTTCTCTTCTTTTCCCTTTTCTTTTCTCTCTTTTTCTCTCCACTTTCTATTTTAAGAAAAACATAACTAACCAAGCCAAAAGACCAAAATACCCCTACTCTCAAATATTTCGCAAACGCTCTCAAAACGCGATAAAACATAAACATACCGATGAAATATATTTCAGGAAATAAAAGTTGAAATGAAATTATAATTTAATGCAAATATTTTATCTATCAGAGAAATTAACCAATTAACTCAATTAGCAGGTAAAATACAATAAATTCACACATTTCACAAAATTCACATAAATGAAATAAATAAATACAATTAAACAAATCAGGGCGTTACGTTGATCGTGAGTAACTTATCGTCGTCCACGTGTGTAGAACTAGAAGAGGTTGTAAGAACCCAGTTCCAAGCACTTTCGGTGAGCAATGACAATCAATCAGAAAAAGGAACATCGATTTCCTCGTACAGAGATGCTCTCGAAGTGATCAAAAGTAACAATGCAAAGGATGGGGACAACTTGTCATTCCTACTGATAACAAGACGAAGAAAGGTCTTGATTTTTCTTTAAACTGTGCCCAGACAGCTACTAACGATGAAAATCTTCATCCCATTCAAAACTTCTTCCATAGTGGAGGTTTCCTTCACCCAGTGTCTCAAGAAGTACATACCATCAACGAGGGAGATTCCTCCGATACAGATGAGGAATAGAAGTCCTAACTTAACGAGGACGGTTATATGTCTTAGGACGAGGTGCCTACACCATTTTGCTATCCCACATAGAGTCCGAGATTTATACCGAGATCAAATGTCAAAATGATATACGGAGATTGTGATCCGGAAGGATGTCGTGCTCCACCCAACTCATTAGAGGAGGACACTCTGATGAAAGACAACTTTGACCACGACTATTATGGCCCAATGGATGGCCTGGAAGCCGTACCCAGGAGACTCAGGACAAAAGAGTCATCCCAAAGATGCATATCAGCTGAGCATCATTGAAAAGAATACCTGCGTCCCCACCATGTCATGGGATCAACACTCAGGGCATTCTGAAAATATCCAGCATAACGATGAATTTGCAAAGCTTGCAGGACTAGAATTCATCAACTATGCTTTTCCCGAGGTCAACGTCATCGAGAGAGATGACTCCTCCAGTTCCAAAGAAGTGTGGGACACCCTAGGACAACCGAGTGGCAAATTTGATTACCTGGTTAAATACACCGCTCCCGAAAGCTCTCATATCAGGCTCAAAGACATCCAACCAACTGGATGGGGAGATCTTCCTGAGAGTACAAATACTGTGCAAGATACAACTGAGGAATCCTCCTACAACAACTCTGCCTGGAAAGCAGATTCCAACGATCCTGTTCCACCAGAAATCAGCATTATTTCTGAAGATAAATCAAGAGGGAAAGTACCATACTTTGTGATTCATCGAGGAGTTCGCCGCCAATGGGTTGCTGTCAACGTTTTGAAAGTTATTCATAAGTCGAAGTAATTGTCGTCTTTGTCTTAACCTTTCACCTTGCCCAGGTGAAACAGATGTTTTGATAGGGCTCACTTTCTGTAAATACCCCTCTTCGCTTTGTCCAAAGTGACAGAGTTTTGTTTTATAGAGCTGTAGTTCCAAGAATCGACAAAATCATAAATAAAATAACGTTGTTCTGTAATTTTCGCATTTATTGCTGTTTTCTCTTTTCGCTTTTACAGAAAATGGTAATCCTAAAAAACAGCTCAAATAATAAAAACAATCATCTTTCAAAAAAAAATTTACACTGCACGCACTCTTGCATTTTCTCTATCCCTTCTAAAACAAATCATCACGTCATGCAGATTGCTTGTTTTAAACCCCATTGAAACATACGATCCAATGCCTTCTCCCAATTTTGAATTCCCGGTATTTGAGGCTAAAGAAGAAGATGACGGAGAAATACTATAAGAGATCTTCCGATTACTCAGACAAGAGGAAAGGTCCATTAAACCTCACAAAGAGCCGTTAGAAACGGTCAACTTGGGTTCAGAGGAAGAGAGAAAAGAAGTCAAGACTGGGGCACTAATCAGTCCAACTATCAAAGAAGGTTTGATAAAGCTTCTCAAAAAGTTTCCCGATGTATTTGCTTGGTCCTATCAAGACATGCCAGGATTGGATACCAGCATCGTGGAACATCATCTACTGTTGAGATCAGAATGTCCGCCAGTAAAACAGAGGTTGAGACGGGCTCATCCAGACATGGCCATCAAAATCAAAGAGGAAGTACAAAAACAGATTGACACGGGGTTCCTCACCACATCAGAATATCCTCAACGGTTAGCCAACATAGTACCCGTTCCGAAAAAGGACGAAAAGGTCAGAATGTGCGAAGACTACAGGGATTTGAACAAAGCAAGTCCAAAGGATCACTTTCCCTTACTGCACATAGACATGCTGGTAGACAGTATGGCAAAATTCATAGTATTCTCCTTCATGGACGGACTCTCGGGCTATAACCAAATCAAAATGGCGCCGAAATACATGGTAATGCCGTTCGGTTTGAAGAACGCCGAGGCAACCTATCAAAGGGCCATGACTACTCTATTTCATGACATGATACACAAAGAAATCGAAGTATATGTCGATGATATGATTGCCAAATCTAAAACAGAAGAGGAGCACGTGACCCACCTGTTAAATCTATTCGAGCGGTTGAGAAATTACAAACTCGACTTGAATCCCAATAAGTGCGCATTCAGTGTCCGTTCAGGGAAACTGCTAGGATTCATCGTCAGCCAGAAAGGAATTGAGGTTGATCCTGACAAGGTCAAGGCCATTCAAGAAATGCCTTCTCCAAAGACTGAAAAACAAGTCAGAGGATTCCTGGGACGTCTGAATTACATTTCCATATTTATATTCCTCATGACCATAACATGTGCACCGATTTTCAAATTACTCAAAAAGAATCAGGACTGCGTTTGGACAGAAGATTGCCAAACCGCCTTTGACAGTATCAAGGAATACCTGTCGAACCCACCAGTTCTATCACCTCCAGTGGAAGGAAAACCACTGATCATATACCTAACAGTCTTGGAAAACTCTATGGGTAGTGTACTTGGCCAACAAGACGAAACGAAAAGGAAAGAGTCTGCCATTTACTATTTGAGCAAGAAATTCACCGACTAAGAAACTTAGTACACTATGCTTGAGAAAACTTGCTGTGCTTTAGCTTGGGCAGCCAAACGTCTGCGCCAGTATATGATTCGTCACACTACTTGGTTAATCTCCGAAATGGATCCAATCAAGTACGTCTTTGAAAAACCTTCTCTCACGGGAAGGATAGCCCGTTGGCAGATGTTGTTATCAGAATACGACATTAAGTACCATGCTCAGAAAGCCGTAAAAGGAAGTACTTTAGTCGATCATTTGGCTCATCAACCGATTGACGATCAGGAATTAGTCGGGTTTGACTTCCCAGAAGAAGATGTCATGTATTTGAAAAGGAAAGACTGCGATGAACCACTACCCAGTGAAGGGCCAAAACCAGGTTCCAATGGGGACTCATCTTTGATGGAGTTGTCAATCATTATGGAAATGGAATTGGGGCAATCATCATAATACCTCAGGGTACCCACATTCCTTTCACCGCCCGACTGACATTCAAGTGTACAAACAACGAGGCCGAATACAAAGCTTGTATTATGGGTCTCGAAGAAGCGATCGACTTAAGGATCAAGAACTTGGATGTATATGGCGACTCAGCTCTGGTTATCAATCAAATCAAAGGAGATTGACCAATACGGGTTGATTCCTTACAAATATTACGCGAGAAGGTTGTTACCCTTCTTTAACAGAATCGAGTTTCATCACATCCCTCGTGAAGAGAATCACATGGTTGATGCATTAGCCACTCTCTTCCATGATTAGTGTAGGTCAATGGAATGACATACCTAAGATTGACATAATGCGCCTAGAAAGGCCCGCTTACATCTTCATGACTGAAGCAGTCATAGACGATAAACCTTGGTAGCACGATATCAAATGCTTCCTTCAGAAACAAGAGTACCCACCTGGGGCATCCAGAAAGGATAGAAGGACCCTCAGAAGGCTGGCTGGCAGCTTCTTCCTGAGCGGTGATACACTTTATAAGAGAAATTTTGACATGGTCTTGCTTCGATGTGTAGACAGACCAGAGGCAGACATACTGATAAAAGAAATTCACGAAGGATCCTTTGGCACTCATGCCAACGGACACACAATGGCGAGAAAAATTCTGAGAGCAGGGTACTACTGGTTGATCATGGAATCCGACTGCTACAAGTACATGAGGAGATGTCACAAGTGTCAGATATACTCAGACAGAATCCATGTACCGCCAACACATCTCAAAGTTCTCTCTTCCCCATGGCCTTTTTCCATATGGGGAATCGACATGATTGGCATGATCGAACCCAAGACTTCGAACGGACATCAGTTTATCCTGGTAGCCATTGATTACTTCACCAAGTGGGTCGAAGCAGCGTCATACGCTGTCATACCCCAAATTTTGACCACTAAGATTCCCATCATGGTGCAAATCATCATCATAATATGGATGAACCATCATACCTCATTAGTCTCACCAAAGATGGGTGAGCATCTACTACAATCAAACTTTGGGTTTCAAGCCCTCTCAGTGCTCTTAGACAAAGGATCAATCAAGAAATTACATCTTCAACTTGTCTAAACCTCTCAAACATCCACAATGGATCAAGAGGACTCCCACATCAAGGATCAAGCACAAGGCTACAACATTCCAAGTGGATTAAACCTCAAGATCGCCAGTGTCACCAAATTAGGGTTTTGGTCGACCAAGGCCTCCAGTTGGAATTTTTCCTCTGGGCATGAGCCAATGCTTCAAAGCATAACCCAATATGCTCTAAGGGACATCATGGACCCAACCATCAAGTCAATTTAACCTCAGGGGAGGCATTCATAAAAAAACAAGAATTAGGGTTTCTTGACCTAATTCACCCCTAAGTTGACTTTTGGGACAAAACATGAGCCAAGACCTCAAGACATGATTTGAGGGTCCCTAGTAAACCACATTGATCCATTTGCAACAATGGATTGATCCAAGAAGCTTGATTCACAAGTTTCAAGTTCATCAGAACCACAATTAGGGTTTCGCGGAAAAAGTCAACTGTACCTTTGACTTTTGACCAGGACATGCTCCCAAACCTTGGGACATGATTCACAACACCCTATAACACCTATGAAATCAATCCATAAAGTTTGATTTAGGTCAAGGACTTGATTTCATAGAGGATCCACAGTTTGGAATTCATTTGATAAAAAGTCAACTGTGCCCAAAAGTCAAAGTTTGACTTTTTGATTTTTTGATCAATTATGGTTCCCTAACCCTAAAATGATGTTAATGTGTGATTGGAATCATCATTCATCAAGAAAAATCAAGAAAAGTGGGATAACTTGTAAGAGGGGTAACCATAAAAAACTTAGAAATTTTCTAAGCTATGGAACAAAGTGGCTAGAGTACCAACTTCTAAGGATCATAACTTGAGATCCAAGCAACCATTTTGGCTGATCCAAAGATGGATTTGTAGCTCTCATGGCATACTTTAAAAGTGCCAAATACACCTCACTCCAATTCTTCATGGATTTTTAGTTATGGAGTGACCAAAATGACAAAAACATGAAAATGCCACTTTTTCCAACACTTAGTGAAATTTTCACTTAAGTCAGAATCTGTTTCACTTTTTTCAAAATGTAGGGGCATTTTGCACTTAGATCCAAAAAGTGTCAAGACAAACTATGATCACACATATGTTGTATCATATGAGAGCTTTCCAAAATGGAAAAGAACTCCATCAAATCCCATTTGAGCTAAGAGCTATGACAATGGCAATATGCCTTGCTGCAACTGTCATGGCAAGGCAGATTTGTGCATTTTGCTCGATTTGATCAAATTGTACAAATGACAAACAAGTTTATCCATCTGAACACCTCAGGGAGGGACCAAGGAGGGACAAACACTGATCCATAAGCCTCCCAAGTCTTTGGAACTAAAAATAGCATGCCAAACCTAGAAATGTCGAAAGTGGGGACAAGGCTCCAATTTTGTTTTGAAACATTCAATGGAAGCACGAAGGTGGCATGAACTGAGCCATTTCCAACTGAATGAGTCAAGGATGATCTCTGAATTAGGGAACCAGCAGCCTGTGCTCTAACCTCTAGATTGACTAGAGGAGACTTGAGATTCCAAAATGAAACCATTGGCCAAACCTCTGCAGCAGTTGTCGTTCACTATTGCTTGCAAAATAAACTTGACACACTATAAATAGAGCTCATTTGTGCTCAGTTTAAGTACACCAAAGCCATCAAACAGATGCTTTCCTCAAAATCACCTTCTCACTTTCAAATTTTCCTTCCAAAGCAAGTCACTATCGGGTTTTGAGTTTGAGAGCTATTCCAACCAAACCAATCACACACACACCTCATAAACATCATATAGAAGTGATCCAAACACTTAAACAACAACTGTAACACTGATTTCCCAGAATCACCAGCCAGTTGCTCAAGGTTTTAACCAAGTTGCAACTGAGATGCCATGAAGTCATCCAGCCATTTCCAATCAAGTCCAAGCATTCAAACACACTCCATATGGTGTAGGGAAGCTGTTCAGATCATCACAACTCATCTGTAACACCTCCAACCCAAAAATCACTTTGCTCTTGCTGTCACGACCTTCAAGTAAGCCTAAACTTGGTCATCTCTTAATCTATGCATATTTCCTCGCACAATACTTTTGCCAAATGTTCATAATCATGCATAGAATCTTTCCCCTTAATTAATTGCTTTGTTTGAATCGTGTATCAAAATTCTCAGCCTTCATGCAAATTTTAGGGTTCTTGAGGTTTTGTCTTGATTTCTTATTCCATGCTTAAAATAAATGAAATTAAAGACCATAGACATTATCGTGAGGTGAAAACGAGCAGATTGATATGTGGATTGTGTGATTTCATTAAGTATTGAGTGAGATTGGATAGAAAATGCAAATCAGACCAAACTCAGAACACACGCGTGTTCTTTCCATGTTCTTGGCTCCCTTTTTGAAAATTCAAATATTTGAATTTTGTGATTTTATTTAATTGATTCAAAAATTAATTTCTCTCTGAATTTTAATGATTTTGAGTTGATTCTTTTTTTAATAATTCACAAAAATGTTAAAATATTTTATTTTCCCAAAAATTCCCAAAAATGTTATTTATTTCATATATTTGATATTTTTGCAAAGAATTAATGTTTTATTTGTTTTTAACATTTGAAATATTTGTTCCTTCTTGATTTCCCAAACTTAATTGATTTTCAATCATTTTGTGGATATAAACATGATTTTTCAAACATTAATCCAAGATCACAACTTGTTTTTCACACATGCTTATTAATTTTGATCATTTTAATTAAATTTTTATTTAATTAAAATCCCTTTTGAAATTAATTTAGGGTTTTGATTTTAATCACCATAAACAAATCATTTTCAAACACTCATGGGCCTCTAATAGAGTGCAAGACCCAACCCCTCTTGAAGACCAAAATATTTTGGGCCTCAGTGTATTGTATAAGTCCCGATACCGCCAAAACGTATGGCGCGATCGTTTCAAACTCTTCGGGCCTCTATTAGAGTGTAAGACCCATACCCTTTGTAAATACACCACTTTTTGGGCCTCAGTCATTGTTTAAGTCCCACTGTATTTTCAAAAACAACGGCGCGATCGTCGCCTTGTTAACAAAACCAATTGGGCCTCTCCTCGAGCTATAAGTCCCATTCCTTTTCAAAAACAAAAACTTTAGGGCTCTAATAGAGTGTAAGACCCAATCCCCTTTTAACCAAAACCATTTTGGGCCTCAAACATGTATAAGTCCCTCTGCGTTAAAAGAAAAATCTCGGCGCAATCGCCAGTTCAAAAATCAAACCATTTGGGCCTTCCCTCGTGTTGTAAGCCCCATTTCTTTTCTTTTCAAAATATTTAGGCCTCTAATAGAGTGTAAGACCCATCCCCTTGTACATAGAAACTTTTTGGGCCTCACGTATTGTATAAGTCCCTCTGTACTGTTTTTAAAACAACGGTGCGATCATCGTTAAAACTTGGGCATCTCCTTAAGCTGTAAGCCCCAACAATCTTTTCAAAGCACTTTCTTCTTTGATTTTGAATTAAAATATATGTTGTCATCAAAACTTTCTTTAATTTATTTGTTGAACAACTAACCAAACATAATGGAAGCTCTACAACGGGTAAGTGTTTATCCGCTTTCATTTAGCACTTTCATATATATATATATATAACTGTATTGTGGGGCTGTTTCACTGTAAGTCTTCTTTCACATACTTTTATATACTTGTCACATATCCACTGTGTAATACTAGTATAGTTATTTAGAGTTTTCCCTGGCAACTACGTCTAGAATTAGGTAAAGCCATGTTGGTCACTCTTAAATACAAACAAAACTAGATCCCCCATAGGATTCCAAATACAATCTTCCCTCCTCTTGGGGTTAAACAATATGGAACAAAGAGAAAGGCAGTATTCTCGGTGACCCTTTTCTCAGACTGTCACCCTTAGAAATTGTCAAAGAAACTCTAACTCCCCAGAGATGATCTTTTCTCCGTGAATGGCATCTCTTGAGTTTCTTCCAAATTCTCGAACTTTCCTGGAATGATCTCTTTTCTGTGAATTGCATTTCTTGAATTTCTCTTGGTTTGGGGACCCACATGCTTCCTAAAAGCATCCCCGCCCCCTCTTGGGCGTTGTACAAGGACCCTTCGGCTTCTTAGAAGTTCTCATGCCTTCTCTTGGGCTTAATACAAGGACCCTAACGACCTCTTAAAGGTATAAGACAGAACTTAGTCATCCTTTGCTAGAGCAGTCTTTCCCGCGTCAAAACTCTGGCTATTGTAGGGTTGATACTCATCCCTTAATGCTCGTGCCTCCTCTTGGGCATTGTACAAAAGATAAAACTCTAGACTTGGACAGTCTAAAACTCTTGAGTCTCAAAGACATTCTCAAGTTCCTTTCAAACATAGGAAGAAACACTGATCACTCTGAAACCCGGTCTCTCTCATGAGAGTTCCCCACACATGGACCCGCTTCAGGATCTAAATAATCCTCAGCAATAAATTAGCCTCCTCTTGGGCTCTGTACAAATGATTCCCACTAGCAAAGCTAACCTTTTCAGACTCTCTTGTTGAGTCAATCACTTTCAGCCTCCGTCTTGGGCTTTGTACAAGACATATAAAAAACCCACTCTCTTGTTGAGTATAAAGGATTCTCTTGTTGAGTCAACTTTTAGCCTCTATCTCGGGCTTCGTACGAGGTAGAAAAACACTCTCTTGTTGATTATAAAAGATTCTCTTGTTGAGTCAACTTTTAGCCTCCGTCTTGGGCTTTGTACAAGACAGATAGTAAAACACTCTCTTGCTGAGTATAAAAGACTCTCTTGTTGAGTCAAACCCTTTTTAACCTCTGTCTTGGGCTTTGTACAAGACATAGAAAATCACTCTCTTGTTGAGTATAAAAGACTCTCTTGTTGAGTCAATCTCCTTTTAGCCTCAATCTCGGGCTTCGTACGAGACCACAAATCACTCTCTTGTTGAGTATAAAAGACTCTTATTGAGTCAATCAATCTTCATACTCTCTTGTTGAGTCAATCACCTATTAAAGACTCTCTTGTTGAGTCAACCCTTTTTTAGCCTCCGTCTTGGGCTTTATACAAGACAGATAAAAGTACTCTCTTGTTGAGTCAAGCCCTTTCAGCCTCCATCTTGGGCTTTATACAAGATACATTCTCCCCAACGGAGTCAAAATCCCTTTTAGCCTTAATCTTGGGCTTTGTACAAGACAGGAAGAACATTTTCCTATGGAAAAGTCAAACTTCTAGCCTCCTCTTAGGCTTTGTATAAAGAAAACCCCGATTGAGTCAATCAACCTTTTAGCATCAAATTTGTGCGTTACTCACAACATACAAACATCAACAACTCCTCTTTAGAGATGACAAATTCTCTTTTAGTCAAAACCCTTTAGCTTCATATCTTGGGCTTTGAACAAGATACAAACGACCCTTCAGCCTCATATCTTGGGCTTTGAACAAGATACAAACCCTTTAGCTTCACGTCTTAGGCTTTGAACAAGACACCAAAACAACCTTTTTCCTCCCATAGAATAGGAGGAGCTACGATCGCTGTGATTTCCCTGTTTCGGGAATATGTAGGCATAAGATTGCCAAAATCTTAGCGAGCACACTAATCAAAAACCCAAAATCCCGTACCTTCATACATCAATCGAAAAGCATCAGACCTAGTACCTCACAAATAATCCAGACACTTGTATTCTTAAGAAAATAACCCTAAGAAGGACCCCCCTATTTTGATAGCATCTGTAAACCAACAGTTTTGACTATTTAACCTCAGTATGCAAGCAGGGTTAATTGGAGACATCTATTTCCCTTCCTTAATCAGCTTAACAGGATAAAAAATGAATCGAACTGTAGTACCTAAGCGATAGTGATTTGAAACCACAAAAATCGCGCTACAGAAAAATGGCGACCATAGTGGGAGGCATTCTTTCTTGCATTCCCAAGGGATGAAACCTTAAGTTCTCGAAGTGTCACAGAAATGGCAACTCTGCTGGGGAGTCATTGTCTGTATAGGATCATAAGACTAGAGGTCTAGGATCTTAAGACAAATATATTAGTTCCTGGATTGGCTGGAATTTTGGTAAAACAAAGTATATTCAATGTTGATGTCAAGGTGCTGATGTTGCAACATTGAAGTCTTAACACTGGGCTGTGTTAAGTAAGTTATTGCTGAAGTTGGATGTCTGATGTCACATAGGCGATGTTGTGACATTAGATCTGTAGAATTAATAACATCAGGTTGTGATGTTGTTAGGGTTGCGTATTAGCTGGAATTGTGGAGAGCAAGCTGTCTCATTGGATGCGAATATCTTGGGATAGATATTTGCTGCTGCATAGGAGATTTGCTGCTGATTTGTAGGAGATTTAAAAGGTTGAAGATTTAAAAAGATTTTAGGAGAAAATTGGTTTTAATATTCAGTTTTAAACAAAAAATCTGGGAGATATTGTAGCAAGTCCAAGACCAATTCAAGGAGCTATATAAAGCGCACAAGACCAAAGGAAAAGGTACATAAATACAGAGAGAAGATCAAGAGCATATGCTGAGTGTCTTGAGTATTTTGTACGAGTTGTATTTACACTATTCTAGGGTTTGAATAGGTGTTGAGTTTCTGTCCTCTCTAGAAGCTGTGAAGTAATAGAGAGTGTTTGCTTGATCAAAGCTGTGAAGTAAGATCAAGGGTACTCAAAGTGGGTTCTTTGAGTGTTTGTAAGGGATTGAGTGGTGTTCTCATACCTAAGTGGTTTCTTAGGTAGGAAGTCATTAGTAGAGTATAAGTTTAGGAGATTGTCAACGGGTTGTTGAGTCTGTAAATTATATCTACAAGTAGTGAATTCCATCCCTGGCTTGGTAGCCCCCAGAGTAGGTTGGTTATAACCAAACTGGGTCAACAATTCTTGGTGTTATTTTACTGTTATTGCTGTCCATTGTGCAGAGTGTGTTGTTGTGACATCACACCTTAACATCATACGTCTGATACCAGAATTTCAATTGGTATCAGAGCAGGCATCCTGTCTGTCTCTGGGTGAGATATAGGGAAGTTACTTTCTGGTGTAAAGATGGACAAAGAAGTTGGAGGATTCGTCAACAGACCCCCTATTTTGGATGGATCCAATTATGACTATTGGAAGCTAAGGATGACCACTTTCTTAAAATCTTTGGACAGTATGGCTTGGAAGGCTGTTATTAAAGAATGGAAAGCTCCTGTCGTGTGTGAGAAGGATGATGCTGGCAAAGATAAAGAAGGCACCTCTAAGCCAAAGCCTGAAGAAGAGTGGACCAAGGAGGAAGATGAGCTTTCCCTTGGAAATTCCAAAGCTCTGAATGCCATATTTAATGGAGTGGACAAGAATATCTTTAGGTTAATCAATACCTGTGAAGTTGCTAAACAAGCATGGGATATCTTGCAGGCTACTCATGAAGGAACATCTAGAGTCAAGATGTCAAGACTTCAGATTTTAACATCAAAATTTAAAAGCCTGAAGATGAAGGAAGATGAGGCTATTCATGATTTCCACATGAGTGTTCTTGAGCTGGCTAATGCATCCAGTGTTCTTGGTGAGAAGATGTCAGATGAAAAGCTTGTGAGAAAGATTCTTAGGTCCCTACCTAAGAAGTATAAGATGAAGGTTACTACCATTGAAGAATCACAAGACATCAGCAAGATGAGAGTTGATGAGCTCATTGGATCTCTTCAAACCTTTGAGCTTGGGTTGAATGAGGAAGAACCAGAAAAGAAGCCAAAGAGTATAGCCCTGGTGACAAATGGTGAAGAAGAGAAAGGGAAGAGATCTGAATCCCAGGAGGATCTATCTCAGACCATAGTGATGTTGGGAAGACAGTTCACCAAATTATTCAAGAGAATGAATAATAACTCCAGGCCTAATGTCAAGAACATGACTTCTGACACCAGCAAGAAGGATGAAGAGAAAACTGCCCAAGATAAAGGAGTGCAGTGCTTTGAGTGTGAAGGGTATGAACATGTCAAGAAAGAATGTCCCACTTTCTTGAAAAAGCAGAAGAAGGGCATGAAAGTTTCCTGGTCTGACTCAGATAGTGAAAGTGAAGGTGAGTCAGCAAAGCATGTTAGAGCCCTAACAGGAGCTGTTGTATCTGATGATGATTCTAGTGATGGAGAAGTAACTTATGAGGAGTTAGCATCTACTTATCAAGAGCTGTGTTTAAAAAGTGCTGAGATTTGTCAAGAAAACAAGTGCCACAAGCAACAGATTGCTCAGCTAGAGAATGAAAAGACTGATCTTGAAAATGAAGTGGTGCTAGTTAGAGCTCACCTTGATCAAATGACCAAGTCTGTTAGGATGCTAAGTTATGGTACAGACACAGTTGACAAGATCCTTTAGTCAGAAAAAGCTGCTGGAGATAAAGCTGGGATAGGTTATGTGGTTGAGGATAAGGGAACTTCAGAAGGAAGCACTTCAGGTTCAAAGAAGGAAGTGTCACAACTTTCATCTCAACATCAGCCAAAGAAGCAGGATCCTACCCCTAAGAAAGCTGATGTTTCCCAACCAAAGAAGATTGAGAAGAAGACTGGTCCCTATCAGAAGAGAAAGCAGCCACAAGGAGCTAGTCAGTATATGCCCCCACAATACCACGAGAGCATGCAAGCTGCTCAGTTCAAACAGCACATGTCTCATCAGGTGTCTCAACATCAGGACAACTGGTATGGTTATGGATATGGATACACCAATGATGTTCCTTATATCTATGGAAGAAGAAAGCCACACCATCATGGGAGACAATCAAGGAAACAACATTCTCAGTTTGGTTATGGGAGAAGATACCATCATAATAGATGGCAGGGCAGTTATGGTAGGAGGAGACCACATTATGGATGGCAGCATAAGCAATCTCATCATGGCAGAAGATTCAGAGATGAAAGGGTGAGATGCTATTATTGTGGAAGGTTTGGACATATGCAGTACTCTTGCTACAAGCTGCATGGATACCCTCAACCTCAAAACAGATGGAGAGAGCACAGGCCCAAAGTTATTAAACAATGGGTACCTAAGGAGAAGGTGAAGTGCTTGTTGGCTCACTTGGATGACAAAGAGGCTAAAGAAGGAACATGGTATTTTGACAGTGGGTGTTCCAAACACATGTCTGGATGTAGATCCATGTTTGCTGAACTTAGTCATTGCCCCTCTCATGAAGTTATATTTGGCAATGGAGAAAAAGGTGTTGTTGCAGGAGTTGGGAAAGTGCAAGGTGATGGTAGACCTGAACTTGACAATGTTCTGTTTATCAGTGGCTTAAGTGCAAATTTGATTAGCATAAGCCAGTTGTGTGATGAAGGTTACAAGGTAAACTACACTAAGAATGATTGTGTGGTTTCTGATGAGCATAATCAGGTTGTTATGAAGGGTGCCAGAACCAAAGACAATTGCTATCAGTGGATTTCTCTTGAAGGAGATTCAACTAGTGATGTTCAAGTTGATGTTATAACATCAGACTGTGACATCAGAATGCTGAAAGGTCACTCAGAGTTAATGAGTCCTGATGTGAATGTTTTAAAAGGAAAGTTTTTATGGAGGGAAAAAGTCATTGACACTCCAAATCAAGCTCCTAGCCTCAGAACCCCCTTTCACGGTACTGCAACATCACGCTTCTTCAAAGCTCTGTTCTCACAACGAATCAACTCCTTCAACTTCAAGAATCAACTCTCACTGAAAAGAGTCATGGCGTCTCCATCCAAGAAATCTGAGTGTCAGAGTTCCACAAAAGAAAGAGCTAGGTTTCCACTGATGAAGGTTCCGCATTCAATCCCATGGACATTGAGCCCCTCTCAACCATTCTTCCTGAATCAGGTAAATCTAGACCTTCTAAACTTGTTCCAAAAAGGGCTAGGACTATTTTTAGAGATAATGAAATGAAAAAGCTTGTTACGAGTGTGCTATTTAGTAATAAAACAGCACCTAGGTCATCCACTTCTCAAACTGTTGAGGAAAGGGTAGACGTGGATAAAAGATTAGGTCAGATGGTTGATACAATATTTGAGAAAGGGCTCCCTATAAAGGGTATATCTAGACCACTGAGACAAATGCCTGCGGAACATTCCGAAAGGGAAAAGAGCGACATGCGAAGTGCAGCTACAAATCTTCATAGACTTGCTATGTCTGTTATTGAAGATTCTGAAGTAAGAAGAGAAGAAGATGATGTGCAGGAGGAAGCTAATGTTAAGGAAGATGTTGGAACTTCACCTGCTGAAACTACTCCTGGTGAAGATAAGAATGAGGATGTGATCAATGTGGTTGACTTATCTGATGATGAAGTCATTGGAAAAGTTGTTCCAAGTATAGCTAAGAGACTGAAGACAAGGAAAGGAAAGACCGTTGAATCCTCTCCAAAGAAGTCTGAAGGCAAGAAAAAAACTGATGTTGGTCCAACCAAGCCATGGAGCAAAGTGGCTGTGAAATCCAAAAAGAGGAAAATAAGGGAAGACTCTAATTCTGACCGTGATGATGAGGATGATGTTCATGACATCACACCTATCAGAAGGACAATTTTGAAGAGAATCTCTGACAAAGTCCCTGAAGTTCCAGTCGACAACATTTCCTTTCATTATGCCAGCAGTACATCAGTATGGAAATTTGTATGTCAGAGAAGACTGGTCCTAGAGAGGGAGCTTGGAAAAGAAGCTTTAGAAATAAAGGATATCATGGAGCTGATTAATGAGGCTGGATTGGTAAAGACTGTGACCAAGTTTCCTAAGTGCTATGAAAGTCTTGTCAAAGAATTTGTTGTCAATATTTCTGGAAATATTACTGATAAAAAAAGCATTGATTTCATGAAAGTTTATGTGAGAGGAAAGTGCATTAATTTCTCTCCTAGTACTATCAATAAGTATCTAGGAAAAGATGATGAAGAGTATAGTGAACTTGAGATGACTGATAATGATATATGTAAAGAGATTACAGCTGGTCAGATAAGGGTTTGGCCATTGAAAAGGAAGTTGCCGGCCAGTAAACTTAGCATCAAGTATGCAATTCTTCACAGAATTGGTGCTGCCAACTGGGTGCCAACAAACCACAAGACAACAATCGCTGTTGGATTGGGCAGGTTTATCTGTACTATTGGGAAGAAGATTAAGTTTGACTATGGCAGTTACATCTTTGAGCAAGTGGTGAAACATCCTGGAACAAACGCTATCAAGTTACCCATAGCATTCCCATCTCTTTTGTGTGGTATCATCTTGGAGCAACATCCTGAAACTTTAACAAGCTCAGACATAGCGTGCCAAAGGAAGACAGCCTTGTCCCTACACCCTAAACTATTTTCAGGACATCATGTTCCAGACATTGTTCTAACATCAACTGCTGAAGTCAAGAAGAAGACTACAAAGGCTGAACTGATCGAAGAATTGAAGACCATGTGCAAAGACCTTGATGAAGTCATCAGTACCAGTTTGGTTAGAAAAGAGAGACTTGAAAAGCTGATCCAGCAGTTAGAACTGAATCGTGGTGATGATGATGTTGATGGCTCTGAGGAAGATGAAGTTGATAAGTGTGAAAATGCCAGTGGGGATAGCTCAGAGGAGGAGGAAGAGAATCCTGGAGAACAATCTAGTTCAGAAGAAGACTAGCTTATCTTCTCTTGCCTTTTGTAGTTTTGTTATTAGTTTAGTTTTTGTTTGTTGGTTTTGTAATTTGAATTTTGTGCTGGTTTATGCACTGTTTATGTTTTTAGTTTCCTTCTATGATTTGTTTTGCCTGTTTGCTAACTGAGAGGCTAACAATGAGAGCTAGGGTATACTGACTATAGTTAATAGGGCTTCTAACAGAAGTTTGACTAATTGTGGCTAAAAAGGGGGAGAAAATAGCCAAGATAGTCAAGAGTATCAAAGTATCATTGCCAAATGCTGCCAGTGTGATGCAGATATTAAGGGGGAGATAAGTTGTTAAAAGATGTTTAGTTGAAAAGTGGTAATACAGTTATTGAGGAGGAGTTTTTGACTGAGCTAGTGAAGAGTTCATAACATTTGAAGAGTGCAGCCAAGTAGACATCAAGGGGGAGAGAAGTGCTGCACATTGTGAGCTACTGAACAGCTGTGATGCTGGTTCATGTTTTCAAGGGGGAGCACCAATTAGCTTTTGTCAATAATGAAGATGGTGCTGTAGCAGATCAAGTAATGAAGACTATGAAGATTGTCAAACTGCTGCTGATTAAGAGTTTCAAAATTCTGAAGATTATTCCGCTGCTGAAGTCTCTGAAGGTGCAGAGTGCAGAAGTTGATTGCAGATGCAGAGAGTGTTTTAGCCAAAATTAGCCAAAAGGGGAGATTGTTAGTTCCTGGATTGGCTGGAATTTTGGTAAAACAAAGTATATTCAATGTTGATGTCAAGGTGCTGATGTTGCAACATTGAAGTCTTAACACTGGGCTGTGTTAAGTAAGTTATTGTTGAAGTTGGATGTCTGATGTCACATAGGCGATGTTGTGACATTAGATCTACAGAATTAATAACATCAAGTTGTGATGTTGTTAGGGTTGCGTATTAGCTGGAATTGTGGAGAGCAAGCTGTCTCATTGGATGCGAATATCTTGGGATAGATATTTGCTGCTGCATAGGAGATCTGCTGCAGATTTGTAGGAGATTTAAAAGGTTGAAGATTTAAAAAGATTTTAGGAGAAAATCTGTTTTAATATTCAGTTTTAAATAACAAATCTGGGAGATATTGTAGCAAGCCCAAAACCAATTCAAGGAGCTATATAAAGCGCACAAGACCAAAGGAAAAGGTATAAAAATACAGAGAGAAGATCAAGAGCATAGGTTGAGTGTCTTGAGTATTTTGTATGAGTTGTATTTACACTATTCTAGGGTTTGAATAGGTGTTGAGTTTCTGTCCTCTCTAGAAGCTGTGAAGTAATAGAGAGTGTTTGCTTGATCAAAGCTGTGAAGTAAGATCAAGGGTACTCAAAGTGGGTTCTTTGAGTGTTTGTAAGGAATTGAGTGGTGTTCTCATACCTAAGTGGATTCTTAGGTAGGAAGTCATTAGTAGAGTATAAGTTTAGGAGATTGTCAACGGGTTGTTGAGTCTGTAAATTATATCTACAAGTAGTGAATTCCATCCCTGGCTTGGTAGCCCCCAGAGTAGGTTGGTTATAACCGAACTGGGTCAACAATTCTTGGTGTTATTTTACTGTTATTGCTGTCCATTGTGCAGAGTGTGTTGTTGTGACATCACACCTTAACATCACACGTCTGATACCAGAATTTCAAAATATATATACTGTTTTTCCTAATTGATATCCGTATTTATTTTTCTGCTAATGGGAATGCGTGTGATGCCACATGTGGAAAGATTGACTATACACCTAAGATAGGGGATGGCATTATACGGGTAATCTTACGGGGAGTGAATCCAAGTTAAGAGTTCCCGGTCGACCATCAAACTCAGTGGAGACTCCCTTTGCAGATACATTACCTATACGACTTCGGTTGTAGAAAGTAGTGTGGTCGATTGGGTTATCTGAGAAGCTGAGGTTTTTAGTAGTCTGAAACCATTTTGTAGTGCGGAAGCTATCGGGAATAGTTGTCACGCGATACTACCCTCATTTGAGATCACTCAAAGATACATCAGCTCGGTGGCGATCCGCTTGCTGTTGTTATCCTAAGAGGGGTCAATGATTTTGCGGACATGTACAAAAAATCACCAGTATAAACCTTTGGGGATGGGTAGAGCCTTGACTTCATGACACTGACCCTTTGACCCCATGGTTTTTCTATGTTTTTGTGTGTTGCATTCATACATTCATTTAAAAAACATTAAAAAACAAAGAAAAATCTTCTCTTCTAGTCTTTGTTTTTCAAATTAAACTAAGACAATGATTGCAAATGTCAGATAAAGAGATTGCTAATGGATTTCGGTAGAAGGAAAACTCATAAGTACACCTTCAAGGTTCCAAAACTAGAGGATTTAAGAGTTCTGGCAAGGATGATAACTAACCCTGAGGCTTTCAGAGCCAAGTATGAAGGACTTTTGTCCTTGTTAAGGGTCCATGTAATCGAAGGAATCCTGTCCACACTAATCCAGTTCTACGATCCGGTCTATCAGTGTTTCGTATTCCCAGATTATCAACTAGCACCAACATTGGAGGAGTACTCTCACCTGAATGATTTACATATTACTGATCAAGCTCCCTTTTCTGGACTGGAAGAAATTCCAAAGGATCAAACCATTACAAGAGCAATCTATTTGGACGAATCAGAAGTGATGACTCACATGACCACTAAGGGTGGAATCTAGGGTTTTCCAGCCTAGTTCTTAATAAAGAAAGCTCTGTACTTTGCTAGTATAGGGAACGTGTCCGCTTTCGAAAGCATCTTTGTTTTTCTTACCTACGAGATATTTCTGTTTCCCAACTTTGATTACTTCGTTGATATCAACGCCATTAAGATTTTTCTGATTGGAAACCTTGTACCGACCTTGCTCGCAGATACTTACCATTCGGTACACTTAAGGAATTTGTATAGCAGAGGAATGATCACTTGTTGTGTACCCCTGCTCTATAAATGGTTCATTTCCCACTTGCCAAAGTCTGCTACATTTTGGGATCAAAAGAATACTTTATGTTGGTCGCAGATAATCATGTCTCTTACCAACTTTGACATCGATTGGTACAATCAAATCTATGACGGGATCAGAATCATCGACCGTTGTGGAAATTTCCCGAATATACCCCTTATAGGAACTAAGGGGGAATCAACTATCATCCAGTTTTAGTTCGTCGTCAATTTGGATACCCGATGAGGCATGTCCCGCGTAATGCTCATCTGGAAGGTCTTTTCTTCAAGGAAGGAGAAAATGGCAGAGCACTAAAGACGGAAATAGTGCATACCTGGAAACACATTCATAGGAAAGGAAGAGAGTCTCTAGGAAAATTAGACTGTGTCTCGGTGGAGCCTTATCTCCACTGGGTACAAACTAGAGCTCTCAAGCTAAGGATGCCTTACCCTCGTCAGGAAGTTCTTCCATTAAGGGACCCCGTCCTTTACTTTATGTCTGATACAGTAAAACTTCAGGTTACTCTCAACAAAGTTCAGCAGGAGAAGAGGTCTTGGAGGAACAAGTACCGTATTCTCAATGTGGAGTGTAAGAAAATATATCAACTATTGAAAGATAAAGATGCTCTGATCGAGATTTTAGAGCAACATGTTGTAGAAAATTAGGATGACCAGAGGAATTTGCTCGCTCCTTTCACTTGGCAAAGGAATGACGACCCGACAACGACACAAGAGCCCCGGTCAAAGAAAATGAAAGTACCAGAACCAGCACCTGAGCCCGCTTCAGAGAGGACTCAGGACCCATAAGTTTAAATTTCCTTTTGCAACACTATGTAAATTACTGCATTTCTATTCTACAATCTTTGAATTCAATAAAACGGTGTTTCCCCACTGTTTGATATTTGCAATCCAATTGTTGAAGTTTATTTTGATTAAACAAAAATTAATATAATTATTCATCATTCTCACATAACGCATTCTTCTTACCTACGAATCTCACATTTGCGTCCCGATTCTAGAGTCAAACTGTCTCATTCGTACAATACTCGGGCCAATCGACAGAAAAAGATGGATGATCTCGAAGAAGAGAACAAAGAGTTGAGGGAAGAAATCGACACTCTGAAAGAGGATATGAGAAAGCTTCATAACGACATGCAAGCTCTGGAAGAAGCTCAGATGCAACAACAAAGGACTATAATCTCAGAGATCACATCAATGCCCATAGTGGAGAAGTATGATCCTAGGTACAAAATGCCGAAAGATCGTTCATGGGGCATGCCTATTAACTATATCCCGAAAGGATATGTTCCGCCGATCACTGAAGATCAGGGAACCGCAGCAGGAGCCGCTGGGCCTGAAGGTTACAAACTTCGGGAAAGCGAAGATGCCTGGGGCATGACAGCAACTCCTAAAGGTTACAAACTTCGGGAGAGGGAAGAACCTAGAGTCACTGCCATGATGACTATACCACCACCCATGGTACACACTGTCCTGGAAGGACAGATCCCACCGATACCTACTGGTGGAAACGAAAGTATGTTCGATAGAATGAATGAGTTCCAGGAACAGTTCTTGGAAATGCAAAAATAACTACAAGCCCTTCGTTGTCAGGATTTATTTGGAAAAGACGCTGCGGACCTTTATTTGGTCCCCAATGTGAAAGTTCCGCACAAATTCCAGGTACTCGATTTTGAAAAGTACAAGGGTAACTCTTGCCCTCAAAGCCATTTGGTGATGTACGCTCGGCGAATGTCAGTTCAAACAAAGAACCAAGAGCTACTGATCCACTATTTCCAGGATAGTTTAATCGGTGCCACGCTTAAATGGTACATAGGTTTAAACTGCACTAAGATCGGCACTTTCAGAGATCCTGGCGCTGTCTTCGTTCAACAATATAAGTATAACCTGGACATGGCACTGGACAGAGATCAACTCAGATCGATGTCACAAAAGGACAAGGAAACCTTTAAGGAGTACGCTCAGAGATGGCGTGAAATTGCCGCCCAAATTTGTCCACCTCTTGAGGAAACGGATGTGACAAAGATCTTCTTGAAAACCTTGAGCTCATTTTACTACGACAGAATGGTCGTCAGTGCGCCCAGTGACTTTATCGAGATGGTGGGCGTGGGAGTTCGTCTTGTGGAAGCAGTCCGAGAAGGACGTTTAGTTAAAGACGTTGGATCCTCAAGTAATACAAAACGATACGGTAGTGCTCTCCCTAAGAAAAAAGAGCAGGATATTGGGAATATCTCTCTCGGAAAGCAAAGGTGACGATACCAACCAGTAGCAGCTGTAACTCCTGCTATCAACTCTGTGCCTGTTCCTACGTATCAACCTCAGGTTGCTCAGAGCCAACCAAATCAACAGCAATTTCAGCAAACGACACAGCAGCCTCTTCAGCAGGCCCGTCCTCCATATAACAACAATCGTACGACACGACCTCCCGGGTTCGACCCTATACCAATGTTGTACATAGAATTGTTTCCACTCTTACTGGTCAAGGGGTATGTCCAAACCAGGTCTCCTCTTACAATACCGGAAAATCTGCCTTTTTGGTTCAAAGCGGATCAGACTTGCCCTTACCATCAAGGAGGACCGGGGCATAACATAGAAAACTATCTCAGTTTCAAATCCGATGTGCAAAAGCTTGTGAGGAGCGGGGTCTTATCCTTCAAGGATATGAATCCTAATGTTCTCACGAACCCCTTGCCTCAACACGAGAAATCTGCGGTAAATTTGATAGAGGGAGAGTCCAACAACAGCTATCAAATTCATGATGTACTCTTATTAAGGGCCAACTTGGTCAAGATGCATTGTAGACAGAGTGGATACGGCCATGTGCCACCTCATAATTATCACCAGTGTGATATCTGCTCTAAAAATAATCAAGGATGTTATATGGTGAAATCAGCTCTATAGGAACAATTGGATCTCGGATGGATCCAAAAGCACCGAGTTCGTGGAGTTAACATGACTTATGAAAATTCCAACATCATTCAGAACCACGACATCCGTGCAATGAATGTTAACTTGGTGGCAATGCACTCAAGGCAAAGCCAACATCATAATCTGCCACGGCATGATTAAAATTCCTGTCTAACTTGGTCGGTAAACAAACAGGGATGCTCTTTCGTACAAGAGGCCCTCCAGTGTCAGATGGATCTTGAATGGATTCAGGATTACCGCGATGGAAATCAGTATCAAGTAAATATGATTCAAATCTTTGATATTCGCTTGATGAATACCAGCTTGGTGGAGTTTCACGCTACACAAGTCCAACTCAGTTTCATGACTTCGCATAATTATCAGAATTGTAAAGTATGTCGTGAGAGTAACCAATGGTGCGCTCTCTTTCAAAGAACTTTACAACACTTGTTAAACCATTGGTGGCTTCCGATCTATATGGATGAAGACACGCAACAAATCAGTATTGAAATTCTGGTACATGTACAGAATTCAGATGTCCTAGAACATGTTGTTCGACATCTGGTCTGACATGATCACAAAGGGCAAGGTATATTACAAAATTCATGGTGCTGAAAAGATAAGAGCAATACACACAGAATTGTTAACCCAGTTCGGTCGAACACACCTACTCTGGGGGCTACCAAGCCAGGGATGAAGTCCACTATCAGTAGTATCAATTCAAAGCTAAACTACCCATTTACAACTTATCACTTAATCACTACCCAATGACCCTTCTACCTAGATCCTCTCTAGATATGAGAAACCCATCTCACTCCCAATCATCGCAATGATGTCTAGCAGATGACATCTCAGCCACTGCATCAACAACCCTTCACCTACATTCTGATTACACATATAGACATGAAACTACACTCCTATGACACATCAACATCTGATGAGAACAATACCTAGCCAAGTATGATGCCAAACTCCACCGTTTGTTAGCTTCTTCCTTAACTAAGAACACCACCTGGAGTTGCTTCAAAGCTTCCTCCAAGGTCAAAACGTACTGCCTCTTACCTACAGGTTTTGAGGAATACGGGTAACCTTCCCACAGGACGGGAGGTTTACCTAGACTGAACCCTAGACTTCTATATCTTGAGCCGTCACCTCCAAGGTTACAAACCCTTCTATTTATAACCTGAACCCAACTGGATTTGGGCCTTCAATCACAGCCTCACTAGCTGTTACAAATCTGCAAAATAAACTCCAATAAAATAGCTTTTCAATTTAATATTTCCTAATATGTCTCCATATTTAGAAAGTCCTAATTTTTTATTGAATCTTCAAGACCTTTAAATATGCGCCACATAGAATGCATAATTTTCTCTCACAATTCTGCAATCTTCAAAACATAGCTGAATCTTATTAGTCCAGCTCAGTAGGCGCGATGTCGAATGCTTCCTCATAAGACATCTTCTTTGACATGTTGCTCCAGTTGTTGAATAACTTCAACATAACATGTTCAATCATTAAAAGGACATCTTGTTGTACCTGTTCTTCTTAGCAAGTTTATGCATCCTATTCTCTATTACACTATTGCTGCTATTATTTGTTTTACCAAAAATTAAGCCAATCCTAAAAACAAGAGAACTAACAAGTATGACAAACGAAAACCCTACTAGGCATCAAAGTCGGGATGTTCGATCTAGGGAAATAGACCTGGTAAGGTTACACTGCATTCAAAGCGGACTTGGTCAGGTGCCACCGCATAACTACGAGCGATGTCGAGTCTGCTTAGAAAATAATCAAGGATGTTACCTCGTGCGAGCAGCCCTTCAAAGTCAGGTGGATCCCAGGGAGATTCAACTGTGTCTAAGTTCTGGATCAATCAGTTGGACGCCAGACTATTTTGCTAATCAGATTAAGGATGTTGTCGTGATCTCTGATCACGAAGGGACCAAAGATGTTTGTACCATCATCCCTCTACTAGACGAATCGAAGGTTCTTAACCAGGAATTGATTGAAGCTAATTACGACAGTCAGAAAAATCATAAGGCTCCTGTAGTTATCTATTTATCGGGACCGTTACCTATGAATCAACTAAGGCGATCCCTTACAAATACGGTGCAATAACAATTGAGAATGGAAAGGAAATTCCATTACCCTCCGTCGTGAATATTGCATACATCAGTCGAGTAACACAGAGCAGTTGAATCTTCAACAGAGGAGTTGGAGAACCTAACAGAGAAAAGAAACCTCACACAGAAGTTCCTAATCCACCAGTCGGTCAATCCAGTGATCCCGACTTTTCAAAGAATGATGATGAGATGCTGAAGCTCATCCAGAGGAGTGAATATAACATTGATGATCAGCTGTTACAAACTCCTTCAAAGATCTCTGTGTTATCTCTTTTACTCAGTTCCGAAGCCCACATAGAGGCTCTACAGAAAGTCTTAGAACAGGCCTTTGTGGAACAGGATGTGTCGATAAGGCAATTCGACAGTATCGTCTCTAACATCACTTCCTGCAACAACTTGGGGTTTAGTGATGAGGAATTGCCAGAAGAAGGCAAAAGCCACAACATGGCGCTCAATATCACTGTCAACTGCCAGGACGATGCTTTAGCTAGCATACTGGTAGACACCGGATCGGCTCTCAATGTTATGTCAAAGTCCACTCTAATGCGCCTATCATTCAAAGGATCTCCGATGAGAGGCAGTGAGGTCGTCGTCAAAGCATTTGACGGGTCCAAAAAAACAGTTATCGGCGAAGTCGACCTTCCCATAACTATCGGTCCTCACACTTTCCTAATCACTTTCCAGGTCATAGACATCCAGGCAACATACAGTTGCTTTTTAGGAAGACCTTGGATACACCAGGCTGGGGCAGTTACTTCGACACTTCACCAGAAGCTGAAGTTCATCAAGAATGACCAACTCATCACAGTCTGTGGAGAACAAGCCTTGCTCGTGAGTAACCTTTCATTATCTACTTGTGTAGAGTCGGAGGAGGTTATTGGAACTCGGTTCCAAGCGCTTTCGGTGAGCAATGAGAATCAATCAGAAAAAGGAACATCGATTTCCTCGTACAAAGATGCTCTCAAAGTAATCGAGAATAACAATGCAAAGGGATGGGGACAACTTGTCATTCCTACTGATAATAAAACAAAGAAGGGTCTTGGTTTTTCTGCAACCTGTACCCAGACTGCCGCTAACGATGAAAGTCTTCATCCCATTCAGAACTTCTTCCATAGTGGAGGTTTCCTTCACCCAGTGTCTCAAGAAGTACATACCATCAACGAGGGAGATTCCTCCGACACAGATGAGGAATGGAAGTCCTATCTTAACGAGGACGGTTATATGTCTCAGGAAGAGGTGCCTACTCCATTTTGCTATCCCTCACAGAGTCCGAGATTTATACCAAGGTCAGACGTCGAAATGATATACGGAGATTGTGATCTAGAAGGATGTCGTGCTCCACCCAACTCATTAGAGGAGGACACTCTGATGAAAGACAACTTTGACCACGACTATTATGGCCCAATGGATGGTCTGCCTATCTGGCAGCCGTACCCAAGAGACTTGGGGTAAGAAAATCAGCCGAACAATGAAAATCAGCTGACCGTCATTGGAAAAAATACCTACGTCCCCACCATGTCATGGGATCAACACTCAGGTCATTCAGAAAATGTCCAGCACGACGATGAATTTGCAAAGTGTGCAGGACTAGAATTCATTAACTATGCTTTTCCCGAGGTCAATGTCATCGAAAGGGATGACTTCTCCAGTTCCAAAGAAGTGTGGGACACCTTGGGACAACCGAGTGGCAAATACGACTTCATGGTCAAATGCACCTCTCCTGAAAGCTCTCGTATCAGGCTCGAGGACATCCAGCCAACTGGATGGGGAGATACACCTGAGAGCACAAATACTATGCAAAATACAACTGAAGAATCCTCCTACGAAAACTCTTCCTGAGAGACAGATTCCAACGATCTTGCTCCGCCAGAAATCAGCGTTATTTCTGAGGACAAATCAAGGAAGGTACCGGACTTTGTGATTCACTGAGGAGTTCGCCGCCAATGGGTTGTAGTCGATGTTCCGAAGATTGTTCATAAGTCAAAGTAATGGCCATCTTTGTTTTAACCTTTCACCCTGCCCAGGTGAAACGGATGTTTTGATAGGTCTCACTTTTTGTAAATATCCCTCTTCACTTCGCCCAAAACGACAGGGTTTTGTTTTATAGGACTGTAGTTCCAAGAATCGACAAGATCATAAATAAAATAAACGTCGTTCTGAAATTTCCGCATTTATTGCTGTTTTCTCTTTTCGCCTTTTCAGAAAATGGTAATCCCAAAAAACAATACAAATAATAAAAACAAGCAGTAAAAAAAATACATTGCACACACTCTTGCATTTTCTCTATCTCTTCTAAAAAAAAATCATCACGTCATGCAGATTGCCTGTTTTAAACCCCATTGAAACGTACGATCCGATGCCTTCTCCCAACTTTGAATTCCCGATATTTGAGGCTGAAGAAGAAAATGATGAAGAAATTCCAGAAGAGATCTCCCGATTACTCATACAAGAGGAAAGGTCCATTAAACCTCACAAAGAGCCGTTGGAAACGGTCAACTTGGGCTCAAAGGAAGAGAGAAAAGAAGTCAAGATTGGGGCCCTACTAAGTTCAACTGTCAAAGAAAGTTTGATAAAGCTTCTCAAAGAGTTTCCCGATGTATTCGCTTGGTCCTATCAGGACATGCCAGGGTTGGATACCAGCATCGTGGAACATCATCTACCGTTAAGATCAGAATGTCCGCCAGTAAAACAGAGGTTGAGACGGGCTCATCCAGACTTGGCCATCAAAATCAAAGAGGAAGTACAGAAATAGATTTACGTAGGTTTCCTCGCCACATCAGAATATCCTCAATGGTTAACCAACATTGTACCAGTTCCAAAAAAGGACGAGAAGGTCAGAATGTGTGTGGATTACAGAGATCTAAACAAGGCTAGTCCAAAGGATGACTTTCCTTTACCGCACATTGACATGATGGTTGACAGTACAACAAAGTTCAAAGTCTTCTCCTTCATGGATGTATTCTCGGGCTATTTTCAGATAAAAATGGCACCTAAAGACATGGAGAAAACTTACTTCATCACCCCATAGGGCACCTTTTGTTACAAGGTAATGTTGTTCGGTTTGAAGAACGCCGGGGCAACCTATCAAAGGGCCATGACTACTCTGTTTCATGACATGATTCACAAGGAAATCGAGGTATATGTCGATGACATGATTACCAAATCTAAGACGGAAGAGGAGATGTGACCCATCTGTCAAAGCTATTCGAGCAGTTGAGAAAGTATAAACTCCGTTTGAATCCCAATAAGGGCACCTTCGGTGTCCTTTCAGGGAAAATCTTGAGGTTGATCCTGACAAGGTCAAGGCCATTCAAGAAATGCCTTCTCCGAGGACTGAAAAACAAGTCAGGGGATTCCTGGGACGTTTGAACTATATCTCCAGATTCATATTCCTCATGACCGTGACATGCGGACCGATTTTTAAATTACTCAAAAAGAATCAGGACTACGTTTGGACAGAAGACTGCCAAACCGCCTTCGACAGTATCAAGAAATACCTATTGAACCCATCGATTCTATCACCACCAGTGGAGGGAAGACACTGATTATCTACCTAACAGTCTTGGAAGACTCGATGGGTTCTGTAATACCCTAATTTTTACCCCTAAGATCCCACATATCATTTGCATCTCATATCACAAACAAGATCACCAGTATCCGTGTGTTTTTATTACTTGATTTATGTTTGTTTCTATTTACTAACCTCTAACCAAAATACCAAAAATATATTGAAATTTTTTTCTTGTTTCTTCTTCTCTGTGTGTTTAGGGTTTTGCAAGGAGATTGATGGCAAAGGTAAGGCTTGAAATCAAGTGTGGCTATTCAATTGTGGTTGAGTTCAGATGGAAGTTTGACCTAATCTTGGTCAAACTATCAAGAGATTGCTTCAATTGCAAACTGGTTGTGGCAGTGGACTATTTCTCAAGCAGTGAATGTTCAAGGTCAAGTTGTCTTGTAATGGAATCCACCAGCTTTTAAGCAGTGTTCTATGAGAAGTTTGCTACAGGTTATCATGATAAAGGTTCATCAGTCTAGGTGGTGTTCATCTGTGGATTTATTTTCTCAGAGATTGATTCACGAAGAATTCAAAGTGGTTCAGGATTTATTCAATTTGATCAGAGATTCAGGAAATTATGGCAAAGATCAAAGCTGATGGCCGATGTTTCAGTTGCAAGCTATCCAGTGGTTCAAGGAGTGGCTTAATTCATTTTAATCATATGCTTTTGGAAATTTTAGAGCTGGTTTGGATTGAAATTGAGTTGTCATTTCATTATCCATAATCCATTTATCCCAATTTTCATGACCATTTCTTTTAAATCCAGTTTTCGAATATCCATTTATATCCATATTCCATAAGTCAATTTTATTCATTTCCATTACCAAACTATAATCCTATTTCCATATTCCAAAATTCTTCATATCCATTAAATCCATTATTCATTCTTTTTCTTTCTTTCCAATTATCCAAGTCTAATTCACAAAAATATACTTTCATGTACAAGTTTTTTGAAGCTTACACATTCAAGCCTTGTACAAAGCAAAGATGATTCCAAACTGAATGCCAAGTCTAAGCCAACACATGATACCAGTTTGCCTTTTGATGTGCTGTTAACAACATATGATATTGCATTGATGGATAATGATTTTCTTTCTCATATACCATGGCAGTATCCTGTCATCAATGAAGTCCAAATGCAAAAAAGCCCCTCAAATGTTTCTTCGTCTGATCCAGCTATAATCTTTAGCTGTGTTGACATTTCTAGACGTTGGAGCCATGGTCGGATGTTTGATGCACTGACCAAACTTTCATCGAGCATCAGTGATGCATATGAACGGGCTTCTGAACATGGGATTTGCATCTTGTTGATCTCCATCTTATAAGGCTTGAATATGGTTATGATGGTCAAAATATGAACGGTAATGCTCCCAAAATAGTTTCTTTAGTTGTGGTTCAATCTTTCAACCCAAGGCATAGCGTCCCTCAAAGTGAAATCTCACTTGTCCATGTCACAAGCTGCAAATAAAAATCAAAACAATATCCATTTCTCATGAGTTACACCTGCAAGCTTGAAACCCTAAAAACCTCTGTAGAAAATTCACCAATACACATCTTCAAGCTTCAACCAAATTACCTCCTACTCCTTCTTTCAATTCACCACACAAACTGTTCCAAATTTCATAGAATTTGCAGTAGCAACATTAATTCGTATTCATCTTCAACATCTCACACGCAACGCATCGAGTTCGTCGCAACATTTTGTGATCTACTCACAACAAAACCACCACAACTTCGTTTTCACGCAAGTTCAGAAGGAAGAAGAAGAGAAGAAGAATTGAACCATTTCTAACCTGATTTTGAAGGTAATTTGGAGTTCTCGTCGAACTTTTCGCGACTTCGATTTGAGAAATCAGAGCACCGTTACATGAAATTGATAGCATAATTGGAATTTACACGGTGTCTTGATCATTTTTATGACGATTCTGCATCCCGTCGTCCGCCGTGACAAGCTCCGTCGTGCTCTCTCCCCTAGCCGTGAACAGTGCCGGACACGATCGAGTTTAAGAAGAAGATGATAAAGCCACTGAATCTTATTTCCTTTTATTTTTTATTTTAATTTGCTTTTTTTATTTTTATTTTCTTCTTCTTTAATTGATTTGGGCCGTATGGGCCTTTTTCCTTACCACACCATCTTTTTTCTTTTCAAGACCTCCCTCTCTTTTTGATTTCTCTCTTTTTTTATAAAATTTTCTTTAAAAAAATCATTAAAAATGTCTTTGATTTTATTTTAATTGATTGTTGGTTGTTTTGGATCTTGAATTTTGATAAGATCTCATCAATATCAATGATATTTGGGTGTCGATTTTATCCACCAAGAGAGGAGATTGATATTGATGATGATTTAATCGATTTAAGATTCAATTTGTTGTTTCTTTCCATCTTATCCTCTTTCTTCTTCTTCTTTTTTTATTTTGATCGATGAAAGTCTTATGGATCTTGGAGTTCCTTTGTTGAATTTTGATCAAGACTAGATCGTTACCTTTTTTCTTTTCGTCCAGTATTGCTCTCAGATGACGATTTACATATTGTTCATCTAGCATGCATTAGCACAAAGATCTATTGACCGACCTCATTTGTAGGGTAATTACTCCGTAAATTACTCGACGATTGCTTAACATAGCGCAACATATGTCCCGTATCAGGAAAACTATCAAGAATGGTTAATTATTTGTCTTTTGGTTCAAAACTTATGAAAACTTGTTATTAGGAGGCTTTAGTCTTATCAATCCTCTAATGAGTTCTCATTAACCTTGACCTAAGTGCAATTATTCAATTATCATTGATCACTAACTCTAATAACTAATCACTAACTTACTAACAATATTATCGTATTAATTTTGTTTATGTTTCCTTCTCGCTCCTTATCACTCTTTTACTTTTACGTTCCATTATTATCATTTCATATCATTACATAACCAACCCCCCTTACCCACCCTTACCCATTTCTCTTTGGCTTTTTTAGCTTTTTCTTTTTTAGACTTCTTAGGATTTATTCGCTCTTTTTTCCTTTTCCTTTGTGGAATAAATAAAAGCGCAGTGGCGACTCTGTTTTCCTTGAGTTAAGTTAATCAATAGCTTACACTCACGATTTTTACCACTAGAGAAAAGTGGCGACTCTGCTGGGGACATATTGACCTCTTGCTGGTCCATCCCTTGAGGGGTTTAGCCTACTTTGATTTATTTATTGCTTTTTGTCTGATTTGTTTGTTATTTGTTTTTTTTGTTTGGGAATTCTTCTGTGTGGTGAGATAAGCCCAATACCCAGGTGTAGCGAGCGATTTTGGACGTGGTTCTTAAGCACTGTCGCTCTTTGGGGTTACTACAGGTCGATTAATTATTTATCCTATTAAGCTGACTAAGGAAGGGAAATAGATGTCTCCAATTAACCCGGCTTGCATACTGAGTTTAAACAGCGGTCTGTTAGGTTACGGATGCTATATGGTAATGGGGCCTCTTTCTTCTTACTTTGTTTAGAACGGAACACCGGGTATGTTCATGGGTAGGACGCTAGGACTGATTCTTTTCGATTGATGTATGAAGGTACGGGATTTGGGTTTTGGATTAGTGTGCTCGCTAAGATTTTTCTTTCAATCTTATGCCTACGTATTCCCATTTACCGAAACAGGGAAATCAGAGCGATCGTAGTTCCTCCTATTCTATCGGAGGAAATGGTGTTTTGGGGTCTTGTTCAAAGCCCAAGACATGAAGCTAAAGGGGGTTTGTATCTTGTTCAAAGCCCAAGATATGAAGTTGAAGGGTCTATTTGTATCTTGTTCAAAGCCCAAAATGTGAAGCTAAAAGGGTGTTGACTTTAGAGATAATTTGTCATCTTTAAAGAGGGGTTTGTCTGTCACAACTGTTGGGTGACTGATTATAAAGGAGAATTACTTTAACCGGGATATGTGAATCCGGCAATGCCATAATTTCCTTTATAGGGGATTTGTAACCTGAAGGAGAAGACTTTAACTCAGGGTAGAGCAATACTATTTTTCCTTAGGAATTTATCATACTAAAAGAGGGACAGTGGCGTGGATGTAAATAATCCAGAGGCTTGCCATTACAGCAATTAGACGAAGGGAAAAGGAGTTGTTGATGTTTGTATACTGCGAACGAGGCACAGATTGATGCTAAAAGGTTGATTGACTCAACCGAGGTTTTTCTTATACAAAGCCTAAGAGGAGGCTATCGGCCCACCAAGAGGGTGTTTTTGTATCTCGTACGAAGCCCGAGATGGAGGCGAAAGGAGGTTGACTCAACAAGAGAGTCTTTTATACTCAACAAGAGAGTGTTTTGGTATCTCGTACGAAGCCCGAGATGGAGGCTGAAAGTGGTGACTCAACAAGAGAGCCTTTTTGTATCTCGTACGAAGCTCGAGATGAAGGCTAAAGGGATTGCTGTTTCAGTTGAGTGACAGGTCCAGTATGTTGGTTAAAAGAGAAAATCAGTTCTTATAAGGAGACTGATTAAAAGTAAGGCTATGCTTTGGGATTTGAAAAGAGGATCAGGGTTATTTTCGGTTCTTTAAGGAAATGGGAAATCCAGAGGGGTGTTGAGACTGTCCAAGTCTGCGGGTGTTTTCCCTATTTTTGAAAGGGGCTTGAGAATGCCTTCCAGACTCAAGGAAATTAGATTGTCCAAGTATAGAGTTTTATCTTTTGCACTATGCTTAGGGAAATAGTAGTAGTAGGATCTAGACTCTTTGAAAGACTGTTCTATTAAGATGACTAATTTCTGTTCCTATACCTCTAGGAGGTCGTCGGAACAATTTGTAGGAAGCCCAAGAGGAGGCTAGAAACTTTTAAGAAGCCGAGGGACAATTTGTACGAAGCCCAAGAGGATGCTCTCTTCCCGAAGGAAGAATCCTTATACGAAGCCTAAGAGGAGGCTGTGAATACTTCTAAGAAGCTGACGGGTCCTTGTACAACGCCCAAGAGGAGGCGGGGATGCTTTTAGGAAGCCTGTGGGTCCCCAAACCCCGAGAAGTTCAAGACATGCCATTCACAAAGAATAGATCAAGCCAGGAAAGTTTGAGAATTTAGAAGAAACTCAAGAGATGCCATTCACGGAGAAAAGATCATCTCTGGGGAGTAGAGTTTCTTTGACAACTTCTAAAGGTGACAGTCTGAGAAAGGGTTCAAAAAAGAATCTTCCTTTCACATCTCCATATTGTTTAACCCCAAGAGGAGGGAAGACTGTATTTGGTAATCCTATGGGGATCTAGTTTAGTCTATTTAAGAGTGATCAACAGGGCTTAGTGCTAGACGTAGTTACCGGGGAAACTCTAAATATCTATACTAGTATTACACAATTGATATGAGTTTATGAAAGAAGACTTACAGTGAAACAGCCCCTCAGTACAGTTATATACATATGAAAGCGGTAAATGAAAGCGGGTAAACACTTACTCGGTTGTAGAGCTTCCATGTTGTATTGTTAGTTGTTCAACAAAGAAAGTTTTAATAACAATATTATATTCAAAATCAAAGGAGAAAGTGCTTTGAAAAGATGTTGGGGCTTACAGCTCAAGGAGAGGCCCAGGGTTTATTTTTCAACAGACGATGATCGCGTCGAACTTTTTGAAATACAACGAGACTTATACAATAAGTGAGGCCCAAAAATAGGTTTGTATTTACAAAGGATTGGGTCTTACACTCTATTAGAGGCCCAAGGATTTATTTTTGTACAAGTGGTGGGGCTTACAGCTCAAGGAGAGGCCCAATGGTTATTTTTGTTTGAAATGGCGATCGCTCCGAGATTTTTGAAAACACAGTGGGTCTTATACAATAAGTGAGACCCAAAAATAGATTTTCAAAGGGGGTTGGGTCTTACACTCTAATAGAGGCCCAAAGATTTTTGAATGGGTCTTATAGCTCGAGGAGAGGCCCATGAGTGTTTGAAAATGTTTTGCGAGGGTGAAAACCAAAGAAACCCTAATTTGTTATTCTTTAAAAGTAAATATTTAAAGAAAATCAAATAAAATACCAAATAAGTTTGAATAAACAATTTGTGATTTTTGTTTAAGGTTTGAAAAATGAGGGATTAATCACAAGGGATATTAAAACTCACTTGGTTTTGATTTTCAAAGTAAATATTCACTTTCAAAATGTTTAAAAAAACATAAAAAAGGAATTTATTCACAAAAATACTAATTATATTAAATAAATAATATAAACTTAATTTTTTTGTGGAATAAAATATTTCAACATTTTTTGTGATTTTTTACAAAAAGAACCAATAAAAAATAATTAAAATTGAAAGAGTTACTAATTTTCCAATTAATTAATAAAACATAAAAATATTGGAAAAAATAGCAAAAATGTGAGAAAACACAAAATGGCATGGGTGGGGTTTAAACCCACGACCTCAAGGTTATAGGGCGCGCGCCTTACCACTGGGGTGGTGATACATCCATTTCTTGAAGTGAAACCACAAATATACAAGGCTTGCCTTGTTTTCTAGGCCTGGCCAAGGCAAGGCAAGGCAAGTTTTGCCAAGAAACGGGAAGGTCCATAACTTTCTCATTTCTCCATGGTTGGGGACAAAATTTATATGCATCTGGCCTAGAATTTCACAAGGAACCCAATCGTGGTGGTATTTTTTCAGATTATACTCCCTCCTCAAAATTCGATTGTAGTTTTGAAAAAGGCCTATAATTGCATTTTCTATGCTACACTTTGATACTGGCATGAATTACATGATGAATTGGTTCAAACACAACATATATAACATGTATGAGGTGTGTATGATCAGTGGACTTCAAAGCAATGCATATTTTGGAAAGTTCAAGTCATGATGCTTACCTCTTTTTGAGCTTTTGGAGTTTTCTGTGCAATCTGCCAAACTTCTTATTCCAAAAATGGTTTGATGCTTTGGACACTCTCAAATGATCCCTTGGAAGTTTTTAGGATGATTGGAATCAGCTGGAACCTGCAAAAACACAAACTGGCCCTTTCTTGCAAAAGAGGTTAAAATTACCAAAATAACAACTCTCTCAAATGGTGTTCCAGATGGGGGGAACCATTTGGGACAGTTCAAGGATGTTATTTGGAGTGTGTTTGAAGTTTTATCTGGTTTGGAAAGTGACTGATTCAAGACATGGCTTGAAAAATGCACAAAAAGGCCTATTTTGAGGTTTTGAGAGGTGACTTTGTGATTTAAGGATTACAGGTCACTTGTGTGAGTTTGGATCACCTACATATGATGTTTATGAGGTGTTAGGATCATGAGCTGTGATGGAAATGCTCTCTAACTCAAAAACTCGGAGTTACCTTGCTAAAGAAGGCATTTTGGCCTAAAGAGAGGGACTTTGAGGAAAGCATATGTTTGATGGCTTTGGTGTACTCAAACTAAGCACAAATGAGCTCTATTTATAGTAGAGCAAGTTTGTTTTGGGATCAATAGTGAATGGCAACTACAGCAGAGGTTTGGCCAATGGTTGCACTTTGGAATCCAAGTCTCCTCTAGCCATTGACTAGAGGTTAGGGCACAGGGCTGTGGTTCCCTTTGTCTTGGATAAGTCTTGACTGAATTCAGTTGGAAATGGCTCAGTCCATGCCACCTTGGTGTATGCATTGAATGCTCCAATCCAAAATTGGAGTCTTGTCCCCCTTTTAGGCAATTCTAGGTTTGACATGCTACTTCTTGTTCCAAGGACTTTGGAAGCTTGGCTCAGTGTTTGTCCCCTTTAGATTTGATCCTCAGATGTGTCCAAGATGATGACAAGGCTTGGAATTATCTGATTTTGCCAAATCGAGCAAAAATACAAAATTCTACCTAGCCTTGGCAGTTTTCAGCAAGGTATATTGCCATTGTCATATCTCATGGCTCAAGTGGAATTTGGTGATGTTCTTGGTCATTTTGGAAAGCCCTCATATGATACAACAACTGTTTGATCATATTTGGTTTTGATACCTTTTGGATCCAAGTAAAAAATCCCGCTACATTTGGAAAAAAGTGAAGGGAGATTCTGACTTAGTGAAAATTTCACTAAGTGTTGGAAAAAAGTGACATTTTCACTTTTTGTGATTTTGATCATTCCATAACTCAAAATCCATGATGAATTTGGAGGGAGGTCAGTTCTAAGCTTTTGTAGAGGGTAATGAGATCTAAAAATCAAGCTTTGGATGGGGAAAAATATCTTTGTGGTTTAGGAGTTATGATCCTCCAAAGTTGGTACCCTTGCCACTTTGTTTATAACTTAGAAAATTTTCTAAGTTTTTATGGTTACCCTTTTTACAAGTTATCCAACTTTTCTTGATTTTTCTTGATGAATGATGATTCAAATCTTACATTAACATCATTTTAGGGTTAAAAAACCATTTTTGTGAAAAATCTCAAAAAGTCAAAGTTTGACTTTTGTGCAGAGTTGACTTTTTATCAAATGAATTCCAAACTGTGCGATCCTCTATGAAATCAAGTCCTTGACCTAAATCAAACTTGATGGATTGATTTCATAGGTGTTATAGGCGGTATTGAATCATGTCCTAGGGTTTGGGAGCATGTCCTGGTCAAAAGTCAAAGCTACAGTTGACTTTTCTCGCGAAACCCTAATTGTGGCTCTGATGAAATTGAGACTTGTTGCTCAAGCTTCTTGGATCAATCCATTATTGTAAATGGATCAATGTGGTTTATTAGAGACCCTCAAATTATGTCTTGAGGTCTTGGCTCATGATTTGTCTCAAAAGTCAACTTAGGGGTGAATTAGGTCAAGAAACCCTAATTCTTGATTTTTGATGAATGCATCCCCTGAGGTCAAATTGGCTTGATGCTTGGGTCCATGAGGTTCCATGGGGTATTTTAGGTCATGCTTTGAAGCATTGGCTCATGCCCAGAGGATAATTTCCATCTGGAGGCCCCGGTCGACCAAAACCCTAATTTGGTGACACCGGCGATCTTGAGGCTTGATCCACCTAGAAGGGAGCAGCCTTGTACTTAATCCTTGAAGTGGGAGTCCTCTTGATCCTTTGTGGATGTTTGAGAGGTTATACAAGTTGAAGATCATGTCATTCCTTGATTGATCCTTTGTCTAAGAACTCAGAGAGGGCTTGAAACCCTAATTTTGACTGTAGTAAGTGTTCGCCCATCTTTGGGGAGACTGATGAGGCATGATAGTACATCCATATTGTGATGATGATTTTCACAATGATGGGAAATCTTAGTGGTCAAAATTTGGGGTATGACAGATGCCCCTATTTAATCTTCTTGGACCCGAAGGTGTGAATGGCGAAGGTATTCGGGCATTCGGGGTGCAAGAGGATTAAATATCGGAATACCCGAAATTTTGATGGCGGTTATGAATGGCAGCTTACGGATTCACCCTCTTTTGCTAAGAAATGATGCTTAGAAAAGGTAAAAACTTCCCCTCTATCCTGGTCTCCTACCAAGGATCTGGTCTTAGTTTCTGATGTAAACTTCCCCTCGATCCTGGTTTCCTACCAAGGATCTGGTCTAAGTTTCTGAAATAAACTTCCCCTCGATCCTGGTTTCCTACCATGGAACTGGTCTAAGTTTCTTTTGTCCATAAAATTTCTTGACAAGGGACGCTATGTGTAGCGATTTTCCTCAAACTTCTCGCCGAATTTTCCTGGGGAGATTCCATTTGATAGAAAAAATTTTGATGTCAGAGTTGCTGGGGAACCCAGTCGTCTGAGTTGTAGAGGTGTACAAACTTCTCTGGTGGAGACGCCATTTGTCTCTACTGGGGGAAAATGAGTCTCTTGAGAGACTGCTTTCAGCTTGGGGTTATTACATCATACTTTTCTCGAGATCTTCTCGGAGAAACGCCATATGATGGGATCCAATTTTGAGGTGCCGATGACCTTTTCATCCGTGGTCTTTTCGGAGAAAAACTGTTGTACTGTCGGATCTCTAATTAAGAGGCTTCCTCTGGGGATTTTTCCTTAATCCGGGAAAGCGAAGATATCATCTTCAATGGCGAAGAGTGACATTGGTTGAAGGTTCTCTGGTTTTTCAGAGGTTCAAGTTATCAAAGTGGTCAAGGGCCAACTCTAATCCATAAATAAACTGGAGGAGAGAGATTGTTCAGACGCAACATTTCCTGACGAGGAAAGAACTTGAAAACTCGATTGAGAAGACTGTTACCACTACGGGACAAGACCGACTGAAGTGATAGTGGTGCAATATGAATGTGAATGCAAATTAATAATGCATAATGTATGTATGTATATGCTGACAAAACTGACGCGACATACAAACTAACGGATGAACACGACTGGATACTCGCCCACAGTGGGGTATGTAGAAATATCGCTGGTTCAAGATAGCAATTCTTCCTTGCTTAGGAGAAACGGTCCCTGTTGGGAGCGACCGTTGGTCGGGCTTAGGAGATAAGGACTCTGCCAGGGGTGTCAGACGAAATAGTCGCATCCGACACAGTTGATCCTTCATTCAGGCATACTGGTTTAGAAGGAGTACTTTGATTCTACACTTTGAAGCTCAATTGCTTCTGGAGAAACGATCGATGTTCTTTCGATGCTCAATAGTCAAAAGAAATTGCCGTCTTTATTTTAAAAGCAGAAAAGTTTTAACAAGTAAATTCGTTTTTGTTTTATTTCAAGAATCGTTAATCATGTTAAAATGTCATTCTGTAAAGCTAAAACAAATAAGAATTGCAAACAAAAGCACAAGGGCTCAAATTTTATTGATAGGATGGAAATCAGCCAAACGTGTGATTCCATAGAGTATTTACAAAGTTAGAAAATGGTAATTTACAGGGAAAAGGGCTACATTGAAACATAACGACCACTATCCTTCTACCAACTTTGAATTCTGGACATCCTGAGCTTCCGTCGAAGATGACCTTGACTGGAGTTTCTGATGGATGGCATGACTACTGAGGAGTTGAACTGAACAGACGTAGTTACTTGCCATTATCCCTAACTTTTTCCTAGATTGTATTTGGAGATTTCCAATCCACCGGGATGATTTTTTATCATGTCTCTAATTTTTTCCTAGACCGCCCTTTCGGGTTTTCAATCCACCGAGATGTTTTTATTTCTTGACTACATCAACATTTGTGGGGTAGGAAAATTCCTTTTCATCCATGGTTGCAAGTCTCAAGGCACCGCTTGAGAAAGCTTTCTTGACCACATAGGGCCGTCATAATTCGGAGTCCATTTGCCCCGCGAATCAGTGAGAAATGATTGTATCTTTTTTAGCACAAGGTCTCCTTTCCTGAAGACGCGAGGTCAAACCTTTTTGTCGAACACCTTCTTCATTCTTTGCTGATACAACTGACAGTGGCATAATGCCGTGATTCACTTCTCTTCGATCAGATTGAGTTCGTCGTGCCGACTTTGGCACCATTCAGCTTCTGTAAGCTTAGCTTCCATCAATACCCAGATTGATGGGATCTCTACTTCTATGGGGAGTACTGCTTCCATGCCATATACTAGAGAGAAAGGGGTTGCCCCTGTTGAAGTGCGGATAGATGTGCGATAACCGGGAAGAGTAAAGGGTAGCATCTCGTGCCAGTCTTTGTAGGTTACAACCATCTTTTGAGCAATCTTCTTAATGTTCTTGTTAGCCGCTTCTACCGCTCCGTTCATCTTTGGTCGGTAGGGAGATGAGTTATGGTGTTCGATCTTGAACTTTACGCATAACTCTTTCATCATCTTATTGTTCAAGTTAGATCCATTATCAGTAATGATCTGGCTCGAAACACCATAACGGCAAATGAGATTATTTTTGATAAATCGGATCACCACTTGTCGGGTTACATTAGCGTATGACGCTGCTTCGACCCACTTGGTGAAGTAATCAATGGCTACCAGGATGAACCGATGTCCGTTCGAAGCCTTAGGTTTAATCAAGCTAATCATGTCGATCCCCCATATGGAAAAAGGCCAAGGGGAAGAGAGAACTTTGAGATGAGTTGGCGGTACATGAATTTTGTCGGAGTATATCTGACACTTGTGACACTTCCTCATGTACACATAGCAGTCGGATTCCATGGTCAACCAGTAGTACCCTACTCTTAGAATTTTTCTCGCCATTGTGTGTCCGTTGGCATGAGAGCCAAAGGATTCTTCGTGAATTTCTTTTATCAACAAGTTCACTTCTGGTCTGTCTACACATCGGAGCAAGACCATGTCGAAGTTCCTCTTATAGAATGTATCACCGCTCAGAAAGAAGTTTCCAGCCAGCCTTCTGAGGGTTTTTCTATCTTTCTTGGATGCCCCAGGTGGGTACTCTTGTTTCTGAAGGAAGCATTTGATATCGTGATACCAAGGTTTGTCGTCTATGACTGCTTCGATCGTAAAGATGTAAGCGGGCCGTTCAAGGCGCATTACGTCAATCTTAGGTATGTCATTCCATTGACCTACACTAATCATGGAAGAGAGAGTAGCTAATGCATCAGCCATGTGATGCTCCTCACGAGGGATGTGATGAAACTCGATTCTGTTGAAGAAGGGTAGCAACCTTCTTGCATAATCTTTGTAAGGAATCAATCCTGATTGGTATGTGTTCCAATCTCCTTTAATCTGATTGATAACTAGGGCTGAGTCGCCATATACATCCAAGTTCTTGATCCTTAAATCAATCGCTCCTCGAGACCCATAATACAAGCTTCGTATTCGGCCTCGTTGTTTGTACACTTGAACGTAAGTCTGGCGGTGAAAGGAATGTGAGTACCCTGAGGGGTAACAATGATTGCCCCAATTTCGTTTCCATAATGATTGACAGCTCCGTCAAAGATAAGTCCCCATTGGGAATGTGGTTCTGGCCCTTCACTGGGTAGCGGTTCATCGCAGTCTTTCATTTTTAGATACATGACATCTTCGTCTAGGAAGTCAAACCCGACCGATTCTTGATCGTCAATCGGTTGATGAGCCAAATGATCGGCTAAAATACTCCCCTTACGGCTTTTTGAGCATGGTACTTTATGTCATATTCTGATAACAACATCTGCCAACGGGCGATCCTTCTCGTGAGAGCAGGCTTTTCAAAAACATACTTAATAGGATCTATTTCGGAGACCAACCAAGTAGTGTGACGAATCATGTACTGGCAAAGACGTTTGGCTGCCCAAGCCAAAGCGCAGCAAGTTTTCTCAGGCATAGTGTACCGAGTCTTGCAGTCGGTGAACTTCTTGCTCAAATAGTAGATGGCAGACTATTTCCTTTTGGTTTCATCTTGTTGGCCAAGTACACAGCCCATGGAGTCTTCCAAGACTGTTAAATATATGATTAGTGGTCTTCCCTCCACTGGTGGTGATAGAATCGGTGGATTCAACATGTATTCCTTAATACTATCGAAGGTGGTTTGGAAGTCTTTTGTCCAAACGCAGTCCTGATTCTTTTTGAGTAATTTGAAGATTGGCTCACATGTCGCGGTCATAAGGAATATGAATCTGGAGATGTAGTTCAAATGTCCCAAGAATCCTCTGACTTGTTTTTCAGTTTTCGGAGAAGGCATTTCTTGAATGGCCTTGACCTTGTCAGGATCAACCTCAATTCCCTGCTGGGTGACGATGAACCCTAAGAGTTTCCCTGAACGAACACCGAAGGTGCACTTGTTAGGAATCAAGCGGAGTTTGTACTTTCTTAACCGCTCGAATAGTTTTGACAGGTGGGTCACATGCTCCTCTTCTGTCTTAAATTTTGCAATCATGTCATCGACATATACCTCAATTTCTTTGTGTATCATGTCATGAAACAGAGTAGTCATGGCCTTTTGATAGGTTGCTCCGACGTTCTTCAACCCGAACGGCATTACCTTGTAACAAAAAGTACCCCATGGGGTGATGAACGAAGTTTTCTCCATGTCTTTCAGTGCCATTTTGATCTGGTTATATCCCAAGAATCCATCCATGAAGGAGAAAACTTTGAACTTTGCTGTACTGTTTACCAGCATGTCAATGTGTGGTAAAGGAAAGTCGTCCTTTGGACTAGCCTTGTTTAGATCTCTGTAATAACACACATTCTGACCTTTCCGTCCTTTTTGGGAACATGTACGATGTTGGCTAACCATTGAGGATATTCTGATGTGGCGAGGAAGCCCGCGTCGATCTGTTTCTGCACTTCCTTTTTTATTTTGATGGCCATGTCCGGGTGAGTCAGTCTCAACCTCTGTTTTAATCGCGGACATTTCGATCTTAATGGTAAGTGATATTCCACGATGCTGGTATCCAACCCTGGCATATCCTGATAGGACCAAGCGAATACATCGGGAAACTCTTTGAGAAGCTTTATTAAACCCTCTCTGGCAGTTGGACTGAGCAGTGCCCCAATCCTGATTTCTTTTCTCTCTTTTTTCGAACCCAAGTTTACCGTTTCCAACGGCTCTTTGTGAGGTTCAATGGACCTTCCCTCTTGCCTGAGTAATCGGGAAATCTCTTCTGGAATTTCGTTGTCAGCTTCTTCTTCAGCCCCAAATACCGGGAACTCAAAGTCGGGAGAAGGCATCGGATCGTATGTTTCAATGGGGTTTAAAACAAGCAATCTGCATGACGGTATGATTTGTGTTTAAAAGAGATAGAGAAAATGTAAGTGTGTGCTGTGTATTTCGGAAAACTGCTTGTTTTTATTATTTGTTTTTTAGGATTACCATTTTTCTGAAAAAAGCGAAAAGAGAAAACAACAATTAATGCGAAAATTACAGAACGACATTATTTTATTAATGAACAAGTCGACTCTTGAAACTCCAGCCCTATAAAACAAAACTATGTCGCTTTGGGAGAAGCGAAGAGGGAAATTTACAGAAAGCGAGCCCTATCAAAACATCCGTTTCACTTGGGCAGGGTGAAAGGTTAAAGATGGAAATTACTTTGACTGATGACGATCTTCGGAACATCAACAGCAACCCATTGGCGGCGAACTCCTCGATGAATCACAAAGTCTGGCACCTTCCTCGATTTATCTTCAGAAATAACGCTGATTTCTGGTGGAGCAGGATCGTTGGAATCTGTCTCCCAGGCAGAGTTGTCGTAGGAGGATTCCTCTGTTGTATTTTGCATAGTATTGGTGCTCTCAGGTAGATCTCCCCATCCAGTTGGCTGGATGTCTTCGAGCCTGATACGGGAGCTTTCGGGAGCAGTGTACTTGACCATATAGTCGTATTTTCCATTTGGTTGTCCCAGGGTGCCCCACACTTCTTCGGAACTGGAGGAGTCATCTCTCTCGATAACGTTGACCTCGGGAAAAGCATAGTTGATGAATTATAGTCCTGTAAACATTACGAATTCATCGTCGTGCTGGGTATTCTCAAGGTAACCTAGGTGTTGATCCCGTGGTATGGCGGGGACACAGGTATTCTGTTCAATGATGCTCAGCTGATTTTAATTGTTCGGATGATTTCGTTGCCTCAAGTCTCCGGGATACGGCTGCCAGATAGGCAGGCCATCCATTGGGCCATAATAGTCATGGTCAAAGTTGTCTTTCATTAGAGTGTCCTCCTCTAATGAGTTTGGTGGAGCCCAGCATCCTACCGGATCACAATCTCCGTATATCATTTTGACGTCTGACCTGGGTATAAACCTCGGACTCTGTGTAGGAAAGCAAAAGGGAATCTGCATTTCGTCCTGAGACATATAACCGTTCTCATTGAGATAGGATTCCCATTCTTCCTCCTTATCGGAAGAATTATCTTTATTGATGGTATGCACTTCTTGAGGCACTGGGTGAAGGAAACCTCCACTGTGGAAAAAGTCCTGAATAGGATGAAGATTTTCATTACTGGTAGTAGCTGTCTGGGTACAGGTTGCAGAAAAACCAAGACCCTTCTTTGTTTTATTGTCAGTAGGAATGACAAGTTGTCCCCATCCTTTTGTATTGGCACCCTCGACTACTTTGATAGCATCCTTATATGAGGAAATGGAAGTTCCCTCTTCGGATTGATTGTCCTTGCTCACCGACAGTGCTTGGAACTGAGTTCCAATAACCTCCTCAAGTTCTACACCAGTAGATGATGATAAGTTACTCACGAGCAAGGCTTGTTCTCCACAGACCGTGACGAGTTGGTCGTTCTGGATGAACTTTAACTTTTGGTGGAGGGTCGAGGTGACCGCCCCAGCCTGATGTATCCAAGGTATTCTTAATAAATAATTGTACGTTTCTCGGATGTCCATGACCTGGAAAGTGACTTGGAAAGTGTGAGGACCAATAGTTATGAGAAGGTCGACTTCGCCGATAACTGCTTTTTTGGATCCGTCAAATGCTTTGACGACGACCTCGTTGGTTCTCATCGGAGGTCCTTCGATGGATAATTGCATCAAAGTGGACTTCAGCATAACATTCAGGGCTGACCCTGTGTCTACCAGTACGCAGGCTAAAGCATCGCCCTAGCAGCTGACTGTGATATTGAGTGCCATGTTATGACGGCGACCCTCTTCAGGTAATTCCTCATCACTAAATCCCAAGTTATTGCAGAAAGTGATGTTAGAGACAATGCTATCGAACTGTCTGATTGTTACATCCTATTCCATAAAGGCCTGCTCTAAGACTTTCTGTAGAGCCTCCCTGTGCGCTTCTGAACTGAGCAAAAATGATAATACCGAGATCTTTGAAGGAGTTTGTAGCAATTGATCGACAATGTTGTATTCACTCCTTTGGATGAGCTTTAGCATCTCATCATCGTTTTTTGAAAGGTCGGGATTACTGGATTGACCGACCGATGGATTGGGAACCTCTATCTGAGGTTCCTTTTCTCTGCTGGGTTCTCCAACTCCTTGGTTAAAGATTCTACCACTCCGTGTTACTCGACCGATGTCTGCAATATTCACGATGGAGGGTAATGGAATTTCCTTTCCGTTCTCAATTTTTGTTGCACCGTATTTGTAAGGGATAGCCTTATTTTATTCATACGGTAATGGTCCCGGTAGATAGATGACTATGGGAGCCTTCTGATTTTTCCGACCATCGTAAGCGATTGCGATCCGTTCCTAGTTGGGAACTCTCGATTCGTCAAGTAGAGGGATGATGGTACAAACATCCCTAGCCCTTTGATGATCAGAAATTATGATAACGTCCTCGATTTGATCAACGAGGTAGTTCGGCGCCCAGTTGATTGGTCCTGAACCCGGATATGGGCGAATCTCTCTACGATCCACCTGACCCTGAAGAGCTGCTCGCACAAGGTAACATCCTTGGTTACTTTCTGAACAGACTCTACAACGTTCATAGTTGTGTGGTGGCACCTGGCCACGCCCGCTTTGAATACAATGTAACCTCACTAGGTCAGTTTCCACAGATCGGATATCCTGACTTTGATGCCGAGAGAGGTTCCCGTTGGTAATACTAATTTACTGGGTGTCTTCATCCATATAGATTGGAAGCCACCAGTGATTCAACAAGTGTTAAAGTGTTTCCTGGGCAAGGGCACAACCTTGATCATTTTCACAGCCCGCCTTACAGCTCTGATAATCATGTGATACCAGGAACCCGAGTCGGACCTGTTTAGCATGTAACTCCACTAGGCTGGTATTCATCAAGCGAATGTCAAAGATTTGGATCATGTTGATCTGATAGGGATTCCTATCATGGTAGTCTTGAATCCATCCAAGATCCATCTGACGCTGGAGGGCCTCTTGTACAAAAGAGCATCCATGTTTGTTTACCGAGCAAGTTAGACAGGAACTATAATCGTGTCGCGGCAGATTATGATACTGGCTTTCCCTAGAGTGCATCGCCACCAAATTGACATTCATTGTATGGATGTCGTGGTTTTGAATGATGTTAGAATTCGTATAGACCATGTTAACTCCACGAACTCGGTGCTCTTGGATCCATCCGAGATCCATCTGTTCCTGTAGAGCTGATTGCACCACAGAACATCCTCGACTGCTTTTGGAGCAGATATCACACTGGTGATAATTATGAGGTGGCACATGACCATATCCACTCTGTCTACAATGTATCTTGACCAAGTTGGCCCTTAATAAGAGTACATCATGAATTTGATAGATGTTGTTAGTCTCTCCCTCTATCAAATTGACCGTAGCCTTCTCGTGTTGAGGCAGCGGGTTCATGAGAACATTTGGATTCGTATCCTTGAAAGATAAGACCCCGCTCCTAACAAGCTTTTGCACGTCGGATTTGAAATTGAGACAGTTCTCTATGTTATGCCCTGGTCCTTCTTGATGGTAAGGGCAAGTCTGATCCACCTTAAACCAAAAAGGCAAATTTTCTGGTACTGTAAGAGGGGACTTAGTTTGGACATGCCCCTTGGCCAGTAGTAACGGAAATAGTTCTGTGTACGATACAGGTATAGGATCAAATCTTGGTGGACACATTGTACGATTGTTATTGTATGGAGGACGAGTCTGCTGAAGAGACTATTGTGTCCTTTGTTGATTAGGTTGGCCCTGTGCAACCTGAGGTTGATACGTAGGAATAGGCGTAGGATTGATAGCAGGAGTTATAGCTTCTACTGGTTGATAACGTCGCCTTTGCTTTTCGAGAGAGATATTCCCAATATCCTGCTCTCTTTTCTTAGGGAGAGCACTACCGTATCGTTTTGCACTACTTGATGATCCAGCGTCTTTTACTAAACGTCCTTCTCGGACGGCTTCCTCAAGACGAACTCCCATGCCCACCATCTCGGTAAAGTCGCTGGGCACGCTGGCAACCATTCTGTCGTAGTAAAATGAGCTCAAGGTCTTTAAGAATATCTTTGTCATCTCTTTTTCCTCAAGAGGTGGAAAAAATTGAGCGGAAATTTCACGCCATCTCTGAGCATATTCCTTAAAGGAAAAATATCTTTGTCCTTTTGTGACATTGATCAAAGTTGATCTCTGTCTGGTGCCATGTCCAGATTGTATTTGTATTGTTGGACAAAGGAAGTGCCAAGATCTCTGAAAGTGCTAATCGTAGCACGGTTTAAACCCATGTACCATTTTAGTGCGGCACTGGTTAAACTATCCTGAAAGTAGTGAATCAGTAGGTCCTGATTTTCTGTCTGAGCTGACATTCGCCGAGCGTACATCACCAAGTGACTCTGAGGGCAAGAGTTACCCTTGTACTTTTCAAAGTCGGGCACTTGAAACTTATGCGGGAATTTCACGTTTGGGACCAAGCAGAGATCTGCGGCGTCCTTTCCAAATAGATCCTGACCGCGAAGGGCCTACAGTTCTTTCTGCATTCCCAAGAACTGTTCCTGGAACTCATTCATTCTTTCAAACATGCTTTCATTTCCACCAGAAGGTATCTGTGGAATATGTCCTTCCAGGACAGTGTGTACCACGGGCGGTGGTATAGTCATTATGGCCGAGACTCTCGGTGTCTCACGAAGTTTATAACCTTCAAGAGTTGCTGTCATGCCCCAGGCATCATCGCTTTCCCGAAGTTTGTAACCTTCAGGCCCAGTGGTTCCTGCTGCAGTCCCCTGACCCTCATTGATCAACGAGATATATCCTTCCGGGATATAATTGAGTGGCATGCCCCAGGGATGATCTTTCGGCATTTTTTGCCTAGGATCGGACTTTTCCACTATGGGCGTTGAGGTGATTTCTGAGATCACAGTCCTTTGTTGCTGCATTTGAGCCTCTACTAGAGCTTGCATGTCGTTATGAAGCTTTCTCAGATCCTCTTTCAGAGTGTCGATCTCTTCTCTCAACTCTCTATTCTCTTCTTCGAGATCATCCATCTTTTTTTGACGATTGGCCCGAGTATTGTACGAATGAGACAGTTTGACTCTAGAACCGAGACACAAACGTGAGATTCGTAGGTAAGAAGAATACGTTACGTGAGAATGATGAATGGAATGATTATTAATTATGTTTAATTTATTCAAAGTAAACTTCGACAATTAGATTGCAAATATCAAACAGTGGGGAAACCTCGTTTTATTGAATTCAAAGGATTGCGACAATAGAAACACAGTAGATTACAAGGTACAGAAACAGAAACCTAAGCTAATGGGTCCCGAGTCCTCTCTGAGGAGAACCCGGGTGCTGATTCTGGTAATTTCCTTTTCTTTGACCGGGGCTCTTGAGCCGTTGTCGGGCTGTCATCCTTTTGGCAAGTGAAAGGAACGAGCAAATTCCTTTGGTCATCCTGATTATTCACAGCATGTTGCTCTAAAATCTCAATTAGAGCATCCTTATCTTTCAGCAGTTGCTGTATTTTGGTACACTCCACATTGAGGGTGCGGTATTTTTTCTTCCAAGACCTCCTCTCCTGTTGAACTTTGTTGAGAGTAACCTGAAGTTTTTATGTTTCAGTCATGAAGTACATGACAGATTCCCTTGGCGGAAGAACTCCGTGATGAGGATAAGGCATCTTTAGCTTGAGAGTTCTAGTTTGTACCCAGTGAAGATAAGGCTCCACCGAGACACAGTCCGGTTTTCCTAGAGACTCTCGTCCGTTCTTATGAACATGTTTCCAAGTGTGCACTATTTCCATCTTTAGTGCCCTGTCATTTTCTCCTTCTTTGAAGAAAAGACCTTCCAGATGAGCATTACGCGGGACATGCCTCATTGAACCAATACCGGATGGTAGTTGATTCCTCTCTTAGTTCCTATAAGGGGTACGTTGGGGAAGTTTCCACAACGATCATTAATCCTGATCCCGTCATAAATTCGATTGCACCAATCTATGTCAGAGTTGGTGAGAGACTTAATTTTCTGCGACCAACGTAAGGCACTCCTATGATCCCAAAAAGCAGCAGACTTAGGCAAATGGGAGATAAACCATTTATACTGCAGGGGGACACAACATGTGATCATTCCTCCGCTGTACAAATTCCCTAAGTGTACAGCAAAGTTGGCACATGGTTTCCAATGAGAAAAACCTTAATGGCGTTGATATCGACGAAGTTATTAATGTTGGGAAACAGAAATAACCCGTAGGTGAGTAAGATAAAAATACTTTCAAAAGCAGTCATGTTCCCTATACTAGCAAAGTACATAGCCTTATTTGTCAGGAACTGGGCTGGTAAACCCGGTAGTCCTCCTTTAATGGTCATGTGAGTCTTGACTTCTGACTCGTCCAAATAAATTGTTCTTGCAATGGTCTGATCCTTTGGAATTTCTTCTAGTCCAGAAAATGGAGCTCGATTAGTAATGTGTAAATTGGTCAGGTGAGAGTACTCCTCTAGCGTTGGTGCGAGCTGGTAATCCGGGAATGTGAAATAGTGATAGACCGGATCGTAAAACTGAATGAGTGCCTCCATGATTCCTTCAATCACATGGACTCTTAACAGAGGTAGCAGACCTCCGTATTTGGCTCTGAAAGCTTCAGGGTTAGTGATCATCCTTGCTAATCCTCTCAAATCATCTAGCTTTAGAACCCTGAAGGTGTACTTACGAGTTCTCCTTCTACCGAAATCCATGAGCGCAGTCTTTTTCTCTGACATTTGCAATCATTGTCTTAGTTTAATTTGAAAAAGAGAGACTAGAAGAGAAGTATTTCTTTGCTTTAATGTTTTTTAGATGAATGCATGAATGCAGCACACAAAAACATAGAAAAAACATGGGGTCAAAGGGTTGTTGTCATGGAGTCAAGGCTCTACCCATCCCCAAGGTTTATACTAGTGATTTTTGTACCTGTCTCTCAAAATCATCAGTTCTTGTTGAGAAAACACCAGCGGGCCGGGAACCGTGCTAGGTGTTGTTTTTCGAAGAACCATCAGAAGAGGGTAGTATCACGTGACAACCATTTCCAATAGTTTCCGCACTACTAAAAGAGGTTTTTCCTAGGTGTATACTCAATCTTTCCACATGCGGAATCACATGCATTCCCATTAGCAGAAAAATAAACACAGATATCAATTAGGAAAAGCAGTATATATATTTGTCCTAAAGTCCTAGACTTTCTAAGAGCTATGAATCCTATGTTCCTGACAGAAAATGGCTCCCCGGCAGAGTCCCCATCCTGTGGTACCTTCCCAACTTTAAAGGTTTTGACCTAAGATCCTAGTGGAGTCAACAAAAAGTCCTATCCTAGTGAAATTACCAGTGAGGCATAAATTGTATGAAAGAAAACAATACTTCTTGGCCCCACGGTGGGCGCCACTTTTCTGTAGCGAGCAATTTTGGACATGGTTCTTAAGCACTGTCGCTCTTTGGGGTTACTACAAATCGATTCATTTTTTATCCTATTATGCTGACTAATGAAGGGAAATAGATGTCTCCAATTAACCCTGCTTGCATACTAAGTTTAAACACATGTCTGTTAGGTTACGGATGCTATATGGTAATGGGGCCTCTTTCTTATTACTTTATTTAGAATGGAACACCGGGTATGTTCATGGGTAGGACGCTAGGACTGATGCTTTTTGATTTATGTATGAAGGTACGGGATTTGGATTTTGGATTAGTGTGCTCGCTAAGATTTTTCTTTCAATCTTATGCCTACGTATTCCCGTTTACCGAAACAGGGAAATCAGAACGATCGTAGTTCCTCCTATTCTATGGGAGGAAATGGTGTTTTGGGGTCTTGTTCAAAGCCCAAGACGTGAAGCTAAATGGGGTTTGTATCTTGTTTAAAACCCAAGATATGAAGCTGAAGGGTCTATTTGTATCTTGTTCAAAGCCCAAGATGTGAAGCTAAAAGGGTGTTGACTTTAGAGAGAATTTGTCATCTCTAAAGAGGGGTCTGTCTGTCACAATTATTGGGTGACTGATTATAAAGGAGAGTTACTTTAACCAGGATATGTGAATCTGGCAATGCCATAATTTCCTTTATAGGGTATTTGTAACCTGAAGGAGAAGACTTTAACTTAGTGTAGAGCAATGCTATCTTTCCTTAGGAATTTCTCATGCTAAAAGAGGGACAGTGGCATGGATGTAAATAATCCAGAGGCTTGCCGCTTACAGCAATTAGACGAAGGGAAAATGAGTTGTTGATGTTTGTGTACTGCGAAAGAGGCACAGATTGATGCTAAAAGGTTGATTGACTCAACCGGGGTTTTTCTTATACAAAGCCTAAGAGGAGGCTATCGGCCCACTAAGAGGGTGTTTTTGTATCTCGTACGAAGCCCGAGATGGAGGCGAAGGGAGGTTGACTCAACAAGAGAGTCTTTTATACTCAACAAGAGAGTGTTTTGGTATCTTGTATGAAGCCCGAGATGGAGGCTGAAAGTGGTGACTCAACAAGAGAGCCTTTTTGTATCTCGTACGAAGCCCGGGATGAAGGCTAAAGGGATTGCTGGTTTCAGTTAAGTGACAGGTCTAGTATGTTGGTTAAAAGAGAATATCAGTTCTTATAAAGAGACTGATTAAAAGTAAGGCTATGCTTTGGGATTTGATCAGAGGATCAGGGTTATTTCCAGTTCTTTAAGGAAATGGTAAATCAAGAGGGGTGTTGAGACTGTCCAAGTCTGCGGGTGTTTTCCCCATTTTTGAAAGGGGCTTGAGAATGCCTTCGAGACTCAAGGAAATTAGACTGTCCAAGTCTAGAGTTTTATCTTTTGCAATATGCTTAAGGAAAAAGTAGTAGTAGGATATAGACTCTTTGAAACACTGTTCTCTTAAGATGACTAATTTCTGTTCCTATACCTCTAGGAGGTCATTGGGACAATTTGTACGAAGCCCAAGAGGAGGATGGAAACTTTTAAGAAGCCGAGGGCCAATTTGTACGAAGCCCAAGAGGAGGCTCTCTTCCCGAATGAAGAATCCTTATACGAAACCTAAGAGGAGGCTGTGAATACTTCTATGAAGCCGACGGGTCCTTGTACAACGCCCAAGAGGAGGCGGGGATGCTTTTAGGAAGCCTGTGGGTCCCCAAACCCCGAGAAGTTCAAGACATGCCATTCACAGAGAATAGATCAAGCCAGGAAAGTTCGAGAATTTGGAAGAAACTCAAGAGATGCCAGTCACGGAGAAAAGATCATCTCTGGAGAGTAGAGTTTCTTTGACAACTTCTAAAGGTGACAGTCTGAGAAAGGGTTCAAAAAAGAATCAGCCTTTCACATCTCCATATTGTTTAACCCCAAGAGGAGGGAAGACTGTATCTGGTAATCCTATGGGGATCTAGTTTAGTCTATTTAAGAGTGATCAACAGGGCTTAGTGCTAGACGTAAATGCCAGGGAAACTCTTAATATCTATACTAGTATTACACAGTTGATATGAGTTTATGAAAGAAGACTTACAGTGAAACAGCCCCATAGTACACTTATATACATATGAAAGCGGTAAATAAAAGCGGGTAAACACTTACTCGGTTGTAGAGCTTCCATGTTGTATTGTTAGTTGTTCAACAAAGAAAGCTTTGATAACAATATTATATTCAAAATCAAAGGAGAAAGTGCTTTGAAAAGATGTTGGGGCTTACAGCTCAAGGAGAGGCCCAGGGTTTGTTTTTCAACGGACGATGATCGCGTCGAACTTTTTGAAATACAACGGGACTTATACAATAAGTGAGGCCCAAAAATAGGTTTGTATTTACAAATGATTGGGTATTACACTCTATTAGAGGCCCAAGGATTTATTTTTGTACAAGTGGTGGGGCTTACAGCTCAATGAGAGGTCCAATGGTTGTTTCTGTTTGAAATGGCGATCGCGCCGAGAATTTTGAAAACGCAGCGGGTCTTATACAATAAGTGAGGCCCAAAAATAGGTTTTCAAAGGGGGTTGGGTCTTACACTCTAATAGAGGCCCAAAGATTTTTGAATGTGTCTTATAGCTCGAGGAGAGGCCCATGAGTGTTTGAAAATGTTTTGCGAGGGTGAAAACCAAAGAAACCCTAATTTGTTATTCTTTAAAAGTAAATATTTAAAGAAAATCAAATAAAATACCAAATAAGTTTGAATAAACCATTTTTTATTTTTGTTTAAGGTTTAAAAAATGAGGGATTAATCACAAGGGATATAAAAACTCAATTGGTTTTGATTTTGAAAGTAAATATTCACTTTCAAAATGTTAAAAAAAACATAAAAAAGGAATTTATTTACAAAAATACTAATTATATTAAATAAATAATATAAACTTAATTTTTTTGTGGAATAAAATATTTCAACATTTTTTTGTGATTTTTTGCAAAAAGAACCAATAAAAGTTAATTAAAATTGAAAGAGTTATTAATTTTCCAATTAATTAATAAAACATAAAAATATTGGAAAAATAGCAAAAATGTGAGAAAACACAAAATGGCATGGGTGGGGTTTGAACCCACGACCTCAAGGTTATAGGGCGCGCGCCTTACCACTGGGGTGGTGATACATCCATTTCTTGAAGTGAAACCACAAATATACAAGGCTTGCCTTGTTTTCTAGGCCTGGCCAAGGCAAGGCAAGGCAAGTTTTGCCAAGAAACGGGAAGGTCCATAACTTTCTCATTTCTCCATGGTTGGGGACAAAATTTATATGCATATGGCCTAGAATTTCACAAGGAATCCAATGGTGGTGGTATTTTTTTTCAGATTATACTCCCTCCTCAAAATCCGATAATGGTTTTGAAAAAGGCCTATAATTGCATTTTCCATGCTACACTTTGATACAGGCATGAATTACATGATGAATTGGTTCAAACACAACATATATAACATGTATGAGGTGTGTATGATCAGTGGACTTCAAAGAAATGCATATTTTGGAAAGTTCAAGTCATGATGCTTACCTCTTTTTGAGCTTTTGGAGTTTTCTGTGCAATCTGCCAAACTTCTTATTCCATAAATGGTTTGATGCTTTGGACACTCTCAAATGATCCATTGGAAGCTTTTAGGATGATTGGAATCAGCTGGAACCTGCAAAAACACAAACTGGACCTTTCTTGCAAAAGGGGTTAAAATGACCAAAATAACAACTCTCCCAAATGGTGTTCCAGATGGGGGGAACCATTTGGGACAGTTCAAGGATGTTATTTGGAGTGTGTTTGAGGTTTTATGTGGTTTGGAAAGTGACTGATTCAAGACATGGCTTGAAAAATGCACAAAAAGGCCTATTTTGAGGTTTTGAGAAGTGACTTTGTGATTTAAGGATTACAGGTCACTTGTGTGACTTTGGATCACCTGCATATGATGTTTATGCGGGGTTAGGATCATGAGCTGTGATGGAAATGCTCTTTAACTCAAAAACTAAGAGTTACCTTGCTAAAGAAGGCATTTTGGCCTAAAGAGAGGGATTTTGAGGAAAGAATCAGTTTGATGGCTTTGGTGTACTAAAACTGAGCACAAATGAGCTCTATTTATAGTATAGCAAGTTTGTTTTGGGATCAATAGTGAATGGCAACTACAGCAGAGGTTTGGCCAATGGTTGCACTTTGGAATCCAAGTCTCCTCTAGCCATTGACTAGAGGTTATGGCACAGGGCTGTGGTTCCCTTTGTCTTGGATAAGTCTTGACTGAATTCAGTTGGAAATGGCTCAGTCCATGCCACCTTGGTGTATGCATTGAATGCTCCAATCCAAAATTGGAGTCTTGTCCCCCTTTTAGGCAATTCTAGGTTTGGTATGCTGCTTCTTGTTCCAAGGACTTTGGAGGCTTGGCTCAGTGTTTGTCCCCTTTAGATTTGATCCTCAGATGTGTCCAAGATGATTACAAGGCTTGGAATTATCTGATTTTGCCAAATCGAACAAAAATACAAATTTCTGCCTAGCCTTGGCAGTTTTCAGCAAGACATATTGCCATTGTCATATCTCATGGCTCAAGTGGAATTTGGTGATGTTCTTAGTCATTTTGGAAAACCCTCATATGATACAACAATTGTTTGATCATATTTGGTTTTGATACCTTTTGGATCCAAGTGAAAAATCCCCCTACATTTGGAAAAAAGTGAAGGCAGATTCTGACTTAGTGAAAATTTCACTAAGTGTTGGAAAAAAGTGACATTTTCACTTTTTGTGATTTTGATCATTCCATAACTCAAAATCCATGATGAATTTGGAGGGAGGTCAGTTCTAAGCTTTTGTAGAGGGTAATGAGATCTACAAATGAAGCTTTGGATGGGGAAAATGGCTTTGTGGTTTAGGAGTTATGATCCTCCAAAGTTGGTACCCTTGCCACTTTGTTCATAACTTAGAAAATTTTCTAAGTTTTTATGGTTACCCTGTTTACAAGTTATCCAACTTTTCTTGATTTTTCTTGATGAATGATGATTCAAATTATACATTAACATCATTTTAGGGTTAAAAAACCATTTTTGTGAAAAATCTCAAAAAGTCAAAGTTTGACTTTTGTGCATAGTTGACTTTTTATCAGATGAATTCCAAACTGTCCGATCCTCTATGAAGTCAAGTCCTTGACCTAAATCAAACTTGATGGATTGATTTCATAGGTGTTATAGGGGGTATTGAATCATGTCCTAGGGTTTGGGAGCATGTCTTGGTCAAAAGTCAAAGCTACAGTTGACTTTTCTCGCGAAACCCTAATTATGGCTTTGATGAAATTGAGACTTGTTGCTCATGCTTCTTGGATTAATCCATTATTGTAAATGGATCAATGTGGTTTATTAGAGACCCTCAAATCATGTCTCGAGGTATTGGCTCATGATCCTAACTCCTAATTCCTGATTTTTGATGAATGCATCCCCTGAGGTCAAATTGACTTGATGTTTGGGTCCATGAGGTTCCATGGGGTATTTTAGGTCATGCTTCGAAGCATTGGCTCATGCCCAGAGGAGAATTTCCATCTGGATGCCCCGGTCGACCAAAACCCTAATTTGGTGACACCGGCGATTTTGAGGCTTGATCCACCTAGAAGGGAGCAGCCTTGTGCTTAATCCTTGAAGTGGGAGTCCTAGTGATCCTTTGTGGATGTTTGAGAGGTTAGAAAAGTTGAAGATCATGTCATTCCTTGATTGATCCTTTGTCTAAGAACTCAGAGAGAGCTTGAAACCTTAATTATGACTGTAGTAAGTGTTCACCCATCTTTGGGGAGACTGATGAGGCATGATAGTACATCCATATTGTGATGATGATTTGCACAATGATGGGAAATCTTAGTGGTCAAAATTTGGGGTATGACACCAGGCTTGAGTATACACCTAAGACTAGGGTGGAAAGTGGTGGGACCTACGCGCCGTCTTGGTACGTTTGGTGTTCACGAAATTCACATCCAGACGAGGTTTTCTTGGGAGATATTCTGAGGTGCGTGTCTTGCGCATTACAGGGTGTTGATCTAGAGAGTTGTCGACTCTGGCGACCATCCCCAAGGACTCAGTAGAGGCACTCCTCCCAAGAGGTAGTAACGGCAGACCAGAAATGGAAAACCCATTATGCTTCTTAATCCGAGGACCCGAAGCTGAGGACTTTAGAATACTTAACCCATCTTGGCCTTATTAGGACGTGGTGCGGTGGCTATTCAGGTGCAGACTTGAATCAGTTGTTACGCGATACCACACTCAGACGAGAATCTCTTGAGAATATTATTGACTACCAAAAAAGTTAGGAAATCGATAATATCCAAAGGATGGGTTGTAGACTCTGGGAACTTCTTTAGAACCTCGTTCGGCAGGTGTTATACCCTTTGTACATACCTTTGTGGGTTGGCTCTTAACCTTGACTCCATGCTCGTGACTCGGAACCTTGAACCCGTATGCTTTGTGTGATCTTGTTTGTGGTTGCTGCATACATGCACTCATGCATTCATGGACATTCTATTTCAGTCGATTTTCAAGGATCTTAGAGATTTTCCTTTTGCAGACATCGCAGATAATATTCAATAAAATAAGATGTTTATCAGTATTTCAAAAAGTGTTATTTCTTTGTGAAGTTTGCAATTGCTTTATATTTTAAAGATCCTTGAAAGTTGAATGAAACATTTGCATTTTCCATTAGCATTCGCATCATTCTGCATTGTTTCTTGCCTTTTCCAGGTGTCTTATTGTTTCCCTTTGGTCCTCATTCAGCCAAGCTGTCGCACCAGTATAATACTCAGGCTAATTAGAGAAAGAAGAGGATTTAGCTAATTTTCTGGTATTTGTACCAAGTTTGAGGTAGTTACTGAAGGAACATGGAGAGAACAAAAGATGATGATCTCATGTCAGGCTTTACAGTGATGACCAATCTGATGTATAATTCTCCTCTGGACAAAAATGTTCCACAAGTGGATGTTCCTACCCGATCCTGACCTGTGCAAAATGATCTGGTTGGTCAAGTTGTTGAAAAAAGATTCTCGATTTTCAAGGTATATGCCAAATCCTCAGATTGTCCACCCTGTGACAGAGATGATTGATCTTAAAGTTGTGGAAATGAAAGAAGGACTTCGTGATCTCAGTGAGGAATTGAAAATGTTGACAAGACCTGATGCATCTAGTTTTAAGGCTCATGACTTGTGCCTGGTTCCGATTGTGGTTATTCCTCCGAAGTTCAAAATGCATATCTTTGAAATATACATGGGTATTAGCTGTCCAAGGTACCATTTGACGATGTTCTATCGAAAGATGACCACTCATATCAACAACGATCTACTGATGATTCACTGCTTTCAAGAAAGTTTATATGGGGGATCCTTGATGTGGTATATGAAGCTAGAAAGGAACCATATTCAGTCTTAGGAAGACCTAGGTGATGCATTTGTAAAACAATATAACTATAATTTGGACATGGCTCCAGATAGTGATGAATTGATGAGTATGAGTCAGAAGGACAGCGAATCCTTCAGAGAGTATGCACAAAGGTGGAAAGAATTAGCAGCTCAAGTTCATCCACCACTCTTAGAGAAAGAACTGGCCAAAATGTTTCTAAGAACGCTGTCAGACTCTTATTATGTCAGGATGGTAGGCGTTGTGCCTCAAGAGTTCTCCAAAATTCTTGAAGTCGGAATAAACCTCAAGAATACATTTAAATGTGGAAGGATCTGAGATGTTCCAGATAACTATGCAAGTAAAGAGAAATCTGTATGTGATTCCCAAGAGGAAGAAAATGTTGAAGTTGATGCGATTCAAGATTCTCCTCAGTGCCAGAATCAACATGGACCTCTGAATAATTCAAAAAGAGAGACTCGTCAGTTTGATTCAATTCCAATGACTTACAGTCAATTGTGTTTTATTTTGCCCGAAACTCGGTAATGACACCCAGAAAAACCAGAGCCATGAAATCTCGTCCTCCTTGGTACAACCCAAATACCAGTTGTGAATTTCATGATGGAGTAATGGGGCATCCAATTGAGGAGTGCAAGGTTTTCCAGGAAAAGGTTCAAGAGATGATTGACGATGAGGTGTTGGCCTTCAAGGAAGGAAGCGCATTTGTGAATGGAACGCCTTTATGCTGATATCAGTAGAGTGACCCATAGTGGTTGTATATTTGCTTCTGTGTCTCCCAAGAAAGTTGATAAAGTTCTTTCAAGCTCAAGCTGACACAGTTTCCTCAGATCTTTAGTTCATTTACTGCATTTTCATTTATAATCTTTTATGATTGTTATTGCTTTGTTTGCATGTAGAACTTGTTTGTTTTGAATATTAATCTTAATACAATGAGTATGTTTATCTTGAAGTGATCCATTCGCATTCGCTCATAATTTGTTTTCTACATTTGCAATACCAGCTTCTTGTTTAAACTCTTGGAGGGAGGATGATGAAGTGAAAACGCAAAATTTCTGGTTGTGTGCTTTTGAATAAGACCCTGCTGATAATGTAAGGCATTGTTTCAAATTCCCAAACACCGGAGATATAAGGAAGATAATCCCTTGTTAACCTCTTTGAGCCTTGAAGTAGGAGTTTTTTTTCTAATTAAGAAAACCCTCACATTTAACCTTGGGGCAGGGTAGTCTTCAGTTAATTTGACCAAGTGTCCAAATTTCAAAAGGAGTGTGCACCAAAGGAAACCACAATGGTTATTCCTCATCCATGAAGGAAAGAGGCAGTCATAACCCTTTCAAATAAGCCAATGCCACATGATTTGTTCAAAAGAAAAAAAATCAAAAGAAAAAAAATTTAAAAAAGCCCGCTAAGTCAAAAAGAATTGAAAACAAGTGACTTAGGCAAAAATTAGGGCATCCCGCTGGACATCAAAAATTCAAAAAAAATCAGTCCAGGCAAAAGTGAGGGAAAAATAAAAAGAATGAAAATCTGAAAAGTAAGAATAAAAGAAAAATTCTCATCAAAAGAGCAAATATTTGTGTGGTTACCGAGTCGAAGGACAAAAAGGGTGATTGTTATCCCCGAATAACCTCATTGGTTCTTTAACCATCAGTTTCAGTAATCTTTTTAAAGATGAACATTTGTGTCAATTAGCTGAATATAGGATTGAAGAACATCACGTAGATTGGGTGGGTACAAATAAATTTTGAGCATAAAAATCTTTTTTCTAAAAAACCGTGAACCAGGCCAAGTTATAACCCTCAAAAGACCTAATTGAAGTAGGGTTTATTTTGAAAGCATACTTTAGCGAGATAGTGTTCCTGACTCCCATGATTTGCGCTAAAAGATCTTTGTTGGTATTGCATGTGCATTCAAAAATCAATGTCGTATCTAAACTAGTGATTCATTCACAAGGTTTTGCGACATCTTTTCAGTAAAAACTTCAAGACTAACATGTGTAATTGCATTAGAATTATCATTCTCAGAATTGACATTTTCTGCTTGCATACATTTGTTGACATCATAAAAGCTTACATATGAGCGTCAGTGATGAATTTAATATTTTGAAGCCTGAAACTCTGATAAGTAATTGGCCAATCACTTCAAGGAATGATCATGACTAGGGGCATGTTGCCTGAAGATTTTGTTGAGCACGAGCAAGTTTGTTTTCCTAGTTGATGTTTTCACAGGGGCAAAGCTGGAAGATTCTATTGATTGAATAATATGCCAAGTTCAGTTAATCTGGGGCAGTTACGTCGAGATTCGACGAATCTCTCCAAGAGTTTGAAAACACTGGGGCAGATTATCTCAAGTCGTTATGGTACAAAGTTTCCTTTTGGTGTAAAATCCTTTGTAGACTATGCAGTCTGGGGCAAAAGTTAAATGGTGAATTCAACGCACATAAGCAGATTTGTTCTTGTAATCAAGTTGTTAATCAGGTGATGGATTCCCTCAAGATTGTTATGAGGTGTTAGACTCTTGAAATCCATTATTCCCCAATTAAGAGCCAGTTTGGGTATTTTCCGTCCAAGTACTATTTTGGGTATTCCTCCGGCTAAGTCTTGATTCAGATTTCCCTATCTGAGTATGATTCTATTCTCCAGCCAGGTTATGATCAAGCATTTGTGAAGTTTTGGGGTGATGTTTCCCCTTGATGTGGAATCCTCGAACAGAGTTTTACCTCTCGTTGTGATTCCTTTGATCACTCCCCAAGCAAAGAGTAATGTTGACTTCTTATTCCCCCAATTGGTTGAAATCCCCATTAGGGTTGGCTTTGTGTGTACTCCTTGACAGGATCTCTTTTGGTATCTCTATCTTGTTGAGATTAGCCGAATATTCAGCTGAACTGTGGTGTTTATTCATCCTCTGTTCATCCTTATGTCTGTTTTGTCAGCATATTCATATTCATACGCATTGCATACGTATTCTTTTGTTGTGCATAGCATTGTTGTTGTTGCATTGTGCATTTTTGCATCTGTTTTAGTGCTTCTCGACTCTCTGGTGTTGTTATCCTCCGCAGTATGTGTGTGTGTGTGTGTGTCCTCTCTCCAATAGAGTGTCGACTTTAAGCAGAAAACGTTTATCCTTTCTAACTCTCCACTGAGTTTATTCCTCGTGGAAAGATTTTCTTCAGTTTTCCTTTCCAGCTCATTATCTGGATGAGACCAATCCCCAGTTGAGTTATTTCCTCCTTGGGGTGAGTCTGGTTTGACCGTTCCTCTCCAATTTGTTCCTGGATTGAATTTTGGTCTCCGGCGGTGACTACTTTGAAACTCTCTAGGCTGTGCAACCTAGATGATTAGGAGTGCATTTATTTTGCACCTTTGAGGATTTTGTATTCCTCAGCAGATTATCTTTTTATGGTTACCATTAGAAGATGAAAATTTTATTTCTCCAGCAGTGTTGTTGCAACACTCTTTTGGAATTTATTATGTGACAACAAGCAGCAGCCTCTTTATTTGAGAAACTTGTGTGTCTCCAGTTATCATACGTTATCTTTTCCATCAAATGGTATCCCTCAGGTTGTGCTTTTCAGAGAAGTTTGTTGTAAATTTCCAACAGATGGTTGTTCCTTTATTTGAGAAGTCTGTTGCGTGATCTAACTTGCCCATATCTCCTGTGAAGATCCCTGGTGGAGTTTGTAACGCCCCGAAAATCTAAATTGATTATTTATTTATTTATTTAGTTAATTTAGAAGGAGGTAAGAAGTTTTGGTAATTTTGGAGAATTTTGGATCAAAAGAGTCTTAGTTTTAATAATTTAATATAATGAATAATTAATGTATTATTTATACTATTATTATTATTAAAAATATTAAGAAAAAGGGCAAGGTAGTCTTAAAGGAAAAAGAGTAAGGATAGAGTTGGAAGTTCATAAACTGGAATATTTTGTCTAAAGAGGAGTGGACCGATCACTTTTATAACTGATCGTGTTTTTGTGAAGAACGCTGAAGAAGAGAGAAGAAGGAAGAGAACCCTAAGGCTTGAAGGTTGCTGAAGTATCATAGAGAAGGAAGAAAGTTACTAAATTTCTCTAAGGTATGGGGAGTTTTCATGGTTTATTATAATTTTATAGGAATTGGTTTATGAATAGATTAGGTTTTGTGGATTCTTGAGTAATTGTGGTGTTTGATGATGTAATTTGTGTTAGGAGTGAGTGTCGTGATGAGAATGAGTGAAACAAATTGGTGTAATTGATGTATGTGTGTTGTGTGAGTCTTTTGGTCAATTTTCGTATTGGACAACATTGAATTTTAGAGTATTTTGAGTCAAAATCGCAGCAGAAAAATTAATTTTTGGAAAAGTTGGGTTTTGTCGCACCCTGACACGGGCCGTGTCCCACAACACGGGCACCCGTGTCAGCTTTCGGGTTGGGTGGGTGAAAAATTTTCATCAGCAGGTTGCCTGACACGGGCCGTGTCACAGGACACGAGCGGCCGTGTCAGCCTACTGTCCTGTATAATTTCTTTTTGTGTTTGGGAATTTTGTTTCAGACTTTCTGACACGGGCCGTGTCACAGGACACGGGTGACCGTGTCAGCTTGATGTCTTGCTGCATTTTTTTTGTTGTTTTGGAGTCGTGTCAGACTACTGTATTGTTGTTCTTTTGTTGTTTTTTTTTTCTTAAGGTTTTCTCGTGCTGATCTTTTGTTGTCGAGTTGTTATTGATGTAAGATATGATAAACCATGATTGTATGATAAAGACTTGTTGAATATGAAATGAATGATGCACACGTTGATTTTTGTTGAATTGGGAAGGATTTCGCATCATTGCATTTCATAGCATTTTATGTTGGGGCTTCGGTCCATTGGTAGCTTCAATCCCATTGTGCGGATTGAAGTGATGCGTTGATTTTGTTATGCTCCTTATGGAGGGTTGATGGCCAGTGTCCATCCACGTTGAATCGGTACCACATGCATTCTTTGCATTCCATTATAATTGACATTGCCTATAAATGATGTTGTTGTTGATGATGATATGATATGTTGTTGACGATGCTATGATGTTGTGGTTGATGATGCTATGATATTTTGTTGATGATGCTATGATGTTGTTGTTGTTTTTCTGTTTATTTTCCATGTCCTTATATTACTATAATGAATTGTGATTTCTCACCCTGCCTGCTTGAAAATGTTGCCTCTTATGTGGGTAACTTGCAGATAACCAAGAGCAGACTTACTGTGCTGGAGGATTGAGTTTTGGAGCATTTCTTTTGTCATTTTAGTCGTGTTTTAAGTGGTGTCCTGCTCTGCGTCATGTAACATCGGGTTTGGGATTAGTTGAGAACCTCGTATTTCTTTTGGTTTATGTTAGATTTCTTTTCATATTGTTGATACCATTTTGAATTGGAGACTTTTATCTATAAAGTATTTTGTTGGCCTGAACTAAAAGTTTGATTCCGCTGTGTAGTTGTTAAATTCATGTTAATGATGAATGAATAACCCGTGTTACGGGACAGGACAATGATTTTGAATGTCGGTTGAATATATGTGACACCTTTTTTGCTGATTTTACTCTGATAATATTAAGTGTTTTTCTTAAAATTGTATGTTAGGGTAGAAGGGTGTTACAGAGTTATTGATTCCTAGTTCCTGGAAAATCTCGGCAGAAGATTTCCAGTTGACCTCGACAGAAGGTATTTTCTTTCCAAGAATCTCGGCAGTATATTTCTCGGATAATTTCAAAAAAAATATTACAGCAACCTCGGCAGAAGGTATTTTCTTTTTAGGATCTCGGCAGTAGAATCCTTAAAAGATTTTTCAGTAAAGCCTCGGCAGCAGGCATGTTTTTGATTATTCCTCGGCAGTAGGAATTACATATAAAATCTCGGCAGAAGATGTTTCATTTGAAGGTTCTCTGGTTGATCTCGGCAGCAGATTCCCCAGTAAATTTTAATGGTTGACACATTTTCCAAACGAAACTTTGGCAAAAGGTATTCCGATGAATGGTAAGTCTCTTCGGTTAGACGGGATAGTTTGTTGTTAAGGTTTGGTTACTCCGATGAATGGTAAGTCTCTTCGGTTAGACGAGACAGTTCGTTGTTGAGGTTTGGTTACTCCGATGAATGGTAAGTCTCTTCGGTTAGACGGGACAATTCGTTGTTGAGGTTTTCTACTCCGATGAATGGTAAGTCTCTTCGGTTAGATAGGACAGTTCGTTGTTGAGATTCTTCGACTCCAATGAATGGTAAGTCTCTTCGGTATGCTAGAGATAGTTCATTGTTGAGGTATTGATTTTCCCCAGTGGAGCCTTGCTGTGCTAAGTCTTCCCTGTTGAGTTATATCCTTATTGTGTTATGGTTTATTTCCATATACAGTTATCCCCAGTTTGAATCTTTTCCTCGGCTGAGTCCCAGTAATTGTGCGGTATGTTCCGCGGCTAGTTGGTGGTCTCCTGTGATGTGTTTCCCCGGTGGATTTTTTTTCTCCCGTTCTTCTTTTTGTTGATCTCCTGTGGCATATTCTCCCCACAGTGGTCTTGTTTCTGCATATCATCTGCATAATCATATCATTTTGTGGTCTCTTAGGGCAAAAAATTGGGTTTATTATTATATTTAAGTCTCTTCTATCTCGTCGAGAAAAAGATGTCAATCTTCATATCTCCGGATAGAAGAAACTTAAATAGGGGCAACTGTAATACCCTAATTTTTACCCCTAAGATCCCACATATCATTTGCATCTCATATCACAAACAAGATCACCAGTATCCGTGTGTTTTTATTACTTGATTTATGTTTATTTCTGTTTACTAACCTCTAACCAAAATACCAAAAATATTTTGAAATTTTTTCTTGTTTCTTCTTCTCTGTGTGTTTAGGGTTTTGCAGGGTGTTGATGGCAAAGGTAAGGCTTGAAATCAAGTGTGGCCATTCAATTGTGGTTGAGGTCAGATGGAAGTTTGACCCAATCTTGATCAAACTATCAAGAGATTGCTTCAATTGCAAACTAGTTGTGGCAGTGGACTATTTCTCAAGTAGTGAATGTTCAAGGTCAAGTTGTCCTGTAATGGAATCCACCAGCTTTCAAGCAGTGTTCTATGAGAAGTTTGCTACAGGATATCATGATCAAGGTTCATCAGTCCAGGTTGTGTTCATCTGTGGATTTATTTTCTCAAAGATTGATTCACGAAGAATTCAAAGTGGTTCGGGATATATTCAATTTGATCACAGATTCAGGAAATTATGGCAAAGATCAAAGCTGATGGCCGATGTTTCAGTTGTAAGCTATCCAGTGGTTCAAGGAGTGGCTTAATTCATTTTAATCATATGCTTTTGGAAATTTTAGAGCTGGTTTGGATTGAAATTGAGTTTTCATTTCATATCCATAATCCATTTATCCCAATTTTCAGGATCATTTCTTTTAAATCCATTTTTCCAATATCCATTGAATCCTTTATCCATTTATATCCATATTCCATAAGTCAATTTTATTCATTTCCATTACCAAACTATAATCCTATTTCCATATTCCAAAATTCTTCATATCCATTATTCATTCTTTTTCTTTCTTTCCAATTATCCAAGTCTAATTCACAAAATTATACTTTCATGTACAAGTTTCTTGAAGTTTACACATTCAAGCCTTGTACAAAGCAAAGATGATTCCAAACTAAATATGCCAAGTCTAAGCCAACACATGATACCAATTTGCCTTTTGATGTGCTGTTAACAACATATGATATTGCATTGATGGATAATGATTTTCTTTCTCATATACCATGGCAGTATGCAGTCATCAATGAAGCCCAAAGGTTAAAAAGCCCCTCAAATGTTTCTTCGTCTGATCCGGCTATAATCTTTAGTTGTGTTGACATTTCTAGACGTTGGAGCCATGGTCGGATGTTTGATGCACTGACCAAACTTTCATCGAGCATCAGTGATGCATATGAACGGGCTTCTGAACATGGGATTTGCATCTTGTTGATCTCCATCTTATAAGGCTTAAAGATGGCTATGATGGTCAAAATATGAACGGTAATGCTCCCAAAATGGTTGCTTTAGTTGTGGTTCAATCTTTCAACCCAAGGCATAACGTCCCTCAAAGTGAAATCTCACTTGTCCATGTCACAAGCTGCAAATAAAAATCAAAACAATATTTATTTCTCATGAGTTACACCTGCAAGCTTGAAAGCCAGAAAACCTCTGCAGAAAATTCACCAATACACATCTTCAAGCTTCCAAATTACCTCCTACCCCTTCTTTCAATTCACCACACAAACTGTTCCAAATTTCATAGAATTTGCAGTAGCAACATCAATTCGTATTCATCTTCAACATCTCACATGCAACGCATCGAGTTCGTTGCAACATTTTGTGATCTACTCACAACAAAACCACCACAACTTTGTTTTCACGCAAGTTCAGAAGGAAGAAGAAGAGAAGAAGAATTGAACCATTTCTAACCTGGTTTTGAAGGTAATTTAGAGTTCTCGTCGAACTTTTCGCGACTTCGGTTTGAGAAATCAGAGCACCGTTACATGAAATTGATAGCATAATTGGAATTTACACGGTGTACTGGTCATTTTTATGGCGATTCCGCATCCCGTCGTCCGCCGTGACAAGCTCCGTCGTGCTCTCTCCCCTAGCTGTGAACAGTGCCGAACACGATCGAGTTTAAGAAGAAGATGATAAAGCCACTGAATCTTATTTCCTTTTATTTTTTTTTTTATTTTCTTTTTTTTTATTTTTATTTTCTTCTTCTTTAATTAATTTGGGCCGTATGGGCCTTTTTCCTTACCACACCATCTTTTTTCTTTTCAAGACCTCCCTTTCCTTTTTATTTCTCTCTTTTTTTATAAAATTTTCTTTAAAAAAAATCATTAAAAATGTCTTTGATTTTATTTTAATTGATTGTTGGTTGTTTTGGATCTTGAATTTTGATAAGATCTCATCAATATCAATGGACTTTGGATGTCGATTTTATCCACCAAGAGAGGTGATTGATATTGATGATGATTTAATCGATTTAAGATTCAATTTGTTGTTTCTTTCCATCTTATCCTCTTTCTGCTTCTTTTTTTATTTTGATCGATGAAAGTCTTATGGATCTTGGAGTTCCTTTGTTGAATTTTGTTCAAGACTAGATCGTTACAATTTTTCCTTTCGTGCGGTATTGCTCTCGGATGACGATATACATATCGTTCATCTAGCATGCATTAGCACAAAGATCTATTGACCGGCCTCATTTGTAGGGTAATTACTCCGTAAATTACTCGGCAATTGCTTAACATAGCGCAACATATGTCCCGTATCGGAAAACTATCAAGAATGGTTGATTATTTGTCTTTTGGTTCAAAACTTATGAAAACTTGTTGTTAGGAGGCTTTGGTCTTATCAATCCTCTAATGAGTTCTCATTAACCTTGACCTAAGTGCAATTATTCAATTATCATTATCACTAACTCTAATAACTAATCACTAACTTACTAACAATATTATCGTATTAATTTTGTTTATGTTTCCTTCTCGCTCCTTATCTCTCTTTTACTTTTATGCTCCATTATTATCATTCCATATCATGTTTATGCTTCCGCATTTTTTCCATTGTCCGTTGGACACATGTTTATGCTTCCGCAATTTTTCCATTGTCCGTTGGACACATGTTTATGCTTATGCCTTTTTCTCTTTGTCCACTTGGACCGAAAATATTAATAAAGGATTAAACCACTAAAAGACTTGTGCTCTTAATGTTGGACTATGGCCACTATCCCTTGCTTTGGAGGACCGTCTTGATTTGATTATGGACTTATGGACTTAGAATTAGGATTCTCTCCCTTATGCTTTGGACCATTATGGAGTTTGATATTCTATCCTTTATTTGGCTTGCTTATTGACTCAAGAGGATGGAATTCTATTCTTATTATGCTTTGAAGAGTGTCTCCATGTGGTTAGATCTTTCTTACACTCGCTTTTATTTTATGCACTAGGATAGTCACTTCTTCTCCACCCCTTCTAAAATTTTCAAAACCTTCTCCCTTTTTCAAAACTTTCTTGTTTTCAAACTTAAAACCTCTTTCATAATAAAACATTGACTTTGGTCAGGTGATTTTTAAACTCTGTTTTCCTTAATAAATGTCAATCCATTTTAATCATATTTTGATCATTTCAAAAAGACATAAAAAATACAAAAATCATCCAAATTTTTTTGTGCTTTTATGCACCTTTTTCTTTTAAACTTTTCAAAAATAATTAGACATGAGCCATTTTTTTGATGAGATGTAAAGCTCCTAACCATGGTATTTTGTTGAAAGTATGGTCGTTTTCTACTTAGATGTTGAAGTGATTAGTCTTGTTGATGTTAATCCAAGCAAATCCTTCATCTTAATGTGATGCAAATGCCTCTTTCCCATACCTTTGGGTAATTAGTTGAGTATTCTCTCTTGAGAATGACGGGTTGTCTTTTTCAAGATAAAATAAACCATAACCAATAATTTTCATTCTTTGTACCACGAACTACGAGGTTTTGATCCTACATTGCACATCGTGGGTACGTAGGCATGAGGCGATAAGTCTCTCCAAACACAAAAATATTAAAAAATAATTCTCCTCTCATCTCCTCAATCTTTTTACAAGCAAACCATTTTCAGACCAAAAAGCATGAATACATCAAAGGGCTCCTATAGAGTACTATAGATGTATTGGGTGCGTAAAACCTTCCCTTCACATAACCAACCCCCTTACCCATTTCACTTTGTCTTTTTTCGCTTTTACTTTTTTAGACTTCTTAGGATTTATTCGCTCTTTTTTCCTTTTCCTTTGTGGAATAAATAAAAGTGCAGTGGCGACTCTGTTTTCCTTGATTTAAGTTAATCAATAGCTTACACTCACGATTTTTACCGCTACAGGTTGTGTACTTGGCCAACAAGACGAAACAAAAAGGAAGGAGTCTGCCATCTACTATTTGAGCAAGAAATTCACCGACTGCGAGACTCGGTACACTATGCTCGAGAAAACTTACTGTGCTCTGGCTTGGGCAGCCAAACGTCTTCGCCAGTATATGATTCATCACATTACTTGGTTAATATCCGAAATGGATCCAATCAAGTATGTCTTTGAAAAGCCTACTCTCACGGGAAGGATTGCCCGTTGGCAAATGTTGTTATCAGAATATGACATCGAGTACCATGCTCAGAAAGCCGTAAAAAGAAGTTTTTTAGGTGATCATTTGGCTCATCAACCGATTGACGATCAGGAATCAGTCGGATTTGACTTCCCAGACGAAGATGTCATGTACTTAAAAATGAAAGATTACGATGAACCGCTACCCTGTGAAGGGCTAGAACCAGGTTCCCAATGGGGACTAATCTTTGACGGAGCTGTCAATCATTATGAAAATGGAATTAGGGCAATCGTCATAACACCTCAGGGTACCCACATCCCTTTCACCGCTAGACTTATGTTCAAGTGCATAAACAACGAGGCCGAATACGAAGCTTGTATCATGGGTCTCGAAGAAGCAATCGACTTAAGGATCAAAAACCTGGATGTATATGGTGACTCAGCCCTGGTTATCAATCAAATCAAAGGAGATTGGAACACATACCAATCAGGACTGATTCCTTACAAAGACTACGCGAGAAGGTTGTTACCATTCTTCAACAGAGTCGAGTTTCACCATATCCCTCGTGAAGAGAATCACATGGCTGATGCATTAGCCACTCTCTCTTCCATGATTAGCGTCGGTCAATGGAACGACTTACCTAAGATTGACATAATGCACCTTGAACGGCCCGCTTACATCTTCGCGATTGAAGAAGTTATAGACGACAAACCTTGGTACCACGATATCAAATTCTTCCTTCAAAAACAAGAGTATCCACCTGGGGCATCCAGAAAAGACAGAAAATCCCTCAGAAGGCTAGCAGGCAGTTTCTTCCTGAGCAATGATACACACTATAAGAGAAAATTTGACATGGTCTTGCTCCAATGTGTAGACAGACCAGAAGCGGACATGCTGATGAAGGAAATTCATGAAGGATCCTTTGGCACTCATGCCAACGGACACACAATGGCGAGAAAAATTCTAAGAGCAGTGTACTATTGGTTGACAATGGAATTTGACTGCTACAAGTACATGAGGAGGTGTCATAAGTGTCAGATATACTCAGACAAAATCCATGTACCGCCAACGCATCTCAAAGTTCTCTCTTCCCCATGGCCTTTTTCTATATGGGGAATCGACTTGATTGGCATGATCGAACCCAAGGCTTCGAACGGACATCGGTTCATTCTAGTAGCCATTGATTACTTCACCAAGTGGGTCGAAGCAACATCGTACGCCAATGTAACCCGACAAGTGGTGGTCCGATTTATCAAAAACAATATCATTTTTCGTTATGGTGTTCCTAGCCAGATCATTACCGATAATGGATCCAACTTGAACAACAAGATGATGAAAGAGTTGTGCGCTGAGTTCAAGATCAAACACTATAACTTATCTCCCTACCGACCTAAGATGAACGGAGCGGTAGAAGCGGCTAACAAGAACATCAAGAAGATCGTTCAAAAGATGGTTGTAACCTACAAAGACTGTCACGAGATGCTACCCTTTGCTCTTCACAGTTATCGCACATTTGTCTGCACTTCAACAGGGGCAACCCCTTTCTCTCTAGTATATGTCATGGAGGTAGTGCTTCCCATAGAAGTAGAGATCCCATTAATTCGGGTATTGGTGGAAGCTAAGCTAACAGAGGCTGAATGGTTTCAAAGTCGACACGACAAACTGAATCTGATTGAAGAAAAATGAATGACGGCACTATGCCACGCTCAATTGTATCAGCAAAGGATGAAGAAGGCGTCTGACAAAAAGGTCTGACCCTGCGTCTTCAGGAAAGGAGACCTTGTGCTCAAGAAGATACAATCATTTCTCACTGATTCTCGGGGTAAATGGACTCCAAATTATGACGGCCCCTGTGTGGTCAAGAAAGCTTTCTCAGGCGGCGCCTTAAGACTCGCAACCATGGACGGAGAGGAATTTGCCTACCCCACAAATGTTGACGTAGTCAAGAAATACTTCGCCTAAATAAAAAAAATGTCTCGGTGGATTAAAAACCCGAAAGGGCGGTCCAGGCAAAAATTAGAGACATAATCGAAAATCATCCCGATGGGTTGGACACATCACAGTACAATCCAGGCAAAAATTAGGGATAATGGCAAGTAACTATGTTCAACAAAGGGGAAAATCCCTCAGCAACAGTCATGCTATCCATCAGGAAAATTCCAGTCAAGGTCATCTTCGACAGAAGCTCAGGATGTCCAGAATTCAAAGTTGGTAGAAGGATAGCGGTCGTTATGTTTCAATGTAGCCCTTTTCCCTTAAATTACCATTTTTTAACTTTGTAAATACTCCATAGAATCACGCGTTTGGCTGATTTCCATCCTATCAATAAAATTAGAGCCCAAGTGCTTTTGTTTGCAATTCTCATTTGTTTTAGCTTTACAGAACGACGTTTTAACATGATTAACGATTCTTGAAATAAAACAAAAATGAATTTTACTTGTTAAAATTTTTCTGCTTTTCGAAATAAGGTGGCAATTTCTTTTGACTGTCGAACATCGAGAGAACAGCGATCACTACTCCAGAAGTAGTCGAGCTTCAAAGTGCAGAATCAAAGTACTCCTTCTAAACCAGTTCACCTGAATGAAGGATCAACTGTGTCAGAGGATGTGTTTCCTCTGACACCCCCGACAGAGTTCTTATCTCCTAAGCCTGACCAATGTTGTTCCCCGCAGGGACTATCTCTCCTAAGCAAGGCAAAATTTCTATTTTGAACCCAGTGGCACCTCTTCATCCCCCGCAGTGGCCGAGTATCCAGTCATGTTCATCCGTTAGTCTGTATGTCCTGTCAGTTTTGTCAGCATATACATACATACATCATGCATTATTGATTCATTCATATTCATATTTCATCACTATCACTCTACTCGATCTTGTTCCCAAGTGATAAAAGTCCTTTCAATCGAGTTGTCAGTTCTTTCCTCGTCAGGAAGTGAATCATCTAAACTGTAACATCCTAAATTCCCCTGAATAATTTAATAAAAAAAATCAGAGTAAAATGAAACAACTCGGAATAAAAGGGTATTACTTTCAGCAAGAACTTGCTCATAAATAAGACATGTAACATTTAATAAATTTTAATGCAACTTTAATCCAAAAAATCATCTTTATTACACAGCGGAAATTCTTCATTGTGATCAAAAAAATATAACGGTTTCAATTAATCAAAATATTAGTTTTCAAAAATGTAAAGACAACTGTAATTCTTTAACAAAGTAAAATCATGCATAAAGTGTTCCCGACTCCCAATGTTACATATCATAGCAGACTTCAAACTAAAGTGAAGGACCTCGTCTTCACCGACCACGACTTCCACACTACTCCTGATTATCTGCACGTTACCCACGTGGAGGCAACATTCAAACAGAAGGGGTGAGATTTCACATTCAATAATACAAGGCTATAACTCGTATAAAGGAATTAGCAACACATAACATCATATAACTGTGCAACTCATCATTATCAATACTTCGCATAAGTCCAACAACAAATCATCACATAACTTCGCTAAACAATACAACAACACGACTCAACGGATGCAATGCAGTGCAATCATGTATGTGGTCCCAATAGAGCTACAGCTCCCTTCGCTAATGCCGCGATTCGACTTTTACAGGCTACAGCCCCCTTCGCTTAACAAATTGCCAATTCAGGCCATCGTAGTGCCAATCCAGGCCATTGTAGTTAAATTGAAATGATTATGCAACGATACAATTAAAATGCAACAACAACAATTTCAACTTTGCAAATCAACATAGGCACTCGGCCTCTTCGCTATACGACTACAACTTCGCATCACAACTTCACAATTAATCAACATTATTCTTCGCAAATAAACAATAATTTCATTCACACACTTATAATTACAAAACTCAAGCATGTATACTTTAATAAAAAACGCTTCAAAAACAACTCAAGGACATGACGAAATAATTATTAAAATACACCTAAATTCATCATTAAATACAAGGAATCACGTTCTGAATTCATTTCACAATCTGGAAAATTTTCAATTTTGAAATCGCGCTAAAACTCAAACTTTCACTTCGCCAAAAATCAGAATTTTAGCACTATAATTCCATTTCAGTTATTCCACAACAAGATAACTCACCCCTAGGCCAGAAATTATTATTATAAGATAACTCGTCTCGTTATCTTTCCAACGCTTCGAACGGCGTACGAATCGGACTCCCAGAACTCAAGTTACGAATTTTCGAAGTTTCCAAAATTCTGCACTAACATAGCTACGAGTTTGATCACTTTTTGACCAAAAACCCATCCGAAACTTCGATTTAATCCGCGAGACTCTTATTTTTGTTGGAAATTCAACCACAACCTATGGTAATTCCTCTTTCAATCTTGATCTCAAGATTGATAACCACCCACACAATACGCAATGGCAATGAAGAAGATGAAGAAATACAGCAAGAAAGAAAGAAAAGAGAGAGAGAAATATTTGGAGAAATGTTTTACCCACTAACCATGGGATTTCTGTTACTATTGTATTTTCACTGCTAACCGCAACTGTGAATGCTATATAATCATACGATTACAATGCAAGGATACTTTCTATTTATAGATATAGATTTGCAAAGGCCCAAAATTAAAAGCCCAAAATATCAAATCTAATCTGAACAAATCTGAATCCAATCTAAAACAAATCTAACATTAATCTGTCGAAGCAACCTAATCAATTCGACATGACACTAAGCTATGAATGTTTCGACTTCGACACACTATGAATTACATTTAACACACCACCTAATTCATTGTGTCTAAACTGTCTATATTCATCATTGCTCTTAGTCTTCTGAAGGCTTCGACCTGCACTCCCTTCGTCATGATATCTGCAATCTGATTCTCAGTTCTGCAATGTTCCAAATTCATCTTCCCTTCTGCTACCTGCTCTCGAAGATAATGGACCTTATTTCGATGTGCTTGCTTCGACCGTGTGCTATTGGATTCTTTGCCAAGTTGATAGTTGACATATTGTAGATCTTCATGGTAATTGCTCCATGATTCTTCCCTGTAATCTCTTCGACCAAGTTCACCATCCAAGTTACTTGACATGCACAAAGAGAAGCAGCTATATACTCTGCTTCGCATGATGACAGTGCCACTACTGGCTCCTTTCTCGAACTCCAAGCAACTGGTACACCACCTAACATAAACACATATCCAGCTGTGGATTTTCTATCCTCGGCATCACTACACCAACTAGAGTCGGTGTATCCCACTAACTTTTATTCTCTTCCTTCATCAGCTGCAAGAAACAAAATGCCATAGTCGAGAGTCCCTTTCAGATACCTAAGTATCCTCTTCGTCGCTGATAGATGTGATACCTTTGGCTTCTGCATGAATCTACTTACCATACCCACACTGTATGCTAAATCAGGCCTTGTGTGACAAAGGTATCTAAGTGACCCAACGAGTCTTCTGTATTGGGTTGGGTCGACATCATCTTCATTTGGATCCTTTGACAGTTGTAATCTGGTCTCAGCTGGAGTCGAAGTTGGGTTGCAATCTTGCATCTCAAATCTCTTGAGTATTTCGCATGCATATCTTCTTTGGTGCATCGTCAAACCTCTACTAGTCTTGTAGAATTCGATACCAAGGAAATATGAGAGATTTCCCAAGTCTGACATTTCAAACTCCTCACTTAGGTCATGTTTGAAATCTTCGATCTCCTTCTTGCAACTCCCTGTTATCAACAAATCATCGACATAGAGGCATAGTATAAGCAATTCATTATTGCTTCTTCTTACATACACTTCGTGCTCAGTTGTACACTTCACAAATTCCTTCTCCCTTAAGAAGCTGTCGATTTTCTTATTCTAAGCTCTTGGAGCTTGCTTAAGTCCATACAGGGCTTTATGCAGTCTGTACACCTTTCCTTCTTCGCCTCGTCTCACATACCCAGCTGGTTGTGCAACATAAACTTCTTCATCTAAGGGGCCATTAAGGAACGCACACTTCACGTCCATCTGACATGTGTGCCAATTGTTCACATTTTCTAGACCAACAACCAACCTGATTGTTTCGATCCTAGCAACATGTGCGAACACTTCATCAAAGTCGATTCCTTCCTTCTGAAGAAATCCTTTCGCCACAAGTCTTGCCTTGTGTCGAATTACTTCTCCTCTAGGATTCACCTTCACCTTGTAAACCCATTTCACATCAATTGCCTTCTTACCTTGAGGCCACTTCAAATCTTTCAATGCCTCAGCTGCATTGACTGGTTCGACATCTGCGTAGAAAGCATAATGTACCAGCTCACCCTCTTCATCGACCACATCATCTGATGTAATTACACATTCTTGTAACCTTGCAGGCATGTGTCTTGTTCGTCGAGGTCTGCTTGAACCTGCTTCATCTGCGACTAGTTCTTGTCGAACTTCTCTTTCGACTTCAGTGGCTGGTTCTTCACAAGAGATTCTCACTGAATCCTTCTTGGCATTCTCTGTCCAATCCCATTATTTAAGCTTATCTATGATCACGTCCCTGCTGATCACAACTTGCTTATTCACTGGGTCGAATAACTTGTAACCTCCAATCGAATGATATCCTATCAAGATCATCTGATTTGACTTGTCATCAAGTTTCCTTCTCAACTGATCTGGCACATGTCTATGTGCTATAGATCCAAACACTTTCAAGTGATTGAGGCTTAGCTTAACACCAGACCAATATTCTTCTGGTGTGACTTCTTCAAGCTTCTTCGTCGGACATCTGTTCAAAATATACATTGCTGTCGAAACTGCTTCTCCCCATAGTTCTTTGGGTAGATTCTTTCCATTCAACATACTTCTCACCATATTCATGATGGTTCTGTTCTTTCGTTCTGCAACTCCATTTTGCTGTGGAGTGTAGGGTGGCACCACCTCATGCACAATCCCTTCTTTTTCACATAATGCATCTGTAGTACCCTAAATTTTGACCTGTTTTATATGATTTCTAGTGCCACTTTATTTCGAAAAAGTAAAATGGCACAATTAGAAGAAAGAGGGGTATAAGGGTTATAAGTGTGAGAGGTTGTGAGTTCGAATCCCACCTTCCTCACTTTTAATGGTTTATTTGTTTTTCCTTTATTACTAACTTTTTTCTATTTTATTTTTTTTTAATAAAAATCACAAAAATATTATTTTTTAATATTTAATTTTTAATTTTCGTATTTTTATTTAATGAATTTTTGAAAATATGATTTTTTCATTAAAATGAATTTTTTATGGAAAAAATCTCAAAAAATAATAAAAATAAATAAAAATCAAATCTTGTTTTATCATCATTATTAGACTTTTTATTACTATTTAAATTAATTAGAATTCACCAAGCCATGAATCCATCTAGATTCATTGGCTTGGGGCTTAAGAAATAGAGGAAATCAGATCAGATTGCATCCTTCCTGTAACACCTCCAATCTATACCCCCAATTAAATAAAGTAGTAAAAGAAAATTCAAAATTTCATCAGAGTATATTTAATATTCACAACATAGACCGAGGGGTCACATCAACTTGAGACAAACATACAACACTTGCTTATACAGATATGCAACAACTCAGGTAGTAATACACCCACAATCCAATTACAGAATAAAAGCGGAAAATTCGTAACTGAATATCAACATATATATATATATATATATATATATATATATATATCATGAAAGTTTGTCATACAGCAAGTCATACATGTACAATCCAAAAGATACATATACATAATACATAATAGTCACAAACGACCTCCCTAACTACCCGGTGTCACATATCAGAGCCGACCGACAAAAGAATGAAGTCCTAAGCTTCACAAAAAGACCTCCAGCAACTCTAATCTGCAATGCCTCATAGAGCATTATAAAACAGCAGAAGGGTGAGAAAAAACAATCATAATACAGTTGCATATAATTATATCTTAACACGGAAATGCACAAGTAAAATATTCTCACCACAAATGCACCACACTCAAATACAACACCACACAGTACAATTCTCAAGCATCAAATACCACTACACATCAATCATACCCAATACACTCATCATCAATACAATTACACATATTTCATCCCATTAATCACATTCACAATTCCATACACAATTAATCCATGATTTATGCAAATGCACAGAGACCGACACAATGACTCTTATGCAATGCACATGTGGTACCGACTTCCAATATTTTTCATCACTAGTTCACTCAGGAACTCTGCTGGAATCATCGCTCGTTACTTAGTGTAACTCCTTGTCAGGCATACGATGTTCCCCGTCGCTCACACCTCTTTGTATAAGGCACACGACGTTTATGGATCGCTCACACCTCTTTGTATAAGGCACACGACCCGATCGCTCACACCTCTTTGTATAAGGCACACGATCGTCTATAATCATCGCTCACACCTCTTTGTATAAGGCACACGATGTTATAGCGGATTCCCTCTGGAACCAAATCGTCACTCAGGACGTTACCGGTATGCATATCATGATGCTCAACATACAATGACTCATGACATTCAAATGCACACATATACACATTCCACAATCATGCATATATCAACAATTACCACACATTTCATTTTCTTTCCCTAAGGCCACCAATCATTATCACCATATGTATTTCATGCAATTACATCACACAACAGTACGCAAGTCATTAAATATCCAAACCAACAGCATATTGCACATACACATCAAGTTCACCCAATTAAACGGCAAAAGTCGACAACAAAACAACACATTTCCTAATCCCCGACATAATTTAATCGGCCAACAATCTAAAAACCATTACAATAATAAAGAACATTTCACAAGCTTTCTAACGCATCAAACCACGCCTTAAACCGACTCACGGATCAAAAGTTATAAGGAAAACAAATTGGTAAAAGCTGTCTTGTTCGTAGTGCGAAGCTCCTAGCGAGTCCTTCGCTTCTTCATTCGCAGTGTGAATGTCCCAGCGAATAGTGGCAGAAGCAAAATAGCCTAGAAAATTCCCAACGTTCATAGTGTGAACCATCCAGCGAATGCTCGCTACCCCATTCGCATTGCGAATCCTCCAGCGAATAGTGGCAGAATGAAAAACAATACAACGTTCACAGTGCGAACCTCACGTGAACGCTCGCCACCCATTCGCTGGCCATTCGCAGTGCGAACCTGCGATTTCAGCAAAACCCAGCAGCGCACCAGATCATCCAAAAATGGTATTTTCTCAACCTTAACATTTCCAAACCAACATATAACAATCAAAACATAACTCAATCATGATAACAAGTATTCTACTACGTTTACACCGATTTTCAACCATAAAAACATCGATTTCTCATTATATTTCCCATTTCAACCTAGAATCCAAAACCATAGAAAGACAATAGCATATGCAAACACATACATACATAATCATACACAAGCATAGTACAATCGAGTTTCGCACCCTTACCCGATTAAATAGCATGTAGAAAAGTCGGTTGATCGATTTCTTCTTTTCTCTCCTTTTCTTCTCTTCTTCCCTTTTCTTTCTCCTCTCTTTCTTTCTCTCTATTTTTCTCTTCCCTTTTTCCTTTCTATTTTCTAACTTAAAGAAAAATAAGATGAAATGACCAAAATACCCCCACACTCAAATATCTCGCAAACGGTCCCAAAACGCGACAAAATATATTCACGATGAAAAATAACATATTTTCACATAAAAGTCAGAAATAAAATAATATAATAATAAAATACTCAAAACAACTCAATTAAATAAAAACTGACAAAACTAGGGCGTTACAACTCTCCCCCACTTAGAAATTTTCGTCCTCGAAAATCTTACCTGAGACGAACAACTCTGGATACGACTCCCGCATCCGACTCTCCAACTCCCAAGTCAAATTGCCCTCAGCAGCGCCTCCCCACGCCACTTTCACAAGTGCAATATCCTTGCCTCTCAACCGCTTTACCTTGCGATCCAAAATCCTAACTGGTAATGCCTCAACCGTAAGGTTCTCCCTTACCTCAACCTCATCCATCTGAATCACATGCGACGAATCTGAAACATACTTCCGAAGCTGTGAAACATGGAACACATCGTGCAAATTCGACAGATTCGGCGGCAACGCCACCCTATAAGCCACAACACCCACTCTCCCAGATATATAGTAAGGACCAATAAACAAAGAAGTAAGTTTCTTCGATTTCAATGCACGACCCACACCCGTTACCAGCGTAACCCTTAGAAATACATGATCGCCCTCTTGGAACTCAAGATCTTTTCTTCTTCGATCATGATAACTCTTTTGTCTACTCTGAGAAGCTTTCATTTTCTCACGAATAAGCTTTATTTTTTCCGTAGTCTGTTGCACCAACTCTGGTCCAACCACCGAACTCTTACCAGATTCATGCCAACACAACGGTGTTCGACATCTTCGTCCATACAGTGCTTCAAATGGTGCCATTCCAATACTAGAATGGAAACTGCTATTATACGTGAATTCAATCAATGAAAGATAACTATCCCACGCACCACCTTGTTCAAGAACACACGCTCTCAACAAATCTTCCAACGACTGAATCGTTCTCTCCGTCTGACCATCCATCTGCGGATGATAAGCCGAACTCAATCTCAATTTAGAACCCAAAGCCTTATGCAAACTTTCCTAAAATCTCGAGGTAAACCTTGGATCTCGATCCGAAATAATACTTAACGGAACCCCATGCAACTTCACAATTACACTGATGTAAATCTCAGCCAACCTCTCCAAAGAAAAACTGATATCAATCGGAATGAAATGAGCCGATTTAGTCAGCCTATCAACAACCACCCAAATAGCATTATGCCCTCGCTGAGTATTCGGTAACCCTGTTACAAAATCCATCGAAATGTAATCCCATTTCCATTCCGGAATATCCAACAGTTGCAACAAACCACTCGGCCTCGGATGTTCCACTTTCGATTTCTGACAAGTCAAACATGCATAAACAAACTGTGCCACATCTATTTTCAATCCAGACCACCAGAAAATCTTCTTCAAATCTTGGTACATCTTATTCGCTCCCGGATGTATACTCAAATTACTCCGGCGTCCTTCCTCCAAAATCATCTTTTTCAACTCCGCATCATCAGGAATACAAATTCTACCTCGGAACCTCAAAACACCATTAATATCCACTTGAAAATCACAATTCGCATCTTTTCCTCCCACCAACATCAAATCCACAAATTTCACATCCAGCTTCTGTTTCTCACTAACAGTCATCAGAAAATCATTAGTAATCGTTAGCATTCCAAGCCTCACGCTATCCGACGTCACTTCATAAACCAAACTCAAATCTCTAAACAATTCCAAAAGTTCCCACTCCTTAACCATTAAAGCGGACATATGTAACGATTTTCGGCTCAATGCATCGGCTACCACATTAGCTTTACCAGGATGGTAATTCAAGCAAAAGTCGTAGTCCTTCAAAAATTCCAACCATCTACGCTGCCTCATATTTAGCTCTTTCTGATCAAACAAATATTTCAAACTTTTGTGATCACTAAAGACTTCAAACCATGCATCGTAGAGATAATGCCTCCAAATATTCAACACAAAAACTACAGCCGCTAATTCAAGATCATGCGTAGGGTAATTCTTCTCATGCACTCTCAACTGCCTCGAAGCATACGCCACAACCTTACCGTTTTGCATTAGCACACCACCTAGACTAATCAAAGACGCATCACAATACACCACAAACGGTTCAGTAGGATTCAGAAAAATCAAAATCGGAGTTGTCGTCAATCTTCTCTTCAGCTCATTAAACTTTCCTCGCACCGAATATCCCAAATGAACGCTTGCCCTTTACAAGTCAACTGGGTCAAAGGAAGTGCTAGCTTAGAAAACCCTTCAATAAACCTTCGATAATATCCGGCCAAACCCAAAATGCTTCGAATTTCAGTAACAGATCTCGGAACCTCCCATTGTAGAACTGCTTCTACTTTAGATGGATCCACAGAAATACTATTACCTGAAATCACGTGCCCAAGAAAACTCACCTCCGACAACCAGAACTCGCACTTGGACAACTTGGCAAAAAGCTTCCTTCCTTTCAACACCTGTAAAACAATACGCAAATGCTCCGCGTGCTCCTCCCGATACTTAGAATAAATCAAAATATCATCAATAAACACAACAACAAATCGATCCAAATGCTCGTGGAAAATACGGTTCATGTACTCCATGAACACACCTGGCGCATTAGAAACCCCGAACGACATCACAGAATATTCATAATGACTGTAACGTGTCCTAAAAGCTGTCTTCTGAATATCTTCCTCTTTCACCCTAATCTGATGATACCATGACCTCAAGTCAATCTTACTGAACACACAAGCACCAACCAAATGATCCATCAGATCATCAATCCTTGGAAGAGGATACTTATTCTTAATCGTCACCTTATTCAACTGGCGATAATCAATACACAACCGCATACTTCCATCTTTCTTTTTCACCAATAAAACTGGAGCACCCCAAGGAGAAACGCTTGGTCTCACAAACCTCTTTTCCAACAAAACATTCAACTGCTTCTTCAACTCAACCAACTCAGATGCCGACATACGATAAGGTGCCATAGAAACAGGTCTAGTACCAGGAACTAGATCTATCGAAAACTCCACCTCTCTCTCTGGCGGTAAGTCTGAAATATCCTCAGGAAACACTTCTGGAAATTCACACACAACCGAAAACACATGAAGCGACACTTGACTATCCATAGTCAACGACGCAAACAACCCAAACAACTGAGCTTCCTCCGCCAAAAGTTTCTTCAACTCTTTGGTAGATAAGAAACTCGAGTCTTCGTCTTCCTCAAGAGAAGGAAACCTTACTAACTTATGATAACAATCAATATGAACTCGATTGAATTGCAACCAATTCATTCCCAGAACCAAATCTAAACCCTCCAACGGTAAACACACCAAATCCATCTCAAAGTCTTTACCATAAATGGTCAAAGGACAACTTAAACAAACCAAAGAAGTAGTCACTGACCCCATTGCTGGAGTATCAATAACCATCTCACCATCCATCGAAGACAACACAAGATTCAAACGCTTCGCGCACTCAGACGAAATAAATGAATGAGTCGCTCTAGTATCAATAATAGCAACTAAAGGCGTATTATTAATAAAACAAGTACCTCGGATCAGACGATCAGCACTTGAAGTCTGAGTTCTCGCCAAGGCAAAAACTTTCCCACCAGTTGGAGCTTGCTTCGGTTTCGGACACTTCATACTAATATGACCAGGTTCACCACAGTTGAAACACTTCACCACATTCTTCCTTGCACATTCAGCTGCAACATATCCTAAACCTCCATAATTAGTACACTTCCTCATATCTTTCCTGCACTCAAACTGATGATGTCCCAACTCACCACATTTATAACACCTCAGAGGACCAGACATTCCTCCTCCATTTGACCTTTTCTCAAAATTTCCCCTTTGTTTACCCTTATCAGCTGGTGTTACATACGGACCACCATGAAACTGTTGCTTCCCTTTCCTGTCACTCACACTCTTATAGTGAGTAGAACCAGGCTCTGATACCACTTAATGTAACACCCCCAATCTATACCCCCAATTAAATAAAGCAGTAAAAGAAAATTCAAAATTTCATCAGAGTATATTTAAAATTCACAGCATAGACCGAGGGGTCACATCAACTTGAGACAAACATACAACACTTGCTCATACAGATATGCAACAACTCAGGTAGTAATACACCCACAATCCAATTACAGAATAAAAGCGGAAAATCCGTAACTGAATATCAACATATATATATATATATATATATATATATATATATATATCATGAAAGTTTGTCATACATCAAGTCATACATGTACAATCCAAAAGATACATATACATAACACATAATAATCACAAACGGCCTCCCTAACTACCTGGTGTCACATATCAGAGCCGACCAACAAAAGAATGAAGTCCTAAGCTTCACAAAAAGACCTCCAGCAACTCTAATCTGCAATGCCTCATAGAGCATTATAAAACGGCAGAAGGGTGAGAAAAACAATCATAATACAATTGAATATAATTATATCTTAACACGGAAATGCACAAGTAAAATATTCTCACCACAAATGCACCACAGTCAAATACAACACCACACAGTAAAATTCTCAAGCATCAAATACCACTACACATCAATCATACCCAATACACTCATCATCAATACAATTACACATATTCCATCCCATTAATCATATTCAAAATTCTATACACAATTAATCCATGATTTATGCAAATGCACAGAGACCGACACAATGACTCTTATGCAATGCACATGCGGTACCGACTTGCAATATTTCTCATCACTAGTTCACTCAGGAACTCTGTTGGAATCATCGCTCGTTACTTAGTGTAACTCCCCGTCAGGCATACGATGTTCCCCGTCACTCACACTTCTTTGTATTAGGCACACGACGTTTATGGATCGCTCACACCTCTTTGTATAAGGCACACGACCCGATCGCTCACACCTCTTTGTATAAGGCACACGATCGTCTATAATCATCGCTCACACCTCTTTGTATAAGGCACACGATGTTATAGCGGATTCTCTCTGGAACCAAATCATCACTCAGGACGTTACCAGTATGCATATCATGATGCTCAACATACAATGACTCATGACATTCAAATGCACACATATATACATTCCACAATCATGCATATATCAACAATTACCACACATTTCATTTTCTTGCCCTAAGGCCACCAATCATTATCACCATATGTATTTCATGCAATTACATCACACAACAGTACGCAAGTCATAAAATATCCACACCAACAGCATATTGCACATACACATCAAGTTCACCCAATTAAACGACAAAAGTCAACAACAAAACAACACATTTCCTAATCCCTGACATAATTTAATCGTCTAACAATCTGAAAACCATTACAATAATAAAGAACATTTCACAAGCTTTCTAACGCATTAAACGACGCCTCAAACCGACTCACGGATCAAAAGTTATAAGGAAAACAAATTGGTAAAAGTCGTCATGTTCGTAGTACGAAGCTCCTAGCGAGTCCTTCGCTTCTTCATTCGCAGTGCGAATGTCCCAGCAAATAGTGGCAGAAGCAAAATAGCCTAGAAAATTCCCAACGTTCGCAGTGCGAACCATCCAGCGAATGCTCGCTACCCCATTCGCATTGCGAATCCTCCAGCGAACATTGGCAAAATGAAAAACAATACAACGTTCGCAGTGCGAATGTAACACCCCCAATCTATACCCCCAAATAAAGCAATAAAAGAAAATTCAAAATTCCGTCAGAGTATATTTAAATTATCATGGCATAGACGGGGGAATCACATCAATTTGAAACAATCATACAACACCTGCTCATAAAGATATGCAACAGTGGGGTAGCAATCAACAGAGGAACTCAGTTCCTTACACCCACATTTCAGACTTTAGAATAAAAGCGGAAAATCTAAAACTGAATAGCATATATATATATATATATATATCACATGAAAAGTTTTTCATACATCAAGTTATACATGCACAAGCCAAAAGATGTATATACACAATACAGATAATCACAAACGGCCTCCCTAACTACCCGGTGTCACATATCAGAGTCGACTGACAAAAGAATGAAGACACAAAGCTTCACAAAAATACCTCCAGCAACTCTAATCTGCAATGCCTCATAGAGCATTATAAAACAGCAGAAGGGTGAGAAAAACAACCATAATATAATTGCATACAATTATATATAACACCAAAAACACACATATATACGATTCTCACCACAACTCACGCCATAAATCAAACACAATACAATTATCACCAACACATATCCATATAATAAATTCCTCCACAATTCCACACATAAACAACTCATTAATGATTTATACAAATGCAAGAGACCGACACAACGACTCTATGCATATGCATATGCGGTACCGACTTCCAATGTTTCTCATTACTAGTTCACTCAGGAACTCTGCTGGAATCATTGCTCGTTACATCACTGTAACTCCCCGTCGGGCATACGATGTTCCTCGTCGCTCACACCTCTTTGTATAAGGCACACGACGTTTATGGATCGCTCACACCTCTTTGTATAAGGCATACGACCCGATCGCTCACACCCCACGTGGGCACACGATCGTCTATAATCATCACTCACACCCCACACGGGCACACGATCGTCTATAATCATCGCTCACACCCCACACGAGCACATGACGTTATAGTGAATTCCCTATGGAATCCAAACCGTCACTCAGGACGTCTCAACAATGCATATCATGATGCTTGGATACAGTGACTTATGACATTTAATATGCACACATAAATGCATTCATCTACATCGACAAAATCACACTTTGCACTTATGCCCAAAACAATGCATTTAATTGCCATACGGCCACAAATCTTCACAACACCATTTAAACACATACATTTACATCATACAACAACACCTTGCATAATACACATTAATTACGCACAATTACAACGACAAAAGTTGACAACCGACACTATTCCTGATTCTCAACATAATTAAATCGGCTAATAATTTCCAAACCATCATAATAAGAAAGTACATCTCAATTGCTTTCCAACGATAACAAGAATGTAAAAATCGGATAAACGGAACACAAGTTACGAAAGAAAACGAAAAAACGATATTTTCAAAAGTCCCATTTTACCATTCTCCTGGCCATACGCGTATTGTCCTGAGCCATACGCATATTGCCCAAATCCCTCGCCATGCCATACGTGTATTGCCCAAGGCCATACGCGTATGGGCAGAGACCATTTCCCCCCAAAATTCCCATTTTAATTCCAATACGCGTAGTGCATCTCATCATACGCGTATTGCCCTGAAATGCTACGCGTATCATACGCAAATGGGCAGATGGCCGAGAAAATTGAAGATCCATACGCGTAATGGCCCAAGGCTCGCCCAAGTTACGCGTAATGCCAAGGTCCATACGCGTATGAACATGCCCCATACGCGTATGACCTGGAAAATCCAGAAAAAATTCTGCAGAACAAGGTTCTGCGTTTTCTCAACCCAAAATCTTCCAATTTTCACCTACACCCAGAAAAATTACCAATACAATGCATAGCAACATGTATCTATCATGTATCAACAATAATGAACACTAACAACATAATTTCCAACACATTTAATCGATTTCTAATCAATTTTACATAAAATGGGTTTTACTAAATTTCTCCAAATCAATCCAATAACAACCACAAATACACATACATAATCATACACAATCACCCAATAATTGAGTTTCGCACCCTTACCCGATTAAATCGATTCTAGGAGTTAATTTCTTTGATTTTCCAAGTTTTTCTTACTATTTCTCTTCTTCTTCTCTTTTCTCCTCTTTTTCTTTCTTTCCTTTTTCTTTCTCTCTATTTTTCTCTCTTTCTATTTTCTATTCTCTTACTTAATCAAAAATATCATGAAATGACCAAAATACCCCCACACTCAAATATCTCGCAAACGTTCTCAAAACCCGATAAAATATCACAACATTGAAAAATAACATATTTTCAAATAAAAGTCGAAAATAAAATAAAATAATAATAAAATAATCAAACAACTCGATTAAATAAAACTCACACAAAAACTGGGTCGTTACAACTCTCCCCCACTTAGAAATCTTCGTCCTCGAAAATATTACCTGAGACGAACAACTCTGGATACGACTCCCGCATCCGACTCTCCAACTCCCAAGTCAAATTGCCCTCAGCAGCGCCTCCCCACGTCACTTTCACCAATGCAATATCCTTGCCCCTCAACCGCTTCACCGCGCGATCCAAAACCATAACTAGTAATGCCTCGACCGTAAGGTTCTCCCTTACCTCAACCTCAATCATCGGAATCACATGCGACGGATCTGGAACATGCTTCCGAAGCTGTGAAACATGAAACAACTCGTGCAAATTCGACAAATTCGGCGGCAATGCCACCCTATAAGCCACAGCACCCACTCTCGCGGATATCTGGTAAGGACCAATAAACCGAGAAGTAAGTTTCTTCGATTTCAATGCACGACCCACACCCGTCACCGGCGTAACCCTCAAAAATACATGATAGCCCTCTTGAAACTCAAGATCTTTCCGTCTCCGATCATGATAACTCTTTTGTCTACTCTGAGAAGCCTTCATTTTCTCAAGAATAAACTTCACTTTCTCCGTCGTCTGTTGCACCAACTCTGGTCCAACCACCGTTCTCTCACCAGATTCGTGCCAACACAAAGGTGTTCGACACCTTCGTCCATACAATGCTTCAAACGGTGCCAGTCCAATACTAGAATGGAAACTGTTATTATACGTAAACTCAATCAATGCAAGATAACTATCCCACGCACCACCTTGTTCAAGAACACACGCTCTCAACAAATCCTCCAAAGACTGAATCGTCCTCTCCGTCTGACCATCCGTCTGCGGATGATAAGCCGAACTTAATCTCAATTTAGAACCCAAAGACTTCTGCAAACTCGAGGTAAACCTAGGATCTCGATCAGAAACAATACTCAATGGAACCCCATGCAATTTCACAATTACACTAATGTAAATCTCAGCCAACCTCTCCAAAGAAAAATCGATGTCAATCGAAATAAAATGAGCCAATTTAGTCAGCCTATCAACCACCACCCAAATAGCATTATACCCTCGCTGAGTATTCGGTAATCCTGTCACAAAATCCATGGAAATACTATCCCATTTCCACTCAGGAATATCCAACGGTTGCAACAAACCACTAGGCCTCAGATGTTCCACCTTCGATTTCTGACAAGTCAAACAAGCATAAACAAACTGAGCCACATCTCTTTTCAAACCAGACCACTAGAAAATCTTCTTCAAATCTTGGTACATCTTATTCGCTCCTGGATGTATACTTAAATTACTCCGGTGTCCTTCCTCCAAAATCATCTTTTTCAACTCCGCATCATCAGGAATACAAATTCTACCTCGGAATCTCAAAACACCATTAATATCCACTTGAAAATCACTATTCGTATCTTTTCCTCCAACCAACATCAAATCCACAAGTTTCACATCCAGCTTCTGTTTCTCACAAATAGTCATCAGAAAATCATTAGTAATTGTTAGCATTCCAAGCCTCACACTATCCGACGTCACTTCACATACCAAACTCAAGTCCCTAAACGATTCCAAAAGTTCCCACTCCTTAACCATCAAAGCGGACATATGTAACGATTTTTGACTCAACGCATCGGCTACCACATTAGCTTTACCAGGATGGTAATTCAAGCCAAAGTCGTAGTCCTTCAAGAATTCCAACCATCTACGTTGCCTCATATTTAGCTCTTTCTGATCAAACAAATATTTCAAACTTTCATGATCACTAAAGACTTCAAACCTTGCACCGTAGAGATAATGCCTCCAAATCTTTAACACAAAAACCACAGCCTCTAACTCAAGATCATGAGTAGGATAATTTTTCTCATGAACTCTTAACTGCCTTGAAGCACACGCCACCACCTTACCTTCTTGCATTAGAACACCACCTAGGCCAATCAAAGAAGCATTACAATAAACCACAAATGGTTCATTAGGATTCGGCAAAATCAAAATCAGAGCTGTTGTCAATCTTCTCTTTAGCTCATTAAAACTTTCCTCGCACCGAATATCCCAAATGAACGCTTGCCCTTTACAAGTCAACTGGGTCAAAGGAAGTTCTAGCTTAGAAAAACCTTCAATAAACCTTCGATAATAACCAGCCAAACCTAAAAAGCTTCGAATTTCAGTAACAGATCTCGGAGCCTCCCATTTTAGAACTGCTTCTAATTTAGATGGATCCACAGCAATACCATTACCTGAAATTATGTGCCCAAGAAAACTCACTTCGGACAACCAGAACTCACACTTGGACAATTTGGCAAAAAGCTTCCTTTCCTTCAAAACCTGTAAAACAATACGCAAATGTTCTGCATGCTCCTCCCGAGACTTAGAATAAATTAAGATATCATCAATAAACACCACCACAAAACGATCCAACTGCTCGTGAAAGATACGATTCATGTACTCCATAAACACACCTGGCGCATTAGAAACCCCGAACGGCATCACGGAATATTCATAATGACCGTATCGTGTCCTAAAAGTCATCTTCTAAATATCTTCCTCCTTTACCCTAATCTGATGATACCCGGATCTCAAATTAATCTTACTGAACACACAAGCACCAACTAACTGATCCATCAGGTCATCAATTCTTGGAAGAGGATACTTATTCTTAATTATCACCTTATTCAACTGGCGATAATCAATACACAATCGCATACTTCCATCCTTCTTTTTCACCAATAAAACTGGAGCACCCCAAGGCGAAACACTTGGCCTTACAAACCGCTTCTCCAACAACTCATTCAACTGTTTCTTTAACTCCACCAACTCAGATGCCGACATACGATAAGGTGCCATCGAAACAGGTCTAGTACCAGGAACTAGATCTATAGAAAACTCCACCTCTCTCTCTGGCGGCAAGTCTGAAATATCCTCAGGAAACACTTCCGGAAATTCACACACAATAGGAAACACATCAAGTGAAACTTGACTGTCCACAGTCAACGATGCAAACAACCCAAACAACTGAGCTTCCTCCGCCAAAAGTTTCTTCAACTCTTTGGTAGATAAGAAACTCGAGTCTTCGTCTTCCTCAAGAGAAGGAAACCTTACTAGCTTATGATAACAATCAATATGAACTCGATTGAATTGCAACCAATTCATTCCAAGAACCACGTCTAAACCCTCCAATGGTAAACACACCAAATCCATCTCAAAGTCTTTACCATAAATGGTCAAAGGACAACTTAGACAAACCAAAGAAGTAGTTACTGACCCCATTGCTGGAGTATCAATAACCATCGCACCATCCATCAAAGACAACACAAGACTCAAACGCTTCGCGCACTCAGACGAAATAAATGAATGAGTCGCTCCAGTATCAATAATAGCAATCAAAGGGGTACTATTAATAAAACAAGTACCTCTAATCATACGATCTGCACTCGAAGTCTGAGTTCCTGCCAAAGAAAATACCTTCCCACTAGTTAGAGCTTGCTTCGGTTTCGGACACTTTGTACTAATATGTCCCAGCTCACCACAATTAAAGCACTTCACCACGTTCCTCTTACAATCAGCTGCAATGTGTCATATACCTCCACAGTTAGAACACTTTCTAAAATCTTTCCTGCACTCAAACTGACGATGCCCCACTTCACCACATCTATAACACCTCATAGGACCAGACATTCCTCCTCCACTTGACCTTTTCTCAAAATTTCCCTTTTGTTTACCTTTATCAGCTGGTGTCACATACGGACCACCACGGAACTGTTGCTTCCCTTTCCTCTCACTCACACTCGTATAGTGAGTAGAACGAGCCTTACTGTCCTCTTCATAAATCCTACAATAATCTACCAAATCAGAAAACCTCTTAATCCTCTGATATCCAATTGCCTGCTTTATCTCAGGACGCAAGCCATTCTCAAACTTAACACACTTGGAAAATTTCGCAGTCGCTTCAGCATAATGAGGATAAAACTGCACAAGTTCCACAATCTTAGCAGTATAATCAACAACAGACATATTACCTTGTTTCAGTTCCAAGAACTCAATCTCCTTCTTTCCCCTTACATCTTCAGGAAAATACCTCCTCAGAAACTCCATACTAAACACAACCCAAGTAATCTCCTCCGCTGCAGCTTCCAACACACGACGAGTACTAACCCACCAATCATCAGCTTCTTCTAATAACATGTGAGTACCCAGTCTCACCTTCTGATCCTCCGCACAATCCATCACTCGGAAAATCCTTTCAATCTCTTTCAGCCAAATCTGTGCACCATCAGGATCATATCTTCCTTTGAAGACAGGCGGTTTGTTCTTCCTGAACTCATCATTACAAGCAGCATGAGGTACACCCTGCATAGCACGAGCCATAGCTTGCATAGCCGCAGCCAACGCAGCATCGTTCCTACCAGCCATATTCTGTTCATTTCCAATAACAGAAACTATGGTTAAACAAACAACTCATCCAACCACAACGACCAACAAGGACTGACACAACTGACACGGACTGACACAAGCTGGCCCTGATACCACTTAATGTAACACCCCCAATCTATACCCCCAAATAAAGCAATAAAAGAAAATTCAAAATTCCGTCAGAGTATATTTAAATTATCATGGCATAGACGGGAGAATCACATCAATTTGAAACAATCATACAACACATGCTCATAAAGATATGCAACAGTGGGGTAGCAATCAACAGAGGAACTCAGTTCCTTACACCCACATTTCAGACTTTAAAATAAAAGCAGAAAATCTAAAACTGAATAACATATATATATATATATATATATATATATATATATATCACATGAAAAGTTTGGCATACATCAAGTTATACATGCACAAGCCAAAAGATGTATATACACAATACAGATAATCACAAACGGCCTCCCTAACTACCCGGTGTCACATATCAGAGCCGACCGACAAAAGAATGAAGACGCAAAGCTTCACAAAAATACCTCCAACAACTCTAATCTTCAATGCCTCATAGAGCATTATAAAACAGCAGAAGGGTGAGAAAAACAACCATAATATAATTGCATACAATTATATATAACACCAAAAACACACATATATACGATTCTCACCACAACTCACGCCATAATTCAAACACAATGCAATTATCACCAACACATATCCATATAATAAATTCATCCACAATTCCACACATAAACAACTCATTAATGATTTATGCAAATGCAAGAGACCGACACAATGACTCTATGCATATGCACATGCGGTACCGACTTCCAATGTTTCTCATTACTAGTTCACTCAGGAACTCTGCTGGAATCATCGCTCGTTACATCACTGTAACTCCCCGTCTGGCATACGATGTTCCCCGTCGCTCACACCTCTTTGTATAAGGCACACGACGTTTATGGATCGCTCACACCTCTTTGTATAAGGCACACGACCCGATCGCTCACACCCCACATGGGCACACGATCGTCTATAATCATCGCTCACACCCCACACGGGCACACGACGTTATAGTAAATTCCCTCTGGAATCCAAACCGTCACTCAGGACGTCTCAACAATGCATATCATGATGCTTGGCATACAGTGACTCATGACATTTAATATGCACACATAAATGCATTCATCTACATCGACAAAATCACACTTTGCACTTATGCCCAAAACAATGCATTTAATTGCCATACGGCCACAAATCATCACAACACCATTTAAACACATACATTTACATCATACAACAGCACCTTGCATAATACACATTAATTACGCACAATTACAACGACAAAAGTCGACAACCGACACTATTCTCGATTCTCGACATAATTAAATCGGCTAATAATTTCCAAACCATCATAATAAGAAAGTACAGCTCAATTGCTTTCCAACTATACCAAGAATGTAAAAATCGGATAAACGGAACACAAGTTACGAAAGAAAACGAAAAAAACGATATTTTGAAAAGTCCCATTTTACCATTCTCCTGGCCATACGCGTATTGCCCTGAGCCATACGCATATTGCCCAAATCCCTCGCCATGCCATACGTGTATTGCCCAAGGCCATACGCGTATGGGCAGAGACCATTTCCCCCCAAAATTCCCATTTTAATTCCAATACGCGTAGTGCATCTCATCATACGCGTATTGCCCTGAAATGCTACGCGTAACATACGCAAATGGGCAGATGGCCTAGAAAATTGAAGATCCATACGTGTAATGGCCCATGGCTCGCCCAAGTTACGCGTAATGCCAAGGTCCATACGCGTATGAACATGCCCCATACGCGTATGACCTGGAAAAACCAGAAAAAATTCTTCAGAACAAGGTTCTGCGTTTTCTCAACCCAAAATCTTCCAATTTTCACCTACACCCAGAAAAATTACCAAAACAATGCATAGCAACATGTATCTATCATGTATCAACAATAATGAACACTAACAACATAATTTCCAACACATTTAATCGATTTCTAATCAATTTTACATAAAATGGGTTTTACTAAATTTCTCCAAATCAATCCAATAACAACCACAAATACACATACATAATTATACACAATCACCCAATAATTGAGTTTCGCACCCTTACCCGATTAAATCGATTCTAGGAGTTGATTTCTTTGATTTTCCAAGTTTTTCTTACTATTTCTCTTCTTCTTCTCTTTTCTCCTCTTTTTCTTTCTTTCCCTTTTCTTTCTCTCTATTTTTCTCTCTTTCTATTTTCTATTCTCTTACTTAATCAAAAATATCATGAAATGACCAAAATACCCCCACACTTAAATATCTCGCAAACGTTCCCAAAACCCGATAAAATATCACAACATTGAAAAATAACATATTTTCAAATAAAAGCAAAAAATAAAATAAAATAATAATAAAATAATCAAACGACTCGATTAAATAAAACTCACACAAAAACTGGGTCGTTACAATGAACCTCACGCGAACGTTCGCCACCCATTCGATGGCCATTCGCAGTGCGAACCTGCGATTTCAGCAAAACCCAGCAGCGACCAGATCATCCAAAAATGGTATTTTCTCTACCACAACATTTCCAAACCAACATATAACAATCAAAACATAACTCAATCATGATAACAAGTATTCTACTACGTTTACACCGATTTTCAACCGTAAAAACATCGATTTTTCATTATATTTCCCATTTCAACCTAGAATCCAAAACCATAGAAAGAAAATAGCATATGCAAACACATACATACATAATCATACACAAGCATAGTATAATCGAGTTTTGCACCCTTACCCGATTAAATAGCGTGTAGAAAAGTCGGTTGATCGATTTCTTCTTTTCTCTCTTTTTCTTCTCTTCTTCCCTTTTCTTTCTCCTCTCTTTCTTTCTCTCTATTTTTCTCTACCCTTTTTCCTTTCTATTTTCTAACTTAAAGAAAAATAAGATGAAATGACCAAAATACCCCCACACTCAAATATCTCGCAAACGGTCCCAAAACGCGACAAAATATATTCACGATGAAAAATAACATATTTTCACATAAAAGTCAGAAATAAAATAAAATAATAATAAAATACTCAAAACAACTCAATTAAATAAAAACTGACAAAACTGGGGTGTTACACTTCCTAAATTAGACAATCACATTCAAATTTTTTGACCTAATTCTACCCTATAAATATAACCTCCTTTTTTCCAATTTTCTCATCCACAGTCTACAAATCCTTACCCAAAATTTGTTGTTCCTCACATTGAAGAACATCAACAACTAAACCCTGTAGCTCCTACCGGCGTTCATTATTTCTAAGGCAAAGGGAAAAGGTTGAATCAAAAGGGCGAGGAGTGGAATTGGTGGTGTGAAGGAAACGAAAAGTTCAAAGGGGATAATTTTTGCTCACTAGAGAAAACCTCCTCTCTGTAGGTTGGTTTTTTCTATTCGTATTTATCTTTAATTGTTTGCTCTGTTGTTGTATTCGTGTGAGGGTTTATTTGTGGTGGTACCATTATTCTATAGATCAGTTCAAGATAAAAATTATACCAAAAAATTATAAAGTGATCTATTGCTTTTAGCATTATTTTTATGTAACAGGTTTCTAAAAAAAAAATTATGAATTTAATTTATATTAACGGTTTTGTAACACTAATCGATATGATAAAACATATTTTTTAAATAATTGAAACATGTATACTGAAAACATAAAAAACAACGACAGCTAGTAGAAACATAATTAAATTAAATTTTGAGGATATATAAAACAATCGTAAATCGTGTCTTGTTTATGAAAGCTAATACTACCATTTGAAAACTCAAAAAGCATGTCCTACAAAATCTAAACAAATAAATATGTAAAAGATCTGTACATTAAACTAGAAGCAATTTGTGGCAAAACATTGTAGAACCGAGTCGCGATTCGAAATCAAATCGAAAACCAAACACCAACCAATTTGTTTAATTTAGATTTTATCTAAATTTATTTGAATAAGTTAACAGTGAAGTAATTAGGGTTTTAGTTTTTTAGATAATTAAATTAACAACTTAATTTAATTATGTAATTAGGGTTTTAGTTTTTAGATAATTAAATTAATAACTTAATTTAATTATGTAATTAGGGTTTTAGTTTTTTAGATAATTAAATTAACAACTTAATTTAATTATATAATTAGGGTTTAGTTTTTCATAATTAAATTAATAACTTAATTTAATTATGTAATTAGGTTTTAAATTTTAATCAAGGTCCAGGAATGGGGTTTTGGGTTTTTAAATAATTAAATTAATTACTTAATTTAATTATTTAATTAGGAAAATTGATTTAGGGTTTATAAATAGGGTTTAGGGTTTTTAATTAATTAAATTAACAACTTAATTTAATTACTTAAGTAGGATTTAGATTTTAATTAGGACTTAGAAATAGGATCTTATGGTTTTTTTTGTATAATTAAATTAATTACTTAATTTAATTGTTAATTTTTAATTAGGATTTATAAACAGGGTTTTAGGGTTTTGGATGATTAAATTAATAACTTAATTTAATTATTTAATTAGGTTAGATATTAATTGGGGATTAAAATATTGTTTTTTTTGGATTATTGAAAATTTAGAAATCACTTTGGAATAATTTGGGATTTATTTTCTTTAGCACTAAATGGTATTTTGGGTTTTTATTTATGGAATTTTGTCTTTTTGTTGGTAAATATAAAAATAAGAAAAGGAGTTCTTTTTGGGATATAAAATCAAGGGATAAAGCTTTTTGTCCGTGAGCTTAAATAAGGGATGGGATATAGGGATATCACTCTTCGGTTCCAAGAGTATAAATATAGGCCAAGGGATAAGGGATTTTAAGGGATAGAACTCTCCATCCGAGAGTATAAACAATGGATAAGGGATAGAACTCTCCATTTGAGAGTATAAACAATGGATAAGGGATAGAACTCTCCATCCGAGAGTATAAACAATGGATAAGGGATAGAACTCTCCATCCGAGAGTATAAACAATGGATAAGGGATATAACTCTCCGTCTGAGAGTATAAACAATGGATAGGGGATAGAACTCTCCATCCGAGAGTATAAACAATGGATAAGGGATAGAACTCTCCATCCGAGAGTATAAACAATGGATAAGGGATATAACTCTCCATCTGAGAGTATAAACAATGGATAAGGGATAAAACTCTCTATCTGAGAGTATAAACAATGGATAAGGGATAGAACTCTCCATCCGAGAGTATAAACAATGGATAAGGGATAGAACTCTCCATCCGAGAGTATAAACAATAGATAAGGGATAGAACTCTCCATCCGAGAGTATAAACAATGGATAAGGGATAGAACTCTCCATCCGTGAGTATAAACAATGGATAGGGGATATAACTCTCCATCCGAGAGTATAAACAATGGATAAGGGGTAGAACTCTCCTTCCGAGAGTATAAACAATGGATAGGGGATAGAACTCTCCATCCGAGAGTGTAAACAATGGATAAGGGATAAAACTCTTCCTCCGAGAGTATAAATAAAAGGATCGGTATCTAAGGGATAGAACTCCTTATCTTGGAGTATAAATAATAGATTTAAGGGATAGAACTCTTTATCCAAGAGTATAAATAGTGGATTGGGTTTGGGATTAGGATTAGGAATAGGGTTAGGGGTAGGAATAGGGGGGGTGAACTACGGTTACTCTGATCCTTCAAATTGAAGGTATGTAGGCATAGGGTTGTAAACCCTAGCGAGTGTAATTAATAAAAAACTTAGGACTCTTTTGTAAATAAATCATTTAGACAAACAAACAAGCATACCCTAAAATCTAAGGAGGATCCCATTGAATACAATGGAGGTGAGGGTGCCTAACACCTTCCCCTCACTTAATCGACTCCCGAACCTTAGGAATCTCTACCCTTGAGATTAAGGATTTTTAGGTTTATCATTTATTTCCCTTAAAAAATATGATGGTGACTCGAAAATTTTTAGGTTTTAGGGTCCTTGTTTGCTTTGGGTGTTTATTGTTTTTAATTTTTATTTTTTATTATGATTTATTTTATGTTTTAGTTTATTTTATTTATTATATTTGTCTATAATATTTTTTATTTTTGTCATCATGCATTGGATTGGGGCAAATGATGTGTGAAGCTAAAGTCCAAGCTTGGAGTACAACCCTAGATTAGGACGTGGAACGGAAATGTTTTTGGGGGGGATGCGACATCCCCAACAATTCATTGATGCCACACTCAGAATAGATCCTTCCAAAGGTGTCCTCCTGAAAGGGCTAGCCCCTAACGTAGAGGATGATTTGGATGTGGTCCGAGACTCTGAGAACTTTTATCCTACCCCTTACCAACTCATAGAGACCCTACGTATTCAACCCTCAAGGGTTGTTACTAGGGTCCTACCCAGATGAGACTTATCCTGAAGGATTACCATAGGAGGGCTTGCTCCTTCTCATGGTAAAACAAGGGTATAGTCTGTGCATTATAGGGTCGTTATGCTGTCCAAACTTTATATCCTACATGTGAGGGGATTGGGTAGACAAAACATAGACCTAACCTATTATAGGGAGCCTACCTAGTTAGGGTCATGCTTGCATTCTCACCTTACCCTAACCAAGTAAAAAAAAAAAAAACAAAGTGTCCATGTCATCATGCATTTAAAAACTTTTTTGCATATATGCATTTTTGTGGGGAATTTCAAGATGGGTTGTAAGAACATTGGAAAGATGAATTCAAAAAAAAAAGGCTACCCTACGCATCAGAGTGCCAAGTGCTGATTTAAAAAGTGTCAAAGACCTTCAAGACTTAATCTGCTCAAAGGATGTTTATACACAAGTATGGAAGGATCCTTGATCTCTTAGGGATCCTTATGAAGGTAGAGGTCGTAATCGCTTTTGCACAATCTTATGATCCTCCTGTATGTGACTTCCTCTTCAAGGATTTTCAACTAGCTCCTACGCTGGAACAATTGGGACTACTTGGATTTATAAGGAGAGGGAAAAACCTTACAAGGGGCATGGGGGCAAAAAAAAAAGGGAATGAAAAAATAAGGAAAAAGAAAAAAGGAAAAAGGAAAGAAAAACAGGAAAAGGGAAAAGGGTCAAGCCTAAAGACTTAGCTGTGCATGTTGAGGATCTATTATCTCACCACAAGGAGGATAGGGAAGTGCAAGGGCTCAAGCAAGGATACTTGGAGGAGTTTAAAGCTCATTTGAAGAAGGCATTGGGGGAATCTATGTAGTTTACGCCTTCTTAAGTTCAGGATTTTCCATTTTTGGGATTGTTATGGGTTATTCCCGAGGAACTATTGTTATAAGTTTGGAAGTCATTTTGGACTTGGGATTGGCTAATGGATTTGGATTTTTTTATTCTATGTGTATGGGTTTCATCCTTTGGATATATTCATCTCTAACTACAATGGATTTTGGAATTCCCCCCAAACAAATTTTTAAAATTATTTAGCATACATCATGCATATCCATACATTCATCATCAACATGCATTCAAAATAAAGAAAAAGAAATAAAAAATCATTTTCTTTTACAAACTTTGTCTCAGAGTCGTTGAGCATAACAACCTGACTTTTCGACCTCACACTCGAGCGTACCGAAGGGAGGCTATGGATCAGATGGAGAAGGAGCTGGTTACTCTAAGAGGAGAAATGGATACTGTCAAGGAGAACGTGGAAGGTATGAAAAGCCATATTGATTAACTGACACTTGCCATCCAGAGTTTGATAGCCAGAGGAACCAGGTCAAGTCCTCAAAGGAAGGTTCCTACTCCTTCCCCCCATGTTGAAGACAATAGCCCTCTACTAGGGTTTGTCCATGATCTGGAACGCGAGCACAAAACTGCTAACCAACCTCGCGAGGGAACCGTCTCTCCACATACTTCCAATGGGGCACCTCGTACTACTTACAGACCTACTCCACGTGATAACTACGCATACGAGGGTGAAAATCCGAGACAAGTGGCCCTCGAAAATAAAGGAACCACTGTTAGGGAAAGGAGAGGGATTGATGATAAGTACAAAGCACTTGAGGAAAGGTTAAAGGTCGTGGAGGGACTCAATGTTTTTGGAGTGGATGCTTTGGAAATATGTCTGGTGCCCGATGTGGTCATACCTCCCAAGTTTAAGGCTCCGAACTTTGAGAAATACAAGGGTGTCAGTTGTCCTAAAAATCACCTTAGGATGTTTGCTCGAAAAATGGGTGCCCATGCTACTAATAAGAAGCTGATGATGCACACTTTCCAAGACAGTCTTAGGAAGAGGATTCACATTAAGACAGTCTTTGGAATGGTACGTGCAATTAGAGAGGATTCACATTAAGACTTAGGAAGACCTTGCAAGCGCCTTTCTGAAGCAATACCATTACAACATGGACATGGCTCCTAACTGAACGCAGTTGCAGAATATGTCTCAAAGAGGGAATGAGTCCTTCAAAGAATATGCCCAAAGATGGAGGGAACTAGCTACTCTTGTGCAACCTCCATTATTGGAAAGTTAACTTGTGGATATGTTTATGGATACCCTACACGGAACATACTACAAAAGGATGATTGGGGCAGTCTCAACAGGATTTACTGACTTGGTTATCATTGGAGAAAGGATTGAGAACGGTTTAAAGACAGGAAAGATTGGGCAGTCATCCTCCGATCAACATAACGATAAAAGGTATTCCGGAAATCATGATTTCAGTGTTGTAGACCCTGAAGGTCCAAATCTGGGAGATAGTGCATTACTGGGGCACACTGGGGCAACAGTCAGCGCCATGGAATGGATGGGGGATGAATTCCTCATTAAGAAGGGAGACATAACCAACTGGGGCAAACAATGGGAGTCACCTGAGGAGAAGGATTTGTTTGGGCTGGGTTACAAACCAGCTAATGAAGGATTAGAAGGTGATTTCCATGGTGTGGGATTTGGAATTTGGGATCATGTGGCCTTAATGGAAGAGGAAGAAAGGAATGCCTAATTTCGACAGTTGGAGAACCATCGGGATTTCTGAGATGATTTTTTATTCGAAGTAATTTACTTTTTTCTTAAAATAATAATAAGTCCCTTGCTATGCCCAATACTGAGCAAATTACTCTTCATGCCTGGAATGTACAACACATTGGAAATTCTTGACCTTTTGCCATCTTTCCTCATAATCAGAACATCACCAACACCTTCAACTGCTAGAGTATTGTCATTTGCAAACTTCACCGTGTTCTTCGACGAGGGCTTCATGTTGACAAACCAATCTTTCCTCCCAGTCATGTGTGATGAGCATCCTGAGTCCAAGTACCACTGATCTTCGAATCTTTCTTCATCTTTTGTTGTGACCATCAGCAACGCCTCTTCTTCTTCATGCTTCGCCATATTTGCATCAGTTTCTTGATTTTTCTTCTTTTCTGGACAGTTACTAACATAATGGCCATACTTCTGACTATTGAAACATTGAATGTGACTTTTGTCATATTTTCGATCACCACCTTTTTTTCTACCTGCAGCACCACCTCTTTGGTTGCCTTGGTTCCAAGGTTTCTTCTGATTCGACTGGTTTCCTCCTTTGTTGCCATTCCAGCTTCCTTTACCTTTCCTTTCCTTTTCTGACTGCGCCTGCAAAGCCATATCACTTTTCGACTTTCCTGCATCTCTTTCAGCCATCCTTTGTTCATGAGACTCAAGCGTCCCTTGAAGCTCTTCCTTCATCAATACTGACAAATCTTTTGACTCTTCTATGGCTACTACCACGTGGTCAAATTTTGGAGCCAACACCTCTCCACATACTTTGATTTGATTCACCAGCTTTGTAACTCTGGTGAAGAAATCTGTAATACTTTCGTTGTCTTCCATCTGAAGCAACTCATAGGTTCTCTAGTGAGTTTGTAACCTCACCTCTTTCACCTTTTCTGCGCCTCCAAACGACTTTCAAGAATCTCCCATGCTTACTTTGTTGATTCTGCATCGCTAACTTTTTCAAAGTTATTTGGATCAACACATTGATAGATTATAAACAATGCTTTATAATCTTTCTTCTTCAATTCTTTGTGTGCAGCCTTTTCTTGATCCGCCGCGTTCTCCCCAAGCGGTGTTACTCCTTCCTTCACAAGATCCCAAAGATCTTGATAACAGAAAACCACCTTGATCTGCTTGCACTAATTCTCATAATTATCTTTCTTGAGAATTGGTAGGGTCGCCGGAAAGTGCCCATTTGAATGATTTATAGCCATCACGATTTTCCTCCTTGAATCGCAACCGGAGCTCTAGATACCAGATGTTGGAAATTCAACCACAACCTATGGTAATTCCTCTTTCAATCTTGATCTCAAGATTGATAACCACCCACACAATACACAATGAAGAAATACAGCAAGAAATAAAGAAAAGAGAGAGAGAAATATTTGGAGAAATGTTTTACCCACTAACCATGGGATTTCTGTTACTATTGTATTTTCACTGCTAACCGCAACTGTGAATGCTATACAATCATATGATTACAATGCAAGGATACTTCCTATTTATAGATATAGATTTGCAAAGGCCCAAAATTAAAAGCCCAAAATATCAAATCTAATCTAAACAAATCTGAATCCAATCAAAAACAAATCTAACATTAATCTGTCGAAGCAACCTAATCAATTCGACATGACACTAAGCTACGAATGCTTCGACTTCCATACACTATGAATTACATTTAACAATTTTAACTTAGTTATACCTATTAGAACTCATTGGTAGCATAAAAACTAATTTTCGCGACGATGAATTTTGCACCAAAATTTCTAGTATCAAGATACTCAATTAACACGTATCAATCAATTTCATTCATCTCTAACAACAACAACTATCAACCAATATCTAACTCAATCCCTTTCATGATTATTGAACCCGTATTAGAGAAAGTTAGTCCCACCCTTACCTTAGATTGGATGACATTTTTGAATCTCTAAACTCTAGTCTCTTGCCTTCTCACGATCGTTCTTCTCTTCTTTCTTCTCACTTCTACGGTTTCCTCAAAAGTTGTATTCACGTTCTATTGTGTAAATTCCTCAAACTCCTTATAACATATTCCCCTTATTCCAACTTAGCCCCTAGAACCCCTAAGTTACCTCTTTTTGCCAGTTTTACCCTTACTACCTCATTATTCCATTTTAGTTTTATTCCATCAAATAAATATTTAATGTCACGCTAGTTAAACAATTATTTAACTAATATTCTAATAATCAAACAATACCACTAATTCTCATTATTTATTTCCCCACTAATAATATTATAATAAGCTAATAATATTATTCACCAACACCCATCAACACATCACAAAACATCATACATCGCAAATATTCATGTAAATCACTCAAAATTATCGCTAAACTCGGTAAAATAATTAAATAATAAATCAGGGTGTTACAACTCTCCCCCACTTAGAATGTTTTCATCCTCGAAAATTCACCTGATGCGAACTACCCCGGATACGTCCTCGTATCCGACTAATCAATTCCCATGCCATGAAAGGCAACACCGCGGTTAATACAAAACAACAAACTACCTTATTAACGACAACAACAACAAGATGTAATACTCACGCAATGCACTCGACGACCAACTCAAGACACAAAGAATAACCAAGTTAAGAACACACAGGTTCACTATGAACCAGAAGACAACACGATCGTCACCATCGCCATAGGCAACACTCCCCTAATTCCCCATCATAGGAATTAGCTACTCGCACTCGAACCATCACCATAGGTAACGAGGCAACAACAAAGATAAAAACACAAAAGTCCATAACACAACCTCAACGTAGCCAAACTACTAACATCGTTGTTACACACGTACGAACAAACTGCACTACACCACGCTTTCGCTGCGCACTCGAATTACTCACAACTATCAAATCTACCAAGTTCACATCCAACTTCCGACCATCAAAGCAGACATAAGAAACGACTTTCGACTTAACTCATCGGAATTCCGACCAAACAGGTATTCTACACTTTTGTGATTACCAAACACTTCAGACCTAGATCCATAAAAATAATTCCTCTGAATACTTAACACAATTACAACCTCGGCCAATTCCAAATCTTGAATAGGATAGAGACTTTCATGAATCTCCAACTATCGTAAAACATAAGCTACAACTTCACCATCTTATATTATCACACTGTCTAAACTCATCTTAAACACATAACAGCATCCCAATACCATAACCGCATAAGGATGCATATTTCCAATTAATTTCAACAAGAAAAATCACCTTTTCCACTCCCAGACCGCGCTAAGTGGGATCCAACTCGCGCTAAGCGTGCTCGCTTCTGCCTCGAGAGGGCGAGGGTCTTCCAGACCACGCTGGGCACGCTCAACGGTGCTAAGCGCCCTTCACGATTCCTGCTACAAAACTCCGTGATAATAACCGACTAAGTCCAAGAATATTATACTCCCCTTAATCCACTGCAGGGCTTCCTCATTGTAGAACTACATCTACTTGGATGGATCCACGACAATACCCTCATCTGAATTAACACAACCAAGTAAACTTATCTCTACTAACCAAAAATCACACTTTGGTAACTTAACATATAACTCCATTTCTTTCAATACTTGTAACTCAATTCTCAATTACTCTACACGTTCTTCTTTCGATTTTTATAATAGAACCTAACATTCACAATGAACACCAGTTCTAACTTATAAAAATAAGTATAGAAGATACGATCCATACTCCCTACACACACTCTAAGGCGTACTAGTCACTACTATCCTCTACCAAACATCCTTGGTTAAATCATGGTCTCGCATTTCCATTTACCCCCTCACTAGATCATCTTTCCAATGCTTCAAGTCTCATGTCTATCGGATTCTCGATTCATCTTAAATCAAAACTCAAGCTACCCCGGACACAACTGTGAGTTTCCATACTACTCACCGATCCACACGCAACCTCATGCTGTCATCCTTCTCTTTACTAATAATAATAAGGCTCTCCACGGCGACACCCTTGGCATATCTTTAGTCAGCATGTTGTTCTCTGCTTCTGATAAGTAACTATCAACATCATCTGATCAACATACAAAAGCCTCGAATCCGCCTTATCTTCAGATATAGGAATCTGCATCGACTAATCAAACAATCCACAAGCACTTGGCTCGACTTCAAACAATTCAATGTACATACTATACCAGCTGGCAAGACACATCTATCCCATCCAACATGATCCCGTCTACTATCAACAAGAGTTAAGGGTGATCAGTTCCTCAATTTGTCAATAGGTAACTGGCAACCATAACGGTGGCATACATCATCATTACCCAACTACAATAGCATCCTTTACTTCGTGCCCAAAGTTACCTAAGCATGATGCTCCGCCATCTCTCTCAGACTTACAACCGTTTTCTTAATTTCCTTCTTTTCAACCTCGTCAATGATGTATAAACGCCCAACCTCCATTACATATTCTCCTATACACGCTTGTAACACAACACAATTGTTAAATATTATCCAAAAACTAGAAATGCTACTACTTCAAGTACAATCCAAATCGGTCCGCTCTAAATGAAACATTTATCCAAATAGAGGAATTTAACAATACTAATAAATCCTTCATCCTTTCTTTAATTTCACAACCTCGATGATCCGTATAGTTTCACATTTGGTCTCATCCTAATCACAATCTTAACAGTACCATCTCATCATCTGGTTGGTGATAGAAACTTTCCAAAATCTTCCTGACACATGTTGACACCATGTCATCAATGACACATAACCCACGTTACTATTTAACCTTCTCCATTTCTCAAAAATCTCTCCAATCTAATCATTCTCAACTGGCATACGCTGCATCTCCATGTGCTTCTCTGAGGTTCTCACCTCCGTCCTGTTACCAAACAGCTTATACCTGACCTCATCTTACCCACTTTCAGCAAGACTTGCTCAACTTCAAACGCAATTATCTCCTTCAATACAGACCTTCTTAATACAAAATTATATGTCAAAATGAAGGGAATTTTCTGTAGATTCCAGAAATTCAAGAATCGCTTTAATCCGAGTTTCGATTAAAAAGATATCACCTACGCAATGGAGACTGATCGAGAAATCCCGTATACCTGCCTTCTCAAAAATCAGAGTCAGACCCAAATCTTAAAATGCTTTTTTCAATCTCGTCAAAAACATGTAGAAGACAAAGTTTATATCCAAACTATAGGGGATTTCGCAAGCTTTCCAAAAATTCCAAAATTTCTCCCATCGGAGTTACCAGCGAAAAGTTATCACCTGTTTAGTGAAGACTGTTCCATAAGTGCGAAAATGAAAATTGGAAATGATGAACATGAGTTCCACATTTTTCTCTTACTTCTAAGATCCTCCAACTATCCTCACTTTTCACCCAAATCTGAAGGTAATCCGACTTCAATTCCATTATATCGAAAACACACTAGCCCACCAGTTGGTCCATCAAATCATCAATCTCGTTGAAATGGATATTTATTCCCAACCGTCGGTAATCCACACACCATCTCGTACTACCTTCTTCCTTCTTAACTAATAACACCGGAGCTACACTTGTCTCAACAACACACTACACCACTCATTTAGATAATTGGTAAACACATGGTTTATCTCCATCAATTCGTCCAAAAATGACATCATCTTGTTCTAACTAAAGATAAATGTGCACCTCCTAAGGAAACACGTCAAGATACTCCACACATCACCGGCCTATCTCTAGCCACAACATCGCCTTCCCCCTCACAAGGAAGCGAACAATGAAAACACCTGACCGTCTTCCCTCAAGGATCACACCATTCTCAAACAGTTGGACAATCCAACACTGCACTCCCTCATGCGACAACATGATATCCAATCCCTCAACCACTAGAATATCCAAGAGAAGCAGATACTTCTCCCCCACTTATTTCATTCCCAACCTGTAAATGGAAAACAAAACAAGCACCGACAGTGTTTTCACACACATGTCGTATACTAGGGAACAACATAATTAGACAACCTGGCCGGACGGACCGACCTGCTCTGATACCACTTTGTAACATCCTAAACTCCCCCGAATAATTTAATAAAAAAAATCAGAGTAAAATGAAACAACTCGGAATAAAAGGGTATTACTTTCAACAAGAAATTGCTCATAAATAATACATGTAACATATAATAAATATTAATGCAACTTTAATCCAAAAAATCATCTTTATTACACAGCAAAAATTCTTCATTGTTATTAACAAAATTTAACGATTTCAATTAATCAAAATATTAGTTTTCAAAAATGTAAAGACAACTGTAATTCTTTAACAAAGTAAAATCATGCATAACACGTTCCTGGCTCCCAATGTTACATATCAGAGCAGACTTCAAACTAAAGTGAAGCACCTCGTCTTCACCGACCACGAATTCCACACTACTCCTGATTATCTGCACGTTACCCACGTGGAGGCAACATTCAAACAGAAGGGGTGAGATTTCACATTCAATAATACAAGGCAATAACTCGTATAAAGGAATTAGCAACACATAACATCATATAACTGCGCAACTCATCAATATCAATACTTTGCATAAGTCCAACAACAAATCATCACATAACTTCGCTCAACAATACAACAACACGACTCAATGGATGCAATGTAGTGCAATCATGCATGTGGTCCCAACAGAGCTACAGCTCCCTTCGCTAATGCCGTGATTCAGGTTTGACAGGCTACAGCCCCCTTCGCTTAACAAATTGCCAATTCAGGCCATCGTAGTTCCAATCCAGGCCATCGTAGTTAAAATGAAATGATTATGCAACAATACAATTAAAATGCAACAACAACAACTTCAACTTCGCAAATCAACATAGGCACTCGGCCTCTTCGCTATACAACTACAACTTCGCATCACAACTTCACAATTAATCAACATTATTCTTCACAAATAAACAATAATTTCATTCACACACTTGTAATTACAAAATTCAAGCATGTCTACTTTAATCGAAAACGCTTCAAAAACAACTCAAGGACATGATGAAATAATTATTAAAATACACCTAAATTCATCATTAAATACAAGGAATCACGTTCTGAATTCATTTCACAATCTGGAAAATTTTCAATTTTGAAATCGCACTAAAACTCAAACTTTCACTTCGCCAAACATCAAAATTTTAGCACTATAATTCCGTTTCAGTTATTCCACAACAAGATAACTCACTTATGGGCCAGAAACTATTATTATAAGATAGATCGTCTCGTTATCTTTCCAACGCTTCGAACAGCGTACGAATCGGACTCCCAGAACTCAAGTTACGAATTTTCGAAGTTTTCAAAATTCTGCACTAACATAGCTACGGGTTTGATCACTTTTTACCCAAAAACCCATCTGAAACTTCGATTTAATCTGCGAGACTCTTATTTTAACTTATTTATACCTATTAGAATTCATTGGTAGCATAAAAACTAATTTTCGCGACGATGAATTTCGCACCAAAATTTCTTCTAGTTTTCACTATTCCTAACCCAAAAGAGAATTTCTTCACATTATTCTCATAGAAATACTACATCATAATGATAACATTATAATTAAATCATTTCAAACTCCTAACATCAAATTGGGTTCAAATTCCTAATATCAAGATACTCAATTAACACATATCAATCAATTTCATTCATCTCTAACAACAACAACTATCAACCAATATCTAACTCAATCCCTTTCATGATTATTGAACCCGTATTAGAGAAAGTTAGTCCCACCCTTACCTTAGATTGGATGACATTTTTGAATCTCAAAACTCTAGTCTCTTGCCTTCTCACGTTCGTTCTTCTCTTCTTTCTTCTCACTTCTACGATTTTCTCAAAAGTTGTATTCACGTTCTATTGTGTAAATTCCTCAAACTCCTTATAACATATTCCCCTTATTCCAACTTAGCCCCTAGAACCCCTAAGTTCCCTCTTTTTTCCAGTTTTGCCCTTACTACCTCATTATTCCATTTTAATTTTATTCCATCAAATAAATATTTAATGTCACTCTAGTTAAACAATTATTTAACTAATATTCTAATAATCAAACAATACCACTAATTCTCATTATTTATTTCCCCACTAATAATATTATAATAAGCTAATAATATTATTCACCAACACCCATCAAGACATCACAAATCATATATCGCAAATATTCATGTAAATCACTCAAAATTATCGCTAAACTCGGTAAAATAAGTAAATAATAAATCAGGGCGTTACATAAACGATCTCTCCTCCAGTTTATTTCTGGATTGATGGTGGTTCTTTGACCACTTTGATAACTTGAACCTCTGAAAAACCAGAGAGCTTCCGACAAACATCACTCTTTGCCATTGAAGATGATATCTTCGCTTTCCCGGATTAAGGAAAATCCCCAGAGAAAGCCTCTTAATCAGAGATTCAGCAGTACAGCAGTTTTTCTCTGAAAAATCCGCTGACAAAAAGGTCATCGGCACCTCAAAATTAGATCACATCATATGGCATTTCTCCGAGAAGATCCAGAGAAAAGTATGATGTAGTAACCCCAACCGAAAACAGTCTCTCAAGAGACTCGTTTTCCCCCAGTAGAGTCAACGAATGGCATCTCCAACAGAGAAGTTTGTACACCTCTACAACTCAGACAGATGGGTTCCCCAGCAAGTCTGACATCAAAGCTTTTTTCATCAAATGGCATCTCCCCAGGAAAATTCACCGCTATGCATAGCGTCCCTTGTCAAGAAAGTTTATTGACAAAAGAAACTGAGACCAGTTCCTTTGTAGGAAACCAGGATCGAGGGGAAGTTTATTTCAACAAATGAGACCAGTTCCTTGGTAGGAAACCAGGATCGAGGGGAAGTTTATTTCAACAACTAAGACCAGTTCCTTGGAAGGAAACCAGGATCGAGGGGAAGTTTATTTCAGCAACTAAGACCAGTTCCTTGGTAGGAAACCAGGATCGAGGGAAAGTTCATTTCAGAAACTAAGACCAGATCCTTGGTAGGAAACCAGGATCGAGGGGAAGTTTTACCTTTTCTAAGCATCATTGCTTAGCAAAAGAAGATGAATGCGTAAGCTACCATTCATAACCACCATAAAAATTTTGGGTATTCCGATATTTAATCCTCTTGCACCCCGAATGCCCGAATACCTTCGACATTCACACCTTCGGGTCCAAGAAGATTAAATAGGGACATCTGTCATACCCCAAATTTTTACCACTAAGATTCCCATCATGGTGCAAATCATTATCACAATATGGATGAACCATCATACCTCATTAGTCTCCCCAAAGATGGGTGAGCATCTACTACAATCAAACTTAGGGTTTCAAGCCCTCTCAGAGCACTTAGACAAAGGATCAATCAAGAAATGACATCTTCAACTTGTCTAAACCTCTAAAACATCCACAATGGATCAAGAGTACTCCCACATCAAGGATCAAGCACAAGGCTGCAACATTCCAAGTGGATTAAGCCTCAAGATCGCCAGTGTCACCAAATTAGTGTTTTGGTCGACCAAGGCCTCCAGTTGGAATTTTTCCTCTGGGCATAAGCCAATGCTTCAAAGCATAACCCAAGATGCTCTAAGGGACATCATGGACCCAACCATCAAGTCAATTTAACCTTAGGGGAGGCATTCATCAAAAATCAGGAATTAGGGTTTCTTGACCTAATTCACCCTTAAGTTGACTTTTGGGACAAAACATGAGCCAAGACCTCAAGACATGATTTGAGGGTCCCTAGTAAACCACAATTATCCATTTGCAATAATGGATTGATCCAAGAAGCTTGATTCACAAGTTTCAAGTTCATCAGAACCACAGTTAGGGTTTTGCGGAAAAAGTCAACTGTACCTTTGACTTTTGACCAGGACATGCTCCCAAACCTTGGGACATGATTCACAACACCCTATAACACCTATGAAATCAATCCATCAAGTTTGATTTAGGTCAATGACTTGATTTCATAGAGGATCGCACAATTTGGAATTCATCTGATAAAAAGTCAACTGTGCCCAAAAGTCAAAGTTTGACTTTTTGATTTTTTGGTCAATTATGGTTCCCTAACCCTAAAATGATGTTAATGTGTGATTGGAATCATCATTCATCAAGAAAAATCAAGAAAAGTGGGATAACTTGTAAGAGGGGTAACCATAAAAAACATAGAAAATTTTCTAAGTTATGGAACAAAGTGGCTAGGGTACCAACTTCTAAGGATCATAACTTGAGATCCAAGCAACCATTTTGGCTGATCCAAAGATGGATTTGTAGCTCTCATGGCATAATTTAAAAGTGTCAACTACACCTCACTCCAATTCTTCATGGATTTTTAGTTATGGAGTGACCAAAATGACACAAACATGAAAATGCCACTTTTTCCAACACTTGGTGATATTTTCACTAAGTTAGAATCTGTTTCATTTTTTTCAAAATGTAGGGGCATTTTTCACTTAGATCCAAAAAGTGTCAAGACAAACTATAATCACACATATGTTGTATCATATGAGAGCTTTCCAAAATGGCTAAGAACTCCATCAAATCCCATTTGAGCTAAGAGATATGACAATGGCAATATGCCTTGCTGCAACTGTCATGGCAAGGCAGATTTGTGCATTTTGCTCGATTTGATTAAATTGTGCAAATGACAAACAAGTTTATCCATCTGAACACCTAGGGAGGGACCAAGGAGGGACAAACACTGATCCATAAGCCTCCCAAGTCTTTGGAACTAAAAATAGCATGCCAAACCTAGAAATGCCTAAAGAGGGGACAAGACTCCAATTTTGTTTTGGAGCATTCAATGGATGCACCAAGGTGGCATGAACTGAGCCATTTCCAACTGAATGAGTCAAGGATGATCTCTGAATTAGGGAACCAGCAGCCTGTGCTCTAACCTCTAGTCAATGGCTAGAGGAGACTGAAGATTCCAAAATGCAACCATTGGCCAAACCTCTGCAGCAGTTGCCATTCACTATTGCTTGTAAAACAAACTTGACACACTATAAATAGAGCTCATTTGTGCTCAGTTTAAGTACACCAAAGCCATCAAACAGATGCTTTCCTCAAAATCACCTTCTCACTTTCAAATTTTCCTTCCAAAGCAAGTCACTATCGGGTTTTGAGTTTGAGAGCTATTCCAACCAAACCAATCACACACGCACCTCATAAACATCATATTGAAGTGATCCAAACACTTAAACAACATCTGTTACACTAATTTCTCAAAATCACCAGACAGTTGCTCAAGATTTTAACCAAGTTGCAGCTGAGATGCCATGAAGTGATCCAGCCATTTCCAATCAAGTCCAAGCATTCAAACACACTCCATATGGTGTAGGGAAGCTGTTCAGATCATCACAACTCATCTGTAACACCTCCAACTCAAAAATCACTTTGCTCTTGCTGTCACGACCTTCAAGTAAGCCTAAACTTGGTCTTCTCTTAATCTATGCATATTTCCTCGCACAATACTTTTGCCAAATGTTCATAGTCATGCATAGAATGTTTCCCCTCAATTAATTGCTTTGTTTGAATCGTGTATCAAAATTCTCATCCTTCATGCAAATTTTAGGGTTCTTGAGGTTTTGTCTTGATTTCTTATTCCATGTTTAAAATAAATGAAATTAAAGACCATAGACATGATCGTGAGGTGAAAACGAGCAGATTGATATGTGAATTGTGAGATTTCATCAAGTATTCAGTGAGATTGGATAGAAAATGCAAATCAGGCCAAACTCAGAACATGCGCGTGTTCTTGCCATGTTCTTGGCGCACTTTTTGAAAATTAAAATATTTGAATTTTGTGATTTTATTTAATTGATTTAAAAATTTATTTCTCTCTGAATTTTAATGATTTTGAGTTGATTCTTTTTTTAATAATTCACAAAAATGTTAAAATATTTTATTTTGCCAAAAATTCCCAAAAATGTTATTTATTTCATATATTTGACATTTTTGAAAAGAATTAATGTTTTATTTATTTTTAACATTTGAAATATTTGTTCCTTCTTGATTTCCCAAACTTAATTGATTTTCAATCACTTTGTGGATATAAACATGATTTTTCAAACATTAATCCAAGATCACAACTTGTTTTTCACACATGCTTGTTAATTTTGATCATTTTAATTAAATTTTTATTTAATTAAAATCCCTTTTGAAATTAATTTGGGGTTTTGATTTTAATCACCCTAAACAAATCATTTTCAAACACTCATAGGCCTCTAATAGAGTGTAAGACCCAACCCCTCTTGAAAACCAAAATATTTTGGGCCTCAGTGTATTGTATAAGTCACGATACCGCCAAAACGTACGGCGCGATCGTCGCCTTTTCAAAATCATTTGGGCTTTTCCTTCAGCTATAAGACCCATCTTTATTCATTTTCAAACTCTTTGGGCCTCTATTAGAGTGTAAGACTCATTCCCTTTGTAAATACACCACTTTTTGGGCCTCAGTCATTGTATAAGTCCCACTGTATTTTCAAAAACAGCGGCGCGATCGTCGCCTTGTTAACAAAACCAATTGGGCCTCTCCTCGAGCTATAAGTCTCATTCATTTTCAAAAACAAAAACTTTGGGCCTCTAATAGAGTGTAAGACCCAATCCCCTTTTAACCAAAACCATTTTAGGCCTCAGATATGTATAAGTCCCTCTGCGTTAAAAGAAAAATCTCGGCGCAATCGCCAGTTCAAAAATCAAACCACTTGGGCCTACCCTCGTGTTGTAAGCCCCATTTCTTTTCTTTTAAAAATATTTGGGTGTCTAATAGAGTGTAAGGCCCATCCCCTTGTACATAGAAACTTTTTGGGTCTCACGTATTGTATAAGTCCCTCTGTATCATTTTTAAAACAACGGTACGATCATCGTTAAAACTTGGGCCTCTCATTGAGCTGTAAGCCCCAACAATCTTTTCAAAGCACTTTCTTCTTGGATTTTGAATTAAAATATATGTTGTCATCAAAACTTTCTTTAATTTCTTTGTTGAACAACTAACCAAACAGCATGGAAGCTCTACAACGGGTAAGTGTTTATCCGCTTTCATTTACCGCTTTCATATATATAACTGTATTGTGGGGTTGTTTCACTGTAAGTCTTCTTTCACATCCTTTTATATACTTTTCACATATCCACTATGTAATACTAGTATAGTTATTTAGAGTTTTCCCCGGCAACTACGTCTAGAACTAGGTAAAGCCATGTTGGTCACTCTTAAATACAAACAAAACTAGATCCCCTGTAGGATTCCAGATACAGTCTTCCCTCCTCTTGGGGTTAAACAATATGGAACAAAGAGAAAGGCAGTATTCTCGGTGAACCTTTTCTCAGACTGTCACCCTTAGAAATTATCAAAGAAACTCTAACTCCCCAGAGATGATCTTTTCTCCGTGAATGGCATCTCTTGAGTTTCTTCCAAATTCTTGAACTTTCCTGGAATGATCTCTTCTCTGTTAATTGCATTTCTTGAATTTCTCTTGGTTTGGGGACCCACAGGCTTCCTAAAAGCATCCCCGCCTCCTCTTGGGCGTTGTACAAGGACCCTTCGGCTTCTTAGAAGTTCTCATGCCTTCTCTTGGGCTTAATACAAGGACCCTGACGACCTCTTAAAGGTATAAGACAGAACTTAGTCATCCTTTGCTAGTGCATTCTTTCCCGCATCAAAACTCTGGCCATTGTAGGGTTGATACTCATCCCTTAATGTCCGTGGCTCATCTTGGGCATTGTACAAAAGATAAAACTCTAGACTTGGACAATCTAAAACTCTTGAGTCTCAAAGACATTCTCAAGTTCCTTTCAAACATAGGAAGAAACACTGATCACTCTGAAACTCGGTCTCTCTCATGAGAGTTCCCCACACTTGGACCCGCTTCAGGATCTAAATAATCCTCGGCAATAAGTTAGCCTCTTCTTGGGCTCTGTACAAATGATTCCCCCTAACAAAGTTAACCTTTTCAGACTTTCTTGTTGAGTTAATCACTTTTAGCCTCCGTCTTGGGCTGTGTACAAGACATATAAAAAACCCATTCTCTTGTTGAGTATAAAGGATTCTCTTGTTGAGTCAACTTTTAGCCTCCATCTCGGGCTTCGTACGAGATAGAAAAACACTCTCTTGTTGAGTATAAATGATTCTCTTGTTGAGTCAACTTTTAGCCTCCGTCTTGGGCTTTGTACAAGACAGATAGTAAAACACTCGCTTGCTGAGTATAAAAGACTATCTTGTTGAGTCAAACCCTTTTTAGCCTCCGTCTTGGGCTTTGTACAAGACATAGAAAATCACTCTCTTGTTGAGTATAAAAGACTCTCTTATTGAGTCAATCTCCTTTTAGCCTCAATATCGGGCTTCGTACGAGACCACAAATCAGTCTCTTGTTGAGTCAATCAATCTTCAGACTCTCTTGTTGAGTCAATCACCTGTTCAAGACTCTCTTGTTGAGTCAACCCTTTTTTAGCCTCCGTCTTGGGCTTTATACAGGACAGATAAAAGTACTCTCTTGTTGAGTCAAACCCTTTAAGCCTCCATCTTGGGCTTTATACAAGATACATTCTCCCCAACGGAGTCAAAATCCCTTTTAGCCTCAATCTTGGGCTTTGTACAAGACAGAAAGAACATTTTTCTCCGGAAAAGTCAAACTTCTAGCCTCCTCTTAGGCTTTGTATAAAGAAAATCCCGGTTGAGTCAATCAACCTTTTAGCATCAAATTTGTGCCTTGCTCACAACATACAAACATCAACAACTCCTCTTTAGAGATGACAAATTCTCTCTCAGTCAAAACCTTTTAGCTTCATATCTTGGGCTTTGAACAAGATACAAACGACCCTTCAGCCTCATATCTTAGGCTTTGAACAAGATACAAAACCATTTAGCTTCACGTCTTGGGCTTTGAACAAGACACCAAAACAACCTTTTTCCTCCCATAGAATAGGAGGAACTACGATCGCTCTGATTTCCCTGTTTCGGGAATACGTAGGAATAAGATTGCAAAAATCTTAGCGAGTACACTAATCAAAAACCCAAAATCCGGTACCTTCATACATCAATCGAAAAGCATCAGACCTAGCACCTCATAGATAATCGAGACACTTGTATTCTTAAGAAAATAACCCTAAGAAGGACCCCCCTATTTTGATAGCATCTGTAAACCAACAGTTTTGACTGTTTAACCTCAGTATGAAAGCAGGGTTAATTAGAGACATCTATTTCCCTTCCTTAATCATCTTAACAGGATAAAAAATAAATCGAACTCTAGTACCTAAGCGATAGTGATTCGAAACCACAAAAATTGCGCTACATACGCCAATGTCACCTGACAAGTCGTGGTCCGATTTATCAAAAACAATATCATCTGTCATTACAGTGTTCCAAGCGAGATCATTACTGATAAGGGATCTAACTTGAACAACAAGATGATGAAAGAGTTATGCGCTGAGTTCAAGATCGAACACCATAAGTCATCTCCCTACCGACCCAAGATGAACGGAGCGGTATAAGTGGCTAACAAGAACATCAAGAAGATTGTTCAGAAGATGGTTGTAATCTACAAAGACTGGCACGAGATGCTACCCTTTACGCTTCACGGTTATTGCACATCTGTCCGCACTTCAACAGGGGCAACCCCTTTCTCTCTAGCATATGGTATGGAGGCAGTGCTCCCCATAGAAGTAGAGATCCCATCAATCCGGGTATTGATGGAAGCTAAGTTAACAGAGGTCGAATGGTGTCAAAGCAGACTCGATGAACTGAATCTGATCGAAGAGAATCGAATAACAGCACTATACCATGGTCAGTTGTATCAACAAAGGATGAAGAAGGTGTTTGACAAAAAGGTCTGGCCTCACGTCTTCTAGAAAGGAGACCTCGTGCTCAAGAAGATACAATCATTTATCACTGATTCCCGGGGCAAATGGACTCTGAATTATGATGGCCCCTATATGGTCAAGAAAGTCTTCTCAGGCGGCGCCTTGAAACTCGGTGGATTGAAAACCCGAAAGGGCAGTCCAGGAACAAATTAGAGACATAATAAAAAATCCTCCCGATGGATTGGAAATCTCAAAGTATAATCCAGGCAAAAGTTAGGGATAATGGCAAGTAACTACATCCAACTAAGGGGAAAATCCCCCAGCAGTAGTCATGCCATCCATCAGGAAAACGCCAGTCAAGGTCATCTTCGACAGAAGCTCAGGATGTCCAGAATTCAAAGTTGGTAGAAGGATAGCGGTCGTTATGTTTCAATGCAGCCCTTTTCCCTTAAATTACCATTTTCTAACTTTGTAAATACTCCATGGAATCACGCGTTTGGCTGATTTCCATCCTATCAATAAAATTTGAGCCCTAGTGCTTTTGTTTATAATTCTCATTTGTTTAGCTTTACAGAACAACATTTTAATATGATTAACGATTCTTGAAATAAAACAAAAATGAATTTAATTGTCAAACTTTTTCTGCTTTTAAAATAAATATGGCAATTTCTTTTGACTGTTGAACATTGAAAGAACATCGATCGCTTCTCCAGAAGCAATTGAGCTTCAAAGTGCATAATCAAAGTACTCCTTTTAAATCAGTACGCCTGAACGAGGGATCAACAGTGTCAAAAACCATGCTTCATCTGATATCCCCGGCTGAGTTCTTATCTCCTAAGCTCGACCAACGGTTTTTCCCGCAGGGACCATCTCTCTCCTAAGCAAGGCAGAATTGCTATCTTGAACCAGTGATACTTTTCATTCCCCGCAGTGGCCGAGTATCCATTCGTGTTCATCCACTAGTCTGTATGTCGCGTCAGTTTTGTCAGCATATACATACATATATCATGCATAATTGATTCACATTCACATTCATAGTGTGTCACTATCACTCTGGTCAGTCTTATCCCCAAGTGATAAAAGTCTTCTCACTTGAGTTGTCAGTTATTTCCTCATCAGGAAACGCCTCATCCGAGCAATCTCTCCTCCAGTGTATTTTTGGGATGGAGAAGGCCCTTGACCACTTTGATAACTTGAACCTCTAAAAAACAAGAAAACTTTCGAAAAACATCACTCTTCGCCATTGAAGATGATATCTTCGCTTTCCCGGATTAAGGAAAATCCCAAGGGAAAGCCTCTTAATCAAAGATTTGGCAATATAGTAGTTTTTCTCTGAAAGATTCGCTGACAAAGAGGTCATCAGCACCTCAAAATTGGGGAACATTGTATGGCATTTCTCTGAGAAGGTCTCGAAGAAAAGTATGATGCAATATCCCCAAGCGAAAGTATTCTCTCAAGAGACTCGTTTTCCTCAGTAGAGTTAGCAAATGGCATCTCCAACAGAGAAGTTTAAACACCTCTACATTTCAGACCAATGGGTTCCCCAGTAAGTCTGACATCAAAACTTTTTCCATCAAATGGCATCTCCCCAGGAAAATTCGGTGAGAAGTTTGAGGAAAAACCGCTACGAATAGCGTTTCTTGTCAAGAAAGTTTATTGACAAAAGAAACTGAGACCAGTTCCATGGCTGAAGACCAGGATCGAGGGGAGGTTTAGTCCAAAAGAAAACTTAGACCAGCTCCCTGGTAGGAAAACAGGATCGAGGGGAAGTTTGTATCAGAAACTGAGACCAGTTCTTTGATAGGGAACCAGGATCGAGGGGAAGTTTGTATCAGAAACTGAGACCAGTTCCATGGCTGAAGACCAGGATCGAGGGGAGGTTTAGTCCAAAAGAAAACTTAGACCAGTTCCCTGGTAGGAAACCAGGATCGAGGGGAAGTTTGTATCAGAAACTGATACCAGTTCCTTGGTAGGGAACCAGGATCGAGGGGAAGTTTTACCTTTTCTAAGTATCAACACTTAGCAAAAGAAGATGAATGCGTAAACTAACATTCATAACCACTGTCAAAATTTTGGGTATTCGGATATTTAATCCTCTTGCACCCCAAATGCCTGAATACCTTCGGCATTCACACCTTCGGTCCAAGAAGATTAAATAGGGGCATCTGTCATACCCCAAATTTTGACCACTAAGATTTCCCATCATTGTGCAAATCATCATCACAATATGGATGTACCTTTATGCCTCATCAAACTCCTCAAGAATTGTTGAGCATTCCCTGCAATTAAGAATTAGGGTTTCAAGCCCTCTCAGAGCCTTATACAAAGGATCAATCAAGGAATTAAATGATCTTTAACTTGTCTAAACTCTCCAGCACACATAAAGGATCAAGAGGACTCCCACATCAAGAATCAAGCACAAGGTCGCAGCATTCCAAGTGGATTAAGCCTCAAGATCGCCAGTGTCACCAAATTAGGGTTTTGGTCGACCAGGGCCTCCAGATGAAAATCTTCATCTGGGCATGAGCCATTTCTTCAAAGTAAAACCCAAGATACTCCAAGGGACCTCATGGACCCAATCATCAAGTCAATTTAGCCTCAGGGGATGCATTCACCAAAAAAAATCAAGAATTAGGGTTTCTTGACCTAATTCACCCTTAAGTTGACTTTTGGGACAAAACATGAGCCAAGACCTCAAAACATGATTTGAGGGACTCCAATACACTACATTGATCCATTTACAACAATAGATTGATCCAATAAGCTTGATCCACAAGTTTCAATTTCATCAGGACAACAATTAGAGTTTTGAGGGAAAAGTCAACTGTACCTTTGACTTTTGACCAGGACATGCTCCCAAACCTTGGAACATGATTCAAAGCACCCTATAACACCTATGGAACATATCCATCAAGTTTTATTTAGGTCAAGGACTTGATTTCATAAAGGATCGCACAGTTTGGAATTCATTTGATAAAAAGTCAACTGTGCACAAAAGTCAAGTTTGACTTTTTGAGATTTTTCATAATTAAGGTTCTTTAACCCTAAAACAATGTTAATGTGTGATTTGAATCATCATTCATAAAAAAAAATCAAAGAAAGTAGTATAACTTGTAAAAGGGGTAACCATAAAAACTTAGAATTTTTCTAAGTTATGGAACAAAGTGGCTAGGGTACCAACTTCCAAGGATCATAACTTGAGATCCAAGAAACCATTTTGAATGATCTAAAGATGGATTTGTAGCTCTCATGGTATACTTTAAAAGTGTCAACTACACCTCATCCCAATTCTTCATAGATTTTTAGTTATGGAGTGATCAAAATGGCTGAAAACATGAAATGTCACCTTTTCCAACACAGTGAAATTTTCACTAAGTCAGAATCTGTCTTGCTTTTTTCCAAAATGTAGGGGCATTTTCTACTTGGATCCAAAAAGTTTCAAGACAGACTATGATCACACATGTGTTGTGTCACATAAGGGCTTTCCAAAATGTCCAAGAACTCCATCAAAATCCATCTGAGCTAGGAGTTATGACAGCTGCAACATGCCTTGCTGCAAACTGTCTTGGCAAGGCAGATTGTGCATTAGGGCTCGATTTGATCAATTTGTGCAAATGACAAACAAGTGTATCCATCTGAACACCTCATGGGGAGACCAATGAGGAACAAACACTGATCCATAAGCCTCCCAAGTCTTTGGAACTACATATAGGTTTGGCAACCCTAAAAGCTAAAGATGCCTCAAGACTCCAATTTTGTTTTGAGGCATTCAATGGATGCTTAGAGGTGGCATGTATCAGAGTAAATATGAACACTTCAGTTAAGCCTTATCCTTGAATCAAAGAACCATAGACCTGTGCTCTAATCTCAAGTCAATGGCTAGAGGAGACTTGAGATTCCAAAATTATCCAATTGGCCATAGACCTGTACCAGTTGCCATACACTATTCCTTGCAAAATAAACATGCTCTACTATAAATAGCGCTCATTTGTGATCAATTTGAGTACGCCAAAGCACCCAAACCGATGCTTTCCTCAAAATCACCTTCTCACTTCCAAAATTGCCTTCTAAACCAAGTCACTATCGGGTTTTGAGTTTGAGAACAATTCCAACCAAACCAATCACACACACACCTCATAAACATCATATAGAAGTGATCCAAACACTTAAACAACATCTGGAACACCAATTTCACAAAATCACCAGCCAATTGCTCAAGTTTTCAACCAAGTTGCAGTTGAGGTCCCATAACCTGTTCCAGTCCATTTCCAATCACTCCAAGGATTCAAACACATTTCATATGGTGTAGGGAAGTTATTCAGATCATCACAACTCATCTGTAACACCTCCAACTCAAAAATCAAATTGCTCTTGCTGCCGCGACCTTCAAGTAAGCCTAAACTTGGTTATTTCATGATCCATGCATATTTCCTCGCACAATAATTTTGCCATATATTCATAATCATGTATGGAGGATTTACCCTCAATTAATTGCTTCGTATGAATCGTGTCTCAAATTCCCAGCCTTCATGCAGAATTTAGGGTTCTTGAGGTTTTGTCTTGATTTCTTATTCCATGCTTAAAATAAATGAAATTAAAGACCATAGACATGATCGTGAGGTGAAAACGAGTAGATTGATATGTAGATTGTGTGATTTCATCAAGTATTCAGTGAGATTAGGGGGAAAACGCAAATCTGAAGAAACAGAGGGCGCGGGCAAGAACTTGGTGTTCTTGGCGCCCTTTTTTGAATTTTTAAATATTTGAATTTTTGTGATTTTATTTAATTGATTCAAAAATCAATTTCTCTCTGATTTTTAATGATTTTGAGTTAATTCTTTTTTTAATAATTCACAAAAATGTTAAAATATTTTATTTTACAATAATTTCCCAAATATATTATTTATTTCATATACTTGATATTTTTGTAAAGAATTAATTTTTATTTGTTTTTTTGACATTTAAAGTATTTTTTCTTTCTTGATTTTCCAAACTTAAATGGTTTCCAATCATTTTGTGGATAAAAACATGATTTTTCAAACATTAATCCAAGATCACAACTTGTTTTTCATACATGTTTGATAATTTTGATCATTTTAATCAAATTTTTATTTAATTAAAATACATTTTGAAATTAATTTAGGGTTTTGATCTTAATCACCCTAAACAAATCTTTTTTAAACTCTTTGGGCCTCTAATAGAGTGTAAGACCCAACCCCTTTTGAAAACCAAAATAATTTGGGCCTCGGTCATCGTATAAGACCCACTGTGTTTTCAAACCTCGGCGCGATCGCCATTTTTCAAACAAATAATCATTTAGGCCTCTCCTTGAGCTGTAAGCCCCATCACTTGTACAAAAATAATCTTTGGGCCTCTAATAGACTGTAAGACCTAATCCTCTTTTAACCAAAACTATTTTGGGCCTCAGATATTGTATAAGTCCCTCTGCGTTAAAAAAGAAAAATCTCGGCGAGATCGCCAGTTCAAAATCAAATCACCTGGGCCTACCCTCGTGTTGTAAGTCCCATTTCTTTTCTTTAAATAATCATTGGGCCTCTCCTCGAGCTATAAGTCTCATTCCTTTTCTTAAAAAATCTATTGGGCCTCTTGATAGAGTGTAAGCCCCACCCCTTTGTAAATAATACCTTTTGGGCCTCACACATTGTATAAGTCCCTCTGTATATTTTCAAATGTTCGGCGCGATCGTCACCTTTTTAACAAAATCAACTGGGCTTCTCCTTGAGCTATAAGACTCATCTTTATTCATTTTCAAACTCTTTGGGCCTCTAATAGAGTGTAAGACCCAATCCCCTTTTGACCAAAACTTTTTGGGCCTCATTCGTTGTATAAGTCCCGATACGATATTCAAAAGAACAGTGCCATCACTGTTAAAATTTGGGCCTCTCCCTGAGCTGTAAACCACGATCTCTATTCAAAATACTTTCTCATTTGATTTTGAATCCAAATGCATAGTTGCTATCAAAACTTTCTTTAATTTCTTTGTTGAACAACTAACAAAACAGCATGGAAGCTCTACAACGGGTAAGTGTTTATCTGCTTTCTTTTATACGCTTTCATATACATAACTGTATTATGGGAAGCTGCGCATGGTTAGTCTTCTTTCATATCCTTTTAAATACTCATCATATATCAACTTTATATATACTAGTATAGTTATTTAGAGTTTTCCCTGGCAACTAGGTCTAGAACTAGGTAAAGCCCTATTGGTCACTCTTAAATACAAACAAAACTAGATCCCCATAGGATTCCAGATACAGTCTTCTCTTCTCTTGGAGTTAAACAATATAGAACAAAGAGAAAGGCAGTATTCTCGGTGAACCTTTTCTCAGACTGTCACCCCTAGAAATTGTCAAAGAAATTCTACTCCCCAGAGTTGATCTATTCTCCGTGAATAGCATCTCTTGAGTTTCTTCCAAACCCTCAAACTTTCCTAGAATGATCTCTTCTCTGTGAATTGCATTTCTTGAACTTCTCTTGGTTTGGGGACCCACAGGCTTCCTAAAAGCATCCCCGCCTCCTCTTGGGCTTTGTACAACGACCCTTCGACTTCTTAGAAGTTCTCATGCCTTCTCTTGGGCTTAATACAAGGACCCTAACGACCTCTTAAAAGGTATAAGACAGAACTTAGGCATCCTTTGCTAGAGCAGTCTTTCCAGTGTCAAACCTCAAGCCACTTTAGGGTTGATTCTCATCCCTTAAGGCCCTTGCCCTCTTTTGGGCATCCTACAAAAGATAAAACTCTTCAACACCAATAGACTTGGACAGTCTAAAGCCCCTTTGAGTCTCAAAGACATTCTCAAGTTCCTTTCAAACATAGGAAAAAACATCGATCACTCTGGATAAATCTCCAGCAGAAACCCGTTCTCTCTCATGAGAGTTCCCCACCCTTGGGCCTGCCTATGGATCTAATCCTCAGCAGTAAGATAGCCTCCTCTTAGGCTTTATATAATGATCTTTCCTCAACATAGTCAACCTCCTCTTGGGCTGTGTACAATAATTCTCTCCCCTAGCGGGGCTAACCTTTTCAGACTCTCTTGTTGAGTCCATCACTTTTTAAGACTCTCTTGTTGGGTCAATCTCCTTTTAGCCTCAATCTCGGGCTTCGTACGAGACAGCAAATCACTCTCTTGTTGAGTATAAAAGACTCTCTTGTTGGGTCAATCTCCTTTTAGCCTCAATCTCGGGCTTCGTATGAGACATCCAATCACTCTCTTGTTGAGTCAATCATCTTTTCAGACTCTCTTATTAAGTCAATCTTTTCAACCTCAATCCTGGGCTTTGTACAGGATAGATAAAAACACTCTCTTGTTGAGACAAACTCATTTCAGCCTCCATCTTGGGCTTTGCACAAGACACATATGAACCTCCCCAACGGAGTCAAAAATCCCTTTTAGCCTCAATCTTGGGCTTTGTACAAGACAGAAAGAACATTTTCCCCGGAAAAGTCAAACTGTTAGCCTCCTCTTAGGCTTTATATAATGATATCCCCAAAGAGTCAGTCTCTTTTTTGCCTCAATCTTGGGCCTTGTACAAGACATATACACTCTCTTGTTGAGTCGGTCTTATCTAGCCTCCTCTTAGGCTTCGTATAAAGAAATCCCTAGATGAGTCAATCAACCTTTTAGCATCAAACTTGTGCTTTAATCAAGGCACACAAAAATCAACAATCCTTCTTTAGAGATGACAAGTTCTCTCTCAGTCAAACCTTTTAGCTTCAATCTTGGGCTTTGAACAAGACACCAAAACATCATTTTCCTCCCTTGGAATAGGAGGAACTACGATTGCTCTGATTTTCCTGTTTCGTTAAACGGGAATACGTAGGCATAAGATTGTGAAATCTTAGCGAGCATACTAATAAAAAACTCTAGGTCCAGTACCTTCATACATCAATCAAAGAAAAATTAGATATAGTATCTTCCCAAAAGCCTCATGAACAGTCAAGATACTCTAATCTTAAGCCAAATAACCTAAGAGAGACCCACTATTTTGATAGCATCTGTAAACCAACAGTCATCTGTTTAAACTCAGTATGCAAGCAGGGTTAATTTGAGACATTTATTTCCCTTCCTTAATAAGCTTCACAGGATAAAAAATGAATCGAACTGTAGCACCCTAAAGTTATAGTGATTTGAAACCATAAAAACCGCATTACACTTCCTTAGTGTTTTCACTCTCAAGAGGATCTCCCCATCTAGTTGGCTGGATGTCCCCGTATCTGATACGAGAGCTTTCAAGATCGGTGTACTTGACTAAGAAGTCGTATTTGCCACTCAGCTGTCCTAAAGTGTCCCATACTTATGTGGGAATAGAGGAGTCATCTTCGTCGATGACGTTGACCTCAGGAAAAGCGTAGTTGATGAACTCTTGTCCTGCAGTCTTTGAAAATTCATCGTTGTGATGGATATCTTCGGACTGTCCTGAGTAATGATCCCATCACTTGGTGGGGATGTGGGTATTCTTTTCAATATTACTCAGCTGATAGGCATCATTGGGCTGACTCTTTTGCCCCAAGTCTTCTGGATACGGCTTCCAGATAGGAAACTTATCCAAGGGATCATAATAATCTTGATCGAAGTTATCTTTCATTAGATTATCTTCTAATAAGTTGGGTGGAGCATGACATCCCTCAGGATCACAATCTCCATAGATTATCTAGACGTCTGATCTTGGTATATATCTCGGGTTCTGTTTTGGAAAACAAAATGGCACATGAGCTTCTTCTTGAGACATATAACCGTTGTCGTTGAGATAAGATTTCCATTCCCCATCCTTATTGGAGGAGTCACTCTCATTGATGGTGTGTACTTCTTGAGACACTGGGTGGAGGAAGCCTTCACTGTGGAAGAAGTTCTGAATGGGATGAAAACTTTTATCTTTCTTGGCAGTCTGGGTACAGGTTGAAGAGAAACCAAGACCTTTCTTTGTCTTGTTATCCGTAGGAATTGCAAGCTGTCCCCATCCCTTTACGTTATCACTCTTGATCATTTCGAGAGCGTCCTTGTATGAGGAAATCGACGTCCCTTTTTTTGGTCGATTCTTATTGCTCACCGAGAGTGTTTGGAACTGGGTTCTGATTACCTCCTCTGATTCTACACAGGAGAATGATGATAAGTTGCTCACGATTAAGGCTTGCTCTCTGTAAACTGTGACTAACTTGTCATTCTTGACGAACTTCAACTTTTGGTGAAGTGTCGAAGTGACTGCCCCAGCTTCGTGTATCCAAGGTCTTCCTCATAAACATCTGTATGCTGCCCGGATGTCCATGACCTGGAAAGTGACTTGGAAAGCGTAAGGACCGATGGTTATGGGAAGATCAACTTCGCTGATAACCATTTTTCTGGATCCATCAAAGGCTTTGACGATGATCTCACTGCCTCTCATCGGAGCTCCTTGAAATGATAGTCGTATCAGAGTTGATTTTGGTATAACGTTCAAAGATGATCTTGTGTCTACCAGTACGCTGGCTAAAGCATCATCTTGGCAGTTGGCTGTAATGTTAAGCGCCATATTATGATTCTTGCCGTCTTCCGGCAGTTCTTCATCACTGAATCCTAAGTTGTTGCAGGAAGTGATATTGGAAATGATGCTGTCAAATTGTCCTACCGTTATGTCTTATTCCACAAAGGCTTGCTCTAAGACCTTCTGCAGAGCCTCCCTATGAGATTTGGAACTAAGCAGGAGAGATAACACAGAGATTCTAGACAGAGTTTAAAACAGTTGGTCCACAATGTTGTACTCGATTTTCTGGATGAGCTTCAGCATCTCATCGTTGTTCTTTACAAGTTCTGGATTACTGGATTGACCAACTTGTTGATTTGGAACTTCTGTTTGAGGTTCCTTTTCTTTGGCAGGTTCTTCAACTCCTTTGTTGAAGATCCGATTGCTCCGGGTGACTCGACTGATGTCGGCAATGTTCACGACGGATGGAAATGGAGTTTCCTTTCCATTTTCGATGGTTGTTGTACCGTACTTGTAAGGGATAGCCTTCTCTGATTTGTACGGTATTGGACCTGGCAAGTAGATAATCACAGGAGCTTTATGATTTCCCTGACCGTTATAGGCAACCTCAATTAGTTCCTGGTTGGGAACTTTTCTACTATCAAGAGGGAGTCTTGATTCATTGAGTAGAGGGATTATGTCACATATGTCCATGGTTTTCCCATGATTGGAGATTACGACAACGTTTTTGCTTTAATCAGGGAGATAGTCTTGTATCACGTTGATCGACCCATAACTTGAACATGGTCGAACCTCTTTTTGGTCCAAATAATTTTGAAGAGCCGCTCGTACAAGATAGCATCCTTGGTTGTTCTCTGAGCAAAATCTACAGCATTCATAATTGTGGGGTGGCACCCGGCCACGCCCGCTTTGTATGCAGTGCATTCTTACTAGATCTTTTTCCATCGAGCGAACATCCCGACTTTGATGTCTACCAGGATTCCCGTCAGTCATGCTGATCTGTTGTGTAGCTTCATCCAAGTATATTGGAAGCCACCAATGGTCCAACAAGTGTTGAAGTGTTCTTTGGACAAGTACACATCCATGGTCGTCTTCACGGCATTCCTCACAGTCTTGATAATCATGTGAAGCCAGAAAGCCGAGCCTGACTTGCTTAACATGTAATTCTACCAGACTGGTATTCATCAAGGGTATGTCAAAGATTTGAACCATATTGACTTGATGGTTATTTCTCTCACGGTAGTCTTGGATCCATCAGAGATCCATCTGACGCTGGAGGGCCTCTTGTACAAAAGAGCATCCCTGATTGTTTGTTGAGCAGATCGGACAAGCATTATAGTCGTGTCGTGGCAGATTATAGTATTGACTCTGCCTTGAATGCATCGCCACCAAATTGACGTTCATTGCAAGAATGTTATGGTTATGAACAACGTTGGGATGTTCATGGGCCATGTTTACTTCACGAATCATGTGATCCTTAATCCAGCCCAGATCCATTTGTTCTTGTAGAGCTGATTGCATTACGGAGCACCCCTGATTATTCTTTGAGCAGATATCACACTGGTGATAATTGTGAGATGGTACATAACCGTACCCGCTCTATCTGCGATGCATCCTGACCAGATTGGTTCCTTATAGGAGTACATCGTGAATTTGATAACTGTGGCTAAATTCTTCCTCTATCAAATTTACTGCAGTCTTCTCATGTTGCGGCAACGGATTCGTCTAGACATTCGGATTAGTATCTTTGAAAGATAGGATCCCGTTCCTAACAAGCTTCTGTACGTCGGACTTGAAGCTGAGACAGTTCTGAATGTTGTGTCCCGATCCTCCTTGATGGTAAGGGCAAGTTTGATCTGCTTTAAACTAAAAAGGTGGATTTTCTGGTACTGTAAGAGGAGTCCTGGTTTGAACGTGCCCCTTGGCCAGTAGAAGTGGAAATAACTCTGCGTACAACATCGGTATAGGGTCGAACCCAGATGGTCATGTAGTACGATTATTATTATTGTACTGCGGACGAGCCTGCTAAAGAGGTTGTTGTGGCTTTTGCTGATACTGTTGTTGATTTGGTTGGCTCTGAGCAACCTGAGGTTGATAAGTCGGAGCCGCTGCAGGGTTGATAGCGGGAGTTATTGCCGCTACTGGTTGATATCTTCGCCTTTGCTTTCCTAGAGAGATATTATTGATCTCCTGTTCTTTCTTCTTTTGGAATGCACTACCATATCTTTTAGTACTTCTAGATGGCTCTGCATCTTTGACCAATCGTCCTTCTCGGACGGCTTCTTCAAGACGTACTCCCATGTTCACCATTTCAGTGAAGTCACTGGGCGCGCTGGAAACCATTCGGTCGTAATAGAACGAGCTTAAGGTTTTCAAAAAGATCTTGGTCATCTCCTTTTCCTCAAGAGGGGGACAGATCTGGGCGGCAATCTCACGCCATCTTTGAGCATATTCTTTAAAAGTTTCTATGTACTTTTGTGACATTTCTCTGAGGTGATCCCTGTCTGGTTCCATGTCCAAATTATATTTATACTACTGAATGAAGGCAGCGCCGAGATCTCTGAAAGTACTGATCTTGGTGCGATTTAAACCCATATACCATTTGAGTGCGGCACTAGTGGAACTGTCTTGGAAATAATGGATCAGTAGCTGTTGATTTTCTGACTGGGTTGACATTTTTCGAGCATACATCACCAAATGACTTTGAGGGCAAGAGTTTCCTTTGTATTTTTCAAAGTCAGGCACCTTGAATTTGTGCGGTATCTTTACATTAGGGACCAAACAGAGGTCTACGGCGTCCTTTTCGAATAAGTCTTGATCGCGAATAGCATGCAATTCCTTCTGCATCTCCAAGAATTGTTCTTGGAACTCATTCATCCTTTCGTACATGTCTTCGTTTCCACCAGAAAGTGCTTGTGGAATCTGTCCTTCCGGGACAGTGTGTACCACTGGTTGTGGTATAGACATTATAGCGGTGACTCTTGGTGCTTCTATGCCCTAAATTTTGTAACCTTCAAGGGTTTCTGTTGTAACCCATGCTTCTTCACTTTCCCGAAGTTTGTAACCTTCAGGTCCAGTGGCTCCTGCCATGGTTTCTGGGTCTTCAGTGACCGACGGGATATATCATTCAGGTATAAAGTTAAGAGGCACACCCCAGGGGCGACCTTTAGGCATGTTGTACTGAGGATGACTCTCATGTGTCTCCATTATGGGTGTATATGTGATCTATGAGATTACAGTCTTTTGATGTCGTTGCTCCTGAGCTGCTGCCAGAGATTGCATGTCACTGTGAAGTTTTTCCAAACTTTCCTTCAGAGCGTCGATTTCTTCTCTCAGCTCTCTGTTCTCTTCCTCGAGATTGTCCATTTTCTTTTGTTGATTGGCCCGAGTATTGTATGAGAGAGACATTTTGACTCTAGAATTGTGACACATATGTGAGACTCAAAGATAAGTAAAATGCGTTATGTGAGAATGACGAATGATATGCAATGACATATTTTTTAGTTTTTGTTTTAATCAAAAAGAAACTTCAACAAATAGATTGCAAATATCATATAGTGGGGTGAGACCCCTTTTATTGAATTTGAAAGATTGCAGTATGTTACAAGGAAAAGTACAGTATTTTACAAAGTACTGTAAGGAAAATGTCTAAGCTCATGGATCCTGAGTCCTCTCTGAAGAGAGCTCAGATGTCGGTTCCTGTATTTTCCTTTTCTTTGACCGGGGATCTTCAGCTGTTGTCGGGCTGTCAATCCTTTGCCAAGTGAAAGGAGCGAGCAAATTTCTTCGATCTTCCTGACTTTCTATAGCTGTAGCGAGCGATTTTGGACGCGGTCGCTCTCTGCGGTTAAGTTTACTACAGGTCGATTCATTTTTTATCCTATTGTGAGCTGATGAAGGAAGGGAAATAGATGTCTCCAACTAACCCTGCTTGCATACTGAGTTTAAATAGTGGTCTGTTAGGTTACGAATGCTATTAATGTGGGGGGGCCTTTGTACTGGTTATTTGTATTTTCGCCAATACTGATTTCTCTCTTTTTATTAGGATACTGCTTCAGATTAGGATATATGAGATTTGAATTTTTGGTTTATTGTGCTCGCTAATATTTTTCTTTCAATCTTATGCCTACGTATTCCCGTTTACCGAAATAGGGAAATCAGAACGCTCGTAGTTCCTCCTATTCTATGGGAGGAAATGGGTGTTTTTGGTGTCTTGTTCAAAGCCCAAGACGTGAAGCGAAAGGTGATTTGTATCTTGTTCAAAGCCCAAGATGTGAAGCTAAAGGTTTGACTTTAGAGAGAATTTGTCACCTCTAAAAAGGGGGTTATATGTCACAACTTTTTATAAAGGGGAATTACTTTAACCGGGATACGCGGATCCTAGCAATGCCATAATTTCCTTTATAGGGGGTTTTAACCTGAAGGAGAAGACTTTAACTCAGTTTAGAGCAATGCCATCTTTCCTTAGGAATTTCTCATGCTAAAAGAGGGACAGTGGCATGGACGTAGATGATCCAGAGGCTTGCCGCTTACAGCGATTAGATGAAGGGGAAAGAGTTGTTTAATGTTTATGTACTGTGAACGAGGCACAGCTTTGATGCTAAAAGGTTGATTAGACCAACCAATGGTTTTATTATACAAAGCCTAAGAGGAGGCTATCATGTGTCTTGTACAAAGCCCGAGAGAGAGGCTAAAAGGTTTTGACTCAACGATGGAGTCTTTTGGTATCTCGTATAAAGCCCGAGATGAAGGCTATTATTTGTTTGGCTCAATAAGAACCTTTTTGTATCTCGTATAAAGCCCAAGATGGAGGCGAAAGGGGTGATTGACTCAACGAGGGAGTCTCTTATGTGTCTCGTACAAAGCCCGAGAGAGAGGCTAAACGTTGTTTGACTCCGCTGGGGAGAATCATTGTACAAAGTCCAAGAGAGAGGCTTCCTTCACTGGAGAAGGATCATTATACAAAGCCTAAGAGGAGGCTATGGTTACTGTTTCAATTGAGTGACAGGTCCAGTATGCTGATTTTGAAAGATAAAATCAGTTCTTATATGAGTAACACTGTACTCAAGGATTTGATTCAAGGATCCGGGTTATTCGTGTTCTTCAAGGAAGCGGGAAATCTGAAGGGTATTGAGATTGTCTGAGTCTACGGGTTTTCTTCCTATTTAACGAAGGGGTCACTTAAGAATGTCTTTGAGACTCAAGGAGATTAGACTGTCCAAGTCTAGAGTTTCATCTTTTGTACTATGCTTTGAGAAACAGTAGTAGACTCTTGGAAAGACTGTTCTATGGAGATGATTAAGTTCTGTTCCTACCTTTAGGAGGTCGTCAGGACAATTTGTATGAAGCCCAAGAGGAGGCTGGAAACTTTTAAGAAGCTGAGTGGTCCTTGTACTAAGCCCGAGAGGAGGCTATCATTCTCGGAGGAAGAGATCATTACATGAAGCCTAAGAGGAGGCTGTGAATACTTCTAAGAAGCCGGCGGGTCCTTGTACAACGCCCAAGAGGAGGCAGGGTGCTTTTAGGAAGCCTGTGGGTCCTTGTACGATGCCCAAGAGGAGGCCGATGCTTTTAAGAAGCCTGTGGGTCCCCAAACCCCGAGAAATTCATGGCAAGCTATTCACAAGGAATAGATCAAGTCAGGAAAGTTCGAGAATTTGGAAGAAACTCAAAGATGCCATTCACGGAGAATACATTCATCTCTGGGAGTAGAGTTTCTTGACAATTCCTAATGAGGACAGCCGAAGAGAAGATTGTATCTGGTGATCCTATTGGGGATCTAGTTGTCTATTTCTACGAATAAACAAAACGGCGTCACCTAGATCTAGACGTAGTTGCCGGGGAAACTCAAAATATCTATACTATCATTACACAGTTGATATGAGTTTATGAAAGAAGACTTACAGCAAAACAGCCCCACAATACAGTTATATGTATATGAAAACGGTAAATGAAAGCGGGTAAACACTTACTAGGTTGTAGAGCTTCCATGTTGTTTGGTTAGTTGTTCAACAAAGAAAGATTGAAAACAACAGTATATTCAAAATCAAAGGAGAAAGTGCTTTGAAAAAGAAAGATTTGGGGCTTACAGCTCAAGGAGAGGCCCAGGGTTTTATAAGTGAGCGCACTGTTTGAATTTGTACAGAGGGACTTATACAAGTGACTGAGGCCCAAAAAAGGTTTTCTGTACAAAGGGATGGGTCTTACACTCTCTCAAGAGGCCCAAAAAGTTTAAAGAAAAAGAGTGGGGCTTATAACACGAGGGTAGGCCTAAAGTTTGTTTTTGAAATGGCGATCGCGCCGAGATTTTCTTTTAACGCGAAGGGGCTTATATAATATCTGAGGCCCAAAATGTTTTGGTTAAAAGGGGATTAGGTCTTACACTCTAATAGAGGCCCAAATGAGTTTTAAGAAAAGAAATGGGTCTTACTACTCGAGGGTAGGCCCAGGTTTGTTTTGAAAAAGCGATGATCGCGCCGTTTGTTTTTTACGGTATCGAGACTTATACAATATACTGAGGCCCAAAAATGATTTGGTAAAAAAAGGATTGGGTCTTACACTCTATTAGAGGCCCAAATGAGTGTTTGAAAATGATTTGTTTGAGTGAAAATCAAAGAAACCCTAATTTTATTCTTTAAAAGTAAATATTTAAAGAAAATCAATGAAAAATACCAAATAGGTTTGAATAAACCACTTGTGATTTTTGTTTAAGGTTTGAAAAATGAGGTATAAATCACAAGAGATATTAAAACTCATTTGGTCTTGACTTTTCAAGATGAATATTCATTTTAAAATGTTTAAAAACAAATAAAATAAATTTATTCACAAAATACTAATTATATTAAATAAATAATATAAACTCAATTTTTTTGTGGAATACAATATTTCAACATTTTTGTGATTTTTTGCAAAAAGAACCAATAAAAAATAATTAAAATTGAAAGAGTTATTAATTTTCCAATTAATTAATAAACCATGAAAATATTGGAAAACATGACAAAATGTGAAAAAAAACAAAAAATGGCATAGGTGGGGTTTGAACCCAAGACCTCAAGGTTACAAGGCGCGCGCCTTACCACTGGGGTGGTGATACATCCATTGTTTGAAACAAAACAACAAATATACAAGTCATGCCTTGGTTTTAGGCCTGGCCCAAGGCATGTTTTGGCAAGTTTTGGCTCAGAAACGTGAAGGTCATAACTTTCTCAATTCTTAATGGTTTGAGACAAAATTTATATGCATCTGGACCAGAATTTCATAAGGAATCCAATGGTGGTGGTAGTTTTTTCAGATCACACTCCCTCCTCAAAACCCGATAGTGGTTTTGAAAATGGCCTATAGTTGCATTTTCTATGCTACAACTTGGTACAAGCATGGATTACATGGTGAATTAGCTCAAACACAACATATACAACATGTATGAGATGTTTATGATCGTTAGACTTCAAAGCATTGCATGATTCAAAGATTCCAAGTTGTGAGGCTTACCTCCTTTTTTGAGATTTTGGGGCTTTTGTGCAATCTGTCAAACCTCTTATTCCTGAAATGATTTGATGCTTTAGACACACTCAAATGATCCCTTAGAAGCTTTTAGGATGATTGGAATTGACTGGTACATGTAAAAACACAAACAGTCTCTTTCTTGCAAAAGGGGTTAAAAGTGACCAAAATAGCAACTCTCTCGAATGGTGTTCCAGATGGGGGGAACCATTTTTGACAGTTCAAGTATGATATTTGGAGTGTGTTTGAGGTTTTATCTGGTTTGGAAAGTGACTGAATCAAGACATGGCTTGAAAAATGCAAAAAAAAACCTATTTTGAGGTTTTGGAGGTGACTTTGTGATTTTGTGATTACAGGTCACTTGTGATAGTTTGCACAGCTTACATATGATATATATGAGGTGTGTGTGTGTGTGATTGATTATGATGGAAAAGCTCTCAAGCTCAAAAACTCAAAGTTGCCTTGCTAAAGAAGGCATTTTTGCCAAGAGAAAGAGGTTTTGAGGAAAGCATATGTTTGATGGCTTTGGTGTACTCAAACTGATCACAATTGAGCTCTATTTATAGTAGAGCAAGTTTGTTTTGGGATCCACAGTGAATGGCAACTGCAGCAGGTGTTTGTTCAATGTTGGCCAATGGAAATCCAAGTCTCCTCTAGCCATTGACTAGAGTTTAGGGCACAGGGCTGTGGTTACCTTGGTCTTGGATAAGTCTTAACTAAATTTAGTTCAGAATGGCTCAGTCCATGCCACCTTGATGCTTCCATTGAATGCTCCAATCCAAAATTGGAGTCTTGTCCCTATTTTGGCAATTCTAGGCTCAACATGTTATTTCTTGTTCTAAAGACTTTGGAGGCATGGCTCAGTGATTGTCCCCTTTAGATTCAATCCTCAGAGGTGTCCAAGTGGATAGGAGCATTTGGATTTGGCTGATTTTGGCAAATCGACCAAAAATTCAAATTCTGCCTTGCCTTGACAGATTTCAACAAGGCAACTTCCCAATGTCATATCTCATGACTCAAAGTGAATTTGGTAATGTTCTTGGCCATTCTGGAAAGCCCTTACATGATACAACAACTGTTTGAACATGTTTGGTTTTGATCTCTTTTGAATCTAAGTGAAAAATCCCCCTACATTTGGCAAAAAGTAGGGTAAAATCTGACTTAGTGAAATTTTCACTAAGTGTTGGAACAAAGTGACTTTTCTTGATTTTGATCACTCCATAACTCAAAATCCATGAGGAATTTGGACATAGGTCAGTATGAAGCTTTTGTAGAGGGAAATGAGATCTATAAATCAATCTTTGAATGGGGCACAATGGCCTTGTGGTTTAGGAGTTATGGTCCTCCAAAGTTGGCACATTAGTGTCACTTTTTCATAACTTAGAAAATTTTCTAAGTTTTTATGGTTACCCCTTTTACAAGTTATCCCATTTTCTTTGATTTTTCTTGATTAATGATGATTCAAATCATACATTAACATCATTTTAGGGTTAAAAATCCAGTTTGGTGAAAAATCTCAAAAAGTCAAAGTTGACTTTTGTGCACAATTGACTTTTTATCAGATGAATTCCAAACTGTGCAATTCTTCATGAAATCATGTCCTTGACCTAAATCAAACTTGATGGACATGTTCCATGGGTGTCATAGGGTATATTGAATCATGTCTTAGGGCTTGGGAGCATGTCCTGGTCAAAAGTCAAAGTTATAGTTGACTTTCCTCGCGAAACCCTAATTGTGGTGCAGATGAAATTGAGACTTGTTGCTCAAGCTTCTTGGATCAATTCATTGTTGCAAATGGATCAATATAGCATATTGGAGACCCTCAAATACTCTCTTGAGGTCTTGGTTCATGATTTGTCCAAAAATTCAACTTAGGGGCGAATTTGGTCAAGAAACCCTAATTCCAGATTTTTGATGTATGCATCCCTTGAGGCCAAATTGACTTGATGATTGGGCCCATGAGGTTCCATGGAGTATATTAGGTTGTGTTTTGGATCCTTGGCTCATGCCCAGAGGAAAATTTACCTTTGGAGGCCCTGGTCGACCAAAACCCTAATTTGGTGATACTGGCGATCTTGAGGCTTGATCCACCTAGAAGGGAGCAGTTTTGTGCTTAATCCTTGGAGTGGGAGTCCTTTTTTATCCTTTGTAGCTACTTGAGAGGTTAGACAAGTTGAAGATCATGTCATTCCTTGATTGATCCTTTGTCTAAGGCTCTGAGAGGGCTTGAAACCCTAATTTTGATTGTAGTGGATGCTCACCCATCTTTGGGGAGACTGATGAAATATAATGGTTCCTCCATATTGTGATGATGATTAACACAATAATGGGAAATCTTTGTGGTCAAAATTTGGGGTATGACATATGCCCATATTTAATCTTCTTGGACCTGAAGGTGTGAATGACGAAGGTATTCGGGCATTCGGGGTGCAAGAGGATTAAATATCGGAATATCCAAAATTTTGACGGCTATGAATGGCAGCTTGCGTATTCATCTTCTTTTGCTAAGCAATGATGCTTAGAAAAAGTAAACTTCCCCTCGATCCTATTTCTTACTAAGGAACTGGTCTAAGTTGCAGAAACAAACTTCCCCTCGATCCTGGTTTCCTACCAAGGAACTGGTCTTAGTTTCTGATTTTTGAACTTCCCCTCGATCCTGGTTTCCTACCAAGGAACTGGTCTTAGTTTCTGAAATAAACTTCCCCTCGATCCTGGTTTCCTACCAAGGAACTGGTCTTAGTTTCTGAAATAAACTTCCCCTTGATCCTGGTTTCCTACCAAGGAACTGGTCTAAGTTTCTTTTGTCAATGAACTTTATTGACAAGGGACGCTATTCATAGCGGTTTTCCTCAAACTTCTCACCGAATTTTCCTGGGGGGATGCCATTTAACGAAAAAACTTTTGATGTCAGACTTGCTGGGGAACCCATTCGTCTGAGTTGTAGAGTTGCACAAACTTCTCTGTTGGAGATGCCATTTGTTTCTACTGGGAGAAAGCAGGTCTCTTGGGAGACTGTTGTCGCTTGGGATCTTACATCATACTTTTCTCGGGATCTTCTCGGAGAAATGCCATATGATGGGGTCCAATTTTGAGGTGCCGATGACTTTTTCATCAGCAATCTTTTCGGAGCGAAACTGGCATGCTGCCGAATCTCTGATTACGAGGCTTTCTCTGTGGATTTTCCTTAATCCGGGAAAGCAAGGATATCACCTTCAATGGCGAAGAGTGATGCTGACTGAAGGCTCCTCTGGTCTTTCAGAGGTTCAAGTTATCAAAGTGGTCAAGGAGCCAACTTCAATCCAGAAATAAACTGGAAGTGAGATTGTTCAGACACAGTATTTCTTGACGAGGTAAGGACTGATAACTTGATTGAGAGGACTCCTATCACTAGGGGACCAGACCGACTAGAGTGATAGTGATGCAATATGAAATGTGAATGCAAATCAATGCATGATATATGTATGTATATGCTGACAAAACTGACGCGACATGCAGACTGACGAGTGAACACGACTAGATACTCGGCCATCGCGGGGTGAAGAAGTACCGTTGGTCAAAAAGGTAGCAATTCTACCTTGCTTAGGAGAGATAGTCCCTGTTGGGAGCTATGTTGGTCGCGCTTAGGATATGAGAACTCGGCCGAGGGTATCAGATGGGAAAACCGCATCTCATATAGTTGATCCTTCGTTCAGACATACTGGCCTAGAATGAGTACTTTGATTCTACACTTTGAAATTCAAACGCCTTTGGAGACGCAATCGATGTTCTTTCGATGTTCGACAGCCAAAAGCAATTGCCATCTTTAATTTAAAAGCAGAAAAAGTTTTAACAAGTAAATTCATTTTTGTTTTATTTCAAGAATCGTTAATCATGTTAACAACGTCGTTCCGTAAAGCTAAAACAAATAAGAATTACAAACAAAAGTACAAAGGCTCAAATTTTATTGATAAGATGGAAATCAGCCAAGCGCGTGATTCCATTGAGTATATACAAAGTTTGAAAATGGTAATTTACAGGGAAAAGGGCTACGTTGAAACATAACGACCACTATCCTTCTACCAACTTTGAATACTGGGCATCCTGAGCTTCTGTCGAAGATGACCTTGACTGGAGTTTTCTGCCGATGGATGATGTAACTGCTGCTGCTGAGGGACTTGCCTCTGTTGAACATAGTTACATGCCATTATCCCTAATTTTTGCCTGGATTGTACTTTGATGTTTTCAATCCACCGGGATGATTTTTTTTTTATGTCTCTAATTTTTGCCTGGACCGCCCTTTCGGGTTTTAAATCCACCGAGACTTTTTTTTTTTTTTAGTTTAGGCGAAGTATTTCTTGACTACATCAACATTTGTGGGGTAGGCAAATTCCTCTCCGTCCATGGTTGCAAGTCTCAAGGCGCCGCCTGAGAAAGCTTTCGTGACCACATAGGGGCCATCATAATTTGGAGTCCACTTGCCCCGGGAATCAGTGAGAAATGATTGTATCTTCTTGAGCAGTTTGAAGATCGGCGCGCATGTCGCGGTTATGAGGAATATGAATCTGGAGATGTAGTTCAAACGCCCTAGGAATCCTCTGACTTGTTATTCAGTTTTCGGAGAAGGCATTTCTTGAATGGCCTTGACCTTGTCAGGATCAACCTCAATCCCTTTCTGGCTGACAATGAACCCTAAGAGTTTTCCTGAACGGACACCGAAGTGTAATACCCCAAAATTTGCTCTCCTCTTTTGGCATCATAGCATGGCATTATCATTTATCATATCATATCCACCTCACTAGCATTGCATTGCATTTAACATAGAAAAATGAAGCATGGCATCCTTCTTACCATCAGGGCATGTGATCAAGTGAAATGTGGACAATCAAGGAATCATTCAAAGCACAAAAAGGTCAATCAAGTTGCCTCCAGGCAAGCCAAGAGTCTCTCATGTCTCATACCATCTCAATTGATCATCCACAATCTCAAGGAAGTGAGATTCAATGGGAGATTGAAGCACTACATCTTTCACTATGCAAGAGGTTCAAAAATTGAAGGAAAACCCTCAAAAGAGATAGCTCATTGATTCAAAATCATTCTCAAGTGGCATTTCTCATCATCCTTTAAGAGGATACACAACATACTCTGAGGAATTTGGATTTGGAAGATGTGCAATTTCCTCCTAACCAGAGAGGGTCAAAGTTAGGGTTTCTAATAAAATCAGGGAATCTTTGATTTTTGAACAAAACTTGATGTCATGGTATTCCATATGTCCTTAAGTGTATGTGTGTGGAAGATTGCATCTCACTTGGTTTTAGAAGAGGTTCAATTGGAAGAAAGATCAAGAATCAGAGAAATTGGGGCAAAGTCAAATAATCAGAGGAAAAAGTCAACTCTTGACTTTTTGAGCCCAAAATCATGAAATTCATGTTACATATGTCCAATGTACAAAATTTGGTCAAGAAACTCCAAAGGAATCATGAAAAAATCAAGATTTGGAAAGTTGCCATTTTTGGATGAAGTAGGGTTGCTAAAAATAGCAAGTTTTGGCCATTTTGCATCAGAATTGGAACCAAGGCCATTCAAAATGGAAGCATCAAATGAAAATTCCACTCTGCCTCAATGAAAGATCTTGCTTTAAGCTTCAAATCCATGTGTAGAACATCTCCATTGGATAAAAATTGAGAGAGATATGATTGATCAAAGTTGGAGGAAAGTAGGTTCAAAACTAGGTCATGACCAAGATTTTCAGGTCACGCGCGCAATCATTTTAACAAACAGTTGGTGGGCCAAATGTCCATTCATTTTTCTCATGGTTAAAGGCCTCTAATGAGAAAATTTTCAACATCAAAGTTGTTCTATGTAGTCTTATCTTCAATGTTCATGTTGGACAAATTTTGATTTGACCAAGTTATGAAATAGAAAGATAGGTCTAAAGTTGGTGTGATTATGCTGAAAATCACTAGGCCAATTTGCCATGCCATGCCCCAAATTGCTCGCCCATGCATCAGTTTGTTTTACATCTGTTTATGGTCATTTTTGGGCATGTTCCAAGCATCATTTCCATTCAATTTTCACACCAAACGTGTAGCATTACATCTCCTGTTTCCAATGACTCCAAAAACACATCAAATCATCCATGGATTTGAGAGAATTCCGTCATCAAATCACCATGATTGCATTGGTTTCAAGCTGTCATAAAACCAGAAAATAAACATGGTTGTGGTTGATTGTTTCAGAATTCACATGTACACTCTTTATTCCTTTCCTCATTTAAGCCAACATCCCCTTACAAACTTGAGCAGCACGTGCTATCCATGTTGTTTCCATACACTAAAGAGGAAGAACAAAACTTGTGAAACAAGTTTCTCAAGCTGCCACACCAGAACAACTCATCATCACCATTCCTTGCAATTGCTCCTCACCATAACTCCATGAACCTTCATCACCATAACCCAGCCATGACCAACTCGTCCCCTAACTAACTTGGCTCAGTTAGTTAGGGTGGACTCAATTAACCCAACTTGGACTCATTTAACTCACTCACCAAACCGTGGTTAACTCAAATTATAAAACAAAATCACACTTCACAATTCATTTTCAGTTCCCATTTTTCACATTCACTCCAAAAACTTCTTTTTTCTCTCTCAGTTTCTCTCCATTTTTCTCTCTCTCTGTACACGAACCTCATCATCCTCCATCTTACTTCATCATCATCATCATCAATGGCATTGGATTGAAGAAGTTTTCCACACAGTCCTCAAGATTTCAAGTATTGCTCAGCCTTGAATCTCTCTCTGTTCTCAATATCTCAAGGCTCAACTGCATTTATTTTGCACGAATCAAGCTCAAAGATCAAGAGTGGATCTCTGGTTTTCTTTTGTTTCAAAGTTCTGCAAATTTCAGGTTCCAATTACTCCAACTTGATTGCATAAGTTCTTGTTGTTTTAGCTTGCTTTATGATGTTTAGAGCTTATTAGAAGCTATGCGTGAGTCCTGGCTAGTTGATAGGCTCTTTAGGAGTTTAGATGAGATTTTAGGGCAAAATGTTTTGGTTCGGTTTGTGTTATACATGCGTGATCTATGAAAGTTGATTGCACATTCATGATGTATGCGAGCTCAGCTTCATTTTGGTATATGGTTTGTGTAATTTTGGGAAACTCAAAGTTGCAGACGGTGGTGATTGACCGGAGAAGGTGACCGGAGGTCCCTCTCCGGCCGGTGGTCTTTGGTTAGGGTTTTGATTGCAGTTTAAAACATGACCGTAGATTTGCTTGCATCGTGTGGCTTAAAACGTGCCAACACATTAAAATCAGCATGCTCCTCACGTGCCTTTTTTCTGAATTCATTTAAACTTTATGTGGTGCAGTGCATGTAATGTAATGTGTTCCCTCACGTGCATACGTTGATCTTGTGTACTTTGACAGTGTGTTGACTTGACTTTATCCAATGGTTTGGATTGTGTTGACTAATGTTGACTGAAGGTGCATTTTAATTATTGTGTCATGCGCGTAAATGGACCCAAATCAGAATACTATCCACACCCCCAATTTTGAGGCCCATGTGATTTGAACATGCTGATTTGCTATATTCATACCCCCCTCTCATATTGCATTTTATTTTTATTTTCATTTTACATACGCGTTTGATTTTCAATTTTTAAAAATACTAAAATGCATAATAAAATTCCACAAAAATTCATGTGTATTCTTAAAACATTTAGGAAATTTTCTATGATTTTATTTACTGATTTTATGACCATTTTGCCCCTGTTCCATTATTTCTTTTGAATTTCCATTTGTATGCATACTTAATGTGACATATAATTTTGTGCATTTTTGTTCTTGATCATAAAAAATGATTTTGATGCCTTTCTTTTTGCATTGTGGTCACAATATGTTGAGGTATGTTTGAGATTTATGAGATGATTTTTAAGTCTTTTTTGGATGACTTTTGATGTGTTGCTTTGAGCATGAATGCATGAAACTTCCATGAGGCTTTGACCTAATTGTTGAGTGACTTTGGTTCTGATTCATTGCTTGTGGACTTGATATGTTAATGGCATGTGTTTAAGGTGTTTGATTGGTGAAAGTCATAATTTTTGAAGCATGTTTGCTATTTGTTTGAAGCATGAAGTTTAACTTGTTTATTTTGTGAATGCATGCCTCATGTTTGGTTTGCTTGATCATGAAGGCACTTGTGCCATGAGTTGTGGTTTTGTTTGAGGATGTATAGCATGTTAATTGACTTCTGATTGTGACATTTGGGTTTCATCTTTGCATGTTTGATGTTTATCTTGCACCTTAAGTCACTTGTTTCACAAGTATGAACCACATTCACATCCCTTCACCTTTTCTTCTTTGCTTCTTGTTGGATTGAGATTTTGTTTGCATGATTTGGTATGCTCATTTAGGATAACATTAGGTTGTGTAAATATGAGTTACATTCTGACTTGGAAGCATGTATAGCATTCAATCTCATTTTACTTTGTTTGTCAACTTGTTTGAATTTGATTTGTTCATTATATTTTCTTACTTTACTTGTAAGTGATTGTGCTAACCATGTAGGGGCTTCGGTAAGTTTCCATTGAATGTGGATAAGGAATCCACATTCAACTTCTATCCTTTCTCTTTTACAATTCCATTTTGTGTTTTGCTAAGCACTTATGTGCTTTCTTTTAATAACTCATTACTTTCCCTTTTTGAATTACAATTCATCTTCTACTTTGGAAGTGAATTGTTTAATTCTTTCTTTCTTTAGACTTTAGGTTGAAACCTCACAAACCTTTAGGATCACTCTCTTTAATCTTCAATTAGGATTGAGTCTTAGTCCATATAGATTTTACCTTTCTTTCCTCTTGAGTCTTTCATCTTCTCATCTCAAAGAAAATTCAAAATATCTAATAAAGGTAGGCATTTATTGCATTTAGGCCTTTCATATAAAGAAAAGATTATAAGGGGTCTTCTCTTGTAATCTTAGAATGTGTAGCATAGAGCCCATCTTGGGTCAATGTGTTAAACATTTGATCTTGTATGAGGGACTTAAATGCAATACTTGTTGAAGGTACAAATAAAAAACACTTCTTCACTTCATAATCAACAAAACACTTAATAAATACAAGTATGCTAGTGTGTTTGAACCTTGACAATTGGAACTAAGGGTGAGGGTCTTCTTCACTCTTAGTGTGCTTTCTTACCCATTCCATCTTGGAATGTGAGAAGGTACACATTCCAATGACTAAGATTTGGATACACTATCATATGCAAACAAATAACAAAACACTTCTTTCTAAAAGACAAAAACAAACAATAACGTCTTTCCTTCGGGAATTCTTTTCTCACCTCATTCACTCTTAGCGTACGAACGTGCTTCTACTCGTTCTCTTGCAAGATGGTAACGCACTCGGACCAGCGAGCCTGCAACACCTGAGCCAGAACGTAAGTCGTTCCCTAAAAAACACAAACAATCCGTCCCTAGTGAGGGGAACTACGTCGCTCTGATTCTCATGCTCCCGATGAGATACGTAGGCAGTGGGGTAGGGCCCATGCGAGCACTTCTTTTATTTTCCCTACATTTGTTTCTCGTTCCTTTACCAGTTCTCTTTTCGTTCCTTTTCCAGTATTCTTTTCTATCACCCTTTGATCGAGACAAGCAAGCGTGGATCCCATCGGGTACGATGGACGCGTGGGGGTGCTAATACCTTCCTCTCGCGTAACCGACTCCCGAACCCATTTCTCTTGGTCGTAAGACCATGCTTTTCCTTTCCCTCAGGTTTACGCGGTGTTTCCTTTCCCTCTCGTGGGATAAATACACATTGCTGGCGACTCTGTTCGGTGCCACTTTCGCGTTTGTACTAGGATGAAAATCCCGGGAGCGACAGCTGGCGACTCTGCTGGGGACTCGAACCCAGAATCTCTGGTTTCCTTAGCGAGTCAATCCTAGCGCTTGTCTGCTTTTCTTTCATTGGGTGTTTACTGTTGTGCTATATGTTGTTGTTTATTTATTTTACTGTATTTACCGCATTTTAGCATTACATATCATATATTATATTGTGTTGCACTGTTTTGTCTGTTTGGCGGGATGGGTGTTCTGAGAGATAAGCCCACTACCAAGGCTTGAGTACATACATAGGTATTAGAGTGGATAGTCATGACGCTTGCGTGGTGGTGACCACGTATTGTTGTTCATGAGACCCACAACCAGACGAGGTTCTATCAGGAGCTTTCTGCTACTGCATGTTATGCAGGCCAGTGGTTATTCTCTTGAGGAACTGTCGACTCTGGTGACCATTCCCGAGGACTCAGTTGCGGCACTCCTCCCGAGTTGTGACAGTGGCAGACCACATTCCGTGGCAAACCCATTGCACATTCTCGATCCGAGGACCCAATGCTGAGAACTTGCTATAGGACATCCCTTTTTGAAAGAGAATCAGCGGAAGCACTCCTCGATTGGCGATAGTACTGTACCCTGAGGGATGAATGTACTATTGCTTCTCGACCTCAGTGCCAGAAGCTGAGGACCTTTTTGTTTTGGAGAATCAGTTGAGGCCTCCTCGATTGATGATGATGCCAAACCAGAAATGGTGAACGTATCATCATTTCTCGACCTGAGAGCCCGGGATACTGAACATCCTAGTACCCACATGTGAGAAGGGCGGGTTGTTTACAGGTTTGCAGGTAACCATGACCTCCTACATACCCGGTTTTCTATCATCATTGCACAAGAAGGAAGTTTCATCCTATTGTATTCAGATGGTTCTTATCTATGGTTCTATATTAGTCTCAGAGCTACACTGACACCGTTCACAGTTCAGCACAGACACCTGATTACCTGATCACATTGCCCTTTGCATTGCATTATCATATCCTAACATACATGTTTATTCATTTCCAGGTGCATATATTACCCTTGATTCCAGTCATCAAGTCCCTGCAAAGATGAACACTAAAGAGAGGAAGAATATCATCAGCTATAAGTTCCTTACGCCTACTTTGGGCCCTATTGTTGTGCTGAAGGGAATGGCGAGCCCGGCAGCACGAGAAGCTTTTGAAGAGAAATATGGGTGGATTTTATCTATGGTCCGTAATGTCAGTGATTATGAAGCCAGAGGTCTCCATACGTTGATGCAGTTCTATGATCCGCCTCTGAGATGTTTTGTATTTCCAGACTATGTGTTGGTTCCTACCCTGGAGGAGTATTCCAGCATGTTGGGGATTGCTATCAAGGAGGAGCCCCCTTTCTTTGGATCAGTGGGGGATCTTGACTTTGGGAAGTTGGCTGGTGCTCTATATTTGAGCAAATCAGAGCTACGTGACAATGTCTCCAACAAAGGAAAGGTTCGTGGTTACAAGCTGGAATATCTGATTAAGAAGGCCCAGGAAGCAGCTAAAGGCGAGAATTGGCTTGTTTTTAATGCTTTGCTAGCCCTTTGTATATACGGCATAGTGTTGTTTCCCAACGAGCCGGATTTTATTGATACGGACGCTATACGAATATTCATGATGAAGAACCCGGTGCCAACGCTACTGGGAGATCTTCACTACTCATTGTACAACCGAAATGAAAAGAAAAGAGGAGGGATAATTCGTTGTTGTGCACCCTTGTTCTATAAGTGGTTTGCGGGCCGTTTACCACAATCAGGGGCTTTTGTGGATTCCAAAGATTCTCTAGAGTGGAAACAGCGTTTAATGGGATTGGTGGCCAAGGACATCGTATGGGTAGATCATGGGCTGATTGGTAAGAATATTATCCACAGCTGTGGTAAGTTCCCTAACGTTCCACTGATAGGAAGACTGGGTGGGATTAACTACAATCCTTCTTTGGCCATTCGACAATTTGGGTATGCCCTGACAGGTCCGCCTATTAAGAGAGATGTGGAGGAGTCCCTCTATTTTCATACATCAGATGGTTGGGAAGCAGCACAGAAAGCTTCTGAAAGCTGGAGTAGCGTACTGAAAAAGGGGAAAGTTACTCTAGGAAAGCCTAACAACCAGGTTTATCCAGCATATGAAGAGTGGGTGAAGAAAAGAGTTGAAGATTTTCTCTTGCCTTTTGGTAAGGCACCCCTTTTGTATCCGGAGAATGAGAAAGCAAGAAGCACTGCTACTGTGGAAGAAGTTGACAAGTTGCAAGCCTTGGTGAAAAAGCTCCAAGGAGAGAATGCCGAGTTGAATAGCCGTCTTCAGAATGCTCTACATGCCAACAAAGAGCTGGAGCGGAAAGCCCAAGATGCTGAACAAATCCTAACTGCAAAAGAAAAAGACTTTGCTGGAAGAGCCCAACATTTCCGGAAGATTAGTAAAGGTGCTGATGATGCTACTCAAGCCCACAAGCAAACCAAACAGGCGTTAGCACAGATCAAAGAAAAGTTAACAAAGTTTCAGCACGCTTGGGACGAAGTTAGGATAGAGAATGCTGAATTACAGGAACAGTTGCAGATTAAAGACGAAGAGCTTGAAAAGGCGCATGAGCAGAGGAGAAAGTATCGGGAAAGCCTCGGTAAGAGTCAAGAACAGCTAGAAGAAGCTAGAGGTGAGCTGAGGAACACCAAGAAAGAGCTTGAAGAAGTCATGATAGAAAGGGAGATACTCAAGACGCAAGCCGGCATAAAGAGACACAAAGGAGTGTGTGATGACGAGGCTCTGATGCTGCACATGGGTTCTTTAAATGAAGCTCTTGAGAAAAGGGATGTCTTGATCAAAGAAATGATTGAAAAGCCGAATCACCAGCGTACCCGTATACTTTTTGAGGAGATCAAATACTCAAGTGATAAGCTGAAGGGTGTGGAATTGTCAGACTGATGTTCTTTTCCTTATATTTTGTTATTAATGGTTACCATCAGGCTTGTTGATGGATCCATTTTTCCTTGTATTGCATTTGCGGATGAGCCTTTCTTAAATGTACTTGAATACTTGGTTGAATGAGTATGAGCAGTTTTATTCAGAATTATTCCTTATCAGATAGCTGCACACAAGCACATGACCACGACACGTCTCTTTATATCACAATTTCTGGTCTTCAGATTTCTGTGGTTGGATTGGAATCAGGGTATAAAGCACCTCGGAAATGACAAACATGGCATTGCATGGCATTGCATATCATTTTGCGTTTTTTGTTACTTGCTTTTCAGGTACTCGTTGCGGGGTCTCTAACCTTTATTTAATTTCAGGCAGTATAGCGGAGAGTCATATTCACCGATATTCGACGCGAAGGAATCAAGTAAGAATCATGGATCAAATGCAGAAGGATTTGGCTGGGGTGAGGGCCCAATTGGGGCATTTTATGGGGGACATTCAGGCGTTGTCCCGAGGTCAGGAACTACTGAGGGAGGAAGTTAACCAGATGAAGATTCAAATGGGCCTGGTCATGGAAATCTTGAATAAGGTGTTAAAAAAGGAAAATGATCATGTGCCCGCTTCCACAACAGAGGTCTCTACTCCTCCCATCTCTTTGGGATATGCTTTAGATCATGGATTGCTTCGTGAATCTCCTCTGAAAGCTAAAGGTTCAGAGCTCTCGCATCAGCAGTCACTTCCTGATTTCCAAGAGGATCCTAAGTCAGAGGGGCCTAAGAGGAAGTTCGATCCCATTCCGATTTCGTATGCGCAATTGCTTTCTTACTTGCTCGAGCTCAAGCTGGTTGAGTGTGTTAGTTTGGGACCATTGCCCACGAAGATTCCTCTGGGACCTAATGCTAAGGCTAGATGTGAGTTCCATTCTGGGGCACCTGGTCACAATGTTGAGAATTGTACCAGGTTCAAGCATAAAGTCCAGGAGCTAATTGATTCAGGGGCAATCAAGTTTGCATCAGTTGGTGCTGGTAAACCAAGTGATGTCACTCCCATTGTTGCAAGGCAACTGAGGACTCTCTCCTTTTCCAAAGGGTCTACCTCGCGTCAGGGATCTCTTCCACAACCCTGTGTTGCAGAAGACCTATGTCAGCAACCCTTGTTTGTGCCTCAGTCGAATGCAGAAAGGAAAGTGCAGGGCCAGGCTGGGCGCCCGAACCAGCAGCAGCAAGATTATCAGCAGCGGAGGCTACTCAGACCAAGGAAGCCCAAGAGGACATTTGATCCTATTCCTATTCCGTACAGTCAGTTGTTGGCTCGTTTGCTCAAAAGTTCGTAAATCCAGCTGAGAAGGGCCATGCCCGTGCCATACCCCATTCCTCCGGACTATGACATGAGTGTTAGCTGTGAGTTCCATTCAGGAACATTTGGGCACACACTTGATAACTGTAATGTGTTCCAGCACAAGGTGCAGGATTTGATTGACTCAAAGGTTATCACCCCAGACGGTACCCCCACAAGGTGAAGCTTCTGTACCATGGTGAGTGCTCAAAGTTACAAGAACATCACCAGAAGTGGTCAGTCTAGACGGAGCCAAGCCTCCTCAACAACGACAATCTTTATTTTCTTTGCTGCATTTTCATATGTAGACTTTATTTGTTTGTTCAAACATTGTTGGCATGATAAACTTGGTTGTATTTGGTATGATGATTTTAATGCAATGAATATGTTTTCTTGAAGAATTTCATTTGTGTTTACTCATTTAATGCTAATGTATACTGCAATACCATTTTTCTTGCTCAAACTCTATGAGGGAGAATGATGATCTGAAAACGCAAAAATCTCTAACGGTGTGCTTTGGAATAAGAACCCTGTTGAGGATGTACAGGCATTGTTTCAACTCCTCAAACACTAGAGATATAAGGGAGATAGACCCTCGTTAACCCCTTTGAGCCTTGAAGTAGGAGTTTCTTTTCGTACGAAAAAACCCTCACATTTAACCCAGGGGCAGGGTAGGCGTCAGTTAATTTGACCAAGCATTCAAATTTCAAAAGGAGTGTGCATCTGAGGATCCATTACCTTCTATTCCACCGTCAAGAGGGCAAGAGATGTGAAACCACAATGGTTATCCATCAACAATCAAAGAGTGAGGCAGTCACGACCTTTCCAATCAAGTCAAGACAAGCCAGTGTCACACGATTTGTTCAAGAAAGAAGGAAAAAGAATAAAAAAATGAAAAAATGAAAAAAGCCCGCTAAGTTGAAACTTGAAAACAAGCAACTTAGGCAAAAGTTAGGGCATCCCGCTGGACTCTGAAATTAAAGATTCAAAAGAATCAGTCCAGGCAAAAATTAGGGATCAAAAAGCAAAAGAATGTGAAAGCGAAAAACAAAAGGATTACAAAAGAAAATCCTCAAAAGAAAGAACAAAGTCGTGTGACTACGAACAAAAGACAAAGGGGTGACTGTCACTCCAAAGCCTCATTGGGTGTCAAACCATCAGATGCATGGGTTCCTTAAGGATCACAAAATCTTTTTGAGAGGCGAACGCTTGTGCAAATTAGCTGAACGTAGGACTGGAGAACATCACGAAGAGTGGGTGGGCACCAATAAACTTTGAGCCATAAATCCTTTTTTCTCAAAACCGTGAACCAGGCCCCGTTACAACCCTCAAAAGTCCTAATTGAAACAGGGTTATTTCAAAGGCATACTACCAAGAGATAGCGTTCCTGACTCCTATCAGTTGTGCTAAAAGATCTTTGTTGGTGTTGCATGTGCATTGCATTATTTCTTTCAAAAATTAATGTCGTATCCTAACCCGTGATTCGCTCACAAAAGGGTTTGCTACATCTTTTTAGTAAAACTTCGAGATTAACATGTTATGTTGCATTAGAATTTTCATTCTCAGAATAAAACATTTTCTGCTTGCATACATTTGTTTGACATCAAAAGAAGTTTACATATGGAAATTCAGTCCAGAAGCTTAATCTTGTCGAGTTGAGGATCCTGAAACTCCCGAAGGGCAGCCATATCCAATGGTACTTCCTCAGGAAACTTTGTTGGGCAGGGGCTTTCCCAACAAGTTGTGCTAAGACGTAGTCGATCTGGGGCAATCACGTCGAACCATCTCTTTAAGGTGTAGCTCATCCGAGCCAATCACGTCGAGAAATCTCTTCAAAGTTCAGCCAAACTGGGGCAATTATTGCGAGATTCAAATCCCTACAAATGCAAGCATTTTTGGTTTTCCTTCGAAGATCAGTAGTCAGGGACAAAACCACTTCAAGGTTCATACTGGGGCAAGCTATACCAAGAGCACGAGAAGTTAGTCCATCCAAACGACTAATCAGCCTATCCAGAGTTCAGAATACTGGGACAGAATATCCCACGGTGGTATGAGATTGTAAATGAATCTTTTCAAGGTGAATTCCTCTGTAGTCCATACGGTCTGGGGAAGTTACGTCAAGATCCAACGAATCTCTACAAGAGTTTGAAGACACTGAAGCATTGAGCTTGCCAAGTCTTCTGTAAAATCCTCATACGATGACTTCTTCTAAGTAATCCATACAGTCTGGGGAAGTTATGTCGAGATCCAACGAATCTCTACAAGAGTTTGAAGACACTGAAGCATTGAGCTTGCCAAGTCTTCTGTAAAATCCTCTTGAGGTGATTTCTTCTAAGTAATCCATGCGGTTTGGGGCAGTTACGTCGAGATCCGACGAATCTCTACAAGAGTTTCAGGACATTGAAGCGTTTTGGATGTCAAGTCTTCTGTAAAATCCTCTAGGGACAATTTCTTCCGGTGGATCATGTTGGTCTGGGGGCAAGTGAAGAAAAATGGTTGGTCACGCATATGCAGTCAATCAGCCAAAAGGAGTGAAACTAAGGGGCATTCCAACCCAAGGCATTTTTGGTCCCCGTCTTCAGTAGGCTTCATTAATAATGTTCTCCAGCAAGAGATTGCATGCAAACCTTTCTCCCCAACAAGTGGTGGTTCAGAGTTAGATTTTCTCAGTTGCAGAAGTTATATCTCGCACGGGGTATACGTGCATATCCTTTGCTTGCAGGTAGCAGCCTCATACTAGGCTTAAAGGCAAAATTGAAGCCTTTGCGAGATCACGGGATCATGTCTTCTAGACGAGTAATCACTTACTTCCATGCAGAAGACTGGGGCAATCATGTTCGAGAAAGGTGGTCACCCTTTTGTCACAATGTTCACTGATTAAGTCCATCATTCGGTCGACGGTCGGTCACGACGATTCGATATCAACGAATTGAGCTCAACTGGGTATCGTGGTATCTTATTAAGTCGATTCTCTTATTCAGTCCCTCCAACAGCTACAAGCTTTTCTGTGTCGATAACGGTAACAGGTTCCCCAAAAGAGTGGTCTCGTCGACACCGAAACTGATGGTCATTATCCCCAGCGAAGTCGCAGGAGTTTGAAGAAGCTAAATCTGCTGTAAAATCCTCTTAGGACATCCGCTTCGGGGACAAATTGTTGGTTTTCTTAAGCATGGGGCATGTTGTTTCCCCAGCATGAAGTGTTGATCACCCCCCAGTAGAGTTTGATGGTCATTATCCCCAGCGAAGTCGCAGGAGTTTGAAGAAGCTAAATCTTCCGTAAGATCCTCTTATGACATCCTCTTCGGGGACAAATTGTTTGTTTCCCCAGCATGAAGTGTTGATCATCCCCAGTAGAGTTTGAGGACAGTTGGTCTTCTGTAAAATCCTCTCAAAAGGCTTTCTCCCGCACGAGACGCTTTAAAGCAGTTTCCTCCCGCAGAGTTTGTTATAAACTCGTCATCCCTAACGGAATCGTCTAAAGGGAAGCTCGCCTAACATGGGGCATTGTGGTACTTATCCTAAGCTCGACAGTCATATTCTTCAGCAGACTACTGTGGATTTGCTTTGGTTTCCCCAACATATCTCTAAGGACTTTTTCCCAGCAAGTTGCAGTGGAATGTTCTAACCAGGATTTGTATGTCCCTGACCGAGTAACCCTGATTCCCCAGCAAGATAGTGTCTCTGGTAATGATCCCCCACAGAGGTCAGCATCGAATCTTGTCAGCAATACTCCCCAGCTGAGTTGTTGTTCTCCCCGCAGAGGTTATTCCTCAACAAGGATGGTACAGCCTTTCCCCAGCCGGGTCAGAAGGTGGATAACCCCTACAAAGGGTCTTGGATTGGATAGATCCCCAAGCAGAGTTTTATGACTTTTCTTCCCTAGCAAGACGCCATGCAAAGAAATTCTCATCCCCAGCGGAATCGTTGTGACCAAAATTCATTCCCCCAGCAGATGAAGTGATTACTGACAAATTTATTATTCTTCAAGTCCAATTTATTTTTGGAAAACTTGACAATTCGAAGCAGACGGATTGTTCATTTATTCTCCAGCAGAGATACTATCCTCTCAGGAACCTCTAAAGTCAAGTCATTGATCATTGTTCCTCAGCAAAGTCGGCAGAGATGTCTGACACGGATGCAAAGTGTAATCCAGTATTGGGATTGGCAAAAGTCCATCTTCGGGTGGCAAAGCAGCTAAAAGTCCAACAGTGGATTGGCAAAAGTCCATCTCCGGGTGGCAAATTTTAAAAGTCCAACAGTGGATTGGCAAAAGTCCATCTTCGGGTGGCAAAGCAGCTAAAAGTCCAACAGTGGATTGGCAAAAGTCCGTCTTCGGGTGGCAAAAGTCCAACAGTGGATTGGCAAAAGTCCGTCTTCGGGTGGCAAAAGTCCAACAGTGGATTGGAAAAAGTCCGTCTTCGGGTGGCAAAAGTCCAACAGTGGATTGGCAAAAGTCCGTCTTCGGGTGGCAAAGCAGCTAAAAGTCCAACAGTTGATTGGCAAAAGTCCGTCTTCGGGTGGCAAAAGTCCAACAGTGGATTGGCAAAAGTCCGTCTTCGGGTGGCAAAAGTCCAACAGTGGATTGGCGAAAGGTCCATCTAAGGGTGGCATATTCTAAAAGTCCAACAGTGGATTGGCAAAAGTCCGTCTTCGGGTGGCAAAAGTCCAACAGTGGATTGGCAAAAGTCCATCTTCGGGTGGCACGAAGCTGCAAAGTCCACCAGTAGCGTGGCAGGCCAGTAGTCGTCTGGAATTGCATAAAAGACATTATTAAATTCCACCAGTAGTGTGGCAAGCCAGTAGTCGTCTGGCGTCGTTCAAAAAGACATTTCCAAAGTCCACCAGTAGCGTGGCAGGCCAGTAGTCGTCTGGAATTGCATAAAAGACATTATTAAAGTCCACCAGTAGTGTGGCAGGCCAGTAGTCGTCTGGAATTGCATAAAAGACATTATTAAAGTCCACCAGTAGTGTGGCAAGCCAGTAGTCGTCTGGCGTCGTTCAAAAGACGTTGTTAAAGTCCACCAGTAGCGTGGCCAGCCAGTAGTCGTCTGGCGTCGTTCAAAAGACAGATCTCTCCGACGTTTCATCGAAGATTCAATCCAACAATCTCGTTGGGTTTATATCCCTTTTGTTCTTCATCATCCAGAGCAAATTTTTGGTTATATTTGGTATTCAATCACTATATACTTTGAAAGTCTGAAAGCAACCGCTTTCAGGCATTCAGGTCTACAGTGTTTGAATAGGGGCAGCTGTAATACCCCAAAATTTGCTCTCCTCTTTTGGCATCATAGCATGGCATTATCATTTATCATATCATATCCACCTCACTAGCATTGCATTGCATTTAACATAGAAAAATGAAGCATGGCATCCTTCTTACCATCAGGGCATGTGATCAAGTGGAATGTGGACAATCAAGGAATCATTCAAAGCACAAAAAGGTCAATCAAGTTGCCTCCAGGCAAGCCAAGAGTCTCTCATGTCTCATACCATCTCAATTGATCATCCACAATCTCAAGGAAGTGAGATTCAATGGGAGATTGAAGCACTACATCTTTCACTATGCAAGAGGTTCAAAAATTGAAGGAAAACCCTCAAAAGAGATAGCTCATTGATTCAAAATCATTCTCAAGTGGCATTTCTCATCATCCTTTAAGAGGATACACAACATACTCTGAGGAATTTGGATTTGGAAGATGTGCAATTTCCTCCTAACCAGAGAGGGTCAAAGTTAGGGTTTCTAATAAAATCAGGGAATCTTTGATTTTTGAACAAAACTTGATGTCATGGTATTCCATATGTCCTTAAGTGTATGTGTGTGGAAGATTGCATCTCACTTGGTTTTAGAAGAGGTTCAATTGGAAGAAAGATCAAGAATCAGAGAAATTGGGGCAAAGTCAAATAATCAGAGGAAAAAGTCAACTCTTGACTTTTTGAGCCCAAAATCATGAAATTCATGTTACATATGTCCAATGTACAAAATTTGGTCAAGAAACTCCAAAGGAATCATGAAAAAATCAAGATTTGGAAAGTTGCCATTTTTGGATGAAGTAGGGTTGCTAAAAATAGCAAGTTTTGGCCATTTTGCATCAGAATTGGAACCAAGGCCATTCAAAATGGAAGCATCAAATGAAAATTCCACTCTGCCTCAATGAAAGATCTTGCTTTAAGCTTCAAATCCATGTGTAGAACATCTCCATTGGATAAAAATTGAGAGAGATATGATTGATCAAAGTTGGAGGAAAGTAGGTTCAAAACTAGGTCATGACCAAGATTTTCAGGTCACGCGCGCAATCATTTTAACAAACAGTTGGTGGGCCAAATGTCCATTCATTTTTCTCATGGTTAAAGGCCTCTAATGAGAAAATTTTCAACATCAAAGTTGTTTTATGTAGTCTTATCTTCAATGTTCATGTTGGACAAATTTTGATTTGACCAAGTTATGAAATAGAAAGATGGGTCTAAAGTTGGTGTGATTATGCTGAAAATCACTAGGCCAATTTGCCATGCCATGCCCCAAATTGCTCGCCCATGCATCAGTTTGTTTTACATCTGTTTATGGTCATTTTTGGGCATGTTCCAAGCATCATTTCCATTCAATTTTCACACCAAACGTGTAGCATTACATCTCCTGTTTCCAATGACTCCAAAAACACATCAAATCATCCATGGATTTGAGAGAATTCCGTCATCAAATCACCATGATTGCATTGGTTTCAAGCTGTCATAAAACCAGAAAATAAACATGGTTGTGGTTGATTGTTTCAGAATTCACATGTACACTCTTTATTCCTTTCCTCATTTAAGCCAACATCCCCTTACAAACTTGAGCAGCACGTGCTATCCATGTTGTTTCCATACACTAAAGAGGAAGAACAAAACTTGTGAAACAAGTTTCTCAAGCTGCCACACCAGAACAACTCATCATCACCATTCCTTGCAATTGCTCCTCACCATAACTCCATGAACCTTCATCACCATAACCCAGCCATGACCAACTCGTCCCCTAACTAACTTGGCTCAGTTAGTTAGGGTGGACTCAATTAACCCAACTTGGACTCATTTAACTCACTCACCAAACCGTGGTTAACTCAAATTATAAAACAAAATCACACTTCACAATTCATTTTCAGTTCCCATTTTTCACATTCACTCCAAAAACTTCTTTTTTCTCTCTCAGTTTCTCTCCATTTTTCTCTCTCTCTGTACACGAACCTCATCATCCTCCATCTTACTTCATCATCATCATCATCAATGGCATTGGATTGAAGAAGTTTTCCACACAGTCCTCAAGATTTCAAGTATTGCTCAGCCTTGAATCTCTCTCTGTTCTCAATATCTCAAGGCTCAACTGCATTTATTTTGCACGAATCAAGCTCAAAGATCAAGAGTGGATCTCTGGTTTTCTTTTGTTTCAAAGTTCTGCAAATTTCAGGTTCCAATTACTCCAACTTGATTGCATAAGTTCTTGTTGTTTTAGCTTGCTTTATGATGTTTAGAGCTTATTAGAAGCTATGCGTGAGTCCTGGCTAGTTGATAGGCTCTTTAGGAGTTTAGATGAGATTTTAGGGCAAAATGTTTTGGTTCGGTTTGTGTTATACATGCGTGATCTATGAAAGTTGATTGCACATTCATGATGTATGCGAGCTCAGCTTCATTTTGGTATATGGTTTGTGTAATTTTGGGAAACTCAAAGTTGCAGACGGTGGTGATTGACCGGAGAAGGTGACCGGAGGTCCCTCTCCGGCCGGTGGTCTTTGGTTAGGGTTTTGATTGCAGTTTAAAACATGACCGTAGATTTGCTTGCATCGTGTGGCTTAAAACGTGCCAACACATTAAAATCAGCATGCTCCTCACGTGCCTTTTTTCTGAATTCATTTAAACTTTATGTGGTGCAGTGCATGTAATGTAATGTGTTCCCTCACGTGCATACGTTGATCTTGTGTACTTTGACAGTGTGTTGACTTGACTTTATCCAATGGTTTGGATTGTGTTGACTAATGTTGACTGAAGGTGCATTTTAATTATTGTGTCATGCGCGTAAATGGACCCAAATCAGAATACTATCCACACCCCCAATTTTGAGGCCCATGTGATTTGAACATGCTGATTTGCTATATTCATACCCCCCTCTCATATTGCATTTTATTTTTATTTTCATTTTACATACGCGTTTGATTTTCAATTTTTAAAAATACTAAAATGCATAATAAAATTCCACAAAAATTCATGTGTATTCTTAAAACATTTAGGAAATTTTCTATGATTTTATTTACTGATTTTATGACCATTTTGCCCCTGTTCCATTATTTCTTTTGAATTTCCATTTGTATGCATACTTAATGTGACATATAATTTTGTGCATTTTTGTTCTTGATCATAAAAAATGATTTTGATGCCTTTCTTTTTGCATTGTGGTCACAATATGTTGAGGTATGTTTGAGATTTATGAGATGATTTTTAAGTCTTTTTTGGATGACTTTTGATGTGTTGCTTTGAGCATGAATGCATGAAACTTCCATGAGACTTTGACCTAATTGTTGAGTGACTTTGGTTCTGATTCATTGCTTGTGGACTTGATATGTTAATGGCATGTGTTTAAGGTGTTTGATTGGTGAAAGTCATAATTTTTGAAGCATGTTTGCTATTTGTTTGAAGCATGAAGTTTAACTTGTTTATTTTGTGAATGCATGCCTCATGTTTGGTTTGCTTGATCATGAAGGCACTTGTGCCATGAGTTGTGGTTTTGTTTGAGGATGTATAGCATGTTAATTGACTTCTGATTGTGACATTTGGGTTTCATCTTTGCATGTTTGATGTTTATCTTGCACCTTAAGTCACTTGTTTCACAAGTATGAACCACATTCACATCCCTTCACCTTTTCTTCTTTGCTTCTTGTTGGATTGAGATTTTGTTTGCATGATTTGGTATGCTCATTTAGGATAACATTAGGTTGTGTAAATATGAGTTACATTCTGACTTGGAAGCATGTATAGCATTCAATCTCATTTTACTTTGTTTGTCAACTTGTTTGAATTTGATTTGTTCATTATATTTTCTTACTTTACTTGTAAGTGATTGTGCTAACCATGTAGGGGCTTCGGTAAGTTTCCATTGAGTGTGGATAAGGAATCCACATTCAACTTCTATCCTTTCTCTTTTACAATTCCATTTTGTGTTTTGCTAAGCACTTATGTGCTTTCTTTTAATAACTCATTACTTTCCCTTTTTGAATTACAATTCATCTTCTACTTTGGAAGTGAATTGTTTAATTCTTTCTTTCTTTAGACTTTAGGTTGAAACCTCACAAACCTTTAGGATCACTCTCTTTAATCTTCAATTAGGATTGAGTCTTAGTCCATATAGATTTTACCTTTCTTTCCTCTTGAGTCTTTCATCTTCTCATCTCAAAGAAAATTCAAAATATCTAATAAAGGTAGGCATTTATTGCATTTAGGCCTTTCATATAAAGAAAAGATTATAAGGGGTCTTCTCTTGTAATCTTAGAATGTGTAGCATAGAGCCCATCTTGGGTCAATGTGTTAAACATTTGATCTTGTATGAGGGACTTAAATGCAATACTTGTTGAAGGTACAAATAAAAAACACTTCTTCACTTCATAATCAACAAAACACTTAATAAATACAAGTATGCTAGTGTGTTTGAACCTTGACAATTGGAACTAAGGGTGAGGGTCTTCTTCACTCTTAGTGTGCTTTCTTACCCATTCCATCTTGGAATGTGAGAAGGTACACATTCCAATGACTAAGATTTGGATACACTATCATATGCAAACAAATAACAAAACACTTCTTTCTAAAAGACAAAAACAAACAATAACGTCTTTCCTTCGGGAATTCTTTTCTCACCTCATTCACTCTTAGCGTACGAACGTGCTTCTACTCGTTCTCTTGCAAGATGGTAACGCACTCGGACCAGCGAGCCTGCAACACCTGAGCCAGAACGTAAGCCGTTCCCTAAAAAACACAAACAATCCGTCCCTAGTGAGGGGAACTACGTCGCTCTGATTCTCATGCTCCCGATGAGATACGTAGGCAGTGGGGTAGGGCCCATGCGAGCACTTCTTTTATTTTCCCTACATTTGTTTCTCGTTCCTTTACCAGTTCTCTTTTCGTTCCTTTTCCAGTATTCTTTTCTATCACCCTTTGATCGAGACAAGCAAGCGTGGATCCCATCGGGTACGATGGACGCGTGGGGGTGCTAATACCTTCCTCTCGCGTAACCGACTCCCGAACCCATTTCTCTTGGTCGTAAGACCATGCTTTTCCTTTCCCTCAGGTTTACGCGGTGTTTCCTTTCCCTCTCGTGGGATAAATACACATTGCTGGCGACTCTGTTCGGTGCCACTTTCGCGTTTGTACTAGGATGAAAATCCCGGGAGCGACACGAAGGTGCACTTGTTGGGATTCAAGTGGAGTTTGTACTTCCTCAAACGTTCGAATAGTTTTGACAGGTGGGTCACATGCTCCTCTTCTGTCTTAGATTTTGCAATCATATCATCGACATATACCTCGATTTCCTTGTGTATCATGTCATGAAATAGAGTAGTCATGGCCCTTTGATAGGTAGCACCGGCATTCTTCAAATCGAACGGCATTACCTTGTAACAAAAGGTACCCCATGGGGTGATGAACGAAGTTTTCTCCATGTCTTTCAGCGCCATTTTTATCTGGTTATAGCCCAAGAATACATCCATGAAGGAGAAGACTTTGAACTTTGCTGTACTGTCTACCAGCATGTCAATGTGTGGTAAAGGAAAGTTGACCTTTGGACTAGCCTTGTTTAGATCTCTGTAGTCAACACACATTCTGACCTTCCCGTCCTTTTTGGGAACAGGTACGATGTTGGCTAACCATTGAGGATATTCAGATGTAGTGAGGAAACCCACGTCAATCTGTTTCTGTACCTCCTCTTTGATTTTGATGGCCATATCCGGATGAGTCCGTCTCAACCTTTGTTTTACTGGCGGACATTCTGATCTCAACGGTAAATGATGTTCCACGATGCTGGTATCCAACCCTGGAATATCCTGATAGGACCAAGCGAATACATCGCGGAATTCTCTGAGAAGCTTTGTCAAACTCTCTTTGGCAATTGGACTGAGCAGTGCCCCAATCCTGATTTCTTTTCTCTCTTTTTCTGAACCCAAGTTTACCATTTTCAACGGTTCTTTGTGAGGTTCAATGGACCTTTCCTCTTGTCTGAGTAATCGGGAGATCTCTTCTGGAATTTTGTCATCACTTTCTTCTTCAGCCCCAAATACCGGGAACTCAAAGTTGGGAGAAGGCATCGGATCGTATGTTTCAACGGGGTTTAAAACAAGCAATCTGCATGACGTGATGATTCGTGTTTAGAAGAGATAGAGAAAATGCAAGAGTGTGCAGTGTTTTATTTTACTGCTTATTTTTATTATTGAATTGTTTTTTAGGATTACCATTTTCTGAAAAACGAAAAGAGAAAACAGCAATTAATGCGAAAATTACAGAACGACATTATTTTATTAATGAACAAGTCGATCCTTGAAACTACAGCCCTATAAAACAAAACTCTGTCGCTTTGGGCTAAGCGAAGAGGGAAATTTACAGAAAGTGAGCCCTATCAAAACATCTGTTTCACCTGGGCAGGGTGAAAGGTTAAAAGATGGCAATTACTTTGACTGGTGAACGGCCTTCGGAACATCGACAACAACCTATTGGCGGCGAACTCCTCGGTGAATCACAAAGTCTGGAACCTTCCTTGATTTGTCTTCAGAAATGACGCTAATTTCTGGTGGAGTAGGACCATTGGAATCTATCTCCCAGGCAGAGTTGTCGTAGGAGGATTCTTCAGTTGTATTTTGCATAGTATTTGTGCTCTCAGCTGTATCTCCCCATCCAGTAGGCTGGATATCTTCGAGCCTGATACGAGAGCTTCCGGGAGCAGTGTACTTGACCATAAAGTCGTACTTTCCACTTGGTTCTCCCAGAGTGTCCCAAACTTCTTTGGAACCGGAGGAGTCATCCCTCTCGATGACGTTGGGAAAAGCATAGTTGATGAATTCAAGTCCTACAAACGCTGTGAATTCATCTTCATGTTGAGTAGTTTCCGAATGACCTGAGTGTTGATCCCATGACATGGTGGGGATACAGGTATTCTGTTCAATGAGACTCAGCTGATTTTCATTGTTCGGCTGACTCTCTTGCCCCAAGTTTCCTGGGTAAGGCTGCCACATTGGCAGGCCATCCTGTAGCGAGCAATTTTGGACGCGGTTCTTAAGCGCTGGTCACTCTCTGCGGTTGGAGCTTACTACAGGTCGATTCATTTTTTATCCTATTGTGAGCTGAATAAGGAAGGGAAATAGATGTCTCCAATTAACCCTGCTTTGCATACTGAGTTTAAACAACGGTATGTTAGGTTACGAATGTTATTAATGTGGGGGGACCTTTCTACTGGTTATTTGTATTTTCGCCAATACGGTTTTCTTTCTTTCTCTCTGGGATTTTCTGGCGGGGAACAAGGATTAGGATGTTAGGACTGATGCTTTTGATAGATACATGAGAGTATGGGATTTTGGGATTTTGTTTAGTGTGTTCGCTAAGATTTTTCTTTCAATCTTATGCCTACGTATTCCCGTTTACCGAAACAGGGAAATCAGAGCGTTCGTAGTTCCTCCTATTCTATGGGAGGAAATGGGTGTTTTTGGTGTCTTGTTCAAAGCCCAAGACGTGAAGCGAAAGGTGGTTTATATCTTGTTCAAAGCCCAAAATGTGAAGCTAAAGAGTCTATTTGTATCTCGTTCAAAGCCCAAGATATGAAGCTAAAAGGTTTGACTTTAGAGAGAATTTGTCATCTCTAAAGGGGGTCTGTTTGTCACAGTTGTTGGGTGACTGACTGTAAAGGAGGATTACTTTAACCGGGATACGCGGATCCTAGCAATGCCATAATTTCCTTTATAGGGGGTTTTAACCTGAAGGAGAAGACTTTAACTTAGTGTAGAGCAATGCCATCTTTCCTTAGGAATTTCTCATGCTAAAAGAGGGACAGTGGCATGGATGTAGATGATCCAGAGGCTTGCCGCTTACAGTGATTAGATGAAGGGGAAAGAGTTATTGATGTTTGTATACTGTGAATGAGGCACAGCTTTGATGCTAAATTGTTGATTGGATCAACCAGTGGTTTTCTTATATAAAGCCTAAGAGGAGGCTAATATGTGTCTCGTACAAAGCCCGAGAGAGAGGCTAAAAGGTTTTTGACTCAGCGAGGGAGTCTTTTGGTATCTCGTATAAAGCCCGAGATGGAGGCTGAGGGTGGTGACTCACCAAGAGAATCTTTTATAATCAACAAGAGAGTGATTTTGTATCTCGTACGAAGCCCGAGATGGAGGCGAAAGGGGTGATCGACTCAACGAGGGAGTCTCTTATGTGTCTCGTACAAAGCCCGAGAGAGAGGCTAAACGTTGTTTGACTCCGCTGGGGAGAATCATTTGTACAAAGCCCAAGAGGAGGCTATGGTTACTATTTCAGTTAAGTGACAGGTCCAGTATACTGATTTTTAAAGAGAAAATCAGTTCTTATATGAGCAACATTGTACTCAAGGATTTCTTTCAAGGATCCGGGTTGTTCACGTTCTTTAAGGAAGCGGGAAATCCAAAGGGTATTGAGACTGTCCAAGTCTACGGGTTTCCTTCCTATTTAACGACGGGGTCACTTGAGAATGTCTTTGAGACTCAAGGAGATTAGACTGTCCAAGTCTAGAGTTTCATCTTTTGTACTATGCTTTGAGAAACAATAGTAGACTCTTTGAAAGGACTGCTCTATGGAGATGATTAAGTTCTGTTCCTATACCTCTAGGAGGTCGTCGGGACAATTTTTACGAAGCCCAAGAGGAGGCTGGAAACTTTTAAGAAGCCGATCAGTCCTTGTACAAAGCCCAAGAGAAGGCTATCATTCCCGAAGGAAGAGATCCTTATACGAAGCCTAAGAGGAGGCTGTGAATACTTCTTGGAAGCCGTTGGGTCCTTGTATGATGCCCAAGAGGAGGCGGGGTTGCTTTTAGGAAGCCTGAGGGTCCTTGTATGATGCCCAAGAGGAGGCTGATGCTTTTAAGAAGCCGATGGATCCCCAAACCCCGAGAAATTCAAGGCAAGCTATTCACAAGGAATAGATCAAGTCAGGAAAGTTCGAGAATTTAGAAGAAACTCAAGAGATGCTATTCACGGAGAAAAGATCATCTCTAGGGAGTAGAGTTTCTTGACAAGTGCTTTTAAGAAGCCTGTGGGTGCCCAAACCCTGAGAAATTCAAGGCAAGCTATTCACAAGGAATAGATCAAGTCAGGAAAGTTCGAGAATTTGGAAGAAACTCAAGAGATGCCATTCACGGAGAAAAGATCATCTCTGGGGAATAGAGTTTCTTTGACAACTTCTATGAGTGACAGTCTATGAAAGGGTTCACAGAGAATGCTACCTTTCATGTCTCCATATTATTTAACCCCAAGAGGAGGGAAGACTGTGTCTGGTAATCCTATGGGGATCTAGTTTAGACTATTTTTAAGAGTGATCAACGGGCTTAATGCTAGACGTAGTTGCCGGGAAAACTCTAAATATATATACTATTATTACACAGTTGATATGAGTTTATGAAAGAAGACTTACAGTGAAACAGTCCCACAATACAGTTATATGTATATGAAAGCCGTAAATGAAAGCAATAACCACTTACTCGGTTGTAGAGCTTCCATGCTGTTTGGTTAGTTGTTCAACAAAGAAAGATTGAAAACAACAGTATATTCAAAATCAAAGGAGAAAGTGCTTTGAAAAAGAAAGATTTGGGGCTTACAGCTCAAGGAGAGGCCCAGGGTTTTATCAGTGAGCGCACTGTTTGAATTTGTACAGGGAGACTTATACAACGAATGAGGCCCAAATGTTTTATGTACAAAGGGATGGGTCTTACACTCTCTCAAGAGGCCCAAGAAAGTTTAAAGAGAAAGAGTGGGGCTTATAACACGAGGGTAGGCCCAATTCATTTTTCCATTTAAAATGGCGATCGCGCCGAGATTTTCATTTAACGCAGAGGGACTTATACAATAAGTGAGGCCCAAAAGGTTTAAAAGGGGATTGGGTCTTACACTCTATTAGAGGCCCAAAAAAGTTTAAGAAAAGAAATGGGTCTTACTACTCGAGGGTAGGCCCAGTTGATTTTTGAAAAGGCGACGATCGCGCCGTTTGTCTTTGACGGTATCGGGACTTATACAATACACTGAGGCCCAAAATGTTTTGGTCAAAAAAAAGGATTCGGTCTTACACTCTATTAGAGGCCCAAAGTGTTTTGAAAATGATTTATGAGGGTTGAATTAATCCAAAAACCCTAATTTGCTTTCAAAAAATGTATTTAATTGAATAAAAATTCAATTAAAATGATCAAAATTGTTTTACATATGGAAAACAAATTGTGATCTTGGATTAATGCTTCAAAAATTTAGTATTGACCTACAAAATAATTAGAAAGCATTAAAAGTTGCAAAATCAATGTAGAAAAAATATTTAAAATGTCAAAAACAATTAAAATATTAATTCTTTACAAAAATATCAATTATATGAAATAAATAATATTTTTGAGATTTTTTGATAAAATAAAATATTTTAACATTTTTGTGAATTATTAAAAAAAGAATCAACTCAAAATCATTAAAACTCAGAGAGAAATTAATTTTTGAATCAATTAAATAAAATCACAAAATTCAAATATTCAAATTTGGAAAAATGGCGCCAAGAACAAGCTGAAGAACACGCGCGTGTTCTGAGATTCTCATATTTGCATTTTCTCTCCAATCTCACTGAATACTTAATCATATCATGTAATCCACATATCATTATGCTCGTCTCAACCTCACGATCATGTCTATGGTATTTAATTTCATTTAAATTAAACATAAAACAAGAAATCAAAGAGAAACCTCAAGAACCCTAATTTTTGCATGAAGGCTCAGAAATTTCACACATGATTCAAACAATGTAATTTATTGAGGGGAAACATTCCATGCATGATTATGAACATATGGCCAAATTATTGTGCAGCAAAAAATGCATGGATCATAGAGTTAGAAGAGCTCATGCTTACCACTTGCAGCTGGTGATCGTGTTTGGTGTTGGAGGTGTTACAGCTTGGTTCCAATGATGTGGTTAGCTTCCCTAGGTGTCAAGTGATGTGTCTGAGTGCTTGGAATGGATTGAAATGGTTTGGAATTGAGGATGGCACCTCAACTGCAAAACTGTCATGAACTTGAGCAATTGGCTGGTGATTTTCTGAAATCAGTGTTCCAGATGTTATGTGAGTGTTTGGATCACTTCTATATGATGTATGTGAGGTGTATGAGTGATTGGTTTGATTGGGAAAGCCCTCAAACTCAAAACCCGATAGTGACTTGCCTTAGAAGGCAAAATTGGAGTGAAAGAAGAGATTTTGAGGAAAGCATCTGTTTGATGGCTTTGGTGTACTCAAACTGATCACAATTGAGCTCTATTTATAGTAGAGCAAGTTTGTTTTGCAAGGAATAGTGAATGGCAACTACTGAGTAGGTTTGTTCAATGTTGGCTAATGGAAGTCCAAGTCTCCTCTAGCCATTGACTAGAGGTTAGGGCACACGCTGCTGGTTCCCTTGGTCTTGGAGAAGTCTTGACTAAATTCAAATGAAAATGGCTCAGTCCATGCCACCTTGATGCTTCCATTGAATGCTCCAATCCAAATTTGGAGTCTTGTCCCTATTTTGGCAATTCTAGGTTCAACATGTTATTTCATGTTCCAAAGACTTTGGAGGCTTGGCTCAGTGATTGTCCCCTTTAGATTCAATCCTCAGATGTGTCCAAGTGGATAGGAGTGTTTGGATTTGCACAATTTTGGCAAATCGAGCAAAAATGCAAATTCTGCCTTGCCTTGACAGATTTCAACAAGGCAACTTCCCAATGTCATAACTTATAGCCCAAATGGAATTTGGTAATGTTCTTGGCCATTTTGGAAAGCCCTTACATGATACAACAACTGTTTGAACATGTTTGGTTTTGATCTCTTTTGAATCCAAGTGAAAAATCCCCCTACATTTGGAAAAAAATGAAGACAGATTTGGACTTAACGAAAATTTCACTAAGTGTTGGAAAAAGTGACATTTTCATTTTTCAGCCATTTTGATCACTCCATAACTCAAAATCCTTAATGAATTGGAATGACTTGTAGTTGAAGTTTTTGTAGAGGGTAATGAGGGCTACAAATCCATCTTTGGATGAGAAAAAATGGCTTTGTGGTTTAGGAATTATGATCCTCCAAAGTTGGTACCCTTGTCACTTTATTTTTAACTTAGAAAAATTTCTAAGTTTTTATGGTTACCCCTTTTACAAGTTATCCAACTTTTCTTGATTTTTCTTGATGAATGATGATTCAAATCATACATTAACGTCATTTTAGGGTTAAAAATCCATTTTGGTGAAAAATCTCAAAAAGTCAAAGTTGACTTTTGTGCACAGTTGACTTTTTATCAGATGAATTCCAAACTGTGCAATTCTTCAGGAAATCATATCCTTGACCTAAAACAAACTTGATGGACATGTTCCATGGGTGTCATGGGGTATATAGAGGTATGTCCTAGGGTTTGGGAGCATGTCCTGGTCAAAAGTCAAAGTTACAATTGACTTTTTCCTTAAAACCCTAATTGTGGTGCAGATGAAATTGAGGCTTGTTGCTCAAACTTCTTGGATTAATCCATTGTTCCAAATGGATCAATATGGTTCATTAGAGACCCTTAAACCCTCTCTTGAGGTCTTGGTTCATGATTTGTCCCAAAAGTCAACTTAGGGGTGAATTAGGTCAAGAAACCCTAATTCCTGATTTTTGATGTATGCATCCCCTGAGGCAAAATTGACTTGATGATTGGGTCCATGAGGTTCCATGGAGTATATTAGGTTGTGTTTTGGATCATTGGCTCATGCCCAGAGGAAAATTCCCCTCTAGAGGCCCTGGTCGACCAAAACCCTAATTTGGTGACACTGTCGATCTTGAGGCTTGATCCACCTAGAAGGGAGCAGGTTTGTGCTTAATCCTTGGAGTGGGATTCCTTTTTTATCCTTTGTGTATGTTTGAGAGGTTTAGACAAGTTGAAGATTATGTCATTCCTTGATTGATCCTTTGTCTAAGCACTCAGAGATGGCTTGAAACCCTAATTATGATTGTAGTGAATGCTCAACAACCCTTGATGCATTTGATGAGGCATGATGGTTCATTCATATTGTGATGATGACTTGCACAATGATGGGAAATCTTAGTGGTCAAAATTTGGGGTATGACACATCCATCGGGCCATAGTAATCAAAGTTGTCTTTCATCAGAGTGTCCTCCTCTAACGAATTTGGTGGAGCACGACATCCTTCCAGATCACAATCTTCATATATCATTTCGACGTCTGACTTGGGTATAAATCTCAGACTCTGTGCGGGATAGCAAAATGGCGTAGGCACCTCTTCCTAAGACATATAACCTTCCTCGTTAAGGTAGGACTTTCATTCCACATCTGTGTCAGAGGGATCCTCCTCATTGATAGTGTGTACTTCTTGAGTCACTGGGTGAAGGAAACCTCCACTGTGGAAGAAGTTTTGAAGGGGATGAAGACTTTCGTCGTTGGCAGCTATCTGGGTACAGGTTACAGAAAAACCAAGACCCTTCTTTGTTTTATTGTCAATAGGAATGACAAGTTGTCCCCATCCGGTTGTATTGGTACTCTCGACCGCTTTGATAGCATCGTTGTATGAAGAAATGGAAGTTCCTTCTTTGAACTGATTATTCTTGCTTACCGACAGTGCTTGGAACTGAGTTCCAATAACCTCCTCGGGTTCTATACCAGTAGATGATGACAAGTTACTCACAAGCAAGGCTTGTTCCCCACAAACTGTGACAAGTTGATCGTTCTTGACGAACTTTAGCTTTTGGTGGAGGGTTGACGTAACCGCTCAAGCCTGGTGTATCCAAGGTCTTCCTAATAAACAACTGTACGTTGCCCGGATGTCCATGACTTGGAAAGTGTGAGGACCAATAGTTATGGGAAGATCAACTTCGCCGATAACCGCTTTTCTGGATCCGTCGAATGCTTTGACGACAACCTCGCTGATTCTCATCGGAGGGCCTTTGAATGATAATTGCATCAAAGTGGACTTCGGCATAACATTCAGGGCTGACCCTGTGTCTACCAGTACGCTGGCCAACGCATCGTCCTGGCAGTTAACTGTGATATTGTGCGCCATGTTATGACGGCGACCCTCTTCGGAAAATTCCTCATCACTAAATCCCAAATTGTTCCAGGAAGTGATGTTAGAGACAATACTATCGAACTGTCTGATTGTTACATCATGTTCCACAAAGGCTTGCTCCAGAACTTTCTGTAGAGCCTCCCTATGCGCTTTTGAACTAAGTAACAGTGATAACACAGAGATCTTTGAAGGAGTTTGTAACAGTTGATCGACAATGTTGTATTCACTCCTTTGGATGAGCTTCAGCATCTCATCATCATTTTTCAAAAGGTCGGGATTACTGGATTGACCGACTGGTAGATCAGGAGTTTCTGCCTGAAGTTCTTTTTCTTTGTTATGTTCCCCAACCCCTCGGTTGAAGATTCTACCACTCCGTGTTACTCGACTGATGTCTGCAATATTCACGACGGAGGGTAATGGAATTTCCTTTCCATTTTCAATGGTTGTTGCACCATATTTATAAGGGATAGCCTTAGTTGATTCATACGGTAATGGTCCCGGCAGATAGATGACTACGGGAGCCCTCTGATTTTTCTGACCATCGTAAGTAATCTCGATCTGTTCCTGGTTGGGAACTTTAGATTCGTCAAGTAGAGGGATGATGGCAAAAACATCCCTGGTCCTGTGATGACCAGAGATTGTGACAACATCCTCAACTTGATCGGCAAGGTAGTTCAGCGTCCAGTTGATGGGTCCAGAACCTGAATATGGGCGAATCTCTCCACGATCCACCTGCCCCTGGAGATCTGTTCGCACAAGGTAGCACCCTTGGTTACTTTCCGAATAGATGCTACAACGGTCATAATTGTGTGGTGGCATCTGGCCACGCCCACTTTGAATACAATGTAACCTCACTAGGTTAGCTCCCACTGATCGGACATCCTGACTCTGACGCCGAGTAGGATTCCTGTTATTGATACTAATTTGCTGAGTATCTTCATCCATATAAATTGGCATCCACCAGTGATTTAACAAGTGCTGAAGTGCCTCCTGGACAAGGGTACAACCTCGATCGTTTTCGCAACCCGCTTTACAGCTTTGATAGTCATGTGCTACCAGGAATCCGAGTCGGACCTGTTCAGCATGCAACTCTACTAAGTTGGTATTCATCACGCGAATATCAAAGATTTGAACCATATTGATCTGATAGGGATTCCTATCATGGTAGTCTTGGATCCATCCAAGATCCATCTGACACTGGAGGGCCTCTTGTATGAAAGAGCATCACTGTTTGTTTACCGAGCAAGTCAGACAAGAACTGTAATCATGTCGTGGCAGATTATGATACTGGCTTTGCCTTGAGTGCATCGCCACCAAGTTGACTTTCATTGTACGGACATCGTGGTTCTGAATGACGATGGAATTCGTGTAAACCATGTTAACTCCACGAACTCGCTGTTGTTGGATCCATCCGAGATCCATTTGTTCCTGTAGAGCTGCTTGCACCACAGAACATCCCTGGTTGTCTTTAGAGCAGATATCACATTGGTGATAGTTATGAGGTGGCACATGGCCATATCCACTCTGTCTACAATGCATCTTGACCAGATTGGTCTTCAACAAGAGTACATCATGAATTTGATAGACATTGTTAGTCTCTTTCTCAATCAGATTGACTGCAACCTTCTCATGTTGAGGCAGCGGGTTCGTGAGAACATTAGGATTTGTATCCTTGAAGGATAAAACCCTGCTCCTAACAAGTTTTTGCACGTCGGATTTGAAATTGAGACAATTCTAAATGTTATGCCCGGGACCTCCTTGGTGGTAAGGGCAAGTTTGATCCACCTTAAACCAAAAAGGCAGATTTTCCGGTACTGTAAGAGGGGACTTAGTCTGAATGTGCCCCTTGGCTAGCAGTAATGGAAACAGCTCTGCGTACGATACGGGTATAGGATCAAATCCTGGTGGCCGTGTTGTATGGTTGTTGTTGTATTGGGGACGAGCCTGTTGAAGAGGTTGTTGTGTCCTTTGCTGATCAGGTTGGCTCTGCGCAACCTGAGGTTGATACATAGGAATAGGCGCAGGGTTGATAGCAGGAGTCACAGCTGCTACCGGTTGATAACGTCGCCTTTGCTTTCCGAGAAAGATATTCCCAATATCTTGCTCTTTTTTCTTAGGGAGAGCACTACCGTATTTTTTAGTACCGCTCGTCGATCCAGTCTCTTTTACCAAACGTCCTTCTCATACGGCTTCCTCAAGACGTACACCCATGCCCACCATCTCGGTGAAATCACTGGGCGCACTGGCAACCATTTGGTCATAGTAAAATGAGCTTAAGGTTTTTAAGAAGATCTTTGTCATCTCTTTTTCCTCAAGAGGTGGACAAATTTGAGCGGCAATTTTACGCCACCTTTGAGCATACTCCTTAAAGGTTTCCTTGTCATTTTACGACATTGATCTGAGTTGATCTCTGTCGGGTGCCATGTCCAAATTGTATTTGTATTGTTGGACGAAGGCAGTACCAAGATCTCTGAATGTACAAATCGTAGTACGGTTTAAACCCATGTACCATTTTAATGCGGCACCGGTTAAACTATCCTGAAAGTAGTGAATTAGTAGGTCCTGATTCTCCGTCTGAGCTGACATCCGCCGAGCGTACATCACCAGATGGCTCTGAGGGCAAGAGTTACCCTTGTACTTTTCAAAGTCTGGCACTTGGAAATTGTGCGGGACTTTCACATTGGGGACCAAGCAGAGGTCTGCGGCGTCCTTTCCAAATAAATCCTGACCGCGATGGCTTGCAGCTCTTTCTACATTTCCAAGAACTGTTCCTGGAATTCATCCATTCTATCGAACATAGTTTCCTTTTTACCAGAAGGTATCGGTGGAATCTGTCCTTCCGGGACAGTGTGCACCACAGGGGGTGGTACTGTGACTACGGCAGTGAATCTTGGCATTTTCCGAAGTTTGTAACCTTCAGGAGTCTTCAGTATACCCCTGGCATCTTCACTTTCCCGAAGTTTGTAACCTTCAGGCCTAGCGGCTTCTGTTGTGATTCCCTGATCTTCAGTGATCGGCAGAACATATCCTTCCAGGATATAGTTAACAAGCATGCCCCAAGGACGATCTTTCGGCATTTGATACCTAGGATCATACTTCTCCACGATGGGCGTTGAGGTGATCTCTGAGATCACAGTTCTTTGTAGCTGAGCTTCTGCCATGGCTTGCATGTCGTTACGAAGCTCTCTCACATCCTCTCTCAGAGCGTTTATCTCTTCTTTCAACTCTTTGTATTCTTCCTTAAGATCATCCATCTTTTTCTGACGATTGGGCCGAGTATTGTACGAATGAGACAGTCTGACTCTAGAACCGAGACACAAACATGAGATTCGTAGGTAAGAAGAATACGCGATGTGAGAATGATGAATGCAATGATTATATTAATTGTTTTTTGGTTTAATCAAAATAAACTTTGACAGTTAGATTGCAAATATCAAACAGTGGGGAAACCCCTTTTTATTGAATTCAAAGGATTACAGAAATGGAAATACAGTAGATTACAAGGTGCAAAAATAGAAACCTAAGCTAATGGGTCCCGAGTCCTCTCTGAGGAGAAACCAGGTGCTGATTCTGGTACTTTCCTTTTCTTTGACCGGGGCTCTTGGGCCGTTGTCAGGTTGTCATTCCTTTGCCAAGTGAAAGGAGCGAGCAAATTCCTTTGGTCATCTTGATTATCTATAGCATGTTGCTCTAAAATTTCAATCAGAGCATCTTTCTCTTTCAGTAGTTGCTATATTTTGATGCACTCCACGTCGAGGGTGCGGTACTTGTTCTTCCAAGACCTTCCCTCCTTTTGAACTTTGTTAAGAGTAACCTGAAGCTTTTCAGTTTCCGTCATGAAGTACATGACAGATTCCCTCGGCGGAAGAATTCTGTAACGAGGATAAGGCATTTTTAGCTTAAGAGCTCTAGTTTGTACCCAATGGAGATAAGGCTCCACCGAGACACAGTCCGGTTTTCCTAGAGACTCTCGTCCTTTCTTATGAACGTGTTTCCAAGCGTGCACTATTTCCATCTTTAGTGCTCTGTCGTTTTCTCCTTCCTTGAAGAAAAGACCTTCCAGATGAGCATTCAGCGGAATATGCCTCATCGGGTATCCAAACTGACGGCGAACCAATATCGGATGATACTTGATTCCTCCTTTAGTTCCTATGAGGGGTACGTTGGGGAAGTTTCCACAATGATCAATGATTATGATTCCATCATAGATCCTATTACACCAATCTATATCAGAGTTGGCGAGGGACATGATCTTCTGCGACAGCGTAAGGCACTCTTGCAATCCCAAAATGCAGCAGACTTGGGCAAGTGGGAGATAAACCATTTATAAAGCAAAGGTACACAGCATGTGATCTCCCCTCCGCTATACAAATTTCCCAAGTGTACTAAATGATACGCATCTGCGAGCAAAGTCGGGACAGGATTTCCAATGAGAACAACCTTAATGGAGTTAATATCGACGAAGTTATTGATGTTGGGAAACAAAAATAACCCGTAGGTGAGCAAGACAAAGATGCTTTCAAAAGCAGTTACGTTTCCTATACTGGCAAAATACAGGGCTTTCTTTGCCAAGAACTGGGCTGGCAAACCTTGGATGCCACCCTTAGCGGTCATGTGAGTCCTGACCTCAGACTCGTCCAAATGAATTGCTCTTGCAATGATCTGATTATTTGGAATTTCTTCCAGTCCAAAAAATGGAGCTCGATCTGTAATGTGTAGATCAATCAGATGAGAATACTCCTCCAGCGTTTGTTGCAAGCTGGTAATCCGGGAATGTGAAACAGTGATAAACCGGATCGTAAAACTGAATGAGCGCATCCATGATTCCCTCAATCACATGGACTCTTAGCAGTGGTAGCAGACCTCCGTACTTGGCTCTGAAGGCCTCTTGGTTTGTGATCATCCTCGCTAACCTTCTCAAATTCTCTAGCTTTGGAACCTTGAAGGTATACCTATGGGTTCTCCTTCTACCGAAATCCATTAGCGCAATCCTTTTCTCTGATATTTGCAATCACAGTCTTAGTTTATTTTGAAAAACAGAGAGACTAGAAGAGAAGATTTTTTGAATGTTTTAATGTTTTTTAAATGAATGCATGAATGCAGCACACAAAAACATAGAAAAAACATGGGGTCAAAGGGTCGTCGTCATGAAGTCAAGGCTCTACCCATCCCCAAAGGTTTATACTAGGGTGATTTTTGTACCTGTACTCATTATCATCAGCTCCTCCCAGGAAAGCAAAACAACAAGCGGATCGCCAGCGAGTTGTAGAGCAATCTTAGAGTAAGTTCCATTCACCGAGAATAGATCACCAGCCTCAAATGAGGGTAGTATCGCGTAACAACTATTCCCGATAGTTTCCGCACTACAAAAAGGTTTGGCTCCTCAGCTTCTCAGACATCACAATTGGCCCATTGTCTAGGTGAGAGAATGGGTTACATTGGTCAGCCTCCACTGAGGTTGATGGTCGACCTCATCGCCATCACTTATCTTAAGTGTATACTCAATCTTTCCACATGCGGCATCATACGCATTCCCATTAGCAGAAAAATAAACATGTATAGCAATTAGGAAAAGCAGTATATATATTTGTCCTAAACATCCTAGACCTTTAAAGCTATGAATCCTAAGTTCCTGACAGAAATGGGTTCCCCGGCGGAAGCCCCAATCTGTGGTATTCAAACAAGTGAAGAAAAGAAAGAAGAAAAACAGAGAAGAGCCCCACGGTGGGCGCCATTTTTCTGTAGCGAGCGATTTTGGACGCGGTTCTTAAGCGCGGTCGCTCTCTGCGGTTGAGTTTACTACAGGTCGATTCATTTTTTATCCTATTGTGAGCTGATTAAGGAAGGGAAATAAATGTCTCCAATTAACCCTGCTTGCGTACTGAGTTTAAACAGCGGTCTGTTAGGTTACGAATGCTATCAACGTGGGGGGGCCTTTGTACTGGTTATTTGTATTTTCGCCAATACTGATTGCTCTCTTTTTATTAGGATACTGCTTCAGATTAGGATATATGGGATTTGAATTTTTGGTTTATTGTGCTCGCTAAGATTTTTCTTTCAATCTTATGCCTACGTATTCCCGTTTACCGAAACAGGGAAATCAGAGCGCTCGTAGGAATAGGAGGAAATGGGTGTTTTTGGTGTCTTGTTCAAAGCCCAAGACATGAAGAGAAAGGTTTGAATTTAGAGAGAATTTGTCACCTCTAAAGAGGGGGTTGTATGTCACAACTGTTTATAAAGGGAAATTACTTTAACCGGGATACGCGGATCCTAGCAATGCCATAATTTCCTTTATAGGGGGTTTTAACCTGAAGGAGAAGACTTTAACTCAGTTTACAGCAATGCCATCTTTCCTTAGGAATTTCTCATGCTAAAAGAGGGACATTGGCATGGATGTAGATGATCCAGAGGCTTGCCGCTTACAACGATTAGATGAAGGGGAAAGAGTTGTTTAATGTTTGTGTACTATGAATGAGGCACATCTTTGATGCTAAAAGGTTGATTGGACCAACCAATGGTTTTCTTATACAAAGCCTAAGAGGAGGCTATCATGTGTCTCGTACAAAGCCCGAGAGAGAGGCTAAAAGGTTTTGACTCAACGATGGAGTCTTTTGGTATCTCGTATAAAGCCCGAGATGAAGGCTATTATTTGTTTAGCTCAATAAGAACCTTTTTGTATCTCGTATAAAGCCCAAGATGGAGGCGAAAGGGGTGATTGACTCAATGAGGGAGTCTCTTATGTGTCTCGTACAAAGCCTGAGAGAGAGGCTAAACGTTGTTTGACTCCGCTGGGGAGAATCATTGTACAAATCCCAAGAGAGAGGCTAACTTCACTGGAGAAGGATCATTATACAAAGCCTAAGAGGAGGCTATAGTTACTGTTTCAGTTGAGTGACAGGTCTAGTATACTGATTTTGAAAGAGAAAATCAGTTCTTATATGAGCAACATTGTACTCAAGGATTTGATTCAAGGATCCGGGTTATTTCTGTTCTTCGAGGAAGCGGGTAATCCGAAGGGTATTGAGATTGTCCAAGTCTACGGGTTTTCTTCCTATTTAACAAAGGGGTCACTTGAGAATGTCTTTGAGACTCAAGGAGATTAGACTGTCCAAGTCTAGAGTTTCATCTTTTGTACTTTGTTTTAAGAAACAGTAGTAGACTCTTGGAAAGACTGTTCTATGGAGATGATTAAGTTCTATTCCTATACCTTTAGGAGTTTGTCGGGACAATTTTTACGAAGCCCAAGAGGAGGCTGGAAACTTCTAAGAAGCCGAGCGGTCCTTGTACTAAGCCCAATAGGAGGCTATCATTCCCGGAGGAAGAGATCATTACACGAAGCCTAAGAGGAGGCTGTGAATACTTCTAAGAAGTTGGCGGGTCCTTGCACAACACCCAAGAGGAGGCGGGGGTGCTTTTAGGAAGCCTGTGGGTCCTTGTACGATGCCCAAGAGGAGGCCGATGCTTTTAAGAAGCCCGGGGGTCCCCAAACCCCGAGAAATTCAAGGCAAGCTATTCACAAGGAATAGATCAAGTCAGGAAAGTTCAAGAATTTGGAAGAAACTCAAAGATGCCATTCACGGAGAATACATTCATATCTGGGAGTAGAGTTTCTTGACAATTCCTAATGAGGACTGCCGAAGAGAAGACTGTATCTAGTGATCCTATTGGGGATCTAGTTGTCTATATCTACGAATAAACGAAACGGCGTCACTTAGTTCTAGACGTAGTTGCCGGGGAAACTCGAAATATCTATACTATTATTACACAGTTGATATGAGTTTATGAAAGAAGACTTACAGCGAAATAGCCCCACAATACAGTTATATGTATATGAAAGCGGTAAATGAAAGCGGGTAAACACTTACTCGGTTGTAGAGCTTCCATGCTGTTTGGTTAGTTGTTCAACAAAGAAAGATTGAAAACAACAGTATATTCAAAATTAAAGGAGAAAGTGCTTTGAAAAAGAAAGATTTGGGGCTTACAGCTCAAGGAGAGGCCCAGGGTTTTATCAGTGAGCGCTCTGTTTGAATTTGTACAGAGGGACTTTTACAAGTGACTGAGGCCCAAAAAAGGTTTTTTGTACAAAGGGATGGGTCTTACACTCTCTCAAGAAGCCCAAAAAGTTTAAAGAAAAAGAGTGGGGCTTATAACACGAGGGTCGGCCCAAAGTTTGTTTTTGAAATGGCGATCGCGCCGAGATTTTCTTTTAACGCGAAGGGGCTTATACAATATCTGAGGCCCAAAATGTTTTGGTTAAAAGGGGATTGGGTCTTACACTCTAATAGAGGCCCAAATGAGTTTTAAGAAAATAAATGGGTCTTACTACTCGAGGGTAGGCCCAGGTTTGTTTTGAAAAGGCGACGATCACGCCGTTTGTTTTTTACGGTATCAGGACTTATACAATATACTGAGGCCCAAAAATGATTTGGTAAAAAAAAGGATTGGGTCTTACACTCTATTAGAGGCCCAAATGAATGTTTGAAAATGATTTGTTTGAGTGAAAATCAAAGAAACCCTAATTTTATTCTTTAAAAGTAAATATTTAAAGAAAATCAATGAAAAATACCAAATAGGTTTGAATAAACCACTTGTGATTTTTGTTTAAGGTTTGAAAAATGAGGTATAAATCACAAGAGATATTAAAACTCATTTGGTCTTGACTTTTCAAGATGAATATTCATTTTAAAATGTTTAAAAACAAATAAAATGAAGTTATTCACAAAATACTAATTATATTAAATAAATAATATAAACTCAATTTTTTTGTGGAATAAAATATTTCAACATTTTTGTGATTTTTTGCAAAAAGAACCAATCAAATATAATTAAAATTGAAAGAGTTATTAATTTTCCAATTAATTAATAAACCATGAAAATATTGGAAAAAATGACAAAATGTGAAAAAAACACAAAATGGCATAGGTGGGGTTTGAACCCAAGACCTCAAGGTTACAAGGCGCGCGCCTTACAACTGGGGTGGTGATACATCCATTGTTTGAAACAAAACAACAAATATACAAGTCATGCCTTGGTTTTAGGCCTGGCCCAAGGCAAGTTTTGGCAAGTTTTGGCTCAGAAACGTGAAGGTCATAACTTTCTCAATTCTTAATGGTTTGAGACAAAATTTATATGCATCTGGACCAGAATTTCATAAGGAATCCAATGGTGGTGGTAGTTTTTTCAGATCACACTCCCTCCTCAAAACCCGATAGTGGTTTTGAAAATGGCCTATAGTTGCATTTTCTATGCTACAACTTGGTACAAGCATGGATTACATGGTGAATTAGCTCAAACACAACATATACAACATGTATGAGATGTTTATGATCAGTGGACTTCAAAGCATTGCATGATTCAAAGATTCCAAGTTGTGAGGCTTACCTCCTTTTTTGAGATTTTGAAGCTTTTGTGCAATCTGTCAAACCTCTTGTTCCAAAAATGATTTGATGCTTTAGACACACTCAAATGATCCCTTAGAAGCTTTTAGGATGATTGGAATTGACTGGTACCTACAAAAACACAAACAGTCCCTTTCTTGCAAAAGGGGTTAAAAGTGACCAAAATAGCAACTCTCTCGAATGGTGTTCCAGATGGGGGAACCATTTGGGACAGTTCAAGGATGATATTTGGAGTGTGTTTGAGGTTTTATCTGGTTTGGAAAGTGACTGAATCAAGACATGGCTTGAAAAATGCAAAAAAACCTATTTTGAGGTTTTGAGAGGTGACTTTGTGATTATGTGATTACAGGTCACTTGTGATAGTTTGCACAGCTTACATATGATATATATGAGGTGTGTGTGTGATTGATTGTGATGGAAAAGCTCTCAAGCTCAAAAACTCAAAGTTGCCTTGCTAAAGAAGGCATTTTTGCCAAGAGAAAGAGGTTTTGAGGAAAGCATCTGTTTGATGGCTTTGGTGTACTCAAACTGATCACAATTGAGCTCTATTTATAGTAGAGCAAGTTTGTTTTGGGATCCACAGTGAATGGCAACTACAACAGGTGTTTGTTCAATGTTGGCCAATGGAAATCCAAGTCTCCTCTAGCCATTGACTAGAGGTTAGGGCACAGGGTTGTGGTTCCCTTAGTCTTGGATAAGTCTTGACTGAATTCAATTGAGAATGGCTCAGTCCATGCCACCTTGATGCTTCCATTGAATGCTCCAATCCAAAATTGGAGTCTTGTCCCTATTTTGGCAATTCTAGGTTCAACATGCTATTTCATGTTCCAAAGACTTTGGAGGCTTGGCTCAGTGATTGTCCCCTTTAGATTCAATCCTCAGAGGTGTCCAAGTGGATAGGAGCATTTGGATTTGGCTGATTTTGGCAAATCGACCAAAAATGCAAATTCTGCCTTGCCTTGACAGATTTCAACAAGGCAACATCCCAATGTCATATCTCATGACTCAAATTGAATTTGGTAATGTTCTTGGCCATTTTGGAAAGCCCTTACATGATACAACAACTGTTTGAACATGTTTGGTTTTGATCTCTTTTGAATCCAAGTGAAAAATCCCCCTACATTTGGCAAAAAGTAGGGTAAAATCTGACTTAGTGAAATTTTCACTAAGTGTTGGAACAAAGTGACTTTTCTTGATTTTGATCACTCCATAACTCAAAATCCATGAGGAATTTGGACATAGGTCAGTATGAAGCTTTTGTAGAGGGCAATGAGATCTACAAATCAAGCTTTGAATGGAGCACAATGGCCTTGTGGTTTAGGAGTTATGGTCCTCCAAAGATGGCACATTAGTGTCATTTTTTCATAACTTCGAAAATTTTCTAAGTTTTTATGGTTACCCCTTTTACAAGTTATCCCATTTTCTTTGATTTTTCTTGATGAATGATGATTCAAATCATACATTAACATCATTTTAGGGTTAAAAATCCATTTTGGTGAAAAATCTCAAAAAGTCAAAGTTGACTTTTGTGCACAGTTGACTTTTGATCAGATGAATTCCAAACTGTGCAATTCTTCATGAAATCATGTCCTTGACCTAAATCAAACTTGATGGACATGTTCCATGGGTGTCATAGGGTATATTGAATCATCTCTTAGGGCTTGGGAGCATGTCCTGGTCAAAAGTCAAAGTTACAGTTGACTTTCCTTGCGAAACCCTAATTGTGGTGCAGATGAAATTGAGACTTGTTGCTCAAGCTTCTTGGATCAATTCATTGTTGCAAATGGATCAATATGGCATATTGGAGACCCTCAAATACTCTCTTGAGGTCTTGGTTCATGATTTGTCCAAAAAGTCAACTTAGGGGTGAATTAGGTCAAGAAACCCTAATTCCTGATTTTTGATGTATGCATCCCTTGAGGCCAAATTGACTTGATGATTGGGTCCATGAGGTTCCATGGAGTATATTAGGTTGTGTTTTGGATCCTTGGCTCATGCCCAGAGGAAAATTTCCCTTTGGAGGCCCTGGTCGACCAAAACCCTAATTTGGTGATATTGGCGATCTTGAGGCTTGACCCACCTAGAAGGGAGCAGTTTTGTGCTTAATCCTTGGAGTGGGAGTCCTTTTTGATCTTTTGTAGCTACTTAAGAGGTTAGACAAGTTGAAGGTCATGTCATTCCTTGATTGATCCTTTGTCTAAGGCTCTGAGAGGGCTTGAAACCCTAATTTTGATTGTAGTGGATGCTCACCCATCTTTGGGGAGACTGATGAAATATAATGGTTCCTCCATATTGTGATGATGATTAACACAATAATGGGAAATCTTAGTGGTCAAAATTTGGGGTATGACAATAGCATGTCACTCTAATATCTCAATCAAGGCATCCTTTTCCTTTTACAGTTCCTGAATCGTGGTACACACTAAATCGTGGAATCGGTATTTGTTTTTCCAATAGCTCTTCTCACGTTGAACTTTGTTGAGAGCGACTTGGAGTTTTTTCGCATCAGACATGAAATAAAGGACAGATTCCTTTAACGAAAAAACTTCTTGGCGAGGGTAAGGCATCCTCAGCTTAAGGGCTCTAGTTTGCACCCAGTGGAAATAACGCTCCATGGAGATACAGTTTGGTCTTCCTAGAGACTCTCTGGCTTTCTTGTGAATATGTTGCCAGGCATGCACTATTTCCTTCTTTAGTGTCCTGTCATTTTCCCCTTCCTTGAAGAAAAGACCTTCCAGATGAACATTATGTGGGATATTCTTCATCGGGTATCCGAGTTGACGGCGAGCTAAAATTGGATGGTAGTTGATTCCTCCTTTAGTTCCAATGAGGGGTACGTTAGGGAAATATCCACATCTATCAATGATCTTTATCCCTTCGTAAATCCTATTGTACCAATCTATGTCAGAGTTGGTAAGGGACACAATCCTTTGTGACCAACGTAGAGTACTCTTGTGATCCCAAAAAGCAGCAGACTTGGGTAAATGGGAAATGAACCATTTGTAGAGCAAGGGTACACAGCATGTGATCATTTCTCCGCTGTACAAATTCCTTAAGTGTACGGAATGATAAGCATCTGCGAGCAAGTTTGGTTCGGGGTTCCTAATAAGAAATATCTTAACGGCATTGGTATCGACGAAGTTGTCAATGTTGGGAAAGAGGAATAACCTGTATATGAGTAGAACAAAGATATCTTCGAAAGCAGTTATGTTTCCTATACTCGCAAAGTATAGAGCTTTCTCCATCAGGAATTTAGCTGGTAAACCCTGGATTCCTCCTTTAGTGGTTATGTGAGTCCTAACTTCTGACTCGTCCAAAGAGATTGCTCTTGCAATGGTTTGTTCCTTTGGAATTTCTTCCAGTCCAGAAAATGGGGCTCGATCAGTGATAGGTAAATCAATCAGATGGGAGTACTCCTCCAGTGTATGTGCCAGTTAGTAATCCGGGAAAGTGAAGCAGTGGTAAACCAGATCGTAGAACTGTATTAGCGTAGACAGGATTCCTTCAAACACGTTAACCCTTAACAGAGACAACAGTCCTCCGTGCTTAGCTCTGAAAGCCTCAGGGTTGGTAACCATCCTTGCAAACTTCCTTAAGTCCTCTAGTTTTGGAGCCTTGAAGGTGTACTTTGGCGTCTTTCTTCTACTGAAATCCATAACGCAATCTCTGATATTTGCAATTATTGTTTAGTTTATTTTGAAAAAAAAAAAAGATTTGGCTTAATCACAATTTTGCTCCCCCTATTTTCATTTTTTTTTAGTTTTGATCCCCCTATTTTAAAATCCAGAATTTTTGTCCCTTTATTTTCAGTTTTTTTGAGTTTTGGTCCCCCTATTTTAAAATCCGAAATTTTTGTCCCTCCATTTTTATTTTATTTTTGAGTTTTGGTCCCCTTATTTTCATTTTTTTTAACTTTTGATCCTCCTATTAAATTAGTTCAAAATTGAAAAGGGGGACTAAAATCCAAAACAAAACTTAAAATAGGGGACCAAAACTAAACAAAAATGAAAATAGAGGGACCAAAATTCTGGATTTTAAAATAGGGGGACCAAAACTCAAAAAAACTAAAAATGCAGTGACAAAAATTCTGGATTTTAAAATAAGGGGATCAAAACTAAAAAAAAAATGAAAATAGAGGGACCAAAATTGTAATTTTTTTTCTTGTTTGAAAAGAGTTTTTTAGATGAATGCATGAATGCAACACACAAAAACATTTGAAAACATGGGTTCAAAGGTTCAACGTCACGAGCATGAAGTCATGGCTCTACCCATCCCCAAAGGTTGTACTATTTTGGTCAATTTTTCTACCTGTAGAACGGGTTCTAAGGTTCCCAAAATCATTGACCCCCTAGGGATATCAACAGCAAGCTGATTCACTCGAGCGAGCTGTAATATCCTAGGGCAAATCTCATTTGAGTGTAGTATCGCGTATCAACTATTCTCGATAGTCATCGCACTACCAAATGGTTGTGAGAGCAAGAGTTGTCTCTACAAGTCAATCTATGTTTGATGATAACAACATGTATTTGTGAAAGAATCATTTTATGTTCTAATGTGTGTTGTGTGCTGATCATAATTATAGAAAATATCAGATCCAACAAGCACCAGCCAGATGAGTGTAATTGATAATATGTAAAGTTACTATGTGTGACACAAGTCGCAAGAAGCAAGAATGCTTCTGTATCTGTTCGTGATCAGTCAGATCCAAGGATACCGATATTGCTGATGCAATGCTCTTCTGGATGCTCTCTGAAAGTGGTCGAGATTCTGAAGATTGCGAAGCTTCTGAAGAAGAGAAACGAAGTGCTGAAGACTCTCATGACTTGAAGTTCTGAAGGAGGACGGCTCTGAAGACCAAGTGCAGAAAGACTCTGAAGACTTATGTGTTCCGAAGATTAAGGTTCTGAAGATCAAGTATTGAAGACTCTGAAGACAGATTCCTAATGGACAAGTTCTGAAGTTTCGGAAGACTTGAAGAAGTAAAGGATAACGTGCTCAAAGGCAAGTGCTAAAGTTCTGAAGACTGATTCCTAATGGACTTCTTCAAATGACTGAAGACTTGATGTATCAGATATCCTTCTAAGAAGGCTCTACTCATGCTTCATCAATTTACCATCAGAAGCCTCTGAAGTTTAGAAGTCAAAATATTACCGTTGTGAGCAACTGTACACACTGCTCAAGAAGATATCCCGTCACTTCTCCCATAGAAAAAAAAGGAGATGTGTCAGTACAACTAATTATTACACAACGTCTCTTTTCCAACAGCCAGCAATATTTCAAACGGCTATATTTCTACTGGGCTATTTAAAGGAAAGAGTTCTTGCTTCTGAATGTATCGATTCTTTCCATCAAAGGAGAATTCATCAAGTCATTGTGTGAAGATAGCAACAATGATGAGTTCTCATTGTAACACTTAGAATATCCAAACCTATCACCATTTACACATGGCCATTGTTGTTGAAGCTCAAAGATCATCATTCAACACAACAACAATGAATTGGCACAGAAGCTGTTGATGAAGAAGACAACATTGCAAATCAGTCAAGTCATCAACCACCTTTTCGTCAGCGCTACATTGAAGATATGAAGCAAGGATTTGTTGCTCAAAGCTTGCTCACCCAAGAAGACGAAGAAGAAGAATATATACAAGATGTCAACAACTGTCAAATCATCATACATTTGTGTATTTTCTTAGAATAGCAAGGAGCTGCTGCTCACATCTTGCTTGAACACTTGTGTGTTCTTTGTACTTAAACTTAGGAGTAATCTGCTTGTTAAGAAGCATTATTGTAATCTCCAGTTAAACTATTTCTTGGTGAATTAGGATTCCTTAAGTGGTCAATGTGACCGGAGACTCGAGAAGACAATGGCGATATGTCATTGTGGGAAAAGCCTGAAATAGGGTCAGTAGCGTTATATTCATTGTGATGAATCCCTGAACGTCTAGCTGTGAAAGCCTAGCAGTAGATCTTGCGAGATTGGAACCTGCAGGTCAATGTTCGTTATATTCATTAAGTTGAATCCCTGAACGGTTCATTGAATGTTAGTCACAATGCGGTTGTGCAAGTGGTTAGTCACTGGCTGTTGCCCGTGCATCTGTAATCGAGATTGATTATAGTGGATTAAGACCTTGTGTTCAAGGCGAAATCACCTGAGGAGGGTGGACTGGACTAGCCTTTGTGGTGAACCAGGATATATCGTGTGTCCTTTACTCTTATGCTTAATGTTATTATTTATGTTTCTATATTGAGTATCAGAACCTTACATAAGCAATTCAGAACCTTGCAGCTTAACTCTGATAAGCTTCCGCACTGCAAGTTCTGAGAAATGTAGTTTATGTTCAGACTCTTGTTGGTTCTCATGCTTCACGCATAGCAAGTCTGAAAGTAACTTTGCCACTCAGAGTCTCTCAACGAACTCTAATGTTGTCCTAAGTGCTTTAACGACAAGAAGCGAAAAGTTGTCAAAAGAGTAAATACACAATTCAAACCCCCCTTTCTTGTATCTTTCTCGCACCTTCAATTGGTATCAGAGCTCCGGTTCTGTTATTGATGGATATCAAACACTTAACAGTGTTAGAAAAAGATCCAGATGAGTTGCGTAGAAATACTCTGGGTGAGATTGAAATCCACTTACAATTTCTGTAACAGTTCAGAAGATGACTGTGTACAAAATTGTAATCAATCTGAGTACTTGAGCAAATCACGGATTCTGAAAGTTTTTGCCGTCGTCAAACAACTAGACCTTCCTTGCTTAAGTTTTATTGAAGATTGAAGAATCAACTGATAAGATAGATTCATCCGATAAGAAGTAGTATCTGTTGAATGCTAATCTTGGAAGATACGTGTGAATGAACCACGTATTTGCTCAAAGTTAAATCATCAGAAAACAAGTCTTGTTTGCTGAAGATTAATTCTTTATGAGTTTTTAAGATGTTTTCAAGAAATGGATTAGGTCCACCCTTGACTTTCTCGTATAAAAACTCATTCAGAACTTCTTTATGTAAAGAAGAAAGATTGTTATTCTATTATTTTGAACTTCAGAGTGAAGTCTGTTAAAGTCAGAAAATCTGAAGAATTCAAACTCTTAGAAATGATTCAACATCTGAATCTTGAATGATGAGAAGTTAAAAAATTCAATGAAGAACTGAGTATTATTTTCATGGAGAGCTATGCAGAAAAATGAAAGAATATTCAGGAAGAATAATCTCAAGGATTCATCAAATGCTTAATCAAGAATGAACTCTTAAGTTTTGTCTAAATCAGCATAACTAAGTTCTGATAACTTGAAACTATCTCTCAGGTGAATCAAATGTTAAGTGATCAGATCACTATCTGATAAGTTGTTCAGAACCTCTCATGCACTGGAATCAGAAGATGTCAAACCAGACACTTAAGTTTTCTACTCAAAGTCAAACAGAATTTAAGTTACTGATGTTCTTCAGAAGGAAGAAATCAGTTAACGTTCTGATCAGAAGTAGATATGCTGGACTATTTCTGTAATAAGAAAGATTAGCATTGTGAGATCAAGAAAATATCATGCAAACTATGTTACATATTAACCACATGTCTCATGATACTTGGTTCTGAACTAACTTTGTGTGTGTCTGGAGAAACAAAGTCAAATGAAGCTATGAAATGGAAATCAATTCTCTTAGCTCATAATAGTTCATGATTAAGCTAAAAACCTATTGATCTTCTAAAAAATAGAAAGCTTGGTGGAAGCTTGTTGTTCTAACAATGAAGATTCAGAATCTCTGATTGGTTGTCAGATGAATAACTCTGAACAGAAAAAGACATAATCATCTGGAATATGATTCTTGAAGATCAAAATGGAAGAAATGTCAAATGACTTCAAACTCCGATCTTTGAGAGAATCAGCAAGTGTTCAACAGGACACTCAGAAGGAAGCAGGAAATGAAAATTAATGATCAAAAGATCAGCATTGAAGTAAGAATACAAAGGCAAACCCCTGAAGAACGTGGAAACCAGCAGCAAGTCACTCAGATGCAAACAAATTCAGAAAGATGATGATCAGCAGTTCTGAGTCAGAACTAAACACAAAGTATGATGATAGAGATTTCAGAATATCCAAGGTACGACTCCTTTCACTTAAACTAAAAATATATGATCTGAAATATTCATGTCTTATAAGAAAAATCTTTTGACTATACGTGCACTCAAAAGTAACTTTAATTGCACATCTTGGGTAATCATAACATATCTCTGACAACACGAGCTCTTTAAAAATCTTAATAAGATCTTTCTTGTTCTTGATCTATGTTTTTCCCTCGACTAGGCACAACTCATCCTATCTATTTATGTGTATAAAAATAAGCTTCTCCCCGTCAAATAATTTCATACCTAAATCCTTATTTTGTAAAACATAAGGGTCAAAACTGTTTTGTCCATCCATCATCATGCCTCCACTAACCTTTCTAGGAAACCAAGACCTCCTTGAACTCATTCCTGAAAAACAGTTTGTAATCAACACCCCTCCTCTTCCGAGTCACATTGCTTGCAGTCTAGCGGATATGTTGTAGACTCAACAATGGACTAGGTACTCCATGATGCTAGAAAAACCTATCTACGAAAACCTTGGTAAGGATTTCCGGAAACATGATGATCTTGGTATTGAAAGCAAGTGTATCACCTCCTTTGTTTTTGAAATCCCAATCACCATCAATCAGTTCTCAGTCACGCTGGCGACTGGGTGTGAGAATGTTGGAATCCCTGTTGACTTTGACAAAAACAAATTTTTTGCTGCTAAAAATTTTGCATCCCTTCATGACCTAACTTTAGGATATATACCCTTCAATCCTGAAAATCTGCTACCCATTCCCAAAGCTTGGTACAAGCTCATGTTGTCCAACTTTCTTCCCAGAGGAGAAAGTCATGACTTACTTAGATTTCATGACCATGAATTCATTTATTTACTAATGAATGAATTTCAAATAAATCTACCACACACTATCTTCAACTGTCTCTGGAAAACCATCTCTGAGTCCAAAAACCTCACTAAATCCTACATTCCTTATGGAAGAGTTTTGTCTGAGATTTTCTTTAGAGATGGAATTATGGACATGATCAAAGAGAAAATTGAAGAAGATGGTCCTGAAAGCCTTCCAGATAACTGCTTGTTGAAGACTAATTGTGGAATTTTTAGCAACTAGAAAAACTATCTCTGTTTAATCTAGGTCTGGATTTTATTGGTTTAATCGTATTTTGTCTAGGTAGTTGTATTCAAGTTGTTTCTAAATGATTTAGGGTAAATGAAGTGTCAAGCCTATCATCTAAATCAATGAAATATCTCTTCCATTTTATTCTAAGAATATGAGATTCTCTCATGACTAACCATTAATTGGAATTAAGAAAATCAAGTATCTGACAAAGCATTAATTGATATTATCTATCGAAAGATATTTGAAAGATATTTTAGTGGCTTAAGAGATCGTCATTATTAACTTATCAGCCCTTTGGCCACTCACTGTAAAACAGTTGTTAACACATTAACTTTTCCCAAATAAATTAGTAACTGCTCCATTTTTCTTTTCCCACACAGATACAACCCTTAGTATACCCCTAAGCAATCATAACCTACCTAGGAAATAGTAAACACAAATCCTTTGCACCAAACCAGTCACTCTCTTCACTTTAACTCTCCATAAATAGTTGGATGTTTCCCTTGCATAACTCATCCTCAAATCTAAACTCTTTCTTCTGATAAAACTCTCATTTCAACAAGATGATGACCTCTCAAAGAACTGGTCCAACCTTTCTAGGAAGAAAAGAAAACTTAGATATCATTGCTGAGAAAAGGCCAAACCTTGTTTGTCTCAGAAGAACGATGGTCTGGAAATAATCAGAAGCATGCAAGCTCAGTCTTGGCAGTGCTATTACTCTCTCATGTATGGTCCCATCTTTAAAAACCTTGTTAAAGAATTCTGGAACTACACAAGAGTCAGCAACGATGGAAAAACTATCTGGTCTGAAGTCCATTATCAACCCATTGCTATCTCTGTCTCCATGATAGAGAGAATCACGGGATGTGTCTCCTCCTGAGCCACAATTGTTGACTATCAATCAGACTTAAGCATGGTTGAAAGGTGCAGAATTATGTTTGACGATTTAGTTCCTTATGAACCGAACAACCCAGAGAAGCTTCTCCCTTCTCCAAAAACCCGGTTTAAGTTTTTCCTTAACCAACCTTCGTCCGCGTGCTTCTGCAATAAGCATTATGACTCATGACGATAGAATCTTCGTCTTTCTCTTAACACATCACATTACAATAGACCTTCCTAAGACCATCTTTAACCACATGAGACATTCTATCAAAGTCTCACGAAACAAGATGCATGCCTTCATTCCATATGCAAGAATAATATCTGAAATACTTCTTAAAGAAAAGGCCTGGGGACTGATCAGCAGGCTTGAACCAGGATCTTCGCCTATTGAAACCATGTGTCAGAGTGTGGACAATGTTGAGGATTTTGATGATTAAGATTTAAACCTTAGTGTATCTCAAATTGTTGTGTAGTTTTGTGCTGATGCTCTATATCATTTTAATCTATGAATCAATGCTGCTTCCTGTTTTATCATCTATAATCATATCAGTATTAAATCCATAACTTAAACTTTTATCACTCTCTGAGATGCTTAAATTGCTTAAATAAAACATTTAAAACATTATCTAACGATGATCATTAGAATCAAAGACTGTCAATAATGCATTAACATCATTTAAGAATAATGCCATCAACAAGAATTTAGAACTTAATAGATGCTTCCAGTTCAAGCATAGATCCCTTAGAAGTGAGAAACATTTGGACTGAGTTCCATGAATGGATCTCAGAGGAAATTGTGAAGAGCAAGAAATTGGTTGTCACTCAAGCAGAAGAAAAGCTGCATACCTCAAGAACAAATGGTTCTGAAAGCTCGTTCTCATCTTCCTCATCATCATTAGGCTCTTTTTAGTCTAATCCTTAGAAACCTATCCTCATTAGGTCTGTGTTTTGATTATATTTAGGATTAAGCTTAACCTATGCCTTATATTTTAAAATTATTTTGTGGTTCTGTGTTAATGCTATAACTAATCTCTGGAGATATTGATCACTAGAACTGTTTCTTATCATATCAACCTTCGTATGATTAATGCTTAAATGATAATATCTTTTGAGTCTATTTATATTCACTATCATATGTCTAAATGCTCAGATGCTCTATAACTTTTTGATGATGTCAAAAAGGGGGCGAAATATAATGATTTTGATTGAGAAAAGGAAATCTGAAAGAAGAAGAAAGAATGCAGAACTCAAACAAAGTACTCATATAAAATATAAAAATGCGTTACTTCTAACGTTTGTTGTTTGATGTTATCCGAGGAACTCTAAACAAGTTCACTAGGAATTCTAAGAACAGGAACAGGTCAAGAAAGAAGAACTCTATTATGAATTATCGGTCATATGATAGAAGTTGTCTAGGAATCAGAAGAAGAAGAAGGAAAACTCTAAAAGCAGTCAAGACAAAGTATACATTTCAAGATGCTTACTCAGAAGAACTGTTCAAATCAGAAGACAAAAAGATGTCTGAAGATCCGGATTGAAGATCCAATAAGAAGTAGTTTTGATGTTTACCAGGAACCAATTAAAATGAAAACGATTTGGTATCCGACTAAATCAACAATTGGTAATCAGACTCAGTACACAAATATTAGTATCAGACTCATCAATTAGAACAAAGCTATGGATTATTATTATCAAAATACCTTCATTGGTATCATTTCAGCACACTAAGGAAATACCTCTCAAGTGGTATGAGAAGAAGTCCTTCACTTGGTATCAAACTCAACATACTCTGGTATAAGACTCAACACATCACGTGGTATCAAACCAGAATCAAATCATGAGTACCAGATTCAGAATCAAGCATTGATTGATCACTATAATTAAACCTTCAATTGGTATCTGATCAAAAATCAAGCCTTGATGAACCACTGAGTTGTGACAATAACAAGGTTCTGAGATGAAGACCTGTGTTCAAAAGTCAAACTCTGAAAAAGTCATGATCTACATTGGTGATTAAAATCTTACCATCCTGAATTATGATTCTGAAGATCCCAATATCCGACTTATGGAACTTAGGGGGAGACTACCCAGAAGATTCAAATGATAAATCTTATAATCTTCACAAAGTCTGAAACTCGGGGGGGGGGGGGGGGGGGGGGGGGGGGGGGTTCTTAAAAGACAATGTCTATCTCTGATGAATAGCGAGGCTATGTTATCAGATAAGAACTGATGTGCTTGTGCTTAAATGAATCTGATGAAAGGTAGAAATGCTTCAGAAGTCTCTGAAGATTACAAACTCTGATACAACTAAAAAAGGAAACTGAGTTCTAAATATCTGAAGATGGAAGTTCTGATGAACTAGTCCAGATGCTAAAGATTCTCTGTTTTCTTAAAGACAAGATAGAGAAGTAGTCTTTTTCTACTCTTCGTTCTGGCAACTCAAGTTGTTACTCTATATGTCTTTGGATCATATAAGATTCTAGATTATCACAGATAAAAACTTTGAGGATAACACATTTAGGGGGAGCTGTTGTTCCAGACTCTGAATATGTTTTGTTTGGTGATAACCTTGTATAAAATGTTCAATCAAAATACTTGGTTTTGTCATCATCAAAAAGGGGGAGATTATGAGATCTAGAGTTATCTCTACAAGTCAATCTATGTTTTGATGATAACAACACGTATTTTTGAAAGAACCATTTTATGTTCTAATGTGTGTTGTGTGCAGATTATAATTATAGAAAATATCAGATCCAACAAGCACCAGCCAGATGAGCGTAATTGATAATATGCGAAGTTACTATGACAAGTCGCAAGAAGCAAGAACGCTTCTGTATCTGATCGTGTTCAGTCAGATCCAAGGATGCCGATATTGCTGATGCAATGCTCTTGTGGATGCTCTCTGAAAGTGGTCGAGATTCTGAAGATTGCAAAGCTTTTGAAGAAGAGAACCGAAGTGCTGAAGACTCTCATGACTTGAAGTTCTGAAGGCGGAAGGCTCTGAAGACCAAGTGCAGAAAGACTCTGAAGACTTATGTGTTCTAAAGATTAAGGTTCTGAAGATCAAGTATTGAAGACACTGAAGACAGATTCCTAATGGACAAGTTCTGAAGTTTCGGAAGACTTGAAGAAGTAAAGGATAACGTGCTCAAAGGCAAGTGCTAAAGTTCTGAAGACTGATTCCTAATGAACTTCTTCAAATGACTGAAGACTTGACGTATCAGATATCCTGCTAAGAAGGCTCTACTCATGCTTCGTCAATTTACCATCAGAAGCCTCTGAAGTTTGGAAGTCAAAATATTACTGTTGTGAACAACTGTACACACTGCTCAAGAAGATATCCTGTCACTTCTCTCATAGCAAAAAAGGAGATGTTTCAGTACAACTAACTATTACACAGCGTCTCTTTTCCAACAACCAACAGTATTTCAAACGGCTATATTTCTACTGGGTTATTTAAAGGAAAGAGTTCTCGCTTCTGAATGTATCGATTCATTCCATCAAAGGAGAATTGATCAAGTCATTGTGTGAATATAGCAACAACGATGAGTTCTCGTTGTAACACTTAGAATATCTAAAGCTATCACCATTTACACATGGCCATTGTTGTTGAAGCTCAAAGATCATCATTCAACACAACAATAATGAATTGGCACAGAAGTTGTTGATGAAGAAGACAGCATTGCAAATTAATCAAGTCAGCAACCACCTTCTTGTCTGCACTACATTGAAGATCTGAAGCAAGGATTTATTGCTCAAAGCTTGCTCACCCAAGAAGACAAAGAAGAAGAAGATCTACAAGATGTCAACAACTGTCAAATCATTATACATCTGTGTAGTTTCTTAGAATAGCAACGAGTTGCTGCTCACATCTTGCTTGAACACTTGTGTGTTCTTTGTACTTAAACTTAGGAGTAATCTGCTTGTTAAGAAGCATTATTGTAATCTCCAGTTAAACTAATTCTTGGTGAATTAGGATTCCTTAAGTGGTCAGTGTGACCGGAGACTCGAGAAGAAAATGATGAGATGTCATTGTGGGAAAATCCTGAAATTGGGTCAGTGGCGTTATATTCATTGCGATGAATCCCTGAACGTCTAGCTGTGAAAGCCTAGCAGTAGATCTTGCGAGATTGGAACCTGTAGGTAAATGTTCGTTATATTCATTAAGTTGAATCCCTGAATGGTTCATTACATGTTAGTCACAGTGCGGCTGTGGAAGTGGTTAGTCACTGGCTGTTGCCTGTGTATTTGTAATCGAGATTGATGATAGTGGATTAAGACCTTGTGTTCAAGGCGAAATCACCTGAGGAGCATGGACTGGATTAGCCTTTGTGGTGAACCAGGATATATCGTGTGTCCTTTACTCTTATGCTTAATGTTCTTATTTATGTTTCTATATTGAGTATCAGAACCTTACATAAGCAAGTCAGAACCTTGAAGCTTAACTCTAATAACCTTCCGCACTGCAAGTTCTAAGAAATGTAGTTTATGTTCAGACTCTTGTTGGTTCTCATGCTTCACACATAGCAAGTCTGAAAGTAACTTTTCCAGTATGAGTCTCTCAATGAACTCTGATGTTATCCTAAGTGCTTTAACGACAAGAAGCGAAAAGTTATCAAAAGAGTAAATACACAATTCCAACCCACCCCCCCCTTTCTTGTGTCTTTCTCGCACCATCAATGGTCATATGGTTAAAGTCTACTAAATCCTCAGGGTCATGGGTACCACACTAGGAAAGACAATGTTTTCACGACAATCGGTCATTCAATGTACGGGTACCTCGACTGATTCAGTGGGCTACCAGGATAGCTTGTTCGGTATTCACTCCTTATAAGTGTCTCCTGTCAATGCCACCCTTATCTTAAGGTTCTCTCAAACTAAATACGGGTATCCACATGCGTATTAATCGCATTCCCATTTGACAAAAAAATAAACACGGGCATGAAGTAGGAATAACAGTAAATATATATATATATATATATATATATATATATATATATAGTATATAGTATAGAAAATGCTAAATAACCTAGACCTATTAGGAACTCTAATCTTTTGACTCCCCAGCAGAGTCGCCATTTTTCTGTAGCGTGCGATTTTTGTCGGTGACGCGACCACCTTACCGCATTGGTTGGAATTGGATGCTACTTTCTGATCTCTTATTTATCCTATGAAGCTGGAAAGGAAAGGGAAGCTATCTAAAACTAACCTTGCACGCAAATGTTTTCTTTAACAAATGCTAAGAGATTGGGGGTCTGGGGTCAGGTTATACAATGGGGAGTTGTCAATTACCCATCCTATATATGGTTATCCATAGATTGTTTGGCATTTTCTTCTGTTATCTACTTACTGGTGTTTGTTTATCGTAAATTGGAAAGTTTCTCCTTTGGGAATGTTGAGAGAGTGTTTTTGTGAATTTTTGGTTTTTTAATGTTTTTGGTAAGGTACTGGACCTAAGATTTTTTATTAGTGTGCTCGCTAAGATTTTGTAATTTTATGCATACGTATTCTCGTTTAAAGAAAATAGGGAAATCAGAGCAATCGTAGTTCCTCCTATTCTATGGGAGGAAAATGATGTTTGGTGTCTTGTTCAAAGCCTAAGATTGAAGCTAAAAGGTTGAGTATTTGTGTCTTGTTTAAAGCCCAAGATTGAAGCTAAAAAGGTTTGCTGAGAGAGAATTTGTCATCTCTAAAGGGAGATATCTCATCTGTTTATCACAGTTGTTGGGTAAATAATTATAAAGGAGAATTACTTTAACTGGAATATATGGAATCCAGCAATGCCATAATTTCCTTTAAAAGGGATTTGTCCTGAAGGAGAAAACTTTAACTCAGTGTAGAGCAATGCCATTTTTCCTTAGGAATCTTTCATGATAAGAGAGGGACATTGGCTTGGATGTAAATAATCCAGAGGCTTGCCACTTACAGCAATTAGATGAAAGAAGGGATTTACCAGGATAAAGAGGGACTACAGCTTGGATTTTTGAATCAACAAGTGTGCCACTTACAGCAATTATCTGGGATTTAAGGTTTGTTTGATTGTCTATTTTGATGTGTGATGTATAGAGAAATGTCTTCCTACAGAGATATTTTGATTTCCTCTGAGGGGATGTTGATTTTTGTGTGCCTTGATCAAAGTCCAAGGTTGAAGCTAAAAGTTGACTCTGCTTAGGGAGATCATTATACAAAGCCTAATGAGGGGGCTGAAGAATACTTACTCAACAAGAGGGTGTTTTATCTATCTTGTACAAAGCCCAAGATTGAGGCTAAAAAAATGAATTGACTTTTTTGGGGAATACTTATATGTGTTCTTGTACAAATCCCAAGATTGAGGCTAAAAAAGAAGAATTGATTCCACTGGGGAGAAGTTTTATATGTGTCTTGTACAAAGCCCAAGATTGAGGCTAAAAGTTATTGACTCAGCTGGCGAATATTTTGTCTATCTTGTACAAAGCCCAAGATTGAGGCTAAAACTGCTAAGGGAAGAATCATTATACAAAGCCTAAGAGGAAGCTGGTTGGGGAATTTCTTATATGAATCCTAAGAGGAGGCTAACTTCTGCTGAGGATTATTGATATCTAGAGACAGGTCCAAATTGAGGAATCAACTCTTGCTGGGGATTGCAGAAGAGTTGAAATATTAGAGACCATGAGGTTCTGAGTTTTCTAAGGGTTTACTGGTAGTAATTTGACCCTAGCTGGGGAATTTAAACTGAAGGTTTACAAATTGAGTTTTAAAACCTATGGAGGTTTTAACTCTGGCGGTGAATGATGAAATGATCAGGGTTATTTCCTATTCCTTCAGGAAACTTGAGGGTTTCTTTGAGATCCAGGAGGAAATGAGACTGTCCAAGTCTACTGGTATGAGAAGGTTGATCTTTGTATGATGCCCAAAAAGAGGCTGATGTTTTAAGGGATGAGAATCAACCCTAAACTGGTCTCATGTTCTAACTCTTTGGAGGACTGCTCTAACAAAAGATGACTAGGTTTTGTCATATACTTGTAAGAGGTCTTTGGATCCTTGTACTAAGCCCAAAAGGAGGCTGAAAACTTCTAAGAAGCCTGAGGGTCCTTGTACAAAGCCCAAAAGGAGGCTGGGGATGCTTTTAAGAAGCCTGTGGGTCCAAACCTAAGAAAAGTTCAAAAAAGGTTTCACCGGGAATAATCCTTTCTTTAGTGAACACTTCGAGAGTTTGAAGAAATTCAGGAGAGGTTTCACCGGGAATTAATCCTCTCTGGGGAAATGAATTCCTTAGACAAATTTCTAAGTGGTGACAACCTTGAGAAAAGTTTCACCGGGAATAATGTCTTTCTCTGTTCCATATTGTATAAGCCCAAGAGGAGGCAAGATTGTATCTGGAATTTCCTACGGGGAACTAGTTTTGACTGTGTTGAAAGAGTGACCACTGGCTTAATTTAATCCTAGACCTAATTGCCGGGGAAAACTCTAAGCAAGTAATACAGGCATATATATATATATATATATACAGATGAGATATATATGAGCAAGTATGTAAAAAAGCTGGTAGAACTTACAGGTGAGCAAGCTTCCAGTGTTATAAACACAGCTGTATGGTCAGTTATTCAAGAAATTGAAGAAAGTTTTGATAACAACTATGAATTTGAATCTAAATCAAAAGGAAAGTTGTTTTAAAAGGAGGTTTGGGGCTTATACTCAAGGAGAGGCCCAGATGAATTCTTTTAAAAAGGCGACGATCGCGTCGTAGTTTTGAAAATCACAGAGGGACTTATACAATGACGGAGGCTCAAATTTATTGTATTTACAAAAGAGGTGGGCCTTACACTCTATTAGAGGTCCAAAGTTTATTTTTATGCAAGAGATGGGGCTTACAACTTAGGGAGAGGCCCAGATGAAAAACAACGATCGCACCGTTATTTTGAAAAACTGTACTGGGACTTATACAATGACTGAGGCCCAAATTTATTTATGTACAAAGGGATGGAACTTACACTCTATCAAGAGGCCCAAAAGTTTGAAAGATAAGAAATAATGGGACTTATAACTCAGGGAGTGGCCCAATGAAAGCCAGTGATCGCACCGTCGTTTTGAAAATCACGTCGAGACTTATACAATGACTGAGGCCCAAAAAAACGTTTGTGTAATAAGGGATGGGTCCTACACTCTAGAGGCCCAAAAAGTGTTTGAAAAAAGAAAGATGGGACTTACAACACAAGGGAGGCCCAGATTAAAATTGTTTGAAAACGGCGATCGCGCCGAGATTTTTGAAATCGTATCGGGACTTATACAATGACTGAGGCCCAAAAAAAGGTTTTGTATGACAAGGGGTGGGTCTTAAACTCTATTAGAGGCCAAAAAGTGTTTATGTTAAGTTTGAAAAATCAAAATTTAGAGAAAACCCTAATTTTGAATTTAAAAGATATAATTTTCAAAGGAAATTAAATAAAAAATGATATAAAATATCAAATATATTCAAAAACAAGTTGTAAACTTTGAAAAATATTTTGAAAAATCATGTTTAATCACATGAAAGCTTGAAATTCATTTGGAATGAAAAGATCAAAGTGAGAATTTCATTTTAAAATGTTTAAAAACAAATAAAATGAAATTAATTACAAAAATTCTAACTATATTAAATAAATAATATAAATTGGATTTTTTTTGTAAAATAAAATAATTTAACATTTTTGTGACTTTTTAAAAAAAGAACCATTCAAAAATGATAAAAAAATGAGAGAGAACTTAATTTTTGAAATCAATTAAATAAAATATCAAAATTTCAAATATTTGAAAATTTGAAAAAAGGCGCCAAGAACAAGGGAAGAACACGCACGACTTTGTTTTGCCCAGATTTGCATTTTCTCACTTTTCTCTCTGATTACTCAATGATTTTGCACGATTCAAACACCAATCTTGCTCGTTTTTGAACAAGGATCACAACCATATAGATTAATTGCATTTATATTAAGTATGGAGTGAGAAATTAAAGGATTAACTCAATAACCCTAGTTTTAGCATGAACACTATGAAATTCCATACACGATTCATACATAGCAATTGATTGAGGGTTATCACTCTATATACATGCTGGAACAAGATGGTAACTCAAAAATTCATTTATGATGCATGTAATATGTAGTTTGAAGGCTTCAGACATACCTCTTGCAGCTGGTGATCTAATCCTTTGTTGGAGGCGATACAGATGTTGTGTAATGATCTGGACAACTCCAATGGACCTCAAGTAATGTGTTTGAGGGCTTAGAATGGATTGAATCAACTCAGAACTTGTTATGGCACCTCAACTGCAAACAGACCAAAAGTTTGAGCAAATGGATGGTGACTTTGTAATTCTGATGTTCCAGATGTGTTTCAAGGCCATGGATCACTCATATATGATGTATATGAGGTGTTGGCATGATTGGTTTGGTTTGAATTACTTTCTATTTCGAAATTCGATAATGACTTGAAATAGAAGGCAAATCTGGTTTTTTGAGAGTGATTTTGAGGAAAGCATCAGTTTGTGTGCTTTGGTGTTCTTAAAATGATCACAAATGAGCTCTATTTATAGTAGAGCAAGTTTCTTTTGCAAGAAATAGTGAATGGCAACTGGTACAGGTCTTTAGCCAATGGTTGCATAAAGGAGTCCAAGTCTTCCATAACCATTGACTTGGGTCAGTGCAGTAGGCCTATGGTCCTTTGTTGCAGGGATAAGGCTTGACTCATTCAGTGATTAAAGACTCATTCCATGCCACCTCAATGCACCTCTTGAATACTTTGAAACAAAATGGGAGTTTTTGGATTTGGAACATTGAATTTCACTTGCCTACATGATGATTTTTGGTCTTGGGAGGCTTGTGGCTCAGAGATCTTTTGCCTTGATCTGATCTTCAATGTTTCTAGAAGGATTACAAGACTTGTAATTTCATAAATTAACCAATTCGAGCAAATGACCTATAATCTGTCTTGGGAAAAAACCAGTCTTTGATGCCATGTTCCAAGGGTTGTAACTCCCTACCCAAATTGAATTTGAAGATGATCTGGTACTTGTTGGAAAGCTCTCATGACATACTTTAACTTTGATGTTCAAGATTGGTCTTGGTTTAGCTTGGATCAAGGTGAAAAATGGCCTTAAAGTTGGTAAAAAATGAAACAAATTCTGACTTAAAATTTCACTAAATGTTGGAAAAAGTGGTCATTATCACTTTTTGTGATTTTGATCAATCCATAACGCAAAATCCATGAGGATTTAGAATGAGATGTAGTTGACATATTTGAAGTATGTAAGATGAACTTTCATTTGAGCTTTGGATGGGAGAAAAATTCCTTGTGGTTTAGGAGTGATGACCTTGCAAAGTTGGTACTAAATCACTATTGTCCCATAACTTAGAAAAATTTTGGTTTCTCATGGTTGTCCCTTTTGCAAGAAACCTCACTTTTCTTGATTTTTCTTGATGAATGATGATCAATATCATACATTAACATTGTTTTTGACTTAAGGGAACCATATTTGTGAGAAATTCCAAAAAGTCAAACTTGATTTTAGGCACAGTTGACTTTTTGTCAGATGAATTCCAAACTGTGTGATCCTTTATGAAATCAAGTCCTTGACCTAATTCAAACCTAATGGATGGATTCCATAGGTGTTTTAGGGTGTCTTGAACCATGTCCCAAGGTTTGAGAACATGTCTTGGTCAAAAGTCAAAGATACAGTTGACTTTTTCCTCAAAACCCTAATTGTGGTCTAGCTGAAATTGAAACTTGTGAACCAAGCTTCTTGGATCAATCCATTGTTGTAAATGGATCAATGTGGTGTATTTGAGGCCCTCAAATCATGTATTGAGGTTTTGGTTCATGCCTTGCCTCAAAAGTCAACTTAGGGGTGAATTAGTTCAAGAAACCCTAATTCCTGATTTTTTATGAATGCTTCCCCTGAGGTTATTTTGACTTGATGATTGGGTCCATGAAGTCCCCTTGAGCATCTTGGATCATGATTTGAAGTATTGGCTCATGCCCAGATGAAAATTTTCATCTGGAGGCCTTGGTCGACCAAAACCCTAATTTGGTGACACTAGCGGTCTTGAGGCTTGATCCACTTGGAATGTTGCAACCTTGTGCTTGATTCTTGATGTGGGAGACCTCTTGATCCTTCATAGGTGTTTGAGAGGTTAGAAAAATTGAATATCATGTCATTTCTTAATTGATCCTTTGTCAGAGTGTTCTGGGAGGGGTTGAAACCCTAATTCTTGATTGTAGTGAATGTTAAATAACCCTTGAGGAGACTGATGAGGCATGATGGTGTATCCATATTGTGGTGATGATTTTCACAATGATGGGAAATCTTGGTGATCAAAATTTGGGGTATGACACTATGGCTCAGCATGACTTCGATAATTCGATTTACCAAGCCGAAGAGGAGGTTAAAGAAGACGGTGAACTTCCTGAAGAGTTGGCCAGATTATTAAAGCAGGAGGAAAGGTTCATTCATCCGCATTAGGAGTCTATTGAAATTGTTAATCTTGGCACCGAGGATGCCAGAAAAGAGGTCAGAATCGGGGCTGCCTTGGAAGAAAATGTTAAGAAGAAATTGATTGAGATGCTGGGAGAATATGTTGACATCTTTGCTTGGTCTTACCAGGATATGCCTGGGCTTGATACGTATATTGTTGTGCATTGTTTACCTCTCAAAGAGGGTTGTCCTCTGGTCAAGCAGAAACTTATAAGAACTCGACCAGAGATGGCTATTAAGATCAAGGAAGAGGTTCAGAAGCAATTGGATGCCAGTTTTCTTGCTGTTACCAGTTATCCTCCATGGGTTGCAAACATTGTGCATGTACCTAATGTCGCTCCCGGGATTTTCATCCAAGTATAAACGCGAAAGTGGCACCGAAACAGAGTCGCCTGCAATGTGTATTTATCCCAAGAGAGGGAAAGGAAACACCGCATAAACCTGAGGGAAAGGAAAGAGCATGGTCTTGCGACCAAGAGAACTGGGTTCGGGAGTCGGTTACGCGAAGGGAAGGTATTAGCACCCCCACGCGTCCATCGTACCCGATGGGATCCACGCTTGCTTGTCTCGATCAAAGGGTGTAGAAAACTGGAGCTCCACTGCTACTGGAAAGGAAAAGGAACGAGAATGGAAAAGAACGAAGAAACAAATGTAGGGAAAATAAAAGAAGTGCTCGAATGGGCCCTACCCCACTGCCTACGTATCTCATCGGGAACATGAGAATCAGAGCGGCGTAGTTCCCCTCACTAGGGACGCTTTATTTGTATTTTTAGGGAACGGCTAACGTTCTAGCTCAAGTGTTGCAGACTCGCTGGACCGAGAATATTACCATCTTACAGGAGAACGAGTAGGAGCACGTTCGTATGTTGAGAGTGAGTGAGAGGAGAAAATAATTCCCGAAGGAAAGACGTTATTGTTGGTTTGAAGTTTTTTTTAAGCAAGAAGTGTTTTTTACAGTTATTTGTAACTTGCATTGAACTAAAGTCTTAAATACAGGAACGAATACTTCGTGCATCATCCCCAACAGGATGTACACTAGGTATCCTAGAAGAATGAGAGGAAGCCCCTCGTCCCCATTTCCCACATAGAAGGCTCGAGTGCAATACACGTTAATTTTTATTATGTGTTTTTTACTTTTATTTTGAGATGAGAAGAGAGAAAACACGAAGGAAACTCTAAAGGGAAACTAAGAGTCCTAATGTTATCATGCGTGGATGACCTATGGTTAGTGAGGCTTAGGAAGGACAGCCTAAAACCTAATGCTAATCCTACTCCAAGCTTAATCAAAAATTAAGTTGGACTAGGTAGCTCTAAAGGGAAAGAATCCAGGACTTAAACAAGTCTTGAGATTCATGGGATGAGAAAGAGTGAAAGAGAAGAAAAGAGAAGAAGAAGAAGGAAGATGAGATACAATAAATGGAAGCAAGCACATCATATCATAAATGTCCAACTCAAATCAACAAACATGTTTCAAAGATCAATGCAAAACAATTCAAGTAAGCATGCAAAGATAAACATGAAAGAATGCAAGCATACTTGTATGAAATGCACAATTAAGCATACATGGACTTCATATCAAAATGAAATGAGAAAGATAAGATGAAGATGAGTGCAAGTCAAAACCAAAATCATATTATCATCAATAATTCCTATGCAAAAGGAAATCATATCATGAAGCATTATAATCCAAAGAAGTTACAAAGCAAAAGGTAATGATGTTTATCATACAATTCAAACCAAATTCATTCAACTATGCTCAAGTAACATGAAAACCAAGTATAGAACTCAATGAGGCAGTAGCATATGCATCAATATCATATCAAAACCAAACTCAAGTCATACAAGTCCAAACATCAATCAACCCCTTCAAAACATGCACCAAAGTAAACTACAAAAAGAGGACAAAGTTCCAACACTTAAGCATACTCAAACATGATTCAAACATGATCCACAAATTGCAAAATTTAGTCTCAAAGGACCTCAACCAGGGGTAAACATCATATCAAAATCTCATTCAAATAATCACAAAGGAACCCAATCAATTAAGCATGGCAAATCAACTTGTGTAAAAAGATGTCAAGAGATGATCATGCATGAGTCACTTAAGCACAAATAAGCAAACATGTATCATATGACATTCAGAAATTGTGAAATTAAAACTGCAATGATCTAGGCCACAAGACAATCACATGCTAAAAGATCTCACAAAAATTCACAAGTTAAGCAACTCAACAATTAAGCAAAGATCAAGTGAGAAACATGAACTAACATGCAAAAGAGGGGGACCAAAATGCAATATGAAATGGTTTAAAAAATAAAAATAAAATGTTTTTATGCAATTCAATATGTTGGTGAAAGAATACAAAATGAATGGGTTCAAAATCATGTATAGATGATGAGAAATAAAATCAGCGAGGTAGGGTATGTACAATCGAAACAATTCAAAAAGAAATCAATTAAACAAATAATTCAGATGCCAAAAATAAAATAAAAATAAAATAAAATAAAGTTTGGAAAAATTTTATAAAACTAAAATTATGCTTCATGAATTTTTTCATAATTTTTGGATGCATAAAAATGATTTTAAAAATTAAAATGCAAAACAAATGCAAAGAAAATAAAATAAAATGAAAAGGAAATCAGGGGGTGCAACCAGTAGCCCACCCACGTTGAAACATAATAAAAGGCCCAAAAGAGGGGTGTGAAAAGCAAAGCCCAAGGCTAATAGTCCACTGGCGAAGTCAACAGGTACACATGGATTTAGTCAAACATCAGATTTTATAACAGCCATAAGATCAATCTAACGCTCCCTACCAAGTCAAACAAAAGTGCATAGTAATCAAGATCAATGGCACAGATCACCAAGCACATCATAACCAATGTATACACGCGCACACAATCAATAAGACCACAATAGAACCCCACGTGAGCAACACATGCATTTTTTAATGTGTTGACAATTAAATAACCATCAGATGCATCAGACGCTTGGAAATCAGTCAACATTTCAAAAAGTAATTAAGATGAGTGGCTTAAATTGAGGCACACGATAGCACACCTAGGCTAGCATACACACACACACACCATTAAATTAAAATTAGAAATTAAAAAACGTGGCAAGTTGTGGACCAATAGATCAAACAAATCAACGGCCAGGACTTCATCTTCTTCCCTCAAACCCTTGTCGGATGGAAAACTGAACCAGTCGCCGGAGCTAGGGCTCCGGTCACCCTCTCCGGTGAGCTGCAACAAAAACTTTTCCAGAAATTGCATACGAGTATACCATTCGAACCAGATTTTCACAAGGATTCTAAATATGCAATCCAAATCATCAAACAAACAACAATAAAGCAAATCGAACAAAAGAAAGTTTAGATCCAAAACTTCAAACTCAAAATACATACGATTCACACGTCCAAATTTCAAACAAAACACATTAGCATGCTCAGTGGACCTCGTAGATCATTATGCACACTTAAAATTCAAGTTTTAAGAGCATGAAAAGTTCACCAACCTGAGATCTTGAAGAGCTTAAAATACTCCTAGAAAACCAGAGATGAGCTGCAGATCTAGCCTTAGGAACCTCTAATTGCAAAATAAATGCAATTAGAGCTTGAATATGGTCTGGATCTTGAGTTTTGAAGAAGAGGTTTCCAAATTCGAACCCTATGATATCCTTGATTATAGCTTTAGATGATGATTGATTTGCATTCTATGAACTTCAAGGATTCAGATGATGAAAGAATTTCTCCAAAAGCTCTCAAGGTGAGAGAGAATCGAAGAAGAGAAAGTGAGGAGTGAAAAATGGATTCTGAGCCAAAATGAATGCATGACCTAGTTTTGGAGGCATGAGTTAGCTTATATACTCTCCATTAGGTCCCTGATTATGATTAGCAAGTGATTAATCCTTTGATTAGTGAGATTGGAGTGATTTTGCCAAAATGCATTTTGTGTTTAAACCCTTAATTCTCACGTGCAAGCTCAATGAAATCAGCATGATTCACTTGCATTCCACTTGCTAACCACACCTGAATTGTACTTGGGCTTTGCAATGACTTGGTTGGTGAGTTTTTGATCCATTTGTAATTTTGAACTTTGTTGAATAAGTGAGGTACATGGCATGGAATGACTTGATTCAAAAGCCAAATCTGATCCAAATGAGGTGTACTTTGATGTTGTAATGAGACATGAACCAATAAAACCAATTACAAGTCCATTTGTGCCAAAATGCAAAAGGTGGAAAAAAGTGATATATGGAAAACCTCAAAATGCACCTTGCATTGTTTTGACCATAACTAGAGTTCCACAAATGATATGGAGATGTTCTAGTACTTTTTGGAAATGGGAGAGAAAGATATTCAACTTTCATGTTGGAGGAAAATTCATTTGGAGCTTCCTTGATGATGAAAAGTCAAGTTGAATGTGGTGGAAAAGTTGTCAAAAATGGAAAGTTCTCATTATAGGTCATTTTCCAAATTTAGTAACTTTTGCACAAACTCTTGATTCTTGATGAATGATGTGAAACTTGACCCTTGAAGACCATATGAGGATGTGAGACCTTGAAAACCATGAAAAGAACCTCAAAATTCCACAGTTGACTTTCTCCTTTACAGTTGACTTTTCTTGGTTCACAAGCAACTGATACACTGAACATCTTCCCCAAAGAACCAATGACCAAGATTCCATCCATGAACACTTAAGAACATAAGGAATACCATGAGATCAAGTCTTGCCCCAAAAAATCAGAGATAAACTGATTTTAGGTCAAACCCTAATTTTGGCACCCTCTGGTTAGGAGGAAATAACACATCCTCCAAATCCAAATTCCTCTGAATATGATGTGTATCTTTTCAAACAATGATGAGATATGCCCTTTAGAGATGATAAAAACTCAAAGAGCTTGCCCATTTGAGGGTCAGATCCCAACTTTGGACTACCTTGTGTAGAAAATTATGCACTGTCCAATCTTTTTGGTGAATTCCCTTCCTTCAATGACTTGTGAGATCAAATGGAGATGATACATGATGTAAGAGATTCTTGAGGCTTTTGAGAAACACTTGGTCTTATTCTTTAGCTTTGGATGATCAACACCTTAGAGGATCACCTGATCACATGCCCTTATGCAAGATGCAATGCTAAATGCTTGATGTTTTATTTTTCTATGCTTGAATGCAATGCAAATGCAATGAAAGCTTGTGCTAAAAGATATGAAGAAAGGAGAGGGCAAATTTTGGGGTATTACACCTAAGAAAGATGGTAAGGTACGAATATGTGTTGATTACAGGGATCTAAATAAATCAAGCCCAAAAGATGATTTCCCGCTTCCTCACATTGATGTGTTAGTGGACAATACTGCCCAATTTTCAGTGTTTTCTTTCATGTATGGCTTCTCTGGGTACAATGAAATCAAAATAGCCCCATAGGACATGGAGAAAACAACATTGATTACCCCGTGGGGAACCTTCTGTTACAAGGTAATGCCTTTTGGATTGAAGAATGCCAAGGAAACTTATCAGCGGACAATGTTGGAGAAAACCAGGTAATGCCCCGTCGAGGTACTCAATGTTGGAGAAAACATGTTGTGCACTTGCGTGGGCATCCAAGCGCCTGAGGCAGTATATGTTAACTCACACAACCCTGTTGATATCGAAGATGGATCCAATCAAATATGTGTTTGAGAAGCAAGCTCTCACCGAAAGGAATCCCGTAGGCAAATGATTCTGACAGAATATGATATTCAATATGTCATCCAGAAAGCATTCAAGGGTAGTGTTTTGTCAGACTATCTTGCTCAACAACCGATTGATAATTATCAGCCAATGAAATTCAACTTTCCTGAAGAGGATGTTATGTACTTATAGGCTAAAGACTATGATGAACTGTTGCTAGATGAAGGACCTAAACCTGGGTCCCGCTGGGGACTGATTTTTGATGGGGCTGTTAATGCTTATGGCAACGGAATTGGGGAAATCATCATCACTCCCAAGGGTTCTCATATCCCTTTCACCGCAAGATTGACATTTGATTGAACCAACAACATATTGGAATACGAGGCTTGTATCATAGGGTTGGAAGAGGCTATTGATTTTAGGATCAAAATCCATGATGTGTACGGTGATTCAGCTTTGGTTATCAACCAGATCAAAAGGGAGTGAGAGACTCGTTAGGTCAACCTAAAACCATATAAAGACTATGCCAGAAGGTTACTGCCTTTCTTTGATATAATCTAATTTCATTATGTACCCCGGACAGAAACTCAGATGGCAGATGCATTGGCAACATTGGTATCCATGTACAAAGTGAATCGGTGGAATGAGATACCTGAAATCAGAATTATTCGCCTCAACAGGCCCGCTCATGTCTTTGCAACATAAAAAGTGATGGATGATAAGCCTTGGTTCCATAATATCAAGTGCTTCCTTAAAAGTCAAGAGTACCCATCAGGGGCATCTAGCAAAGATAAAAAGACTCTGAGGAGATTGGCTGGTAATTTCTTCATAAATGAGGACGTGTTGTATAAGTGGAACTTCGACATGGTCTTGATCAGATGCGTGGATTGACATGAAGCAAACATGTTGATGGAAGAAGTTCAGGAGGGCTCTTTCGGTACCCTTGCCAATGGGCATGCAATGGCTAGAAAGTTGTTGAGAGCAGGATATTACTGGATGACCGTGGAATCTGACTATTTCAAGTATGCAAGGAAGTGTCATAAATGCCAGATTTATGCGGATAAAGTGCATGCTCCGCCCATTCCCCTAAATGTGTTTACCTCTCCCTGGCCCTTTACTATGTGGGGCATCGATATGATTGGACGGATTGAGTCGACTGCTTCCAATGAACATCGCTTGATCTTAGTTACCATTGATTATTTCACCAAGTGGGTAGAAGAGACCTCGTTTGCAAATGTTACCGAATAAGTGATTGCCCGTTTCATAAAGAAGGACATCGTATGTCGTTATGGGATCCCTGGGAGGATCATTACTGATAATGGTTCAAATTTGAATAACAAGATGGTGAAGGAGTTGCGCCAAAACTTCAAGATTGAACATCATAATTCTTCTCCATATCGTATGAAGATGAATGGTTATGTTGAGGCAGCTAACAAGAATATTAAGAATATTGTGCAGAAGATGGTCGTAACATACAAAGATTGGCATGAGATGTTGTCATTTGCCTTGCATGGTTATCGTACTTCAATGCGTATCTCAACAGGGGTAACCCCTTTCTCCTTTGTGTATGATATGGAAGCAGTCCTGCCATTAGAAGTTGAGATTCCTTCTTTAAGGATCATGACGGATGTAAAGCTCGAGGAAGCTGAGTGGATTCAGGCCACGTTTGATCAGCTAAACCTCATTGAAGAAAAGAGAATGGCAGCCATTTCTCGTGGACAGTTATATCAAAGCAGAATGAAAAAGGCGTTTGATCAGAAAGTGCGTCCTCGGTGTTTCCAGAAGGGTGACTTACTGTTGAAAAGGATCTTACCTCCTCAGACGGATCACAGGGGCAAGTGGACCCCAAATTACAAAGGACCATACATTATGAGAAAGGTTTTCTCTGGCGGGGCCTTGATGTTCTCAACTATGGATGGTGAAGATTTTACATCCCCTGTGAATGCAGACCCAGTCAAAAAATACTTCGCATAAAAAGAGACCCGATGGACCGCAAAAAGAATAGGTCCAAACAAAAATGGGCATCTCGGCGACCCATAAAAAAGAAGGTTCGGGAAAAAATTAGGGATAAAAAAGGAAAAAAGAATTGAATAAACCTGCAAAGTTAAAAACCTGAAAAGGAGACTTTGGATAAAAAAGGGTATCCCGGTGGATTGAAAACCCGAAAGGGCGATCCAGGAAAAAGTTAGGGATTTAAAACCGAGAGGCTGCGATTTAAGTTCTTGTCTCATTTCAACAAGTGGGAATTCCAATGGATGGGAATCAGTCCAATTAATCTCTTTAGAAAGCTGAGTATTTGAGAGCGTCAGAGACATACGAGTCATAGCCGAGTCGGAACTTGATGGAAATTTTTTTCCACATTGCCAATCAGTGTATTTTCTCTTTGTTTGTGTAATTACCTCTTTTAGGAATTGCTTCCTGATGTAAATGCCTATTTACAGGCCATTTTCAATTAATAAAATTTATTTTCATTCAAAAGCTTTCCTCTCGTTTTTATTTTACTGTTTTGTTTACATAAACGTCCGATATTTTTATAAAAATTGCATTTAAAAACATTGGAGCTTTACAAAGCATGCTAAAAACATTTATAATTGCCTGAATTTTGAATGTCTTGAGTGATAATCGAGGTTACCATGCTGTACCAGGGACACAATTTTCTTTTGCATGAATGTTTTTCTCCAGCAACAATTGATGCATAGTCCAGAAGATGGAAGACTCGAAAGAATATTAAAGTATGAGACCTTGTGTATTTCACCCCGGCAAAGACCGTTCAGGTTTTACCTTCATCGGTAGAGCACCATGATATTTTTTATTGCTTTCCCCAGCAAGGGTCTAGAAGTTTGTTTTCCTCAGCCAGCGTCGAAATTGGCTGTGCTCTAAGCAGATTTTCTTCCCCAGCGGTAGGGTGTTTTCTCATCCCCAGTAGTAGGATGTTTGTATGCCCTACAAAGCAAGGTGGCAGATATCTCCATTCAGACAAGGTCAGGTGATGTTCCCCACATATTAGAGCCCAATAGTTATTGGCATTTTCCAGCAGTGTGCTCGGTATTATTCCCCAACAGAGTAATATGCCCGATATTCTTCCCCAGCCGAGCTGATATCGTCATCAGTTATTAGTTTCTTCAGCAGATGGAAACCAATAGTGGTTGGTACCCCATCAGGTCAAAACCCAATCATCATTGGCACAACTTCTCATCATGATCCTGGTTATCCCTTCCCCAACAGTCACCTGTTGTTATTGCTTTCCCCACAGACTGGAAATTTAGATGGGTTCTCCAGCAGGGTTGAGATTCAGACATTTCATCCCCAGCGGACTCGTTTGTTGCACTTTCCCCAGTGGAGTGTCCTTTTTGGATCTCATAATCATTGTTGCATTACATTCTCAGTCGCGTAGCATTTCCATTCATATGGAGCATTACGCCATGGAGAAATTTAAACATGCATGCGAAACATAAGCCAGGTTTGGTACCCTCCATTCCAACTTATTTCCCCATCAGAGACAAGACCACTGTAATCCCAGAGAGATCAGCAAGCATTGTCCCCAAACATGTGCTTTGACCAACCCTTAGGATCGTAGACTCGTCAATCTTACCCTGTGTTTGTCTTCTTTTCCCTAGCAGATTTGTATGTCTTAGACTCTTTATCCCTTTGCAAAGTATCATGGACTTCTTCTTTTTCCCCGTAGAGGCGTCTCTTTGTGAATGCTTGTCCTCTCACCCTTCGTCCGGGTGGTAGATCAATCAATATATCCCCTCAGAGTCATCTGGAAGTTTGTTCTATTGCATCACACCCTTCATTCGGGTGTTAGATCTGCTAATCTCAATCTTTTCGTGATCCTCGGCTTCAGATAACACTTGTATGTGTTTATCTCCATTTCTTCAATACTTCGTCCGTATTAATCTTAAACACCCGTCCGTGTTTATCTCAGTTTCTTCAATACTTCGTCTGCATTGATCTTAAACACTCGTCCGTGTTTATTTAATTTCTTCAATACTCGTTCGTAATGATCGTAGACACTCGTCGTGTTTATTTTAGCTTCTTCGTTACTCGTCTGTATTGATATTCAACACTCGTCCATGTTTATTTCATTTCTTCAATACTCTTCCGTATTGATCATAGAGACTCGTCGTGTTTATTTCAGCTTCTTTGATACTCGTCTGTATTGATATTCAACACTCGTCTGTGTTTATCTCGATTTCTTCAATACTTCATTCGTATTGATCTTCAACACTCATCCGTGTTTATTTCATTTCTTAAATACTCCGTCCGTATTTATCTTAAACACTCGTCCGTGTTTATTTCATTTCATCAATACTCGTCCGTATTGATCTTCAACACTCGTCCGTGTTTATTTCATTTCTTCAATATTTCGTCCATATTGATCTTAAACACTCGTCTGTGTTTATCCCCAGTGCAGACGTCACTCGTTCGTATTGACCTTAAACACTCTTCCATGTTCATTTTCTTTTCAATACTCGTATGTATTCATTCTCAACTCCCGTCTGTGTTAAATGTACCATTCCTTGTCACTCGTCTGTGATATTTCCTTTTCTTAGCAATTTCATTTGCTCTTTCCCCCATAGGAGGTTTCTTTTTCCCCTACAGACCATAGATAAATAAGGCAAGAATAGCCTCAAAAGCATCCATACTCCCCATAGTAGCAAAGGTAGAAGCTTTCCCCATCAAGAACTTGGCACTAATCCCAATAATTCCTCCTTTGGTGACAAACTTTCCCTTAAGATCAGACTCTCTAAGATGAATAGCTTTGGCAATAACCTTGAGTGTAGGAACTTCCTCTAAACCACTGAAAGGGATCTTGTCTGAAATAGGCAAACATATCCAATAGGAGTACTCTTCTAAAGTTGGCACAAGTTGATAGTCAGGAAAAGTGAAGCAATGGTGCAACGGATCATAGAACTGAATCAAGGTGTTGAGAACCTCATCTTCCATATCAGTCTTCAGAATGGACAAAAGTATACCGTAACGGCCTCTAAAATCCACGAGACTAGATACCAAAGATCCAAGCTTTCTCAACTCTCGTAGACCGTGACTTTTGAAACTATACTTTTGCGTATTACTTCTTCCAAGATCCATAATCACTGACATCTGAAATATTTACAAAAAGCACCTCTAAGTTCCTTGAAATCTTGAGAAAAAAATGCTCATGAAGGCATGAGTGCATGGATGCAACAACCACAAATGAGATCATACAAGGCACACGAGTTCAAGGTTCCGAGCCACAAGCATGGAGCCAAGGGTGAGAACAAACCCACAATGGTGTGTGCTAAGGGTATAAACACCTGTAGAACAAGGTTCTAAAATGTTCCCAGAGTCACAATTCCATCTTTTAGATATTACCGGTATGAACGACTACTCGCCTACCAGTAATATTCTCAAGAGAAACTCGTCCGAGTGTAGTATCGCATGACAATCACCTCAGGTCTACACCTAGATATTCTCACACTACATCCTAATAGGCCAAGATGGGTTAAAGGTTCTACGGCCCCCAGCTTCTCGAGCTCCCAGGTCGGAAAAAGTAATGTCAATCATGACTACTTGTATGACATCAGTAATTCCAAAGGGGCCTCCACTGAGCAGTGGATCTCGACTTGACATGTAAAGGACATCTCCTCGATTATACAACACATCCTATCATAAGAGCTCTCAGGTCCGGGTATAGAACCTATCTCACCACACAGAGATCACCAAGCACCCAAACAGAACAAGCAATAACAAACAAATCAAATAAACAAGCGTAAATAAATCAAAGTAGGCTGAACCCACTAGGAACCAGAGATCCCCAGCAGAGTCGCCACTTTTCTGGAGCGGTAAAAATTGTGAGTGTAAGATATTGAATAACTTAATCCGTAAAACAAGAGTTGCCACCGCATTTTTATTTTATCCAAAAGGAAAGGAAAAGAGCGAACAAAACCTAAACAAGTTCTAAACAAGAACAAAACAAATAGATACAGGGTAAGGGGGTTGGTTACGCGATGGGAAGGTGTTAGCACCCAAAACATCTATATTACTCTATAGGAAACCTTTGAAATATCTACGTTTTTTGGTTTGAAAAGGTTTGTTTGAAATGAAATTAGGGAGATGAGAAGAGAAACATTTTTTAAGATTTTTGTGTTTGGAGAGACTTCTTGAGCCTCATGCCTACATACCCACAAAGTGCAATATAGGATAAAAACCCAGTAGTTCGTGGTACAAATAACAAAATTGGTTTTTTTGGTTCATTTTAAATGAAAAAACAAGTTGTCATTTTAAGGAGAAAACAACAACTAGTCGCCCACAAGTATAAGAAAACAACATTTGCATCCTAAGTGGAAAATGTCAACATCTTTAATAATATGGGGAATAAGAGAATTATATCTCAACTATAAAAATGACTCATATCTAAACCTTGTGAAAAGTTTTAAATGAAAAAGTGCACAAAGGCACAAAAGTTTGAATGAATTTAAGTGTTTTTTAGGTATTTTTGAAATGGTCAAAGTATATTTAACATTGATTGACATTTGTTAAAGTAAAAAAAGAGTTCTGAAAATCACTTGACAAAAGTCAATGTTTATTTATGAAAGAGGTTATAGTTTGAAAGCAAGAAGGTTTTGAAAAAAAAGAGAAGATTTTGAAAATTGAAGAAGGGGAGGAGATGAAGTGACTACCCTAAAACATAAAATAAAAGCTAAAGAAGGAAAGATCTAACCACACAAGAAGCAAACACTTGACAACAAGTCAACATAAGCATTCCTCTTCCTTTTGGATTTAAACCACAAGCATAATAACCAGATGCATTAAAGCATCAGAGGGAGTCCCAAGTTAAGCCATAGCAAAGTTAAAGTAAGGTCTTCCCAAAGGTTAACAGCCAATTAGGAGAGTCATTCATCAGATGATTTTCATAATTTCAAAGTATCAACACCTACACACAGAAAATTTCCCAACAAACAGACAAAGGTAACACAAAGGTCCAAGGTCTCAAACTCCAAGAGCATATGGAAAGGATCCTAGATCTAAATCCGAAGTCCAAGTCAAATCATAAGGTCACAATAGTCCGAGATTAAGAGAACCAAGTTTTTTTTTAAGTGTTTTGGTATTTATTAATGTCTTAAGAGAAATATGGTCCAAGTGGACAAAATAAAAAGAGCATAAGCATAAACAAAGGTCCAAATGGACAAAAAGAAAATCAAGACAATAATATGATTTTAAATGCTAAAAGTAAAAGGCATAAAATAAATGACAAGAATTAAAGAACAAAAATTAAATGGCACAAAGTAAAGTTAGTGCAACTATATAGTCAATAGGTTAGTATTAGTGATGAAGAAAAATTTATCGTTTTTCGGAGAATACTCGACTAGTCAACCATAAGTATGAAAACATGAATCTATACACCATTAAGAGAAGGGCTCCAACTTGGATAAAATCGACAAGTATGCCACTAGCTCTCTTAATGACAAAGAGAAAATCTATTTCACACCATACTATGGAGAGTAGGAGGTTGACAATCTCGCTTACAAAAACAACTTGATTTCTGATTCGGGACAAAATGTAGCGCTATGTTAAGAAATCGTAGCACGGCCTATAAAGAAGGTCATACTATGGGAGGCCGGTCAATAACGATATTTGTGCTAATACAAGCTAGAGAAGAAACATATAAGTCACTCTCCTAAAGCTTGCCACACTAAAAGAAAAGAAGGATTGGTCTCATCTTGATCAAGAACTTAAAAGAAAAGTTCCATGACATTTAATATTTTCATTGACCAAAAGAAAAAAAAGGGAAGAGGGGAGAAGGGGAACCAAATTGAATTATATCATTTGGATCATTCCATCTTCAATTTCCATCACTCTTCTTGGTGGATTAAAGTACTCAACCTATCATTAAATTAAAGCACCTAAAATGAATCAAATGATCCACTTAAAGATAGATTTGAACTAATGAAGATTTATCCAACTTCATCATACACCCAAAGTCCATGGAATTTGAAGAGAAATTTTGATCAACAAAATTATAATCCAAGGCAAAATAGAGGAAAAAAGGAAGAAAGAAGAAAAGGAAACAAAGTTGTCCCAAAAAAACAAGCTCAAAACTGCCATCAGCGCAGGTGTAATCGATTAACCAAATAGTGTTAATCAATTACATTATGAAAAATAAAACTAATCAGGGCGCACCAAAGGGGGTGCAGTTGATTAACACTATTATGTTAATCGATTACACCTGCAACAACAGCAGAAACTGAGTTTTAAAAATCTTATTTCCGCAATCACTTCCACATTCAAACACCAAATGATAATGTATGCAATTGAGCACAAAAATTCCAGCAATTATCATCAAACAAACACCAATGCAATCCAAAATACAAATCCAATGGATCAAGAAACACACAATTCACGAGAGATTACATGGTGAAATATGTGAATTAAACACAAACAAAGTTAGATCCAAGAATTACCAACTAAATCTGAATTTGCTTCAAAATCAACTTCAAAGAATGATCTCCAAAACTTAGATTCAACAGAACTTGATGAAGAAGTGTTTTGATGGAGGTTTAGCTCAAAGATTAACAAGCTTCAATGAAAAGCTTGCTAACTTTCAATGGATAGAGCTTTGGTAAGGTTGGGGAAGATGAACAAATGGAGAAAATGGGTGAAGAATTCAAAAAAAGTGAGAAAGAATTCAAATGTGATGTGTAGAGAATTCAAAAAATTGAAGGAAAAATGATTGAAAAGTTAGATTAGAATGGAGGGAATTTGTTTAAATAGAGGCTAGGTTTGGAGCACAATTAGGCTTGGAAATTGGTTTGGAGTGCAAATCAAAGATCAATTGGTTCAATTTGGGTCTAGAAATGAGGGTGTATGGTGGAATTCAATTATGATGATGTAAGGGAATAATGTGTAACTGATATTTTGCTGATATAGAATGTTCCATCTGATGTAAGAGTGAATCATTAAAGTGCAAATGGGTGATCTTCCTCAAGCGCAAACACACAGAGAAGGGCAAAAGGCCCAAAGCTTGTGATCTTGCTTGTGATGTCATGATGCAAAATGAAGTGGGATCTTAGGGGTAAAAATTGGGGTATTACACCATATAATAAATGGTTTATAGCTAGGGTTTTCGAGAGACAATTACCTTTTCCTTACGAACCTCCTATACACACAAAGCCTCTTGAGCTTACCCATGTTCCTAAGGCAGAATATAATAAGCTAAAGCTCTTGGTGGAAAAGTTGACAAAAGAAAATGAGGAACTACAAGCTGAGATTCACAAAGCAGATGTTTAGAGTAGCAAGTTCAAAAAGAAGATTGAAAGTGCGAAAGGCCAGATGGTTGAAAGCAGTAAGAAGTTAAAACTAGAGACTGACTTGAGAGTTATGTGCCAGAATGGGTTTGATGGGGCTGATCTGGATTAAAAACTCTTCGTCAACGTTTGAAAGAAACTGAGAAGTCTCGTGGTAAAGCTAGGAACTTCTATGAGCTGGCTTCCGCTGAAAAGAAGAAGACTAGAGAGAAACTTGAAGCTGATATTGATAAGTTTGAAATCTAGCTTAGGGGCGCCTTGGCAAGAGCAGAAGAAGAGCATCGTCTCAAGGAGGCAGCCATAAGAACCTCACGTTACACTCCTAAGATGTGGGATGACAAGTGCAAGGAAGTAAAAACTTCTCAAGAGTTGGCAGAACACTGGAAGGATCGTTTTGAGTCCTTAAAAAAGGACAACTTACACTGGATTACAAGAGAGAAGTCCCTCAATGAACTGCTGAACATCCATGTGAAGTCCCTTGAGATCTGTCAACCTGCCTTGAAGTTGAAACTCTTCGAGATATCCTCACGCCAAGAGTGACTCCCTACTAAATATTTTCAAACAAAACTATATAGGAGAAAATCACCAACAAAGACAAGTCGATCTCAAGACATACTGCCCAAATTTTATACTGTATCATTATAACAAGGACTAAATATATGCATCTTCGATTTGTTTTATCATACCATCATCAGGACCGACCTCGTCTACTAATCGGCCGTCCACGTAAATTTGTAATTTCACAAACTTTCAACTAAAACATTTCGCCCCTACGCAGCTCATGCTTGCGGGAATGTGTGCCTTTAGACCTATCTTTAGCAGATGTGCTTAATATTATGACGAACAACACACCCTAGGTTTAGGCCGAGCTATATGCAACTTTTGACAGTATCGAAAGAGCCCATCCTAAAATAACAATGTAAATGTCATGCCAATGTAAACCCTTCACCCATACACGTCTTGTGCTTAGGGATTGTGTGCTGATATATCTACAAAAATATAAGCTCACCCAACTTCATCCCTCTAATAAGGATTCTTGGTAAGACATTGGAGAATACTCCATAAAGGATGACATGCTTAAAGCAACCGAACTGTAAATATCTGACATCTTGGTTGACCTCAAAAAAGTATTTCTCCCCTACACGACTCATACTTGAGGGATTGTGACAATATATTACATCTTGGCAGGTCTCAATAAAACATTCTGCCACTTAAACGGCATATGATTGAGGGATTGTGTAAATGCCCAACCTCTTGACGGACTACATAAATGCCTAGCCTCTTGGTAGGTCTTAGAAAAGCATTTCGACCATAACACAACTCATGTTTGGGGATTGTGTACGTATCTGATCTATTTTGATTCAGGTTATCAAGAGTGGATTGGGTCGTAGCTCGCCCAGTAGTGTGAGGCTAAATTATAATAGCTAGTGGACTAGACAAATCCTTTTGGTCCAAAACTAATATGGAGGGAATATTTAGATATGAAAAATTGAAATAAGAGGATAGCATATTTATGGATGATTGGTAAAATTATGGCCTAAGATATGTCAATAAAGTCTGATTTCAATTGACATTAAGAGCTCGCGTTAATCAAGGACAATCATCTTAATGTTCTTTATTGAATTATAAGTGTTAATTTGGTCGGAACTATTATCTAAAAAAGATAATAATAAAAAAAAAAATACGTGTGCAATTTACAGAGTATCTGACTACAACTTTTTTTAGCCTCGTTGATGCACTGATGTACCTTTTATGAGTACAAATTTCTCAAAATAAATTTTAATCAAACAAATATCCCAATCTTAAGTTCTAAGACATTCTAAGAACATTAGAATTATTAACAAGTATATTAAAATATTAAATAAACAATTTATATTACAACCTTCTATCGAAGACATTACAAATTATTGACTAGTTCAAAATTAAAATTACAACTTTTTATTATTTTAATAACAAAATTAAAAATATCAAATAATTGAATAGCCTTAATAGTAATTAAACCATGCATTTCTACTAAGAAGACGACTATATACATTCTTTTGTTTCCTGTCAATTCCGACACAGTATCTAGTATCTGTTGACATCTTTACATCATTTAGTAGCACATTGTAACCTTTTGTTGAAAGAGGAAAAAGTATGAGATAAATTTGTAAAGTACATCTTGTCTTGTTTGTGCCAAACAGCTTTAGCTTTTATCCTCTTGTGCTTATACTTGAACAAAATGTATTAGATTGAAGCATCTTCCAATGTAGATCGGTATAAGCAAGAAAAATGAACTTTTCTCTTAAGAATGGATTTATTCATCAACTCTTTTTTATAGTTTTTTTAAAGCCTTTCGTGATTTTGCGATCAAAGACGGGAAATACTATAATTAGTCATAAGCTTGAACCTGTACCAATATTACCGATAAATACATAGTAGCTTTTAAGTTTCTTTTTTCAAGCTTATAAAAAAACTTCTTTTTGAGAGAATATATATAACTCATTTAATGAATATGTTTGTCTATTTCATATAAATAAAAAATAATTAAAGAGAAACACACATGTTTCTTAAATGAACTTTTTAATATCAATAATTTAATTTTAATCTACAGACTAATAATTATTCTTATCATTTTCATATAAAAATAATATATATATATATATATATATATATATATATATATATATATATATATGGAAATGCTAACATACACCTAAAATAGGTGGGCCTCACACAAAAATACACTACATTTATTTTCTTTCTATTTTTTTTCTTCATCTTTCTAATGTGGGTCCCATCCAAAATTAGTGGGTCTCACACAAAAATACACTAATGTGTATGTTGCTAATGCACATCTACATGGGTGTGCATTAGCATAACCCTATATATATATATATATATATATACTCCCTCTGTCCTAAAATATAAAAGAAAAAAATGCATTTTTTTTGTTCCAAAATATAAGCGAAAAAATCAATTTTCATCATTTTCAAGATAAAATTAAATGCAAGTTGCATTTAATTTGCTTTTTCTCTCATCTTTTCTATAAACAACAACCAATTAGAATTGTTTTTACATCTTTTAAAACAAATTTTTTCAACAAAACTTAGCCAAACTATTATGTTTTTTACTTTTCTTAATAAATGTATTTTGGAATTGTTCTCTTATATTTTTTCGACGGAGAGAGTATATATATATATATATATATATATATATATATATATATATATATTTGAATTTGTGCCTTTACGTATTAAATATTTATACAATCTTTTGCCATCTAAATAGATATATTTTGAATTTCTGTCTTTACGTATTAAATATGTCTTCAATCTTTTATCATCTAAATTTGGTTGAAAGTCACAATCTTTAATTTGCTATTGCTCTATGTTGGTCAATGACCCATAAAGACTTCACTACTTAATGATCTATTTGTAGATTCACATTATTTAGAGTCGCACAGGAATCGACACTTCATTCATTAACATTGTTAATCTATATCTAACAGTTGCGCCCGCACACTATGTCTAACAAACCGAAAACAAATTTAATTGTCTCCTGTATATAAGTCTGACTCTGAGTCCTATTTAGGTGCACTTTCACTTATACTTGTAAAGTTTCTCCTCATTCATGAGTGTTGGGGTGCTAACCTTTTGCAAGTACTTTTTATGATCACAAAAAAATTGTCACCACCGTACCAAAAGTCTCAAATTAGTGGTCACCATCAACATTTCATCAATTCTCTGTTTCAACACAAATTAGTTAAGTCGTCTATGAGAATTGTTTTTTGATTCTTTGAATTCATATTCGATTCTCTCAGATGTAATATTACAACTCTAAAAAATCACAAATGTTTTACCAACCATTTTTCTGCTACTCCTCCGGTGGTTGGTTTAAAAGCAACTTGCATTTGAATCGCTACCAACTATTTTCAAATAACTGCTCAAATTCTCCAAGAAGACACATCACCAATTCTTTCTCTCGTGGATGAGATTCATCAAAAAGATTATTTCTCAGGCTTCAATGATGATTCTTCAAGTTTCAACAATGATTCCTCAGATGTCAATTCAAGAAACTCGTCCAGTTCCTTTTCCTTAGAACCATATCCCACCACCTTACATTTCACTTCTTACACTGCAACCTCGTAATCGTCCTTTGTAACCTCATGTTTTAGTCCCCCAACCATAACATTTTCTCCAACACCTCCAAGCTCTTTTCGGTGCACGAAATGCTAACTAGTTCTTATTAAACATTTTCAAACAATTAGAGCAACAAAACAAGGTTCTTTTGTGTAGAAGAAAACCAATAGAAGATTTCAACTAAGATTGCAACACATTCATATGTTTTGCAACCTTTAAGAGCTCAAGCATTTCCACGAAGGCACCTCCTTCCTTACTCTAACAACAATCCTCCACATGACTCTAATGGAAGAGACAATAGTTATACTCCACTTGAAGATCATCATCCAATGAGGCCCATTCCTCCCCATCGATTACAAATGAGGCTCTACCATAACTCTACCAAACATTTTGTAATCCATCGTCCATGAAACTAGTTCCTAAGATAACTCATTGAATTACATATCCCTAAGTCTTTGGAGAAGCTCTTAAAGCTTGACACTTATGACAACACCATAGATCCTGATGAGTACGTTGAGCATGTGGACATCGTAGTAGACTACCACAAAGCTAATAGGGTAGTGAAATGCAATTTTTTTGTTTTCACCCGGAAGGGAGCATCCAAGACCTGGTTAAAGGCTTGAAGGACGAATCCATTAGTTCTTGGAGAACATTATACGACGGATTCACATCCTACTCCTCAACACTCAAACGTTAACTGAAGGTAGTGGTCATTCTTCGTTCCATTGTACAAAAAAAAAGAAGGAAACTATATGATAATACATTGACAGGTTCACCATGTAAGCTACTGAAGTTAAAAGGGGTGACAAATTGAAATGTTGGATCATTAAAAAGGACTTGAGGTCGGATTGCATGTTCAGAGAGAAGTTGGTATTGGAAGAACCACATAGCATGAGCGAGATTCTCGCTCGTGCTTAACCATACATCAATTATGAAGAAAAGTTATTAGTTGGAGACATTGAGAAGAACAAAAATTTGGGAAGCCCATAGACAATAAACGCCATGAAGATGGGGACAAGGAATGAAACAAAGGGCCCTAATCCTAGTCTCGGTTCTCAGAATATAGCACTGAAATTCTGTTTTTAAGGGGACAAATTTTGGACCAAATGCTTAAGCCAATGTGTTCAACATCTTGAACCAAAATTGACAGATTATTGATTAATAAAAAGTTAATGATAAAGCAATAAAAGAACACAAAGAATTGTTAACCCATTTCAGTGAAAACAACACCTACGGCTGAGGGGCTTCTAACCCGAGAAAGAAAATCCACTTTTCAATAGAATTAGTACAAAGTGTCTTAAATGAACACCCACATGTTTAATGCCCTTCTTCTTAATTATACCAGTGTATTTCTATTTAAGACCCCCTAGAAAGAAAGGAATAACAAAACATAGATTCTCAAAAATAATAAAATCTAGGTGCCTCATTAAAAACTCTTGCCCTATGTAAAAGCCCAAATGGAAAAGAGCACACCCCACAAAATAACTTGTTCTTTACAATTGGCAGAGATGTAATACTCTCCTATAAAAAATGTCAATAAAGTAATCAAACAGAAATAAAGAAGAATAAATAGCAGCTATGCTGGTTTCTCCAGAGGTCATCCTTCAACCTTCAATCTCTTCGTGGTTTAGAGAGGAATCCTTCTCGTATTTACAGTTTTCTCCTGGCGGCATTATTCTTGAGCTCACCTCCTTGGATTTCTCTCTAGAAGCGTGGATCCTCTTTAACTTGAGACTTTATGCGTAACACTTCCTTGCGGCTTCCAGATCTCTTTGTACGACTCTCACTTAAAATCTGACAAGCGTACCTTCTTTGGGCGGAGCTGGTTTCTCCGCCCCCCGTGAATCCTCATACTATGGTAATGAGTGTGTGGCGCACAACTTTACTACCCTCGTCGTGAGGCATATCTTTGGCTTTGTCGGGCATATGGCTTCCAGTGTTGTCTCGCTTTCACGAGTTAGATCTGTCTTTGGAATGGGAGGAGTCACCCTTCACATATTTCTTGAGGTGTCCCTCTTGCATTAGTCTCTCGATTTATTTTTTGAGATGGTAGCAATCTTCGACGTGGTACCCCTTGACTCTATGGAACTTGCACCACCTTCCCAGCTCGAAACCCATCACACCCTCCCTAGGAGTAAGTGGCATAGGTATGTTGTGTAGGTGGAAAACCTCGCACCAGATTTGCCCGCGACGAGTATTCAAGTGCGTGAATTTCTTTGTCGCCTTACATACTCTTTTGAATATAGTCGTGTCCTTTATGAGTGAGGTGTAAGTGCTCTTCCTCTAATGATGTGAGCCTTCGGCATCAGGAGCACACACAAGAGCACTCTGCATTGCTTTCCTTGCCCTTTATGTAGCACTTTGCTGTGGTGACCACTTCGGCCAACGAGAGCGTCAACTTCCGAGCGAGGTACTCATTGAAGTGTCCCGACTTGAATCCATTTTGCAATGCCCCTACAAATATTTCTTGGTTTGGTGGGACGACCCTAATGGTGTCCTTGTTAAAGCAGACAAGGTAGTCCCTTAGTTACTCTGATGGACCTGAATGTATGTTAAACAGGCTTATGGTAGACATCTTCCTATGATGACTGGCAACAAACTGGTGTACCAGATTCTTTATCAGTTCCTCGTAGCTATTGATGGAGGCACGAGGTAAAACCAAAAACCATCAAAGGGAGGCATCCCCGAAGGTGTCAGATAGAATTTTGCCCTTCAAGGAGTTAGGCGCTCCTATGATGGTCATTTGTGTATTAATGGAGGCGACATACTCGTATGGATTATTGCGCCCATCAAATTTAGTTAAGGAGGGGGTTTAAAGCCCTCGGGGAAAGCGTTTCACATATCTCATGGGGGTCCAACAGTTCCTTCACTTCATGGGGATTAGACTCCTGTTGGTGTTGTGTGAGGTTGTGGACGTCATCCACCAATGTCTGATTATGGCAGCGTAAATTGTCCATGGCGGCACGCATCTTCGCTAAGGCGTCGGCATCACCGCTACAGCTGGTACCTTCTGGTATAAGGGATGAAACTCTCTTATTTACCATGGTCTGTAATAGCTAGGTGTTGTAGTGAAGGGTGACATCGTGCAGGGTGATGGTGATGAAGATGGTAATGCGCGTGTTAGTTTTACCGGGGTCCCACGGTGGGCACTATTGTACTGGTCAAAAAGTACAGGTGTGTGTGTTCCTCCTGCAAGGGCAGAGGGACTCAGAGGTCTTAGTAGGTGTATAACATTTTGGGGTAGTTAGAGTTTTCCCACGGCGACGAGAAGCCATGTATGAATGTATTTTACGGTGGTTTTGGTAGTCCTGCTCATGTGAGTTGGGAGGCTTTGTGGATGGATGATGTGCTTGTAGTAAACATGTAAGGGTACGATCAATATGTGTTATGATCTGGCTAAGTGCTATGCTTATGGTGTAATGAATTGTCCTTCTCCCTCGAGGGGAAGAATATTTATAGGGGCCCTTTGGACCTAGGGTGTGGAAAACTCTGAGAGACGACAACTGCTCCCCCTAATCAGTAAAGGTTATTGGCCACCTATCCTTCAAGAGTTATTAGAGGACTCACTCTCCTTTGGCTAATGTCCTTACACGACACCAGTACCCCGGACGAATCTTCAAGATATCGCTTGGGCGATACAACTCTTGGGTGAATAATACGTTTTTTTAAATAATTAAAATTAATTATTACATATTAGGTCAGTGTATTTGTATATTTGTTAGAATTTAAAAAGTGAAAATAGATTTTGAGAGATATTATATAAGAAACTGAATAATATGACACAAAAGGAATTTAAATATTATTCCAAAAATAACCGATTCTGATTTAATCTTATTTAATCCATTTGATTTATTCTTACTTTAAAAAAGTTAAACTCTTCTTCTATCTTATTTAATCCATCTGAATGACTAAATAATTGGATTAAAGAATAACTTAAATACGGTTAAATAATTTTAATAATTTAAAGACTAAATTAATAAAATTAGTAATTATAGTTCAAAGATTAAATGGTATGTTTATTCATTCACGTTTTCCGTATAGTTATGTTCTTGCATTATAGTAAAAGTTTAACTTTTATATACTGAATGTGAAAAATATTAACCTTATCAACCATTCACAAATTACTTTATATAGGAGTTTTAATTAATTATTATTAAAATTAAATACTTTATTTGGAAATTTAAATAAAATAGTATTTATAAGTTGATGTATATAGACCAACTTTATGCATACTATTTTTGTTTATATTTTATAATGCATAATATTTTTTTACCATATAATAAATTAAAGGGCATGGGAGAAATAAGTACTTAACAATATATAGTAAAAAAAATATAAACATGAGGTTTTTCTAGTTGTTTTAACAAATGAATTTATAATAACTATTAGAAATTCACGCAAGATAGATTTAATTCAATCCATTATATATATATATATATCTTCAAATAATCTTCAAATAGAAAAACATATTTTTAAAAAGTTTTTTCAAATCAATAAAATTATTTGTTAATGCCTAAATCATTTTAACCAAATATCTAATTGTTCTGGATTGTGCTTGTGGCTAACCCAGCGTCGAGCACAACCCAATCCAGCCCTATGTCGAGGACGGCCCATAATGCTGGCACAATCTGTTGGGGTCAGTTGAAAGCACATTCCCCACGTGCTCCTCACCCGAGGACACGTGACCAATTCACCTGCACACCTCGTGGAACCATCTCGCCTTTCGTAACGAGCAACTGTCCACTAACTGGGGAATGCGGAACGGTTGACCCAGGACGATGAGCAGAAGTTGTTCAATCCTACCACCATGTAGGAATCCAAGCAGTCATTCGTTGTGGGCTTGAACACTCAGTCCATAACGGAGACCATTGGCCCAGCGCTAGGGGCTCACTATAAAAACTCTCCTCTGCAGGAGGGTCAGGTATTCTATTCTCTAACTCTTTCTTGCTACCTCTTCACCCAAACTAACTTAAGAATCAAAGTGTCTGCTGGTACGCCGCTTTTTTTTACTCGTCGACCGTTAATGCTTCAGACGTGTTGCTGGCCGCACATTCTGATCGATAGGTTAGATCAGTGGCGCCGTTTGTGGGAAACTTGTTGCCCCGTCTTTTATTTCCTCGAAACCAAGAGACCAAAACAGAAAACTTCAAAAACCGATCATGGTCGATCAACACGACAACAACGGCCACGAAACTATCCTATCTCCCGTCCATGACGCCGATAACAACAACGATATGCCAATTCTAGAGGAAGACACTCCAACGAGGAGAGACAAGCGCACCACCTCCCCTTCCTCCGACAATGCGGCCGACAATGACGTCCAGTATGTCGAGACCCGCAAATTCCAAAAGGCTCTGGAGAAGACGCCGGAGAAATTCCAACCAATTCCGGTGTCGGCCAACGTCGACCCGACCATGGCGGCCCTGGCCGCGGCCCTTAAGTAGACCAACATGTTAATCTATCAACATAATGAGTGGATCGGAGCATTGGAGAAAGACCGCCGCCCACGCTCTCCCCCGCGGAGACACCAACGGAATGAGTCCCGAAGCCCATCGCCACAACGACCAGCCGCCACCCACAGTTGGAAAGGCCACAGCCCCTGAAGTGCAACCGTACTCCTCCCTGGTTCCCAAGAAGAGCAAAGTCGGTAGACGACCAGACAACCGTCGTTCACCCCCGCGCAAATCAAAGAGTCGATCGAGAGACTCGCCGCCATGCCGCGATGGCATCCCTCGGCGAGAGAAGTACGACTACTCTCCGCCGCTCTCACCGCTCAAGAGCGACGAAGACGACCCCCGCAGTCCACTATCTCAAGCGATCATAGACACTCCCCTTCCCATCGGGCTGCAAAAACCCCCGAACCTAGGGATATACGATGGAACGACAGATCTCGGCGTGCACATCAAAAACATCAATACGCTGCTCGATTATCGCAGCGTCAGAGGCGCCATCAAGTGCAGATTATTCCCAACAACCTTGAGGAAGGGTGCCATGACCTGGTACAAGAGCCTCGCTGACGAATCCATCACTTCCTGGAAAGACCTCGGGAGGCAGTTTTCGACGCACTTCACTACTTCTCGTCGCTATCCAAAGTCAGAGGCGACACTCGAGTCGATCATGCAGGGGAAAGATGAATCCCTTCGAGCCTACATTGAGAAGTTCAATTGAGAAGTTATCCAGGTCTCCAAGACCAACGACATAAAGAAGTATCTGCTCGAGCGGGGGTTGCGCCTCCGTAGTGACTTCGCCAAAGCTGTCGGCATCGAGACACTCGCATCGCTGGATGCCCTCCTCCTCAAGGCCCAAGCCTATATTTAATACGAGAAGAAAGAAGTTGTAAACATTGCTCGAGACTCATGATATCAGGAGAATGGCAAAGTTTTGAGGCACGATGAGCCCATGGCGCCTCGCCGAGGAGGAGAGAAGAGGAAGGAGAACAAGCCCCCCGAGTCTCGAGAGTTCAAAGGACCTGCTGGCCATTTTGCCGAGTACACACTGCTGACCGCCTCTCGCGATCGTATTCTATCCGAGTGCACAAACTCAAAATTCCACCAGGTCGGAGTGAACTTCCCAAGAAAATGCCTCCCAAGCCTACCGCGGACAAGACCAAGTACTGTCGCTTCCGAAATAGCCAGGGCACGTAACTGAAGAGTGCATCCACCTCAAAGATGTGATTGAAATCCTCATCAGGGACGGGCACCTGAAGTAGTACACCAAGAGGAGAGAAGCTTCTTGACAAGACACCCGAGAAGTAATGAAGGTCGAGGAGGAGAAGCCACCCACTGACGACACCTCTAACTTGCAGACCGCCATGTCCATCTCCTGGCTCGAGGACTTCTACGTCCCCGACGGGGCCAAAAACCCCTTCCATTTTTCGGCGCACAGTGCATGGGAAACCTTCCCCTCTGCCATGGTCATATCTGGCAGGGGATTCAACAAACTCACCATAGGGTCGGTGAAAAGGAAGTTTGAGAAACTCATCGATGTGAACTCGAACCAAAACTTCACCCTGGACAAAGGTCGGGGAAGCTTAGTCGCTTTCGTGTTACCGTGTAGAGCTCCCCGAAGGAGCCTCCAATTTCAGCATCTTTTTTCTCGTGAGAGCATAAATGATGAACTTTGGCGTTCGTCGTATTCTGGTCGACTGGGGAAGCTCAGTCGAAATCATGTACTCCCAACTCTTCATGACGTTGTAACTCGACGAAACACATTTTACGCCCAACGTGGGTTCCGATCTGCAGGGCTTCAACAGCGCTACCACAAAGACATGGGGTTACGTCAAACTGATTGTCATGGTCAGAACGGCCAAATTGCCAAGTCATTCAAAGTCCAATTCTTGGTCGTGAACTGCCCCTCTCTATACCAGTGCATGGGAGACCAGCTCTGGCCGAACTAATCGTCGTACCATCCACTGTCCATCTGAAAATGAAGTACTACACGGCTAAGGATCCCGTTGCCACCCTCCACGGGGACATAAAAGCCGCAATGAGAAGCTTTGAAGCGGCTTCGGAGGGGCAGAGCACCATCAACGTGCCGCCCAGAACTGCCAGCAAGCCAGCTTGACCCAGCACCTTGGAGGAGCCAAAGCCAATTCCCCACGTCGACTCGGTCGACCTAGACAGTCTCTTCACCAAGGATGACTTAAAGGAGCATAAGAAGAAAGAGATAGGAGCCCAGCTAGCAGCAGAAACCTCCCCGACGCCAGATGTCAATGAGGAGCCTGCCTATCCTAGGTGCCCCATTCCTAACGTCGAGTTCGAAGTCATCCTCCTCGGCAGTGACCAAAACAAAGGAGTGAATATTGGCATCAGCCTCCCCAACCTCGCAAGGAAGCAGCTGAAGGCCTGCTTAAGAGAAAATGCTGACTAGTTCCCGTGGAGTGTTGCTGAGATGCCTAGACTGGACCCCAACGTAACCTGCCAGTCGTTGACAATTGACCCCGCCGCTAGGGCTATAGTACAACATAGGCATAAGCAGTCTCCCGAAAAATCGGAGGTTGCTGAAAAAGCTTTAAAAGACCTCTTAGAGGAAAATTTTATTTTGGAAGCCCAGTACACAACCTGGCTTTCAAACGTTGTACTCGTCAAAAAATCTAATGGAAAATGGAAAATGTGCGTTGATTATACTGATCTTAACAGGGCTTGCCCTAAAGATACTTACCCCTTACCTAACATAGATAAACTAGTTGATAACTCTACAGGTTTCAAATTACTGCTTTTTATGGACGCATATTCGGGGTACAACCAAATCCCCATGGCAAAAGGGGACAAAAAATACACGGCCTTCATGACTGAGTTGGGAAACTACTACTATAACGTAATGCCTTTCGACTTGAAGAACGTCAGTGCTACCTACCAGCGGATGATGAACAAAGTCTTCTGAGGTGAGATTGGAGACATGATCGAACTCTGCATGGACGACATAATCGTGAAATCCCAACGAGCTTAAAACTTTCTCGTCCCCGTGGCCCTTCGCCTGGTGGGGGATGGACATCTTCAGACCATTTACCACGAGGTCGAACCAGAAAAAGTACCCGATAGTCGACGTCGATTATTTCACAAAGTGGATAGAGGCGGAGGCCCTCGCCAAAATCACGACGCACAATATACTCCGCTTCTATAAGAGAAACATACTTGCTCGATTCGGCATACCGCAGGCACTCGTCAGCGATAACGGGACACAGTTCACCGACAAGAATTTCAAGGACTTCTTCGCCAAATTGGGCACTAAACAATGCTTCATATCAATCGAGCACCCACAAACAAACAGACATGACGAGGCCTCGAACATGGTGATCCTGCGAGGCCTAAAATGGAGACTAGGCGAAGCCAAAAAGGAGTGGGTAGAAGAGCTACACACCATTCTCTGGGCCTAAAGAACGACACCATACTCGACCACGGGAGAAACTCCATTCTGACTAACTTACGGAACTGAGGCAGTAATCCTAGTGGAGATTAGTGAACCTTCTAAGCGAACTGAATTCCCCCTCGACGAGAAGCTGAACGACGAGGCACTAAGGGAGGAGCTCGATCTGGTCGAATAGATTTGGTTGAGGGTAACCATCCACGAAGCCTCGTTAAAGTAAAAGATAACTTTACGACATAACACCAAAGTCATAAAATTTGAATTCGAAATCGGCAGCCTAGTCCTGCGAAGAAATCACAAAGACTCTCGCGAGGGAAAACTTGCCGTGAACTGGGATGGCCCCTGTCGTGTCCGAGCAAAGACAGAGAATAGGGCCTACTACCTCGAAAACTTACACGGGGAAGAACTTGCTCGACCATGGAATGCCGAAAAACTGAAACAATACTATAGTTAGGCCTAACAGTCAGCATACCTCAGTCGACGATGACGGGGTTCGTCCCGACCACGGAGGCGTGCTCGGGTATAAGCACAGCGTCCCAAACTTAAACAAAAAGGCAGGTTTCCACTCTTTGACGAGTAGATCCTTGGCTCGACGGGGAAAAATCAACCGAGCTCCATTGTCGTCGTACCAGCAAGACCCCGAACACTTTGCGAAAATAATTTGCAAATACACACGAGCATATCAGAAAGTAAAGTACAATTAAAAAGCATACAAGCAAATGTGTATACGAGGACATCATGAAAGTGAAATATGATTAGAATAAAACGACCACAAAGGCCAATGTTGTCATAATATTACAAAAATGGGCAACACCCACCATCCAAATGTTACAAACTACAGCGCGCAGGCAGGAACAAATACAACAAAATATACAAATCAAACATCATGCTTCGCCTCATTGTTGACCTCTTCCTTTTCCACGCCGTCAGCGCTGGGAAGGGCTATTATTTGACCACCGAACACCCTATGCAGGAACCCGATTCCCTCAGTGGAAATCTCGACCCTAGGGTTAGATTTCAGAGTTGAGCCACAGCATTCCCGAAGCTCATCTCGACTGCATCCACGCAATCCTGTTTGAGACCTCTAATCTGGAAGACCATCTCAGCACGGGTTTGCAAGGCTTTCAGCTCCTCATCCTCGTCCTCGACAGGGGCTGCAGCAGCTTCCAAAGCGGATATCCTGTCCTCGAAGACCTTCTTTTCAACACCATGCTCGAGCCTCAAGGAATCTATGGCCGTATTTAACTCTGCCAACTCTTCTTTCTTTTGGCTAAGCTCGGTGATAAGCCTCGTCTGGATCTTATATTTCTCTTTGTAGTCATCGAAGGAGTCTCTAGCCTTATCGCCTTCTCCTCGAGCTTCCTATACGCTGCCCGTTGCATCTCCAGCTCAGTGACGGGACATGTCTCCTCATCATTGAGGATAAGTGCAACCTCCAAGACCCTCATCAAAGAGGCTGCATCCTGAGCCAATGCCTTCCTCCTGCCCACCGCATCAAGTCCCAGAATGGCCGAAGAATCTGCCCAGGGTACGACTAGAGAAGGGCCCCCTTCGAAGAACCTCTAGATGGAAAAGCAAGGAGGCAACACGAACTTTTCATCGGCACCCCCTTTCCCCTGTCAGATCTACCGCCTCGACATCATCCGCTCGTTGCCTCTTCTTGGTCGGGGTGTCCTTATCCTGTTTAGGAGAAGACTGGTCTCCGCCCGTGGAAGAAGAAGAGCTGAGGCCAAAGTCTGCCTTCGACTGGTTCCAGAGGTAAACGAGCCTGTTCTTGGAACCCCTCTTTCCACCTTTTGCAACATTCCCTTTGGCCATCGCCATCTTGAGCACACGTTCCTGAAGGTTTGACATGTTACCTACGACAAATGATGAACACATGTCAATATACCACGAAAGAATAAACACAAACAAATTAAAGGAAAAACAGCTACCTAGAAGTAGTCTAGCTTCCTCAGCCGTACGACACTCGAGGAACTCTTTAGTATTAATGAACCGGACCTCGTATATAGCTTCGCCTTTCTCGTCGAGGACAACCTCCCCGTTCTTCGTCTGCCACTGAGCGGGAGTAAAGCTGTCGACAAACTTCACTAATTTATTAAAGTCACACTGGTCCTTGTTGAAACAGTATTAGGGGGGTGTTTTTATCGTCTCCACAGGGATTGTCGATATTAGATGTTTGTCGTTCAATAGTTACAATGTTTTAAGTTCAAGAGTTTCAAATGGTTCTCGATTTTGGTTAACATTAATTGGTAGCAAAGAGTAAATTTGTGGCAAAGATTTGTAAGGTTTTTAGGAAAGCATATCAAGGTTAGGTTTCACTAATCCTTTTCACATATATCTGATTAATCACGCATATGAACTTAGTTTCCGACCAATACAACCGCGTATCCTCTCGACTAAGTTTATGTCTAAAGCAAAGTCGTGAGTATCGTTGTTTAGACCGTTAGATGATGTCTCACGCTAACAATCTAAACAACAATCGTTAAGATCAACACAAAGCGAATAACAAATCCCAAATCTATGTCTAGAGTTTGGTTTTTAAGAGATGAAATTATTAGGTCATGATTTGCAAAATCTATGTCTAGAGCAATACAAACCACACATACGTCATTGAGAACAAATAACCTCATCTATATTGATCAAAAACCTTGTTCATATACAAAAGATCAAAATAAATTCATATGATCAAGATCAACTACATCTAACCTTAACACAAGAGTGTTTAGCTACTCATTCTCATGGTAGCTTGGATGACAAGTAATGTTGCAAAGCTTTTGGAACTTCAATCTTCAAAGGTTCAAGGATTGAAGCATAAGAGCTTTGAAACTAGGAAAAATAAGTAACAATGGAGTTTTCTTCTTCACACCAGTTTCTAGGTTACCCAAAAGTGTAATGAAAAGTGATGATCATCCCAAAATATCCACAAAATAAGACTAAAAACAAGATCAGCCCATCCTTTCACGGTCGGACGGTCTTCAAGAGGCGCAGCTTAACACAATTCTGTAACTTGGATTGAAATGGGAGAACCATCGCCCCTGCAGCGCCGGGAGGTGAGAGCTTCTTGCGCCTTAGTAGGGTCGGGCGGTGCAGGGGCCTAAATCGCGACACACGCATTTTCCAAATTTCTCGTTTTCGCGTGCACCAAGCCTCGATCTTTTCACCAAAATTCTGTAAAAATTTACAAACACATCAAAAGACCTAAAATCCACACAAATGCAAGAATCGCTTAATCAATAAGTCGTTTCCTGATTAAAGTGATTATAAGAGCTCAAAGGCATCAAAATCAATTATGAAAATAAGCACTTCTTGACACCTAACAACTCTCCCCAACTTGAACATTTGTTTGCCCTCAAACAAACTTAATAGTCAATAATAACAAGCAAGAATTCAAATACCCAATCAACAAAAAAAAAACATTAATGGTTCAAATTCGACACATACCCGCACAAAGGATTTTCAAAAAGTTCCATAGAATCACAACATGATTATGAATTAAAGTTTTAAACACAACATAATATAATGAAACATCAAGTACATACAAGTTCAAGTTGAATCACCTACATTCATGTCAATCTCTCTTCAACTTCTTGTTAGAATCGCCTTATAATGCTCTTTAGGATTTGGTAGAGTATTTGCCGTAAAGTTTCCTTTTTGTTGGTCGGCCAATTGTTTTGATAATTGTCCGACTTGTGTTTTAAGATTCCTTATGGCCGCATCGGTATTCTTCTGATTGGATATTGACATTTGCATAAATTGCGTGAGAGTGTCTTCCATCTTCGTATTTCCAACGGGAGCTTGCGGAGGTTGAGTGTAATTCTGATATTGTTGACGGTTTGACAGTCCGGCTTCTTGTGGTCTCCACGGTTGTTGATAACCTTGGTTACCCCGTTGTTGGTAACCTTGGTTGCCTTGTTGATAAGGAGGTCGAGGTTGGTATCCTTGATTTCCAGCATAGTTTACCTCCTCCACTACCGGAGGACAATATCCGGTAAGATGGTCGCCTCTACAAAGTTCGCATGCCAAGACCTGTACGTTTTTACTCGAGGAGTCATGAATTTCTTTAAATTGTTGAGGAAGTTTAGACATTTTTTTGTCAATAACTCAACTTGTTGGGATAATAACTTGTTTTGAGCAAGTATAGCATCATTGGTTCCCAATTCCAAAATTCCAGGAGTCCTTTGAGAAGGTCCACGGTTATGACTTCCCTGATGAACATTTAAAGACATCTTATTAATAATGGCAGTGGCTTCTGCATCGGTTTTGCTCAGCAAGGATCCACCAGCGGTGGCATCCAACAAGGTTTTATGCACAAGTTGAAGTCCATTCCGAAAAATATGAATTTGAGACAATTCATCAAAGCCATGCCCATTGCATTTCCTCAACATAGATTTGAATCTCTCCCACGCTTCGTTGAGAGATTCATTGGCACCTTGTGTGAACACTGCGATTGCGGTCTTTGCCTCCATGAAACGATTATGTGGGAAAAATCGCTCCAAAATTTTTTCTTCAAGTGAATTCCAATCTGTCATTATTGTCGTCGACTGATCAAGATACCATTCCTTGGCCTTCCTAATGAGGGAATGCGGGAATAGTCTCTTAAACAGAGATTCCTCTTCAGCTTCGGGCGCACCAGTTGCTCCCGCAATCTCATAGAACTTTGTCAGATGTGTAAAAGGATCCTCATGATCCATACCAGTAAAAGGACTTTGATATAGCAGTTGGAGAATACCATTCTTCATTTCTGAATGACGACCGTTCTGCGCATTGCGAGCAAACTGTGCATTGTGTCTTAGACTGTTGGTACATGGTTTAGAAGCAGGTGGTGGTGGTGGTGGTGGTGGATGTTCCATAGCTGGAAGTAACTGTGGAAATGGTGGTGGTATAGAATTCGAACTTCCCTCTTGTTCTTGCATTTGTCTCGCTAGTTGCCTCCTTTGTCTCGTTCTGCTATTGATTCTACGATCGGTTCTTTCAATCTCAGTATCGAACAGAAGTTGGTCTGCCGGTAGCTTCCCTCGCATAAAACAAAGTTTGCACACTAAACAAAACAAATTAACAAGTTCGAGAAAAAGTTAACAAGCTTAAAACAAAACAACTATTGCAATGCTTGCAATATCAATGAACAATCCCCGGCAACAACGCCATTTTGTTGAAACAGTATTAGGGGGGTGTTTTTATCGTTTCCACTGGGATTGTCGATATTAGATGCTTGCCGTTCAATAGTTACAATGTTTTAAGTTCAAGAGTTTCAAATGGTTCTCGATTTTAGTTAACATTAATTGGTAGCAAAGAGTAAATTTGTGGCAAAGAGTTTGTAAGGTTTTTAGGAAAGCATGTCAAGGTTAGGTTTCGCTAATCCTTTTCACATATATCCGATTAATCACGCATATGAACTTAGTTTCCGACCAATACAACCGCGTATCCTCTCGACTGAGTTTATGTCTAAAGCAAAGTCGTGAGTATTGTTGTTTAGACCATTAGATGATGTCTCACGCTAAAAATCTAAACAACAATCGTTAAGATCAACACAAAGCGAATAACAAATCCCAAATCTATGTCTAGAGTTTGGTTTTTAAGAGATGAAATTATTAGGTCATGATTTGCAAAATCTATGTCTAGAGCAATACAAACCACACATACATCATTGAGAACAAATAACCTCATCTATATTGATCAAAAACCTTGTTCATATACAAAAGATCAAAAGAATTACATATGATCAAGATCAACTACATCTAACCTTAACACAAGAGTGTTTAGCTACTCATTCTCATGGTAGCTTGGATGACAAGTAATGTTGCAAAGCTTTTGGAAATTCAATCTTCAAAGGTTCAAGGATTGAAGCATAAAAGCTTTGAAACTAGGAAAAATGAGTAACAATGGAGTTTTCTTCTTCACACCAGTTTCTAGGTTACCCAAAAGTGTAATGAAAAGTGATGATCATCCCAAAATATCCACAAAATAAGACTAAAAACAAGATCATCCCATACAAGAGCGTCGGGCGATGCATTACACGGCCGGGCGATGGCCATAAAGTGAGGCCGCGTGACAGCTACAGTGTCACGTGGAGCTCAGAAAATATCTGAGGGCGCCGGGCGATGGCATCAGAGCGTCGGGTGATCCTTTCACGGTCGGGCGGTCTTCAAGAGGCGCAGCTTAACACAATTCTATAACTTGGATTGAAATGGGGGAACCATCGCCCCTGCAGCGCCTGGCGGTGAGAGCTTCTTGCACCTTAGCAGAGCCGGGCGGTGCAGGGCCCTAAATCACGACACGCGCCTTTTCCAAATTTCTTGTTTCCGTGTGCACCAAGCCTCGATCTTATCACCAAAAATCTGTAAAAATTCACAAACACATCAAAAGACCTAAAATCCACACAAATGCAAGAATCGCTTAATTAATAAGTCGTTTCCCGATTAAAGCGATTAAAAGAGCTCAAAGGCATCAAAATCAATTATGAAAATAAGCACTTCTTGACACCTAACAGTCCTCGGGGTCCAGCTCGTTAGGCTTCGTGATGTAATAGTTTATGCTCTCATCAAAGTGGGCGTTAGTCAATTGAAGAGCGAACCTCGAGACCCTCTTCGTTACCTCGTCCCCATCCTCGTCAAGACGTGCACTTCCTTCTTCCTCAAGTATGGGCACGCGCTCAAACATTGAGTCGATGGCTGATCGGGACACAAGTTTAACCACATAATACCTGTCCTTAAAGGTACGGACATAATCCGTGAACGCTTTGAACAGTTTCTTCGGCTGCTTGAGGGACACCCAACTGTGTTTCCTATGCAAGGTTTTTCGTTGGAGGTGGAAGCAGCGAAAGAACAAAGTAATTGTGGCACCAATCTCCAGATACTGACACACGATCTCGAAGGCCCGAATAAAGGCGTTCGAGTTCGGGTGCAATTGTGAGGGGGCTAGCTCCAGCCGATCGAAAATTCCCATTTGAAAGCCGCTGAACGACAATTGGAGCCCCAACTCTTTAAATGCGTACTCGTACATAGAAAACCGATTCCCCGAGGAACGCGAGCAGATCCGGTCGTTCTGTCCAGGCTGATAGACCTCCCAATTCTCCGGAGCTCCCTCAACACCCTCGCCTTCCTCGACAATTGTGAACGCGCTCTCTAGAAAATCTACGGAGAAACGCGAGGCTATTCCTCAAGGTTTCGGCCCGACCCAAGTCAATTTATGATCAATAATGGTGTTGACTAGGCAGATTCCCTCAGCGCTGTGAGCCATAGAAACCTGAAATACATAGGATAATAGTGAATTTGACGATCAAATCAAATTCACCCTTCCACTGTAAGTCAAGTGAAAGGGCGAAGAAAGGAAAGAGGATGCTGCCCTCGACCAAGGCCCTTACTCAACGACAAGTGAGGAAGTCGCGAGGATTCTCTCCTCGATGAAGGTCTCAGTCGACCCATAAACAATCACGAGGAAAATCCTCCTCGACGCGAGGATTCATCAGAAAATAAACGACATTCGTCATAAAATTCATGGACGTCACGAGAAAGATCCTCCTCGACGCAAGGATTCATCAACAAATAAATGGACATTCATCATAACGTTCATAAGCGACACGAGGAAGAGCCTCCTCGACATGAAGCTTCGTAAAAAACTCACGAGCTTTGCGAGGAAGACCCTCATCGACACAGAGCTTCATCAGAAAGTTCATAAGTTCCACCGGCGTAAGTCCTATTCACCGCCTGAACGGTGGCGCCGGAGTGGTTTTCTACTCAAAACCAATCTTTTCTAGCATAATAATCTCCTACCACCGGTGTTTCGAAATGGCCAAACCACCACCAAACACCAACGTCCTCCAGATCCCAACATGCATCCTAAAACAACCTACATTCTAGAACTGGTCCATGTCCTAAAACTAGCATACAAACTGAATATTAGATGAAGAATGCTTACTTGATTTGAAGAGTACTTTAAGTGGACTTGAAGAAAATTTGTGATGGTGGCGGCGACAACGACGGAGAAAAAATCTGAAGTTAGAAGGAAAGTTGAGGGAAGAGTGAAAGCGAAATGAGCAAGTGACCCCCCCCCCCCCCCCCGCTTCTACCTATTTATAATCCATTTCCATGGCATGGGTAAGCGTGTCGTCACCTGGATCTTGAGTACCCCTACTCATAGGCCATCATAGGCATTTAATGACTCTGACACGTGGCGCGAAGAGGCAAAACGATTCGTTTTCTCGTGTCCCATCACGTGGCTCGAGGAATCGGCGCGTTTGTCCCTTTGAGTCCCATCAGCCTTCCAGACTCCAAGATATCGGGCACCCCTTGTCGGACACAAGAAGCGAACCTTCGCATTCGTTCGCGAACATAGCCTCGACAAAATTTTGAAGCAAATTTACGATCAGCTTGATATTTCGCGAGCAGAAATCTTACGCTTAACACGAACGCGTGTTAAGTCCTCGACCGCAGGCCCTGCGCGGCGCTTCCTCCTCGAAAGCAAAACTCAACAAGTTAGGAACAAAGCATCGCGCCCGTGGGCTGAATTCTAGAACAACGTCTATGGCTGCGTGAGCTCGTAATATCGAGCTTAGATAAAGGCTCTCCTCGCGCAGAGTCAATTTATCCTCCTCGACGCACAGACTGGCTCTAAGTCATTGACCTCATGCCTGGGGGCAACAACTTGGGGGGCTCCTGTTCTGGACTGGGCCTGTGGCTGACCCAGCGTCGAGCACAACCCAACCCAGTCCTACGTCGAGGAAGATCCATAATGATGGCCCAACCCGTTTGGGCCAGTAGAAATCACATTCCCCACGTGCTCCTCACCCGAGGACACGTCACCAACTGACCCGCACACCTCGTGGAACCAGCCATTCGTAACGAGCATGTCCATCCACTAACCGAGGAATGCGAAGTGGTTGACCTAGGACGATGAGCACAAGTTGTTCATCCCTGCCTTTATGTAGGAATCCCAGCAGTCATCCGTTGCGGGCTTGAACACTCAGCCCATAACGGAGACCATTGACCCAACGCTGAGGGTTCACTATAAAAACCCTCCTCTGCAGGAGGGTCAGATATTCTATTCTCTAACTCTTTCTTACTACCTCTTCACCCAAACTAACTTAAGTATCAGAGTGTCTGCAGATACACCCCCTTTTTTTGCCCGTCGATCGTCACTGCTGTAAACGTGTTGCTGGCCACACATTCTGATCGACATGTTAGATCATTAATAAATACATTTTTTTTCTCTTCAATAAAAACTCTGTTTATATGAAAAATTTCCTAAATAACAATAATCTTATTTTAAAAACAACTCTCAAAAGATGCTAGTTTTCTTAAACAAGCTTCAATAAATTTCTTTGAGAAATCATATTCTTTTAAACATTATTTTAGGAGATATATACAAGTATTATGAAGATGTTCAAAGAAATTTAATGGAAGAGGTTCATTCTGAAATAGCATCATGAAGTATAACTATAAAAACATCTAAAAAGTGTGCATAAAAAGAAAAATAGTATGAGATAAACCAAATTTATTGATTGAGAAGTGGCAGAAAATTACAAAGCAATACAACAGCAAATTTTAAAACAAAAACCGATTTTATATATATATATATATATATATATATATATATATATATATATATATATATATATATATATATATATATATATAAGAATTGCATTTTATATTTGGTGGATATTTAAAAGTAAAATAAGTCTTGCAGCATCTATGTTGATTGCCATGGCAAAACTCACAGATGGGACATCAACCTTAAATTAAACTGCAATGTTATTCTTACAATATCATTATACACCACACTCTTGTTAGCATTCGCAAATACAGTGCCTCGTAAACAATGTATTTTTAATAGTAAAATAAAATTAATTATTGAAATATAAAAAAATTGATTAATGAAATGATGAAGTTGATTAATTAACGTGCAAATATTAAAAATAATTGTTACTAATAAAATTAAGTTTGTTAATGAATTGTAAAAAGTTGATTAATAAAGTTATAAAGTTGGTTAATAAATGCCAAATATTTAAAATGATTTTTAGTAAAATAAAATTGATTAATAAAATATAAAATATTGGTCAATGAACTATGAAGTTGGTTAATCACACAATCTTATATCGATATCTCTTAATTTAAAAATAAAATAAAAAATAATAATATTTTGAGAAAAAGGAATATACACCGACAGTGTAAAATATTTTTACATTGTCAACCAATGACAGACGTCTATCCCGCCACATCACACATTTATTTTTAAAATACTGTTATGATTTGACACTTTAAAATAATCTGATTGGATGTCTATGTAATATTTTTTTACACTGAGAGTACACTATCTTTAAACTCTAATATTTTTTATATTTTAAAAAAATATATATTTTTTATTATTATGACAAATATTTGTATAAAAACACACATAAATCCATTATCTTATAAACATTTAATCAGAAGAGAAAATTTTTTAAATATATTTAAAATTTAATGTTTTTAAATTTAAATTAGAGAAAATGGATGAGACACTGACAGTGTAAAAATATTTTACATTGTCAACCAATCACGACCATGAATCCCGCCAAGTCAGACTGTACTTTTTAAAAAAATTATATGACATGACAAAACGTTATGTTTTTATTGGATAACAGTGTAAATTTTTTTACACTGTCAGTGCATATCAATTAAACCCTTTAAATTATGGGGTGATTGTAATATGGGGATTTTTTTTTAATACAACACCTTTTTTCAAAAAAATTCTCTAATAAACCATTGTTTCAAGAGATATACCAAACTGACTGGGTTTGGAAACGGGGAATATGGGTGGCAGTTAGAGGCAAGTAGCCAAACCATATGGCGCCTCAGGCCAAGGTTTGAAGCTCCTGAGGAGAAGCCAAATGAAATGGCGCCTCAGGTGATGTTTTTTTTTAATATTTATGTTTAATTTATATTTATATTTTATTAATATATAAATAATTATATTATTTAATAGGTTATGATGTGCCTATAAATAAGGGTTCACCTTCACTTGTTTTTGCACAACAATTGTCACCGAAACCCTAATTTCCTCCCTTCCCTCACCAATATCCCAAAGTCTCCCTTACTCAACACCATATCTTCATCCTCAAATAGCTGGCCGTCGTCATCAGCAGCGGAGGATAAGTGGCCAGAGTTTCCATTGATGAAACGAAATGCCTTAGTTATATACTCAACTGTCAAGCCTCCGTTGGAGATGCTACTCTGGAACACCCAGACGTTGGAGCATTTGCACAGGGAACTTCGCCGCTGGCTACCAGAAGAATTTCAGGCAGGTGAAAAGATCAGGAAGATAGAGAGGCTGGTTGAGAAGTCTGGTCCAGACGGAGTCACCCGGACATGGAGGAAAGTGGAAAATGATGCTGCCGTCCTCATGATGATGATGTTAGAACAGGAAATTAAGTTGATGGTTGTAATTGCCTAGATAAGCTGATTTTATGAGTTGTTTCGTTTGAGTTTGTTATTGTTATTTTATGATTTGAGTTGTTTCGTTTAGGTTTCGTTTGGGTTTGTTATGTCGTTGTATTGAGTTAAGTATGCCATCAATGAAATGAAATTTTTTCTTATTATAAATAGACAAGATTACATAAGGAACTATGCCGCCGTGCTAGGCCCTGACACGTTTGGACACTTAGTACGATTGTGGTCTGGCTGGCGGCACAAACTACACAACCTCACAGATTTTTTGGCTGTATCCATCTCCATTTGAATCCGGCTGCTGATAGGGAGACCCTTTTTATTTCTTCGCATCAAGTCGTTATGCCACATGATTTCGCCTTCGTATGTAGGCCAGTAGTCCTCCTTTGTAACCACTTGAAAGCTTTTACGGTACACATTACATAGAGTACTGACTTGGTGAAGAACAGGGAGATAGTTGGTTGGGTCCAGTCGGACCTTGGAACAGGCTGCTATGACATGGGAGCAAGGCATACGAAATGCCTGAAACTTTCCACAGTCACACCAACTCCTATCTAGTTCCACTCGATAAGATCCCCTAGGCATTCCTTCGTTGTGATCAATAGACTCTGCAACACTGAAGTGTCCTGCAAAACGGTCGAAGATCGTGACGACGTGTGTGTTAGCCTTTGCAGCCTCGTCCTTCAAGAATGTCATGGAATAGTCACTAAACAGCTGCCCAGATTGTATGACCGAAACCCACTTAGTACGTCGGGTATCAAAGAGCACAGCGAGCCTAAAATAAGTTGATCTCACAAGAGCGGTTATCGGCAGGTTCCGGATGCCTTTGAATACTGAGTTCATAGACTCAACGAGGTTTGTTGTCATATGGCCCCATCGCCGCCCATTGTCATACGCCCTTGTCCACTTCTCCCGTGGAATGTTATCAATCCAACTCAATGCTTCTGGGTTTGTTTATCTGATCTCGTCCCGGTAGTATCTGAACATAGGCTCTGTTAATGCATATCCCGCGTTAGTAACCAACTGCTTTAGGCCCTTGTCTTTGAACGCCCGCAGGACATTTTACCCGATGTGTCTAACGCAATACACGTGGCTCGATGGAGGATCCTGCCAGCCGTTATCAGGATTGTTGTAAGCACTATTGATTGAGGGATGTCTATCGGAGATCAGACATACGTCAGGTTGGGGAGCAACATATTGTCGGAGATTTTTTAAGAAAAAACTCCAACCTCCGGCAGTCTCCCCTTCAACTTGAGCGAATGCGATATGGAAAATGTTGTTGTTGCCATCCTGTGCCACGACCATTAGTAGTGTGCCCTTATATTTTTTGTACAACCATGTTCCATCAATTTGAATTATAGGTTTACAAAACGTAAATCCATTGATGCATGGTTCAAATGCCCAGAATAGTCTGTGGAAAATGCCATTTCCACTTACACAATTCCCGTCAGGCGTATATGTCGGTAACGTCTCCAACAAGACAACAGTACCTGGAGCATAGTGTTTTAGGGCGACGAGGTATCTTGGGAGTTCTTTGTAAGAGTCCTCCCAATTTCCAAAAATCCTTTCAACCGCCTTCGTCCTAGCAATCCACACCTTCCTGTACGAGAGAGTATAGTTGTATCTTTGCACCATATGAGTTATAATGGTACTGACTTTCACAGAAGGGTTGTCGCTCACGATTGATAGAATTTCGTTGCAGATCATCTGAGAGCCGAGCTTGCGATGATCCTGACTTGGATTGCTTAGTATGCAAGTGTGCTCCAGACCCATTGACCCTATCTTCCAAGAATCGCTTCGCTTCCGGAAAGATGCAGTTAGTCTAAAGGGGCAGACCTCGTTGCGGCAGTAGATCTTGTATAGAGTCGGATTTGTTCGATCGACTCTATAATCTGCAGCTAAGTTCATATTGTATTGTTTAATTTCTCGGACACAATCTTCTTTTGTACGAAAATTGTCTCCAACTTTTACTACTCCCCCCGTCTTTTTGTATGGGTCGTAAAAAATATATGTTGCTGACTGATCCTCGCCTAAACTTAGTGTTGTCATGTGTTGAGGTGGGCAGTAAACATGACTGTCAAGCAATTGGTCTGCCTCGTCGCCATTTATCATTTCGTCAACAACGTCCTCCGCTTCTTCTTCCTCCTCGTCAACGACGTCCAACTCAGCTTGTTCATTGTCGGAATCGTTAAAAACCTGTGATACCTCAAGTTGTTGAGACAATGGTTGATTTTGTAACGTAATATATAACTCAGCCTCATTGAAACCATAATGCTCATGGCTGAGAAACGTATTACGCACATCATCATCATCCCGTATTTTCATCTGAAAAAATTTGCACAGCTCATGCCCCTAAAAAATATAGGGTTTTTGTATATAATTTGCCCAACTGGACCGCACTGCAATTTCTTCTCTAACTGGGCTTTCAAATGATAGAAATTTGTTCTTCTATCAATTAAAAACCTAGTCACTTCTGTATCCCTAAAATTAAAACCACTCATTGGACAATCAAATATCTCACCAAGGATATGTGCAGTTATCAAGTATTGTGGTCTTTGAGCCATAACTGAATTTGTGTTAGGAAGAAATGGGTTACAAACTTTAGAGTTTGGAAGAAATAGTTTGCAGAATAGAAATGGTTTGAATATATGTGATGAAACAGGTGTATGTTTGATGTGTATTAATAGGCAGAATACATGATACAAGAAACGTGTCTTTGTAGTCAAATTGCTTCAGAAAAGCCTTGCCAAAGAACCATATGATGTATGTTTGACATAACCACACAACACTGCATGGCTACACTAGCCATGACATTACCACACAACTTTGCATGGCCAGACTATTGATAAGATCACACTCTGCATGCCTATACTCTACACTCTGCTTCTACTGTTTCTAAGCATGCGTCTGCACAAAATTAAAAAATAACCTTTTTTTTTTAATTACATTTTAAAACTAAAATAAAAAAAAATAAAAAAAATTTGCCCTGAGGCGCCATTTCATTTGACTCAACCTCAGGGAATTTTTTAGGGCATTATGATTTGCTTGAGGCGCCATATGGTTTGGCTCCTCGCCTCTAACTGAGGCGCCAGAGTTTTCAAACCCAACTATTTTCGTAAATACCCTGAAAACTTGGTTTTTTTTGTATTTTTTGTTTTTAAATTGGTGTTATATTAAAAAAAAATCGTAATATGGAGGAGAGAAAAAAATTTATTTTATTTTTCAATTAATAAAAAAATTGTGATTGGCTGACATTAGGTATAGTGAAAGATTTTGAGTAAGAATATTATTTTATTAAAACCATGTTTGACATTTAATAAAAGATTCTGAATGTTTTTTCTTATTTTCTTAATCCTTATTTTTGTCCCTTGTTTCAGATTTTGGCCTATACATATCTTATTCTGGAATTTATTATCCATATTCTTGTGAATCTTCATATAGCTGTCCCTTTTAGATACCCTGAGTTCACCCAATTTACACAAATATAAACCAATCAAAAACATCAAGTTACACAATAAAGAGAAAGAAAGAAACAAAACCAACTAACAAATCCTATTTTTAGCAGTGAAAAAAATCATATAAAGTGCTTAAACATTAAAGCAACATATTGTTGATGATGTCTGATGAATCACAAAGGGTTGTGGTGATCCAGCATGCATCTAGTGACTTGAGTACAAAAGCACTTAAATGGGCCCTTAATGGCTTTTCACTTGATCATGGAGATACCCTTACACTTGTTGCAATTCTTCCCCATGTAAACAGTCCAACTAGTGCTAGATTTCGTCAGTTTCTTAAGCCTAGTTCTTTTCATTTTTGTGGTTTATGTTATATCATTCTATGGAATATCAGAAAAAACTTAACAATCATATCGAGAATTACCCTTTTTTCCGAATTTTTTCAGGTGCAATATTCGGTACTGATCAGAATATTGTTGAGGAAGAGGTTGCTAAGAAGAAAGAAAAACTGCATAATCATTCTTCTATAAGAAAAATTTCTGAGCAGTGTGAAAAACACAAGGTTTGATAATAATAACTTGCAACTATATGATCTATCATTCTTTTTCTTTCCATAGATATATGTATATAGATTGAGGAATATGTCACTTCAAAATTATATCTTATTCAATTTTATGTCATCGATTAATTCATGTAACCGGCCTCATCTGATGAGGTAAAACTTGGTATAGATGTTGATAAATTGTCTAATGGAATCCTTTTCATGAATGAAATTAATCAGATTCAGTTCTTGATAGAAGTGCTTCCGGGCAAGTTACCGGAGCATGCTATAAACGCTGCCGTCCGTTTGAAAGCGACGTCAGTTATACTTGATAGGTAACTCCAACTCTTTCGAGCTTTTATTTTATATAATTTAAATATTAATTTAATGATCAATAAAAATGAGAAAAGTTATGAACATATTTGCAGAGACATGAAGAAATACACGAAGGATTTCATGGAGAGTCTCTCTTGTGCTTTGCTAATAATGAAAAGTGGTAACTCCATTAAGCACTTGAGAGGACCAAGGAAACCAAAGATTTCTTTTACAGGTTATGACAATGGAGCTCCGGAATTCTCACCGAGTTTGTGGAGCATGACAAACGCGGTTTTCCGTTCCAAATCGAGCTCTAATCTAACGAAAATTGTTTGTCATCAACTTCATTGTCAAACAAAACAAACGCCCGAAGATAAAGATCTAGATATGGAAAGAGGTTATTGCCTATTACCGATTCCAGATAATCAAAAGACTAGTGTTCTTGAAATGTATCCTAAGGAGACGGCATTTGAAAATATCAGAAACCATAAAACATATCAAATAGTTGAAAAGTTCAAAAACTCTGTTTGCAAAGTGTGTGAGAACCAAAGGCCGAAATTTGAACTGATGAAAGAATTCACATATGTGGAGCTGCATGAAGCAACACATGGTTTTTCGCCCAAGAATTATTTATCGGAAGGTGGATTTGGTTCAGTTTATTGGGGGAAGATGCAAGGACTCAAGATTGCGGTTAAGAAACATAAGTTTGCAAGTCTTCAAGGAGAGAAGGAATTCAAATCTGAAGTTAATGCACTAAGCAAAGCAATACATGAAAATGTGGTTATGCTGCTAGGATCTTGTTCCGAGGGAAATAACAGATTTCTTGTATATGAATTTGTTTGCAATGACTCACTTGATCAACATTTATCACGTAAGAGAAAAATCATCTTCGAAATAGATATTTTAAATGAATAAAAATGTGTGTCATGAATCTCCTAATAAAAACTATAAGTTTAATTGGTATGCATTGTCGTTGTAAAATGAGTTTTACAAATGCATTAAAACATTTGACTCGGTGCATGTGTAAAACGATTACACATTGATAGTAAATAGAAATTAAATTTTATGACTAATACATTTACGATATACTAAGTCTCTACATTTCAAATTCATGCAGAACACTCGAGAAAGCCTCTCACTTGGCCAGACAGGATCAAAGTCGCTATTGGAGCCGCAAAAGGCTTATGGTATTTGCATGAGAACAATATAATACATAGAGACGTGAGACCAAGTAACATCCTCGTCACGCATGATTATGAAGCAATGGTAATGCAGTACACAGATTATGATACTAGTTAATGAACTAATGAACTTTGAAATACTAGAGACTTAATTATTGAACTACTTATTCCATTTATTTATCAGCTTGGAGATTTTGGTCTGGCTAGAACTGAACAAATGGACTCGATGTACTCAACAGATGTTGTTGGAACTTTAGGATATATGGCACCAGAATATGCGGAATCTGGTAAAGTATCAACCAAATCAGATGTGTATTCTTTTGGGGTGGTGCTTCTTCAGCTTATAACAGGAATGAGGACCACAGACAAAAAGATTGGACACAAAAGTCTTGTGGGATGGGTAACAATCTTTGTCAAACAACACTTTTCATGAAATCACATCATATGTGTCAGAGTCGTGTCTGACATCAGAAATGTCTTCAGTCTGAAGTGTCTGCGTGACGTAGCGAATAAGTTTCATATTACTAATTTATTGCAATTTGCATGTTACGTTCCTTTCAAATATTGATCTCTTGATTAATTTTTTCAGGCTAGGCCATTGCTAAAGGAAAGGAACTATCCAGATCTAATTGATGAAAGGATGATGGATACCTATGATTGCCATCAGCTTTTTTGGATGATTCGTTTAGCAGAAAAATGTCTCACCAGGGATCCCCAGAAGCGATTATCAATGGATACAGTAAGTATATAGTATCAATGATTTTCTATGTAAACAACAAATTACTTCATTTTTTAAACCATAATAACTTATGAAACACGGACACTGACATTGAACATGACACTGATATTAACACGTCAACATTTATAATAATTTGAATGTAAACATAAGTATCGTTGTTGTGTCAGTGTCCATCCGACATAGATAACTTCTTAAATTTGTTGTTATATTTACGAGTGCAGGTGGTTAGTGCATTAACTCATATAGTAGAAGGCAGCACATGTAGCATGGTACTAAGAGACTGTTCTCCAGCACGGTCAGATTCATCTTATGACATGTCAGAATCTCCTATGTCAGATGTCTCACCAGAATCAGAAGATAAAGAAGAAGGTGGAATTGTCTGTGTAGGATGCACCACAGTTAACTTACGACCCCCACCATCTCCTCCATTAGGAAGCACTTCATGGAGTAGTACATCAAACACATGTGCTCACATGGCTGAATGAATCTCATTATGATGATTTAATGAATAAAGAGAATAAGGATTAAATATGTTATACTATTATTATCTTGTTTTGAGTACTCCTAAAAAGAAAACAGTGACCATAGTCTTCATCTTCTTTTTAGTATTATTTAAATAATGTTGCTCCCTACTTTTACTAATTTTATAGTTCAATATCAAATATTGTTATATATTAACTTTTATAGTCTCTCGACAAAAAGATATTGAAAACCAATTGATCCTACGATAAATAATACAACGGATTTTTACAAAAATCGTAAAAATTACAATTGGTTTTAGCAATATCACCTATAAGGGGCCACTTCCAAGTTGAAATCTTAATATTCCAAACCGCATTAAGAACATTCCACCTTTGATTCTCGAAAATAATGCTATTTCTGAGAGACCAAATATTCCAACAAACCGCCAACCAAATTACACCCGCTTTACCAGTTTTCACTTTTCGAGATGAGCAAAAATTAAACCATCTCAAATAGCTATCTTGGAAGACCCCCTCTTCAACAACCGTAATATCCACAAAACCAATTCACTCCCTAATCTCCCTCCAAATCAAATTCTTCATTGTACACCCCAATAATAAATGACCCAACGATTCTTCAATCGAAGAACACAACACACACGCAGAAGACGTGAAATCCGGGAATATAATACCTCTCCGCCTAAGATTGTCTTTAGACGGAAGTCTATTCTTAAAAAGACGCCACCCGAAAGCCTTAACTTTATAAGGCACCCCCACTTTCCATAACGATTTCATGATCCTCTCGTCGCCCGGTTCAACAGTAGCACTGCCGACACCAACATGCAGGTCCGCGGCCGAATCAGGAGGCCCTACCAAAAACGCAGCAGGAACAGTAGCCTCACTACCAATATTAGACAGCCTCGTCGCAACAGCAGAGCTGCTGTCATGGCCTTCGCCAGTACACGGGTTTCTGACCAAACCCGAACCAGTATAGCTGAACGGTTGCGAAATACTATCAGTACCCGTAACAGGAGAAAAAACAGAATTATTAACAGTGACAGCACCAGTGTTCCCAGGTCTTAAATGAACATCTTCCAATATTGTACCTTCCTGAATCAAAGCAACACAAGACTTCACTGAAAACCCACAATCGACATCCGCTTTCCACTTAACAATGTCACGGTCCGTCGATATAGGTCCACGACCAACCAGATTCAAACACAGCTGCTCCAAAGCAATTCCTGCCACCGTATACGACGCACGATTAATACCTAAATCACTCCAAATCCAAACCCCGTCCACCCAACCTCCCATGCCTCCCACCGAGACATTTTTGAGCTCCGAAGCCTCAAAAGCAGTAGGAAATTTATCTTTTAGGCAACAATTTTCCAACCAATAAGCGTTCCAAAAAGACGTCATCAAACCATTTTGGATCTCAAAAATACAGCTCTTAGCAAAAAAACCAGCACCTAATTTTTTATCAATAATACCCAAATCTTTCCACCACACCGAACGAGAACTCTTGATATCATAAGCAAAATCCCCGTTAATAATGGACAAATTAATGTCACCATAGCGAGCTTTCAAGATACGATACCAAAGAGAATCTGTTCCTTTAAGGATACGCCATCTCCACTTGAGTAATAGAGCTATGTTAAAATCCTCAATCATTCAAATCCCCAATCCCCCTTTTTCAAAAGGCTTACAAACGTCCTTTCACCCCACCCAATGAATCTTCCGCCTCTCCTCCGTACCTCCCTATAAGAAGTTACTTTGCAAACTAGTAATTTCATTCACAATCTTTACCGGCATCCTATAAAAAGAGAGCCAAAAAATCGAGAGGGAGCATAAGACCGACTTTAAGAGAATAATTCGACCACCAAAACTAAGAAAACGATTCTTCCAATTATCTAACCTCTTCTTAATCTTATCCACCAAAGGCTTCCAAGTTGAAATCCTTCTCGGATTAAATCCAATAGGAATTCCAAGAAAATTAAAATTACACTCCTCCACTTTACAAGAGAGAAAATAAGCCGCCGCTTCCAAAAAGCAAGAATTCGTGTTGATCCCAATCAACTTGCTCTTATGATAGTTAATTCCCAAACCCGACACAATTTCAAAGCTTCTAAGAATCGCCTTTATTGTCCAAATTTTGTTCCAAGACGAGTCCCCAACCAATAAAGTATCATCCGCAAATTGGAGAATATCCACCGTACACGATCTATTGACAACCGCTCCTCTATACACCCATATATCCACCGCCTTTTTAATCAACCCCGAAAGACCCTCCGCCACAATCACAAAAATAAACGGAGAAAGCGGATCTCCTTGTCTCAAACCCCTTTCCACCCTAAATTCCTTCGTTGGGCTCCCATTCACAAGCACCGACATATTACTATTAAAAATCAATAGTTCCATCCATCTCATCCATCTCCCACCAAAACCCATCCTTCCCATCATAAACCTTACAAAATTCTAACTTACCTTGTCATAAGCTTTTTCAAAGTCCACCTTAAAAAGAGTGCAACTCTTACCTTCCTTAGAGTAGAAATCAACCAATTCATTAGCAACCAACACCCCGTCAAGAAGTTGCCTTCCGGGGACAAAAGCACTTTGGCAATGGGAAATCAAAGAATCCAACACCAACTTCAATCTCCCCGCCAAAAGTTTCGAAAGAACCTTATAAAGACACCCCACCAAACAAATAGGTCTATAATCATCAAGGCCTAAAGGATTCGGAACTTTCAGGACCAAAGTCAAGAAAGACGAAGTTATAGATTTAGATAAAACCGTCCCCGAATGAAACTCCATAAAAAGATTCACAATGTCTTCTTTCAAGAAAGACCAACATTTCCGAAAGAACAAAAACGAAAACCCAGCGGGGCCCAGACTCTTATTTCCTTCACAACTCCAAACCGCTTTCTTGATCTCCTCCTCGGAGAAGGGAGCTTCAAGAGAAATACACTCCGAATGAGAAAGGGAGTGAAAGTTGATACCCTCTAAAAAAGGCCTCTCAACATCTTCTTCCTTGAATTTATTAGAAAAGTGGTCGAACACCTCCTTCTTCACCAAACAAACCGAATCCACAATGCCATTATCGGTATTAATCATACCAATGTGGTTCCTCCTCCTCCTCTCCTTCATAACATTGTGGAAATATATACTATTATTTTCCCCATCGTTGAGCCATTTCAAACGCGCCTTTTGGATTACAAATAACTTCTATCTCTTCTTCCTTCCATAAAATCGCAATACCACCCGAGGCGCCTCTAGATTCGAGAAAAGAGAAACCAACCTTCTCCCTACTCCAGAAGCTCTTAGCTACTCCCTCCTTCACTATAGATAGCTTAGTTTCCTGTAAAAGAAACATCTCCGCCTTCCCTTTTTTGATAATATGACTAATTCTTCTTCTCTTCAACAGAGACCATCCTCCTCTAATATTCAATGATCCAATAATCATTAGGAACCATTGTTGTTCGCCCTCATAGTAAACATTCTTCTCTTATCCGTCTTTTCCATCTCAATAGTTTTCACCTTATGCCCTTCCTTCAAACCCTTAGAAGTAACACCTAGTTTTTCCATTACCTTCCATAACTTGTCTCCCGCATCGTTATTTAAATTCTCCCACATCTTTAAGTTATTCATTTGAATAGTCTATTCTTCCGATTGATCCCCATAAATCACTGAGGTTACCTCTCTAGAGACTACGTTCAAATCTTGAGAAGCAGCATCATTAAAAAGCTCAGGTAAAACCTGATCCAAGGGAATAACAGAACTTTTTCGTCCCAACTTTGTTGACCTACACCTCCTTCCTCCCGTTCTCCTTTTGCAGAAAGCTCCCTCTCCGACACACAACTTATACTTAACCAATTTTTTTCTCCTCCTACTAATAACACACGTATTCTCCTCGGCCTCTTGATAAGGCCCCCCAAACCAAAACTACATCCTACTGTTGTACCTATGGAGCACAAAGCAGGATTTACATTACTTAACTCCAGACCTGCCTTACTAACCGTATCTCCCTCCTCACCAGTACTTATAACAACAACACCTGCCCTACAAACATTAATCCCTTCAACTGCCTCATCGAAAATTCCCGCAACAACCACTACTACGAAAACCCCATTTAACGACGCCAGCTTTACCACGGTTTCGTATCCCACCATTGTAACAGGATTAAAAATTTATAACGCCATATTTAACGATGGTTGTATTACATAACTGTTGTAATACAAGCTGTGTAACAAGCTTCGATTCCCAGCTCTATATTTTTTTTCCATATTTTTACATTTTAACACGCTTGTATTAGAAGACCGTTGTACTACATGTATCACGCTTCGATTCACAGCAATGTATTCTTTAGCATTTTTAAGTGCAATAGAGTATATATATAACTTTAAAAATAAAACTGTAAGAGATGAACATATATAGACATAATTTTATTTTAATATTCCATTGAGAGTACATTGATAAACATATTACATATCAAGATCATTGTCAGAACCCATAGCATAAAATGTATCTTCATAATCTAGACATCTCTCCTCACTCCCCTCATCGGAATCATAATATACAGGCCTCCTTTTCTTCTTTATCTTCTTCTTCTTCGGCTTCTTCTTCTTCTTCTTCTTATCCTTCCTTACCCTTAAGGCATCCCTGAAGTTGGCAGTTGCTGGTTGGACGACCTCCTGGATTGGCGCCTGACGTTCCTCATTGAGGTTTCTAGGATTCTCATTTGTTGAACTCATTGTTACAAAGAATATATTATTTAGATATGTGAAATTGTCTATTTATAGATGAGGTTGAAGATGAAAAGACTAATAGTTTAATGCTTGTAATGATGATAACTTGTAAACCGTTCATATTCTGGAACTATATTTTCTTGTAATGATGATAACTTGTAAACCGTTCATATTTTGGAACTATATTTTCTTGTAAACTGTTCATATGTTGGGAAGTGCAACGGTTAATAATATCACGACAGTTATATGTAATGACCGTAGCGATATCACTTATAATCCAGGCGTAACTTTAGGAAAATGTTGTTGCCTGGTGTCGAACCTTGTACCACGTATAAGGGGTATCGCTACGGTTATTATAACTAACCGTTGTGATATTATTAAATTAATATATAATCTATCACAACGGTTATTTAAGAAAACCGTTGTGAAACATTTACCTATATAAGGGAATTAACTTTCCCTTTTTGACAGTCGCGCCGTTTCCTTCACAGCAAAACCCTAGCACCAAAACTTCATCTTTTTTTAGAATCTGCGAAAAGAAATTCAAGAACTATGAAGCTTTTGATTTAAGCTTTTTCCTCCTTGAATTCCTTCTTGCAGAGTCTAAAACTAGATGAACATGGTGATGATGCTGGCGTAGCAAGCGTAATGTACATATTGTTTATGGAAAATAAGGTATTCTTCCACTTCAATCTTTTTGTTAGATAGTACTCATTATCTCGTTTGCTTCATGATGTTTTTGTTGATTGTTCTCTTTTTGCGCAGATTCGACTTCAATGCTTCACAAGCAAGGTGAACTTCATTGTTATGGTACAGTCCCACTTCTTAGCGTTTTCTTTCAACTTTTGCTTGTTTTGTTTTGAATACTAACTAATTTTCTTCATTTCTTCCCACTTCTTAGGGTTTGTTTCTAATTTTGCTTGTTTTGTTTTGAATAATAACTCATTTTCTTCATTGCTTTCCCACTTCTTAGGTTTGTTTCACATGGTGATGATGATGGTGGTACATATATATATGAATTCATTCTAATAAGGTACATATATATGAATTCATTCTGATATTGTACATATGAAATTTAGTTTATTATTCTGATATTGTACATATGAAATTTATTTTATTATTCTGATATTGTACATATGAAATTTAGTTTATTATATACTATGTATATTGTTTGTTTTACTATCCTTTTAATGAAAATGCAATCTGTTAAATTGGTATCGAAACTTATAATCTGAAAATTAAGATGTATTTGAAAACCAACCATTATCATGTCAATGTTTTTCGAATCGCATCCATTTCATTCAGCACATTGAATGTTCCTTAACGCATAATATACGATTCAACGGTCTGATTCCTTCTATACATCGATATCTTTTATATTATATAGTTTACCTATTTATCGCCAAAAATCATCGTGGTTTTTATGATCATGATTGTTATGATGATAAAATCGCGATGATTTTGGGCGATGGAGAGGTAAACTATATAATTAAAAATATCAATGAGTAGAGTGAATCAGACCATTGAATCGTATATTATGTGTTAAGGAACATAACATGTGCGGAGTGAAATGGATGCAATTCGAAAAACAGTGGTGTGTTTAAGTTGGTTTTCAAGAATATTTTAATTTTCAAATTATATATTTCCTTACCAATTTAATGGTTGTAATTCTTTAACTAGATGTATGGTAAAACAAGCAATATACATTTGTATATAATAAACTAAGGGTACATGTAACAACGGTTGAAACTAATATCCGTTGTGATTGATAATATATTTCACAACGGTTGAAACTAATATCCGTTGTGATTAATAATATATTTCACAACGGTTGATACAACTAACCGTTGCAATATATAGCGCGTTTTCCAGAATACAACAACGGTTTTCAGACCGTTGTAGAAACATCGAAGATACAAGAACAATCTACATAACAACGCCTTCGCCCGCGTCATTATATGTCATTCCCAACCGTTGTTAAATGGGTTTTTCGTAGTAGTGAACCTTGGTTGCAGAAACAGATTCAGACCCGTAAACAAAAATAGGGTCACTTCCGTCGCGACAAAAAATTCTATCAACCTGCCCAGGACTGCCCCAAACTTCTTCCTTATTAGAGCCGAAATCCGCAGAAGAAACAATTTCATCTTCCCAATCCGTGCTAACCTCCTTAAAGAAACCAGATTCATCAGAGAACGGTGAATCAAATTTCCTCAGCTTACTTTTCGCAAATTCGTTGGAAATCCTGACCGGTCCGTAAGTGTCTTCCTTAAGAGTTATCAGGAAAACTACACCGTCAATCTCCACATAAACCAGATCCTTAAGACATTCAGACAACGAAAGCTTCACCATAATTCTCCCAACGTCCAAATTTAAACCTTTCGTAGTGCTCTCATCTGCACAAACAAACAACCCGAAGGAATTGCCCAATTCGATGAAAAAATCCATGTTCCAAGCATGACAAGGCACCCCGTAAACCCTCACCCACATAACTCTCTCAACATCCACCACCTCCTCCTCCCACGGCTTGATCTCAAAGAACCATTGTTTCCACCAAGATTCACCGTTACGCAATAGTTTCTTAATGAACCCTTCTTCAATATCCTCCAATAAGCACAATGTACACCCAACGGAGTAACTTTAATAGAGAAAATACCCTCAATTTTGAAAAACGTCAAAACATTATAAGTGGATCCCAGAGACACCACCCTTCCCACATAAGCCTTCTTCAACCTCTCGCAATCCTCCTTGTTAGAATTGAACCTCAAAGCTACTTTCTTCCCCGCCGATAGTTGTTCCTTTCCCTTACTCCCCACAACCTCCGCAAAAGATTTATTCCCCACAAAGAAGTCTCTCCCCATCTCACCAAAGTGTCCACCCTTCTGTGCTCCATCTACTCCACTTCTCGTCTCGACCCTAACACTTCCCTTATAGTTTTGTGTCGTTCTCTCAAATCTAGGGAGATTCGTGTGAATCTTCTTACCATCTATCAAAATGTTGTCTAATTTCACAGCTAATAGACGAGCATCTCCCCCCTCACAAAACCTAGCAAACCCAAAATGTTTTCCCTGTCTATTCCTCTTCGAGGGGATAACGACCTCTACCACCTCTCCCATACATCCAAATAATTGGAATATATCTTTAGCAACCATTCTGTCAGGAAACTCATAAAAATAGACAGAAAAGGTACCTAAGCTCTTTGTTCTAAAATTGCCTCTACCGACCGAGAAGAAATCCCATCTAGGCGACACTTTACGAAACCCCCTCTTCTTCACCTTCTTCTACCCCTGTTTGTCTCCCATTAAAAGAAGGGAAACCGACCCCGAAACACTTCCTAAAACGACGGAACCACTGCCCACAGATAACCCGCACCAGAAGGACACCCAAAGACCTAGAAAAAACTACAACAAAACCAAGGCCCCTAACCCTAAGGTTAGGAATTTAAGCCGAAGATTTCATCGAAGATCCTAAGCCATCAATGTCAATCTGTTCCGAAAATGAAGATCCGTGGGAGGCCGAGCACCACCGGAAACTATGAAAGAAAAGCGCCGAGTGAAACCCATACTTTTTACACACCACTTTCTCCCACATATATATTTTCTATTGCCGCAATATAGTTGTTAGTATTTAGAAATTTAACCAAGTTGATTTTCAAAACATGAAACATCTCCCAAGGGATACACATCTTACAAGATTGAATTTGCCTTCTTGAGTCTTAGAGATATTCATACAAGAAAAACACAACTGTTCTATTAAATTCTAATAAGCATGAGTGTTATTTTTTTTGGCTATTTTTTTAATTTTCTAAACTCGGATACTAAATATACCGTTTAACATAATTAAATTACATAACTTTTTATATCTTTTCAAATTTTCTTATATGCTACTAAAATAATTAATGTTATAACTTGTTTATTTAATATTAAAAATAATATATATATATATATATATATATATATATATATATATATATATATATATATATATATATATATATATATAATACTTTTTTTTTAATATTTGGTGACTATTGTAGCGAGCGATTTTTGTCGGTGACGCGACGACCTTATCGCTGAATTGGGGGTTTCTCCTCAAAGGAGAGGGGTGCTACTTTCTGATTTCTGATTTATCTCGTGAAGCTGGAAGGGAAAGGGAAGCTATCTAAAACTAACCTTGCTCGCAGATGTTACACTGAACAAACGCTAAAAAGAGATTGGGGAGTCCGGGGTCAGGTTATACAATGGGTAGTTGTTAATTACCCATCCTATACGTGGTTATCCACATGATGTTTAAGCTTAAAATTATGCTTTGTAATTGATAGCGTTTGTCTGCTGATGGGTTGGGAAATTTCTTGGGAAAGATGAGTGAATGAGTTGATGTTTTTGGTAAGGTGTTGGACCTAAGGTTTTGATTTTGTTTTGGTGTGCTCGCTAAGATTTTGCAATCTTATGCCTACGTATTCCCGTTTGAATGAAACAGGGAAATTAGAGCAATCGTAGTTCCCTCCACAGGAGAAAGGAATATTTGGTATCTTGTTCAAAGCCCAAGATGTGAAGCTGAAAGAGTATTTTTGTATCTTGTTCAAAGCCCAAGATATGAAGCGAAAAAGTTTGAGAGAGAGAATTTGTTATCTCTAAAGGGGAATTTGTTGATTTTTGCGTGCCTTGATCAAAGCCCAAGGTTTGAAGCTAAAAGGTTAATTGGTATGATTAAGGGATTTCCTTATGCAAAGCCTAAGAGAAGGCTAGATAAGATCGGCTTAACAAGAGAGTGTTTATCAATCCTGTATAAAGCCCAAGATTGAGGCGAAAAGAGACTGACTCTTTGGGGAATTTATATGGTATCTTGTACAATGCCCAAGATGGAGGCGAAAAGGGATCCGACTCAACAAGAGAGTGCGGGAATGTTTGACTCAACAAGAGTCTTTTATACTCAACAAGAAAGTGCAGAAAAGGGATTTGACTCAACAAGAGAGTCTTTTATACTCAATAAGAGAGTGTGAAAAGGTTAACTCTGCTGGGGAGGATCATTGCACAAAGCCCAAGAGGTGGCTGACTAAGCTGAGGAGAAATCGTTATACAAAGCCTAAGAGGAGGCTATACTTTCTGCTAGGGATCTTTGGGATCCCGATGCAGGTCCAAAGTGATATATCAACTCTCGAGGGTGATCGTGAAAGATTTGAGATGTCAGATACCTTGAAGTTCTGATGACGCTGTGGACTTTTGACCATGGATGGGGAAATCTAAGATAAGGTTTAAAAACCGACGGGTTCTTTATCTCGGGTGGAGATTGATCAACTGATCAGGATTCCTTCGGAGTTCCGAAGGAGCTTGAGAATGTCTTTGAGACTCAAGTATGTAGGAGAATGTCCAAGTCTGCCGGGTTTGTCTTTGTACAATGCCCAAGAGGAAGCAAAAAAAATGCTTAAGGGATGAAGGTCAACCCTTAAACTGGTTTGAGATCAGACTCAAAGGAAAGACTATTCTAGTGAGAGAGATGACTAATTTCTGTTCCTATACCTCTATGAGGTCGATTGGGACAATTTGTACGAAGCCCAAGAGAAGGCGAGAGAAACTTTTAAGAAGCCGTCGGGACAATTTGTACGAATCCCAAGGGAAGGCGTAGATGCTTTTAGGAAGCCTTTGGGACCAAATCTAAGAAAGGTCAAGAGATGCTATTCACCGAGAATAGATCATCTGGTGAGCAGTTCGAAGACTTAATGCTATTAAGAAGCCCGATGGGACAATTTGTACGAAGCCCAAGAAAAGGCGCAAGAAATTCTAGAGATGCTATTCACCGAGAATAAATCACCTCGGGGGGGATAGAATTTCTTTGACAGTTGCTAGGGGTAACAGTCTGAGAAAAGGTTCACCGAGAATGTTGCTTTTCTCTTTGTTCCATATTGAATTAACCCAAGATAAGGCAAGACTGTGTCTGGTAATCCTATGGGGGATCTAGTTTTGACTGCTAAAAGAGTGTAACCAACTGGCTTTACTTAGTACTGGACGTAGTTACCGGGGAAAACTCTAAATATCTATACTAGGATATATACAGTGGATATATGACAAGTATTTAAAGAGGTATGAAAGAAGACTAACCATGCGCAGCTTCCCACAATACAGTTATATATATGAAAGCTGATAAAGGAGAATGAAAAAAGACTAACCATGCGCCGCTTCCCACAATACAGTATATATATTAAAGCTAATAAAGAAATCAGGTAAACACTTACTCGGTTGTAGATCTTCCATGCTGTTTTGTTAGTTGTACAACAAAGAAAGCTTAAATAACAGTTGTATATTTGAATTCAAAATCAAAGGAGAAAGTATTTTGAAAAGAGGTCGGGACTTATAGCTCGAGGAGAAGCCTAAATTTCAACAGTGATTACACCGTTGTTTTGAATTTGTACAGGGGGACTTATACAATAAGTGAGGCCCAAAAAGGTTTTTTGTACAAAGGGATGGGTCTTACACTCTCTTAGAGGCCCAAAAAGAGTTTTAAGAAAAGGGAATGGGACTTATAGCTCTAGGAGAGGCTTAAGTTTTTTTGTTTGAAAATGGCGATCGCACCGAAGTTTTTGAAAACACAGTGGATCTTATACAACGACTGAGGCCCAAACTATTTTGGTTTTAAAAAAAAGGGGTTGGGTCTTACACTCTATTAGAGGCCCATGAGTGTTTGAAAAAAGTTTGATAGGGTGGTAATGATCAAAACCCTAATTTTTGTTTCTAAATGTATTTTAATTGAATAAAAATTCAATTAAAATAATCAAATAGGTGAAAATAAGTTGTGACCTTGGATTTATACTTGAAAAATCATGTTTTGATCATAGGATGATTTAAAAATCATTTGCACCAAGAAAAAGAAATATTTTTAATGTTTTAAAACAAATAAAAAAGTAATTCTTTATAAAAATATCAAATATAGGAAATAAATAATATTTTTGTGAATTTTTCATGGAACAAAATATTTTAATGTTTTTGTGATTTTTTGCAAAAAGAACCAATAAAAAATATTAAAAATGAAAGAGAAATTAATTTTCCAAAACATTAATAATAATATGACAAAATATTAAAAATAATGGAAAAAGTGATAAAAAGAGGGTCTGGGGCGAGGGGGATTCGAACCCCAGACCTTGTGTGTGCAGCGCACGCCTTCTACCACTGGGGTGGTGGGGTGGTGATACATCCGTGTATCAAACCCAGCCTAGAAATACATAAGGCAAGGCTTGTTTTTGGCCTGGCCAAGGCAAGGCAATGCAAGATTTTGGCAAAAAACGTGAAGCTTGTAACTTTCTCATTTCTCCATGGATTGGGATAAAATTTAGGTCTATCCTGACCAGAATTTCACAAGGAATCCAATGGTGGTGGTGGATTTTTCAGATCATGTCCCTAACTCAAAACCCGATAATGGTTTTGAAAAGGGCTTGTAATTGCATTTTCTGTGCTACCTCTTGATACAGGCATGAATTACATGGTAAATTAATGCAAACACAACAAGTAAAACATGCATGAGATGTATATGATCAGTGGACCTCAAAGCAATGAATATTTCAGAAAGTTCAAAGTGTTAGGCTTACCTCTTTTGGAGCTTTTGTGCAATCTGTCAAGTGCCTTGTTCCAGAAGTGGTTTGATCCTTTAGACCCTTTCAAATGACCCCTTATAAGCTTTTAGAATGATCACCAACAGGTGGAATCCTCAGGAACAAGTTTGAGCTGTTTCTTGCAAAAGGGGCAAAAGTGGCCAAAATGACAACTCTCTCAAATGGTGTTTCAGATAAGGGAAAACACTTGGGACAATTCAAGGATGATATTTGGAGTGTGTTTGAGGTTTTATCTGGTTTTAAAAGTGACTGAATCAAGACTTGGCTTGAAAAGTGCAAAATAGACAAGTTTTGAGGTTTTGAGAGGTGACTTTGTGATTTCTGTGTTTCAGGACACAAATGAGAGTTTGATCAGCTCACATATGATGTTTATGAGATGTGTGAGTGATTTGTTTGGTTGGAATTATTCCCAAACTCAAAACCCGATAGTGACTTGCTTTGGAAGGCAAAATGGGAGTGAAAGAGGTGATTTTGAGGAAAGCATTTGTTGTTGTGCTTTGGTGTACTCAAACTGAGCACAAATGAGCTCTATTTATAGTAGAGCAAGTTTGTTTTGCAAGCAATAGTGAATGATAACTGGTACAGGCTGTTGGCCATGTTTGATCTAAATGAATCATTAGTCTCCTCTAGCCATTGACTAGAGGTTAGAGCACAGAGCTGTGGTTCCCTAGTTCTTGGATAAGGCTTGACTGAACTCAGTTGCATGAGGCTCCATTCATGCCACCTTGGTGCACCCATTGAAGGCTTGGAAACAAAATTGGAATTTTGTCCCCTTTAGGCTTTTTAGGTTTGTTATGGCTAATGTAGCTCCATGGACTTGGGAGGCTTGGAGATCAGATCAATCTTCTTTTGTTTTATCCTCAGATATGTCTAAAATGGTGACAAGGCTTGGAATGGTTCAATTTACACAAATTAAGCCATGATGCACAAACCTGTCTTGCATGACAGTTTGCATCAGGGCATATTTCAGTCATCACATCTCTTAGCTCAGATTGAATTTGAGGGAGTTCTTGGACAATTTGGAAAGCTGATGTATCCTATTTTAATATGATGTCCAACTTTGGTTTTGATCCAACCTGAATTACAATGAAAAATGTCTCTACTTTTGGGAAAAAATAAGGCAGATTTTGACTTAGTGAAAATTTCACTTAGTGTTGGAAAAATGTCAATTTTGGGTTTTCAACCATTTTGATCATTCCATAACTTAAAATGCATGAGGAATTGGAATGAGGTGTAGTTGACACTTTTAAAGTATTCCATGAGAGCTACAAATCCATCTTTGGATCACTCAAAATGGTTGCTTGGATCACAAGTTATGATCCTTGGAAGTTGGTACCCTAGCCACTTTGTTCCATAACTTAGAAAAATTCTAAGTTTTTATGGTTACCTCTTTTACAAGTTATCCCACTTTCTTTGATTTTTCTTGATAAATGATTATTCAAATCACATATTATCATTGTTTTAGGGTCAAAGAACCATAATTGTGAAAAATCTCAAATAGTCAAACTTGACTTTGTACACCGTTGACTTTTTATCAGATGAATTCCAAACTGTGCGATCCTTGGTGAAATCAAGTCCTTGACCTAAATCAAACCTAATGGGTATGTTCCATAGGTGTTATAGGGTGTATTGAATCATGTCCCAAGGTTTGGGAGCATGTCCTGGTCAAAATTCAAAGGTATAGTTGACTTTTCCCACAAAACCCTAATTGTGGTCCAGATGGGAATGAAACTTGAGGATCAAGCTTCTTGGGTTAATCCATTATTGCAAATGGATCAATGTGGTTTACTTGAGGCTCTCAAATGATGTCTTGAGGTCTTGGCTCATGTTTTGTCCCAGAAATCAATTTAGGGGTAAATTAGGTCAAGAAACCCTAATTCCTGATTTTTGCCGTATGCATCCCCCGAGGCTAAATTGACTTGGTGATTGGGTTCATGAGGTCCCTTTGTGTATCTTAAGTTATGTTATGAAGTATTGGCTCATGCCCAGAGGAAAATTTCCATCTGGAGGCCCTGGTCGACCAAAACCCTAATTTGGTGACATTGGCGATCTTGAGGCTTGATCCACTTGGAATGCTGCAACCTTGTGCTTGATTCTTGATGTGGGAGACCCTTTGATCCTTTGTGGGAGTTGAAGAGGTTAGAAAACTTGAAGATCATGTCCTTTCTTGATTGATCTGTTGTCTGAATGCTTTGAGAGGGTTAAGAACTCTAATTCTTGACTGTGGTCAATACTCACTCATCTTTGAGGAGATTGATGATTTGCACAATGATGTGAAATATTGGTGGTCAAAATTTGGGATATGACAGATGACCCTATTTAATCTTCTTGGACCCGAAGGTGTGAATGGCGAAGGAATTCGGGCATTCGGGGTACAAGAGGATTAAATATCGGAATACCCGAAATTTTAATAATGGTTATGATTGACAGTTTGTGCATCCATCTTCTTTTGCTAAGCAATGATGCTTAGAAAAGGTACACTTCCCCTCGATCCTGGTTTCTTACTGAGGAACTGGTCTTAGCTTCTGACGTAAACTTCCCCTCGATCTTGGTTTCCTACCCGGAACTGGTCTTAGTTTCTGAAGTAAACTTCCCCTCGATCTTGGTTTCCTACCCGGAACTGGTCTTAGTTTCTGAAGTAAACTTCCCCTCGATCCTGGTTTCCTACCCGGAACTGGTCTTAGTTTCTGAAGTGAACTTCCCCTAGATCCTGGTTTCCTACCAGGAAGTGGTCTTAGTTTCTTTTGTCAATAAACTTTCTTGACAAGGGACGCTATTTATAGCGGTCTTCATCAAACTTCTCACCGAATTTTCCTGGAGAGATGCCATTTGATGGAAAGATTTGATGTCAGACTAGCTGGGGAAACCCATTCGTCTGAGCTATAGAGGTAAGCAAACTTCTCTGTTGGAGATGCCATTTGCCGACTACTGGGGAAAATGAGTCTCTTGAGAGACTGCTTCCGGTTTGGAGATATTACATCACACTTTTCTTCGAGATCTACCGGAGAAAAATTGTTGTATTGAGATTCTTTGATTACGAGGCTTTCTCTGGGGATTTTCCTTAATCCGAGAAAGCGAAGATGTCATCTTCAATGGCGAAGAGTGACATTTGTTGAATGCCTGTTGGTCTTTCCAGAGGTTCAAGTTATTAAAGTGGCCAAGGACCGTCTCCCATCCAGAAATAAACCGGAGGAGAGATACTGCTTGGATGATTCGCTTCCTGATGAGAAAAGAACCGATGACTCGATTGGCAAGAGGACTTTACCACTTGGGGACAAGACCGACTAGAGTGATAATGATGTGATATGAATATGCATGTAAATTAATAATGCATGATGTATGTATATGTATGCTGACAAAACTGACACGACATACAAACTGGTGGATGAACGCGACTAGATACTCGGCCATTGCGGGGGATGAAAAGTATCACTTGGTTCACGGTAGCAATTCTGCCTTGCTTAGGAGAGATAGTCCCTGTGGGGAAAACCGTTGATCCGGCTTAGGAGGTAAGAACTCTGTCGGGGGTGCCAGACAGAATATTTGTATCTGGCACAGCTGATTCATTCAGGCGTACTGGTTTAGAAGGAGCAATTTGATTCCTCACTTTAAGGTTCGACCACTTCTGAGAGGCGATCAGTGTTCTTTCGATGTTCAACAGTCAAAAGAAATTGCCATCTTTATTTTAAAAGTAGAAAAATAATTTGACAAGTAAATTCATTTTTGTTTTTGTTTTATTTCAAGAATCGTTGATCATATTAAAAATGTCATTCTGTAAAGCTAAAACAAATTAGAATTGCAAATGAAAGCACAAGGACTCAAATTTTATTGATAGAATAAAAATCAGCCAAGTGCGTGATTCCATAGAGTATTTACAAAGTTTAGAAAATGGTAATTTACAGGGAAAAGGGTTACGTTGAAACATAACGATCACTATCCTTCTACCAACTTTGAATTCTGGACATTTCGAGCTTCTGTCGAAGATGACTTTGACTGGAGTTTTCCTGAAGAGTGGCATCACTGCTGCTGGGAACTTGCCCCTTTGTCAGACGTAGTTACTTGCCATGAATCCCTAACTTTTGCCTGGATTGTACTTTGAGATTTCTAATCCACCGGGATGATTTTTGATCATGTCTCTAATTTTTTCCTGGACCGCCCTTTCGGGTTTTCAATCCAACGAGACGTTTTTTTTAGGCGAAGTATTTCTTGACTACGTCAACGTTTGTGGGGTAGGAAAATTCCTCTCCGTCCATGGTTGCGAGTCTCAAGGCACCGCCTGAGAAGGCTTTCTTGACCACGTAGGGTCCGTCGTAGTTCGGAGTCCATTTGCCCTGGGAATCAGTGAGAAAAGATTGTATCTTCTTGAGCACGAGGTCTCCTTTCCTGAAGACACGAGGCCAGACCTTTTTGCCAAACGCTTTCTTCATTCTTTTTTTATACAACTGACCGTGGCATAGATCCGTTATCCACTTTTCTTCGATCAGATTTAGTTCGTCGTGTCGACTTTGACACCACTCAGCTTCTGTGAGCATGTCTTCCATCAATACCCGGATTGATGGGATATCTACTTCTATGGGGAGCACTGCCTCCATGCCATATACTAGAGAGAATGGGGTTGCCCCTGTTGAAGTACGAACAGATGTGCGATAACCGTGCAGAGCAAAGGGTAGCATCTCGTGCCAGTCTTTGTAGGTTACAACCATCTTTTGAACGATCCTTTTGATGTTCTTGTTAGCTGCTTCTACCGCTCCGTTCATCTTGGGTCGATAAGGAGATGAGTTATGGTGTTCGATCTTGAACTCAGCACACAACTCTTTCATCATCCTATTGTTCAAGTTAGATCCATTATCAGTAATGATCTGGCTCGGAACACCATAACGGCAGATGATATTGTTCTTGATAAATCAGACTACCAATTGTCGGGTTACATTGGCATATGACGCTGCTTCGACCTACTTGGTGAAGTAATTAATGGCTACTAGAATGAACCGATGTCCGTTTGAAGCCTTGGATTCAATCATGCCAATCATGTCGATTCCCCATATAGAAAAAGGCCATGGGGAAGAGAGAACTTTGAGATGCGTTGGCGGTACATGGATTTTGTCTGAGTATATCTGACACTTGTGACACCTTCTGATGTACATGTAGCAGTCGGATTCCATAGTCAACCAATAGTACCCGGCTCTTAGAATTTTTCTCGCCATTGTATGTCTGTTGGCATACGTGCCAAAGGATCCCTCGTGAATTTCTTTCATTAGCATGTTTGCTTCTAGTCTGTCCACACATCGAAGCAAGACCAAGTCAAAGTTTCTCTTGTAAAGAGTGTCACCGCTCAGGAAGAAGTTTTCAGACAGTCTCCTGAGGGTTTTTCTGTCTTTTCTGGATGCCCCAAGTGGGTAATCCTGTTTCTAAAGGAAGCATTTGATATCGTGATACCAAGGTTTGTCGTTTATGACTGCTTCGATTGTGAAGATGTAAGCGGGCCGTTCTAGGCGCATTATGTCAATCTTCGGTAAGTCGTTCCATTGACCTATATTAATTATGGAGGAGAGAGTGGCCAATGCATCAGCCATGTGATTTTCCTCATGAGGTATATGATGAAACTCGACTCTATTGAAGAAAGGTAACAACCTTCTTACGTAATCTTTGTAAGGAATCAATCCTGATTAGTATGTGTTCCAATCTCCTTTGATCTGATTGATAACCAGGGCTGAATCGCCATAAACATCCAAGTTCTTGATCCTTAAGTCGATCGCTTCTTCGAGACCCATGATACAAGCTTTGTATTCGGCCTCGTTATTTGTACACTTGAATGTTAGTCGGGCGGTGAAAGGAATATGGGTATCTTAGGGGTTATGATGATTGCCCCAATTCTGTTTCCATAACGATTAACAGCTCCGTCAAAGATAAGTCCCCACTGGGAACCTGGTTCTAGCCCTTTATTGGGTAGCAGTTCATCGTAATCTTTCATCTTTAAGTACATGACATCTTCTTCTGGGAAGTCAAATCCGACTGATTCCTGATCGTCAATCGGTTGATGAGCCAAATGATCGACTAAAATACTTCCTTTAACAGCTTTCTGAGTGTGATATTCGATGTCGTACTCTGATAACAACATCTTCCAACAGGTGATTCTTCCCATGATAGCAGGTTTTTCGAAGACATACTTGATCGGATCCATTTCGGAGATTAACCAAGTAGTGTGGTGAATCATGTACTGGTGAAGACGTTTAGCTGCCCAAGCCAAAGCACAACAAGTTTTCTCAAGCATAGTGTACCGAGTTTCGCAGTCGGTGAATATCTTGCTCAAATAGTAGATGGCAGACTCTTTTCTTTTGGTTTTGTCTTGTTGGCCAAGTACACAACCCATTGAGTCTTCCAAGACTGTTAGGTAAATGATCAATGGTCTTCCTTCCATTGGAGGTGACAGAATAGGTGGATTCAACAGGTATTCCTTGATATTGTCGAAGGTGGTTTGGCAATCTTCTATCCAAACGCAGTCCTGATTCTTTTTGAGTAATTTGAAGATTGGCGTGCATGTCGCGGTCATAAGGAATATAAATCTAGAAATGTAATTCAAACGTCCCAGGAATCCTCGGACTTGTTTCTCAGTTTTTGGAGAAGGCATTTCTTGGATGGCCTTGACCTTGTCAGGATCAACCTCGATGCCTTTCTGGCTGATGATGAACCCTAACATTTTCCCTGAACGGACACCGAAGGTGCACTTGTTGGGATTTAAGCGGACTTTGTACTTTTGTAACCGCTCAAATAGTTTTGACAGATGGGTCACATGTTCCTCCCCTGTTTTAGATTTGGAAATCATGTCATCGACATATACCTCTATCTCTTTATGTATCATGTCATGAAACAGAGTAGTCATGGCCCGTTGATAGGTTGCCCCAGCGTTCTTCAGACCGAACGACATTACCTTGTAACAAAATGTGCCCCATGGGGTGTTAAAGGAAGTTTTCTCTATATCTTTCTGCGCCATTTTGATTTGATTATAGCCCAAGAATCCATCCATGAAGGAGAAGACTTTGAATGTTGTTGTACTGTCTACCAGCATGCCTATGTATGGTAAGGGAAAGTCATCCTTTGGACTAGCTTTGTTCAGATCCCTGTAGTCTACACATATTCTGACCTTTCCGTCCTTCTTCGGGATGGGTACTATGTTGGCTAACCCTTGAGGATATTTTGATGTGGCGAGGAAACCCGCGTTGATCTGTTTATGTGCTTCCTCTTTGATTTTGATAGCCATGTCCGGGTGAGTTCGTCTTAACTTTTGTTTCACCGGGGGACATTCTGAGTTTACCGATAGATGATGTTCCACGATGCTGGTATCCAACCCTGGCATGTCCTGATATGACCAGGAAAATACATCAGGAAACTCTTTGAGAAGCTTTATCAAACTTTCTTTGACAGTTGAACTAATCAGTGCCCCAATCTTGACTTCTTTTCTCTCTTCTTCTGAACCCAAGTTAACTGTTTCCAATGGTTCCCTGTGAGGTTCAATGGACCTTTCCTCTTGTCTGAGTAATTGGGAGATCTCTTCTAGAATGTCTTCGTCATTTTCTTCTTCATCCCCAAATACCGGGAATCCAAAGTTGGGAGAAGGCATTCGATCGCGTGTTTCAACGGGGTGTAAAACAAGCAGTCTGCAAGACGTGATGATTTGTTTTAAGAAGAAATAGAGAGAATGCAAGAGTTTGTGTAGTGTATATTTGGAAAAATGCTTGTTTTATTTATTTTGGCTGTTTTAAGATTACAATTTTCTGAAGAAAAAAAAACAAAAAGAGAAAACAGCAATAAATGCAGAAATTACAGAACGACGTTATTTTATTTATGATCTTGTCGATTCTTGAAACTACAACCCTATAAAACAAAACTCTGTCGCTCTGGGCAAAGCGAAGAGGTATATTTACAGAAAGTGAGCCCTATCAAAACATCCGTTTCACCTGGGTAGGGTGAAAGGTTAAAGATGGCAATTACTTAGACTGGTGAATAACTTTCGGAACATTGACAGCAACCCATTGGCGGCGAACTCCTCGGTGAACCACAAAGTCTGGTACCTTCTTTCTTGACTTGTCCTTAGAAATGACGCTGATTTCTAGCGGAGCAAGATCATTGGAATCTATTTCCCAGATGAAGTTGTCGTAGGAAGATTCTTCAGTTGTATTCTGCATAGTGCCTGTACTTTCAGTAGATTTCCCCATCCAGTCAGCTGGATGTCTTTGAACCTGATACGAGAGCTTTCAGGAGCGGTGTACTTGACTAGGAAGTCATATTTGCCACTCGGTTGTCCTAAGGTGTCCCACGTCTCTGTGGAACTGGAGGAGTCATCTCTTTCAATGACGTTGACCTCGGGAAAAGCATAGTTGATGAAGTTTTGTCCTGCAGTCTTTGCAAATTCATCGTCGTACTGGATATTTTCTGAATGCCCTGAGTAATGATCCCATGATTCCGTGGGGACACATGTATTCTTTTCAATGATGCTTAGCTGGTAAGCATCGCTCGGCTGACTGTTCTGCCCCAAGTCTCCTGGGTACGGCTGCCAGATAGGCAGGCCATCCATCGGGCCAAAATAATCAAAGTTGTCTTTCATCGGAATCTCTTCCTCTAATGAGTTTGGCAGAGCACGACATCATTCCGGGTCATAATCTTCGTAGATCATTCGAACTTCTGTCCTTGGCGTATAGCACAATGGCGTATGCATTTCGTCCTGATATACATAATTGTCCTCATTGAGATAGGACTCCCACTCTTCACCTGTATCGGAGGGGTCACCCTCGTGGATGGTATGTACTTCTTAAGACATTGGGTGAAGGAAACCTCCACTGTGGAAGAAGTCTTGAATGAGACGAAGACTTTCATCGTGAGTAGCAGTCTGGGTACAGGTTGAGGAAAAACCATGACCTTTTTTTGTTTTGTTATCAGCAGGAATGACAAGCTGCCCCCATCCTTCTGCATTGTTACTTTTGATAACTTCGAGAACATCTTTGTATGAGGAAATTGAAGTTCCCTTTTTGGATTGATTCTCATTTCTCACCGAAAGTGCCAGGAACTGAGTTCCGATATCTTCCTCTGGTTCTACACGGTGAGAGGATGATAAGTTGCTTACGATCAAGGCTTGCTCTCCGTAGACTGTGACTAGTTGGTCGTTCTTGACGAACTTCAGCTTCTGGTGAAGTGTCGAAGTGACTGCCCCAGCTTGGTGTATCCAAGGTATTCCTAACAAATAGTTGTATGCTGCCTGAATGTCCATGACTTGGAAAGTGTGAGGACCGATAGTTATGGGAAGATTGACTTCGCCGATAATCGTTTTTCTGGATCCATCGAATGCTTTAACGATGACTTCACTTCCTCTCATCGGAGATCCTTGAAATGATAATTATGTTAATGTAGACTTTGGCATAACATTCAGGACTGACCCTGTGTCTACCAGGACGCTAGCTAGAGCATCGTCCCGGCAGTTGACTGTAATATTAAGTGCCATGTTGTGATTTTTGCCTTCTTCTAGCAATTCTTCATCACTGAATCCTAAATTGTTACAGGAAGTGATATTTGAGATGATGTTATCGAATTGTCTTATCGTAACATCTTGTTCCACAAAGGCCTATTCTAAGACTTTCTGTAGAGCCTCTCTGTGAGCTTCGGAACTGAGCAAAAGTGATAACATAGAGATTCTGGAAGGAGTTTGCAATAGTTGATCAACAATGTTGTACTCGCTTTTCTGGATGAGCTTCAGCATCTCATCGTTGTTCTTTGAAAGGTCGGAATTACTGGCTTGACCGACTAGTTGATTTGGAACTTCTGTTTAAGGTTCCTTTCTTTGGGAGGTTCTCCAACTTCTCGGTTGAAGATCTGACCGCTCCGTGTTACTCGACTGATGTCTGTAATATTCACGACGGAGATTCTAAAATATGGTTGCACCGTACTTGTAAGGGATAACCTTAGCTTATTCGTACAGTATCGGTCCTGGCAGATAGATAACTACAGGAGCCTTCTAGTTCTTCTGACCATTGTTGACAATCTCAATTGGTTCCTGGTTAAGAACTCTTCTACTATCTAGAGGAATTCTCGATTCGTCAAGCAAAGGAATGATGGCGCAAACATCTTTGGTCCTTTTGTGACCAGAGATCACAATCACATCCTGAATTTGGTCAGCTAGATAGTCTGGCATCAAAGAGATTGACCCAGAACTTAAACATGGTTGAGTTTCTTTGCGGTCCATCTGATTTTGAAGGGCCGCTCGTACGAGGTAGCATCCTTGATTATGCTCTGATCAAACTCTACAACGCTCATAATTATGTGGTGGCACCCGACCACGTCCGCTTTGTATGCAGTGTAACCTTACTAGATCTATCCTCATTGACCGAACATCCTGACTCTGATGCCTAGTAGGGTTCTCGTTGGTCATACTGACTTGTTGTGTGTCTTCATCTAGATAGATCGGAAGCTAACAGTGGTCCATCAAGTGTTGGAGTGTCCTTTGGACAAGGGCACAACCTTGATCGTCTTCACAGCACGTTTTACAGCTCTGATAATCATGTGATACCAAGAAGCCGAACTGGACCTGCTTAGCGTGTAACTCCACTAAGCTGGTATTCATCAAGCGAATATCGAAGATCTGAATAATATTAACTTGATAATGATGTCTATCGCGGTAATCTTGAATCCATCCAAAATTTATCTGACGCTGAAGGGCCTCTTGTACAAAAGAGCATCCCTGAGTGTTTACCGAGCAGACCAGACAGGAATCATAATCATGTCGTGGAAGATCATGATGTTGGCTTTGCCTTGAGTGCATTGCCATCAAGTTGACATTCATCGCACGGATGTCGTGGTTTTGAATGATGTTGGAATTTGTGTAAGTCATATTGACCCAACGGATTTGGTGATCCTGGATCCATCCGAGATCCATCTGTTCCTGTAGAGTTGATTGCACCACAGAACATCCTTGATTTTTTTTAGAGCAGATATCACATTGATGATAATTATGAGATGGTACATGGCCATATCCGCTCTGTTGAGAATGCATCTTAACCAGGTTGGTTTTCAACAAGAGTACATCGTGAATTTGATAGCTATGATTAAATCCTTCTTCTATCAAATTTACTGCAACTTTCTCGTGCTGAGGCAATGGGTTCGTCTGAACATTTGCATTTGTATCCTTGAAGGATAAGAGCCCGTTCCTAACAAGTTTTTGCACGTCGGATTTGAAACTGAGACAGTTTTCTATGTTATGCCCTGGTCCTCCTTGATGGTAAAGGCAAGTTTGATCCGATTTGAACCAAAAAGATGGATTTTCTGGTATTGCAAGAGGAAACCTGGTTTGGACATGCCCCTTGACCAGTAGTAGTGGAAACAATTCTGCGTACAACATTGGTATAGGGTCAAACCCTGGTCGCGTTGTACGGTTGTTGTTGTATGGAGGACGAGTCTGCTGAAGAGACTGTTGCGTCCTTTGCTGAAATTGTTGTTGATTCGGTTGGCTCTGAGCAACCTGAGGTTGATACGGAGTAACAAGCGCGTGGTTAATAGCAGGAGTTACAGATGCTACTGGTTGGTACCGTCGTCTTTGCTTTCCCAGAGAGATATTACTAATATCTTGCTCTTTTTTCTTAGAGAAAGTGTTACCGTATCATTTTGTACTGCTTGATGGTTCCGTTCCTTTGGCTAAATGCCCTTCTCGGACTGCTTCTTCAATGCGTACCCCCATGCCGACCATTTCAGTAAAGTCACCGGGTGCACTGGCAACCATTCGGTCATAGTAAAATGAACCTAACATTTTTAAAAAGATCTTCGTCATCTCTTTTTCCTCAAGAGGTGGACAAATCTGAGCGGCAATTTCATGCCATCTCTGAGCGTATTCCTTAAAGGTTTCCTTGTCCTTTTGCGACATTGCCCGAAGTTGATTTCTGTCTAGTGCTGTAACACCCTTCTACCCCACATACAATTTTAGGAAAAACACTTAATATTATCAGAGTAAGATCATCAAGAAAGGTGTCACATATATTCAACCGACATTCAATAACATTGTCATGTCCCGTAATACGGGTTATTCATTCAACATTAACATAAATTAACAACTACACAGCGGAATCAAAATTTTAGTTCAGGCCAACAAAATACTTCATAGATAAAAGTCTCCAATTCAAAATGGTATCAACAATATGAAAAGAATTCTAACGTAGAACCAAAAAGAAATACGAGGTTCACAACTAATCCCAAACCCGATGTTACATGACACAGAGCAGGACACCACTTAAAACACGGCTAAAACGACAAAAGAAATGCTCCAAAACTCAATCCTCCAGCACCGCAAGTCTACTCTTGGTTATCTGCAGGTTGCCCACATAAGAGGCAACATTTTAAAGCAGGCAAGGTGAGAAATCACAATTCATTATAGTAATATAAGGACATGGAAAATAAACAGAAAAGGAACAACAACATCATAGCATCATCAACAAAATATCATAGCATCATCAACCACAACATCATAGCATCGTCAACAACATATCATAGCATCATCAACCACAACATCATAGCATCGTCAACAACCTATCATAGCATCATCAACCACAACATCATAGCATCGTCAACAACATATCATAACATCATCAACCACAACATCATAGCATCGTCAACAACCTATCATAGCATCATCAACAACAATATTATTTATATGCAATGTCAATTATAATGGAATACAAAGAATGCATGTGGTACCGATTCAACATGGATGGACACTAGCCATCAACCCTCCAAAAGGAGTACAACATAATCAACGTATCACTTCAATCCGCACAATGGGATTGAAGCTACCAATGGACCGAAGTCCCAACATAAAATGCTATGAAATGCAATGATGCTAATTCTTCTCAATTCAACAAAAATCAACGTGTGCACCATTCATTTCATATTCAACATGTATTTATCATACAATCATGTTTTATAATCTTACATCAACAACAACTCGACGACAAAATATCAGCACGAGAAAACATCAAGAAGCCTAAAAAAAATAACAAAACAGCAACACAGCATGTCTGACACGGCCACCCGTGTCCCGTGACACGGCCCGTGTCAGGCCTTCAATATCCAAAATACAAAACAGACAACATACAGCAACCACACACGGCTGCCCGTGTCCTGTGACACGGCCCGTGTCCGAAGCCCTGAAGCATAAATCCAAAACAGAAAAATTTACGATAGGAACAGTAGGCTGACACGGCCGCCCGTGTCCTGTGACACGGCCCGTGTCAGGATGTGAAACCCAGAATTTTTCAAAAGGTTTTTCTGCTACGTTTTGACTCCAAATATCCCAAAATTTCAATTTTTCCAATACGAAAATGTGTCCAAAAGACTCACACAATTCACATACATCAACACATAACATTCTATTTCATTATATTTCATCAAATCAACCATCCCTAACTCATTCTACATCATCAAAGACCACAATTTCCCAAAATTCACAAATACCTAATCTATTCATAACCAAATCTTATAGAAATATCATAAACCATGAAAACTCCCCATACCTTAGAGAAATTCAGTAACTTCCCTCCTTCTCTATGATTCTTCAGCAACCTTCAAGCCTTAGGGTTCTTTTCCTTCTCCTCTCTTCTTCAGCGTTCTTCACCAAAAACACGATCAGTTAGAAAAGTGATCGGTCATCTCCTCTTTAGACAAAGTATTCCAGTTTATGAACTTCCAACTCTATCCTTACTCTTTTTCCTTTAAGACCACCTTGCCCTTTTTCTTAATATTTTTAATAATAATAATAATAGTATAAATAATACATTAATTATTTATTCTATTAAATTATTAAAACAAATACCCTTTTGATCCAAAATTCTCCAAAATTACCAAAACTTCTTACTTCCTTCTAAATTAAATAAATAAATAAATAAATGATTAATTTAGATTTTCAGGGCGTTACAACTCTCCCCTACTTTAAGAATTTTTGTCCTCGAAAATTTACCTGATTCGAATAACTCGGGATAGGATTCCTTCATCTTGCTTTCCAGCTCCCAAGTCATGCTTTTTCCGGCAGCTCCTAACTAGACAACTTTCACCAACGCAATCTCCTTGCCTCTTAGAATCTTCTTCTCACGTTCCGCAATTCGTACAGGCGTCATTTCCACAATAAGATTATCCCATACTTGCACATCATCCATATGAATCACATGAGATGGATCTGGAACATACTTCCGGAGTTGTGACACATGAAACACATCATGTAAATTAGACAGATTAGGCGGCAAAGCCACTCTATAAGCAACATTTCCAACTCTGTCTGAAATCTGATACGGACCAATAAAACGAGGAGTAAGCTTCTTAGACTTCAACGCACGCTCAACACCTGTCACAGGTGTAACTCTCAAAAACACATGGTCACCTGCTCGGAATTCTAAATCCTTTATTCGCTTGTTATGATAACTCTTCTGCCTACTTTGGGAAGATTTCATCTTTTCTCGGATCAACTTCACCTTCTCAGTAGTATCTCGAACAATTTCAGGTCCCAGCACTACACTTTCTCCAGATTCATGCCAACATAAAGGAGTCTTACATCTCCGACCATACAATGCTTCAAAAGGTGCCATTCCGATACTAGAATGATAAATGTTATTATAAGTGAACTCTATTAACGGTAAATGAGTGTCCCAAGAACCTCCCTGCTCGAGAACACATGCTCGCAACAAATCCTCCAACGACTGAATAGTCCTCTCTGTTTGACCATCCGTCTAAGGGTGATACGCCGAACTCAACCTCAACTTAGAACCCAACGCTTCTTGCAAACTCTTCCAAAAATCAGAAGTAAACTGCGGATCTCTATCCGACACAATACACAAAGGGACACCGTGCAGCTTCACAATTACACGAATATAAATCTCCGCCAACTTTGATACTGGAAAACTGATGTTAATAGGAATAAAATGAGCCGACTTCGTAAGCCTATCAACAATCACCCAAATAGAATCATGTCCTCTTGAAGTATTAGGAAGTTCCGTCACGAAGTCCATTGAAATGCTATCCCATTTTCATTATGGAACTTCTAACGGTTGCGTCAACCCCGCAGGCTTCTGATGTTCAACTTTTGACTTGTAACAAGTTAAACATGCATACACAAAACGAGCTACATCCCGCTTCATCCCAGGCCACCAAAACAATTTCTTCAAGTCCTGATACATTTTTGTAGCCCCCGGATGAATACTCAATTTACTTCTATGACTTTCCTCAAGAATCACTTTCTTCATCTCCGTATCGTCAGGAATATAAATTCGATTACGGAACCTCAACACACCATAGGCATCCAACTTGAAATCATCGTCCTCGGACTGATCGATCCCAACTATCGAATCTACCAGTTTCACGTCCAACTTCTGAGCTTCCTTGATATTATCCAGAAAATCATTGTTAATCTTCAACACTCCTAACATAACACTTTGCGGTGCCACTTCGCAAACTAAACTCATATCTCTGAACTGTTCAATTAATTCCAACTCTTTAACCATCATCGCCGACATATGTAAAGTCTTTCGACTTAAAGCATCAGCCACAACATTAGCTTTTCCTGGATGATAATTCAGACCGAAATCATAATCTTTTAATAACTCCAACCATCTTCGCTGTCTCATATTCAACTCCTTCTGGTCAAATAAATACTTTAAACTTTTATGGTCACTAAATAATTCAAATCTAGAACCATAAAGATAATGTCTCCAAATCTTCAGCACAAAAACAACCGCAGCAAGTTCTAAATCATGTGTAGGATAATTCTTTTCGTGAACTCTCAACTGCCTCGACGCATAAGCAACTACCTTGCCATTCTGCATAAATACACCTCCTAAACCTATTTTAGAAGCATCACAATATACCACAAAAGGTTCTCCTGGGTTAGGTAATGTCAAAACCGGAGCCGATGTCAATCTCTTCTTCAACTCGTTGAAATTTCCTTCACATTGAATATCCCATACAAAAGCTTTACCTTTACAAGTCAACTTAGTCAACGGAAGTACTAACTTAGAAAATCCCTCGATAAACCTTCGGTAATAACCGGCTAGTCCCAAAAAGCTTCTAATCTCGGTAGCCGACTTTGGAGTTTCCCATTACAACACAGCATCCACTTTAGACGGATCCACGGCAATGCCACTACCTGAAATGACATGACCGAGAAAACTAACCTCCTTTAACCAAAATTCACATTTAGACAGCTTTGCATATAACTTCTCCTCTTTCAGAACTTGCAACACCAGTCTTAAGTGTGTGTGTTGTGGAATGGGTGATGTGCATGTAATAATCTGTTGCTTACTTATTATCATGCTTTCCTTTATATAATTATGATATCTCACCCCTTCTGTTTGAATGTTGCCTTTACATGAGCATCGTGTAGATAACTTGTATTAGAGGAGTTGATGTGAGTGAAAGATGGTGTCTTCCGTTTATTTTTATAGAGTCGGCGTCTGCTCTGATGTGTAACACTAGGAAATAGAATGTTTCTATGGATTTTGTGTTTTTGGAGATTAATTGGATATCTCGTAGCAGAAGGGAAGATGAACGTGAAACACTGCAGAACTGAGAATTAGATTGCAAATATCATGATGAAAGGAGTGCAAGTCGAAGTGTTCAAGAAGCTAAGGTCTATGATAAATATAGATAGCTTAGACATAATGAATTAGGTGGTGTGTTGATATTGTAATTCCTTGTGTTGAAGCAAGTGTAGCTCGACAGAAATAAGGATGTGTCGAAATTAGCCTAATGTGTGTGTCAAGTTGTGTTAGATATCGAAGTGTCGAAGCAAGTTGCTTGACACAAAATTGTGACTTAGACCAAAATATAATTTTGGGCTTTTGTGTTTTTGTGCTTTACTTTATGGAGCAAGGTAGCTCAATTATAAATAAAGGGAGTAACCCCCATTCTTGTAATAATTTGAATTCACAGAAGTTTGCAGTTGCAAAGTGAATAAGAGAAATTCAACAATTTGTAGGCAGAGAGAAACCCTGCAGAAAGTCAACATCTTCTCCAAATTTCATCAAACCCTAACTTTCTTTCTTATTAAACTTTCTTTCTTCTTCCATTAACAATTACTGCGCAGAATCATTCTTGCAATCAAGGCGTGATTGTTTCACTTGAGTGAAGAGTGAAGAACAAGGAATTTTGATCGGTTGATTGAATCTTTTTCATCAAAAATACCACTAGTAAGCTCATCAAGAATACCATTAGTAAGCTTCAACATACCAAGCTTAACTCCAAATAATTCACTGCGCACACCATCTAAGCTCGCAAGACACGTCTATTCCATCCAGCATGATCCCGTCTACTATCAACAAGAGATTAAGGGTGATCAGTTCCCCAATTTGTCAATAGACAGCCGGCAATCATGACGGGGCATAAACCATCTTTACCAAACTTTAATAGCGTTCAACGACACATTGAGCCACCACTCAACACTTGAAGAATCTTGGAGAAGCACAAGTTTCTCCCACACTTGTTTCAATCTCACTCCTGCAGACAAAGGTTAGAAAGACAAACGTGTACCGACAGTGTTTTCACACACATGTCGCATACTAGGGAACAACAACATTAAAACCTAACAATTTTCAATCTCATAGAAAATTTAGGGGTTCCAACCTAAACATGCTTCTACCCACTAATCATTATCAAATAATCCCCATAAATATGTAAAAACCCACCCTTACCTTGATTTTTGATGGATTCTTGAGTTCTTTAATTTGAGTTCCTCTTCTTCTCCACTCCTCCTTCCCTCTTGCCTCTTTTTCCTTTTTACCAACTTTCTAACCCTATTCTTTCTCTTTCTCTACTTTATCAACTCTCATAAATTTCTCAATAAACTATAGGGCTCACTCAACCCACTATCACAATTTCTATTCACACTCTCAATTAAGCCCAATTACTAATTCTAGCAATTCTATATTTATATCACCAAATAAATCAATTAATTAAATTAAATCAAATAATTCAAATAAATCCAATAAATTAATTAATTCAATTAATTCAAATAAATCAAATTATTCAATTAAATCAATTAAATCAATTAATTCAAATAAATCAAATAGATCAATTATTTCAAATAAGTCCAATAAATCAATTAATCTAAATAACTCAAATAAATCAATTAATTTACATAAGTCCAATAATTCAATAAATCAAATAATTCAAATAATTTAAATAAATCAAATAAATCACTTAATTCAAATAAATCAAATAATTCATAAAATCACTCAATTAATTAATTAAATAAATAATTACTAAAATTGGGGTGTTACGACCCTCCCCCACTTGAAAGATTTTCGCCCTAAAAAATTACCTCAAACGAATTACTCGGGATACGACTCCCTCATCCGACTCTCAAGCTCCCAAGTCACGTTTCCACTGGATGGTCATCCCCAAGTGACCTTTCACCAAAGCAATCTCTTTACCTCAAAGCTGCTTTCACTCCCGATCCACAATCCGCATAGGTGATGTCTCCACAGCCAGGTTATCTCTCACCTACACATCATCTACTTGGACTACATAAGACGAATCCGCAATGTATTTCCTCAACTGAGATGCATGGAATACGTCATGGAGATTAGCAAGCGACGACGACAAAGCAATCTGATAGGCTACCTCTCTTATCATCTGCAAAACCTGATAAGGACCAATAAAACACGGCATTAACTTACGCGACTTCAATGCCCTACCAACACTAGTCACAGGAGTAACTCGAAGAAACACATGATCTCCTTCTTGAAACTCAAGTGCTTTCCTCCTCTTGTCATGATAACACTTCTGACGACTCTGAAAAATCTTCATCTTCTCCTGAATCATCTTAATCTTATCAGTAGTCTGCTGGACTATCTCGGTTCCAACCGCACCACTCTCCCCTGACTCATACCAACACAATGGCGTCCTACACCGCCTACCATACAATACCTCAAACGGTACCATTGCGATACTCGAATGAAAATTGTTGTTGTAAGTGAACTCAATCAAAGGGAAGTAGATATCCCAAGCTCATCCCTTTTCCAACACACACGCTCTCAAAAGATCCTCAAGTGATTGAATTGTCCTCTCAGTCTGACCATCCGTCTGGGGATGATAAGCAGAACTCAAATGCAACTTCGTACCCAAAACACTTTGCAAACTCTCCCAAAATCTCGAAGTAAACCTCGGATCTCTATCTGATACAATGCTAGATGGAATACCATGCAAACTGACAATCCTCTCAATGTACAACTTTGCTAACTTATCCAACGGGTAATCCATTTGCATTGGAATAAGGTGAGTAGATTTTGTCAATCTATCCACAATAACCCAAATAGCTTCACAATTACTCGGTGTTCTAGGTAAACCAGACACAAAATACATCGATATACTATCCCATTTCCACCCAGGAATAGATAATGGGTGCATCAATCCTGACAGTTTCTGATGTTCGATATTCGACTTCTGACAAATCAAACAAAAATACACAAACTCTGCAATATCCTTCTTCATACAAGTCCACCAAAATACTTTCCTTAAATCTTGATACATCTTAGTAGCACCCGGATGAATACTCAATCCGCTACGATGACATTCCTCAAGAATACTCCTTTTCAGCTCAACAATATCCGGAACACAAACTCTATCACGACATCTCATGATACCATTTTCATCAATCCGAAAATCACCACCTTGACCTTATTGATCAAAGTCAACCGATCAACCAAACTCAAATAAGATTTCTGACTTTCTCGAATCTCATCAAGAATACCACTAGTAAGCTTCAACATACCAAGCCTAACTCTAAATAATTCACTGCACACACAATCTAAGCTCGCAGGACACATCTATTCCATCCAGCATGATCCCGTCTACTATCAACAAGAGATTAAGGGTAATCAGTTCTTCAATATGTTAAAAGATAACCGACAATCATGACGGGGCATAAACCATCTTTACCAAACTTTAATAACGTTCAACGACACACTGAGCCACCACTCAACACTTGAAGCATCTTGGAGAAGCACAAGCTTCTCCCCCACTTGTTTCAATCCCACTCCTGCGGAAAAAGGTTAGAAAGACAAACGTGTACCGACAGTGTTCTCAGACACATGTCGCATACTAGGGAACAACAACATTAGACAACCTGGCCGGATGGACCGACTTGCTCTGATACCACTAATGTAACACCCTTCTAAATCTCGTAGAATAAATATAAATAAATCAGAGTAATCATGCATCTCACAAATGGGTGTCACATAAGAATTTCAAAACATCACAAACACCTGTCATGCTCATTAACACTTAAATGATTTCATGCTTTTCAAAAACTTCACATTAACATGTAGCAGCGGATTTACTTCAAACATAATAGACATAATGAAATATCATGCTCATCTCATTCATAATCAATACTTAGGCATAAAAGCCAAAACTTCATACAATTCAAATAAACATAAAAGCATAGAGTAGAGTACATAATGTATCTCTCAAAATATAAACCGAAACGATCCCAGTGTTACATGATCAGAGCACGACTCGGCCCAACATAAATAAAGAAATTAAATCAGAGACTCCAACGGCTACCTCGCACTAGAAGAAACTCTACTCCTCGGTACCCGAGCGATGTCGTATAAAACATCATTCCAACAGAAGGGTGAAAATTCACATAATTATTGAAATCATAAGATAATAATTAATTTAAGGCATACAAGCATAATCATAATTATTCTCACACTTCAAAGTTTTATCAACAATGTATCACTCAAGTAACCATACCATTCACAAGTATATACACACAATCCACAATTTCACCAATTCAACAATTCATATAAATACACATAAATCTCATATCACAAACATATACACAATGTGACTCAATGCAAGACTCAATGCAACTCATGCCATGTGGTACCAACACTTGTTATTATTTTTCGGTTTTTACATTTAAACTAGGTTCGTTTCCTAGACCAATAACACACAAAATCTCATTCCCTAAGCTTTCAAACCCTGCTCTAGGTTTGGGACAAGTCACTAGCTCCCACGGAACTAACTAGCATTGCCTCTTGACACAAATGATGTGTATGCAATCAACAATCATATGCAATTAAGATCATTCCCTAATCTTAATATCATGCATATCTTCAATAATTCATCACACTTGAATTACCACATAATTACACACACAATCACATTTTCATATCCAAAGCATTGATACTTACCACTACACATAACAAGTGATTTACAAGAATCAACACAATCCAATCTCATTTCACAAAACATACAACACCAATTTGGATATATAATAGTTAATTCATCATCAATAATTAAATTCAATATTCAATAAATATTCACTACTCAATTCAATAATCAATAATTATTCAATACTCAATAAATAATCAATATTTTAACAAACTATCATTGTTAAATAAATAATCAACATTTTAATAAATAATCAATATTCGAATGAATAATTAATCGCTAAATAAATAACTAATATCTAATTAAATAATTAATATTTTAATTAACTAATCGATATTTTAATTAAATATTAAGTATTTAATAAAATATTAGTAATTTAATAAACATTTCAATTTATAATAACATATATACTACAGCATAAGAAATAGTTTAAATAAATTTATCTCCCAATCCTCCCCTAGCAAAAAATCTTGCGTTACAGGGTACACTAGAAGGATTACTACATTAATTGTTTTTTTTCTAATGCCTACATTAATTATGGTCCTTCTTCCCTTACTCCTTTCTCACACACAACACAAAGGCGCGTGAGAGTGAAGACCATGACCCAAAAAAAATGAGTGAAAAACGGTTGGCAATGATTCACTCTCAGTCTCATTTTGTTTGTTTGAATGTAGACTAGTAACAAATCCGTGCGTCCGCACGGATTAAAGCAGTTTTATTTAAAATGTAAAATTTGAAATAAAAATAAAAAAAATTTATTATTTAATATGCATATTGATCATATTAAAAGTTAGTAAAATATAATATAAATTTTCTTCAATTAAAAAAGTTTAAGTTTAATACTATAATAAATAGAAGTATTGTTCAAACAATCAACTTTTTAAAATAAAGTTAAAGCAAACAATTAACAAAAATCAAGATTAATAAAAAAAAACTTTTACTAACTAATTTGTTAATGTGTTTAAAGCTAAAGAATAACTTGTCAATGAGTACAAAACAATGAATATATCTATATTTATCTTAAACATAAAAACATAATCAAAATAATAATCAAAATTTACATGTTAATGTATCATGCATAGAAAGTGTCTCCAACAAAAATTATATATAGTGTGTTTAAAACAATACCAGCTAGCTAAACATTTAGCTTAAGTCTATAGTCCAACGGTGCTACAAACCTCGCTTAATGAGTTTTTACTCACAAACATATGAGACAGTCTACATCCTGGTTGTGTTGAAGGGATATAGTCCTTGCAACGATCTGTGAGTACTTGTGGAAGAATCTCAACATCACTACTTTCTGGCACAATTGCACGTTATAGGTACCTAAATTCAACAGCTAAGTTAGACAGCTGATCCAAAAATGCTCATCCATCTCATGATTCATCCATCAAAATGCTAAATATAATATAGCAACGATTATAGATGACAAAATTATAAATTTGGCCCAATGTTCTACCATACAAAAATGTAAAACTAATGTAATAGCTAAGCTAGACTAATACAGTTATACCAGTCTCAGAAGTTGCCATTGAGTGGAAATATTGTTCTTTAATTACATATTAAAACTTTAAAACAAAAGAAATCGAAAGATGTTTGGGGCTTCCTTGTTTCAGTTTTGAAAATTGACATTTTAATTTCAAACCAAATGCATATAACAAAGGGATGATCGGACCACACAGGCCTATTGTATTGTATTTGTAGGGAGTTTTGACATACATTTGTAATGGTCTAATAGACTGATTTCATGAAAACATGTTTGTTAATTAAGAAAACATGTTTCTTAATTAAAAAAACATGTTCTAATAGTCTGCATTATTTGTTTTATGATCTCAATCTTAAATAGTATTGTCATTAACCTTCATGGATATGAAGTAGGAAAAAAAAATATTAGCAACCACTTTGGAATGACATGGTTTCAACAATGTATAATTTAAAATATGGGGAAAACTATTTAGAAGGTGACAATTGTACTTTGCACATTCTTCTCTAAATGGCTATCAAAAATTTCTTTTTCAATTGCATAGTTCACATAATTATGCACGTGAATAAAAAATTTCATCATATGTGACTGTATTTTATTTTTGTATTCTTTAAATTGGAGTTTACTTCATAACACGGCCACACTTCAAACATTAAAATTGGGGTTTATTATTGACAATACCATATGTAGGTTTCTATATTCTATGGAAATTTGAACTTACTAATTGTTTTGTATAGGTTCATGATACTTTTGGCTAATGAATTGATAAATCGAAAAAAAAAAAGCCTTAACACTATTCAACTCCCTATGTAATTTTGAACTTACTAATTTTTTTTGTAAAGGTTCATAATACATGGGTTTCATCATAGCCAAAAGTAAGAAACTAACAACCCTGACTTTTTCATTTATAAGAGCATTCTTGTTGCTGCCTGAGTACTAATCAACCCATGGGACATTCAAAAGCTCACTCAACCAATGACATCTATCATTGAAGAAGACCAACAATATTTATAAAATTGTAATTGATTTCACTATTCTAGGGAGCTATACCAACCCCGTCGTCAGTTCCTGTATATTAGTTCCCTTTAACATTAAAGAAAAATGTCACAATTCCTAATTGAAGAATGCTCTAAAGATAAACTTGTACAACATGTAGAAATTCGTAAAGCATATTTATAAATTAAATCATGTTAATTTGCTGCAATTCCAATCTAGACTTAAAATTATAGTATGCAACGTCAAGACAATATAGGTCTTTGCAATCACATAGCAACTACAATTATGGCCACACAACTGCAACTTTTGACAATATCAAGAATCATAAGATTTGAAAAGTTGATTCTAATGATTCATAACAATTGAGATTGCAATCTTAAACTAAAATTGAGAGAGAAATAAATGAAGTACCTGATGTACTATTTTTTAGATATGTTCTAACTCGGCGTGTATATGGATATAACCTTGAGCCTCCAAAGACAAGTCTAAACTGCTCTGAACCTTTGTCAGGATCGCCGAGATCATTGTAGTAGTCATAGTCATAGATTCTATCCCATTCTTTTCTTTCTCCAATTTCATTACCTATCAACTTATCAAACTATTCATTTTTTAGTTCCAATAAAGCTTTAGGTGTTTGAATTAGAACACAATACTGTTATGATTACACAAATATTCATATATACAGTAGGGGAAAACCATTTACAAAAACATTCATGAATAAGAAAAAACAATGATTATGAGCTATTGAACTACTTGCTAACACAATTAGATAACCAAATAGCTTGTGCACCATATAAGAAATTAAAAAAAATAGATGTAGCATATGGAATGCACTTGATATCACGTTTCATTCCATCTAAAATTTTAGCAATCCTAACAATGAGAACGACTTTCCATTCCACCTTCTCGGTTTGCGATGCATACCTTTCTATCATACTTATATTTTAGAAACCATTTGAGTTCTAGCACTGCATAATAATAACTTGAAAGGAATATGCATTTTCCTTTGAAATAGAAACCCAATTTGTGAAACAAATGTATATCCCAATTGGAAATTTTGTCAAAGAAATGTATTTTTTAAAACTGCAAAATTGTTAGAAGATACTTCCATGTGCATATATATGGAAATGAAGTGGGACATTGGAAAAATAATTTGGAACGACATGGGCAATTATGAAATTTGCATAGACATGCCCATTTCTCTTATGCCGTGGCTATTTAGTCATCAACACAAAATTGACAAAAATGAATGCAACTTAATTCCAACAGACATAGACATGCATATTTGAAGCTGATAGAATTGTTAACATATTTCTTAATGTATTTCCCCAACAACTATGGAACTGAATATTGATTGAAAATTTGACCCAAAACCTTGTAACAGTAGTGTATAGTTTGATGCTGAGGTTAAAGCTATAACAATTAGAATGATCATCAGCTGTATGGATAGTTTGCAGGATTTGTAGCCAAAATAGATTTGTAGCTGAGAAAACATACTAATACGCAACTGAAAAATTACCTCAGAAGTGTAAAGCCCTTGATAAAGTCACATACTAATATTCAAATTTTATAGCCATGACACATACACAGTTAAACATCAAGTCAGTTTCATATATGTAACTGTGGAAAAGTGAGGGAGGGAATCAGTAAAATACAGTGACCCGGTGAGTGTACCTGAGATATCATAATAACATTTGCTCCAACCTCTTTCATTTCTCTAAAAATAGTACTGGCAGTACCTGGAACACCAGCCATTCCGGTTCTACAAAACAAAACAATGAGAAAAACATTATAGTCTGCAACTTTTTACGAGTTGTATTTAAGACTAATCAAAGAGAAATCATCAAAGATCTAGAAAACAAATCATTCATTATATGAAACGCCTGCAAACTCGTGACTCACCTTTCCACATTTACAAGTGCCAAGTTGTCTATTGTTGTAAAGCCTTTGACGTAATTTATTAATTTCTTCTTATCTTCATTTTCCATAATAGAAGGATGGCAGACCTTTGTTCCAGGAGCAGAGGTATTGAAAATATTCCTTATTATAACTGGTATGCCATATCGAATAACTGGACTAATTGTTTGTTGGTGATTTTAGTATCATCAATGTATTTTAGTAGTAATGTGATTTACTATAGGCCGATGCAATTATGCGTTAAACTCGGAAACGAGTTAGGGAAGTGCGGAGTGCACGCTCGTCGAGCCAACGTATAATTGAATACGAATAATTGAAACGGGGTTCCAAGGGGCGGAGCCCCTGGCGGGGTGCGGGGCAGCGCCCCGTTGGGGTTCCAAGGGGCGAAGCCCCTGGCGGGGTCCAAGGGGCAGAGCCCCTGGCAGGGTCCTAGGGGCGGAGCCCCTGGCGGGGTCCAAGGGGCGAGAGCCCCTGGCGAAATTTTTTGAATAGTTGGACCCTTTCCCAACCGACATAACCGGTTTTTCCGAACAGTTGCTTCCTTTCAGTTTCGGTTATTGATCTCCTATATAAGGAGTCATTTGGCCTCGGTTTCGTGCACAGAAAACATTAAAAATTCTCTCTACATTCTGAATCTATTCTCTTTGACAGAAAAAGATTGTTCTTCAAGAATTATCCCCACAAAGATTTCGTGAACCCAGGCAACAATAATAGGGTCAAAATACTTTGTTCGGAAAGTGTACGAACACGATTCTTTGAAGTTATCCAGGATTATCATACCCTAAATTCCAACAAACGAACAAAGTATTTCTTCTGATAATCATGGCTGGAGGAAGCACTGTCAAGGAGATGACTAAAAATTTCGGAAAATTGGACAAGTTTCAAGGACAAGACTTCAGGCGTTGGCAGAAGAAGATGCATTTCATGTTGACAACGTTGAAGGTGGTGCACGTCCTGTCTACACTGATTCCAGAACTTTTGGAGGATGACACGGTTGAAAATCTGAGACACAGATCAAAGTGGGAGAACGACGACTACATTTGCAGAGGGCACATTCTTAACGGTATGTCTGATCCCTTATTTGATATTTACCAAAACGTGGAATCTGCAAAGGAATTGTGGGATTGTCTCGAATCCAAGTACATGGCAGAGGATTCATCCTGTAAAAAGTTCCTGGTAACCGATTTCAACAATTACAAAATGGTTGAATCGAGGTCTGTCATGGAACAATTCAATGAACTCCTCCGAATCCTTGGACAGTTCACACAACACGGATTGAAGATGGATGAAACAATATCTGTCTCAAGCATCATAGACAAGTTGCCTCCTTCGTGGAAGGATTTCAAACACAATCTGAAACATGGAAAAGACGAACTGTCTTTGATCCAACTTGGAAGTCACTTGCGCATAGAAGAATCTCTAAGAGCGCAGGAGGATGTCAAAGGAAAGGGCAAAGAAATTGCTGGACCCTCGGTTAATATGGTCGAAGAGGGTGGTAAGAACGATAACAACAAAAACAAAGGAAAGAAGCATGCTTTCAAGAACAAAAAGGGCAGTTTCGGTGCTAACAAGAAACCGAAACTAGAATGCTGGAAGTGTGGCAAAACAGGCCACTTCAAGAGGGATTGCCGTTTCGGCAAAAAGCACGACAACGCGAATGCAAGTGGTTCAGGAAAGGGGTCTAAGGACCAATCCGAAAACCAAGGTCAGAAATCAATTCGTGATTTGAATAGTTTGATTAAACATTCGGTTTCACTAAATTCTGAAGCATTTTATGTGCAAGATGATACTATCGCGTGGTGGATTGATTCTGGCGCCACAACACATGTTTGCAAGGATCGTTTCTGGTTCAAGACTCTTGTTCCAGTGGAAGATGGTTCTGTCCTCTACATGGGAGATGATCACTTCGCTCCCGTTGAAGGCAAAGGAAATGTGGTGCTAGAATTCAGTTCTGGAAAGACTATTACTTTGTTTAATGTTTTGTATGTTCCTAAATTACGTAAGAATTTAATTTCTGGTCCTGTATTAAATAAGCTTGGATACAAGCAAGTGTGTGAATCCGATAAATATGTTTTATCGAAGTCTGGTGTGTTTGTAGGATTTGGATACTATAATAATGGTATGTTTATGATGAATTTGAATGGAGTTCCTAATGATTCTGGTTCTGTATTTATGTCTTCTTCGTATGTTATAAAATTTTCGTTATGGCATGCTCGTCTAGGACACGTACACTATAAAAGAATGCATGAAATGTCTAAAGAGGATTTAATTCCTGTTTTTGATGAAAATGTAGAAAAGTGTAAAACTTGCATGTTAACCAAGATCACTAGGCAACCTTTTAAAAATATAACAAGGAAATCTGTCATTCTTGAATTGATACATAGTGATTTATGTGATTTGCATGCTACTCCATCATTAGGGCATAAAAAATATTTTGTCACTTTCATAGATGACGCATCTAGATTCTGCTATGTTTATTTGTTGCACGCTAAGGACGAAGCCTTAGATAAATTTAAAATTTATAAAACTGAAGTCGAAGTGCAACAGAATGTGCTGATTAAAACATTACGTACGGATAGAGGTGGTGAATATTATGATCCTGTATTTTTCCAATCCGTAGGAATCATTCATGAGACTACGGCACCTTATACACCTCAACAAAATGGTGTGGCTGAAAGGAAAAATAGAGTTCTTAAAGAAATGGTGAATGCCATGTTATCTTACTCTGGTTTAAGTGAAGGGTTTTGGGGAGAAGCTATGTTAACGGCTTGCTATTTGTTAAATAGGGTTCCTAATAAAAGGAACAAGACTACCCCATATGAACTTTGGTATAAGAAATGACCCAACTTAACATTTCTATGTGTTTGGGGTTGTAGGGCCGTGGTTAGACTCCCGGACCCAAAAAGGAAAACTTTGGGTGAAAAGGGTATAGCTTGCATCTTTGTTGGATATGCTGAGCACTCCAAGGCCTATAGGTTTTATGTTATAGAACCTAATGACTCGATTTCTATTAACACGATTATAGAATCGAGAGATGCCATATTTGATGAGAATTGTTTCTCTTCTATACCTAGACCAAAGGGCTGTATACCTAATTCAGATGAATCTCTAAGGGATGATCATTCAAATGATGTGCCAAGTGAGACACTTGAACCCCGTAGGAGCAAAAGAGCTAGAAAATCTAGATCTTATGGATCTGATTTTCAACTATATTTAGTTGAGGGATCAAGGGATCAGATTGATACTCAATACTATTATTGCTATAGTATAGAGGAGGATCCAAGAATGTATGATGAAGTTGTGAAATCTCGAGATTCTGTTTTTTGGAAAGAAGCAATTGAAGAAGATATTGGTTCTATCATGGAAAATAATACTTGGGTATTATCTGATTTACCACCAGGTTGCAAACCATTGGGTTGCAAATGGATCTTCAAAAAGAAGATGAAAGTCGATGGTACAATTGACAAGTTTAAAGCTAGATTAGTTATCCAAGGCTTCAGACAAAAGGAAGGGATTGATTATTTCGATACCTATGCTCCAGTTGCCCGTATCACTACTATTAGATTGTTGATTGCCTTGGCGGCTATTCATAATCTAGTGATTCATCAAATGGATGTCAAAACAGCATTTCTGAATGGTGATTTGGAAGAAGAAGTGTATATGAAGCAACCTGAAGGATTTGTAATGCCTGGTAATGAGCATAAAGTGTGTAAGCTAGTTAAGTCACTGTATGGGCTGAAACAAGCTCCGAAGCAGTGGCATCAAAAGTTTGATGAAGTTGTTTTGTCTAATGGTTTCATTCTAAACCAAGCAAACAAATGTGTATATAGCAAATTTGATACATCCGGTAACAGAGTTTTCATTTGTCTATATGTTGATGACATGTTGATCTTTGGCACCGACCAAAATCAAGTTGATAAAACGAAGAATTTCTTGTCATCAAAGTTCTCCATGAAGGATATGGGAGAAGCGGACGTTATTCTTGGTATTAAGATTAAACGGGAGAATAAGGGGATTGTAATTACACAATCTTATTACATTGAGAAAATACTTAAGAAGTTCAATTATAAAAGTTGTTCTCCAGTAAGTACTCCCATGGATCCGGGAGAAAAACTTATGCCAAATACAGGTAAACCTGTGGATCAACTCGAATACTCAAGAGCTATAGGCTCTTTGATGTATGCTATGATTAGCACTAGACCGGATATTGCTTATGCGGTTGGAAAGTTGAGCAGATTTACTAGTAATCCTAGTAGACATCATTGGCATGCGATAACTAGGGTATTCAAGTACTTGAAGGGTACTATGAATTATGGATTGGCATATATGGGATTTCCTTCGGTGTTAGAGGGTTATTCGGATGCTAGTTGGATAAATAATGCTGAAGATTCATCCTCTACAAGTGGATGGGTGTTCTTGCTTGGGGGAGGTGTCATCTCATGGGTTTCCAAGAAGCAAACATGTATAACTGGTTCCACAATGGAATCTGAGTTTGTAGCATTAGCAGCTGCTGGTAAAGAAGCGGAATGGCTAAGGAACTTGGTATATGAGATTCCGATATGGCCTAAACCGATATCACCAATTTCTATCCGTTGTGATAGTACTGCCACACTGGCTAAAGCTTATAGTCAAATATACAATGGAAAGTCTAGACATTTGGGTGTTAGACATAGTATGATTAGGGAATTAATCATGAATGGGGTGATATCTATTGATTTTGTTCGGTCGCAACAAAACTTAGCTGATCACTTGACGAAGGGGTTAGCTAGAGACTTAGTGAATAAGTCGGTAATTGGGATGGGATTAAAGTCCATTTAAATCAATTAGCTGTGGTATACCCAATTCCCTTCTAATACAACGTTAGAAGCAGAATTCAATGGGGAAAGATCATAGTTAGAGATTGGAGCAATTGTGTTTATCTTCCCAAGGTATGTGCTCAGACCTGCAAGTGATGGCTAGGTTGAAATATATCTTCTTAATGGTTCTTTTGAAAAATTGCAAATGCAGGTGCAAGATTAAAAGGATCACCTATGTGAGCATGAAGTTTTTCCGCTTCAGGATGCTTGGACTTGGCTTCCTATATGCTTATTAATGGATAAGGACACATGGCTTGTAAAGTGTCAAGTATGAATAGTAGAGTATTGTAAGAAACATATATGTACTATATCTTCAGATATTCAAATGGATTGATGGGTTCAATCGATATGACACCCAGATTTTCGAGTATTTGGAATGTGTATTTGTACTAAGATGAAAATTCAATCGTAAGACATTTTCATCTATGCATTTGTTTGATCGTTATACCTGTGTGTTATACCCTTGTATATATTATTGTATATACTGAGTAAATCAAGGATTACACTAAAATGGGGGGGATTTGTTGGTGATTTTAGTATCATCAATGTATTTTAGTAGTAATGTGATTTACTATAGGCCGATGCAATTATGCGTTAAACTCGGAAACAAGTTAGGGAAGTGCGGAGTGCACGCTCGTCGAGCCAACGTATAATTGAATACGAATAATTAAAACGGGGTTCCAAGGGGCGGAGCCCCTGGTGGGGTGCGGGGCAGCGCCCCGTTGGGGTTCCAAGGGGCGAAGCCCCTGGCAGGGTCCTAGGGGCGGAGCCCCTGGCGGGGTCCAAGGGGCGAGAGCCCCTGGCAAAAATTTTTGAATAGTTGGACCCTTTCCCAACCGACATAACCGGTTTTTCCGAACAGTTGCTTCCTTTCAGTTTCGGTTATTGATCTCCTATATAAGGAGTCATTTGGCCTCGGTTTTGTGCACAGAAAACATTAAAAATTCTCTCTACATTCTGAATCTATTCTCTTTGACAGAAAAAGATTGGTCGAAATACTTTGTTCGGAAAGTGTACGAACACGATTCTTTGAAGTTATCCAGGATTATCATACCCTAAATTCCAACATTGTTCGCGGATGTAAAACATTTGCACCAAAATAAGAATGCACAAGATGACGCAGTTTGAAAGTTAATCTCCTGAATTATAAGGACACAAGAAGTTTTCACATTTTCCACTTTCCAGTGTGCAACATACCATCTCTGATGCCTCTGGATAAGACAACGTCTTCAAAATCACGGCATCACTAACTGGATAAGACATTGTTTATGCAGAATCACATAAATGATAAGACAATCGCGCATAAAACAAAACTAAAGAAAGCATCATCAATATAATTCAATGATGGTTAAACTTTTTCTAGGAGAAGAACAAACCTTTTATAGGATCTGCACTGTACACACCATCAACATCTATCCAAATGGTGACCTGACGTGCCAGGAACAGAGCGCCCATAATTGCTGCAGAGAAATCACTTCCATCTCTCTTGAGAGTAGTTGGAATATTTTGACGCGTGCTTGCTATAAATCCAGTAGCAATAATTACCTTAGACGGATTACATGAGTACCATTTATTAAGTCTTCGTTCAGATTCCAAGTAATCAGGATCAACTTGATCAGCACTAGTAGGATTTACAATGAGGACTTCCCTTGTATCCATCCATTTGCAGTCAATCCCTTTATGCATAGTAGAAAGGAAACATGCATTATGCAACCAGCACAATTCGCATAAATATAAAAAAGAAACACCAAATTGCAGATATTTTCTTGTTACAAAACAAAGTACCTTCTTAATAGTATAAGACAACTAAATTTTATAATATTTTCTTGTTAAAACATGCATGATCCATTTTATAATATAGAACAACTAAATTTGAATGTAAATGAAAGGAAACTACAAAGTGTAGAGCCCTTGATCAAGACATGAAAAATTACATCCATCACAATCCAAGTCACCTTTCCTTTTCTAATTGGAGAGGTTAGCTTGAGCTTTCCTTATGTTTTCGAGGGCTATTTCCACTTCTACCTTCAATCTCCTCAATCAACGTTGAATGAAAATGTTCCCTGTAGTAATTAGAAACCTATTTAAACAACTCATTCTCAGATAGATAAATTAAATTTTCAATAAACAAATTGTATGATTTGATCAAGACTGATAAGTAAAAGCCCATGTGTCCATCATAGACACTGAAAAAATGGGATGGTGAGTATTTTGAGTATTCATTGACGTGTTCATCACCAACTGTCACAAAAACCAAGGCAGTTTAATATCAGTAGCTAGCTAGTAGATACTCTGAGGAAGAATGTGGAAAAGGGACTCAGTAGCTTCTCTTTTCATTCTATTTATTTACTATGCAGATCTGTCTAATGTTAAGAATGGAATAACATGGCTAACCATAAACCATGAACATAAAATAAGAACAGGTGTTTGCACCAAAGTCAATTTAACATGAAAAGCTCAACAATTGAGCCACTGACCTTCTAAAAGTCTTGCTTGTGGATTATGTAGTTATATAATGCCATCACTATCGGTTGCTCATTTATTTGATAAAATTCTCCTGATTAGGTACCATAATTTCATAACATGAATATTGTGTATGAAATCTTGTCTAAAACATAATGATTCACTCAAAAATTCAATATAACTTGCAGAATGAAGTCTTTGCTTCAAACAAATAAGGTCATCGATATGATGCCAGAGAGTGTAGTCCCTTTCAAAATTTGACATCAACAAAGATTCAGAATTTGATTTCACCTTCTTGTCAAAGGTATGCCATTGTACAAAAGTGATTGCATGATCTTTTCCTTTTGTATTAAATTTTAACTTCTTATATTTAAGCTTGACCTCTTTTGTCAATGCCTCAGAAATGGTCAAAAAGCAGTCAACGGCAGATACTCCAAGGTGAGACAAACTGAAACTCTGGAACATTATGTCATCCTTCTCATAAACCAGATTAAGTACTTTGTATTGAGGATAAACCATATGGCTTTTATTTTAAAGAACCACCAGAACATTAGTTTATTGAGAAAATTGATACAAAATAAGAAGTTGATGTGAAATCGATAAATAACATGCACAAACATTTGACCAGAAGAAAAATTGTATAATATAGATATCAAAATAATTGATTGGCTAATCAAATAAAATCTTACGTTGATAAGATTCATCTTCAATGGTATTCTTCACTTCCCTAAAATCATCACAGACAAATTATTTAGTATGAGTTATCATGTAGTCATTAGGACCTGGATCATTATGAAAGCATAAGCATTACTGAGAAGTCATAGCTTAAATCCAAGAATGGCAATCAAATGGAACAAAGGTTGTTGTAAATATGTACATCAAACATCTGCTTGACAAATTCATTGTATGTGTAAGGTTCCTTTAATCAATATTTCTGTTGGTTCTGTATTGGCAGTAATTTTGGTAAAACAATGTGTTGCATCAAGATGTTATACTTGATGTCTTGACATGTTGTCTCTAACATTCTGCAAGTGAAGTGTTGGTGGTGTTTGTTAGTTTTAAAGACTGTGTGCATGATGTCAAACATGATGTTCTGAAATCAGTTGACAGAACTTCCAGTTCTGGTTTTAGGTTTTATTTGCTGCGCTATTTTTAGCAATCTTTTGTGTCTTTATGTTATCTGATTGCTGCGAAATTTACTGAAGTGGTAATATATTGGAGTGTTATTTTTGGAGGCAATCTGTTTATGAAGAATAGGGAGTTTCTATTTTCAAGCATAAAGATTTGGAGATTAATTTGCTTTTATTAGAAATTAAATCAAGGATCTGCAATTGCCCAAGCCCAAGGAATGTATTGCTATTTATAGATGATCAACCCTAACTGCTGTTCGTGGAGGATAAGGATTGTGAGAGCTGTGTTCAAGTTTTAGGGTTTGTTTTTTGTGTTTGTTTTTGTGAGCCATTCATTCATCTGTTTTGATGTTTGAATTGGACTGATTTAGTTGACTTGTAATTTGTCCACTCAAAGCTTTTAAGCACGAGTGTATTGTTCTTGGTTGAAGCTTTTAAGTAAGACCAAGGTGTGTCTTTGAAGTGTGTCTTCTACTTTAATATTTGTAAGTTGTTATCACTGCTGTGATTGAGGGGGAGTGAGAGGTGTCTCTTATCTGAGAGTGTCTTAGATAGAAGTGTCATTGGGTAGTGATTAAGTGAGTAGACTGTCAACTGGTGTGTTGGCTGTAGAGTCTATGAATTAATACTACTAATAGTGGATTTCCTCCCTGGCTTGGTAGCCCCTAGAAGTAGGTTGTTAGACCGAACTGGGTGAACAATTCTCTGTGTTTATTTATTGCTTTTAAGTGCTGTTACTTTTTTGTCTTGTTCATATAGCAGATATTGATGTTGTGACATCTCACTCGACATCACATATCTGATACCAGAATTTTAATTGGTATCAGAGCAGGCATCTTGCTCTGTATCTGGGTGAGATCTAGGGTTGTTACTTTCTGGTGCAATAGACAAGGAGAATGGTGGATTTGTGAATAGACCCCCTATTCTAGATGGATCAAATTATGACTATTGGAAACCTTGCATGGTTGCTTTTTTGAAGTCTTTAGACAGCAGGGCTTGGAAGGCTGTTTTGAAAGAATGGAAACATCATGTCATTGTGGGAGAAGATGGCCAGTCAAAGCTGAAACCTGAAGAAGATTGGACCAAGGAAGAAGATGAACTTGCTCTTGGAAATTCTAAGGCTTTGAATGCCTTGTTTAATGGTATTGACAAGAACATCTTCAAGCTGGTCAACACATGTGAAGTGGCTAAGGAGGCTTGGGAGATCCTGAAAACAACTCATGAAGGAACCTCCAAAGTCAAGATGTCAAGACTTCAGCTTCTAACAACAAAGTTTGAAAAATTAAGAATGAAGGTTGAAGAGACCATTCATGACTTCCACATGAATATACTTGAACTGTCAAATGCTTCTAGTGCCCTAGGAGAAAGGATGTCTGAAGAGAAGCTGGTAAGGAAGATTCTCAGATCTCTCCCTAAGATATTTGAAATGAAGGTGACTGCTATAGATGAAGCTCAAGACATCAGCCAAATGAGGGTAGATGAATTGATTGGTTCACTTCAGACATTTGAATTAGGGTTGAATGAAAGATTTGAAAAGAAGGTCAAAAGCATAGCCTTGGTGTCTTGTACAGAAGATGATGAGAAAGAGTGTGGTCCTGAAACTCAGGAGGAGCTATCCAATGCCATTGTTCTGCTGGGAAGACAGTTTAATAAGGTTTTGAAAAGAATGGACAGGAGCTATAAACCTAATGTCAAGAACATCACATCTGACATCAACAGGTCAGGTGATCAGATGAAGAAAACAAGAACTGAGGAGAAGCCTAATAATGACAAAGGAATCCAATGTCATGGTTGTGAAGGTTATGGTCACATCAGAGCTGAATGCCCTACATATCTTAAGAAGCAGAAAAAGAGCTTATCTGTGTCCTGGTCTGATACTGAAAGTGATCAAGATGAAGAGACTGCCAAGCATGTTAGGGCATTGACTAGAAGGTATATAGCTGATGATGATTATAAGGATGAAGAGAGTACATATGATGAGCTAACTGATTCTTATAGAGAGTTGTGCATTAAAAGTGAAGAAGCCTGTCAAGAAGGGGAGAGGCAGAAGAAGATCATTGCTCAACTCAAGGCTGAAAAGACAGAGCATTTGGAAACCATTGCCAAGATGGAAGATGAAGTATCTGTGTTGAACTCTAAACTTGAATCTATGTCCAAGTCTATCAGAATGCTGAATAGTGGAACTGATGTTCTAGACAAGATTCTTAATGTTGGAAGAACTGCAGGAGACAAAAGTGGGCTGGGGTTCAACAGTGGATCTACTTCAAATGATGTTATTCCTAGTACCAAGCCAGTGATGTTAAAATAGATGTTGAAACATCTGACAGGACTCCCTCTAGGAAGAAATTCAGGCGCTGGAGATGCCATCATTGTGGGAGCTTTGGACACATAAAGGCTTTCTGTTATAAGTTACATGGGTATCCTAAGAGTGCTCCTAATTATGCACCCAGACAGGTCATTCATAAAGGTAATCAAGTCATCAAGCAAAAGAAGCAATGGGTCTCCAAAACCGATATTGTCAGCTTGATAGCTCATACTTCTCTTAGAGTCTCCACTAAAGAAGACTGGTATTTTGACAGTGGTTGTTCAAGACACATGACAGGAATGCAGAATTTGCTAGTGGATGTTAAACTTCATTCTTCTAGCCATGTGACTTTTGGTGATGGTGTCAAAGGAGAAATCATGGGTGTGGGAAAGCTGAATTGTGAAGGTGCACCTAGACTTGGTGATGCACTGCTAGTCAAGGGGTTGACAGCAAATTTGATCAGTATTAGTCAACTATGTGATCAAGGACTCAGAGTTAATTTTACAAAAACTGAGTGCATTGTCACAAATGAGAAAGGTGAAGTTATCATGAAGGGTGCTAGATCTAAGGACAACTGTTACCTATGGGTGTCACAAGACTCAAGTTCCTCCACATATGTTCTTGTAAAAGAAGATGAAGTCAAAGTATGGCATCAAAAGTTGGGACATCTACATCTGAAGGGAATGAAGAGAATCATATCTACAGAAGCAGTAATAGGAATCCCAGAGCTCAAAATTGAAGAAGGAAGATTTTGTGGAGACTGTTAGATAGGGAAGCATACCAAGATGTCACATTATAAGCTTCAACATCCCACTACTTCTAAAGTGTTGGAACTTCTTCATATGGACTTAATGGGGCCTATGCAGGTGGAGAGTCTAGGTGGAAAGAAATATGATTATGTAGTTGTGGATGATTATTCCAGGTACACTTGGGTGAATTTTATCAAAGACAAAACAGAAGTGTTTGATGTGTTTAAAGATCTCTGTCAAAGACTCCAAAGAGAAAAGGAGAGCAATGTCATCAGAATAAGAAGTAATCATGGGAGAGAGTTTGAAAATAGTAAGTTTGCTGAATATTGTTCTACTGAAGGCATCAATTATGAGTTTTCTTCACCTATTACCCCTCAGTAAAATGGAGTTGTTGAAAGGAAGAACAAAACCATTCAAGAATCTGCTAGAGCAATGATTCATGCCAAAAAACTTCCTTACCATTTATGGGCTGAAGCTATGAATACTTCCTACTACATTCACAACAGATTTACTTTGAGAAGAGGTACTTCAGCTACCTTGTATGAGCTGTGGAAGGGAAGAAAACCAAGTGTGAAGTACTTTCATGTCTTTGGAAGTAAATGTTATATCCTGTCAGATTGTGAACAGAGGAGGAAAATGGATCCTAAAAGTGATGAGGGAATCTTTTTGGGATACTCTACAAACCGCATAGATTATAGGGTATTCAACTCCAGAACCAGAGTCATGATGGAATCTATAAATGTGGTTGTTGATGACTATGGAATGAAGGAATATGCTGATGTTCTGGATGATGTTGGAACATTTGTTGATGATGTATCAACAGAAGCTGAAGACAGAAGTGTAAATCCCTGTCCTACTGCTGTTGAACCTGAACCAGAGCAACCTAACAAGGGACCATCCATCAGAGTGCAAAAGGACCACCCAAAAGAGCTTATCATAGGTGATCCAAACTCAGGAGTTACCACTAGGTCAAAAGAAGTTGTGTCAAATTCCTGCTTTGTATCCAAAATTGAGCCCAAAAATGTTAAAGAAGCCTTGAATGATGAGTTTTGGATCAATGCTATGCAAGAAGAGCTAGGACAATTCAAGAGGAATAAAGTTTGGGATACTGAGAACATAGTGAATGTAACTCAGATCACAAAACACAACTTGCTTTCTAACTCTGGTCACAAAACACAACTTCCCAAGATGTTATAACCATAACGTTGGAACATCCTTTGGAACATTTTTGCACATACCAGCAAAACATACACCTCTCAACAATCAGACATTCCATCTCCCCCTTTTTAGCCAAAAGATGGCAAAAATGGTTCATGCATACCGAAACCCAGATGCTGCTCACCCACATCCGAACATAACTCATTTTCCATCAACATAAGAAGAGAGTTTACACCTCTTCTTAAATAATGAGAAGGCTTTGTAGGCAGAGCCAATCCAAAAGACTAGTCAAAGATTCCATTGTTTCTGACTTGTCCTCGAAACTACTTCTGTACCTTGTTCTGATACCTAACCTGATATTGTCAGGCTTATGGTCCCCATCGCTAGGACTTTCTTAATCTATATTTAGCAAGCTCGATTATAGTCAGAATTTTTTTATTTGCAGAGAGCAAATTTCTTCCTGTCAGCAATCAATAGATTTCTGTATTAATCAGAATCTTCACAGCTTTGTGATTACAATAAATAATTTCACAGGATTATGGTTCCAGTCTGCAGAGAGAAATAAATTCTCCCAGACTCAATCAATGATTCTTAAGCATCCAATAAGAATCATTTCCAATACACATGTACTGCCAAGTTTCCCACAACTTGCAACAATACAAAAATGTCAAGCCATCCTCCTTGACATCTCAGTTAGCTTGACGCACAAATGCAAACTGAAACTTCAAAAAAAATGTCAAGCCATCCTCCTTGACATCTCAGTTTGCTTGACGCACAAATGCAAACTGGCACTTCATCTCAGATCAAGAGGCCTCTCCCCCTGACTAAGGTAACTGGTGCTCCTCCACAGAACACCCAAGCTAATGATTGGAAAACATATGACGCATCTTTATATCTTCAAGAGCGCACCCTCTGTTCAACACACCTGCTGAACGTAATCATCAACCATCTTATTGCTCATTCTAACAAGAAACAATAATCACTCACACATGATCACCATCATGCTACCCATGAGGAAATGTATACCAACCATAATAAACTCTTAGCTTGAGATCAAAGTCCCATTGATCCCCCTCATCCTGTAACCATCTACACACTACACGAACTCCTCTTGAATTCTCATGTATAGACCTCCAGCTGCTTGAGGCACAAACTAATTGAATCAGAATGCTTCACATTCCTCAAAGAGACGCACAGGGCCCCTTAGTTTGTTATAACGATGTCAGCTATCGTATGCATGCTCCAGAACTTCACAGCTGCTAAACCGATCCACTACTAGCATGACTTGCTCCAAGGGCTCCAATGCCGTATGCAAGATTTTTTACTGTCCTCACCAGGCCAGCATTAGAGATAAACACCCCGTAATCCAAGATAGTCATTCCTATCAATCTCCCGTATGATAATCTGGAATACTTCTGATTTATGGTGAATCTCCACTTCTGAACGCATTCAGGAAACAAACTTCCAAGCAATCAACACGTGATTCACTTCATTCTTCACAAACACTTACATCCTCCTTCCAAGAAACCCTTCTACTCCATCATTCACCCGGATGATCATGTAGATACTTCTTGGACACGATGCAAGTAACTAGTTCCTCTTAGAACCTAAAATCCTTCACCAAGGATAACTAACCCAAAGATGTTCTAACATCAATTATGACATCTTTCACACATCACAGACACCACACACTATAGTTCTTGATATGTTCCACTACTGGAATTACTATCAGCATAGTAATCCATACTGAAGATCTTCACACAACACTGCGCCACCAGCTTAAACAAAGAAAACTTCAGAAACCCAGAGAGAAATAAACTCTCATCCACCAAAGAAGGTATGCTTCCATTCTCAACCCAGAACTTCTGCCATAGGCTCCCAGAGAACCAGAACCTCCTTGCAATTTCAACTAACTACTCTTCTGATCAAGAGCAATCAGTTTCAAGCATCCTACTTGAACGCACATTGTGAAACCAACCAAATGCCACCTTTTGATTGACCTCACTCATCTTCAGAACTCCCACAAGATACACTGATCCACTAATGAAAATAGATCTTCAAGTCACATGAACTACTTGCACCATAGCAAGACATATTGGATCCACCAAGCCTCTTAGTCATGTAACATCTTCTCATCCACAACTCCCACAAACTGCATGAGATAGACCTTTTTGAAGCATCCATAACTTCCATTCTCCTGTAGATCACCTTATCTTAAGCTGATGTGCCACACCACCAGCTGAGATCTCTGATGTTAAGCTAGATGTCAGAACATCCAACTGTTGAATTTAGCTCCTCCTTCTGCCACTTAGAAGAACCTCCTTCCTTTGCAGAAACAGATTTCCATGCTCTCATAGACTTGATTCAATTAACCAAGTTAGAGTAGACAACCTCCATCCTGCTTTGAAAATCCAAAGACTTCAAACTTCCCACATATGAATCTTCGGAAAATAAGTAGTCCAAGACTACCTCATAGCCATGCCAAAGAAAGCCACTTCCCTTAGTAGAGCCGTTAATAGAAGGCCAGTGATAACTGCCACTTATCCTCGACCTTCACAAACAGAGCAAAACCCGTGCTCCAAAGCACCTAGATCAGAAATAAACTGATCCAAGCTGTAACCATCAAGATTATGATGTCTTCATCTTCATCTTCAACAACATCAAAGTCCAGATTAGTTTCTTGCCAGGAAACTCTCTAGAGAACACATGCTTCTGTCACACCCGACTGAAGCCACTTCTTAGGTCACCACCTAAGACTAAAATAGATGCTAAAGCGTATGCATTACCCCTCCCATGATTCTGCATAAACTCTGATGATGAGATGTTCCAACATCTTGTTGAACATCAGCAATCTTGACTTTCAAGGATAATCAATTAAATACTTGTGGATTCCACAAATAGCAATTGATCTTAAATCCTTGTCCAATAACTCTTCTTCACTGCTGTAGCTGAGCTCCACCAGATCATGTCATGAACACTTATAAAGTATTCACTCTTTTTGCAAGTATCTTCTTCAAAGGACACTGTTGAGATACCAAGGCTGCCACCCTTGACTCAAGTAACTAAGACTTTCTCTGAACAAATCTTATTTACCTCAACAATTCTTCAATCAGATTGAATCCACTCTTAGGGTCAAGATAGATGAATCCTTCCTTGCTATTTTTGGATGGTGAAAATAAATCACCTCTACTTTCTTCAGATTGTGTTTCAAAGAAACATCTTCTAGTCAGAAGAGTAACTAGAAGACTCCAGATACACGACTGAGATGCCTTTTTATGAGTGGACTTGAGAGAATTCTCAAGTATCTTTGACAACCTAGCCGATCAATAATTCATCAAAGTCCTAGAGCAAGAACTTGATAAACTTAACTCAACTCCTCTCCTCTTCAACTGACTCCAAACTGCACTCAGAAATCAAGCTTCCAAGTACCAAGTCACCATACCATATATCTAACCACAACTTCCTTTACTCTATCGCTCCCGACTTTGGAATAAAAGAATGTAAATACCTTTAAATATAGAGGCCGACAATTGAGACCTTCCACCAACTGTCTTCAGTAACAACTCCAGAATCCCATAATTCTAGAGCTCTTCCATCATAAACACATGCAGCGGAACCACCAAGGTACAGATCCTGCTTGCCCTAATAAGATATCACAACATCTTATAAGACACACCAACAAGAGAACTAGTCACTCCTCTTGTAGTTGTTGAAGAATCTCCTCAGCAACATGAACAACCTCCGGGTTGCTCCCTTTGATCCAGAACATTCATCTCATCCATTAATACCTTTGAGTATGTCTGAGTTGATTGATCTGATCTTCAAACTCCTCTTTGTTTAAACGCTAGAAAGTATCTCCCAAAGATCTCATCCAGAACCAAGCAGGATGCCTTCTTTGATGCCAATTGAAATTCTGGCCTATGTAGACAGCAGATGTCCTAACACATGTCAAGACATTGTGCTACATAATCATTTAAACTTAGAGGCGTAACAGCAGACTGATACCTTGAATATCAGAACTGCACACTCACAGATGTCACGACATCTGATCAAACATGTTTATCATAAACCCTAACAGAAATCATAAATCTGCAGAATGATAAATAACACAGTAGTTGTTAACCCAGTTCGGTGCAATTCACCTAAATCAGGGGGATACCAATCCAGGAAGAAGACTCCACTATCTGTAGACTGTTACAAAGTTAAACTCCCCCGTTTACAACTTTATCCCTAACATCTACCCAATGAACATCTTTACCAAGGTTAAACTCATTCGTTTAGAACCCTGATATGAGATACCCTACTCACTTCCCTTAATCACCAACTGTGATTTCTACATCAACCCTATTAATACAGAAATCTGTCAAGCATACTTGACAAACAAGCTAAATCAGATTTGCTTAAAAGGTTCATCCAAGAACAATACACAATCCAATACCTCAAGGCTTATGGATCTGTGCGACACCTATATCTACCACAATGCATCAGCTGATACAAAGGGAGACTTACAAGAGAACCCTATGACTCTCAAACCTAAGACCTACTTTACAAAATAAAATTCCTAAGTCTATGCCACCGTCTCTCTCTTTTTGTCTAGGTCTTGGTCTTCTTTTATAGTCTTCTGCTGAGTTGGGCTTTGTATCTTTGATCCTTGATCCATTGCTAATCACGCCTTAAATCATGGAACAGATTTAAACAAAACCTAATATGAGAGCCATGATGTCGAATCTTCATGCTGTGACATTTCACTCGACATCTTTAGTCTGGGTCTGAATCCTTTATGTTGGAACATCTTTCTCAACATTATGTTTTACCAAAATTTAGTCAAACTCTTGGAGCCATAAATCTGGAAAAAGTTTTGATTGTTTATTTTGAAATGTGATATATAGAGGAGATATCCTCCTACAGAGCGGACTCAAGGTCTCATCTGTGGGGATGTTGAATTTTGTGCCTTGATCAAAGCCCAAGGTTGAAGCTTAAAGGGTTTAGAACTGACTTAATTGGGGGGAATTTTATTTGAGTATCTTGTTTGAAGCCCAAGATGATGAAGCTGAAGAGTTTGAGTATAGTTTTAAAGAAGACTAACTCAACTAGGGAGTGTTATATCTGTCTTGTACAAAGCCCAAGATTGCGGCTGGCTGTGGAAATCATTATATGAAGCCTAAGAGGAGGCTTAGGGAATTTAAGTGTAGTATGACTCTTGCTGAGGATTAGAAGAGAGTTGATTTATTAGATTCCACAAGTGCCTTGATTCTTTTGGGGTTTACTGATTGTGAACTGACCCTGGCTAAGGATTTTAAAGTGAAAACCTTAGAGAATGAGATTGAATGTCTTAGAGGTTTTGACTCTCCTAGGGATTGGTGTATTGATAAAGATGATTAGGATCTAACCTATGCATTTAGGAAGTCTGAGGGTCCTTGTATGAAGCCCAAGAAGAGGTTGGGGATTGAGACTTTCCAAGTCTAGGAAGAGTCCAAGAAAGGTTTCACCGGGAAATAATCCTCTCTTTATTGAACTGTTCCAGGGTTAAAGGGGTTAAAGAAGAGGTTTCACCGGGAAATAATCCTCTCTTTATTGAAGTGTTTCAAGGTTGAGTAATTTGAACAAAGCCCAAGAGGAGGTTGATTGTATTTGGGGAGAAGAATTCCTTTGTACAAGAGGGAACTAGTTGTTTGAACTAAGTTATAATGATTGAAAGCATCCTATTGTTTGAACTATTCTAAACTAAGGATGATTTAAATGCTAAGAGAGACTTAACAAGATATGCACAAGTATATATACAGATATATGAACAAGTATATATAAACAAGTATGACTTGAATTGAGAAAGGTGGTGGGTCTTACACTCTGGATAGAGGCCCAAGTGTATTGTGATTGATTAGATGTTTTCTTCAAGATTGGATGGGATTAGGGTTTTGAGAAATTGAAGAAAGTTTTGAAATGATTTTTGAATTTGAAGATGACTTGATCTTAAGTAGGAGATGAGCAAAGATGTTGGGTCTTACACTCTAGATAGAAGCCCAAATGATTTATGGTATCCTATACAAAGCCCAGGATGAATGAGGCAAACAATTTTTATGTACAAAAGGTGTTGGGTCTTACACTCTAGATAGATGCCCAAGTGTATGTTGAAGACACAATGATTTTGAACACTGAGAGGAGGGACTTATACTATAGTAGGGGCCCTAAAATGTTTATTTATGTACAAAGGGATGAGACTTACACTCTATTAGAGACCCAGATGATTTATTATGAGGGAAAAAATGATAATGGGGCTTATACTCAGGGAGAGGCCCAATGATTTATTTTGAAAATACAGTGACCGCACCGCGATTTTGAAAAATGCAATGGGACTTATACTATAGCAGAGGCCCATGAAGTGGTTTATTTACAGAGAGGGTTGAATCTTACACTCTAATAGAGGCCCAGATGTTTTGAAATGAAGTTTGAAAGATTGAATCAAAGAAAAAAACCCTAATTTCATATTTAAAGATATTTTTCAAAGAAAAAATCAATAAAAAATGGTATAATTATCAAATGAATCCATTAACCATGTCATGAACAATGTTTAAGGTATATAAAAAAGATGTTTTATTCACATGAATATTTAAAATCATTTAGGTTTAAGAAAAAAAAGAAAAGAAATTATTTTAAAATATTTTAAATAATTTAAAATAATATTTAAAATATATCAAATACAAAATATTTTTGTGATTTTTTTGTGGATTAAAATAATAGAGTATTTAAATGATATATGTGAAAAAAAATTGGAATTAAAAATAATCAATTTGATATGCGAAAATAATTTTTGAAGTTGTGAAAAAATTGAAGAAAATAGGTGATAAAAAAGAAGGTTTGGCCCTCCCAAGGATTGAACTCGTGACCTGAAGTTGAGAGACTCAAAATTTACCAACTGAGCCAACGAGCGCAGGTGATGAATGAGTGGAAGGAGAAAATAATATATTGAAAATCCTTTTGAAATTAGTTTAAAAAATAAAACCAAAAGGTCTGGGGCGAGGGGGATTCGAATCCCACACCTTGGACTCGCTCACACACAAATACTAGTGTTTCCACTAGGGCACAATGTCAATTCAAATTTTAAGTTGGAAACCAAATAATATATATTAAAAATTCATTTTATTTTGAAAAATAGCGCCATGGCCTTCATCTTCAACCTCGTGCCAGACCAACTTCAACAATTTTGCAAAACCTATGTTATCTCACTCGTTTCTTAACCATTTTTAAAAGTGTAAAAACGAAGGTTGTGTGTTTTTTAATAAGAATTTATTGGTGGTATTTAATTTTATTTAAATTAAGTGTAGCACGAGTTATTTTGTATGAACCTGATAAACCCTAATTTTTGCAAGAACACTATGTAATCTTATATAGACATGGTTAATTGTAATTAATTGATGGGAAATGATCACAGCAATATAAAAAACATATTTAGGCTTTGAAAATTTAAAAATGATGCATGGATCATGGAGATTGAAAAGCTTCAGGCATACCTTGCAAGAAGAACTTGAATTCTACCTTGGAGGTGTTATAGATGCAAGGTGATGATCCAGATAGTTTCCTTGACCCTCAAGGAATGTGTTGATGTGCTTGGAATAGTTTGAAAACTCCTGGATTGAGTAGCTCAAATCCAACTGCAACTTGATCAAGTGAACTATGGAGATGATGCTTTGGATGTTATAGATGGGATATAAGTGTTTGGATCACTTCCACATAGTGTATGTGAAGTGTTTGAAGACTTGGTTTGGATAGAATTGCTCTAGTTTGAGAAATTTGATTTCTCCCTCTCTTGGTGGTTTGAAATTTGAGACAAAGATGAATTTGGAGAAAACAAGTATTGGAGTTGTTTTGGTTTACTTTGAATGAGGCAATGTGACCTCTATTTATAGGTGAATGGATTTGTCTTGGATGAATAGTTACAACTTGAAGGATAAGAGCTTGGTTCAATGGTTTTGGACTTGCGTCATTACTTCTTATGCAAGGTACAATAGCTCCTCCAAATAGCACAGCTACCAATTGACCAATTCCATATTCCTTAGTCATTTTTATTGTTGTTTATGTGAGCATCTTGACTGAAAAGAGTGTCTTTGTTGAATGTGCACTATTGCACATAAATGCCTTTGAATTCAAGGCATAATGTGACAAAATCCATTAATCCAATTGAGATATCTCTTGACCCTTTGGCCTAATTTTGCAGATTTGTTATGACTCCTTCTGTTGTGCATTGAATAAGTGTTGCATTGATCATTACACTTGACAAAAAAATCGTGTATGGCAAGTGATGATCCAAAATTGTTTTTGAAAAATAGTTGCAGCATGGTGTGTTGAAACCCCCATAACCCTTTACTCAAGTGGAGTTATCTCATTCTCTTAGGCTCTTTGGAAAGTTGGGATGATGTACTTTAACTTTGATGTTCACAATTGGAATTGATTCATCTTGGATCATGGTGAAAAACCTCCTCCATCTTTTGATGTTTTGACTGATCTTACCTTAGGCAGAATTTCACTAAGTATTGAAGTTCAAAACATCATGAAACCCTAACTTCATGGTCTTATAACTCAAAATCTATGCATTTTTTGGGGATGGTTCAGCCCAAAAATCTTGTTGTATGGAAGAAGATCTATCATTTGAGCTTTGGATCCAAGAAAATGGTTGCTTGGATCACAAGTTATGGCTTTGCAAAGTTAGGAAAAAACCATATTTTTCCCTAACTTAGTGAAATTTTTAATTCTTCAACAATGCCCTTTTTACAAGTAACCTTGATTTCTTGATCAAATCTGGTTCAAATGCCACAATGGGTCATGTGTTTTTGTATAATGGCTCATGAGGATCAATTTTGGTCAAAAAGTCAAACTTTAACTTTTGGTCTCAGATGAATTTTGTCCAGAGAAACCCTAATTCCTGATTTTTGATAGATGAATCCTCTGAGGCTATTTTGGCTTTATGAAAGGACACTTGAGGTCCTTTTGAGCTTCTTGAATCATATATTGAGGTATTGGCTCATGCCCAGATGAAAAATTCTCTCTGGAAGCCTTGGTCGACCAAAACCCTAAATTGGTGACACTGATGATTTTGAGGCTTGATCAACTTGAGATGCTGCAATCTTGTGCTTGATTCCTGAAGTTGAGGATCTCTTGACCTCCATGGATGATTGAGAGACTTGATAAGTTGAAGATCATGTCAATTCTTGATTGATCCTTTTCCTGAATCTTCTGAGAGGGCTTGAAACCCTAATTCTTGGCTAGAGTGAACACTCAACAATCTTTGAGAGGATCAGTGATACATAAAGGTAGATCCATATTATGGTGATGATTTTCATAATAGTGTGAAATCTTATGGTCAAAATTTAGGGTATGATAGATGCCCCTATTTAATCTTCTTGGACCTGAAGGTATGAATGATGAAGATATTCAGACGTTCGAGGTAAAAGAGCATTAAATATCAGAATACCCGAAATTTTGATTGTGGGTGTGAATGGTAGAAAATTCCCAATTTGCTTATCCATCTTCTTTTACTAATTAATCTTACTTAGAAAAGGGTAAAACTTCCCATCGATCCTGGTCTTCAGTCATGGAACTGGTCTCAGTTTTCTTGAAATAAACATCCCCATGATCCTGGTCTTCAACCACGGAACTGGTCTCAGTTTTCTTGAAATAAAGCTCCCCTCGATCCTGGTCTTTAGCCACGTAACTCGTCTCGGTTTTCTTCTTATCAAGTTCCTCTCTTGACAAGGGATGCTACCTGTGATGGTTTTCATCAAACTTCTCACTGAGATTTACTAGGGAGATGCCATTTGATGAAAAACCGTTCTTCATCATACTTCTCTTCGAGACTTCTTCGGAGAGATGATATAGGATGAGTAAAGGTTTTGATGTCAGACTTGCTAGGGAGGACCATATATTTGTCTGAACTGCAGAGGTGTGCAAACTTCTCTGTTGGAGGTTCCATTTGCTGGAGAAATTATATCATACTTCCCTTCGAGACTTCTTTGGAGAGATGCCATGTGATGTAATTCAATTTTGAGGTGCTGATGACTTCCTTGAAAGTAGGACAAACTTCTCAGGGAGAGACTACCGTTTGTCGACTTATTGGGAATTTATGGGGCAAAAACAGACTTCTTTGTTTGCTGATCGGTAGAGATTTCTTGGGGGATGTGATGTCCATATTGCCAAGAGTCTTTTGTTGAGAAGCTTCCGCGGGGGATTTTCCTTAATCCGGGAAAGCAAAATATCATCTTCAATTGCGAAAAGTGAAGTTCCAAAGGTTTATAACCAAATGTCTTCTTGCCTTTCAGAGGTTCAAGTTATCAAAGTGGTCGAGGACCGATTTCAATCCAGGAATAAATTGGAGAGAGATTGTTTAAACGAGACATTTCTCGATGAGGAAAGAACTCAAACTGGGATTTTATCCTATCCAAGTATGGAAAGGAAAACTGAAGGAAAATCTTACACGAGGATCAAACTCTGTGGGGATTTATAAATAATATATCCTTTCTTCCTAAGGCTGACAACTCTAATGGAGATAGGACTTTTATCACTTGGGGATAAACGTGACCAAAGTGATTAAAATATGATATGCAATATGAATATGAATATAAATCAATTATACATGATGTATGAAATGCTTATGCTGATAAAACAGGCATGTCATACGGACTAGTGATGAACACAACTGGATACTCGGCCACTTTGGGGTATATAAAATATCACTGGTTTGTTGAGGGAACAAAGTCTCGTTGCTGAACTTTACCTATTTTCGGTGGTAGAAAGATGTGACCCCTAGAGAGTGAAAACTTTTACTGGTGTTTTCTGAGGGTAGCAACCTGTTGGAGGAAGGGATTTCTGCTCCTATCTTGATTCCTGGAAACAATATTCTACTAGGGATAGAAACTCGAACCTTACCAGGGATGATAGATGGGATACTCCATCTCATCAATTTGAAGTAATGATCCTCCATTCGGGGATATACTAATCACAAGAATATTTTGATTCTGCATTTTGAAGTTTGATTGCTTTTGGGGAAGCTGTCGATGTTCCTTCTAGTGTTCATCAATCAAAAGGAAATTGTCATCTTTATTTTAAATGCAGAAGTAAATTCAAAATTTTTGTTTTGAAAACAAAAGTAAATTTATTTTTGTGTTTTAAGAATGTTAATCAAATAAAAATGTCATTTTGCAAGGCAGGATAAATGAGAATTGCAAACAAAGAGCACAAGGGCTCAAGTTTTCATTGATAGAATGGTAATCAGCCAAATGCGTGATTCCATGGAGCATTACCAAGTTAGAAAATGGTAATTTAAAGGGAAAAGGGCTACATTGAAATATAATAACCACTATCCTTCTACCAACTTTGAATTCTGAGTATTCTTGAGCTTCTGTTGAAGGTGACTTTGATTGAGGATTTCTTGACAAATGGCGTTGCTTCTGAAGATCCAATCTTGTCGGATGCAAATACTTGCCATAAATCCCTAACTTTTGCATAGATTTTTCTCATCTACCGGGATGATTTTTTTTATGTCTCTAATTTTTGCCTGGACCGCCCTTTCGGGTTTTCAGTCCACCGAGACGCTATTTTTTTTGCCTAAGTCTCCCTTTAGGGTTTTCAACTTGGCGAGATGTTATTTTTTGTTTTTTTAGGCAAAGCATTTCTTGACTGCATCAATATTTGTAGGATAAGTAAACTCTTCTCCATCCATGGTTGTAAGTATTAAGGCACCGCCCGAGAAGGCTTTCTTAACAACATAGGGGCCATCATAATTTGGAGTCCATTTGCCCATGGAATTAGTGAGAAATGATTGGATCTTTTTGAGTACGAGGTCACCTTCCATGAAGACACGAGGTCGGACCTTTTTGTCGAATGCTTTCCTAATTCTCTGCTGATATACCTGACCATGGCATAAAGTCGTCATCCTCTTTTCTTCTATTAGATTTAGTTCATCGTATCTTCTTTGACACCATTCAGCTTTTGTTAGCTTGGCTTCCATCAATACTCTTATTGATGGGATTTCTACTTCTATGGGGAGCACTACCTCCATGCCATATACTAGAGAGAAAGGGGTTACCCCTGTTGAAGTGCGAACGGATGTGCGATAACCGTGAAGAGCAAATGGTGGCATCTCATGCCAATCTTTGTAGGTCACAACCATCTTTTGAATGATCTTCTTGATATTTTTTTTGGCTGCTTCTACCGCTCCATTCATCTTAGGCCGATAGGGAGACGAGTTATGGTGTTCAATTTTGAACTCAACACATAATTCTTTCATCATCTCGTTGTTCAGGTTTGACCCATTATTAGTAATGATCTGGCTTAGAATACCATAACGGCAAATGAGATTGTTTTTGATAAATTGGACCACCATTTGTCTGGTCACATTAGCATATGATACTGCTTTGACCCATTTGGTGAAGTAATCAATGGCTACCAGGATGAGCTGATGTCCGTTTGAAGCTCTAGGTTCAATCATGCCAATCATGTCGATTCCCTATATAGAAAAAGGCCATGGAGAAGAGAGAACTTTGAGATGCTTCGGAGGCACATGAATTTTGTCGGCGTATATCTGACACTTATGGCATTTCCTCATGTATTTATAGCAATCGGATTCCATTGTTAGCCAATAATATCCTGCTCTAAATATCTTTCTTGACATTGCATGTCCATTGGCATGGGTGCCAAAAGAGCCTTCATGAATTTCCTTCATTAACATGTTTGCTTCGTGTTTATCCACACATCTGAGCAACACCGTGTCGAAGTTTCTTTTGTAGAGTACATCATTGTTCGAAAAAAGTTACCAGCCAGTTTTCTGAGAGTCTTCCTATCTTTTCTTGATGCCCCAGGCGGGTATTCTTGTCTTTGAAGAAGCATTTGATATCGTGATACCATGGTTTATTATCAATGACGACTTCCACCACGAATATGTAAGTGAGCCTATCAAGGCGCATTATGTCAATCTTGGGTACGTCGTTCCATCGACTCACACTAATCATGGAGGATAGGGTAGCTAGTGCATCAGCCATGTGGTTTTCTTCACGAGGAATGTGATGAAACTCAATCTTGTTGAAGAAAGGTAACAAATTTCTTGCGTAGTGTCATACCCCAAATTTTGACCCTAGATTTCATCATCATTCTAGTAGCATCAATCATGCATAGCTAACCAATTATCAAGGTTTTGTTTTGTTTTGTTCATTTGTGAACTAGGGTTTTCCCTAAGAGGATCAAAGGACTGATTAGTTAAAGTTTTGGATAAAGCATCAGCCAAACAATATCTCCTACACTCAAGGGACCTCTCTCCACTAAGAATCAAGTGTAAATTGGTCTCATTACAAGTTCTTGGAAGCTCAATTTTATTTGGCCTTAAATTGGGGCCTTATTAGGAAAAGTCAATTGTGCCTTTGACTTTTGATCAAACCATGATCCCAAGCCTTGGGATATGATCCAAGACACTCAAATACATCCTTGGAGTCCATCCATGATGTTTAAAAGACACAAGAGTTCAAGACCATTGAAGATCACACAATCAATTTCATCTGATACACAAGCCTTTAACTGCAAAGTCAACTCTTTGACTTTTGAGACTTTTGGTCAAAATTAAAGTCATTAAGTCAAATTCCATCAAGACATGTTTAATCATTGGTTTGAGCATGAGAAATCAAGATTTGAATGGTTTCTTGCAAAAGGGGCAAAGTTGAGAAAGTGAAAATTTTTCTAAGTATGGAGGAAAAAGCCTAGTTTTGGTGCCAACTTTGAAGAATCATAACTTTCAATCCACACATCCATTTTTTGAGTTCAAAAGATCAAATTGAAGCCCTCACAACATACTACAACTTTGTATAAAAGGAGGAAACCTCAAAAAATGCTTAGATTTTGAGTTATGGAGCCATAAAGTTTTGGAAAATCTTTAAACACTTAGAACATTTTCAAGGCATATTTTGTTATTCAAAAGTAACAATCTTTGGAGCCAGTTTTCATTATGATCCCTTGAGATTCAAGACTTTTGTCAAACATGAAAGTTGTAGAGCATGTCTGGGGCTTTCCAAAAAGTCCAAGAACGTGAGTTTCTTTTGCTTGAACATGGAGTTATAATTTTTGCAAGAAGCCATGATAGAGCGGTTTTTTTTTCAAGACAGAATATGCCTTCAAAAAGTAACCAACTTGTGAGCCAGTTTTCATCATGATCCATTTTATTTCAAGAAATTAGTCAAACATGAAAGTTGTAGGGCATGTTTTGAGCTTTTCAAAAAGTACAAGAACTCCTCCATGGCATCTGTGAGCTAGGAGAATCGAAGAGATGAAGTTAGGCTTTCAGAACCTGAGTTTCAAGACTTTCTACATGATGAACTTGATGCAAAACCAAATCAATTCTGCAAAATCCTTGTTTACAGGTCTTGAGAATTGTAAATCTAACCATAATCAGATAAGTGCACTTGCTTTTGGTGCATTATCCAAGTTGTTATGAGTTTGTTCATTGTTTCATTCCATTTTTGGCACAAAGTTAACACTTCCATTTTGAAAAAAGCCACTTTACTCAAGAAGTCAACTTCCCTTGAGCTTCCAAATTGTTTCTCTACACTAAAACACTTTCTTTGTTCAGAAGAAAGCTTTCTAAGCTTTCCAACAACTTCAGAAAAGTTTGTACTTGCCTTTGGAACCATGAAATCTCATGAAACTCCACTTGAATCTCAACCAAACTAAGTGAACCAACAAGTTGTAATTCTGTCCTGACCAAGAAGCCTTATCCTCTCTTATAAATAGAGGTTCATTTCACACTTCAAAACACAACAAAAACACAAGAAAACCTCAGAAACAAACTTGAGCAAGCACCCATCTCAGCATCTTGCATCAAAACCTCCATTGAAACCAAAAAACCTTCCATCCAAACATCTTCTAAACATCCATTAGAACTTGTTTTAACCCTTAAACAAGTTCGCGTGGAGTAATACACACTATTCTAGCCAAAGTTCTTGGGTCAAGCACTTTTCTTAAGGATCAACAAGCTCGAAAGGTTGCTCTCTTGTTTCTGTAATTGCATTTGAAGAAGCATTGGACTTTCTCCAATAGGTAACACTTTTACACTTTTGAAACTCTTTTGCATGCATCATATTTGATTTCTATTTGAGGTAGAAATGTAGATGTGAATGTGTTTGGTGTGTGCTTGCTACTGTATGCATTATACCATGCTCATGTGTGAAGTTTGTTGGTAGAAACATTAAGGTGCAGTTCTGGTTTTTGCTTTAGTGCAACCTGTACATTAAGTTTTAGGTCTTGATAATAAAACCATTGGATTCCTGGGATTTTTCCAAGCAATTTGGTTTTTTATATCTTTCAATTTCGTTAAAAAATGAAGAAGTTATGATATGAAGAAGTTTGGTAGAAACCTTAAGGTGCAGTTCTGGTTTTTGCTTTAGTGCAACCTGTACATTAATTTTTAGGTCTTCATAACAAAACCATTGGATTCCTGGGATTTTTCCAAGCAATTTTTTTTTATATCTTTCAATTTTGTTATAAAACGAAGAAGTTATGATAAGAAGAAGTTTGGTAGAAGCTTTAAGGCGCAATTCTGGTTTTTGCTTTAGTGCAACATGTACATTAAGTTTTAGGTCTTGATAACAAAACCATTGGATTCCTGGGATTTTTCCAAGCAATTTGCTTTTTTATATCTTTAAATTTCGTTACAAAATGAAGAAGTAATGATAAGAAGAAGTTTGGTAGAAGCTTTAAGGCACAGTTCTGACCTCCTTGTGTTTATGATGTTTCTCAAGAAACAAACTCTGTTTTTGTTGTTTCTCAAGAAACAAACTCTACTTCTGATGTTTCTCAAGAAACAAACTCTGCTTTTGATTATTTCTCAAGAAACAAACTTTGCTTCTGATGTTTCTCAAGAAACAAACTCTGCTTCTGGTGTTTCTCAAGAAACAAACTCTGCTTCTGATGTTTCTCAAGAAACAAACTCCGCTTTTTGATGTTTCTCAAGAAACAACCTCTGTTTATGATGTTTTTCATTAAGCAACCTTTCTCTTTCATTTCTCTTCACAACTTTGAAAGGTCATAACTTTGTGCTCCCTAAGCCTTTTTGAGCCGTTATTTTTGCAAATTTCTCATATTGTTGTATATTTTCTATTTTAAAGATTAAAAAATGAAAAAAATATATTTTTGTGACACTTATTTGTATTTAAAGTGAGTGACATTTTTAGGTTTCTATAAGGTTTCCTTTGAATCTTTTGATTGATACCTTGGTTTTTTTGCATCTTTGGACTTGTATGAACCATTTGCAACTTACGTGAACCTTGTGTGATGTTTTGGATTTGTACATCTTTGTTTCAACTTGATTTGAATGCATTTTCAAGTGTATGTTTACATGTAAATGTATGTTGAACTTTGAATCATGCCATTAACTTTTGCTTGGTCATTTTGCCTCTAACATGTGATTCTCTTCCATGCTTACATGACTTTGATGTGCATATATACCTTTGTTTGAGTCATACTATGTTTAGGTATCCTTAAACCTTTGACTTTTGTCTTAAACATGTCTTTTGTATACATGCTTGTATGACAAACCTTTTGTGATGTTTCCTACTTGCTCAAGACCATGTTTGAACCCTAAAGTGTATGTTTGGTTGTCACCTACTTGTCTTAACATGTTTAACTTGTATCCATACTTAATTGTTCAAGTAATACCTTAACTTGTTCACCTGATGTTTTGAATCTTAACTTGTCATCAATAAGCATGTTCATATGTCATCTCTTGTATGTTTGCATCTTCATCCACATGTTATTGTTATAAACATGTCTCCTTCCTCAAGTATGCTTAGTTGTTACCTTTACTTGTCTTGAACACCTTAAACTTTATTCATGTTAAGTGATGTCTTAACTTATACATGTTTACATTGAATCTTGATTGTTACCATGTTAAGTAATGTTTTGACTTATACATGCCTTATTTCAACTTTGAATCTTCTTCATGTTAAGTGATGACTTGACTTATTCATGCTTATTGTCATACCTCGAAAAATATGATCCTTGCGATGGCCGCGGAAAAAACCGTTCGAAACAGAGTCGCCACCGAACTTTATTTATCCCAAAAGAGGGAAAGGAAAATATCGATAAAACCTTTAAAGGGATAAGAAAATGGTCGTGGCAACCAAATTCGGGTTCGGGAGTCGGTTACGCAAGAGGGAAGGTACTAGCACCCTCTACGCCCGTTGTACTCAACGGGAACCTCTTGAATCGATTCGTGAGATATGTTAGCTAGGTTTGTTTGTTTTCTTCTAAGGGAATATTGCTTTCTAAAGGGAAATGGGTGGTTTTTTTTATTAAGGTGCTCGCCAAGGATTGGAACCCTTTTGCCTACGTATTCCCTCGTGCAATGGGAAAGTCAGAGCATTCGTAGTTCGTGGGACTACGGTTTGTTGGTGTTTTTTAAACGAACGAGTGTTTAATTCGCATTTTAACTGCTAAACGTTGGCTTGTCTGCTCGATAGGGGAGGCTGAAGCACTAGTTTATATACGCGGAAGAATGGACTAAACAATGTTCTTTATGAAAAGTTGTTTGAGTTGGATTATGTGTGTTAAAGATTTGATTGAGAAAAAGAGTTTGATTTGCTTGTGTGTTAGGGTTTCGATTGCGTGGGAAGTGTTTGATTTGTTATGCATTTTAGAGGAAAAATGACGATTATTCGATAAACGAGACGTCGACCTCGCAACCAATTAATCGGAGCATTACTGAGATGCTAAATCTCAACGACACCTTTTTCATTCTATTAATTGTGAAATTGTGTTTGTTGGACAATGGGCTTCTTTGTCCATATAATTAGGGCAAGTATTTTAGGAATGAAAGATCGAAACGAACACAACCTAAAGCGTGTGCCTTAAGAGCATTCATTCAAGGGCCCAAGAAGTGCTAAACCTCAAGACTCCACTACTTTCGTAGTTTGATTAAGAAAAAGATTTGAATTTTATTATAGTATCTTAATTAGACGTGTTAAACTGGATTATAGGTTTGAACGAACTAAGAGTTTTAAAGAGGATTAAGTGTTTTAATAGGATTGAAATTTAAGTGTTTTAGAAATGGAAGATGGAACGAACACAACCCATGGCGTGCGCCTCAAGAGCGTTCGCTCAAGGACCCAAGAAGTGCTAGACCCCAAAAGCCCACTACTTCCATAATTTAATTAAGAAAAGAATTTGCGTTCTAACCTAAGTAAAATATAATTTTTAGTTTAATTTGATTTAAGAAAAATATTCTGAGGATTAAACAAAGGATTAGGACCTTAAGAAAATTGTTTTTTTTTTAAGAATTAAGAACTTAATTAGATTAAGTATTATAATTTGAGAAATATTGTATTTTAAGGGTTAAGTGTTTTGATTAAAATTGGGAGTTTTTAAGTATTTTAGAAATGGAAGATCGAAAGGAACACAACCCAAGGCGTGCGCCCTAAGAGCGGTCGTTCAAGGACCCAAGGAGTGCTAGACTCCAAAAGGCCACTACTTCCATAATTAATTAAGAAAAAGGTTTGTGTAGATATTAACCTAAGTGGTTTAGGATTTAATTTTGGTTAAGAGAATATTTGTTAAAAATTAAGTAATATTTTATGATTTAATTTGATTTGAGAAAATTATTAGGAATTTGATTAAATTAAGAATTTTAATTTGAGAAAAAGTTGTATTTTTTAGGGTTAAGTAAATAATGTTTTTTGATTTTTTTTTTTTAAAATGTTATTATAAAAATAAAGCAATATTAAAACTAAAAAAAAACAATAAAATAAAAATAAAATAATATGGGCCAGGGTTACATTGTAAGATGGGGGTGTGATAGCAGAAAAGAACCCACAGCCTAGTAAGCGAAGACCCACACAGGGATGAGGATCCACTGTGGACCCTCAGGTCAACATATGACCATCAGAAAGCAGGAGAAGCGTCCGATCGTGAGGGAGTCAACATAGACTATGATCAGACGGCTTGATGATGGGGCACATGGTGGACCATCAGGAAACGCAACACACAGAATGTAAAGAAGAGTCATTTGGCCAATGACAAGTGCTCAGGGTGGTGACACATGTCACCGGCCTACCGTCCCACATCAACAAAGGTTAAAGTGACCTTAAAACCAAAAAAAATACACATTTGAATGAATCATTTCACTCTTTACTCTCCCTCAACGCTTCTACTATCTCTCAACTCTGTTCCTTCTCTCTAAAAAGAACCCTCACCGGAGCACCTTCATCGCCGAAGCAATCGCCAGGGAAGAGGGTGGTTGGTGGTCGGCCACGGCGGTGCCACCCCTCTTCTCCGGCCAAACCCAAATCAAACACCTACCCTACCTAAAACGACGTCTCTGAGCCCAAATCCAAGGTTAAATTCCTCCAAAACTCACCCTAATTCTCAAACGGAAACATAACAAAAGCCCTAGATCTATAAAGTCATGAAGAAACCTAGCAATTATAAGAGGTATACGAGATTATGGTACACGGGAAGCTCAAATAAAGTAGTAGAAAGCTCAAAGGGAGAGAGGAGTACCTAGATCGGAGCAACTCCGATCAGACGCTTTTCCGGCGAAGGTATTTTTTCAGTCTTCTTCTTCTGCTCTTCCTTCTTCTTGTTGCTTCAAAATAGTTGTTGCTGTTGTTAGGAATAGGATAGGAGGCTTAGCTCTTCTGCTTCAAATTTCAATGAGAAATTTGAAGTAGAATTAGGTTTCAGAGCTTTAGTGTGTAGGTTAAGGAACGAGATTTGTTGTAGAGAAATTGCTTAGGGTTTTTCCAGTTTTTTTTGTCTTCGTTTCTTTTTTTCAAACTCCTCCCCCGTTGCTGATAAATGGCTTAGTTTTTATAGCAGAAGATTAGGTTTGTGATATGAACATCCGATATTCAAGGGATAGAACAAAAGTATCAAATTGGTTGGGGAGTGTTTTTGCTATTCTCGTGCAACCTGTTACATTCTGCTCTGAATCTGCCTGTTTGTTTATGCTCTGTTATTACTTTCTTAGGTGCAGGATGTGTTTTTGCCAAACTGATGAAATCTCTCTGTCTACTGCACTTCTGAACCTCCGCGCACTGCTCTGTTTCTGAATTTGTCTGGCTGTTGCTTTTTTAACCTTTAATTCATGGAAGTTCCTTTTTGTTTGGATCTTTTAATTTGATAAAGTATATCTCTGTTGTTTTGTTTACAAATTCTTTTTGTACATTATCATTGGGTTGCTCATGTGCTGACCAACTCTTATCCTTTCATGTATTCTTGGCGCGATGAGCTTAAAGAGTGGTGGGTGCCAGAAAACTTGTCTTGCAATGGAGATGAACGCAAGGAGACCGAGAGTTGAGCTGCTCTTTGTTCTTGTGGCGTGACAACTTGATGATGTAACTAGTGTTAAACATTTGAACCATATGTATTCCTACAAAAAAATTCCTTTGTAACCAATTTTGTATTTTTTGCCTTGTTACCTTTGAAATTCGGATGTTTTTTTTAACCTGGCAGTAACTTATGTCTAGCAGTGACTTTGTAGGGCTATTTGGTTCATTCTTGTGACCTCCTTGTTATTCAAGTATAGAATATGATATTGAATCTTAATTTTGTAATTGATATTACTTATGTGGAGCCTTTGGGATTATAATGAGTGATGGTACGATTCTTTTGTACGTCTTATGCATATGTGACTTTCATAGAGACAACTTTGTATCTCTCTTGATTGGTAAAAGGCATGTACCTTCCTTGCTTCTTTTTCGTAACATAGGATAACAAGGATTGAGTTCTTGGTCTTAGAATTTCCAAAGTAATTTTCTAACTTGGTTTGATGACTTCTTATTCCCAGCGGTTTTGGACTCCCTTCATGGCTTGTAAAGCCTAACCTGAAAATTGCCATGGGCCTTCAAATGAGCTTTAACTAACTTATTCTTTAGAAATAAATGACCTTTTGTTATGACACTTTTCTTGAGAGTGGGCTTGGAATTTATTTTGAGACATGATTTGAAAGTGGTTTAGTCATGACTTGCATGATCTTTGATCACCAACCGGCCTTGACATGAGATCCTTGAAATTTTACTCGCATATGGCCTAGAATCGCCTATCAATCTTGGAATCACTTTAAACTTGGATTAAACAAAACGGAACATGACCTAAAGATGAATAATGTTTTCCTTTTAACCATATAACTCTAGTGTCACACTTGGAATATGGTTAACAACTTTTGATAACAACATAAAACTTCAAGCTTTCTTAAGCCTAGTATTGAGGAAATGGATTCCAATCATTGTACTTGACCAACTAGAATCATCTTGAATGATATCCTAAAATCAGTTTGAAGCCAATTGATCACGTCTTGACTGACTAATCATAAGAGGAGTGCCCAACCCTTCTTTATCTCTTCTTGAAAACCTAGCCACCCAGCACGAGCTAGTAAACACATACCAAACCCTTATGACCTGAGTCTTAGAATCAACACGAAATCTTGGTGTGAGAAACATGCAATAGGTAGGAAAAATTTGGGGTATGACAGATACCCCTATCTAATTGTTTTGAACCCGAGAGAATGAACTGCCGCATGGCGTTCATTTTTAGGGTAGAAGCCAATTAGATATAAGAAGACCCAAAAATTTGTCTGTCAAAAGGTATGGAGTAAGAACTGGCAGAATGAGGTAGCGGGGTACAAAATAAGCAGAATATCTTGACGATTCTCTGGGCCATTGAAGCAGTCCCTTATCCATTAAGGTTCTTCGATGATACCAAAGCAGTATCTCTGAAGGCAGACGATTCTCTGGGTCATCGAAGCAGTCCCTTATCCATTAAGGTTCCTCGATGATACCAAAGCACTATCTCTGAAGGCAGACGATTCTCTGGGTCATCGAAGTAGTCCCTTATCCATTAATGTTCCTCGATGATACCAAAGCAGTATCTCTGAAGGCATGCGATTCTCTGGGTCGTCGAAGCAGTCCCTTATCCATTAAGGTTCCTCGATGATACCAAAGCAGTATCTCTGAAGGCAGATGATTCTCTAGTTCGTCGAAGCAGTCCCTTATCAATTAAGGTTCCTCGATGATACCAAAGCAGTATCTCTGAAGGCAGACGATTCTCTGGGTCGTCGAAGCAGTCCCTTATCCATTAAGGTTCCTCGATGATACCAAAGTAGTATCTCTGAAGGCAGACGATTCTCTGGGTAGTCGAAGCAGTCCCTTGTCCATTAAGGTTCCTCGATGATACCAAAGCAGTATCTCTGAAGGCAGACAATTCTCTGGGTCGTCGAAGCGGTTCCTTGTCCATTAAGGTTCCTCGATGATACCAAAGCAATATCTATGAAGGCAGATGATTCTCTGGGTCGTCGAAGCAGACCCTTGTCCATAAGGTTCCTCGATGATACCAAAGCAGTATCTCTGAAGGCAGACGATTCTCTGGGTCGTCGAAGCAGTCCCTTATCCATCAAGGTTATTCGATGATACCAAAGTAATATCTCTGCAGTAAATTTGCCGAGGGAATAGTTGAGCAAGATTCCTGTCGGAGGAAATGTGCTGGCTTTGTAGGGGAAAGCTCACAAGAAACTTTCTAGAATATCCTCTGCTTGGGGAGTAATAACAACAGCTGTTGGGGATTGTCATTGTCAACTGTATGGTTGAAGAATGACTTGCTGGGGAATAGAAATCCAAGAGCACGTGTGGGGTATCAATTTCTCTTCAGTGGAATACTGCCGACTTCGAGGGAGGACTGGCCAAGATGCTTGTGAATTGATCCTGGATCCTGCCATGATATGATGCTCGGGATGGAAATGCCATGCATTACATGATGCACTGAAACACATATACTAAGATGCAACTGCTGGGGAAACTAATGCACGTATGATATGATAGTGCTTGATATGATTATGTAATGTTATGCTAGCATGTTATGCAGATGACGATGCAAATGATCGGGCGCGCTGGGGACAGGTTTCGTTGTCGAGGGTATCACCAGGGATTGGATTTTGGTAATTGCCAAATGAAATTGGACTTCGGTTATTTTGGTGTTATGAGGATGCCAACGACGGTGGACTTTTAATGGTTGCCAATGAAGACTGGACTTTAAAGGGTAGGTTTGAAGGTGCCAACGAGTGTGGACTTTTGGGTAGTTACCAATAAAGAATTGGACTTTGGGTTTTGTGGGGATGGTGAGATATTTGACTACTCGACCCCTTTTGAGCAAGCCAAATATAACTAAGGAGCGTGATTGCCCCTGTTGGGCTTGAAAGATTCATTGTTGGGGATTATATTAAGTACATCCCTGAAAAGCTACACTGCTTGTGGTGAAGAGCCAAGATGACTGACAACTGATTTGATGCTTTCATGTGGTGAAGTTCTTTTGGAGACTATCTAATTCCTTTTTAGTTCTCCTAAAACCAAAACAAATTTTATTGTTTTCAAATATTGTCTTTATTAACCGAAGTATCAAAACACAGTTTATCCAAAAACCAAATCAGTTTGCAAACAATCAGATAAAGTAAAAAAAAATGAGCACAATTTGGTGAGAAATTTCTCTTTGTATTGATTTTCCCCTGGAATGGGTAAGTATGTACAAGGATTCAATTCCTTAATGAGGTAATTACGGTGCAAGAAAAACATAATGGCCATACAAATTAATGAGGTTCCATTGAATTTCAACACTGCTATGGTCCCTATGACTTTGATAACTTCAGCAACTTGCTTCGTAGGAAGACGGCTGGGTTGATTCCTCTCTTCAGTGGTACATCAGGATCAAGTGGACGTGCATACTAGATACTTTGCCTTGGAACCTGTCCCAATCTTTTGCCTGGATCGTCCTTTCGGGGTTTCAATCCACCGGGACGCCCTTTTTTGCCTGAACCGCCCTTTTGGGTTTTCAATTCAGCGGGCCTATATCTTTTATCTTATCCCTAATTTTTGCCTGGACTGATTTTTTTAGGTCCACCGGGATTGCCATTTTTCCTAAGTCTCCTTTTCAGGTTTTTGACTTAGCGGCTTTATTATTCCACTTTTTTAGGCGTAGTATCTCTTAACGTACTTTGCATTCACCGGGTATGGTAGTTCATCACCGTCCATAGTTGCGAGTTTCAAGGGACCACCAGGGAATGCCTCTCTTACAACATATGGGCCTTTGTAGTTTGGCGTCCACTTGCCCCTGGATTCATTATACATGGTCATGATCCTCTTGAGCACCAAGTCACCCTCCTGGAATGTTCGAGGATGCACTTTCTTGTCAAAAGCTTTCTTCATGCATCTTTGATAAAGCTGGCCATGGCATATTGCTGCCAAGCATTTTTCTTCAAGAAGGTTGAGTTCATCAAACCTCGTCTTCACCCATTCTGCTTCATCAAGCTGAGCTTCCATCAAAACTCTCAATGAGGGGATTTCGACTTCTATTGGAAGGACCGCTTCCATGCCATAAACCAATGAGTAAGGAGTTGCCCCTGTTGAAGTTTGCACTGAGGTACGGTAGCTGTGTAGCGCAAAAGGTAGCATCTCATGCCAATCCATATAAGTGACCACCATTTTCTGAATGATCTTTTTGATGTTTTTGTTGGCTGCCTCAACGGCTCCATTCATCTTGGGTCTGTATGGTGTCGAATTATGGTGCTCAATCTTGAAACTAGCACACAGTTCATCCATCATTTTGTTGTTGAGACTAGACCCATTGTCAGTGATGATACGATTAGGCACTCCATATCTGCATATAATGTTGTGTTTCAAGAAGCGAGTGACCACTTGCTTGGTAATGTTCGTATACGATGCAGCCTCAACCCATTTGGTAAAGTAGTCTATGGAAACCAATATAAAGCGGTGTCCACTTGAGGCCTTTGGCTCGATCATCCCAATCATATCTATTCCCCACATGGAAAATGGCCATGGTGAAGTCAAGATGTTCAAAGGAGTGGGAGGTACATGAATCTTATCAGAGTATATCTGGCATTTATGGCATGCTCGGGCATGATGGTAGCAGTCAGCCTCCATGTTTAGCCAATAATAGCCTGCTTTCAATATCTTCTTTGCCATAGTATGCCCATTTGCGTGGGTACCAAAACAACCTTCATGAATGTCTTTTAGAATCTGCGCAGCTTCATGCTTTTCCACACATCTGAGTAGTATAGTATCATGATTATGCTTGTATAACACATTCCCATTGAGAAAGAAATTTGATGACAATCTGCTCAAAGTTCTCTTATCCACCGCCAAAGCGCCCTCTAGATATTCTTGTTTTTCCAAATAACGTTTGATGTCATAGAACCACGGCTTTTCGTCTGACTCTTCATTGGCGGCCAAACAGTGAGCGAGCTCTTCAAATCGCTATAGATCAATATGTGGCCGATGGTTGGGCCATATCAGTTTATACATAGAAGCCAAAGTTTCCAGAGCGTCTGCCATTTTATTTTCCTCTCTAGGCACATGGGTAAAGGTGATATCATCAAATCTGGGAAGTAGCTTTGCAACGTAATCTCGATATGGAATTAGATTGGCATGTTTGGCATCCCAGTCAACTTGAATCTGATGTATTACTAAAGCAGAATCTCCAAACACATTAAGAGTCTTGATTCTTAAATTGATGGCTTCTTCCAATCCAAGTATACAAGCTTCATACTCGGCCATGTTATTGGTGCATGGAAAGCAGAGCTTAGCTATGAACGGTAAGTGGAAATTCTTGGGTGATGTAATTACTGCCCCAATTCCATTTCCATGAACATTTGAGGCACCGTCGAACATGAGAGTCCATCGCTCCCCTGGTTCGGGCCCTTCATCTGGACCTGGCTCTTCATAATCTTTTAGTACCATTATGTCTTCGTCTGGAAAATCGAACTTCAAAGGCTGATAATCATCCATCGGTTGATGGGCAAGATGGTCTGCTAGTATGCTACCCTTGATGGCTTTTTGAGTGACATATTGAATGTCGTATTCAGACAAAAGCATTTTCCATTGGGCTATTCTATCAGTGAGAGCAGGTTTCTCAAAGATGTATTTAATGGGATCCATCTTGGAAATCAGATAAGTAGTGTGGGTCAACATATACTGCCCGAGACCTTTGGCAGCCCAGGCTAATGCACAACAAGTCTTCTCGAGTAAGGAATACCTTGTCTCGCAGTCATTGAACTTCTTGCTGAGGTAATAGATGGCATGTTCTTTCTTTCCCGTCCCATCTTGTTGCCCCAGCACACATCCCATAGATTCGTCAAGTACAGTCAGGTACATAATAAGTGGCCTTTCAGGAACAAGCGGTATCAGGATCGGTGGTTCTTGCAGATACTCTTTGATTTTATCAAATGCCCCTTGGCAATCATCATCCCATGCAATTGACTGATTCTTTCTGAGCAGCTTGAAAATAGGTTTGCAGGTGGCAGTAAGATGTAAAATAAATTTGGCGATGTAGTTTAATCTTCCCAGAAAGCCACGAACCTCTTTCTCTGTCCTAGGCGCAGGCATATTCTGAATTTCCCTCACCTTATCAGGATCCACTTCGATTCCTTTATGACTTACAATGAAGCCCAACAATTTTCCAGATCGCACCCCAAATGTGCACTTGTGGGGGTTGAGTCTCAGTCTAAACTTCCTCAATCGAACAAACAGCTTTTGCAGATTGATCAAGTGTTCTTCTTCGGTTTGAGACTTGGCAATCATATCGTCGACGTACACTTCAATCTCTTTATGGATCATGTCATGAAAGAGCATTACCATTGCACGTTGCCCCGACATTCTTAAGTCCGAATGGCATCACCTTATAGCAGAAGGTGCCCCATGGTGTGATAAATGTGCTCTTCTCCATATCCTCTGGATCCATCTTAATTTGATTATATCCAGAAAATCCATCCATAAAAGAGAATACGGAGAACTGAGCTGTGTTGTCAACCAATACATCAATGTGAGGTAATGGGAAGTCATCCTTAGGACTAGCTCTATTCAAATCTCTGTAATCCACACATATGCGAACCTTTCCATCTTTCTTCGGTACCGACACAATGTTAGAAACCCATTATGGGTACTTTGCTACCGCCAGGAATCCAGCATCAAGCTGCTTTTGGACTTCTTCACGAATTTTGAGAGCCATATCCGGATTGGTCCTTCTTAACTTCTGTTTGACAGCATGGCATTCCTCCTTGAGTGGTACCTTGTGTACAACCATATCAGTATCCAACCCAGGCATGTCTTGATATGACCAGGCGAATACGTCAGCGTACTCATGGAGGAGCTCGATCAACTTGGTCTTGACTTCAATTTGAAGAGATGCACCTATCTTTACCTCTCTTCTGTCTTCCTCAGTACCCAGGTTGATGACTTCAATGTCTTCTTGGTGCGGCAGGATGACTTTATCCTCTTGCTTAAGCAGCCTTGCCAACTTGTTGGGGAGTTCACAATCTTTCACGCCTTCCTCTTCATCTTGGTAGATTGGGCAATCAAAGTCATATAGGCCCGTAGCAGCGTCTATGTCAAGGACCTCGGTGGTATTTGTTTGGTGTGTGAAGAACTGGGGGACTTCAATGGTCTTCCAATTTTGGAGCTCTTCACCAGGCTTTGCTTGTCGGATCCAGCTTGCAGAAGCTTGCTCATTGCCAACATGGTCTTCAATGATCATTGCTACTGGAGAACCAAAGATGTGCCCAGCACTTGTAAAAATCTTCTTAACAGGAAGGATCTGATTTCCGTTGTATGGAACAAAAGCTGAATTACGGGATGGCCGATAACCTAGCCCAAACTTATCAAGCTTTTCAGTAACCTCAACCACTTTGCCCCAACCTTGGGCATTTCCCTCTTCCACCACAGCTTTAGCTTCCTCGTATGAGGCCATTGATGATCTTAACTCTTGGTGCTCTGGTACTCGTTGCACAGCCAACATACTCACCACCTCAAAGGACTGAAAATGTGTCTCGACCATTTTGCCCTCAACATCAATGTAGGGGAACGATGTTAAATGACTTACTAGAATGTCCTCTTCGCTGCCTATCACAACCATCTTGTCATTGGTAATGAACTTCAGTTTCTGATGGAGAGTGGACGTGACTTCTCCTGCTAAGTGAATCCAGGGCCTTCCTAGCAAGCAACTGTAACCAGGATAAATGTCCATTACTTGAAAATTAATGGTAAAAATAGTAGGTCCAATCTTAATTGGGAAGTCCACCTCACCAATAACCGCACGCCTAGATCCATCAAATGCCTTCACTATGAGAGTACTTAGCCTCATGATTACCCCATTCACAGGTATCCTCTCCAGAGTTGTCTTCGGGAGCACATTTAAGGAGGATCCAGTATCCACCAAGACTCTAGATATCAAGACGTCTTCACACCTAATGGAAATTTGAAGAGCCTTGTTATGTTTTTTCTTTTCAGCAGTCAGATCATCATCATTAACCCTAAGAAAATTTCCAGTAGTGACACTGGCTATCACATCATCAAACTGAGCTACGGTGATACCTTTGGTAATGTGTGCAACACTCAACACCTTCAGCATGGAGGATATATGTGCCTCGGAACTGAGCAACAAGGAGAGCATAGATATCTTGGAAGGAGTTTGATTCAGCTGATCGACTACCTTGTAGTCGCTCTTCTTTATAATCTTCATAAACTCTTCAGCCTCTTTCTGTGTGAATGCCCCTCTTGAAGACGACAACCCTTCTTATAATTCAGCACTTGGAGTTTCAACTGGTATAGTAATTTCCTTACCTTTGTCATTGTTTGGCACATCTTCTTGCTTTGCTGCAAAGATTCGACCACTACGGGTCATTCCACTTAGTCCTACTACAATGTCACACTTAGCACCACCATATTCAACGACTACCTTTTCTGGCCCTTGTTTAAAAACTTCAGACTCAGGAACACTAACAGGATACTCAAAAGTTATCGGAACAGGGCACACTGGCCTTGGTTTGCTAACATCCGCCTTATCAAACTGGATAACCACAGGTGCAGGACGAACTGGTCTTTGTTGGAAAACATTAGCTCCATCATATTCAATGATTATCGGAGCAGGACGAACTTGTCTTTGTTGACGACCTTCAGGTGCATCATACTGAATGTTAATAACAGCCACTTGCCATCCAGAATTTGATAGCCAAAGGAACCAAGTCAAGTCGTCAAAGGAAGGTTCCTACTCTTACCCCCCATGTTGAAGATAACAAACCTCTACTAGGGTTTGTACATGATCTGGAATGTGAGGAGACCGAAACTGCTAAGCACAAAACTGTTAACCAACCTCTCGAGGGAACCGTCTCTCCACTTATTTCCAATGGGGCACCTCGGACTACTTACATACCTATTCCACGTAAGAATCACGCAGATTGGAACCTACAATATGAGGGTGAGAATCCAAGACAAGTGGCCCTCAAAAATAAAGGAACCAATGTTATGGAAAGGAAAGGGATTGACGATAAGTACAAAGCACTTGAGGAAAGGTTGAAGGTCGTGGAAGGATTTAATATCTTTGGAGTGGATGCTTTGAAAATATGTCTGGTGCCCGATGTGGTCATACCTCCCAAGTATAAGGCTCCGGACTTCGAGAAATACAAGGTTTTCAGTTGTCCTAAGAATCACCTTAGGATGTTTGTTCAAAAAATGGGTGCCCATGCTACTAATAAGAAGCTGATGATGCACACTTTCCAAGACAGCCTTAGTGGGGCATCCTTGGACTGGTACATGCAATTGGAGAGGATTCACATTAAGACTTGGGAAGACCTTGCAAGCGCCTTTCTGAAGCAATACCAATACAATGTGGACATGGCTCCTAACCGCATGCATTTGCAGAACATGTCTCAAAAAGGGAATGAGTCCTTCAAAGAATATGCCCAAAGATTGAGGGAACTAGCCTCTCGTGTGCAACCTCCATTATTGGAAAGTGAACTTGTGGATATGTTTATGGATACCCCACAAGGAATGTACTACAAAAGGATGATTGGGGCAGTCTCAACAGAATTTTCTGACTTGGTTATCATTGGAGAAAGAATTGAGAACGGGTTAAGGATTAGAAAGATTGAGAGGTCGGCCTCTGATCAACATAACAATGAAAGGTATTCCGGAAACCACTCAAAGAAAGACGATGTCAGTGTTGTAGACCCTGAAGGTCTAAATCTGGGAGATAATGCATTACTGGGGCACATTGGGGCAACAGTCAAGGCCATGGAAGGGATGGAAGATGAATTCCTTCTTAAGAAGGGAGACATAACAAACTGGGGCAAACAATGGGAGTCACCTGAGGAAAAGGGTTTGTTCGGGATGGGTTACAAACCAACTAATGAAGGGATAAAAGACAATTTCCATAGTGTGGGATTCGGAATTGAGGATCATGTGGCCGTAATAGAAGAAGAAGTAAAAGGAACGCCTAATTTTGTGTGTCATTGCCCACCAGATACAATCCTCAACAATTGGAAAGCCATCGGGATTCCTGAGATGATTTCTGCTTCGAAGTAATTTACTTTTTCTTAAAAAAAAAAAATAATGAGTCCCTTGTTATGCCCAAGGCAAGTGAATAAAGCTTTGTAGGGCCACCTTTTATTTCTTTGGATTATTTCTATCAACAAAATTTCATTTTGTTTTCAATCAAGATCTTTTTCTTTCATTTTCCGTTTGTTCAAAATGACAATATACCTTCTTTCAATATTTTCATTTCTAGCACTTTAGTCCAAAAGGGATAATAATAAAAAAAATCTTCCTCGTGCAAATTTAAAAATGAACCTATTAAAAATGACACCGCTGTAATCTCGAATGACTTTGGATTACCGATTAACCAAGCGGAAGAGGGTGATGAGGACGAGTGCGAGCTTCCCGAAGAGTTAGCCAGACTGTTGAGGCATGAGGACCAAGAAATACAACCTCATCAGGAACCAGTGGATGTGATCAATCTGGGAACTGAGGAAGATAGGAAAGAGGTCAAAGTCGGTGCTTCTCCAAATAAGGATATAAAAGAAAGGTTGATTGAGCTATTGCAAGAGTACACAGATGTGTTCGCCTGGTCATACCAGGACATGCCTGGACGTGATACGAACATTGTTGAGCACAAACTACTGCTCAAGATAGAATGCACGCCAATTAAGAAAAAGCCGAGGAGGACTAGACCAGACATGATCCTCAAGATCAGGGAAGAAGTCAAGAAACAATTTGACTCTTTGGCAAAAGGTACTGCCTTTTGGGTTAAAGAATGTAGGAGTAACTTATCAAAGGGCTATGGTAATATAGTGCATAAGGAGATAGAGGTTCATGTGGATGATATGATTACCAAGTCACAAAAATAAGATGATCACATAACTAACTTACAAAAGTTGTTGGATCAGTTAAGAAAATTCAAGTTACGACTAAATCCTACAAGGTGTACTTATGGAATCAGATCCGGGAAAATATTAGGGTCCATGGTCAGTAAAAGGGGAATAAAGGACAAAAAGGAAGATCGTGGATTTTTGGGGAGATTAAATTATATTACGAGGTTCATCTCACACCTTACAACTACTTGTCTGCCAATCTTCAAATTACTCAGAAAAGGATCAAACCATATTGAATAGAATGAAGATTGTCAAAAGGACTTCGATGGGATCAAGGAATATTTACAAAAGCCACCTATATTGGTGCCACCAATCCCAAGGAAACTACTCATAATACTTGAGGATTCAATGGGTTGAGAACTAGGGAAACATGACGTATCAGGGAGAATAGCTAGGTGGCATATGTTATTAAATGAATGTGACCTCCAACACGTCACTCCAAGGGCTATTAAAGGAAGTACACTAGCAAATCATCTCGTTCATAAACCAGTTGACGATTATCAAACTCATGCAGATGGACTTCCCGTACAAAGATGTCAGGGTTATAAAGGATTGTGAAACTTCGGACTCCTATGAAGGACCTGGACCTGGATCTCGATGGAAACTCATATTGGCATAAGGATATAGGCTTCAAAGAGGGGCTATTAATCGGAGTGGAAGTTCATCAGTTAGGATCATAAAGGAAGCTAAATTGGATAAGGCAGAATCGGTGCAAACTAGACTCGATCAGTTAAACCTCGTATAAGGGAAACACGTGGTTGTGGGAAATTATATCAACTTGGAACTAAGGGAGCGTTCGGTAAGAAAATTCGTCCTCGCTTACTCGAAAAGGGAGACTTGGTGTTAAGGAAAATACTACCCATCCATAAGGACCACCGCAGTAAATGGACCCCACACTATGAAGGGCCATATGTCGTGAAGAGTGCCTCCTCTGACGGAGCACTAATATTAACAACCATGGATGGAGCGGATTTACCACGACTAGTGAACTCCGATTCGGTCAAAAATGTTATGCCTAGAAAAAAAGGATAAAAACCCGCTAAGTCGAAAACCCTAAAGGGCGATTTAGGCAAAAATTAGGGCGTCCTGGTGGATTGAAAACTCGAAAGAGCAATCCAGGAAAAAATTAGGGACTTGAGTAAAAAATGATACCCGACAAGTCGGAAACCCTAAAGGGCGACTTAGTCAAAAAAAATGGTATATCATCCCAGTGGACTAAGACTCTAAAAAGAGCGATCCAGACAAAAGTTAGGGATATCCAAAAGGCATATGACTGAAAACACTCAAGTCACCCTGTAACAGGAATTCGGAAGGGAGCGATTACTCCAGCCGTCATCTTCAGAAGCAAAGTGTCGTGATCTTGGAGACTTGGCGATATTAGTTGGTGTTACATTTAATAGGGACATAAATAAATTTGTTTTCTTATTGCCATTTTACATCTTTTCTGGATTTACGGTAATATTCCCTTATGGGAATTACCCTCCTTACGTATTATTGCCCATTTTCGGGCCAGTTCTCAATAAAATTTACTTTTCAAATATATTTCCTTGCCTCCTAAATTATTCCGCTTGATTACAAGGTGTCGATTAATTGTGAAATAATGCATTGAAATATCGGGTATAAATAAAAGCTTTGGAAAAGGAAAATGGATTTTACTTCGATTTTTGGAATCATCAAAGGGATCATATTCTTCCAAAGCAAGATATAGGGTCTATACACTGACAGGAATATACGTTACGATCTAACCAACATGGGAGATTCTTTAATGACATGTTACATATTAAGCAGGAATCAAGGGTATCATGGTTTACTACAATTATCAAAGTCTCATGGGGTCAGAGAGTCAGGACGTTATGGAAAGTATTATTTCAGACAAAGACATGCATTACATATCATAAAAGAGGCGTTAGCCCAAATAATGCATCATACATAAGAGCACGCATGCATGCACTCATATGCACAAACATGCATACATGCATAGGGTTCATAATCGCCATTAAGGATTTAATTCTCGTATATATCGCGAAACAACACTTCAGTAAAGGATTTTTCAGGATTATCATCCTTTGTGAGTAGGTCTTCATCTCTCACTTAAGCAACTGATCTCACCCGTGGAGGGTGTGCCATCAAACATATCAGGGTTATTATTAGGAGTTGTGCTAAAGGATTGTCTCAAGAATGTTTATTAAAAAAGAAAGGGGTTCTACCGGATTTTATCTAGCGTATAGGGGACTCACAAAAGGGGATTTAACAAATGGATTCTATTTAGGGGTTTTCATCGGAGCATTATCTACTAAGGGTTCATCAAGGATTGTCAGGAAATTTTAAGGGATCTCATCGAAAGGGTTTTATCAAGGGATTTTATCCGAGGTTTCATTAAGGGACTTTATCGATAGGTATTTATTAAAGGGAATCTTATTAAATGGAGTTTATCAATGGGGTTCAATCAAAAGGGATTTCATTAAGGACTTCATCTGGATTTTTATTCAAGGGGTTTTACCAAGGGATTTACCAAAGGGATTTCACCAAGGGATTTTATCAAGGGATTTCTATTCAAGTATTATTATTAAGGGGTTCCATCGGAGAGTTTATCAAAAGGGTTTAATGGGATTGTCATCAAAGGATTCTATTAAGATCTGTCACTATATTTCATCAATGAGTTTTATCAAAAGGGGTTTCATCATTAGGTTTTATCAAAAGGGGTTTCTCAAAAAGGTATTTATCAAGGGGTTCTACCAGATTTTTTCTAAGGGATTTATCAAGGGGTTCAATCGGATATTTCACTATGAGATTATTACTAAGGACCTTAGGATAATCAGTATAGTACCTATCGGACCCTGCGGTCAAAATTAGAGTCCTTTTTGTATTTAATCGTCTGCTCTTCAAAAGAGGAAGACTCATCAACATCCTCTTTCTGATTCGAAGACGATTAAATAGGGACAGCTGTAGTACTCTAAATTTTGACCAGTGTTTTTGTTACTATTTTTAGATTTGTGTGCTACCAAGGGGTGTGTTTTAGATGTCAGTTGGGTTTCTGAGTTTGCTAGCACTTTTGGGCCCATTTTGGATTTGGTTTGGTGAGGGGTTATTTTTTATTTTTTTTAAAGGGAGCTAGTTTAATTTAAAAAAAAATTTGTTAGGATTTATTTTATTTATTTTAGAAATAATTATTTTAATTAGGAAGTTGGGGCATTTTTAGTTTAATAGTATAATAATCAGGATTGTATTTTAGAATTAGTTATTTTTAAATTATTTTTGGAAATTTGTTTTGATTTATTTTTGGAGGTTTATTTATTTTTTATTTTTTAAAGGTCTTTAGAGTTATTTAAATGGGTGTAAGTTTTAAGTATATTAGGTTAACTTAATTATAAAATAGAAGTAATTTTTATTAAGTTTTAGAGTTTAAGTATATATTAGTAATTGTTAATTAGGGATAATTTTTATTTTGTTATTAGTTGAAGAATGAGAATTTAGGTTTAGGTCTTAAGTGATAATTAGGAGAGGCCAATGGTGTTTCTTTATTTTTATTACTATTTTATATTATTAATGTCATTTTCTTTATTACTATTTATTTTTATTTTTTTATGGTCAAAGTTGTTGACCCGAGTGAGTCAGCTTCTTCCCCGTTCCTCAAACCCTAGATCTGCGCAGATTGGGAAACAAAATCAATGTGAATCAATTCTCTTTATTTCTTCAATCAAATCTGTACAAACATTTTATAATCAGATAAAACCCTAATTCTAAAAATGAAAACAAATAAAATCAGATCGATTACATCAGAACTTTCCTAAAATATTTATAATCTGATAAAGTCGAAAAACCTAATTTTTATGCCTATAAAAAGAAAAAGACAAAAATTAGAATAGGGGGAAGGGGGGAACTCTGAGCGAAAGCGCTGCTGCACAAATCCCCAAACCTCCGTTGAGTACCTGCAAAAGTAAAAAAGGAAGAGATTAGAGAAGATAAATCGAGGTAATAGGGAAAATACGACCAGTATCACGGCAAGGAAGGTAAATTTGAAAATCAATTAGCTTTTTGATTGTTGGACTGTTGATGATTGTGTGTTTATGGGTTTCTGGAAAAATTTGGGGTTAGGGTTAGGGTTCCTCACAGAACCCTTAGGGTTCTTGGGGTGGGGGGTTCATGTGAATTCCGGGCTTAGATGAAGGTTGGAAATTAGGGTTCTTAGGGTTCCTCGTAAACCCAAAAGAACCAAGTGAATCTGGGGTCGTAAGTGTGTTAGGGTTATTGGGTTGGGTTTTCCGGTGGAGGTTCAACTGGATTCTGGGTTTGGATGGTGGTTTGAGGGGTGGCGCACGGTGGCCGGAAGGCTCACCGGTGACAAAAATGAGGAGAGAAGCGAGAGCGTTGTGAGAGTTAGAGAGAGAAGGAGGGAAGAGAGAGAAAGAAATCAGAGAAATGAGAGGTTTGTGAAGGGAACACGTTTTTATACCCTTTCTCGTCTGGCGTAAGATCGAGGACGTGTGGCCTCTCGGTAGCCACACGATGAGAATACTTGGACTCTTCTGATGGTCATGGCCTTATCATGCACCCTCCTAAGACTTTAGATCCAGGCCCTCCGTTCGTATTACTCCTATGGGTATGTTGATCCAACGCTCAGCAAACAATCCATCGCCATCTCAGTCAGTGTGATCTAACGGTCTAGATGGAAAGTCAAAATGGAGACTCATACCTTGGACCGTTGACCCACACTGGGCTTCCTTATTGATGGGCCTTGCGCCCTGATTACTATTAGCATCCCCACTCCTTAGGCCCATTATTTGTTCAGTGGAAAATGTACCCCCAGGGTTAATTTAATTAATTAAATTATTTACATAATTTAATTATTAATTAGGGCTTAATTGTTTAATTAGGATTTTTAAAAATAGGATTTAAGAATTACTATTATTAGGGTAAATAATTAGGATTTTTAGGGTTAATTTTGGGTTTGGTTTTGTTCTAAATAAAAAGTTAATATCTTGTTTATTTATTCAAAATAAGGATGTTTTTATAAATGGGATTTTTGTTTTTTTTTTGGGGTGAGGTAGTTTGAAAATTTGGAATTTTTATTAAAATTAGGTTTATGACTTATTTTAAGGAAATTAGATTTTTTATTTAAATTGGATTTAAATATGGGACTGGGGATGAAAATAAATTAATTTTTGGGATTTAAGTTCTTGGGATTTATCTTGATTTAATTTTGGGATTAAAATTCTTTTATTTTTGGGATTATTTTGAGTTTGAAAATTATTTTTAAATTGGAATAATTTGGGGATCAATTTTGCTATTTTTAGCACGAGGGCATTTTGGATTTTATTATCTTTTTTTATTATATTCTATTGGATTTTTAGGATTTAAAACTTTGGATAAAACTCTGTCCGAGAGTCTAAATAAGGGATGGGATATAGGGATAGCACTCTTAGGTTCCAAGAGTATAAATATAGGCCAAGGGATAAGGGATTTAGGGATAAAACTCTCCCTCCAAGAGTATAAACATTGGATAAGGGATAAAACTCTCCATTCGGGAGTATAAACAATTGCCAAGGATTTTGGGGATAAAACTCTTCCTCCGAGAGTATAAATAAACGGATTGGGATTTAAGGGATATAACTCCTTATCCAGGAGTATAAATAATTGATTTTGGGATAGAACTCTCCATCCGAGAGTATAAATAATGGATAAAAGATTAAGGGATAAAACTCTCCCTCCAAGAGTATAAACAATGGATAAGGGATAAAACTCTCCATCCGAGAGTATAAACAATGGACAAGGATTTTGGGGATAAAACTCTTCCTCCGAGAGTATAAATAAACGGATTAGGATTTAAGGGATAAAACTCCTTATCTAGGAGTATAAATAATAGATTAAAGGATAGAACTCCTTATCTAGGAGTATAAATAATGGATTTGGGGATAGAACTCTTTATCCAAGAGTATAAATAGTGGATTAGGTTTGGGATTAGGGTTAGGAATATGATTAGGGGGTAGGAATAGGGGAGGTGAACTACGGTTACTCTGATCCTTCAAAATTGAAGGTACGTAGGCATAGGGTTGTAAACCCTAGCGAGTATAATTATAAAAAACTTAGGATTCTTTTGTAAAAATAAATAATAAGATAGACGACAAACAAACATACCCTAAAACTTAAGGAGGATCCCATTGAGTACAATGGAAGTGAGGGGTGCCTAACACCTTCCCCTCGCTTAACCTACTCCCGAACCTTAGTGTCTCTACCCTTAGGATTAGGATTTTAGGTTTATCATTTATTTTCCTTAAAAAATATGATGGCGACTCGAATATTTTTGTCGGCCGCAACACTCACTCATCTTTGAGAAGATTGATGATTTGCACAATGACGTGAAATCTTGGTGGTCAAAATTTGGGGTATGACAGATGCCCCTATTTAATCTTCTTGGATCCGAAGGTATTCCGGCATTCAGGGTACAAGAGGATTAAATATTGGAATACCCGAAATTTTGATAATGGTTATGAATGACAGTTTGAGCATCCATCTTCTTTTGCTAAGCAATGATGCTTAGAAAAGGTAAACTTCCCCTCTATCCTGGTTTCTTACCCGGAACTAGTCTTAGTTTCTGAAGTAAACTTCCCCTCGATCCTGGTTTCCTACCAGGAACTGGTCTTAGTTTCTGAAGTGAATTTCCCCTCGAACTGGTCTTAGTTTCTGGAGTGAACTTCCCCTCGATCCTAGTTTCCTACCAGGAACTGGTCTTAGTTTCTGAAGTAAACTTCCCCTCGATCCTGGTTTCCAACCAGGAATTGGTCTTAGTTTCTGGAGTGAACTTCCCCTCGATCCTGGTTTCCAACCATGAACTGGTCTTAGTTTCTGAAGTCAATAAACTTTCTTGACAAGGGACACTATTTGTAGCGGTCTTCATCAAACTTCTCACCGAATTTTCCTAGAGAGATGCCATTTGATGGAAAGATTTTGATGTCAGACTAGCTGGGGAAACCCATTCGTCTGAGCTGTAGAGGTATACAAACTTCTCTATTGGAGACGTCATTTGCCGACTATACTGGGGAAAACGAGTCTCTTGAGAGACTGCTTCCAGTTTGGAGATATTACATCACATTTTTCTTCGAAATCTGCCGGAAAAACTATTGTATTGAGATTCTTTGATTGCGAGGCTTTCTCTGGGGATTTTCCTTAATCCGGGAAAGTGAAGATGTCATCTTCAATGGCGAAGAGTGACATTTGTTGAATGTCTGTTGGTCTTTCCAGAGGTTCAAGTTATTAAAGTGGTCAAGGACCGTCTCCCATCCAGAAATAAACCGGAGGAGAGATACTACTCGGATGATTCGCTTCCTGACGAGAAAAGAATCGACGACTCGATTGGAAATAGGACTTTACCACTTGGGGACAAGACCGACCAGAGTGATAGTGATGTGATATGAATATGCATGTAAATTAATAATGCATGATGTATGTATGTTCATGCTAACAAAATTGACACAACACACAGACTAATTGACGAACGCGACTGGATACTCGACCACTGCAGGGGATAAATAGTATCACTTGGTTCAAAGTAGCAATTCTGCCTTGCTTAGGAGAGATAGTCCCTGTGGGGAAAACCATTGGTCGGGCTTAGGAGGTAAGAACTCTGTCGGGGGTGTCAGACAGAATATTCGTATCTGGCACAGCTGATCCTTCATTCAGGCGTACTGGTTTAGAAGGGGCACTTTGATTCCTCACTTTGAGGTTCGACCACTTCTGAGAGGCGATCGGTGTTCTTTCGATGTTCAACAGTCAAAAGAAATTGCCATCTTTATTTTAAAAGCAGAAAAATAATTTGACAAGTAAATTCATTTTTGTTTTTGTTTTATTTCAAGAATCATTGATCATATTAAAAATGTCATTCTGTAAAGCTAAAACAAACAAGAATTGCAAATGAAAGCACAAGGGCCCAAATTTTATTGATAGAATGAAAATTAGCCAAGTGCATGATTCCATAGAGTATTTACAAAGTTTAGAAAATGGTAATTTACAGGGAAAAGGGCTACGTTGAAACATAACGATCACTATCCTTCACCAACTTCGAATTCTGGACATTTCGAGCTTCTGTCGAAGATGACTTTGACTGGAGTTTTCCTGAAGAGTGGCATCACTGCTGCTGGGAACTTGCCCCTTTGTCAGACGTAGTTACATGCCATGAATCCCTAACTTTTGCCTGGATTGTACTTTGAGATTTCCAATCCACCGGGATGATTTTTGATCATGTCTCTAATTTTTGCATGGACTGCCCTTTTGGGTTTTCAATCCACCGAGACGTTTTTTCTTTCTCTTTTTTTTTTAAATATTTTTTATTTTTATTTTAGGTGAAGTATTTCTTGACTACATCAATGTTTGTGGGGTAGGCAAATTCCTCTCCGTCCATGGTTGCGAGTCGCAAGGCGCCACCTATGAAGGCTTTCTTGACCACATAGGGGCCGTCATAATTCAGAGTCCATTTGCCCAGGGAATCAGTGAGAAAAGATTGTATCTTCTTGAGCACGAAGTCTCCTTTCCTGAAGACACGAGGTCAGACCTTTTTGTCAAACGCTTTCTTCATTCTTTGCTGATACAACTGACCGTGGCATAGAGCCGTTATCCGTTTTTCTTCGATCAGATTTAGTTCGTCGTGTCGACTTTGACACCACTCAGCTTCTGTGAGCTTGGCTTCCATCAATACCCGGATTGATGGGATCTCTACTTCTATGGGGAGCACTGCCTCCATGCCATATACTAGAGAGAAGGGCTTGCACCTGTTGAAGTACGAACAGATTTGCGATAATCGTGAAGAGCAAAGGGTAGCATCTCGTTCCAGTCTTTGTAGGTTAGAACCATCTTTTGAACGATCCTTTTGATGTTCTTGTTAGCTTCTTCTACCGCTCCATTCATCTTGGGTCGGTAAGGAGATGAGTTATGGTGTTCGATCTTGAACTCAGCACACAAATCTTTCATCATCCTATTGTTCAAGTTAGATCCATTATCAGTAATGATCTGGCTCGGAACACCATAACGGCATATGAGATTGTTTTTGATGAAGCGGACTACCACTTGTCGGGTTACATTGGAGTATGACGCTGCTTCGACCCACTTGGTGAAGTAATCAATGGCTACTAGAATGAACCGATATCCGTTTGAAGCCTTGGGTTCAATCATGCCAATCATGTCGATTCCCCATATAGAAAAAGGCCATGGGGAAGAGAGAACTTTGAGATGCGTTGGTGGTACATGGATTTTTTCTGAGTATATCTGACACTTGTGACACCTTCTCATGTACTTGTAGCAGTCGGATTCCATGGTCAACCAATAGTACCTGGCTCTTAGAATTTTTCTCGCCTTTGTATGTCCGTTGGCATGCGTGCCAAAGGATCCCCCGTGAATTTCTTTCATCAACATGTTTGCTTCCCGTCTGTCCACACATCAAAGCAAGACCTAGTCAAAGTTTCTCTTGTAAAGAGTGTCATTGCTCAGGAAGAAGTTTCCAGACAGTCTCCTGAGGGTTTTTCTATCTTTTCTGGATTCCCCAGGTGGGTAATCCTGTTTTCACAGGAAGCATTTGATATCTTGATACCAAGGTATGTCGTCTATGACTGCTTTGATTGTGAAGATGTAAGCGGGCCGTTCTAGGCGCATTATGTCAATCTTCGGTAAGTCGTTCCATTGACCTGCAGTAATCATGGAGGAGAGAGTGGCCAATGCATCAGCCATGTAATTTTCCTCACGAGGTATATGATGAAACTCGACTCTGTTGAAGAAAGGTAACAACCTTCTTGCGTAATCTTTGTAAGGAATCAATCCTGATTGGTAGGTGTTCCAATCTCCTTTGATCTGATTGATAACCAAGGCTGTGTCGCCATAAATATCCAAGTTCTTGATCCTTAAGTCGATCGCTTCTTCGAGACCCATGATACAAGCTTCGTATTCGGCCTCGTTATTTGTACGCTTGAATGTTAGTCGGGTGGGGAAAGGAATATGGGTACCCTGAGGGGTTATGATGATTTCCCCAATTCCGTTTCCGTAATGGTTAACAGCTCCGTCGAAGATAAGTCCCCACTGGGATTCTGGTTCTGGCCCTTCACTGGGTAGCGGTTCATCGCAATCTTTCATTTTCAGATACATTACATCTTCGTCTGGGAAGTCAAATCTGACTGATTCTTGATCGTCAATCGGTTGATGAGCCAAATGATCGGCTAAAACACTTCCTTTTATGGCTTTCTGAGCATGGTACTCAATATCGTATTCTGATAACAACATCTGCCAACGGGCGATTCTTCCTGTGAGAGCAGGTTTTTCGAAGACATACTTGATCGGATCCATTTCAGAGATTAACCAAGTAGTGTAGCGAATCATGTACTGGCGAAGACGTTTAGCTGGCCAAGCCAAAGCACAACAATTTTCTCAAGCATAGTGTACCGAGTTTCGCAGTCGGTAAATTTCTTGCTCAAATAGTAGATGGCAGACTCTTTTCTTTTGGTTTCATCTTGTTGGCCAAGTACACAACCCATTGAGTCTTCCAAGACTGTTAGGTAAATGATCAGTGGTCTTCCTTCCACTTGAGGTGATAGAATAGGTGTATTCAACAGATATTCTTTGATAATGTCGAAGGCGATTTGACAATCTTCTGTCCAAACGCAGTCCTGATTCTTTTTGAGTAATTTCAAGATTGGCGCGCATGTCGCGGTCATGAGGAATATAAATCTCGAAATGTAATTCAAACGTCCCAAGAATCCTCGGACTTGCTTCTCAGTGTTTGGAGAAGGCATTTCTTGGATGGCCTTGACCTTGTCAAGATCAACCTCGATGCCTTTCTGGCTGACGATGAACCCTAATAGTTTCCCTGAACGGACACCGAAGGTGCACTTGTTGGGATTTAAGCGGAGTTTGTACTTTTATAACCGCTCAAATAGTTTTGACAGATGGGTCACATGTTCCTCCTCTGTTTTAGATTTGGCAATCATGTCATCGACATATACCTCTATCTCTTTATGTATCATGTCATGAAACAGAGTAGTCATGGCCCGTTGATTGGTTGTCCCGGCGTTCTTCAGACCGAACGACATTACCTTGTAACAAAATGTGCCCCATGGGGTGATAAAGGAAGTTTTCTCCATATCTTTCGGCGCCATTTTGATTTGATTATAGCTCGAGAATCCATCCATGAAGGAGAAGACTTTGAATGTTGTTGTACTGTCTACCAGCATGTCTATGCGCGGTAAGGGAAAGTCATCATTTGGACTAACTTTGTTCAGATCCCTGTAGTCTACACACATTCTGAACTTTCCGTCCTTCTTCGGAATGGGTACTATGTTGGCTAACCATTGAGGATATTCTGATGTGGCGAAGAAACCCGCGTTGATCTATTTTTGTACTTCCTCTTTGATTTTGATAGCCATGTCCGGGTGAGTTCGTCTTAACTTTTGTTTCACCGGGGGACATTCTGAGTTTACCGGTAGATGATGTTCCACGATGCTGGTATCCAACCCTGGCATGTCCTGATAGGACTAGGCAAATACATCGGGAAACTCTTTGAGAAGCTTTATCAAACTTTCTTTGACAGTCGAACTGAGCAGTGCCCCAATCTTGACTTCTTTTCTCTTTTCTTCTGAACCCAAGTTGACCGTTTCCAACGGCTCCTTGTGAGGTTTAATGGACCTTTCCTCTTGTCTGAGTAATCGGGTGATCTCTTCTGCAATTTCTTCGTCATTTTCTTTTTCAGCTCCAAATACCGGGAATCCAAAGTTGGGAGAAGGGATTCGATCGCGTGTTTCAACAGGGTGTAAAACAAGCAGTCTGCAAGACGTGATGATTTGCTTTAAGAAGAGATAGAGAGAATGCAAGAGTGTGCGTAGTGTATATTTGGAAAAATGCTCATTTTTATTAGAGTTATTTTTTAGGATTACCATTTTCTGAAAAAGCAAAAAGAGAAAACAGCAATGAAATGCGGAAATTACAGAATGACATTATTTTATTTATGACCTTGTCGATTCTTGAAACTACAGCCCTATAAAAAAAAACTTTGTCGCTCTGGGCAAAGCGAAGACGTACATTTACAAAAAGTGAGCCCTATCAAAACATCCGTTTCACCTAGGCATGGTGAAAGGTTAAAGATGGCAATTACTTAGACTGGTGAACAACTTTCAGAACATCGACAACAACCCATTGGCGCTGATTTCTTGACTTGTCCTCAGAAATGACGCTGATTTCTAGCGGAGCAAGATCGTTGGAATCTATTTCCCAGACATAGTTGTCGTAGGAAGATTCTTCAGTTGTATTCTGCATAATGCTTGTATTCTCAGATAGATTCCCCCATCCAGTCGGCTGGATGTCTTCGAACCTGATACAAGAGCTTTCAGGAGCGGTGTACTTGACCAGGAAGTCATATTTGCCACTCGGTTGTCCTAAGGTGTCCCACGTCTCTGTGGAACTGGAGGAGTCATCTCTTTCAATGATGTTGACCTCGGGAAAAGCATAGTTGATGAAGTTCTATCCTGCAGTCTTTGCAAATTCATCGTCGTACTGGATATTTTCTGCATGCCCCGGGTAATGATCCCATGATTCTGTGGGGACACAGGTATTCTTTTCAATGATGCTTAGCTGGTAAGCGTCGTTCGGTTGACTCTTCTGTCCCAAGTCTCCTGGGTACGGCTGCCAGATAGGAAGGCCATCCATCAGACCAAGATAATCAAAGTTGTCTTTCATCGGAGTCTCTTCCTCCAATGAGTTTGGCGGAGCACGACATCCTTCCGGGTCATAATCTTCGTAGATCATTCGGACGTATGTCCTTGGTATATCTCGCGGGCTCTGTGCAGCATAGAAAAATGGCGTATACATTTTGTCCTGAGATACATAATCGTCCTCATTGAGATAGGACTTCCACTCTTCATCTGTATCGGAGGGGTCACCCTCGTGGATGGTATGTACTTCTTGAGACACTGGGTGAAGGAAACCTCCACTGTGGAAGAAGTCTTGAATGGGACGAAGAATTTCATCGTGAGTAGTAGTCTGGGTACAGGTTGAGGAAAAACCAAGACCCTTCTTCGTTTTGTTGTCAGTAGGAATGACAAGCTGCCCCCATCCTTTTGCATCGTTGCTTTTGATAACTTTGAGAGCATCTTTGTATGAGGAAATTGAAGTTCCCTTTTTGGATTGATTCTCATTGCTCACCAAAAGTGCCTGGAACTGAGTTCCGATATCCTCCTCTGGTTCTACACAGTGAGAGGATGATAAGTTGCTTACGATCAAGGCTTGCTCTCCGTAGATTGTGACTAGTTGGTGATTCTTGATGAACTTCAGCTTCTGGGAAAGTGTCGAATTGACTTCCCCAGCCTGGTGTATCCAAGGTCTTCCTAACAAACAGTTGTATGCTGCCCGGATGTCCATGACCTGGAAAGTGACCTGTAAAGTTTGAGGACCGATAGTTATGGGAAGATCGACTTCGCCGATAACTGTATTTCTAGATCCATCAAATGCTTTAACGATGACTTCACTGACTCTCATCAGAGATCCTTGAAATGATAATTGTGTTAACGTAGACTTTGGCATAACATTCAGGGCTGACCCTGTGTCTACCAGGACGCTGGCTAGAGCATCGTCCCAGTAGTTGACTGTAATATTAAGTGCCATGTTGTGATTTTTGCCTTCTTCTGGCAATTCTTCATCACTGAATCCTAAATTGTTGCAGGAAGTAATGTTTGAGATGATGTTATCGAATTGTCTTATCGTAACATCTTGTTCCACAAAGGCCTGTTCTAAGACTTTCTATAGAGCCTCTCTGTGAGCTTTGGAACTGAGCAAAAGTGATAACACAAAGATTCTAGAAGGAGTTTGCAACAGTTGATCAACAATGTTGTACTCGCTTTTCTAGATGAGCTTCAGCATCTCATCGTTGTTCTTTGAAAGGTCAGAATTACTGGCTTGACCGACTGGTTGCTTTGGAACTTCTACTTGAGGTTCCTTTTCTTTGGTAGCATCTCCAACTCCTCGGTTGAAGATTCGACCGCTCTGTGTTACTCGACTGATGTCTGTAATATTCACGACGGAGGGTAATGGAATTTCTTTTCCATTCTCAATGGTGGTTGCACCGTACTTGTAAGGGATAGCCTTAGCTGATTCGTACGGTATTGGTCCCGACAGATAGATAACTACAGGAGCCTTCTGGTTCTTTTGACCATTATAGACAATCTCAATTGGTTCCTGGTTAAGAACCTTTCTACTGTCCAGAGGAATTCTCGATTCGTCAAGCAAAGGAATGATGGCGCAAACATCTTTGGTCCTTTTGTGATCAGAGATCACGATCACATCCTGAATTTGGTATCCCTAGATAGTCTGGCATCAAAGGGATTGACCCAAAATTTGAACATGGTTGAGTTTCTTTGCGGTCCATCTGATTTTGAAGGGTCGCTCATACGAGGTAGCATCCTTGATTATCTTCTGAGCAAACTCTACAACGCTCATAATTATGTGGTGGCACCCGACCACGTCCGTTTTGTTTGCAGTGTAACCTTACTAGATCTGTCCTCATTGACCAAACGTCCTGAGTCTGATGCCTAGTAGGGTTCTCGTTGGTCATACTGATTTGCTGTGTGTCTTCATCTAGATAGATCGGAAGCCAACAGTGGTCCATCAAGTGTTGGAGTGTGCTTTGGACAAGGGCACAACCTTGATCGTCTTCACATCATGCTTTACAGCTCTGATAATCATGTGATACTAGGAAGCCGAACTGGACCTGCTTAGCGTGTAACTCCACTAAGCTGGTATTCATCAAGCGAATATCGAAGATCTGAATCATATTAACTTGATAATGATGTCTATCGCGGTAATCCTGAATCCATCCAAAAGTTATCTGACGCTGGAGGGCCTCTTGTACAAAAGAGCATCCCTGAGTGTTTGTTGAGCAGATCAGACAGGCCTTGTAATCATGCCGTGGCAGATCGTAGTGTTGACTTTTCCTTGAGTGCATTGCCACCAAGTTGACATTCAGCGCACAGATGTCGTGGTTTTGAATGATGTTGGAATTTGTGTAAGTCATATTGACCCCACGGATTCGGTGATCTTGGATCTATCCGAGATCCATCTGTTCCCGTAGAGCTGATTGCACCACAAAACATCCTTGATTAATTTTAGAGCAGATATCAAATTGATGATAATTGTGAGATGGTACATGGCCATATCCGCTCTGTTGACAATGCATCTTAACCAGGTTGGTTTTCAACAAGAGTACATCGTGAATTTGATATCTATGATTAAATCCCTCTTCTATCAAATTTACTGCAGCCTTCTCGTTCTGAGGCAACGGGTTCGTATGAACATTTGGATTTGTATCCTTGAAGGATAAGGCCCCGTTCCTAATAAGTTTTTGCACGTCTGATTTTAAACTGAGACAGTTTTCTATGTTATGCCTCGGTCCTCCTTGATGAGAAGGGCAAGTTTGATCCGATTTGAACCAAAAAGACAGATTTTCTAGTATTGTAAGAGGAGACCTGGTTTAGACGTGCCCCTTGGCCAGTAATAATGGAAGCAATTCTGCATACAACATTGGTATAGGGTCAAACCTTGGTCACGTTGTACGGTTATTGTTGTATGGAGGACGAGTCTGCTGAAGAGACTGTTGCGTCCTTTACGGAAATTGTTGTTGATTCAGTTGGCTCTGAGCAACCTGAGGTTGATAAGTAGTAACAGGCACGAGGTTAATAGCAGAAGTTACAGCTGCTACTGGTTGGTACCGTCGTCTTTGCTTTCCTAGAGAGATATTCCCAATATCTTGCTCTTTTTTCTTAGAGAAAGTGTTACCATATCGTTTTGTACTACATGATGGTTCCATTCCTTTGGCTAAAGGCCCTTCTCGGACTGCTTCTTCAAGGTATACCCCCATGCGGACCATTTCAGTAAAGTCACTGGGTGCACTGGCAACCATTCGGTCATAGTAAAATGAACCTAACATTTTTAAAAAGATCTTTGTCATCTCTTTTTCCTCAAGAGGTGGACAAATCTGAGCGGCAATTTCACGCCATCTCTCAGCGTATTCCTTAAAGGTTTCCTTGTCCTTCTGCAACATTGCCCGAAGTTGATCTCTGTTTGGAATCATGTCCAGGTTATACTTGTACTGCTGAACGAAGGTAGTGCCAAGATCTCTGAAAGTGACGATCTTGGTGCGATTTAAACCCATGTACCATTTGAGTGTAGCACCGGTTAAACTATCTTGGAAGTAGTGGATCAGTAGCTGTTGATTCTCTGTCTGAGTTGACATCTTTCGAGCATACATCACTAGATGACTTTGAGGGCAAGAGTTACCCTTGTATTTCTCAAATTCGGGCACCTTGAACTTGTGCGGAATTTTCACATTAAGGACCAGACAAAGGTCTGCGGTATCCTTTCCAAATAAATCATGACCGCGAATGGTATGCAGTTCCTTCTGCATCTCCAGGAATTATTTATGGAATTCATTCATTCTGTCGTGTACATCTACTTTTCCAACAGGAGATATCTGTGGCACCTGTCATTCCGGGACAGTGTGTACCACGCGTGATGGTATAGTTAATACGGTAGTGACTTTTGGTGCTTCCCAATCCCGAATTTTGTAACCTTCAGGAGTCGCTGTCATCCCTCTTGCGTCTTCACCTCCCTGAAGTCTGTAACCTCCAGGAGTTACTGTCATTACTCTTGCTTCTTCGCCTCCCCGAAGTTTGTAACCTTCAGGCCCAGCGATGCCTGCTGCAGTTTCCAGATCATCCGTGATCGGTGGAATATATCCTTCTGGGATATAGTTGAGAGGCATGCCCCAGGGCCGACCCTTAGGCATGTTGTATCGAGGATCATACGTTCCCATGATAGGCATAGATGTGATCACTGAGATCACAGTCTGCTGTTGTTACCCCTGAACTGTTGCCAGGGATTGCATGTCACTTTGAAGTTTCCTTAAATCCTTCTTCATAGCGTCGATTTCTACTCTCAACTCTCTGTTTTCTTCCTTGAGTTCACTCATTCTCTTTTGTCGATTGACCCGAGTATTGTACGAATGAGACAGTTTGACTCTAGAATCGGGACACAAACGTGAGATTCGTAGGTAAGGAGAATACGTAGTGAGAACGATGAATGCAATGATTATATTAATTAATTTTTGCTTAAGCAAAATAAACTTCGACAATTGGATTGCAAATATCAAACAGTGGGGAAACCACATTTTATTAAATTTGGAAGATTGCGGAAATGGAAATACAGTAATTTACAAAGTGCCGTAAGGAAATTTAAACTTATGGACACTAAGTTCTCTCTGAAGAGAGCTCAGATGCTAGTTCTGGTACTTTTCTCTCCTTTGCCAAGTGAAAGGAGCGAGCAAATTCCTTTGGTCTTCTTGATTTTCTACAGCATGTTGCTCTAAAATCTCAATCAGAGCATCCTTTTCTTTCAACATTTATTGTATTTTGTTACACTCCACGTTGAGAATGTGGTACTTGTTCTTCCAAGAATTTCTCTCCTGTTGAACTTTGCTGAGCGTGACCTAGAGTTTTTCCGTATTAGACATAAACTACATGGCAGATTCCTTTAGCGGAAGAACTCCTTGATGTGGGTAAGACATCTTTAGCTTGAGAGCTCTGGTTTGTATCCAGTGGAGATAAGGGTCCACAGAGATACAATTTGGTTTTCCCAGAGACTCTCGTCCTTTCTTATGAACGTGTTTCCAAGCGTGCACTATTTCTGTCTTTAGTGCTCTGTCATTTTCTCTTTCCTTGAAGAAAAGATCTTACATTAAGTGGGACATGTCGCATCGGGTATCCAAATTGACGACGAACTAAAATTAGATGATAATTAATCCCTCCCTTAGTTCCTATGAGGGGGACGTTAGGGAAATCTCCACAACGGTCGATGGCTCTGATCCCCTCATAGACCTGATTATACCAATCTATATCAGAGTTGGTAAGAGACATGATTCTCTGTGACCAACGTAAAGCACTCTTATGATCCCAAAAGGAAGTAGACCTAGGCAAATGGGAAGTGAACCATTTGTATAGCAGGGGTACACAACATGTGATTATTCCTCCGCTGTACAAATTCCTTAAATGTACAGAATGATAGGCATCTGCGAGCAAAGTCGGTACATGGTTTCCAATTAGAAATATCTTAACTGCGTTGATGTCAACGAAGTCGTCTATTTTGGGAAAAAGGAAAAACCCGTAGGTAAGTAGAACGAAGATTTTTTCAAAAGCAGTCATGTTCCCTATACTAGCAAAGTATAGAGCCTTCTTTACCAAAAACATGGATGGTAAACCTTGGATTCCACCCTTAGTGGTCTTGTGAGTCCTGACTTCTGACTCGTCCAAATAGATAGCTCTTGTGATAGTTTGATCCCTTGGAATTTCTTCCAGTCCGGAAAAGGGAGCTTGGTCAGTGATATGTAGGTCAGTCAGGTGAGAGTACTCCTCCAGTGTTGGTGCCAGTTGATAATCCGGGAATGAGTGTAGACATGATTCCTTCAATTACATGGACCCTTAATAAAGACAACAGTCCTCCGTACTTAGCTCTGAAAGCATCAGGGTTGGTGATCATCCTTTCCAACCCTCTCAAATCCTCTAATTTTGGAACCTTGAAGGTGTACTTGTGAGTTTTCCTTCTACCGTACTCCATAACGCAATCTTTTTCTCTGATATTTGCAATCATTGTCTTAGTTTAATTTGAAAAAGAGAGAGACTAGAAGAGAAATTTTTTTCTTTGTTTAAAGTTTTTTAAATGAATGTATGAACGCAGCACACAAAAACATAGTAAAAACATGGGGTCAAAGGGTCGGTGTCATGAAGTCAAGGCTCTACCCATCCCCAAAGATTTATACTATGGTGATTTTTGTACCTGTCTCTCAAGATCATTGACCCCAATTGGGATAACAACAAGCGGATCGCCAGCGAGCTGATGTATCTTAGAGAAATCTCAAATGAGGGTAGTATCGCATAACAACTATTTCCGATAGCTTCCGCACTACTAAATGGCTGTAGTCTACTAAATCCTCAGTTTCTTTGACAACCCCAATCGAACGATCTGCTTTCAACAACCAAAGTCGTATAGGCAGGATTCGAAAAGGGTGCCTCCACTGATTTGATGGTCGACCGAGGTCTCTTATTTGGGAGTCACTCCCTTTAAGATTACTCGTTTTGCCATCACTTATCTTAGGTGTATACTCAATCTTTCCACATGCGGCATCACACGCATTCCCATTAGCAGAAAAATAAACACGGATATCAATTAGGAAAAGCAGTATATATATATTTGTCTTAAATATCCTAGACTTCTATAATCCTAGTCCTAACAGACAATGACTCCCCAGCAGAGTCGCCATTTTTCTGTGGAAAATGGGGGCGATGCCCCGAAGATAGGACATATACTACAAGTGACTCCCCAGCAGCGTCGCCATTTTTCTGTAGCGAACAATTTTTGTCAGTGACGCGACCAACTTATCGCTGAATTGGGGGTTTCTCCTCAAAGAAGAGGGGTGCTACTTTCTGATTTCTTATTTATCCCGTGAAGCTGGAAGGGAAAGGGAAGCTATCTAAAACTAACCTTGCTCGCGGATGTTACATTGAACAAACGCTAAAAAGAGATTGGGGAGTCCGGGGTCAGGTTATACAATGAGTAGTTGTTAATTACCCATCCTATATGTGGTTATCCACAGGATATTTAAGCTTAAAATTCTGCTTTGTAATTGATAGTGTTTGTCTGCTGATGGGTTGGGAAAGATGAGTGAGTGAGTTGATTTTTTGGTAAGGTACAGGACCTAAGGTTTTGATTTTGTTTTGGTGTGCTTGCTAAGATTTTGTAATCTTATGCCTATGTATTCCCGTTTGAATGGAACAGGGAAATTAGAGCAATCGTAGTTCCCTCCACAGGAGGAAGGAATATTTGGTATCTTGTTCAAAGCCCAAGATGTGAAGCTGAAAGAGTATTTTTGTATCTTGTTCAAAGCCCAAGATATGAAGCGAAAAAATTTAAGAGAGAGAATTTGTTATCTCTAAAGGGGAATTTGTTGATTTTTGTGTGCCTTGATCAAAGCCCAAGGTTTGAAGCTAAAAGGTTAATTGGTATGATTAAGGGATTTCCTTATGCAAAGCCTAAAAGAAGGCTAGATAAGATCGGCTCAACAAGAGAGCGTTTATCTATCTTGTATAAAGCCCAAGATTGAGGCGAAAAGAGACTGACTCTTTGGGGAATTTATATGGTATCTTGTACAATGCCCAAGATGGAGGCGAAAAGGGACCCGACTCAACAAGAGAGTTCGGGAAAGGGATTTGACTCAACAAGAGAGTCTTTTATACTCAACAAGAGAGTGTAGAAAAGGGATTTGACTCAACAAGAGAGTCTTTTATACTTAACAAGAGAGTGTGAAAGGGTTAACTCCGCTGGGGAGGATCGTTGCACAAAGCCCAAGAGGAGGGTGACTAAGCTGAGGAGAAATCATTATACAAAGCCTAAGAGGAGGCTATACTTTCTGCTAGGGATCTTTGAGATCCCGATGCAGGTCCAAAGTGATAGTTCAACTCTCGAGGGTGATCGTAAAAGAGTTGAGATGTCCGATACCTTGAGGTTCTGATGACGCTGTCGCCTTTTGACCCTGGCTGGGGAAATCTAAGATAAGGTTTAAAAACCGACGGTTCTTTATCTCAGGTGGAGATTGATCAACTGATCAGGATTCCTTCGGACTTCCGAAGGAGCTTAAGAATGTCTTTGAGACTCAAGTATGTAGGAGACTGTCCAAGTCTGTCGGGTTTGTCTTCGTACAATGCCCAAGAGGAGGCAAAAAAAAAGCTTAAGGGATGAAGGTCAACCCTTAAACTGGTTTGAGATCAGACTCAAAGGAAAGACTGCTCTAGCGAGAGAGATGACTAATTTCTGTTCCTATACCTCTATGAGGTCGATCGGGAGAATTTGTACGAAGCCCAAGAGAAGGCGAGAGAAACTTTTAAGAAGCCGTCGGGATAATTTGTACGAAGCCCAAGAGAAGGTGTAGATGCTTTTAGGAAGCCTGCGGGACTAAGTCTAAGAAAGGTCAAGAGATGCTATTCACCGAGAATAGATCATCTGGTGAGCAGTTCGAAGACTTAATGCTTTTAAGAAGCCCGATGGGATAATTTGTACGAAGCCCAAGAGAAGGCGCAAGAAATTCTAGAGATGTTATTCACCGAGAATAGATCACCTCGGGGGGGATATAATTTCTTTGATAGTTGCTAGGGGTAACAGTCTGAGAAAAGGTTCACTGAGAATGCTGCTTTTCTCTTTGTTCCATATTGAAATAACCCAAGAGGAGGCAAGACTGTGTCTGGTAATCCTATGGGGGATCTAGTTTTGACTTCTAAAAGAGTGTAACCAACTGGCTTTTACTTAGTACTGGACGCAGTTGCTGGGGAAAGCTCTAAATATCTATACTAGTATATATACAGTGGATATATGACAAGTATTTAAAGAGGTATGAAAGAAGACTAACCATGTGCGGCTTCCCACAGTACAGATATATATATGAAAGCTGATAAAGGAGAATGAAAGAAGACTAACCATGCGCCGCTTCCCACAATACAGTATATATATTAAAGCTGATAAAGAAAGCAGGTAAACACTTACTCGGTTGTAGAGCTTCCATGCTGTTTTGTTAGTTATACAACAAAGAAAGCTTTAAATAACAGCTGTATATTTGAATTCAAAATCAAAGGAGAAAGTATTTTGAAAAGAGGTTGGGACTTATAGCTCGAGGAGAAGCCCAAACTTCAACAGTGATTGCACCTTCATTTTGAATTTGTACAGGGGGACTTATACAATAAGTGAGGCCCAAAAAGGTTTTATGTACAAAGGGACGGGTCTTACACTCTCTTATACAACGACTGAGGCCAAAACTATTTTGGTTTTAAAAAGGGGTTGGGTCTTACACTCTATTAAAGGCCCATGAGTGTTTGATAAAAGTTTGATAGGGTGGTAATGATCAAAACCCTAATTTTTGTTTCTAAATGTATTTTAATTGAATAAAAATTCAATTAAAATAATCAAATAGGTGAAAATAAGTTGTGACCTTGGATTTATACTTGAAAAATCATGTTTTGATCATAGGATGATTTAAAAATCATTTGCACCAAGAAAAAGAAATATTTTTAATGTTTTAAAACAAATAAAAAAGTAATTCTTTATAAAAATATCAAATATAGAAAATAAATAATATTTTTGTGATTTTTCCATGGAACAAAATATTTTAATGTTTTTGTGATTTTTTGCAAAAAGAACCAATAAAAAATAATTAAAAATGAAAGAGAAATTAATTTTCCAAAACATTAATAATAATATGACAAAATATTTAAAATAATGGAAAAAGTGATAAAAAGAGGGTCTGGGGCGAGGGGGATTCGAACCCCAGACCTTGTGTGTGCAGCATGCGCCTTTTACCACTAGGGTGGTGATACATCCGTGTATCAAACCCAGCCTAGAAATACATAAGGCAAGACATGTTTTTGGCATGGCCAAGGCAAGGCAAGACAAGATTTTGGCCAAAAACGTGAAGCTTGTAACTTTCTCATTTCTCCATGGATTGGGACAAAATTTAGGTCTATCCTGACCAGAATTTCACAAGGAATCCAATGGTGGTGGTGGTTTTTTCAGATCTTGTCCCTAACTCAAAACCCGATAGTGGTTTTGAAAAGGGCTTGTAATTGCATTTTCTGTGCTACCTCTTGATACAGGCATGAATTACATGGTTAATTGATGCAAGCACAACAAGTAAAACATGTATGAGATGTATATGATCAGTGGACCTCAAAGCAATGCATATTTCAGAAAGTTCAAAGTGTTAGGCTTACCTCTTTTGGAGCTTTTGTGCAATCTGTCAAGTGCCTTGTCTAGAAGTGGTTTGATGCTTAAGACCCTCTCAAATGATCCCTTAGAAGCTTTTAGAATGATCACCAACAGCTGGAATCCTCAGGAACAAGTTTGAGTTGTTTCTTGCAAAAGGGGCAAAAGTGGCAAAAATGACAACTCTCTCAAATGGTGTTCCAGATGAGGGAAACCACTTGGGACAGTTCAAGGATGATATTTGGAGTGTGTTTGAGGTTTTATCTGGTTTTGAAAGTGACTGAATCAAGACTTGGCTTGAAAAGTGCAAAACAGACAAGTTTTGAGGTTTTGAGAGGTGACTTTGTGATTTCTGTGTTTCAGGTCACAAATGAGAGTTTGATCAGCTTACATATGATGTTTATAAGGTGTGTGAGTGATTGGTTTGGTTGGAATTGTTCCCAAACTCAAAACCCGATAATACCTTGCTTTGGAAGGCAAAATGGGAGTGAAAGAGGTATTTTGAGGAAAACATCTGTTGTTGTGCTATGGTGTACTCAAACTGAACACAAATGAGCTCTATTTATAATAGAGCAAGTTTGTTTTGCAAGCAATAGTGAATGGCAACTGGTACAGGTTGTTGGCCAAGTTTTATCCAAATGAATCATTAGTCTCCTCTAGCCATTGACTAGAGGTTAGAGCACAGAGTTGTGGTTCCCTAGTTCTCGAATAAGGCTTGACTAAACTCAGTTGGATGAGGCTTCATTCATGCCACCTTGGTGCACCCATTGAAGGCTTGGAAACAAAATTGGAATTTTGTCCCCTTTAGGCTTTTTAGGTTTGTTATGGCTAATGTAGCTCCATGGACTTAGGAGGCTTGGAGATCAGATCAATCTTCTTTTGTTTTATCCTCAGATATGTCCAAAATGGTGACAAGGCTTGGAATGGTTCAATTTGCAAAAATCGAGCCATGATGCACAAACCTGTCTTGCATGACAGTTTGCATCAGGGCATGTTTCAGTCATCACATCTCTTAGCTTAAATTGAATTTGAGGAAGTTCTTCGACAATTTGGAAAGCTGATGTATCCTATTTTAATATTATGTCCAACTTTGGTTTTGATCCAACCTAAATTATAATGAAAAATGCCTCTACTTTTGGGAAAAATAAGGCAGATTCTGACTTAGTGAAAATTTCACTGTGTTGGAAAAATGTCAATTTTGGGTTTTCATCCATTTTGATCATTCCATAACTTAAAATCCAGGAGGAATTGGAATGAGGTGTAGTTGAAACTTTTAAAGTATGCCATGCGAGCTACAAATACATCTTTGGATCACTCAAAATGGTTGCTTTGATCTCAAGTTATGATCCTTGGAAGTTGGTACCCTAGCCACTTTGTTCCATAACTTAGAAAAATTCTAAGTTTTTATGGTTACCCCTTTTACAAGTTATCCCACTTTGTTTGATTTTTCTTGATGAATGATGATTCAAATCACATATTATCATTGTTTTAGGGTCAAAGAACCATAATTGTGAAAAATCTCAAAAAATCAAACTTGACTTTGTGCACAGTTGACTTTTTATCAGATGAATTCCAAACTGTGCGATCCATGGTGAAATCAAGTCCTTGACCTAAATCAAACCTAATGGGTATGTTTCATAGGTGTTATATGGTGTAATGAATCATGTCCCAAGGTTTGGGAGCATGTCCTGGTCAAAAGTCAAACGTACAATTAACTTTTCCCGCAAAACCCTAGTTGTGGTCCAGATGAGAATGAAACTTGAGGATCAAGCTTCTTGGATTAATCCATTATTGCATATGGATCAATGTGGTTTACTTGAGGACCTCAAATCATGTCTTGAGGTCTTGGCTCATGTTTTGTCCCAAAAATCAATTTAGGGGTGAATTAGGTCAAGAAACCCTAATTCCTGGTTTTTGCCGTATGCATCCCCTGAGGCTAAATTAACTTGGTGATTGGGTTCATGAGGTCCCTTTGAGTATCTTAAGTTATATTTTGAAGTATTGGCTTATGCCCAGAGGAAAATTTCCATCTAGAGGCCCTGGTCGACCAAAACCCTAATTTGGTGACACTAGCGATCTTGAGGCTTGATCCACTTGGAATGCTGTAACCTTGTACTTTATTCTTGATGTGGGAGACCCTTTGATCCTTGATGGGAGTTGAAGAGGTTAGAAAACTTGAAGATCAAGTCCTTTCTTGATTGATCTGTTGTTTGAATGCTCTGAGAGGGTTAAGAACCCTAATTCATGACTGTGGTCAATACTCACTCATCTTTGAGGAGATCGATGATTTGCACAATGATGTGAAGTCTTGGTGGTCAAAATTTGGGGTATGACACCAAGATTTCCCATCATTGTGCAAATCAATGGCACAATATGGATGTGCCATCATGCCTCATCAATCTCCTCAAGGATTGTTGAGCTTTCACTATAACCAAGAATTAGGGTTTTGAGCCCTCTCAAAGCACTTAGACAAAGGGTCAATCAAGAAATGACATGATCTTTAACTTGTCTAACCCCTCAAACACCCATAAATGATCAAGAGGACTCCCATAACAAGAATCAAGCACAAAGTTGCAACATTCCAAGTGGATCAAGCCTCAAGATCACCAGCGTCACCAAATTAGGGTTTTGGTCGACCATGACATCCGTGCAATGAACGTCAATTTAGTGCCGATGCATTCAAGGCAGTCAATATTATAATCTGCCACGGCACGATTACAATTCTTGTCCAGTCTTCTCAAAAGACAATCAGGGATGCTTTTTTGTACAAGAGGCCCTCCAATGTCAGATGAATCTCGGATGGATCCAAGATTACCGTGAAGAAAATAACCATCAAGTCAATATGGATCAGATCTTTGACATACACCTGATGAATACCAGTCTGGTAGAATTACTTGCTAAGCAAGTCAGGCTCGGTTTTCTGGCTTCACATGATTATCTAGACTGTGAACAATGCTGCGAAGACATTCAGGGGTGTGCACTTGTACAAAGAACGCTTCAACATCTGTTGGACCACTGGTGGCTTCCAATTTACTTGGATGAAGCTACACAATGGATTATCATGACTAATGGAAATCCTAGTAGACATCAGAGTCGTGATATCCACTCAACAAAAACAGATCTAGTAAAGAAACACTACATACAAAGCGGGTGTGGTTGAGTACCACCGCACAACTATGAGCGTTGTAGGATATGTTCGAAAGATAACCAAGGATGTTATCTCGTGCGAGCGACTCTCCAAGAACAGTTAAACCAAAAGGAGATTCATCCCTGTTCAAGCTCTGGGTCGATCAACATGATACAAGAGTATCTCCTCGATCAAAGCGAAAACGTTGTCATAATCTCCGATCATGGGATGACCAAGAACGTTTGTACCATAATCCCTCTGCTCAACGAGTCAAAAGTCTCTCTTGACAGTAGAAGAATCCTTAACCTCGAACTAATTGAGGTTGCCTATAATGATCAGAGAAATTAAAAGGCTCATGTAGTTATCTACTTGCCAGGACCAATATCGTACGAATCAGATAAGGCTATCCCTTACAAGTACGGTGTAACAACCATCGAAAATGGAAAGGAAAATCCAATACCCTCTGGCGTAAACATTGTCGACATTAGTCAAGCCACACGAAGCGGCCGGATCTTCAACAGAGGAGTTGGAGAACCTGCAAAGAAAAGGAACTTCAAATAGAAGTTCCCAATCAACCAAACGGCCGATCCGGTAATCCAGAACTTGTAAAGAACAACGAGGAGATACCGAAGCTCATCCAGAAAAGTGAGTACAACATTGTGGACCAATTGTTGCAAACTCCGTCACGAATCTCTGTACTCTCTCTCTTGATTAGCTCCGAAGCTCACAGGGAAGCTCTACAAAAAGTCTTAGAGTAAGCCTTTATGGAACAAGATGTGACAGTAAGACAGTTTGACATCATCATTTCCAACATCACTTCCTATAACAACTTAGGATTCAGTGATGAAGAACTGCCGGAAGAAGGCAAAAAAACATTATGGCGCTTAACATGACAGTCAACTTCCAAGACGATGCTTTAGCCAGCGTTCTGGTGGACACAGGATCGTATTTGAATGTTATGCCAAAATCAACTCTAGTACGACTATCACTTCAAGGAGCCCCGATGAGAGGTAGTGAGATAATCGTCAAAGCCTTTGATGGATATAGAAAAACAGTTATCGGTGAAGTCGATCTTCCCATAACAATCGGTCCTCACACTTTCCAAATCACTTTCCAGCTCATGGACATTCGGGCAACATACAACTATTTATTAGGAAGACCTTGGATACACGAGGCTGGGGCAGTCACTTTGACACTTCACCATAAGCTAAAGTTCGTCAAGAATGACAAGTTAGTCACAGTATGCGGAGAACAGGCCTTAATTGTGAGCAACTTATCATCATTCTCCCGTGTAAAGCCCGAGGAGGTTGTTGGAACTCAGTTTTAAGCACTATCAGTGAGCAATGAGAATCGATCAAAAAGAGGAACATTGATTTCCTCATACAAAAATGCTCTCAAAGTGATCGAGAGTAACAACATAAAAGGATGGGGACAGCTTGTAATTCCTACTAGTAACAAGACAAAGAAAGGTCTTGGTTTCTCTTCAGCCTGTACCAAGACTACTAAAAATGAAGGTTTCCGTCCCATTCAAGATTTCTTTCACAGTGGAGGCTTCCTTCACCCAGTGTCTCAAGAAGTACACACCATCAATGAAAGCGATTCCACCGATACGGAATAAGAATGGAAATCTTATCTTAACCATGACAGTTATATATCTTCGGAAGAAGCGTGCATGCCATTCTATTTTCCCAATCAGAACCCGAGGTATATACCGAGATCCGACGCTCGGATAATTTATGGAGATTATGATCCTGAAGGATGTCGTGCCCCACCTAATTCATTAGAAGATGACCTAATGAAAGACAGCTTTGACCAAGATTATTATGATCCCCTGGATGACTTGCTTATTTGGAGGTCGTGCCCAGAAGACTTGGGGAAAAAGAGTCAGCCTGATAATACCTATCAACTGAGTAATATTGAAAAGAATACCCACGTCCCCACCAAATCATGGGATCATTATTCAGGACATTCCAAAGATATCCAGCACAATGATGAATCTGCAAAGATTTCAGGACAAGAATTCATCAACTATGCTTTTCCCGAGGTCAGCGTCATCGAGGAAGATGACTCCTCTATCCCCACTGAAGTATGGGACACCATAGGACAACCAAGTGGCAAGTACGACTTCTTAGTCAAGTACACTGCTCCCGAAAGTTCTCGCATCAGATACGAGGACATCCAGCCAACTGGATGGGGAGATCCGCTTGAGAATAAAAACACTAGAGAGGATACAACAGAAGAGTTTATTTATGACAGCTTTGCATGGGAGGAAGACTCCAACGATCCTACACCGCCAGAAATCAGCGTCATTTCTGAAGACAAACCGAGAAGGAAAGTACCAGACTTTGTGATTCACAGAGGAGTTCGTCGCCACTAGGTTGTTGTCGATGTCCTGAAAGTCGTCCATAAGTCTAAGTAATTGCCATCTTTGTTTTAAACCTTTCACCTCGCCCGAGTGAATGGATGTTTTATAGGGCTCGCTTTTCTGTAAATGTCCCTCTTTGCTTCGCCTAAAAGTGACAAAGTTTTGTTTTATAAGGCTGTGTTTCAAGAATCGAGAAATCGTAAATAAATAATGTCATTCTGTCATTCCCGCATTTATTGCTATTTTCACTTTTCGTTTTTCAGAAAATGGTAATCCTAAAACAACTCAAAATAAAAACAAGCATTTTTCAGAAAATGCATTGCACACACTCTTGCATTTCTCTTTGTCTCTTCTAAAAACAAATCATCACGTCATACAGATTGCTTGTTTTAAACCCTATTGAAACGTACGATCCAACGCCTTCTCCCAACTTTGAATTCCCGGTATTTGAAGCTGAAGAAAAAGAGGACAAAGAAATTCTAGATGAGATCTCCTGATTACTCAGACAAGAGGAAAGGTCTATTGAGCCTCACAAAGAGCCATTGGAAACGTCAATTTGGATCAGGAGAAGAAAAGAAAGAGGTTAAGATTGGAGCATTGCTCAATCCATTTATCAAAAAAGACTTGATAAAACTTCTCAAAGAGTTTCCAGATGTGTTTGCTTGGTCCTACCAGAACATGCCAGGGTTGGATACCAGCATCGTTGAACATCATTTACCGCTGAAAGCGGAATGTCCTCCGGTAAAACAAAGACTGAGATGGACTCATCCAGATATGGCCATCAAAATTAAAGAGGAAGTGCAAAAACAGATCGATGCAAGTTTCCTCGCCACCTCATAATATCCTCAATGTTTAGCCAACATAGTGCCAGTCCCGAAAAAGGACGGAAAGGTCAGAATGTGTGTAGACTACAGGGATCTGAACAAAGTAAGTCCAAAGGATGACTTCCCTTTACCACACATAGATATGTTGGTTGACAGTACAACAAAGTTCAAAGTCTTCTCCTTCATGGATGGATTCTCGGGCTATAATCAAATCAAAATGGTGCCGGAGGATATGGATAAGACTTCATTCATCACCCCATGGGGCACCTTTTGTTACAAGGTAATGCCGTTCGATTTAAAGAACGCGGGGGCAACCTATCAAAGGGTCATGACAACTCTGTTTCACGACATGATGCACAAAGAAATTGAAGTGTACGTCGATGACATGATTTCCAAATCTAAAATAGAAGAAGAGCATGTGACACACTTGTCAAAGTTATTCGAGCATTTGAGAAAATACAAATTCCGCTTGAATCCCAATAAGTGCACATACGGTGTCCGCTCAAAAAAATTTTTAGGATTCATCGTCATCCAGAAAGGAATCGAGGTTGATCTTGACAAGGTCAAGGCTATTCAAGAAATGCCTTCACTGAAGACTGAAAAACAGGTCAGAGGATTTCTGGGACGTCTGAATTACATCTCCATATTCATATCCCTCATGACCGCAACATGCACGCCAATCTTCAAACTACTCAGAAAGAATCAAAGCTGTGTGTGGACAGAAGATTGCCAAAAAATTTCAACAGCATCAAAGAGTATCTGTTGAATCCACTTATTCTATCTCCTCCAGTGGAGGGAAGACCACTGATCATCTATCTATGGGTTGTGTACTTGGCTAGCAAGACAAAACAAAAAGAAAAGAGTCTGCCATCTACTACTTAAGCAAGAAATTCACAGACTGTGAAACTCAGTACACTATGCTCGAGAAAAATTGCTGCGCTCTGGCTTGGGCAGCCAAACGTCTTCGCTAGTACATGATTTGTCACACTACTTGGTTAATATCCGAAATGGATCCGTTCAAGTACGTCTTTGAAAAGCCTGCTCTCACGGGAAGGATTGCCCGTTGGCAGATGTTGTTATCAGAATACGACATCGAGTACTACGCTCAGAAAGCCGTCAAAGGGAGTATCTTAGCTGATCATTTAGCTTATTAACCGATTGAGGATCAGGAATTAGTCAGATTTGACTTCCCAGACAAAGATGTCATGTAATTGAAAATGAAAGATTACGATGAACCGCTACCCAATGAAGGGTCAGAACCAGGTTCCCAATGGGGATAAATTTTTGACGGAGCTATCAATAATTATGGAAACGGAATTGGGGCGATCATCGTAACACCTCAGGGTACCCATATTCCTTTCACTACCAGATTAACGTTCAAATGTACAAACAACGACGCCGAATACGAAGCTTGTATCATGGGTCTCGAAGAAGCTATCGACTTAAGGATAAAGAACTTGGATATGTATGGAGACTCAGCCCTGGTTATCAATCAGATCAAAGGAGAATGGAACACATACCAATCAGGACTGATTCCTTACAAAGATTATGCGAGAAGGTTGTTACCATTCTTCAACAGAATCGAGTTTCATCATATCCCTCGTGAAGAAAATCACATGGATGATGCATTAGCCACCCTATCCTCCATGGTTAGTGTAAGTCGATGGAACGACGTACCTAAGATTAACATAATACCCTTTGAAAGGCCCGCTTATATCTTCACAATTGAAGCAGTCATAGATGATAAATCTTGGTATCATGATATCAAGTGCTTCCTTCAAAGACAAGAGTACCCACCAGGGGCATCCATGAAAGACAGGAAGACTCTCAGAAGACTAGCAGACAACTGCTTTCTGAATGGTGATACACTCTATAAGAGAAACTTCGACATGGTTTTGCTCAGATGCGTAAATAGACCAAAAGCAAACATATTGATGAAAGAGATTCACGAAGGATCCTTTGGCACTCATTCCAATGGACATACAATGGCAAGGAAAATTCTGAGAGCAGGATATTATTGGTTGACAATGGAATCCGACTGCTATAAATACATGAGGAAGTGTCACAAGTGTCAGATATACGCTGACAAAATCCATGTACCGCCAATGCATCTCAAAGTTCTTTCTTCTCCGTGGCCTTTTTCTATATGGGGAATCGACATGATTGGCATGATCGAACACAAGTGGTGGTCCGTTTTATCAAGAACAATCTCATATGCTGTTTTGGTGTTCCAAGCTAGATCATTACTGATAATGGATCTAACTTGAACAACAAGATGATGAAAGATTTGTGCGCTGAGTTCAAGATCGAACACCATAACTCATCTCCCTATCGACCCAAGATGAACGGCGCGGTAGAAGCGGCTAACAAGAACATCAAAAAGATCGTTCAAAAGATGGTTGTAACCTACAAGGATTGGCACGAGATGCTACCCTTCGCTCTTCACGGTTATCGCACATCCGTTCGCACTTCAACAGGGGCAACCCCTTTCTCTCTAGTATATGGCATGGAGGCAGTGCTCCCCATAGAAATAGAGATCCCATCAATCCGGTTATTGATGGAAGCTAAGCTAACCGAAGCCGAATGGTGTCAAAGTAGACACGCTGAACTAAATCTGATCGAAGAAAATAAAATAACGGCTCTATGCCATGGTCAGCTATATCAGCAAAGAATGAAGAAGGTGTTCGATAAAAAAAGTCCGACCTCGTGTCTTCAGAAAAGGAGACCTTGTGCTAAAAAAGATACAATCATTTCTCACTGATTCTCGGGGCAAATGGACACCGAATTATGATGGCCCCTATGGGGTCAAGAAAGCCTTCTTAGGCGGTGCCTTGAGACTCACAACCATGGATGGAGAGGAGTTTATCTACCCCACAAATGTTGACGTAGTCAAGAAATACTTCGCCTTAACAAAAAAAACGTCTCGGTGGATTGAAAACCAGAAAGGGCGGTCCAGGCAAAAATTAGAGACATAAGCAAAAATCATCCCGAAGGATTGAAAACCTCAAATGACAATCTAGGTAAAAGTTAGGGATTCATGGCAAGTAACTGCGTCTGATTAGTTCGACTCCTCAACCGTAATGCCATCCATCAGGAAAACTTCGGTCAAGGTCACATTCGACAGAAGCCCAGAATGTCCAAAATTCAAAGTTGGTGGAAGGATAGCGGTCGTTATGTTTCAATGTAGCCCCTTTTCCCTTAAAATACCATTTTCTAAACTTTGTAAATACTCTATGGGATCACGCACTTGGCTGATTTCCATCCTATCAATAAAATTTGAGCCCTAGTGCTTTTGTTTGTAATTCTCATTTATTTTTGCTTTACAGAATGACATTTTAACATGATCAGCGATTCTTGAAACAAAAAAAAATGAATTTTACTTGTCAAATTTTCTTCTGCTTTTAAAATAAAGATGACATTTATTTTTAACTGCTGAACGCGAAAAAAACATCGAGGGCTTCTCCGGAAGTGATCAAACCTCAAATTGCAGAATCAAATTACTCCTTCTAAACCAGTACGCCTGAATGAAGGATCAACTATTTCAGATGCAATGTCCCATCTGATATCCCCGGAAGAGTTCATACCTCTTAAGACCGGTTGAGAATTCTTTCACTCCCACAAGGTCTACCTCTCCTAAGCAAGGCAGGATTTCTATCTTGAACCAATGATACTTTTCATCCCCCGCAGTGGCCGAGTATCCAGTCGTGTTCATTGACTAGTCTGTATATCGCGTCAGTTTTGTCAGCATAAACATACATACATCATGCACTATTGATTCATATTCATATCCATGTTGCATTACTATCACTCTAGTCATATTCATCCCCAAGTGATAACATCCTCCCGCCAATAAGGTTGTTAGTTCTTTCCCCGTCAGGAAATGTATCGTCTGAGCAATTTCTCCCCAGTTTCTTTCCCCGTCAGGAAAATCCCCAGAGAAAGCCTCTTAACCGAAGACTCTCGGCAATACATCGGTTTTTCTCCTAAGAAATTAGATGTTAATGAAGTTATCAGCACCTCAAAATTTAGATCACATCACATGACATTTATCTGAAATGATCTCAAAGAAAAGTATGATGTAATATCCCCAAGCAAAAGCGGTCTTTCAAGAGACTCGTTTTTCCCCAGTAGAGTAAACAAATGGCACCTCCAACAAAGAAGTTTGCACACCTCTACAGCTTAGACAAATGGGTGTCCCCAACAAGTCTGACCTTAAACTTTTTCCATCAAATGGCATCTCCCCAGTAAAACTCGGCGAGAAGTTTGATGAAAACCGCTGCAAATAGCATCCCTTGTCAAGGAAGAAACACGACAAGAAGAAACTAAGACCAGTTCCGTGGCTGAAAACCAAGATCGAGGGGAAGTTTATTTCAGAAACTGAGACCAGTTTCGTAGCTGAAGAACAGGATCAAGGGGAAGTTTATTTCAAAAGAAAACTAAGTCCAGTTCTGTAGCTGAAGACCAGGATCGAGGGGAAGTTTTACCCTTTTCTGAGTATCATTGCTTAGCAAAAGAAGATGGATAATCAAACCACTAACATTCATAACCACCGTCAAAATTTCGGGTATTCCAATATTTAATCCTCTTGCACCCTGAATGTCCAAACATCTTCGCCATTCACACCTTTAGGCCCAAGAAAATTAAATAGGGGAATGTGTCATACCCAAATTTTGACCACCAAGATTTCCCATCATTGTGCAAATCAATGCCACAATATGGATGTGCCATCATGCCTCATCAATCTCCTCAAGGATTGTTGAGCTTTCACTATAACCAAGAATTAGGGTTTTGAGCCCTCTCAGAGCACTTAGACAAAGGGTCAATCAAGAAATGACATGATCTTCAACTTTTCTAACCCCTCAAACACCCATAAAGAATCAAGAGGACTCCCATATCAAGAATCAAGCACAAAGTTGCAACATTCCAAGTGGATCAAGCCTCAAGATCGCCAGCGTCACCAAATTAGGGTTTTGGTCGACCAAGGCCTCCAGATGAAATTTTTCCTCTGGGCATGAGCCAATGCTTCAGAGCATGATCCAAGATACTCAAAGGGACCTTAGGGACCCAATCATAAATTCAAAACAACCTCAGGGGAAGCATTCATCAAAAATCAGGAATTAGGGTTTCTTGACCTAATTCACCCCTAAGTTGACTTTTGAGGCAAGAAATGAACCAAGACCTCAAGATATGATTTTAGGGCCTCAAATACACTACATTGATCCATTTACAACAAATGGATTGATCCAAGAAGCTTGATTCACAAGTTTCAAATTCATCTGGACCACAATTAGGGTTTTGAAGAAAAAGTCAACTGTATCTTTGACTTTTGACCAAGACATGTTCCCAAACCGTGGGACATGATTCTATACACCTTAAAACACCTATGGAATCCATCCATTAGGTTTGAATTGGTTCAAGAACTTGATTGCATAAAGGATCACACAGTTTGGATTTCGTCTGACAAAAAGTCAACTGTTCCCAAAATCAAGTTTGACTTTTTGGAATTTTTCAAAAATATGGTTCCCCTAAGTCAAAAACAATGTTAATATATGGTTTTCATCATCATTCGCAAGAAAATTCAAGAAAAGTGAGGTAACTTGCAAAAGGGGCAACCTTAGAAAACATAAAATTTTCTAAGTTATGGAACAAAAGTGGTTTTTACCCAACTTTGCAAGGTCATAACTCCCAAACCCTAAAGCCTTTTTCTTCCATCCAAAGCTCAAATGAAAGCTCGTATGACATAATTCAAAAGTGTCAACTACAAAAGATTCCAAATCTTCATGGATTTTGAGTTATGGATTGATCAAAATCACAAAAAGTGGAAAAGACCACTTTTTCCAACACTTAGTAAAATTTTCAACAAGTCAGAATCTGTTTCACTTTTTCCAAACTTTAAGGCCATTTTTCACCTTGATCCAAGCTGAACCATGTCCATTTGTGAACATCAAAGTTAAAGTATGTCATGAGAGCTTTCCAACAAGTACCAGATCATCTCCAAATTCAATTTGAGTAGGGAGTTACAACCCTTGGAACATGGCATCAAAGACTGGTTTCTTCCCAAGGCAGATTATAGGTCATTTGCTCGAATCAGCTAAATCAGACAATTACAAGCCTTGTCATCCATTTGGACACCTAAAGGAATAACATTTAAGGGACAATGTCTGATCCATAAGCCTCCCAAGTCCCAGGATCTACATGTAGCTATGTGTCCCCTAAAAAGACTAAAACTCTCAAAGACTCCAATTTTGTTCCAATGCATTCAATGGATTCACAAGGTGGCAAGCATCAAGACATTGCTAACTGAATTTAGTCAAGCCTTATCTCTGAACCAAAGCTACAATAACCTGCTGCACTGAGCCAAGTCAATGGCTATAGAAGACTTGGATTCCTTTATGCAACCATTGGCGAAAGACCTGTACCAGTTGCCATTCACTATTGCTTGAAAAACAAACTTGCTCTACTATAAATAGAGCTTATTTGTGATCAGTTTAAGTACACCAAAGCACCCAAACTGATGCTTTCCTCAAAATCACTCTCAAAAACCAGATTTTCCTTCTATTTCAAGTCACTATCGAATTTTGAAATAGGAAGCAATTCAAACCAAACCAATAATGCCAACACCTCATATACATCATATATGAGTGATCCATGGCCCTGAAACACATCTGGAACATCAGAATCACAAAATCTCCATACATTTGCTTAAGCTTTTGGTCTATTTACAGTTGAGGTACCACAACAAGTTCTGGGCTGATTCAATCCATTCCAAGCCTTCAAACACATTACTTGAGGTCCATTGATGCTATCCAGATCATTACACAACATCTGTAACACCTCCAACATAGAATTTGATCACCAGCTGCAAGAGGTAAGCCTGAAGCCTTCAAACTCCATATTACATGCATCATAAATGAATATTTGAGTTACCATCTTGTGTCTGCATGTATATAGAGTGATAACCCTCAATTAATTGCTATATATGAATTGTGTATGGAATTTCATAGTGTTCATGCTGAAACTAGGGTTCTTGAGTTCATCCTCTGATTTCTCACTCCACGCTTAATATAAATGCAATTAATATATATATGGTTGTGATCCTTTTTCAAAAACGAGGAAGATTGGTGTTTGAATCGTGCAAAACCATTGAGTAATCAGAGAGAAAAACCATTGAGTAATCGCGCAAATCTGGGCAAAACAGGGCACGTGGGCAAGAACAAGTGTTCTTGGCGCCCTTTTTCAAATTTTCAAACTTTTGAATTTTTGATATTTTATTTAATTGATTTAAAAAATTATTTCTTTCTCATTTTTTTATCATTTTTTATTGATTCTTTTTTTAAAAAGTCACAAAAATGTTAAATTATTTTATTTTACAAAAAAATCCAATTTATATTATTCATTTAATATAGTTAGAATTTTTGTAATTTATTTCATTTTATTTGTTTATAAACATTTTAAAATGAAATTCCCACTTTGATATTTATATTCCAAATGAATTTCAATCTTTCATGTGATTAAACATGATTTTTCAAAATATTTTGTAAAGTTGATAACTTGTTTTTGAATATATTTGATATTTGATATCATTTTTTATTTAATTTCCTTTGAAAATTATGTCTTTTAAATTCAAAATTAGGGTTCTCTCTAAATTTTGATTTTCTAAAACCGCGGCACGATCGCCGCCGTTTTAAACAAAATCGTCTGGGCCTCTCTCCTTGAGTTGTAAGACCCATTCTCTCTTCTTTTTAAAACTCTTGGGCCTCTAATAGAGCGTAAGACCCATCCCTTGTTGTACAAACTTTTTTGGACCTCAGTCATTGTATAAGTCCCTACGCGATTTTCAAAAACAACGGTGCGATCACTGTTATTCATCTGGGCCTCTCCCTGAGTTGTAAGCCCCATTCTTATTTTTTCCAAACACTTTTGGGCCTCTTGGTAGAGTGTAAGACCCATCCCTTGGTAAATAAACCATTTTGGGCCTCAGTCATTGTATAAGTCCCGATACGATTTTAAAAAATCTCGGCGCAATCGCCGTTTTCAAAACAATTTTCATCTGGGCCTCCCCTTGTGTTATAAGTCCCATATTTATTCTTTTAATAAACTATTAGGCCTACAATAGAGTGTAATACCCAAACCCCCTTTGTACATAAATAATTTGGGCCTCAGTCATTGTATAAGCCCCGGTACAATTTCTAATCGTTGTTTTTCATCTGGGCCTATCCTTGAGTATAAGCCCCAAAGCTTCCTTTAAAACAACTTTCCTTTTTGATTTAGATTCAAATGTATAGTTGTATCAAAACTTTCTTCAACTTCTTGAATAACTAACAATACAGCTATGTTTATGCTACTGGAAGCTTGCTCACCTATAAGTACTACTATACTCTTCAACATACTTGTTTATATATTTCGTCTGTATATACTTGTATATATTTGCTTAGAGTTTTCCCCAGCAATTAGGATTAGATCAAACCAGTGGTTATTCTTTCAACATGGTCAAAACTAGTTCCCCATAGGAAATTCCATATACAGTCTTGCCTCCTCTTGGGCTTATACAATATGGAACAGAGAAAGGCATTATTCCCGATGAAACTTTTCTTAGGACTGTCACTACTTAGAAATTTGTACAAGAAATTCATTTCCCCAGAGAAGATTATTCCAGGTGAAACCGCTCTTGAATTTCTTCAAACCCTAGAACTGTTCACTAAAGAAAGAATTATTCCCGGTGAAACCTTTCTTGAACTTTTCTAAGGCTTGGACCCACAGGCTTCCTAAAAGCTTCCCCAGCCTCCTCTTGGGCTTTGTACAAGGACCCTCAGGCTTCTTAGAAGTTCTCAGGCTCCTCTTGGGCTTAGTACAATGGCCCAAAGACCTCCTACAGGTATAAGACATAACCTAGTCATCTTTTGCTAGTTCAATCCTCCAGAGAGTCAGAATCTCAGAACATCATATCAGTTTAGGGTTGATTCTCATCCCTTAAAACATCATCCTCCTCTTGGGCATCATACAAAGATCAACCTTTTTCATACCAGTATACTTGGACAGTCTCATCTCCTCTTGGATCTTAAAGAAACCCGCAAGTTTCCTAAAAGCACAAGAAAAAACTCTGATAACTTAATCAATCTCCAACAGAGTTAAAACCTCTAAAGGTTAAAAAAACTCAATCTTTGAGCTACCATTCTAAATCCCCAGCTAGGGTCAAATTACTATCAATAAACCCTCTATCAGAACCTCATGATCTATGATATCTCAACTCTTCTATAATTCTCAGCAAGAGTTGATTCCCTAAGTTGGACCTGTCTCTGGATCTAAATGATCCTCAGTAGAAGTTAGCCTCCTCTTAGGCTTTATATAAGAAATTTACCAACCATCCTCCTCTTAGGCTTTGTATAATGATCATCCCTCAGCAGTTTTAGCCTCAATCTTGGGCTTTGTACAAGACAGATAAAACATTCTCCAGCCGAGTCAGTCACTTCATTTAGCCTCAATCTTGGGCTTTGTACAAGACAGATAAAACCTCTCCCTAGTGGAGTCAATTCCTTTTAGCCTCAATCTTGGGCTTTGTACAAGACAGACAAAATATTTCCCCGGAAGAGTCAATTTCTTCCAGCCTCCTCTTAGGCTTTGTATAATGATCTCCCCAAAAGAGTCAACCTCTTTTCAGCCTCAACCTTGGGCTTTGTACAAGACAGATATAAAACTCCCTAGTAGAGTCAACCTTTTAGCTTCAACCTTGGGCTTTGATAAAGGCACACATAAAACCAAAATCCCCTCAGAGGAAATCAAAATTTCTCTCTGTAGGAAGACATTTCTTTGTACATCACACATCAAAACAGACAAATCAAACAAACCTAATTCCAGATAATTGCTGTAAGTGGCACACTCGTAGATTCAAAAATCCAAGCTTTAGTCCATCTCTTATCCTAGTAAACCCCTTTCTTTCATCTAACAGCTGTAAGTGGCAAGCCTCTGTATTATTTACATCCAAGCCCATGTCCCTCTCTTAGCATGAAAGATTCCTAAGGAAAAATGACATTGCTCAAAACTGAGTTAAAGTTTCCTCCATCAGGATATCTCCCTTGTAAAGGAAATTATGGCATTACTGGATTCACATATCCCAGTTAAATTAATTCTCCTTTATAACCAAATACCCCAACAATTGTGATGAACAAGTGAGATATCTCCCTTTAGAGATGACAAATTCTCTCTCACTCAAACCCTTTAGCTTCAATCTTTGGCTTTGAACAAGACATAAATACTCATCTAACTTCAATCTTGGGCTTTGAACAAGACACCAAACATAATTTTTCCTCCCATAGAATAGGAGGAACTACGATTGCTCTGATTTCCCTATTTTCTTTAACGGGAATACATAGGCATAAGATTGCAAAATCTTAGCGAACACACATAACAAAAACTTTAGGTCCAGTACCTTACAAAAAACATCGGAAAACTCGTAAACAACAAAAATACTCTTTCAACACTCCTAAAGAAGAAACTTTCCCAACCCATGACAGATAAACACCAATAAGTAGATAACAGTAGAAATTGCTAAATGATCTATGGATAACAATATATAGGATGGTAATTGACAACTCCCCATTGTATAACCTGACCCCGGACCCCCTAATCTCTTAGCATTTGTTAAAGAAAACATTTGCGTGCAAGGTTAGTTTTAGATAGCTTCCCTTTCCTTTCCAACTTCATAGGATAAATAAGAAATAAGAAAGTAGCACCCAATTCTAACCAATGCGATAAGGTGGTCGCGCCACCGACAAAAATCGCACGCTACACTTCTTTGACGGTTGGACTGAGTAGTGCTCCAATTTTAACTTCTTTTCTCTCCTCTTCCAAACTCAACTTGACTGTTTCCAATGGTTCTTTATAAGGTTGAATGGACTCTTCCTCATGTCTGAGTAGTCGAGAGATCTCATCTGGAATTTCTTCGTCCTCTTCTTCTTCAGCTTCAAATACCGGGAACTCAAAGTTGGGAGAAGGCATTGGATCGTATGTTTCAATGGGGTTTAAAACAAATAATCAGCATAATGTGATGATTCTTTTTAGAAAAGACATAGAGAATGCAAAAGTGTGTGTAGTGTATTTTTGAAAACGTTTATTTTTATTTTGGGTTGTTTTTTAGGATTACCATTTTCTGAAAAGAAAAAAGTGAAAATAGCAATAAATGTAGGAATTGAGAATGACATTCTTATTTATGATTTGTCAATTCTTAAAACACAAACCCTATAAAACAAAACTCTTTCACTCTGGGCGAAGTAAAGAGGGGTATTTACAGAAAAGCAAACCCTATAAAACATCATTTTCACCCAGGCAAAGTGAAAGGTCAAAACAAAGACGAGGCAATTACTTTGAAACATGGACAATATCTGGGATATCAACAATGACCCAGTTGTTACGAACTCCTCTGTGGATCACAAAGTCTGGTACTTTCCTTCCAGGATTGCCTTTAGTGATAGTACTAGTTTCTGGCAGAGTCTGATCATTGGAGTCTTCTTCCTATGCAGAGTTACCGTAAGAGGTCTTTTCTGTTGTATTTTCATTAATATCTTCATTTTCAGGAGAATCTCCCTATCCAGATGGTCGGATGTCTTCATATCTAATAAGAGAGCATTTATGAGCAGTGTACTTCACTAGAAAGTCGTATTTGCCGCTTGGCTGCCCCAAAGTATCCCAAGTTCCTGACGGGATAGATGAATCATCTTCTTCAATGACATTGACTTCAGGAAATGCAAAGTTGATAAATTCTTATCCAGCGATTATTGCAACTTCATCAACATGATGTTTGACATCTTCAGGATTTTCCTGGTAAGGTCTCCATGACTCTGGGAGAACAAGTGGATTTTTCTCAAGGTCATTCAGCATATATGCATTCTCTGACTGACTCTTATACCCTGAATCTTCCATGTAAGGCTCCCAAATGGGAAAATCATCCATGGGATCATATGAGTTGTAATCTAAGTTGCCTTTCATCAAAGAATCTTCTTCCAATGAGTTAGGAGGAGCATGGCATCCTTCGGGATCACAATCTCCGTAGATCATTCTGACATCTGATCTTGGTATATATCTGGGACTTTGCTTTGGAGAGCAAAATGGTACGTATGTTTCTTCCTGTGATATATAACCTTCATTGTTGAAATATGATTTCCATTCTTCATCTGCATCGGAAAAGTCATTTTCCTCGATGCTGTGAACTTCTTGAGAAATTGGGTGGAGGAAGCCTCCATTGTGGAAGAAATCTTGAAAAGGACGAATGTTTTCATCCTTCTTTGTAGTCTTGATAAATGTCAGAGATAAAACGAGAACTTTTCTTGTCTTGTTATCAACAGGAACCACAACTTATCCCCATCCTCTATGTCACTGCTTCCTATTACTTGGAGAGCGTCTTTGTATGAGGAAATCAGCGTTCCTTTTTCTTGATGATTCTCATTGCTCACAGTGAGTGCTTGAAATTGAGTTCCAATGACTTTTTCTGGCTCTAAATACGAGAATGATGATAGGTGGCTCACAATTAAAGCTTGTTGTCCACATAATGTGACCAACTTGGACTTTACAAACTTCAGTTGTTGGTGAAGTGTTGAAGTAACTTCTCCTGCTTCATGGATTTGGAAAGTGTGAGGACCAATGGTTTCGGGAAGATCAACTTCACCGATAACTGTCTTTTTGGATCCATTAAAAGCTTTGACTATGATCTCGTTGCCTCTCATTGGGGTGCCTTGAAAATATAACCGTACCAGATTTGACCTTGGCATAACGTTCAAGGATGAACATGTGTCCACGAGCACGCCGGCTAAAGCATCATCCTAACAATTGACTGTGATATTGAGTTCCATGTTATGATTCTTGCCTTCCTCTGAAAGTTCTTCATCACTAAAACCCAAATTTTGCAGGAGGTGATGTTGGCCATAATGCTATCAGCCTGACCCACTATTATGCCTTGTTCAACAAAGGCTTGTTCCAAGACCTTTTGTAAAGCTTCTCTGTGAGCTTCTGAACTAAGCAAGAGAGATAACACGGATATCCAAGAAGGAATTTGTAATAGTTGATCCACAATGTCGTATTCATTTCTCTGGATGAGTTTTAAAATTTCATCGTTATTTTTCACAGGCTCTGTGCTGCTTGATTGACTAACTTGCTGGCTAGGAATTTCAGTTTGAGGTTCCTTTTCTTTTGCAGGCTCTTCGACTCCTCTGTTGAAGACTCGGCCGCTTCGGGTGACCCGGATGATATCAGCAATGTTGACAACGAATGGCAGCGGGACTTCTTTTCCATCTTCTATTATGGTCACACTGTACTTGTACGAAATAGCTTTCTCTGATTCGCATGGCACTGGACCTAGTAAGTAGATGACCAAAGGGGTTATCCGAGTCTTTCGACTGTCATAAGTCACCGCAGTTGGTTCCAGCATGGGGATGTTGGAAATTTTTCCACTTTCGAAAGGGATCTCCAAGCACTTTAGTTCATTGAGCACTGGAATTACAGTGAAAACATCCTCGTTAATTCCATAATTAACAGACTCTCTTTCATTGAAAACTGTGATTGTTCTTTTGTCCAACATGTCATACCCTAAATTTTGACCACAAGATTTCACATCCTTGTTCAAATCATCACCACAATATGAATGTATTTTCATACCCCACCAATTCTTTCAGAGATTGTTAAGTATCCACCACAACCAAGGATTAGGGTTTTTAAGCCCTCTCAGAGCATTTAGGCAAAGGATCAATCAAGAATTGACATGATCTTCAACTTGTCAAGCCTCTCAAGCATCCATGAAACATCAAGAGGTCTCCCACATCAAGAATCTCACACAAGAATGCAACATTTCAAGTTGATTAAGCCTCAAGATCATCAATGTCACCAAATTAGGGTTTTGGTCGACCAAGGCCTCCAGAGAGAAATTTTCATCTGGGCATGAGCTAATACTTCAATATATGATTCAAGAAGCTTAAAAGAACCTCATGAGTCAATTCATAAGTTCAAACTAGTCTCAGGGGGTGCATCCATCAAAAATCAAGGATTAGGGTTTTGACCTAATTCGATCCCTAAGTTGACTTTTGGAGCAAGGAATGAGCCAAAACCTCAAGGTATGCTTTAAGGACCTCATATACATCATATTGATCCATTCACAATATTGGATTGATTCAAAGAACTTGGTTCATAAGCAATACAAGGATTCAAATTCATCTGGACCACAAACTAGGGTTTTTGAGAAAAAGTCAACCATACCTTTGACTTTTGAGAAAAGCATGATCTCAAACATTGGGACATGATTCAAGAAACTCAAAAACACCTTTGGAATCCATCCATTAGGTTCAATTTATCCCAAGGACTTGATTTCATAAAGGATCACAAAGTTCAAGTTCCATTTAATATAAAAAGTCAACTGTGATCAAAACCAAGTTTGACTTTTGGGATTTTTTTGCAAACATGGCCTCTTTAAGTAAAAAAAATGTTAACGTGTGATTTGGATCATCATCAATCAAGAAAAATCAAGAAAAGTGAGGTTACATGCAAAATGGGCAACCTTGAGAAACTTGGAATTTCACTAATTTATGGAAAATAAAGATTTTTACCCAACTTTGCAAGGCCATAACTTGGAATTCAAGCAAGCATTTTCTTCCATCCAAAGCTCATATGATAGCTCATCTTACATACAACAATATTGTGAAGCAGAAGTACCTCCAAAAAATGCTTAGATTTTGAGTTATAAGGCCATAAAGTTAGGGTTTCATAAGATTTTGAACTTTGACACTTAGAATTTTTTAGGCAGAATCTGTCTCATGTTTTGTCCAACTTTGGAGGTATTTTTCATTATTTTTCATTATATGATATACAAGATTTCCAAAAAGTATAAGAACTTCCATTAATTCAACTTGAGCAAGGAGTTATGGACCTCACAACCTAGCATCATACAACTTATTTTTCCAAGACAGTTTTGCACATGCCACACGATTTTATCATTTTGATGACTTTGCAAACCTTGTCATCACACAAGATCAACATCAAAGATGCAATGTACTTGTTCTCTGCAGAAGTATCACAACATAGAGTCCAATAAGTCAAGAATTCTAGCCAAGCATGTGAAGAATCATCACTGAAAAAGCCTTGAATTTCAACTTTGTCATTTGACATTAATATGATGCATTGAGGTGGAATGGATCAAACACAAATCAGTCAGGACATGTCCAAAAATTGGAAGACTTCAAACCTGCAAAATTGATGGGAGTCAATGCATAGATATACTAGAGGAGACTTGAGGTACCTTAGACTTCAAGTCATGCTACATAACAAAATCCATTGGATAATAGCATGCTCCCTCATCCATTCAATATTCCTCCAAAAACAAACTTGTTCTCCTATAAATAGGAGTTGTTTCTGATCATTTGAGAGACACCAAAACAATACCAAACCTTTGTTTTCTCATTCTCCCTCTCTTACTTCAAATTTCAAAGTTTCAAAGGGCAAAGTTGAAATTCTCAAAACCAGAGCCTAAACCACTCAAACAACCGTCCAAACACATCATAAATCATCCATTGGAGGTGTCTAAACGCTCACTTTCATCTCAAATCACCAAAATCAGAAAGTCAACCATCAAAACCTCAAATTTTGACTTTTCTGCATTTTTCAAGCCATGTCTTGATTTAATCACTCTCAAAGCCAAACAACACTTCAAACACTCTCCAAATATCATCCCTAAGTTGTTCCAACAAGTGTTCCTCAACTGTAACACCAATTGAGGGAGTTGCCATTTTGGTCACTTTTGCCAATTTTGCAAGAAAGAGGTAGATTCTGTTCCAGAGGTTTTCTTTGGATTTTGATCATCCTAAAAGATTCCAAGGGATCTATTAGAGGTGTCCAAGGCATTGATTTGCTTCTGTCACGAGTATCTTGAAGGTTAGCAAGTGGAGCTTCAAGAGGTAAGCGCATATGAACTTGAACTTTGTGAAATATGCATTGCTTTGATGTACATTGATCATGAACATGTCATACATATCATATTTGTTGTGTTTGAACTGTTTTGCCATGCTATTATTGATTGTATAGAGTTGTAGCATAGAACTTGCAAAATTTGACCTATTTTGAAACCACTATCGAGTTTTAAAATGTAAGAATTTTTAGAAATATCTAAGACCACCATTGGATTACTCATGAAATTCTAGGTAGGATCCATCTTTATTTCATCCATTTTCATGGAGAAATGAAGAAGTTATGACCTTCTTACATTTGAACCAAAACTTGGTTCTTGCCCAGCCATGGCGCCTTGGGCCAGGCCTAGGTCATTTTGTCACCCTTATGTATTTATGGGGTGGGTTTGATACACTGATGTATCACCACCCCAGTGGTTGCAGCGTGTGTTTTCAAGTGTGTTTGCGTTGGAGGGCGTGGCTTCAACACCCACCCATGCCATTTTTCCCATTTTTCGCATTTTTCACTTTTTTTAACATTTTTCAAAATAATTTTAAATAATTATATTTTTTAATCAATTTTAATTATTTTAAATAATTTTTTGCACAAATATTACTCACATATTAAAATATTTTATTCACCCAAAAAAATCACAAACAATATTTTATTTGATATATTTTTAATATATTTAAAAATATTGTTTTAAATTGTTTTAAATGTTTTTAAAATAATTTCTTTTTCTTGATTTTTAAAACCCAAATGATTTTAAATATTCATGTGAATAACATACTTTTTTCATAAACCTTAATCATTGTTTATAACATGATTAATGATTTTTGTATACATATTTTATTTGATTTTTCTTTGAAAAATAATCTAAAAATATGAAATTAGGGTTTTGTTTGTTTCAATCTTTCAAACTTCATTTCAACACTCATGGGTCTCTATTAGAGTGTAAGACTCAACCCTCTTTATAAATAAACCACTTCATGCGCCTATGTTATAGTATAAGTCCCGACGCGCTTTTCAAAATCACGGTACGATCACTATTTTCAAAACAATATTTGGGCCTCTAATAGGAATGTACGTCTCATCCCTTTGTACATAAACTATGTTTTAAACAATAATCTTGGGCCTCTAATAGAGTGTAAGACCCAACACCCTTCCTTAAATAGAAAGTGTTTTAGCCTCATTCATCATGGGCTTTGTACAGGATACAAATAATCACCTGGGCTTCTATCCAAAGAATAAGACCCACCACCTTTCTCAATTCAATTCTTGTTTATATACTTGTTCATATGTCTGTATATACACCTGTGCATATCTTGTTAAGTTTCTCTTAGAATTCAAGTCATCCTCAGTTTAGACTAGTTCAAGCAATTGGATCCTTTCGATCAGCATAACTTAGTTCAAATAACTAGTTCCCCCTGTACAAAGGAATACCGTTGGCCTCCTCTTGGGCCTTATCCCAACATTATGGCCTCTTCTTGGGCATCATACAATGAATCTCACCAGAAGATAGCCTCCTCTTGGGCTTTGTTCAATCTGATCAACCTTGAAACAATTCAATAAAGAGACGATTATTTCTCGGTGAAACCTCTTCTTTAATCCCTTTAACCCTGGAACAGTTCAACAAAGAAATGATTATTTCTCGGTGAAACCTTTCTTGAAATCTTCCTAGACTTGGAAAGTCTCAATCCCCAGCCTCCTCTTGGACTTCATACAAGGACCCTCAGGTTTCCTAGAAGCATCCCTAGCCTCCTCTTGGGATTTATACAAGAACCCACAGGCTTCCTAAAAGCATAGGATAGATCCCAGTCACCTCTATCCCTACACCAGTCCCCAGGAGAGTAAAAGCCTCTAAGGCATTCAAGCTTATCCTTTTAAGTCTCTCCCAACCCTCAACAAGGTTTGGCTTCCATCTTTAAGATCCCCAGCCAGAACCATGTTACCATCAACAAATCCATAAAAGTATCAGTGCCTCATGGTAGCTGATAATTCAACTCTTCTATAACACCCAACAAGGGTTAGTTTTCCTTTTTAATGCCTCAAAATAAGTCTAGACATTCTTCTGGATTTAAATAATTCCCAACAAGAGTCAGCCTCCTCTTAGGCTTCATATAATGATTTACCCAGTTAGCCTCAATCTCGGGCTTTGTACAAGATAGATATCACACTCCCCGGTTGATTCAGTCTTCTTTCTCTTCAGCTTCATCATCTTGGGCTTTAAACAAGATACTCAAATAAAACATGGAGTCAGTTCTCAACCCTTCTTTAAGCTTCAACCTTGGGCTTTGATCAAGGCACAAGATCCATCATCCCTACAGGTGAGACCATGAGTCCTCTCCGTAGGAGGAAATTTCCTCTATGCATCACATATCAAAACAAACAATCAGACCCCTTTTTTCCAGATATTTGATGTAAATGGCACACTTGTTGATTCAAAATCCAAGCTGGAGTCCCTCATTTATCATGGCAAAAATTCTCTTTCATCTAAGTGATGTAAGTGGAAAGCCTCTGGATTCTACACATCCAAGCCAATTGTTGCAGTGAGAATCAGATATCAAGCTATTAGTTAACTTGAATCACAAAATATGAAGTTCACCACCGAGCTTTGATTTATCCAAAGGAAAGGGTAAAGATTAAAGAAAACCCTAAGTGCGCTGTGTAACAATATAGCTAGAGATCTAAGGTTCGGGGGTTGGTTATACCTAGGGAAGGTGTTAGCATCCTAGATATCTGTAGTACTCTACAGGAACCTCTTGTTTGTATTTGTGTTATGTTATTGTTTGCTTGCTAAGGAATGTGCTAAGGTAAGGTAGAGACCTATGGTAAAGACCAAGGTGCTAAAGGTAAAGACCTAATGGTAAAGACCTAAGTATGTACACTAAGTATGCTCGCCAAGACGTCATATCTCGTGCCTACATATTCTAATAAGGATGGAATCAGAGCATTTGTAGTTCACCTCACTAAGGGTGAGGAACTCTTAATAATGATCAAGGTTATAAAAGGGAATGAGTATTCATCATCATGATACTCACATAGAGTTAAAGAACTCTCTAAGTCTAGGTTGTAAGGTAAAATGGCTCGACAAGATATCGCATCTTGTGCCCACATATCCTGATTAGGAATGAGGAATCAGAGCCTTCGTAGTTCGCCTCAACGAGGGATGAGTAACTCTTGATAATGATCAAGGTTCCAAAAGGGAATGAGTACTCATGATCATGATACTCACATAGAGTTAAAGAAATATATAAGTTTAAGTTGAAAAACTAACCTAAAGGATTGACTTTAAACAAAGTCAAAGGGGGAAGTGAGTACACATGATGATGGTTCTCACATAGAGTTTAAAAACTCTAAACCTAACTCTAAGTTGTAAAACAAGAATGGCTCTAATAAGGCCAAGGAGGGATGATCCTAAAAAGGTCACAAAGTGAAAAAAGAAAGGTCAACACTATCTTAGAAGAATGACTTATAAGTCAACAAGATAACCTTCCTTTGGAATTGTATTGAAGAATTGTCAAATGAAGCAGGCAACAAAAAAATCATAACAGGAACATGAGAGTCATCCATAAGATTTTATCGGGAAATATTTACAAATCTCACCAAGGAGAGAAACGAAAAGTTAGTAGTTAAAGAAATTCATAGAAATTAAAAATTGAAATGAAATAGGATTGAAAATGGTCTAATCTTAATAATAATTCCTCGATAAAAATTGACAACCATGACTCTTGACTTTCATCGACAAAAAATTAAAAGAAATTGAAATAAAAAATAAAGTGGTCTCATATTGATCACAGTTTTGTCTATTTAATGAAATCGACCAAACCATGATCTTTTGTTATATCATTGACCAAAAATCAAAAAAGGGCATTAAAAGTAGAATCGAATTGGTAATGAAAATAAAATCAAGAAGGAAAGGAGAATCATAATGAAAATATCAAGAGAAAAATATTGACATAATAAATATATATAAACAAAATCCAAATCAAGAAATTTAAAAAGAAAAAACCAAAAGTTAAAGAAAATTTTACCCCATACCCCTACATTTATCCCCATACCCCTACAAATTTTTTAAAATTCCAATTTTGTCTTTTATTTTTTATTTATATTTTTTTACTTTTTACCGTACAGTCATACAAGTTCAAAAGTAATTTTTGTCATTATTCGACGAGAACCGGAGAACATAGGGCAAGGATTTCCGGAATCATTTTTTTTAAACCGAAGAACTTGACTACAAGAAATCCGGTTACTGTTTTTAGTGAACCGGATAACACAACCATAAGTTATCCGGTTTGTATTTTAGAGGCAATGTTTGTTAACCGGATAACTTGTCTCCAAGATATCCGGTTTGTATATTTTTCTTCACCGGATTTCTTGTTGTCAAGTTATCCGGTTTTGGTTACTATTCAACTGGATAACTTGGTCCATAGTTATCCGGTTCATTTTTTTTTAATTTTTTTTTAATTTAAGTTTGTTTAGGAGACATGGACATTCCTTTGATGATATGTGACAAAGACCAGACAGGTGTAGATACAATAGAAATATTCTTGACTACAGAAAAATTTCCTACAAGAGAAAAGGTGACTAGGTGGATTAAGGAGTTTGGACTGAGGAATAGAGTCACTGTTATTATAACCCGTTCGGACACCAATACTGGAAAGAGAGGAAGAAGTGACAAGGTTATATTTGGCTATGATAGAGGTGGAAAATACAAAGAAGGGGATAGCGAAACACAAAGTGCTACCAAAAAATGTAATTGTCCTTTCAAAGTAAGATCAACACCTTCAAAAGATGGTTCTGGTTGGAAAATTGATGTAAAATGTGGAGTTCAAAACCATGGTTTACCTGATAGATTTGAAGGCCATGCGTTTGTAAGTCGACTCAATGATGATGACCAACAACATATAGCTGATTTGTCAAAACGTCATGTTCCTCCAAGACACATATTGTTGTCATTGAAAGAACGAGATCCGGAGAGTGTGACTTGAATCACCCAAATATATAAACACAAGAGTAAGATTAAAAAAAAAACATCAGGGGCCCTAGAACAGAAATGCAATAGTTGTTTAAATTGATAGAGGAATCTGATTATGTTTATTGGAGTAGGAAAAAAGATGAGTCAGAAGTTGTGAGAGATATCTTCTGAGCCCATTCAGACTCTGTGAAGTTGTTGAATCTATTTTCTATTGTGTTGATTATGGATAGTACTTACAAAACCAATAAGTATAGGCAACCTTTGTTTGAAATAGTTGGTGTGACATCAACTGAGTTAACATTTTCTGTTTCATTTGCCTATATGGAATCTGAGCAAACAGAGACTTTGTGCTGGGTACTAGATAAATTGAAACAGTTATTTACTAAACAAGGACTATGGCCACAAGTAATTTTAACTGATAGAGATCTTGATTTGATTAAAGTAATTGAAATAGTATTTCCTACGACGGTTAATTTGCTGTGCCGATTTCACATAAACAAGAATGTGAAAGCGATGTGCAAGGAGTATGTTGTGAATGACATGCGAAAATCGATAGAGGAGCTTTGGTATGAACTTGTAAAAGATAGTGATGAGGTGGAATACCATCAAAAGTTGAAATTGCTTAAGCATACATGTTTAGAATATGGACATTTTCTGGATTATGTGAAAGACACATGGTTGACACCTCATAGGCATAGATTTGTTGAAGCTTGGATCAATAAAGTGTTGCATTTAGGCAACATCACTACTAACAGGTAATGTGTTTGTTTTATAGCCATAGTTTGTTTATGGTAATGTTACTGATACTTTGTCTGAACTTCTTTTATTTTTGTTAGAGTCGAATCTGCGCATTGGAAGCTGAAGCAAATGTTGGAGAACAGTTAAGGTGATATGTGCAAGTGCTGGGAGGCTATGAATGGCAACATCAAGGTTCAAGTGGGCAATATTAGAGCTTCGTTTCAGAAGAGTTTTTATGAGGTTGAGCATGCACACACTAGTCCATATTATTCGAATTTGCGTGGATCAGTATCTAGAGCTGCTTTGCGGCACATTGCTGAAGAGTGGCATAGGGTTGACATGGTGGGTACAAACACCCAGATGCGCAGGTGTTTTCGTAGAACAGTATACGGGTTACCATGTGCCTGTGAGTTAGGGAGATACACATTGAGTGGTGAACCAATACCAATTGATGCTATTCATATCCATTGGAGGAAACTGAGTATGGAAGGTGAACAAGAGGTAGATACAGAGGATGGAGCAGAGGTGGATATGGCAAATGTGATTGAAGCACTGTGGAAGAGGTTTCATTCATTAGATCTTGCAGGAAAGAGAGCACTAAAAAACAGGGTGTGCAAAATTGCTTACCCCACTACAACAAAGATGGTACCACCACCTGAAAAAATAAAAACCAAAAAAGGAGTGAAGAGAAAAGGGAAGAAATCTGTTGGGTATGATGTTTATCGTGATCCTTCGTATCATGAGTATGTTGATCAAGAACACAACAATTCCCAAAAATCTTCAAAGAAGCCTTGTTCGCAGTTATCCCACACCTCAAAGAACAAACCATCTCACATGTACATTGTACAATTTCCAGAACATATAAGACCATTTATTGATGAAATTGTTGTTGTAAAGGATGATGGAAATTGTGGGTTTAGAGCTATTGCATCTTTGCATGGATATGGTGAGGAAGGGTGGTCAATGGTTCGTCGTGATTTAGATAATGAAATGAGAGGTCCCAGAAAAAGTCTATATGAGAAGTTATTTGAAACTAATTATTCAAAAGTGAGAAAATCTTTGTTGATATCATCTTTAGGTTCTCAGCCATTTGATAAATGGATGACACTACCAGAAATGGGTTATGTGATAGCAAATCGGTATAACATCATTCTTGTCTCACTAAGTGCTCTTAGTTTGAGTTTCTTCCCTATGACGACTGCACATAGGCCTAATGTGTCGATTTACTGCATTGGTTTTGTAAACTCAAATCATTGGGTTCAGGTAAATTTTATAGTTTTTTATATTACTTAATTCTATACGATTTACGTTTTACTTCTAAACTTTCTTAACAGGTAAATATGAATGAGGGATTTCCCTTGCCACCAGTCACAACAGATTGGAGAACACATCAGACATCAGATGCAACATCATGGATAATTAGATTTGCTGGATGTTTACAACACTGGCAACAACTTACGCCCGTGCTCCCAACACATGTTAATTTATGATCGATGTTTAACTTCATATTATTTTTTTCCGTTATTTTGAGTGATGTTTACCTACATATTATTTTTTACATTTTTATGATTGACGTTTAACTTCATATTATTTTTTACATTTTTATGAGTGACGTTTAACTTCATATTATTTTTTATATTTTTTATGTATCATCAATCATAATATAATTCTAAATACTATCACATAAATATAAATCATAAGTCTGAATAATACATGAGTCTAAATAATAATACATAAATAACCTATCTACCCTGAGGTAATGGTCCACCCTGAGCCAGATGTAGTGCTCGAAATATCTCAACAAAATCATCATCATCCTCCTCGGCATCGTGACGAGCGAGATAGCGACGCAGCTCATGTGAAATATGTCGTAACCTCGGATCTGCCGAACCATCATTAAACTCTGGAACTGGAACCTCACTGGCCTCCCCCTGAGGTGGTATCAAAAGAGGATGGGAAATTATGTAGTACCAAGCCATATATTCAGCCACCGTATCATACGGAGTATCTACAAACTCGACCTGATGTAGCAATTGCGAGACGCTCGTATGGTAAGAAACCCACTCGAAATGTATATCAAGTGTATCAATATCAGGTAGATGAGATGGGATGAACTGCCTGTATCCAAACTGGTGTAAACATCTGTCAGGTAAATAAAGCACAGATGTACCATACCACTTCAGGCCACCCCTGTACAAACATATATCAGTAAATGGTATGGTCTGTCTGTGATCCTCGAACGGGCACCAAATGACATCAGTAGGTGTCAATCCATCAAGCACTGCCCTAATCTCATCCACCTTCTGCGTCCCTTGCCTGTATTGCCACTTCATCGCTCTGGGAAGTGGAGTACCAACACCAGATATCTTCGAAAATGCTCTCTTCCCAACAGTTGGGAAATACTCGTGAATCCACACTGTGACACATCATGAATATCATCAATTAAAAGTATTGTAAATAATATAATACAAATCTAAATGAAAATAAAATTAAGCAGTTGTACCTGTAGTAGAGAGGCATATCCACCAAGCTGTTTGCAACTATAGAATAAAGCATCTCCGAGATATCTATACAATGTAACAAGAACAGCAGCCCCCCAAGAGTATCTACCACATGTTTCCAAGTCCTGAAACAGTGGTAAATACTTTGCCTCTACAAGAGGAAAGGTCTTATCTGTACAAATAGTGCAGCCTAGTAGAAACAACATATACGCCCTAGCCGCATAATCAAATCTGCTATCAGCTCGCAGACGGACAAATAACTTCTTCAACCAATCAAGCCTATAGTAAGGACCCCTGTTTGCACGAATCTCCTCAGCTTCTTCCTCCAGTGTAGCACCCATTAGACTAATAGCCTGGGTAATAGAATCCGAGTCAGTAAACCCTTGTGCAGGGTCACATAACTCCCCTCTAATAGGTATATGAAGGAGGCAAGAAACATCGTCCAATGTAATCGTCATCTCGCCAAACGGCATATGGAATGACGATGTCTCGGGATGCCACCTCTCCATAAATGCAGATAACAGATTCTGATCTATCCTCGATAAATTGGTATTCTGCAGAGAGGATAAACCAGAATTAGATACCCATCCCTTAATCACACGTGGGAGATGTGATGGAGCCCATCCAATCAGTTTGCTGCCATGTGCAGCAACCTTAAGCTCCTTCTTCGGAACTCTCTCCTGAAAAATAAATCGTAGAATATGTCATAATACATAAATAATTAAAATTACATTTTATTCAACATAGAAAGGTCATAGATTTACTTACTTGGCCATCCCACAAATAACGAGCCACATGGTTCTGATACCACACCAAAAGTGATGTATCAGTCGGTCCTCCCGGAAATGGTGGAAGCGGTGGAATGTGAGCTGCTGCTGGTACAGGTGGATGATCAGCTATCCGATCTTCAGCTGGAATATCAAGTGCGCAAACTACTGATCCATCCGCATACCATCGATAGATAAATCCGTCAAGTCCTCTAAAACAGCGATCCACTGTAAAAAAAAATTAAAAATCGAAACAAAACTGAAAAACTCAGCATCTAGTTTTCCGGTGAAGAAATTAACAAATCGGATAACTGAGCATCAAGTTATCCGGTGAAGGAAATACACAAACCAGATAACCGAGCATCAAGTTATCCGGTGAAGGAACTACACATTCAGATAACACGGTGGCATGTTATCCGGTATGTGTCAACGAAAAATATAGAACCGGAACTAAATTACTTGAGTTATCCGGTTGTTAATTTTTTGTTCTCCGGATGTAGCCCACGTGTGTTCTCCGGAAGTGTATTTTTTGTGATCCGGAAGTAGTCTCAGTGTGTTCTCCGGAAGCCAACGTTTGAGTGTTTTTTACCGTTTGTAACAAGACAAAATGAGAAAGAAAAATAAAAATTTTCAAAGAATACTATTTATATGAGGGTATTTTCGTCAAAAAAAATTGATGAGTAGGGGTATGAGGATAAATGTAGGGGTATGGGGTAAAATTTTCAAAGTTAAAATAAATAAAAAGAGGACTAAAACCCAAAGGAATCACATGGTATGATAAAACAAAGAGGTGGTACAAAAAGAGAACACACATGCCTTTAGGCCGAACACGGTCCACCAAAGAGTTGAAATGGATTAGGTTACAAAAACAAACTTGGTTCATCAACAGAATAACAACATAAAGTCGTTTTCACTTTAAAGAAAAACAAAGCCACGGTCAACAAAAGCCAAAGTAGTTATCAGAAAAAAACCAATAGTGAGAAAAAAAAATCCTAGACGATGAAGGTCATGGTTTTAAAAGAAACAACCAAACCCATTCTTCATTTTCAAAGAAAAATAACAATCTGCAGCAAATCAAAATCACGGCGAAAATGGATTAACACAGTTCAGAAACTCAACACGGCACCTGTCGAGGTTCAACCTTCTTCGATTGCGAACCGTTCTGCATTAAATTTGGGACGGTTAGTTCGATTTCGTTTTTCAGTTCACTTTTCCTCTTCGTCTTCTCTTTCTTCTAGTTTCTGGATCTATTGGGTTCTGAAGTTGGTGTTGAGTGATTTCGGGTTGTGATGGTGAACGAAAGGGGTTGTCGAACAATGAGGATGTTGAAGTTATGAAAGGGAATTGGGTTTGAAAGTTTGGTTCTGTTGTTGATGGTTTTTTAAAAACAACCGGTTTGAGTGAGGTTTTTTTTTTGGGAGCTTTTAGGGTTGATGATGAAGAAGGCATGTGGTTTAGAAGGTGAAGGTTTGCTGAAAGTGGGTTATTGAAGAAAATGATTTGAAGGAAAGGGTAGATGAAGCCGAGTAAATTTTTTTGTTGTGGAGTATTCATTTTCTGAAGCTTGAAGGAAAAGAGAGTTTTTGGTTTTTCGAAGGTTGTTTCAAGGTGTGGAGTGGCGGTTGGGAAGAAAAGGGTTTGAGGTTCAAGGTGATGGTTTGAGTGAGTTAAGGGAGGAGAAGGGTTATTTCGAGTGGTTGAAAAGAGAATGGTTGTGGAGGTTTGCGATGTTGTTGATTTGAGTTTGTGTGAGGAAGATTGGTTGAGTTGATTTTGTTGTTGTTGGTAAACAAGAAGAATCCCCAGGAGTGAGGAGAATGGGCGCGTTTCTTATGTTCCCCCTGTTCTATCTATATCCTTCTTTTCTTTTTTCTTTTAAAACCAAAATAGTAGACTTGTGTTTTTAATTGAATTGGCTTTTTTCTACGTGGTTACTTTCAATTGCAGGATTGTGCAGATTGATGGTGATGCTACAGTGCATGATTGGCGTGGTTGCACCTGGCTTGGCTGATAGCTGGTTGTTTGTACGGTTTTGGTCTTTTTGGCTGGTAGTGAGTTGGCTTATGGAAAGGTTTTCATTTGGATTGTAGTGTATTGGGAGCAGGGTTTGTGTCCTTGCTAAAGGTTTTTGGCGAATTTTGGGGGGAGTTTTGCGTGTTGGGGGTGGTAGGATGTACGGTTTTCACAGGTTTTGTGTACATATCAGCTATATGGGAGTAGAGCTTGGCTGGTTTTACAGCTAACAAATTTTGTTTGTGATAGCAGGCAGATTTTGGAGGCTATGAATGTACGGTTGCTTGGACTTGTAATGTGATAATAATATTAACTAATAAATAATAATAATAGTAATAAACATAATGACAAAAATAATACTCCTTCCGGTTCATAATGAGTGATCCAGTTGACTTTTCACACAGATTAAAAAAAAGGAATAAATGAAGGAAAAAGAATGATACTTTTACTAAAGTACCCCTATGATGTATTGGAAATGATGAAAGTAATATTAATTAAAGGGTAAAATAGGAAAAGTTACATTGGAAATTGAAATGGGTCATATATTTTGGGACACCATTTTATTCTAAATGGGTCACTCATTGTGGGACGGAGGGAGTAATAATAATATATGACAAAAATAATAATAATAATAATAATATGTGACAATAATAATTAAAACTACTAATAATAATAATAATAATACTAATAATAATAATAACAATAGTAAAAATGATAATAATAATAATAATAATAATAAATAAATAATAATAATAATAATAATAAAAAGAAAATAATAATAATAATGAGATAATAATAAATAAATAGAATATTAGCAAAGAGGATAAATGAATTTTGAAAAAATAAAATTCTAAATCAAAACCTAAGGTTCTAAAGACGAAGAATTAATAGTAAGATGAAACAAATAAAATTCTATCAAAATGAGAGTACATGACAAAAATCAAACAGAAAAAACACAATTATGAACGATGGACTACATGAATGCACATGCGAAGATGGTTGACCTAAAATGATATGAAAAATGATCAAAGGATCTGAGGGTAAAATTTGGGGTATATGTCATACCCCAAATTTTGACCACTAAGATTTCTCATCATTGTGAAAATCATCATCACAATATGGATGTACTTACATGCCTCATCAATGTCCTCAAGGATTGTTAGGCATTCTCTACTACCAGAGATTAGGGTTTCAAGCCCTCTCAGACACTTAGACAAAAGATCAATCAAGAAAGGACGTGATCTTAAACTTTTCTAACCTCTTCAACTCCTACAAAGGATCAAGAGGTCTCCCACAACAAGAATCAAGCACAAGGTTGCAGCATTCCAAGTGGATTAAGCCCAAGATCGCCAGTGTCACCAAATTAGGGTTTTGGTCGACCAGGGCTTCCAGATGGAAATTTTCCTTTAGGCATGAGCCAATGCTTTAAAACATGACCTAAAATACTCCAAGGGGCCTCATGAACCCAATCATCAAGTCAATTTATCCTCAGGGGATGCATTCATCAAAAATCAGGAATTAGGGTTTTTTGACCTAATCCAACCCTAAGTTGACTTTTGGGACAAAACATGAGCCAAAACCTCAAGATATGATTTAAGGGCCTCAAATATACTAAATTGATCCATTTGCAACAATGGAATGATTCATGAAGCTTGATTCACAAGTTTCATTTTCATCTGGACCACAATTAGGGTTTCGCGGGAAAAATCAACTGTACCTTTGACTTTTGACCAAGACATGCTCCCAAACTTTGGGACATGATTCAATACACCCTATAACACCTATGTAACATACCCATTAGGTTTGATTTAGGTCAAGAACTTGATTTCACCAAGGATCTCACAGTTTGAATTCATCTGATAAAAAGTCAACTGTGCACAAAGTCAAGTTTGACTTTTTGAGATTTTTCACAATTGTGGTTCCTTGACCCTAAAACAATGATAATGTATGATTTGAATCATAATTCATCAAGAAAAATCAACAAAAGTGGGATAACTTGTAAAAGGGGTAACCATAAAAACTTAGAATTTTTCTAAGTTATGGAACAAAGTGGCTAGGGTACCAACTTCCAAGGATCATAACTTGAGATCCAAGCAACCATTTTGAGTGATCCAAAGATGGATTTGTAGCTCTCATGACATACTTTAAAAGTGTCAACTACAACTCATTTCAATTCCTCATGGACTTTTAGTTATGGAGTGATCAAAGTGGCTGAAAACCCAAAAATGACATTTTTCCAACACTTAGTGAAATTTTCACTAAGTCAGAATCTGCCTCATTTTTTCCCAAAAGTAGAGGCATTTTTCATTGTAATTCAAGTTGGATCAAAACCAAAGTTGGACATTATATTGAAATAGGATACATCAGCTTTCCAAATTGTCTAAGAACTCTATCAAATTCAATCTGAGCTAAGAGAGGTGATGACTGCAACATGCCTTGATGCAAACTGTCATGCAAGTAGATTTGTGTATCATGGCTCGATTTGTGCAAATTGAGCCACTCCAAGCCTTGTCACCATTTTGGACACATCTGAGGATAAAACAAAAGAGGGGTGATCTGATCCCCAAGCCTCCCAAGTCCAAGGAGCTACATTAGCCCTAACAAACCTAAAAAGCCTAAAGGGGACAAGATTCCAATTTTGTTTCCAAGCCTTCAATGGGTGCACCAAGGTTGCATGAATTGAGTCTCTTCCAACTGAATTCAGCCAAGACTTTTCCAAGAACTAGGGAACCACAGCTCTGTGCCCTAACCTCTAGTCAATGGCTAGAGGAGACTAATGATTCCTTTGGATCAAACTTGGCCAACAGCCTGTACCTATTGCCATTCACTATTGCTGCCAAAAAAAACTTGACACACTATAAATAGAGCTCATTTGTGTTCAGTTTAAGTACACCAAAGCACAACAACAAATGCTTTCCTCAAAATCACCTCTTTCACTCCAATTTTGCCTTCTAAAGCAAGTCACTATCGGATTTTGAGTTTGGGAACAATTCCAGTCAAACCAATCACTCACACACCTCATAAACATCATATGTGAGCGGATCAAACTCTCATTTGTGACCTGAAACACAGAAATCACAAAGTGACCTTTCAAAACCTCAAAACTTGACTTTTTTGCATTTTTCAAGCCATGTCTTGATTCAGTCACTTTCAAAACCAGATAAAACCTCAAACACACTCCAAATATCACCCTTGAACTGTCCCAAGTGGTTTCCCCCATCTGGAACACCATTTGAGAGAGTTGTCATTTTGGCCACTTTTGCCCCTTTTGCAAGAAATAGCTCAAACTTGTTCTTGAGGATTCCAGCTGTTGGTGTTAATTCTAAAAGCTTCTAAGGGATCATTTATGAGTGTCTAAAGCATCAAACCACTTCTGGAATAAGGCACTTGGCAGATTGCACAAAAGCTCCAAAAGAGGTAAGCCTCACACTTTGAACTTTCTGAAATATGCATTGCTTTGAAGTCCAATGATCATAAACATCTCATACATGTTATATATGTTGTGTTTGCATCAATTCATCATGTAATTCATGCCTGTTCATGTGGTAGCACAGAAAATGCAATTACAGGCCTTTTTCAAAACCACAATCGGATTTTGAGTTAGGGATGTGATATGAAAAAACTACTACCACCATTGGATTCCTTGTGAAATTCTAGGCAGGATAGAACTAAATTTTGTCCCAATCCATGGAGAAATAAGAAAGTTACAAGCTTCACGTTTTTGGCCAAAATCTTGCCTTGCCTTGCCTTTGCCAGGCCAAAAACAAAGCATGCCTTATGTATTTCTAGGCTGGGTTGGATACACGGATGTATCACTACCCCAGTGGTAGAAGGCGCACACTGCACACAAGAGGTCTGGGGTTCGAATCCCCCTCGCCCCAGACCCTATTTTTATTACTTTTTCCATATATTTTAATATTTGTCATATTATTATTAATGTTTTGGAAAATTAATTTCTCTCTCATTTTTAATTAGTTTTTATTGGTTCTTTTTGCAAAAAATTACAAAAACATTAAAATATTTTATTCCATGTAAAAATCAAAAAAATATTGTTTATTTCATATCTTTGATATTTTTGTAAAGAATTACTCTTTTATTTGTTTTAAAACATTAAAAATATTTATTTTTCTTGATTTTGCAAAGTGCAAATGATTTTTAAATCATCCCATGATCAAAACATGATTTTTTCAAGTATAAATCCAAGATCACAATGTCTTTTCATCTATTTGATTATTTTAATTGAATATTTATTCAATTAAAATACATTTAGAAACCAAAAATTAGGGTTTTGATCATTACCACCCTATCAAACTTTTTCAAACACTCATGGGCCTCTAATAGAGTGTAGGACCCAACCTCTCTTTAAAACCAAAATAGTTTGGGCCTCAGTCATTGTATAAGACTCACTGTGTTTTCAAAAACTTCGGCGTGATCGCCTTTTTTCAAACAAAAAAACATTGGGCCTCCCCTCGTGTTGTAAGCCCCATTTATTTTCCTTAAATAAAACTTTTTGGGCCTCAGCCACTTGTATAAGTCCCTATACAAATTCAAAACAACGGTACGATCACTGTTGAATTTTGGGCTTCTCCTTGAGCTGTAAGCCCCAATATTTGCTCAAAATACTTTCTCCTTTTATTTTGAACTCAAATATATTGTTGTTATTTAAACTTTCTTTGTTGAACAACTAACAAAACAGCATGGAAGCTCTACAACGGGTAAGTGTTTACCTGCTTTCTTTATCAGCTTACATATATATAACTGTATTGTGGGAAGCGGCGCATGGTTAGTCTTCTTTCATACCTTTTAAATACTTGTCATATATCAACTGTATATATACTAGTATAATTATTCAGAGTTTTTCTCCGGCAACTACGTCCAGTACTAGGTAAAGCCAGTTGATCACTCTTTAATGCAGTCAAAACTAGATCCCCCTTAGGATTCCAGATATAGTCTTGCCTCCTCTTGGGTTAATTCAATATTGAACAAAGAGAAAGGCAGTATTCTCGGTGAACCTTTTCTCAGACTGTCACCCCTAGAAATTGTCAAAGAAATTCTATTCCCCCAGAGATGAATTATTCTCGGTGAAACTTCTCTTGAATTTCTTCAAACCTCAAAACTATTCACTAAACGAATTATTCGCGGTGAAACTTTTCTTGAACTTTCTTTGGTTTGGTCCCCCGAGCTTCTTAAAAGCATTAAGTCTTCGAACTGCTCACTAGATGATCTATTCTCGGTGAATAGCATCTCCTGACCTTTCTTAGATTTGGTCCCACGACTTCCTAAAAGCATCTACGCCTTCTCTTGGGCTTCGTACAAATTGTCCCGACGGCTTCTTAAAAGTTTCTTATGCCTTCTCTTGGGTTTCGTACAAATTGTCCTGACGACCTCTTAAAGGGTATAGGAACAGAAATTAGTCATCTTGCGCTAGAGCAGTCTTTCCATTGAGTCTAATCTCAGACCAGTTTAAGGGTTGACCTTCATCCCTTAAGCATTTTACCTCCTTTTGGGCACCGTACAAAGACAAACCCGGTAGACTTGGACAGTCTCCTACATACTTGAGTCTCAAAGACATTCTCAAGCCTCCTTCGAAACTCCGAAGGAATCCTGATCAGTTGATCAATCTCCGTAACACCCCAAATTTATTAGAATATTTATTTAATTATTTAAATATAATATTTGTGAATTTTCAGTGAATTTTGGTGATTTGTGTCGATGTCGGTATTTCGGTGGAGTTTGGTTATTTAATTAAATAATAGTATGTAATATGAATATATTAGTATTATTATTAATTTAAATAATATTGGAGGAATTAAGGGCAAGATGGACATTCGAGGAGGATTAGTGAGGGTATTATTGGGAAAGCCTATTTTTAGGCCCAAGAGTTAAATTAACCAAAAAAGAAGGAATTGAGGAGAATTAGGATTCACTTGTGATTAACCGTGAAAAGAAGGAAAGAAGGGAGAGCTCTGAGGAAAAAGGGAAACGACGAGGATTCGTGAAGATTTCCGAAGAATCAATAGAGAAAACACCGATTCGACAATCTAAGGTATGGGGAGTATCACTTTGCAATATGTTGATATAAAGATTAGGTGTTGGTGGGTGATTGAGGTTTTGGGAGAAAACCTAGAAATTGGAGGTTAGGGATGATGGATTTTGATGATTTGCTATGTGTTGATTGTTGTTATTGATGTATATGCGATAGTTATAGGTTATAATAACATAATCTGTGGTAATTTAAGGATACAATCTGGTTTAGGGGTGTTGAATCGCAGATGGAGAAGTGCTGTTATCGCAGGGTTTTTTCTGCCCAAATCGCAGAGGGTGCTTAGCGCGGCCTAGCGCGTTTAGCGCGGTCTGGAGAAATTTCGCCTCTTCGAGGAATTGAGTAGCGCGCTAGTGCGGGCGGGGCTCGCTTAGCGCGACCTGGGACTGAAAATTATTATTTTTATTGACTTAAATTTCATGGAAAATATTTGTTTTATATTATATTAATGCTGTGATGTTGTTGTAAATTGCTGCTATGTGTTGACGTGTTATATGATGATTATTTAGTAATGAAAATGATGACAGAAGCTAGATGCGTGAGAACTTGTAGCTAGTATGAATTATGTGATTGATTGAATAGATGTTGTGTTGATGAGTTTATGACGGTGAATATATGCACTCTTATATGGATGATATGCTATGAAGTTGTTGTGACATTGTTGTTATATGTTGATGTGATCTATGATCATTGTGTAATGATGCACATGTTTGATGTTTATACATGCTATGTGACGAACATGAAGATCGAATGAATTATGATGATTTGGTGCTGAAATGAAGTTGTGATGCTATGATATGATGTTTAGATTGTTATGTGATGACGATTATATGTTGATAGAATATATGACTGATGTATAGATGTTGTATGAAGAGTATGATGGATATTTACATGAATGCCGATGCAAAATGACGATTATGATGATGATATGATGATGTGTTGCATCTTTGCATTCATGGCATATTATGATGATGGGGCTTTGGTCCGTTATTTTTGATGGCTTCAATCCCATTGTGCGGATTGGAGTATTTTGTGACGTGCTCCCTTGTGGAGGGTTGATGGCCTAGTGTCCATTATTATGTAGATTTGGCACCATATGCATTTTTATAACGTTGCATTTCATTCTTGGTGGCATTGCATGATTGTATATGAGTGATATTGGTGATGTGACGTTTTATATGATGTTTTGGGTGAGTCGCTAAAGTATTTGATAAAAACAACTGTTGCCCTGTTAATGTCTTTTCTTTATATGATTTATATTGAACTGTGATTACTCACCCTACCTGTTTGAATGTTGCCTCTACGTGGGTAACGTGCAGATAACCAAGATTAGTTCGCGGTGCGTGAAGATTTAGCTTTGGAGTTATTTTACTCTATTTCCGTTAGTAATAGAGGTTTCTTGCTCTGATATGTAACATCGGGTGAGGAACGCTTGAGTTGAGTTGTGTTGTTTTATAAAACATATTTTATGAGTTTCTACATGTTGAGTTCATTTGACGACGACTTTTGACAATGACTAAAACGTCCTTATGTTTGATGAAATAAGCGAAGTTATTTTGAGACTATGATTCCGCTGGGAAGTTTGAATTTTATTTATTGGTGTCATCGAAGAAATTATGATTATAAATGTTTGAAAACCCGTGTTACGGAGCAGGAAGTTTATGATGTTTTTATGAAGTATGTGGCACCCTTTTTTGGTGATTTTACTCTGATTTACTTATGTATCATTGTCGCAAATATTCTTTGGGCAGAAGGGTGTTACAGTAGTGGTATCAGAGCAGGTCGGTCCATCCGACCAGGTTGTCTAATGTTGTCTATTCCCTAGTGTGCGACTTGTGTGTGAAAACACTGTCGATGCTTGTTTTGTTTCCCATTTGTAGGTTGGGAATGAAACAAGTGGGGGAGAAGATGGTGTTTCTCCAAGGTGCTTCAAGTGTGGAGCAATGGCTAAGTGTGGTGTTGGACGTTACGATAGTTTGGTAAGATAGTTTGTACCGCCTCAGGATCGTCGATTGTTATTGAAAAATTAAGGAACTGATCACCCTTAATCTCTTGTTGATAATAGACGGGATCATGTTGGATGGGATAGACGTGTCTTGCGACCTTAAGTAGTGTGCGTAGTGAATTGTTTGGGGGTTAAGCCAAGTGCTTACAGATTGTTTTGATGAGCCGATGCAGGATAGTGTTGAGACGTTTACATTGAGGACAACTTTGAGTATTAGTGAAGGTGGAGAAGTTGGTGTTTTGCCTTTTGTTTGTGAAGTTTCGGAAGTGTTTCCTAATGACGTAAGTGATTGGCCTCCAGAGCGTGAGGTAGAGGTTGAGGCGGAATTGATGCCAGGTATGAGTTTGGTGGCGATGGCTCCTTATAGGATGTTTGCATCTGCGATTGGGAAAATTGAGGAAACAATTGGAAGAGTTACTTGGGATGAAGTTTGTTCGACCGAGTGTTTCTCGGTGGGATGCTTCTGTGCTGTCGGTGAAGAAGAAAGATGGTACTATGAGGTTGTGTGTGGATTATAGACGATTGAATAAAGTGACAATCAAGGATAAGTATTCACTTCTGAGGATTGATGATTTGATGGATCAATTGGTGGGCGGTTGTGTTTTAGTAAGATTGATTTGAGGTCTGGTTATCATCAGATCTGTGTTAAGCCTGATGATATTTCGAAGATAAATGTTGGGACGACGTATGGTGACTGTGAGTATACTGTGATGTCGTGGGGTGTATCTAATCCACCTGGTGTGTTCGTGGAGTATATGAATCAGATTTTTCATGAGTATTTAGATAAGTTGTGGTGGGTTTTATGAACGATATTTTGATGTACTCTAAATCCGAAGAAGAGCATGCTGAGCATTTGAGGAATGTGTTGCAAGTATTGAAGGAGGAGAAGTTGTATGCAAAGCTGTCAAAGTGTGAGTTCTGGTTGAAGAAGCTGAGTTTTCTCGGCCATGTGATTTCTAGTGGTGGTGTTGCTGTTGATCCTTCCAAGATTGATGCTGTGTTAAAGTGGGAGACTCTGAAGTCTGCTACTGAGACCTAAGTTTTCTGGGATTGGCGGGTTATTACCACAAGTTTATCGAGGGTATTTCTAGGTTGGCGTTACCTTTGACTCAGTTAACTTGAAAGGGTCAAGCGTTTGTATGGGATGTGGCTTGTGAAAAGAGTTTTGTGGAATTGAAGAAGAGATTGACTACTGCTCCAGTGTTGATTTTGCCTAATCCGAGCGAATCTTTTGTGGTGTATTGTGATGCGTCGGAGATGGGTCTTGGTGGAGTATTGATGCAAAATGGACAAGTTGTTGCCTATGCTTCGAGACAATTGCGAGTTCATGAGTGGAATTATCTTACACATGACTTGGAATTAGCCGCGGTGGTGTTTGTGTTGAAGATTTGGAGACATTATCTGTTTGGCTCTAAATTTGAGGTGTTCAGCGATCATAAAAGTATGAAGTACTTATTTAATCAGAAGGAATTGAATATGAGGCAGAGAAGGTGGTTAGAGTTGTTGAAGGATTTTGATTTTGATTTGAGTTATCATCCGGGCAAAGCAAATGTAGTGGCCGATGCGTTGAGCAGAAAGTCATTTCATATGTCAATGCTTATGGTGAAAGAGTTGGAACTAATTGAGCAATTCAGAGATTTGAGTTTGGTATGTGAAGCGACTCTTGGCAGTGTGAAGTTGGGAATGTTGAGGTTGACTAGTAGTATTCTGGAAGGAATCAGAGTGGGACAACAATCCGATTTAAAGTTGGTCGATCAATTGACTTTGATTAACCAAGGTAACAATGGTGACTTCCGGATGGATGAGAATGGTGTGATGAGGTTTCGAGATAGAGTATGTGTTCCAGATGTTCCAGAAATCAAGATTAGTATTCTAGAAGAAGGACATCGAAGTAGACTGAGTATCCATCCTGGTGCTACAAAGATGTATTAGGATCTGCATAAGTTATTTTGGTGGCCGGGTATGAAGAGAGACATTGCCGAATTTGCATATACATGTTTGACTTGTCAGAAGTCAAAGATTGAGCATCAGAAGCCTTTAGGTATGATGCAGCCGTTGAGGATTCCAGAATGGAAATGGGATAGTATTTCCATGGATTTTGTGGTGGGATTTCCGAAGACTGCTAAGGGAAATGATTCAATTTGGGTGATCGTGGATAGATTAACTAAGTCAGCTCATTTCTTACCGATGAAGATTAATCATTCCAAGCAGAAGTTAGCGGAGTTGTACATCGATGAAATTGTGAAGTTACATGGGGTACCTTCGAGTATTGTGTCGGATAGAGATCCGAGGTTTACATCGAGGTTTTGGAAGAGTTTGTAAGATGCTTTGGGTACTAAGTTGAGGATGAGTTCTGCCTATCATCCGCAGACGGACGGTCAGACAGAAAGGACTATCCAATCTTTAGAAGATCTGTTGAGGGCTTGTATGTTGGATCATGGAGGATCATGGGATAGCCATTTGCTGTTGGTTGAGTTCACGTACAATAATAGTTTTCATGCTAGTATTGGAATGGCGCCCTGCGAAGCTTTGTATGGGAGGAGATATATGACTCCTTTGTATTGGTATAAATCGGGCGAGAGTGCTGTACTCGGACCTGAGATTGTGCAAGAGATGACCGAGAAGGTTAAGATGATCCAAGAAAGGATGGAAGCATCGCAGAGTCGACAGAAGAGTTATCATGATAAGAGAAGGAAGACACTTGAATTCCAAGAGGGAGATTACGTGTTTTTAGGGTGACGCCAGTGATTGGTGTGGGACAAGCTTTGAAGTCTAAGAAGCTCACTCCATGTTTTGTTGGTCCGTATCAAATCTCACAGAGGATAGGAGTGATAGCCTATCGAATTGCTTTACCAACGTCACTTGCGAATTTGCATGACATGTTCCATGTGTCTCAGTTGATAAAGTACATTCCAGATCCATCGCATGTGATTCAGATGGATGATATACAAGTGAGAGATAATCTGACAGTGGAAGTTGTACCTGTGCGGATTGACGATCGAGAGATGAAGTAACTGCGGGGTAAAGACATAACCTGGGTAAATATACTATGGGGTGGACCTGCTGGCGAGAGTTGGACGTGGGAACGCGAAGATCAGATGAGGGAGTCGTATCTAACTCTATTTCTTTGAGGTAATTTTCGAGGGCGAAAATTCTGTAAGTGGGGGAGATTTGTAACACCCCAAATTTATTAGAATATTTATTTAATTATTTAAATATAATATTTGTGAATTTTCGGTGAATTTTGGTGATTTGTGTCGCTGTCGGTATTTCGGTGGAGTTTGGTTATTTAATTAAATAATAGTATGTAATATGAATATATTAGTATTATTATTAATTTAAATAATATTGGAGGAATTAAGGGCAAGATAGACATTCGAGAAGGATTAGTGAGGGGTATTATTGGGAAAGCCTATTTTTGAGGCCCAAGAGTTAAATTAACCAAAAATGGAGGAATTGAGGAGAATTAGGATTCATTTGTGATTAACCGTGAAAAGAAGGAAAGAAGGGAGAGGTCTGAAGAAAAAGGGAAACGACGAGGATTCGTGAAGATTTCCGAAGAATCAATAGAGAAAACTCCGATTCGACAATCTAAGGTATGAGGAGTATCACTTTGCAATATTTTGATATGAAGATTAGGTGTTGGTGGGTGATTGGGGTTTTGGGAGAAAACCTAGAAATTGGAGGTTAGGGATGATGGATTTTGATGATTTGTTATGTGTTGATTGTTCTTATTGACGTATATGTGATAGTTATAGGTTGTAATAACATAATCTAGGGTAATTTAAGGATAAAATATGGTTTAGGGGTGTTGAATCGCAGATGGAGAAGTGCTGTTATCACAGGGTTTTTTCTGCCCAAATCGCAGAGGGTGCTTAGCGCGGTCTGGAGAAATTTCGCCTCTTCGAGGAAGTGAGCAGCCCGCTTAGTGCGGGTAGGGCTCGCTTAGCGCGACCTGAGACTGAAAATTATTATTTTTATTGACTTAAAATTCATGGAAAATATTTGTTTTATATTATATTAATGCTGTGATGTTGTTGTAAATTGCTGCTATGTATTGACGTGCTATATGATGATTATTTAGTAATGAAAATGATGACAGAAGCTAGATGCGTGAGAACTTGTAGCTAGTATAAATTATGTGATTGATTGAATTGATGTTGTGTTGATAAGTTTTTGACGGTGAATATATGCACTCTTGTATGGATGATATACTATGAAGTTGTTGTAACGTTGTTGTTATGTGTTGATGTGATCTATAATCATTGTGTAATGATGCGCATGTTTGATGTTTATACATGCTATGTGACAAACATGAAGATCGAATGAATTATGATGATTTGGTGCTGAAATGAAGTTGTGATGCTATGATATGATGTTTAGATTGCTATGTGATGACGATTATATGTTGATAGAATATATGACTGATGTATAGATGTTATATGAAGAGTATGATGGATATTTACATGAATGCTAATGCAAAATGACGATTATGATGATGTGTTGCATCTTTGCATTCATGGCATATTATGATGATGGGGCTTCGGTCAGTTATTTTTGGTGGCTTCAATCCCATTGTGCGGATTGGAGTATTTTGTGACGTGCTACCTTGTGGAGGGTTGATGGCCTAGTGTCCATTATTATGACGATTTGGTACCACATGCATTTTTATGACGTTGCATTTCATTCTTGGTGGCATTGCATGATTGCATGTGAGTGATATTGGTGATGTGATGTTTTATATCATGTTTTGGGTGAGTCGCTGAAGTATTTGATAAAAACAACTATTGCCCTGTTAATGTCTTTTCTTTATATGATTTATATTGAACTGTGATTACTCACCCTGCCTGTTTGAATGTTGCCTCTATGTGGGTAACGTGTAGATAACCAAGATTAGTTCGCGGTTCGTGAAGATGTAGCTTTGGAATTATTTTAATCTATTTCCATTAGTAATAGAGGTGTCTTGCTCTGATATGTAACATCGGGTGGGGAACGCTTGAGTTGAGTTGTATTTTTTTATAAAACATATTTTATAAGTTTCTACATGTTGAGTTTATTTGACGACGACTTTTGACAATGACTAAAAGGTCCTTATGTTTGATGAAATAAACGAAGTTATTTTGAGACTATGATTTCGCTGCGAAGTTTGAATTTTATTTATTGATGTTATAGAAGAAATTATGATTATAAATGTTTGAAAACCCGTGTTACGGAGCAGGAAGTTTATTATGATGTTTTTATGAAGTATGTGGCACCCTTTTTTGGTGATTTTACTCTGATTTACTTATGTATCATTGTCGTGAATATTCTTTGGGTAAAAGGGTGTTACAATCTCCACCTGAGATAGAGAACCCGTTGGTTTTAAAACTTATCTTAGAGTTCCCCATCCAGAGTCAAAAGGCCACAGCGTCATCAGAACCTCAAGATATCTGACACCTCAACTCTTCTGCGATCTCCCACAAGAGTTGATCCATCACTTTGGACCTGCACCAGGATCCCAAGGATCCCTAGCAGAAGTTTAGCTTCCTCTTAGGCTTTATATAATGATTTCTCCTCAGGTTAGTCAGCCTCCTCTTGGGCTTTGTACAATGATTCTCCCCAACGGAGCTACCCTTTTCAGACTCTCTTGTTGAGTCACACTTTTCAGATTCTCTTGTTGAATCTACCTTTTCAGACTCTCTTGTTGAGTCACCCTTTTCAGACTCTCTTGTTGAGTCAATCAAACTTTTCAGACTCTCTTGTGGAGTCAAACACCTTTTAGCCTCCATCTTGGTCTTTGTACAAGATACCATATAAATTCCTAAAGCAGAGTCAACTCTCTCTTTTCGCCTCCATCTTGGGATTTGTACAGGATACATATAAAAAATCTTCCCCAAAGAGTCAGTCTCTTTTTGCCTCAATCTTGGGCCCTGTACAAGATAGATAAACACTCTCTTGTTGAGTCGATCTTATCAATTAACCTTTTAGCTTCAAACCTTGGGCTTTGATCAAGGCACACAAAAATCAACAAATCCCCCTTTAGAGATAACAAATTCTCTCTCAAACCTTTTCGCTTCATATCTTAGGCTTTGAACAAGATACAAAAATACTTTTTTAGCTTCATGTCTTGGGCTTTAAACAAGACACCATATTTCCTTCCTCCTGTGGAGGGAACTACGATTGCTCTGATTTCCCTGTTTCATTTAAACGGGAATATGTAGGCATAAGATTGAAAAATCTTAGCGAGCACACCAAAACAAAAACAAAACCTTAGGTCCAGTACCTTACTAAAAACATCAACTCACTTACTCACTCATCTTTCCCAAGAAACTTCCCCAACCCATCAGCAGACAAACACTATCAATTACGAAGCAGAACTTAGAACCCAAAAACCTGTGGATAACCACATATAGGATGAGTAACTAACAACTACCCATTGTATATCCTGACCCCGGACTCCCCAATCTATTTTAGCATTTGTTCAGTGTAACATCCGTGTGCAAGGTTAGTTTTAGATAGCTTCCCTTTCCCTTTCAGCTTCATGGGATAAATAAGAAATTAGAAAGTAGCACCCTTCTCCTTTGAGGAGAAACCCCCAATTCAACGATAAGGTCGTCGCGTCACCGACAAAAATCGCTCGCTACAGAAAAATGGCGACTCTGCTAGGGAGTCATTTTCTTTGTTTAGGACTAGGATTATAGAGGTCTAGGATGTTAGGACAAATATATATACTGCTTTTCCTAATTGATATCTATGTTTATTTTTCTGCTAATGGGAATACGTGTGATGCCACATCTGGAAAGATTGAGTATACACATAAGATAAGTGATGGCATGAGACGGGTAATCTTAAAGGGATTGACTCCCAAATAAGAGACCCCGGCAGGCCATTAAATCAGTGGAGACACCCTTTGTGGATTCAATGCCTATACGACTTCGGTTGTTGAAAGCAGATTGTTTGATTGTGGTCATCCATGAAACTGAGGATTTAGTAGACTGAAACCTTGTTACTATTTAGTAGTGCGGAACCTATCCAAAATAGTTATCACGCGATACTACCCTCATTTGAGATTACTCTAAGATACACCAGCTCGCTTGGCGATCCGCTTGATGTTGTTATCCCAAGAGGGGTCAATGATTTTGAGAGACAGGTACAAAAATCACCAGTACAACCTTGGGGATGGGTAGAGCCTTGACTTCATGACACCGAACCCTTTGACCCCATGTTTTTTCTATGTTTTTGTGTGCTGCATTCATGCATTCATTTAAAAAACTTTAAACAAAGAAAAATCCTCTCTTCTAGTCTCTCTTTTTTAAAATTAAACTAAGACAATGATTGCAAATATCAGAGAAAAGAGATTGCGTTATGGAGTACGGTAGAAGGAAAACTCACAAGTATACCTTCAAGGTTCCAAAATTAGAGGATTTGAGAGGGTTGGCAAGGATGATCACCAACCCTGAGGCTTTCAGAGCTAAGTACGGAGGACTGCTGTCTCTGTTAAGGGTCTATGTAATTGAAGGAATCCTGTCTACACTCATTCAGTTCTACGATTCGGTCTATCACAGTTTCACATTCCCGGATTATCAAGTAGCACCAACACTGGAGGAGTACTCTCACCCGACTGACCTACCTATCACTGACCAAGCTCCCTTTTCCGGACTGGAAGAAATTCCAAAGGATCCAATCATCGCAAGAGCTATCTATTTGGACGAGTCAGAAGTCAGGACTCACAAGACCACTAAGGGTGGAATCCAAGGCCAAGTTTTTGGTAAAGAAGGCTCTATACTTTACTAGTATAGGGAACGTGACTGCTTTTGAAAGCATCTTTGTTCTGCTCACCTACAGGCTTTTCCTTTTCCCCAACATAGACAACTTCGTTAACATCAACGCAGTTAAGATATTTCTAATTGGAAACCCTGTACCAACCTTGCTCGCAGATACCTATCATTCTGTACATTTATAGAATTTGTACAGTAGAGGAATGATCACATACTGTGTACCCCTGCTATATAAATGGTTCACTTCCCATTTACCTAAGTCTACTGCTTTTTGGGATCATAAGAGTGCTTTGCGTTGGTCACAGAGAATCATGTCTCTTACCAACTCCGACGTAGATTGGTACAATCCAATCTATGAGGGAATCAGAACCATTGACCATTGTGGAAATTTCCCTAACGTCCCCCTCATAAGAACTAAAGGAGGAATCAATTATCATCCAGTATTAGTTTGTCGTCAATTCGGATACCCAATGAGACATGTCCCGCTTAATGTCCATCTGGATGGTCTTTTCTTCAAGGAAGGAGAAAATGATAGAGCACTAAAGACAGAAATAGTGCATGCCTGGAAACATGTTCACAAGAAAGGAAGAGAGTCTCTAGGAAAACCAAACTGTATCTCTATGGAACCTTATCTCCACTGGATACAAACTAGAGCTCTCAAGCTGAGGATGCCTTACCCTCGTCAGGGAGTTCTTCTGTTAAAGGAATTTGTCCTTTACTTTATGTCTGATACGGAAAAACTCCAGGTCACGCTCAACAAAGTTCAACAGGAGAAGAAATCTTGGAAAAACAAGTATCGCATTCTCAATGTGGAGTGCAACAAAATACATCAACTGTTAAAAGAAAAGGATGCTCTGATTGAGATTTTAGAGCAACATGATGTAGAAAATCAAGAAGACCAAAGGAATTTGCTCGCTCCTTTTGCCTGGCAAAGGAATGACAACCCGACAATGGCTCAAGAGCCCCTGTCAAAAAAGAGGAAAGTACCAGAACCAGCATCTGAGCTCTCTTCAGAGAGGACTTAGGATCCATAAGCTTAGATTTCCTTACAGCACTTTGTAAAATACTGTATTTCCATTTCCGCAATCTTCCAAATTTAATAAAACGGGGTTTCCCCATTGTTTGATATTTGAAATCCAATTGTCGAAGTTTATTTTGATTAAACAAAAATATTAATATAATCATTGCATTGCATTCATTATTCTCACTACGCACTCTCCTTACCTGCGAATCTCAAGTTTGTGTCTCGATTCTAGAGTCAAACTGTCTCATTCGTACAATACTCGGGCTAATCAACAAAAGAAAATGAGTGAACTCGAGTGTAACACCCCAAAATTTTCCCTCTTGTTGTTGCCTAGCTTATGTTTCATTGCACCTCATTTCATCATATCTATGTCATACATGTTGCATTGGGGCATGTGATCAGTTGTCTTCAGAGCATTGATCCCTCAAAGCAAGAGAACAAGAGCCAAGGGTCTTCAAATAAGTCACAAGATTATTTCATCATCAAAACAAACTCAAAATAAAGGTTTCCATGTTTACTCATCAAGACAAGAGGTGGAAAATCGAAACCGGAGCCACAGCATCATTTTTCAAGCAAAATGGGCAATTTTTAGTCTGGTTAACCGGTTAACACAATTTCAGTGTAACTATGTTAACCGGTTAACACAGGCGGATTTTTCATATTCTGCTGCTTTTTCATGACAGCACCATTGCACACTTGGGTTTTTGATTCTACTTGATTCTAACAGCAAATGGAACATTCTAGACATTTATAGACATCTCAAGGCAATTCAATTCAATTCAAGGGCATTCACTATAATGTTTCACTTCAAATCAAGTGCACCATATTCCTTGTTCTACAAGCTTCTCTACCTTTGGATGTTAAAATTCATCTTGGGATTGTAACCGAGTTAGTCATAACTAACCGAGTCAACTACCTTGACTCGGTGAGTTAAGTGTAACTAACTCCGACCCTAACTCCTAACCCAAAGCAAAACCCAAAGCTAATCCCAAGCCACCCACACTCCAAGCCTAAAGTCTATATAAGAAATCCTCCACTCATTTTTCAAAGGGAATTCATTTTTTACATTTTTTCACACACTTCACTCTCATTTCTCTCTGAATTTTCTGCAACTTCTACACTTTCATCTCATTTCTCTCTTCCAAACCCTCACCAAAAGCTCTTATTTCTTGAAGAATAATCACTTTTTACATTGAGAAGTGATTAATTCTTGAGCTTAAACTCCATCATTTGGCTTTCTTTAGTTGGATTTCTGGAATTGCAGTTTATTCTACTTCAATCCAAGGGTTTCACACCATTTATTTTGGTGCAAGCTTGATTTCGGTGATTTTCGCGATTTTGTTCGGTTTCGACGCGTTTCGTCTATCAATCGAGGAATATTTGGTTTTCTTTGATTTTCTTCATCAAGATCACTTTGCAACGATTACCAAAGCAAGTCTCGGCTTTGTAGGTTGGTTTCCCTTGAATCTACACTGTTTTTAGCTTATTTGTAACTTATTCGATGTAGACCTTTGGTGATTTTGATTTTGGATTCACTTTTCTTGAATTTGATTATCATTGTTGATGATTATTGGATCTAATTGATGTTTGATGGCTGAAATTTCAATGTAATTTCGTGGTTAATTGATTGCGTGTTTATTTGGATGTTTGGATAAGTCATTTGCTGCTGAAAAGTGCTTTTGCAACTGGTTTTTTTTGCTACTGTCCCAGAGTAACTGGTTAACACAATTACAGTGTAATTATGTTAACCGGTTAACATGTTTTCTTACGTAAATTGGCTGTTTTTGAACTAAGTAACCGGTTACTCCCTGGTTGTTAACCGGTTACCCTGGGACAGAATATGTATTTTGTGCATTTTCTTGCTTGTTTGACTTCCTTAACATGTTTAAACTTCATGGATCAATGCATTGATGATTGGTGAATTATTCTTGAGCTATTTTGACTTACACCATGGTATGAACATGATTTTTCCGACACGCATGCCTTTGTTTTTCATCATTGAATGTTAATGCTTGTATTTGATTAATTGAAGTGATGATCACATAATGCACACACTTTGAGCTTGTTAATTGCTAATTGGTGTTGGTGATTGTTGGAATAGCTGTGTGCACGTTCATTTGCTTTTGGTTTCAAGAGATGCATACTTGTTTTAACTTGTTCACATGCTTAACAATGTGTATTCTTTTTAAACGTGCATCATTCCATGTTGTTTTCAAGACTTGTCCACCATGATTTATAATGAGATTGTGATCATGTTGTGTTAATTGAATAATGTGCAAGGCTTGAAGCATGTTTGTTCTTTTATGAATGAATCATTTGTGAATACATGCTGCTTCTGATTTTTCACTGCTGTCTATACACATATATGCTGTTGTATGTGCTGCTATTTGCTTTTTACACCCATTTTGTATGTTGAACATGTGCTGTTGATTATTGTCACTACGCCAAAACTGGACAAAGACAGCGCTTTTTGGACAAAGCGCTGTTATAGGTCTTTAAAAAATTTCGCTAAAAAAAAGCGCTGTAATAGACAGCCTTTAGAAAGCGCTTTTCAAAAGCGCTGTTAAATGCCCTAAATGGAAGCCACCTTAGAAAGCTCTTTCTGGGAAGCGCTGCTATAGGTATTACTTTAGAAAGCGCTTTAGAAAAGCGCTGTCTAAAGGTTAACCTTAGAAAGCGCTTTCAGAAAGCGCTGCTGTAGGTCTTAAATTCTCCCCACTTTAGAAAGTGCTTTATAAGGAAAGCGCCCTCTAAGGTCATTTATGAATTAAAATATAAAACACATTTCATTTCATTTTCTGAAACTTTTATTCATTTTCTTCTCTCGACCCTTGCTATCTTTCTGCTCTGCTGAAACCCTTGCTATCTTTCTTCTCTGCTGAAACCCATTGCCATTGCTGTCGTTCATTCGCCATTGTCGTTGTTCATTTGCCATTGTCGTCGTTCATTGCCGTCGTTCATTCGCCATTGCCGTCGTTCATTTCCGTCGTTCACTGCCATTGCTTTCGTGAAGAAGAAGACGAAACGAAGAAGGGGTACATTATTCTTGCTTTATTAAGATTCATTGTTGTTGTTGTTCTAATAAATATGCATTGTTCTTGTTGTTGATGTTATACAATATAATGGTACAGTTCTTGCCGTAGTGTACATTGTTCTTGCTGTCGTTGTTGTTGTTGCCGTTCATTCTTGCCGTCACCATTGCCGTCGTTGTGTTGTTGTTGTTGTCGTTCTGTGTTGTTGCTTCTGCCAATTTTTGTATCAGAATGAATGTTCTAGATTAACATGAAGATTAACATGACAGAATGAATGTTACATGAACTGATACATTGCATAAAACAGTTAGATTGTTAATGATGCAATGTGAATTTGTTAACTATTAGTATGAATGCTAAGCTGGAATTGTGAATAGCTCTATTATGAATTAGAAACTCATTCTGTTAGTTGCTAGCATGAATTACAATTAGTGTTAATTTTTGTTAATTCAATTAGTTTATGACTGTTAGTTATGTAATCTGAATGTGCTTAATCTTGTTTCGACTCAACAACTTTTGGCACTTTTATTCCGGTTGGTTTTCGAATTGGATTTTGGTGTTAATCTGTTGCTTTTGATCTGCTTGGTGTAATTTTGTTGGATCTGTTGTTCTGTTATGATGAATATGGTTTGTTTCTATTTGATTGCCGCTGCTATGGATTGATTTGTGTCAATTACATGATTTCAGTATCGATTCGGTTTGAATTTATGTTGGTGTTGCTTTGTTTATCCTTTCTACTGCATCTATTATTTTTTAGAATTGATGTGCTGCTCTACTGTTTGTTCTGTGAATATTTTGTGCTTTGTAGTGTAAGTTTATAATTCTCTAGAATTAGAATTACATTTTATCCTGTTTTGGTATGATTAATTTGGTTTGGAAACTTCTTGCATGTATTCCAATTTTTGATTTCACTATGTGTTATACAGAGGTGTTATGTATAATAATTGTTTTGGCTTAGTAAAAGAAAGATAAACGGTTATGAGTATATGCATGGAATTGTTTGAAACTAGCTTCCTAAATGTATTCAAGTTGTTTTAAGGCCTTTAATTATTTAGTTCATGTTATAATATATATTTTTTCTTTTTTCAATTTGGTTGCCTGGACTTGCTGTTTCGCTTTGTATTTCGTAATGCCTCTATAATATTATTTAATTACATTGTAATCTTATTTGATATATATATATATATATATATATATATATAGGACTGAATTATTCATAAAGCACGTTTGGTAGGTGCATGTTTACTTGTTTGTGATTACATGTTGCCACTTATCAATTAATGATATTTCACTTTATGATACGTGTACAGGGGGATCTTGGTAATTCAAACCTATCTGGACACTGCGTGGGTCTAGAAGTTGTTTACATCTCTACAGGTAATTAGTTGTTCTCTCTCGCCACTATAATTAGTAGTGCTTTGAATGAACTGATATGATGGGGTTACTAACTTATTGAATTTGCTATATATAGGGGTTACTTGTGATCAAAGTGTGAAAGTCGGATCGTTTCCCTACAGGTAAATATTTTTTATTTTTGTTTTTGTTTAGTTTAATTAGTATAACTATGGATAAGAAATGGATGTCTTCAAGTCGATTGTCGAAAGAGTACGAGAATGGGGTATCGGAATTCGTTAAGTTTGCTGTTGCGCACGCCAAAGACCCCAGTCGAATGAGATGTCCTTGCTTGGGTTGTTGTTTTGGGAGTCGGGTTGACGCGGTTCAGTTGGCATCGCATTTAATGAGGAGTGGAATTGATAGAATTTATACATGTTGGAATTTGCATGGTGAGAAAATTAACGGGAATGTTGAACCGGGGGATAATACGACCTATGCTTCAAACGACAATAGCACAGATACATACGATTCTGATCGAGTCGAAGAGATTGCAGAAGCACTTGAAGAAGATCTTAAGGATTGTCCCAAAACATTTGAGAGGTTGGTAAGCGATGCAGAGAAACTGTTATATAATGGTTGCACCAAATTCACAAGATTGTCTGCGGTGTTAAAGCTGTACAACTTAATGGTGGGCAATGCATGGTCGGATAAAAGTTTCACAGAGTTATTGGCCCTTATGAAAGATATGCTTCCAGAGGATAATGTTCTTCCCAATCGAGCATATGAGGCCAAAAAGATGTTGTGCTCTATTGGCATGAGCTATGATAAGATACATGCCTGTCCAAACGATTGCGTTTTGTTTCGAAATAAGTATGCATCGTTAAATGAGTGTCCTAAATGCGGTGTCTCTCGATATAAGAAAAAGTTGTCTCCAGCAAAATTCTTATGGTATTTTCCTATAATTCCGAGATTTAGACGCATGTTTCGTAGTGAGACCGATTCAAGACACTTGACTTGGCATGCAGATGAAAGAATTATTGATGGAAAGTTTCGACATCCGGCAGATTCACCACAGTGGATGAAAATTGATGATGATTATCCTGAATTTGGAAAAGAAGCAAGAAAACTTCACTTGGCATTATCTACTGATGGAATGAACCCACACGGTCTTCAAAGTATCTCACATAGCACTTGGCCTGTGATCATAATGATTTATAACCTATCTCCATGGCTATGTATGAAGCGTAAGTACATGATGTTATCTATGTTAATTTCTGGGCCTAGACAACCAGGGAATGACATAGACGTATACTTGGCACCCTTAATCGAAGATTTAAAGTTTTTGTGGGAGAACGGTGTGGAGGTTTATGATGGGTATAGGAAAGAAAGTTTCAACTTGAGGGCGATGTTGTTTGGCACAATTAATGATTTTCCAGCATACGAAAATCTATCAGGGTACAGCATAAAAGGTCAATGTGTGTGTCCTATTTGTGAAGATAAAACAGATTGGACGCGATTGGAGTTTGGTCAGAAGAATGTCTTTCTCGGTCATCGTAGATTCTTAAATTCTAATCATCACTATCGTGGGTGGAGAAAAGCATTCAATGGAGATCCAGAACAAGGTAGAGCTCTAACTATATTGACAGGTGATCAAATTTTTGAAAAGGTGAAAGATGTGAGTACTCTGTTTGGAAAGCCTTTTGCACATACACTTGTCAAGAGTGGGTGGAAGAAGAGGTCAATTTTTTTTGAACTGCCATATTGGAAGTCGTTGTATGTAAGACATTTTCTCGATGTTATGCATATTGAAAAAAATGTGTTTGACAGTGTTATGGGTACGTTACTCAATATACAAGGAAAGTCTAAGGATGGCCTTAAAGCAAGAAAGGACTTGATAGCGATGGGGATAAGAACTGAATTAGGACCATTGAAGAAAGAAAAACGAACATATCTACCACTTGATGCGTATACTCTTTCTAGAAAGGAGAAAAAAGTATTGTGTAAATTTCTAAGTGAAGTTAAAGTTCCAGAAGGATACTCTTCAGATATTAGAAGACTTGTGTCTATGAAAGACCTCAAGTTAAAGAGTTTAAAGACGCATGACTGCCATGTTATGATGGAACATTTTCTACCAATAGGTATACGTTCTATTCTGCCAGAAAAAGTAAGAAGCACAATAACTAAATTGTGTTTTTTCTTCAAGTCAATTTGCAGTAAGGTGATCGATCCTGCGATCTTACCAACATTGCAAAGAGAAATAGTTATTACTTTGTGTGATCTTGAAATGATTTTTTCCTCCCTCGTTTTTTGACATAATGGTTCATCTAGTTGTTCATCTGGTGAAAGAGACACAATTGTGTGGACCGGCTTATATGAGATGGATGTACCCTGCTGAACATTATATGAAAATATTAAAAGGGTATGTGAAAAACCGAAGTCGACCAGAGGGTTGTATTGCCGAACGATACATTGTTGAAGAAGCGATTGAGTTTTGTACTGAATATCTGTCTAATGTACAATCAATTGGACTCCCCAAATCTCATATTGTCGAAAAAAAAGAAGGAAAAAAGTTAATTGGAAATGAAGTTGTGACAGTATCAAGGGTCGAACGGGATCAAGTGCATTTGTATGTTCTGCACAATGAGAATGAGGTTGAGCCGTATGTTGAAATGCACAAGGATGTTCTCCGAGGTTTAAATTCGAATAGAAATGAAAATTGGATAGTACGAGAGCACAATCGAAGTTTCATACCTTGGTTTAAGGATCATATTTATTCAAAGTATTATTCAGATCCCGTTTCAATAACAGAAAGGTTGAGATGTTTAGCATATGGTCCAAGTTTGGTTGTGTCTTCTTATAGCGCATACACAATTAATGGATACACATTTTATACGAAAGAACAAGATGATAAAAGTACTATGAAAAATAGTGGTGTCACCGTGGTAGCTGAAGCAATGCACATTTCAAGTGTGAAAGATTTAAACCCCAAATTTGCAAATCTGTCATATTTTGGGGTTATCGAGCGCATTTGGGTGTTTGATTATGAGAAGTTTCAGATTCCTATATTTCGTTGCAAGTGGGTTGAAAATAATAATGGCGTACGAATGGATAAGTCAGGATTTTTGCAAGTGGATCTTAATAGGGTGGGGTACAAAGATGAGCCTTTTATTCTAGCCTCTCAAGCTAAACAAGTGTTCTATGACACTGATCCGACAAGTACAAAATGGTCTATAGTGCTTTTATCTAACAAAGTAATTGATGAAAACATTGGAGATCAAGGTGATATTGATGTTGATATTGAATCATTTACTAGAAATGATCAAGATGAAAATATTATAGCGAATAAATCATATACAAGAAATGATTATAATGAGGGTATTTGGATCAATCCAATCGTCCGTGTTGTTAAGAGACGGGTAGAACATATTCCAACCAAGAAAAGAAAGAGACGTTAGTGAAAAAGGTACTAGTTATAAAATTATAGCTTATATCATTCAATAATATTAACTAGTTGTCATGTTATATATAGCTTATATCATTCAATGGATTATGGATTATGGATTTTTATATTTGTCATTTAATTTTTGTTTTTTTCTTTCTTACAGGTGAAATGGCTAGTGACCATGACGACACACACGAGACACATGATGAAAATGAAGCTCAGAATGAACCTTCGAATGTAGAAAGTGAAATAAAACGTGGAATAACTATTATGAAGTCAATCATCCGTGCTAGAGACAAAGGGATCAAGTTTGATGTACATTGGAGTGATGAGAACTAACTAATTGAGCCTAACGGTTCAATGTTGTCTTCATACATTGGTTCACTTGTCCGTCAGCATATTCCAATTATCAGTGATAATTGGAGGAGTCCAAAGTTGAAAGCTGGTAAAGATAAGATATGGACTGAGATACAGGTACTTTAATTTACTTATATTAACACACTTTATGTTTATATGTTTATAAGATAAGATAAGTCTTTAATTTACTTATACTAACACACTTTATGTTTATATGTGTATGTTTTTTTGTAGAGGTCCTTTAATATTGATGAAAGCCGGAAAAAATATTGTCTTCAGTTGGCCGGAAAGAGACACAGAGGGTTCCGAGCCTTATTATCAAAAAAATATCTAAGGGATGCGGATAAAAATTTTGTTGAAGCAGAACTCAGTTGTATGCGGACGTGATTGAACCCGAAGAATGGAGCACGTTTGTAGCCAAACAGAAATCCGAAAAATTCAATGTAATGTTATCTTGTCATGTCTATTAATTGTATTATATACTTGTTGCATTAGTTTGTTATGATATGACTTAAACTTGTTTATCCAGGAATTGAGTACCATTAATCGCCAAAGAGCATCAAAACCCGCGTATCTGTACAGAAAAGGTCGAACGGGATATGCACGGTTACAACAAAAATTGGTAAGTATATATTAATGCTATGATATTATTAATTGTGTTATTGTGTTATACTTGATGAATTTATTATTTAACTAAATGTGTAGTTAGAAGATACGAAAAGTGAAGAATCATCACTTCCGGTACATGTTTTGTGGAAGGAAGCTCGTGTGGGTAAGGATAGACTTGTTAGGGAAGATGTTCAGTATGTTTATGACGAATGTGTAAGTATAACAATATGTCTTTAAGTTAATCGAAATTTTATTAAAATATAATTAATTTGTAATCCCCACTAATAATTTTCGATATGTCAATGAATTTCAGGAGACTCTATCTAAATCCTTAACCACAGGTGAGGAGGATTGCAGGAGCATTCTTAATTGAGTACTAAATGTTCCTGAGCATTCCGGCTGGGTGAGAGGTAAAGGATTTGGTGTGACTCCATCTTCCTTGTATCCAAAGAGAAAAAATCCCAGCAACCGAGAAGTCATGCAATCATTGGAGGAACTAAAGGTGCAAGTCTGTGAATTGCAAAAGGATAAAGAGAGATATGAGGCGGAAAAGCGCGAGAGATATGAGGCGGAAAAGCGCGGTTCCGGTTTGAAAGATGCTAGTGACAAAGCTAGTATCAATTGTCAAAATAAAATTCCCGAGGTAATTAGCACATATTTATTTTAATTAAATTAACACATTTATTTTAATTGACCTTTATACACATTAACAGTTACATATTTATTATTGCTTCAGGGCATTTCATCTTGCCAGCTGTATTTATCGTTACCGACTTATCGCATGGTTGGTAAGGGAAAAGTGCATAACCATGTGGGAGAGTTACTTCACCATCAACCGCTCCCTCATTGACATCTGAAAGTGTCGGTTGATATCGCTTTAGATAATGATGCGGTACTACCCATACCTGACTCGGTTTCAGAGGTTACATTGTTGCGAGATGCAATAGGTTCGTTTGTTGCATGGCCGTTAGACCTTATTTCCATAGATTATGTGGTATGTTGAAAACCATTACGAATCTCTTAGTATTCAAATGTCAAATCTGAACGATTATGAAAATCATTCTAAACCATTACTTACATTTTTTTTACATGGTAATGTTAGACTCCTACAAAACCCGCAACTAAGAATAAAGGGGTTTTGCAGCAAAACGAGTTTGTTGAATCACAAAGAGAGGTACATTTTAAGTGTTATTCTATTATCCGAATTCAAAAGTTTCATGATTTTCTACTTTACCTAACTTATATGATTGTTAAGTTCCTGCTCAAGCTTCACAACAGGCCAGCAAGAAAAAAGCTCCTACTAGGACTGTGCAGGCAAAAAGAGCTCCTCCTCGCTTTCAGTCGTGTCTAGAAACACTTATGTCAATGTCAGATTTGATGGATGGTGCTATTTGTCAAATAGAGATGGACGAAGGTGTTTTTAGTTTTCCTCATTTCGAGATAGTCAGAAGAGAGGACATGGAGCAGATTTTCAAGCATATTGAATTAGGCATCGGTGTTATGCATTCATGCATCTGGTACTCCGATCAATCTATTATTTAATTAGTTGAACAATTTATTTACACATTTCAATGAAAATAGTCTAATGTTTATTATGTTTTTATTTAAGGTGCTTGTATGAAAAATTGATGCGGGGGACGGAATTGTCAAACAGATTTTGTTTCTTCTCTTGCACCCTTGTCAATGCACCGACAATTGGTATGAATGCACTTTTAGTAAGAGACCACTTAACTGAGAGATTTATGGCCAGCAAGACAGAAAGTTTGTTTCTTTTACTGTATAATACTGGAAACGGGTAAGATTTTCATTCTAATTTCATTCTAATCTTTAATTTATATCTTTTGCGTAGAAATTATCCATCTAAACTTTTGTTATATTTTACAGTGGACACTGGTTGTTGGTTGCCATTAATCCTACAAGAGAAGTGGTATATTATCTAAATTCATTGGATACTGATTGGTCAACATATCAGGATATGAAGGATGTGGTTGATACGTAAGTGAGATTGTTCGAAATATTCGTGTGTATTTGTATATTTAATTATTTCTGTGAGATTGTTCTAAATTTACGTTTTTCTTTTATAGAGCAATACTCGTATACCGAGCACAAAGAGAATCTCGAGTAGCACGGGCTAAAGCAACCAACGTTACATGGGTCAAAGTGGAGGTATATTAATTTTCACAATGTTGCTTATTAGTGATGCTACTTGATAACACAAAACAACTATATATTAATTCTTATTTGTTTATCTATGTGTAGTGCCCTCGTCAGCGTAATGGCATAGACTGCAGGTATTTCGTTTTGAGGTTTATGTGAGAAATCCTTCAAATGGATCGATTAGAGATTCCTATTACGGTATGCATGGATTTATAACTTAGGATTTATTTTAATATTTATCGGATATGTCATATAATTTATTATTTTTAACAAAATCATGCATATTTTGTTTTGTTATGTAGTACTTTGATGAATACGCGTGTTTTCATTACACGACGGATAAATTGCAAGAAATTAAGGAGGAATTGTGCGAATACCTTATTGAAAAAAGAATCCTATATATATAAGGTATAGGATTATGGGATTATGTGAATGTATAGTTTTGTGAGTGGTTTATTTTATGGGATAGTATAGTTTTGTGAATGGTTTATATTATTTATGTGATTTTGGAATGTAATTGTATAGTTTTATGAATGGTTAATGTAAATGACTTGAATTATAATGGAAATGGTTTATGTGATTTATGGGATTAGTGGAAATGGTTAATGAACCATACTAGAAATTGTTAATGGAAATTTGAAATATACAGGTTTATTGAAATGGCTTGAATTATACAGGTTTCTGCATTAAAAAATGGTTAAAATGGGATTTTTAAAAAAATAATTAAAATTATACGTAGAGAAAAGACAACGCTTTCCAGCAAAAGCGCTGTCTATAGTTCACAACAGAAAGCGCTTTTCCTAAAAAGCGCCCTCTAAAGGTATAGAAAAATTGGATACTAAAACTATAGGCATACATTAGACAGCGCTTTAAAAAGCGCTGTCTAAAGAGGGTCTTTAGAAAGCGCTTTTCCTAAAAACCGCCCTCTAAAGGGGGTCTTTAGACAGCGTTTTTTCTTGAAAAAGCGCCCTCTAAAGATATAGAAAAATTGATAACTAAAATTATAGGCATACATTAGACAGCGTTTTTTCTTGAAAAAGCGCCCTCTAATGTATACTTTAGAGAGTGCTTTTTCATAAATAAAAAGCGCTGTCTTTACCTACGACATCGCTACCTTAGGCAGCGTTTTTAAGCGCTGTCTGTAACACCCCAATTCCCATCGCGAATAAATAATACATAATTAAATAAGAGTAAGTAAAAATTTATTTTTCCGACAGAAACAAGGATGCCACAATTTTAAAGAAAGAAAACACAATCCCTGCTCATAAATTTTCGATACATAACACAAAATGGAATCACCTCAAAAGGAACTTTTTCCATATAAAAGGAAATGTCAATTATGGAATAAAGCGGAAAGATCCATAACTGCCTTGTTTTACAAAATAAATTGTTTTATAACGTCAAAATATACATACAAATGTACTCCAAAATATATTCACTAAATGTATACATATAACAAAAGCTTTCCCTGACTCCCGTGTTACGTATCCGAGCAGACTGACTGACAACCGGATGGAGAACTAATCTTCACAAAAGCCTCCAAGACCACTAATCTGCAATTGCCTCATAGAGCAACAAACCACAACAGAAGGGTGAGAAATAACAACTAAATCAGGATTGCATAATAATATGCAAACACATATAAATTCACATGCATAGTTATTCTCACCACAAGCATCACATACTAATACATATAGCATGCCACTTATAAATAACATATATCTAGTAATCCAACAACATAGCATATATCAATTATCCAACATACTCACATATTTGCACATAAGGCATACCAAGTCATAACATATGGAAACACACCACCACATCACATAACATATGCCTATACATAAAACATATTATTCACAACCAATGCATTTATCACAAATGCATATCAAATCACCAATGCTTTCACAAGCTCAACACATCATCAATCAATTCACAATTTTCACACATAATCAATCCATTCATGATTTTCCACACATAATCAATCCATTCATGATTTATGCAAATGCAAACATACCGACACAACGACTCTATGTAAATGCGGTACCATCTATCCATCATTCTCATCACTAGTTCACTCAGGAACTATTGGAACCATCGCTTGTTACTTAATGTAACTCCCCGTTGGGAAAACGATGTTCCCCGTCGCTCACACCTCTTGGTATAAGGCACACGACGTTTATGGATCACTCACACCTCTTTGTATAAGGCACACGACCCGATCGCTCACACCTCTTTGTATAAGGCACACGATCGTCTATAATCATTGCTCACACCTCTTTGTATAAGGAACACGATGTTATAGTGGATTCCCTCTGGAACCGATTCTTCGCTCACACCCCACAAGGGCACACGACATCACAAGAATGCATATCATGATGCTTGGCATACAATGACTCATGACATTCAAATGCACACATATACACATCCATAATCATGCATATACAATCAAATACCACACAATGCATTTTCTTTCCCGTAGGCCATAAACCATCTTCACAACATTCCATCACATGTATTCACATCATATAACATCACACAAGTCATACGATATCCGTATCAAAAGCACATTGCATGATACACATCAAATTACACGCAATTACAACGGTAAAAGTCGACAAAATGACACTATTTCAAATTCCTTACATAATTAAATCGGCCAACAATCTCAAAACTATTTTAATAAGAAAGAACATTTCATTGGCTTTCTAACGATACTAAGAATGTCTCAATCCGAGTTACGGATCAAAAGTTTTGGCATCGGACGCGAAATGGGGAAAGAAATCGCGAAATGACAAAATTCTGCAATCGTGCTGGCCATACGCGTAGTTCCTTGAGCCATACGCGTATTGCCTTGCTCACTCGCCCATCCATATGTGTATTGCCCAAAGTGATACGCGTATGGGCAGAGACTGATTTCCCCCACAAATTCCACTAAAAATCCAATACGCGTATTGCCTCACTCCATACGCGTATTGCCCACTCACATACGCGTAATGCCTAAATTTCTTCCTTGCCATACGCGTATTGCCCAACCCAATACGCGTATTGCCCTGCCTGATACGCGTATGGGCAGCGAAAACCCAGATTTTCCTGCATAATTTTTCCTGCGAAATTCATCCAATTTCCTCTCCAAATCTCATCTAAACACTTCCAATTCACAATATATCAACCTAAACATGTTCCAACATAATCAACAAGTATCCTACGCCATTTATATCGAGTTTCAGCCGCGAAAACCTCGATTTCTAACAATTATTCATCAATTTATTAATAAGAGAAAAAGTCGCGAAACAACCAAAACAATTATAACAAACAACACATATACATACACAAGCAATATATAATTGAAACTTCTCACCCTTACCCGATTAATCGTGCTTGAAACGGATGAATTCTCAATTTTCCTCTTCTCCTCTCCTTTTCCCTTCTCTTCCTTTTCTCTCTTCTCTTTTTCCTTCTTTCTATTTTCTCTCTATTTCTATTTTATGAAAAATACCCAAGCCAAAAGACCAAAATACCCCTCAGCTCAAATATCTCGCAAACGCTCTCAAAACGCGATAAAACATAATAACGATGAAATATATTTCGGGAAATAAAAGTTGAAAAGAAATTATAAATTATTGCAAATATTTTACCTATCCGGGAAATTAGCCAGTTAACTCAATTAGCAGGTAAAATACAATAAATTCACACATTTCACAAAATTCACATAAATGAAATATATAAATACAATTAAACAAATTGGGGCGTTACACTGTCTAAGGCCTAAAAAAGCGCTGTCTAATGTCTTGTTTGGCGTAGTGTGTTTAGTACATGATGATAGATTTTACTACTGCATTGCACTTATGAGCTGTAATTGTTGCTGTTTTCATTATTTCTTTACTTGTAAATTATTTTGCTAACATTTTCAGGGGCTAACGGTAAGTCAAGTATGTGGGTGTGCACCCACATACAACCTCTTTTCTTATCTTTTTAAGCTTTCAATGTGTGATTGTGATAAGCATATTATGCTTCTTTGACATTTCATTTCTTTCATCCCTTTGAGTTCTTAACTTAACTTCAATCTTTGAAGTAAGTTAGAACTCACTTTTCTTCTCTTTTCTTTTAGACTTAGGCTTCTAAACCACACTAAACCATTAGGAACATCCAAGTATGATAACATTAGGGTGAGTCTTAGTTTCCCCTAGATTTTTACCTTTCTTAACCTTTGAGTCTTTCTTCTTCTCATCTCAAAACAAAACAAAAACATCTAATAAAGGATTAACACATATTGCATGTGAGCCTAGAGCATGGGAAATGGAAGGAGGGGAGTTTCTCTCCACCTTTCTAGAATGTTTAGCATACGTCCTCACACAAAATAATCAAAATACTTCTTCTTAAAAGACAAAAACAAATAATTCTCTTCTCATCTCTTCATTCCTTTCTAAAAGGATTCATCACGTCTGTTCTACCGCAAACAGGTAATGCCTAAGTCTCCATACAGTGATCTGCAACACCTAACTGCTGGAACGCGCACTTTGATGTTTCCACTAAAAAACACAAACAAAGCAACATCCGTTGAGCCGAACTACATTTGCTCTGATTCTTCTTTCTCGTCTGATTGAAGATACGTAAGCACGAGATGCGATATCTCAATGAGCAACCTTCCCCGTAGTCCGTCGAACTACGTTGACTCTGACTTTCCCATTCCACTGAGGGAATACGTAGGCCTAGGACAAAGATACTGTCCTATCGAGTCACTTCTTTCCTATCCCCCTCTCTCTCCTTTCTGCCTTTCATTTTAAGCTCTCCAGTTAGCAATTGTTTTCCAGTTCCTACACCCTTTGATCGAAACAGCAAGCGTGGATCCCATCGAGTACGATGGACGCGTGGAGGTGCTAATATCTTCTCCTCGCGTAACCGACTCCCTTACCTGTTTCTCTTGGTCGCGAGACCATGCTCTTTCCTTTCCCTCAGGTTTACGCAGTGTTTCCTTTCCCTCTCTTGGGATAAATACACATTGCTGGTGACTCTGTTTCCGCGCCACTTTCGCGTTTGTACTTGGATGAAAATCTCGGGAGCGACATCGAGGAAGAGAAAAAAGAGCTGAGAGAAGAAATCGACGCTCTGAAGGACGATTTAAGGAACCTTCAAAGTGATATGCAATCCCTGGCAACAACTCAGGGGCAACAACAGCAGACTGTGATCTCGAAGATCACATCTACACCTATCATGGAGACATATGATCCTCGATATAACATGCCTAAGGGTCGGCCCTGGGGCATGCTTTCCACTATATCCCAGAAGGATATATTCCGCCGATCACAGACGATCCGGAAACTGCAGCAGGAACAGCCGCTGGGCCTGAAGGTTACAAACTTCGGGAAGGCGAAGACGCAAGAGGGATGAAAGCGACTCCTGAAGGTTACAAACTTCGGGAGGGAGGAGCACCCAAGGTCACTGCTGTACTGACTATACCACCACCCGTGGTACACACTGTCCTGGAAGGACAGATTCCACAGATACCTTCTATTGGATAAGAAGATGTACACGAAAGAATGAATGAGTTCCAGAAACAATTTCTGGAAATACAGAAGGAACTGCATACCATTCGCGGTCAGGATTTATTCGGAAAGGACGCCGCGGACCTTTGTCTGGTCCTTAACGTGAAAATTCCGCACAAGTTCAAGGTGCCCGAATTTGAGAAATACAAGGGTAACTCTTGCCCTCAAAGTCATTTGGTGATGTACGCTCGAAAGATGTTGACTCAGACAGAGAATCAACAGCTACTGATCCACTACTTTCAAGATAGTTTAATCGGTGTCGCGCTCATAATGGTACATGGGTTTAAACCGCACCAAGATCGTCATTTTCAGAGATCTTGGCGTTGCCTTCGTTCAGCAGTATAAGTATAACCTGGACATGGCACCAGACAGAGATCAACTTCGGGCAATGTCGCAAAAGGACAAGGAAACCTTTAAGGAATATGCTTAGAGATGGCGTGAAATTGCCACTGTCCACCTCTTGAGGAAAAAGAAATGACGAAGATCTTTTTGAAAACCTTGAGCTCATTTTACTATGACCGAATGGTTGCCAGTGCACCCAGTGACTTTACTGAAATGGTCATCATGGGGGTACGCCTTGAAGAAGCAGTCTGAGGAGGACATTTAACCAAAGGAACAGAACCATCAAGCAATACAAAACGATACGGTAACACTTTCTCTAAGAAAAAAGAGCAAGATATTAGGAATATCTCTCTGGGAAAGCAGAGGCGACGGTACCAACCAGTAGCAGCAATAACTCCTGCTATTAACCCTACGCTTGTTCCAACGTATCAACCTCAGGTTGCTCAGAGCCAACCGAATCAGCAACAATTTCAACAAATGACACAACAACCTCTTCAGCAGGCTCGTCCTCCGTACAACAACAACTGTATAACACGACCAGGGTTCGACCCTATACCAATGTTGTACGTAGAACTGTTTCCACTACTACTGGTCAAGGGGCATGTCCAAATCAGGTCTCCTCTTCTGATACCAGAGAATCCGTCTTTTTGGTACAAAGCGGACCAGACTTCCCCTTACCATCAAGGAGGACCAAGGCATAACATAGAAAACTATCTCAGTTTCAAATCCGATGTGCAAAAACTTGTTAGGAGCGGGGTCTTATCCTTCAAGGATACAAATCCAAATGTTCAGACAAACCCATTGCCTCAGCACGAGAAAGCTGCGGTAATTTTGATAGAAGAAGGATCTAATCACAGTTATCAAATTCACGATGTACTCTTGTTGAAAACTAACCTTGTCAAGATGCATTGCTAACATAGTGGATACAGTCATATACCATATCACAACTATCATCAATGTGATATCTGCTCTAAAAACAATCAGGGATATTCTATGGTGCAATCAGCTCTACAGGAACAGATGGATCTCGGGTGGATCCAGGATCACCGAATCCGTGGGGTCAACATGACTTACACAAATTCCAACATCATTCCAAACCACAACATCCATGCGATGAATGTCAGCTTGGTGGCAATGCACTTAAGGCAAAGCCAACATCATGATCTGCCACGACATGATTACAATTCCTGTCCGATTTGCTCGATAAGCAATCATGGTTGCTATTTTGTACAAAAGGCCCTCCAGCGTCAGATAAATTTTGGATGGATTCAGGATTACCGTGATAGACATCATTATCAGGTTAATCTGATTTAGATCTTTGATATTCGCTTGATGAATACTAGCTTGGTGGAGTTACACGCTAAGTAGGTCCAGTTCGGCTTCCTGGTATCGCATGATTATCAAAGTTGTAAAGAGTGTTGTGAAGATGATCTAGGTTGTGCCCTTGTCCAAAGGACACTTCAATAATTGTTGAACCGCTGTTGGCTTCGGATCTATCTAGATGAAGACACACAGCAAGTCAGTACGACCATCAAAAACCCTACTAGGCATCAGAGTCAGGATTTCGGTCAATGAAGACAGATCTAGTAAGGTTACACTGCATACAAAGCAGACGTGGCCAGGTGCCACCACATAATTATGAGCGTTGTAGAGTTTGCTCAGAGGATAATCAAGGATGCTACCTTGTATGAGCAGCCCTTCAAAGTCAGATGGACCGCAGAGAAATTCAACCATGTTCAAGTTTTGGGTCAATCTCCTTGATGCCAGACTATCTTGCTGACCAAATCAAGGGCGTTGTTGTGATCTCTGATCATAAAAGAACTAAAGATGTTTGCACTGTCATCCCTCTACTTGACGAATCAAGAATTCCTCTAGACAGTAGAAAGGTTCTTAACCAGGAACCAATTGAGATTGTCTACAATGGTCAGAAAAATTAGAAGGCTCCTATAGTTATCTATCTGCTATGACCGATACCGTACGAATCAACTAAGGCTATCCCTTATAATTACGGTGCAACCATAATTGAGAATGGAAAAGAAATTCCATTACCCTCCGTCATGAATATTGCAGACATCAGTCGAGTAACACAGAGTGGTCGAATCTTCAACTGAGGAGTTGGAGAACCCACCAGGGAAAAGGAACCTCAAATAGAAGTTCCGAATCAACCAGTCGGTCAGCCAGTAATTCCGACCTTTCAAAAAACAACGATGAGATGTTGAAGCTCATCCAGAAAAGCGAGTACAACATTGTTGATCAATTGTTGCAGATGCCTTCAAGAATCTTTGTGTTATCTCTTTTGCTCAGCTCCAAAGCTCACAGAGAAGCCCTACAGAAAGTCTTAGAACAGGCCTTTATGGAACAAGATGTTACGATAGGACAATTCGACAACATCATCTCAAACATCACTTCCTGCAACAATTTAGCGTTCAGTGATGAAGAACTGCCAGAAGAAGGCAAAAATCACAACATGGCACTTAATATTACAGTCAACTGTTGGGACGATGCCTTAGCCAGCGTCCTGATAGACACAGGGTCAGCTCTGAATGTTATACCAAAGTCTACTCTTACACAATTATTATTTCAAGGATCTCTGATGTGAAGCAGTGAAGTAATCGTTAAAGCATTCGATGGATCCAGAAAAACTGTTATCGGCGAAGTCGATCTTCCCATAACTATCGGTCCTCACACTTTCCAAGTCACTTTCCAGGTCCTGGACATCTGGGCAGCATACAACTGTTTATTAGGAAGACCTTGGATACACCAGGCTGGGGCAGTCACTTCGACACTTCACCAGAAGCTGAAGTTCGTCAAGAACGACCAACTAGTCACAGTCTACGGAGAGCAGGCCTTGATTGTAAGCCACTTATCATCATCCACCGGCGTATAACCAGAAGAGGTTATTGGAACTCAATTCCAAGCACTTTCGGTGAGCAATGAGAATCAATCAGCAAAGGGAACATCAATTTCCTCATACAAAGATGCTCTCGAAGTTATCAAAAGCAACGATGCAAAAGGATGGGGACAGCTTGTCATTCCTACTAATAACAAAACAAGGAAGGGTCTTGGTTTTTCCTCAACCTATACCCAGACTGTTATTCATGATGAAAGTCTTTATCCCATTCAGGACTTCTTCCACAGTGGAGGTTTCCTTCACCCAGTGTCTCAAGAAGTGCTTACCATCAACGAGGGTGACTCTTTTGATACAGATGAAGAGTGGAAGTCCTATCTCAACGAGGAGATCATATATCTCAGGACGAAATGCATACGCCATTTTGTTATCCCGAATAGAGCCTGAGAGATATACCAAGGACAAACGTCCGAATGATCTACGGAGATTGTGATTCAGAAGGATGTCGTGCTCCGCCAAACTCATTAGAGGAAGAAACTCTGATGAAAGACAACTTTAACTATTTTGGCCCAATGGATGGCCTGCCTATCTGGCAGCCGTACCCAGGAGACTTGGGGAAAAAGAGTCACCCGAATGATGCTTATCAGCTAAGCATCATTGAAAAGAATACCTGCGTCCCCACAAAGGCATGGGATCATTACTCAGGGCATTCAGAAAATATTCAGTACAACGATGAATTTGCGAAAACTGCAGGACAAGAGTTCCTTAACTATGCTTTTCCCGAGGTCAACGTTATTGAGAGGGATGACTCCTCCAGTTCCAAAGAAGTGTGGGACACCTTAGGGCAATCGAGTGACAAGTACGACTTCCTGGTCAAGTACACCGCTCCTGAAAGCTCTCGTATCGGGTTCGAAGACATCCAGCCGACTGGATGAGGAAATCTACCTGAGAGTACAAGCACTATGCTAGATACAGCTGAAGAATCTTCCTACGACAACTCTGTCTGGGAAACAAGGTACCCGATCCTGCTCTGCCAGAAATCAGCGTCATTTCTGAGGATAAGCCAAGAAAGAAGGTACCCGACTTTGTGGTTCACCGAGGAGTTTGCCGCCAATGGGTTGCTGTCGATGTTCCAAAAGTCCTACACCAGTCTAAGTAATTGCCATCTTTAACCTTTCACCCTGCCCAGGTGAAACATATGTTTTGATAGGGCTCACTTTCTGTAAATATGCCTCTTCGCTTTGCCCAAAGCGACAGAGTTTTGTTTTATAGGGCTGTAGTTTCAAGAATCGACAAGATCATAAATAAAATAATGTTATTCTGTAATTTCCACATTTCATTGTTGTTTTCTCTTTTTGCTTTTTCAGAAAATGGTAATCCTAAAAAACAACTCTAATAAAAATGAGCATTTTAAAAAAAATACACTGCACACTCTTGCATTCTCCCTATCTCTTCTAAACAGCAAATCATCACATCTTGCAGACTGCTTGCTTTAAACCCCGTTGAAACATGCGATCAAATGCCTTCTCCCAACTTTGAATTCCCGGTATTTGGGGCTGAAGAAGAAAATGACGAAGAAATTCCAGAAGAGATCTCCTGATTACTCAGACAAGAGGAAAGGTCCATTGAACCTCACAAGGAACCATTGGAAACAATTAACTTGGGTTCAGAAGAAGAAAGAAAATAAGTCAAGATTGGGGCACTGCTCAGTTCAACTGTCAAAGAAAGTTTGATAGCACTTCTCAAAGAATTTTCCGATGTATTTGCTTGGTCCTATCAGGACATGCCAGGGTTGGATACCAGCATCGTGGAACATCATCTACCGTTAAAATCAAAATGTCCTCTGGTGAAACAAAAGTTAAGACGGACCCACCCGGATATGGCTATTAAAATCAAAGAGGAAGTACAGAAACAGATCAATGTGGGTTTCCTCGCCACGTCAGAATATCCTCAATGGTTAGCCAACATAGTACCAGTTCCGAAAAATGACGGAAAGGTCAGAATGTGTGTAGACTACAAGGATCTGAACAAAGCCAGTCCAAAGGATGACTTTCCCTTACCGCACATAGACATGCTGGTAGACAGTACAACAAAGTTCTAAGTTTTATCCTTCATGGATGGATTCTCGGGCTATAATCAAATCAAAATGGTGCCGAAAGACATGGAAAAGACTTCATTAATCACCCCAAGTGGCACATTTTATTACAAGGTATCGCCGTTAGGTCTGAAGAATGTCGGGGTAACCTATCAACGGGCCATGACTACACTGTTTCATGACATGATACATAAAGAGATAGAGGTATATGTCGATGACATGATACATAAAGAGATAGAGGTATATGTCGATGACATGATTACCAAATCTAAAACAGAGGAGGAGCATGTGACCCACCTGTCAAAACTATTCAAGCGGTTACAAAAGTACAAACTCCACTTAAATCCCAATAAGTGCACCTTCGGTGTCCAATTAGGGAAACTGTTGGGGTTCATCGTCAGCCAGAAAGGAATCGAGGTTAATCCTGACAAGGTCAAGGCCATTCAAGAAATGCCTTCTCCAAAGACTGAAAAACAAGTATGGGGATTCCTGGGACGTCTGAATTACATCTCCAGATTTATATTCCTCGTGACCGCGACCTGCGCGCCGATCTTCAAATTACTCAAAAAGAATCAGGATTGCATTTGGACGGCAGAATGTCAAACCGCCTTCAACAGTATCAAGGAATACCTGTTGAACCCGCCAATTCTATCACCTCCAGTGGAAGGAAGACCACTGATCATTTACCTAACAGTCTTGGAAGACTCAATGGGTTGTGTACTTGGCCACCAAGGCGAAACCAAAAGAAAATAGTCTGCCATCTACTATTTGAGCAATAAATTCACCGACTACGAAACTCGGTACACTATGCTTGAGAAAACTTGTTGTGCTTTGGCTTGGGCAGCTAAACGTCTTCTCCAGTACATGATTCGCCACAATACTTGGTTAATCTCCGAGATGGATCAAATCAAATATGTCTTCGAAAAACCTGCTCTCACGGGAAGGATTGCCCGTTGGCAGATGTTGTTATCAAAATACGACATAGAATATCATGCTCTGAATGCCGTTAAAGGAAGTATTTTAGCCGATCATTTGGGTCATCAACCGATTGACGATCAAGAATCAGTCAGATTTAACTTCCCAGACGAAGATGTCATGTACTTAAAGATGAAATATTGCGATGAACCGCTGCCCAATGTAGGGCCAGAACCAGGTTCCCAGTGGGGACTTATCTTTGATGGAGATGTTAATCATTACGGAAATAGAATTGGGGCAATCATCATAACCCCTCAGGGTACCCACATTCCTTTCATCGCCCGACCGACATTCAAGTGTACAAACAACGAGGCCGAATATGAAGCTTGTATCATGGGTCTCAAAGAAGCAATCAACTTAAGGATCAAGAACTTTGATGTTTATGGCGATTCAACCCTGGTTATCAATCAGATCAAAGGATATTGGAACACATACCAATCAGGATTGATTCCTTACAAAGAATATGCGAGAATATTGTTACATTTCTTTAACAGAGTCGAGTTTCATCACATCCCCCATGGGGATAATCACATGTCTGATGCATTAGCCACTCTCTCTTCCATGAATAGTGTTAATCACTGGAATGATGTACCGAAGATCGACATAATGCGACTTGAGAGGCTCGCTTACATCTTTACAATTGAAGCAGTCATAGACGACAAACCTTGGTATCATGATATCAAATGCTTCCTTCAGAAACAAGAGTACCCACCTGGGGCATCCAGAAAGGATCGAAGAACCCTCAGAAGACTGTCTGGAAACTTCTTCTTAAGCGGTGACACTCTCTATAAGAGAAAATTTGACATGGTCTTGCTCCGATGTGTAGACAGACCAGAAGCAAACATGCTGATAAAAGAAATCCATGAAGGTTCCTTTGGCACTCATGCCAACGTACACACAATGGAGAGAAAAATTCTAAGACTCGGGTACTACGAGTTGACAATGGAATCCGACTGCTACAAATACATAAGAAGGTGTCATAAGTGTCAGATATACTCAGACAAAATCCATGTACCGCCAACGCATCTCAAATTTCTCTCTTCCCCATGGCCTTTTTCTATTTGGGGAATCAACATGATTGGTATAATCGAACCTAAGGCTTCAAATGGACATCGGTTCATTCTAGTAGTCATTGACTATTTCACCAAGTGGTTCGAAGCAGCATCATACGCCAAGGTAACCCGACAAGTGGTAGTCCGCTTCATAAAAAATAATCTCATCTGCCGTTATGGTGTTCCGAGCCATATTGTCATACCCCAAATTTTGACCACTAAGATGTCCCATCATTGTGTCAATCATCATCACAATATGGATGAACCATCATGCCTCATCAAATGCCTCAAGGGTTGTTGAGCATTCACTATAATCAAGCTTAGGGTTTCAAGCCCTCTCTGAGTGCTTAGACAAAGGATCAATCAAGGAATGACATGATCTTCAACTTGTCTAACCTCTCAAACATCCACAATGGATCAAAAGGACTCCCACTTCAAGGATTAAGCACAAGGCTGCTCCCTTCTAGGTGGATCAAGCCTCAAGATCGCCAGTGTCACCAAATTAGGGTTTTGGTCGACCAGGGCCTCCAGATGGAAAATTTCATTTGGGCACAAGCCAATGATCCAAAACACAACCTAATGTACTCCATGGACCCTCATGGACCCATTCATCAAGTCAATTTTGCCTTAGGGGATGCATACATAAAAAATCAGGAATTAGGGTTTCTTAACCTAATTTACCCCTAAGTTGACTTTTGGGACAAATCATGAACCAAGACCTCAAGAGAGGGTTTAAGGGTCTCTAATGAACTATATTTATCCATTTGGAACAATGGATTAATCCAAGAAGCTTGAGCAACAAGTCTCAATTTCATCTGCACCACAAGTAGGGTTTTAAGGAAAAAGTCAACTGTAACTTTGACTTTTGACCAGGACATGCTCCCAAAGCATAGGACATGCCTCAATATACCCTATGACACTCATGGAACATGTCCATCAAGTTTGATTTAGGTCAAGGACATGATTTCATGAAGAATGGCACAGTTTGGAATTCATCTGATAAAAAGTCAACTGTGCACAAAAGTCAACTTTGACTTTTTGAGATTTTTCACCAAAATGGATTTTTAACCCTAAAATGATGTTAATGTATGATTTGAAACATCATTCATCAAGAAAAATCAAGAAAAGTTGGATAACTTGTAAAAGGGGTAACCATAAAAACTTAAAAAATTTTCTAAGTTAAAAATAAAGTGACAAAGGTACCAACTTTGGAGGATCATAACTCCTAAACCACAGGGCCATTTTTTCTCATCCAAAGATGGATTTGTAGCCCTCATTACCCTCTAAAAAAACTTCAACTAGACCTAAGTCCAATTCATTAAGGATTTTGAGTTATGGAATAATCAAAATGGCTGAAAAGTGAAAATGTCACTTTTTTCAACACTTAGTGAAATTTTCACTAAGTCCAAATCTGTCTTCACTTTTTGCCAAATGTAGGGGGATTTTTCACTTGGATTCAAAAGAGATAAAAACCAAACATGTTCAAACAGTTGTTGTATCATGTAAGGGCTTTCCAAAATGGCCAAGAACATTGCCAAATTCCATTTGGGCTATGAGTTATGACATTGTCAAATGGCCTTGTTGAATTCTATCAAGGCAAGGTAGAATTTGCAATTTTGCTCGATTTGCCAAAATTGTGAAAATCCAAACACTCCTATCCACTTGGACACCTCAGAGGATTGAATATAAAGGGGACAATCACTGAGCCAAGCCTCCAAAGTCCATGGAACAAGAAATAGCATGTTGAACCTAGAATGGCCAAAATAGGGACAAGACTCCAAATTTGGATTGAAGCATTCAATGGAAGCATCAAGGTGGCATGGACTGAGCCATTCTTATCTGAAATCAATCAAGACTTATCCAAGACCAAGGGAACCAAAGCTCTGTGCCCTAACCTCTAGTCAATGGCTAGAGGAGACTTGGATTTTCATTTGCCAACATTGGCCAAACCTACTTAGCAGCTGCCATTCACTATTCCTTACAAAACAAACTTGCTCTACTATAAATAGAGCTCTATTGTGATCAGTTTGAGTACACCAAAGCCATCTAACAGATGCTTTCCTCAAAATCTCTTTCTCTTGGCAAAAATGCCTTTCTTAGCAAGGTAGCTATCGGGTTTTGAGTTTGAGAGCTTTTCCAATCAAACCAATCACTCACACACCTCACATACATCATATAGAAGTGATCCAAACACTCACATAACATCTAGAACACTGATTTCACAAAATCACCAGCCAATTGCTCAAGTTCATGACAGTTTTGCAGTTGAGATGCCATCCTCAATTGCAAACCATTTCAATCCATTCTAAGCACTCAGACACATCACTTGGCACCTAGGGAAGCTATCCACATCATTGGAACCTAGCTGTAACACCTCCAACACAAATCACGATCACCAGCTGCAAGTGGTAAGCATGAGCTCTTCTAACTCTATGATCCATGCAATTTTTGCTGCATAATAATTTGGCCATATGTTCATAATCATGCATGGAATGTTTCCCCTCAATTAATTGCATTGTTTGAATCTTGTATCAAAAATCCTAGCCTTCATGCAGAAATTAGGGTTCTTGAGGATTTTTCATGATTTCTTGTTATATGTTTAATTTAAATAAAATTAATGGACATAGACATGATCGTGAGGTTGAGACGAGCATAATGATATGTGGATTGCATGTTATAATCAAGTATTCCGGGAGATTGGATAGAAAATGCAAATCATCCAAACCCAGAACACGCGCGTGTTCTTCAGCTGTTCTTGGCGCCATTTCTTTCAAATTTGAATATTTGAATTTTGTGATTTTATTTAATTGATTCAAAAATTAATTTTTCTCTGAGTTTTAATGATTTTGAGTTGATTCTTTATTTAATAATTCACAAAAATGTTAAAATATTTTATTTTCCCAAAAAATCCCAAAAATATTATTTATTTCATATAATTGATATTTTTGCAAAGAATTAATATTTTAATTGTTTTTGACATTTTAAATATTTTTTCTACATTGATTTTGCAACTTTTAATGTTTTCTAATTATTTTGTAGGTTAATACTTAATTTTTGAAGCATTAATCCAAGATCACAATTTGTTTTTCATATGTTAAACAATTTTGATCATTTTAATTGAATTTTTATTCAATTAAATATATTTTTGAAAACAAATTAGGGTTGTTGGATTAATTCAACCCTCACAAATCATTTTCAAAACTTTTGGGCCTCTAATAGAGTGTAAGACCCAATCCTTTTTTGACCAAATCATTTTTGGGCCTCAGTGTATTGTATAAGTCCCGATACCGTCAAAAATAAACGGCGCGATCGTCGCCTTTTGAAAATTAACCTTTTGGGCCTCTCTTTGAGCTATAAGACCCATTCAAAACTTTTGGGCCTCTTGAGAGAGTGTAAGACCCAACCCACTTGTACAGAAATATTTTGGGCCTCATTCGTTGTATAAGTCCCTCTGTACATTTTCAAATAAACGGCACGATCATCGCCTTTTGAAAAATAACCTTGGGCCTACCCTCGTGTTATAAGCCCCACTCTTTTTCTTTAAACCTTTTGGGCCTCTTGAGAGAGTGTAAGACCCGTCCCTTTGTACAGAAAACAATTTTTCGGCCACAGTCACTTGTATAAGTCCCTCTGTACAGATTCAAACAGTGCGCTCACTGATAAAACCCTGGGCCTCTCCTTGAGCTGTAAGCCCCAAATCCTTTTATTTCAAAGCACTTTCTCCTTTGATTTTGAATATACTGTTGTTTTCAATCTTTCTTTGTTGAACAACTAACCAAATAGCATGGAAGCTCTACAACCGAGTAAGTGTTTATACGCTTTCATTTACCGCTTTCATATACATATAACTGTATTGTGGGGCTGTTTCACTGTAAGTCTTCTTTCATAAACTCATATCAACTGTGTAATAATAGTATAGATATTTAGAGTTTCCCTGGCAACTACGTCTAGAACTAGGTGACGTCATTCCGTTTATTCGTAGAAATAGACAACTAGATCCCCAATAGGATCACCAGACACAGTCTTCTCTCAGGTTGTCCTCATTAGGAATTGTCAAGAAACTCTACTCCCAGAGATGAATGTATTCTCCATGAATGGCATCTTTGAGTTTCTTCCAAATTCTCGAACTTTTCAGACTTTGATCTATTCTCGGTGAATAGCATTGCCTTGAATTCCTCGGGGTTTGGGGACCCATCGACTTCCTAAAAGCATCGGCCTTCTCTTGGGCATCATACAAGGACCCACAGGCTTCCTAAAAGCAACCCCGCCTCCTCTTGGGCTTAGTACAAGGACCCTACGGCTTCTTAGAAGTATTCAAAGCCTCCTCTTAGGCTTCGTATAATGATCTCTTCCTCCGGGAATGATAGCCTCCTCTTGGGCTTAGTACAAGGACCGATCGACTTCTTAAAAGTTTCCAGCCGCCTCTTGGGCTTCGTACAAATTGTCCCAACAACCTCCTAGAGGTATAGGAACAGAACTTAGTCATTTGCATAGAACAGTCCTTTCATAGAGTCTACTACTATTTCTCAAAGCACAGTACCAAAGATAAAACTCTAGACTCGGACAGTATAATCTCCTTGAGTCTCAAAGACATTCTCAAGTGACCCCTTCATTAAATAGGAAGGAAACCCGTGGGCTCGGACAGTCTCAATACCCTTTGGATTTCCCGTTTCCTCAAAGAAAAGGAAATATCCCGGATCCTTGAATCAAATCCTTGAGTACAGTGTTGCTCATATAAGAACTGATTTTCTCTTTAAAATCAGTACAATGGACTTGTCACTTAACTGAAATAGTCACCACAGCCTCCTCTTAGGCTTTGTATAATGATCCTTCTTCAGTGAAGTCAACCTCTCTCTCGGGCTTTGTACGAGACACATAAGAGACTCCCTCGTTGAGTCAATTACCCCTTTGGCCTCCATCTCGGGCTTTATACGAGATACAAAAAGGTTCTTATTGAGCCAAACAAATTTTAGCCTCCATCTCGGGCTTTGTACGAGATACAAAAACTCTCTTGTTGAGTCAAATAGCCTCCATCTCGGGCTTTATACGAGATACCAAAAGATTCCCTCGTTGAGTCAAAACCTTTTAGCCTCTCTCTCGGGCTTTGTACGAGACACATATTAGCCTCCTCTTAGGCTTTGTATAAGAAAACCACTGGTTGATCCAATCAACCTTTTAGCATCAAAGCTATGCCTCGTTCACAATACACAAACATCAATAACTCATTCCCTTTCATCTAATCGCTATAAGCGGCAAGCCTCTGGATCATCTACATCCATGCCACTGTCCCTCTTTTAGCATGAGAAATCCTAAGGAAAGATAGCATTACTCTACACTGAGTTAAAGTCTTCTCCTTCAGGTTGATATCCCCTATAAAGGAAATTATGGCATTGCCGAATTCACACATCCTGGTTAAAGTAATTCTCCTTTATAAAACAGTTGTGACATACAACCCCCTCTTTAGAGATGACAAATTCTCTCTAAAGTTGAGACCTTTCAGCTTCATATCTTGGGCTTTGAACAAGATACAAATAGACCTTTCAGCTTCACATCTTGGGCTTTGAACAAGATGTAAATCACCTTTCGCTTCACGTCTTGGGCTTTGAACAAGACACCAAAACACCCATTTCCTCCCATAGAATAGGAGGAACTACGAATGCTCTGATTTCCCTGTTTCGGTAAACGGGAATACGTAGGCATAAGATCGAAAGAAAAGATCTTAGCGAGCACAATCAACAAAAAACCCAAATCCCATATCTCCATCAATCAAAAGCAGTAAATCAAAAAGCACCAGTCTTAATATCCTAATCCTTGTTCCCCGCCAGAAACCTTCTGTCAAGGTAAAAAGAAAGAAAACAATATTGGCGAAAATACAAATAACCAGTACAAAGGCCCCCCCACATTGATAGCATCCGTAACCTAACAGACCGCTGTTTAAACTCAGTATGCAAAGCAGGGTTAATTGGAGACATCTATTTCCCTTCCTTCATCAGCTTTAATAGGATAAAAAATGAATCGACCTGTAGTTTAAGCTCAAACCGCAGAGAGCGACCAGCGCTTAAGAACCGCGTCCAAAATCGCTCGCTACAGAAAAAATGGCGCCCACCATGGGACTATATTCTGATTTCCTTTTCACCTCTGGTGTGAATACCACAGATTAGGGCTTCCGCCGGGGAACCCAATTTCTGTCAGGAACTTAGGATTCATAGCTTTAAAGGTCTAGGATGTTTAGGACAAATATATATATTGCTTTTCCTAATTGCTATACGTGTTTATTTTTCTGCTAATGGGAATGCTTATGATGCCGCATGTGGAAAGATTGAGTATACACTTAAGATAAGTGATGGCGACGAGGTCGACCATCAACCTCAGTGGAGGCTGACCAATGCAACCCATTCTCTCACCTAGACAATGGGTCGATTGCTAAGTCTGAGAAGCTGAGGAGCCAAACTCTTTCGTAGTGTGGAAACTATCAGAAATAGTTGTTACACGATACTACCCTCATTTGAGGCTGGTTATCTATTCTCGGTGAATGACACTTACTCTAAGATTGCGCTACAACTCGCTAGCGATCCGCTTGTTGTTTTGCTTTCCTGGGAGGAGCCGATGATAATGAGTACAGGTACAAATATCACCCTAGTATAAACCTTTGGGGATGGGTAGAGCCTTGACTTCATGACAACGACCCTTTGACCCCATGTTTTTTCTATGTTTTTGTGTGCTGCATTCATGCATTCATCTAAAAAACATTAAAACATTCAAAATATTTCTCTTCTAGTCTCTCTGTTTTTTCAAAATAAACTAAGACTGTGATTGCAAATATCAGAGAAAAGGATTGCACTAATGGATTTCGGTAGAAGGAGAACTCACCAGTATACCTTCAAGGTTCCAAAACTAGGGGATTTGAGAAGGTTAGCGAGGATGATCACTAACCCAGAGGCTTTCAGAGCCAAGCACGGAGGTTTGCTACCACTGTTAAGAGTCCATGTGATTGAGGGAATCATGGATGCGCTCATTCAGTTTTATGATCCAGTTTATCACTGTTTCACATTCCCGGATTACCAGCTCGCACCAACGCTGGAGGAGTATTCTCACCTGATCGATCTACACATTACAGATCGAGCTCCATTTTCTGGACTGGAAGAAATTCCAAAGAATCAGACTATTGCAAGAGCAATTCATTTGGACAAGTCTGTGGTCAGGACTCACCTAACTACTAAGGGTGGCATCCAAGGTTTGCCAGCCCAGTTCTTGACAAAGAAAGCCCTGTATTTCGCCAGTATAGGAAACGTGACTGCTTTTGAAAGCATCTTTGTCTTGCTCACCTACGGGTTATTTTTGTTTCCTAACATCAATAACTTCGTCGATATTAACTCCATTAAGGTTTTTCTCATTGGAAACCCTGTTCCGACTTTGCTCGCAGATGCGTATCATTTTGTACACTTGGGAAATTTGTACAGCGGAGGGGAGATCACATGCTGTGTACCTTTGCTTCACAAATGGTTTATCTCTCACTTGCCCAAGTCTGCTGCTTTTTGGGATTGTAAGAGTGCCTTACGTTGGTCGCAAAAAATCATGTCTTTTACCAACTCTGACATTGATTGGTGTAATAGGATTTATGAGGGAATTAGGATCATTGACCGTTGTGGAAACTTCCCCAACGTACCCCTCATAGGAACTAAAGGAGGAATCAACTACCATCTGGTATTGGTTCGCCGTCAATTTGGATACCCGATGAGACACATCCCACTGGGTGTTCATCTGGAAGGTCTTTTCTTCAAAGAAGGAGAAAACGACAGAGCACTGAAGATGGAAATAGTGCACGCTTGGAAGCATGTTCATAAGAAAGGACGAGAGTCTCTAGGAAAACCGGACTGTGTCTCGGTGAAGCCTTATCTCCATTGGGTACAAACTCGAGCTCTCAAGCTAAAGATGCCTTATCCTCATTACGGAATTCTTCCGCCAAAGGAATATGTCATGTACTTCATGACGGAAACTGAAAAGCTTCAGGTTACTCTCAACAAAGTTCAAAAGGAGAGAAGGTCTTGGAAGAACAAGTACCGCACTCTCGACGTAGAGTGCATCAAAATAAAGCAATTACTGAAAGAGAAAGACGCTCTGATTGAGATTTTGGAGCAACATGCTGTGGATAATCAGGATGACCAAAGGAATTTGCTCGCACCTTTCACCTGGCAAAGGAATGACAACTCGACAACGGCCCAAAAGCCCCGGTCAAAGAAAAAGAAGATACCAGAATCAGCACCCGATTTCTCTTCAGAGAGGACTCGGGGCCCATTAGCTTAGGTTTCTGTTTCTGCACTTTGTAATTTACTGTATTTCCATTTCTGTAATCCTTTGAATTTCAATAAAAAGGGGTTTCCCCACCGTTTGATATTTTCAATCTAATTGTCGAAGTTTATTTTGATTAAACCAAAAAACAATTAATATAATCATTGCATTCATCATTCTCACATCGCGTATTCTTCTTACCTACGAATCTCACGTTTGTGTCTCGGTTCTAGAGTCAAACTGTCTCATTCGTATAATACTCGGGCCAATCGTCAGAAAAAGATGGATGATCTTGAGGAAGAAAATAGAGAGTTGAAAGAAGAGATCGACACTCTGAGAGATGATATGAGAAAGCTTCGTAACGACATGCAAGCCATGGCAGAAGCTCAGCTACAAAGAACTGTGATCTCAGAGATCACCTCAACGCCCGTAGTGGAAAAGTATGATCCTAGGTATCAGATACCAAAAGATCGTCCTTGGGGCATGCCTGTTAACTATATCCCGGAAGGATATGTTCCGCCGATCACTGAAGATCAGGGAATCGCAACAAAAGCCGCTGGGCCTGAAGGTTACAAACTTCAGGAAAGCGAAGATGCCAGGGGCATACTGAAGACTCCTGAAGGTCACAAACTTCGGGAGATGCCAAGACTCATTACCGTAGTCACGGTACCACCCCCTTTGGTGCACACTGTCCCGGAAGGACAGATTCCACAGACACCTTCTGGTAAGAAGGAAACTATGTTTGACAGAATGGAGGAATTCCAGGAGCAATTCTTGGAAATGCAGAAGGAACTGCAAGCCATTCGCGGTCAGGATCTATTTGGAAAGGACGCCGCAGATCTCTGCTTGGTCCCCAATGTGAAAGTCCCGCACAAGTTCCAAGTGCCCGACTTTGAAAAATACAAGGGTAACTCTTGCCCTCAGAGCCATCTGGTGATGTACGCTCGGCGGATGTCAGCCCAGACGGAGAATCAGGACCTACTGATTCACTACTTCCAGGATAGTTTAACCGGTGCCGCACTCAAATGGTACATGGGTTTAAACCGTACTACAATCAGCACATTCAGAGATCTTGGTACTGCCTTCGTCCAACAATACAAATACAATTTGGACATGGCACCCGACAGAGATCAGCTCAGATCGATGTCGCAAAAGGACAAGGAAACCTTTAAGGAGTATGCTCAAAGGTGGCATGAAATTTCCGCTCAAATTTTTCCACCTCTTGAGGAAAAAGAGATGACAAAGATCTTCTTAAAGACCTTAAGCTCATTTTACTATGACCGAATGGTTGCCAGTGCGCCCAGTGATTTCACCGAAATGGTCAGCATGGGCGTACGTCTTGAGGAAGCCATCCGAGAAGGACGTTTGGTAAAAGACCCTGGATCGACGAGCGGTACTAAAAAATATGGTAGTGCTTCCCTAATAAAAAAGAGCAAGATATTGGGAATATCTCTCTAGGAAAGCAAAGGCGACATTATCAACCGGTAGCAACTGTGACTCCTGTTATCATCCCTGCGCCTATTCCTACGTATCAACCTCAGGTTGCGCAGAGCCAACCTGACCAGCAAAGGACACAACAGCCTCTTCAGCAGGCTCGTCCTCCATATAACAACAACTATACAACACGACCACCAGGATTTGATCCTATACCCGTGACGTACGCAGAGCTATTTCCATTACTACTGGCTAAGGGGTACATTCAGACTAAATCTCCTCTTACAGTACCAAAAAATCCGCCTTTTTGGTTTAAGGTGGATCAAACATGCCCTTATCATCAAGGAGGTTCAGGGCATAACATAGAGACTTGTCTCAATTTCAAGTTCGATATGCAAAAACTTGTTAGGAACGGGGTCTTATCCTTCAAGGATACGAATCCTAATGTTCTTACGAACCCGCTGCCTCAACACGAGAAAGCTGCCGTCAATCTGATTGAGAAAGAGACTAACGATGTCTATCAAATTCACGATGTACTCTTGTTAAAAACCAATTTGGTCAAGATGCATTGTAGGCAAAGTGGATATGGCCATGTGCCACCTCATAACTATCACCAGTGTGATATCTGCTCTAAAGATAACCAAGGATGTTCTGTGGTGCAAGCAGCTCTACAGGAACAAATGGATCTCGGATGGATCCAAGAGCACTGAGTTCGTGGAGTTAACATGGTTCACACGAATTCAAACGGCATTCAGAACCACGATATCCGTGCAATGAATGTCAACTTGGTGGCAATGCACTCAAGGCAAAGCCAGTATCATAATCTGCCGCGGCACGATTACAATTCCTGTCTGACTTGCTCGGTAAACAAGCAGGGATGCTCTTTCATACAAGAGGCCCTCCAGCGTCAGATGGATCTTGGATGGATCCAAGACTACCATGATAGGAACCCTATCATATCAATATGGTTCAAATCTTTGACATTCGCGTGATGAATACCAACCTGGTAGAATTACATGCTGAACAGGTCTGACTCGGATTCTTAATATCACATGACTATAGAAGCTATAAGGCGGGTTGCGAAAATGATCGAGGTTGTACCCTTGTCCAGGAGGCACTTCAGCACTTGTTAAATCACTGGTGGATGCCAATTTATATGGATGAAGATACTCAGCAAATTAGTATCAGTAACTGGAATCCTACTCGGCGTCAAAGTCAGGATGTCCGATCTGTGAAAGCTAACCTAGTGAGGTTACATTGTATTCAAAGTGGGGGTGGCCAGGTGCCACCACACAATTATGACCGTTGTAGTGTCTGTTCAGAAAGTAACCAAGGGTGTTACCTTGTGAGAGCAGCTCTTCAGGGTCAGGTGGATCGTGGAGAGATTCGTCCATATCCGGGTTCTGGATCCATCAACTGGACGCCGAACTACCTTGCCGAGCAAGTTGAGGATGTTGTCACGATCTCTGGTCATCACAGGACCAGGGATGTTTTGCCATTATCCCTCTACTTGACGAATCTAAAGTTCCCAACCGGGAACGGATCGAGATTAATTATGATGGTCAGAAAAATTAGAAGGTTCCCATAGTCATCTATCTGCCGGGACCAACACCGTATGAATCAACTAAGGCTATCCCTTACAAATACGGTGCAACGACAATTGAAAATGGAAAGGAAATTCCATTACCCTCCGTCGTGAATATTACAGACATCAGTCGAGTAACACAGAGTGGTAGAATCTTCAATCGAGGAGTTGGAGAACCTCACAAGGAAAAGGAACTTCAGACAGAAGCTCTTGATCCACCAGTCAGTCAATCCAGTAATCCCGACCTTTCGAAAAATGATGATGAGATGCTGAAGCTTGTCCAAAGGAGTGAATACAACATTGTTGATCAACTGTTACAAACTCCTTCAAAGATCTCGGTATTATCGCTGTTACTCAGTTCAGAAGCCCACAGGGAGGCTCTACAGAAAGTCTTGGAGCAAGCCTTTATGGAATAGGATGTAACAATCAGACAGTTTGATAGCATTGTCTCTAATATCACTTCCTGCAATAATTTGGGATTTAGTGATGAGGAATTACCCGAAGAGGGTCGCCGTCATAACATGGCGCTCAATATTATAGTTAACTGCCAGGACGATGCTTTAGCCAGCGTACTGGTAGACACAGGGTCAGCCCTGAATGTTATGCCGAAGTCCACTTTGATGCAATTATCATTCAAGGGCCCTCCGATGAGAATTAGTGAGGTCGTTGTCAAAGCGTTCGACGGATCCAGAAAAATGGTTATCGGCGAAGTTGATCTTCCCATAACTATCGGTCCTCACACTTTCCAAGTCACTTTCCAGGTCATGGACATCCGAGAAACATACAGTTGTTTATTAGGAAGACCATGGATACATCAGGCTGGAGCGGTTACTTCAACCCTCCACCAAAAGCTAAAGTTCGTCAAAAATGGCCAACTTGTCACAGTCTGTGGGGAACAGACCTTGCTTGTAAGCAACTTGTCATCATCTACTGGTATAGAACCCGAGGAGGTTATTGGGATGCAGTTCCAAGCACTGTCGGTAAGCAAGAACAATCAGTTCAAAGAAGGAACTTCCATTTCGTCATACAATGATGCTATCAAAGCGGTCGAAAGTACCGATACAACAGGATGGGGACAGCTTGTCATTCCTACTGACAATAAAACAAAGAAGGGTCTTGGTTTTTCTGCAACCTGTACCCAGACAGCTGCCAGTGATGAAAGTCTTCATCCCCTTCAAAATTTCTTCCACAGTGGAGGTTTCCTTCACCAAGTGTCTCAAGCAGTACATGCTATCAATGAGGAAGATCCCTCTGACCCAGATGAAGAATGAAAATCCTATCTTAATGAGGACGGTTATATGTCTCAGGAAGAGGTGCCTACACCATTTTGCTATCCCGCACAGAGTCCGAGATTTATACCAAGGTCAGACGTCGAAATGATATATGGAGATTGTGATCCGGAAGGATGCCGTGCTCCGCCAAATTCATTAGAGGAGGACACTCTGATGAAAGACAACTTTGACCACGATTACTATGGCCCAATGGATGGTCTGCCAATGTGGCAGCCTTACCCAGGAAACTTGGGGCAAGAAAATCAGCCGAGCAATGAAAATCAGCTAAGCATTATTGAACAGAATACCTGTGTCCCCACCATGTCATGGGATCAACACTCAGGTCATCCTGAAACTGCTCAACATGAATATGAATTCGCAACGTTTGCAGGACTTGAATTCATCAACTATGCTTTTCCCGAGGTCAACGTCATCGAGAGGGATGACTCCTCCAGTTCCAAATAAGTTTGGGACACTCTGGGAGAACCAAGTGGAAAATACGACTTTATGGTCAAATACACCGCTCCCAAAAGCTCTCGTATCAGGCTCGAAGATATCCAGCCGACTGGATGGGGAGATCTGCCTGAGAACACAACTACTCTGCAAAATGCAACTGAGGAATTCTCCTACGACAACTCTTCCTGGGAGACAGATTCCAATGATCCCGCTCCACCAGAAATCAGCGTCATTTCTGAAGATAAATCAAGGAAAGTGCCAGACTTTGTGATTCACCGAGGAGTTCGCCGCCAATGGGTTGCTGTCGAGGTTCCGAAGGTCGTGCGTCAGTCAAAGTAATTGCCATCTTTAACCTTTCACCCTGCCCAGGTGAAACGGATGTTTTGATAGGGCTCGCTTTATGTAAATTTTCCCTCTTCGCTCCGCCCGAAGCGACAGAGTTTTGTTTTATAGGGCTGTAGTTTCAAGGATCTTCTTGTTCATTAATAAAATAATGTTGTTCTGTAATTTCCGCATTAATTGTTGTTTTCTCAGAAAATGGTAATCCTAAAAAACAAATCAATAATAAAAACAAGCAGTAAAATAAAACACTGCACACACTTGCATTTTCCTCTATCTCTTCTAAACACGAATCATCACGTCATTCAGATTGCTTATTTTAAACCCAGTTGAGACATACGATCCGATGCCTTCTCCCAACTTTAAGTTCCCGGTATTCGAGGCTGAAGAAGAAAATGACAACGAAATTCCAGAAGATATCTCCCGACTACTCAGACAAGAGGAAAGGTCCATTGAACCTCACAAAGAGCCGTTGGAAACGGTAAACTTGGGTTCAGAAAAAGAGAGAAAAGAAATCAGGATTGGGGCACTGCTCAGTCCAACTGCCAGAGAGGGTTTGATAAAGCTTCTCAAAGAATTTCCCGATGTATTCGCTTGGTCCTATCAGGATATGCCAGGGTTGGACACCAGCATCGTGGAACATCACTTACCATTAAGATCGAAATGTCCGCCAGTAAAGCAAAGGTTGAGACGGACTCACCCGGACATGGCCATCAAAATCAAAGAGGAGGTGCAGAAACAGATTGACGCGGGTTTCCTCGCTACATCTGAATATCCTCAATGGTTAGCCAACATCGTACCCGTTCCCAAAAAGGACAGAAAGGTCAGAATGTGTGTCGACTACAGAGATCTAAACAAGGCAAGTCCAAAGGACGACTTTCCTTTACCACACATTGACATGCTGGTAGACAGTACAGCAAAGTTCAAAGTATTCTCCTTCATGGATGGATTCTCGGGCTATAACCAAATCAAAATTGCGCCAAAAGACATGGAGAAAACTTCGTTCATTACCCCATGGGGTACCTTTTGTTACAAGGTAATGTCGTTCGGTTTGAAGAACGCCGGGGCAACCTATCAAAGGGCCATGATTACTCTGTTTCATGACATGATACACAAATAAATCGAAGTATATGTCGATGATATGATTGCAAAATCAAAAACAGAGAGTGACCACGTTGAACATCTATCAAAATTGTTTGAACGTCTAAGAAAAATCAAACTCCGCTTAAATCCCAACAAGTGCACCTTCGGTGTCCGTTCAGGGAAACTACTAGGGTTCATCGTCAGCCAGAAAGGAATTGAGGTTGATCCTAACAAGGTCAAGGCCATTCGAGAAATGCCTTCTCCGAAAACCGAAAAACAAGTCAGAGGATTCTTGGGACATTTGAACTACATCTCCAGATTCATATTCCTTATGACCGCCACGTGTGCGCCGATTTTCAAATTACTGAAAAAGAACCAGGACTGCGTTTGACTGAAGATTGCCAAATCGCATTCGACAGTATCAAGGAATATCTGTTGAAACCTCCGATTCTATCACTTCCAGTGAAAGGAAGACCACTGATCATTTACCTCACAGTTCTAGAGGACTCAATGGGATGTGTACTTGGCCAACAAGACGGAACTAAACGGAAAAAGTCTGCCATTTACTATCTAAGCAAGAAATTCACCGACTGTGAAACTCGGTACACAATGCTTGAGAAAACTTGCTGTGCTTTGGCTTGGGCAGCCAAACGTATTCGCCAATACATGATTCTTTATACTACTTGGTTGGTCTCCGAAATGGATCCAATCAAGTACGTCTTCGAAAAACCTGCTCTCACGGGAAGGATTGTCCGTTGGCAAATGCTGTTATCAGAATATGACATAGAGTACCACGCTCAAAAAGCTGTTAAGGGAAGTATTTTAGCCGATCATTTGGCTCATCAACCGATTGACGATCAAGAATCAATCGGGTTTGACTTCCCAGACGAAGATGTCATGTATCTAAAAATGAAAGACTGCGATGAACCGCTACCCAGTGAAGGGCCAGAACCAGGTTCCCAATGGGGACTTATCTTTGACGGAGCAGTTAATCATTATGGAAACGGAATTGGGGAAATCATTGTTACCCCTTAGGGTACCCACATTCCTTTCACTGCCAGACTTACGTTCAAATGTACGAACAACGAGGCCGAATACGAAGCTTGTATTATGGGTCTCGAAGAAGCGATTGATTTAAGGATAAAAAACTTGGACTTATATGGCGACTCAGCCTTGGTTATTAACCAGATAAAAGGAGATTGGAACACATACCAATCAGGATTGATTCCTTACAAAGACTATGCAAGAAGGTTGTTACCTTTCTTCAACAGAATTGAGTTTCATCACATCCCTCGTGATGAGAATCACATGGATGATGCATTAGCCATTATCTCTTCCATGATTAGTGTAGGTCAATGGAATGACATACCTAAGATCGACATCATGCGCCTTGAAAGGCCCGCTTACATCTTTACGATTGAAGCAGTCATAGACGACAAACCTTGGTATCACGATATCAAATGCTTTCTTCAGAGACAAGAGTACCCACCTGGGGCATCCAAAAAAGACAGGAAAACCCTCAGAAGATTGGCTGGAAACTTCTTCTTGAGCGGTGACACTCTCTATAAGAGGAATTTTGACATGGTCATGCCAACGGACATACAATGGCGAGAAAAATTCTAAGAGCAGGGTACTATTGGTTGACAATGGAATCCGACTGCTACAAGTACATGAGGAAATATCACAAGTGTCAGATATACTCCGACAAAATTCATGTATCGTCATCACATCTCAAAGTTCTCTCTTCCCCGTGGCCTTTTTCCATATGGGGAATCGACATGATCGGCTTGATCGAACCTAAGGCTTCAAACAGACATCGGTTCATCCTGGTAGCCATTGATTACTTCACCAAGTGGGTCGAAGCAGCATCATACGCTAATGTAACCCGACAAGTGGTGGTCCGATTTATCAAAAACAATATCATCTGCCGTTATGGTGTTCCAAGCAAGATCATTACTGATAATGGATCTAACTTGAACAACAAGATGATGAAAGAGTTGTGTGTAGAGTTCAAAATCGAACACCATAATTCATCTCCCTACCGACCCAAGATGAACGGGGCGGTAGAAGCGGCTAACAAGAACATCAAGAAGATCGTTCAAAGATGGTCGTAACCTACAAAGACTGGCACAAAATGCTACCCTTTGCTCTTCACGGTTATCGCACATCTGTCCGCACTTCAACAGGGGCAACCCCTTTCTCTCTAGTATAAGGCATGGAAGCAGTGCTCCCCATGGAAGTAGAGATCCCGTCAATTCGAGTATTGATGGAAGCTAAGCTCACCGAAGCTGAATGGTGTCAAAGTCGACACGACGAACTGAATCTGATCGAAGAAAAGAGAATCACGACACTATGCCACGGTCAGTTGTATCAACAGAGAATGAAGAGGGCGTTCGACAAAAAGGTCCGACCTCGTGTTTTCAGAAAAGGAGACCTCGTGCTCAAGAAGATGCAATCATTTCTCATTGACTCTCGGGGCAAGTGGACTCCAAATAATGATGGCACCTATGTGGTCACGAAAGCTTTCTCAAGCGGCGCCTTGAGACTTGCAACCATGGACGGAGAGGAATTTGCCTACCCCACGAATGTTGATGTAGTCAAGAAATATTTCGCCTAAAAAAAACGTCTCGATGGATTAAAAACCCGAAAGGGAGGTCCAGGCAAAAGTTAGAGACATGAAAAAAAGCTTCTCGGTGGATTGGAAACATCACAGTACAATCCAAGCAAAAATTAGGGATAATGGCAAGTAACTATGTTCAACAGAGGCGAGTCCCTCGGCAGCAGCAGTTACATCATCCGTTAGAAAACTCCAGTCAAGGTCATCTTCGACAGAAGCTCAGGATGTCCCGAATTCAAAGTTGGTAGAAGGATAGTGATCGTTATGTTTCAACGTAGCCCTTTTCCCTGTAAATTACCATTTTTCTAACTTTGCATATACTCTTTGGAATCACGCGTTTGGCTGATCTCTATCTTATCAATAAAATTTGAGCCCTTGTGCTTTTGTTTGTAATTCTTATTTGTTTTAGCTTTACAGAACGACGTTGTTAACATGATTAACGATTCTTGAAATAAAACAAAAATGAATTTACTTGCTAAAACTTTTTCTGCTTTTAAAGTAAAGATGGCAATTTCTTTTGACTGTTGAACATTAGAAGAACATCGGTCGCTTCTCCAGAAGTAATCGAACCTCAAAGTGCAGAATCAAAGTACTCCTTCTAACCCAGTACGCATGAACAAAGGATCAACTGTATGAGATGCGGCTTTCCCATCTGATACCATCGGCCGAGTTCTCATCTCCTAAGCCCGATCACCGGTATTCCCCGCAGGGACTATTTCTCCTAAGCAAGGTAGAATTGCTACTTTTGGACCAACGGTACTTCTTCGCCCCGCGATGGCCGAGTATCCAGTCGTGTTCACTCGTCAGTCTGTATGTCGTGTCAGTTTTGTAAGCATATACATACATACATACATCATGCATTATTGATTTGCATTCACATTTCATATTGCATCACTATCACTCTAGTCGGTCTTGTCCCCTGGTGATAAAAGTTCTCTCAATCGAGTTGTCAAACCTTTCCTCGTTAGGAAGTGAATCATCTAAGCAATCTCTCTCCTGTTTATCTCTGGATTAGAGACGGTCCTCGACCACTTTGATAACTTGAACCTCTGAGAAACAAGAAAACTTTCAACAAATATCACTCTTCGCCATTGAAGATGATATCCTTGCTTTCCCGGATTAAGGAAAATCCCCAGAGAAAGCCTCTTAATCGGAGCTTCAGCAATACGGCAGTTTTCCTCCGAAAGAACCACTGATGAAAAGGTCATCGGCACCTCAAAATTGGACCCCATCATATGGCGTTTCTCCAGAAAGATCCCGAGAAAAGTATGATGTAAGATCCCACGCAGAAGCAGCCTCTCAAGAGTCTCGCTTTCCCCAGTAGAATCGACAAATGGCGTCTCCAACAGAGAAGTTTGTGCAACTCTACAACTCAGACGACTGGGTTACCCAGCAAGTCTGACATCGAAACTTTTTCCACTCAAATGGCATCTCCCCAGGAAAATTCGGCTAGAAGTTTGAAGGAAAGCCGCTACAAATAGCGTTCCTTGTCAATATAGTTTATTGACAAAAGAAACTGAGACCAGTTCCTTGGTAAGAAACCAGGATCAAGGGGAAGTTTATTTCAGCGACTAAGACCAGTTCCTTGGTAGGAAACCAGGATCGAGGGGAAGTTTAAATCAGAAACTAAGACCAGTTCCTTGGTAGGAAACCAGGATCGAGGGGAAGTTAGCAAAAGAAAACTGAGACCAGTTCCTTGGCTGAAGACCAGGATCGAGGGGAAATTTACCTTTTCTAAGCATCATTGCTCAGCAAAAGAAGATGGATGCGATCCGCCATTCATAACCACCATCAAAATTTCGGGTATTCCGATATTTAATCCTCTTGCACCTCGAATGCCCGAATACCTTCGTCATTCACACCTTCGGGTCCAAGAAGATTAAATAGGGGCATCTGTCATACCCCAAATTTTGACCACTAAGATGTCCCATCATTGTGTCAATCATCATCACAATATGGATGAACCATCATGCCTCATCAAATGCCTCAAGGGTTGTTGAGCATTCACTACAATCAAGCTTAGGGTCTCAAGCCCTCTCTGAGTGCTTAGACAAAGGATCAATCAAGGAATGACATGATCTTCAACTTGTCTAACCTCTCAAACATCCACAATGGATCAAAAGGACTCCCACTTCAAGGATTAAGCACAAGGCTGCTCCCTTCTAGGTGGTTCAAGCCTCAAGATCGCCAGTGTCACCAAATTAGGGTTTTGGTCGACCAGGGCCTCCAGATGGAAAATTTCATTTGGGCACAAGCCAATGATCCAAAACACAACCTAATGTACTCCATGGAACCCCATGGACCCATTCATCAAGTCAATTTTGCCTCAGGGGATGCATACATCAAAAATCAGGAATTAGGGTTTCTTGACCTAATTCACCCCTAAGTTGACTTTTGGGACAAATCATAAACCAAGACCTCAAGAGAGGGTTTGAGGGTCTCTAATCAACTATATTGATCCATTTGGAACAATGTATTAATCCAAGAAGCTTGAGCAACAAGTCTCAATTTCATCTGCACCACAAGTAGGGTTTTAAGGAAAAAGTCAACTGTAACTTTGACTTTTGACTAGGACATGCTCCCAAACCCTAGGACATGCCTGAATATACCCTATGACACCCATGGAATATGTCCATCAAGTTTGATTTAGGTCAAGGACATGATTTCATGAAGAATGGCACAGTTTGGAATTCATCTGATAAAAAGTCAACTGTGCACAAAAGTACACTTTGACTTTTTGAGATTTTTCACCAAAATGGATTTTTAACCCTAAAATGATGTTAATGTATGATTTTAATCATCATTAATCAAGAAAAATCAAGAAAAGTTGGATAACTTGTAAAAGGGGTAACCATAAAAACTTAGAAAATTTTCTAAGTTAAAAATAAAGTGACAAAGGTACCAACTTTGGAGGATCATAACTCCTAAACCACAAGGCCATTTTTTCTCATCCAAATATGGATTTGTAGCCCTCATTACCCTCTACAAAAACTTCAACTAGACCTAAGTCCAATTCATTAAGGATTTTGAGTTATGGAGTGATCAAAATTGCTGAAAAGTGAAAATGTCACTTTTTCCAACACTTAGTGAAATTTTCACTAAGTCCAAATCTGTCTTCACTTTTTACCAAATGTAGGGGGATTTTTCACTTGGATTCAAAAGAGATAAAAACCAAACATGTTCAAACAGTTGTTGTATCATGTAAGGGCTTTCCAAAATGGCCAAGAACATTGCCAAATTCCATTTGGGCTATGAGTTATGACATTGTCAAATGGCCTTGTTGAATTCTGTCAAGGCAAGGCAGAATTTGCAATTTTGCTCGATTTTCCAAAATTGTGCAAATCCAAACACTCCTATCCACTTGGACACCTCAGAGGATTGAATCTAAAGGGGACAATCACTGAGCCAAGCCTCCAAAGTCCATGGAACAAGAAATAGCATGTTGAACCTAGAATGGCCAAAATAGGGACAAGACTCCAAATTTGGATTGAAGCATTCAATGGAAGCATCAAGGTGGCATGGACTGAGCCATTCTCATCTGAAATCAGTCAAGACTTATCCAAGACCAAGGGAACCAAAGCTTTGTACCCTAACCTCTAGTCAATGGCTAGAGGAGACTTGGATTTTCATTTGCCAACATTGGCCAAACCTACTTAGCAGCTGCCATTCACTATTCCTTGCAAAAAAAACTTGCTCTACTATAAATAGAGCTCAATTGTGATCAGTTTAAGTACACCAAAGCCATCTAACAGATGCTTTCCTCAAAATCTCTTTCTCTTGGCAAAAATGCCTTTCTTAGCAAGGTAGCTATCAGGTTTTGAGTTTGAGAGCTTTTCCAATCAAACCAATCACTCACACACCTCACATACATCATATAGAAGTGATCCAAACACTCACATAACATCTGGAACACTGATTTCACAAAATCACCAGCCAATTGCTCAAGTTTATGACAGTTTTGCAGTTGAGATGCCATCCTCAATTCCAAACCATTTCAATCCATTCTAAGCACTCAGACAATCACTTGGCACCTAGGGAAGCTATCCATATCATTGGAACCTAGCTGTAACACCTCCAACACAAATCACAATCACCAGCTGCAAGTGGTAAGCATGAGCTCTTCTAACTCTATGATCCATGCAATTTTTGTTGCACAATAATTTGGCCATATGTTCATAATCATGCATGGAATGTTTCCCCTCAATTAATTGCATTGTTTGAATCTTGTATCAAAAATCCTAACCTTCATGCATAAATTAGGGTTCTTGAGGATTTTTCATGATTTCTTGTTATATGTTTAATTTAAATGAAATTAATGGACATAGACATGATCATGAGGTTGAGACGAGCATAATGATATGTGGATTGCATGTTATAATCAAGTATTCAGGGAGATTGGATAGAAAATGCAAATCAGCCAAACCCAGAACACGCGCGTGTTCTTCAGCTGTTCTTGGCGCCATTTCTTTCAAATTTGAATATTTGAATTTTGGATTTTATTTAATTGATTCAAAAATTAATTTCTCTCTGATTTTTAATGATTTTGAGTTGATTCTTTTTTTAATAATTCACAAAAATGTTAAAATATTTTATTTTCCCAAAAAATCCCAAAAATATTATTTATTTCATATAATTGATATTTTTGCAAAGAATTAATATTTTAATTGTTTTTGATATTTTAAATATTTTGTCTACATTGATTTTGCAACTTTTAATGCTTTCTAATTATTTTGAAGGTCAATACTTAATTTTTGAAGCATTAATCCAAGATCAAAATTTGTTTTTCATATGTTAAACAGTTTTGATCATTTTAATTGAATTTTTATTCAATTAAATACATTTTTGAAAACAAATTAGGGTTTTTGGATTAATTCAACCCTCACAAATTATTTTCAAAACTTTTGGGCCTCTAATAGAGTGTAAGACCCAATCCTTTTTTGACCAAATAATTTTTGGGCCTCAGTGTATTGTATAAGTCCCGATACCGTAAAAAACAAACGGCGCGATCGTCACCTTTTGAAAATTAACCTGTTGGGCCTCTCTTTGAGCTATAAGACCCATTCAAAACTTTTGGGCCTCTTGAGAGAGTGTAAGACCCAACCCACTTGTACAAAAATATTTTGGGCCTCATTCGTTGTATAAGTCCCTCTGTACATTTTCAAATAAACGACACGATCATCGCCTTTTGAAAAATAACCTTGGGTCTACCCTCGTGTTATAAGCCCCACTCTTTTTCTTTAAACCTTTTGGGCCTCTTGAGAGAGTGTAAGACCCGTCCCTTTGTACAGAAAACAATTTTTGGGCCACAGTCACTTGTATAAGTCCCTCTATACAGATTCAAACAGTGCGCTCACTGATAAAACCCTGGGCCTCTCCTTGAGCTGTAAGCCCCAAATCCTTTTATTTCAAAGCACTTTCTCCTTTGATTTTGAATATACTGTTGTTTTCAATCTTTCTTTGTTGAACAACTAACCAAACAGCATGGAAGCTCTACAACCAAGTAAGTGTTTATACACTTTCATTTACCGCTTTCATATACATATAACTGTATTGTGGGGCTGTTTCACTGTAAGTCTTCTTTCATAAACTCATATCAACTGTGTAATAATAGTATAGATATTTAGAGTTTCCCCGGCAACTACGTCTAGAACTAGGTGACGTCGTTCCGTTTATTCGTAGAAATAGACAACTAGATCCCCAATAGGATCACCAGACACAGTCTTCTCTCAGGCTGTCCTCATTAGGAATTGTCAAGAAACTCTACTCCCAGAGATGAATGTATTCTCCGTGAATGGCATCTTTGAGTTTCTTCCAAATTCTCGAACTTTCCTGACTTTGATCTATTCTCGGTGAATAGAATTGCCTTGAATTTCTCGGGGTTTGGGGACCCATCGGCTTCCTAAAAGCATCGGCCTCCTCTTGGGCATCATACAAGGACCCACAGGCTTCCTAAAAGCAACCCCACCTCCTCTTGGGCTTAGTACAAGGACCCTACGGCTTCTTAGAAGTATTCACAGCCTCCTCTTAGGCTTCGTATAATGATCTCTTCCTCCGGGAATGATAGCCTCCTCTTGGGCTTCGTACAAATTGTCCCAACGACCTCCTAGAGGTATAGGAACAGAACTTAGTCATTTGCATAGAACATTCCTTTCATAGAGTCTACTACTGTTTCTCAAAGCACAGTACCAAAGATAAAACTCTAGACTCAGACAGACTAATCTCCTTGAGTCTCAAAGACATTCTCAAGTGACCCCTTCGTTAAATAGGAAGGAAACCCGTGGACTCGGACAGTCTCAATACCCTTTGGATTTCCCGTTTCCTCAAAGAAAAGGAAATATCCCGGATCCTTGAATCAAATCCTTGAGTACAGTGTTGCTCATATAAGAACTGATTTTCTCTTTAAAATCAGTACAATGGACCTGTCACTTAACTGAAACAGTCACCACAGCCTCCACTTAGGCTTTGTATAATGATCTTTCTCCAGTGAAGTCAGCCTCTCTCTCGGGCTATGTACGAGACACATAAGAGACTCCCTCGTTGAGTCAATTACCCCTTTGGCCTCCATCTCGGGCTTTATACGAGATACAAAAAGGTTCTTATTGAGCCAAACAAATTTTAGCCTCCATCTCGGGCTTTGTACGAGATACAAAAACTCTCTTGTTGAGTCAAATAGCCTCCATCTCGGGCTTTATACGAGATACCAAAAGATTCCCTCGTTGAGTCAAAACCTTTTAGCCTCTCTCTCGGGCTTTGTACGAGACACATATTAGCCTCCTTTTAGGCTTTGTATAAGAAAACCACTGGTTGATCCAATCAGCCTTTTAGCATCAAAGTTGTGCCTCGTTCACAGTATACAAACATCAACAACTCCTTCCCTTTCATCTAATCACTGTAAGCGGCAAGCCTCTGGATCATCTACATCCATGCCACTGTCCCTCTTTTAGCATGAGAAATCCTAAGGAAAGATGGCATTACTCTACACTGAGTTAAAGTCTTCTCCTTCAGGTTGAAATCCCCTATAAAGGAAATTATGGCATTGCCGGATTCACACATCCTGGTTAAAGTAATTCTCCTTTATAAAACAGTTGTGACATACAACCCCCTCTTTAGAGATGACAAATTCTCTCTAAAGTTGAGACCTTTTAGCTTCATATCTTGGGCTTTGAACAAGATACAAATCGACCTTTCAGCTTCATATCTTGGGCTTTGAACAAGATGCAAATCACCTTTCGCCTCACGTCTTGGGCTTTGAACAAGACACCAAAACACCCATTTCCTCCCATAGAATAGGAGGAACTACGAACGCTCTAATTTCCCTGTTTCAGTAAACGGGAATACGTAGGCATAAGATCGAAAGAAAAGATCTTAGCGAGCACAATCAACAAAAAACCCAAATCCCATATCTCCGTCAACAAAAGCAGTAAATCAAAAAGCACCAGTCCTAATATCCTAATCCTTGTTCCCCGCCAGAAACCTTCTGTCAAGGTAAAAAGAAAGAAAACAGTATTGGCGAAAATACAAATAACCAGTACAAAGGCCCTCCCACATTGATAGCATCCGTAACCTGACAGACCGCTGTTTAAACTCAGTATGCAAAGCAGGGTTAATTGGAGACATCTATTTCCCTTCCTTCATCAGCTTTAATAGGAAAAAAAATGAATCGACCTGTAGTTTAAGCTCAAACCGCAGAGAGCGACCAGCGCTTAAGAACCGCGTCCAAAATCGCTCGCTACACATATCATTACGGATAATGGATCTAACCTGAACAATAAGATGATGAAAGAGTTGTGTGATCAATTCAAAATCGAACATCATAACTCATATTTCTACTGACCCAAGATGATCGAAGCGGTAGAAGCGGCTAATAAGAACATCAAAAAGATCGTTTAAAAGATGGTTGTAACCTACAAAGACTGGCACGAGATGCTACCCTTTGCTCTTCATGATTATCGCACATCTGTTTGCACTTCAACAGTGTCCTACCCCAAATTTTGACCACTAAGATTTCCCATCATTGTGCAAATCATCATCAGAATGTGGATGAACGATCATGCCTCATCAAATGCCTCAAGGGTTGTTGAGCATTCACTACAATCAAAATTAGGGTTTTAAGCCCTCTCAGAGCCTTAGACAAAGGATCAATCAAGGAATGACATGATCTTCAACTTGTCTAACCTCTAAAATATCCACAATCAATCAAGAGGACTCCCACTTCAAGGAAGCACAAGATTGCTCCCTTCTAGGTGGATCAAGCTTCAAGATCGACAGTGTCACCAAATTAGGGTTTTGGTCGACCAGGGCCTCCAGATGGAAATTTTTCATCTGGGCACAAGCCAATGATCCAAAACACAACCTAATATACTCCATGGAACCTCATGAACCCAATCATCAAGTCAATTTTGCCTCAGGGGATACATAAAAAATCAGGAATTAGGGTTTCTTGACCTAATTCACCCCTAAGTTGACTTTTAGGGCAAATCATGAGCCAAGACCTCAAGAGAGGGTTTGAGGGTCTCTAATGAACTATATTGATCCATTTGGAACAATGGATTAATCCAAGAAGCTTGAGCAACAAGTCTCAATTTCATCTGCACCACAATTAGGGTTTCGCGAGGAAAAGTCAACTGTAACTTTGACTTTTGAACAGGACATGCTCCCAAGCCCTAAGACATGCCCCAATATACCCTATGACACCCATGGAACATGTCCATCAAGTTTGATTTAGGTCAAGGACATGATTTCCTGAAGAATTGCACAGATTGGAATTCATCTGATAAAAAGTCAACTGTGCACAAAAGTCAACTTTGACTTTTTGAGATTATTCACCAAAATGGATTTTTAACCCTAAAATGATGTTAATGTATGATTTGAATCATCATTCATCAAGAAAAATCAAGAAAAGTGGGATAACTTGTAAAAGGGGTAACCATAAAAACTTCGAAAATTTTCTAAGTTAAAAATAAAGTGACAAGGGTACCAACTTTGAAGGATCATAACTCCTAAACCACAAAGCCATTTTTCCTCATCCAAAGATGGATTTGTAGCCCTCATTACCCTCTACAAAAACTTCAACTAGACCTAAGTCCAATTCATTAAGGATTTTGAGTTATCGAGTGATCAAAATGGCTGAAAAGTGAAAATGTCACTTTTTCCAACACTTAGTGAAATTTTCACTAAGTCCAAATCTGCCTTCACTTTTTGCCAAATGTAGGGAGATTTTTCACTTGGATTCAAAAGAGATCAAAAGCAAATATGTTCAAATAGTTGTTATATCATGTAAGGGCTTTCCAAAATGGCCAAGAACATTGCCAAATTCCATTTGAGTCATGAGATATGACATTGGAAAGTTGCCTTGCTGAAATCTGTCAAAGGCAAGGCAGAATTTGCAACTTTGCTCGATTTGCCAAAATCAGCCAAATTCAAATGCTCCTATCCACTTGGACACATCTGAGGATTGAATCTAAAGGGGACAATCACTGAGCCAAGCCTCCAAAGTCCTTGGAACAAGAAATAGCATGTTGAACCTAGAATGGCCAAAACAGGGACAAGACACCAAATTTGGATTGAAGCATTCAATGGAAGCATCAAGGTGGCATGGACTGAGCTATTCTCATCTGAAATCAGTCAAGACTTATCCAAGACCAAGGGAACCAAAGCTTTGTGCCCTAACCTCTAGTCAATGGCTAGAGGAGACTTGCATTTCCATTGGCCAACATTGAATAAACACCTGCTGCAGTTGCCATTCACTGTGGATCCCAAAACACACTTGCTCTACTATAAATTGAGCTCAATTGTGATCAGTTTCAGTACACCAAAGCCATCTAACAGATGCTTTCCTCAAAATCTCTTTCTCTTGGCAAAAATGCCTTTCTTAGCAAGGTAGCTATCGGGTTTTGAGTTTGAGAGCTTTTCCAATCAAACCAATCACTCACACACCTCACATACATCTTATAAAAGTGATCCAAACACTCACATAACATCTGGAACACTGATTTCACAAAATCACCAGCCAATTGCTCAAGTTCTTGACAGTTTTGCAGTTGAGGTGCCATCTTCAACTCCAAACCATCTCAATCCATTCCAAGCACTCAAACACATCACTTGGCACCTAGGGAAGCTATCCACATCATTGGAACCTAGCTGTAACACCTCCAACACAAATCACGATCACCAGCTGCAAATGGTAAGCATGAGCTCTTCTAACTCTATGATCCATGCAATTTTTGCTGCACAATAATTTGGCCATATGTTCATAATCATGCATGGAATGTTTTCCCTCAATTAAATGCATTGTTTGAATCGTGTATCAAAAATCCTAGCCTTCATGCAGAAATTAGGGTTCTTGAGGATTTTTCATGATTTCTTGTTATTGTTTAATTTAAATGAAATTAATGGACATAGACATGATCGTGAGGTTTAAGACGAGCATAATGATATGTGGTTTGCATGTTATAATCAAGTATTTAGGGAGATTGGATAGAAAATGAAAATTTGAGAATCTCAGAACACGCGCGTGTTCTTCAGCTTGTTCTTGGCGCCATTTTTCCAAATTTGAATATTTGAATTTTGTGATTTTATTTAATTGATTCAAAAATTAATTTCTCTCTGAGTTTTAATGATTTTGAGTTGATTCTTTTTTTAATAATTCACAAAAATGTTAAAATATTTTATTTTATCAAAAAATCCCAAAAATATTATTTATTTCATATAATTGATATTTTTGCAAAGAATTAATATTTTAATTGTTTTTGACATTTTAAATATTTTGTCTACATTGATTTTGCAGCTTTTAATGCTTTCTAATTATTTTGTAGGTCAATACTTAATTTTTGAAGCATTAATCCAAAATCACAATTTGTTTTTCATATGTTAAACAATTTTGATCATTTTTAATTGAATTTTTATTCAATTAAATACATTTTTGAAAACAAATTAGGGTTTTTGGATTAATTCAACCCTCATAAATCATTTTCAAATCACTTTGGGCCTCTTGAAAGAGTGTAAGACCCAACCCACTTGTACAGAAATATTTTGGGCCTCATTCGTTGTATAAGTCCCTCTGTACATTTTCAAATAAACGACACGATCATCGCCCTTTTGAAAAATAACCTTGGGCCTCTCCTTGAGCTATAAGACCCATTCAAAAACAATTTGGGCCTCTAATAGAGTGTAAGACCAACCCCCTTTTAACCAAAACATTTTGGGCCTCACTTATTGTATAAGTCCCTCCGCGTTAAAAGAAAATCTCGGCGCGATTGCCATTTCAAACGGAAAAATCATCTGGGCCTACCCTCGTGTTATAAGCCCCACTCTTTTTCTTTAAACCTTTTGGGCCTCTTGAGAGAGTTTAAGCCCCATCCCTTTGTACAGAAAACCATTTTTGGGCCTCAGTCATTTGTATAAGTCCCTCTGTACAAATTCAAACAGTGTGTTCACTGATAAAACCCTGGGCCTCTCCTTGAGCTATAAGCCCCAAATCTTTCTTTTTCAAAGCACTTTCTCCTTTTATTTTGAATATATTATTGTTTTCAATCTTTCTTTGTTGAACAACTAACCAAACAGCATGGAAGCTCTACAACCGAGTAAGTAGTTATTGCTTTCATTTACTGCTTTCATATACATATAACTGTATTGTGGGGCTGTTTCACTGTAAGTCTTCTTTCATAAACTCATATCAACTGTGTAATAATAGTATAGATATTTAGAGTTTTCCCGGCAACTACGTCTAGAACTAGGTGACGCCGTTTCGTTTATTCGTAGAAATAGACAGCTAGATCCCCCAATAGGATCACCAGACACAATCTTCTCTCAGGCTGTCCTCATTAGGAATCGTCAAGAAACTCTATTCCCAGAGATGAATGTATTCTCCGTGAATGGCATCTTTGAGTTTCTTCCAAATTCTCGAACTTTCCTGACTTTGATCTATTCTCGGTGAATAGCATTGCCTTGAATTTCTCGGGGTTTGGGGACCCACAGGCTTCTTAAAAGCATCGACCTCCTCTTGGGCATCGTACAAGGACCCACAGGCTTCCTAAAAGCAACCCCGCCTCCTCTTGGGCTTAGTACAAGGACCCTACGGCTTCTTAGAAGTATACACAACCTCCTCTTAGGCTTCGTATAATGATCTCTTCCTCCGGGAATGATAGCCTCCTCTTGGGCTTAATACAAGGACCCGTCGGCTTCTTAAAAGTTTCCAGCCTCCTCTTGGGCTCCGTACAAATTATCCCGACGACCTCCTAGAGGTATAGGAACAGAACTTAGTCATCTGCATAGAACAGTCCTTTCAAAGAGTCTACTACTGTTTCTCAAAGCATAGTACAAACGATAAAAATCTAGACTCGGACAGTCTAACTTCCTTGAGTCTCAAAGACATTCTCAAGTGACCCCTTCATTAAATAGGAAGGAAACCTGCAGACTCGGACAGTCTCAATACCCTTCGGATTTCCTGCTTCCTTAAAGAACAGGAATAACCCAGATCCTTGAATCAAATCCCTGAGTACAGTGTTGCTCATATAAGAACTGATTTTCTCTTTTAAAATCAGTATACTAGACCTGTCACTTAACTGAGACAACATTTGGCCTCTTTCTCGGGCTTTGTACGAGACACATAAGAGACTCCCTCGTTGAGTCAATCACCCCTTTCGCCTCCATCTCGGGCTTCATACGAGATACAAAAAACTCCCTTGTTAAGTCAAATAGCCCCCATCTCTGGCTTTATACGAGATACCAAAAGATTCCCTCGTTGAGTCAAAACCTTTTAGCCTTTCTCTCGGGCTTTGTACGAGACACATATTAGCCTCCTCTTAGGTTTTGTATAAGGAAACCACTGGTTGATCCAATCAACCTTTTAGCATCAAAGTTGTGCCTCGTTCACAGTGCACAAACATCAACAACTCCTTCCCCTCCATCTAACTGCTGTAAGCGGCAAGCCTCTGGATCATCTACATCCATGCCAATGTCCCTCTTTTAGTATGAGAAATTCCAAAGGAAAGATGGCATTGCTCCACACTGAGTTAAAGTCTTCTCCTTCAGGTTAAAACCCCCTATAAAGGAAATTATGGCATTGCCAGATTCACAAATCCTGGTTAAAGTAATTCTCCTTTATAAACAGTTGTGACATACAACCCCCTCTTTAGAGATGACAAATTCTCTCTAAAGTGAACACCCTTTAGCTTCATATCTTGGGCTTTTAACAAGATACAAATACACTCTTCAGCTTTACATCTTGGGCTTTGAACAAGATACAAACCACCTTTCGCTTCACGTCTTGGGCTTTGAACAAGACACCAAAAACAACCATTTCCTCCCATAGAATAGGAGGAACTACGAACGCTCTGATTTCCTTGTTTCGGTAAACGGGAATACGTAGGCATAAGATTGAAAGAAAGATCTTAGCGAGCATACTAAACAAAAACCCAAAATCCCATATCTCCATCAATCAAAAGCAGTAACATCAGTCCTAACATCCTAATCCTTGTTCCCCGCCAGAAACCCTCTGTCTAGATAAAAAAGAAGAAGAAAACAGTATTGGCGAAAATACAAATAACCAGTAGAAAGGCCCCCCCACATTGATAGCATTCGTAACCTAACAGACCGCTGTTTAAACTCAGTATGCAAGCAGGGTTAATTGGAGACATTTATTTCCCTTCCTTCATCACCTCACAATAGGATAAAAAATGAATCGACCTGTAGTTTAAGCTCAACCGCAGAGAGCGACCAGCGCTTAAGAACGACGTCCAAAATCGCTCGCTACAAACAGGGGCCACTCCCTTCTCTCTAGTATATGGCATGGAAGCAGTGCTCCCCATAGAAGTAGAGATCCCATCAATCAGGGTATTGATGGAAGCCAGGCTAACAGAAGGCAAATGGTGTCAAAGTCGACACGATGAACTCAATCTGATCGAAGAAAAGTGGATAACGGCTTTATGCCATGGTCAGTTGTATCAGCAAAGAATGAAGAAAATGTTTGACAAAAAGGTTCGACCTCGTGTCTTCAGGAAAGGAGACCTTGTGCTCAAAAAGATACAATCATTTCTCACTGATTCCCGGGGCAAATGGACTCCGAATTAAGATGACCACTATGTGGTCAAGAAAGCCTTCTCAGGCGGCGCCTTGAGACTCGCAACCACGGATGGACAAGAGTTTGCCTACCCCACAAATGTTGATGTAGTCAAGAAATACTTCGCCTAAATAAATTAAAAAAAACGTCTCGGTGGATTGAAAACCCGAAAGGGCGGTCCAGGCAAAAATTAGAGACCTGATCAAAAATCATCCCGATGGATCAAAAATCTTAAAGTACGATCCAGGAAAAAGTTTGGGATTCATGGCAAGTAACTACGTCTGACAAAGGGGCAAATTCCCGGCAGCAGTAATGCCATTCATCAGGAAAACTCCAGTCAAAGTCATCTTCGACAGAAGCTCAGGATGTCCAGAATTCAAAGTTGGTAGAAGGATAACGGTTGTTATGTTTCAACGTAGCTTTTTCCCCTATATTACCATTTTCTAAAACTTTGTAAATACTCTATGGAATCATTTGTTTGGCTTATTTCCATCCTATCAATAAAATTTAAGCCTTAATATTTTCATTTGCGATTCTTATTTGTTTTAGCTTTACAGAATGACGTTTTAAATATAATCGACGATTCTTGAAATAAAACAAAAATGAATTTACTTGTCAAATTATTTTTCCGCTTTTAAAATAAAGATGACAATTTCTTTTGACTGTTGAACATCGAAAGAACATCGATAACTTCTCCAAAAAACGGTTAAGCTTTAAAGTGAAGAATCAAAGTACTCCTTCTAAACCAGTACGTCTGAATGAAGGATCAACAGTGTCAGTGACCATGATTCATCTAACATCACCGGCAGAGTTCTTATCTCCTAAGCCCGATCAACGGTGTTCCCCACATGGATTATCTCTCCTAAGCAAGGCAGAATTTCTACCGTGAACCTATTGATACTTTTTATCCCCCGCAGTGGCTGAGTATCCCGTCGCGTTCATCCACCGGTTTGTGTGTCATGTCAGTTTTGTCAGCATATACATACATATATCTTGCATTATTAATTTACATGCATATTCATATCACATCACTATCACTCTAGTCGGTCTTGTCCCCAAGTGGTAAAGTCCTCTTGGCAATCGAGTTGTCGGTGATAAGTGCAAAATGTACCTATTTTTGTATATAAGTTTTGTTGCATTTATCGTTACTTTGTGTTAAAATTGGTTGAGTAAACCCCACTTTATGTGTAAATACGTTTACTTTACGTTATAGTGTATATATGGCGTTATTGTGTAAATATCATTAAGTTTAATTGATTTTCTCTCATTTTTGCAGGTATTCAATTAAGGATATCTTGCCTTTATTTTATAGAGCATTGAATAAGCTTTCCAGCACTTCAAACCGGGCGAAAAACGGAGTTACGGTTCAAAAGTTACGAATAAAACAGTGCAGGATATTTTGTTGTTCTGTCAAATTCGCCTCATGCTCGCCAGGCGAATTGGTGGCAAGCCAGACAACCAGAAACGTGGAAAAACGTCCAGAATAAGCCGCCTTTAATTCGCCAGGCGAATCAGAATTTCCCCATGCGAATTTGCCTGGACAGAAACACCATTTAAGGCATAAAAACAATTTTTTAGGGATGGTTTTGGGGATTCTTGTTCCTAACTCCATCAAACTTCAATTTTCATTGGTTAGCGTAGAAAACAACTATGGAGCTTGCATACGGATGAACCGGGGTGGATTGATCATCGACCGGCTCCGACAATCCGCGACATGTTTGGTTCATTTCTCTTTTTCTTTGTGTTTTTCTTTATGGTTGGGTTTTGTATATGTATTGACTATGATCTCATGTATATTTGTCACCCATGGCATTGTATAAAACTTCCTTTACAAATCTTTATTGGTGATTGTCTCTGACTTTTTCTTTATGCCCGGGGTTTGGGTTGTGTTAGAGATAATCTTCGCGAACTTCGATTAGGGATGATTGCCTGTTAGTTTCTGAATTCTAGAGATAGATTTAGGGCTAGCGATCTTCAATAAGCGTTGAAGCTTAATTCCCTCCATGTCTTGATTTGGTTGCGAGAGTGTCGATGATGGTAGCACAGTGGCTTTCTCAGGTCAGTGTGTTAGAGATGGACATTGTAGTGAGCGATGCTGGGTGATATTGAGGAGTATTGCAGGTGGAGTATAATTGGTCGGTAAGTTTAAATTTGTGAGGAGTCGATTATGTGCATGCCGAATAAGTTAGTTTGTCTGAAGAATGAATTAGTTTTTATGTTTTAATGTTTACTTTTTCTACATTTACGCTTTAAACAATTTAAATCCAAACTCATAAATGCGAGAGACTGTCGAACGAAATTCTTTCCCTCGAACCGATCTCTGTGGACAAGACATAAATCCCAGAGGGAATTCTTCCGAAAATAAATATTTTTGTTGCTTGCCCTATTCTTCAACCAACAGTCGGTTCTTTTCTCGTCAGGAAACGAATCATCCGAGCAATATCTCTCCTCCAGTTTATTTCTGGATGGGAAACGGTCCTTGACCACTTTAATAACTTGAACCTCTAAAAAACCAGAAGGCATTCGACCAATGGTACTCTTCCCCATTGAAGATGACATCTTCACTTTCCCGGATTAAGGAAAATCCCCAGAGAAAGCCTCTTAATCGAAGAATCTCAATACAACAGTTTTTCTCCGAAAGATTCGCTGATGAAAAGGTCATCAGCACCTCCAGTTTGGATTACATCACATGGCATTTCCTCCGAGAAGATCTCGAAGAAAAGTATGATGTAATATCCCCAAACAAGAAGCGGTCTCTCAAGAGATTCATTTTCCCCAGTAGAGTCAACAAATGGCGTCTCCAAAGAGAGAAGTTTGCATACCTCTACATCTCAGACATACGGATTTCCCAGCAAGTCTGACCTTAACCTTTTCCCATCAAATGGCATCTCTCCAAGAAAATTCAGCGGGAAGTTTGATGAAGACTGCTACAAATAGCATCCATTGTCAAGAAAGTTTGTTGACAAAAGAAACTAAGACCAGTTCCTAGTAGGAAACCAGGATCGAGGGGAAGTTTACTTTAGAAACTAAGACCAGTTCCAGGCAGGAAACCAGGATCGAGGGGGGATGTTTACTTCAGAAACTAAGACCAGTTCACCAAGATCGAGGGGAAGTTTACTTCAGAAACTAAGACCAGTTCCTGCCAGGAAACTAGGATCGAGGGGAAGTTTACTTCAGAAACTAAGACCAGTTCCTGGCAGGAAACCAGGATCGAGGGGAAGTTTACTTTAGAAACTAAGACCAGTTCCTGGGAGGAAACTAGGATCGAGGGGAAGTTTACTTCAGAAACTAAGACCAGTTCCTGGTAGGAATCCAGGATCGAGGGGAAGTTTACTTCAGAAACAAAGACCAGTTCCTGGCAGGAAACCAGGATCGAGGGGAAGTTTACCTTTTCTAAGCGTCATTGCTTAGCAAAAGAAGAGGGATGAGTAAACTGCCATTCATAACCACCATCAAAATTTTGGGTATTCTGATATTGAATCCTCTTGTACCCCGAATGCCCGAATACCACTACAAGAAAATTGGCAAATTACGACGGTTAATTTTGACAGATTACGGCGGTTACAACCGACGTAAATTGCAAATAACGATGATTTCTCTTCCGTCGTAGAAACATGTGTCGCGAGGCTGTTTTACGACAGTTTGTAAAACTGTCGCTCCAACTGCCGTAACTTTCCGCGACAGTTTTGAAACAGCCCCTAATATATTATTGCGACGGTTGTAACCGCCACAATTTTATATAATATATATATTTCAATGAAAATAACGACGGTTGTAACCGCCATAATTATATAATATATTTCATTTAAAATAGTGACAGTTTAGAACCGCCATAATTTTATTTTATTTTAAAAAAAATAAAAAATTGTAATTTTATTACAATATTCAATTCAAATAATTAAAATTACCATGATGCAATATTAAAGGCTACTAGAACAAAGATCAATCTAGGTGTTGTCAACTAACAACTAATTATAAATAATGGTTCCGCCAAACTCAACGTCAATCCAAACAAGCAGTATGAAAGTAAACACAATAATCACCAACGGAGTACTATTTATTCATACAAAAGCATTAGCCTAGTGCCAATACCTAGGACTGTTACTTATTATTTCTTCGTAGCTCTCTCTCACTCTAGCTCCTTCAGGAAATCTTCATTGTCATCCAACACCTACATTAGCATCAACATTGACATCTCTAGTTCCTGTTGTAATTCAGATACAGAACTTATTTTCCATTAATATATTGAATAAAGTTATATTCTTCATATTTTCTTGTGGGTGCATACCACTAAGTAACTAAAGTAGAACACATGAAAATCTAATACAAAACAAAATGCAGAAATTTCAATGTAAAGAAAAAAAGTACTGTGAGAAAAATTGGCAATATGGGTTGTAGTGCTTTAGGAAGACAAAATCCAGGTATGAGAATTGGTCCTCCCTGCAGAGCAATCACACAAAACACAAGCATCAGCGACATTCAAAGTAGCCGTTAGGAACATAAAAACAATATCCAAATGCCACAATAAGGAATAATTTCCAAATATTTCTACCAATTTATGGTTTGCACTCATGGCTAGAAAGCAAGATAGCAGTTTACGGTTTGCACCAACAATGTGAACACTTGCTTCTCTTCCATCAATTGTCTTAAATAAGTTCACGATGAGTTCTTCTTTTTGTTGAATCACCATTGGTAACAATATATAAAAATTATGTAGATTTATGTATACCATGTATACCATACTGAATTGTAATACAAGGAAACAAATTTGTTGCTCCAGACTACCAATAACCACCCACAAAATGAAACATATATAAGAATTATGCAGAAAAACAAAACACAAAACACTCACTTCTTCACATGTACATAGAAAACAAAAATAAACCAGAGTAGATATATGATATCATGATTCTGAACACAAAACACGGCGCAAGATGAAAACAGGTTCTATAGTTAGTAACTCAAATGACTGCAGAACAGTTCATAATAAAAACGGTAATTTACCAGAGGATTCGGTCTGTGACGGTAGCCAAGCATCATCCTCTTTTTGTACTGCTCATAGATGTCATCTTCAGGAGTCACCTCCACAGGTTGGACAACACCTACCCCCAAGTTATCTTTCTTCACATTGCCTGCCATGATAGGATCTGAAATACCCTTCCTAGAGCAACCTAGACCCTCATAATACTTATAGTCAGGACATGTAACATCAAATAAAAACCTACATTATCAAACAAACACAACGCATTCAGTTAGAAATTAAGAATCATAAGCAAAAGACTGATGCAAGAGAGTTATGAGTTAACTCGAAACTTACTTGAAAGGTGTATCCCCGGGATTTTTTTTGCCGTGTAACATCCTCAAATGGCCTTCCATTTTTAGCCACAAAACATGCAAGTTTGTCAGCAACTTTCTTCACTGTAGGATCACTTGGGGGAGGAGATGTTGCATATCACTTATAAAACTGATTAATACCAAGAGCATGAACAAGGGAATGACCAGGAGAATCATTTGACACCCTAGCTTTGTCATTTATTAAAAGCTGGTGCTCGACAAGTGAACCCTACTGCAGGTCGGCCACCAAGGCCGGCTGCTGTCCCTCCATCTGATGAAGGACCTCAGAACAAGCAGCAGAAATCCAAAATTCCAGTCTTGGAAAAGCATATCATAAATCAACTCAGTTTAGATGAGAAAAATTCAATTAACTTGAAGTTCCAAGAAGCAACCGAAGCTGATAAGAAGGTAAATGTTGTCTATTTATTTCTCTGCAATATTTATGTTGTGCGATATATATGCCACATTAAATTATTTTAAATTTTTGGTACATTATGAGGTTCTAGCACCTAAGAAGTGGAGGGTAATAAGTGATTTTTGTTGGGGATTTAACCGCTGAGACAATCACCGTACGCAATCTTAAAAGACTTAGGCTAGTGACAGTCAAGCTATAGCCTATCAGTATGTCTATACAATAAGCAATTGCTTTTAAGTCAAATTACAAGCACCTTAAATTTAGTAGAAGTCCAAAGTATATAATCTAAAATTATAAATGTAAAAGTTGGTTTAGCTTAATTTCTTAAATAGCTAAATACACTACTATAGTCACTATGTTTAGATATAATGAAGTAAATAAAAGAAAGCTCATATCAATATGTTTCTCAAGGGTACACATGTATTGTCAATTAGCCAAAGTCTAAGCACATTTCATATATAGTTTTAAAATAAGGTTTGGCCCGGTCTGAATAGTGACATTATGGTTTTTGATGTCTATACAGCTTTACAATGAGACTACAACTGTTACTATGGTTCGTCAATAAGTTGAGGGTATGTGATTAAACCTAGAAGCCGAAGACCACCCAATACCATACACTGCAGACCTCTACATAGTTCTACAAACCAATAATGAATTGATTATTGTAAAAATGAACAAAACAAAACTTTAGAAGACTTGTGTGAGTGAGCGAGTGAGAGGGAAACTTGCCTTGATGATTTGAATTAGGAGGGAATAAATCCACACAACTAACAACACTAGAATCATCTTCCATTTAAGGTTAAAATAGAGAATTTGCTTAAAGGGTTTCACATGAGAAAAAGTTGGTTCTTCTTGAAAACAGGAAAATGAAAATTTTCATATGCAATAAGACATACCATAATTGACTACTCTTCTTTAGGAATTAATGGTTTGTATCTTGTGTCAATAAGAACTGCAAATTTCAGGAAAATAGAGTCACTGCTACTGCTCAATTTAAAACAATAATAGAGAATGTCATGTTATTTTATAATCCAATACTAATGAAAAAATTATAAAAATTATTGTGGAAATTTGTATACCTGCTTCATATTCTCTGTGAGAATCAACCAAAGTAGCTTGCATAGGAGTTCCTGTACAAAAACAAAACCAATGACATGTATTTTGCTAAGTCTATTAGTGTAGCCCCAATGGTAAATCCAAGTCTTTATAATCATCTATAGTTACAACTTAGTACTAAACACCATTTAAGGTAATGTTACTTATTAAAACACCATTCACTAGTATAAGTATACATCATAACTAAGAATGAATTTAATAGCATGTACATAATGTGGCTTATATAGGATGAGTAGATAGTTAACATGAATGAATGATAAATATAGTTTCATTAGTATATGAGTAATTAGTGGCACTAGAAAACTACATTTGAGGGAAGGGTTACCTAAAGCCTCCGGTTTCATTGTTACTGCCATGACATAACATCTACAAAATATATACATCATATTTTAAGGAAGTTCCTCATAATAAGAAAATTTAAAATTCCACGTATGAAGACAAAATTATGCATCATAACAAATACCAAAACTCAATACAAAGTTATATTTACTGGTTAAGAAACAAATCTGTCATTAAGCTATTTGTTAAATCTTTCATAAAAAACCAGACAGAAACATAATACATAAATGAGAAGTGATTAAAAGGTTTAACACAACTATTTAGGTCCTACCCAGTATTCACGTGGCACTTATTTTCCACAAATATTGATAACTTGCCAAAAGTTGAAGAAAATTTATAAGAGATCAATAAAAGGTTCGTGTTAAGTACCTCCGAGAAGGATGATGAGCGATCAAAATCTAGATAAACTTTAAAAGTGAAGCACGAGTTTCTGGTTTTAACATCTACCTAATCAAAGTTACTAGTTATATTATCCAAAATAATGAGTACAAAATGAAAGGTCATTCGGGGAAATCAATATACCTTGTACTCCAAGATGATGTCAAAAGCTAATGAAGTTGACTCCTTAACATCATAGATACCTGTTGAAATCTTTCCAAGTTGTGCATGCATACCAGTATCTAAAAGAAACATCCATATAACATTATTTCCTTCATACCAGTACCATTATTTGCATGTTCTTAACCAAGCATAATCAAAATAACACTTGAAACCATATTTCTATCTTAAAACAATCATCTCTAACATGCAAAATTCTATAGTAATTATAATTCGAAGAACATGTATAAACCTAAAAATTAGTTACAACAGAGTAGTTAGAATCACTATTTCTAAAAAATTTCTCCAATTGATAATTTTAAAACACTTGAAACCAAGTATATATGTATTTGCAGTTTCTTAACCAAGTATAATCAATCAATAACACTTGAAACCATATTTCAATCTCAAAATTAGTTACAACGGATTAGTTAGAACATGAAATGAAACTTTAAAGCCCTTTCATCAAACCTTTGAACAAAAGATTTGCAGCTAATATTACACATAACTATAATAGAAAATGGAAGAGGGCTGAAGAAACGAGAGAGAAGTTCAAATCGAAAGAGGACTTTTAGACATCAACCTACATACTTAGAGACAGGGTCAATCTAATGATGTATCATACACCTCCTGTTTCTTAAGATATCTCTCTACAAATTTATTGGAAAAATAAATTTTATTTATAGAAAAAGCCGGTGATTACTAAAATAGTAATCACCTAAATTTGCTCTGTGAACAAAAAAAAGACATGTATATGCTGAATGATACAAAGGCCAAATATATGATACATTTTATCAAAGATATACATATGCAAGAAAAGCATTACAAGTGAAAAAAACTAGAACATAGAATATTATTCATGGAATGATAAAGGTAAAACTTGGACAATTGACCCAAACTTTAGTAAAACTGCCACCATATATATAATCTATGCAAATGTTGTAATCACTTTCAGTTCAGGTGAATTTTTAATCATAATTCAACATAAACTCGTTATTATCAATATAAAAAGATGAACCTTTTTCAGTCAAGGTAAAAACAAAAAGGATTTGACAACCACTGTTTGTAAGCATGTTAATATCATTAGAAACAATTTAGTTTTGTCGAATCCCTTATTTCAATATCTATGTTTACTAAGAATAAATTTAGGCCGCGTGTTCTTATCGATGTAAGCAAGATAAATATGACAACCACCGTTTGTAAGACTAAGCATGTTAATATCATTAGAAACATGTTTAGCTCAAAACCAACACTACAAAACTTACGGTGACATTTCAACAAACACCTTGTTTGTAAAATGGATTTGACAAAAATGAACAACATAGGTAACAAAAAATTGAAGTTGGTCAATATACATGAAAATTTGAAGGAAAACTGCTTACATAAATAATCAATTGTAATAGAGATCAACCACAACAAACAAAGTATATATTTAGCTACAAAACAATCAAAGAAATAATTGTAATAGAGATCAGAGCTTGACAAATAACAACTGAAACCCTAGAAATAGTGAGAATAAGTTATCACTTTACCTGGTCATATGAAGAGGAGTAAGATTCTAGGAAGCAAAATATGACCAGCACCACAGAGGTCAAAAGCAAGCATCCAGGATAAACATCAAACAGAGCAATTAGAAATGCGAAGAACCATTATAAATGTGAAGAAAGATTAGAAATAGGAAGAACAATTTGAAATGTAAAAGAAGAAAAAAATAGAAGAAGTTTCTTTACCTGAGAACAAGAAAACGATGGCAATTGAACCAAAAAAGGATATAATGAAACGTTGGGAAGCAACCCAAAAAAGTTAGTAGAAACAATTGCACTGGATATGAGTAGAGCCTTAGTGTGGTTTTCACTTCGCAGGTGAAGAGTTTTGGGGGAACGGCGGGTGAGGTTACCGTCTTGCTCTTTGGTAATTTTTATAGTTTAATTTTGATATATAAAATATTTTAATAAAATTAACTATAATTTCTAAAAAATTTATGTATTTTGAGTTTAATTTATTATTATAATTATATTTTATAAATTTTTATAGTAATTTATTTATTTAAAATACATAAATTTTTAGTCTCTACAAACAAACAATTTTAGATTTGTCACTGATTATAGAATGGTGTAGTATAGATATTGCTATTATAATGTACATAAATAATTATAATAATTATTTATTAAAATTAATTAATAAAATTGAAAAGGTTGGAAAATAAAAATGAAAGAAAAAAGTGGGAAATTAAAGGAGTAAAAAAATAGTGATTATGATTGGCTAAAGTAATTGCGACAGTTCGCCTTAACTGTCGCGAGTGTGGAAAAAGGGCGGTTCTTTGGTAACTGTCGCAATTATTTTATACAACATGCCTAAAAAATCTGCGACGGTTGGCTCAAACCGTCGTGAGAACTGTCGTAGTCCAGGAATAAGGACGTTTTTTTGATAACTGTCGCAAAAAATCTACGACAGTTGACCCTAACTGTCGTGACAACCGTCGCAATCCAGGAATAAGGACGGTTTTGTGATAACTGTCGCAACTCAAGTGTTGTAAATCTCCTTTTTTCTTGTAGTGTACCTTCGCCATTCACACCTTCGGGTCCAAGAAGATTAAATAGGGGCATCTATCATACCCTAAATTTTTACCACTAAGATTTCCCATCATTGTGAAAATCATCATCACAATATGGATGTACTTACATGCCTCATCAATGTCCTTAAGGATTGTTAGGCATTCTCTACTACCAGAGAGTAGGGTTTCAAGCCCTCTCAGACACTTAGACAAAAGATCAATCAAGAAAGGACATGATCTTCAACTTGTCGAACCTCGTCAACTCCCACAAAGGATCAAGAGGTCTCCCACATCAAAAATCAAGCACTAGGTTGCAGCATTCCAAGTGGATTAAGCCTCAAGATCGCCAGTGTCACCAAATTAGGGTTTTGGTCGACCAGGGCCTCCAGATGGAAATTTTCCTCTGGGCATGAGCCAATGCTTCAAAACATGACCTAAAATATTCCAAGGGGCCTCATGAACCCAATCATCAAGTCAATTTAGCCTCAGGGGATGCATTCATCAAAAATCAAGAATTAGGGTTTTTTGACCTAATCCAACCCTAAGTTAACTTTGGGACAAAACATGAGCCAAGACCTCAAGACATGATTTGAGGGCCTCAAATATACCACATTGATCCATTTGCAATAATGGATTGATCCAAGAAGCTTGATTCACAAGTTTCATTTTCATCTGGACCACAATTAGGGTTTCGCGGGAAAAGTCAACTGTACCTTTGACTTTTGACCAAGACATGATCCCAAACTTTGGGACATGATTTAATACACCCTATAACACCTATGGGACATACCCATTAGGTTTGATTTAGGTCAAGAACTTGATTTCACCAAGGATCGCACAGTTTGGAATTCATCTGATAAAAAGTCAATTGTGCACAAAGTCAAGTTTAACTTTTTGAAATTTTTCACAATTATGGTTCCTTGACCTTAAAACAATGATAATGTATGATTTTAATCATCATTCATCAAGAAAAATCAAAGAAAGTGGGATAACTTGTAAAAGGGGTAACCATAAAAACTTAGAATATTTCTAAGTTATGGAACAAAGTGGCTAGGGTACCAACTTCCAAGGATCATAACTTGAGATCCAAGCAACCATTTTGAGTGATCCAAAGATGGATTTGTAGCTCTCATGGCATACTTTAAAAGTTTCAACTACACCTCATTCCAATTCCTCATGGATTTTTTGTTATGGAGTGATCAAAGTGGCTGAAAACCCAAAAATGACATTTTTCCAACACTTAGTGAAATTTTCACTAAGTCAGAATCTGCCTTATTTTTTCCCAAAAGTAGAGGCATTTTTCATTGTAATTCAATTTGGATCAAAACCAAAGTTGGACATCATATTGAAATAGGATACATCAGCTTTCCAAATTGTCCAAGAACTCCATCAAATTCAATCTGAGCTAAGAGATGTGATGACTGTAACATGCCTTGATGCAAATTCTCATGCAAGACAGATTTGTGCACCATGGCTCGATTTGTGCAAATTGAGCCACTCCAAGCCTTGTCACCATTTTGGACACATCTAAGGATAAAACAAAAGGGGGATGATCTGATCCCGAAGCCTCTGAAGTCCAAGGAGCTACGTTAGCCATAACAAACCTAAAAAGCCTAAAGGGGACAAGATTCCAATTTTGTTTCCAAGCCTTCAATGGGTGCACCAAGGTGGCATGAATTGAGTCTCTTCCAACTGCATTCAGTCAAGACTTATCCAAGAACTAGGGAACCACAACTTTGTGCCCTAACCTCTAGTCAATTGCTAGAGGAGACTACTGATTCCTTTGGATCAAACTTGGCCAACAGCCTGTACCAGTTGCCATTCACTGTTGGTGCGAAAACAAACTTGACACACTATAAATAGAGCTCATTTGTGTTCAGTTTAAGTACACCAAAGCACAATAACAGATGCTTTCCTCAAAATCACCTATTTCACTCCAATTTTGCCTTCCAAAGCAAGTCACTATCGGGTTTTGAGTTTGGGAACAATTCCAATCAAACCAATCACTCACACACCTCATAAACATTATATGTGAGCTGATCAAACATCATATGTGACCTCTCAAAACCTCAAAACATGATTGTTTTGCATTTTCCAAGCCATGTCTTGATTCAGTCACTTTCAAAACTAGATAAAACCTCAAACACACTCCAAATATCACCCTTGAACTGTCCCAAGTTGTTTCCCCCATCTGGAACACCATTTGAGAGAGTTGTCATTTTGGTCACTTTTGCCCCTTTTGCAAGAAACAACTCAAACTTGTTCTTGAGGATTCCAGCTGTTGGTGATCATTCTAAAAGCTTCTAAGGGATCATTTGAGAGTGTCTAAAGCATCAAACCACTTCTGGAACAAGGCACTTGGGAGATTGCACAAAAGCTCCAAAAGAGGCAAGCCTCACACTTTGAACTTTCTGAAATATGCATTGCTTTGAAGTCCACTAATCATAAACATCTCATACATATTATATATGTTGTGTTTGCATCAATTCATCATGTAATTCATACCTGTATCATGAGGTAGCACATAAAATGCAATTACATGCCTTTTTCAAAACCACTAACGGGTTTTGAGTTAGGGACGTGATCTGAAAAAACTACCACCACCATTGGATTCCTTGTGAAATTCTAGGCAGGATAGACCTAAATTTTGTCCCAATCCATGGAGAAATGAGAAAGTTACAAGCTTCACGTTTTTGGCCAAAATCTTGCCTTGCCTTGCCTTGGCCTGGCCAAAAACAAAGCATGCCTTATGTATTTCTAGGCAGGGTTTGATACACGGATGTATCACCACCCCAGTGGTAGAAGGCGCGCGCTGCATTCAAGAGGTCTGGGGTTCGAATCCCCCTCGCCCCAGACCCTCTTTTTATTACTTTTTCCCATATTTTTTAATATTTGTCATATTATTATTAATGTTTTGGAAAATTAATTTTTCTCTCATTTTTAATTATTTTTTATTGGTTCTTTTTGCAATAAATCACAAAAACATTAAAATATTTTATTCGATGAAAAAATCACAAAAATATTATTTATTTCATATATTTGATATTTTGTAAAGAATTACTCTTTTATTTGTTTTAAAACATTAAAAATATTTCTATTTCTTGGTTTTACAAAGTGCAAATGATTTTTAAATCATCCCATGATCAAAACATAATTTTTTTTCAAGTACAAATCCAAGATTACAATGTCTTTTCATCTATTTGATTATTTTAATTGAATTTTTATTAAATTAAAATACATTTAGAAACCAAAAATTAGGGTTTTGATCATTACCACCCTATCAAACTTTTTCAAACACTCATGGGCCTTTAATAGAGTGTAAGACCCAACCCCTCTTTAAAACCAAAATAGTTTGGGCCTCAGTCATTGTATAAGACCCACTGTGTTTTCAAAAACTTCGGCGCGATCGCCTTTTTTCAAACAAAAAAACATTGTGCCTCCCCTCGTGTTGTAAGCCCCATTTCTTTTCCTTAAATAAAACTTTTTGGGCCTCTTGCGATAGTGTAAGACCCATCCCTTTATACAAAAAACCTTTTGGGCCTCAGTCACTTGTATAAGTCCCTGTACAAATTCAAAACAACGGTACGATCACTGTTGAATTTTGGGCTTCTCTTTGAGCTGTAAGCCCCAATCTTTGCTCAAAATACTTTCTCCTTTGATTTTGAACTCAAATATATTGCTGTTAAACTTTCTTTGTTGAACAACTAACAAAACAGCATGGAAGCTCTACAACGGGTAAATGTTTACCTGCTTTCTTTATCAGCTTTCATATATATAACTGTATTGTGGGAAGTGGCACATGGTTAGTCTTCTTTCATACCTTTTAAATACTTGTCATATATCAACTGTATATATACTAGTATAGTTATTCAGGGTTTTTCCCCGACAACTACGTCCAGTACTAGGTAAAGCCAGTTGATCACTCTTTAATGCACTCAAAACTAGATACCCCTTAGGATTCCAGATACAGTCTTGCCTCCTCTTGGGTTAATTCAATATGGAACAAAGAGAAAGGTAGTATTCTCGGTGAACCTTTCTCAGAATGTCACCCCTAGAAATTGTCAAAGAAATTCTATTCCCCCAGAGATGAATTATTCTCGGTGAAACTTCTCTTGAATTTCTTCAAACCCCAGAACTGTTCACTAAACTAATTATTCTCAGTGAAACTTTTCTTGAACTTTCTTTGGTTTGGTCCCCCGGGCTTCTTAAAAGCATTAAGTCTTCGAACTGCTCACTAGATGATCTATTCTCGATGAATAACATCTCCTGACCTTTCTTAGATTTGGTCCCACGGCTTCCTAAAAGCATCTACGTCTTCTCTTGGGCTTCGTACAAGTTGTCCCAACGGCTTCTTAAAAGTTTCTTATGCCTTCTCTAGGGCTTCGTACAAATTGTCTCGACGACCTCTTAAAGGGTATATGAACATAAATTAGTCATCTTGCGCTAGAGCAGTCTTTCCATTGAGTCTAATCTCAGACCAGTTTAAGGGCTGACCTTCATCCCTTAAATATTTTGCCTCCTCTTGGGCACCGTACGAAGGCAAACCCGATCGACTTGGACAGTCTCCTACATACTTGAGTCTCAAAGACATTCTCAAGCCTCCTTCGAAACTCCAAAGGAATCCTGATCAGTTGATCAATCTCCACCCGAGATAGAGAACTCGTTGGTTTTAAAAATTATCTTAGATTTCCCCAGCCAGGGTCAAAAGGCCACAACGTCATCAGAACCTCAAGGTATCTGACACCTCAACTCTTCTGCGATCGCCCACAAGAGTTGATCCATCACTTTGGACCTGCACCAGGATCCCAAGGATCCCTAGCAGAAGTTTAGCCTCCTCTTAGGCTTTATATAATGATTTCTCCTCAGCTTAGTCAGCCTCCTCTTGGGCTTTGTACAATGATTCTCCCCAGTGGAGCTACCCTTTTCAGACTCTCTTATTGAGTCACACTTTTCAGATTCTCTTGTTGAATCCACCTTTTCAGACTCTCTTGTTGAGTCACCCTTTTCAGACTCTCTTGTTGAGTCAATCAAACTTTTCAGACTCTCTTGTTGAGTCAAACATCTTTTAGCCTCCATCTTGGGCTTTGTACAAGATACCATATAAATTCCTAAAGCAGAGTCAACTCTCTCTTTTCGCCTCCATCTTGGGCTTTGTACAAGATACATATAAAAAATCTTCCCCAAAGAGTCAGTCTCTTTTTACCTCAATCTTGGGCCTTGTACAAGATAGATAAACGCTCTCTTGTTGAGTCGATCTTATCAATTAACCTTTTAGCTTCAAACCTTGGGCTTTGATTAAGGCACACAAAAATCAACAAATCCCCCTTTAGAGATAAAAAATTCTCTCTCAAATCTTTTCGCTTCATATCTTGGGCTTTGAACTAGATACAAAAATACTCTTTTAGCTTCATGTCTTAGGCTTTGAACAAGACACCATATTTCATTCCTCCTATGGAGGGAACTACGATTGCTCTGATTTCCCTGTTTCATTTAAACAGGAATACGTAGGCATAAGATTGCAAAATCTTAGCGAGCACACAAAAACAAAAACAAAACCTTAGGTCCAGCACCTTACCAAAAACATCAACTCACTTACTCACTCATCTTTCCCAAGAAACTTCCCCAACCCATCAGCAGACAAACACTATCAATTACGAAGCAGAACTTAAAACCTAACAACATGTGGATAACCACATATAGGATGAGTAACTAACAACTACCCATTGTATAACCTAACCCCGGACTCCCCAATCTCTTTAAGCGTTTGTTCAGTGTAACATCCGTGTGCAATGTTAGTTTTAGATAGCTTTCCTTTCCCTTTCATCTTCATGGGATAAATAAGAAATCAGAAAGTAGCACCCTTCTCCTTTGAGGAGAAACCCCCAATTTAGCGATAAGGTGGCGCGTCACCGACAAAAATCGCTCGCTGCAGTATAACACCAATGTCCCTCTCTTAGCATGTAAAAACTCATAGAGGAAGATATGGCATTGATGGATTCCACACATCCTAGTTAAAGCAACTTCCCTTATAAATCAATGTTTGTGATGAATAGGTGAGATATCTCCCTTTAGAGATGACAAATTCTCTCTCAACCTTTAGCTTCAATCTTGGGCTTTGAACAAGACATAAATACTCTTTTAGCTTCAATCTTGGGCTTTGAACTAGACACCAAATATTCCTCCTCCCATAGAATAGGAGGAACTACGATCACTCTGATTTCCCCAGATCTCTTTACGGGAATACGTAGTCATAAGATTGTGAAATCTTAGGGAACGCACTAATAAAAAATCTTAGGTCAAATATCTTCCCAAAAACAATAGAAAACCATAAAACAGCAAAAAACATTTCCTTAGTCTTCACAAAGGAGAGAAACTTTCCCCAATCAACAGCAGATAGACGTAAGAAAGCATTTCAAATAGTAAAATATATGTAAATAAAGGTTCCTATAGATTACTATAGATACTCTGGGTGTTAATAGCTTCCCTTTGTATAACTAACCCCTGATTCCAGATCTCTTCGCATTTGTAGGGAAAACACTTACGCGCAGGGTTAGTATAAAATATATTCCCCTTCCTTTTAAGCTTCATAGTATAAATATAGAAATTAGAAAGTAGCACCAAGAGCGGTAGTGGTTGCGTCACTAAAACCGAGGCTACAGAAAAATGGCGACTCCGCTGGGGACTTTCCCATCCCCTAAGAGGGTTAATCCTTACATTTTCATTTTTCTACTATTTTACTTGCTTTCTAATTTCTTTTTGATATCATTTGTTGTCATATTATCTACTTATCTGCTATACTTGTTTAAATTACCGTTATCTGGAAATGTGATTAATACACATGTGGTGAGTCAGAGAGCACATTTTAAGATAAGAGGTGGCAGACTCATGAAGGCTTATAGGGAGTGAGTCCCAACCAAGCTAACCTGAAAGTTCACCGAATCAGTGGAGGTACCCTTTTGGAATTACTGATGTTGAACGAGCAAGTCGTGAAAACATTACTTTTTCCACAGGGCACCCTTGAAGCTGAGGATTAGTAAACATTTAACCACTTGGCCTTTGTTAAGACGTAGTGCGGTGACTATCGGGAATATTTGATACGCGATACTACACTCGAATGAGGTTCGTCTTGGGGATATTACAGCTCTCATGAGTCAGTCGGTTTGCTGGTAATATTCTTAAGTGGGGTTAGTGATTTTGGGAACCTCTGTTAGAACCCGTTCTACAAGTACAAAAATTCGACCCTAGTACACACCTTAGGGATGGGTAGATCCATGGCTCCATGCTCGTGACGATGAACCCTAAAACCCATGTTTTCAAATATGTTTGTGTCATACCCCAAATTTTGACCACCAAGATTTCCCATCATTGTGCAAATCATCACCACAATATGGATGTACCTTCATGCCTCTTCAATCTCCTCAAGGATTGTTGAGCTTTCACTACAATCAAGAATTAGGATTTTGAGCCCTCTCAGAGCACTTAGACAAAAGATCAATCAAGAATTGACATGATCTTTAACTTTTATAACCTCTCAAACACCCATGAAGGATCAAGAGGTCTCCTATATCAAGAATCAAGCACAAGGTTGCAACATTCCAAGTGGATCAAGCCTCAAGATCGCCAGTGTCACCAAATTAGGGTTTTGGTCGACCAAGGCCTCCAGATGAAAATTTTCCTCTGGGTATGAGCCAATACTTCAAAACATGATCCAAAATGCTCAAAGGAACCTTATGAGTCCCATCATCAAGTCAAAATGGCCTCAGAGGGAGCATTCATCAAAAATCACGAATTAGGGTTCCTTGACCTAATTCACCCCTAAGTTGACTTTTAAGGCCATACATGAGCCAAGATCTCATGAAATGATTTGAGGGCCTCAAATACACCACATTGATCCATTTACAACAATGGATTGATCCAAGAAGCTTGATTCATAAGTTTTAAATTCATTTGGACCACAATTAGGATTTTGAAGAAAAAGTCAATTGTACCTTTGACTTTGGACCAAGACATGTTCCCAAACCTTTGGACATGATTCAAGACACCCTAAAACACCTATGGAATCCATCCATTAGGTTTGAATTAGGTCAAGAACTTGATTTCATAGAAGATCACACAATTTGGAATTCATCTGACAAAAAAGTCAACTGTGCCCAAAATCAAGTTTGACTTTTTGAAATTTTTCACAAATATGGCCCCCCTAAGTAAAAAACAATGTTAATACATGATTTTGATCATCATCCATCAAGAAAAACCAAGGAAAATAGGGTTACTTGCAAAAGGGGCAACCTTAAGAAACTTAAATTTTTCTAAGTTATGGAGCAAAATGGATTTGGTACCAACTTTGCAAGGTCATAACTCCCAAACCCAAAGGCCTTTTTCTACCATCCAAAGCTCAAATGAAAATTCACATGACATAATTCAAAAGTGTCAACTACAAAAGATTCCAAATCCTCATGGATTTTGAGTTATGGATTGATCAAAATCACAAAGACATCAAAATGACCACTTTTTCCAACACTTAGTGAAATTTTGGACATAATCTGTCTTGGATTTTCACCAACTTTGAGGTCATTTTTCACCTTGATCCAAGTTGATTCAAGACCATTGTTGGACATCAAAGTTAAAGTATGTCATGAGAGCTTTCCAAAAACTCCAAGATCATCTCCAAATTCAATTTGAGCAAAGAGTTACAACCCTTGGAACATGGCACCAAAAACTGATTTCTTCCCAAGGCAGATTATAGGTCAATTGGTCGAATTGGCTAAATTGTGCAATTACAAGTCTTGTAATACTTCTAGAAACATTAAGGATCAGATCAAGGCAAAAGATCTCTGAGCCATAAGCCTCCCAAAACAAAAGATCATCATGTATGCATATGATATCTAATGATGCAAAACCAAAAACTTCAAAGTTGTCATGGAGCATTCAATGGAAGCATCAAGGTGGCATGTACTGAGGCAAATCCAACTGAATGAGTCAAGCCTTATCCCTGCAACAAAAGACCATAGGCCTGCAAGATTGTCCCAAGTCAATGGCTAGAGGAGACTTGAGATTCCTTTTGAAAACCAATGGACAATGAACTGTACCAGCCACCATTCACTATTGATGCCAAAACAAACTTAACACACTATAAATAGAGCTCATTTGTGGTCAGTTTGAGTACACCAAAGCACCATAACATATGCTTTCCTCAAAATCACTCTAAAAAAAATAGATTTTGCTTCTCATTCAAGTAACTTTCGATTTTTCCATTTGAGAGCAATTCTATCAAAACCAATTATGCCAACACCTCACATGCATCGTATATGAGTGATCCATGATCCTAAAAATCATCTGGAACACCTGAATCACAAATTCACCCCCCATTTGCTCAAGCTTTTTGGCCTGTTTGCAGTTCTGAGTTGATTCAATCCATTCCAAGCCTTCAAACACATTACTTGAGGTCCATTGAAGTTGTCCAGATCATTACACCACATCTGTAACACCTCCAACATGGAATTTGATCACCAGCTGCAATAGGTAAGCCTGACACTCTCAAACTCTATGATTCATGCATCATAAATGTATTTTCAAGTTACAAACATGTTTCTTCACATATATAGAGTGTTTCCCCTTAATCAATTGCTATGTATGAATCATGTATAGGATTTCATGGTGTTCTTGCAGAAATTAGGGTTCTTGAGATCATCTCCTGATTTCTCACTCCACACTTAATATAAATGCAATTAATTTATATGGTTGTAATCCTTGTTCAAAAACGAGCAAGTTTCATGTTTACAAAAGTCATTTTCATTGAGTACTCAGAGAGATATGAGAGGTTTTGCAAATATGCAAGAACAGAGCTCGCGCGAACCACACAAGGTGTTTTTGGCGCCTTTTTCAAATTTTTGAATATTTGAATATTATGATATTTTTATTAATTGATTCAAAAATTAATTTTTCTCTGAATTTTAATGATTTTGAATTAATTCCTTTTTTCAAAATTTACGAAAATGTTAAAATATTTTATTCTATATAAATTTCACAAAAATATTATTTATTTTATATATTTAATATTTTTGTAAAGAATTTATTTTTATCTATTTTTAAGCATTTAAAAATATTTCTTTCTTTTGATTTTTCAAATTCAAATGATTTTTAAATCATTCTATGGATAAAACATAAATTTTCAAACATTAATCCAAGATCACAACTTGTTTTTCATACATGTTTGATAATTTTGATCATTTTAATTAATTTTTATTCAAATTAAAATGCATTTAGAAATCAAATTAGGGTTTTAACTATTTTCACCTTCACAAACATTTTTCAAAACATTTGGGGCCTCTTGATAGAGTGTAAGTCCCATCCCTTTGTAAATAAACCATTTTGGGCCTCAGTCATTGTATAAGTCTCGATACGATTTTAAAAATCTCGGCGCGATCGCCGTTTTCAAACAATTTTCATCTGGTCCTTCCCTTGTGTTGTAAGCCCCATATTTCTTCTTCTAAATCACTTTTGGGCCTCTAATAGAGTGTAAGACCCATCCCTTTTGTAAATAATTAATTTTCGACCTCATTCATTACATAAGTCCCGTTACGATTTTCAAAATAAATGGTGCGATCGCTGTTTTTCATCTGGGCATCTCCTTGAGTTATAACCCCCAACTCTTGTATAAAAATAAACTTTTGGGCCTCTAATAGAGTGTAAGACGCACCTCCTTTGTACATAAATAACTTGGGCCTCAGTCATTGTATAAGTCCCTCTGTGGTTTTCAAAACTACTAACGCGATCGTCGCATTTTCAAAAGAGATCATCTGGGCCTCTCCTTGCGTATAAGCCATAAACTTCCTTTTAAAGCCACTTTATTTTTGATTCAAATCCAAATTCAAAGTATCATCAAAACTTTCTTCAATTTCTTGAAAACTAACCATACAACTGTAGTTACTATGCTTGGGCTTGCACAATTGTAAGTTCCACTATCTTTTCAATATATACTTGTTTATATATTTCATCTCTCTCTCTCTCTCTCTATATATATATATATATATATATATATATATATATATATATATATATATATATATGCTTGTGTATACTTGCTTATAGTTTTCCCCAGCAATTAGGTCTAGGTTTAGATCAAGCCAGTGGTTACTCTTTCAACACAGTCAAAACTAGTTCCCCATAGGAAATTCCAGATATAGTCTTGCCTCCTCTTGGGCTTATACAATATGGAACAGAGAAAGGCATTATTCCCGGTGAAACTTTTCTCAAGACTGTCCAAACTTAGAAATACATGTGTTCAAGAAATTCAATTCCTCAAAGAGTACTAATTCCCGGTGAAACCTATTTTGAATTTCTTCAAACCCTAGAACTGTTCATCAAAGAAAGGATTAATTCCCGGTGAAACCTTTCTTGAACATTTCTTAGGTTTGGACCCACAGGCTTCCTAAAAGCATCCCCATCCTCCTCTTTGGTTTAGTACAAGGACCCTTAAGCTTCTTAGAAGTTCTCAACCTCCTCTTGGGCTTAGTACAAGGACCCAAAGATGTAACACCCTAAACCCCCGCGACATATAATAATAAAATATCAGAGTAAAATAACAAACATAGATTTAGGATGCTACTTTCACTACTCAACTTCTTCTTAATTTTTCATGCATACGACATAACACACATCCATATTATAATTAAAACATAATATTAAGTATGCACACAACAGCGAAATCTCACCAAAAATTATACTATGTTTAATCACACAAAAACATACTCAAAATAAAATAGTAATCACACATAACAAAATATAAGACCCTAAGCGTTCTGACAACCCGGTGTTACAAGTAGAGCAGACGCGACTCGATAACGCACAAAAGAGATGACCTTGTCTTCAATAACTCCACCTCCGAACTACTCCTACTTATCTGCACGTTACCCACGTAGAGGTAACATTAAAATAGAAGGGGTGAGATTCTCAATCAATCAAAAGAATAAAATGATATAAATATGAAAGCATAAAATCATCAAGCAATCCACCCTTTCATCGCAATTTCAATAACCATCATTATTTCCAACACAACAGACAATCATGTAATTCATAATGCAACACAACTTTCATACAATACAATGCGACTCCAACTCGACTCAATGCATGTGGTACCAAAATCAATCCCTGTTTCATGATAACAGTTCCCGTCGAAACTCTCGACCCCTATTTCATTGTCAAGTATGACCCCTATTTCATGATCACACCAACGACCCTTATTTCATGGTCACGTACGACCCCTATTTCATGATCGCACCAATAACTGTGATTGCATACACCCCATCTGGGCACACAATCACGCCAATAACAATGATTCCATTAAGGAATTCAGATATACGATAACACCCCACCTGGGCACGACATCCCATAACTATGCACATGTCATGCACCACCAATGACAACATGCAACATTGACTCATGCATATACCTAACATACTCATCTTCATACCAACATCTTTTAACAGTCGACATGCATTCATTTAAACATACATCATTGCACCAATACAACAACTACACATCTTTGCATCATTCAATCATGCATTTCACATTATCACATCAACATCAAGAAAACACGCACATAACACCTCAATACATGTTCACCACGCAACAGAAACAATACAACATTAATATAATATAAAACCGACATTTTCCACGAATTTTAATTTAATAAAATAATATTTTTCGATTCCAGGCCCCGCTAAGCGGGCCCTACCCGCGCTAAGCGCGTTACTCACTGCCTCGAGGAGGCGAAATTTTTCCAGACCGCGTTAAGCGGACACTGCGATTTCTGCAGTCCAAACCCTGCGATAACAGCAACTTCTCACCTGCGATCCTGCACTCCTAAACTAGTTTTTAACTCAGATTTTTCACAGATTATGCCGTTATCACCTATACCTAACATATGCGTTTCAACCAAACAATCAAAACACATAAAAGCATCAATTTCAATCCCTTAATCATGGATTCTCACAAAAACCCCAATCACCAACAATCACCATTCTCATGGATTTCAACCTAATAATTCTACCCACATACATGTATCATCAAACCCTTAAGAGATAAAGAATTCCCACCCTTACCTTAAAGTGATGAACTTTCCCAACTTCGATGGATTCTCCTTTTCTTCCTCTTGCCCTAGCTCTTCCCCCTCTTTCACTTTTTCACGTAGAATCAGAATAATGAACGCTCACTCTCTAATTCTCTCAAATACCCCAATTAATGAATCGCCTTATTTGACCTGACTTATCCCTCGCCTAATTACCATAAGGCTCTTCCATTCACTAACCCTCTAATTTATTTTATTTATCTTATTATATCAACATTATCACTCAACTAATGAAATAAATTAGTCAACAAATAATAAATTAAAATAATCCAATCAACGTTACTCAATGCACCGCTAAACCCCTACTACGCCCAAGACCTACTACTTAAGGCTACTACCCTTCACCACGGCTACACAAAACACAACGAAAGTACAACCACATAATCGATCACAACAACATATAATTATTCGCAAATAATAATAAAAGGAAAATGGGGCGTTACAACTCTCCCCCACTTAGAATATTTTCGTCCTCTAAAATTTACCTCATGCGAACAACTCCAGATACGACTCTCACATCTTGCTCTCCAACTCCCAAGTCATATTTCCACCAGCAGCTTCACAAGAGTGATCTCTTCACCCCTTAATTGCTTTACCTGGCGGTCTTCTATCCATACCGATAAGGCTTCAACCGTAAGGTTATCTCTTACTTCCACATTATCCATCGCAATCACATGCGATGGATCCAGAACATACTTTCGAAGCTGCGAAACGTGGAACACATCATGCAAATTTGACAAACGCGGCAGCAACGTCACTCTATATGCAACAGGTCCAACTCTTGCCGAAATCTGATACGGACCAATAAACTGAGGAGTAAGCTTCCTCGATTTCAACGGAAGGCTAACAACGGTCACTAGAGTGACTCTAAAAAACACATGGTCTCCTTCTTGAAACTCGAGATCTTTCCTTCTTTTGTCATGATAACTCTTATGCCTACTCTACGAAGCTTTCATCTTCTCCCGGATCAGCTTCACTGTTTTGGTAGTTTGCTGAACAATCTCAGGTCCGAGCACTACACTTTCACCAGATTCGTGCCAACACAAAGGCGTTCGAGACCTACGACCATACAACACTTCGAAAGGCGCCATTCCAATACTGGAATAATAACTATTATTATAAGTGAATTCAATTAACGGAAAATGACCATCCCAAGCACCCCCTTGTTCAAGTACACAAGCCCTCAACAGATCTTCCAAGGATTGGATAGGTCTTTCTGTCTGACCATCCGTCCGCGGATGATAAGCCGAACTCAATCTCAGCTTTGATCCTAAAGCTTCCTACAAACTCTCCCAAAATCTGGAAGTGAACCTTGGATCTCGATCCGACACAATACTCAACGGGATTCCATGCAACTTCACAATCACTTGAATATAAATCTCTGCCAACTTCTGCAAAGGAAAACTGATATTAATCGGAATGAAATGTGCCGGCTTCGTCAGTCTGTCCACCACAACCCAAATAGAATCATGTCCTCTCGGCGTATTAGGAAACCCTGTCACAAAATCCATAGAAATAATGTCCCACTTCCACTCGGGAATATCTAACGGTTGCATCTTACCAGCGGGCTTCTGATGTTCCACTTTCGACTTCTGACAAGTCAAACAAGCATACACAAACTGAGCCACATCGCTTTTCAATCCAGGCCACCAAAATATCTTTTTCAAGTCTTGATACATCTTCGTAGCTCCTGGATGGATACTCAAACTACTTCGATGACCTTCTTCTAAAATCATTCTCTTCAACTCCGTATTATCAGGAATGCAAATCCTGTCACGGAATCGCAACACACCTTGTTCGTCCACCCTGGACTCATTACCTTCTGCTTGGTTATCTCCAATTATTAAATCCACTAGCTTCACATCCAACTTCTGACTGTCTCTGATATTATTAAGAAATTCATTATTGATCGTCAGCATACCTAACTTTACACTATGCGGTGTCTGTTCACAAACCAAGCTCATATCTCTGAACTGTTCGATTAATTATAACTCTTTGACCATCATAGCAGATACATGCAATGATTTTCGACTCAGAGCATCAGCCACGACATTAGCTCTGTCAGGATGATAGTTCAAGCCAAAATCATAATCCTTCAAGAATTGTAACCATCGTCTTTGCGTCATATTTAATTCCTTCTGATCAAACAAATACCTCAAGCGCTTATGATCACTATACACTTCAAATCTGGAACCATAGAGATAATTCCGCCAAATCTTCAATACAAAAACGACTGAGGCTAACTCCAAATCATGAGTCGGATAATTCCTCTCATGTACCCTCAACTGTCGTGAAGCATAAGCCACAACCTTACTATCCTGCATTAGCACACCTCCCAAGCCCATCAAAGAAGCATCGCAATACACTACAAATAGTTCATTTGGTTCAGGTAGAACTAACACTGGAGTTTTGGTCAACCTTTTCTTCAGTTCAATGAAACTCTTTTTACAATGAACATCCCACACAAATGCCTTACCTTTGCACGTCAACTGAGTCAACGGAAGTGCCAACTTCGAAAACCCTTCAATAAATCTTCGGTAATAACCAGCCAAACCCAAGAAACTTATAATCCTGGTCACCGACTTCGGAGTCTCCCATTGTAGAACAACGTCTACCTTGGATGGATCTATAGCAATACCATCACCAGAAATAACATGACCAAGAAAACTTACTTCTCTCAACTAGAATTCGTACTTATACAACTTGGCGTAGAGTTTCTTCTCTTTCAACACTTGCAGCATAATCCGCAAATGTTCAGCATATTCTTCTTCTGACTTAGAATAGATCAGAATGTCGTCGATAAAGACAACTACAAATTGATCCAAGTAAGCATGAAAAATCCTATTCATGTACTCCATAAACACACCAAGGGCATTAGTAACTCCGAACGGCATCACCACATATTCATGATGTCCGTATCGAGTCCTAAAAGCAGTCTTTTGAATATCCACATCCCTAACTCTTATCTGATGATATCCCGATCTCAGATCGGTCTTGCTAAAAACACGTGCACCCGCCAACTGATCCATCAAGTCATCTATTCTTGGAAGTGGATACTTGTTCTTAATTGTTACTTTATTCAACTGTCTGTAATCAATGCACAACCTCATACTACCATCCTTTTTCTTTACCATCAACACTGGAGCTCCCCAAGGCGATACACTTGGTCTCACAAATTTCTTCTCTAATAAGTCTTCCAGTTGCTTCTTCAGCTCTGACAATTCTGACACCGACATCCTGTATGGTGCCATAGAGATAGGTCTGGTACCAGGGACAAGATCAATATCAAACTCTACTTCTCTCTCTGGTGGCACATCAACAATGTCATCTGGAAACACTTCAGGAAACTCACGCACCACTTGAAACTCACTAATCACTGACTTGCTCTCCACTGATAATGATGCAAACAATGCAAGCACCTGAGCTTCTGCTTCCAAGAGTTTCTTAAACTCTATAGCAGACAAAAAACCATCATCTCCCTCTTCTTCAGGAGTAAGAAATCAAACCGACTTATTGAAATAATTAATATGAACATGATTGAACTCTAACCAGTTCATACCCAAGATCACATCAAGACCTCCCAACGGTAAACAAATCAGATCGACACCAAAGTCCTTACCAAAGATTGATAACGGATAATTCAAGCACACTAGAGAAGTGGTCACCGATCCCTTCGCATGAGTTTCGACAACCATCTCTCCCTTCATAGGAGAAACAACAAGGTCTATCCTTCTTACACAATCAGCAGCAATAAAAGAGTGGGTAGCACCAGTATCAATAATAGCAATCAAAGGCGTATTATTAATATAACATGTACCTCTGATTAATCTATCATCACTGGAAGTCTGGGTTCCCGTCAAAGCGAACACTTTTCCTCTGGTCGAAGCTTGTTTTGGTTTTTGGCAACGAGTACTAATATGGCCCTGTTCTCCATAATTATAACAAGTAACCACATTAGCCTTGCAATCAGCAATCAGATGTCCTGCCTGACCGCACTTGAAGCACTTCTTCACATCGCTCGTGCATTCACTGACACGATGTCCCAACTCACCACACCTAAAACACTAAAAAGGAGCAGATGCACCTCCCCCACTTGGCTTCTTGCCATCGGCATGTTTCTGTTTACCCTTCTCAGAGGGAGCTGCATAAGGCTTCCCCCGATTCATCGGTTGTTTTCCTCTTCTCTCGGTCAACCCCTTATAGTGAGCCGATCGAGCTTTACTATCCTCTTCAAAGATCCTGCAGCAATCAACCAAGTCTGGAAACCGTATGATCCTCTGATAACCAATTGTCTGCTTGATCTCAGGCCTCAAACCATTCTCGAACTTGACACACTTTGAGAACTCAGTTGTTGCCTCACTGTAATGAGGATAAAAATTTGCCAAACTGAAAACTTAGCAGCATACTCAGTCACTGACATGCTACCCTGCTTCAGCTCCAAGAACTCTATCTCTTTCTTCCCTCGGACATCCTCAGGAAAATACTTCCTTAAGAACTCTCTACTGAACACGGCCCAAGTAATTGCCTCACCTGCTGCTCCTAATACTTGACGACTATTGACCCACCAGTCATCCGCCTCCTCAGCCAACATATGAGTACCTAACCACACCTTCTGTGCCTCAGGACACTCCATAACCCGGAAGATTCTCTCAATCTCCTTGAGCCAAGCCTGCGCTTCATCCGGATCATATCCTCCCTTGAAAGTAGGTGGATTATTCTTTCGAAATTCATCATTCTCATTAGCACGCGGTGGATTTTGTACTGCTTGGGCCATAGCTTGCAAGGTAGCAGCAAGAGCAGCATCGTTCCTTCTATCCATTCTAAATCTGTCACATGCCAACAACAGAACATAATGGATAAGGGAACGACACCGACACTAAACAACTCACACACGACAACGACTCGACAACTTGGTCGGACGGACCGACCTGCTCGGATACCACTTTGTAACACCCTAAATCCCCGCGACATATAATAATAAAATATCAGAGTAAAATAACATACATAGATTTAGGATGCTACTTTCACTACTGAATATTAAGTATGCACACAGCAGCGGAATCTCACCAAAAATTATACTATGTTTAATCACACATAAACATACTGGAAATAAAATAGTAATCACACATAACAAAACAAAAGACCCTAAGCGTTCCGACAACCCGGTGTTACAAGCAGAGCAGACGCGACTCGTTAACGCACAAAAGAGAAGACCTTGTCTTCACTAACTCCACCTCCGAACTACTCCTGTTTATCTGCACGTTACCCACGTAGAGGTAACATTCAAACAGAAGGGTGAGATTCTCAATCAATCAAAAGAATAAGATGATATAAATATGAAAGCATAAAATCATCAAGCAATCCACCCTTTCATCGCAATTTCAATAAACATCATTATTTCCAACAAAACAGACAATCATGCAATTCATAATGCAACACAACTTTTATACAATGCAATGCGACTCCAACTCGACTCAATACATGTGGTACCAAAATCGATCCCTGTTTCATGATCACAGTTCCCGTCGGAAGTCTTGACCCTTGTTTCATGGTCAAGTATGTCCCCTATTTCATGATCACACCAACGACCCCTATTTCAGGGTCACGTAAGACCCCTATTTCATGATCGCATCAACAACTGTGATTGCTTACACCCCATCTGGGCACACAATCATGCCAACAACCATGATTCCATTATGGAATTCGGATAGACGATAACACCCCACCTGGGAAAGCCATCCCATAACTATGCACATGCCATGCACCACCAATGACAACATGCAACAATGAATCATGCATACACCTAGCATACTCATCTTCATACCAACATCTTTTAACAGTCGACATGCATTCATTTAAACATACATCATTGCACCAATACAACAACTACACATCTTTGCATCATTCAATCATGCATTTCACATTATCACATCAACATCAACAAAACATGCACAATACACCTCAATACATGCTCACCACACAACAACAACAATACAACATTAATATAACATTTTCCACAAATTTCAATTCAATAAAATAATATTTTTCGATTCTAGGCCGCGCTAAGCGGACCCCTCCTGCGCTAAGCACGCTACTCACTGCCTCGAGGAGACGAAATTTTTCCAGACCGCACTAAGCGCGCTAGACCGCGCAAAGCGAGCACTGCGATTTCTGCAGTCCAAACCCTGCGATAACAACAACTTCTCACCTGCGATCCTGCACTCCTAAACTAATTTTTAACTCAGATTTTTCACAGATTATGTCGTTATAACCTATACCTAACATATGCGTTTCAACCAAACAATCAAAACACACAAATGCAACAATTTCAATCCCTTAATCATGGATTCTCCCAAAAACCCCAATCACCAACAATCACCATTCTCATGGATTTCAATCTAATAATTCTACCCACATACATGTATCATCAAACCCTTAAGAGATAAAGAATTCCCACCCTTACCTTAAAGTGTTGAGCTTTCCCAACTTCGATGGATTCTCCCTTTCTTCCTATTGCCCTAGCTCTTCTCCCTCTTTCACTTTTTCACGTGGAATCAGAATAATGAACGCTCACTCTCTAATTCTCTCAAATACCCCAATTAATGAATCGCCTTATTTGCCCTCACTTATCCCTCGCCTAATTACCATAAGGCTCTTCCACTCACTAACCCTCTAATTTATTTTATTTATTTTATTATATTAACATTATCACTCAACTAATGAAATAAATTAGTCAACAAATAATAAATTAAAATAATCCAATCAACGTTACTCAACGCACCGCTAAACCCCTACTACGCCCAAGACCTACTACTTAAGGCTACTACCCTTCACCACGGGTACACAAAACACAACGAAAGTACAACCACATAATCGATCACAACTACATATAATTATTCACAAATAATAATAAAAGGAAAATGGGGCGTTAGAAAAGACCTCCTACAGGTATAGGATAGAACTTAGTCATCTCTACTAGTTCAATCCTCAGGAGAGTCAGAGTTCCAAAACATCAAACCATTCTAGGGTTGTTTCTCATCCCTTAAAACCAACAGCTTCCTCTTGAGCTTCATACCAGTAAGACTTGGAAAGTCTCATCTCCTTTTGGATCTCACAAAAACCCTTAAGTTTCCTAAAAACGCAGGAAAAACCCTGATCATTTCATCAACATACCAATCTCCAACAGAGTTAAAACCACCATAGGTTTTCAAACTCAATCTTTAAGCTTTAAGTTTAAGAAATTCCCCAGCTAGGGTCAAATTACCACTAACAAATCCTCAGTAAAATCAGAGCCTCATGGTCTCTGATATGTCAACTCTTCTTCAAATCCCCAGAAAGAGCAAAACCTTTGGATTCCCCGCCACATACAATTTGGACTTGCTTTTGGATTTCAATAATCCTCAGCACAAGCTAGCCTCCTCTTAGGATTTATATAATATTTTCCCTCAGTAGAGTCAATTTTTTTTTAGCCTCAATCTTGGACTTTGTACAAGACAGATAAAACTTCCCCAGTGGAGTCAATCTCTTTTCACCCCCAATCTTGGGCTTTGTACAAGAAAGATAAATACTATCCAACTGAATAAATCCCTTTTTAGCCTCAATATTGGGCTTTGTACAAGACAGATATAAAACTCCCCAAATAGAGTCAACCTTTCAGCTTCAACCTTGGGCTTTGATCAAGGCACACAAAAATCAATGTCACCTCAGAGGAAATCAAGATTCCACTCTGTTGGAAGACATTTCTTTGCACATCACATATCAAAACAGATAGTCAAAAAACCCAATTTCTAGATAATTGTTGTAAGTGGCACACTTGTTGATTCAAAAATCCAAGTTGCAGTCCCTCTTTTATCCTGGTAAATCTCTTTTTTCATATAATTGCTATAAGTGGCAAGCCTCTGGATTATTTACATCCAAGCCAATGTCCCTCTTTTAGTATGGAAGACTCATAAGGAAAAATGGCATTGCTGTACACTGAGTTAAATTTTCTTCCTTCATGACATCCCTCTTATAAAGGAAATTATGGCATTGCTGGATTCTCATATCCCAGTTAAAGTAATTCTCCTTTATAATCAAGTGCACATTAACTTGTGATGGACAGGTGAGATATCTCCCTTTAGAGATGACAAATTCTCTCTCAGTCACCTCTTTGGCTTCAATCTTGGGCTTTAAACAAGACACAAATAACCTTTAGCTTCAATCTTGGGCTTTGAATAAGACACAAATACTCATCTAGCTTTAATCTTAGGCTTTCAACAAGACACCAAACATATTCCTCCCATAGAATAGGAGGAACTATGATTGCTCTGATTTCCCAGTTTTCTTTAACGGGAATACGTAGGCATAAGATTGCAAATCTTAGCTAGCACACAAATCAAAAACTTTAGATCCAGTACCTTCCCAAAAACATCAGAAAACCTGAAAATAGCAAAAACACTCTCTCAACACTCCCAAATGAGAAACTTTCCCAACCCACAACTGGTAAACACCAGAAAGTATTTAAACCAATAGAAAAACATGCCATAAAAGGTCAATGGATAACCATATATACACCGGGTAATTAACAACTTCCCTTTGTATAACTTGACCCCGACCCCCCAATCTCTTAGCATTTGTTAAAGAAAACATTTGCGTGCAAGGTTAGTTTTAGATAGCTTCCCTTTCCTTTCCAGCTTCATAGGATAAATAAGAAATCAGAAAGTAGCACCCAATTCCAACCATTGCGGTAAGGTGGTCGCGTCACCGACAAAAATTGCACGCTATAGAAAAATGGCGACTCTGCTGGGGAGTCTTTAGGATTAGAGTTCCTAAGAGGTATATGCTTTGCTTGGCATTTATTTTTCTATACTTTTTACTGTATCTATATATCATTTACTATTATACTACCTGATACCCGTGTTTAAATTTCTGTTAACAGGGAATGCGATTAATACGCATGTGAAAAGTTTGAGAGAACATTAAGATAAGTGGTGGCATATCTGGGAAACGCTTATAGGGAGTGAATCCCGACCAAGCTAACTTGGCAGTCCACCAAATCAGGCGAGGTACCCATGTAGAAATATTGATGTTGAATGATCGATTGTCGTGAAAGCATCGTTTATCCCAGTGTGGTACCCATGACCCTAAGGATTTAGTAGACATTTAACCATATGGCCATTTGGTAGTGCTGTAACTATCGGGAATAGTTGACACGTGATACTACACTCAAAAGAGATTGGTCCTAGGATATTACAGCTCGCTCGAGTGAATCAGCTTGCTATTGATATCCCTAGGAGGGGTCAATGACTTTGGGAAACTTTTAGAATCCATTCTACAGGTACAAAAATTGACCAAAATAGTATAACCTTTGGGGATGGGTAGATCCATGACTCCATGCTCGTGACATTGAACCCCTAAACCCATGTTTTCAAATGTTTTTGTTTGCTGCAATCATGCATTCATTAAAAAACTCTTTTTAAACAAGAAAAAAAATCTTTTTTCAAAAGAACTAAAATAATAATTGCAAATATCAGAGGTTGCGTTATGGATTTCGGAAGAAGAAAAACGTACAAGTACACCTTCAAGGCTCTGAAACTAGAAGACTTAAGGAAATTGGGAAGGATGATTACCAATCCCGAGGCTTTTAGAGCTAAGCACGGAGGGATGTTATATCTGTTAAGGGTCAACGTGGTTGAAGGGATCCTATCTATGCTGGTACAATTCTACGATCCGGTTTACCACTGCTTCACTTTCCCGGATTACCAACTTGCACCAACACTGGAAGAGTACTCCCACCTGATTGATTTACCTATCACTAATCAAGCTCCATTTTTCGGACTGGAAGAAATTCCAAAAGAACAAACCATTGCAAGATCAATCTCTTTGGATGAGTCAGAAGTTAGGACTCACATAACCATTAAAGGAGGAATCCAGGGTTTACCGGCTAAATTCCCGATGGAGAAAGCTCTATACTTTGCTAGTGTAGGAAACATAACTGCCTTCGAAGACGTCTTTATTCTGCTTATATATGGGTTATTCCTTTTTCCCAACATTGACAACTTCGTCGATACCAATGCTGTTAAGATATTCTTAATAGGAAACCCTATACCAACCTTGCTCGCAGATGGTTATCATTCTATACACTTAAGGAATTTGTACAGTGGAGGAATAATCACATGTTGTGTACCATTACTCTACAAATGGTTCATTTCCAATTTGCCCAAGTCTGCTGCTTTTTGGGATCACAAGAGTACTCTACGTTGGTCACAGAGGATTATGTCTCTTACCAACTCTAACATAGATTGGTACAATAGGATTTATGATGGGATAGAGATCATCGACAAATGTGGAAATTTCCCCAATGTACCCCTCATTGGAACTACAAGAGGAATCAACTATCATCCAATCTTAGCTCGCCGTCAACTCGGATACCCGATGAAGAATATCCCACATAGTGTTCATCTGGAAGGTCTTTTCTTCAAGGAAGGGGAAATATCAGGGCACTAAAGAAAGAAATAGTGCATGCCTGGCAACATATTCACAGGAAAGGGAGAGAGTCTCTGGGAAGACCAAACTGTACCTCCATGGAACCTTATCTCCACTAGGTACAAACTAGAGCCCTTAAGTTGAGGATGCCCTACCCTCGCCAAGAAGTTTTTCCATTAAAGGAATTTGTCCTTTTATTTCATGTCTGATGCGAAAAAACTCTAGGTCGCTCTCAACAAAGTTCAATGTGAGAAGAGCTCTTAGAAGAACAAATACTCCAAAAACCAATACCAGATCCTTAATTTGGAATGTACCAGGATTCAGGAACTGTTAAAGGAGAATGATGCTATGGTTGAGATATTAGAGCAGCATGCTATAGAAAGTTAGGAAGACCAAAGAAATTTACTCACTCCTTTCACTTGGAAAAGGATCGTCAACCCTACAACGGTTGAAGAGCCCCGATCAAAGAAAAGGAAAATACAGGAACCGACATCTGAGCTCTCTTCAGAGAGGTCTCAGGATCCATGAGCTTAGACATTCTCCTTACAACACTTTGTAAAATGCTGTACTTTTCTTTGTAAAATACTGCAATCTTTCGAATTCAATAAAAGGGGTCTTTCCCCCACTGTGTGATATTTGCAATCTATTTGTTAAAGTTTCTTTTTGAAAAAAAAATCTAAAAAAATATGTCTTTGCATATCATTCATCATTCTCACATAACGTATTTTTTTATCTTTGAGTCTCACGTATGTGTCATAATCCTAGAGTCAAACTGTCTCACTCATACAATACTCGGGCCAATCGACAAAAGAAAATGAACGATCTCGAAGAAGAGAACATAGAGCTGAGAGAAGAAATTGACGCTCTAAAGGAAAGTTTGGAAAAACTTCACAGCAACCTGCAAATCCCGGCCGTAGCTCAGGAGCAGCAACATCAAAGGACTGTGATCTCGGAGATTACATCTACACGCATATTGGAGGAACATTATAATCATCCTCGGTACGACATGCCTAAAGGGTGCCTCTGGGGCATGCCTTTCAACTTTATACCTGAAGGATATATCCCACCGGTCACTGAAGACCTAGAAACCGTAACAGGAACCACTGGACCTAAAGATTACAAACTTCGGGAAAATGAAGATGCAAGGGTTATGACAGCAACTCCTGAAGGTTAGAAACTTCAGGGCACTAAAGCGCCAAGGGTCACCGTTATAATGTCTATACCACAACCCGTGGTACAAGCTGTCCCGGAAGGACAGATTCCGCAAGCAATTTCTGGTGGAAACGAAGACATGTACGAAAGGATGAATGAGTTCCAGGAACAATTCTTGGAAATGCAGAAGGAACTGGATGCCATTCGCGGTCAAGACTTATTCGGAAAGGACGTCGCCGACCTCTGCTTGGTCCCAAATGTAAAGATACCGCTCAAATTCAAGGTGTCTGACTTTGAAAAATACAAAGGAAACTCTTGCCCTCAAAGTCATTTGGTGATGTACGCTCGAAGAATGTCTACTCAGACAGAAAATCAACAGCTACTGCTCCATTACTTCCAAGACAGTTTAACCGGTGCCGCACTCAAATGGTATATGGGTTTAAACTGCACCAAGATCAGTACTTTCAGAGATCTCGGGGCAGCTTTTGTTCAGCAGTATAAATATAACTTGGACATGGCACCGGATAGGGATCATCTCAGAGAAATGTCACAAAAGGATAAGAAAACCTTCAAAGAATATGCTCAGAGATGGCGTGAAATTTCCGCTCAGATCTATCCCCTCCTTGAGGAAAAGGAGATGACCAAGATCTTCTTGAAAACATTAGGCTCATACTACTACGACCGAATGGTTGCCAGTGCACCCAGTGACTTCACTGAAATGGTGAACATGGGAGTACGCCTTGAAGAAGCAGTCCGAGAAGGATGATTGGTCAAAGATGCAGAGCCATCTAGCAGTACTAAGAGATACGGTAGTGCTTTCCAAAAGAAGAAAGAGCAAGATATCAACAATATCTCTCTGGGAAAGCAAAGGCGAAGGTATCAATTGGTAGAGGCAGTAACTCCCGCTATCAACCCAGCGCCAACTCCGACTTATCAACCTCAGGTTGCTCAGAGCCAACCAAGTTAACAACAATATCAGCAACGGGCGCAACGGCCTTTTTAGCAGGCTCGTCCACAATGTAACAACAATAATTATACTACACGACCATCAGGGTTTGACCCTATACCGATGTTGTACGCAGAGTTATTTCCACATCTACTGGCCAAGGGGCACATTCAAACCAGGACTCCTCTTACAGTACCTGAAAATCCATCTTTTTGGTTCAAAGTAGATCAAACTTGCCCTTGCCATCAAGGAGGATTGGGGCATAACATTAAGAATTGTCTCAGCTTCAAGTCTAATGTAAAGAAGCTTGTCAGGAACAGGATCTTATCTTTTAAGGATATAAATCCAAATGTTCAGATGAAACCATTACCGCAACATGAGAAGACTACAGTGAATTTGATAGAAGAAGAGCCTGTCAACAGTTATCTAATTCATAATGTAAGCTTACTGGGAACCAACCTGGTCAAGATGCATTGCAAACAGAGCGGGTACGGCCATGTGCCATCTCACAACTATCATCAGTGTGATATCTGCTCCAAGGACAATCAAGGGTGTACCATAGTACAAGCAGCTCTACAAGAACAAATAGATTTGGGCTAGATTCAGGATCACAGGATTTGTGAAGTAAACATGTCCCATGCACATCCTAATATTGTTCAGAACCACGACATCCATGCAATGAACATCAATCTAGTGGCATTGCATTCAAGACAAAGTCAGTATTACAATCTGCCACAACACGATTACAGCGCTTGTCCAATCTGTTCAATAGATAATCAGGGATGCTCTTTTATACAAGAAGCCCTTCAACGTCAAATGGATCTCGGATGGATCCAAGACTACCATGAAAGGAATTATTGATCCGTTGTCGCGCATGGATCAAAAACGAGTATTTTTGAAAATAGTAGTAAAGGTAACGACAACTCGAGTATCGTTCTCACAAGGATTCTTGTATTGAATTTAACCAACTATAATAACGGTTTATGGGGGGTTTTAAGTTTCGATTTATAAAACAAGAGAAAAAAAGTTATTAAAATAAGTGATTACCAAATAAGCTAAAACGGATAATCCTACTGATTCGGGTTCCGACTTATCCTCGGTTATTATAACACCAATCCCTAAGCGGCTTCGATCCTATTCGATTATGATATTAATTAGACAAGCGCTTAACAAAATCAAATGAATTATGTTCCTGTTTACTGAATTAAGCAAACGGTTAAGAATATGACGAGTTAACGAATTAAGCAAACGATAACGCACATTTAAATTTAGGAACATGCATACAATCGAATTTAATCAATTCTATCCAATGAACACAATCGAATTAAGCAAACAATTACAATCAAATTAAGCAAATGACTTCATAGAAAAGAATTGAACAGAAATCAAATTAAATTGGTATTAGAATAACCTCAAAGCGATGGAACCCGTAAGCAGCAGGATTTGCCTTCGGGAATCAATTCTCCATTACAATCGTACAAAAGCAAAAAACCAAAATTCTGAATAGTGAAAAGAACGTGTTGAACAGTAGCACAACTGCTACTAGGTATAGGGAAGCACACAAAAATCCGATTCTAACCCAACTGAGTCTAAAAACATAAAAAACCCGGCCCAAAACTAAATATTCCTAAAGGCAGAATTCCTCTCCTAACTTCAACGAATTATTCGAGCCTGCTACACTCCGAATCAGCTTCTGTGTAAAACATGAAAGTTGTAGCTCTTTGTCTCAACTTTCAAACGACTGGTAGAACGCGCAAATCCGATTCTCGTAGCTCCAGTTATGATCCGAACAGTGGACAAGTATCAAATAACCGCTAAAGCTGAAAATAAGCTGCGAAAATAGATTAACGGCAAACAAAGACTTAATTATAAAAATATAACAAAACTGTAAAATAAACAAAACAAACTAATGAAATACCTAAGTACAAACATAAGAGAATGTGCATTAAAATGCTCTGATCAAATTCCCCCACACTTGAACTTTTGCACTACCAGCAAAATAGTATTAAGACTCATGAAAAACAATAGCATTCGGAAACCCATTCTAGGATACAAACTCTTCTTTGGTCAAGATTGCATTGATAGGTACTAATTTTTCACACAAAGGATTTTGTAAGAACACAAATTCGCAATTGTGCGGTCATAAACCTACCTCCTATACAAACCAATCCAAATCATGTTATTATGCCTAAGCCTAACTTACTCATCCTCCTTTTTGCTGTCTTTCATTCTAATGCAATCACATTGAGCCCGTTATCTATTCACACACATGGTAAATAAGCCTGTTAGTGACTATGATCCATATCTTTTCAACAATTCAAAATTAACCATTTTTTTTCTTTTTTTGAAGGTTTCACAACCGTTAGCCTAAGTGACCGGGTGAGGGTCACCTTACTTAAAAGGCGGATTCCTATTTAGATTTCTTACTAAGCACGGTATCATTCACTTATTTGCATCAGCTTAATTACTTAGTGTGTGCCTTTTAGATGGTACTGACTTCTAGATAAACTACTTAAGAGCTATTAAAGGATGAGAACTCAAGGCTATGTCATAACAAGTATTTGAATCGGTTTCCATATTCGGGAGACTTAAGGTGTTAAAACGGTACCGTTCTTATGAACTTTTCACAAGTCTCCACAATCTAACTTCAAACTAATCTATAGCATAAAATTTTCAAAAGATGCATTGTGTTTCAAAGTAAAAAAAATATTATTATTTTTTATTTAAGAACAAAACCAAAACAAAAGAAAATTTAAAACAAAACAAAGAAAACAAAATAAAGAAATGGTTCCCTCCCCCACACTTAAAACATGCACTGTCCTCAATGAAAGAACATAAATATAAAATAAGAGTGAGAGAAAGGAAAGAACACACCCGAGGAGTCAAGGTGGATAAGTGAACACATATGCATCCTTTTCCAAAGAGAGATTTCCTGTAGTCTCCTCTTCCAAAGTGGGGAGTAACTTTGGGTAGCATCCATCAACCTTGAAATTTTTATTAGTGCCTTCGCCTTTTATTCCAGGATCAAAGAGAAATCTTCGATAAGTAAAAATGTCGAATGGGCACGTGAATGTGATCTCTTTTTTCACGACATCAAAGATTAAAGGATTAAGGGGTTGTCTCACTAATTTTGTTCCATCTTCTATTGAGACCCTATGCATACTCATGGATGGGCTAAAATCACGAGTTCAACCAAGGTCCATCCAATTCCCTTCATATATTCCTGTAATAATTTCTCTTCCTGCTCAAATTCAAGCTTTGATGTATAATTTAAATCTTCAGTAAGTGATTCAGAAAGTGGTTGTTCAATGGAATGTTTGGATGGGGCAGCCAGGATATTGATAGCTTCAGTTGTATAAACAACTTCATCTACAACTCCATATGTAGGAAAAATGTCAATCTGCAAGGCGGCCTCAATCTCAGCACAAACAGAACAAATATTAGTGTTAGTACAATCATCACATGAGTACATATCATCAAAACCAGATAAAGATAGAAAATCAGCTGAAAACAAATAAGAATAAGCTTCATCAACAATTTCAGAAAGCAACTCTTTCGGATTCACTACTGTTTGTGCAGCTAGTTGGTTTGATCCTTGAGCTTGCTCCATGCCATTCATTGAACTGGCAAGTTGTTCAATATGTGTCTGCAAAGCCTGAAAATTAGAATATATTCGTTTTTGAGACTGGAGATTATTTACAGCCATTTGCCTGACAAGGTTCTCTAGTGAATGAAATTGATTAGTTCTTTGTTCAGCCATGTTGTCAAAAGGGAAAAAAACTAACAAGGAATGAGAAAACACAAAATTAATTCAGCAATGCAGCAACAATAAAGAAAATACCGACAATGTCCCTATTAAGAAAAAGAAAGGAAAAATAGAAAAGCGAATAAAATAAAATCTAAAAATTATGAAAATATTACTAAAAATCAAATCAAATCAGAATAAATCTTTACAAAAAATTTCGGATCTTTTTCAAAATATGAAAATAGTAAATAAATCAAATAAAATAGAAAAATAAGGAATTTGCTATTTTCAGGGTAAAAATCTTTTAGAATTTTATTCTAAATGAGTATTGTTCAGCGATTTTTTTTCTGGAAAAAATTCGGAGCGAAACGAAACAGTAGCTTCCAAACTTACCTGACAGGCTGGAATGCTTACTACTGTACTGCAGCCCTGAAAATCAACAAGCAAAAACAAAAAAAAATCCAATAAAACTCTAAACTAAAATTCTAAAATTGGCTAAAATCAATAAGAATCCCCGGCAACGGCGCCAATTTGATTCGGTGTCGCGTAGGGATAAAAAACGAGTATTTTTTAAAACAGTAGTAAAGGTAACGACAACTCGAGTATCGTTCTCACAAGGATTCTTATATTGAATTTAACCAACTATAGTAACGGTTTATTGGGGGTTTTAAGTTTCGATTTATAAAACAAGAGAAAAAAAAGTGATTATCAAATAAGCTAAAACGGCTAATCCTACTGATTCGGGTTCCGACTTATCCTCGATTATTATAACACCAATCCCTAAGTGGCTTCGATCCTATTCGATTATGAAATTAAATAGACAAGCGCTTAACAAAATCAAATGAATTATGTTCCTGTTTACCGAATTAAGCAAACGGTTAAGAATATGACGAGTTATCGAATTAAGGAAACGATAACACGCAATTAAATTTAGGAACATGCATACAATCAAATTTAATCAATTATATCCAATGAACACAATCGAATTAAGTAAACGATTGCAATCAAATTAAGCAAATGACTTCATAGAAAAGAATTTAACAGAAATCGAATTAAATTGGTATTAGAATAACCCCAAAGCGATGGAACCCGTAAGCGGCAGGATTTGCCTTCGGGAATCAATTCTCCATTACAATCGTACAAAAGCAAAAAACCAAAATTATGAATAGTGAAAAGAACGTGTTGAACAGTAGCACAGCTGCTACTAGGTATAGGGAAGCACACAAAAATCGGTTCTTACCCAACTGGGTCAAAAAACATAAAAAAACCCGGCCCAAAACTAAATATTCCTAAAGGAAGAATTCCGCTCATAACTTCAACGAATTATTCGAGCCTGCTACACTCCGAATCAGCTTCTGTGTAAAACATGAAAGTTGTAGCACTTTGTCTCAACTTTCAAACTACTGGTAGAACGCGCAAATCAGATTCTCGTAGCTCCTGTTATGATCCGAACAGTGGACAGGTATCAAATAACCGCTAAAGCTGAAAATAAGCTGCGAAAAGAGATTAACGGTAAACAAATACTTAATTATAAAAATATAATAAAACTGTAAAATAAACAAAACAAACTATGAAATGTCGAAGTACAAACATAAGAGAATGTGCATTAAAATGCTCTGATCAAATTCCCCCACACTTGAACTTTTGCACTACCAGCAAAATAGTATTAAGACTCATGAAAAACAATAGCATTCGGAAACTCATTCTAGGCTACAAACTCTTCTTTGGTCAAGATTGCATTGATAGGTACTAATTTTTCACACAAAGGATTTTATAAGAACACAAATTCGCAATTGTGCGGTCATAAACCTCCCTCCTATACAAACCAATCCAAATCATGTTATTATGCCTAAGCCTAACTTACTCATCCTCCTTTTTGCTGTCTTTCATTCTAATACAATCACATTAAGCCCGTTATCTATTCACACACATGGTAAATAACCCTGTTAGTGACTATGATCCATATCTTTTCAACAATTCAAAATTAACCATTTTTTTCTTTTTTTGAAGGTTTCACAACCGTTAGCCTAAGTGACCGGGTGAGGGTCACCTAACTTAAAAGGCGGATTCCTATTTAGATTTCTTACTAAGCACGGTATCATTCACTTATTTGCATCAGCATAATTACTTAGTGTGTGCCTTTTAGATGGTGTTGACTTCTAGATAAACTACTTAAGAGCTATTAAAGTATGAGAACTCAAGGCTATGTCATAACAAGTATTTGAATCGGTTTCCATATTCGGGAGACTTAAGGTGTTAAAACGGTACCGATCTTATGAACTTTTCCCAAGTCTCCACAATCTAACTTCAAACTAATCTATAGCATAAAATTTTCAAAAGATGCATTGTGTTTCTAAGTAAAAAATAATAATTTTTTTCATTTAAGAACAAAACCAAAACAAAATAAAATTTAAAACAAAACAAAGAAAACAAAATAAAGAAATGGTTCCCTCCCTCACACTTAAAACATGCATTGTCCTCAATGAAAGAACATAAATATAAAATAAGAGTTAGAGAAAGGAAAGAACACACCCGAGGAGTCAAGGTGGATAAGTGAACACATATGCATCCTTTCTCAAAGAGATATTTCCTGCAGTCTCCTCTTCCAAAGTGGGGAGTAACTTTGGGTGGCATCCATCAACCTTGAAATTTTTATTAATGCCTTCGCCTTTTATTCCAGGATCAAAGAGAAATCTTCGATAAGTAAAAATGTCGAATGGGCACGTGATTGTAATCTCTTTTTTCACAACATCAAAGATTAAAGGATTAAGGGGTCGTCTCACTAATTTTGTTCCATCTTCAATTGAGACCCTATGCATACTCATGGATGGGCTAAAATCACGAGTGTCAACCAAGGTCCATCCAATTACCTTCTTATATTCCTGTAATAATTTCTCTTCCTTCTCAAATTCAAGCTTTGATGTATAATTTAAATCTTCTGTAAGTGATTCAGAAAGTGGTTGTTCAATGGAATGTTTGGATGGGTCAGCCAGGATATTGATAGCTTCAGTTGTATAAACAACTTCATCTACAACTCCATATGTAGGAAAAATGTCAATCTGCAAGGCGGCCTCAATCTCAGCACAAACAGAACAAATATTAATGTTATTACAATCATCACATTAGTACATATCATCAAAACCAGATAAAGATAAAAAATCAGCTAGAAACAAATAAGAATAAGCTTCATCAACAATTTCAGAAAGCAACTCTTTCGGATTCACTACTGTTTGTGCAGCTAGTTGGTTTGATCCTTGAGCTTGCTCCATGACATTCATTGAAGTGGCAAGCTGTTCAATATTGTAGCGAGTGATTTTTGGATGTGGTTGCGAAGCACGATCGCTCTGGTACTACAGCTCGATTCATTTTTTATCCTATTAAAGCTAATGAAGGAAGGGAAATAGATGTCTCCAATTAACCCTGCTTGCATACTTAGATTAAACAGTCAAAACTGTTGGTTTACAGATGCTACAAAGATTCGGGGTTTCTCCTAGGTTATTTTGTTGACGAGGGGTGCTTTAGGCTATCGGTTAGGATGTTAGGACGAATGTATGAAAGTATGGGATTTTGGGTTTTTGTTTAGTGTGCTCGCTAAGATTTTTTCTTTCAATCTTATGCTTACGTATTCCCGTTTACCGAAACAGGGAAATCAGAGCGTTCGTAGTTCCTCCTATTCTATGGGAGGAAATGGTTGTTTTGGTGTCTTGTTCAAAGCCCAAGATGTGAAGCGAAAAGGTGGTTTATATCTTGTTCAAAGCCCAAGATGTGAAGCTAAAGGTCTATTTGTATCTTGTTTAAAGCCTAAGATGTGAAGCTGAAGGGTCTTGACTTTAGAGAGAATTTGTCATCTCTAAAGAGGGTCTGTTTGTCACAACTGTTGGGTGACTGACTGTAAAGGAGGATTACTTTAACTAGGATACGCGGATCCTAGCAATGCCATAATTTCCTTTATAGGGAATTTTAACCTGAAGGAGAAGACTTTAACTCAGTTTAGAGAAATGCCATCTTTCCTTAGGAATTTCTCATACTAAAAGAGGGACATTGGCATGGATGTAGATGATCTAGAGGCTTGCCGCTTACAGCAATTAGATGAAGGGGAAGGAGTTGTTGATGTTTGTGTACTGTGAACGAGGCACAACTTTGATACTAAAAGGTTGATTGGATCAACCAGTGGTTTTCTTATACAAAGCCTAAGAGGAGGCTATTATGTGTCTCGTACAAAGCCCGAGAGAGAGGCTAAAAGGTTTTGACCCGATGATGGAGTCTTTTGGTATCTCGTATAAAGCCCGAGATGAAGGCTACTTGACTTAACAAGAGAGTTTTTTTGTATCTCGTACGAAGCCCGAGGTGGAGGCGAAAAGGTGATTGACTCAACGTGGGAGTCTCTTTATGTGTCTCGTACAAAGCCTGAGAGAGAGGCTAAATGTTGTTTGACTCCGCTGGGGAGAATCATTGTATAAATCCCAAGAGAGAGGCTATTGTAACTAGAGAAGGATCATTATACAAAGCCTAAGAGGAGGCTATGGTTACTGTTTCAGTTGAGTGACAGGTCCAGCATGCTGATTTAAAGAGAAAATCAGTTCTTATATGAACAACATGTACTAGAGGATTTGATTCGTGGATCCGGGTTATTCCTATTCTTTAAGAAAGTGGGAAATCCGAAGGGTATTGATACTGTCCAAGTCTACGGGTTTTCTTCCTATTTAACGAAGGGGTCACTTGAGAATGTCTTTGAGACTCAAGGATGTTAGACTGTCCAAGTCTAGAGTTTCATCTTTTGTACTATGCTTTGAGAAACAGTAGTAGACTCTTTGAAAGGACTGTTCTATGCAAATGACTAAGTTCTGTTCCTATACCTCTAGGAGGTCGTCGGGACAATTTGTACGAAGCCCAAGAGGAGGCTGGAAGCTTTTAAGAAGCCGAGAGGTCCTTGTATTAAGCCCAAGAGGGGGCTATCATTCCCGGAGGAAGAGATCATTATACGAAGCCTAAGAGGAGGCTATGAATACTTCTAAGAAGCCGACGGGTCCTTGTATTAAGCCCAAGAGGAGGCGGGGTTGCTTTTAGGAAGCCTGTGGGTCCTTGTACGATGCCCAAGAGGAGGCCGATGCTTTTAAGAAGCCCGTGGGTCCCCAAACCCCGAGAAATTCAAGGCAATGCTATTCACCGAGAATAGATCAAAGTCAGGAAAGTTTGAGAATTTGGAAGAAACTCAAAGATGCCATTCACGGAGAAGACATTCATCTTGGGGAGTAGAGTTTCTTGACAATTCTTAATGAGGACAGCCGAAGAGAAGACTGTATCTGGTGATCCTATTGGGGATCTAGTTGTCTATTTCTACGAATAAACGAAACGGCGTCACCTAGTTCTAGACGTGGTTGCCGGGGAAACTCTAAATATCTATACTATTATTACACAGTTGATATGAGTTTATGAAAGAAGACTTACAGTGAAACAGCCCCACAATACAGTTATATGTATATGAAAGCGGTAAATGAAAGCAATAACCACTTACTCGGTTGTAGAGCTTCCATGCTGTTTGGTTAGTTGTTCAACAAAGAAAGATTGAAAACAACAGTATATTCAAAATCAAAGGAGAAAGTGCTTTGAAAAAGAAAGATTTGGGGCTTACAGCTCAAGGAGAGGCTGAGGGCCAAAAATGATTTGGTCAAAAAAAGGATTGGGTCTTACACTCTATTAGAGGCCCAAAATGTTTTGAAAATGATTTATGAGGGTTGAATTAATCCAAAAACCCTAATTTGTTTTCAAAATGTGTTTTAATTGAATAAAAATTCAATTAAAATGATCAAAATTGTTTAACATAGGAAAAACAAATTGTGATCTTGGATTAATGCTTCAAAAATTAAGTATTGGCCTACAAAACAATTAGAAAGCATTAAAAGTTGCAAAATCAAGGTGGAAAAAATATTTTAAATGTCAAAAATAATTAAAACATTAATTCTTTGCAAAAATATCAATTATATAAAATAAATAATATTTTTGGGATTTTTTGGGAAAATAAAATATTTTAACATTTTTGTGAATTATTAAAAAAGGAATCAACTCAAAATCATTAAAACTCAGAGAGAAATTAATTTTTGAATCAATTAAATAAAATCACAAAATTCAAATATTCAAATATTCAAAAATGGCGCCAAGAACACCCAAGAACACGCGCCTGTTCTGGGTTTGCCCAGATTTGCATTTCCTCTCCAATCTCACTGAATACTTGATTATATCATGTAATCCACATACCAATCAACTCGTTTCAACCTCACGATCATGTCTATGACAATTAATTTCATTTAAATTAAACATATAACAAGAAATCATGAAAAATCCTCAAGAACCCTAATTTCTGCATGAAGGCTAGGATTTTTGATACACGATTCAAACAATGCAATTAATTGAGGGGAAACATTCCATGCAGGATTATGAACATATGGCCAAATTATTGTGCAGCAAAAATTGCATGGATCATAGAGTTAGAAGAGCTCATGCTTACCACTTGCAGCTGGTGATCGTGATTTGTGTTGGAGGTGTTACAGCTAGGTTCCAATGATCTGGATAGCTTCCCTAGGTGCCATGGAGTGTTTATGAATGCTTGGAATGGATTGAAATGATCTGGAACTTGAGATGGTACCCTAACTGCAAATCTGTCAAGAACTTGAGCAAGTGGCTGGTGATTTTGTGAAATCTGTGTTCCAGATGTTAAGTGAGTGTTTGGATCACTTCTATATGATGTATGTGAGGTGTGTGTGTGATTGGTTTGATTGGAAAAGCTCTCAAACTCAAAACCCGATAGTGACTTGCCTTAGAAGGCAAAATTGGAGTGAAAGAAGAGATTTTGAGGAAAGCATCTGTTTGATGGCTTTGGAGTACTCAAACTGATCACAATTGAGCTCTATTTATAGTAGAGCAAGTTTGTTTTGCAAGGAATAGTGCATGGCAGCTGGTAAGTAGGTTTGGCCAATGTTGTCCAATGGAAATCCAAGTTTCCTCTAGCCATTGACTAGAGGTTAGGGCACAGGGCTGTGGTTCCCTTGGTCTTGGATAAGTCTTGACTGAATTCAATTGAGAATGGCTCAGGCCATGCCACCTTGATGCTTCTATTGAATGCTCCAATCCAAAATTGAAGTCTTGTCCCTATTTTGGCCATTCTAGGTTCAACATGCTATTTCTTGTCCCAAAGACTTTGGAGGCTTGGCTCAGTGATTGTCCCCTTTAATTCAATCCTCAGAGGTGTCCAAGTGGATAGGAGTGTTTGGATTTGGCTGATTTTGGCAAATTGACCAAAAATGCAAAATTTGCCTTGCCTTGACAGATTTTAACAAGGCAACTTGCCAATGTCATATCTCATGACTCAAATTGAATTTGGTAATGTCCTTAGCCATTTTGGAAAGCCCTTACATGATACAACAACTGTTTGAACATGTTTGATTTTGATCTCTTTTGAATCCAAGTGAAAAATACCCCTACATTTGGCAAAAAGTAGGGTAAAATCTGATTTAGTGAAATTTTCACTAAGTGTTGGAACAAAGTGACTTTTCTTGATTTTGATCACTCCATAACTCAAAATCCATGAGGAATTTGGACATAGGTCAGTATGAAGCTTTTGTATAGGGAAATAAGATCTACAAATTAAGCTTTGAATGGGGAACAATGTGTCATACCCCAAATTTTGACCACTAAGATTTCCCATCATTGTGCAAATCATCATCACAATATGGATGAACCATCATGCCTCATCAAATGCCTCAAGGGTTGTTGGGCATTCACTGCAGTCAAAATTAGGGTTTTTAGCCCTCTCAGAGCCTTAGACAAAGGATCAATCAAGGAATGACATGATCTCCAACTTGTCTAACCTCTCAAACATCCACAATGAATCAAAAAGGACTCCCACTTTAAGGATTAAGCACAAGGATGCTCCCTTTCAGGTGGATTAAGTCTCAAGATCGACAGTGTCACCAAATTAGGGTTTTGGTCGACCAGGGCCTCCAGATGGAAATCTTCATCTGGGCACAAGGAAATGATCCGAAACATAACCTAATGTACTCCATGGAACCTCATGGACCCAAGCATCAAGTCAATTTGACCTTAGGGGATGCATACATCAAAAATCAGGAATTAGGGTTTCTTGACCTAATTCACCCCTAAGTTGACTTTTGGGACAAATCAAGAACCAAGACCTCAAGACATGATTTGAGGGTCTCTAATGAAGTATATTGATCCATTTGGAACAATGGATTAATCCAAGAAGCTTGAGCAACAAGTCTCATTTTCATCTGCACCACAATTAGGGTTTTAAGGAAAAAGTCATCTATAACTTTGACTTTTGACCAGGACATGCTCCCAAACCCTAGGACATGCCTTAATGTACCCTATGACACCCTTGGAACATGTCCATCAAGTTTGATTTAGGTCAAGGACATGATTTCATGAAGAATTGCACAGTTTGGAATTCATCTGATAAAAAGTCAACTGTGCAGAAAAGTCAACTTTGACTTTTTGAGATTTTTCACCAAAATGGATTTTTAACCCTAAAATGATGTTAATGTATGATTTGAATCATCATTCATCAAGAAAAATCAAAGAAAGTTGGATAACTTGTAAAAGGGGTAACCATAAAACTTAGAAATTTTTCTAAGTTATGGAAAAAGTACCACTAATACCCTAACTTTGGTGGATCATAACTCCTAAACCACATGGCCATTTTTTCTCATCCAAAGATGGATTTGTAGCCCTCATTACCCTCTACAAAAACTTCAACTAGACCTAAGTCCAATTCATTAAGGATTTTAAGTTATGGAGTGATCAAAATCAAGAAATCACACTTTGTTCCAACACTTAGTGAAAATTTCACTAAGTCAGATTTTGCTTCACTTTTTGCCAAATGTAGAGGGATTTTTCACTTGGAATCAAAAGAGATCAAAACCAAACTTGTTCAAACAGTTGTTATATCATGTAAGGTCTTTCCAAAATGGTCAAGAGCATTACCAAATTCAACTTACACCATGAGATATGACATTGTCAAGTTGCCTTGCTGAAATCTGTCAAGGCAAGGCAGAATTTGCAATTTTGCTCGATTTTCCAAGATCAGCCAAATTCAAATGCTCCTATCCACTTGGACACATCTGAGGATTGAATCTAAAGGGGACAATAACTGAGCCAAGCCTCCAAAGTCCATGGAACAAGAAATAGCATGTTGAACCTAGAATGGCCAAAATAGGGACAAGACTCAAAATTTGGATTGAAGCATTCAATGGAAGCATCAAGGTGGCATGGACTGAGCCATTCTCATCTGAAATCAGTCAAGACTTATCCAAGACCAAGGGAACCAAAGCTCTGTGCCCTAACCTCTAGTCAATGGCTAGAGGAGACTTGGATTTTCATTTGCCAACATTGGCCAAACCTACTTACCAGCTGCCATGCATTATTCCTTGCAAAACAAACTTGCTCTACTATAAATAGAGCTCAATTGTGACCAGTTTGAGTACACCAAAGCTATCAAACAGATGCTTTCCTCAAAATCTCTTCTTTCACTCCAATTTTGCCTTCTAAGGCATGTCACTATCGGGTTTTGAGTTTGAGAGCAATTCTAATCAAACCAATCACTCACACACCTCACATACATCACATATGAGCTGATCAAACACTTAGATCACTTCTGAAACACCAATTTCACAAAATCACCAGCTGGTTGCTCAAGGTTTTAACCAAGTTGTAGCTGAGGTACCACAAAGTGATCCAGCCAATTTCAGTCAAGTCCAACCATTCAAACACACTCCATAGGGTGTAGGGAAGCTGTTCAGATCATCACCACTCATCTGTAACACCTCCAAATCAAAAATCACATTGCACTTGCTGTCACGGCTTAGAGGTAAGCACATACTTGGTCATCTCTCAATCTATGCATATTTCCTCGCACAATAATTTGGCCATATGTTCATAATCATGCATGGAATGTTTTCCCTCAATTAATTGCATTGTTTGAATCGTATATAAAAAATCCTAGCCTTCATGCAGAAATTAGGGTTCTTGAGGATTTTTCATGTTTTCTTGTTGTATGTTTAATTTAAATGAAATTAATGGACATAGACATGATCGTGAGGTTGAGACGAGCATAATGATATGTGGATTGCATGATATAATCAAGTATTTAGGGAGATTGGATAGAAAATGCAAATCTGAGAATCTCAGAACACGCGCGTGTTCTTCAGCTTGTTCTTGGCGCCTTTTTTCCAAATTTGAATATTTGAATTTTGTGATTTTATTTAATTGATTCAAAAATTAATTTCTCTCTGAGTTTTAATGATTTTGAGTTGATTCTTTTTTTAATAATTCACAAAAATGTTAAAATATTTTATTTTATCAAAAAATCCCAAAAATATTATTTATTTCATATAATTGATATTTTTGCAAAGAATTAATATTTTAATTATTTTTGACATTTTAAATATTTTTTCTACATTGATTTTGCAACTTTTAATGCCTTCTAATTATTTTGTAGGTCAATACTTAATTTTTGAAGCATTAATCCAAGATCACAATTTGTCTTTCACATGTTAAACAATTTTGATCATCTTAATTGAATTTTTATTCAATTAAATACATTTTTGAAAACAAATTAGGGTTTTGGATTAATTCAACCCTCATAAGTCATTTTCAAAACACTTTGGGCCTCTAATAGAGTGTAAGACCCAATCCCCTTTTAACCAAAATCATTTGGGCCTCACTTATTGTATAAGTCCCTCTGCGTTAAAAGAAAACCTCAGCGCGATCGCCATTTCAAACGGAAAAGTCATCTGGGCCTACCCTCGTGTTATAAGCCCCACTCTTTTTCTTTAAAACTTTTTGGGCATCTTGAGAGAGTGTAAGACTCAACCCACTTGTACAAAAATATTTTGGGCCTCAGTCACTTGTATAAGTCCCTCTGTACAAATTCTACAGTGCGCTCACTGATAAAACCCTGGGCCTCTCCTTGAGCTGTAAGTCCCAAAACTTTCTTTTTCAAAGTACTTTCTCCTTTGATTTTGAATATACTGTTGTTTTCAATCTTTCTTTGTTGAACAACTAACCAAACAGCATGGAAGCTCTACAACCGAGTAAGTGGTTATTGCTTTCATTTACCGCTTTCATATACATATAACTGTATTGTGGGGCTGTTTCACTGTAAGTCTTCTTTCATAAACTCATATAAACTGTGTAATAATAGTATAGATATTTAGAGTTTCCCTGGCAACCACGTCTAGAACTAGGTGACGCCGTTTCGTTTATTCGTAGAAATAGACAACTAGATTCCCAATAGGATCACCAGATACAGTCTTCTCTTCGGCTGTCCTCATTAAGAATTGTCAAGAAACTCTACTCCCCAAGATGAATGTCTTCTCCGTGAATGGCATCTTTGAGTTTCTTCCAAATTCTCGAACTTTCCTGACTTTGATCTATTCTCGGTGAATAGCATTGCCTTGAATTTCTCGGGGTTTGGGGACCCACGGGCTTCTTAAAAGCATCGGCCTCCTCTTGGGCATCGTACAAGGACCCACAGGCTTCCTAAAAGCAACCCCGCCTCCTCTTGGGCTTAGTACAAGGACCCTACGGCTTCTTAGAAGTATTCACAACCTCCTCTTAGGCTTCGTATAATGATCTCTTCCTCCGGGAATGATAGCCTCCTCTTGGGCTTAGGTACAAGGACCCGTCGGCTTCTTAAAAGTTTCCAGCCTCCTCTTGGGCTTCGTACAAATTTTCCCGACGACCTCTTAGAGGTATAGGAACAGAACTTAATCATTTGCATAGAAACGTCCTTTCATAGAGTCTACTACTGTTTCTCAAAGCATAGTACAAAAGATAAAACTCTAGACTTGGACAGTCTAACTTCCTTGAGTCTCAAAGACATTCTCAAGTAAACCCTTCGTTAAATAGGAAGGAAACCTGTAGACTTGGACAGTCTCAATACCCTTCGGATTCCCCGCTTCCTTAAAAAACAGGAATAACCCGGATCCTTGAATCAAATCCCTGAGTACAGTGTTGCTCATATAAGAACTGATTTTCTCTTTTAAAATCAGTATATTGGATATGTCACTCAACTGAAACAGTCACCCTGGCCTCCTCTTGGGCCTTGTACAATGATTCTCCCCCAGCAGAGTCAAACAAATTTTAGCCTCTCTCTCTCGGGCTTTGTACGAGACACATAAGAGACTCCCTCGTTGAGTCAGACACCCTTTTCGCCTCCATCTCAGGCTTTATACGAGATACAAAAAGGTTCTTACTGAGCCAAACAAGCAACAGCCTCCACCTCGGGCTTCGTACGAGATACAAAAACTCCCTCGTTGGGTCAATCACCTTTTAGCCTCCATCTCGGGCTTTATACGAGATACCAAAAGACTCCATCGTTGAATCAAAACCTTTTAGCCTCTCTCTCAGGCTTTGTACGAGACACATAATAGCCTCCTCTTAGGCTTTGTATAAGAAAACCACTAGTTAATCCAATTAACCTTTTAGCATCAAAACTGTGCCTCGTTCACAGTAAACAAACATCAAAGAACTCCCTTCATCTAATCGCTGTAAGCGGCAAGCCTCTGGATCATCTACATCCATGCCACTGTCCCTCTTTTAGCATGAGAAATTCCTTAGGAAAGATAGCATTGCTCTACACTGAGTTAAAGTCTTCTCCTCTAGGTTAAAACCCCCTATAAAGGGAATTATGGCATTGCTAGGATCTGCGTATCCCGGTTAAAGTAATTCTCCTTTATAAACAGTTGTGACATACAACCCCCTCTTTAGAGATGACAAATTCTCTCTAAAGTCAACCCTTTTAGCTTCACATCTTGGGCTTTGAACAAGATACAAATCACCTTTCGCTTCACGTCTTGGGCTTTGAACAAGACACCAAAAACAACCATTTCCTCCCATAGAATAGGAGGAACTACAAACGCTCTGATTTCCCTGTTTCCGTAAACGGGAATACGTAGGCATAAGATCGAAAGAAAAGATCTTAGCGAGCACACTAAACAAAAAACCCAAATCCCATATCTCCATCAATCAAAAGCAGTAAATCCCACATCAGTCCTAAGATCCTAATCCTTGTTCCCCGCTATAAGATCCTAGAAAGAGAAAAAGAAATCAGTATTGGCAAAAATACAAATAACCAGTACAAAGGCCCCCGACATTGATAGCATTCGTAACCTAACAGACCGCTGTTTAAACTCAGTATGCAAAGCAGGGTTAATTGGAGACATCTATTTCCCTTCCTTATTCAGCTCACAATAGGATAAAAAATGAATCGACCTGTAGTTTTAAGCTCAACCGCAGAGAGCGACCAGCGCTTAAGAACCGCGTCCAAAATCGCTCGCTACAGAAAAAATGGCGCCCACCGTGGGGCCGATCTCTTTCTTCATTACAATCTAGGGTGACAACCTTGGACAAGTCCTTTTCATGGTGGTGGCCGCCACAGAAAAATGGCGCCCACCGTGGGGCCAATTTCTAAACCTTTTTTCTCTTCACATACGTGAAAACCACAGATTGGGGCTTTCGCCGGGGAACCCATTTCTGTCAGGAACTTAGGATTCATAGCTTTAAAGGTCTAGGATGTTTAGGACAAATATATATACTGCTTTTCCTAATTGCTATACGTGTTTATTTTTCTGCTAATGGGAATGCGTGTGATGCCGCATGTGGAAAGATTGAGTATACACTTAAGATAAGTGATGGCGACAGGGTCGACCATCAACCTCAGTGGAGGCTGACCAACGCAACCCATTCACTCTCTTAGCCAATGGGCCGGTTGTTAAGTCTGAGAAGTTGAGGATCCAAACCCTTTCGTAGTGCAGAAACTATCGGAAATAGTTGTTACGCGATACTACCCTCATTTGAGGCTGGTGATCTATTCTCGATGAATGGCACTTACTCTAAGATTGCACTACAACTCGCTGGCGATCCGTTTGTCGTTTTGCTTTCCTGGGAGGAGCTAATGATAATGAGTACAGGTACAAAAATCACCCTAGTATAAACCTTTGGGGATGGGTAGAGCCTTGACTTCATGACAACGACCCTTTGACCCCATGTTTTTTCTATGTTTTTGTGTGCTGCATTCATGCATTCATCTAAAAAACATTAAAACATTCAAAAAAATCGTCTCCTCTAGTCTCTCTGTTTTTCAAATTAAACTAAGACTGTGATTGCAAACATCAGAGAAAAGGATTGCACTAATAGATTTCGGTAGAAGGAGAACTCACCAGTATACCTTCAAGGTTCCAAAACTAGAGGATTTGAGAAGGTTAGCGAGGATGATCACTAACCCAGAGGCTTTCAGAGCCAAGCACGGAGGTTTGCTACCACTATTAAGAGTCTATGTGATTGAGGGAATCATGGATGCGCTCGTTCAGTTTTATGATCCGGTTTATCACTGTTTCACATTCCCGGATTACCAGCTTGCACCAACGCTGGAGGAGTATTCTCACCTGATCGATCTACACATTACAGATCGAGCTCCATTTTCTGGACTGGAAGAAATTCCAAAGAATCAGACTATTGCAAGAGCAATTCATTTGGACGAGTCTGAAGTTAGGACTCACATAACCACTAAGGGTGGCATCCAAGGTTTTCCAGCCCAGTTCTTGACAAAGAAGGCCCTATATTTTGCCAGTATAGGAAACGTGAGTGCTTTTGAAAGCATCTTCGTCTTGCTCACCTACGGGTTATTTTTGTTTCCCAACATCAATAACTTCGTCGATATTAACGCTATTAAGGTTTTTCTCATTGGAAATCCTGTGCCGACTCTGCTCACAGATGCGTATCATTCTGTACACTTGAGGAATTTGTACAGTGGAGGGGAGATCACATGTTGTGTACCTCTGCTTTACAAATGGTTTATCTCTCACTTGCCCAAGTCTGCTGCTTTTTGGGATTGCAAGAGTGCCTTACGTTGGTCGCAAAAGATCATGTCTCTTACCAACTCTGATATAGATTGGTGTAATAGGATTTATGAGGGAATCAGGATCATTGACCGTTGTGGAAATTTCCACAACGTACGCCTTATAGGAACTAAAGGAGGAATCAACTACCATCCGGTATTGGTTCGCCGTCAATTTGGATACCCGATGAGACACATCCCACTGGGTGTTCATCTGGAAGGTCTTTTCTTCAAAGAAGGAGAAAACGACAGAGCACTAAAGATGGAAATAGTACACGCTTGGAAGCATGTTCATAAGAAAGGACGAGAATCTCTGGGAAAACCAGAATGTGTCTCGGTGAAGCCTTATCTCCATTGGGTACAAACTAGAGCTCTCAAGCTAAAGATGCCTTATCCTTGTTACGAAATTCTTCCGCCGAGGGAATCTGTCATGTACTTCATGACAGAAACTGAAAAGCTTCAGGTTACTCTCAACAAAATTCAAAAGGAGAGAAGGTCTTGGAAGAACAAGTACCGCACCCTCGACATAGAGTGCATCAAAATACAGCAATTACTGAAAGAGAAAGATGCTCTGATTGAAATTTTGGAGTAACATGCTGTTGATAATCAAGATGACCAGAGGAATTTGGTCGCTCATTTCACTTGGCAAAGGAATGACAACCCGACAACGGCCCAAGAGCCCCGGTCAAAGAAAAGGAAGATACCAGAATCAGCACCTGATTTCTCTTCAGAGAGGACTCAGGACCCCTTAGTTTAGGTTTCTGTTTCTGCACTTTGTAATCTGCTGTATTTCCACTTCTGTAATCCTTTGAATTCAATAAAAAGGGGTTTCCCCACCGTTTGGTATTTGAAATCTAATTGTCGAAGTTTATTTTGATTAAACCTAAAACAATTAATATAATCATTGCATTCATCATTCTCACATCGCGTATTCTTCTTCCCTACGAATCTCATGTTTGTGTCTCGATTTTAGAGTCAAGTTGTCTCATTCGTATAATACTCGGGCCAATCGTCAGAAAAGGATGGATGATCTTGAGGAAGAAAACAGAGAGTTGAAAGACGAGATCGACGCTCTGAGAGAAGATATGAGAAAGCTTCGTAACGACATGCAAGCCATGGCAGAAGCTCAGCTACAAAGAACTGTGATCTCAGATATCACCTCAACGCCCGTAGTGGAGAGGTATGATCCTAGGTATCAGATACCGAAAGATCGTCCTTGGGGCATGCCTGTTAACTATATCCCGGAAGGATATGTTCCGCCGATCACTGAGGATCAGGGAATCACAACAGAAGCCGCTAGGACTGAAGGTTACAAACTTCGGGAAAGCGAAGATGCCAGGGGCATACTGAAGACTCCTAAAGGTTACAAACTTCGGGAAACGCCAAGACTCACTGCCGTAGTCACGGTCCCACCCCCTGTGGTGCACACTGTCCCGGAAGGACAGATTCCACAAACACCTTCTGGTAAGAAGGAAACTATGTTCGATAGAATGGATGAATTCCAGGAACAGTTCTTGGAAATGCAGAAGGAACTGCAGGCCATTCGCGGTCAGGATCTATTTGGAAAGGACGCCGCAGATCTCTGCTTGGTCCCAAATGTGAAAGTCCCGCACAAGTTCCAAGTGCTCGACTTTGAAAAATATAAGGGTAACTCTTGCCCTCAAAGCCATCTGGTGATGTACGCTCGGCGGATGTCAGCCCAGACGGAGAATCAGGACCTGCTAATTCACTACTTTCAGGATAGTTTAACCGGTGCCGCACTCAAATGGTACATGGGTTTAAACCGTGCCACGATCAGCACATTCAGAGATCTTGGTACTGCCTTCGTCCAACAATACAAATACAATTTGGACATGGCACCCGACAGAGATCAACTCAGATTAATGTCACAAAAGGACAAGGAAACCTTTAAGGAGTATGCTCAAAGGTGGCGTGAAATTGCCGCTCAAATTTGTCCACCTCTTGAGGAAAAAGAGATGACAAAGATCTTCTTAAAGACCTTAAGCTCATTTTACTATGACCGAATGGTTTCCAGTGCACCAAGTGATTTCACCGAAATGTCGGCATGGGCGTACGTCTTGAGGAAGCCGTCCGAGAAGGACGTTTGGTAAAAGACACTGGATCGATGAGCGGTACTAAAAAATATGGTAGTCCTTTCCCTAAGAAAAAAGAGCAAGATATTGGGAATATCTCTCTCGAAAAGCAAAGACGACGTTATCAACTGGTAGCAGCTGTGACTCCTGCTATCAACCCTGCGTCTATTCCTACGTATCAACCTCAGGTTGCGCAGAGCCAACCTGACCAGCAAAGGACACAACAGCCTCTTCAGCAGGCTCTTCCTCCATATAACAATAACCGTACAACACGGCCACCAGGATTTGATCCTATACCCGTAACGTATGCAGAACTGTTTCCATTACTACTGGCTAAGGGGCACATTCAGACTAAATCTCCTCTTACAGTACCGGAAAATCTGCCTTTTTGGTTTAAGGTGGATCAAACTCGCCCTTATCATCAAGGAAGTCCAGGGCATAACATAGAGACTTGTCTCAATTTCAAGTCTGACGTGCAAAATCTTGTTAGGAGCGGGGTCTTATCCTTCAAGGATACAAATCCTAATGTTCTCACGAACCCGCTGCCTCAACACGAGAAGGCTGCAATCAATTTGATAGAAGGAGAGACTAACGATGTCTATCAAATTCACGATGTACTCTTGTTGAAAACCAATCTGGTCAAGATGCATTGTAGACAGAGTGGATATGGTCATGTGCCACCTCATAACTATCATCAGTGTGATATCTGCTCTAAAAACAATCAAGGATGTTCTGTGGTGCAAGCAGCTCTACAGGAACAGATGGATCTCGGATGGATCCAAGAGCACCGAGTTTGTGGAGTTAACATTGTCTATACGAATTCTAACGTCATTCAGAACCACGACATCCGTGCAATGAATGTCAACTTGGTGGCGATGCACTCAAGGCAAAGCCAGTATCAAAATCTGCCACGGCAAGATTACAGTTCTTGTCTGATTTGCTCGGTAAACAAACAGGGATGCTCTTTCATACAGGAGGCCCTCCAGCGTCAGATGGATCTTGGATGGATCCAAGACTACCATGATAGGAACTCCTATCAAATCAACATGGTTCAGATCTTCGATATTCGCGTAATGAATACCAGGACCGCTACCGTATGAATCAGCTAAGGCAATCCCTTACAAATACGGTGCAACAATAATTGAAAATGGAAAGGAAATTCCATTACCCTCCGTTGTGAACATTGCAGACATCAGTCGAGTAACACGGAGTGGTAGAATCTTCAACCGAGGGGTTGGGGAAGTTAACAAGGAAAAGGAACTTCAGACAGAAGCTCCCGATCCACCAGTCGGTCAATCCAGTAATCCCGACCTTTCGAAAAATAATGATGAGATATTGAAGCTCATCCAAAGGAGTGAATATAACATTGTCGATCAACTGTTACAAACTCCTTCAAAGATCTCGGTGTTATCACTGTTACTTAGTTCAGAAGCCCACAGGGAGGCTCTACAGAAAGTCTTGGAGCAAGCCTTTATGGAACAGGATGTAACAATCAGACAGTTCGATAGCATTGTCTCTAACATCGCTTCCTGCAACAATTTGGGATTTAGTGATGAGGAATTACCTGAAGAGGGTCGCCGTCATAACATGGCGCTCAATATCACAGTTAACTGTCAGGACGATGCTTTAGCCAGCGTACTGGTAGACACAGGGTCAGCCCTGAATGTTATGCCGAAGTCCACTTTGATGAAATTATCATTCAAGGGCCTTCCGATGAGAGTCAGCGAGGTTGTCGTCAAAGCATTCGACGGATCCAGAAAAACAGTTATCGGTGAAGTTGATCTTCCATAACTATTGGTCCTCACACTTTCCAAGTTACTTTCCAGGTCATAGATATCCGGGCAACGTATAGTTGTTTATTAGGAAGACCTTGGATACATCAGGCTGGAGCGGTCACTTCGACCCTTCACCAAAAGCTAATGTTCGTTCAGAACGATCAACTTGTCACAGTCTGTGGAGAACAAGCCTTGCTTGTGAGTAACTTGTCATCATCTGCTGGCATAGAACCCGAGGAGGTTATTGGAACTCAGTTCCAAGCATTGTCGATGAGCAAGGACAATCAATTCAAAGGAGGAACCTCGATTTCCTCATACAAAGATGCTATTAAAGCGGTCGAGAGTACCGATACGACAGGATGGGGGTAGCTTGTCATTCCCATTAACAATAAAACAAAGAAGGGTCTTGGTTTTTCTGCAACCTGTACCCGAACAGCTGCCAACGATGAAATTCTTCATCCCCTTCGAAACTTATTCCACAGTGGAGGTTTTCTTCACCCAGTGTCTCAGGCAGTTCATGCTATCAATGAGGAAGATCCCTCTGACACAGATGAAGAATGGAAGTCCTAACTTATTCAGGAAGAGGTGCCTATGCCTTTTTGCTTTCCTACAGAAAGTCTGAGATTTATACCAAGATCAGATGTCAAAATGATCTATGGGGATTGTGATCCGGAAGGATACCGCGCTCCGCCAAATTCATTAGAGGAAGACACTCCGATGAAAGACAATTTTGACTACACCTACTATGGCCCAATGGATGGTCTGCCAATGTGGCAACCTTATCCAGGAAACTTGGGGCAAGAAAGTCAGCCGAGCAATGAAAATCAGCTGACCGTCGTCGAACAGAATACTTGTGTCCCCACCATGTCATGGGATCAACACTCAGGTCATTTAGAAACTATTCAATAGGAAGATGAGTTCGCAACATTTGCAGGATTTGAATTTATCAACTATGCTTTTCCTGAGGTCAACGTCATCGAGAGAGATGACTCCTCCAGTTCCAAAGAAGTTTGGGACACTCTGGGAGAACCAAGTGGAAAATTCGACTTCATGGTCAAGTACACCGCTCCCGAAAGCTCTCGTATCAGGCTCGAAGATATCCAGCCAACTGGATGGGGAGATACAGCTGAGAGCACAAATGCTCTGCAAAATGCAACAGAGGAATTCTCCTACGACAACTCTGCCTGGGAGACAGATTCCAATGATCCTGCTCCACCAGAAATCAGCGTCATTTCTGAAGACAAATTAAGGAAGGTGCCAGACTTTGTGATTCACCGAGGAGTTCGTCGCCAATGGGTTACTGTCGAGGTTCCGAAGGTCGTTCATTAGTCAAAGTAATTGCTATCTTTAACCTTTCACCCTGCCCAGGTGAAACAGATGTTTTAATAGGGCTCGCTTTCTGTAAATTTCCCTTTTCGCTTTGCCCGAAGCGACAGAGTTTTGTTTTATAGGGCTGTAGTTTCAAGGATCGACTTGTTCATTAATAAAATAACGTCGTTCTGTAATTTCCGCATTAATTGTTGTTTTCTCTTTTTGCTTTTTTCAAAGAAAATGGTAATCCTAAAAAACGAAACTATAAAAAACAAGCAGTAAAATAAAACACTGCACACACTTGCATTTTTCTCTATCTCCTCTAAACACGAATCGTCACGTCATGCAGATTGCTTGTTTTACACCCCGTTGAAACATACGATCCGATGCCTTCTCCCAACTTTGAGTTCCCGGTATTCCAGGATGAAGAAGAAAATGACAACGAAATTCCAGAAGAGATCTCCCGACTACTCAGACAAGAGGAAAGGTCCATTAGACCTCACAAAGAACCGTTGGAAACGGTAAACTTGGGTTCCGAAAAAGAGAGAAAAGAAATCAGGATTGGGGCACTGCTCAGTCCAACTGCCAGAGAAGGTTTGATAAAGCTTCTCAAAGAATTTCCTGATGTATTCGCTTGGTCCTATCAGGATATGCCAGGATTGGATACCAGTATCGTGGAACATCACTTACCGTTAAGATCGGAATGTCCGCCAGTAAAGAAAAGGTTGAGACGCACTCACCCGGACATGGCCATCAAAGTCAAAAAGGAGGTGCAGAAATAGATTGACGCAGGTTTCCTTGCTACATCTGAATATCCTCAATGGTTAGCCAACATCGTACCCCTTCCCAAGACGGACAGAAAGGTCAGAATGTGTGTTGATTACAGAGATCTGAACAAGGCAAGTCCAAAGGACGACTTTCCTTTACCACACATTGACATGTTGGTTGACAGCACAGCAAAGTTCAAAGTTTTCTCCTTCATGGATGGATTCTCGGGCTATAACCAGATCAAAATGGCTCCGAAAGACGTGGAGAAAACTTCGTTCATTACCCCATGGGGAACCTTTTGTTACAAGGTAATGTCGTTCGGTTTGAAGAACGTCGGGGCAACCTATCAAAGGGCCATGACTAATCTGTTTCATGACATGATACATAAGGAAATCGAGGTATATGTCGATGATATGATTGCAAAATCAAAAACAGAGAGTGAGCACGTTGAACATCTGTCAAAATTGTTCGAACGTCTAAGAAAATTCAAGCTCCGCTTGAATCCCAACAAGTGCACCTTCGGTGTCCGTTCAGGGAAACTACTAGGGTTCATCGTCAGCCAGAAAGGAATCGAGGTTGATCCTGACAAGGTCAAGGCCATTCAAGAAATGCCTTCGCCGAAAACTGAAAAACAAGTCAGAGGATTCTTGGGACGTTTGAACTACATCTCCAGATTCATATTCCTTATGACCGCCACATGTGCGCCGATTTTCAAGTTACTAAAAAAGAACCAGGATTGCGTTTGGTCAGAGGACTGCTATTAAGGAATATCTGTTGAATCCTCCGATTTTGTCACCTCCAGTGGAAGGAAGACCACTGATCATTTACCTCACAGTCCTAGAGGACTCAATGGGATGTGTACTTGGCCAACAAGACGAAACAAAAAGGAAAGAGTCTGCCATCTACTATCTAAGCAAGAAATTCACCGACTGCAAGACTCAGTACAGGATGCTTGAGAAAACTTGCTGTTCTTTGGCTTGGGCAGCCAAACGTCTTCGCCAGTACATGATTCGTCACACTACTTGGTTGATCTCAGAAATGGATCCAATCAAGTATGTCTTCGAAAAACCTGCTCTTACGGGAAGGATTGCCCATTGGCAAATGCTATTATCAGAATATGACATAGAGTACCACGCTCAGAAAGCCGTTAAGGGAAGTATTTTAGCCGATCATTTGGCTCATCAACTGATTGATGATCAAGAATCAATCGGGTTTGACTTCCCAGACGAAGATGTCATGTATCTAAAAATGAAAGATTGCGATGAACCGCTACCCAGTGAAGGGCCAGAACCAGGTTCCCAATGGGGACTTATCTTTGACGGAGCAGTTAATCATTATGGGAACGGAATTGGGGCAATCATTGTTACCCCTCAAGGTACCCACATTCCTTCCACCGCTCGACTTACGTTTAAGTGTACGAACAACGAGGCCGAATATGAAGCTTGTATTATGGATCTCGAGGAAACGATTGATTTAAGGATCAAAAACTTGGACGTATATGGCGATTCAGCCTTGGTTATCAATCAGATAAAAGGAGATTGGAACACGTACCAATCAGGACTGATTCCTTACAAAGACTATGCAAGAAGGTTGTTACCCTTCTTCAACAGAGTTGAGTTTCATCACATCCCTCGTGATGAGAATCACATGGCTGATGCATTAGCCACTATCTCTTCCATGATTAGTGTAGGTCAATGGAATGACATACCTAAGATCGACATAATGCGCCTTGAACGGCCCGCTTACATCTTCACGATTGAAGCAGTCATAGATCGACATAATGGTCCGATTTATCAAAAACAATATCATCTTCCGTTATGGTGTTCCAAGTGAGATCATTACTGATAATGGGTCTAACTTGAACAACAAGATGATGAAGGAGTTGTGTGCAGAGTTCAGAATTGAACACCATAACTCATCTCCCTACCGACCCAAGATGAACGGGGCGGTAGAAGGGGCTAACAAGAACATCAAGAAGATTGTTCAGAAGATGGTTGTAACCTATAAAGACTGGCACGAGATGCTACCCTTTGCTCTTCATGGTTATCGCACATCTGTCCGTACTTCAACAGGGGCAACCCCTTTCTCTCTGGTATATGGCATGGAGGCAGTTCTCCCCATAGAAGTAGAGATCCCGTCAATCAGGGTATTGATGGAAGCTAAGCTCACCGAAGCTGAATGGTGTCAAAGTCGACATGACGAACTGAATCTGATCGAAGAAAAGAGAATAATGGCACTATGCCACGGTCAGTTGTATCAACAGAGAATGAAGAGGGCGTTTGACAAAAAGGTCCGACCTCGTGTCTTCAGAAAAGGAGACCTCGTGCTCAAAAAGATTCAATCTTTTCTCACTGATTCTAGGGGAAAATGGAACCCGAATTATGATGGCCCTTATGTGGTCACAAAATCTTTCTCAGGCGGCGCCTTGAGACTTGTAACCATGGACGGAGAGGAATTTGCCTACCCCACGAATGTTGATGTAGTCAAGAAATACTTCGCCTAAACTAAAAAAAAAAAAAAGAGAAAAAACGTCTCGGTGGATTGAAAACCCGAAAGGGCGGTCCAGGCAAAAGTTAGAGACATGAAAAAAATCATCCCGGTGGATTGGAAATATCATAGTACAATCCAGGCAAAAATTAGGGATAATGGCAAGTAACTATGTTCAACAGAGGCAAGTCCCTCAGCAGCAGCAGTTACATCATCGGAAGAAAACTCCAGTCAAGGTCATCTTCGACAGAAGCTCAGGATGCCCAGAATTCAAAGTTGGTAGAAGGATAGTGGTCGTTATGTTTCAACGTAGCCCTTTTCCCTGTAAATTACCATTTTCAAACTTTGTAAATACTCTTTGGAATCACGTGTTTGGCTGATTTCCATCCTATCAATAAAATTTGAGCCCTTGTGCTTTTGTTTGCAATTCTTATTTGTTTTAGCTTTATAGAATGACATTTTAATATGATCAACGATTCTTGAAATAAAACAAAATGAATTTACTTGTTAAATTTTTTCTGCTTTTAAAAATAAAGATGGTATTTCTTTTGACTGTGGAACATCAGAAGAACATCAACCGCTTCTCCAGAAGTAAGCGAACTTCAAAGTGCAGAATTAAAATACTCCTTCTAACCCAGTACGCCTGAATGAAGGATCAATAATTTCAGAGACCATGAGTCGTCTAACATCCTCGGCCGAGTTCTCATCTCCTAAGCCCGATCAACGGTATTCCCCGCAGGGATTATCTCTCATAAGCAAGGTGGAATTGCTACCTTGAATCAGCGATATCTCTATACACCCCGCGATGGCCGAGTATCCAGTCAAGTTCATCTTGTAGTTTGTATGTCGCGTCAGTTTTGTCAGCATAAACATGCATGCATCATTGCATTATTTATTTGCATTCACATTTCATATTGCATCACTATCACTCTAGTCGGTCGTGTCCCCTAGTGATAAAAGTCCTCTCAATCGAGTTGTCAGTTCTTTCCTCGTCAGGAAACGTTGTGTCTGAACAACCTCACCACGGTGTATCCTTAGATCAGAGTCGGCACTCGACCACTTTGATAACTTGAACCTCTGAAAAGCCAGAGAACCTTCAACAGATGTCACTCTTCGCCATTGAAGATGATATCCTTGCTTTCCCGGATTAAAGAAAATCCCTAGAGAGAGCCCCGTAATCGGAGATTCGGCGGTACATCAGTGTTTCTCCGAAAATCACTGATGAAAAAGGTCATCGGCACCTCAAAATTGGACCCCATCATATGGCATTTCTCCGGGAAGATCCCGAGAAAAGTATGATGTAAGATCCCAAGTGGAAACAGTCTCTCAAGAGACTCGCTTTCCCCAGTAGAATTGAAAAATGGCGTCTCCAACAGAGAAGTTTGTGCAACTCTACAACTCAGACAACTAGGTTCCCCAGTAGGTCTGACATCAGACCTTTTTACCCTCAAACGGCATCTCCACAGGAAAATTCGGCGAGAAGTTTGAAAGAAAGCCGCTACGCATAGCGTCCCTTGTCAATAAAGTTTATTGACAAAAAAAACTAACACCAGTTCCTTGGTAGGAAACCAAGATCGAGGGGAAGTTTACATCAGAAACTAAGACCAGTTCCTTGGTAGGAAACCAGGATCGAGGGGAAGTTTACATCAGAAACTGAGACCAGTTCCTTGACTGAAGACCACGATTGAGGGAAAGCTTACCTTTTCTAAGCATCATTGCTTAGCGAAAGAAGATGAATGCGTGAATTACCATTCATAGACGCCATCAAAATTTCGGGTATTCCGATATTTAATCCTCTTGCACCCCAAATGCCCGAATACCTTCGTCAGTCACACTTTCGGGTCCAAGAAGATTAAATAGGGGCACCTGTCATACCCTAAATTTTGACCACTAAGATTTCCCATCATTGTGCAAATCATCATCACAATATGGATGAACCATCATGCCTCATCAAATGCCTCAAGGGTTGTTGGGCATTCACTGCAGTCAAAATTAGGGTTTTTAGCCCTCTCAGAGCCTTAGACAAAGGATCAATCAAGGAATGACATGATCTTCAACTTTTCTAACCTCTTAAACATCCACAATGGATCAAAAAGGACTCCCACTTTAAGGATTAAGCACAAGGATGCTCCCTTTCAGGTGGATTAAGTCTCAAGATCGAAGTGTCACCAAATTAGGGTTTTGGTCGACCAGGGCCTCCAGATGGAAATCTTCATCGGGGCATAAGGCAATGATCCAAAACATAACCTAATGTACTCCATGGAACCTCATGGACCTAAGCATCAAGTCAATTTGACCTCAGGGGATGCATACATCAAAAATCAGGAATTAGGGTTTCTTGACCTAATTCACCCCTAAGTTAACTTTTGGGACAAATCAAAAACCAAGACCTCAAGACATGATTTGAGGGTCTCTAATGAAGTATATTGATCCATTTGGAACAATGGATTAATCCAAGAAGCTTGAGCAACAAGTCTCATTTTCATCTGCACCATAATTAGGGTTTTAAGGAAAAAGTCAACTGTAACTTTGACTTTTGACCAGGACATGCTCCCAAACCCTAGGACATGCCTTAATGTACCCTATGACACCCTTGGAACATGTCCATCAAGTTTGATTTAGGTCAAGGACATGATTTCATGAAGAATTGCACAGTTTGGAATTCAACTGATAAAAAGTCAACTGTGCACAAAAGTCAACTTTGACTTTTTGAGATTTTTCACAAAAATGGATTTTTAACCCTAAAATGATGTTAATGTATGATTTGAATCATCATTCATCAAGAAAAATCAAAGAAAGTTGGATAACTTGTAAAAGGGGTAACCATAAAACTTAGAAATTTTTCTAAGTTATGGAAAAAGTACCACTAATACCCTAACTTTGGAGGATCATAACTCCTAAACCACATGGCCATTTTTTCTCATCCAAAGATGGATTTGTAGCCCTCATTACCCTCTACAAAAACTTCAACTAGACCTAAGTCCAATTCATTAAGGATTTTGAGTTATGGAGTGATCAAAATCAAGAAATCACACTTTGTTCCAACACTTAGTGAAAATTTCACTAAGTCAGATTTTGCTTCACTTTTTGCCAAATGTAGAGGGATTTTTCACTTGGAATAAAAAGATATCAAAACCAAACTTGTTCAAACAGTTGTTATATCATGTAAGGGCTTTCCAAAATGGTCAAGAGCATTACCAAATTCAACTTACACCATGAGATATGACATTGTCAAGTTGCCTTGCTGAAATCTGTCAAGGCAAGGCAGAATTTGCAATTTTGCTCGATTTGCCAAGATCAGCCAAATTCAAATGCTCCTATCCACTTGGACACATCTGGGGATTGAATCTAAAGGGGACAATCACTGAGCCAAGCCTCCAAAGTCCATGGAACAAGAAATAGCATGTTGAACCTAGAATGGCCAAAATAGGGACAAGACTCCAAATTTGGATTGAAGCATTCAATGGAAGCATCAAGGTGGCATGGACTAAGCCATTCTTATCTAAAATCAGTCAAGACTTATCCAAGACCAAGGGAACCAAAGCTCTGTGCCCTAACCTCTAGTCAATGGCTAGAGGAGACTTGGATTTTCATTTGCCAACATTGGCCAAACCTACTTACCAGCTGCCATGCACTATTCCTTGCAAAACAAACTTGCTCTACTATAAATAGAGCTCAATTGTGATCAGTTTGAGTACACCAAAGCCATCAAACAGATGCTTTCCTCAAAATCTCTTCTTTCACTCCAATTTTGCCTTCTAAGGCAAGTCACTATCGGGTTTTGAGTTTGAGAGCAATTCTAATCAAACCAATCACTCACACACCTCACATACATCACATATGAGCTGATCAAACACTTAGATCACTTCTGAAACACCAATTTCACAAAATCACCAGCTGGTTGCTCAAGGTTTTAACCAAGTTGCAGCTGAGGTACCACAAAGTGATCCTGCCAATTTCAATCAAGTCCAACCATTCAAACACACTCCATAGGGTGTAGGGAAGCTGTTCAGATCATCACCACTCATCTGTAACACCTCTAAATCAAAAATCACATTGCACTTGCTGTCACGGCTTAGAGGTAAGCACATACTTGGTCATCTCTCAATCTATGCATATTTCCTCGCACAATAATTTGGCCATATGTTCATAATCATGCATGGAATGTTTTCCCTCAATTAATTGCATTGTTTGAATCGTGTATTCAATTAAATACATTTTTGAAAACAAATTAGGGTTTTGGATTAATTCAACCCTCATAAGTCATTTTCAAAACACTTTGGGCCTCTAATAGAGTGTAAGACCCAATCCCCTTTTAACCAAAATCATTTGGGCCTCACTTATTGTATAAGTCCCTCTGCGTTAAAAGAAAACCTCGGCGCGATCGCCATTTCAAACAGAAAAGTCATCTGGGCCTACCCTCGTGTTATAAGCCCCACTCTTTTTCTTTAAAACTTTTTGGGCCTCTTGAGAGAGTGTAAGACCCAACCCACTTGTACAAAAATATTTTAGGCCTCAGTCACTTGTATAAGTCCCTCTGTACAAATTCTACAGTGCGTTCACTGATAAAACCCTGGGCCTCTCCTTGAGCTGTAAGCCCCAAAACTTTCTTTTTCAAAGCACTTTCTCCTTTGATTTTGAATATACTGTTGTTTTCAATCTTTCTTTGTTGAACAACTAACCAAACAGCATGGAAGCTCTACAACCGAGTAAGTGGTTATTGCTTTCATTTACACCTTTCATATACATATAACTGTATTGTGGGGCTGTTTCACTGTAAGTCTTCTTTCATAAACTCATATCAACTGTGTAATAATAGTATAGATATTTAGAGTTTCCCCGGCAACCACGTCTAGAACTAGGTGACGCCGTTTTGTTTATTCGTAGAGATAGACAACTAGATCCCCAATAGGATCACCAGATACAGTCTTCTCTTCGGCTGTCCTCATTAAGAATTGTCAAGAAACTCTACTCCCCAAGATGAATGTCTTCTCCGTGAATGGCATCTTTGAGTTTCTTCCAAATTCTCGAACTTTCCTAACTTTGATCTATTCTCGGTGAATAGCATTGCCTTGAATTTCTCGGGGTTTGGGGACCCACGGGCTTCTTAAAAGCATCAGCCTCCTCTTGGGCATCGTACAAGGACCCACAGGCTTCCTAAAAGCAACCCCGCCTCCTATTGGGCTTAGTACAAGGACCCTACGGCTTCTTAGAAGTATCCACAGCCTCCTCTTAGGCTTCGTATAATGATCTCTTCCTCCGAGAATGATAGCCTCCTCTTGGGCTTAGGTACAAGGACCCGTCAGCTTCTTAAAAGTTTCCAGCCTCCTCTTAGGCTTCGTACAAATTGTCCCGACGACCTCTTAGAGGTATAGGAACAGAACTTAATCATTTGCATAGAAACGTCCTTTCATAGAGTCTACTACTGTTTCTCAAAGCATAGTACAAAAGATAAAACTCTAGACTTGGACAGTCTAACTTCCTTGAGTCTCAAAGACATTCTCAAGTAAACCCTTCGTTAAATAGGAAGGAAACCCGTAGACTTGGACAGTCTCAATACCCTTCGGATTCCCCGCTTCCTTAAAAAACAGGAATAACCCGGATCCTTGAATCAAATCCCTGAGTACAGTGTTGCTCATATAAGAACAGATTTTCTCTTTTAAAATCAGTATATTGGATATATCACTCAACTGAAACAGTCACCCTGGCCTCCTCTTGGGCCTTGTACAATGATTCTCCCCCAGTGGAGTCAAACAACTTTTAGCCTCTCTCTCAGGCTTTGTACGAGACACATAAGAGACTCCCTCGTTGAGTCAGACACCCTTTTCGCCTCCATCTCGGGCTTTATACGAGATACAAAAAGGTTCTTATTGAGCCAAACAAGCAACAGCCTCCACCTCGGGCTTCGTACGAGATACAAAAACTCCCTCGTTGGGTTAATCACCTTTTAACCTCCATCTCGGGCTTTATACGAGATACCAAAAGACTCCATCGTTGAGTCAAAACCTTTTAGCCTCTCTCTCAGGCTTTGTACGAGACACATAATAGCCTCCTCTTAGGCTTTGTATAAGAAAACCACTGGTTAATCCAATTAACCTTTTAGCATCAAAACTGTGCCTCGTTCACAGTAAACAAACATCAAACAACTCCCTTCATCTAATTGCTGTAAGCGGCAAGCCTCTGGATCATCTACATCCATGCCACTGTCCCTCTTTTAGCATGAGAAATTCCTAAGGAAAGATAGCATTGCTCTACACTGAGTTAAAGTCTCTCCTCTAGGTTAAAACCCCCTATAAAGGAAATTATGGCATTGCTATGATCCGCGTATCCCGGTTAAAGTAATTCCCCTTTATAAACAGTTGTGACATACAACCCCCTCTTTAGAGATGACAAATTCTCTCTAAAGTCAACCCTTTTAGCTTCACATCTTGGGCTTTGAACAAGATACAAATCACCTTTCGCTTCACGTCTTGGGCTTTGAACAAGACACCAAAAACAACCATTTCCTCCCATAGAATAGGAGGAACTACGAACGCTCTGATTTCCCTGTTTTGGTAAACGGGAATACGTAGGCATAAGATCGAAAGAAAAGATCTTAGCGAGCACACTAAACAAAAAACCCAAATCCCATATCTCCATCAATCAAAAGCAGTAAATCCCACATCAGTCCTAACATCCTAATCCTTGTTCCCCGCTATAAGATCCTAGAAAGAGAAAAAGAAATCAGTATTGGCGAAAATACAAATAACCAGTACAAAGGCCCCCCACATTGATAGCATTCGTAACTTAACAGACCGCTGTTTAAACTCAGTATGCAAAGTAGGGTTAATTGGAGACATCTATTTCCCTTCCTTTTTCAGCTCACAATAGGATAAAAAATGAATCGACCTGTAGTTTTAAGCTCAACCGCAGAGAGTTACCAGCGCTTAAGAACCGCGTCCAAAATCGCTCGATACACAATGGCCTTGTGGTTTAGGAGTTATGGTCCTCCAAAGTTGGCACATTAGTGTCACTTTTTCCATAACTTAGAAATTTTTCTAAGTTTTTATGGTTACCCCTTTTACAAGTTATCCCATTTTCTTTGATTTTTCTTGATGAATGATGATTCAAATCATACATTAACATCATTTTAGGGTTAAAAATCCATTTTGGTGAAAAATTTCAAAAAGTCAAAGTTGACTTTTGTGCACAGTTGACTTTTTATCAGATGAATTCCAAACTGTGCAATTCTTCATGAAATCATGTCCTTGACCTCAATCAAACTTGATGGACATGTTCCATGGGTGTCATAGGGTATATTGAATCATGTCTTAGGGCTTGGAAGCATGTCCTGGTCAAAAGTCAAAGTTACAGTTGACTTTCCTCACGAAACCCTAATTGTGGTGCAGATGAAATTGAGACTTATTGCTCAAGCTTCTTGGATTAATACATTGTTCCAAATGGATCAATATAGTTCATTAGAGACCCTCAAACCCTCTCTTGAGGTCTTGGCTCATGACTTGCCCTAAAAGTCAACTTAGGGGTGAATTAGGTCAAGAAACCCTAATTCCTGATTTTTGATGAATGCATCCCCTGAGGCAAAATTGACTTGATGATTGGGTTTATGATGTCCCTTGGAGTATATTAGGTTGTGTTTTGGATCATTGGCTTGTGCCCAGATGAAAATTTTCCATCTGAAGGCCCTGGTCGACCAAAACCCTAATTTGGTGACACTGTTGATCTTGAGACTTGATCCACCTAGAAGGGAGCAGCTTTGTGCTTGATCCTTGAAGTGGGAGTCCTTTTGATCCATTGTGGACGTTTCAGAGGTTAGACAAGTTGAAGATCATGTCATTCCTTGATTGATCCTTTGTCTAAGAACTCTGAGAGGGCTTGAAACCCTAATTTTGATTGTAGTGAATGCTCAACAACCCTTGAGGCATTTGATGAGGCCTGATGGTTCATCCATATTGTGATGATGATTTTCACAATAATGGGAAATCTAAGTGGTCAAAATTTGGGGTATGACAGATGCCCCTATTTAATCTTCTTGGACACGAAGGTGTGAAAGACGAAGGTATTCGGGCATTCGGGGTGCAAGAGGATTAAATATCGGAATACCCAAAATTTTGATGGTGGTTATGAATGGTAATTCATGCATTCATCTTTTTTTTGCTAAGCAATGATGCTTAGAAAAGGTAAACTTCCCCTCGATCCTGGTCTTCAGCCAAGGAACTGGTCTCAGTTTCTGATGTAAACTTCCCCTCGATCCTGGTTTCCTACCAAGGAACTGGTCTAAGTTGCTGAATTAAACTTCCCCTCGTTCTTGGTTTCCTACCAAGGAACTGGTCTTAGTTTCTAATTTAAACTTCCCCTCGATCCTGGTTTCCTACCAAGGAACTGGTCTAAGTTTCTTTTGTCAATAAACTTTATTGACAAGGGACGCTATTCGTAGTGGTTTTCCCCAAACTTCTCGCCGAATTTTCCTGGGGAGATACCATTTGACGAAAAACTTTTGATGTCAGACTTGCTGGGGAACCCAGTCGTCTGAGTTATAGAGGTGCACAAACTTCTCTGTTTGGAGACGCCATTTGTCAAATCTACTTGGGAAAACGAGTCTTTTGAGAGACTGCTTTCGTTCGGGGTCTTTACATCATACTTTTCTCGGAGATCTTCTCGGAGAAATGCCATATGATGTGATCCAATTTTGAGGTGCCGATGACCTTTTCATCAGTGGGCTTTTTGGAGAAAAACTGCCGTACTGCCGAATCTCCGATTTAGGAGGCTTTCTCTCGGGATTTTCTTTAATCCGGGAAAACAAGGATATCATCTTCAACGGCGAAGAGTGATGTTAACTGAGGGCTCTCTGGTCTTTCAGAGGTTCAAGTTATCAAAGTGGTCGAGGACCCAACTTCAATCCAGAAATAAAACTGGAGGAGAGAGATTGTTCAGACGTAACACTTCCTGACGAGGAAAGGGCTGACAACTCGATTGAGAGGGCTTTTATCACTAGGGGACAAGACCGACTAGAGTGATAGTGATGCAATATGAAATGTGAATGTAAATCAATAATGCATGATGCATGTATGTATATGCTGACAAAACTAACGCAACATACAAACTAAAAGATGAACTCAACTGGATACTCGGCCATTGCGGGACGAAGAAGTACCGTTGGTTCAGAATAGCAATTCCACCTTGCTTAGGAGAGATAGTCCCTGTTGGGAGCTATGTTGGTCGGGCTTGGGAGATGAGAACTCAGCCGAGGCGTGTCAGACGAAACAAGGTCTCTGACACAGTTGATCCCTTCATTCAGGCGTACTGGGTTAGAAGGAGTACTTTGATTCTGCACTTTGAAGTTCGCTTACTTTTAGAGAAGCGACCGATGTTCTTCTGATGTTCAACAGTCAAAAGAAATTGCCATCTTTATTTTAAAGCAGAAAAAGTTTTAACAAGTAAATTCATTTTTGTTTCATTTCAAGAATTGTTAATCATATTAAAATGTCGTTCTGTAAAGCTAAAACAAATAAGAATTACAAACAAAAGCACAAGGGCTCAAATTTTATTTATAAGATGGAGATCAGCCAAACGCGTGATTCCATTGAGTATTTACAAAGTTTAAAAATGGTAATTTACAGGGAAAAGGGCTACGTTGAAACATAACGACCACTATCCTTCTACCAACTTTGAATTCGGGGCATCCTGAGCTTCTGTCGAAGATGACCTTGACTGGAGTTTTCTGACGGATGATGTAACTGCTGTTGAGGGACTTGCCTCTGTTGAACATAGTTACTTGCCATTATCCCTAATTTTTGCCTGGATTGTACTATGAGATTTTCAATCTATCGGGATGATTTTTTTTCATGTCTCTAACTTTTGCCTGGATCGCCCTTTCGGGTTTTCAATCCACCGAGACGTTTTTTTTTTTAGTTTAGGCGAAGTATTTCTTGACTACATCAACATTCGTGGGGTAGGAAAATTCCTCTCCGTCCATAGTTGCAAGTCTCAAGGCACCGCCTGAGAAAGCTTTTGTGACCACATAGGGGCCATCATAATTTGGGGTCCATTTGCCCCAAGAGTCAGTGAGAAATGATTGTATCTTTTTGAGCACGAGGTCTCCTTTTCTGAAGACACGAGGTCGGACCTTTTTGTCGAACGCCTTCTTCATTCTCTGTCGATACAACTGACCGTGGCATAGTGTCGTTATTCTCTTTTCTTCGATCAGATTTAGTTCGTCGTGTCGGCTTTGACACCATTCAGCTTTGGTGAGCTTAGCTTCCATCAATACTCGGATTGACGTGATCTCGACTTCTATGGGGAGCACTGCTTCCATGCCATACACTAGAGACAAAGGGGTTGCCCCTGTTGAAGTGCGGACAGATGTGCGATAACCGTGAAGAGAAAAGGGTAGCATCTCGTGCCAGTCTTTGTAGGTTATAACCATCTTTTGAACGATCTTCTTGATGTTCTTATTGGCCGCTTCTACCGCTCCGTTCATCTTGGGTCGGTAGGGAGATGAGTTATGATGTTTGATCTTGAACTCTGAGCATAACTCTTTCATCATCTTGTTGTTCAAGTTAGATCCATTATCAGTAATGATCTCGCTTGGAACATCATAACGGCAGATGATATTGTTTTTGATAAATCGGACCACCACTTGTCGGGTTACATTAACGTACGACGCTGCTTCGACCCACTTGGTGAAATAATCGATGGCTACCAGGATGAACCGATGTCCGTTTGAAGCCTTAGGTTTGATCAAGCCAATCATGTCGATTCCCCAGTGTCGCTCCCAGGATTTTCATCCAGGTACAAACGCGAGAGTGGCGCGGAAAAACAGAGTCGCCAGCCGTGTAAATTTATCCCAAGAGAGGGAAAGGGAACACCGCATAAACCTGAGGAAGGGGGAAAGGAATGGTCATCACAACCATAACCTGGGTTCGGGAGTCGGTTACGCGAGGGGAAGGTGCTAGCACCCCACGCGTCCATCGTACTCGATGGGATCCACGCTTGTTGTCTATTCTAAGGGTGAGTTATACTATCATCTAGGGTTGTACTAAGACGGAGGAGGGGAAGACAAAGACAGACTCGGTAGGACGTCGACGTCCTAGGCCTACGTACCCCCTTTGTGCAATGGGGAATTCAGAGTCAACGTAGTTCGGACCAAGTTCTTTTTGTGTTTTTTATGAGCGACGTTAAGTTCGCGTCCGGCAGTTAGGGTCGATGCCTGTTTGCGACTCAGACGGAAGGTAACGTGCCCTTTTTGAAAATATCCTTTAGTTTAACAATCCCGAAGGACAAAAAGGTTTGCAGTTTGTTTGTATTTTTTAGGACATAAGTGACTTAAGTTAGTTTATAATTTGCATTGCACCAAAGTCTAGGGCACAGGGGCAGATACTTAACGCATTGTCCCAAGACAGGACGCTCACTAAGCACTCTAGAAAGATGAGAGGAAGCCCCTCATTTCTCATTCCCCACGCTTAAGGCTTGTGCGCAATACACTTTATCCTTATTAAGTATTTTCAAGAAGTTTGAGATGAGAAGAGAGAAGACACAAAGGAAACTCTAAGGGGAAACTAAGGGTCCTAATGTTGTCATGCATGGGTGACCTACGGTTAGTGAGGTTTGACAACAACTTAAGCCTAAAGGAGAGAAAATATGAGAGAAAGAAAGAATAAGGGTGAACATGGACACTTATCTATACCCTCAAATAACTTACCTTAGTCCCTGCATAAAAGGTTAGTACGAAACAGACATACGTAACATCAAGGCAAATGGAACTCAAACAATGACATGAAATAGTGATTAAGTGACCTGTAACAGTCCAAACATGAGTTAAGAAATCAAAGAAACAAACCCCCAAGCAATGGCACAAGTGCCTTTTCAAATAAGGTAACCAGACATGATCAGAAATACGCATACAAGAAGATCTCACATAAAGAGCAGTTAAACAATTAGCAAAACATGTTGTAAAAGCACCAAATAAATTATCAATATTGCCCAACCAGGGACAAACAACATATCAAAAATTCTTGCAAAAACTCAAGATGTTAGTCAATCAAACAATTATGCAAAGCCAAGAGAGGAACATGGTTCAACGTGCAAAAGGAAAAGACTAAAATGCAATATGAAATAATTTTAAAAATGAAAGAAAAATATTTTAATGCACTTCATAATGTTATCTAATAAATGAAAAAAGAACGGATTGAAAATATTTTATGGATGCAGAGAAATAAAATAAACAAATTTAAGTATGCATGATATGAGTAGTTCAAAAAGAAAATAAACAAATATTTAATTTAGATGATAAAAAAATAAAATAAAAATAAAAAATAAATTTTGGAAAATTTTATAAAATGATAAATATGATGCATGAATTTTTTGGTAATTTTTTAATGCAAAAATCTATTTTTAATAATTAAAAATGAATTAATGTAATAATTAAATAAAAAGAAAATAGAAAGGAAATGCAAGGGGGGTGCGTTAAGAAATTCATTCACGTTGGAATAAGGAAATGGGCTGAAGGGTGGGGTGTAGGAAGCAGGCCCAGAACACTAATCCATCAGCGAAAATAAAAATAAATAAAAAGAGGTGCACGTGGGCCTCAGTCAACCCAGTTGACTCACCATCACCATTGGATCAATCCTGCGTTCATTAATTAGTCAACATAATCTCAAAGTATTTATAATTAACGGTTAGGATTAGCAAGCACACCATAACAAGCAAACACACGCGCGTACCAAATTGTTCAGCGTACCATGCTCTCCCATGTGTCAGGCACGTGTTTTTTTTAATGGGTTGGCACCATTCCAACCGTATGATTCATCAAACGTGTAAGATTAGGTCAATGAAAATAACAGTAGGCATGATGAGGGCGCATGATCTGATGGCACATGGTACTTACCGTGGGGTAATGAACATGAAATCAAATAAAATAAAAAAAACAAAAATAAAAACGTGGCATTATGATGGCCATTGGATCAAGCACACGAACGGCCTTGATTTCGTCTTCCTCGTGGAAACCCTTGGCCGGCCGGAGCACCACCCAGTCACCGGAGCCCTAGCTCCGGCCGCCCCCACGGCCACCTGGAACTCAAAAACAACCCAGAAAATGCAAGTGCCTATACCATTCTGTCCAGAATTTCATGAGGGTTACAAATATCCAATCAAAATTTGCAAATGATCAACACATAATCAAAAACGCATGAAATAATGTTAGGGTTCAAAACTTTAAACACACCATATGCACACAATACATGTCCAAAATCAAAACGAATTATATCAGGGTTATCGGTGACAATCACACATCAATATGCGCATCAAAAAGGAGAGTTTTATGATCATGAAAATCATCACTAACCTGAGATGGTGCAACCGTATCTCCACTGTTGGCTTCAAAGGGTGGTTGGTTCGTGCTCTAGAGATCCCAAGGGTTCTGATGGTGAAAGAATTTTGTGAAAACTCCTTGTAGATTGAGAGATACGAATGTGAGATGCTTTAGGGTTCAAGCTTTGGTTATCCTCCAAAATCACGTGAATGAAACCCTAACCAGTGCATGAATGAGTTTAAATACCTAGGTTTAATCCATTGATCAACATTTGGGCCTTGGTGATTCTTTGTTTAATGAATTTTGGGCAATTTTGGAAAATCACATAATGTGAGATACACCTCCTTCCATGCATGGATATCCAAATATTTCATGATGGATCACTTATGTTTGAATTGCTAACCACACCTGAATTTGATTTGGGCCTTGAAACAATTTGATTCATGATTTTTAAATAATTTGGCAATTTGGCATAATGGAGAATAAGTGAAGAATATACCATGGATTCACTTGATTCAAAGGCCTATAATGACCCTTATGGATTGTCCTTTGATGTTAAAAAGTGCCTTGAAGCAATGGAATTAATTATAGGTCCATATGTCCCAAAATGTAAAAGTTGTGAAAATGAAACCCTAAAAACCACTTTGCCTTCTTTTGATCATAACCTGAGCTTCACAAATGATATGGAGACCCACTAGTACTTGTTGGAAAGAGGAGAAAAAGATATTCAACTTTCATGTTGGAGAAAAATTCATTTGAGCTTCTTTGATGATGAAAAGTCAAGGTGAATGTAGTGTAGGAACTTGCCCAAAAAGGAAACTTTCAATTTATAGGTCATTTCCATATTTAGTAACTTTTGCACCAACCCTTGATTCTTAATAAATGGCATGAAACTTGACCCTTGAAGACCATATGAGGATGTGAGACCTTGAAAACCCTGGAGAGAACCTCTAGATTCCACACTTGACTTCCCCTCTCACTGTTGACTTTTACCCAATTCACCTGATTCCCAACCCATTGGCCAATTGAACTTCTCCTGACCCAAACTGATGGACAATCTCCCATCCCTAGATACTTAGGGACCCAAGGAATACCATGGAACCAAGTCTTTCCCAAAAAATCAGGAATAATCTGACTTTATAGCAAACCCTAGTTTTGGTACCCTCAGTTTAGGAAGAAATAGCACAGTCTCCAAATCCAAATTCCTCTGAATATGATGTGTATCCTCTCCAACAAAGATAGGATATGCCCTTTGGTGATGATAAAAACCCAAGGAGCTTGCCCATTGGAGCAATAAACCCAAGAATCTCAAAACCCTAGTTTCTGCACTGGTTAGGAGAAAGTGATCCACTTGAACTCTCTTGCTTGACCCCTTTGAAGAACATCTTCTCCTCTTGAACTTGCCTTAGGCACCTTGACCCCATTCTAAGAACCAATGATATGCACACATGATAATGCAAAGATGAAATGAAACATAAGCCAGTTAGTAATAAAGTAAGGAGGGCAAATTTTGGGGTGCAACAACTGCCCCTATTCAATCAACTTGGTCCAGAAGGTATGATAGCGACGGCTCTCATACATTCGGGATGCACGAAGATTGAATACCAAAGAACCCGGAAATTTGCAATCCTCCATTGGAGAATTAGCCATAAATGTTGTACTGTCACAACACGGACGAGTGCTAGCTATGTTGGGTATGTCATCTCTGCTGATAAAGAGAACTGACAAAATAAATCTTCAAAAGATTGTTATCCCTGCTGAGAAAGAGAACTAGCAAAATAAATGTCATCCCTGCTGATAAAGGGAACTGACGAAAAATCTTTATAAGATTGCTATCTCTGCTGAGAAAGAGAACTACTAAAATAAATGCCATCCCTGCTGATAAAGGGAACTGACGAAAAATCTTCCTAAGATTGCTATCTCTGCTGATAAAGAGAACTAGCAAAATAAATGCCATCCCTGCTGATAAAGGGAACTGACGAGAGAAAATAACCAAAAGATTGTTATCTCTGCTGATAAAGAGATTTAGCAAAACAAACGCCATCCCTGCTGACAAAGGGAACTGACGAAAGAAAATATCCAAAAGGTTGCCATCTCTACTGATAAAGAGAACTAGCAAAACAAATGCCATCCCTGATGACAAAGGGAACTGACGAAAGAAAATATCCAAAAGGTTGCCATCTCTGCTGATAAAGAGAACTAGCAAAATAAATGCCATCCCTGCTGACAAAGGGAACTGACGAAAGAAAATATCCAAAAGATTGTTATCTCTGCTGATAAAGAGAACTAGCAAATGCCATCCCTGCTGATAAAGGGAACTGACGAAAGAAATCATCAAAGGATTGCTATCTCTGCTGATAAAGAGAAACTAGCAAAATAAATGCCATCCCTGCTGATAAAGGGAGCTGACGAAAGAAAATAACCGAAAGATTGCTATCTCTGTTGATAAAGAGAACTAGCGAAACGAATGCCATCCCTGCTGATAAAGGGAACTAGCGGAATGAAATATCCAAAAGATTACTATCTCTGCTGATAAAGAGAACTAGCAAAACAAAAGCCATCCCTGCTGATAAAGGGAGCTGACGAAAGAAAATCTTCAAAAGATTGCTATCTCTGCTGATAAAGAGAACTAGCAAAATAAATGCCATCCCTGCTGATAAAGGGAACTGACGAAAAATCTTCATAAGATTGCTATCTCTGCTGAGAAAGAGAACTAGCAAAATAAATGCCATCCCTGCTGATAAAGGGAACTGGCGAAAAATCTTCCTAAGATTTCTATCTTTGCTGATAAAGAGAACTAGCAAAATAAATGCCATCCCTTCTGATAAAGGGAACTGACGAAGAAAATCTTCAAAAGATTGCTATCTCTGCTGATAAAGATAACTAGCATAATAAATGCCATCCCTGCTGATAAAGGGAACTGACGAAGAAAATCTTCAAAGGATTGCTATCTCTGCTGATAAAGAGAACTAGCAAAATAAATGCCATCCCTGCTGATAAAGGTAACTGACGAAGAAAATCTTCAAAAGATTGCTATCTCTGCTGATAAAGAGAACTAGCAAAATAAACGCCATCCCTGCTGATAAAGGGAACTGACGAAGAAAATCTTCAAAGGATTGTTATCTCTGCTGATAAAGAGAACTAGCAAAATAAATGCCATCCCTGCTGATAAATGGAACTGACGAAAAATCTTCCTAAGATTGCTATCTCTGTTGGTAAAGAGAACTAGCAAAATAAATGCCATCCCTGCTGATAAAGGGAAATTGGTCAGCAAAATATGTCAAGCAAGAACTGACTACCAGGTGAGAATGGGATTTCACAAAGGAGAAGGGCCAAACAAAGGCAAACTCCCAACCGACTCAAAATCTACAGGTAAGATGACTCCACTAGGGAAGGAGAAGTCTAAATAAAAGACTTTGTCGGGGAGCACAAATATGAGGAACGCATCCCTCCAAAATCTCCTGAGTTATGCCATCTCTGCTGAGAAAGAGAACTGGCAAGGAAAGTATCAAACCTGGCTTATGCTTCGAATGTAAATGTTTGAATTATGGCGTAATGCTTCATACGAAATGGAAATGCTATGCGTTTGAGGATGCAATGCAAATGCTTATGATATGCAAAAAGGGGTCCCTCCAACAAAATAAATGCTGGAGAGAAAAAAACAATTCGGCTGGGGATGACAAAAATAAATTGTCCTCTGAATCCAGGAACTCTGCTGAGAAGGGTCATAATGATCGACTCTTCGGATCAACAACTTCTGTTGGGGATGAAATCCCAAAAGAACATCCATACCACCAGGGATTACACATGTCCTCTACTGAAGGTAACATCCAAAACCTGAGATTTCTCCTCTGCTAAGGAGTTGAGAGTGAATGCCAATAATGGAACCGGAAGTCTGTTACTGAAGATTGCTAATAGCCAATTGGGCTTAGGACCTGCTAGGGGATACCAGCCTATAATACCATCATGCTTGGGGATACTGCTGAACTTATCCTGCTGGTGGGGAGAATGACTTTACTCCCATCTTGCTGGGGATTAGAATATGACATTGTCGGCGAAAGCACGCTTCCTGACTGGATGGGGAGGGTGAACACCCTGATTCTTTGGGGAAACAACGTCTTGATCCGGAAAAATACTTCCCAAGTCTCCTGCTGGGGAAGGTCTGCTCTGCTGAGGAAAGTGCAATCTCAATGCTGAGGAGAGCAAGCTGCTGGGGAAATGCAATCCTGTTGCCCTGCAACCTGACTTATCTTTATAGTCATAAGCGGCTCTTTGAACTTTTCACTTGCCCCAGACCACCAGGTCTAACGGAAGAAATCATCTCAAGAGGATTTTATAGAAGACCGGGCGTTTGCACTGCCCCAGGGTCTTCAAACTCTTGGAGAGGTTTATCATATCCCGACATAACTGCCCCAGTCTTCATAATCCATGACGTACATTACCTCGAAAGGGATCGTAATGACTTAAAAATACTCTGCTTTAGTACCTTGAGGAGGTGCTTTTAATTAACCATTTTCAGGAGTGGACAATCTCCCACGCTCTAGAGGTAGCCTGCCCCAATATGAGCTTTGAAGTGACTTTGCCCCTGATCTCAGAATGAATGCCCCAGAATAATTGAATTTCGGAGAGATTTCTCGACGTGACCGTCCCAGATTGGCTACATCTTAACACGACTTACTGGGGAGAGCTCACTCTACACCGAGTCTCTTGGCAGCATGCCCCTTGATATGATTGTCCTTCAGAATTTTCAAGCATCCCAACTTGGCAGGATCAAGCTTCTTGACTGATGTTCACTGTGTAGGCTACATTGATGCTTAGGCACATGTATGCAAACAGAACAAGTTATTTATGAGAATGATAATTCTAATGCAACAAATATGTTAACCTTGATGTTTTTTTTATTGAAGATGCGTCGCCAAGCCTGGTGAACGAATCACTAGCTGGGATGCGACCTTGCCTTTTGAATGGAAAAACAATGCACACATGCAATACCAACAAATCTTATTAGCACAACTTATAGGAGTCAGGAACGCTATCCTGTCGAAGTACGCTTTAGGAAAAAATCCTGTTTCAATTAGGACTTTTAAGGGTTGTAACGTGGTCTGGTTCACGGTTTCAGAAAAAAGATTTATGGCTCAAATTTTATCGGTGCCCACCCACTCTTCGTGATGTTCTCCAGTCCTATGTTCAGTTAATCTGACCCAAACGTTCATCTCTCCAAAGGTTTATGATCTTTAAGGAACCTATGCCACTAATGACAGTCACCCTTTTTATCTTTTGTGTCTGTAATCACACGAATTTGTTCTTATCGAGGATTTTCTCTTGTAATGCTCTTCGCTTTTTCTTTCTTTTGCTCTTTTTCCGATCCTTAATTTTTGCCTGGACTGATTCCTTTGAGTTTTTTCAATTTTGTAGTCCAGCGGGATGCCCTAACTTTTGCCTAAGTCGCTTGTTTTCAAGTTTCGACTTAGCGGGCTTTTCTCTTTTCTTTTTTTCTTTTTTTTTTATTCCCCCTTTTTGAACAAACGTGTGACACTGGCTATCTTACTTGCTTGAAAGGGTTGTGACTGCCTCACTCCTTAGTTATTGATGGGTAACCATCATGGTTTCACATCTCTTGACCTCTTGACAGTGGGATAGGAGGTAATGGTTCCTCGGATGCACACTCTCCTTGAAATTTGAACGCTCGGTCAAACTAACTGACGCCTACCCTGCCCCTGGGTTAGTATGAGGACTTTTCGTACGAAGGAAACTCCTACTTTGAGGCTCAAAGGGGTTAAAGAGGGTCTATCTCCCTTATATCTCCAGTGTTTAGGGGTTTGAAACAATGCCTGTACATCCTCAACAGGGTTCTATCCTTGAACATACAACCAGAGATTTTGCGTTTTCGTCTCATCATCCTCCCTCAAGAGTTCTAAATAAGAAAATTGGTATTGCAGTGCATATTTAAGAGTGAACACGAATGGATTACTTCAAGAAAAACATACTCATTGCATTAATATCATCATTAAAAAACAAACAAGTCTTACATGCATACGATGCTTTAAAATGAAAAACTACAAATGAAAATGCAGTAAAGAAACTGATGACTGCCGTTGTTGAGAAGACTTGACTTCGCACGGACTACTGGCTTTAGGAGATGACCCTTGAAGTCTTCAAACAGATGAGAGGTCGACATGCACAACCAAGTCTCCTTCTGGAAACGATATGTACCCTTTGTCGATCAATTGTTGCACTTTGGCTTGGAAGTCTTTGCAATCTTCGGTGGAGTGCCCCATAGATCCTCCATGATATCCATATTGCACATGGGGATTGTACCCCGAAGGGTATGGTTCTGGAACAGGCTTCAGAGTCTTAGGCTCCACCAATGAGTTTCGAACCAGGTGTGGCAAGAGTTGAATGTACGACATGGGAACTGGATGAAGAGGAGCATTCCTTCTTTCCAAGTTATTGTGCGGCCTATATTGATTCTGACACTGATACTTCTGTTGTTGATGCTGACTCGAGCGCATAATCTTTTCAGGCACTTTTCTCTTCAGACTTGGTCGAGGCGTAGGCAGCATTTGCGGATGTGGGGATTCTAAGACCATGAAATTCCCCTGACCTTATGTGGCTTTGGGAGAAGCAACGGGGATACCCACTTCTTTTTCAACAGCTAGAGTGGGACCACCTTGTATGCTTACGCCGCTTGGTGTGAATTCAATTTTCCTCGAATCAATCAGATCTTGGACAGTGTGCTTAAAGGCCCTACATTTCTCCACAGTATGCCCTGGTGCCCCAGAATGGAAATCACAATGGGCTCTTGCATCATAGCCTGGTGGAGGATTACCAGTGAGAGGAGCCAAAGTCCTTTTCTGTACCAGTTGCAACTAAAGGAGATGCTGTAATAGTTGAGAATATGGCATAGGGGGCGGATAAAAAACTCTTTCAGACTTCTCCTGCCTCTGTGTGCACTTTTTATTCTTAGGCTTATCTTGGGAGACACGGTCTGGTTGCGGTTGGGAAAGTCCTGGAACTTCAGCTTGTGGAAGGGATTCACGAGGCAATCCACGATCAAATCCCAAAGAGATGGGAGGGGCAAGGACCTCTGTTGTGGAAGCGAGCACATGACTGTTTTCCTTCTTTAGCACTATTTTCAAGATTTCCATGACCAAACCCATCTAAGTCTTCATCTGACTGACCTCCTCCCTCAGCATCTTCTGGTCTTGCATGAGAGTTTGCACATTCCCCATAAGCTGCCCCATCTGCCCTCGCATTTCCCTCAACTCAGCTTGAACTTGCTCCATGATCAACTCTTGAATGGCCTGAGGAGTTAAGTCTGCAATTCTGAAGAAAACCAGATCAAAATAAGAATAACCAACCTTGAACACCTGTTATGCACAATGATTATGCAAAATGATTATGAATATGCAAATGCAAATGAACATGTTTGAATATCCGCAGGGCGATCCACCCCTTGATTGTAGTTTAACAACAAGATAGAATGGAACTTCTGCTCATATATTAAGAAAACAAGAGGAAAACCAAATGTCAACAATCACAAATCCAAGATAACAAGTCTGAACACAATAATCATAGATCCCAACCAACAAGCCTGGAGGTGGTCCAAATAATGAAAGAAAATAGAGAACTACGGCACGTCATCAAAGTCTACAAGTGTCAATCCCCCCATCCATTATGCTTCTTGGTCCAGTCTTGAATTTCTTTGAACAGCTTTCTGGTGTCGGGATGCTTCGGTCTCTGGACTAGCTCTTGAATGAGAAGGTCTCTCCTATGCATGATCCCTTCCAAGTATCGGCAATGCAACTCCCAAACATCTTCTCCAGAAACACCATCCATGCTAGGTCCTTCATGTCTACATCTCTTCACTTCAGCTTGGACCTTCAGTTCCTCTATGGAGGCTATGGCTTCATTGAGTTGACCCTCAACTGCTTGTCTCTTGAATACCCCTGACAAGATCTCAGCATCTTTCTTCTTGAGCTTCGACTTCAACTCATCAATCTGAGCTAGATAACCGTCTTCCTTTTTCTTATTCTCAGCCATTGCAGTTTCTCGGTGATTATTGAACCTGTGGATTTTTAACAAAGCTTCGTCCAGTTCCTCCTTCTTAGACTCGAGAACCTTACTGATACCATCCAAAGCTTGCTTCATCCTTCGTCTGGATGCGGCCATGTCGGCTAGCTCTTTTTCTGCCTTAGCAAGAAGCTCTGTCTTCAATTTGGCGGTATAAACAGCTTCACCCCGCTCATGCTTTAACTGATAAATCTCTCTTTTTAGCTCACTATTTTCTTCCCGCAGTCTTTCCTTTTCAGCCCGCAACTTGTTAAACTTCTCTATCTCTACTGTGGTAGGAGGCTCAATCAGTAAGGGGTAAGATGGTGGTTCTACCGGGAAGGGAAGAAGCTCCTCTTCGACTCTCTTCTTAATCCACTCTTTATAGGAAGGGAAAACCCGATTGTTACATTTCCCGAATGAAGTTTTTCCTTTCTTGGTCACCTGTTTCCAAGCATTCAAAACCTTCCTTATCATCTCTTGATCCTCAGTACCATTGAAGAATAAGGACTCTCTGACATCTCGCTCTTCAGGTGGACTCTTCAAAGGATAACCAAATTGTCGGATGACAAGGGAAGGATTATAGTTAATTCCACCTCTTCTCCCTATTAAGGGTACATTAGGGAATTCTCCGTACTTGCAAATAATCTCCATTCCTAGTAAGTCATGATTGAACCAAACAATGTTGTCAGCAGTCAAGCCCATTAACCTCTTTGACCACTTCAGAGAATCCTTCGTGTCAACGAAGGTGCCAGTTTCGGGGAGATGACTCGGAAACCAAGTAGATAAGAGTGGCGCACAGCAACTCACAGTTTTTCCACCCCTATTTTCATTCTTATAGTGGACTGAGTGATACACATCACCTAACAAGGTAGGTATAGGATTCTTCGAAATAAAGATTCTGACAGCATGCATATCCACCATATCAGGAACATTGGGAAACAAAACAATCCCATAGATGCACATAGCCAGAATAGCTTGGAAGCCAGTCCAATTCTTCTCTTTAACATGTATGCAAGCTTGATCAAACAAGAACTTCAATAAGAAACCCTTAGCTCCTTGTTTTTCCTCAATATTACTGCTCAGAACGGATTCACTAAAATGAAGAGCAACAGCCATTTCTTTTACCTCGGGGTGTTCTTTAGAAAAGAATACTATGTCATGCCTGATGGGGATTCCCAAAATAAATGAGAACTCCTCCAACGTTGGGGCCAAGATGTAGTCTTGGAAAGTGAAGCAACGCAAAGACGGATCGTAAAACTGAAGAAGTGTATGAATAACATCCTTCTCATACTTGGAGATATTAAAAACAAACTTCAGAAGTCTCCCATACCCTCCACTAAACTCTGTACGAACTCCGGGGCCTGCCATACTAATCAGCTTGCGAATCAAAGTCAAGGTCGGCTCTGGGAACGAATAGGCAACAGTCTTCTTTCTCTGGACATCCATGCTAAGGTAACCTTAGAAAACCGGAATCAAGAGTAAGATGCAAGCCCTGAAAAATGTCAAACATGTCAGAATGCAAGAGAAATGATATGCTCATGCAAACATGGGATCAAGGCAACACTGCTGGATGTGCTGTGTTGTTAACTGAACGAGAACCACAACCCAGAAAACCAGAATTTCGAACCGCTGAGATAACCAGGAACCCAGATAATCAGACATTGATGAGAAATCCAGAAAAATAGGGTAGGTTGAAGGTTTCGGTTACCTGGAAACCTGCAAACACCCATCCCTCTCATGTGTGGGTACTAGGATGTTCAGTATCCCGGGCTCTCAGGTCGAGAAACAATGATACGTTCACCATTTCTGGTTTGGCATCATCATCAATCGAGGAGGCCTCAACTGATTCTCCAAAGCGGAAGGTCCTCAGCTTTGGCACTGAGGTCGAGAAACAATAGTACATTCATCCCTCGGGGTACAGTACTATCGTCAATCGAGGAGTGCCTCCACTGATTCTCTTCAAAAGATAGGGCCCATCCTATGCGAGTTCCAAAGTGGGCCCTCGGGTACGAATGGATTTGCCACAGGATGTGGTCTGCCACTGTCACCACTAAAGAGGGATGTTTCCACTAAGGTCCTCCATGATCTGTCACCAGAGTCGACAGCTCTCTAGATCAACACCCTAACATGCGCAAGACACACACGTCAGAATGCATCCCAAGATAGCCTCGTCTGGTTGTGAATTTCGTGAACACACAAATGTACCAAGCGGGCACGTAGGTCCCACTACTTTCCACTCTAGTCCTAGGGTATGCTCAAGCCTGGGTATTGGGCTTATCTCTCAGAATAACCCAACCTGCAAAACAGAAATAGCCAGCACAACACAGCAGCATGACAGTAATAAAAATGAAGTGCAATGCAGTAAAAGCCGTAAAAATAAAATACAACAAGTAAAGCAAAACAAAAAAACAAAAACACCCAAAGAGAACAAAGACAAGCAAGCGCTAGGACTGACTCGCTTAGGGATGGACCAGCATAGGTCAACCAGAATCCCCAGCAGAGTCGCCAGCTGTCGCTCCCAGGATTTTCATCCAGGTACAAACGCGAGAGTGGCGCGGAAAAATAGAGTCGCTAGCCGTGTAAATTTATCCCAAGAGAGGGAAAGGGAACACCGTATAAACCTGAGGAAGGCGGAAAGGAATGGTCATCGCAACCATAACCTGGGTTCGGGAGTCGGTTACGCGAGGGGAAGGTGCTAGCACCCCACGCGTCCATCGTACTCGATGGGATCCACACTTGTTGTCTATTCTAAGGGTGAGTTATACTATCATCTAGGGCTGTACTAAGACGGGGGAGGGGAAGACAAAGACAGACTCGGTAGGACGTCGACGTCCTAGGCCTACGTACCCCCTTTGTGCAATGGGGAATTCAGAGTCAACGTAGTTCGGACCAAGTTCTTTTTGTGTTTTTTATGAGCGACGTTAAGTTCGCGTCCGGCAGTTAGGGTCGATGCCTGTTTGCGACTCAGACGGAAGGTAACGTGCCCTTTTTGAAAATATCCTTTAGTTTGACAATCCCGAAGGACAAAAAGGTTTGAAGTTTGTTTGTATTTATTAGGACAGAAGTGACTTAAGTTAGTTTATAATTTGCATTGCACCAAAGTCTAGGGCACAGGGGCGAATACTTAACGCATCGTCCCAAGACAGGACGCTCGCTAAGCACTCTAGAAAGATGAGAGGAAGTCCCTCATTTCTCATTCCCCATGCTTAAGGCTTGTGCGCAATACACTTTATCCTTATTAAGTATTTTCAAGAAGTTTGAGATGAGAAGAGAGAAGACACTAAGGAAACTCTAAGGGGAAACTAAGGGTCCTAATGTTGTCATGCATGGGTGACCTACGGTTAGTGAGGTTTGACAACAACCTAAGCCTAAAGGAGAGAAAAGATGAGAGAAAGAAAGAATAAAGGTGAACATGGACACTTATCCATACCCTCAAATAACTTACCTTAGTCCCTGCATAAAAGGTTAGTACGAAACAGACATACGTAACATCAAGGCAAATGGAACTCAAACAATGACATGAAATAGTGATTAAGTGACCTGTAACAGTCCAAACATGAGTTAAGAAATCAAAGAAACAAACCCCCAAGCAATGGCACAAGTGCCTTTTCAAATAAGGTAACCAGACATGATTAGAAATACGCATACAAGAAGATCTCACATAAAGAGCAGTTAAACAATTAGCAAAACATGTTGTAAAATCACCAAATAAATTATCAATATTGCCCAACCAGGGACAAACAACATATCAAAAATTCCTGCAAAAACTCAAGAAGTTAGTCACTCAAACAATTATGCAAAGCCAAGAGAGGATCATGGTTCAACATGCAAAAGGAAAAGACTAAAATGCAATATGAAATAATTTTAAAAATGAAAGAAAAATATTTTAATGCACTTCAGAATGTTATCTAATAAATGCAAAAAGAACGGATTGAAAATATTTTATGGATGCAAAGAAATAAAATAAACAAATTTAAGTATGCATGATATGAGTAGTTCAAAAAGAAAATAAACAAATATTTAATTTAGATGATAAAAAAAATAAAATAAAAATAAAAAATAAAATTTGGAAAATTTTATAAAATGATAAATATGATTCATGAATTTTTTGGTAATTTTTTAATGCAAAAATCTATTTTTAATAATTAAAAATGAAATAATGTAATAATTAAATAAAAAGAAAATAGAAAGGAAATGCAAGGGGGGTGCGTTAAGAAATTCATTCACGTTGGAATAAGGAAATGGGCTGAAGGGTGGGGTGTAGGAAGCAGGCCCAGAACACTAATCCATCAGCGAAAATAAAAATAAATAAAAAGAGGTGCACGTGGGCCTCAGTCAACCCAGTTGACTCACCATCACCATTGGATCAATCCTGCGTTCATTAATTAGTCAACATAATCTCAAAGTATTTATAATTAACGGTTAGGATTAGCAAGCACACCATAACAAGCAAACACACGCGCGTACCAAATTGTTCAGCGTACCATGCTCTCCCATGTGCCAGGCACGTGTTTTTTTTAATGGGTTGGCACCATTCCAACCGTATGATTCATCAAACGTGTAAGATTAGGTCAATGAAAATAACAGTAGGCATGATGAGGGCGCATGATCTGATGGCACATGGTACTTACCGCGGGGTAATGAACATGAAATCAAATAAAATAAAAAAACAAAAATAAAAATGTGGCGTTATGATAGCCATTGGATCAAGCACACGAACGACCTTGATTTCGTCTTCCTCGTGGAAACCCTTGGCCGGCCGGAGCACCACCCAGTCGCCGGAGCCCTAGCTCCGGCCGCCCCCACGGCCACCTGCAACTCAAAAACAACCCAGAAAACGCAAGTGCCTATACCATTCTATCCAGAATTTCATGAGGGTTACAAATATCCAATCAAAATTTGAAAATGATCAACACATAATAAAAAATGCATGAAATAATGTTAGGGTTCAAAACTTTAAACACACCATATGCACACAATACATATCCAAAATCAAAACGAATTATATCAGGGTTATCGGTGACAATCACACATCAATATGTGCATCAAAAAGGAGAGTTTTATGACAAAGGGTGGTTGGTTCGTGCTCTAGAGATCCCAAGGGTTCTGATGGTGAAAGAATTTTGTGAAAACTCCTTGTAGATTGAGAGATACGAATGTGAGATGCTTTAGGGTTCAAGCTTTGGTTATCCTCCAAAATCACGTGAATGAAACCCTAACCAGTGCATGAATGAGTTTAAATACCTAGGTTTAATCCATTGATCAGCATTTGGGCCTTGGGGATTCTTTGTTTAATGAATTTTGGGCAATTTTGGAAAATCACATAATGTGAGATACACCTCCTTCCATGCATGGATATCCAAATATTTCATGATGGATCACTTATGTTTGAATTGCTAACCACACCTGAATTTGATTTGGGCCTTGAAACAATTTGATTCATGATTTTTAAATAATTTGGCAATTTGGCATAATGGAGAATAAGTGAGGAACATACCATGGATTCACTTGATTCAAAGGCCTATAATGACCCTTATGGATTGTCCTTTGATGTTAAAAAGTGCCTTGAAGCAATGGAATTAATTATAGGTCCATATGTCCCAAAATGTAAAAGTTGTGAAAATGAAACCCTAAAAACCACTTTTCCTTCTTTTGATCATAACCTGAGCTTCACAAATGATATGGAGACCCACTAGTGCTTGTTGGAAAGAGGAGAAAAATATATTCAACTTTCATGTTGGAGAAAAATTCATTTGAAGCTTCTTTGATGATGAAAAGTCAAGGTGAATGTAGTGTAGGAACTTGCCCAAAAAGGAAACTTTCAAATTATAGGTCATTTCCATATTTAGTAACTTTTGCACCAACCCTTGATTCTTGATAAATGGCATGAAACTTGACCCTTGAAGACCATATGAGGATGTGAGACCTTGAAAACCCTAGAGAGAACCTCAAGATTCCACAGTTGACTTCCCCTCTCACTATTGACTTTTACCCAATTCACCCAATTCTCAATCCATTGGCCAATTGAACTTCTCCTGACCCAAACTGATGGACAATCTCCCATTCCTAGATACTTAGGGACCCAAGGAATACCATGGAACCAAGTCTTGCCCAAAAAATAGGAATAATCTGACTTTATAGCAAACCCTAGTTTTGGTACCCTCAGTTTAGGAGGAAATATCACAGTCTCCAAATCCAAATTCCTCTGATTATGATGTGTATCCTCTCCAAAAAAGATAGGATATGCCCTTTGGTGATGATAAAAACCCAAGGAGCTTGCCCATTGGAGCAATAAACCCAAGAATCTCAAAACCCTAGTTTCTGCACTGGTTAGGAGAAAGTGATCCACTTGAACTCTCTTGCTTGACCCCTTTGAAGAACATCTTCTCCTCTTGAACTTGCCTTAGGCACCTTGACCCCATTCTAAGAACCAATGATATGCACACATGATAATGCAAAGACGAAGTGAAACATAAGCCAGTTAGTAATAAAGTAAGGAGGGCAAATTTTGGGGTGCAACACCCATATGGAAAAAGGCCACGGGGAAGAAAGAACTTTGAGATCTAATGGCGGTACATGAATTTTGTCGGAGTATATCTGACACTTGTGACACCTCCTCATGTACTTGTAGCAGTCGGATTCCATTGTCGACCAATAGTACCCTGCTCTTAGGATTTTTCTCGCCATTGCGTGTCCATTGGCATGAGTGCCAAAGGATCCTTCATGAATTTCTTTCATAAGCATGTCTGCTTCTCCTCTGTCTACGCATCGGAGCAAGACCATGTCAAAATTTCTCTTATAGAGAGTGTCACCGCTCAGGAAGAAGTTTCCAGCCAATCTTCTGAGGGTTTTTCTGACTTTTCTTAGTGCCCCAGGTGGGTACTCTTGTTTCTAAAGGAAGCATTTGATATCATGATACCAAGGTTTGTCGTCTAGGACTGCTTCAATTGTGAAGATGCAAGCGGGCCTTTCAAGGCGCATTATGTCGATCTTAGGTAAGTTGTTCCATTGACCTACACTAATCATGGAAGAAAGAGTGGCTAATGCATCTGTCATGTGATTCTCATCATGAGGGATATGATGAAACTCAACTCTGTTGAAGAAAGGTAGCAACCTTCTTGCGTAGTCTTTGTAAGGAATCAATCCTGATTGGTATGTGTTCCAATCTCCTTTTATCTGATTGATGACCAAGGCTGAGTCGCCGTATACGTCCAAGTTTTTGATCCTTAAATCAATTGCTTATTCGAGACCCATAATACAAGCTTCGTATTAGGCCTCGTTGTTCGTACATTTGAACGTAAGTCTGGTAGTGAAAGGAATGTGGGTACCCTGAGGGGTAACAATGATTGCCCCAATTCCGTTTCCATAATGATTAACTGCTCCGTCAAAGATAAGTCCCCATTGGGAACCTGGTTCTGGCCCTTCACTGGGTAACGGTTCATCGCAATCTTTCATTTTTAGATACATGACATCTTCGTCTGGGAAGTCAAACCCGATTGGTTCCTGATCGTCAATCGGTTGATGAGCCAAATGATCGGCTAAAATACTTCCCTTAACGGCTCTCTGAGCGTGGTACTCTATGTCATATTCTGATAATAACATCTGCCAACGGGCGATTCTTCCCGTGAGAGCAGGCTTCTCGAAGACGTACTTGATTGGATCCATTTCGGAGATTAACCAAGTAGTATGACGAATCATGTACTGACGAAGACGTTTGGCTGCCCAAGCCAAAGCACAACAAGTTTTCTCAAGCATCGTGTACCGAGTCTCGCAATCGGTGAATTTCTTGCTCAGATAGTAGATGGCAGACTCTTTCCGTTTGGTTTCGTCTTGTTGGCCAAGTACACATCCCATCGAGTCCTCCAGAACTGTGAGGTAAATGATCAGTGGTCTTCCTTCCACTGGAGGTGATAGAATTGGCGGATTCAACAGGTATTCCTTAATATATTTGAAGGCGATTTGGCAATCTTCTGACCAAACGCAATCCTGGTTCTTTTTGAGTAATTTGAAAATCGGCGCACACGTGGCGGTCATGAGGAATATGAATCTGGAGATGTAGTTCAAACGTCCCAGGAATCCCCTGACTTGTTTTTCAGTTTTTAGAGAAGGCATTTCTTGAATGGCCTTGACCTTGTCAGGATCGACCTCAATCCCTTTCTGGCTGACGATGAACCCTAAGAGTTTCCCTGAACGGACACCGAAGGTGCACTTGTTAGGATTCAAGCGATAGAGAAAATGCGAGTGTGTGCAGTGTATTTATTTTACTGCTTATTTTTATTATTGATTTGTTTTTTAGGATTACCATTTTCTGAAAAAGCAAAAAGAGAAAACAACGATTAATGCGGAAATTACAAAACGACATTATTTTATTAATGAACAAGACGATCCTTGAAACTACAGCCCTATAAAACAAAACTCTGTCGCTTTGGACAAAGCGAAGAGGGAAATTTACAGAAAGTGAGCCCTATCAAAACATTTGTTTCACCTGGGTAGGGTGAAAGGTTAAAGATGGCAATAACTTTGACTGATGAACGACCTTCGGAACCTCGATGGCAACCCATTGGCGGCGAACTCCTCGCTGAATCACAAAGTCTGACACCTTCCTTGATTTGTCTTCAGAAATGACGTTGATTTCTGGTGGAGCAGGATCATTGGAATCTGTCTCCCAGGCAGAGTTGTCGTAGGAGGATTCCTCTATTGTATTATGCAGAGTAGTTGTGCTCTCAGCGGTATCTCCCCATCCAGTTGGCTGGATATCTTCGAGCCTGATACGAGAGCTTTCGGGAGCAGTATACTTGACCATATAGTCGTATTTTCCACTCGGTTGTCCCAAGGTGTCCCACACTTCTTTGGAACTGGAGGGGTCATCTCTCTCGATGACGTTAACCTCAGGAAAGTCATAGTTGATGAATTCAACTCCTGCAAACGTTGCAAATTCATCGTTATGTTGAGTAGTTTCTGAATGACCTGGGTGTTGATCCCATGACATGGTGGGGACACAGGTATTCTGTTCAATGATGCTCAACTGATTTTCATTACTCGGCTGACTTTCTTGCCCCAAGTTTCCTGGGTAAGGCTGCCACATTGGTAGACCATCCATTGAGCCATAGTAGTTGTAGTCAAAGTTGTCTTTCATCATAGTGTCCTCCTCTAATGAATTTGGCGGAGCACGGCATCCTTCCGGATCACAATCTCCATAGATCATTTCGACATCTGACCGTGGTATAAATCTCAGACTCTGTGCGAGATAGAAAAATGGTATAGGCACCTCTTCCTGAGACATATAACCGTCCCCGTTAATGTAGGACTTCCATTCTTCATCTGTGTCAGAGGGATCTTCCTCATTGATAGCATGTACTGCTTGAGATACTGGGTGAAGGAAACCTCCACTGTGAAAGAAGTTCTGAATGGGATGAAGACTTCCATCGCTGGCAGCTGTCTGGGTACAGGTTGTAGAAAAACCAAGACCCTTCTTTGTTCTATTGTCACTAGGAATGACAAGCTATCCCCATCCTGTCGTATCGATACTCTCGACCACTTTGATAGCATCGTTGTATGAGGAAATCGAGGTTCCTCCTTGGAACTGATTGTTCTTGCTCACCGACAGTGCTTGGAACTGAGTTCCAATAACCTCCTCGGGTTCTATACCAGCAGATGATGACAAGTTACTCACGAGCAAGGCATGTTCTCCACAGACTGTGACAAGTTGATCGTTCTGAATGAACTTTAGCTTTTGGTGGAGGGTTGAAGTAACCGCTCCAGCCTGATGTATCCAAGGTCTTCCTAATAAACAACTGTATGTTGCCAGGATGTCCATGACCTGGAAAGTGACTTGGAAAGTGTGAGGACTGATAGTTATGGGAAGATCAACTTCGCCGATAACTGTTTTTTAGATCCCCCGAACGCTTTGACGACGACCTCGCTGATTCTCATCGGAGGGCCTTTGAATGATAATTGCATCAAAGTGGACTTCGGCATAACATTCAGGGCTGACCCTGTGTCTACCAGTACGCTGGCTAAAGCATCGTCCTGGCAGTTAACTGTAATGTTGAGCGCCATGTTATGACGGCGACCCTCTTCGGGTAATTACCCATCACTAAATCCCAAATTATTGCAGGAAGTGATGTTAGAGACAATGCTATCGAACTGTCTGATTGTTACATCCCGTTCCACAAAGGCTTGCTCCAAGACTTTCTGTAGAGCCTCCCTGTGGGCTTCTGAATTGAGTAACAGTGATAATACCGAGATCTTTGAAGGAGTCTGTAATAGCTGATCAACAATATTATATTCACTCCTTTGGATGAGCTTCAGCATCTCATCATTATTTTTTGAAAGGTCGAGATTACTGGAATGACCGACTGGTGGATCGGGAGCTTCCTTCTGAAGTTCCTTTTCTTTGTTGGATTCCCCAACCCCTCGGTCGAAGATTCGACTGCTCCGTGTTACACGACTAATGTCTGCAATATTCACGACGGAGGGTAATGGAATTTCCTTTCCATTTTCAATTGTTGTTGCACCGTATTTGTAAGGGATAGCCTTAGTTGATTCATACGGTAGTGGTCCCGGCAGATAGATGACTATGGGAACCTTCTGATTTTTCTGACCATCATAAGTAATCTCGATCCGTTCCCGGTTGGGAACTTTAGATTCGTCAAGTAGAGGGATAATGGCAAAAACATCCCTGGTCCTGTGATGACCAAAGATTGTGACAACATCCTCAACTTGATCGGCAAGGTAGTTCGGCGTCCAGGTGATGGGTCCAGAACCCGGATACGGATGAATCTCTCCACGATCCACCTGCCCCTGAAGAGCTGCTCTCACAAGGTAGCACCCTTGGTTACTTTCCGAACAGACACTACAATGCTCATAGTTGTGTGGTGGCACCTGGCCACGCCCACTTTGAATACAATGTAACCTCACTAGGTTAGCTTCCATTGATCGGACATCTTGACTCTGACGTCGAGTAGGATTCCTGTTATTGATACTAATATGATGAGTATCTTCATCCATATAAATTGGCATCCACCAGTGATTTAACAAGTGCTGAAGTGCCTCCTGGACAAGGGTACAACCTCGATCGTTTTCGCAACCCGCTTTACAGCTTTGATAGTCGTGTGATATTAAGAATCCGAGTCGGACCTGCTCAGCATGTAGCTCTACCAGGTTGGTATTCATCACGCGAATATCGAAGATCTGAACCATGTTGATCTGATAAAGGTTCCTATCATGGTAGTCTTGGATCCATCCAAGATCCATCTGATGCTGCAGGGCCTCTTGTATGAAAGAGCATCCCTGTTTGTTTACCGAGCAAGTCAGACAGGAACTATAATTGTGCCACGGCAGATTATGATACTGGCTTTTCCTTGAGTGCATTGCCACCAAGTTGACATTCATCGCACGGATACCGTGGTTCTGAATGACATTGGAATTCATGTAAACCATGTTAACTCCACGAACTCGGTGCTCATGGATCCATCCGAGATCCATTTGTTCCTGTAGAGCTGCTTGCACCACAGAACATCCCTGGTTGTCTTTAGAGCAGATATCACACTAGTGATAGTTATGAGGTGGCACATGGCCATATCCACTCTGTCTACAATGCATCTTGACCAAGTTGGTTTTCAATAAGAGTACATCGTGAATTTGATAGACATTGTTAGATTCTCCTTCTATCAAATTGACTGCAACCTTGTTGTGTTGAGGCAGCGGGTTCGTAAGAACATTAGGATTTGTATCCTTGAAAGATAAGACCCCGCTCCTAACAAGCTTTTGCACGTCGGATTTGAAATTGAGATAATTCTCAAAGTTATGCCCTGGACCTCCTTGATGATAAGGGCAAGTTTGATCCACCTTAAACCAAAAAGGTGGATTTTCCGGTACTGTAAGAGGAGATTTAGTCTGAATGTGCCCCTTAGCCAGTAGTAACGGAAACAGCTCTGCGTACGACACGGGTATAGGATCAAACCCTGATGGTCGTGTTGTACGGTTGTTGTTGTATGGAGGATGAGCCTGCTGAAGAGGTTGTTGTGTCCTTTGCTGATTAGGTTGGCTCTGTGCAACCTGAGGTTGATACGTAGGAATAGGCGCAGGGCTGATAGCAGGAGTCACAGCTGCTACTGGCTGATAACGTCGCCTTTGCTTTCCGAAAGAGATATTCCCAATATCTTTCTCTTTTTTCTTAGGGAGAGCACTACCGTATTTTTTAGTACTACTTGATGATCCAGCGTCTTTTGCCAAACGTCCTTCTCGGACAGCTTCCTCAAGACGTACGCCCATGCCGACCATTTCGGTGAAGTCACTGGGCGCACTGGCAACCATTCAGTCGTAGTAAAATGAGCTTAAGGTCTTTAAGAAGATCTTTGTCATCTCTTTTTCCTCAAGAGGTGGACAAATTTGAGCGGCAATCTCACGCCACCTTTGAGCATACTCCTTAAAGGTTTCCTTGTCCTTTTGTGACATTGATCTAAGTTGATCTTTGTTGGGTGCCATGTCCAAATTGTATTTGTATTGTTGGACGAAGGCAGTGCCAAGATCTCTGAAAGTAATGAAAGTAATGAATCATTAGGTCCTGATTCTCCGTCTGAGCTGACATTCGCCGAGCGTACATCACCAGATGGCTCTAAGGGCAAGAGTTACCCTTGTACTTTTCAAAGTCGGGCACTTGAAATTTGTGCGGAACTTTCACATTGGGGACCAAGCAGAGGTCTGCGGCATCCTTTCCAAATAGATCCTAACCGCAAATGGCTTGCAGTTCCTTCTGCATTTCCAGGAACTTCTCCTGGAATTCCTCCATTCGGTCAAACATAGTTTCCTTTTTACCAGAAGGTATCTGTGGAATCTGTCCTTCCGGGACAGTGTGCACCACAAGGGGTGGTACCGTGACTACGGCAGTGAGTCTTGGCATTTCCCGAAGTTTGTAACCTTCAGGAGTCTTCAGTATGCCTCTAGCATCTTCGTTTTCCCGAAGTTTGTAACCTTCAGGCCCAGTGGCTTCTGTTGTGATTACCTGATCTTCAGTGATCGGCGGAACATATCCTTCCGGGATATAGTTAACAGGCATGCCCCAAGGACGATCTTTCGGTATTTGATACCTAGGATCATACTTCTCCACTATGGGCATCGAGGTGATCTCTGAGATCACAGTACTTTGTAGCTGAGCTTCTGCCATGGCTTGCATGTCGTTACGAAGCTTTCTCATATCCTCTCTCAGAGCGTCGAGTTCTTCTTTCAACTCTCTATTTTCTTCCTCAAGATCATCCATCTTTTTCTGATGATTGGCCCGAGTATTGTATGAATGAGACAGTTTGACTCTAGAATCGAGATACAAACGTCAGATTCGCAGGGAAGAAGAATATGTGATGTGAGAATGATGAATGCAATGATTATATTAATTATTTTTTGGTTTAATCAAAATAAACTTCGACAATTAGATTGCAAATATCAAACAGCGGGGAAACCCCTTTTTATTGAATTCAAAGGATTACAGAAATGGAAATACAGTAGATTACAAGGTGCGGAAATAGAAACCTAAGTTAATGGGTCCCGAGGCCTCTCTGAAGAGAAATCGGGTGCTGACTCTGGTACTTTCTTTTTCTTTGACCGGGGCTCTTGGGCCGTTGTCGGGTTGTCATTCCTTTTCCAGGTGAAAGGAGCGAGCAAATTCCTTTGGTCATCTTGATTCTCTACAGCATGTTGCTCTAAAATTTTAATCAGAGCATCTTTCTCTTTCAGTAGTTACTGTATTTTGATGCACTCTATGTCGAGGGTGCGGTACTTGTTCTTCCAAGACCTTCTCTCCTTTTGAACTTTGTTGAGAGTAACCTGAAGCTTTTCAGTTTCCGTCATGAAGTACATGACAGACTCCTTTGGCGGAAGAATTTTGTAACGAGGATAAGGCATCTTTAGCTTGAGAGCTCTAGTTTGTACCCAATGGAGATAAGGCTCCACCGAGACACAGTCCGGTTTTCCCAGAGACTCTTGTCCTTTCTTATGAACGTGTTTCCAAGCGTGCACTATTTCCATCTTTAGTGCTCTGTCGTTTTCTCCTTCCTTGAAGAAAAGACCTTCCAGATGAACACCCCGTGGGACGTGTCTCATCGGGTATCCAAATTGACGAAGAACCAATACCGGATGATAGTTGATTCCTCCCTTAGTTCCTATGAGGGGTACCTTGGGGAAGTTTCCACAAGGATTAATGATTCTGATTCCATCATAGATCCTATTACACCAATCTATATCAGAGTTGGTAAGAGACATGATCTTCTGCGACAAACGTAAGGCACTCTTATGATCCCAAAAAGCAGCATACTTGGGCAAGTGGGAGATAAACCATTTGTAAAGCAAAGGTACACAGCATGTGATCTCCCCTCCGCTGTACAAATTTCCCAAGTGTACAGAATGATACGCATCTGCGAGCAAAATTGGTACAGGGTTTCCAATGAGAAAAACCTTAATGGAGTTGATATCGACGAAGTTATTGATGTTGGGAAACAAAAATAACCCGTAGGTGAGCAAGACGAAGATGCTTTCAAAAGCAGTCACGTTTCCTATACTGGCAAAATACAGGGCCTTCTTTGTCAAGAACTGGACTGGCAAACCTTGGATGCCACCCTTAGTGGTTAGGTGAGTCCTAACCTCAGACTCGTCCAAATGAATTGCTCTTGCGATGGTCCGATTCTTTGGAATTTCTTCCAGTCTAGAAAATGGAGCTCGATCAGTAATGTGTAGATCAATCAGATGAGAATACTCCTCCAGCATTGGTGTGAGCTGGTAATCCGGGAATGTGAAACAGTGATAAACTGGATCATAAAACTGAATGAGCGCGTCTATGATTCCCTCAATCACATGGACTCTTAACAGTGGTAGCAAACCTCCGTGCTTGGCTCTGAAAGCCTCTTGGTTTGTGATCATTCTCTCCAATCCTCTTAAATCCTCTAGTTTTGGAATCCTGAAGGTGTACTTATGAGTTATCCTTCTACCGAAATCCATTAGCGCAATCCTTTTCTCTGATATTTGCAATCACAGTCTTAGTTTATTTTGAAAAAACAGAGAGACTATAAGAGAAATTTTTTTAATGTTTTAATGTTTTTTAAATGAATGCATGAATGCAGCACACAAAAACATAGAAAAAACATGGGGTCAAAGGGTCGTTATCATGAAGTCAAGGCTCTACCCATCCCCAAAGGTTTATACTAGGGTGATTTTTATACCTGTACTCATTATCATCAGCTCCTCCCAGGAAAGCAAAACAACAAGCGGATCGCCAGCGAGTTGTAGAGTGATCTTAGAGTAAGTGCCATTCACCGAGAATAGATCACCAGCCTCAAATGAGGGTAGTATCACGTGACAACTATTCCCGATAGTTTCCGCACTACAAAAGGGTTTGGCTCCTCAGCTTATCAGACATCACAATCGGCCAATTGTCTAGGTGAGAGAATGGGTTGCATTGGTCAGCCTCCACTGATGTTGATGGTCGACCTCGTCGCCATCACTTATCTTAAGTGTATACTCAATCTTTCCACATGCGGCATCACACGCATTCCCATTAGCACAAAAATAAACACGTATAACAATTAGGAAAAGCAGTATATATATTTGTCCTAATCCTCCTAGACCTTTAAAGCTATGAATCCTAAGTTCCTGACAGAAAATGGTTTCCCGGCGGAGTCACCATCCTGTGGTTTCATTCCAAATTAACGGCGTTTTGACCTAAGATCCTAATGACGTCAAGGTTTCTACCTAGGGGACAAAAAAAAGAACAAGATCCCTAAAGAGGCCTGGGTATTCCCCAGCAAAGTCGCCATTTTTCTGTAGCGAGTGATTTTTGGATGTGGTTGCGAAGCATGATCGCTCTGGTACTACAGCTCGATTCATTTTTTATCCTATTAAAGCTAATGAAGGAAGGGAAATAGATGTCTCCAATTAACCCTGCTTGCATACTGAGATTAAACAGTCAAAACTGTTGGTTTACAGATGCTACAAAGATTCGGGGTTTCTCCTAGGTTATTTTGTTGACGAGGGGTGCTTTAGGCTATCTGTTAGGATGTTAGGACGAATGTATGAAAGTATGGGATTTTGGGTTTTTGTTTAGTGTGCTCGCTAAGATTTTTTGTTTCAATCTTATGCCTACGTATTCCCGTTTACCGAAACAGGGAAATCAGAGCGTTCGTAGTTCCTCCTATTCTATGGGAGGAAATGGTTGTTTTGGTGTCTTGTTCAAAGCCCAAGATGTGAAGCGAAAAGGTGGTTTATATCTTGTTCAAAGCCCAAGATGTGAAGCTAAAGGTATATTTGTATCTTGTTCAAAGCCCAAGATGTGAAGCTGAAGGGTCTTGACTTTAGAGAGAATTTGTCATCTCTAAAGAGGGTCTGTTTCTCATAACTGTTGGGTGACTGACTGTAAAGGAGGATTACTTTAACCGGGATACGCGGATCCTAGCAATGCCATAATTTCCTTTATAGGGGATTTTAACCTGAAGGAGAAGACTTTAACTCAGTTTAGAGCAATGCCATCTTTCCTTAGGAATTTCTCATACTAAAAGAGGGACATTTGCATGGATGTAGATGATCCAGAGGCTTGCCGCTTACAGCAATTAGATGAAGGGGAAGGAGTTGTTGATGTTTGTGTACTGTGAACGAGGCACAACTTTGATGCTAAAAGGTTAATTGGATCAACCAGTGGTTTTCTTATACAAAGCCTAAGAGGAGGCTATTATGTGTCTCGTACAAAGCCCGAGAGAGAGGCTAAAAGGTTTTGACCCGACGATGGAGTCTTGTGGTATCTCGTATAAAGCCCGAGATGAAGGCTACTTGACTTAACAAGAGAGTTTTTTTGTATCTCGTACGAAGCCCGAGGTGGAGGCGAAAGGGTGATTGACTCAACGAGGGAGTCTCTTTATGTGTCTCGTACAAAGCCCGAGAGAGAGGCTAAACGTTGTTTGACTCCGCTGGGGAGAATCATTGTATAAAGCCCAAGAGAGAGGCTATTGTAACTGGAGAAGGATCATTATACAAAGCCTAAGAGGAGGCTATGGTTACTGTTTCAGTTGAGTGACAGGTCTAGTATGCTGATTTAAAGAGAAAATTAGTTCTTATATGAGCAACACTGTACTCGAGGATTTGATTCGTGGATCCGGGTTATTCCTGTTCTTTAAGGAAGTGGGATATCCAAAGGGTATTGAGACTGTCCGAGTCTACGGGTTTTCTTCCTATTTAACGAAGGGGTCACTTGAGAATGTCTTTGAGACTCAAGGATGTTAGACAGTCCAAGTCTAGAGTTTCATCTTTTGTATTATGCTTTGAGAAACAGTAGTAGACTCTTTGAAAGGACTGTTCTATGCAAATGACTAAGTTCTGTTCCTATACCTCTAGGAGGTCGTCGGGACAATTTGTACGAAGGCCAAGAGGAGGCTGGAAGCTTTTAAGAAGCCGAGAGTTCCTTGTATGAAGCCCAAGAGGAGGCTATCATTCCCAGAGGAAGAGATCATTATACGAAGCCTAAGAGGAGGCTGTGAATACTTCTAAGAAGCCGACGGGTCCTTGTACTAAGCCTAAGAGGAGGCGGGGTTGCTTTTAGGAAGCCTGTGGGTCCTTTTACGATACCCAAGAGGAGGCCGATGCTTTTAAGAAGCCCGTGGGTCCCCAAACCCCGAGAAATTCAAGACAGGCTATTCACAAGGAATAGATCAAGCCAGGAAAGTTCGAGAATTTGGAAGAAACTCAAAGATTCCATTCACGAAGAATACATTCATCTCTGGGAATAGAGTTTCTTGACAATTTCTAATGAGGACAGCTGAAGAGAAGACTGTATCTGGTGATCCTATTGGGGATCTAGTTGTCTATTTCTATGAATAAACGAAATGGCGTCACCTAGTTCTAGACGTAGTTGTCGGGGAAACTCGAAATATCTATACTATTATTTACACAGTTGATATGAGTTTATGAAAGAAGACTTACAGTGAAACAGCCCCACAATACAGTTATATGTATATGAAAGCGGTAAATGAAAGCAATAACCACTTACTCGGTTGTAGAGCTTCCATGCTGTTTGGTTAGTTGTTCAACAAAGAAAGATTGAAAACAACAGTATATTCAAAATCAAAGGAGAAAGTGCTTTGAAAAAGAAAGATTTGGGGCTTACAGCTCAAGGAGAGGCCCAGGGTTTTATCAGTGAGCGCACTGTTTGAATTTGTACAGAGGGACTTATACAAGTGACTGAGGCCCAAAAATGATTTGGTCAAAAAAAAGGATTGGGTCTTACACTCTATTAGAGGCCCAAAATGTTTTGAAAATGATTTATAAGGGTTGAATTAATCCAAAAACCCTCATTTGTTTTCAAAATGTGTTTTAATTGAATAAAAATTCAATTAAAATGATCAAAATTGTTTAACATAGGAAAAACAAATTGTGATCTTGGATTAATGCTTCAAAAATTAAGTATTGACCTACAAAACAATTAGAAAGCATTAAAAGTTGCAAAATCAAGGTGGAAAAAATATTTTAAATGTCAAAAACAATTAAAACATTAATTCTTTGCAAAAATATCAATTATATAAAATAAATAATATTTTTGGGATTTTTTGGGAAAATAAAATATTTTAACATTTTTGTGAATTATTAAAAAAAGAATCAACTCAAAATCATTAAAACTCAGAGAGAAATTAATTTTTGAATCAATTAAATAAAATCACAAAATTCAAATATTCAAATATTCAAAAAATGGCACCAAGAACACCCAAGAACACGCGCGTGTTCTGGGTTTGCCCATATTTGCATTTTCTCTCCAATCTCACTGAATACTTGATTATATCATGTAATCCACATACCAATCAACTCGTTTCAACCTCACGATCATGTCTATGACAATTAATTTCATTTAAATTAAACATATAACAAGAAATCATGAAAAATCCTCAAGAACCCTAATTTCTGCATGAAGGCTAGGATTTTTGATACACGATTCAAACAATGCAATTAATTGAAGGGAAACATTCCATGCATGATTATGAACATATGGCCAAATTATTGTGCAGCAAAAATTGCATGGATCATAGAGTTAGAAGAACTCATGCTTACCACTTGCAGCTGGTGATCGTGATTTGTGTTGGAGGTGTTACAGCTAGGTTCGAATGATCTGGATAGCTTCCCTAGGTGCCATGGAGTGTGTATGAATGCTTGGAATGGATTGAAATGATCTGGAACTTGAGATGGTACCCCAACTGCAAATCTTTCAAGAACTTGAGCAAGTGGTTGGTGATTTTGTGAAATCTGTGTTCCAGATGTTATGTGAGTGTTTGGATCACTTCTATATGATGTATGTGAGGTGTGTGTGTGATTGGTTTGATTGGAAAAGCTCTCAAACTCAAAACCCGATAGTGACTTACCTTAGAAGGCAAAATTGGAGTGAAAGAAGAGATTTTGAGGAAAGCATCTGTTTGATGGCTTTGGTGTACTCAAACTGATCACAATTGAGCTCTATTTATAGTAGAGCAAGTTTGTTTTGGGATCCACAGTGAATGGCAACTGCAGCAGAGGTTTGGCCAATGTTGTCCAATGGAAATCCAAGTCTCCTCTAGCCATTGACTAGAGGTTAGGGCACAGGGCTGTGGTTCCCTTGGTCTTGGATAAGTATTGACTGAATTCAGTTGAGAATGGCTCAGTCCATGCCACCTTGATGCTTCCATTGAATGCTCCAATCCAAAATTGGAGTCTTGTCCCTATTTTGGCCATTCTAGGTTCAACATGCTATTTCTTGTTCCAAAGACTTTGGAGGCTTGGCTCAGTGATTGTCCCCTTTAGATTTAATCCTCAGAGGTGTCCAAGTGGATAGGAGCATTTGGATTTGGCTGATTTTGGCAAATCGACCAAAAATGCAAAATCTGCCTTGCCTTGACAGATTTTAACAAGGCAACTTGCCAATGTCATATCTCATGACTCAAATTGAATTTGGTAATGTTCTTGGCCATTTTGGAAAGCCCTTACATGATACAACAACTGTTTGAACATGTTTGGTTTTGATCTCTTTTGAATCCAAGTGAAAAATCCCCCTACATTTGGCAAAAAGTAGGGTAAAATCTGACTTAGTGAAATTTTCACCAAGTGTTGGAACAAAGTGACTTTTCTTGATTTTGATCACTCCATAACTTAAAATCCATGAGTAATTTGGACATAGGTCAGTATGAAGCTTTTGTAGAGGGCAATGAGATCTACAAATCAAGCTTTGAATGAGGAACAATGGCCTTGTGGTTTAGGAGTTATGGTCCTCCAAAGTTGGCACATTAGTGTCACTTTTTCCATAACTTAGAAATTTTTCTAAGTTTTTATGGTTACCCCTTTTACAAGCTATCCCATTTTCTTTGATTTTTCTTGATGAATGATGATTCAAATCATACATTAACATCATTTTAGGGTTAAAAATCCATTTTGGTGAAAAATCTCAAAAAGTCAAAGTTGACTTTTGTGCACAGTTGACTTTATATCAGATGAATTCCAAACTGTGCAATTCTTCACGAAATCATGTCCTTTACCTAAATCAAACTTAATGGACATTTTCCATGGGTGTCATAGGGTATATTGAATCATGTCTTAGGGCTTGGGAGCATGTCCTGGTCAAAAGTCAAAGTTACAGTTGACTTTCCTCGCGAAACCCTAATTGTGGTGCAGATGAAATTGAGACTTGTTGCTCAAGCTTCTTGGATTAATCCATTGTTCCAAATGGATCAATATAGTTCATTAGAGACCCTCAAACCCTCTCTTGAGGTCTTGGCTCATGACTTGCCCTAAAAGTTAACTTAGGGGTGAATTAGGTCAAGAAACCCTAATTCCTGATTTTTTATGAATGCATCCCCTGAGGCAAAATTGACTTGATGATTGGGTTTATGATGTCCCTTGGAGTATATTAGGTTATGTTTTGGATCATTGGCTGGTGCCCAGATGAAAAATTTCCATCTGGAGGCCTTGGTCGACCAAAACCCTAATTTGGTGACACTATCGATCTTGAGACTTGATCCACCTAGAAGGGAGCAGCTTTGTGCTTGATCCTTGAAGTGGGAGTCCTTTTGATCCATTGTGGATGTTTGAGAGGTTAGACAAGTTGAAGATCATGTCATTCCTTGATTGATCCTTTGTCTAAGAACTCTGAGAGGGCTTGAAACCCTAATTTTGATTGTAGTGAATGCTCAACAACCCTTGAGGCATTTGATGAGGCCTGATGGTTCATCCATATTGTGATGATGATTTGCACAATGATGGGAAATCTAAGTGGTCAAAATTTGGGGTATGACAAATATGTGTCTGCAAAGCCTGAAAATTAGAATATATTCGTTGTTGAGACTAGAGATTATTTACAGCCATTTGCCTGACAAGGTGCTCTAGTGAATGAAATTTATTAGTTCTTTGTTCAGCCATGTTGTCAAAAGGGAAAAAAAATTAACAAAGAATGAGAAAACATAAAATTAATTCAGCAATGCAGCAACAATAAAGAAAATACTGACAATGTCCCTATTAAGAAAAAGAAAGGAAAAATAGAAAAGTGAATAAAATAAAATCTAAAAATTATGAAAATATTACTAAAAATCTAATCAAATCAAATCAGAATAAATATTTACAAAAAATTTCGGATCTTTTTCAAAATATGAAAATAGAACCTTTAGGTAAGGATGTTTTCTTTTGGATACTTATTGTCACTATCCCCTATCTTGTGAAACATCATTCTTGTCCTTCTTCTAACAAGATTCTTATTCCTTTAGGAGTCTTGTTCAGTTCTCTTTATTTTTTATTTTCTCTGTATGGATGTGTGCTGATCAAGCCAAATTTGAGATGAGTTTCCTAGTCAATTCTTCTTTGAATCAACTGGTAGTCATCAATGAAAAGTTTGTGGATTTTGATGAGTTGCTTAAGTTAGGCTTTAACTTCTGGAAGAATGTGAGTGAACAAGGATGGAATGGATACTTTGAGATGCTCTGTGGTTTCACTTATCCAGATCTTATCAAAGAGTTTTGGATTAATGCTTCAATTATTGAGCTGAATTCTGAGTTTGCTATTCTTTCTAAAGTAACTGGTGTTTCTATAAAAGTAACCTCTAAAGCGATTTCTAATGTGATTAATTGTGAGGAAATTGGAGAAATCCCAAGAACTCTTGTTTGGGAACACTATCTTCCTACTTAGCGTATCTTTGTAGATCCATCTAATACATCAGTGGTCTCAAATCTTCGTCCTAATGTTATTGTTTGGAGTCAGATTCTGAATTCAAATTTACTTCCTAAGGATAAGGATTTAGACCTAGTGGACCCTATTGAAAAAGATCAGCTTCTACTTCTCAATTCAAACTTGCAGATTGATCTTCCTCAAGTTATATTTGACTATTTGAAGAAGACTCTTTCTTTCTTTCACAATGGAACCATTTTCTTCATTCCTTTTGGACGAGTTCTTTCAGAATTACTTGTTCGACTGGGAGTTATCATAAGTTCAGAGGCTGATTTGTCTAAAATCTAGAGAGACAAGCTTGAAGCTATCTATGAAAGATTTTGATGTTAGATTTCTGCATAGGTATGTATGCCTTGTAATTGTTAGAACCTTTGTATTAAGTTATCTTAGTTTTTCAGTTAACTGTTGATTATATTTATTTATAGTTGCTCAAGAGAATTAAAAGTAATGGGAGTAAGAACTTAATGCTTGCAACTTTTTCATTAATAATAAGGAAGTGATTACAAATTACTTATACATTCTAGTATGATGGGTTAGCCATAAGGTATCCCCTAGGATCATCTGACATGTCCAGATTATCTAAGTAATCTTGTCATTATTCCTTGGAAAATTTGAATGCCTCCTTTCTTAGTTGATTTATGTGTCTGAACCCAGAAGATCTTCTTCTTCTGTGTGTCTTCACAAAGGATGCTGAAGACACTACTACAACAAACATATACAACAACAGTTAGAAAAGGGATAACATCACGCGTGACCTGCCGTTGTTACGTTGGGTGTGGTTGTATATGCACTACTTACAACCACGGTCTTATGACCGTTGTAGAAAACCTAAAAGCGCGCGATGTATTATCACGGTTAATAACCTAACCGTTGTCATATATAAAGGCACCAGGTTCAATTCCCACCGCATTTAAGTATATAACTATGGTCTTCTATAACAACCATGGTTATATTATATATTATAACTATACAACCACTGTCATAATGAAAAACCGTCGTTAAATTATATGCTTTTTTAAAAAATAAATTTCTACATTTTGAAGTTTTCCATTTTATGATTTGTATTGTTTAAACTCTAACTGAACAGAAACAACAATTGAAGATGTATATTAAAACACTCAAACTCAAATACTTATTTATTTCATCAAATCAAAAATGTTATTTACAACACTCAAAATCAAATGTACATCAAACTATAACAGAACAGAAACAGCAATTGAAGATGTATATTAAAACACTCAAACTCACATACTTATTTATTTCATCAAATCAAAAATATTATTTACAACACTCAAACTCAAATGTACATCAAACATATATATATATATATATATATATATATATATATATATATATATATATATATATATATATATATATTACAAATGAACATCATGTTTGAGAACCCTTAAGCACATTGAACATATACACCCAATGTTTACGAATCTCTACAAAGTCTTCGCATGGGAATGGTGTTTTGTCATTAAAAGTCTACATAAAATATACCTGATTAAGCTCATTATTGAGGACCCATAAGCGCATTGTAAACAATTCATTACATATATAATATATACCTGATCCCATTTATCAACAATCTCAGCGAAGACAATGTTTAACATGTGTTTCATTATATAATAATCACACTCGAATCCCTTTGGTTGTTTCCTCGTCTACAAAAATAAACATTAATTTCATGAATTCTATAAACACACATTCATGTAATAGTATATATAAATGTATGTCACAAGTAATATAGCCACTTACATTAGGCAAGATAAATGTTGGCGTTTTCCTAATATTGTTCAACATATTGTGTCGCTGCACAACACTGTACATTGAAAATATTTTACGGGTTAAACCAGTTACAAAGTCAAAGAAAATATGTCTTACTAAAAAGTTTCATATAAACATAAACTTACCCATTAATAATTTGCTTCATTTTATGCTCGAGTGGTTTATGTAAGGAACACAATGTCGTTATCGTATTCATCTTAAGCGATATGATGATCAATTGCCAATGATCACTGAATAAACACGAGCATATATATAATTAGTATTTTCTAAAAAAACTAACTATAAAAGATAAACCACAAGTTCAAAATTATTACGCATTGAGAAATGGTGCGAAGTAACATTCTTTTCCCCCTTGACCTAACCGTTCTGAAATGTAGGTCTCAATATATTTTGGCTTATTATTTGTCTATCGAATACTAAACAGATCCAAGATGCCATAAATATTGGATTTATTTAACTCTATACATACACGATGAATGTACCTAAATGGTTAAACAAAATTCAAAAAATAAGTAAGGAAATACAAAAATGATAATGTACTATAATGACATGCATGTTCAAATATATACTTACGTGCACCAAACTTGTAATATCCCTACGTCCAGCCAATTATCACCATAGAGAAAATCTTGTATATCATTAGGATAAGAATAGAAGATCTCTACCGATGGATAATGCTCTAGAGGAAGAGGATACTGTTCATCTCTTTCTGCAACCAAAATGTATAACGTGGCGATTTTATTTGTGGAAGGATCCAATAACTCATTGACCTCTTTAGCAGGTGCGGATGAACAATTGCTTCCTTTGGTGCTAGCATGACGTACAACATGTGTTTGGGGAATTTGATCATCAGCATTATTATCATTTTCATTTGTACGTTGTGGCAAGGATCCACTTATTCTTTGCGATAACATATCAATACATAATAAACACATTTCTATCTTTCTAACTTTTCAGATTAAACACAATATATCATACATTTCACACATTTCATATAAAACACTAGAATTTTGGATAAAACATTTATCGCATATAACTCTTCTAACCTTTCTATGTCTTTCTTCCGATTTTCCCGCTAGGCTTCTAACGTCTTCCTCTGCTCTTCTAACTCCTTCTCAACAAGAGAAATATTTTCTCTTTGCTCTTGTAATTTGGAATTATCGGTGCTTTATTTGGTTGGACCAAAGAATAATCTAAGACTGACGCCTTCTCCAACACCACGAACGCGCCCATAATGCTCATCTGTTCGAATAGCCTCAACTAGTATATCATGTCGTGGTTCTGGAACAAGTGAGCCTCCATGGGCCTCCTCAACCAACACATCCTACACAACATGCATGATAATATTAATATTGTAATTACCAAAGCATTTAAATAACACATAACATACGCACAATAAATCATACTTACAATCTTCTCAGCAATTGCTATTGATGCATCTGAGGTGTAAACTCCATTTGGTCTTAGTCGAGCCCTCTTCCACTTCTCATGCCTTGATGGTGGAGATGGGTTGCGATCATGACTAATGGAGTCCTCATCTCCCATTTGTTGCTTTTTTCCTCCATCATTTTTTTCTCTAGTTTTCTGTAACCCCCACGAGACAATCTATGGGGGTAAATGTTTTTCGCTTTATTTTGTATTCCTGCTTGACTTTTAGTCTGTTATAAACATAGTGAAAATATGATTAGTATCTATAAATCATTAGCATCAAATTATCAAGATGAATAAGACTAGTACTAACCAGGAATTTCTCAGAATGACGACCCTTTGCAAACTTTTTCCAAACCTTCTTCGAGAGAAAACTATACCTCACCCATGGACGCTGAAGACCAATCTTAGGATTCCTAATGTAGTCACGTGTGAGCTGTGACTTAAAGCCCCTCCAACACGTACCAGTATGAGTTAACCACTTTGTTTAAAGTGCTTATCACCATCCGTAAACTCAAAGGTCAACTACATTTAAATTAATAAGAATGTATTATAAATTATAGAAAGTCATATCGAAATGATGAAAATTAAAACTAATACCTTAACGTATGTCCATATGTTATCTTTGACCTTAGCTGGCGCTTGTTTCCAATCATCTACCAATATACTAACTTTTCTACGTCCAAGGAACGCAACATAACTCTTAAAAAGAGAAGAGTATTCACCATCAACTACTCTATTATACGAATGAAATGCAATAGGCAATTTGATACCATATTTGTGGACTTTTGTAACTTTGGTAAGCATAGTGGCACCTCTTTGTGATCTTTTATTTTTTATTTGAGTATCACTTGTCATAGTTTCCTCGCCACTAGATGAAGAATACAACGAAGACGATATCTATTTTAAAAAACAGCAACAACCTCAACAAGAACAACAACAAAAACAAACTCTTTCATCTATTATCATATACACATTCAACAACAACAACAAGAACAACAAACTCTTTCAAAGATTATCACATACACATTCAACAACAAACTCTTTCATCTATTATCACATGCACATTCAACAACAACAACAGATTAATCAAGTTTTATGACACAAATTTAACAAGAACCAGAAAACAACAACAACATCAACAACAATGGAAACTGAAGTTTACTGTAGTGCATGGGAAAAAAGTTTTACATACCGTAAACATGATGACTAAGTAAATGTGAGAATTTAGGTTGATATAGATAGTGTTGTTGTTGTACTCCTCCTTGACGATGATGATGATGTTAGTGTTGGCGTTGGTGTGTTAGGGTTGAAAACAAACCGATGACGATGATGATGACTATGGGTTGAAAATGAACAACGAATGCAAAACGATGAACTGATGATGATGAACGGTGATGAATGATGAACTGATGATGATGAAGAATAAATGTTAGGGTTCATATGGTGTTTCGTCACTCATCACTGAATGTTAGGGTTGAAATGGTGTATCGTTTCTCAGCAAATAATGGCTACTGAAGAGACAAGCTAGTTAGCTTGATAAAAATGAATGAATGATACCACCACGATCAAAAATTAGAATTATGATGATATGTTACTTACTAAATTATATTTCATAAATAAGCCCCAGTGTATTATAATTTAAAATATTTAAAACAAAATGAATAATATGTCACAACGGTTTTGCTCAGAAACCGTGATGGTATCTCATTTTTTAAAAATTAAAAATAAATAAATATAAATAGTCGCGACTAAATGTTAAAGAAATAAAACATTTGACACGTTAGTATATTACAATTTAAAATATTTAAAACAAGTCATAACGATTGAGTTGTTCAACCGTGGTGGTATCAAACGTTAAAGAAATGTTAAAAATACAAAGGCGCGACTAAATGTTAAAGAAATAAAACATTTGAGGGTGGTGAGATTCGAACCCATGAAAGGGTGATTATATAACCACGGTCGTATGTGTCATCCATGATTACATCATATCAAATAAAATTATCGCACGTTAAGACATACTGTAACACCCCAAAATTTGCCCTCTTACTTTTATCTAACTGGCTTATGTTTCTTTGCATTTCTTGCATTAGCATTTGTGCATAGCATGGGTTCTTAGCATGGGATCAAGGTACTTGGTTCATTTCAAAGGAGTCTCAAGCCTCAAGATGGTTTGAGGGGTTTATCATATCGGCATAAGATCAAGATTGGCAAGAGATTTCAAATGAATCTTTCTCTCCTAATCAGATGGTCTAAATTAGGGTTTTGGTTCCAAAAGGCTTCTTGGTGGGTTTTGCTTGTTCAAATACATTCTCATGAGGTTCTATATGCTTACAAGTACTCATGGAGGAAAGACTTGGCTAGTGTTTCATTGCGAAAGATGTTCAGTGGATCAATTGCTTGTAGACCAAGAAAAGTCAACAGTGAGAAAGGAAAGTCAACCATGGGTTTTCAAGGGTTCAAATCATGTTTCCCAAGTTCATGTACCTTTATTTGGTCAAGGAATAGCATGGATGACATCATTCTTCAAGAATCAAAAGTTTGTGCAAAAGTTACTAAATTTGGAAAATGACCTATAATGAGAACTTTCCATTTTTGGCAGTTTTTCCACCACATTCAACTTGACTTTTCATCATCAAGGAAGCTTCAAATGAATTTTCCTCCAACATGAAAGTTGAAGATCTTTCTCTCCCATTTCCAATAAGTACTAGATTGTCTCCATATCATTTGTGGTTCTCAAGTTATGGCTAAGGCAAGGCAAGGTGCATTTTGAGGTTTTCCACATGTACCAATTTTCCACCATTTGCATTTTCATCCAAAAGGACTTGTAATGTTTCCAATTACTTCAAGTCATGTTATACCATCAAAGTACAAGTCAAGAGGAGCATTTTTGACCCTTGTTTCATGCCAAACCGTGCCTTATTCATGGTGTATTTAACAAATAAACAATTTGCAAATTTATCCAAATCTCATTGTCCAAGCATTCACAAAGCCCAAGTATAATTCATTTGTGATCAGCAAGTGGAATGTGAGTGAATCATGCTGATTTCATGACCCATGCACGTGTGGATTAGTGGGTACAACACAAATTGCAAAATTGCAAAACCACTCAAAACTCACTAACCAAGGGATTAATCAATTGCTAATCATGATCAGAGGTCTAATGAGGTGTATATAAGCTAACTCACACGCACAAAGCTAAGTCATGCACTCATTCTTGCTCAGAATCCATTTTTCTCACCCAAACTTTCTCTCTTCGAAACGCATTCATTAGAAGGGTTTCTGAAGAAATTTTTTCATATTTGTGACCTACACACTTGGTAGAGTAAGAATCTACCACTGTTTTGAGCTGAGAGTGAGGTTTTCCATAAGTGCATTTCAAGTTGGTTCAAGTTCAAAGTCTTAGATCCAGTCCATTTCAAGCCTCTATTTGCATTTATTTTGCAAATAGAGCTCAAAAGAGGAAGATCTGCAGCTTTTGGAAGGCGCTCTTGGTGTATTTCAAGCTCTATAGATCTCAGGTAAGCTTGCTTTTCATGGTCGTATAACTGGAATTTTAAGTGTGCATTATGATCTATGGAGTTCACTGATGATGCTGATCTTTTTTGTTTTGAGTTTGGACGTGTGGATTGTGTGTATTTTGAGATTTAAGTTTTTGGATCTAAACTTATTGTCTTCGATTTGGTTTATTCGTGCATGATCTATTGATTTAAATGTGATATTTGAGATCCTCATGAAAAACTGAGTGGAACTGTACCTTTATTGTTAATTTCTGGAAATTTTTATGTTGGATATCCGTTAAGGCTACCAGAGAAGACGACCGGAGCCCTAGCTCCGGCGTCTGGTTTATTTTCAGGTGATGCAGGGTTTAAGTGGAGAAGATGAAATCACAGCCGTCCAAGGGTTAGATCTGATGGTTCAGATCTTGCCACTTCATTTATTTTTCTGGTGTTTTATTTAATATGCATGTGTGTCTTTCCATGTTAACTATTGTGCACGCGCAGATCTAGGCCTTTCATCTTACATACTTGCTTGATCTGTTGACTTGATCTGGTGTGTTAGATTAATCCAATGAACCTGATTATGCCAACACATTAAAATGCCACATGCCTATCACGTGTTTTATTTTTGATTTCTGAATGATTTAGTGTGTGTGCGTGCATCATTCTTAGCATGTGCGTGTGGATCTATACCTTTCATCATGGCTACCTAATGATTTTTTTGACTTGATATGGAGCGTTGGATCAAACAGATGGCTTATGTGAGTCCCATTATTTGACTGAGTTCTATGTGGGGTGTGTTGACTTCACTGATGGGTCTTTTGACCTGGGCTTGATATCCACACCTTCCCCTTGAGCCCAGTTTGGTTTTGAACGTGTTTGGGCTGCTGTTTGCACCCCCATGTTCATTTCTTTCTTTTTTATTTTTTTAATTGTTGCATTTTGCTTTTTAATTTTTAAAAATAGTTTTAAGCATCCAAAAATTACCAAATAATTCATGAAGCATATTTAGGGTTTTATAAAATTTTGTCAAATTTTATTTTCCATTTTTATTTTATTTTGTGCATCGGAATTAATTGTTTAGTTAATTTCTTTTTGATTTGTTTCATATATGCACACTCTTCCTTGTTGATTTTTGTTCTCATCATCTATACATGATTTGCATCTCATTCTTTTTGCATCTGTTAGAGGACATCTTGAGTTTCCTAAAAAAAAATTTCTCATATTTTTAAACTCTTTGCGTATTACATTTTAGTCCCTCTCCTTTGCATATTGATTCATGGTTCCTATGTGATCTTTACTTAATTGTTTGAGGTGCTTAACTTGTGACTTTTTGTGAGATCTTTTGACATGTGATTGGCTTCTAGCTTAAGTCATTTGATTTTTAATCTCACAATTTTTTGAATGTCATTTGATATATGTTTGTTTATTTGTGCTTAAATGACTTATGCATGATTATATCTTGACATCTCTTTACACAAGTTGACTTGCCATGCCTATTTGCTTGAATTCCTTTGTGATTCTTTGCATGAGTTTTTGTTATGATGTTTACCCCTGGTTGAGGTCCTTTGAGACTTATTTTTGCAATTTATGAATCATGTTTGGCATGTGCTAAGTGTTGGGACTTTGAGTTTCCATTTGTGGATTGCTTTGGTGCATGTTTTGAAGGTGTTGCTTGATAATTAACCTTGTATGACTTAAGTTTGGTTTGGTATGATATTGATGCATATGCTACTGCCTCTTGAGCTCCTTAATTGGCTTTCATTTCACTTGAGTATAGTTGAATGCATTTGGTTTGAATTGTATGATAAACATCATTGCCATTTGCTTTGTAACTTCTTTGGCGCATAATGTTTCATGTTTTGATTTCCTTTTGCACATGAGAATTGTTGATGATAATATGATCTTGGTTCTGACTTGCACTCATCTTCATCTTGTCTTTCTCATTTCATTTTGATGTGAAGTCCATGTATGCTTAATTGTGTATTCCATACAAGTAGGCTTGCCATTTTTCATGTTTATCTTTGCATGCTTACCTGAATTGTTTTGCATTGATCTTTGAAACATTTTTTATGATTTGAGTTGGACATTTATGATGTGATGTGATTGCTGCCCTTGATTGTATCTCATCTTCTCCTTCTCTTTCTCATTCTTCTCTTTCACTCTCTTCCTCCCATGGATCTCAAGACTTGTTTAAGTCTTGGATTCTCTCCCTTTAGAGCTACCTAGTCCGACTTAATTTTTGATTAAGCTTGGAGTAGGATTAGCATTAGGTTTTAGGTAGTTGTCTCTCCTAAGCCTCACTAACCATAGGTCATCCATGCATGATAACATTAGGACTCTTAGTTTCCCTTTAGAGTTTCCTTTGTGTGTTCTCTCTTCTCATCTCAAAACTTCTTGAAAATACTTAATAAAGATAAAGTGTATTGCGCACGAGCCTTAAGCGTGGGGAATGAGAAATGAGGGGCTTCCTTTCATCTTTCTAGAGTGCTTAGCGGGCATCCTGTCTTGGGATGATTCGTTAATTATTCGTCCCTGTGCCCTAGACTTTGGTGCAATGCAAGTTATGAACTAACTTAAAAAAAATACTTCTGTCTAAAAAACACAAAAACAAATTCAAATCTTTTTATCCTTCGGGATTGTTTGGTTCCAGACCATTTTCAGAAAAGAGCACGTTACCTTCCGTCTGAGTCGCAAACAGGCATCGACCCTAACTGTCGGACGCGAATTTAACGTCGCTCATAAAAACACTTACCCATCTATGGTCGTACCCACGAACTACATTAACTCTGATTCCTCTCTCTCGTCCGATTGAGGATATGTAGGCAGAAGACAGCGATTGTCTTGGCGAGCAACCTTCCCCACAGCTCCCGTTCGAACTACGTTGACTCTGACTTTCCCATTGCACTGAGGGAGTACGTAGGCCTAGGGCATCGAATATGTCCTACCGAGTCCGTCTTAGTCACCCCCATCCCCGTTTTCTTTTGTTCAGCCATAGATAGTAGGACAGCTCACCCTCCATTTAGAAAACAAGCGTGGATCCCATCAAGTACGATGGATGCGTGGGGTGCTAACACCTTCCCCTCGCATAACCGACTCCCGAACCCTGACTATGGTTGCGATGACCATGTCTTTCCCCCTCTCTCTTCAGGTTTATGCAGCATTTCCTTTCCCTCTCTCGGGATAAATACACATTGCTGGCGACTCTGTGTCTTCTGCACCACTCTCGCGTTTGTACCGTTGGATGCGAATCTTTCGGGAGTGACACATACCATCACGGTGGAAGCCTAACCGTAGTAGAATTAGTGTTACCGAAGGTGTATTTTGTAGTAGTGAGAGGTGAGAGCTTCTGAAGTCATCTACATGTTTATAGATCCTACAGCTGCTGCTTTTCTTTCACTTTCCTGAGTTGCTGCATTTAGTATGGTTGTCTCTCTGAAATCTCTCTTTGGGGCCCAGATTTACTTCTACTTGTACATCTTGGTGGTTTGAAGATTAAGTGATTATGAAAGTAAGCTTGCTAAGAGTTCTTATATAGACGTGTTACATACATTGTTTCAAGTGACTCTTGTTTTTATATTGATTAAGTCTTATCAATATCTTAAATGATATATCTTGGAAATGTTATCTAACAGTCAAACCTATTAAAGATTCTTTAATAGCTAAGAATTTTATACTTGACTTGTTTAATTGTCGTTTTTGGTGTCAGTTTTACTTCATTAATGTACTTCAATAACTCTAAAGGAAGTTATTGAAAGTGTATGCAAGCAATCAACAATTTGGTCAAAAATATATTTTTTTTCATTAATTTAAGCAAAGTATTACAAAACATTGACTCATAAGGAACTACAAATGCTTAGTATAGGTCCCTATCTAAGTCATTTTGAGCCTTATGACGAAAACAATTGTCATAGTTTATGTCTTACTCATCTGCATCAATGTCTTCATCCTCTGCCTCTAATATTGGACGGTAGAACATCTTATTGGACCGTCTTCTCTTCCTTGATCTCTTCTTTATCCTTCTTCTAGGCCTCATTGCAGCTTATGGTGAACCTACTCCGGTAGGTTGTGTTGGAGTTGCTGACGACGCTTCTTTAGAAGTGATTCTTGCAGAGGGAAAGGGCTCAGTGGTGAATGCTTTAGAAGCAACTCGTTTCTGAATGTCTTGGACATCTTGTTTCGTAGAGCTCTAGGAGATTTCTATTACCAAAGAAGTCTTATGACTCTCAGCTGATGCTTCCATGATTCTGATGGATGTTGATGAAAATGAACTATGTTTAGACTACTTTTATAATGACTTCTGAGCAACTCAAACGTCTGATTTAATCCTGCTTGATTCTTGGAACAATAACGACCACTAAAAATTTAAGGCATGCACTATACAATCTTTAATGAATTATGTTTCTTGATCATCTTTCAATTTCTTGGAAACTAATCCTGTAATGATGATTTGTGATGGATTTATGATTGTAATTATTTTCTTCTTCTCTTTTTATTTTTCTTTTTGATGTGGCAAAAGGGGGAGAAATAATGGTAAGTATATAATTAGAAACTGATTTCATTGAGTACCTATTTAGTTGTACATATTGGTCATTTATAATTGTCATTTATATTTCTGTTCTTATGATTATCTTGCTCGGGTGACGCATTTTTACTTTCTTGTACATAGAACTAAGGAAGAGCTTACAAACCTTAGCCTTAGCCTATCAGACTCAGAAGGAGCTTACAAACCTCGTATTCTGATGTTGCCAAAGGAAGTTAAAATATTATTTTTGGTTTTCTTAAATATGGAACTAAGGGGGGCTTACAAACCTCAACCTGGGAATTGTTTGACTCAGGGGGAGCTTACAAACCTCAGACTCTGATGTTACTAAGAAAAATGAATTACTTTTTCTTAAGAGTAGTTCCTAGTATGATGTCTACAAAACTCTACTTTAAACAATTGGACTCAAGGGTGTCGCGGTGAAAATTAGATACCATAGTTATTAGTTAACTAGGATCACATTTCTTTTATGTGACCACCATCCTTGATTTATCCAAGGGAAGGGAGAAAGATCAATTACCCACAATGCAATGCAAATGCAAACTAAGATTCTAAAGTTCGGGGGTTGGTTATACCTAGGGAAGGTGTTAGCACCCTAGATATCTGTAGTACTCTACAGGAACCTCTTGATTCATTTTATGTTATATGTTATCTGTTTTGCTAAAGGTTTAAGGGTAGGTGATTTATTTTTATTATATTTTTTTTAACCTAAGTGTGCTCGACAAGATATCGCATCTTATGCCTACATATCCTGTCAGGAGGGAATCAGAGCACTTGTAGTTCCTTATTAAGGATACTAAATTTGTTTAAAGGTTTAGGAGAGGAGATGAGTCATCATCTTAAGAAAACCGCCACAATTTTGAAAATATTTGTATTTTGTGGGGTATGGGATTGTATGTCACTTTCTTTGAGATGATTAACATCTAATTCTCTTGTTTGGAGAATTAGGTGGGCTAAAGTTTAATTAAAGAATCAAAATTGTGGGGGGACTAATCTAGGAAATCTATCCTAAGTTATCTAATTGACTTATCTTAGGGTGTCGATTATGATGCAAATGATATGCACCATGCACAATAACATGGTTATCATGCATGGGATTTTCCCTTGGATATTAATGCGATTAATTGTTTATATTAGGCGAGAGTGCTGGCAAAGTGATGCTAGACTTGTGTCTAGTGATCAGTAGGTTGAATGCGATGCCCGAAGGCAATCGACTTATATGGGTAGAAAATGGGGACTCGACGTTGGATCGAGGATTTTTTATTGTTTTTTGAAAAGGTTTAGAGAACAATAACATGCATTCATTAAGTAATAGTAAAGCATAATAAGGCAAGATAACAAACAAGGACATATAAGCGTACACTCAAGCGTAGGGGGGGTATTAAGAAAAGAGTTGGTTGATTATTATTGTGAGAATTTGTCAATGATTACCTTTAGTTTTAAAGTTTCTTTATTAATAAATTTTAATATTTGATTTTAAAGTTTCATAAAAAAGAAGCTAATATTATTTGGAGATATTATGTTAGGAGATTGTTAGCTCTTGGATTGGCTAGAATTTTGGTAAAACAAAGTTGTGCAATGTTGATGTCACATGGGTGATGTCTTAACATTGAGTCTTAACATTGGATAATGTTAGGTGCTTAAGTTGTTGAAGTTTTGAAGTCTGATGTCACATGCGATGTCATGACATCAGATATGCAGATCAGTAAAACATCAGGTTTGAGATGTTTTTAGGGTTAAGCGTATTAGCTGGTATTTGGGAGAGCTGTTAGAGTTATTGGATGTGAGTATCTTGAAGGAGATATTTTCTGTTGCAAACAGATTTGATGCAGATTTGTAGGAGTGTTTAAAGGCTGGAGATTTCAGAAGATTTTGAGAGAGAAAATCTGTTAAAGATTAAGTTTTAAATAACAAATCAGATCAGATATTGTAGCAGGTCCAAGACAAAATCAAATTGCTATATAAAGCGCTTCAAACCTTTGAAGAAAGTAACGAAGAAAGAGAGCTAAAGACTGAGAGTCGTTTGTCTCTTCGTGTATGTGTTGTAAACCATTCTAGTGTGAATTGGTGTTGTTGTTTTGAGTTGTTCTTGATCAAAGCTGTGAAGCAGAATCAAGTTGTGTTTTTCAAAGTGTGTGATCTTTGAATTATATCACTGAAGTGATTTAGGGATTGAGTAGTGTTCTCATACCTAAGTGGTCTCTTAGGTAGAAAGTTCATTAATTAGAGATTAAGTTTAGGAGATGTCAACTGGGTTGTTGAGTCTGTAAATTAATTATACTGATAGTGAAATTCATCCCTGGCTTGGTAGCCCCCAGAGTAAGTTGTTTAACTGAACTGGGTGAACAATTCTTTGTGTTCTCTTTTGTTGTTTTACATTGTCCATTGTAGAGTGTGTTGTTGTGACATCACACGTAACATCACATATCTGGTACCAGAATTTCAATTGGTATCAGAGTAGGCATCCTGCTCTGCATCTGGGTGAGATCTAGGGCTGATACTTTCTGGTAAAGATGGACAAGGAAGTTGGTGGATTTGTGAATAGACCCACTATTTTGGATGGCTCTAATTATGATTATTGGAAACCAAGGATGATTACCTTTTTGAAATCCTTGGACAGCAGGGCTTGTAAGGCTATCATAAAAGATGTGAAAGCACCTGTTGTTGTTGAGAAAGATGCTGCTGGGAAAGAAAAAGAAGGCAGCTCAAAACTGAAACCTGAAGAAGAATGGACCAAGGAAGAAGATGAGCTTTCCCTTGGAAATTCCAAGGCTTTAAATGCTATCTTCAATGGAGTTGATAAGAACATATTCAGGTTGATCAATACCTGTGAAGTGGCTAAGGAAGCTTGGAACATCTTGAAGACCACTCATGAAGGAACTTTAAAGGTTAAGATGTCAAGACTTCAACTTCTGACATCAAAGTTTGAAATCTTAAAGATGAAGGAAGATGAAACTATTCATGACTTTCATATGAGTATTCTTGAGCTGTCTAATGCCTCTAGTCCTCTTGGAGAAAGATGACTGAAGAAAAGCTGGTGAGGAAAATCCTTAGATCCCTTCCCAAGAGGTATAAGATGAAGGTGACTGCAATTGAAGAAGCTCAAGACATTAGCAAAATGAGGGTTGATGAGCTTATTGGATCACTTCAAACTTTTAAGTTAGGGCTGAATGAGGAGGAACCTGAAAAGAAGGCCAAGAATATAGCCTTGGTATCCAATACTCAAGAAGAGAAAAAAGGGAATGGTGCTGAATCTCAGGAGGAGCTGTCTCGGGCCATTGCTATGCTGGGAAGACAGTTTAACAGGGTTTTCAAGAGGATGAATAAGAACTACAAACCTAATGTTAAGAACATCTCCTCTGACATCAGCAAGTCAAAAGAGAAGGATGAAGAGAAGACTGCTCAAGACAAAGGGATTCAATGCTTTGAGTGTGAAGGTTATGGACATGTCAAGAAAGAATGTCCTACATTCTTTAAGAAGCAGAAGAAGGGCATGATTGTTTCCTGGTCTGAGACTGACAGTGAAAGTGAAGACGAGTCAGCCAAGCATGTCAGAGTATTGACAGGAACTTGTGTTTCTGATGGAGAATTAAGTGATGAGGAACTGACTTTTGAGGAGTTAGCAGCCTCCTATCAAGAGTTATGTCTGAAGAGTGCAGAGGTTTGTCAAGAAAGTGAGAAACAAAAGAAACAAATTGTTCAGCTTGAGACTGTTAAAGCTGATCTTGAAAATGAAGTCTTGTTGGTTTGATCAAATGGCAAAATCTGTTAGAATGTTGAACAGTGGATCTGATACTCTTGATAAGATCCTTCAGGCAGAAAAGGTAGCAGGAGACAAATCTGGCTTAGGATTTGTTGTTGAGGAGAAGGTTTCTGCTGAAGCTAGTACTTCAGGAACCAAAAAGGACATGTTTCAACCAATGTCTCAACATAACAAAAAGAGACATAATCCTAAACCCAAGCAGGTTGCTCACCAACAGCCTCAAAATGTTGGGAAAAGGTATGCTCATGGTCCTCATCAAGGGAAGGTACATACTTCTAGAGCCAGGCAGTATATGCCTCCTCAATACCATAGGAGTATGCAGGCTCCTAGGTTTAACATGTTCCATCAGATGTCTCAACATCAGGGGAATATGTATGGCTTTGAATATAATAATGTTGTGCCTCATTATTATGGAAGAAGGAAGCCACATCACCATAGAAGACAACCTAAGAGACAAAATCCTCACTACCGGAGACAGACAAACTATGGAAGAAAACAGCACCAGTACTATGGATGGTAGCCACAGCAGTTTCATCATCAAGGGGGCAGGAAGTTTAACAACTTCAGAGAAGAAAGAGTAAGGTGCTTCTATTATGGAAGATTTGGCCATATGCAATTTTCTTGCTTCAAGCTTCATGGTTATCCCAAGTCTGTCCCTCAACCTAGACAGAAGGATAACAGGCCCAAGGTTGTTAAACAATGGGTTCCTAAAGCTGAGGTTACATGTCTATTGGCTCACATTTCAGATAAACACTCTGCTAAGGATGGATGGTACTTTGACAGTGGATGTTCAAAGCACATGACTAGGTTCAAAACCCAATTGGTGGATGTCAATTCTTGCTCCTCAATTGATGTTACTTTTGGAAATGGAGAGAAAGGGGTGGTAAAAGGTGTTGGAAAAGTGAAGTGTCATGATGGACCTGATCTTTACAATGTGCTTCTTGTCAAAGGGTTGAGTGCTAACTTAATTAGCATAAGTCAGCTCTGTGATGATGGATATAAGGTCAGCTACACTAAAGATGAGTGTTTGATAACTAATGAGGAAAATGAGGTAGTTATGAAAGGAGTCAGATCCACAGATAATTGTTATCAATGGGTACCTCAAGAGGTCAGCTCATCTGGTGATGTTCAGGTTGATGTTGTGACATCAGACTGTCACATTAAGTGTGAAAGTCTGAGCATGCTGAAATGTCAATTAGGGTCAATGACTTGTGGTGTGAATCCTTTTAAAAATTTAAAAGGAAAGTTATTTTGGAGGGAGAAAATCATTGATTGGCGTTTAAGTGACCCATAAAATCAGGCTCCATACTTTAGGCAATCATTTCCTATTATAGCCATCTCACGCTTCATCAAACTTCATATCCCTAATCTGTTCATCTCCTTCTCCTTCAACAGAAATTGCCATTCATCTCTGAATCTAAAGTGCTTCACAGGAACAATGTCAAAACATATATCATCTTCATCCAAGAAATCTGCCTCACAAAGTTCATCGCGAGATAAAGCTAGGGTTTCTATAGAAGAGGGCTCTGCAGAAGAAGCTTTGAATATAGAATCCATCTCCATGATGGTTCCTAAATCTGGTAAGTCAAGACCTTCCAAACTTCAACCCAAAAGGGCTGGAACTAAATTTAATGATAATGAAATTAATAGGCTAGTCACTAGTGTACTTTTTAGTGATAAATCTGCATCTAGGTCTCCCACCTCTCAAGTTGTTGAGGAGAGGTTTGATGTTGATCGCAGTCTTAATCAGATTGCCACCAAGATTTTGGATAAGGGTTTATCTGTAAAAGGAATTTCTATTCCCCTTAGACAAATGGCTGCTGAAAAGGAGGACATGCAAAGTGCTGCTACAAATCTTCACAGACTGGCTATGTCTGTCGTTGAAGATGCTGAAGTAGGTGTTGAAGAAGAAGGTGTTCAGGAGGAAGCTGATGTTGAAACAAATGTTAGAACATCGCCTGATAGAGATGTTGAAACTGGCCCTGGTGGAAAGAAGAATGAAGATGTGGTGAATGTTGTTGATTTGTCTGATGATGAAGTGATTGGGAATGTTGTTCCTAGTCTAGCCAAGAGACTGAAAACAAGGAAAGGGAAGAATGTGGAATCTTCTCCAAAGAAGTCAGCTGAAGGAAAGAAGAAAAAGACTTCTATTATTGGTCCTACAAAAACATGGAGCAAAGTTGATGTGAATCCCAGAAAGAGGAAGCTAGTGGAAGAATCTGAATCAGAGTATGATGTTGAGGATGATGTTCAAGACATCACTCCTGTGAGAAAGTCAATCTTGAAGAGAATTGCTGACAAGATACCTGATGTTCCAGTTAACAACATTTCTTTCCATTATGCAAGCAGTGCTTCCATGTGGAAATTTGTTTGTCAAAGAAGACTTGCTCTTGAAAGAGAAATTGGCAAAGAGGCTATGGAAATTAAAAAAGTCATAGAGGTAATAAAGGTTGCTGGACTGATGAAGACTGTGTATGGGTTCTCCAAGTGTTATGACAGTCTGGTTAAGGAATTCATGGTTAACATTCCTATAAATATCTCTGACAAAAGGAGTGGAGATTTCATGAAGGTGTTTGTGAGAGGAAAATGTATTGGATTTTCTCCTGAGGTTATCAACAATTACCTAGGAAGAAAAGAAGAAGAGTTTACAGAGCTAGAAGTCACTGATAATGATGTCTGTAAGGAAATAACTGCTGGTCATGTTAAGGTGTGGCCCTTGAGAGGAAACTGCCAACTAGCAAACTTAGTGTTAAGTATGCTATCTTGCACATAATTGGAGCTGCAAACTGGGTGCCAACTAATCATAAAACCACAACAGCTGTGGGATTAGGAAGGTTCATTTATGCTGTGGGCACTAAGAAGAAATTTGACTATGGATCATATATCTTTGAACAGACTGTGAAACATGCCACCACTAATGGTATCAAAATTCCTATAGCATTTCCATCTCTTATTTGTGGGGTAATTCTGAAACAACATCCTGGCATATTGACAAGTTCAGACACAACCTGCAAGAGGGAGTCTACTTTATCTCTGCATCCAAAATTGTTTGTTGGGAGTCATGTTCCAGACATTGTCTCAACATCAGATGCTGGGAACAAGAAGAAAAGTACTAAGGTTGATTTACTTGCAAGATTGAAGGCTTCTTTTAAGGATCTGGATGTTGTGATCAGTTCCAGCATGACTAGAAAGAATGAGATTGAGAAGTTGATCCAGTCCTTGGAACAAGATGATAATGATGATGTCAATGTTGTAGGTGTCAATTCTGAGGAAGATGTAGATGATGGTGAAGATGGCCCTAGCTCTGATGAAGATTAGTTCTTTTGTTGTTTCTGCTAGACAATAGTTTTTTGTTTTGATTCTGCACTGAATTTTGTATTTTGGATATTGTGGCTTTTTAAGCACTTTTTATGTTCTATGATTTGTCTTGTCTTGTATGTTGACTTTAGACTGACAATGAGACCTAGATTAGGACTAACTGGTTGTTAGAAGGACATCAAGTTGAGGTTTGTCCAATTGTGGCTAAAAAGGGGGAGAGTTAGCCCATGCCAAGTAGTGCTGCTGGTTGTGATTTAGAAGTGCAGAAGTTGAGGGGGAGATTGGTTGAACAGCTTAGCTTGGTTCAGTTTTTTAGGGGGAGCGTGACCATTATTGTTGTAAGTTGATGGAGTGTGTGATGCAGCATTTTGAAGCTGTTTGAAGAAGTGCTACTAGGAGTTTTTTTACTAATTTTTATCCGCTGCTGAAGTCTTTGATGTTGCAGAGATTGTTTTAGCCAAAATTAGCCAAAGGGGGAGATTGTTAGCTCTTGGATTGGCTAGAATTTTGGTAAAACAAAGTTGTGCAATGTTGATGTCACATGGGTGATGTCTTAACATTGAGTCTTAAAATTGGATAATGTTAGGTGCTTAAGTTATTAAAGTTTTAAAATCTGATGTCACATGCGATGTCATGACATCAGATATGCAGATCAGTAAAACATCAGGTTTGAGATGTTTATAGGGTTAAGCATATTAGCTGGTATTTGGGAGAGCTGTTAGAGTTATTGGATGTGAGTATCTTGGAGGAGATATTTTTTATTGCAAACAGATTTGATGCAGATTTGTAGGAGTGTTTAAAGGCTGAAGATTTAAGAAGATTTTGAGAGAGAAAATCTGTTGAAGATTCAGTTTTAAATAACAAATCAGGTCAGATATTGTAGCCGGTCCAAGACAAAATCAAATTGCTATATAAAGCGCTTCAAACCTTTGAAGAAAGTAACGAAGAAAGAGAGCTAAAGACTGAGAGTCGTTTGTCTCTTCGTGTATGTGTTGTAAACCATTCTAGTGTGAATTGGTGTTGTTGTTTTGAGTTGTTCTTGATCAAAGCTGTGAAGCAGAATCAAGTTGTGTTTTTCAAAGTGTGTGATCTTTGAATTATATCACTGAAGTGATTTAGGGATTGAGTAGTGTTCTCATACCTAAGTGGTCTCTTAGGTAGAAAGTTCATTAAGTAGAGATTAAGTTTAGGAGATGTCAATTGGGTTGTTGAGTCTGTAAATTAATTCTACTGATAGTGAAATTCATCCCTGGCTTGGTAGCCCCCAGAGTAAGTTGTTTAACTGAACTGGGTGAACAATTCTTTGTGTTCTCTTCTGTTGTTTTACATTGTCCATTGCAGAGTGTGTTTTTGTGACATCACACGTAACATCACATATCTGGTACCAGAATTCCAGAGATTATTTTAATTTGAAAAAAAGGTTTTCTATTAGATAAAAAGTTTTAATTATAAAAGTTTTATTGTTAACAAGAGTTTTTTATTTTAATACTTATAAAATTGTTAACAACAGTTTTTGATTTTAATACTTATAAAAAGGTTTTAATATTTTTACTACAATAGGCTAAAGGATTAGTTTTAATATTTTAATGAAGAAGAAATTTTATTAACAAGAGATATTGAAATTCTGGTATCAGATATGTGATGTCAAGTGAGATGTCACAACATCAATATCTGTTGTATGAACAAGGCAGTAAAACAACAGTAAATCAACACAAAGAATTGTTCACCCAGTTCGGTCTAACAACCTACGTCTGGGGGCTACCAAGCCAGGGAGTAAATTCACTATTAGTAGTATTAATTCACAGACTCTACAATCAACATACCAGTTGATAGTCTACTCACTTAATCACTACCTAATGACACTTCTACCTAAGAACCTCTTAGATATGAGACACCTCTCACTCCCCCTCAATCACCACAGTGATACAATTCAAAGATTACACAGTGTAGAAGATCACACTTCAAAGACACACCTTGATCGTGCTTAAAAGCTTTGATCAAGAACAAACACTCGTGCTTAAAAGCTTAGAGTGGACAGCATACAACTCAACTAAACAGTCATATTCAAACATCAAAGAGATGAGTGAATGGCTCACAATTAACACAAGACGCACAAATACTCAAACCCTAACACAAGTAACGCAACTCTTTAATTAAACATCCCTACACTGCAAGTAGGGTTGATACGCCTTTAAATAGAACAATCTTCATGGGCTTGGGCAGAATAATATCGCTGACTTGAATTAACAATAAAGCAGATTTATTCTCCAAATCTCTTTCCCCTAAATTAGTAACAAATTGATTCTTCAAAACAGTAGAAAAATATTGGTTCATATAAATAAAATACTCCATGATTTTCGCAATAATCAGAACACAAATCACACTGAAGACTGCTAAAATAGCGCATCACACAAAACAACACATTCTGAACAGAATGTATAATGTTCTGTCATCAAATGTTAGAACATTTGCCATGACATCACAAACACAAAACAACTGCAGCACATGCAGAATGATAGAAGCACATGTTAAGACATCAGACATGACATCTTGAACAAACACATTGTTTTACCAAAATTGCTGCCAATAACAGAACTAACAATCTCCCCCTTTGGATAATTTTGGCTAAAACAATATCAGCACACATCAGAGATACCAGTAGCAGACACAAAACACACAACACTATAATTCAGCAGCTGCACACCAAGCAAAACACAAACTCCCCCTCAAGCCAAGAAACCAGCAACAACCAGAAAACCAACATCAGAAAACATCCACGACATCCACTACAACAATAATAAAGCTAAAAATCAAACTACTTCAACCAAAAATCATCACAGAACATCCACTACATCCACTACAGCAATAATAAAGCCAAAAATCAAACTACTCACTTCTCCCCCTTTTTGGCCACAATTAGACAAACCTTACTTCTTTCAGCTAGGTTCAGCACAAATTCTCCCAGACTATATTCATCCTAAGAAGTAGGAAAGAAACCTAGTTCAAACATCAGCCTCACAAAGCTAGAAAATCCAGAACCATAACCATACTTCCAAGACCACAAAGTCAAGACATCTTGTCTGACATCACAACCTCCCCAGAGGTACAAGAACACAAGCTGCCTAAGAATCAAGCCAGCCTTGTACAGGCTGCACCAATGTAGCAACACCTCAAACAAGTACACAACTCCCTCTGTCACACATAATCAAAACTCCCCATACACTCACTACAGAGAAACACAACTAGATTCTCTCAGACACAAACAACCTTGTTCCTTGATGATAACTCCAAGTAACCCTGAACTATTTCAACTCTCACATCAGAGGCATAGGCACAGCGAAAGACGCACATTCCATTTTACACATCCTCCTGACAGCATCGTCCACAATACTTCCTTGTATGGCTCAAGGAGAACACATCTTCAACCATCCAGTCAGGAATGCTTCCACTAAACACTAAGTAAACTCCTCTTACTTAGAATTAATAACACACACCAAGACAAGTGTGACATCTCCCATCAACAAAGACCCTCACAGAGTTCTTCCAAAAACTGCAGAGGCAACCAATCTCCACAAGCTTGATCAGCATGCAAGCTTCACAATATATGTACCTTTGTAGCAAAATCCATAGACAAGTACTCCCCCTATCATGGATAACCAATGCTCTAGATGGAGATGAACATTTGAGCACCAGATCTTTACACACTTGCTGAGCACATGCACATACTGTACTATCACTCCTGGAGAACACCTCCAAGTACCCTGACTGGTGTGACACTGCTCACAAACTCCATGAATTCTCAGCTTACTTCAAGACTTTACTGAGATCCAATCCCTTCAAGAGGTACTTGCAGCAGAAGAAAGAACATCTCTTCAAAAAGCATTCTGAATAGATCACAATACCTCTACCATTACATCCACTAGTAGTTGTTGATACTAGTGAAGTCTTCAAAATTAGTAGTCATGCTTTGGCAGAACATACTATTAAAAACAAGATCAGAATCTCCACATTCTAATCCACATATTCAGAAACACCTCTTATAATAATGCTTGAGCATCCAACACCACATGCACAATCTCAATCATCTTCCAAATATAACCCTCAACGATCTTGATGTTATGCTTTCCATCACCATACAAAGGACTCATTGCGCATAGAAGTCCTTCAAGAGGCTCCCAATAAAACACAGCTAGAGCAGTTTATTCAGGTTACCATAAACACTTGAATACCATAGAGAGAAATAAACTTGCACACATAATACATCTGCAGATTCTCCTTCAAGACAAATCATCATAATCCTGTACTTTAGTGCAGCATTCCATCAATTTATTAATTGCTACAAATCCTTATATATGCAAATACCTAGTTTTCCCCTTAAATTTTCAAACTGATTTGCATCTAAAGCCTTAGTAAAAATGTCAGCCAATTGTCTTTCAGTGGCAACATGTTCCAAGGTAACCACTTTGTCTTCCACTAGGTCTCTGATGAAGTGATGACGTATAGGATTCTTGGATATATTAATAGCACTCAGTTTGTCACAGTATAATGTCATGACATCCTGCTTGACATTGTACTTAGTCAGCTTACTCTGAGCTAGGAGTTTATAAATGTCCATCTTATCACCAAGGCACATCTTAGATTCTGGTTGCTTTTGCTCAATACCCTGTTTGGTCATGACAACACCTTTGGATTTCATTAGGTCCAGGTGAGGTGAATCTAGCCCTGTTGTCGTAGTGAGATGTTGAAACTTCTGGTGTAACATCTTACTCTTAGTTTCCTTCCCACTTTGGCAGTCTTCATAACTTCTTCCTTCCTCTAGATGTTCCACCTTTTGATCCCATACTCTGTCATCATCTTCTTCAGTATCACCACATGTGTAAGAGCCTGAGTCTAGGGATACCCATAGATAGCAGTTGTCTTTGGACTTTACACCCTTCATGACAACTTCACCTTTCTCATTAGTGACAATACATTCAGCTTTAGTAAAGTGAACTTTAAGTCCTTGCTCACATAGTTGACTAATACTGATCAAGTTGGCTTTCAGTCCTTTGACCAGTAACACACCATCTAACCAAGGAGCACCTGCACAATTCAGTTTTCCCATACCCTTGACTTCTCCTTTGACACCATCACCAAAAGTTACACAGTTGGAATAAGGTTCAACTTCACCCAACAAATTCTTCACACTTGTCATGTGTCTAAAGCAACCATTATCAAAATACCATTCCTCTTTGGTGGACCCTCCTAGAGACATATGAGCTAACAAACAAGTAGTGACAGTCTTAGGAACCCATTGTTTAACAACTGGAGACCTGTTCTAGTTCTGTCTTGGTTGAGGATCAGGTTTAGGGTAACCATAGAGCCTGAAGCAGAAAGGTTTTAAGTGGCCAAACCTTCCACGGTAATGACACCTCCATCTCTGAAATCTACCTCTTGAGTGATTAGGATGTCTTCTTCCATGATGATGTGGCACTTGATGATGCATAAACTGTCTTGCTCCGTGAGCCTTCCCATGAGGTTGTGGCACAAACTGATTAGGTACAGGAACATAACCTTTCCCATAACATTGTGGCATCTGGTAAGGTACAGCCTTTTTAGGTCCAGAAACATGTCCTTTCCCATGAAGTTGAGACATCTGATGAGACATGTTCTGTTTAATTCCAGAGGAACTAGCATCTGCAGAGATCTTCTTCTCACCATCAAATCCTAGACCAGTCTTATCACCTGCCCCTTTTCCAGCCTGAAGGATTTCATCCAGAATATCAGTTCCACTATTCAACATTCTGATGGATTTGGACATTTGATCAAGTTGGGATTTTAACAACTAGACTTCATTCTCAAGCTCAGCTTTATCAGCCTTAAGCTGGATTATAATTTTCTTTTGCTTCTCCCCTTCTTGACAGACCTCTTCACTTTTCAGACACAGCTCTTGATAAGAAGCTGCTAGCTCTTAAAAAGTCAATTCATCATCACTAGACTCTCCATCAGAAGCACATATTCCAGTCAATGCCCTAACATACTTGGCAGTCTCTTCATCATTCTCACAATCAGTATCAGACCAGGAAATAGATGACCCCTTTTTCTACTTCTTGTGATATGTAGGACATTCTTTTCTGACATGACCATAACCTTCACACTCATGACATTGGATTCCTTTGTCATGATTAGGTTTCTCTTCAGTTGTTGTTCTCTTTATCTGATCACTTGGCTTGTTAATGTCAGATGAGATGTTCTTAACATTTGGTCTATAGTTCCTGTCCATTCTCTTTAACCCCTTATTGAATTGTCTTCCCAGCAGTACAATGGCATTGGATAGCTCATCCTGTGTTTCAATATCCCATTTTTTCTCTTCATTTTCAGTATTAGACACCAATGCAATGGTTTGGACTTTCTTTTCTAATCTGTCATTTAGCCCCAATTCAAATGTCTGAAGTGAACCAATCAATTCATCTACCCTCATTTGGCTGATGTCTTGAGCCTCCTCTATAGTCGTCACCTTCATTTCAAATCTCTTGGGGAGAGATCTGAGAATCTTCCTAACCAGCTTCTCATCAGACATCCTTTCTCCAAGGGCACTAGAAGCATTTGACAGTTCAAGTACATTCATGTGGAAGTCATGAATGGTCTCTTCATCCTTCATTCTTAAATTTTCAAACTTTATTGTTAGAAGCTGAAGTCTTGACATCTTGACTTTGGAGGTTCCTTCATGAGTTGTCTTCAGGAAATCCCAAGCCTCCTTAGCTACTTCACATGTGTTGACCAGCCTGAAAATGTTCTTGTCAATTCCATTAAACAAGGCATTCAAAGCCTTAGAATTTCCAAGAGCAAGTTCATCTTCTTCCTTGGTCCACTCCTCTTCAGGTTTCAGCTTTGACACACCATCTTTTCCCACAATGGCAGGGTGTTTTCGTCCTGACAAAACAGCCTTCCAAGCCCTGTTGTCCAAAGACTTCAAAAAGGCAACCATGCTAGGTTTCCAATAGTCATAATTTGATCCATCTAGAATAGGGGGTCTATTCACAAATCCACCATTCTCCTTGTCCATCGCACCAGAAAGTAACAGCCCTAGATCTCACCCAGATGCAGAGCAGGATGACCTGCTCTAATACCAATTGAAATTCTGGTATCAGATATGTGATGTCAAGTGAGATGTCACAACATCAATATCTGTTGTATGAACAAGGCAGTAAAACAACATTAAATCAACACAAAGAATTGTTCACCCAGTTCGGTCTAACAACCTACGTCTGGGGGCTACCAAGCCAGGGAGGAAATTCACTATTAGTAGTATTAATTCACAGACTCTACAATCAACATACCAATTGATAGTCTACTCACTTAATCACTACCTAATAACACTTCTACCTAAGAACCTCTTAGATATAAGACACCTCTCACTCCCCCTCAATCACCACAGTGATACAATTCAAAGATTACACAGTGTAGAAGATCACACTTCAAAGAGACACCTTGATCGTGCTTAAAAGCTTTGATTAAGAACAAACACTCGTGCTTAAAAGCTTAGAGTGGACATCATACAACTCAACTAAACAGTCCTATTCAAACATCAAAGAGATGAGTGAATGGCTCACAATTAACACAAGACGCACAAATACTCAAACCCTAACACAAGTAACGCAACTCTTCAATTAAACATCCCTACACTGCAAGTAGGGTTGATACGCCTTTAAATAGAACAATCTTCATGGGCTTGGGCAGAATAATATCGCAGACTTGAATTAACAATAAAGCAGATTTATTCTCCAAATCTCTTTCCCCTAAATTAGTAACAAATTGATTCTTCAAAACAGTAGAAAAAGATTGCTTCACATAAATAAAATACTCCATGATTTTCACAATAATCAGAACACAAATCACACTGAAGACTGCTAAAATAGCGCACCACACAAAACAACACATTCTGAATAGAATGTATAATGTTCTGTCATCAAATGTTAGAACATTTGCCTTGACATCACAAACACAAAACAACTGCAGCACATGCCGAATGATAGAAGCGCATTTTAAGACATCAGACATGACATCTTGAACAAACACATTGTTTTACCAAAATTGCTGCCAATAACAGATCTAACAGATATTATATTAGGGATGATTTTTAATTAGAATTTCTTAAATAAAAAAGTTTTAAATGTTATAAGAGTTTTTATTTAGTTTTAAAATTAAATTAATGAAGTTTTAATATTAAAAAGTATTTGTCTATTAATTAAAAAAAAGTTTTAATTTTATATTTTAAACAAAAGTTTTTACTTAAAAAAAATTACTAAAAAGACTTTTATAATGGTTATATTATAAAAAGAAAAAGTTATTTATCTTTAGATTAAAGTTAAATGAAAAGAAACAGAGGGATTAAGTGTGACGTAGGGAAAAGGGTCTATCGCAGACCCTCAGATCTCAACCATGTGATGTGTGTGTTTGTGATCAACGTGATAAAGAGTGAGAGTGCACGGTATGCACTATGTGTTTGCATGTGTACGATTAAATGGCAAACAAAATGGCAAAAACAAAGAAAGGGGAGTCACATACACTGACTCATCCTCTCTTCAACTCTCTCGTTCTCGCTGTCTCTCAACATTTAGGGTTTTGGAAACCCTCAATGTGCCGCCGTCAAACCTCTCGTCTCCGCCCTCTCTATCTCTCGAAACCAGGCAAACAGAAGCAAACCCTAACCCCATACAGCCCAATACCCCAGTTTTCACTATAATTTTGCTATTACATTGTTACAGATGCGATGATTAAAGCATAAAAGAATAAACGGAACAGATGGTCGACGATGGTGGAGACGGCTGCGACGACTTTAATGGCGAGTCTTCCTTATGCTCCTATCTTCTTCGACCGTGTGTTGTTGATATTGATTCCTGGTGTGCGTGATGTTGTATTGCTGTTGTTGTTCATTGTGCGTAGATGTTCTGTGTGGATATGTGAATATTTCTCAGTGTATGTTGTAAAGTTGATGGTGTGCTTTGTGTGACTGATTTCTGAGTGTAATTTGTGTTTAGCTATTGTTGAAGGTTTGTGGAGCTTGTAGATGGATGTTATATTTGATTCGGAAGTGAAGTATGATCAGCTGTAGATTTGTTTGGTTTTGCAGGTTAAAAATGGTGGAGGAGTATTGTAATGAGAAGTTTACGAAAAGGAATGTCTGGAAAATCAGTGGTGTATGCGTGTGGAGTGAGAGGCCATCAAGTTTTTCTGCTGTAAGTTTGTGAAAAATGTGTTTATGAGCCTGTTCTCCCCTCCCCCTTTTCAAGTGCGTATGAATTGATTTATATAGGCTAGGTAATGTAACAAACAGTTGAATACTCTTGATTTGGTTGTTTGAACATGTATGTTACAAATAGGGAAGTTTTTGAAAGGTGGTATGAGACATGTTTGATGATATATTGAAAATTTCCTTTTTCAATTCAACAATTTGATTATGTTTTTGGAAACATTTTGAAAGTTGTCTTTGGGCTGTTATGGAAAGAATTTGAAAACATGTTTGACGAACTTCCTTTTCTAATTTGGGCACGTGGAATGTGGTTTTTTTTAGAAATCTTTTGAATTGTGTCTTCTGAGCTGTTTTGGAATGTTATTGATGGTGTCTGATACATGTTTGGAAAGAAATGAAGACTGTGATTCCTTGGCTTTTTGTCTTAACCGTGTGATTTGCAGATGCTCTTTGACTTTTCCTTTTTTCAACTTGCCAATATTTGGAACTCTTAAAATCATGCTAGATTGGGTTTAAAGCTGCAAATGTGCAACCATGTTTGGATTAATTTGAAAGCTTGCCATATTAATCTGATTATGCTTGGGTTTATCTAATAAATTGAATTTTGCTGAGTTTTGCTATATGGTTCGTTTCAAAATGGTGCAGGTCTCAGAGCTGCTTGCTTTTCAATATTCAAGAAAACTTCTTCAAGAGTTGTTAGACCAAGCTGGATGTTTGATGTACCCACTTCTTGTTCCCTATCTTGAAACCCTGTAAAAATCTGCCAAGAGTGTCTCATAAGTTAGTAAGTTGTTGTTCTCCTCTTTTGGTATCACCTCTAAACAGTTCTTGAAAAAAATGCTTCACAGCCTCATGATGTTTTCTTCAACTTTTCTTCTATAATATTTCAGGACATTCTTCCATTTTTCACAAGAGCCTGGTACAGTGGAGGTTCCATTCTAGTAATATTGTTGATCCTCAGGAGCTACTGTTGTTCTTTGTGAAGGTGATGCTCCAAAGAGGAGTATAGAGGAAAGTGGAGACCCTTTACAACACTTGATTCAGTTGATTGGTGTGCTCTTTTGTTTCAGGATATTGAACAATAGGGTTCTCTTTGAAGCAAAATAAATTCTGATAAGCACAAGCTACAGTGGACGAGGTGTCCCATGACGTCATATACTTGGTCTTACGAGTATTATAGAATTGTTCTCTTTTGTAATGTACCTATACCATAAGCTTGTGATTGCTCTTATATTTAAGTGCATTCGTAACCTTGATATGTGCACTTTGGAAGTATCATGATTTTGTAAAAAAAGAATATTGTAATGTTTTGAATTCTATGATAAATTTCAAATATTGGCCTTGTACTCTTTTATATCTTGACTTTGATAAAACTCGGCCCTTTGAGTTTGTATTTTGGGGAAGAGCTTAAATTATGATAAATCCTTTGAACACTTGAGAACTTTTGAACTTGAATTTTTCTTAGACATGTGAAATCCTTGATATGAAAACTCATGAATTCATCTTTAAATGATAAATGAATTTGAACTCTTGAATTTTGAATTCTTAAGTTTGCTCTTTGAATGATGGTGGACTTAAATTTTTAGTTTTAGCTTAAATTTGAACCTTCATAATGAACTATGCTTGCAACTTAGAACTCCAAATTTCAGTGATAAAATCATGTTTGAACTTTTTATAAAGAATTCCACTTTATAACTTCTGGTATAAACTTGATTCGAGACCTTTATCCAAACTCTAACATGTCGACATATTGATCACAAATTACCACAAGTCCAAACTCCTCCACTCGATAACTAATAATCCAAACTTCGCGAACAAATCCAAACTGTGCTTTGGGAAATCCTTGGAAATACCACCTATAATATGAATTGCAACGAAAACCACGACTAGTCCTCAAACGACCATGTTCAGCAGGAAAACCATAAATCTCTGGGGCATACAATAAAGAAAATCTTGAGGGGAAAACCCGGTAGTGGTTTTAGGGATCAGAGGATAGAGGCATACAAACTCACAAGAATCCGCATACACTAGCAAAACCAGAGAAACTCCACAAACACACACATGACACAGTCTTCAAGACCTTGAATCTTCTGCAGCAGTACATGTCCTTAAAAAAACAAAACAGACAAAACTAGGTAAAACGGTTAGTTATGCACGAATGATTGACCTAATATGTTATGCAAAGAACAAGGCGGGGATCTTAGGGTCAAAAATTAAGGTGCGACAAATGGGAGCTTACAAAACCTCATACCCTGATGTTGCAAAGAAAATTATAACTACACAACATTGTCCTTTAAATACTTATGTTTGACATCATCAAAAAGGGGGAGATTGTTAGAACAAGATTTGTTCAAGGCATATTTTCCTTGGGTTTTGATGATAACAAAGTATTGAAAGAACAATGGTTTAATTGTGTGTTACATGTGTTCAGGTTCTAATACTTGTAAATCTTATGGTCAGAATCTGTTCTACATTAAGCACAATTTGAGAGTTGTTGAATTGCTAGCTTCTAGTGGCAGAATTTGAAGAACACTTGCTAAGTACTGTCTGGTGGAGACTCTGAAGCTGAAGGCCTCAGCGTCAGAAGAAGCAACGTTATTGTCTTTACACTTAGTAAATGTAAATTGGCAACTGGTACCATTCAGAGTTGGTGATAAAGCTGAAGTTGTCCGTACTCCAGAAAGCAAGTTGTATTGTCAAATCAGTTTGTCAGCTAGAGTCTATAGAATGCAAGGCTTAAGAAAATTTGATATGCTTTTTGGATATCTACTCTCAACGGATCTATTAGTATAGAATCTCTTAAAGACTCAAAGGTTAAACATGTTACACGTTGGATCAAAATTTTATGGTGTATCTATCTTCAACGGATCTTGTACTATGAAGTAACAACAAAGACTCTTGATCAAGTTACCTCTTCAACAAATAGTTTCTGAAAAGGCTATAAATATGGCTAATGGTTCAAACTGAATCTTTAACAAGGATCAACCAGAGGAAGGAGTAACAAGATCAACAATTATCAACTCATTGTATATGCAGATTTTTCTGATGTAGGTTGTAATTGTAAAAGCCTTAAGACTTCTTACACATTGAATATCTTAGAAATCTTAAGAGCTTTAGGTATTTATTATGGTGATTTCCCGTACCTCTGATACTTGTATCATGTACACCTTGTTCTCTTTTCGGCTGAGCTTGTTCAGCAATTTAGATAAAAAGTCTTGTATCATTGGGATACAAGCAAGGAAGTCTCGAGCCAAGATGCTTGAGCCACGTAAGTCTCTTGCTATGTGCTTCAGCTGTGAAAGTCTTAATCAAGTGGATTGATTGAGCATAAGTCTTGTATCATTGGAATACAAGCAAGGAACTCTCGAGCCAAGATGCTTGAGCCACGTAAGTCTCTTGCTAGGAGCTTTAGCTGTGAAAGTCTTAATCAAGTAGATTGGTTGACCAGGAAGGTCTTGAGCCAGTGTGGCTTGAGCATGATAGTTCGGTGCATGGAATTAGTTGCAGTAAGTCTTGACTAGTGGGGTGCAACCAAAGAAAGGCTCGTTTCATGTGACCTAGAGCTTAAGCCTTGGGCCTTAGGGCTTGAGCTAGAATGCCCAGCTCATGCAATTTGGAGCAGTAAGTCTTGGTCAATGGGGTGCAAGCAAAGAGGCTCGTTTCATGTTACTAGGAGCAGAAGTCTTGGGTGAGGAGTCTGAGCAAGGAAGTCTTGGGTGTGGAGCCTGAGCAGAAAGTCTCGAGTGAGGAGCTTGAGCAGAAGTCTTGAACCGTGGGTCTGAGCAGGTGTAAAAGTCTTATGCAGAATGCATAAGCGATTGTAATCATGTTTTGAATATAGTGAAAATCTCTTATGAGGCAGGGGGACTGGACTACTCTCAGTTAGGGGAGGAACCAGTATAAATCTGTGTCTTTTGCTATTATTTATTTGCTTCTGTTAACATTCTGCTGCTAAGAATTAACCAGAATCTGAACACCAGTTTAGATTCTGAACTCTGATCAGATGCAAACTAAGAAAACGGAAAACACAATTCGACCCCCCCCCCCCCTTCTAGTGTATTTTTCTCACCTTCAGTATATGGGTATCTAAATCTCAAATTGTCTTTGCTATAGATATGCCTAAAGGAAAAGATGGGAAGCCAATCGTGGTACCTGGATAGTGGCTGCTCACGACATATGACAGGAGAAAGGCATATGTTCCAAACCCTGAATCTGAAAGAGGAAGGAAGTGTGGGTTTTGGAAGAGGTCAGAAAGAAAAGATCATTGATACAGGTACCATTGGTAACTCACTAACACTTAACAATAAGGTTTGTCTAGTAGATGGCTTAAAGCATAATCTACTAAGCATAAGTCAATTGTGTGGTAGTGGTTGTGAAGTAATGTTTAATAAGAATTTCAGTTCAATTATTATTGTTGACAAAACCATTGTATTCAAAGGGAAAAGGAAGGGAAATGTTTATAAAATCAATATTTCTGAGCTGGCTGATCATAAGGTCATTTGCCTAATGAAAATGAGTGATGAGAAATGGATTTGGCACAAAGGGTTAGGTCACGCTAATTGGAGATTAATCTCTAAACTTAGCAAGCAAAAACTTGTAAAGGGCTACCAGATCTTGACTATCACTCAGATGCTCTCTGTGGAGCATGTCAAGTTTGAAAGATTGTAAAAACCTCTTTTAAAACTAAAAACATTGTCTCTACCTCTAGACCCTTAGAATTGCTTCACATTGATTTGTTTGGTCCTATTGGGATTGCCTCAATCAGTGGAAAGAAATATGGTTTAGTCATTGTTGATGATTTCAGCAGATGCACTTGGATAAAATTTCTTCGATCTAAAGATGAAACATACGAAGTGTTCAACATCTTCTGCATTTAAGTAAAATCTAAAATGGAAGTGAAAATATTAAAAGTTAGAAGTGATCATGGTGGAGAATTTGAGAATCAGCCATTTGAATCTTTTTGTGAAAGATATGGAATTATCCATGAGTTCTCTTCTCCTAGAACTCCACAGCAAAATGGGGTTGTAGAAAGAAAGAACAGATCTTTATAAGAAATAAAAAGAACCATGATTCATGAAAACAAACTTCCAAAGTACTTGTGCGCAGAAGTTGTTAATACAACCTGTTATATTCAGAACAAAATCTATATTAGACCAATCTCGAATAAAACATCGTATGGATTATTTAAGGGTAGAAGACCAAACATCTCTTATTTTCATCAATTTGGATGTACGTGTTACATTTTGACTAATAAGGTCTACCTAAAGAAATTTGATGCTAAAGCACAAAAGGGTGTCTTTTCTGGATACTCTGGACGGTCAAAAGCATACAGAATGTACACCTCAGAAACCAGAAAGGTTGAAGAGTCTATGCATGTTAAATTTGATGATAAAATACCTGACTATGAAAAGTCAGAGTCTATGGACCCAAATGATAATCTTGCAGGAATTCAGAATTCTGAAGAACAATCTGTGGTATGTATTCCAAAAGAAAAGAGTTTAGATGATGATATATTAGAATCTAACACTATATCTGAAGAAACGCCAGAAGATGCAGAAATTGAAGCTATTCCAGATGGTTTTACTATTACAGATTCAATAATTGTTCAAAATGGTTCTGAAGCCTCTGTTCCACCTAAGAAACCATTTAAATATAAAGCATTTCTTCCAGAAGGGAAAATCATTGGGAATAAAGACGAGCCATTGAGAACCATATCAGCATTCAAAAATGATCAATCAATGAATGGACTTATCTCGTTGATAGAGCCCAACTCTATTGATGATGCCTTATCAGATGATGGGTGGATCGTGGCTATGCAAGATGAACTAAATCAGTTTTGAAGAAATTATGTGTGGGATCTTGTCCCATGACCGCAGTTGAAAAACATCATTTGCACCAAGTGGGTCTTTCGAAACAATTTAAATGAATAAGGAGACATTATAAGAAACAGAGCCATACTTGTAGCTCAGGGCTAAAGTCAACAAGAAGGAATTGATTTCTTTGAAACCTTTTCTCTTGTGGCAAGGTTAGAGGCAATAAGACTTCTTCTCTCTGATGATATTGATCATAACATTGTGCTTTATCAGATGGACTCCAAAAGTTCTTTTCTGAATGAAGTTATTACTGACGAAGTTTATGTTTAACAACCTCCTGGGTTTGAAGATCCAAACCATCCAGACTTTGTCTACAAGCTTAAGAAATCTCTATATGGACTCAAACAAGCTCCAAGGGCTTGGTATGAGAGACTGGGTAATTTTTTGCTTGATAATGGTTTCTCTAAAGGTAAATTTGACACTACACTATTTAGGAAAATTCTAAAGGAAGAAGTTTTGATTGTTTAAATTTATGTTGATGATATAATTTTTGGTTCCACTAATGCATCTCTTTGTTAAGATTTTTCAAAGATCATGCAGGATGAATGAGATGAGTATGATGGGTGAATTAAAATACTTTCTTAGAATTCAAATCAATCAAAAGAAAGAAGGTATATACATTCATCAGTCAAAGAACACAAAATAACTTTTGAAGAAGTTCAATCTTGATGATTGCAAAGTCATGTCAACTCCTATTCATCCTTCTTGCAACCTGAATAGTGAATAATGCAGTGCCAAAGTGGATCCGACTAAGTATCAAGGTATGATAGGTTCCTTACTCTATCTCATTGCTTCCAAACCATATATTTTATTTAGCTTATGTTTGTGTGCAAGATTCCAATCAGATCCTAGAGAAACTCATTTAACAGCTGTTAAAAGGATCTTTAGATATTTGAAAGGAACTACTAATCTTGGACTTCTTTATAAGAAATCCTCAGATTATAAGCTAGTTGGGTTCTGTGATGATGTCTATTCCAAATGTCATGCCCTAATTTTTACCCTTAAGATCCCACCTTATTTACATCTTTGCAATGCATCAAGATCACAAACTTGGTTGCCTCCTAACCCTCTCATCTTTGGGCTTGCCTTTGCAGAGATCATTAAGCACCTTTGTGTATCTTTTTTACATTTTTTGTACCTATATACTTTATAATTAACTAACCATTAATCAAAATACCAAAAAATATGCCTTGTCCTTTTTGTTTCTTTTTCAAGGTAGGGTTTGGAATCATGAGCATCAAGTAATTGTCTCCTCGGCTAGGGTTGAATTCCTCAAGTCAAAGTGTGGTCAACCGTTGATCTTAAAAGGCTATTCATCAAAGCATGACCTCTAATTTCAAAGCATAGGGTCTCAAGCATCATTCAACTTCATCTGATTAAAGATACTTCAAAGTTTGATAGCTTGTCCCTCAAGAAATCTCAAAGGTTCATGTGTTTATTTCCATGCCTTCATCAACAAGTTTCCTCAAGCCATTGCAAGTTTAACCAAAGGAAAATCAAGAGTACATCATTTTGAGTTTATATGATCATCAATGTGCCTTGAAATGCAAGAAAAGTCCAAGGTTGCAAGTTTGTTCAAAGAGGTTTGACCAAAAAGTCAACATTTCAATCCAAGTTCAAAATATCATAACTTCTTCATACTTCAACATTTTTGAGTGCTTCTTTGGGAAAATGACTCTTTTTGATAACTCCTACAACTTCTCTGCATAATTCAAGAGCCAATTATGCTCGAAAGGTCATGAAAGAATTGAAGACATTATAGGTCATTTTGTGGACTTAGAAAAATTTGACCTAAAACTCAAGTATGGCATGCCTATGTTCCAAAGATCATAACTCCTTCAATTTTCAACTTTTATGGGCGCTTATTTTAGCCAGATATACTTGTTGATGTCCTCTACAACTTTGATTTAGAGGTCAAAAATTAATGCATGCTCCAAGGACCTCAAATCTCGAAGGACATTTATGCACAAAACTAGATAACGACCTGTTTGACCTAATGCCAAACCTATTTTTGAGTGATATTTCCTCAACTTTACAAGCTTGCTATTTTCTCATCAAGCATCCAATTGAGTTGATTATTTTTGGATTGACTTCCTTTCCTGGAAAGGAACATTTGGCTCAAGAAAGATCGCAAAACGCACGAGGGAATTTCATTTAGCCTCAGTTGGAACAAGGTGACCTTAACTCTACTTTGTGCCGTGACTTGTAATTTGGGAATCATGTGCAAACACAAATGGGACTGCCTAAAGCATGTGCAAACTCATTCTAAATGGTCAAACGCATCTGGTACAACTTAAAACGACCTAAATAAGCTCAAAATCACGCATTCCATACTTCATTTCACATGGTTTTGGATCTTGAATTTTCCAAACTTAATTCACATGAGTTAGACTCAATTTGGCATGTGTTGTGACCTCATTCACTTCCCTATAAATAGATTAATCTTTTGCCTTCATTTTCAAACTTTGAGAGCCAAGAAACCTTTGCTACTTGAAGCTCGGAACCTCTCAAAACTAGAAAGTTGAAACCTCATTTTCTCTTTGTTTCAACTTCAATTCTTTGACTAGAATCTATCACTAGTCTCTTCTAAAGCTAACCAAAGTATTACAGAAGCTTGTCGTGACCTCTAAGCACTAAACCGATTCCACCATTTTCAAGCTTTGAAGCTCAATTAGGAAAGGTAGATACGAGTTTCATTTTCATTCAAACAAGTTACCATTCTCTTTGTCTTGTTCCACTGATCATTTCCCCTAACCTAACTGGAATTCTTTTTCATATTTGGAATTTAATTTTACTTTGAAGTTGCTAGGGTTCTTGCGTATTTCTGGAAATTCTCCTTGCTCAGATCAAATAAATTGATCTTGAGCAAGGAGACATAAACGACGAAGGATGAGGGAGCTTGCACCATGAGTGTTTGAGCTTGAAAATACAGTTCATGATCTTGCCATAGCGAGGATTTCAGAGGTTGAAGACGATGCTTCACACGTTTTTGTGGGAAATTTTGAATCCTGACCAATGAGAGCTCGCCACCTCTGCTAGCCGTTGATCATTTTATTTTTATTTCATTTTATTTCAATTTTTATTTCATTTTCTTCAAAAAAAAAACATTAAAAACAACTCTTAATTGGTTTTTCACTCCAATTTGTTTTCATAATTTTCTAAAATTATTTTTCTACCTTATTTTTTCTAGATTTTTAAAATCATTTTTAGCATTTCTTTGTAATTTATTCTTATTTTATTTTGAATTAAGTTTCATCTTTATTTTAATCATTTTCAAACATTTTGTATCCAACCTTTTAAGATCTTAATCCTTGGAATTTTCTTGATTTTTCATAATTTTCTTGAGCTTTTATTTGATGTTTTGTTGCTTCATTTGGATTTTATCTTTTATTTTCAATTTAAATCATTTAAAAAAAATCATTTAATGTTATTTTAATTCCTTTTTGCATTTTTAATTATTGTTTGACTTCTGGTTGCCTTGGATCATGACTTCTTGATCAAAATCTTCCTCAATCTCAATGGACTTTGGGTGTTGATGAGGTTGGATGAATCTTCATCAATTCAAACTTATTATTAAATGATCATTTGGACCATTTTTAGTACTTTGGATTGATGATAGATTTAGTACCTTAATCCACCAAGAGAGGTGATTGAAATTGATGATAGATGGATCTCAGCTCATGGTTCAATTTGGTTTCTCTCTTCATCTCTCCATCTCCTTCTATTTTCTTTTTCTTTTCTCTTGATAAATTGGATTATTTAGTGTTCATGAAGTTTGGATTCATGCTTCATGAACTTTCATCATTTCAAATATACCTTTCAATTGATCATGTATCATTTGAGATACTTTGGAATGATGCATAAGTTTGTCCTAAGTTGTCATGAAGGATGATTGATGTAATGGACCAATCTCCTTGCCTTAGAGCTTGATCCCTCATTGGTTTTTACTTGTGCTACATGTGTTTAGGATTATGATTTCTATAATATCTCTAACATGTATGGTACATAAATTATTATTGACCGGCCTCCCATAGTATGATCTTCCTAATAGATTGTGCTACGATTGCTTAACATAGCGCTAAATTTGTCTCGAATTGAATCATTAACTATAACAGTAATACTAACATTATTATTGTGGTAACTTTTACTTTATGCCATTTACTTTTCTTGCCCATTAATTTTCTTGTCATTTAATTTCTTGCTCTTTACTTTTTATGCCTTTACTTTTAGCATTTACATTTCATATTCTTTATGTTACTTTTACCTTTGTTCACTTGGAAATTTTTTTCTTCTTTTAAAGACATTAATAAAGGAAAAACCCTAAAAAACTTTAATCTCTCGTGGACTAATGGTTGTTATCCTTTGCTTGACTTGGAGTTGACCTTTGGACTTATGGACCTTGGTTACTTTTCCCTAGGCTATTGGATTCATCTGATACTTGAGACTTTTGGTTGACCATTTGAAGACTTGGCTCTGACACATAGCTTTGACCTCAAAGCTTGAATTCATCTTAGTCTATGCATGTTGCTTATGGCTTACTCCAAATGAATGGGATGTTGGTTTAACTCTTGTCAAGTGTTGGCTAAATTCTGGTTAGTCCACTTGCACACACTTTCACTTTATTGCTTTTCTTAGGATAGTCTCTTCATCTCCTCCCCGTTCTTAAATTTTCAAAATCTTCTCCCTTTTTCAAAACCTTTTTGTTTTCAAACTTGAACCACTTTCTCAATAAACCTTGACTTTGTCAAGTGATTTTTTAAAATCGTTTTCTTAAATAAATGCTAAGACATCTTAAGCAAATCAAAACAATTTCAAAAGACTTAAAAAAACACAAAAATCATTCAAATCTTTTGTGACTTTGTGCACCTTTTCCTTTATAACCTTTTCTTAAGGATGGTCATTAGTTGTGTTCTTGAAGTGATGCAACTCCTATAATTATAAAATAATGTAGAGAAGTGATGACATTTTTCACTTAGATGTTGAGTGATAGACTTGTTGATTTCAATCCAAGCAAAAGTCCTCCATTTTAAGATGATGCAAATGCCCCTTCCTCATTAATTGTGGGTAGTAAGTTGAGTTTCCACTCTAAAATGACGAAATGTCTATTTATTTAAAATCAATCAAAACAAAAAAATTTGTTATTGTTACCACGAACTACGTGGTTTTGATCCTCCATTGCACTTTGTGCATACGTAGGCATGAGGCTCAGAAATTCTTGCCAAACAAAAATCTTAAAAAATATTTTTCTTCTCATCTTCCCAATCTTTTGCAAACAACCTAGTTTTAAGCCAAACATAGATTTTCAAGAGGTTCCTATATACTACTATAGATGTTTTAGGAGTTAATACATTCCCTTTGCATAACCAAACCCCGTACCCTTATCTCTCTTTGTTTTATTAGTTTTATTTTAAAACTTCTGTGGGTTTTATTCGTTCTTTTCCCATTCCTTTGGAAACAATAAAGAGCAGTGGCGACTCTTGCTTTGTGAGTTAAGTTAACCAATAGCTTAATCTTCAATTTTTCACTGCTACACCGGGGATAAAATTAAGAGGAAATCCACAAGTGGAAACTGTCAATTTTTTAGGTGAAAACCTTGTATCCTGGGCTAGCCAAAGACAAGCACTTATTGCTTTATATACAGCAGAAGCAGAATACATCTAAGTTGCTAAGTGTTGTACTCAACTAATATGGATGAAGTATCAGCTAGAAGATTATCAAATATTTTGAAACAGTATTCCTATCTATTGTGATAACACTACTGCTATTTGTCTAATGAAGAATCTGATTCAACATTCTAAAACTAAGCATATTGAAATCAACCACCATTTTATTAAGGACTATGTTCAGAAGGGTATAATAGATATTCAATTTGTTGATACTGATCATCAATGGGCTGATATATTTACAAAACCCTTAGTTAATTTAAGATTTGATTTTATTCAAAAAAATTGAACATGATTTTTGTTGATGAATAATGCTTAAAGTGTGAATGGGATATCAAAACCTGTTGAAAATCAGAAGTAGTTTGAATTCAAATTTGATTCTAATGACATACGGGTTCCGAGGGTCGTGAGTTTTTGATACTCTAAAAGGAAACTTGGATTCTGATAGCACTCAGTTGATTGCTTTGACTGTATGGTCTATAAGCTTTAATTTTAGAGTTTGTTGAATCTCTTTCATTCTTGATTTATTTATTATTTAAACAGACAATAAATGTTTAATTCTATGCTTTGTGCTTTGAATTAACATTTTTATACTAATTGTGAGTTATGATAAAATAAGAATCTTTGTCTTACATATACTTTGATATTTGAGCTTTTGAAAATATTGACGTAAAATGGAAAGTTGTCTCAGAAACTCATATTCCAGTGAAACTGTTAAAAACACTCTACAAGGCTGATCTTCAATATACTTGCTTTTTAAGTAAAAGTATTTTGAGTATTCAGCCTTGGCTGTTGTATTTTCTCAAAGTTAACTGTTCTCGAGACTGAAGGGACATTTTTATCACTCTTATTTTCAAAACCTATTCTGAAATTTGGTTCTTAAAAGGAGTGTACTGATAGATATTCTGATTCATTTTTTATTCAGACTCATTATCGTCCAAACATTTCAACACATGCTTGCTTATTTATCAGAAATCAACATCCTATGTGTTATCTGTGTTTTACCCAATTTTCATGTATTATTTTCTCTATAAGATAGTATTGAAAAGTCATAGTTCTCTACTTAAATTTCTTTTCTTTTCAATATGTCTTCAAACACTATTAAAGGATAGATCTATGATCTAGATATTCTAAAGGAATATACGGTTGACCTCAATGAATTGACGGTGTTTAATATTTCTCGGATAGTCTCAGATATTCATTTTCAGAAATAGGATGGATATTTTGCATTACTTAATGGACCAATCTACCCAGACCTTGTGAAATATTTTGGGCACATGCTCATGTTCATCAGAGCGAGCTAGATGTTTGTCAGATTCTATCTATTTTTTATGGTTTTCCTGTTGTGATCAACTATAAATTATCTCTTAAGAAATATATTGTGAAGAGGATGGAGTTACTGTTGAATACTACAGACATGACAATAGGTTTATTAATCTATCTCACAATATCCATGATAATGAAGGCCCTGCTGCAAGCCCTTCTATTCTTGCTCCTATGGAAAAAGTATGGTACCATATTATGGGGACCAATCTAAGGCCTAAAGAAAAGGGTTTAGGATGGCTTTCTCTTGATGATAAACATTTCATTTTGTTCCTGGTCTCAAGGATTAAAATCAATCTACCTCAAACCATGTTCAAATATCTGAAAGAAGAGATGTTAACATCTTGTGAGGAATTATCTTTTCTCATTCCTTTTGGTAGGGTTCTTTCTATGATTCTTGTTCAAAAATGTGATGTTACTCATATGCAACAAGTTGGGTTGATTGTCAGACATGTTCCTGACTGGTGTTCAGTTTTGAACTGTCAGAAACCATTATTAATCGCTGAAGACTACTTTTTATTTTGTTTTTTTGTTGTTTTCTTTTCTACTAGATTAATCTTAGAGTGGATTTAATTATTCTATATAGGGGGGCGTACAAACCCCACCTCATAGACTTCACAGATGGGACTCAATGGGAGCTTACAAACCTCACCTCTAAGACTGTTTGACAAAGGGGGAGCTTACAAACCTCAGACCTTAAAAGTTGTTGAGTAATTAATCTGCAACTGATTGTTTTAAAATACTTAAGGTTGTCATCATTAAAAAGGGGGATATTTTTGAAACAAATTTGGTTATCACCATGTATCCTCTAAGGTTTTGATGATAACAAAGTATTTAAAAAATAATCAGGATTTCTAACTAGTTGGTTCTTATGTACATAGTTATATTTAATTGATTAAACAGGTTATGTCACTGAAGAAGCTATGATTCGGTTTTTATTGAGTACTTATTAGAGAGTCTAATCAAAAAGTTATCTTTAGTACAGTTCAGACTCAGAAGCGTGCTAACATCGCCTCTAAAACTGATGGATGTCAACTCAAGCTCAGAAATCACGGGACTAGAGAGTAGTTGACATTATTTCAAAAGATTGTGTTGTACTTGTTTCATAGAAGAGTTCTCGGGACAAAGGCCTTGTTCAGTGGATAATTCCTTGGCTATGAGTTCCAACACCTGCTTTATTGGAAAAGATGATGTACAAAAATATTTGATCTGAATATAGTCGTTGGAATGCTTCAACGACTCTATTTCTTCAGCTATAAAAGGAGCTGAAGAATTGAAGATCAACCAAGAGAATAACATTGCAACTACAACTGAAATATACATGCACTTCACACCATTTATATCATCTCAAGATAAGATTATCTTTTAAGACTTCTTATTCTTGTATAGATTAAGAATCCTTTGTGTTAAAGTGTGTTGTATTCTATTTAAACGCCTCTGATTGTTAATCAAGTGTTGTTGTAAGTTATTCCTTCTCTAAACAGTCAGTTTGGATAAAGTCTCTTGCCTTGGGCTTGAGCATTGAAGTCTTAGATTCGAGGAATCTGAACAAGGAAGTCTTGGACTGCAGGTCTAAGAAGGAAGTCTTGTACTATAAGGTATAAGCAAGGAAGTCTTGAATCTGAGGGGTTTAAGCAAGAAAGTCTTAGGATCTGAGGATCTAAGTGGGAAGTCTTGATCAGGTGCGGATTAAGCAAGGAAGTCTTAGGTTGTAGGTATGAGCAGGAGAAAGTCTTATACCCGAGGGTATAAGCAGTTGTAATCTGTTTGATTATAGTGGAAATATCTGATAGTGCAATGGGAATGGGCTACTATCAGTTAGAGAAGAACTAGGATAACTTTTGTGTGTTCTTTACCTATTTATTTACTTCTGTTATTTTATCTACTGAGCTTGATGATCAGATTCTGAACTTCGGTTTAGAATACGAACTCTATTCAGAAGTAGAAAAGATTTGGAAAACACAATTCAACCCCCTCTTCTTGTGTATTTTTCTCACCTTTACCATTGACTTCAAACATTCCTCCCTTTGTTTGGGTTTTCTCGACTTGAACTCGTCCAGTTCCCCATTGGTAATGGTTTTGAGCAATGTTTTCGATAAGTTGATAGGCTTCATTGAAGGGTTTATCCATTAGGGCTCTGCCAGCAGCAGCGTTTATGGTCGTTCTTGTGTTGTAGAGTAGACCATTGTAGAAGGTATGGATTATTAGCCATTGTTCTAATCTGTGATGAGGACATAGTCTTATCATGTCTTTATATCGCTCCCACGCTTCAAAGAGTGATTCTCCTTGGGCTTATTTAAACTTAGTTATATGAGTTCTCAACACTTCTGTTTTGCTCGGTGGGAAATATCTGGCTAAGAATACCTTCTTAAGTCCATTCTAAGTAGTAATTGAATTCGCAGGTAGGGACTACAGCCATGCTCTAGATCTATCTCTAAGGGAAAATTGAAATAGAAGTAGTCGGAATGCTTCTGGATTAACACCATTACTTTTTAATGTGTCTGCATAATATACAAACACTGACAAATGAATATTTCGATCCTCGGTGGGATTTCCAGAGAACTGGTTCTGTTGCACAATTTGCAGCAGAGATGGTTTCAACTTGAAAGTGTTCGCCAGGATTACAAGTGGCACAATGCTTGAGTGTGGCTCGTCTTGAGATTGGACATCATAATCTTTAAGGCGTTTTTGTATCTGGTTCAGCTATAGGGGTAAATATGGCTCGGTATTGTTCGATCTTGCGTCTTATATGGATAAAACGCTCTACTTCGTCGATCAGTTGTTCTAACTCGTCTCCTCTTGAGCGAGTTCTTGACATATAACCAATAAATAATAAGGAAAAAGCTGCCTTAGTCTATACTGCGCAACAATGGAGTTATGGTAATAAGGAAAGACGCCAAAAACTTGATGTGTACTTCGCGTGGTTAGCTTATCCACAAGTGTGCGGACTTTATCAGAGTAATACAAAATATGTCGAACCCACAAAGACCAATAGTCAAATCCTACCGCTATCTACTATCGTTATGTAAAGCTAAGGCTAATCGAAATTTTTATGAGAAGGAGAAATAAAAAACAGGAATTAAAGCAAACAATTAATAAAAGCGAAACCGGAATATGATTCGCATCAATCAACAATACCCACATCTAAGTCGGTTTAATTAGTTAAACCGAGACAATATTTCTCTTTAATAAGGAGAAACTTAATTTAAATGAACCATTTAGGTTCGCTAAATCGGTACCAAGTTTTATTCAAAAATCTATACTAAGGTTGTCGCGGTTCAGCGTGTTTAAGTATAAAACTCTGTTTTTGAAAATGTAGTTGTTCTAATTAATTAAAAAGTCATTTTGGATGAATAACGACTTTTTAACAATAGTAATAAAGGACTTTTTTCTAAGGTAAATTTTATTTTATAATTTCTGTTTAAATACAAAATCAAAAGACAATTCTTTGATTACCTATTGTACGCTAGTTTATATTTTAACTTATTTATAGTTTATTGGAAAAAACATAATTTGTATTTTATATTTTTTCTATTTCGTATCAGGTATAAGGCCTTACAATTTTTATTTTTGCTTTTTTTTATTTTAATATATATTTTATTTTTCAAAAAAATATTATTTTTCGACTTATTTACATAATTACTTTGTGAGAAATTACAAAGTAGTGGAGTTACCAAGGAGTGAACTTTCACGGACCAACAACTCGCACCCATATATCCCGACTAGAAAACCCATTTATGTAACAACCCGTATAATATATATCTAGAATAATATCTTACAAGTTTTATTATTTGGTACTGACACAATCATAAGTGCATACTGACATCATTTACATACTTGATCATTTTACAAAACAAAATAAACAACATATGGTAAAAGATATGGAAAGTGCCAAAAGAAAAATCTAAGATCTAAGTACAATATTCGTCATTGTACAATATACATAGCGGGATATCACAATAAAACTTCCCTTGAAACATCATTGCACGACTCCTCTTGAAAACTAAACCTGCAAACAATTCCTAAAAAGCAACAACAATATCAGGGTGAGATAATAATCTCAGTGATTTTCCCTATCTTATGGGTTTACTCGGCTCTACAGGGTTCTAATCAAAACCTAACTCAAATCAAAGGGGAAAAGGACTTGAAATCACAAAACTCGCAATGTATGGAAACATGGCTCTTGAGTTCATCAACTCAAATGATCACTAGCTCGGAAACCGTACCAAGGCATCTTTCTCCGACCCTACGTATAGTTATCGACACGGGTCACAGATAATTGTATCATACTTTGACATACGCATGGATTTCAGATTCTAAAGGACTCCTCCACCTTAAGAATCGTCACTTTCTTTGGGACTTCAAACCCATTTCAAGCCTTTCACCCGTATGGGACTCTAACCCACTTAAATTTCCATCGTTTCTTGGGACTCAAGTCTCGTCAAAGTAATTATGCGTACATCCCGATGGAGCTCGATATAGGCATCACACTTGGGACGACACAAATAGGGGGTTATTTCTGACTATGTGATAAAATATAGCATAACGCGATCGTGTTCCACAATCACAAGGTGATCGCATTCACCTTAATCACACAATAACAATACATGTTCATACAATGCATCTCACTCAAAACTATGGTGACCATTCATCCATGACACTCACTTAGGTATCATATTGTATGAATGTCGTCTTCTAGCGTTATCTAAATCATACTTGTAACTAGTTATCTTTTTAATCCATTTACCTAGTTATATCCTATGTTTCCTCACTCGCCTTAATAGTGTTTTAAGCATGTTATTTCACAATCAAACATGTATATCATACATAATAGCATAACACATTGTCATACATGAAACCCATATAGCAGCACAACATGTCAAACATAACCAGCCATAATAGTTCACATACACATTAAGGCATACAAGCCATTACTATCCTCTAACAAGCATTTTTTGTTATTTCATGATCTCACGTCACCATTTAATGGCACGTTGAATTATCTTTTCAATGCTTTAAGTCTCATATCAATCGGATTCTCGATTCATGTATTATGGTGGAAACAAGAACCATACTATTCACATTCACTATGTTTCCATATATATCCTATCAATCAATGGCATATACCTATGTTTCTATTTCACTATCAAATAGAGTATCGGAATAGCTTTCCAACGCTTCCGACTGTGCCTCATTCTGAGTTACGGTTCTCAAGTTATGGGGGAAACAAGAATCAAATATTTTGCATGCTGTCATTGTCGCCCGGCGAACTGAAAGCGAGGCAAGTTAGTGGAAACACACTCTGGGGTCGCCCGCTGAAGTCCCTGCGAGACCAGCTCGCCCCGAGTTTGCCCGGCAAAGCTGACAAAACTCAGAATCTTCAAAACACGATTTGGAAGGTGAAAATGCCCCGTCAATATATTGTATCAAATAACCCAAAACAACATGATTTATCACAATACAACATGTAAAGCATCAAGATAATCATGTATGACATAAATATTCATGTTTTCACACAAATCCTAACTTCCCTAAATCTTTTCAATTTCCCAACCTTGTGCTAGAACTAGCTATAGAACTCACTCTTGAGATGCAATGGTGAAGAAATTGAGATGAAAAGATGGTGATGATGATATGTTTCCATGTTTTCTTCTTATTCTCCCAAGTTCTTTTTCTTTTCCTCTCTTCCTTTCTCTTATTTCTTTCTTTCCTTTCTTCTCTTCTTTCTTTCCTTTCTATCTTTTCTATTTTCCACCACACGTACATATATAGCATATATAATATTATATTATATAATGATACAAAACATTTCAATTGATATTCAGTCTTCCAGTACTAATTGACCAAACTATCACTGTTACTAAAATGTCTCCTCTCATACTTATTAACATTTCTCTGTCTCTTTTATTAATAATTAATTTGTTCAGAGTTTATTGATTATTCTATTGGTCTCAACTGACAACCTTTAAAGCACACATGAGCACTAACTGTTCCAACGGACAAAAAATAAAGTACATAAGAACTCAGTTGATCTCCACTAACACCTAATTGAACATTTAAGAAAAAATGGGATATTACAATTTGTGTTATCTCCCCCATCAAAAAATATTTAGTAGAAAAATTTTATTTATTAATAATGGAATGTATTTATCAAGAATTTTATTTTCAAATTTATATATAAATTGTCAATATGTTTATCTATTAATCATCATATACTAGGAAGGATAGTAGTCAAAGTTTGACAGACTACACACCCACGATTTGAAAAAGTCTCTCTATCAGAGTCCATCCTTATAAACTGAAATAAATTCTATGCATGTATGCTTATCCATGCAGGCACCAATGTTTATACATGTATATGTGTGTAAGGATATTGTTCTGGACTGGACCGTCTGTGGGAACTCTTGTTCTCCCCGTCTTTCTTTCCCCGGAAACCAAAGATCAAAGCGAATTTTCAAGATTGTCATCATGGCCTCCCAAGATCACGCCAAAGGTGCTCTCCAAACTGCTATTCTCCCCGTCAACAAGACTGACGTTGACGTCCAGTCATCTCTTCTCCGAGATGCCCGCTTTCTGAGGGACGGAGCCACGGCTTCTCCTTCCCCTACCCCTGCTGACCGCAACAACGATCAGCCTTCGCTGGACATCCATCCCATCCCTGTTCCGCCTAACGCCGACCCGACCGTGGCGGTCCTCCTAGAGGCAATCAACAAAACCAACACCCTGATCCTGCAGCAGAATGAAAGGATCGAGGCGCTGGAAGAGTCCAACCGTCCAAGATCCCCCCCTCTGAGGAGGAACCAACGTCGATCAAGGAGCCCGCAGCCCCGAAGAGATATCGACCGGAGACTACGCCAAGAACCTGATCCTCGCACAGCCCGGAAGTGCGACCAGATCTCCCCGCGTGAATGTCTCGTGCATGACCACAAGAGGACTCGAAGGAACGAGCAATCTCCGTCGGTCAAGTCTAAAGGACGGGCCCGCTCACCTTCTCCTCGAAGGAATTGCTCACCTTCTCCGCGAAGGAACCGCTCCCCCTCTCCCCGGAGGAACCGCCTCCGTGAGCATCCTGTTCGGTCCCCATCTTACACCAGTTCTAGCAGCGACGACGAGCCTCGCGGCCCGTTGTCCCAGGAGATCTTGGCTACCCGTCTCCCAAAAGGCTTGGAGAAACCCCCGTCACTTGGCACGTATGACGGAACCACCGATCCCGACGAGCACATCGAGAACATCGATGCGCTATTAGACTACCGCGACGTACGAGGCGCCATCAAATGCCAACTGTTCCCGACCACGCTCCGAAAAGGATCAATGACATGGTACAAACAGCTGCCCGAGGAGTCCATCACCTCGTGGAGACAACTGGGCAGAATGTTCTCGCGCCACTTCACGGCTTCTCGTCGTCACCCCAAGACCGAAGCCTCCCTTGGGGCCATAATCCAAGGAAAGGACGAACCTCTCCACGCTAACATCGAGAGGTTCAACAAAGAAACAATACAGGTCCCTACAATGGACGAAATGAAGAAGTTTCTGCTCGAGCAAGGACTCCGTCCGGGCTCCAAGTTTTCCAAAGCCGTCGGCCTCGCACCTCCAAGTAACTTAGATGCCCTCCTCCTCAAAGCCCAATGGCACATTCAATACGAAGAAAAGGTTGCGGCCAGCAATGTTCGAGCGTCACGCCATCAGGAGAGCGCCCGAGCCTCCAGAGGCGAGGAAGCCTCAACATCTCGTTGGGGCGAAAGGAGTCGCGATGACCATCCACGGGACTCCCGCGACAGTAAGGGACCCTCCGGGTGTTTCCATGACTACATCCCCTGACCGTCTCCTGGGAGAAAATATTAACTGAATGTGCCAATTCAGAGTTCAAGCAGGTAGGGGTCCGCTTCCCCAAACAACTGCCGAACAGACCAAACATGGACAAATCAAAATACTGCCGTTTCCACAAAAGTCACAGCCATACTACAGAAGACTGCATCCATCTAAAGGATGCCATTGAGATACTGATCAGGGACGGGCACCTGAACCAGTCCGCCAAGAAGAAGGACACTCCTCGGCAGGATGCCCAGGAGTCCAAGAAGATAGAGAAAGAGGTACCCTCCTCAGAAGACGCCAACATACAGGTCGCAATGTCCATATCGCGACCGGAGGACTTCTACGTCCCACCCGGGATCAACGCCCCTGCTTAATTCGTGGCCCACAGCCCATGGGAGAATTTTTCCTCCACCATGGTCATTTCTGGAGGGGGTTTCAAGAAAGTCATTGTGGGCTCCGTGAAATGCAAGTTCGAGCACCTGATCAACACGAGCTCCAATAAGGTGACCACGCTCGGTCAAGCCCATAAAGGCTCTGTCCCCATCTCCTTCTACCGGGAAGAACTCCTCGGCGGATCCCCGAACTCGAGCATACCTTTGCTCTTCAGAGCCCGAATGGCGAACTTCGACGTTCGCAGAATCCTAGTCGACCAGGGTAGCTCGGTCGACATCATGTACTCCCAGCTATTATCAACGCTTCAGCTGGACGAATCACACCTTAACCCCTATGTAGGGTCCAATTTACAGGGATTCAAAGAATCAGTGACTAAGCCGTGGGGCTACGTCGAACTGATCGTGACCTTCGGATCAGCTGAGACAGCCAGATCCATCAAGGTGCAATTCCTGGTGATCGACTGCCCGTCACTGTACCAGTGCATTTTTAGAAGGCCAACTCTGGCCGAGTTGGTAGCGGTACCCTCAACAGTCCACCTGAAGATGAAGTATTACACTTCGAAAGGAATGGTCGCCACCCTGCACGGCGATATCGAAGCTGCATATAACCCCCCAGTTTTGTCCGTTTTATTTAATCGAGTCGTTTTGATTATTTTATTATTATTTTATTTTATTTTTGACTTTTATTTGGAAATATGTTATTTTTCAGTGTTGTGATATTTTATCGCGTTTTGGGAACGTTTGCGAGATATTTGAGTGTAAGGGTATTTTGGGCATTTCACCTTATTTTCCTTAATTTAGTAAAATAGAAAATAGAAAGAGAGAAAAATAGAGAGAAAGAAAAAGAGAAGAAGGAAAAGGGGAAGAAAGGAGAAAGAAAGGAGAAAGAGAGAAAAAACTTGGAAACTCTAGAAATCGAAACAATCGACTTTCCAAACACGATTAAATCGGGTAAGGGTGCGAAACTTGATTATTATATACTTGTATATGATTATGTATGTATGTTTTTGGTTGATTTTAGATTGAAATTGGATTGTAGAGTAAAAACCATTATGTGTGGAAATTGTTAGAATTGATTCCGATTGTGTAAAAAATCATGTTTTGGTGTTCCTTATTGATGATACATGTTGAATATATGTTGTTATGCAATCTATTGGCAATTTTCTGATGTTTTAGGTGAAATTGGATGGATTTTGGGGTGGGAAAACGCAGAAAAATTCTGCAGAAAAAAAATCTGGTTTTCCACTGCCCATACGTGTATCACCCAAGGCAATACGCGTATTGGTTAAGGCAATACGTGTATGGCATTGAAGGGGGGGGGGGGGCAATACGCGTATGGAGTTTCATTTTTCTCGACAATCTGCTGAAACGCGTAATGGTACGTGTATGATTTTCGGCAATACGCGTATGGCTCAGGGCAATACGCGTATGGCCAGCAGGTGTGCAAAATGTTGATTTTTCGCGATGTCTTTTTTGTGTTAGTCCGTAACTTGTGTTCCGATTATCCGTTTTGAGCATTCTTGTTATCGTTGGAAAGCTATCGAGCTGTATTTTCTTATTATAATAATTTTGAGATTCTTAGCCGATTTAATTATGTCAGGAATTTGGAATAGTGCCGTTGTTCCGACTTTTGCCGTTATAATTGTGTGTAATTGATGTGTATCATGCAATGTGCTGTTGATATGGATATGGTATGACTTATGTGCTGTGGTATGGTGTAAATGCATGTGTTTAGATGGTGTGATGATGGTTTGTGGCCGTATGGCAAATAAATGCATTGTTTTGGGCTTGAATTGCAAAGCATGATTAATGTTGAGTGAGATGATTGCATATATGTGTGCATTTGAATGTCATGAGTCATTGTATGCCAAGCATCATGATATGCATTCCTGTGATGTCGTGTGCCCTAGTGGGTGTGAGTGACGAATCGATTCCAGAGGGAATCCGCTATAATGTCGTTGCCCGTGTGGGGTGTGAGCGATGATTATGGACGATCGTGTGCCCGTGTGGGGTGTGAGCGATCGGGTCGTGTGCCCGTGTGGGGTGTGAACGATCCATAAACGTCGTGTACCCGTGTGGGGTGTGAGCGACGGGGAACATTGTATGCCCGACGGGGAGTTACATTAAGTAACGAGCGATGATTCCAATAGTTCCTGTGTGAACTAGTGATGAGATTGATGGATGGATGGTACCGCATATGCATTGCATAGAGTCGTTGTGTCGGTCTCTGTGCATTTGGATAAATCATGAATGGATTGATTTCGTGTGGAATTGTGATTGGAATTGATGAGTTGAGATATGTATTGTGTTGTGTTGTATTTGAATTTTGTTGTACGTTGTGGTGAGAATATTTTACGTGTGTAATTTTGTGTTATTATATAATTATATGCAATTATATTATGATTGTGTTTCTCACCCTTCTGCTATTTTATAATGCTCTATGAGGCATTGCAGATTAGATTGCTGGAGGTATTTTTGTGAAGGTTAGGTCTTCATTCTTTTGTCGGTCGGCTCTGATATGTGGCATCGGGTAGTTAGGGAGACCGTTGGTGATTTGTGTGTATATGTATATGTTTCTTTTGAGATTGTACATGTATGATTGTATTTGGCAGACGAACTTTTCATGATATACATATATATGAGATTTCAGTACAGATTTTCCGCTTTTATTTTGTACCTGAATTGTGGGTAGTAGGACTAAGTTCCTCTGTTAATTGCTACCTGATTGTTGCATATCTTTATGGGCAGGTTTATGTGTATTTTGTTTCAAATTGATGTGACCCCTCAGTCTATGCCGTGAATGTTTTAAATATACTCTGATGAAATTTTGAATTTTATTTATCGCTTTAATAACTTGGGGGTAATAGATTGGGAGAGTCCATGTCAGTTGTGTCAGTCCTTGTCGATCTTGGTGTTGGGTTGAGCTGTTTGTTTAACCATAGTTATTGTTATTGGAAATGAACAAAATATGGCTGGTAGCAATGACGCTGCTTTGGCTGCTGCTATGCAAGCTATGGCTCGGGCTGTGCAGGGTGCACCTAATGCTGCAGATAATGATGAGTTCAGGAAGAACAAATTGTCTGTCTTCAAAGGAAGATACGATCCTGATGGTGCTCAGATTTGGCTGAAAGAGATTGAAAGAATCTTCCGAGTGATGGATTATGCTGAGGATCAGAAGGTGAGACTGGGTAATCACATGTTACTGGAAGAAGCTGATGATTGGTGGGTTAGTACACGTCATGTATTGGAAGGTGCAGAGGAAGAGATCACTTGGGCTGTGTTTAGCATTGAGTTTCTGAGGAAGTATTTTCCCGAAGATGTAAGAGGAAAGAAGGAAATTGAGTTCTTGGAATTAAAACAAGGTAATATGTCTGTTGTTGATTATACTGCTAAGTTTGTGGAGCTTGTGCAGTTTTATCCACATTATGCCGAAGCGACTGCGGAATTTTCTAAGTGTGTAAAGTTTAAGAACGGATTGCGTCCTGAGATAAAGCAGGCAATCGGTTACCAAAGGATTAGAAGGTTTTCTGATTTGGTGGATTGCTGTAGGATTTTTGAGGAGGATAGCAAAGCTCGTTCTACTCGCTATAAGAGTGTGAACGAGAGGAAAGGGAAGCAACTGTTTCGCAGTGGTCCTTATGTAACACCAGCTGATAAGGGTAAACAAAGGGGTAATTTTGAGAAAAGGCCAAGTGGGGGAGGTATGTCTAATCCTCCGAGATGTTATAGATGTGGTGAATTGGGACATCGTCAGTTTGAATGCAGGAAAGATATGAGGAAGTGTACCAATTGCGGAGGTGTAGGACATGTAATGGCGGATTGTAAGAGGCAGAATGTGGTGAAGTGTTTCAATTGTGGTGAACCTGGTCATATTAGTACAAAGTGTCCGAAACCAAAGTAAGCTCCAGCTGGTGGGAAGGTTTTTGCATTGGCAGGAACTCAGACTTCAAGTGCAGATCGTCTGATCAGAGGTACTTGTTTTATTAATAGTACTTCTTTAGTTGCTATTATTGATACTGGAGCGACTCATTCATTTATTTCGTCTGAGTGCGCGAAGCGTTTGAGTCTTGTGTTATTTTCGATGGGTGGTGAAATGGTTATTGATACTCCAGCAATGGGGTCAGTAACTACTTCTTTGGTTTGTTTAAGTTGTCCTTTGACCATTTATGGTAAAGACTTTGAGATGGATTTGGTGTGTTTACCGTTGGAGGGTTTAGATGTGGTTCTGGGAATGAATTGGTTGCAGTTCAATAAGGTTCATATTGATTGTTATCATAAGCTGGTAAGATTTCCTTCTCTTGAGGAAGACGAAGACTCGAGTTTCTTATCTACCAAAGAGTTGAAGAAACTTTTGGCGGATGAAGCTCAGTTGTTTGGGTTGTTTACATCGTTGACTGTGGATAGTTAAGTTTCACTTGATGTGTTTCCTGTTGTGTGTGAATTTCCGGAAGTGTTTCCTGAGGATATTTCAGACTTGCCGCTAGAGAGAGAGGTGGAGTTTTCTATAGATCTAGTTCCTGGTACTAGACCTGTTTCTATGACATCTTATCGTATGTCGGCATCTGAGTTGGTTGAGTTAAAGAAGCAGTTGAACGAATTGCTAGAAAAGAGGTTTGTGAGACCAAGCGTTTCTCCTTGGGGTGCTCCAGTTTTATTGGTGAAAAAGAAAGATGGAAGTATGCTATTGTGTATTGATTATCGCAAGTTGAATAAGGTGACGATTAAGAATAAGTATCCTCTTCAGAGAATTGATGATTTGATGGACCAGTTGGTAGGTGCTTGTGTGTTTAGTAAGATTGACTTGAGGTCAGGGTATCATCAGATTAGAGTGAAAGAGGAAGATATTCAGAAGACGGCTTTTAGGACACGTTACGGTCATTATGAATATTCTGTGATGTCGTTCAGGGTTTCTAATGCGCCAGGTGTGTTTATAGAGTACATGAATCGTATTTTCCACGAGCATTTGGATCGTTTTGTGATTGTGTTTATTGATGATATCTTAATTTATTCTAAGTCTCGGGAGGAGCACGCGGAGCATTTGCGTATTGTTTTGCAGGTTTTGAAAGAAAGAAAGCTTTTTGCCAAATTGTCCAAGTGTGAGTTCTGGTTGTCGGAGGTGAGTTTTCTTGGGCACGTGATTTCAGGTAATGGTATTTTTGTGGATCCATCTAAAGTAGAAGCAGTTCTACAATGGAAGGCTCCGAGATCTGTTACTGAAATTCGAAGCTTTTTGGGTTTGGCCGGATATTATCGAAGGTTTATTGAAGGTTTTTCTAAGCTAGCACTTCCTTTGACCCAGATGACTTGTAAAGGGCAAGCGTTCATTTGTGATATTTGGTGCGAGGAAAGTTTTAATGAGCTGAAGAGAAGATTGACGATAGCTCCAATTTTGATTTTTCCGAATCCTACTGAACCATTTGTGGTGTATTGTGATGCGTCTTTGATTGGTCTAGGTGGGGTGCTAATGCAAGAAGGTAAGGTCGTGGCTTATTCTTCGAGGCAGTTGAGAGTGCATGAGAAAAATTACCCTACTCATGATTTGGAATTAGCGGTTGTGGTCTTTGTGTTGAAAATTTGGAGGCATTATCTCTATGGTGCAAGATTCGAAGTCTTTAGTGATCATAAAAGTTTGAAATATTTGTTTGATCAGAAAGAGCTAAATATGAGGCAGCAGAGATGGTTGGAATTTTTGAAGGACTACGACTTTGGCTTGAATTACCATCCTGGTAAAGCGAATGTGGTAGTCGATACGTTGAGTCAGAAATCGTTGCATATGTCCGCTTTAATGGTTAAGGAGTGGGAGCTTTTGGAAGCTTTTAGGGACTTGAGTTTGGTGTGTAAGGTGACGTCCGATAGCGTGAGGCTTGGAATGTTAAAGGTTACTAATGATTTTCTGATGATTGTTAGTGAGAAACAGAAGCTGGATGTGAAATTTGGGGATTTGATGTTGGTTGGAGAAAAAGATACGAATAGTGATTTTAAAGTGGACGTTAATGGTGTTTTGAAGTTCCGAGGTCGAATTTGTATTCCTGATGATGCGGAGTTGAAAAGGATGATTTTGGAGGAAGGACACCGGAGTAATTTGAGTATACATCCGGGAGCTAATAAAATGTACCAAGATTTAAAGAAGATTTTCTGGTGGTCTGGATTGAAAAGAGATGTGGCGCAGTTTGTTTATGCATGTTTGACTTGTCAGAAATCAAAGGTAGAACATCTGAGGCCTAGTGGTTTGTTGCAACCGTTGGATATTCCTGAATAGAAATGGGACAACATTTCTATGGATTTTGTGACAGGGTTGCCGAACACTCAGTGAGGGCATAATGCTATTTGGGTGGTTGTGGACAAACTGACTAAATCGGCGCACTTCATTCCGATTGACATCAGTTTTTCTTTGGAGAGGCTAACTGAGATTTATATTAGTGTGATTGTGAAATTGCATGGTGTTCCGTTGAGCATTGTTTCTGATCGAGATCCTAGGTTTACCTCGAGATTTTGGGAAAGTTTGCAAAAGGCTTTAGGATCTAAATTGAGGTTGAGTTCTGCTTATCATCCTCAAACGGATGGTCAGACCAAGAGAACGATTCAGTCGTTAGAGGATTTGTTGAGGGCTTGTGTTCTTGAACAAGGTGGTGCATGGGATAGTTATCTTGCATTGATTGGATTCACGTATAATAACAGTTTCCATTCTAGTATTGGAATGGCACCTTTTGAAGCACTGTATGGACGAAGATGTCGAACACCATTGTGTTGGCACGAATCTGGTGAGAGTTCGGTGGTTGGACCCGAATTGATTCAACAGACTACAGACAATGTGAAGCTTATTCGTGAGAAAATGAAGGCTTCTCAGAGTAGGCAAAAGAGTTATCATGATCGTAGAAGGAAGGATCTAGAGTTTCAAGAGGGCGATCATGTATTTTTGAGAGTTACACCGGTAACGGGTGTGGGTCGTGCATTGAAATCGAAGAAACTTACTTCTCGGTTTATTGGTCCTTACCAGATATCCGCGAGAGTGGGCGCTGTGGCTTATAGGGTGGCGTTGCCGCCGAGTCTGTCGAATTTGCACGATGTGTTCCATGTTTCACAGCTTCGGAAGTATGTTCCGAATCCGTCGCATGTGATTCCGATGGACGAGGTTGAGGTAAGGGAGAACCTTACGGTTGAGGCATGACCAGTGAGGGTTTTGGATCGCGAGTTGAAGCGGTTAAGGGGCAAGGATATTGCACTTGTGAAAGTAGCGTGGGGAGGCACTGCTGAGGGCAATTTGACTTGGGTGTAGGAGAGTAGGATGCGGGAGTCGTATCCAGAGTTGTTCGTCTCAAGTATATTTTCGAGGACGAAAACTTCTAAGTGGAGGAGAGTTGTAACGCCCCAGTTTTGTCTGTTTTATTTAATCGAGTCATTTTGATTATTTTATTATTATATTATTTTATTTCCAACTTTTATTTGGAAATATGTTATTTTTTAGTGTTGTGATATTTTATCGCGTTTTGGGAACGTTTGCGAGATATTTGAGTGTAGGGGTATTTTGGGCATTTCACCTTATTTTCCTTAAGTTAGTAAAATAGAAAATAGAAAGAGAGAAAAATAGAGAGAAAGAAAAAGAGAAGAAGGAAAAGGGGAAGAAAAGAGAAAGAAAGGAGAAAGAGAGAAAAAACTTGGAAACTCTAGAAATCGAAACAACCGACTTTCCAAACAGGATTAAATCGGGTAAGGGTGCGAAACTTGATTATTATATACTTGTATATGATTATGTATATATGTTTTTGGTTGATTTTGGATTGAAATTGGATTGTAGAGTAAAAACCATTATGTGTGGAAATTGTTAGAATTGATTCCGATTGTGTAAAAAATCATATTTTGGTGTTCCTTATTGATGATACATGTTGAATATATGTTGTTATGCAATCTATTGGCAATTTTCTGATGTTTTAGGTGAAATTAGATGGATTTTGGGGTGGGAAAACGCAGAAAAATTTTGCAGAAAAAAATTCTGGTTTTTCACTGCCCATACGCGTATCACCCAAGGCAATACGCGTATTGGTTAAGGCAATACGCGTATGGCATTGAAGGGGGGAGGGCAATACGCGTATGGAGTTTCATTTTTCTAGGCCATCTGCTGAAACGCGTAATGGTACACGTATGGCTCAGGGAAATAAGCGTATAGCCAGCAGGTGTGCAAAATGTTGATTTTTCGCGATGTCTTTTCTGTGTTAGTCCGTAACTTGTGTTCCGATTATCCGTTTTGAGCATTCTTGGTATCGTTGGAAAGCTATCGAGCTGTATTTTCTTATTATAATAATTTTGAGATTGTTAGCCGATTTAATTATGTCAGGAATTTGGAATAGTGCCGTTGTGCCGACTTTTGCCGTTATAATTGTGTGTAATTGATGTGTATCATGCAATGTGCTGTTGATATGGATATGGTATGACTTATGTGTTGTGGTATGGTGTAAACGCATGTGTGCCTTAGTGGGTGTGAGCGACGAATCGATTCCAGAGGGAATCCGCTATAACGTCGTGTGCCCGTGTGGGGTGTGAGCGATGATTATAGACGATCGTGTGCCCGTGTGGGGTGTGAGCGATCGTGCCGTGTGCCCGTGTGGGGTGTGAACGATCCATAAACATCGTGTGCCCGTGTGGGGTGTGAGCGACGGGGAACATCGTATGCCCGACGGGGCGTTACATTAAGTAACGAGCGATGATTCCAATAGTTCCTGAGTGAATTAGTGATGAGATTGATGGATGGATGGTACCGCATATGCATTGCATAGAGTTGTTGTGTAGGTCTCTATGCATTTGCATAAATTATGAATGGATTGATTTCGTGTGGAATTGTGATTGGAATTGATGAGTTGAGATATGTATTGTGTTGTGTTGTATTTGAATTCTGTTGTACGTTGTGGTGAGAATATTTTACGTGTGTAATTTTGTGTTATTATATATAGTTATATGCAATTATATTATGATTGTGTTTCTCACCCTTTTGTTGTTTTATAATGCTCTATGAGGCATTGCAGATTAGATTGCTGGCGGTTTTTTTGTGAAGCTTAGGTCTTCATTCTTTTGTCGGTCGGCTCTGATATGTGGCACCGGGTAGTTAGGGAGACCGTTGGTGATTTGTGTGTATATGTATATGTTTCTTTTGAGATTGTACATGTATGATTGTATTTGGCAGACGAACTTTTCATGATATACATATATATGAGATTTCAATACAGATTTTCCGCTTTTATTCTGTACCTGAATTGTGGGTAGTAGGACTAAGTTCCTCTGTTAATTGCTACCTGATTGTTGCATATCTTTATGGGCAGGTTTATGTGTATTTTGTTTCAAATTGATGTGACTCCTCGGTCTATGCCGTGAATGTTTTAAATATAATCTGATGAAATTTTGAATTTTATTTATCGCTTTAATAGCTTGGGGGTAATAGATTGGGGGTGTTACACTGCACGTAGGTGTTTCGAGGCAGCTACAAAGGGGCTCAACGCCATTGCGTCCAAGCCAAAAGCATCGGGCAAGCCAGCATTGCCAAGCAGCTCCGAGGAAGCCAAGCCTCTTCCCCAGGTCGACTCCATCAACCTCGACAGTCGCTTCCAAGAAGAAGACCAGCAGGAGGAACGAGCAGCTTCAGCCAACCCGTCCACATCGTCCAGCAGCGGTTCCCATCCGATGCGCCCAATACCGGACGGAAACTTCGAGATCATTCTGTTCGGCGACGAACCTCAGCGGGGAGTGAAGATTAGAGCATACCTGCCCGACATCGCGAGGAAGCAGCTCAAAGTATGCCTCCGCGAGAATGCCGACCTATTCGCATGGAGCGCCGCCGAAATGCTCGGACTGGATCTGTCCGTCGCTTGCCACCAGCTGGCAGTTGACCCGACCATCAAGGCTGTAGCACAACGTAGGAGAAAGCAATCTCGGAAAAAAACGGAGGCTGCTGAAAAAGCTGTAAAGGACCTCCTCTAGGCCAAATTTATTTCGGAAGCCAAGTACACCACTTGGCTGTCCAACGTTGTACTAGTTAAAAAATCTAATGGAAAATGGCGCATGTGCATTGATTACACCATCTCAATAAGGCATGCCCGAAGGATGCCTACCCCTCCCCAATATTGATAAACTCGTTGAAAATTTCGCTGGTTTTAAACTTTTATCGTTCATGGACGCCTACTCGGGTTATAATCAAATACCGATGGCAATGTCCGACAAAAAATATACGGCCTTCATGACCGAATCGGGCAACTATTACTACAACGTAATGCCCTTCGGCCTGAAGAACGCCGGAGCAACGTACCAACGAATGATGAATAAGGTATTCCGGGGAGAAATAGGCGACATGCTTGAAGTCTACATGGACGACATGATCGTAAAATCCCACGAGGAAACCGATCATACTGCTCATTTGAGAAAGGTCTTCGAACAGGCCAGGAAATAAAAAATGCGTTTTAATCCAGAGAAGTGCACGTTCGGTGTTCGGGCAGGAAAATTCCTCGGCTTCTACTTAACGGAACGAGGAATCGAAGCCAATCCCGATAAATGTCGGGTATTCTCCGAGTTTCCTACGCCCAAGTCCAAAAAATCCATCCAGTCCCTTAACGGGATGCTCGCATCACTATCCCATTTCGTGGCTAAGTCCGCCCAGCACGCCCTACCATTCTTCAAACTCCTCCGCAAGGAGGCAGCATTTGAATGGACCGAGGAGTGTGACAAGGCCCTTATCCATTTGAAACGAGCACTCTCAGAGCCACCGGTCCTCTCTCGACCGGAAAATGGCGAAACATTATACCTGTACCTGGCCGTAGCAACCTAAGCAGTGAGCACCGCTCTCATCCGCGAGACACCTGACGGGCAAAAGCCCATATATTTCACGAGTAAAGTGCTGCAAGGACCAGAGTTAAGATACTAACATATAGAGAAGGTGGCGCTGGCCCTCATCAACGCAGCCAGAAGATTAAGACACTACTTCCTAGCTCACACAATCGTGATTCAAACGGATCGACCCATAAACCAGCTGCTCGGATGGCCATACATGGTCGGTCGGATGCTCAAATGGTCGTTAGAACTATCCGAATTCGACATCCAATACGAAAGCAGAAAAGCCCTCAAGGCCCAAGCTCTGGCCGAATTCGTCGCGGAAATGACATTCACAGACTCCCCCGCGAGCGAAGCACGCAAATGGACCATTTTTGTTGACGGTACCTCAAGCTTGGCAGGCAGCGGCGCGGGCATCATACTGGAAAGTGAAGAAGGAATCATCGTCGAAGTATCGCTCACCCTATCATTCCCAACCTCCAACAACCAGGCTAAATACGAGGCCTTCCTCGCTGGGCTACGCCTGGCAGAGGACCTAGGCGCAGAAGAGGTCGTCATTTGCACAGATTCACAACTCGTGGCCCTCCAGGTCTGGGGAGAATATCAAGCCAAAAATGACAACCTGACCGAATACTTGGCCCTGGTCAAAAAGGAGATGGCGAAGTTCACAACGGTGGAAGTGAAACATGTTCCCCGCGAACATAACGTACGAGCGGACGTGCTATCCAAGCTAGCCAGCACGAAGAAGAAAGGCAAAAACAAATCCATCATACAGGAAGTACTTTCTCGACCCAGCATCGAGAAGGCCTCCCCGACACTCGACTTGCAGGTGATCGGCGACAACAACTGCTGGATGACCCCCGTCTACAACTATCTCGCCAAAAAAGAACTTCCGTCTGACCCAAAGGAGGCCAGCACAGTCAGGCGAAGAGCCTGCTCTTATGTCTTGGTCGAAGATAAACTCTACAGGCGGGGATTCTCCATTCCGCTGCTCAAATGTGTCGAGGAGGAAATGGTCACGCACATCTTATGCGAAATCCACAAAGGAATCAACGCCCAACATCTCGGCGGAAGGTCGCTTGCCCGAAAGGCCCTCCGAGCAGGATACTACTGGCCCACCATGCAGCACGACGCGAAAGAGCATGTGAAGAAATGCGATAAATGCCAATGACACAGGGACATGCACCTGGCTCCGCCTAACGAGCTCAAGGCTATGTCCTCCCCGTGGCCATTCGCCTGGTGGGGCCTAGATATCCTAGGACCTTTCGTGGTAGGATCAAGTCAGAACAAATATCTAATAGTAGGCGTAGACTATTTCACAAAATGGATAGAAGCGGAAGCTCTAGCCAAAATAACTGCCCTCAACATCCTGTGTTTCTACAAACGAAACATCCTTGCACGCTTCGGCATCCCCCAAGCGATAGTAACGAACAATGGGACGCAATTCACGGACAGGAAGTTCCAAGACTTCGTCGCCCAACTGGGTACGAAGCAGCACTTCGCATCCGTGGAGCACCCTCAAACAAACGGGCAGGCTGAAGCAGCCAACCGAGTCAACCTTCAAGGCCTCAAGTGAAGGCTGGACGAAACAAAGAAGCCATGGGTCGAGGAACTGCATAGCGTACTCTAGGCATACCGTACAACTCCACACTCAACGACCAGGGAAACACCTTTCCGTCTAGCATACGGGATCGAGGCTGTAATTCCCGTCGAAGTTCATGTGCCCTCTAGGCAGACAGAGTTGCCCCTAGACGAGGAGATGAATGATGAGTCACTACAAGAAGAACTCGACCTTGTTGAGGAAATCCGAACCGGGGAAGCCCTCCGCGAAGCCTCACTGAAACAAAAAATTACCATCAGGCACAATGCCAAGGTGATACGACGAGAGTTCGACGTGGGAAGCCTTGTTCTAAGACGAAACCACAAAGACTCTCGCAAAGGCAAACTAGCAGCCAACTGAGAAGGACCCTATCGCGTCCGAACAAAAACGGAAAATGGGGCCTACTACCTAGAACATCTCACCAAGGAAGAACTCGCTCGACCATGGAACGCTGAAAAGCTAAAACAATACTACAGCAAAATTCTCGGTTCGACCCGTCCCAGTGACGAACGTCAGCTACCGACCACTATGCATGTCTAGGTACAAGCGTCGCATACGAGTAAAGCAGAACCTCGCTTAGTAACGAGCCGGGTAACTGCTTGACAGCAGTTCTCGATCGAGCATCACTATCGTCAAAGTACCATGACTGGCAGAACCCCAGCTCGCGATGGGACGTTCACGCCGCGAACTCAGGCCTCAAACGCGACCTGAGCTCTGCACCCCTACCAGGATATTCCCCGACCGTTCGACCAGTTCCCCTCACTGCCGAACACATCTACAACGAGCAATCCCCCTAAAATATTTGTGTAAGTCAAATACCCCCAATCACGGGCGGACATACATTCACAACGAGCATGAGTACAACACTTAGCGAAAGATAAAAGCAAGTAAAATCATGCAGATGGCAAAATCGAACATATAATAACTTAACATAATAAGTGGCCACAAGGACCACGATTGTACTGAGTTACATCAAACGGGGGCCATGCCCCCCAAAAAACAAATTACAACAATACACGGTGCGCAGGCCAGACAAGTTACAACAACATCAAAAACACAAACTCCTCACTCATCCACGTGCTCGGCAGGTTCGGACTGAGGCCCTTGGTCCTCCGCGGGCTGATCCTCGTTACTCCCTCCAAGAAGGGCTTCGGGTGTGATGATCCGACCATCCTCAACGTGCGCCAGATAGTGGGTACCCTCATCTGAAAAATCAAGCTCTGGATTCACCACCCGCAGTTGAGCTACGACATTTTTGAAAGACTCCTCCGCGACGACAATACCATCGTCCTCGGCCGTCAGCAAACGGGCAACCAGCTCGGATCTTATCTTCAATTCCTTCACATCTTCCGGATCATCGTCACCCAGGGCATTGGCTGCCCTCAGCCACTGGATCAACTCCTCGGCATACTTCTTCTCCGCCGCCAGCGTGGATTTCTCCTCCTTCAACCGAGCTACCTCCTCCTCAGCTTTCTTCTGAGCATCGTCGACACCCTTGGCTTCTTCCTTGAGGGACGTAATGGTAGCACGGGCAACAGTAAGTTTGGCCTCAGTTGCCAAGTCCCCTTCGGCATAAACAGCCGCCATCTCCAACATCCTGACCAAGGCAGAAGCGTCCTGAGCCACCAACGTCCTCTTGCTCGGGCGATCCATACTTTCCAAGCGAAGAGACTCCACCCGAGGCACAATCAAAGAGTTCCCTCGAAGAACTTCCGGTCATGAATGCAAGGAGGAAGCTAGAACTTCCCCTTCTCAGACGCCCGGGTGAGGTCCACAGCATCATTAAACCTTGGCCGCTTGGATCGACTGGTCAAAGGAAGAGGAGACCCCCGAGGAGCAGAAGTAGGAGAAGAAGAGATCCCCGCAGTAGACTGCACGGGAGGAGGAACACGGGCACCAGCAAACCGGGACTTCGGAGGGGCTGCCCCAGCCTTGTTTCTCGCAAGAGCATTCCTTACAACTCTGTCGTGGGCCTGAGGCATCTCACCTGCACAAACAAAATACGAGCATGTTAGATACGAGGAAAAGAAATGACGCGAACAAAATCTAAATAACTAAGACTACCAAGCAGCTTCTCGGCATCCACGGGAGTCTTGCACTCCAGCAGTGCCTTAATATTGATACAACGACGCTCAACCCTCTGGTTCCCGTCCTCCTCGAAGATCGGACTACCCTTGCTCGTCCAGCACTCAGCAAGCCGGAAGAAGTTGACCCACTTCACCAGCGTCTCGTACGCCACGGCGTCCTGCCCGCGTAGCTCGCTCGGTTAGAGAACATAGTCACTGGGCTTCTTGGCGAAGTGATCGGGCGCCCAATGGATGGGGAACTTATAGATTCTCCGCCCAATAAACTTCTCATCCTCGTCACGCAGATCGTTCCCGTCCTCGTCAACTTCGATCTCCCAGACGTAAGTACTATCCTGGGCAACTTTGGACAAGGGCTCGATGACGTAGTACCGCTCTTTAAACGTCCGTATCGACTCCGAGTACGGCTTAAACAACTTGCGAGGCTGCTTCAAAGACACCCAACCATACTGTCTCCCCGATAACTGCCTTTGAAGATGGAAGACAGTGAAGAACAGAGAGAGAGTAGCCCCTATAGAGAGATGCTCGCATTCCAGCTCGAACACTCGGATGAAGGCCAACGAGTTAGGGTGCAGTAGTGTGGGGTCCAGTTTCAAATGCACGAACACTGACTGCTGAAAATCAGTGAACGACAACCCCAGGCCCAGCTCCTTAAAGGCGTATTCATACATCGTGAAACGGTCCCCAAAGTTCGTGCAAACCCGTTCATCCACGGAAGGGAAGTGCACCTTCCACTCTCCCTCAGGTCCAACCTACGTGAAGGCGTCTCCCAGATACCTCGCAAAAGAAGACACGTGCTCAGCGGGTTCGGCCACCTCCCATTCTTCGGCGGAGTCCACGGCAACGTCCTCGTCCATGTCGTCCACTTCCTCTTCCTCCCCGACATCGCTGGGGGAACTCGAAGCCGTTGAACCCGTGGCAGTCGAGCTACTATTATCCTCGGAACTTGTTTCCTCCTCGGACGTATCTAGGATAACCTCTCTATCTGGCTCCGTCGCCATTACGATCACCTGAAAAGCAGAGAAGAAAGTGAATTCAACAACAAATCAAATCCACCCTTCCACCGCTAAGTCAAGTGAAAGGGCGCGCAAGGGCTGAGGACAACGTCCCCGACCTAAGCCCTAACATCAAAGGAAAAGCTAAAACCTCCCCGCGAGGAGACGCTCGAAACGGATCATCCTCGATCGAGGAGCTTCCCCGCACTCACACCCAGTTTTCGTTTGAAGCTTCGCCGGAAATCGCAAAGCTTCACCGGAATCTGGAAATGTTTTCCGGAAAACTCATCACCTACTCAGAGGATGAACAGACACGGCTGCCACACATGCATAGCTACCGCACCTCGCCGTGAACCACCCTCCTCGCTAAAACATACTACTAACTCCGGCGACATGTCAGAGGTAGAAAAATGGCACAACCACCATCCACCACCAACAATCGCCGGAAACTCACCCCTTTCATCCTCTAAGCCTAGCCCTAACCACATGCAACCTACCATTGACAACAAAGGGGAGCAAAACAAGCAAAGGATCAGAAAACTTACTTGATTTAAGTAGACGAAAGTACCCGCTCGAAGCTTGAAGCGGTGGTCGGAGTAGGCAGACGACGGTTACGGGCAAGAACGCTGAAGGAATCGGAGAGAAATCAGAGCAAAAAGTCCCAAATGGAACGATTTTCCCCTTTTTATACAAAGGGGCACGTGCTAACACGCGCTCGTAGGCCATGATGGCTATCCACTAGCCATCATTGCCTAGTAACTGCTACGCGGAGCTATAGGCACACGTGGCGTCCTAACGTTTCCAATTCTGTCTGACCATTAGTCTCCCCGAACACCGGGCAACAAGGTCACGACCACGAATTTCACGAACACCAGGGGTCACGGGCGCATTGAGACAATCCTCCTCGTCTTTAAACGACGATTCCATGCTAGCTCCCCGGAGCAACGAACTGCCCTTAAGTCATCACTCTCATGCTCAGGAGCAACGACTTGGGGGGGCTCCTGTTCTGGACTGGACCAATGGCTAGACATTGCCCAATCCGCCTCTGCTCCAGAGCGGCCTAAATTGCCTAAGTCCAATCCACAGAGGGGCAAAAGTTACCTTTTTGCCCCTCCAGCCGGGCAAGAAATACGGCATTCCTCCCCGGAATTACTGCCCGTTACGCACGGCTTCACTGCTCCCCAAACAGTTGTGGGCAGGTGCCCGGAACTATGCATGTGCCCGACATAACGACTAGTTTTGGGCACCCTACCCGGTATAACGGCTAGTTTGGGTAGTTACCTATTCTTTGGGTAAAACGGTTATTTCGCCCCGAAAATAGGACCGTTGGCCACGCGCTGGGGGCTCTATATAAACCCTCTCGCTTGAGAGGGTCAGGTATCAAATATTCACCCTACGAACTAACGCTTTGTACTTGCCCATTTTCTCTTACCCTTTCTTACTTGAGCGTCGGAGTGCCTTGCAGGTACACCCCCCTCCTCCTCCTCCATTCGAGCATCTCAGACGTACTTGGTGACCCACTTCTACATGATCTGATCCAGCCTTCACGATCACAGATATATATATATATATATATATATATATATATATATATATATATATATATATATATATATATATATATATATATATATTAAAAATAAATGTGTCAATATCAAAATACTTATCTTTTTAAGATTTTGATAACATTAAAAATGATTTCAATTTTTTTTGTGGAGAAATGAAATAAACCAACATTTTTATTAAAATTCTTAATAGTTTAGTAGTTATGTATTTTTTTTAAATAATACACATACAAATTTATATAACTGTTAAAATTAAAATATATAGCCATATAATATGCACATACAGGGTAGAGTAAAAACTAAGATATCTTAGTCACACACATGCCTCTTTATTTTAAGGGATAATTGTTCTTTTCCACCCTATGATATGGACGAGGTTTGAAAAAATCTGTAAAAAAAATGTTTAAATTCTCTCTCTAATATTTAAAGATTTTACTGTTTTGACTCTTCTTGAAATCTAGTAAACAAAATATGTGGTGTGACATTTTTTTTTATTATTATTTTTGATTACGTCAACAAATTAGTTGACATTTTTAATTATCATTTAATTTTTAATATCCACGTCACATTTATATACTTTTTTTTGATATTTTTTGTTTACTTTTTGTATTAATTTATTTTACATTTTCTTAAATTATTTATATAATTTTTTTTATGAATTATTTTTTTCTTAAATTAGTTATATTAATTTTTTTTTTTAAATTATCAAAATATTACAATAGTGCCCAAACCCATTTTTATTCCTGAACTCAGCCTAAGCATGGACCCATTCACATTGTCTCAATCTAATTAAAAAATAAAGCACTGTAGCCTATTATAAACACCCATACAATAGTTGATATAAACGATGTGGGACTCTATTCATCCCCTATTCTAGATAATCTCTACGAAGCATGTCTCAAATCCCACCGATGTGGGACTCTTTTTCACTTTCACTCAGGTTTCGATCCGTTTCAGGTTTGTGTTCATCATCTCGTTCCCTTTTCGTTCGTCTCACTCTCTCTTCTTCTCTCTTTCTTGTTCTGGTTCTGAAATCGACTTTGGTTTTGTGTTTATGGTGGAGATTTGAAGGGTGTGTTGTTGGAAAGGGATTTGAGCAAAGTTTTGTTGGTTCTCTGAACTTAGAAATTTGAGAGGATTTGAGGTTAATTTATAGAGGTGGATGAGGGTAGAAGTGGAATTGATGGTGGAAATTTGTGAGCTGGAAATCATTGCTTTTGGCTTATGATTGTGAAATGTTGTTGGCTTTTGCAGGTTTATTGAAGGCTTGCGTATGGTTGCATTTGGAACGTGTGTATGGTGGAATCATGTTGTTGAGAACTATGGTGTGGGGTCGTATACGGTTTTGCGTTGTTGGTGTATGGTTGTGCAGCAAGAATTTTGTGCAGGTTGTGTGATGGGTACAGAATTTTGTGCATGGCCTTGGGTTATTCAATAGGAACAGTTTTAAGCAGTTGTGCATAAATTATGCAAACAAAAGATGCATACACATCATATGCAATCTCTTCTGTATCAGTGTGTATGTGACCCTTTTGTTTTTTGCTGCGAAATTGTGTGTTGTTGTTCTGTATATGAATTTGTATGGTGACTTTGGTGTGGACATGTCTTGATTGAACTTTCCATTCTCGTGTGAACATGTCTTGTGAGCATTGATGGCTGTTTGGGAAAGTTTTCAAATGTTGTCTGAAGCATGTTTTGGGATTATTTTGGGATGTATTTAGTGTGTGTTGGAGATTTATTAAGCTTGTTTGGTCTTGTCCCTGTTTCAAATCAATTGCTTGATTATGTCTGTTATGGAAAGAATTTGAAGACATGCTGATAATTATTGGATTTTCCTGGTGTGATTGATAGCTTTCCCTTTTCCAGTGGAACATGTTTGACACGGTTGTAGAAACAAATTGATGCTGATGTTTTTCTTTTCAATTTGAATTGAAAGATGTTTGAAGCTTGAATTGAAAGATGTTTGAAGCTTGAATTGATTAGCTTGTTTGGTATTGGAAAATATTAAATGCTGATGTTATTGGTGGGGGTAATTTTCAAGTCCCACATCGAAAATATTTTACCAAATGAAAGAGTTTATATATCTCTTAGATATAATACATTTCAAAATGTCAAGTCTTAGGCTTTTAGAATAATATTGGAATTTATGCCCATATTTAATATTTTAATAGTTAATTTATAAATAAAATTTCATAAAAAAATATTAATAAAAATAATTTTAAAAAACCTAAAAATATTAAAAATAAATATAATTAAAAAAATATTAAAATAAATAGAATAAATATGAAAAATAAAAAGAATAAAGTAAAAAATAAATAGAATTAAAATATATATATATATATATATATGAAACGTATCATATGAGAATGTCATTTTTTTAAGAAAACATGAGAATGAATCTGAACCATTCGATTTTAAAATAAATGGTGAAGATTACGTGTCAGTTTTTTTCTCTCTCATCCATCATTTATTTTAATAATGGAGGAGAGAGAAAAACAAAAATCACAGATAATCTTCACCATTTATTTTAAAATCCAACGATTCAGATTCATTCTCATGTCTACTATAAAGCAATTACAAATAAGTGCAATGACTTTCCAATTGTGCCCTTTCCATTCAAATTATTTATACTACACAAAGGGCATTATTGTAACTATAGAATTCATCACCCATACTAATTTACTTTCTCACATTTTTTGCCATTTGTTGGACTGTCATTGGTCCACATTTTCAAAATACCAATTCCATTCAAACAAACCCTAACCCACACAAATCTCAATATTTCTATCTCTCTCTCTCTCTCCCACCACCAAACCCTAACCCACGCCCTTCTCGGCCGCCACCCTCTTTCTCCACACAACCGATCGCCACCGTCTTTCTCTACAGAATCGCACGCCGCCCTGTTTCCTCTGCCATTTTCTCTCTGGTTGATATCATGTTCTGTTTCTTTTCATCATTATCGAAGGGTCTTTTAAGGGTATGTTGATGATATTGCTGCGATCCCTGAGAAATTGGTGTGCAATGCATGCTCTGGAAGATGATGATTTGGAAATTCTCTACAGAATCCCACGGGTCCCTGTTTCCTCTGCCTTTTTCTCTCTCCGGTTGATATCATTTTATGTTTCTTCTCATGACTGACATTGGCTTTTGAAGATTGGATGGTATTTTCTCTGTAATCTCTATAGTTCATTTTGATTTTGTGTATTTGGTTTACTGATTATAGTTATTGACATTCTAATTTTAGCTAATGACTTGGTATTTAAGTGTATGTTGATGATATTCATGCGAACCCTGAGAAATTAGTATTCAACGCATGCTCCGGAAGATGAAGATTTGGAAACTCTGGTAAGGCTCTGTTAACTATTATAGGCTTGACCATCAAAATTTCATGACTGACATTGGCTTTTGAAGATTGGATGGTATTTTCTCTGTAATCTCTATAGTTCATTTTGATTTTGTGTATTTAGTTTACTGATTATAGTTATTGACATTCTAATTTTAGCTAATGACTTGGTATCAATATGATAAATAATTTATATGTTATCTTCTGTACATGATTACCAGTCTTGTGAAAAAATCCGGTTGCAGGTTGCATTGAATTAGGCTCACAATTAAGCAGGTTTGTCTTTTTAATTACTGTGCTTTTAAAAAGTTTTAAAATCCAATGCAAATCATTACTGTGACCTTTAGGTTTCAATGACACTTTAATAACACGTCATTGATAGGTTTCAATGCCAAATTATTACTGACATTGCCTTTTCAATTAACCAAACAATTAATGACCCAACTCCACTAAATAGTTGTAGATTACCGATGTAATGAGAATAACAACATCCAAATTACACATTATAAAGTCCTGCTATGTATTTGTTGTATCACACAACCATCGCCATAGGATAGGGAAAAAAACAATGAATTCAAATAACGTTGTCCTGCATGAATCTGAGGCATATGAACAACAACCTCAAGACGTCCAACAAGTTCCCCAGGTAATACCTGTGGTTGACGAGGTCCAACAAATACAACATGTTCAGGAAGAAGTACTCTTCCAGGCCGAGGAAGCTGAGGAGGCACAAGAAGCTGCTGCACTGGGTAGAAGACAAGCCAGGAGACGATTAAGAAGGGCAAGAAGAAGGGCGTTGCGAAGAAGACAGACCAGGATGCGTTTTTTAGATTCAGATGATGAGGATGAGGCACCTTTTACCTGGAGTAACTTTATGAAGGCTAGGGGTTTTAGATTTGATCTTTAATATTTTACATTTTCATCTAGGCCTGTAATGAAATTAGGATCAACTATTTAATTATTGTCAGGATCGACTTCACGTTATGTGTTTTTTGGAACCATTTTGCTACATTTTATGCATTTTGTTATTTTGATTGAATTTAGCATTTTAATATGACTTGTATGTTATAGTTCATGTGGGGTCTTAATCTTTAAAAAAGTCGAAAACTCACTTCTTCACAGGTACTGTTATTTATTATCATACATGTGTTGTTACAATGTTGTTCTATATAATGTCCTGTTACTGTTTTCTATTATTATTTAATATATTTATGGGTCTGTTCCTTTTTGCAGGTTTTAGCAACATTTAAATTGGCTTTGGTACATACATTAGGGAACCTTGTCACTAATATGAACCTTGCTATGATGCCATCAATTTTATGATGCTGCAGATGTTAATTGTTGGTTGGCTGTGACGAAAAAAATTCTTCTGAGCCCTTAATGTTGCTGCGAATTTCGTCTCATTCCTGTTGTTCCTTCTGATATAGTGTCCCTTTTACATCTCATTAGTATTGAATTGGGACAAACGTCTCGATCTGCCATTTGTTGGTGGTTGATGATGAGTTGGAATAAATTCCAGTCTGAAACCTAATATCCTGAACTCTTAGTATCTTGCCGCTTAATTGTTGTTTAATGCCGTTGAATTGATATGCATTTTGCTAATAACAACTTGGCTTGATTTAACCTAACCATTTGTTATAGCAGAAACAGAGTTTGTTGTCATTGTTGCACGACCCACTTTCAGTATTTCGTGGTTGGCTGTGACTAAAATAATTCTTCTGAGCCCTGAATGTTGCTGCGAATTTCCTCTCTTTCCTGTTCTTCCTTCTGATATAGTGTCCCTTTTACAACTCATGGCATTGAATTGGGACAAACGTCTCGATCTGCCATTTGTTTGTGGTTGATGATGAGTTGGAATAAATTCCAGTCTGAAACCTAATATCCTGAACTCTTAGCATCTTGCCGCTTATTTGTTGGTTACTGCCGTTGAATTGATATGCATTTTGCTAATAAGAACTTGGTTTGATTTTACGTAACCATTTCTTATAGTAGAAACAGAGTTTGTTGTCGTTGTTGCACGGGCCACTTTCAGTATTTTGGTGGTTGGCTGTGACGAAAAATGCTCTTCTGAGCCCTGAATGTTGCTGCAAATTTCCTCTCATTCCTGTCCTTCCTTCTGATATAGTGTCCCTTTTACATCTCATGGCATTGAATTGGGACAAACGTCTCGATCTGCCATTTGTTTGTGGTTGATGATGAGTTGGAATAAATTCCAGTCTGAAACCTAATATCCTGAACACTTAGGATCTTGCCGCTTATTTGTTGTTTAATGTCGTTGAATTGATATGCATTTTGCTAATAACAACTTGGTTTGATTTGACCTAACCATTTGTTATAGCAGAAACATAGTTTGTTGTCGTTGTTGCACGGGACAGTTTCACTAATCTCAAAATTTCTATCTCTCCCTCTCTCCCGCCACCAAACCCTAACCCACGCCCTTCTCGGCCGCCACCCTCTTTCTCCACACAATCGATCGCCACCCTCTTTCTCTACAGATTCGCACGCCGCCCTGTTTCCTCTGCCTTTTTCTCTCCGGTTGATATCATTTTCTGTTTCTTTTCATCATTATCGAAGGGGCTTTTAAGTGTATGTTGATGATATTCATGGGAACCCTGAGAAATTAGTATTCAATGCATGCTCCGGAAGATGATGATTTGGAAACTCTGGTAAGGCTCTGTTAACTTTTATAGGCTTCACCATCAAAATTTCATGACCGACATTGGCTTTTGAAGATTGGATGGTATTTTCTCTGTAATCTCTATAGTCCATATTCATTTTGTGTAGTTGGTTTACTGATTATAGTTATTGACATTCTAATTTTAGCAAATTACTTGGTATCAATATGATCAATAATTTATATGTTATCTTCTGTACATGATCACCAGTCTTGTGAAAAAATCAGGTTGCAGGTTGCATTGAATTAGGCTCACAATTATGCAGGTTTGTCTTTTTAATTACTGTGCATTTAAAAAGTTTTAAATTCCAATGCAAATCAGACTTTGTTGTCGTTGTTATACGGGACAGTTTCACTATTTATTGGTTGGCTGTGGCGAAAGAAATTCTTCTGAGCCCTGAATGTTACTGCGAAATTCCTCTCATTCCTGTTGTTCCTTCTGATATAGTGTCCCTTTTACATCTCATGGCATTGAATTGGGACAAACGTCTCGATCTGCCATTTGTTGGTGGTTGATTATGAGTTGGAATAAATTCCAGTCTGAAACCTAATTTCCTGAACTCTTAGCATCTTGCCGCTTATTTTTTGTTTAATGCCATTGAATTGATATGCATTTTGCTAATAACAACTTGGTTTGACTTTACCTAACCATTAGTTATAGCAGGAACAGAGTTTGTTGTCGTTGTTGCACGGGACAGTTTCAATATTTGTTGGTTGCCTGTGACGAAAAAAATTCTTCTGACCCTTTAATGTTGCTGCGATATTCCTCTCATTCATGTTGTTCCTTCTGATATAGTGTCCCTTTTACATCTCATGGCATGGAATTGGGACAAACGTCTTTATCTGCCATTTGTTGGTGGTTAATGATGAGTAGGAATAAATTCCAGTCTGAAACCTAATATCCTAAACTCTTAGCAACTTGCCGCTTATTTGTTGTTTAATGCCGTTGAATTGATATGCATTTTGCTAATAACAACTTGGTTTGACTTGACCTAACCATTTGTTATAGCAGGAACATAATTTGTTGTTGTTGTTGCACCGGACAGATTCACTATTTCTTGGTTGGCTGTGACGAAAAAATTTCTTTTGAGCCTTGAATGTTGCTGTGAAATTCCTCTCATTCCTGTTGTTCCTTCTGATATAGTGTACCTTTTACATCTCATGGCATTGAATTGGGACAAACGTCTTGATCTGCCATTTGTTGATGGTTGATGATGAGTAGAAATAAATTCCAGTCTAAAACCTAATATCCTGAACTCTTAGCATCTTGCCGCTTATTTGTTGTTTAATGCCGTTGAATTGATATGCATTTTGCTAATAACAACTTGGTTTGATTTTCAGTCCTATGACAGGTGAGACACTAAAAAAATAGATTTTCTGCTTTGAATTTCATTTTCAGTCCTCATCCTGCTGCTGTTAAGAAAGTCATTTTGTCTGAAATCATTGGACAACATCAGGTAACTAGAAATCTTATGCAGGTTTGTCTTTTTAATTACTGTGCATTTAAAAAGTTTTAAATTCCAATGCAAATAAGAGTTTGTTGTCGTTGTTATACGGGACAGTTTCACTATTTGTTGGTTGGCTGTGGCGAAAGAAATTCTTCTGAGCCCTGAATGTTACTGCGAAATTCCTCTCATTCCTGTTGTTCCTTCTGATATAGTGTCCGTTTTACATCTCATGGCATTGAATTGGGACAAACGTCTCGATCTGCCATTTGTTGGTGGTTGATTATGAGTTGGAATAAATTCCAGTCTGAAACCTAATTTCCTCAACTCTAAGCATCTTGCCGCTTATTTATTGTCTAATGTCGTTGAATTGATATGCATTTTGCTAATAACAACTTGGTTTGACTTTACCTAACCATTAGTTATAGCAGGAACATAGTTTGTTGTCGTTGTTGCACGGGATAGTTTCAGTATTTGTTGGTTGCCTGTGACGAAAAAAATTCTTATGACCCTTTAATGCTGCTGCGATATTCCTCTCATTCGTATTGTTCTTTCTGATATAGTGTCCCTTTTACATCTCATGGCATGGAATTGGGACAAACGTCTTGATCTGCCATTTGTTGGTGGTTGATGATGAGTAGGAATAAATTCCAGTCTGAAACCTAATATCCTGAACTCTTAGCATCTTGCCGCTTATTTGTTGTTTAATGCCGTTGAATTGATATGCATTTTGCTAATAACAACTTGGTTTGACTTGACCTAACCATTTGTTATAGCAGGAACATAATTTGTTGTCGTTGTTGCACCGGACAGATTCACTATTTCTTGGTTGGCTGTGACGAACAAATTTCTTCTGAGCCTTGAATGTTGCTGCGAAATTCCTCTCATTCCTGTTGTTCGTTCTGATATAGTGTCCCTTTTACATCTTATGGCATTGAATTGGGACAAACGTCTCGATCTGCCATTTGTTAATGGTTGATGATGAGTAGGAATAAATTCCAGTCTGAAACCTAATATCCTGAACTCTTAGCATCTTGCCGCTTATTTGTTGTTTAATGCCGTTGAATTGATATGCATTTTGCTAATAACAACTTGGTTTGATTTTCTGTACCTATGACAGGTGAGACACTAAAAAAAATAGATTTTCTGCTTTGAATTTCATTTTCAGTCCTCATCCTGCTGCTGTTAAGAAAGTCATTTTGTCCGAAATCATTGGACAACATCATGTAACTAGAATTCTTTTTCATTTAAGTTTGATTGCATTTGTATTTTCCTATCCATTACTTATCTTTTACACGTCTGTAAACAAGGACTGCTTCTGCACAGCCATTGGAACAACCATGAGGTTTAACTTGGTATCCAGAACTCTTAGCATCTTGCCGCTTATTTGTTGTTTAATGCCGTTGAATTGATATGCATTTTGCTAATAACAACTTGGTTTGATTTTCAGTCCTATGACAGGTGAGACACTTAAAAATATAGATTTTCTGCTTTGAATTTCATTTTCAGTCCTCATCCTGCTGCTGTTAAGAAAGTCATTTTGTCTGAAATCATTGGACAACATCAGGTAACTAGAATTCTTTTTCATTTTAGTTTGCTTGCATTTGTATTTTCCTATCCATTACTTATCTTTTACACGTCTGTAAACAAGGACTGCTTCTGCACAACCATTGGAACAACCATGAGGTTCAAATCCACACCTTCTCACTGATACTATAATTGCTTCTCAGGATGTAATCGTGCAAACATAAATCATGATTTTCCTTTTCAATGAAACTGTGATGGTCATAGTGTCATCGAAGTCACCAAGTAAGTCCTCATGTCTTAGTTTTTGACAATGGTCTCAACTTTATTTGCTTCATACTAATTTTCACTATTGATTATTGCAGATATAAAATTGATATTAATGTTGAACACGACAATTATGTTTGTATATTCATGTGTTTGGGACAAAGACTATGTCCCAGTTGTTGGAATGACTGCTGCCAAGTTGAGAGATATCATGAAAGAAGTAAGTTACTTATGTCTTATGAAGAAAGTTTTGCCTTTTCAAATATACTGTCTAAAGTCATTGATCATACTTATTAACATGATCACCCACAAATCTATCCTATATATCTTGATAGTCTTTTGAAGAAACAGTTTCCTTTTTGTGTCAAGCATTCCACCTTGCAAGTAAAGGTAGTTTGTGAGCATATTATTCTACATGTTTGCACATTATCCTCATTGTTTAACGTTGATGTTTGTAGTCAATGGCCAGGAAAAGAAGTCAATATGCAGTTCAAGAAAAACCAATAGAAGCGGAAGAAAATTTCACTGTAGTCATAGGAAGAAGAAAAAGCATTGTAACTTAGATGAACTATTTATTAATGTATTAGATTACTTGAGTTAGGTTTTTCTAATTTTATTCTACTGAAATTTATGGATGTATATCTACATTTATAATTTTATTTTGCAGAAGCTTCCCAATAATATCCCTTTTACCTAAATTATTTTTCTTGTGATTAAAAATCATTGTATTGGACCATAATATTTGATTATAATCAGATGCTAGAAAGCACCAAGGCAATTCATGATGATTATGTTATACTTCTACCCATAGAAAAGTGAGTACTTTTATTTTTTTTACAACAAATTTTTTTATATAATAAGAAAAAGCATTTGCTATGAAAAAAGATGTAGTTAAGTAAAAACAAAATGGAATGGTGGGGAGGGTAAAAACTTAGACTGTAAGCAATTATGTTTGACCTTATCTCAAATTAAATTAATTATGACTAAAATTTAGTTTTTAATTTTAGTTTCTAATTTCATGAACTCTTAACATGTTGATGTTGATTTGTTGTTTAATGCCGTTGAGTTGATATGGATTCTGCTAATCACAACTTGATTTGATTTTACATAACCATTTTTAATAGCAGAAACAAAGTTTGTTGTCGTTGATTCACGGGACACTTTCGTTGTATGTCATGTGCTGCAAATTGCATTCGTATTGAAGAATTTTTTTCTTGCAAATTTTGTATAACCATATTACAAATTTATAGTTGAAAAATTTTCATATCAAAATTATTCATTACACATTTTCCATTTAGAATAAATGAGTTTTTTTACAATTGTATCTCAATATATTATTTCTACAATATGAAGATAAATTTACCCGTGCGGGAGCATGGGTGTTTTACTAGTTCTTACATAAAAATAGCATTCTCATAGGATATAAACCCTATATATATATATATATATATATATATATATATATATATATATATATATATATATATATATATATATATATATATATATATATATATATAAATGCCACATGGATTTTAAAAAATTAAATAAAATTTAAAAATGCCAACTAATCTATCTATGTAATAAAAAGTAATAATAAAAGATTAAAAATAATTGCCACGTCACAGATTCTGTTGATTGGATTTCAATAGGGGTCAAAACAGTAGAATCTTCAACTGTCAGGGAGGGAATCTAAACTTTTGTTTTACAGGGGTTTTTCAAACCTTGCCTATATGGCAGGGGAAAAAGAACACTTAACCCTTATTTTAATGTATAATTATCTAAACCCCCTATCCATATATTCATTAATGAATTTTAGTCTAAACATTATGGTTATGTTAAGTTTTTATTTTGGTATGTTTCTATTCGTAAAATATTTGAAATATTACGCTAATTAAAATTTAGTTATATTTAATGTTGGTAATACCAAAACAATTTCCTACATATTTCATTTGAACAGACACCAAGTTTTAATTTCCTACATAGTACTCCCTCCGTCTTACAATGAGTGACTCAGTTGACTTTTCACACAGATTAAGAAAAAAGGAATAAATAAAGGAGAGAGAATGATATTTTTACTAAAGTATCCTTATGATGTATTGGGAATGATGAAAGTAATATTAATTAGAGGGTAAAATAGAAAAAGTTGCATTGGAAATTGAAATGGGTCATATATTTTGGGACACCATTTTATTCCAAATGGGTCACTCATTGTGGGACGGAGGGAGTATAAGATTAGCTCATCATAGGGTTTAAATTTCGAATCTTGAAGGGAGTGAAGTTCATAGCTTGCATAAGATGTTTTCATATAATCATTAATGTCATGTTAATTCAACATTGTCCTAATTTGGAAAGTGTGATATGTCAATTAGAAGATACTTACTCCAATCACAATTATAAGCAAAAATAACTATTTTCACATTAATTAAGAAAATTAGTTAAGTGTAATTAATTTTCTTGGTTTCATATACAATTAGAGTAAAATTGATTATAATATCCTTAGTTATATTTGATGAATCAACTACCAACATTAAATGCTATTGAATTAAATTAGGGGTATACTAGTAATACAAGTATTAATTACTTTGAAAGTTAATGACTTTTGCTTATAATAGTGACCAAAATTTAAAGCCATTTTTTTGTTTATAATAGTGACCGGAAGGAGTAATGAAAAAACATGAAGTCTCGAGAAAATTGTTGCTGGTATTAGTTTAAATTCCTAAGGGACCTTATTATCAATAGTCTTTTTCCTTCATTGCAACTATATTTTTCAAGTTTTTTTTTTATGCTTCTATTTTTTTCCGGTTTTCTTGCAAATTTTCTTCTGTGTGACTGGATCTAGAGATATAGGTATACATGAAAACTGGATTCAGATTCGGAGGGGGAAGAATAACGGGGACAAAACACCTAAGAGATCAGTTTGGACAGCAAGAGGTGACAAAGCATTTATGGGGGCTGAAGATAAATTGGCCTCCTTCTTCTTCACCGAATTACCAGATAGTTTTAAGGCTGAAGAGATGTTTCATATTTTCAAAGAGTATGGTCTGGTTTTTGAGGTGGTTATCCCCCCAAAACGTGATAAACGGGGGAAACGATACGACTTTGTAAGATTAAAAAATGTTGATGATGAGAGACTCATGGCAATCAAACTTGACAACATTATGATTAATGGTAGAAGATGAAGTTCGTCGCGCGAAAAAAATTGAATTTACCACACATTTTTCATATATTATATGTTGGTTTGGTTTAGTTATCACCAATGTAAGTTGGCTCAGTTGGTCATGGTGTGTTTTGTGAGTTGGGAGCTAGAGGGCGTGGGTTCAATCCCTCCCTTTGGCATTTTTTTACAACTTGTTTTTCTCACTTTTTTTTATTTTAATTAAATTCAAATATTAATTTCTCCTACCAAATTAATTATTTTTAAACCCAATTTTTTCACACATATAATTTAAATACCCTATTATTTTAATCCACAAAAAAATCACAAAAAATATTTTGTATTTGATGTAAAGCCCATATATAAATACATACATCAAAGCATATATGATATATGAATAATACGTTTGGTACTGAAATATACAAGTTCCTAGTAACACCGTATACATGTAAATGCCCAAAAAGACCTAATACAACAACTATGGCATGTTATATATACAAGATGTTCAAAAGATAAAACTAAGAACTAGATCACTAATGATCTCAAAATCTCCACAACGGAAGCCTTGCCACACAAAAGATACGACCCGTCAGGAAAAGTCAGACCACTTTGTCCTTACCCTTCGCCGAACCTGTAGTACCTGTGATGTAAACAACAACGTGGGGTGAGATATATCAAATCTCAGTGAGTTATCTATCTTATATGTCCTCTCGGCTTTACAAGGTTCTAACAAGCCTAACTCAAGTCAAAAGGGAAGGGAAGTGACTTTGAGTACACACACACTATATGAAAACATGTAATGAGTTCATCAACTCAAAATATCACTAATCGGTAACCACACCAAGGCATCCCCTGTTCTCGTCCGCTTCTACGTCTAGAAGTCGACCCGAGTCATGGATCCTGGTAACCTACTTGACATACGAATGGATTCGGGTTCTACGGGCCATTAACCGTTATGAACCGTCACTTCACACGGGCCATTAACCGTCATAAGCATACGCTCCCAGAGCGCCATTCGTACTGCACGCGGGAATCAAACCTGCCAAGTAGTCGTGCACATGTTTCAGAGGAGCTCGAGACCCATGAAACGCACTCGCAAAATAACCGGTTACGATTACGTGATCTCACACACAAAGGTGATTGTATTCGACAATCACAAGGCCATAACGCCTTATCACAACCACCAAGGTTAACACACATGTTCCATACTAGTGTCTAATCATTCTATGACATTAGTATCTAACACACGCCTCGGCACCGTATGCACGATCGTTGTTATTATGTCATTCCACACTTTCCGACATTGTTTACGGTAATAATCCTCACTCTACCTATTTTATATTTTAACATGCATATATATTCAAACATGTTTCATAATAAGAGCATAGGCATATATTCGTCAATCACATAATGGAAGCACATAATGCAACATACCACAATTTACACCAATTCACGGTTCCCTCCGATTTATTTAATCGGGAAATAAACTGATATTTCTCACTTCCATTAGCTAGAATATGTTCCTAGCTTCACAACGATACCAATAATACTCACATCGGATAAACGAGTCAAAAGTTGTGAAAGAAACAAGTTGGAGGATCTGTCATGTTCGCAATGCGAAGCAGCCAGCGAATGCTCGCTACTTCATTCGCATTGCGAAGCTCTCAGTGAATGCCTAGCCAATACTTGTTCGCTTCCCCATTCGCAGTGCGAATGTCTGGCGAACCAAGTCAGAACCAAAACAAGGTAAAGTTCGCAGTGCGAACCTCTGGCGAATGTTCGCCTTCACCTTCGCCATGCGAATGGCCAGCGAGTGTTTGATTTCCCCTTCGCTGGGGGATTCGCAGTGTGAATCTAGGAAAATACAAAAATTCTGCAGCGTGAAAACAGAGCATTGTGACCAATTTCTCATTCCAAAACTTCACCAACATGCAAACATATAATAACAGATGATCCTACATGGCTAGTGATTATACTACACCGATTATACCGCATTTCAACCGTTAAATCCAAGATTTCTCATTTCTCACCATTCTAACCTAAATTCTAAACCTCAAGAAAATCTAAACCAAAGGTTTCTATCTATAACCCACCTTGAATAGATGATGATGATGAAGATTGGAAGATGATTTGATGAAGAATGGGTGATGGTTGATGACTTGTGTTCTTGAGCTTTTTCCTCTTCTTCCTTTTCCTTTCCTTTCTCTCCCACTTCTTTCTATCTTTTTCTTCCTTTGCTTCTAGTAAGGAAAAAGAGTGGAAAGGAAAATGATATAGTAAAATATCATTAATTAGTAACACTACTAATTGTCCAAATAGTCTATAAAGCTCCAACACTTAAAACCTCAGAGTCAGATAATATTAATTGGGTCTGCTCTGAGCTCATCAGTTTACTCTAATTATTTTATCAAATAAATTCTCAGAGTAAACAGGAGCCCAGTTGATCCTACTAATATTATCCAGAGTAAAATAATCTACGGGGTATTGCATCCTCCCCCCCTTAAATAGAAATTCACCCACGAATTTAAAACAATTACCTGAAAAGATGAGGATACGCGTCTCGCATCTCTGATTCTAGTTCCCACGTCGCATCTCCTGGATGCGTCTCATCCCACTGAACTTTAACCAGAGGAATCTCTTTATTCCTTAACACCTTAATTTCTTTTCCCGTGATACGAGTCGGTTGAGGCTCAAACGTTAAATCTGCTTCTATCTCAATAGTATTGGGTAGAATTGGGTTAAGCGGGTCTGGAACAAACTTCCGAAGCTGAGATACATGAAAAACATCGTGCATCTCAGACAGAGAAGGCGGTAAGGCTAATCTGTATGCTACTTCACCAATTTTTTCTAAGATCTGATACGGTCCCACGTATCTTGGACTTAACTTCTGCAATTTAAATGGTCCTTTCAATCTCAATCTCGGAGTAACCTTCAAAAATACATGATCACCCCCATCAAATTCCAAAGGTCTCCTACGGTTGTCCGCATAGCTTTTCTGACGATCTTGGGCTTGTTTAACTTTTTCACGAATCATTCTAATCTTTTCCGTAGTCTCGTGAATAACCTCAGGTCCCAAAATCCTACCTTCGCCAACCTCTGCCCAACACAATGGCGTTCTACACTTCCTTCCGTATAATGCCTCATAAGGAGCCATACCAATACTTGCATGATAACTGTTGTTATACGAGAATCCAATCAATGGAAATAGTTCTATCCAATTTCCTCCACTTTCAAGTACACAAGCTCTCAACATGTCTTCCATGGTTTGTATTATCCGTTCCGTCTGACCATCCATTTGCGGATGATTCGACGTACTCAAACACAACTTCGTTCTCATCGCTTGTTTAAAAGCTCTCCAAAATCTCGAAGTAAACTTTGGATCTCTATCCGAAACAATATTAGAAGGAACACCATGTAATCTCACAATTTCCTAAATGAACAACTTTGCAAGATGACTCGCCTTATAAGTAGTCTTTATGGCCAAGAAACGAGCAGACTTCGTCAACCGATCTACAATTACCCAGATCGAATCATAACCGCCTTGCGCACGGGGTAATCCCACTCCGAAGTCCATCGAAATACTATCCCATTTCCACACCAGAATTTCTAAAGGTTGCAACAAGCCACCCGGTCTTTGGTGTTCGATCTTCACTTATTGGCATATATACCGCAACATCCTTTTTCATCCCGGGCCACCAATAGTCCCTCTTTAAATCTTGATACATCTTCGAAGAACCAGGATGAATAGTAAAAGTACTCTTATGCGCTTCTTCCAAAATCCTTCTTTTCAACATCGCATCATCCGAAACACAAATCCTTTGGTCAAACGATATGATCCCATCGGTAGTTCGCACAAAACCCGGTTGAGTCAACATCTCTTGTAACTTCTCATCCAACTCTTGTCCTTGTCGGATTTCCTCCCTAAGAGTAGAGGCGACATTCAAATTTCCCATAATCACACCATTAGGGGTCCACACAAATTGAAGATTTAGATCTCAAAATTTTTCCAATAAAGTATACTCTAGCATCATCTACTCGGCATTATGCAACACCTTCCTACTCAATGCATCCGCCACTTTATTCGCTTTACCCAGATGGTATTTTAACTCCAAGTCGAAATCTTTCAAATATTCCATCCACCTCCTTTGACGCATGTTCAACTCCTTCTGATCAAAGAGGTACTTTAAGCTCTTGTGGTCACTAAACATCTCAAAACGTACACCTTACAAATAGTGACGCCACACCTTCAAGGTAAATACAACGGCCGCCAATTCTAAATCATGCGTTGGATAATTCTCTTCATGGACTTTCAACTGTCGTGAAGCATAAGCCACTACATGTCCATCTTACATTAACACACCTCCTAATCCCATCTTCGATGAATCACAATATACCTCATACGACTTGCTAGGATCAGGAATAACCAAAACAGGAGCGGTCGTCAATCTCTCTTTCAAACTCATAAAATTTTGCTCACAAGCCGAATCCCATTCATATGAATAATCCTTCAGAGTAAGCCTCGTCATCGATAAAGCCAGTTGGGAAAAGCCTTTAATAAACCTTCTATAATAACCTGTTAGTCCCAAGAAGCTTCTAACTTCAAACACATTCTTCGGTCTCTCCCAATTTATCACTGCTTCAACTTTTGATGGATCAACCGCGACACCTCCCTGAGATATGACATGTCCAAGAAAATTCACCTCCGACATCCAAAACTCACACTTGCTTAACTTAGCAAAAAGTTGTCTCTCTTGTAAGATGGATAAAACGATTCTTAGGTGTCCTCCGTGCTCTTGAGAATCACGAGAATAGATAAGAATGTCATAAATAAATATCACCACAAATCGGTCCAAGTAAGGTTGAAATATCCGATTCATATAATCCATAAAAACTACCGAAGCATTAGTCACACCGAAAGGCATTACGAGGAATTCATAATGACCATAACGAGTACTAAACGCAGTTTTCGGTACATCCGAACTCTTCACCCGAATCTGATGATAACTCGACCGTAAATCAATCTTCGAGAACACACAGGCTCCTTTCAATTGATCTAACAGGTCGTCTATCCTTGGTAATGGGTATTTGTTCTTGATGGTGAGCTTATTCAACTGGCGGTAATCATTACATAACCGCATTCCACCATCCTTCTTCTTTACCAACAATACTGGAGCTCCCTAAGGCGAAACACTTGGTCTAACAAAATGCTTAGCCATCAATTCTTCCAATTGATCCTTTAATTCTCGTAACTCGAGTGGTGCCATCTGATACGGAGAAACGGATATTGGAGCCGTTCCCGGTACCAGGTCAATAGAGAACTCCACTTCCCTCTCCGGAGGAAGAGAAGTGATATCCTCAGGAAAAACTTCTGGAAACTCGCAGACTACTGGAATACTCAGAACCTGAAGGTTGTCGTTCTCCTCCTTGGTGAGAACCAAAAGAACACATTTTTCATTTTCAAACAAGAAGTTAATCATTCCCACTGTACCTTCCAAAATAGTAGTCAACACATCCTTCGGAGTAGCCTCCTTGGACGGAATAATAATTAACTTCTCCTCACAACCGATAAAAACCGAATTAGCAGAAAGCCAATCCATTCCCAGAACAACATCCACTTTCTTAAGCGGCAAACAAATAAGATCAATCTGGAAAACTCTTTCCTTCACCGATAGAACACAATTTTCACACACTAACGGCGTTTCAACAATCTCATCCATGGCAGTAGTAACCACCATGGGTGGAGACAATGGAATAGCTTGCAACCCCAGTCGCTTCATACATTGCATCGATACAAAAGAATGTGTTGCTCCACAATCAAATAACACAAAACAAGGATTTCCATTAACCAGACACGTACCAGCAATTAAAGAATTGTCACCCTTTGTTTTTCTTGCATCCATGGTATACACTCGCCCGATATTCTTCTTTTGAGGACAGTCTCTCGCCAAATGGCCCATTTTATGACACTGATAACACCTCACACCTTCGATACCACACCTCCCCTGATGATTTCTACCACAATGACGACATACAGGAGGTGCACTAGTCCTAGAACTTTGAACTTGCTTCCCTTTGAAAGATTGTTGCCTTGGTCTGAATTGTTGATTCGATCTCCCTCGGTCACTTGGATTCAACCTACTCAATTCTCCTTCCGCTTGTACCTTCTTCAAACTATGTTCCACCACATAACACTGCCTTAACAATTCAGCATAGCTAGTGAATTCCCTTTGAGCTACGCTATGTGAAATTTCAGCTCTTAAACCAAACAGAAACTGATCGATCTTCCACCTCTCATTAGGAGCATACATGGATTGTCTAGAATAAGCATCCATAACCTCGAACTTTTCCGCATAGGCAGCCACGGTCAAGTTACCTTGTCTCATCTGCTGAAACTCGAATTCCTTTTGAGACCTTAAGGAACTTGGAAAGTACTTATCCATAAAAGTTATCTTAAATTGTTCCCATACCTTTGGTACCTCTTGAATTGTCATTAAGGCTAAAGCGCTTTCCCACCACCTCATGGCAGGACCCTTTAACAAGTGAGAAGTGAAGACCACCTTATTTTCCTCACTGCACTGAACTATTAAGAAAATCCGTTCCATACCAGATATCCATTCATGCGCCTTTACCGGATCTAATCCTCCCTGAAACTCCGGAGGGTTCATACGAATGAAATCCCTAAAGGTTCCCCCTGCAGCTTCAGGAACAACCACTGGAGGATGCAGGCCACCAACCATTTGTTGTACCATTTGCTGCACAAACTGATTTTGTTGCTGCTGCATCTGCTGCATGAATTGATACAAAGGGGCATTCTCCCCGTCACCTGGTGGATTAGTCCCAGCTGAAGTGGTTCGTGGTCTACCCCGATTGTTTTTGCGTCTGTCCTCCATGTTCCTAAATGTCATAATGATAGGATTAAGTTGATCAGGCTCAATACCATAAATATAACACGTAAGGCTAATGGCGACACCACACATATGAAACGGAAGGAGAAAAAAATACTTATACTATTTCATGGCTAGGTCGAGGATACGACCGTCTCTGATACCAACTATAACGCCCATATATAAATACATACATCAAAGCATATATCATACATGAATAATACATTTGGTACTGAAATATACAAGTTCCTAGTAACACCGTATACATATAAATGCCCAAAAAGACCTAATACAACAATTATGGCATGTTATATATACAAGATGTTCAAAAGATAAAACTAAGAACTAGATCACTAATGATCTCAAAATCTCCACAACGGAAGCCTTGCCACACAAAAGATACGATCCGTAAGGAAAAGTCAGACCACTTTGTCCTTACCCTTCGCCGAACCTGTAGTACCTGTGATGTAAACAACAACGTCGGGGTGAGATACATCAAATCTCAGTGAGTTATCTATCTTATATGTCCTCTCGGCGTTACAAGGTTCTAACAAGCCTAACTCAAGTCAAAAGGGAAGGGAAGTGACTTTGAGTACACACACACTATATGAAAACATGTAATGAGTTCATCAACTCACAATATCACTAATCGGTAACCACACCAAGGCATCCCCTGTTCCCGTCCGCTTCTACGTCTAGAAGTCGACCCGAGTCATTGATCTTGGTAACCTACTTGACATACGAATGGATTCGGGTTCTACGGGCCATTAACCGTTATGAACCGTCACTTCACACTAGCCATTAACCGTCACAAGCATACGCTCCCAGAGCGCCATTCGTACTGCACGCGGGAATCAAACCTGCCAAGTAGTCGTGCACATGTTTCAGAGGAGCTCGAGACCCATGAAATGCACTAACAAAATAACCGGTTACGATTACGTGATCTCACACACAAACGTGATTGTATTCGACAATCACAAGGCCATAACGCCTTATCACAACCACCAAGGTTAACACACATGTTCCATACTAGTGTCTAATCATTCTATGATATTAGTATCTAATACACGCCTCGGCACCGTATGCACGATCGTTGTTATTATGTCATTCCACACTTTCCGACATTGTTTACGGTAATAATCCTCACTCTACCTATTTTGTATTTTAACATGCATATATATTCAAACATGTTTCATAATAAGAGCATAGGCATATATTCGTCAATCACATAATGGAAGCACATAATGCAACATACCACAATTTACACCAATTCACGGTTCCCTCCAATTTATTTAATTGGGCAATAAACTGATATTTCTCACTTCCATTAGCTAGAATATGTTCCTAGCTTCACAACGATACCAAGAATACTCACATCGGATAAACGAGTCAAAAGTTGTGAAAGAAACAAGTTGGAGGATCTGTCATGTTCGCAATGCGAAGCAGCCAGTGAATGCTCGCTACTTCATTCGCAGTGCGAAGCTCTCAGCGAATGCCTAACAAACACTTATTCGCTGCCCCATTCGCAGTGCGAATGTCTGGCGAACCAAGTCAGAACCAAAACAGAACCAAAACAAGGTAAAGTTCGTAGTGCGAACCTCTGGCGAATGTTCGCCTTCACCTTCGCCGTGTGAATGGCCAGCGAGTGTTCGATTTCCCCTTCGCTGGGGGATTCGCAGTGCGAATCTGGGAAAATGCAGAAATTCTGCAGCGTGAAAACAGAGCATTGTGACCAATTTCTCATTCCAAAACTTCACCAACATGCAAACATATAATAACAGATGATCCTACATGGCTAGTGATTATACTACACCGATTATACCGCATTTCAACCGTTAAATCCAAGATTTCTCATTTCTCACCATTCTAACCTAAATTCTAAACCTCAAGAAAATCTAAACCAAAGGTTTCTATCTATAACCCACCTTGAATAGATGATGATGATGAAGATTGGAAGATGATTTGATGAAGAATGGGTGATGGTTGATGACTTGTGTTCTTGAGCTTTTTCCTCTTCTTCCTTTTCCTTTCCTTTCTCTCCCACTTCTTTCTATCTTTTTCTTCCTTTGCTTCTAGTACGGAAAAAGAGTGTAAAGGAAAATGATATAGTAAAATATCATTAATTAGTAACACTACTAATTGTCCAAATAGTCTCTAAAGCTCCAACACTTAAAACCTCAGAGTCAGATAATATTAATTGGGTCTGCTCTGAGCTCATTAGTTTACTCTAGTTATTTTATCAAATAAATTCTCAGAGTAAACCGGAGCCTAGTTAATCCTACCAATATTATCCAGAGTAAAATAATTTACGGGGTATTACATTTGATATATTTTTAATATATTAAAAATATTATTTTAAATTGTTTTAAATATTTTAAAATGATTTCTTTTCTTGATTTTTCTTAAACCAAAATGATTTTAAATATTCATGTGGATAAAATATCCTTTCATAAACCTTAATCATTGTTTATGACATGATTAATGGATTCATTTGATAAATTATACATTTTTTATTGATTTTTCTTTCAAAAATATCTTAACAAATTGAAATTAGGGTTTTACTTTGATTCTATCTTTCAAACTTCATTTCAAAATCTGGGCCTCTATTAGAGTGTAAGACCCAAACCTCTTTGTTAATAAACCACTTCATGAGCCTCTGCTATAGTATAAGTCCCATTACGCTTTTCAAAATCACGGTGCGATCACTGTATTTTCAAATATCATTGGGTCTCTCCCTAAGTATAAGCCCCATCATTTTTTCCACATAATACACTTGGACCGCTGATAGGAGTGTAATTCTCATCCCTTTGTACATAAACTTTGTTTTAAATAACCATCTGGGCCTCTGATAGAGTGTAAGACCCAACACCCTCTTTTGTAAATAGAAAATCTTTTAGCCTCATTCATCCTGGGCATTGTACAGGGTACAAACAATCATCTGGGCCTCTATCTAGAGTGTAAGACCCAATACCTTTGCTTTTCTCCTACTTAAGATCAAAGTCATTTTCAAATTCAAAATCATCTCAAAACTTTCTTCAATTTCTTCAAAACACTAATTCAATCTTGAAGAAGACATCTAATCAATCACAATACACTTGGGCCTCTATATAGAGTGTAAGACCCACCATCTTTCTCAATTCAATTCATACTTGTTCATATGTCTGTATATATACTTGTACATATCTTGTTAAGTTTCTCTTAGCATTTAAATCATCCTCAGTTTAGACTAGTTCAAATAATAGGATCCTTTCAATCAGTATAACTTAGTTCAAACAACTAGTTCCCTCTTGTACAAAGGAATTCTTCTCCCCAATACAGTCAGCATCCTCTTGGGTTTTGTTCAATTTATTCAACCTTGTAACACTTCAATAAAGAAAGGATCATTTCCCGATGAAACCTCTTCTTTAACCTCCCTTTAACCCTGGGACAGTTCAACAAACAAAAGATTATTTCCCGGTGAAAACTTTCTTGAACTCTTTCTAGAATTGGAAAGTCTCAATCCCCAGCCTCCTCTTGGGCTTTATACAAGGACCCCCAGGCTTCCTAAAGGCATAGGATAGATCCTAGTCATTCTTATCAATACACTAGTCCCCAGAAGAGTCAAAACCTCTAAGACATTCAAACTCATCCTTTAAGTCTACTCTAATCCTCAACAAGGTTTACTTTTTACTTTAAAATCCCTAGCCAGGGTCAGGTTACAATCAACAAATCCCCACAAGAATTAAAGCCTTTGTGGCATTTAATAATTAAACTCTCTTAAGCAAGAGTTAGTTCCCTTTTTGATTCCTCAAAACAATTTAGACCTTCTCTTGAATTTAAATTTCCTCGGCAAGAGTCAATCTCCACTTAAATTCCCTCAGCCTTCTCTTAGGCTTCATATAATTATTTCCCCAGTCAGCCTCAATCTTGGGGTTTGTACAAGACAAATATAATTCTCCCTCGGTTGAGTCAGTTTTCAACTTTTTTCAGCTTCAACCTTGGACTTTGATCAAGGCAAAAAATTCAACATCCCCACAGATGGGACCCTGAGTCCTCTATGTAAGAGTATATCTCCTCTATACATCCTATTTCAAAACAAACAATCAAAACTTTTTCCAGATAATTGATGTAAGTGGCACACTTGTTGATTCAAAATCCAAGCTGGAGTCCCTCCCTTATCATGGCTAAATTTCTCTTTCATCTAAGTGATGTAAGTGGTAAACCTTTGTGAAATTCTTGTATAGCAGACAGTAGATGTCCTAACACGTGTCAAGACATTGTTCTACATAATTATTAAACAAGGGACAAAACAACAAATTGATATTCAAAATATCAGCAACTACAGAAACACAGATGTTTCAACATCTGTTCCAATATGTTAATCAAAACTGAACTGTAAATTGCAGAATGATAAACAACACAGAATATGATGACCCAGTTCGGTGCAAATCACCTACATCTTGGGGATACCAATCCAGGAAGAAGAATCCACTATCAGTAGTATAGTTTTATGTAAACAACCTCAGGTTTATAGTAAACACCCACGTTTACCTATCACTACCCAATGAAAACTTTATCTAAGAACTCCATCCTAGATAAGAGAAACCCATCTCACTCCCTAAATCACAACCTGTGATTATCTAACAGTTACTACACCATAACTGCATCATCCTATTGAAAGACACCCCTTTCAATACAAGGTTCAGTCAAGCATCCTTGACTAATAAGTTAACTTGGATTTGCTTAAAAGCTTCATCCAAGAACAATACACGATTCATTATCTACGGGTTTCTGAATCTGTACAAGTACCTATGTCTACCACAATGTATCAAATCGATACAGAGGGAGACATACAAGAGAAATCTACGACTCTCAAAACCTAAACCCTACTTTACAAAAATAGGTTTCCTAAGTCTATGTCGTTCTTTCTCTCGTTTCTGCATTAGGACTTGGTCTTCTTTTATAAGCCTTCTGCTGTGTTGGGCTTCAAATCTTCTGTTTATTGATCCCTTGATCCACTGCTGTAATCGTTCCTTGATTCTTGCACGAGATTTAAAAACTGTTATATTTGTCGAATCTGGATGTCATAACATTGTATTCGACATCTTTGTCTGCAGCATTCTTCATCAAGTTTTAACCAAAATTTAGTCAAACTTCAGGAGCTTTCAATCTCCCCCTTTTGACAAATTTTGGCTAAAACTCCTTGTGGGACAATAAACCCAAGGTGTTCCTAACGTCTCTTCACCCTGAGTAGCCGGTTATGATTGGAATACTGATGTGACTCCAATCATGTTGGTGTACATGAGGAAGAGGATGGTATGCAATCCCCTGTTCTCATGAATCTATACTTCCTCACTTGGAGGGGAAGAATTTTGCGACTGAAGCAACCAAACACCAACATGGGTAACTCAGAACACAGGGCACGAGTGTGTTCATAACTCAGATCACAGGACACGAAAGAAGGACTCAAAACATATGGGAAACCTGAGACTCAGTCAGAATGTCATAACATTCTGTCCAACATCCTTGCAAACCAACTTCATGGACAGACTCAACCCTTGTACTTTTCTCCCCCTTTTTAGCCAAAAATTGACAAACATGTCCAAGACAAACTCATACCCAAACCGAGGAAACCCACAAATGAATAAACCCCATGAGAACCCAACACAACAGAAAAGACAACCTGCGACAAGATAAAGACTAGAACACCCTTTATATACAAGAGTGTTTCTCTTAGAATGTAACGAACCATTGGAAGTAACACATGTCCATTCAATGTGAGCATTAAATGAAATTATGTATCTTCATAGACAAAAGTGCACCGGCCAAACCATATTTGACTGTTTCTTCCTATTAACAAGGACCATTCAAGGAATGCGCATTTTCCAAAACACGTGTTTAACACGCATTCCCTAAGACACAATTTCTCCACCGTCCAAAGCAATTAAGAGTACAGCCATACATCCTAACTAATGTTCTGAAAACTTGTCAGACTTTGTTTAGTCCCTCTTGTAACATCTATTTAATCCCTTCAAACCAGAAGACCAAGAGTAACTGACCCAGATGTTAAGATATTTCTTCAAACATCTCCCAATTAGCAGCAAAGACTCTTCAAAGACCTTATCTGCTTCTGCAGAGAAAAATAAATTCTCCCAGAAACAGACAATGACTCTCAGAACACTCCTAAGATACTTGTATCACTTATGATAGAGTCCATTGACACCCAATGATAGAATCAGAACAACCTGATAAGTCCACCTAGAACTTATACCAGTAGCATAATGTCACGACATCTCGTCTGACATATCATCCTCATCTGAGGCAATATATCACAAACTTCTTGAAACCACAAACAATATTGATAATAAACTGCACCACTGTAGCCATATATCCAAAATAGAAGTCTAACTCCCCCTATTGTAGATAACCAGTGCTCCTTTGGAAGAAGAACACCCTGAATGAATGGAAAATATAAGACGCATCTTCATGTCTTCAAGATCTCACCCTCTGTTCAACACAACTGCTGAACGCATTCACCTAATGCTTGACCCTCAAGCAATCCATGTACCACACTAGTACATTTATCATACAGAAGTTCTCCCCCTATCTTCCTCAAATGATGCTTCTTCAGCAACAAACACCCAAAATCACCACATGATATTCCATGACAACTTCATGATCATACAGTAAGAGTACCAGGAACACATCCTTATACCACAACTAACAAACTCTTGGATTGAGACCAAAACACCATTGATCCCTCTCATCCAGAAGCCATCCATACACCACACGAATTCCTCTTGATTTCTCATGTATAGATCTCCTTGTTCCCTTAAATACAACCCAATAAAATCTGAATGCTTCACATTCCTCAAAGAGACATACAGAGCCCCTTAGTTTTCTAGCTCGCCCGTATGTTCTTCACACTTGAAGGACATCAAGCACATGCTCCAGAAATCCTCAGTTCATTTTCTCCACAAGCACCAAACTGATCCACTTCTAGCATGCCACATTCACCTCAAACTTCCAAGACAGTCCTTTACCCATCATTCTCCTATATGACAAGATAAATACCTCTTATACAAGATGTGAGTGTCAAGTTCCACACTTAGAACTTAAAATCCTACTCCAAGGATAACCAACCCAGAAGATGTTCTAACATCAGTTAGGACATCCTTCACATATCACTGACACCAACCAACATGGTTCTTGATATGCTCCACCACTGGACTTACTATCTGCATAGTAATTCAACTGAAGATCTTCAAACAATACTGCCCCACCAGCTTGATCAACAAGAACTCCAGATAACCGAAGAGAGAAATAAACTCTCATCCACCAAGAAGGTAATCTTCCATAATCAACTTAGAACTTCTACCACTAGCTCCAAGATAGAACTGAACCAGAACCTCCTTAAGTCTTCAACCAACTACCCTTCTGCCCAAGAGTAATTAGTTCCAAGCACCCTGCTTGAATGCACAATAAAGATTAACCAAATTCCACTGTTTGGTTCATCTTAACTTTTCTTCAGAGTTTCAGACAATCTTCTGATCCACTAATGAAACCTAATCTTCAAGTTACATGATCTACTTACTCCATAGCAAGCCATCTTGGATCCACTAAGCCTTAGACATGTAACATCTTCTCCTTCCACGGCTCCCGCAAACTGCATGAAATTGACCTTTTTGAAGCATTAATTCCATTTATTTCTGAGAAGATCAACTTATCTTACGATGATGCGCCACAACATCAACTAAGACCCTGAAGTTTCTGCTTGATGTCATGACATCTGATCAGAAATCCAGTTGAGGAATTCAGCCCTTCCTTCTGCCACTTAAAAGAACCCCCTCCCTATAACAGAACAAGAGTTCCATGTTCTCATTGACTTGATTCAATAACCAAGTTTGAGTTGACAACCTCCATCCTGCTTAATCATATCACAAGTATTCAATTCAAGCTCACACCTTGATGAATATCTGTTTCACAACTCCAAAGAGCTCAAACGTGCCAAGTCTGATTCTTCAAAAGAGAAGTAGTCACATACTACACCACAGCTGTACCAAAGAATGCCACTTTCCTTAAGTAGAGCAGTCTGTAGAAAGTCAGAGATAACTGCCACTTAAACTTGACATCCAAGATGAGAAAGATCACATGCTCCTATATACCTAGATCAGAAATAAACTGACTAAAGCTGTGCCATCACCAACACATATTCTGGACAAGTCTCTTGCTATGACACTTTCCAGATAGACGTCAGATGTAACTGGAACACACCTGCTGCACTCCACTAATTCCAGATCAGAAATAAACTGATCCAAGAAATATTCATCAAGATTATGATGTCTTCTTCTTCATCTTCAACATCACCATTGTCTAGACCAGTTTCTTGCCAGGCTTCAAACTGGCTTCAAACTGCACAATGGAACCAAGCTTCCAAGTACCAAGTCACCATAACAGACATCTACCAACAACTCTCTCCATTCCATCGCTCCCGACTTTGGAATAAAAAGATGTAGATATCTTCAAATATAGAGGTCGACGATTGTGATCTTCCACCATCTGTCTTCTGTAACAACTCCAGAATCCCATAAATTCCAGTGCTCTTCCATCATAAACATATGCAGCAGAACCACCAAGGAACAAATTCAACATGCCCTAATAAGATGTCATAACATCTTATAAGACACCCCAATAAGAGAACTAGCCATTTCTCCTGTAGTTGTTATAGAACTTCCTCAGAAAACATGAACAACTACCAAATTGTTACCTTTAATCCAAAACATCCATCCCATCCATTAATACCCTTGAGTATGTCTGAGTTAATGAACTGATCTTTAAAACTCCTCCTTGTTTCAAACGCCAAAAAGTATCTCCCAAAGATCTCATCCAGAAATAGACAGGATGCCTGCTCTGATACCAATTGAAATTCTGGCATAGCAGACAGCAGATGTTCTAACATTGTTCTGCATAATTAATAAACAAGGGACAGAACAACAAATTGATATTCAGAATATCAGCAACTGCAGAAACATAGATGTTTCAACATCTGTTCCAACATGTTAATCAAAACTCAACTGTAAATTGCAGAATGATAAATGACACAAAATATGATGACCCAGTTCGGTGTAAATCACCTATATCTGGGGGATACCAATCCAGGAAGAAGAATCCACTATCAGTAGTATAGTTTTATGTAAACAACCTCAGGTTTACAGTAACCAACCACGTTTACCTATCACTACCCAATGAAAACTTTATCTAAGAACTCCATCCTAGATAAGAGAAACACATCTCACTCCCTAAATCACAACCGGTGATTATCTAACAGTTACTACACCATAACTGCATCATCCTATTGAAAGACACCCCTTTCAATACAAGGTTCAGTCAAGCATCCTTGACTAACAAGTTAACTTGGATTTGCTTAAAAGCTTCATCCAAGAACAATACACGATTCATTAGCTACGGATTTCTGAATCTGTACAAGTACCTATGTCTACCACAATGTATCAAATCGATACAAAGGGAGACTTACAAGAGAAACCTATGACTCTCAAACCCTAAATCTATGTCGTTCTCTCTCTTTTTTCTACATTAGGTCTTGGTCTTCTTTTATAAGCCTTCTGCTGCGTTGGGCTTCAAATCTTCTGTTTATTGATCCCTTGATCCACTACTATAATCGTTCCTTGATTCTTGCACCAGAAACTGCTATATTTGTCGAATCTGGATGTCGTAACATTGTATTCAACATCTTTGTCTGCAACATTCTTCATCAACTTTTAACCAAAATTTAGTCAAACCTCAGGAGCTTTCACTCTGGATTCTACACATCCAAGTCAATGTTCCTCTCTTAGAATTCATAAAGGAAAAAGTGGCATTCATCTACACTGAGTTAAAGCTTCTTCCTTCATGACATTTCACTTCTCCTATAAAAGAAGATGTGGCATTGTTGGATTCTGTCGCGGTGGAAATTGGATACCATAGTTATTGGTTAACTAGGATCGCATTTTTTATGTCACCACCGGTCTTTGATTTTATCCAAGGGAAGGGAGAAAAACCGAATTCCCACAATGCAATGCAAATGCACTAAGATTCTAAGTTCGAGGGTTGGTTATACCTAGGGAAGGTGTTAGCATCCTAGATATCTGTAGTACTCTACAGGAACCTCTTGATTATTTATGTTATTTGTTTTTGTTTTGCTAAGGGTTTAAGGGTAGATGATTTATTATTTTTATTCCTAAGTGTGCTCGACAAGATATCGCATCTTGTGCCTACATATCCTGTCAGGAGGGAATCAGAGCACTTGTAGTTCCTTATTTAAGGATACTAAATGTTTTAAAGGTTTAGGAGAGAAGATGAGTCATCATCTTAAGAAAGACCACCACAGTTTTGAAAATGTTTGTATTTGTGGGGTATGGGATTGTATGTCCCTTTCTTTGAGATGATTAACATCTAATTCTCTTGTGTGGAGAATTAGGTAGGCTAAAGTTTGATTAAATAATCAAAATTGTGGGGGACTAACCTAGGAAATCTATCCTAAGTTCTCTAAATGACTTATCTTAAGGTGTCGATTATGATGCAAATGATGTGCACCATGCACAATAACATGGTTATCATGCATGGGATTTTCCCTTGGTTAATGCAATTAAATTATTGTTATTTAGGCGAGGGTGCTAGCAAAGTGATGCTAGACTTGTGTCTTGTGATCAATAGGTCGAATGCGATGCCCTAAGGCGATCGACTTATATGGGTAGAAAATTGGCTCGACGTTGGATCGAGGATTTTTTAATATTTTTTGAAAGGGGTTTAGACAAGTAGAAACATAAATCAGATAAAAACACAATCAAGCAGATAAGGCAAAACAATCGGACGCTCACGAACTTATGACTAAGCGAGAGGTTTCTAATCGGGGACGATTTTGTTAAGAAAAGTTGATTTTAGATTTTTATTTTGAAATTAATTAGAGATCATGCTAGATATTATTATTATTATTGAGAAAGGTTAAAGGAAAAACTATAATTACTTAATTATGAAAGGGGGGCCCTTCGTTATTTTAATTTTAGATCTTAAAGAAAAGAAGGATTATATAAAAGTTTTAATTAGAAAAGAGTTAGTGTTAAATTATTTTGCGAAAGCTTTATTTTAACTAAAAAAGTTTGAATTAATTATTATAAAAAGGGTTTAATTGATTTATATTAAAAGTTAGATTAATTATTATTATAAAACTTTAAAATTAATTATTAATAGAAGTTTAATTTTAATTATTATCAAAAAAGTTTTGATTTTAATCAATATCATAAAAGAAAAGGTTTTAGATTAATTATTAAAGAGAAAGTTTTAATTTTATTATAAAAGAAAATTAGATTAATTATTATAAAAAGTTCGAATTAATTATTATTAAAGGTTTTAAATTGAATTATTATTATTAAAAATCTTAAATGAAATTAATAACAAAAGGTTTTAATCTTAATTAAAAAAAAAATAATTTTAATTATAAAAAGTTTTTAATTTTGATTATCAAAAGGTTTTAATTTTAAAATAAAAAGAAAGAACTAATGAAAGGAAAAAAAAAATGAGGGAACGCTCTCTCTCTCGTCTCTCACTCTCGCCGAAAATGAAAATTGGGGTTAGAGAAAACCCTAACCGCCGTCGTTCTCCCCTCATCTCTCCCGATCTCTCGTCTCTCCGATCAAGCAAAATCAAACAAATAAACCCCACCCCACACGACCCTTTACCCCGATTTTCACTATTTTATGGCGATTACATTTTAGATTGCAGATAGCGGAAAATAGAAAAAAGAGTAAAGGGAGATGATGGCGACGCCGGCGGTGGATGGCTCCGGTGGCTTCGTCGAGGGAAGTGTTCTTTCTTCTTTACCTTTCTGTGAGCTTTGTTTTCCTTTTGTATATTGTTTGACGGTCGCCCCTTGTGGATGATGATGGTAGACCTGAATCTCATCCCTTCAGTAGGTTTGGAAAATATGATGATATTTGTTGCGCCTCTTTTTCTTTCTCTTTGTGAAATGCTTTGCTAGGATTTTCGTTCGTGCGTGTGTGTATGTTGTTGCTCTGTGAATTTCTGGAACTCTTGGTTTGTTGAGTGGTGTGTTTGGAGAATTTGTGCGTACGACTAGTGATGGTTTCGTATAATTTGGGTGATGGTATTCTTGTGAACTTTTTCTGTTGTTTTGGTATGTGTGTATGTTCGTGGCATGAATCCCTCTGATTTTTTTTTGCTGATCCATGTACATGTGATTTCTCCTTATTTATAGGCGATTTCAAAATTTGAATTGGGACATGTTGTTAATGAGAATGGATTCTTTTCCTTTTTTGGAGCCAACATGCTTGCAACCTGCCCTTTATGTGATGAATGTTATTTCCCTTTATTCTTTAACATGTTTGTGAAATGTTTGGGAGAGAATATGGTATTAAATGAGTTTCCGCTTTGGTTCGGTTACTGTTTTGGAAGTAAATTGATAGGGTCTGATTCCATTCTAAAAACAAATTAAATGGTTCTCTCACTACAACCATACTGCAGCGTATTAACCTTAGGGTTATTTTACTCTCAACACTAGGTATTCTAGAAGTTTGCTTGGCTGGGATGTGTTGGTTTTCACGGTTGGCTAATTACATGAATGCTTATTTTTATCATCATTTGGATTAGTTGCTCGTATTTCTATTTACGACAGCCCTCTAACCAATTCTTTATGTCTCTTTCATGCTTTGATGTTATATGCTTATTCACATCCACGAGTTCCGGTACACCTGACCATCTTGGAATTGCAAATACTAGAAGCTGCTTCCTTCAGATTAATGGAGTAATCTTTGCGATTCATTCATAGGTAACCAAACTGCCGTAGGCTCATATACTCTCATGGTTTCATTATTCAATTTGACTTCCTTACTGTAATCTCATGGCTTCATTTACCTTGGAAAGAAAAAAAAATTGTGACAGTAGCGTAGTGCTCATACGGTTTTTGTGGGTTTTAAAACTAATGGCTAAAATTGCTATCAGTCTTTTCTAGGTACTGATATTAGAGCAAGGTGATTAAACATAGCCCTCCCAACATACCATCTCAGCGCTGTTGCACCCATTGGTAAATTCGTCAAACATGAACCGGACATCCGTAACTTACTATTGGTATGTGTAATATGTTCACTGTGATTTTCACGAGGGTAATGCACCATATGGTGGTTATTTTATGACAGGTCTAAAAAGAAACTGCTAGCAAAACTATGAGCTTGAAATGGTGGAGGAGTCCGAGCGTTTCCGTCATTGCTCTCGCTGGTGAAGTGCTGTACAATGATGAGATGATTTCGCATATTGAACCGGGTAAGTGTTCCAAGCATTTTCAGTACTGCCATTGCCATCTTCATTTTTGGTGCTGAATTTAGCTGGTGTTTTAGGTTGGCGATTAAACTTTGATGTTGGCTGTTTGATAAGCTATATGCCATTATGGAAGCCATCAACCTCCAATAGTTGCAGATTAAATTCTTTGTTCATGGCGATGTACGAGCAGAATGCGAAATGGCGAGTGTGAGGGACGGTTTCATTGAGGATAGGGCACCGGCATTGAATAGGTCTTCTGATCCATGATCAAGGTATAAGAACTTGGAACAGCTCACCAATAATATCTTTCTTTAAGTTATTAGGTAGATTATCACAATTATCTCCAGCAGAGAACTCAACCATAAATTACTCTGGGTTGTTAGAAAGGCATTTCTTTGCATCTTATAATGTAACATTTCATCCTGCTATTTGGATGGATTTATGCTTTTGGATTTTGTATTTCCAGGTCCTTCACTGACTCTATTACTGCTTGCATTAACATTCTTTCCTTGCTTTCATTGTTTTCTGATATCGCTTCCATTTTTGGTTCGCTCACTTTTGTTAATTTTCCTGCATGCAGAATTTGGAAAGCCTGGGATCCGCAACGGTTGTCCAACCACCGTCTTTCACAGTTATGGAGGTTTGCAAAAGAGTGAAAATATATACTAGGAAGTATGGTAAGTTGTTTGTAACAAAAGATGATGTTATTTTCGCAGGGAGCCCCAATTCTTGTAGTGAGCTCACATGGATTTCAGACTCGGTGCATTGAAAAACGATTTGATGCGTATCAAAGCTAAGTGCACATCCCAGTGTATATCAGCATAGCAACCCAAAATGTGTAGCTGGGACCAGTTCATATAAAAGGAGAGCTGCAAGGTAGGCCACAGAAAGTAGGAGGTTCAACAAGCTATTTTAGGATTCCAAAGAAAAACGTGGGCAACCAATTTCAAGGCAGCAATACGTTTTGGCAAGGATAGATGTAGTCTTCTCAATTTCCTTGCTTAATTCCTTATCCCTCCATGTTTTTGAATGTTCAGAAAAAGTTTCTTCTTTCCTAATTATTAATAATGAGGAATTTAGTGTTTTGACAAATGGTTTTATTTTTGTAAGAATGAGGTTATGAGGATTGAATCCTGGCCTTGAATTATGTTTCGATTTTCTTGCTTATGGTTTGATGAATCAACAATATTGTATGATAGCCATTTATCTTTCCAAGATGGCATAAATGATATGATCCGAATACTTGCAACGTTTTGATGTTTGCTTACTTTCCAAAATTCATATGCTCAGAGCATATGTGAGTTAATTAATGCCTTGCTAATACAAACTTGTTTTCAATGTACGTGGATGGGCAAAGGATGTTGGATCATCGTGGAAAAATATATGGGTCTTAGTTGTGGTTTGGGCAAAGGCTTGAATGCGGATTTAAAAAAAAGTGAATTTGAATTGAAAATGGTTCTTGCAATGGTTAAGAAAATAAACATGAATTTGGGATTAAATTAGAATAAAGGACTTGGGATTTGCGATTCGGAAATGGTTTTTGGTTTGTTTAATATGGATATGGGAGCGGTAAAGGGAAAGTTTGGATAATCCACTTGTCACTTGAACTTCAAGAAATTCACTTAAATCAATTCCTTGGCCAAAATAACTATCCTAGACACTTGACGTCCATTTGAACAGGCTTGAATTGTTGAAACGACTAGTCCCCATCTTCAATTTAATCGCAACTCAATCACATTACTCCCAATAAAATCTCGATCTGCGAAACACTTTGACTTAAAAAATCCAAACAAAACTTTAGTTGATGATGACCTTTCACATGAACCAAGCCTTGAGGAACCCTTGGATATAACTGGGAAGCCTGACCAAGTCTTCAGAACCTGCTCAAGCACCACTAAAAGAGGAAAACCTAATCATACTCGAGGTGTATACTGAAGTTCTTGAGGAAAGTGAACTTGTGCTGACTGAGGAGGAAAAGATGCCATCTTGCAGTATAACCTTGCCACGTAACCGGTGACTAGCTTTTAGGGACCAATCAGAGGGTATAAGGACATAGTATTCTGGAGGAAAGAGGCTTGGTAGTGGTTTAGGGACCAAAAGGGATAGATGGCACAATCACACAGGAATCCAACACACATCTTGCAAAGACCAGGGAAACCTCCACAAACACACACAGCACAGACTTCAAGACCTTGAACCTTCTGCAGCAGTACCTGTTCTAAAAAAGAAACAAAACAAGCAAAGCTAGATAAAGAGGTTAGTCATAAAAAACGCACACCTAAAGATGTTATGCAAAGAACAAAGCGCGGATCTTAGGGTAAAAAATTAGGGTGCGACAGATGCCCCCTATTTAAGTTTCTTCTATCCGGAGATACGGAGATTGAAATCTTTGTCTCGACGAGATAGGAGAGACTTAAATACAAACATGCACAAAATTTTTGGGCCTAAGATGCTGCCAAATGCACATGATGTGTTATGAAAATGATATGAAATGCAAGACAGAGATCCTGTGAGGAATAATGTCACAGGGGATAACCGAGGTTGAAACATAAAGAAAGAAAGACCCGACGAGGACGACTCAGCGAGACAAGACACCACGGGGAAAGATCTAACTCCACTAGGGGAAAGAGACTACCAACTGACAATCACAGGGGTAGCTTAAACAAGTGGCAAGAAACTTGAAAGGAACAGGATAACTTACTACCAGCATCTGGCAGCCTATGCGACGGTATCCAGTTGCAACAAAAGGTTGTACATCACACACGATAGCCTAGGCTGAGGTATTAAACTGGGGAAGAAGGATCACCTACTGCCAACTTGTGGCAGCCTGAGCAAAGGTGTCCGACTCAAAAAGAAAGGTGTGTTACCTACTATCAAGCATATGATAGCCTAAGCGAGGTAATCACCAAAGGAAAGATGACCTACTACCACCACGGTAGCCTAAGTGAGGCATCTGACCAAAACACAAAAAAAAACGACTGTTTGTCGAAGTCTGCTGGAGATCTACTGCCGAGAATAACCGGAGAAATACCTACTACCGAGGTCTTCTTGAAATCTACTACCGAGAATAACCAGGAAATATAAAATGAGATACCTACTGCCGAGGTCTTCTGGAAATCTACTGTCGAGAATAACCAGAGAAATACCTACTGCCGAGGTCTTTTAGAAATCTACTGCCGAGAATAACCAGGGAAATACCTACTGCCGAGGTCTTCTGGAAATATACTGCCGAGAATAACCAGGGGAATACCTACTGCCGAGGTCTTCTGGAAATCTACTGCCGAGAATAACCAGGGGAATACCTACTGCCGAGGTCTTCTGGAAATCTACTGCCGAGAATAACCAGGGGAATACATACTGCCGAGGTCTTCTGGAAATCTACTGCCGAGAATAACCAGGAAAATAAACGACTGTTTGTCGAAGTTTGAAGTAAACCAGGGAATCTACTGCCGAGATCCTGGCAGTTTCACCGGGGATCTTCAAAAGAGATGTGGGTCGGTTGACTTGTAAACATGTCTTCTCAAATAAAGAGAAAGACCAGTTGAATCTTCATCAAACTTCTCGAAGAGATGCCATTTGACAGAAGCAAATTGAATTGTGGGCTCACTGGGGAGGATACCACTGAGGAGTAATATTGTTGTAGTCGAAAATTCGTTGAAGTAATAAAAATCTTGTAATAGAGATTCTCAAATAAAGAGAATACTTGGAAGGTCTTCAATAACTTTCTCTGGAGAATAAGTTGATAATCTTGACAACTTCACCGGGGATAGACGAACTATCTTGAGGAGACTGCCATTTGTCATCCGGATAGAAAACAGAGCTCAAATAAAGAGCTACCACTTGTTGTCTGGATTTAAATCTCATAATAGTGCTGGAGGAATAACTTTTATCTTCCATAGAGATCTTTGAATAAATTATTCTTGGGGAGATAGGGCGCAAAATAAATGAACGCTTGATCTAGGTTCAACCGCCTAGAGATATCTAAAATTGTGATTGTCAGGGACCAAAGTTCAATTCAGGAAATAACTGAAAAGAAACGGTCAAACAAGACTCCATCCAGTGAGGAATGAGCTCAACTGGGGTTTTATCTTTCTCCAAAATGGAAAAGAAAACTAAAGCAACCATCTTCCACGAGGATCAAACTCAGTGGGGAATTAGAAAGGACGTGCTTTTCCTACCTAGGGCTGACGATTCTATTTGGAGGGAGCAGACAAAACCCAGTCACTTGGGGGATAAACACGACCAAAGTGACATAACAAAACAAACAACACAAAACGTAAGATGCAAAATGCGCACATGCCATGAATCTAAATGTAAGGATGCCATGCTATGCCAATGCTCATGCTGACAGAACAACGACAAGAAGCAAACTGGAGACGAAAAACAAGCATCTCGATACGGATACTCGGTCAATCTTCACAAGATAGAAGCATCATCGGGGATGAATGGAAAGCTAAATATGGAGACATGTCCTGCTTCAAAGCTTCAAACTTCTCTGGGGAAAAGAGAATACTCCACTTGGGGATGAACATCGTGACTTCACTTAGGATTGTCAAGATGAACCTCGTGATTCTGTTGGGAATGAGGAAGATTTAATGGGAACGAATCAAACTCATGATCGAAAAGGCTTCATGAGGGATAAAATAAATATCCGCTACGAGCTGAAGTAATCTGAATGAAAGTTATAGATGGATAAAATAAATATCCACTTCATCGGGGAAACTTGGAATCGAAAATAGTTGAAATGTCGAAGATAAAACTTCGAGAGGATGAAATAAACATCCTCCTTCGCTGGAGAAGATTGATATAGTCTAATGAGGAGTGAAATAAACACTCGTTCTGCTGGGGAAGGTCGAAACCGAAGAAGTTCACCGGGGATTCTTAGGCTGCCAGTCGAAGGAGTCTTGCATCAAAGGTGTCATAACTTCTTGAATTAGAGGTTTACCGGGGAATAGTCGCGACCACCTGAAGTAAAACTTACTGGGGAGTCGTCACATTACTTGGGATAGAAACAAAGTAGTTCTGTTTTGGTGATCTGCGTGGTAGTCGCCATTTTGATTAACAGTTATTGCGAATGGAGGAAGAGTGATCTTCACTTCTCAAAATGCCCCAGATCATGGTTTATGAGAAGAAGTGATCTCAAGAGGATTTTACAGAAAACTTGGTATCCAAAGTGTTCCAATGTTTCCCAACTCTTTGAGAGATTTACCAAATCTCGACGTAACTGCCCCAGACTGACGGTATTCTGTAAAACCGAGTCTTTAAGCTCTTTGAGAGATTCACCGAATCTCGACGTAACCGACCCAGATTGACGGTATTCTGAGTCTTCAACTTGCCCCTCGGGGCAGACTACGAAAGAAACAAACGGGAAACGACTTGCCCCTGCTCAGTAAAGTCTTCAAGTATCGTGCCTCTGGATGCAGTCCTCTCCTTGAAACATTACTAAATTTTAGCTTATCATTGCCACACGTATGTTAATTTCTATGATGTCAAGCAATGTTAGCAAGTAGAAAATGTTAATTCCAAAACAGATAATGCAACGTATGTTTGTCTTGAAGTTTTATTTAAAAATATTTTGGTGGTTGAACTACCGATTTTATAATGCCAAGACAAATTTGAGCATAGCTCATGGGAGTCAGGAAACGATATCTCAATGAGTATGCTTTTGAAATAAAACTTGCTTCAATTAGGACTTTTAAGGGTTGTATTATGGATTGGTTCACGGTTTAAGAAACAAAGGATATAAGGCTCAAAGTTTGTTTGCACCCACCCAATCTTCGTGATATTTTACTCCATCTTTTTTTGAAACTTACCCTACCCCAGGTCAAGAATGAGGGTTTTTAGATTTGGAAAAAGAAAAACTCTTACTTCAAAAGCTCAAAAGGGTTAACGAGGGTCTATCTCCTTATATCTCCGGTGTTTAGGATTTTGAAACAATGCTTTATATCACCAGCAGAGTTTTATTTCAAAAGCATACAACTAAAGATCTTGCGTTTGATATTTCATCATCCTCCATTTAAATCTTTGCCGAGGCAAGAGATTGGGCAGCTTTGGCATTATAAAATAGCATTTTAAAAGTGAGTGAAACGAATGGATTTCTTCATGACAAACATGTTCATTGCATTAATTATTCAAAATTAAACGAGTTCTTACACGCCAAACAAACGCATTAATGAACGTAGAAAATTACCATATGAAAATTGCAAATAAGCTTAAAATATGGCCAGACATAGCCTGAAGAAAACTGTCATGTGTATCAATCCACCATGTGTAAGGAGGGGATTACTTCTTGTTCAAGTGAGAGATGGATCTCAACTTGGGGTTCACACAATTCGAAAGACAAAATTCCTTTATGAACCATCTCTTTCACTTTGTTCTTCAAAACATGACATTCCTCGATGTCATGGCCGGGTGCCCCTTGATGGAAGGCACAAAAGGCATCAACTTTGAAATAACTCCCATGGGTCACCGGGACGGATAGTGGAGTTTCCTTCTTGATTAAACCATATTGTAAGAGGGTAGGGAACAGATTAGCGTAGAGCACAGGGATATCCAACAATTCACCACTTCGTTCAACTGGCTGGTTGGCTGAGGAGGCAGAAAATCCATCATGGCGTTGGGACATGGCCAACTCTTCGACCAAATCCATCAGGCTCCTCTTGGTAATCTTTAAGTCTGCAACCTCGTCGCGAAGTTCTTGCTTTTCATGCTCTTGAATGTCTATCAGATTCTTCATAGTAGTAGAAAAAGTTTCCAAGTTGGCCTTTAGAGTGGCAACCTCTGCTCGGAGTGCTTGGTTTTTCTGTTCCAAATGATCCATCCCTTTTCTTGCGACCGGCTCGAGTATCGTATGGATGATTCAGCTTGACTTCTGAAAGGAGACACAGATGAAAACCTGGAATGCAAAGAAATGCGAATGCAAATGCAAAAGATGCGTATGATGCAACAAGATTCATGGAACTCAGCTATTTATAATCATCATGGAATATCAAAAGACTCGTTTTTTTTAATTAAAACGGTTATAACTATTAGTATCAGAATATTAAAAGATTGATTTATTACAAAATTGTTTACAACGCGTTGGTACACTTTCTAAGAGTCATAACGGAAAAGCTAAATAAAAGCTAATGATAGATCTAAGGAGACTCTTCCAACGGTCTTCGTTTGACTTCTTCTTCCAATTAAGGACTAGAGTAACTTTTTTCCAAAATTTCTCCTTTTGTAGTCATATTAGCTCGAACATTTGCCGAAGATAGTAAATGGATTCTTGTCTTGAATAAGTAACTCCATTAGCTGAGAATATTCTTCAAGAGTTGTCACCAATAGTGATGGACTGGAGTAGAGTAGATAGTATTTCCTTATCAATAAGGGCTTCCCCATATAAGGTCTTGAACCCTTCTTTATCCGTCAATAAGGCCTCCAATCCCCTTAGATCGTCCAGGTTATGACTCTTGTAAAGGTACTTCAACGTTTTATTTTTTTATATTTTTTTTGGGTCCATGATATCCTTATGATATTTATAAACAAGGCTAAGTTCCATGAATCTTATGATATGATGCTTATGAATGTATGCAACACAAAGCACACTCTAGCAAAACAAACAAGCAAAAAGTCCTAGGTTTGAAAGGTCATAACATGGAGTCAAGGTCTATCCATCCCATAGGAGTGTACTATAGTTTCAAATGTACCTACCGAACGGGTTCTACAAAGTTCCCAGAGTCTACAATCCATCTTTCAGATATTATCGATTTTCCATATCACTTGGTAGTCAATAATATTCTCAAGAGAATCTCGTCTGAGTGTAGTATTGCGTAGCAACTATCGCAGAAATAGACTCCTGCATAGTCCCCGCACTACGCCCTAATAGGCCAAGTTGGGTTAAGGTAACTACGGTCCCCAGTCCCGAGGGCCTTTAGATCGAAACCATACCGTCTTCACGAATGAACTCATTGGATAAATATTTTATTCGAGAGGGCCTAGACTAAGTGGTGAAGTCTCAATTTACTTTTTCAGGAATCGAGTCCCTCAAAGTATCATTGAAGTCTCACCGTTTCTATCATAATTTCACTCTAGTCCGGGTATAGGACTTTGTCTCACCACACAAGTAATAACCCAAGCAAACATAACAGATAACAAATATATAACAAAAACATAATTAATCAAGTTAGGGGGAACCCTCTTATGAAGAGTCCCCAGTGAAGTCGCCAATTCTTTCGCGGTGAAAATTGGATACCATAGTTATTGGTTAACTAGGATCGCATTTTTTATGTCACCGCCGGTCTTTGATTTTATCCAAGGGAAGGGAGAAAAACCGAATTCCCAAAATGCAATGCAAATGCACTAAGATTCTAAGTTCGGGGGTTGGTTATACCTAGGGAAGGTGTTAGTATCCTAGATATCTGTAGTACTCTACAGGAACCTCTTGATTATTTATGTTATTTATTTTTGTTTTGCTAAGGGTTTAAGGGTAGATGATTTATTATTTTTATTCCTAAGTGTGCTCGACAAGATATCGCATCTTGTGCCTACATATCCTATCAGGAGGGAATCAGAGCAATTGTAGTTCCTTATTTAAGGATACTAAATGTTTTAAAGGTTTAGGAGAGAAGATGAGTCATCGTCTTAAGAAAGACCACCACAGTTTTGAAAATGTTTGTATTTGTGGGGTATGGGATTGTATGTCCCTTTCTTTGAGATGATTAACATCTAATTCTCTTGTGTGGAGAATTAGGTAGGCTAAAGTTTGATTAAATAATCAAAATTGTGGGGGACTAACCTAGGAAATCTATCCTAAGTTGTCTAAATGACTTATCTTAAGGTGTCGATTATGATGCAAATGATGTGCACCATGCACAATAACATGGTTATCATGCATGGGATTTTCCCTTGGATGTTAATGCGATTAAATTATTGTTATTTAGGCGAGGGTGCTAGCAAAGTGATGCTAGACTTGTGTCTTGTGATCAATAGGTCGAATGCGATGCCTTAAGGCGATCAACTTATATGGGTAGAAAATTGGCTCGACGTTGGATCGAGGATTTTTTAATATTTTTTGAAAGGGGTTTAGACAAGTAGAAACATAAATCAGATAAAAACACAATCAAGCAGATAAGGCAAAACAATCGGACGCTCACGAACTTATGACTAAGCGAGAGGTTTCTAATCGGGGACGATTTTGTTAAGAAAAGTTGATTTTAGATTTTTATTCTGAAATTAATTAGAGATCATGCTAGAGATTATTATTATTATTGAGAAAGGTTAAAGGAAAAATTATAATTACTTAATTATGAAAGGGGGGCCCTTCGTTATTTTAATTTTAGATCTTAAAGAAAAGAAGGATTATATAAAATTTTTAATTAGAAAAGGGTTAGTGTTAAATTATTTTGCGAAAGCTTTATTTTAACTAAAAAAGTTTGAATTAATTATTATAAAAAGGGTTTAATTGATTTATATTAAAAGTTAGATTAATTATTATTATAAAACTTTAAAATTAATTATTAATAGAAGTTTAATTTTAATTATTATCAAAAAAGTTTTGATTTTAATCAATATCATAAAAGAAAAGGTTTTAGATTAATTATTAAAGAGAAAGTTTTAATTTTATTATAAAAGAAAATTAGATTAATTATTATAAAAAGTTTGAATTAATTATTATTAAAGGTTTTAAATTGAATTATTATTATTAAAAATCTTAAATGAAATTATTAACAAAAGGTTTTAATGTTAATTAAAAAAAAATTTAATTTTAATTATAAATTTTTTTTAATTTTGATTAACAAAAGGTTTTAATTTTAAAATAAAAAGAAAGAACTAATGAAAGGAAAAAAAACTGAGGGAACGCTCTCTCTCTCGTCTCTCACTCTCGCCGAAAATGAAAATTGGGGTTAGAGAAAACCCTAACCGCCGTCGTTCTCCCCTCATCTCTCCCGATCTCTCGTCTCTCCGATCAAGCAAAATCAAACAAATAAACCCCACCCCACACGACCCTTTACCCCGATTTTCACTATTTTATGGCGATTACATTTTACATTGCAGATAGCGGAAAATAGAAAAAAGAGTAAAGGGAGATGATGGCGACGCCGGCGGTGGATGGCTCCGGTGGCTTCGTCGAGGGAAGTGTTCTTTCTTCTTTACCTTCCTATGAGCTTTGTTTGCCTTTTGTATATTGTTTGACGGTCGCCCCTTGTGGATGATGATGGTAGACCTGAATCTCCTTCCTTCAGTAGGTTTGGAAAATATGATGATATTTGTTGCGCCTCTTTTTCTTTCTCTTTGTGAAATGCTTTGCTAGGATTTTCGTTCGTGCGTGTGTGTATGTTGTTGCTCTGTGAATTTCTGGAACTCTTGGTTTGTTGAGTGGTGTGTTTGGAGAATTTGTGCGTACGACTAGTGATGGTTTCGTATAATTTGGGTGATGGTATTCTTGTGAACTTTCTCTGTTGTTTTGGTATGTGTGTATGTTCGTGGCATGAATCCCTCTGATTTTTGCTGATCCATGTACATGTGATTTCTCCTTCTTTATAGGCGATTTCGAAATTTGAATTGGGACATGTTGTTAATGAGAATGGATTCTTTTCCTTTTTTGGAGCCAACATGCTTGCAACCTGCCCTTTATGTGATGAATGTTATTTCCCTTTATTATTTAACATGTTCGTGAAATGTTTGGGAGAGAATATGGTATTGAATGAGTTTCCGCTTTGGTTCGGTTACTGTTTTGGAAGTAAATTGATAGGGTATGATTCCATTCTAAAAACAAATTGAATGGTTCTCTCACTACAACCATACTGCAGCGTATTAACCTTAGGGTTATTTTACTCTCAACACTAGGTATTCTAGAAGTTTTCTTGGCTGGGATGTGTTGGTTTTCACGGTTGGCTAATTACATGAATGCTTATTTTTATCATCATTTGGATTAGTTGCTCGTATTTCTGTTTACGACAGCCCTCTAACCAATTCTTTATGTCTCTTTCATGCTTTGATGTCATATGCCTATTCACATCCACGAGCTCCAGTACACCTGACCATCTTGGAATTGCAAATACTAGAAGCTGCTTCCTTCAGATTAATGGAGTAATCTTTGCGATTCATTCATAGGTAACCAAACTGCCATAGGCTCATATACTCTCATGGTTTCATTATTCAATTTGACTTCCTTACTGTAATCTCATGGCTTCATTTACCTTGGAAAGAAAAAAAACTTGTGACAGTAGCGTAGTGCTCATACGGTTTTTGTGGGTTTTAAAACTAATGGCTAAAATTTCTATCAGTCTTTTCTAGGTACTGATATTAGAGCAAGGTGATTAAACATGACCCTCCCAACATATGATCTCAGCGCTATTGCACCCATTGGTAAGTTTGTCAAACATGAACTGGACATCCGTAACTTACTATTGGTATGTGTAATATGTTCACTGTGATTTTCACGAGGTTAATGCACCATATGGCGGTTATTTTATGACAGGTCTAAAAAGAAACTGCTAGCAAAACTGTGAGCTTGAAATGGTGGAGGAGTCGGAGCGTTTCCATCATTGCTCTCGCTGGTGAAGTGCTGTACAATGATGAGATGATTTCACATCTTGAACCGGGTAAGTGTTCCAAGCATTTTCAGTACTGCCATTGCCATCTTCATTTCCGGTGCTGAATTTAGCTGGTGTTTCAGGTTGGCGATTAAACTTTGATGTTGGCTGTTTGATAAGCTATATGCCATTATGGAAGCCATCAACCTCCAATAGTTGCAGATTAAATTCTTTGTTCATGGCGATGTACGAGCAGAATGCGAAATGGCGAGTGTGAGGGACGGTTTCATTGAGGATAGGGCACCGGCATTGAATAGGTCTTCTGATCCATGATCAAGGTATAAGAACTTGGAACAGCTCACCAATAATATCTTTCTTTGAGTTATTAGGTAGATTATCACAATTATCTCCAGCAGAGAACTCAACCATAAATTACTCTGGGTTGTTAGGAAGGCATTTCTTTGCATCTTATAATGTAACATTTCATCCTGCTATTTGGATGGATTTATGCTTTTGGATTTTGTACTTCCAGGTCCTTCACTGACTCTATTACTGCTTGCATTAACATTCTTTCCTTGCTTTCATTGTTTTCTGATATCGCTTCCATTTTTTGTTCTCTCACTTTTGTTAATTTTCCTGCATGCAGAATTTGGAAAGCCTGGGATCCGCAACGGTTGTCCAACCACCGTCTTTCACAGTTATGGAGGTTTGCAAAAGAGTGAAAATATATACTAGGAAGTATGGTAAGTTGTTTGTAACAAAAGATGATGTTATTTTCGCAGGGAGCCCCAATTCTTGTAGTGAGCTCACATGGATTTCAGACTCGGTGCATTGAAAAACGATTTGATGCGTATCAAAGCTAAGTGCACATCCCAGTGTATATCAGCATAGCAACCCAAAATGTGTAGCTGGGACCAGTTCATATAAAAGGAGAGCTGCAAGGTAGGCCACAGAAAGTAGGAGGTTCAACAAGCTATTTTAGGATTCCAAAGAAAAACGTGGGCAACCAATTTCGAGGCAGCAATACATTTTGGCAAGGATAGATGTAGTCTTCTCAATTTCCTTGCTTAATTCCTTATCCCTCCATGTTTTTGAATGTTCAGAAAAAGTTGCTTCTTTCCTAATTATTAATAATGAGGAATTTAGTGTTTTGACAAATGGTTTTATTTTTGTAAGAATGAGGTTATGAGGATTGAATCCTGGCCTTGAATTATGTTTCGATTTTCTTGCTTATGGTTTGATGAATCAACAATATTGTATGATAGCTATTTATCTTTCCAAGATGGCATAAATGATATGATCCGAATACTTGCAACGTTTTGATGTTTGCTTACTTTCCAAAATTCATATGCTCAGAGCATATGTGAGTTAATTAATGCCTTGCTAATACAAACTTGTTTTCAATGTACGTGGATGGGCAAAGGATGTTGGATCATCGTGGAAAAATATATGGGTCTTAGTTGTGGTTTGGGCAAAGGCTTGAATGCGGATTTAAAAAAAAGTGAACTTGAATTGAAAATGGTTCTTGCAATGGTTAAGAAAATAAACATGAATTTGGGATTAAATTTGAATAAAGGACTTAGGATTTGTGATTCGGAAATGGTTTTTGGTTTGTTTAATATGGATATGGGAGCGGTAAAGGGAAAGTTTGGATAATCCACTTGTCACTTGAACTTCAAGAAATTCACTTAAATCAAGTCCTTGGCCAAGATAACTATCCTAGACACTTGACGTCCATTTGAACAGGCTTGAATTGTTGAAACGACTAGTCCCCATCTTCAATTTAATCACTACTCAATCACATTACTCCCAATAAAATCTCGATCCGCGAAACACTTTGACTTAAAAAATCCAAACAAAACTTTAGTTGATGATGACCTTTCACATGAACCAAGCCTTGAGGAACCCTTGGATATAACTGGGAAGCCTGACCAAGTCTTCAGAACCTGCTCAAGCACCACTAAAAGAGGAAAACCTAATCATCCTCGAGGTGTATACTGAAGTTCTTGAGGAAAGTGAACTTGTGCTGACTGAGGAGGAAAAGATGCCATCTTGCAGTATAACCTTGCCACGTAACCGGTGACTAGCTTTTAGGGACCAATCAGAGGGTATAAGGACATAGTATTCTGGAGGAAAGAGGCTTGGTAGTGGTTTAGGGATCAAAAGGGACAGATGGCACAATCACACAGGAGAAACATGGCACTGGCAGTTGGATACAAATGATATTGGTGACAATTTGTTGTTAAAACAACAACTAGACGAATTGCTACTGCTGTTGAGAGATGTTTGCCCAAGTTTGGACACGACAGACGACATTATTTGGCCGTTTTCTGTCACGAAGCGCTTTACTGCAAAATCCTTTTACAATAGGTTATTAAAGATGCAGACGGGTAGCAGTCTAGATGACGATAAAAAGCTAGCACTAGAGCTGATGTGGAAATCACATATGCCTGTTTAAATCAAAGTTTTTGTGTGGCAAATGATTTTAGATAGACTTCCTACACGCCTCAATCTTGTGAAACGTGATATAATCAATAGTTCTCATGATCGGGTATGCGTTTTTTGTTTTAGGCTTGATGAAGATATTAATCATTTATTCTTTACTTGTTCTAAAACCAAAACTACTTGGAGACATATTTATTGTTGGTTTGGTGTGGAAAACATTGGTGAAATAGAGGTTTGTGGACATTTGTGGTCTTGGATAGTTAAGGTTAGAATTAAGATTTCGTTACCTAATGCAGTTGGATTATGGTTTATTGTTTGTTGGAGAATTTGGTTTTCTAGGAATCAAATCTATAATATAAGAAAATTAGACGTTGTTAATACTCTAATTTTCCTTTTCCTCTTAATCTGGAACCTCATCAAAATAAGGGCAATTTTGATCCAAAAATTACTTTTTACAACTAATAATGTCACATTGTTCAATTCCAACTACATGTTTATTGTATTATGCCTTTGCTTTCTAGATTTGGACCAATTGATGATGTCATATGGTTCAATTGTAATTCTTTTTCCTCTTTTCTCTTTTCTCAATGCCAACTCTTATTTAAAAATTTAATCTGCTTTTCCCAAAAAAAATGCAGATCACGTTCTCTCTCTCTCTCTCTCTCATCTTCTTTCTTCTCTCTTCTACTGCTTCTCTCTTTCTCTTCTTCTTTCTTCTCTCGTCCGCTGCATCTCTGTTCTTCTTCTTTTTCTTCATTCTCTCTTTTGCTGCCTCTCTCTTCCTCTTCTTCTTTCTTTTCTCTTGATTTTTTTCAACAAAGACTACAGGGTTTTTGGAAGATTTACAAAGATCTATGAATCAAAGTATTTCAAGATAGATATTGGGTTTTGAAATTTATTTGATTTGCAGAGATCTTCCTTTCATGTTTGTGTTTAACTCATGGTCGCAAGGTAAAAGCCAGCTTTTTTACTACATTAATGCTTTGTTGAATCTTTCATTTTGAGTCTTGCTTTTTGATGTTTAGGGTTCAGCTTATGCTTTTTAATTTTATAGGTTTGGATGATGAATCGTTGAAGGTGTTAAAGTTGTGAACTTTTCCGTACGGCCGCTAAATTCTGCATCTACATTTTCAAGCCTCGCAGGTGAGTCTTTGAAAGAAGGTGGGATTAATTTTAAAGAAGTATTGTAAATGGTGATATGTTTCAAAATCAGCTAACCCATGGAAATTTGTTTGTGTTCATCTTCTCTTTTTTCAACTAAGTTTGTTTTGTGTTTGATTGGGTTTTTGACATTACCTGTGTATTTTAATGTTTCAATGTCTGTTTTCCAGGTTTTCATTATGATTGGTTATGGTATGATTGATTTTATTTTGGTTTCATTAAAATTATTTTATATGTCATTACATTGTGTAGAAATTAAACCCAATGATTATTCCAGTAGGAATTAAGGAGAAACAAGTTATCGATAAAATCGTTAAAAAGGTGATTGTTGCTTCACTTGCATAATTTCAATTTGATTGAAAAATCATATGTGTTGTTGGATGCCCTTGACTCTCTACTCTTTTTGCTTAAATAATATGCTTAAATGCAATCTCATAAGTGTAATCTGCATGAGTGGCATTTCAGATTTGGGCTTGATTGCTACATCTGAATAGTTGGAATGCTTTGTCCAGTTCATCATATTGTTGGAAGTTTGAGTGGTATGATATCTTTCAGCATTGTATGATTATATACCTTATATATTATTTTTTGGAAGGTAAACCACAAAAAGGTTCAAATTTGAAAGGCAAAACAGGAATATTTACGTTTATATTTGTGTTGTCTTTAGCCTTTTTCTCTTTTGTTTTAAATACACCTATGCTTAGCCAAATATATCTTTTGTTAGGTGTACATGTATCAATGGTCAGTAACAGAAGGACTTCAATTACTCACGGGAGGCAGAGGGGATACTTTTAGAACTTTCATGGACTCCTCATATGACTACTGATATCAAAGGTATATAAATTTTTTAATATGTTGGTCTCAATTATATCTGTGACAAAATGATTGGTATAGTCTATAATCTCAATTAAATGTTGGATCTCGATTTTATTTGTGACATAATTATTAAATGCAATTGGCTATATAGATCTCTACCTCTGTAATTTATACCACTTTGTTGTAATGATTTCTCATCAATAATTTTTAAATGTATGCAGATTTCTACAAAGATGATTATGTTGGTATATTGATTGGTAGTATACCAATGTCAACAATTTTGTTATGACAATATACTTTTAATGGAAGTTGAAATGGTATGGCTAATTGCATCCATCTTTTAATGATTAATTTTAATCAGTGGTATTATTGGTTTTTAATCTATTGACTTTGAATCATTGGTTGCTTTTCTTGACCTACAAACAGAGACATGCAGGATCTCAAATCAAAAGTGGAAGCTTAGGCCATATTGGCTACTCATAGTTCTTGTCTGTCAAGTTTGAACTATGAGGACCACGATTCCCAGGTTTCTAAGCAGGTGAGGGAAAGAGTCACATTAATTATTTAGAGTATATAAAGCATCCACTTTTAATGATTTTTCTATTTTTTGTATAGCAGGAGATTTATGCTAACATGATTCATAATAAGCTAAAGTTGAAGAACAGCTAAAAGAAATTACTCTGGCTTTGAATGACATGGAGGTAACATAAATATTTAATTGAGTGCTCATTGATTGAATGTTTTAATTGTCAAAATAATGATGATACCTTCCCCAAAATAAAATAATAATGATGCAAATAATTGATTTGTATTTCCCCTAAAAATCTATGCATTGCAGTTGTTTTTTTTTCATGAAATTTTCTGTTTTTCATTGTTTTTTCATGATTCTGTTTTTCATTGTTAAAGTAAGTCACGTTTACTTTTTTTTATTAACATGCTTTAATTTTTTTCTGATTTGTTCTTATGACTAATCATCCTCCATACTCATAAATTGTGTATACGACAATAGGTTATGAAACCATACATCAAGTTTAACAATGTCTTCAAGTAAGAGAACTCAAAGATTAGTCAGGTAAAAAGAATTCTTCTTCCATACCCATTTATTTTCATTGTTACTATTTTCGATGAACATGCTCTAATCAATTTTTTCTGGATTTCTTCTTACGAGATTTTCTATTTTTCATGGTTAGGAAATTGATTTTGTTTTTCATTATTAATGTAACTCCTGTTTTCATATACAAAGTATAGTGTTGCAAGCGTATATTGTCAGTATTGGGTTTATTTACATCTAAAAATTGTTCATTCGTTTTGATTTTAACACAACTGTCATGGCTATTGGACTTATCCGGTCACATTACAACACTGTAATCACTTCCAGTAAGTGTTTTTCTTTTTTAATTACAAATTACTTTTTGAAAACTTTCTAAAATTTGAAAATATAGCGGATTCAAGATCATTTGTGGACTTTTAATGCAAGCAAAGTTACACTTTACTATCTTCATCACTATATGTGATGTGTGATGTGTGTATGATTCTGGTTTGCTTGCAAGAGTATGACATACCTAACTTGTAAATTCGATAACATCAGTTAGAATGTAACATGGTGTTTCTAACATGTAATGTTTTATACTATGATGCTTTTTGTTGTAAAAAACTATATTATGTTGTTTATTTTAAGGTAGTTTTGCTTTTAAAAAAATTGATGAAAGAGCATCTTGCGGAGAATTCTGATATTGTGATTCAATTGATATTTTATGCAGCAACCTCTATCAGTGGATGATACTATCGTAATCAAATTGAATGATCACATATCAGATACCAATGAGGTCTTTTATTCAGTTTCTGGAAATAACATTGACAGTGGTTGAAGCAGAATAGTGACTTGCTGTAGGAAGTGTTTGCCTTGGAATTCTATTTCATTTTTATGTTGATCAGTATCTTTCAGTGAGATTCTTTGTGTGGTGTTAATGTTTTAGATGTAGTTGTTGTGTTTAATTAGATTATATTTCAGTTATTAGGTGATACTTTTAAAAGGCATTTGACTATGCCACTCTTTTGTGGTTGTTTGTACTTAATGTTTATCAAATTCTTGAATTGGCATATCTTATGCTTCATTTTCAGGTTTAATAGTATTTATTTTGCCTTTAAAAAAAACACTTATATTTCACTATAATCCAAATATGTAGTTAATATCTATCTTTTCAAACTCTTGAATTGACATATTTCACTATAATATATATATATATATATATATATATATATATATATATATATATATATATATATATATATATATATATATATATATATATACACTTATATTTCACTATAATACAAATATATGAAATTGGTTTGTATATTTGTAATTGAATCATATATATGAAAATGATAAAGTAGAGGCGAAGAAATTAGTTTGTTTTGTATCTCATTACTTATAAAAAAAATGGGTTTATAAATCTATAATTAATTATTATCTAAACAACTTTATTACTTTATAATAGTTTAAGAATTTATAAAAACTTTATCTATAACTTCTTTAACTATCATTGAATATTTTACTATTTTTTTTAGTCCATATCCTTTTTGTATTTGTTTATTTAATATTCCTTTAAAATATATATATATATATATATATATATATATATATATATATATATATTGCATAGAATTAAAAATATTCAATCATATTAAAACTCTAATTTATTGTACTAAAATAATTAATTAAAAATACTAATTGGTATTAAATTTTACTTATAGTACAATACTATTTTCAGTATTTTGTATTGTTTGTACATTTATTATTATAACAATTATTATATTTTTTATGCAATTAAAGAAAATAAAAGTAAATTTACTTAAAGTAATGTATGAATTAAAACACAGGACTAAGTGTGTTGTTTTTTTTAACTATTTATCTTACTAATAAAGAAAAAATGTATGACGATATAATTGTTAAATACATAAGTAATGTATAAATTCAATTATATTAAAATTTGGTACGATAGAATGAACAACTCATTATTAGTTTATGATTTCAAAAGTAAAATTTAACTATGGTTCTTTATTTTTTATTTTGTTAATTAATTATGTGAGTTGTATAATCATAAATATATTATTAGTTAAATGAATTTCAATATAAAGAATATAACAAGACACAAAATTGAAAGAGTGAAAAATTTAAAATATTAAGAAATAGAATATATTATAATATAATAAAATGATAAGATTATAAATTATAATATTAGAAATAGTGAAATCTAGATTAAATAATATAAAATGAAATGTATGTTAATATGATTCTTAAATATATAAGTTAAAAGATACTAGGAACAAAAACATAACTAATGTATTAATTAAATGATATTATAATTATTCTCTAATATGAACAATTCCTAATTATTTTATGATCACCAAAACAAAATTATTAGATAATTATATATTTTTAATTTTTTTTACTAATTGGGTGAGTTATATAATAATATATACTTTATAAATTAAATAAATTAAATGAACTTCAATACAACTAACAATAGAACGAGATATAAAATAAGAAGAGTGATATAAATATTTGTTTTACTAATTAATTTTAAAATAATAATTAAATTAATAATAAAAAATTAATAAACGATCTTATATTTAAAAAACTATTAAATTATTAAATAATCTTTGATTTAATAAATTATTAGAAAAACTATATTTTTTATTAACTACAGAAAAATTATAATTTTTTCACACACACACACACACATATATATATATATATATATATATATATATATATATATATATATATATATATATATATATATATATATATAGGGTTCATATCATATGAGAATACCATTTTTATTTAAAAACATGAGAATGAATATGAATATATATATATATATATATATATATATATATATATATATATATATATATATATATATATATATATATATATATAGTTCATATCCTATGAGAATGACATATATATATATATATATATATATATATATAGAACGTATCATATGAGAATGTCATTTTTATGTAAGAACATGAGAATGAATCTGAACCATTAGATTTTAAAATAAATGGTGGAGATTATTTGTCAGTTTTTTTTCTTTCTCCTTCATCATTTATTTTAATAATGGAGGAGAGAGAAAAACAAAAACCACACATAATCTTCACCATTTATTTTAAAATCTAATGATTCATATTCATTCTCATATTCTTATATAAAAATGGCGTTATCATGAGATATGAACCCTATATATATATATATATATATATATATATATATATATATATATATATATATATATATATATATATATATATATATATATATATATATATATATATATATATATTCCATTTTTTAATTTTAAAATTAAAATAGATTACTTATAATTATAAATACTAGAACATATTAAAACTTAATTAATGATATTTATATTTAAATTTATAAAAAATTAAATAAATTATTTCGTATTGTTTTAATTTATCATCTCATTTATAGATTTTTAAATAAATTAAATCGTTTATTTATGATCATTATTACAATTTATTTTTAATAAAAATAGAATCTTTAATATGATCATTTTAAATGATTGTTAATTTACTACTAATATAGTAGTTAATTTGAAAATTTAATTTCAGTATACTTATACGAGAAAAATATATGTTTCTAATAAATTAATTTAAAGTATTTTTAAATTAATGAGTGATACAAATAGTAGTAATTTAAAGCATTTTAAATGATTGTTAATTTACTACTAAAATAGTAGTTTATTTGAAAGTTTAATTTCAATATACTTATACGAGAAAAATATATGTGTCTAATAAATTAATTTAAAATATTTTTTAATTAATTTCAGTATACTTAATCGAGAAAAATATTTCTTTAAAAAATATATAAATTGCTATGTTGTAAAAAATGGAATTTTAATATTGCAACATCTTCCTCTTTTCTATTGTAAAGCCATATATATTACCTTTAATTTTTATTTTTAAAATTATTTGTTATTTTTCATTTATATTTTAAAAAAATAGTACTTTAATTAAATATTTATTAAATTGTTATTTATGTGTAAATATTTATTAAATTATTAAATTTAATATTTTGTATATTTAATGTAAGGAAACTAAAATGAGCAAGGCTAAATAAAGCAAAATTTTCATTCACCAAACATATCGAACACTTATGTGGCAAAATTTTAAATTTTAATGACATAATTTAATATATTCTGCATTTTAAACAATAAATTAGTTAATTAAAAATCTGCATGGGAAGTAAATCAAGATAGTATGGTGCAGCCAACAATTTATTTTGCTATGAATTTCTAACACATTCTTTGGCGTTAAATATTATTTCCCAAATAAAATATATAGAAAAAGTGAGCTATAATTAATGTTATTAATTAGGAACATTTATACAATTAAAAATTAATTTTTATTTAATTTTATGATTTAATAATGATAAAAAAAAACTAAAATAATTTTAATCAATTATATTAAATTGTTGTTTTTAATTTAAGCTTATAATTTATTAATATTAAATGATAGAATTAAGTATGTGCTTTTATGTTCGGTATACAATAACTTTTGTTTTTAATTTCATTTAAAGTTTCTTTAAAATATTATACTAAAAATAATTTACTAACAAATTTTAAGTTTCATGTTCGAAATGATTATTTATATGATGTTATTGATAAAACATTGAAATATTGTTATAAACGGGAATAGTCTTACTATTTATTAAAATATTTTTATATTATTAAAACAAAAATAATATTTATATATGAGAAAAAATATATTGTTGAATAAAATATTTTTATATACAGAAACAAATACTATTATTATAAACCAGATCAACTTTATTACTGATTCAAATAATAAATTATAGAAATTTACCGACCATTGTATTCTCTCTTATAACACAAGTGTTTTATTTGTTAAAAAAATTAAAGGATTAATTTATCTAATACAAGTTTCAATAATTTTTGTTAATTATATTATTAATGATATTGTTGTTTACATTTCATCTTCTACATGTATTGCTATTTCAACTTACATTTATTATTATTTTAAAGTTTTTTCTATCTTCAACTTTCAAAATTTATGACAGTCTGCAAACACTAGTTCTTTTAAACGACGAAATTTGAGATTCAGAATTGGTAACACATAGAATTGTTTTAAATTGTTGGTGGTGGTTATCCAAGAAACCTAATACTTGTAGTTACTATGATTAAGTTAAGGCTTATTTAGTCCTGAAGTCCCTTAACTTAATTTCAGTTTTCAGTTTGGTCCCTTATGTAATAAACGTTACGATAAAGTCCCGTTAAACAACTTGATCCAGTCTGTTAGTTTTGTTGTAAAGACGTTAAGTATGCTGAGGTGGCATGCCAGCAAGGATTTTTTTTTTCATTTGTGAGTCAGCAATTAGAAATTTATAAACAATAAGCATGATGAATGTTTAGGGTTCTTCATCCTTCCTTCATTATTGTCACGTTACTATTCATCATCTTCTTCCTCCTTCTTCATTTCAACATACGGAACAGAAATCAGCTTATCAATAATCTCAATCTCAACGTCGCCTAGAGCCAACGGTGCTGCCATAAGCAGGGAAGTTAGGTACTAGCTGCTAATAGATCCGGACAGTTTCACCTGCAAGCAAGACGGATAACAAGATTAAAAGTGGAGGGGAGGATCCTTAATTAGAGTTTTACTCTACCAACAGCAGTTTATAAGGCACGAGAAATTGTGAAATTCGATTTGACTACACATTTCAAGATTTGGACCAAAAATCATGCTAGAAGATATTGTTTTGACCAAAGAAAGTAGTGAGATTTTTGAGGAAAATACATGTTCCTCATAAAACATGTTATACACTAGACTTTGACATGTTAAATAAAGACAAACCTTGTATTTCCACCTGCAGCAACCAAGGCTGTCATCAAATGACGCATTGCCGTTCCGACATTTCCAAGGAATAAATTAACTTCATCTTTAGATTCTCTACCGGTGGAAAATAATCCCCCACTGCCTTCCACAACTACTTTTTCACTAATGGGTTCCAACACAATCTCTGGCACCATGTCCTTAACATTTGATTTCTTTTTGCGATTAGTTATTTTAATTATTGAGTGTTAAATGAGAAATGCATTCTTTTTGCGATTAGTTATTTTAATTATTGAGTGTTAAATGAGAAATGCAAAATCTTTCAAAAAATAGCCCTATGTAGTATTGAACCCAAGACCTTTTGTTTTCAACAAGTAGGAGTTTCCACCAAGCCATTTACTTCTTCTTGTTTATATCTGTAATGCATATAATAATATACGAATATTATTTCAACTATTTAATAATTTAATTATTAATATTTCAATTATTTAATTTTTTTACAAGAATTCTTTAATTTATTAAATAATTAGTTTATTAAATATTTCATTAATTTAATATTCCAAATATTTAATATTTCAATTATTAATTATAATAATAATTTATTATTTAGTATCGTAATTATTTACTATTAACTAATAATATAATATTATTTACTAATAATTATTTTTTATTTATTATCGTAATTATTTTTTATTTATTATTATAACTAATAATTATTTATTATTTAAATAACTAAATAATTTTAATATTAATAATCATAATTATTTAATATCTCATTTATTTAATTTACTGTAATTAATATTATAATTATTTAATAAATTAAACTATTATTAATAATTTACTGTAATTAATTAATACTCTAATTATTTAATAAATTAAACTAAATAAATTTACTGTAATTAAACTATTAAAAATACTAATTAAACTATTTAATATTTAAATTATTAGGTTAAACTAATAATACTTATAATAATTATTTAATGTTTTGTTTAAATTGATTAATAATAAAGTATTATTTACTAATAATACAATATTAACTAATACTGTTATTAACTAATAGTGAAATATTTTATAATTACTTTATTAAATATTTTGTAAAATATGTAATATTAATTTTAGTGAAATATTATTTAATTAGTTTGTTAAATAATTTTAATTACAGTATTATTAAATAATTTCAACTACAACATTATTAATTACTAAAATAATTACAGTATTATTAATTACAATTTTATTAAATAATTTCAATTACATTATTATTAGAGATTAATTGGAATACACTGTCAGTGTAAAATTACTTTACACTGACATCCAATTAAAATGAATCATTTTGACACATAATTATGGAATTAAAAATAAAAATAAATAAGTTATAATTAAACTATTTTAATAACTAATTCTTTCATGTTTTTCTCTTCTCATGTGTCAAAATGATTCATTTTAATTGGATGTCAGTGTAAAGTAGTTTTACACTGACAATGTATTCTAATTAATCTCTTATTATTAAATAATTTTAATTTTAATATTAATCATTTTTATTAAATAATTACAGTATTATTTACTAAATATTTAATAAAATAATTATTTAATATACTAATTATTTGGTTTAATAATTTTACTATTTCAATTATTTTACTAGTTTAAAGACTAATTATTTTACTAATTAATAAAATAATTATACTAATTATATTAAATAATTTATACTAACAGTATATATAAATATTTATATTAAATCATTTTTATTTATATTAATAAATATTAAATATTAAACTCTATAAAATAATTTATATTATCAGTATTTCAAATATAAGTATTAAATAGTAAATATTGGATTTATGTAATATATAAATTTGTTGCAAGTAAAAACATAAGTGTGTTGAATGGTCTAGTGGCTAAGAACCATGTTGTGGAAGTAAAGATCATGGATTCAAGTCCTTTTGGGACCAAAATCAAAATCTCTGTCCTACTTTGGATAATTGAAGATTGTAGTTGGGTTGGGTACCTCTAATACCTTTATTATTAATATAATATTTCTGCTTATTAAAAAAACATTGTCCTACTTTAATTTTATTAGTTATAAAATGGCCAATCGAGGAAAGAATGACTGTAAAAATAATTTTAGAATAAAAGACATCTCAATCAAAAAATATGGCTTTGATATATTACTTGCCCTTAAATATATACGTTCTAATAAAATTTACAATAAATTTAATTATTAACAAATTACTATAAAATATAATTTATTATCCAATCTTATTGATGAAATTATTACATGAGATATATTTATTCATGTACGATAAATGATTGGTTGAAAATAATAGAAGAGATACAAACTTTTACGGGTTGATATTATTAACTTTGGAGGAATAACAACATGGGGGCTTGGCGCAGACAAGTGGTTGACAAATATCACCAGAAGATTTGGAAGAACCTCAGATTGAAAGAAAGTCTGCTCAAACATAAATCTCGCACGAGATGGCTTAAAGACGGTGACCTTAATACTAGGTTCTTCCACGATTCATTGAAGGTGAGAAATCATTCTAATGCTTTGACTGCTATTAGGGTGAGAGGCAATATTGTGGAAGATCCTGATGAGATTAAAAACGAAGCAAGGAAGTTTTTTGAGGGCAAATTCCAACACCCTGACATACCTAGATTTAGCTGTAACTTTGATGGTCTGGCTAGGCTGGACGAGACTGATAGAAATATGTTGGATGCGGAATTCGTGTACGAGGATGTAAGAGCTCCAGTCTTCAATTGCGACGGTAATAAATGCCCCGGAGTAGATGGATTCAAATTTAAATTTTTTAAGAACTGCTGGGACATAGTGGAGGAAGACTTTTCGATTTGTGTCTTAGAATTTTTCAAGACCGGTGTTTTGCCTAAGATGTTCGCGTCTTCCTTCATCTCTCTTGTCCCGAAGGTGGAAAATCCTCAGACTTTCGAAGAATACAGGCCTATTAGCCTTGTTAGCTACGTCCTTAAAACTTTATCGAAAATGCTTGCTAGAAGATTGGGTAAGGTTATTCATAAACTGATTTCTCCTTCCCAGTCAGCTTTTATACCTGGTCGGCAGATATTTGACGGAGTGCTAACGGCTAGTGAAATAATAGATTTTGCAAAAAGGAATAGAAAGAGTTGCTTGCTTCTTAAGGTAGATTTTGCAAAGGCATATGATTACGTCGATTGGTCTTACCTTGAAAATGCTTATTAAGATGGGTTTCGGGAATAATTGGTTGAAGTGGATTAGAGGATCAGTTTTCAATAGTCATTTGTCGATCTTAATAAACGGTAGTTTGTCGAAGGATTTTAAGGCGTCTAGGGGCTTGAAACAAGGAGATCCGTTATCTCCGTTTCTTTTTGCTATCGTAGCGGAAGGCTTGGCCAATTTGGTTATAAGTGCTACAATTAACAACTTGCTATCTGAATTCAAGGTACATGAGAGTCTGACTGTTAGCTTGCTTCAATTTGCAGATGATACCCTCCTTTTTGGGGATGTTTCGACCTCAAATATTTGGGCGTTCAAAGCTATTCTCCGGGTGTTTGAACTGACATTCGGCCTTAACATAAATTATGCAAAAAGCTGCTAGTACGGGATTGGAGTGGAAGTGGATTTTATTGCTGCTGCAGAACAGTTCCTGCATTACAAGTCCGATAGTCTCCCTTTTAAATTTCGCGGTTTAACGATTGGAGGAAATCATCGCTGTTACGCATTTTGGAAACCGGTAATCCTTTGTTTGAAAAATAGATTATCTAGATGGATTGGTCGGAACCTATCTATTGGAGGAAGAGTTTCTCTAATTAACGCAGTGCTTGTTAACCTTCTGATTCATCATTTGGCTTTCTACAAGGCTCCTAAGAAAGTTGTGAAGGATATTATAGCAATCCAACGTCGCTTCGTTTGGGTTGGATCCTCGAATGAGAGCTTTGTTTCTTGGGTTAGCTGGAAGTCAATTTGTAAACCGAAGAATTGTGGGGGGCTTGGCATTAAACACGTCGGTTGTTTTAATAGGGCCCTCCTCGCAAAATGGCTCTGGAAATTCTCCCGTGACGGTAATGAAATTTGGAGGCCGTTGCTTGAAAAGAGATATGGAAACTTGAGTATGAAAGTGCAAACTTTCATGGAAGTTGGAAGTTCAAAAAGTGACTCTTTGTGGATGAAAGACATTATGTCCAATTCTGTTTCAGAGGCTTTTGACAGGTTTAGCAATCTTCTGGTAGGTACAGTTGGCGACGGTGTTAATACTGTGTTTTGGCAAGCCGCTTAGCTGGGTAATACTGCTTTGAAATACATATTCCCTTTTCTTTTCCAAGCGTGCAGGAAGATTGCTTGTTTAGTTAGTGAGATGGGGGATTGGGAAGCAGGTCATTAGAGCTGGAAATTTAGGGAATTTCTGGAAGGTGAGGATTATCAGCTAGAGCCGGACCTGAGCGATTGTAGGCTGTTGCTGGAAGAGGTGCACTTGCAGCAGGACTTAAAGGACGTTTGGGAGTGGTCTTTCGACCGTTCCAAAGGCTTTTCAGTAAGTTCATTTTATTCTTACCTAAACTCTTTTGAATCTTTGAATATGTTTGACGACCAATCCGTAGACTTGCTGAATCTTTTGTGGAGTACCTTTATCCCTTTAAAGGTCCAAGTTTTCGCTTGGAGGTTGGTGATAGATAGGTTACCTACGCGGTCGAATTTAGCGGCTAGACACATTATAGAGAATGACCATGACAAGGTTTGTGTGCTGTGTTTCTAAGAGATTGAAGACTCCTCTCATTTATTCTTCTCTTGCCAAAAATCTTTGAGGGTTTGGAGTAAGATTTGTGAGTGAGTGGACATAGGAAGAATTTTGGAAACAGATTGTAGGCTTCACGCGAAGGAATGGTTTCAGCGCCTTAAAGGTCGTGGAAAAGAGGGAAAGACAAATTCTATTTGGTTTATCACCTATTGGAGTATTTGGAGGACTAGAAATAATATTTTGTTCAGAGACGAAATTTGTAATGTAGAAGATATAGTTAATGCTATTATTGTTTACTTTTGGAATTGGTTGATTTTAGGTATAAATGATAGCAAGAAGTGTAGCTTGTACGAGTGGCACAAATTTTCCTACGATTTTTAGTAATCTATTTGTAGGGTTGTTGGTTGTAGTTCGTTGGTTTTGAGATGTTCTTAATCTCCTATTAATGAAATTGCTTATAAAAAACAAAATATCACCAGGATCTTTACAACAACGCGCTATTGCTTATACATTTCCAACCTATACACATGCAATAGCAACAACTAAAACCACAAACTTCAAGAACATCTTCAATAAAATCTCCATAAAATTGGGTAGTTTTGTAGAGAAAACCAAAGTGAATATATGATAGTATTATATATTTTTAAAATCTTGCACTTATTTATAGGCACATGGAGACTATGTCATACTATTATTTGGTATTAAGCTAAAGTAATAACGCGCATTCAAAATTTTTAAAAGCATTTGATTAATGGCATTGATGTGTTGACCGAATAATATTTTATTTGTTCTTTTACCAAATATTCTAGATGTTTTTTTTAATGAAAAGTGTTTTATCTTTTTTTTAGCCAATACTTATCTATGACTAAAAATATTTATATATGACTGTGAATATAAAACTCTTATGTCTAAAATAAAATATCATGTGTCTTTTTATAAGATTTAAAGCCTTGAAAAAAATCAGTACACTTATTTATTATTTTAATATTTATATTTAAAGGTTAAAAATTAACATTAATAAGATCATAAAGAAATAAAAAAAGCATTTTTTTAATTGTATTAAAAACGTAAAAAAAAAAAAAAATTTCACCGTATTGTTCAATATAATTTTTTTATATTAAATACTCTCACATTTTTAGTACCTTTTTAGAGTTTGACTATCATATTTATAAAAATTATTAACTATTTCATAGATAAAGAATAAAAAAGCATAATAAATTATTTTTTATGAAATATTCAAGAATGTGAATATATTATTATTAAAAGTAGTAATAAAGAACTTTTTTCTAATATAACTTTTATTTTATAATTCCTATTTTAATATAAAATCAAAACTTTTTCAATTTTACAACTGTCACGAGTCGCCATTTTAAATCTTTTTTGAAGGACGATTCACATAACACCTTTGATTATATATTTGTTAGTTTTAAATTTTTTATTCATTTCTTAGATTACCTATTGTACGTTAGTTTATATTTGAACTTATTTATAGTTTATTGAAAAAACAGAATTTGTATTTTATGCTTTTTCTATTATGGGCCAGGTACAAGGCCTTACAATTTTTTTTTTATAAGCAACTATATATTCAAAAAAGTGCTAGGAGTACTTCAATCCGTATACAAAATATCGTCGTATGAATCCCAATAAAAAAGAGGGATGACCACCAAACTAACTAGACAAAAAATCGATCGGGTTTTCGAACCAATCGTAATACGTACATTTTCTTTTGCTAATGGACCAAACATCTAACCAACACCAAGAAATATGCGTGATCCTAAGAAACATGTCCTCAATGTCTGGCACTAAATCGTTGAACAAAATTTGGTTTCTAATCCACCATATAACCCAGTAAGACGAAATCCATATAAAATACGCCACAGATTTGTCACAACACCTAATAAGAACTAGAAACCAAGATAGCAATGAATCACAGACATTAAGGTGCACCTGCCAATCAATTCCTACCCAGCCAGCCACCTTCTCCCACACTCTTTGAATTCTCGGGCAAGCGCAGAAAATATGATTTATATCTTCAACAACTCTAGGGCGAGGAGTTGTCTCATTGGTAATCGATGAAGTATCAGCCTCCAAGAGAATACTTTAGCTTTCAATGGAATTTTGGAATTCCAAATTAACTCCATTGCCGTCTTAAAAGGAATCTCAATATCACTTGAATTTGCAGCATCAATAAGGCACATATAAGAAGAGGAAACTGAGAAAGAGTTGGAATTCTCAAGCTCCCACATAAACCCATCTGCAACACTAAAAACGTGTATGAAATTAGCCAGGGCAGAATCGAATGCCGGCCATGAAGAACTGAGCCTGGCTCCACCTGAATGATGCTGATCACAGATATTTTGTTTGTTCCAAGTCCAATTTTCATCTACCCAAGAGTCCATCACACACACACTGCAGCTTGTTTGTGGGGAGAGGCATCATATAAATCAGGAAAGTAAGATAGTAGCGGTCTTGGTCTGGCCCACCTTGAATGCCAGAAAGATATCAAGTCGCCGACTCCTACTTTACGCTTGATATTATTGCTAAATCCAACATCATCCTTGTTGTCTTTTACATTGATGATATCTCTCCACCATAATGATTCTAATGACTCTCTACCCCATTCCTTATGTAACATAAGTCTACTTTTCAAACACCCGTATTTTTCCTAGAGGACAGGTCTCCACACAGCATTGTCATCAACCAAGAACCTCCACAACCACTTTGACAAGAGGGTTGTGTTAAAGTCCACTAAATTCTTCACCCCTAAACCACCTTTATGTTTCGGTTTACAAATATCATTCCAGCTGACCCATGGGATACTTGTCTTATCCATATTACCCGACTAGAAAAACCTTCTTTGAATTGATATCAATTTTCTTGCTACTGCAACAGGGAGTTTGAAAAAAGATAGATAGTGAATTGGCAGGTTCGAGAGTACATAATTGAGCATTGTTAGTCGTCCTTCCTTCAGACTTGAAAGCTTTTTTCTGAACTTGTCTATAATCGGATTCCAAAACTTCACCCTTCTATGGTTTCCTCCTAATACCAGGCCAAGGAATTTGGTGGGCAAATCTCCTCTTCTGCACATGAGAAAATGAGATGCAGCTTCCAAAAAATCTTCTTCTAACCCGACGCCTATGATGCAACTTTTTAAGAAATTAACACTCAAGCCAGACACAATTTCAAATCCACGTAAAATAGTTTTTAAGCTCCAAAGATCAGACCATGATCCATTACAGAGGATTATGGTGTCGTCTGCAAACTGCACCAAGCTGACGAATTCAACATTGTTAATATTAAAACCACCCAAAATGGATTTCAAATTAGCTCGCTTTACCATTAAAGCAAGTCCTTCAGCTACCAAAGTGAAGAGCAGGGGTGACAGTGGATCACCTTGTCTGAGTCCACGAGTTGCTTTAAAGTCTTTTGTTGTACCTCCGTTTACTATGAATGATAACCAGCTATTCATCACTGTCCCACGCATCCATGATATCCATTTTGCGCTGAAGTCCATTGTTTGCAAGATTTGAGTGAGGAAATCCCAATTTACATAGTCGTAGGCTCGAGAAAAATCCACTTTAAATAAGAGACAAGATGTTTTCCTTCTTTTTGCCATATCCAGAATTTCGTTTGTCAAAAGTACTCCATCCAATAGCTGTCTGCCAAGTATGAAGGCTGATTGAAAGTTCGATACCAGCTTCCCTATAATCTTTGACAGTCTGTTAGCCAGAAGTTTAGAGATTATTTTGTATATACTTCCAACCAATCTTATTGGTCTATACTCATCCACCGTCAAAGGTTGCTCCTTCTTGGGTATATGGGAAATAAAAGCTGACACCATTTCTTTTGGAAAATATCCATGAGAATGAAAATGTTGTAGAACAGATACCACATCACTACCAACAGTATTCCAATAGCTCTTGAAGAATTCTAAATTAAATCTGTTGAGTCCAGGACTTTTGTTCCCATCACAGCTTCTAATTTCTTCAACAATCTCAACTTCTGAAAAAAACCTCTATTAAAATTATGTTTTCTACTTCAGACACTTTTGGGAGATCGTTCATTCTTAAATTTGGTTTTGCACCTTCACTTTGTTTGAACTTTTCTGCAAAAAAACTATTCAACCAGCCTTTTTATGTTTTCCACTCCCTCCACTTGTTCAGATTCACTCCTAATAGATACAATTGCATTCCTACTCATTCTCTGTCTAATAGACATATGAAATAACCTTGTGTTGTAGTTTCCATACAATGTCTAATTGATCCTTGATTTTTGTCTAAGGATACTTTCTTTAAACTTAAGATTCTTCCACACTTTACAGATGGTGCTACTTCTTAATCTATGTTGTTCTTCGGACAAAGGAGCATCAGGCAGTTCCAACATGGTTTCAATATCATCTAGGTTCTTTACACCTTCTTCTATTTTAGTATCAATCCATCCAAATACGTGTTTGTTCCACCATTTCAATTTTCTTCTAATTTCCTTAAGTTTACTTACCAGTATATAAGTTGGACTTCCTGTGACTGATATGGCCTTCCATTCAGCATTAACAAAATTTAGGAACTCAGGGTGTTTCAGCTAACAATTGAAGAATTTGAATGGCTTTGGACCCTAGTTACTTGTGTTGGGTTTAAACCACACTGGTTTGTGATCAGAAATATCTCTGATTCCTGACTGTTGAGTAACTATCCTCCATTTCATACTCAATTCCTCCGTTAACAAAAATCTGTCCAGCCTACTACAACATGTGCCACTTGAGTTTATCCAGGTAAATTTACTTCCCACCATTGGAACATCTATTAATTCCATTGCCTCAATAAAGTTAGTAAATTCTTCCATCTCTCTCTGATTTGGTTTACCTTTTCCTTTTCTCTACGACTTTGCTTTTATGGCGTTAAAATCTCCACCTAATAGCCAATCTTCTTTAGGGTACTTGAGTTTTGCCCTTAATATGTCTGACCACAAAAGTCTCTTTTCTGCTAAGTTACATGGGGAATAAATGTTTACCAAATAACAAAGGTTTCCTTTCCAATGTCCTGCAACACCCATAAATTCTCTACCTTTGAAACTAAACACAGAATTGAAGTAATCCTTATTCCATAGAGTTACTAAACCACCTGCGCCCAGTCGAACCCACAACAGACCAGTTAACAGAATCAGGTCCCCACATGCTCTCAACCAGTTGATCCTTCATATCTTTTATTTTTGTTTCTTGGATAAAACAGATTTCAGCTTTGCCTTCTATAAGAATTTGTTTCAATCTTTTCCTCTTAATGATTGAGCCACACCCACGGATTTTCAGGGTTACATAATTCATGGAACCCTACAAACAGTCTCCTTTCTTCCTTCAAAAGCAATTTTATCTCTAATTTCCAAATCCATGATTATCCTTTTGAAGACCTCATCGTCCTCTTCAGCCTCCACTCCTAGCTCCTTAACTAACCTCCAAACTCTAGATGGGATTGCTTCTAAGGCCTGGTGAATTCTGGCATTACCTTCAATTACATCAGAGTCTGTTATAGATTTACAACAAAGTGCAGCTCCACCAGAGAAACTAGATGAGTTTTCCTCGACTACTCTATCTAATTCCTTTCTATCCCCTATAGCAGCTGCTTTAGATTTGTTAAAGGAGTGTAGCAGAGCTGAGAAGTATGAGGGTGAATATGGTATCTTAATGCTCTCGTAGATATCATTAACCAGTTTAAGTTTATTCTTTCTCCCACTACAACCAAGTCCAATAGGCCCATTTCTGTTAAATGGGATAGGAGTTTCTTCTTGAGCCTTTAATTGATCTGGCCCAACTATGTCATGACCCATTCCATTGCTTTCACACATGTTGGAATTTGTGTTTGGATCACCAGTTTGTCTTGAAGTCACTTCCCCAAACCTTAAACTTTTCCACGTATCCCTCTTAGGTCTGTCACCCAAAAACGTACAAGCCACTATACTATCATTGTCCTTACTTAGTCCTACTCCCCTACTTTCAACTTTTTTTCTTTTCACCTGCTAACTCAGTATTATCTGTCTTCTCAATATTCTCACTTGGCCCACCCTATTACTGCTCTGAGTTTTAGTCTGTTCTTCCAACTACCTTTTGCTTTCCCCAATCTCTAGGTCTATAGGCATACTATTGTCATCATTATTGCCTTGGGAACTCAAGACATCGCAGGGCTCCTCATCAGAGCTTTCTGGGGAATCCCAACCATCGTCTTCTTCGTCTTCCTCCGATGATCCGCTGTCTTCCATCTCCTTCCCAGTTTTGGATAGTTGCACTCTTTTAGGACCATGGTTGTCTTCTACCAATTTGATACAGAATATTGAACCATTTATTTCGACATTAAAGACTCCGTTCAAGTTCATGCCAAATTTTGTTTTTACTAAAAATCTTGGTACATTAAACTTCTTTTTCTTCTCAGTTTCATTATCACAACAGACAAACTCTCCCACACAGCCATACACAAACTTGAAAAAATTCTCTCCCCACGCATGGCACGGCAAACTAAAACATTTGAGTCATGTTAATCTTTCGTTATCAACTGTATCAGGGGTCCATGGTTTAATTTCTGAGAACCATTTTGAGACCCACTTTGCATCATCCTTTACCAGGGTTGCTAATAATCCTTCTTCTACTTCTTCTAGCAGACACAAATTAGCCCCCAGTGGTGTCGCTTTAATGCCAAAGTAACCTTCAATGTTCAACGCTTCTTGTATTCCACATGTTGTACCTGTCTTAACCACTTCCCCTACAAAAGCCTTTTCAAATCTTACTAGCTCCGGACCCTTGACATTGAACTGTAGATGAGCAAACGTTGGTTTCTTTTCCATCCAACCACGTGAGGTTTTCTTAACAACCTGAGTGTATGATCTTTCTCCATGTATTATCGGTTGAGCTACAAACGAGGTAGAAAGTTTACCTGAAGGTCTGCCTTGTCTTACCTCATTTCTATCCGTATTGCTTCCTTCTTGGTTTTTCCTATCTCGATTTCTTTAAAATCTGGGTATGTAGCGTGTATCTTCATTCCAGATATTTGAATGATATCTAGTTTTGCTGCCAATGTTCTCTCATTCATGACTTTTCTAAACCTAACAAACCCAAATCTTTTTCCTCTTTTATCCCTTCTGGCAGGAATGTACACTTCTTTTACGATCCCATATTCCTTGAATAACTTCGCCATATCTCTGGCCTCATATGAACCTGGAAACTCGCTGAAGAAAAAAGATGTTACTACTTCATCCTCTTTCTTCTCCTTACCATTCTTCTCAGCCCAAACGAATGCTCTGATTTGACACCCCTTTGGGATGTTTTGTTTGATCTCAATCCATTCATTAAACTTCATGATTACGCTAAATCTAACGATCCATAGTAGAAAAGAACTAGGAAGGAGTGGAATGATAAAAACATAACCCTAGGAGGAGGAAGGTCCATTAGGAATTTAAACCAAACCCCTCAAGACTAGCTCATCATCCACGACTTAAACCCTAATTCTAAGCTATTTATGGATCTGCCATGGAGGAGATGATTTTGACAGTGAAAAAAAAAAGGGCGCACTTAGCTATCTATGGATCACTTACATGTATTGTCTTTCAGCGTGAGGAGTGTTCGAATTCATTAATTAGTTAATGTGGTTTTTTATTCTGTATGCTTGTTCACAAAAATAATTATACAAATAAAATTAGCATCATATAAATTAATTAAGTTTTGAATTAGTAGATTTTTGAGAAAAATATAAATTCCAATCTAATAACTTTTATTTTATTTCAATACTTTCTTTTTAAAATAATATTAATTTTAAATGTCAAATATATAAAAGATAGACTTTACAAAATGACTTTTAAGTCTGTGAAGCAAACAAGCTGAATCTAATGAGATGAACCTAACGAGTCGAACCGAATTACTCGTGAACCTATAACGATTCGAGTTTGAGCTTAAAAAAAAGTTTGTGTCGAACTCGAACCGAAATTTGAGTTGAATCAATTCTTAACGAGTCGCGCCGAACAGAGAAGAATTCGACTCGACTCATTTTCAACCTTAGTACTAAAGTACCTGAGTCACACACATGCCTCTGTACTTTAGTTTATAATTATCCAGCTCCCTGTCCATATATTTATTAATGGATTTTAGCCTTTACATTATGGTTATTTTAAGTTTTTTTTTGGTATGTTTCTATTGGTAAACTCTAGTTAAGCACAATATTGCTTTTTATTTCAAAAATATTTGAAATCTTACACTAATTAAAATTTAGGTATATTTAATGTTGGTAATACCAAAACAATTTTCTACATATTTCAATTGAACGGACATCAAGTTATATATATATATATATATATATATATATATATATATATATATATATATATATATATATATAATGTTAGCTTAACATAGGGTTTAAATTTCGAAACTTGAAGGGTGAAGTTCATAGCTTACATAGAATATTTTTATATATTCATTAATGTCATGTTAATTCATATAACATTGTTCTACTTTGATTTTATTAATTTTAAAATGGCCACTTGAGGAAAGAATGATGTAAAAATAATTTTAGAATAAAAGACATCGCAATAAAAAAATATCGCTATGATACCTTACTTGCACTAGAATATATACGTTCTAATAAAATTTACAATAAAATTCTATCATTAACAAAGTATAATAAAATATAATTTATTATCCAATCTTATTGATCAAATTGTGACATGAGATATATTTATTCCTATATGATAAATGATTGGTTGAAAATGATAGAAGAGATACAAACTTTTACGGGTTCATATTATTAACTTTGGAGGAATAACAAGATGGAGGCTTGGCGCATACAAGTGGTTGAGAAATATCACCAGGGGGTAACTCATTTGTATATCTCAAGAACATAAAGGGGAATAAACCAAGACCCCTTAAGAGAAAAGAGTGCGAAGGACTGTTAGGGTTTGGTTTAAAGTCCTAACCTTAGGGTTAGGGACCTTCCTCCCTGTTAGGTCTGGGTCATTCTTTAATCTGTTCTTTCTGCATTTTCAGTCTAATTTTAGGTCTGTTTGGTGGGATTCTGGCTTGATTTCGAACTTCATCATGAAAGATAACTGGGTGGAAGTTAAGAGGAAGCCGGCTGGGATTCGTAGAGGAAAAAGGTCCATCTGGTCGGAAAAAAGAGGAAAAAGCGACGGGAATAATAAAGAAATTACAACTTTCTTCTTTTCCAAAATGCCAAATAACTATGAAGCGAAGGACATGGTAGAAGTTTTCAAGGAGTTTGGGATTATCATGGAGGTGTTCATACCAGGAAAACTGGATAAGTGGGGGCGGAGTTATGGATTTGTGAGATTTAGAAAAGTTAAGGATGTCAGAACGTTGGCTGCTAATCTGAACAGCTTACAATTACAGGGTAGGGTATTGCATGCTAATATTCCTAGATTTCAAAGAGGAGATATTAGAAATAGGATGGGGAGGAAAGAGGCTGGTGTGGCGAACAATATTCAAAATGTAAGGAAGGAGAGACCAGGAGGGTATGGTGGAGACATTAACCAGGGTAGAAAATCATATGCTTATGCTGTGAAAGGGCCATTGAAGATGGATAAAAAATCCTTTGTTCACCTTCAATTCAACATTGAGAGTGAGGAAATGGTTAGGTTCGAAAAAGCTTATGTAGGTGTTGTTAACAAGTCGGGGACAACATATAATATCCAGGATGCACTTTATGCTGAAGGATTTTACAGAATAAAAGCCACCCCTCTTGGAGCGAACCTATGCTTATTGGAAGAACTGGAGGAAGGCGAACTTAACGATCTCATTAAGGATGAAACGGCCTGGATCAAAGCATGGTTCTCAAAAATACGCCCTTAGACACCAGGGGATGTTGATGGAGAAAGACTCACATGGATTAAGTGCTTTGGATTACCGTGTTTTGCTTGGAACGATAAGTTCTTTAGGTTTGTTTCCAGTTGTGTTGGCGAGTTTATCTGCTGTGATGGGGAAACGAGAAAACAAAGTAATATGGTTGTGGCTAGATATTTGGTTAAAATAAAAAGCTCCATGGATCTTAACGAGGTCGTCAATGTTGACATCAATGGACACTGTTACAGCCTAAAATTCGTTGAAGATTTCCATGGCCCGAGGAGGGTGGTCGTCCCAAAGGGTGCGCCAGAGTCTATTGGTTCTGAGATTTCTGACTCAGATGTTGGTTCGAATGGCACATGGGAAGCAACCGACGATGAAGACGAAGTCGTTGAGGAAACGTGTGATGGAGACTCCAAGAAAGAAGAGAAAGGGTCGCAGGCTGTTGGGAGTTCCCAAGGAAAGAGGAATGATGATCATGAGAGAGGAGTTTCTATTGGAAAAAGGAATGTTATGATGGGTTCAATAGAGTACAAAAGGCTTTCGGCGGAGCAGGTTTCTTCAGATCATCAGACAGAAGGGAACAATAAGGGTGGAATTGTTGGAAAGTACTTTTTTGGAGCCAGTGATAAAGGTGCTTTGGTATGTGAGGGGGGTAATGTGTGACTATGTTGATACAAGTCCCAATGAGACCTTGTCTATCAATCTAGTGGGACCCAATTTGGTGGAGAAAAAATTAAAAAAGGTTTGTGGAATGTATGGTGAGTCGGATCAGCCCACACAACAAGTATGGGATTTGGGGTGGACCGAGGAAAACTTTGGGCCTAATTGTGGACCCAGTGTGGGAGGTACTAAGAATGTTGGGGGACATAGAGGAAAAAGAAGAAAATCTAAACTATTGACGGAAACTTATGAAAGAATAAAAATCCCTTATTCCCCTTCGTATTTTCTGACGCTTATGCAGTCTGCAAATATTATCAAACCGGTGACCAATCATGCAGGTACGAAAATTTCTCCTTCTAACAAGACTATTGTGGTTGAAGATTCATCGTCGAGATGTTATGACGCTTCAATTTTGGGGAGCAAGTCGATTGGGGATTCTGGGGTCAATCAGGCTAATACTAGATATATAAAATCCATAGAATCTATCCCTGCCAAAGTTTGGCAAATCATCAAGGAATTGGGGGTTGAATAAGGGGAGGAAGACGACGAAATTTTTGAAAGAACCATAAGGGAAATGGAAGCTAGAGATAGAGAGGTCTTTAATCTTAAAAAGGGGGTTAAAATCAGGATTCCATGATACTATTGTCGTATAATATTCGTGGGGGTGGTTCGTTGGCAAAGAGACGAAGGTTGAGGCAACTGATTATGGTAGGTAAATTTGATGTTTGTTTACTACAGGAGACGAAGTTTCAAGCAATGAACAATTGCATTGTTGGAAGCATATGGGGAGCTGATGATTTCAAATGGTCTACGTCATCATCCGTGGGTCAGTCTGGAGGGCTATTAACTATTTGGAAGAAGGGTTGCTGGAGACCTGTGTCGAGCTTTAGGGGACAAGGATTCCTTGGTTTAAGCGGTATTTGGAAAGGGGACTTAATATACTTGGTGAATGTTTACTCATCTTGCCAGGCGGTAGAGAAAAGAAAGCTTTGGGCTAGTTTATTGGAGCTTAAAAGCAGGTGGGAGATTGGTGACTGGGTGATTGCTGGGGACTTTAATGCGGTCAAAAATTTGGAAGAAAGAAGGGAAAGTGTGAGGGCTAGTGCATCAGAGATGGAGTATTTCAACTTCTTCATTAATACTATGGAGTTGGTCGATTTACCTGTCATAGGCAACAAGTTCACTTGGTTCAATACGAAAGGAAATTGTAAAAGTTGGATTGATAGGATTCTTATGACTGAGAGTTTGATTCATCGGCTGGGAGTGGTTTCTCAGTTTGTGGGGGATAAAGATATTTGGGATCACAGACCAATTTGGCTAAAATCTAGTATCGTGCATTGGGGTGCAAAACCGTTCAAGTCCTTCAATTGCTGGTTTTCTCATCCTGGATTCATAGATTTTGTCAAAGAGGGGTGGATTTTGGCGAGAGGAAAAGGAAACATGTATCAAATTTTATTATCTAAGTTTAGACATCTCAGGAATAGATTAAGATAGTGGAACAAAGAGGTTTTTGGTTGGGTTGATGTGAAAATTGAAGATCGGGTGTGAATCCTAAATAATCTTGAGAATCGGCTGGCTTCTACTATGGAAGACTTGTCAGAAAAAGAATTAAAGCAGAGATGTGAGGCTCAGTCACAGATGTGGTACAATCTCAACTTGAAAGAAAGTCTCATTAAGCAAAAAGCTAGGATTCGGTGGGAAAAGGATGGAGATTTAAATACTGCATTCTTTCATTCTACTCTGAAGACACGGATTAGGCAGAATAGTATTCATTCTATCTTGGTTGGCAGGGATAGAATTGAAGATGTGGAACAAGTCAAATGTACCATAAAGCAGGTTTTTAAGGAGAAATTCTCGAAGGATGAAGGGGTTAGACCGAAACTTAACTTGTGATGTTTGCCCAAAGTGACTGAAGTTGAGAATCTGATGCTGTGTAATAGTTTTACCAAAGAGGAAATTTTCAACATTATCTCAGATGGCGATGGTGATAAAAGCCCAGGCCCAGATGGTTTTAACCTAAAATTCATTAAGCAGTGCTGGAGCGTTATAGGGGAATATTTTTTTAATGCTGTCCAAGAGTTTTTTGCTTCTGCCAAACTCCCCAAGGCTTTCGCCTCTCCGCAAGGTATTTCTCAATTCCGCCCTATTAGCCTTATAGGATGTGTGTATAAGGTGATTTCGAAGTTATTGGCGCGTAGACTCAGCAAGGTTATAGGAAGGTTGGTATCTTTGTCGCAAAATGCGTTCATTCCAGAAAGACAATTATTGGATGGAGTTTTAATCTGTGACAAAATAATTGATTATGCGAAGAGAAATAAACAAGGTTGTTTGATTTTTAAGGTTGATTTTGCCCAAGCGTATGATTGCGTGGATTGGGATTTTTTTATGCAAATTATGGCTGCCATGAATTTTTCGGAGACGTGGATTGGTTGGATGGTGGGTGGACCTTTGAACTGCCATTTGTCTGTTCTTGTTAACGGATCTACGACGGGGGATTTTATGGCCACAAGGGGGCTGAGGCAGGGCGACCCCTTGTCACCATTTCTGTACGCGATAGTTGCTGAGGGCCTTACAGTTCTGATGAGATCAGCTACGTCTAAACAGATTATCAATGGTTTCAGAATTGGGGGTGAGTTTGAAGCTAGTCTAATTCAGTTTGCGGATGACACTGTCATTTGCTGTGATGGATCTTGGCAAGATGTCTGGGGTCTTAAAGATGTCCTCCAAGGATTCGAGCTAATTTCTGGTCTTAGAATAAATTTCTGGAAGAGTTTGATTTGTGGGGTGGGCATTGATGAAACATTCCTGGAAGCGGCATCTTGCTTTCTAGCGTGTAGAATTGGCATAGTACCGTTCAAATTCCTGGGGCTAACAGTCGGAGGAAACCACAGGAGGGTAGATTTTTGGGATTCAGTTATCTCTTGCTACATAAATAGGCTGTCATTGTGGAAAGGAATACTACTATCCATTGGTGGAAGGTTAACCCTCATCAATTTTGTTCTGGCGAATCTGCCTATACATCATCTAGCTTTCTTTATTGCTCCATCTAAAGTGGTTAAAGTATTAGCTTTAATCCAACAGAAGTTTCTGTGGTCGGGTGGGGTGGATAAGAATTCGATTTCGTGGGTTAAATAGAGCGTGGTTTGTACTCCTAAAGAAAGTGGAGGGTTGGGAGTGAAGAATATCAGCTTGTTCAACAAAGCTTTGGTCATGAAATGGTTATGGAAATGTATTACGAAAGATAATACGCTTTGGAGGAATTGTCTTGTGGATAAATATGGTGGCGTGAAGGAAAGAATTCTTCTGCAGGCTGGGTTTGTCAATCCGCGAGGGAAATCCCTTTGATGGAGGGACCTTTTGAAATTGAATAATCATGAAACTGTGGGTGGATTCACAGATCAACTGTCATTTATTGTTGGGTCTAGTGCCTATACTTTATTCTGGTATGTGACATGGCTTGGGCCGTTACCACTGAAGGATGTTTTCCCAGAATTATACGATGACGCTTCGTCGCAGAATAGTGTGGTGGCAGATATGGGGACTTGGGTTAATAATGGTTGGGTGTGGAGCTTGGGCTAGACTGGATTTTGCTGGGTGACACTCTTTGGGAGTCGAAGATGCAGTTACTGGATATTCTAAGAGGAACCTCTCCTGTCTTCAATGCGAAAGATCTTTTCGTTTGGAAATCTGGATCCAAAAAGTTTTTCACTGTAAAAGCTTGCTATTCCTCTTTGTTGTTGGCTGCGAATCATGCTTTGCAGTTGGAGATTAACCTCAAGGCTGCTTTAAATTTGCTTTGGAAATCAAAGACTCCACTTAAAGTGAAAGTGTTTGGTTGGAGGCTATTATTAGATTGGCTTCCTACAAGGGCCAATTTGGTGGCCAGGGGGGTAATCTCAAACCAACATGAGATGGTGTGCGTGTTTTGTTTTAGGGCGATTGAAGGCGCAAAACACTTGTATTGTGAGTGTCCCATTATTGAAGAAGTTTGGAAATGTTTAAGGGACTGGTTTGGCATATGAGGAGTTGTGTCGAATTCAGTCATTTCCAATTTGATTGACTGGGTGCAGAATGTGGGGTCGTTATGTTCGACCAAATCGGCGTGCTTCATTTGGCTCTCTGCGACGTGGACAATTTGGTGGTATCATAATCAAATTTTATTTAACAATGCGGTTGGAAACTCTACTGATATTATTCATCTCATATTTCTAAACTCTTGGAGATTATAGGAGGGGGGTTGAATAATAGCAAGGGTTGTTCATTCTATTTCTGGGTGAAAATCCTTCTGATTTTCTAGACTAAGTTCTGTTTGTTTTGTATTGTTTGTTGGTTTTGCCCAATGATTTTGTAATTGGCAGATTTGTTGGTTGCTGCCTGTGTATACTTTGTACACTGGTGTATACTTTTTGTGATTATAAAAAAAAATATCACCAGGATCTTTATAACAACGTGGTATTGCTTGTACATTTCCAACTTATACACATGCAATAGAAACAACTAAAACCACAAACTTCAATAACATCTTCAATAAAATTTCCATCAAAATTAGGTAGGTTTGTAGAGAAAACCAAAATGGATATATAATAGTGATTTATATTTTAAAATCTTGCACTTACTTATAGGCATATGGAGAAAACGTGTAATACCTCGTGTTTCTTTAAATGCTCAATTTCATATCAGTTGAGATTAACTGAGTTCCTATGTACTCTGAAAGTTATCAGTTGGGATAATTATAGTAATTAGTGAGTTCAGATTGACTTAATTAATATTAAGTATGGTACAAATAAGACATTTTGATAACATTAATAATGAGTCAATTACTCTAGTAGAACAAATATTAAGTATGATACCACTTAATATATATGTTACTACCTTAATTATCAGTTGTGATTGACCTTTAATTAATTGGTACAAAAGAGACATTTTGATAACATTAATAATGGGTCAATTACTCTAGCAGAACAAATATTAAGTATGGTACCACTTAATATATATGTTACTACGTTTGTCATTGCTCGATATCCACACAATTTTTCTTTTGTATTTTTCTCATCCAGATGTTTTTCCTACCACACTTCATGTCCACATGTTCTACTACCCACCCTTACCAACTCTTAGTGTCACTATCTCTTTTGCAATGTATAAGTAGAATTCTTAACAGAGGAAACTTAGAAAGAAGAACATTGAGAAATAAAGAAATACTTGTGGTAAGAAGAAAAACAAACTTGGATCAGCATACAAAGCTTGGATCTTCATCATTATTTCATCTCATATTTTCTCAACAATTTCTCTTCCTCTCTTACCAAGATGGCTTCTATGAAGAAACTTGTGATTATTAGATGTTAGAGTTTGTAGAAATATAGAATAGATATTGATGATTCTTGATGTGTTGTTATGCATTCTTCCATTACCCATAAGAAATTGCCATGATTGTTGTATTCTTCATGTTGTGGAATGTTATTATTGCTATCATGATGTGTATGAGTGAAGAGTAAACATGGTTGCATATGTACATGCTTTGTTCTTGGAGTTGTGACAAAAAATCATGTGTATTGGGGTTGGTTTATGATTTGGAATGATTTATAATTATCATGAGTGGAAGAAAGTGTGAAATCGCAAGAACCAAGATGACACTGATGGGTCACTATTCATCTCTGAACACACTTTATCACGTGATGACCTATGTTCTAGCCTCCTCACAGAGTCCGTAGGGATAAAACTGCTAATTCCTTTTGTAGCAAAGGTTTTTCAAACTAGGTTTTACCCAACCTGACAGTTTGCTGAAACATTTTATCGTCTCCCAATGTCTCTTTTGAAGCTTGTCAAAAGACACTACAATTGCATCTTCAACGACTTTTTTTCACTATTTAAGGAGTTAAAAGACTTGGAGAAAAGATAGGATACAAGAACATAACAACAAAAGGAATACACGTTGAACATGATAATTAAAGGTGGCTAGAAACACAATAAAGGAGGGTTTGAATTGGGTTTCTAAAAATCAAAGATTTTTTTGAAACCAACTCACTAAGCTAGAACACGAATACTAAAAATAACAAGTTATTTTTATACTGGTTCACTGTTAACGAAGCTACCTCCACTCCATCCTACCAAGGTGATTTCGCATTCTCAATAAGGACTTAATCCACTATAACCAAAAATGATTACAAAAACCACAAAGACAACCGTCTTTATCTTCTCGAGTATATCAAACTAAACCCTAGTCATTCAAGAAAACCACTCAATCAAGATTGAGATTTACAAGTTGTGTTTATAAATAATGCTTCTAAGAAAGCAGATTAACATAAGGTTTACGGACAATGAAATAATCACACAAAATGAACAAAAGCTCTATGTGTGTTTCTTTATAATATTCACAAGAATAATATTTTTAGAGAAAACGATGGAGCGTGAATAACGTAGAGTAGCTTGTGAATTAGCAACCTCATTCATTCTTCCAAGTCTTCCTTATATAGCCAAGGAATGATCTGTTGGAGGGTAAAATGAGAATCTTCATGAATGAGCTGGCACCTTGAATGACTGTCATCAAAGGTGGGAGAGAAAATCTTACAGTATTAATGTCCTTACTCCACAAAATCCGTGTACTATTTATCTCACGTAAAATGTTTTGATCTTAAATTCTAATCTTCAGAGGCTTCTGAATATAGTTGTTGGAGCATGTTTAGAAGAATCAAGGGGTTGGTTGAGAGACTTCAGAACCTAAGTCTTCAGAGTCTTGACATTGTTCCTTAGAATCTGGTCTTTAGATTCTTCAATACTTGTTCTTCAGAATCTACAAAACTTGAGCGCAGAATCTTGAAGGTAGACAAACCTACAGAGGCTCTTCAATCAGAGTCACAGTCAGAAGTTTTAGCATGAACGTTCTTCAGAACCGTTGTCTAAGAGCTTTCTAAAATATGACAGTATCTTGTAAAGCACGTGTATCTCTTCAAAGTCAGAGTGTGTTGATTTGAGAGTCTGATGACGTCACACGTTAAAGCTTCAGAATCAGAACCTGTTTAGGAAAAGCTACACATTAGACAAAAAACAATTAGTGTACAAATTTTTTCTCTAAGAATTAATGCCTTGTTTTCATCAAAACTAAAGGCTAGATGCAGAACCAAATCTTGGTCTAAGAATCTCCCCCTTTTTGATGATGGCAAAACCATGTATTTTGATGAACAATTTTTACAAGGTTTAATCATATAAAAACATTAGAGTGAGGTTTGTATGCTCCCCCCTGAATTTTATGCTGTTAAAAATTATTTTTCAGCTTAGAATGTCAGAGTTAGGTTTGTAAGCTCCCCTTGAATTTAAGACTTAAAAAATAATCTTAACACATATAAATGTTTTAAATCAGTATGGAAGAAATAAATTTCGATTAGGCAGAAGCCTAGTTGTTACCACTTTCTCATAAAGTAGAAGTCTGGTTACTCTCTTCCCATAAGGCAGAAACCTGGTTGGAATGGTTGAGGTAACTACCCATAATGCAACAACTTGGGAACATAATTATTTCCTTCAAAGTCCATTGCTTGAGTGTTAGAAGGTCTGATTATCAATTTTGTTTCAGAGCCTGATCTGTCAGAATCTTTAAATGCATGGTTTTTATATTTTCTGGTTGACCTTTGATCAGAAACATAAGACTAATTCCTTAGAACTCAACTTAGCTAGGTTAGAACCTGAAACACTTGGTTAAAAAGATGAACTTTCATAAAGTTCTAATAAAGTTAGCAAGTAAAAAAATACTGTTAGAAGCATGTTTGGGTTTCAAAATGGGAATTAGATATATTAAAATCAATCACTCTTTCTCCACTTTTGTCATCATTCGAAAAGAATTAAAAAGACAAAGTAAATAAACCAAACAAATGTTCATTTCATTAAACATATACGCAAGTACAAAAATGAAAAAGAAACAGAACAACGCTAACACAAAGTTTTTTAAAAACTAAGGTTCAGAGGGTTTTGGCATTCTTGACGGAATCTCTCTAAGTAGCCCTTCAATCTTTGTTGTCTTTTCCTTCACTTCAGAATTCTCTCAAGGCAAATACTCTGACTTCTTCAGAATATACTCCTCGAAATCAAAAGTATTCTTGGTTCCACAAACACTTACAACTTCAAGAGAAGCTTTAGAAGTAACCAATGTACCTGTACAGGAGGGGGAGGAGGAATCACTTATGGTGCATGGAGTAAAAGAGTGGCAGGAACCTTCTGAAGTAGAGGTTCCACAATACAAGAGAGTCTGGCATGGAAAATCCTCTTAGCTTCCTTTAAACAGGAAAATTCTAGCTCTTCGAAATAAACCTATATCCATCTTCTGAAATCATTGGTCAGATCACACACTTCAGAGAGGTTTACATTACCTTTGTAAGCCTTAATGAGAGCATCGAGTATTCCTTCAGCAACTTCTTCCAACTACTTAACCAATTCACCCACAGTAGTAGGTCGGATGTTGGTTATACAGAGTGTTTGGTTATAATGGGTGTGAGAGGTTATATCTAGATAGATAATGAGTACAACATCTGATTCAGGATTAGAATCAATAGGTGATTCATTACCCTGGATATCAAAGTGAGTGGTGTTTGATGGTTGAGGGGTTATAAAAAGAGTTTGGGGGTGAGAGATTCCTAAACGCAACATTTCGGAGCGTTGAGATTGGGTTAAGAGAAAATGTGGAAATTTTAGAAGATCAGCAACAGATACGGGTATAAGGATTGGAATTTGAAGGTCAGAATTAAGAGTAAGATTTGGAAGAATGTCATTTGAATTTGTGGTTTGGGTAGCAATGAGTTCTAAAACAAAAGGGATAGGGTAAGTTATAGTGGTTGAAGGGGTGGATGAATTGATAGCAGCAGTAAGAGGAACAATAACAGATGGAACACCATTTAGTAGAAACAATAGCAACATCAATAGAGGGTGCTTTAGAAGATGTATCTAGAAGCTTCTTAGCATCCTTATCCCTTTTTGGGCAAACTTCCTTATCTTCTTCAAAAGGCTTTTGAGAGAACTTCATTTTCTTCTTTTTCTTTGGAGAAAACTTTCTTATCTCTTTGGAAGGCTCATAAGTTGAAGGAGCAGCATTAGCAGAGTCCCTAACGACTTCTTTACCTTCATAACTCACAGACTATAGATTAGAGAAGATAGGAAAATCATCCAAAGGAATTCTTCAGTTGCGGATGTCCTCCTTGGGGATCTCAATAACGGGGCTTGTAAATGAAGAAATCATGCCCATATTTTTCAAATTCTTTACGTTAAAGAAAATTTCCATTGTAGATACCAGTCCATGAGACCTTTCATATTCTGTTAGATATTCTATCAGACGACTCTCTATTAGAATATCTGAAATAATTCTGCCAAATGGAATCCAGGATTTCATTTCTACTTCCATTCCTTGAATCCTTCACAAAATCTCTTAGGAACCTAATGAGAAATGAAGGTAGGTTTACTTTCATGTCAGCAACAATATAATGAAGAACGTATAGCTAATCAAGGTTGATGTAGTCAGGAGAGTTGGTTAGTTTTCTGGGATTGAAACAACCAAGAATGATCCTTTCCTAAATCCTCAAAATAGGATGAAGGTTCTTGAATTTGCTGGCATGACTTCGAGAAGTGGTAATAGCTTTAGTCACCTCAGCTGTATTAAATCTTTTCTCTAACATCAGTTCACACTTGATTCCATTTCCATCATGGCCGATGAGTTTGGCACATCATCTCCAATCTCAATGATGACAATATTTTTTTCAAAACACAAAAGAAACTATTTGAGTAGAGGAGGTCTTGGCATGAATCTAGATTTTCCTAACAAGAATTAGTAAGACTGGACCTTGAAGACGATCAAAATATATGTCCCAGCCTTGTGTTTGAACAACAGGAAGAAGGTCAAAACCTTTTTCCTTCAAACCATCAAAATTAACTATAAGTTCATTGAGAACTTCCAAGTCTTCTTTAGTTGTTGAAAGTGTAACTTCATGAGTGTCATTGGAATCTTCAGTGTGTATATATATATATATATATATATATATATATATATATATATATATATTTGTCTGGATGTAAAGGAAATGATGTTCTGTGAGATTGGAGATGATGTGGAATATATTCTGGTGGTTGCGATGAAGCAGCTCCACGAATAACCCTTTGAAAGGCCACATTTTATAGATCTTCAGCAGTTACTTGTAATCCCCAACATACTTTCTTGGATATCTTTCAGTGCCATTCCTGAAAGTTTTATCTGTTAATTCAATGTCACTCCTGGATGAGTTTTCTCCTTTGTATTCAGTGTCATTCCTGGATGTCCTTATCACTATCATTCAATGCCATTCCCGAATGTAGTGATTTACCTTTACTTTCAGTGCCATTTCTGAAATTTCTTTCTTACTTTATTCAATTCCAGTCTTGGATATCGTGAACTCTTTTTATCCAATGCCATTCTTGGATGCTCCTGATGTATTTTCCAGAAATTTTCTCACTTCATTCAATGCCATTCTTGGATGGTGTGATTTCTTCTGTACAATGCCATTCTTGGACACCTTTTCCCCTGCCGAGTCCAATGCTACTCTTGGATACCTCTGATGTTTACCCTTGTCATCCAATGCCATTCTTAGGTGTCCCCAGTGAAGTTTTTCAAGTGAACCTTTTGTTTCCATCCAATGTTATTCTTGTATGTCAATTGATATATTGTCAATTGAGTTTATCTCTGTCTAGTGCCATTCTTGGATGCCTCTGATGTTTGTTGTTTCCCCATTCAATGCCACTCTTGAATGTTGTAGTTCCTTTCATCTAATGCCATTCTTGGATATCTTACCCCAATAAAGTGTTTTTCGCCTCCTCTCAATGCTATTCTTGGATGACGATGTTGTTTTTACCAGAAATTTTCTTGTTGTTGTCCAATACCATTCTTGGACATCTATCAGCATACTTTTGTCTCATTCGTAGTTTCCATCCAATTCCATTCTTGGATGTCACTACATGTCTTCCCAGGGTCTTGTCCCTCTTTTTCCAACTATTGATGAATACTTCTTATCACCTTGAAAGATCTCCAAAAATAGCTTGTGTTCCCCGGCGTGTCTTTCCACGTCATCTCACTCAATTTACCGTAAATCTTTTGTTTTAAGTTTCCCCGTATAGTATTTTATCCTTTGTATTCATAATCATCTTGTGGCATCTTAGGGATAAAAATATGGTTTTTTGTATTTAAGTATCTTCAATCTTGTCGAGACGAAGTTTTCAACCTTCATATCTCCGGATAGAAGAAACTTAAATAGGGGTAGCTGTTGTACCCTAATTTTTACCCCTAAGATTTCTCACATCTCATTTGCATCCTTACCACAAACAAGATCATGTTTTGGTTCCTTTATCCTTCTCTTCTTTGGGTTTATGCCTTGCAGGGATCACCGAGCATCTGTGTGTTTCTTATTTGCCTTTATTTGCTTATGTTTACTAACCTTTAATTAAAATCCAAAAAATATGTTTGTTTCCCTTTTACTAACTTTTTTCAAGAAGGATTTGGAACAAGGATATCAAATACCAGTCCCTCAACTCGAATGAAATTCATCTGAACAAAGTCAAAGTTGATCTGTAAATAATTCAAAATCATATGATCAAGATTTTCCAAGATTTAATTGATTATTATTCAAGAGATTCCATGGTTTATGTGTTTATTTCCATGCCTTCTTTGACAAGCAAAAAGAATCGAGCCAGAGCCACAGCAGTGCAATCAAAACGCAATTTTCCCATTTTTTACTAAAGTAACCGATTACCACCATATGGGTGTAGCACCCCAAAATTTACCCTACCTTTTTCTAACTTTCTCTGGCTTATGCATATCATTAGGTCATACTCATTCATTCATTTGCATTGGGCTCTTGAGGCGTGGGATCATGGTTTCTTATCTTCTGTGCGACTTGGTTGATATTCACCAATGGAAGATGGTGGTTAGGGTTCATGGAAAAGGCATCGTGACATGAGATCCTCTCAGTTGCTTATTGTTGGTTGCTTGTAATACAAGTTGATATTTGGGCCTGAAAATTGAAGTTGGTATGGATTCATTAGAGAGAAGTTTCATTCAAGGGATTTCATAAGTTCAATTGGATTAAAGGTTTTAAGACGGTTGGATGTTCTAAAGGGTTTTCGTCTTGGCACCCAAAATCATCATTTCTCCACCATTCTAATTCAAATTCAAGTAGACATCCATTTTTCCACTCATAATCCAAATTCCACATATCCAATTCAATATCCAAAGTTAACCCATAACCATTTTGACCATTTTTTATATCCATTCTAAACCCATTTTCAAATCCACATTTTGATCCATTCTTGGTCCATATTCATTTTTAATTGTCCATATTTCAAACCCATTTTAAATCTAAACCATTTCTCAAAGTTTAACTTCATTCAAAAGCCCATTTTAAATCCATGACCCAACTTCCAAATCCCAATTAATTCCAAATCAATTCAATTACAATCCATAAATCCAATTTTAAGTCCATGCTCATTTTGTTGAATTCCAACTCTAAGTCTAACAACCTACACAGGAGCAGCACATTGAGCTGACTGATAGTAGTGGAGCACATCAAGACAAACAAGAAGTTATTTCCTTATACTCTCTCATCTAATTTGTGTTAGCGCCATGGTGAAACATTAGCAACTGGGGAACTTGTTTTTGTATAACAGGTATTTTCAAGTGTAGTGGTGAGGTGAGGTTTTCCATTGGCCATAGGTGTTTTTTCCATATGAGTTATTGACCAATCAATGGAGACATGTCATTGGAATTTAGTGGGAAAGACAATGGTAGATGGAAAACCTGTTGAGCATTGGGGCATCCTTGATTTTACCAGCAAGGGGAACACCAAGTTCATCTGTTCCTGCATACTGTTTTCCTATTGATGTACCTGTAATGTCAATCTTATGCGAAATTTCAGCAGCACTCAACGAGTTGGAAATTAATTTGGCAACCTCTTCATATTTACGGTCAAGGGTTTTGAATGCTAGGATTAGCATACTGATGGCAGTGATAACAGCACAGCAGCAAAGAAACTCAAAAATAGCATAAAATTCATAATTTCACAACAATATATATTTGACATCAAAAAAATTCACAGACTGATCATAGAAGATCCAGCTACAAGAATTTCACAACCAAAAAAATCCAAGAGATCCATAACAGTATTTACCTCCATTCCAAATACAAATCACAACAGAAAACCCACTTCCCTAACATTCTAACCGAATCCTAACTGCAAAAACTACTTCTAACAAAAACTGAGCTATCAGTAATCTCTAACCATTTTCCTAACCATTCTCTCTAACAGAAAAACTAACCTACAACAGAATTTCTAACTGATAAAGACTCTAACAGAATTTTCTAGTTGCTCTCTCTCGATTCTTCTCCTCTTCTCCTTCATTCGTCTTCAACCTTCAACCTCCTCAATTCACCCTAACCACTTGCTAACGATTTCTTCTTCCTTGAACCTTCATTGAATTTCTTTTTCGAAACCTTCATCAGTCTGCATCTTCACACCTTCAATTTCCTCCTCAATTCGGCATCGCATCCTTCATCATCCTCAATTCTCTGCAACTCTCTTTCAATAACCTTCAGCAACGTCTCTGCAAAACCAGATCACGGAGCAATGTATCAACAATAATAACTCAGTGATTCGCTTGTAAAGAAATCAAGAACGTAACGAACACCAAAAAAATCTTCATCAACTCGTACCACATCAAGAAATCATAACACCAATAACAACCGAGTGCAGTATCAGAAAATAAGAGGAAGAGATAAATCACAACAATTACTGATCACAATTGCAAGACTCATAAGAACACGCATCAACACAACGATTCGAAGTTCCAGAAACAACAACAACACTTTCAGAATCGGAAGAAGAAAAAAGAGCGGGATCAATACCTTTAATCGTTTCTTCGTAGAGGTACGCAATCTCGATCAGAACCTTATAGTTGCGGCCTTGGATTTTAGAAATCCATTGTGGTTTATTTTTATGCTTCAAATTTGAATTTGTTTATTCTTTGATTTCTATACGTGCTCGATCCCATCGCTTGGTTGAATATCTGAGAAAACTAGTGCTGAATTTGGAAAGGGGAGAGAATTTGAGTAGGGGTTAGTGTTTAGGGTTTCTTGTTTGGAGGCATAGGGTCACCGGAGAAGACGGTGGCGCCGCCGCCGGCCACCGGCCTTCTTCGACCGGATTAGGTTTTCAGGTGGGTTCATTGAGAAAGAGGGAGCGACAGCTGGCGACTCTGCTGGGGAATATTCCCATCCTCAAGCGAGTCAATCCTAGCACCTGTTTGTTTCGATTTTAGGGTGTTTGTCTGTACACTTTACTTGCTTTATTTATGGCATTGTTGCATGTTTACTGTTTTATTATGTTTACTTGCTGTACGTATACTGTTGCCATATATTATGTGCTGGATTGTGCTGGATTTTTCTGTTTGGTGGGCAGGGTGTTCTGAGAGATAAGCCCATTAGGCAGGCTTGAGTGCACATATAGGACTAGAGTGGAAAGTAGTGTGGCCTACGTAGCGTCTTGGTATGTATGGTTTACACGAAATCCACACCCAGACGAGGTTTTCTCGGGAGATGTTCTGATTTGCGCGTCTTGTGCATTTCAGAATATCAACCTAGAAAGCTGTCGACTCTGGTGACCATTCCGAGGACTCAGTAGCGGCACTCCTCCCGAGATGTGATGAGAATGGCAGCCAGAAACAGCAAACCCAATACACATTCTCGATCTGAGGACCCAATGCTGGGAACTTACTATAGGATATCCTTTTTGGAAGGGAATCAGTGGAAGCGCTCCTCGATTGGCGATAGTACTGTACCTAGAAGGATGAATGTACTATTGCTTCTCGACCTCAGTTCCCGAAGCTGAGAACTTGCCATAGGATGCTTTCTTTTTTAGGGGAATCAGCTGAGGCCTCCTCTTTTGATGATGATGCCAAACCAGAAATGGTGAACGTATCATCATTTCTCAACCCTAGAGCCTGTGAAGCTGAGGATCCTCGCTTTTAATAGAACCCACACGTGAGAATGGGCGGGTGTTTACAGGTTTACAGGAAACCCTGACCTTCAACCTACCCGGTATTCTGGTCTTCTTATCAGTGTGGACTCATCAGCCTGGTATTATGGTATTATGATTATTCGGATATTCTGGTATTCCGATTATTCTGGTATTCTGGTATTCCAGTATTCTGATTATTTGGATATTCTGGCATTATCTTCAGAGTAGGCCTTCAAACTTATTCAGTCATCAGCACAACACTTATTCAGAATTTAGGGAAGCTTTGGTCCCATGTCTTTTGCATTCATAACTTTGCATTGCATTGCATCTTGCATCATTGTGCATACCTTTCTCTAGGCCAGAACAGTGAGCTCATCCATCATTTGTCCTCGACTTGCAGTTGATTTCTCGACCTTCGCATTGGACTTCAATCAATATTTTGGCAGAATCATGAACTCAGGAGAGCAGAATCAGTTTGTGACACAGGCCGATGTTGAATTAATGAGGAATCAGTTGGATCAACTTACGGAGGCTATGGCAGCCATGGCAAGAGGATATGCCAATGTTCAGAGAGCTGAGAATGCTATTCCACCTCCGGTGAACAATGTTGCTCAAGCTCAGCCTGTGCGAATCCCTGTTGAGGATCCTGTTATGCAAGAGCGTCTCATTGTCCGAGATGGACATTCATCTTCTCTTGATGCTGCAGACTATCAAAGTTTTGCATTCTCCGAGCCAGAGGTCCAAGGAGTGGTTCCAAATATGAAGCCTAAGGACCCACAATCTATAAAGTTTGACGAAAGATACCGTGTGTGGAAGAAAAGATTACAGCCCTGGAGAGGCGTGATACTCTTGATTTGAATGTTATGAGCATGTGTTTGGTGCCTGGCCTTGTGTTGCCTCCAAAGTTTGAGACGCCGAAGTTTAGGCAATACAAAGGGGATAGTTGTCCAAAACAACATTTGGTGATGTTCTGTTGAAGAATGACCTCATATGTCCATGATGACGAGCTTATGATTCACTGTTTCTAGGATAGTCTGAGTGGGGCATCATTGTATTTGTATATGCAGTTAAAAAGTGGTTGCATCAAATCATGGTCAGATTTAGCCAATGCCTTCGTGAAGCAATACAATTACAATCTTGACATGGCTCCCAGCCACATGCATTTGCAAGACTTGTCTCAAGCAGATAATGAGTCATTCCGAGGGTATGCTCAGCGATGGAGAGAGTTAGCCGCTCGTGTTCAACCACCGCTTATAGAAAGAGAATTGGTCGTGTAGCTCGGTTTTTTTGTGGTTGCGAATCACACCAGTTTGTTACTACAGTTCGATTCATTTTTTATCCTATTGTAAGCTGATTAAGGAAGGGAAATAGATGTCTCCGATTAACCCTGCTTGCATACTGAGTTTAAACAGTCAAAACGGTTGGTTTACAGATGCTATTCCAGAGATGGGGTCTCTCTTAGACTATTTTGTTCAAGTTCGAGAAGGTTTTGGTGGGAAAATGCGGATTCAGATGTTTTGATTGATCTGTGAGGATATGGGAACTGAGGTTTTTGATGTGGTGTGCTCGCTAAGATTTTGCAATCTTATGCCTACGTATTCCCGTTTAGCGAAACAGGGAAATCAGAGCGATTCGTAGTTCCTCCTAAAAGGTGTTTTGTGTTTTGTTCAAAGCCCAAGAGATGAAGCTAAAAAGAAATTTGTATCTTGTTAAAAGCCCAAAATGTGAAGCTAAAAGGGTTCGATAGAGAGAGAATTTGTCATCTCGAAAGAGGAGTTGTTGATGTTTGTATGCTGTGAGCCTAGCATGATTTGATGCTAAAAGGTTAATTGACTCAACAGGGGATATCTTTATACAAAGCCTAAGAGGAGGCTAAAAAGTTGACTTTTTCGGGTAAAAAGTTCTTTCTGTCTTGTACAAAGCCCAAGACGGAGGCGGAAAGGGTTGACTCAACAAGAGAATCTTTTATACTCAACAAGAGAGTGATTTTTATCTCGTACAAAGCCTGAGATGGAGGGTAAAAGGGTTGACTCAACAAGAGAATCTTTTATACTCAACAAGAGAGTGATTTTTATCTCGTACAAAGCCCGAGATAGAGGCTAAAAGGTTTGACTCAACTAGAGAATCTTTTATACTCAACAAGAGAGTGTGAAAAGGTTAACTCCGCTGGGGAGAATCATTGTACAAAGCCCAAGAGCAGGCTAGCTTCACTAAGGAAGGATCATTATATAAAGCCTAAGAGGAGGCTATCTTACTGCTAAGGACTTGTTGAAATCCCTAGGCAGGTCCAAGTAGGGAACTCTCATGAGAGAGACCGGGTTTCTTCCTATGTTTATAGGGTACTTGAGAATGTCTTTGAGACTCAAGAGGATTAGATTGTCCAAGTCTAGAGTTTTATCTTTGGTACTATTCCTAAGAGGAAGTATGTTTGCGGTATGAAGAACTAGACTCTGAGAGACTGCTCTAGTAAGATGACTAATTTATGTTCGTATACCTTTAAGAGGTCGTCCGGACAATTTCTACAAAGCCCAAGAGAAGGCGAGAATAACTTTTAAGAAGTCGAAGGGTCCTTGTACAATGCCCAAGAGGAGGCGGGGATGCTTCTAGGAAGCCCGTGGGTCCTTGTATTAAGCCCAAAAGGAGGCTGATGAACAGTTCCAGAAGGGGCTTCACTTGGAGCAATGGCCTTATGTATATGAACTGTTCAAGGGGGAAATCTTAGATCTAGTTGTCTAAAATTTTTGTAAAAGAAAACTCCTAACTGTTTAAGCTGTGTTAAAGGAGGGTGAAATGTCCGGGAGAACGTCGGGTGGAAGGAGATGGAATTTCTGCCTGATTCTAGACGTAGTGGTCGGGGAAACTCTAAATATCTATACTAGTATTACACAGTAGATATGAGTTTATCAAAGAAGACTTACAGTGAAACAGCCCCACAATACAGTTTATATATGTGAAAGCGGGTAAAGAAAGCATATAAACACTTACTCGGTTGTAGAGCTTCCATGCTGTTTGGTTAGTTGTTCAACAAAGAAAAATTGTAAACAACAGTATATTTAAAAATCAAAGGAGAAAGTATTTTGAAAAGAGGTTGGGGCTTACAGCTCAAGGAGAGGCCCAAGTTCCAACAGTGATTGTACTGTGGTTTGAAGTTTGTACAAGGACTTATACAAGTGACTGAGGCCCAAGGAAAGGTTTTCTGTACAAAGGGTTGGGTCTTACACTCTATTAGAGGCCCAAATATTTTATTTAAAGAAGATGGGGCTTACAACACGAGGGGAGGCCCAGATGATTTTCAGTTTGAAAATGGCGATCGCGCCGAGATTTTTGAAAAGCAGTGGGACTTATACAAGTGACTGAGGCCCAAAGTTTTTTTGGTTTAAAAAGAAGGGTTGGGTCTTACAGTCTATCAAGAGGCCCAAAGTGTTTGAAAAAAGTTTGATGAGGGTTAATTTGATCAAAACCCTAATTTGTTTTCAAAATATATTTTAATTGAATAAAAATTCAATTAAATGATCAAAATTTGTTAAACATGTGTGAAAACAAATTATGATCTTGGATCAATGTTCAAAAAATCATGTTTCTTCCTACAAAATGATTGGAAATCAATTAAGGTTAGAAAACAAAGAGAGAAAGAATCTTTTAAATGCTAAAAACATATAAAACATTAATTCTTTGCAAAAATATCAAATATATGAAATAAATAACATTTTTGGGATTTTTTGATAAAATAAAATATTTAAACATTTTTGTGAATTATTGCAAAAAGAATCAACTCAAAATCATTAAAACTCAGAGAGAAATTAATTTTTGAATCAATTAAATAAAATCACAAAATTCAAATATTTGAATTTGTGAAAATGGCGCCAAGAACAGGGCCAAGAACACACGCGTTTTTCTGCCTTGCCCAGATTTGCATTTTCTATCCAATCTCACTGAATACTTAATGGAATCACACAATCCACATATCAATCTGCTCGTTTTCACCTCACAATCATGTCTATCGCATTTAATTTCATTTATTTTAAGCATAAAACAAGAAATCAAGATAAAACCTAAAGAACCCTAAATTCTGCATGAAGGCTGAGGATTTTGATACATAATTCAAACAAAGCAATTGATTGAGGGGAAACATTCCGTGCATGATTATGAACATATGGCAAAAGTATTGTGCGAGGAAATATGCATGAATCCTGAAATAACCAAGTTGAGGCTTACCTCTATGCCGTGACAACAAGAGCAAAGTGATTTTTGAGCTGGAGGTGTTACAGATGAGTTATGATGATTTGAATAGCTTCCCTACACCATATGAAATGTGTTTGAATGCTTGAACTGATCTGCAATGGACTGGAATAGATTATGGCACCCCAGCTGCAACTTAATTGAAAATTTGAGCAACTGGCTGGTGATTCTGAGAAATCAGGGTTACAGTTGTGTGTTTGGTGTTTGATCAGCTCACATATGATGTTTATGAGGTGTGTGAGTGATTGGTTTGGTTGGAAATGCTCTCAAGCTCAAAACCCGATAGTGGCTTGCTTTGGAAGGTAAGATTAGAAATGAGAAGGTGATTTTAAGGAAATCATCTATTTGATGGCTTTGGTGTACTCAAACTGAGCACAAGTGAGCTCTATTTATAGTAGAGCAAGTTTGTTTTGGCTGCAATAGTGAATGGCAGCTGGTATATAGGTTTGGCCAATGTTGATCAATGAGAATCCAAGTCTCCTCTAGCCATTGACTAGAGGTTAGGGCACAGGCTATTGGTTCCCTTGGTCTTGGATAAGTCTTGACTGAATTCAGTTGGCTGAGGCTCAATTCATGCCACCTTGGTGCACCCATTGAAAGCTTGGAAACAAAATTGGAGTCTTGTCCCCCTTTTAGGCATTTTAGGTTTGGCATGCTATTTTTAGTTCCAATGACTTGGGAGGCTTGGATCAGTGTTTGTCCCCTTTAAATCTGATCCTCAAATGTGTCCAACATGATGACAAGGCTTAGAATTATCTGATTTTTCCAAATCGAGCCAAAGTGCAAAATTCTTCCTAGTCATGACAGTTTGCAGCAAGGCATGTTCATAGCATTGTATCTCTTAGCTCAGGTGGAATTTCATGGGGTTCTTGGCCATTTTGGAAAGCCCTCATATGATACAACAACTGTTTGATCATAGTTGGTTTTGATACTTTTTGGATCCAAGTGAAAAATGCCCCTACATTTTTGAAAAAGTGAAACAGATTCTGACTTAGTGAAAATTTCACTAAGTGTTGGAAAAAAGTGACATTCCCACTTTTTATGATTTTGGCCATTCCATAACTTAAAATCCATGAGGAATTGGAATGAGGTGTAGTTGAAGCTTTTGTAGAGTGTCATGAGAGCTACAAATCCATCTTTGGATCAGCCAAAATAGTTGCTTGGATCTCAAGTTATGATCCTTGGAAGTTGGTACCCTAGCCACTTTGTTCCATAACTTAAAAAAATTTCTAAGTTATTATGGTTACCTCTTTTACAAGTTATCCCGTTTTCTTTGATTTTTCTTGATGAATGTTGATTCCAATCACACATTAACATCATTTTAGGGTTAAGGAACCATAATTGTGAAAAATTTCAAAAAGTTAAAGTTTGACTTTTGTGCACAGTTGACTTTTTGTCAGATGAATTCCAAACTGTGCGATCCTCTATGAAATTAAGTCCTTGACCTAAATCAAACTTTATGGACATGTTCCATAGGTGTTATAGGGTGTATTGAATCATGTCCCAAGGTTTGGGAGCATGTCTTGTTCCAAAAGTCAACTTAGGGGTGAATTAGGTCAAGAAACCCTAATTCCCGATTTTTGCTGAATGCATCCCCTGAGGCTAAATTGACTTGATGATTGGGTCCATGAGGTCCCTTGGAGTATCTTAGGGTATGCTTTGAAGCATTGGCTCATGCCCAGAGGAAAATTTCTAGCTAGAGGCCCTGGTCGACCAAAACCTTGATTTGGTGACACTGGCGATCTTAAGGCTTAATCCACGGGGAATGCTGCAACCTTGTGCTTGATTCTTGATGTGGGAGTCCCCTTGATCCTTTGTGGGTGTTTGTGAGATTTAGACAAGTTGAAGATCATGTCATTTCTTGATTGATCTTTTGCCTAAGTGCTCTGCGAGGGTTTGAAACCCTAATCCTCGATTGTGAAGGATGCCTAAAAATCTTTGAGGATATTGATGAGGCATGTAAGTACATCCATATTGTGATGATGATTTTCACAATGATGGGGAATCTTAGTGGTCAAAATTTGGGGTATGATAGATGCCCCTATTTAATCTTCTTGGACCCGAAGGTGTGAATAACAAAGGTATTCGGGCATTCGGGGTGCAAGAGGATTAAATATCGGAATACCCGAAATTTTGATGGTGGTTATGAATGGTAGCTTGTGCATTCATCTTCTTTTTCTAAGCAATGATGCTTAGAAAAGGTAGAAACCCCCCATCGATCCTGGTCTTCAGCCAAGTAACTAGTCTTAATTTCTGATAAACTTCCCCTCGATCCCGGTTTCCTACCAGGGAGCTGGTCTTAGTTTCTGCAATGAACTTCCCCTCGATCCCGGTTTCCTGCCAGGGAACTGGTCTTAGTTTCTGATATAACTTCCCCGCGATCCTGGTTTCCTACCAGAGAACTGGTCTTAGTTTCTGATAAACTTCCTCGCGATCCTGGTAGGAACCAGGAACTGGTCTTAGTTTCTTTTGTGAACTTCCCCTCGATCCTGGTTTCCTACCAGGAACTGGTCTTAGTTTCTTTTGTCAATAAACTTTCTTGACAAGGAATGCTATTTGTAGCGGTTTCCCTCAAACTTCTCGCCGAATTTTCCTGGAGATATGCCATTTGATGGGAAAAAGTTTTGATGTCAGACTAGCTGGGGAACCCATTCATCTGAGCTGTAGAGGTGTACAACTTCTCAGTTGGAGACGCCATTTGTCGACTCTACTGGGGAAAACGGGTCTCTTGGAAGACTGCTTTCCATTTGGGGATATTACATCATACTTTTCCTCGAGGTCTCCTTGTAGGAAATGCCATATGAGGTAGTCCAATTTGGAGGTGCTGATGACCTTTCCGTTAGCGAATCTTTCAGAGAAAAACTGTTGTAATGCCGAATCTTCGGTTTGAGAGGCTTTCTCTGGGGATTTTCCTTAATCCGGGAAAGCGAAAATGTCATCTTCAATGGCGAAGAGTGACGTTCGTTGAATGCCTTCTGTTTTTTCAGAGGTTCAAGTTATTAAAGTGGTCGAGGACCGGCTCTATTCCAGAAATAAACTGGAAGAGAAATTGCTCAGATGATTCACTTCCTAACGAGGAAAGAACTGACAAATCGATTGGCAAGAGGACTTTTATCACTAGGGGATGAGACCGACCAGAGCGATAGTGATATGATATGAATATGCATGTAAAACAATAATGCATGATGTATGTATGTATATGCTGACAAAACTGACACAACACACAGATTAGTTGATGAATGCGACTGGATACTCGGCCACTGCAGGGGGCGAAGAGGTATCGTTTGGTTCACGGTAGTAATTCTTCCTTGCTTAGGAGAGATAGTCCCTGCGGGGAATACTTTTGGTCGGGCTTAGGAGATAAGAACTCTGTCGGGGGCGTCAGACGGGATATCCGCATCTGATACAGCTGATCCTTCGTTCAGGCGTACTGGTTTGAGAAGGAGTACTTTGATTCTGCACTTTGAAGCTTAACCGTCTTTGGAGAAGCGATCGATGTTCTTTCGATGTTCACCCGTCAAAAGAAAATTCCATCTTTATTTTAAAAGCAGGACAAGTTTTAACAAGTAAATTCATTTTTGTTTTATTTCAAGAATCACTTATCATATTAAAACATGTCATTCTATAAAGCTAAAACAAATGAGAATTACAAACAAAAGCACAAGGGCTCAAATTTTATTGATAGGATGGAAATCAGCCAAGCGCGGGATTCCAAAGAGTATTTACAAAGTTAGAAAATGGTAATTTACAAGGAAAAGGGCTACGTCGAAACATAACGATCACTATCCTTCTTCCAACTTTGAATTCTGGGCATCTTAAGCTTCAGTCGAAGATGACTTTGAATGGAGATTTCTGAAGAGTGGCATCACTGCTGCTGGGAACTTGCCCTTTTACTGAACGTAGTTACTTGCCATGAATCCCTAATTTTTGCCTGGATTGTACTTGGAGATTTCCAATCCACCGGGATGATTTTTGATCATGTGTCTCATTTTTGCCTGGATCGCCCTTTCGGGTTTTCAATCCACCGAGACTTTTTCTCTTTTTTTTTTCTTTTTTTAGGCGAAGTATTTCTTGACTACATCAGCGTTTGTGGGGTTGGCAAATTCTTTTCCGTCCATGGTTGCAAGTCTCAAGGCATCGCCTGAGAAAGCTTCCATGACCACGTAGGGGCCGTCGTAATTCGGAGTCCATTTGCCCCGAGAATCAGTGAGGAATGATTGTATCTTCTTGAGCACGAGGTCTCCTTTCTTGAAGATACGAGGCAAGACCTTTTTGTCAAAGGCTTTCTTCATTCTTTGTTGATACAACAGACTATGGCATAGAGCCGTTATCTGCTTTTCTTCAATCAGATTCAGTTCGTCGCGTAGACTTTGACACCATTAAGCTTCGGTGAGCTTGGCTTCCATCAATACCCAAATTGATGGGATTTCTACTTCTACGGGGAGCACTGCTTCCATGCCATATACTAGAGAGAAAAGGGTTGCCCCTGTTGAAGTGCGGACAGATGTACGATAACCGTGAAGAGCAAAGGGTAGCATTTCGTGCCAGTCTTTGTAGGTTATAACCATCTTTTGAATGATCTTCTTGATATTCTTGTTAGCCGCTTCTACCGCTCCGTTCATCTTTGGTCGGTAGGGAGATGAGTTATGGTGTTCGATCTTGAACTCAGTGCACAACTCCTTCGTCATCTTATTGTTCAAGTTAGATTCATTGTCAGTAATGATCTGGCTAGGAACACCATAACGGCAGATGATATTGATCTTGATAAAGCGGACTACCACTTGTCGGGTTACATTGGCGTACGACGATGCTTCGACCCACTTGGTGAAATAGTCAATGGCTACTAGAATGAACCGATGTCCGTTTGAAGCCTTAGGTTCAATCATGCCAATCATGTCGATTCCCCATATAGAAAAAGGCCATGGGGAAGAGAGAGCTTTGAGATGCGTTGGCGGTACATGGATTCTGTCGGAGTATATCTGACACTTGTGACACTTTCTCATGTACTTGTAGCAGTCGGATTCCATGGTCAACCAGTAGTACCCGGCCCTTAGAATTTTTCTCGCCATTGTGTGTCCGTTGGCATGAGTGCCAAAGGAACCTTCATGAATTTCTTTTATCAGCATGTTTGCTTCTGGTCTGCCCACACATCGGAGTAGGACCAAATCAAAGTTTCTCTTATAGAGAGTGTCACCGCTCATGAAGAAGTTTCCAGCCAGTCTTCTGAGGGTTTTTCTGTCTTTTCTGGATGCCCCAGGTGGGTAATCCTGTTTCTGAAGGAAGCATTTGATATCATGATACCAAGGTTTGTCGTCTATGACTGCTTCAATCGCAAAGATGTACACGGGCAGTTCTAGGTGCATGATGTCGATCTTCGGTAAGTCATTCCATTGACCTACAGTAATCATGGAGGAGAGAGTGGCTAATGCATCAGCCATGTGATTTTCCCCATGAGGGATGTGATGAAACTCAACTCTGTTGAAGAAAGGTAGCAACCTTCTTGCATAGTCTTTGTAAGGAATCAATCCTGATTGGTATGTGCTCTAATCTCCTGTGATCTAATTGATGACCAGGGCTGAATCGCCGTAAACATCCAAGTTCTTGATCCTCAAGTCGATCGTTTCTTCGAGACCCATGATACAAGCTTCGTATTTGGCCTCGTTGTTCGTACACTTGAACGTCAGTCGAGCGGTGAAAGGAATATGGGTACCCTGAGGGGTTATGATGATTGCCCCAATTCCATTTCCGTAACTGTTGACAGCTCTGTCAAAAATAAGTCCCCATTGGGAACCTGGTTCTGGCCCTTCACTGGGTAGCGGTTCATCGCAATCTTTCATCTTTAAGTACATAACATCTTCGTCTGGGAAGTCAAATTCGACTAATCCTTGATCGTCAATCGGTTGATGAGCCAAATGATCGGCTAAAACACTTCCTTTAACAGCTTTTTGAGCATGGTATTCGATGTCATACTCTGATAACAACATCTGCCAACGGGCAATTCTTCCCGTGAGAGCAGGTTTTTCGAAGACATACTTGATCGGATCCATTTCGGGGATTAACCAATTAGTATGGCGAATCATGTACTAGCGAAGACGTTTAGCTACCCAAGCCAAAACACAATAAGTTTTCTCAAGCATAGTGTACCGAGTCTCGCAGTCGGTGAATTTCTTGCTCAAATAGTAGATGGCAGACTCTTTTCTTTTGGTTTCGTCTTGTTGGCCAAGTACACAACCCATTGAGTCTTCCAAGACTGTTAGGTAAATGATCAGTGGTCTTCCTTCCACTGGAGGTGATAGAATCGGCGGGTTCAACAGATATTCCTTGATACTGTCGAAGGCGGTTTGGCAGTCTTCTGTCCAAACACAATCCTGATCTTTTTTGAGTAACTTGAAGATCGGCGCACAGGTTGCGGTCATGAGAAATATAAATCTGGAGATGTAATTTAAACGTCCCAGGAATCCTCTGACTTGTTTTTCAGTCTGTGGAGAAGGCATTTCTTGAATGGCCTTGACTTTGTGAGGATCGACCTTAATTCCTTTCTGGCTGACGATGAACCCTAACAGTTTCCCTGAACGAACACCGAATGTACACTTGTAAGGATTCAAACAGAGTTTGAATTTTCTTAGACGTTCGAACAATTTTGACAGATGTTCAACGTGCTCATTCTCTGTTTTTGATTTGGAAATCATATCATCGACATATACCTCGATTTCCTTGTGTATCATGTCATGAAACAGAGTAGTCACGGCCCTTTGATAGGTCGCCCCAGCATTCTTTAAACCGAACGGCATCACCTTGTAACAAAAAGTACCCCATGGGGTGATGAATGAAGTTTTCTCCATGTCTTTCGGCGCCATTTTGATTTGATTATATCCCGAGAATCCATCCATGAAGGAGAAAACTTGGAACTTTGTTGTACTGTCTACCAGTATATCGATGTGTGGTAAAGGAAAGTCGTCCTTTGGACTAGCCTTGTTCAGATCTCTGTAGTCTACGCACATTCTGACCTTTCTGTCCTTCTTCGGAACAGGTACTATGTTGGCTAGCCATTGAGGATATTCTGATGTAGCGAGAAAACCCGCGTTGATCTGTTTCTGTATTTCCTCTTTGATCTTAAAGACCTTGTCCGGGTGAGTCCGTCTCAATCTTTGTTTCACCGGAGGACATTCTGATTTCAATGGTAGATGATGTTCCACGATGCTGGTATCCAACTCTGGCATGTCCTGATAGGACCAAGCGAATACATCCGGAAACTCTTTGAGAAGCTTTATCAAACTTTCTTTGATAGTTGGACTGAGCAGTGCCCCAATCTTGACTTCTTTTCTCTCTTCTTCTGAACCCAAGTTAATGGTTTCCAACGGCTCTTTGTGAGGTTTAATGGACCTTTCTTCCTGTCCGAGTAATCAAGAGATCTCTTCTGGAATTTCTTTGTCATTTTCTTCTTCATCCCCAAATATCGGGAATTCAAAGTTAGGAGAAGGCATCCGATCGCGTGTTTCAATGGGGTGTAAAACAAGCAGTCTGCAAGACGTGATAATTGATTTTAAGAAGAGATTGAGAGAATGCAAGAGTGCAGTGTATTTTCTGAAAAATGCTTATTGTTATTTTGTTTTGTTTTTTAGGATTACCATTTTCTGAAAAAGCAAAAAGAGAAAACAGCAATGAAATGCGGAAATTACAGAACGACGTTATTTTATTTATGATCAGTCGATTCTTGAAACTACAGCCCTATAAAACAAAACTTTGTCGCTCTGGGCAAAGCGAAGAGGGAACATTTACAGAAAGTGAGCCATATAAAAACATCTGTTTCACCTGGGCAAGATGAAAGGTTAAGATAAAGACGGAAATTACTTAGACTGGTGAACGACTTTCGGAACATCGACAGCAACCCATTGGCGGCGAACTCCTCGGTGAATCACAAAGTCTGGTACCTTCTTTCTTGGCTTGTCCTCAGAAATGACGCTGATTTCTGGCAGAGCAGGATCATTGGAATCTGTCTCCCAGGCAGAGTTGTCGTAGGAGGATTCTTCAGCTGTACTTTGCACAATATTTGTGCTCTCAGGTATATCTCCCCATCCAGTCGGTAGGATGTCTTCGAAACTGATACGAGAGCTTTCTGGAGCGGTGTATTTGACCATGAAGTCGTATTTGCCACTCGGTTCTCCTAAGGTATCCCACGTCTCTGTGGAACTGGATGAGTCATCTCTTTCAATGACGTTGTCCTCAGGAAAAGCGTAGTTGATGAAGTCTATCCCTGCAAATTTTGCAAATTCGTCGTCATGTTGGGCATTTTTAGAATATCCTGAGTGTTGATCCCATGATTCCGTGGGGACACAGGTATTCTTTTCAATGATGCTTAGCTGGTAAGCGTCGTCTGGCTAACTCCTCTGCCCCAAGTCTCCTGGATACGGCTGCCACATAGGCAGACCATCCATCAGGCCAAAATATTCAAAGTTGTCTTTCATTGAAGTCTCTTCGTCCAACGAGTTTAGCGGAGCACAACATCCCTCTGGGTCATAATCTTCGTAGATCATTCGGATGTCTGTCCTTGGTATGTCTCGCGGGTTCTGCGCGGGATAGCAAAATGGCATATGCATTTCATCCGTAGATACATAATCATCCTCTTTGAGATAGGACTTCCATTCTTCATCTGTATCGGAGGAGTTTCCCTCGTTGATGGTATGCACTTCTTGTGACACTGGGTGAAGGAAACCTCCACTATGGAAGAAGTCTTGAATGGGACGAAGACTTTCATCGTTGATAGCAGCCTGAGTACAGTTTAAGGAGAAACCAAGACCCTTCTTCGTCTTGTTGTCACTAGGAATGACAAGCTGTCCCCATCCTGTTATATTGGTACTTTTGACTGCCTTGAGAGCATCTTTGTATGAGGAAATTGAAGTTCATCTTTCTGATTGATTGTCGTGTAGCGAAAGCGCTTGGAACTGAGTTCCAATTACTTCCTCTGGTTCTACAACAGTGGATGATGATAAGTTACTCACAAGCAAGGCTTGCTCTCCACAGACTGTGACGAGTTTGTCGTTCTTGACGAACTTCAGCTTTTGGTGAAGTGTCGAAGTGACTGCCCCAGCCTAGTGTATCCAAGGTCTTCCTAATAAGCAACTGTATGCTTCCCGGATGTCCATGACCTGGAAAGTGACTTGAAAAGTGTGAGGACCAATAGTTATGGGAAGATCGACTTCACTGATAACCGTTTTTCGGGATCCATCAAATGCTTTGACGATGACCTCGCTGGCTCTCATCGGAGATCCTTGGTATGATAATTGTGTCAATGTAGACTTTGGCATTACATTCAGGGCTGACCCTGTGTCTACCAGTACGCTGGCCAAATCATCGTCCTGGCAGTTGACTGTGATATTGAGTGCCATGTTATGACGGTGGCCCTCTTCTGGTAATTCTTCATCACTAAATCCCAAGTTATTGCAGGAAGTGATGTTTGAGACTATGCTATCGAATTGTCTGATTGTCACATTTTGTTCCACAAAGGCTTGCTCTAAGACTTTATGTAGAGCTTCCCTGTGAGCTCCGGAATTAAGTAGAAGTGATAGCACTGAGATCTTTGAAGGAGTTTGCAACAGTTGATCAACAATGTTGTATTCACTCTTCTGGATGAGCATCAGCATCTCATCGTTGTTCTTTGAAAGGTCGGGATCATTGGATTGATTGACTGGTGGATTAGGAACTTCTGTTTGAGGTTCCTTTTCTCTGATAGGTTCTCCAACTCCTCGGTTAAAGATTCGACCACTCCGTGTTACTCGACTGATGTCTACAATATTCATGACGGAGGGTAATGGAATTTCCTTTCCATTTTCAATTGTTGTTGCACCGTATTTGTAAGGAATAGCCTTAGTTGATTCATACGGTAGCGGTCCTAGTAGATAGACAACTACATGAGCCTTCTGATTCTTCTGACCATCGTAGACAATCTCAATTGGTTCCTGGTTGAGAACCTTTCTACTGTTAATAAAAGGAACGATGGTGCAAACATCTTTAATCCTTTCATGATCCGAGATCCCGATAACGTCCTAAATTTGATCAGCTAGATAGTTTGGCGTCAAAGAGATTGACCCAGCACTTGAACATGGTTGAGTTTTTCGACGGTCCATCTGACATTGAAGTGTCGCTCGCACAAGGTAGCACCCTTGATTATCTTCTGAGCAAACTCTACAGCATTCATAGTTATGTGGTGGCACCCGGCCATGTCTGCTTTGAATGCAGTGTAACCTTACTAGGTCTGTCTTCATTGACCGAACATCCTGATTTGGGTACCTAGTAGGGTTCCCGTTAGTAATGCTGACTTATGTGCCTTCATCTAAATAGATCAGAAGCCACCAGTGGTTCAACAAGTGTTGAAGTGTTCTTTGGACAAGGGCACAACCTTGATCGTTTTCACAGCCTGCCTACAGTTTTGATAATCATGTGATTCCAGGAAGCTGAGCCGAACCTGCTTAGCGTGTAACTCCACCAAGCTGGTACTCATTAAGCGAATGTCAAAGATCTGAATCATATTAATTTGATGATGATTCCGATCGTGGTAATCTTGAATCCATCCAAGATTCATCTGAAGCTGAAGGGCCTCTTGTATGAAAGAGCATCCCTGATTGTTCGTTGAGTAGATCAGGCAAGCCTTGTAATCGTGCCGCGGCAGATCGTGATGTTGGCTTTACCTTGAGTGCATTGCCACCAAGTTGTCATTCATTACTAGAATGTTGCGATTCTGAATGATGTTGGAATTCGTACAGATCATGTTGACCCCACGAACTCAGTGTTCCTGGATCCATCTGAGATCCATCTATTCCTATAGAGATGATTGCACTACCGAACATCCTTGATTGTCTTTAGAAGAGATATCACACTGGTGATAATTATGAGGTGGCACATGGCCGTATCCGCTCTGTCTATAATGTATCTTGACCAGATTGGTCCTCAATAAGAGTACATCATGAATTTGATAGTTGTGGTTAGACTCTCCCTCTATCAAATTGACTGCAGCTTTCTCGTGTTGAGGCAGCGGGTTTGTGAGAACATTAGGATTTGTATCCTTGAAGGATAAGACCCCACTCCTGACGAGCTTTTGAACATCAGATTTAAAACTGAGACAGTTTTCTATGTTGTACCCTTGTCCTCCCTGAGGGTAAGGGCATGTCTGATCCGCTTTGAACCAAAAAGGCAGATTTTCCGGTATTGCAAGAGGAGACCTAGTTTGGACGTGCCCCTTGGCTAATAGTAGTGGAAACAGTTCTGCGTACACCATGGGTACAGGATCAAACCCCGGAGGACGCGTTGCATGGTTGTTGTTGTTGTATGGAGGATGAGCCTGCTGAAGAGGCTGTTGTATCCTTTGCTGAAATTGCTGTTGAGTCGGGTGGCTTTGAGCAACCTGAGGTTGATACATAGGAACAGGCGCAAAGTTGATAGCAGGAGTTACAGCTACTACTAGTTGGTACCGTCACCTTAACTTTTCGCGAGAGATATTCCCAATATCTTGCTCTTTTTTCTTAGAGAAAGTTTTACCTTATTGTTTTGTACTGCTAGATAGTCCAGCCTCTTTGGCTAAACATCCTTCTCGGACTGCTTCTTCGAGACGAACTCCCATGTTCACCATCTCGGTAAAATCACTGGGCGCACTGGCGACCATTCTATCGTAATAAAATGAGCTCAAGGTCTTTAAGAAGATCTTTGTCATCTCTTTTTCCTCAAGAGGTGGACAAATCTGAGCAGCAATTTCACGCCATCTCTGAGCGTATTCTTTAAAGGTTTCCTTGTCCTTTTGTGACATTGATCTGAGTTGATCTTTGTCTGGTGCCATGTCCAAGTTATATTTGTACTGTTAAACGAAGGCAGTGCCAAGATCTTTGAAAGTGGCGATCTTAGTGCGGTTTAATCCCATGTACCATTTGAGTGCGGCACCGGTTAAACTATCTTGAAAGTAGTGGATCAGTAGCTATTGATTCTTTGTCTGTGCTGACATTCTCCGAGCGTACATCACCAAATGACTTTGAGGGCAAGAGTTACCCTTGTACTTTTCAAATTTAGGCACTTTGAACTTGCGCGGAACTTGCACATCAGGGACCAAGCAAAGGTCGGCGATGTCCTTTCTGAATAGATCCTGACCGTGAATAGCCTGCAGTTCTTTCTGCATTTCTAGGAATTGTTCCTGGAATTCCTTCATTCTGTCATCCATACTTGTATTTCCAACATAATGTATCTGTGGAATCGGTCCTTCCGGGACAGTATGTACCACGGGTGGTGGTAGAGTCAATACGGCGGTGACTTTTGGCGCTTGTCCATCCCGAAGTTTGTAACCTTCAGGAGTTACTGTCATTCCTCTTCCGTCTCCATTTCCCTGAAGTCTATAACCTTTAGGAATTGCTGTTATTGCTCTGGCTTCTTCGCCTCCCTGAAGTTTGTAACCTTCAGTCCCAGCGATTCCCGCTGCGGTTTCCGGGTTTTCCATGACCGGCGGAATGTATCCCTCGGGGATAAAGTTGAAAGGCATGCCCCAGGGCCGACCCTTAGGCATGATGTATCGAGGATCATATGTCTCCCCAATAGGTGTAGATGTGATTTTCGAGATCACGGTCTGCTGTTGTTGCCCCTGAGCTGTTGCCAGGGATTGCATGTCATCCTGGATTTTCCTTAAATCCTCCTTTAGAGCGTCGATTTCTTCTCTCAGCTCTCTGTTCTCTTCCTCGAGTTCACTCATCTTCTTTTGTCGATTGGACCGAGTATTGTACGAATGAGACAGTTTGACTCTAGAAACCGAGACACAAATGTGAGATTCGAAGACAAGAGGAAAACGCTTACGCGAGAATAATGAATGATATGCAATGATATTTATGTATTTTTTATTTAATCAAAATAAACTCTGACAATTGGATTGTAAATATCAAACAGTGGGGAAACCCCGTTTTATTGAATTCAACAAGTGCGGAAATGGAAATACAGTAGATTACAAAGTGCGGAAAAAGGAAATCTAAGCTAATGGGTCCCGAGCCCTCTCCGAGGAGTGCTCAGGTGCTGATTCTGGTGGTTTCCTTTTCTTTGACCGGGGCTCTTGGGCCATTGTCGGGTTGTCGTTCCTTTGCCAAGTGAAAGGAGCGAGCAAATTCCTTTGGTATTCTTGATTTTCTACAGCATGTTGCTCCAAAATCTCGATCAGAGCATCCTTTTCTTTTAACAGCTGTTGCATTCGGTTACACTGCACGTTGAGAATGCGGTACTTGTTCTTCCAAGACCTCCTTTCTTGTTGAACTTTGTTGAGCGTAACATGAAGTTTTTCCGTATCAGACATAAAGTACATGACAGATTCCTTTAGCAGAAGAACTCCGTGACGAGGGTAAGGCATCCTCAGCTTGAGAGCTCTAGTTTGTACCCAGTGGAGATAAGGTACCACCGAAACACAATCTGGTTTTCCCAGAGACTCTCGTCCTTTCTTGTGAACATGTTTCCAGGCGTGCACTATTTCTGTCTTTAGCGCTCTGTCATTTTCTCCTTCTTTGAAGAAAAGACCTTCCAGATGAGCATTACGTGGGACATGCCTCATCGGGTATCCAAATTGACAACGAACCAAACCGGATGGTAATTGATTCCTCCTTTAGTTCCTAAAAGGGGTACGTTGGGGAAGTTTCTATAACGGTCGATGATCCTGATCCCGTCATAGATCTGATTGTGCCAATCGATATCAGAGTTGGTAAGAGCCATGATTCTCTGTGACCAATGTAGAGCACTCTTATGATCCCAAAAAGTAGTAGACTTAGGTAAGTGGGAAGTGAACCATTTGTATGGCAGGGGTACACAGCATGTGATCATTCCTCCGCTATACAAATTCCTTAGATGTACAGAGTGATAAGCATCTGCGAGCAAGGTCGGCACAGGATTTCCAATGAGAAAAACCTTAATGGCGTTGATATCGATGAAGTCATCAATGTTGGGAAACAAAAATAACCCGTAGGTGAGCAGAACGAAGACGCTTTCGAAAGCAGTAACATTCCCTATACTAGCGAAGTATAGAGCCTTCTTTACCAGAAACTTGGCTGGTAAACCTGAGATTCCACCCTTAGCGGTCATGTGAGTCCTGACTTCCGACTCGTCCAAATGGATTGCTCTTGCAATGGTTTGATCCTTTGGAATTTCTTCCAGTCCAGAAAAGGGAGCTTGATCAGTAATGGGTAAGTTAGTCAGGTGAGAATACTCCTCCAGCGTTGGTGCGAGCTGGTAATCCGGGAATGTGAAACAGTGATAGACCGAATCGTAGAACTGAATGAGCACGACCATGATTCCTTCAATTACATGGACCCTTAACAGAGACAGCAGCCTCTGTATTTGGCTCTGAAAGCATCAGGGTTAGTGATCATCCTTGCTAATCCTCTCAAATCCTCTAGTTTTGGAACCTTGAAGGTGTACTGGTGAGTTCTCCTTCTATCGAAATCCATTAGCGCAATCTTTCTCTCTGATATTTGCAATCATTGTCTTAGTTTAATTTGAAAAAGAGAGACTAGAAGAGACAGTTTTTTCTTTGTTTAATGTTTTTTAAATGAATGTATGAATGCTGCACACAAAAACATAGAAAGAACATGGGGTCAAAGGGTCGGTGTCATGAAGTCAAGGCTCTACCCATCCCCAAAGGTTTTATACTGGTGATTTTTTGTACCTGTCTCTCAAAATCATTGATTCTTGAAATAACATCAGCGGGCTGGGAACCGTGCTAGGTGATGTATTTCAGAGAAATCTCAAATGAGGGTAGTATCGTGTGACAACTATTTCCGATAGCTTCTGCACTACTGAATGTTTTTAGTCTACTAACTCCTCAGCTTCTCAGATAACCCAATCGACCGCACTACTTTCAACAACCGAAGTCGTATAGGCAATGTATCTGCAAAGGGAGTCTCCACTGAGGTTGATGGTCGACCGAGATCTCTTATTTGGAATTCACTTCCTGTAAGATTACTCATTTTTTGATCACCTGTCTTAGGTGTATTCTCAATCTTTCCACATGCGGCATCACACGCATTCCCATTAGCAGAAAAATAAACATAGATATCAATTAGGAAAAACAGTATATATATTTGTCCTAACATCCTAGACCTTGGAAGAGCTATGAATCTTATGATCCTAAGAAATGGCTCCCCGGCAGAGTCACCATTCTTGTGGTATTCCCCAAACTTAAAGGTTTCGACCTAAGAGCCTAGCAATGACAACAAAAGGCATTCAGTCCCCAGCAGAGTCACCATTTTTCTATAGCTCGGCTTTTTTGTGGTTGCGAATCACACCAGTTTGTTACTACAGTTCGATTCATTTTTTATCCTATTGTAAGCTGATTAAGGAAGGGAAATAGATGTCTCTAATTAACCCTGCTTGCATACTGAGTTTAAACAGTCAAAACTGTTGGTTTACAGATGCTATTCCAGAGATAGAGTCTCTCTTAGACTATTTTGTTCAAGTTCGGGAAGGTTTTGGTGGGAAAATGCAGATTTGGATGTTTTGATTGATCTTTGAGGATATGGGAACTGAGGTTTTTGACGTGGTGTGCTCGCTAAGATTTTGCAATCTTATGCCTACGTATTCCCGTTTAGCGAAACAGGGAAATCAGATCGATTCGTAGTTCCTCCTATTCTATGGGAGGAAAAAGGTGTTTTGTGTCTTGTTCAAAGCCCAAGAGATGAAGCTAAAAGGAATTTTGTATCTTGTTCAAAGCCCAAGATGTGAACCTAAAAGGGTTCGATAGAGAGAGAATTTGTCATCTCTAAAGAGGAGTTGTTGATGTTGGTATGCTGTGAGCCTAGCATGATTTGATGCTAAAAGGTTAATTGACTCAACAGGGGATATCTTTATACAAAGCCTAAGAGGAGGCTAAAAAGTTGACATTTTCGGGGAAAAAGTTCTTTCTGTCTTGTACAAAGCCCAAGACGGAGGCGAAAAGGGTTGACTCAACAAGAGAATCTTTTATACTCAACAAGAGAGTGATTTTTATCTCGTACAAAGCCCGAGATGGAGGCTTAAAGGGTTGACTCAACAAGAGAATCTTTTATACTCAACAAGAGAGTGATTTTTATCTCGTACAAAGCCCGAGATGGAGGCTAAAAGGTTTGACTCAACAAGAGAATCTTTTATACTCAACAAGAGAGTGTGAAAAGGTTAACTCCGCTGGGGAGACTCATTGTACAAAGCCCAAGAGCAGGCTAGCTTCACTGAGGAAGGATCATTATACAAAGACTAAGAGGAGGCTATCTTACTGCTAAGGACTTGTTGAAATCCCTAGGCAGGTCCAAGTAGGGAACTCTCATGAGAAAGACCAGGTTTCTTCCTATGTTTATAGGGTACTTGAGAATGTCTTTGAGACTCAAGAGGATTAGACTGTCCAAGTCTAGAGTTTTATCTTTGGTACTATGCCTAAGAGGAAGTACGCTTGCGGTATGAAGAACTAGACTCTGAGAGACTGCTCTAGTAAGATAACTAATTTCTGTTCCTATACCTTTAAGAGGTCGTCGGGATAATTTGTACAAAGCCTAAGAGAAGGCGAGAATAAATTTTAAGAAGCCGAAGGGTTCTTGTATGAAGCCCAAGAGGAGGCATAGAAAACTTCTAGGAAGTCGAAGGATCCTTGTACAACGCCCAAGAGGAGGCGGGGATACTTCTAGGAAGCCCGTGGGTCCTTGTATTAAGCCCAAGAGGAGGCTGATGAACAGTTCCAGAAGGGGCTTCACTTGGAGCAATGGCCTTCTGTATATGAACTGTTCAAGGGGGAAATCTTAGATCTAGTTGTCTAAAATTATTGTAAAAGAAAACTCCTAACTGTTTAAGCTGTGTTAAAGAAGGGTGAAATGTTCGGAAGAACGTCAGGTGGAAGGAGATGGAATTTCTGCCTGATTCTACACGTAGTGGCCGGGGAAACTCTAAATATCTATACTAGTATTACACAGTAGATATGAGTTTATGAAAGAAGACTTACAGTGAAACAGCCCCACAATACAGTTTATATATGTGAAAGCGGGTAAAGAAAGCATATAAACACTTACTCGGTTGTAGAGCTTCCATGTTGTTTGGTTAGTTGTTCAACAAAGAAAAATTGTAAACAACAATATATTTCGAAATCAAAGGAGAAAGTATTTTGAACAGAGGTTGGGGCTTACAGTTCAAGGAGAGGCCCAAGTTCCAACAGTGATTGTACTATAGTTTGAAGTTTGTACAGGGACTTATACAAGTGACTGAGGCCCAAAGAAAGGTTTTCTGTACAAAGGGTCGGGTCTTACACTCTGTTAGAGGCCCAAAGATTTTATTTAAAGAAGATGGGGCTTACAACAAGAGGGGAGGCCCAGATGATTTTCAGTTTGAAAATGGCGATCGCACCGAGATTTTTGAAAAGCAGTGGGACTTATACAAGTGACTGATGCCCAAAGTTTTTTTGGTTTAAAAAGAAGGGTTGGGTCTTACACTCTATCAAAAGGCCCAGAGTGTTTGAAAAAAAGTTTGATGGGGGTTAAATTGATCAAAACCCTAATTTGTTTTCAAAATATATTTTAATTGAATAAAAATTCAATTAAATGATCAAAATTTGTTAAACATCTGTGAAAACAAATTATGATCTTGGATCAATGTTCAAAAAATCATGTTTCTTCCTACAAAATGATTGGAAATCAATTAAGGTTAGAAAACAAAGAGAGAAAGAATATTTTAAATGCTAAAAACATATAAAACCTTAATTCTTTGCAAAAATTTTAAATATATGAAATAAATAACATTTTTGGGATTTGTTGATAAAATAAAATACTTAAACATTTTTATGAATTATTGCAAAAAGAATCAACTCAAAATCATTAAAACTCAGAGAGAAATTAATTTTTGAATCAATTAAATAAAATCACAAAATTCAAATATTTGAATTTGTGAAAATGGCGCCAAGAACAGGGCCAAGAACACGCGCGTTTTTCTGCCTTGCCCAGATTTGCGTTTTCTATCCAATCTCACTGAATACTTGATGGAATCACACAATCCACATATCAATCTGCTCGTTTTCACCTCACGATCATGTCCATGGCATTTAATTTCATTTGTTTTAAGCATAAAATAAGAAATTAAGATAAAACCTCAAGAACCCTAAATTCTGCATGAAGGCTGAGGATTTTGATACGCGATTCAAACAAAGCAATTGATTGAGGGGAAACATTCCATGCATGAGTATGAACATATGGCAAAAGTATTGTGCGCGGAAATATGCATGAATAATGAAATGACCAAGTTGAGGCTTACCTCTATGCCGTGACAGCAAGAGCAAAGTGATTTTTGAGATGGAGGTGTTACAGATGAGTTGTGATGATTTGAACAGCTTCCCTACACCATATGAAATGTGTTTGAATGCTTGGACTGATCTGCAATGGAATGGAACAGATTATGGCACCCCAGCTATAACTTGATTGAAATTTTGAGCAACTGGCTGGTGATTCTGAGAAATTAGGGTTACAGTTGTGTGTTTAGTGTTTGATCAGCTCACATATGATGTTTATGAGGTGTGTGAGTGATTGGTTTGGTTGGAAATTCTCTCAAGCTCAAAACCCGATAGTGGCTTGCTTTGGAAGGCAAGATTGGAAGTGAGAATGTGATTTTGAGGAAAGCATCTGTTTGATGGCTTTGGTGTACTCAAACTGAGCACAAATGAGCTCTATTTATAGTAGAGCAAGTTTGTTTTGGCTGCAATAGTGAATGGCAGCTGGTATATAGGTTTGGCCAATGTTGATCAATGAGAATCCAAGTCTCTTCTAGCCATTGACTAGAGGTTAGGGCACAGGCTATTGGTTCCCTTGGTCTTGGATAAGTCTTGACTGAATTCAGTTGGCTGAGGCTCAATTCATGCCACCTTGGTGCACCCATTGAAGGCTTGGAAACAAAATTGGAGTCTTGTCCTCCTTTTAGGCATTTTAGGTTTGCATGCTATTTTTAGTTCCAATGACTTGGGAGGCTTGGATCAGTGTTTGTCCCCTTTAAATCTGATCTTCAAATGTGTCCAACATGATGACAAGGCTTGGAATTATCTGATTTTTCCAAATCGAGCCAAAGTGCAAGATTCTGCCTAGTCATGACAGTTTGCAGCAAGGCATGTTCATGGCATTGTATCTCTTAGCTCAGGTGGAATTTCATGGGGTTCTTGGCCATTTTGGAAAGCCCTCATATGATACAACAACTGTTTGATCATAGTTGGTTTTGATACTTTTTGGATCCAAGTGAAAAATGCCCTTACATTTGGAAAAAAGTGAAACAGATTCTGACTTAGAGAAAATTTCACTAAGTGTTGGAAAAAAGTGACATTCCCACTTTTTGTGATTTTGGCCATGCCATAACTTAAAATCCATGAGGAATTGGAATGAGGTGTAGTTGAAGCTTTTGTAGAGTGTCATGAGAGCTACAAATCTATCTTTGGATCATCCAAAATGGTTGCTTGGATCTCAAGTTATGATCCTTGGAAGTTGGTACCCTAGCCACTTTGTTCCATAACTTAGAAAAATTTCTAAGTTATTATGGTTATCCCTTTTACAAGTTATCCCATTTTCTTTGATTTTTCTTGATGAATGTTTATTCCAATCACACATTAACATCATTTTAGGGTTAAGGAACCATAATTGTGGAAAATCTCAAAAAGTCAAATTTTGACTTTTGTGCATAGTTGACTTTTTGTCAGATGAATTCCAAACTGTGCGATCCTCTATGAAATCAAGTCCTTGACCTAAATCAAACTTGATGGACATGTTCTATAGGTGTTATAGGGTGTATTGAATCATGTCCCAAGGTTTGGGAGCATGCCTTATTCCAAAAGTCAACTTAGGGGTGAATTAGGTCAAGAAACCCTAATTCCCGATTTTTGCTGAATGCATCCCCTGAGGCTAAATTGACTTGATTATTGGGTCCATGAGGTCCCTTGGAGTATCTTAGGGTATGCTTTGAAGCATTGGCTCATGCCCAGAGGAAAATTTCCAGCTGGAGGCCCTGGTCGACCAAAACCCTGATTTGGTGACACTGACGATCTTAAGGCTTAATCCACGGGGAATGATGCAACCTTGTGCTTGATTCTTGATGTGGGAGTCCCCTTGATCCTTTGTGGGTGTTTGTGAGATTTAGACAAGTTGAAGATCATGTCATTTCTTGATTGATCTTTTGCCTAAGTGCTCTGCGAGGGGTTGAAACCCTAATCTTCGATTGTGGAGGATGCCTAACAATCTTTGAGGATATTGATGAGGCATGTAAGTACATCCATATTGTGATGATGATTTTCAAAATAATGGGGAATCTTAGTGGTCAAAATTTGGGGTATGACAGGTCGATCTGTTTATGGACACTTTACAAGGCCCTTACTTCGATTTGATGATCGCCAATTGGGCTGGAAAATTCTCTGACTTGGTAATAGCTGGAGAGCGCATTGAGAGCCTGCTTAAATGTGGAAAGATCCAAGACGTCTCGAACTTCCAAGCTAATGAAGATGAATCTGTTGTCAGTTCTCAAGAAGAAAGGGAGGAAGAAAATAGTTCCATTCAGGAATCTTCGTCACCTTATTCTCAGCATTCGGCATGTCAACGGTTCAGAGTCAGCAATCTTCTGGGTCTTCGTATCAGGGACAATATTCTTCTTCAAATCAAGATACTACTCAGAATCAATGGTCAAATCACCGTAAGCTGCGTCAGCACGCCCGACAAAGGCCAAGGAAGCCAGAGAGGTATTTCACTCAGCTGTCAATGTCGTACAGTCAGATATTGCCAGATTTGATCAGAGGTGGATTGATAGTGCCGAAGGAGTTGAAGCTAGTGCCTTTTCCGTACCCACCAGGTTTTGATGTCAACGCCCGTTGTGGTTACCATGCAGGGGCACATGAGCATTCAACTGAAGACTGTAAGGTGCTCAAGAGCAAGGTTCAGACACTTCTTGACTCCAATATGTTCTCATTCATGCCTCAGGTTATTCAGATCAACAATTCTCCTTCATCCAGTCAGGTGGGTTCATCAGTTCAGATTATGGAAGAAATCACCGATAGCAGTTGAGCAGATGATTATCAGATTGACTTCGACGAGCAATTCTGAAGATGGCTAGCTCAATATCAAATCAAGCTTGGAAAGCCCAGTTCTCCGAAGTTGGCAATCATTAGATTATGTCATTTCTTTGAATTTGCAGTTTCTTTTCTGTTAAAATGCAAATTCATTTGTAAAACTTGTTTGTTTTCGATTGATAATAATAATGAAATGAATGTGCATGTTTTGATTAAATCCATTCGTGTTCACTCATACTTTTTATCGATATCACATGCTTGTTTAAGAAAAATCGGAGGGAGGATGACGAAATTGAAAGACGCAAAACTTCTGATTGTATGCTTTTGAACAAAACCTTGTTGATGATGTACATGCATTGTTTCAACTCCCCCAAACACCGGAGATATAAGGAAGATAATCCCTTGTAAACCCCTCTGAGCCTAGTAGTAGGAGTTTCTTTCTGAAAATGAAAACCCTCAATCTTAACCTGGGGCAGGGTAGGGGTCGGTTAATTTGACCGTGCGTTCAAATTTCAAAAGGTGTGTCCCATTCGAGGATCAATTACATCTATGGTTACCCCTCACCAACTGGAGAGTGAGGCAGTCATAACCCTTTCAAACAAGTCAAGACAACCAGTGTCACACGATTGGTTCAAAAAAAATAAAAAAATCAAAAGAAAAAGAATCAGAAGAAAGCCCGCTAAGTCGAAACTTGAAAACAAGTGACTTAGGCAAAAGTTAGGGCATCCTGCTGGACTTCAAAATCAAAAAATTCAAAGAGAATCGGTCCAGGAAAAATCAGGGAAAACAAAAGAATGAAAAACGATAAGAAAAAAAAATAAAAATCCCCGATAAAGAATAAGTCGTGTGACTACAGACACCAAAGACAAAAGGGGTGACAGTCACTCCAAAGACCGTGTGGGTTCCTTCTACCCTCCTACCATTCATTAACCTTTTTGAAAGGTGAGCGCATGTGTCGAGTTAGCTGAACGTAGGACTGGAGAACATCAAGGAGAATGGGTGGGTTAAAACAAAACTTTGAGCCTTATATCCTTTCTTCCTCAAACCTTGAACCAGACCACGTTACAACCTTCAAAAGACCTAATTGAAGTAGGGTTGTTTTGAAAGCATACTTCGGTAAAAGATCGCGTCAAAGCTGACTCCTAAAAGGATTTTGCATACCATTCAAGTTGGTATCGATGTGACATTCTGATAAGTGATTCGTTCACTATATGTCACAACATTTTTCCAGTGGGCAGCTTGGATTTCAAAACTGTCATATGCATTGCATCAAGATTATCTTTTCAAAATGAATTGATTTACTTGCGAGTAAGTACTTGATATCAGGAAAGTTTCTACAATGGAAAGATTGATCATGCTAAGATGCAAAATTCCCGAGTACTCCGTTGAGCAGGGGCAAGTCATATCAAATAGGCTATTCATTCCAAGATTCAGTTAATCTGGGGAAATCAAGTCGAGATTCAACAAATATCTCGAAGGTCAGTTAAAGGTATTCCTTCACAGATCATTCAGTCAGGGGCAAAATCACTTCAAAGTTGGGGCAGGCCACCCCAAAAGCAAGAAGTTATTCTCTCCAGAGGACGGTTAATCAAGGTCATAACCCCCCAACTTAAACCGTTGCTTGACCTCAAGCAACAAGCTTGCATAAAAATTTCTGATCAAACGGTACATATCAAATGAAATACCTATGAAGGTAAGGTGCGTCTGTACTTAACGTGAGCCTTTGTTCCGATCAATGACAACTAGTTCTCTTGGTAATCGTCCGTTAACGAAGGTATTACACAAACACAAATCGCGATAAAACCACGGACCTACATCCCCCATTTCGGTTACCTCTCCAACTATGCTTTGGGCTTAAGTATTTTCTTCGATTTTCTACCCCTTTCATTCGGATAATCAGATTAAGGCATTTTTTCCTGTTTTTCCTCACATGTACAAAATTGATCGAAAGTTTTTTCTAGGCACCATTATCTTTTCTTTTTCTTTTTCTACGCTCATTGGCGTTTATTAGTCCACTTTGGGACGACAATTGAGACTCAACCGCCGTTAGGCTAAATAACCGGGTGAGGGTTACCCAACTTAGAAGGACAAGTTGTCTTTATCGCCATTATTCACTTTTTTTTCGGTGCCTTAAGTCATTCTCTCAATCAACCATATACATGCAATTCTTTTTAATCATTCCAGACTATCACTATGAACTAATCGGGGAATACTTCTCAAATCCAAGTACTATGGCATAAACCTACACGTTGGACTCGTTTCCTTACTCCGGGGACTCTAGGGTGTTCAAGTCATACCTCACTTTCCAAACTTTCCCAATGTCCCTAATTCGAGCTCCTCTTCCCTCAAACTCTATATACTTTCTAGACCACCTCAACATCACCGTATTCACAAGAAAAAATTTTGACGGTTCTAATTTGGGGAGAATTAGAGAGGTTTTTCATAAAACAACACACATGACCCGTACAAAGCGGAAAAACTAAAAGCAGTAAATCCTCCCCCAAACTTGAACTACACATTGACCCCAATGTGTTAGAACAAGAGAGAGAGGTCACTCACATAGATCCTAATTCAGGATGCTGACGGTAATGCCACACCACTGCTAAATCATCGTGTGCACATGAAGGATCCGAATTATTTCCTACAACCAAAACAAAAACAACCAGCAAATAGAAAATAATTAATCAGACAAGCGTGGGTTGCCTCCCACGTAGCGCTTCGTTTAACGTCGCCTGGCTCGACGGTTTACTCCCCAATGTTATGGGGGGTACTTCAGCTTATACATTTTGTTGCTTTTGTTGCTTGACCTTTCCGCAACAGAGCACCGGTCAGATTCAGGACTAAGGGCTACATTGTGATTCAACTCACATCCAACTTCCACATTCATCCTTCGAAGCTTTTTTCTCTTTTTTCTTTGATGTTTCTTCCTCTTATTAACTTCTTGACTAGATGTTGGAGTCTTGCTAGGTGCAAAAGATGACTCAGATGCTGCAACCTGATGGATTATTCTAGAGTCTTTTTCAAGAAGTGGATTTGAGCTTTTTCTTTTTTTCACTGTTCGGATCATTCCTACTAAGGGCTGATTGCTATCCTCTTGACCTTGCTTCTTGAGTTCCAACACTTTCAAGGTTCTTTCCTCCTCAAAATATTTCAAGGTTAGAGTACCAGCTTCAATATCCACACTGCACCGACTAGTCATCAAGAAGGGTCGACCCAGTATGATGGTCGACTCCTCATCCTCAGGTAAATCAATGATCTCAAAGTCTACTGGATAGGTGAAATTATCAATGGTCATAAGCACATCTTCTGCTAGCCCATATGACCGCTTGGTTGTGAGGTTGGCAAACTTCAAATTTGTCCCCGTTTCACTTTTTTTCTTTATACCCAGCTTTTTGAAAATCGAGAGGGGCATGAGACTCACGCTAGCACCCAAATCAATCAAGACTCTCTTAAAATTTCTGTCCTTTATGGTACAGGGGACTGATATAGAACCAGGATCTTTCTGTTTGATAGGAATTCTCTTACCTTGTGATTCCCCACTACTCTCCTCAATTAGACTATTTACCTCCTCTCCACTAGGTTTCTTTTTTCCAACGACCTCCTTCATGAATTTCTTGTATAGAGACATTTGTTCAAGTGCTTCAAAGAAGGGTATATTAATCTCTAACTTTTTGAACAATGAGCTAAATTTCTCAAAGTCTTTTTCTTGTGTCTCCTTCGTTGTCGCTCTTGAGGGGTACGGTAACTTGATCTTAGGTTTAACCGCTTCTTTTCTTTTTTCTTTGGTTAGCCTGACTTCTTCTACCGCAACTTCCTGGCTTTCTGTGGCAACAACATTGACATTCTCATGAGTCTTCGAATTGGGGATTGTGGCGCTTGGGAGGGCGCCTGGTGCTTGAGAATTTGCAACTTGTTGAGCTATTTGACCCAATTGAACCTCTAGATTCTTTATAGAGGTTGTGGTATTCCTATAGCTATTCTGGGTCTCTTCCTGAAATTGCATGTTATGAGCTGCCATCTTCTCAATGGCAATCTCCCATTGTGCTTTTTGAGGAGCTTGTTGCTGTTGTGGGTATTGTTGTTGATTCTGATCTTTCCAGGAGAAGTTAGGATGAATCTTCCCCCCTGGATTATAAGTTTGAGCATAGGGATTATTCTGCTTCAGGAATTTTATCTCTTTAATTTGTTACGGAGTCGCAACACAATGTGCAGTGTAATGCGGTCCACTACAGATCTCACAACTCATTGTTTGACCAGTTTGAACTTGTGCCACACTTTGAGTACCCACTTTCATAGCCTTTAACCTTCTTTCAACTTCTGCAGCAATCTGATCTTGAATCTTCACAACCTGATTATTCAACTTCAAGTCAATCACACCCTCAGATTTACTCACACTTCGATCATATAACTCCAAATGTTCGTTAGCGACTATGACTTCAATGATATTTTTGACACCAGTAGCTGTTGTAAAATTAGATGAGCCACCGGCAGTTGTATCAATTAGTTGCTTAGTCTTTATCTGGAGGCCATTGACGAACACCTGCATCTGCTCAGTTTGATCCATGTTGTGAGTCGGACAGGCTACCAAAACCTTCTTAAACCTTTTGTATGCATCTCCGAGAGATTCTCCGTCCTTCTGTTTAAAGTTCACAATATCATATATTTTTCGGATATAAACAGAGGCCGGAAAATACTCATTCAGAAATGCCTTCTCCATCTCTTCCCAAGTGGTAATATTCCCAGCAGGTAACGAGTAGAACCACTCTTCAGCCTCTTCTGCCAGAGTGAAAGGAAACATTCTTAACTTCTTTGCTTCCTCCGTGTGTCCCTCAATCTTGAGAGTGGTGCTCATAGTCAGAAATCTTTGCAGATGTTTGTTGGCATCTTCACTAACCTTTCTGGTGAAAGGTCTCCTCTCAAGTTAAGTGATGGTACTCGGATGCAGCTGGAAATTTGGCACATTCACCGGTTGGTTCACAATGGTCAACCTACCAGCCGATGCATTTGTCCCACCGTAATCGCCTAGAAGTCTCTCCGCTGGTTGATTTCCAGCCATAATGTCTGCCTCTGAACCTGTTTCTGAACCTGAATCTGATTGTTCTGAGTGAACACAAACTTTTTCTTCTTCAGGTGATTGGACTGACTGCTCTGCTTCTGAAGCTGCCAGTCTTGCTCGTCTACGCCTTGCGTGGAAAGTTCTTTCGATTTCTGCGTCAAAATTAAAATTTGCTGAGGGTCTGCCTCGCATAAAAATGTTAGGCGCAGATTAGTGGTAAATAAAAAAATAAAAATAATAGAGAAATAAAATTTTAGCCACAGAGTGACAAAATTCTAATTGAACTAACACAAGAACTTATAGTTTGCCAGTCCCCGACAACGACAAAATTTTAGTAATAATTGGGGTTTTCCCCAGAGTCGATCTCTCGAGGACTGCTCGTCACTATAAGTGCAATGCTATTTCAATTAAACAAAAATATCTTTGGGGGGTTTTGTTTTAGTTGACAAAAGCTAAAATAACAATAAAAATAAGCAGAAAAATAAAAAGTGCTTTTACCGAATATGATGAATTATGCTAGGGAAGGATTATAAATTGCTAGTAAGAACCCGAAATTATCATCAGAGATCTATGCCTTAAAACCTTAATTTTACTAACCCTCAAATATTTTTCTTAAATTCCTTTACCGAAAAACCTTTGATATTCTCCCTTAACCCTAATTCCTTAGCAATCAAGGAAAAAGCATCCAACAATAGTTCTGACAAGGTTTTTAGTCACTACGGGATATCCCCATTCCTAGGCAATATCTACCGTAATGTTATTATGCAAAAACCCAAATCACAAATCGTTCCCAATTTAACTGATCAAAATTGTTAAATAGTTTGCATAACAAAAGATTAAGGCAATAAAACATAAACTCATAAAATAATTCAACAAGGGTTCATTACATCACAATTCAGGGACACCCCTAGCATTGGGGGTTTAGCCTCTCATAATGTTTGAAACAAAAACAATAATAAGATAAGAGATAGACATTACAATAGTTATCGGATTACTTTGATCTTCAATTGCTTCCGCGAATCGATGATCTCCGTTCTCCAGGAACTCTTGAAAGCATCCAATCTATCGTAAAATTATTCGTGAAAGTAAAAGTGTCTGGTTTCTCCCTCTAAACCTAACCTAAATAGTTCCAAATTACTAAAACAACATGAAATTCCCAAAATACCCCTCAGGTCACTTAAATCAGAAAATAAGAAAAATCACAAAATTGTCTCTCCCAGGCCTTCTGACACGGGCCGTGTCATCTGACCCGGGCACCCATGTCAGCCTTCTGACTTTTGCGCTCAATTTCCTCCATCCCAGGTGTGCTGACACGGGCCGTGTCAGCTGACACGGTGTAGCGAGCGATTTTGGACGCGGTTCTTAAGCGCTGGTCGCTCTCTGCGGTTTGAGCTTTAAACTACAGGTCGATTCATTTTTTATCCTATTGTGAGCTGAATAAGGAAGGGAAATAGATGTCTCCAATTAACCCTGCTCGCATACTGAGTTTAAACAGCGGTCTGTTAGCTTATGAATGCTATCAATGTGGAGGGGCCTTGTACTGGTTATTTGTATTTTCGCCAATACGGTTTTCTTTCTTTCTAGGACTTTCTAGCGGGGAACAAGGATTAGGATGTTAGGACTGATGCTTTTGAATTACTGCTTTTGATTGATGGAGATACGGGATTTGGATTTTTTTGTTGATTGCGCTTGCTAAGATCTTTTCTTTCGATCTTATGCCTACGTATTCCCGTTTACCGAAACAGGGAAATCAGAGCGTTCGTAGTTCCTCCTATTCTATGGGAGGAAATGGGTGTTTTGGTGTCTTGTTCAAAGCCCAAGACGTGAAGTGAAAGGTGGTTTGTATCTTGTTCAAAGCCCAAAATGTGAAGCTGAAAAGTCTATTTGTGTCTTGTTCAAAGCCCAAGACTTGAAGCTGAAAGACCTCGACTTTAGAGAGAATTTGTCATCTCTAAAGAGGGGAGAAGGAGAATTACTTTAACTGGGATACGCGGATCCGAGCAATGCCATAATTTCCGAAGAAAGGGTTTTAACCTGAAGGAGAAGACTTTAACTCAGTGTAGAGCAATGCCATCTTTCCTTAGGAATTTCTCATGCTAAAAGAGGGACAATGGCGTGGATATAGATGATCCAGAGGCTTGCCGCTTACAGCGATTAGAGGAAGGGAAAGGAGTTGTTGATGTTTGTGTACTATGAACGAGGCACAACTTTGATGCTAAAAGGTTGATTGGATCAACCAGTGGTTTTCTTATACAAAGCCTAAGAGGAGGCTAATTTCCGCTAGGAAAATCATTATACAAAGCCTAAGAGGAGGCTATTTTGTGTCCCGTACAAAGCCCGGGATGGAGGCTAAAAATGTTTGACTCAACAAGAGAGTCTTTGTATTTCGTACGAAGCCCTAGATGGAGGCGGAAGGGGTAATTGACTCAACGAGGGAGTCTCTTATGTGTCTCGTATAAAGCCCGAGAGAGAGGCTAAACGTTGTTTGACTCCCCTGGGGAGAATTTTGGTATCTCGTACAAAGCCCGAGATGGAGGCTATTGTAACTGTTTCAGTTGAGTGACAGATCCAATATACTGATTTTAAAAGAGAAAATCAGTTCTTATATAAGCAACACTATACTCAGGGATTTGATTTGAGAATCAGGGATATCTCCTTCTCTTTGAGGAAACGGGAAATCCAAAGGGTATTGAGACTGTCCGAGTCTGCGGGTTTCCTTCCTATTTTTGAAGAGTGCTTGAGAATGTCTTTGAGACTCAAGGAAGTTAGACTGTCCGTGTCTAGAGTTTTATCTTTTGTACTATGCTTTGAGAAACAGTAGTAGACTCTATGAAAGGACTGTTCTATGCAGATGACTAAGTTCTGTTCCTATACCTCTAGGAGGTCGTCGGGACAATTTGTACGAAGCCCAAGAGGAGGCTGGAATCTTTTAAGAAGCCGACGGGTCCTTGTACTAAGCCCAAGAGGAGGCTATCATTCCCGGAGGAAGAGATCATTATACGAAGCCTAAGAGGAGGATGTGAATACTTCTAAGAAGCCGTAGGGTCCTTGAATAATGCCCAAGAGGAGGCGGGGTTGCTTTTAGGAAGCCTGTGGGTCCTTGAACAATGCCCAAGAGGAGGCCGATGCTTTTAAGAAGCCCGTGGGTCTATCATCTCCTTTCCATTAGGAGAGATAACTCTTTTAAAGATAAAAACCACTGGTAAATGTGCGAGGTTTACTATCCAGCGACTTTTAGCTTTTAAAGAGGGTTCCTTAGTTAAGGTCCAAGATTATGACTGTAGTGGGTACCCAAACCCCGAGACATTCAAGGCAAGCTACCCACAAGGAATAGATCAAGTCAGGAAAGTTCGAGAATTTGGAAGAAACTCAAAGATGCTATTCACGGAGAATACATTCATCTTGGGGAGTAGAGCTTCTTGACGATTCCTAAGGAGGACAGCCGAAGAGAAGACTGTATCTGGTGCTCCTATTGGGGATCTATGCGTCTATTTCTACGAATAAACGAAACGGCGTCACCTAGTTCTAGACGTAGTTGCCGGGGAAACTCGAAATATCTATACTATTATTACACAGTAGATATGAGTTTATGAAAGGAGACTTACAGTGAGCAGCCCCACAATACAGTTTATAATATGAAAACAGTAAACGAAAGCGATAACCACTTACTCGGTTGGAGTGCTTCCATGCTGTTTGGTTAGTTGTTCAACAAAGAAAGATTGAAAACAACAGTATATTCAAAATCAAAGGAGAAAGTGCTTTGAAAAAGAAAGATTTGGGGCTTACAGCTCAAGGAGAGGCCCAGGGTTTTATCAGTGAGCGCACTGTTTGACTTTGTACAGAGGGATTTATACAAGTGACTGGGGCCCAAAATGGTTTTCTGTACAAAGGGATGGGTCTTACACTCTCTCAAGAGGCCCAAAAAGGTTTAAAGGAAAAAGAGTGGGGCTTATAACACGAGGGTAGGCCCAAATGATTTTTCGTTTAAAAATGGCGATCGCGCCGAGGTTTTCTTTTAACGCGGAGGGACTTATACAATAAGTGAGGCCCAAGATTTTGGTTAAAAGGGGATTGGGTCTTACACTCTAATAAAGGCCCAAAGTGTTTTGAACGGGTCTTAGAGCTCAAGGAGAGGCCCAAAGGTTATTTTGAAAAGGCGACGATCGCGCCGTTTACTTGTACGGAGGGACTTATACAATGAATGAGGCCCAAAAAGTTTGTGTACAAGGGGGGATGGGTCTTACACTCTCTCAAGAGGCCCAAGGAGTTTTAAGAAAAAGAAATGGGTCTTACTACTCGAGGGTAGGCCCAGGTTTATTTTAAAAAAGGCGGCGATCGCGCCGTTTACTTGTACAGAGGGACTTATACAATGAATGAGGCCCAAAAAGTTTTCTGTACAAGGGGGGATGGGTCTTACACTCTCTCAAGAGGCCCAAGGTGTTTTGAAAATGATTTATGAGGGTTGAATTAATCCAAAACCCTAATTTGTTTTCAAAATGTATTTAATTGAATAAAAATTCAATTAAAATGATCAAAAATTGTTTAACACATGGAAAACAAATTGTGATCTTGGATTAATGCTTCAAAAATTAAGTATTGACCTACAAAATAATTAGAAAGCATTAAAAGTGGCAAAATCAATGTAGAAAAAATATTTAAAATGCCAAAAACAATTAAAATATTAATTCTTTGCAAAAATATCAATTATATAAAATAAATAATATTTTTGGGATTTTTTGATAAAATAAAATATTTTAACATTTTTGTGAATTATTAAAAAAAGAATCAACTCAAAATCATTAAAACTCAGAGAGAAATTAATTTTTGAATCAATTAAACAAAATCACAAAATTCAAATATTTGAATTTCTAAAAATGGCGCCAAGAACAAGCTGAAGAACACGCGCGTGTTCTTGGTTTCTCAGATTTGCATTTTCTATCCAATCTCCATGAATACGTAATCATATCATGCAATCCACATATCATTATGCTCGTCTCAACCTCACGATCATGTCTATGTACTTTAATTTCATTTAAATTAAACATACAAAAAGAAATCACGAAGAGACCTCAAGAACCCTAATTTCTACATGAAGGCTAGGATTTTTGATACACGATTCAAACAATGCAATTAATTGAGGGAAAACATTCCATGCATGATTACGAACATATGGCCAAATTATTGTGCGAGGAAATATGCATAGATTGAGAGATGACCAAGCATGTGCTTACCTCTAGGCCGTGACAGCAAGTTCAATGTGATTTTTGATCTGGAGGTGTTACAGATGAGTTGTGATGATCTGAACAGCTTCCCTACACCCTATGGATTGTGTTTGGATGGTTGGACTTGATTGAAATTGGCTGGATCATTTTGTGGTACCTCAGCTGCACTTTGGTTAAAACCTTGAGCAACCAGCTGGTGATTTTGTGAAATTGATGTTTCAGAAGTAATCTAAGTGTTTGATCAGCTCATATGTGATGTATGTGAGGTGTGTGAGTGATTGGTTTGATTGGAATTTCTCTCAAACTCAAAACCCGATAGTGACTTGCCTTAGAAGGCAAAATTGGAGTGAAAGAAGAGATTTTGAGGAAAGCATCTGTTAGATGGCTTTGGTGTACTCAAACTGACCATAATTGAGCTCTATTTATAGTAGAGCAAGTTTGTTTTGGGATCCACAGTGAATGGCAACTGCAGCAGGTGTTTCCTCAATGTTGGCCAATGGAAATGCAAGTCTCCTCTAGCCATTGACTAGAGGTTAGGGCACAGAGCTATGGTCCCCTTGATCTTGGATAAGTCTTGACTAATTTCAGATGAGAATGGCTCAGTCCATGCCACCTTGATGGTTCCATTGAATGCCTCATTCCAAATTTGAAGTCTTCTCCCTATTTTGGCCATTCTAGGTTCAACATGCTATTTCTTGTTCCATGGACTTTGGAGGCTTGGCTCAGTGATTGTCCCCTTTAGATTCAATCCTCTGAGGTGTCCAAGTGGATAGGAGCAATTGAATTTGGCTGATTTTGGCAAATCGACCAAAGTTGAAAATTCTGCCTTGCCTTGACAGATTTTAGCAAGGCAACTTGCCAATGTCATATCTCATGGTGTAAGTTGAATTTGGCAATGTTCTTGGCCATTTTGGAAAGCTCTTACATGATACAACAACTGTTTGAACAAGTTTGGTTTTGATCTCTTTTGATTCCAAGTGAAAAATCCCCCTACATTTGGCAAAAAGTGAGGCAGAATCTGACTTAGTGAAAATTTCACTAAGTGTTGGAAAAAGTGACATTTTCACTTTTCAGCCACTTTGATCACTCCATAACTCAAAATCCTTAATGAATTGGAATGACTTGTAGTTGAAGTTTTTGTAGGTGATAATGAGGGCTACAAATTCATCTTTGGATGAGAAAAAATGGCCTTGTGGTTTAGGAGTTATGCCCCTTCAAAGTTGGTACCCTTGCCATTTTATTTTTAACTTAGAAAAATTTCTAAGTTTTATGGTTACCCCTTTTACAAGTTATCTCACTTTTCTTGATTTTTCTTGATGAATGATGATTCAAATCATACATTAACATCATTTTAGGGTTAAAAATCCATTTTGGTGAAAAATCTCAAAAAGTCAAAGTTGACTTTTGTGCACAGTTGACTTTTTATCAGATGAATTCCAAACTGTGCAATTCTTCAGGAAATTATGTCCTTGACCTAAATCAAACTTGATGGTCATGTTCCATGGGTGTCATAGGGTATATTCAATCATGTATTAGGGTTTGGGAGCATGTCTTGGTCAAAAGTCAAAGTTACAGTTGACTTTTCCCTTAAAACCCTAATTGTGGTGCAGATGGAATTGAGACTTGTTGCTCAAGCTTCTTGGATCAATTCATTGTCCCAAATGGATCAATATGGTATATTAGAGACCCTCAAATCATCTCTTGAGGTCTTGGCTCATGATTTGTCCCAAAAGTCAACTTAGGGGTGAATTAGGTCAAGAAACCCTAATTCCTGATTTTTGATGAATGCATCCCTTGAGGCAAAATTGACTTGATGCATGGGTTCATGAGGTTCCATGAAGTATATTAGGTTATGTTTTGGATCAATGGCTTGTGCCCAGATGAAACTTTTCATCTGGAGGCCCTGGGTGATCAAAACCCTAATTTGGTGACACTGGCGATCTTGAGGCTTGATCCACCTAGAAGGGAGCAACCTTGTGCTTAATCCTTGAAGTGGGAGTCCTTTTGATCCTTTGAGGATGTTTGAGAGATTAGACAAGTTGAAAATCAAGTCATTTCTTGATTGAGCCTTTGTCTAAAGCTCAGAGAGGGCTTGAAACCCTAATTTTGATTGCAGTCAATGCTCACCCATCTTTGGGGAGACTGATGAAGCATATAGGCACATCCATATTGTGGTGATGATTTGCACAATGATGGGAAACTTTAGTGGTCAAAATTTGGGGTATTACAGATGCCCCTATTTAATTTTCTTGGACCCGAAGGTGTGAATGACGAAGGGATTCGGGCATTCGGGGTGCAAGAGGATTAAATATCGGAATATCCGAAATTTTGATGGTGGTTATGAATGGTAGCTTACGCATTCATCTTCTTTAGCTAAGCGTTGATGCTTAGAAATGGTAAACTTCCCCTCGATCCTGGTCTTCAGCCAACGAGCTGGTCTCAGTTTTCTTTTGTCAACTTCCCCTCGTTCTTGGTTTCCTACCAAGGAACTGGTCTTAGTTTCTGATTTAAACTTCCCCTCGATCCTGGTTTCCTACCAAGGAACTGGTCTTAGTTTCTGATTTAAACTTCCCCTCGATCCTGGTTTCCTACCAAGGAACTGGTCTAAGTTTCTGATTTAAACTTCCCCTCGATCCTGGTTTCCTACCAAGGAACTGGTCTTAGTTTCTTTTGTCAATAAACTTTACTGACAAGGGACGCTATGCGTAGTGATTTTCCTCAAACTTCTCGCCGAATTTTCCTGGAGAGATGCCATTTGAGTGGAAAAAGTTTTGATGTCAGACTTGCTGGGGAACCCATTCGTCTGAATTGTAGAGGTACACAAACTTCTCTGTTTTGGAGACGCCATTTGTCGATTCTACTGGGGAAAGCGAGTCTCTTGAGAGACTGTTTTCGTTTGGGGTTACATCATACTTTTCTCGGGATCTTCCCAGAGAAATGCCATATGATGGGATCCAATTTTGAGGTGCCAATGACCTTTTCATCAGTGGTTTTTCGGAGCAAAACTGGCGCGCTGCCGAATCTCTGATCACGAGGCTTTCTCTGTGGATCTTCCTTAATCCGGGAAAGCAAGGATATCATCTTCAATGGCGAAGAGTGATGTTTATTGAAAGTTTTCTCTGGCTTTTCAGAGGTTCAAGTTATCAAAGTGGTCAAGGACCAACTTCTTTCCAGAATTAAATTGGAAGCGAGGTTGTTCAGACACAGTATTTCCTGACGAGGCAAGAACTGAAAACTCGATTGAGAGGACTTCTACCACTAGGGGACAAGACCGACTAGAGTGATAGTGATGCAATATGAAATGTGAATGCAAATAAAAAATGCATGATGTATGTATGTATATGCTGACAAAACAGACGCGACATACAGACTAATGGATGAACACAATTGGATACTCGGCCATCGCGGGGCGAAGAAGTACCGTTGATTCAAAATAGCAATTCCACCTTGCTTAGGAGAGATAGTCCCGTTGGGAGCAATGTTGATCGGGCTTAGGAGATGAGAACTCGGCCGAGGATGTCAGACGAAACATGGTCTCTGACATTATTGATCCTTCATTCAGGAGTACTGGTCTAGAAGGAGTACCTTGATTCTGCACTTTGAAGTTCGCTTACTTCGGGAGAAGCGATCGATGTTCTTCTGATGTTCAACAGTCAAAAGAAATGCCATCTTTAATTTAAAAGCAGAAAAAGTTTTACAAGTAAATTTATTTTTTGTTTTATTTCAAGAATCGCTGATTAAGTTTAAACAACATCGTTCTGTAAAGCTAAAACAAGTAAAGAATTACAAACACAAGCACAAGGGCTCAAATTTTATTGATAAGATGGAGATCAGCCAAACGCGTGATTCCAAAGAGTATATACAAAGTTAGAAAATGGTAATTTACAGGGAAAAGGGCTACGTTGAAACATAACGACCACTATCCTTCTACCAACTTTGAGTTCGGGACATCCAGAGCTTCTGTCGAAGATGACCTTTGACTGGAGATTTCCTCCGATGGATGATGCAACTGTTGTTGCTGCTGAGGGACTTGCCTCTGTTGAACATAGTTACTTGCCATTATCCCTAACTTTTGCCTGGATTGTACTATGAGATTTCCAATCCATCGGGATGATTTTTTTTCATGTCTCTAACTTTTGCCTGGACCGCCCTTTCGGGTTTTCAATCCACCGAGACGTTTTTTTTAGTTTTAGGCGAAGTATTTCTTGACTACATCAACATTCGTGGGGTAGGCAAATTCCTCTCCGTCCATGGTTGTAAGTCTCAAGGCGCCGCCTGAGAAAGCTTTCGTGACCACATAGGGGCCATCATAATTTGGGGTCCATTTTCCCCAAGAATCAGTGAGAAATGATTGTATCTTCTTGAGCACAAGGTCTCCTTTTCTGAAGACACGAGGTCGGACCTTTTTGTCAAACGCCCTCTTCATTCTTTGTTGGTACAACTGACCGTGGCATAGTGCCGTGATTCGCTTCTCTTCGATCAGGTTCAGTTCGTCGTGTCGATTTTGACACCATTCAGCTTCAGTAAGCTTAGCTTCCATCAATAGCCGGATTGATGGGATCTCTACTTCTATGGGGAGCACTGCTTCCATACCATATACTAGAGAGAAAGGGGTTGCCCCTGTTGAAGTGCGGACAGATGTTCGATAACCGTGAAGAGCAAAGGGTAGCATTTCGTGCCAATCTTTATAGGTTACAACCATCTTTTGAACAATCTTCTTGATGTTCTTGTTAGCCGCTTCTACCGCTCCGTTCATCTTGGGTCGGTAGGGAGACGAGTTATGGTGTTCGATCTTGACCTCTGTACACAACTCTTTCATCATCTTATTGTTCAAGTTAGATCCATTATCAGTAATGATCTCGCTTGGAACACCATAACGGCAGATGATATTGTTTTTGATAAATCGGACCACCACTTGTCGGGTTACATTGGCGAATGACGCTGCTTCGACCCACTTGGTGAAATAGTCAATGGCTACCAGGATGAACCGATGTCTGTTTGAAGCCTTGGGCTCAATCATACCAATCATATCGATTCCCCATATGGAAAATGGCCACGGGGAAGAAAGAACTTTGAGATGTGATGGCGGTACATGAATTTTGTCGGAGTATATCTGACACTTGTGACACCTCCTCATGTACTTGTAGCAGTCGGATTCCATGGTCAACCAATAGTACCCTGCTCTTAGGATTTTTCTCGCCATTGTGTGTCCATTGGCATGAGTGCCAAAGGATCCTTCATGAATTTCTTTTATCAGCATGTCCGCTTCTGGTCTGTCGACACATCGGAGCAAAACCATGTCAAAATTTCTCTTATAAAGAGTGTCACCGCTCAAGAAGAAGTTTCCAGCCAATCTTCTGAGGGTTTTCCTGTCTTTTTTGAGTGCCCCAGATGGGTACTCTTGTTTCTGAAGGAAGCATTTGATATCGTGATACCAAGGTCTGTCGTCTATGACTGCTTCAATTGTGAAGATGTAAGCGGGCCGTTCAAGGTGCATGATGTCGATCTTAGGTATGTCATTCCATCGACCTACACTAATCATGGAAGAGAGAGTGGCTAATGCATCAGCCATGTGATTCTCATCACGAGGGATGTGATAAAACTCAACTCTGTTGAAGAAAGGTAACAACCTTCTTGCATAGTCTTTGTAAGGAATCAATCATGATTGGTATGTGTTCCAATCTCCTTTTATCTGATTGATAACCAAGGCTGAGTCGCCATATACGTCCAAGTTTTTGATCCTTAAATCAATTGCTTCTTCGAGACCCATGATACAAGCTTCGTATTCGGCCTCGTTGTTCGTACACTTGAACGTAAGTCGAGCGGTGAAAGGAATGTGGGTACCCTGAGGGGTAACAATGATTGCCCCAATTCTGTTTCCATAATGATTAACTGCTCCATCAAAGATAAGTCCCCACTGGGAACCTGGTTCTGGCCCTTCACTGGGTAGCGGTTCATCGCAGTCTTTCATTTTTAGATACATGACATCTTCGTCTGGGAAGTCGAACCCGATTGATTCTTGATCGTCAATCGGTTGATGAGCCAAATGATCGGCTAAAATACTTTCCTTAATGGCTTTTTGAGCGTGGTACTCTATGTCATATTCTGATAACAACATCTGCCAATGGACAATTCTTCCCGTAAGAGCAGGTTTTTCGAAAACGTACTTGATTGGATCCATTTCGGAGACCAACCAAGTAGTATGACGAATCATGTACTGGCGAAGACGTTTGGCTGCCCAAGCCAAAGCGCAACAAGTTTTCTCAAGCATTGTGTACCGAGTCTCGCAGTCGGTGAATTTCTTGCTTAGATAGTAAATGGCAGACTCTTTCCGTTTAGTTTCGTCTTGTTGGCCAAGTACACATCCCATTGAGCCCTCTAGGACTGTGAGGTAAATGATCAGTGGTCTTCCTTCCACTGGAGGTGATAGAATCGGAGGATTCAATAGATATTCCTTGATACTGTCGAAGGCGGTTTGGCAATCATCTGACCAAACGCAATCCTGATTCTTTTTGAGTAATTTGAAAATCGGCGCACACGTCGTGATCATAAGGAATATGAATCTGGAGATGTAGTTCAAACGTCCCAGGAATCCTCTGACTTGTTTTTCAGTTTTCGGAGAAGGCATTTCTTGAATGGCCTTGTCCTTGTCAGGATCAACTTCAATCCCTTTCTGGCTGACGATGAACCCTAGTAGTTTCCCTGAACGGACACCGAAGGTGCACTTGTTAGGATTCAAGCGGAGCTTGAATTTTCTTAGACGTTCGAACAATTTTGACAGATGTTCAACGTGCTCATCCTCTGTTCTTGATTTTGCAATCATATCATCGACATACACTTCGATTTCCTTGTGTATCATGTCATGAAACAGAGTAGTCATGGCCCTTTGATAGGTTGCCCCGACGTTCTTCAAACCGAACGACATTACCTTGTAACAAAAGGTACCCCATGGGGTAATGAACGAAGTTTTCTCCATGTCTTTCGGTGCCATTTTGATCTGGTTATAGCCCGAGAATCCATCCATGAAGGAGAATACTTTGAACTTTGCTGTGCTGTCAACCAACATGTCAATGTGTGGTAAAGGAAAGTCATCCTTTGGACTTGCCTTGTTTAGATCTCTGTAATCAACACACATTCTGACCTTTCCATCCTTTTTGGGAACGGGTACGATGTTGGCTAACCATTGAGGATATTCTGATGTCGCGAGGAAACCTGCGTCAATTTGTTTCTGTACTTCCTCCTTGATTTGATGGCCATGTCCGGGTGAGTCCGTCTCAACCTTTGCTTTACTGGCGGACATTCCGATCTTAACGGTAAGTGATGTTCCACAATGCTGGTATCCAACCCTGGCATATCCTGATAGGACCAAGCGAATACATCGGGGAATTCTTTGAGAAGCTTTATCAGATCTTCTCTGGCAGTTGGACTGAGCAGTGCTCCGATCCTAATTTCTTTTCTCTCTTTTTCTGAACCCAAGTTTACCGTTTCCAACGACTCTTTGTGAGGTTCAATGGACCTTTCCTTTTGTCTGAGTAGTCGGGAGATCTCTTCTGGAATTTGGTCGTCATTTTCTTCTTCAGCCTCGAATAACGGGAACTCAAAGTTGGGAGAAGGCATCGGATCGTATGTTTCAACGGGGTATAAAACAAGCAATCTGCATGACGTGATGATTCGTGTTTAGAAGAGATAGAGAGAAATGTGAGTGTGTGCAGTGTTTTGATTTTACTGCTTATTTTTATTTTTGAATGTTTTTTTTTTAGGATTACCATTTTCTGAAAAAGCAAAAAGAGAAAACAACAATTAATGCGGAAATTACAGAACGACGTTATTTTATTAATAAACAAGTCGAATCTTGAAACTACAACCCTATAAAACAAAACTCTGTCGCTTTGGGCAAAGCGAAGAGGGAAATTTACAGAAAACGAGCCCTATCAAAATATCCGTTTCACCTGGGCAGGGTGAAAGGTTAAAGATGGCAATTACTTTGACTGATGAACGACCTTCGGAACCTCGACAGCAACCCATTGGCGGCGAACTCCTCGGTGAATCACAAAGTCTGGCACCTTCCTTGATTTGTCTTCAGAAATGACGCTGATTTCTGGTGGAGCAGGATCATTGGAATCTGTTTCCCAGGCAGAATTGTCGTAGGAGGATTCCTCTGTTGCATTTTGCATAGCATTGGTGCTCTTAGCTGTATCTCCCCATCCAGTTGGCTGGATATCTTCGAACTTGATACGAGAGCTTTCGGGAGCAGTGTACTTGACCATAATGTCGTATTTTCCACTTGGTTGTCCCAGAGTGTCCCAAACTTCTTTGGAACTGGAGAAGTCATCCCTCTCGATGACGTTGACCTCGGGAAAAGCATAATTGATGAATTCTAGTCCTGCAAAAGTTGCGAATTCATCGTCATGTTGAGTAATTTCCGAATGACCTGAGTGTTGATCCCATGACATGGTGGGGACATAGGTATTCTGTTCAATGACGCTCAGCTGAGTTTCATTGTTCGGCTGACTCTCTTGCCCGAAGTTTCTTGGGTAAGGCTGCCACATTGGCAGGCCATCCATCGGGCCATAGTAATTGTGGTCAAAGTTGTCTTTCATCAGAGTGTCCTCCTCTAATGAATTTGGCGGAGCACGGCATCCTTCCGGATCACAATCTCCGTAGATCATCTGATCTTCGTATAAATCTCGGACTTTCTGTAGGAAAGCAAAAAGGCATAGGCACCTCTTCCTGAGACATATAACCGTCCTTGTTAAGATAGGACTTCCATTCTTCATCCGTGTCAGAGGGATCTTCCTCATTGATAGCATGAACTGTCTGAGACACTGGGTGAAGAAAACCTCCACTGTGGAAGAAGTTTTGAAGGGGATGAAGACTTTCATCGTTGGCAACTGTCTGGGTACAGGTTATAGAAAAACCAAGACCCTTCTTTGTTTTATTGTCAATAGGAATGACAAGTCGTCCCCATCCTGTTGAATCGGTACTCTCGACCGCTTTGATAGCATCGTTGTATGAAGAAATTGAAGTTCCTTCTTTGAACTGATTATCCTTGCTCACCAATAGTGCTTGGAACTGAGTTCCAATAACCTCCTCGGGTTCCACACAAGTAGATGATGATAGGTTACTCACAAGCAAGGCTTGTTCCCCACAAACCGTGACAAGTTGATCGTTCTTGACAAACTTTAGCTTTTGGTGGAGGGTCGAAGTAACCGCTCCAGCCTGATGTATACAAGGTCTTCCTAATAAACAACTGTATGTTGCCCGGATGTCCATGACCTGGAAAGTGATTTGGAAAGTGTGAGGACCAATAGTTATGGGAAGATCAATTTCGCCGATAACTATTTTTCTGGATCCGTCGAATGCTTTGACGACGACCTCGCTGACTCTCATCGGAGGGCCCTTGAATGATAATTGCATCAAAGTGGACTTCGGCATAACATTCAGGGCTGACCCTGTGTCTACCAGTACGTTGGCTAAAGCATCGCCCTGGAAGTTAATTGTAATGTTGAGCGTCATGTTATGACGGCGACCCTCTTCAGGTAATTCTTCATCACTAAATCCCAAATTATTGTAGGAAGTGATGTTAGGGACAATGCTATCAAATTGTCTGATTGTTACATCCTGTTCCACAAAGGCTTGCTCCAAGACTTTCTGTAGAGCCTCTCTGTGTGCTTCTGAACTGAGTAAGAGTGATAATATCAGGATCTTTGAAGGAGTCTGTAACAGTTGATCAACAATGTTATATTCACTCCTTTGGATGAGCTTCAGCATCTCGTCGTTGTCTTTTGAAAAGTCGGGATTACTAGATTGACCGACTGGCGGATCAGGAATTTCTGCCTGAAGTTCCTTTTCTTTGTTGGATTCTCCAACCCCTCGGTTGAAGATTCGACCGCTCCGTGTTACACGACTGATGTCTGCAATATTCACGACGGAGGGTAATGGAATTTCCTTTCCATTCTCGATTATTGTTGCACCGTATTTGTAAGGGATTGCCTTAGCTGATTCATACGGTAGTGGCCCCGATAGATAGATGACTATGGGAACCTTCTGATTTTTCTGACCATCATAAGTAATCTCGATCCGTTCCTGGTTGGGAACTTTAGATTCGTCAAGTAGAGGAATGATGGCAAAAACATCCCTGGTCCTATGATGACCAGAGATTGTGACAACATCCTCAACTTGATCGGCAAGGTAGTTCGGCGTCCAGTTGATGGGTCCAGAACCTGGATATGGACGAATTTCTCCATGATCGACCTGACCCTGAAGAGCTGCTCTCACAAGGTAACACCCTTGGTTACTTTCCGAACAGACGCTACAAATGTCATAGTTGTGTGGAGGCACCTGGCCACGCCCACTTTGAATACAATGTAACCTCACTAGGTTACCTTCCATTGATCGGACATCCCGACTTTGACGACGAGTAGGATTCCCGTTATTGACACTAATCTGCTGAGTATCTTCATCCATGTAGATTGGCATCCACCAGTGATTTAACAAGTTCTGAAGTGCCTCCTGGACAAGGGTACAACCTCGATCGTTTTCGCAACCCGCTTTACAATTTTGATAGTCATGTGATATTAAGAATCCAAGTCGGACCTGCTCAGCATGTAACTCTACCAGGTTGGTATTCATTACGCGGATATCGAAGATCTGAACCATGTTGATTTGATAGGAGTTCCTATCATGGTAGTCTGGGATCCATCCAAGATCCATCTGACGCTGGAGGGCCTCTTGTATGAAAGAGCATCCCTGTTTGTTTACCGAGCAAATCAGACAGGAACTGTAATCGTGCCGCGGCAGATTATGATACTGGCTTTTCCTTGAGTGCATCGCCACTAAGCTGACATTCATCGCACGGATGTCGTGGTTTTGAATGACGTTAGAATTCGTATAGACCATGTTAACTCCACGAACTCGGTGCTCTTGGATCCATCCCGGATCCATCTGTTCCAGTAGAGCTGATTGCACTACTGAACATCCTTGGTTATCTTTAGAGAAGATATCACATTGGTGATAGTTATGAGGTGGCACATGGCCATATCCACTCTGTCTACAATGCATCTTGACCAGATTGGTTTTCAACAAGAGTACATCGTGAATTTGATAGACATTGTTAGTCTCTTTCTCAATCAGATTGACTGCAGCTTTCTCATGTTGAGGCAGCGGGTTCGTGAGAACATTGGGATTCGTATCTTTGAAAGATAAGAGCCCGCTCCTAACAAGCTTTTGCACGCCGGACTTGAAATTGAGACAAGTCTCAATGTTATGCCCTGAACCTCCTTGATGATAAGGGCATGTTTGATCCGCCTTAAACCAAAAAGGCGGATTTTCCGGAACTGTAAGAGGAGACTTAGTCTGAATGTGCCCCTTGGCTAGCAGTAACAAAAATAATTCAGCGTACGATATGGGTATAGGATCAAATCCTGGTGGCCGTGTTGTACGGTTGTTGTTATATGGAGGACGAGCCTCCTGAAGAGGCTGTTGTGTCCTTTTTTGGTCAGGGTGGCTCTGCCCAACCTGAGGTTGATACATAGGAATAGGCGCGGGGCCGATAGCAGGAGTTACAGCTGCTACTGGCTGATAACGTCGCCTTTGCTTTCCGAGAGAGATATTCCTAATATCTTGCTCTTTTTTCTTAGGGAGAGCACTACCGTATTTTTTAGTACCGCTCGTTGATCCAGTGTCTTTTACCAAACGTCCTTCTCGGACGGCTTCCTCAAGACGTACACCCATGCCGACCATTTCGGTGAAATCACTGGGCGCACTGGCAACCATTCGGTCATAGTAAAATGAGCTTAAGGTCTTTAAGAAGATTTTTGTCATCTCTTTTTCCTCAAGAGGTGGACAAATTTGAGCTGCAATTTCACGCCACCTTTGAGCATACTCCTTAAAGGTTTCTTTGTCCTTTTGCGACATTGATCTGAGTTGATCTCTGTCGGGTGCCATGTCCAAATTGTACTTGTATTGTTGGACGAAGGCAGTACCAATATCTCTGAATGTAATGATCGTAGTACGGTTTAAACCCATGTACCATTTGAGTGCGGCACCGGTTAAAATATCCTGGAAGTAGTGAATCAGCAGGTCCTGATTCTCCGTCTGAGCTGACATCCGCCGAGCGTACATCACCAGATGGCTCTGAGGGCAAGATTTACCCTTGTATTTTTCAAAGTCGGGCACTTGGAACTTGTGCGGGACTTTTACATTTGGGACCAAGCAGAGGTCTGCGGCGTCCTTTCCAAATAGATCCTGACCGCGAATGGCTTGCAGTTCCTTCTGCATTTCTAAGAACTGTTCCTGGAATTCATCCATTTTGTCAAACATAGTTTCCTTCTTACCAGAAGGTGTCTGTGGAATCTGTCCTTCCGGGACAGTGTGCACCACAGGGGGTGGTACCATGACTACGGCAGTAAGTCTTGGCGCCTCCCGAAGTTTGTAACCTTCAGGAGTCTTGAGTATGCCCCTGGCATCTTCGCTTTCCCGAAGTTTGTAACCTTCAGGCCCAGCGGCTTCTGTTGCGATTCCCTGATCTTCAGTGATCGGCGAAACATATCCTTCTGGGATATAGTTAACAGGCATGCCCCACGGACGATCTTTCGGCATCTGATACCTAGGATCATATTTTTCTACTATGGGCATTGAGGTGATCTCTGAGATCACAGTTCTTTGTAGCTGAGCTTCTGCCATGGCTTGCATGTCGTTACGAAGCTTTCTCATATCTTCTCTCAGAGCGTCGATCTCTTCTTTCAACTCTCTATTTTCTTCCTCAAGATCATCCATCTTTTTCTGACGATTGGCCCGAGTATTATACGAATGAGACAGTTTGACTCTAGAATCGAGACACAAACGTGAGATTCGTAGGTAAGAAGAATACGCGATGTGAGAATGATGAATGCAATGATTATATTAATTGTTGTTTTTTTTTTGTTTAATCAAAATAAACTTTGATAATTAGATTGCAAATATCAAACAGTGGGGAAACCCCTTTTTATTGAATTCCAAAGGATTACAGAAATGGAAATACAGTAGATTACAAAGTGCAGAAACAGAAACCTAAACTAATGGGTCCCGAGTCCTCTTCTTTGACCGGGGCGCTTGGGCCATTGTCGGGTTGTCATTCCTTTGCCAGGTGAAAGGATCGAGCAAATTCCTTTGGTCATCTTGATTCTCTACAGCATGCTGCTCCAAAATTTCAATCAGAGCATCTTTCTCTTTTAGTAGTTGCTGTATTTGGATACACTCTACGTCGAGGGTGCGGTACTTGTTCTTCCAAGATCTTCTTTCCTTTTGAACTTTGTTGAGAGTAACCTGAAGCTTTTCAGTTTCCGTCATGAAGTACATGACAGTTTCCCTCGGTGGAAGAATTCCGTAACGAGGATAAGGCATCTTTAGCTTGAGAGCTCTAGTTTGTACCCAATGGAGATAAGGCTCCACCGAGACACAATCCGGTTTTCCCAGAGACTCTCATCCTTTCTTATGAACATGTTTCCAAGCTTACACTATTTCCATCTTTAGTGCTCTGTCATTTTCTCCTTCTTTGAAGAAAAGACCTTCCAGATGAACACCCAGTGGGATGTGTCTCATCGGGTATCCAAATTGACGAAGAACCAATGTCGGATGATAGTTGATTCCTCCTTTAGTTCCTATGAGGGGTACGCTGGGCAAGTTTCCACAACGGTCAATGATTCTGATTCCCTCATAAATCCTATTACACCAATCTATATCGGAATTGGTGAGAGACATGATCTTCTGCGACCAACGTAAGACACTCTTGCAATCCCAAAAAGCAGCAGACTTGGGCAAGTGAGAGATAAACCATTTGTAGAGCAAAGGTACACAGTATGTGATCTCCCCTCCGCTGTACAAATTTCCTAAGTGTACAGAATGATACGCATCTGCAAGCAAAGTCGGTACAGGGTTTCCAATGAGAAAAACCTTAATAGCGTTGATATCGAAGAAGTTATTGATGTTAGGAAACAAAAATAACCCGTAGGTGAGCAAGACAAAGATGCTTTCAAAAGCAGTCATTTTCCCTATACTAGCGAAGTACAGGGCTTTCTTTGTCAAGAACTGGGCTGGCAAACCTTGGATGCCACCCTTAGTGGTCATGTGAGTCCTGACCTCAGACTCGTCCAAATGATGTGCTATTGCAATAGTCTGATTCTTTGGAATTTCTTCCAGTCCAGAAAATGGAGCTCGATCAGTGATATGTAAATCAGTCAGATGAGAATACTCCTCCAGCGTTGGTGATAGCTGGTAACCCGGGAATGTGAAACAATGATAAACCGGATCGTAGAACTGAATGAGCGCGTCCATGATCCCCTTAATCACATGGACTCTTAACAGTGGTAGCAAAAAACATGGGGTCAAAGGGTCGTTGTCATGAAGTCAAGGCTCTACCCATCCCTAAAGGTTTATACTAGGGTGATTTTTTGTACCTGTACTCATTATCATCAGCTCCTCCCAGCAAAGCAAGACAACAAGCGGATCGCCAGCGAGTTGTAAAGCAATCTTAGAGTAAGTGCCATTCACCGAGAATAGATCACCAGTCTCAAATGAGGGTAGTATCGCGTAACAACTATTTCCGATAGTTTCCGCACTACGAAAGGGTTTGGCTCCTCAGCTTCTCAGACTTAACAACCGGCCCATTGGCTAAAAGAGTGAATGGGTTGCGTTGGTCAGCCTCCACTGAGGTTGATGGTCGACCCCGTCGCCATCACTTATCTTAAGTGTATACTCAATCTTTCCACATACAGCATCACCCACATTCCCATTAGCAGAAAAATAAACACGTATAGCAATTAGGAAAAGCAGTATATATATTTGTCCTAATCATCCTAAACTTATAAAGCTATGATTCCTAAGTTCCTGACAGAAATAGGTTCCCCGGCGGAAGCCCCAATCTGTGGTATTCACATAAGTGAAGAGAAAAAAGGTTTGTCCAAGGTTTTCACCTTACATGTTTAAGAAAGAATTTTTGAGCCCCACGGTGGGCGCCATTTTTTCTGTAGCGAGCGATTTTGGACGCGGTTCTTAAGCGCTGGTCGCTCTCTGCGGTTTGAGCTTTAAACTACAGGTCGATTCATTTTTATCCTATTGTGAGATGAATAAGGAAGGGAAATAGATGTCTCCAATTAACCCTGCTTGCATACTGAGTTTAAACAGCGGTCTGTTAGGTTACGAATGCTATCAATGTGGAGGGGCCTTGTACTGGTTATTTGTATTTTCGCCAATACGGTTTTCTTTCTTTCTAGGACTTTCTAGCGGGGAACAAGGATTAGGATGTTAGGACTGATGCTTTTGAATTACTGCTTTTGATTGATGGAGATACGAGATTTGGATTTTTTTGTTGATTGCGCTCGCTAAGATCTTTTCTTTCGATCTTATGCCTATGTATTCCCGTTTACCGAAACAGGGAAATCAGAGCGTTCGTAGTTCCTCCTATTCTATGGGATGAAATGGGTGTTTTGGTGTCTTGTTCAAAGCCCAAGACGTGAAGCGAAAGGTGGTTTGTATCTTGTTCAAAGCCCAAGATGTGAAGTTGAAAAGTCTATTTGTGTCTTGTTCAAAGCCCAAGACGTGAAGCTGAAAGACCTCGGCTTTAGAGAGAATTTGTCATCTCTAAAGAGGGGAGAAGGAGAATTACTTTAACTGGGATACGCGGATCCGAGCAATGCCATAATTTCCGAAGAAAGGGTTTTAACCTGAAGGAGAAGACTTTAACTCAGTGTAGAGCAATGCCATCTTTCCTTAGGAATTTCTCATGCTAAAAGAGGGACAGTGGCGTGGATATAGATAATCGAGAGGCTTGCCGCTTACAGCGATTAGATGAAGGGAAAGGAGTTGTTGATGTTTGTGTACTGTGAACGAGGCACAACTTTGATGCTAAAAGGTTGATTGGATCAACCAGTGGTTTTCTTATACAAAGCCTAAGAGGAGGCTAATTTCCGCTAGGAAAATCATTATACAAAGCCTAAGAGGAGGCTATTTTGTGTCCCGTACAAAGCCCGAGATGGAGGCTAAAAATGTTTGACTCAACAAGAGAGTCTTTGTATCTCGTACGAACCCCGAGATGGAGGCGAAAGGGGTAATTGACTCAACGAGGGAGTCTCTTATGTGTCTCGTATAAAGCCCGAGAGAGAGGCTAAACATTGTTTGACTCCCCTAGGGAGAATTTTGGTATCTCGTACAAAGCCCGAGATGGAGGCTATTGTAACTGTTTCAGTTGAGTGACAGATCCAATATACTGATTTTAAAAGAGAAAATCAGTTCTTATATGAGCAACACTGTACTCAGGGATTTGATTTGAGGATCAGGGATATCTCCTTCTCTTTGAGGAAACGGGAAATCCAAAGGGTATTGAGACTGTCCGAGTCTGCGGGTTTCCTTCCTATTTTTGAAGAGTGCTTGAGAATGTCTTTGAGATTCAAGGAAGTTAGACTGTCCGTGTCTAGAGTTTTATCTTTTGTACTATGCTTTGAGAAACAGTAGTAGACTCTATGAAAGGACTATTCTATGCAGATGACTAAGTTTTGTTCCTATACCTCTAGGAGGTCGTCGGGACAATTTGTACGAAGCCCAAGAGGAGGCTGGAATCTTTTAAGAAGTCGACGGGTCCTTGTACTAAGCCCAAGAGGAGGCTATCATTCCCGGAGGAAGAGATCATTATACGAAGCCTAAGAGGAGGCTGTGAATACTTCTAAGAAGCCGTAGGGTCCTTGAATAATGCCCAAGAGGAGGCGGGGTTGCTTTTAGGAAGCCTGTGGGTACTTGAACAATGCCCAAGAGGAGACCGATGCTTTTAAGAAGCCAGTGGGTCTATCATCTCCTTTCCATTAGGAGAGATAACTCTTTTTAAGATAAAAACCAATGGTAAACGTGCGAGGTTTACTATCCAGCAACTTTTAGCTTTTAAAGAGGGTTCCTTAGTTAAGGTCCAAGATTATGACCATAGTGGGTACCCAAACCCCGAGACATTCAAGGCAAGCTATCCACAAGGAATAGATCAAGTCAGGAAAGTTCGAGAATTTGGAAGAAACTCAAAGATGCTATTCACGGAGAATACATTCATCTTAGGGAGTAGAGCTTCTTGACGATTCCTAAGGAGGACAGCCGAAGAGAAGACTGTATCTGGTGCTCCTATTGGGGATCTAGGCGTCTATTTCTACGAATAAACGAAATGGCGTCACCTAGTTCTTGACGTAGTTGCCGGGGAAACTCGAAATATCTATACTATTATTACACAGTAGATATGAGTTTATGAAAGGAGACTTACAGTGAGCAGCCCCACAATACAGTTTATAATATGAAAACAGTAAACGAAAGCGATAACCACTTACTCGGTTGGAGTGCTTCCATGCTGTTTGGTTAGTTGTTCAACAAAGAAAGATTGAAAACAACAGTATATTCAAAATCAAAGGAGAAAGTGCTTTGAAAAAGAAAGATTTGGGGCTTACAGCTCAAGGAGAGGCCCAGGGTTTTATCAGTGAGCGCACTGTTTGACTTTGTACAGAGGGATTTATACAAGTGACTGGGGCCCAAAATGGTTTTCTGTACAAAGGGATGGGTCTTACACTCTCTCAAGGGGCCCGAAAAGGTTTAAAGGAAAAAGAGTGGGGCTTATAACACGAGGGTAGGCCCAAATGATTTTTCGTTTAAAAATGGCGATCGCGCCGAGGTTTTCTTTTAACGCGGAGGGACTTATACAATAAGTGAGGCCCAAGATTTTGGTTAAAAGGGGATTGGGTCTTACACTCTAATAGATGCCCAAAGTGTTTTGAACGGGTCTTATAGCTCAAGGAGAGGCCCAAAGGTTATTTTGAAAAGGCGACGATCGCGCCGTTTACTTGTACGGAGGGACTTATACAATGAATGAGGCCCAAAAAGTTTTTGTACAAGGGGGGATGGGTCTTACACTCTCTCAAGAGGCCCAAGGAGTTTTAAGAAAAAGAAATGGGTCTTACTACTCGAGGGTAGGCCCAGGTTTATTTTAAAAAAGGCGACGATCGCGCCGTTTACTTGTACAGAGGGACTTATACAATGAATGAGGCCCAAAAAGTTTTCTGTACAAGGGGGGATGGGTCTTACACTCTCTCAAGAGGCCCAAGGTGTTTTGAAAATGATTTATGAGGGTTGAATTAATCCAAAACCCTAATTTGTTTTCAAAATGTATTTAAATGAATAAAAATTCAATTAAAATGATCAAAAATTGTTTAACACATGGAAAACAAATTGTGATCTTGCATTAATGCTTCAAAAATTAAGTATTGACCTACAAAATAATTAGAAAGCATTAAAAGTTGCAAAATCAATGTAGAAAAAATATTTAAACTGCCAAAAACAATCAAAATATTAATTCTTTACAAAAATATCAATTATATGAAATAAATAATATTTTTGGGATTTTTTGATAAAATAAAATATTTTAACATTTTTGTGAATTATTAAAAAAAGAATCAACTCAAAATCATTAAAACTCAGAGAGAAATTAATTTTTGAATCAATTAAACAAAATCACAAAATTCAAATATTTGAATTTCTAAAAATGGCGCCAAGAACAAGCTGAAGAACACGCGCGTGTTCTTGGTTTCTCAGATTTGCATTTTTATCCAATCTCCATGAATACGTAATCATATCATGCAATCCACATATCATTATGCTCGTCTCAACCTCACGATCATGTCTATGTACTTTAATTTCATTTAAATTAAACATACAACAAGAAATCACGAAGAGACCTCAAGAACCCTAATTTCTGCATGAAGGCTAGGATTTTTTATACACGATTCAAACAATGTAATTAATTGAGGGAAAACATTCCATGCATGATTACGAACATATGGCCAAATTATTGTGCGAGGAAATATGCATAGATTGAGAGATGACTAAGCATGTGCTTACCTCTAGGCCGTGACAGCAAGTTCAAAGTGATTTTTGATCTGGAGGTGTTACAGACAAGTTGTGATGATCTGAACAGCTTCCCTACACCCTATGGATTGTGTTTGGATGGTTGGACTTGATTGAAATTGGCTGGATCATTTTGTGGTACCTCAGCTGCACTTTGGTTAAAACCTTGAGCAACCAGCTAGTGATTTTGTGAAATTGATGTTTCAGAAGTAATCTAAGTGTTTGATCAGCTCATATGTGATGTATGTGAGGTGTGTGAGTGATTGGTTTGATTGGAATTGCTCTCAAACTCAAAACCCGATAGTGACTTGCCTTAGAAGGCAAAATTGGAGTGAAAGAAGAGATTTTGAGGAAAGCATCTGTTAGATGGCTTTGGTGTACTCAAACTGACCACAATTGAGCTCTATTTATAGTAGAGCAAGTTTGTTTTGGGATCCACAGTGAATGGCAACTGCAGTAGGTGTTTCCTCAATGTTGGCCAATGGAAATGCAAGTCTCCTCTAGCCATTGACTAGAGGTTAGGGCACAGAGCTATGGTCCCCTTGGTCTTGGATAAGTCTTGACTAATTTCAGATGAGAATGGCTCAGTCCATGCCACCTTGATGGTTCCATTGAATGCCTCATTCCAAATTTGAAGTCTTGTCCCTATTTTGGCCATTCTATGTTCAACATGCTATTTCTTGTTCCATGGACTTTGGAGGCTTGGCTCAGTGATTGTCCCCTTTAGATTCAATCCTCTGAGGTGTCCAAGTGGATAGGAGCAATTGAATTTGGCTGATTTTGGCAAATCGACCAAAGTTGCAAATTCTGCCTTGCCTTGACAGATTTTAGCAAGGCAACTTGCCAATGTCATATCTCATGGTGTAAGTTGAATTTGGCAATGTTCTTGGCCATTTTGGAAAGCTCTTACATGATACAACAACTGTTTGAACAAGTTTGGTGTTGATCTCTTTTGATTCCAAGTGAAAAATACCCCTACATTTGGCAAAAAGTGAGGCAGAATCTGATTTAGTGAAAATTTCACTAAGTGTTGGAAAAAGTGACATTTTCACTTTTCAGCCACTTTGATCACTCCATAACTCAAAATCCTTAATGAATTGGAATGACTTGTAGTTGAAGTTTTTGTAGGTGATAATGAGGTCTACAAATCCATCTTGGATGAGAAAAAATGGCCTTGTGGTTTAGGAGTTATGGTCCTTCAAAGTTGGTACCCTTGCCATTTTATTTTTAACTTAGAAAATTTTCTAAGTTTTATGGTTACCCCTTTTACAAGTTATCTCACTTTTATTGATTTTTATTGATGAATGATGATTCAAATCATACATTAACATCATTTTAGGGTTAAAAATCCATTTTGGTGAAAAATCTCAAAAAGTCAAAGTTGACTTTTGTGCACAGTTGACTTTTTATCAGATGAATTCCAAACTGTGCAATTCTTCAGGAAATCATGTCTTTGACCTAAATAAAACTTGATGGACATGTTCCATGGGTGTCATAGGGTATATTCAATCATGTATTAGGGTTTGGGAGCATGTCTTGGTCAAAAGTCAAAGTTACAGTTGACTTTTCCCTTAAAACCCTAATTGTGGTGCAGATGGAATTGAGACTTGTTGCTCAAGCTTCTTGGATCAATCCATTGTCCCAAATGGATCAATATGGTATATTAGAGACCCTCAAATCATCTCTTGAGGTCTTGGCTCATGATTTGTCCCAAAAGTCAACTTAGGGGTGAATTAGGTCAAGAAACCCTAATTCCTGATTTTTGATGAATGCATCCCTTGAGGCAAAATTGACTTGATGCATGGGTTCATGAGGTTCCATGAAGTATATTAGGTTATGTTTTGGATCAATGGCTTGTGCCCAGATGAAACGTTTCATCTGGAGGCCCTGGGTGATCAAAACCCTAATTTGGTGACACTGGCGATCTTGAGGCTTGATCCACCTAGAAGGGAGCAACCTTGTGCTTAATCCTTGAAGTGGGAGTCCTTTTGATCCTTTGAGGATGTTTGAGAGATTAGACAAGTTGAAAATCAAGTCATTTCTTGATTGAGCCTTTGTCTAAAGCTCAGAGAGGGCTTGAAACCCTAATTTTGATTGCAGTCAATGCTCACCCATCTTTGGGGAGACTGATGAAGCATATAGGCACATCCATATTGTGGTGATGATTTGCACAATGATGGGAAACTTTAGTGGTCAAAATTTGGGGTATTACACACGGGCACCCGTGTCAGCTCTCTGACTTCAGCCCAATCTTCAATTTCAAATACATGCTGCTCCAGGCCTGCTGACACAGGCCGTGTCAGGCGACACGGGCACCCGTGTCAGCCCACTGTCTTCAATCAAATTTCAGTCCGCAATTTTCAAATTTCTCATTTTCTCGCTCCAATTCTTCCTGAATGTTTATGAGAACCTGAAAACACTAACGAACACAACCAAGGCATAAAATGCGGTAAAAGAGGTATAAAACAAATAAACACTAACAAAATAGTAACTAAAATATATAGCGAAATAACGTATGAAAACCACCGATCAGGCAAGATATGTCAAATTTTAAAGCCAAGTTCCTTTTGGGTTACGATGCATCAGAGCACCGTCTTTTTGTCATCTCACATCTGCAGGGTTCATGTTGATAGCTAGCACGTGATATCCCCAATAGAGTTCCTCTCCCCGGCAGAGATAGCTGAAGTTTCATTACTCAGCAGAGTATTATGAAGATTGTGAGTCATTCTCCCTAGCAAGAGTTTATATTCTCGTACAGGATAAAAGTGCCGGGTTAGTACTTCCCTAGTTTGTGGTAAAGTTGTTTCCATCTCCCCAACAGAAGAAAGGTAGAGTGTAAGTCTCCAACAAAGGAGTAAGTCTGATGTTGTCTTCTAGCAGAGCTGATGCCGTCGACCATAATTCCCCAAGCAGATTTGTTAGTGATGGGTAGCTTTCCCCAGCAATTTAAGGGCCGATTGTCATCGGTACTTTTCTTCAGTAGATTCCTGGGATGTTTCTCTAGTAGACATTTATTATCCATACTTTCCTTCCGAATGGAGGTTTAGTTAGGATCTCAAGTAAAAGTTTATAACCTTGAAGGCAATTCAGTTTGTTATCCCCAGCGGAGTTGGCCTCGTCTCTTCAGCATTTATTTTGCTGGAGTGGTCCTGTTGCATATCATAAACATTGTTGCATAATCATTACCACGCATATCATTCGCATAGCATTGCATGAAGCCTTGTAAAACCGAACAGAAAATCTAAAGCCCAACCTTGCTTGGCATACATCCCAAAGCCCACTTTGCTGGCATCTTCATAAAACCATCAGAAGCCCAATTTTGCTTGGCACCTCGTCCTAAAGCCTAACCTTTCTCAGCATCCTTTCACAGCCCACTTTGCTGGCATCTTCCACAAACCTAAAACCCTATCCCTATTGGTGTCCCACTCAAAAGCAAACCCCATTCCCTATTGGCGACCACCAAAAGTCCAATCCCTATTGGCACCTCATTCCAAAATCCAATCCCCATTGGTACCCCAGAAAGATTTCACCTTCGAAAAGCCAATCACCAACAGGTTTCACCTATCCTTGCCAACAAAGCCCAATCATACTTGGCACATCCTTCTTTTCACGGTAGCCCGAGCATACATTGGCTTTTAGCATATAGTAATCATTACATCCTTAAAACGCGTAGCATTTCCATTTGATATGGAGCATTATGCCATAGAAAGAAAATTCAAACATATGCATGCGAAGCATAAGCCAGATTTGGTACCTTGCGCGAAAGCCCAGATCAATTTTTAGTCAAGACGATTATGTATCCTCAGCAGACATTACAATCAACCCACCCGCTTACTTTTCTCCCGGGTCGTAGATCATACGCCGATCTTACCCTTGACTAGTACTTGTCCATCAACCCTTTGATGACGACATTCCAAAAACAGGTATTCTTTCTGTCATCCCTATGACAATGTGTTTCGTCGGACATGTTTCCTTTCTCTCATCCCTATGACAATGTGTTTTGTCGTACATGTTTCCTTTCTGTCATTCCTATGACAATGTGTTTCGTCGGACATGTTTCCTTTCTGTCATCCCTATGACAATGTGTTTCATCGAACATGTTTCCTTTCTGTCATCCCTATGACAATGTGTTTTGTCGAACATGTTTCCTTTCTGTCATCCCTATGACAATGTGTCTCCTTCGTTCAGGTTTCCTTTCTGTCATCCCTATGATGATGTGTTCATTCGGTTAAGTTCCTTTCCGTCAAAACCCCTTTGACGATGTGTTTTCTTCGGTCAGGTTTTTCTTTCCGTCAAACCCCTTTGACGACATGTTTCCTTCGGTCAGGTCTTCTTTTCGTCAAACCCCTTTGACGATGTGCTTCCTTCAGTCAGGTTTCCTTTCCGTAAAACCCCTTTGACGACGTGTTTCCTTTCGGTCGGTTTCAATTTTTCTTCCTGTCAAACCCCTTTGATGATGTGGTTCTCTGGGTATGTTGTCTTTCCGTAAAATTCCTTTGACGAAGTGTGACTGGGCTCCAATTATATTTTCCCTCCTCGAGGTTTACAAATTTTGTAGTTCTTTTTGTATTCAATCACCTTCTACATTGAACGTCTGAAAGCCGTTGCTATCATCCTTTCAGGTCCAAGTCGATTGAATAGGGGCAGCCGTAGCACCCCAAAATTTGCCCTACCTTTTTCTAACTTTTTCTGGCTTATGCATATCATTAGGTCATACTCATTCATTCATTTGTATTGGGCTCCTGAGGCGTGGGATCATGGTTTCTTATCTTCTGTGCGACTTGGTTGATATTCACCAATGGAAGATGGTGGTTAGGGTTCATTGCAAAGGCATCGTGACATGAGATCCTCTTAGTTGCTTATTGTTGGTTGCTTGTAATACAAGTTGATATTTGGGCCTGAAAATTGAAGTTGGTATGGATTCATTAGAGAGAAGTTTCATTCAAGGGATTTCATAAGTTCAATTGGATTAAAGGTTTTAAGGCGGTTGGATGTTCTAAAGGGTTTTCGTCTTGGCACCCAAACTCATCATTTCTCCACCATTCTAATTCAAATTCAAGTAGACATCCATTTTTCCACTCATCATCCAAATTCCACATATCCAATTCAATATCCAAAGTTAACCCATAACCATTTTGACCATTTTTGATATCCATTCTAAACCCATTTTCAAATCCACATTTTGATCCATTCTTGGTCAATATTCATTTTTAATTGTCCATATTTCAAACCCATTTTAAATCTAAACCATTTCTCAAAGTTTAACTTCATTCAAAAGCCCATTTTAAATCCATGACCCAACTTCCAAATCCCAATTAATTCCAAATCAATTCAATTACAATCCATAAATCCAGTTTTAAGTCCATGCTCATTTTGTTGAATTCCAACTCTAAGTCTAACAACCTACACAGGAGCAGCACATTGAGCTGACTGATAGTAGTGGAGCACATCAAGATAAACAAGAAACTAGTTCCTTATACTCTCTCATCTAATTTGTGTTAGCGCCATGGTGAAACATTAGCAACTGGGGAACTTATTTTTGCATAACAGGTATGTTCAAGTGTAATGGTGAGGTGAGGTTTTCCATTGGCCATAGGTGTTTTTTCCATATGAGTTATTGACCAATCAATGGAGACATGTCATTGGAATTTAGTGGGAAAGACAATGGTAGATGGAAAACCTGTTGAGCATTGGGGCATCCTTGATTTTACCAGCAAGGGGAACACCAAGTTCATCTGTTTCTGCATACCGTTTTCCTATTGATGTACCTGTAATGTCAATCTTATGCGAAATTCCAGCAGCAGTCAACGACTTGGAAATTAATTTGGCAACCTCTTCATATTTATGGTCAAGGGTTTTGAATGCTAGGATTAGCATACTGATGGCAGTGATAACAGTACAGCAGCAAAGAAACTCAATAATAGCAGAAAATTCAGAATTTCACAGCAATATATATTTGACATCAGAAAAATTCACAGACTGATAATAGAATATCCAGCTACAAGAAATTCACAACCAAAAAAATCCAAAAGATCCATAACAGTTTTTCCCTCCATTCCAAATACAAATCACAACAGAAAACCCACTTTCCTAACATTCTAACCGAATCCTAACCGCAAAAACTACTTCTAACAAAAACTGAGCTATCACCAATCTCTAACCATTCTCTCTAACAGAAAAACTAACCTACAACAGAATTTCTAACTGATAAAGACTCTAACAGAAGTTTCTAGTTGCTCTCTCTCTCGATTCTTCTCCTCTTCTCCTTCATTCGTCTTCAACCTTCAACCTCCTCAATTCACCCTAACCACTTGCTAACAATTTCTTCTTCCTTGAACCTTCATTGAATTTATTTTTCGAAACCTTCATCAGTCTGCATCTTCACACCTTCAATTTCCTCCTCAATTCGGCATCACATCCTTCATCATCCTCAATTCTCTGCAACTCTCTATCAACAACCTTCAGCAACGTCTCTGCAAAACCAGATCACGGAGCAATGTATCAACAATAATAACTCAGTGATTCGCCTGTAAAGAAATCAAGAACGTAGCGAACACCAAAAAAATCTTCATCAACTCGTACCACATCAAGAAATCACAACACCAATAACAACCGAGTGCAGTATTAGAAAAGAAGAGGAAGAGATAAATCGGAACAATTACCGATCACAATTGCAAGACTCACAAGAACACGCATCAACACAACAATTCGAAGTTCCAGAAACAACAACAACACTTTCAATATCGGAAGAAGAAAAAAGAGCGGGATCAATACCTTTAATCGTTTCTTCGCAGAGGTACGTAATCTAGATCAGAACCTTATAGCTGCGGCCTTGGATTTTAGAAATCCATTGTGGTTTATATTTATGCTTCGAATTTGAATTTGTTTAATCTTGATTTCTATACGTGCTCGATCCTATTGTAGCGAGCGATTTTAGACGCGGTTCTTAAGCGCTGGTCGCTCTCTGCGGTTGAGTTTTAACTACAGGTCGATTCATTTTTTATGCTATTAAAGCTGATGAAGGAAGGGAAATAGATGTCTCCAATTAACCCTGCTTTGCATACTGAGTTTAAACAGCGGTCTGTTAGGTTAAGAATGCTATCAATGTGGGGGGACCTTTGTACTGGTTATTTGTATTTTTGCCAATACGATTTTCTTCTTCTCTTTCTAGGACTTTATAGCGGGGAACAAGGATTTAGGATGTTAGGACTGATGTTTTTTGGTAGATACATGAGAGTATGGGATTTTGGGTTTTTGCTTAGTGTGCTCGCTAAGACTTTTCTTTCAATCTTATGCCTACGTATTCCCGTTTACCGAAACAAGGAAATCAGAGCGTTCGTAGTTCTTCCTATTCTATGGGAGGAAATGGTATTTGGTGTCTTGTTCAAAGCCCAAGACATGAAGCGAAAAGTGGTTTGTATCTTGTTCAAAGCCCAAGATGTGAAGCTAAAAGTGTTGACTTTAAAGAGAATTTGTCATCTCTAAAGAGGGGGTTGTATGTCACAACTGTTGGGTGACTGACTGTAAAGGAGGATTACTTTAACCGGGATTTGTGAATCCGGCAATACCATAATTTCCTTTATAGGGGATTTTAACCTGAAGGAGAAGACTTTAACTCAGTGTAGAGTAAGGCCATCTTTCCTTAGGAATTTCTCATACTAAAAGAGGGACATTCACATGGATGTAGATGATCCAGAGGCTTGCCGCTTACAGCGATTAGATGAAGGGGAAAGAGTTGTTGATGTTTGTGTACTGTGAACGAGGCACAACTTTGATGCTAAAAGGTTGATTGGATCAACCAGTGGTTTTCTTATATAAAGCCTAAGAGGAGGCTATTATGTGTCTCGTACAAAGCCCGAGAGAGAGGCTAAAAAGTTTTTGACTCAACGAGGGAATCTTTTGGTATCTCGTATAAAGCCCGAGATGGAGGCTATTTGACTTAACAAAAGAGTTTTTGTATCTCGTACAAAGCCCGAGGTGGAGGCGATTTGACTCAACAAAAGAGTTTTTTGTATCTCGTACGAAGCCCGAGATGGAGGCTGTTGTTTATTTAGCTCAATAAGAACCTTTTCGTATCTCGTATAAAGCCCGAGATGGAGGCGAAAGAGGTGTTTGACTCAACGATGGAGTCTCTTATGTGTCTCGTACAAAGCCCGAGAGAGAGGATAAACGTTGTTTGACTCCGCTGGGGAGAATAATTTGTACAAAGCCCAAGAGGAGGCTATAGTGACTGTTTCAGTTGAGTGACAGGTCCAGTATGCTAATTTTGAAAGATAAAATCAGTTCTTATATGAGCAACACTGTACTCAAGGATTTGATTCAAGGATCCGGTTTATTCCTGTTCTTTAAGGAAGCGGGAAATCTGAAGGGTATTGAGACTGTCAGAGTCTACGGGTTTACTTCCTATTCTTGAAGGGTGCTTGAGAATGTCTTTGAGACTCAAGTAAATTAGACTGTCCAAGTCTAGAGTTTCGTCTTTCGTACTATGCTTTGAGAAACAGTAGTAGACTCTATGAAAGGACTGTTCTATGCAGATGACTAAGTTCTGTTCCTATACCTCTAGGAGGTCGTCGGGATAATTTGTAGGAAGCCCGAAAGGAGGCTGGAAACTTTTAAGAAGCCGACGGGTCCTTGTACGATGCCCAAGAGGAGGCTATCATTCCCGAAGGAAGAGATCATTATACTAAGCCTAAGAGGAGGTTGTGAGTACTTCTAAGAAGCCGTAGGGTCCTTGTACTAAGCCCAAGAAAAGGCGGGGTTGCTTTTATGAAGCATGTGGGTCCTTGTATAATGCCCAAGAGGAGGCCGATGCTTTTAAGAAGCCGATGGGTCCCCAAACCCCGAGAAGTTCAAGGCAATCTATCCACAAGGAATAGATCAAGTCAGGAAAGTTCGAGAATTTGGAAGAAACTCAAGAGATGCCATTCACGGAGAAAAGATCATCTCTGGGGAGTAGAGTTTCTTGACAACTGCTTTTAAGAAGCCTGTGGGTCCCCAAACCCCGAGAAGTTCAAGACATGCCATTCATCGAGAATAGATCAAGCCAAGAAAGTCCAAGAATTTGGAAGAAACTCAAGAGATGCTATTCACGGAGAAAAGATCATCTCTGGGGAATAGAGTTTCTTTGACAACTTCTATGAGTGACAGTCTATGAAAGGGTTCACAAAGAATGTTGCCTTTCATGTCTCCATATTGTTTAACCCCAAAAGGAGGAAAGATTGTGTCTGGTAATCCTATGGGGATCTAGTTTAGACTATTTCTAAGAGTGATCAACGGGCTTAATGCTAGACGTAGTTGCCGGGGAAACTCTAAATATCTATACTATTATTACACAGTTGATATGAGTTTATTAAAGAAGACTTACAGTGAAACAGCCCCACAATACAGTTATATGTATATGAAAGCGGTAAATGAAAGCGGATAAACACTTACTCGATTGTAGAGCTTCCCTGCTGTTTGGTTAGTTGTTCAATAAAGGAAGATTGAAAACAACAATATATTCAAAATCAAAGGAGAAAGTGCTTTAAGAAAAGAAAGATTTGGGGCTTACAGCTCAAGGAGAGGCCCAGGGTTTTATCAGTGAGTGCACTGTTTGAATTTGTATAGAGGGACTTATACAAGTGACTGAGGCCCAAAATGTTTTCTGTACAAAGGGATGGGTCTTACACTCTCTCAAGAGGCCCAAAAAGTTTAAAGAAAAAGAGTGGGGCTTATAACACGAGGGTAGGCCCAATTGACTTTTCGTTTAAAGTGGCGATCGCGCCGAGTTTTTCTTTTAACGCGAAGGGACTTATACAATAAGTGAGGCCCAAATGATTTTTGGTTAAAAGGGGATTGGGTCTTACACTCTATTAGAGTCCCAAAAGTTTTGAATGGGTCTTATAGCTCGAGGAGAGGCCCATGGTTATTTTTAAAAGGCGACGATCGCGCCGTTTGTTTTTTACGGTATCGGGACTTATACAATACACTGAGGCCCAAAAATGATTTGGTCAAAAAAGGATTGGGTCTTACACTCTATTAGAGGCCAAAGTGTTTTGAAAATGATTTATGAGGGTTGAATTAATCCAAAAACCCTAATTTGTTTTCAAAAATGTATTTAATTGAATAAAAATTCAATTAAAATGATCAAAATTGTTTAACATATGAAAAACAAATTGTGATCTTGGATTAATGCTTCAAAAATTAAGTATTGACCTACAAAATAATTAGAAAGCATTAAAAGTTGCAAAATCAAGGTGGAAAAAATATTTTAAATTTTAAAAACAATTAAAACATTATTTATTTGCAAAAATATCAATTATACAAAATAAATAATATTTTTGGGATTTTTTGGGAAAATAAAATATTTTAACATTTTTGTGAATTATTAAAAATAGAATCAACTCAAAATCATTAAAACTCAGAGAGAACTTAATTTTTGAATCAATTAAATAAAATCACAAAATTCAAATATTCAAATTTTGAAAAAAAGGCGCCAAGAACACACCAAGAACACGCACGTGTTCTGGGCTTGGCCAGATTTGCATTTTCTCTCCAATCTCACTGAATACTTGATTATAACATGCAATCCACATATCATTATGCTCGTCTCAACCTCACGATCATGTCTATGTCAATTAATTTCATTTAAATTAAACATATAACAAGAAATCATGAAAAATCCTCAAGAACCCTAATTTCTGCATGAAGGTTAGGATTTTTGATACACGATTCAAACAATGCAATTAATTACGGGGAAACATTCCATGCATGATTATGAACATATGGCCAAATTATTGTGCAGCAAAAAATGCATGGATCATAGAGTTAGAAGAGCTCATGCTTACCACTTGCAGCTGGTGATCGTGTTTGGTGTTGGAGGTGTTACAGCTTGGTTCCAATGATGTGGATAGCTTCCCTAGGTGCCAATTGATGTGTCTGAGTGCTTGGAATGGATTGAAATGGTTTGGAGTTGAATATGGCACCTCAACTGTAAAACTGTCAAGAAATTGAGCAATTGGCTGGTGATTTTGTGAAATATGTGTTCCAGATGTTATGTGAGTGTTTGGATCACTTCTATATGATGTATGTGACGTGTGTGACTGATTGGTTTGATTGGAAAAGCTCTCAAACTCAAAACCCGATAGTGACTTGCCTTAGAAGGTAAAATTGGAGTGAAAGAAGAGATTTTTGAGGAAAGCATCTGTTTGATGGCTTTGGTGTACTTAAACTGATCACAATTGAGCTCTATTTATAGTAGAGCAAGTTTGTTTTGCAAGGAATAGTGAATGGCAACTGCAGCAGGTGTTTGTTCAATGTTGGCCAATGGAAATCAAAGTCTCCTCTAGCCATTGACTAGAGGTTAGGGCACAGGGCTGTGGTTCCCTTGGTCTTCGATAAGTCTTGACTGAATTCAAATGAAAATGGCTCAGTCCATGCCACCTTGATGCTTCCATTGAATGCTCCAATCCAAATTTGGAGTCTTGTCCCTATTTTGGCCATTCTAGGTTCAACATGCTATTTCTTGTTCCAAAGACTTTGGAGGCTTGGCTCAGTGATTGTCCCCTTTAGATTCAATCCTCTGATGTGTCCAAGTGGATAGGGGCATTTGAATTTAGCTGATTTTGGTAAATCGAGCAAAAATGCAAATTCTGCCTTGCCTTGGCAGATTTCAGCAAGGCAACTTGACAATGTCATAACTCATAGGCCAAATGGAATTTGGCAATGTTCTTGGCCATTTTGGAAAGCCCTTACATGATACAACAACTGTTTGAACATGTATGGTTTTGATCTCTTTTTAATCCAAGTGAAAAATCCCCCTACATTTGGCAAGAAATGAAGACAGATTTGGACTTAGTGAAAATTTCACTAAGTGTTGGAAAAAGTGACATTTTCATTTTTTAGCCATTTTGATCACTCCATAACTCAAAATCCTTAATGAATTGGACTTAGGTCTAGTTGAAGTTTTTGTAGAGGGTAATGAGGGATACAAATCAAGCTTTGGATGAGGAAAAATGGCTTTGTGGTTTAGGAGTTATGATCCTCCAAAGTTGGTACCCTTGTCACTTTATTTTTAACTTAGAAAATTTTCTAAGTTTTTATGGTTACCCCTTTTACAAGTTATCCAACTTTTCTTGATTTTTATTGATGAATGATGATTCAAATCACACATTAACATCATTTTAGGGTTAAAAATCCATTTTGGTGAAAAATCTCAAAAAGTCAAAGTTGACTTTTGTGCACAGTTGACTTTTTATCAGATGAATTCCAAACTGTGCAATTCTTCAGGAAATCATGTCCTTGACCTAAATCAAAGTTGATGGACATGTTCCATGGGTGTTATAGGGTATATTGAATCATGTCTTAGGGCTTGGGAGCATGTCCTGGTCAAAATTCAAAGTTACAGTTGACTTTTCTCTCATAACCCTAACTGTGGTGCAGATGAAATTGAAACTTGTTGCTCAAGCTTCTTGGATAAATCCATTGTTGCAAATGGATCAATGTAGTGTATTAGAGACCCTCAAATCCTCTCTTGAGGTCTTGGCTCATGATTTTCCCTGAAAGTCAACTTAGGGGTGAATTAGGTAAAGAAACCCTAATTCCTGATTTTTGATGAATGCATCCCCTGAGGCAAAATTGACTTGATGATTGGGTCCATGAGGTTCCATGGAGTATATTATGTTAGGTTTTGGATCATTGGGTTGTGCCCAGATGAAAAATTTCCATCTGGAGGCCCTGGTCGACCAAAACCCTAATTTGGTGACACTGTCGATCATGAGACTTAATCCACCTAGAAGGGAGCAGCCTTGTGCTTAATCCTTGAAGTGGGAGTCCTTTTGATCCATTATGGATGTTTGAGAGGTTAGACAAGTTGAAGATCATGTCATTCCTTGATTGACCCTTTGTCTAAGCACTCAGAGAGGACTTGAAACCCTAATTTTGATTGTAGTGAATGCTCACCCATCTTTGGGGAGACTGATGAAGCATGATGGTTCCTCCATATCGTGATGATGATTTTCACAATGATGGGAAATCTTAGTGGTCAAAATTTGGGGTATGACAGATGCCCCTATTTAATCTTCTTGGACACGAAGGTGTGAATGACGAAGGTATTCGGGCATTCGGGGTTCAAGATGATTAAATATCGGAATACCCAAAATTTTGATGGTGGTTATGAATGGTAGCTTACGCATTCATCTTCTTTTAGCTAAGCAATGATGCTTAGAAAAGGTAAACTTCCCCTCGATCCTGGTCTTCAGCCAAGGAACTGGTCTCAGTTTCTAAAATAAACTTCCCCTCGATCCTGGTTTCCTACCAAGGAACTGGTCTTAGTTTCTGATGTAAACTTCCCCTCGATCCTGGTTTCCTACACAGGAACTGGTCTTAGTTTCTGATGTAAACTTCCCCTCGATCCTGGTTTCCTACCAAGGAACTGGTCTTAGTTTCTTTCGTCAATAAACTTTACTGACAAGGGACGCTATTTGTAGCGGCTTTCCTTCAAACTTCTCGCCGAATTTTCCTGGGGAGATGCCATTTGAGTGGAAAAAGTTTTGATGTCAGACTTTCTGGGGAACCCAGTCCTCCGAATTGTAGAGTTGCACAAACTTCTCTATTGGAGACGCCATTTGTTGACTCTAATTGGGGAATACGAGTCCCTTGAGAGACTGCATTCGTTTGGGGTCTTTACATCATACTTTTCTCGGAGATCTTCTCGGAGAAATGCCATATGATGTTATCCAATTTTGAGGTGTCGATGACCTTTTCATCAGTGGGTTTTTCGGAGAAAAACTGCCGTACTTCCGAATCTCCGATTTAGGAGGCTTTCTCTCGGGATTTTCTTTAATCCGGGAAAACAAGGATATCATCTTCAATGGCGAAGAGTGATGTTAACTGAAAGTTCCTCTAATCTTTCAGAGGTTCAAGTTATCAAAGTGGTCGAGGACCAACTTCCTTCCAGAAATAAACTGGGGGCGAGAGATTGTTCAGACGTAACACTTCCTAACGAGGAAAGGGTTGACAACTCGATTGAGAGGACTTTTATCACAAGGGGATAAGACCGACTAAAGTGATAGAGATGTAAAATGATTATGTGAATGCAAATTAAATAATGCATGATGTATGTATGTATATGCTGACAAAACTGACGCGACATACAAACTGACGGGTGAACACGACTGGATACTTGGCCATCACGGGGCATATAGAAATATCGCTGGTTCAGAATAGCAATTCCTCCTTGCTTAGGAAAGATAGTCCCTGTTGGGAGCTATGTTGATCGGGCTTAGGAGATGAGAACTCGGCCGAGGCGTGTCAGACGAAACAAGGTCTCTGACACAGTTGATCCCTTCATTCAGGCATACTGGCTTAGAAGGAGTACTTTGATTCTGCACTTTGAAGTTTGCTTACTTATGGAGAAGAAACCGATGTTCTTCTGATGTTCAACAGTCAAAAGAAATTGTCGTCTTTATTAAAAAGCAGAAAATTTTTTACAAGTAAATTCATTTTTGTTTTATTTCAAGAATCGTTAATCATATTAAAAACGTCGTTCTGTAAAGCTAAAACAAATAAGAATTACAAACAAAAGCACAAAGGCTCAAATTTTATTGATAAGATGGAGATCAGCCAAACGCGTGATCCCAAAGAGTATTTACAAAGTTAGAAAATGGTAATTTACAGGGAAAAGGGCTATGTTGAAACATAACGACCACTATCCTTCTACCAACTTTGAATTCGGGACATCCTGAGCTTCTGTCGAAGATGACCTTGACTGGAGTTTTCTGACAGATGATGTAACTGTTGTTGCTGAGGGACTTGCCTCTGTTGAACATAGTTACTTGCCATTATCCCTAATTTTTGCCTGGATTGTACTGTGATGTTTCCAATCCATCGGGATGATTTTTTTTTATGTCTCTAACTTTTGCCTGGACCGCCCTTTCAGGTTTTCAATCCACCGAGATGTTTTTTTTTTTAGTTTAGGCGAAGTATTTCTTGACTACATCAACATTTGTAGGGTAGGCAAATTCCTCTCCGCCCATGGTTGCAAGTCTCAAGGCGCTGCCTAAGAAAGCTTTCGTGACCACATAGGGGCCATCATAATTCGTAGTCCATTTACCTCGCGAATCAGTGAGAAATGATTGTATCTTCTTGAGCACGAGGTCTCCTTTCCTGAAGATGCGGGGTCGACCCTTTTTGTCGAACGCCCTCTTCATTCTTTGTTGACACAACTGACCGTGGCATAGTGCCGTTATTCTCTTTTCTTCGATCAGATTCAGTTCGTCGTGTCGGTTTTGACACCATTCAGCTTCGGTGAGCTTAGCTTCCATCAATACTCAGATTGATAGGATCTCTACTTCTATGGGGAGCACTGCTTCCATGCCATATACTAGAGAGAAAGGGGTAGCCCCTGTTGAAGTGCGGACAGATGTGCGATAACCGTGAAGAGCAAAGGGTAACATCTCGTGCCAGTGTTTGTAGGTTACAACCATCTTTTGAATGATCTTCTTGATGTTCTTATTGGCCGCTTCTACCGCTCCGTTCATCTTTGGTCGGTAGGGAGATGAGTTATGGTGTTCAATCTTGAACTCTGCGCACAACTCTTTTATCATCTTATTGTTCAAGTTAGATCCATTATCTGTAATGATCTCGCTTGGAACACCATAACGGCAGATGATATTGTTGTTGATAAATCGGACCACCACTTGTCGGGTTACATTGGCGAATGACACTGCTTTGACCCACTTGGTGAAATAGTCAATGGCTACTAGGATAAACCGATGTCCATTTGAAGCCTTAGGTTCGATCAAGCCAATTATGTCGATTCCCCATATGGAGAATGGCCATGGGGAAGAGAGAACTTTGAGATATGATGGCGGTACATGAATTTTGTCGGAGTATATCTGACACTTGTGACACCTCCTCATGTACTTGTAGCAGTCAGATTCCATTGTCAACCAATAGTACCCTGCTCTTAGAATTTTTCTCGCCATTGTGTGTCCGTTGGCATGAATGCCAAAGGATCCTTCATGAATTTCTTTCATAAGCATGTCTGCTTCTGGCCTGTCTACGCATCGGAGCAAGACCATGTCAAAATTCTCTTATAGAGAGTGTCCCCGCTCAGGAAGAAGTTTCCAGCCAATCTTCTGAGGGTTTTCCTGTCTTTCCTAGATTCCCCAGGTGGGTACTCTTGTTCTGAAGGAAGAATTTGATATCGTGATACCAAGGTTTGTCGTCTATGACTGCTTCGATCGTGAAGATGTAAGCGGGCCTTTCAAGGCTCATTATGTCGATCTTAGGTAAGTTATTCCATTGACCTACACTAATCATGGAAGAGAGTGTGGCTAATGCATCAGCCATGTGATTCTCCTCACGAGGGATGTGATGAAACTCAACTCTGTTGAAGAAAGGTAACAACCTTCTTGCATAGTCTTTGTAAGGAATCAATCTTGATTGGTATGTGTTCCAATCTCCTTTTATCTGATTGATAACCAAGGCTGAGTCGCCGTACGTCCAAGTTTTTGATCCTTAAATCAATCGCTTCTTCGAGACCCATAATACAAGCTTCGTATTCGGCCTTGTTGTTTGTACATTTGAACGTAAGTCTGGCGATGAAAGGAATGTGGGTACCCTGAGGGGTAACAATTATTGCCCCAATTCTGTTTCTGTAATGATTAACTGCTCTGCCAAAGACAAGTCCCCATTGGGAACCTGGTTCTGGCCCTTCACTGGGTAACGGTTCATCGCAATCTTTCATTTTTAGATACATGACATCTTCGTCTGGGAAGTCAAACCCGATTGGTTCTTGATTGTCAATCGGTTTATGAGCCAAATAATCGGCTAAAATACTTCCCTTAACGGCTTTCTGAGCGTGGTACTCTATGTCATATTCTGATAATAACATCTGCCAACAGGCAATCCTTCCCGTGAGAGCAGGTTTTTCGAAGACGTACTTGATTGGATCCATTTCTGAGATTAACTAAGTAGTTTGACGAATCATGTATTGGCGAAGAGGTTTGGCTGCCCAAGCCAAAGCATAGCAAGTTTTCTCAAGCATCGTGTACCGAGTCTCGCAGTCGATGAATTTCTTGCTTAGATAGTAGATGGCAGACTCTTTCCGTTTGGTTTCGTCTTGTTGGCCAAGTACACATCCCATTGAGTCCTCTAGGACTGTGAGGTAAATGATCAGCGGTCTTCCTTCCACTAGAGGTGATAGAATCGGAGGATTCAACAGATATTCCTTAATACTGTCGAAGGCGGTTTGGCAATCTTCTGACCAAACGCAATCCTGGTTCTTTTTGAGTAATTTGAAAATCGGCGCACACGTGGCGGTCATAAGGAATATAAATCTGGAGATGTAGTTCAAACGTCCCAGGAATCCTCTGACTTGTTTTTCAGTTTTCGGAGAAGGCATTTCTTGAATGGCCTTGACCTTGTCAGGATCAACCTCAATTCCTTTCTGGCTGACGATGAACCCTAGTAGTTTCCCTGAACGGACACCGAAGGTGCACTTGTTAGGATTCAAGCGGAGCTTGAATTTTCTTAGACGTTCGAACAATTTTGACAGATGTTCAACGTGCTCACTCTCTATTTTTGATTTTGCAATCATATCATCGACATACACTTCGATTTCTTTGTGTATCATGTCATGAAAAAGAGTAGTCATGGCCCTTTGATAGGTTGCCCCGGCGTTCTTCAAACTGAACGACATTACCTTGTAACAAAAGGTACCCCATGGGGTAATGAATGAAGTTTTCTCCATGTCTTTCAGTGCCATTTTGATCTGGTTATAGCCCGAGAATCCATCCATGAAGGAGAAAATTTTGAACTTTGCTGTGCTGTCTACCAGCATGTCAATGTGTGGTAAAGGAAAGTCGTCCTTTGGACTAGCCTTATTTAGATCCCTGTAATCAACACACATTCTGACCTTTCCGTCCTTTTTGGGAACGGGTACGATGTTGGCTAACCATTGAGGATATTCAGACGTAGCGAGGAAACCCGCGTCAATCTGTTTCTGCACCTCCTCTTTGATTTTGATGGCCATGTCCGGATGAGTGCGTCTCAACCTTTGCTTTACTGGCGGACATTCCGATCTCAATGGTAAGTGATGTTCCACGATGCTGGTATCCAACCCTGGCATATCCTGATAGGACCAAGCAAATACATCGGGGAATTATTTGAGAAGCTTTATCAAACTCTCTTTGGCAGTTGGATTGAGCAGTGCCCCAATCTTGATCTCTTTTCTCTCTTTTTCTGAACCCAAGTTTACCGTTTCCAACGGTTCTTTGTGAGGTTCAATGGACCATTCCTCTTGTCTGAGTAGTCGGAAGATCTCTTCTGGAATTTTGTCGTCATCTTCTTCTTCAGCCCCGAATACCGGGAACTCAAAGTTGGGAGAAGGCATCGGATCATATGTTTCAACGGGGTGTAAAACAAGTAATCTGCATGACGTGATGATTCGTGTTTAGAAGAGATAGAGAAAATGCAAGTGTGTGCAGTGTTTTATTTTACTGCTTGTTTTTATTTGAATTGTTTTTTGGGATTACCATTTTCTGAAAAAGAAAAAAGAGAAAACAACAATTAATGCGGGAATTACAGAACGTTATTTTATTAATGAATAAGTCGATTCTTGAAACTACAGCCCTATAAAACAAAACTCTGTCGCTTTGGGAGACGCGAAGAGGGATAATTTACAGAAAGCGAGCCCTATCAAAACATTCGTTTCACCTGGGTAGGGTGAAAGGTTAAAGATGGCAATTACTTTGACTGATGAACGATCTTCGGAACCTCGGCAACCCATTGGCGGCGAACTCCTCGGTGAATCAAAAAGTCTGGCACCTTCCTTGATTTGTCTTTAGAAATGATGCTGATTTCTGGTGGAGCAGGATCATTGGAATTTGTCTCCCAGGCAGAGTTGTCGTAGGAGAATTCCTCAGTTGCGTTTTGCATAGTATTTGTGCTCTCAGCTGTATCTCCTCATCCAGTAGGCTGGATGTCTTCGAACCTGATATGAGAGCTTTCGGGAGTGGTGTACTTGACCATAAAGTCGTATTTTCCACTCGGTTGTCCCAAGGTGTCCTACACTTCTTTCGAATGGGAGGAGTCATCTCTCTCGATGACTTTGACCTCGGGAAAAGCATAGTTGATGAATTCAAGTCCTGCAAATGTTGGGAATTCATCTTCATGTTGAGTAGTTTCCGAATGACCTGAGTGTTGATCCCATGACATGGTGGGACACAGGTATTCTGTTCAATGATGCTCAGCTGAGTTTAATTACTCGGCTGACTTTCCGGCCCCAAGTTTCCTGGGTAAGGTTGCCACATTGGAAGACCATCCATTGGGCCATAGTAGTTGTGGTCAAAGTTGTCTTTCATCAGAGTGTCCTCCTCTAATGAATTTGGCGGAGCACGGCATCCTTTCGGATCACAATCTCCATAGATCATTTCGACATCTGACCTTGATATAAATCTCAGACTCTGTGCGGGATAGAAAAATGGTATAGGCACCTCTTCCTGAGACATATAACCGTCCTTGTTAAGATAGGACTTTCATTCTTCATTCGTGTCAGAGGGATCTTCCCCATTGATAGCATGTACTGCTTGAGACACTGGGTCAAGGAAACCTCCACTGTGGAAGAAGTTTTGAAGGGGATGAAGACTTTCATCGCTGGCAGCTGTCTGGGTACAGGTTGCAGAAAAACCAAGACCCTTCTTTGTTTTATTGTCAATAGGAACGACAAGCTGTCCCCATCCTGTTGTATCGGTACTCTCTACTGCTTTGATAACATCATTGTATGAGGAAATCGAGGTTCCTCCTTGGGATTGATTATCCTTGCTCACCGACAGTGCTTGGAACTGCGTCCCAATAACCTCCTCGGGTTCTATACCAGCAGATGATGACAAGTTACTCACAAGCAAGGCATGTTCTCCATAAACTGTGATGAGTTGGCCGTTCTGGACGAACTTTAGCTTTTGGTGGAGGGTTGAAGTAACCGCTCCAGCCTGATGTATCCAAGGTCTTCCTAATAAACAACTATACGTTGCCCGGATATCCATGACCTGGAAAGTGACTTGGAAAGTATGAGGACCAATAGTTATGGGAAGATCAACTTCGCCAATAGCTGTTTTTCTGGATCCGTCGAACGCTTTGACGATGACCTCGCTGATTCTCATCAGAGGGCCTTTGAATGATAATTGCATCAAAGTGGACTTCGACATAACATTCAGGGCTGACCCTGTGTCTACCAGTACGCTGGCTAAAGCATAGTCCTGGCAGTTAACTGTAATATTGAGCGCCATGTTATGACGGCGACCCTCTTCGAGTAATTCCTCATCACTAAATCCCAAATTATTGCAGGAAGTGATGTTAGAGATAATGCTATCGAACTGTCTGAAGCTTCCGTCTGAAGTTCCTTTTCTTTATTGGACTCTCCAACTCCTCTGTTGAAGATTCTACCACTCCGTGTTACACGACTGATGTCTGCAATATTCACGATGGAGGGTAATGGAGTTTCCTTACCATTTTCAATTGTCGTTGCACCGTATTTGTAAGGGATTACCTTAGCTGATTCATATGGTATTGGTCCCGGTAGATAGATGACTACGGGAGCCTTCTGATTTTTCCGACCATCATAAGTGATCTCGATCCGTTCCCGATTGGGAACTTTAGATTCGTCAAGTAGAGGGATAATGGCAAAAACTTCCCTGGTCCTGTGATGACCAGAGATTGTGAAAACATCCTCAACTTGCTTGGCAAAGTAGTTCGGCGTCCAGTTGATGGGTCCAGAACCCGGATATGGGCAAATCTCTCCACGATCCACCTGACCCTGAAGAGCTGCTCTCACAAAGTAACACCCTTGGTTACTTTCCGAACAGACGCCGCAACCTCATAGTTGTGTGGTGGCACCTGGCCACGCCCACTTTGAATACAATGTAACCTCACTAGGTTAGCTTCCACAGATCGGACATCCTGACTCTGACGCCGAGTATGATTCCTGTTACTGATACTAATTTGCTGAGTATCTTCATCCATATAGATTGGCATCCACCAGTTGTTTAACAAGTGCTGAAGTGCCTCCTGGACAAGGGTACAACCTTGATCGTTTTTGCAACCCGCTTTACAGCTTTGATAGTCATGTGATATTAAGAATCCGAGTCGGACCTGTTCAGCATGTAACTCTACCAGGTTAGTATTCATCACGCGAATATCGAAGATCTGAACCATGTTGATTTGATAAGGGTTCCTATCATGGTAGTCTTGGATCCATCCAAGATCCATCTGACGCTGGAGGGCCTCTTGTATGAAATAGCATCCTTGTTTGTTTACCGAGCAAGCCAGACAGGAACTGTAATCGTGCCGCGGCAGATTATGATACTGGCTTTGCCTTGAGTGCATCGCCACCAAGTTGACATTCATTGCACAGACGTCGTGGTTCTGAATGACGTTAGAATTCGTGTAAACCATGTTAACTCCACGAACTCGGTGCTCTTGGATCTATCCAAGATCCATTTGTTCCTGTAGAGCTGCTTGCATCACAGAACATCCCTAGTTGTCTTTAGAGCAGATATCACACTGGTGATAATTATGAGGTGGCATATGGCCATATCCACTCTGTCTACAATGCATCTTGACCAAATTGGTTTTCAACAAGAGTACATCGTGAATTTGATAGACATCGTTAGTCTCTCCTTCTATCAAATTGACTGCAACCTTCTCGTGTTGAGACAGCGGGTTCGTAAGAACATTAGGATTTGTATCCTTGAAGGATAAGACCCCGCTCCTAACAAGCTTTTGCACGTCGGACTTGAAATTGAGACAAGTCTCAATGTTGTGCCCCGATCCTCCTTGATGATAAGAGCATGTCTGGTCCACCTTAAACCAAAAAGGTGGATTTTCCGGTACTGTAAGAGGAGATTTAGTCTGAATGTGCCCCTTAGCCAGTAGTAATGGAAACAGCTATGCGTACATTACGGGTATAGGATCAAATCCCGGTGGCCGTGTAGTACGGTCATTGTTGTATTGGGGACGAGCCTGCTGAAGAGGCTGTTGTGTCCTTTGTTGATCAGGTTGGCTATGCGCAACCTGAGGTTGATACGTAGGAATAGACGCAGGGTTGATAGCAGGAGTCACAGCTGCTACTGGTTGATAACGTCGTCTTTGCTTTTTGAGAGAGATATTCCCAATATCTTGCTCTTTTTTCTTAGGGAGAGCACTACCGTATTTTTTAGTACCGCTCGTCGATCCAGTGTCTTTTACTAAACGTCCTTCTCGGACGGCTTCCTCAAGACGTATGCCCATGCCCACCATCTCGGTGAAATCACTAGGTGCACTGGCAACCATTCGGTCATAGTAAAATAAGCTTAAGGTCTTTAAGAAGATCTTTGTCATCTCTTTTTCCTCAAGAGGTGGACAAATTTGAGCGACAATTTCACGCCACCTTTGAGCATACTCCTTAAAGGTTTCCTTGTTCTTTTGCGACATTGATCTGAGTTGATCTCTGTCGGGTGCCATGTCCAAATTGTATTTGTATTATTGGACGAAGGCAGTGCCAAGATCTCTGAATGTGCTAATCATGGCACGGTTTAAACCCATGTACCATTTTAATGCGGCACCGGTTAAACCATCCTGGAAGTAGTGAATCAATAGGTCTTGATTTTCCATCTAAGCTGACATCCGCCGAGCGTACATCACCAGATGGCTTTGAGGGCAAGAGTTACCCTTGTACTTTTCAAAGTCGGGCACTTGAAATTTGTGCAAAACTTTCACATTTGGGACCAAGCAGAGATCTGCGGCGTCCTTTCCAAATAAATCCTGACCGCGAATGGCTTGCAGTTCCTTCTGCATTTCCAAGAACTGCTCCTGGAATTCCTCCATTCGGTCAAACATAGTTTCCTTCTTACCAGAAGGTGTCTATGGAATCTGTCCTTCTGGGACAATGTGCACCACAAGGGGTGGTACTGTGACTACGGTAGTGAGTCTTGGTGTCTTCCGAAGTTTGTAACCTTCAGGAGTCTTCAGTATGCCCCTGGCATCTTCGCTTTCCCGGAGTTTGTAACCTTCAGGCCCAGCGGCTTCTGTTGCGATTCCCTGATCTTCAGTGATCGGCGGAACATATCCTTCCGAGATATAGTTAACAGGTATGCCCCAGGGACGATCTTTCGGCATTTGATACCTAGGATCATACTTCTCCACTATGGGCGTTGAGGTGATCTCTGAGATCACAGTTCTTTGTAGCTGAGCTTCTGCCATGGCTTGCATGTCGTTACGAAGCTTTCTCATATCCTCTCTCAGAGCGTCGATCTCTTCCTTCAACTCTCTGTTTTCTTCCTCAAGATCATCCATCTTTTTCTGACGATTGGCCCGAGTATTATACGAATGAGACAGTTTGACTCTAGAACCGAGACACAAACGTGAGATTCGTAGATAAGAAGAATACGCGATGTGAGAATGATGAATGCAATGATTATATTAATTGTTTATGGTTTAATCAAAATAAACTTCGACAATTAGATTGCAAATATCAAACGGTGGGGAAACCCCTTTTTATTGAATTCAAAGGATTACAGAAATGGAAATACAGTAGATTACAAGGTGTAGAAACAGAAACCTAAACTAATGGGTCACGAGTCCTCTCTGAAGAGAAATCAGGTGCTGATTCTGGTATCATCCTTTTCTTTGACCGGGGCTCTTGATCCGTTGTCGGGTTGTCATTCCTTTGTCAAATGTAAGGAGCGAGCAAATTTCTTCGGTCATCTTGATTCTCTACAGCATGTTGCTCCAAAATTTCAATCAGAGCGTCTTTCTCTTTCAGTAGTTGCTGTATTTTGATGCACTCTACGTCGAGGGTGCGGTACTTGTTCTTCCAAGACCTTCTCTCCCTTTGAACTTTGTTGAGAGTAACCTAAAGCTTTTTAGTTTCCGTCATGAAGTACATGACAGATTCCCTCGGCGGAAGAATTCCGTAACGAGGATAAGGCAATTTTAGCTTGAGAGCTCTAGTTTGTACCCAATGGAGGTAAGGCTCCACCGAGACACAGTCTGGTTTTCCCAGAGACTCTCGTCCTTTCTTATGAACGTGTTTCCAAGCGTGCACTATTTCCGTCTTTAGTGCTCTGTCGTTTTCTCCTTCTTTGAAGAAAAGACCTTCCAGATGAACACCTTGTGGGACGTGTCTCATCGGGTATCCAAATTGACGATGATCGAGAACCGGATGATAGTTGATTCCTCCCTTAATTCCTATAAGGGGTACGTTGGGGAAGTTTCCATAATGGCCAATGATCCTGATCCCATCATAGATCCTATTACACCAATCTATATCAGAGTTGGTAAGGGACATGATCTTCTGCGACCAACGTAAGGCACTCTTGCAATCCCAAAAAGCGGCAGACTTGGGCAAGTGGGAGATAAACCATTTGTAAAGCAGAGGTACATAACATGTGATCTCCCCTCCGCTGTACAAATTTCCCAAGTGTACAGAATGATACGCATCTGCGAGCAAAGTCGGCACAGGGTTTCCAATGAGAAAAACCTTAATGGAGTTGATATCGACGAAGTTATTGATGTTGGGAAACAAAAATAACCCGTAGGTGAGCAAGACAAAGATGCTTTCAAAAGCAGTCACGTTTCCTATACTGGCAAAATACAGGGCCTTCTTTGTCAAGAACTGGGCTGGAAAACCGTGTATGCCACCCTTAGTGGTTAGGTGAGTCCTGACCTCAGACTCGTCCAAATGAATTGCTCTTGCAATAATCTGATTCTTTGGAATTTCTTCCAGTCCAAAAAATGGAGCTCGATCAGTAATGTGTAAATCAATCAGATGAGAATACTCCTCCAGCGTTGGTGCGAGCTGGTAATCCGGGAATGTGAAATAGTGATAAACCAGATCGTAAAACTGAACGAGCGCGTCCATGATTCCCTCAATCACATGGACTCTTAACAGTGGTAGCAAACCTCCGTGCTTGGCTCTGAAAGCCTCAGGGTTAGTGATCATCCGTGCTAACCTTCTCAAATCCTCTAGTTTTGGAACCTTGAAGGTGTACGTATGAGTTCTCCTTCTACCAAAATCCATTAGTGCAATCCTTTTCTCTGATATTTGCAATCACAGTCTTAGTTTAATTTAAAAAACAGAGAGACTAGAAGAGAAATTTTTTTGAATGTTTTAATGTTTTTTAAATGAATGCATGAATGCAGCACACAAAAACATAGAAAAAACATGGGGTCAAAGGGTCGTTGTCATGAAGTCAAGGCTCTACCCATCCCCAAAGGTTTATACTAGGGTGATTTTTGTACCTATAATCATTATCATCAGCTCCTCCCAGGAAAGCAAAACAATAAGCGGATCGCCAGCGAGTTGTAGAGCAATCTTAGAGTAAGTGCCATTCACCGAGAATAGACCACCAGCCTCAAATGAGGGTAGTATCATGTAACAACTATTCCCGATAGTTTCCGCACTACAAAAGGGTTTGGCTCCTCAGCTTCTCAGACTTAACAATCGGCCCATTGTCTAGGTGAGAGAATGGGTTGCATTAGTCAGCCTCCACTGAGGTTGATGGTCGACCTCGTCGCCATCACTTATCTTAAGTGTATACTCTATCTTTCCACATGCGGCATCACACGCATTCCCATTAGCAGAAAAATAAACACGTATAGCAATTAGGAAAAGTAGTATATATATTTGTCCTAAACATCCTAGACCTTTAAAGCTATGAATCCTAAGTTCCTGACAGAAATTGGGTTCCCTGGCGGAAGCCCCAATCTGTGGTATTCACACAAGAGGTGAAAAGGAAGAAGAAAAACAGAGATTGGCCCCACGGTGGGTGCCATTTTTCTGTAGCGAGCGATTTTGGACGCGGTTCTTAAGCGCTGGTCGCTCTCTGCGGTTGAGTTTTAACTACAGGTCGATTCATTTTTTATCCTATTAAAGCTGATGAAGGAAGGGAAATAGATGTCTCTAATTAACCCTGCTTTGCATACTGAGTTTAAACAGCGGTCTGTTAGGTTACGAATGCTATCAATGTGGGGGGCCTGTGTACTGGTTATTTGTATTTTCGTCAATACGGTTTTCTTCTTCTCTTTCTAGGACTTTATAGCGGGGAACAAGGATTTAGGATGTTAGGACTGATGTTTTTTGGTAGATACATGAGAGTATGGGATTTTGGGTTTTTGTTTAGTGTGCTCGCTAAGATTTTTCTTTCAATCTTATACCTACGTATTCCCGTTTCCAGAAATAGGGAAATCAGAGCGTTCGTAGTTCCTCCTATTCTATGGGAGGAAATGGTATTTGGTGTCTTGTTCAAAGCCCAAGACGTGAAACAAAAAGTGGTTTGTATCTTGTTCAAAGCCCAAGATGTGAAGCTAAAAGTGTTGACTTTAGAGAGAATTTGTCATCTCTAAAGAGGGGGTTGTATATCACAACTGTTGGGTGACTGACTGTAAAGGAGGATTACTTTAACCGGGATTTGTGAATCCGGCAATGCCATAATTTCCTTTATAGGGGATTTTAACCTGAAGGAGAAGACTTTAACTCAGTGTAGAGTAATGCCATCTTTCCTTAGGAATTTCTCATACTAGAAGAGGGACATTGGCATGGATGTAGATGATCCAGAGGCTTGTCGCTTACAGCGATTAGATGAAGGGGAAAGAGTTGTTGATGTTTGTGTACTGTGAATGAGGCACAACTTTGATGCTAAAAGGTTGATTGGATCAACCAGTGGTTTTCTTATATAAAGCCTAAGAGGAGGCTATTATGTGTCTCGTACAAAGCCCGAGAGAGAGGCTAAAAAGTTTTTGACTCAACGAGGGAATCTTTTGGTATCTCGTATAAAGCCCGAGATGGAGGCTATTTGACTTAACAAAAGAGTTTTTGTATCTCGTACAAAGCCCGAGGTGGAGGCAATTTGACTCAACGAGAGAGTTTTTTGTATCTCGTACGAAGCCTGAGATGGAGGCTGTTGTTTATTTGGCTCAATAAGAACCTTTTCGTATCTCGTATAAAGCCCGAGATGGAGGTAAAAGAGGTGATTGACTCAACGAGGGAGTCTCTTATGTGTCTTGTACAAAGCCCGAGAGAGAGGCTAAACGTTGTTTGACTCCGCTGGGGAGAATCATTTGTACAAAGCCCAAGAGGAGGCTATAGTGACTGTTTTAGTTGAGTGACAGGTCCAGTATGCTGATTTTGAAAGAGAAAATCAGTTCTTATATGAGCAACAATGTCCTCAAGGATTTGATTCAAGGATCCGGTTTATTCCTGTTCTTTAAGGAAGCGGGAAATTCGAAGGGTATTGAGACTGTCCGAGTCTACGGGTTTACTTCCTATTCTTGAAGGGTGCTTGAGAATGTCTTTGAGACTCAAGTAAATTAGACTGTCCAAGTCTAGAGTTTCGTCTTTCGTACTATGCTTTGAGAAACAGTAGTAGACTCTATGAAAGGACTGTTCTATGCAGATGACTAAGTTCTGTTCCTATACCTCTAGGAGGTCGTCGGGATAATTTGTAGGAAGCCCGAGAGGAGGCTGGAAACTTTTAAGAAGCCGACGGGTCCTTGTACGATGCCCAAGAGGAGGCTATCATTCCCGGAGGAAGAGATCATTATACTAAGCCTAAGAGGAGGCTGTGAGTACTTCTAAGAAGCCGTAGGGGCCTTGTACTAAGCCCAAGAGAAGGCGGGGTTGCTTTTAGGAAGCCTGTGGGTCCTTGTATAATGTCCAAGAGGAGGCCGATACTTTTAAGAAGCCGACGGGTCCCCAAACCCCAAGAAGTTCAAGGAAAGCTATCCACAAGGAATAGATCAAGTCAGGAAAGTTCGAGAATTTGGAAGAAACTCAAGAGATGCCATTCACGGAGAAAAGATCATCTCTGGGGAGTAGAGTTTCTTGACAACTGCTTTTAAGAAGCCTGTGGGTCCCCAAACCCCGAGAAGTTCAAGATATGCTATTCACCAAGAATAGATCAAGCCAGGAAAGTCCGAGAATTTGGAAGAAACTCAAGAGATGCCATTCACAGAGAAAAGATCATCTATGGGGAATAGAGTTTCTTTGACAACTTCTATGAGTGACAGTCTATGAAAGGGTTCACAGAGAATGCTGCCTTTCATGTCTCCATATTGTTTAACCCCAAGAGGAGGGAAGACTGTGTCTGGTAATCCTATGGGGATCTAGTTTAGACTATTTCTAAGAGTGATCAACGGGCTTAATGTTAGACGTAGTTGCCGGGGAAACTCTAAATATGTATACTATTATTACACAGTTGATATGAGTTTATGAAAGAAGACTTACAGTGAAACAGCCTCACAATACAGTTATATGTATATGAAAGCGGTAAATGAAAGCGGATAAACACTTACTCGGTTGTAGAGCTTTCCTGTTGTTTGGTTAGTTGTTCAACAAAGAAAGATTGAAAACAACAGTATATTCAAAATCAAAGGAGAAAGTGCTTTAAAAAAAGAAAGATTTGGGGCTTACAGCTCAAGGAGAGGCCCAGGGTTTTATCAGTGAGTGCACTGTTTGAATTTGTACAGAGGGACTTATACAAGTGGCTGAGGCCCAAAATGTTTTCTGTACAAAGGGATGGGTCTTACACTCTCTCAAGAGGACCAAAAAGTTTAAAGAAAAAGAGTGGGATTTATAACACGAGGGTAGGCCCAATTGACTTTTCGTTTAACGTGGCGATCGCGCCGAGTTTTTCTTTTAACGCGAAGGCACTTATACAATAAGTGAGGCCCAAATGATTTTTGGTTAAAAGGGGATTGGGTCTTACACTCTATTAGAGGCCCAAAAGTTTTGAATCGGTCTTATAGCTCGAGGAGAGGCTCATGGTTATTTTTAAAAGGCGACGATCGCCCCGTTTGTTTTTGACGGTATCGGGACTTATACAATACACTGAGGCCCAAAAATGATTTGGTCAAAAAAGGATTGGGTCTTACACTCTATTAGAGGCCCAAAGTGTTTTGAAAATGATTTATGAGGGTTGAATTAATCCAAAAACCCTAATTTGTTTTCAAAAATGTATTTAATTGAATAAAAATTCAATTAAAATGATCAAAATTGTTTAACATATGAAAAACAAATTGTGATCTTGGATTAATGCTTCAAAAATTAAGTATTGACCTACAAAATAATTAGAAAGCATTAAAAGTTGCAAAATCAATGTGGAAAAAATATTTTAAATGTTAAAAACAATTAAAACATTATTTCTTTGCAAAAATATCAATTATACAAAATAAATAATATTTTTGGGATTTTTTGGGAAAATAAAATATTTTAACATTTTTGTGAATTATTAAAAAAAGAATCAACTCAAAATCATTAAAACTCAGAGAGAAATTAATTTTTGAATCAATTAAATAAAATCACAAAATTCAAATATTCAAATTTTGAAAAAAAAGGCGCCAAGAACACACCAAGAACACACGCGTGTTCTGGGCTTGGCCAGATTTGCATTTTCTCTCCAATCTCACTGAATACTTGATTATAACATGCAATCCACATATCATTATGCTCGTCTCAACCTCATGATCATGTCTATGTCAATTAATTTCATTTAAATTAAACATATAACAAGAAATCATGAAAAATCCTCAAGAACCCTAATTTCTGCATGAAGGCTAGGATTTTTGATACACGATTCAAACAATGCAATTAATTGAGGGGAAACATTCCATGCATGATTATGAACATATGGCCAAATTATTGTGCAGCAAAAAATGCATGGATCATAGAGTTAGAAGAGCTCATGCTTACCACTTGCAGCTGGTGATCGTGTTTGGTGTTGGAGGTGTTACAGCTTGGTTCCAATGATGTGAATAGCTTCCCTAGGTGCCAAGTGATGTGTCTGAGTGCTTGGAATGGATTGAAATGGGTTGGAGTTGAAGATGGCACCTCAACTGCAAAACTGTCAAGAACTTGAGCAATTGGCTGGTGATTTTGTGAAATCTGTGTTCCAGATGTTATGTGAGTGTTTGGATCACTTCTATATGATGTATGTGAGGTGTGTGAGTGATTGGTTTAATTGGAAAAGCTCTCAAACTCAAAACCCGATAGTGACTTGCCTTAAAAGGCAAAATTGGAGTGAAAGAAGATATTTTGAGGAAAGCATCTGTTTGATGGCTTTGGTGTACTTAAACTAATCACAATTGAGCTCTATTTATAGTAGAGCAAGTTTGTTTTGCAAGGAATAGTGAATGGCAACTGCAGCAGGTGTTTGTTCAATATTTGCCAATGGAAATCCAAGTCTCCTCTAGCCATTGACTAGAGGTTAGGGCACAGGGTTGTGGTTCCCTTGGTATTGGATAAGTCTTGACTGAATTCAAATGAAAATGGCTCAGTCCATGCCACCTTGATGCTTCCATTGAATGCTCAAATCCAAATTTAGAGTCTTGTCCCTATTTTGGCCATTCTAGGTTCAACATGCTATTTCTTGTTCCAAAGACTTTGGAGGCTTGGCTCAGTGATTGTCCCCTTTAGATTCAATCCTATGATGTGTCCAAGTGGATAGGAGCATTTGAATTTGGCTGATTTTGGTAAATCGAGCAAAAATGAAAATTCTGCCTTGCCTTGGCAGATTTCAGCAAGGCAACTTGACAATGTCATAACTCATAGCCCAAATGGAATTTGGCAATGTTCTTGGCCATTTTGGAAAGCCCTTACATGATACAACAACTATTTGAACATGTTTGTTTTTGATATCTTTTGAATCCAAGTGAAAAATCCCCCTACATTTGGCAAAAAATGAAGACAGATTTGGACTTAGTGAAAATTTCACTAAGTGTTGGAAAAAGTGACATTTTCATTTTTCAGCCATTTTGATCACTCCATAACTCAAAATCCTTAATGAACTGGACTTAGGTCTAGTTGAAGTTTTTGTAGAGGGTAATGAGGGCTACAAATCAAGCTTTGGATGAGGAAAAATGGCTTTGTGGTTTAGGTGTTATGATCCTCCAAAGTTGGTACCCTTGTCACTTTATTTTTAACTTAGAAAATCTTCTAAGTTTTTATGGTTACCCCTTTTACAAGTTATCCAACTTTTCTTGATTTTTCTTGATGAATGATGATTCAAATCACACATTAACATCATTTTAGGGTTAAAAATCCATTTTGGTGAAAAATCTCAAAAAGTCAAAGTTGACTTTTGTGCACAGTTGACTTTTTATCAGATGAATTCCAAATAGTGCAATTCTTCAGGAAATCATGTCCTTGACCTAAATCAAAGTTGATGGACATGTTCCATGGGTGTCATAGGGAATATTGAATCATGTCTTAGGGCTTGGGAGCATGTCCTGGTCAAAAGTCAAAGTTACAGTTGACTTTTCTCTCATAACCCTAACTGTGGTGCAGATGAAATTGAAACTTCTTGCTCAAGCTTCTTGGATCAATCCATTGTTGTAAATGGATCAATGTAGTGTATTAGAGACCCTAAAACCCTCTCTTGAGGTCTTGGCTCATGATTTGCCCTAAAAGTCAACTTAGGGGTGAATTAGGTCAAGAAACCCTAACTCCTGATTTTTGATGAATGCATCCCCTGAGGCAAAATTGACTTGATGATTGGGTCCATGAGGTTCCATGGAGTATATTAGGTTAGTTTTTGGATCATTGGCTTGTGCCCAGATGAAAATTTTCCATCTGGAGGCCCTGGTCGACCAAAACCCTAATTTGGTGACACTATCGATCATGAGACTTAATCCACCTAAAAGGGAGCAGCCTTGTGCTTAATCCTTGAAGTGGGAGTCCTTTTGATCCATTATGGATGTTTGAGAGGTTAGACAAGTTGAAGATCATGTCATTCCTTGATTGACCCTTTGTCTAAGCACTCAGAGAGGGCTTGAAACCCTAATTTTGATTGTAGTGAATGCTTACCCATCTTTGGGGAGACTGATGAAGCATGATGGTTCCTCCATATTATGACGATGATTTTCACAATGATGGGAAATCTTAGTGGTCAAAATTTGGGGTATGACACCCATCGCTTGGTTGAATATTTGAGAAAACTAGTGCCGAATTTGGAAAGGGGAGAGAATTTGAGTAGGGGTTAGTGTTTAGGGTTTCTTGTTTGGAGACATAGGGTCGCCGGAGAAGACGATGGTGCCGCTGCTGGCCACCGGCCTTCTCCGGCCGGATTAGGTTTTCAGGCGTGTTCATTGAGAAAGAGGGAGCGACAATGGGTAATCGATTTACCACGTGGAAAATTTGAAAAAAAAAATCAGTAAATTTAAATTCTGCAGCATTTGGCACCAATTTCATCATTTGAAAATATTCTAGATCCCTTCATTTTAATTCTCATACCTCATCATAATTAATTCCCACCGTACACCCTCACTAATCACCATTTGATCTTGATTTTGTCTCCAAATTCAAATTCCAAGCCTAATTTTGGTTCCAAAACAAATTCTAAACCACCAAAATTCCCAAGCCAAAATTCTATAAATAGAACCCTCATTTCATTCATTTCATAAGCTTTTGATAGCCAAATTCACCTTGTCAAATTTCTTCTTGACTCTCCCAATTTCCTCTAACTACCAAATTTACCAAAGCTCTTTCTTCCATTGAAAGTTAGTAAGTTCATCATTAGAACTTACTAATGTTTGAGCTAAACCTACATCCATTCACTTTTTCATCATCAATTTCTGTAGGTCAAGACTTTGGAGTGTGGTTCTTGGAGTTGATTTGAAGAATTTTTAGATTTGAAGCGGTAAATTCTTGATCCAACATTGTTGTTCTTGATACATCCTTCACAATGTGATCTATTGTTGATTCTTGTTGCTTGATCTTTGGATCTTGCAAATTGTGATCCATTGGTGTTATTTGTTGTTGTTTTACTTGAATTTTCGTTCACAATTGTATCCTTGAGCATGAAGTGTTTGAAGAAATGATTGATCAAGTTTTTGCACATTTTAAAACTGATTTTCTGCTGTTTTAGCAGGTGTAATCGGTTACCTTCCTGGTGGTAATCGATTACACCTTGTTTTTCAAGTTTGGATCTGCCTTTCTTGCACTGGTAATCGATTACCAGCATTAGGCTAATCGATTACCCAGTGTCCAGAGTGTGTTTTTGGCTTGTTTTTGGGACTATCTTGGTTCTTTTTCCTTTTCCTTCCCCTTCCTTTAGTTCTTCTCCTTGGATTACATCTTTGTGTGGTTCAAATTGGCATTTCTTCATCTATTTCTCATTTTCTTTGGATCGATGAAAATCTTCGATATCATTGGAACTTATTCTTAATGAAGATGAGATCGTTACCACTTTTCTTTTCGTGCGGTATTGCTTTTGGAGAGTGATCTATATATCACTTCTCTAGCATGCATTAGCACTAACATCGTTATTGACCGGCCTCCCATAGTATGATTTTCCTCATAGATTGTGCTACGATTGCTTAACATAGCGCTACATGTGCCCCGTATCGGAAAAATGATAATTCGTGGCCCAAACTTATGTTTGGAAGCCCAAGGAGGCTTTGGTCTTATCAATCCTCTAATGAGGTCTCATTGACCATGACCTAAGTGCATTATTCAATCATTATTGAGTATTTGTTCTAACAACTAATCACTAACTTCTAACCTTACCTTTATGTTTCCTTCTTGCTCCCTATTTCTCTTTATTTTTATGTCATTATATCATATCATATTTTGTTTATACTTCCGTCATTTTCACTTTGTCCACTTGGACCATATGTTTATGCTTATGCCTTTTTCTCTTTGTCCACATGGACCAAAAACATTAATAAAGGCCAAAACCTCTAAAAACCTTGTGCTTCTAATCATGGACTATGGCTACTATCCTTTGCATTGGACATGGAATTTTGAACCTAGACCTTGGACTTCAATGCTATTCTTGGATCCTTGGACTTAGAACTAGGACCTTTTCCATTTCCTTTGGAATTACAGTTTGAAGAGTTTGGAGCTTTGTGTTTTTGCTTAGTTTATGGTGAAGATGGCTACATTTGTGGTTAGATTTTTCTTATCCTTAGCTTTTACTTTATGCTTTAAGATAGTCACTTCTTCTCCACCCTTTCTTCAATTTTCAAAACCTTCTCCCTTTTTCAAAACCTTCTTGTTTTCGAAACCATAACCTCTTTCACAATAAACCTTGACTTTTGTCAAGTGCTTTTTCAAACTTCCTTTTCTTTAATAAACGTAAACCAATGTTAACCATACTTGACTATTTCAAAAGACTTTAAAAAACACTCAAACTCATTCAAACTCTTTTTGTGCCTTATGCACTTTATCTTTTAAAACCTTTTCATTAGTTTAGACATGATTCATCTCTTTAAAATGACGACTTGTCTTTACATTTAAAATCAACCATAACAAACCTATTTTGTTATTTGTACCACGAACTACGAGGTTTTGATCCTATATTGCACATTGTAGGTACATAGGCATGAGGCGACAAGTCTCTCCAAACACAAAATCTAAAAAAAATATTTCTCTTCTCATCTCCTCAATCATTTTTCAAACAAACCTTTTCAAACCAAAAAGCGTAGATATTTCAAAGGGTTCCTATAGAGTACTATAGACGTTTTTGGTGCTAACACCTTCCCTTAGCGTAACCAACCCCCTTACCCAGACTCTGTTTACTTGTTCTTATTCAGAACTTATTTAGGTTTTGTTTGCTCTTTTTCCTTTCCTTTTGGATAAAATAAAAGTGTGGTGGCGACTCTTGCTTTTTGAGTTAAGTTAATCAATAGCTTACACTCACGATTTTTGTCGCTATAGAAAAGTGGTGACTCTGGTTCTTAGTGGGTTTGACCTACTTTGATTTATTTATGCTTTATCTGTTTAATTTGACTGTTATTGGTTGTTTTGTTTGGGTGATCTTGAGAGGTGAGATAGATCATATACCCGGATCTGAGAGCTCTTATGATAGGAGGATGGTATAGTCAAGGATGCTTCTAGGGAGTAATCCCGAACAAGCTCAATTGAGAATCCATCCACTCAGTCGAGGCTTCCTCGAAATTACTGATGTTTAGCGAGTAATCACAAAAGACATTACTTTTTCCGACCTCATGCCCATGACACTGAGGAATCTAGAACCCTTTAACCCATCTTGGCCTATTAGGACGTAGTGTGGTGGCTAAGAATGTGTAAACCTGAAATAGTTGATACACGATACTACACTCAGACGAGGTTCTCTTGAGAATATTGCTGATTCCCAAGTAATCGGTGTGCTAGTAATATCCGAAAGAGGATTGAGGACTATGGGAACTTTTTAGAACCTCGTTCTACAGCTGCTGATAAAACCTTAGTACACACCATTGGGGGTTAGTTCTTGTCCCTTGACTCCATGCTCGTGACTCGAACCTTTGAACCTGTGTTCTTGAGTGATCTTGTTTGTGGTTGATGCATCCATGCACTTTTGCATTCATGAGCATACATCTACATTCATCCAAGTTGTCCAGAAACTTAGTTCAACTGTCTCCTTCTCCAGTTATTTGTTCACCGTCAAGTTATTTCCTCGACACAATTACGGAACTAGAGTTGCCGTCAAATTGAGAATGGAAAATCAAGAACAACACAATGCCGAAGTCAGAATAGAAATTGATGAATTGAAGGCCAGCATGACCAAGCTCACAGAAATGATGCAAGTTCTGATTGCTAGAGGTGAACCACCTCAAAGGATCGTGATTTCTGAAATCTCAACTGCTGCTATTAACCTGCCACTAATCCAGCAACCAGCTTCTACTTGGCCAGAATTTGGGTTACCTCTGAATTAATCGCCACCCTTTGTAACTACTCCAATGGTTGTCCCGCCTGTACTGCCAGTATCTTCAGCTCCATTGGTCATTGAACCTCAGCCTGTTGTGCATTCTACTGCTCAAGCTACTCCTGAGAATCCTCCTTTCGTGTACCATGCTGCAGTCCACAATCCAAAAGTCAGGGAGAACCTGGATACATTGAGGAAGTTAGAGAGCAATGGCAAACTCTGGAGGAAAGGATAAGATCCATGGAAGGAAGTGATGTCTTTGGTGCTGCCACAATGGACTTGTGCTTGGTTTTAGACTTGGTTAAGCCTGCCAAATTCAAAACTCCTGATTTTGAGAAATACAAGGGGCACACTTGTCCCCGAAGCCACGTGGTGATGTACTACCGCAAGATGGCTCCCTATACCAACAACGACAAATTTCTCATTCACTGTTTCCAAGACAACTTGAGTGGGGCTTCACTAAAATGTTATATGGGGCTTGAGAAGAACCGTATCCAAAGCTGGAAGGAATTGGTAGATGCTTTCTTGAAGTAGTATAAGTATAATCTGGACACGGAACCTGATCACCGTCAACTGTAAAATATGTCTCAGAAAGAAAAAGAATCCTTTAAGGAGTACGCCCAGCGCTGAAGAGAGCTAGCTGCTCAGGTGGAGCCACATTTGATAGAAAAGGAATTGACTGGATTGTTCATGGACACTCTTCAGCCACTATTTTGGGAAAAGATGATAGGCAGTGTATCATCTAGTTTTACTGACCTAGTCACTATTGGAGAAAGACTAGACGAGGGTATCAAGAAGGGAAAGATTACCAATGTTGAAGCCTTTAATGGTGCTAGAAATTCTGCTGGGAATTTTCAAAAGAAGAAGGACGGAGATACCCATGTTGTTTCAGTTGAAAGGAAACCTCGTCGCAGGAAACAACAATATGTAGTTGTAGTTGCTCCTATCGTCAATGCTCAACCAGTTCAGGCTCCTTGCCAGGCTGTTAGACAAAATCAGAATCGCAATAGGGTTAACTTTGATCCTATCCCGATGTCCTACACTGAGTTGCATCCAGATCTTGTTCATAAATGTTTGATTACTACGAGGTCTCTACCTCCTCCTCCAAATCCTCTCCCAGCCAGCTATAGGGCTGATCTTCATTGTGAGTTCCATCAAGGTGGGGCAGGCCATAACTTGGAAGGTTTATTATGCATTGAAGGCTATAGTACAAGAGCTGATCAGAGACAAGATCCTCACCTTTCTTTATGATAATCCCAATGTTGTCAACAATCCTTTGCCAGAGCATGCCAAGTGAAATTTGAGTCATTTCAGACAGATCATCTCCTAAAGCCAGTGTTTTAGACATGACAGCTCATCCTTGTTGCTGATTAGTCACTAGGCCTTATTTTTTTCTGTTTGCATTTTCTTTGATTGTATTGACTGTTTGCTTTCAAACTTTATTTGTACTTTCATGGTAGTTTCAATGAAATGAGCATTGCAATGTTTTGATTCAATTCATTTTCATCCATTGTGTGCATCTTTATACTTTCTCTTTCACAAAACAAAAATATATCTCCTGTTCACTTTCTTTATCAAGCTTTTGTTTATACAAAGATTGGAGGGAGGATGATGAAAACAAAATACCTAAATTTTTTGGATTGTATGCTTTTAATTAAAACCTGACTGGTGATGTACAGGCATTGTATCAACTCCAAAACACTGGAGAAATAAGGAAGTTAATCCCTTGTCAACCCCTTTGAGCCTAGAAGTTTGAGTTTCTTTCTGTACGAAAAAACCCGCAATCTTAACCTGGGGATGGGTAGTTCTCAGTTAATTTGAGTGTGTATTTAAACACAAGAAAATCATTTAAGACGTCTTCCAATAAAGGTTGCAAGCACAAGCTTTCCTTCGAACACATCAAAGAAGTGTCGCAAATGTCTTTCAAATCAAAAGCCAATGATGGTTCACCGTAATCATTAAGGCAGGAAGTCACTATCTTTCAAAAAAAAGAATGAAAAAAATTTAAAGAAAAGCCCGCTAAGTCAAAACCTATGAAGGAGACTTAGGCAAAAATTGGGGCACCCCGCTGACTGTAAGCTCAAATGACACAGTTCAGGCAAAAGTTAGGGATAACAAAAGAAAAATCAAGAGGTTACCAAAATCCTCAAAGACAAAAGAGTTGACTAAGCTCCTAATCAAAAATAATAAAATATTGTAAGAAAAAGTGAATGACATCTCAAAAATCCCTTGGCTCTTGAGTCATCATCATAACAATGCTGCAATTCCGAAATCGCTTGGAACCTGAATGCATAGGTTGAATTAACTGAACATAAGACTGAAGATCACCACAAAGAATGGGTTGGGTATAAATAAACTTTGAGCTTATATCCTTTGATTCAAAAACCGTGAACCAGACCATGTTATAACCCTCAAAAGACCTAATTGAAGCCAGGTTTCTTTTGAAAGCATACTACAGCAAGGTTGCGTGAATTGACTCCTAAGTTTGTTGCCAATCATTTGTTTTTATGTCATAATGTCTAAACCACCGTGTTTCGACAAGTGATTTATTTTCTATACATCAATAATATCATTCTAAAAATGATTTTTGATTTCAAAATTGTACGAGCTTTGCATTAAAATTACCATGAATGAATGATTTTATTTGCAGACAAACTTTCCTCATCAAGAAATTTTAAACAGCTGAGAAACTTGGTCAGTGATCCTATCAGGGGCACATTACCTCCAGATCTTGTTGTAAATTAGTTCAAGATTTGTTGCTCAGTACAAGTTATTCTCATAATTGTTTAACCAGAAGATCTCTTTCAAGACTCATACTGAGGTTAGCCTTCTCAACAGTCATTTCAAGAACTGAAACCATGATCAGTTTATCCTCAATAGTTGTTTCAAGAACTGAAGCCATTATCAGTTTATCCTCGACATTCATTTCAAGAATCGAAGCCATGATCATTTTTCCCCCTACAGTAGTAAAACTGAAGCCATGATCAGTTTATCCTCATCAATCACTCAATCTGGGACAGTCTTCTTCAAGAATCCTCAAGATGTCTTTCCTCAAAGAACCTTCGGCCTGATACAATTCATAAGTGTGACAGAGATATGTTCAACATCTTCTCTCCAAGAAGAGTGGGCAGCGTTTCCTGTGTTGAGGAATCAGAGTTCCATTCTTCCCTCACAAAAGAGTTTATCTCAGTTATCCCAATTATTTGTATTGCATACATAAATCATTCATTTACAAAGCATAGAAAGATTTGCATAGCTCGAAGTGTGTTTCGCGCTCATGTGCATTTCCCGAGGTCATGTTGCTATCAATATCTTACCTTGTGATCAAAGTCCAACTTACTTGGCGCCTACCAAAACATTTTCCTGTTTTTTCATTCAGTGCCATTCCCGGGTGTTGTTGTTGTTTCCCTGTGCATCTAGTGTTGTTGTTAGTTATTTACCTCTTTCATCCCAGTGTTATTCCTGGATCTTTGCATTCTTTCACTCCAGTGCCTTCCTGGATGTCTGTCTTTTTTTATCTCTAGTGCCATTCCTGAATATCGTATTCCTCTTGTTCCTCCTAGCGTTCTTCCTAAAAGTTTTGCCTCTCTTTTGTAATCCCCAACAGACTTTCTTGGATAACTTTCAGTGTCATTCCTGAAAGTTTTATATGTTCATTCAATGCCACTCCTGGATGATTTTTCTCCTTTACATTCAGTGTCATTCCTGGATGTCTTTATCACTATCATTCAATGCCATTCCTGAATGTAGTGATTTACCTTTACTTTTAGTGCCATTCCTGAAATTTCTTTCTCACTTTATTCAATGCTAGTCTTGGATATCATGATGTATTTTCCATAACTTTTCTCACTTCATTCAATGCCATTCTTGGATGTTGTGATTTCTTCTGTCTAATGCCATTCTTGGACACCTTTTCCCCAGCCGAGTCCAATGCTACTCTTGGATACCCCTGATGTTTACCCTTGTCATCCAATGCCATTCTTGGGTGTCCCCAGTGAAGTTTTTCAAGTGAAAGTTTTGTTTCCATCCAATTTCTTAGATGTCGATTGATAAATCGTCAGTTGATTTTATCTCCGTCTAATGCCATTCTTGGATGTCTCTGATGTTTGTTGTTACCCCATTCAATTCCATTCTTGAATGTTGTAGTTCCTTTCATCCAATGCCATTCTTGGATATCTTACCCCAATAGAGTGTTTTTCGCCTCCATTCAATGCTATTCTTTGATGACGCTGTTGTTTTTACCAGAAATTTTCTTGTTATTGTCCAATGCCATTCTTGGACATCTATCAGCATACTTTTGTCTTATTCGTAGTTTCCATCCAATGCCATTCTTGGATGTCACTACCTGTCTTCCCAGGGTCTTGTCCCTCTCTTTCCAAATATTGATGGATACTTCTTGTCACCTTGACAGATCTCCAGAAATAGCTTGTATTCCCCGACGTGTCTTTTCACGTCATCTCACTCAATTTACCGTAAATCTTTTGTTTTAAGTTTCCCCGCAGAGTGTTTTGTCCTTTGCATTCATAATCATCTCGTGGCATCTTAGGGCTAAAAATATAGTTTTCTGTATTTAAGTATCTTCAATCTTGTCGAGACGAAGTTTTCAACCTTCATATCTCCAGATAGAAGAAACTTAAATAAGGGCAGCTGTTGTACCCTAATTTTAACCCCTAATATTTCTCACATCTCATTTGCATCCTTACTACAAACAAGATCATGCTTTGGTTCCTTTATCCCTCTCTTCTTTGGGTTTATGCCTTGTAGGGATCACCGAGCATCTGTGTGTTTCTTATTTGCCTTAATTTGCTTATGTTTACTAACCTTTAATTAAAATCCAAAAATATGTTTGTTTCCCTTTTACTAACTTTTTTAGGAAGGATTTGGATCAAGGATATCAAATACCAGTCCCTCAGCTCGAATGAAATTCATCTGAACAAAGTCAAAGGTGGTATGCAAATAATTCAAAATCATCTGATCAAGAGTTTCCAAGATTTAATTGATTATTATTCAAGAGATTCCAAGGTTCATGTGTTTATTTACATGCCTTCTTTGACAAGCAAAAAGAATCGAGCCAGTGCCACAGCAGTGCAATCAAAACATAATTTTCCCATTTTTCACTGAAGTAACCGATTAACACCATATGGGTAATCGATTACCACATGGAAAATTTGAAAAAAAAAATCAGCAAATTAAAATTCTGCAGCATTTGGCACCAATTTTATCATTTGAGAATATTCTAGATCACTTTATTTTAACTCCCCCACCTCATCATAATTAATTCCCACCATACACCTCACTAATCACCATTTGATCTTGATTTTGCCTCCAAATTCAAATTCCAAGCTTAATTTTGGTTCCAAACCACCAAAATTCCCAAGCCTAAATTCTATAAATAGAACCCTCATTTCATTCACTTCACAAGCTTTTGATAGCCAAATTCACCTTGTCAAATTTCTTTTTGACTCTCTCAATTTCCTCCAACTACCAAATTTACCAAAGCTCTTTCTTCCATTGAAAGTTAGTAAGTTCGTCATTAGAACATACTAATGTTTGATCTAAACCTTCATCCATTCACTTTTTCATCATCAATTTCTGTAGATCAAAGCTTTGGAGTGTGGTTCTTGGAGTTGATTTGAAGAATTTTCATATTTGAAGTAATAAATTCTTGATCCACCATTATTGTTCTTGATACATCCTTCACAATATGATCTATTGTTGATTCATGTTGCTTGATCTTTGGATCTTGCAAATTGTGATCGGAGGGAGTAGTTATTAAGTATTATTGTCAACAATTATTGCCACAAATTATTGTCAATAATGTATTTTTTTCATCAATGATGTATATAATTTTAGTACATTGAATTATATCTTTATTTTTTTTTTGTCTTTTGATGAATGCATTAGAAAATAATGCATCGTTTTTTTTATCTTACACAACATACTTTACACATATTTATTATTATTAAATAAAATAATTTGAAATAATTTGACAAATATTTATTATGCTATTAACACTAATTAATTATACACTAAAGTTCAAATAATTATTAATGATAAGTGTTTATTGTGCTATTAAGACTAATAAATGTGAATTAATTTGACAAATATTTATATGTTGTCAATCATATTAATTAATTCATAATCATTATAAAATTTGGTTTTTAATTAAATGCAAAATTTTATTAATATTACAATAAATAATTGTTAATTTTTATTTAAGATAGTATTTAATTTTTAGATTAATTTTATTTTTAGTTTAATTTAATTACAGGAAAAAGTGTGATATTTTTCAAAGATAGTATTTAATTGAAATACACTGACAGTGTAAAGAAGTTTTACATTGTCAGTGAATCATAGCCGTTAGATGTTGGAAGAAGTTGACTTTTATTTTAAAAATTTGTAAAGCAATGTAAACGGAGGATGGGGATGAATTGACAGTGTAAAACTTTTTACACTTTCAGTGCGTAGCAATTAATCTCATTTACAATATATTAAATACTTATTCATGAATTAAAATACGATAAACATTTGACAAGTATATGTTATTGATGTAAATAAGAGAAATATATATATCTATGGGAAAAAGTATACTAATCCAAAAATAAGAAAAATATTTTTCTTATAAATAAATTTAAATATCTAAATACGGAAAAAATAAATGTCTTTTATAAATTAATTTAAAATATTTTTAAATTAATAAATGAATGCTAATAGTATTTTTTTACGAGAACAAGTTTATTATTTATGAAAATACTGGAAAATATTTTGCCATTGACAATGACAAATCAATACACATGCGAACTCACGGGAAAAATATACGATTGATCCAAATATTTGTATATATGAAAAAACTATATCTATGCTTCAAATATAAATAAAATATGTTCTTTTTCTAAAAATATTTTTTTTTGGTAAAAATAATTTTGTCTTCTTTTTTATTTTTACTTTTTTTTTAAACAAATACATATCACCAACCGATATCCACGGATATTTATTCTATTTTTTTAAATATAAATTATTATTTTTTCTTTTATATTTATTGGTTTTTATTAATTCTATTTTTTTAAATTTTAAATGTAAACAAATATGTGTCACCGACGGGTATCCGTGCGAAAGAACGGGTATCCTACTAGTTAAAATTAAAGAAAACAAAAATAAAAATTGTAAGGCCTTGTACCTGGCCCATAATAGAAAAAGCATAAAATACAAATTCTGATTTTTCAATAAACTATAAATAAGTTCAAATATAAACTAACGTACAATAGGTAATCAAAGGTGTTATGTGAATCGTCCTTCAAAAAGGATTTAAAATGGCCACTCGGGACAGTTGTAAAATTGAAAAAGTTTTGATTTTATTATATTAAAATAGGAATTATAAAATAAAAGTTATATTAGAAAAAAGTTCTTTATTACTACTTTTAATAATAATATATTCACATTCTTGAATATTTCATAAAAAATACTTTATTATGCTTTTTTATTCTTTATCTATAAAATAGTTAATAATTTTTATAAATATGATAGTCAAACTCTAAAAAGGTACTAAAAATGTGAGAGTATTTAATATAAAAAAATTATATTGAACAATACGTTGAAATTTGTTTTTTTTTTTTTACGTTTTTAATACAATTAAAAAAATGCTTTTTTATTTCTTTATGATCTTATAAAAAGACACGTGATATTTAATTTTATACATAAGAGTTTTATATTCACAATCATATATAAATATTTTTAGACATAGATAAGTATTGGCTAGAAAAAAAAGATAAAACACTTTTCATTAAAAATATTTAGTATATTTGGTAAAAGGACAAATAAAATATTATTTGGTCAACATCTCGATGCCATAGTCAAATGTTTTTAAAAAATTTGTATACGCGTTATTACTTTAACTTAATACCATAATTAATAGTATGACGTAGTCTCCATGTGCCTATAAATAAGTGCAAGATTTTAAAAATATATATTACTATCATATATTCACTTTGGTTTTCTCTACAAAACTACCTAATTTTGATGGAGATTTTATTGAAGATGTTCTTGAAGTTTGTGGTTTTAGTTGTTGTTATTGCATGTGTACAAGTTGGAAATGTACAAGCAATACCGCGTTGTTGTAAAGATCCTGGTGATATTTGTCAACCACTTGTCTGCGCCAAGCCCCCATGTTGTTATTCCTCCAAAGTTAATAATATAAACCCGTAAAAGTTTGTATCTCTTCTATTATTTTCAACCAATCATTTATCGTACATGAATAAATATATCTCATGTAATAATTTCATCAATAAGATTGGATAATAAATTATATTTTATAGTAATTTGTTAATGATTAAATTTATTGTAAATTTTATTAGAACATATATATTTAAGTGCAAGTAATATATCAGAGCGACATTTTTTGATTGAGATGTCTTTTATTCTAAAATTATTTTTACAGTCATTCTTTCCTTGATTGCCCATTTTATAACTAATAAAATCAAAGTAGGACAATGTTTTTTTTATAAGCAAAAATATTACAATCCAATTACAATCTTCAATTATCCAAAAGAGCTAACAAAAATCCAACATTTACAAGTAATCTTAAGGATAATTAACTCAATCATAGTTACTACAAGTATTAGGTTTCTTGGATAGCCACCACCAAGAATTTAGAACAATTATATGTGTCACCAATTCCGAATCTCCAATTTTGTCTTTTAAAAGAACTAGTGTTTGTAGACTGTCATAGACTGGCATGGTCGATAAATTTATATAATTCATTATTTGAATCAGTAATAAAGTTGATCTAGTTTATAACAATAATATTTGTTTCTGTATATAAAAATATTTTATTCAACAATATATTTGTTTTCCCATATATAAATATTATTTTTAAGAGAGATTTGGCAGATTTTGTGCATTTTGCTCGATTTGTCCAAATCTGATAACTCCAAGCCTTGTCATCATTTTGGACACATCTGATGATCAAATCCAAAGGGGATGATCTGATCTCCAAGCCTCCAAAGTCCATGAATCTATCATAGCCCTAATAAACCTAAAAAGGCTAAAATGTGTCATTGATCCAATTTTGTTTCCAAGCCTTTAATGGATGCACCAAGGTGGCATGAACTGAGCCATTTTTAACTGAATTGAGTCAAGGCTTATCCCTGAACCAAAGCTACAAAGCCTGTGCTCTAACCTCTAGTCAATGGCTAGAGGAGACTAATGATTTCTTTGGATCAAACTTAGCCAACAACCTGTACCAATTACCATTCACTGTTGCAGCCAAAACAAACTTGCTCTACTATAAATAAAGTTCATTTGTTCTCAGTTTAAGTACACCAAAGCACAACAACACTTGCTTTCCTCAAAATCTCTTTCTCTAGGCAAAAAAACCTTCTTTAGCAAGGTATCTCTGAGTTTTGAGTTAGAGAACAATTCTATCATAGCTCATGATCCAAACACATCCAATATGTTGTATCTAAGCCAACCAAACTCTCATTTGTGACCCGAAACACAGAAATCACAAAGTCACGTCTCAAAACCTCAAAACTTGACTGTTTTGCATTTTTCAAGCCATGTCTTGATTCAGTCACTTTCTAAACCAGATAAAACCTCAAACACACTCCAAATATCACCCTTGAACTGTCCCAAGTGGTTTCCCCCATCTGGAACACCATTTGAGAGAGTTGTCATTTTGGCCACTTTTGCCCCTTTTGCAAGAAAGAGCTCAAACTTGTTCCTGAGAGTTCCAGCTATTGGTGATCATTCTAAAAGATTCTAAGGGATCATTTGAGGGTGTCTGAAGCATCAAACCACTTCTGGAACAAAGCACTTGGCAGATTGCGCAAAAACTCCAAAAGAGGTAAGCATCACAACTTGAACTTTTTGAATCATGCATTCCTTTGAAGTCCACTGATCATAAACATCTCATACATGTTATATATGTTGTGTTTGCATCAATTCATCATGTAATCCTTGCCTATATCATGAGGTAGCACATAAAATGGAATTATAGGCCTATTTCAAAACCACTATCGGGTTTTAAAATGGGGACATGATCTGAAAAAAATACCACCACCATTGAATTCCTTGTGAAATTCTAGGCAAGATATACCTAAATTTTGTCCCAATCCATGGAGAAATAAGGAAGTTATGGCCTTCACGTTTTTTGCCCAAAAGCTGGCCTAGCCTTGCCTTTCCCAAGTCTAAAACCAAGACATGCCTCATGTATTTGTGGGGTGGCTTTGATACACGGATGTATCACCACCTCAGTGGTAGAAGGCGTGCGCTGCACCAAGGAGGTTTGGGGTTCGAATCCCCCTCGCCCCAGACCCTCTTTTTATTACTTTTTCCAATTATTTTTAATATTTGTCATATTATTATTAATGTTTTGGAAAATTAATTTCTCTCTCATTTTTAATTATTTTTTATTGGTTCTTTTTGCAAAAAATCACAAAAATGTTAAAATATTTTATTCCATGAAAATTTTACAAAAATATTATTTATTTCATATATTTGGTATTTTTGTGAAGAATTACATTTTTATTTGTTTTAACAACATTAAAAATATTTCCTTTTCTTGGTTTTGCAAAGTTCAAATGATTTTTAATCATCCCATGATCAAAGCATAATTTTTCAAGTATAAATCCAAGATCACAACTTCTTTTCACCTATTTGATTGTTTTAATTGAATTTTTATTCAATTAAAATACATTTAGAAATCAAAATTAGGGTTTTGATCATCACCACCCTATCAAACTTTTTCAAACACTTTTTGGGCCTCTAATAGAGTGTAAGACCCAACCCCTCTTTAAAACCAAAATAGTTTGGGCCTCAGTCATTGTATAAGACCCACTGTGTTTTCAAAAACTTTGGGCGATCGCCGTTTTCAAACAAAATAACTTGGGCCTCTCCTCGAGCTATAAGTCCCATTTATTTTTCTTAAAACACATCTTGGGCCTCTAAGAGAGTGTAAGACCCATCCCTTTGTACAGAAAACCTTTTTGGGCCTCACTCATTGTATAAGTCCCTCTGTACAAATTCAAAACAACAGTGCGATCACTGTTGAAATTTGGGCCTCTCCTTGAGCTGTAAGCCCCAATCTCTGTTCAAAGCACTTTCTCCTTTGATTTTGAATTCAAATATACAGTTGTTATTTAATATTTCTTTATTGAACAACTAACAACACAACATGGAAGCTCTATAACGGGTAAGTGTTTACTTGCTTTCTTTATCAGTTTTCATATATATAACTGTATTGTGGGAGCGGCACATGGTTAGTCTTCTTTTATACCTTTTAAATACTTGTCATATATCAACTGTATACATAATAGTATATTTATTCAGAGTTTTTCCCCGGCAACTACGTTGAGAACTAGGTAAAGCCAGTTGATCACTCTTTTAAACAGTCAAATCTAGATCCCCATAGGATTACCAGATACAATCTTCCCTTCTCTTGGGGTTAAACAATATGGAATAAAGAGAAAGGGAGTATTCTCGGTGAACCTTTTCTCAGACTATCACCCCTATAAATTGTCAAAGAAATTCTATTCCCCATAGATGAATTATTCTCAGTGAAACTTCTCTTGAATTTCTTCAAACCTCAGAACTGTTCACTAAACGAATTATTCTCGGTGAAACTTTTCTTGAACTTTCTTTGGTTTGGTCTCACGGTCTTCTTAAAAGTATTAAGTCTTCGAACTGCTCACCAGATGATCCATTCTCGGTGAATAACATCTCTTGACCTTTCTTAGATTTGGTCCCGCAGGCTTCCTAAAAGCATCTACGCCTTCTCTTGGGCTTCGTACAAATTATCCCGACGACTTCTTAAAAGTTTCTTACGCCTTCTATTGGGCTTCGTGCAAATTGTCCCGACGACCTCTTAAAGGTATAGGAATAGAAATTAGTCATCTTGCGCTAGAGCAGTCTTTCTTTTGAGTCTAATCTCATACCAGTTTGAGGGTTGACCTTCATCCCTTAAGCATTTTGCGTCCTCTTGGGCATCGTACAAAGATAAACCCAGCAGACTTGGACAGTTTCGTACCTACTTGAGTCTCAAAGACATTCTCAAGCTCCTCCAGAGTTCTGGAGGAATCCTGATCAGTTGATCCATCTCCATCAGAGATAAAACCCATAGGTTTTAATGTTATCTTAGATTTCCCCAGCCAGGGTCAAAAGGCGACAGATTTATCAGAACCTCAAGGCATCTGATACCTCAACTCTTCTGCGATCCCCTGCAAGAGTTGATCCACTTTGGACCTGCACAGTGATCCCAAGGATCCCCAGCAGAAATATAGCCTCCTCTTAAGCTTTATATAATAATCTTTCCTCATCACAGTCAGCCTCCTCTTGGGCTTTGTGCAATGATCCTCCCCAACGGAGTTAACCTTTTCAGATTCTCTTGTTGAGTCAGTCACCTTTTCACACTCTCTTGTTAAGTATAAAAGACTCTCTTGTTGAGTCAAGCACTCTCTTGTTGAGTCACCCCCTTTCAGCCTCCGTCTTGGGCTTTGTACAAGACAGACAAAATCACTCTCTTGTTGAGTATAAAAGACTCTCTTGTTGAGTCAATCACTCTCTTGTTGAGTATAAAAGACTCTCTTGTTGAGTCAAACGCTCTTTTGTTGAGTCAAACCTTTTAGCCTCCATCTTGGGCTTGTACAAGACATAAATATCCCTATCTCAAGTTTGGACCGTTATCTTCCCAAGCAGAGTCATTTCCTCCCAGCATTCCTATAAGCTTTGAGAAATGATTCTCCAAAAAAAAAAGAGTCAAACTCACTTCAGCCTCCATCTTGGTCTTTGTACGAGATACACACGTATATAAACCTCCCCCAACGGAGTCAAAATCTTTTTAGCCTCCTCTTAGGCTTTATATAATGATATCCCCAAAGAGTCAGTCTCTCTTTTTGCCTTAATCTTGGGCCTTGTACAAGATAGATAAATGTTCTCTTGTTGAACCAGTCTTATCCAGCCTCCTCTTAGGCTTTGTATAAAGAAATCCCTTTATAAAATCGATGAACCTTTTAGCTTCAAACCTTGGGTTTTGATCAAGGCACACAAAAATCAACAAATCCTCTTTAGAGATAACAAACTCTCTCTCAAACCTTTTAGCTTCATATCTTGAGCTTTGAACAAGATACCAAATACTCCTTTAGCTTCAATCTTGAGCTTTGAACAAGACACCCAAACAATCCCTTTCCTCCCGTGGAGGGAAATACGATTGCTCTGATTTCCCTGTTTCTTTCAAACGGGAATACATAGGCATAAGATTACAAAATCTTAGCGAGCACACCAAAACAAAATCAAAACCTTAGGTCTAGTACCTTACCAAAAACATCAACTCACTCACTCTCTCATATTTCCCAAGAAACTCTCCCAACCCATCAACAGATAAACACCATCAATTACAAAGCAGAACTTGAACCTAACAACCTGTGGATAACCATATATAGGATGAGTAATTAACAACTACCCATTGTATAACCTGGCCCCGGACTCCCCAATATCTTTTAGCGTTTGTTCAGTGTAACATCCGCGTGCAAGGTTAGCTTTAGATAGTTTCCCTTTCCCTTTCAGCTTCACGGGATAAATAAGAAATCAGAAAGTAGCACCCCTCTCCTTTGAGGAGAAACCCTAATTCAGCGATAAGGTGGTTGCGTCATCGACAAAAATCGCTCGCTACAATTCTTTTTATGAAATCCAATTAAATCTGCACTTTGTTCTTAATAACTATCCTTGACCTGCGTATAATGATGAGACATATCCAAAAGTTTCTCATCAAAACTAAACACATCTGTTAAAAGATATACAACAGCAGTGCCTGCTGTACCAAACAAAGATGTTGTGACATCTCCTTCGACATCTTGATTAAAAGACACATGACAACAAAATAGCAACACATGTTGTACTGATGTCTGAGCAACCATGTCAGGACATATTACCCAACATCTTGTTGTAAACTCATTTTAGCCAAAATGTAGCCAATCAAAGACCTAACAATCTCCCCCTTTGGCAAATTTTGGCTAAAACAACCTTTGGATAACACATCTAGCTCCCCCTTGTAGAAACAACCAAAGAACACTACTATTACTTACTTCTCCCCCTTTTTATCCATAATATGCCAAACCAAGCAACTATGTATTCAAGGGCAATCAACCAAAAGTAAGCAAGTCAGTAGCAGTACTCCCCCTGTCATACACAACTAGTCCTCCCCCTCAAGGAAAAACCCCCACACATCCAAACACATGCAGCGGAACAACAGAAGCAGCAACACAAGCAGCACAAGCATGGCAAATTATCATGCTCCTGCTAAGTAGTTGGATACAACAAGCAACCACAAATACTACTCTCCATGCATTTAGAACCAGTGCTCCTTTGTAAGTAGAACACCTTATGGATGAATGGAAAACATAAGGCGCATCTTCATGTCTTCAAGAGCTCACTCTTTGTCCAACCTACTTGCTGAACACAATCATCCTTTGTACCATTGCTTCTTTTGAAAAGAAACAATATCCACTCACATGATTCCCCATGATGACCATCATGCTCACTGTGAGATCACAATAGGGTTACCATCCTAAATCAACAAGCTCTTGGATTGAGACCAAACACACCATTGATACCTCTCTTCTTGAACCCATCTATTCACCACACGAATTCCTCTTGAATTCTCATGTACAGACTCCCATGTTCCTTGAGAAAAAATCCAATTAACCTGGAATGCTCCACATTCCTCAAAGAGATACCTTACCTCTTAGTTTGTTATCTTCTTAACAATGTTAGATATCGTATACATGCTCTAGAAATTCTCAGCTTGCCAGACTGATCCGCTTCTCTCTAGCATGACTCGTAGCAGGGGAGGTATCCCCTTCACAAGCTTTTCTATTGACCTTAGCAAGGCCAAATAATTAGATAGACACCCCATAATCCAAAACAATCATTCCTTCATCATTCTCCTGTATGATAACCTGGAGTACTTCTGATTCTCCTGGTGAATATCCACTTCCATATTCTGAATGCATCAGAATCCAGACCTTCATGCAATCAACTTGTGATCCACTACAGTCTTACCAAAACCTTCACATCAGACTTCCAAGACAACTCTCCTACTCCATCATTCTCCTGTATGACAATTGTAGATACTTCTTAGAAACGATGTAAGTAACAAGTTCCTCACAGAACTTAGAATCCTTCTCCAAGGATAACTAACCCAGAAGATGTTCTAACATTAGTTAGGACATCCTTCACATATAATAGACACCAACCAACATGGTTCTAGATATGTTCCACCATTGGACTTACTATCCGCATAGTAATCCAACTGAAGATCTTCAAACAACACTGCACCACCAGCTTGATCAATAAGAACTCCAATAACCAAAGAGATAAATAAACTTTCATCCACCAAAAGAAGGCAATCTTCCATAAACTGAGAACTTCTGCCACAAGCTCCAAGATAGAAACGAATCAATACCTCCTAACATTTTCAACCAACTACCCTTCTGCCCAAGAGTATTTAGTTCCAAGCACCATGCTTGAATGCATACTAAAGATCAACCAAATGCCACTGTTTGATTCATCTTAACTTTTCTTGAATCCACATGTGAGAACTACCAAATGCCACTTTTAGATTGATCTCACCCTTCTTCAGAACTCCCACAAGATACACTGATCCACCAATGAAATCTGATCTTCAAGTTACATGAACTACTTGCTCCATAGCAAGACATCTTGGATCCACTAAGCCTTAGACATGTAACATCTTCTCCATCCACAGCTCCCGCAAACTGCATGAGATAGACCTTTTTGAAGCATCCATAACATCCATTCTCCTGTAGATCAACTTATCTTAAGCTGATGTGCCACATCATCAGTTGAGATCCTGATGTTAAGCTTGATGTCAGATCATTCTGATACGACATCCAGCTGCTGAATTCAGCTCCTCCTTCTGCCACTTAGAAGAACCTCTTCCATATTACAGAACAAGAGTTCCATGCTTTCATAGACTTGATTCAGCAACCAGGTTTGAGTAGACAACCTCCATCCTGCTTAAACTTATCATAGGTATTCCATTCAAGCTCACACCTTGATGAATTACTGCTTTGAAGCTCCAAAGAATTCACACCTTCCACGTTTGAATCTTCACCATAGCCATACCAAATAATGCCACTTTCCTTAGTAGAGCATTCTGTAGAAAGTCAGAGATAACTGCCACTTAACCTTGACTTCCAAGATGAGCAAGATCACATGCTCCTAGGTACCTAGATCAGAAATAAACTGATCCAAGTTGTGCCATCACCAGCACTCCATTCTGGACAAGTCTCTTGCCAGGACACTTTCCAGAAAAACACCAGATGCTTCTAGTAACAACTTGAACACACCTATTGCACTCCAATACTCCTAGATCAGAAATAAACCGATCCAAGAACTATCCATCAAGATTATGATGTCTTCTTCTTCATCTTCCACATCACCATTGTCTAGACTAGTTTCTTGCCAAGAAACTCTCTAGATATCAGATGCTTCTGCTACACCACACTGAAGCAGACTCTTAGGTCAACACCTAAGATAAATAGATCCAAAAGCTTATGCAGTACCCCTCCCATGATTCTGCACAAACAAGATGAAGAGATGTTCCAACATCGTGTTGAACATCAGCAATCTTGAACTTCACATACAAGGATAATCAATTAAATACTTGTGAGTAACACAAATAACAATTGATCTTAAATCCTTGTTCAATAATCTTGTTTCACTGTTGAAGCCACACTCCACCAGATCACTTCATGAACACTTATCAAGTATTCAATCATTTGCAAGTATCTTCTTTGACAAACAAAATATTGAGATACCAAGGCTTCCACCCTTGACTCAAGTAACTAAGATTCTCTCTGAACGAACCCTATTCACCTCAACAGTTCTGAAATCTCCATTCAGATTGGATCCACCCTTAGGATTAAGAGTGATGAATCATTCCTTACACTTTTGATGGTGAAAATAAATCACCTCCACTTTCTTCAGGTTTGTGTTTCACAGAAACACCCTCTAGTCAGAAGAATAACTAGAAGACTCCAAATGCATGACTAATATGCCTTTATGAGTGAACTTGAGACACTTCTCAAGTATCTTTGACAACTTAGCCAATCAATAATTTATCAAACTCCCAGAGCAAGAACTTGATAAACCTAAACTCAACTCCCCTCCTCTTCAACTGACTTCAAACTGTACCATGGAATCACGCTTCCAAGTACCAAGTCACATTAATAGTCATCTTCCAACAACTATTTCCATTCCATCGCTCCCGACTTTGGAATAAAAAGATGCAGATATCTTCAAATATAGAGGCCGACGATTGAGATCTTCCACCATTTGTCTTTAGTAATAACTCCAGAATCCCATAATTCCAGAGCTCTTCCATCATAAACATATGCAGGGGAACCACCAAGGAACAAATTCTGCTTGCCCTAATAAGATGTCAGAACATCATATAAGACACCCCAACAAGAGAACTAGCCACTTCTCCTGTAGTTGTTGTAGAGCCTCCCCAGCAACATGAACAACCATCGGGTTGTTACCTTCGATCCAGAACATCCATCCCATCTATTAATACCCTTGAGTATGTCTGAGTTGATTGATCTGATCTTCAAAACTCCTCCTTGTTTAAACGCCAAAAAGTATCTCCCAAAGATCTCATCCAGAAATAGACACGATGCCTGCTCTGATACCAATTGAAATTCTGGCATAGCAGACAACAGATGTCCTAACACATGTCAAGACATTGTTTTGCATAATTATTTAAACAAGAACAAAATAGCAGACTGATACCTTGAATATCAGTAACTGCAGAATCACAGATGTTACGACATCTGTTTCAACATGTTAATCAATATTGAACTGTAAAATGTAGAATGATAAATAACACAGAATATGATGACCCAGTCCGATGCAAATCACCTACGTCTGGGGGCTACCAAGCTAGGAATGAATTCACTATTAGTAGTATTAATTTAGAGCTAAACTCCTCTATTTACAACTTCTCACTTAATCCCTACCCAATACAATTCTATCTAGAAATCACCATCTAGATAAGAGAAACCCATCTCAATTCCTAAATCACCTCAGTGATATCTAACAGTTACAATCTCCAGCAACTGTATCAATATGTTCAATTGAAAGACATTCCTTCCAATAACAGTATTCAGGCAAGACTCTTAACTAACAACAATACTCGATTTTGCTTAAAAGCTTCAACCAAGAACAATACTCAACTCTTGCTTCAAAGCTTCAAGTGAGAACAATTTATAACAACCTATGTCGACCACATAGTATCAAAAGATACATGGGTGACTTACAAACTACACAAGAGACTCACAAAACCCTAAACCCTTATGTTGCTCCAACGACTCGTTGTTGTGTGTGCTCCCTATTGTAGGTCTAGCAAGTCCTTATTTATAGACTCTTGCAGTATGGGCCTGGACTCTTCAATCAGATCCAATCTTCATGTTTTAAATCAGCTGCAAGATCTTCTCCACAAACATAGGAACAAATCCCTAAATAGTTTTCTAAAAAGTCTCCAAGATTCTTTTTATGAAATCCAATTAAATCTTCACTTTGTTCCTAATAAATCTCCTTGACCTGCGTATAATGATGAGACATATCCAAAAGTTTCTCATCAAAGCAAAACACATCAATCAAAAGATATACAACAACAGTGCCTGCTGTACCAGACAAAGATGTCGTGACATCTCCTTCGACATCTTTATTAAAAAACATATGACAGCAAAACAGCAACACATGCTGTACTGATGTCTGAGCAACCATGTCAGAACATCTTACCCAACATATTGCTGTAAACTCATTTTTAGCCAAAATGTAGCCAATCAAAGACCTAACAAATGTGATACATTCAAGAAGGCTTATAGGGAGTTGATTCCCGACCAACCTGACTTGAGGAATCACCGCTCAGTTGAGGCCCTCTTGAGAGTAGTGTTGTTGAACGAGTATTTGTGAAAACATTACTACTTTCAACCTAGGAGCCCGTGACACTGAGGACCTTTAGTTACCTTTTACGCCACTTGGCCTCTTAGTATGTAGTGCGATGACTAGGAGGGAGTATTCCCAAAATAGTTGAAACGCGATACTACACTCAGATGAGACTCTCTTAGACCCTTGTTTTGCAGATACAAGAACCCTTAGTACACACCTTTTGGGTGTAGCGTGCGGTTTTTTTTGGTGACGCGACCACCTTATCGCAAATGATTGGGTGTTACTTTCTGATTTCTGTATTATCCTATGAAGCTGGTTAAGGAAGGGGAAGATATCTTAAACTAACCTTGCACGCAAATGTTTTCTTTAACAAATGCTAAGAGATCGGGGATCGAGGTCTGGTTATACAAAGGGAAGCTATTAACACCCAGTGTATCTATGGTAATCCATAGGAACCTTCTTTTGCATGTATTTCTGTTAACTAGAAATGCTTTCTTGCGTTTATCTGTTGTGGATTGGGAAAATTTCTCCTTTGGGAGTGTTGAGAGAATGTTTTTGTTGTTTTTGGGTTTTCTATTATTTTTGGGAAGGTCATGGACCTAAAGTTTTTGATTTGTGTGCTCGCTGAGATTTCGCAATCTTATGCCTATGTATTCCCGTAAAGAGATTTGGGAAATCAGAGAAATCGTAGTTCCTCCTATACTATGGGAGGAAAGTTTGGTGTCTTGTTCAAAGCCCAAGATTGAAGCTATCGGACTATTTGTGTCTTGTTCAAAGCCCAAGATTGAGAAATCTAGCAATGCCATAATTTCCTTTATAAGAGGGATGTCATGAAGGAAGAAGCTTTAACTCAGTGTAGAGCAATGCCACTTTTTCCTTTATGAATCTTTCATGCTAAGAGAGGGACATTGGCTTGGATGTGAGGAATCCATAGGCTTTCCACTTACAGTTGTTAGATGAAAGATAAGTTTTAGCCAGGATAAAGGAGGGACTCCAGCTTGGATTTGAATCAACAAGTGCGCCACTTATAGCAATTATCTGGAAAAGGGTTTTGATTGTTAGTTCTGATATGTGATGTATATAGGAGGTATCCTCCTATAGAGGACTCATGGTCTTATCTGAGGGGATGTTGCTTTTTGTGTACCTTGATCAAAGCACAAGGTTGAGGCTAAAGGAAAATGACTTCACTGGGGAGTGTTATGTCTGTCTTATACAAAGGCCAAGATTGAGGCTAACTGAGGAAATTATTATATGAAGCCTAAGAGGAGGCTAGTCTCTTGCTGAGGATTTATTGAAATCCAGGAGCAGGTCCAAATTGTATTGGGTAATCCAAGGGATTTACTCTTGCTGGGAGTCAGGGATGAGTTGAAGCATCAGATGCCATGAGGCTCTGATTCTGCTAGGGTTTTCTTGAGGTCAATCTGACCTTGGCTGGGATTTTCAAGGTGAAATTTAAGCCTTGTTGGAGGTCAGAGAAGTTTAAAGGTGAGTTTGAAAAACCTTAGAAGTTTTTTAACTCTGCTGGAGACTGGCGTATTGGTAGAGTGATTAGGGTTTTTCCTATGTTTTTAGGAAACTTGAGGGTTTCTGCGTGAGATCCAAGAGGAGATGAGACTTTCTAAGTCTTATTTGTATGAAGCCCCAGAGGAGCCTGAGACTGTCCAAGTCTCTCAAGAGATGGTAGGCTCTGGTGTAGAGAGGGGTCTTTGTATGATACCCAAGAGGAGGCTGTTGGTTTAAGGTATGAAGATCAACTCTTAGAATGATATGATGTTCTGGAAATTTGACTCTCTTGGGGATTGAACTAGTAGAGATAACTAATTTATATCCTATGCTTTTAGGAAGCCTTTGGGTCCTTGTACTAAGCCCAAGAGGAGGTTGGGGAACTTCTAAGAAGCCTATTGGTCCTTGTACTATGCCCAAGAGGAGGCTGAGGGATACTACTAGGAAGCTTGTGGGTCCAAACCTAAGAAAAGTTCAAGAAAGGTTTCACTGGGAATAAATTCTTTCTTTGTTGAACAGTTCTAAGGTTTGAAGAAATTCAAAAGAGGTTTCACCGGGAATTAATCCTCTCTGGGGAAATGAATTTCTTGTACATATATATATATATATATATATATATATATATATATATATATATATATATATATATATATATATATATATATATAAGTTTTGACAGACTTTGAGAAAATTTTCACCAGGAATAATGTCTTTCTCTATTCCATATTGAATAAGCCCTAGAGGAGGCAGATTGTATTGAGGGAAGTTTCCTATAAAGGAACTAGTTTTGACTAAGTTAGAAGTAACCTCTGGTTTGACCTAAGTGTAGACCTAACTGCTGGGGAAACTCTAAACAAATATGCACAAGAATATATACACAAATAAATGAATTGACAGGTATATAAACAAATATTAATTAAATTGAAAAGATGTTGGGACTTATACTCTGAGAAGAGGCCCAAGTGTATGGTGATTGATTGTATGATTTTAACTGTATGATTAGGGTTTTAAGAAATAGAAGAAAGTTTTAAGAAAACTTTGAATTTGAATTTGAATCAAAAGAAATGTGAAAGAAAAGAATGTTTGGGGTTTATAACTCAAAGAGAGGCCCAAGTGGTCTAAGAGCAGTTTCATTGGGAATAATGCTCCTCTTAGTACCAGTTAAAAACAGACAGATGATTTTGAAAACAAAGGTCTGGGACTTACAACTCAAGGAGAGGCCCATGGAAGTTGTTTATAGTTTAAAACAAAGTTTTGTACAAAAAGATTGGGGCTTATACTCAAGGAGAGGCCCAGATGCCTTACTTTGAAAAGAGGGATCGCACTGTGATACCGACAGACGTTGTGGGACTTATACTACAGCAGGGACCCAAAATTATTTTTGTACAATGAAGGGTTGGGTCTTACACTCTATTAGAGGCCCAAAAGTGTTTTTTTATACAAGAGATGGGGCTTACAGATCAAGGAGATGCCCAGATGAAAAACAGCGATCGCACCGTTTATTTTGAAAATCGCGTCGGGACTTATACAATAATTGAGGCCCAAAAATGTTTATTTTACAAAGGGATAGGTCTTACATCATACAAGAGGCCCAAAAGTGTTTTTTATACAAGAGATGGGGCTTACAGCTCAAGGAGATGCCCAGATGAAAAACAACGATCACACCGTTTATTTTGAAAATCGCGTCGGGACTTATACAATGACTGAGGCTCAAAAATGTTTATTTTACAAAGGGATGAGTCTTACACTCTACAAGAGGCCCATAAGTGTTTCAAATGAAGTTTGAAAAATTAAAATCAAGGAAAAACCCTAATTTTAATTAAAAATATAATTTTTCAAAGAAAATTAAATAAAAAAATGATGTATAATATCAAATATATTTAAAAACAAGTTGTGAACTTTGAAAAATGTTTTGAAAAATCATGTTATGTTTATATGAAAGTGTGAAATTCATTTGAATTTGAAAAATCAAGAGGAAAATTTCATTAAAAATGTTAAAAAACAATTAAAATGAAATTCTTTACAAAAATTCAAACTATATTAAATAAATAATATAAATTTGATTTTTTTGTAGATTAAAATATTTTAACATTTTTGTGAATTTTTAAAAAAAGAACCAATAAATAATGATTAAAATTGAGGGAGAAATTAATTTTTGAAATTAATTAAGAAAATAACTAAAAATTCAAAAAAATCAAATAATTTGAAAAAGGCGCCAACGATCACCTTCTTCTTCCCCGTGCCCGCGCCATGGATGATTTGCAAAACCTCACTTTTCTCTAAAATTACTTAATGATTTTGCACGATTCAAATATCAATCTCACTCGTTTTTGAACAAGGAATCCAATGGTACCAATTAATTGCATTTATTTTCAGTGTGGAGTGAGAAATCAAGTAATGGACACATGAACCCTAATTTCTTCAAGAACACTATGAAATCCTATACACAATAGCTACAAAGCAATTGATTGGGGGGAAACACTCTACATAAGTGCAGAAATATGTTTGTAACTTGAAAATACATTTATGATGCATGGATCATAGAGTTTGAGAGTTCAGGCTTACCTCTTGCAAGAAGAAATCGAATTATGTGTTGGAGGTGTTACAGATGTTGTTTGATGATTTGGAAAACTTCAATGGACCTTATGTAAGGTGCTTGGAAGCTTGGAATGGATTGAAACAACCTGGATCACTTTGTGGCAATCCAACTGCAAACAGGCCCGAGTTTGATTTTGTGCTTGTGATTCTGAGGTTACAGATGTGTGAGAAGTGTTTGAATAGCTCACATATGATGTATATGATGTGTCTACAACATTGGTTTTGATAGAATTGCTTCCTATTAAAAAATTCTCATGTTACTTGAAAAGGAAGCAATTTCTCGTTTTTGAGAGTTAAATGAAGAAGAGCATGTGTTGTTATGCTTTGGTGTACTCAAATTGATCAGAAAGGATCCCTATTTATAGTAGAACAAGTTTGTTTTGGGAGCAATGGTGATTGTCAACTGATCATGGTGTCTAGCTTGTAGCCATTGACTTGGATGTTCCAAAGTGCCAAGTCAACTCTTGCTTGACTCCATTCAATTTCTGCAGGTTTGAATGCTTAGAGTTTGGACTGAATCTTGACTGGTTTGGATGGTTATGGCTTGGTTTGTGACACCTCAATGCATTGCATTAATGTAACCTTGCCAAAGTTGAATTTCAAAATTCATGTCATGATGGTTTTGCACATGCCAAGTTAAATTCTTGACTCCTTGATCAAGAAACAAGTGAGTCATCAGAAGTTTTGTGTTTTTGGAAGATGACAAAGTTGGCAAAATGGCAAGACTTGACTGAAAAAATCGTGTGGCACAAGTTAGGTTTTCATGTTGTTGCGTAAGCAGGATGAAAATGCCATTTTTGAAGGCTTATAACTTCTTGCTCAAGTTGAATCATGGGATGCTCCTATACTTTTTAGAAAGCCCCTATATCATACTTCAACTTTGATGTTTAACTTTGGTCTTGAATCATAATGAAAAATGGCTCCATAGTTGGGCAAATCATGAGACAGATTTTGTCCCAAATTTTTCTAAGTGTTTCAAAAATGTCCCTTTTTCATTTTTTTTTTGTGATTTTGATCAATCCATAACTCAAATTCCATGAGGATTTGGAATATGTTATAGTTGACAATCTTGAAGTATGTAAGGAGATATTTCATTTGAGCTTTGGATGGAAGAAAAATGCTACTTGGATCACAAGTTATGGTCTTGTAAAGTTGGGTAAAAATCACTTTTTTTCATGACTTAGTGAAATTTCAAGTTTCTTAAGATTGCCACTTTTGCAAGTAACCTTACTTTTCTTGATTTTTCTTGATGGATGATGATCCAAACCATATGTTAACATTGTTTTTGACTTAAAGAAGCAATGTTTGTTAAGAAATCTCAAAAGTCAAACTTGGTTTTTGGCACAGTTGACTTTTTGTCAGATGAATTTCAAACTTTGTAATTTTCTATGAAATCAAGTTCTTGACCTAATTCAAACCTAATGAATGGATTCCATAGGTGTTTTAGAGTGCCTTGAATCATGTCCCAAGGTTTGAGACCGTGTCTTGGTCAAAAGTCAAAGGTATGGTTGACTTTTTCTCAGAAACCCTAGTTTGTGGTCCAGATGAATTTGAATCTTTGTATTGCTCATTGTTGCGGTGAGAATCGGATATCAAGCTATTAATTAACTTGAATCGCACATCTTTTAAATTCACCACCGACTTTGATTTATCCAAAGGAAAGGTTCAAGATCTAGAAAACCTAAAGAGAGGGAGATCTAAGGTTTGGGGGTTGGTTATACAAAGGGAAGCTATTAGCACCCTATGTATTTGTATTACTCTACAGGAACCTCTTGTTCAATTTGTGTTATGTTATGTTTGCTTTCTAAGAGAATCTGTACTAAGGGTAAAGGTAAAGACCTAAGGGTATGTACACTAAGTTTGCTCGCCAAGACGTCGTATCTTGTGCCTACGTATCTGACTAAAGAATCAGAGCAACCGTAGTTCACCTTACTAAGGGTGGATTGAGGAACCATTGACTATGGCCAAAGTTCCAAGGGGGAATGAGTATGAACTCATGTAGAGTTTAAGAACTCTCTAATGCTAAGTTGTAATGGGTGAACGGCTATGAGGCTTAAGGGAGAAGGTGAGCTATCTATGACTATGAGGTCAATAGAGAGACTTTTCTATGACTATGAGGTCAATAGAGGAAGGTGGCCATGACTATGAGGTCAAGGCTGGTAATCCTATGACTATGAGGTCAAGGAGAGAGGTAATGAGCTTTCCATGACTTTGAGGTCAATAGAGAGACTTATCTATGACTATGAGGTCAATAGAGGATGGCTATGAGGCCAAGGGAGAAGGGCCATGACTATGAGGTCAAAGGTTGAGAGATAACTCTAAGACTATGAGGTCTAGAGGGATCCTATGACTATGAGGTCGAGGAAAATGGATGCCTATGACTATGAGGTCAAAGGTAGTAATGAGCTTTCTATGACTGTGAAGTCAATAGAATGACTTTTCCTTTGGAAGGAAGGAGGGGTGATAACATCTTGTAAACAGGAGTTACAGTGAAATTGAAATGGAACATATGAGTTCAAGAATTCCAAAACAGTAAGCATTAATCATCATATGAAATAAACCTTCAAGTGTGAACATGGCAAACAGCAGTGATAAGTGACCATATAAATACAACAAGTGCAGTAGAGAAAGTATTCTCACAGTTTGAAACAAGAACATTTAGAGTCATGCAACTTAGCAACAGAGGTCAAAAATACAAACAACATTCTCATGATAAGGTTTTGTTGAAGTCAGGAAGCAATGTTCCAACAAAATTCACAAGTTAAGCACGCTTCAAAGAGAAATCACTTTAAAGTCAGTGGTCACATTCTCACAATTTGAAAACCAAGACATTTAGAGTCATGCACCTTAGCAACAGAGGTCAAAAATACAAACAACATTCTCATGATAAGGTTTTGTTCAAAGTCAGGGAGCAATTTTCAAACAACATTTCACCAGTTACAGAATATTCCAAAGAAAAAGTCCTCTAACGTTTTCAAGAAAAAGTTGATTTTATTTACAGAAAGAGTTTAAGGATTAAAAATGAGATATTGCACATTTTCCATTGTTTTGAAATCCTTAGAAAATAAAATAATTAAGAGGTGGATCAAAATAGAATAAAATGAAAAAAAAAATTAAAAAAAAAAAAAAAAACATCTACAGTGTGGCGGGCGCCACACTAATTTCATGGTCGGCGCCATAGGGGGCTTGTTGTGGCCAGCGCCATATATCACATGGCGGGCGCCATGTATGGTGTGTGTTATTTTTTTATTTTGTGTGTTAATGGAGTTTGGCGGGCGCCACTATATATATGGCGAGTGTTACTTTAATTCTTTCTTGTTCATTTTTTTTTTATTCAAACACGAGTTCAATTCATGATTTTTTTTTAACAAAACCAACATTTAGGATCTACAACATTCATCACAGAAACAAGCAATAATCAGACAATAACAAGATAACGAATATGACAACGTGATAACAACATGGAGCAAAATGATCATGGTATTTTCAACACAAAATCAGACAATAATAAGATAACAAATATGATAACAGTATGAGACAAATATGAAGCAAATAATCATCGTATACAAAAAACCGAGTGAAATAGAGTGATACCTAGTGGAGAGAGTCCACTGCTTCTTCACAGGTACAGGTTTCTGGAAATGGTGGATGAGCTTCCCTTCTTCAACTGCTACAGAGCCAAACCTCTTTTCCTTTTGCTTCCCAGAAAGAATCAAAAGTTACCGGTGGTTAGGATATTGGAGGTTTGAGGGTTTGAAGTGTTTACAGAAGGACTGAAAATGATAAGTTCTTTGCAAGTTTTGAAGATTACTTGCAGAACTAAGAAAGGGAGAATTGGAGAGATTTTGAGAGAGTTTGAGAAATTTTCTTGGTAATTTCTGGTGTGTTGAACAAAGGAGAAGTGATATCCTTTTATAGGAAAAACAAATTGGTCAGTGCCTTGGAGATACGGTGGGTAAATGATTTATCCATAGGGGAAAAATTAGGGTTTGGAGGCAATCCCCTCAGCTGTTGATCTCAGTCAACCTTGGAGATTACTAAGCTTTATTTGTTGAATAATGCAGCGGAGGGTATGGTGCAGGTCTGCTACTTTCATCCTTCAATATCCATTCCAAAAACTCTTTTTATTGTGTCATGAGAGAGAAAGTGAAAAGAGGTAATACTTGGAATTGAGAATTACGGATTCTCTGATCATGAACACAGATCCCTTATGCTGAGCCATTTTATTTTATCAATCCACTATGGGGTCCAAGAAAGCTTTTGGCTACGTCAGGAGAGAGTGAGCTCAAAGAGGTAGTATTTAGTGACTTCCCGAAAATTGTCTCACAAGCAAGGTATCTTCAGATTTTTCAAATAATAACAAGAGGCACATGAAATGGATTAAGTGCCTAATGCCTTGCTGCTACAACCTTACGTGAACACCACTTTAAACTTTCAACTTTATGACCTTGATTCAAATGACAACATTTTGGACCCCATGGACATTGAAATAAGTCACATGTACGTGAAAAAAGAAAATGTCACAAGAACATTCTTAGAAAATTCTAAGTTACCAAATTTTAAACCTTCCATGACACCAATTTGAGATGTTGCACTTTGAAGAATATTCAGCCAAATGAAAAATTCTTACACTCAAAAGAAATTTTTTCAAGACTCATAGGTGGTCTCTAAGGATGTCCACTAACACATGGAATGATGTCTCAATACTTGGGATCACACCTTGCTTGACATGCAAGGCAATGGTTGACTTGTCTTGATACAACACTTGATTTCTTGTTGAGAAAGACTTCTTGGATGCATGTAGATTCAAATGGTTGCACTTGGGGCCAAAAGATGTCTTAGGGAGACCTTGTCTTTTTTATGTAAACCCTATCTTTCACAATAAAAAGAAACAACTTGCAAAAATGAAATGGTTAGTCAATAATGCATACATGATTGAGGTCTAAATGTAAGTGCCAGGTAATATGACATCTAAGGGGTAAAATTTGGGGTACAACAGTTGTCCCTATTTGAATAGCTTTACCGGATGGCTTGAGGAATGAAAATCCTCGGGTCATCAAGGTGAAAGGTATTTAAATATAGCAAACCGAAATTTTTTCCCTTAGATGAAATGTAAATGCTAAGGACAGGCTACAGACATGTATGTGCTGACATGCTATGAACTATAGTATGATGATATGATGTCATGATAGTGCAAAAATGCTGACAAAATAGGACACCACAGATAAAGGGAAAACCAACATAGGCGGGCATTGCTAGGGAAGGATGAAGGTTAGTATTCCTGAGGAAAACTCACCAGGGATGCAAGCTAGCCGACAACAGAGACTCACTGGGGAGATTCTGAGGAAATATTGGGGATAAAAAGTAAAAGTGGGAAACCTTACAGGTCCTTACTAGAGATAAGAGCCAGAGAGGAGTTCTCCATTGGGAAAAGATTCGGGAAAATAGACGACAGGTTCATATGTGACCGGACGACACTGGGGAAAAAGACACATTCTTACTGGGCATGAAACCAGAAAGGAGACATGATCTCCACTGGGGATCAGTTTGAAATAAAAGGATAAACACTCGCTAAAAATATTTTCTGGGGATTTCTTATACTGAAGAGTTCAAACGGGATCTTCAAGAAAAGCCAGAAAAGACAGAGATAAACTCTTGCGCGCCAGATGAAAAGATGACTGGACTTTAACTGGGAATAAAATTAATGATCCATTAATGATTGGACTCGAGTACCAATGTGAGTTGGAAAGGACACCCGTTTGGGGTTATAGTTTGATCACCAGTATGAGCTGGACTTTGGATATGATACTAATATGAGTTGGTTTGGATACCAGTATGAGCTGGAATTTGAATGGCAGTATGAGCTGGACTTTTGGATACCAGTATGAGCTGGATTTTGGATATGATACCAATATGAATTGGTTTGGATACCAGTATGAGCTGGATTTTGAATGGCAGTATGAGCTGGACTTTTGGATACCAGTATGAGCTGGATTTTGTTTACCAGTATGAGCTGGATTTTGAATGCCAATATGAGCTGGACTTTTGGATACCAGTATGAGTTGGATTTTGGATACCAGTATGAGCTGGATTTTTGGATACCAGTATGAGCTGGATTTTTGGTTAACAGTATGAGCTGGATTTTTGGATACCAGTATGAGCTGGATTTTGGATACCAATATGAGCTGGATTTTGAATGCCAGTATGAGCTGGACTTTTGGATACCAGTATGAGCTGGATTTTGAATGCCAGTATGATCTGAACTTTTGGATACCAGTATGAGCTGGATTTTGGTTACCAGTATGAGCTGGATTTTTGGTTACCAGTATGAGCTGGATTTTTGGTTACCAGTATGAGCTGGATTTTGAGTACCTGATAAGGAAATTAAATATCAGACAAGTTAAAATCAGGATTGCAGGTTAGACTTCCTGGGGAATAAAGGATAAAAAGTCAAAATCTAACGCACGCAGGTAAAGACCGGACGTAAGCAAGACACAGACAAAAGGTCCACAAACCAGCAATATAGAGGCAGCAAGAGACAAAGACCCAACGAACAAAACACACGAATGCAAAGATATACAATGCTATGGTATTATGCGAGTGTTGAATGATATGCAAGAGATGACTCTAGCGAGAGACGACGGACTGGGGAAAAAGTGGGCGGAAGGGTGACACGTCCACTGCAAGGAATCACCCTGAAATCTTAAGATAATCAGCCTTGGAGCCAATCCTGGAATGTCCTTATTTCACTAGGGAATTGAAATTTCACATTTTCAACAAACATCTATGAAGATACTGGGGAGAATTCCTTTGTATCGTAGCATTATTGAGATGTTCTAACTCAGGGAAGTATTTGTCAACCTTTCTTCAATGACAAGCTTACACCAGATGATTTATCAGTGTTTTCGTCACAACTAGAGTATTTTAGGGAAGCACTTGATTTCATTGAATCTTCCCTAATGCCAAAGCAAAATTTTCATTTTCATTGGGTTTTCTCAAAAGATTTTTTTTCAAAACATTTTCCGCTTTCAAAACCGTTATTAATGAATAAGTGAAGTTTTGCATAACAAGGAAAATAACAGAACAATGATGAATATCAAACAAAGAATGGCTCAAAATATGATTTCATTAGAATGGTAACTTGCCAATAGGGAAGTTCCATGGAACATTACAATTGAAAAATGGCAATTTTGGGAAAAGGTTACATCATATTCAATGACCACTACCATCCCTAGTGACTTAGAGTCCTAAAATCTTTGCTGATGATGAGGACAAATGAAACTTGAATTTCTTCATGAATTCCTGGATGTAGGTGACAATCCTGTCTGACACAGTGAAACGCCTTTGTCCCTAACTTTTGTCTGGACTGCCCTTTCGGGTTTTCAGTCCATCGGGACGCTCTTTTTTGCCTAGGCCGCCCTTTCGGGTTTTCAACCTAGCGAGCTCTTTCTTTTTATTTGATCCCTAACTTTTTCCTGAGTCTCCTTCATAGGTTATGACCCACCGGGATACCCTTTTCTTGCCTAAGTCGCCATTTCTGGTTTTTGACTTAGCGGGCCTTTTTTAGGCGTAGTATTTTCATACTGAGTCAGTGTTCACAGGGTGTACGAGTTGTTCACAATCCATCATTATGAGGAATAAGGAGCCTCCTGAGAACACAGTTTTTACCACAAACGGACCCTCATAGTTAGGTGCCCATTTTCCGCGAGCATCCCTTTGAGATGGCAGGATTTTCTTGAGTATAAGTTCTCCTTCTCGAAATTCTCGAACACGGACCTTTTTGTCAAATGCCCTCTTCATTCTCTTCTGATAAAAGTACCCATGACACATAGCAGTCAGTCGCTTCTCGTCAATGAGGTTCAGTTGGTCATATCTCTCTTTGACCCATTCTGCTTCATCAAGCTTGGTTTCCATTAGGATTCTCAAAGACGGTATCTCTACTTCAATGGGGAGGACAACATCCATTCCATATACCATAGAAAAAGGAGTTGCCCATGTCGAAGTTCGAACCGAAATTCTGTATCCGTGCAAGGCAAATGGTAACATTTCGTGCCAATCCTTATAAGTCTTGACCATCTTCTGCTGGATTTTCTTGATGTTTTTGTTAGCAGCTTCGACAGCTCCATTCATCTTAGGATGATAGGGTGAAGAATTGTGATGCTCAATCTTGAAATTGTCACACAGCTCTTTCATTGTCTTGTTATTCATATTTGTCCCATTGTCAGTTATGATTCTGTGGGGGATTCCATAACGACAGATGATGTTATTCTTGATGAAATGGGCAACCACTTGCTTAGTCACATTGGCATAAGAAGCAGCTTCAACCCACTTGGTAAAATAATCGATGGCCACCAGAATGAAATGATGACCATTAGAAGCTTTCGTATCAATAGCTCCAATCATATCAATGCCCTGCATAGAGAAAGGCCAAGGAGATAACAATACATTCAGCAAGGTTGGAGGGACATGCATCTTATCAACATAGATTTGGCACTTATGACACTTTCTGGCGTATTGGATACAGTCAACCTCCATAGTCAACCAATAATAACCGGCTCTCAAGATCTTCTTAACCATAGCATGCCCGCTGGCGTGAGTACCAAAGGCTCCTTCATGAACATCGTGCATCAACAGGTTTACCTCTCATTTATCGACACATCTTAGCAGGACCATGTCGTGATTCCTCTTGTAAAGTACATCATTGTTGAGGAAGAATTTGGATGACAATCTTCGCAAAGTCTTCTTGTCAAGACTAGAGGTATTGGCAGGATACTCTTGGGTCTTTAGATAATTCATAATGTTGTGAAACCACGGTTTACCGTCCATCTCCTCTTCAACTAACTGGCAGTAAGCTGGTTCGGTCTTGTGCTCAATACTGATGAGTGGTGCTTCATTAACAAAGTTAACTCTCCACGTTGAAGCTAACATGGCTAAGGAGTCAGCTATGTGGTTCTCTGAGCGAGGAACATGATGGAAGGTAATCTCATCAAAGTATTTGATCATTTCCACAATATAAGCATGGTATGGAATCAACTTCTCGTCTTTAGTTTCCCATTCACCCTTGACTTGATAGATAACTAAAGTAGAATCACCCATGACTTCCAGAATCTTGATTCTGAGATCAATTGCAGCTTCTAAACCCAGGATACAGGCTTCATATTCAGCAATAATGTTTGTGCATCCAAAGTCTAATCTTGCTGTGAAAGGAGTGTAACCACCATCTGGGTTTATCAACACAAACCCCACGCCATGTCCTTTGTAGTTGGACGAACCATCAAACACCATTTTCCATCTAGAACCGGGTCCAGGACCTTCGTCAGGGCCTGACTCTTCGCAATCCTTTACCACCATGATGTCTTCATCAAGGAAATCAAACTTGAGAGGTTCATAATTTTCAACAGGCTGATCCGCAAGGTACTCTGATAAGATGCTTCCCTTGATAGCCTTCTGAGCAACGTATTAGATATCATATTCTGACAACAACATGTGCCAACGAGCTAGTCTTCCTGTTTGAGCAGGCTTCTCAAAGATGTACTTTATTGGATCCATTTTTGAGATTAATAAAGTAGTGTGACATATCAAATACTGCCTCAAACGTCTGGCGGCCCATGCTAAAGCACAACAGGTCTTCTCAAGTATTGAATAACGGCTTTCGAAATCAGTGAACTTTTTGCTCAAGTAATAAATAGCATGCTCCTTGCGACCAGTTTCATCATGTTGGCCCAAGACGCAGCCCATGGATCCTTCCAATACAATCATGTACATGAAGAGGGGTCTTCCAGGAATAGGAGGGACCAAGATTGGTGGTTCTTGCGGATATCTCTTGAGTTTGTCAAAATCTTGTTGAGAATCAGAATTCCACTCTACAGTCTGATCTTTGCGGAGCAGTTTGAAAATTGGTTCACAATTAGGAGTCATGTTAGAGATGAATCTGGAAATATAGTTCAAACGGCCCAGAAATCCTCTTACTTGAGACTCAGTCTGCGGAGCTGGCATCTCTTGAATAACTCGTACTTTATCAGGATCTACCTCAATTCCTCGTTGGCTGACAATGAAGCCAAGCAGTTTTCCTGATCTGACACCAAAAGTACATTTGACAGGATTCAGTTTCAGTTGGTATTTTCGAAGCCTTTTGAATAACTTTAGAAGATGATCCAAATGTTCCTCCTCGCCCTGAGATTTAGCAATCATATCATCCACATACACTTCAATCTCCTTATGGATCATGTCATGGAATAAAGTCACTATAGCTCTTTGATAAGTTGCCCCTGCGTTTTTCAGACCGAAAGGCATGAATTTGTAGCAATGGGTTCCCCATGGGGTGATGAATGTAGTTTTATCCATGTCGGCCGGATCCATTCTGATCTGATTGTAACCTGAGAAGCCATCCATGAAGGAGAAAACCGCAAATCAAGCCGTATTATCCACAAGAGTATCGATATGTTGTAGAGGGAAATCATCCTTGGGACTAGCTATGTTGAGATCCCTGTAATCTACACACATCCGTACCTTACCATTCTTCTTCATTACTGGCACAATGTTGGCTACCCATTCAGGATATTTTGAAACTGCCAAGAAACCTGCATCCAGTTGTCTCTTAACCTCATCTCTGATCTTGAGAGCCATATCGGGTCGACTTCTACGAAGCTTCTGTTTCACAGGAGGACAATCGGGCTTGAGTGGTAGCTTATGGACCACGATGTCTGTATCCAAACCGGGCATATCCTGATAAGACCAAGCAAACACATCCACATATTCCTCAAGAAGCAGTACTAGCCGTTGTCTGATCTCAGCTCCAAGTGTTGCCCCAATCTTGACCTCTTTCTTTCTTTCTTCGGTACCAAGATTGATGATGTCAACCTGTTCTTTGTGTGATTGAATATCCGTGTATTGATACTCACACATTTCTGCCAAATCATCGGGGACCTCATAATCCTCCTCATCCTCAGCTTAATAAATAGGTGAATCAAAGTCAATAGTGAGAGCAGGGTCATTGAATACAACGAGTTTGGGATTCAGTCTGCATGATGGAGGGATTTATTTTATTAAAGATGCACAAAAAAATGAATGCAAGAAAGAAATGTTTTTGTAGTTTTGAAAAGATTGCCATTTTTCCTTAAAAGAAAAAACAGTAAAATAAAGATAAAGAATTTAACAAAACAATCACTTTCATTGATTAATATGATTTAAAAGCGGTGGCCCATACAAAATAATCTGATAGCCTCAGGCAAGGCTACAGAATTGAAAACATCAACAACAACAAACTAATTACTCTGACATAGGGTACAAAGTAGGGATCTCAATGGCCTCCCAATTACTCAAATTGGCGTCACACTGAAAAACCAAGTGGCTGATGTCTTTGTCTTCAGCGTCTTCGATGATGGCATGGACTTGATGTCCTCCACTGATAAACACCTCTTGAATTGTCTTCAGTCTTCCCATTGTTGGAGCAGCTTTTTTCTCAAGAGTTGGTTTGTAACCCAACCCTTGGTACTTTTCTCTCTCTTGGACTTCGACAACTTTGCCCCAGCCTTCGGGTATACCTTTTTGCAGAGTAGATTGAATGCTTTTGAAAGAAGCAAAGGACGGACAATCGGCGGCTACTTGTTCCTTATCATCAAGCATAACGGTATTTGCTATCTCAAGAGCCTGGAAAGAGGTTTCCAGAGCTTCCTCATCTGCTTCATTATAACGAAAAGAGGACAAATTGCTGACCATCAGGTCTTCCTCTCCGTGTATAACAACCAATTTCTCTTCAGCCACAAACTTCATTTTCTGATGCAGAGTAGAAGTCACAACGCCAGCCTCGTGGATCCATGGTCTACCTAACAAACAACTGTAGGTAGGGTTGATGTCTAGGATTTGAAAAAGGATATTGAATACTTGAGGACCAATCAAGACAGGCAGTTCAATCTCACCCATCACTGATCTTCTTGAGCCATCAAAGGCTTTAACAACGAGTGAAGTGGCTCTCATCATGGCTCCTTGGTATGATAACTTTTCAAGGGTTCTCTTTGGTAGGACGTTCAGAGATGAACCAGTATCCACAAGAACTCTGCCCAATGTATCTTCTTGACACTTCACTGACACATGTAAAGCAAGGTTATGGTTCCTACCTGCTCAAGGTAACTCCTCGTCACTGAAACTGAGAGTGTTTCAAGCTGTAATGTTGGCAACGACATGGTCGAATTATCCAGCGGTTATATCTTGGGCCACGTGTGCCTAGGCTAGTACCTTCTGTAGAGTTGATCTGTGAACAGGTGAGTTGACTAACAGAGACAAGATTGAAATCTTGGATGGAGTTTGATGGAGCTGATCTACCACCCTGTAATCACTCCTTTTTATAATCCTTAGGAACTCTTCGTCTTCTTCTTTAGAAATTACCTCCTTTCCTTTGTCTTTAGGAGGTAGGGGAACAACAACTTCTTTGGGTGTAGTTTCTTTGAAAAAAGGGGTGTATACTCTACCGCTTCGGGTTATCATTCCCGTTCCAACTATGTTTGTTACATCTTCAACAGTAGTTCCCACCTCTTTCCTTGGAACTACGTCTTCAACAGCGATTCCCACCTCTTTCCTTAGAACCACGTCTTCTCGTCTTTTGTTACCCATGACATTCTCATAAATCCACGGCACGACCTTGGTCCCTCTGAACCTAAATGGAATGGGTGGTCGGGTGTCATATTGCTTGGGATGGTTGACAGTGGAAGCAACAACAGACTCAGGATTGTTAAAGACCGGTATGGGTTTATTAAACACAGGAGCCACATACCAGATTTAGGTATGTTGAACACAGGTACTTGCTCTCTTGGCTTCAGTAGGTTAAACACAGGTTCAATTGTTGCAATTTCACTCTTCCGTCCCTTGCTGAACACTTGTAGAAAACCTTCGTTGATCAAACACTGAACATCGTCCTGAACTAAACGACAACCCTTGATACTGATATCACATTCCTCACAATCATCATGGCAAACCTTGACCAATCCGGCCTTGAATAACTTAGCATGGAAGATCTTCATGGGAGTTCATATCTTCGATGCATCCATTAATAACACCTCATTATTCTCATCTTCAATGGCATTAGTGGCCCCATGTGTGGGCAACGGATTGCTTTTCACATTTGGTTGATTATCCGCAAAAGACAAGATCTTCTTTTCCACCAAATCTTTTACCACATACTTCAAAGCAAGGCAACCCTCCAAATCGTGACCACCTGTCCCTTGATGAAAGGCACAAGTAACATTCAGATTATGGAACCTCATAGATCTCTCCGAGGGTGGACCCATAGGTCTAGTAACGATCAGCCCTTGTTGAACTAGAGAAGGATACAATTCGGTGTAAGTCATAGGTATGGATGAGAGTGGAGGTTTTCCTCCCTGTCTTCTGTAAGAAGTATTCTGCTGAGGAGCTTGCGGTCTCTGTTGTTGATATTGTTGGGTATTTGGCATCTGCTGATAAGCTGGCTGCTAATAAGCCGGCACCTGCTGCGCTGCTTGGTGATTGAAGGTAGGTGTAATAGCTGCTATGTAAGGTTGTTGAGCATACTGCAGAGGGTAGATTGGTTGTTGAGCAAAGCTTGGAACCGACTGTTGTTGGTAGATTGGTTGTTTCCACTTAGGGTTCTGCCTTTTTCCTTCCATGATGGCATTGGTTTCCCCTTCCTTCTTTTTGTGAAAGTGACTTGGAGCCTTCTTGGTACTGATGCCAGTCGAACTACTCGAAGAACTGATTACATTTCCCCTCTTTAATCCAACTTTCACTTTCACGCCAACTGCAACAATATCGGCAAAATTAGCGCTGACACTGCTGATCATTCTTTAATAAAATTCTGGCTTTACCGTGTCTACAAACCAGTCAGCCAACTCGTTCTCAGTCAAGGGTGGTTTAACTTAAGATGTCGTTTCTCTCCACCGCTGTGCATATTCTTTGAAGGATTCAGTACTACTCTGGGTCATACTCAATAACTGACTGCGGTCAGGAGCCAGATCCATGTTGTACTTGTAGTGTTTTACGAAAGCATCGGTTACATCCTGGAAACAACGGACCTGGGATTGATCCAAAATTAAATACCAGTTAGCAGCATCCCCCTTTAGGCTGTCTTGAAAACAATGGATCATCAACTTGTCATTACGTACATGTGCAACCATTCTTCGATAATACATGATCAGATGAGACCTGGGACATGTGGCACCTGAGTATAGCTCGAAATTTGGCAGTTTAAACTTGGGTGGAATCACCAAGTCTGAAACCAAACACATATCTTTAATGTCAGTGTTGAATACATTACTTCCTTCCATCGCTTTCATCTTTCTCTGCATCGTCTCGACACTCTCTCTCAATTTTTCGTGTCGATTGTCCCCTCATTCTGACCCATCAATGTAATCATAAGGATGATGGTTCTGGAAAATTGGATATACCTGTGTTTATACTGCTGCTGGAGTGAATGTGGGAATAGCCTGCAGGGTTTCATTAACCAGAGGGACTGTTTGCTGAGTAGACAAAGGAGCTGTGGCACGGACAAAATCAAAGGGCATGCCCAAAGTGGGGTTCACGGAAGGGATGGTAGGAGGTCTACCATTGTGGTGATGATTTTGGAAACCCCAGTGGTCTGGGTGTCCATTTTTACCTTCCTAACATTAATAGCCTCGAGGATCTGTCCCATCCCTCCTCGTATCTCATTTAATTCATTGTTGACTCTGTCCATTTCTTCATATGCTTCTGACATCTTTAGTCGAGCTTGGGCCCGAGTGTTGTAGTGGTGTCTGGGATTCAGTGTGACGATTCTGGAGAGAACAGGGTGACATAAGATAAGGACAAAGAAAATGCACATGTTATGATACGATGCAAATGAGAATGCAAATGCGAATGCAAGCTAAACTATCAGGAAACCAAAGAGATTTTGCGAATAATGTAGACAATGGAGTCTTCAACAAAATAAACTTCTTCATTAAGAAATCTGGCGAATCATTACATTAGGAGCAGTGCATCTTCATACTCCAAGTACATAAGTGGGAATACAACCACAAAAAAGGGAAATAGCAACAACGATAAGGGAAATAATATCAAAAGAAAGAGCCACCACAACATCAAGGAAACTAAGGATTGGATCCACTAGTTGACGACCTTTCCATTAATCTTCCTTAGTTCATCAATACGCTCCTTAATCCTCTCCTTCTCAAGAAATAATTCCGTTAGAGCTTCCACCATCCTCTGTTTAGCCTTCGAGGGCGATTCGTAGTGAGAAAATGGCTTCCTCATCACACGAGCTATGTCACGAAACCATTGTAAGTGGGCCTCAGTGACAGGGCATTCATCTCTCCATAGTTGCTTGTTGATTTGACGCCAGGCGCGCTCAAATCGCATCTTCAACTTAAGCCCTTCATCTTCCTCATAATACATCATCTGCATATCCTTATTATCTGGAATTCCTTTCTTCAGATGGCCTAGCTGACGGAGAGCAAGGACAAGGTTGTAATTGATACAACCATTCCTCCCCATAAGGGGCGGGAAGTCCCCACAGCTATGGATTACAATGATTCCTTTGTCAGTTGAATCATACCATCTGATGTCGGTATGCTTCAATTCCATCAGCTTCTTGGACCAAATCTTGCTGTCCTCGATCTCCCAAAAGGTTGGGGTCCTTGGGGTTTTGAACCATTTATAGAAAAGAGCCACACAACAGACGATTTGCCCACAACCTCTTGTATACCTGGTCTGGACGGCGTGGTAGACATCTGCTAGCATTGTTGGAACTGGATTGTTGATCATGAATATCTGAATGACCTGAACATCCACAAAGTTCTTTGCATTTGGGAACAAGAATAAACCATAGAGTAGTAGAGCGAACGTTGACTCAAACAGTGCAGTATTCCCTCTGTTCCTGAAGTAAAGAGCTTTTTCTAGCAAGAATTGGGCGGGAAGTCCGCGCCTTCCTCCCTTGTTAGTCAAATTAGCTTGGATGTCAGACAATCTGATCCTTGTTATCCTGGCGATGTCTTTGGCGGAGGGCATTTCCTCAGTCCCAGAAAAAATAGGAGCTTTCCTGACGGGAATCCCTATCATGGTGGAGAACTCCTCTAAAGTCGGCATCAGCTGGAATTCTGGGAACACGAAATAGCAGTATGCAGGATGATATAACTGGACCAGAACCTCAAGGGGCCCTTCAGTTACCTGGACTCTCATCAATGAGAGAAGACACCCATATCTGTCACCGAAAGCTGATTGGTCTTCAACCATGTCTCCCATCCACAACAACTGTTCCAGCTCTGGAAGTTCAAAGAAGTAAGGCCAAACTCTTTTTCCTGCAGCGTCCATGTCTACAAAATCTACAAAATAAAGTCAATGTCTTGATAGTTTAGCGAAAAATGCAACATGCAATGCAACGTTTCATGGAATTCAGACACTTGCGGAATTTCAAGGGATACCAAAAGACCTCATTCTCATTAATGAAAGATGAATTAAAAAAGCTAATACATTTCCAAGAGTCTTAAACATAATGCTAAATAAAAGCTGAAAAAGTCCTAAGGGTATTCTCCTAGGAGTCTCATGTTGAGTCTTCTGATTTCTTTCTCCATCTGATCCCTTTCTATGACGAGGTTGTCGATGATGGATTTCCATGCAGTAGGCTGAGTGCTAGAGGAACGTGGACCTTCATGGGCTTTTCTCTTCTTACAGGAAAGTAGTTCTTCATTCTTGGCCTGTAGTTTTTTTTGGAGCTCTAGGTTCTCCTCAACAACCACTTGGTACTTGAGTTTCCAGGCTTCTCCTGACTGCTGGGCCTGGCTCAAGGAGATCTTCAGCTCTTTTTCCTTCGACATGAAATACATAATAGGTTCTTCCCTCAAAGTGATTGGCTCCTCCCTATTGTACGACATCTTCAACTCAATGGCTCTTCTTCGGACCCATTGGAGATAGGCTCCAAAGAAACACAATTAGGTTTTCCCAAAGAACTCTTTCCTCTCTTGCACCTGCTACCCCAAGCACTTAAGATCATCTTCTTATGTTCTTCATTTTTGTCATGTTCTTCAAAGAAGATGCTTTCCAAATGAATACCAAGAGGTTTATCTTTCAATGGATACCCCAATTGTCGTCGAGCCAATACAGGGCTATAGTTGATTCCTCCTTTGATACCAAGAAGAGGTACGTTGCCAAAGTTTCGACAACTATCTGTGATCAGTACCCCATTGTACATGTGGTTATACCAATCAATGTCTGAATGAGAAAAAGCCATAATCTTTTTAGACCACCACCCCTTCTTGGGATCCCAGAATGCGCCTGCCATTGGTAGATGTGAAACAAACCATCTGTACAACATGAGGACACAACAAGTGATTTGCCCTCCACCATGTGCATTCCTCGAATGAACTGAGTGATAAGCCTCAGCAAGCAAAGTAGGTACAGGGTATTTCTTCAAGAAGATCTTAATTGCATTCAGGTCCACAAAGTTGTCAATGTTTGGGAACAAGAAGAGTCCATATATGAGTAATACAAAAACTGCTTCAAAAGCATCCCTATTTGAGTGCTTAGCAAAGTACTGGGCTTTTCCAAACAAAAACTTAGCAGTCAATCCAAAAATACCTCCCTTGGAAGTCAAGTTGTTTTTGATGTCAACTAACTCCAAGTGAGTCTTCTTGGCTATCTCTTCCTTTTTAGGGTCTCTTTCAAAGATAGGAAATTGGGACTCATCCCTAATAGGCAAATCGATTATCTGAGAATACTCTTCGAGGGTAGACAAGAGTTGATAATCAGGGAAAGTGAAGCAATGATACTTTGGATCATAGAACTGAAGTAAGGTAGAGAGGAGTCCTTCATCAATGTCATTCCTTAACAAGGTCCACAGCTTCCCATATCTGTCTTTGAATCCTTCAGGGTCTGTCAGTAAATCACCTAATCTCCTTAGGTCATCCAATCTAGGACTCTTGAAAGTGTATTTCACAGTATTCCTTCTTGAACTATCCATGATATCCTTATGATATTCAAAAAAGAGAAGGTCTGAGTTCCATGAAACTGGTACCACATGAATGCTTATGATGTATGAATGCAAAAAAGCACACACAAAGATGCACACATATTCACCACTGTACACAAGTAAAGGGTCTAGGTTTGAGCATGGAGCCATGGTTTACCCTCCCCACTGGTATGTACTATTGGTTTTCATCTGTTGAATAGGGTTCTAAGAAAGTTCCCAGAGTCGACAACCCATCTTTCGAATTTATCGATTTCCCGAATGACTTGGAAATTAATAAAATTCTCAAGACAATCTCGTCTGAGTGTAGTATCGTGTGACAACCATTTCAGAAATAGACTCCCTCATGGTCACTGCACTACATGCTAATAGGCCAAGTGGGGTTTAAGGTAACTACGGTTCTCAATATCAAGGGAACCTAGGTCGAGAGTAGCACGCTTTCACGAATAGACTTGTTCAACATGACTAGACTCTCAAGAGGGCCTCAACTGAGTGATGGTGTCTCAAGTCAACTTCTTTGGGAATCGACTCCCTCGAAGCCTCCTTGAATATTCCATAGTCCTATCATAAGTGCTCTCAAGTCCGGGTTAGGACTTATCTCACCACTCAAAAGCACCATGCCAACAGAAGAACACAAACATGTACATCTACACAAATATACAAGCAAAACATATAACAATAAAAGCATAAACAAGGTGGGCTTAACCCTAAAAAAATTTCCCCAGTGAAGTCGCCATTTCTGTTGCGGTGAGAATCAGATATCAAGCTATTAATTAACTTGAATCACACATCTTTTAAATTCACCACCGAATTTGATTTATCCAAAGGAAAGGTTCAAGATCGAGAAAACCTAAAGAGGGGAAGATCTAAGGTTCGGGGGTTGGTTATACAAAGGGAAGGTATTAACACCCTATGTATCTGTAGTACTCTACAGGAACCTCTTGTTTAGTTTGTGTTATGTTATGTTTGCTTGCTAAGAGAATCTGTACTAAGGTTAAAGGTAAAGACCTAAGGGTATGTACACTAAGTTTGTTTGCCAAGACGTCCCATCTTGTGCCTACGTATCTGACTAAAGAATCAGAGCAACCGTAGTTCACCTTACTAAGGGTGGATTGAGGAACCATTGACTATGGCCAAAGTTCCAAGGGGGGAATGAGTATGAGCTCATGTAGAGTTTAAGAACTCTCTAATTCTAAGTTGTAATGGGTGAAGGCTATGAGGCCTAATGGAGAAGATGAGCTATCTATGACTATGAGGTCAATAAAGAGACTTTTTTATGACTATGAGGTCAACTGAGGAAGGTGGCCATGACTATGAGGTCAAGGCTGGTAATCCTATGACTATGAGGTCAAAGAGAGAGGTAATGAGCTTTCTATGACTTTTTAGGTCAATAGAGAGACTTATCTATGACTATGAGGCCAATAGAGGATGGCTATGAGGCCAAGGGAGAAGGGACATGACTATGAGGTCAAAGCTTAGCTTATGACTATGCGGTCAAAGGTTGAGAGATAACTCTAAGACTATGAGGTCTAGAGGGATCCTATGACTATGAGGTCGAGGAAAATGGATGCCTATGACTATGAGGTCAAAGGTAGTAATGAGCTTTCTATGACTGTGAAGTCAATAGAAAGACTTTTCCTTTGGAAGGAAGGAGGGGTGATAACATCTTGTAAATAGGAGTTACAGTGAAATTGAAATGGAACATATGAGTTCAAGAATTCCAAAACAGTAAGCATTAATTAACATATGAAATAAGCCTTCAAGTGTGAACATGGCAAACAGCAGTGATAAGTGACCATATAAATACAACAAGTGCGGTAGAGAAAGTATTCTCACAGTTTGAAACAAGAACATTTAGAGTCATGCAACTTAGCAACAGAGGTCAAAAATACAAACAACATTCTCATGATAAGGTTTTGTTGAAGTCAGGAAGCAATGTTCCAACAAAATTCACAAGTTAAGCACGCTTCAAAGAGAAATCACTTTAAAGTCAGTGGTCACATTCTCACAATTTGAAAACCAAGACATTTAGAGTCATGCACCTTAGCAACAGAGATTAAAAATACAAACAACATTCTCATGATAAGGTTTTGTTCAAAGTCAGGGAGCAATTTTCAAACAACATTTCACCAGTTACAGAATATTCCAAAGAAAAATTCCTCTAACGTTTTCAAGAAAAAGTTGATTTTATTTACAGAAAAAGTTTAAGGATTAAAAATGAGATATTGCAGATTTTCCATTGTTTTGAAATCCTTAGAAAATAAAATAATTAAGAGGTGGATCAAAACAGAATAAAATGAAAAAAATAAAAAAAATAAAAAATAAAAAAACAACTACAGTGTGGCGGGCGCCACACTAATCTTCATGGTCGGCGCCATAGGGGACTTGTTGTGGCCAGCACCATATATCACATGGCGGGCGCCATGTATGGTGTGTGTTATTTTTTTATTTTGTGTGTTAATGGAGTGCGGCGGGCGCCACTATATATATGGCGAGCGTCACTTTAATTCTTTCTTGTTCAGTATTTTTATTCAAACACGAGTTCAGTTCATGATTTTTTTTAACAAAACCAACATTTAGGATCTACAACATTCATCACAGAAACAAGCAATAATCAGACAATAACAAGATAACGAATATGACAAGATGATAACAACATGGAGCAAAACGATCATGGTATTTTCAACACAGAATCAGACAATAATAAGATAACAAATATGATAACAGTATGAGACAAATATGAAGCAAATGATCATCGTATAAAAAAAACAGAGTGAAATAGAGTGATACCTAGTGGAGAGAGTCCACTGCTTCTTCACAGGTACAGGTTTCTAGAAATGGTGGATGAGCTTCCCTTCCTCAACTGCTACAGAGCCAAACCTCTTTTCCTTTTGCTTCCCAGAAAGAATCACAAGTTACCGGTGGTTAGGATATTGGAGGTTTGAGGGTTTGAAGTGTTTACAGAAGGACTGAAAATGATAAGTTCTTTGCAAGTTTTGAAGATTACTTGTAGAACTAAGAAAGGGAGAATTGGAGAGATTTTGAGAGAGTTTGAGAAATTTTCTTGGTAATTTCTGGTGTGTTGAACAAAGGAGAAGTGGTATCCTTTTATAGGCAAAACAAATTGGTCCGTGCCTTGGAGATACGGTGGGTAAATGATTTATCCATAGGGGAAAAATTAGGGTTTGGAGGCAATCCCCTCAGCCGTTGATCTCATTCAACCTTGGAGATTACTACGCTTCATTTGCTGAATAATGCAGCGGAGGGTATGATGAAGGTCTGCTACTTTCATCCTTCAATATCCATTCCAAAAACTCTTTTTATTGTGTCATGAGAGAGAAAGTGAAAAGAGGTAATACTTGGAATTGAGAATTACGGATTCTCTGATCATGAACACATATCCCTTATGCTGAGCCATTTTATTTCATCAATCCACTATGGGGTCCAAGAAAGCTTTTGGCTACGTCAAGAGAGAGTGAGCTCAAAGAGGTAGTATTTAGTGACTTCACGAAAATTGTCTCACAAGCAAGGTATCTTCAGATTTTTCAAATAATAACAAGAGGCACATGAAATGGATTAAGCGCCTAATGCCTTGCTGCTACAACCTTACGTGAACACCACTTTAAACTTTCAACTTTATGACCTTGATTCAAATGACAACATTTTGGACCCCATGGACATTGAAATATGTCACATGTCCGTGAAAAAAGAAAATGTCACAAGAACATTCTTAGAAAATTCTAAGTTACCAAATTTTAAACCTTCCATGACACCAATTTGAGATGTTGCACTTTGATGAATATTCATCCAAATGAAAAATTCTTGCACTCAAAAGAAAGTTTTTCAAGACTCATAGGTGGTCTCCAAGGATGCCCACTAACACATGGAATGATGTCTCAATACTTGGGATCACACCTTGCTTGACATGCAAGGCAATGGTTGACTTGTCTTGATACAACACTTGATTTCTTGTTGAGAAAGACTTCTTGGATACATGTAGATTCAAATGGTTGCACTTGGGGCCAAAAGATGTCTTAGGGAGACCTTGTCTTTTTTACGTAAACCCTATCTTTCATAATAAAAAGAAACAACTTGCAAAAATGAAATGGTTAGTCAACAATGCATACATGATTGAGATATAAATGTAAGTGCCAGGTAATATGACATCTAAGGGGTAAAATTTGGGGTACAACACTCATGACCCAAGTTCTTTGTGTCCAACTGAACTTGTAAGAGGATCATGTCTTGCTCCAAAAGTAAACTTAGGGGTGGATTAGGTCAAGAAACCCTAATTCCTAATTTTTGGTGAATGCATCCCTGAGGCTATTTTGTACTTATGAATGGACTCATAAGGTTCCTTTGAGCTTCTTGCATCATGATTTGAAGTATTGGCTCATGCCCAGATGAAAATTTTCCTCTGGAGGCCTTGGTCGACCAAAACCCAAATTTGGTAACACTGGTGATCTTGAGGGTTAACTCACTTGGAATGTTGCATCCCTATGCTTGACTCTTGATGTGGGAGACCTCTTGATCCTTCATGGATGTTTGAGAGGCTTGACAAGTTGAAGTTCATGTCAATTCTTGATTGATCCTCTGTCTGAGTGCCCAGAGAGGGCTCAAAACCCTAATTCTTGATTGGAGTGAATGCTCAATAATCTTTGAAAGGATTGATGAGGCATGAAGGTACATCCATATTGTGGTGATGATTTGGACAATGATGGGAAATCTTGTAGTTAAAATTTAGGGTATGACAGATGCCCCTATTTAATCTTCTTGGACCTGAAGGTGTGAATGGCGAAGACGTTCGGACATTCAAGGTAAAAGAGGATTAAATATCGGAATACCTGAAATTTTGATTGTTGTTATGAATGGTAGCTGTTTGCTCATCCATATTCTTTTGCTAAGCAATGCTACTAAGAAAAGGGTAAAACTTCCCCTCGATCCTGGTCTTCAAACACGAAACTCGTCTCAATTTCTTTTGAAATAAACCTCCCCTCGATCCTGGTCTTCAGACACGAAACTCGTCTCAATTTCTTTTGAAATAAACCTCCCCTCGATCCTGGTCTTCAGCCATGGAACTGGTCTCAGTTTCTTCTTGAAATAAACTTCCCCTCGATCATGGTCTTCAGCCACGGAACTGGTCTCAGTTTCTTCTTGTCAAGTCCGTCTTTTGACAAGGAATGCTATCTATGATGGTTTTCACCAAACTTCGCGCTGGGGAGAGGCCATTTGGCGGAAAAATATTTGTCGTCAGACTTGCTGGGGATAACCATTTGTCTGAACTGTAGAGGTGTGCAAACTTCTCTGTGGGAGATGCCATTTGCTGGGGACACTACACCATACTTCCTCTTTTCGGAGAGATGCCATGTGATGTGATCCAATTTTGAGGTGCTGATGACTCCATTGAAAGCAAATTTCTTGGGGAGAGACTGCCGTATTGCCAAGAGTCTTCTGTCGAAAGGCTTTCTCTGGGGATTTTTTCTTAATCCAGGAAAGCAAAATATCATCTTCGTTGGTGAAGAGCGTAGTTTTAAAGGTGTATAACCAAACAACTTCTTGTCTTTCAGAGGTTCAAGTTATCAAAGTGGTCGAGGACCGATTTCAATCCAAGGATATACTGGAGAGAGATTTGTCATACGATACGTTTCCTGATAAGGAAAGAACTTAAACCGGGATTTTGTCCTATCTGACATAGAAAGGAAGATTGTTGACTCTATCGGAGAGAGGACGTTTATCACTTGGGGATGAATATGACCGGAGTGGTATTAATGCAACATGAGTATGAATATGAATCAATTATGCATGATATATGTATGAAATGCTTATGCCGACAAAACAAACACGACATACGGATTGGTGATGAACACAACTGGATACTCGGCCACTCCGGGAGATGGGGTATCTCTGGAGATTTTTGAAGGTAGTATTTTTATTTGAGAACAGGGATTTCTATGTTCATTCTGGTTTCTGGAGGTACAAACCTGCTAGGGATAGAAATTCGTTCTTATTTTTTAGGGGTGGACCCTACTGGGGAGAAAAACCAACAATTGGTTTTTAGAGGTAAGAACTCTATCGGGGATGTCAGACGGGACATTCCGTCTGAAGCAGTTGATCCTTCATTCAGGGAGTACTTTGATTCGACATTTTGAAGTTTGATCACTTCCGGAGAAGCCGCCGGTATTCCCTCTTGTACTCATTAATCAAAAGGAAATTACCATCTTTATTTTAAAAGTAGAAGTAAATTTGAAAAGTAAATTCATTTTTTTTCAAGAATCGTTGATCATATTAAAATGTCATTTCGCAAAGCAGAATAAATGAGAATTGCAAACAAAAGGCACAAGGGCTCAAATTTTATTGATAGAATGGTAATCAGCCAAACGCATGATCCCATGGAGTATTACAAAGTTTTATAAAATGGTAATTTAAAGGGAAAAGGGCTATATTTAAACACAACGACCACTATCCTTCCACCAACTTTGAATTCTGGACATTCTGAGCTTCTGTCGAAGGTGACCTTGACTGAAGTTTTCTTGACGGATGACACTATCACTGAGGAGTCAATCTTGTCGGATATAGTTACTTGCCATGAATTCCTAATTTTTGCCTAGATTTCCTTTTCAGGTTTTCAATCTATCGGGATGATCATTGGTTATGTCTCTAATTTTTGCCCGGACCTCCCTTTCAGGTTTTCAATCCACCGAGATGTTTTTTTATTTCATTTAGGAGAAGTATTTCTTGACTACATCAACATTCGTGGGGTAGGTAAACTCCTCTCCATCCATGGTTGCGAGTCTCAAGGCATCGCCTGAGAAGGCTTTCTTAACAACATAAGGGCCATCATAATTTGGATTCCATTTTCCCCTAGAATCAGTGAGAAATGATTGTATCTTTTTTAGCACGAGGTCTCCTTCTCTGAAGACACGAGGTTGGACCTTTTTGTCAAACACCATTTTCATTCTTTACTGATACAACTGACCATGGCATAAAGTCGTCATTCTTTTCTCTTTGATCAGATTTAGTTCATTATATCTGCTCTGACACCACTCAGCTTCTGTTATCTTGGCTTCCATCAATACTCTCATTGACGGATTTCTACTTCTATTGGGAGCACTGCTTCTATGCCATATACTAGAGAGAAAGGGGTTGCCCCTGTTGAAGTTCGGACGGAGGTGCGATAACTATGAAGAGAAAAGGGTAGCATTTCATGCCAAACCTTGTAGGTTAAAACCATCTTCTGAATGATTTTCTTAATGTTCTTGTTAGTTGCTTCTACCGTTCCATTCATCTTAGGCCGGTAGGGAGATGAGTTATGGTGTTCGATCTTGAACTCAGCATACAACTCTTTCATCATCTTGTTGTTCAAGTTGGATCCATTATCCGTAATGATTTGGCTTGGAACACCATAACGGCATATGAGATTGTTCTTGATAAATCGGACCACCACTTGTCGGGTCTCATTGGTATATAATATTGCTTCGACCCATTTTGTGAAGTAGTCAATACCTACCAGCATGAACCGATGTCCATTTGAGGCTTTGGGTTCAATCATGCCAATCATGTCGATTCATCATATAGAAAAAGGTCATGGAGAAGAAAGAACTTTGAGATGTGTTGGCGGTACATGGATTTTGTCGACGTATATCTGACACTTGTGACACCTCCTCTTGTACTTGTAGCAATCGGATTCCATTGTCATCCAATAATATCATGCTCTCAGAATTTTCCTTGCCATTGTGTGTGCATTGGCATGAGTGCCAAAGGAACCTTAATGGATTTCTTTCATTAGTATGTTTGCTTCTTGTCTGTCTACGCATCTGAGCAAAACCATGTCGAAGTTTCTCTTGTAGAGTATGTCACTATTTAGGAAGAAGTTTCCAGCTAGTCTTCTGAGAGTCTTCCTATCTTTTCTCGATGCCCCAGGCGGGTATTCCTTTCTTTGAAGGAAGCATTTGATATCATGATACCATGGTTTGTCATCTATGACTGCTTCAATCGCGAAGATGTAAACGGGTCTTTCTAGGCGCATTATGTCAATCTTGGGCACGTCGTTTCATCGACTCACAATAATCATGGAGGTTAGAGTGGCTAATGCATCACCCATGTGATTTTCTTCACGAGGGATATGATGAAACTCGATTCTGTGGAAGAATGGTAACAACCTTCTCCCGTAGTCTTTGTAAGGAATCAGTCCTGATTGATATATGTTCCACTCTCCCTTAATCTGATTTATAATCAGGATTGAGTCTCCATACACATCCAAACGTTTTATCTTTAGGTTAATCGCTTCTTCGAGATCCATGATGCAAGCTTCGTATTCGGCCTCATTGTTTGTGCATTTGAAAGTCAATCTGGCAGTGAAAGGAATATAAGTACCCTAAGGTGTCACGATGATTGCCCCAATTCTGTTTCCATAAGCATTGACGGCTCCGTCGAATATTAGTCCCCATTGGGAACCTGGTTCCGGCCCTTCGCTTGGTAGCGCTTCATCGCAATCTTTCATCTTCAAGTACATCACATCTTCGTCTGGGAAGTCAAATTTGACTGATTCCTGATCGTCAATCGGTTGATGAGCCAAATGATCGACTAAAATACTTCATTTGACGGATTTCTGAGCATGGTACTCGATGTCGTATTCCAATAACAACATCTGCCAACAGGAAATCCTTCCTGTGAGAGCAGGCTTTTCAAAGACGTACTTGATCGGTTCCATTTCAGAGATTAACCAAGTAGTGTGACAAATCATGCACTGGCGAAGACGTTTGGCAGCCGAAGCCATAGCGCAACAAGTTTTTTCGAGCATGGTATATCGAGTTTCACAGTTTGTGAACTTCTTGCTTAAGTAGTAAATGGCAGACTCTTTTCTCTTTGTCTCGTCTTATTGGCCAAGCACACAACCCATGGAGTCTTCCAAGACTATTAAGTAGATGATGAGTGGTCTTCCTTCCACTGGAGGAGACAGAATCGGTGGATTCAGTAGATATTCTTTGATGTTGTCGAAGGCCTTTTGGCAATCTTCTGTCCATACACAGCTTTGGTTCTTTCTGAGTAGTTTGAAGATCGGCACGCATGTCGCGGTCATAAGGGATATGAATCTTGAGATGTAATTGATACGTCCCAAAAATCCTCTGACCTGCTTTTCAGTCTTTGGGGAAGGCATTTCTTGAATGACCTTGACTTTGTCGGGATCAACCTCAATTCCCTTTTGGCTGACGATGAATCCTAAGAGCTTTCCTGAGCGAACACCGAATGTACATTTGTTGGGATTTAAGCGGAGTTTGTATTTTCTCAGACACTCGAATAACTTTGATAGGTGTTCCACATGCTCTTATTCTATTTTAGATTTGGCAATCATGTCATCGACGAACACTTCAATCTCTTTGTGCATCATGTCGTGAAACAGAGTTGTCATGGCCCTTTGATAGGCTGCCCCTGTGTTCTTTAGACCGAACGGCATTACCTTGTAACAAAAGGTTCCCCATGGGGTAATGAATGAATTTTTCTCCATATCTTCTGGCGCCATTTTGATTTGATTATAGCCTGAGAATCCATCCATGAAGGAGAAGACTTTGAATTTTGTTGTGCTGTCTACCAGCATGTCAATGTGTGGTAGGGGGAAGTCATCCTTTGGACTTGCTTTATTTAAATCCCTATAGTCCACACATATCCTGACTTTTCCGTCTTTCTTGGGAATTGGCATTATGTTGGTTAGACATTGAGTATATTCTGAGGTGGCAAGGAAACCTGCATCAATCTGTTTCTACATTTCCTCCTTAATTTTGATGGTCATATCTGGATGAGTCTTTCTCAGTTTTTGTTTTACCAGAGGACATTCTGTTTTCAGTGGCAAGTGATGTTCCACGATGCTGGTATCCAACCCTGGCATGTCCTGGTAGGACCAAGCAAACACATCTGGAAACTCTTTGAGAAGTTCTATCAAGCCTTTTCGGACAGTTGGATTGAGCAGTGCTCCAATCTTAACTTCTTTCTTTTCTTCTTTTGAACCCAAATTAACCGTTTCCAACGGCTCTTTGTATGGTTCAATGGACCTTTCCTCTTGTCTGAGTAGTCAGGAGATCTCTTCCGGAATTTCTTCGTTCTCTTCTTCTTCTGCCTCAAATACCGAGAATTCAAAGTTAAGAGAAGGCATTGGATCGTATGTTTCAATGGAGTTTAAAACAAGTAATCTACATGACGTGATGCTTCCTTTTTTAGAAAAGACATAGAGAATGTAAAAGTGTGTGCAGTGTATTTTTTGAAAACGCTTGTTTTTATTTCGGGTTGTTTTTTAGGATTACCATTTTCTGAAAAACGAAAAGTGAAAATAGCAATGAATGCATGAATTCAGAATGAGATTATTTATTCATGATTTGTCGATTCTTGAAACACAACCATATAAAAGAAAACTCTGTCGCTTTGGACGAAGCAAAGAGGGACATTTACAAAAACGTAAGCCCTATAAAACATCCGTTTCACCCGGGCAAGGTGAAAGGTTAAAACAAAGATGTGGCAATTACTTTGACTTATGAACGACTTTCGGGACATCGAACGCAACCCAATGGCGACGAACTCCTTTGTGGATCACAAAGTATGATACTTTCTTTCTTGGTTTGTCTTCAGAAATGACACTGATTTCTGGTGGAGTGGGATCATTGAAGTCTTCTTCCCATGCAGAGTTATCATAAGAGGATTCTTCTGTTGCATCTTTCATAGTGTTTTCACTCTCAAGAGGATCTCCCCATCCAGTTGGCTGGATGTCCTTGTATCTAATGCGAGAGCTTTCGGGAGTAGTGTATTTGACTTGAAAACCGTATTTGTCGCTTGGCTGTCCCAAGGTATCCCAGGTTTCTGTGGGGATAGATTAGTCATCTTCCTCAATGACGTTGACTTCAGGAAATGCATAGTTAATGGATTCTCATCCTGCAATCTTTGCAAATTCATCAACATGGTGTGGGTCATTTTTGGAATGTTCTGAGTAAGGATTCCATGATTCTGGGAGAATAGACGTATTCAGCTGATAGGCATTATTCGGCTGACTCTTTTGTCCTGAGTTTTCCATGTAAGGCTTCCAGATAGGCAAATCATCTAGGGGATCATAAGAATCATAGTCAAAGTTACCTTTCATCAGAGTGTCTTCCTCTAATGAGTTGGGTGGAGCACGGCATCCTTCGGGATCACAATCTCCGTAGATCATTCTGACATCTGATCTTGGTATATATATGGGACTTTGCTTTAGAGAGAAGAATGGTATGTAAGTTTCTCCCTGAGATATATAACCTTCATCATTGAGATAAGACTTCCAATCTTCATCTTTATCAGGAGAGTTGTTCTCCTCGATGGTGTGGACTTCTTGAGATACTGGGTGGAGGAAGCCTCCACTGTGAAAGAAATCCTGAATGGGACAAAAACTTTCATCCTTTTTCGTGGTCTGGGTATAGGTCGGAGAGAAACCAAGACCTTTTCTTGTCTTATTATCAGTAGGAATTACAATATGCCTCCATCCTTTTATGTCACCACTCCCCTATTACTTTGAGAGCGTCCTTGTAAGAGGAAATCGATGTTCCTTTTTCTTGGTGATTCTCATTGCTCACCGAGAGTGCTTGAAATTGAGCTCCAACAATCTCCTATGGTTCTACACAGGAGAATGATGATAATTTGCTCACGATTAAAGCTTACTCTCCACATACCGTGACTAATTTTTCGTTCTTGACGAACTTCAGCTTCTGGTGAAATGTCAAAGTGACTGCCCCAGCTTCGTGTATCCAAGGTCTTCCTAATAAACAGCTGTATGCTGCTCGGATGTCCATGAACTGGAAAGTGACTTGGAAAGTGTGAGGAACGATGGTTATGGGAAGATTGACTTTGCGCATAACTATTTTTCTGGATCCGTCAAAGGCTTTGACAATGATCTCACTGCCTCTCATCGGAGTACCTTGAAAAGAAAGTCGTACCAAAGTTGAGCTTGGCATGACGTTCAAGGATGAACCTGTGTCTACCAGTACGCTGGCTAAAGCATCGTCCTGGCAACTGACTGTCATATTGAGTGCCATATTATGGTTCTTGCCTTCCTCTTGAAGTTCTTCATCGCTGAATCCCAGGTTGTTGCAGGAAGTGATATTGGAGATAATGCTGTCAAATTGACCCACTGTCACATCTTGTTCTACAAAGGCCTGTTCCAAGACTTTCTATAGAGCTTCTCTGTGAGCTTCTGAACTAAGCAGGAGAGACAGTACAGAGATTCGAGACAGAGTTTGCAACAATTGATCCACAATGTTGTACTCGCTTTTCTGGATGAGCTTTAGTATTTCATCGTTGTTCTTTACAGGTTCCATATTGCTGGATTGACTGATTTGTTGATTAGGAACTTTGACTTGAGGTTCCTTTTCTTTGGCAGGTTCTCCAACTCCTCAGTTGAAGATCCGACCGCTCCGGGTAACTCGACTTATGTCGGCAATGTTCATAATGGAGGGTAATGGAATTTCTTTTCCATTTTCTATGGTCGTTGCACCGTACTTGTATTGGATAGCCTTTTCTGACTTGTACGGTATTGGACCTGGCAAGTAGATGACCACAGGGGCTTTTTGGGCCTTTTGACCGCTGTAGGTAACCTCGATTGGTTCCAGATTGGGCAGGTCAGACACTTTTCTACTTTCAAGAGAGATTTTTGACTCATTGAGCAGAGGAATTATGGCGCAAACATCCTTGGTTATACCATGATTGGAGACTATGATAATGCTTTCGTCTAGTAGTCCTTGGTCCTTGTTTTGAACAGGGAAGCAATCTTGTATCATGTTGATTGACTCAGAATTCAAGCGTGGTTAAATTTCCTTTCGGTCTAACTGATGCTGGAGAGCTGTTCGTACGAGATAACATCCTTGGTTATTTTCCTAGCATACTCTGCTTTCGCTCCCGGGATTTTCATCCAAGTACAAACGCGAAAGTGGCACCGAAACAGAGTCACCAGCAATGTGTATTTATCCCAAGAGAGGGAAAGGAAACACCGCATAAACCTGAAGGGAAGGAAAAGCATGGTCTTGCGACCAAGAGAAAGGGTAAGGGAGTCGGTTATGCGAGAGGAAGGTATTAGCACCCCCATGCGTCCATCGTACCCGATGGGATCCACGCTTGCTTGTCTCGATCAAAGGGTGATAGAAAAGGATACTGGAAAAGGAACTGAAAGAAAGAAAGGAGAAAGAATGGAAAAGGAACAAGAAACAAATATAGGGAAAATAAAAGAAGTGCTCGAATGGGCCCTACCCCACTCCCTACGTATCTCATTGGGAGCATGAGAATCAGAGCGACGTAGTTCCCCTCACTAGGGATGGATCGTTTGTGTTTTTTAAGGAACGACTAACGTTCTAGCTCAGGTGTTGCAGGCTCGCTAGTCTGAGTGCGTTACCATCTTGCAAGAGAACGAGAAGAAGGACATTCGTACGTTGAGAGTGAGTGAGATGAGAAAAGAATTCCCGAAGGAAAGACGTTATTGTTTGTTTTTGTCTTTTAAGAAAAATGTTTTTGTTATTTGTTCGCGTATGATAGTGTATCTAAATCTTAGTCATTGGAATGTATACATCCTCACATTCCAAGATGGAATGAGTAAGAAAGTACACTAAGGGTGAAGAAGACCCTCACACTTAGTTCCAATTATTAAGGTTCAAACACACTAGCATACTTGTATTTATTAAGTGTTTTTGTTGATTATGAAATGAAGAAGTGTTTTTCTTTATTCGTACCTTCAACAAGTATTGCATTTAAGTCCCTCATACAAGATCAAATGTTTAACACATTGACCCAAGACGGGGCATACGCTACATATTCTAAGATTATAAGAGAAGACCCCTTATAATCTTTTCTTTATATGAAAGGCCTAAATGCAACAAATGCCTACCTTTATTAGATATTTTGAATTTTCTTTTAGATGAAGACTCAAGTGGGAGAGAAAGGTAAAAATCTATGTGAACTAAGACTCAATCCTAATTGATTAGTTAAGGGAGTGATCCTAATGGTTTGTGAGGTTACAAAGCCTAAAATCTAAAGAAGGAATGAATTAAACAATTCACTTCTAAAGTAGAAGATGAATTGTAACTCAAAAGGGAAAGTAATGAGTTAATCAAAGAAAGCACATGAGTGCTTAAAAAAACACAAGATTGAATTGTAAAAGATGAAAGGAAAGAAATTTGAATGTGGATTCCTTATCCACACTCAATTTCAACTTAACAAAGGCCCTACATGGTTAGTAAACAAGGAACATGTATACAAAGTAAAAAGTACTTAATACACATTAAAGTTCAAAAGAATAAGATGAAAAATCAAATCCTAATATCACAGCCAGAATGTGAATCATATTTACAACAAATGATCATCATCACACAAGTTCAAATGAATAAGCAACAATCATCATCCATTATCATTTAAACATGTTACCATAAGAAAGGATAGATGAAAGATGAAAAGAAATGAAAAGAATATGCATAAATGGAACATGTAATCCAACAATCAGAATTGAAACTAAATGAAAAAAAAGGTTTATAAACATCTCAAAAGTGTTCATGAATCAACATTCAAGGCAGTCAAGAAGTGGTAGAAGAAGAATTGAAGTGAAAGTTCAAAAGGAAAGTGCAAATAATACATGCTAAAGATGCACAAAGTTCAAATTGAAATGAACATGTAAAGATGACCTATAATATGTACCAAAGACCTATAATATCACATGAATGACTCACAAAATATGCAAATGCTCATACAAATATGCACAAAAGAATTCATGCAAACATGCCCTAAAGTTGGAATGATATGACATGTATCATGCTTCAAATGTAATGCATAAAAAAAAATCAAATGGACTCATGAAAATTATGCAAGCATATTATTAGAATTCCTAAGTCAGAAGTAAATCATACATTAAGATATCATGTCAAAATTCAAGGCAAAATGACTTCAAACAAAGCAATTAGGTCAAGTTGAAACATCATGCAAAGTGGTGCAAAGATAAGCATCAAAACATGTCATAAAATGACTAAAAAAATCAAACAAAAATCATCTAACATGCTTCCATGTATTAGTGAATCAATACAAAAAGAATCAAGCCAAAAAAATTTGTAATGAGCAAGAACAAAATCCCACAAATTCATGTATCACATTTGGAATGCATACAAATGGAAATTCAAAGGAAGTTATGAAACAGGGGTAAAAATGTAATAAAACCATGAAATAAAAATATCAAAAATTTCCTAAATGTCTTGATAACACTCATGAATTTTTCTAGAATTTTATAATGTGGTTTTGTATTTTTAAAAATCAAAAATGAAACATGCATACAAAAGAGAAAATAAAATGAAATTGAAATAAGAGAGGGGGGTGCATAGAAGTAAACTTCCACGTTCAAATGGTTTGGGCTTTAAAAAATGCATGGTGCAAATAGCAATAACTCAAGGTCCAAGTCTGCGCAATCCATACCAACAACCATGCACTCTCAGTCAAAAATAAAGTCAAACAATGCACACCATTGGATCAAGTCCAGTCAACACAATAGTCAAGGTAATCACATCCAACGCACACGTATGAAGGAACACATTCACTACCATGCACTGCACCACACGCATGTCACTCTGATAAAAAATAAAACATGTACAAGGCATGTGACAATTTTTATGTGTTGGCACAATCTTATCCGCACGATTCACAAATCCAATGGCTTATATTCAAACTGTAAAAAAAACCCTAGCAGTTCAGACCACCGGCCGGAGAGGGACCTCCGGTCACCTTCTCCGGCGAGAACCACCACCCGCAAATCTCACATGTTCACAAAAATGCATAATGCGCATATAAAAATGAAGCTCAGATTAAGCACATCATGAATTCACAGTTATCTTTCACATAACATGCACACACATAAAGAACAGAGGAGATAAAGATATACCCTAACTTTTGGATCTAAGCCTCTACAAGGCCTATCAACTAGCCGGAGTAGAAAATGCTCCTAGTGAGCTCACATCATGATAAAAACAACAAAATAAACCATAAATGTGAGAGGAGTGTTTGAGAATTTTAGAACCTGAACTTGCAGCTCTTGGAGATTCTTGAGAAAACCAGAGAAAACACTTGTTCTTCAACCTTGGAGCTTCAAATCAAGCAAAATAAATGCTGCTGGAAGTAGATGAAATCGTGTGGATTGTGATTCAAAACTTGCTGACATACACTTGCAGAAATAGTGTGAATTCTCTTTCAATCATGTGCCATTGATGATGATGTAGATGAAGTAGGTGAAAATCTTGTGCACTTAGAGAACAAGTTTTGAGAGAGTTGGTGAAAAAGGTGAGAGAATCAGAGAGAAAGTAGAGAGAGTTTTGAAGAGAAAATGAGAAAATGAGTGTTTAAATCAGAGCTCAAATGAATTTTGAGAGTGAGATTTCTATTTATAGTGTGAGCTCAACCATGGTTAACTGGGTGAATTAACTGAGTCCAAGTTGGTTTAGGTGAGTCCATCCTAACTAACTGAGTCAAATTAGTTAGGGGACGAGTTAGCAAGGCTGTGTTATGGTGATGGTGATCTATGGTGAGCTATGATGGAGTGTGAGAGTGAACTGAAATGGCAAGGCTGTTGTAGCATAAACTTGTTCAGCAAGCTTTCTTTCTTTCCACTTCCATGTATAATGAAGCACGTGTTACTCATGTTTGTAAGGGGATGTTGGTTTAAATGAGGAAAAGAACAAAGAGTGCTCATGTGAATTCTGAAACAATCAACAACAACCATGTTTATTTTTTTGGTTTTATAGCAGCCCATACTTAATGCACCCATGGATATTTGGTGGTTGATATCTTTGTGTCCATGGCATGGAACTGCATGGTTTTGGAATCAATGAAAAGAGGGATCACAATAGAACAACTTTGGTATGAGAAATGAATTGAATTGATGCCTCAAACATTCTCCAAAATGACTATAAAATCAAGGATACACAGCTGGTTGGTGGGCGTGTAAAAACAAGTCGCGACCTAGCAATATGGTGCAGGGCATTTCAGTGTGATCACCCTATCTTGAGACCACTATATCTCCCTCATAGCTTATCCAAATGAAATTTTGTCCAACATGAACATTGAAGAGGGCATTGCAAGGAACAATTTTGATGTTGACAAGTTTTTCCAATGAAGCCTCTAACCATGAGAGAAATGGGTGAACATTTGGCACACCACCTGTTTGTAGAAATGATGGCGCGTGGGCCTAAAAATCCTTGGTCATGACCTGATTTTGGACCTACTTTCCTCTAACTTTAATCAATCATATCTCACTCAAATTTTATCTAATGGAGATGTTATACACATGGATTTGAAGCTTGAAACAAGATCTTTTGTTGTGGCCAAGTGGAATTTTCATTTGATGCTTCAATTTTGAATGGCCTTGGTTCAAAGTCTGGTGCAAAATGGCCCAAAATTACTATTTTTGGAAACCCTACTTCTTCCAAAAATGGCAACTTTTCAAATCTTTATTTTTCATGATCCTTTTGGAATTTCTTGATCAAATTTTGTACATTGGCCACATATAACATGAATTTCATGAATTTGGCTTCAAAAAGTCAAGAGTTGACTTTTTCCTCTGATTATTTGACTTAGCCCCAATTTTCCTGATTTTTTATCTTTCTTCCAATTGAACCATTTCTAAAACCAATTGAGAGCCAATTTTCCACACTCATACACTTAAGGACATATAGAATACTATGACATCAAGTTTTGTCCAAAAAATCAAAGAGAACCTGATTTAATTGGAAACCCTAGTTTTGGCCCCTTCTAGTTAGGAGGAAATTGCACATCTTCCAAATCCAAATTCCTCTGAGTATGTTGTGTATCCTATTAAAGGATGATGAGATATGCCACTTGAGGGTGACTTTGAACTAATGAACTATCTCTTTTGAGGGTTTTCCTTCAATTTTTTTGACTTCTTGAATAGTGAAGAATGTGGTGCTTCAATCTCCTGCTGAATCTCACTTTCTTGAGGTTTTGGATGATCAATTAAGATTGTATGAGACATGAAAGACCTGTTGGCCTGCCTTGAGGCAACTTGTTTGGCCTTTTGTGCCTTGAGTGATCCCTTGATTGTCCACCTTTCACCTGATCACATGCCTTGATGGTAAGAGGGATGCTATGCTTCATTTTTCTATGTTAAAGATGCAATGCAATGCTAATGAGATGGATATGATATGTGATATGATAATGCTATGCTATGATGACAAAAGGGAGAGCAAATTTTGGGGTATTACAGCTGCCCCTATTCAAACGCTGTAGACCTGAATGCCTGAAAGCGATTGCTTTCATACTTTCAAGGTATATAGTGATTGAATACCAAATATAACCAAAAATTTGCTCTGGATGACAAAGAACCAAAGGGATATAAACCCAACGAAGCTGCTGGATTGAATCTTCAATGAACGTTATCGGAGAGATCTGTCTTTTGAACGACGCCAGACGACTACTGGCTTGCCACTCTATGGATAGACTTTCAATAATGTCTTTTTGAACGACGCCAGACGACTACTGGCTTGCCACTCTATAGGTGGACTTTCAACAATGTCTTTTTGAACGACGCCAGATGACTACTGGCTTGCCACTCTGCGGGTGGTCTTTAGCTGCTCTGCCATTCTAAACAATGGACTTTTACCAATTCGTGTTGGATTTCTGCCAATCTGTCATTGGACTTCAATGATTACCAAACCGGCTATGGAATCTCAAAATTGCCATCTTCAGATGGACTTTTGCAGCTTTGCCAAACTAACATTGGACTTTGATGCTTACCAAACCGGCTTTGGAAGCTTTGCCAAATGATCATCCCACCTGCTGGAACAACCACCTGCAATACTATCCCACCTGCTGGAATAATATGAATAATTGTTTGTATGATCACCCCACCTGCTGGAATAACCCTCTGCAATACTATCCCACCTGCTGGAATAATATGAACGATTGTATATAATGATCACCCCACCTGCTGGAACAATCATCTGCAATACTATCCCACCTGCTGGAATAATATGAACAATTGTATATAATGATTATCCCACCTGCTGGAACAATCATCTACAATACTATCCCACCGCTGGAATAATATGAACAATTGTATATAATGATCATCCCATCTGCTGGAACAATCATCTGCAATACTATCCCACCTGTTGGAATAATATGACCAACTGTCTGTATGCCAAAAATAAATTGGACTTTGAGTTGTAAATGAGCGATACTGAGAATTACACCACCGGCTGGGTAATATCGTATGCTGACACTTTGCTGAAGAAAAGATTCCCTCGATCTATTTAGACCTTACTGGGGAAATTACCCTCAAGATGTCGAACTCTGTGCGGATACCATTACCAGAGATATGATCTTGCTGGGGAATCAGGACTACTCTGCCGGGGACATACAAATCCTGGTTAGAACATTCCACCGCAACTTGCCGGGAGAGAGTTCTTAGAGATCTGCTGGGGAAACCCAAAGCAATTCTACGGTAGTCTGCTGAGGAATACGACTGTCAAGCTTAGGATAAGTACCACAATACCCCATGTTGGACGAACTTGCCGTTTGACGATTCCGCTGGGGATAATGAGTTTGTAACAAACTCTACTGGGGAAAACCGCTTTAAAGCGTCTTGTGCTAGGATTGCCTTTTTGAGAGGACTTTACAGAAGACCGAACGCCTTCAAACGCTACTAGGGATAATAAAATCTGGAACATCTCCTGCTGGGGAAGTCAAAATGCCCCATGCTTGGGAAGTTCAACGACTTGCTTTTCGCTCCATGATACAAGACTTACCTGAAGAAACGTCATAAGAGGATTTTACAGAAGAGTAAGTGTCTTCAAACTCCTGATAACTTCACTGGGGATGTTATTGCGAGAAGCTTCGTCTCTTAAGAGGATTTTATAGAAAACCAAGTGTTTTCAAACTCTTAGACGAACACCCTGTCTTCAACTTCCAAACATTCGCTCATGCACTACCCTTCATCTCGTCTGTGAGATACCAGAAGATTTGCACTCGTCATGGAGTGCTTACTGCATTAATAACCGTTATCAACACAGAAGAATTCAATCTTCGACAACCGTTGTCGTCACAAAACCCAGTAGGAAATCTTGAATGGAAGAATCGACTTAATAAGATACAACAGTATCAAGTCATGGCAAGTATCTGTTGATGCTGAGAGACAACTTTCGTGCTGCTTGGATCGATCGTATTCATTACCTGCAACAGAAAAAGATATGCACATGCCCCAGGATATTGCGTGGTTTTTTTTTTTAGTCCACCATCCATGGTTGTCCAACAAGCAAAGTAATTTTAATTGTCTTCTTTGTGCATGTTTTTGTGAGGCCATGATATTTTCAAAGCAATGTTTTATTATCAAAAATCGGACGTTTTTGCAAACAAAGCAGTAAAATGAAAATAAAAGCTTGTGACTGAATATTCAATTTTATTGATGAAATGCCAAAATTGGCGAATTTACAATCGGAAGCAAACCCCTGAAAGAGTTGATTGCCATAAAATTGAGAAAAGAAATCTATCCTAATGATAACGCGGAAATTGGATTCCAACTGATTTCTGATTCTGTTATAACCAGTATGTCTTCCAACTCTCTTGATTATCTTCGCCTTTGGAAGCTCGTGGTCAGAACAATTCCTCCTTCAGAATCTTTGCTAGTTTGCTGAAGAGTAGAGAACGTACAGATTAATTCAGACTACAGTCATTCGCTTAAATCCCTCTTTTGCGTGGATCACCTTTTCAGGTTTTCAATCCACCAGGATACCCATTTTTGCCTAAGTTGCCCTTTCGGGTTTTCAACTTACCGGGTGTACAATTTTTTCAATTATATCCCTAATTTTTGCCCGAAAATTTATTCTGTTTTTGGTTCGCCGGGATGCCCTTTTTTGCCTGGATTTTTTCTCTTTTTTTTTTCATCCAGCGGGTCTATTTATACGAAGTATTTTTTAACTGCATCTGAATTAACAGGGGATGAAAAGTCTTCACCATCCATGGTTGTCAACAATAAGGCTCCACCTGAGAAAACCTTTTTAACCACAAATGGACCTTAATAATTAGAAGTCCATTTACCCCTGTGATCTGTACTCGGAGGAAGTATTCTCTTGATTACCACATCTCCAACCTTGTAAACTTGAGGTCGAACCTTCTGGTTGAATGCCCTCTTCATTCTGCGCTGGTATAGTTGGCCATGACATATTGCTGCTAATCGCTTTTCCTCAATAAGGCTCAGCTGATCAAATCTGGCTCGTACCCATTCAGCTTCATCCAGTTTAATGTCCATCAATACTCGGAGAGAGGGAATCTCAACTTCGATCGGTAGAACTGCCTCCGTACCATATACAAGTGAGTATAGTGTTGCCCCAGTGGACGTGCGGACTAATGTTTGATACCCATGCAAAGCAAATGGTAACATCTCATGCCAATCTTTGTACGTGACAACCATCTTCTGCACAATCTTCTTGATATTTTTGTTGGCCGCTTCGACCGCGCCATTCATCTTTGGGCGGTACGGAGAAGAATTGTGATGTTCGATTTTGAAGTCCCGGCATAGCTCAGCCATCATCTTGTTATTCAAATTAGAACCATTATTAGTAATGATCCTTTCGGGAACTCCATATCGACAAATGATATCTCGTTTCAAGAAACGAGCTACTACTTATTTAGTGACATTGGCATAAGATGCTGCTTCAACCCATTTAGTGAAGTAATCAATGGCGACCAAGATGAAACGATGACCGTTTGAAGCAGTAGGCTCAATTTTCCCGATCATATCAATGCCCCACATTGCAAAGGGCCACGGAGAGGACATGATACTCAACGGATTTGGAGGAACGTGTACTTTGTCTGTATAGATCTGGCATTTGTGACACTTACGAGCATACTTGCAGCAATCCGACTTCATTGTCAACCAATAATACCCCGATCTCAAGAATTTCTTAGCCATCACATGTCCTCCGGCATGGGTACCGAAAGAGCCTTCGTGCGCTTCAATCATCAACAGGTCTGCCTCGTGTCTATCCACGCATCTGAGAAGAACCATGTCAAAATTTCTTTTATACAACACGCCATCTTTGTTCAAGAAGAAACTACCGGCTAGCCTTCTTAATGTCTTCTTGTCTTGGGAGGATGCCCCAGGCGGGTATTCTTGATTTTTCAAGAAGCATTTAATGTCATGGTACCAAGGCTTGTCATCGGACACTGCATCAACATCAAACACAAAGGCAGGTCTATCAAGAAGAGATACATCAATCCTGGGTACGAAGTTCCAACCATGCACTTTGATCATTAAAGATATAGTGGTCAAGGCGTCTGCAAACTTATTTTCATCTCTGGGAACATGGTACAACTTGACAGTTGTAAAGAATGTCAGCAATCTCCTCGTATAATCTTTATACGGAATCAAATTCTGTTGATGTGTGTGCCAAGTTCCCTTTACTTGATTGATTACCAGTGCTAAATCACCAAAGATATCGAGGGTCTTGATTCGTAAATCAATAGCTTCCTCAATCCCTAGTATGCAAGCTTCGTATTCTGCTTCATTGTTGGTACATCTGAAAGTTACTCGGGCAGTGAAGGGCATGTGAACACCTTCTGGCGTAATGAGAACTGCACCAACTCCGCACCCATTCATATTAACTGCCCCATCAAACATCAAACTCCATTTGGATTCAGGGTCAGGCCCCTCCTCCAGAAGTGGTTCCTCACAGTCTTTCGCTTTAAGAAACATGATGTCCTCATCAGGGAAATCGAACTTCATGGGCTGGTAATCATCAAGAGGCTATTGCGCAAGATAATCTGACAGTATACTTCCCTTGATTACTTTTTACGAAGTAAATTGAATATCGTACTCTGTCAGTACCATCTGCCACCTTGCAACTCTGCCTGTAAGCGCTGGTTTCTCAAAAATATACTTGACCGGATCCGTTTTTGAGATCAACAGGGTTGTATGAGAGAGCATATATTGTCTCAATTGCTTTGCGGCCCATGCGAGTACACAACATGTCTTCTCAAGCATTGAGTAACGTGATTCACAATCTGTAAACTTCTTGCTCAGGTAGTAGATAGCGTGTTCTTTCCTACCTGTCTCGTCGTGTTGACCGAGAACACAACCCATGGATCCTTCGAGCACTGTCAAGTACATAATCAGTGGTCTCCCTTGAACTGGAGGTATCAAAATCGGAGGTTCCTGCAAATATCTTTTTATTTTATCGAATGCATTTTGACAATCATCATTCCACCTGACCGTTTGATCTTTTCTTAGCATTTTGAATATCGGTTCGCGGTGGCAGTTAGGTGAGATATGAACCTTGAAATGTAGTTCAATCTCCCTAGAAAGTCGCGAACTTCCTTCTCAGTTCTCGGTACAGGCATATCTTGTATAGCTTTCACTTTAGCAGGATCAACCTCTATTCCTTTTTCACCGACAATGAAACCATGCAATTTTCCGGACCGCACGCCGAAAGTACACTTGTTAGGATTCAGTCTCAACCTGAATTTCCTCAACCTCTCAAACAATTTCTTCAAGTTGATCAGATGTTCTTCTTCTGTCTTTGATTTAGCAATCATGTCATCCACATAGCACTCGATCTCTTTATGAATTAGATCGTGGAATAACGTCATCGTTGCTCTTTGATAAGTTGCCCCTGCGTTTTTCAACCCAAAGGGCATTACTTTGTAACAGAAGGTACCCCACGGGGTAATGAATGTCGTCTTCTCCATGTCTTTAGGCGCCATCTTTATCTGATTGTACCCGGAGAATCCATCCATAAACGAGAACACTGAAAACTGAGCAGTATTGTCAACCAGCACATCAATATGAGGGAGTGGAAAGTCATCTTTAGGGCTCGCCCTGTTGAGATATCTATAATCCACACACATTCTGACTTTGCCATCTTTCTTCGGCACCGGTACTATATTGGCCACCCAGGGAGGATAGTTGGTTACTGCCAGAAAACCTGCATCCAACTGTTTCTGTACCTCTTCCTTGATCTTCAAAGCCATTTCTGGTTTCGTTCTACGCAGCTTTTGCTTGACCGGTGGACAGTCCTCTTTCAATGGTAGTCTATGTACAACTATGTATGTATCTAAACCTGGCATATCTTGATATGACCAAGCAAAGATGTCAACGTATTCACGTAGATGACTATCAGCTCTTGCTTTACATCAGCCCGCAGACTTGCACCGATCTTGATCTCTTTCTTGCTTTCTTCTAAACCAATATTCATAACCTCAAGCTCTTCCTGATGAGGCTGAATGGTCTTCTCTTCCTGTTTCAATAACCTAGCCAACTCTTCCGGGAGTTCATAGTCTTCATCACTTTCCTCCTCGGCTTGATAGATCGGATTGTCGAAATCATACGTGGGCATAACATAATCATTTTCAAAGGAATCCACAAAATCAAGTCTGCATGATTGGATTGATGCTTTATTTTAGATTATTTTTGCTTGAAAACAAAAGAAAAGAAAATGCATTATCATTTTTAATTTTCTTTGGTGCAAAAATAAAAATAAAGAAGGAATAAAGGAACACAAATTTGTAAACAAAAACGTCCTTTTTATTGATGTTTGAACATTATATGAAAATATGGTGGCCCTACAAATGGATCCTCACACCTTGGGCAGAGTGTGGGATTTCATGCATTATGAAAGACAAGAATTATTACTCTGAATGGTGTACAACATGAATGATTTCTTCACTAGACCAGTTTTGCAATGCCTCGCCTGGAGCCAGTGAATACACCCATCTGTCCAGATAATATGAGCTTTCTGCGTCATCTTCTATTACTGAGCAGGACTGATTAGGGTTGATAATTCCTCCACTATTGAAATTGATTGGCCCACGGAATCGGGGAACTGGCGTCTGGCCCGGCTGGTATCCAATGCCAAACTTATCTTCTTTCACAAACACGTCGATAACTTTACCCCAACCTTGGGCATTTTCGCTTTCAACCACTTCTCGGGCCTGCTTGTAAGATGCAATTGACGCACTTGGCCCAACTGGCACGTTTGACACCACTGATGCTGAAGTAAATTGTTGGAATTGGTTGATGTTCAGGGTTTCAAAAGACTGGCACAGAGTTTCATGAATCTCTCCATCCATTTCCACATATTTGAAAGTGGATAGATGACTCACAAATATATCTTCCTCACCGCAAACGGTAACCACTTGACCCTCGAACACGTATTTGAGCTTCTGATGTAGTGTGGAGGTAACTGCGCCTGCTGCGTGAATCCACGGCCGGCCCAACAAACAGCTGTAAGCAGGCTGAATGTCCATAACATGAAAGATCGTCTTGAATATCTGTGGACCAACCTGTATGGGTAATTCTACCTCTCCAAACACCGATCTTTGGGATCCATCAAAAGCTCTCACAATCAGATCGCTGGGTCTAAGAATTAATCCATCTACTTCAATTTTCATCAGGGCCTTTTTGGGTAACATATTCAAGGAAGAACCTGTGTCGACCAGCACATGCGACAAAACAGCTCCTTTGCATTCAAGTGTGATGTGCAACGCTTTGTTGTGATTACGTTCATCTGGAGTCAAATCCCTATTCGTAAACCCCAACCCGTGGCTCACATTGACATTAGAAATTACTCCCTCCAACTGATTCACAGTGATCTCATGGGGAAGTATGCAATATTCAAAACCTTCAACAAAGCAGCCCGGTGTGCATCTGAACTCATTAACAGGGATAATATTGAGATTTTAGAGGGTGTCTGATTGAGCTGATCAATGATCTTGTAATCGCTCTTTTTGATAATCCTCATAAATTCCTCAACATCACTATCAAAATTGACTTTAGGGTCCTCTTCCTGAACAGGCACCTTGTCATCAACAACCTGTTTTCCTTTTGTTCTTGCAGCTGCTTCAGCTTCTTTATCACTCCTTAGAGTCTGGGGAGCAAACAGTCTACCACTTCTGGTGAAACCACTTGGTCCACTGACATTCTCAACACTGGTACCAACAACAGCCTCTGCTTTATGTTGACTTCCTCCTTGATGAGTATTAGTTCCATATTGCCACGGAACTACCCTATTAGACACATAAGAAGCAGATTCAGGAACTACAATCGTAACTGGTCTCTGCCTCTTGGGTGCGATGATAGCAACAGGAGCTTCAATGGGCACCTGTATTTCAATTAGATTATAATAAATGGTAACGGCAGAAACATCTTTTTCCTTCTCTACCTTATCAAACTGAAGTCTTCCTTCGTCCATAAGATCCTACAGTCCAACTTTCAACTTACTGCAGCCATTAATATGTCTTGGACAATCCTCACAATCAAAGCCACATCCAGGAAATACCTTTCCTTTTAACAAGCGCTCTTTTACAATCAACAGCGGAGTCTTTACCAAATTAACATCAGTAATCAAATTCAATTTCTCGCCATCAGAAATAGCATTCGTGCCTGCACCTCCATGATGAGGCATTGGATTATCACGAACATTCGGCGGCTTAGAGAAATTAATAGCTTTTGTGTCAATCAGATCTTGAACCTTATGTTGAAAAGCCCAACACTTTTCTATCGAGTGACCCGGAGCACCAGAATGAAATTCACATCGAACATTAGCATCATAATTTTGAGGCAATTTTCCAGCATCCGGCGGCCTCATAGTCCGAAGTTCGACCAACTTCTCTTTGAGCAATTGTGGTAACAAAGCAGCATATGTCATAGGCAAGGGATCAAACTTACGGTCCCTTTGTCTATTAGTCTGGAATCGGGGTCTAGCTTGCTGATCTGGAGCTTGCTGTCCTGCTGGAACCGGAATGGTTACAGCGTCCACCTGATGGTAGGATTGAGTCCTGCCTCTGCCCTTTCCTCTATACACAGCACTGGACTCCCCTTCTTTTTTCCTTGGTCCATTAGCAAAGGGTTTCCTCGAACTCGAAGCACCAGTCCCACTGACGTCTTGAATCTTACCCAACTTCAGCAAACTCTCTATTCGTTCCCCAACAACAACAATATCGGCAAACCCTGTGGACGGACACGCAACCAATCTATCCAAATACGGCCCTTGGAGTGTGCTCATGAACATATCAGCCATCTCACGATCACCCAAAGGTGGTTGAACTCGAGCAGCCAATTCTCTCCATCTCTGTGCGTACTGCTTAAAGCCCTCTTTATGATCCTCAGTCATACTCTGCAGTTGAGTACGATTGGGTGCCATGTCCAAATTCTATTGATATTATTTCAGAAACGCAGCGCACAAATATTTCCAGCTCTTTATATGAACCCTGTCCAGCTTAATGTACCATTCCAGGGAGGCGCCTGACAGGCTGTCCTGGAAGAAATACATCCAGAGCTTTTGGTCTTCACTATAAGCGGCAATCTTGCGATTGTAAGCTTGCAAATGTGTTTTGGGACAGGTACTGCCATTGTACTTATGCAATGTAGGTAGCTTGAACTTGGGAGGGATTCTCACACCCTGCACGAGACCCATGTCCTCTACATTAATCCCCAGAGGATTTTGGCTCTCAATAGCCTTGAGTCTTTCATCTAACCCTTCGTACTTCCGGTCTTCATTGTAGAAACCCATGTCGTTATTGAATGCGGTAAACTGGTCATCTTGACCATCCTCCAAACCATTATTATCAAATCCCAGATGTACCCCACCAGCGGGGATGGTGCCAACAGGAGGAGTGCGCACATTGCGATTTGGGATTTCAGTCTCCAGCCTCTGAATAGTGACTCTCATGGCATCTTGACCAACCCTCATGGTTTCCTGACCGGCCCCCAACTCCTGCTGACCTTGAGCAATCCCCTACATAAGATTCATGAACTGCTCCATCCTTCCCCTCAAATCAGCTAACTCAGTCTGAACTTGTTCCATGACTCTGGCTTGATTGCGTCGGGTAGAGTATCGGTGAACTGGGGTATCAGCTATCGTGCCTGTAAACCAAATAAAGGTTAGCAGGCGCCTGCAAAAAGAACACCTGTAATGCAAAAATGATATGCTATGCAAATGCAAATGCACAGTTATGTTTGTCATTTCAAGATACTTTTCATATCCTGATTCCAACCGTAACCACGAATTCCTGACGACCAGAAATCACGATTATTGAGTTTTGCCTTGAAGAGATATTCATATACGCCAATCACAAATATCTGATGACCAAAAATAGTGATTTTGTAGTGTGCCAGTGTGCAAATATTCTATCATGTCACATATATCTGAAGACCAGAAATTGTGAACAGAAATAGCTCATTTCATACAAATTCCCAAAAGTTTTCAAGCACATTTGTCATAGTTTCAGCACCAGAATAAGAAACAATCAGTCAAATGGATCCATCAACAATTCTGATGGTAACCATTACAAAGAAATGACAAAAATCATTAATTTGATAGCTCTACATCCTTCAGCTTCTGGCTGGAATACTTAATCTCTTCGAATAGGATGCGGGTACGCTGATGATGTGGCTTCTCAATCAGCTCTTTGATTACGACGTCCCTTTTTTCCAATGCGTCAGATAATGAACCCATGTGCATCAGCAAGGCTTCATCTTCCCCGGCTCCTTTGCGCCTCTTAATTCCAGCTTGAATTTTAACCAGCTTCAGATCCGTCGTGACATCTTCAAGCTCTTTGTTGGCAATTTTCAGCTTATCTTCAGCATTCCTTACCTGTTCTTGACTTTTGCCAAGATCCTCTTGATACTTTTTTCTTTCTACATGTGCTTTCTTCAGCTCTTCATCTTTATCTTTTAACTGGGTCAGCAATTCAGAGTTTTCAATTCTGACTTCATCCCAAGCTTGACGAAGTTTAGCTAATGAATCCCTGCTTCGGGCTAAAGCCTACTTTGTAGTCTTGTGAGCCTGACTAGTATCATTGCTCCCAAAGTATGTTTCCGGAAGTACCGAGCTCTATCATCAAAATCTTCTTCTTTGTCTGCCAAGATTTTCTCCGCTTTCAATGCTCTCTTTTCCAAATCTTTGTTGTCAGCCAAAGCTTTCTGAAGACATCTGCTCATTCCAGAGTTCTCTATCTGCAACTCTCTAACCATTTTCTTCCATTTCTCGCACTCTTCAGCTGGTACCATGGAGTGTTGATTTGGACATAAGATAATCTCTCTTGAAAAGGGTAGCAGTAGCTCTTTGACCTTCATCTCAATCCAAGCATCATAGTCAGGGTATGATCTACAGTCTCCTTTGCCAAAAACTAACTTTCCCTCTCTTTGTCTAAACTTCCAGGCATTTATTACTTCTGGCACTCTTTCATTCTTGGTTCCCACGAAAAACAGAGAAGCACTAATCTCTTCATCACCAGGAGGATTTCTCGAAGCATAACCAAATTGCCTAACAGCCAACACCGGGTTGTAATTAATCCCACCCCTTCTTCCAAGTAGAGGCATATTCGGAAAACTTCCACATTTAACAGTAAGCTCTATTGTCAGTAATTTGGGATCAAACCAAATTATGTTACTGGCAGTCAAACCTATCAATCTCTTAGACCATTTCATTGTCTCAGCAGTTTCTACGAAAGCACCAATTCGAGGTAAATGTTTGAAGAGCCAATGCCATAATAATTGGGTACAGCAACTAACCAGACTTCCTCTTCCCTTCTCATTTTTGTAGTGTACCGAGTAATAAAAATCCCCTAGCAGGGTAGGAATCAGATTCTTCGAAATGAACACCTTCATCGCCTGCATATCAACAAAGTCAGGTTGACCGGGGAAAAGCACCAAACCATAGATACAAAGAGCTAGCACAGCATTGTAAGTAGTCCAATTTCTAGCCTTGGCAGCTTCCTGAGCTTGTTGGAAAAGAAACTCCAAATGAAATCCTTTATCTTCTTTAAGCTTACTCAGGCCACTTTTTACAACAAACAAGTCCAGATGTAGAACAGCAGCAATTACTTCGGGGGTAAGAGCACCTCCAGAAAAATGCGGTATAGAAGACGCGACTGGAATTCCCAAAATAAATGAGAATTCCTCCAAAGTGGGCATCAAAATGTAATCAGGGAACAGGAAACATCTCATTGATGGTTCATAGAACTGTAAGAAAGTGTGCAACCCATCCTTCTCATACTTTGTGAATGCACATACCATTTTAATCAGCTCTCCATATTCCTTCTGAAAAGTGCTGAGAACACCAGAACCAGCCATGCCTATCATCTTGTTCAATGAATCTAGCTTAGGATCAGGGAATTTATATGACACATTATTCTTCCTCTTAACCTCAACTTCTTGGAAACTCATGATTGGAATCATACAATATGGTAGGTACCTGAAAATGACAAACATAACCTGTTATGATATGAGTATGCAAATGCAAAAGGCATGTGATCAAGTATCCAGATGTCTGTGTCTGTGTTGAATTGTGTGCACTGTGTCTCTGTACTGAATCTGGCGATATATCTGAGATGAATACTCAAACCACCGTCATAGGATACACTGTCTGTAACAATCATAGAATCATAAGTAAGGTATGTAGGAGGCTGGGTTACCTGCAAACCTGTAAACATCCCGCCCATACTCACATGTGGTTCCTAGAAAACAAGGTTTGTCAGCTTCGGAGGTTTGAGAAGCGATAGCACATTCAGCCCGTAGGATACAATGTTATGCCAATCAAAGAGGTCGTCCACTGACTCACCTTAGAAAATAAAGGTCATCCTATGCAAGTCCCAAAGTGGGCCCTCGGGTGTGAGTGGGTTTGCCACAGAATGTGGTCTGCCACTGTCACCACTAAAGAGAGATGTTTCCACTAAGGTCCTCATGATCGGTCACTAGAGTTGACAGCTCTCTAGATCGACATCCTGGAATACGCAAGATGCGTACGCCATGATGGGTCCCAAGATAGTCTCGTCTAGCTGTGAATTTCGTGATTACCCAACGTACACAGATGGCACATAGGTCCCACTACTCTCCACTCTAAATCTAAGTGTATACTCGAGCCTGTCTACTGGGCTCATCCCTCAGAAATCCCATCCCGCCAAACAGACAGAACAGTGCAACACAGTATAATATATGAAATGTAAATGCTAACATGCTGTGAATACGGTACAAGTAATGAAATACAGTAAACAACAAATACAATACAACAGTAAACACCCAATGAAAGAAAAGCAAACAAGCGCTAGGATCGACTCGCTTAGGATGGACCAGCAATAGGTCAACCGAGTCCCCAGCAGAGTCGCCAGCTGTCGCTCCCGGGATTTTCATCCAAGTACAAACGCGAAAGTGGCACGAAAACAGAGTCACCAGCAATGGGTATTTATCCCAAGAGAGGGAAAGGAAACACCGCATAAACCTGAAGGGAAGGAAAAGCATGGTCTTGCGACCAAGAGAAAGGGTAAGGGAGTCGGTTACGCGAGAGGAAGGTATTAACACCCCCACGCGTCCATCGTACCCGATGGGATGCACGCTTGCTTGTCTCGATCAAAGGGTGATAGAAAAGGATACTGGAAAAGGAACTGAAAGAAAGAAAGGAGAAAGAATGGAAAAGGAACGAGAAACAAATGTAGGGAAAATAAAAGAAGTGCTCGAATAGGCCCTACCCCACTGCCTACGTATCTCATTGGGAGCATGAGAATCAGAGCGACGTAGTTCCCCTCACTAGGGATGGATCGTTTGTGTTTTTTAAGGAACGACTAACGTTCTAGCTCACGTGTTGCAGGCTCGCTGGTCCGAGTGCGTTACCATCTTGCAAGAGAACGAGAAGAAGCACATTCGTACGTTGAGAGTGAGTGAGATGAGAAAAGAATTCCCGAAGGAAAGACGTTATTGTTTGTTTTTGTCTTTTAAGAAAAATGTTTTTGTTATTTGTTCGCGTATGATAGTGTATCTAAATCTTAGTCATTGGAATGTATACAACCTCACATTCCAAGATGGAATGAGTAAGAAAGTACACTAAGGGTGAAGAAGACCCTCACACTTAGTTCCAATTATTAAGGTTCAAACACACTAGCATACTTGTATTTATTAAGTGTTTTTGTTGATTATGAAATGAAGAAGTGTTTTTCTTTATTTGTACCTTCAACAAGTATTACATTTAAGTCCCTCATACAAGATCAAATGTTTAACACATTGACCCAAGATGGGGCATATGCTACACATTCTAAGATTATAAGAGAAGACCCCTTATAATCTTTTCTTTATATGAAAGGCCCAAATGCAATAAATGCCTACCTTTATTAGATATTTTGAATTTTCTTTGAGATGAGAAGGTGAAAGACTCAAGTGGGAGAGAAAGGTAAAAATCTATGTGAACTAAGACTCAATCCTAATTGATTAGTTAAGGGAGTGATCCTAATGGTTTGTGAGGTTACAAAGCCTAAAATCTAAAGAAGGAATGAATTAAACAATTCACTTCTAAAGTAGAAGATGAATTGTAACTCAAAAGGGAAAGTAATGAGTTAATCAAAGAAAGCACATGAGTGCTTAACAAAACACAAGATTGAATTGTAAAAGATGAAAGGAAAGAAATTTGAATGTGGATTCCTTATCCACACTCAATTTCAACTTACCAAAGCCCCTACATGGTTAGTAAACAAGGAACATGTATACAAAGTAAAAAGTACTTAATACACATTAAAGTTCAAAAGAATAAGATGAAAAATCAAATCCTAATATCACAACCAGAATGTGAATCTTATTTACAACAAATGATCATCATCACACAAGTTCAAATGAATAAGCAACAATCATCATCCATTATCATTTAAACATGTTACCATAAGAAAGGATAGATGAAAGATGAAAAGAAATGAAAAGAATATGCATAAATGGAACATGTAATCCAACAATCAGAATTGAAACTAAATGAAAAAAAGGTTTATAAACATCTCAAAAGTGTTCATGAATCAACATTCAAGGCATTCAAGAAGTGGTAGAAGAAGAATTGAAGTGAAAGTTTAAAAGGAAAGTGCAAATAATACATGCTAAAGATGCACAAAGTTCAAATTGAAATGAACATGTAAAGATGACCTATAATATGTACCAAAGACCTATAATATCACATGAATGACTCACAAAATATGAAAATGCTCATACAAATATGCACAAAAGAATTCATGCAAACATGCCCTAAAGTTGGAATGATATGACATGTATCATGCGTCAAATGTAATGCATCAAACAAAAATCAAATGGACTCATGAAAATTATGCAAGCATATTATTGGAATGCCTAAGTCAGAAGTATATCATACATCAAGATAGCATGTCAAAATTCAAGGCAACATGACTTCAAACAAAGCAATTAGGTCAAGTTGGAACATCATGCAAAGTGGTGCAAAGATAAGCATCAAAACATGTCATAAAATTACTAAAAAAATCAAACAAAAATCATCTAACATGCTTCCATGTATTATTGAATCAATGCAAAAAAAATCAAGCCAAAACAATTTGTAATGAGCAAGAACAAAATCCCACAAATTCATGTATCACATTTGGAATGCATACAAATGGAAATTCAAAGGAAGTTATGAAACATGGGTAAAAATGTAATAAAACCATGAAATAAAAATATCAAAAATTTCCTAAATGTCTTGATTACACTCATGAATTTTTCTAGAATTTATAATGTAGTTTTGTATTTTTAAAAATAAAAAATGAAACATGCATACAAAAGAGAAAATAAAATGAAATTGAAATAAGAGAGGGGGGTGCATAGAAGTAAACTTCCACGTTCAAATGGTTTGGGCTTTAAAAAACGCATGGTTCAAATAGCAATAACTCAAGGTCCAAGTTTGCGCAATCCATACCAACAACCATGCACTCTCAGTCAAAAATAAAGTCAAACAATGCACACCATTGGATCAAGTCCAGTCAACACAATAGTCAAGGTAATCACATCCAACGCACACGTATGAAGGAACACATTCACTACCATGCACTGCACCACACGCATGTCACTCTGATAAAAAATAAAACATGTGCAAGGCATGTGACATTTTTTATGTGTTGGCACAATCTTATCCGCACGATTCACAAATCCAATGGCCTATATTCAAACTGTAAAAAAAACCCTAGCAGTTCAGACCACCGGCCGGAGAGGGACCTCCGGTCACCTTATCCGGCGAGAACCACCACCTGTAAATCTCACATGTCACAAAAATGCACAATGCGCATATCAAAATGAAGCTCAGATTAAGCACATCATGAATTCACAGTTATCTTTCACATAACATGCACACACATAAAGAACAGAGGAGATAAAGATATGCCCTAACTTTTGGATATAAGCCTCTACAAGGCCTATCAACTAGCTGGAGTAGAAAATGCTCCTAGTGAGCTCACATCATGATAAAAACAACAAAATAAACCATAAACGTGAGAGGAGTGTTTGAAAATTTTAGAACCTGAACTTGCAGCTCTTGGAGATTCTTGAGAAAACCAGAGAAAGCACTTGTTCTTCAACCTTGGAGCTTCAAATCAAGCAAAATAAATGCTGCTGGAAGTAGATGAAATCGTGTGGATTGTGATTCAAAACTTGCTGACATACACTTGTAGAAATCGTGTGAATTCTCTTTCAATCATGCGCCATTGATGATGATGTAGATGAAGTAGGTGAAAATCTTGTGCACTTAGAGAACAAGTTTTGAGAGAGTTGGTGAAAAAGGTGAGAGAATCAGAGAGAAAGTAGAGAGAGTTTTGAAGTGAAAATGAGAAAATGAGTGTTAAAATCAGAGCTCAAATGAATTTTGAGAGTGAGATTTCTATTTATAGTGTGAGCTCAACCATGGTTAACTGGGTGAATTAACTGAGTCCAAGTTGGTTTAGGTGAGTCCATCCTAACTAACTGAGTCAAGTTAGTTAGGGGACGAGTTAGCAAGGCTGTGTTATGGTGATGGTGATCTATGGTGAGCTATGATGGAGTGTGAGAGTGAACTGAAATGGCAAGGCTGTTGTAGCATAAACTTGTTCAGCAAGCTTTCATTCTTTCCACTTCCATGTATAATGAAGCACGTGTTACTCATGTTTGTAAGGGGATGTTGGTTTAAATGAGGAAAAGAACAAAGAGTGCTCATGTGAATTCTGAAACAATCAATAACAACCATGTTTACTTTTCTGGTTTTATAGCAGCCCATACTTAATGCACCCATGGATATTTGGTGGTTGATATCTTTGTGTCCATGGCATGGAACTGCATGGTTTTGGAATCAATGAAAAGAGGGATCATAATAGAACAACTTTGGTATGAGAAATGAATTGAATTGATGCCTCAAACATTCTCCAAAATGACTATAAAATCAAGGATACACAGCTGGTTGGTGGGCGTGTAAAAACAAGTCGCGACCTAGCAATATGGTACAGGGCATTTCAGTGTGATCACCCTATCTTGAGACCACTATATCTCCCTCATAGCTTATCCAAATGAAATTTTGTCCAACATGAACATTGAAGAGGGCATTGCAAGGAACAATTTTGATGTTGACAAGTTTTTCCAATGAAGCCTCTAACCATGAGAGAAATGGGTGAACATTTGGCACACCACCTGTTTGTAGAAATGATGGCGCGTGGGCCTAAAAATCCTTGGTCATGACCTGATTTTGGACCTACTTTCCTCCAACTTTAATCAATCATATCTCACTCAAATTTTATCTAATGGAGATGTTCTACACATGGATTTGAAGCTTGAAACAAGATCTTTTGTTGTGGCCAAGTGGAATTTTCATTTGATGCTTCAATTTTGAATGGCCTTGGTTCAAAGTCTGGTGCAAAATGGCCCAAAATTACTATTTTTGGAAACCCTACTTCTTCCAAAAATGACAACTTTTCAAATCTTTATTTTTCATGATCCTTTTGGAATTTCTTGATCAAATTTTGTACATTGGCCACATATAACATGAATTTCATGAATTTGGCTTCAAAAAGTCAAGAGTTGACTTTTTCCTCTGATTATTTGACTTAGCCCCAATTTTCCTGATTTTTTATCTTTCTTCCAATTGAACCACTTCTAAAACCAATTGAGAGCCAATTTTCCACACTCATACACTTAAGGACATATAGAATACCATGACATCAAGTTTTGTCCAAAAAATCAAAGAGAACCTGATTTAATTGGAAACCCTAGTTTTGGCCCCTTCTAGTTAGGAGGAAATTGCACATCTTCCAAATCCAAATTCCTCTGAGTATGTTGTGTATCCTATTAAAGGATGATGAGATATGCCACTTGAAGGTGACTTTGAACTAATGAACTATCTCTTTTGAGGGTTTTCCTTCAATTTTTTTGACTTCTTGCATAGTGAAGAATGTGGTGCTTCAATCTCCTGCTGAATCTCACTTTCTTGAGGTTTTGGATGATCAATTGAGATTGTATGAGACATGAAAGACCTCTTGGCCTGCCTTGAGGAAACTTGTTTGGCCTTTTGTGCCTTGAGTGATCCCTTGATTGTCCACCTTTCACCTGATCACATGCCTTGATGGTAAGAGGGATGCTATGCTTCATTTTTCTATGTTAAGGATGCAATGCAATGCTAATGAGATGGATATGATATGTGATATGATAATGTTATGCTATGATGACAAAAGGGAGAGCAAATTTTAGGGTATTACATCTGCAACGTTCATAATTGTGAGGTGGTACCCGACCATATCCACTTTGTATGCAGTGCATCTTTACCAGATCTGTTTCTAGTAAGCGTATATCACAGCTTTGGTATCTACCAGGATTCCCATCAGTTATGCTAACTTGTTGCGTGTCTTTATCCTGGTAGATCGGAAGCCACCAGTGGTCCAACGATGTTGAAGAGTCCTTTATACAAGCGCATACCCTTGGTCATTTTCGTAGCATTCTTTGCAGTCTTGATAATCGTGTGAAGCCAGAAAACCAAGTTTGACCTGCTTGGCATATAATTCCACTAGACCGGTATTCATTAAGCAGATGTCAAAGATCTGAATCATGTTAACCTAATGATCATTCCTTTCATGGTAGTCTTGGATCCATCCAAGATCCATTTGACGCTGGAGGGCCTCTTGTACAAAAGAGCATCCCTGATTGTCTTTTGAGAAGATTGGACAAGTGTTGTAATCGTGTCGCGGCAAATTATAATACTGACTTTGTCTTGAATGCATTGCCACTAGATTGACGTTCATTTCACGAATGTCCTGGTTCTGAACAATGTTTGGATGTTCATGGGCCATGTTTACTTCACGAATCTTATGATCCTGAATCCAGCCCAGATCCATTTTCTCTTGCAGAGTTGTTTGTACTATGGCACACCCTTGATTATTCTTGGAACAGATATCACACTGATGATAGTTGTGAGATGGCACATGGGCGTACATGCTTTGTCTGCAATGCATTTTTACCAAGTTGGTTCCCAGTAAGCGTACATTGTGAATTTAATAACTGCTGTCAGGTTCTCCTTCTATCAAATTCACTATAGTTTTCTCATGTTGTGGTAATGGATTCATCTGAACATTTGGATTAGTATCTTTGAAAGATAAAACCCTGTTCTTGACGAGCTTCTGTACATTAGACTTGAAGCTAAGGCAATTCTCAATGTTATGTCCTGATCCTCCTTAATGGTAAGGGCAAGTTTAATCTGCTTTGAACCAAAACGGCGAATTTTCTGGTATTGTAAGAGGATTCCTAGTCTGAACGTGCCCCTTGGCCAGTTGAAGTGGAAATAATTCTACATATAACATCGGTATAGGGTCGAACCCTGATGGTCGTGTTGTACGATTATTGTTATTGTACTGCGGGCGAGCCTACTGAAGAGGCTGTTGCTACCTTTGCTGATACTGTTGTTGATATGGTTGGCTCTGAGCAACCTGAGATTGATATGTCGGAGCTGGCGCTGGGTTGATAGCGGGAGTTACTGCTGCTACTGGTTGATATCTTCGCCTTTGCTTTCCCAGAGAGATATTACTGATAACTTGCTTTTTCTTCTTTTTGAAAGCTATACCGTATCTTTTAGTACTACTAGATGGCTCTGCATCCTTGACCAATCGTCCTTCTCGGACTGCTTCTTCAAGGCGTACTCACATGTTCACCATTTCAATGAAGTCACTAGGTGCACTAGCGACCATTGGATCGTAATAAAACGAGCTTAATGTTTTCAGGAAGATCTTTGTCATTTCCTTTCATCGAGAGGAGGACAGATCTGGGCGGCGATTTCACGCCATCTCTGAGCATATTCCTTGAAGGTTTATTTATCCTTTTGTGACATTGCTCTGAGTTGGTCCCTATCTGATGCCATGTCCAAGTTGTATTTATACTGCTGAACAAATGCTGCCCCGAGATCTCTGAAAGTACTGATCTTGGTGCGGTTTAAACCCGTGCACCATTTGAGTTCGGCACCGGTTAAACTGTCTTGGAAGTAATGGATTAGTAGCTGTTGATTTTCTGTCTGAGTAGACATTTTCTGAGCGTACATCACCAAATGACTTTGAGGGCAAGAGTTGCCTTTGTATTTTTCAAAGTCAGGCACCTTGAATTTGTGCGGTATCTTTACATTAGGGACCTAACAGAGGTCAGCGGCGTCTTTACCGAACAAGTCTTGACCGCGAATGGCATGCAGTTCCTTTTGCATTTCCAAGAATTTTTCCTGGAATTCATTCATCCTTTCATATACGTCTTCGTTTCCGCAAGAAGCAGCCTGCGAAATCTGTTCTTCCGTGATAGTGTGTACCACTGGTTATGGTATAGTCATTACGACGGTAACTTTTGGAGCTTCAGTGACCTGAAGTTTGTAACCTTCAGGAGTTTCTGTTGTAACCCTTACATCTTCATTGACATGAAGTTTGTAACCTTCAGGTCTGGCGGTCCCCGCTACGACTTCCGGGTCTTCAGTGACCTGTGGGATGTATCCTTCAGGTATAAAGTTGAGAGGCATGCCCCAGGGGAAACCTTTAGGCATGTTATATCGAGGATGACTTCCAGGTGTCTCAAATGCTGGTGTGGATGTAATCTTCGAGATCACAGTCCTTTGATGTTGTTGTTCCTTGGCTGCTGCCAGAGATTGCATCGTGTTGTGGAGTTTCCCCAAACTCTCCTTTAGAGAGTTGATTTCTTCTCCCAGCTCTCTGTTCTCTTCCTCGAGATCGTCCATTTTCTTTTTTCGATTGGCCTGAGTATTGTATGAATGAGATAATTTGACTCTAGAGTGAGACACATATGTGAGACTAAAAAACAAAGATGTTTTATGTGAGAATGATGAATGATATACAAATAATGAGAATGATATGTATTTTTTTTTAGTTTTTGTTTTTAAAAGAACTTTTAACAATTATATTGCAAATATCACACAGCGGGGAAGACCCTTTTATTGAACTCGAAAGATTGCAGTATTTTATAGGGAAAATACAGTATTTTACAAAGTGCGAGAAGGAAAATTAGGCATATGGATCCTGAGTTCTCTCTGAGGAGAGCTCATATGCTGGTTCCTGAATTTTTCTTTTCTTCAATCGGGCCCCTTCAGTCGTTGTCGGGTCGACGATCCTTTTCCAAGTGAAAGGAGAGAGCAAATTTCTTCGTTCCTCCTGACTTTCTATGGCATGCTGCTCTAATATCTCAATCAGAGCATCCTTTTCCTTCAGCATTTCTTCAATCTTGGTACATTCCAAATTAAGACTTTGGTACTTATTCTTCCAAGAGTTCTTCTCACGTTGGACCTTGTTAAGAGCGATATGGAGTTTTTCCACGTCAGACATGAAATAAAGGACAGATTCCTTCAAGGGAAAAACTTCTTGGCGAGGGTAAGGCATCCTTAGTTTGATGGCCCTAGTTTGTACCCAGTGGAGATAAGGCTCTACAGAGATGTAATTTGGTCTTCCTAGGGACTCCCTCCCCTTACTGTGAACATGTTGCAAGGCATGCACTATTTCTTTCTTTAGTGCCCTGTCATTTCCTCCTTCCTTGAAGAAAAGACCTTCCAGATGAACATTATGTCGGATATTCTTCATCGGGTATCCAAGTTGACGGAGAGCTAAAATTGAATGATAGTTGATCCCTCCTTTAATACCAATGAGGGGTATATTAGGGAAATTTCCACATTTGTCGATGATTTTTACCCCGTCATAGATCCGATTGTACCAATCTATGTCAGAATTAGTAAGAGACATAATCTTCTGTGACCATTGCAAACTACTCTTGTGATCCCAAAAAGCAGCAAACTTGGGCAAGTGGGAAATAAACCATTTGTAGAGTAATGGTACACAACATGTGATCATCCCTCCACTGTACAAATTCCTTAAGTGAACAGAATGGTAAGCATCCGTGAGCAAGGTTGGGACTGGGTTCCTAATTAAGAATATCTTAAAAGCATTGGTGTCAACGAAGTTGTCAATGTTGGGAAAGAGGAATAACCCATATATGAGTAGAACAAAGACATCCTCGAAAGCGGTATATTTCCTATACTGGCAAAGTATAGAGCTTTCTCCATCAGGAATTTAGCTGGTAAACCCTGGATTCCTCCCTTGGTGGTCATGTGAGTCCTGATATCCGACTCTTCCAATGAGGTTTCTCTTGCAATGGCTTGATCTTTTGGAATTTCTTCTAGTCCAGAAAATGGATCTTGATCAGTGATAGATAAATCAATGAGGTGAGAGTACTCTTCCAGTGTTGGTGTAAGTTGATAATCCAGCAAAGTGAAGCAATGGTATACCAGATCGTAGAACTGAACCAGTGTAGACAGGACTTCTTCAACCATGTTGACCTTCAAAAGGGACAACAGTCCTCCGTGCTTAGTTCTGAAAGCTTCGGGATTAGTAATCATCCTTCCTAATTTCCTTAGGTATTCCAGTTTTGGAACCTAGAAGGTGTACTTGTGTGTTTTTCTTCTACCAAAATCCATAAAGCACCTTCTGATATTTGCAATTATTGTTTCAGTTCTTTTAGAAAAAAGATTTTTTTGTTTAAAAAAGAGTTTTTTAATGAATGCATGGATGCATGAATGCAGCAAACAAAAACATTTGAAAACATGGGTTTAAGGGTTCATCGTCACGAGCATGGAGCCATGGATCTACCTATCCCCAAGGTGTGTACTAGAGGTTAAATTTTGTACCTGTAGAACGGGTTCTAACAAAGGTTCCCAAAATCATTGACCCCTCTTAAGGATATTAACAGCAAACTGACTGACTCATGAGAGCTGTAATATTCCAAGATGAATCTCTTTTGAGTGTAGTATCGCGTATCAACTATTCCCGAAAGTCACCGCACTACATAATGGTGAAATGGTTAAATGTTTACTAATCCTCGGTTTCAAGGGTAACCCAATGGGAAAAAATAATGCTTTCACGACTTACTCGTTCAACATTGGTAATTCCACACGAGCACCTCCACTGATTCGGTGGACTCTCAAGTTAGCTTGGTCGGGATTCACTCCCTATAAGCCTCCCTGAATATGCCACCACTTATCTTAATGTTCTCTTGGACTCACCACATGCGTATTAATCGCATTCCCAGATGACAGTAATTTAAACAAGTATATCAAGTAATGTGACAGCATATGATATATATATATATATATATATATATATATATATATATATATATATATATATATATATATATATATATATATATATATATATATGAGAAAGCAAGTAAGATAGCAGAAAAAAATGAAAAATAAGGCCTAGACCTTTTAGGAAATCTAATTCTAAAGCCCTGAATTTTCCCTAGCACAGTCGCCATTTTTCTGTAGCATCGGTTTTTTGGTGACTCGACCACCTACTGCATTTTGGTGCTACTTTCTGATTTCTGTATTTATCCTATGAAGCTTGAAAGGAAAGGGAAGATATCTTAAACTAACCCTGCATGCAAATGTTTTCTTTAACAAATGCTAAGAGATCGGGGATCAGGGTCTATTTTTACAAAGGGAAGCTATTAACACCCAGAGTATCTATAGTAATCTATAGGAACCTTCTTTTACATGTATTTCTGCTATTTAAAATGCTTTCTTGTGTTTATCTGCTGTGGATTGGGAAAGTTTCTCCTTTGGGAGGATTGAGAGAATTTTTTTGTTGTTTTCGGGGTTTCAGTTGTTTTTGGGAAGGTACTGGACCTAAGATTAATTTATTTGTGTGCTCACTAAGATTTCGCAATATTAATCCTACGTATTCCCGTAAAGAGATTTGGAAAATCAGAGCAATCGTAGTTCCTCCTATTTCTATGGGAGGAAAGATATTTGGTGTCTTGTTCAAAGCCCAAGATTGAAGCTATCAGAGTATTTGTATGTTATTCAAAGCCCAAGATTGAAGCTAAAGGTTGATTGAGAGAGAATTTTTCATCCCTAAAGGGAGATATCTCACCCATTCATCACAAATATTGAGAAACTGATTATAAGGGAAATTACTTTAACCGGGATATATGGAATCCAGCAATGCCATAATTTCCTTTATAAGAGAGATGTTGTAGTGTGCGATTTTTATCGGTGACGCGACCACCTTATCGCCATGGGTTTTTCCTCACCGCAATGGTAGGGATTGGGTGCTACTTTCTGTTTCTTATTTATCCTGTGAAGTTGGAAAGGAAATGGAAGCTATCTCAAACTAACCTTGCACGTAAATGTTTTCTTTAACAAATGCTTAAGAGGTTGTAGGGTCCGGGGTCAGGTTATACAATGGAGAGTTGTCTACTACCCATCCTATATGTGGTTATCCACAGATTTTTACCAACTATAATTGTTTTCTACTTACTGGTCTTTGTCTGTTTATTGGGAAAGTTACTCTTTTGGGAGGGTTGAGAGAGAGAGTATTTGTTGATTTCGGATTTGTTCCAATGTTTTTGGTAAGGTACTGGACCTAAAGTTTTGATAAGTGTGAAGGTACTGTACCTAAGGTTTTGAATTGGTGTGCTCGCTAAGATTTCGCAATCTTATGCCTACGTATTCCCGTTAAAGATAAACAGGGAAATCAGAGCAATCGTAGTTCCTCCTATTCTACGGGAGGAAAGATATTTGGTGTCTTGTTCAAAGCCCAAGATTGAAGCTAAAAGGAGTATTTGTGTCTTGTTTAAAGCCCAAGATTGAAGCTAAAAGGAGTATTGAGAGAGAATTTGTCATCCCTAAGTGTAGCGATCAATTTTGGACGCGGTTCTTAAGTGCTGTCGCTCTTTCGGGTTTACTACGGGTCGATTCATTTTTTATCCTATTGTGAGCTGACTAAGGAAGGGAAATAGATGTCTCCAATTAACCCTGCTTGCATACTGAGTTTACGGATGCTATATGGTAATGGGGCCTTTCTTTCTTCTTGCTTTATTAAGGTGGAAAACTGGGACTATTCATGGGGAATTTGTCAGATTGGGTGGAGATAGGGGACTTTTGGTTTTTGGATTAGTGTGCTCGCTAAGATTTTTCTTTCAATCTTATGCCTACGTATTCCCGTTTACCAAAACAGGGAAATCAGAGCGTTCGTAGTTCCTCTTATTCTATCGGAGGAAATGGTGTTTTGGTGTCTTGTTTGAAGCCTAAGACGTGAAGCGAAAGGTGATTTATATCTTGTTCAAAGCCCAAGATGTGAAGCTGAAGGTGGTTTGTATCTTGTTCAAAGCCCAAGATGTGAAGCTGAAGGGTCTATTTTTATCTTGTTCGAAGCCCAAGATGTGAAGCTAAAAGGTGTTGTCTTTGAGAGAATTTGTCATCTCTAAAGAGGGTTTGTTTGTCACAACTGTTTATAAAGGCGAATTACTTTAACCGGGATATGTGAATCCAACAATGCCATAATTTCCTTTATAGGGGGTTCCAACCTGAAGGAGAAGACTTTAACTCAGTGTAGAGCAATGCTATCTTTCCTTAGGAATTTTTCATACTAAAAGAGGGACAGTGGCATAGATGTAAATAATCCAGAGGCTTGCCGCTTACAGCGATTAGATGAAGGGGAAGGAGTTGTTGATGTTTGTATATTGTGAACGAGGCACAACTTTGATGCTAAAAGGTTGATTGGCTCAACCTGGTTTTTCTTATACAAAGCCTAAGAGGAGGCTATTGGTCCAACAAGAGGGAGTTTTTATGTGTCTCGTACGAATCCCGAGAGAGAGAGAGGCTAAAAGGGTTGACTCAACAGGAGAATCTTTTATACTCAACAAGAGAGTGTTTTTGTATCTCTTACGAAGCCCGAGATGGAGGCTAAAGATGGTGACTCACCAAGAGAATCTTTTATACTCAACAAGAGAGTGATTTTGTATCTCGTACGAAGCCCGAGATGGAGGCTAAAAGGTGATTGACTCAACAAGAGAGTCTTTTATACTCAACAAGAGAGTGTTTTGGTATCTCGTACGAAGCCCGAGATGGAGGCTAAAAGTTTTGACTCAACAAGAGAGTCTTTGTATCTCGTACGAAGCCCGAGATGGAGGCTAAAAGGGAGATTGGCTCAACAAGAGAGTCTTTGTATCTCATACGAAGCCCGAGATGGAGGCTAAAAGGGTACTGTTTCAGTTGAGTGACAGGTCCAGTATGTTGGTTCAACGATAAAATCAGTTCTTATATGAGTAACACTGTACTCATGGATTTGATCTGAGAATCAGGATTGTTTCCTGTTCTTTAAGGAAACGGGGAATCCAAAGGGTATTTGAGACTGTCCAAGTCTGCGGGTGTTTCCTTACTTGAGAATGTCTCTGAGACTCAAGGAATTTAGACTGTCCAAGTCTAGAGTTTTATCTTTTGTACTATGCTTAAAGAAACATTTGTAGTACGTTAACGGTAGAAAGATCTAGACTCTTTGAAATACTGTTCTATTAAGATGACTAATTTCTATTCCTATACCTCTAGGAGGTCGTAGGGACAATTTGTACGAAGCCCAAGAGGAGGCTGAAAACTTTTAAGAAGCCGAGGGACAATTTGTACGAAGCCCAAGAGGAGGCTATCATTCCCGGAGGAAGAAATCATTAATACGAAGCCTAAGAGGAGGTTGTGAATACTTCTAAGAAGCCGACGGGTCCTTGTACAACGCCCAAGAGGAGGCGGGGATGCTTTTAAGAAGCCTGTGGGTCCCCAAACCCCCGAGAAGTTCAAGACAGACTATTCACAAAGAATAGATCGAGCCAGGAAAGTTCGAGAATTTGGAAGAAACTCAAGGGATGCAATTCACGGAGAAGAGATCATCTCTGAGGAGTAGAGTTTCTTGACAATTCCTAAGGAGGACAGCCGAAGAGAAGACTGTATCTAGTGCTCCTATGGGGGATCTAGTTTAGTCTATTTAAGAGTGATCAACAAGGCTTAGTGCTAGACGTAGTTGCCGTGGAAACTCTAAATATCTATACTATTATTACACAGTCGATATGAGTTTATGAAAGAAGAGTTACAGCGAAACAGCCCACAATACAGTTATATGTATATGAAAGCGGTAAATGAAAGCATATAAACACTTACTCGGTTGTAGAGCTTCCATGCTGTTTGGTTAGTTGTTCAACAAAGAATGATTGAAAACAACAGTATATTTCAAAATCAAAGGAGAAAGTGCTTTGAAAGGAAAGATTGGGGCTTACAGCTCAAGGAGAGGCCCAGGGTTTTAGTAGTGATTGCACTGTGATATGAGTTTGTATAGTGGGACTTATACAAGTGACTGAGGCCCAAAAAGTTTTCTGTACAAGGGGAATGGGTCATACACTCTCTCAAGAGGCCCAAAAAAATTATTTAGAGAAAAGAAGCGGGTCTTACTGTAACGACCCTAAAATCTAAATTAATTATTTAATTATTTATTTAATTAATTTAGAAGGAACTAAGAGGTTTTTGATAATTTTGGAGAATTGTGGAGTAAAAGAGTGTTTTTGAATAATTTTAATAAAGTAAATGAGCATGTGTTATTTATATTATTATAATTATTATTAAAAATAAAATGAGAAAGGGCAAGGTGGTCTTATTGGAAAGCGAGTAAGGACAGGATTGGAAGTTCATAAGTTGGGATTTGTTAGCCAAAGAAAGAGAACGATCATTTTCTCATTTTGTCGTATCTTTTGGGAAGAACACTGAAGAGAAGAGAAGAGGGGAGAACTAGGGCTTGAGGATTACTAGAGGAATCTTGAAGAAAGAAGGAAAAAGCTTTGGATTACTCTAAGGTATGGGGAGAGTTCATAATTTCTTATAGTTTTATAGAAATTGGAGATGAATAGATTAAGGATTGTATGAATTGTGTTGATTTTGATGATTGTTGATGTAGAATGAGTAATTTGATGAAAGTATGATGGATTTGATTGATATGTATTTCTATATGTGTGTTTTGTGAGTATTTTTGATCAATTTTCGTGGGAGAAACTGATTTTTGGGGTAATCGAAGTCAAAAACACAGAAAAGCACTTTTCGGGAAAAGTTGGGTTTTGTCGCATCCTGACACGGGTCGTGTCACACAACACGGGCACCCGTGTCAGCCTACTGGTTGGGGAAAATAAATAATTTTGTTACAGAGCTTCTGACACGGGCCGTGTCACAGAACACGGGCGGCCGTGTCAGGCCTCTGTTCCTGTTGAAAGTTTTTCTGTTTTGGGTTTTTCGTGTAGGCCTCCTGACACGGGCTGTGTCACTGGACACGGGCGGCCGTGTCAGGCCACTGAGTATTTTCTGTTTTACTGTTTTGACGTTTTTCGTGCTGATCTTTGCTGTCTCGTTGCTTTGTCGCTGTATGGATGATAAAACATGATTTTATGATGAATATTGTTGAAAATGAAATGAATGATGCACATGTTGATATCTGGATGAAATGAGGAGTTTAGCATCATTGCATTTCATGGCATTTTTATGTTGGGTCTTCGGCCTATTGGTAGCTTCAATCCCATAGTGCAGATTAAAGTGATATGTTGTTATGTTGTGCTCCCTTGTGGAGGGTTGATGGCCAGTGTCCATCACATGGAGAAGAATCGGTACCACATGCATCCCTTACATTTCATTATAATTGACATTATATTTTATGAGGTTTTTGTGATTGTGTTGCGGAGGATTTGATGATGATACGATGTTGTTGTTACTTATTCTGTTTATTTTTCCATGTCTTTGTATTACTATAATGAATTATGTTTTCTCACCCTGCCTGCTTGGAAATGTTGCCTCTTATGTGGGTAACTTGCAGATAACCAAGTATAGCTACGAGGTGACGAAGGAAGTAGCTTTGGAGTGTTTTGTTATTATTGTCTAGTTAGAGGTGTCCTGCTCTGTGTCATGTAACATCGGGTTGGGAAGATTGTTGTGAACCTCGTTCCTTTTAGTTATGACTGAATTTTTTTATAATGTTGATGAGGGTGTTTGATTTGGACATATTTATTATGAAGTATTTTATGAAATTGAAAATAAAAGTTTATTTCCGCTGCGTAGTTGTTAATTTTTATATTGATGAACGAGTAACCCGTGTTACGGGACAGGACAATGATTGTTACATGATGTCTTTGAATATGTGTGACACCCTTTACGTTGTTTTTACTCTGATAACATGAAATGTTTTACTAGAAATTGTATGTGGGGTAGAAGGGTGTTACATTAGTGGTATCAGAGCAGGTCGGTCTGTCCGACCAAGTTTTGTGTTGTCAGTCTGTTGTCAGTCGTTACTTGTTAACGATAAATTGTTTTTTTTTTGACGTGGTGAGTGTTGTACAGAATGGCTGGAAACAACATATGCGCTCTTGCTGATGCTATTGCAGCTCTTGCTCGGAACCATGCTCCTGATGAGTTTCGTGCGTTGTAGAAGTTTCCGAGGAACAACCCACCGAAGTTTGAAGGAACTCATGACCCAGCGAGCGCACAAAAGTGGCTCAAGGCGATTGAGAAGATTTTTAGAGTGATGGGGTGCTCTGATGTGCAGCAAGTGCAATTCGGAACGCATATGCTGGAAGAAGAGGCCGAGGACTGGTGGGATAACACCCGTCAGAGGCTGGAAGATGTTGGCACTGTGGTGACTTGGAATGTGTTCAAGCAAGAATTTATGGGCAAGTATTTTCCTGAAGATGCTCGTGGTAAGATGGAAGTGGAATTCATTGAATTGAAGCAAGGAAATATGACTGTGGCAGAGTATGCTGCCAAATTTGAGAGGCTCGTGAAGTTTTGTCCTCATTACAACCGTGCAGATGCTGAACTTTCTAAGTGTCTCAAGTTTGAGAATGGGCTGAGACCAGAGATTAAGTAGGGGATTGGATGCCAACAGATTCGCAGGTATGCGGAACTGGTGGATAAGAGTAGGATCTATGATGAAGATAGCCGAGCTCGATCTGCTCACTACAAACAGCTAAGTGAAAAGAAAGATAAGGATCAGTTTAGAGGAAAACCTTATGCGACCCCAGGTGATAAAGGGAAACAGAGGGTATCAGATGAGAAGAAGTCAAGTAGGGGAGCCGTTAATGCACCTACTAAGTTCTATAAGTGTGGAGAGTCAGGTCACAAAGCTGATGGGTGTACTAATAAAGTTCTGAGATGTTACCGTTGTGGTAAGACTGGGCATAGAATTGGTGATTGTCCAAATGAGGGTCCGACCTGTTTCAACTGTAGTGAACAGGGGCATATCAGTACTCAATGCCAGAAACCAAAGAAGACTGCAACTACTGCCCAGACTACTGGAAGAGTGTTTGCTTTGGCTGGCTCAGAAGTTCCCAAGAAGGACAACTTGATTTGAGGTACTTGTTTTATTAACAATGTTGAGTTGATTGCTATTATTGATACTGGAGCTACGCATTAATTTATCTCTCTTGAGTGTGCTACTAAATTGGGTTTGAATTTGTCTAACATGAATGGTAGTATGATAATAGAGACTCCGGCTAATGGTTCGGTGACTACCATGCTTGTTTGTTTGAAGTGTCCTTTGACTATCTTTGAGAAGAATTTTGTGATGGATTTGGTGTGCTTACCTTTGCACCAAATCGATGTTATCCTTGGTATGAACTGGTTGGAGTTCAACTACGTTCATATTAATTGTTATAGCAAGACTGTGAGGTTTCCAGAGTTAGGTGAGGATGGTGAACTGATGTTCTTATCTGCTAAACAAGTGGATGAACTTTTATTAAATGAAGCATTGATGTTCGCAGTGTTTGCATCGTTTCCAGTTGATGGTGAAGCCGTCAATGCTGAGTTGCCTGTGGTTTGTGAGTTTCAAGATGTGTTTCCTGAGAATATAAGTGATTTACCTCCAGAACGTGAAGTTGAGTTTACTGTGGACTTAATACCAGGTACGAGTCCAGTGTCGATGACTCCTTATCGGATGTCTGCTTCAGAATTGAGTGAGCTAAAGAAACAACTAGAAGAATTGTTCAAAAGGAAGTTCATTCGACCTAGTGTTTCTCCGTGGGGTGCCCCGGTGTTGCTCGTTAAGAAGAAAGATGGTAGTATGAGATTGTGTGTCGATTATCGGCAGTTGAATAAGATGACCATCAAAAATAAGTATCCGCTTCCGAGAATCGACGATTTAATGGATCAACTCGTAGGTACTTGTGTGTTTAGTAAGATTGATCTGAGGTCTGGTTATCATCAGATTAGAGTTAATGCTGATGATATTCCAAAAATAGCTTTCAGAACGAGGTATGGTCATTATGAATATACGGTGATGCCATTTGGAGTTTCTAATGCGCCTGGTGTGTTCATGGAGTATATGAACAGGATCTTTCATGAATATCTTGATAAGTTTGTGGTGGTTTTCATAGATAACATCTTGGTATATTCTAAATCAGAAGAAGAACATGCAGAACATTTGAAGATTGTGTTACAAGTGTTGAGGGAAAAGAAATTTTATGCTAAGTTGTCAAAGTGTGAGTTCTGGTTGAAGGAAGTGAGTTTCCTAGGCCATGTGATTTTAAGTGGTGGAATTTCTATGGATCCCTCAAAGATTGATGCGGTGTTGCAGTGGGAGACTCCGAAGTCTGCTACGGAGATTCGTAGTTTTCTTGGATTGGCTGGTTATTATCGTAAATTCATTGAAGGTTTTTCTAAGTTGGCTTTGCCTTTGATGCAATTGAATCGAAAGGGGCAAGCGTATGTATGGGATGTCGCTTGTGAGGAAAGTTTTGTGGAACTAAAGAAAAAGTTGATAAATGCTCTGGTGTTGGTTTTGCCAGACCCGAATGAGTCCTTTGTGGTTTATTGTGATGCTTCAAAAATGGGCCTTGGTGGAGTTTTGATGCAAAATGGTAAAGTGGTCGCCTATGCTTTTAGGAAGTTAAGAGTCCATGAGAGGAATTACCCTACACACGACTTAGAGTTGGCTGCTGTAGTATTTGTGCTGAAGATTTGGAGGCATTATCTTTTTGGTTCGAAATTTGAGGTATTCAGCGATCATAAAAGTTTGAAATACTTGTTCGATCAGAAAGAGTTAAACATGAGACATTTGTGTATGCATGTTTGACTTGCCAGAAGTCTAAGATTGAACATCAGAAGCCTTCAGGTATGATGTAGCCGTTGAATGTTCCTGAATGGAAATGGGATAGCATTTCCATGGATTTTGTGACTGGGTTACCGAAGACTTCAAGAGGTAATGACTCGATATGGGTAATTGTGGATAGGTTAACTAAGTCGGCGCATTTCTTGTCGATGAGAATTAACTACTCTATGCAGAAGTTAGCTGAAATTTATATTGATGAAATTGTGAAGTTGCATGGAACGCCTTCGAGTATTGTATCGGATAGAGATCCGCGGTTTACATCAAGGTTTTGGAAGAGTCTACAGGATGCTTTGGGTACTAAGTTGAGGATGAGCTCTGCTTATCACCCGCAGACAGATGGTCAGACGGAAAGAACAATCCAATCTTTAGAAGATTTGTTGAGAGCTTATGTGCTAGATCAAGGAGGATCTTAGGATAGTCACTTGCCGTTGATCGAGTTTACATACAGCAACAGTTTTCATGCTAGTATTGGGATGGCTCCATATGAGGTGTTGTATGGTAGACGTTGTCGAACTCCATTGTGTTGGTATGAGTCAGGAGAGAGTTCTGTACTTGGACCTGAGATTGTTCAGGAGACAACGGAGAAGATTAAAATGATTCGGGATAAAATGAAGACGTCGCAGAGTCATCAGAAGAGTTACCATGATAAGAGAAGAAAAGCACTTGAATTCCAGGAGGGAGACCACTTGTTCTTAAGAGTTACTCCGATGACTGGTGTGGGACGAGCTTTGAAGTCTAGAAATCTCACTCCGCGCTTTGTTGGTCCGTATCAGATTATGCAGAGGATAAGAGAGGTTGCCTATCGGGTGGCTTTACCATCGTCACTTGCAAATTTACATGATGTGTTTCATGTGTCGCAGTTGAGGAAGTATATTCCGGATCTGTCGCATGTGATTCAAATGGATGATGTTCAGGTGAGAGATAACCTGACGGTAGAAGCTTTGCCTGTGAGGATTGATGGTCGAGAATTGAAGCAACTGTGAGGTAAAGAGATTGCTTTAGTGAAAGTATTGTGGGGCGGACCAGCTGGTGATAGTTGGACTTGGGAGCGTGAAGATCAGATGAAGGAGTCGTATCCGACTCTGTTTACCTCAGGTAATTTTCAAGGACGAAAATTCTTAAAGTAGGGGAGAGTTGTAACGACCCGAAAATCTAAATCAGTTATTTAATTATTTATTTAATTAATTTAGAAGGAATTAAGAGGTTTTTGATAATTTTGGAGAATTGTGGAGTAAAAGAGTGTTTTTGAATAATTTTAATAAAGTAAATGAGCATGTGTTATTTATATTATTATTATTATTAAAAATAAAATGAGAAAGGGCAAGGTGGTCTTATTGGAAAGTGAGTAAGGACAGGATGGGAAGTTCATAAGTTGGGATTTGTTAGCCAAAGAAAGAGAACGATCATTTTCTCATTTTGTCGTATCTTTTGTGAAGAACACTAAAGAAGAGAGAAGAGGGAAAACTAGGGCTTGAGGATTACTAGAGGAATCTTGAAGAAAGAAGGAAAAAGCTTCGGATTACTCTAAGGTATGGGGAGAGTTCATAATTTCTTATAGTTTTATAGGAATTGGAGATGAATAGATTAAGGATTGTATGAATTGTGTTGATTTTGATGATTGTTGATGTAGAATGAGTAATTTGATGAAAGTATGATGGATTTGATTGATATGTATTGCTATATGTGTGTTTTGTGAGTATTTTTGATCAATTTTCGTGGGAGAAACTGATTTTTGGGGTAATCGAAGTCAAAAACGCAGAAAAGCACTTTTCGGGAAAAGTTGGGTTTTGTCGCATCCTGACACGGGTCGTGTCACACAACACGGGCACCCGTGTCAGGCTACTGGTTGGGGAAAATAAATAATTTTGTTACAGAGCTTCTGACACGGGCCATGTCACAGGACACGGGCGGCCGTGTCAGGCCTCTGTTCCTGTTGAAAATTTTTTTGTTTTGGGTTTTTCGTGGAGGCCTCCTGACACGGGCCGTGTCACTGGACACGGGCAGCCGTGTCTGGCCATTGAGTATTTTCCGTTTTGCCGTTTTGACGTTTTTCGTGCTGATCTTTGCTGTCTTGTTGCTTTGTCGCTGTATGGATGATAAAGCATGATTTTATGATGAATATTGTTGAAAATGAAATGAATGATGCACATGTTGATATCTGGATGAAATGAGGAGTTTAGCATCATTGCATTTCATGGCATTTTTATGTTGGGGCTTCGGCCTATTGGTAGCTTCAATCCCATAGTGCGGATTGAAGTGATATGTTGTTATGTTGTGCTCCCTTGTGGAGGGTTGATGGCCAGTGTCCATCACATGGAGAAGAATCGGTACCACATGCATCCCTTGCATTTCATTATAATTGACATTGTATTTTATGAGGTATTTGTGATTGTGTTGCGGAGGATTTGATGATGATACGATGTTGTTGTTACTTATTCTGTTTATTTTTCCATGTCTTTGTATTACTATAATGAATAATGTTTTCTCATCCTGTCTGCTTGGAAATGTTGCCTCTTATGTGGGTAACTTGCAGATAACCAAGTATAGCTACGAGGTGATGAAGGAAGTAGCTTTGGAGTGTTTCATTATTACTGTCTAGTTAGAGGTGTCCTGCTCTGTGTCATGTAACATCGGGTTGGGAAGATTGTTGTGAACCTCGTTCCTTTTAGTTATGACTGGATTTTTTTATAATGTTGATGAGGGTGTTTGATTTGGACATATTTATTATGATGTATTTTATGGAATTGAAAATAAAAGTTGATTTCCGCTGCGTAGTTGTTAATTTTGATATTGATGAACGAGTAACCCGTGTTACGGGACAGGACAATGATTGTTACATGATGTCTTTGAATATGTGTGACAACCCTTTATGTTGTTTTTACTCTGATAACATGAAATGTTTTACTAGAAATTGTATGTGAGGTAGAAGGGTGTTACACTTACTACTCGAGGGTAGGCCCAGTGGTTAATTTTGAAAAGGGTGACGATCGCGCCGAGGTTTTGGAAACACCGTGGGACTTATACAACTGATTGAGGCCCAAAATTTTGGTATTTACAAAGCAATTGGGTCTTACACTCTATTAGAGGCCCAAAGGTTTTAAAATGAAAATAAATGGGACTTATAGCTCAAGGAGAAGCCCAGATGATTTTCAGTTTTAAAATGGCGATTGCGCCGAGATTTTTAACGTATCGGGACTTATACAATAACTGAGGCCCAAAATATTTTTGTACAAAAAGGGTTGGGTCTAACACTCTATTAGAGGCCCAAGTGTTTTTGAAAAAAGATTTGTTAGGGTGAAAATCAAAGAAACCCCAATTTCATTTTTTAAAGGGCATTTTTCAAAGAAAAATCAAGTAAAAAATGATAAAAATATCAAATAAAATCATTAATCATGTTATAAACAATGATTAAGGTTTATGAAAAAGTATTTTATCCACATGAATATTTAAAATCATTTTGGTTTTAAAAATCAAGAAAAAGAAATCATTTTAAAAGCATTTAAAACAATTTAAAACAATATTTTTGAATATATTAAAAATATATCAAATAATAATATTTTTTTGTGATTTTTTGTGGATTAAAATATTATGGAGTATGAATAAGAAGTGTGTAAAACAGAATTTGAAAATGATGATTTTTGCTATGTAAAAGAATGGGTTGAGTTTTGAAGATAAACTAAGAAAAAGAGGAAAGATGTCACAACATCACATTCGACATCTTTCATGAGTTTTGAAGATAAGAGAAAAAGGGAAGATGTCACAACATCACATTCAACATCTTAAAAAACCAGAACTGCACCTTGGTTTTCAACATTTTTGCTATCAAACTTCAAACATTCATAACTCTCTCAATTTTCAACGAAATTAAAATCCGTAAGAACCTATCTTGACCGATTTTTCGCAAGGAATCTAATGGTATCACTCATACATACTGAAACTTAATGTACAACACACAAGGAAAAAAACTAGAACTGCATGTTGATTTTAAACATCTTTGCTTATCAAACTTTCAACACTCATAACTCTCAATTTTTAACGAAATTAAAATTTGTAAGAACCTATCTTGACCAATTTTTCGCAAGGAATCCAATGGTATCACTCATACATACTGAAACTTAATGTACAGCACACACAAGGCAAAAAACCAGATATGCACCTTAAGTTTAAAACAACATAAACTCCACATATAAACATGTTAAAGTGCAAACAGTAGGAGGATCATAACATACACATCAAGGACTACATTTTTGCTTCAAGAATTGTTCAATATGATGCATGTATATGGACATCAAAGGAAAGCATGATTCAAAGAATTCAAGTTGTGAATTTTACCTCTTTTTTGGAGATTTTGTGCAACCTACTAGGTGCTTTGTTCCAGAAATGATTTGATGCTTTGGACACCCTCAAATGACCTCTTAGAAGTTTTTAGGATGGTTGGAATCAGTTGGAACCTGCAAAAACACAAACTGGCCCTTTCTTGCAAAAGGGGTTAAAGTGGCCAAAATAGCAACTCTCTCAAATGGTGTTCCAGATGTGTGGCACCGTTTGGGACAGTTCAAGGATGATATTTGGAGTGTGTTTGAGGTTTTATCTGGTTTGGAAAGTGACTGAATCAAGACATGGCTTGAAAAATGCAAAAAAGTCAAATTTTGAGGTTTTGAGAGGTGACTTTGTGATTTTGGTGTTACAGGTCACTTGTGATAGTTTGGATCACCTACATATGATGTTTATGAGGTGTTAGGATTATGAGATGTGATGGAAATGCTCTCTAACTCAAAAACTCAGAATTACCTTACTAAAGAAGGCATTTTGGAGTGAAAGAAGTGATTTTGAGGAAAGCATCTGTTTGATGGCTTTGGTGTACTCAAACTGAGCACAAATGAGCTCTATTTATAGTAGAGCAAGTTTGTTTTGCAAGCAATAGTGAATGGTGGTTGCAGCAGAGATTTGGAAAATATTGGCCAATGAAAATCCAAGTCTCCTCTAGCCATTGACTAGAGGTTAGAGCACAGGCCTTTGGTTCCCTAGTTGTTGGAGGAATCTTGACTGAATTCAGTTAGAGGAAGCTCAGTTCATGCCACCTCTAAGCATCCATTAAATGATCCAAACCAAAATTGGAGTCTTGTCCCTCTTTAGGGTTTTTTAGGTTTGGCATGCTACTTGTGGAATCTTGGACTTGGGAGGCTTATGGATTAGATCATCTCCCTTGGATTTGATCCTCAGATGTGTCCAAAATGATGACAAGGCTTGGAAATTCGTGTGGCACAAGAAATGTGCAAATCCGTCCTGAAACATGTCTTAAAAATCAGCTGCAGCAAGCCTTGTTGTAAAATCCATAACTTCTTGCTCAAGAATGATAAATGGTTGTTCCAGGACTCTATGGAAAGCTGAGATGACATACTTCAACTTTGATGTTTGACCCTAGACTTGGTTCAACTTGGATCATGGAGAAAAACATCTTTGAAGTTGGGACATTCTTGCTGGAAAAATATTAATGATGTCTTATGAAATGTTGAAACATTTGATAACTTTGAGCATTAACAATTCCAAACTCAAATCACTTATATCTTTTAATCCACTATGATAGTTTGAGTTGAAGTGAATTGCATCTTTGATGCTTGTCTTGCATGGTGACAAAGCTTGAAAATTGTGTGGCACAAGAAAAAGTGCACAAAATCTGTCCTAAAAAACAGCTGCAGTAAGCCTTCTTGTAAAGTCCATAACTTCCTACTCGTGTGTGATAAATGGACGTTCTACAACTTTCTGGAAAGCTGAGATGACGTACTTCAACTTTGATGCTCAAGGTTTGTGAAGATAAGACTTGTAAAGTTGTCAAAAATGACCTTGAACTTGTGTGATCAAATATGTCCTAAAAGCTGTCATGAAAATTCTGTTTTATCAATGCCTTTTGCAGAGACCATAACTTTCTGCTCGAGAATGATAAATGAGCTTTCTAGGACTTTCTGGAAAGGTGAGATGACGTACTTCAACTCTCATGCCCATGGTTTTTGCTGAATCAACTTGGATCATGGAGAAAAACAACCTTGAAGTTGGGACACTCTTGCTGGAAAAATATTAATAATGTCCTATGAAATGTCAGAACATTGGACATTAAAAATTCCAAACTTTGATCACTTATATCTTTCAATCCTTATGATATTTTGAGTTGATTCCTTCTACAATGTTGAAGTATAAAATACCCTCTTTAAAAGTAGCCCTTACGCAAAACCAATGGATGCTGGGTCAATAGTTACAACCTTGAAAAGTTGTACACTTAAACATGATTTTAACTTAGAAAAAATTTCTAAGTTTCTTTCAATTTGATCAATTTTGCAATTTTGCGTGATTTCTTGATTTAAATTTGATCAAATTAAATCATCCATCATATTTTCTTGAGTAATGGCTTGTGAAGCTCAAAGTTGACCAAAAGTCAAACTTTGACTTTATGTGTCAGTTGACTTTGTATTAGATGAACTTGAGGCTTGATCCACTTGAAATGTTGCACTCTTGTGATTGATTCTTGATGTGGGAGTCCTCTTGATCCTTTGTGGGTTTTTAAGAGGTTAGAGAAGTTGAAGATCATGTCATTCCTTGATTGATCATTTGTCTAAAGGCTCTGAGAGGGCTTAAAACCCTAAGCTTGATTGTAGTGAATGCTCAACAATTCCTTGAGGAGATTGATGAGGCACAAAGGTACATCCATATTGTGATGATGATTTACACAATGATGGGAAATCTTAGTGGTCAAAATTTTGGGTTCGACACTAACGGAGATATCTCGTATGTTTATCACAACTGTTAGGTGACTGATTGTAAAGGAGGATTACTTTAACTGGGATGTGAGAATCCAGCAATGCCATAATTTCCTTTATGAGGGATTTGTCCTGAAAGGAGGAAACTTTAACTCAGTGTTGAGCAATGCCATTTTTCCTTAGGAATCTTTCATGCTAACAGAGGGACAGTGGCGTGGATGTAAATAATTTAGAGGCTTGCTACTTACAACAATTAGATGAAAGATGGGGATTTTACAGGATAAAAGATGGACTACAGCTTGGATAATTGAATCAATAAGTGTGCCACTTATAGCAGTTATCTGGGATTAAAGGTTTTGTTTTCTGTTTTGATGGTGATGTACAGAGAAATGTCTTCCTACAGAGAGGTTTTGATTTCCTCTAAGGGGATTTTGGTTTTATGTGTGCCTTGATCAAAGCCTAAGGTTGAAGCTGAAAGGTTGATGGATTCCACTAGGGAGATTATTGTCTGTCTTGTATAAAGCCCAAGATTGAGGCGGGGAAGAGACTGACTCTTTTGAGGAGATCATTATACAAAACCTAAGAGGAGGTTGGATGTTGACTCTGTTGGGGAAGGTTTTTATCTGTCTTGTACAACGCCCAAGATTGAGGCTAAAAGAGTTATTGACTTCACTAGGGAAATATTTGTGGGTGTCTTGTACAAAGCCCAAGATTGAGGCTGAAAAAGAAACTGACTTTGTGGGAGAAAAATCTTTATATGTCTTGTACAAAGCCCAAGATTGAGGCTAAAAGAAGATTGGCTCTGCTGGAGAGTATAGGTGTCTTGTACAAAGCCCAAGATTGAGGCTAACTTTACTGAGGAAAATCATTATACAAAGCCTAAGAGGAGGCTGAAAAGAGGATTAACTTTGTTTAGGGAGATTTTATATGTGTCTTGTACAAAGCCCAAGATTGAGGCTAAAAAGAAGATGATTGACTTAGCTGAGGATATTTCAGGTGTCTTGTACAAAGCCCAAGATTGAGGCTAAAAATAACTGACTCAACAAGAGAGTGTTTTGATTTGACTCAACAAGAGAGTGTTTTTACTCAACAAGAGAGTGTTTTGATTTGACTCAACAATAGAGTGTTTTGATTTGAGTTAACAAGAGAGTGTTTTGATTTGACTCAACAAGAGAGTGTTTTATCTGTCTTGTACAAAGCCCAAGATTGAGGCTGAAAAGAGACTGACTCAACAAGAGAGTATTTTATCTATCTTGTACAAAGCCCAAGATTGAGGCTGAATTTGCTGAGGAAAAGAAAGAATCATTATACAAAGCCTAAGAGGTGGTTGGGATGGGAATTTCTTATACAAAGCCTAAGAGGAGGTTATCTTCTGCTGAAGATTATTGATATCCAAAGACAGGTCCAAAGTGGGGAATCAACTCTTGCTGAGGATTACAGAAGAGTTGAGCTATCAGATGCCTTAAGGTTCTGATTTTGGCTAGGGGTGTATTGATGATAGGATGATCCTAGCTGGGGAAATTTTGGATGAAAGATTGAGTTTTAGAACCTATGGAGGTTTTAACTCTGTTGGATATTGATTAAATGACCAGGGTTTCTCCGGTATTTGTAGGGAAACTTGAGAATGTCTTTGAGATCCAAGAGGAGATGAGATTGTCCGAGTCTACGGGTATGAAAAAGGTTTATCTTTGTATGATGCCCAAGAGGAGGCGGGTGTTTTAAGGGATGAGAATCAACCCTTAAATTGGTCTGATGTTTTGACTCTTTGGAAGACTGATCTAACAAAGGATGACTAGGTTCTGTCCTATACCTTTAAGAGGTCTCGGGTCCTTGTACTAAGCCCAAGAGGAGGCGGGGATGCTTTTAGGAAGCTTGTGGGTCCAACCCTAAGAAAAGTTCAAGAAAGGTTTCACCGGAAATTAATCCTTTAGAGAATAGTTCTAGGGTTTGAAGAAATTCAAGAGAGGTTTCACTGGGAATTAAGCCTCTCTGGGGAACTGAATTTCTTTGACAGTTTCTAATAGGGACAGTCTGAGAAAAGCTTCACCGGGAATAATGCCTTTCTCTTTGTTCCATATTGTATAAGCCCATAAGGAGGTAAGACTGTATCTGGAATTCCTATGGGGAACTAGTTTTGAATGTGTTAATAGAGTGACCACTAGTTTGATCTAGTCCTAGACCTAATTCCCGGGGAAAACTCTAAGCAAATATATACAGGTATATATATATATATATACATATAAAATATATACTATATGTAAAAGAAGGTAGGAGGACTTACAGGTGAGCAAGCTTCAAGCGCAAACAAATATATATATATATATATATATATATATATATATATATGTGTGTGTGGGTGTGTGTGTGTGTGTGTGTGTGTGTGTGTGTGCAAGTATGTAACAGAAAGCTGTTAAAACTTACAGGTGAACAACCTTCCATTGTAACAGCTGTATGGTTAGTTGTTCAAGAAATTAAAGAAAGTTTTGATAACAACTATGAATTCGAACCTAAATAAAAAGGGGAAAGTGTTTTGAAAAGATTGGGGCTTACACCCAAGGAGAGGCCCAAAGAATTGTTTATTTTTGTACAAGAGATGGAACTTATAACTCAAGGAGAGTCCCACGATGATAGGTTTAAAAATGAGGATTTTGAAACTCAGAAAAGAGAAAGAGAGATGGGACTTACACTCCTAGCAGAGGCCCAAATTATTTTATGTACAAAAGGATGGGACTTACATTCTACAAAGAGGCCCAGATGGTTTTTGTTTAAAAGGCGACGATCGCGCTGAGGTTTTGGAAAACACAGTGGGACTTATACAATGACTGAGGCCCAAAAAAGGTTTACCTACAAAAAGGGTTGGGACTTACACTCTATTAGAGGCCTAAATTGATTTAAAAGAAAAGAGAATGAGACTTACAACATGAGGGTAGGCCCAGATGAAAATTGTTTGAAAACGACGATCGCGCCGAGATTTTTAAAATCGTATTGGGACTTATACAACGACTAAGGCCCACAAAAGTTTGTATTTATAAGGGATGGGACTTACACTCTATTAGAGGCCCATAGGTGTTTGTAAAATGTTTGAAAAAGATTAAAATCAAAGAAACCCTAATTTCATTTTTTAAAGTAATTTTTCAAAGAAAATTAACTAAAAATGATAAAAATACCAAATAATTTTAAATAACTTGTGATTTTTTGTTAAGGTTTGAAAAATGATGTTTTAATCACAAGATGATTTAAAACTCATTTGGTTTTGAAAAGATCAAGAGAAAAGAAATATTTTCAAATGTTAAAAAACAAATAAAATAAGTTCTTTATGAAAATATTAAATATATAAAATAAATAATATTTTTTGTGAAACTTTTGTAGGATAAAATATTTTAACATTTTTGTGAGTTTTCAAAAAAAGAATCAATCAAAAATGATAAAAAATGAGTGAGAAATTAATTTTTGAAGTTATTAAAAAGATGGTGAAAAAATGAAAGAAAATGAGTGGTAAAAAATAAGGACTGGTCCCCCCCCCCCCCCCCCCCAAGGCTTGAACTCACGCCCTTGGGGTGGAGAGTGTAAAATTATACCATCTGATCCATGTGCGTGGGCTGATAGAGAGTGATAACAATGAATAATATGTGAAGAAATCCTTTGAAAATGGTTTTTAAAAAGTATGAAAAGGTCTGGGGCGAGGGGGATTCGAACCCCAGACCTCTCGCTTGCTCATACACACACAAATACTAGTGTTTCCACTAGGGCGCAATGCCAATTCAAACATAATATGGCAAGTGTATAATATATATCAAAACTAGTTGGGTTTCTGAAGAATGGCGCCATGGCCATCTTCTTCCTTGGGCAAGCTACGTGAAGCAGGCTATCTCCCTCATTTCTCAACCATTTCACATGATCCAAAGATGAAAATCGTGCGTTTTAAACAAGGAACACAATGGCAATATTCAATTATGTTTAAATTAGGTGAATCAAAAGATAACATGTAAAAATCAGATGAACCCTAAAATATGCAAGAACTTAATGAAATCCTATACACGAATCATAAACAGCAATTGATTGAGGGCAAATGATCTACAAACATTCAGAAACACAATGGTAATTTGAAAATATGTTTATGATGCATGATTCATTAAATATGATAGGTTCAGGCTTACTTGTACAAGAGAAATTCGAATTCTCAGTTGTAGGTGTTTTTGAAGTGTGTGAGTGATCTGGACAGCTTCCTTAGGTGCAAAGGAATGTGTTTGAATGCTTAGAGTGGATTGAAATTAGCTGCAACTTGATGTGGCACCTCAACTGCAACTCTATCAAGAACTTGAGCAATTGGCTGGTGATTTTGTGAATTTGATGTTCCAGATGTTGTTTTAGTGTTTAGATCACCTACATATGACGTTTATGAGGTGTTGGCATGATTGGTTTGGTTTGAATCACTCTCAATTTCAAAACCCGATAGCGACTTGAGTTAGAAGGCAAATTTGGAGTAAAAGAGAGATTTTGAGTAAAGCATCAGTTTGGGTGCTTTGGTGTACTAAAACTGATCACAAATGAGCTCTAGTTATAGTAGAGCAAGTTTGTTTTGGCTGCAATAGTGAATGGAAACTGCAGCAGGTCTGTGGCAAATGGTGATCAAATGGAATCTCAAGTCTCCTCTAGCCATTGACTTGAGGTTAGAGCACAGACTATGAATCTTCTGTGGCAGGGATAAGGCTTAAATGAACTTGGATAACATTGTCTTGATGAATGCCACCTCTATGTATCCGTTAAATGCTTTGAAACAAAATTGACCATTTGAAGAATCTTGAAGTTTAGAGGTGTCATGCCTAAACATAGATTCATGGACTTGTGAGGCTTGTGGATCAGTGTTTGTCCCTTGGTTATTCCCTCTTGAGGTGTGCAGATGGATAACTATGCTTGTTATTACACAAAAACCAGAAATTTGACCAATGACCTATAATCTGGTTTGTGAAAAATCAGTTTTGGGGGTCAACTTCCCATGGATGTATCTCTTAGCTCAAGTTGAATTATAATGACTTCTTGTACTTTTTGAAAAGCTTAAATGATGTACTAAAACATTAAGGTTTAGAGTTTTCATTAATTTATCTTGGATCAATGTGAAAAATGCCTTGGAAGTTTGATGTTTTATGCTGAAATTACAAGGCAAATTTTCTACTAAGTGTTTTTTATCACATTTTGATTTTTCACCACTTTGATCCACTTCTAACTGAAAATCTATGAAGAATTAGAGTTTTATGTAGTTGAAGCTTTTGCAGAGGGTATGAACACGTACAAATCAGGCTTTGGATCACTCAAAATGGCTGCCTAGATTAAAAGTTATGGTCCTTGGAAGTTGTCACCAAAACCATCCAAATTTGGTAACTTAGAAAAAATTTCAATTTTTCAAGATTACCCCTTTTACAAGTTATCTTGGTTTCTTGATCAATTCTTGTTCAAATGACATTATAAATCATATTTTATGAAAATATGAGTCATAAGGATCATTTTTGCCAAAAAAAGTCATGTTTTGACTTTTGGCTCCGGAGCGGTTCGGCGCGTAATAAACCCTAATTCCCGACTTTTGGGGAATGCATCCTCTGAGGGTAATTTAGCTTTGAAAATGGATTCCTAGGGTTATTTTGAGCATATTGAGTCACATGTTGAAGTCTTGGCTCACCCTCTTGTGAAAATCTCACTCTGGAGGTCCCAGTCGTCCAAAACCCTAATTTGGCGATATCGGGTGTTTTGAGGCTCAAACCACTTGAGATGTGGCAACTTTTGTGCTTGATTTTTGATGTGAGGGTCCTCTTGATCCTTTTTGGGTGTTTTAAGAGGTTAGAAAAGTTGAAGACCATGTCCTTTCTTGATTGATCCTTTGTCTAAATGTTCTGGGAGGGCTCAAAACCCTAATTCTTGATATGTGGTGTGGATGCTCAACTATCTTTGGGAGATTGATGAGGCATGATGGTACATCCATATTGTGGTAATGATTTTCACAATTGGGAAATCTTGATGGTCAAAATTTGGGGTATGACAGATGCCCCTATTTAATCTTCTTGGACCTGAAGGTGTGAATGGCAAAAATATTCGGACGTTCAGAGTGTAAGAGGATTAAATATCAGAATACACGAAATATTGACGGTGATTACGAATGGCAGTTTGCCCGTCCATCTTCTTTTGCTAAATAACGATACTTAGAAAAGGGTGAAACCTCCCATCGATCCTGGTTTTCAGCCAAGGAACTGGTCTAAGTTTCTGAAATAAACTTCCCCTCGATCCTGGTTTTCAGCCACGGAACTGGTCTCAGTTTTCTGAAATAAACTTCCCCTCGATCCTAGTTTTTAGCCATGGAACTGGTCTCAGTTTCTGAAATAAACTTCCCCTCGATCATGGTTTTCAGCCACAGAACTGGTCTCAGTTTTCTTTTGAAATAAACTTCCCCTCGATCCTGGTTTTCAGCCACGGAACTGGTCTCAGTTTCTTCTTGTCGAGTTTCTTCCTTGACAAGGGATGCTATTTGTAGCGGTTTTCATCAAACTTCTCACCGAGTTTTTACTGGGGAGACGCCATTTGATGGAAAAGATTTGATGTCAGACTTGCTGGGGGAAACCCATTAGCCTGAGCTGTAGAGGTATGCAAACTTCTCTATTGGAGATGTCATTTGTTGACTCTACTGGGGAAAACGAGTCTCTTGAGAGACTGCTTTTCTGCTTGGGGATATTACATCATACTTTTCTTCGAGATCTTTTCGGAGAAATGTCATGTGATGCAATCCGGTTTTGAGGTTGTGATGACCTTGTTGACAGCAAACCTTTCAGAGAGAAACTGCTGTATTGCCGAGAGTCTTTGGTTAAGAGGCTCTCTCTGGGGATTTTCCTTAATCCGGGAAAGTGAATATATCATCTTCAATGGTGAAGAGTGACGTTTGTCGAATATCTCCTTACCTTTCAGAGGTTAAAGTTGTTAAAGTGGTCGGGGACCGGCTCCAATCCCAAAATAAACTGGGGGAGAAATTGCTCAGATGATTCACTTCCTGGCGAGGAAAGAACTTACAACTCGATTGATAATAGGACTTTTATCACTTGGGGAAATGAATATGACCAGAGTGATAGTAATGCGATATGATTATGAATGAGAATCACTAATGCATGATGTATGTATGTTTATGCTGACAAAACTAACGCGACATATAGACTAGTAGATAAACACGACGGATACTCGGCCACAGCGGGGAATAAAAAGTATCACTGGTTCAAAATAGCAATCCTGCCCTGCTTTGGAGAGGTAGTCCCTGTGGGGAAGAAAGAAACGTTAGTCAGACTTAGGAGGTAAGAACTCTGCCGGGGATGTCAGATGGAACATTCACATCTGACACAACTGATTCTTCACTCAGGTGCACTGGTTTAGAAGGAATACTTTGATTCTACACTTTGAGGTTCAATCGCTTTCGGAGAAACCCTCGATGTTCCTTTCGCGTTTATCAGTCAAAAGGAATTGCCATCTTTATTTTAAAAGCATAAATTTTTTGACAATTGCCATCTTTTTTTAAATTTATTTAGGCGAAGTATTTCTTGACTACATCAACATTCGTGGAGTAGACAAATTCCTCTCCATCCATTGTTGCGAGTCTCAAGGCGCCACCTGAGAAGGCTTTCTTGACCACATAGAGGCCGTCATAATTCGGAGTCCATTTGCCCCGGGAATCAGTGAGAAAAGACTGTATCTTATTGAGCACAAGGTCTCCTTTCCTGAAGACGTGGGGTCGGACCTTTTTGTCGAACGCCTTCTTCATCTCTGCTGATACAACTGACCATGGCATAGAGCCGTTATTCACTTTTCTTTGATCAGATTCAATTCGTCGTGTCAACTTTGACACCATTCAGCTTCTGTTAGCTTAGCTTCCATCAATACTCGGATTGATGGGATCTCTACTTCTATGGGGAGCACTGCTTCCATGCAATATACTAGAAAGAAAGGGGTTGCCCCTGTTGAAGTGCGGGCAAATGTGCGATAACTGTGAAGGGCAAAGGGTAGCATTTCATGCCAGTCTTTATAGGTTACAACCATCTTTTGAACGATCTTCTTGATGTTCTTGTTAGCCGCTTCTACCACCCGTTCATCTTAGGTCGGTATAGAGATGAGTTATGGTTTTCGATCTTTAACTCATCACACAACTCTTTCATTATCTTATTGTTCAAGTTAGATCCATTATCATTAATGATCTGGCTTGGAACACCATAATGGCAGATGGGATTGTTTTTGATAAACCAGACCACTACTTGTCGGGTTACATTGGTGTATGATGCTACTTCGACCCATTTGGTGAAGTAGTCAATGGCTCCAGGATGAACCGATGTCCGTTTGAAGCTTTGGGTTCAATCATGCCAATCATGCCGATTCCCTGTATAGAAAAACGCCAGGGAGAAGAAAGAACTTTGAGATGTGTTGGCGGTACATGGATTTTGTCTAAGTATATCTGACACTTATGACATCTCCTCATGTACTTGTAGCAATCAGATTCCATGGTCAGCCAGTAGTACCCTGCTCTCAAGATTTTTCTCGCCATTGTGTGTTCGTTGGCATGAGTGCGAAAGGATCCTTCGTGAATTTCTTTCATCAACATGTTTGCTTCTGGTCTATCTACGCATCGGAGCAAGACCATGTCAAAGTTTCTCTTATAGACTGTATCACCGCTCAGGAAGAAGTTGCCTGCCAGTCTTCTGAGGGTTTTCATATCTTTTCTTGATGCCCCGGGCGGGTACTCTTGTTTCTGAAGGAAGCATTTGATAGCGTGAAACTAAGGTTTATCGTCTATGACTGCTTCGATTGTGAAGATGTAAGCGGGCCTCTCAAGGCGCATTATGTCGATCTTAGGTACGTCATTCCAATGATTAATATCAATCATGGAAGAGAGAGTGGCTAGTTCATCAGCCATGTGATTTTCTTCACGAGGGATGTGATGAAACTCAATTCTGTTAAAGAATGGTACCAACCTTCTCGCGTAATCCTTGTAAGGAATCAGTCCTGATTGGTATGTGTTCCAATCTCCTTTGATCTAATTGATAACCAGGGCTGAGTCTCCATACACATCAAAGTTCTTGATCCTTAAGTCGATCGCTTCTTCGAGACCCATGATACAAGCTTCGTATTCGGCCTCGTTATTTGTACATGTGAATGTCAATCGAATGGTGAAAGGAATGTCGGTACCCTGAGGTGTTATGATGATTGCCCAAATTCTGTTTCTGTAGATGTTAACAGCTCTGTCAAATATTAGTCCCCATTGGGAACCTGGTTCTAGCCCTTCACTGGGTAGCGGTTCATCGCAATCTTTCATTTTCAAGTACATGACATCTTCATCTGGGAAGTCAGATCCGACTGATTCCTGATTGTCAATCGATTAATGAGCCAAATGATCGGCTAAAATACTCCCTTTGACGGCTTTCTGAGCATGGTACTCAATGTCATATTCTAATAACAACATCTTCCAACGGGCGATCCTTCCCGTGAGAGCAGGTTTTTCAAAAATATACTTGATCGGATCCATTTCGGTGATTAGCCAAGTAGTGTGACGAATCATGTACTGGCGAAGACGTTTGGCTATCCAAGCCAAAGTACAACAAGTTTTCTCAAGCATAGTGTACCTAGTTTCACAATCGGTGAATTTCTTGCTTAAGTAGTAAATGGAAGACTCTTTTCTTTTTGTTTCGTCTTGTTGGCCAAGTACACAACCCATGGAGTCTTCCAAGACTGTTAGGTATATGATTAGTGGTCTTCCTTCCACTTGAGGTGACAGAATTGGTGGATTCAACAAATACTCTTTGATACTGTTGAAGGCTATTTGGTAATCTTTCGTCCATACACAATCTTGATTCTTTTTTAGCAGTTTGAAGATTGGCGCGCACGTCGCAGTCATGAGGAATATGAATCTGGAGATGTAATTCAGACGTCCCAGAAATCCTCTGACTTGGTTTTCAGTCTTTGGTGAAGGAATTTCTTGAATGGCCTTGACCTTGTCAGGATCAACCTCAATTCCCTTTTGGCTGACGATGAACCCTAAAAGTTTTCCTGAGCGGACACCGAATGTGCATTTGTTGGGATTCAAGCAGAGTTTATACTTTCTCAGACGCTCGAATAACTTTGACAAGTGGGTCACATGCTTTTCTTCTATTTTAGATATGGAAATCATATCATCGACATACCCTTTGATTTCTTTGTGCGTCATGTCGTGAAACAGAGTCGTCGTGGCCCTTTGATAGGTTGCCCCGGCGTTCTTCAAACCGAACGACATTACCTTGTAACAAAATGTGCCCCATGGGGTTATGAATGAAGTTTTCTCCATATCTTGCGGCGCCATTTTGATTTGATTATAGCCCGAGAATCCATCCATGAAGGGGAATACTTTGAACTTTGACGTACTGTCTAACAGCATGTCAATGTGTGGTAGGGGGAAGTCTTCCTTTGGACTTGCTTTGTTCAGATCCCTGTAGTCCACACATATTCTAACTTTTCCGTCCTTTTTCGGAACTGGAACTATGTTGGCTAACCATTAAGGATATTATGAGGTGGCGAGGAAACCCGCATCAATCTGTTTCTGCACTTCCTCTTTAATATTGATAGTGTTGTACCCCAAATTTTTCCCTTAGATTCATTGATCTTCTGCATAACATTTCTATGTCAATCATTCCTGCATAACTAACCGCTTTATCTAGATTTTTCTTGTTGTTTCATTTGTGAACACAGGTACAGATGCAGAAGATTCAAGGTCTTAAAGGTTGTGCTGTGTGTGTGTATGTGGAGGATCTCTGGTCCTTGCAGCTGTGTTGGTTTGTGCCTTCGCCTCTGATCCCTAAACCACTACCAAAGCCTTTCTTCCCTCACATTTCTCAGAAACCTTCCCCCTATAGAAGATTAAGTCCTTGTACCCAATGGATATGATGATTGATCCTTAAAGACTAGTCACTGGTTGGATGGCAGTTATGCTGCAAGATGGCATCTCTCCTCCCTCCATCAGCTTCTTAAGGCTAAGTGATGTGTTTGCTTTTGTTTTCAATATCGTTCATCAAGGAAGTTCAATTTGGGAATAAATTAGAAGTCTTGATTCAAGTATGAAGCTCATGCCCTCTGTTTCCAGAAGAATTATTTGTTTCTTGAAGCTATCAAGTACCTTTTCAAGCAAGTTTGAAGATCTGAGAAATTAATGTTCAAGATACCTTGACCATTGATAGAAGGATTAATCAATTTCTATGAATGTCATTCATTTTATGGGATGCCTATCTCCCTTTTAAAGCGCGAGTTTTTTAGTGGAATTATGATCAAGAGAGTTTCATTTGGAACTTATCACCAAAGGCTTAAGTTTCTAAGTTTAAAGTCAAGGCATGCAAGGTTCAATTTGAGTTCAATTTGTGTTGAATTTCCAAACCATGAGAACAAGTTACCTTTCCTTTCCGAGATTCATATTCATCATAAGATTACAAGTTGTTACAAAATTCAAGGTTTAAATTTGAATTTCAAGAATTAAAGTGCAAGAGTTTATTTGAAAATTAAAACCAAGGGTTTGAAACGGAATTCATGAAGATATATTTTTAAAGTGTTTTATCAAGAATAGCTTAAAGTTCATGACTTAAATCTTGTTATCTTCCATATAAGTGATACAAATTCAAGGACCTTTTGCAAGTCAAACTCAATCCCAATCTTATTCAAAATCCAAGTTTACATGCCAAATTCCCATTCAACGTCAAGTCATCATTATCCAAGGTTCAAAGTTCTATTCTCAAGTTCAACTTCAACTCAAAGCATTATTCTAAGATTCAAGTTCAAACATCCAATACGTGAAGGATTGAATGATAAAATTTACAAATTCAAGATGTTTCCAAAAAAGGTTCACATGATTTCTAGACTCAAAGGTACAGAATTCAAGAATGTCACGTATCCAAGTGTGTGGTGCAAGATCTTGAAACTCCACTCTAAGGTACAAGTCATTATAATTCGGAGAATTACAAGAGCAAGTTATGATAATGAAAAAATGTGATGGATCCAACGGCCAACAAATCTGTCTCGGCGCACATTCCCAAATACAGGCTCGGTCACCTCTTCACTTGGCTTATTTGCAATCTCTCATTGCCATAAAGAGCTTTACTTGGAGACTTCATGGGGATTTCACTTTAATTACAGCAGGGGCCCCATCCAAAGCTAGCCTGTCCAGTACATTAAAGGTCAAATTAGGAAGCTTTTAACTATCATAATCAATTCAATTTTCTTCAATAGCAGCCTTTCAGAAACACACTAACCAACTGTTCAAAGAATCAAAGAGGGAAATCACTTATCATTATCCAGTCACGAAACATGCTTCAGACAACTTTAAAATTTTCCAAAACAGTACACAAGCATGTCAAAGGAAAGATGGAAAGGAATTCATCACCATGTTACACATAGTCAGACACAACATTAATTGAGAATCAACAGTCTTCAGATTTTGAAAGTAGGCAGACAGTGTTTACTTTCTTCCCAAACCCAAGCCAAACATGTCCCTTCGAAAATTGAAGTTATTCATTGAGTTACAAACATGCTAAAACCGAAAAGGAAAGAATTCGAAAGTGTTGGAACAATGTCTGAAATAAAATGGGAGCGTATTCATCATGAAATTATGTGTTCAAGGCAAAAATCCCAATTCATAAATCATTCCCAAAGCAAGATCAGACAGGATTTAAAGCATTCAAGACAGCTGCAAAGTTTTCCAAAACAACACTTGACAATGCAATTAACCACATTCAAGTTCAATGATTCACTTTCAATCATTCTAGGCCTATATAAAGAGGATTCACACGAGAAGCAGACATGGGGTCATTCATCAGTTCATTAGAAAACCATTTTCATCATACACCAAGCCATTCACAATTTGCACGACAAAAACATCATCAATGCATAACATCATACCAGAAAATTAAAAAAAAAACTCACATACATACATCAGTTCACACCAGAACTACACCAAACCACCAAGCTCATAACCTCATAAACCAATCTCGTAAACCAATCCGTACCAGAAACCAATCTCCCAAATCATTATAGAAACCATATAAGTACACAAACCATTCAAACTCACATAAACAAAATCACAAACTCATACCAAAAAATTCACAAACACACGCAGCGAAACACGGAGCAAAACCAACAACGACACACATACACACATCAAAAGAAGGAGAAGAATTCGAGAAAGAGTGAGTACCTGACTCAATCAATGCAGCGATGGACGGCCCTTTTCCTTTACCTCCTTTATTTTCTTTTTCGCATTCTCCGATCTTCATTGTAAATGTAATCAAACTCATAGTGGATTGGGGTACGGGTATGTTGGGGTTAGGGTTTGTGTTTGTTGATGTTTGAATTTGAGAGAGACGGGAGAGACGGAGCGGCCGCGCGTGAAGGGGTTCCTCAAACCCTAATTTAATCTTTTGAGAGAAGACGAACGATAGGGAACAAGAGAGTGGGATTCGTTCCATTCTTTTGTTGTTTCACTACTTTAATCCTGTACACCGCACCCACAATGCACCACCTTGCACCCTCGCTTTTTTATCCGTTTGATCACGTACACACACATCCACACGGGTGAGATCTGAGGGTCCACGATGGACCCTTTCTCCCTTTATGCACTAGATCCCTCCGTTCATTTTCTTTTTTTTCTTTTAACCTTTTTTTTATAATCTAATTTTTGATTTTTTATAATTAAAAAAACAAATAGTTTTACTCTAAGAATATAACTTAATTTTTTTTATGTATAACTAATTCCATATTTTAAAAGAGCTTTTTTAATTAGTAAAACCTTTTTTAATAAAAAACTATTTTATTTAAAAATACTAAAATTAAAAACCCTTTTAATTAATAAAAACTCTTAATAACTTTTTTCTCTCTTTTAACAAAACTTTAAAACCAGAATATTAAAACTTATTTAAATAATTAAAACCTGTTGAAAATAATATTAAGCATAATTATAAAATAAATGAACCTTTTATAGTAAACCTAAAAATTAACTTTTTTTCTTAAACCGTTCTCCGTCATAATCTCTCCCGCGAATGAGTGAATCGTACGTTGTGTGTATTAATATCTTGTTTGTGATTGATAGCATGCTCTGTTTATGCACTTGTTGGCTTGTTATTGATGTTTGATATGTGCATTACTTTGTATTCAAACCTTTCAAAACATGAAAACTCTCGATCCAACGTCGAGCCCCTTTTCTAGCATTTGTAAGTCGATCGCTTTCGGGCATCGCCATCAACCTTTTTGGTCACCATACACAATACTAGCCCATCTTTGCTAGTGCGCACAAACTAATCTAAGTTAGTCGTCCCCTCGATAATTCCAAAGGAAGGTCACCCAATATTGACTCAACGTCATAGGACTAACTTTAGAACCCTTGGCCTTAGGATTCGAAGTCGTCGTACTCCACGTCTCGCCGTAGACGCCTAGAATCTTAGCCTTAGGATCGGAGTCGCCGTACTCCAAATAAATGCTCTGCCGTGAACATTTATAAGCCTACCCCTCTTAAACCAACTACAACTTTAGGGTCACCGTACTCTATGTAATGTCTTGCCTTAGACATTACCTCCCCCTTGGAACCTTGACCACGTTAAGAAGTTCCTCTTCTCAGAACTACGCATACTCTGATTCCGTTCCCCTTAGGATATGTAGGCACACGATGCGATATCTTGCCGAGTATACTTAGATACTAACCCCTAGGGTTTCAGCCTTTTAGCATAACACCCTTAGCAAGCGAGTAGTAGATAACATAAATATAAAACAAGAGGTTCCCGTAGGGTACTACGGACGTTTAGGATGCTAATAGCTTCCCTAGGTGTAACCAACCCCCGAACGTTAGATTTTAGGTTTTTTCGCTTTTGAACCTTTCCTTTGGATAAATCAAAGACGGTGGTGAACACTTAAAGAAATATGATCCTAGTTAATTTAATAACTATGGCATCTAATTCTCATGGCAACAGAAATGGAGACTTCACTGGGGAAAAGAATAAAGAGGGTTCCCCCTAACTTGTTATTTATGTTATCTGTTTATACTTTTATATATCTGTATACTTGTTTATCTGTTTGCTTGGATCTTCTGTTTGGTAGGGTTGTTACACTTGAGTGGTGAGATAAGACCTAACCCGGATTTGAGAGCACATATAAGATAGGATCGTGGATATAGTCAAGGAGATTTCGAGGGAGTAATCCCAAAGAAGTCGATTTGAGATTCCATACTCAGTTGAGGCCCTCTCGAAGGTGGTATTTGTTGAATGAGCTATCGTGAATACATTACTACTTTTGACCTAGGATCCCGGGATATTGAGGACTGTAGTTACCTTTAACCCAACTTGGCCTTTTAGGATGTAGTGCGATGACTATGAGGGAGTAATCCTGAAATGGTTGATACGTGATACTACACTCAGACGAGATTCTCTTGAGAATATTGTTGACTACCAAGTAATTGGAAAATCGATAATATCCGAAAGATGAGTTGTAGACTCTGGGAACTTTGTAGAACCCGTTCGACAGGTATAATTAAAACCATAGTACATACCTTGGGAAGGGTAGACCTTGACTCCACGCTCGTGACCTCTCAACCTAAGGCTCTGTTTGTTTGCTTGTACCTTTGTGCCTATGTGAATATGTGCTTACCTGTGGTTGTTGCATTCATACATCTCATAAGCATCATATCATAAAGATTCATGGAACTTAGCACTATTTGTAGACATCATAGGGGGATATCATAGACTCTGAAAAAGAAAGAAAACGTTGCACTACACTTACAAGAGTCATGACCTGGACGATCTAGGGAGACTAGAGACTTTGCTGGCAAATGAAGAAAGGTTCAAGACCAGATATGGGAAGTCATTATCTCCGTTCTACCGCAGTCTATCACCATTCCTGATTACTAGTTGGTGCCAACTCATGAAGAATATTCTTAGTTGATGGAGTTACTAGTTTAAGACAAGTATCCATTTCTCAATTTCGGTTAATATTCGAGCTAAGATAACTATAAAAGGAGGAATTTTTGGGAAGAACCTATTTCTTGCAAGAAACGGAAAGCTCAAGAAGACGTCTCCCATTCTAATCATCAGTCAACACTTCGTCGACAAGCTTATCCTAGAAGAAGCTCAGTTGGAAGAAAGAAGTCAAAGGATTCAAGAAGACCGTTGGAAGAGTCTCTTTAGATCCATCATTATTAGCTTTTATTTAACTTTACGTTATGACTGTTGTAAGGCGTACAGACGCATTTTTATTTTCTAATAAATCAGTCTTTAGTATTCCGGTACTAATGATTGTAACTGACTTTTTTATGATTCTTAAAACGAGCCTTTTGGTATTCCGCAATGATTATAAATAGCTGAGTTTCCATGAATCTTGTTGTATAGCATTCGCATTATCTTTTCTCTCTCTATCAAGGAACTCAAAATTATTTCCAAGCATTGTACGATGGATTACGGAAAGAAAGGAATTTTGCCGTACACCTTCAAGGTTTTGAATGTTGAGCAGTTAAGGGAACTAGGAGGTCAGATCAAAGATCCTGAGGCGTTCACTACGAAGTATGGAAAGATCCTCCTTCTCTTGCATGTCCGAGTAGCTGCTGGTTTATTGGAGACGCTGGTCCAACTCTACGACCTGATCTATCACTGTTTCATCTTCCAAGATTTCCAGTTGATGCCTACATTGGAAGAGTATTCCACTCTGTTGGGTATCCCTGTCAAAGATTCACCTTCATTCTCCGGTGGAGAAGGAAGACCTAGCCAAGAAGACAGCGCAAAAGCGACGCGCATAAAGTTGAGATCCAAACTCATATGAGGTTCAGAGGAGGAATCGATGGTTTGCCTGCCCAATTCTTGTTCGAAAAAGCTCGACATTTTGCCAGTGTAGGGAACACTGGAGCGTTCGAGCACATCTTCGCACTGCTGGCCTATGGATTATCCTTGTTTCCAAATGTTGAAGATCTCATCGATGTCCACGCGATCAGGGTTTTCATGCCTAAAAATCCAGTTCCTACATTGTTAGCTGATGCGTACCATTCTATCCACTTGAAGGCTTTGTAGGGAGAAGGTCGGATTACTTGTTGCACCGCTATCCTCTATAGGTCGTTTATTTCGCACCTACTGAGGTCTACTAATTTCTGGGATGTGAAAGATGGTTCAGAATGGCCCGTGAAGTTCATGGCTCTTACTCACTCGGATATTATTTGGCATGATCCGATGTATGGAGGAATCCTCATAATTTATAGCTGTGGAGACTTTCCCAATGTGCCTCTTCTTGGTACAAAGGGATGTGTCAGTTGCAACCCCGTGCTCGCCCGTCGTCAACTGGGGCACCCAATGGAAAACGTACCCGATCCAGAAAGCCTGACAAGATTTTTTCTCTATCAAGGAGAGAACTTGAATTTGAAAACCAGAATTGTGTTTGCGTGGTGTCACATAAATAGGCAAAGAAGGACAGCAACAACGTATCCCGTTTGCTCAGTTACTGAAAAGTGCTTAGCCTGGGCACGTGAAATGGCTCTCATGCTGAGAATGCCTTATCCTCGTCCCAAACCTCCTGTGGTCAAATCAGATGAAGTTTCGAAGTTGAAGGCTGAAATAGAGAAGCTTACCTTGGACAAAGCAAAGATGCAACACCAGATCGACAGACTGATGGAAGAATTTCGTGGAAGACAAGGGGCATCATCTAGTGGATTAGACTCCTAGTTCCGTTATTTTCTGTCGCTTATGGAATAAAACTTTGGAGGTGTACTGGCCTTTTGAAAATTTTAATAAAATGTTATATCTACAACGACTGCAAATGTGATTTCGAGTTCCTTGATAGTTGCATCCTCGCATTTGCATCTCATATCATTTGCCTTTGCATTTTTCATTTCCTTCCCTTCTTTTTGTTTCCTTGATCTCGTCCATCCTCTGTTCACGACCCATCTGTTGAGTTCCCTTCAGCACTCTTTAGACTGGAAGCCAATTTTTGAAAGATCGTGAATTCAGAAGAGCATAGCCAATTTGCGACCAGAGCGGATCTTGAGTTCAGTCATCTTGTGGAAGCTATGACAACCTTGGCAATGAAAGATGTTAATACTCAAAGGATTGTTATGAACAACGTTACCCAAGCTCAATCTGTGTCGATCCCTGTTGAGGACCGGGATACACAAGAACATACTACCATCCAGGATAGACCTTCTCCTTTTGATGCTATGGAATATCGTAGCCCCGCATTCTCAGAGCCAGATTCCCAAGAGGTGACCCCTGAAGTGAAAACTGAAGATCCACGAGATGTTGAGATTTTGAAAAAATGTCGTGCTTTAGAAAAGAGACTTGACGCCATTAAGGGTTATGACGTTGGTGATCTGAACGCCTTAAATATGTGTTTGGTACCCAACCTTGTAATGCCTCCAAAGTTCAAGACACCAAAATTTGAGAAGTACAAAGGGACAGCTGTCCAAAGCAGCATCTGGTGGTGTTTTGTAGAAGAATAACGTCGTATGTCCGTAATGAACAACTTATGATCCACTATTTCCAAGACAGTCTGAGTGGGGCATCATTAAATTGGTATATGTAGCTAGAGAGTAGCGACATCCAATCATGGTCAGACCTTGCTAATGCTTTTATGAAGCAATACAACTATAATCTTGACTTGGCTCCCAGTAGCCTGCATTTGCTAGACCTATCTCAAAAAGACAATGAAGCCTTCAGAAAGTATGCTCAGAGGTGGAGAGAAGTAGCATCTCGCGTTCAACCGCCACTCTTAGATAAGGAATTGATTGACTGGTTCGTGGATACTTTGCATGGCCCGTACCGCAAAAAGTTGTTTAGCATTGTGACAAAAAATTTCTCTGATGTGGTAATAGTCAGAGAGCGCATCGAGATTGGTCTTAAGAAAGGAAAATTCGAGGTACCTTAAACATCTGAGCCACTGAGAGTGAATCAATCATCAGTTCTCAAGAAAATAATTCCATTGGGGAGTATCCCATATATCAGTCTCGGCGCTCACGCAACTCAAGTGCTCGGAGTAAGCTGTCTTTGGGGTCTCTACATCAGACACCTTTCTCTCTTCAGGGGCAGTATTCTTCTCCAAATCGAATACCTCCTCGGTATCGACAGTCATACCGCCATCGACCTCGTCAACATGCCAGACAAAGACTAAAGAAGCCGAGACATTTCACTTCGCTACCAATGCCATACAATCAGTTCTTGCCAGATTTAATAAAAAGTGGTTTGATAGTACCAAAGGAGCTGAAGCCAGTGCCTTTTCCATACCCTCCAGGTTTTGACCCTAAAGCCCGATGTGACTATCATGCTGGGGCACCGGGGCATTCAACTGACGACTGTAAGGTACTTTCGAGTAAGGTTCAGACTCTGCTAGACTCCAAAATGATTTCACTCACGCCTCATGGTGTTCAAATCAATACTCCTTCACCCAATCACGTGGGTTCATCAGTCCTAGTTATGGGAGAATTTACCGAGAGTGGATATGAAAATTATCCTCAGAACGATCTCGAAAGTCGATTTTGAAAATGGTTAGCTCAAGTGGCAAATAAAGAGGAAATCAGTCCCAGAAGTATCAGACTGTTTAGTTGTTTGCATTTTATCGCTTCCCTTGATTATTAAAGCATGTCTACATGTGAGAACTTGTTATTTTGAACGTTTAATGCAACAATAATGTTTGTTTCGAAGAAATCCATTCGCTTCGCTCATTTTTAAAACTGTTTACTATTTTATAATGCCAATACTACTGAATGAAGGATAATGATAAAAACGCAATCATCTCCTGCCGTATGCTTTTGAACAAAAACTCTGCTAATGATATAAGGCAATGTTTCAAACACCAGAGATAACCTCTCGTTAACCCTTTTGAGCCTCAAAATCAAAAGACCTCATTTTTTAACCTGGGGCAGGGTAACTCTCAAACAAAATAACCGAGCTTCCAAACTATCAAAATAAGAGTGGGTACAAGTAAGCTTTGACCCTCAACTTTCAAATAACTTCACAAAAAGGGTTGGGTACAAACAAACTTTGACCTTTATACCTTTTTGCTTCTTAAACCAAATCACTACTTACAACCTACAAAAGACCTTATTGAAGCAATGTTCATTTCAAAAGCATACTCGATGAGATAATGTTTCCTGACTCCTAAGAGCTACGCTTAAAGTTCGCATTGGCTTTATAAGAAAGAAAAATAATGTCATATCCTAACTAGTGGTTTAGTCACAAGTTTGCGATATGCTTTCTCCATAAAACTTTAAGACAAACATGACGTTGTGCTAGCAGTTTCAGAATTTGCATTTTCTGCATGGTAATATTGCTTAATATCATAGAAGCGTGCCTGCAAACAGCTACGAGGAGTTCAATGCCCGATTGGAACATTTGTTGAAGATGGTTTTATATCTTAAGACAACCAATTTGGGGCATATTACCTGAAGACTCACCTGAACAGAGGCAAGATGTTTTTTCAGTTTGTTACCTTCACAAACTGACTTACCTAAGGGGCAGATTTTGAAGATTCAATGTACAGAATATTGTCTATCTGAGCGAGTTACGTCAAGATTCTACAAATCTCTCAAGAGTTTGAAGACACTGGGTTATTTTGAATGCCGAGTTTTCTGTAAAATCCTTTTGAGATGACTCCTTTTCAGAATCAGGCAATCCAGGACAGCTGAGAATTGAAGACTTCTTCAACATTTGTTATTTGAAAATGGCGACGACCATGCAAGTCAAAGCTACATTAACTTTATAGCATTCTTCACATAATTTCCCGAAGAGTTCATGTTTCTAATGGTATGATATTCCCCAGCATATTCTCACTACAAGAAGTCATGACGATTCCCCAATGAATCATTATTTCAAGCAGTTCTGACAAGATCGGTACAAAATTTCAGCATCTGATTGACCTAAGGATCCCCAGTGAATCTCATTGGCATCAACCTTCCCCGATGAAGAGAGTGTTTATTTCACTCTTCAGTGTCTTCCCAGGATTTCAATTTTCCTCAACAGGGATGTTCATTTCATCCCCACCGAAGTCTAGGCTCTGACGTCTGCAACTACAAATCTGGTACAAGCTTCCACAACGAAGCAGTGGATATTTATCTTATCCTCGTGAAGCCTCATCTATGGCATATACTACTACATTCTCACTTCAGATTATCTCAGTTATAATGAATATTTATTTCATTCCCGTGGCATCTATTACTTCATTTCAGCTCACTTCAGGTTATAGTGGATATTTATTTTATCCTCATCGAAGTCTCTCTGATCACGACTTTGATCCGTTCCCAGTGGATCTTACTCTCATCCAGAAGAATCATATTTCATCTTGACGATCCCTAAGTGAATTCACAATATTACATCCCCAAATGGATTACTATCTCCCCAAAGAAGTTGGATCTTTTGGCTCCACATATGGATTTTATACAAGCTTGACAGATGTATCTCTCGTGCAGAGGATGAACGGGCTTCCTCGACGAGATGATTTTTATTTCCTTTTTCATTCGTTCATTTTGTCAGCATGAGCATAAGCATGGCATGACATCATATGCATCGCATTTGTGCGTGCTTGCCTTCTATTTATGCTTGTCGCTTTATCCTTATCTGTGATTATGTTTGCACCAAGTTTAAGGTTTGTCCGATCTCTCCAAGTAGATTTGTCAACCCTTAGGCAGAAAATGCTAACCTTTCGAAATTCCCCACCGAGTTCGACCCTCGTGGACGATGGTTATTTCAGTTGTCTTTTCCCATGATTGGATAAGATAAATCCCCATTCGAGTTCATTCCTCGATGGTGGGTTTTGTTTGACAGCTTCTTTCTAGTTTGATCCTAGATTGAACTTTGGTCTTTGACAACTTGCCTTCAGGGCGCCAAGCTGGGTTTAAGCGTGCACTTATGTTGCTCTATGCCTCGCCGTGGGTACCTTTTTTCGAGTCATCGTTCTCTATGCTATATTTTGCCTCGTTGTGGGTACATTATTTTATTTCGAGTCGCCATGCTTCTTGCCATTTTTTATTTTGAGTCGCCGTGCTCCTTGCTATTTGTTTTTATTTTGAGTCGCCGTACTCCATGTTATATTTTGTGAGTCGCCGTTCTCCATATCTGTTATTGGTGGTGTGTAAGTCCCGTGCAACGATAAGTCACAGGGCGTTTTCCCATGATGTCCATTTACTTGGCATACAGAGGAGTTTAATTACCCTGTATGTTTTCTGATGGTTCCTGAAGATCCCGTTCGATCTCTTCATTTTAAGGAATTTCCAGAATTTTGTTTCTTGATGGTTCCTGAAGATCCCGTTTGATCTCTTCATTCGTGGAATTTGCAGGCGTGGGATGTTATTTCTTATTGAAAACTCCAGCTTGGTGTTTGCATGATCCTACCGCTATATGGATCCTGCCTTATCTTTTTGTATCTTAGATATGAACTTGTCACGCTTGAACTAGCTGGGTTGTCGCCTTCAGAATCCCCAGTGTTGCTTTCCTTTCCCCAGTGCGTCTGGTCGTCCCCAGTGAGTTTGTTACTCGTGGTGTTCGCGTTCCTCTCCGCGTTGGCTTCTGTTTTCGTTTGCATCTCGTGTTTATCATCCCATCATATTCATCATGCTAGAGTTCATGGCATGCCCACATTCATAGGATAAGTTTTGTCCTTAACATTGCATGTCATTGCATCTAAGGGCAAAATTTTTGGTTATCTGTATTTAAATATCTTTCACTGTGACCTATTGAAGATTTCATCGTTCATGTCATCCGATGACGATATTTAAATAGGGGCAACTGTTGTACCCCAAAATTTTCCCTTAGATTCATTGATCGTCTGCATAACATTTCTATGTCAATCATTCATGCATAACTAACCGCTTTATCTAGACTTTGCTTGTTTGTTTCATTTGTGAACACAGGTACTGATGCAAAAGATTCAAGGTCTTAAAGGTCGTGCTGTGTGTGTGTATGTGGAGGATCTCTGGTCCTTGCAGCTGTGTTGGTTTGTGCCTTCGCCTCTGATCCCTAAACCACTACCAAAGCCTTTCTTCCCTCACATTTCTCAGAAACCTTCCCCCTATAGAAGATTAAGTCCTTGTACCCAATGGATATGATGATTGATCCTTAAAGACTAGTCACTGGTTGGATGGCAGTTATGCTGCAAGATGGCATCTCTCCTCCCTCCATCAGCTTCTTAAGGCTAAGTGATGTGTTTGCTTTTGTTTTCAATATCGTTCATCAAGGAAGTTCAATTTGGGAATAAATTAGAAGTCTTGATTCAAGTATGAAGCTCATGCCCTCTGTTTCCAGAAGAATTATTTGTTTCTTGAAGCTATCAAGTACCTTTTCAAGCAAGTTTGAAGACCTGAGAAATTAATGTTCAAGATACCTTGACCATTGATAGAAGGATTAATCAATTTCTATGAATGTCATTCATTTTATGGGATGCCTATCTCCCTTTTAAAGCGCAAGTTTTTTAGTGGAATTATGATCAAGAGAGTTTCATTTGGAACTTATCACCAAAGGCTTAAGTTTCTAAGTTTAAAGTCAAGGCATGCAAGGTTCAATTTGAGTTCAATTTGTGTTGAATTTCCAAACCATGAGAACAAGTTACCTTTCCTTTCCGAGATTCATATTCATCATAAGATTACAAGTTGTTACAAAATTCAAGGTTTAAATTTGAATTTCAAGAATTAAAGTGCAAGAGTTGATTTGAAAATTAAAACCAAGGGTTTGAAACGGAATTCATGAAGATATATTTTTAAAGTGTTTTATCAAGAATAGCTTAAAGTTCATGACTTAAATCTTGTTATCTTCCATATAAGTGATACAAATTCAAGGACCTTTTGCAAGTCAAACTCAATCCCAATCTTATTCAAAATCCAAGTTTACATGCCAAACATTCAACGTCAAGTTATCATTATCCAAGGTTCAAAGTTCTATTCTCAAGTTCAACATCAACTCAAAGCATTATTCTAAGATTCAAGTTCAAACATCCAATACGTGAAGGATTGAATGATAAAATTTACAAATTCAAGATGTTTCCAAAAAAAGTTCACATGATTTCTAGACTCAAAGGTACAGAATTCAAGAATGTCACGTATCCAAGTGTGTGGTGCAAGATCTTGAAACTCCACTCTAAGGTACAAGTCATTATAATTCGGAGAATTACAAGAGCAAGTTATGATAATGAAAAAATGTGATGGATCCAACGGCCAACAAATCTGTCTCGGCGCACATTCCCAAATACAGGCTCGGTCACTTCTTCACTTGGCTTATTTGCAATCTCTCATTGCCATAAAGAGCTTTACTTGGAGACTTCATGGGGATTTCACTTTAATTACAGCAGGGGCCCCATCCAAAGCTAGCCTGTCCAGTACATTAAAGGTCAAATTAGGAAGCTCTTATCTATCATAATCAATTCAATTTTCTTCAATAGCAGCCTTTCAGAAACACGCTAACCAACTGTTCAAAGAATCAAAGAGGGAAATCACTTATCATCATCCAGTCACAAAACATGCTTCAGACAACTTTAAAATTTTCCAAAACAGTACACAAGCATGTCAAAGGAAAGATGGAAAGGAATTCATCACCATGTTACACATAGTCAGACATAACATTAATTGAGAATCAACAGTCTTCAGATTTTGAAAGTAGGCAGACAATGTTTACTTTCTTCCCAAACCCAAGCCAAACATGTCCCTTCGAAAATTGAAGCTATTGATTGAGTTACAAACATGCTAAAACCGGAAAGGAAAGAATTCGAAAGTGTTGGAACAATGTCTGAAATAAAATGGGAGCGTATTCATCATGAAATTATGTGTTCAAGGCAAAAATCCTAATTCATAAATCATTCCCAAAGCAAGATCAGACAGGACTTAAAGCATTCAAGACAGCTGCAAAGTTTTCCAAAACAACACTTGACAATGCAATTAACCACATTCAAGTTCAATGATTCACTTTCAATCATTCTAGGCCTATATAAAGAGGATTCACACGAGAAGCAGACATGGGGTCATTCATCAGTTCATCAGAAAACCATTTTCATCATACACCAAGCCATTCACAATTTGCACGACAAAAACATCATCAATGCATTACATCATACCAAAAAATTCAAAAAAAACTCACATACATACATCAGTTCACACCAGAGCTACACCAAACCACCAAGCTCATAACCTCATAAACCAATTCGTACCAGAAACCAATCCCCCAAATCATTACAGAAACCATATCAGTACACAAACCATTCAAACTCACATAAACAATATCACAAACTCATACCAGAAAATTCACAAACACACGCAGCGAAACATAGAGCAAAACCAACAACGACACACATACACACATCAAAGGAAGGAGAAGAATTCGCGAAAGAGTGAATACCTGACTCAATCGATGCAGCGATGGACGGCCCTTTTCCTTTACCTCCTTTATTTTCTTTTTCGCATTCTCCGATCTTCCTTGTAAATGTAATCAAACTCATAGTGAATTGGGGTACGGGTATGTTGGGGTTAGGGTTTGTGTTTGTTGATGTTTTAATTAGGGAGAGACGGAGCGGCGGCGCGTGAAGGGGTTCCTCAAACCCTAATTTAATCTTTTGAGAGAAGACGAACGAGAGGGAACAAGAGAGTGGGATTCGTTCCATTATTTTGTTGTTTCACTGCTTTAATCCTGTACACCGCACCCACAATGCACCACCTTGTACCCTCGCTTTTTTATTCATTTGATCACATACACAGACATCCACAAGGGAGAGATCCGAGGGTCCACGATGGACCCTCTCTCCCTTTATGCACCGGATCCCTCAGTTCATTTTTTTTTTCTTTTAACCCTTTTTTTATAATCTATTTTTTGTTTTTTTATAATAAGAAAAACAAATTGTTTTAATCTAAGAATATAACTTAATTTTTTTTATGTATAACTAATTCCATATTTTAAAAGAGCTTTTTTAATTAGTAAAACCTTTTTTAATAAAAACTATTTTATTTTGAAAGTACTAAAATTAAAAACCCTTTTAATTAATAAAAACTCTTAATAACTTTTTTCTCTCTTTTAACAAAACTTTAAAACCAGAATATTAAAACTTATTTAAATAATTAAAACCTGTTGAAAATAATATTAAGCATAATTCTAAAATAAATGAACCTTTTATAGTAAACCTAAAAATCAACTTTTTTTCTAAAACCGTTCTCCATCAGAATCTCTCGCGCGAATGAGTGAATCGTACGTTGTGTGTTTTAATATCTTGTTTGTGATTGATAGCATGCTCTATTTATGCACTTGTTGGCTTGTTATTGGTGTTTGATATATGCATTACTTTGTATTCAAACCTTTCAAAACATGAAAACTCTCGATCCAACGTCGAGCCCCTTTTCTACCCTTTGTAAGTCGATCGCTTTCGGGCATCGCTATCAATCTTTTTGGTCACCATACACAATACTAGCCCACCTTTGCTAGTGCGCACAAACTAATCTAAGTTAGTCGTCCCCTCGATAATTCCAAAGGAAGGTCACCCAATATTGACTCAATGTCATAGGACTAACTTTAGAACCATTGGCCTTAGGATTCGAAGTCGCCGTACTCCACGTCTCGCCGCAGACGCCTAGAATCTTAGCCTTAGGAGCGGAGTCGCCGTACTCCAAATAAATGCTCCGCCGTGAACATTTTTAAGCCTACCCCTCTTAAACCAACTACAACTTTAGAGTCACCGTACTCTATGTAATGTCTTGCCTTAGACATTACCTCCCCCTTGGAACCTTGACCACGTCAAGAAGTTCCTCTTCTCAGAACTACGCGTACTCTGATTCCGTTCCCCTTGGGATACGTAGGCACAAGATGCGATATCTTGCCGAGTATACTTAGATACTAACGCCTAGGGTTTCAGCCTTTTAGCATAGCACCCTTAGCAAGCGAGTAGTAGATAACATAAATATAAAACAAGAGGTTCCCTTAGGGTACTACGGACGTTTAGGATGCTAATACCTTCCCTAGGCATAACCAACCCCCGAACCTTTGATCTTAGGTTTTTTCGCTTTTGAACCTTTCCTTTGGATAAATCAAAGACGGTGGTGAACACTTAAAAAATACGATCCTAGTTAATTTAATAACTATGGCATCTAATTCTCACCGCAACAGATAGCCATATCTGGGTGAGTCCGTCTCAACTTTTGTTTCACCGACGGAAATTCTGACTTCAACAGTAGATGATGTTTTACGATGCTGGTATCCAGCCCTGGCATGTCCTGATATAACCAAGCAAATACATCGGGAAACTCTTTGAGAAGTTCTATCAAGCCTTCTCTGAGAGTTAGACTGAGCAGTGCCCCAATCTTGACTTCTTTCCTTTCTTCCTCTGATCCCAAATTGACCGTTTCCAACGGTTCTTTGTGAGGTTCAATGAACCTTTCCTCTTGCCTGAGTAATTGGGAGATCTCTTCTGGAATTTCTGCGTCCTCTTCTTCTTCAGCTTCAAATACCGAGAATTCAAAGTTGGGAGAAGGCATTGGATCGTATGTTTCAACGGGATTTAAAACAAGTAATCTGCATGACGCGATGATTCATTTTTTAGAAGAGATAGAGAGAATACAAGTGTGTGTGCAGTGTATTTTTTTTTAAAAAAATGCTTGTTTTTATTTATTTTTGGGCTGTTTTAGGATTACCATTTTCTGAAAAGCGAAAAATGAAAACAACAATAAATGTGGGAATTACAGAACGACGTTATTTATTTATGATTTGTCGATTCTTGAAATACAACCCTATAAAACAAAACTCTGTCGCTTTGGGAAAAGCGAAGAGGGTTATTTACAGAAAGGTGAGCCCGATAAAAACATCTGTTTCACCTGGGCAGGGTGAAAGGTTAAAACAAAGATGGCAATTACTTAGACTTGTGGACGACTTTTGGGACATCGACAGCAATCCGTTGGCGGCGAACTCCTCGGTGAATCACAAAGTCTGGTACCTTCTTTCTTGGTTTGTCCTCAGAAATGACGCTGATTTCTGGCGGAGCAAGATTGTTGGAGTCTTCCTCCCATGCAGAGTTATCATAAACGAACTCTTCTATTGTATCTTCCTTAATGTTTTCACTCTCAGGCGTATCTCCCCATCCAGTTGGCTGGATGTCTTCGAGTCTGATATGAGAGCTTTCAGGAGCGGTGTACTTGACCAAGAAATCGTACTTGCCACTCGGTTGTCCTAAGGTGTTCCATACTTCTATGGGGATAGAGGAGTCATCCTTCTCAATGACGTTGACCTCAGGAAAAGCATAGTTGATGAATTCTTGTCCTACAATCTTTGCAGATTCATCACTGTGCTGGATATCTTTGAAATATCCTGAGTAATGATCCTAGGACTCGGTGGGAATGAGGGTGTTCCTTCTAATATTACTCAGCTGATAGGCATCATTTGGATGACTCTTCTACCCCAAGTCTTCTGGGTACGGCTTCCAGATAGGCAAGTCATCCAGGGAATCATAACCACAGTTATCTTTCATTAGATTGCCTTCCTCTAATGAATTAGGTGGAGTACGACATCCTTCGGGATCACAATCTCCATAGATCATTCGAATGCCTGATCTTGGTATATATCTCGGGCATTGCTTGGGAAAATAGAATGGCGTGTGCGTTTCTTCTTGAGACATATAACCGTTGTCGTTGAGATAAGATTTCCATTCCTCGTCTGTATCAGAGGAGTCACTCTTATCGATGGTGTGTACTTCTTGAGACACTGGGTGGAGGAAGCCTCCACTGTGGAAAAAGTCCTGAATGGGATGAAAACTTTCATCTTTCTTGGTAGTCTGGGTACAGGCTGAGGAGAAACCAAGACCTTTCTTTGTCTTGTTATCCGTAGGAATTATGAGATGTCCCCATCCTTTTGTGTCGTTATTCTCGATCACTTTGAGAGCGTCTTTGTATGAAGAAATCGACATCCATTTTTCTGGTCGATTCTCGCTGCTTAATGCCAGTGCTTGAAACTGGGTTCCAACAACCTCCTCGGGTTCTACATAGGAAAATGATGATAAGTTGCTCACTATTAAGGCTTGCTCTCCGCAGAATGTGACTCGCTTATCATTCTTGATGAACTTCAGCTTCTGGTGAATTGTCGAAGTGATTGCCCCAGCTTCGTGTATCCAAGGTCTTCCTAATAAACAGCTGTAGACTGCCTGGATATCCATGACCTAGAAAGTGACTTGGAAAGTGTGAGGACCGATGGTTATGGGAAGATCAACTTCGCCGATAACTATTTTTCTAGATCCGTCAAAGGCTTTGACGATGGCCTCGCTGCCTCTCATCGGAGATCCTTGAAATGATGGTCGTATCAGAGTTGATTTTGGCATAACATTCAGAGCTGATCCTGTGTCTACCAGTATGTTGGCTAGAGCATCGCCCTGGCAGTTGACTGTAATGTTAAGCGCCATGTTGTGATTCTTGCCTTCTTCCGGCAGTTCTTCATCACTGAATCCTAAATTGTTGCAGGAAGTGATGTTGGAAATGATGTTGTCAAACTGTTTTACTGTCACATCTTGTTCTACGAAAGCTTGCTCCAAGACTTTTTGTAGAGCCTCCCTATGAACTTCGGAAATAAGTAGGAGAGATAGCATAGAGATTTTAGATGGAGTTTGAAACAGTTAGTCTACAATGTTGTACTCGCTTCTCTGGATTAGCTTCAGTATCTCATCATTGTTCTTTGTAAGTTCCGGGTTACTGGACTGCCCGATTTGTTGATTGGGAACTTCTGTTTGAGGTTCCTTTTCTTTGGTGGATTCTCCAACTCCTTTGTTGAAGATCCGACCGCTCTGTGTGACTCGACTGATGTCGGAAATGTTTACGACGGAGGGTAATGGAGTTCCCTTTCCATTTTCGATGGTTGTCGCACCGTACATGTAAGGGATAGCCTTTTCTGATTCGTACGGTATTGGACCTGGTATGTAGATAACCACAGGAGCTTTCTGATTTTTTTGACCATTATAGGTAACTTCAATCGGTTCCTGGTTAGGAATTTTTCTACTGTCCAGAGGAATTATTGATTCATCGAGTAAAGGGATTATAGCACAAACGTCTTTGGTCCTTCCACAATCGGAGATTACGACAACGTTTTTGTTTTGATCAAGGAAATAGTCTAGTATCCCATTGGTCGACTAAGTACTTGAACATGGTTGAATCTATTTGCGATCCAACTGACTTTGAAGATCTGCTCATACGAGGTAGTATCCTTGGTTGTTCTCTGAACAAACTCTACAGCGCTCGTAGTTGTGGAGTGGCACCCGGCCACGCCCGCTTTATATGCAGTGCAACTTTACTAGATCTGTTTTCATCGAGCAGACATCCTGAATTTGATGCCTACCAGGATTCCCGTCAGTCATACTAATCTGTTGTGTAGCTTCATCCAAGTAGATTGGAAGCCACCAGTGGTCCAACAAGTGTTGAAGCGTTCTTTGGACAAGTGCACATCCTTGATTGTTTTCACGACATTCTTCACAGTTTTGATAATCATGTGAAGCCAAAAAGTCGAGCCTGACTTGCTTAGCATGTAGTTCTACTAGACTGGTATTCATCAAGCGTATGTAAAAGATCTGAACCATATTAACCTGATGGTTACTTCTATCACAGTAGTCTTGAATTCATCCAAGATCCATCTGACGTTGGAGAGGCTATTGTACAAAAGAGCATCCCTGATTGCTTGTTGAGCAAATCGGACAGGTATTGTAATCGTGTCGTGGTAGATTATGGTATTGACTTTGCCTTGAATGCATCGCCACTAAGTTGACGTTCATTGCACGGATGTCGTGGTCCTGAACAGTGTTGGGATTTGCATGAGCCATGTTGACCTCGCGAATTCGGTGATCTTGAATCCAGCCTAGATCCATTTGTTCTTGTAGAGCTGATTGCACTACGGAACACCCTTTATTATTCTTTGAGCAGATATCACACTGGTGATACTTATGAGGCGGTACATGACCGTACCTGCTCTATCTACAATGCATCATGACCAGATTGGTTCCTAATAGGAGTACATTGTGAATTTGATAACTGCGGCTAAATTCTTCCTCTATCAAATTTATTGCAGCCTTCTCATGTTATGGCAACGGGTTCGTCTGAACATTTGGATTAGTATCTTTGAAATATAGGACCCCGTTCCTGATAAGCTTCTGTACATCAGACTTGAAGCTGATACAGTTCTCAATGTTGTACCCTGGTCCTCCTTGATGGTAAGGGCAAGTTTGATCCGCTTTGAACCAAAAAGGCGGATTTTACGGTACTACAAAAGGAGACCTGGTTGGTCACGCCCCTTGGCCAGTAGAAGTGGAAATAGTTCTGCGTACAACATCGGTATAGGGTCAAACCCAGATGGTTGTGTTGTACGATTACTGCTTTTGTACTGTGGACGAGCCTGTTGAAGAGGCGACTGTGTCCTTTGCTAATATTGTTGTTGACTTGGTTGGCTCTGAGCAACCTGAGGTTGATAAGTTGAAATCGGCAGTGGGTAGATAACAGGAGTTACTGCCGCTACTGGTTGATACCTTCGCCTTTGCTTTCTGAAAGAGATATTACCAATATCTTGCTCTTTTTTCTTTTGGAAAGTACTACCGTATTTCTTAGTACTGCTTGACGGTTCTGTACCTTTGACCAATCGTCCTTCTCGGACTGCCTCTTCAAGGCGTACTCCCATGTTCACCATCTCAGTGAAGTCGCTGGGCGCACTGGAAACCATTCGATCGTAGTAGAACGAACTCAAGGTTTTCAAAAAGATCATTGTCATCTGTTTTTCCTCAAGAGAGGGACAAATCTGAGCGACAATTTCACGCCATCTCTGAGCATATTCTTTAAAAGTTTCTTTGTCCTTCTGCGACATTGCTCTGAGTTGATCCCTATCTGGTGCCATGTCCAAATTGTATTTATACTGCTGAACGAAGGCTGCCCCAAGATCTCTGAAAGTACTTATCCTGGTGCGGTTTAAACCTATGTACCATTTGAGTGCGGCACCGGTTAAACTGTCTTGGAAGTAACGGATCAGTAGTTGTTGATTTTCTGTCTGGGTTGACATTTTTCGAGCGTACATCACCAAATGACTTTGAGAGTGTAGCGGTAAAAATCGTGAGTGTAAGCTATTGATTAACTTAACACATAAAGCAAGAGTCACCACCGCACTTTTATTTATTCCACAAAGGAAAAGGAAAAAAGAGCAAATAAATCCTAAGAAGTCTAAAAAAGCAAAAGCTAAAGAAGACAAAGAGAAATGGGTAAGGGGGGTTGGTTACGCAATGGGAAGGTGTTAGCACCCAAAATGTCTATAGTACTCTATAGGAACCCTTTGAAATATTTATCGCTTTCGGTCTGAAAATGGTTTGCTTGAAAGAGATTGGGGAGATGAGAAGAGAAATATTTTTTTAATATTTTTGTGTTTGGAGAGACTTATCGCCTCATGCCTACGTACCCACGATGTGCAATGTAGGATCAAAACCCCGTAGTTCGTGTTACAAAGAACAAAATTGGTTTGTTTTGGTTGATTTTAAGTGTAAAGACAAGTCGTCATTTCCAAACTAATAATTCCGCTTAAAGAAATGAATCATGTATGAACTTATGAAAAAGTTTTAAAGCAAAAGTGCATAAGGCACAAAAAAGAGTTTAATGAGTTTTGTATTTTTTATGTTTTTTCACGAAATGGTCAAAATATGATTAACATTGATTGACATTTATTAAATAAAAACAAAGTTTGAAAATCACTTGACCGAAATCAAGGTTTTATTATGAAAGCGGTTTTAATTTTGAAAAACAAGAAGATTTTGAAAAAGAGAGGAGATTTTGAAAATTGAAGAAGGGGAGGAGAAGAAGTGACTATCCTAAAGCATAAAGAAAAAGCTAAGGATAAGAAAGATCTAACCACAAAATGTAGCTATCTTCACCATAAACCAAGCAAAAGCACAAGGCTCCAAAGTCTTCAAACCATAACTCCAAAGCAAAGGGAAAAGGTCCTAGTTCTAAGTCCAAAGATCCAAGAATAGTATTGAAGTCCAAGGTCTAGGTACAAAACTTCATGTCCATTGCAAAGGATAGTAACCATAGTCCAAGATTAGAAGCACAAGTTTTTTAGAGGTTTTGGCCTTTATTAATATTTTTGGTCCAAGTGGACAAAGAGAAAAAGGCATAAGCATAAACATGTGTCCAACGGACAAAGGAAAAATTGCGGAAACATAAACATGTGTCCAACGGACAAAGGAAAAATATGTGGAAGCATAAACATGTGTCCAACGGACAAAGGAAAAATTGCATAAAAGTAAAAGAGAGATAGGGAGCGAGAAGGAAACGTAAAAGTTAGAAGTTAGTTGTTAGTAGCACAAGGCTCTAGTGCCATAAGCCTTCAAAAAGTAACACCGATTCCGTTTCGCGTTTTGAAATATAGTGATTAACCAATGCACTTAGGCCAAAGTTAGTGAAGTCTTGACAGAATATTGGTAGAACCAAAGCCTCTACAACGCCAAGTTTCAAAGATTATGGACCTAATGCAAAAAATCAATCAAAATGGGGTTGACGCGGCCAATCAAGGTCCGGACCACGAAAGTTCAAGTTCCGAATTGGATTGAAAGGGACAAATGTTGTGCTATGTTAAGCAATCGTCGAGTAATTTACAGAGTAATTACCCTACAATGAGGTCGGTCAATAGCTCTTTGTGCTAATACATGCTAGATGAACGATATGTAGATCATCATCCGAAAGCAATACCGCACGAAAAGAAAAGAGGTAGCGATCTCGTCTTGATCAAGAATTCAACAAAGGAATTCTAAGATCCATAAGACTTTCATCAATCAAAAGAAAAGAGAAATAGATGAAGAGAAAGCCAAATTAAACCACACAATTATGTGATCTAAGGCTAAGAACAAAAGAAGGGAAGAAAATGGAAAAAGGAATCAAAACAGTCCCAAAAACAAGGCAAAAAATGCATTATGTTTTGAAGTAACCGGTTACAACATATCTGCTAACCGGTTACTTAGTTCAAAATAAGCGCAGTTTTTCAAAATTAATACAGAGTAACTGGTTACAGCATATTTGCTAACCGGTTACTCTGCACCAGAATGCAGAAAATTGTGCAAAATTCAGCATGATCCACTTTCAAAACTTTTTCAAACACCTTGTGATCATGGAACTGAAATTCCACGAAATTCAAAGTATAATAACAGCAAAAACCAGCAATTAAACACAATTACAAGATCCAAAGGATCAAGTAATAAAGATCTCCAAAGATCTACATTATGGAAGATGAAGATGAAGCTTCAACAATGGTGAAAGATGAATTACCATTTCAAATATGAAAATTCCTTCAAATTGCTTCAAGATCCAAACACCAAAGCCTTGATCTATGAGAATTGATGAAGAAAACAAGTTTGGATGAAGGTTTAGCTCAAAGTTGAACAAGATTCAATGTGAATTCTTGTTAACTTTCAAAAGAAGAAATGTGAGCTTTGAGTGAATTTTGGTGGTTGGGGAGAGAAATTGCAAGAGGTTTGTTGGCTATCAAAAGCTTGTGAAATGAATGAAATGAAGCCTCTATTTATAGAGTTTAGGCTTGGAAATTTGGTGGTTTGGAATTAGGATTGGAAGATCAAAATTATGATTGGAATTCAAATTTGGAGGGAAATCACAAAAGAGTGGTGATTAGTGATGGTACATGGTGGGGAATGATCAAAATGATGTAGGGGAAAAAATGAGATGGTCTAGAATATTCCACATGTGATCATTTGAATTTGGTGCCAAAATGCTGCAGAATTTGAATTTGCTGCCATTTTTCAAATTTTCACGAGGGTAACCGGTTACAACATATCTATTAACCGGTTACTTAGTGCAAATTTTGAAAAAATATTCTTTTTGAATGCACTGCTGTGGTTCGGCTCGATTCTTTCGCTCGTCAAAGAAGGCATGGAAATAAACACATGAACCTTGGAGTCCCTTGAATAATAATCAATTAAATCTTGGAAACTCTTGATCAGATGATTTTGAATTATTTACAGATCAACTTTGACTTTGTTCAGATGAAATTCATTCGAGCTGAGGGCCTGTTATTTTGGTATTTTTAACCTATTCTTCCCCTGAAAATGTTAGTGAGAAAAAACAAAATATTTTTGGATTTTGATTAGAGGTTAGTAAACAAAAAAACAAATTAAACAATAAGACAAATAACAAGCACACAGATATCCAAAGATCCCTACAAGGCATAAACCTACAAAAGAGGGAACCAATGTGTGATCTTGTTTGTGGTATGAAATGCAAAAGACAAGTGGGATCTTAGGGGTAAAAATTAGGGTATTACAGCTGCCCCTATTTAAGTTTCTTCTATCCGGAGATATGAAGATGGACATCTTTGTCTCGACGAGATAGAATAGACTTAAATATAACAATAAACCCAATTTTTGGCCCTAAGAGACCACAAAAAATGATATGATTATGCAGATGGTATGCAGACAGAATACCACTGTGGGGAGAAATGCCACAGGAGACAAACAAAAAGCTGGGGAGTAAAGAGAAAATACTCCACAAGGGAAACAAAAGAGGGAAACACATCCCAACAGGGGAGGAAACAAATCTCCGCTAGGGAAGAGAAAGGAGTAAGATTCCAACTGAGGGAAAATTACCAACACCAAAAATAAAAGAGGGATAACTCGTCCCAACAGGGAGAGAAAAATCTTCGTTAGGGAAAAGATCATCTTGTAGCGAGCGATTTTGGACGCGGTTCTTAAGCGCTGGTCGCTCTCTGCGGTTTGAGCTTAAAACTACAGGTCGATTCATTTTTTATCCTATTGTGAGCTGAATAAGGAAGGGAAATAGATGTCTTCAATTAACCCTGCTTTGCATACTGATTTTAAACAGTGGTCTGTTAGGTTACGAATGCTATCAATGTGGGGGGCCTTTGTACTGGTTATTTGTATTTTCGCCAATACGGTTTTCTTTCTTTTTATCTAGGCAGAAGGTTTCTGGCAGGGAACTAGGATTAGGATGTTAGGACTGATGCTTTTGAATTACTGCTTTTGATTGATGGAGATATGGGATTTGGGTTTTTTGTTGATTGCGCTCGCTAAGATCTTTTCTTTCGATCTTATGCCTACGTATTCCCGTTTACCGAAACAGGGAAATCAGAGCGTTCGTAGTTCCTCCTATTCTATGGGAGGAAATGGGTGTTTTGGTGTCTTGTTCAAAGCCCAAGACGTGAAGCGAAAGGTGGTTTGTATCTTGTTCAAAGCCCAAGATGTGAAGCTGAAAATTCTATTTGTGTCTTGTTCAAAGCCCAAGACGTGAAGCTGAAAGACCTCGGCTTTAGAGAGAATTTGTCATCTCTAAAGAGGGGAGAAGGAGAATTACTTTAACTGGGATACGCGGATCCGAGCAATGCCATAATTTCTGAAGAAAGGGTTTTAACCTGAAGGAGAAGACTTTAACTCAGTGTAGAGCAATGCCATCTTTCCTTAGGAATTTCTTATGCTAAAAGAGGGACAATGGCGTGGATATAGATGATCCAGAGGCTTGCCGCTTACAGCGATTAGATGAAGGGAAAGGAGTTGTTGATGTTTGTGTACTGTGAACGAGGCACAACTTTGATGCTAAAAGGTTGATTGGATCAACCAGTGGTTTTCTTATACAAAGCCTAAGAGGAGGCTATTATGTGTCTTGTACAAAGCCCGAGAGAGAGGCTAAAAGGTTTTGACTCGACGATGGAGTCTTTTGGTATCTCGTATAAAGCCCGAGATGGAGGCTATTTGACTCAACAAGAGTTTTTTTGTATCTCGTACGAAGCCCGAGATGGAGGCTGTTGTTTGTTTGGCTCAATAAGAACCTTTTTGTATCTCGTACAAAGCCCGAGATGGAGGCAAAATGGGTGATTGACTCAACGAGGGAGTCTCTTATGTGTCTCGTACAACGCCCGAGAGAGAGGCTAAATGTTTGCTTCGATGGGAAGAATCATTGAACAAAGCCCAAGAGGAGGCTATGATCACTGTTTCAGTTGAGTGACAGATCCAATATACTGATTTTAAAGAGAAAATCAGTTCTTATATGAGCAACACTGTACTCAGGGATTTGATTTGAGGATCAGGGATGTTTCCTTCTCTTTGAGGAAACGGGAAATCCAAAGGGTATTGAGACTGTCCGAGTCTGCGGGTTTCCTTCCTATTTAACGAAGGGGTCACTTGAGAATGTCTTTGAGACTCAAGGAAGTTAGACTGTCCGTGTCTAGAGTTTCATCTTTTGTACTATGCTGTGAGAAACAGTAGTAGACTCTATGAAAGGATTGTTCTATGTAGATGACTAAGTTCTGTTCCTATACCTCTAGGAGGTCGTCGGGACAATTTGTACGAAGCCCAAGAGGAGGCTGGAACCTTTTAAGAAGCCGACGGGTCCTTGTACGAAGCCCAAGAGGAGGCTATCATTCCCGTAGGAAGAGATCATTATACGAAGCCTAAGAGGAGGCTGTGAATACTTCTAAGAAGCCGTAGGGTCCTTGAATAATGCCCAAGAGGAGGCGGGGTTGCTTTTAGGAAGCCTGTGGGTCCTTGAACAATGCCCAAGAGGAGGCCGATGCTTTTAAGAAGCCCGTGGGTCTATCATCTCCTTTCCATTAGGAGAGATAACTCTTTTAAAGATAAAAACCACTGGTAAACGTGCGAGGTTTACTATCCAGCGACTTTTAGCTTTTAAAGAGGGTTCCTTAGTTAAGGTCCAAGATTATGACCGTAGTGGGTACCCAAACCCCGAGACATTCAAGGCAAGCTATCCACAAGGAATAGATCAAGTCAGGAAAGTTCAAGAATTTGGAAGAAACTCAAAGATTCCATTCACGGAGAATACATTCATCTTGGGGAGTAGAGCTTCTTGACTATTCCTAAGGAGGACAGCCGAAGAGAAGACTGTATCTGGTGCTCCTATTGGGGATCTAGGCGTCTATTTCTACGAATAAATGAAACGGCGTCACCTAGTTCTAGACGTAGTTGTTGGGGAAACTCGAAATATCTATACTATTATTACACAGTAGATATGAGTTTATGAAAGGAGACTTACAGTGAGCAGCCCCACAATACAGTTTATAATATGAAAGCAGTAAACAAAAGCGATAACCACTTACTCGGTTGGAGTGCTTCCATGCTGTTTGGTTAGTTGTTCAACAAAGAAAGATTGAAAACAACAGTATATTCAAAATCAAAGGAGAAAGTGCTTTGAAAAAGAAAGATTTGGGGCTTACAGCTCAAGGAGAGGCCCAGGGTTTTATCAGTGAGCGCACTGTTTGACTTTGTACAGAGGGACTTATACAAGTGATTGGGGCCCAAAATGGTTTTCTGTACAAAGGGATGGGTCTTACACTCTCTCAAGAGGCCCAAAAAGGTTTAAAGAAAAAGAGTGGGGCTTATAACACGAGGGTAGGCCCAAATGATTTTTCGTTTAAAAATGGCGATCGCGCCGAGGTTTTCTTTTAACGCGGAGGGACTTATACAATAAGTGAGGCCCAAGATGTTTTGGTTAAAAGGGGGATTGGGTCTTACACTCTAATAGAGGCCCAAAGTGTTTTGAACGGGTCTTATAGCTCAAGGAGAGGCCCAAGGGTTATTTTGAAAAGGCGACGATCGCGCCGTTTGTTTTTTACGGTATCGGGACTTATACAATATACTGAGGCCCAAAATGATTTGGTCAAAAAAAGGATTGGGTCTTACACTCTATTAGAGGCCCAAAAAGTTTTAAGAAAAAGAAATGGGTCTTACTACTCGAGGGTAGGCCCAGGTTTATTTTAAAAAAGGCGACGATCGCGCCGTTTACTTGTACAGAGGGACTTATACAATGAATGAGGCCCATAAAGTTTTCTGTACAAGGGGGGATGGGTCTTACACTCTCTCAAGAGGCCCAAAATGTTTTGAAAATGATTTATGAGGGTTGAATTAATCCAAAACCCTAATTTGTTTTCAAAATGTATTTAATTGAATAAAAATTCAATTAAAATGATCAAAAATTGTTTAACACATGGAAAACAAATTGTGATCTTGGATTAATGCTTCAAAAATTAAGTATTGACCTACAAAATAATTAGAAAGCATTAAAAGTTGCAAAATCAATGTAGAAAAAATATTTAAAATGCCAAAAACAATCAAAATATTAATTCTTTACAAAAATATCAATTATATGAAATAAATAATATTTTTGGGATTTTTTGATAAAAATAAAATATTTTAACATTTTTGTGAATTATTAAAAAAAGAATCAACTCAAAATCATTAAAACTCAGAGAGAAATTAATTTTTGAATCAATTAAACAAAATCACAAAATTCAAATATTTGAATTTCTAAAAATGGCGCCAAGAACAAGCTGAAGAACACGTGTGTGTTCTTGGTTTCACAGATTTGCATTTTCTATCCAATCTCCATGAATACGTAATCATATCATGCAATCCACATATCATTATGCTCGTCTCAACCTCACGATCATGTCTATGTACTTTAATTTCATTTAAATTAAACATACAACAAGAAATCACGAAGAGACCTCAAGAACCCTAATTTCTGCATGAAGGCTAGGATTTTTGATACACGATTCAAACAATGCAATTAATTGAGGGAAAACATTCCATGCATGATTATGAACATACGGCCAAATTATTGTGCGAGGAAATATGCATAGATTGAGAGATGACCAAGCATGTGCTTACCTCTAGGCCGTGACAGCAAGTTCAAAGTGATTTTTGATCTGGAGGTGTTACAGATGAGTTGTGATGATCTGAACAGCTTCCCTACACCCTATGGATTGTGTTTGGATGGTTGGACTTGATTGAAATTGGCTGGATCATTTTGTGGTACCTCAGCTGCACTTTGGTTAAAACCTTGAGCAACCAGCTGGTGATTTTGTGAAATTGATGTTTCAGAAGTAATCTAAGTTTTTGATCAGCTCATATGTGATGTATGTGAGGTGTGTGAGTGATTGGTTTGATTGGAATTGCTCTCAAACTCAAAACCCGATAGTGACTTGCCTTAGAAGGCAAAATTGGAGTGAAAGAAGAGATTTTGAGGAAAGCATCTGTTAGATGGCTTTGGTGTACTCAAACTGACCACAATTGAGCTCTATTTATAGTAGAGCAAGTTTGTTTTGGGATCCACAGTGAATGGCAACTGCAGCAGGTGTTTCCTCAATGTTGGCCAATGGAAATGCAAGTCTCCTCTAGCCATTGACTAGAGGTTAGGGCACAGAGCTATGGTCCCCTTGGTCTTGGATAAGTCTTGACTGATTTCAGATGAGAATGGCTCAGTCCATGCCACCTTGATGGTTCCATTGAATGCCTCATTCCAAATTTGAAGTCTAGTCCCTATTTTGGCCATTCTAGGTTCAACATGCTATTTCTTGTTCCATGGACTTTGGAGGCTTGGCTCAGTTATTGTCCCCTTTAGATTCAATCCTCTCAGGTGTCCAAGTGGATAGGAGCAATTGAATTTGGCTGATTTTGGCAAATTGACCAAAGTTGCAAATTCTGCCTTGCCTTGACAGATTTTAGCAAGGCAACTTGCCAATGTCATATCTCATGGTGTAAGTTGAATTTGGCAATGTTCTTGGCCATTTTGGAAAGCTCTTACATGATACAACAACTGTTTGAACAAGTTTGGTTTTGATCTCTTTTGATTCCAAGTGAAAAATCCCCCTACATTTGGCAAAAAGTGAGGCAGAATCTGACTTAGTGAAAATTTCACTAAGTGTTGGAAAAAGTGTCATTTTCACTTTTCAGCCACTTTGATCACTCCATAACTCAAAATACTTAATGAATTGGAATGACTTGTAGTTGAAGTTTTTGTAGGTGATAATGAGGGATACAAATCCATCTTTGGATGAGAAAAAATGGCCTTGTGGTTTAGGAGTTATGGTCCTTCAAAGTTGGTACCCTTGCCACTTTATTTTTAACTTAGAAAAATTTCTAAGTTTTATGGTTACCCCTTTTACAAGTTATCTCACTTTTCTTGATTTTTCTTGATGAATGATGATTCAAATCATACATTAACATCACTTTAGGGTTAAAAATCCATTTTGGTGAAAAATCTCAAAAAGTCAAAGTTGACTTTTGTGCACAGTTGACTTTTTATCAGATGAATTCCAAACTGTGCAATTCTTCAGGAAATCATGTCCTTGACCTAAATCAAACTTGATGGACATGTTCCATGGGTGTCATAGGGTATATTCAATCATGTATTAGGGTTTGGGAGCATGTCTTGGTCAAAAGTCAAAGTTACAGTTGACTTTTCCCTTAAAACCCTAATTGTGGTGCAGATGGAATTGAGACTTGTTGCTCAAACTTCTTGGATTAATCCATTGTCCCAAATGGATCAATATGGTATATTAGAGACCCTCAAATCATCTCTTGAGGTCTTGGCTCATGATTTGTCCCAAAAGTCAACTTAGGGGTGAATTAGGTCAAGAAACCCTAATTCTTGATTTTTGAAGAATGCATCCCTTGAGGCAAAATTGACTTGATGCATGGGTTCATGAGGTTCCATGAAGTATATTAGGTTATGTTTTGGATCAATGGCTTGTGCCCAGATGAAACTTTTCATCTGGAGGCCCTGGGTGATCAAAACCCTAATTTGGTGACACTGGCGATCTTGAGGCTTGATCCACCTAGAAGGGAGTAACCTTGTGCTTAATCCTTGAAGTGGGAGTCCTTTTGATCCTTTGAGGATGTTTGAGAGATTAGACAAGTTGAAAATCAAGTCATTTCTTGATTGAGCCTTTGTCTAAGGCTCAGAGAGGGCTTGAAACCCTAATTTTGATTGTAGTGGATGCTCACCCATCTTTGGGGAGACTGATGAAGCATAAAGGTACATCCATATTGTGGTGATGATTTTCACAATGATGGGAAACTTTAGTGGTCAAAATTTGGGGTATTACAGATGCCCCTATTTAATCTTCTTGGACCCGAAGGTGTGAATGACGAAGGGATTCGGGCATTCGGGGTGCAAGAGGATTAAATATCGGAATACCCGAAATTTTGATGGTAGTTATGAATGGTAGCTTACGCATTCATCTTCTTTAGCTAAGCAATGATGCTTAGAAAAGGTAAACTTCCCCTCGATCCTGGTCTTCAGCCAAGGAACTGGTCTCAGTTTTCTTTTGTCAACTTCCCCTCGTTCTTGGTTTCCTACCAAGGAACTGGTCTTAGTTTCTAATTTAAACTTCCCCTCGATCCTGGTTTCCTACCAAGGAACTGGTCTTAGTTTCTGATTTAAACTTCCCCTCGATCCTGGTTTCCTACCAAGGAACTGGTCTTAGTTTCTTTTGTCAATAAACTTTATTGACAAGGGACGCTATGAGTAGCGGTTTTCCTTCAAACTTCTCGCCGAATTTTCCTGGGGAGATGCCATTTGAGTGGAAAAAGTTTTGATGTCAGACTTGCTGGGGAACCCATTCGTCTGAATTGTAGAGGTACACAAACTTCTCTGTTTTGGAGACGCCATTTGTCGATTCTACTGGGGAAAGCGAGTCTCTTGAGAGACTGTTTTCGTTTGGGGTTACATCATACTTTTCTCGGGATCTTCCCGGAGAAATGCCATATGATGGGATCCAATTTTGAGGTGCCAATGACCTTCTCATCAGTGGTTTTTCGGAGCAAAACTGGCGTGCTGTCGAATCTCTGATCACGGGGCTTTCTCTGTGGATTTTCCTTAATCCGGGAAAGCAAGGATATCATCTTCAATGGCGAAGAGTGATGTTTATTGAAAGTTTTCTCTGGCCTTTTAGAGGTTCAAGTTATCAAAGTGGTCAAGGACCAACTTCTTTCCAGAATTAAATTGGAAGCGAGGTTGTTCAGACACAATATTTCCTGACGAGGCAAGAACTGACAACTCGATTGAGAGGACTTCTACCACTAGGGGACAAGACCGACTAGAGTGATAGTGATGCAATATGAAATGTGAATGCAAATAAAAAATGCATGATGTATGTATGTATATGCTGACAAAACAGACGCGACATACAGACTAATGGATGAACACAATTGGATACTCGACCATCGCGGGGCGAAGAAGTACCGTTGATTCAAAATAGCAATTCCACCTTGCTTAGGATAGATAGTCCCGTTGGGAGCTATGTTGATCGGGCTTAGGAGATGAGAACTCAGCCGAGGTGTGTCAGACGAAACAAGGTCTCTGACACGGTTTATCCTTCATTCAGGAGTACTGGTCTAGAAGGAGTACCTTGATTCTACACTTTGAAGTTCGCCTACTTCGGGAGAAGCGATCGATGTTCTTCTGATGTTCAACAGTCAAAAGAAATGCCATCTTTAATTCAAAAGCAGAAAAAGTTTAATAAGTAAATTTATTTTTGTTTTATTTCAAGAATCGCTGATTAAGTTTAAACAACGTCGTTCTGTAAAGCTAAAACAAGTAAAGAATTACAAACACAAGCACAAGGGCTCAAATTTTATTGATAAGATGGAGATCAGCCAAACGCGTGATTCCAAAGAGTATATACAAAGTTAGAAAATGGTAATTTACAGGGAAAAGGGCTACGTTGAAACATAACGACCACTATCCTTCTACCAACTTTGAGTTCGGGACATCCTGAGCTTCTGTCGAAGATGACCTTTGACTGGAGATTTCCTCCGATGGATGATGCAATTGTTGTTGCTGCTGAGGGACTTGCCTCTGTTGAACATAGTTACTTGCCATTATCCCTAACTTTTGCCTGGATTGTACTATGAGATTTCCAATCCATCGGGATGATTTTTTTCATGTCTCTAACTTTTGCCTGGACCGCCCTTTCGGGTTTTCAATCCACCGAGACGTTTTTTTTTAGTTTTAGGCGAAGTATTTCTTGACTACATCAACATTCGTGGGGTAGGCAAATTCCTCTCCGTCCATGGTTGCAAGTCTCAAGGCGCCGCCTGAGAAAGCTTTCGTGACCACATAGGGGCCATCATAATTTGGGGTCCATTTGCCCCGAGAATCAGTGAGAAATGATTGTATCTTTTTGAGCACGAGGTCTCCTTTTCTGAAGACACGAGGTCGGACCTTTTTGTCAAACGCCCTCTTCATTCTCTGTTGGTACAACTGACCGTGGCATAGTGCCGTGATTCGCTTCTCTTCGATCAGGTTCAGTTCGTCGTGTCAATTTTGACACCATTCAGCTTCGGTAAGCTTAGCTTCCATCAATACCCGAATTGATGGGATCTCTACTTCTATGGGGAGCACTGCTTCCATGCCATATACTAGAGAGAAAGGGGTTGCCCCTATTGAAGTGCGGACAGATGTTCGATAACCGTGAAGAGCAAAGGGTAGCATTTCGTGCCAATCTTTATAGGTTACAACCATATTTTGAACGATCTTCTTGATGTTCTTGTTAGCCGCTTCTACCGCTCCGTTCATCTTGGGTCGGTAGGGAGATGAGTTATGGTGTTCGATCTTGAACTCTGCACACAACTCTTTCATCATCTTATTGTTCAAGTTAGATCCATTATCAGTAATGATCTGGCATGGAACACCATAACGGCAGATGATATTGTTTTTGATAAATCGGACCACCACTTGTCGGGTTACATTGGCGAATGACGCTGCTTCGACCCACTTGGTGAAATAGTCAATGGCTACAAGGATGAACCGATGTCCGTTTGAAGCCTTAGGTTCAATCATGCCGATCATGTCGATTCCCCATATGGAAAAAGGCCACGGGGAAGAAAGAACTTTGAGATGTGATGGCGGTACATGAATTTTATCGGAGTATATCTGACACTTGTGACACCTCCTCATGTACTTGTAGCAGTCGGATTCCATGGTCAACCAATAATACCCGGCCCTGAGAATTTTTCTCGCCATTGTGTGTCCGTTGGCATGAGTGTCAAAGGATCCTTCATGAATTTCTTTCATGAGCATGTCTGCCTCTGGTCTGTCGACGCATCGGAGCAAGACCATGTCGAAATTTCTCTTATAAAGAGTGTCACCGCTCAGGAAGAAGTTTCCAGCCAATCTCCTGAGGGTTTTCCTGTCTTTTCTGAGTGCCCCAGATGGGTACTCTTGTTTCTGAAGGAAGCATTTGATATCGTGATACCAAGGTCTGTCATCTATGACTGCTTCAATCGTGAAGACGTAAGCGGGCTGTTCAAGGCGCATGATGTCGATCTTAGGTATGTCATTCCATCGACCTACACTAATCATGGAAGAGAGAGTGGCTAATGCATCAGCCACGTGATTCTCATCACGAGGGATGTGATGAAACTCGATTCTATTGAAGAAGGGTAACAACCTTCTTGCATAGTCTTTGTAAGGAATCAATCCTGATTGGTATGTGTTCCAATCTCCTTTTATCTGGTTAATAACCAAGGCTGAATCGCCGTATACGTCCAAGTTTTTTATCCTTAAATCAATCGCTTCTTCGAGACCCATGATACATGCTTCGTATTCGGCCTCGTTGTTCGTACATTTGAACGTAAGTCTGGCAGTGAAAGGAATGTGGGAACCCTGAGGGGTAACAATGATTGCCCCAATTCCATTTCCATAATGATTGACTGCTCCGTCAAAGATAAGTCCCCACTGGGAACCTGGTTTTGGCCCTTCACTGGGTAGCGGTTCATCGCAATCTTTCATTTTTAGATACATGACATCTTCGTCTGGGAAGTCAAACCCGATTGATTCTTGATCGTCAATCGGTTGATGAGCCAAATGATCAGCTAAAATACTTCCTTTAACGGCTTTCTGAGCGTGGTACTCTATGTCATATTCTGATAGTAACATCTGCCAACGGGCAATCCTTCTCGTGAGAGCAGGTTTTTCGAAAATGTACTTGATTGGATCCATTTCGAAGACCAACCAAGTAGTATAACGAATCATGTACTGGCGAAGACGTTTGGCTGCCCAAGCCAAAGCGCAACAAGTTTTCTCAAGCATTGTGTACCGAGTCTCGCAGTCAGTGAATTTCTTGCTTAGATAGTAAATGGCAGACTCTTTCCTTTTAGTTTCGTCTTGTTGGCCAAGTACACATCCCATTGAGTCCTCTAGGACTGTGAGGTAAATGATCAGTGGTCTTCCTTCCACTGGAGGTGATAGAATCGGAGGATTCAACAGATATTCCTTGATACTGTCGAAGGCGGTTTGGCAATCATCTGACCAAACGCAATCCTGATTCTTTTTGAGTAATTTGAAAATCGGCGCACACGTCGCGGTCATAAGGAATATGAATCTGGAGATGTAGTTCAAACGTCCCAGGAATCCTTTTACTTGTTTTTCAGTTTTCGGAGAAGGCATTTCTTGAATGGCCTTGACCTTGTCTGGATCAACTTCAATCCCTTTCTGGCTGACGATGAACCCTAGTAGTTTCCCTGAACGGACACCGAAGGTGCACTTGTTAGGATTCAAGCGGAGCTTGAATTTTCTTAGACGTTCGAACAATTTTGACAGATGTTCAACGTACTCACTCTCTGTTTTTGATTTTGCAATCATATCATCGACATACACTTCGATTTCCTTGTGTATCATGTCATGAAACAGAGTAGTCATGGCCCTTTGATAGGTTGCCCCGGCGTTCTTCAAATCGAACGGCATTACCTTGTAACAAAAGGTACCCCATGGGGTAATGAACGAAGTTTTCTCCATGTCTTTCGGCGCCATTTTGATCTGGTTATAGCCCGAGAATCCATCCATGAAGGAGAATACTTTGAACTTTGCTGTGCTGTCAACCAGCATGTCAATGTGTGGTAAAGGAAAGTCATCCTTTGGACTTGCCTTGTTTAGATCTCTGTAATCAACACACATTCTGACCTTTCCATCCTTTTTGGGAACGGGTACGATGTTGGCTAACCATTGAGGATATTCAGATGTAGCAAGGAAACCCGCGTCAATCTGTTTCTGTACCTCCTCTTTGATTTTGATGGCCATGTTCGGGTGAGTCCGTCTCAACCTTTTCTTTACTGGTGGACATTCCGATCTTAACGGTAAGTGATGTTCCACGATGCTGGTATCCAACCCTGGCATAGCCTGATAGGACCAAGCGAACACATCGGGGAATTCTTTGAGAAGCTTTATCAGATCTTCTTTGGCAGTTGGACTGAGCAGTGCTCCGATCCTGATTTCTTTTCTCTCTTTTTCTGAACCCAAGTTTACCGTTTCCAAGGGTTCTTTATGAGGTTCAATGGACCTTTCCTCTTGTCTGAGTAGTCGGGAGATCTCTTCTGGAATTTCGTTGTCATTTTCTTCTTTAGCCTCGAATACCGGGAACTCAAAGTTGGGAGAAGGCATCGGATCGTATGTTTCAATGGGGTTTGAAACAAGCAATCTGCATGACGTGATGATTTGTGTTTAGAAGAGATAGAGAGAAATGCAAGTGTGTGCAGTGTATTGATTTTACTGCTTATTTTTATTTTTGAATGTTTTTTTTTTTTAGGATTACCATTTTCTGAAAAAGCAAAAAGAGAAAACAGCAATTAATGCGGAAATTACAGAACGACGTTATTTTATTAATAAACAAGTCGAATCTTGAAACTACAACCCTATAAAACAAAACTCTGTCGTTTTGGGCAAAGCGAAGAGGGAAATTTACAGAAAACGAGCCCTATGAAAACATCCGTTTCACCTGGGTAGGGTGAAAGGTTAAAAGATGGCAATTACTTTGACTGATGAACGACCTTCGGAACCTCGACAGCAACCCATTGGCGGCGAACTCCTCGGTGAATCACAAAGTCTGGCACCTTCCTTGATTTGTCTTCAGAAATGACGCTGATTTCTGGTGGAGTAGGATCATTGGAATCTGTTTCCCAGGCAGAATTGTCGTAGGAGGATTCCTCTGTTGCATTTTGCATAGCATTAGTGCTCTCAGCTGTATCTCCCCATCCAGTTGGCTGGATATCTTCGAGCTTGATACGAGAGCTTTCGGGAGCAGTGTACTTGACCATAAAGTCGTATTTTCCACTTGGTTGTCCCATAATGTCCCAAACTTCTTTGGAACTGGAGAAGTCATCCCTCTCGATGACGTTGACCTCGGGAAAAGCATAATTGATGAATTCTAGTCCTGCAAACGTTGCGAATTCATCGTCATGTTGAGTAATTTCCGAATGACCTGAGTGTTGATCCCATGACATGGTGGGGACATAGGTATTCTGTTCAATGACGGTCAGCTGATTTTCATTGTTCGGCTGACTTTCTTGCCCCAAGTTTCCTGGGTAAGGTTGCTACATTGGCAGACCATCCATTGGGCCATAGTAGTTGTGGTCAAAGTTGTCTTTCATCAGAGTGTCCTCCTCTAATGAATTTGGCGGAGCACGGCATCCTTCCGGATCACAATCTCCGTAGATCATTTCGACATCTGATCTTGGTATAAATCTCAGACTTTCTGTAGGAAAGCAAAAAGGCACAGGCACCTCTTCCTGAGACATATAACCGTCCTCATTAAGATAGGACTTCCATTCTTCATCCGTGTCAGAGGGATCTTCCTCATTGATAGCATGAACTGTCTGAGACAGTGGGTGAAGAAAACCTCCACTGTGGAAGAAGTTTTGAAGGGGATGAAGACTTTCATCGTTGGCAACTGTCTAGGTACAGGTTGCAGAAAAACCAAGACCCTTCTTTGTTTTTTTGTCAATAGGAATGACAAGCCATCCCCATCCTGTCGTATCGGTACTCTCGACCGCTTTGATAGCATCTTTGTATGAAGAAATTGAGGTTCCTCCTTTGAAATGATTGTCCTTACTCACCGGCAGTGCTTGGAACTGAGTTCCAATAACCTCCTCAGGTTCCAAACAAGTAGATGATGATAGGTTACTCACAAGCAAGGCTTGTTCCCCATAAACCGTGACAAGTTGATCGTTCTTGACGAACTTTAGCTTTTGGTGGAGGGTTGAAGTAACCGCTCCAGCCTGATGTATCCAAGGTCTTCCTAATAAACAACTGTATGTTGCCCGGATGTCCATGACCTGGAAAGTGACTTGGAAAGTGTGAGGACCAATAGTTATAGGAAGATCAACTTCGCCGATAACCGCTTTTCTGGATCCGTCGAATGCTTTGACGACGACCTCGCTGACTCTCATCGGAGGGCCCTTGAATGATAATTGCATCAAAGTGGACTTCGGCATAACATTCAGGGCTGACCCTGTGTCTACCAGTACGTTGGCTAAAGCATCGCCCTGGCAGTTAACTGTAATGTTGAGCGCCATGTTATGACGGCGACCCTCTTCAGGTAATTCTTCATCACTAAATCCCAAATTATTGTAGGAAGTGATGTTAGAGACAATGCTATCGAATTGTCTGATTGTTACATCCTGTTCCACAAAGGCTTGCTCCAAGACTTTCTGTAGAGCCTCTCTGTGTGCTTCTGAACTGAGTAACAATGATAATACCGAGATCTTTGAAGGAGTCTGTAACAGTTGATCAACAATGTTATATTCACTCCTTTGGATGAGCTTCAACATCTCATCTTTTTTTGAAAGGTCGGGATTACTGGATTGACCGACTGGTGGATCAGGAATTTCTGCCTGAAGTTCCTTTTCTTTGTTGGATTCTCCAACCCCTCGGTTGAAGATTCGACCGCTCCGTGTTACACGACTGATGTCTGCAATATTCACGACGGAGGGTAATGGAATTTCCTTTCCATCCTCAACTATTGTCGCATCGTATTTGTAAGGGATTGCCTTAGCTGATTCATACGGTAGTGGCCCTGGTAGATAGATGACTATGGGAACCTTCTGATTTTTCTGACCATCATAAGTAATCTCGATCCGTTCCTGGTTGGGAACTTTAGATTCGTCAAGTAGAGGAATGATGGCAAAAACATCCCTGGTCCTATGATGACCAAAGATTGTGACAACATCCTCAACTTGATCGGCAAGGTAGTTCGGTGTCCAGTTGATGGGTCCAGAACCTGGATATGGACGAATTTCTCCATGATCGACCTGACCCTGAAGAGCTGCTCTCACAAGGTAACACCCTTGGTTACTTTCCGAACAGACGCTACAACTGTCATAGTTGTGTGGAGGCACCTGGCCACGCCCACTTTGAATACAATGTAACCTCACTAGGTTACCTTCCATTGATCGGACATCCTGACTTTGACGACGAGTAGGATTCCTGTTATTGATACTAATCTGCTGAGTATCTTCATCCATGTAGATTGGCATCCACCAGTGATTTAACAAGTGCTGAAGTGCCTCCTAAACAAGGGTAAAACCTCGATCGTTTTCGCAACCCGCCTTACAATTTTGATAGTCATGTGATATTAAGAATCCAAGTCGGACCTGCTCAGCATGTAACTCTACCAGGTTGGTATTCATTACGCGGATATCGAAGATCTGAACCATGTTGATTTGATAGGAGTTCCTATCATGGTAGTCTTGGATCCATCCAAGATCCATCTGACGCTGGAGGGCCTCTTGTATGAAAGAGCATCCCTGTTTGTTTACCGAGCAAATCAGACAGGAACTGTAATCTTGCCGCGGCAGATTATGATACTGGCTTTGCCTTGAGTGCATCGCCACTAAGCTGACATTCATCGCACGGATGTCGTGGTTTTGAATGATGTTAGAATTCATATAGACCATGTTAAATCCACGAACTCGGTGCTCTTGGATCCATCCGAGATCCATCTGTTCCTGTAGAGCTGATTGCACTACCGAACATCCCTGGTTGTCTTTAGAGCAGATATTACACTGATGGTAATTATGAGGTGGCACATGGCCATATCCACTCTGTTTACAATGCATCTTGATCAGATTGGTCTCCAACAAGAGTACATCGTGAATTTGATAGACATTGTTAGTCTCTTTCTCAATCAGATTGACTGAAGCTTTCTCATGTTGAGGCAGCGGGTTCATAAGAACATTAGGATTCGTATCTTTGAAATATAAGAGCCCGCTCCTAACAAGCTTTTGCACGTCGGATTTGAAATTGAGACAAGTCTCAATGTTATGCCCTGAACCTCCTTGATGATAAGGTCATGTTTGATCCGCTTTAAACCAAAAAGGCGGATTTTCCAGAACTGAAAGGGGAGACCTAGTTTGAATGTGCCCCTTAGCCAGCAGTAACGGAAACAGCTCTGCGTACGTTACGGGTATAGGATCAAATCCTGGTGGCCGTGTTGTACGGTTGTTGTTATATGGAGGACGAGTCTGCTGAAGAGGCGGTTGTGTCCTTTGTTGGTCAGGTTGGCTCTGCGCAACCTGAGGTTGATACATAGGAACAGGCGCGGGGCCGATAGCAGGAGTTATAGCTGCTACTGGCTGATAACGTCGCCTTTGCTTTCCGAGAGAGATATTCCCAATATCTTACTCTTTTTTCTTAGGGAGAGCACTACCGTATTTTTTAGTACCGCTCGTTGATCCAGTGTCTTTTACCAAACGTCTTTCTTGGACGGCTTCCTCAAGACGTACACCCATGCCGACCATTTCGGTGAAATCACTGGGCGCACTGGCAACCATTCGGTCATAGTAAAATGAGCTTAAGGTCTTTAAGAAGATTTTTGTCATCTCTTTTTCCTCAAGAGGCGGACAAATTTGAGCGGCAATTTCACGCCACCTTTGAGCATACTCCTTAAAGGTTTCCTTGTCCTTTTGCGACATCGATCTGAGTTGATCTCTGTCGCGTGCCATGTCCAAATTGTATTTGTATTGTTGGACGAAGGCAGTACCAAGATCTCTGAATGTACTGATCGTAGTACGGTTTAAACCCATGTACCATTTGAGTGCGGCACCGGTTAAACTATCCTGAAAGTAGTGAATCAGTAGGTCCTGATTCTCCGTCTGAGCTGACATCCGCCGAGCGTACATCACCAGATGGCTCTGAGGGCAAGAGTTACCCTTGTATTTTTCAAAGTCGGGCACTTGGAACTTGTGCGGGACTTTCACATTTGGGACCAAGCAGAGGTCTGCGGCGTCCTTTCCAAATAGATCCTGACCGCGAATGGCTTGCAGTTCCTTCTGCATTTCCAAGAACTGTTCCTGGAATTCCTCCATTCTATCAAACATAGTTTCCTTCTTACCAGAAGGTGTCTGTGGAATCTGTCCTTCCGGGATAGTGTGCACCATAGGGGGTGGTACCGTGACTACGGCAGTAAGTCTTGGCGCCTCCCGAAGTTTGTAACCTTCAGGAGTCTTGAGTATGCCCCTGGCATCTTCACTTTCCCGAAGTTTGTAACCTTCAGGCCCAGCGGCTTCTGTTGCGATTCCCTGATCTTCAGTGATCGGCGGAACATATCCTTCCGGGATATAGTTAACAGGCATGTCCCACGGACGATCTTTCGGCATCTGATACCTAGGATCATACTTTTCTATGATGGGCGTTGAGGTGATCTCTGAGATCACAGTTCTTTGTAGCTGAGCTTCTGCCATGGCTTGCATGTCGTTACGAAACTTTCTCATATCCTCTCTCAGAGCGTCGATCTCTTCTTTCAACTCTCTATTTTCTTCCTCAAGATCATCCATCTTTTTTCTGACGATTGGCCCGAGTATTATATGAATGAGACAGTTTGACTCTAGAATCGAGACACAAATGTGAGATTCGTAGGTAAGAAGAATACGCGATGTGAGAATGATGAATGCAATGATTATATTAATTGTTGTTTTTGGTTTAATCAAAATAAACTTCGACAATTAGATTGCAAATATCAAACGGTGGGGAAACCCCTTTTTATTGAATTCCAAAGGATTACAGAAATGGAAATACAGTAGATTACAAAGTGCAGAAACAGAAACCTAAGCTAATGGGTCCCGAGTCCTCTCTGAGGAGAAACCGGGTGCTGATTCTGGTATCTTCCTTTTCTTTGACCGGGGCTCCTGGGCCGTTGTCGGGTTGTCATTCCTTTGCCAAGTGAAAGGAGTGAGCAAATTCCTTTGGTCATCTTGATTCTCTACAGCATGTTGCTCTAAAATTTCAATCAGAGCATCTTTCTCTTTCAGTAATTGCTGTATTTGGATACACTCCACGTCGAGGGTGCGGTACTTGTTCTTCCAAGATCTTCTTTCCTTTTGAACTTTGTTGAGAGTAACCTGAAGCTTTTCAGTTTCCGTCATGAAGTACATGACAGTTTCCCTCGGTGGAAGAATTCCGTAACGAGGATAAGGCATCTTTAGCTTGAGAGCTCTAGTTTGTACCCAATGGAGATAAGGCTCCACTGAGACACATTCCGGTTTTCCCAAAGACTCTCGTCCTTTCTTATGAACATGTTTCCAAGCTTGCACTATTTCCATCTTTAGTGCTCTGTCATTTTCTCCTTCTTTGAAGAAAAGACCTTCCAGATGAACACCCAGTGGGATGTGTCTCATCAGGTATCCAAATTGACGAAGAACCAATGTCGGATGATAGTTGATTCCTCCTTTAGTTCCTATGAGGGGTACGCTGGGGAAGTTTCCACAACGGTCAATGATTCTGATTCCCTCATAAATCCTATTACACCAATCTATATCGGAATTGGTGAGAGACGTGATCTTCTGCGACCAACGTAAGACACTCTTGCAATCCCAAAAAGCAGCAGACTTGGGCAAGTAAGAGATAAACCATTTGTAGAGCAAAGGTACACAGCATGTGATCTCCCCTCCGCTGTACAAATTTCCCAAGTGTACAAAATGATACGCATCTGCGAGTAAAGTCGGCACAGGGTTTCCAATGAGAAAAACCTTAATAGCGTTGATATCGACGAAGTTATTGATGTTAGGAAACAAAAATAACCCGTAGGTGAGCAAGACAAAGATGCTTTCAAAAGCAGTCATGTTCCCTATACTAGCGAAGTACAGGGCTTTCTTTGTCAAGAACTGGGCTGGTAAACCTTGGATGCCACCCTTAGTGGTCATGTGAGTCCTGACCTCAGACTCGTCCAAATGAATTACTATTGCAATAGTCTGATTCTTTGGAATTTCTTCCAGTCCAGAAAATGGAGCTCGATCAGTGATATGTAAATCAGTCAGATGAGAATAATCCTCCAGCGTTGGTGATAGCTGGTAATCCGGGAATGTGAAACAATGATAAACCGTATCGTAGAACTGAATGAGCGCGTCCATGATCCCCTTAATCACATGGACTCTTAACAGTGGTAGCAAACCACCGTGCTTGGCTCTGAAAGCCTCTGGGTTAACGATCATCCTCGCTAACTTTCTCAAATCCTCTAGCTTTGGAACCTTGCTTCTACCAAAATCCATTAATGCAATCTTTTTCTCTGATATTTGCAATCACAGTCTTAGTTTAATTTGAAAAACAGAGAGACTAGAAGAGAAGTTTTTTGAATGTTTTAATGTTTTATTAAATGGATGCATGAATGCAGCACACAAAAACATAGAAAAAACATGGGGTCAAAGGGTCGTTGTCATGAAGTCAAGGCTCTACCCATCCCCAAAGGTTTAAACTAGGGTGATTTTTTGTACCTGTACTCATTATCATCAGCTCCTCCCAGGAAAGCAAGACAACAAGCGGATCGCCAGCGAGTTGTAAAGCAATCTTAGAGTAAGTGCCATTCACCGAGAATAGATCACCAGCCTCAAATGAGGGTAGTGTCGCGTAACAACTATTTTCGATAGTTTCCGCACTACGAAAGGGTTTGGCTCCTCAGCTTCTCAGACTTAACAACCGGCCCATTGGCTAGAAGAGTGAATGGGTTGCGTTGGTCAGCCTCCACTGAGGTTGATGGTCGACCCCGTCGCCATCACTTATCTTAAGTGTATACTCATTCTCACCACATGCGGCATCACCCACATTCCCATTAGCAGAAAAATAAACACGTATAGCAATTAGGAAAAGCAGTATATATATTTGTCCTAATCATCCTAGACTTATAAAGCTATGATTCCTAAGTTCCTGACAGAGAATGGGTTCCTCGGCGGAAGCCCCCAATCTGTGGTATTTACACAAGTGAAGAAAAGGAAGATCGTGCCTAGATCTAACTTTGAAAGGCCCCACGGTGGGCGCAATTTTTTCTGTAGCGAGCGATTTTGGACGCGGTTCTTAAGCGCTGGTCGCTCTCTGCGGTTTGAGCTTAAAACTACAAGTCGATTCATTTTTTATCCTATTGTGAGCTGAATAAGGAAGGGAAATAGATGTCTCCAATTAACCCTGCTTTGCATACTGATTTTAAACAGCGGTCTGTTAGGTTACGAATGCTATCAATGTGGGGGGCCTTTGTACTGGTTATTTGTATTTTCGCCAATACGGTTTTCTTTCTTTTTATCTAGGCAGAAGGTTTCTAGCGGGGAACTAGGATTAGGATGTTAGGACTGATGCTTTTGAATTACTGCTTTTGATTGATGGAGATATGGGATTTGGGTTTTTTGTTGATTGCGCTCGCTAAGATCTTTTCTTTCGATCTTATGCCTACGTATTCCCGTTTACCGAAACAGGGAAATCAGAGCGTTCGTAGTTCCTCCTATTCTATGGGAGGAAATGGGTGTTTTGGTGTCTTGTTCAAAGCCCAAGACGTGAAGCGAAAGGTGGTTTGTATCTTGTTCAAAGCCCAAGATGTGAAGCTGAAAAGTTTATTTGTGTCTTGTTCAAAGCCCAAGACGTGAAGTTGAAAGACCTCGGCTTTAGAGAGAATTTGTCATCTCTAAAGAGGGGAGAAGGAGAATTACTTTAACTGGGTTACGCGGATCCGAGCAATGCCATAATTTCCGAAGAAAGGGTTTTAACCTGAAGGAGAAGACTTTAACTCAGTGTAGAGCAATGCCATCTTTCCTTAGGAATTTCTCATGCTAAAAGAGGGACAGTGGTGTGGATATAGATGATCCAGAGGCTTGCCGCTTACAGCGATTAGATGAAGGGAAAGGAGTTGTTGATGTTTGTGTACTGTGAACGAGGCACAGCTTTGATGCTAAAAGGTTGATTGGATCAACCAGTGGTTTTCTTATACAAAGCCTAAGAGGAGGCTATTATGTGTCTCGTACAAAGCCCGAGAGAGAGGCTAAAAGGTTTTGACTCGACGATGGATTCTTTTGGTATCTCGTATAAAGCCCGAGATGGAGGCTATTTGACTCAACAAGATTTTTTTGTATCTCGTACGAAGCCCGAGATGGAGGCTGTTGTTTGTTTGGCTCAATAAGAACCTTTTTGTATCTCGTACAAAGCCCGAGATGGAGGCGAAAGGGGTGATTGACTCAACGAGGGAGTCTCTTATGTGTCTCATACAAAGCCCGGAGAGAGGCTAAATGTTTGCTTCGATGGGAAGAATCATTGAACAAAGCCCAAGAGGAGGCTATGATCATTGTTTCAGTTGAGTGACAGATCCAATATACTGATTTTAAAGAGAAAATCAGTTCTTATATGAGCAACAATGTACTCAGGGATTTGATTTGAGGATCAGGGATGTTTCCTTCTCTTTGAGGAAACGGGAAATCCAAAGGGTATTGAGACTGTCTGAGTCTGCGGGTTTCCTTCCTATTTAACGAAGGGGTCACTTGAGAATGTCTTTGAGACTCAACGAACTTAGACTGTCCGTGTCTAGAGTTTCATCTTTTGTACTATGCTGTGAGAAATAGTAGTAGACTCTATGAAAGGACTGTTCTATGTAGATGACTAAGTTCTGTTCCTATACCTCTAGGAGGTCGTCGGGACAATTTGTACGAAGCCCAAGAGGAGGCTGGAAACTTTTAAGAAGCCGACGGGTCCTTGTACGAAGCCCAAGAGGAGGCTATCATTCCCGGAGGAAGAGATCATTATACGAAGCCTAAGAGGAGGCTGTGAATACTTCTAAGAAGCCGTAGGGTCCTTGAATAATGCCCAAGAGGAGGCGGGGTTGCTTTTAGGAAGCCTGTGGGTCCTTGAACAATGCCCAAGAGGAGGCCGATGCTTTTAAGAAGCTCGTGGGTCTATCATCTCCTTTCCATTAGGAGAGATAACTCTTTTAAAGATAAAAACCACTGGTAAACGTGCTAGGTTTACTATCCAGCGACTTTTAGCTTTTAAAGAAGGTTCCTTAGTTAAGGTCCAAGATTATGACCGTAGTGGGTACCCAAACCCCGAGACATTCAAGGCAAGCTATCCACAAGGAATAGATCAAGTCAGGAAAGTTCGAGAATTTGGAAGAAACTCAAAGATGCCATTCACGGAGAATACATTCATCTTGGGGAGTAGAGCTTCTTGACGATTCCTAAGGAGGGCAGCCGAAGAGAAGACTGTATCTGGTGCTCCTATTGGGGATCTAGGCGTCTATTTCTACGAATAAATGAAACGGCGTCACCTAGTTCTAGACGTAGTTTCCGGGAAAACTCGAAATATCTATACTATTATTACACAGTAGATATGAGTTTATGAAAGGAGACTTACAGTGAGCAGCCCCACAATACAGTTTATAATATGAAAGCAGTAAACAAAAGCGATAACCACTTACTCGGTTGGAGTGCTTCCATGTTGTTTGGTTAGTTGTTCAACAAAGAAAGATTGAAAACAACAGTATATTCAAAATCAAAGGAGAAAGTGCTTTGAAAAAGAAAGATTTGGGGCTTACAGCTCAAGGAGAGGCCCAGGGTTTTATCAGTGAGCGCACTGTTTGACTTTGTACAGAGGGACTTATACAAGTGACTGGGGCCCAAAATGGTTTTCTGTACAAAGGGATGGGTCTTACACTCTCTCAAGAGGCCCAAAAAGGTTTAAAGAAAAAGAGTGGGGCTTATAACACGAGGGTAGGCCCAAATGATTTTTCGTTTAAAAATGGCGATCGCGCCGAGGTTTTCTTTTAACGCGAAGGGACTTATACAATAAGTGAGGCCCAAGATGTTTTGGTTAAAAGGGGGATTGGGTCTTACACTCTAATAGAGGCCCAAAGTGTTTTGAACGGGTCTTATAGCTCAAGGAGAGGCCCAAGGGTTATTTTGAAAAGGCAACGATCGCGCCGTTTGTTTTTGACGGTATCGGGACTTATACAATATACTGAGGCCCAAAATGATTTGGTCAAAAAAAGGATTGGGTCTTACACTGTATTAGAGGCCCAAAAAGTTTTAAGAAAAAGAAATGGGTCTTACTACTCGAGGGTATGCCCAGGTTTATTTTAAAAAAGGCGACGATCGCGCCGTTTACTTGTACAGAGGGACTTATACAATGAATGAGGCCCAAAAATTTTTCTGTACAAGGGGGGATGGGTCTTACACTCTCTCAAGAGGCCCAAAATGTTTTGAAAATGATTTATGAGGGTTGAATTAATCCAAAACCCTAATTTGCTTTCAAAATGTATTTAATTGAATAAAAATTCAATTAAAATGATCAAAAATTGTTTAACACATGGAAAACAAATTGTGATCTTGGATTAATGCTTCAAAAATTAAGTATTGACCTACAAAATAATTAGAAAGCATTAAAAGTTGCAAAATCAATGTAGAAAAAATATTTAAAATGCCAAAAACAATCAAAATATTAATTCTTTACAAAAATATCAATTATATGAAATAAATAATATTTTTGGGATTTTTTGATAAAAATAAAATATTTTAACATTTTTGTGAATTATTAAAAAAAGAATCAACTCAAAATCATTAAAACTCAGAGAGAAATTAATTTTTGAATCAATTAAAGAAAATCACAAAATTCAAATATTTGAATTTCTAAAAATGGCGCCAAGAACAAGCTGAAGAACACGTGTGTGTTCTTGGTTTCTCAGATTTGTATTTTCTATCCAATCTCCATGAATACGTAATCATATCATGCAATCCACATATCATTATGCTCGTCTCAACCTCACGATCATGTCTATGTACTTTAATTTCATTTAAATTAAACATACAACAAGAAATCACGAAGAGACCTCAAGAACCCTAATTTCTGCATGAAGGCTAGGATTTTTGATACACGATTCAAACAATGCAATTAATTGAGGGAAAACATTCCATGCATGATTATGAACATACGGCCAAATTATTGTGCGAGGAAATATGCATAGATTGAGAGATGACCAAGCATGTGCTTACCTCTAGGCCGTGACAGCAAGTTCAAAGTGATTTTTGATCTGGAGGTGTTACAGATGAGTTGTGATGATCTGAACAGCTTCCCTACACCCTATGGATTGTGTTTGGATGGTTGGACTTGATTGAAATTGGCTGGATCATTTTGTGGTACCTCAGCTGCACTTTGGTTAAAACCTTGAGCAACCAGCTGGTGATTTTGTGAAATTGATGTTTCAGAAGTAATCTAAGTGTTTGATCAGCTCATATGTGATGTATGTGAGGTGTGTGAGTGATTGGTTTGATTGGAATTGCTCTCAAACTCAAAACCCGATAGTGACTTGCCTTAGAAGGCAAAATTGGAGTGAAAGAAGAGATTTTGAGGAAAGCATCTGTTAGATGGCTTTGGTGTACTCAAACTGACCACAATTGAGCTCTATTTATAGTAGAGCAAGTTTGTTTTGGGATCCACAGTGAATGGCAACTGCAGCAGGTGTTTCCTCAATGTTGGCCAATGGAAATGCAAGTCTCTTCTAGCCATTGACTAGAGGTTAGGGCACAGAGCTATGGTCCCCTTGGTCTTGGATAAGTCTTGACTGATTTCATATGAGAATGGCTCAGTCCATGCCACCTTGATGGTTCCATTGAATGCCTCATTCCAAATTTGAAGTCTTGTCCCTATTTTGGCCATTCTAGGTTCAACATGTTATTTCTTGTTCCATGGACTTTGGAGGCTTGGCTCAGTGATTGTCCCCTTTAGATTCAATCCTCTGAGGTGTCCAAGTGGATAGGAGCAATTGAATTTGGCTGATTTTGGCAAATCGACCAAAGTTGCAAATTCTGCCTTGCCTTGACAGATTTTAGCAAGGCAACTTGCCAATGCCATATCTCATGGTGTAAGTTGAATTTGGCAATGTTCTTGGCCATTTTGGAAAGCTCTTACATGATACAACAACTGTTTAAACAAGTTTGGTTTTGATCTCTTTAGATTCCAAGTGAAAAATCCCCCTACATTTGGCAAAAAGTGAGGCAGAATCTGACTTAGTGAAAATTTCACTAAGTGTTGGAAAAAGTGACATTTTCACTTTTCAGCCACTTTGATCACTCCATAACTCAAAATACTTAATGAATTGGAATGACTTGTAGTTGAAGTTTTTGTAGGTGATAATGAGGGCTACAAATCCATCTTTGGATGAGAAAAAATGGCCTTGTAGTTTAGGAGTTATGGTCCTTCAAAGTTGGTACCCTTGCCACTTTATTTTTAACTTAGAAAAATTTCTAAGTTTTATGGTTACCCCTTTTACAAGTTATCTCACTTTTCTTGATTTTTCTTGATGAATGATGATTCAAATCATACATTAACATCACTTTAGGGTTAAAAATCCATTTTGGTGAAAAATCTCAAAAAGTCAAAGTTGACTTTTGTGCACAGTTGACTTTTTATCAGATGAATTCGAAACTGTGCAATTCTTCAGGAAATCATGTCCTTGACCTAAATCAAACTTGATGGACATGTTCCATGGGTGTCATAGGGTATATTCAATCATGTATTAGGGTTTGGGAGCATGTCCTGGTCAAAAGTCAAAGTTACAGTTGACTTTTCCCTTAAAAGCCTAATTGTGGTGCAGATGGAATTGAGACTTGTTGCTCAAACTTCTTGGATTAATCCATTGTCCCAAATGGATCAATATGGTATATTAGAGACCCTCAAATCATCTCTTGAGGTCTTGGCTCATGATTTGTCCCAAAAGTCAACTTAGGGGTGAATTAGGTCAAGAAACCCTAATTCCTGATTTTTGATGAATGCATCCCTTGAGGGAAAATTGACTTGATGCATGGGTTCATGAGGTTCCATGAAGTATATTAGGTTATGTTTTGGATCAATGGCTTGTGCCCAGATGAAACTTTTCATCTGGAGGCCCTGGGTGATCAAAACCCTAATTTGGTGACACTGGCGATCTTGAGGCTTGATCCACCTAGAAGGGAGCAACCTTGTGCTTAATCCTTGAAGTGGGAGTCCTTTTGATCCTTTGAGGATGTTTGAGAGATTAGACAAGTTGAAAATCAAGTCATTTCTTAATTGAGCCTTTGTCTAAAGCTCAAAGAGGGCTCGAAACCCTAATTTTGATTGTAGTGGATGCTCACCCATCTTTGGGGAGACTGATGAAGCATAAAGGTACATCCATATTGTGGTGATGATTTGCACAATGATGGGAAACTTTAGTGGTCAAAATTTGGGGTATTACACATCTGCTACCCGATATCCGATAATAGCTTGATCAAAAGGAAAGATTGCCAACTACCAACCAAGTGATAGCTACAACAAGGCAGTCAACCAAAAGGATATGAGGAATATTACCTACTACCAACAAAGGATAGGACGACGAAGGTAACTATCTCACAAAAGGAGTACGAGAAATATCACATACTACCAACAGAGGGCAGGACGACGAAAGTAATAAACTCAAATAGGGGAAAGATTACCAACTATCAAACAAGTGATAGCTACAACAAGGTAATCAAACCCAGCTATATTACCTACTACCAACACAGGGCAGGACAAAAAAGGTAATAAGCCAGCTATATCACCTACTACCAACAAAACGGGTAGGACGACGAAGGTGATAAGCTAAAAGAAGGATTACCAATTATCAACCAAGTGACAGTTACAACAAGGTAATCAACCAAGGGTACGAGAAATATTACCTACTACCAACAAAAGGTAGGACGACGAAAAGTAATAATCTCAAAGGAGTCGAGAAATATCACCTACTACCAACACGGGGTAGGACGACAAAGGCGATAAACTCGAACAAAGAAGGGAGAGATTACCAACTATCAAACAAATGATAGCTACAACAAGGCAGTCAACCAAAAGGATATGAGAAATATTACCTACTACCAACAAAGGGTAGGACGACGAAAAGTAATAATCTCAAAGGAGTCGAGAAATATCACCTACTACCAACACGGGGTAGGACGACAAAAGGCGATAAACTCGAACAAAGAAGGGAGAGATTACCAACTATCAAACAAATGATAGCTACAACAAGGCAGTCAACCAAAAGGATATGAGAAATATTACCTACTACCAACAAAGGGTAGGACGACGAAAAGTAATAATCTCAAAGGAGTCGAGAAATATCACCTACTACCAACACGGGGTAGGACGACAAAGGCGATAAACTCGAACAAAGAAGGGAGAGATTACCAACTATCAAACAAATGATAGCTACAACAAGGTAATCAAACCCGGCTATATCACCTACTACCAACACAAGGCAGGAAGACAAAGGTAATAAGCCAGCTATTCACCTACTACCAACAAAACGGGTAGGACGACGAAGGTGATAAGCTAAAAGAAGGATTACCAACCGTTAACCAAGTGACAGTTACAACAAGGTAATCAATCAAAGGTATAAGAAAGATTACCTACTACCAACAAAGGGTAGGATGACAAAGATAATAATCTCAAAGGGGGTCGAGAAATATCACCTACTACCAACACAGGGCAGGACGACAAAGGCGATAAACTCGAACAAAGAAGGGAGAGATTACCAACTATCAAACAAATAATAGCTACAACAAGGTAACCAAACCCGGCTATATTACCTACTACCAACACAAGGCAGGACGACAAAGGTAATAAGCCAGCTATATCACCTACTACCAATAAAACGGGTAGGACGACGAAGGTGATAAGCTTCCATTGCCAAAGCAAGGGACCAAAATTCAATCCGGGAGTAAACCAGAGAGAAACGGTCAAACAAGACTCATCCCGAGGAGGAAATATCTCAACTGGGGATTAATTCTATCCAGACAAATGAACTGGGGAGGAAAGCTAAAACAAATATCTTCCACGAGGCATAAACTCAGTGGGGGGGGAATTATCAAAGATAGGCATTTTCTTCTTACGGGTCGACACTCTAAATGGAGAGAGGACACACATGCTCTGTAGGGGATAACAGCACCAGAGAGCAAAGAAGCGCCAACACAAATGCAAAATGCACAATGCAACAACAATATGATGTGCACAACAAGAGAAGGCGCATGCAATGCTTATGAGTATGAATATGCTGACAAAACAGACATAAGGATAAGCAGAGGGTGGAATGAACATCACAACACCACTGAATACTCGGCTAATCTCAACGAGATGGAGATATCATTAGCACATCTGCTAGGGATTCATCTGAAGAAATCCTGCAAGAGATAAACAAAAGCCGTCAAAGGAAAATAAATCCTACTACCATGCTTAAATCTTACTGAAGAAAATAAGATGCTCTTCGGGGAGAAACCCAAACATCAATCTTCTAACATCGATGATCCACAAAGAGGATAACAACATAAACTCTGCTTTGAGGATGACAGGAAAGCTATTGGGGAATCATACAACCCAAATCTTTCTGAATCTTCCTGGGGATCATAAAAATTCACAGCAACTTTCATTTCAAAAGGATGAGCAAGGATAAATCGAAACAATCAAAACAATAATGCACTGTCTCCGTTGGGGGATCAGCAAGGATAAATCTCTGGGTAGAACAACCTGAAGAGAAAGGCATCCACAAGACAAGATAAAACCTGACGAGCGGCCACTATGTTAATGGTTCTTAGAGAAAAATAACAGTGTTCTCTGCTTGGGGATATCCAAAGTAACAACAACATATCTAGAGGGTAAAACTCTGAGTGAGGATTCTTCACATGATATTTTGTTGGGGATAGCAAAAAATGAATCTCTGCATGAGGACTACCATTGAGGAGAGGTGGACCGTCAAAACTACTCAACTACTTGACCATAACATAATCAGCTATAGAAGATCCGGATCAAGACCTAGCTGGGGAAAAGCCAAACAACATTGGACCTTATGAATTCAACACATCATAACAAAACTTTGAAGGAACCTATCATTGATGTGATGTTATCCGCAAGTATACGGGGTACGTCAGAGTAATATAAAATATTTATCGTTCCCAAGAGACCAATGTCAAATCTATCGATTACTATTGTTACGGTGCTTATCTAAGGCTAATAGAAATCTGAGTACAAGTTTAGACTGAACGAAAATAGAAATAAATCAGATAAATAAATATGCTGGAATGTAATTCACATCAATCAAACAATACTCCTATCTTCTAAATAGTAACACTTACGGGACAATGTTTCTTTCTTTGAAATAGAGTTAATTAAAAAGGATCTGCCGCGTTAGCGTGATCGGAAACAGACCTAACCTTTAATCTATACCAGCCGCTCACGCTGCACCGGTCGCTCCTTGCGTTAAAGTGTTGAAAGTCCTTTTTTATATAATTACCTCTAAGACTTAGTTAAAAAGTGTTTTCGATTGAAAATATTTTATACCAAAGGGTTTCCGGCATATGCTCGGCCAACCGGATCCTAAATCTATAAACGCGTCCGAAAATAGTTTTAAAACCTCTTTCTAATAATATAAAACTTTCCTAGTTAGTTAATAAAGTGCTTCCGCTGTATTTATCAACTAACAACTAACAAACTCTTTTCTAAAATGTCGGACGGCTTTCGATCTTACCCGATCTAGTCACAGTCATTACACAAACAAAAACACGGTCTTGTTTACGTAATGACCGTTCAATTTAAGTTCAGAAGAGTTTAATTAAAATAAAAAACAGCCCCTAAAGTATTTCTAAAGAGAAGACATGTGGAGTATCGTCGGAATGACGATCCTCACATTCTAGCACCAGGAATTTAGCTAGACATGGCAATTAAAGACATAATTATAAATTGGTTTGTTAAAGGAAACATTTATAATATGAAAAATGTGCGAGGTGTGATAGTGTACTTTAAGAGTGTGAACACAAGTGTCACGCTTAAGTTCAGGTCCAAAATACAACAGATCACACAGATAAATAAATTAACAAAGTAAAGCAGAGACAGAAAATAAATGAATTTAAAGCAGTGCGAGAAAATAAATAATATAAAGGCAATGCGGAATAAAATAAAATGCGATTTATAAATAAACCTGCTCCAAAGCGGAGACTGAATCTGGTACAAGGCTGGAAAGTAAATTGCGAGAAATATAAATCTTCTAACTACAGTGCTCCAATCGAACCAACAACTATAGTGCAATAACCCCTCGATGTGACGGATTATTGCTTTACAAGAGAACTCTATGCCTAAGGATGAAACTAAGATTGGATGATATGAAAATGAAAATGCAAGTCCTATTTATAGGAAATTCGCAGCTGTAACTGCCTCTAATCATAATGAAAAAGCGTTTCATAAACTAAATTCTTCAGATGTAACTGCCTTGAGCGTTTCAAACCGTTCCCTATTTATCACTCTCGGCGCCCGCCGACCCCTGCTCCGCGCCCGCCGAGTGTTGTTTTGGAGGTGAAACGCCTTTTGTGACCGTTGGCGTGGGGGTGAAGTCATTAGGCCTATGGCGTCCTCCTTGGCGTTCGCTGAGTGAAACAGCTAGTGTATGTTTTCACAAGAAATCCCCGTTTTTGCTCCGTTTTGCTTTGTTTTCTCACTGTGGGCTCAAATAAGGCAATAGACCTGAAAGTAAAACAAAATACCATAATAGCAAAGGAAAATAACAAATAAACGACTAAAATTATGTAAAATCAGAGTTAAATATACAGTGTATTTCAGTGTTATCAAATTCTCCCACACTTAAACCTTTGCTTGTCCTCAAGCAAACTCTGATAAGTAAACAAAGGAAAACAGCAAACACGCACTAAACTGATCTGGGCTAAGAACTTGAGTTTGATCAATAATGCATCAGTAGGTACTAACTCATGAACCAAGGGTATCGTAATGACACTTTCCGCGATTTGCGGGCATAAGTTTCTCTCCTACACAAACTAATCCACACCGTGATATTATACTTAGGCCTATCTTACTCATCCCTTTCTTACCCCTTTTCATTCAAGCGCAATCACATTAAGCCCGTTATCTCTCACTCGCATGGTGAACATAACCTGTGGTAATTCAGATCCTTTTTGCCAATTCTTGTATTTTTTTCTGAAGATACTTGAACATCTTCTTGAAATTATTAATATTATTATTTTATTTTTTTATTATTATTTTTTTTTTATTATTATTTTTTTCTTTTTTTTCTTTTCTTTGGCAGGATTTTACCTATTTGCATCGGTTTGTCACTTAGCGGTGATTAAGATGGTGCTGACTGCTAAAATAAACTACTTAAAGGTTAGCGATGGAGGGTGAGATTTTAAGGCCACTGTATAATAAGATTCTAGATAAGCTCCTATAATTGAGAAACTTACGGTGTAAAAACGATATCGATTTTTCAAATAGTTTTCCCAAGCCTTTGCAATTGATCTTACTTGTCCTGATAGCCCAAATAATCGAAAAAATAATGCTGTTTCTTTGTTAAAATTTTTTGTTAAGGCTCAAGAATTGGAAGAATTGATAAACTACACAAAATGACTCGTAAATCACATAAACTAAACTACACTAGAAAATAGTAAATAAATAAATACTAAAAACAGTAAATATCTCCTCCCACACTTAAACCGAACATTGTCCTCAATGTTTCGATAAAAGTGAGAAAGGGATAGGTGAAACCTGGTACTCAATCGTGTCGGCCACTGTAGCCTTCTCCACCATGCCCTGGGCGTCTGGGACGACGGATCCTACTGCGGTGTCGGATAGTAGGTGACAGCTCCATCTGCTCAATCCTCTCGACTAGGGAGGCATTTTGATCTCTAAGTGCTTGGAAACTCTCAAGAGTGGATTGCTGTGACTCCTGCATAAAGTCCATCATCTCCTGTTGTTGTTGGTACATGGCATAAAATAAGCCATCACGTTCTTCTTCTCTGGCTTGTTGTGCTTGCCACATTTCTTGAGTTATGTAAAATCCGGAAGAGGTACCTGCAGGATGGTTAGTAACTGGTGGGGTGTGTGCAGGTGATACAGGAATGGGAGACTGCTCCATATGCTCATATTCGTCATCTGTCTCATTTCCCTCGTCCTCAGGGACGTTTGGAAGCAATGGGCCTAAAACAGGAGCAGCCTTTAAATCATAGAGCCAGTTTTCTCTTTTGCGCACATCTGTGCGTGCTGAACAAGGTAGTGCGACACTCGGGATGGCAGCATTGCGAACCATGAGGATATATCCTCCTTCCGGCCTCGTTTTGCATAAACGCATATCTCGCAAAAATTTTAAATCAATAGTACGAGACGGAAGTGGTTCTAATGTGGCCAACTCGGCGTCCAGGTGTAGGGCTCGTGCAATGAAGGTAATCAACCCTCCAAAAGACACGGTGTTGCCCTTTTTCTCAACTGCCCTCATATGCGACAACATAAATGGTACAGGATTTAATCTTCTCTTGAGTAAAGCAGCCTGTAAAAATATGAATTCTTTGGAATTCATTTTGTTAGAGTTCTCTCGGGCAAAAATAGTATCAGCTACTAAAAGGCGAAATATCCGTATGGCCGGGTTATGAATGTCAGGAGCCAAATTTCCATCAAAGGAGGAAGAGGTTTGGCCTGATATGTCTCTCCACATTTGAAAAGCCTCAATTGACCAACTCGTGTCTATGGGCACCTCACAGGCCGCACCATTCCCAAAATCGAATCCTAATAACTCAGCAAGTGTATCAGTGGTATAAATGTATTCAACATTAAACATCCTAAATCTCACTGTGCCTACTGTGCTGGCAGTGTTCTCTCTGACAGTATACTCTAAAGAACTAAAAAATTCGGGGTTAGCCTCTCGTAGGTAGGCTCCTTGCGAATAAAAATATTCTCTAATTTCAAATTTTGTAATAAATAAAATACGCTAAATCTAATACCTAGGCTATAGAGACAAGTATCATTAACGTACCTGGTCGCAAGAATGTTGTGTGTCCGAAGCCGGTCCCATTTTTCCCTTTGTTGAACTCCATCCTCTCCATCCCGAAAGATGATATTTTCTTGGTTCCCCACTGCCATTATTGAGGAAAAATGAAGGTTTAGTGGTGGAGAGTGGGTATTTTAGTTTTTGTAGATTTCGGTGAAATCTATGGACTTTATAGATATGATGGGTAATGGAATATGTAATGGTGATAGGGAAGTTATGAAATAATGGATTTTAAGGGTTTAATGGGGATTTATGGTGGTTAAATTCGAGTTTATGGAGGTAGGAGATGAAGAGAGTTGGGGAAAAAATGGGTTTTCTAATTCTGGTTCGTTTTAGAACCCAGATCGCTTCCGCGTCTGCCGAGTGGGGGTCCGCGCCCGCGGACTGTAAAAATGGGCTGGCACGGATTGGGCCTTGGCTGGTTCAATTTTCTTTCCTGGGGGTGTCTATAGTACACTGGAACATGAAAGAAACAAAGAGAATATTTTATTTATTTATATTTATATATTTGTAAATGTTTTATTTAAATAACAGTTACTTTTATTACTATTATTATTATTATATTTTTTTTATTTTTATTTTTATAATAAAATGAATAAACAAAAATTAAATATAGACAATATATTATACTGAGTAGATATTTATTATAATTTGAAATGAAATAACACTCTCAAAAGAAACATAAGGTTGCCATAATTCTAATAACCACGAAAAATAAAATCCACTAATAGTCTGATAAAAATCACAATAACAATAAAGATAGTAGTGCGGTAAAATAAACGATCTAAACAAGCATGAGGTAAATCTCCTCCACACAAAGTATGAGCTATGCTCCAGAGCTCCTGAATGTCTCCTAAGAAGACTGATGACGGACACCCTGAGTCATGTGAGGACAAGGTGTTCGTGCCTCTGCAAGCTGGCGCTTGAGGTCGTAAATCTCCTGTTCCAAAAGATCATATGATGAAGCGTTCGTAGCGTCTGAGATCTCTATCTGCAAGGTGAGCTCTGCGCATTCCTCGCGAAGAGAAATGATCTCCTTGCGCATAGCGTCAAACTCTGAATATAAGTTCCTGCGTTGCAGATTAACGTTAGAGGAATAAACAGTAGTCCTTTCAGGGTAAGGTGAAGGGTGGTATTCTGGTACAGGGTGGTTTCTTGGTTTGACTGGTGTCTCATCCTGGCCTTCCAAAGCGTATGACCAGTTAGCTCTATCATGGACACTAGTTCGGGTATGGTTTGGTAGTCCAAAGTGGTGAATGACTTCGTTGTCTATTAGGAGCTTAAAGTTATCCGCACTAAAGAATGCCCTCCTAATAAGACCACGGTCAAGGCAGTGAGGAATGTCAATCAGGGTATAGCCACAACGGGATGTAAGGTGAGTCAGCTTGTTGGCTAGACCTAGAGCATGAGTTATGTGTGTGATCGTACCGCCCACATGGATGGGTCCTTTGGAAGATGCAGCAATCAAATACATGTTATATATCAGAAAATTTCCACTGGCTAATGGTCGTGATTCAGCAGTACAAAAGAGCATCAGAATCTCTTCTGCAGCAACTTGGCTCTCAGTATCACTCCTACCAAAAAAGGTCTCGGCTAGGATCATTTGGAAGTAACGGAAGGTTGGGTTATGGATTTTGCTTGCCCATTGGGTGGAAGGATCAGGTCCTCCTCCACCGGTGATTTTGCTCCAGAATGAGTCAAGTTCATCTTGCATAACATTGGTTTCATGCATAAAGTGGATTGCATCCAGGCCACACTGAAAACCAAGTATTCTAGTAAAATCTCTATGGTTCAGGGCATACTCATTTCCAAATAGTCTAAACTTTATGCTTCCACTGTTATAACCTCTTCCACTATAAGGTTCATAGATGAGTGAGCTGAGGAACTCTAAGGTCAGATGCTCATAAGTTACATTCATCGATTCAGAATACTCATCCCACTGGAGCTGGTGACAAAGGTATCTTACACTGGCCTCAATACCTAAGGCTGATAGACAGTTAGGGTCAGGGTACCTAGTGGGTAGGATTGGTCGCTCAGAAAGGACTACGTATTTCTTCCTCTGTTCGTCATCTCTGAACACAATGTGCATGTCATCATAGCTCTGCATCCTGCAAAGAAAGTTAGTGTGGAATGTCTGAGATGATGTGACCTGTAACCTGTAAACATAGCAATTGCATAAGTTAATCATGTAAAAATACTATTATAAAAATAAAATAAATTATATTAAAAATAACGAAAATAAAATCGTGGGTTGCCTCCCACGCAGCGCTTGTTTAACGTCGTTAGTTCGACGACTGAAAAACTTACGTTGTGGATGTTGCTATGGGTGGTTCTATCAGAGTGTGACCTGAGTAGTAAGTAGGGATGTCCCCTCCATAGTAGGGTTTCAATCTTTGTCAATTCACTAGAAAGGGACTACATGAATAATTTGCAATTTCAAATGCTCCTGATTTCAGGACTTTTGTGACCTCATAGGGTCCAGTCCATCTTGAGCGTAATTTACCTGGAAACAATCGTAATCTAGAATTGAAAAGAAGTACAGGATCGCCTACGCTGAATTCTTTTCGGATAATCTTTTTGTCATGCCATGCTTTGGTTCTTTCTTTATATATTATGGCATTTTCATAAGCATCCCGGCGTAGTTCTTCTAATTTATGAATATCTAGAATTCGTTTATCTCCGGCTGTTAAGTAATCCATATTAAGGGTTTTTATGGCCCAGTAGGCCTTATGTTCAAGTTCAAAGGGTAAATGGCAAGATTTTCCGTAGACTAGTTGATAAGGGGTTGTTCCTATAGGGGTTTTGAAAGCGGTCCTATAAGCCCACAAGGCTTCCTGTAGTTTTAAGGACCAGTCTTTTCTAGAGATCGATACGGTTTTTTCTATGATTTGTTTTATTTCCCTATTGGAGACTTTAACTTGTCCACTTGTCTGTGGATGGTACGATGTGGCTACTCGGTGTTTCACTCCGTATTTCTTTAATAGTTTCTCAAATATCCTAGATATGAAGTGTGACCCTCCATCGCTTATAACCAATCGAGGTACTCCAAACCTAGGGAAAATATAGTTTTTAAATAGTTTAATGACTACACGAGTGTCGTTGGTGGGTGCAGCTATGGCTTCAATCCATTTGGATACATAATCAACGGCTACCAAGATATACTTGTTTCCCATTGAAGATGGAAATGGTCCCATAAAATCTATACCCCAAACATCGAAGAGTTCTACTTCCTGAATATTTTTCAAAGGCATTTCGTCTCTCCTTGAGACGTTCCCAGTGCGTTGGCATCTGTCACATTTTACAATGTAAGCATGAACATCGCGCCATAATGTTGGCCAGAAAAGACCTGCTTGAAGAATTTTAGCGCATGTTTTGGATGAGCCTAAATGTCCACCATATGGTGAAGAGTGACAATGCTTAATTATATTCTCAACTTCTTCTTCAGAGACACAGCGACGGAAAATGCCGTCCGCGCCTCTCTTGAATAGAAGGGGTTCATCCCAATAGAAGTGTTTTACGTCATGAAAGAACTTCTTCTTCTGTTGGTAATTTAAATCAGGGGGTATGATATCGGCTGCTAGGTAATTAACAAAATCTGTATACCAAGGTACTGTTGTAACTGCGAGTGCTTTTTCAATGTCTTCTTCGGAATAAGGGTTAGGGTCATCATCCTGGATGGTTCTAACTACCCCTACTAATCTGTCGTATGCGAAATCATCATTGATAGGTACAAGATCTGGTTTTAGATATTCAAGCCTTGAGAGGTGGTCAGCGACCACATTCTCAGTGCCTTTCTTATCACAGATTTCCAAATTGAATTCTTGGAGTAAAAGGATCCAGCGTAGTAATCTAGGCTTAGCGTCCTTTTTGCTTAATAGATATCTTATCGCTGCGTGATCAGTGTAGACTATGATTTTTGCTCCTACTAAATAGGATCGGAATTTGTCGATTGCAAAGACTACAGCCAGGAGTTCCTTCTCGGTTGTGGCATAATTCAGCTGAGCCGCATCCAAGGTTCTACTGGCGTAGTAAATTACATGGAGTTTCTTATCTTTCCTTTGCCCTAAAACAACACCTATAGCGTAATCGCTAGCATCACACATAATTTCAAAAGGTTGATTCCAATCAGGTGGTTGAATTATAGGTGCAGAAATCAGTGCATGTTTCAGGTATTTAAAGGCTTCAAGACATTTATCATCGAATTTGAATTCGGCATCTTTCATAAGTAGATTGGTTAATGGTTTAGTTATCTTGGAGAAATCTTTAATGAAGCGTCAGTAGAAACCGGCGTGTCCAAGAAAACTTCGGATTTCTCTTATGGTTTTGGGTGGTTGAAGGTTTTCTATCACTTCTATTTTAGCTTTATCAACCTCAATGCCTCTCTCGGACACTATGTGTCCTAGTACTATGCCTTCAGTTACCATAAAGTGGCATTTTTCCCAATTTAGAACAAGGTTGACTTCTACGCATCTTTCCAGGATTTTCTCAAGGTTGGTTAAACAGATTTTAAAACTGGATCCACATACCGAGAAATCGTCCATAAATACCTCCATGATTTCATCAAGGAAGTCTGCGAAGATTGACATCATACAGCGTTGGAAAGTGGCTGGGGCATTGCATAGCCCAAATGGCATTCGTCTGTAAGCAAATGTTCCATAGGGACATGTAAAGGTTGTTTTCTCCTGATCGTCAGGGTGAATGGGTATTTGGAAAAATCCTGAGTATCCATTTAAATAATAAAAGTAAGAATGTCTAGCTAAACGTTCGAGCATTTGGTCGATGAATGGGAGTGGGAAGTGATCTTTCCTAGTCACCTTATTAAGTTTTCTGTAATCGATACACATCCGCCAACCATTTTCTATACGTTTGGCTATTTGTTCTCCTTTTTCGTTTTGTACAACGGTGACACCTCCGTTCTTAGGTACCACATGTACGGGGCTTACCCATTTACTATCAGATATTTGGTATATTATTCCAGCCTCTAATAACTTTAACACTTCCTTTTTTACTACTTCACTCATTATAGGATTTATCCTTCGTTGATGTTCCCTGGAGGGTTTAGTATCTTCTTCTAGCATAATTCGGTGCATACACACAGAAGGACTTATTCCTTTGAGATCGGAAATTTTATAACCTAGAACTGAGGGATATCTTCGTAAAACATCTAAGAGTTGATTGGTTTCAGGACCATCTAACGTGGCACTGACTATGACTGGGCGATTTAATTCTTCATCTAAGAACTCATATCTTAGATTCTTAGGTAGCTCCTTAAGCTCTATTGATGGTTTTTTCTGACATGGCATATGATCTGGGGTAAGTGCCTAGCATTCATAAAGACTGTTATCTATATAGGGTTTAGGTAAATGTTCGAATTCATCGTCATCCATTATGGGGATCGAAGGTAGTTTGATGGTTTCTACTGGATCTTCTTTATCTAATTCTCTTATGCATTCATCAATTATATCAATGACATAACACGAGTCATCTATGGCTGGTGCATTTAAGAATTGGGATAAGATAAATTCTACTTTTTCATTACCCACCTCGAATGTCATTCTTCCTTTCTTAACATCAATTATAGCTCCGGCTGTTGATAAGAAAGGTCTACCTAAAAGAATCGGGATCTCATCGTCTTCTTTAATGTCCATTACTACGAAATCTGTTGGAATATAAAGTTGACCAAGTCTAACTGGGACGTCTTCCAAAATGCCAATTGGATATTTAACTGATCTGTCAGCTAATTGGAGAGACATCCTAGTTGGTTGTAATTCTCCTAGGTTTAACCTTTTACAAACAGCTAAAGGCATTAAGCTTACACTTGCTCCTAAGTCCAGAAGTGCTTTATCTATAACTTGGTTTCCTAAAACACAAGGGATAGAAAAACTTCCTGGGTCTTTCTCTTTCTTAGCAAGCTTATTCTCGGCGATTGAATTGCATTCTATAGGTTTAGGATCCTCTAATCTTCGTTTATTGGTTAAAATGTCTTTAAGGAATTTGGAATAAGATGGTATTTGGGTAATAGCTTCGGTGAATGGAATCTCTACATGGAGTTTCTCAATCACTTTTATGAATTTCTTATATTGGTTATCCAATTTGGTTTGTTTAAGTCTTTGTGGGTATGGGATCGGAGGTTTGTAAGGAGGAGGTGGTACATAAACTTGTTCTTTTTCCTTCTCCTTAACTTCCGTATCTTTAGATTTCTATGGTTCCATAGATTTCTCAACCTCTTTCTCAGGTGTGGTCACAACTTTTCTAGGAGGTTCTGGATTATTCAACCTGGGGTTTATTGGCCCATTGTAAGTGGTTCCGCTCCTTAGGGCTATAGCATTAGCATGCCCTTTAGGGTTAGGTTGAGGTTGTCCAGGAAATTGTCCTCCTGGTGTAGTATGAGTAGATTGTTGTTGTGCTACTTGAGAGATTTGGGTTTCCAGCATTTTGTTATGGGTAATTACAGAATCGAGTTTAGTACCCAATTGAGTAATTAGTCCATTAATGTGAACGTTTTGGTTCATGAACTCCTTGTTCTGCTGTAATTGAGCTGAGATGAATTCGTCCATCTTTTTCTCAAGATTTGACTTCTGAGGAGCATAAGTTGTAGGTTGGTTGGGTCTTTGAGGTTGGAAACCGGGTGGTCTTTGAGCTGTTGAATTTTGAGTAGGGTTATTATTCTTATATGAAAAGTTTGGGTGATTCCTCCATCCAGGGTTATATGTGTTTGAATACAGGTTTCCTTGGGCGTAATTGACCTGATCTGTGGGACTTTCGGCTAACAGGTTGCATTCAGCCATTGTATGTCCTAAGGTTCCACAGATTTCACATCCGGGTTGTATTGCTGCTACAGTTGCTGTGGGGTTTATAGTTAGGTTTTCTACTTTTTGGGCTATAGCGTCCATTTTTGCATTCATATGGTCAAAACAACTTACCTCATACACACCTCCTTTGGTCTCTTTCTTCTCTACTTGTGCTCGTTCGGTCCCACATTGGTAATGGTTTTGTGCCATATCCTCAATGAGAGAACTAGCTTCGGCGTAGGGTTTGTTCATTAGAGCGCCACCAGCGGCAGCGTCTATGGTCATCTTGGTGTTGTACATGAGTCCATTATAAAAGGTATGGATTATGAGCCATTGTTCTAAGCCATGATGTGGACATGCTCTTAATAGTTCCTTATATCTTTCCCAAGCGTCGAAAAGTGATTCTCCCTCGCTTTGGGTAAATCGGGTTATTTGGTTTCGTAAGACAGCAGTTTTACTCGGTGGAAAGTATCTAGCAAGGAATACTTTCTTGAGGTCATTCCAAGTGGTTATAGAGTTGGCTGGAAGGGAATCTAACCATGATCGGGCTCTATCTCTGAGAGAAAATGGGAATAGTCTTAGACGTATTGCCTCAGGAGGAGCTCCGTTCGCTTTTAAGGTATCTGCTAGTTGAATAAAAACTTTAAGATGTTGGTTCGGGTTTTCCGTAGGAAGACCTGCGAACTGGTTCTGTTGAACTATTTGTAATAGAGATGGTTTTAATTCAAAGTTATTGGCTGGTATAGTTGGATTAACTATACTAGAATGGGGTTCTTCATTAGAGGGTAGGGCGAAATCCTTAAGAGGTTTAGCGTTTTCTTCTTCTGCCATTGCTCTTTTGAGTTTTCAAAATAGAATACGAGCTCGGGCGTAACGTTCAGGTTCTTCAAATGGATCAACTAAGTTTTCGGTACTGCGAGTTCTTCGCATTTACCGGCTAAGGGATGCCTTAGTCTAGACGGTGTAACAATAGGGTACGAAATTTTGACGTAATTGGTCCCCGGCAACGGCGCCAAAAACTTGATGTGATGTTATCCGCAAGTATACGGGGTACGTCAGAGTAATATAAAAGATTTATCGTTCCCACAGAGACCAATGTCAAATCTATCGATTACTATTGTTAGGGTGCTTATCTAAGGCTAATAGAAATCTGAGTACAAGTTTAGACTGAACGAAAATAGAAATAAATCAGATAAATAAATATGCTGGAATGTAATTCACATCAATCAAACAATACTCCTATCTTCTAAATAGTAACACTTACGGGGCAATGTTTCTTTCTTTGAAATAGAGTTAATTAAAAAGGATCTGCCGCGTTAGCGTGATCGGAAACAGACCTAACCTTTAATCTATACCAGCCGCTCACGCTGCACCGGTCGCTCCTTGCATTAAAGTGTTGAAAGTCCTTTTTTATATAATTACCTCTAAGACTTAGTTAAAAAGTGTTTTCGATTGAAAATATTTTATACCAAAGGGTTTCCGGCATATGCTCGGCCAACCGGATCCTAAATCTATAAACGTGTCCGAAAATAGTTTTAAAACCTCTTTCTAATAATATAAAACTTTCCTAGTTAATTAATAAAGTGCTTCCACTGTATTTATCAACTAACAACTTACAAACTCTTTTCTAAAATGTCGGACGGCTTTCGATCTTACCCGATCTAGTCACAGTCATTACACAAACAAAAACACGGTCTTGTTTACGTAATGACCGTTCAATTTAAGTTCAGAAGAGTTTAATTAAAATCAAAAACAGCCCCTAAAGTATTTCTAAAGAGAAGACATGTGGAGTATCGTTGGAATGACGATCCTCACATTCTAGCACCAGGAATTTAGCTAGACATGGCAATTAAAGACATATTATAAATTGGTTTGTTAAAGGAAACATTTATAATATGAAAAATGCGCGAGGTGTGATAGTGTACTTTAAGAGTGTGAACACAAGTGTCACGCTTAAGTTCAGGTCCAAAATACAACAGATCACACAGATAAATAAATTAACAAAGTAAAGCAGAGACAGAAAATAAATGAATTTAAAGCAGTGCGAGAAAATAAATAATATAAAGGCAATGCGGAATAAAATAAAATGCGATTTATAAATAAACCTGCTCTAAAGCGGAGACTAAATCTGGTACAAGGCTGGAAAGTAAATTGCGAGAAATATAAATCTTCTAACTACAGTGCTCCAATCGAACCAACAACTATAGTGCAATAACCCCTCGATGTGACAGATTATTGCTTTACAAGAGAACTCTATGCCTAAGGTTGAAACTAAGATTGGATGATATGAAAATGAAAATACAAGTCCTATTTATAGGAAATTCGCAGCTGTAACTGCCTCTAATCATAATGAAAAAGCGTTTCATAAACTAAATTCTTCAGATGTAACTGCCTTGAGCGTTTCAAACCGTTCCCTATTTATCACTCTCGGCGCCCGCCGGCCCCTGCTCCGCGCCCGCCGAGTGTTGTTTTGGAGGTGAAACGCCTTTTGTGACCGTTGGCGTGGGGGTGAAGTCATTAGGCCTATGGCGTCCTCCTTGGCGTTCGCTGAGTGAAACGGCTAGTGTATGTTTTCACAAGAAATCCCCGTTTTTGCTCCGTTTTGCTTTGTTTTCTCACTGTGGGCTCAAATAAGGCAATAGACCTGAAAGTAAAACAAAATACCATAATAGCAAAGGAAAATAACAAATAAACGACTAAAATTATGTAAAATCAGAGTCAAATATACAGTGTATTTCAGTGTTATCAATCATCACGTCAACAACTGGTTATATGAACAAAACTCTGCCAAGGAAAAAATCAACAAACCCTAATGGGGAAATATCGACAAACTCTACTGGAGAGCTGTCAATAAATTCTGCTAGAAGAGTAAAGGACAAACCATGCTGAGGAAAACACCAATCTTACCATCCTTGGAATAACCGTTGACATTCCTTTTTGCATTCATAAATCAAAGGAAAATGTTTTTATAATTTTCAAAAATTTTAACTCAATTATTTACATTTTGTTTCAAAAATCATCATCAAAAATAAATGAAATTCTGCAAACAGAAACAAAATAAGAATTGCAAACAAAGGGACAAAGGCCCAAATTTTATTAATAGAATGGTAGTCCGCAAATGGCGTAACTCCATGGATCATTACAAGGCTTGAAAAATGGTAAATACATGGAAAGGGTTACATTAAAATACAATGACCACTATTCTCCCTGACAACTTTGAATTCCACTGTGCTCAAAACTTCAGTTGAGGATGGTTGAAACAGAATCCTTGATTAACAATGTTGCTTTCAACGATCAAGACTGGCCAGATGCAGTTACTTGCCATAATCCCTAACTTTTGCCTAGATTGCCCTCTCGGGTTTTCAATCTACCGGGATGATTATTTCTGTTTTTGTCTCTAATTTTTGCCCGGACCGCCCTTTCGGGTTTTCAGCCCATCGAGACGCTCATTTTTGCCTAAGCCGCCCTTTCGGGTTTTTAACTTAGCGAGCTATTCTTTTTATTTTTAGGCGAAGTATTTCTTGACTGTATCGGCATTCACAGGACGAGTGAACTCTTCACCATCCATAGTTGTAAGAAGTAATGCACCACCAGAGATGGCTCTCTTAACAACATATGGGCCTTCAAAATTAGGAGTCCAGTTGCCCCTAGAATCATTAGTAAAAGTCGAGATCTTTTTGAGCACGAGGTCGCCTTCTCTGAACACACGTGTCATACCCCAAATTTTGACCACTAAGATTTCCCATCATTGTGCAAATCATCATCACAATATGGATGAACCATCATGCCTCATCAAATGCCTCAAGGGTTGTTGGGCATTCACTGCAGTCAAAATTAGGGTTTTTAGCCCTCTCAGAGCCTTAGACAAAGGATCAATCAAGGAATGACATGATCTCCAACTTGTCTAACCTCTCAAACATCCACAATGGATCAAAAAGGACTCCCACTTTCAGGATTAAGCACAAGGATGCTCCCTTTCAGGTGGATTAAGTCTCAAGATCGACAGTGTCACCAAATTAGGGTTTTGGTCGACCAGGGCCTCCAGATGGAAATCTTCATCTGGGCACAAGGCAATGATCCAAAACATAACCTAATGTACTCCATGGAACCTCATGGACCCAAGCATCAAGTCAATTTGACCTCAAGGGATGCATACATCAAAAATCAGGAATTAGGGTTTCTTGACCTAATTCACCCCTAAGTTGACTTTTGGGACAAATCAAGAACCAAGACCTCAAGACATGATTTGAGGGTCTCTAATGAAGTATATTGATCCATTTGGAACAATGGATTAATCCAAGAAGCTTGAGCAACAAGTCTCATTTTCATCTGCACCACAATTAGGGTTTTAAGGAAAAAGTCAACTGTAACTTTGACTTTTGACCAGGACATGCTCCCAAACCCTAGGACATGCCTTAATGTACCCTATGACACCCTTGGAACATGTCCATCAAGTTTGATTTAGGTCAAGGACATGATTTCATGAAGAATTGCACAGTTTGGAATTCATCTAATAAAAAGTCAACTGTGCACAAAAGTCAACTTTGACTTTTTGAGATTTTTCACCAAAATGGATTTTTAACCCTAAAATGATGTTAATGTATGATTTGAATCATCATTCATCAAGAAAAATCAAAGAAAGTTGGATAACTTGTAAAAGGGGTAACCATAAAACTTAGAAATTTTTCTAAGTTATGGAAAAAGTACCACTAATACCCTAACTTTGGAGGATCATAACTCCTAAACCACATGGCCATTTTTTCTCATCCAATGATGTATTTGTAGCCCTCATTACCCTCTACAAAAACTTCAACTAGACCTAAGTCCAATTCATTAAGGATTTTGAGTTATGGAGTGGTCAAAATCAAGAAATCACACTTTGTTCCAACACTTAGTGAAAATTTCACTAAGTCAGATTTTGCTTCACTTTTTGCCAAATGTAGAGGGATTTTTCACTTGGAATCAAAAGAGATCAAAACCAAACTTGTTCAAACAGTTGTTATATCATGTAAGGGCTTTCCAAAATGGTCAAGAGCATTACCAAATTCAACTTACACCATGAGATATGACATTGTCAAGTTGCCTTGCTGAAATCTGTCAAGGCAAGGCAGAATTTGTAATTTTCCTCGATTTGCCAAAATCAGCCAAATTCAAATGCTCCTATCCACTTGGACACATCTGAGGATTAAATCTAAAGGGGACAATCACTGAGCCAAGCCTCCAAAGTCCATGGAACAAGAAATAGCATGTTGAACCTAGAATGGCCAAAATAGGGACAAGACTCCAAATTTGGATTGAAGCATTCAATGGAAGCATCAAGGTGGCATGGACTGAGCCATTCTCATCTGAAATCAGTCAAGACTTATCTAAGACCAAGGGAACCAAAGCTCTGTGCCCTAACCTCTAGTCAATGGCTAGAGGAGACTTGGATTTTCATTTGCCAACATTGGCCAAACCTATTTACCAGCTGCCATGCACTATTCCTTGCAAAACAAACTTGCTCTACTATAAATAGAGCTCAATTGTGATCAGTTTGAGTACACCAAAGCCATCAAACAGATGCTTTCCTCAAAATCTCTTCTTTCACTCCAATTTTGCCTTCTAAGGCAAGTCACTATCGGGTTTTGAGTTTGAGAGCTCTTCCAATCAAACTAATCACTCACACACCTCACATACATCACATATGAGCTGATCAAACACTTAGATCACTTCTGAAACACCAATTTCACAAAATCACCAGCTGGTTGCTCAAGGTTTTAACCAAAGTGCAGCTGAGATACCACAAAGTGATCCAGCCAATTTTAATCAAGTCCAACCATTCAAAAGCTGTTGAGATCATCACCACTCATCTGTAACACCTCCAAATCAAAAATCACATTGCACTTGCTGTCACGGCCTAGAGGTGAGCACATACTTGGTCATCTCTCAATCTATGCATATTTCCTCGCACAATAATTTGGCCATATGTTCATAATCATGCATGGAATGTTTTCCCTCAATTAATTGCATTGTTTGAATCGTGTATCAAAAATCCTAGCCTTCATGCAAAAATTAGGGTTCTTGAGGATTTTTCATGATTTCTTGTTGTATGTTTAATTAAAATGAAATTAATGGACATAGACATGATCGTGAGGTTGAGACGAGCATAATGATATGTGGATTGCATGATATAATCAAGTATTTAGGGAGATTGGATAGAAAATGAAAATCTGAGAATCTCAGAACACGCGCGTGTTCTTCAGCTTGTTCTTGGCGCCTTTTTTCCAAATTTGAATATTTGAATTTTGTGATTTTATTTAATTGATTCAAAAATTAATTTCGCTATGAGTTTTAATGATTTTGAGTTGATTCTTTTTTTAATAATTCACAAAAATGTTAAAATATTTTATTTTATCAAAAAATCCCAAAAATATTATTTATTTAATATAATTGATATTTTTGCAAAGAATTAATATTTTAATTGTTTTTGACATTTTAAATATTTTTTCTACATTGATTTTGCAACTTTTAATGCTTTCTAATTATTTTGTAGGTCAATACTTAATTTTTGAAGCATTAATCCAAGATCACAATTTGTTTTTCACATGTTAAACAATTTTGATCATCTTAATTGAATTTTTATTCAATTAAATACATTTTTTAAAACAAATTTAGGTTTTGGATTAATTCAACCCTCATAAGTCATTTTCAAAACACTTTGGGCCTCTAATAGAGTGTAAGACCCAATCCTTTTTTGACCAAATCATTTTTGGGCCTCAATGCATTGTATAAGTCCCGATACCGTCAAAAACAAATGGCGCGATCGTCGCCTTTTCAAAATAACCCTTGGGCCTCTCTTTAAGCTATAAGACCCATTCAAAACTTTTGGGCCTCTAATAGAGTGTAAGACCCAATCCCCTTTTAACCAAAATCATTTGGGCCTCACTTATTATATAAGTCCCTCTGCGTTAAAAGAAAACCTCGCCACGATCGCCATTTCAAACGGAAAAGTCATCTGGGTCTACCCTCGTGTTATAAGCCCCACTCCTCTTCTTTAAAACTTTTTGGGCCTCTTGAAAGAGTGTAAGACCCATCCCTTTGTACAGAAAACATTCCGGGCCTCAGTCACTTGTATAAGTCCCTCTGTACAAATTCAAACAGTGCACCCACTGATAAAACCTTGGGCCTCTCCTTGAGCTGTAAGCCCTAAATCTTTTTATTTCAAAACACTTTCTCCTTTGATTTTGAATATACTGTTGTTTTCAATCTTTCTTTGTTGAACAACTAACCAAACAGCATGGAAGCTCTACAACCGAGTAAGTGGTTATCGCTTTCATTTACCGCTTTCATATACATATAACTGTATTGCGGGGCTGTTTCACTGTAAGTCTTCTTTCATAAACTCATATCAACTGTGTAATAATAGTATAGATATTTAGAGTTTCCCTGGCAACCATGTCTAGAACTAGGTGTCGCCGTTTCGTTTATTCGTAGAAATAGACAACTAGATCCCCAATAGGATCACCAGATACAGTCTTCTCTTCGGCTGTCCTCGTTAAGAATTGTCAAGAAACTCTACTCCCCAAGATGAATGTCTTCTCCGTGAATGGCATCTTTGAGTTTCTTCCAAATTCTCAAACTTTCCTGACTTTGATCTATTCTCGGTGAATAGCATTGCCTTGAATTTCTCGGGGTTTGGGGACCCACGGGCTTCTTAAAAGCACCAGCCTCCTCTTGGGCATCGTACAAGGACCCACAGGCTTTCTAAAAGCAACCCCGCCTCCTCTTGGGCTTAGTACAAGGACCCTACGGCTTCTTAGAAGTATTCACAGCCTCCTCTTAGGCTTCGTATAATGATCTCTTCCTCCGGGAATGATAGCCTCCTCTTGGGCTTAGTACAAGGACCCGTCAGCTTCTTAAAAGATTCCAGCCTTCTCTTGGGCTTCGTACAAATTGTCCCGACGACCTCTTAGAGGTATAGGAACAGAACTTAATCATTTGCATAGAAACGTCCTTTCATAGAGTCTACTACTGTTTCTCAAAACATGGTACAAAAGATGACACTCTAGACTTGGACAGTCTAATTTCCTTGAGTCTCAAAGACATTCTCAAGTAAACCCTTCGTTAAATAGGAAGGAAACCCGTAGACTTGGACAGTCTCAATACCCTTCGGATTCCCCGCTTCCTTAAAAAACAGGAATAACCCGGATCCTTGAATCAAATCCCTGAGTACAGTGTTGCTCATATAAGAACTGATTTTCTCTTTTAAAATGAGTATATTGGATCTGTCACTCAACTAAAACAGTCACCCTGGCATCCTATTGGGCCTTGTACAATGATTCTCCCCCAGCGGAGTCAAACAACTTTTAGCCTCTCTCTCGGGCTTTATACGAGACACATAAGAGACTCCCTCGTTGAGTCAGACACCCTTTTCGCCTCCATCTCGGGCTTTATATGAGATACAAAAAGGTTCTTATTGAGCCAAACAAGCAACAGCCTCCACCTCGGGCTTCGTATGAGATACAAAAACTCTCTTGTTGAGTCCAATCGCCTCTATCTCGGGCTTTATACGAGATACCAAAAGACTCCATCGTTGAGTCAAAACCTTTTAGCCTCTCTCTCGGGCTTTGTACGAGACACATAATAGCCTCCTCTTAGGCTTTGTATAAGAAAACCACTGGTTAATCCAATTAACCTTTTAGCATCAAAACTGTGCCTCGTTCACAGTAAATAAACATCAAACAACTCCCTTCATCTAATCGCTGTAAGCGGCAAGCCTCTGGATCATCTACATCCATGCCACTGTCCCTCTATTAGCATGAGAAATTCCTAAGGAAAGATAGCATTGCTCTACACTGAGTTAAAGTCTTCTCCTCCAGGTTAAAACCCCCTATAAAGGAAATTATGGCATTGCTAGGATCCGCGTATCCCGGTTAAAGTAATTCTCCTTTATAAACAGTTGTGACATACAACCCCCTCTTTAGAGATGACAAATTCTCTCTAAAGTTGAGACCTTTTAGCTTTATATCTTGGGCTTTGAACAAGATACAAATCACCTTTCGCTTCACGTCTTGGGCTTTGAACAAGACACCAAAACAACCATTTCCTCCCATAGAATAGGAGGAACTACGAACGCTCTGATTTCCCTGTTTCGGTAAACGGGAATACGTAGGCATAAGATCGAAAGAAAAGATCTTAGCGAGCACACTAAACAAAAAACCCAAATCCCATATCTCCATCAATCAAAAGTAGTAAATCCCACATCAGTCCTAACATCCTAATCCTTGTTCCCCGCTATAAGATCCTAGATAGAAAGAAATCAGTATTGGTGAAAATACAAATAACCAGTACAAAGGCCCCCCACATTAATAGCATTCGTAACCTAACAGACCGCTGTTTAAACTCAGTATGCAAGCAGGGTTAATTGGAGACATCTATTTCCCTTCCTTAATCAGCTCACAATAGGATAAAAAATGAATCGACCTGTAGTTTTAAGCTCAACCGCAGAGAGCGACCAGCGCTTAAGAACCGCGTCCAAAATCGCTCGCTACAGAAAAAATGGCGCCAACCGTGGGGCCTAATTCTGATTTCCTTTTTCACCTCTTGTGTGAATACCACAGATTGGGGCTTCCGCCGGGGAACCCATTTTCTATCAGGAACTTAGGATTCTTAGCCTCATAGGTCTAGGATGTCTAGGACAAATATATATACCGCTTTTCCTAATTGCTATACATGGTAATTTTTTTGCTAATGGGAATGCGGGTGATGCCGTATGTGGAAAGAATGAGTATACACTTAAGATAAGTGATGGCGACAGGGTCGACCATCAACCTCAGTGGAGTCTGACCAACGCAACCCATTCACTCTCTTAGCCAATGGGCCGGTTGTTAAGTCTGAGAAGCTGAGGAGCCAAACCCTTTCGTAGTGCGGAAACTATCGGAAATAGTTGTTACGCGATACTACCCTCATTTGAGGCTGGTGATCTATTCTCGGTGAATGGCACTTACTCTAAGATTGCACTACAACTCGCTGGCGATCCGCTTGTTGTTTTGCTTTCCTAGGATGAGCTAATGATAATGAGTACAGGTACAAAAATCACCCTAGTATAAACCTTTGGGGATGGGTAGAGCCTTGACTTCATGACAACGACCCTTTGACCCCATGTTTTTTCTATGTTTTTGTGTGCTACATTCATGCATTCATCTAAAAAACATTAAAACATTCAAAAAAATCTTCTCCTCTAGTCTCTCTGTTTTTAAAATTAAACTAAGACTGTGATTGTAAATATCAGAGAAAAGGATTGCACTAATGGATTTCGGTAGAAGGAGAACTCACCAGTATACCTTCAAGGTTCCAAAACTAGAGGATTTGAGAAGGTTAGCGAGGATGATCACTAACCCAGAGGCTTTCAGAGCCAAGCACGGAGGTTTGCTACCACTATTAAGAGTCCATGTGATTGAGGGAATCATGGATGCGCTCGTTCAGTTTTATGATCCGGTTTATCACTGTTTCACATTCCCGGATTACCAGCTTGCACCAACGCTGAAGGAGTATTCTCACCTGATCGATCTACACATTACAGATCGAGCTCCATTTTCTGGACTGGAAGAAATTCCAAAGAATCAGACTATTGCAAGAGCAATTCATTAGGACGAGTCTGAAGTTAGGACTCGCATAACCACTAAGGGTGGCATCCAAGGTTTGCCAGCCCAGTTCTTGACAAAAAAGGCCCTATATTTTGCCAGTATAGGAAACGTGAGTGCTTTTGAAAGCATCTTCGTCTTGCTCACCTATGGGTTATTTTTGTTTCCCAACATCAATAACTTTGTCGATATTAACGCTATTAAGGTTTTTCTCATTGGAAATCCTGTGCCGACTCTGCTCGCAGATGCGTATCATTCTGTACACTAGGGGAATTTGTACAGTGGAGGGGAGATCACATGCTGTGTACCTCTGCTTTACAAATGGTTTATCTCTCACTTGCCCAAGTCTGCTGCTTTTTGGGATTGCAAGAGTGCCTTACGTTGGTCGCAAAAGATCATGTCTCTTACCAACTCTGATATAGATTGGTGTAATAGGATTTATGAGGGAATAAGGATCATTGACCGTTGTGGAAATTTCCCCAACGTACCCCTTATAGGAACTAAAGGAGGAATCAACTACCATCCGGTATTGGTTCACCGTCAATTTGGATACCCGATGAGACACATCCCACTGGGTGTTCATCTGGAAGGTCTTTTCTTCAAAGAAGGAGAAAATGACAGATCACTAAAGATGGAAATAGTGCACGCTTGGAAGCATGTTCATAAGAAAGGACGAGAGTCTCTGGGAAAACCAGAATGTGTCTCGGTGGAGCCTTATCTCCATTGGGTACAAACTAGAGCTCTCAAGCTAAAGATGTCTTATCCTCGTTACGGAATTCTTCCGCCGAGGGAATCTGTCATGTACTTCATGACAGAAACTGAAAAGCTTCAGGTTACTCTCAACAAAATTCAAAAGGAGAGAAGGTCTTGGAAGAACAAGTACCGCACCCTCGACATAGAGTGCATCAAAATACTGCAATTACTGAAAGAGAAAGATGCTCTGATTGAAATTTTGGAGCAACATGATGTAGATAATCAAGATGACCAGAGGAATTTGCTCGCTCCTTTCACTTGGAAAAGGAATGACAACCCGACAACGGCCCAAGAGCCCCGGTCAAAGAAAAGGAAGATACCAGAATCAGCACCTGATTTCTCTTCAGAGAAGACTCAGGACCACTTAGTTTAGGTTTCTGTTTCTGCACTTTGTAATCTACTGTATTTCTGCTTTTGTAATCCTTTGAATTCAATAAAAAGGGGTTTCCCCACCGTTTGGTATTTGCAATCTAATTGTCGAAGTTTATTTTGATTAAACCAAAAAACAATTAATATAATCATTGCATTCATCATTCTCACATCGCGTATTCTTCTTCCCTACGAATCTCACATTTGTGTCTCGGTTCTAGAGTCAAACTGTCTCATTCGTATAATACTCGGGCCAATCGTCAGAAAAGGATGGATGATCTTGAGGAAGAAAACAGAGAGTTGAAAGAAGAGATCGACGCTCTGAGAGAAGATGTGAGAAAGCTTCGTAACGACATGCAAGCCATGGCAGAAGCTCAGCTACAAAGAACTGTGATCTCAGATATCACCTCAACTCCCGTAGTGGAGAGGTATGATCCTAGGTATCAGATACCGAAAGATCGTCCTGAGGGCATGCCTGTTAACTATATCCCGGAAGGATATGTTCCGCCGATCACTGAGGATCAGGGAATCACAACAGAAGCCGCTGGGCCTAAAGGTTACAAACTTCGGGAAAGCGAAGATGCCAGGGGCATACTGAAGACTCCTGAAGGTTACAAACTTTGGGAAACGCCAAGACTCACTGTCGTAGTCACGGTCCCACCCCTTTTGGTGCACACTGTCCCGGAAGGACAGATTCCACAAACACCTTCTGGTAAGAAGGAAACTATGTTCGATAGAATGGATGAATTCCAGGAACAGTTCTTGGAAATGCAGAAGGAACTGCAGGCCATTCGCGGTCAGGATCTATTTGAAAAGGACGCCGCAGATCTCTGCTTGGTCCCAAATGTCAAAGTCCCGCACAAGTTCTAAGTGCCCGACTTTGAAAAATATAAGGGTAACTCTTGCCCTTAAAGCCATCTGGTGATGTACGCTCGGCGGATGTCAGCCCAGACGGAGAATCAGGACCTGCTGATTCACTACTTTCAGGATAGTTTAACCGGTGCCGCACTCAAATGGTACATGGGTTTAAACCGTGCCACGATCAGCACATTCAGAGATCTTGGTACTGCCTTCGTCCAATAATACAAATACAATTTGGACATGGCACCCGACAGAGATCAGCTCAGATCAATGTCACAAAAGAACAAGGAAACCTTTAAGGAGTATGCTCAAAGGTGGCATAAAATTGCCGCTCAAATTTGTCCGCCTCTTGAGGAAAAAGAGATGACAAAGATCTTCTTAAAGACCTTAAGCTCATTTTACTATGACCGAATTGTTGCCAGTGCGCCCAGTGATTTCACCGAAATGGTCGGCATGGGCGTACGTCTTAAGGAAGCCGTCCGAGAAGGACGTTTGGTAAAAGACACTGAATCGACGAGTGGTACTAAAAAATATGGTAGTGCTCTCCCTAAGAAAAAAGAGCAAGATATTGGGAATATCTCTCTCGGAAAGCAAAGACGACATTATCAACCGGTAGCAGCTGTGACTCCTGCTATCAACCCTGCGTCTATTCCTACGTATCAACCTCAGGTTGCGCAGAGCCAACCTGACCAGCAAAGGACACAACAGCCTCTTCAGCAGGCTCGTCCCCCATATAACAACAACCGTACAACACGGCCACCAGGATTTGATCCTATACCCATAACGTATGCAGAACTGTTTCCATTACTACTGGCTAAGGGGCACATTTAGACTAAATCTCCTCTTACAGTACCGGAAAATCCGCCTTTTTGGTTTAAGGTGGATCAAACTTGCCCTTATCATCAAGGAAGCCCAGGGCATAACATAGAGACTTGTCTCAATTTCAAGTCTAACGTGCAAAAGCTTGTTAGGAGCGGGGTCTTATCCTTCAAGGATACAAATCCTAATGTTCTCACGAACCCGCTGCCTCAACACGAGAAGGCTGCAGTCAATTTGATAGAAGGAGAGACTAACGATGTCTATCAAATTCACGATGTACTCTTGTTGAAAACCAATCTGGTCAAGATGCATTGTAGACAGAGTGGATATGGTCATGTGCCACCTCATAACTATCATCAGTGTGATATCTGCTCTAAAAACAATCAAGGATGTTCTGTGGTGCAAGCAGCTCTACAGGAACTGATGGATCTCGGATGGATCCAAGAGCACCGAGTTTGTGGAGTTAACATTGTCTATACGAATTCTAACGTCATTCAGAACCACGACATCCGTGCAATGAATGTCAACTTGGTGGCGATGCACTCAAGGCAAAGCCCATATCATAATCTGTCGCGGCACGATTACAGTTCTTGTCTGATTTGCTCGGTAAACAAACAGGGATGCTCTTTCATACAAGAGGCCCTCCAGCGTCAGATGGATCTTGGATGGATCCAAGACTACTATGATAGGAACTCCTATCAAATCAACATGGTTCAGATCTTTGATATTCACGTAATGAATACCAACCTGGTAGAGTTACATGCTGAGCAGGTCCGACTCGGATTCTTAATATCACATGACTATCAAAGCTGTAAGGCAGGTTGCGAAAACGATCAGGGTTGTACCCTTGTCCAGGAGGCACTTCAGCACTTGTTAAATCATTGGTGGATGCCAATCTATATGGATGAAGATACTCAGCAAATTAGTATCAATAACAGAAACCCCGCTCGGCATCAAAGTCAGGATGTCCGATCAGTGGAAGCTAACCTAGTGAGGTTACATTGTATTCAAAGTGGGCGTGGCCAGGTGCCACTACACAACAATGACAGTTGTAGTGTCTGTTCGGAAAGTAACAAAGGGTGTTACCTTGTGAGAGCAGCTCTTCAGGGTCAGGTCGATCGTGGAGAAATTCGTCCATACCTGGGTTCTTGACCCACCAACTGGTCGCCGAACTACCTTGCCGAGCAAGTTGAGGATGTTGTCACAATCTCTGGTCATCACCATACCAGGGATGTTTTTGCCATTATCCCTCTACTTGACGAATCTAAAGTTCCCAACCGGGAACGAATCGAGATTACTTATGATGGTCAGAAAAATCAAAAGGCTCCTGTAGTCATCTATCTACCAGGACCACTACCGTATGAATCAGCTAAGGCAATCCCTTACAAATACGGTGCAACAATAATTGAAAATGGAAAGGAAATTCCATTACCCTCCGTTGTGAACATTGCAGACATCAGTCGAGTAACACGGAGTGGTAGAATCTTCAACCGAGGGGTTGGGGAAGTTAACAAGGAAAAGGAACTTCAGACAGAAGCTCCCGATCCACCAGTCGGTCAGTCCAGTAATCCCGACCTTTCGAAAAATAATGATGAGATACTGAAGCTCATCCAAAGGAGTGAATATAACATTGTCGATCAACTGTTACAAACTCCTTCAAAGATCTCGGTGTTATCACTGTTACTCAGTTCAGAAGCCCACAGGGAGGCTCTAAAGAAAGTCTTGGAGCAAGCCTTTGTGGAACAGGATGTAACAATTAGACAGTTCGATAGCATTGTCTCTAACATCGCTTCCTGCAACAATTTGGGATTTAGTGATGAGGAATTACCTGAAGAGGGTCGCCGTCATAACATGGCGCTCAATATCACAGTTAACTGTCAGGACGATGCTTTAGCCAGCGTACTGGTAGACACATGGTCAGCCCTGAATGTTATGCCGAAGTCCACTTTGATGCAATTATCATTCAAGGGCCCTCCGATGAGAGTCAGTGAGATTGTCGTCAAAGCATTCGACGGATCCAGAAAAACGGTTATCGGCGAAGTTGATCTTCCCATAACTATGGTCCTCACATTTTCCAAGTTACTTTCCAGGTCATGGATATCCGGGCAACGTATAGTTGTTTATTAGGAAGACCTTGGATACATCAGGATGGAGCGGTCACTTCGACCCTCCACCAAAAGCTAAAGTTCGTTCAGAACGATCAACTTGTCACAGTCTATGGAGAACAAGGCTTGCTTGTGAGTAACTTGTCATCATCTGCTGGTATAAAACCCGAGGAGGTTATTGGAACTCAGTTCCAAGCATTGTCGGTGAGCAAGGACAATCAATTCAAAGGAGGAACCTCGATTTCCTCATACAAAGATTATATTAAAGCGGTCAAGAGTACTGATACGACAGGATGGGGGCAACTTGTCATTCCCATTAACAATAAAACAAAGAAGGGTCTTGGTTTTTCTGTAACCTGTACCCGGACAGCTGCCAACGATGAAAGTCTTCATCCCCTTCAAAACTTATTCCACAATGGAGGTTTTCTTCACCCAGTGTCTCAGACAGTTCATGCTATCAATGAGGAAGATCCCTCAGACACAGATGAAGAATGGAAGTCCTACCTTAACAAGGACGGTTATATGTCTCAGGAAGAGGTGCTTATGCCTTTTTGCTTTCCTACAGAAAGTCCGAGATTTATACCAAGATCAGATGTCGAAATGTTCTACGGGGATTGTGATTCGGAAGGATGCCGCGCTCCGCCAAATTCATTAGAGGAAGACACTCCGAGGAAAGACAATTTTGACTACACCTACTATGGCCCAATGGATGGTCTGCCAATGTGGCACCCTTATCCAGAAAACTTTGGGCAAGAAAGTCAGCCGAGCAATGAAAATCAGCTGACTATCGTCGAAAAGAATACCTGTGTCCCCACCATGTCATGGGATCAACACTCAGGTCATTCAGAAACTATTCAACAGGAAGATGAATTCGCAACGTTTGCAGGATTTGAATTCATCAACTATGCTTTTCCTGAGGTCAACTTCATCGAGAGAGATGACTCCTCCAGTTCCAAAGAAGTTTGGGACACTCTGGGAGAACCGAGTGGAAAATTTGACTTCATGGTCAAGTACACCGCTCCCGAAAGCTCTCGTATCAGGCTCGAAGATATCCAGCCAACTGGATGGGGAGATACAGCTGAGAGAACAAATGCTCTGCAAAATGCAATAGAGGAATTCTCCTATGACAACTCTGCCTGGGAGACAGATTCCGATGATCCTGCTCCACCAGAAATCAGCGTCATTTCTGAAGACAAATTAAGGAAGGTGCCAGACTTTGTGATTCACCGAGGAGTTCATCGCCAATGGGTTGCTGTCGAGGTTCCGAAGGTCGTTCATCAGTCAAAGTAATTGCCATCTTTAACCTTTCACCCTGCCCAGGTGGAACGAATGTTTTAATAGGGCTCGCTTTCTGTAAATTTCCCTCTTTGCTTTGCCCGAAGCGACAGAGTTTTGTTTTATAGGGCTGTAGTTTCAAGGATCGACTTGTTCATTAATAAAATAACGTCGTTCTGTAATTTCCGCATTAATTGATGTTTTCTCTTTTTGCTTTTTCAAAGAAAATGGTAATCCTAAAAAACAAAACAATAAAAACAAGCAGTAAAACAAATACACTGCACACACTTGCATTTTTCTCTATCTCCTCTAAACACGAATCGTCACGTCATACAGATTGCTTGTTTTACACCCCGTTGAAACATACGATCCGATGCCTTCTCCCAACTTTGAGTTCCCGGTATTCGAGGCTGAAGAAGAAAATGACAACGAAATTCCAGAAGAGATCTCCCGATTACTCGGACAAGAGGAAAGGTCCATTGGACCTCACAAAGAACCGTTGGAAACGGTAAACTTGGGTTCCAAAAAAGAGAGAAAAGAAATCAGGATTGGGGCACTGCTCAGTCCAACTGCCAGAGAAGGTTTGATAAAGCTTCTCAAAGAATTTCCCGATGTATTCGATTGGTCCTATCAGGATATGCCAGGGTTGGATACCAGTATCGTGGAACATCACTTACCGTTAAGATCGGAATATCCGCCAGTAAAGCAAAGGTTGAGACGCACTCACCCGGACATGGCCATCAAAGTCAAAGAGGAGGTGCAGAAACAGATTGACGCAGGTTTCCTCGCTACATCTGAATATCCTCAATGGTTAGCCAACATCGTACCCGTTCCCAAGAAGGACGGAAAAGTCAAAATGTGTGTTGATTACAGAGATCTGAACAAGGCAAGTCCAAAGGACGACTTTCCTTTACCACGCATTGACATGTTGGTTGACAACACAGCAAAGTTCAAAGTTTTCTCCTTCATGGATGGATTCTCGGGCTATAACCAGATCAAAATGGTGCCAAAAGACATGGAGAAAACTTCGTTCATTACCCCATGGGGCACCTTTTGTTACAAGGTAATGTCGTTCGGTTTGAAGAACGCTGGGGCAACCTATCAAAGGGCATGACTACTCTGTTTCATGACATGATACATAAGGAAATCGAGGTATATGTCGATGATATGATTGCAAAATCGAAAACAGAGAGTGAGCACGTTGAACATCTGTCAAAATTGTTCAAACGTCTAAGAAAATTCAAGCTTCGCTTGAATCCCAACAAGTGCACCTTCGGTGTCCGTTCAGGGAAACTACTAGGGTTCATCGTCAGCCAGAAAGGAATCGAGGTTGATCCTGACAAGGTCAAGGCCATTCAAGAAATGCCTTCGCCGAAAACTGAAAAACAAGTCAGAGGATTCTTGGGACGTTTGAACTACATCTCCAGATTCATATTCCTTATGACCGCCACATGTGCGCCAATTTTCAAGTTACTCAAAAAGAACCAGGATTGCGTTTGGTCAGAGGACTACCAAACCGCCTTCGACAGTATCAAAGAATATCTCTTGAATCCTCCTATTCTGTCACCTCCAGTGGAAGGAAGACCACTGATCATTTACCTCACAGTCCTAGAGGACTCAATGGGATGTGTACTTGGCCAACAAGATGAAACAAAAAGGAAAGAGTCTGCCATCTACTATCTAAGCAAGAAATTCACCGACTGCGAGACTCGGTACACGATGCTTGAGAAAACTTGCTGTGCTTTGGCTTGGGCAGCCAAACGTCTTCGCCAGTACATGATTCATCACACTACTTGGTTGATCTCAGAAATGGATCCAATCAAGTATGTCTTCGAAAAACCTGCTCTTACGGGAAGGATTGCCCGTTGGCAAATGCTATTATCAGAATATGACATAGAGTACCACGCTCAGAAAGCCGTTAAGGGAAGTATTTTAGCCGATCATTTGGCTCATCAACCGATTGATGATCAAGAATCAATCGAGTTTGACTTCCCAGACGAAGATGTCATGTATCTAAAAATGAAAGATTGCGATGAACCGCTACCCAGTGAAGGGCCAGAACCAGGTTCCCAATGGGGACTTATCTTTGACGGAGTAGTTAATCAGTATGGGAATGGAATTGGGGCAATCATTGTTACCCCTCAGGGTACCCACATTCCTTCCACCGCTCGACTTACGTTCAAGTGTACGAACAACGAGGCCGAATACGAAGCTTGTATTATGGGTCTCGAGGAAGCGATTGATTTAAGGATCAAAAACTTGGACGTATATGGCGATTCAGCCCTGGTTATCAATCAGATAAAAGGAGATTGGAACACGTACCAATCAGGACTGATTCCTTACAAAGACTATGCAAGAAGGTTGTTACCCTTCTTCAACAGAGTTGAGTTTCATCACATGCCTCGTGATGAGAATCACATGGCTGATGCATTAGCCACTATCTCTTCCATGATTAGTGTAGGTCAATGGAAAGACATACCTAAGATCGACATAATGCGCCTTGAACGGCCCGCTTACGTCTTCACAATTGAAGCAGTCATAGATGACAGACCTTGGTATCGCGATATCAAATGCTTCCTTCAGAAACAAGAGTACCCATCTGGGGCACTCAGAAAAGACAGGAAAACCCTCAGAAGATTGGCTGGAAACTTCTTCCTGACCGGTGATACCCTCTATAAGAGGAATTTTGATATGGTATTGCTCCGATGCGTAAACAGACCAGAAGCAGACATGCTTATGAAAGAAATTCATGAAGGATCCTTTGGCACTCATGCCAACGGACACACAATGGCGAGAAAAATTCTGAGAGCAGGGTACTACTGGTTGACCCTAGAATCCGACTGCTACAAATACATGAGGAGGTGTCACAAGTGTCAGATATACTCCGATAAAATTCATGTACCGCCATCACATCTCAAAGTTCTTTCTTCCCCATGGCCTTTTTCCATATGGGGAATCGACATGATTGGCTTGATTGAACCCAAGGCTTCGAACGGACATCGGTTCATCCTTGTAGCCATTTACTACTTCACTAAGTGGGTCGAAGCAGTGTCATTCGCTAATGTAACCTGACAAGTGGTGGTCCGATTTATCAAAAATAATATCATCTGCCGTTATGGTGTTCCAAGTGAGATCATTACTGATAATGGGTCTAACTTGAACAACAAGATGATGAAGGAGTTGTGTGCAGAGTTCAGAATTGAACACCATAACTCATCTCCCTACCGACCCAAGATGAACGGGGCGGTAGAAGCGGCTAACAAGAACATCAAGAAGATTGTTCAGAAGATGGTTGTAACCTATAAAGACTGGCACGAGATGCTACCCTTTGCTCTTCATGGTTATCGCACATCTGTCCGTACTTCAACAGGGGCAACCCCTTTCTCTCTGGTATATGGCATGGAGGCAGTTCTCCCCATAGAAGTAGAGATCCCGTCAATCAGGGTATTGATGGAAGCTAAGCTCACCAAAGCTGAATGGTGTCAAAGTCGACATAACGAACTGAATCTGATCGAAGAAAAGAGAATAACGGTACTATGCCACGGTCAGTTGTATCAACAGAGAATGAAGAGGGCGTTCGAAAAAAAGGTCCGACCTCGTGTCTTCAGAAAAGGAGACCTCGTGCTCAAAAAGATTCAATCTTTTCTCACTGATTCTAGGGGCAAATGGACCCCGAATTACGATGGCCCTTATGTGGTCACAAAATCTTTCTCAGGCGGCACCTTGAGACTTGCAACCATGGACGGAGAGGAATTTGCCTACCCCACGAATGTTGATGTAGTCAAGAAATACTTCGCCTAAACTTTAAAAAAAAATGAGAAAAAACGTCTCGGTGGATTGAAAACCCGAAAGGGCGGTCCAGGCAAAAGTTAGAGACATGAAAAAAATCATCCAGGTGGATTGGAAATATCATAGTACAATCCAGGCAAAAATTAGGGATAATGGAAAGTAACTATGTTCAACAGAGGCAAGTCCCTCAGCAGCAGCAGTTACATCATCTGAAGAAAACTCCAGTCAAGGTCATCTTCGACAGAAGCTCAGGATGCCCAGAATTCAAAGTTTGTAGAAGGATAGTGGTCGTTATGTTTCAACGTAGCCCTTTTCCCTGTAAATTACCATTTTCAAACTTTGTAAATACTCTTTGGAATCACGCGCTTGGCTGATTTCCATCCTATCAATAAAATTTGAGCCCTTGTGCTTTTGTTTGCAATTCTTATTTGTTTTAGCTTTATAGAACGACATTTTAATATGATCAACGATTCTTGAAATAAAACAAAATGAATTTACTTGTTAAATTTTTTCTGCTTTTAAAAATAAAGATGGTATTTCTTTTGACTGTGGAACATCAGAAGAACATCAACCGCTTCTCCAGAAGTAAGCGAACTTCAAAGTGCAGAATTAAAATACTCCTTCTAACCCAGTACGCCTGAATGAAGGATCAATAATGTCAGAGACCATGAGTCGTCTGACATCCTCGGCCCAGTTCTCATCTCCTAAGCCCGATCAACGGTATTCCCCGCAGGTATTATCTCTCATAAGCAAGGTGAAATTGCTACCTTGAATCAGCGATATCTCTATACGCCCCGCAATGGTCGAGTATCCAGTCATGTTCATCTTGTAGTTTGTATGTCGCGTCAGTTTTGTCAGCATAAACATGCATGCATCATTGCATTATTGATTTGCATTCACATTTCATATTGCATCGCTATCACTCTAGTCGGTCGTGTCCCCTAGTGATAAAAGTCCTCTCAATCGAGTTGTCAGTTCTTTCCTCGTCAGGAAACGTTGTGTCTGAACAACCTCACCACGGTGTATCCTTAGATCAGAGTCGGCACTCAACCACTTTGATAACTTGAACCTATGAAAAGCCAGAGAACCTTCAACAGATGTCACTCTTCGCCATTGAAGACGATATCCTTGCTTTCCTGGATTAAAGAAAATCCCTAGAGAGAGCCCCGTAATCGGAGATTCGGCGGTACATCAGTGTTTCTCCGAAAATCACTGATGAAAAAGGTCATCGGCACCTCAAAATTGGACCCCATCATATGACATTTCTCCGGGAAGATCCCGAGAAAAGTATGATGTAAGATCCCAAGTGGAAACAGTCTCTCAAGAAACTCACTTTCCCCAGTAGAATCGACAAATGGCGTCTCCTACAGAGAAGTTTGTGCAACTCTACAACTCAGACGACTGGGTTCCCCAGCAGGTCTGACATCAGACCTTTTTTCCCTCAAACGGCATCTCCCAAGGAAAATTCGGCGAGAAGTTTGTGGAAAACCGCTACGCATAGCGTCCCTTATCAATAAAGTTTATTGACAAAAGAAACTAAGACCAGTTCCTTGGTAGGAAACCAGGATCGAGGGGAAGTTTAAATCAGAAACTAAGACTAGTTCCTTGGTAGGAAACCAGGATCGAGGGGAAGTTTAAATCAAAAACTAAGACCAGTTCCTTGGTAGGAAACCAAGATCGAGGGGAAGTTTACATCAGAAACTAAGACCAGTTCCTTGGTAAGAAACCAGGATCGAGGGGAAGTTTACATCAGAAACTGAGACCAGTTCCTTGACTGAAGACCAGGATCGAGGGGAAGTTTACCTTTTCTAAGCATCATTGCTTAGCAAAAGAAGATGAATGCGTGAATTACCATTCATAGACGCCATCAAAATTTCGGGTATTCCGATATTTAATCCTCTTGCACCCCGAATGCCCGAATACCTTCGTCATTCACACCTTCGGGTCCAAGAAGATTAAATAGGGGCATCTGTCATACCCCAAATTTTGACCACTAAGATTTCCCATCATTGTGCAAATCATCATCACAATATGGATGAACCATCATGCCTCATCAAATGCCTCAAGGGTTATTGGGCATTCACTGTAGTCAAAATTAGGGTTTTTAGCCCTCTCAAAGCCTTAGACAAAGGATCAATCAAGGAATGACATGATCTCCAACTTGTCTAACCTCTCAAACATCCACAATGGATCAAAAAGGACTCCCACTTTAAGGATTAAGCACAAGGATGCTCCCTTTCAGGTGGATTAAGTCTCAAGATCGACAGTGTCACCAAATTAGGGTTTTGGTCGACCAGGGCCTCTAGATGGAAATTTTCATCTGGGCACAAGGCAATGATCCAAAACATAACCTAATGTACTCCATGGAACCTCATGGACCCAAGCATCAAGTCAATTTGACCTCAGGGGATGCATACATCAAAAATCAGGAATTAGGGTTTCTTGACCTAATTCACCCCTAAGTTGACTTTTGGGACAAATCAAGAACCAAGACCTCAAGACATGATTTGAGGGTCTCTAATGAAGTATATTGATCCATTTGGAACAATGGATTAATCCAAGAAGCTTGAGCAACAAGTCTCATTTTCATCTGCACCATAATTAGGGTTTTAAGGAAAAAGTCAACTGTAACTTTGACTTTTGACCAGGACATGCTCCCAAACCCTAGGACATGCCTTAATGTACCCTATTACACCCTTGGAACATTTCCATCAAGTTTGATTTAGGTCAAGGACATGATTTCATGAAGAATTGCACAGTTTGGAATTCATCTGATAAAAAGTCAACTGTGCACAAAAGTCAACTTTGACTTTTTGAGATTTTTCACCAAAATGGATTTTTAACCCTAAAATGATGTTAATGTATGATTTGAATCATAATTCATCAAGAAAAATCAAAGAAAGTTGGATAACTTGTAAAAGGGGTAACCATAAAACTTAGAAATTTTTCTAAGTTATGGAAAAAGTACCACTAATACCCTAACTTTGGAGGATCATAACTCCTAAACCACATGGCCATTTTTTCTCATCCAAAGATGGATTTGTAGCCCTCATTATCCTCTACAAAAACTTCAACTAGACCTAAGTCCAATTCATTAAGGATTTTGCGTTATGGAGTGATCAAAATCAAGAAATCACACTTTGTTCCAACACTTAGTGAAAATTTCACTAAGTCAGATTTTGCTTCACTTTTTGCCAAATGTAGAGGGATTTTTCACTTGGAATCAAAAGAGATCAAAACCAAACTTGTTCAAACAGTTGGTATATCATGTAAGGGCTTTCCAAAATGGTCAAGAGCATTACCAAATTCAACTTACACCATGAGATATGACATTGTCAAGTTGCCTTGCTGAAATCTGTCAAGGCAAGGCAGAATTTGCAATTTTCCTCGATTTGCCAAAATCAGCCAAATTCAAATGCTCCTATCCACTTGGACACATCTGAGGATTGAATCTAAAGGGGACAATCACTGAGCCAAGCCTCCAAAGTCCATGGAACAAGAAATAGCATGTTGAACCTAGAATGGCCAAAATAGGGACAAGACTCCAAATTTGGATTGAAGCATTCAATGGAAGCATCAAGGTGGCATGGACTGAGCCATTCTCATCTGAAATCAGTCAAGACTTATCCAATACCAAGGGAACCAAAGCTCTGTGCCCTAACCTCTAGTCAATGGCTAGAGGAGACTTGGATTTTCATTTGCCAACATTGGCCAAACCTACTTACCAGCTGCCATGCACTATTCCTTGCAAAACAAACTTGCTCTACTATAAATAGAGCTCAATTGTGATCAGTTTGAGTACACCAAAGCCATCAAACAGATGCTTTCCTCAAAATCTCTTCTTTCACTCCAATTTTGCCTTCTAAGGCAAGTCACTATCGGGTTTTGAGTTTGAGAGCTCTTCCAATCAAACCAATCACTCACACACCTCACATACATCACATATGAGCTGATCAAACACTTAGATCACTTCTGAAACATCAATTTCACAAAATCACCAGCTGGTTGCTCAAGGTTTTAACCAAAGTGCAGCTGAGATACCACAAAGTGATCCAGCCAATTTCAATCAAGTCCAACCATTCAAACACACTCCATAGGGTGTAGGGAAGCTGTTGAGATCATCACCACTCATCTGTAACACCTCCAAATCAAAAATCACATTGAACTTGCTGTCACGACCTAGAGGTGAGCACGTACTTGGTCATCTCTCAATCTATGCATATTTCCTCGCACAATAATTTGGCCATATGTTCATAATCATGCATGGAATGTTTTCCCTCAATTAATTGCATTGTTTGAATCGTGTATCAAAAATCCTAGCCTTCATGCAGAAATTAGGGTTCTTGAGGATTTTTCATGATTTCTTGTTGTATGTTTAATTTAAATGAAATTAATGGACATAGACATGATCGTGAGGTTGAGACGAGCATAATGATATGTGGATTGCATGATATAATCAAGTATTTAGGGAGATTGGATAGAAAATGAAAATCTGAGAATCTCAGAACACGCGCGTGTTCTTCAGCTTGTTCTTGGCGCCTTTTTTCCAAATTTGAATATTTGAATTTTGTGATTTTATTTAATTGATTCAAAAATTAATTTCTCTCTGAGTTTTAATGATTTTGAGTTGATTCTTTTTTTAATAATTCACAAAAATGTTAAAATATTTTATTTTATCAAAAAATCCCAAAAATATTATTTATTTCATATAATTGATATTTTTGCAAAGAATTAATATTTTAATTGTTTTTGACATTTTAAATATTTTTTCTACATTGATTTTGCAACTTTTAATGCTTTCTAATTATTTTGTAGGTCAACACTTAACTTTTGAAGCATTAATCCAAGATCATAATTTGTTTTTCACATGTTAAACAATTTTGATCATCTTAATTGAATTTTTATTCAATAAAATACATTTTTGAAAACAAATTAGGGTTTTGGATTAATTCAACCCTCATAAGTCATTTTCAAAACACTTTGGGCCTCTAATAGAGTGTAAGACCCAATCCTTTTTTGACCAAATCATTTTTGGGCCTCAATGCATTGTATAAGTCCCGATACCGTAAAAAACAAACGGCGCGATTGTCGCCTTTTCAAAATAACCCTTGGGCCTCTCCTTGAGCTATAAGACCCATTCAAAACTTTTGGGCCTCTAATAGAGTTTAAGACCCAATCCCCTTTTAACCAAAATCATTTGGGCCTCACTTATTGTATAAGTCCCTCTGCGTTAAAAGAAAACCTCGGCACGATCGCCATTTCAAACGGAAAAGTCATCTGGGCCTACCCTCGTGTTATAAGCCCCACTCCTTTTCTTTAAAACTTTTTGGGCCTCTTGAAAGAGTGTAAGACCCATCCCTTTGTACAAAAAACATTCCGGGCCTCAGTCACTTGTATAAGTCCCTCTGTACAAATTCAAACAGTGCACCCACTGATAAAACCTTGGGCCTCTCCTTGAGCTGTAAGCCCCAAATCTTTTTATTTCAAAACACTTTCTCCTTTGATTTTGAATATACTGTTGTTTTCAATCTTTCTTTGTTGAACAACTAACCAAACAGCATGGAAGCTCTACAACCGAGTAAGTGGTTATCGCTTTCATTTACTGCTTTCATATACATATAACTGTATTATGGGGCTGTTTCACTGTAAGTCTTCTTTCATAAACTCATATCAACTGTGTAATAATAGTATAGATATTTAGAGTTTCCCCGGCAACCACGTCTAGAACTAGGTGACGCCGTTTCGTTTATTCGTAGAAATAGACAACTAGATCCCCAATAGGATCACCAGATACAGTCTTCTCTTCGGTTGTCCTCATTAAGAATTGTCAAGAAACTCTACTCCCCAAGATGAATGTCTTCTCCGTGAATGGCATCTTTGAGTTTCTTCCAAATTCTCGAACTTTCCTGACTTTGATCTATTCTCGGTGAATAGCATTGCCTTGAATTTCTCGGGGTTTGGGGACCTACGGGCTTCTTAAAAGCATCGGCCTCCTCTTGGGCATCGTACAAAGACCCACAGGCTTTCTAAAAGCAACCCCGCCTCCTCTTGGGCTTAGTACAAGGACCCTACGGCTTCTTAGAAGTATTCACAGCCTCCTCTTAGGCTTCGTATAATGATCTCTTCCTCCTGGAATGATATCCTCCTCTTGGGCTTAGTACAAGGACCTGTCGGCTTCTTAAAAGATTCCAGCCTTCTCTTGGGCTTCGTACAAATTGTCCCGACGACCTCTTAGAGGTATAGGAACAGAACTTAATCATTTGCATAGAAACGTCCTTTCATAGAGTCTACTACTGTTTCTCAAAACATGGTACAAAAGATGACACTCTAGACTTGGACAGTCTAATTTCCTTGAGTCTCAAAGACATTCTCAAGTAAACCCTTCGTTAAATAGGAAGGAAACCCGTAGACTTGGACAGTCTCAATACCCTTCGGATTCCCCGCTTCCTTAAAAAATAGGAATAACCCGGATCCTTGAATCAAATCCCTGATTACAGTGTTGCTCATATAAGAACTGATTTTCTCTTTTAAAATCAGTATATTGGATCGGTCACTCAACTGAAACAGTCACCCTGGCCTCCTCTTGGGCCTTGTATAATGATTCTCCCCCAGCAGAGTCAAACAACTTTTAGCCTCTCTCTCGGGCTTTGTACGAGACACATAAGAGACTCCCTCGTTGAGTCAGACACCCTTTTCGCCTCCATCTCGGGCTTTATACGAGATACAAAAAGGTTCTTATTGAGCCAAACAAGCAACAGCCTCCACCTCGGGCTTCGTACGAGATACAAAAACTCTCTTGTTGAGTCCAATCGCCTCTATCTCGGGCTTTATACGAGATACCAAAAGACTCCATCGTTGAGTCAAAACCTTTTAGCCTCTCTCTCGGGCTTTGTACGAGACACATAATAGCCTCCTCTTAGGCTTTGTATAAGAAAACCACTGGTTAATCCAATTAACCTTTTAGCATCCAAAATTGTGCCTCGTTCACAGTAAACAAACATCAAACAACTCCCTTCATCTAATCGCAGTAAGCGGCAAGCCTCTGGATCATCTACATCCATGCCACTGTCCCTCTTTTAGCATGAGAAATTCCTAAGGAAATATAGCATTGCTCTACACTGAGTTAAAGTCTTCTCCTCCAGGTTAAAACCCCCTATAAAGGAAATTATGGCATTGCTAGGATCCGCGTATCCCGGTTAAAGTAATTCTCCTTTATAAACAGTTGTGACATACAACCCCCTCTTTAGAGATGACAAATTCTCTCAAAAGTTGAGACCTTTTTGCTTCATATCTTGGGCTTTGAACAAGATACAAATCACCTTTCGCTTCACGTCTTGGGCTTTGAACAAGACACCAAAACAACCATTTCCTCCCATAGAATAGGAGGAACTACGAACGCTCTGATTTCCCTATTTCGGTAAACGGGAATACGTAGGCATAAGATCGAAAGAAAAGATCTTAGCGAGCACACTAAACAAAAAAACCCAAATCCCATATCTCCATCAATCAAAAGCAGTAAATCCCACATCAGTCCTAACATCCTAATCCTTGTTCCCCGCTATAAGATCCTAGAAAGAAAGAAATCAGTATTGGCAAAAATACAAATAACCAGTACAAAGGCCCCCCACATTGATAGCATGCGTAACCTAACAGATCGCTGTTTAAACTCAGTATGCAAGCAGGGTTAATTGGAGACATCTATTTCCCTTCCTTAATCAGCTCACAATAGGATAAAAAATGAATCGACCTATAGTTTTAAGCTCAACCGCAGAGAGTGACCAGCACTTAAGAACCGCGTCCAAAATCGCTCGCTACAACACGAGGTCGAACATTCTTGTCAAAAGCTTTCTTCATTCTCTGTTGATACAATTGACCATGACACAAGGCCGTAATTCTTTTCTCTTCAATCAAATTCAACTGATCATACCTACTTTGGCACCATTCAACCTCAGACAATTCAGCTTCCATCAAAACTCTCATAGAAGGGATTTCAACTTCCATCGGGAGCACTGCTTCCATACCATAAACAAGAGAGAAAGGGGTTGCCCCTGTTGAAGTGCGGACGGATGTACGATACCCATGCAAAGCAAAAGGGAGCATCTCATGCCAATCCTTGTAAGTAACAACCATCTTCTGAACAATCTTCTTAATATTCTTATTAGCAGCTTCAACAGCCCCATTCATCTTAGGTCTGTAAGAAGAAGAATTATGATGCTCGATCATAAACTCGTTGCATAATTCTTTCATCATCTTGTTGTTCAGATTCGACCCATTATCAGTGATAATCTTGCTTGGAACACTATACCGACAGATTATTTGGTTCTTGATAAACTGGACCACTACTTGCTTGGTCACATTGGCATATGATGCCGCTTCAACCCACTTGGTAAAATAGTCAATAGCCACCAATATGAAACGGTGTCCGTTCGACGCTTTAGACTCAATCATTCAAATCATATCAATGCCCCCACATGGAGAAAGGCCATGGAGAAGAGATAACATTGAGAAGAGTTGGAGGTACATGAATTTTGTCAGCATAAACTTGGCACTTATGACACTTCTTCACATATTTGCAGCAGTCAGATTCCATTATCAGCCAATAGTAACCTGCCCTTAACATCTTCTTAGACATTGCATGCCCATTGGCATGGTTACCAAAAGATACTTCATGAATTTCTTTCATCAACATGTTTGCTTCGTGGCTATCCACGCATCTAAGCAAGACCATGTCATAATTTCTCTTATACAACACATCATCATTCAAGAAGAAACTACCAGCCAATCTTCTCAAAATCTTCTTATCTTTCTTTGATGCCCCAAGCAGGTACTCTTAATTCTGAAGAAAGCATTTAATATCATAATACCACGGCTTATCATCAACGATTTCTTCAACTACAAACACATGAGCTGGTCTATCAAGACACATAACATCGATTTTGGGCACATCATTCCACCAATTCACCACAATCATGGAGGATATAGTTACTAAAGCATCCGCCATTCGATTTGCTGCTCTGGGTACATGGTGAAACTCAACCTTATTGAAGAAAGTTAAGAACCTTCTTGCATTGTCTCGATAAGGAATCAAATCAAGTTGACGTGTCTCCTATTCTCCTTTAATTTGATTAATCACTAGGGCTGAATCTCCGTATATATCAAGAACCTTGATTCTTAAATTAATAGCTTCTTCCAAGCCCATAATACATGTTTCATACTTAGCCGTATTATTTGTGCAAGTGAAAATCAACCTTGCGGTGAAAGGAATATGAGAACCCTAAGGAGTAACAATTATTGCCCCAATAAATTTTCCATACTCATTAACAGCTCCATCAAAAATCAAACCCCAACGAGATCCAGGCTCAGGCCCTTCATCAGGTAATGGTTCTTCACAATCCTTAACTTTTAGATACATCACATCCTCGTCAGGAAAATCAAACCTGATAGGTTGATAATCATCAATTGGCTGGTGTGCCAAATGGTCAGCCAAAACACTTCCTTTTATCGCTTTCTGAGTTCGGTACTCGATATCATATTCTGACAACAACATTTGCCAACGAGCGATCCTCCCAGTTAAAGCAGGCTTTTCAAAGATATACTTGATCGGGTCCACTTTGGATATCAACCAAGTTGTATGATTCAACCTATACTGGCAGAGGCGCTTGGCAGCCCAAGCTAAAGCACAACATGTCTTTTAAAGCATTGAATACCGAGACTCACAATCGATGAACTTCTTGCTCAAATAATAAATGGCAAACTCTTTTCGACCAGATTCATCTTGTTGACCCATAACACAGCTCATAGACTCTTCCAGCACAGTCAAATATATGATCAAAGGTCTTCTTTCCATGTGAGGAGACAAAATCAGAGGTTCAAGCAGATACTCTTTAATTTTCTCAAAAGCTTTCTGACAATCCTCTGTCCAGACACAACCCTGATCTTTGCGAAGAAGCTTGAAGATCGGCGCATAGGTGGCAGTCATATTGGATATAAATCGGGAGATATAATTCAAACGTCCCAAGAATCCTCTTACTTGTTTTTCTGTTTTGGGCGCGGGCATTTCCCGAATAGCTTTAACTTTATCGGGATCAACTTCAATGCCTTTTTGGCTGATAATAAAGCCCAACAACTTTCCAGAACGGACACCAAAAGTGCATTTATTTGGATTCAAACGAAGCTTAAACTTTCTCAAACATTGAAACAACTTTAATAAGAACTCAATATGATCTTCTTCATTCTTCGACTTACAAATCATATCATCCAAATAGACCTCAATTTCTTTATGCATCATATCATGGAACAAAGTAGTCATAGCTCTCTGGTATGTTGCACCACCATTTTTCAAACTGAAAGGCATCACTCTGTAACAGAATGTTCCCCAGGGTGTAATGAATGTTGTTTTTTCCATATCCTCGGTGCCATCTTTATTTGATTATAACCTAAAAATCCATCCATAAAAGAAAAGTTATTGAACTTAGCAGTATTATCTACCAACATATCAATGTGTGGCAATGGAAAATCATCTTTTGGACTTGCTTTATTCAAATCTCTATAGTCAACGCACATTCGGACTTTTCCGTCTTTCTTTGGAACAGGCACAATATTAGCCACCCATTGAGGATACTCAGAAGTCACAAGAAAACTAGCATCAATCTACTTTTGAACCTCCTCTTTGATCTTCACAGCCATGTCAGGATGAGTTCTTCTCAATTTCTGCTTCACAGGTGGGTATTCAGGCTTCAGCGGCAAATGGTGCTCCACAATATCAGTATCAAGACCAGGCATGTCTTGATAGGACCAAGCAAACACGTCAACATATTCTCTAAGAAGCTCCACAATCCTCTTCTTAACATCTGACTGAAGCAGCGCCCCAATCTTGACCTCTTTTATATCATCATCTGAACCCAAATTGACCAATTCTACCGGCTCTTCATGAGGCTGAATGGTTCTTTCCTCGTGCTCAAGCAATCGAGAAATTTCATCTGGAATCTCTTCAATATCCTCTTCTTCAGCTCCAAACACAGGGAACTCAAAGTTGGGAGAGGGCATAGGGTCATTGTTTTCAATGGGTTTAACAATCAATCTACACAATGATTTATGCTTGATTATAGGATATGAACAAGAAGTGCAAATATTATGCAGATAAAAGTGATTATCACATTATATATATTTTATGGTTTTTTATGTTACCATTTTTCAGAAATAAAGCAAAAAGGGAAAACATAATATGGATAAGCAAAATAACATTTTATTGATGATGATAAAATTTGAAACAAAGCCCTCACAAATTCATTTTCACCTTGGGCAGAGTGAAAGGATTTTTATGAAAAAAACAAAAACAAATTACTTTGAAATATGAACAACAGTAGGAACATCAACAGATATCCAATTCTGGAAGATTTGTCCATGTGTCACGAAATTGGGAAGTTCTTCCTCTTCATCTTCTTCAATGGTGGCACTGACTTCATATTCAGGTTCCTTAGACTTCTTCCGAGGGGAATAAAAAGGCACATATGCATCCTCTAGGGACATATACCCGGGGTCTTCTAAATAAGGCTCCCAATCTTCAGCAGGAATGGCATCATCTTTAGATCCAAATGGGATGTAGCCTACAGGGTCATCTTCCAGAATCGTAGCCGTAGAATGATCTTTGCTAGGACAATCTTGAACCATATTGACAGATGCCTTACCATGATTGGGCAACGGATTCGATTGTACATTAGGGTTGGAATCTTCGAAAGACAAAATACCACTCCTAGCCAACCTTTGAACTTCCATCTTCAATGGATAATAGTTTCAGTATCATGCCCCGCTCCTCCCTGATGGAAAGCGCAACGAGCTTCAGGCTTATACCACCATGGCAAATCTTTTGGAACAGCAGGTGGTGCACGGGTCTGAACAAGATTCTTTTGAATTAAACAAGGAAGCAAATCTGTATATATCATCGGAATCAGATCAAAATCCTTCTGAAAATGGCCCCGTTGATTGTTTTGTTGACTAGAACGTTGTTGATGAGCAGGAGCTGTTTAAACAACAGGAGTTGAATTGATAACAAGAGTAACAGATGCAATTTTTTGCTGACATTGGTTATTCTTATCTTAACTCTTTTTGCGTCCTCCATGGGAAATTGCAAGGGTCACACCGTCTCTCTTCTTGGCAAGTCCTCCCCCATATTTCTTGGAATTACCAGCAGAATTACCATCTTTTGACAAACGTCCCTCACGGACACCTTCTTCTAATCTCATCCCCATATTAACCATCTCAGTGAAATCACTTAGGGCACTAGCAATCATACGCTCATAGTAGAAAGGACTTAGAGTTTGCAGAAAAATCTTAGTCATCTCTTTTTCTTCCAAAGGAGGATTAATCTGAGCAGCAATCTCGCGCCACCTCTGCACGTATTCTTTGAATGTCTCCTTATCTTTCTGAGCCATTGCTCGAAGCTGGTCCCGATCACGAGCCATATCCACAATATACTTGTATTGCTTTACAAAAGCCTCACCCAAGTCTTCGAAAGTGCAAATTCGAGTGCTGTCGAGTCCCATATACCATTTCAAGGTTGCACCAGACAAACTGTCTTGAAAGTAGTGAATGAGAAGCTGATTATTATCAGTTTGAGTCGACATCTTGCGAGCATACATAGTCAAGTGACTCAATGGACAAGAATTTCCCTTATACTTTTCAAAGTCAGGGACTATGAACTTATGTGGTATCTTCACATTAGGAACCAAGCATAACTCATGAGCATTCTTTCCGAATAGCTCTTTACCCCTCAAAGCTTTGATCTCTTTCTGCATCTCAGCAAACTGGTCTTGAATCTCTTCCATTCTATCATAAACACTGGCATTTTCACTTGGAGCAGTATGGAAAATCTGCTCTTCACCAAAAGGAACAGCGTGAACCACAGGCGCTGGTACAGTCATCACTGGCTGGACAATAGGAACAGCTGGAACTTCAGGAGGCAGTGGTGGTTGATATCCTTCAGGAACAAAGTTAACAGGCATGCCCCAGGGGAAGTCAGGAGGCATGGAGTGTTGTGGAACACTAGCAGGCCCCACAGATATAGGTGTAGAGACAATCTCAGAAATGACTGTCCTTTGCATAGGAGTCGAAAGCGGAGGAGGAGGTGGTTGATTCTGGGCAGCAACCATTGCTTCCATCATAGCAGTGAGTCTCTCCAAACTATCCTTCAAATTTGTCACTTCCTCACGAAGCTCACGGTTCTCTTGTTGCAACTGATCCATCTTCTTTTTCAGATTAGCCTGAGTATTATACTGGTGCGACAGCTTGGCTGAATGAAGGCCAAAGGTAAACATAAGACACCTGGAAAAGGCAAGAAACAATGCAGAATGATGCTTGATATGCAAGATGCAAATGCAAAGTTTCAAGGAATTATAAGGCATATTGCAAACATTGTTATTTGAAATACCAAAATCTCACTCATTAATGATGGAAAAGATTACACCTCGGAAGTACAGATTCAAGAATCCTAAAACAATAGAGAATAAAGAAAACTAGATCCCTAGAGAATCCTATGAGAAGAAGTATGAGCCTGCATCTGAGTCTTCTCAGTCAGTAATTAATCAACGTTCCAAGGAGATTCTAAACACTTCGGAATATCGGAAACTGGCTGAATGTGAGAGGAAAATAAATCCTCTTGCGCCTTTCTCTTCTTGTTGGCAACTTCATCTTCATTCTTCTTCTTGAAGTGCTCTTGAAGTCTTGCATTCTCTAACTCAACAATCTGATACTTGTTCTTCCAAGCATCTGTCTCTTGTTGCATCTCGGCCAAAGCGATATGAAGCTTCTCTGTGTCTTCCATAAAGTAGAGGATAGGCTTCTTAGTATCTAGAGACAAAGGTTCCTGACGCGCATAAGGCATCTTCAAAGTAATAGCTCTATTTTTAACCCACTGGTGGTATGGTTCCGAAGAGACACAATTCGGATTTCCCAAACTTTCCTTTCCTTTTCTATGAATGTTGAGCCAAGCTTTCACAATTTCTCTCTTGAGAGCAACCTGAGATTCTTCTTCCTTGAAAAAGTGACTGGCCAAATGAACGTTCTTCGGTACTTCTCGCAAAGGATATCCCAACTGACGACGACCCAACACGGGATTGTAGCTGATTCCTCCCTTTGTACTAAGAAGCGGTACGTTGGGAAATCACCACAACTATCAATAATCATCGCTCCAGAAGGAACACGGCTACACCAATCAATATCAGAATGAGTGAGAGACATGATCTTCTGCGACCAATATAAACCATCCTTGAGATTCCAGAAAGCTGCGGACTTCGACAAGTGAGAAATAAACCACTTGTAGAGCAAAGGTGCACAACAGATAATCATCCCTTTACCATGGAAATTCCTGAGGTGAATAGAATGGTAAGCATCGGTAAGCAAAGTAGGAACTAGATTCCCAATCAAGAAGATCTGAATAACGTTGATGTCGACAAAGTTCTCAACATTCGGGAAGAGGAACAGTCCATAAATGAGCAAGGCAAGAATAGCCTCAAAAGCAACTGTGTTCTTCACACTAGCGAAGTGATGAGCTTTATCCACCAAGAACTTAGCGGGTAACCCAAGAATCTTTCCTTTGGTATCCTTGCGAGCCTTAATCTCAGAAACCTTCAAGTGAGTAGCCTTTGCAATAACGTGATGCTCGGGAACGGGATCCAAACCAGAGAAAATCCGATCATGAACAGGCAAACCAAGCAGGAGCGAATACTCCTCTAGTGTAGGTACCAACTGATAATCAGGAAAGGTGAAACAATGAAGCAAAGGGTCATAGAACTGAACCAAAGTAGCAAGCAATCCTTCAGCCATATCAACCTTCAAGAGAGATAAAAGTCTTCCATATCTGGACTCAAACTTCTTGATATCAGCAACCAGAGATCCTAGCTCTCTCAAACCCCCTAACTTGGGACTCTTGAAAGTGTACTTACTTGTACTTCTCCTTCCAAAATCCATAACAAAAGCATCTGCAATGTTTGCAATAACACCTTTGAGTTCCTTGAAACCTTCCAAAAGAATGCTCATGAATGCATGAGTGCATGAATGCAACAACCACAAACAAGATCACACAAAGCACACGGGTCAAGGTTCAAGTCACGAGCATGAAGCCAAGGGTAAGAACCAATCCCACAAAGGTGTGTACTAAGGTTTTGTCTTCATTGTACCTACAGAAAACAACGGTTCTAACAGAGTGTCCAGGGTCCATAATCCACTATCAAACACACTAGCGCACCGATTACTCGGAGGTTAGTAGTTATCCTCAAGAGAATCTAACCTGAGTGTGGCATCGCGTGACAGCTAAGTCGAATTTGCATCCTAATAGCTTCCGCGGCACGATCCTAAAAAGGTTAAGATGGGTTAAGGGTTACTACGGTCCTCAGTGTTATAGGCTTCAATGGAAAAAGTAATGCCTTCAACGATCGCTCGATCGACATCAGTAATTCCAAAGAGGCAACCACCGAGTGGATGGATTCTCAAGTTCTGCTTTTTCGGGATCGACTCCCTCAAAGCTCCCTTGACTATACCATCATCCTATCTTAAAGTTCACTCAGATCCGGGTATAGGACCTATCTCACACACAGAGGAACTCCCAAACAGAACAAACAAGTAACAAACAAATCAGACAAAAAGCAGTAAATAAATCAAAGTAGGCTAAACCCCTCAAGGGAGATGATTCCCCAGCAGAGTCGCCACTTTTATGTAGCGGTAAAAATCGTGAGTGTAAGCTATTGATTAACTTAACTCATAAAGCAAGAGTCGTCACTGCGCTTTTATTTATTCCACAAAGGAAAAGAAAAAAAGAGCGAATAAATCCTAAGAAGTCTAAAAAATCAAAAGCTAAAGAAGACAAAGATAAATGGGTAAGAGGGGTTGGTTACGCAATGGGAAGGTGTTAGCACCCAAAACGTCTATAGTACTCTATAGGAACCCTTTGAAATATCTATCGCTTTTGGTCTGAAAATGGTTTGCTTGAAAGAGATTGGAGAGATGAGAAGAGAAATATTTTTTTAATATTTTTGTGTTTGGAGAGACTTATCGCCTCATGCCTACGTACCCACGATGTGCAATGTAGGATCAAAACCCCATAGTCCGTGGTACAAAGAACAAAATTGGTTTGTTTTGGTTGATTTTAAGTGCAAAGACAAGTCGTCATTTCCAAATGAATAATTCCGCTTAAAGAAATGAATCATGTATGAACTTATGAAAAAGTTTTAAAGAAAAAGTGCATAAGGCACAAAAAAGAGTTTGATGAGTTTTGTACTTTTTATGTTTTTTCACGAAATGGTCAAAATATGATTAACATTGATTGACATTTATTAAATAAAAACAAAGTTTGAAAATCACTTGACTGAAATCGAGGTTTTATTATGAAAGCGGTTTTAATTTTGAAAAACAATAAGATTTTGAAAAAGAGAGGAGATTTTGAAAATTGAAGAAGGGGAAGAGAAGAAGTGACTATCCTAAAGCATAAAGTAAAAGCTAAGGATAAGAAAGATCTAACCACAAAATGTAGCTATCTTCACCATAAACCAAGCAAAAGCACAAGGCTCCAAAGTCTTCAAACCATAACTCCAAAGCAAAGGGAAAAGGTCCTAGTTCTAAGTCCAAGGATCAAAGAATAGCATTGAAGTCCAAGGTCTAGGTACAAAACTCCATGTCCATTGCAAAGGATAGTAACCATAGTCCAAGATTGGAAGCACAAGTTTTTTAGAGGTTTTGGCCTTTATTAATATTTTTGGTCCAAGTGGACAAAGAGAAAAATGCATAAGCATAAACATGTGTTCAACCGACAAAGGAAAAATTGCGAAAACATAAACATGTGTCCAACGGACAAAGGAAAAATATGCGAAAGCATAAACATGTGTCCAACGGACAAAGGAAAAATTGTATAAAAGTAAAAGAGAGATAGGGAGCGAGAAGGAAACGTTAAAGTTAAAAGTTAGTGGTTAGTAGCACAAGGCTCCAGTGTCATAAGCTTTCAAAAAGTAATACCGATTCCGCTTCGCATTTTGAACTATAGTGATTAACCAATGCAGTTAAGGCCAAAGTTAGTGAAGACTTGACAGAAGATTGGTAGAACCAAAGCCTCTACAATGCCAAGTTTCAAAGATTACGGACCTAATGCAAAAAATCAATCAGCATTGGGTTGATGCGACCAATCAAGGTCCGGACCACGAAAGTTCAAGTTCCAAATTGGATTGAAAGGGACAAATGTTGCCTATGTTAAGCAATCGCCAAGTAATTTACGGAGTAATTACCCTACAATGAGGCCGATCAATAACTCTTTGTGCTAATGCATGCTAGATGAACGATATGTAGATCGTCATCCGAAAGCAATACCGCACGAAAAGAAAAGAGGTAGCGATCTCATCTTGATCAAGAATTCAACAAAGGAATTCTAAGATCCATAATACTTTCATCGATCAAAAGAAAAGAGAAATAGATGAAGAGAAAGCCAAATTAAACCACACAATTATGTGATCTAAGGCTAAGAACAAAAGAAGGGAAGAAAATGGAAAAAGGAACCAAAACAGTCCCAAAAACAAGGCAAAAAATGCATTCTGTTTTAAAGTAACCGATTACAGCATATCTGCTAACCGGTTACTCTGCACCAGAATGCAGAAAATTGTGCAAAATTCAGCATGATCCACTTTCAAAACATTTTTCAAACACCATGTGATCATGGAACTGAAATTGCACGAAATTCAAAGTAAAATAACAGCAAAAACCAACAATTAAACACAATTACAAGATCCAAAGGATCAAGTAATAAAGATCTCCAAAGATCTACATTATGGAAGGTGAAGATGAAGCTTCAAAAATGGTGAAAGATGAATTACCACTTTAAATCTGAAAATTCCTTCAAATTGCTTCAAGATCCAAACACCAAAGCCTTGATCTATGAGAATTGATGAAGAAAACAAGTTTGGATGAAGGTTTAGCTCAAAGTTGAACAAGATTCAATGTGAATTCTTGTTAACTTTCAAAAGAAGAAATGTGAGTTTTGAGTGAATTTTGGTGGTTGGGGAGAGAATTGCAAGAGGTTTGTTGGCTATAAAAAGCTTGTGAAATGAATGAAATGAAGCCTCTATTTATAGAGTTTAGGCTTGGAAATTTGGTGGTTTGGAATTAGGACTGGAAGATCAAAATTAGGATTGGAATTAAATTTGAAGGGAAATCACAAAAGTGTGGTGATTAGTGATGGTACATGGTGAGGAATGATCAAAATGATGTAGGGGAAAAAATGAGATGGTCTAGAATATTCCACATGTGATCATTTGAATTTGGTGCCAAAATGCTGCAGAATTTGAATTTGCTGCCATTTTTCAAATTTTCACGAGGGTAACCGGTTACAGCATATCTGCTAGCCGGTTACTTAGTGCAAATTTTGAAAAAATATTCTTTTTGAATGCACTGCTGTGGTTCGGCTCAATTCTATCGCTCGTCAAAGAAGGCATGGAAATAAACACATGAACCTTGGAGTCCCTTGAATAATAATCAATTAAATCTTGGAAACTCTTGATCAGATGATTTTGAATTATTTACAGATCAACTTTGACTTTGTTCAGATGAAATTCATTCGAGCTGAGGGACTGTTGTTTTGGTATTTTTAACCTGTTCTTCCCCTGAAAATGTTAGTGAGAAAAAACAAAATATTTTTGGATTTTGATTAGAGGTTAGTAAACACAAAAACAAATTAAACAATAAGACAAATAACAAGCACACAGATATCCAAAGATCCCTGCAAGGTATAAACCTACAAAAGAGGGAACCAATGTGTGATCTTGTTTGTGGTATGAAAGGCAAAAGACATGTGGGATCTTAGGGGTAAAAATTAGGGTATTACAGAGGGCAAGAGTTGCCTTTGTATTTTTCAATGTCAGGCACCTTGAATTTGTGTGGTATCTTTACATTAGGGACTAGACAAAGGTCTGCGGCGTCCTTTTCGAATAAATCCTGACCGCGAATGGCATGCAGTTCCTTCTGCATTTCTAAGAATTGTTCCTGGAACTCATTCATCCTTGCGTACATTTCTTCGTTTCCACCAGGAATGGGTTGTGGAATCTGTCCTTCCGGGACAGTGTGTACCACCGGTTGTGGTATAGTCATTACAGCAGTGACTCTTGGAGCTTCAGTGTCCTGAAGTTTGTAACCTTCAGGAGTTGCTGTGATAAACCTTGCATCTTCATTTTCCTGAAGTTTGTAACCTTCAGGCCCAATGGTTGCTGCTGTAGTCTCTTGGTCTTCAGTGACCGGCGGGATGTACCCTTCAGGGACAAAGTTGAGAGGCATACCCCAGGGCCGACCCTTAGGCATATTCTATCGAGGATGATTCTCCTGCGTCTCCATTATGGGCGTAGATGTAATCTCTGAGATCACAGTCCTTTGTTGCTGCATCTGAGCTGTTGCCTGGGATTGCATGTCATTGTGAAGTTTTTCCAAACTTTCCTTTAGAGCGTCGATTTCTTCTCTCAGCTCTCTGTTCTCTTCCTCAAGATCGTCCATTTTCTTTTGTCGATTGACCCGAGTATTGTAGGAATGAGACAGTTTGACTCTAGAATCGCGACACGAATGTGAGATTCGAAGATAAGAAGACGCGTTTATGCGAGAATGATGAATGATATGCATAGTTATAAATTTTTTTGGCTTTAATAAAAAAAACTTCAACAAATAGATTGCAAATATCATACAGTGGGGAATACCCTTTTTATTGAATTTGAAAGATTGCAGAAAGGGAAATACAGTATTTTACAAAGTGCAGTAAGGAAAATAGCTAAGCTTATGGATTCTGAGTCCTTTTTGAAGAGAGCTCAGATGCTGGTTCTGGTTCTTTTCTTTTCTTTGACTGGGGCTCCTTAACCATTGTCGGGTCGTTAGTCCTTTTCCAAGTGAAATGAGCGAGCAAACTTCTTCGGTCTTCTTGATTCTCTACAGCATGCTGCTCTAATATCTTAATCAGAGCATCCTTTTCTTTTAAAAGTTCCTGAATCTTGGTACACTCCACGTTGAGGATTCAATACTTGTTTTTCCAAGAGCTCTTCTCACATTGAACTTTGTTGAGAGCTACCTGGAGTTTTTCCGTATTAGACATGAAATAAAGGACAGATTCCTTTAACGGGAAAACTTCTTGGCGAGGGTAAGGCATCCTCAGCTTGAGAGCTCTAGTTTGCACCCAGTGGAGATAAGGTTCCATGGAGGTAAAATTTGGCCTTCCTAGAGACTCTCTTCGTTTCTTGTGAATATGTTGCTAGGCATGCACTATTTCCTTCTTTAGTGCCCTATCATTTTCCCCTTCCTTGAAGAAAAAACCTTCTAGATGAACATTATGCGGGATATTCTTCATCGGGTATCCGAGTTGACGGCGAACTAAAATCGGATGATAGTTTATTCCTCCTGTAGTTCCTATGAGGGGTACGTTAGGGAAACTTCCACAGCTGTCGATGACCTCTATTCCCTCATAAATCCTATCATACCTATCTATATCAGAGTTGGTAAGAGACATAATCCTTTGTGACCAACGTAGAGTACTCTTGTGATCCCAAAAAGCATCAGACTTGGGTAAATGGGAAGTGAACCATTTGTAAAGCAAAGGTACACAGCATGTGATCATTCCTCCGCTGTATAAATTCCTTAAGTGTGCAGAATGATAAGCATCTGCGAGCAGGGTTGGTACGGGGTTTCCAATTAGAAATATCTTAACAACGTTGGTATCAATGAAGTTGTCTATGTTGGGAAAAAGGAATCACCCGTACGTGAGTAGGACAAAGATGTCTTCGAAAGCAGTTATGTTTCCTATACTGGCAAAGTACATAGCTTTATCTACCAAAAACTTGGTTGGTAAACCTTGGATTCCTCCTTTGGTGGTCATGTGAGTCCTGACTTCTGACTCATCCAAAGAGATGGCTCTTACAATGACCTGATCCTTTGGAATTTCTTCCAGTCTAGAAAAAGGAGTTTGATCGGTGATAGGTAAATCAGTCATATGAGAGTACTCTTCTAACGTTGGTGCTAGTTGGTAATCCGGGAATGTGAAGCAGTGATAAACCAGACCGTAGAACTGAATCAGTGTAGATAGGATTCCTTCAACTACGTGGACCCTTAATAGAGACAGCAGTCCTCCATGCTTAGCTCTGAAAGCATCAGGGTTGGTGATCATCCTTGCCAGCCCCCTTAAATCCTCTAGTTTCAAAGTCTTGAAGTTGTACTTGTGCGTCTTTCTTCTACCGAAATCCATAACGCAATCTTTCTGATATTTGCAATTATTGTTTTAGTTTACTTTGAAAAAAGAGAGAGGATAAGAGAAGATTTTTCTTTGTTTAAGAGTTTTTTAGATGAATGCATGAATGCAGCACACAAAAACATTGAAAAAAAATGGGTTTAAGGGTTCAACGTCACGAGCATGGAGTCATGGCTCTACCCATCCCCAAAGGTTGTATGCTTGTCAATTTTTGTACCTGTAGAATGGATCCTAAGGTTCCCAAAATCATTGACCGCCTAGAGATATCAACAGCAAGCTGGTTCACCCGAGCGAGCTGTAGCATCTTAGGGTAATCTCATTTGAGTGTAGTATCGCGTATCAACTATTCCCGATAGTCACCGCACTACCAAGTGGTCATATGGTTAAAGCCTAATATATCCTCAGGTTCACAGGTGCCACACTAGGAAAACTCTGCTTTCACAATAATCGGTTGTTCAGCAGGCTGAATCCTACGGTCCCTCGCCTGATTTGGTGGTCTACCAGGTTCGCTTGTTCGGGATTCACTCCCTACAATTTTCCCCGTCTTTGCCACCCCTTATCTTAGGTTTCTCTCAAACTTTCCAGATGCGTATCAATCGCATTCCCATTGACAGAAAAATAAACACGGATATCAAGTAGGAAAAGTAGTATATATATATAGTATATAGTATGATTGCTAACAACCTAGACCTCTTAGGAATTCTAATCCTAGTTTGGCTCCCCAGCAGAGTCGCCATTTTTTTATAGCGTGCGATTTTTTTCGGTGACGCGACCACCTTATCGCCATGGGTTTTTCCTCACCACAATGGTAGGGATTGGGTGCTACTTTCTGATTTCTTATTTATCCTATGAAGCTGGAAAGGAAAGGGAAGTTATCTCAAACTAACCTTGCACGCAAATGTTTTCTTTAACAAATGCTTAAGAGATTGGGGGGTCTAGGGTCAGGTTATACAATGGGGAGTTGTCAATTACCCATCCTATATGTGGTTATCCACATATCGTTAGCAACTAACTGTTTTCTACTTACTGGTGTTTGTCTGTTTATTGGGAAAGTTTCTCCTTTGGGAGGGTTTAGAGAGAGAGAGTTTTTATTGATTTCAGATTTGTTCCGATGTTTTTGGTAAGGTACTGGATCTAAAGTTTTGATAAGTGTGATGGTACTGGACCTAAGGTTTTGAATTGGTGTGCTCGCTAAGATTTCGCAATCTTATGCCTACGTAATCCCGTTAAAGATAAACAGGGAAATCAGAGCAATCGTAGTTCCTCCTATTCTATGGGAGGAAAGATATTTGGTGTCTTGTTCAAAGCCCAAGATTGAAGCTAAAAGGAGTATTTATGTCTTGTTCAAAGCACAAGTTTGAAGCTAAAAGGAGTATTGAGAGAGAATTTGTCACCTCTAAGGGAGATATCTCGTCTTTTTATCACAACTATTGGGTGACTGATTATAAAGGAGGATTACTTTAACTGGGATGTGAGAATCTAGCAATTGAATAATTTCCTTTATGAGGGATTTGTCCTGAAGGAGGAAACTTTAACTCAGTGTTGAGCAATGCCATTTTTCCTTAGGATTCTTTCATGCTAAGAGAGGGACAGTGGCGTGGATGTAAATAATCCAGAGGCTTGCCACTTACAGCAATTAGATGAAAGATGGGGATTTTCCAGGATAAGAGATGGACTACAACTTGGATATTTGAATCAATAAGTGTGCCACTTATAGTAGTTATCTGGGATTAAAGGTTTTGTTTTCTGTTTTGATGGTGATGTATAGAGAAATGTCTTCCTACAGAGAGGTTTTGATTTCCTCTGAGGGGATTTTGGTTTTATGTGTGCCTTGATCAAAGCCCAAGGTTGAAGCTGAAAGGTTGATGGATTCCACTGGGGAGATTATTGTCTGTCTTGTATAAAGCCCAAGATTGAGGTTGGGAAGAGACTGGCCCTTTTGAGGAGATCATTATACAAAGCCTAAGAGGAGGCTGGATGTTGACTCCATTCGGGAAGATTTTTATATGTCTTGTACAAAGCCCAAGATTGAGGCTAGTTGACTTCACTGGGGAAATATTTGTGGGTGTCTTGTACAAAGCCCAAGATTGAGGCTGAAAAAGAAACTGACTCTGTGGGAGAGAAATCTTTATCTATCTTGTACAAAGCCCAAGATTGAGGCTAAAAGAAGATTGGCTCTGCTGGAGAGTATGGGTGTCTTGTAAAAAGCCCAAGATTGAGGCTAACTCTACTGAGGAAAATCATTATACAAAGCCTAAGAGGAGGCTGAAAAGAGGATTAACTTTGTTTAGGGAGATTTTATACGTGCCTTATATAAAGCCCAAGATTGAGGCTAAAAAGAAGATGATTAACTTAGCTGAGGATATTTCAGGTGTCTTGTACAAAGCCCAAGATTGAGGCTAAAAAGAATTGACTCAACAAGAGAATGTTTTGATTTGACTCAACAAGAGAGTGTTTTGACTCAACAAGAGAGTGTTTTGACTCAATAAGAGAGTGTTTTGATTTGACTCAATAAGAGAGTGTTTTAATTTGACTCAACAAGAGAGTGTTTTGATTTTAATCACCAAGAGAGTGTTTCATTTGTCTTGTACAAAGCCCAAGATTGAGGCTGAAAAGAGACTGACTCAACAAGAGAGTATTTTATCTGTCTTGTACAAAGCCCAAGATTTAGGCAGAATTTACTGAGGAAAAGAAAGAATCATTATACAAAGCCTAAGAGGAGGCTAGTTGGGGAATTTCTTATACAAAGCCTTAGAGGAGGCTATCTTCTGCTGAGGATTATTGATATCCAAAGATAGGTCCAAAGTGGGGAATCAACTCTTGCTGAGGATTATAGAAGAGTTGAGCAATCAGATGCCTTGAGGTTCTAATTTTGGCTAGGGTTGTATTGATGATAGGATGATCCTAACTGGGGAAATTTAGGATGAAAGATTGAGTTTTAGAACCTATGGAGGTTTTAACTCTATTGGAGATTTATTAAATGACCAGGGTTTCTCCAGTATTTGTAGGGAAACTTGAGAATGTCTTTGAGATCCAAGAGGAGATGAGACTGTCCAAGTCTACGGGTATGAAAAAGGTTTATCTTTGTATGATGCCCAAGAGGAGATGGGTGTTTTAAGGGATGAGAATCAACCCTTAAATTGGTCTGATGTTTTGACTCTTTGGAAGACTGATCTAATAAAGGATGACTAGGTTCTGTCCTATAACTTTAAGAGGTCTCGGGTCCTTGTACTAAGCCCAAGAGGAGGCATGAGAACTTCTAAGAAGCCGGAGGGTCCTTGTACAACACCCAAGAGGAGGCTGGGATGCTTTTAGGAAGCCTGTGGGTCCAAACCTAAGAAAAGTTCAAGAAAGGTTTCACCTGGAATTAATCCTTTAGAGAAAAGTTCTAGGGTTTGAAGAAATTCAAGAGAGGCTCAACCGGGAATTAATCCTCTCTGGGGAACTGAATTTCTTTGACAATTTCTAATAGTGACAGTCTGAGAAAAGTTTCACCGGGAATAATGTCTTTCTCTTTGTTCCATATTGTATAAGCCCAAGAGGAGGCAAGACTATATCTGGAATTCCTATGGGGAACTAGTTTTGATTGTCTTATTAGAGTGACCACTGGTTTGATCTAGTCCTAGACCTAATTGCCGGGGAAAACTCTAAGCAGATATATACAGGTATATATATATATATATATATATATATATATATATATATATATATATATACAGATAAAATATATACTATATGTAAAAGAGGGTAGGAGGACTTATAAGTGAGCAAACTTCCAGTACAAACAAATATATATATATATATATATATATATATATATATATATGTGTGTGTGTGTGTGTGTGTGTGTGTGTGTGTGTGTGTGTGTGTGAAAGTATGTAAAAGAAAGCTATTAAAACTTACAGTTGAGCAAGCTTCCATTGTAACAGCTGTATGGTTAGTTGTTCAAGAAATTAAAGAAAGTTTTGATAACAACTATGAATTTGAACCTAAATCAAAAGGGGAAATTGTTTTGAAAAGATTAGGGCTTACACCCAAGGAGAGGCCCAAAGAATTGTTTATATTTGTACAAGAGATGGGGCTTACAATTCAAGGAGAGTCCCATGATGCTAGGTTTAAAAATGAGGATTTTGAAAATCAGAAGAGAGAAAGAGAGATGGAACTTACACTCCTAGCAGAGGCCCAAACTATTTTATGTACAAAAGGATGGGACTTACACTCTACAAAGAGGCCCAGATGGTTTTTGTTTAAAAGGTGACGATCGCTCCGAGGTTTTAGAAAACACGGTGGGACTTGTACAATGACTAAGGCCCAAAAAAGATTTATCTACAAAAAGGGTGGGGACTTACACTCTATTAGAGGCCCAAATTGATTTAAAAGAAAAGAGAATGGGACTTACAACATGAGGGTAGGCCCAGATGAAAATTGTTTGAAAACGGCGATCGCGCCGAGATTTTTAAAATTGTATTGGGACTTATACAACGACTGAGGCCCAAAAAAGTTTGTATTTACAAGGGATGGAACTTACACTCTATTAGAGGCCCATAGGTGTTTGTAAAATGTTTGAAAAATATCAAAGTCAAAGAAACCCTAATTTTATTTTTTAAAGTAATTTTTCAAAGAAAATTAACTAAAAATGATAAAAATACCAAATAAGTTTAAATAACTTGTGATTTTTGGTTAAGGTTTGAAAAATGATGTTTTAATCATAAGATGATTTAAAACTCATTTGGTTTTGAAAAGATCAAGAGAAAAGAAATATTTTCAAGTGTTAAAAAATAAATAAAATAAGTTCTTTATGAAAATATTAAATATAAAAAATAAATAATATTTTTTGTGAAATTTTTGTAGAATAAAATATTTTAACATTTTTGTGAGTTTTCAAAAAAAGAATCAATCAAAAAAGATAAAAAAATGAGTGAGAAATTAATTTTTGAAGTTATTAAAAAGATGGTGAAAAAATTAAAGAAAATGAGCGGTAAAAAATTAGGAATGGTCTCCCCCAAGGCTCGAACTCACGCCCTTGGGGTGGAGAGTGTAAAATTCGATCATCTGAGCCATATGCATGGGCTGATAGAGAGTGATAACAATGAATAATATATGAAGAAATCCTTTGAAAATGGTTTTAAAAAAATATCAAAAGGTCTGGGGCGAGGGGGATTCGAACCCCAGACCTCTCGTTCGCTCATTCACACACAAATACTAGTGTTTCCACTAGGGCGCAATGCCAATTCAAACATAATATGGCAAGTGTATAATATATATCAAAACTAGTTGGATTTCTGAAGAATGACGCCATGGTCATCTTCTTCCTTGGGCAAGCTACGTGAAGCAGGCTATCTCCTTCATTTCTCAACCATTTCACACGATCCAAAGATGAAAATCGTGCGTTTTTAAACAAGGAACACAATGGCAATATTCAATTTTGTTTAAATTACGTGAATCAAAAGATAACATGTAAAAATTAGATGAACCCTAAAATATGCAAGAACTTAATGAAATCCTATACACGAATCATAAACAGCAATTGATTAGGGCAAATGATCTACAAACATTCAGAAACACAATGGTAATTTGAAAATATGTTTATGATGCATGATTCATTAAATATGATAGGCTCAGGCTTACTTGTGCAAGAGAAATTCGAATTCTCAGTTGTAGGTGTTTTTGAAGTGTGTGAGTGATCTGGACAGCTTCCTTAGGTGCCAAGGAATGTGTTTGAATGCTTAGAGTGGATTGAAATGAGTTGGAACTTGATGTGGCACCTTAACTGCAACTCTGTCAAGAACCTGAGCAATTGACTGGTGATTTTTTGAATTTGATGTTCCAGATGTTGTTTTAGTGTTTAGATCACCTACATATGATGTTTATGAGATGTTGGCATAATTGGTTTGGTTTGAATTACTCTCAATTTCAAAACCCGATAGTGACTTGAGTTAGAAGGCAAATTTGGAGTGAAAGAGAGATTTTGAGTAAAGCATCAGTTTGAGTGCTTTGGTGTACTAAAACTGATCACAAATGAGCTCTATTTATAGTAAAACAAGTTTGTTTTGGCTGCAATAGTGAATGGTAACTGCAGCAGGTCTGTGGCAAATGGTGATCAAATGGAATCTCAAGTCTCCTCTAGCCATTGACTTGAGATTAGAGCACAGACTATGAATCTTCTGTGGCAGGGATAAGGCTTGACTGAACTTGGATAACATTGTCTTGATGAATGACACCTCTATGCATCAGTTAAATGCTTTAAAACAAAATTGACCATTTGAAGAATCTTGAATTTTAGAGGTGTCATGCCTAAACATAGATTCATGGACTTGTGAGGCTTGTGGATCAGTTTTTGTCCCTTGGTTGTTCCCTCTTGAGGTGTGCAGATGGATAACTATGCTTTTTATTGCACAAAAACCAAAAATTCGACCAATGACCTATAATCTGGTTTGTGAAAAATCAGTTTTGGGGGGCAACTTCCCATGGATGTATCTCTTAGCTCAAGTTGAATTAGAATGACTTCTTGTACTTTTTGAAAAGCTTAAATGATGTACTAAAACATTGAGGTTTAGTGTTTTCATTGATTCATCTTGGATCAATGTGAAGAATGCCTTGGAAGTTTGATGTTTCATGCTGAAATTACAAGGCAGATTTTCTACTAAGTGTTTTTTTAACACATTTTGATTTTTTACCACTTTGATCCACATCTAACTGAAAATCCATGAAAAATTGGAGTTTGATGTAGTTGAAGCTTTTGTAGAGGGTATGAAGACCTACAAATCAGGCTTTGGATCACTCAAAATGGCTGTCTAGATCAAAAGTTATGGTCCTTGGAAGTTGTCACCAAAACCATCCAAATTTGGTAACTTAGAAAAATTTTCAATTTTTCAAGATTACCCCTTTTACAAGTTATCTTGGTTTCTTGATCAATTCTTGTTCAAATGACATTATAAATCATATTTTATGAAAATATGAGTCATAAAGATCATTTTTGCCAAAAAAAGTCATGTTTTGACTTTTGGGGAATGCATCCTCTGAGGGTAATTTAGCTTTGTAAATGGATTCCTAGGGTTATTTTGAGTATATTGAGTCACATGTTGAAGTCTTGGTTCACCCTCTTGTGAAAATCTCACTCTGGAGGTCCCAGTCGTCCAAAACCCTAATTTGGCGATATCGGGTGTTTCGAGGCTCAAACCACTTGAGATGTGGCAAATTTTATGCTTGATTTTTGATGTGAGGGTCCTCTTGATCCTTTTTGGATGTTTTAAGAGGTTAGACAAGTTGAAGATCATGTCCTTTCTTGATTGATCTTTTGTCTAAATGTTCTGGGTGGGCTCAAAACCCTAATTCTTGATATATGGTGGATGCTCAACTATCTTTTGGAGATTGATGAGGCATGATGGTACATCCATATTGTGGTAATGATTTTCACAATAATGGGAAATCTTGGTGGTCAAAATTTGGGGTATGATAGATGTCATAAAGGAAGAAGCTTTAACTCAGTGTAGAGAAATGTCATTTTTTCCTTTATGAATCTTTCATGCTAAGAGAGGGACATTGGCTTGGATGTATGGAATCCAGAGGCTTTCCACTTACAGAAATTAGATGAAAGATAAATTTTAGCCAGGATAAGGGAAGGACTCCAGCTTGGATTTTGAATCAACAAGTGTGCCACTTACAGCAATTATATGGAAAAAGTATTTTGATTGTTTGTTTTTTTTATGTGTGATGTATAGAAAGGGTATATCTTCCTACAAAGTGGACTCATGGTATCATCTGAGGGGATGTTGATTTTTGTGTGCCTTGTTCAATTCCCAAGGTTGAAGCTGAAAGAAAACTGACTCCTTTGAGGAGTGTTTTATCTGTCTTGTACAAAGTCCAAGATTGAGGCTGACTGAAAACTGACTCCTCTAAGGAGTGTTTTATCTATCTTGTACAAAGCCCAAGATTGAGGCTGGCTAGGGAAATATCTTATATGAAGCCTAAGAGGAGGCTGACTTTTGCTGAGGATTATTCTAATCCAGGAGAAGGTCTAAATTGTATTGGGGAATCCAAAGGGAAACTAACTTTTGCTGAGGATTTGAGCAGAGTTGATTTACCAGATGCCATGAGGCTCTGATTCTGTTGAGGGTTTATTGATGGTAAATTGACCATGCCTGGGATGTTTAAAGTGAAAGTTAAGCCTTGTTGGGGGTCAGGGGAGTTTAAAGGTGAGTTTGAAAACCTTAGAGGCTTTTAACTCTGCTGGAGACTGGTGTATTGGTAAAATGACCAGGGTTTATCTTATGCCTTTAGAAAACCTGTGGGTCTTAGTGTTAAGTCAAAAAGGATACTACGAGAGTGATACTTTCCAAGTCTACTTGAATGAAGCCCAAGAGGAGGTTGAGACTGTCCAAGTCTCATTAAGAAGAGATAAACTCTGGTTGGAAAGAGATCTTTGTATGATGCCCAAGAGGCGGTTGTTGGTTTAAGGGATGAAGATCAACTCTTAGATGGTAGGATGTTCTGGACTTTTGACTCTCTTGGGGATTGAACTAGTAGAGATGACTAATTTCTATCCTATGCTTTTAGGAAGCCTTTGGGTCCTTGTACTAAGCCTAATAGGAGGCTGGGGAACTTCTAAGAAGCCTGTTCGTTCTTGTACTAAGCCCAAGAGGAGGCTGGGGATGCTTATAGGAAGCCTGTGGGTCCAAGCCTAAGAAAAGTTCAAGAAAGGTTTCACCGGGAATAAGTCCTTTCTTTGTTGAACAATTCTAAGGTTTGAAGAAATTCAAAAGAGGTTTCACCGGGAATTAATCCTCTCTGGTGAAATCAATTTCTTGTATATGTTTCTAAGTTCTGACAGTCTTGAGAAAAGTTTCACCGGGAATAATGCCTTTCTCTGTCCCATATTGAATAAAGCCCAAGAGAAGGCAGACTGTATTGAGGGAAGTTTGCTATGAGGGAACTAGTTTTGACTAAGTTAGAAGTAACCTCTGGTTTGACCTAAGTGTAGACCTTGTAAGTTATATGTGAGCCTAAGAGGGGGGTGAATTAGGTTCTTAGATATTTATCCCGATTTTTAAATGAACTTGAGTTTTACTTTCCTAAAATTTCTAAGTGTTGAAATAAGGTAAATGCGGAAAGTAAATGAACACCGAGACGTATAGTGGTTCCCCTCACAGCCCGAGAGTACTCCACTCCCCTTTCAACATGAAAGAGAATTTACTATAGTTTTGGACAAGACAAGACTCTTCCTAGTCTTTCTACACAAGTCACTAACTATCAACCACCAAGAACACCCTCTTGGATTTTACAAGTTTAAAGTCCAACCAAGAACAAATCTTACAATGGACCTTTTGTATCCACAATCCGGATCACAAGGATTCTAATAAACCCTATAAGAGAAACAATCTTTCCCTTATAGTCAACACCTAAAACCAAACACTTGTTGGACCATTTGGATTTTACAATAGTTCAGAATTTTGAGTAAGTAGATGAAACTTTGATTCTTCAATATATCAATCCAAAGATTGATCTTCTCCCTTTTGTAACAATCACTCTAAATGATTTTATACAAGTGTTCAACACAATTGAAATGAAACAAATGCAGTATGTGTGAATATTTTATGCAAATGTTTCACTCTTAGAAAGTTTGTTAAGAACACTTTGATAAAATGAAAGTTTTGGTAAAAGAATGATTGTTTGAAATTTTTAGCAAGGAGGTGTTTCTAAATCTGAAAAAATGATGTTTATATAATGCACAAAACACCTCTACAAAAGGGTATGAAATATGATACAATGCAATGCTTCAATTGGAAAAGGTTTGAATGAGATATACTGAAAAAATGCAATTTTTCGCCTCTGCACACAGTAGTAATCGATTAACAACAAATGTGTTAATCGGTTACGCTCCTTCAACGTTTAAAAATATTCAAAATTAAAACACGCTGTAAATTGTGGCGGTTATTTTGGTTAGTTACGTCGGTTCAAAACGCCGTAATTAACCAAAAACTGAATGTTTAAATAAATTGAAAAATTAAAAATTTGTCTGAATATTTGAACCAATATTATGCAACATCTATTGATTTATCCAATTCAATAGGTTATATTTGAAAGTGATTTAACATGGTTCAAATATGAAAAAAATAAATAAATAAATAAAGTTTCAAATGTATGATAAAAAATGATATATTTTCAACCACATGAACCATGTATGCAAGTGAATTTTGAAGATTATTTTGAGAACTATTTTATCAATATATATTGCATGCTTGAGACACTTTTGAACACTTGTATGCAACCATATTGATAAGTGAGAGTTATACCTTGATTATACTTGAGAATTCTTCAAGACTTGTAAAAATTAAAAACTTTGTGCTAGCTTCAATGTCTTAATCCATTCTTTTTGAGCAAGCATAACATCTTGAATGAATAATGTTGTCTTCATCAAAACCATTGAGAAGCTTGCCTTCACATTCTCCCCCTTTTTGATGATGACAACCCAATTTTGAAAATTTGCTTTAATCTTGTTTCTCTAACACAAAAGGCTCCCCCTTGATCAATGCTCCCCCTAAATTCATGATTTAGAGTGTCTTTGCTAGCTGCATTTTGTTAGAGAAAAATAAACACAAACACATACATCTTCTCCCCCTTTGTCATTAGCAAAAAGGATGGGAAAAGACTTGAAATTTATAAAGAAATCTTGAAAAATGAAAAATAATTTTTACCTATGAGTTTTACCTCATGAAAGACTTCATCAAACATTTATCCTTGCCCGAACATGATTTTGAAGTCTTTGTCACAAAGTTGATTTATACTAGGAAGATTATGCTTTAGTTTGTCAACTTAAAGTACATCTTCAATGGATGTGAAAGTTAGTGCTTCAACTTTGACAATGCCAAGAATTCTTTCTTTAAGGGAATCCTTGTATGTGAAATAACCCTTGGACTTTGGAACTAGATTTGAAAGTTAGTTTATGCCTCCCATCAAAAGCTTAGAACCACCACTTATCAAAACATCATAGATTTAAAGTGGTCCTCAAGCAAACCTACAAAACAAATTAAGTTTGATTTGGTACCCAATGTGCTCATCTTCTTCATCATCGGAGTGGTGTGATGCTATCAATACAATATTTATATGTTCTTCATCTGAAGATGAACTTGTTTCGTTGTCTACATATGTTTTCCTTTCCTATTTATGATTCTTTTTCTTGAATTTATTTTTCTTTTGAAGTTTAGGACATTCACTTTTAACATGTCCTCTTTCTCCACATTCAAAGCATTTAATCTTTCTCGTTGGTGCTTCCCCTTTAGTGATCTCCTTTTTCCTTTCTTTTCTTAGAAACTTTTCAAACTTTTTGATAAGATCATCATTTTCATCACTATTGGATTCATCCTCTTGATCGCTATCATAATTTTTTACTTTTGTCTTTAAGGCAACGTCTTTTGAATCTTTTACTTGTATTTCATGCTTCTCTAATCTTTCAAGTTCTAACTCATGCTCTTGAATTTTACCAAATAGAGATGCGGAAGTCATTGTAGAGAGGATTTTCTTTTCCGATATTGCCGTTACTTTTGGTTGCCATTCTCTAGTCAATGATCTTAGAATTTTGAGATTTAATTCATCATTTGAGAATGTTTTACCAAGTGCCATTAAGTGGTTAGTCAAATGAACAAATCTCTTCTGTAATGCAACAATGGGTTCTCTGGGATGCATTCGGAACATCTCATATTCTCGACTTAATGTGTTTAATCTGGATCTTTTAACTTCAGTCGTTCCTTCATGTGTTTCTACCAAAGTATCCCATATTTCTTTAGCAGATTTACATTGTGAAATTCGGAAAAATTCATCCATACTTAATGCACTTTGAAGAATATTAATAGCTTTCTTTTCATCGAGCACTTTCTTTCTATCATCTTCATTATAAGCAGTTTTAATCTTTGGAGTTGCAACATTGTTTACAACACTCATTGGTTGGTGTGGACCATTTTCAACAGTTTCCCATATACCTTCTCCTTGTGCTTCAAGATGTGCTCTCATACGAATCTTCCAAAAATCAAAATACTCTCCAGAGAAAAGTGGGGGCTTGTTACTACTTCCACCTTCTTTGAAAACTGGGTTCGTGCTTGCGGTAGCCATGCTGGATCTTGTCAGAACAGGTTACCTAACCTGCTCTGATGCCAATTGTAAGTTATATGTGAGCCTAAGAGGGGGGTGAATTAGGTTCTTAGAGATTTATCTCGATTTTTAAATGAACTTGAGTTTTACTTTCCTAAAATTTCTAAGTGTTGAAATAAGGTAAATGCGGAAAGTAAATGAACACCGAGACGTATAGTGGTTCCCCTCACAGCCCGAGAGTACTCCACTCCCCTTTCAACATGAAAGAGAATTTACTATAGTTTTGGACAAGACAAGACTGTTCCTAGTCTTTCTACACAAGTCACTAACTATCAACCACCAAGAACACCCTCTTGGATTTTACAAGTTTAAAGCCCAACCAAGAACAAATCTTACAATGGACCTCTTGTATCCACAATCCGGATCACAAGGATTCTAACAAACCCTATAAGAGAAACAATCCTTCCCTTATAGTCAACACCTAAAACCAAACACTTGTTGGACCATTAGGATTTTACAATAGTTCAGAATTTTGAGTAAGTAGATGAAACTTTGATTCTTCAATATATCAATCCAAAGATTGATCTTCTCCCTTTTGTAACAATCACTCTAAATGATTTTATACAAGTGTTCAACACAATTGAAATGAAACAAATGCAGTATGTGTGAATATTTTATGCAAATGTTTCACTCTTAGAAAGTTTGTTAAGAACACTTTGATAAAATGAAAGTTTTGGTAAAAGAATGATTGTTTGAAATTTTTAGCAAGGAGGTGTTTCTAAATCTGAAAAAATGATGTTTATATAATGCACAAAACACCTCTACAAAAGGGTATGAAATATGATACAATGCAATGCTTCAATTGGAAAAGGTTTGAATGAGATATACTGAAAAAATGCAATTTTTCGCCTCTGCACACAGTAGTAATCGATTAACAACAAATGTGTTAATCGGTTACGCTCCTTCAACGTTTACAAATATTCAAAATTAAAACACGCTGTAAATTGTGGCGGTTATTTTGGTTAGTTACGTCGGTTCAAAACGCCGTAATTAACCAAAAACTGAATGTTTAAATAAATTGAAAAATTAAAAATTTGTCTAAATATTTGAACCAATATTATGCAACATCTATTGATTTATCCAAGTCAATAGATTATATTTGAAAGTGATTTAACATGGTTCAAATATGAAAAAAATAAATAAATAAATAAAGTAAATAAAGTTTCAAATGTATGATAAAAAATGATATATTTTCAACCACATGAACCATGTATGCAAGTGAATTTTGAAGATTATTTTGAGAACTATTTTATCAATATATATTGCATGCTTGAGACACTTTTGAACACTTGTATGCAACCATATTGATAAGTGAGAGTTATACCTTGATTATACTTGAGAATTCTTCAAGACTTGTAAAAATTAAAAACTTTGTGCTAGCTTCAATGTCATGATCCATTCTTTTTGAGCAAGCATAACATCTTGAATGAATAATGTTGTCTTCATCAAAACCATTGAGAAGCTTGCCTTCACAGACCTAACTACTGGGGAAACTCTAGACAAATATGCACAAATATATACAGATGAATAAATTAACAGGTATATAAACAAATATGCATTGAATTGAAAGGGTGTTGGGTCTTACACTCTGAGAAGAGGCCCAAGTGTATTGTGATTTGTTATGTTGACTACAACTGTATGATTAGGGTTTTAAGAAATTGAAGAAAGTTTTGAGAAAACTTTGAATTTATATTTAAAAGAAATTTGTTTAAAAGAAAAGAATGTTTGGGGCTTATAACTCAAAGAGAGACTCAAGTGGTCTAAGAGCAGTTTCATCGGGAATAATGCTCCTCTTAGTACCAGTTTAAAACAGACAGATGATTTTGAAAATAGAGGTATGGGGATTACAACTTAAATAGAGTCCCATGGAATTTGTTTATTGTTTAAAACAAAGTTTATGTACAAAATATTGGGGCTTATACTCAAGGAGAGGCCCAGATGACTTATTTTGAAAACAGTGATCGCACTGCGACACCGAAAGACGTTGTGGGACTTATACTATAGCAGAGGCCCAAAAATTTGTTTAGGTAAAAAGAGGGATGGGTCTTACACTCTATTCAAGGCCCAAAAGTGTTTGTAAAGAAGAAAAATGGGGCTTATACTCAAGGAGATGCCCAGATGAAAAATAACGAACGAGCCGTTGTTTTGAAAATCGGACCGGGACTTATACTATGACAGAAGCCCAGGAATTATTACAAAAAGGGTTGGGTCTTACACTCTATTAGAGGCCCAAAAGTGTTTCAAATGAAGATTGAAAATTTAAAATCAAGGAAAAAACCCTAATTTTAATAAAAATACAATTTTTCAAAGAAAATTAAATAAAAAATGATATAAAATATCAAATATATTTAAAAACATGTTGTGAACTTTGAAAAATCAAAATTTTTTCACATGAAAGCTTGAAATTCATTTGAGTTTGAAAAATCAAGAGAAAGATTTCATTAAAAATGTTTAAAAACAATTAAAAAGAAATTCTTTACAAAAATTTAAAATATATTCAATAAATAATATTCTTTTGATTATTTTTGTGGAATAAAATATTTTAACATTTTTGTGAATTTTGAAAAAAAGAATCAATAAAAAATAATTAAAATTGGAAGAGAAATTAATATTTGAAATCAATTAAAAAAATAAAAGAAAATTCAAATATTCAAATATTTGAAAAAGGCGCCAAGAACACAGCTTCTTCCTCGCGCGAGCTCTGGTTTTCTAAATTTGCAAAACCCTCTCATTCTCACTCAATACGTAATGAAATGGAATTATTCAAATATCAATCTTGCTCGCTTTTGATCAAGGAACACGATGGTGGTATTTAATTTCATTTATTTTAAGTGTGGAGTGAGATAATTCGTATGAACACAGAAACCCTAGTTTTTGCAAAAACCATAGTGAAATTCTATACACGAATGAAATCATGCAATTGATTGAGGGTTATTACTCTATGAAATACCAGAAACATGTTGGTAACCTGAAAACAAATTTATGATGCATGTAATATAGAGTTTGAGAGCTTTAGGCTTACTTGTGAAAGAGGAATTCAAATTTTGATGTAGAGGTGTTACAAATGTTGTGTGATGACCTGAACAGCTTCAATGGACCTTATGTAAGGTGTTTAGAAGCTTGGAATGGATTGGAAACACCTTGAACTCCTTGTGGCACTTCAACTGCAATTAGACCTAGGTTGGATTTTGAACTTTGTGATTCTGGTGTTACAGATGATAGAGAAGTGTTTAGATAGCTTCTATATGATATATATGAGGTGTCTACACCATTATTTTTTATAGAATTGCTTCCTATTAAAAAATTTGCATGTTACTTGAAAAAGAAACAATTTCTGGTTTTGGAGAGTGAAGTGAAGGAAAACATGGATTGCTATGTTTTGGTGTGTGTTAATTAGTCACAAATTACCTCTATTTATACTAGAGGAAGTTTGTTTTGCAAGGAATAGTGAATAAAGGCTGATCACTATGAGTAGCTATGTAGTCATTGACTTGGATAATTCAAAAGTGCCCAGTCTCCTATATCTTGATCCAATTCAATTTCTGCAGGTTTGAACACTCATAGCTTGGACTGAATCTTGACTGGTTTGGATTGGCATGTCATGGTTCATGACACCTTAATGCATTGCATTAATGTAACCTTGCCAAAATTGAATTTCAAAGTTCAGGTCATAATGGTTTTGCACATGCTAAATGGAATTCTAGACCCCTTGATCAAGTAACAAGTGAGTCATCAGAAGTTTTGTGTTTTTGGAAAATGACAAAGTTGGCAAAGTGACAAAACTTGAATGAGAAAATCATGTGGCACAAGTCATGCATTCATGTTGTCTTGAAAAACCAGATTTTTAGGTCATGTTGCAAGGCTTGTAACTTCTTGCTCAAGTTGAATTAGGATGAGTTCTTGTACTTTTTGGAAAGCCCATATATCATACTTTAACTTTGATGTTTAACTTTGGTCTTGATTCATCTTGGATCATGATGGAAAATGCCTCCAAAGTTGGACAAAACATGAGACAGATTCTGCCTAAAATTTTTCTAAGTGTCAAGAAAAGGTCCATTTCTTAATTTTTGTGATTTTGATCAATACATAAGTCAAAATCCATGAAGATTTGGAATGTGGTGTAGTTGATAATCTTGTAGTATGTAATGAGAGCTTTCATTTGAGCTTTTGATGGGAGAAAAAGGTTGTTTGGATCACAAGTTATGGTCTTGCAAAGTTGGATAAAAATCATTTTTTTCCATAACTTAGTGAAATTTTAAGTTTCTTAAGGTTGCCCCTTTTGCAAGTAACCTCACTTTTCTTGATTTTTCTTGATGGATGATGATCCATACCACAAATTAACATTGTTTTTGACTTAAAGAAGCCATGTTTGTGAAAAAATCTCAAAATTCAAACTTGGTTTTCGGGCACAGTTGACTTTTTATCAGATGAATTTCAAATTTTGGGATCCTTTATGAAATCAAGTTCTTGGCTAACTTAAACCTAATGGATGGATTCCATAGGTGTTTTAGAGTGTCTTGAATCATTTCCCAAGGTTTGAGACCATGTCTTGGTCAAAAGTCAAAGGTATGGTTGACTTTTCCTCAGAAACCCTAGTTTGTGGTCCAAATGAATTTAAATCCTTATATTGCCCATGAACCAAGTTCTTTGTGTCAATTTAAACTTGAGGTCTTCAAAACATTCCTTGAGGTTTTGGCTCGTGCCTTGCTCCAAAAGTCAACTTAGGGGTGAATTAGGTCAAGAAACCCTAATTCCTGATTTTTGATGAATGCATCCCCTGAGGCTATTTTGAACTTATGATTGGATCCATTAGGTCCCTTTGAGCTTCTTGGATCATTTTTTGAAGTATTGGCTCATGCCCAGATGAAAATTTCTCTCAAGAGGCCTTGGTCGACCAAAACCCTAATTTGGTGACACTAATGATCTTGAGGATTGATCAACTTGAAATGTTGCACTCTTGTGCTTGATTCTTGATATGGAAGACCTCTTGATCCTTCATGGATGTTTGAGAGGTTTGACAAGTTGAAGATCATGTCCATTCTTGATGATCATTTGTCTGAGTACTCTGAGAGGGTCCAAAACCCTAATTCTTGATTGAGGTGAATGCTTAATAATCTTTGAGAGGATTGATGCGGCATGAAGGTACACCCATATTGTGATGATTTGCACAATGATGGGAAATCTTATGGTTAAAATTTAGGGTATGACAATTCCAAGTTGATCAAGCCTCAAGATCATCAGTGTCACCAAATTAGGGTTTTGGTCGACCCAGGCCTCTAGAGGGAAATTTTCATCTGGGCATGAGCCAATACTTCAAAACATGATTCAAGAAGCTCAAAGGGACCTCATGGATCCAGTCATAAGTTCAAAATAGCCTCAGGGGATGCATTCATCAAAAATCAGGAATTAGGGTTTCTTGACCTATTTCACCCCTAAGTTGACTTTTGAAGCAAGGCATGAGCCAAGACCCCAAGAAATGTTTTGAAGACCTAAAATATCTTATATTGACCCTCTCACAAGTTTAAATTGACACAAAGAACTTGATTCATGAGCAATATAGATATGCAAATTCATCTGGACCACAAACTAGGGTTTTTGAGAAAAAATCAACCGTACCTTTGACTTTTGACCAAGACATGATCTCCAACCTTGGGAAATGATTCAAGAAACTATAAAACACCTATGAAATCAATCCATTAGGTTTGATTTAGCCTAAGGACTTGATTTCATAGAGGATCACAAAGTTTGAAATTCATCTGATAAAAAGTCAGCGGTGCCCAAAACCAAGTTTGACTTTTGAGATTTCTTGACAAACATAGCTTCTTCAAGTCAAAAACGATGTTAACTTATGGTTTGGATCATCATCCATCAAGAAAAATCAAGAAAAGTGAGGTTACTTGCAAAAGGGGTAATCTTAAGAAACTTAAAATTTCACTAAGTTATGGAAACAAAATGATTTTTACCCAACTTTGCAAGACCATAACTTATGATTTAAGCAGCCATTTTCTTACATCCAAAGCTCAAATGAAAGCTCTCATTACATACTACAAAAGTGTCCTCCTGACCCATAGTCAAAAGATGCATACATTTTGAGTTATTAAGCCATGAAGTTAGGGTTTCATGGGATTTTCACTTTAACACTTAGTGAAATTTTGAGGCAGAGTCTGATTGCATTTTTTCCAACTTTGAGGTCATTTTTCGCCATGATCCATAATGATCCAAGACCAAAGGTAATCATCAAAGTTGAAGTATGATGTGCAAGCTTTCCAAAGAGTACAAGAACATCATCAAACTCCATTTGAGCAAAGAGACATGGAGTGATCAACATGCCTTGCTGCAAACTTTCTACAAGACAGTTTTGGTCATTTCTTGCTAGCCACGATTCTTTTGTCAAGTGCAATGATCATGGAACTACACCAATTCAATGTGATCAGAGTGAGTCATAACAAACCTGCAAAATTGAGTCAAAGAATCAAGAAAAATCTCAAGTTGGAATGATGAACTTTGTATTCTTATGCCTTGAATTCAAATGGCATTTTTGTGCAATAATGCACATTCAACAAAAGGACACTCCTCAGTCAAGATGCTCACATAAACAACGATAAAAATGACTGAGGAATGTGGAATTGTCAAAAGTTAGCTATGCCACTTGAGAGAGCTATTGAACCTTGCATAAGAAGTAATGATACTAATCCAAAACCATTGAACCAAGTTCTTATCTTCCAATATGAAGCAGTTCATCCAAGACAAACTTCCTCTACTATAAATAGAGGTCATTTGTGACTGATCAAAACACACTAAAACAACCACAATGCTTGTTTTCTCATAAATCCTTCTTCTTGCAAAATTCAAACTTCTCAAAGAGTGAAAACTTGGAATTCTCAAACCATTCCAATTCCACTCAAACCAAGCATCCAAACACTTCACATAAGCATCATAGAAGTGGTCAATTACCTCAAAACACTTTTGTAACATCAGAATCTCCAAGTCACTATCCTTTTGCTCAAATTTTCTTCAAAGCTACAGATAGGGTCGAGCCAAGTGATCGAGAGGTTTTCAATCCAGTCTAATCATTGGAACACCATCCTTGGGGGTCAAGGAAGCTGTCCAGATCATCATCTTGCATATGTAACACCTATATTGCATAATTTGATTCTCACTTGCAAGGTAAGCTTCCTCAAATCTGAACTCTATGATTAATGCATCATAAATGTGTTTTCAAGTTACCAACATGTTTTTGCACTTATGTATAGTGTTCCCCCTCAATTAATTGCTTTGTATCTCTCGTGTATGGAGTTTCATAGTCTTCTTGTAAAAATTAGGGTTCATCTTTTCTTCATATGATTTCTCACTCTACACTTAAAAGAAATGTAATTAATTGGTATCATTGAAATCCTTGTTAAAAAACGAGCAACTTTCATGCTTACAAAACTCAATTTCATTGAGTATTCAGTGAGATAAGGGAGTTTTTGCAAATCTGAAAATGGAGGGTGTCACGAGGAAGAAGATGATGTTCTTCGCGCCCTTTTTAAAATTTTGAATTTTGAATTATTTTGATTATTTTTCAATTAATTTCAAAAATTCATATCTCTCTCATTTTAAATATTTTTCAAATGATTTTTTAAACATAAATTATTTATACATTTTAATATTTTATTACACAAAAAAAATCAAAAAAATATTTTATATTTGATATATTTTTGAATTTTTCAAAGAATTTCTTTTTAATTGTTTTAAACATTTTTAAATAAATTCTTTATATTGATTTTTCAAAACCAATTGAACTTAAAATCATCTTGTGGATTAAAACATCTATTTTCAAAAATAATTCAAAGTTCACAACATATTTATTAAATATACTTGGTATTTTATATCACTTTTTATTTAATTTTTCTTTGAAAAAATGTATTTTTATTAAAATTAGGATTTTTTCCTTGATTTTAAATTTTCAAACTTTCTTTGAAATAATTTTTGGGCCTCTATTAGAGTGTAAGACTCAACCCATTTGTAAATAAATAAATTTTGGGCCTCTGTCATAGTATAAGTCCCGATATGTTTTCAAAACAACGATGTGTTCACTGTTTTCATCTGGGCCTCTCCTTGAGTATAAGCCTCACTCCTCTTTCTTTCAATAAGCATTTTGGGCCTCTAATAGAGTGTAAGACACAATCCCTATGTACATAAACAAATTTTAGGCCTCTGCTATAGTATAAGTCCCGCAATGTCTTTCGATATCGCAGTGCGATCACTGTTTTTTAAAATAAATCATCTGGGCCTCTCCTTGAGTATAAGCCCCAATCTTTTGTACATAGACTTTGTTTTAAAAAATTAAAAACCTCCATGGGCCTCTCCTTGATTTGTAAGCCCCATACCTCTGTTTCCAAAATCATCTGTCTGTTTTCAACTGGTACTAAGAGGGGCATTATTCCTGGTGAAACTGCTCTTGGACCACTTGGGACTCTCTTTGAGTTATAAGCCCCAAAAAAAATTTTCTTTTCATTCAAATAAACCCAACTTTATTTTAATTCAAACTCAAAGTTTTCTCAAAACTTTCTTCAATTTCTCAAAACCCTAATCATACAGTTGAAATCATACAACCAATCACAATACACTTGGGCCTCTTTTCAGAGTATAAGACCCAACGTCTTTTCAATTCAATGCATACTTGGTTATATACTTGTTAATTTATTTATTTGTATATACTTGTGTATATCTGTCTAGGGTTTCCCCAGCAGTTAGGTCTACACTTAGGTCAAACAAAAAGGTTACTTCTAACTTAGTCAAAAACTAGTTCTCTCATAGGAAACTTCCCTCAATATAGTCTGCCCCCTCTTGGGCTTTATTCAATATGGAACAGAGAAAGGCATTATTCCCGGTGAAACTTTTCTCAAGACTGTCAAAACTTAGAAATATGTATATAAGAAATTCATTTCCCCAGAGAGGATTAATTCCCGGTGAAACCTCTTTTGAATTTCTTCAAACCTTAGAACTGTTCAACAAAGAAAGGATTATTCCTAATGAAACATTTCTTGAACTTTTCTTAGGCTTGGACCCACATACTTCTTAAAAGTTCTCCATATCCTCCTCTAGGGCTTAGTACAAGGACCCACAGGCATCCTAGAAGCATCCCAACCTCCTCTTGGGCTTAGTACAAGGACCCAAAGGCTTCCTAAAAGCATAGGATATAGTTTAGACATCTTTACCAATCAAGGTTTGATCTTCATCTCTAGAACCCTCAGCCTCCTCTTGGACATCATACAAAGATCTATCTCCAACCAGAGGTTACCTCTTCTTAAAAGACTTGGATGGTCTTAGCCTCCTCTCGGGCTTAGTATAAGGACCCTCGGGCTTCCTAAAAGGATGGGATAGACCCTGATCATTTTACCAATACACCAGCTCCCAAAAGAGTTAAAACTTCTAAGGTTTTCAAAATCACATTTAAACCCCTCTAACCCCCCAACAAGGCTTAACTTTCACCTTAAAAAACCCCAGCTAGGGTCAGGTTACCATCAATAAATCCTCAAAAGAATCAGAGCCTCAGGGCATCTAGTAAATCAACTCTGCTCAAATCACCAACAAGAGTTAGTTTCCCTTTTGGACTCCCCAACACAGTTTAGACCTTCTCTAGGATTTGGATAAATCCTCAGCAAGAGTCAGCCTCCTCTTAGGCTTCATATAATGATTTAACCAGTCAGCCTCAATCTTGGGCTTTGTACAAGACAGACATCATACTCCTCAGTTGAGTTCGTCTTCTTTAAAGCTATACTCAAACTTTCTAGATTCATCATCTTGGGCTTCAAACAAAATACTTAAATAAAACATCTCCAATAGAGTCAATCCCCAGTGGAGTCAGTTTCCAACTCTTTTTCAGCTTCAACCTTGGGCTTTGATCAAGGCACAGAAATCCATCATCCCCACAGATGAAACCATGAATCCTCTCTGTAGAAGGATATTTCCTCTATACATCACATATCAACACAAATTATCAAACTATTTTCCAGATAAATTGCTGTAAGTGGCACACTTGTTGATTCAAAATCCAAGCTGGAGTCCCTCTTTTATCATGGTTAAAACTCCTCTTTCATCTAACAGCTATAAGTGGCAAGCCTCTGGATTTCATATATCCAAGCCAATGTCCCTCTCTTAGCATGAAAGTTTCATAAAGGAAAAAGTGGCATTGCTCTACACTGAGTTAAAGCTTCTTCCTCTATGACATTTCTCTTATAAAGGAAATTATGGCATTGCTGGATTCCACACATCCCAGTTAAAGTAATTTCCCTTATAACCAATTACTTGACATTTTGTGATGTATGGGTGAGATATCTCCCTTTAGAGATGACAAATTCTCTCTCAATCACTCTTTTAGCTTCAATCTTGGGCTTTGAACAAGACAAAAATACTATGATAGCTTCAATCTTGGGCTTTGAACAAGACACCAAATTTTCCTCCCATAGAATATGAGGAACTACGATTGCTCTGATTTCCCAAATCTCTTTGCCGGAATGCATAGGCATAAGATTGTGAAATCTTAGCGAGCACAGAAATAAAAATTTTTAGGTCAAGTACCTTCCCAAAAACAATAGAAAACCCAAAAATAAACAAAAACATTCTCTCAACCCTCCAAAAGGAGAAACTTTCCCAATCAATAGCAGATAAACGCAAGAAAGCATTTCAAACAGTAGAAATACAGAAAAACGAAGGTTCCTATAGATTACTATAGATACTTTGGATGTTAATAGCTTCCCTTTGTATAACCAAACCCCGATCCCCGATCTCTTAACATTTGTTAAAGAAAACACTTGCGCGCAGGGTTAGTTTAAGATATCTTCCCCTTCCTTTCCAGCTTCATAGGATAAATACATAAATTAGAAAGTAGCACCAAATGCGGTAGGTGGTCGTGTCACCAAAAAACCGACGCTACAGTAAAAATAAAAAAAGGGTGTATTATGATTGATTTTAAAGTGGACAATACAAGTTGTCATTTTAAGGAGAATATTCAACTAATCACCCGCAAGTGTATGAAAATGGACCTTTGCATCACTATTGAGAAGGGATCCAACTTGGATTAAAATCAACAAGTATTCCACTAGCTCTCTCAAGTGGAAAAGAATCAACACTAATCATAAATATGGAGATAGGAGAATTACATCTCAACTATGAAAATGACTCATGTCTAAACCTTATGAAAAGAGTTAAAGGGAAAAGTGCACAAAGGCACAAAATGGTTTGAATGAGTTAAGTATTTTTTAAGTCTTTTGAAAATGGTCAAAGTATGCTTAAGGTTGATTAGCATTTATTAAGAAAAATAAGTTTGAAGATGCACTTGACAAAGTCAAGGTTTATTATGAAAGTGGTTCTAGTTAGAAAAAAGAAGTTTTTGAAAAAGGGAGAAGATTTTGAAAATTTAAGAAGGGGAAGGAGATGAAGAGGCTATCTTAAAGCATAAAATAAAAATGAACAAGTATGCTACTAGCTCTCTTAGGTGGAAAAGAATCTACACACTATGGAGATAGGATATTTACATCTAAACTAAAAATGACTCATATCTAAAATTGGACAAAAATGATCACTTTCCGATTAGGGACAAATTTATTGGTATGTTAAGCAATCGTAGCACAATATATAAGGAAGATCATACTATGAGAGTCCGGTTAATAACAATTTATGTACCATACATGTTAGAGATATGATATAAAAATAATACTCCTAAAACATTTAGCACAAGTCAAAACAAAGTTGATCAAGACCTAAGTCAAGGAAAGATGGATCCATTACATTAATCAACCTCTCATAGTACTTTGGACAAACTTATACACCAATCCAAAGTACCTCAATTGATCAAATGATCAATCAAATGGTAGATTTGAAATGATAAAGGTTCATCAAGTACCACTTAAGATCTCATGAACAAGATGGCCTACAACATCTTCCAATTGATCCAAAGAATGGTGAAAAATAAAAGGAAAGGGATGAAGAAGAGAGGATCAAACAAAAAGGCAAAACCAAATTGGATCCAAGTAATGATCAAGTCATCATCAAAATCAATCATCCATTTTGGTGGATTAAGATTTTCACCCCATCAACACCCAAGATTCATTGAGTTTGATGAGACTTGTACCCAAATCAACCAAGATCCAAGGCCAACAGAAGTCAACAAAGGTTAAACAAGAACAGAATGCAATAATATGAATTAAAATGCATGAAAATGATTTTTAAAATTAATTTTAAAATGAAAATAAAGATGAAAATGAAAATGATGCATAAAATCAAATGAGAAATGATCAACAAAAATCACAGAAGTCAAAAACAAGTTAGGAATGCTATATAAAATTTTTGAGAATTTTTTTAATGCATACAAATATTTTTAAACAATTAAAAATGCTTCAAAAAAGAGAAAAATCATGAAAAATAGAAAATGTTAAAAATAAAGTATGAAAAAACTAAAATAAGAAAGAGGAAAATAAAAGAAAATTTTAGAAATTACTTTGGTATTTTTTGAATTTAAAATGAAATTACTATGAATTTTCAAAGAAAAATGCAATTAAAAAATAAAAATCGGAAAATAAAATAAAATAGGAAAAACCACGCGCGTTGGATCTATTTCATTAATCTGATGTGCAGATCTAACAGTCCAGTAGCGTTATGCATGGTGTAAATTAGTTGTAAAATAACATAGGATTATATTTGAAACCAACCACTAAAAACATTTCACGTGGCACTTAGGAAGCTTAGACCACCTGGAAATGCCTCCAGTCGTCTTCTCCGTTCAACCTCCACCAGAGAATCCACAAATGGTAACCCTAAGCCAGAAGACTGGTACCATTAGAACCGTTTCATTGGCATGAGTGGAACCATGGCCTCAAAACAAATTTATTGTAACTACATAAAGAGAATTTTGAAGAAGAAGAAGAAGCATAGTGCAAAATGGATTTTCAAAAATATGAAAGGTAAATGCATCAATCAAACAAAATTGAGGATCCAGAAAGCATCAGCAACCCAAGGACTACATTGTGGTATCAAATTTGAAGCAAATAAATGCTTCTAACTACCTGTTCAAAGAGATGTGAAATGAGAAAATCGGAGCAAGTCGTGTGAGCAATTTAGAGCACCTCAGGTCTTGATTCTTGATCTTTTAGGTTCAGAGAAGAATGATGAAGTGAATGGAAGAGAGAAAATGGCTTGGAAAGACTTTTAAAAGTGAAAACAAAATCTCACAAATGGAGGTTTGAGTGTGATCTGAGCATAGTGTTTTTAGCTCTCAAAAGCTTGGGAAATGAATGGAATACATTTCTTTATTTATAGGGAGTGTAATGCTGATCTCATACATGCCAAATGATGCTCACTTCATATGATTCCAAGTGCAACCGACCGTGAGAAATGTGTGACTTGGAGAGCATCAAAACTCTACTTAAACTTGCGTTTTATGAGTGATTTTGCTTCTGGGAACTTCACTAATCGAGTTTAGGTGAATAACTCGTGGAAATTTGATTTGTAATCAAGTTTTGGTTTATGTAAAATTCTGACCAAAACAGGAAATGCAGTTCCAAGTATCCAACTTCAAACCATCATAAAATCTTGTACACACCACCTTTATGGCTTATTCCTTTTGTAATTAGCTCACATCATAACAAAGAGTACAATGTGACAAGAAAGTATTGATTTGGACATCTGATCAAAAATTTATGACCATGTGAAGTTGGCACAAAAATCTGGCAAACCAATCTTGACAAATTCTAAGTCTAAATGGCTGAAAATGACCTATAATGTATCAATGAATTCCATGGCCTTCCAAACACAATTTGACTTTGAATTTTGAAGCAATCTTGTAGAGAGTATCACAAAGAGTATTATGAAAAAAGAATGAGCTCGATATGTTGAAAATTGAAGAAGTTATGATTCTTGAAAGTTGAGAAAAGGTCACTTGAAAATAGGCAAAAATTTCACTAAGTCCACAAATGACCTATAATGTCTCCAAAATTTTGATGATCCTCCAAGCATAATTGGCTCTTGTCATGTAAGGAGAGGTTGAAGAGGATGTTGAGACGAGTCATACGCAAAAATAAGCATTAAAAAATATAGAGAATTGAAGGAGTTGTGATTTTTGGAACTTTGACTTGAAATACGTTGACTTTTAGGTCAAACTTCCTTGAATCAACTTGTGATCTTGGACCTTTCTTTCATTTCAAGGTACATGGATGATCCTGTGGGCTCAAAATAATGTGTCCTTGAATGTCCTTTGATTAAATTGACCAAAGCTTGAGGTAAGATGTTGATGAAGGCATGGAAATAAACACATGAACCTTTGACTTTTCTTGAGAGACAAGCTACTAAACCTTGAGATATCTTTGATCGAAATGAGATTGAATGATGCTTGAGATCAAACACTTTGAGATTAGAGTCCATTACTTGATGAGATAACCCTTGTGAACCAATGGTTGACCACACTTTGACTTGAGGGACCAAAACCCTAACTGAGGAACCGTGTTTGATGTTCTTCATACAATACCCTACCTTGCAAAGAAACAAAAGGATATAAGACACATTTTTGGTATTCTGATTAGTGGTTAGTGAAATATAAAGCATATAAACACAAATGAAAAGATACAAAGAAAGGTTTTTGGTGATATCTGCAAAGCCAAACTCACGGATGAGGGGGGCTAGAGGAGAACCAAGTTTGTGATCTTGATGCATTGGGAAGATGCAAATGAGGTGGGATCTTAGGGTTAAAAATTAGGGTATGACAGATGCCCCTATTTAAGTTTCTTCTATTCGGGATATAAAGATTGAAATATTTGTCTTAACAGGATAGAAGAGACTTAAATACAGAAGACCCAATTTTTGGCCCTAAGATGCCGCAAAAATGATTAGGATATGATATGAATGAAAACACAGAATCCTGTGGGAAAAAGGTGCCACGGGAGATAGACAACTGCTGGAGAAGTTAAGCAAAAGAAACTCTGCAGGGGTTAAACAAAAAAAGAAATCTAGCTGGGTAATGAGAAATACTATAAGAGATGGAAAAATGCATAGATGAAACTACGACTTAAAAATACTGGGAATAAAGAGGAAAGACGGTTTGGACTCCACTAGGGAATCTCAAAATTATTTTCTCTACTGGGGAAAGAACCTTTGGTAGACAAAGATTAACAGGATAAAAGACAAGTTTCACAAAGGATAGCCACTTGCTAGAGATAAACAAAAACTTTGTCGAGGATACTCAAAAGAGATGCAGGCAGGTCAAATCACACAACAGACTTCTTAAACAAAGAGACAATCATATATTAGGGATGAAATATCCATTGGATCGCAGCAGGATTCTCATATGAAAATATGAACACCTGTTCAAATAACGAACCAAGGTAAAAGATAACAAGCTTCCACTATAAAGATAGGGCACATCTTCTTCTTTAATCAAGTTTCAAACTTGAAAAAGGAACAAATACAAATTGTCTCCGCTAAAGGGACTGCCATTTTCTAGGATTTAGGAATCAATAACTCTATTAGGGATCTTCAAAATAGATACGGGCAGGTTAGATAAATTTCACAACAAACTTCTCTGCGGGACCTTTCTGGAGAGATGCCATTTGCTGGATGATAACTTCACCAAACTTCCCTTCGAGACTTTTCAGAGAGATGTCGTTTGATGGAAAAGGATTTCACCAAACATCCCTTCGAGACTTTTCAGAGAGAAGCCATTTGATGGAAAATATGGACTTCATCAAACTTCCATACGGGACTTTCCCGAAGAGATGCCATTTGATGGGAGAGTTGATTGGATAGGGATCCAACATTTCACAATAAACTTCTCGGTTGAGGATAAACTAGAGAGATGCTATTTACTGCGAAGATACAAATTGATTCTTGGGGACATACAAGCTGCTCAAATAAAGAGACTTCCACTTGTTACCAGGTGAGGTTTACCCTGCTGGTGACATACAAGCTGCTCAAATAAAGAGACCGTCACTTGAAGTTGCACAAATGGTTGAGGTATCAAACAAGCTTCCCAAAGAGACTACCACTTGTAAATATGTCGAGGCTATGAAAGCTTCTCAAATAAAGAGAAAACCACTTGTTGTCAGGTAAATGTTCCAAGAGAGTGTTATCATAGCACTACTGGGGAAACAAAGATCTTCATCCTCTGATCGAGAATTGTAAACAGATTTCTGCCGAGGAAAATAAATCCTCAAGAGGGGAAAAATAAATGGTTTCTCGTCATCCAGGTTTCATAGCCCATAGAGATTCAAAATAACTGATGCAGGCGACCATAGTTCAGGCTGGGAACAAACTAGAGAGAAACGGTCAAGCAAGACTCTACCCAATGAGGGAATAACTCAAATAGGGAGTAATTCCATTCAGACAAATGAGCTAGAAAGGAAGACTAAAGCAAAATGTTCCCACGAGAAATGAACTCAGTGGGGAAATAGAAAGGATATTCACTTTCGGCTTAAAGGTAGACACTCTAATGGAGAGAATATACACACTCTGAGGGGATAACAGCACCAGGGAGTGGACAAAAACACCAAGAAATGCAAAATAAGAATGAATTTGCATGATGCTTGTATGGATGAATGTATGTATGCATATATATATATATATATATATATATATATATATATATATATATATATGTTGACAAAACAAACACAAAGATATACTGGGGATGACCAATCACCACAGTACAACCGGATACTCGGCTAAGTCTCAACGACGTTGAAAGACAAACTGCCAGGGGTTTCAACTGGAGATAAACAGGAGCCACTAAAAGAACAAAGTCTTGCTAAAAAGCCCAAATCTCTAGGGAGAGAAGGATAATGCTTGGGGGAGAAACCCAATGCTGAATATTCTATTACCAATAACCCACTGAAAGAAAAACAGTATGAACTCCACTGGAGGAATCATGTAACACATACTTTCAAAACTCTGATTGGGTTAAAGAAGAAATCCTCATAGAATCACTTTGTAAAAGGATGAAGACTTGCTGAGGAAAATGTAAAGCAAAGCTCTTCTAGGGATATCAACCTCCGAAAGGGATAACAAGTTTATTAGCTCCGCTAAGGGATGGAAGGATGGTTCTTCCAAAAGACAAGCTTGCAATAACTGCTCTAATAATGTGAAATTGTTGGTGATTACCAAAATGAAAATCTCTACGAATTAGCAATCTCAAGAGTAATAAAAGGTTAACATTGTAGAAATAAATCAACCTGCAGGGGATTTTAAGACTCAACATAGCGAAAACCCAACAGTTGAGTGTTATATCATCACTTCTTAATGGGGAAAATTTTTAAAAACACCACAAAGGGATAAAACCTGTTGGGGATTTTTCAACACATATACTTGCTTGATCAAAACCTGACTAGAGAAGAAAATAATACTCGGCTGGGGAAAAATCTGAGTCAAGACTTAACTGGAGGAAACCAAATCCATGATTCAAACGGGCTGCTAAACTCAGTACTCAACTGGATAACATCTGAATTAGCCCTTTGCTGGGAATACCACCAACAAGAACAAACTCTGCGGGGGAGAACATCAAGTTTCACACTTCGAGGTCTTACCATTCTTTTGAGTAACTGTGGACATTCCTTTTAACGTTCACAAATCAAAGAAAAACATTTTTGTAGTTTTCAAAAGTATCATTATTAATTACATTTTGTTCCAAAAATTATTATAAAAAATAAATGATTTTTTGCAAACAGAAACAAATATATGAATTGCAAACAAGGGGACAAAGGCCCAAGTTTATTAATAGAATGGTAGTCCGCAAATGGCGTGACTCCATGGATCATTACAAAGTTGGAAAATGATAAATACATGGAAAAGGTTACACTGAAATATACTGTCCACTATTCTCACTAACAACTTTGAATTCCACTGTGCTTTAAACTTCTGTCGAGAATGACGAGGATGAGAAACCTTGATAAGCAATGTTGCTTCAAGTGATCAAGTATGCCCGGATGCAGTTACTTGCCATGATCCCAAAATTTTGCCTAGATTTCCCTCTCGGGTTTTCAATCTACCAGGATAATCATTTCTATTTATGACTATAACTTTTACCTGGACCACCCTTTCTGGTTTTCAGCCCACCGAGACGCTTATTTTTGCCTAAGCCGCCCTTTCAGGTTTTCAAATCAGCGAGTTGTTCATTTATTCTTTTAGGCGAAGTATTTATTGAATGCATCGACATTCACAGGACGAGTGAACTCTTCACCATCCATAGTTGCAAGAATTAATGCACCGCCAGAGAAGGCTTTCTTAACAACATACGGGCCTTCATAATTGGAGTCCACTTGCCCCTAGAATCAGTGGTAGAAGATGAGATCTTTTTGAGCATGAGGTCACCTTCTCTAAACACACGAGGTCTGACCTTTTATCAAAAGCTTTCTTCATTCTCTGTTGATACAACTGGCCAAAACACAAGGTCGTCATTCTCTTTTCTTCAATCAGATTCAGTTGGTCATACTTACTCTGACACCATTCAACCTCATATAGTTTAGCTTCTATCAATACTCTCATTGAAGGGATCTCAACCTCTATAGGGAATACTGCTTCCATACCATAAACAAGCGAGAAAGGGGTTGCCCCTATTGAAGTGCAGACGGTTGTACGATACCCATGTAAAGCAAAAGGGGGCATCTTATGCCAGTCCTTGTATGTTACAACCATCTTTTGAATGATCTTCTTAATGTTCTTATTAACAACTTCAACAACCCCATTCATCTTTGGTCTGTAGGGAGAAGAATTATGGTGCTCAATATTAAACTCATCACACAATTCTTTCATCATCTTGTTATTAAGATTTAACCCATTATCAGTGATAATCTTGCTTGGAATTCCTACCAACAGATAATTTGGTTCTTGATAAATCGTACCACCACTTGTTTGGTCACATTGGCATACGACGTCTCTTCTACCCACTTGGTAAAACAATCAATGGCCACTAAAATAAAACGGTGTCCGTTTGAAGCTTTAGGCTCAATCATGTCAATCATGTCAATTCCCCACATGAAGAAAGGCATGGAGATGAAATAACATTGAGAAGAGTTGGAGGTAAATGAATTTTTTCAGCATAAATCTGGCACTTATGGCACTTTTTCACATATTCACAACAATCAGATTCCATTGTCATCCAATAGTAACCTGCTCTCAACATTTTCTTAGCCATAACATGTCCATTGGCATGGGTACCAAAGGATCCTTCATGAATTTCTTTCATCAACATGTCTGCTTCGTGTCTATCCACGCATTTGAGCAGAACCATGTCATAGTTTCTTTTGTATAACACATCTTCATTCAAGAAGAAATTATTAGCCAACCTTCTCAAAGTCTTCTTATCCTTCTTGGATGCCCCAAGTAAGTACTCTTGACTCTGGATGAAACATTTGATGCCATGATACCATGATTTATCATCTTTCACTTCTTCTGCCGCAAACACGTGAGCAGGTTTATCAAGACGCATAAAATTTATATTGGGCACATCATTCCAACAATTCACTCTAATCATAGAGGATAAAGTGGCCAGAGCATCTGCCATCTGATTTTCTTCACGGGAAATATGATGCAATTCAACCTTATTAAAGAAGGTGAGCCGCCTCCTTGCATAATATTTATAAGGAATTAGGTTGACCTGAAGAGTCTCCTGTTCACCCTTAATCTGGTTAATCACTAGGGCTGAATCCTCAAACATATCAAGAGTTTTAATCCTCAAATCAATGGCCTCTTCAAGACCTATTATGCAGGCTTCATACTCTTCCATGTTGTTTGTGCACTCAAACATTAACCTAGCAGTAAATGGTATGTGATAACCATGATGAGTGATAATAATTACCACGATTCTGTTGCCATAAGCATTGACAACTCCATCAAATATCAAACCCCAACGGGATTCCGGATCAGGTCCCACTTCAGGCAATGGTTCATCACAATCTTTAGCTTTTAAGTACATAACATCCTCACCAGGGAAGTAAAACCTGATAGGTTGATAATCATCAATGGGTTGATGAGCTAGATGGTCAACCAAAACACTTCCTTTTATTTCCTTTTGAGTACGATACTTAATGTCGTATTCAGATAACAACATTTGCTAGCGGGAAATCCTCCCAGTCAAAGTGGGATTTTCAAAAATATACTTGATTGGATCCATTTTAGATATCAACCAAGTTGTATGATTAATCATGTACTGGCGCAAACGTTTGGTAACCCATACCAAAACACATCACATCTTTTCTAACATTGAGTACCGAGACTCACAATCTGTAAACTTTTTTTCTCAAGTATTATATGACATATTCTTTCCTACCAGTCTCATCCTGTTGACTAAGAATACACCCCGTAGACTCTTCTAGCACAGTCAAATACATAATCAATGGTCTTCCTTCCACAGGAGGAGACAAAATTAGAGGTTCAAGCCGATATTCCTTGATACTATCAAAATCCTTCTGACAATCCTCTGTCCATACACAACTTTAATCCTCGTGGAGAAGTTTGAAGAACGCCCACAAGTGGCAGTTATATTGGATATAAATCGGGAGATATAATTCAAACGTCCGAGAAATCCTCTGACTTGTTTTTTTTTTGGTGCAGGCATTTTCTAAATAGCTCTAACTTTATCAGGATCAACTTCAATACCTTTTTGTCTAACAATAAAGCCCAATAATTTTCCAGAACGGACATCGAAGGTGCACTTATTAGGATTCAGACGGAGTTTAAACTTCCTCAATCGCTGAAACAAATTCAACAAATATTCAATATGATCTTCTTCAGTCTTCGACTTACAAATCATATCATACACATAGACCTCTAATTCTTGATGCATCATATCATGGAACATAGTAGTCATAGCCCCATAGTACGTTGCACCAGCATTTTTCAGACCGAAGGGCATCACTCTGTAACAGAATGTTCCCCAGGGTGTAATTAATGTTGTTTTATTTCCATATCCTCGGAGAATCCATCCATAAAGGAGAATATATTAAATTTAGTAGTATTATCTACCAACATATCAATGTGTGGTAGATGAAAATCATCTTTCGGACTGGCCTTATTCAAATCTCTATAGTCAACGTACATCCAGACTTTTCCGTCTTTCTTTGGAACTGGCACAATATTAGCCACCCATTGAGGATACTCAGCAGTAACAAGAAAAACCAACATCAATCTGCTTCTAAACCTCCTCTTTAATCTTAACAGCCATGTCAGGGTGAGTTCTTCTCAACTTCTATTTAATTGGCGGACATTCTGGCTTCAACGGTAATTTGTGCTCCACAATATTAGTATCAAGACCATGCATATCTTGATAGGACCAAGCAAAGACTTCTGCATACTCTTTGAGAAGCTCTACAATCCTCTTCTTAACATCCGACTGAAGCAGTGCCCCAATCTTGACTTTTTTTCTATCTTCTTCTGAACCCAAATTAACCACTTCCACCGGCTCTTCGTGATGCTGAATGGTCTTTTACTCGTGCTCAAATAACTGAGAAATTTCATCATGAATTTCCTCAACACCCTCTTCTTCAGCTTCAAACACAGGGAATTCAAAGTTGGGAGAGGGCATAAGGACATTATTTTCAGTGGGTTTAACAATCAATGTGCACAATGATATATGCTTGAATTTAGGAAACGAATAAATGTGCAAGAATTATGCAAATATTGAAATTAGTATCATTAATGGATATAAACTTTCTGGTGATGACGGTGATGAACGATGGTTAATACGTGGAGGGAGGAGGATTCTTGTAGTGGTGTTGTTGTTCCAGACGGAAGAAAGCTCGCTTGAAAGAGAGGTTTTATTGTGGTGTTTGTGTAACAGCGAAGGGTGCAAGCGAAGAGTGACGGAAGGAGGTTCGGATCGGTGGTGTTAGAGGTTGGAAAGGGTGCAGGGAGTGTGTACGAATATAGAGAGTAGTATGTTTATGGAGGTTGTAAGGAGAGTGATGAAGTGGAGAAGAAAGAAAACTGGCGGACAGAGGGGAGTTAAGGTGGTGAGAAGGAGATGGAAGGGATAGTGGAACATGCAGGAAGAAAATGCTAAGAAAGAAGAAGATGATGTTCTAAATTCATGTCAACTGCCACGTAACCAAAAATAAACAGACGTTTGAGCCAACTAACGGCAAGGACTACTTTAACACCATTTTAAAAGTTAAGGGATGAACTTGCCACTTTTTAAAGTTAAGGGACCAAACTGGACCTTGGGGTAAAGTTAAGGGACGAAAAAGATTATTTTGCCAAGATTGTAATTGGGTTGGATACCCTAATACCTTTATTATTAATATAATACTTTTGCTTATAAAAAAAAACATTGTCCTACTTTGATTTTATTAGTTATAAAATGGGCAATCAAGGAAAGAATGACTGTAAAAATAATTTTAGAATAAAAGATATCTCAATCAAAAAATATCGCTCTGATATATTATTTGCACTTAAATATATATGTTCTAATAAAATTTACAATAAATTTAATCATTAACAAATTACTATAAAATATAATTTATTATCCAATCTTATTGATGAAATTATTACATGAGCTATATTTATTCATGTACGATAAATGATTGGTTGAAAATAATAGAAGAGATACAAACTTTTATGGGTTTATATTATTAACTTTGGAGGAATAACAACATGGGGGCTTGGCGCAGACAAGTGGTTGACAAATATCACCAGGATCTTTACAACAACGCGGTCTTGCTTGTACATTTCCAACTTGTACACATGCAATAGCAACAACTAAAACCACAAACTTCAAGAACATCTTCAATAAAATCTCCATCAAAATTAGGTAGTTTTGTAGAGAAAACCAAAGTGAATATATGATAGTAATATATATTTTTCAAATCTTGCACTTATTTATAGGCACACGGAGACTACGTCATACTATTATTTATGGTATTAAACTAAAGTAATAACGCGTATCCAAATCTTTTAAAAACATTTGACTACGGCATCGAGATGTTGACCGAATAGTATTTTATTTGTTCTTTTACCAAATATACTAAATATTTTTAATGAAAAGTGTTTTATCTTTTTTTCTAGCCAATACTTATCTATGACTAAAAATATTTATATATGACTGTGAATATAAAACTCTTATGTATAAAATTAAATATCATGTGTCTTTTTATAAGATTTAAGCCTTGGAAAAAAATAGTACACTTTTTTATTATTTTAATATTTATATTTAAAGGTTAAAAATTAACATTAATAAGATCATAAAGAAATAAAAAAGCATTTTTTTAATTGTATTAAAAACGTAAAAAAAAACAAATTTCAACGTATTGTTCAATATAATTTTTTTATATTAAATACTCTCACATTTTTAGTACCTTTTTAGAGTTTGACTATCATTTTTATAAAAATTATTAACTATTTTATAGATAAAGAATAAAAAAGCATAATAAAGTATTTTTTATGAAATATTCAAGAATGTGAATATATTATTATTAAAAGTAGTAATAAAGAACTTTTTTCTAATATAACTTTTATTTTATAATTCCTATTTTAATATAATAAAATCAAAACTTTTTCAATTTTACAACTGTCCCGAATTTTAAATCTTTTTGGAAGGACGATTCACATAACACCTTTGATTACCTATTGTACGTTAGTTTATATTTGAACTTATTTATAGTTTATTGAAAAATCAAGAATTTGTATTTTATGCTTTTTCTATTATGGGCCATGTACAAGGCCTTACAATTTTTATTTTTGTTTTCTTTAATTTTAACTAGCGGGATACTCGTTCTTTCGCACGGATACCCGTCGGTGACGCGCATTTGTTTATATTTAAAATTTTTAAAACATAGAATTAATAAAAATCAATAAATATAAAAAAAATAATAATTTATATTTAAAAAAATAGAATAAATATCCACGGTTGGTGATATGTATTTGTTTAAAAAAAAAAGTAAAAATAAAAAAGAAGACAAAATTATTTTAACAAAAAAAATATATTTTTAGAAAAAGAACATATTTTATTTATATTTGAAGCATATATATATAGTTTTTTTATATATACAAATATTTGGATCAATCGTATATTTTTCTCGTGAGTTTGCATGTGTATTGATTTGTCAATGGCAAAATATTTTCCAGTATTTTCATAAATAATAAACTTGTTCTCGTAAAAAAATACTATTAACATTCACTTATTAATTTAAAAATATTTTAAATTAATTTATAAAAGGCATTTATATTTTCCGTATTTAGATATTTAAATTTATTTAAAAGAAAAATATTTTTCTTATTTTTGGATAAGTAGTACACTTTTTCCCATAGATATATATATTTCTCTTATTTACATCAATAACATATACTTGTCAAATGTTTCTCGTATTTTAATTGATGAATAAGTATTTAATATATTGTAAATGAGATTAATTGCTACGCACTGACAGTGTAAAAAGTTTTACACTGTCAATTCATCACCATCCTCCGTTTACATTACTTTAACAATTTTTAAAATAAAAGTCAAACTTCTTCCAACATCTAACGGCTATGATTCACTGACAGTGTAAAACTTCTTTACACTGTCAGTGTATTTCAATTAAATACTATCTTTGAAAAATATCACACTTTTTCTTGTAATTAAATTAAACTAAAAATAAAATTAATCTAAAAATTAAATACTATCTTAAATAAAAATTAACAATTATTTATTGTAATATTAATAAAATTTTGCATTTAATTAAAAACCAAATTTTATAATGATTATGAATTAATTAATATGTTAGAAAACATATAAATATTTGTCAAATTAATTCACATTTGTTAGTCTTAATAGCACAATAAACACTTATCATTAATAATTATTTGAACTTTAGTGTATAATTAATTAGTGTTAATAGCATAATAAATATTTGTCAAATTTTTTTTATTTAATTAATAATAAATATGTGTAAAGTATGTTGTGTAAGATAAAAAAAACGATGCATTATTTTCTAATGCATTCATCAAAAGACAAAAAAAAAATAATAAAGATATAATTCAATGTACTAAAATGATGTTATATACATCATTGTTGAAAAAAATACATTATTGACAATAATTTGTGGCAATAATTGTTGACAATAATACTTAATAACTATATTATTATAACATTTTAAAATGATGGTCATTAAAATTAAAAATTTCTTACATATTTGTGAATTAATTGGATGATTTTTTTTAAATTATTTATAAAAAAAAACTTATTTTATTCTTGTAAACTATACTATTGTATCATTATTAGTAACATGAATTAAGAATTTTTTTTTCTATTATGGGCCAGGTACAAGGCCTTACAATTTTTATTTTTGTTTTCTTTAATTTTAATGTATATTTGATTTTTAAAAAATTATTTTTCGACTTGTTTGCATAATTACTTTGTGAAAAAATTACAAAGAAGTGCAGTTACTAAGGAATGAACTTTCATAGAACAACAACTCCCACCTATATACCCTGTTTGTGTTATTTCCCCATAAAAAAAAAATAGTAGGAAAATTTTATTTATAAATAATTGAATGTATTTTTCATGAATTTTATTTTCAATTTTAAATATAAATTGTAAATATGTTTATATATTAATCATCCAATACGTGGGAGGATAGTGGTTAAAGTTTTACAGACTACACACCGATTTTAAAAAGTCTCTCTATCAGAGTCCATCATAATTTAAAAAGGCCTTTATGGCTGGTTTTGGGACGACGAAGATGAGTCAGATAGGTAGTTTGGTGTGGTCGTGGACTTGTTGGAATCTATGGATTGGTAGAAATAGGATGCTCTTTGAAGAAGGTGTAGTGAAGGTAGAAGATGTGGTGGAACTGATTAAGTTTAGAAGCTGGGAAGGTTTCTCTACTTTTAATTTGGGTAAAGTTTCTCTGTGGTTAGATTGGTACAGATCACCAGGGTCTTGTTTGTAATTGGTGTTGTGTTATTTCTGTTGGTTTGGTTGGTTTTTTTTGTTGTTGCTACTGGTTGTAATTGGTTTTTTTGTTTTTTCTACTGGTTGTAATTGGGTTGGGGTACCCCTAGTACCCCACTTAATTAAATTGGCTGTTAAAAAAAAAATTACCCTTATCCATATACATATATCTTGTAAAACTAAATGTGTTGATTTTAAAATACTTATCTTTTTAAATTTTTAATAACATTAAAAATGATTTCAATTTTTTTGTGGAAAAATGAAATAAACTAACATTTTTATTAAAATTCTTAATTGTTTAGAAGTGTATGTATTTTTTTAAATAATATACATACAAATTTATATAATTGTTCAAATTAAAATATGTAACCGTATATCATGCACATATAGGGTAGAGTAGGTACTAAGTAGGGCTGATCGAACCAGCTCGAAAATAGTTTATTAATTAAATGAGTTGAATTTGAACTATATAAAGTTCGACTCATTAGGTTCATGAGTCAATCCGATTATAAATGAGAAGGGTTATATTGTCTTTAAGAGTATATTTAAAGATTTAATATATATATATATATATATAACGTATCATATGAGATTGTCATTTTTATATGAGAACATGAGAATGAATTTGAATAATTAGATTTTAAAATAAATGGTAGAGATTATGTGTCAGTTTTTTTTTCTCTCCTGCATCATTTATTTTAATAATGGAGGAGAGAGAAAAACAAAAACCACACATAATCTCCACCATTTATTTTAAAATCTAATGATTTAGATTCATTCTCATTTTCTTACATAAAAATTACATTTTTATAGGATATAAATAAATAAATAAATATATATATATATATATATATATATATATATATATATATATATATATATATATATATATATATATATATATATATATATATATATATATATATATATAAAATATGTTAGCTTAACATAGGGTTTAAATTTCGAAACTTGAAGGGTGAAGTTCATAGCTTACATATAATATTTTTATATAATCATTAATGTCATGTTAATTCATATAATATTGTTCTACTTTGATTTTATTAATTTTAAAATGGCCACTCGAGGAAAGAATGATGTAAAAATAATTTTAGAATAAAAGACATCGCAATCAAAAAATATCGCTATGATACCTTACTTGCACTAGAATATATACGTTCTAATAAAATTTACAATAAAATTCAATCATTAACAAATTATAATAAAATATAATTTATTATCCAATCTTATTGATCAAATTGTGACATGAGATATATTTATTCCTATATGATAAATGATTGGTTGAAAATGATAGAAGAGATACAACTTTTACGGGTTCATATTATTAACTTTGGCGGAATAACAACATGGAGGCTTGGCGCATATAAGTGGTTGACAAATATCACCAAGATCTTTACAACAACGTGGTATTGCTTGTACATTTCCAACTTGTACACATGCAATAGAAACAACTAAATTACAAACTTCAATAACATCTTCAATAAAATTTCCATCAAAATTAGGTAGGTTTGTAGAGAAAACCAAAATGGATATATAATAGTGGTTTATTTTTTTAAAATCTTGCACTTACTTATAGGCATAGGGAGAATACGTGTAATATCTCGTGTTTCTTTAAATGCTCAATTTCATATCATTTGAGATCAACTGAGTTCCTATGTGCTCTGAAAGTTATCAGTTGAGATAATTAGAGTAACTAGTGAGCTCAGATTGACTTAATTAATATTAAGTATGATACAAATAAGACATTTTGATAACATTAATAATGAGTCAATTACTCTAGTAGAACAAATATTAAGTATTATGATACCACTTAATATATATGTTACTACCTTAATTATCAGTTGTGATTGACCTTTTATTAATTGGACAAAAGAGACATTTTGATAACATTAATAATGGGTCAATTACTCTAGTAGAACAAATATTAAGTATGGTACCACTTATATATATGTTACTACGTTTGTCATTGCTCGCTATCCACACAATTTATCCTTTGTATTTTTCTCATCCATATGTTTTTCCTACCACACTTCATGTCCACATGCTCTACTACCCACCCTTACCAGCTCTTAGTGTCACTATCTCTTTTGAAATGCATAAGTAGAATTCTTAACAGAGGAAACATCGAAATAAGAACATTGAGGAAAAAAAAAACTTGTGGTAAGAAGAAGAAGAACAAACTTGGATCAACATACAAAGTTTGGATCTTCATCATTATTTCATCTCATCTTTTCTCAACAACTTCACTTCCTCTCTTACCAAGGTGGCTTCTATGAAGAAACTTGTGATTATTAGATGTTAGAGTTTATAGAAACATAGAATAGATATTGATGATTCTTAATGTGTTGTTATGCATTCTTCCATTACCCATGAGAAATTGCCATGATTGTTGTGTTCTTCATATTGTGGAATGTTATTATTGCTATCATGATGTGTATGATTGAAGAGTAAACATGGTTGCATATGTACATGCTTTGTTCTTGGAGTTGTGACAAAAAATCATGTGTATTGGGGTTGGTTTATGATTTGGACTGGTTTAGAATGGTCATGAGTGGAAGAAAGTGTGAAATCGCAAGAACCAAGATGACACTGATGGGTCACTATTCGTCTCTTAACACACTTTATCACGTGATGACCTATGTTCTAGCCTCCTCATAGAGTCCGTAGGGATAAAACTGCTAATTCCTTTTGTAGCAAAGGTTTTTCAAACTAGATTTTACCCAACCTGACAGTTTGGTGAAACATCTTATCGTCTCCCAATGTCTCTTATGAAGCTTGTCAAAAGACACTACAATTGCATCTTCAACGACTCCTTTTCTTCACTATTTAAGGAGCTAAAAGACTTGGGGAAAAGATAGGACACAAGAACGTAACAACAAAATGACGCTGAACATGATAATTAAAGGTGGCCAGAAACACAATAAAGGGGGGTTTGAATTGGGTTTCTAAAAATCAAAGCTTTTTTTGAAACTAGCTCACTAAGCTAGAACACGAATACTAAAAATAACAAGTTATTTTTATACTGGTTCACTGTTAACGAAGCTACCTCCACTCCACCCTACCAAGTTAATTTCGCATTCTCAATAAGGACTTAATCTACTATAACCGAAACTGATTACAAAAACCACAAAGACAACCGTCTTTATCTTCTCGAGTATATCAAATTAAACCCTAGTCACTCAAGAAAACCACTCAAACAAGATTGAGATTTACAAATTTTGTTTATAAACAATGCTTCTAAGAAATTAGATTAACAGAAGGTTTACGGACAATGAAATAATCATACAAAACGAACAAAAGCTCTATTTGTGTTTCTTTAAAATATTCACAAGAATAATATTTTCAGAGAAAATGATGGAGCGTGAATAACATTGAGTAGCTTGTGAATTAGCAACCTCATTCATTCTTCTAAATCTTCCTTATATAGCCAAGGAAAGATCCGTTGGAGGGTAAAATGGGAATCTTTATGAATGAGATGGCACCTTGAATGGATGTCATCAAAGGTGGGAGAGAAAATCGTACAGTACTAATGTCCTTACTCCATGAAATCCGTGTACTATTTATCTCACGTAAAATCTTTTGATCGTAAATTCTAATCTTCAGAGGCTTTTGAATATAGTTGTTGAAGCATGTTTAGAAGAATCAAGGGGTTAGTTGAGAGACTTCAAAACCTAAGTCTTCAGAGTCTTGACACTGTTCCTTAGAATCTGGTCTTCAGAGTCTTCAATACTTGTTCTTTAGAATCTACAAAACTTGAGCGCAGAATCTTGAAGGTAGACAAACCTACAGAGGCTCTTCAATCAGAGTCACAGTTAGAAGTTTTAGCACGAACGTTCTTCAGAACTGTTGTCTAAGAGCTTTCTAAAACATGATAGCATCTTGTAAAGCACTTGTATCTCTTCAGAGTCAGAGTGTGTTGATTTGAGAGTCTGATGACGTCACACGTTAAAGCTTCAGAATCAGAACCTGTTTAAGAAAAGCTACACATTAGACAAAAAACAATTAGTGTACAAATTTTTTCTCTAATAATCAGTGCCTTGTTATCATCAAAACTAAAGGCTGATGCAGAACCAAATCTTGGTTTAACAATCTCCCCCTTTTTGATGATGACAAAACCATGTATTTTAATGAACAATTTTTACAAGGTTTAATCATATAAAAACATTAGAGTGAGGTTTGTAAGCTCCCCTTGAATCTTATGCTGTTAAAAATTATTTTTCAGCTTAGAATGTCAGAGTTAGGTTTGTAAGCTCTCCTTGAATTTAAGACTTAAAAATAATCTTAACACGTATAAATGTTTTAAATCAGTATGAAAGAAATAAATTTCCATTAGGCAGAAGCCTGGTTATTACCACTTTCTCATCAGGCAGAAGTCTTGTTACTCTCTTCCCATAAGTCTGGTTGAGGTAACTACCCATAATGCAACAACTTGGGAACATAATTATTTCCTTCAGAGTCCATTCCTTGAGTGTTAGAAGGTCTGATTATCAATTTTGTTTCAGAGCATGATTTGTTAGAATCTTTAAATGCCTAGTTTTATATATTTTCTGGTTGACCTTCGATCAGAAACATAAGACTGATTCCTTAGAACTCAGCTTAGTTAGGTTAGAACCTGAAACACTTGGTTAAAAAGATGAACTTTCACAAACTTCTCATAAAGTTACTGAAATTCTGGCATAGCGGATAGCAGATGTCCTAACATATGTCAAAACATTGTTCTCTGCACAACTTTAAAACAAGAACAGAACAACAAACTGATATTCAAAATATCAGTAATAGCACCAAGACAGATGTTTCAACATCTGTTACAACATGTTAATCAAAACTGAACTGTAAATTGCAGAATAATAAACAACACAAAATATGATAACCCGGTTCGGTGCAAATCACCTACATCTGGGGGCATACCAAGCCAGGAATGAATTCACTATTAGTAGTATTAATTTAGAGCTAAACTCCCTGATCGAAAAATAGCAAGTGTACTAATTTAACCGATGTAGTAATGAAAGGGGGTTTATCCTCGGTATCGATCTCGAGGACTGCGTCAGTAATACAAGCTATATCCTAATTCAATTGAATAAAAAGTAATTTGGAGGTTTTGAAAATAGTTGATTCGATTATCAATACTTTTAAGAAAAATACGAAGATGCAGTGAAGTTAAATTCATATATAACAGTCATGCCAGGGGTAGTGTGTGATTCATTTATGTAATAACTCTGAGTGAACTACGCAACAACATCAATCAGTCAATTGAGTACCTATTCTCAAGAATGTTAGTCATAAGTCCTTATTGATAAAACCATTAATCAATCAATTGTCTATCTATGTCCATAGATAAATTATTGTTAGAATTAAGCATTAAAAATCAAGAACTATATGGTTATACTAGGGTATCCCTAGTCCTAGGTGATAACCACTAGAATATATTCTCTAACTAAACATGCATAACGGCGGTCCAGCCATATTATGATAAAACATCGGACTCTGTTTGTCCGACAGAGCACGCATTAAGAACAAGTAAGAGAATAAATCAATTAACTGAAAGACAAACTGTTATTGCATAGAAGGGTTCATAATCATTACAAGTTCTAATCAGGGACACCCCCTAGTATTGGGGGGTTTAGCTACTCATAGGACTACAATAAAATTGAGATAAGAGTATGAACATTACAAAAATAATGGATGAACCTTGATCTTCAATCTTGGTTAATCATGAAAATCTTCGTCTTCTCCTAAACTCCGTGATTCTCAAACTCTCAATTTTTATCGTAAAAAGCAGAAGAAGCCCCTAATTTCACTAAACAATCCTAATATATCCCCAAAAAGATCTCTTAAAAGTTGTACTCAAAGCGCAATAATTCTGCAGATCACCCAAAAAGGAAATATTGGATTTTGCCACGCTCGCTGGCCGTAGCAGGTGCTACGGGTACCCGTAGCAACTCACTGCTCCCTGCTTCAAAAATCAACTTTGGGCGTGTTGCCTGCTACGGGCCGTAGCGGGTGCTACGGGCACCCGTAGCAGTTCACTGCCTCCATCTTCCTTATAACATGTTTGTGGGCTTGCCTGCTACGGGCCGTAGCAGGTGCTACGGGCACCCGTAGCAGGCCACTGCTTCATGATTGCTTCTCTTCGACTTTCTGACGTTTTTTTTGGGTTTTGGCTCGACTATTCCCTTGTACCTGAAAACATGCAAATAACGATACCAAGAATAAAATATGGAACACATACTTAAAACATAAATAAAAACATGAATTACTTGACTAAAAACATGGTAAAATAAAACATAGAAAACCACCGATCAAACTCCCCCAAACTTGAACTGTTGCTTGACCTCAAGCAATAAGCTTGCAAAAACCATTTAAGACCAAACAGTGCATCCTCGAATGAACACTCATATCCTTAAGATGGGTCGATACTCATACGTGATCCTTTGGTTGATTAGTTTTTCCTAGTTCTCCCGGTACTCATCTGCTCCCAAAGGTATTCCAAGAACACTTATCGCGGTCTCCCATGGACCTAAGTCCCCCTTTTTCGATAACCTCTCCAACTATGCTTTGGGCTTAAGTATCTTCTTCGATTTTTCTCCCTCTTTCATTCGGATAATCGGATTAAGGCATTTCGATCTCATTTTCTCACATGCAAAAGATTGATCAATACTCACCTTTTCTTTCTTTTTTTTACAAGCACATTGGCGATTAACTTGTCCGCCTAGGGACGACAATTGAGACTCAACCGCCGTTAGGCTAAGTAACCAGGTGAGGGTTACTCAACTTAGAAGGACATTTGTCTTTATCGTCATTATTATTATTATTATCTTTTCTCTTTTTTTTTGTTGGTGCCTTCTTTTTTCAATCAACCTTCCACATACGATTTTCCTTAATCATGTCGGACTATCACTATGAATTAATCAGGGGTTACTTCTTAATTCCAAGTACTATGGTACAAATCTACACGCTGGACTCGTTACCTTACTCCATGAATCCTAGGGTGTTCGAGTTATACTTGTGTTTTCAAATTTTTCCGGTGTCCCTAGTTCTAACTTCTCTTCCCTCGGGCTCTATATACTTTCTCAACTCCTTAACTTCACAGTATTCCTAAGAGGGATTTCTACGGTTCTTGTTCGAGAAAGACTTCACAATGGTTCTTGGAGTTGATTTAAAGAATTTTCAGATTTGAAGTAGTAAATTCTTGATCCACCATTATTGTTCTTGATACATCCTTCACAATGTGATCTGTTGTTGATTCATGTTGCTTGATCTTTGGATCTTGCAAATTGTGATCCATTGGTGTTATTTACTATTGTTTTACTTGAATTTTCGTTCACAAATGCATTCTTGATCATGAGGTGTTTAAAGAAATGATTGATCAAGTTTTTGCACATTTTAAAACTGATTTTCTGCTGTTTTAGCAGGTGTAATCGGTTACCTTCCTGGTGGTAATCGATTACACCTTGTTTTTCACGTCTGGATCAGCCTTTCTTACAGTGGTAATCGATTACCAGCATTAGGGTAATCGATTACCTAGTGTCCAGAGTGTGTTTTTGGCTTGTTTTTGGGACTGTCTTGGTTCCTTTTCCTTTTCCTTTTTCTTCCCCTTCCTTTAGTTATTCTCCTTGGATTACATCTTTGTGTGGTTCAATTTGGCATTTCTTCATCTATTTCTCATTTTCTTTGGATCGATGAAAATCTTCGATATCATTGGAACTTATTTTAAGTTCTTGATGAAGATGAGATCGTTACCACTTTTCTTTTCGTGCGGTATTGCTTTTGGAGAGTGATCTACATATCACTTCTCTAGCATGCATTAACACTAACATCGTTATTGACCGGCCTCCCATAGTATGATTTTCCTCATAGATTGTGCTACGATTGCTTAACATAGCACTACATGTGTCCCGTATCGGAAAATGATAATTCGTGGCCCAAACTTATGTTTGGAAACCCAAGGATGGTTGATTATTTGTCTTTTGGCTCAATACCTATGAGACTTGTTGTAAGGAGGCTTTGGTCTTATCAATCCTCTAATGAGTTCTCATTGACCTTGACCTAAGTGCATTATTCAATCATTATCGATCATTAGTTCTAACAACTAATCACTAACTTGTAACCTTACCTTTATGTTTCCTTCTTGCTCCCTATCTCTCTTTATTTTTATGTCATTATATCATATCATATCTTGTTTATACTTCTGTCATTTTCACTTTGTCCACTTGGACCATATGTTTATGCTTATGCCTTTTTCTTTTTGTCCACTTGGACCAAAAACATTAATAAAAGCCAAAACCTCTAAAAAACTTGTACTTCTAATCTTGGACTATGGCTACTATCCTTTGCATTGTACATGGAATTTTGAACCTAGACATTGGACTTCAATGCTATTCTTGGATCCTTGGACTTAGAATTATGACTTTTTCCCTCTACTTTAGAATTACGGTTTGAAGACTTTAGAGCTTTGTGTTTTTGCTTAGTTTATGGTGAAGATGGCTATATTTTTTGTTAGATTTTTCTTATCCTTAGCTTTTACTTTATGCTTTAGGATAGTCACTTCTTCTCCACCATTTCTTCAATTTTCAAAACCTTCTCCCTTTTTCAAAACCTTCTTGTTTTCGAAACCATAAACTCTTTCACAATAAACCTTGAATTTTGTCAAGTGCTTTTTCAAACTTCCTTTTCTTTAATAAATGTAAACCAATGTTAACCATACTTGACCATTTCAAAAGACTTTAAAAAACACTCAAACTCATTCAAACTCTTTTTTTGCCTTATGCACTTTCTCTTTTAAAACTTTTTCATAAGTTTAGAAATAATTCATCTCGTTAAGCGGAATTATTCGCTTGGAAATGATGACTTGTCTTTACATTTAAAATCAACCATAACAACCCTATTTTGTTATTTGTGCCACGAACTACGAGGTTTTGATCCTATATTGCACTTTGTGGATACGTAGGCATGAGACGACAAGTCTCTCCAAACAAAAAATCTAAAAAAATATTTCTCTTCTCTTCTCCTTAATCAGTTTTCAAACCAACCTTTTCAAACCAAAAATCGTAGATATTTCAAAGGGTTCCTATAGAGTACTATAGACGTTTTGGGTGCTAACACCTTCCCTTAGCGTAACTAACCCCCTTACCCAGTCTCTGTTTACTTGTTCTTGTTCAGAACTTGTTTAGGTTTTGTTCGCTTTTTTTCCTTTCCTTTTGGATAAAATAAAAGTGCGGTGGCGACTCTTTCTTTTTTAGTTAAGTTAATCAATAGCTTACACTCACGATTTTTTTCTCTACAGAGAGCCTTTTCAATTTGAAAATAAGATAGTGTGGGGAGTGAAAAGTTGAGAAGGTGTGTGAAGTGAGTTTAAATAGAGATTTTTGCAATCATGATAAAAAATAAATAATAATGACAATTAAAGAAATTGGCTCAAAAACTTACAAGGGGTAAAGCGTGAAAAGTTAATCTAATCCCAAGATTAATGATTAACCCCATTGTGTCACGCAGACGTTAGAAACCGGTTCAGTTTTCTAAGACACTTATCTTTAAAACTATTCCGCTTTCCAAAACTGATTGACAACAATTAATGTAAAAAATGTTCAGCTTCCATAAAGCAGATTTTTTTAACCAACCAAATTCTGACTACATACCTCTGAACTTATGAAACATTCTCACTTCAGAAGACTCACACGTTCAGAACCAAAATAAATCTCAAAGTCTCATTTTACCATTCTGAGAGATTGTCATTCTGAGATAATCATTAGAATCATTCTAGACATATTTCCACGGATAAATGTTTCAGAATGAAAACGAGTCTATCTTCAGCAAAGGGTTTTGTAAAGTTATCAGCCCATTGATGGTCTTTATCAATAAATTTAAAATCTAAAATACCCTTTTGAACATAGTCACGTACAAAGTGATGTTTTATCTCAATATGTTTAGCTCTAGAATGCAAAATGGGATTCTTAGATAAACAAATAGCAGAAGTATTATCACAAAGTATATGAATGTTACTCTCATAAATCTGGAAATCTTCTAGCTGACTTTTCATCCAGAGCATTTGAGTGCTACATCCAAAAAATGCAATATATTCAGCTTCTGCAGTTGATAGTTTTATTATTGTCTGCCTTTTGCTGGACCATGAAATCATATTATCTCCCAAAAACTGGCCGTTTCCAAAAGTGCTTTTCCTCTCAAGTATATCTCCAGCATAGTCAGCATCCCAATAACCTACTAGCTTGTAATCTTTAAATTTTCTATAACACAAGCCAAGGTTAATAGTACCTTTCAGATACTTGAAAATCCTCTTAATAGCTGTTAAGTGGGATTCTCTAAGATCTGATTGAAAGAAAGCACACAAATAGACATTAAACAAAATTTCAGGTCTAGAAGCAGTCAAGTATATGATTTCTCTAACAGTTTTTGGAGGTTGAAGGTTTTCTAAAATTTCCTTAAGATTACTTGTAAATGTTGGATTTTTGTTAGCTCTTTTGGATAATTGAAGATTGTAATTGGGTTGGATACCCTAATACCTTTATTATTAATATAATATTTTTGCTTATAAAAAAAACATTGTCCTACTTTGATTTTATTAGTTATAAAATGAGCAATCACGGAAATAATGACTGTAAAAATAATTTTAGAATAAAAGACATCTCAATCAAAAAATACCGCTCTGATATATTACTTGCACTTAAATATATATGTTCTAATAAAATTTACAATAAATTTAATCATTAACAAATTACTATAAAATATAATTTATTATCCAATCTTATTGATGAAATTATTACATGAGATATATTTATTCATGTACGATAAATGATTGGTTGAAAATAATAGAAGAAATACAAACTTTTACGGGTTGATATTATTAACTTTGGAGGAATAACAACATGGGGGCTTGGCGCAGACAAGTGGTTGACAAATATCACCAGGATCTTTACAACAACGCGGTATTGCTTGTACATTTCCAACTTGTACACATGCAGTAGCAACAACTAAAACCACAAACTTCAAGAACATCTTCAATAAAATCTCCATCAAAATTAGGTAGTTTTGTAGAGAAAACCAAAGTGAATATATGATAGTAATATATATTTTTAAAATCTTACACTTATTTATAGGCACATGGAGACTACGTCATACTATTATTTATGGTATTAAGCTAAAGTAATAACGCGTGTCCAAATTTTTTAAAAACATTTGACTATGACATCGAGGTGTTGACCGACTAATATTTTATTTGTTCTTTTACCAAATATACTAAATATTTTTAATGAAAAGTGTTTTATCTTTTTTTCTAGCCAATACTTATCTATGACTAAAAATATTTATATATGACTGTGAATATAAAACTCTTATGTATAAAATTAAATATCATGTGTCTTTTTATAAGATTTAAGCCTTGAAAAAAAATCAGTACACTTTTTTATTATTTTAATATTTATATTTAAAGGTTAAAAATTAACATTAATAAGATCATAAAGAAATAAAAAAGCATTTTTTTTAATTGTATTAAAAACGTAAAAAAAAAAACAAATTTCAACGTATTGTTCAATATAATTTTTTTTATATTAAATACTCTCACATTTTTAGTACCTTTTTAGAGTTTGACTATCATATTTATAAAAATTATTAACTATTTTATAGATAAAGAATAAAAAAGCATAATAAAGTATTTTTTATGAAATATTCAAGAATGTGAATATATTATTATTAAAAGTAGTAATAAAGAACTTTTTTCTAATATAACTTTTATTTTATAATTCCTATTTTAATATAATAAAATCAAAACTTTTTCAATTTTACAACAGGGCCATTTTAAATCTTTTTTGAAGGACGATTCACATAACACCTTTGATTACCTATTGTACGTTAGTTTATATTTGAACTTATTTATAGTTTATTGAAAAATCAGAATTTGTATTTTATGCTTTTTCTATTATGGGCCAGGTACAAGGCCTTACAATTTTTATTTTTGTTTTCTTTAATTTTAACTAGCGGGATACCCGTTCTTTTGTACGGATACCCGTCGGTGATGCGCATTTGTTTACTTTTAAAATTTTTAAAAAATAGAATTAATAAAAATCGATAAATATGAAAAAAAAAATTTATATTTAAAAAAATAGAATAAATACCCGTGGATATCGGTTGGTGATATGTATTTGTTTAAAAAAAAGTAAAAATAAAAAAGAAGACAAATTATTTTACCAAAAAAATTATATTTTTAGAAAAAGAACATATTTTATTTATATTTGAAGCATAGATATAGTTTTTTCATATATACAAATATTTGGATCAATCGTATATTTTTCCAGTGAGTTCGCATGTGTATTGATTTGTCAATAGCAAAATATTTTCCAGTATTTTCATAAATAATAAACTTGTTCTCGTAAAAAAATACTATTAACATTCACTTATTAATTTAAAAATATTTTAAATTAATTTATAAAAGACATTTATTTTTTCCGTATTTAGATATTTAAATTTATTTATAAGAAAAATATTTTTCTTATTTTTGGATAAGTAGTACACTTTTTCCCATAGATATATATATATTTTTCTTATTTACATCAATAACATATACTTGTCAAATGTTTCTCGTATTTTAATTGATAAATAAGTATTTAATATATTGTAAATGAGATTAATTCTACGCACTGACAGTGTAAAAAGTTTTACACTGTTAATTCATCACCATCCTCCGTTTACATTACTTTAACAATTTTTAAAATAAAAGTCAAACTTCTTCCAACATCTAACGGCTATGATTCACTGACAGTGTAAAATTTCTTTACACTGTCAGTGTATTTCAATTAAATACTATCTTTGAAAAATATCACACTTTTTCCTGTAATTAAATTAAACTAAAAATAAAATTAATCTAAAAATTAAATACTATATTAAATAAAAATTAACAATTATTTATTGTAATATTAATAAAATTTTGCATTTAATTAAAAACCAAATTTTATAATGATTATGAATTAATTAATATGTTTGAAAACATATAAATATTTGTCAAATTAATTCACATTTGTTAGTCTTAATAGCACAATAAACACTTATCATTAATAATTATTTGAACTTTAGTGTATAATTAATTAGTATTAATAGCATAATAAATATTTGTCAAATTATTTTAAATTTTTTTATTTAATAATAATAAATATGTGTAAAGTATGTTGTGTAAGATAAAAAAAATGATGCATTGTTTTCTAATGCATTCATCAAAAGACAAAAAAATAATAATAATAAAGATATAATTCAATGTACTAAAATTATATATATCATTGATGAAAAAAATACATTATTGACAATAATTTGTGGCAATAATTGTTGACAATAATACTTAATAACTATATTATTAGAACATTTTAAAATGATGGTCATTAAAATTAAAAATTTCTTACATATTTGTGAATTAATTGGATGATTTTTTTAAAATTATTTATAAAAAAAAACTTATTTTATTCTTGTAAACTAAACTATTGTATCATTATTAGTAACATGAATTAAGAATTTTTTTTTTCTATTATGGACCAGGTACAAGGCCTTACAATTTTTATTTTTGTTTTCTTTAATTTTAATGTATATTTTATTTTAAAAAAATTATTTTTCGACTTGTTTGCATAATTACTTTGTGAAAAAATTACAAAGAAGTGCAGTTACTAAGGAATGAACTTTCATAGAACAACAACTCCCACCTATATAACCTGTTTGTGTTATTTCCCCATAAAAAAAAAAATTAGTAGAAAAATTTTATTTATAAATAATTGAATGTATTTTTCATGAATTTTATTTTCAATTTTAAATATAAATTGTCAATATGTTTATATATTAATCATCCAATACGTGGGAGGATAGTGGTCAAAGTTTTACAGACTACACACCGATTTTAAAAAGTCTCTCTAGTCCATCCTCATAATTTAAAAAGTCTTTTACATGTATAAGTATGTAAGGGTATTTAATTACCCTTATCCATATACATATATTTGTAAAATTAAATGTGTTGATTTTAAAATACTTATCTTTTTAAATTTTTAATAACATTAAAAATGATTTCAATTTTTTTGTGGAAAAATGAAATAAACTAACATTTTTATTAAAATTCTTAATTGTTTAGAAGTGTATGTATTTTTTTAAATAAATATACATACAAATTTATATAATTGTTCAAATTAAAATATGTAACCGTATATCATGCACATATAGGGTAGAGTAGGTACTAAGTAGGGTTGATCGAACCAGCTCCAAAATAGTTTATTAATTAAATGAGTTGAATTTGAATTATATAAAGTTTGATTCGTTAGGTTTATGAGGCAATCCAATTATAAATGAGAAGGATTATATTGTCTTTAAGAGTAGGTTTAAAGATTTAATATAACTTTTAAAGTTATATTTTATTTAAATATAACGATTTTAATTGATAATTTATATTCTCAATTGAGCAAAATATTTTAAAAATAATTATACAAATAAAATTAGGATCATATAAATTAATTAAGTTTTGAATTAGTAGATTTTTGAGAAAAAGATAAATTCCAATCTAATAACTTTTATTTTATTTCAATACTTTCTTTATAAAATAATATTAATTTTAAATATCAAATATATAAAAAATAGACTTAACAAAATGGTTTTTAAGTCTGTGAAGCAAACGAGCTGAATCTAACGAGATGAACCTAACAAGTCAAACCGAATTACTCGTGAACCTATACCGAGTCAAGTTTGAGCTTAAAAAAAATTGTGTCGAATTCGAACCGAAATTTAAGCTGAATCAATTCTTAACGGCTCAGGTCATTTTCAGATCAAGAACCAAGAATTGGACAAGAATCGATGATATAGATTCAAGTACGTTTTTAATAGTGAAAGAAATTTTCTGGTGCATGTATGTAATTTTTCCTCCTTCTCTCTAGCTTTTGAACCATCTTCAGTGCTACCTCGTTTCATCTTCTTCAACCATCTGCAACGCATCATGTATCATGTTCACTAAAGGTCAGATTCAGCCTATTCTCGTCTGGACTAAGGGTTTATCGGATTGGTATCTTTTCTGGTAGGTTCAAAGGGTTTGGTTTAAAGTCCTAGCCTTAGGGTTAGGGACTTTCCTCCCTTTCGGGCTACATTGAACAGAGAAGTCTCAATATGTGACATCCTCGTCCCTCTAATGGCTACTGAGCTTCGAACTGTAAACGATTTGGGTTTTTTCGATCTCCGATTTGGTTTATCGTCTGGTTTTTCATGGGTTTCTTTAACAGCAACACTCACAGTAAAGGTACTTGGATTGAAGTGGAGAGGAAGAAGAATAGGAACCAGAATGCGGGAAGACTGTCCATCTGGAAAAACAACAAAGGAAAGCTCACAGATCTGGATTGGAATGAAGCAACTTCATTCTTTTTCACCGAGTTTCCGGATTCTTATGACGCCAAGAGAATGTATGAAGTTTTTGAGGCTTATGGTCAGATCTTGGAAGTGTTTATTCCGGGAAGAGTCGACATTAGAGGAAAGAGATTTGGTTTCGTTAGGTTCAAAAAAGTGGAAGACGAAGATCTTATGGCCATTAATCTCGACAAGATTGTCATCAATGGCACTAAGATTTTTGTTATTTTGCCAAGATTCCGTAGAGAAAACAAGAGTTCGGGTACTTCACGTCCTTCGAAACATGGGTTGGAGACTAAGAACAACGGGGTGGCGGGGGTTCCTTACATACCAGGTGCTCAGCATATGAATGCTAATAGAGTTTCTTTTGCCGAGATTACTAAAGGTGGGAGCAGTAGTAAATAGGGAAATCTGCATTCGAACAAATGTGTCATGGGAGATAAACCCTATTTCGCTCATTTGAGCTTTAATGTTAACACTGAAGAGTTGGAGAGATTTGAACAAGCCTTCACTGGAGTTTTGGAGAACCCTGGTTCTGCAGCAGAAGTTATAGATGCGTTTCAGATGGAAGGTTTTTTTAATATCAAGGTTACACCTATGGGGGCCAATCTATGCTTATTGGAGGAAGACAACCCTGGTGATATTCAAAAGATTATATCTGAGGAAGGTAAATGGATCTCCAAATGGTTTTCAGAAATCCGCCCTTGGAATCCAAATGATGTTGATCAAGAGAGATTAACTTGGGTTAAGATATTTGGGCTTCCTTGTCACGTTTGGGGTACACAATTTTTCACATTTTTAGCTGCTACCACTGGAGTTTTTATCAAGATGGACGAAGATACAAGGAAGCAGACGAGGTTTGATACTGCTAGAATTATGATTAGAACCAAATTTGCAATAAGTCTTAACGAAGTGGTCAACATAGAAGTGAATGACATTTCTTACAGAATCAAGATTGTCGAAGATGCATTTGGACCCTATATTTTGCCCCAAAAGTTACCTAAAGAATCCTGTTTGGAGGAAGATAGTTCTGAGTTTGTGGAGTCAGAATCGGATCAGGAATATGATGGTGTATCCTGGGATAGTTCATCTAGAGTACTCAGTTCTCAATCCATATCACCTGAGCATGTTTCTCCTATCTCGGTTTCAGGCTAATGTGGACATTTGTGTAAGAATCAGAGTAAGGTTGGTGGGTTAGAAGAGTGTGAAGCATCTGGTATGAAGAATCCTACTCTTAACAGAGGTTCTGAACATATTGACAATGTCGTAGAAGTTCATTCTGGCAAAAATCCTATGCCTCTGGTCAGAGATAGGTCTGGTATGAAGGATGTGAATATAGAAGGAGCTAATGTCGGAGATAGTTTTAATTCCAGTCCTAGTTTAAAACGTGTGCATTTTTCTCTTATGAAATTAAAGAGACGGGATAAGAATGGATCTTGCATGAGGGAGGTTGGCAAAGGATTAAAGGAAGGAAATAAAAGCAACGAAGTTGGTATTCAGTGTGAGGGCCTGGAAGCCAAGAGGGGATCTACAAGTAGAAAGAAGAAGATTCTTATGGAAGATATTTACAAGAGGATAAGAATTCCATTCATCCCTTCTTACTATGCCACTCTGTTACAAGCTGACGCTTTCTCAACAAGGTCTAACAAGAAGCAATTCCGTAAGTCTGATACGAATCAAAAGGATTTGACTAAGATCCCACAGTATAAGGAGACGGACTCCTTAGATAACTCTGTGAATGACTCTGGTTTCCATCAGAATAATTCTAGAATTAAGAATCAGATAGAGAGTCTTCCATCGAGAGTTTGGTCTGCAATCAAAGGGATGGGTATAGAAGCGGAGGAGGATGATGAAATTTTTGAATCAATTGTGAGGAATCTTGAAGTTGTGGATAGAGAATTGAAGAAGGGTAAGAAGGTGGTAGACAGAGGTTCCTTATGAATATTATAACCTACAATATAAGAGGTTGTGGGAGTGGTCTCAAGAGAAAGAAAATTAGAGAAACTATCAATAAAGTGGGAGCTGACGTTTGTTTTTTACAAGAGACAAAAAGAACCAGTATGTCTGATGATGTGGTATACAGTTTGTGGAGAGATAGAGGGTGTCAATGGTCTGCTTCTAATTCAGTCGATTTATCAGGAGGAATTTTAACAATTTGGAAGAGTGGTGTGTTGGAACCTATATGTAGCTACAGGGGAAAAGGATTCTTAGGAATGCAAGCATTATGGAGAGGTATGAAGTGTTACCTGTTCAATATTTATTCTCCATGTAATATGAATGAGAAAAGGGAGTTATGGTCCAATCTTATCAACCTTAAAAACACATTGGAGCCAGGAGAGTGGATTCTTGGTGGAGACTACAATTCGATTAAGTGTTCTGCTGAACAGATTGGTTACTCTTCTTTCAACAGAAGATACATGGAGGAATTCGCAGAGTTCATAAATTTAATGGGGTGTGTGGATTTGCCTCTGAATGGAAATAAGTTCTCTTGGTTCAAATCAAGGAGTAAGATTTGCAGTCGACTCGACAGGTTTATAGTTTCTCATGGTATATGTAATGGGTGGAATATGGTGAGTCAGAAAATTGGAGCTAGGGATGTATCAGATCATAGGCCGGTATGGATTTCTGCGAGAAATACGAACTGGGGCCCCAAGCCATTTAAAGTCATGTCCTGTTGGTTTGATCACCCTAATTTCATGGACTTTGTCAAAAAGGAATGGGAAAGCTGCAAGGTATCAGGGAAGGCATCGTTTATTCTGGTTAAGAAGCTGCAGAATCTCAGAAAGAGATTACGATGGTGGAATACTAAAGTCCTTGGATAGGTTGATACAAAAATTAAGTCAGATATTGGTATCATCAATGACATTGAAGAGTTATTAGATTCAAGAAGTGGAGATATCTCTGCAGTAGAGCTAGCAGACAGAAATCAGGCTGAAGATGAGTTATGGAGAACAATGAGAATCAAAGAAAGTATATTGAAACAGAAGTCTAGGCTGAAATGGAGTTCTGAGGGTGATGCTAACACAAAGTTTTTCCACGCTGTAGTGAGAAACCGTGTGAACCTGAATACCATATGTTCTGTTAAAGTCAACGACAAATATTTGGAGGATGTCCAAGAAGTCAAAGAGGTGGTTAAAGAGCATTTCGCTAATAGGTTTTCTAAAGCTTCCAGACTTTTTCCTTCAGTGGGTAATAGTGGTTTCAAGTGCTTATCCAGAGTAGATAGAGAAGAGCTTGAAGTTGATGTGGATATTGAAGAAATTAGGAAAGTTGTATTTGATTGTGCTGGTGATCGTAGTCCTGGCCCGGATGGTTTTAGTTTTGAGTTTATCAAGAATTGCTGGGAGATAGTAGGTAATGAATTCACAAACTGCATCTTGGAATTCTTCAGGGATGAGAAACTTCATAAGGCGTTTGCTTCTTCTTTTGTGGTGCTAATTCCAAAATCTGAGAATCCCAGAAATTTGGATGAGTATAGGCCCATTACATTGGTCAGTTCAGTATATAAGATCTTGTCAAAGATTCTTGCTTCTAGGCTTAGAACGAAAATTGGTAAGATCATTTCCAACTCTCAGACAACGTTCATAGAAGGTAGAAATTTGTTGGACGGATTTTTAGTGTTAAACGAAGTGATTAACTATGCCAAACGTTTCAAGAAGGATCTTATGTTGTTTAAGGTCGACTTTGCCAAAGCATACGACTGTGTAGAATGGGAGTATTTAAGAGATGTTATAAGTATTATGGGTTTTGGCAGCTCTTGGTTGAGATGGATGGATTCCGCAATTTTCAATTCTTTTTCCTCTGTTCTGGTTAATGGCAGCCCCACCGGGGATTTCGTAGTTACAAGGGGTCTTAAGCAAGGCGACCCTCTTGCTCCTTTTCTTTTCACCATTGCAGCTGAAGGTCTTGTTGTTCTTATGAAGAGAGTGTTGGAGAATGGCACGTTTTCAGGATTTAAAATCAATGATGAAGTTGGTTTTCATTTGCTACAATATGCTGACGATTCAATCCTAATAGGAAATGGTGCTTGGCAAAATATTCTGGCTGCAAAGAATATTCTTAAAGGTTTTCAGTTAATATCTGGGATGGACATTAATTTCCACAAGAGCTCCTTTTATGGTGTAGGCGTAGATGAAGCTTTCACTTCAGTCGCGTGCAACTATTTATCTTGTAAGACCTTGAACCATGCCTATTATTTTAAATTCTTAGGAGTTTTCATAGGAGGGAATCACTCTTTAGTCTCCTTTTGGAAACCGTTAATTGATAAGGTGCGTGCAAGACTAAATTCGTGGAAAAGTCGGTTTCTTTCTATGGGGGGTAGGGTAACATTGATTAATTCTGTCTTAGCTAATCTCCCAATTCATCTTATGTCCTTTTACAAAATGCCGGTTAAAGTCATCCTTATACTGTCGTCCATCCAAAAATCCTTTTTATGGAATGGTACGGTTTCGAGGAAGGGTGTGGCCTGGGTATCTTGGAACACAGTATGTAACAAGAAAGAAGATGGGGGCTTGGGGGTGAAAGATCTAAAAAAATTCAATTTGGCACTATGCTTTAAATGGAGCTGGAAAATATTGGAACAAAAGGATACTTTGTGGAAAGGCATAATCTCTGCTAGATATCCTAAGTATCAATACGAGTTGTATGACGGCGTCTGTTCTGATAGGAATACTGCCCCTTCAAAATGGTGGAGAGATTTGGTTGGGTGTTCTAATTACAGTGAAAAGAATTTGGTTTCTGAATTGATTTCATATGATATTGGGAGTGGAGAGTTGGTTTCATTCTGGCGGTCACGATGGTTGGATAATATAATTTTATCTGAATCATTCCCTGATTTGTGGATGGCTGTGGAAAATAAATTTAGTTCTGTTGCGGAGAATGGAGACTGGTGTGATGGCTGTTGGAATTGGGACATCAAGGTGCCTTCCTATTATGTGTCATCTAACGTACTGCAGCAGAAGGATTCATTACTTGCGCGGCTGGCTGGAGGTTGTTTAACTGTAGGAGTTGATGCTGTAGCCAAATGGAGTTTGTCCAATAATTACTGTTTTTCTGTTTCTTCATTATATGATTTTTTACAGGTTAATAGCGCAGCTCCGGTCGGGATTGTTGGAGTAAATGAGAGAGCAGCTTTCAAGTTGTTGTGGTTATCTCATATTCCGCTAAAAGTGAAGGTCTTTGGTTGGCGATTGATCCATAAGCGGTTACCGACTCGCGATAATCTTAATCGTCGAGGAATTATTATTAATAGACATGAAAAGGCATGTCCTTTCTGCTTTTTAGAGGATGAAAGTGTTGATCATGTGTTATTCTTTTGTTATAAAACCAAAATGGTTTGGAAATTTGCAACCAAATGGTTGGGTATTTCTGAGATCATGGTCGGAGATATGTTGAACCATTTATCGTGTTGGGTTTCAGGGTGCGTTAGAAAAAAAAAATTGATATCTAATGCAGTATGTTTGTGGATCCTAATTTGTTGGACTGTTTGGTATTGTAGAAACAACATTATTTTTAGTGAGGAGTTTTGGGAATTAGACACGATCTCAAATCGTATAGTTTTGTTTTCTTGGTGGTGGATAGGAAAGAACAACAATAGCTCTAACATTTGTAACTATTATACTTGGGTAAATTGTCCAAGTGATTTTTTGTAGGCCTTTTTTATGTGAGGTCTTTGATGTATATGGGTTGGGATACCCTTTTTGTATCCCCGTGAATATATTTACCTTATCAAAAAAAAAAAAAACCTGAGTCACACACATGCCTCTTCAATTTAGTTTATAATTATCCAGCCCCCTGTCCATATATTTATTAATTGATTTTAGTGTTAGTTCTTGTATTGGCTGGAATTTTGGTAAAACAAAGCTGAACAATGTTGATGTCATATGTCTGATGTCATAACATTGGTTCTTATCATCAGCTGTTGCAGGGGTGCAGTTTTGTGGTCTGATGTTATTCGTGATGTCTTGACATCAGTTGACAGAACATCAGAAAACCATCTGTGTGGTTTTTGATTGCAGAATATTAGGGTGTTGAAGAGTTAGAGTGCTGAAGAGTGATGTCACATGCGATGTCTTGACATCACTATACTAGAACATCAGTCTGCTGTGTTTTTAGGACTGCGCGTGTTTCTGTTATTGGAGAGATATTCTACTGAAGAGAGTGAGAGACTGTAGGCGAATATCTTGGTAAAGATATATTTTGGTGCAATCATAAGTGGAGCAGATCTTGTTGCTATTTTTAGGGCTGAAAGATTTGAAGATAAAATCTGTTTTTAAATTCAAATCAAATCAGATATTTGGAGAAGATCTTGCAGCTGAATAGTGAAGATTTAAAAGATACATAATATCCTGGAAATATTATGTGGAGCTGAATTTAATGCATAAAGATATGGAGAATATTTAGAGTTAATGATTGAAGATTTAATTGAAGATTTAATTGAAGATTTGATTGAGGATTTAATTGAAGATCTATTTAGTAGTAGAATCTTTTGGAGATTTGGAACAGAAGATTTGAAGGCCCAAATCAAGTTGGAAAATAGGTTATAAATAGAAGCATTGTAACCTAGTTTTTGGAAGCCAGCCATCATGTAGATTATAAGGGCTGTGTTGGTTGATGAACCACCCGGTTTGTGGGATGGTCATCGTGTTTATCTCGAAGCCTGTAGGTAAGAGATGTATTGTTCTTGGAGGAAGCTGTTAAGCAACTCTAAGTATTGGTCTTAGTCATGAGGGTCATGTCTAGGTATTGTCATGGAAGTGTGTCTTCCAAAGTCTATGTGATAGAAAAGATTAGGGAATCAAGTTGTTGATGCAGTGACGGTGTAGTTGACTGCTAGACATCATCGAGATGATTGGAAGTGAGATGGAGTCTCTTACCTAGGGAGGACTTAGGTAGAAGGGTCATTGGGTATGGATTAAATTAGGTAGATTGTCAACTGGTCTGTTGAGTCTGTAATTTGATACTACTAATAGTGGACTTCCTTCCTGGCTTGGTATGCCCCCAGATGTAGGTTGGTTGAACCGAACTGGGTGAACAATTGATTGTGTTCATATTCTGTTTTATTATCTTGTTCATGCAACAGAGTTTGATGTTGTGACATTGAACCTGACATCACATGTCTGTACCAGAATTTCAATTGGTATCAGAGCAGGCATCCTGTCTGTTTCTGGATGAGATCTTGGGAAGATACTTTCTGGTTCATGAGCAAGGAAGATAGTTTTGCTGGGTTATGGACTTGGTCAGTTCATATAGTTGTTTGTATGATCCCTTGAAGTGAAGGATGGACTTTTCATAAGAACTGCTGTTGTGACTGTGTTGACACTTGGCTTATGGTGATGATGTGCAAGGATTATGGAGCAGTGCCTGAAGGTTGTAGAGGAGTTTTCTGGTGTGTGTTCCGCTGCATATATATATCTGATGGAAAACTTCTGGTGGTTTTGTGTTAAGGCTGCAACATTCTGTTCTCCTCTGAAGATGTATCACATGGTGTGGTGATACTTGAGGATATCTTCAACTAGCTTGTTAGAGTTGCCAAAGATACTTGTGGTTCATCCCAAGTCCACTCATAAAGGAACTCTTATATGAGCTTGTTGAAAAGAGGTCTGAAGAAAGAAGCAATTTATTCTTGCCTCCAACCTTACAAGGTTAATCTCTGGGCTGTGTTAAAGGATCTTTTGGTGTGTTTCTTGTGAAGAGAACTTATGTCCTACCAGATGTTGGAACATAAAACCAGCAGATTGTGCAGAATCTTGTTGGATAAAGGTATGGCATAACAGATGCTTGGGGGCTAAACAAATGTGTATTGATCACATCTGTTTGGAACCTACTCCTGGCTTGGAAGAGGAGGCATCTGGGTTGTGTGTCTAAGAAGTTTCCTTCAAGAAACATGTCTTAGATATGTATGTTGGTCAAGAGATGATCAATATAGTGTCACTCATTGGATTAGTGTATTTCGGATCTAAGTGAGTAGGTGTTCAAAGGCTGTTTGTTTTTGTGAAGGTCAAGCTCAAATGTCAAGGACATTTTCTCTGATATCTGAAAGTTCCTTCTGATCGAAGCAGCCAGTTGTTTGCAATCTCGTTTATGGCCATAGAGCAAATTCTATGTGAAAGGAGTTATATGTGTGTACCAACCATAGGATGAGCATTTCAGATTTGTGCAAGGAGAAGTTGGTGTTTTTTTTCCAAAGGATTATGGTTCCCTGGTATCTGCATGAGAAGTTTCCTCTAAAACTGGAGTTCAGTTATGTGGTGTCCTCACATAATGGAATTTTTTTTTGGCAAGGATTAAAGGGCATCCTTGTATGTTCAAGTGTTGGGAGAAGCATATTAGATGACCAGTCATTGATTGTTTTCAGAAACTTGTTAGAGGGAATCTCCTCTTTAGGTGCAGAAGGATGGCATTCAACATCTCAAAGACAGACAGAAGGTCTGAACATCAGAAGGTTGAGAAGAAGATTCTTGAGATGTAGAGGATGCAGGCTCTTACTTGTGTGAAGGTTGATCAGGTGCTGATGGTCGATCATCTTGTGTCCCTTGCAAGAGATGTGTGTGGATTACTGTGGTTGTTGTCTCCAAAGCCATAGTAAATGGTTAATGTGATTTAGACTGATGACGGAACTGATGTTGAAACATCATTGCTTTTTCAACCAAGGAAGTTAGTTGTGCTCATGGTGGAGTTTCAGGAGTGATCAGTGGTGTAAATTTATAAAAGAGGGATCAGCTAGTGCCAGAAGTGTGCAGAAAAGAATGCCTTGTGTGAGAAGGTAATCTTTTTCTGTTTAATAGTAGATACTTTGACGGGAGACTTAGTATCTGTCTATTAGTAATGTTGTGCATGAGGGTAAATACTTTGACGGGAGACTTAGTATTTGTCTAGGGGATTATGCAAATCTACAGTCTGGATATTTTTGTGTGGCCATGATGGAGAAGCTTGGTATTTGAAGATGACAAACTGAGGTAGCCTTATCAGCTGACTGTATCAGAAGTGTGTGAATAAAGGAGTGAGCATCATCTGCTGGCTGTTTGTAAAGACCTTGTTGGGAGCTTGGCAGTTATCTAGAAGAGTGTGTTATGCAAGTTACTGCAGTTTTGTTGGTCTAATCTTGGAAGTTGATAAGATGAAGATGGAAGACCATGAAGATAGCATAATCTTGATGGTTACAGCTTGGATCAGTTTGTGGTTTGGAGCATGGTGTTGGCTCTGGTTGTGAAGGTCGAGGATAAGTGGCAGTTATCTCTGGCTTTCTACTGTCGGCTCTTCTAAGGGAAGTGACTTTCTTTAGTATTGCTATGGGGTAGTCTTGGACTACTTATTTTCTGAAGATTCAGATGTGGTAGGTTTGAAGTCTTTGGAGTTTCTAAGCAGGATGGAGGTTGTCTACTCAAACTTGATTGTTGAATCAAGTCTATGAGAGCATGGAAATCTACTTCTGCAAAGGGAGGAGGTTCTTTTGAGTGGCAGAAGGAAGAGCTGAATTCAACAGTTGGATATCATAATGTTTTTGACATCTAACTTAAGATCAGAAGCCTCAGCTGGTGATAGAGGTGATCTACAGTAATGGAAGTTATGGATGCGTAAAAAAGATCGTTCTCATGGCAGTTTGCAGGAGCTGTAGGAAGGAGAAGATGTTACATGACCATGGCTTAGGGAGTCTAAGTGTGTTTACTTTTGAGCAAGTGGAACATGTGACTTGAAGATCAAGTTTCCTTGGTGGATCAAGATATCTTTGTGAGAATTTTGACATACGTGAAAAAGGTCAAAATGTGGCAGTTGGCTATTTTCATATGAGGATTCATGAATGAGGTGATCAAACTGTGGCATTTGGTTGATCTCAGAAGTGGATTCGAAGAATCAAGATAATCAGAGTGTGGCAGCTGGTTATTATTGAGGTTTGTCTTGGAACAAGTTACTCTTGGGCAGAAGGGTGATGAGTTGAAGACTCAAGGAGATTATTCTTCTTGAAGGTGGATGAGAGTTTAAGTCTCTAGGTCTTTGGATTACTATGCAATAGTAAGTCCAGTTGGTGGAGCATATCAAGAATCATGGTGATGATTTAGTGGTGTGTGGCAGATGTTCTAACTTGTGTTGGGGCATTATCTGGTTGGATATCCTTGGTAAAGGATGATTATGCCCTGGTTCAAGAACTTGGTACCTACATTATGCCTAAGGAGTGTCTACATAGTCATACGGGAGAATGATGAAGTAGAAGGTCTGCCTTGGAAGAAGAATGTAGAGAAGACTGAAGTAGATCAGGGTCTTGCTAAAGGCAGAAGAAAAGCCTGTGAAGGGTACATAGCCCTATTGTCAAGTCATGCTAGAAAGAAGTTGATCAGCCTGGCAAGATATGGAGTTTTGAAGCATGTGAAGATAAGGAATCTTGTGAATATGCAAGTCTGCAGTCTGAACCCTTTGCATCAGAGAGGGTGTGTGAGCTTATGCTATTTAGGTATGTATGTTAACCTGAATAAGCTGCTCTGACTATGCTTTATTGGGAGCTTCTTGAAGAACTGCTATGCGAAATGAGTCCTTTGAACGGTAATGAGAAGCTGATATCCCAAAAGATGTTACTGAATGGTGATGAGAAGAGATGTTGTAACATCATGATTGCTGATGGTTATATTTGGAAGATGATTGAGTTTGTCCGTGTGGAGTTGGATGCGTGGAGTCTGTGAGCAGTGTCAAACCAGATAGGATACTTCGTTGTGTTCTCCAAAAGTGAAAGTACAGTTTGTGAATGTGCTTAGCAAGGGTGCTCAAATGTTCATCTAGAGCATTAGTTAACCATGACAGGGGGAGTACTTGTCTATGGATGTTGCAGCAAAGGAAGATTCAGAGGTTGTCAAATTGTGGCTAAAAAGGGGGAGAGTTAGCCTAGTTAGCCTTGTCAAATTGTAGCTAAAAAGGGGGAGAGTTAGCTTTGTTGCTGGGGAAGTGTGCGAAGTTGAACAGCTGGTATGCTGGTTCTTGTTTTGAGGGGGAGTTTGCCCTATGCTGATGAGGTGATTTCTGCATTGTTGGTTTTTGTTGCTGCTGGGTTCTCTGATGTTAGTAGAGATTGTTTTAGCCAAAATTAGCCAAAGGGGGAGATTGTTAGTTCTTGTATTGGCTGGAATTTTGGTAAAACAAAGCTGAACAATGTTGATGTCATATGTCTGATGTCATAACATTGGTTCTTATCATCAGCTGTTGCAGGGGTGCAGTTTTGTGGTCTGATGTTATTCGTGATGTCTTGACATCAGTTGACAGAACATCAGAAAACCATCTGTGTGGTTTTTGATTGTAGAATATTAGGGTGTTGAAGAGTTAGAGTGCTGAAGAGTGATGTCACATGCGATGTCTTGACATCACTATACCAGAACATCAGTCTGCTGTGTTTTTAAGACTGCGCGTGTTTCTGTTATTGGAGAGATATTCTACTGAAGAGAGTGAGAGACTGTAGGTGAATATCTTGGTAAAGATATATTCTGGTGCAATCATAAGTGGAGCAGATCTTGTTGCTATTTTTAGGGCTGAAAGATTTGAAGATAAAATCTGTTTTTAAATTCAAATCAAATCAGATATTTGGAGAAGATCTTGCAGCTGAATAGTGAAGATTTAAAAGATACATAATATCCTGGAAATATTATGTGGAGCTGAATTTAATGCATAAAGATATGGAGAATATTTAGAGTTAATGATTGAAGATTTAATTGAAGATTTAATTGAAGATTTGATTGAGGATTTAATTGAAGATCTATTTAGTAGCAGAATCTTTTGGAGATTTGGAACAGAAGATTTGAAGGCCCAAATCCAGTTGGGAAATAGGTTATAAATAGAAGCATTGTAACCTAGTTTTTGGAAGCCAGCCATCATGTAGATTATAAGGGCTGTGTTGGTTGATGAACCACCCGGTTTGTGGGATGGTCATCGTGTTTATCTCGAAGCCTGTAGGTAAGAGATGTATTGTTCTTGGAGGAAGCTGTTAAGCAACTCTAAGTATTGGTCTTAGTCATGAGGGTCATGTCTAGGTATTGTCATGGAAGTGTGTCTTCCAAAGTCTATGTGATAGAAAAGATTAGGGAATCAAGTTGTTGATGCAGTGACGGTGTAGTTGACTGCTAGACATCATCGAGATGATTGGAAGTGAGATGGAGTCTCTTACCTAGGGAGGACTTAGGTAGAAGGGTCATTGGGTAGGGATTAAATTAGGTAGATTGTCAACTGGTCTGTTGAGTCTGTAATTTGATACTACTAATAGTGGACTTCCTTCCTGGCTTGGTATGCCCCCAGATGTAGGTTGGTTGAACCGAACTGGGTGAACAATTGATTGTGTTCATATTCTGTTTTATTGTCTTGTTCATGCAACAGAGTTTGATGTTGTGACATTGAACCTGACATCACATGTCTGTACCAGAATTTCATTTAGCCTTAACATTGTGGTTATTTTAAGTTTTTTTGGTACGTTTCTAAGTTAAGCACAATATTCCTTTTTATTTCAAAAATATTTGAAATCTTACACTAATTAAAATTTAGGTATATTTAATGTTGGTAATACCTAAACAATTTTCTACATATTTCAATTGAACGGACATCAAGTTATATATATATATATATATATATATATATATATATATATATATATATATATATATATATATATATATAACGTATCATATGAGAATGTTATTTTTATATGAGAACATGAGAATGAATTTGATTCATTAGATTTTAAAATAAATGGTGGAGATTATGTGTCAGTTTTTTTTTTCTCTCCTGCATCATTTATTTTAATAATGGAGGAGAGAGAAAAACAAAAACCACACATAATCTCCACCATTTATTTTAAAATCTAATGATTTAGATTCATTCTCATTTTCTTACATAAAAATTACATTCTTATAGGATATAAACCTATATATATATATATATATATATATATAATATGTTAGATTAACATAGGGTTTAAATTTCGAAACTTGAAGGGTGAAGTTCATAGCTTACATATAATATTTTTAAATAATCATTAATGTCATGTTAATTCATATAATATTGTTCTACTTTGATTTTATTAATTTTAAAATGGCCACTCGAGGAAAGAATGATGTAAAAATAATTTTAGAATAAAAGACATCGCAATCAAAAAATATCGCTATGATACCTTACTTGCACTAGAATATATACGTTCTAATAAAATTTACAATAAAATTCAATCATTAACAAATTATAATAAAATATAATTTATTATCCAATCTTATTGATCAAATTGTGACATGAGATATATTTATTCCTATATGATAAATGATTGGTTGAAAATGATAGAAGAGATACAACTTTTACGGGTTCATATTATTAACTTTGGAGGAATAACAACATGGAGGCTTGACGCATATAAGTGGTTGACAAATATCACCAAGATCTTTACAATAACGCGGTTTTGCTTGTACATTTCCAACTTGTACACATGCAATAGAAACAATTAAATCACAAACTTCAATAACATCTTCAATAAAATTTCCATCAAAATTAGGTAGGTTTGTAGAGAAAACCAAAATGGATATATAATAGTGATTTATTTTTTTAAAATCTTGCACTTACTTATAGGCATAGGGAGAATACGTGTAATATCTCGTGTTTCTTTAAATGCTCAATTTCATATTAGTTGAGATCAAATGAATTCCTATGTGCTCTGAAAGTTATCAGTTGAGATAATTAGAGTAACTAGTGAGCTCAGATTGACTTAATTAATATTAAGTATGGTACAAATAAGACATTTTGATAACATTAATAATGAGTCAATTACTCTAGTAGAACAAATATTAAGTATTATGATACCACTTAAGATATATGTTACTACCTTAATTATCAGTTGTGATTGACCTTTTATTAATTGGACAAAAGAGACATTTTGATAACATTAATAATGGGTCAATTACTCTAGTAGAACAAATATTAAGTATGATACCACTTAATATATATGTTACTACGTTTGTCATTGCTCGCTATCCACACAATTTTTCCTTTGTATTTTTCTCATCTATATGTTTTTCCTACCACACTTCATGTCCACATGTTCTACTACCCACCCTTACCAACTCTTAGTGTCATTATCTCTTTTGAAATGCATAAGTAGAATTCTTAACAGAGGAAACATAGAAATAAGAACATTGAGAAAAAAAAAAGAAAAACTTGTGGTAAGAAGAAGAAGAACAAACTTGGATCAACATACAAAGCTTGGATCATCATCATTATTTCATCTAATCTTTTCTCAACAACTTCTCTTCCTCTCTTACCAAGGTGGCTTCTATGAAGAAACTTGTGATTATTAGATTTTAGAGTTTATAGAAACATAGAATAAATATTGATGATTCTTGATGTGTTGTTATGCATTCTTCCATTACCCATGAGAAATTGCCATGATTCTTGTGTTCTTCATATTGTGGAATGTTATTATTGATATCATGATGTGTATGAGTGAAGAGTAAACATGGTTGCATATGTACATGCTTTGTTCTTGGAGTTGTGACAAAAAATCATGTGTATTGGGGTTGGTTTATGATTTGGACTGGTTTAGAATGGTCATGAGTGGAAGAAAGTGTGAAATTGCAAGAACCAAGATGACACTGGAAGCTTGCTTTAATCCGTAGATTGATCGCTGTAACTTGCATATCTTTTGGGCTTCTTCGAGTATGTTAAATCCTTCAGGTTGTGTCATGTACACATCCTCAAGAAGATTCCCATTAAGGAAAGCAGTCTTGACATCCATCTGCCATATTTCATAATCATGATATGCAGCGATAACAAGTAAAATCCGAATAGATTTAAGCATTGCAACTGGTGAAAAGGTTTCATCATAGTCTACACCATGAATTTGTTTATAACCTTTAGCAACCAGTCTTGCCTTATAGGTATGTACCTTACCATCCATGTCAGTCTTCTTTTGAAGACCCACTTGCATCCTATAGGATTAATTCCTACAGGAGGCTCTACCAAGGTCCAAACCTGGTTTGTGTACATGGAATCCATTTCAGATTTCATGGCTTCTAGCCACTTCTCAGACTCAGGACCAGTTATGGCCTCTTGATAGGTTACAGGCTCATCTTGATCCATGAGTAATACTTCACCTTGATCATTTATGAGATATCCATATCTCTCTGGTTGGTGACGTATCATGCTCGACCTACGCTGATCTTGTTCTACTTAAGCAGGTTGCTCTTCCACAACTACTTGTGGTTCCTGCTCTAATTCCTCCATAGGTGTATCAATGCTTTGTGATTCTTGAATTTCTTCAAGCTCTACTTTCCTCCCACTGATTCCTTTAGAAATAAAGTCCCTTTCCAAGAAAACTCCAGTTCGAGCGACAAACACTTTGCCCTTAGAAGGATTGTAGAAGTAATACCCTCTTGTTTCTTTAGGATACCCCACAAATAAGCATTTGTCAGATTTGGGCTCAAGCTTAGTTGAAATTTGTCGTTTTACATAAACTTCACAACCCCAAATCTTCATGTAAGATATATGTGGTTTCTTACCACACCATATTTCATATGGTGTCTTTTCAACCTTTTTGGATGGAACACGGTTAAGTGTGTAAGCTGCTGTCAGTAGTGCATGTCCCCAAAAGGAGTTTGGAAGATCGGCATGACTCATCATGGATCGGACCATGTCTAACAAGGTTTGATTTCTTCTCTCAGATACACCATTCCATTGTGGTGTTCCAGGAGGAGTGACTTGGGATAGAATCCCACACTCTTTTAGATGGTCATCAAACTCTAGGCTTAAATATTCACCGCCTCGATCTGATCAAAGAGTTTTAATATTCTTACCTAGTTGGTTTTGTACTTCATACTTAAATTCCTTGAACTTTTCAAAGGATTCAGATTTGTGTTTCATTAAATAGACATAACCATATCTACTGAAATCATCGGTAAATGTGATGAAGTATTGAAAACCTCCTCTGGCTGGTATGTTCAGTGGTCAACATACGTCAGTGTGTATGAGGGCCAAAAGATCATTAGTCCTTTCACATTTTCTTGTGAATGGGGACTTTGTCATCTTTCAAATTAAACAAGATATGCATGTATCATATGATTCGTAATCAAAAGAGTCCAATATTCCATCTTTATGGAGTTTGGAGATGCGTTTCTCATTTATATGGCCTAAGCGACAATGCCAAAGGTAACTTGGATTTAACTCGTTAGGTTTCATCCTTTTAGTATTAATGTTATAAATTGGCATTTCAAGATCAAGGACATATAATCCATTGTTCATTTGTCCAGTAGCATAGAATATATCATTCAAATAAATAGAGCAACAATTGTTCTTTATTATAAATGAAAAACCAAACTTGTCCAAACAAGAAACGGAAATAATATTCCTACTAATTGCAGGTACATAATAACAGTTCTCTAACTGAATTATTATACCACTAGGTAAAGTCAAAACATAAGTTCCTACGGCTAAAGCAGCAACCTTTGCTCCATTTCCAACTCGTAGGTCGACTTCACGTTTTGCCAAATCTCTACTCCTTTTTAGTCCCTGTACATTGGTACAAATGTGAGAACCACATCCAGTATCTAATACCCATGATGCAGAAGTAGATAAATTTATTTCTATAACAAAAATACCTGAAGTCGAAGTCACCACTCCATTCTTCTTATCTTCTAGGTACTTTGGGCAGTTTCTCTTCCAATGTCCGGTCTTATCGCAATAGAAGCAAGTGCCCTCCTTTGCTATACCTCCACTAGGCTTCAAAGCAAGGGTAGTATGTTTGGGTTTGGAAACTTCCTTTCCTTTCCATTTACCAACCTGCTTGGTGGGCCTTTTGTTGTGTTTATTTCCATTACTGACCATCAGAATGGATTTCCCTTTTGTCTTCAGGTTTTGCTCAGCAGTTCTTAACATGCTTAGCAATTCAGGAAGAGTTTTGTCCATGTCATTCATGTTGAAATTAAGGACAAATTGACCGAAGCTTTCTGACAACGATTGCAGGATCAAATCATTCGCAAGCTCCTTTTGAGGGCAAATCCCAATCTTTTAAGATTCTCCACATACCCAATCATCTTGAGTACATGGGGACCTACTGGGGTTCCCTCAGAAAGCTTGGCTTGAAAAAGGGCTTTTGAAACTTCAAACCTTTCATGCCTTGCCTGCTCTTGATAGAGCATTTTCAGATGTTCGATCATATCGAACGCTGCCATGTTTTCATGTTGCTTTTGCAATTCAGAATTCATGGTAGCCAGCATGAGGCATGCAGTTTCATTGGCATCATCGACATGCTTCTTATAAGCATCTCTTTCAGCCTTAGGAGCAGAACTAGGAGGTTCCTCATCAGGAACAGGTGTCTCTAAGACATACAACTTTCTGTCATGTTTGAGGATAATCCTCAGATTTCGGTGCCAATCCAAAAAATTTGTCCAAGACAATTTTTCCTTATCCAGGATTGTTCGCAAAATGTTATTAGATGTGTTTGTTGTCATGGTAATCTAAAAAATGGAATGGAAAAATATAAGTATCATAACATATTAAATTAGGCCTTTAATTAAATATGCTCCCACTATTTTACTCAAACCAAATGACCCTCATCATTTGATTCGGAAAATCCCGTTGGAAGATTTTCTAGTGGATCGAGATCCATATTTCACTTTGTTTTAAGTCAACGTTATGCTGATTACACAAAACTTAGCTATTTAGGTAGGAACTCCTTCCAATTGTATCCAATACAATTCTCAAATATTTCAGTTGGGTGAATAACTCCTTATTCCAATCCATCATATGGACTATTCCCAACTCTTGCTTCTAAACGCATATAATCTTATTATATTTTGTTTAGTTAAGTTTGACCCATTATTTTAGAAATTCGATATTACAATTATCCCATCGCACCTTACTAATATAGAACATGCACCCCGCATTAGGCGAAACCTACAATATTCGATACTAGTCTTGATGAGTTCTAAAACTTGGAAGGCAAAAACTTAATATTTTTTTGAGGGATTTTTAATTAGATTGATCTCACCGGCTTATTTATCATATAAATCGTTCCTCACACATGCATACAATATATATCAACATACATACATACAAATGAAACAGTTATGGCCCCTATCGCAATTGTTCTCCCAAGCCAATGAGAGAACTTAAGCTAAACCTCATAACGATCTTCACTTCTCCATGCAAGATCTCCAAGGCTGTCCTTCTTTGTTTTGTAGTATTCTCTTTCTTTATAATAATACATTACATAAAGGAAACTCGTCTTACATACGAGGGAGTGAGATGAGAAAAGAAGTTACATGATGAGAATAAGAGAGAGGCACGACACGCAGGTCGTATTTATAGAATCCAAAGCAAAGAAAAATAAACTAAGGCCATAACTGATCACCACAAGAAAAATAATAAATAAATTTTATTATTATTAATTTAAATCCTATTTATTAAATAAATCAAATTAAATTTTCGGCGAATGCATGACCTAAAGCGCAAACTGCATTGACGCAACATTTGCGCCGTCATACTGCCTGTGACGACCGTCACACATTAGCCCATGACGACCGTCACAAAGCTATGGCGACCGTCACACCTGAAACTATGAAGACCGTCACACTAACAGAACGCGTGACTTTTGATCGTAGACCTCTTTGACGGCGCAACCCTTGTACCGTCATAAACCTTGATGCAACAATTTCATACCATCAAAACACCATGATCAATAATTCAGTATGATTGATCCGTATGCTATCGCTTCACCATACTAAAGTCGGATTCCGAAGCAGATAACCACAGATCGCTCAATCGAATGATAATCATTACGTGATTTGAACTAACGAAATAAAATAGTATATCCAATATACCATCTTTGCATCAAAGTTAATCATATCACATATGAATTAGATCGATCATATATGTGTAACTTATGGACGATTGACATATCGCTGCTTCACCATACTATTGTTGGATTCCGAAGCATAGTCAATATCAATCATCCAAACCGTACACAATTTGATGCCAAAAAATTCAATATCTGGATTTGATTTAATTTTTTTACGTGTTTTAATCCAATTAAAACAAAAATGACAAAAAATAAACAATTACCAGACTCATGGTTTCGTAAGTGGCTCTGATACCACTGAAGGGAAATTTGTGATCTAAACGCAGCGGAAAATAAAATTTTCCCTTTAGAGATCCTTACGAAAGATCATGATCTGTGATAGAAAGGTTACCTCTTGTGGCGATGAAACCTTTGATTCCAAATCTATGGATGATCACGAGCGTTGTACGATGAACAACGCCTCTACTCAGTCCACACGAACAGCTTCCTTCAGTCACAGTGCTAGCTGATTACGATTGAAGGTTTTGAGTGAGGGAGATGAAAAATAGAATACGGTCAGGGTTTCAACAACAACAACAACAACAACAACAACAACAACAACATTTGAGCTTCTTCACAAGGGTTCTATTTATAGAACAACTTGTGTGGGCTACAAGCTAAAAAGCCCAACTCAATAATAATATTATTATATTATTATAATAACTATTATTATAATAAATATAATTGTATTATTATTATATTTTATAACTATTATAAAATTAATAATAACTATTATTATATTACATGGTACCTTATCAAATTCAGTATTCCATTCAAGTGCACCGTACCTTACGGTGTTCCTTATTTACTCTATCTCTTCTCCAACTGTCCTTATGTGTGTGATCCTGTAGGATTTCGTGACGTTGACAATTATATTAAATCTTGTATTTAACATAATAAACAGTGAGTGGTATCTAGCAACACATCACTGCTACCCAAGTCACAAAATTGTCATGTAATCTGACAAACCTTTTGTGATAGTACTTTTGTGTACAATTACCCTTTTGCCCCTATGTCTATATTGAACACAAGGCATATACTGTGTCATCCTTGTCCAGTTCAATATTGGGCCCTTAGACATTTATCCTGTTATGCAGGATGGGCAAATTCCATCTAGGCTACTCATGTCCCTCAGCATGCTTTGTGAAGTACCCATCAATTATCTTTATGATCATCCAGTTACGGACAATGTTTGATCAGCAATAAAGTATTTTACTCTACATCTAGGGTACATAGTAGTTTCAGGTCGAAGGGTGGTATAAACCACTATCACCATGAGAGTAACTTATGACACTTTGCATAACATTCTATGTAGTACTCTCATAGTGGGTCAATTCAGTATAAATATTACTCCTAATATTCATACCTATGTCAAGACTTGATAACTCCTTATCCATGATCCATGAGATTTGATCATAAGTCTATCTACATAATAGTCTTAATGCTTTAAGGCTATCCCATTTCACATTAAAGCTCGACTATGGATGCTTTAAGAATAGTGTTCTTATGTTTAATGGAATCTCATGATTAAGTCATACTTAATGTTTCATTAAACAAACTAGCTATTCTAGGGACTTTATCATTTTGGAAAAACAAACATAATAAAGAAATGCCTTTTATTATTAATAAATAATTTGATACAAGTACCAAAAGTATTGGCCTCTAGGGCTTACACCAACACTCTGGAGTGGGAGGACGCGCACTTCGCGCTAGGCACGGACGCCTACGTCGTGAAACATGGTGATCTGTCCGAGGACAAAGGGGCGTATGCCAAGCTGGTCGAGTATGTCACCAGCTTCACCCGGGGAGAATGTGTAACTAGGGACGGAAATTACGTCCTCGACACGCGGGGCCGTGTTGTAACTGAACCCTGTTACATCAACACCAAGGCTCTCCTCGAGTGCAAGTCCCCGAAGGAGGCGAAGAGGTTTTTAGGTAGTAGCCTATCGTTTTACTCGAGCATCCTCATTACTTTGTTTTCCTGTGCTGACTTGTTTTTTGTTCTGTTGTAGGTCATATGTCGAATGCCACCGAGTGCCCAAGCGTAGAAAGGGTCGTATTCGCAAGGTTATCCAGAGGGCGGTGCCCATCGGGGTGACGAGCGGCTCCTCTTTTCCCCAGTGCGGTCAGTGTCCCCCTCCGGAGGGTACTCTTGTCAAGAAGGCCAAGACCCAGGGACCCGTCCTCGTGGACCTCGAGGGGCCTGTTCCGTCGGAGAAATTCTTGCTTCCCGCCTGTCATGTTCAGCGGAACTTCTTTGGGGGAAGCCCTCCTGTCATTGCGGAGGCCGAGGCGAAGGCAGTCCTGGGAATGGACGAAGCGGCCAGGAAAGAGGCACTTGTCGAGGACCTGACGGCTATGTTGCGAGTCTTCGAGATTGCCTTGATTTTGAACGAGGGGACCTCCTCTGCTTCGGAGTTGCAGAAGCTAAAGGACGCCAATACTGTCCTCGAGAAGGAGAAGAACAAGGCCGAGGTCACTCTGCAAGAGGCCCAAACCAAGTGTGAAAATTATGCCAACGTCCTTCAAGAGCTGAACGTTTAATCCTGTACACCGCACCCACAATGCACCACCTTGCACCCTCGCTTTTTTATCCGTTTGATCACGTACACACACATCCACACGGGTGAGATCCGAGGGTCCACGATGGACCCTCTCTCCCTTTATGCACTAGATCCCTCCGTTCATTTTCTTTTTTTTCTTTTAACCCTTTTTTTATAATCTAATTTTTGTTTTTTTATAATAAAAAAAACAAATAGTTTTAATCTAAGAATATAACTTAATTTTTTTTTATGTATAACTAATTCCATATTTTAAAAGAGCTTTTTTAATTAGTAAAACCTTTTTTAATAAAAACTATTTTATTTAAAAATACTAAAATTAAAAACCCTTTTAATTAATAAAAACTCTTAATAACTTTTTTCTCTCTTTTAACAAAACTTTAAAACCAGAATATTAAAACTTATTTAAATAATTAAAACCTGTTGAAAATAATATTAAGCATAATTCTAAAATAAATGAACCTTTTATAGTAAACCTAAAAATCAACTTTTTTTCTTAAACCGTTCTCCGTCAGAATCTCTCCCACGAATGAGTGAATCGTACGTTGTGTGTTTTAATATCTTGTTTGTGATTGATAGCATGCTCTGTTTATGCACTTGTTGGCTTGTTATTGATGTTTGATATATGCATTACTTTGTATTCAAACCTTTCAAAACATGAAAACTCTCGATCCAACGTCGAGCCCCTTTTCTACCATTTGTAAGTCGATCGCTTTCGGGCATCGCCATCAACCTTTTTGGTCACCATACACAATACTAGCCCACCTTTGCTAGTGCGCACAAACTAATCTATGTTAGTCGTCCCCTCGATAATTCCAAAGGAAGGTCACCCAATATTGACTCAACGTCATAGGACTAACTTTAGAACCCTTGGCCTTAGGATTCGGAGTCGCCGTACTCCACGTCTCGCCGCAGACGCCTAGAATCTTAGCCTTAGGATCGGAGTCCCCGTACTCCAAATAAATGCTCCGCCGTGAACATTTATAAGCCTACCCCTCTTAAACCAACTACAACTTTAGAGTCACCGTACTCTATGTAATGTCTTGCCTTAGACATTACCTCCCCCTTGGAACCTTGACCACGTCAAGAAGTTCCTCTTCTCAGAACTACGCATACTCTGATTCTGTTCCCCTTAGGATGCGTAGGCACACGATGCGATATCTTGCCGAGTATACTTAGATACTAACCCCTAGGGTATCAACCTTTTAGCATAGCACCCTTAGCAAGCGAGTAGTAGATAACATAAATATAAAACAAGAGGTTCCCGTAGGGTACTACAGACGTTTAGGATGCTAATACCTTCCCTAGGCGTAACCAACCCCCGAACCTTAGATCTTAGGTTTTTTCGCTTTTGAACCTTTCCTTTGGATAAATCAAAGACGGTGGTGAACACTTAAAGAAATATGATCCTAGTTAATTTAATAACTATGGCATCTGATTCTCACGGCAACAGAAATGGCGACTTCAATGGGGAAAAGAATAAAGAGGGTTCCCCCTAACTTGTTATTTATGTTATCTGTTTATACTTTTATATATCTGTATACTTGTTTATCTGTTTGCTTGGATCTTCTGTTTGACAGGGTTGTTACACTTGAGTGGTGAGATAAGTCCTAACCCGGACTTGAGAGCACATATAAGATAGGATCGTGGATCTAGTCAAGGAGATTTCGAGGGAGTAATCCCAAAGAAGTTGATTTGAGGTTCCATACTTAGTTGAGGCTCTCTCGAAGGTGGTATTTGTTGAACGAGCTATCGTGAATACATTACTACTTTCGACCTAGGAGCCCAGGATATTGAGGACTGTAGTTACCTTTAACCCAACTTGGCCTTTTAGGATGTAGTTCGATGACTATGAGGGAGTAATCCTGAAATGGTTGATACGTGATACTACACTCAGACGAGATTCTCTTGAGAATATTGTTGACTACCAAGTAATTGGAAAATCGATAATATCCGAAAGATGAGTTGTAGACTCTGGGAACTTTGTAGAACCCGTTCGGCAGGTACAATTAAAACCATAGTACATACCTTGGGAAGGGTAAACCTTGACTCCACGCTCGTGACCTCTCAACCTAAGGCTCTGTTTGTTTGCTTGTACCTTTGTGCCTATGTGAATATGTGCTTATCTATGGTTGCTGCATTCATACATCTCATAAGCATCATATCATAAAGATTCATGGAACTTAGCGCTATTTGTAGACATCATAGGGGGATATCATAGACTCTGAAAAAGAAAGAAAACGTTGCAGTACACTTACAAGAGTCATGACCTGGATGATCTAGGGAGACTAGAGACTTTGCTGGCAAATGAAGAAAGGTTCAAGACCAGATATGGGAAGTCATTATCTCTGTTCTACCACAGTCTATCACCATTCCTGATTACTAGTTGGTGCCAACTCGTGAAGAATATTCTTAGTTGATGGAGTTACTACTTTAAGACAAGTATCCATTTCTCAATTTCAGTTAATATTCGAGCTAAGATAACTACAAAAGGAGGAATTTTTGGGAAGAACCTATTTCTTGCAAGAAATGGAAAGCTCAAGAAGACGTCTCCCATTCTAATCATCAGTCAACACTTCGTCGACAAGCTTATTCTAGAAGAAGCTCAGTTGGAAGAAAGAAGTCAAAGGATTCAAGAAGAGCGTTGGAAGAGTCTCTTTAGATCCATCATTATTAGCTTTTATTTAACTTTGCGTTATGACTGTTGTAAGGCGTACAAACGCGTTTTTATTTTGTAATAAATCAGTCTTTAGTATTCCGGTACTAATGATTGTAACTGACTTTTTTATGATTCTTAAAACAAGCCTTTTGGTATTCCGCAATGATTATAAATAGCTGAGTTTCCATGAATCTTGTTGCATAGCATTCGCATTATCTTTTCTCTCTCTATCAAGGAACTCAAAATTGTTTCCAAGCATTGTACGATGGATTACGAAAAGAAAGGAATTTTGCCGTACACCTTCAAGGTTTTGGATGTTGAGCAGTTAAGGGAACTAGGAGGTCAGATCAAAGATCCTGAGGCGTTCACTACGAAGTATGGAAAGATCCTCCTTCTCTTGCATGTCCGAGTAGTTGCTGGTTTATTAGAGACGCTGGTCCAACTCTACGACCTGATCTATCACTGTTTCATCTTCCAAGATTTCCAGTTAATGCCTACGTTGGAAGAGTATTCCGCTCTGTTGGGTATCCCTGTCAAAGATTCACCTTCATTCTCCGGTGGAGAAGGAAGACCTAGCCAAGAAGACAGCGCAAGAGCGACGTGCATAAAGTTGAGATCCGAACTCATATGAGGTTCAGAGGAGGAATTAATGGTTTGCCTGCCCAATTCTTGTCCGAAAAAGCTCGACATTTTGCTAGTGTAGGGAACACTGGAGCGTTCGAGCACATCTTCGCACTGCTGGCCTATGGATTATCCTTGTTTCCAAATGTTGAAGATCTCATCGATGTCCACGCGATCAGGATTTTCATGCCCAAAAATCCAATTCCTACATTGTTAGCCAATGCGTACCATTCTATCCACTTGAAGGCTTTGAAGGGAGAAGGTCGGATTACTTGTTGCACCGCTATCCTCTATAGGTGGTTTATTTCGCACCTACCGAGGTCTACCGATTTCTGGGATGTGAAAGATGGTTCAGAATGGCCCGTGAAGTTCATGGCTCTTACTCACTCGAATATTATTTGGCATGATCCGATGTATGGAGGAATCCTCGTGATTTATAGCTGTGGAGACTTTCCCAATGTGCCTCTTCTTGGTACAAAGGGATGTGTAAGTTGCAACCCCGTGCTCGCCCGTTGTCAACTGGGGCACCCAATGGAAAACGTACCCGATCCAGAAAGCCTGACAAGACTTTTTCTCTATCAAGGAAAGAACCTGAATTTGAAAACCAGAATTGTGTTTGTGTGGCGTCGCATAAATAGGCAAAGAAGGACAGCAACAACGAATCCCGTTTGCTCAGTTACTGAAAAGTGCTTAGCCTGGGCACGTGAAAAGGTTCTCATGCTGAGAATGCCTTATCCTCGTCCCAAACCTCCTGTGGTTAAATCAGATGAAGTTTTGAAGTTGAAGGATGAAATAGAGATGCTTACCTTGGACAAAGCAAAGATGCAACACCAGATCGACAGACTGATGGAAGAACTCCGTGGAAGACAAGGGGCATCATCTAGTGGATTAGACTCTTAGTTCCATTAATTTCTGTCGCTTATGGAATAAAACTTTGGAGGTGTACTGGCCTTTTGAAAATTTTAATAAAATGTTATATCTACAACGACTGCAAATGTGATTTCGAGTTCCTTGATAGTTTCATCCTCGCATTTGCATCTCATATCATTTGCCTTTGCATTTTGCATTTCCTTCCCTTCTGTTTGTTTCCGTGATCTCGTCCATCCTCTGTTCATGACCTATCTGTTGAGTTCCCTTCAGCACTCTTTGGACTGGAAGCCGATTTTTGAAAGATCATGAATTCAGAAGAGCATAGCCAATTTGCGACCAGAGCGGATCTTGAGTTCAGTCATCTTGTGGAAGCTATACAGCCTTGGAAATGAAAGATGTTAATACTCAAAGGATTGTTGTGAACAACGTTACCCAAGCTCAATCTGTGTCGATCCCTGTTGAGGACCGGGATACACAAGAACATACTACCATCCAGGATAGACATTCTCCTTTTGATGCTATGGAATATCGTAGCCTCGCATTCTCAGAGCCAGATTCCCAAGAGGTGACCCCTGAAGTGAAAACTGAAGATCCACGAGATGTTGAGATTTTGAAAAAATGTCGTGCTTTAGAAAAGAGACTTGACGCCATTAAGGGTTATGACGTTGGTGATCTGAACGCCTTGAATATGTGTTTGGTACCCGACCTTGTAATGCCTCCAAAGTTCAAGACACCAAATTTGAGAAGTACAAAGGGGACAGCTGTCCAAAGCAGCATCTGGTGGTGTTTTGTAGAAGAATGACGTCGTATGTCCGTAACGAACAACTTATGGTCCACTGTTTCTAAGACAGTCTGAGTGGGGCATCATTAAATTGGTATATGTAGCTAGAGAGTAGCGACATCCAATCATGGCCAGACCTTGCTAATGCTTTTGTGAAGCAATACAACTATAATCTTGACTTGGCTCCCAGTAGCCTGCATTTGCTAGACTTATCTCAAAAAGACAATGAAACCTTCAGAAAGTATGCTCAAAGGTGGAGAGAAGTAGCATCTCGCGTTCAACCGCCACTCTTAGATAAGGAATTGGTTGACTGGTTCGTGGATACTTTGCAAGGCCCGTACCACAAAAAGCTGTTTAGCATTGTGACAACTAATTTCTCTGATGTGGTAATAGCCAGAGAGCGCATCGAGATTGGTCTTAAGAAAGGAAAATTCGAGGTACCTTAAACATCTGAGCCACTGAGAGTGAATCAATCGTCAGTTCTCAAGAAAATAATTCCATTGGGGAGTATCCCATATATCAGTTTCGGCGCTCACGCAACTCAAGTGCTCGGAGTAAGCTGTCTTTGGGGTCTCTACATTAGACACCTTTCTCTCTTCAGGGGCAGTATTCTTCTCCAAATCGAATACCTCCTCGGTATCGACAGTCATACCGCCATCGGCCGCGTCAACATGCCAGACAAAGACTAAAGAAGCCGAGACATTTCACTTTGCTACCAATGCCATACAGTCAGTTCTTGCCAGATTTAATAAAAAGTGGTTTGATAGTGCCAAAGGAGCTGAAGCAGTGCCTTTTCCATACCCACCAGGTTTTGACCCTAACGCCTGATGTGACTATCATGATGGGGCACCGGGGCATTCAACTGACGACTGTAAGGTACTTCCGAGTAAGGTTCAGACTCTGCTAGACTCTGAAATGATTTCACTCACGCCTCATGGTGTTCAAATCAATACTCCTTCACCCAATCACGTGGGTTCATCAGTCCTAGTTATGGGAGAATTTACCGAGAGTGGATATGAAAATGATCCTCAGAACGATCTCGAAAGTCGATTTTGAAAATGGTTAGCTCAAGTGGCAAATAAAGAGGAAATCAGTCCCAGAAGTATCAGACTGTTTAGTTATTTTCATTTTATCGCTTCCCTTGATTATTAAAGCATGTCTACATGTGAGAACTTGTTATTTTGAATGTTTAATGCAACAATAATGTTTGTTTCGAAGAAATCCATTCGCTTCACTCATTTTTAAAACTGTTTACTGTTTTATAATGCCAATACTACTGAATGGAGGATGATGATAAAAACGCAATCATCTCCTGCCGTATGCTTTTGAACAAAAACCCTTCTAATGATATAAGGCAATGTTTCAAACACCAGAGATAACCTCTCGTTAACCCTTTTGAGCCTCGAAATCAAAAGACCTCATTTTTTAACCTGGGGCAGGGTAACTCTCAAACAAAATAACCGAGCTTCCAAACTATCAAAATAAGAGTGGGTACAAGTAAGCTTTGACCCTCAACTTTCAAATAACTTCACAAAAAGGGTTGGGTACAAACAAACTTTGACCTTTATACCTTTTTGCTTCTTAAACCAAATCACTACTTACAACCTACAAAAGACCTTATTGAAGGAAGGTTCATTTCAAAAGCATACTCGATGAGATAATGTTTCCTGACTCCTAAGAGCTACGCTTAAAGTTCGCATTGGCTTTATAAGAAAGAAAAATAATGTCATATCCTAACTAGTGGTTTAGTCACAAGTTTGCGATATGCTTTCTCCATAAAACTTCAAGACAGACATGAAGTTGTGCTAGCAGTTTCAGAATTTGCATTTTCTGCATGGTAATATTGCTTAATATCATAGAAGCCTGCCTACAAACAGCTACGAGGAGTTCAATGCCCGATTGGAACTTTGTTGAAGATGGTTTTATATCTTAAGACAACCAATTTGGGGCATATTACCTGAAGACTCACCTGAACAGAGGCAAGATGTTTTTTCAGTTTGTTACCTTCACAAACTGACTTACCTAAGGGGCTGATTTTGAATATTCAATGTACAGAATATTGTCTATCTGAGCCAGTTACGTCGAGATTCTACAAATCTCTTAAGAGTTGAAAGACACTAGGTTATTTTGAATGCTGAGTTTTCTGTAAAATCCTTTTGAGATGACTCCTTTTCAGAATCAGGCAATCTAGGACAGTTGGGAATTGAAGACTTCTTCAACATTTGTTATTTGAAAATGGCGACGACCATGCAAGTTAAAGCTACATTAACTTCATAGCATTCTTCACCTAATTTCCCTAAGAGTTCATGTTTCTAATGGTATGATATTCCCTAGCATATTCTCACTACAAGAAGTCATGACGATTCCCCAATGAATCATTATTTCAAGCAATTCTGACAAGATCGGTACAAAATTTCAGCATCTGATTGACCTAAGGATCCCCAGTGAATCTCCTTGGCATCAACCTTCCCCGATGAAGAGAGTGTTTATTTCACTCTTCACTGTCTTCCCAGGATTTCAATTTTCCTCAACAGGGATGTTCATTTCATCCCCACCGAAGTCTAGGCTCTGACGTCTGCAACTACAAATCTGGTACAAGCTTCCACAACGAAGCAGTGGATATTTATCTTATCCTCGTGAAGCCTCGTCTATGGCATATACTACTACATTCTCACTTCAGATTATCTCAGTTACAACGAATATTTATTTCATTCCCGTGGCATCTACTACTTCATTTCAGCTCACTTCAGGTTATAGTGGATATTTATTTTATCCTCATCGAAGTCTCTCTGATCACGACTTTGATCCGTTCCCAGTGGATGCTACTCTCATCCAGAATAATCATATTTTATCTTGACGATCCCTAAGTGAATTCACAATATTACATCCCCAAATGGATTACTATCTCCCCAAAGAAGTTGGAACTTTTGGCTCCACATATGGATTTTATACAAGCTTGACAGATGTATCTCTCATGCAGAGGATGAACGGGCTTCCTCGACGAGATGATTTTTATTTCCTTTTTCGTTCGTTCATTTTGTCAGCATGAGCATAAGCATGACATGACATCATATGCATCGCATTCGTGCGTGCTTGCCTTATGTTTATGCTTGTCGCTTTATCCTTATCTGTGATTATGTTTGCACCAAGTTTAAGGTTTGTCCGATCTCTCCAAGTAGATTTGTCAACCCTTAGGCAGAAAATGCTAACCTTTCAAAATTCCCCACCGAGTTCGACCCTCATGGACGATGGTTATTTCAGTTGTCTTTTCCCATGATTGGATAAGATAAATCCCCATTCGAGTTCATTCCTCGATGGTGGGTTTTGTTTGACAGCTTCTTTCTAGTTTGATCCTAGATTGAACTTTGGTCTTTGACAACTTGCCTTCAGGGCGCCAAGCTGGGTTTAAGCGTGCACTTATGTTGCTCTATGCCTCGCCGTGGGTACCTTTTTTCGAGTCGCCGTGCTCTATGCTATATTTTGCCTCGTTGTGGGTACATTATTTTATTTCGAGTCGTCGGGCTCCTTGCTATTTTTTATTTTGAGTCGCCGTGCTCCTTGCTATTTGTTTTTATTTCGAGTCGCCGTACTCCATGTTATATTTTGTGAGTCGCCGTGCTCCATATCTGTTATTGGTGGTGTGTAAGTCCCGTGCAACGATAAGTCACAGGGCGTTTTCCCATGATGTCCATTTACTTGGCATACAGAGGAGTTTAATTACCCTGTATGTTTTCTGATGGTTCCTGAAGATCCCGTTCGATCTCTTCATTTTAAGGAATTTCCAGAATTTTATTTCTTGATGGTTCCTGAAGATCCCGTTTGATCTCTTCATTCGTGGAATTTCCAGGCGTGGGATGTTATTTCTTATTGAAAACTCTAGCATGGTGTTTGCATGATCCTACCGCCATGTGGATCCTGCCTTATCTTTTTGTATCTTAGATATCAACTGGTCACGCTTGAACCTGCTGGGTTGCCGCCTTCAGAATCCCCAGTGTTGTTTTCCTTTCCCTAGTGCGTCTGGTCGTCCCCAGTGAGTTTATTACTCGTGGTGTTCGCGTTCCTCTCCACGTTGGCTTCTGTTTTTGTTTACATATCGTGTTTATCATCCCATCATATTCATCATGCTAGAGTTCATGGCATGCCCACATTCATAGGATAAGTTTTGTCCATAACATTGCATGTCATTGCATCTAAGGGCAAAATTTTTGGTTATCTGTATTTAAATATCTTTCACCGTGACCTATTGAAGATTTCATCGTTCATGTCATCCGGTGACGATATTTAAATAGGGGCAACTGTTGTACCCCAAAATTTTCCCTTAGATTCATTGATCGTCTTCATAACATTTCTATGTCAATCATTCGTGCATAACTAACCGCTTTATCTAGATTTTGCTTGTTTGTTTCATTTGTGAACACAGGTACTGATGCAGAAGATTCAAGGTCTTCAAGGCCGTGCTGTGTGTGTGTATGTGGAGGATCTCTGGTCCTTGCAGCTGTGTTGGTTTGTGTCTTCGCCTCTGATCCCTAAACCACTACCAAAGCCTTTCTTCCCTCACATTTCTCAGAAACCTTCCCCCTATAGAAGATAAGTCCTTGTACCCAATGGATATGATGATTGATCCCTAAAGACTGGTCACTGGTTGGATGGCAATTATACTGCAAGATGGCATCTCTCCCCCCTCCATCAGCTCCTCAAGGCTAAGTGATGTGTTTGCTTTTGTTTTCAATATCGTTCATCAAGGAAGTTCAATTTGGGAAGAAATTAGAAGTCTTGATTCAAGTATGAAGCTCATGCCCTCTGTTTCCAGAACAATTATTTGTTTCTTGAAGCTATCAAGTACCTTTTCAAGCAAGTTTGAAGATCTGAGAAATTAATGTTCAAGATACCTTGACCATTGATAGAAGGATTAATCAATTTCTATGAACGACATTCGTTTTATGGGATGCCTATCTCCCTTTTAAAGCGCAAGTTTTTTAGTGGAATTATGATCAAGAGAGTTTCATTTGGAACTTATCACCAAAGGCTTAAGTTTCTAAGTTTAAAGTCAAGGCATGCAAGGTTCAATTTGAGTTCAATTTGTGTTGAATTTCCAAACCATGAGAACAAGTTACCTTTCCTTTCCGAGATTCATATTCATCATAAGGTTACAAGTTGTTACAAAATTCAAGGTTTAAATTTGAATTTCAAGAATTAAAGTGCAAGAGTTGATTTGAAAATTAAAACCAAGGGTTTGAAACAGAATTCATGAAGATATATTTTTAAAGTGTTTTATCAAGAATAGCTTAAAGTTCATGACTTAAATCTTGTTATCTTCCATATAAGTGACACAAATTCAAGGACCTTTTGCAAGTCAAACTCAATCCCAATCTTATTCAAAATCCAAGTTTACATGCCAAATTCCCATTCAACTTCAAGTCATCATTATCCAAGGTTCAAAGTTCTATTGTCAAGTTCAACTTCAACTCAAAGCATTATTCTAAGATTCAAGTTCAAACATCCAATACGTGAAGGATTTAATGATAGAATTTACAAATTCAAGATGTTTCCAAAAAAGGTTCACATGATTTCTAGACTCAAAGGTATAGAATTCAAGAATGTCACGTATCCAAGTGTGTGGTACAAGATCTTGAAACTCCACTCTAAGGTACAAGTCATTATAACTCGGAGAATTACAAGAGCAAGTTATGATAATGAAAAAATGTGATGGATCCAACGGCCAACAAATCTGTCTCGGCGCACATTCCCAAATACAGGCTCGGTCACTTCTTCACTTAGCTTATTTGCAATCTCTCATTGCCATAAAGAGCTTTACTTGGAGACTTCATGGGGATTTCACTTTAATTACAACAGGGGCCCCATCCAAAACTAGCTTGTCCAGTACATTAAAGGTCAAATTAGGAAGCTCTTAACTATCATAATCAATTCAATTTTCTTCAATAGCAGCCTTTCAGAAACACGCTAACCAACTGTTCAAAGAATCAAAGAGGGAAATCACTTATCATCATCCAGTCACGAAACATGCTTCAGACAACTTTAAAATTTTCCAAAATAGTACACAAGCATGTCAAAGGAAAGATGGAAAGGAATTCATCACCATGTTACACATAGTCAAACACAACATTAATTGAGAATCAACAGTCTTCAGATTTTGAAAGTAGGCAGACGGTGTTTACTTTCTTCCCAAACCCAAGCCAAACATGTCCCTTCGAAAATTGAAGCTATTCATTGAGTTACAAACATGCTAAAACCGAAAAGGAAAGAATTCGAAAGTGTTGGAACAATGTCTGAAATAAAATGGGAGCGTATTCATCATGAAATTATGTGTTCAAGGCAAAAATCCCAATTCATAAATCATTCCCAAAGCAAGATCAGACAGGATTTAAAGCATTCAAGACAGCTGCAAAGTTTTCCAAAACAACACTTGACAATGCAATTAACCACATTCAAGTTCAATGATTCACTTTCAATCATTCTAGGCCTATATAAAGAGGATTCACACGAGAAGCAGACAGGGGGTCATTCATCAGTTCATCAGAAAACCATTTTCATCATACACCAAGCCATTCACAATTTGCACGACAAAAACATCATCAATGCATTACATCATACCAGAAAATTAAAAAAAACTCACATACATACATCAGTTCACACCAGAGCTACACCAAACCACCAAGCTCATAACCTCATAAACTAATTCGTACCAGAAACCTATCCCCAAAATCATTACAGAAACCATATCAGTACACAAACCATTCAAACTCACATAAACAAAATCACAAACTCATACCAGAAAATTCACAAACACACGCAGTGAAACATAGAGCAAAACCAACAACGACACACATACACACATCAAAAGAAGGAGAAGAATTCGCGAAAGAGTGAGTACCTGACTCAATCGATGCAGCGATGGACGACCCTTTTCCTTTACCTCCTTTATTTTCTTTTTCGCATTCTCCGATCTTCATTGTAAATGTAATCAAACTCATAGTGGATTGGGGTACGGGTATGTTGGGGTTAGGGTTTGTGTTTATTTATGTTTGAATTAGGGAGAGACGGGAGAGACGGAGCGGCGGCGCGTGAAGGGGTTCCTCAAACCCTAATTTAATCTTTTGAGAGAAGACGAACGAGAGGGAACAAGAGAGTGGGATTCGTTCCATTATTTTGTTGTTTCACTGCTTTAATCCTGTACACCGCACCGACAATGCACCACCTTGCACCCTCACTTTTTTATCCGTTTGATCACGTACACAGACATCCACACTGGAGAGATCCGAGGGTCCACGATGGACCCTCTCTCCCTTTATGCACCAGATCCCTCCGTTCATTTTTTTTTTCTTTTAACCCTTTTTTTATAATCTAATTTTTGTTTTTTCATAATAAAAAAAACAAATAGTTTTAAACTAAGAATATAACTTAATTTTTTTTATGTATAACTAATTCCATATTTTAAAAGAGCTTTTTTAATTAGTAAAACCTTTTTTAATAAAAACTATTTTATTTAAAAGTACTAAAATTAAAAACCCTTTTAATTAATAAAAACTCTTAATAACTTTTTTCTCTCTTTTAACAAAACTTTAAAACCAGAATATTAAAACTTATTTAAATAATTAAAACCTGTTGAAAATAATATTAAGCATAATTCTAAAATAAATGAACCTTTTATAGTAAACCTAAAAATCAACTTTTTTTCTTAAACCGTTCTCCGTCAGAATCTCTCGCGCGAATGAGTGAATCGTACGTTGTGTGTTTTAATATCTTGTTTGTGATTGATAGCATGCTCTATTTATGCACTTGTTGGCTTGTTATTGATGTTTGATATATGCATTACTTTGTATTCAAACCTTTCAAAACATGAAAACTCTCGATCCAACGTCGAGCCCCTTTTCTACCCTTTGTAAGTCGATCGCTTTCGGGCATCGCTATCAACCTTTTTGGTCACCATACACAATACTAGCCCACCTTTGCTAGTGCGCACAAACTAATCTAAGGTAGTCGTCCCCTCGATAATTCCAAAGGAAGGTCACCCAATATTGACTCAATATCATAGGACTAACTTTAGAACCCTTGGCCTTAGGATTCGGAGTCGCCGTACTCCACGTCTCGCCGCAGACGCCTAGAATCTTAGCCTTAGGATCGGAGTCGCCGTACTCCAAATAAATGCTCCGCCGTGAACATTTATAAGCCTACCCCTCTTAAACCAACTACAACTTTAGAGTCACCGTACTCTATGTAATGTCTTGCCTTAGACATTACCTCCCCCTTGGAACCTTGACCACGTCAAGAAGTTCCTCTTCTCAGAACTACGCGCACTCTGATTCCGTTCCCCTTGGGATACGTAGGCACAAGATGCGATATCTTGCTGAGTATACTTAGATACTAACCCCTAGGGTTTCAGCCTTTTAGCATAGCACCCTTAGCAAGCGAGTAGTAGATAACATAAATATAAAACAAGAGGTTCCCGTAGGGTGCTACGGATGTTTAGGATGCTAATACCTTCCCTAGGCGTAACCAACCCCCGAACCTTAGATCTTAGGTTTTTTCGCTTTTGAACCTTTCCTTTGGATAAATCAAAGATGGTGGTGAACACTTAAAGAAATACGATCCTAGTTAATTTAATAACTATGGCATCTAATTCTCACCGCAACAGATAGCCATATCTGGTGAGTCCGTCTTAACTTTTGTTTCACCGACGGAAATTCTGACTTCAACAGTAGATGATGTTCCACGATGCTGGTATCCAACCCTGGCATGTCCTGATATGACCAAGCAAATACATCGGGAAACTCTTTGAGAAGTTCTATCAAGCTTTCTCTGACAATTAGACTGAGCAGTGCCCCAATCTTGACTTCTTTCCTTTCTTCCTCTGATCCCAAATTGACCGTTTCTAACGGTTCTTTGTGAGGTTCAATGAACCTTTCCTCTTGCCTGAGTAATTGGGAGATCTCTTTTGGAATTTCTGCGTCCTCTTCTTCTTCAGCTTCAAATACCGGGAATTCAAAGTTGGGAGAAGGCATTGGATCTTATGTTTCAACGGGGTTTAAAACAAGTAATCTGCATGACGCGATGCTTCATTTTTTAGAAGAGATAGAGAGAATGCAAGCGTGTGTGCAGTGTATTTTTTTTTTAAAAATGCTTGTTTTTATTTATTTTTGGACTGTTTTAGGATTACCATTTTCTGAAAAGCGAAAAATGAAAACAACAATAAATGTGGGAATTACAGAACGACGTTATTTATTTATGATTTGTCGATTCTTGAAATACAACCCTATAAAACAAAACTCAGTCGCTTTGGGAAAAGCGAAGAGGGACATTTACAGAAAGGTGAGCCCTATAAAAACATCCGTTTCACCTGGGCAGGGTGAAAGGTTAAAACAAAGATGGCAATTACTTAGACTTGTGGATGACTTTTGGGACATCGACAGCAACCCATTGGCGGCGAACTCCTTGGTGAATCACAAAGTCTGGTACCATCTTTCTTGGTTTGTCCTCAGAAATGACACTGATTTCTGGCGGAGCAGGATTGTTGGAGTCTTCCTCCGATGCAATGTTGTCATAAACGAACTCTTCTATTGTATCTTCCTTAATGTTTTCACTCTCAGGCGTATCTCCCCATCCAGTTGGCTGGATGTCTTCGAGTCTGATATGAGAGCTTTCAGGAGCGGTGTACTTGACCAAGAAATCGTACTTGCCACTCGGCTGTCCTAAGGTGTTCCATACTTCTGTGGGGATAGAGGAGTCATCCTTCTCAATGACGTTGACCTCAGGAAAAGCATAGTTGATGAATTCTTGTCATACAATCTTTGCAGATTCATCACTGTGCTGAATATCTTTGAAATATCCTGAGTATTGATCCCATGACTCGGTGGAAATGAGGGTGTTTCTTCCAATATTACTCAGCTGATAGGAATCGTTTGGATGACTCTTCTACCCCAAGTCTTCTGGGTACGACTTCTAGATAGGCAAGTCATCCAGGGAATCATAACTACAATTATCTTTCATTAGATTGCCTTTCTCTAATGAATTAGGTGGAGTACGACATCCTTCGGGATCACAATCTCCATAGATCATTCGAATGCCTGATCTTGGTATATATCTCGGGCCTTGCTTGGGAAAACAGAATGGCGTGTGCGTTTCTTCTTGAGACATATAACCGTTGTCGTTGAGATAAGATTTCCATTCCTCGTCTGTATCAGAGGAGTCACTCTTATCGATGGTGTGTACTTCTTGAGACACTGGGTGGAGGAAGCCTCCACTGTGGAAAAAGTCCTGAATGAGATGAAAACTTTCATCTTTCTTGGTAGTCTGGGTACAGGCTGAGGAGAAACCAAGACCTTTCTTTGTCTTGTTATCCGTAGGAATTATGAGGTTTCCCCATCCTTTTGTGTCGTTATTCTCGATCACTTTGAGAGCGTCATTGTATGAGGAAATCGACATCCCTTTTTCTGGTCGATTCTCGCTGCTTAATGCCAGTGCTTGAAACTGGGTTCCAACAACCTCCTCGGGTTCTACATAGGAAAATGATGATAAGTTACTCACGATTAAGGCTTGCTCTCCGCAGAATGTGACTCGCTTATCATTCTTGATGAACTTCAACTTCTGGTGAAGTGTCGAAGTGACTGCCCCAGCTTCGTGTATCCAAGGTCTTCCTAATAAACAGCTGTAGACTACCCGGATATCCATGAGTGACTTGGAAAGTGTGAGGAACGATGGTTATGGGAAGATCAACTTCGCCGATAACTGTTTTTCTAGATCCATCAAAGGCTTTGACGATGGCCTCGCTGCCTCTCATCGGAGATCCTTGAAATGATAGTCGTATCAGAGTTGATTTTGGCATAACATTCAGAGCTGATCCTGTGTCTACCAGTATGTTGGCTAGAGCATCGCCCTGGCAGTTGACTGTAATGTTAAGCACCATGTAGTGATTCTTGCCTTCTTCCGGCAGTTCTTCATCACTGAATCCTAAATTGTTGCAGGAAGTGATGTTGGAAATGATGTTGTCAAACTGTTTTACCGTCACATCTTGTTCTACGAAAGCTTGCTCCAAGACTTTTTGTAGAGCCTCCCTATGAACTTCGGAACTAAGTAGGAGAGATAGCATAGAGATTTTAGATGGAGTTTGCAACAGTTAGTCTACAATGTTTTACTCGCTTCTCTGGATTAGCTTCAGCATCTCATCGTTGTTCTTTGTAAGTTCTGGGTTACTGGACTGCCCGATTTGTTGATTGGGAACTTCTGTTTGAGGTTCCTTTTCTTTGGTGGATTCTCCAACTCCTCTGTTGAAGATCCGGACGCTCCGTGTGACTCGACTGATGTCGGAAATGTTTACGACGGAGGGTAATGGAGTTTCCTTTCCATTTTCGATGGTTGTCGCACCATACTTGTAAGGGATAGCCTTTTCTGATTCGTACGGTATTGGACATGGTATGTAGATAACCACATGAGCTTTCTGATTTTTCTGACCATTATAGGTAACTTCAATCGGTTCCTGGTTTGGAAATTTTCTACTGTCCAGAGGAATTATTGATTCATCGAGTAAAGGGATTATAGCACAAACGTCTTTGGTCCTTCCACAATCAGAGATTACGACAACGTTTTTGTTTTGATCAAGGAAATAGTCTAGTATCCCGTTGGTCGACTAAGTACTTGAACATGGTCGAATCTCTTTACGATCCAAATGACTTTGAAGATCTGCTCGTACGAGGTAGCATCCTTGGTTGTTCTCTGAACAAACTCTACAACGCTCGTAGTTGTGGAGTGGCACCCGGCCACGCCCGCTTTGTATGCAGTGCAACTTTACTAGATCTGTTTCATCGAGCAGACATCCTAAATTTGATGCCTACCAAGATTCCCGTCAGTCATACTAATCTGCTGTGTAGCTTCATCCAAGTAGATTGGAAGCCACCAGTGGTCCAACAAGTGTTGAAGCGTTCTTTGGACAAGTGCACATCCTTGATTGTTTTCACGACATTCTTCACAGTTTTGATAATCATGTGAAGCCAAAAAGCCGAGCCTGACTTGCTTAGCATGTAGTTCTACTAGACTGGTATTCATCAAGCATATGTAAAAGATCTGAACCATATTAACTTGATGGTTACTTCTATCACAGTAGTCTTGAATCCATCCAAGATCCATCTGACGTTGGAGAGGCTATTGTACAAAAGAGCATCCCTGATTGCTTGTTGAGCAAATCGGACAGGTATTGTAATCGTACCGTGGTAGATTATGGTATTGACTTTGCCTTGAATGCATCGCCACTAAGTTGACGTTCATTGCACGGATGTCGTGGTCCTGAACAATGTTGGGATTTGCATGAGCCATGTTGACCTCGCTGTCGTACCTCGAAAAATATGATCCTCGCGATGGACGCGGAAATAACTGTTCGAAATAGAGTCGCCACCGAACTTTATTCATTCCAAGGAAGGAATAGGAAAATATCGATAAAACCTCTAAAAGGGATAAGAAAATGGTCGTCGCAACCAAATTCAGGTTCGGGAGTCGGTTACGCAAAGGGAAGGTATTAGCACCCTCTACGTCCGTTGTACTCAACCGGAACCTCTTGATTCGATTCGGGAGATAAGTTAACTTGGTTTGTTTGTTTTCTCCTAAGGTAGAGTTGCTTTCTAAGGGGAAATGGGTGGTTTTTTATTATTAGTGTGCTTGGCAAGGATTAAGATCCTCGGGCCTACGTATTCCCTCGTGCAATGGCAAAGTCAGAGCATTCGTAGTTCATGGGACTACGGTTGGTTTGTGTTTTTTAGGCGAACGAGTGTTTAATTCACATTCTAACTGCTAAACGTTGGCTTGTCTACTCGTCAAGGGAGGCTGAAGCACTAGTTCATATGCGCGAGAGAATGGACTAAACAATGTTCTTTTTTTGTGAAAGGTTGTTTGAATATGAATTAAGTGTGTAAATGATTTGATTGAGAAAAAGGTTTGTTTGGATGTATTTTAGGGTTTTGGTTGCGTAAGAAGCGTTTAGTTTGTTAAGTATTTTGAGCGAGAATGACGATTATTCGATAAACGAGACGTCGACCTCGCAACCAATTAATCGGGGTATTACTGAGATGCTAGATCTCAACGACACCTTTTTCATTCTATTAATTATGAAATTGTGTTCGTTGGACAATGGGCTTATTTGTCCATGTAATTAGGGCGAGTGTTTTGAGGAAGAAAGTTCGGAATGAACACAACCCAAAGTGTGCGCCTCAAGAGCGTTCATTCAAGGGACCAAGAAGCGCTAGACCTCAAGAGTCCACTACTTTCTCAGTTTGATTAGGAAAAAGATTTGAATTTGATGTATCTTAATAGACGTGTTAATTGAATTAGAGTTTGAGTGAGTTAATGGCTAAGGGTCTTAACAGGGTTGTAAGTTTTTTAGTTTAGGGATGGAAGATCGAAACGATCACAACCCAAGGCGTGCGCCCCAAGAGCGGTCGTTCAAGGACCCAAGGAGTGGTAGACCCCAAAAGCCCACTACTTCCATGGTTAATTAGGAAAATATTTAAGAAGATTAATTTAAATATTTTAAGCAAATATTTCAAGTATTTCAAAGTTGATTATGATTTTAAGAAAGCGTTTACTTAAATGTTTTAATTGAATTGCACGTCTTAAGTATGGGGGTTTAAATGAATTAAGTGTTTTAGAATGAAAGACGGAACGATCACAACCCAAGGCGTGTGCCCCAAGAGCGATCGTTCAAGAACCCAAAGAGTGCTAGACTCTAAAAGCCCATTACTTCCAATATTAATTAGGAAAATATGTTAGGAATATCAATTAGAATGAATTATGAATTTTAATTCAATTAAGAAAGTATTTTAAGGTAATTTTAGAGATAGAGAAATTGGATTAAATAAAATATTAATTAATAAAAAAAAAACAATACTAAATAATTTTGATAAAATTAGATGTTAAATCAAATAGATTTTATGATTTTCTGAAAAAAAGAAAATGGTTAAAAATAATAATAATGTTTTGGTTTTTAAAATCAAAAATAAATTTTAAGAACTAAAAAAATAAAAAGAACACCCAATGAATGAACGGGCCAGAAATAAAGCAAAACGTGGGTGTGGTTAGTGAAATTACCCAGGCCCAAGTGGAATAAGGCCAACGCAGGTGAGGAGTCCACGGTACTCTCTCAGTCAAACTAGGCTGACCCAAGAATTAATCTGGGGCGTCTGATCAAGATAGAGTTAGTTATGACCCTTGATCCAATGGTCCAAGAAATCTGAACACGGTGGGAATACAGAAGATACATGCATGGAATCAAAAAACAAAAGACCGGTGGATATGGCCACAAAACCAAGCAACGATAACAATAGGAAGATGAGAAGAATTGTTCCACAACTCACACTCGTTTCTCTCTCTCATTTACCTCCCCCTCTCTCAACTCTCTCTAAAGAACTCTCACCGGAACCCTAAAAACTACCGGAGAAGGTGGTGGTTGGCAGCGGCGCCGCCTCTCTTCTCCTGTCAACCAACGAAACAATACCCTAAACCCCCCATAGTTTTACCTCCTGAGCTTAAATCCACCCTTAGATTATCCTAAAAAATCCTCAAAACCCTAAAAATGGAAACCACAAAAAAATCCTAGATCCATGATAAGTAACTCAAACGGAATAATTGAAAGAGGAATCCAACACGACGCATAGAGGCGAACAAGGGTCAAAGCTCAAAGATGGAAGAAAGGGTTAGAGTTTACTTAATCGGAGCAAATCTGATGAGATTCCGGCGCAATCCAAAGAAGGTGAGTTATGCTTCTCCTCCGTTCTCCTCCCTTCTTCTTCTCTGATTTCCTTTTTCTATCCTTCTTGTTTGTGATTTCCTTGAGTGGTTGTGAGCTCGGGTTTGCTTGAGTCTCGGTGTGAGGCTCAATCAAACATTAGAAATTGAGCTTTTGTGATTTAGGGTTTAGAGAATATTCCTTGTTGCTGAGTAGTTTCCTTCTTAGGGTTTTTCGCCGTCCTTGAGATTAGGGTTTTTATTTTCTTTGCCAATGATTAGGTGTATATTTATAGGGGAACCTGAGGGTGATTGGTATGTGTGAGATTGGGGAATTTTCAGAGGAATATCCCTTAACATGTGGGAAGAATTTGATTTGAGGTGAGCTGGAAATTCGTACGTAAATGATGATGGCGATGAACAAACTTGAGTGGAGAGGCGTGTAGGTACGAAAGGAAATTGGTTTGAAATTTTTGTCTGTAGTGAAATATATTTCCTTCTAGAATGTGTGTTTTTTATTGATTTTTACTGCTTTGAATTCATCCTGATGTGGTCTTAGTTGACTTATTTGAATAATTCTGAGAAAAAACTTTGAGTCCTTTTATGAATTTTACTGGTGTGTTTGACTTCTTCAACTTCAACTTGAGTGACTTCTTTGTATTGATTTGCCACAGGGTACCGTTCTTGGAGTAATTGGAACCCAACACCGGATTTTAGGATCGACCAAACTATTCAACTCTTGCAATTGGAGCCCAACACCGGTACTATAGGTTAATTAAAACATTTTCCCATTTTCACTACCTTGTAAATATTTTTAATGATATAATTTTTGAATTGTGTTTAATTAAAACATGCCATGTATTCATTTATTATTTGGTGCTCTTTTAAACTTCACTACTGTAGAACTCATCTTTGTTATCTTCTAAATATGTCCTACCAACTTGGTGTATTTGTGACTGGTGAAGCATAACTTTTTAATCCCTTTTGAGTAACTTGAATATGAACTGTACTAATTGGATCTTGAGTCTTGCCATTGACATTCTAACTTCTCCTCTTTTGATATCTCGCGAATTTATTTACGCTTCACTATTTTGGTATGTTAAAATTTGACAGGACTCTTGAAATATATGCTTGTATTCTTCTCTAACTGTATTTGTTCACTCTTCATGTATTCTTGTTTGAACTTGGATGAGAGGCCTTGGCATAGTAAAGTGTTGGCAGCAAAGAAAGCTTCAAAATTTGGCAAGAATTCAAGTCTTATCTTGGGAGCAACTTGGCACCAATGGAAGAGCATGACATAGAATACACTGGCTGGTATGACTTTATTCTATAAATTATAAATTATGCACTTGGTGTGAATATCTGAATATTTCTGAGAAACCTTTGAATTTTGTTGTGAATTACAGGCGCTTCTGACTGATGTATTCAAATTTTAATGTTCTAACTTAAGTGACTTCTGGTTTATGGCGCTGATCACTATAATGGAAACCATACAGAGGCATTTCCATAATGAAGAAGTTCAGGTTCTTCCACTTGCAAGAAAGCACTTCAGCTTTAGAAGACAATGCGAACTTTTGTACCAAAGCTTATCCATGATGCCTCTGAAATTGATTGAGAGAGTCCTGCCATGGTTGGTAAGATTTTTAACAGAAGAAGAAGCAAATATATTTCTGATAAACGTGTAATTTGAAGATTCTGCTCTGGTCACCCTCTTTAATGGTTAGGCATGCAATGCTCCCAATGAAGGTCTGTGTCTGTCTTCAGGCACATCAAATTTCTGTCCTGCTTAAAGACCTTCTAATATTGGAGAAGATGTTGATCAGCCATCCTGTGTTTGGATTTTGCATCTTCTGCAACTTTGGAGAGTGAAAATATCCCGAGACAGTGTTGTAGTCCCCGGTCTTGTTGCGTACCAGGTTTAGGAGTGAACAGTAACAGTTTGGGTCTTAGTTCAACTTCAACAACCAAGTCCAATAACTAGATCTTGAGATGGTGATCAAGGTGAAGAACTCGACGATGTTGTGTCCGACGGATGAAACACCTCAGAGTGCAGTATGGAAGTCCAATGTTGACATAGTGGCTCCAAGTTATCACACACCTTTTCTTTATTTTTCTGTGATTATTTTTCTTTTCCTCAGCGTGTACTGATATCTTACTTCTGTAATAGTTTTTGGTGTAAAACGTTTGTAATGGATTTTCTTCTAGCTTTTTATTTGAATTGAAATGTGACCTACACTTTTGTTTTTTGATAGCTGTTGTGAACCAATGTGTAGCCTAAAGTATTGGCGGGTATTAAATCGAAGTGACTTCCACCTTTTGAATTGTTTGGGACAAAAAGCTTCTTATCTGACTCATTCATAATTGCAACACTTTCATCCACTTTGTTCAGGAAATACCCATGAATTTAAAGGCAAACCACAACATCTCCTCCACAATATGTGCATTGTTACTAAGGGTAACTGAGAGGGAGATGGAATAAAAATGGCCCTAGGAGAGTGAACTGGATCAAAAATTGAATATGATTTTAAAGATGAATATGGATTATAATTTGGAAATTCAATTAAAAGGGGATGTGGATATTAATTGGTAAATGGATTTGGAAATTGGATTAAAAGGATAAAGGAAAGTTGGTTATGGTGAAAATATAGTTTAATGGTTATTAACATGAATTTGAATGGAATTTGAAAATGGATTAAAATTAAGGTGGATAATTGGATTATAATAGATATGATAAAATGAATTTGGTTATAGACAGAAAATGGACAGATAAAAATGGATGGATTTGGAAAGAAAAAAAATGTAAAGATGTCAGTTATGCCCCAGTAGGACAAATTTGGGGTATGACAGATGCCCCTATCTAATTGGCTTGAACCCGAGAGATTGAACGGCTGCATGGCGTTCATTTTAAGGGTAGAAGTCAATTAGATATAAGAATGCCCCAAAAATTTGTCTCACAAAAAGTAAAGTGTTGTAGAATACGAGCTGACAGAATGAAGTAGCGGGGTTCAAACTAAACAAAAATAACTTGAGATCCTTTGGGTGGTCGAAGCAGTCCCTTATCCACTAAGGTTCTCCGATGATACCAAAGTAGTATTTTTGAATGCGTGAGATTCTCTGGGTCGTCGAAGCAGTCCCTTATCAATTAAGGTTCCTCGATGATACCAAAGCAGTATCTTTGAAAGCAGAAGATTCTCTGGAATGTTGAAGTAGTACCTTATCTGTTAAGGTTTTTCAACGATTCCAAAGCAGTATCTTTGGAAGCATAAGGAGCATTGAAGCAGTACCTCATTCGTTAAGGTTCTTTGATGATACCAATGTAGTATCTCTGAAAGCTGAAGATTCTCTGGGACATTGAAGCAGCACCTTATCCGTTGAGGCTCTTGGATGATACCAAAGCAGTATCTTTGCGGTAAATTTGCTGGAGAATAGCTGAGCAAGATTCCTGTCAGAGGAAATGTGCTGGCTCTGCAGGGGAAAGTTCACAAGAAACTTTCTAGGATATCCTCAGCTTGGGGAGTAATGACAACATTTGCTGGGGATTGTCATTATTAACTGCATGGATGAAGGATGACTTGCTGGGGAATAGAATTCCTTGAGCACGCGGGGTACCAACTCTCTTTTTGAAGAATACTGCCGACTTCGATGGAGGACTGGCCAATATGCTTGCGAACTGATCCTGGATCCTGTTATGATATGCTGGAGATGGATATGCCATGCATACATGAATACAAATGAACTTGTTTTTTACGAGATGCATATGGGAATGCTATGGGCAAGGCTTCATCTCTGGTTTCCAAAGAAGGATTAATGGAGATTAGATGGAGCAAGGTGAAAGACTCATTGGGAATACTGGCATGTCAACTCGGGGGTTGAGAAAAGGAAATACGATATCGACTCGGGGGTCGAGAAACATTAAGATAAATTGTAGTCAACTCGGGGGTTGAAAGAAAGGTAGAGGTAATATCGACTCGGGGGTCGAGAAAATAAAGACAATATCGACTCGGGGGTCGAGGGAATAAAGGCAAGGTAATCTATCAACTCGGGGGTTGAAGGAAATAACAAAATATCAACTCGGGGGTTGAAGGTAAAAGTAGATATCGACTCGGGGGTCGAGGGCAGAGATAAAGGCAATGTCGACTCGGGGGTCGAAGAAGGTAAAGATAACAATGACTCGGGGGTCAGTACAAGCAATAAGATGTCAACTCGGGTGTTGGAGATGTAATAATGATATCGAATCGGGGGTCGAGAAACTAAGGCAATATCGACTCGGGGGTCGAGAAAATAAAGACAAAATATCATCAACTCGGGGGTTGAAAGAAAGGTAAACATCGGCTCGAGGCCGAAGAAAATAAAGACAACATCGACTCGGGGGTCGAAGAAGAAATCAATATATATCAACGCGGGGGTTGAGGAAGGAGAAAGGTTATGCATATGGTGCACGTATGTTGTATATGATGCATATGTGGATGCAAGCAGGTTATTGGTTTTATGAAGATGCCAGCAGGGTGGACTTTTGGAGGTGCCAAGCAAGGTTGGACTTTTGGTAGTTGCCAAGCAGGGTTGGACTTTGAGGAGTTGCCAAGCAGGGTTGGACTTTTGGTAACTGCCAATGAAAGGTTGGACTTTAGGAGTTTCCAAGCGGTGTTGGACTTTATGAGGTGAAATAATTTAATTTCCCGACACTTAGTATCTGATAGCGCCATTATCAGAGGATAGTTGTGGATGCTCTTGGTGCCCCAAGTCTGATCCTTTGCAGAAATTGCGTGCTTGTGCGTGAGAGAACCTCACCTCCAGCTGATATGCCCTGATGGCTTACAAATGGTTGTATGAGCGCAGCGACGCAACCAATGCATGTTGATTGTGTGAGCGTGGCGACTTATCCAATGTATCCTGATGGTGCATTTGCTCTGCCCCAAGGCTTTCAATACTTGTTGAATTCAAGGGTCGCTTAGTGCATGACATGGCCAACTTGACCAACTTGAATGTATGAAGGGAATCTGCCCCTTTGCAACCTGTATGCCCCAGTCTGTAGGGTATTGAGATGATCTGCCCCAGTGTTTGAATTTTGCAGTGGTCTGCCCCAGTCTTGGCTTTTGAAAGACTTACCTCAGATTGGCTAAGTATTGCTTTGAAGGACTTGCCCCAGATTCACAAGGTTATGAGATAGTCTTGATTCGCATCAGTGCCAACGAATACTCAAGTTTCCCTCTGATTGCACTTTGTTGGAATTTCCAAGATGTCAAGTACTGATTTGCAACTAAAATTGTTTGTTTAGAAATGGTAATTTTAATGCGACGTTCATGCAAGTTTTGAAAAAATCATTTATTAGAATTATGTGAAAGTGTGTGACGAATGAACCATTAGCCCAAACGCAGTGCTGATTTACTGGTGTGTGAAGGATACAGCAAGAATATGACACCAATTCAAAATATTAGCAAATTCGTAGGAGTCAGTTTACGCAACCTTGTTGTAGTATGCTTTCAGAATAAACCCCGCCTCAATTAGGTCTTTTGAGGGTTGTAACGTGGTCTGGTTCACGGTTATAGAAACAAAGGACATAAGGCTCAAATTTTGATTTGTACCCACCCCTACTTCGTGATGATCTCCAGTCCTACGTTCAGCTAAATCGACACACGCACTTAGATTTTGACGGTGTAAGAATGAATATGAAGGTTCAAGATTCGCTTGAAATAGCAGTCATCTTATTTTGCTTTTATCTTGATGTTAGTGACCCTTTGTTTTGATTTGGTGGTCACTATATCTTATTTTTGCTTCGCTTGAGGATTTGAGGGCTTCTTTTGCTTTTTTTTATCCCTATCTTTTGCATGGACTTATTTTGCTTTTCGAGTCCATCAGGGTTGCCTTGATTTTTGCCTAAGTCTTCTTTTTGAGGTGTTTGACTTAGCGGGCTCTCTTTTTTTTTAGTAAGGCTTGTGACTGCCAAGTCAGTAGTCATTGAAGAACAACCGTCATATCTTTTGCATTTTGCATGATTTCTTCGTCACCTTAGGACATGTACGAAGGATACGAAATCAGATTAACTGAACACTACCCTACCCCGGGTTGAGTGTAAGGGTTTGAATATCCGAAGGAAACTTCTACTTCTCGGCTCGAAGTGGTTAACTAGGGATTAACTCCTTATCTCTCCAGTGTTTGGGGATTTGAAACAATGCTTGTACATCCTTGGCAGGATTTTATCTAAAAGCACACCATTAGCAATTATGGGTATCTTGTTTTCATCATCCTCCCTCCATTCTTTGCTAAACAACAATTTGGTTAAGAAAGTGAATGAGAGGTATATAGATGAACATTTTTTTTTGTTTTGTTGATATAAGTGAAGAAAATGTGAGCGAATGCGACGTGATTAGTTCAAAAAACGCATGATCATTTCATTAATATTACCATTAATAAACAACAATGTTTAAAAGCAAATAGTACATAACAAAAAGAAACTTCCAACGCATAGAAATGACATGCTCTAAAAATTGCCAGCATCGGGGACTGGGCTTTTCTTTCTTGAGTTGCTGTTGGGCTAGCATTCTTGTTCATCAAGACCGGTATAATAACCTTCTTCACACCTACTCTCAGCAGCTTCTTCCATTACATGGGCGGATGGACCTGCCTGATCAGATGAAGGATTGCCGTTGATTTGAAGACCTCGAGGCGTAAATGAGATTAGCTTGGACTCAATCAGGTCTTGGACCTTGTTTTTGAGTTGTTTGCAATCCTCAGTTGAATGCCCCATGGCGCCAGCATGGTAGCCACATCGCGCATTGGCGTCGAAGCCTGGTGGGTATGGAGGAATAATAGGATCCAAGCCCTTTGGCACTATTAGCCCGCTACTAATCAAACGTGGCAATATATGACTGAATGGCATTGGCAAATGATCAAAATGCCTCTTTGGTCTTTGATTATAGTAGCGTCGGGGTTGTGAAGAGCGTTGTTATGCAATCTGATGTTGACGAGGGGGACCTCTATTAGCAGTATATTGACCATGTGGAGACAATGGAATCACACAGGGAGGCCCATAGGATTGCTGATTTTGAACATTTGAGATGCTTGGGTACTGAGGATAAGGTACCGGAGATGGAGCTTATAAAGTGTCCCAGATTGCATTGATTTCATCCTCCTCTTCCTCTTGAGAACTGACAATGGATCCAGTCTCACTAGCCTGGATGCTCGAGGCGTCTTGGATCTTTCCGCTTTTAATATGACTCTCAATGCGTTCTCCTACTAAAACCAAGTCAGAGAAGTTTGATGTCCCATTGCTCATCATTTTTTCTAGGTATGGGCCTTGCAAAGAATTTATGAACAGGTCAACCAATTCTCTATCTAAAAGTGGTGGTTGAACGCGAGCAGCAACCTCTCTCCATCTCTGAGCATACCCTCTAAAGGATTCATTCTCCTCTTGAGATAAACCTTGCAACTGTAAGCGGTTGGGAGCCATGTCAAGATTGTATTGGTATTGCTTCACAAAGGCGTTGGCTAAGTCTAACCATGATTGGATGTGGCTACTCTGTAGCTACATGTACCAACTCAGTGATGCCCCACTTAGACTGTCTTGGAAACAGTGAATCATAAGTTTGTCGTTGAGAACATTGGAGGTCATCTTTCTGCAAAACATCACCAAATGTTGCTTTGGACAGCTATCTCCTTTGTACTTCTCAAATTTTGGCATCTTGAACTTTGGAGGTAATACAAGTCCGGGTACCAAACTCATGTTCAAAGCATTCAGATAAAAAGCATCACGCCCCTTCATGGTTTCAAACTTTTCTTCCAACACACGACATCTTTCAGCAAACTCAACATCTTGAGGTCGTTCAGTATTCACCACCAGGCTTGTCCCTTGGGAATTCGACGTAGTGAATGCAAAGCTATGGTATTCAACTGCATCATGGGATGAGGCATGTTCATCTTGAATAGTGTGACATTCTTGTATGACCTAGTCCCCAACAGGAATCCGCACAGGCTGAAATTGGGCAAGATTATTCACTTGAGGCAGAATGACATCCTTAGCGACTGTCGGCCTTTGAATGTTGTCCTCTTTCCTTGCCAAGGCTATCATAGCTTCCACAAGTTGGTCTAACTGGTTCTTCATCAAGTCAACATCTGCTCTTGACGCAAACTGGTTCTGCTCCTCTGAGTCCATGGTTCTTCCAAAAGCTGCTTCAATTCCGATACGAGTGTCGGGAAATCAACTGCGGGTTATGGACAAAGGATGGATGAGTTTCTGGTTTTGGAAAATGGTATGCAATGCAAATGCAATGGTATGCAAACGAATGCAATGCAGGAAGATCCAGAATCCAGGATATCACGAGTAACTTCCCAACCCTCGTAACAGGTAGGCTTTACAAGGATAGTTCTAGATTCTTTACCCATAAACCCACTCACAGGATAGCTCATACGTAATGGATAAGGTTCCCAGGGTCTCGGACGCTAATCGCATCAACACCACGCAACAGGCTAGCTGCATTATGACGGGGATACGAAAAGGTCTATCCTGGGTGTAGTCTTCAAGCTAGGCCCACTAGAAGCGAGTCCTCGGAGACTAACACTAACGATCACCAAGATGGAAAGTGGTCCTAAGAGTGGTTCCCAGTGTCACGGACCCTTCATGAATCAAGTCGTACGACAGGCTAGCTGCGTTACAACAAGATCTACGAAAAGGTCTACTCTAGGGGAAGCTTTCATGCTAGGCACACAAGGAGCGAGTCCTTGGGGACTAACACTAATGACTTCCAAAATCTAACTAAGTGTTCTCTCTTCTTTTTCCAAGACTCGAGTATAGAGCCTTACTTGTGATGTTAACCCAAAATCCAACAGGCAAATATGATAAACATATAATAAAGAGAAAGAAATAAAAGCAAATAGATAAGAAACAATTAAGGAGAAGACAACCAAGCGAAGTTAACACTCTCGAATCGAGTCAAGTTAGGCTTGACTCTCTCTAGCATAGGGCAATGCTTTTCCCCAGCAGAGTCGCCATCCGTCGTACCTCGAAAAATACGATCCTCGCGATGGACGCGGAAATAACTGTTCGAAACAGAGTCGCCACCGAACTTTATTCATTCCAAGGAAGGAATAGGAAAATATCGATAAAACCTCTAAAAGGGATAAGAAAATGGTCGTCGCAACCAAATTCAGGTTCGGGAGTCGGTTACGCAAAGGGAAGGTATTAGCACCCTCTACGTCCGTTGTACTCAACGGGAACCTCTTGATTCGATTCGGGAGATAAGTTAACTTGGTTTGTTTGTTTTCTTCTAAGGTAGAGTTGCTTTCTAAAAGGAAATGGGTGGTTTTTTATTATTAGTGTGCTCGGCAAGGATTAAGATCCTCGGGCCTACGTATTCCCTCGTGCAATGGGAAAGTCAGAGCATTCGTAGTTCATGGGACTACGGTTGGTTTGTGTTTTTTAGGTGAACGAGTGTTTAATTCGCATTCTAACTGCTAAACGTTGGCTTGTCTGCTCGTCAAGGGAGGCTGAAGCACTAGTTCATATGCGCGAGAGAATGGACTAAACAATGTTCTTTTTTGTGAAAGGTTGTTTGAATATGAATTAAGTGTGTTAATGATTTGATTGAGAAAAAGGTTTGTTTGGATGTATTTTAGGGTTTTGGTTGCGTAAGAAGCGTTTAGTTTGTTAAGTATTTTGAGCGAGAATAACGATTATTCGATAAACGAGACGTCGACCTCGCAACCAATTAATCGGGGTATTACTGAGATGCTAGATCTCAACGACACCTTTTTCATTCTATTAATTATGAAATTGTGTTCGTTGGACAATGGGCTTATTTGTCCATGTAATTAGGGCGAGTGTTTTGAGGAAGAAAGTTCGGAATGAAAACAACCCAAAGTGTGCGCCTCAAGAGCGTTCATTCAAGGGCCCAAGAAGCGCTAGACCTCAAGAGTCCACTACTTTCTCAGTTTGATTAGGAAAAAGATTTGAATTTGATGTATCTTAATAGACGTGTTAATTGAATTAGAGTTTGAGTGAGTTAATGGCTAAGGGTCTTAACAGGGTTGTAAGTTTTTTAGTTTAGGGATGGAAGATCGAAACGATCACAACCCAAGGCATGCGCCCCAAGAGCGGTCGTTCAAGGACCCAAGGAGTGGTAGACCCCAAAAGCCCACTACTTCCATGGTTAATTAGGAAAATGTTTAAGAAGATTAGTTTAAATATTTTAAGCAAATATTTCAAGTATTTCAAAGTTGATTATGATTTTAAGAAAGCGTTTACTTAAATGTTTTAATTGAATTGCACGTCTTAAGTATGGGGGTTTAAATGAATTAAGTGTTTTAGAATGAAAGACGGAACGATCACAACCCAAGGCGTGTGCCCCAAGAGCGATCGTTCAAGGACCCAAAGAGTGCTAGACTCTAAAAGCCCACTACTTCCAATATTAATTAGGAAAATATGTTAGGAATATCAATTAGAATGAATTATGAATTTTAATTCAATTAAGAAAGTATCTTAAGGTAATTTTAGAGATAGAGAAATTGGATTAAATAAAATATTAATTAATAAAAAAAATCAATACTAAATAATTTTGATAAAATTAGATGTTAAATCAAATAGATTTTATGATTTTCTGAAAAAAAGAAAATGGTTAAAAATAATAATAATGTTTTGGTTTTTAAAATCAAAAATAAATTTTAAGAACTAAAAAAATAAAAAGAACACACAATGAATGAACGGGCCAGAAATAAAGCAAAACGGGGGTGTGGTTAGTGAAATTACCCAGGCCCAAGTGGAATAAGGCCAACGCAGGTGAGGAGTCCACGGTACTCTCTCAGTCAAACTAGGCTGACCCAAGAATTAATCTGGGGCGTCTGATCAAGATAGAGTTAGTTATGACCCTTGATCCAATGGTCCAAGAAACCTGAACACGGTGGGAATACAGAAGATACATGCATGGAATCAAAAAACAAAAGACCGGTGACACTTGTCACCAGTGGATATGGCCACAAAACCAAGCAACGATAACAATAGGAAGATGAGAAGAATTGTTCCACAACTCACACTCGTTTCTCTCTCTCATTTACCTCCCCCTCTCTCAACTCTCTCTAAAGAACTCTCACCGGAACCCTAAAAGCTACCGGAGAAGGTCGCCGCCTCTCTTCTCCTGTCAACCAACGAAACAATACCCTAAATCCCCCATAGTTTTACCTCCTGAGCTTAAATCCACCCTTAGATTATCCTAAAAAATCCTCAAAACCCTAAAAATTGAAACCACAGAAAAATCTTAGATCCACGATAACAAACTCAAACGGAGCAATTGAAAGAGGAATCCAACACGACGCATAGAGGCGAACAAGGGTCAAAGCTCAAAGATGGAAGAAAGGGTTAGAGTTTACTTAATCGGAGCAAATCTGATGAGATTCCGGCGCGATCCAAAGAAGGTGAGTTATGCTTCTCCTCCGTTCTCCTCCCTTCTTCTTCTCTGATTTCCTTTTTCTATCCTTCTTGTTTGTGATTTCTATGAGTGGCTGTGAGCTCAGGTTTGCTTGAGTCTCGGTGTGAGGCTCAATCAAACATTAGAAATTGAGCTTTTGTGATTTAGGGTTTGGAGAATATTCCTTGTTGCTGAGTAGTTTCCTTCTTAGGGTTTTTCGCAGTCCTTGAGATTAGGGTTTTTATTTTCTTTGCCAATGATTAGGTGTATATTTATAGGGGAACCTGAGGGTGATTGGTACGTGTGAGATTGGGGAATTTTCAGAGGAATATCCCTTCACATGTGGGAAGAATTTGATTTGAGGTGAGCTAGAAATTTGTACGTAAATGATGATGGCGATGAACAAACTTGAGTGGAGAGGCGTGTAGGTACGGAAGGAAATTGGTTTGAAATTTTTGTCTGTAGTGAAATATATTTCCTCATAGAATGTGTGTTTTTTATTGATTTTTACTGCTTTGAATTCATCCTGATGTGGTCTTAGTTGACTTATTTGAATAATTCTGAGAAAAAACTTTGAGTCCTTTTATGAATTTTACTGGTGTGTTTGACTTCTTCAACTTCAACTTGAGTGACTTCTTTGTATTGATTTGCCACAGGGTACCGTTCTTGGAGTAATTGGAACCCAACACCGGATTTTAGGATCGACCAAACTATTCAACTCTTGCAATTGGAGCCCAACACCGGTACTATAGGTTAATTAAAACATTTTCCCATTTTCACTACCTTGTAAATATTTTTAATGATATAATTTTTGAATTGTGTTTAATTAAAACATGCCATGTATTCATTTATTATTTGGTGCTCTTTTAAACTTCACTACTGTAGAACTCATCTTTGTTATCTTCTAAATATGTCCTACCAACTTGGTGTATTTGTGACTGGTGAAGCATAACTTTTTAATCCCTTTTGAGTAACTTGAATATGAACTGTACTAATTGGATCTTGAGTCTTGCCATTGACATTCTAACTTCTCCTCTTTTGATATCTCGCGAATTTATTTATGCTTCACTATTTTGGTATGTTAAAATTTGACAGGACTCTTGAAATATATGCTTGTATTCTTCTCTAACTGTATTTGTTCACTCTTCATGTATTCTTGTTTGAACTTGGATGAGAGGCCTTGGCATAGTAAAGTGTTGGCAGCAAAGAAAGCTTCAAAATTTTGCAAGAATTCAAGTCTTATCTTGGGAGCAACTTGGCACCAATGGAAGAGCATGACATAGAATACACTGGCTGGTATGACTTTATTCTATAAATTATAAATTAAGCACTTGGTGTGAATATCTGAATATTTCTGAGAAACCTTTGAATTTTGTTGTGAATTGCAGGCGCTTCTGACTGATGTATTCAAATTTTGATGTTCTAACTTAAGTGACTTCTGGTTTATGGCGCTGATCACTATAATGGAAACCATACAGAGGCATTTCCATAATGAAGAAGTTCAGGTTCTTCCACTTGCAAGAAAGCACTTCAGCTTTAGAAGACAATGAGAACTTTTGTACCAAAGCTTATCCATGATGCCTCTGAAATTGATTGAGAGAGTCCTGCCATGGTTGGTAAGATTTTTAACAGAAGAAGAAGCAAATATATTTCTGATAAACGTGTAATTTGAAGATTCTGCTCTGGTCACCCTCTTTAATGGTTAGGCATGCAATGCTCCCAATGAAGGTCTGTGTCTGTCTTCAGGCACATCAAATTTCTGTCCTGCTTAAAGACCTTCTAATATTGGAGAAGATGTTGATCAGCCATCCTGTGTTTGGATTTTGCATCATCTGCAACTTTGGAGAGTGAAAATATCCTGAGACAGTGTTGTAGTCCTCGGTCTTGTTGCGTACCAGGTTTAGGAGTGAACAGTAACAGTTTGGGTCTTAGTTCAACTTCAACAACCAAGTCCAATAACTAGATCTTGAGATGGTGATCAAGGTGAAGAACTCGACGATGTTGTGTCCGACGGATGAAACACCTCAGAGTGCAGTATGGAAGTCCAATGTTGACATAGTGGTTCCAAGTTATCACACACCTTTTCTTTATTTTTCTGTGATTATTTTTCTTTTCCTCAGCGTGTACTGATATCTTACTTCTATAATAGTTTTTGGTGTAAAACGTTTGTCATGGATTTTCTTCTAGCTTTTTATTTGAATTGAAATGTGACCTACACTTTTGTTTTTTGATAGCTGTTGTGAACCAATGTGTAGCCTAAAGTATTGGCGGGTACTAAATCAAAGTGACTACCACCTTTTGAATTGTTTGGGACAAAAAGCTTTTTATCTGACTCATTCATAATTGCAACACTTTCATCCACTTTGTTCAGGAAATACCCATGAATTTAAAGGCAAACCACAACATCTCCTCCACAATATGTGCATTGTTACTAAGGGTAACTGAAAGGGAGATGGAATAAAAATGGCCCTAGGAGAGTGAACTGGATCAAAAATTGAATATGATTTTAAAGATGAATATGGATTATGATTTGGAAATTGAATTAAAAGGGGATATGGATATTAATTGGTAAATGGATTTGGAAATTGGATTAAAAGGATAAAGGAAAGTTGGTTATGGTGAAAATATAGTTTAATGGTTATTAACATGAATTTGAATGGAATTTGAAAATGGATTAAAATTAAGGTGAATAATTGGATTATAATAGATATGATAAAATGAATTTGGTTATAGACAGAAAATGGACAGATAAAAATGGATGGATTTGGAAAGAAAAAAAATGTAAAGGTGTCAGTTATGCCTCGGTAGGACAAATTTGGGGTATGACAGATGCCCCTATCTAATTGGCTTGAACCCGAGAGATTGAACGGCTGCATGGCGTTCATTTTAAGGGTAGAAGTAAATTAGATATAAGAATGCCCCAAAAATTTGTCTCACAAAAAGTAAAGTGTTGTAGAATACGAGCTGACAGAATGAAGTAGCGGGGTTCAAACTAAACAAAAATAACTTGAGATCCTTTGGGTGGTCGAAGCAGTCCCTTATCCACTAAGGTTCTCCGATGATACCAAAGTAGTATTTTTGAATGCGTGAGATTCTCTGGGTCGTCGAAGCAGTCCCTTATCAATTAAGGTTCCTAGATGATACCAAAGCAGTATCTTTGAAAGCAGAAGATTCTCTAGAATGTTGAAGCAGTACCTTATCTGTTAAGGTTTTTCAACGATTCCAAAGCAGTATCTTTGGAAGCAGAATGAGCATTGAAGCAGTACCTCATTCGTTAAGGTTCTTTGATGAAACCAAAGCAGTATCTCTGAAAGCTGAAGATTCTCTGGGACATTGAAGCAGCACCTTATCCATTGAGGCTCTTGGATGATACCAAAGCAGTATCTTTGCGGTAAATTTGCTGGAGAATAGCTGAGCAAGATTCCTGTCAGAGGAAATGTGCTGGCTCTGCAGGGGAAAGTTCACAAGAAACTTTCTAGGATATCCTCAGCTTGGGGAGTAATGACAACATTTGCTGGGGATTGTCATTATTAACTGCATGGTTGAAGGATGACTTGCTGGGGAATAGAATTCCTTGAGCACGCGGGGTACCAACTCTCTTTTTGAAGAATACTGCCGACTTCGATGGAGGACTGGCCAATATGCTTGCGAACTGATCCTGGATCCTGTTATGATATGCTGGAGATGGATATGCCATGCATACATGAATGCAAATGAACTTGTTTTTTACGAGATGCATATGGGAATGCTATGGGCAAGGCTTCATCTCTGGTTTCCAAAGAAGGATTAATGGAGATTAGATGGAGCAAGGTGAAAGACTCATTGGGAATACTGGCATGTCAACTCGGGGGTTGAGAAAAGGAAATACGATATCGACTCGGGGGTCGAGAAACATTAAGATAAATTGTAGTCAACTCGGGGGTTGAAAGAAAGGTAGAGGTAATATCGACTCGGGGGTCGAGGAAATAAAGACAATATCGACTCGGGGGTCGAGGAAATAAAGGCAAGGTAATCTATCAACTCGGGGGTTGAAGGAAATAAAGACAATATCGACTCGGCGGTGGGTAGATAACGGGAGTTACTGCCGCTACTGGTTGATACCTTCGCCTTTGCTTTCTGAAAGAGATATTACCAATATCTTGCTCTTTTTTCTTTTGGAAAGTACTACCATATTTCTTAGTACAGCTTGACGGTTATGTACCTTTGACCAATCATCCTTCTCGGACTGCCTCTTCAAGGCGTACTCCCATGTTCACCATCTCAGTGAAGTCGTTGGGCGCATTGGAAACCATTCGATCGTAGTAGAATGAACTCAAGGTTTTCAAAAAGATCTTTGTCATCTGTTTTTCCTCAAGAGGGGGACAAATCTGAGCGGCAATTTCACGCCATCTCTGAGCATATTCTTTAAAAGTTTCTTTGTCCTTCTGTGACATTGCTCTGAGTTGATCCCTATCTGGTGCCATGTCCAAATTATATTTATACTGCTGAACAAAGGCTGCCCCAAGATCTCTGAAAGTACTTATCCTGGTGCGGTTTAAACCCATGTACCATTTGAGTGCGGCACCGGTTAAACTGTCTTGGAAGTAATGGATCAGTAGTTGTTGATTTTCTGTCTGGGTTGACATTTTTCGAGCGTACATCACCAAATGACTTTGAGAGTGTAGCGGTAAAAATCGTGAGTGTAAGCTATTGATTAACTTAACTCATAAAGCAAGAGTCGCCACCGCACTTTTATTTATTCCACAAAGGAAAAGGAAAAAAGAGTGAATAAATCCTAAGAAGTCTAAAAAAGCAAAAGCTAAAGAAGACAAAGAGGAATGGGTAAAGGGGGTTGGTTACGCAATGGGAAGGTGTTAGCACCCAAAACGTCTATAGTACTCTATAGGAACCCTTTGAAATATTTATCGCTTTTGGTCTGAAAATAGTTTGCTTGAAAGAGATTGGGGAGATGAGAAGAGAAATATTTTTTTAATATTTTTGTGTTTGGAGAGACTTATCGCCTCATGCCTACGTACCCACGATGTGCAATGTAGGATCAAAACCCCGTAGTTCGTGGTACAAAGAACAAAATTGGTTTGTTTTGGTTAATTTTAAGTGTAAAGACAAGTCGTCATTTCCAAATGAATAATTCCGCTTAAAGAAATGAATCATGTATGAACTTATGAAAAAGTTTTAAAGCAAAAGTGCATAAGGCACAAAAAAGAGTTTGATGAGTTTTGTATTTTTTATGTTTTTTGACGAAATGGCCAAAATATGATTAACATTGATTGACATTTATTAAATAAAAACAAAGTTTGAAAATCACTTGACCAAAATCAAGGTTTTATTATGAAAGCGGTTTTAATTTTGAAAAACAAGAAGATTTTGAAAAAGAGAGGAGATTTTGAAAATTGAAGAAGGGGAGGAGAAGAAGTGACTATCCTAAAGCATAAAGTAAAAGCTAAGGATAAGAAAGATCTAACCACAAAATGTAGCTATCTTCACCATAAACCAAGCAAAAGCACAAGGCTCCAAAGTCTTCAAACCATAACTCCAAAGCAAAGGGAAAATGTCCTAGTTCTAAGTCCAAATATCCAAGAATAGCATTGAAGTCCAAGGTCTAGGTACAAAACTTCATGTCCATTGCAAAGGATAGTAACCATAGTCCAAGATTAGAAGCACAAGTTTTTTAGAGGTTTTGGCCTTTATTAATATTTTTGGTCCAAGTGGACAAAGAGAAAAAGGCATAAGCATAAACATGTGTCCAACGGACAAAGGAAAAATTGCGGAAACATAAACATGTGTCCAACGGACAAAGGAAAAATATGCGGAAGCATAAACATGTGTCCAACGGACAAAGGAAAAATTACATAAAAGTAAAAGAGAGATAGGGAGCGAGAAGGAAACGTAAAAGTTAGAAGTTAGTGGTTAGTAGCACAAGGCTCTAGTGCCATAAGCCTTCAAAAAGTAACACCGATTCCGCTTCGCGTTTTGAAATATAGTGATTAACCAATGCACTTAGGCCAAAGTTAGTGAAGACTTGACAGAATATTTGTATAACCAAAGCCTCTACAACGCCAAGTTTCAAAGATTATGGACCTAATGCAAAAAATCAATCAACATTGGGTTGACGCGGCCAATCAAGGTCCGGACCACGAAAGTTCAAGTTCCGAATTGGATTGAAAGGGATAAATGTTGTGCTATGTTAAGCAATCGTCGAGTATTTTACAGAGTAATTACCATACAATGAGGTCGGTCAATAGCTCTTTGTGCTAATACATGCTAGATGAACGATATGTAGATCATCATCCGAAAGCAATACCGCACGAAAAGAAAAGAGGTAGCGATCTCGTCTTGATCAAGAATTCAACAAAGGAATTCTAAGATCCATAAGACTTTCATAGATCAAAAGAAAAGAGAAATAGATGAAGAGAAAGCTAAATTAAACCACAAAATTATGTGATCTAAGGCTAAGAACAAAAGAAGGTAAGAAAATGGAAAAAGGAATCAAAACAGTCCCAAAAACAAGGCAAAAAATGCATTCTGTTTTGAAGTAACCGATTACAGCATATCTGCTAACCGGTTACTTAGTTCAAAATAAGCGCAGTTTTTCAAAATTAATACAGAGTAACCGGTTACAGCATATCTACTAACCGGTTACTCTGCACCAGAATGCAGAAAATTGTGCAAAATTCAGCATGATCCACTTTCAAAACTTTTTTCAAACCCCTTGTGATCATGGAACTGAAATTGCACGAAATTCATAGTAAAATAACAGCAAAAACCAGCAATTAAACACAATTACAAGATCCAAAGGATCAAGTAATAAAGATCTCCACAGATCTACATTATGGAAGATGAAGATGAAGCTTCAACAATGGTGAAAGATGAATTACCACTTCAAATCTGAAAATTCCTTCAAATTGCTTCAAGATCCAAACACCAAAGCCTTGATCTATGAGAATTGATGAAGAAAACAAGTTTGGATGAAGGTTTAGCTCAAAGTTGAACAAGATTCAATGTGAATTCTTGTTAACTTTCAAAAGAAGAAATGTGAGCTTTGAGTGAATTTTGGTGGTTGGGGAGAGAAATTGCAAGAGGTTTGTTGGCTATCAAAAGCTTGTGAAATGAATGAAATGAAGCCTCTATTTATAGAGTTTAGGCTTGGAAATTTGGTGGTTTGGAATTAGGATTGGAAGATCAAAATTATGATTGGAATTCAAATTTGGAGGGAAATCACAAAAGAGTGGTGATTAGTGATGGTACATGGTGGGGAATGATCAAAATGATGTAGGGGAAAAAATGAGATGGTCTAGAATATTCCACATGTGATCATTTGAATTTGGTGCCAAAATGCTGCAGAATTTGAATTTGCTTCCATTTTTCAAATTTTCACGAGGGTAACCGGTTACAGCATATCTGTTAACCGGTTACTTAGTGCAAATTTTGAAAAAAAATTCTTTTTGAATGCACTGTTGTGGTTCGGCTCGATTCTTTCGCTCGTCAAAGAAGGCATGGAAATAAACACATGAACCTTGGAGTCCCTTGAATAATAATCAATTAAATCTTGGAAACTCTTGATCAGATGATTTTGAATTATTTAAAGATCAACTTTGACTTTGTTCAGATGAAAATCATTTGAGCTGAGGGACTGTTATTTTGGTATTTTTAACCTGTTCTTCCCCTGAAAATGTTAGTGAGAAAAAACAAAATATTTTTGGATTTTGATTAGAGGTTAGTAAACAAAAAAACAAATTAAACAATAAGACAAATAACAAGCACACAGATATCCAAAGATCCCTACAAGGCATAAACCTACAAAAGAGGGAACCAATGTGTGATCTTGTTTGTGGTATGAAATGCAAAAGACATGTGGGATCTTAGGGGTAATAATTAGGGTATTACAGCTGCCCCTATTTAAGTTTCTTCTATCCGGAGATATGAAGATGGACATCTTTGTCTCGACGAGATAGAATAGACTTAAATATAACAATAAACCCAATTTTTGGCCCTAAGAGACAACAAAAAATGATATGATTATGCAGATGGTATGCAGACACAATACCACTGTGGGGAGAAACGCCACAGGAGACAAACAAAAAGCTGGGGAGTAAAGAGAAAAGACTCCACAGGGGAAACAAAAGAGGGAAACACATCGCAACAGGGGAGGAAACAAATCTCCGCTGGGGAAGAGAAAGGAGTAAGATTCCAACTGAGGAAAAATTACCAACACCAAAAATAAAAGAGGGATAACTCGTCCCAACAGGGAGAGAAAAATCTTCGTTAGGGAAAAGATCATCTGCTACCCGATATCCGGTAATAGCATGATCAAAAGGAAAGATTGCCAACTACCAACCAAGTGATAGCTATAACAAGGCAGACAACCAAAAGGATATGAGGAATATTACCTACTACCAATAAAGGACAGGACGACGAAGGTAACTATCTCACAAAAGGAGTACGAGAAATATCACCTACTACCAACAGAGGGCAGGACGATGAAGGTAATAAACTCGAACAGGGGAAAGATTACCAACTATCAAACAAGTGATAGCTACAACAAGGTAATCAAACCCAGCTATATTACCTACTACCAACACAGGGCAGGACAAAAAAGGTAATAAGCCAGCTATATCACCTACTACCAACAAAACGGGTAGGACGACGAAGGTGATAAGCTAAAAGAAGGATTACCAACTATCAACCAAGTGACAGTTACAACAAGGTAATCAACCAAGGGTACGAGAAATATTATCTACTACCAACAAAAGGTAGGATGACGAAAAGTAATAATCTCAAAGGAGTTGAGAAATATCACCTACTACCAACACGGGGTAGGACGACAAAGGCGAAACTCGAACAAAGAAGGGAGAGATTACCAACTATCAAACAAATGATAGCTACAACAAGGCAGTCAACCAAAAGGATATGAGAAATATTACCTACTACCAACAAAGGGTAGGACGACGAAAAGTAATAATCTCAAAGGAGTCTAGAAATATCACCTACTACCAACACGGGGTAGGACGACAAAGGCGATAAACTCGAACAAAGAAGGGAGAGATTACCAACTATCAAACAAATGATAGCTACAACAAGGTAATCAAACCCGGCTATATCACCTACTACCAACACAAGGCAGGACGACAAAGGTAATAAGCCAGCTATTCACCTACTACCAACAAAACGGGTAGGACGAAGAAGGTGATAAGCTAAAAGAAGGATTACTAACCGTCAACCAAGTGACAGTTACAACAAGGTAATCAATCAAAGGTATAAGAAAGATTACCTACTACCAACAAAGGGTAGGACGACAAAGATAATAATCTCAAAGGGGGTCGAGAAATATCACCTACTACCAACACAGGGCAGGACGACAAAGGCGATAAACTCGAACAAAGAAGGGAGAGATTACCAACTATCAAACAAATAATAGCTACAACAAGGTAACCAAACCCGGCTATATTACCTACTACCAACACAGGGCAGGACGACAAAGGTAATAAGCCAACTATATCACCTACTACCAACAAAACGGGTAGGACGACGAAGGTGATAAGCTTCCATTGCCAAAGCAAGGGACCAAAATTTAATCCGGGAGCAAACCAGAGAGAAACGGTCAAACAAGACTCATCCCGAGGAGGAAATATCTCAACTGGGGATTAATTCTATCCAGACAAATGAACTGGGGAGGAAAGCTAAAACAAATGTCTTCCACGAGGCATAAACTCAGTGGGGAATTATCAAAGATAGGCGTTTTCTTCTTACGGGTCGACACTCTAAATGGAGAGAGGACACACATGCTCTGTAGGGGATAACATCACCATAGAGCAAAGAAGCGCCAACACAAATGCAAAATGCACAATGCAACAACAATATGATGTGCACAACAATAGAACTTTATAAGTATGAATATGCTGACAAAACAGACATAAGGATAAGCAGAGGGTGGAATGAACATCACAACACCACTGAATACTTGGCTAATCTCAACGAGATGGAGATATCATTAGCACATCTGCTAGGGATTCATCTGAAGAAATCCTGCAAGAGATAAACAAAAGCCATCAAAGGAAATAAATCCTACTACCATGCTTAAATCTTGCTGAAGAAAAGAAGATGCTCTTCGGGGAGAAACCCAAACATCAATCTTCTAACATCGATGATCCACAAAGAGGATAACAACATAAACTCTGCTTTGAGGATGACAGGAAAGCTATTGGGGAATCATACAACCCAAATCTTTCTGAATCTTCCTGGGGATCATAAAAATTCACAGGAACTTTCATTTCAAAAGGATGAGCAAGGATAAATCGAAACAATTGAAACAATAATGCACTGCCTCCGTTGTGGGATCAGCAAGGATAAATCTCTGGGTAGAACAACCTGAAGAGAAAGGCATCCACAAGACAAGATAAAACCCGACGAGCGGCCACTATGTCAATGTTTCTTAGAGAAAAATAACAGTGTTCTCTGCTTGGGGATATCCAAAGTAACAACAACATATCTAGAGGGTAAAAATCTGAGTGAGGATTCTTCACATGATTTTTTGTTGGGGATAGCAAAAAATGAATCTCTGCATGAGGACTACCATTGAGGAGAGGTGGACCGTCAAAGCTACTCAACTACTTGACCATAACATAATCAGCTAGAGAAGATCCGGATCAAGACCTACCTGGGGAAAAGCCAAACAACACTGGACCTTATGAATTCAACACATCATAACAAAACTTTGAAGGAACCTATCATCACGTCAACAACTGGTTATATGAACAAAACTCTGCCAAGGAAAAAATCAACAAACCGTACTGGGGAAATATCGACAAACTCTACTGGAGAGCTGTCAATAAATTCTGCTAGAAGAGTAAAGGACAAACCATACTGAGGAAAACACCGATCTTACCATCCTTGGAATAACCGTTGACATTCCTTTTTGCATTCATAAATCAAAGGAAAATATTTTTATAATTTTCAAAAATTTTAACTCAATTATTTACATTTTGCTTCAAAAATCATCATAAAAAATAAATGAAATTCTGCAAACAGAAACAAAATAAGAATTGCAAACAAAGGGACAAAGGCCCAAATTTTATTAATTGAATGGTAGTCCGCAAATGGCGTAACTCCATGGATCATTACAAGGCTTGAAAAATGGTAAATACATGGAAAGGGTTATATTAAAATACAATGACCATTATTCTCCCTAACAACTTTGAATTCCACTGTGCTCAAAACTTCAGTTGAGGATGGTTGAAACAGAATCCTTGATTAACAATGTTACTTTCAACGATCAAGACTGGCCAGATGCAGTTACTTGCCATAATCCTTAACTTTTGCCTAGATTGCCCTCTCGGGTTTTCAATCTACCGAGATGATTATTTCTGTTTTTGTCTCTAATTTTTGCCTGGACCGCCCTTTCGGGTTTTCTGCCCATCGAGACACTCATTTTTGCCTAAGCCGCCCTTTCGGGTTTTTAACTTAGCGAGCTATTCTTTTTATTTTTAGGCGAAGTATTTCTTGACTGTATCGGCATTCACAGGACGAGTGAACTCTTCACCATCCATAGTTGTAAGAAGTAATGCACCACCAGAGATGGCTCTCTTAACAACATATGGGCCTTCATAATTAGGAGTCCAGTTGCCCCTAGAATCATTAGTAAAAGTCGAGATCTTTTTGAGCACGAGGTCGCCTTCTCTGAACACACGAGGTCGAACATTCTTGTCAAAAGCTTTCTTCATTCTCTATTGATACAATTGACCATGACACAAGGCAGTCATTCTTTTCTCTTCAATCAAATTCCACTGATCATACCTACTTTGGCACCATTCAACCTCAGACAATTCAGCTTCCATCAAAACTCTCATAGAAGGGATTTCAACTTCCACCGGGAGCATTGCTTCCATACCATAAACAAGAGAGAAAGGGGTTGCCCCTGTTGAAGTGCGGACGGATGTACGATACCCATGCAAAGCAAAAGGGAGCATCTCATGCCAATCCTTGTAAGTAACAACCATCTTCTGAACAATCTTCTTAATATTCTTATTAGCAGCTTCAACAGCCCCATTCATCTTAGGTCTGTAAGAAGAAGAATTATGATGCTCGATCTTAAACTCGTTGCATAATTCTTTCATTATCTTGTTGTTCAGATTCGACCCATTATCAGTGATAATCTTGCTTGGAACACCATACCGACAGATTATTTGGTTCTTGATAAATTGGACCACTACTTGCTTGGTCACATTGGCATATGATGCCGCTTCAACCCACTTGGTAAAATAGTCAATAGCCACCAATATGAAACGGTGTCCGTTCGACGCTTTAGACTCAATCATTCCAATCATATCAATGCCCCCACATGAAGAAAGGCCATGGAGAAGAGATAACATTAAGAGGAGTTGGAGGTACATGAATTTTGTCAGCATAAACCTGGCACTTATGACACTTCTTCACATATTTGCAGCAGTCAGATTCCATTGTCAGCCAATAGTAACCTGCCCTTAACATCTTCTTAGATATTGCATGCCCATTGGCATGGGTACCAAAAGATACTTCATGAATTTCTTTCATCAACATGTTTGCTTCTTGGCGATCCACGCATCTGAGCAAGACCATGTCATAATTTCTCTTATTCAACACATCATCATTCAAGAAGAAACTACCAGCCAATCTTCTCAAAATCTTCTTATCTTTCCTTGATGCCCCAAGCAGGTACTCTCGATTCTGAAGAAAGCATTTAATATCATAATACCACGGCTTATCATCAACAATTTCTTCAACTGCAAACACATGAGCTGGTCTATCAAGACACTTAACATCGTTTTTGGGCACATCATTCTACCGATTCACCACAATCATGGAGGATATAGTTACTAAAGCATCCGCCATTCGATTTGCTGCTCTGGGTACATGGTAAAACTCAACCTTATTGAAGAAAGTTAAGAACCTTCTTGCATTGTCTCGATAAGGAATCAAATCAGGTTGACGTGTCTCCCATTCTCCTTTAATTTGATTAATCACTAGGGCTGAATCTCCGTATACATCAAGAATCTTGATTCTTAAATCAATAGCTTCTTCCAAGCCCATAATACATGCTTCATACTTAGCCGTATTATTTGTGCAAGTGAAAATCAACCTTGTGGCGAAAGGAATATGAGAACCCTGAGGAGTAACAATTATTGCCCCAATAACTTTGCCATACTCATTAACAGCTCCATCAAAAATCAAACCCCAACGAGATCCAGGGTCAGGCCCTTCATCAGGTAATGGTTCTTCACAATCTTTAACTTTTAGATACATCACATCCTCGTCAGGAAAATCAAACCTGATAGGTTGATAATCATCAATTGACTGGTGTGCCAAATGGTCAGCCAAAACACTTCCTTTTATCGCTTTCTGAGTTTGGTACTCGATATCATATTCTGACAACAACATTTGCCAACGAGTGATCCTCCCAGTTAAAGCAGGCTTTTCAAAGATATACTTGATCGGGTCCACTTTGGATATCAACCAAGTTGTATGATTCAACATATACTGGCAGAGGCGCTTGGCAGCCCAAGCTAAAGCATAACATGTCTTTTAAAGCATTGAATACCGAGACTCACAATCGGTGAACTTCTTGCTCAAATAATAAATGGCAAACTCTTTTCGACCAGAGTCATCTTATTGACCCATAACACAGCCCATAGACTCTTCCAGCACAGTCAAATACATGATCAAAGGTCTTCTTTCCACGTGAGGAGACAAAATCAGAGGTTCAAGCAAATACTCTTTAATTCTCTCAAAAGCTTTCTGACAATCCTATGTCCAGACACAACCCTGATCTTTGCGAAGAAGCTTGAAGATCGGCGACCAGGTGGCAGTCATATTGGATATAAATCGGGAGATATAATTCAAACGTCCCAAGAATCCTCTTACTTGTTTTTCTGTTTTGGGCGCAGGCATTTCCCGAATAGCTTTAACTTTACCGGGATCAACTTCAATGCCTTTTTGGCTGATAATAAAGCCCAACAACTTTCTAGAACAGACACCAAAAGTGCATTTATTTGGATTCAAACGGAGCTTAAACTTTCTCAAACATTGAAACAACTTTAATAAGTACTCAATATGATCTTCTTCAGTCTTCGACTTACAAATCATATCATCCACATAGACCTCAATTTCTTTATGCATCATATCATGGAACAAAGTAGTCATAGCTCTCTGGTACGTTGCACCAGCATTTTTCAAACTTAAAGGCATCACTCTGTAACAGAATGTTCCCCAGGGTGTAATGAATGTTGTTTTTTCCATATCCTCGGTGCCATCTTTATTTGATTATAACCGGAAAATCCATCCATAAAAGAAAATTTATTGAACTTAGCAGTATTATTTACCAACATATCAATGTGTGGCAATGGAAAATCATCTTTTAGACTTGCTTTATTCAAATCTCTATAGTCAACGCACATTCGGACTTTTCTGTCTTTCTTTGGAACAGGCACAATATTAGCCACCCATTGAGGATACTCAGAAGTCACAAGAAAACCAGCATCAATCTGCTTTTGAACCTCCTCTTTGATCTTCACAGCCATGTGAGGATGAGTTCTTCTCAATTTCTGCTTCACAGGTGGGTATTCAGGCTTCAGCGGCAAATGGTGCTCCACAATATCAGTATCAAGACCAGGCATGTCTTGATAGGACCAAGCAAACACGTCAACATATTCTCTAAGAAGATCCACAATCCTCTTCTTAACACCTGACTGAAGCAGCGCCCCAATCTTGACCTCTTTTATATCATCATCTGAACCCAAATTGACCAATTCTACCGGCTCTTCATGAGGCTGAATGGTTCTTTCCTCGTGCTCTAGCAATCGAGAAATTTCATCTGGAATCTCTTCAATATCCTCTTCTTTAGCTCCAAACACAGGGAACTCAAAGTTGGGAGAGGGCATAGGGTCATTGTTTTCAATGGGTTTAACAATCAATCTACACAATGATTTATGCTTGATTATAGGACATGAACAAGAAGTGCAAATATTATGCAGATAAAAGTGATTATCACATTATATATATTTTTTGGTTTTTTATGTTACCATTTTTCAGAAATAAAGCAAAAAGGGAAAATATAATATGGATAAGCAAAATAACATTTTATTGATGATGATAAAATTTGAAACAAAGCCCTCACAAATTCACTTTCACCTTGGGCAGAGTGAAAGGATTTTTATGAAAAAAACAAAAACAAATTACTTTGAAATATGAACAACAGTAGGAACATCAACAAATATCGAATTATGGAAGATTTGTCCATGTGTCACGAAATTGGGAAGTTCTTCCTCTTCATCTTCTTCAATGGTGGCACTGACTTCATATTCAGGTTCCTTAGACTTCTTCCGAGGGGAATAAAAAGGCACATATGCATCCTCTGGGGACATATACCCGGGGTCTTCCAAATAAGGCTCCCAATCTTTAGCAGGAATGGCATCATCTTTAGATCCAAATGGGATGTAGCCTACAGGGTCATCTTCCAGAATCGCAGCCGTAGAATGATCTTTGCTAGGACAATCTTGAACCATATTGACAGATGCCTTACCATGATTGGGCAACAGATACGATTGTACATTAGGGTTGGAATCTTTGAAAGACAAAATACTGCTCCTAGCCAACCTTTGAACTTCCATCTTCAATGGATAACAGTTTCAGTATCATGCCCCGCTCCTCCTTGATGGAAAGCGCAACGAGCTTCAGGCTTATACCACCATGGCAAATCTTTTGGAACAGCAGGTGGTGCATGGGTCTGAACAAGATTCTTTTGAATTAAACAAGGAAGAAAATCTGTATATGTCATCGGAGTCAGATCAAAATCCTTCTGAAAATGGCCCCGTTGATTGTTCTGTTGACTAGAACGTTGTTGATGAGCAGGAGCTGTTTAAACAACAGGAGTTGAATTGATAACAAGAGTAACAGATGCAATTTTTTGCTGACATTGGTTATTCTTACCATAACTCTTTTTGCGTCCTCCATGGGAAATTGCAAGGGTCACACCGTCTCTCTTCTTGGCAAGTCCTCCCCCATATTTCTTGGAATTACCAGCAGAATTACCATCTTTTGACAAACGTCCCTCACGGACACCTTCTTCTAATCTCATCCCCATATTAAACATCTCAGTGAAATCACTTGGGGCACTAGCAATCAGACGCTCATAGTAGAAAGTACTTAGAGTTTGCAGAAAAATCTTAGTCATCTTTTTTTCTTCCAAAGGAGGATTAATCTGAGCAGCAATCTCGCGCCACCTCTGCGCGTATTCTTTGAATGTCTCCTTATCTTTCTGAGCCATTGCTCTAAGCTGGTCTCGATCAGGAGCCATATCCACAATATACTTGTATTGCTTTACAAAAGCCTCACCCAAGTCTTCGAAAGTGCGAATTCGAGTGCTGTCGAGTCCCATATACCATTTCAAGACTGTACCAGACAAACTATCTTGAAAGTAGTGAATGAAAAGCTGATTATTATCAGTTTGAGTCGATATCTTGCGAGCATACATAGTCAAGTGACTCAATGGACAAGAATTTCCCTTATACTTTTCAAAGTCAGGGACCTTGAGCTTATGTGGTATCTTCACATTAGGAACCAAGCATAACTCATGAGCATTTTTTCCGAATAGCTCTTTACCCCTCAAAGCTTTGATCTCTTTATGCATCTCAGAAAACTGGTCTTGAATCTCTTCCATTCTATCATAAACACTGGCATTTTCACTTGGAGCAGTATGGAAAATCTGTTATTCACCAAAAGGAACAGCGTGAACCACAGGCGGTGGTACAGTCATCACTGGCTGGACAGTAGGAACAACTGGAACTTCAGGAGGCAGTGGTGGTTGATAACCTTCTGGAACAAAGTTAACAGGCATGCCCCAGGGGAAGCCAGGAGGCATGGAGTGTTATGGAACACTAGCAGGCGCCACAGATATAGGTGTAGAGACAATCTCAGAAATGACTGTCCTTTGCACAGGAGTCGAAAGCGGAGGAGGAGGTGGTTGATTATGTGCAACAACCATTGCTTCCATCATAGCAGTGAGTCTCTCCAAACTATCCTTCAAATTTGTCACTTCCTCACAAAGCTCACGGTTCTCTTGTTGCAACTGATCCATCTTCTTTTTCAGATTAGCCCGAGTATTATACTGGTGCGACAGCTTGGCTGAATGAAGGCCAAAGGTAAGTATAAGACACCTGGAAAAGGCAAGAAACAATGCAGAATGATGCTTGATATGCAAGATGCAAATGCAAAGTTTCAAGGAATTATAAGGCATATTGCAAACATTGTTATTTGAAATACCAAAATCTCACTCATTAATGATGGAAAAGATTACATCTCGGAAGTACAGATTCAAGAATCCTAAAATAATAGAGAATAAAGAAAACTAGATCCCTAGAGAATCCTATGAGAAGAAGTATGAGCCTGCATCTGAGTCTTCTCAATCAATAATTAATAAACGTTCCAAGGAGATTCTAAACTCTTCAGAATATCAGAAACTGGTTGAATGCAAGAGGAAAATAAATCCTCTTGCGCCTTTCTCTTCTTGTTGGCAACTTCATCTTCATTCTTCTTCTTGAAGTGCTCTTGAAGTCTTGCATTCTCTAACTCAACAATTTGATACTTGTTCTTCCAAGCATCTGTCTCTTGTTGCATCTCGGCCAAAGCGATCTGAATCTTCTCTGTGTCTTCCATAAAGTAGAGGATAGGCTTCTTAGTAGCTAGAGACAAAGGTTCCTGATGCGCATAAGGCATCTTCAAAGTAATAGCTCTATTTTTAACCCACTGGTGGTATGGTTCAGAAGAGACACAATTCGGATTTCCCAAACTTTCCTTTCCTTTTCTATGAATGTTGAGCCAAGCTTTCACAATTTCTCTCTGTAGAGCAACCTGAGATTCTTCTTCCTTGAAAAAGAGACCGGCCAAATGAACGTTCTTCGGTACTTCTCGCAAAGGATATCCCAACTGACGACGAGCCAACACGGGATTGTAGTTGATTCCTCCCTTTGTACTAAGAAGCGGTACGTTGGGAAAATCACCACAACTATCAATAATCATCGCTCCAGAAGGAACGCGGCTACACCAATCAATATCAGAATGAGTGAGAGACATGATCTTCCGCGACCAATATAAACCATCCTTGAGATTCTAGAAACTTGCGGACTTCGGCAAGTGAGAAATAAACCACTTGTAGAGCAAAGGCGCACAACAGATAATCATCCCTTTACCATGGAAATTCTTGAGGTGAATAGAATGGTAAGCATTGGCAAGCAAAGTAGGAACTAGATTCCCAATCAAGAAGAGCTGAATAGCGTTGATGTCGACAAAGTTCTCAACATTCGGGAAGAGGAACAGTCCATAAATGAGCAAGGCAAGAATAGCCTCAAAAGCAACTGTGTTCTTCACACTAGCGAAGTGATGAGCTTTATCCACCAAGAAATTAGCGGGTAACCCAAGAATCTTTCCTTTGGTATCCATGCGAGCCTTAATCTCAGAAACCTTCAAGTGAGTAGCCTTTGCAATAACGTGATGCTCGGGAACGGGATCCAAACCAGAGAAAATCCGATCATGAACAGGCAAACCAAGCAGGAGCAAATACTCCTCTAGTGTAGGTACCAACTGATAATCAGGAAAGGTGAAACAATGAAGCAAAAGGTCATAGAACTGAACCAAAGTAGCAAGCAATCCTTCAGCCATATCAACCTTCAAGAGAGATAAAAGTCTTCCATATCTAGACTCAAACTTCTTGATATCAGCAACCAAAGATCCTAGCTCTCTCAAACCCCCTAACTTGGGACTCTTGAAAGTGTACTTCCTTGTACTTCTCCTTCCAAAATCCATAACAAAAGCATCTGCAATGTTTTCAATAACACCTTTGAGTTCCTTGAAACCTTCCAAAAGAATGCTCATGAATGCATGAGTGCATGAATGCAACAACCACAAACATGATCACACAAAGCACACGGGTCAAGGTTCAAGTCACGAGCATGAAGCCAAGGGTAAGAACCAATCCCACAAAGGTGTGTACTAAGGTTTTGTCTTCATTGTACCTACAGAAAACAATGGTTCTAACAGAGTGCCGAGGGTCCACAATCCACTATCAAACACACTAGCGCACCGATTACTCGGAGGTTAGTAGTTATCCTCAAGAGAATCTAACCTGAGTATGGCATCGCGTGACAGCTAAGTCGAATTTGCATCCTAATAGCTTCCGCGCCATGATCCTAAAAAGGTTAAGATGGGTTAAGGGTTACTACAGTCCTCAGTGTTATAGGCTTCAATGGAAAAAGTAATGCCTTCAACGATCGCTCGATCGGCATCAGTAATTCCAAAGAGGCAACCACCGAGTGGATGGATTCTCAAGTTTTGCTTTTTCGGGATTCGACTCCCTCAAAGCTCCCTTGACTATACCATCCTCCTATCTTAAAGTTCACTCAGATCCGGGTATAGGACCTATCTCACACACAGAGGAACTCCCAAATAGAACAAACAAGTAACAAACAAATCAGACAAAAAGCAGTAAATAAATCAAAGTAGGCTAAACCCCTCAAGGGAGATGATTCCCCAGCAGAGTCGCCACTTTTCTGTAGCGGTAAAAATCGTGAGTGTAAGCTATTGATTAACTTAACTCATAAAGCAAGAGTCGTCACTGCGCTTTTATTTATTCCACAAAGGAAAAGAAAAAAAAAGAGCGAATAAATCCTAAGAAGTCTAAAAAAGCAAAAGCTAAAGAAGACAAAGAGAAATGGGTAAGGGGGGTTGGTTACGCAATGGGAAGGTGTTAGCACCCAAAACGTCTATAGTACTCTATAGGAACCCTTTGAAATATCTATCGCTTTTGGTCTGAAAATGGTTTGCTTGAAAGAGATTGGAGAGATGAGAAGAGAAATATTTTTTTAATAGTTTTGTGTTTGGAGAGACTTATCGCCTCATGCCTACGTACCCACGATGTGCAATGTAGGATCAAAACCCCATAGTTCGTGGTACAAAGAACAAAATTGGTTTGTTTTGGTTGATTTTAAGTGCAAAGACAAGTCGTCATTTCCAAACGAATAATTCCGCTTAAAGAAATGAATCATGTATGAACTTATGAAAAAGTTTTAAAGAAAAAGTGCATAAGGCACAAAAAAGAGTTTGATGAGTTTTGTATTTTTTATGTTTTTTCACGAAATGGTCAAAATATAATTAACATTGATTGACATTTATTAAATAAAAACAAAGTTTGAAAATCACTTGACCGAAATCAAGGTTTTATTATGAAAGCGGTTTTAATTTTAAAAAACAATAAGATTTTGAAAAAGAGAGGAGATTTTGAAAATTGAAGAAGGGGAGGAGAAGAAGTGACTATCCTAAAACATAAAGTAAAAGCTAAGGATAAGAAAGATATAACCACAAAATGTAGCTATCTTCACCATAAACCAAGCAAAAGCACAAGGCTCCAAAGTCTTCAAACCATAACTCCAAAGCAAAGGGAAAAGGTCCTAGTTCTAAGTCCAAGGATCAAAGAATAGCATTGAAGTCCAAGGTCTAGGTACAAAACTCCATGTCCATTGCAAAGGATAGTAACCATAGTCCAAGATTGGAAGCACAAGTTTTTTAGAGGTTTTGGCCTTTATTAATATTTTTGGTCCAAGTGGACAAAGAGAAAAAGGCATAAGCATAAACATGTGTTCAACCGACAAAGGAAAAATTGCGAAAACCTAAACATGTGTCCAACAGACAAAGGAAAAATATGCGGAAGCATAAACATGTGTCCAACGGACAAAGGAAAAATTGTATAAAAGTAAAAGAGAGATAGGGAGCGAGAAGGAAATGTAAAAGTTAGAAGTTAGTGGTTAGTAGCACAAGGCTCCAGTGTCATAAGCCTTCAAAAAGTAATACCGATTACACTTCGCATTTTGAACTATAGTGATTAACCAATGCACTTAGGCCAAAGTTAGTGAAGACTTGACAGAAGATTGGTAGAACCAAAGCCTCTACAACGCCAAGTTTCAAAGATTATGGACCTAATGCAAAAAATCAATCAACATTGGGTTGACGCCACCAATCAAGGTCCGGACCACGAAAGTTCAAGTTCCAAATTGGATTGAAAGGGACAAATGTTGCGCTATGTTAAGCAATCGTCGAGTAATTTATAGAGTAATTACCCAACAATGAGGCCGATCAATAACTCTTTGTGCTAATGCATGCTAGATGAACGATATGTAGATCGTCATCCGAAAGCAATACCGCACGAAAAGAAAAGAGGTAGCGATCTCATCTTGATCAAGAATTAAACAAAGGAATTCTAAGATCCATAAGACTTTCATCGATCAAAAGAAAAGAGAAATAGATGAAGAGAAAGCCAAATTAAACCACACAATTATGTGATCATGGAACTGAAATTGCATGAAACTCAAAGTAAAATAACAGCAAAAACCAATAATTAAACACAATTACAAGATCCAAAGGATCAAGTAATAAAGATCTCCAAAGATCTACATTATGGAAGGTGAAGATGAAGCTTCAAAAATGGTGAAAGATGAATTACCACTTTAAATCTGAAAATTCCTTCAAATTGCTTCAAGATCCAAACACCAAAGCCTTGATCTATGAGAATTGATGAAGAAAACAAGTTTGGATGAAGGTTTAGCTCAAAGTTGAATAAGATTCAATGTGAATTCTTGTTAACTTTCAAAAGAAGTAATGTGAGATTTGAGTGAATTTTGGTGGTTGGGGAGAGAATTGCAAGAGGTTTGTTGGCTATCAAAAGCTTGTGAAATGAAGCCTCTATTTATAGAGTTTAGGCTTGGAAATTTGGTGGTTTGGAATTAGGACTGGAAGATCAAAATTAGGATTGGAATTAAATTTGGAGGGAAATCACAAAAGTGTGGTGATTAGTGATGGTACATGGTGGGGAATGATCAAAATGATGTAGGGGAAAAAATGAGATGGTCTAGAATATTCCACATGTGATCATTTGAATTTGGTGCCAAAATGCTGCAGAATTTGAATTTGCTGCCATTTTTCAAGTTTTCACGAGGGTAACCAGTTACAGCATATCTGCTAGCCGGTTACTTAGTGCAAATTTTGAAAAAATATTCTTTTTGAATGCACTGTTGTGGTTCGGCTCGATTCTTTCGCTCGTCAAAGAAGGCATGGAAATAAACACATGAACCTTGGAGTCCCTTGAATAATAATCAATTAAATCTTGGAAACTCTTGATCAGATGATTTTGAATTATTTACAGATCAACTTTGACTTTGTTCAGATGAAATTCATTCGAGCTGAGGGACTGTTGTTTTGGTATTTTTAACCTGTTCTTCCCCTGAAAATGTTAGTGAGAAAAAACAAAATATTTTTGGATTTTGATTAGAGTTTAGTAAACAAAAAAACAAATTAAACAATAAGACAAATAACAAGCACACAGATATCCAAAGATCCCTGTAAGGCATAAACCTACAAAAGAGGGAACCAATGTGTGATCTTGTTTGTGGTATGAAAGGCAAAAGACATGTGGGATCTTAGGGGTAAAAATTAGGGTATTACAGAGGGCAAGAGTTGCCTTTGTATTTTTTAATGTCAGGCACCTTGAATTTGTGTGGTATCTTTACATTAGGGACTAGAAAAAGGTCTGCGGCGGCCTTTTCGAATAAATCCTGACCGCGAATGGCATGCAGTTCCTTCTGCATTTCTAAGAATTGTTCCTGGAACTCATTCATCCTTGCGTACATTTCTTCGTTTCCACCAGGAATGGCTTATGGAATCTGTCCTTCCGGGACAGTGTGTACCATCGGTTGTGGTATAGTCATTACAGCAGTGACTCTTGGAGCTTCAGTGTCCTGAAGTTTGTAACCTTCAGGAGTTGCTATGATAAACATTGCATCTTCATTTTCCCGAAGTTTGTAACCTTCAGGCCCAATGGTTGCTGCTACAGTCTCTTGGTCTTCAGTTACCGACGGGATGTATCCTTCAGGGACAAAGTTGAGAGGCATACCCCAGGGCCGACCCTTAGGCATATTGTATCGAGGATGATTCTCCTGCGTCTCCATTATAGGCGTAGATGTAATCTCGGAGATCACAGTCCTTTGTTGCTGCCTCTGAGCTGTTGCCAGGGATTGCATGTCATTGTGAAGTTTTTCCAAACTTTCCTTTAGAGCGTCGATTTCTTCTCTCAGCTCTCTGTTCTCTTCCTCAAGATCGTCCATTTTCTTTTGTCGATTGACCCGAGTATTGTAGGAATGAGACAGTTTGACTGTAGAATCGCGACACGAACGTGAGATTCGAAGATAAGAAGACGCGTTTATGCGAGAATGATGAATGATATGCAAAGTTATATATTTTTTAGCTTTAATAAAAAAAACTTCAACAAATAGATTGCAAATATCATACAGTGGGGAATACCCTTTTTATTGAATTTGAAAGATTGCAGAAAGGGAAATACAATATTTTATAAAGTGCAGTAAGGAAAATAGCTAAGCTTATGGATTCTGAGTCCTTTCTGAAGAGAGCTCAGATGCTGGTTCTGGTTCTTTTCTTTTCTTTGACTGGGGCTCTTTAACCGTTGTCGGGTCGTTAGTCCTTTTCCAAGTGAAAGGAGCGAGCAAACTTCTTCGGTCTTCTTGATTCTCTACAGCATGCTGCTCTAATATCTTAATAAGAGCATCCTTTTCTTTTAAAAGTTCCTGAATCTTGGTACACTCCACGTTGAGGATTCAATACTTGTTTTTCCAAGAGCTCTTCTCACGTTGAACTTTGTTGAGAGCTACCTGGAGTTTTTCCATATTAGACATGAAATAAAGGACAGATTCCTTTAACGAAAAAACTTCTTGGCGAGGGTAAGGCATCCTCAGCTTGAGAGCTCTAGTTTGCACCCAGTGGAGATAAGGTTCCATGGAGGTAAAATTTGGCCTTCCTAGAGACTCTCTTCCTTTCTTGTGAATATGTTGCTAGGCATACACTATTTCCTTCTTTAGTGCCCTATCATTTTCCCCTTCCTTGAAGAAAAGACCTTCTAGATGAACATTAGTTGACGGCGAACTAAAATCAGATGATAGTTTATTCCTCCTTTAGTTCCTATGAGGGGTACGTTAGGGAAACTTCCACAGCTGTCGATGACCTCTATTCCCTCATAAATCCTATCATACCTATCTATATCAGAGTTGGTAAGAGACATAATCCTTTGTGACCAACGTAGAATACTCTTGTGACCCTAAAAAGCATCAGACTTGGGTAAATGGGAAGTGAACCATTTGTAAAGCAAAGGTACACAGCATGTGATCATTCCTCCGCTGTACAAATTCCTTAAGTGTGCAGAATGATAAGCATCTGCGAGCAGGGTTGGTACGGGGTTTCCAATTAGAAATATCTTAACAGCGTTGGTATCAACGAAGTTATCTATGTTGGGAAAAAGGAATAACCCGTACGTGAGTAGGACAAAGATGTCTTCGAAAGCAGTTATGTTTCCTATACTGGCAAAGTACATAGCTTTCTCTACCAAAAACTTGGCTGGTAAACCTTGGATTCCTCCTTTGGTGGTCATGTGGGTCCTGACTTCTGACTCATCCAAAGAGATGGCTCTTGCAATGACCTGATCCTTTGGAATTTCTTCCAGTCTAGAAAAAAGGAGTTTGATCGGTGATAGGTAAATCAGTCATATGAGAGTACTCTTCTAACGTTGGTGCCAGTTGGTAATCCAGGAATGTGAAGCAGTGATAAACCAGACCGTAGAACTGAATCAGTGTAGATAGGATTCCTTCAACTACGTGGACCCTTAATAGAGACAGCAGTCCTCCATGCTTAGCTCTGAAAGCATCAGGGTTGGTGATCATCCTTGCCAGCCCCCTTAAATCCTCTAGTTTCAAAGTCTTGAAGTTGTACTTGTGCGTCTTTCTTCTACCGAAATCCATAACGCAATCTTTCTGATATTTGCAATTATTGTTTTAGTTTACTTTGAAAAAATAGAGAGGATAAGAGAAGATTTTTCTTTGTTTAAGAGTTTTTTAGATGAATGCATGAATGCAGCACACAAAAACATTGAAAAAACATGGGCTTAAGGGTTCAACGTCACGAGCATGGAGTCATGGCTCTACCCATCCCCAAAGGTTGTATTCTTGTCAATTTTTGTACCTGTAGAATGGATCCTAAGGTTCCCAAAATCATTGACCCCCTAGAGATATCAACAGCAAGCTGGTTCACTCGAGCGAGCTGTAGCATCCTAGGGTAATCTCATTTGAGTGTAGTATCGTGTATCAACTATTCCCGATAGTCACCGCACTACCAAGTGGTCATAAGGTTAAGGCCTAATATATCCTCAGGTTCACAGGTGCCACACTAGGAAAACTCTGCTTTCACAATAATCGGTTGTTCAGCAGGCTGAATCCTTCGGGTCCTCGCCTGATTTGGTGGTCTACCAGGTTCGCTTGTTCGGGATTCACTCCCTACAAGTTTCCCCGTCTTTGCCACCCCTTATCTTAGGTTTCTCTCAAACTTTCCAGATGTGTATCAATCGCATTCCCATTGACAGAAAAATAAACACGGATATCAAGTAGGAAAAGTAGTATATATATATAGTATATAGTATGATTGCTAACAACCTAGACCTCTTAGGAATTCTAATCCTAGTCTGGCTCCCCAGCAGAGTCGCCATTTTTCTATAGCGTGCGATTTTTGTCGGTGACGCGACCACCTTATCGCCATGGGTTTTTCCTCACCGCAATGGTAGGGATTGGGTGTTACTTTCTGATTTCTTATTTATCCTGTGAAGCTGGAAAGGAAAGGGAAGCTATCTCAAACTAACCTTGCACGCAAATGTTTTCTTTAACAAATGCTTAAGAGATTGGGGGGTCCGGGGTCAGGTTATACAATGGGGAGTTGTCAATTACCCATCCTATATGTGGTTATCCATAGATTGTTAGCAACTAACTGTTTTCTACTTACTAGTGTTTGTCTGTTTATTGGGAAAGTTTCTCCTTTGGGAGGGTTGAGAGAGAGAGAGAGTTTTTATTGATTTCGGATTTGTTCCGATGTTTTTCGTAAGGTACTGGACCTAAAGTTTTGATAAGTGTGATGGTACTTGACCTAAGGTTTTGAATTGGTGTGCTCGCTAAGATTTTGCAATCTTATGCCTACGTATTCCCGTTAAAGATAAACAGGGAAATCAGAGCAATCGTAGTTCCTCCTATTCTATGGGAGGAAAGATATTTGGTGTCTTGTTCAAAGCCCAAGATTGAAGCTAAAAGGAGTATTTATGTCTTGTCCAAAGCACAAGTTTGAAGCTAAAAGGAGTATTGAGAGAGAATTTGTCATCTCTAAGGGAGATATCTCGTCTTTTTATCACAACTGTTGGGTGACTGATTATAAAGGAGGATTAATTTAACTGGGATGTGAGAATCCAGCAATGGAATAATTTACTTTATGAGGGATTTGTCCTGAAGGATGAAACTTTAACTCAGTGTTGACCAATGCCATTTTTCCTTAGGATTTTTTCATGCTAAGAGAGGGACAGTGGCGTGGATGTAAATAATCCAGAGGCTTGCCACTTACAGATGAAAGATGGGGATTTTCTAGGATAAGAGATGGACTACAACTTGGATATTTGAATCAACAAGTGTGCCACTTATAGCAGTTATCTAGGATTAAAGGTTTTGTTTTCTGTTTTGATGGTGATGTATAGAGAAATGTCTTCCTACAGAGAGGTTTTGATTTCCTCTGAGGGGATTTTGGTTTTATGTGTGCCTTGACCAAAGCCCAAGGTTGAAGCTGAAAGGTTGATGGATTCCACTGGGGAGATTATTGTCTGTCTCGTATAAAGCCCAAGATTGAGGCTGGGAAGAGACTGACTCTTTTGAGGAGATCATTATACAAAGCCTAAGAGGAGGCTGGATGTTGACTCCGTTCGGGAAGGTTTTTATATGTCTTGTACAAAGCCCAAGATTGAGGCTAGTTGACTTCACTGGGGAAATATTTGTGGGTGTCTTGTACAAAGCCCAAGATTGAGGCTGAAAAAGAAACTGACTCTGTGGGAGAGAAATCTTTATCTATCTTGTACAAAGCCCAAGATTGAGGCTAAAAGAAGATTGGCTCTGCTGGAGAGTATGGGTGTCTTGTAAAAAACCTAAGATTGAGGCTAACTATACTGAGGAAAATCATTATACAAAGCCTAAGAGGAGGCTGAAAAGAGGATTAACTTTATTTAGGGAGATTTTATACGTGCCTTATATAAAGCCCAAGATTGAGGCTAAAAAGAAGATGATTGCCTTAGCTGAGGATATTTCAGGTGTCTTGTACAAAGCCCAAGATTGAGGCTAAAAAGAATTGACTCAATAAGAGAATGTTTTGATTTGACTCAACAAGAGAGTGTTTTGACTCAACAAGAGAGTGTTTTGATTTGACTCAACAAGAGAGTGTTTTGATTTGAATCAACAAGAGAGTGTTTTGATTTGAATCAACAAGAGAGTGTTTCATTTGTCTTGTACAAAGCCCAAGATTGAGGCTGAAAAGAGACTGACTCAACAAGAGAGTATTTTATTTGTCTTGTACAAAGCCCAAGATTTAGGCAGAATTTGCTGAGGAAAAGAAAGAATCATTATACAAAGCCTAAGAGGAGGCTGGTTGGGGAATTTCTTATACAAAGCCTTAGAGGAGGCTATCTTCTGCTGAGGATTATTGATATCCAAAGACAGGTCCAAAGTGGGGAATTAACTCTTGCTGAGGATTACAGAAGAGTTGAGCTATCAGATGCCTTGAGGTTCTGATTTTGGCTAGGGTTGTATTGATGATAGGATGATCCTAACTGGGGAAATTTAGGATGAAAGATTGAGTTTTAGAACCTATGGAGGTTTTAACTCTATTGGAGATTTATTAAATGACCAGGGTTTCTCCAGTATTTGTAGGGAAACTTGAGAATGTCTTTGAGATCCAAGAGGAGATGAGACTGTCCAAGTCTACGGGTATGAAAAAGGTTTATCTTTGTATGATGCCCAAGAGGAGATGGGTGTTTTAAGGGATGAGAATCAACCCTTAAATTGGTCTGATGTTTTGACTCTTTGGAAGACTGCTCTAATAAAGGATGACTAGGTTTTGTCCTATAACTTTAAGAGGTCTCGGGTCCTTGTACTAAGCCCAAGAGGAGGCATGAGAACTTCTAAGAAGCCGGAGGGTCCTTGTACAACGCCCAAGAGGAGGCGGGGATGCTTTTAGGAAGCCTGTGGGTCCAAACCTAAGAAAAGTTCAAGAAAGGTTTCACCGGGAATTAATCCTTTAGAGAAAAGTTCTAGGGTTTGAAGAAATTCAAGAGAGGTTCAACCGGGAATTAATCCTCTCTGGGGAACTGAATTTCTTTGACAATTTCTAATAGTGACAGTCTGAGAAAAGTTTCACCGGGAATAATGCCTTTCTTTTTGTTCCATATTGTATAAGCCCAAGAGGAGGCAAGACTGTATCTGGAATTCCTATGGGGAACTAGTTTTGACTGTGTTATTAGAGTGACCACTGGTTTGATTTAGTCCTAGAGCTAATTGCCGGGGAAAACTCTAAGCAGATATATACAGGTATATATATATATACAGATAAAATATATACTGTATGTAAAAGAGGGTAGGAGGACTTATAAGTGAGCAAACTTCCAGTACAAACAAATATAATATATATATATATATATATATATATATATATCTGTGTGTGTGTGTGTGTGTGTGTGTGTGTGTGTGTGAAAGTATGTAAAAGAAAGTTGTTAAAACTTACAGGTGAGCAAGCTTCCATTGTAACAGCTGTATGGTTAGTTGTTCAAGAAATTAAAGAAAGTTTTGATAACAACTTTGAATTTGAACCTAAATCAAAAGGGGAAATTGTTTTGAAAAGATTGGGGCTTACACCCAAGGAGAGGCCCAAAGAATTGTTTATATTTGTACAAGAGATGGGGCTTACAACTCAAGGAGAGTCCCACGATGCTTGGTTTAAAAATGAGGATTTTGAAAATCAGAAGAGAGAAAGAGAGATGGAACTTACACTCCTAGCAGAGGCCCAAATTATTTTATGTACAAAAGGATGGGACTTACACTCTACAAAGAGGCCCAGATGGTTTTTGTTTAAAAGGCGACGATCGCTCCGAGGTTTTAGAAAACACAGTGGGACTTGTACAATGACTAAGGCCCAAAAAAGATTTATCTACAAAAAGGGTTGGGACTTACACTCTATTAGAGGCCCAAATTGATTTAAAAGAAAAGAGAATGGGACTTACAACATGAGGGTTGGCCCAGATGAAAATTGTTTGAAAACGACGATCGCGCCGAGATTTTTAAATTTGTATTGGGACTTATACAACGACTGAGGCCCAAAAAAGTTTGTATTTACAAGGGATGGAACTTACACTCTATTAGAGGCCCATAGGTGTTTGTAAAATGTTTGAAAAATATCAAAGTCAAAGAAACCCTAATTTTATTTTTTAAAGTAATTTTTCAAAGAAAATTAACTAAAAATGATAAAAATACCAAATAAGTTTAAATAACTTGTGATTTTTGGTTAAGGTTTGAAAAATGATGTTTTAATCACAAGATGATTTAAAACTCATTTGGTTTTGAAAAGATCAAGAGAAAAGAAATATTTTCAAATGTTAAAAAACAAATAAAATAAGTTCTTTATGAAAATATTTAATATAAAAAATAAATAATATTTTTTGTGAAATTTTTGTAGAATAAAATATTTTTACATTTTTGTGAGTTTTCAAAAAAAAGAATCAATAAAAAATGATAAAAAATGAGTGAGAAATTAACTTTTGAAGTTATTAAAAAGATGGTGAAAAAATTAAAGAAAATGAGCGGTAAAAAATTAGGAATGGTCCTCCCCAAGGCTTGAACTCACGCCCTTGGGGTGGAGAGTGTAAAATTCGATCATCTGAGCCATGCGCGTGGGCTGATAGAGAGTGATAACAATGAATAATATGTGAAGAAATCCTTTGAAAATGGTTTTAAAAAAATATCAAAAGGTCTGAGGCGAGGGGGATTCGAACCCCAGACCTCTCGCTCGCTCATACACATACAAATACTAGTGTTTCCACTAGGGCTCAATGCCAACTCAAACATAATATGGCAAGTGTATAATATATATCAAAACTAGTTGGATTTCTGAAGAATGATGCCATGGTCATCTTCTTCCTTGAGCAAGCTACGTGAAGTAGGCTATCTCCTTCATTTATCAACCATTTCACACGATCCAAAGATGAAAATCGTGCGTTTTTAAACACGAAACACAATGGCAATATTCAATTTTGTTTAAATTACGTGAATCAAAAGATAACATGTAAAAATCAGATGAACCCTAAAATATGCAAGAACTTAATGAAATCCTATACACGAATCATAAACAGCAATTGATTGAGGGCAAATGATCTACAAACATTCAGAAACACAATGGTAATTTGAAAATATGTTTATGATGCATGATTCATTAAATATGATAGGCTCAGGCTTACTTGTGCAAGAGAAATTTGAATTCTTAGTTGTAGGTGTTTTTGAAGTGTGTGAGTGATCTGGACAGCTTCCTTAGGTGCCAAGGAATGTGTTTGAATGCTTAGAGTGGATTGAAATGAGTTGGAAATTGATGTGGCACCTTAACTGCAACTCTGTCAAGAACTTGAGCAATTGACTGGTGATTTTCTGAATTTGATGTTCCAGATGTTGTTTTAGTGTTTAGATCACCTACATATGATGTTTATGAGATGTTGGCATGATTGGTTTGGTTTGAATCACTCTCAATTTCAAAACCCGATAGTGACTTGAGTTAGAAGGCAAATTTGGAATGAAAGAGAGACTTTGAGTAAAGCATCAGTTTGGGTGCTTTGGTGTACTAAAACTGGTCACAAATGAGCTCTATTTATAGTAGAGCAAGTTTGTTTTGGCTGCAATAGTGAATGGCAACTACAGCAGGTCTGTGGCAAATGGTGATCAAATGGAATCTCAAGTCTCCTCTAGCCATTGACTTGAGGTTAGAGCACAGACTATGAATCTTCTTTTGCAGGGATAAGGCTTAACTGAACTTGGATAACATTGTCTTGATGAATGCCACCTCTATGCATCAGTTAAATGCTTTGAAACAAAATTGACCATTTGAAGAATCTTGAATTTTAGAGGTGTCATGCCTAAACATATATTCATGGACTTGTGAGGCTTGTGGACCAGTTTTTGTCCCTTGGTTGTTCCCTCTTGAGGTGTGCAGATGGATAACTATGCTTTTTATTGTACAAAAACCAAAAATTCGACCAATGACCTATAATCTGGTTTGTGAAAAATCAGTTTTGGGGGCCAACTTCTCATGGATGCATCTCTTAGCTCAAGTTGAATTAGAATGACTTCTTGTACTTTTTGAAAAGCTTAAATGATGTACTAAAACATTGAGGTTTAGTGTTTTCATTGATTCATCTTGGATCAATGTGAAGAATGCCTTGGAAGTTTGATGTTTCATGCTGAAATTACAAGGCAGATTTTCTACTAAGTGTTTTTTTAACACATTTTGATTTTTTACCACTTTGATCCACTTCTAACTGAAAATCCATGAAAAATTGGAGTTTGATGTAGTTGAAGCTTTTGTAGAGGGTATGAAGACCTACAAATCAGGCTTTGGATCACTCAAAATGGCTGCCTAGATCAAAAGTTATGGTCCTTGGAAGTTGTCACCAAAACCATCCAAATTTGGTAACTTAGAAAAATTTTCAATTTTTCAAGATTACCCCTTTTACAAGTTATCTTGGTTTCTTGATCAATTCTTATTCAAATGACATTATAAATCATATTTTATGAAAATATGAGTCATAAGGATCATATTTGCAAAAAAGTCATGTTTTGACTTTTGGGGAATGCATCCTCTGAGGGTAATTTAGCTTTGTAAATGGATTCCTAGGGTTATTTTGAGTATATTGAGTCACATGTTGAAGTCTTGGCTCACCCTCTTGTGAAAATCTCACTCTGGAGGTCCCAGTCGTCCAAAACCCTAATTTGGCGATATCGGGTGTTTCGAGGCTCAAACCACTTGAGATGTGGCAAATTTTGTGCTTGATTTTTGATGTGAGGGTCCTCTTGATCCTTTGTGGATGTTTTAAGAGGTTAGACAAGTTGAAGATCATGTCCTTTCTTGATTGATCTTTTGTCTAAATGTTCTGGGAGGGCTCAAAACCCTAATTCTTGATATATGGTGAATGCTCAACTATCTTTGGGAGATTGATGAGGCATGATGGTACATCCATATTGTGGTAATGATTTTCACAATAATGGGAAATATTGGTGGTCAAAATTTGGGGTATGACAGATGTCATAAAGGAAGAAGCTTTAACTCAGTGTAGAGAAATGCCACTTTTTCCTTTATGAATCTTTCACGCTAAGAGAGGGACATTGGCTTGGATGTATGGAATCCAGAGGCTTTCCACTTACAGAAATTAGATGAAAGATAAATTTTAGCAAGGATAAGGGATGGACTCCAGCTTGGATTTTGAATCAACAAGTGTGCCACTTACAGCAATTATATGGAAAAAGGATTTTGATTGTTTGTTTTTTTTATGTGTGATGTATAGAAAGGGTATATCTTCCTACAAAGTGGACTCATGGTCTCATCTGAGGGGATGTTGATTTTTGTGTTCCTTCTTCAATTCCCAAGGTTGAAGCTGAAAGAAAACTGACTCCTTTGAGGAGTGTTTTATCTGTCTTGTACAAAGTCCAAGATTGAGGCTGACTGAAAACTGACTCCTCTAAGGAGTGTTTTATCTATCTTGCACAAAGTCTAAGATTGAGGCTGGCTAGGGAAATATCTTATATGAAGCCTAAGAGGAGGCTGACTTTTGCTGAGGATTATTGAAATCCAGGAGAAGGTCTAAATTGTATTGGGGAATCCAAAGGGAAACTAACTTTTGCTGAGGATTTGAGCAGAGTTGATTTACCAGATTCCATGAGGCTCTGATTCTGTTGAGGGTTTATTGATGGTAAATTGACCATGGTTGGGATGTTTAAAGTGAAAGTTAAGCCTTGTTGGGGGTCAGGGGAGTTTAAAGGTGAGTTTGAAAACCTTAGAGGCTTTTAACTCTGCTGGAGACTGGTGTATTGGTAAAATGACCAGGGTTTATCTTGTGCCTTTAGAAAACCTGTGGGTCTTAGTGTTAAGTCAAAAAGGATACTACGAGAGTGATACTTTCCAAGTCTACTTGAATGAAGCCCAAGAGGAGGTTGAGACTGTCCAAGTTTCATTAAGAAGAGATAGACTCTGGTTGGAAAGAGATCTTTGTATGATGCCCAAGAGGCGGCTGTTTGTTTAAGGGATGAAGATCAACTCTTGGATGGTAGGATGTTTTGGACTTTTGACTCTCTTGGGGATTGAACTAGTAGAGATGACTAATTTTTATCCTATGCTTTTAGGAAGCCTTTGGGTCCTTATACTAAGCCCAATAGGAGGCTGGGGAACTTCTAAGAAGCCTGTTCGTCCTTGTACTAAGCCCAAGAGGAGGCTGGGGATGCTTCTAGGAAGCCTGTGGGTCCAAGCCTAAGAAAAGTTCAAGAAAGGTTTCACCGGGAATAAGTCATTTCTTTGTTGAACAATTCTAAGGTTTGAAGAAATTCAAAAGAGGTTTCACCGGGAATTAATCCTCTCTGGGGAAATCAATTTCTTGTATATGTTTCTAAGTTCTGACAGTCTTGAGAAAAGTTTCACCGGGAATAATGTCTTTCTCTGTTCCATATTGAATAAAGCCCAAGAGAAGGCAGACTGTATTGAGGGAAGTTTGCTATGAGGGAACTAGTTTTAACTAAGTTAGAAGTAACCTCTGGTTTGACCTAAGTGTAGACCTAACTACTGGGGAAACTCTAGACAAATATGCACAAATATATACAGATGAATAAATTAACAGGTATATAAACAAATATGCATTAAATTGAAAGGGTGTTGGGTCTTACACTCTGAGAAGAGGCCCAAGTGTATTGTGATTTGTTATGTTGACTACAACTGTATGATTAGGGTTTTAAGAAATTGAAGAAAGTTTTGAGAAAAATTTGAATTTGTATTTAAAAGAAAGTTGTTTAAAAGAAAAGAATGTTTGGGGCTTATAACTCAAAGAGAGACCCAAGTGGTCTAAGAGCAGTTTCATTGGGAATAATGCTCCTCTTAGTACCAGTTTAAAACAGACAGATGATTTTGAAAACAGAGGTATGGGGATTACAACTTAAATAGAGTCCCATGGAATTTGTTTATTGTTTAAAACAAAGTTTATGTACAAAATATTGGGGCTTATACTCAAGGAGAGGCCCAGATGACTTATTTTGAAAACAGTGATCGCACTGCGACACCGAAAGATGTTGTGGGACTTATACTATAGCAGAGGCCCAAAAATTTGTTTAGGTAAAAAGAGGGATGGGTCTTACACTATATTAGAGGCCCAAAAGTGTTTGTAAAGAAGAAAAATGGGGCTTATACTCGAGGAGATGCCCAGATGAAAAATAATGAACGAGCTGTTGTTTTGAAAATCGGACCGGGACTTATACTATGACAGAGGCCCAGGAATTATTACAAAAAGGGTTGGGTCTTACACTCTATTAGAGGCCCAAAAGTGTTTCAAATGAAGATTGAAAATTTAAAATCAAGGAAAAAACCCTAATTTTAATAAAAATACAATTTTTCAAAGAAAATTAAATAAAAAATGATATAAAATATCAAATATATTTAAAAACATGTTGTGAACTTTGAAAAATGTTTTGAAAAATCAAAATTTATTCACATGAAAGCTTGAAATTCATTTGAGTTTGAAAAATCAAGAGAAAGATTTCATTAAAAATGTTTAAAAACAATTAAAATGAAATTCTTTACAAAAATTTAAAATATATTAAATAAATAATATTCTTTTGATTATTTTTGTGGAATAAAATATTTTAACATTTTTGTGAATTTTGAAAAAAAGAATCAATAAAAAATAATTAAAATTGGAAGAGAAATTAATTTTTGAAATCAATTAAAAAAATAAAAGAAAATTCAAAAATTCAAATATTTGAAAAAGGCGCCAAGAACACAGCTTCTTCCTCGCGCGAGCTCTGGTTTTCTAGATTTGCAAAACCCTCTCATTCTCACTCAATACGTAATGAAATGGAATTATTCAAATATCAATCTTGCTCGCTTTTGATCAAGGAACACGATGGTGGTATTTAATTTCATTTATTTTAAGTGTGGAGTGAGATAATTCGTATGAACACAGAAACCCTAGTTTTTGCAAAAACCATAGTGAAATTCTATACACGAATGAAATCATGCAATTGATTGAGGGTTATTACTCTATGAACTACCAGAAACATGTTCGTAACTTGAAAACAAATTTATGATGCATGTAATATAGAGTTTGAGAGCTTTAGGCTTACTTGTGAAAGAGGAATTCGAATTTTAATGTAGAGGTGTTACAAATGTTGTGTGATGACCTGAACAACTTCAATGGACCTTATGTAAGGTGTTTAGAAGCTTGGAATGGATTGGAAACACCTTGAACTCCTTGTGGCACTTCAACTGCAATTAGGCCTAGGTTGGATTTTGAACTTTGTGATTCTGGTGTTACAGATGATAGAGAAGTGTTTAGATAGCTTCTATATGATATATATGAGGTGTCTACACCATTAGTTTTGATAGAATTGCTTCCTATTAAAAAATTTGCATGTTACTTGAAAAAGAAACAATTTCTGGTTTTGGAGAGTGAAGTGAAGGAAAACATGGATTGATATGTTTTGGTGTGTGTTAATTAGTCACAAATTACCTCTATTTATACTAGAGGAAGTTTGTTTTGCAAGGAATAGTGAATGAAGGTTGATCACTATGAGTAGCTATGTAGCCATTGACTTGGATAATTCAAAAGTGCAAAGTCTCCTATATCTTGACCCAATTCAATTTCTGCAGGTTTGAACACTCATAGCTTGGACTGAATCTTGACTGGTTTGGATTGGCATGTCATGGTTCATGACACCTCAATGCATTGCATTAATGTAACCTTGCCAAAATTGAATTTCAAAGTTCAGGTCATAATGGTTTTTCACATGCTAAATGGAATTCTTGACCCCTTGATGAAGTAACAAGTGAGTCATCAGAAGTTTTGTGTTTTTGGAAAATGACAAAGTTAGCAAAGTGACAAAACTTGAATGAGAAAATCGTGTGGCACAAGTCATGCATTCATGTTGTCTTGAAAAACCAGATTTTTAGGTCATGTTGCAAGGCTTGTAACTTCTTGCTCAAGTTGAATTAGGATGAGTTCTTGTACTTTTTGGAAAGCCCATATATCATACTTCAACTTTGATGTTTAACTTTGGTCTTGATTCATCTTGGATCATGATGGAAAATGCCTCCAAAGTTGGACAAAACATGAGACAGATTCTGCCTAAAATTTTTCTAAGTGTCAAGAAAAGGTCCATTTCTTAATTTTTGTGATTTTGATCAATACATAAGTCAAAATCCATGAAGATTTGGAATGTGGTGTAGTTGATAATCTTGTAGTATGTAATGAGAGCTTTCATTTGAGCTTTTTATGGGAGAAAAATGGTGTTTGGATCACAAGTTATGGTCTTGCAAAGTTGGATAAAAATCATTTTTTTCCATAACTTAATGAAATTTTAAGTTTCTTAAGGTTGCCCCTTTTGCAAGTAACCTCACTTTTCTTGATTTTTCTTGATGGATGATGATCCATACCACAAATTAACATTGTTTTTTACTTAAAGAAGCCATGGTTGTCAAAAATTCTCAAAAGTCAAACTTGGTTTTCGGGCACAGTTGACTTTTATCAGATGAATTTCAAACTTTGTGATCCTTTATGAAATCAAGTTCTTGGGCTAACTTAAACCTAATGGATGGATTCCATAGGTGTTTTAGAGTGTCTTGAATCATTTCCCAAGGTTTGAGACCATGTCTTGGTCAAAAGTCAAAGGTATGGTTGACTTTTCCTCAGAAACCCTAGTTTATGGTCCAAATGAATTTAAATCCTTATATTGCCCATGAACCAAGTTCTTTGTGTCAATTTAAACTTGAGGTCTTCAAAACATTCCTTGAGGTTTTGGCTCATGCCTTGCTCCAAAAGTCAACTTAGGGGTGAATTAGGTCAAGAAACCCTAATTCCTGATTTTTGATGAATGCATCCCATGAGGCTATTTTGAACTTATGATTGGATCCATTAGGTCCCTTTGAGCTACTTGGATCATTTTTTGAAGTATTGGCTCATGCCCAGATGAAAATTTCTCTCAAGAGGCCTTGGTCGACTAAAACCCTAATTTGGTGACACTAATGATCTTGAGGATTGATCAACTTGAAATGTTGCACTTTTGTGCTTGATTCTTGATATGGAAGACCTCTTGATCCTTCATGGATGTTTGAGAGGTTTGACAAGTTGAAGATCATGTCCATTCTTGATTGATCAATTGTCTGAGTACTCTGAGAGGGTCCAAAACCCTAATTCTTGATTGAGGTAAATGCTTAACAATCTTTGAGAGGATTGATGCGGCATGAAGGTACACCCATATTGTGATGATTTGCACAATGATGGGAAATCTTATGGTTAAAATTTAGGGTATGACAATTCCAAGTTGATCAAGCCTCAAGATCATCAGTGTCACCAAATTAGGGTTTTGGTCGACCCAGGCCTCTAGAGGGAAATTTTCATCTAGGCATGAGCCAATACTTCAAAACATGATTCAAGAAGCTCAAAGGGACCTCATGGATCCAGTCATAAGTTCAAAATAGCCTCAGGGGATGCATTCATCAAAAATCAGGAATTAGGGTTTCTTGACATATTTCACCCCTAAGTTGACTTTTGAAACAAGGCATGAGCCAAGACCCCAAGAAATGTTTTGAAGACCTAAAATATCTTATATTGACCCTCTCACAAGTTTAAATTGACACAAAGAACTTGATTCATGAGCAATATAGATATGCAAATTCATCTGGACCACAAACTAGGGTTTTTGAGAAAAAGTCAACCGTACCTTTGACTTTTGACCAAGACATGATCTCCAACCTTGGGAAATGATTCAAGACACTCTAAAACACCTATGAAATCAATCCATTAGGTTTGATTTAGCCCAAGGACTTGATTTCATAGAGGATCACAAAGTTTGAAATTCATCTGATAAAAAGTCAACTGTGCCCAAAACCAAGTTTGACTTTTGAGATTTCTTGACAAACATAGTTTCTTCAAGTCAAAAACAAGGTTAAATTATGGTTTGGATCATCATCCATCAAGAAAAATCAAGAAAAGTGAGGTTACTTGCAAAAGGGGTAATCTTAAGAAACTTAAAATTTCACTAAGTTATGGAAACAAAATGATTTTTACCCAACTTTGCAAGACCATAACTTATGATTTAAGCAGCCATTTTCTTACATCCAAAGCTCAAATGAAAGCTCTCATTACATACTACAAAAGTGTCCTGCTGACCCATAGTTAAAAGATGCACAGATTTTGAGTTATTAAGCCATGAAGTTAGGGTTTCATGGGATTTTCACTTTAACACTTAGTGAAATTTTGAGACAGAGTCTGATTGCATATTTTCCAACTTTGAGGTCATTTTTCGCCATGATCCATAATGATCCAAGACCAAAGGTAATCATCAAAGTTGAAGTATGATGTGCAAGCTTTCCAAAGAGTACAAGAACATCATCAAACTCCATTTGAGCAAAGAGACATGGAGTGATCAACATGCCTTGCTGCAAACTTTCTACAAGACAGTTTTGGTCATTTCTTGCTAGCCACGATTGTTTTGTCAAGTGCAATGATCATGGAACTACACCAATTCAATGTGATCAGAGTGAGTCACAACAAACCTGCAGAATTGAGTCAAAGAATCAAGAAAAATCTCAAGTTGGAATGATGAACTTTGTCTTCTTATGCCTTGAATTCAAATGGCATTTATGTGCAATAGTGCACATTCAACAAAAGGACACTCCTCAGTCAAGATGCTCACATAAACAACAATAAAAATGACTGAGGAATGTGGAATTGCCAAAAGTTAGTTATGCCACCTGAGAGAGCTATTGAACCTTGCATAAGAAGTAATGATACCAATCCAGAACCATTGAACCAAGTTCTTATCTTCCAATATGAAGCAGTTCATCCAAGACAAACTTCCTCTACTATAAATAGAGGTCATTTGTGACTGATCAAAACACACCAAAACAACCACAATGCTTGTTTTCTCATAAATCCTTCTTCTTGTAAAATTCAAAGTTCTCAAAGAGTGAAAACTTGGAATTCTCAAACCATTCCAATTCCACTCAAACCAAGCATCCAAACACTTCACATAAGCATCATAGAAGTGATCAATTACCTCAAAACACTTATGTAACATCAGAATCTCCAAGTCACTATCCTTTTGCTCAAATTTTCTTCGAAGTTGCAGATAGGGTCAAGCCAAGTGATCCAGAGGTTTTTAATCCAGTCTAATCATTGGAACACCATCCTTGGGGGTCAAGGAAGCTGTCCAGATCATCATCTTGCATATGTAACACCTATATTGCAGAATTTGATTCTCACTTGCAAGGTAAGCTTCCTCAAATCTGAACTCTATGATTAATGCATCATAAATGTGTTTTCAAGTTACCAACATGTTTTTGCACTTATGTAGAGTGTTTTCCCTCAATTAATTGCTTTGTATCTCTCGTGTATGGAGTTTCATAGTCTTCTTGTAAAAATTAGGGTTCATCTTTTCTTCATATGATTTCTCACTCTACACTTAAAAAGAAATGCAATTAATTGGTATCATTGAAATCCTTGTTAAAAAACGAGCAACTTTCATGCTTACAAAACTCAATTTCATTGAGTATTTAGTGAGATAAGGGAGATTTTGCAAATCTGAAAATGGAGGGTGTCACGAGGAAGAAGATGATGTTCTTCGCGCCCTTTTTAAAATTTTGAATTTTTAATTATTTTGATTATTTTTCAATTAATTTCAAAAATTCATATCTCTCTCATTTTTAATATTTTTCAAATGATTTTTTAAACATAAATTATTTATACATTTTAATATTTTATTACACAAAAAAATCAAAAAAATATTTTATATTTGATATATTTTTGAATTTTTCAAAGAATTTCTTTTTAATTGTTTTAAACATTTTTAAATAAATTCTTTATATTGATTTTTCAAAACCAATTGAACTTAAAATCATCTTGTGGATTAAAACATCTATTTTCAAAAATAATTCAAAGTTCACAACATATTTATTAAATATACTTGGTATTTTATATGACTTTTTATTTAATTTTTCTTTGAAAAAATGTATTTTTATTAAAATTAGGATTTTTTCCTTGATTTTAAATTTTCAAACTTTCTTTGAAATAATTTTTGGGCCTCTATTAGAGTGTAAGACTCAACCCTTTTATAAATAAATAAATTTTGGGCCTCTGTCATAGTATAAGTCCCGATATGATTTTCAAAACAACGGTGTGTTCACTGTTTTCATCTGGGCCTCTCCTTGAGTATAAGCCCCACTCCTCTTTCTTTCAATAAGCATTTTGGGCCTCTAATAAAGTGTAAGATACAATCCCTATGTACATAAACAAATTTTGGGCCTCTGCTATAGTATAAGTCCCGCAACGTCTTTCGATATCGCAGTGCGATCACTGTTTTTTAAAATAAATCATCTGGGCCTCTCCTTGAGTATAAGCCCCAATCTTTTGTACATATACTTTGTTTTAAAAAATAAAAAACCTCCATGGGCCTCTCCTTGATTTGTAAGCCCCATACCTCTGTTTCCAAAACCATCTGTCTGTTTTCAACTGGTACTAAGAGGGGCATTATTCCTGGTGAAACTACTCTTAGACCACTTGGGACTCTCTTTGAGTTATAAGCCGCAAATTTTTTTTTCTTTTCATTCAAATAAACCCAACTTTATTTTAATTCAAACTCAAAGTTTTCTCAAAACTTTCTTCAATTTCTCAAAACCCTAATCATACAGTTGAAATCATACAACCAATCACAATACACTTGGGCCTCTTTTTAGAGTATAAGACCCAACGTCTTTTCAATTCAATGCATACTTGGTTATATACTTGTTAATTTATTTATTTGTATATACTTGTGTATATCTGTCTAGGGTTTCCCCAGCAGTTAGGTCTACACTTAGGTCAAATAAAAAGGTTACTTCTAACTTAGTCAAAAACTAGTTATCTCATAGGAAACTTCCCTGAATATAGTCTGCCCCCTCTTGGGTTTTATTCAATATGGAACAGAGAAAGGAATTATTCTCGGTGAAACTTTTCTCAAGACTGTCAAAACTTAGAAATATGTATATAAGAAATTCATTTCCCCAGAGAGGATTAATTCCCGGTGAAACCTCTTTTGAATTTCTTCAAACCTTAGAACTGTTCAACAAAGAAAGGATTATTCCTAATGAAACCTTTCTTGAACTTTTCTTAGGCTTGGACCCACATACTTCTTAAAAGTTCTCCATAGCCTCCTCTAGGGCTTAGTACAAGGACCCACAGGCATCCTAGAAGCATCCCAACCTCCTCTTGGGCTTAGTACAAGGACCCAAAGGCTTCCTAAAAGCATAGGATATAGTTTAGACATCTTTACCAATCAAGGTTTGATCTTCATCTCTAGAACCCTCAGCCTCCTCTTGGGCATCATACAAAGATCTATCTCCAACCAGAGGTTACCTCTTCTTAAAAGACTTGGATGGTCTTAGCCTCCTCTCGGGCTTAGTATAAGGACCCTCGGGCTTCCTAAAAGTATGGGATAGACCCTGATCATTTTACCAATACACCAGCTCCCAAAAGAGTTAAAACTTCTAAGGTTTTCAAACTCACATTTAAACCCCTCTAACCCCCCAACAAGGCTTAACTTTCACCTTAAAAAACCCCAGCTAGGGTCAGGTTACCATCAATAAACCCTCAAAAGAATCAGAGCTTCAGGGCATCTAGTAAATCAACTCTGCTCAAATCACCAACAAGAGTTAGTTTCCCTTTTGGACTCCCCAACACAGTTTAGACCTTCTCTAGGATTTGGATAAATCCTCAGCAAGAGTCAGCCTCCTCTTAGGCTTCATATAATGATTTAACCAGTCAACCTCAATCTTGGGCTTTGTACAAGACAGACATCATACTCCTCAGTTGAGTTCGTCTTCTTTAAAGCTATACTCAAACTTTCCAGCTTCATCATCTTGGGCTTCAAACAAGATACTTAAATAAAACATCTCCAATAGAATCAATCCCCGGTGGAGTTAGTTTCCAACTCTTTTTCAGCTTCAACCTTGGGCTTTGATCAAGGCACAGAAATCCATCATCCCCACAGATGAAACCATGAATCCTCTCTGTAGAAGGATATTTCCTCATTACATCACATATCAACACAAATTATCAAACTATTTTCCAGATAAATTGCTGTAAGTGGCACACTTGTTGATTCAAAATCCAAGTTGGAGTCCCTCTTTTATCATGGTTAAAATTCCTCTTTCATCTAACAGCTATAAGTGGAAAGCCTCTAGATTCCATATATCCAAGCCAATGTCCCTCTCTTAGCATGAAAGTTTCATAAAAGAAAAAGTGGCATTGCTCTACACTGAGTTAAAGCTTTTTCCTCTATGACATTTCTCTTATAAAGGAAATTATGGCATTGCTGGATTCCACACATCCCAGTTAAAGTAATTTCCCTTATAACCAATTACCTGACATTTTGTGATGTATAGGTGAGATATCTCCCTTTAGAGATGACAAATTCTCTCTCAATCACTCTTTTAGCTTCAATCTTGGGCTTTGAACAAGACAAAAATACTATGATAGCTTCAATCTTGGGCTTTGAACAAGACACCAAATTTTCCTCCCATAGAATATGAGGAACTACGATTGCTCTGATTTCCTAAATCTCTTTGCCGGAATGCATAGGCATAAGATTGTGAAATCTTAGCGAGCACAGAAATAAAATTTTTTAGGTCAAGTACCTTCCCAAAAATAATAGAAAACCCAAAAACAAACAAAAACATTCTCTCAACCCTCCAAAAGGAGAAACTTTCCCAATCAATAGCAGATAAACATAAGAAAGCATTTCAAACAGCAGAAATACAGAAAAACGAAGGTTCTTATAGATTACTATAGATACTTTGGATGTTAATAGCTTCCCTTTATATAACCAAACCCCGATCCCCGATCTCTTAACATTTGTTAAAGAAAACACTTGCGCGCAGGGTTAGTTTAAGATATCTTCCCCTTCCTTTCCAGCTTCATAAGATAAATACATAAATTAGAAAGTAGCACCAAATGTGGTAGGTGGTCGTGTCACCAAAAAACCGACGCTACAGTAAAAATAAAAAAAGGGTGTATTATGATTTATTTTAAAGTGGACAATACAAGTTGTCATTTTAAGGAGAATATTCAACTAATCACCCGCAAGTGTATGAAAATGGACCTTTGCATCACTATTGAGAAGGGCTCCAACTTGGATTAAAATCAACAAGTATTCCACTAGCTCTCTCAAGTGGAAAAGAATCAACACTAATCATAACTATGGAGATAGGATAATTACATCTCAACTATGAAAATGACTCATGTCTAAACCTTATGAAAAGAGTTAAAGGGAAAAGTGCACAAAGGCACAAAATGGTTTGAATGAGTTACGTATTTTTTAAGTTTTTTGAAAATGGTCAAAGTATGCTTAAGGTTGATTAGCATTTATTAAGAAAAATAAGTTTGAAGATGCACTTGACAAAGTCAAGGTTTATTATGAAAGTGGTTCTAGTTAGAAAAAATCAGTTTTTGAAAAAGGGAGAAGATTTTGAAAATTTAAGAAGGGGAAGGAGATGAAGAGGCTATCTTAAAGCATAAAATAAAAATGAACAAGTATGCCACTAGCTCTCTTAGGTGGAAAAGAATCTACACACTATGGAGATAGGATATTTACATCTAAACTAAAAATGACTCATATCTAAAATTGGACAAAAATGATCACTTTCCGATTAGGGACAAATTTAGTGGTATGTTAAGCAATCGTAGCACAATATATAAGGAAGATCATACTATGGGAGTCCGGTTAATAACAATTTATGTACCATACATGTTAGAGATATGATATAAAAATAATACTCCTAAAACATTTAGCACAAGTCAAAACAAAGTTGATCAAGACCTAAGTCAAGGAAAGATGGATCCATTACATCAATCAACCTCTCATAGTACTTTGGACAAACTTATACACCAATCCAAATTACCTCAATTGATCAAATGATCAATCAAATGGTAGATTTGAAATGATAAAGGTTCATCAAGTACCACTTAAGATCTCATGAACAAGATGGCCTACAACATATTCCAATTGATCCAAAGAATGGTGAAAAATAAAAGGAAAGGGATGAAGAAGAGAGGATCAAACAAAAAGGCAAAACCAAATTGGATCCAAGTGATGATCAAGTCATCATCAAAATCAATCATCCATTTTGGTGGATTAGGGTTTTCACCCCATCAACACCCAAGATTCATTGAGTTTGATGAGACTTGTACCCAAATCAACCAAGATCCAAGGCCAACAGTAGTCAACAAAGGTTTAACAAGAACAGAATGCAATAATATGAATTAAAATGCATGAAAATGATTTTTAAAATTAATTTTAAAATGAAAATAAAGATGAAAATGAAAATGATGCGTCAAATCAAATGAGAAATGATCAACAAAAATCACAGAAGTCAAAAACAAGTTAGGAATGCTATATAAAATTTTTGAGAATTTTTTTAATGCATACAAATATTTTTAAACAATTAAAAATGCTTCAAAAAAGAGAAAAATCATGAAAAATAGAAAATGTTAAAAATAAAGTATGAAAAAACTAAAATAAGAAAGAGGAAAATAAAAGAAAATTTTAGAAATTACTTTGGTATTTTTTGGATTTAAAATGAAATTACTATGAATTTTCAAAGAAAAATGCAATTAAAAAATAAAAATTGGAAAATAAAATAAAATAGGAAAAACCACGCGCGTTGGATCTATTTCATTAATCTGATGTGCAGATCTAACAGTCCAGAAGCGTTATGCATGGTGTAAATTAGTTGCAAAATAACATAGGATTATATTTGAAACCAACCACTAAAAACATTTCACATGGCACTTAGGAAGCTCAGACCACTTGGAAATGCCTCCGGTCGTCTTCTCCGTTCAACCTCCACCGGAGAATCCACAAATGGTAACCCTAAGCCAGAAGACTGGTACCATTAGAACCGTTTCATTGGCATGAGTGGAACCATGGCCTCAAAACAAATTTATTGTAACTACATAAAGAGAATTTTGAAGAAGAAGAAGCATAGTGCAAAACGGATTTTCAAAAATATGAAAGGTAAATGCATCAATCAAACAAAATTGAGGATCCAGAAAGCATCAACAAGCCAAGGACTACATTGTGGTATCAAATTTGAAGCAAATAGACGCTTCTAACTACCTGTTCAAACAGATGTGAAATGAGAAAATCGGAGCAAGTCGTGTGAGCAATTTAGAGCACCTCAGGTCTTGATTCTTGATCCTTTAGGTTCAGAGAAGAACGATGAAGTGAATGGAAGAGAGAAAATGGCTTGGAAAGACTTTTAAAAGTGAAAACAAAATCTCACAAATGGAGGTTTGAGTGTGATCTGAGCATAGTGTTTTTAGCTCTCAAAAGCTTGGGAAATGAATGGAATACATTTCTTTATTTATAGGGAGTGTAATGTTGATCTCATACATGCCAAATGATGCTCACTTCATATGATTCCAAGTGCAACCGACCGAGAGAAATGTGTGACTTGGAGAGCATCAAAACTCTACTTAAAATTGCAGTTCCAAGTATCCAACTTTAAACCATCATGAAATCTTGTACACACCACCTTTATGGCTTATTCCTTTTGTAATTAGCTCACATCATAACAAAGAGTACAATGTGACAAGAAAGTATTGATTTGGACATCTGATCAAAAATTTATGACCATGTGAAGTTGGCACAAAAATCTGGCAAACCAATCTTGACAAATTCTAAGTCTAAATGGCTGAAAATGACCTATAATGTATCAATGAATTCCATGTCCTTCCAAGCACAATTTGACTTTGAATTTTGAAGCAATCTTGTAGAGAGTATCACAAAGAGTATTATGAAAAAAGAATGAGCTCGATATGTTGAAAATTGAAGAAGTTATGATTCTTGAAAGTTGAGAAAAGGTCACTTGAAAATAGGAAAAAATTTCACTGAGTCCACAAATGACCTATAATGTCTCCAAAATTTTGATGATCCTCCAAGCATAATTGGCTCTTGTCATGTAAGGAGAGGTTGAAGAGGATGTTGAGACGAGTCATACGCAAAAATAAGCATTAAAAAATATAGAGAATTGAAGGAGTTGTGATTTTTGGAACTTTGACTTGAAATACGTTGACTTTTAGGTCAAACTTCCTTGAATCAACTTGTGATCTTGGACCTTTCTTTCATTTCAAGGTACATGGATGATCCTATGGGCTCAAAATAATGTGTCCTTAAATGTCCTTTGATTAAATTGACCAAAGCTTGAGGTAAGATGTTGATGAAGGCATGGAAATAAACACATGAACCTTTGACTTTTCTTGAGAGACAAGCTACTAAACCTTGAGATATCTTTGATCGAAATGAGATTGAATGATGCTTGAGATCAAACACTTTGAGATTAGAGTCCATTACTTAATGAGATAACCCTTGTGAACCAATGGTTGACCACACTTTGACTTGAGGGACCAAAACCCTAACTGAGGAACCGTGCTTGATGTTCTTCATACAATACCCTACCTTGCAAAGAAACAAAAGGATACAATACATTTTTTTGGTATTCTGATTAGTGGTTAGTGAAATATAAAGCATATAAACACAAATGAAAAGATACAAAGAAAGGTTTTTGGTGATCTCTGCAAAGCCAAACTCACGGATGAGGGGGGCTAGAGGAGAACCAAGTTTGTGATCTTGATGCATTGGGAAGATGCAAATGAGGTGGAATCTTAGGGTTAAAAATTAGGGTATGACAGATGCCCCTATTTAAGTTTCTTCTATTCGGAGATATAAAGATTGAAATATTTGTCTTAACAGGATAGAAGAGACTTAAATACAGAAGACTCAATTTTTGGCCCTAAGATGCCGCAAAAATGATTAGGATATGATATGAATGAATGCAAACACAGAATCCTGTGGGGAAAAAGGTGCCACGGGAGATAGACAACTGCTGGAGAAGTTAAGCAAAAGAAACTCTGCAGGGGATAAACAAAAAAAGAAATCTAGCTGGGGAATGAGAAATACTATAAGAGATGGAAAAATGCATAGATGAAACTACGACTTAAAAATACTGGGAATAAAGAGGAAAGACGGTTTGGACTCCACTAGGGAATCTCAAAATTATTTTCTCTACTGGGGAAAGAACCTTTGGTAGACAAAGATTAACAGGATAAAAGACAAGTTTCACAAAGGATAGCCACTTGCTAGAGATAACCATCTATTAGGGATGAAATATCCATTGGATCGCAGCAGGATTCTCATATGAAAATATGAACACCTGTTCAAATAACGAACCAAGGTAAAAGATAACAAGCTTCCACTATAAAGATAGGGCACATCTTCTTCTTTAATCAAGTTTCAAACTTGAAAAAGGAACAAATACAAATTGTCTCCGCTAAAGGGACTGCCATTTTCTAGGATTTAGGAATCAATAACTCTATTAGGGATCTTCAAAATAGATACGGGCAGGTTAGATAAATTTCACAACAAACTTCTCTGCGGGACCTTTCTGGAGAGATGCCATTTACTGGATGATAACTTCACCAAACTTCCCTTCGAGACTTTTCAGAGAGATGCCATTTGATGGAAAAGGATTTCACCAAACATCCCTTCGAGACTTTTCGGAGAGATGCCATTTGATGGAAAATATGGACTTCATCAAACTTCCATACGAGAATTTCCCGAAGAGATGCCATTTGATGGGAGAGTTGATTGGATAGGGATCCAACATTTCACAATAAACTTCTCGGTTGAGGATAAACTAGAGAGATGCTATTTACTGCGAAGATACAAATTGATTCTTGGGGACATACAAGCTGCTCAAATAAAGAGACTTCCACTTGTTACCAGGTGAGGTTTACCCTGCTGGTGACATACAAGCTGCTCAAATAAAGAGACTGTCACTTGAAGTTGCACAAAAGGTTGAGGTATCAAACAAGCTTCCCAAAGAGACTACCACTTGTAAATATACCGAGGCTATGAAAGCTTCTCAAATAAAGAGAAAACCACTTGTTGTCAGGTAAATGTTCCAAGAGAGTGTTATCATAGCACTGCTGGGGAAACAAAGATCTTCATCCTCTGATCGAGAATTGTAAACAAATTTCTGCCGAGGAAAATAAATCCTCAAGAGGGGAAAAATAAATGGTTTCTCGTCATCCAGGTTTCACAGCCCATAGAGATTCAAAATAACTGATGCAGGCGACCATAGTTCAGGCTGGGAACAAACTGGAGAGAAACGGTCAAGCAAGACTCTACCCAATGAGGGAATAACTCAAATAGGGAGTAATTCCATTCAGACAAATGAGCTAGAAAGGAAGACTAAAGCAAAATGTTCCCACGAGAAATAAACTCAGTGGGGAAATAGAAAGGATATACACTTTCGGCTTAAAGGTAGACACTCTAATGGAGAGAATATACACACTCTGAGGGGATAACAACACCAGGGAGTGGACAAAAACACCAAGAAATGCAAAATAAGAATGAATTTGCATGATGCTTGTATGGATGAATGTAAGTATGCATATATATATATATATATATATATATATATATATATATATATATATATATATATATATGTTGACAAAACAAACACAAAGATATACTGGGGATGACCAATCACCACAGTACAACCGGATACTCAGCTAAGTCTCAACGACGTTGAAAGACAAACTGCCAGGGGTTTCAACTGGAGATAAACAGGAGCCACTAAAAGAACAAAGTCTTGCTAAAAAGCCCAAATCTCTAGGGAGAGAAGGATAATGCTTGGGGGAGAAACCCAATGCTGAATATTCTATTACCAATAACCCACTGAAAGAAAAACAGTATGACCTCCACTGGAGGAATCATGTAACACATACTTTCAAAACTCTGATTGGGAAAAAGAAGAAATCCTCATAGAATCACTTTGTAAAAGGATGAAGACTTGCTAAGAAAAATGTAAAGCAAAGCTCTTCTAGGGATATCAACCTCCGAAAGGGATAGCAAGTTTATTAGCTCCGTTAAGGGATGGAAGGATGGTTCTTCCAAAAGACAAGCTTGCAATAACTGCTCTAATAATGTGAAATTGTTGGTGATTACAAAAATGAAAATCTCTACGAATTAGCAATCTCAAGAGTAATAAAAAGTTAACATTGTAGAAATAAATCAACCTGCGGGGGATTTTAAAACTCAACATAGCGAAAACCCAACAGTTGAGTGTTATATCATCACTTCTTAATGGGGAAAATTTTTAAAAACACCACAAAGGAATAAAACCTGTTGGGGATTTTTCAACACATATACTTGCTTGATCAAAACCTGACTAAAGAAGAAAATAATACTCGGCTGGGGATAAATCTGAGTCAAGACTTAACTGGAGGAACCCAAATCCATGATTCAAACGGGATGCTAAACTCAGTACTCAACTGGATAACATCTGAATTAGCCCTTTGTTGGGAATACCACCAACAAGAACAAACTCTGCGGGGGAGAACATCAAGTTTCACACTTCGAGGTCTTACCATTCTTTGGAGTAACTATGGACATTCCTTTTAATGTTCACAAATCAAAGAAAAACATTTTTGTAGTTTTCAAAAGTATCATTATTAATTACATTTTGTTTCAAAAATTATTATAAAAAATAAATGATTTTTTGCAAACAGAAACAAATATATGAATTGCAAACAAGGGGACAAAGGCCCAAGTTTATTAATAGAATGGTAGTCCACAAATGGCGTGACTCCATGTATCATTACAAAGTTGGAAAATGATAAATACATGGAAAAGGTTACACTGAAATATACTGTCCACTATTCTCACTAACAACTTTGAATTCCACTGTGCTTTACACTTCTGTCGAGAATGACGAGGATGAGAAACCTTGATGAGCAATGTTGCTTCAAGTGATCTAGTATGCCCGGATGCAGTTACTTGCCATGATCCCTAAATTTTTCCTAGATTTCCCTCTCGGGTTTTCAATCTACCAGGATAATCATTTCTATTTATGACTATAACTTTTGCCTGGACCACCCTTTCTGGTTTTCAGCCCACCGAGACGCTTATTTTTGCCTAAGCCGCCCTTTCAGGTTTTCAAATCAGCGAGTTGTTCATTTATTCTTTTAGGCGAAGTATTTATTGAATGCATCAACATTCACAGGACGAGTGAACTCTTCACTATCCATAGTTGCAAGAATTAATGCACCGCTAGAGAAGGCTTTCTTAACAACATACGGGCCTTCATAATTGGAGTCCACTTGCCCCTAGAATCAGTGGTAGAAGATGAGATCTTATTGAGCATGAGGTCACCTTCTCTAAACACACGAGGTCTGACCTTTTATCAAAAGCTTTCTTCATTCTCTGTTGATACAACTGGCCAAAACACAAGGTCGTCATTCTCTTTTCTTCAATCAGATTCAGTTGGTCATACTTACTCTGACACCATTCAACCTCATATAGTTTAGCTTCTATCAATACTCTCATTGAAGGGATCTCAACCTCTATAGGGAACACTGCTTCCATACCATAAACAAGCGAGAAAGGGGTTGCCCCTATTGAAGTGCAGACGGTTGTACGATACCCATGTAAAGCAAAAGGGAGCATCTCTTGCCAGTCCTTGTATGTTACAACCATCTTTTGAATGTTCTTCTTAATGTTCTTATTAACAACTTTAACAACCCCATTCATCTTTGGTCTGTAGGGAGAAGAATTATGGTGCTCAATATTAAACTCATCACACAATTCTTTCATCATCTTGTTATTAAGATTTAACCTATTATCAGTGATAGTCTTGCTTGGAATTCCTACCAACAGATAATTTGGTTCTTGATAAATTGTACCACCACTTGTTTGGTCACATTGGCATACAACGTCTCTTCTACCCACTTGGTAAAACAATCAATGGCCACTAAAATAAAATGGTGTCCGTTTGAAGCTTTAGGCTCAATCATGTCAATCATGTCAATTTCCCACATGAAGAAAGGCATGGAGATGAAATAACATTGAGAAGAGTTGGAGGTAAATGAATTATTTCAGCATAAATCTGGCACTTATGGCACTTTTTCACATATTCACAACAGTCAGATTCCATTGTCATCCAATAGTAACCTGCTCTCAACATTTTCTTAGCCATAACATGTCCATTGGCATGGGTACCAAAGGATCCTTCATGAATTTCTTTCATCAACATGTCTGCTTCGTGTCTATCCACGCATCTGAGTAGAACCATGTCATAGTTTCTTTTGTATAACACATCTTCATTCAAGAAGAAATTATTAGCCAACCTTCTCAAAGTCTTCTTATCCTTCTTGGATGCCCCAAGTAAGTACTCTTGACTCTGGATGAAACATTTGATGTCATGATACCATGACTTATCATTTTTCACTTCTTCTGCCGCAAACACGTGAGCAGGTTTATCAAGACGCATAACATTTATATTGGGCACATCATTCCAACAATTCACTCTAATCATAGAGGATAAAGTGGCCAGAGCATCTGCCATCTGATTTTCTTCACGGGAAATATGATGCGATTCAACCTTATTAAAGAAGGTGAGCCGCCTCCTTGCATAATATTTATAAGGAATTAGGTTAACCTGAGAAGTCTCTTGTTCACCCTTAATCTGGTTAATCACTAGGGCTGAATCCTCAAACATATCAAGAGTTTTAATCCTCAAATCAATGGCCTCTTCAAGACCTATTATGCAGGCTTCATACTCTTCCATATTGTTTGTGCACTCAAACATTAACCTAGCAGTAAATGGTATGTGAGAACCATGATGAGTGATAATAATTACCGCGATTCCGTTGCCATAAGCATTGACAACTCCATCAAATATCAAACCCCAACGGGATTCCGGATCAGGCCCCACTTCAGGCAATGGTTCATCACAATCTTTAGCTTTTAAGTACATAACATCCTCACCAGGGAAGTAAAACCTGATAGGTTGATAATCATCAATGGGTTGATGAGCTAGATGGTCAACCAAAACACTTCCTTTTATTTCCTTTTGAGTACGATACTTAATGTCGAATTCAGATAACAACATTTGCTAGCGGGAAATCCTCCCAGTCAAAGCGGGATTTTCAAAAATATACTTGATTGGATCCATTTTGGATATCAACCAAGTTGTATGATTAATCATGTACTGGCACAAATGTTTGGCAACCCATACCAAAACACATCACGTCTTTTCTAACATTGAGTACCGAGACTCACAATCTGTAAACTTTTTTTCTCAAGTAGTAAATGACATATTCTTTCCTACCAGTCTCATCTTGTTGACCAAGAATACACCCCGTAGACTCTTCTAGCACAGTCAAATACATAATCAATGGTCTTCCTTCCACAGGAGGAGACAAAATTAGAGGTTCAAGCAGATATTCCTTGATACTATCAAAATCCTTCTGACAATCCTCTGTCCATACACAACTTTAATCCTTGTGGAGAAGTTTGAAGAATGCCCACAAGTGGCAGTTATATTGGATATAAATCGGGAGATATAATTCAAACGTCCGAGAAATCCTCTGACTTGTGTTTTTTTGGTGCAGGCATTTTCTGAATAGCTATGACTTTATCAGGATTAACTTCAATACCTTTTTGTCTAACAATAAAGCCCAATAATTTTCCAGAACGGACATCGAAGGTGCACTTATTAGGATTCAGACGGAGTTTAAACTTCCTCAATCGCTGAAACAAATTCAACAAATATTCAATATGATCTTCTTCAGTCTTTGACTTACAAATCATATCATACACATAGACCTCTAATTCTTGATGCATCATATCATGGAACATAGTAGTCATAGCCCTATAGTACGTTGCACCAGCATTTTTCAGACCGAAGGGCATCACTCTGTAACAGAATGTTCCCCAGGGTGTAATTAATGTTGTTTTATTTCCATATCCTCAGAGAATCCATCCATAAAGGAGAATATATTAAATTTAGTAGTATTATCTACCAACATATCAATGTGTGGTAGATGAAAATCATCTTTCGGACTGGCCTTATTCAAATCTCTATAGTCAACGTACATCCAGACTTTTCCGTCTTTCTTTGGAACTGGCACAATATTAGCCACCCATTGAGGATACTCAGCAGTAACAAGAAAACCAACATCAATCTGCTTCTAAACCTCCTCTTTAATCTTAACAGCCATGTCGGGGTGAGTTCTTCTCAACTTCTATTTAATTGGCGGACATTCTGGCTTCAACGGTAATTTCTGCTCCACAATATTAGTATCAAGACCATGCATATCTTGATAGGACCAAGCAAAGACTTCCGCATACTCTTTGAGAAGCTCTACAATCCTCTTCTTAACATCCGACTGAAGCAGTGCCCCAATCTTGACATTTTTTATATCTTCTTCTGAACCCAAATTAACCACTTCCACTGGCTCTTCGTGAGGCTGAATGGTCTTTTCATCGTGCTCAAATAACTGAGAAATTTCATCATGAATTTCCTCAACACCCTCTTCTTCAACTTCAAACACAGGGAATTCAAAGTTGGGAGAGGGAATTCAAACACCCTCTTGTTTTCAGCAAGTTCAATGACTCTGCCCCAGCCCATAACCTGACTATTCTCAACAATCTGTTGTGAATCTTTTAGAGATGAGATGGACACCCCACTCTTTTTTTCAACATTGTCAACAATGGATAGGGCTTGGAACGAAGTTCTCACAACCTTGTCAGCATCAATATATGAGAAAGATGACAAATGGCTTACCAGCATAGCCTGTTCTCCACCTACTACAACAAGTTTCCCATTCTTTACAAATTTCAGCTTTTAGTGGAGTGTCGAAGTGACAACTCCGACCTCTTGGATCCATGGTTTGCCTAGCAAACAACTGTAGGCGGGACGAAATCCATAACTTGAAAGGTAATCGTGAAATCTTGTGGACCTATTTTTATAGGGAGATCAACTTCCCCTATCACAGTTTTCCTTAAACCATCAAAAGTTTTAACAATCACACCACTTCACCTCATAGGAGTACCCTGATATGAAAGTATCGACAAAGTAGATTTTGGCATCACATTAAGAGACAAACCAGTGTCAACCAGTACTTTAGACAAAGCGTCCTCTTGACAGTTCATAGAAATATGCAAAGCGATGTTATGATTCCTCCCTTATTCGGACAATTCCTCGTCACTGAAACTTAGGTTATTACAAGCAGTAATATTACCAACATCTAGATTTTGACAATGTATTTTTGGAGTCTTTTCTTTGATTGACAACATCATCAACAACAACAACATCAACAACATAACAACAAAACCACAACAACATCATCAACAACATTATGTTGGGATGGATTGCAAGACCATAAAAAATGTTTTGTTCAAGATAGAAGAACATTGAAGATTTTTTCTTTCTTGCAATCTATCTCAAATTATGATGCGTACAAGTTTGAAGAGGCTACATATAAATTAGGTTTAGGGTAAAATTCGATTAACAAGAACTTTTATAGTAAAATCTGATTATCTAATCCCTCAGTTTTTAAAGAAAACCGAAGGAATAGATCATTAATTTAAAAATATTAAATAAAATAAAAATGAAAGATACCATTTTAAAGAAATAAAAACATAAACTACATTTGCTGGGATTTGAAGTATGTTCTGAACTATTTTTCCCCTCGCTTATGTGGTATTTGTTTTTAAAAAACATGGCAGACCTTGACATTATATCTCAGTTTTTTATTGAGTGTGAGGTGAAAATTTTATCATAAAATATATTATTTGTAGTTGTGCTAATTATTTCAGTCATAAAAAATAATTAATAAAAGAAACATTAATTTAATAATAATATTAACAATCGCTACTTTTTCATTAACATAACCATAAAAATTATATTTTAAAATTGAATTAAAATAGCTAAATTATTTTACAGTCATAAAAATTGTATTTTAAAATTTTAAAGTTACAAAAGTTATATTTTAAAAATTAAATTAAATTTTACAAAAACTAATTATTTTACAGTCATAATTAAAATTTATATTTTAAAATTTTAATTGAAATAGCTAAATAATTATTAAACATGAATGTACACCTTGGGAGAGAAATATCAAATTAAATAGAATCAGAAAGAAAGAATATACCTTGTGAACTTGTTCAACACACAAACCTTAACGTCGTCTAACTTTGTTTTTATTCCGTAAAGGATCACTTTGTTGGATAGTTAAGCCTGCACATTCGTCTATGGGTGAAAACTCAAACGAAATTCGTTTGAATTCCCATTTGATGGCATAATTCCATCACTGTTGAGATGGCGAACTCAGTTTCGTTGCCTGAGACAAAACTCCTTGCGAAGCAAAACCACAAATTAATCACTTATAATATAAGCTTTGTACTCTCTCTATTATGATCTGAAATTGTCTCGGCTTCTATCATATTCGTGAAATAGTCAACTCCCACGAGCAAAAACTTTAGCTAACATGGAACTGAAGGGAAGATACCCAAAACATTTCTTTTATGGGAAGGAGCTAAATATTTAGCCGCTGCAAACCCTTCCCCATTATTATTTAGAAATTTGAGAATAGAAATGTCCTCTTTTCTTCTATCTGGCTCTTTGTTTTTTATAGTCTTGAGCCTCCTCTGACTTACTTTTTTAAGTGTCCCTCTTTGATAAGACACTTAATCTTTCTCTTATGGTGGTAGTTTTTACGGAACCTACCAGGTTTATGTCTCATGGTTTTCGTCTTGGGAGCTAGAATAGGCGCCATGTCGTGAGTGTGGAGGACTTCACGCCAGATCTTCTCCCAGATTTATGGGGCATAAAGTTATCAGCGCACATCCCACTATGTTTCACAATCTCCTTATCGCTCAAGGGCAAAGTTAGGGATGCTCAAGTTTATTCTCATAACCAATTCATATCCAATATAAAACCATTTATCTTAACCGGTTATTATAACCAATTCATATAAATAGTTTTTGTTTTTATAATACCGGTTATAAACCGGTTATATTCATAACCAAATTTTATAACCAGTTACATATTTTATAATCGGTTATATATTTTATAACCGGTTTTCAACTTAAAACCGGATTTAGATATAAAAATCCAGTTTTTAAAACTGGATATTCATTTTCTTACAACTGATTTTTAAGCTAAAACCGGGTTTTGACTTAAAAATCCAGTTTTTATAAATGAATTTTACACACAATTTTTTTTCTTCATATTTTTAAAAAAAAATCCAGTTTTTATAAATGAATTTTACACAATTTTTTTTTTCATATTCTTATAAATAACATAAAAGCTAAAAGTATAGCAAAGGTGAATTAATTAAATCTCAAATATTTTCAACATGTTCATTAATCAGCCAAAAACATATAATCTCTCCAAAAATGTATTTAAAATGGTTATAAATCGGTTATATCCATAACCAATTTTATAATTAGTTTTGATTTAATTTTATTTTAAAACCAATTTTTACAAGAATTTTTTTTTCAAAAAAATAATATTTTTTTAAGAAAAAATATTTATGTTCAAAAAAAATATATTTAATTTTTGAAAAAATAAAATTTTTTTTATTTTAAAAAAATCATTTTTTTAAATTTTTTGAAAAAAATTATTTACTGAAAAAAATTAAAAATATATACGGGATAAGTTTATTTGAGCATCCCTATTATAAACGGACAAAAATTTACTTTTGATTCAAAAAATTTTATATACGGAAACAACTTTACTGTTCATTCAATTTTTTTATAAATAATATCAAAACAAAACTAATATTTATATACGGGAACAATTTTACTATTGATTCATTTTTTTTATAAATTGTGTCAAAACAAATTTAATATTTATATACGAAAATAAATACATTGTTGATTAAAATACTTTTATATAGAGGCAAAAATATTATTGTTATAAACGGGAATAACCTTACTATTGATTCAAATATTTTTATATTGTTAAAACAAAAATAATATTTATATATGGGAAAACAAATATATTGTTGAATAAAATATTTTTATATACAGAAACAAATATTATTGTTATAAATCAGATCAACTTTATTACTGATTCAAATAATGAATTATAGAAATTTATCGACCATGACAGTCTATGACAGTCTACAAACACTAGTTCTTTTAAAAGACAAAATTGGAGATTCGGGATTGGTGACACATATAATTGTTCTAAATTCTTGGTGGTGGCTATCCAAGAAACCTAATACTTGTAGTTAATTCTGTAAAGCCTCGAACAATTCAGCAAACTGTGGATCATCCTCTTCAGCACCAGCTCGCTGAAGATAACGATGAATCAATGAAGAAACACGAGCCCAACTAGGATCAGATGGTCCTGCGTCATAAACGGGAACTGGCACCTCTCTTGGCGCGTCACGACGGGGCGGTATAAGACAAGGATGCGAAACACGATAATACCACTGAAGATATCCATCAACTGTCTCAAATGGGGTGGTGGCTAGTGCTGTCGGACGAACCACATCTGCAACACTCTGATGGTAACTAATCCACTCAACATCAATATCACCAGCCATCGTAGGATCAAGAGGTGGAGGTGGAACATACTGCCTATATCCAAACTGACGCAACACTCTGTCAGGCAAGTATGGCAAAATAATGTCACCCCATCTCAGACACCCCCTATACAGACACAACTCATCAAACTGCCGCCATGCTCTATGGTCCTCAAACGGGCGCCATATGACATCGTCAGGTGTCAGCTCATCCAGAATAGGTCGCAAGTCATCCACCTTCAGGGCACCTTGCTTATAGGACCATCTCATCGCTCGAGGAAGACCAAAATTAGTAGCTGGTGTCCAATTCTCTCCTTTTCTTCCAAGTCCTGGGAAATACTCATGAATCCAGCACTGTTACAAAATAAAAACTATTAGTTAATCTAAAATAATTAATTATAACATAATAAACTAGAAAAATAAAATTATTATACTTAATAAAATTAATTACACGAAAATAAACTCAATTAAAATAAATACCTGTAGGAGAGTCGGATAACCACCGAGCTGCTTACAACTGAACATGGAAGCATCTCCGAGATGTCTATAAAGGGTAGCCAACGCAGCTGCTCCCCAACTGTATCCGGATAAGGCCCCCAAGTCCATAAATAGCGCAAGGTATCGTGCCTCCACAAGCGTAAATGTCTTATTCGCAAAAATGGTACAACCCACTAACATCAACAAATATGCTCTAGTCGCTAATGTCCAGTTAGAAGCGGCTCTGTGCTCGACGAATAAATCGTATAACCACTCCAGCTTATAATAAGAACCTCTGCATGCACGGACATGTTTCTGTGCCTCTCTCCGTGAAACTCCCAAGTAATCAACTGCCCAATCAACAGCAAGCCCTTCGCTGATATCTTGAGGGCTCCAAAATACTCCCCTGATGGGCAAGTGAAGCAGACAAGAGACGTCATCCAGAGTAATCGTCATCTCACCAAACGGCATGTGAAATGAAGATGTCTCTATATGCCATCTCTCCACAAAGGCAGATACCAGTTTCGTATCTATCTTCGACATACTCGTCCTCTGAAGTGAAGCTAAACCAGAGTGAGCTATCAAATTCTCCATCTCTCTAGGAAGAAGCTGTGGAACCCTCTGAGCCAGCTTCAACCCATGACCTGCTACCTTCAGCTCTTTCTTCGAACCCCTCTCTTGAAAACAATTAAACGTAAATATATTATAAATTACAACATAACAAATTCAACTTTTATTCAATATCAAATAATTGTAGTTTATTTACCTCACGGAACCATATACGTCTAGCAACATGATGTTCGTACGTAACCAAAAGAGAGGTATCGTACGGTCCTCCTGGATATCCAACGGGTTGCGCTGCTGAAGCAGATGCACCGGTATGCTCTTCCTCAGCCACCCGCGATGATTCACCCCGTCCTAGCCCACGCCTAGGGATCAAACCGTCTCTGCCTCGTGTGCGCACCACTGTCAAAATAAAAACATAAATATGAAATATATAAAAATAAAAAAAATTAAAAAAAAAAAAGCGTTCCGAAACACTTTAGTGAAGAGTTCCGGTTTGACATGTTTTGGACGCGTTCCGGAACACTTCTCTAAAGAGTTCCGGAAAGCAAACTCATAAACTAGATGAACCGGAAGACTTCTTCCATGACTTCCGGAACAAAAAAGACCACCGGAAGACTTACTTGATGTGTTCCGGTAATATCAAATGCACCGGATGACTTTTGCTATGTGTTCCGGAAATGAAAATGTGAACCGGAAGAGTTGGTAGAAGTGTTCCGGAATGCAATACTTGAAAATCTTCTCCGGATGACTTAGACGTGTGGTAAATGGGAAATGGAAAAAAATCTGACTTTTACCTATTTATACAAGGGTATTTTGGTCATAAATTTTTTTTGGTAGGGGTATAGGTATAATTGTAGGTGTAAGGGGTAAAACTTTCTTATTTTTGTTTTCTTTTATTTTAACTAGCGGGATACCCGTTCTTTAGCACGGATACCCGTCGGTAACGCGCATTTGTTTACATTTAAAATTTTTAAAAAATAGAATTAATAAAAATCAATATATATGAAAAAGAATAATAATTTATATTTAAAAAATAGAATAAATATCCACGGTTGGTGATATGTATTTGTTTAAAAAAAAGTAAAAGACATTTATTTTTTCCGTATTTAGATATTTAAATTTATTTATAAGAAAAATATTTTTCTTATTTTTGGATAAGTAGTACACTTTTTCCCATAGATATATATATTTCTCTTATTTACATCAATAACATATACTTGTCAAATGTTTCTCGTATTTTAATTGATGAATAAGTATTTAATATATTGTAAATGAGATTAATTGCTACGCACTGACAGTGTAAAAAGTTTTACACTGTCAATTCATCACCATCCTCCGTTTACATTACTTTAACAATTTTTAAAATAAAAGTCAAACTTCTTCCAACATCTAACGGCTATGATTCACTGACAGTGTAAAACTTCTTTACACTGTCAGTGTATTTCAATTAAATACTATCTTTGAAAAATATCACACTTTTTCCTGTAATTAAATTAAAGGCTTAATTGCAATTTTGGTCCCCTGTTTTGGTTTTTTCGCGGTTTTAGTCCCCCTATTTTGTTTTTAAGCAGTTTTGGTCCTTCATCCCAATTTTGACCCAACTGTTCATGTACGGTCGTGTACTGTTCATTTTGTACGTACATGAACAGTGCATGACCGTACATGAACAGTACGCGACCGTACATGAACAGTTGGGTCAAAATTGGGATGGGGACCAAAACTGCTTAAAAACAAAATAGGGGGACTAAAACCGTGAAAAAACCAAAATAGGGGGACCAAAATTGCAATTAAGCCTAAATTAAACTAAAAATAAAATTAATCTAAAAATTAAATACTATCTTAAATAAAAATTAACAATTATTTATTGTAATATTAATAAAATTTTGCATTTAATTAAAAACCAAATTTTATAATGATTATGAATTAATTAATATGTTTGAAAACATATAAATATTTGTCAAATTAATTCACATTTGTTAGTCTTAATAGCACAATAAACACTTATCATTAATAATTATTTTAACTTTAGTGTATAATTAATTAGTGCTAATAGCATAATAAATATTTGTCAAATTTTTTCAAATTTTTTTTATTTAATTAATAATAAATATGTGTAAAGTATGTTGTGTAAGATAAAAAAAAACGATGCATTATTTTCTAATGCATTCATCAAAAGACAAAAAAAAAAAATAAAGATATAATTCAATGTACTAAAATTATATACATCATTGATGAAAAAAATACATTATTGACAATAATTTGTGACAATAATTGTTGACAATAGTACTTAATAACTATATTATTAGAACATTTTAAAATGATGGTCATTAAAATTAAAAATTTCTTACATATTTGTGAATTAATTGGATGTTTTTTTTAAAATTATTTATAAAAAAAAACTTATTTTATTCTTGTAAACTAAACTATTGTATCATTGTTAGTAACATGAATTAAGAATTTTTTTTTTCTATTATGGGCCAGGTACAAGGCCTTACAATTTTTATTTTTGTTTTCTTTAATTTTAATGTATATTTGATTTTAAAAAAAAAAAAATTTTTCGACTTGTTTGCATAATTACTTTGTCAAAAAATTACAAAGAAGTGCAGTTACTAAGGAATGAACTTTCATAGAACAACAACTCCCACCTATATAACCTGTTTGTGTTATTTCCCCATAAAAAAAAATTAGTAGAAAAATTTTAATTTATAAATAATTGAATGTATTTTTCATGAATTTTATTTTCAATTTTAAATATAAATTGTCAATATGTTTATATATTAATCATCCAATACGTGGGAGGATAATGGTCAAAGTTTTACAGACTACACACCGATTTTAAAAAGTCTCTCTATCAGAGTCCATCCTGTAAGGGTATTTAATTACCTTTATCCATATACATATATCTTGTAAAACTAAATGTGTTGATTTTAAAATACTTATCTTTTTAAATTTTTAATAGCATTAAAAATGATTTCAATTTTTTTGCGGAAAAATGAAATAAACTAACATTTTTATTAAAATTCTTAATTGTTTAGAAGTGTATGTATTTTCTTAAATAATATACATACAAATTTATATAATTGTTCAAATTAAAATATGTAACCGTATATCATGCACATATAGGGTAGAGTAGGTACTACGTAGGGCTGATCGAACCAGCTCGAAAATAGTTTATTAATTAAATGAGTTGAATTTGAACTATATAAATTTCGACTCGTTAGGTTTATGAGTCAATCCGATTATAAATGAGAAGGATTATATTGTCTTTACGAATAAGTTTAAAGATTTAATATAACTTTTAATTTTATATTTTATTTTAATCTAACGATTTTAATTGATAATTTATATTCTCAATTGAGCAAAATATTTCAAAAATAATTATACAAATAAAATTAGGATCATATAAATTAATTAAGTTTTGAATTAGTAGATTTTTGAGAAAAAGATAAATTCCAATCTAATAACTTTTATTTTATTTCAATACTTTCTTTTTAAAATAATATTAATTTTAAATATCAAATATATAAAAAATAGACTTTACAAAATGGTTTTTAAGCCTGTGAAGCAAGCGAGTTAAATTTAACGAGATGAACCTAACACGTCAAACCGAATTACTCGTGAATCTATACCGAATCAAGTTTGAGCTTAAAAATAATTGTGTCGAATTCGAACCGAAATTTGAGCTGAATCAATTTTTAACGACTCAGCTCATTTTTAGCCGTAGTGCTAAGTTACCTGAGTCACACACATGCCTCTTCAATTTAGTTTATAATTATCCAGCCCCCTGTCCATATATTTATTAATTGATTTTAGCCTTAACACTGTGGTTATTTTAAGTTTTTTTTGGTACGTTTCTATTCGTAAACTCTAGTTAAGCACAATATTCCTTTTGATTTCAAAAATATTTGAAATCTTACACTAATTAAAATTTAGGTATATTTAATGTTGGTAATACCTAAACAATTTTCTACATATTTCAATTAAACGGACATCAGCGTTGGTTTATTTCCATAACCAATTCATATCCAATATAAAATTATTTATCTTAACCAGTTATTATAACTAATCCATATAAATAGTTTTGTTTTTACAAAACCGGTTATATCCATAACCAAATTTTATAACCAATTATATATTTTATAATCGGTTATATATTTTATAACTGGTTTTCAACATAAAACCGGATTTGGATATAAAAATTCAATTTTTAAAATTGGATATTCATTTTCTTACAACTGATTTTTAAGCTAAAACCGATTTTTGACTTAAAAATCCAGTTTTTATAAATGAATTTTACACATAATTTTTTTTCTTCATATTTAAAAAAAAAAAAATCCAGTTTTTATAAATGAATTTTACACAATTCTTTTTCATATTCTTAAAAATAACATAAAAGCTTAAAGTATAGCAAAGGTGAATTAATTATACAAAAAAGCTCAAATATTTCCAACATGTTCATTAATAAGCCAAAAACATATAATCTCTCCAAAAATGTATTTAAAATGGTTATAAATCGGTTATATCCATAACCAATTTTATAATTAGTTTTGATTTAATTTTATTATAAAACCAATTTTTACAAGAATTTTTTTTTTCAAAAAAATAATATTTTTTTAAGAAAAAATATTTATGTTCAAAAATAAAAATATATTTAATTTTGAAAAAATCATTTTTTTTATTTTAACAAAATCATTTTTTTAAATTTTTTGAAATTATTTACTGAAAAAAATTAAAAATATATTTTTTTTCAGAAAAATTTATTTTCTTAAAAATATTTATTTTTTCAAAATAATAATTTTTTTCAGAAAAAAATAGTTTTTTTTTCAAAAAAAGATATATTTTTTTAAAATAAAAAAGTTTATTTCAAAAAAAAATTTATTTTTGAAAATATTTTCAAAGTTTTTTTTTAAAATTTTTTTTTGACTAATTTGATTTTTATTTTGGATATGTATGTCCAAATTATGGATTTGATTAAAACCATATTAAAAATATATCCAAAATATGGATTTGGTTAAAAACATATTAATAATTAACCGATTTTTAATAACCGGATTTGGATATGGATTATTTAAATAACCGGTTTATTTGAGCATCCTATTATAAATGGACAAAAATTTACTTTTGATTCAAATTTTTTTATATACGGGAACAACTTTACTGTTCATTCAATTTTTTTATAAATAATATCAAAACAAAACTAATATTTATATACGGGAACAATTTTACTATTGATTCATTTTTTTTATAAATTGTGTCAAAACAAATTTAATATTTATATACGAAAATAAATACATTGTTGATTAAAATACTTTTATATAGAGGAGAAAATATTATTGTTATAAACGGGAATAACCTTACTATTGATTCAAATATTTTTATATTGTTAAAACAAAAATAATATTTATATATGGGAAAACAAATATATTGTTGAATAAAATATTTTTATATAAAAAAACAAATATTATTGTTATAAACCAGATCAACTTTAGTACTGATTCAAATAATGAATTATAGAAATTTATCGACCATGACAGTCTATGACAGTCTACAAACACTAGTTCTTTTAAAAGACAAAATTGGAGATTCGGAATTGGTGACACATATAATTGTTCTAAATTCTTGGTGGTGGCTATCCAAGAAACCTAATACTTGTAGTTACTATGATTGAGTTAATTATCCTTAAGATTACTTGTAAATGTTGGATTTTTGTTAGCTCTTTTGGATAATTAAAGATTGTAATTGGGTTGGATACCCTAATACCTTTATTATTAATATAATATTTTTGCTTATAAAAAAAACATTGTCCTACTTTGATTTTATTAGTTATAAAATGGACAATCAAGGAAAGAATGACTGTAAAAATAATTTTAGAATAAAAGACGAATTTTTTACGTAAATACCCCTAATTTTAGAAAAAATTCCCTAAATAACCCATGTTTCAAAAATATTCCCAAAATGCCCCCATTAGGGTTTTGGTTTGAACTATGTCGCCATTGGAATTGGCGACTCCCTTGTAGAGGTCTAACCATGTCGCCAATGCAACTGGAGACACCCTTCCAAGTCGCCAGTGCAATTGGCGACACAGTGTAATGGTTAAACCAAGTCGCCAATCCAAGTGGAGACATGGTGTGTTTTGTTTTTTTTAGTTTACGTTGATTTTGTTTGCACAATGACATAAAATTTTCATTAATTTAATAAAATATTACATTAATTAATGTTCGTGACCGGGTGCATTCAACCGGCCACCAGTTCCACATCCCCTAGGGACCCTCACTCGTTGCACTCGTTGTACTCGGCCCCCTTGTTCCCCTTGTTGCTGATTCACGTCGGGTGTTTGAGGAGTCGAAGTCTCATGAACAGTCCGAGATGGTTCCCTTAGGATGTCTTGCATTCCTGTGAAGTCTTGGGGACTGAAACTGAGCGTGCGACCCATGTCGGGGTAGTTTGAGGGGGTGATTGGTGTGTGGGCAGGCCGATTGAAGGGAGACATTGGTGTGAAGGATTCGTTGATGAAAGGTTGAAATGGTGTTTGAAAGCCATAAGGATGTTGAGAAGGTTGATTGTGTTGGCTAGGGTATGATGTTTGGGCGTTTGGGCTATGAAAAGATGTTTGCCCAATTTGGCTATTGTATGATGTACCCTCGTTTTGGCTGTATCTTTGTGACATGTTGGGGGCATAGCCATATTGAGTCTCTTGATAATAATCATTTTGTTGAAGATGATATGGGGGACGCTCTTGGTATTGTGGTTAGGTGTATGGCATGTTTGGATGGATAATGGGTTGGTAATTTTGCTGGGTAGGGGGTTGTGAGTAACATGGCCTTGGAGGTGGGTTAGACGTTGAGGCTTCTTGTGTGTAGGTGGTCTGGCGTGGGTCGTATAAATACCTGTCTTCGGAGACAAACCCAATTGCAACCGATCTGTACCAAGCCATGTAATTATTTGTTGGTATAGATGGGGTTGGCATCACCGGCTCACGTAAGACATAGTGGCTGCGGTTCATCCATTTACAACGCTCAATCTTTACAAAATCCTTCCAGTCCCTAAACTCCCATTGATCATTAACTCTTTTTAGATGTCATTTACTGATGTCAACAGGCGGATCTGGGATGTCTTGATGCATTCCAAATTGCAGTTTGACACGATAACTGTTGTGCAGCTCCACAGTTGTGAATCTAATGATCGGGACACATGCAGTCCAAATGGCAGCATCTTCGTCGCTGACTTCATGTAGGTCTTCCATGCCTAGGTATGGACGCCATATGAACTGCAAAATAGAAAAATATTAGATAGTAAAATATATGAAATAAAAGAAGAGAAATGTTTAGGCGGACTTACATTTGCGGGTGTTAGGTGATCCAAAAGATTACAGTATTGAATGATACAATGTTTGGGACATCTATTGTAACTCATTCCCTTAGCCGACCATCTAAAAAAAAATTAATTTTTTAGTTGAGAATATTAGACACAATTATTTTTAAGGATAAAAAAAAATTAAGTTAATAACTTACTTTTGTGCAAACGGGAAGGAAAAGTCGTTGTCGTTGACAGGCGCTAGGGATGGCAATCTAGACCAGCCCCAAGCTTGTAGCAAAACAGTACATCCAAAAAAAGTAGATGCATCTTTTTTGGCGCACTTACACAAAGAGCTATACAAATAAGACAGACAAGCGGAACCCCAACTATACTGTCTTGTTTGATTTAGATCTCTCAATAAGGGTAAGTACATAACGTGCATAGAAGAACCAGTACCCTCGGGAAATAAAAATAAACCAATAAGAAGCATAAGGTAACACCTGGTTTTCTGTAGTTTCATTTCTTCAGTAGACTCTTCAGTTAAAGTAAAATCGGCGTACCAAGCTTTTAGTTACGAGAGGAAGAGACTTTGGCCTCTCGATGCAGCATCTAGCAAGTCGGCACCCAGTCCTATTGGCGAGCATGCACAATGCCTGAACCAAGTCGCCAGTCCCTTGGGCGACTGACCCTAATGCGTAGCATGTGCCCTAGACTGAAGCATGCCTCATGCATGCACAACATGCTGGCGACACAGTAATAAAAGACCGTAACATGTCGCCAATTCCAACGGCGACTTCATTAATTGCTTTGCATGCTGTCGCCAATCAAGGTGGTGAATTCTTAACGAATTTATTTTTATTATTTATATGTCTTTGCATGCATGCATGCATTCTATCAAACAAGGAAAATTCTTAGTCTGTCCCAAAACAACTACAGTCAAAATGTCATCTGCAATGAGTTATGTTGTTAAGACACATTACAACGGAGAAACATATGTCTCCGATATATCTGGTTTTGGTTTTCAAAACACGGCATTTGTCCAATTTGTTGTCACCAGAAACACAAATTTTTTCCATTTTCACCAAAGTTTGGAGTCCGAGTTAGGCCTTGGACCTATCTCACAAATAATAAATAGAAACCCTATTTTTTTTTAAACCAACCAAGTTAAGTTTTATCCACTAAAATTGCGAGATGACGAAGATGTGGAAAATATGTTCGTCAGTCACGAACATTCAGGTTTCAACTACATTGAGCTGTATACATATCTCCAACAAAATATTTCATCTCAACAGTCTCAGATAATAAATCAGTCACCATGTGTAGACTCAGATGAAAACGAATTAGAATACTTAGACGAAGCTGAAGCAGAGGTCAACATTGTTGATGAGGAAGAAGAAGGAAGATGCCGGAAGCTGGTTGGATAATATTCCACTAGAAAGGTGGACAAGATCTTTTGATGGGGGTTGTCGATGGGGTCACATGACAACAAACCTTGTGGAGTCCATGAATGGAGTATTCAAAGGAATAAGAAACCTTCCAATCACTGCTTTGGTGAGATCAACCTATTATAGGTTGGCATCACTTTTCGCAACAAGAGGTGAAAGATGGAGTGCAGTGTTAGCGTCTGGTCAAGTATACAGTGAGAGCGTTATGAAATTGATGAAGGATGATGTTATCAAAGCTAGCACACATGCAGTTACAATCTTTGACCGACATAGGCAATCATTCAGTGTACAAGAAACAATGGATTTTAATGAGGGGATACCCAATTTATCGTATGCTGTCAGGCTAAATAGAGGTTGGTGTGATTGTGGCAGGTTCCAGGCCCTCCGTGTACCTTGCTCACATGCCATTGCAGCATGCGCACATGCTCGTCAAGATGCTTATGGCTATCTATATGATGTTTACAAGGTGGTTAATGTTATGAATGTATACAGCAAAGGCTTCGCAGTGCTACCAATGGAGGATTATTGGCCTCCATACCAAGGTGAAATAGTTTGGCACAACGATGAAATGAGAAGAAAGAAAAAAGGGCGCCCAAACAGCAAGCGTATAAGAACCGAAATGGATATCGCTGATAAAATGATACGACTATGCAGTATCTGTCGTCAGCCTGACCACAACAAAAAACATTGTCCCAATGTTGGAGGAACATCTGCATCATAATTTATCTTATCTTTTCGTTTGTTGTAACCAAATTTTTTCATTAATGCATTTCTCTTTGTTATAACAATTTAAACAACATACAACAATAAGTTGATTGATACCTTGTATGTTCCAAAACATCATGTCGATCGGTGGCTTGTCTCGGGAAAAAATAACTTTACCCCAACGACGAAGATACATTTTATGAGTAAAACAAAGTTGTGAGAAGAGATGTGGAACAAACCAAGCTTAACACCCCTATTTATAGTGAAAATTTTCAGTTTGAAGGGTGTCTCCACTTGGATTGGCGACTTGGTTTAACCATTACACTGTGTCGCCAGTTGTACTGGCAACTTGGAAGGGTGTCTCCAGTTGCATTGGCGACGTGGTTAGACCTCTACAAGGGAGTCGCCAATTCCAATGGCGACATAGTTCAAACCAAAACCCTAATGGGGGCATTTTGGGAATATTTTTGAAACATGGGTTATTTAGGGATTTTTTTCCAAAATTAGGGGTATTTACGTAAAAAATTCATAAAAGACATCTCAATAAAAAAATATCGCTCTGATATATTACTCGCACTTAAATATATGTGTTCTAATAAAATTTACAATAAATTTAATCATTAACAAATTACTATAAAATATAATTTATTATCCAATCTTATTGATGAAATTATTACATGAGATATATTTATTCATGTACGATAAATGATTGGTTGAAAATAATAGAAGAGATACAAACTTTTACGGGTTTATATTATTAACTTTGGAGGAATACCAACATGGGGGCTTGGCGCAGACAAGTGGTTGACAAATATCACCAGGATCTTTACAACAACGCGGTATTGCTTGTACATTTCCAACTTGTACACATGCAATAGCAACAACTAAAACCACAAACTTCAAGAACATCTTCAATAAAATCTCCATCAAAATTAGGTAGTTTTGTAGAGAAAACCAAAGTGAATATATGATAGCAATATATATTTTTAAAATCTTGCACTTATTTATAGGCATATGGAGACTACGTCATACTATTATTTATGGTATTTTGCTAAAGTAATAACGCGTATCCAAATTTTTTTAAAACATTTGACTATGGCATCGAGATGTTGACCGAATAATATTTTATTTGTTCTTTTACCAAATATACTAAATATTTTTAATGAAAAGTGTTTTATCTTTTTTTCTTGCCAATACTTATCTATGACTAAAAATATTTATATATGACTGTGAATATAAAACTCTTATGTATAAAATTAAATATCATGTGTCTTTTTATAAGATTTAAGCCTTGAAAAAAAATCAGTACACTTTTTTATTATTTTAATATTTATATGTAAAGGCTAAAAATTAACATTAATAAGATCATAAAGAAATAAAAAAGCATTTTTTAAATTGTATTAAAAACGTAAAAAAAAAAAAAAACAAATTTCAACGTATTGTTCTATATAATTTTTTTATATTAAATACTCTCACATTTTTAGTACTTTTTTAGAGTTTGACTATCATATTTATAAAAATTATTAACTATTTTATAGATAAAGAATAAAAAAGCATAATAAAGTATTTTTTATGAAATATTCAAGAATGTGAATATGTTATTATTAAAAGTAGTAATAAAGAACTTTTTTCTAATATAACTTTTATTTTATAATTCCTATTTTAATATAATAAAATCAAAACTTTTTCAATTTTACAATTGTCCCTGTTAGAAATTCACCGCAACCTATGGTGATTCCGCTTCAATCTTGATCTCAAGATTGATAACCAACTCACAAACAATACGTAATGACAATGAAAGAAGAAGAACAAACAAGAACAGAAAGGAAGAAAAGAGAGAGAAGAGAAATATTTGGAGGAGAAGTGTTACCCACGAACTGTGGGATTTCTGAATATATTGTACTTTCACTGCTAAATCTGCAACTGTGAATACAATACAATGTTATTATTACAATGCAAGGATACTTCCTATTTATAGATATAGATTTGCAAAGGCCCAAAATTAAAAGCCCAAAATATCAAATCTAATCTAAACAAATCTAAATCCAATCAAATCAAATCTAACACGATTCTGTCGAAACAACCTAAACAATTCGACACGACACTAAGCTATGAATGCTTCGACTTCGACACTATGAATTACATTTAACACACCACCTAATTCATTGTGTCTAAACTATCTACATTCATCATGGCTCTTAGTCTTCTGAAGGCTTCGACCTGCACTCCCTTCGTCATGATATCTGCAATCTGATTCTCAGTTCTACAGTGTTCCAAATTCATCTTCCCTTCTGCTACCTGCTCTCGAAGATAATGGAACCTCATTTCGATGTGCTTGCTTCGACCGTGTGCTATTGGATTATTCGCCAAGTTGATAGCTGACATGCTGTCGATCTTCATGGTAATTGCTCCATGATTCTTCCCTGTAATCTCTTTGACCAAGTTCACCATCCAGGTTGCTTGACATGCATAAAGAGAAGCAGTTATATATTCTGCTTCGCATGATGACAATACCACTACTGGCTCCTTTCTCGAACTCCAAGCAACTGGTGCACCACCTAACATAAACACGTATCCAGCTGTGGATTTTCTATCCTCAGCATCACTACACCAACTAGAGTCGGTGTATCCCACTAACTTGCATTTTTTCCCTTCATCAGCTCCAGGAAACAAAATGCCATAGTCGAGAGTCCCCTTCAGATACCTCAGTATCCTCTTCATCGCTGTTAGGTGTGATACCTTTGGCTTCTGCATGAATCTACTTACCATACCCACACTATATGTTAAGTCAGGCCTTGTGTGACAAAGGTATCTAAGTGACCCAATAAGTCTTCTATATTGGGTTGGGTCGACATCATCTTCGTCTGGATCCTTCGACAGTTGCAGTCTGGTCTCAGCTGGAGTCGAAGTTGAGTTGCAATCTTGCATCTCAAATCTCTTGAGTATTTCGCCTGCATATCTTTGTTGGTGCATCATCAAACCTCTAATAGTCTTGTAGAATTCGATGCCAAGGAAATATGAGAGATCTCCCAAGTCTGACATTTCAAACTCCTAACTTAGGTCATGTTTGAAATCTTCGATCTCTTTCATGCAACTTCCTGCTATCAACAAATCATCGACATAGAGACATAGTATAAGCAATTCGCCATTGCTTCTTCTTACATATACTCCATGCTCAGTCGTACACTTCACAAATTCCTTTTCCCTTAAGAAGCTGTCGATTTTCTTATTCCAAGATCTTGGAGCTTGGTTAAGTCCATACAGGGCTTTATGCAACCTGTACACCTTACTTTCTTTGCCTTGTTTCACATACCCAGCTGGTTGTATGACATAAACTTCTTCGTCTAAGGGGCCATTAAGGAATGCACACTTCACGTCCATCTGACATGTGTGCCATTTGTTCATATTTGCTAGACCAACAACCAACCTGATTGTTTCAATTCTAGCAACAGGTGCGAACACTTCATCGAAGTCGATTCCTTCCTTCTGAAGAAATCCTTTCGCCACAAGTCTCGCCTTGTGTCGAGTTACTTCCCCTCTAGGATTCACCTTTACCTTGTAAACCCACTTCACATCAATTGCCTTCTTGCCTTGAGGCAATTCGACAAGTAACCATGTGTTGTTTACTTCGATGGACTCTAACTCTTCATTCATTGCTTTCACCCACTTTGAATCTTTCAATGCCTCAGCTGCATTGACTGGTTCGACATCTGCATAGAAAGAATAATGTACCAGCTCACCCTCTTCATCGACCACATCATCTGATGTAATTACACATAATTGCAACCTTGCAGGCATGTGTCTTGTTCGTCAAGGTCTGCTTGAACCTGCTTCATCTGCAACTGGTTCCTGTCGAACTTCTCTTTCGACTTCAGTGGCTGGTTCTTCACAAGAGATTCTCACTGAATCCTTCTTGGCATTCTCAGTCCAATCCCATTCTTTAAGCTCATCTATGATCACGTCCCTGCTGATCACTACCTGCTTATTCACTGGGTTGAATAATTTGTAACATCCAGACAAATGATATCCTATCAAGATCATCTGATTCGACTTGTCATCAAGCTTCCTTCTCAACTGATCTGGCACATGTCTATGTGCTATAGATCCAAACATTTTCAAGTGACTGAGGCTAGGCTTGACACCAGACCAACATTCTTCTGGTGTGATTCCTTCAAGCTTCTTCGTTGGACATCTGTTCAAAATATATGTTGCTGTCGAAACTGCTTTTCCCCATAATTCTTTGGGTAGATGCTTTCCATTCAACATACTTCTCACCATGTTCATGATGGTTCTGTTCTTTCGTTCTGCAACTCCATTTTGCTGTGGTGTATAGGGTGGCACCACCTCATGCACAATCCCTTCTTTTTCACAAAATGCATCGAACTCTTTCGACACATACTCTCCACCACCATCTGTCCTCAAAATCTTCAACTTTCGACCACTCTGTCTTTCGACCATGTATTTGAATCTGGAAAATACCTCAATCACATCACTTTTCTTCTTGATGAGGTAAGTCCACAACTTTCGACCGAAATCATCTATAAACGTGACAAAATATCGGTTGCCACCAATCGAATCCACCTGGATTGGACCATATACATTAGAGTATATAACTTCAAGAATTGTCTTCAACTTCCTTCCTGCATCCTTGCTGAAGCTATTCTTGTGTTGTTTCGATTGAACACACTCTTCACAGACTTCACTTGGAATGTCGATTTCTGGTAATCCTGAAACCATATTTCTTCTCTTCAGTTCTCTGATGTCATTGAAGTTGAGATGGCCTAGTCGAAAATGCCATAACCACTCATCTCTGTTGGCTGTCGTTGCTAGACACTTGTTCTCCATCACCTTGAGTTCAATCTTGAAGGTCCTATTCTGAGACATTTGAGCCTTCAAGATCAACCTACCATCTGCGTCGAGAACTCTCATCATCTTGTCTTCGACAACTACCTTGTAGTTCTTTTCGACTAGCTGCCCTATACTGAGCAAATTACTCTTCATACATAGAATGTACAACACATTGAAAATTGTTGACTTTTTGCCATCTTTCCTCATAATCAGAACATCACCAACACCTTCAGCTGCTAGAGTGTTGTCATTTGCAAACTTCACCGTGTTCTTCGACGAGGGCTTCATGTTGACAAACCAATCTTTCCTCCCAGTCATGTGTGATGAGCATCCTGAGTCCAAGTACCACTGATCTTGGAATCTTTCTTCGTCTTATGTTTTGACCATCAGCAACGTCTCTTCTTCTTCATGCTTCGCCAGATTTGCATCAGTTTCTTGATTTTTCTTCTTTTCTGGGCAGTTACTAACATAATGGCCATACTTCTGACAATTGAAACATTGAATGTGAATTTTGTCAGATTTTCGATCACCATCTTTTCTTCTACCTGCAGCACCACCTCTTTGGTTGCCTTGGTTCCAAGGTTTCTTCTGATTCGACTGGTTTCCTCCTTTGTTGCCATTCCAGCTTCCTTTACCTTTCCTTTCCTTTTCTGACTGCGCCTGCAAAGCCATATCACTCTTCGACTTTCCTGCAGCTCTCTCAGCCATCCTTTGTTCATGAGACTCAAGCGTCCCTTGAAGCTCTTCTTTCGTCAATACTGACAAGTTCTTCGACTCTTCTATGGCTACTACCACGTGGTCAAATTTTGGAGCCAATGACCTCAAGATCTTTGCAATAACTGATCTTGATGTCAACACCTCTCCACATACTTTGATTTGATTTACCAGCTTTGTAACTCTGGTGAAGAAATCTGAAATACTTTCGTTGTCTTCCATCTGAAGCAACTCATAGGTTCTCTTGTGAGTTTGTAACCTCACCTCTTTCACCTTCTCTGCGCCTCCAAATGACTTTTCAAGAATCTCCCACGCTTCCTTTGCTGAATCTACATCGCTTACTTTTTCAAAGTTATCTGGATCAACACACTGGTGGATTATAAAGAGTGATTTATAATCTTTCTTCTTCAACTCTTTGTGTGCAGCCCTTTCTTGATCTGTCGCTACTTCTACAAGCGGTGCCACTCCTTCCTTCACAAGATCCCAAAGATCTTGATAATAGAAAATCACCTTAATCTGCTTGCACCAATTCTCATAATTATCTTTCTTGAGAATTGGTAGGGTCGCCTGAAAGTGCCTATTTGAATGATTCATAGCCATCACGATTTTCCTCCTTGAATCGCAACCGGAGCTCTAGATACCAGATATTAGAAATTCACCGCAACCTATGGTGATTCCGCTTCAATCTTGATCTCAAGATTGATAACCAACCCACAAACAATACGTAATGACATTGAAAGAAGAAGAACAAACAAGAACAGCAAGGAAGAAAAGAGAGAGAAGAGAAATATTTGGAGGAGAAGTGTTACCCACGAACTGTGGGATTTCTGAATATATTGCACTTTCACTGCTAAATCTGCAACTGTGAATACCATACAATGTTATTATTACAATGCAAGGATACTTCCTATTTATAGATATAGATTTGCAAAGGCCCAAAATTAAAAGCCCAAAATATCAAATCTAATCTAAACAAATCTAAATCCAATCAAATCAAATATAACACGATTCTGTCGAAACAACCTAAACAATTCGACACGACACTAAGTTATGAATGCTTCAACTTCGACACTATGAATTACATTTAACAGTCCCGAGTGGCCATTTTAAATCTTTTTTGAAGGACGATTCACATAACACCTTTGATTATCTATTGTACGCTAGTTTATATTTGAACTTATTTATAGTTTATTGAAAAATCAAAATTTGTATTTTATGCTTTTTCTATTATGGGCCAGGTACAAGGCCTTACAATTTTTATTTTTGTTTTCTTTAATTTTTACTAGCGGGATACCCGTTCTTTCGCAAGGATACTCGTCGGTGACGCGCATTTGTTTACATTTAAAATTTTAAAAAAATAAAATTAATAAAAATCAATAAATATGAAAAAATAATAATTTATATTTAAAAAAATAAAATAAATACCCGTGGATATCAGTTGGTGATATGTATTTGTTTAAAAAAAAAAGTAAAAATAAAAAAGAAGACAAAATTTTTTTACCAAAAAAAAAATATTTTTAGAAAAAGAACATATTTTATTTATATTTGAGGCATAGATATAGTTTTTTCATATATACAAATATTTGGATCAATCGTATATTTTTCCCGTGCGTTCGCATGTGTATTGATTTGTCAATGGCAAAATATTTTCCAGTATTTTCATAAATAATAAACTTGTTCTCGTAAAAAAATACTATTAACATTCACTTATTAATTTAAAAATATTTTAAATTAATTTATAAAAGACATTTATTTTTTCCGTATTAAGATATTTAAATTTATTTATAAGAAAAATATTTTTCTTATTTTTGGATAAGTAGTACACTTTTTCGCATAGATATATATTTTTCTCTTATTTACATCAATAACATATACTTGTTAAATGTTTCTCGTATTTTAATTGATAAATAAGTATTTAATATATTGTAAATGAGATTAATTGTTATGCACTGACAGTGTAAAAAGTTTTACACTGTCAATTCATCATCATCCTCCGTTTACATTACTTTACAAATTTTTAAAATAAAAGTCAAACTTCTTCCAACATCTAATGGCTATGATTCACTGATAGTGTAAAACTTCTTTACACTGTCAGTGTATTTCAATTAAATACTATCTTTGAAAAATATCATACTTTTTCCTGTAATTAAATTAAACTAAAAATAAAATTAATATAGAAATTAAATACTATCTTAAATAAAAATTAACAATTATTTATTGTAATATTAATAAAATTTTGCATTTTATTAAAAACCAAATTTTATAATAATTATGAATTAATTAATATGTTTGAAAACATATAAATATTTGTCAAATTAATTCACATTTGTTAGTCTTAATAGCACAATAAACACTTATCATTAATAATTATTTGAACTTTAGTGTATAATTAATTAGTGTTAATAGCATAATAAATATTTGTCAAATTATTTCAAATTTTTTTATTTAATAATAATAAATATGTGTAAAGTATGTTGTGTAAGATAAAAAAAACGATGCATTATTTCCTAATGCATTCATCAAAAGACAAAAAAAAAAAATAAAGATATAATTCAATGTACTAAAATTATATACATCATTGATGAAAAAAATACATTATAGACAATAATTTGTGGCAATAATTGTTGACAATAATACTTAATAACTATTGATCGTACCTAGATCAGACAGTTTCTGGTGGCCAACAACGTCGTTTGGACTTCAGCTCCGGTGAGGTTGAAAGACGGCGGGGGGTGTACCTACAAGGTACTCCGACGCTCAAGTAAGGTAACGGTCAGAGAATAATAGCAAGCACAAGGTTAGAGTAAGAAAGTGTGTGTAACCTGGCCCTCTCAAGTGAGAGGGTATTTATAGAGAGCCCCCAGCGCGGGGCCAACGGTTACTTGTATTGGGCTGGATTGCCAGGCCCAATCCAAGTAACTGCCAGGGCTTACGTGGCGTAGTGAAGGCCAGCACGTGGTCTTCACCCTGGGGTAACCGCTCCTAGATCTCCGGAACTAGGGCAGACCGATTCCATCGGGAGTGGGCGGTTACATGAGAACGTGTCCTCGCAGGGAGGAATCTTGCGTGTCGGGGAGACGTGTCCTCGCAGGGGGGACTTGTGTGCAGAATGAGACGTCCTTGCGTGTCGAGGAGGGGCGAGCTTGGAGAGACCTAGCGTCTCTGCCCGACGCCCTGTGCCACGTGCGCCGGAACATCACCGAGGTGTTGCATGTGCCCGACATAGTTGAGGTGGGCCTGTGCTCGACGTTGGTTGTGAGAAGAGGCCTTTGTTGGGCCACCGCAGGACGTGTGGGTTGGGCCTGCTCGCTTGAGGGGCATACCCCGGCCCAGTCCAGAACAGGAGCCCCCCAAGTCGTTGCTCTGAGGTATCAGGGTAATGACTTTAGGGTCAGCACTATGTCGATGACGTGTCCAACCGGGGAATGGACTCTAAGCGAGGAACAATTGGTAAACCGGGCAGAAACAAATAGATCTGCTCGCGTTAGACCGGCCGCAGACGGGCGATGTTGCGGTGACACGAGGTGAACGAAAAGGCGCGTTGGGAAATGAAAAGGCGTGCCTGGGGAAGTGTGAGCCATGTGTCACTCCTCATCATTGCTTTGGGCGGCTACGCGGGGTAGAGTAATCGATTGCCTAGGAAATCCTCGAGTCTCGTGAGGAGCCTATAAAAGGGGCCAAGTTCGTGTCAGTTGTACGTTTCCACCTTTTTTGCTCCCCTCTTCTTTCTACCTTTGTCGCTGCTCCGCCGTCGTTCACCGCCGTACGTCGTCGTATCTTTTGCTCCAATCGAGTTTCCACAACCGTTCCAAGTAAGCTTTTGATCCCTTTCTTTTCCGTTTTACTTTCTGTTTGTGGTTTTCCGGTGAACTGATGAAGTTATCGGTATTCCCTTGAGTTCTGGCTGGGAACGGCGGGACGTTCCTAGGGTTCCGGTAGGATTGGTAGAGGTTTGGGGATGAATATCCCGAGGACACGATGAATATCCCGAGGACACGATGAATGCCCCGAGGACATGCTATGAATGTCACGGGGAAACGATACGGGAGGGTTGGAGACCCGAAGAAGGGAGGGGCAGTTCACCGTGTCCCCGAGCATTTTCTTTGCTCTCGCTGCCCTTTCACTTGATTGGCGGTGGAAGGGTGGACTTGGTCGCGGCCAACGAATTCACCTATTTCCTCTGCTTTTCAGGTAAAAAATGGTCGTGAGGGTTCCGGGAATTCTCCAGATAGATAATGAACCCAACGTGGACGGGACCGCTCAGATCCCTGGGGAGGAGCTCGTGCGTCCAGCCGCTGACTGGGCCGGGGAGGAGCCTCTGCGCATAAAGTCGCGTTTCGCTACCAACGACACGGACACGTTCGCTTTCGTCGAGGACGTCCCAGAGGGCAAAGAGGCAAAGTGGACGGGTTTTCAACCTCGGGTTCACCACCGCATATGCTGGAATTACCGTGGATTGAGGTTCCCTATGTATGAGTTTGCCTTCAAAGAGGCCGGCATCCGTCTCCCCTTCAACAGCTTTCAGTTGGGGGTTTTCAACCGTCTGCACTTGGCGCCGTCCCAGCTTCACCCTAACGCGGTTGCCTTCCTGCGGGCCTTTGAGATCGTGTGTGACTATCTTAAGATCGGGGCCACTCTCACGCTCTTCTTCCGTGTCTTCCACCTCCAACGTTCAATGGACCATGGGCGACATAGTTGGGTCTCTTTCAAACAACCAAGGAAGCTGTTCAAGGGGTACTCGGATTCGATTAGGAATTTCAAGGATAGGTTCTACTTTGTCATGCCCGCGACACACGAGGCTGTGGGTACGCTCTACGACATTGTGCCCGATGGCTCCGGGAAGGAAAGGTTTGTGTCCAAGTGCCCCGTGGAGCGAGAGGATGCGCACTTTGCGCTAGGCACGGAGGACTACCTCGTGAAGCCTGGCGAGCTGTCGGAGGAGGACAAAGGAGCGTACGCCACCCTGGTCGAGTATGTCAACTGTTTTAACCGGGCAGAGTGCGTAGGTAGGGATGGAAAATACCTCCTCGACTCTCGAGGAAGGGTTGTGACTGCAGCCCGGTACATAAACACCCGGGGTCTCCTTGAGTGCAAGTCTCCCGATGAGGCTAAGAGGTTCTTAGGTAGGAACTCCTCGTCCTGTTCGGGCGTCCGCTTAGTTTTGTTTCTTTGTTTCTTTGTGCTGACTATTTTCATGTTTTCTCTTGCAGCTCAAATGTCGAACGCCGCTGAGCGCATCCTGAAGTTGGCTGCTGAACGGGCACCTAAGCGAACCAAGAACCGGGTTCGGGATGTTATCCAGGCTACGGCGACGAGTGGCTTGACCTCTCCGCAGTGTAGCCAGTCGCCTCCTCTGGAGAGCACCCCTGCTAAGAAAGCGAGGATCGAGGAACCCGTCCTCATGGATCTCGTTGACCCTGCCTCACCGAAGAAGTTCCTGATGCCCGCCTGTCACCTCCAGCGGAATTTCTTTGGGGGAAGCCCCCCCTGTCATTGCTGATGCCGAGGTGAAGGCAGTTCTGGGAATGGATGGTACGGCCAGGAGAGAGGCGCTTATCGAGGATCTTGCGGCCATGATGCGAGTCTTTGAGACTGCCTTGATATTGAATGATGGGACCCCCCTCTCCCTCCGAGTTACAGAAGTTGAAGGATGACTACACTGCCCTCGAGAAGGAGAGGGACAAGGTCGCGACTGATCTGCAAAAGGCCTAGGCTAAATGCGAGGACTATGCCAACGCCCTCTGCGAGCTGAATGAGGCCAAGCCTGCACTGAAGGTGACTCAAGAGGAGCGCGATCGCTTTCGGACCAGGATTGAAGAATTAGAAACCGTTATCCGTCCTGCAGAGAAAGAATCCGCCGAGGAGAAAAGCTTCGTCGACCGTGTGATCCTGATCGCTAAGATTCGGGAACTTCAGCAAGATATCCTAGAGGCCCTCGAGATAGGCTTTAAGAATGCAGTGGAGCAGGTCGGTGTTGAGAATCCGGGTGTTCAGCTGGCGCTCGACAGAATCAGCCCGTTCCTTCGTGTGGCCGATGGCAAGTTGGACTTGCCAGAGGAGGAGGAGGACGAGGAGGATGGACGCCGGGTAGAGGATGAGATTGCTGTTTAGTTTTGCTTGTTCGGCCTGCGTGCCATTTTTTCTTTGTAATGACTTGTGCTCGGCCTGCGTGCCAAGGGCTTTTTGACACTTGTTAGTAATATTTGTACAATGGGCTTCTGCCCGCTTTAATGCCTTCTTGTTTATCTGCTAGTGCGCTGTTTGTATGGTTTTAATTGTGTGTGATGTTATTGCTTTTGTTATACTTTGTTTTTGTCTAAGTAATAAAGACCTTGGGATTTGCTCGACCTTGATAGTCCCTGACCGCGTGGAGAGCTGGTCGGGTGGTCGGAGACGTATTCCGACCTTCAACGAGGCTAAGAGCTCGATCGAGGTCTTAGCTTCATAGCGTGAACTTCCCATCGCGAGCTGGATGTTCTGCCTAATTGGTACAAACGACGGCGGAGCTCAATCGAGGTATCCCCGTCGGATCAAAAGTCCTCGCGCACACACAGCGCGGCCTTCGACCATCGTGTTCTATATAGGGGTGTCACACTTGTACCTTAGCGCGTCCCCGTAATCGCGGTGTTCGTGAGTCGCGGGCAGTGCTTAACTGTAGTATTGTTTGAGCTTCTCAGCGTTCCATCGTCGAGCAAGTTCTTCCCCATGCAGGTTTTCGAGGAAATAGGCTCCTGTCCCCATTTTCGCGCTGACGCGGTACGGACCCTCCCAGTTCGCAGCGAGTTTTACTTCTCGCGAGTCTTTCTGGTTCCTTCGTAGGACGAGGGTGCCCACCTGAAAATCACGTTTGATAACTTTGTCGTTATAACGTAGTGTTATTTTCTGCTTAAGTGAAGCTTCTCGGAGAGAAGCGCCCCAACGTGTCTCCTCGACGAAATCGAGTTCCTCCCTCAGGGCTTCGTCATTCGCGTCCCCATCGAGGGGGGCTTCTGTCCTCCTCGAGGGTTCCCTGATTTCCACGGGGATCATCGCTTCTGTTCCGTAGGTCAAACGGAAAGGGGTCTCCCCGGTCGTGGAATGTGGGGTCATTCGGTAGGCCCAAAGGACGCTGTGTAGCTCCTCGACCCACCGTTGTTTGGCGTCGCCTAGTCGGCGTTTAAGTCCTCGTAGGATTACTCTGTTCACCGCCTCAGCCTGTCCGTTCGTTTGAGGATGCTCGACCGACGTGAAGTGCTGCTTCGTGCCTAGCTTGGAGACGAAGTCTTGGAAGTTCTTGTCGGTGAACTGTGTTCCGTTGTCGGTGACAATATCTTGAGGGACGCCGAATCGGGCGAGGATGTTCCTTTTGTAGAAACGCAGTATGTTGAAGGCCGTGATTTTGGCCAATGCTTCCGCCTCAATCCACTTTGTGAAGTAGTCCACCCCGACGATGAGGTATTTGTTTTGATATGACCCCTGGATGAAAGGTCCGAGGATATCCATCCCCCACCATGCGAATGGCCACGGGGAGGATAGTGTTTTGAGCTTGTTGGGAGGAGCAAGGTGCATGTCCCCGTGTCGTTGGCATCTGTCGCACTTCTTGACGTGTTCCTTGGCGTCCTGTTGCATGGTGGGCCAGTGATACCCTGCCCGCAGCGCCTTACGGGCTAACGATCGCCCGCCGAGGTGCTGTGCATTGATTCCTTCGTGTATTTCCTGGAGGATGCCGGGGACCTTGGTCTCCTAGACGCACCTGAGGAGGGGGATAGAGAACCCTCGCTGGTATAGCTTGTCCTCGACTATTGTGTATGAGCATGCCCGCCGTTTGACCAATCCGGCTTCCTTGGGATTTTCGGGCAGTTTGCCCATTGTGAGGTACTCGTACACGGGGGTCATCCAGCAATTGTTGTCACCAATGGAATTTACGTCCGTCACTGGAGTGGGTTTGTCGATGCTCGGCCGGGAAAGCACCTCTTGTATGACAGATTTGTTCCCGCCTTTCTTCTTTGTGCTTGCCAATTTGGACAAGACATCTGTTCGGGCGTTGTGCTCACGGGGGATGTGAGTTACTTCCGCGGAGGTGAACTTTTTCATCTTTTCCTTCACCAAGGCCAAGTATTCTATGAGGTTGTCATTCTTGGCCTGGTACTCTCCTCGGACTTGCGAGGCCACGAGCTGGGAGTCGGTGAAGAGTTTGACCTCCTTGGCGCCGAGGTCCTCGGCCAAGTGAAGTCCGGCGAGGAAGGCCTCGTACTCCGCTTGGTTGTTCGACGTCGGGAAGGATAGTTTGAGGGATACCTCAATCAGGATGCCTTCCTCGTTTTCGAGGATGATGCCCGCCCCGCTTCCCTTCGGGTTGGATGCTCCGTCGACATAGATCGTCTATTTGTGGGATCCGTTGGTCGAAGGGTCTGGGACGGTCATCTCCGCTACAAAGTCGGCCAATACCTAAGCCTTCAGGGCTTTCCTCCCTTCGTATTGGATGTCAAACTCGGCGAGCTCGAGCGAACACCTGAGCATCCTCCTCGCCATGTTCGGTCGTCCAAGGAGCTGCCTTATAGGCTGTTCGGTCCTTACGATGACAGTGTGGGCAAGGAAGTAGTGGCGTAGCCTCTTGGCCGGTGTGATGAGGGCTAGGGCGACTTTCTCTATCTGTTGATACCTAAGCTCAGGGCCTTGGAGGGCTTTGCTCGTGAAGTAAATTGGCTTCTGCCCATCTGGGGTTTCCCGAATGAGGATGGTGCTGACTGCTTCACTCGTGATCGCAAGATACAAGAAGAGTGTCTCCCCGTCCTCAGGCCGTGAGAGGACCGGGGGCTGCGATAGGACTTGTTTTAGGTGGAGGAGTGCCTGCTCGCATTCTTCGCTCCACTCAAACTCTGCTTTTTGTCGAAGAAGTTTGAAAAATGGGAGTGCGTACTGTGCAGATTTGGCGACGAAGCGGGAGAGAACGGTGAGCATCCCGTTCAATGATTGTATCGACTTCTTTGAGTCCGGAGTAGGAAGCTTAGAAAAAGCCCTACACTTGTCGGGGTTGGCCTCGATTCCTCGTTCTGTGAGGTAAAATCCGAGGAACTTACCTGCCCGAACGCCGAAGGTGCATTTGTCGGGGTTAAACCTCATGCGGCATCTCCTCGCCGTGTCGAACACCTTCTTGTGGCGCGCGGCGTGGTCGACTTCTTCTGTGGATTTAACGATCATGTCGTCCATGTAGACCTCGAGCATGTCGCCGATTTTAGCCTGAAAAACCTTATTCATCATCCGTTGGTAGGTCACACCGACGTTCTTCAGACCGAAGGGCATCACGTTGTAATAGTAGTTGCCCGACGCGGTCATGAAAGCCGTGTGCTGTTTGTCGACCTTTCCATGGGGATTTGGTTGTATCCCGAGTAAGCGTCCATGAAGAATAATAGTTTGTAACCTGCAGAATTGTCGACCAGTTGGTCGATGTTAGGCAAAGGGTAGTAGTCTTTCGGGCAAGCCCGGTTAAGATCAGTATAATCAACGCACATCCTCTATTTTCCATTATTCTTTTTAACAAGTACAACGTTGGACAGCCAGGTTGTGTACCTGGCTTCCAAAATAAAATTTGCCTCTAGGAGGTCTTTTACAGCTTTTTCAGCAGCCTCCGCTTTCTCGGGAGACTGCCTACGCCTATGTTGAGCTATGGCCCTAGCGGCCGGATCTACTGCGAGCTGATGGCAAGCCACCTCGGGGTCAAGGCCAGGCATCTCAGAGGCGCTCCACGCGAACAGATCAGCGTTCTCCCTTAGATATGCCTTCAGCTGCTTCTTCGCCAGGTCAGGGATTCCGGTGCCAATCTTCACGTTACGGTCTGGATTGTCCCTAAGTACCACGAGCTCAAAGTCTCGTTCGGGGATGGGGCGCGTTAGGTAGAGGGGGCGCCCGTTGTTTTCCGCCTGGAGATCGAGGTCTTCTGCCCCGTCTTCATCGGGTTCTCTTGGGAACCTGCTGTCGAGTTCGACCGCGTTGACGCGCGGGAAAGGTGCCTGCTAGGCGTCCAGGGGTGGCTTGGCCACGGTCTTGGGTTTGGCGCCGATGGAACTCATGCCTTTGATGGCGGCGTCGAAGCATCTTCTGGCCACATCTATGTCCCCGTGCATTGTTACCACTCATCCCCTGGCCGTGTAGTACTTCATTTTGAGGTGGACTGTTGATGGTACCGCCGTAAGCTCGGCCAGGGTGGTCCTCCCGAGGATGCAGTTGTAATGGGATGGGCATTTGACCACCAGGAAACAGATCTTCACCTGTCGGGCAGTGTCTTCGGCCCCGAATGTAAGCATCAGCTCAACGTAACCCCATGGTTTGGTGGTGGTCTGTTGAACCCCTGCAGATCTGAACCGACGTACGGGGTCAGATGTCTCTCGTCAAGCTGAAGGGTCCCGAACAGATGGGCGTACATGATGTCGACCGAACTTCCCTGATCGACTAGGATCCTTGGAACGTCAAAGTTCGCCATCTGTGCCCTGGCCAGGAGGGGGATAGTGGCGTTGGGCGCTCCCCCGGGGAGTTCCTCGAGGTAGAAAGTGATAGGGTTGGAGTTTCCCCGCACTTTCTCGAGGGTGGTTGTTTTCGCCGACGTCGCGGATTCCAGCTCATCAAATTTCTGCTTGATCGATCCGACGGACAGCTTCTCAGGACCACCCCCAGAGATGACCATCGCTTTGGGGAAGCTTTCCCAGGTGCTACAAGCAGCGACGGGGTCCTCGTGGGGGAAGGTCGCCCTCATGTTGCGAATTTCTTCTTGGCCTTCAATGATTGGGGGGACAAAGAAATCTTCGGGTCGAGTGACACTGAGGGCGACCTGAAGCCGACTCTCGTCGGGAGGAGGTGTTGTCTCCTCGACGTTATGGGCTTCCCGGGAGCTGGGACGAGGAGTTTCATTCTTCTGGGCGTATTTCTTCAAGTGTCCTTCTTTGATGAGAATTTCAATCGCATCCTTGAGATAGATGCAGTCTTCTGTTACATGCCCGTGGCTCCGGTAGAACCTGCAATATTTTGACTTGTCAACCTTTGATTTGGGGGCAGTGGGCTTCGAAAAGTGGACTCCTCCTTTCACAAATTCTGAGTTTTGGAACTCGGAGAGGATTCGCGCGCGGGGAGCATTGAGCGGGGTGTATTCAGTGAACCGGTCAGCTGGTCTGCGTGGTTCACGAGGTTCCCGGGGGCGATTATCTCTCTTTCTTTCTCCTCCTCGTCGGGGAGGAGAGTCTTCTTCTTTGTGGTCGCAGTGGCCTTCTTTGCGTCTCGATTCAAGGGCGATCTGTGCTGCCTCCGACTCTTCGAGCTCGATGTACGATTGAGCCCGTTGGAGGAGATCCTCGAGACGGCGGGGTCTGCGGAGGCCCACAGACTTGGCAAAGTCAGACGCAAAACGTAGCCCATGGATGATTAAATACTTCTTCATGTCGTCGGTCGTATGGACCTCGACAGCTTCTCTGTTGAATCTCTTAATGTAGTGCCGGAGAGATTCGTTCTTCCCCTGGAAGATGCTTTCTAGGGCAGCTTCTGTCTTCGGGTGTCGACGAGATGCAGTAAAATGTTTGGTGAAGCGTTGTCTCAGTTGCTTCCAGGATGTGATCGACCCTGGTGCCAGACCCTTGTACCAAGTCATGGCGCCCTTCCGCAAGGTGGTGGGAAAAAGCCTGCACTTAATGGCTCCCCTGACGTTTCTAAAGTCGAGCATGGCTTCGAAACTTTCGACGTGGTCGTCGGGGTCGGCTAGGCCGTCGTAGTTCCCCAGTTGCGGAGGTTTCACCATGCCCGTAGGAATTGGGGCGTTCATGATCTCCCATGATAGGGGGGTTCTCTGGTCGTCGTCGTCACTTCCTGTCGGGGACCTGTCACACCCTAATTTTTGACCCTAAGATCTCTTTCCCTTTTGCATAGCATCTTTAGGTCTTTTTTTCTTGTGTGCGTGTTTATTATGACTAACCAGTCTATGCAGATGCACTACTTTCACGTATAGATTCTTAATCAGGTACCTTGAGACGTGATCCATGGATTCTGGTTAAGAGGGTCCTAAGGATTTCCACTGGTCGTTTGCCCCAAGATTTCCCAACAGCCTCAGTGAGTACTTCAAGAAGTTCAGGGTCTGTTACCCATGGAATTTTAGCCCAGTCAATTAAATACCGAGTTTCTCGTGCTAGAGTTTTCTTTCCCTATTTACCATCAAAGGATTTTTCAAGAAAAACTATTATCATGATTCTCATCAAGACAGGACATTTTGTGGACTAAAATACAAGACGTAGGATGAGAGATCCATGATTTTCAAGATATTGTTATACGAGATTAGTTTCTTTGAACCTTGACGGATTGTCTTCCGATGTTCGGAAGTTTCAAGATTGTTTGGTGAAGTTTTAATCCTTGAATTTGTAAAAATAATTCACATATGATAAGCTTGTAGATTTCAAGGACTTCTCGAAAGATTGGTTATAAAAATTCAAATTTGTAAATCTTAACTTCCTTTGATTGAATTCAAAAGATTATAATCGGTTCATGGTCATAAATCCAAGTGTTGGCGAAATATTCAAGAAAAGGAATGTCAACATAGAGAACACGTGTAAGTTCAATTTTGTGAAATTTCTTTCAACAGACATCGCGACTAGATTTTTCACCAATCAAAGTTAAGGACCGTTTCAATATTTCAAAGTCGTATTTAAGTCATCATAAGTAAAAAAATGCAAGGTTTAAAACGTGTCAGAATTCAAGATAAGGATTCATCATTGATTCAAAGTGCACCTAGGTCTGTGTTATTTATCACGTCTAATGTTACAAATTCAAGGAGTTTGTTGCTCAAAACAAAATGTAAAGATGAGTACACACATGAGTTACTACAATTCTTGAAAGTATCATTGCTAGAATAGTTCGGCAGATTGGAACAACGAAGGACTATATTGGTGGGATTGTTCGCTACACTCCCTATTTGTGAAACTGTGTTGTTGTTCCTGCATATCAACAAGGGGTTGTTCTACTTTGACATTAGCTATAGACCTGTTCCTTCTCCTCAACGATTCATTGGAATCACATTAAAGAAGTCCTTTCAGAGACTCCAGTTAATGAATGGAATCTACTGTGAAAAAGTTACGGCTGCCGCTGGAAAGCATCAGGTTCTCATCCTTATACATTATAGAAAGGAAATTTCCTAAGCAGCTAAAGCCATCAGAGATGCTACACTTGCGAACAAAACGCTTGGTAGACTCCTTAAAGAAACAGGGCAAGCCGTGAGGTTCTTCATGTTCATACTGATCTGGTGTAAAGTGTGATTATCGGACCTGCAACAGCAACACCATAGCAGTCAAGACCCAAGAAATCTTTGATTTATAAATACAAAAATTCAAAGGAATACAAAGTTTAAAGATAAGGTACAAAGCTAGCAAAACAACCTATGTGAAAAAGTTTTGCACATGAATTCCACAAGCATTCCCAAGACTTAAAATAAACATATGCTATGAGTTCCAAAAAGCCTCCATTGACACTCGTGTCCCACCGAGGAGAGGCTGCCATTGAATGTCATAACTTCCAAAATAGTGGATCCCTACATAGCAAAGTCATGAAAAGTAATGAAGAATCAAACACAATTTGAATCACAATCAATGTCCATAGAACAATAAAAGAAGGGGAAAAGGAGACGACCGTTGGCGTCCTGGGTGAAGATGTAGGAGGATCTTGCAAAATGACTGTAAAAGCTCAGTGATCTCATAGTTTTCCTACTGCCAATTCCCTAAAAGTTGTGATTCAGGAAGAGCTTTGATGGATCGGTAATTTACAAAGAAAAAAGAAATCAAAAGAATAATTCTCAAACTAAAGCACCAGTTTACCTGCTAGCATTGATGGTGATATCGTTCTTGCTGCCGCGGATACGCACGAGCTGCCACACTTTGACCTTGGGATAGGTTTCATTAATTATGCTACAACCTTGATCTCCTCTTGGCCCGTTAGACATTGGAGGGAATATTCAGAAATACAATCCTGATCAACATCAAAAGAGAAATTTCGTTAATTCATGAGTCTTCAAAATCGGCTTGATTATTTTCCAAACACATTCAAACAATTCATGGAAAGTTTTTTAATAAAACTTTCCAACTCAATCCATTTCCAAAACATGTTCACAACCGGTTCCCAACAGCTATCATTTCTTTCTAAAACCAATTCCAAACGTGTCTATACAGTTGTTAAAAACATCCCAAAACAAGAAGAAACGTGTTCAGACATAAATTAAAACTTTCCAAGACAATCGTGATAGCATTCAATCAGAAATTGAAAGCAGAAGACCTATAAAAAGAGAACACGGTCGAGAACAGAGGGGGGGGGGGGGGATGATACACACAAATAGAGTAAAACCAATCACCAGAAAATTCATTAAATATACACCAGAAATTCGTCAAATCTCACATCATACACAATACCAACAAACTTCAAAAACATCAGAAACACAATCCTTAGACCATTACAGACATCAATACACATGAACAACGTCAAAATATCGCATATACACATGATTGGAGAGGAAGATAACAACAAATACCTTCGAAATTGACGACTTTGTCGACGTTGCCGCAACGCACCCACCAACCACGAGAAGTTCGATCGTAATCGTCACACTTCAGAAGCGTAATTCTTTTTTTCTTATCACTTCTATTAATAAAACATAACCTAAAAAATTTTATAAAAAATTTATTAAAACTTTTTCTTAATTAGTAAAACCTTTTAAAAATAAAAAAACTCCTTCTACCAAAACTATTAAAATTAAAACCCTTTTCTTAATAATAGAAAACCTTTAACTTTTTCCAAATTAATAATGACCTTCAACAAAATATCTCTAAAATAAAAATAGACCTTTTATTAAAATACTTTTTCCTCAATAATCGTTCCCCTATTAGAATCCCTAAGCATACGCTTGTGTGTTTTATGGCATTTTGTTTGTGATTGATATCATGCTTGGTTATTGCTTGTGTATGTCGCTAAATGCATGCTATCTTTGTTTCAAAACCCTTTCAAAAATATTAAAACACTCGATCCAACGTCGAGCCCATTTTCTACCCATATAAGTCGATTGCCTTAGGGCATCACATTCGACCTATTGATCACAAGACACAAGTCTAGCATCACTTTGCTAGCACCCTCGCCTAAATAACGTTAATTTAACTGCATAAAATATCCAAGGGAAAATCCCATGCATGATAACCATGTTATTGTGCATGGTGCACATCATTTGCATTCATAATCGACACCCTTAAGTTAGGACTATTAGACAACTTAGGATAGATTTCCTAGGTTAGTCCCCCCTTAATTTTGATTTTTTAAATCAAACTTTAGCCCACCTAATTCTCCACACAAGAGAGTTAGATGTTAATCATCTCAAAGAAGGGACATACAATCCCATACCCCACAAATGCAAACAATTTTCAAAAAACTGTGGTGGTTTCTTAAGATGATGACTCATCTTCTCTCCTAAACCTTTAAAACATTTAGTATCCTTAATAAGGAACTACAAGTGCTCTGATTCCCTCCTGACAGGATATGTAGGCACAAGATGCGATATCTTGTCGAGCACACTTAGGAATAAAAATAATAAATCACCTACCCCTAAACCCTTAGCAAAACAAAAACAAATAACATAATAAATCAAGAGGTTCCTGTAGAGTACTACAGATATCTAGGATGCTAACACCTTCCCTAGGTATAACCAACCCCCGAACTTAGAATCTTAGTGCATTTGCATTGCATTATGGGTATTCGGTCTTTTTCCCTTCCCTTGGATAAAATCAAAGATGGTGGTGACATAAAAAAAATGCGATCCTAGTTAACAAATAACTATGGTATCCAATTTTCACCGCGACAGAAATGGCGACTTCACTGGGGACACTCATAAGAGGGTTCCCCTAACTTGATTAATTATGTTTTTGTTATATATTTGTTATCTGTTATGTTTGCTTGGGTTATTACTTGTGTGGTGAGACAAAGTCCTACACCCGGACTAGAGTGAAAATTATGATAGGAACGGTGAGAATTCAAGGATACTTTAAAGGAGTCGATTCCTGAAGAAGTTGAATTGAGACTTCACCACTCAGTCTAAGCCCTCTGGAATAAAATATTTGTCCAACGAGTTCATTCGTGAAGACGATATGGTTTCGATCTAAAGGCCCTCGGGACTGGGGACCGTAGTTACCTTTAACCCAACTTGGCCTATTAGGGCGTAGTGCGGGGACTATGCAGGAGTCTATTTCTGCGATAGTTGCTACGTGATACTACACTCAGACGAGATTCTCTTGAGAATATTATTGACTACCAAGTGATATGGAAAATCGATAATATCCGAAAGATGGATTGTAGACTCTGGGAACTTTGTAGAACCCGTTCGGCAGGTACATTTGAAACTATAGTACACTCCTATGGGATGGGTAGACCTTGACTCCATGCTATGACCTTTCAAACCTAGGACTTTTTGTCTGTTTGATTGCTTGTGTGTGCTTTGTGCTTTGTGCTTTGTGCTTTGTGCTTTATGCTTTGTGCTTTGTGTGTTTGCATCCCTGCATTCATATGCATCATATCATAAAGATTCATGGAACTTAGTATTGTTTATAAACATCATAAGGATACCATGGACCCTAAATTTTTTAAAAAAAAAAAAACGTTGAAATACACTTACAAGAGTCATAACCTGGACGATCTAAGGGGATTGGAGACCTTATTGAAGGATAAAGAAGGGTTCAAGACCTTATATGGGGAAGCCCTTATTGATAAGGAAATACTATCTACTCTACTCCAGTCCATCACTATTGGTGACAACTCTTGAAGAATATTCTCAGCTAATGGAGTTATTTATTCAAGACAAGAATCCATTTACTATCTTCGGCAAATGTTCGAGCTAATATGACTACAAAAGGAGAAATTTTGTAAAGAAGTTACTCTAGTCCTCAATTGGAAGAAGAAGTCAAACGAAGACCGTTGGAAGAGTCTCCTTAGATCCATCACTATTAGCTTTTATTTAGCTTTTCCGTTATGACTCTTGGAAAGTGTACCGACGCGTTTGTAATCAATTTTAATAAATCTTTTAGTATTCCGATACTAATAGTTGTAACCGTTTTAATAATAAAAAAATGAGTCTTTTGATATTCCTTGATGATTATAAGTAGCTGAGTTCCATGAAACTTGCTGCATTTGCATTACATCTTTAGCATTGCATCCTCTTTACATACGTCTTTTCTCCACCTCGGCTTATTCAGTCCTATATTTGTGTCACTCAGCTGATCTTCTGGCATTCGTACCGAACTTGAAGTATTTACTGGGGATAATGGATAGAACACAAAGTATGGATCCCATGTCAGGCTTCAGAGTGATGACTAATCCAATGTTCGGTTTTTCTCCTGACGACAATGCTCCACAAGTGGATGTCCCTACTCGATCTCAGCCTGTGCAAGATAACCTGGTTGGTCAAGTTAATGAAGGAGATTCCCGTTTTCTGAGGTATATGCCAAATCCCCAAAACATCCGTCCTATGACAACTGCGAATGATCCTAGATTGGGAGAAATTGAAAAAGGATTTCGTGACCTCCAAGAACAATTGAAGATGTTGAAAGGACCTAATGCATCCGGTCTTAAAGCTCCTGACTTGTGTTTAGTTCCAGGCGTGGTTATTCCACCGAAGTTCAAAATGCCTACCTTCGAAGTGTACAAGGGTGTTAGTTGTCCAAGGTACCATTTGACAATGTTTTGTCGAAAGATGACTACTTATGCCGATAATGACAAGCTGATGATTCATTGCTTTCAAGAAAGTTTATCTGGGGCATCCTTGATATGGTATATGAAGTTAGAAAGGAATCATATTCAGTCTTGGGAAGACTTAGCTAATGCTTTTATGAAGCAATACGATTACAATGTGGACATGGCTCCAGACAGCGACCAATTGATGAACATGAGTCAGAAAGACAATGAGCCCTTCAGGGAATATGCACAACGGTGGAAAGAACTGGCAGCCCAAGTTCATCCACCACTTCGAGAGAAGGAGCTAGCCAAGATGTTTCTAAAAACACTGTCAGACTCTTATTATGTCAGAATGATAGGCGTTGTGCCATTAGAGTTCTCCAAAATTATGGAAATCGGAGTAAACATCGAGAATGCACTCAAAAGTGGAAAGATCCAAGATGTCTCGAATGGACAAGCTAATGAAGATAAATCTATTAGCGGTTCTCGAGAGGAAAGAAGTGTTGAGGTCAATGCAGTTTTGGGATCTCCTCAGACTTTGCAAGCTCCAGTTCTGATGCCTTATCACAAACGTCGGTTTGCAGCACCTGTTCAGTGCCAGCAATCACTACCGCATGGACGTCCGTACAAACGACGAAGGTTGACTCCTCATAATCAATGTCAAAATCCACGAATTTAGAATGTGAATCACCAGAATCAGCGTCAAGATCAGCAGAGACCTTTGAGCAGTCCAGAAGAAAAGACTCATTAGTTCAACCTAATCCCAATGACTTACAATCAATTGTGGTCTTACTTTGCCCGAAACTCAATAATGGCACCCAGGAAGACTAGAGCCATGAAATCTCGCCCTCCTTGGTTCAATCCAGATACCAGTTGTGCATTTCATGACGGAGTGTTGGGGCATTCGATTGAAGACTGTAAGGTTTTCCAAGAAAAGGTCCAAGAAATGATCGACAATGAAGTGTTGACCTTCAGGAGAGGAATCCCAGTTATAAATGGAACACCTTTATACTGAGAGATGTGAATACTCAAGAAGTTCCTTCCAAGCCAATGGAATCAAGAGCAGAGCTCACTCCCAAGGCCATTAAGCTGCCTATTCATTTGCTTGCATCTTATTGTTATTTCTTTGATTATAAGCATGTTTTACATGTAAGAATTTGTTACTTTGAATAATTAATGCAATGATAATGGTTGTCTTGAAGAAATCCATTCGTTTCACTCATTTTAAAACACTTTTCTATTTTATAATGCCAATGCTGCCTAATCTCTTGCCTTGGCAAAGAATTGAATGAAGGACGATGAAATCAAACACAAGATCTCTTGTTGTATGCTTTTGAATAAAACTCTGCTAGTGATATAAGGCATTGTTTCAAAATCCTAAACACCAGAGATATAAGGTGATAAACCCTTGTTAACCTTTTTGAGCCTTTGAAGTTGGGGCTTTCTTCTTCCAAATAAAAAAAAAACCTCACTTTTAACCTGGGGCAGGGTAATTTTCAAAAAAAGGGAGTAAAACATCACGAAGATTGGGTGGGCATAAACAAACTTTGAGCCTTATATCCTTTGTTTCTTAAACCGTGAACCAATCCATAATACAACCCTTAAAAGTCCTAATTGAAGCAAGGTTTATTTCAAAAGCATACTCATTGAGATATCGTTTCCTGACTCCTATGAGCTATGCTCAAAAATTTGTGTTGGCATTATAAAATCGGTAATTCAATCACAAAAATATTTTAAATAAAACTTCAAGACAAACATAAGTTGCAATATTGATTTCAGAATTAACATTTTTTGCTTGCTAACATTGCTTGACATCATAGAAGCTAGCATACGCGCATCAGCAATGAGCTATCTTCTGAGAATTGGAACTCTAATGAGTAAATGGCGAATCATTTCAAAAGGACGACTATACCCAGGGGCACGATACCCGACAACTTTACTGAGCAGGGGCAAGTTGTTTCCCAGTTGCTTATTTCACAGTCTGACCCCAAAGGGGCAAGTTTAAAGACTCAGAATACCATCAATCAGGGGCAGTTACGTCGAGATTTGATAAATCTCTCAAAGAGTTTGAAGACTCAGTTATGCATAACACCGTCAGTCTGGGGCAGTTATGTCGAGATTTGGTAAATCTCTCAAAGAATTTGAAGACTCGATTACAGAACACAGTCAATCTGGGCCAGTTACGTCGCGATTCGACAATCTCTCCAAGAGTTTGAAAACATTGGGGCAGTTGGACGCCAAGTTTTCTGTAAAATCCTCTTGGAATGACTTTTTCTCATAAACCAAGTGATCTGGGGGCATTTGAGAAGCGAAGATTGCTTCTCATCCACAACATTTGTTGTTCAAAATGGCGACTACTATGCAGGTTATCAATACAGAGTTACATCAGTCTCACGACTTTATTCACTCATACCTCAAAGGGTTTCTATCCTAAGTGATGTGACAACTCCCTAGTAAGTTCTACTTCAGGTAGTGACGGCTATTCCTCGGTAAATCACTATTTCAAGAAGTTATAGCGTGTTTGGCGCGAGATTTTTCCAGTCGGCAACCTAAGAATCCTCAGTGAATTTTCCTATAACCTCGACCTTCCCCAGCGAAGCGAGTGTTTATTTCACTCCTCAATGGATTTTCTCACTGTCTCAATCTTCTCCGACAAAGGTGGATGTTTATTTCATCCTTTCGAAGTTCTATCTACGACATTTTCAACTGCTATTGATTCAAGCTTCCCCGATGAAATGGATATTTATTTTATCCAGTTACAACGCTCATTCAGATCACTTCAGCTCGCAGTGGATATTTATTTTATCCCCCAAGAAGTCTTCTCGGTCATTGAGTTTCATTCGTTCCCAGTGAATCTTCCTCATCCCCAACAAAATCACAAGGTTCATCTTGACAATCCCAAGTGAAGTCATGATGTTCATCCCCAAGTGGAGTGTTCTCTTTTCCCCAGAGAAGTTCGAAGTTGCGAAGTGGGACTTGTTTCCATATATGGCTTTCCTTTCATCCCCAGTGATGCTTCTACCTTGTGAATATTGGTCGTGTATTCGTATCAAGATGCTTGTTTTCATCTCCAGTTTGCTTCTTGTTGTTGTGTTGTCAGCATAAGCATAAGCATAACATGGCATCCTTTCATGTAGATTCATGGCATGTGCGCATCTTTGCATTTTGCATCTTTGAGTTTTTTGTGTTTGTTCTTTCACTTTGGTTGCGTTTATACCCAAGTGACGGGGTTTTGTCCGCTCCCTCCAAGTAGAATTGTCAGCCCTAGGCAGAAAAAGCACATACTTTCTAATTCCCCACTGAGCTCGATCCTCATGGAAGATGGTTGCTTTAGTTTTCTTTTCCATATTTGGATAAAGATAAACCTGTTGAGTTCAATCCTTAATAGGCTAAGTCTTGTTTGATCATTTCTTCCCAGTTATTTCCTGGATTGAACTTTGGTCCCTGACAATCACAAATTTCGAATATTTCTGGACTGTTGAACCTAGATCGAGCGTGCATTTATTTTGCACTTTGTCACCCCAAGAAGAGTTTATTTGAAGATCTCTATGGAAGACAGGAATTATTTCTCCAGCAGTATTATTACAACATTTTCGTGGAATTTATACCAGATGACAAGTGGCAGCCTCTTTATTCGGGCAACTTGTTTTGTTCTCAGGTTTTATATTCGGATGACAATTGGCAGTCTCCCCAAAGTAATTTGACTATCCCCAGCAAATAATCTTTTTCGACTACCCAGTAAACCGGTAGCAGAATTACCTCTTGCTGACTACCCAGTAAGTCGGTAGCAGACAATTTTTTTCTCTGTGGACTACCCAGTAAATCGGTAGCAGACAATCTTGACTACCCAGTAAATTGGTAACAGTAATTTTTCCCTACCCAGTAAATCGGTAGCAAGTAATTTTATCCTACCCAGTAAATCGGTAGCAAGTAATTTTTCCCTACCCAGTAAATCGGTAGCAAGTAATATCTTTCTACCCAGTAAACCGGTAGCAATTAATATTCTTTATAGACTACCCAGTAAATCGGTAGCTGACAATCTTCTTCTTTGCCGACTACCCAATAAATCGGTAGCAGGTAATATTTTCTTTGTGAACTACCCAATAAACCGGTAGTGGATATTCTATCCCCAAAGAAGGAACTGAGACCAATCCGTGGCTTATGACCCGAGACTAGGGGAGGTTTATTTTTTACCCTTTTCAAGCGAAAAACTTGATTAAAGAAGAAACTGAGACCAGTCCGTGTCTTATGACCCGAGACTAGGGGATGTTTATTTTACCCTTTTCAAGTGGATTTTGGCTCGAGGCAAACAACCTCAAAGCATGCATTTCAAGATTTTGGCTCGAGGCAGACAACCTCGTAGCATGTTATTTCGAGACGTTGCAACATCCAGTTAAATGAGAAACTGAATCATATTTTGACCATCGGAAGCTTATTTTGGTTTACCACCCTGCTGTTTAAGATGCTTTGTGATTGTCAGTTGATAGTCTCTTTTCCCCTAGTGGAGTTAGGTTTTTCCCCGTGGAGTCTTGCCTTGCTGGGTCGTCCTCGTCGGGTCCTTCTTTCTTTGTGTTTCAACATCGGTTATCCCCTGTGACATTATTCCTCACAGGATCCTTGTCTTGCATTTCATACCATATCATGTGCATTTGGCGGCATCTTAGGGCCAAAAATTTTGTGCATGTTTGTATTTAAATCTCTCCTATCTCGTCGAGACGAAAATTTCAATCTTCATATCTCCGGATAGAAGAAACTTAAATAGGGGCATCTGTCACACCCTAATTTTTGACCCTAAGATCTCTTTCCCTTTTGCATAGCATCTTTAGGTCTTTTGTTCTTGTGTGCGTGTTTATTATGACTAACCAGTTTATGCAGATGCACTACTTTCAAGTATAGATTCTTAATCAGGTACCTTGAGACGTGATCCATGGATTCTGGTTAAGAGGGTCCTAAGAATTTCCACTGGTCGTTTGCCCCAAGATTTCCCAACAGCCTCAGTGAGTACTTCAAGAAGTTCAGGGTCTGTTACCCATGGAATTTTAGCCCAGTCAATTAAATACCGAGTTTCTCGTGCTAGAGTTTTCTTTCCCTATTTACCATCAAAGGATTTTTCAAGAAAAACTATTATCATGATTCTCATCAAGACAGGACATTTTGTGGACTAAAATACAAGACGTAGGACAAGAGATCCATGATTTTCAAGATATTGTTATACGAGATTAGTTTCTTTGAACCTTGGCGGATTGTCTTTCGATGTTCGGAAGTTTCAAGATTGTTTGGTGAAGTTTTAATCCTTGAATTTGTCAAAATAATTCACATATGATAAGCTTGTAGATTTCAAGGACTTCTCGAAAGATTGGGTATAAAAATTCAAATTTGTAAATCTTAACTTCCTTTGATTGAATTCAAAAGATTATAATCGGTTCATGGTCATAAATCCAAGTGTTGGCGAAATTTTCAAGAAAAGGAATGTCAACATAGAGAACACGTGTAAGTTCAATTTTGTGAAATTTCTTTTAACGGACATCGCGACTAGATTTTTCACCAATCAAAGTTAAGGACCGTTTCAATATTTCAAAGTTCTATTTAAGTCATCATAAGTAAAAAAAATGCAAGGTTTAAAACGTGTCAGAATTCAAGATAAGGATTCATCATTGATTCAAAGTGCACCCAGGTCTGTGTTATTTATCACGTCTAATGTTACAAATTCAAGGAGTTCGTTGCTCAAAACAAAATGCAAAGATGAGTACACACATGAGTTACTACAATTCTTGAAAGTATCATTGCTAGAATAGTTCGGCAGATTGGAACAACGAAGGACTATATTGGTGGGATTGTTCGCTACACTCCCTATTTGTGAAAATGTGTTGTTGTTCCTACATATCAACAAGGGGTTGTTCTACTTTGACATTAGCTATAGACCTGTTCCTTCTCCTCAACGATTCATTGGAATCACATTAAAGAAGTCCTTTCAGAGATTCCAGTTAATGAATGGAATCTGCTGTGAAAAAGTTACGGCTGCCGCTGGAAAGCATCAGGTTCTCATCCTTATACATTCTAGAAAGGAAATTTCCTAAGCAGCTAAAGCCATCAGAGATGCTACACTTGCGAACGAAACGCTTGGTAGGCTCCTTAAAGAAACAGGGAAAGCCGTGAGGTTCTTCATGTTCATACTGATCTGGTGTAAAGCGTGATTATCGGACCTGCAACAGCAACAACATAGCAGTCAAGACCCAAGAAATATTTGATTTACAAATACAAAAATTCAAAGGAATACAAAGTTTAAAGATAAGGTACAAAGCTAGCAAAACAACCTATGTGCAAAAGTTTTGCACATGAATTCCACAAGCATTCCCAAGACTTAAAATAAACATATGCTATGAGTTCCAAAAAGCCTCCATTGACACTCGTGTCCCACCGAGGAGAGGCTACCATTGAATGTCATAACTTCCAAAATAGTGGATCCCTACATAGCAAAGTCATGAAAAGTAATGAAGAATCAAACACAATTTGAATCACAATCAATGTCCATAGAACAATAAAAGAAGGGGAAAAGGAGACGACCGTTGGCGTCCTGGGTGAAGATGTAGGAGGATCTTGCAAAATGACTTTAAAAGCTCAGTGATCTCATAGTTTTCCTACTGCCAATTCCCTAAAAGTTATGATTCAGGAAGAGCTTCGATGGATCGGTAATTTACAAAGAAAAAAGAAATCGAAAGAATAATTCTCAAACTAAAGCACCAGTTTACCTGCTAGCATTGATGGTGATATCATTCTTGCTGCCGCGGATACGCACGAGCTGCCACACTTTGACCTTGGGGTAGGTTTCATTAATTATGCTACAACCTTGATCTCCTCTTGGCCCGTTAGACATTGGAGGGAATATTCAGAAATACAATCTTGATCAACATCAAAAGAGAAATTTCGTTAATTCATGAGTCTTCAAAATCGGCTTGATTATTTTCCAAACATAATCAAACAATTCATGGAAAGTTTTTGAATAAAACTTTCCAACTCAATCCATTTCCAAAACAAGTTCAGAACCGGTTCCCAACAGCTATCATTTCTTTCCAAAACCAATTCCAAACGTGTCTATACAGTTGTTAAAAACATCCCAAAACAAGAAAAAACGTGTTCAGACATAAATTAAAACTTTCCAAGACAATCGTGATAGCATTCAATCAGAAATTGAAAGGAAAAGACCTATAAAAAGAGAACACGGTCGAGAACAGAGGGGGGGGGGGGGGAATGATACACACAAAGAGAGTAAAACCAATCACCAGAAAATTCATTAAATATACACCAGAAATTCGTCAAATCTCACATCATACACAATACCAACAAACTTCAAAAACATCAGAAACACAATCCTTAGACCATTGCAGACATCAATACACATGAACAACGTCAAAATATCGCATATACACATGATTGGAGAGGAAGATAACAACAAATACCTTCGAAATTGACGACTTCGTCGACGTTGCCGCAACGTACCCACCAACCACGAGAAGTTCGATCGTAATCGTCACACTTCAGAAGCGTACAAGCATACGACATTCCAAATTTCCGACGACGACGTCGCCCATTCCCGCAATAACGCCACACCGCTCAACTGACAACCATTGCTAGTGATTCCCTTGGCCGCGACTCAGACGGAATTCGGTGCATCCACCGGCCTTCCCTTTGTTTTCATTTCTGCTTCATAATCTGTGTAATTGTAATCTCAAATTATAATGAGAATGATGGGGTATATGGTTTGATTGGGGATTAAGGTAGATTTAGGATTTCTGTTGTTTGATCGAGAGGGAAAAAAGAAGACGAAAGAAGATATGAGAGAAGAAAGGAGAGTCTCAGAGAGAAGACGGAGGGAGTGAGATCTCGCTGGGTTTTTTTTTCTGGTTTTTGTTTATGAGGATATCATGATCACACGCGTACACACACTCCACAACACCACCGTACACCCTCACCATTTTATCCATCTGATCACACTACACACACATCCCACGGTTGGAAGTTAAGGCTCCACCATGGACCTTTCTTCTTTCGCAACACTTAATCCCTCCATTTTAATTAAATAACCTTTTTTTTATTAATTTAACATCTTTTAGAAATAATAAATTCATCTCTTATAAAATAACCTTTTTTTTTAAACATGACTAAAAATATAAATATAGAGCTTTTAACTAAAAATATAACTTTTTTTTTAACATATTAAAACTCTTTTATCAGAAAATATAATCCTTTTATTATTTTATATAGTAAAAGAAAAAAAAAATAATAATTCTTTTTTTCTTATCACTTCTATTAATAAAACATAACCTAAAAAATTTTATAAAAAATTTACTAAAACTTTTTCTTAATTAGTAAAACCTTTTAAAAATAAAAAAAAAACTCCTTCTACCAAAACTATTAAAATTAAAACCCTTTTCTTAATAATAAAAAACCTTTAACTTTTTCCAAATTAATAATGACCTTCAACAAAATATCTCTAAAATAAAAATAGACCTTTTATTAAAATACTCTTTCCTCCATAATCGTTCCCCTATTAGAATCCCTAAGTATACGTTTGTGTGTTTTATGGCATTTTGTTTGTGATTGATATCATGCTTGGTTATTGCTTTTGTATGTTGCTAAATGCATGCTATCTTTGTTTCAAAACCCTTTCAAAAATATTAAAACTCTCGATCCAACGTCGAGCCCATTTTCTACCCATATAAGTCGATCGCCTTAGGGCATCGCATTCGACCTATTGATCACAAGACACAAGTCTAGCATCACTTTGCTAGCACCCTCGCCTAAATAACGTTAATTTAACTGCATAAAATATCCAAGGGAAAATCCCATGCATGATAACCATGTTATTGTGCATGGTGCACATCATTTGCATTCATAATCGACACCCTTAAGTTAGGACTATTAGACAACTTAGGATAGATTTCCTAGGTTAGTCCCCCCTTAATTTTGATTTTTTAAATCAAACTTTAGCCCACCTAATTCTCCACACAAGAGAGTTAGAGTTAATCATCTCAAAGAAGGGACATACAATCCCATACCCCACAAATACAAACAATTTTCAAAAAACTGTGGTGGTTTCTTAAGATGATGACTCATCTTCTCTCCTAAACCTTTAAAACATTTAGTATCCTTAATAAGGAACTACAAGTGCTCTGATTCCCTCCTGACAGGATATGTAGGCACAAGATGCGATATCTTGTCGAGCACACTTAGGAATAAAAATAATAAATCACCTACCCCTAAACCCTTAGCAAAACAAAAACAAATAACATAATAAATCAAGAGGTTCCTGTAGAGTACTACATATATTTAGGATGCTAACACCTTCCCTAGGTATAACCAACCCCCGAACTTAGAATCTTAGTGCATTTGCATTGTATTGTGGGTATTCGGTCTTTCTCCCTTCCCTTGGATAAAATCAAAGACGGTGGTGACATAAAAAAAAATGCGATCCTAGTTAACAAATAACTATGGTATCCAATTTTCACCGCGACAGGACCTCGAAGGGGATCGCTGATGCCGTGGAGGGGAATTCCTCGAACGGTTCCGCAGCCTCTCCTCGGTCTGTTTGGACTTCTTGGTAGTGGTGGAGGCCCTGGGTTCCTTCCGAGGCGGGGAACGAGGGCGTTTCCGGGAGATCGTCGGCTGGGGGCGCTCAAAACTTGGTCGGCGGCCCCCGCGCACCGGAGAGGGGATTCGAGACTCGTCGGAAGGGGTCCTTCGCGGGGAAGGAGAACTGCGAGGTGACGGTGGACGACGATGTCTTCGCGGGGAAGATCGTCGTGCCCACCCTTGCTCCAGTGCTTCAATACTGGTATTCTGGTGTGCGATCAGCTGGTTGGTCTAATTGATCAGGGCAAATAGAGCCACGGTGCTCGAATCTGCATTGGAAGGAGGAGCAACTGGCTGGAAAATGGCTTGTTGATCGTTGTCAGCCACGTCTTGGGAGTCCGGGGAGGCGGTCTGCCAGTCTCTTACGTCGCCTCCATCCCCGTTGAGGATAGCAACGTCCTCGTGGTGGTTTCCGTTCTCGAGTTGTGTGAGGACGGTGTCCAGAGCTTTGTGAGCAGACAGATTGGCCATGTTGGTGATGGATGAAAGGATTGATTTGGTTTATCGAAGGAAAAACGGGGAAGCAAAGGGTTCCCATAGACGGCGCCACTGATCGTACCTGGATCAGACAGTTTCTGGTGGCCAACAACGTCGTCTAGACTTCAGCTCTGGTGAGGTTGAAAGACGGCGGGGGGGGGGGGGGGGGGGTTGTACCTGCAAGGTACTCCGACGCTCAAGTAAGGTAACGGTCAGAGAATAATAGCAAGCACAAGGTTAGAGTAAGAAAGTGTGTGTAACCTGACCCTCTTAAGTGAGAGGGTATTTATAGAGAGCCCCCAGCGCGGGGCCAACGGTTACTTGCATTGGGCTGGATTGCCAGGCCCAATCCAAGTAACTTCCAGGGCTTACGTGGCGTAGTGAAGGCCAGCACGTGGTCTTCGCCCTAGGGTAACCGCTCCTAGATCTCCGGAACTAGGGCAGACTGATTCCATCAGGAGTGGGCGGTTACATGAGAACGTGTCCTCGCAGGGAGGAATCTTGCGTGTCGGGGAGACGTGTCCTCGCAGGGAGGACTTATGTGCAGAAGGAGACGTCCTTGCGTGTCGAGGAGGGGCGAGCTCGGAGAGACCTAGCGTCTCTGGCCGACGCGTTGTGCCACGTGCGCCGGAACATCACCGAGGTGTTGCATGTGCCCGGCATAGTTGAGGTGGGCCTGTGCTCGACGTTGGTTATGAGAAGAGGCCTTTGTTGGACCACCCCAGAACGTGTGGGTTGGGCCTGCTCGCTTGAGGGGCAGACCCCGGCCCAGTCCAGAACAACTATATTATTAGAACATTTTAAAATGATGGTCATTAAAATTAAAAATTTCTTACATATTTGTGAATTAATTGGATGATTTTTTTTAAAATTATTTATAAAAAAAAACTTATTTTATTCTTGTAAACTAAACTATTGTATCAATATTAGTAACATGAATTAAGATTTTTTTTTTCTATTATGGGCCAGGTACAAGGCCTTACAATTTTTATTTTTAATTTATTTAATTTTAATGTATATTTTATTTTTAAAAAAATTATATTTCGACTTGTTTGCATAATTACTTTGTGAAAAAATTACAAAGAAGTGCAGTTACTAAGGAATGAACTTTCATAGAACACCAACTCCCACCTATATAACCTGTTTGTGTTATTTCCTCATCAAAAAAAAAATTAATAGAAAAATTTTATTTATAAATAATTGAATGTATTTTTCATGAATTTTATTTTCAATTTTAAATATAAATTGTCAATATGTTTATATATTAATCACCCAATACGTGGGAGGATAGTGGTCAAAGTTTTACAGACTACACGCCGATTTTAAAAAGTCTCTCTATCAGAGTCCATCCTCATAATTTAAAAAGTCCTTTACATGTATAAGTATGTAAGGGTATTTAATTACCCTTATCCATATACATATATCTTGTAAAACTAAATGTGTTGATTTTAAAATACTTATCTTTTTAAATTTTTAATAACATTAAAAATGATTTCAATTTTTTTGTGGAAAAATGAAATAAACTAACATTTTTATTAAAATTCTTAATAGTTTAGAAGTGTATGTATTTTTTTAAATAATATACATACAAATTTATATAATTGTTCAAATTAAAATATGTAACCGTATATCATGCACATATAGGGTAGAGTAGGTACTAAGTAGGGCTGATCGAACCAGTTCGAAAATAGTTTATTAACTAAATGAGTTGAATTTGAATTATATAAAGTTCGACTCGTTAGGTTCATGAGGCAATCCGATTATAAATGAGAAGGATTATATTGTCTTTAAGAGTAGTTTAAAGATTTAATATAACTTTTAACTTTATATTTTATTTTAATCTAACAATTTTAATTGATAATTTATATTTTCAATTGAGCAAAATATTTCAAAAATAATTATACAAATAAAATTAGGATCATATAAATTAATTAAGTTTTAAATTAGTAGATTTTTGAGAACAAGATAAATTCCAATTTAATAACTTTTATTTTATTTCAATACTTTCTTTTTAAAATCATATTAATTTTAAATATCAAATATATAAAAAATAGACTTTACAAAATGGTTTTTAAGTCTGTGAAGCAAGCGAGCTGAATCTAACGAGATGAACCTAACAAGTCAAACCGAATTACTCGTGAACCTTACCGAGTCAAGTCTGAGCTTAAAAAAAATTGTGTCGAATTCAAACCGAAATTTGAGCTGAATCAATTCTTAACGGCTCAGCTCATTTTCAGCCGTAGTGCTGAGTTACCTGAGTCACACACATGCCCCTCTTCAATTTAGTTTATAATTATCCAGCCCCCTGTCCATATATTTATTAATTGATTTTAGCCTTAACATTGTGGTTATTTTAAGTTTTTTTGGTACGTTTCTATTCGTAATCTCTAGTTAAGACAATATTCCTTTTTATTTCAAAAATATTTGAAATCTTACACTAATTAAAATTTAGGTATATTTAATGTTGGTAATACCTAAACAATTTTCTACATATTTCAATTGAACGGACATCAAGTTATATATATATATATATATATATATATATATATATATATATATATATATATATATATATATATATATATATATATATATATATATATATATATATATATATATATATATATATATATATATATATATATATATATATATATATATATAACGTATCATATGAGAATGTCATTTTTATATGAAAACATGAGAATAAATTTGAATCATTAGATTTTAAAATAAATGGTGGAGATTATGTGTCAGTTTTTTTTTCTCTCCTGCATCATTTATTTTAATAATGGAAGAGAGAGAAAAACAAAAACCACACATAATCTCCACCATTTATTTTAAAATCTAATGATTTAGATTTATTCTCATTTTCTTACATAAAAATTACATTCTTATAGGATATGAACCTATATATATATATATATATATATATATATATATATATATATATATATATATATAATATGTGAGCTTAACATAGGGTTTAAATTTCGAAACTTGAAGGGTGAAGTTCATAGCTTACATATAATATTTTTATATAATCATTAATGTCATGTTAATTCATATAATATTGTTCTACTTTGATTTTATTAATTTTAAAATGGTCACTCGAGGAAAGAATGATGTAAAAATAATTTTAGAATAAAAGACATCGCAATCAAAAAATATCGTTATGATACCTTACTTGCACTAGAATATATACGTTCGGGCAAATAACCTTTTTCGTCCCTTAACTTTACACCAGGGTCCAAGTTGGTCCCTTAACTTTAAAAAGTGGCTATTTAGTCCTTTAACATTTTAAAACGTGCGTTTATCCTTCTGTTAGCTTCTGTTAGCCCCTTTTTGATAATGTTGTCCACGTGGGAGATATGCCTGTGACGTGGAAGTGTTGAAGGTTTTAATTAATCTGCAGAAAATGAAAAGTCCATTCAATCTCTTTCTAAGTGGTGTAGCACTCTGCTAGGGCATGCGAATTGGGGAAGACGAAGTGCAAAACGAACGATTTCTCACCAGACGAGACGGTTCCAGACGAAAAGGAGTGAAGATCTTCATCTGCCATTGATCAAACAGTTAGTTAATTCGTCTTTCATATTTGTTAGGGTTAAAAGTTACGAAAATTAGGGTTTGTATTCAGTTTTAGTCTTCTTGTAGATTTGATAGGGTAAACCCTAATTTTGTAGATATTTTGGTCTGGTTAGGTATCATGGATGAAATTATTGAACTCAAAATTCATCACAGTGGGGAATTTACTGATGAGGGTCTGAATGTATATGCGAATGGTGTAGTTGATGATTTGAGGGTAGATGTAGACAGATGGAGTTATTTTGAGCTAGTGGGTGTGTTAAAAGATTTGGGTTATAGGGAGTTTGAAACAATCTACTATAAGGATCCACAGTTTGGTATGAATGCACTAATTAATGACCAGGGTGCATTAGAAATAGCAGACCTGTATAGGGTTCACAAACGTGTTGATATTTACATTCAACACACGTTGTCTCAACCTGACTACTGTGACAAAGTTGATGTGGATGACATAGTTGGTGAGGGCCCTGAAGAAATTGTGGATGAGGTGGAGGAGTTACTTAGTAAGCTGGTTGATGAAGTTGTTCATAGTGAAAATACCACCCCTGTTCAGGTTAATGTAGAAGAACAAGTTATTGTAGAGGAACAAGATAATGGTGATGAACAAGTTAATGCAGAGGAACAAGGTATGAATGTTGAGGAACATATGACTGGTGAGAAACAAGTGAATGTTGAGGAACAAGTGAATGTTGAGAAAGAAGTGGAAGTTGGAGTTGATGACGGTTTAAGTACTGATGATAGTGAAGATGAGGACTACAAGTATGATAGTGCACAAGATGTGGCTTTTGATGATGAGTCTGATGGGTTTGATGAGGTTGAGCAGGATGAAGTTGAATCCCTAATTCATGATGAAATTGAAGGTAGTAGCAAAGTTCATAAACACAAAGGGAAGGCTGGTGAAGATAAAGGCAGTGACAATGATACTGATGACATGGAGAGTGGTTGTGATAGTGATGAAAGTATTGGACTTCCAAAAAAAAACATCCTATTTTTAGACAACCAAAAGACATGGCTGATTACAAGTGGGATGTGGGAGTCTATTTTAGTTCAAAGGGTGACTTTAAGGAGGCAATAACTACTTATGCTGTGCAAAATGGTAGAAACCTTAGGTTTGTAAAGAATGACAAAGTTAGGGTAATGGCTAAATGCAAAGATGGTTGTAAGTGGGAGGCATACTGTAGCAAGCTGCCCAATGAAGACACTTGGCAACTTAGGAAAGTGGTTGATGAGCATAGTTGCAGTAGGGAATATAATGTGAAACTGATGAGTACCAAATGGTTGAGTAAAAGAATCCAAAATAGCTTGAAAAACAATCCAAAGTTGAAGATAAGGGATATCAAAGAAAAGGCCCAAAAAAAATGGAATGTTGGGGTGAACAAAACAAAGGCAATAAGAGCAAGGTTTGCTGCAAGGGATTTTGTTGATGGATCATTCTTGGGAGATTACACAAGGGTGTATGACTACTGTCATGAATTGTTAAGAGCCAATCCTGGATCAACTGTGAAGCTCAATGTGGATCCTGTACCAGAAGGTGTTGAGGATCATAGACCATGCTTTAGAAGGCTATATATATGTTATGCTGCATGTAAAGAAAGCTTTAAGCTGTACAGGCATGTAATAGGTTTAGATGGATGTTTTCTCAAGGGGTTGTGTGGAGGCCAGATTCTGGCTGCTATAGGGAGGGATCCTAATGATCAGATGCTTCCCATAGCATATGCAGTTGTGGAGGGTGAAAACAAGGACAGCTGGACTTGGTTCTTAGAGCTCCTAATTGATGACCTTGGAGGCAAAGAGCAATGCATGATTTACACCTTCATATCAGACCAACAAAAGGCAAGTTTTTCTTATCATTTTCCTTAGCTTTTTCTTGTATTTTTCCTTATGTTTTTCTTATGTTTTTCCTATTGCAGGGGTTGTTACCCACTATGGAAGAGCTATTGCCTAGGGTGGAGCACAGATTTTGTGTTAGGCATCTGTACAACAACTTTAGGAAGAGGTTTCCTGGAAAAATGTTGAAGGATATTATATGGAAGGCTGCCAAGTTCAAGAAGATGCCTGGTAGGCCCAAAAAGAGGAGACATTTAGAACAAGGAGAGATTGATGGATCTGATAATAAGATGAGAAGAACTGGTTTCTCTGTGAAGTGCAGCAGGTGTAAGAAATCAGGGCACTACAAGTCCACTTGTAAGGACACAACAAGTCAGGCTGCACAACAGAGTACTCAACACTCTGCCCAAGAATCTACTCAAACTGTTACTCAGCCTGCTGTGCAACCCACTCAAGCATCTCAAACTGTGTAACCCAGTCAAGCATCTCAAACTGTGCAACCCAGTCAAGCATCTCAAACTGCCTAAGAATCTACTGCTCAGTAGACTCATGGTCCTGCAAAGGGGAAGACTCAGAAGCTCCCAGTGAAAAAAGCTCCAAGGCCATTTATTCCACCAGGCCCTACAACCAGACTGTCTGCATCAAAGAATGTTGTTGGTCCAGTCACTAGAAGATCTACTCCCACCAAGAGAACAGCTGCAAAGAAGAATCCCTAGACATATTTAGGATTAGGTGTTTTAGTCACTATGGTTTTGTGGTTTTTGTTATGAAGTGAACCTGTTTTTTGTTTTGCACTTTTAAGGTTGTGCTGTAATGAACAAGAATGTTATTTTGGTTCTGAACATGTTATGAACCTATTTTTAGTTATGTTTCTGCTCTGTTATGTAATCAACAAGAATTATGTTATGGTTCTTAACCTTTTATGAACCAGTTTTTAATTATGTTTCTGTTATAAACCTGTTTTGAATCTGTTATAGGTCAATTTTGTTATAAACCTGTTTTGTTTCTGTTATAGGTCAATCTGATATAAGTCCCAATTATAGGGCAATAACAGTCAGAATATTACAGCTCCAAATTATAGGTCATGTACCATATACTTATAGGTCATGTCCAAATATTATAGGTCATGTCCAAATATTACAAATGATACAATATAACCGCAAATCTTTTTCATTAATAAAACATTCAAAAACAACATTCAACCTTACAAACAACATTCAATCCAGAAAACATTTAAATGGGGACAAAACATACTTTCACATACACAACATAACTGACCTAATTCAGCCTAAATAACATTACAACAATAACAATTAGAAACAACAAATTCCATATTTTTTCCACTTCATCATCATCTTCATTTCACCATCAATATTCATCGGCTTTTTCTTTAGTTCTTCAATGTCTTTTTTTGCCTCATCTAATCCCTTTACAGTCACCCCCATCCTATGCATTAAAAGCTCTTCTTTCTCATCAAATGCATCCTCATGGTACCAACCAAAGTAATTGCATCCATCTTGCTTAAAATTGGGACAACCCCAAAATAACTTTCCCATGTTCTTCACTGTTTTTGCCCTTTGCAGAATAGCCATGTCTCCACAATAGCAAGAGGGCTTCCTCCAACGATTTCCACTGACTGTTGAATCCCCATTTTCTGCATTTCTCTTGCTCAAATAAGAAGAAGAACTACCCGATTTCATTTTCCCTAAACCCTAGCTTTTACTTTGGAAAGAAATAGTAAGGATGGAAGATGATTTGAGTTTGCCCTAACAAGGAAGAAGAATGAGCGTCTGCAGAATGCACAATCAAGGAAGAAGACGACCAACATATTCCAAGTTACCTGCCACGTAACAAAATATAAACAGACGTTTGGTCAAACTAACGGCAGGACTAACTTGGCACTTTTTAAAAAGTTAAAGGACGAAATCGCCACTTTTTAAAGTTAAGGGACCATATTGGACCCTGGTGTAAAGTTAAATGACGAAAAAGATTGTTTTGCCTATACGTTCTAATAAAATTTACAATAAAATTCAATCATTAACAAATTATAATGAAATATAATTTATTATTCAATCTTATTGATCAAATTGTGACATGAGATATATTTATTCCTATATGATAAATGATTAGTTGAAAATGATAGAAGAGATACAACTTTTACGGGTTCATATTATTAACTTTGGAATAACAACATGGAGGCTTGGCGCATATAAGTGGTTGACAAATATCACCAAGATCCTTACAACAACACGGTATTGCTTGTACATTTCCAACTTGTACACATGCAATAGAAACAACTAAATCACAAACTTCAATAACATCTTCAATAAAATTTCCATCAAAATTAGGTAGGTTTGTAGAGAAAACCAAAATGGATATATAATAGTGATTTATTTTTTTAAAATCTTGCACTTACTTATAGGCATAGGGAGAATACATGTAATATCTCGTGTTTCTTTAAATGCTCAATTTCATATCAGTTGAGATCAAATGAGTTCCTATGTGCTCTGAAAGTTATCAATTGAGATAATTAGAGTAACTAGTGAACTCAGATTGACTTAATTAATATTAAGTATGGTACAAATAAGACATTTTGATAACATTAAGTATTATGATACCACTTAATATATATGTTACTACCTTAATTATCAGTTGTGATTGACCTTTTATTAATTGGACAAAAGAGACATTTTGATAACATTAATAATGGGTCAATTACTCTAGTAGAACAAATATTAAGTATGGTACCACTTAATATATATGTTACTACGTTTGTCATTGCTCGCTATCCACACAATTTTTCCTTTGTATTTTTCTCATCCATATGTTTTTCCTACCACACTTCATGTCCACATGTTCTACTACCCACCCTTACCAACTCTTAGTGTCACTATCTCTTTTGAAATGCATAAGTAGAATTCTTAACAGAGAAAACATAGAAATAAGGACATTGAGGAAAAAAAAAAGAAAAACTTGTGGTAAGAAGAAGAAGAACAAACTTGGATCAACATACAAAGCTTGGATCTTCATCATTATTTCATCTCATCTTTTCTCAACAACTTCTCTTCGTCTCTTACCAAGGTGGCTTCTATGAAGAAACTTGTGATTATTAGATGTTAGAGTTTATAGAAACATAGAATAGATATTGATGATTCTTGATGTGTTGTTATGCATTCTTCCATTACCCATGATAAATTTCCATGATTGTTGTGTTCTTCATATTGTGGAATGTTATTATTGCTATCATGATGTGTATGAGTGAAGAGTAAACATGGTTGCATATGTACATGCTTTGTTCTTGGAGTTGTGACAAAAAATCATGTGTATTGGGGTTGGTTTATGATTTGGACTGCTTTAGAATGGTCATGAGTGGAAGAAAGTGTGAAATCGAAAGAACCAAGATGACACTGATGGGTCACTATTCGTCTCTTAACACACTTTATTACGTGATGACCTATGTTCTAGCCTCCTCATAGAGTCCGTAGGGATAAAACTGTTAATTCATTTTGTAGCAAAAGTTTTTCAAACTAGATTTTACCCAACCTGACAGTTTGGTGAAACATCTTATCGTCTCCCAATGTCTCTTATGAAGCTTGTCAAAAGACACTACAATTGCATCTTCAACGACTCCTTTTCTTCGCTATTTAAGGAGCTAAAAGACTTGGAGAAAAGATAGGACACAAGAACGTAACAACAAAATGACGCTGAACATGATAATTAAAGGTGGCCAGAAACACAATAAAGGGGGGTTTGAATTGGGTTTCTAAAAATCAAAGCTTTTTTTGAAACCAGCTCACTAAGCTAGAACACGAATACTAAAAATCACAAGTTATTTTTATACTGGTTCACTGTTAACGAAGCTACCTCCACTCCACCCTACCAAGTTGATTTCGCATTCTCAATAAGGACTTAATCTACTATAACCGAAACTGATTACAAAAACCACAAAGACAACCGTCTTTATCTTCTCGAGTATATCAAACTAAACCCTAGTCACTCAAGAAAACCACTCAAACAAGATTGAGATTTACAAGTTTTGTTTGTAAACAATGCTTCTAAGAAAGCAGATTAACAGAAGGTTTACGGACAATGAAATAATCACACAAAACGAACAAAAGCTCTATTTATGTTTCTTTAAAATATTCACAAGAATAATATTTTCAGAGAAAACGATGGAGCGTGAATAACATTGAGTAGCTTGTGAATTAGCAACCTCATTCATTCTTCCCAATCTTCCTTATATAGCCAAGGAAAGATCCGTTGGAGGGTAAAATGGGAATCTTCATGAATGAGATGGCACCTTGAATGACTGTCATCAAAGGTGGGAGAGAAAATCGTACAGTACTAATGTCCTTACTCCATGAAATCTGTGTACTATTTATCTCACGTAAAATATTTTGATCGTAAATTCTAATCTTCAGAGGCTTTTGAATATAGTTGTTGAAGCATGTTTAGAAGAATCAAGGGGTTGGTTGAGAGACTTCAGAACCTAAGTCTTCAGAGTCTTGACACTGTTCCTTAGAATCTGGTCTTCAGAGTCTTCAATACTTGTTCTTTAGAATCTACAAGGGGTAAAGTGTGAAAAGTAAATCTAATCCCAAGATTAATGATTAACCCCATTGTGTCACGCAGGCGTTAGAAACCGGTTCAGTTTTCTAAGACACCTATCTTTAAAACTATTCTGCTTTCCAAAACTGATTGACAACAATTAATGCAAAAAATGTTCAGTTTCCATAAAGCATATTTTTTTAACCAACCAAATTCTGACTACATACCTCTGAACTTATGAAACATTCTCACTTCAGAAGACTCACACGTTCAGAACCAAAATAAATCTCAAAGTCTCATTTTACCATTCTGAGAGATTGTCATTCTGAGATAATCATTAGATTCATTCTAGACATATTTCCACGGATAAATATTTCAGAATGAAAGCGAGTCTATCTTCAGCAAAGGGTTTTGTAAAGTTATCAGCCCATTGATGGTCTTTATCAATAAATTTAAAATCTAAAATAGCCTTTTGAACACAGTCACGTACAAAGTGATGTTTTATCTCAATATGTTTAGCTCTAGAATGCAAAATGGGATTCTTAGATAAACAAATTGCAGAAGTATTATCACAAAGTATATGAATGTTACTCTCATAAATCTGGAAATCTTCTAGCTGACTTTTCATCCAGAGCATTTGAGTGCTACATCCAGAAAATGCAATATATTCAGCTTCTGCAGTTGATAGTTTTATTATTGTCTGCCTTTTGCTGGACCATGAAATCAGATTATCTCCCAAAAACTGGCAGTTTCCAGAAGTGCTTTTCCTCTCAAGTATATCTCCAGCATAGTCAGCATCCCAATAACCCACTAGCTTGTAATCTTTAGATTTTCTATAACACAAGCCAAGGTTAATAGTACCTTTCAGATACTTGAAGATCCTTTTAATAGCTGTTAAGTGGGATTCTCTAGGATCTGATTGAAAGAAAGCACACAAATAGACATTAAACAAAATTTCAGGTCAAGAAGCAGTCAGGTATAAGAGAGAGCCAATCATACCTCTGTATAGCTTCTGCTCTACCTTAGCACTTGCCTCATCCTTCTCAAGGATACATGTAGGATGCATATGAGTCTTAGAAATCTTGGATTCTGACATGTCAAACTTCTTTAGATGTTCCTTGGAGTACTTGCTCTAATGGATGTATGTTCCTTCTACACTCTGATTGATTTGAATCCCCAGAAAGAACTTGAGTTCTCCCATCAGACTCATCTCAAACTCAGCCTGCATAAACTTAGCAAATTCTTTGCACAAAGTAGTATTAGCAGAACCAAAAATGATATCATCAACATAAATCTGAACAACAAGAATATCATTTTTGAATGACTTACAGAAAAGAGTTGGATCAACATTCCCTCTAGTGAAATCATTTTCTAACAGAAAATTGCTCAGTCTTTCATACCACGCTCTAGGAGCTTGTTTCAGACCATATACTGATTTTTTTAGTTTGAAAATGAAATTTGGGTTTTTAGGGTTTTCAAATCCATGGGGTTAGAGTACATACACTTCTTCAGTAATGTAACCATTCAAAAATGCACTTTTAACATCCATCTGATATAGAATGATGTTATGATTAACAACAATGGAAATTAAGAGACGAATAGACTCTAACTTGGCAATTGGTGCAAAGGTTTCTGTATAGTCAGCCCTTCTTGTTGACTATAAACTTCTACTACCAGTCGATCCTAGTTTCTTACCACCTCTCCTTGTTCGTTCGGTTTGTTTCTGAAGACCCACTTAGTTCCAATAACATGAGTTCCTTTGAGTCTTGGTACCAGGTCCCACACATTATTTCTGGAGAATCGATTAAGTTTCTCTTGCATAGCCAGAATCCATTCTGTGTCTTGGAGTGCTTCATCAATTGATGTAGGCTCTATCAGAGACATCAGACCTAGAAGGGTTTTTTCAAAATGCTTGAATGAGGATCTAGTTCTGATAGGTTCAGACTTGTCTCCCATAATCAATTCTTCAGAGTGTGAAGACCTATGTCTGTGCCTTCTTAGAGGAGTCTGAGCTTCAACAGCTTCTGATTGAGGAGCATCAAAGTCTTTGGCTTCAGCTTCTTTGGCTTCTGAAGTCTTTCATTCAGAACCTGAATAAGTGATCTCCAAATCTTCAAATTTCTCAACTAGCTTTGACTATTCAGAGTCAAGCTTATCATCGAATCTGACATGGATTGATTCTTCAACAATCTGTGTCTCAGTATTATATACTTTATAGCCTTTTGAGCATTCAGAGTATCCTAACATGCTGCATTTTTGTGCCTTAGAATCAAAATTTCCAAGATTCTATTTAGTGTTCAACATAAAACAAGAACATTCAAAAGGATGAAAATAAGAAATGTTAGGTTTCATGTTCTTCCACAATTCATAAGGAGTCTTACGCGGAATAGGTCTTATAGAGATCTTTTTCTGAATATAGCATGTTGTATTGATTTCCTCTGCTCAAAAGTGCTTAGTCACATTGGTCTCGTTGATCATGGTCCTTTCCATTTCCTGTAATTCCTATTCTTCCTTTCTATAACTCTATTTTGTTGTGGAATGATAGGACATAATAAATCATGGGGAATCATAAATATAATTTCTATTCTATAATCATAAATATATTATTAGTTAAATGAATTTTAATATAAATAATATAACAAGACATAAAATTGAAAGAGTGAAAAATTTAAAATATTAAGAAATAGAATATATTATAATATAATAAAATGATAAGATTATACATTATAATATTAGAAATAGTGAAATCTAGAATAAATAATATAAAATGAAATGTATGTTCATATGATTCTTAAATATATAAGTTAAAAGATAATAGGAAAAAAAATAACTAATGTATTAATTAAATAATATTAAAATTATTCTCTAATATGAACAATTCCTAATTATTTTATGATCACCAAAACAAAATTATTAGACAATTATATATTTTTAATTTTTTTTACTAATTGTGTACGTTATATAATAATATATACTTTATAAATTAAATAAATTAAATGAACTTCAATACAAATAATAATAGAACGAGATATAAAATAAGAAGAGTGAAAACTGAAAATGAACCAATAAAAAAAGGGTTAAATAGTGAGTGACAAAAATATTTGTTTTACTAATTAATTTTAAAATAATAATTAAATTAATATTAAAAAATTAATAAATGATCTTAGATTTAAAAAAACTATTAAATTATTAAATAATCTTTGATTTAAAAAATTATTAGAAAAACTATATTTTTTATTAACTACAGAAAAAAGTATAACTAGAACATTTCATTTTTTAATTTTAAAATTAAAATAGATTACTTATAATTATAAATATTAGAACATATTAAAACATAATTAATGATATTAATATTTAAATTTATGAAAAATTAAATAAATTATTTCGTATTTATTTAATTTATCATCTCATTTATAGATTTTTAAATACATTAAATCGTTTATTTATGATCATTATTACAATTTATTTTTAATAAAAATAGAACCTTTAATATAATCATTTTAAATGATTGTTAATTTACTACTAAAATAGTAGTTATATTTGAAAAATTAATTTCTGTATACTTATACGAGAAAAATATATGTTTCTAATAAATTAATTTAAAGTATTTTTAAATTAATGAGTGATACAAATAGTAGTAATTTAAAGCATTTTAAATGATTGTTAATTTACTACTAAAATAGTAGTTAATTTGAAAATTTAATTTCTGTATACTTATACGAGAAAAATATATGTTTCTAATAAATTAATTTAAATTATTTTTAAATTAATTTCAGTATACTTATACGAGAAACATATATTTTTAAAAATACATAAAATGTTATGTTGTAAAAAATGGAATTTTAATATTGTAACCTCTTCCTCTTTTCTATTGTCAAGCCATATATTACCTTTAATTTTTATTTTTAAAATTATTTGTTATTTTTTATTTATATTTTTTAAAAATAGTACTGTAATTAAATATTTATTAAATTGTTATTTATGTATAAATATATTTCATATTCTACATGTATTGCTGTTTCAATTTAAATTTACTATTATTATTATTAAGTTTTTTCTTTTTTTCAACTTTCTATTTTTATTATATTCTACGAACACATGTACGTCCAAAATTGTTTCCCGCCAAAAAAACGTATGCATGTTAAAATGGATATTATAAAATAAAAAGAATGATATTGAAAATATAATTTTGTTCTAAATTTCTCAATTTATAAAAGTAATAAAAGAGAAAAAAATTAAACTAACTTTAAGATTTAGAAATTGAAAAAAATAGTTTTATAATAAACTAGAATAAATGAATGATTAAAAAATATTTATTATACATTTAAAGATAATATTTTGTATACTTAATGTAAGGAAAAGAAAATGAGCATGCTAAATAATGGAACACTTATGTGGAAATTTTTTAAATTTTAATAATATAATTTAATATAATCTACATTTTAAACAATAAATTAATTAATTAAAAATATGCATTGGAAGTACATCAAGATGGTATGGTGCAGCCAACAATTTATTTTGTTATGAATTTCTGACACATTCTTTCGCGTTAAATATTATTGCCCAAATAAAATATATAGAAATAGTGAGCTATAATTAATGTTATTAATTAGGAACATTTATACAATTAAAAATTAATTTTTATTTAATTTTATGATTTAATAATGATAAAAATAAAAAGAAAACTAAAATAATTTTAATCAATTATATTAAATTGTTGTTTTTAATTTAAGCTTATAATTTATTAAGAGATTAATTGGAATACATTGTTAGTGTAAAACTACTTTACACTGACATCCAATTAAAATGAAGCATTTTGACACATGAGAAGAGAAAAACATGGAAGAATTAGTTATTAAAATAGTTTAGTTATAATTTATTTATTTTTACACATAATTCCATAATTATGTGTCAAAATGCTTCATTTTAATTGGATGTCAGTGTAAAGTAGTTTTACATTGACAGTGTATTCCAATTAATCTCATTTATTAATATTAAATGATAGAATTAAGTATGTGCTTTTATGTTCGGTATACAATAACTTTTGTTTTTAATTTCATTTAAAGTTTTTTTTAAAATATGATACTCTAAATATTTTACTATCAAATTTTAAGTTTCATGTTCGAAATGATTATTTATATGATGTTATTGATAAAACATTGAAATATTATTAACTAAATAATTTAAATAATGAATCTTTAGTTAATTTATCTATAATTTCAAACATATATACAAAAATAATTTTTATTGGTCCATTATAAATCTTAAATAAATAGTTTTTAATTAATCTTAAATAAATTATAAATACTTTTTATTAGTTAATTATTTAAATAAACGTAATTGTTTATGTGACACTACATAAATATCGGAACACTATTATATTCTAACCAAATATACAATTACCCGTGCGGATGCACGAAACTATTAAATGGGAAAAACGAAACTATTGATTCAAATATTGAAAAATAAAAATTTATTGACAAATGTTTTAAGTATGTCAACAAATGCGTGCACGACACTAGTACCGATGCAAATTTTGCCGTTACAATATAACAAAAGTGATCAAAATATTGAATGATAACAAGAACAACTTTATTATTGATTTAAATATTTTTATAAATCATGTCAAAACAAAAATAATATTTATATACGGAAAAAATATATTGTTAATTCAAATTTTTTTATATACGAAAAAAATACTATTGTTATAAATTAGGGATGCTCAACGTTGGTTTATTCCCATAACCAATCCATATCTAATATAAAACCATTTATCTTAACCGGTTATTATAACCAATCCATATAAATGGTTTTGTTTTTACAAAACCGGTTATATCCATAACCAAATTTTATAACCAGTTATATATTTTATAATCGGTTATATATTTTATAACCGGTTTTCAACTTAAAACCGGATTTGGATATAAAAATCCAGTTTTTAAAACTGGAAATTCATTTTCTTACAACTGATTTTTAAGCTAAAACCGGGTTTTGACTTAAAAATCCAGTTTTTATAAATGAATTTTACACACAATTTTTTTTCTTCATATTCTTAAAAAAAAAATCCAGTTTTTATAAATGAATTTTACACAATTTTTTTTCTTCATATTCTTAAAAATAACATAAAAGCTTAAAGTATAGCAAAGATGAATTAATTATACACAAAAGCTCAAATATTTCCAACATGTTCATTAATAAGCCAAAAACATATAATCTCTCCAAAAATTTATTTAAAATGGTTATAAATCGGTTATATCCATAACCAATTTTATAATTAGTTTTGATTTAATTTTATTTTAAAACCAATTTTTTCAAGAATTTTTTTTTTCAAAAAAATAATATTTTTTTAAGAAAAAATATTTATGTTCAAAAATAAAAATAAAATATTTAATTTTTGGAAAAATAATTTTTTTATTTAAAAAAAAAATCATTTTTTTAAATTTTTTGAAAAAAAATTATTTACTGAAAAAAATTAAAAATATATTTTTTTTCGAAAAAATTTATTTTTTCAAAACAATAATTATTTTTTCAGAAAAAAATAATTTTTTTTTCAAAAAAAGATATATTTTTTTTATAATTTTTTTTGACTAATTTGGTTTTTATTTTGGATATGGATGTCCAAATTATGGATTTGGTTAAAACCATATTAAAAATATATCCAAAATATGGATTTGGTTAAAGACATACTAATAATTAACCGGTTTTTAATAACCGGATTTGGATACGGATATGGATTATTTAAATAAGCGGTTTATTTGAGCATCCCTAGAAATTACTATTATGAATAAAAAATTATTAGAAGACTTGCTTCGATCGAGAAGAGGAATCAAAACCTAGAAATCAAAACCTTGAAACTCAGAAATTGAAACTTAGAAACCGAAATCAAAAGCAAATCTGAAATTGAAATCGAAACTGAAATTGATATCCAAAAACCGAAATCGAAATCCAAAACCTGAAATTGAAATCGAAACTGTACATATATTATTTTGGATCTATTTTTGTAGATCTTGTTGAGAATCAAGTGTGAGGAAGAAGTCCCACATTGATTAGAAAAGGGAATCATTGTGTATAAACTCACACTTGAGGGGGAGTGTTGAGAATCAAGTGTGAGGAAGAAGTCCCACATTGATTAGAAAATGGAAGATTAAACACTTTATAAGTGGGAGAACCCACACACCTATCACCTTAAGGTTTTAGGTGAGTATGTGGTGTGTCTCTCACAATCGAGGGGGTCAACGAGGGAGCATTTCTATTTGGGACACACCTTTATGAGAGACACACCACATACTCACCTAAAACCTTAAGGTGATAGGTGTGTGGGTTCTCCCACTTATAAAGTGTTTAATCTTCCCTTTTCTAATCAATGTGGGACTTCTTCCTCACACTTGATTCTCAACACTCCCCCTCAAGTGTGAGTTTATACACAATGCTCCCTCGTTAACCCCTCGATTGTTCCGCTAACAATGGTATAAGAGCCTGGTTCGAGAAAGGGATCGGCTTACTTGTATCGAAACACTTCCCGCAGGTGTGGGTAGAAGGTGTTCCGTTGAGTTCAACGGTGATACAAGTGTATGTGGAAGAGAGAGCTTCCACATGAGGGGGAGCATCGTGTATAAACTCACACTTGAGGGGGAGTGTTGAGAATCAAGTGTGAGGAAGAAGTCCCACATTGATTAGAAAATGGAAGATTAAACACTTTATAAGTGGGAGAACCTACACTCTCCTCGACTCCAAGCTGCGGTGCGTGACCTCGTGGGAGGAGGGACACGCAGTGGTCGAGGAGAGAGTCGTCATCATCGACTCCAAGCGCTTTCTCATCAGCTTTGCCCAACACGTGGCCGCCATGGGGGTGGTGCGAGCGTGTTCGACACAGGCAGGTGACGTGCTCGACACTGGTTGGTCATGGGCCCCATTGGGCCGTACTAGTATTGGGCTGGACCTGCGCTACGGTGGGCAGGCGTTGGCCCAGTCCGGAACAAAAGCCAAGGTGGAAGCCCAATTCAAAAAGATTATGGAACTTATCAATAAGATCCACCTCGATTTTCCTTTCACCGATGTGCTAACCCAAATGCCCTTCTATGCCAATTTCTTAAAAGAGATCCTTTCCAACAAAAGAAAGCTAGAGGACCATGAAACTGTGGCCATGACCCTTGATAGTAGTGTCGTGATCCAAAACACAGTTATATCTAAGCTAAAAGATCTAGGAAATTTCTCTATCCCTTGTCATATAGGTACCATGGACTTCTAGAGAGCTCTATGTGATTTAGGAGCTAGTGTTAGCCTAATGCCTTTGCCCGTTTGTAAGAAGTTGGACATGGGAGACTTGAGACCTACCAATGTGTTTTTGCAACTTTCCAATAGATCGGTTAAGTATACCATATGTGTGTTAGAGGATGTCCCGATAAAAGTGGGAGAGTATTGTGTGCCGGTTGACTTTATCATTATGGACATTGATGAAGATTGTCAAATCCCTGTGATTTTAGGACGACCCTTCTTAGCTACGGCGACGGACATCATATATTTCATGAAGGTGAAGTTGACCTTTGAGGTAGGAGATGAGAATATTGAATTCATTTAAGTAAAGTTGTTGAAGAACCCTTCTTTAAGGGACTCTTGTTGTTTGGTTGATTTTTTTAGTGGTTGTGTTCAAGAAAACCCACCGAAACCTCCTCCGACCAACTAAGTTAGAAGAGAGGTTACTGGATGATACTAATGTTAAGAAAATTGACACCATATCTAAGGGTTTTGAAGGAACCTTGAGGGAAGATTATATCCCCACTAACCAAGGCAATAATGTGTCTTTTAAGGAAGAATGTAAGTCCAAGGACAATAAGGCACGCCTAAGGTCGAATAAGAATGAGTCTAAGGGGAAAAGGAAAGTGAAATAGAAATTCCGTTAAAAAACAGACCAAAAGTATGAACCTCATCATAGTAGGAGGAGAAGAAAAGAAGGTTGTATGGTGTAGTGGGAAAATTTGAGATTAAGCTATTGGTTAACTTAACTCACAAAAACAAGAGTCGCCACCGCACTTTTATTTTATCCAAAGGAAAGGGAAAAAAGTGAACAAAACATAAAGAAGTTCTAAAACAACAACTAATAAAAACAAAGATAGGGTAAGGGGGTTTGTTACGCAAAGGGAAGGTGTTAGCACAAAAAACGTCTATAGTACTATTTAAGAACCTATTTCAAAATCTAGTGTTTGACTTAAAAAGGTGTTGCAAAAGACTAGGGATGTGAGAAGAGAAGTATTTTTTTTTTATAATTTTGTGTTTGACAAGAGTTCTTGAGCCTCATGCCTACGTACCCACAAAGTGCAATGGAGGATCAAAACCTCGTAGTTCGTGGTAAAAATAACAAAAGGGTGTATTATGATTGATTTTAAAGTGGACAAGACAAGTTGTCATTTTAAGGAGAATACTCAACTAGTCACCCACAAGTGTATGAAAATGGACCTTTGCATCACTATTGAGAAGGGCTCCAACTTGGATTAAAATCAACAAGTATGCCACTAGCTCTCTCAAGTGGAAAAGAATCAACACTAATCATAACTATGGAGATAGGATAATTACATCTCAACTATGAAAATGACTCATGTCTAAACCGTATGAAAAGAGTTAAAGGGAAAAGTGCACAAAGGCACAAATGGTTTGAATGAGTTAAGCATTTTTTAAGTCTTGTGAAAATGGTCAAAGTATGCTTAAGGTTGATTAGCATTTATTAAGAAAAATAAGTTTGAAGATACACTTGACAAAGTCAAGGTTTATTATGAAAGTGGTTCTAGTTTGAAAAAAGAAGTTTTTGAAAAAGGGAGAAGATTTTGAAAATTTAAGAAGGGGAAGGAGATGAAGAGGCTATCTTAAAGCATAAAATAAAATCTAAGGAAGGAAAGATCTAACCAAGATACAAGCCTTTGACATAAACAAGCTAAAACTTCCATCCTTTGGACTTAAGCAACCAAGATAAGCAGAGATATAACCAAGCATCAGATGAAAACCAAGTTTCCAAGCCAAGTCTTCACAAGAAGTCCATTCAAGGTAAAAGTGTCAAATAATATCCAAGGTCTCAAGATACAACTCCAAAGCATAGGGCAAGTAACCTAATTCTAAGTCCATCATCCATGAGCAAAGGATAGCCACCAAATAGTCCAAAGAAACATTAAGAGTTTTAGGGTGTTTAGCCTTTATTAATGTCTTAAAAAAGAAAAAGAAAGTCCAAATAGACAAAGAGAAAAAAGCATAAACATAAACAAGATTATAATATGATATGATAATGATAAGCATAAAATAAAGAGCATAAACATAAAAAGGCATAAATATAAATAAGCATAAAGATAAATGTGCATAAAAATAAAAGGCATAAAGTAAAAGTTAGCACATTTAAAGTTAGTATTAGTGTTAATGAATATATTTTGTAATTTAAAGTAGATTACTCAACTAATCAACCCAACAATGTGTGAGAACTTTGCATCATCATTTGAGAAGGGCTCCAACTTGGATAAAATAAACAAGTATGCCACTAGCTCTCTTAGGTGGAAAAGAATATACACACTATGGAGATATGAGATTTATATCTAAACTAAAAATGACTCATATCTAAAATTGGACCAAAATGATCACTTTCCGATTAGGGACAAATTTAGCGCTATGTTAAGTAATCGTAGCACAATATATAAGGAAGATCACACTATGAGAGTCCAGTTAATAACAATTTACGTACCATGCATGTTAGTGATATGATATAAAAATCACACTCCTAAAACATGTAGCACAAGTCAAAACAAAGTTGATCAAAACCTAAGTCAAGGAAAGATGAATCCATTACATCAATCAATCTCTCATAGTACTTTGGACAAACTTATGCACCAATCCAAAGTACCTCAATTAATCAAATGATCAATCAAATGGTAGATTTGAAATGATGAAGGTTCATCAAGTACCACTTAAGATCTCATGAACAAGATGACCTACAACATCTTCCAATTGATCCAAAGAAGGGTGAAAAAGAAAAAGAAAGGGATGGAGAAGACAAGATCAAACAAAAAGGCAAAACCAAATTGGATCCAAGTGATGATCAAGTCATCATCAAAATCAATCATCCATTTTGGTGGATTAGGGTTTTCACCCCATCAACACCCAAGATCCATTGAGTTTGATGAGACTTGTAACCAAATCAACCAAGACCCAAGGCCAACAAAAGTCAGCAAAGGTTAAACAAGAACAAAATGAAATAATATGAATTAAAATGCATGAAAATGATTTTTAAAATTAATTTTAAAATGAAAATAAAGATGAAATTGAAAATGATGCATCAAATCAAATGAGAAATGATCAAGAAAAATCACACAAGCCAAAAACAAGTTCGGAATGCTATATAAAATTTTTGAGAATTTTTTTAATGCATACAAATATTTTTAAACAATTAAAAATGCTTCAAAAAAGAGAAAAATCATGAAAAATAGAAAATGATAAAAATAAAGTATGGAAAAACTAAAATCAGAAAGAGGAAAATAAAAGAAAATTTTAGAAATTACTTTGGTATTTTTTGGATTTAAAATGAAATTACTATGAATTTTCAAAGAAAAGTGCAATTAAAAAATAAAAATCAGAAATAAAATAAAATAGGAAAAACCACACGCGTTGGATCTATTTCATTAATCTGATGTGGCAGATCTAACAGTCCAGAAGCATTATGCATGGTGGAAATTAGTTGCAAAATAACATAGGATTATATTTGAAACCAACCACTAAAAATATTTCACGTGGCACTCAGGAAGCTCAGACCACCTGGAAATGCCTCTGTTCGTCTTCTCCGTTCAACCTCCACCGGAGAATCCATAAATGGGAACCCTAAGCCACAAGACTGGTACCATTAGAACCATTTCATTGGCATGAGTGCAACCATGACCTAAAAACAAATTTATTATAACTGCATAAAGAGAATTTTGAAGAAGAAGAAGCATAGTGAAAAATGGATTTTCAAAAATATGAAAGGTAAATGCATCAATCAAACAAAATTGAGGATCCAGAAAGTATCAGCAAGGCAAGGACTACATTGTGGTATCAAATTTGAAGCAAATGGATGCTTCTAACTACTTGTTCAAAGAGATGTGAAATGAGCAAATCAGAGCAAGTCGTGTGAGCAATTTAGAGCACCTCAGGTCTTGATTCTTCATCCTTTAGGTTCAGAGAAGAACGATGAAGCGAATAGAAGAGAGAAAATGGCTTGGAAAGACTTTTAAAAGTGAAAACAAAATCTCACAAATAGAGGTTTGAGTGTGATCTGAGCAGAGTGTTTTTAGCTCTCAAAAGCTTGGGAAATGAATGGAATACATTGCTTTATTTATAGGGAGTGTAATGCTGATTTCATACATGCCAAATGATTCTCACTTCGTATGATTCCATGTGCAACCGAATGTGAGAAATGTGTGACTTGGAGAGCATCAAAACTCCACTTAAACTTGCGTTTTATGAGTGATTTTGCTTCTGGGAACTTCACTAATCATGTTTAGGTGAATAACTCGTGGCAATTTGGCTTGTAATCAAGTTTTGGTTGATGTAAAATTCTGACCAAAAAAGGAAATGCAGTTCCACGTATACAACTTCAAACCATCATGAAATCTTATACACACCACCTTTATGGCTCATTCCTTTTGCAATTAGCTCACATCATAACAAAGAGTACAATTTGACAAGAAAGTATTGATTTGGACATCTGAGTAAAAAGTTATGACCATGTGAAGTTGGCACAAAAATATGGCAAACCAATCTTGACAAATTCTAAGTCCAAATGGCTGAAAATGACCTATAATGTATCAATGAATTCCATGGCCTTCCAAGCACAATTTGACTTTGAATTTTGAAACAAACTTGTAGAGAGTATCACAAAGAGTATTATGAAAAAAGAATGATATGTTGAAAATTGAAGAAGTTATAATTCTTGAAAGTTGAGAAAAGGTCACTTGAAAATAGGCAAAAATTTCACTAAGTCCACAAATGACCTATAATGTCTCCAAACTTTTGATGATCCTCCAAGCATAATTGGCTCTTGTCATGTAAGGATAGGTTGAAGAGGATGTTGAGAAGAGTCATATGCAAAAATAAGCATTCAAAAATATTGAGAATTGAAGGAGTTGTGATTTTTGGAACTTTGACTTGAAATATGTTGACTTTTAGGTCAAACTTCCTTGAATCAGCTTGTGATCTTGGACTTTTCTTTCATTTCAAGGTACATGGATGATCCTATGAGCTCAAAATAATGTGTCCTTGAATGTCCTTTGCTTAAATTGACCAAAGCTTGAGGTAATATGTTGATGAAGGCATGGAAATAAACACATGAACCTTTGACTTTTCTTGAGAGACAAGCTATTAAACCTTGAGATATCTTTGATCAAAATGAGATTGAATGATGCTTGAGATCAAACACTTTGAGATTAGAGTCCATTACTTGATGAGATAGCCCTTGTGAACCAATGGTTGACCACACTTTGACTTGAGGGACCAAAACCCTAACTGAGGAACCGTGTTTGATGTTCTTGATACAATACCCTACCTTGCAAAGAAAAAAAAGGATACAAGACATATTTTTGGTATTCTGATTAGTGGTTAGTGAAATATAAAGCATATAAACACAAATGAAAAGATACAAAGAAAGGTGTTTTGTGATCTCTGCAAAGCTAAACCTAAGGATGAGGGGGGCTAGAGGAGAACCAATTTTGTGAACTTAATGCATTGGGAAGATGCAAATGAGGTGGGATCTTAGGGTTAAAAATTAGGGTATGACAGATGCCCCTATTTAAGTTTCTTCTATTCAGAGATATAAAGATTGACTTCTTTGTCTTGATGGAATAGAAGAGACTTAAATACAGAAGACCCAATTTATGGCCCTAAAATACCGCAAAAATGATTAGGATATGATATGAATGAATGCAAACACAAAATCCTGTGGGAAAAAGGTGCCACAGGAGATAGACAACTGCTGGAGAAGTTAAGCAAAAGAAACTCTGCATGGGATAAACAAAAAAAAAGAAATCTAGCTGGGGAATGAGAAATACTATAAGATGCTTTACAAGACATGAGGGAATCCTCTCAAGTTGTTTTGAATGTTTTTTTTTTCTTTTGAGATATGAGGACATTTTTTTTTTGAAAATGGAGAATCAAAGTTTTTGAATCAATTATGTAAGATTACGAGGCAAGAAAATCAAACCATTACATGAAGATTTGTTAGAAAGTTACAAAAGTGCGAGAATGGATACAAGTAATGGCGAAAGTTCAAAATAAAAGTTCAAATAAAATAAAGTCAGTAATTTAGATGTTGCTGTAGATGTGTTGAAGGCAATGGTAAGGTTCAGAACCTAAGAAGGTTGGCCCAGCGGAAGGGAGCTCGGGTCCCGAGGGTTTGCTCCCCTTGGGGTCGCGAGTTCGAAGGAGCACGAGACCAAAAACAACCTTCAAGGACTACGTGGGGGGTGAAAGCTCTCTCTATGTGGATTAGTCGGTCTGACTGGTCAGATACCACATATATCAAAAAAAAAAAAGGTAAGGTTCAGTAGGCTTATGGAGGCCCTTCTCATAAGAAGTCATGTTGAAGAAGCCTTTGGGCAGAATTGATTTACTTATGGTTAAAGGGTGATAAAACATACAAATTTGCTTTATTAAGAATCAAACTTCATTCTAAATACTTGACAAACCATACGAGGGATATCTACTACATTTCTAAAGGACTGATTCATCAATTTAATTTGGAGGATTAAGCCATGAAGAAGATCATTTTTCAAGATATGCTTAGCAATACTTTAAGAAAGTGCCATCATTCACTTTGGGTGAAAACTTGATTCAAATCACCAAACCATTTTGTAAAGAGAAAACCAAGTGCGCTTCCACCATAAAAAGTTCAAGATAACAAATCAATTGAAACACAAAGCTAAGGTTACATTATAAAAAGCTACAAATTACAAGAATGCATCCGTGTGCGTTACAAAGCTACAAATTACAAGAATGCATCCGTGTGCATTACAAAGATACAAAATTGCAAGAAGGCAGCTGTGTGCTTTCTCCAAAACACGAGTCATGTTGAATACAATGGGAAGGTTCTTGCTTAAAGGCAAAGTAACTCTGGTTGAAACACAAGATAAAACCTTGGAAACCATTGGGAATAGAGGTAACTACAACTCTTAGCTGTGGCTGGCCTATTGAACAAACCAATAACTTGTCAACCAAAGGGTAGGCCATGAAACAGGATTCAGAGTCATCAAAATTAAGCAGAAGATTGAGCCAAATATTAAAGTAACTTACCACAAAGGGCCAGGTTAAGGAAATAAATCCACAGGCCTTAAGGGTTAATTTTAACCACTACCTTCATAGTCTTATCATCATCTACATGAATGCAAGAAGTTTCTTAAAGCCACAAAGCAAAGGTTGATTAGCTGCACAAACAAGAATGCTATGTTTTAAATCATACGTGATGTCCATATTAAAGTGCTATTCTCAAGTCTCCCAAAAGCCATGGCTTATGCTTCACCCAGACTTCTTTATCCATCCATGAAAAGAGATGATGCTTGAATGTACTCTTCAAACTCCAAAGCCTCGTCCTCACACCAAGTTTGTAGAAAACACATGAAATAGAGATGGTGAGAGTTTGTTAGTATAAGCAGACCAACAACAGTATACAAGAAACGAGAAACCATTTACAACAAAGCAACATACATTCTTAAATCCAAAAGGTTCACAAAACACAACTTGACAGAATTCAAAGAAGCAAAACAGGGACGATGTCATGGCACATTCATAACACAAAAAATGCGCAAGTCATGGAGGTTTCAAGGTATCTTCAACAACAAGAAAGCGATGCATATCAATGATAAGATTCTCAGAAGAATGAACCGGACAGTATGTTAATCACAAAGCCAAGTCAGTCCAAATTATTAAGGAGTTCATCTACAATTTTAACAGCAAGATTCACAACAAGATTCAAAGCTTTTTAGAAATATTCAATTATTCATGAGACATACCAAGTCATTTATTTCAAGTATTCACATAAAGCAGTATTAAGTCAAAAGACCACCACATCAGCATGGTAAAAGGGGCCACAAGCCACATATTCACACAGTAAAAAATCAAGGCAAAAATACACATTCTAGAAGAAATCTCCATTCACTACAGACAAATCAAGAATGAGTCACTACTCACTATCACCCTGGACCCCACAAAATCTCAATGGAAAATTCTCTCTAACAGTATGAAGATCACACAGCTCCTACTCACACAGGTGAAGGGATATTTCTCTGAAAATCCCTTGATTTCACACGTACCAATCAAACCCCAAACTCCCCTATAATTAACACTCAATCATTGGCAAAATGAACATTAAGATAAACCCTAACGACATTCTGCCAAAATCGATCCCCAACCTATCCTAAAGCTCAGATTTTCAGAAAGCTTCTTAGAGTTTCACATTGAAACTCTAAGATAGTGAGTTTGGCCACAGAATACACTATCAGAACACGACACTTTCAGCAAGACGCAGCGGAGCAAAGGAAAGCAGAATACTCAAAGAAGCAAGCAGAAATAGAGAAAGTAGATCGTACCTGGAGATCCTGAAGCTTCTCAAACTTCGTATCGGTAGCCTTCTTCTTCCCTTGATTTTCATTTTCCTTCATCATCTTGTGCGTTTAATGCTCTACTATGTTGTGATTTGTGATTGAATCTGCGTATAGTGATAGAAGGGTCGTTTAATGCTCAAATTTGTGTCTTTGTTTGTTCGTATCAAAATTTATGTGAGGATTTAGGCTATTTTTTTTTCAATTTGTTATCTTTCTCATGTTTAGTTATATTTGTTTCATCGGTTAGAATTTTGATTAATTAAATGAGCAAATGTTTATTGGTACTTAAATAAGGTTTTATTTTTGAAATAAGACTAAATCAATCCAATACAATTAAAGTTTTTCTTAATTAAAGGTGACGTTAAAATATCTTTTCTTAATTAAATTAAAATTGTAATTCATTTTGATTAATACTTATAAATTACTTCTTAATTATAATAATGAAAGGATTGGATTCTTGAAGTCAAGCACCCCTTGGGTCATTGAATGAACACTCTTGAGGCACACGTCTTGGGTTGTGTTCCTGTCTTTCGTTTATAAAAAACACTTAAAAACGATTAATCTTCACTTAACTTAATCAAAATTCTTAACCTTTAAAAATACTTTCTTAACTAAATTAAAATCATAAGCTTATAAAACTTTTTTCTTAATTAAACAATGGAGGTAGCGGGTTCTTGGAGTCTAGCACTCCTTAGATCCTTGAGCGACCGCTTTTGAGGCGCATACCTTGAGTTGTGTTCGTTTCGTCCTTCATTTAAAAAAAACACTTACTTCTTTTTAAAACCTATAATCCTTTCAAATCACTTAAATAGTTTAAAACACTTAACCAAACATTTTCGAAAGATATTTTCTTAATTAAATGATGGAGATACTGAATTCTTGAAGTCTAGCACTTCTTGGGTTCTTGAAAGATCGCTCTTGGGGCGCACGCTTTGGGTTGTGATCATTTCTATCTTTCATTTCTAAAACACTTAATCTTTTTAAAATACCTAACACATCTAATCAAAGTACTCTAATCGAATCAAAGTCTTTTCTTAATTAAATTACGAAAGAAATGAATTCTTGGAGTCTCGCATTCCTTGGGTTCTTGAGTGACCGCTCTTGGGACGCACGCATTGGGTTGTGGGTCGTTCGATCTTTCGTTCCTAAAACACTTGCCCTAATTATTCAGACAAATACGTTCATTGTCCTTCAAACACAATTTCATAATTAATCGAATGAAAAAGGTGTCTTTGGAATCTAGCATCCCAGTAATGCCTCGATTAATTGGTTGCGAGGTCGACGTCTCGTTTATCGAATAATCGTCGTTCTCCCTTAAAATAGTTAACGAATCAAACCTCACTCTTTCACCCACGTGCAATCGAAACCCTAAAACACACTCAAATCAAACTCTTTTTATCAATTAAAATCATTAACACACTTTAATCAATTCACACAACTTTCTCAAAGAACATTATTTAGTCCTTTCTTCCGCACATATAAACTAGTGCTTCAGCCTCCTCTAGCGAGCAGATAAGCTAACATTTAGTAGTTAGAATATGACCTAAACACTCGTTCGCTTAAAAAACATAAACCAACCAAACCGTAGTCCATGAACTACGAATGCTATGACTTTCCCATTGCACGAGGGAATACGTAGGCACAAGGGCCCAAATCCTTGGCGAGCACCCTAATAAAAAACCACCCATTTTCCCCTTAGAATCGAATCCTTTAGAAGAAAAAAAAAACAAACCTAGCTAAATTTTCTCACGAATCAAATCAAGAGGTTCACGTTGAGTACAACGGACGTAGAGGGTGCTAGTACCTTTGTCGCAACTGCGAAAAACAACCGGCGTGTCCTAGAAAACTTTGAATTTCTCTAACAGTTTTTGGAGGTTGAAGGTTTTCTATAATTTCAATTTTCACTTTATCAACTTCAACTCCTCGGTTGGATACTACATGTCCAAGCACAATTCCCTCTCGGACCATGAAATGGCATTTCTCCCAATTCAGCACTAGATTGACTTTAACACAACGTTCGAGTACCATTTCTAGGTTCGACGGACATCCTTCAAAATTTTCTCCACAGACAGAGAATTCATCCATAAATACTTCCTTTATATTGTCTATAAAGTCGGAAAAGATTGTCATCATGCATCTCTGAAAGGTTGCGGGTGCATTACATAGTCCAAACGACATTCGAAAATGGGAAAGCCATGGTCATCACAATCATAGCCTAGGTTCGGGAGTCGGTTATGCGAGAGGAAGATATTAGCAACCCCTCGCGCTCGTTGTACTCAACGGGATCCACGCTTGTTGTCTAATCAAAGGGTCTGTTATCTAAAGTCTATTGCTAAACGGAAACGAAAAGGAACAAAAAGGAGACTCGATAGGACTTCGCAGTCCTAGGCCTACGTATTCCCTCGTGCAATGGGAAAGTCAAAGTTAACGTAGTTCGGAGGACTACGGGTGATGGGGGAAGGTTGCTCGCCAAGACATCGCCGTCTTGTGCCTACGTATCCTCAATCGGACAAGAAAGAGGAAATCAGAGCAGTCGTAATTCGACCTACGAAACCACAAATTGGTTAAGTGTTTTTTTTATGAGCGACGTTAGGTTCGCATTCAGGAAGTTAGGGTCGATGCCTGTTTGCGACAGAACGAAAATAACTCACTCTTTTCTGAAAATGATTTAAAACTCATCCCGAAGTGTTTTTTAGACAAACGTGAGTTAAGTTAGTTTGAAACTCGTATCGCACTAAAGTCTATAACATAGGATCGAATGCGTTGCAGGATCGACCCAAGACGGGACGTATGCAAAACACCCTAGACAAGGTAAGGAGGGACTCCCGCTTATCACTTCCCATGTACTTAAGGCTCGTGGCGCGCAATACTCGTTGTATTTATTAAGTGTTTTTGATTTTTTTTTTATATGAGAAGAGAGAGGACTCAAAGGGTGAAAAGAAAACAACTAGGGGGAACTAGATCCTAATGTTGTCATGCACAATGGTCCTAAAGTTGGGATAGAAAGGGAATTTCTACCTAATGTTAGCATGCAAAGAGATAAACCTAAGGTTAAGGTTTAAAAGGGACTATCCTAATTGTTATCGTGCAAAGGATTGAAAGCCTAATGTTTATCCTACTCCAAGCTTAATAAAAAATTAAGTTGGACTAAGGAATTCTAAGGGGAACATGCAAAAACAAACTAAAACCAAGAGAAACAAGCTAAAACAATAGCTACAACAACGCTTCAGCACCAATACAGTAGTAAAACCCAACATACAAGCAAGACAGCTTTTAACAACATATATTTTCAGGCAGAAACAAGTGTAAAAGGCAGCAAACAGAATGGATGCACAATTAACAACATGTGAAACTCTAAAACAGCAGGTGTAAAAGCTCAGGCAGCAATGTTTCAAGACAAATGCATATGGAAAGGCATCAATCATGCACAATCATGTAACAACACAATATCAAGTATGCATCCAAGGTTGATCAATCAATGATGAACATGTCATATATCCAAGCACAATCATGTATCAAAAGAATCGCACACAAACATGCCTTCACATTTAAACGGAAACACATGACTTGCAAACATGCACAATCACCATGCAAGAATGAATGCTTCACATGCATAGACAAATTAAGCACAAAGAGATTAAGCATGAACGAAATCAAAGACATTGCATACTTGAACATTCTCCAAAAGCATCACAGACAATTCAATAAATCAACAATTAATCGCTTGAAACAAACACACAATCATAGAATCGAAAGCAAACATGAACATGAATCATATATCCAGCAATGCAAACATCAAGAACAAGCAATCACAGTGGCATAAAGGATTGTGAAACATGATCATCACCTCAAGATTACAAAACAAAAGAATCATGCACATGCGTTACGGAAACCAAAACTCGCGTGTCGAAGAATCGCATTCAAACCATCATGTGAGGTGAAACAGCTCAAGAATAATCCACAAATCAACATCATATTAATCCATGAAGTTTAGAGATGTCAAGGAATCCAAGCAAGCAAGAAAAAGCAAGAAAAACACATTATGTCCCAGTGGCAATCGATTACCCTAATTGAGGTAATCAGTTACTCTGTTGAAAATTGGTTAAAAATGTGAAAATTAGGCAGGGTAATTGATTACTCTGATTGTGGTAATCGATTACCACTGAGACAGTGGCAGAAATTCAACTTTGAAAAGCACTTTTCAGCAGAAAATTACTTATGCAATCATCCAAATGATCATGTAATCAATTATGCACGAAATTCACATCAAATATCAGTAATCAAACACCAATTGCATAAATCAACCAACAAGATCATAAATCAAATCAAGCAAATGGATTGAATCACATTGAAAGCCATGGATCTACATTGCATAAGTTGAAATTAAGCTAGATCAAGCATAGATCTAAGAAAAACCAACCTACAAAGCTGAGACTTGCTTTGGTAAGTGTTGCAAATGAAAATTGATGAATCAAAGCAAGAAATCCAGAGATCTATGAAGCTTTATCAAGAACACTTGAAGATCCAAGAAATAATCCACAAATAAGCAAAAGCTCTCCAAGAAGTGATTCCAAAACCTTGAATCTGAATTCAAACAAGTTGCTACTGCAGAATTGAACCAAGAATGAGAAGGTGATGGAGGTTTAGCTCAAGAATTCACAAATTCCAATGAAGAATTTGTGAATCTATGAATATGGAGCTTTGGTGAGAGGTTGAAGATGAAGATGGAGAATGAAAAGTGAGAGAGAATTGAGAGCAAATTCTGAAAAATGAGGGTGAAAAATAAGAGTGAATGAGTGAGGTTTGGAGCAAATGTGGTTAAATAACCCCTAGGTTTGGGATCAAAATATGGTTTGGAGTGTGGGTTAGTAAGAGGAATGGAAATTAGGAGTGAAATTAAGAATGGAGCATTTGAATTATGGAGGGAAATGGTGAAAATTTGTGAAAATGAATCAATTCTAGATCCTTCTAATGATGCACATGAGAAAGCACATGATCACAATTGGCTCAAAATTCAGCAGTGCTGAAAAATGAACAAAATTTGCAAATTTCGCCTAAAGTAATCAATTACCCATATTATGGTAATCGATTACCCTATTCAAAAATTTAAATTTTGGTGCCATAATGAGGGAAACTAGGAGACCCGCATATCGCCACCTATTCTGAGCTTTGTTAGGCCTCTGGAACTTGTCATTTGATATTTCTACTGAATCAGGCCTGGAATATGTTGTGAATTCCTTTCCGCACTCGAAATATCCTGCTGGAAAAATACTATCCGGTGCCGAATCGCTGGGCAAAAGAAGGTGCTGGAACCTCTGATAATCAAATAATCTAACGAGCAAAATAAATGCTCGAAAAGACATTGACGACTATCCGTTTAGCTCTGTACACTACTGAAATATCCTCTGAACTGGATAAAACACTGAGGTGCGAGAAATAAACCTTGATCCCATGTATTAGAACCGATACAATGCCTAAATGATGATGCAAATGAAATAAAGCATAACCCAGACAAATCAAGAAAAAGAGGGCAAATTTTGGGGTGTTACAGCTGCCCATATTCAATCAACTTGGACCTGAAGGAATGATAGCAACGACTTTCATACATTCAAGGTACACGGAGATTGAATACCGAAAGAACCAGGAAATTTGCAAACTGTGTAGAGATATATGATAAAGTGGAAATGCCAGCTAGAGGAGGACTCACAACCGAAGGATAAAAGAAAGAATGCAGGTCGTAGGCGGGCTCACATCAAAAGGACAAGAATCGAAGATGAATTTAAGAGGAATGCCTGCCGGAGGCGGACTCACATCTAACATGAAAAGGAATTCCGGCTAACAGGCGAACTCACGACCCAAGCAAAGGATAGTAGATGAATGTCGGCCAGAGGCGGTCTCACATCATCGCAAGGAAAGGAATCCTGGCTAACAGGCGGACTCACGACCAAACCACAAAGGCAGGCCGACCACACGCGGACTCACAACCAAAAGGTTAACATCACAAGATGGATTTTCGAAAGAAAGACCGACTAACAGGCGGACTCACATCCAAACAAACAAAGGTAGGCCGACCACAGGCGGACTCACAACTAAAGGTTATCATCACAAGATGGATTTTCAAAAGGAAGGCCGGCTAACAGGCGGACTCATATCCAAACAACAAAGGAAGGCCGACTCACAACCAAAGGTTACCATCACAAGATGGATTTTCAAAAGGAAGGCCGACTAACAGGCGGACTCACAACTAACGGTAGTAGAATAAACAAATCTACAAAGATGACTCCGCTGGGGAAAAGAGAAGCCTAAACAGACAACTCTGTCGGGGAGTACAAGCAAGATGAACGAATTCATCGGTAACTTCACTGGGGATAAGGTAGGATTGAATCTCCTAAAATATGCCATTTTCCTGCCGAGGAAACGTCTGGCAAAGATGATATCAAACCTGGCTTATGCTTCGAATGCATATGTTTGAATTTTTCTATGGCGAAATGCTCCATACGAAATGGAAATGCTACGCATTTGGAGGATGCAATGCAAATATGCTTATGATATGCAAAAGACACTCCACCGAGAGAAGTGCTGAGAGAACCAGAAACAAATTCTGTTGAAGAATACAAACTGAACGACCTTCCCGATTAAAACCTTTGCTGAAGAGAAAACCAGAATGAACTTCCCCTACACCGGGAATCATGAATAACACATGTTGAAGATAAAACCCAAAGATTTGATGCGGAAAAGTGCCATTGACAATTAGGCTTGGAAACTACCAAGGATATCAACCACCGCTGATCTACCTGTCGAGGGAATCAATACCAAACTCCGCTTGGGGATTGAAGTCAATAATACCAAACCTGACGGGGAATATCATTGAACTTAACCTGCTACTGGGGAAATGACTTTAAGCTTACCCTGTTGGGGATAAGGGCACACTGTTGCTGGGGAAATTACACTTCCTAACCTAATAAGGAAAGTAGACACCACGAAGTTGTGGGGAATATAAAATCTCTGCTAGGGAGAGACATCCAACAAGTCTCCTGCTAGAGATGCAACATTATCCTGTCTGGGCCAGTCAAATTCTGAATACTCGCTGGGGAGTAATAAACCAATCTGATTGGGGAAAGCAATCCTCTGCACTTTTTCCGGGGAGAAAGAAATTCCCAATTCTCTGCTGAGGATGCTAGATCTTCCATACTAGAGAGAGAGACTCTACTGGGGAGAATAAATCATGCCACCCTGCAAACACATAACAAACAACAGAATGTTCTATATGCGAAATGGCCACCTCGATTACCATCCTTAGTATCCATCGCTCAAGCAATTCCCATTGTTTTCAATATGCTCTGTAAAGCTTAATGTTTTCACATGTAATGTTTATAAAAAATATAGGACGTTTTTGCAAACAAAACAGTAAAAGTAAAAACAGAAATGATTAGCTTTTTGAGTGAAATGAAAATTTTATTGATTGAATTGACCTGTAAATAGGCGTTTACACATCGGAAGCAATTCCTGAAAAGAGGTAATTGCACAAAAGTGAAAATAAAATACACATGTCGGCAATGTGGGAACAAATATCCACCATGCTTCGATTCAGCTATGACCCATATGTTTTCTATGTCCATAGATGCTTTGCCTTCTGAAAAGACTGACTAGACTTATTCCTTTCCTTCGAAATTCCCATGTATCAAAAGTGTTCACAGATTGAACGCATACCGCATCCTCTCGCTTTCGAATCCCTAACTTTTGCCTGGATCGCCCTTTCGGGTTTTTAATCCACCGGGATACCCATTTTTTGCCAAAGTTTCCTTTTCAGGTTTTCAACTTTGCGGGTTTACTCTTCTCTCTTCTTTTATCCCTAATTTTTTCCCAAACCTATTCTTTTTGTGGTTCGCCGAGATGCCCTTTTTTGCTTGGACTTTTCTTTTTGTGGTCCAGCAGGTCTCTTTTTATGCGAATTATTTTTTGACTGCGTCTGCGTTCACAGGGGATGTAAAATCTTCGCCATCCATAGTTGAGAGTAACAAGGCCCCACCAGAGAAAAACTTTCTTACTACATATGGCCCTTCATAGTTTGGAGTCCATTTGCCCCTGTGATCTGTCTGAGGAGGAAGGATCCTTTTCAAAACCAAATCGCCTGTCTGAAAACACCGAGGACGCACTTTCTGATCAAAGGATTTTTTCATCTTACTTTGATACAATCGGCCATGTGCAATGGCTGCCAATCTGTTCTCTTCAATAAGGTTCAGCTGATCCAACCTGGATCGTACCCATTCGGCTTCATCAAGTTTCACATCCGCCAAAATTCTCAAAGAGGGAATCTCAACTTCTAATGGTAGGACTACCACCATACTATACTCCAATGAGAAAGGAGTTGCCACTGTCGATGTATGCACCGAAGTACGATAACCATGTAGAGAAAAGTGCAACATCTCATGCCAATCCTTGTATGTTACCACCATCTTCACAATCTTCTTGATATTCTTGTTTGCTGCCTCAACAGCACCATTCATCTTCGGACGATATGGAGAAGAATTGTGATGTTCAATTTTAAAGCTCTGGCATAGCTCGTTCATCATCTTGTTATTCAAATTTGAACCATTATCAGTAATGATTCTCTCTGGGATACCATAACGGCAGATGATGTCCTTCTTTATAAATCGGGTGTCCACTTATCTGGAGACGTTGGCAAAAACGAGGCTACTTCTACCCACTTTGTGAAATAATCAATAGCAACCAGAATAAAGCGATGCCCATTGGAAGCAGTCGGCTCAATCTTTCCAATCATATCGATGCCCCACATAACAAAGGGCCAAGTAGATGTCAATACGTTCAGAGGAGTAGGAGGCACATGCACCTTATCAGCATAAATCTAGCATTTATGGCACTTTATGGGCTATTTGAAACAGTCGGACTCCATAGTCATCTAGTAGTATCCTGCTCTCAGTAGTTTTCTGGCCATAGCATTCCCATTGGCATGAGTACCGAAAGAACCCTCGTGAACCTCTTCCATCAACAGGCCTGCCTCGTGTTCATCAACACAACGCAGCAAGACCATGTCAAAATTCCTCTTATATAGCACATCGTCCTCATTCAAAAAGAAGTTGCCTGCTAATCTCCTCAGAGTTTTCTTATCCTTGGTAGAAGCCCCAGACGGGTACTCTTGACTCTTGAGAAAACATTTGATGTCGTAATACCACGGCTTGCCATCTGATACCTCTTCGACTGCAAACATAAAGGCCGGTCTGTCAAGACGCATAATTCTGATTGATGGAACTTCATTCCACAAATTCACTTTATACATTGAAACCAATGTTGCCAACACATCCGCCATCTGATTTTCAGCCCGGGGTACATGATGAAAGTCAACCCTATCAAAGAACGGTAACAACCTTTTGACGTAGTTCCTATAAGGCACCAAATTTTCCTGGCAAGTTTCCCATTCTCCTTTAATCTGATTGATTACCAACGCAGAATCACCATACACATCAAGGTTCTTGATTCTCAAATCAATAGCCTCTTCAACCCCATGATGCACGCTTCATACTCTGCTTCGTTGTTGGTGCATATAAACGCTAATCGGGCGGTGAAGGGTATATAAGAACCCCTTGGAGTGGTAATGATTGCCCCGATTCTGTTACCATATGAATTGACAGCCCCATCAAAGATTAAACTCCACTGAGATCCAATTTTAGGTCCTTCGTCAGACAAAGGTACATCACAGTCTTTCATCTTCAAAAACATGATATGCTCATCCGGAAACTCAAACTTCATCGGTTGATAATCCTCGATCGGTTGTTGAGCGAGATATTCTGACAGAACACTTCCCATAATGGCTTTCTGGGAAACATATTAAATATCGTATTCTGTCAAAACCATCTGTCAACAGGCGATCCTCCCAAAGAGTGCTTTCTTTTCAAACACATACTTTATCGGATCCATCTTCGAAATTAACAGGGTTGTGTGGTTTAACATATACTGCCTCAAACACTTAGCTTCCCAAGCGAGTGCACAACATGTCTTTTCCAGCATCGAGTACCTTGACTCATAATCAGTGAACTTTTTACTCAGGTAGTAGATGGCATGCTCTTTTCTACCTGTTTCGTCATGTTGACCGAGCACACACCCCATCGAATTCTCAAGAACCGTAAGATACATAATCAAAGGTCTTCCTGGAACTTGCGGCATGAGGACCGGAGGTTCCTGCAAATATTCTTTTATTTTTTCAAATGCCCTTTGACAATTTTCATTCCACCTGACCTCTTGATCTTTTCTTAACAATTTGAATATTGGTTCGCACGTGGCTGTAAGATGAGAGATGAACCTAGCTATGTAGTTCAATCTCCCTAGGAAACCACAAATCTCTTTTTCCGTTCTCGGTTCAGGCATATCTTGTACGGCTTTTACTTTAGCAGGATCTACCTCAATATCTCTTTCGCTAACAATGAAGCCCAGCAGTTTACCAGATCTCACCCTGAAGTTGCACTTATTCGGATTCAACCTCAATCTGAATTTCCTCAACCTTTCAAACAGGTTCTGAAGATTCATCAAGTGCTCTTCCTCCGTTTGGGACTTCGCAATCATGTCATCGACATAGACCTGTCATACCCTAAATTTTGACCATAAGATTCCTCATCATTGTGCAAATCATCACCACAATATGGAGGTGTCTTCATACCTCATCAATCCTCTCAAAGATTGTTGAGCATTCACCTCTATCAAGAAGTAAGGGTTTTGAGCCTTCTCAGAGCACTCAGGAAAAGGATCAATCAAGAATTGACATGATCTTTAACTTGCCAAGCCTCTCAAACATCCATGAAGGATCAAGAGGTCTCCCACTTCAAGAATCAAGCATAAGAATGCAACATTCCAAGCTGATCAAGCCTCAAGATCACCAGTGTCACCAAATTAGGGTTTTGGTCGACCAAGGCCTCTAGAGGGAAATTTCCATCTGGGCATGAGCCAATACTTCAAAACCTGATTCAAGAAGCTCAAAGGGACCTCATGGATCCAATCATGAGTTCAAAATATCCTAAGGGGATGCATTCATCAAAAATCAAGAATTAGGGTTTTTTGACCTAATTCACCCCTAAGTTGATTTTTGGAGCAAGGCATGAGCCAAGACCTCAAGAAATTTTTTGAATACCTCAAATATCTTACATTGATCCTCTCACAAGTTTAAATTAACACAAAGAACTTGATTCATGAGCAATGCAAAGATTCAAGATGATCTCAAACCTTGGGAAATGATCCTCTCACAACCATACCTTTGACTTTTGACCAAGACATGATCTCAAACCTTGGGAAATGATTCAAGACACTCTAAAACACCTATGGAATCCATCCATTAGGTTTGATTTAGCCCAAAAACTTGATTTCATAAAGGATCACAAAGTTTGAAATTCATCTGATAAAAAGTCTACTGTGCCCAAAACTAAGTTTGACTTTTGAGATTTTTTGACAAACATGACTTCTTCAAGTAAAAAACAATGTTAAATTATGGTTTGGATCATCATACATCAAGAAAAATTAAGAAAAGCGAGGTTACTTGCAAAAGGGGTAAACTTAAGAAACTTAAAATTTCACTAAGTTTGTGAAAAAGGATGATTTTTACCCAACTTTGCAAGACCATAACTTATGATCCAAGTAGCCATTTTCTTCCATACAAAGATCAAATGAAAGCTCTCATTACATACTACAAAAGTGTCCTCCAGACCCATAGTCAAAAGATGCATGGATTTTGAGTTATAAATCCATAAAGTTAGGGTTTCATGGGATTTCCACTTTGACACTTAGTGAAATTTTGAGACAGAATATGTTTTCATTTTTTCCAACTTTGAGGTTATTTTTTCCATGATCCATAATTATCCAAGACCAAAGGTAAACATCAAAGTTGAAGTATGATGTGCAAGTTTTCCAAAGAGTACAAGAACATCATCAAACTCGATTTTAGCAAAGAGATATAGAGTGATCAACATGCCTTGCTGCAAACTGTCTACAAGACAGTTTTGGTCATTTCTTGCTAGCCACGATTGTTTTGTTAAGTGCAATGATCATGGAACTACACCAATTCAATGTGATCAGAGTGAGTCATAGAAAACCTGCAGAATTGAGTCAAAGAATCAAGAAAAATCTCAAGTTGGAATGATGAACTTTGTCTTCTTATGCCTTGAATTCAAATAGCATTTATGTGCAATAGTGCACATTCAACAAAAGGACACTCCTCAGTCAAGATGCTCATATAAACAACAATAAAAATGACCGAGGAATGTGGAATTGGTCAAAAGTTAGCTATGCCACTCGAGAGAGCTATTGTACCTTGCATAAGAAGTAATGATACCAATCCAAAACCATTGAACCAAGTTCTTATCTTCCAATCTGAAGCTGTTTATCCAAGAAAAATCCATTCTCCTATAAATATAGGTCACATTGCTTCATTCAGATCACACCAAAACAACCACATTGCTTGTTTTTTCACAAATACTCCTTCTTGTAAAATTCAAAGTTCTCAAAGAGTGAAAACTTGGAATTATCAAACTAGTCCAATTCCACTCAAATCAAGCATCCAAACACTTCACATAAGGATCATAGAAGTGATCCATAACCTCAAAACACTTCTATAACATCAGAATAACCAAGTCACTATCCTTTTGCTCAAATTTTCCTCAAAGCTGCAGATAGGGTCGAGCCAAGTGATCCAGAAGGTTTCAGACAATTCTAATAATTGGAACACCATACTTGGGGGTCAAGGAAGCTGTCCAGATCATCATATTGCATCTGTAACACCTACATTGCAGAATTCAATTCTCACTTGCAAGGTAAGCTTCCTCAAATCTGAACTCTATGATCCATGCATCATAAATGTGTTTTCAAGTTACTAACATGTTTCTGCACTTATTTAGAGTGTTTCCCCTCAATTAATTGCTTTGTATCTATCATGTATGGAGTTTCATAGTGTTCCTACAAAAATTAGGGTTCATCTATTCTTCATATGATTTCTCACTCTACACTTAAAAGAAATGCAATTAATTGGTATCATTGAAATCCTTGTTAAAAAAGAGCAACTTTCATGATTACAAAAGTCAATTTCATTGTGTATTCAGTGAGATTGGGGAGTTTTTGCAAATCTGAAAATGGAGGGTGGAACGAGGAAGAAGATGATGTTCTTCGCGCCCTTTTTCAAATTATTGAATTTTTAATTATTTTGATTATTTTTCAATTAATTTCTAAATTCATATCTCTCTCATTTTTAATCTTTTTCAAATGATTTTTTAAACATAAATCATTTATACATTTTAATATTTAATTCCACAAAAAAATTTTATATTTGATATATTTTTGAATTTTTCAAAGAATTTCTTTTTAATTGTTTTGAACATTTTTAAATAAATTATTTTTCTTGATTTTTTAAAATCAATTGAATTTAAAATCATCTTGTGAATTAAAACATCTATTTTCAAACATTTTTCAAAGTTCACAACATGTTTATTGAATAAATTTGATATTTTATATCATTTTTATTTAATTTTTCTTTAAAAAATGTATTTTAAATAAAATTAGGGGTTTTCCTTGATTTTTAAATCTTTCAAAACTTCATTTGAAACACTTGGGCCTCTATTAGAGTGTAAGGCCCAACTCCTTTTGTAAATAATCTTGGGCCTCTGTCATAGTATAAGTCCCAGTGCGATTTTCAAAAATCACGGTGCGATTACTGTTTTTTTTCATCTGGGTCTCTCCTTGAGTATAAGCCCCACTTTTCTTCTTTTCAAACACATTTTGGGCCTCTTATAAAGTGTAAGACCCAAACCCCTTTGTACATAAATAAATTTTGGGCCTCTGCTATAGTATAAGTCCCTCAACGTCTTTCGGTATCGCAGTGTGATCACTATTTTCAAATAAGTCATCTGGGCCTCTCCTTGAGTATAAGCCCCAACCTTTTGTTCATAAACTTTGTATTAAACAATAAACAACCTCCATGGGCCTCTCCTTGAGTTGTAAGCCTCATACCTCTGTTTTGAAAATCATCTGTCTGTTTTTAAACTGGTACTAAGATGAGCATTATTCCCAGCGAAACTGCTCTTAGACCACTTGGGCCTCTCTTCGAGTTATAAGCCCCAAACATTCCTTTCAATTCAATTCAATAAACAATTATTTTAATTAAAATTAAAATTCAAAGTTTTCTCAAAACTTTCTTCAATTTCTCAAAACCCTAATCATACAGTGGTAATCAATACAACCAATCACAATACACTTGGGCCTCTTTTTCAGAGTGTAAGACCCAACATCTTTTATATTCAATGCATACCTGTTTATATACCTATTAATTCACTTATTTGTATATACTTGTGCATATCTGTTTAGATTTTCCCCAGCAGTTAGGTCTACACTTAGGTTAAACCAAATGTTACTTCTAACTTAGTCACTAACTAGTTCCCTCATAGGAAACTTCCCTCTATACAGTCTGCCTCCTCTTGGGCTTTATTCAATATGGAACAGAGAAAGGCAGTATTCCCGGTGAAACTTTTCTCAAGACTGTCAAAACTTAGAAACATATATATAAGAAATTCATTTCCCACAGAGGATTATTCCCGGTGAAACCTCTTTTGAATTTCTTCAAACCTTAGAACTATTCAACAAAGAAAAAATTATTCACGGTGAAACCTTTCTTAAAATTTTCTTAGGCTTGGACCAATAGGCTTCTTAAAAGTTCCCCAACCTCCTCTTGGGCTTAGTACAAGGACCACCAGGCTTCTTAGAAGTTCCCCATAGCCTCCTCTTAGGCTTAGTACAAGGACCCAAAGGCTTCCTAAATGCATAGGATTCAGTCATCTCTACTAGTTCAATCCTCAGGAAAGTTAAAACTCTAGAACATCCAATCATTCGAGGGTTGATCTTCATCCCTTAAACCAACAACCTCCTCTTGGGAATCATACAAAGATCCCTCTCCAACCAGAGTCTACCTCTTCCTAAGAGACTTGGAATGTCTCAGCCTCCTCTTGGGCTTCATTCAAGTAGACTTGGAAAGTCTCACCCTCATAGTCTCCTCTTGGATTTAACACAAGTACCCATAGGTTTCGTAAAAGAATAGGATAGATCCTGATCATTTTACCAACCACCAATCCCCAGGAGAGTTGAAACCTCCAAGGTTTTCAAACTCACCTTTGACCCCCAACAAGGCTTAACTTTCACCTTAAAAATCCCAGCCAGGGTCAATTTACCATCAATAAATCCTCAAAAGAATCAGAGCCTCATGGCATATGGTAAATTAACTCTGCTCAAATCAACAACAAGAATTAGTTTCCCTTTGGATTCCTCAATACAATTTAGACCTTCTCCAGGATTTCAATAATCCACAACAAGAGTCAGCCTCCTCTTAGGCTTTATATAATGATTTTCCCAGACAACCTCAATCTTGGGCTTTGTACAAGACAGATATAACACTCCCTAGAGGAGTCATTTTCTTTTAGCTTCAACCTTGGGCTTTGAACAAGGCACACAAAAAACAACATCCTCTCAGATGATACCATGAGTCCTCTCTGTAGGAAGATACATCTTCTATACATCACATATAAAAACAAACAATCAAAACCTTTTCCCAGATAATTGTTGTAAGTGGCACACTTATTGATTCAAAATTTAAGCTGGACTCCTTCCCTTATCCTGGCTAAAACCTCTCTTTCATCTAACAGCTATAAGTGGCAAGCCTCTGGATTCCATACATCCAAGTTAATATATTCCTCTCTTAGCATGAAAGATTCATAAAGGAAAAAGTGGCATTGATCTACACTGAGTTAAAGCTTCTTCCTTCTTGACATCTCTCTTATAAAGGAAATTATAGCATTGCTGGATTCCACACATCCCAGTTAAAGTAACTTCCCTTATAAACAATTGTTCAACATCTGTGATGAATAGGTGAGATTTCTCCCTTTAGAGATGACAAATTCTCTCTGTCACCCTTTTAGCTTCAATTTTGGGCTTTGAGCAAGACACAAATACTCTAATAGCTTCAATCTTGGGCTTTGAACAAGACACCAAATTTCCGCCCACAGAAATAGGAGGAACTACGATTGCTCTGATTTCCCAAATCTCTTTACGGGAATACGTAGGCATAAGATTGCGAAATCTTAGTGAGCACACAAATAAAAAAATTTTTGGTCCAGTACCTTCCCAAAAACAATAGAAAACCCAAAAACAAAAAAAACATTCTCTCAACCCTCATAAAAGAGAAACTTTCCCAATCAATAGCAGATAAACACAAGAAAGCATTTCAAAGAGTAGAAATACATGCAAAAGAAGGTTCCTATAGATTTCTATAGATACTCTGGGTGTTAATAGCTTCCTTTTGTATAACCAAACCTCGATCCCCGATCTCTTAGCATTTGTTAAAGAAAACACTTGCGTGCAGGGTTAGTTTAAGATATCTTCCCCTTCCTTTTAAGCTTTATAGGATAAATACAGAAATAAAAAAGTAGCACCAAATGCAGTAGGTGGCCGTGTCACCAAAAAACCGACGCTATAAGACCTCAATTTCTTTGTGAATCATATCATGAAAGTGAGTCATCATTTCCCGCTGATAGGTTGCCCCAACATTTTTCAATCCAAAGGGTATTACCTTATAACAAAAAGTTCCCCACGGTGTTATGAACATCGTCTTCTCCATGTCCTCTGGGGCCATTTTGATTTGGTTATACCCAGAGAAGCCATCCATGAAGGAAAATATAGAGTACTAAGCAATGTTGTCAACTAACACCTCAATGTGGGGGAGCGGGAAGTCATCTTTCGTGCTTGCTCTGTTTAAGTCATGATAATCAACGCACATCCTGACCTTTCCATCTTTCTTAGGTACAGGAACAATATTAGCAACCCACAGGATAATTTGTCACAGCAAGGAAACCAACATCTAACTGTTTCTGAACCTCTTCCTTGATTTTGACAGCCATGTCCGGTCTTGTTCTTTTTAGATTTTGCTTGACTGGAGGACAATCCTCTTTAAGAGGCAACCGGTGTACAACAATATCCGTGTCAAGCCCAGGCATGTCTTGGTAAGACCAGGCGAAGATGTCCACATACTCTCAAAGCATTTCAACCAATCTTCTCTTAACACTGTCTTCCAAGGCGGCCCTAATTCTAACTTCCTTTTTAGTGTCCTCGGTGCCCAGATTAACAGTCTCAATATCCTCCTGATGAGGCAAAATAATCCTTTCCTCTTGTTTCAAAAGTCTGGCTAATTACTCAGGTAATTCACAATCTTCGTCAGTCTCTTCTTCGGCTTGATAAATGGGAATATCGAAGTCATACCGAGCCATAGCTGAATCATTATTATTGGAATCTGAACTGATAAACCTGCATGAGTGATGTTTTATGTTTATTATGAATGCAACAATGAATAATCAAAACATATTGCCATTTTTCTTTTATTAAATGCAAAAATAAAAAGGAAAAACAGGGAGCAAAACATGCAAAAACGTCCTTTATTAATGATGACATTAAAAGCAAAACATTGTGGCCCTATAGAATGAGTCATTACGTCTTGGGCAGAACGTAGGACTTAACATATGCAAAAAAATAATAACAATTACTCTTCGCCGGTGACTTGGATGACTTCCTCAGTAGACGAGTTGCGCAACTCTTGACTAGGAATACATGGGCGAATCCAATCATCCATATCGCAATCACTGTCACCTTCATCATCACCTACTGCATTGATTCTGTTGAAAAATACCCCGACACTGGTAAACCAGACTGGACCACTGTATTTGGGGGGCTTCTGAGATGGCCTTGATGGCTTGTACCCCAAACCGTATTTGTCTCGCTTCATTGGAACCTCAAGAACCTGGCCCCACCTCTGAGAATCTCCAGACTCAACCACTGCACGCACATCTTTGAATGAAGACATCGAAACTTCAGGCTCTTTAACCTCCACAGGAGGCTCCTTCTGAGTTTACACAGCTTTGAAAGCCTGACATAAAGTTTCGTGAATTTCTCCATCAACTTCCACATATATGAAGGTCGACAAATGACTAACCATTATGTCCTCCTCAGCATACACTGTGACCACTTTACCTTCCACCATGTACTTTAATTTCTGATGCAATGTTGATGTTATTTCCCCAGTATGATGAATCCAGGGACGACCCAACAAACAACTATACGTTGGCTGAATGTCCATAATATAGAGAGTCGGGTAGAAAACCTCTGGCCCCACCTTGATGGGCATAATAACTTCTCCAAACACGGATCTCTTGGAACCATAAAAAACATGCACCACCAAATCACTAGGCATGCAAATCAACCCCTGTGTGTCAAGCTTCATGAGTGCCTTTTTCGGAAGAACATTTAACGATGACCCAGTATCCACCAACACATGTGAAAACAATGAACCCCTGCACTCCATGGAGATGTGCAAGGCGTTATTGTGATTTCTCCCTACGGGAGTCAAATCCATATCAGTTAAACCCAAGCCATTCCCAGCGTTCACGTGTGCCACCACACCTTCGAGTTGACTCGCAGAAATCTCTTGTGGCACATAAGCGGCAATTAACACCTTTAGCAACGCATTTCTATAAGCTACTGAGCATAACAGCAATGACAGAACGAAGATCTTGGAAGGCGTCTGATTCAACTGATCGACAATCTTGTAGTCACTCTTCCGTATTAACATCATGAACTCTTCCACATCCTTTGAGAAAGAACCATCATCCACTTGTTTCTTCCCGGAGTTATCAACAACTTGTTTACCCTTCCCTTTGTCAGACTTATCAGTATTAATCTCTGGCGAAGAAAACACTCTGCCACTTCTGGTAATACCCCCGGCTCCCACAATATTCTCAACAGTAGATCCTGTACCTGACGAACCCACTAGCTCTTGTTTTTGGCGATTACAAAATACTCAGCTTCGTAATTCCACGGAATGGCTTGAGTACTTTCATATGACATTGGACCTGGAACAGTAATGATAACAGGTGCTTGACGCACCGATACTGAAATATGGATTATTTTGTAAGGGATAGATATCGTAGCAACATCATCACCGTTATCAATAACTTTCTTCACACTGTTAGCTCTATCAAACTGCAACTGCCCGTCATCAATCATCTTCTATATACCTGACTTCAGCGAGTCACAACCCTCTGGCTGCAGTAGACACTCTTGACAATCATTTGTACACCCCAGAAATACTCCACCTTTCAACAACCTTTCTTTGACAAACAACAACGGAGTTTTCAATTCATTAACATCCAGTATCAAATCCAACTTCTCTCCATCCTCGATGGTATTAGCCCTTGCCATACCATGATTAGGCATAAGGTTCTGAATCACATTTGGACTGTTGTTAGTGAAATCAATTGCCTTTGAGTCAAGCAAATCCTGCACCTTATGCTTGAAGGCTTTACAGTTATCAATATTGTGGCCTGGAGCCCCTGAATGAAACTCTCAGTGAGCATTGGCATCAAACCCACGTGGCAGATTGCCTGTAGGTAGAGCCAAAGTCCTCTTTTGCACTAACTGTAATTGTAGAAGATGCTACAGTAACTGGGAATACGACATTGGTGGCGCCTCAAAATGCCTATTTACCTTGGGTCTGTCTTGATATCGGTGCGGAGCGCTGTTCTGTTGCTGTGGCGCAGCCGGAATAGCTACGGTAGCAACTTGCTGAGTGAAATTTTGATGGGCTCTGCCTTTCTACTGATCCGAAGAAACATAATTTGTATCACCTTCTCTCCTCTTGGAATTTCCAACATACGGTTTCTTACTTCCTCCAGTTGAGGATCCATTTCTGCTTGGTATCTAACCCGTCTTGATATCACTATCAACTTTCTCTCCAACCAACACTAGGTCTAAAAATCCAGCCTACAAACACCCTACTAGCCTCTCATAATATGGCCCCTGTAGCGTGGCCATGAACATATCAATAAGTTCTCTCTCCACCATCGGAGGTTGAACTCTAGCCGCTAGTTCATGTCACCTCTGGGCGTACTCTTTAAAACTTTCATTACCTTTCTGCGAGAGATTCTGTAGCTGCATTCTGTTCAGTGCCATATCTGTATTGTACTGGTAATGTTTGACAAATGCCTCATCAAGTTCCCGCCAACTACGGATATGAGTCCTGTCTAGTTGCATATACCACTCTAAGGATGCCCCAGCTAGGCTATCCTGAAATAAATGCATCAGTAGCTTCTCATCATCAGAATACGCAGACATTTTCCTGAAATATGCCCTAATGTGAGTCTTAGGACAGATGGTTCCATTGTACTTGTCAAAAGCAGGCACTTTGAACTTGTGAGGTATCTTCACACCTGGGACCAACCCTAAATCAGCCATATCAAGACCAAAAGAATTCTGATTTTCAAAAGCTTTCATCCTCTCCTCAATTAGTTTAAACTTCTTGTCAGCCTCCGATGGGAGGCCAGCGTCCCCACCTTGCATAGAGAAAACGCCATCCTGATGATGTTCCTCCTAGTGATGGCCCTCAGTGCCATGCACAACACAAACACTACCACCTCCTTCAACCACTCGAGGAACTCCGCCAGCTAAACCTCCGCCTGGAAGAATGACAACAGTAGGAATACCTTCGCCCGGAGGATTGGCACCACCAAGACTACCTCTGCCTGGAGGAACGACAACACCAGGACCACCATGAACGACACCCTCTTCGTCAACCCGAGCGACCAGAGGCTGGACCAGAATTCTCAACTGCTCTTGTCCCTGAGCCATATTTTACACCAGCTCCATAAATTGAGCCATACGGTTATGGAAATCTTGAATTTCGGCCTAGACCTGATCCATTGCTCTTTGTTGGTTGTTGCGAGTTGCGTACCGATGAATGCGAGATTCCGCAATCCTGCTATAGAACACCAGGCAGAGATAAGAAAACCAATCAGAAACACATGCTATGCACATGAATGTGAAAATGCAAATGTAAATGCCATGTTTGAGTATTCCTGGGGCGATCTACCCCTTGATTCCAGTTTAATAATAATAATCAACAAGAATTGATGGAACACCAATAATGTCTGCTCATATATAAGAAAACCAGAGAGTAACCATCAAACATTACATACAACCAAAATAGAGGAAGATATCCAAATACAACAGTCAGCGATCGCAACCAACAAGTCTAGTGGTGATCAGATACAAAAGAAAGACTAAGACACATCATCAAAATCTACCATAGTCAGCCCTTCCCAACCTTCGCGTGCTTCACACCAAGCTTGAATCTCCTTGAAGAGCTTTCTCATATCTGGATGCTTAGGTCTTTGGATCAACTCTTTAATTAGAGCATCGCGTTTGTACAAGTTTTCTTCCAAGTACTGACACTGCGTTTCCCAAGTGTCTTCACCGAAAAGATTTTCCAGCTTAGGATCTTCAACTTTGGTCTTCTTTACTCCCGCTCAGATATTGAGCTCTTCCAAGGCTGACAGAGTCTCATTAAGTCATTCTTCACTCATGTGCCTATGAAATGCCTCTGTTCTGACTTCTTCCTCTTTCTTTCTGATTTGCATCTTCAACTTCTTAATCTGATATCGGAAGTTATCTTCTTTCTTCTTCTGAGTAGTCATCGTGGTGTTCCATTGACTATCGAACTTATGAATCCTGACAAAAGATCTGTCCAATTCTTCCTTCTTTGATTGGAGCAGGCAATGAGCGCCTCTTAGATCTTAACCCACTCGTTGTCTGCTTGTGATCTCTTCAACCAGTTCTTTTTCTTTCTTGACCAACAATTTTGTCTTCACCTTGGCCATATAGGTAGCTTCCTTCTGATCATGCCCCAAACGGCTGATCTCTCTCTTCAATTCTTCATTTTCTTTGCGCAACTCTTCTTTTTCAGCCCATAACTTGTTATACTTCTCAACCTCCATAGTAGTGGGTTGTTCGATCATCAGTGGGTATAAAGGTGGCTCGACCGTGAAAGGCAGGAGCACCTCTTCCACTCTCCTCTGAATCCACTCCACATAAGTAGGATAAGCTCTGCAGTTACTTTTTCCCAAAACAGTCTTCCCTTTCTTATAAATATTTCCCCAAGCACACACAACCTTCTTAAGCATCTCCTGGTCATCGGTACCATTAAATAACAGAGACTCTTCGACATCTTGGTCTTCGGGAGGATCTTTCAAAGCATACCAGAACTGTATGACAACAAGAGAGGGGTTATAATTAATTCCACCTTTTCTACCCACCAAGGGCACATTTGGGAAGTCTCCACAACTGGAAATAATCTCTATGCCCAATAATTTATGATCAAACCAAACAATGTTATCAGCAGTCAACCCCATTACCCTTTTAGACCATTTTAATGAATCCCTTGTATCAACAAATGCACCAGACCGAGGAAGATGATTAATGAACCATTTGCATAAGAGTGGCACACAACAATTCACAGACCCTCCTCTCCTTTTCTCATTCTTGAACTGTATAGAGTGATAAAGATCACCAAGGAGAGTTGGTATCGGATTTTTCATGACGATGATCCTGACGGCGTGCATATCCACAAAATCATGCACGTTTGGAAACAAGACGATTGCGTAGATCCATAAAGCCAAGATAGCGTTAAAAATAGTCCAACTGTTTGTGTCAGCATAGTTACGAGCTTGACTAACCAGAAAAGCCAGATGAAACCCTTGAAAACCTCCTTTACTGGCAATATTATCACTCACAACAGATTGCCCCAAATGAAGAGCAGCTGCAACTTCTTCCAAATCCAGGAACTCCTCAGAAAAGAAAGGTACTCTCTCCTTGATGGGGACCCCCAAGGTGAAAGAGAATTCTTCCAATGTTGGAACTAAAATATAGTCTGGAAAGGTGAAACGGCGCAACAGAGGATTATAGAACTGCAAGAGTGTATGAATATCATCGTGTTCATACTTTGTGATGTTACGAAGAACGTTAAATATCCTCCCATATTCTCTTTTGAAATCAACCAAAACACCGGGGTCAGCCAAAGCAACCAATTCATGAAGTGAGTCCAAAGTCGACTTTGGAAACTTGTACGCCACATTCTTCTTTCGTTCGGTGTCCATTTCGGAGAAACTTCAGCAACTGGAATCAAGGATAAGATACAAACCCTGGAAATACACAAATAATTTAGAATGCAATAATGATGCGAATGCAAACATGGGATCAAGGTATCCAAATGCTTTGAATATCTATTGTACTGTTGACTGAATAGGACCAGAAATACAATCTGACAAGAAACCCGGAACACCTGAATACCAAGAAATCATAAAACCAAGTTCAAAGGCATTAGAACAAGATTTGGTTCTACAAGATATCTCTAAGTTTTGATAATAACCAAGTTGTATTTGTGTGAGAACAATTTTGGTACTATAACATTTGTTTTCTAAAGTATTGACAAACAGGTTCTGGCTCTGATAAAGATAGTTCTAACTCTGATAAAGATAGCTCTGACTCTGATAGAGATCATGTGGAATGTCACTCTCAATTAATCAAAAGTCGCTTCTGCGTCAAAGAAGCAAGTTTTCTTCTGATCTACCTACTTCAGAAAGATTCTAAGAAGACAATATGTTGCTGCTGCAATGTTCTCTTGGATTCTGGATCTGAATATTACTCTGATATTTATCTTCTGAAGTCTAAGTGCTAAAGACTCTGAAGACAAGGTTCTGCTGAACAACGTTCTAAAGACTCTGAAGACTTAAGTTTCTAAAGACCAACTTCTGAAGACTCTGAAGACAAGGTTCTGCTAAAGAATGTTCTGAAGACTCTGAAGACTTAAGTTTCTGATAACCATGGGTTCTGAAGAAGGAGTGCTGAAGACTCTAAAGACAAGGTTCTACTAAACAAGTTCTGAAGACTCAAGACTCTGAAGACCCAGTGATCAATTCTTTTGATCATGCTTCAACCATATCAATTCAGAAGCCTCTGATAAATAGAATAAGATGAAACATTTGCAAGGGAAAATAGTACATAGTACAGATCAAACACGTTCCTTTCCACTACCATTCCACTACCCTGAATTGGTGGCACAAAGGACAACTTCAGTGTATGATTTTCATCCCAGCATAACTACGTTTTTTCAAGTCGCCAGTAATTTTACTGATCTTTCTGATCTTCCCTTCAACGGATCTTTTTCTGGCTATATAAAGACTTGATCACTCAAAGAATCAAGTGAAGAAATTAATAAGAAGAAAAAGACTGAAACACTGATTCATACGAGAAAGAAACACAGAAATACAAAAAGAGAAATCAATGAGTGAATAGTAGAGCACTATAATACAAAGAAGAAATTTTTTTCATACTGTATAGATTTTCTCTAAGTAAGTTTGAGCTAGAAATTGTGTTTATATCAGCTTGTGTAGAAGCATTTCATTGTAAACATCAAATTTGATCAAACAGTTGTTTGTATTCCTTAAGGGACCAGTTGGGTCAGAATCCTTAAGAAGAGACGGTTAGTCTGTGTATGTTAGTCACCAGCAGTTGCTAGTGCAGTTGTAATCAGAGCTCCGGTTCTTGTGTTTTTTTCACACCTTCAATTGATATCTTGTTCTTGTGTTTTTTTCACAACTTCAATTGACATCAGAGCTCCGGTTCTGATTGTGATAAAAAGTTTTATCAACACTTCACCGTGTTTAGTACCGATCCAGTATTTGTGTGAGATATCATGGCTACACCTAATGTTAATCCTGTTGTAGAAGAGAAAGATCATTACAGTGCCAAACCGCCAGTCTTTGATGGTGAAAAGTTTGACCACTGGAAAGATAGAATTGAAAGTTTTTTTCTTGGTTATGATGTAGATCTTTGGGATCTTGTAGTCGATGGCTACATTCACCCAGTTGATGCTTCAGGTGTTAAAGTGTCTAGAAGTGCTATGACCAACCAACAAAAGAAAGATTACAAGAATCATCACAAGGTAAGAACCATATTGATAAATGCTATCTCTTATACAGAGTATGAGAAGATAACAAATAGAGAACTGCTAAATCCATTTTTGATTCTCTGAGAATGACTCATGAAGGAAATGCTTAAGTTAAGGAGACAGAGGCATTGGCCCTAATCCAGAAATATGAGGCATTCAGAATGGAGGATGATGAAATAGTTGAGACTATGTTTTCAAGGTTTCAAATGTGAAATTCTGGCACAGATATCAGATGTCCTACACAGATGTTGAGACACTGATATCCAACACAATGAATAAGATATCAATAAAAATAATAGTGCAGAAAGTAAATAACACAGTGATATGTTTACCCAGCTCGGTCTAACACACCTACTCTGGGGGCTACCAAGCCAGGGACGAAACCAATATATGATAGTATCAATTCACAGATCATACAATAACAAAATAATCTGCTCACTTAATCACTACCCTTCCTATGACTTCTACCTAAGACTCACCTAGGTATGAGGCCCTCCTCAAATCCCTCTACAACCACAACCCGTGATTGGTACCTTTCCACACAAGAAACAAACCGAAAGTCACACTTTCAAAACACACAATACTCAATACTTCACAGCTTATGAGAATTGACACACAAGAAACTCAATGCTTAAAAGCTTATGAGTAACTTGACAGAACTTACAACACAAAAACCAGTCCTTATACTGTTATCAGAATGATACCAGTTAGGCTCACAAAATACACTCGAAAACCCTAACAAAACACACGTAAGTTCCACACCTAAACTAGGTTTACATCAGTCAATATATAGTATTTAATCTGGACTGAAATGGGCTTCAAAAACGCAGCAAATAGACTGCTCACAAATCTGCAAAATTAACTCCAACAAAATAGGTCTTCAATCCAAAGTTTCCTATTATGTCTCCATAATTAGAAATAGCAGCAAATCCAAAAAACCAACATAAAATCACAATCCAAAAATGCAATGGATTCCATATAGGATAACTAAATATTCACAGAATATTTAGTAACAATTCACAGCAACATAATCTGCATTAAAAACTGAATCCATAACACGATGTCCTATGAGCAGGTATGTGACATCTTCATTCGACATGTTGAATGCAGCCACCTTAGAACTTCATGTTTTAACATCTTGCTGCTAGAATAGTTTTAGCAAAATAAATGCCAACCTCAAAAGCACAGAAATAACAAAATGCTAGTCGCAGGACTCAAAGTTCTGGACAAAGGTTACTCAACTGCTGATCATGTTAAAAAGATCATCAGAAGTCTTCCCAAGAAATGGAGACCTATGGTAACAACCCTAAAGCTATCCAAGGATCTTAACAGCATAAGTCTTGAAGAACTTGTTAGTTCTTTAAGAAGTCATGAGATAGAGTTGGAAGAAGATGAACCTCAGAAGAAAAGTAAATTTATTGCTCTTAAGTCTAAACCTAAAAAGGAAAAGGCATATCAAGCTGAGGAAGAATCAGAAGATTCTGATGAAGAATCAGAAGATTCTGATGAAGAATCAGAAGATTCTGATGAAGAATCAGAAGATGAGCCATCACTTATCTCCAGAATGATCAACAAACTCTGGAAGCATAGGCAAGGAAACTTCAGAGGATCAAGAAGAAACAAAGGCTACTCTGAGTCATCATCTGGACAAAAGAAGCAGAACTCTAGAAAATAAGTCATCTGCTATGAGTGTAATGAGCCAGGTCATTACAAGAACGAGTGTCCAAAGCTTAAGAAAGACAAGAAGCCTAAGAAGAACTACTCCAAAGTGAAGAAGGGACTAATGGCAACTTGGGACGACTCTGATTCTGAAGAAGAAGAAGACTCTGATGAAGAACAAGCAAATGTTGCGCTAGTAGCAACAATTGACGATGAAGTTTCTGGAGAACCAGAAGACAAAATATCATTAGAACCAGAATTAGACGCAGACTCTGACTTAGAGATATCCTTATCAGCTCAGTTGAAACACCAATCATGGTACCTGGACAGTGGTTGTTCGCGACACATGACGAGAAGAAGGTATATGTTCCAAAGTCTGGAACTTAAGCCTGGAGGCTTCGTTGGTTTCGGAGGAAACCAGAAAGGAAAAATCATTAGCTATGGAACTGTTGGTAATGGTAACCTTCCTTCTATTACTGATGTTCTTTTGGTCGATGGTTTGATGCATAACTTGTTGTCAATTAGTCGACTTAGTGACAATTGGTATAATATAATCTTTAATCAAATGTCCTGTAAGGCTGTAAGTCAGAAATATGGCTCAATCCTGTTTGTCGGAAAGAGGAAAAACAACATTTATAAAATTATACTTTTTGATCTTCGTGAACAGAATGTCAAATGCTTAATGTCTGTTAATGAGGAGCAATGGGTATGGCATAGACGCTTAGGCCATATTATCATGAGGAGGATTTCTCAGCTAAATAAGCTTGAACTTGTCAGAGGCTTACCAAATCTGAAGTATTCTTCAGATGCTCTTTGTGAAGCATGTCAGAAAGGAAAGTTTTCTAAAACTTTCTTTAAAGCAAAGAATGTTGTGTCCACCTCTAGACCGTTAGAACTTCTACACATTGATTTGTTTGGACCAGTGAAAACTGCTTCAATTATTGGAAAGAAGTATGGATTAGTTATCGTTGATGATTATAGTCGTTAGACATGGGTAAAATTCTTGAAACACAAGGATGAGTCTAATTCTGTGTTCTCTACCTTTTGCTCTCAAGTGCAAACAGAGAAGGATTACAAAATAGTCAGAGTCAGAAATGATCATGGCGGAGAATTTGAGAACATATACTTTGAGAATCTTTTTGATTCCCATGGCATTTCCCATGATTTCTCCTATCCCAGAACTCCACAACAAAATGGAGTAGTGGAAAGGAAGAATATGACTTTGCAAGAAACGACTCGTACCATGATCCAAGAAACGGACACGGCTAAGCACTTCTGGGCAGAGGCAGTAAATACAACATGTTATATTTAGAACAGGATTTCAATAAGACCTATTCTGGGTAAGACTCCTTATGAATTGTGGAAGAATAGAAAACCCAACATTTCATATTTTCATCCTTTTGGCTGTATTTGTTTTATGTTGAACACTAAAGAGAATCTTGGCAAGTTTGACTCCAAAGCTCAAAAGTGTTTACTGTTAGGATACTCTGAACGCTCTAAAGGCTACAAAATCTATAACACAGAAACACGAATTGTTGAGGAATCAATTCATGTAAGATTCAATGATAAGCTTGACCATGAAAGTCAAAGCTAGTTGAAAAGTTTGCAGATTTGAAGATTACCTTATCAAAATCCAAAGAAGAAGATTCAAAAGAAGGAAACAAAGATGCATACTCTCTAGATTCAGATACAACCTTACCAGAAACTGAAAATAGTCTATCTCATCAGAAGAAGAATAGACTAAAGACTTCTCATTCTAAAGAATTGATTATGGGAGACAAAGCTGATCCAGTCAGAACCCGTTCATCATTCAAACCTTCTGAAGAAACTCTTCTAGGCTTGGTGTCTCTGATAGAGCCAACATTAGTTGATGAAGCTCTTAGGGAAAATGAGTGGATTCTGGCCATGCAAGAAGAGCTGAATCAATTCACCAGAAATGATGTCTGGGATCTTGTTTAGAAACCCAAAGGTGTCCACGTCATTGGAACAAAGTGGATATTCAGAAACAAGCTAGATGAGAAAGGTGAGGTCGTAAGAAACAAAGCACGACTGGTTGCACAAGGTTATAGTCACCAAGAAGGGATAAACTTTACATAAACCTTTGCACCAGTTACAAGGTTATAATCAATTCGTATTTTAATTTAATTTGCTGTGAATCATGACATTACTTTATATCAGATGGATGTAAAAATTGAATTTTTAAATGGATATATTTCTGAAGAAGTGTATGTGAACCAACCTCCTGGTTTTGAGAGTTCTGAAAACCTAGATTTTGTTTTCAAACTTAAAAAATAGTTATATGGTCTGAAATAGGCTCCCAGAGCTTGGTATGAAAGGCTAAGTAAATTTCTTTTGGAAAATAACTTTACCAGAGGAAAAGTGGATACAACACTCTTTTGTAAAACCTTAAAAAATGACATTCTGGTTGTTTAAATCTACGTTGATGATATTATATTTGGTTATGCTAATACTTCCTTGTGCAAGGAATTTTCTAAGTTAATGCAGGCTGAATTTGAAATGAGTCTGATGGGAGAACTCATATTCTTTCTGGGAATTCAGATAGACCAACGTCCAGAAGGAACGTACATTCACCAGAGCAAGTATGCAAAAGAACTTCTGAAGAAGTTCAATATGTCAGAAAGTAAACCTGCTAAGACTCCTATGCATCCAACATCCATTCTGGAGAAAGAAGAAGTAAGTAAAAGGTTTGTCAAAAGCTTTATCGTGGTATGATAGGCCCTCTTCTGTACTTGACTGCATCTCGTCCAAATATTCTGTTCAGCATATGTCTTTGTGCTTGTTTCCAATCAGATCCAAGGGAAACTCACTTAACTGTTGTTAAGACAATCCTAAGGTATCTAAAAGGAACAACTAACCATGGCTTGATGTATAAGAAAACATCAGAGTATAAACTTTATGGTTACTGTGATGCAGATTATGCTGGAGACAGATTGGAAAGGAAAAGTACTTCTGGAAACTGTCAGTTTCTGGGAAGTAACCTCGTCTCTTGGGCAAGCAAAAGACAATCAACAATTGTTCTCTCAACTGCAAAAGCAGAATATATCTTAGAATCTCTATGCAATACTCAAATACTATGGATGAAGAATTAACTTGAAGATTATTAGATACATGAGTGTAACATTCCTATCTTCTGTGATAATACTTCTGCCATTTGTTTATCTAAGAATTCTATTCTACATTCTAGGGCAAAACATATTGAAATAAAACATCACTTTTTACGTGACTATGTTCAGAAGGGTACTTTTTAGTTAAAATTTGTGGATACAGATCACCAGTGGGCTGATATTTTCACAACACCCCTTGCTGAAGATAGATTCGTATTCATTCTGGAAAACCTATTTATTAAACCTTGTCTAGAATGAGAAGATGATATTTTGATGTGTCAAGTCACCCGAACTTCTGATATAAGATTCTGATGTTAAGCAAAGTGTTTTATTTACTATTTTCCAATCTTGACTTTCTGATTAATGATACTTCTACAAGTTAGAAGATGTCCTGATCAGAAACTAGTCCAGTCAAATACCTTTTGGTATTCTTGACTTTGAGAATATCAAACGTTCGCTCTTGAAAACAAACGGTTATGATTATTTGTGACACCTGTCCAAAATCAAATCATACCTACAGTTGAAGAGACACCTCGAGCGTTGTGATTTTGTGAGACTAGGTTTCAAGTAATTACTACTTAATATTCCTATAATCATGTTTTAACGCATTGGATTTGATAATTTACTTGATAACAGTTTAAATCTTTACGTCTTCCTCGCTTATTATGCATTCATTAAGCTGTGTGTAAGACAAAGATTTCTTGAAACTAAACACTTCTCTTCCAAACCTTTATTCTTTGTCAGATTCTTCCTTCCCACTTTCAAGTATACATTTATTCGTATTTATTGACTGATGTCAAGATTTGAATAATGTATACCTGATATGTGATCTTTTGGAGACTGATACACTCCTTTATCATTCTTTGTTCTTGTTTGTATTCCTTGTATTGGAAATGATGAATTCTTTGTTTCGATTCATCTAATCTTTATTACCATTTATTGCTAACATCTTTTTGTTCTCTTTATATACCACACTTCTCCTCATAACTATTCATCTGTTCCTAAACTTGCTTTTCATTCCTATCTTTTCTTTTTCATTCACTATGTCTTCTAAAACCATTAAGGGAGAAATCTGTGACTTAGATCTCTTGAAAGAATACTCTATTGATTTCAAGGATCTTGTTGACAATGGTCTGTCCAATATTCTCTCAGATATCATCTACCAGAACTGGGATAAATACCTTGAAATACTCAATGGACCTATCTATCTAGCTCTTGTAAAAGAATTCTGGGCCAATGCTCGCGTCCTTGGATATGAGTCCAATACTTGTTACATACTATCTAATGTATCTGGTTTTCCCATTATGATTAACTCCACTATCATCTCTGAAGCTAGTGAATGTAAAGAAGATGGTGAATATGCTGAATATTACAGAGGAAACAATTGGTTTGCTAAACACATTCACATCATCTATCTTCACGAAGGACTTGCTGACAGTCCCTATTCTCTCACCTCTGAGGCAAAAGTCTGGTACCAAATTATGGGAACAAATCTTAGGCCCAGAGAAAAGGGAACAAGAAGGCTCTCTGCTTTGGATAGGCTTTTCATATTCTTCTTAATCTCCAAGATTAAGATCAATCTGCCTCAATCCATGTTCAACTTTATAAAAGAAGAAATACTTTCATCGAGAGAGGAGTTATCATTTCTGATTCCCTTCAGTAGAGTTATTTCTCACATTCCCGATCATCAAGGAGTTGTTGCTTACTTAAAGCAAATCGTAATGACTAAGAAACTTGTTACTGATAGGTGTTCTCCCGTGAACTATTCTGAAACCATTATCATGAAATGAGATAAGCTGGTTGGTGGGTGTTTCTGTTGGTCTCTCTGTTGCTAGGTCTCTCTTATAATCATTGTTGTTTCTGTTTGTTGTTCTTTTTTTCTTCTTGTTTTGTGTCCTGCTCCTGTACTGCACCTCTGGCGTTTTGTATTTAATCAATGATAATTTTCCTTATTGCATCTATCTTATCTTATTGCATTTACTTATGATTGCCACAAAAGGGGGAGAAGTACTGAATTTAACTTATCTAAATTCTCTTAAATTAAAATGCTTACGTTAACCATTGATTACCTTTTTTGATTATGACAAAAATGGGGAGTATTTAAATGGAAAGTTATTTTGATAAATATCTTGTCTCTGAATCATAGATCTAACATTCTAACACTTTAATTGCAAAATTTTCTTAGATTGATTTTCAGGAACAATATTTATATTGGCAATATGACTCTGATATCAATCAAGCTCTGATTTAAATAATCAAGCTCTGTTATCAGAAATACCACTATAATCAAGCTCTGATATTTTGGATCTGACTAGATCCTTGCAATCAGGCGCTGTATCCCAAATCTGATAAGATTTTTTTAAGTCTTAGATTCAGGGGGGGCTTGATAAAGGGAAGTTTACTTTGAACTTATCTGAGTCAATTCTTATTAATTATCTTCGTACAAAATAGTGTTATCAAAATACATTGTTTTGTCATTATCAAAAAGGGGGAATTGTTAGAACAAGATTTGGTTCTGTAAGATATCTCTAAGTTTTGATAATAACAAAGTTGTATTTGTGTGAGAACAGTTTTGGTACTCTAACATTTGTTTTCTAAAGTATTGACAAACAAGTTTTGGCTCTGATAAAGATAGTTCTGACTCTGATAAATATAGCTCTGACTCTGGTAAAGATCATGTGAAACGTCACTCTCAATTAATCAAAAGTCACTTCTGCGTCAAAGAAGCAAGTTTGCTTCTGATCTACTCTACTTCAGAAAGATTCTAAGAAGACAATATGTTGATTCTACAATGTTCTCTTGGATTCTGACTCTGAATATTACTCTGATATTTATCTTCTGAAGACTAAGTGCTAAAGACTCTAAAGACAAGGTTTTGATGAACAACATTCTAAAGACTCTGAAGACTTAAGTTTCTGAAGACCAAGTTCTGAAGACTCTGAAGACAAGGTTCTGCTGAACAACGTTCTAAAGACTCTGAAGACTTAAGTTTCTGAAGACCAAGTTCTGACGACTCTGAAGACAAGGTTTTGCTGAACAACGTTCTGAAGACTCTGAAGACTTAACTTTCTGATAACCAAGGGTTATGAAGAAGGAGTGTTGAAGACTCTGAAGACAAGGTTCTGCTGAACAAGTTCTGAAGACTCTGAAGACAAGGTTTTGCTGAACAACGTTCTGAAGACTCTGAAGACTTAAGTTTCTGATAACCAAGGGTTCTGAAGAAGGAGTGTTGAAGACTCTGAAGACAAGGTTCTGCTGAACAAGTTCTGAAGACTCTGAAGACCCAGTGATCAATTCTTCTGATCATGCTTTAACCATATCAATTCAGAAGCCTCTGATAAATAGAAGTAGATGAAACGTTTGCGAGGAAAAATAGTACATAGTACAGATCAAACACGTTCTTTTCCACTACCATTCCACTACCCTGAATTGGTGGTACAAAGGACAAATTCAGTGTACGATTTTCATCCCAGCATAATGACATTATTTCAAGTCGCCAGTAATTTGACTGATATTCCTGATCTGCCCTTCAACGGATCTTTTTTTGGCTATATAAAGACTTGATCACTCAAAGAATCAAGTGAAGAAATTAATAAGAAGAAAAAGACTGAAACACTGATTCATACGAGAAAGAAACACAGAAATACAAAAAGAGAAATCAATGAGTGAACAGTAGAGCCCTACAATACAAAGAAGAAAAATTATTCATACTGTATAGATTTTCTCTAAATTAGTTTGAGCTAGAAATTGTGTTTATATCAGCTTGTGTAGAAGCATTTCATTGTAAACATCAAATTTGATCAAACAGTTGTTTGTATTCCTTAAGGGACCAGTTGGGTCAGAATCCTTAAGAAGAGACGGTTAGTCTGTGTATGTTAGTCACCAGCAGTTTCTAGTGCAGTTGTAATCAGTTTGGTTATAGTGGATTAAGTCCTTGTGTATAAGGCGAAATCACCTTGGCGGGTGGACTGGATTAACTTGATAGTTTTCAATTGAACCAGGATATATCGTGTGTCTTTCTCTATTGCTAGTTTTTTTGTGATCTTTGTTTGAGTTTCACAAAAAGCTTTCATTTTAAAAACCCAATTCAAACCCCCCTTTCTTGTGTTTTTCTCACACCTTCAAAAGGTCCACACTGATAAGAAACCCAGAAAACCGGGTAGGTTGAAGGTCAGAGTTTCCTGCAAAAACCCATCCCCTCTCATATGTGGGTTCTACTCTTGGACGGAGGCATCCTAGAAGGTCCTCAGTATCATGGACTCTCAGGTTGAGAAATGATGATTCGTTCACCATTTCTAGTTTGGCATAATCACCAATCAAGGAGGTCTCAACTGATTCATAATGAACGGTCTCCAGAGTCATAAGCTCTCTAAGTCGACACTCTGACATGCACAAGACACGCAAGTCAGAATATCTCCCAAGGAAACCTCGTCTGAATGTGGATTTTGTGTAAACCAAATGTACCAAGATGCTACACAGGCCACACTACTCTCCACTCTAATCCTAAGTATATACTCAAGTCTGGGTATTGGGCTTGTCTCTCATGGAACCAACCCACCCAACAACATAGCGGCAGCTGAGCAAATATGCTAACAATAATCAAATGCAAAAAATGCGGTAAAACAATATTATACAACAAATAATGCACATAAATAAACACTCAATGAAACAGAAACAGACAAGCACTAGGATTGACTCGCATAGGGAACCAAATATTATGGGTTTGATCCCCAGCAGAGTCGCCAGCTGTCGCAACTGCGAAAAACAACCGACGGAAAAAATAGAAGAGTCGCCACCGAACCTAATTTATCTCAGTGGAGGGAAAGGAAACGATCGAAGAAAACCTCGAAAAAGGGAAAGCCATGGTCATCGCAACCATAGTCTGGGTTTGGGAGTCGGTTACGTGAGAGAAAGGTATTAGCACCCCCTCGCGTCCGTTGTACTCAACGGGGTCCACGCTTGTTGTCTAATCAAAGGGTGTGTTATCTAAAGCCTATTGCTAAACAGAAACAAAAATGAACAAAAATGAGACTCGATAGGACTTCACCGTCCTAGGCCTACGTATTCCCTCGTGCAATGGGAAAGTCAGAGTCAACGTAGTTTGAAGGACTACGGGTGATGGTGGAAGGTTGCTCGCCAAGACATCGTCGTCTTGTGCCTACATATCCTCAATCGGACAAGAAAGAGGAAATCAGAGCAGTCGTAGTTTGACGTATGAAACCACAGATTGGTTAAGTGTTTTTTTATGAGGGACGTTAGATTCGCATTCCGGCCGCTACGGTCGATGCCTGTTTGCGACAGAATGGAAATAACGCACTCTTTTCTGAAAATGATTTGAAACCCATCCCGAAGGATAAAACGATTTTCATTTGGTTTTTGTTTTTTAGACAGACGTAAGTTAAGTTAGTTTGAAACTCGTATCGCACTAAAGTTTATGACATAGGATCGAATGCATTGCAAGATAGACCCAAGACGAGACATATGCAAAACACCCTAGACAAGGTAAGAAGGGACTCCCGCTTCTCACTTCCCATGTACTTAAGGCTCGTGGCGCACAATACTCGTTGTATTTATTAAGTGTTTTTGATTTGTTTTGAGATGAGAAGGGAGAGGACTCAAAGGGTGAAAAGAAAACAACTAGGGGAAACTAGATCTTTTGTCATGCACAATGGTCCTAAAGTTGGGATAGAAAGGGAATTTCTACCTAATGTTAGCATGCAAAGAGATAAACCTAAGGTTAAGGTTTGAAAGGGACTATCCTAATTGTTATCATGCAAAGGATTGAAAGACTAATGTCTATCCTACTCCAAGCTTAATCAAAAATTAAGTTGGACTAGGGAATCCTATGGGGAACATGCAAAAACAAACTAAAACCAAGAGAAACAAGCTAAAAACAGTAGCAACAACAACGCTTCAGCACCAATACAGTAGTAAAACCCAACATACAAGCAAGACAGCTTTTAACAGCACATATTTCCAGGCAGAATTAGGTGTAAAAGGCAGCAAACAGAATGGATGCACAATTAACAGCATGTGAAACTCCAAATCAACAGGTGTAAAAGGTCAGGCAGCAACACTTCAAGACAAATGCATATGGAAAGGCATCAATCATGCACAATCATGTAACAACACAATATCAAGTATGCATCCAAGGTTGATCAATCAATGATGAACATGTCATATATCCAAGCACAATCGTGTATCAAAAGAATCGCACACAAACATGCCTTCACATTTAAACAGAAGCATATGAGTTGCAAACATGCACAACCACCATGCAAGAATGAATGCTTCACATGCATAGACAAATTAAGCATAAAGCGATTAAGCATGAACGAAATCAAAGACATTGCATACTTGAACATTCTCCAAAAGCATCACGGATAATTCAACAGATCAACAATTAATCGCTTGAAACGAACACACAATCATTGTATAGAAAGCAAACATGAACATGAATCATATATCCAGCAATGCAAACATCAAGAACAAGCAATCACAGTGGCACAAAGGATTATGCATCATGATCATCACCTTAAGATTAAAAAACAAAAGAATCATGCACATGCGTTACGGAAACCAAAAGTCACGTGTCGAAGAATCGCATTCAAACCATCATATGAGGTGAAACAACTCAAGAATAATCCACAACTCAACATCATATCAATCCATGAAGTTTAGAGATGTCAAGGAATCCAAACAAACAAGAAAAAGCAAGAAAAGCACATTCTGTCCCAGTGGTAATTGATTACCCTAATTGAGGTAATCGGTTACTCTGTTTAAGATTGGCCAAAAACATTAAAATTAGGCAGGGTAATCGATTACCCTGATTGTGGTAATCGATTACCACTGAGACAATGGCAGAAATTCAACTTTGAAAAGCACTTTTTAGCAGCAAATGACTTATGCAATTATCCAAATGATCATGTAATCAATTATGCATGAAATTCACATCAAATATCAGTAATCAAACACTAATTGCATCAATCAACTAACAAGATCATAAATCAAATCAAGCAAATGGATCGAATCACATTGAAAGCCATGGATCTACATTGCATAAGTTGAAATTAAGCTAGATCAAGCATAGATCTAACAAAAACCAACCTACAAATCTGAGACTAGCTTTGGTAAGTGTTGCAAACGAAAATTGATGAATCAAAGCAAGAAATCCAGAGATCTATAAAGCTTTATCAAGAACACTTGAAGATCCAAGCAATAATCCACAAATAAGCAAAAGCTCTCCAAGAAGTGATTCCAAAACCTTGAATCTGAATTCAAACAAGTTGCTACTGCAGAATTGAACCAAGAATGAGAAGGTGATGGAGGTTTAGCTTAAGAATTTACAAATTCCAATGAAGAATTTGTGAATCTATGAATATGGAGCTTTGGTGAGAGGTTGAAGATGAAGATGGAGAATGAAAAGTGAGAGAGAATTGAGAGCAAATTCTGAAAATGAGGGTGAAAAATGAGAGTGAATGAGTGAGGTTTGGAGCAAATGTGGTTAAATAACCCGTAGGCTAGGGATCAAAATGTGGTTTGGAGTGTGGGTTAGTAAGAGGAATGGAAATTAGGAGTGGAATTAGGAATGGAGCATTTGAATTATGGAGGGAAATGGTGAAAAATTGTGTAAATGAATCAATTCTAGATCCTTCTAATGATGCACATGGGAAAGCACATGATCATTATTGGCTCCAAATTCTGCAGTGCTGAAAAATGAACAAAATTTGCAAATTTTTCCTAAAGTAATTGATTACCCATATTATGATAATCGACTACCCTATTCAAAAATTCAAATTTTGGCGCCATAATGAGGGAAACTAGAAGAACCGCATATCGCCACCTATTTTGAGCTTTGTTAGGCCTCTGGAACTTGTCATTTGATATTTCTACTGAATCATGCCTGAAATATGCTGTGAATTCCTTTCCGCACTCGAAATATCCTACTGGAAAAATACTGTCAGGTGCCGAAACGCTGAGCAAAAGAAGGTGACTGAACCTATGATAATCAAATCATCTAATGAGCAAAATAAATGCTTGAAAAGACATTGACGACTATCCGTTTAGCTCTGTATACAGCTGAAATGTCCTCTAAACTGGATAAAACGCTGAGGTGCGAGAAATAAACCTTGATCCCATGTAGTAGAGCCGATGCAATGCATAAATGATGATGCAAATGAAATGAAGCATAAGCTAGACATATCAAGAAAAAGAGGGCAAATTTTGGGGTGTTACAACCTTCCCTCTTGCGTAATTGACTCCCGAACCTAGAATTTGGTTGCGATGACCATTTTCTTATCTCCTAAAAGGTTTTATCGATATTTTCCTATTCCTTCCTTGGAATGAATAAAGTTTGGTGGCGACTCTCTTTCGAACGTTTTTGCCGCGTCTATCGCGAGGATCGTATTTTTCGAGGTACGACACCTACGTCGAGGACGTTCTAGAGTGCTGGCCCAACCCGTTAGGGCCAGTAAAAAACACATTCCCCACGTGCTCCTCACCCGAGGATACGCCACCAACCGACTCGCACGCCCCGTGGAACCTTTCTGCCCTTCCCAATGGGTAAGTCCATCCCATAATCAAAGAATGCAGAGCGGTTGACCCAGGACGATGAGCATGAGCAGCTCATCCATGCATCCACGTAGGAATCCTGGCAGTCATCAGTTGTGGGCTTGGATACTTAGCCAATAATAAATACCATTGGCCCAGCGCTGGGGGCTCACTATAAAAACCCTTATTTCCAGGAGGGTCAAGTATTTTGTTCTTACCCTTTCTTGCTTACCTCTTCACCCAAACTAACTTAAGCATCGAAGTGTCTGCAGGTAGAACCCCTCTCTTCGCAAACCGTTTAAGTCCACTAACGTGATGTCGGCCACCTACCTTAGATCAGTGGCGCCGTTAGTGGGAATCTTGTTTCTCCATCTTTTCTTTCCTTGAAACCGAGATCAAAACAAAATACTTCAAAAACCAATCATGGCCGATCAACACGACAACAATAGTCACGAAACCATCCTCTCACTCGCCCATGATGCCAACAAAAACAACGATAAGCCAATTCTGGAGGAAGACACTCCTACGAGGAGAGACGGACGCACTGCCTCCCCCTCCTCCGATAATGTTGACGATAATGACGTCCAGTACGTCGACACCCCCAAAGTCCAAAATGCTCTGAAGAAGATGCCGAAGAAGTTCCAGCCAATCCCAGTGTCGGCCAACATCAACCCGACCATGGCGGCCCTGGCCGCGGTTCTTAACTAGACCAACACGGAGATCTATCAACAAAATGAGAGATCAGAGCATTGGAGAAAGACTGCCTTCCATGCTCTCCCCAGCGGAGACACCAACAGTATGAGTCTCAAAGCCCGTCGCTATAATGACCTGGCCGCCGCCAGCAGTTGACGAGGACACATCCCCTAAAGCGCAACCGTACTCTTCCCTGTGAGGACCGTCGCCTCCCGGTTTCCAAGAAGAGCAAAGCTAGCGGACGACCAGACAACAGTCGTTCGCCCCTGCGCAAACTAAATGGTCGACTGAGGGACTCACCGCCATGCGACATTGATAGCTGTAACACCCCAAAATTTTCCCTCATATTTTACCATCAATAAGTGGCTTATGCTTCACATACATATGCATTTAGGTCATGAACATCATACATGCATCATTGGTTTTCCCAAGGCATGGGATCAAAGGTTTCTATGGTATTGATTGTTCGAAGTAAGGAGAATGAGATATACTTAATCACTCAAGCTACAAAGGCTTCCCATGCCTCAAGACATCATATTTGGTTCACCATTTCATTAGAAGATTGAAATTTACAAGAAACTTGAAGAGAATCACTCTCTCCTATCTTTGGTCCTCAGATTGGGGTTTTGCTTATTTGTGTATGTGGAACCCTCAAGGGCAAGGATCTTGAACCCTCAACATCATCATATCACATATAACTTCTTGGTTCAAGGGATTCTCAATTCTCTTCAGAGGAATTAGGGTTTTGACCATTGGTCAACATCTCCTATCTTTTTGGGTCAAAATTAGGGTTTTGCCTAAAATCAGTTTATTTATGATTCTTTGAGTAAAACTTGATTCCATGGTATTCTATATGTTCTCAAGTATCCATGAGTGAAGTATTGACCATCAATTTCATTCAGAAGGGTCTCAATTGGTCAGATGATTGAGAATCAGCTAAATTGGGAACAAAGTCAACTGAGCAGTGAAAAAGTCAACTCCTGACTTTTTGAGGTCAATTTTGTGTTTGACATGTCAAATATGACCAATGGGTGGAATTTGATCAAGAAATATCAAGATAATCATCAAAAATCAAGGATTGTGGAAAGTTTCCATTTTGGGCAAATTAGGGTTTTAGAACTTTCCATTTTTGGCAACTTTTCATGGTTGTGCAGCCAATTTCAAGGCCATTTTTCTCCATGTTCCAAGATTCATTTCATTTTTTGTCAAACATCAAAGTTGTAGTGCTCGTTTCAAGCTTTCAACCCATATAAAGAATGTCTCATTTGGATTCCTAAATCAAAATTATGATCATCCAAAGTCTTGATCTCAAAGATGTAAAACATGAAAGACTTAGAATTTTTTCTAAGTACAAAAACCAGTTTGTGTCATACCAACTTCATGGCCAATTTACGTGATGATCTAAACTTCCTTCCAACTCGTTTCCAACATGGAAATTGCTCTTTTCCATAAGATCTTTCCCTTGATATCAAAAACTCTTAATTTGAACAAACACTTTTCAAGTTATGGTCACTTAAAGTCATGATCTCAAAGTTGTTCAACATGAAAAACTCTTAGAATCTTTTCAAGGTAAAAGTCAGTCTTACACCCATGATTTCAATGGCATTTTTCATCATGTTCTAAGCCTCTAATCCAATTCCATCCAACATCAATGTTATTCTATGCCATTCCCCCTTTCCCATGGTGCAATGATCACACAAATTGACTCCATATTCTTCAAGTTACACAATCTCAAAGTCAGCTCCATGAAGAGTGTTTTCCATCACCACCAACCATGGCATTTCATTCAAATTGCAAGAATATGGCTGTTACACTCTTGACATCCACATCTTACTTCATGTCACTCCTTATTTACCCAAAATGGCCATGCAAAACCTTAATATTTCATGCACATCCTTTACTTTTACCTCATGTAAAAGAAAGAGAAAAAAGAAACTTAGGATGCAAATATTTATTTTCTGACTTGTACCAGCTCACATCAATATCATTATCACCATCATAATGCACCATGATAACAATGATGCACCACACACATGAGAATAACCCGTGCCCCCTCATTCTCCAATTTTCTTTGACCACCCTTGTAACTGAATTCTAACCATGATCAACCACTAACCAAGCTATAACCACCATATATAACTCTCTTAACCACCTCTAACAAAGTTAGTTACAGAGATTAGAGCAAACAGATCCAAAAACTCAATTTCACACCCTCATCTTCAGAGCTTCGAATCTCACTCATCTTGAGAGGTTTTGCCAAGATTTTTCCACTATTGTCATCACCATACTTCCCTCAAGCTTCTGTATGCATTATTTTTCATCTGGAGTCACCACATCACCATATTCGAATTCATCAACTTCATCAAGAACTTGCAATTTCAAGCTAGATTCAAGGAACCTGAGCATTTATTTTGCTCAATGGTGATCTCAAGATAATGCAAGAAGTTTTTAGGGTTTTTAACAAGTGTGAATCACAGCTCTAATAGGTAAGTTTTCTTGGAATCTTGAGCGTCATTTTAGTGCAATCTATGAGGATTTAGGGCATATGAGCAATTGCATCTGAAGCCCTACATTAGTAGGCTCTGTTTATGGTTATAATTTAGGGAAAAATGCGAGATCTTGGATTTTAAGTTTAACTTATTCTTGTTCGGTTAGCATCAAAGAGGCTTCCAATGAAAATTCTAATGGCAGATTTAGAACCAGCATGAAAATCCGAGTAGGGTGGTGGACCTCTTTCCCATTTCTGGGACGTGTCATCATCGCCCACGGTGGTGATCCACCAGAGAAAACGGCCGGAGCTAGGGCTCCGGCGTCTGTAATATTTCAATGTCAGTCAACGGCGTGTGCGTGTTGTCTCGCTATTGGGCCATGTAATAATTGTTAATCCAATGTGTACATTCCTTGCCAGAGTGTGTAATTTTTTTTAGCTCCACCTGTGAGAAGTTGACAGCGCATTAATGAGTGATAAAAAAATCCACGTGCTTATTTTCCTAGATTTTTTATTTTTATTTTCAGAATAATAAATTTAGAAAAAAACTGGTTATTGTATATTCTGAGATGGACCCTGCGCGCAACTTGCTATTCCCACCCCCCTTGCGTCTGGCCCAGTGAATTTGAACTTGGAAATTACTAATGGTGCACCCCCTGAGCATTTACATGTTTTTTTACATTTTATTTTTGATACATGTTCCATTTTTGCATTTTAAAAATATTTTTATTCATCAAAAAATTCTAAAAAAATTCATGGCTGATGCTAAGCATTTTAATTAATTTCCTATAATTTTTTATTCCATTTAAGTTAATAATTGTTTTGGAATTTTGATTCAAAGGTGCACCAATTGACATAGTTTCTACATTAGGGCTTAAAAATTGATTTTTCCTAATTTTTCTTGACCCTAACTTTTGCATCCACTTAGTTACATGACTATGGGACATGTTTATGATCACTTGGGATTTTTTCCATTATTTTTTGGTTCCTTTTGAAGCTCCTTTTGTGACTTGTTTTGATTGGTCCTTGATTGATACTATGTCATATGTTTGGTGTTAATTGAACATCTTTTACACATAATTTTGGGTATATTTTTAGAGCATGTTGAGACAATGAATTCATCATATCATGGCTAAAATCTCATAATTTTTCAAGACTTATAACTATTTTTCATGATTATTTCGTTGCATGTCTAATGCTTTGGTGTGTGCCTAGAATTAGGGTAAACTTGATGATTGTGTGTGACCTCTCTTGAGCCAATTTTCTTGACATGTTTAGGCATATTAAATAGGATATTTTGTGTTCCATTGTGATGCTTTGATATTGATTGTTGATCATGATCTATGTGCTTATCTTGAACCCTAAATGCATACCCGATGTTTGTTCAATGTTTACCTAAGTGATTGGATTTGATGATGCATTTATGCAACCCTTTTGGGGATCTTTTGAACATGGATTTACACTTGATCTAGAATGAGGTAAGCCTTTCCATACCATTTTATAGGTCATTTTATGTGCCTCTAATTGGTGTTATACTTGCATGAATTTGAACATGATTGTGCATAAACTTTGACAACTTCATTTGAGCCATTTGAATGCCATCATTTACTCAACACTTGTGAGTCTTAAGCATGAGATATTATAGGTCATTTTATACTTACTTTTATGCTTATACACTTACTTGACATGACCTTTTCATTCTTTTACTTGAGTGTAAATCTACATGCCTTTAGAAGATGATTAGGGTTGAGTTTGGTCATTACTTGTTCTCACTTCCAAGAGTGCTTTGACATGAAACTTTTGCATTGTTTTGAGGTCACTTTTAAAAATTAAATAGATGAGTTAGATTTTAACTTAGGTCACTTACAAGTCAACTTCATGCTTACTTGTTCATTGTTGTGTCATAAGTGCATGATGCATCATCAAAGTGATATGTTTGTGTAGAATTGCCTAATCTTTTGAACATGACTTGGTGTGGATTTCATAACCATATCTTGACATCCTAAGCCTTACTTTGCCACAATTGTATCATGTACGCTACATACCCAACTGCTACGTTTGGTTTAACTTCATTTGTGTAGCCTTTTAAAGGGTACTTTACATGACTTTTTGATTAACAACTGTCTGTGTGCTAACATGAAGCATAACTTGAATTCTTTTGAATTTCTTAGGATAATAACATGAATGAGACATAGTAGGATGTAGCTACTGCCCCAATAGGGTTCTCACCTTTTTAAAACTCATTTAATTTTGTTAATTGATTGACATTACTTCTAGGATAGTCTTAGGACATTTGCATGAGTATAAGTGGATTGTTTTGCATATTTCTTTCAACTATTCAATAGTTGAGCTTAGTTTGAATTTGATGAACACTTATATCACTTTACATTGACATCAACTCTTATGAGATTCCTCTTTCATCTCACTTATTCTTTTTTACTTCTTTGAATTGTGATTGAATTGCTTAATGTTTACTTGTGTATGATCACATGTTCCGTTAAGGCTCCTAGCTTGAATCTAATTTTGGATTAGGTTCAAAGTAGGATAGACATTAGGTTATCAATCCAAGTATTCTAACATAGGTAAAGACTCCCTTTCATTATCTCAACTATAGGATCAATCATTGCATGACAACTTCTAGGATGGAGATCCCCTTAGATTTCCTTTTAACCATTTGAGTCTCTCTTCTCTCTCTAAAGATAAAGCAAAAACACTTAACGAATATTGTAAGTGGAGTGCACCACGAACCTTAAGCACATGGGGAATGATTAGTGAAGGTCTCCTTTACTCTTCTAGGGTGCTTTGGAAACGTTCTGTTGGGGGCGACCTTGCAAAGTATCCGCTCCTATGTCATAGTCTTTAGCACGATACATACCGCAAACAAAACAAATCAAAACACTTTTTCTAAAAGACATAAACAAATTAATCATCTTCCTTCGGGATTCTTTTCTCATCTCACTCCCTCTGATCGTAAGGACACACTGTTTCCGTTCTACCGTAAACAGGTAAACGCGTAAGGCTTCACACAACGAGCGACAACACCTAAACTGCTAGAACGCGAACGTTAGCATCGTCCACCTAAAAAACACCAAACAAACAAGGCCTCCCGTAGTAGGTCGAACTACGACTGATCTTATTTCCTCTCTCTCTCTCCTCTGATTGAGGATACGTAGGCACAAGAAGATGATGTCTTGGTGAGTAACCTTCCCCCATCCACACGTAGTCCTCCGAACTACGTTGACTCTGACTTTCCCATTGCGAGGGAAAATGTAGGCCTAGGACGGAAAAGTCCTATCGAGTCACCTTTCGTGCTTTTTCCCCTCTCTTCTCTGTTTCTCATTCTATTCTTTTCCAGTTAGCAGTGGAGCTTCAGATACGTACACCATTTGATCAGAATAACAAGCGTGGATCCCATCGAGTAAGATGGATGCATAGGGGTGTTAATACCTTCCTCTCATGTAACCGACTCCCGAACCCAGACTATGGTTGCGATGACCGTGTCTTTTCCCTTTTTAGGTTTTCTTCGATTGTTTCCTTTCCCTGTGTCGGGATAAATAATGTTCGGTGGCGACTCTTCTATTTTTTTTGCCAGTTATTTTTCGTGTTGCGATAGCTGGTGACTTTGCTGTGGACTCTGGTTACCTAAGCAAGTCAATCCTAGCGGTTGTTTGTTTTCGGTTATTGGGTGCTTATTTGTATGTTTTATCTTCTTTATTTATGGCTTTTATTGCACGTATTAATTTTATCTGCTTTATTACATTTCATTACTGCCATATATGTACTGGACTATGCTAGGTTGCTGGTTTTCTTTGGTGGGCAGAGTGTTTTGAGAGATAAGCCCACTACCCAGGATTGAGTGTACACACAGGTTTTAAAGTGGATAGTCATGTCGCTTGCGTGGTGGTGACCATGTATAGTGTTCACGAGACCCACAACTAGATGAGGTTCCTTTGAGAGATATTCTATACTGCATGTTGATGCACGTCATAGGATGTTTCCATTGTGAGCTGTCGACTCTGGTGACCATTCCTGAGGACTCAGTTGAGGCACTCCTCTAAAGGGGTAATAATATAAAACCAGAAATGATGAACGCATTATTGCTTCTTGCTCCGAGGACCCAAAAATGGGGACTTGCTATAGGATGACCTTTTTGAGGGGGAATCGGTGGAGGCACTCCTCGATTGGCGATAATACTGTACCAGGAAGGATGAATGTATTATTGCTTCTCGACCTCAGTGCCAGAAACTGAGGATCCTTCGTTTTAGAACCCACATGTGAGCGGGGATGGGTGTTTACAGGTTTGTAGGAAGCTTTGACCTCCAACTTACCCGGTTATCTGGTATTCTTACTGAAGTGAACAGTTGATCCTATTATATTCAATCATTTGTTATTTCATGTGCATACCCTAACATTTCTGTTTTTTCATTTCCAGGTTTATATCTTACTCTCGATTCTAGTCAACGAGTTTCTACAGGGATATATACTGAGAAAAAGAAAAATATCATCATCTACAAGTTTCCTAAGCCAAATCTAGGCCCCATTAACAACTTGAAGGCTTTGGGGAATCCTGATGTGTTGGGAGTTTTCAAGGAGAAGTACGGATGTATCCTATCTTTTGTTCATAACATTAGTGATTATAAGTACATGGGTATTCACACGTTGATACAGTTCTACGATCCTTCTTTGAGGTGTTTCACATTTCCAGACTATCTATTGGTCCCAACCCTAGAGGAGTATGCAAGTATCTTGGGGATTTCCATCAAGGACAGCGCACCGCTCTTTAGCTCCAAGAAAGATCCTGAGTTTGAGGATGTGTCCAATGCTCTTTATTTGAGCAAATCAACGTTGGAAGCTAACATAGCCAGTAAAGGAGGTTTTCAGGGTTATCATCTGGGTTACTTGACGAAGAAATCTCAAGAGGCCGATGAAGCCAAAAGATGGACTACTTTCAACATAATATTGGCCCTCTGTGTGTACGGTATTGTCCTATTCCCGAATGCGTCTGACTTCGTTGATGTGGACGCTATCCGAATATTTACGATGGAGAATTCGGGGCCAACTTTATTGGGGGATCTTTATCATTAAGTGCATAATAGAAACGAGAAAAGAAGAGGAGGAGTTGTTCATTATTGTGCACCTCTCTTTTACAAATGGTTTGCAAACCGTCTACCTCATTCGGGCGGTTTTGTGGATACCAAGGATTCTCTGGAGTGGTGTAAAAAACTGATCGGTTTGGCCTCCAAAGATATTGTTTGGAAAGATCATGGGTTGCTTTGTAAGGATATCATTCACAGTTGTGGTGAGTTCCCGAATATGCCGTTGCTAGGGAGGAAATGAGGAATCAATTATAACCCCTCTTTGGCTATCAGACAATTTGGGTACGCTTTGACAGGTCCACCAATCAAAGGGAAATCGAAGAGCTCAAAGTCCAAGCTTCAATAAAGAAGGCAAAACTAAGAGATGTCTTTGGAGATGATGACAACGCAGAGCATATTGGTAAGCTAAAATAGGGAATTATGAAGAGAAACAAGCTGATCAAGGGGTTGATAGAGCGACCGACTCATCCTGATACCGAAGCACTTCTCGAGGAAGTCAGGTGTAGTTTGTATGGACTAGGGGTTTGGGAATGAATTGTCTCTGTATTTCTGTGTGTTGCTTATTGTGATTACCATCAGGCTTGTAGATGCAATCACCTATGGTTGTACCAGACATATTTGTATGAATCTCTGAAGTATGATGAGATTTTTGTTTCAGTAATATTTGTTTCAACAATATTCTCTCAGCAATGTTTGTTCCAGCTATTTTCTCCGCAATATCTATCTATTCCAGTAATATCTTCTCAGCAATGTATTTGATTCCTCGCCTGGTTGAAACTGGAATCAAAGTATTGAAATACCTTGGAAATGATTAAACATGACATGTGCATGCATTCACGCATTTCATTTTGCATAACATGTGTTTACATTTGGATTTCTTACCTTGTTTGATTGAACAGGCAGGATTGCTGACTCTTACCTTCACCGTTACTCAACACGCCAGAATCAACAGAGAGCAATGGAGCAGATTCAAGTAGAGTTGAAGGAAGTACAAAGCCAAATGGGGCAAGTCATGGTGGACGTGCAAGCTTTGTTTCAGGATCAGAAAGTGCTGAGGGAGGAAGTAAATCAACTGAAGACTCATATGGGCCTGATTATGGAAGTTGTGAGAAACATGTTAAGAAAGAAAGGCAATCCCATGAGGCTGTAGCAGAAATTGTCATTCCTCGCTTGCCTATGGGATCTCTCCCAAAGTGTGATTTACCTTGCGGATTTTCTGCACAACCTAAGGTTCCAGATTTTCCCCGGCAGCAGCTATCTCCTATTTCCCAAGACAATCCCAAGATTAAGAAGTACGCACAGAGGCCGAAGAAGCCTGAAAGGATCTTTGATCCACTTCCTATGCCTTATGCTCAGGTGTTGAGGCACATTCTCCAGCTTCAATTGGTTGAACTTCGAACGCTGGCTTCGCTTACTGGCATTCCCCCACCAGGCTATGACGCAAATATCTATTGTGATTTTCATTCTGGAGCGCCGGGGCACGGTGTTGAAAAATGCAGGGCCTTTTAACATATTGTCCAGGATCTGATCGATTCAAAGGCAATTGAATTCACACCGAGCGACATGAGCGTACAAGGTGGTCTTATTCCTACTGCTGCAAAAGAAGTGAATATCCCTGTTTTCTCTCCTGAAGCTACATCAAGTCAGAGGCATATCTTGCAGTCCTTGGTTTTAGAATCTCCATGCCAGCAATTGTTGCCTGTTCCTCGACCAGGTCTGAGGAGGAAAGTGTCTGAGCAAGAGGAACGCCCAAATCGGTATCAGCAATAGACTAGCTCCCAGAAGATTCGACAGAGGACAAGAAAGAGACATTTTGCAGTGCTACCAAAGTTGTACAGTCATGTATTGCCAGATCTGGTCAAAAGAGGATTGATAATTCCAAAGAAACCAGATCCAGTCATTCCTCCATATCCACTGGGGTTTAATGCCAACGTCCGATGTGGCTACCATGGTGGGGCACAGGGGCATTCAACTGAAGATTGTCAGGCACTCCTGCATAAGGTGCAAGATCTGATTGATGCTGAGGTCATTACTCTCACTACAGACGGACTATGCATTAATTGAAGCCTCCCGAGTGGGCACTGGGGACTGCAAGGACATCATCAGAAGCAATTGTCATACCCTAAATTTTGACCAAAAGATTTCCCATCATTGTGCAAATAATCACCATAATATGGATGTACCTTCATGCGTCATCAATCTTCTCAAAGGTTGTTTAGCATTCACTCTAATCAAGAATTAAGGTTTTGGACCCTCTCAAAGTACTCAGACAAAGGATCAATCAAGAATGGACATGATCCTCAACTTTTCAAACCTCTCAATCATCCATGAAGTATCAAGAGGTCTCCCACATCAAGGATTAAGCATGAGAATGTAACCCTTCTAGCTAATTAAGCCTCAAGATCATATGTGTCACCAAATTAAACTTTTGGTCGACCAAGGCCTCCAAAGGTAAATTTTCATCTGGGCATGAGCCAATACATCAAAACATGATCTAAAAAGCTCAAAGGGACCTCATGGATCCAATCATAAGTTCAAAATAGCCGCAGGGGATGTATTCATAAAAAATCAGGAATTAGGGCTTCTTGACCTAATTCACCCCTAAGTTGACTTTTGGAGCAATGCATGAGCCAAGCCCTAAAGAAATGTTTTGAAGACCTCAAATATCTTATATTGATCCTCTTAAAAGTTCAAATTGACACAAATAACCTGATTCAGGAGCAATAAAAAGATTCAAATTCATCTGAACCACAAACTAGGGTTTTTGAGAAAAAGTCAACCATATCTTTGACTTTTGACCAAGACATGATCTCAAGCCTTGGGACATGATTGAAGACACTCTAAAACACCTATGGAATCCATCTAGTAGGTTTGAATTAGGTCAAGAACTTGATTTCATAGAAAATCAAAAAGTTTGAAATTAATCTAACAAAAAGTCAACTGTGCCAAAAAACCAAGTTTGACTTTTGGGATTTCTTGACAAACATGGCTTCTCTAAGTAAAAAACAATGTTAACTTATGGTTTGAATCATCATCCATCAAGAAAAATCAAGAAAAGTAGGGTTACTTACAAAAGGGGCAACCATAAGAAACATGAATTTTCACAAAGTCATGATAAAAAGTGATTTTTACCCAACTTTGTAAGGCCATAACTTGTGATCCAAGTAACCTCTTTCTTCCATCCAAAGCTCAAATGAAAGCTCTCATTACATACTTCAAGATTTTCAACTACAACATATTTCAAATCCATATGGATTTTGAGTTATGGATTGATCAAAATCACAAGAATTGGAAATTGGACATTTTTCAAACACTTGGTGAAATTTTGGACAGAATCAGTTTGCATTTTTTTCCAACATTGGGGCCATTTTTCATTATGATCCAAGATGATTCAAGACCAAAGTTAAACATCAAAGTTGAAGTATTATAAAGGGGCTTTCTAAAAAGTACAAGAGCCTCCCATGATTCAACTTGAGCAAGAAGTTATAAGCCTTTAAAAAAGGCACTTTTCGCCCTGCCTACACAATAGCATTGATACATAACTTGTATTCCACGATTTCTTGAGCCAATTTTGGACACTTGCATCATTTTATTTCTGTCTAAAATCAACATGAATGATGAAGAATCTGATCACAAGGCCTCACAAGTCAAGAAGCCTATCACTTAGGCATGTGATCTTTAAAGATGCAATTCCAAAAATTCAATTTTGTTTCATGGCATTCAAGAGATGCATTGAGGTGGCATGTACTGAGTCATTGTTAATTAAAGGAGTCAAGCCTTATCTCTACATCAGAAGACTCATAGCCTGCACACTACCCTCATGTCAATGGCTAGAGGAGACCTGAGATTCTTTTACACAACCATTGGATAATAGGGTGATCAACCCCAAATCACTATTAATCCCAAAATAAACTTGCTCTACTATAAATAGGGATCCTTTATGATCAGTTTGAGTACACCAAAGCATAACAACACATGCTCTTCTTCATTTCACTCTCAAAAACAGAAATTGCTTCTTTTTAAAGTAACATGCAAATTTTTCAATAGGAAGCAATTCTATTAAAACCAATGGTGTAGACACATCATATACATCATATGTAAGCTATCCAAACACTTCTCACACATCTGTAACCTCAGAATCACAAAGCTCAAAATCAAACTCAGGTTTGTTTGCAGTTGAGTTTCCACAAAGTGATTGTTTCAATCCATTCCAAGCTTCCAAACACCTTACATAAGGTCCATTGAAGCTGTCCAAGTCATCAAACAACATTTGTAACACCTCCAACACACAATTCGATTTCTTCTTGCAAGAGGTAAGCCGAATCTCTCAAACTCTATGATCCATGCATCATAAATGTGTTTTCAAGTTACAAACATGTTTCTGCACTTATGTAGAGTGTTTCTGTCATACCCTAAATTTTGACCACTAGATTTCCCATCATTGTGAAAATCATCACCACAATATGGATGTACCTTCATACCTCATCAATCCTCTCAAAGATTGTTGAGCACTCACTACAATCAAGAATTAGGGTTTTGAACCCTCTCAGAGTACTCAGACAAAGGATCAATCAAGAATGGACATGATCCTCAACTTTTCAAACCTCTAAAACATCCATGAAGGATCAAGGGGTCTCCCATATGAAGAATTAAGCATGAAAATGTAACCTCTTAAGTTAATTAAGCGTCAAGATCATCAGTGTCACCAAATTAGGGTTTTGGTCGACCAAGGCCTCCAGGGAGAAATCTTCATCTGGGCATGGGCTAATACTTCAAAACATGATCCAAGAAGCTCAAAGGGACCTCATGGACCCAATCACAAGTTCAAAGTAGCCTCAGGGGATGCATTCATCAAAAATTAGGAATTAGGGTTTCTTGACCTAATTCACCCTTAAGTTGACTTTTGAAGCAAGGCATGAGCCAAGACCTCAAGAAGTGTTTTGAAGACCTCCAATACATCATATTGATCCATTTAGAAGATTGGATTGATTCAAGGAACTTGGTTCATAAGCAATACAAGGATTCAAATTCATCTGGACCAATTAGGGTTTTCAGATGAAAAGTTAAATGTACCTTTTACTTTTAACCAAGACATAATCCCAAACCTTGGGGCAAGATTCAAGACACTCTAAAACACCTATGGAATCCATCGATTAAGTTTAAATTAGGTCAAGAACTTAATTTCATAGAGGATCACAAAGTTGGAAATTCATCTGACAAAAAGTCAACTATGCCAAAAAATCAAGTTTGACTTTTTGAATTTCTTGACAAACAAGGTTTCCCTAAGTACAAAACAATGTTAACTTATGGTTTGGATCATCATCCATCAAGAAAAATAAAGAAAAGTAGGGTTACTTGCAAATGGGGCAACCTTAAGAAACATGAATTTTCACTAAGTCATGAAAAAAAAGTGATTTTTACCCAACTTCGAAAGGCCATAACTTGTGATCCAAGTAACCTTTTTCTTCCATCCAAAGCTCAAATGAAATATCTCATTACATACTTCAAGATTGTCAACTACAACATGTTTTAAATCCTTATGGATTTTGAGTTATGGATTGATTAAAATCACAAGAATTGGAAAATGGACATTTTTCAAACACTTAGTGAAATTTTGGACAAAATCTGCTTGCATTTTTTTCCAACTTTGGTGCCATTTTTCATTATGATCCAAGATAATTCAAGACCAAAGTTAAACATCAAAGTTGAAGTATTATAAAGGGGCTTTCTAAAAAGTACAAGAGCCTCTCATGATTCAACTTGAGAAAGAAGTTATAAGCCTTCAAAAATGTCACTTTTCACCATGCCTACACAATAGCATTGGTACATACCTTGTATTCCACGATTTCTTGAGCCAATTTTGGACACTTGCATCATTTTATTTCTGTCCAAAATCAACATGAATGATGAAGAATCTGATCACAAGGCCTCACAAGTCAAGAAGCCTATCACTTAGGCATGTGATTTTTAAAGATGCAATTTCAAAACTTCAATTTTGTTTCAAGGCATTCAAGAGATGCATTGAGGTGGCATGTACTGAGTCATTGTTAATTAAAGGAGTCAAGCCTTATCTCTGCATCAGAAGACTCATAGCCTGAACACTACCCTCAAGTCAATGGCTTGAGGAGACTTGAGATTCTTTTGCACAACCATTGGATAATAGGGTGATCAACCCCCAATCACTATTAATCCCAAAACAAACTTGATCTACTATAAATAGGGATCCTTTAAGATCAGTTTGAGTACACCAAAGCATAACAACACACGCTATTCTTTATTTCACTCTCAAAAACCAGAAATTGCTTCCTTTTCAACGAACATGCAAATTTTTCAATAGGAAGAAATTCTATTAAAACCAATGGTGTAGACACATCATATACATCATATTTAAGCTATCCAAACACTTCTCACACATCTGTAACCTCAGAATCACAAAACTCAAAATCAAACTCAGGTTTGTTTGTAGTTGAGTTTCCACAAAGTGATCCAGGTTGTTTCAATCCATTCCAAGCTTCCAAACACCTTACATAAGATCCATTGAAGCTGTCCAAGTCATCAAACAACATTTGTAACACCTCCAACACACAATTTGATTTCTTCTTGCAAGAGGTAAGCCTGATCTCTGAAACTCTATGATCTATGCATCATAAATGTGTTTTCAAGTTACAAACATGTTTCTGCACTTATGTAGAGTGTTTCTGTCATACCCTAAATTTTGACCACAAGATTTACCATCATTGTGCAAATCATCACCACAATATTGATGTACCTTCATACCTCATCAATCCTCTCAAAGATTGTTGAGTATTCACTACAATCAAGAATTAGGGGTTTGAACCCTCTCAGAGTACTCAGACAGAGGATCAATCAAGAATGGACATGATCCTCAACTTGTAAAACCTCTAAAACATCCATGAAGGATCAAGGGGTCTCCCACATCAAGAATTAAGCATGAAAATTCAACCTCTCAAGTTAATAAAGCCTCAAGATCATCAGTGTCACCAAATTAGGGTTTTGGTAGACCAAGGCCTCCAGGGAGAATTCTTCATTTAGGTATGGGCTAATACTTCAAAACATGATCCAAGAAGCTCAAAGGGACCTCATGGACCCAATCACAAGTTCAAAGTAGCCTTAGGGGACGCATTCATTAAAAATCAGGAATTAGGGTTTCTTGACCTAATTCACACTTAAATTGATTTTTGAAGCAAGGCATGAGCCAAGACCTCAAGAAGTGTCTTGAAGACCTGTAATACATCATATTGATCGATTTACAAGATTGGATTGATTCAAGGAAATTGGTTCATAAGCAATACAAGGATTCAAATTCATCTGGACCAATTAGGGTTTTCTAATGAAAAGTCAACTCTACCTTTGACTTTTGACCAAGACATAATCCCAAACCTTGGGGCATGATTCAAGAAATTCTAAAACACTTATGTAATCCATCGATTAAGTTTGAATTAGGTCAAGAACTTGATTTCATAGAGGATCACAAAGTTTGAAATTCATCTGACAAAAAGTCAACTGTGCCAAAAAATCAAGTTTGACTTTTTGAATTTCTTGACAAACAAGGTTTCGCTAAGTCAAAAACAATGTTAAATTATGGTTTCGATCATCATCCATCAAGAAAAATCAAGAAAAGTAGGGTTACTTGTAAAAGGGGCAACCTTAAGAAACATGAATTTTCACTAAGTCATGAAAAAAACTGATTTTTACCCAACTTTGCAAGGCCATAACTTGTGATCCAAGTAACCTTTTTCTTCCATCCAAAGCTCAATTGAAAGCTCTCATTACATACTTCAAGATTGTCAATTACAACATATTTCAAATCCTTCTGGATTCTGAGTTATGGATTGATCAAAATCACAAGAATTGGAAAATGGACATTTTTCAAACAGTGAAATTTTGGACAGAATCTGTTTGCATTTTTTTTCCAACTTTGGAACCATTTTTCATTATGATCCAAGATAATTCAAGACCAAAGTTAAACATCAAAGTTGAAGTATTATAAAGGGGCTTTCTAAAAAGTACAAGAGCCTCCCATGATTCAACTTGAGCAAGAAGTTATAAGCCTTCAAAAATGTCACTTTTCACCCTGCCTACACAATAGCATTGGTACATAACTTGTATTCCACGATTTCTTGAGCCAATTTTGGACACTTGCATCATTTTATTTCTGTCCAAAATCAACATGAATGATGAAGAATCTGATCACAAGGCCTCACAAGTTAAGAAGCCTATCACTTAGGCATGTGATTTTTTAAAGATGCAATTTCAAAACTTCAATTTTGTTTCAAGGCATTCAAGAGATGCATTGAGGTGGCATGTACTGAGTCATTGTTAATTAAAGGAGTCAAGCCTTATCTCTGCATCAGAAGACTCATAGCCTGAACACTACCCTCAAGTCAATGGCTAGAGGAGACTTGAGATTCTTTTGCACAACCATTGGATAATAGGGTGATCAACCCCCAATCACTATTAATCCCAAAACACACTTGATCTACTATAAATAGGGATCCTTTATGATCAGTTTGAGTACACCAAAGCATAACAACACATGCTCTTCTTCATTTCACTCTCAAAAACCAGAAATTGCTTCCTTTTCAACTAACATGCAAATTTTTCAATAGGAAGCACTTCTATTAAAACCAATGGGGTAGACACATCATATACATCATATGTAAGCTATCCAAACACTTCTCACACATCTGAAACCTCAAAATCACAAAGCTCAAAATCAAACTCAGGTTTGTTTGCAGTTGAGTTTCCACAAAGTGATCCAGGTTGTTTTAATCCATTCCAAGCTTCCAAACACCTTACATAAGGTCCATTGAAGTTGTCCAAGTCATCAAACAACATTTGTAACACCTCCAACACACAATTTGATTTCTTCTTGCAAGAGGTAAGCCTGATCTCTGAAACTCTATGATCTATGCATCATAAATGTGTTTTCAAGTTACAAACATGTTTCTGCACTTATGTAGAGTGTTTCTGTCATACCCTAAATTTTGACCACAAGATTTACCATCATTGTGAAAATCATCACCACAATGTTGATGTACCTTCATACCTCATCAATCCTCTCAAAGATTGTTGAGTATTCACTACAATCAAGAATTAGGGGTTTGAACCCTCTCAGAGTACTCAAACAGAGGATCAATCAAGAATCGACATGATCCTCAACTTGTAAAACCTCTAAAACATCCATGAAGGATCAAGGGGTCTCCCACATCAAGAATTAAGCATGAAAATTCAACCTCTCAAGTTAATCAAGCCTCAAGATCATCAGTGTCACCAAATTAGGGTTTTGGTTGACCAAGGCCTCCAGGGAGAATTCTTCATCTAGGTATGGGATAATACTTCAAAACATGATCCAAGAAGCTCAAAGGTACCTCATGGACCCAATCACAAGTTCAAAGTAGCCTCAGGGGACGCATTCATCAAAAATCAGGAATTAGGGTTTCTTGACCTAATTCACCCTTAAGTTGACTTTTGAAGCAAGGCATGAGCCAAGACCTCAAGAAGTGTTTTGAAGACCTCTAATACATCATATTGATCGATTTACAAGATTGGATTGATTCAAGGAACTTGGTTCATAAGCAATACAAGGATTCAAATTCATCTGGACCAATTAGGGATTTCTAATGAAAAGTCAACTCTACCTTTGACTTTTGACCAAGACATAATCCCAAACCTTGGGGCATGATTCAAGACACTCTAAAACAGTTATGTAATCCATCGATTAAGTTTGAATTAGGTCAAGAACTTGATTTCATAGAGGATCACAAAGTATGAAATTCATCTGACAAAAAGTCAACTGTGCCAAAAAATCAAGTGTGACTTTTTGAATTTCTTGACAAACAAGGTTTCCCTAAGTCAAAAACAATGTTAAATTATGGTTTCGATCATCATCCATCAAGAAAAATCAAGAAAAGTAGGGTTACTTGCAAAAGGGGCAACCTTAAGAAACATGAATTTTCACTAAGTCATGAAAAAAATTGATTTTTACCCAACTTTGCAAGGCCATAACTTGTGATCCAAGTAACCTTTTTCTTCCATCCAAAGCTCAATTGAAAGCTCTTATTACATACTTCAAGATTGTCAACTACAACATATTTCAAATCCTTCTGGATTCTGAGTTATGGATTGATCAAAATCACAAGAATTGGAAAATGGACATTTTTCAAACAGTGAAATTTTGGACAGAATCTGTTTGCATCTTTTTTCCAACTTTGGAACCATTTTTCATTATGATCCAAGATAATTCAAGACCAAAGTTAAACATCAAAGTTGAAGTATTATAAAGGGGCTTTCTAAAAAGTACAAGAGCCTCCCATGATTCAACTTGAGCAAGAAGTTATAAGCCTTAAAAAATGTCACTTTTCACCCTGCCTACACAATAGCATTGGTACATAACTTGTATTCCACGATTTCTTGAGCCAATTTTGGACACTTGCATCATTTTATTTCTGTCCAAAATCAACATGAATGATGAAGAATCTGATCACAAGGCCTCACAAGTTAAGAAGCCTATCACTTAGGCATGTGATTTTTAAAGATGCAATTTCAAAACTTCAATTTTGTTTCAAGGCATTCAAGAGATGCATTGAGGTGGCATGTACTGAGTCATTGTTAATTAAAGGAGTCAAGCCTTATCTCTGCATCAGAAGACTCATAGCCTGAACACTACCCTCAAGTCAATGGCTAGAGGAGACTTGAGATTCTTTTGCACAACCATTGGATAATAGGGTGATCAACCCCCAATCACTATTAATCCCAAAACACACTTGATCTACTATAAATAGGGATCCTTTATGATCAGTTTGAGTACACCAAAGCATAACAACACATGCTCTTCTTCATTTCACTCTCAAAAACCAAAAATTGCTTCCTTTTCAACTAACATGCAAATTTTTCAATAGGAAGCACTTCTATTAAAACCAATGGGGTAGACACATCATATACATCATATGTAAGCTATCCAAACACTTCTCACACATCTGAAACCTCAGAATCACAAAGCTCAAAATCAAACTCAGGTTTGTTTGCAGTTGAGTTTCCACAAAGTGATCCAGGTTGTTTTAATCCATTCCAAGCTTCCAAACACCTTACATAAGGTCCATTGAAGTTGTCCAAGTCATCAAACAACATTTGTAACACCTCCAACACACAATTTGATTTCTTCTTGCAAGAGGTAAGCCTGATCTCTGAAACTCTATGATCTATGAATCATAAATGTGTTTTCAAGTTACAAACATGTTTCTGCACTTATGTAGAGTGTTTCTGTCATACCCTAAATTTTGACCACAAGATTACCATCATTGTGAAAATCATCACCACAATGTTGATGTACCTTCATACCTCATCAATCCTCTCAAAGATTGTTGAGTATTCACTACAATCAAGAATTAGGGGTTTGAACCCTCTCAGAGTACTCAAACAGAGGATCAATCAAGAATCGACATGATCCTCAACTTGTAAAACCTCTAAAACATCCATGAAGGATCAAGGGGTCTCCCACATCAAGAATTAAGCATGAAAATTCAACCTCTCAAGTTAATCAAGCCTCAAGATCATCAGTGTCACCAAATTAGGGTTTTGGTTGACCAAGGCCTCCAGGGAGAATTCTTCATCTAGGTATGGGATAATACTTCAAAACATGATCCAAGAAGCTCAAAGGTACCTCATGGACCCAATCACAAGTTCAAAGTAGCCTCAGGGGACGCATTCATCAAAAATCAGGAATTAGGGTTTCTTGACCTAATTCACCCTTAAGTTGACTTTTGAAGCAAGGCATGAGCCAAGACCTCAAGAAGTGTCTTGAAGACCTCTAATATAACATATTGATCGATTTACAAGATTGGATTGATTCAAGGAACTTGGTTCATAAGCAATACAAGGATTCAAATTCATCTGGACCAATTAGGGATTTCTAATGAAAAGTCAACTCTACCTTTGACTTTTGACCAAGACATAATCCCAAACCTTGGGGCATGATTCAAGACACTCTAAAACAGTTATGTAATCCATCGATTAAGTTTGAATTAGGTCAAGAACTTGATTTCATAGAGGATCACAAAGTTTGAAATTCATCTGACAAAAAGTCAACTGTGCCAAAAAATCAAGTTTGACTTTTTGAATTTCTTGACAAACAAGGTTTCCCTAAGTCAAAAACAATGTTAAATTATGGTTTCGATCATCATCCATCAAGAAAAATCAAGAAAAGTAGGGTTACTTGCAAAAGGGGCAACCTTAAGAAACATGAATTTTCACTAAGTCATGAAAAAAACTGATTTTTACCCAACTTTGCAAGGCCATAACTTGTGATCCAAGTAACCTTTTTCTTCCATCCAAAGCTCAATTGAAAGCTCTTATTACATACTTCAAGATTGTCAACTACAACATATTTCAAATCCTTCTGGATTCTGAGTTATGGATTGATCAAAATCACAAGAATTGGAAAATGGACATTTTTCAAACAGTGAAATTTTGGACAGAATCTGTTTGCATCTTTTTTCCAACTTTGGAACCATTTTTCATTATGATCCAAGATAATTCAAGACCAAAGTTAAACATCAAAGTTGAAGTATTATAAAGGGGCTTTCTAAAAAGTACAAGAGCCTCCCATGATTCAACTTGAGCAAGAAGTTATAAGCCTTCAAAAATGTCACTTTTCACCCTGCCTACACAATAGCATTGGTACATAACTTGTATTCCACGATTTCTTGAGCCAATTTTGGACACTTGCATCATTTTATTTCTGTCCAAAATCAACATGAATGATGAAGAATCTGATCACAAGGCCTCACAAGTTAAGAAGCCTATCACTTAGGCATGTGATTTTTAAAGATGCAATTTCAAAACTTCAATTTTGTTTCAAGGCATTCAAGAGATGCATTGAGGTGGCATGTACTGAGTCATTGTTAATTAAAGGAGTCAAGCCTTATCTCTGCATCAGAAGACTCATAGCCTGAACACTACCCTCAAGTCAATGGCTAGAGGAGACTTGAGATTCTTTTGCACAACCATTGGATAATAGGGTGATCAACCCCCAATCACTATTAATCCCAAAACACACTTGATCTACTATAAATAGGGATCCTTTATGATCAGTTTGAGTACACCAAAGCATAACAACACATGCTCTTCTTCATTTCACTCTTAAAAACCAAAAATTGCTTCCTTTTCAACTAACATGCAAATTTTTCAATAGGAAGCACTTCTATTAAAACCAATGGGGTAGACACATCATATACATCATATGTAAGCTATCCAAACACTTCTCACACATCTGAAACCTCAGAATCACAAAGCTCAAAATCAAACTCAGGTTTGTTTGCAGTTGAGTTTCCACAAAGTGATCCAGGTTGTTTTAATCCGTTCCAAGCTTCCAAACACCTTACATAAGGTCCATTGAAGTTGTCCAAGTCATCAAACAACATTTGTAACACCTCCAACACACAATTTGATTTCTTCTTGCAAGAGGTAAGCCTGATCTCTGAAACTTTATGATCTATGAATCATAAATGTGTTTTCAAGTTACAAACATGTTTCTGCACTTATGTAGAGTGTTTCTGTCATACCCTAAATTTTGACCACAAGATTTACCATCATTGTGAAAATCATCACCACAATGTTGATGTACCTTCATACCTCATCAATCCTCTCAAAGATTGTTGAGTATTCACTACAATCAAGAATTAGGGGTTTGAACCCTCTCAGAGTACTCAAACAGAGGATCAATCAAGAATCGACATGATCCTCAACTTGTAAAACCTCTAAAACATCCATGAAGGATCAAGGGGTCTCCCACATCAAGAATTAAGCATGAAAATTCAACCTCTCAAGTTAATCAAGCCTCAAGATCATCAGTGTCACCAAATTAGGGTTTTGGTTGACCAAGGCCTCCAGGGAGAATTCTTCATCTAGGTATGGGATAATACTTCAAAACATGATCCAAGAAGCTCAAAGGTACCTCATGGACCCAATCACAAGTTCAAAGTAGCCTCAGGGGACGCATTCATCAAAAATCAGGAATTAGGGTTTCTTGACCTAATTCACCCTTAAGTTGACTTTTGAAGCAAGGCATGAGCCAAGACCTCAAGAAGTGTCTTGAAGACCTCTAATACAACATATTGATCGATTTACAAGATTGGATTGATTCAAGGAACTTGGTTCATAAGCAATACAAGGATTCAAATTCATCTGGACCAATTAGGGATTTCTAATGAAAAGTCAACTCTACCTTTGACTTTTGACCAAGACATAATCCCAAACCTTGGGGCATGATTCAAGACACTCTAAAACAGTTATGTAATCCATCGATTAAGTTTGAATTAGGTCAAGAACTTGATTTCATAGAGGATCACAAAGTATGAAATTCATCTGACAAAAAGTCAACTGTTCCAAAAAATCAAGTTTGACTTTTTGAATTTCTTGACAAACAAGGTTTCCCTAAGTCAAAAACAATGTTAAATTATGGTTTCGATCATCATCCATCAAGAAAAATCAAGAAAAGTAGGGTTACTTGCAAAAGGGGCAACCTTAAGAAACATGAATTTTCACTAAGTCATGAAAAAAACTGATTTTTACCCAACTTTGCAAGGCCATAACTTGTGATCCAAGTAACCTTTTTCTTCCATCCAATGCTCAATTGAAAGCTCTTATTACATACTTCAAGATTGTCAACTACAACATATTTCAAATCCTTCTGGATTCTGAGTTATGGATTGATCAAAATCACAAGAATTGGAAAATGGACATTTTTCAAACAGTGAAATTTTGGACAGAATCTGTTTGCATCTTTTTTCCAACTTTGGAACCATTTTTCATTATGATCCAAGATAATTCAAGACCAAAGTTAAACATCAAAGTTGAAGTATTATAAAGGGGCTTTCTAAAAAGTACAAGAGCCTCCCATGATTCAACTTGAGCAAGAAGTTATAAGCCTTCAAAAATGTCACTTTTCACCCTGCCTACACAATAGCATTGGTACATAACTTGTATTCCACGATTTCTTGAGCCAATTTTGGACACTTGCATCAATTTATTTCTGTCCAAAATCAACATGAATGATGAAGAATCTGATCACAAGGCCTCACAAGTTAAGAAGCCTATCACTTGGGCATGTGATTTTTAAAGATGCAATTTCAAAACTTCAATTTTGTTTCAAGGCATTCAAGAGATGCATTGAGGTGGCATGTACTGAGTCATTGTTAATTAAAGGAGTCAAGCCTTATCTCTGCATCAGAAGACTCATAGCCTGAACACTACCCTCAAGTCAATGGCTAGAGGAGACTTGAGATTCTTTTGCACAACCATTGGATAATAGGGTGATCAACCCCCAATCACTATTAATCCCAAAACACACTTGATCTACTATAAATAGGGATCCTTTATGATCAGTTTGAGTACACCAAAGCATAACAACACATGCTCTTCTTCATTTCACTCTTAAAAACCAAAAATTGCTTCCTTTTCAACTAACATGCAAATTTTTCAATAGGAAGCACTTCTATTAAAACCAATGGGGTAGACACATCATATACATCATATGTAAGCTATCCAAACACTTCTCACACATCTGAAACCTCAGAATCACAAAGCTCAAAATCAAACTCAGGTTTGTTTGCAGTTGAGTTTCCACAAAGTGATCCAGGTTGTTTTAATCCATTCCAAGCTTCCAAACACCTTACATAAGGTCCATTGAAGTTGTCCAAGTCATCAAACAACATTTGTAACACCTCCAACACACAATTTGATTTCTTCTTGCAAGAGGTAAGCCTGATCTCTGAAACTTTATGATCTATGAATCATAAATGTGTTTTCAAGTTACAAACATGTTTCTGCACTTATGTAGAGTGTTTCTGTCATACCCTAAATTTTGACCACAAGATTTACCATCATTGTGAAAATCATCACCACAATGTTGATGTACCTTCATACCTCATCAATCCTCTCAAAGATTGTTGAGTATTCACTACAATCAAGAATTAGGGGTTTGAACCCTCTCAGAGTACTCAAACAGAGGATCAATCAAGAATCGACATGATCCTCAACTTGTAAAACCTCTAAAACATCCATGAAGGATCAAGGGGTCTCCCACATCAAGAATTAAGCATGAAAATTCAACCTCTCAAGTTAATCAAGCCTCAAGATCATCAGTGTCACCAAATTAGGGTTTTGGTTGACCAAGGCCTCCAGGGAGAATTCTTCATCTAGGTATGGGATAATACTTCAAAACATGATCCAAGAAGCTCAAAGGTACCTCATGGACCCAATCACAAGTTCAAAGTAGCCTCAGGGGACGCATTCATCAAAAATCAGGAATTAGGGTTTCTTGACCTAATTCACCCTTAAGTTGACTTTTGAAGCAAGGCATGAGCCAAGACCTCAAGAATTGTCTTGAAGACCTCTAATACAACATATTGATCGATTTACAAGATTGGATTGATTCAAGGAACTTGGTTCATAAGCAATACAAGGATTCAAATTCATCTGGACCAATTAGGGATTTCTAATGAAAAGTCAACTCTACCTTTGACTTTTGACCAAGACATAATCCCAAACCTTGGGGCATGATTCAAGACACTCTAAAACAGTTATGTAATCCATCGATTAAGTTTGAATTAGGTCAAGAACTTGATTTCATAGAGGATCACAAAGTATGAAATTCATCTGACAAAAAGTCAACTGTGCCAAAAAATCAAGTTTGACTTTTTGAATTTCTTGACAAACAAGGTTTCCCTAAGTCAAAAACAATGTTAAATTATGGTTTCGATCATCATCCATCAAGAAAAATCCAGAAAAGTAGGGTTACTTGCAAAAGGGGCAACCTTAAGAAACATGAATTTTCACTAAGTCATGAAAAAAACTGATTTTTACCCAACTTTGCAAGGCCATAACTTGTGATCCAAGTAACCTTTTTCTTCCATCCAATGCTCAATTGAAAGCTCTTATTACATACTTCAAGATTGTCAACTACAACATATTTCAAATCCTTCTGGATTCTGAGTTATGGATTGATCAAAATCACAAGAATTGGAAAATGGACATTTTTCAAACAGTGAAATTTTGGACAGAATCTGTTTGCATCTTTTTTCCAACTTTGGAACCATTTTTCATTATGATCCAAGATAATTCAAGACCAAAGTTAAACATCAAAGTTGAAGTATTATAAAGGGGCTTTCTAAAAAGTACAAGAGCCTCCCATGATTCAACTTGAGCAAGAAGTTATAAGCCTTCAAAAATGTCACTTTTCACCCTGCCTACACAATAGCATTGGTACATAACTTGTATTCCACGATTTCTTGAGCCAATTTTGGACACTTGCATCATTTTATTTCTGTCCAAAATCAACATGAATGATGAAGAATCTGATCACAAGGCCTCACAAGTTAAGAAGCCTATCACTTAGGCATGTGATTTTTAAAGATGCAATTTCAAAACTTCAATTTTGTTTCAAGGCATTCAAGAGATGCATTGAGGTGGCATGTACTGAGTCATTGTTAATTAAAGGAGTCAAGCCTTATCTCTGCATCAGAAGACTCATAGCCTGAACACTACCCTCAAGTCAATGGCTAGAGGAGACTTGAGATTCTTTTGCACAACCATTGGATAATAGGGTGATCAACCCCCAATCACTATTAATCCCAAAACACACTTGATCTACTATAAATAGGGATCCTTTATGATCAGTTTGAGTACACCAAAGCATAACAACACATGCTCTTCTTCATTTCACTCTCAAAAACCAAAAATTGCTTCCTTTTCAACTAACATGCAAAATTTTCAATAGGAAGCACTTCTATTAAAACCAATGGGGTAGACACATCATATACATCATATGTAAGCTATCCAAACACTTCTCACACATCTGAAACCTCAGAATCACAAAGCTCAAAATCAAACTCAGGTTTGTTTGCAGTTGAGTTTCCACAAAGTGATCCAGGTTGTTTTAATCCATTCCAAGCTTCCAAACACCTTACATAAGGTCCATTGAAGTTGTCCAAGTCATCAAACAACATTTGTAACACCTCCAACACACAATTTGATTTCTTCTTGCAAGAGGTAAGCCTGATCTCTGAAACTCTATGATCTATGAATCATAAATGTGTTTTCAAGTTACAAACATGTTTCTGCACTTATGTAGAGTGTTTCTGTCATACCCTAAATTTTGACCACAAGATTTACCATCATTGTGAAAATCATCACCACAATGTTGATGTACCTTCATACCTCATCAATCCTCTCAAAGATTGTTGAGTATTCACTACAATCAAGAATTAGGGGTTTGAACCCTCTCAGAGTACTCAGACAGAGGATCAATCAAGAATCGACATGATCCTCAACTTGTAAAACCTCTAAAACATCCATGAAGGATCAAGGGGTCTCCCACATCAAGAATTAAGCATGAAAATTCAACCTCTCAAGTTAATCAAGCCTCAAGATCATCAGTGACACCAAATTAGGGTTTTGGTTGACCAAGGCCTCCAGGGAGAATTCTTCATCTAGGTATGGGATAATACTTCAAAACATGATCCAAGAAGCTCAAAGGTACCTCATGGACCCAATCACAAGTTCAAAGTAGCCTCAGGGGACGCATTCATCAAAAATCAGGAATTAGGGTTTCTTGACCTAATTCACCCTTAAGTTGACTTTTGAAGCAAGGCATGAGCCAAGACCTCAAGAAGTGTCTTGAAGACCTCTAATACAACATATTGATCGATTTACAAGATTGGATTGATTCAAGGAACTTGGTTCATAAGCAATAGAAGGATTCAAATTCATCTGGACCAATTAGGGATTTCTAATGAAAAGTCAACTCTACCTTTGACTTTTGACCAAGACATAATCCCAAACCTTGGGGCATGATTCAAGACACTCTAAAACAGTTATGTAATCCATCGATTATGTTTGAATTAGGTCAAGAACTTGATTTCATAGAGGATCACAAAGTTTGAAATTCATCTGACAAAAAGTCAACTGTGCCAAAAAATCAAGTTTGACTTTTTGAATTTCTTGACAAACAAGGTTTCCCTAAGTCAAAAACAATGTTAAATTATTGTTTCGATCATCATCCATCAAGAAAAATCAAGAAAAGTAGGGTTACTTGCAAAAGGGGCAACCTTAAGAAACATGAATTTTCACTAAGTCATGAAAAAAACTGATTTTTACCCAACTTTGCAAGGCCATAACTTGTGATCCAAGTAACCTTTTTCTTCCATCCAAAGCTCAATTGAAAGCTCTTATTACATTCTTCAAGATTGTCAACTACAACATATTTCAAATCCTTCTGGATTCTGAGTTATGGATTGATCAAAATCACAAGAATTGGAAAATGGACATTTTTCAAACAGTGAAATTTTGGACAGAATCTGTTTGCATCTTTTTTCCAACTTTGGAACCATTTTTCATTATGATCCAAGATAATTCAAGACCAAAGTTAAACATCAAAGTTGAAGTATTATAAAGGGGCTTTCTAAAAAGTACAAGTGCCTCCCATGATTCAACTTGAGCAAGAAGTTATAAGCCTTCAAAAATGTCACTTTTCACCCTGCCTACACAATAGCATTGGTACATAACTTGTATTCCAAGATTTCTTGAGCCAATTTTGGACACTTGCATCATTTTATTTCTGTCCAAAATCAACATGAATGATGAAGAATCTGATCACAAGGCCTCACAAGTTAAGAAGCCTATCACTTAGGCATGTGATTTTTAAAGATGCAATTTCAAAACTTCAATTTTGTTTCAAGGCATTCAAGAGATGCATTGAGGTGGCATGTACTGAGTCATTGTTAATTAAAGGAGTCAAGCCTTATCTCTGCATCAGAAGACTCATAGCCTGAACACTACCCTCAAGTCAATGGCTAGAGGAGACTTGAGATTCTTTTGCACAACCATTGGATAATAGGGTGATCAACCCCAAAATCACTATTAATCCCAAAACACACTTGATCTACTATAAATAGGGATCCTTTATGATCAGTTTGAGTACACCAAAGCATAACAACACATGCTCTTCTTCATTTCACTCTCAAAAACCAAAAATTGCTTCCTTTTCAACTAACATGCAAATTTTTCAATAGGAAGCACTTCTATTAAAACCAATGGGGTAGACACATCATATACATCATATGTAAGCTATCCAAACACTTCTCACACATCTGAAACCTCAGAATCACAAAGCTCAAAATCAAACTCAGGTTTGTTTGCAGTTGAGTTTCCACAAAGTGATCCAGGTTGTTTTAATCCATTCCAAGCTTCCAAACACCTTACATAAGGTCCATTGAAGTTGTCCAAGTCATCAAACAACATTTGTAACACCTCCAACACACAATTTGATTTCTTCTTGCAAGAGGTAAGCCTGATCTCTGAAACTCTATGATCTATGAATCATAAATGTGTTTTCAAGTTACAAACATGTTTCTGCACTTATGTAGAGTGTTTCTGTCATACCCTAAATTTTGACCACAAGATTTACCATCATTGTGAAAATCATCACCACAATGTTGATGTACCTTCATACCTCATCAATCCTCTCAAAGATTGTTGAGTATTCACTACAATCAAGAATTAGGGGTTTGAACCCTCTCAGAGTACTCAGACAGAGGATCAATCAAGAATCGACATGATCCTCAACTTGTAAAACCTCTAAAACATCCATGAAGGATCAAGGGGTCTCCCACATCAAGAATTAAGCATGAAAATTCAACCTCTCAAGTTAATCAAGCCTCAAGATCATCAGTGTCACCAAATTAGGGTTTTGGTTGACCAAGGCCTCCAGGGAGAATTCTTCATCTAGGTATGGGATAATACTTCAAAACATGATCCAAGAAGCTCAAAGGTACCTCATGGACCCAATCACAAGTTCAAAGTAGCCTCAGGGGACGCATTCATCAAAAATCAGGAATTAGGGTTTCTTGACCTAATTCACCCTTAAGTTGACTTTTGAAGCAAGGCATGAGCCAAGACCTCAAGAAGTGTCTTGAAGACCTCTAATACAACATATTGATCGATTTACAAGATTGGATTGATTCAAGGAACTTGGTTCATAAGCAATACAAGGATTCAAATTCATCTGGACCAATTAGGGATTTCTAATGAAAAGTCAACTCTACCTTTGACTTTTGACCAAGACATAATCCCAAACCTTGGGGCATGATTCAAGACACTCTAAAACAGTTATGTAATCCATCGATTAAGTTTGAATTAGGTGAAGAACTTGATTTCATAGAGGATCACAAAGTTTGAAATTCATCTGACAAAAAGTCAACTGTGCCAAAAAATCAAGTTTGACTTTTTGAATTTCTTGACAAACAAGGTTTCCCTAAGTCAAAAACAATGTTAAATTATGGTTTCGATCATCATCCATCAAGAAAAATCAAGAAAAGTAGGGTTACTTGCAAAAGGGGCAACCTTAAGAAACATGAATTTTCACTAAGTCATGAAAAAAACTGATTTTTACCCAACTTTGCAAGGCCATAACTTGTGATCCAAGTAACCTTTTTCTTCCATCCAAAGCTCAATTGAAAGCTCTTATTATATACTTCAAGATTGTCAACTACAACATATTTCAAATCTTTCTGGATTCTGAGTTATGGATTGATCAAAATCACAAGAATTGGAAAATGGACATTTTTCAAACAGTGAAATTTTGGACAGAATCTGTTTGCATCTTTTTTCCAACTTTGGAACCATTTTTCATTATGATCCAAGATAATTCAAGACCAAAGTTAAACATCAAAGTTGAAGTATTATAAAGGGGCTTTCTAAAAAGTACAAGAGCCTCCCATGATTCAACTTGAGCAAGAAGTTATAAGCCTTCAAAAATGTCACTTTTCACCCTGCCTACACAATAGCATTGGTACATAACTTGTATTCCACGATTTCTTGAGCCAATTTTGGACACTTGCATCATTTTATTTCTGTCCAAAATCAACATGAATGATGAAGAATCTGATCACAAGGCCTCACAAGTTAAGAAGCCTATCACTTAGGCATGTGATTTTTAAAGATGCAATTTCAAAACTTCAATTTTGTTTCAAGGCATTCAAGAGATGCATTGAGGTGGCATGTACTGAGTCATTGTTAATTAAAGGAGTCAAGCCTTATCTCTGCATCAGAAGACTCATAGCCTGAACACTACCCTCAAGTCAATGGCTAGAGGAGACTTGAGATTCTTTTGCACAACCATTGGATAATAGGGTGATCAACCCCCAATCACTATTAATCCCAAAACACACTTGATCTACTATAAATAGGGATCCTTTATGATCAGTTTGAGTACACCAAAGCATAACAACACATGCTCTTCTTCATTTCACTCTCAAAAACCAAAAATTGCTTCCTTTTCAACTAACATGCAAATTTTTCAATAGGAAGCACTTCTATTAAAACCAATGGGGTAGACACATCATATACATCATATGTAAGCTATCCAAACACTTCTCACACATCTGAAACCTCAGAATCACAAAGCTCAAAATCAAACTCAGGTTTGTTTGCAGTTGAGTTTCCACAAAGTGATCCAGGTTGTTTTAATCCATTCCAAGCTTCCAAACACCTTACATAAGGTCCATTGAAGTTGTCCAAGTCATCAAACAACATTTGTAACACCTCCAACACACAATTTGATTTCTTCTTGCAAGAGGTAAGCCTGATCTCTGAAACTCTATGATCTATGAATCATAAATGTGTTTTCATGTTACAAACATGTTTCTGCACTTATGTAGAGTGTTTCTGTCATACCCTAAATTTTGACCACAAGATTTACCATCATTGTGAAAATCATCACCACAATGTTGATGTACCTTCATACCTCATCAATCCTCTCAAAGATTGTTGAGTATTCACTACAATCAAGAATTAGGGGTTTGAACCCTCTCAGAGTACTCAAACAGAGGATCAATCAAGAATCGACATGATCCTCAACTTGTAAAACCTCTAAAACATCCATGAAGGATCAAGGGGTCTCCCACATCAAGAATTAAGCATAAAAATTCAACCTCTCAAGTTAATCAAGCCTCAAGATCATCAGTGTCACCAAATTAGGGTTTTGGTTGACCAAGGCCTCCAGGGAGAATTCTTCATCTAGGTATGGGATAATACTTCAAAACATGATCCAAGAAGCTCAAAGGTACCTCATGGACCCAATCACAAGTTCAAAGTAGCCTCAGGGGACGCATTCATCAAAAATCAGGAATTAGGGTTTCTTGACCTAATTCACCCTTAAGTTGACTTTTGAAGCAAGGCATGAGCCAAGACCTCAAGAAGTGTCTTGAAGACCTCTAATACAACATATTGATCGATTTACAAGATTGGATTGATTCAAGGAACTTGGTTCATAAGCAATACAAGGATTCAAATTCATCTGGACCAATTAGGGATTTCTAATGAAAAGTCAACTCTACCTTTGACTTTTGACCAAGACATAATCCCAAACCTTGGGGCATGATTCAAGACACTCTAAAACAGTTATGTAATCCATCGATTAAGTTTGAATTAGGTCAAGAACTTGATTTCATAGAGGATCACAAAGTTTGAAATTCATCTGACAAAAAGTCAACTGTGCCAAAAAATCAAGTTTGACTTTTTGAATTTCTTGACAAACAAGGTTTCCCTAAGTCAAAAACAATGTTAAATTATGGTTTCGATCATCATCCATCAAGAAAAATCAAGAAAAGTAGGGTTACTTGCAAAAGGGGCAACCTTAAGAAACATGAATTTTCACTAAGTCATGAAAAAAACTGATTTTTACCCAACTTTGCAAGGCCATAACTTGTGATCCAAGTAACCTTTTTCTTCCATCCAAAGCTCAATTGAAAGCTCTTATTACATACTTCAAGATTGTCAACTACAACATATTTCAAATCCTTCTGGATTCTGAGTTATGGATTGATCAAAATCACAAGAATTGGAAAATGGACATTTTTCAAACAGTGAAATTTTGGACAGAATCTGTTTGCATCTTTTTTCCAACTTTGGAACCATTTTTCATTATGATCCAAGATAATTCAAGACCAAAGTTAAACATCAAAGTTGAAGTATTATAAAGGGGCTTTCTAAAAAGTACAAGAGCCTCCCATGATTCAACTTGAGCAAGAAGTTATAAGCCTTCAAAAATGTCACTTTTCACCCTGCCTACACAATAGCATTGGTACATAACTTGTATTCCACGATTTCTTGAGCCAATTTTGGACACTTGCATCATTTTATTTCTGTCCAAAATCAACATGAATGATGAAGAATCTGATCACAAGGCCTCACAAGTTAAGAAGCCTATCACTTAGGCATGTGATTTTTAAAGATGCAATTTCAAAACTTCAATTTTGTTTCAAGGCATTCAAGAGATGCATTGAGGTGGCATGTACTGAGTCATTGTTAATTAAAGGAGTCAAGCCTTATCTCTGCATCAGAAGACTCATAGCCTGAACACTACCCTCAAGTCAATGGCTAGAGGAGACTTGAGATTCTTTTGCACAACCATTGGATAATAGGGTGATCAACCCCCAATCACTATTAATCCCAAAACACACTTGATCTACTATAAATAGGGATCCTTTATGATCAGTTTGAGTACACCAAAGCATAACAACACATGCTCTTCTTCATTTCACTCTCAAAAACCAAAAATTGCTTCCTTTTCAACTAACATGCAAATTTTTCAATAGGAAGCACTTCTATTAAAACCAATGGGGTAGACACATCATATACATCATATGTAAGCTATCCAAACACTTCTCACACATCTGAAACCTCAGAATCACAAAGCTCAAAATCAAACTCAGGTTTGTTTGCAGTTGAGTTTCCACAAAGTGATCCAGGTTGTTTTAATCCATTCCAAGCTTCCAAACACCTTACATAAGGTCCATTGAAGTTGTCCAAGTCATCAAACAACATTTGTAACACCTCCAACACACAATTTGATTTCTTCTTGCAAGAGGTAAGCCTGATCTCTGAAACTCTATGATCTATGAATCATAAATGTGTTTTCATGTTACAAACATGTTTCTGCACTTATGTAGAGTGTTTCTGTCATACCCTAAATTTTGACCACAAGATTTACCATCATTGTGAAAATCATCACCACAATGTTGATGTACCTTCATACCTCATCAATCCTCTCAAAGATTGTTGAGTATTCACTACAATCAAGAATTAGGGGTTTGAACCCTCTCAGAGTACTCAGACAGAGGATCAATCAAGAATCGACATGATCCTCAACTTGTAAAACCTCTAAAACATCCATGAAGGATCAAGGGGTCTCCCACATCAAGAATTAAGCATGAAAATTCAACCTCTCAAGTTAATCAAGCCTCAAGATCATCAGTGTCACCAAATTAGGGTTTTGGTTGACCAAGGCCTCCAGGGAGAATTCTTCATCTAGGTATGGGATAATACTTCAAAACATGATCCAAGAAGCTCAAAGGTACCTCATGGACCCAATCACAAGTTCAAAGTAGCCTCAGGGGACGCATTCATCAAAAATCAGGAATTAGGGTTTCTTGACCTAATTCACCCTTAAGTTGACTTTTGAAGCAAGGCATGAGCCAAGACCTCAAGAAGTGTCTTGAAGACCTCTAATACAACATATTGATCGATTTACAAGATTGGATTGATTCAAGGAACTTGGTTCATAAGCAATACAAGGATTCAAATTCATCTGGACCAATTAGGGATTTCTAATGAAAAGTCAACTCTACCTTTGACTTTTGACCAAGACATAATCCCAAACCTTGGGGCATGATTCAAGACACTCTAAAACAGTTATGTAATCCATCGATTAAGTTTGAATTAGGTGAAGAACTTGATTTCATAGAGGATCACAAAGTTTGAAATTCATCTGACAAAAAGTCAACTGTGCCAAAAAATCAAGTTTGACTTTTTGAATTTCTTGACAAACAAGGTTTCCCTAAGTAAAAAACAATGTTAAATTATGGTTTCGATCATCATCCATCAAGAAAAATCAAGAAAAGTAGGGTTACTTGCAAAAGGGGCAACCTTAAGAAACATGAATTTTCACTAAGTCATGAAAAAAACTGATTTTTACCCAACTTTGCAAGGCCATAACTTGTGATCCAAGTAACCTTTTTCTTCCATCCAAAGCTCAATTGAAAGCTCTTATTATATACTTCAAGATTGTCAACTACAACATATTTCAAATCTTTCTGGATTCTGAGTTATGGATTGATCAAAATCACAAGAATTGGAAAATGGACATTTTTCAAACAGTGAAATTTTGGACAGAATCTGTTTGCATCTTTTTTCCAACTTTGGAACCATTTTTCATTATGATCCAAGATAATTCAAGACCAAAGTTAAACATCAAAGTTGAAGTATTATAAAGGGGCTTTCTAAAAAGTACAAGAGCCTCCCATGATTCAACTTGAGCAAGAAGTTATAAGCCTTCAAAAATGTCACTTTTCACCCTGCCTACACAATAGCATTGGTACATAACTTGTATTCCACGATTTCTTGAGCCAATTTTGGACACTTGCATCATTTTATTTCTGTCCAAAATCAACATGAATGATGAAGAATCTGATCACAAGGCCTCACAAGTTAAGAAGCCTATCACTTAGGCATGTGATTTTTAAAGATGCAATTTCAAAACTTCAATTTTGTTTCAAGGCATTCAAGAGATGCATTGAGGTGGCATGTACTGAGTCATTGTTAATTAAAGGAGTCAAGCCTTATCTCTGCATCAGAAGACTCATAGCCTGAACACTACCCTCAAGTCAATGGCTAGAGGAGACTTGAGATTCTTTTGCACAACCATTGGATAATAGGGTGATCAACCCCCAATCACTATTAATCCCAAAACACACTTGATCTACTATAAATAGGGATCCTTTATGATCAGTTTGAGTACACCAAAGCATAACAACACATGCTCTTCTTCATTTCACTCTCAAAAACCAAAAATTGCTTCCTTTTCAACTAACATGCAAATTTTTCAATAGGAAGCACTTCTATTAAAACCAATGGGGTAGACACATCATATACATCATATGTAAGCTATCCAAACACTTCTCACACATCTGAAACCTCAGAATCACAAAGCTCAAAATCAAACTCAGGTTTGTTTGCAGTTGAGTTTCCACAAAGTGATCCAGGTTGTTTTAATCCATTCCAAGCTTCCAAACACCTTACATAAGGTCCATTGAAGTTGTCCAAGTCATCAAACAACATTTGTAACACCTCCAACACACAATTTGATTTCTTCTTGCAAGAGGTAAGCCTGATCTCTGAAACTCTATGATCTATGAATCATAAATGTGTTTTCATGTTACAAACATGTTTCTGCACTTATGTAGAGTGTTTCTGTCATACCCTAAATTTTGACCACAAGATTTACCATCATTGTGAAAATCATCACCACAATGTTGATGTACCTTCATACCTCATCAATCCTCTCAAAGATTGTTGAGTATTCACTACAATCAAGAATTAGGGGTTTGAACCCTCTCAGAGTACTCAGACAGAGGATCAATCAAGAATCGACATGATCCTCAACTTGTAAAACCTCTAAAACATCCATGAAGGATCAAGGGGTCTCCCACATCAAGAATTAAGCATGAAAATTCAACCTCTCAAGTTAATCAAGCCTCAAGATCATCAGTGTCACCAAATTAGGGTTTTGGTTGACCAAGGCCTCCAGGGAGAATTCTTCATCTAGGTATGGGATAATACTTCAAAACATGATCCAAGAAGCTCAAAGGTACCTCATGGACCCAATCACAAGTTCAAAGTAGCCTCAGGGGACGCATTCATCAAAAATCAGGAATTAGGGTTTCTTGACCTAATTCACCCTTAAGTTGACTTTTGAAGCAAGGCATGAGCCAAGACCTCAAGAAGTGTCTTGAAGACCTCTAATACAACATATTGATCGATTTACAAGATTGGATTGATTCAAGGAACTTGGTTCATAAGCAATACAAGGATTCAAATTCATCTGGACCAATTAGGGATTTCTAATGAAAAGTCAACTCTACCTTTGACTTTTGACCAAGACATAATCCCAAACCTTGGGGCATGATTCAAGACACTCTAAAATAGTTATGTAATCCATCGATTAAGTTTGAATTAGGTGAAGAACTTGATTTCATAGAGGATCACAAAGTTTGAAATTCATCTGACAAAAAGTCAACTGTGCCAAAAAATCAAGTTTGACTTTTTGAATTTCTTGACAAACAAGGTTTCCCTAAGTCAAAAACAATGTTAAATTATGGTTTCGATCATCATCCATCAAGAAAAATCAAGAAAAGTAGGGTTACTTGCAAAAGGGGCAACCTTAAGAAACATGAATTTTCACTAAGTCATGAAAAAAACTGATTTTTACCCAACTTTGCAAGGCCATAACTTGTGATCCAAGTAACCTTTTTCTTCCATCCAAAGCTCAATTGAAAGCTCTTATTATATACTTCAAGATTGTCAACTACAACATATTTCAAATCTTTCTGGATTCTGAGTTATGGATTGATCAAAATCACAAGAATTGGAAAATGGACATTTTTCAAACAGTGAAATTTTGGACAGAATCTGTTTGCATCTTTTTTCCAACTTTGGAACCATTTTTCATTATGATCCAAGATAATTCAAGACCAAAGTTAAACATCAAAGTTGAAGTATTATAAAGGGGCTTTCTAAAAAGTACAAGAGCCTCCCATGATTCAACTTGAGCAAGAAGTTATAAGCCTTCAAAAATGTCACTTTTCACCCTGCCTACACAATAGCATTGGTACATAACTTGTATTCCACGATTTCTTGAGCCAATTTTGGACACTTGCATCATTTTATTTCTGTCCAAAATCAACATGAATGATGAAGAATCTGATCACAAGGCCTCACAAGTTAAGAAGCCTATCACTTAGGCATGTGATTTTTAAAGATGCAATTTCAAAACTTCAATTTTGTTTCAAGGCATTCAAGAGATGCATTGAGGTGGCGTGTACTGAGTCATTGTTAATTAAAGGAGTCAAGCCTTATCTCTGCATCAGAAGACTCATAGCCTGAACACTACCCTCAAGTCAATGGCTAGAGGAGACTTGAGATTCTTTTGCACAACCATTGGATAATAGGGTGATCAACCCCCAATCACTATTAATCCCAAAACACACTTGATCTACTATAAATAGGGATCCTTTATGATCAGTTTGAGTACACCAAAGCATAACAACACATGCTCTTCTTCATTTCACTCTCAAAAACCAAAAATTGCTTCCTTTTCAACTAACATGCAAATTTTTCAATAGGAAGCACTTCTATTAAAACCAATGGGGTAGACACATCATATACATCATATGTAAGCTATCCAAACACTTCTCACACATCTGAAACCTCAGAATCACAAAGCTCAAAATCAAACTCAGGTTTGTTTGCAGTTGAGTTTCCACAAAGTGATCCAGGTTGTTTTAATCCATTCCAAGCTTCCAAACACCTTACATAAGGTCCATTGAAGTTGTCCAAGTCATCAAACAACATTTGTAACACCTCCAACACACAATTTGATTTCTTCTTGCAAGAGGTAAGCCTGATCTCTGAAACTCTATGATCTATGAATCATAAATGTGTTTTCATGTTACAAACATGTTTCTGCACTTATGTAGAGTGTTTCTGTCATACCCTAAATTTTGACCACAAGATTTACCATCATTGTGAAAATCATCACCACAATGTTGATGTACCTTCATACCTCATCAATCCTCTCAAAGATTGTTGAGTATTCACTACAATCAAGAATTAGGGGTTTGAACCCTCTCAGAGTACTCAAACAGAGGATCAATCAAGAATCGACATGATCCTCAACTTGTAAAACCTCTAAAACATCCATGAAGGATCAAGGGGTCTCCCACATCAAGAATTAAGCATGAAAATTCAACCTCTCAAGTTAATCAAGCCTCAAGATCATCAGTGTCACCAAATTAGGGTTTTGGTTGACCAAGGCCTCCAGGGAGAATTCTTCATCTAGGTATGGGATAATACTTCAAAACATGATCCAAGAAGCTCAAAGGTACCTCATGGACCCAATCACAAGTTCAAAGTAGCCTCAGGGGACGCATTCATCAAAAATCAGGAATTAGGGTTTCTTGACCTAATTCACCCTTAAGTTGACTTTTGAAGCAAGGCATGAGCCAAGACCTCAAGAAGTGTCTTGAAGACCTCTAATACAACATATTGATCGATTTACAAGATTGGATTGATTCAAGGAACTTGGTTCATAAGCAATACAAGGATTCAAATTCATCTGGACCAATTAGGGATTTCTAATGAAAAGTCAACTCTACCTTTGACTTTTGACCAAGACATAATCCCAAACCTTGGGGCATGATTCAAGACACTCTAAAACAGTTATGTAATCCATCGATTAAGTTTGAATTAGGTCAAGAACTTGATTTCATAGAGGATCACAAAGTTTGAAATTCATCTGACAAAAAGTCAACTGTGCCAAAAAATCAAGTTTGACTTTTTGAATTTCTTGACAAACAAGGTTTCCCTAAGTCAAAAACAATGTTAAATTATGGTTTCGATCATCATCCATCAAGAAAAATCAAGAAAAGTAGGGTTACTTGCAAAAGGGGCAACCTTAAGAAACATGAATTTTCACTAAGTCATGAAAAAAACTGATTTTTACCCAACTTTGCAAGGCCATAACTTGTGATCCAAGTAACCTTTTTCTTCCATCCAAAGCTCAATTGAAAGCTCTTATTACATACTTCAAGATTGTCAACTACAACATATTTCAAATCCTTCTGGATTCTGAGTTATGGATTGATCAAAATCACAAGAATTGGAAAATGGACATTTTTCAAACAGTGAGATTTTGGACAGAATCTGTTTGCATCTTTTTTCCAACTTTGGAACCATTTTTCATTATGATCCAAGATAATTCAAGACCAAAGTTAAACATCAAAGTTGAAGTATTATAAAGGGGCTTTCTAAAAAGTACAAGAGCCTCCCATGATTCAACTTGAGCAAGAAGTTATAAGCCTTCAAAAATGTCACTTTTCACCCTGCCTACACAATAGCATTGGTACATAACTTGTATTCCACGATTTCTTGAGCCAATTTTGGACACTTGCATCATTTTATTTCTGTCCAAAATCAACATGAATGATGTAGAATCTGATCACAAGGCCTCACAAGTTAAGAAGCGTATCACTTAGGCATGTGATTTTTAAAGATGCAATTTCAAAACTTCAATTTTGTTTCAAGGCATTCAAGAGATGCATTGAGGTGGCATGTACTGAGTCATTGTTAATTAAAGGAGTCAAGCCTTATCTCTGCATCAGAAGACTCATAGCCTGAACACTACCCTCAAGTCAATGGCTAGAGGAGACTTGAGATTCTTTTGCACAACCATTGGATAATAGGGTGATCAACCCCCAATCACTATTAATCCCAAAACACACTTGATCTACTATAAATAGGGATCCTTTATGATCAGTTTGAGTACACCAAAGCATAACAACACATGCTCTTCTTCATTTCACTCTCAAAAACCAAAAATTGCTTCCTTTTCAACTAACATGCAAATTTTTCAATAGGAAGCACTTCTATTAAAACCAATGGGGTAGACACATCATATACATCATATGTAAGCTATCCAAACACTTCTCACACATCTGAAACCTCAGAATCACAAAGCTCAAAATCAAACTCAGGTTTGTTTGCAGTTGAGTTTCCACAAAGTGATCCAGGTTGTTTTAATCCATTCCAAGCTTCCAAACACCTTACATAAGGTCCATTGAAGTTGTCCAAGTCATCAAACAACATTTGTAACACCTCTAACACACAATTTGATTTCTTCTTGCAAGAGGTAAGCCTGATCTCTGAAACTCTATGATCTATGAATCATAAATGTGTTTTCAAGTTACAAACATGTTTCTGCACTTATGTAGAGTGTTTCTGTCATACCCTAAATTTTGACCACAAGATTTACCATCATTGTGAAAATCATCACCACAATGTTGATGTACCTTCATACCTCATCAATCCTCTCAAAGATTGTTGAGTATTCACTACAATCAAGAATTAGGGGTTTGAACCCTCTCAGAGTACTCAGACAGAGGATCAATCAAGAATCGACATGATCCTCAACTTGTAAAACCTCTAAAACATCCATGAAGGATCAAGGGGTCTCCCACATCAAGAATTAAGCATGAAAATTCAACCTCTCAAGTTAATCAAGCCTCAAGATCATCAGTGTCACCAAATTAGGGTTTTGGTTGACCAAGGCCTCCAGGGAGAATTCTTCATCTAGGTATGGGATAATACTTCAAAACATGATCCAAGAAGCTCAAAGGTACCTCATGGACCCAATCACAAGTTCAAAGTAGCCTCAGGGGACGCATTCATCAAAAATCAGGAATTAGGGTTTCTTGACCTAATTCACCCTTAAGTTGACTTTTGAAGCAAGGCATGAGCCAAGACCTCAAGAAGTGTCTTGAAGACCTCTAATACAACATATTGATCGATTTACAAGATTGGATTGATTCAAGGAACTTGGTTCATAAGCAATACAAGGATTCAAATTCATCTGGACCAATTAGGGATTTCTAATGAAAAGTCAACTCTACCTTTGACTTTTGACCAAGACATAATCCCAAACCTTGGGGCATGATTCAAGACACTCTAAAACAGTTATGTAATCCATCGATTAAGTTTGAATTAGGTCAAGAACTTGATTTCATAGAGGATCACAAAGTTTGAAATTCATCTGACAAAAAGTCAACTGTGCCAAAAAATCAAGTTTGACTTTTTGAATTTCTTGACAAACAAGGTTTCCCTAAGTCAAAAACAATGTTAAATTATGGTTTCGATCATCATCCATCAAGAAAAATCAAGAAAAGTAGGGTTACTTGCAAAAGGGGCAACCTTAAGAAACATGAATTTTCACTAAGTCATGAAAAAAACTGATTTTTACCCAACTTTGCAAGGCCATAACTTGTGATCCAAGTAACCTTTTTCTTCCATCCAAAGCTCAATTGAAAGCTCTTATTACATACTTCAAGATTGTCAACTACAACATATTTCAAATCCTTCTGGATTCTGAGTTATGGATTGATCAAAATCACAAGAATTGGAAAATGGACATTTTTCAAACAGTGAAATTTTGGACAGAATCTGTTTGCATCTTTTTTCCAACTTTGGAACCATTTTTCATTATGATCCAAGATAATTCAAGACCAAAGTTAAACATCAAAGTTGAAGTATTATAAAGGGGCTTTCTAAAAAGTACAAGAGCCTCCCATGATTCAACTTGAGCAAGAAGTTATAAGCCTTCAAAAATGTCACTTTTCACCCTGCCTACACAATAGCATTGGTACATAACTTGTATTCCACGATTTCTTGAGCCAATTTTGGACACTTGCATCATTTTATTTCTGTCCAAAATCAACATGAATGATGAAGAATCTGATCACAAGGCCTCACAAGTTAAGAAGCCTATCACTTAGGCATGTGATTTTTAAAGATGCAATTTCAAAACTTCAATTTTGTTTCAAGGCATTCAAGAGATGCATTGAGGTGGCATGTACTGAGTCATTGTTAATTAAAGGAGTCAAGCCTTATCTCTGCATCAGAAGACTCATAGCCTGAACACTACCCTCAAGTCAATGGCTAGAGGAGACTTGAGATTCTTTTGCACAACCATTGGATAATAGGGTGATCAACCCCCAATCACTATTAATCCCAAAACACACTTGATCTACTATAAATAGGGATCCTTTATGATCAGTTTGAGTACACCAAAGCATAACAACACATGCTCTTCTTCATTTCACTCTCAAAAACCAAAAATTGCTTCCTTTTAAACTAACATGCAAATTTTTCAATAGGAAGCACTTCTATTAAAACCAATGGGGTAGACACATCATATACATCATATGTAAGCTATCCAAACACTTCTCACACATCTGAAACCTCAGAATCACAAAGCTCAAAATCAAACTCAGGTTTGTTTGCAGTTGAGTTTCCACAAAGTGATCCAGGTTGTTTTAATCCATTCCAAGCTTCCAAACACCTTACATAAGGTCCATTGAAGTTGTCCAAGTCATCAAACAACATTTGTAACACCTCCAACACACAATTTGATTTCTTCTTGCAAGAGGTAAGCCTGATCTCTGAAACTCTATGATCTATGAATCATAAATGTGTTTTCATGTTACAAACATGTTTCTGCACTTATGTAGAGTGTTTCTGTCATACCCTAAATTTTGACCACAAGATTTACCATCATTGTGAAAATCATCACCACAATGTTGATGTACCTTCATACCTCATCAATCCTCTCAAAGATTGTTGAGTATTCACTACAATCAAGAATTAGGGGTTTGAACCCTCTCAGAGTACTCAAACAGAGGATCAATCAAGAATCGACATGATCCTCAACTTGTAAAACCTCTAAAACATCCATGAAGGATCAAGGGGTCTCCCACATCAAGAATTAAGCATGAAAATTCAACCTCTCAAGTTAATCAAGCCTCAAGATCATCAGTGTCACCAAATTAGGGTTTTGGTTGACCAAGGCCTCCAGGGAGAATTCTTCATCTAGGTATGGGATAATACTTCAAAACATGATCCAAGAAGCTCAAAGGTACCTCATGGACCCAATCACAAGTTCAAAGTAGCCTCAGGGGACGCATTCATCAAAAATCAGGAATTAGGGTTTCTTGACCTAATTCACCCTTAAGTTGACTTTTGAAGCAAGGCATGAGCCAAGACCTCAAGAAGTGTCTTGAAGACCTCTAATACAACATATTGATCGATTTACAAGATTGGATTGATTCAAGGAACTTGGTTCATAAGCAATACAAGGATTCAAATTCATCTGGACCAATTAGGGATTTCTAATGAAAAGTCAACTCTACCTTTGACTTTTGACCAAGACATAATCCCAAACCTTGGGGCATGATTCAAAACACTCTAAAACAGTTATGTAATCCATCGATTAAGTTTGAATTAGGTCAAGAACTTGATTTCATAGAGGATCACAAAGTTTGAAATTCATCTGACAAAAAGTCAACTGTGCCAAAAAATCAAGTTTGACTTTTTGAATTTCATGACAAACAAGGTTTCCCTAAGTCAAAAACAATGTTAAATTATGGTTTCGATCATCATCCATCAAGAAAAATCAAGAAAAGTAGGGTTACTTGCAAAAGGGGCAACCTTAAGAAACATGAATTTTCACTAAGTCATGAAAAAAACTGATTTTTACCCAACTTTGCAAGGCCATAACTTGTGATCCAAGTAACCTTTTTCTTCCATCCAAAGCTCAATTGAAAGCTCTTATTACATACTTCAAGATTGTCAACTACAACATATTTCAAATCCTTCTGGATTCTGAGTTATGGATTGATCAAAATCACAAGAATTGGAAAATGGACATTTTTCAAACAGTGAAATTTTGGACAGAATCTGTTTGCATCTTTTTTCCAACTTTGGAACCATTTTTCATTATGATCCAAGATAATTCAAGACCAAAGTTAAACATCAAAGTTGAAGTATTATAAAGGGGCTTTCTAAAAAGTACAAGAGCCTCCCATGATTCAACTTGAGCAAGAAGTTATAAGCCTTCAAAAATGTCACTTTTCACCCTGCCTACACAATAGCATTGGTACATAACTTGTATTCCACGATTTCTTGAGCCAATTTTGGACACTTGCATCATTTTATTTCTGTCCAAAATCAACATGAATGATGAAGAATCTGATCACAAGGCCTCACAAGTTAAGAAGCCTATCACTTAGGCATGTGATTTTTAAAGATGCAATTTCAAAACTTCAATTTTGTTTCAAGGCATTCAAGAGATGCATTGAGGTGGCATGTACTGAGTCATTGTTAATTAAAGGAGTCAAGCCTTATCTCTGCATCAGAAGACTCATAGCCTGAACACTACCCTCAAGTCAATGGCTAGAGGAGACTTGAGATTCTTTTGCACAACCATTGGATAATAGGGTGATCAACCCCCAATCACTATTAATCCCAAAACACACTTGATCTACTATAAATAGGGATCCTTTATGATCAGTTTGAGTACACCAAAGCATAACAACACATGCTCTTCTTCATTTCACTCTCAAAAACCAAAAATTGCTTCCTTTTCAACTAACATGCAAATTTTTCAATAGGAAGCACTTCTATTAAAACCAATGGGGTAGACACATCATATACATCATATGTAAGCTATCCAAACACTTCTCACACATCTGAAACCTCAGAATCACAAAGCTCAAAATCAAACTCAGGTTTGTTTGCAGTTGAGTTTCCACAAAGTGATCCAGGTTGTTTTAATCCATTCCAAGCTTCCAAACACCTTACATAAGGTCCATTGAAGTTGTCCAAGTCATCAAACAACATTTGTAACACCTCCAACACACAATTTGATTTCTTCTTGCAAGAGGTAAGCCTGATCTCTGAAACTCTATGATCTATGAATCATAAATGTGTTTTCAAGTTACAAACATGTTTCTGCACTTATGTAGAGTGTTTCTGTCATACCCTAAATTTTGACCACAAGATTTACCATCATTGTGAAAATCATCACCACAATGTTGATGTACCTTCATACCTCATCAATCCTCTCAAAGATTGTTGAGTATTCACTACAATCAAGAATTAGGGGTTTGAACCCTCTCAGAGTACTCAGACAGAGGATCAATCAAGAATCGACATGATCCTCAACTTGTAAAACCTCTAAAACATCCATGAAGGATCAAGGGGTCTCCCACATCAAGAATTAAGCATGAAAATTCAACCTCTCAAGTTAATCAAGCCTCAAGATCATCAGTGTCACCAAATTAGGGTTTTGGTTGACCAAGGCCTCCAGGGAGAATTCTTCATCTAGGTATGGGATAATACTTCAAAACATGATCCAAGAAGCTCAAAGGTACCTCATGGACCCAATCACAAGTTCAAAGTAGCCTCAGGGGACGCATTCATCAAAAATCAGGAATTAGGGTTTCTTGACCTAATTCACCCTTAAGTTGACTTTTGAAGCAAGGCATGAGCCAAGACCTCAAGAAGTGTCTTGAAGACCTCTAATACAACATATTGATCGATTTACAAGATTGGATTGATTCAAGGAACTTGGTTCATAAGCAATACAAGGATTCAAATTCATCTGGACCAATTAGGGATTTCTAATGAAAAGTCAACTCTACCTTTGACTTTTGACCAAGACATAATCCCAAACCTTGGGGCATGATTCAAGACACTCTAAAACAGTTATGTAATCCATCGATTAAGTTTGAATTAGGTCAAGAACTTGATTTCATAGAGGATCACAAGGTTTGAAATTCATCTGACAAAAAGTCAACTGTGCCAAAAAATCAAGTTTGACTTTTTGAATTTCTTGACAAACAAGGTTTCCCTAAGTCAAAAACAATGTTAAATTATGGTTTCGATCATCATCCATCAAGAAAAATCAAGAAAAGTAGGGTTACTTGCAAAAGGGGCAACCTTAAGAAACATGAATTTTCACTAAGTCATGAAAAAAACTGATTTTTACCCAACTTTGCAAGGCCATAACTTGTGATCCAAGTAACCTTTTTCTTCCATCCAAAGCTCAATTGAAAGCTCTTATTACATAATTCAAGATTGTCAACTACAACATATTTCAAATCCTTCTGGATTCTGAGTTATGGATTGATCAAAATCACAAGAATTGGAAAATGGACATTTTTCAAACAGTGAAATTTTGGACAGAATCTGTTTGCATCTTTTTTCCAACTTTGGAACCATTTTTCATTATGATCCAAGATAATTCAAGACCAAAGTTAAACATCAAAGTTGAAGTATTATAAAGGGGCTTTCTAAAAAGTACAAGAGCCTCCCATGATTCAACTTGAGCAAGAAGTTATAAGCCTTCAAAAATGTCACTTTTCACCCTGCCTACACAATAGCATTGGTACATAACTTGTATTCCACGATTTCTTGAGCCAATTTTGGACACTTGCATCATTTTATTTCTGTCCAAAATCAACATGAATGATGAAGAATCTGATCACAAGGCCTCACAAGTTAAGAAGCCTATCACTTAGGCATGTGATTTTTAAAGATGCAATTTCAAAACTTCAATTTTGTTTCAAGGCATTCAAGAGATGCATTGAGGTGGCATGTACTGAGTCATTGTTAATTAAAGGAGTCAAGCCTTATCTCTGCATCAGAAGACTCATAGCCTGAACACTACCCTCAAGTCAATGGCTAGAGGAGACTTGAGATTCTTTTGCACAACCATTGGATAATAGGGTGATCAACCCCCAATCACTATTAATCCCAAAACACACTTGATCTACTATAAATAGGGATCCTTTATGATCAGTTTGAGTACACCAAAGCATAACAACACATGCTCTTCTTCATTTCACTCTCAAAAACCAAAAATTGCTTCCTTTTCAACTAACATGCAAATTTTTCAATAGGAAGCACTTCTATTAAAACCAATGGGGTAGACACATCATATACATCATATGTAAGCTATCCAAACACTTCTCACACATCTGAAACCTCAGAATCACAAAGCTCAAAATCAAACTCAGGTTTGTTTGCAGTTGAGTTTCCACAAAGTGATCCAGGTTGTTTTAATCCATTCCAAGCTTCCAAACACCTTACATAAGGTCCATTGAAGTTGTCCAAGTCATCAAACAACATTTGTAACACCTCCAACACACAATTTGATTTCTTCTTGCAAGAGGTAAGCCTGATCTCTGAAACTCTATGATCTATGAATCATAAATGTGTTTTCAAGTTACAAACATGTTTCTGCACTTATGTAGAGTGTTTCTGTCATACCCTAAATTTTGACCACAAGATTTACCATCATTGTGAAAATCATCACCACAATGTTGATGTACCTTCATACCTCATCAATCCTCTCAAAGATTGTTGAGTATTCACTACAATCAAGAATTAGGGGTTTGAACCCTCTCAGAGTACTCAGACAGAGGATCAATCAAGAATCGACATGATCCTCAACTTGTAAAACCTCTAAAACATCCATGAAGGATCAAGGGGTCTCCCACATCAAGAATTAAGCATGAAAATTCAACCTCTCAAGTTAATCAAGCCTCAAGATCATCAGTGTCACCAAATTAGGGTTTTGGTTGACCAAGGCCTCCAGGGAGAATTCTTCATCTAGGTATGGGATAATACTTCAAAACATGATCCAAGAAGCTCAAAGGTACCTCATGGACCCAATCACAAGTTCAAAGTAGCCTCAGGGGACGCATTCATCAAAAATCAGGAATTAGGGTTTCTTGACCTAATTCACCCTTAAGTTGACTTTTGAAGCAAGGCATGAGCCAAGACCTCAAGAAGTGTCTTGAAGACCTCTAATACAACATATTGATCGATTTACAAGATTGGATTGATTCAAGGAACTTGGTTCATAAGCAATACAAGGATTCAAATTCATCTGGACCAATTAGGGATTTCTAATGAAAAGTCAACTCTACCTTTGACTTTTGACCAAGACATAATCCCAAACCTTGGGGCATGATTCAAGACACTCTAAAACAGTTATGTAATCCATCGATTAAGTTTGAATTAGGTCAAGAACTTGATTTCATAGAGGATCACAAGGTTTGAAATTCATCTGACAAAAAGTCAACTGTGCCAAAAAATCAAGTTTGACTTTTTGAATTTCTTGACAAACAAGGTTTCCCTAAGTCAAAAACAATGTTAAATTATGGTTTCGATCATCATCCATCAAGAAAAATCAAGAAAAGTAGGGTTACTTGCAAAAGGGGCAACCTTAAGAAACATGAATTTTCACTAAGTCATGAAAAAAACTGATTTTTACCCAACTTTGCAAGGCCATAACTTGTGATCCAAGTAACCTTTTTCTTCCATCCAAAGCTCAATTGAAAGCTCTTATTACATAATTCAAGATTGTCAACTACAACATATTTCAAATCCTTCTGGATTCTGAGTTATGGATTGATCAAAATCACAAGAATTGGAAAATGGACATTTTTCAAACAGTGAAATTTTGGACAGAATCTGTTTGCATCTTTTTTCCAACTTTGGAACCATTTTTCATTATGATCCAAGATAATTCAAGACCAAAGTTAAACATCAAAGTTGAAGTATTATAAAGGGGCTTTCTAAAAAGTACAAGAGCCTCCCATGATTCAACTTGAGCAAGAAGTTATAAGCCTTCAAAAATGTCACTTTTCACCCTGCCTACACAATAGCATTGGTACATAACTTGTATTCCACGATTTCTTGAGCCAATTTTGGACACTTGCATCATTTTATTTCTGTCCAAAATCAACATGAATGATGAAGAATCTGATCACAAGGCCTCACAAGTTAAGAAGCCTATCACTTAGGCATGTGATTTTTAAAGATGCAATTTCAAAACTTCAATTTTGTTTCAAGGCATTCAAGAGATGCATTGAGGTGGCATGTACTGAGTCATTGTTAATTAAAGGAGTCAAGCCTTATCTCTGCATCAGAAGACTCATAGCCTGAACACTACCCTCAAGTCAATGGCTAGAGGAGACTTGAGATTCTTTTGCACAACCATTGGATAATAGGGTGATCAACCCCCAATCACTATTAATCCCAAAACACACTTGATCTACTATAAATAGGGATCCTTTATGATCAGTTTGAGTACACCAAAGCATAACAACACATGCTCTTCTTCATTTCACTCTCAAAAACCAAAAATTGCTTCCTTTTCAACTAACATGCAAATTTTTCAATAGGAAGCACTTCTATTAAAACCAATGGGGTAGACACATCATATACATCATATGTAAGCTATCCAAACACTTCTCACACATCTGAAACCTCAGAATCACAAAGCTCAAAATCAAACTCAGGTTTGTTTGCAGTTGAGTTTCCACAAAGTGATCCAGGTTGTTTTAATCCATTCCAAGCTTCCAAACACCTTACATAAGGTCCATTGAAGTTGTCCAAGTCATCAAACAACATTTGTAACACCTCCAACACACAATTTGATTTCTTCTTGCAAGAGGTAAGCCTGATCTCTGAAACTCTATGATCTATGAATCATAAATGTGTTTTCAAGTTACAAACATGTTTCTGCACTTATGTAGAGTGTTTCTGTCATACCCTAAATTTTGACCACAAGATTTACCATCATTGTGAAAATCATCACCACAATGTTGATGTACCTTCATACCTCATCAATCCTCTCAAAGATTGTTGAGTATTCACTACAATCAAGAATTAGGGGTTTGAACCCTCTCAGAGTACTCAGACAGAGGATCAATCAAGAATCGACATGATCCTCAACTTGTAAAACCTCTAAAACATCCATGAAGGATCAAGGGGTCTCCCACATCAAGAATTAAGCATGAAAATTCAACCTCTCAAGTTAATCAAGCCTCAAGATCATCAGTGTCACCAAATTAGGGTTTTGGTTGACCAAGGCCTCCAGGGAGAATTCTTCATCTAGGTATGGGATAATACTTCAAAACATGATCCAAGAAGCTCAAAGGTACCTCATGGACCCAATCACAAGTTCAAAGTAGCCTCAGGGGACGCATTCATCAAAAATCAGGAATTAGGGTTTCTTGACCTAATTCACCCTTAAGTTGACTTTTGAAGCAAGGCATGAGCCAAGACCTCAAGAAGTGTCTTGAAGACCTCTAATACAACATATTGATCGATTTACAAGATTGGATTGATTCAAGGAACTTGGTTCATAAGCAATACAAGGATTCAAATTCATCTGGACCAATTAGGGATTTCTAATGAAAAGTCAACTCTACCTTTGACTTTTGACCAAGACATAATCCCAAACCTTGGGGCATGATTCAAGACACTCTAAAACAGTTATGTAATCCATCGATTAAGTTTGAATTAGGTCAAGAACTTGATTTCATAGAGGATCACAAAGTTTGAAATTCATCTGACAAAAAGTCAACTGTGCCAAAAAATCAAGTTTGACTTTTTGAATTTCTTGACAAACAAGGTTTCCCTAAGTCAAAAACAATGTTAAATTATGGTTTCGATCATCATCCATCAAGAAAAATCAAGAAAAGTAGGGTTACTTGCAAAAGGGGCAACCTTAAGAAACATGAATTTTCACTAAGTCATGAAAAAAACTGATTTTTACCCAACTTTGCAAGGCCATAACTTGTGATCCAAGTAACCTTTTTCTTCCATCCAAAGCTCAATTGAAAGCTCTTATTACATACTTCAAGATTGTCAACTACAACATATTTCAAATCCTTCTGGATTCTGAGTTATGGATTGATCAAAATCACAAGAATTGGAAAATGGACATTTTTCAAACAGTGAAATTTTGGACAGAATCTGTTTGCATCTTTTTTCCAACTTTGGAACCATTTTTCATTATGATCCAAGATAATTCAAGACCAAAGTTAAACATCAAAGTTGAAGTATTATAAAGGGGCTTTCTAAAAAGTACAAGAGCCTCCCATGATTCAACTTGAGCAAGAAGTTATAAGCCTTCAAAAATGTCACTTTTCACCCTGCCTACACAATAGCATTGGTACATAACTTGTATTCCACGATTTCTTGAGCCAATTTTGGACACTTGCATCATTTTATTTCTGTCCAAAATCAACATGAATGATGAAGAATCTGATCACAAGGCCTCACAAGTTAAGAAGCCTATCACTTAGGCATGTGATTTTTAAAGATGCAATTTCAAAACTTCAATTTTGTTTCAAGGCATTCAAGAGATGCATTGAGGTGGCATGTACTGAGTCATTGTTAATTAAAGGAGTCAAGCCTTATCTCTGCATCAGAAGACTCATAGCCTGAACACTACCCTCAAGTCAATGGCTAGAGGAGACTTGAGATTCTTTTGCACAACCATTGGATAATAGGGTGATCAACCCCCAATCACTATTAATCCCAAAACACACTTGATCTACTATAAATAGGGATCCTTTATGATCAGTTTGGGTACACCAAAGCATAACAACACATGGTCTTCTTCATTTCACTCTCAAAAACCAAAAATTGCTTCCTTTTCAACTAACATGCAAATTTTTCAATAGGAAGCACTTCTATTAAAACCAATGGGGTAGACACATCATATACATCATATGTAAGCTATCCAAACACTTCTCACACATCTGAAACCTCAGAATCACAAAGCTCAAAATCAAACTCAGGTTTGTTTGCAGTTGAGTTTCCACAAAGTGATCCAGGTTGTTTTAATCCATTCCAAGCTTCCAAACACCTTACATAAGGTCCATTGAAGTTGTCCAAGTCATCAAACAACATTTGTAACACCTCCAACACACAATTTGATTTCTTCTTGCAAGAGGTAAGCCTGATCTCTGAAACTCTATGATCTATGAATCATAAATGTGTTTTCAAGTTACAAACATGTTTCTGCACTTATGTAGAGTGTTTCTGTCATACCCTAAATTTTGACCACAAGATTTACCATCATTGTGAAAATCATCACCACAATGTTGATGTACCTTCATACCTCATCAATCCTCTCAAAGATTGTTGAGTATTCACTACAATCAAGAATTAGGGGTTTGAACCCTCTCAGAGTACTCAAACAGAGGATCAATCAAGAATCGACATGATCCTCAACTTGTAAAACCTCTAAAACATCCATGAAGGATCAAGGGGTCTCCCACATCAAGAATTAAGCATGAAAATTCAACCTCTCAAGCTAATCAAGCCTCAAGATCATCAGTGTCACCAAATTAGGGTTTTGGTTGACCAAGGCCTCCAGGGAGAATTCTTCATCTAGGTATGGGATAATACTTCAAAACATGATCCAAGAAGCTCAAAGGTACCTCATGGACCCAATCACAAGTTCAAAGTAGCCTCAGGGGACGCATTCATCAAAAATCAGGAATTAGGGTTTCTTGACCTAATTCACCCTTAAGTTGACTTTTGAAGCAAGGCATGAGCCAAGACCTCAAGAAGTGTCTTGAAGACCTCTAATACAACATATTGATCGATTTACAAGATTGGATTGATTCAAGGAACTTGGTTCATAAGCAATACAAGGATTCAAATTCATCTGGACCAATTAGGGATTTCTAATGAAAAGTCAACTCTACCTTTGACTTTTGACCAAGACATAATCCCAAACCTTGGGGCATGATTCAAGACACTCTAAAACAGTTATGTAATCCATCGATTAAGTTTGAATTAGGCCAAGAACTTGATTTCATAGAGGATCACAAAGTTTGAAATTCATCTGACAAAAAGTCAACTGTGCCAAAAAATCAAGTTTGACTTTTTGAATTTCTTGACAAACAAGGTTTCCCTAAGTCAAAAACAATGTTAAATTATGGTTTCGATCATCATCCATCAAGAAAAATCAAGAAAAGTAGGGTTACTTGCAAAAGGGGCAACCTTAAGAAACATGAATTTTCACTAAGTCATGAAAAAACTGATTTTTACCCAACTTTGCAAGGCCATAACTTGTGATCCAAGTAACCTTATTCTTCCATCCAAAGCTCAATTGAAAGCTCTTATTACATACTTCAAGATTGTCAACTACAACATATTTCAAATCCTTCTGGATTCTGAGTTATGGATTGATCAAAATCACAAGAATTGGAAAATGGACATTTTTCAAACAGTGAAATTTTGGACAGAATCTGTTTGCATCTTTTTTCCAACTTTGGAACCATTTTTCATTATGATCCAAGATAATTCAAGACCAAAGTTAAACATCAAAGTTGAAGTATTATAAAGGGGCTTTCTAAAAAGTACAAGAGCCTCCCATGATTCAACTTGAGCAAGAAGTTATAAGCCTTCAAAAATGTCACTTTTCACCCTGCCTACACAATAGCATTGGTACATAACTTGTATTCCACGATTTCTTGAGCCAATTTTGGACACTTGCATCATTTTATTTCTGTCCAAAATCAACATGAATGATGAAGAATCTGATCACAAGGCCTCACAAGTTAAGAAGCCTATCACTTAGGCATGTGATTTTTAAAGATGCAATTTCAAAACTTCAATTTTGTTTCAAGGTATTCAAGAGATGCATTGAGGTGGCATGTACTGAGTCATTGTTAATTAAAGGAGTCAAGCCTTATCTCTGCATCAGAAGACTCATAGCCTGAACACTACCCTCAAGTCAATGGCTAGAGGAGACTTGAGATTCTTTTGCACAACCATTGGATAATAGGGTGATCAACCCCCAATCACTATTAATCCCAAAACACACTTGATCTACTATAAATAGGGATCCTTTATGACCAGTTTGAGTACACCAAAGCATAACAACACATGCTCTTCTTCATTTCACTCTCAAAAACCAGAAATTGCTTCCTTTTCAACTAACATGCAAATTTTTCAATAGGAAGCACTTCTATTAAAACCAATGGGGTAGACACATCATATACATCATATGTAAGCTATCCAAACACTTCTCACACATCTCAAACCTCAGAATCACAAAGCTCAAAATCAAACTCAGGTTTGTTTGCAGTTGAGTTTCCACAAAGTGATCCAGGTTGTTTCAATCCATTCCAAGCTTCCAAACACCTTACATAAGGTCCATTGAAGTTGTCCAAGTCATCAAACAACATTTGTAACACCTCCAACACACAATTTGATTTCTTCTTGCAAGAGGTAAGCCTGATCTCTGAAACTCTATGATCTATGCATCATAAATGTGTTTTCAAGTTACAAACATGTTTCTGCACTTATGTAGAGTGTTTCTGTCATACCCTAAATTTTGACCACAAGATTTACCATCATTGTGAAAATCATCACCACAATGTTGATGTACCTTCATACCTCATCAATCCTCTCAAAGATTGTTGAGTATTCACTACAATTAAGAATTAGGGGTTTGAACCCTCTCAGAGTACTCAGACAGAGGATCAATCAAGAATCGACATGATCCTCAACTTGTAAAACCTCTAAAACATCCATGAAGGATCAAGGGGTCTCCCACATCAAGAATTAAGCATGAAAATTCAACCTCTCAAGTTAATCAAGCCTCAAGATCATCAGTGTCACCAAATTAGGGTTTTGGTTGACCAAGGCCTCCAGGGAGAATTCTTCATCTAGGTATGGGATAATACTTCAAAACATGATCCAAGAAGCTCAAAGGTACCTCATGGACCCAATCACAAGTTCAAAGTAGCCTCAGGGGACGCATTCATCAAAAATCAGGAATTAGGGTTTCTTGACCTAATTCACCCTTAAGTTGACTTTTGAAGCAAGGCATGAGCCAAGACCTCAAGAAGTGTCTTGAAGACCTCTAATACATCATATTGATAGATTTACAAGATTGGATTGATTCAAGGAACTTGGTTCATAAGCAATACAAGGATTCAAATTCATCTGGACCAATTAGGGATTTCTAATGAAAAGTCAACTCTACCTTTGACTTTTGACCAAGACATAATCCCAAACCTTGGGGCATGATTCAAGACACTCTAAAACACGTATGGAATCCATCGATTAAGTTTGAATTAGGTCAAGAACTTGATTTCATAGAGGATCACAAAGTTTGAAATTCATCTGACAAAAAGTCAACTGTGCCAAAAAATCAAGTTTGACTTTTTGAATTTCTTGACAAACAAGGTTTCCCTAAGTCAAAAACAATGTTAAATTATGGTTTCGATCATCATCCATCAAGAAAAATCAAGAAAAGTAGGGTTACTTGCAAAAGGGGCAACCTTAAAAAACATGAATTTTCACTAAGTCATGAAAAAAACTGATTTTTACCCAACTTTGCAAGGCCATAACTTGTGATCCAAGTAACCTTTTTCTTCCATCCAAAGCTCAATTGAAAGCTCTCATTACATACTTCAATATTGTCAACTACAACATATTTCAAATACTTCTGGATTCTGAGTTATGGATTGATCAAAATCACAAGAATTGGAAAATGGACATTTTTCAAACAGTGAAATTTTGGACAGAATCTGTTTGCATCTTTTTTCCAACTTTGGAACCATTTTTCATTATGATCCAAGATAATTCAAGACCAAAGTTAAACATCAAAGTTGAAGTATTATAAAGGGGCTTTCTAAAAAGTACAAGAGCCTCCCATGATTCAACTTGAGCAAGAAGTTATAAGCCTTCAAAAATGTCACTTTTCACCCTGCCTACACAATAGCATTGGTACATAACTTGTATTCCACGATTTCTTGAGCCAATTTTGGACACTTGCATCATTTTATTTCTGTCCAAAATCAACATGAATGATGAAGAATCTGATCACAAGGCCTCACAAGTTAAGAAGCGTATCACTTAGGCATGTGATTTTTAAAGATGCAATTTCAAAACTTCAATTTTGTTTCAAGGCATTCAAGAGATGCATTGAGGTGGCATGTACTGAGTCATTGTTAATTAAAGGAGTCAAGCCTTATCTCTGCATCAGAAGACTCATAGCCTGAACACTACCCTCAAGTCAATGGCTAGAGGAGACTTGAGATTCTTTTGCACAACCATTGGATAATAGGGTGATCAACCCCCAATCACTATTAATCCCAAAACACACTTGATCTACTATAAATAGGGATCCTTTATGATCAGTTTGAGTACACCAAAGCATAACAACACATGCTCTTCTTCATTTCACTCTCAAAAACCAGAAATTGTTTCCTTTTCAACTAACATGCAAATTTTTCAATAGGAAGCACTTCTATTAAAACCAATGGGGTAGACACATCATATACATCATATGTAAGCTATCCAAACACTTCTCACACATCTGAAACCTCAGAATCACAAAGCTCAAAATCAAACTCAGGTTTGTTTGCAGTTGAGTTTCCACAAAGTGATCCAGGTTGTTTCAATCCATTCCAAGCTTCCAAACACCTTACATAAGGTCCATTGAAGTTGTCCAAGTCATCAAACAACATTTGTAACACCTCCAACACACAATTTGATTTCTTCTTGCAAGAGGTAAGCCTGATCTCTGAAACTCTATGATCTATGCATCATAAATGTGTTTTCAAGTTACAAACATGTTTCTGCACTTATGTAGAGTGTTTATGTCATACCCTAAATTTTGACCACAAGATTTACCATCATTGTGAAAATCATCACCACAATGTTGATGTACCTTCATACCTCATCAATCCTCTCAAAGATTGTTGAGTATTCACTACAATCAAGAATTAGGGGTTTGAACCCTCTCAGAGTACTCAGACAGAGGATCAATCAAGAATCGACATGATCCTCAACTTGTAAAACCTCTAAAACATCCATGAAGGATCAAGGGGTCTCCCACATCAAGAATTAAGCATGAAAATTCAACCTCTCAAGTTAATCAAGCCTCAAGATCATCAGTGTCACCAAATTAGGGTTTTGGTTGACCAAGGCCTCCAGGGAGAATTCTTCATCTAGGTATGGGATAATACTTCAAAACATGATCCAATAAGCTCAAAGGTTCCTCATGGACCCAATCACAAGTTCAAAGTAGCCTCAGGGGACGCATTCATCAAAAATCAAGAATTAGGGTTTCTTGACCTAATTCACCCTTAAGTTGACTTTTGAAGCAAGGCATGAGCCAAGACCTCAAGAAGTGTCTTGAAGACCTCTAATACATCATATTGATCGATTTACAAGATTGGATTGATTCAAGGAACTTGGTTCATAAGCAATACAAGGATTCAAATTCATCTGGACCAATTAGGGATTTCTAATGAAAAGTAAACTCTACCTTTGACTTTTGACCAAGACATAATCCCAAACCTTGGGGCATGATTCAAGACACTCTAAAACACTTATGGAATCCATCGATTAAGTTTGAATTAGGTCAAGAACTTGATTTCATAGAGGATCACAAAGTTTGAAATTCATCTGACAAAAAGTCAACTGTGCCAAAAAATCAAGTTTGACTTTTTGAATTTCTTGACAAACAAGGTTTCCCTAAGTAAAAAACAATGTTAAATTATGGTTTCGATCATCATCCATCAAGAAAAATCAAGAAAAGTAGGGTTACTTGCAAAAGGGGCAACCTTAAGAAACATGAATTTTCACTAAGTCATGAAAAAAACTGATTTTTACCCAACCTTGCAAGGCCATAACTTGTGATCCAAGTAACCTTTTTCTTCCATCCAAAGCTCAATTGAAAGCTCTCATTACATACTTCAAGATTGTCAACTACAACATATTTCAAATCCTTCTGGATTCTGAGTTATGGATTGATCAAAATCACAAGAATTGGAAAATGGACATTTTTCAAACAGTGAAATTTTGGACAGAATCTGTTTGCATCTTTTTTCCAACTTTGGAACAATTTTTCATTATGATCCAAGATAATTCAAGACCAAAGTTAAACATCAAAGTTGAAGTATTATAAAGGGGCTTTCTAAAAAGTACAAGAGCCTCCCATGATTCAACTTAAGCAAGAAGTTATAAGCCTTCAAAAATGTCACTTTTCACCCTGCCTACACAATAGCATTGGTACATAACTTGTATTCCACGATTTCTTGTGCCAATTTTGGACACTTGCATCATTTTATTTCTATCCAAAATCAACATGAATGATGAAGAATCTGATCACAAGGCCTCACAAGTTAAGAAGCCTATCACTTAGGCATGTGATTTTTAAAGATGCAATTTCAAAACTTCAATTTTGTTTCAAGGCATTCAAGAGATGCATTGAGGTGGCATGTACTGAGTCATTGTTAATTAAAGGAGTTATGCCTTATCTCTGCATCAGAAGACTCATAGCCTGAACACTACCCTCAAGCCAATGGCTAGAGGAGACTTGAGATTCTTTTGCACAACCATTGGATAATAGGGTGATCAACCCCCAATCACTATTAATCACAAAACACACTTGATCTACTATAAATAGGGATCCTTTATGATCAGTTTGAGTACACCAAAGCATAACAACACATGCTCTTCTTCATTTCACTCTCAAAAACCAGAAATAACTTCCTTTTCAACTAACATGCAAATTTTTCAATAGGAAGCACTTCTATTAAAACCAATGGGGTAGACACATCATATACATCATATGTAAGCTATCCAAACACTTCTCACACATCTGAAACCTCAGAATCACAAAGCTCAAAATCAAACTCAGGTTTGTTTGCAGTTGATTTTCCACAAAGTGATCCAGGTTGTTTCAATCCATTCCAAGCTTCCAAACACCTTACATAAGGTCCATTGAAGTTGTCCAAGTCATCAAACAACATTTGTAACAACTCCAACACACAATTTGATTTCTTCTTGCAAGAGGTAAGCCTGATCTCTGAAACTCTATGATCTATGCATCATAAATGTGTTTTCAAGTTACAAACATGTTTCTGCACTTATGTAGAGTGTTTCTGTCATACCCTAAATTTTGACCACAAGATTTACCATCATTGTGAAAATCATCACCACAATGTTGATGTACCTTCATACCTCATCAATCCTCCCAAAGATTGTTGAGTATTCACTACAATCAAGAATTAGGGGTTTGAACCCTCTCAGAGTACTCAGACAGAGGATCAATCAAGAATCGACATGATCCTCAACTTGTAAAACCTCTAAAACATCCATGAAGGATCAAGGGGTCTCCCACATCAAGAATTAAGCATGAAAATTCAACCTCTCAAGTTAATCAAGCCTCAAGATCATCAGTGTCACCAAATTAGGGTTTTGGTTGACCAAGGCCTCCAGGGAGAATTCTTCATCTAGGTATGGGATAATACTTCAAAACATGATCCAAGAAGCTCAAAGGTACCTCATGGACCCAATCACAAGTTCAAAGTAGCCTCAGGGGACGCATTCATCAAAAATCAGGAATTAGGGTTTCTTGACCTAATTCACCCTTAAGTTGACTTTTGAAGCAAGGCATGAGCCAAGACCTCAAGAAGTGTCTTGAAGACCTCTAATACATCATATTGATAGATTTACAAGATTGGATTGATTCAAGGAACTTGGTTCATAATCAATACAAGGATTCAAATTCATCTGGACCAATTAGGGATTTCTAATGAAAAGTCAACTCTACCTTTGACTTTTGACCAAGACATAATCCCAAACCTTGGGGCATGATTCAAGACACTCTAAAACACTTATGGAATCCATCGATTAAGTTTGAATTAGGTCAAGAACTTGATTTCATAGAGGATCACAAAGTTTGAAATTCATCTGACAAAAAGTCAACTGTGCCAAAAAATCAAGTTTGACTTTTTGAATTTCTTGACAAACAAGGTTTCCCTAAGTCAAAAACAATGTTAAATTATGGTTTCGATCATCATCCATCAAGAAAAATCAAGAAAAGTAGGGTTACTTGCAAAAGGGGCAACCTTAAAAAACATGAATTTTCACTAAGTCATGAAAAAAACTGATTTTTACCCAACTTTGCAAGGCCATAACTTGTGATCCAAGTAACCTTTTTCTTCCATCCAAAGCTCAATTGAAAGCTCTCATTACATACTTCAAGATTGTCAACTACAACATATTTCAAATACTTCTGGATTCTGAGTTATGGATTGATCAAAATCACAAGAATTGGAAAATGGACATTTTTCAAACAGTGAAATTTTGGACAGAATCTGTTTGCATCTTTTTTCCAACTTTGGAACCATTTTTCATTATGATCCAAGATAATTCAAGACCAAAGTTAAACATCAAAGTTGAAGTATTATAAAGGGGCTTTCTAAAAAGTACAAGAGCCTCCCATGATTCAACTTGAGCAAGAAGTTATAAGCCTTCAAAAATGTCACTTTTCACCCTGCCTACACAATAGCATTGGTACATAACTTGTATTCCACGATTTCTTGAGCCAATTTTGGACACTTGCATCATTTTATTTCTGTCCAAAATCAACATGAATGATGAAGAATCTGATCACAAGGCCTCACAAGTTAAGAAGCGTATCACTTAGGCATGTGATTTTTAAAGATGCAATTTCAAAACTTCAATTTTGTTTCAAGGCATTCAAGAGATGCATTGAGGTGGCATGTACTGAGTCATTGTTAATTAAAGGAGTCAAGCCTTATCTCTGCATCAGAAGACTCATAGCCTGAACACTACCCTCAAGTCAATGGCTAGAGGAGACTTGAGATTCTTTTGCACAACCATTGGATAATAGGGTGATCAACCCCCAATCACTATTAATCACAAAACACACTTGATCTACTATAAATAGGGATCCTTTATGATCAGTTTGAGTACACCAAAGCATAACAACACATGCTCTTCTTCATTTCACTCTCAAAAACCAGAAATTGTTTCCTTTTCAACTAACATTCAAATTTTTCAATAGGAAGCACTTCTATTAAAACCAATGGGGTAGACACATCATATACATCATATGTAAGCTATCCAAACACTTCTCACACATCTGAAACCTCAGAATCACAAAGCTCAAAATCAAACTCAGGTTTGTTTGCAGTTGAGTTTCCACAAAGTGATCCAGGTTGTTTCAATCCATTCCAAGCTTCCAAACACCTTACATAAGGTCCATTGAAGTTGTCCAAGTCATCAAACAACATTTGTAACACCTCCAACACACAATTTGATTTCTTCTTGCAAGAGGTAAGCCTGATCTCTGAAACTCTATGATCTATGCATCATAAATGTGTTTTCAAGTTACAAACATGTTTCTGCACTTATGTAGAGTGTTTATGTCATACCCTAAATTTTGACCACAAGATTTACCATCATTGTAAAAATCATCACCACAATGTTGATGTACCTTCATACCTCATCAATCCTCTCAAAGATTGTTGAGTATTCACTACAATCAAGAATTAGGGGTTTGAACCCTCTCAGAGTACTCAGACAGAGGATCAATCAAGAATCGACATCATCCTCAACTTGTAAAACCTCTAAAAAATCCATGAAGGATCAAGGGGTCTCCCACATCAAGAATTAAGCATGAAAATTCAACCTCTCAAGTTAATCAAGCCTCAAGATCATCAGTGTCACCAAATTAGGGTTTTGGTTGACCAAGGCCTCCAGGGAGAATTCTTCATCTAGGTATGGGTTAATACTTCAAAACATGATCCAATAAGCTCAAAGGTTCCTCATGGACCCAATCACAAGTTCAAAGTAGCCTCAGGGGACGCATTCATCAAAAATCAGGAATTAGGGTTTCTTGACCTAATTCACCCTTAAGTTGACTTTTGAAGCAAGGCATGAGCCAAGACCTCAAGAAGTGTCTTGAAGACCTCTAATACATCATATTGATCGATTTACAAGATTGGATTGATTCAAGGAACTTGGTTCATAAGCAATACAAGGATTCAAATTCATCTGGACCAATTAGGGATTTCTAATGAAAAGTAAACTCTACCTTTGACTTTTGACCAAGACATAATCCCAAACCTTGGGGCATGATTCAAGACACTCTAAAACACTTATGGAATCCATCGATTAAGTTTGAATTAGGTCAAGAACTTGATTTCATAGAGGATCACAAAGTTTGAAATTCATCTGACAAAAAGTCAACTGTGCCAAAAAATCAAGTTTGACTTTTTGAATTTCTTGACAAACAAGGTTTCCCTAAGTAAAAAACAATGTTAAATTATGGTTTCGATCATCATCCATCAAGAAAAATCAAGAAAAGTAGGGTTACTTGCAAAAGGGGCAACCTTAAGAAACATGAATTTTCACTAAGTCATGAAAAAAACTGATTTTTACCCAACCTTGCAAGGCCATAACTTGTGATCCAAGTAACCTTTTTCTTCCATCCAAAGCTCAATTGAAAGCTCTCATTACATACTTCAAGATTGTCAACTACAACATATTTCAAATCCTTCTGGATTCTGAGTTATGGATTGATCAAAATCACAAGAATTGGAAAATGGACATTTTTCAAACAGTGAAATTTTGGACAAAATCTCTTTGCATCTTTTTTCCAACTTTGGAACAATTTTTCATTATGATCCAAGATAATTCAAGACCAAAGTTAAACATCAAAGTTGAAGTATTATAAAGGGGCTTTCTAAAAAGTACAAGAGCCTCCCATGATTCAACTTAAGCAAGAAGTTATAAGCCTTCAAAAATGTCACTTTTCACCCTGCCTACACAATAGCATTGGTACATAACTTGTATTCCACGATTTCTTGTGCCAATTTTGGACACTTGCATCATTTTATTTCTATCCAAAATCAACATGAATGATGAAGAATCTGATCACAAGGCCTCACAAGTTAAGAAGCCTATCACTTAGGCATGTGATTTTTAAAGATGCAATTTCAAAACTTCAATTTTGTTTCAAGGCATTCAAGAGATGCATTGAGGTGGCATGTACTGAGTCATTGTTAATTAAAGGAGTCATGCCTTATCTCTGCATCAGAAGACTCATAGCCTGAACACTACCCTCAAGCCAATGGCTAGAGGAGACTTGAGATTCTTTTGCACAACCATTGGATAATAGGGTGATCAACCCCCAATCACTATTAATCCCAAAACACACTTGATCTACTATAAATAGGGATCCTTTATGATCAGTTTGAGTACACCAAAGCATAACAACACATGCTCTTCTTCATTTCACTCTCAAAAACCAGAAATTACTTCCTTTTCAACTAACATGCAAATTTTTCAATAGGAAGCACTTCTATTAAAACCAATGGGGTAGACTCATCATATACATCATATGTAAGCTATCCAAACACTTCTCACACATCTGAAACCTCAGAATCACAAAGCTCAAAATCAAACTCAGGTTTGTTTGCAGTTGATTTTCCACAAAGTGATCCAGGTTGTTTCAATCCATTCCAAGCTTCCAAACACCTTACATAAGGTCCATTGAAGTTGTCCAAGTCATCAAACAACATTTGTAACACCTCCAACACACAATTTGATTTCTTCTTGCAAGAGGTAAGCCTGATCTCTGAAACTCTATGATCTATGCATCATAAATGTGTTTTCAAGTTACAAACATGTTTCTGCACTTATGTAGAGTGTTTCTGTCATACCCTAAATTTTGACCACAAGATTTACCATCATTGTGAAAATCATCACCACAATGTTGATGTACCTTCATACCTCATCAATCCTCCCAAAGATTGTTGAGTATTCACTACAATCAAGAATTAGGGGTTTGAACCCTCTCAGAGTACTCAGACAGAGGATCAATCAAGAATCGACATGATCCTCAACTTGTAAAACCTCTAAAACATCCATGAAGGATCAAGGGGTCTCCCACATCAAGAATTAAGCATGAAAATTCAACCTCTCAAGTTAATCAAGCCTCAAGATCATCAGTGTCACCAAATTAGGGTTTTGGTTGACCAAGGCCTCCAGGGAGAATTCTTCATCTAGGTATGGGATAATACTTCAAAACATGATCCAAGAAGCTCAAAGGTACCTCATGGACCCAATCACAAGTTCAAAGTAGCCTCAGGGGACGCATTCATCAAAAATCAGGAATTAGGGTTTCTTGACCTAATTCACCCTTAAGTTGACTTTTGAAGCAAGGCATGAGCCAAGACCTCAAGAAGTGTCTTGAAGACCTCTAATACATCATATTGATCGATTTACAAGATTGGATTGATTCAAGGAACTTGGTTCATAAGCAATACAAGGATTCAAATTCATCTGGACCAATTAGGGATTTCTAATGAAAAGTCAACTCTACCTTTGACTTTTGACCAAGACATAATCCCAAACCTTGGGGCATGATTCAAGACACTCTAAAACACTTATGGAATCCATCGATTAAGTTTGAATTAGGTCAAGAACTTGATTTCATAGAGGATCACAAAGTTTGAAATTCATCTGACAAAAAGTCAACTGTGCCAAAAAATCAAGTTTGACTTTTTGAATTTCTTGACAAACAAGGTTTCCCTAAGTCAAAAACAATGTTAAATTATGGTTTCGATCATCATCCATCAAGAAAAATCAAGAAAAGTAGGGTTACTTGCAAAAGGGGCAACCTTAAAAAACATGAATTTTCACTAAGTCATGAAAAAAACTGATTTTTACCCAACTTTGCAAGGCCATAACTTGTGATCCAAGTAACCTTTTTCTTCCATCCAAAGCTCAATTGAAAGCTCTCATTACATACTTCAAGATTGTCAACTACAACATATTTCAAATACTTCTGGATTCTGAGTTATGGATTGATCAAAATCACAAGAATTGGAAAATGGACATTTTTCAAACAGTGAAATTTTGGACAGAATCTGTTTGCATCTTTTTTCCAACTTTGGAACCATTTTTCATTATGATCCAAGATAATTCAAGACCAAAGTTAAACATCAAAGTTGAAGTATTATAAAGGGGCTTTCTAAAAAGTACAAGAGCCTCCCATGATTCAACTTGAGCAAGAAGTTATAAGCCTTCAAAAATGTCACGTTTCACCCTGCCTACACAATAGCATTGGTACATAACTTGTATTCTACGATTTCTTGAGCCAATTTTGGACACTTGCATCATTTTATTTCTGTCCAAAATCAACATGAATGATGAAGAATCTGATCACAAGGCCTCACAAGTTAAGAAGCCTATCACTTAGGCATGTGATTTTTAAAGATGCAATTTCAAAACTTCAATTTTGTTTCAAGGCATTCAAGAGATGCATTGAGGTGGCATGTACTGAGTCATTGTTAATTAAAGGAGTCAAGCCTTATCTCTGCATCAGAAGACTCATAGCCTGAACACTACCCTCAAGTCAATGGCTAGAGGAGACTTGAGATTCTTTTGTACAACCATTGGATAATAGGGTGATCAACCCCCAATCACTATTAATCCCAAAACACACTTGATCTACTATAAATAGGGATCCTTTATGATCAGTTTGAGTACACCAAAGCATAACAACACATGCTCTTCTTCATTTCACTCTCAAAAACCAGAAATTGTTTCCTTTTCAACTAACATGCAAATTTTTCAATAGGAAGCACTTCTATTAAAACCAATGGGGTAGACACATCATATACATCATATGTAAGCTATCCAAACACTTCTCACACATCTGAAACCTCAGAATCACAAAGCTCAAAATCAAACTCAGGTTTGTTTGCAGTTGAGTTTCCACAAAGTGATCCAGGTTGTTGCAATCCATTCCAAGCTTCCAAACACCTTACATAAGGTCCATTGAAGTTGTCCAAGTCATCAAACAACATTTGTAACACCTCCAACACACAATTTGATTTCTTCTTGCAAGAGGTAAGCCTGATCTCTGAAACTCTATGATCTATGCATCATAAATGTGTTTTCAGGTTACAAACATGTTTCTGCACTTATGTAGAGTGTTTATGTCATACCCTAAATTTTGACCACAAGATTTACCATCATTGTGAAAATCATCACCACAATGTTGATGTACCTTCATACCTCATCAATCCTCTCAAAGATTGTTGAGTATTCACTACAATCAAGAATTAGGGGTTTGAACCCTCTCAGAGTACTCAGACAGAGGATCAATCAAGAATCGACATGATCCTCAACTTGTAAAACCTCTAAAACATCCATGAAGGATCAAGGGGTCTCCCACATCAAGAATTAAGCATGAAAATTCAACCTCTCAAGTTAATCAAGCCTCAAGATCATCAGTGTCACCAAATTAGGGTTTTGGTTGACCAAGGCCTCCAGGGAGAATTCTTCATCTAGGTATGGGATAATACTTCAAAACATGATCCAAGAAGCTCAAAGGTTCCTCATGGACCCAATCACAAGTTCAAAGTAGCCTCAGGGGACGCATTCATCAAAAATCAGGAATTAGGGTTTCTTGACCTAATTCACCCTTAAGTTGACTTTTGAAGCAAGGCATGAGCCAAGACCTCAAGAAGTGTCTTGAAGACCTCTAATACATCATATTGATCGATTTACAAGATTGGATTGATTCAAGGAACTTGGTTCATAAGCAATACAAGGATTCAAATTCATCTGGACCAATTAGGGATTTCTAATGAAAAGTAAACTCTACCTTTGACTTTTGACCAAGACATAATCCCAAACCTTGGGGCATGATTCAAGACACTCTAAAACACTTATGGAATCCATCGATTAAGTTTGAATTAGGTCAAGAACTTGATTTCATAGAGGATCACAAAGTTTGAAATTCATCTGACAAAAAGTCAACTGTGCCAAAAAATCAAGTTTGACTTTTTGAATTTCTTGACAAACAAGGTTTCCCTAAGTCAAAAACAATGTTAAATTATGGTTTCGATCATCATCCATCAAGAAAAATCAAGAAAAGTAGGGTTACTTGCAAAAGGGGCAACCTTAAGAAACATGAATTTTCACTAAGTCATGAAAAAAACTGATTTTTACCCAACTTTGCAAGGCCATAACTTGTCATCCAAGTAACCTTTTTCTTCCATCCAAAGCTCAATTGAAAGCTCTCATTACATACTTCAAGATTGTCAACTACAACATATTTCAAATCCTTCTGGATTCTGAGTTATGGATTGATCAAAATCACAAGAATTGGAAAATGGACATTTTTCAAACATTGAAATTTTGGACAGAATCTGTTTGCATCTTTTTTCCAACTTTGGAACCATTTTTCATTATGATCCAAGATAATTCAAGACCAAAGTTAAACATCAAAGTTAAAGTATTATAAAGGGGCTTTCTAAAAAGTACAAGAGCCTCCCATGATTCAACTTGAGCAAGAAGTTATAAGCCTTCAAAAATGTCACTTTTCACCCTGCCTACACAATAGCATTGGTACATAACTTGTATTCCACGATTTCTTGAGCCAATTTTGGACACTTGCATCATTTTATTTCTGTCCAAAATCAACATGAATGATGAAGAATCTGATCACAAGGCCTCACAAGTTAAGAAGTCTATCACTTAGGCATGTGATTTTTAAAGATGCAATTTCAAAACTTCAATTTTGTTTCAAGGCATTCAAGAGATGCATTAAGGTGGCATGTACTGAGTCATTGTTAATTAAAGGAGTCAAGCCTTATCTCTGCATCAGAAGACTCATAGCCTGAACACTACCCTCAAGTCAATGGCTAGAGGAGACGTGAGATTCTTTTGCACAACCATTGGATAATAGGGTGATCAACCCCCAATCACTATTAATCCCAAAACACACTTGATCTACTATAAATAGGGATCCTTTATGATCAGTTTGAGTACACCAAAGCATAACAACACATGCTCTTCTTCATTTCACTCTCAAAAACCAGAAATTGTTTCCTTTTCAACTAACATGCAAATTTTTCAATAGGAAGCACTTCTATTAAAACCAATGGGGTAGACACATCATATACATCATATGTAAGCTATCCAAACACTTCTCACACATCTGAAACCTCAGAATCACAAAGCTCAAAATCAAACTCAGGTTTGTTTGCAGTTGAGTTTCCACAAAGTGATCCAGGTTGTTTCAATCCATTCCAAGCTTCCAAACACCTTACATAAGGTCCATTGAAGTTGTCCAAGTCATCAAACAACATTTGTAACACCTCCAACACACAATTTGATTTCTTCTTGCAAGAGGTATGCCTGATCTCTGAAACTCTATGATCTATGCATCATAAATGTGTTTTTAAGTTACAAACATGTTTCTGCACTTATGTAGAGTGTTTCTGTCATACCCTAAATTTTGACCACAAGATTTACCATCATTGTGAAAATCATCACCACAATGTTGATGTACCTTCATACCTCATCAATCCTCTCAAAGATTGTTGAGTATTCACTACAATCAAGAATTAGGGGTTTGAACCCTCTCAGAGTACTCAGACAGAGGATCAATCAAGAATCGACATGATCCTCAACTTGTAAAACCTCTAAAACATCCATGAAGGATCAAGGGGTCTCCCACATCAAGAATTAAGCGTGAAAATTCAACCTCTCAAGTTAATCAAGCCTCAAGATCATCAGTGTCACCAAATTAGGGTTTTGGTTGACCAAGGCCTCTAGGGAGAATTCTTCATCTAGGTATGGGATAATACTTCAAAACATGATCCAAGAAGCTCAAAGGTACCTCATGGACCCAATCACAAGTTCAAAGTAGCCTCAGGGGACGCATTCATCAAAAATCAGGAATTAGGGTTTCTTGACCTAATTCACCCTTAAGTTGACTTTTGAAGCAAGGCATGAGCCAAGACCTCAAGAAGTGTCTTGAAGACCTCTAATACATCATATTGATCGATTTACAAGATTGGATTGATTCAAGGAACTTGGTTCATAAGCAATACAAGGATTCAAATTCATCTGGACCAATTAGGGTTTTCTAATGAAAAGTCAACTCTACCTTTGACTTTTGACCAAGACATAATCCCAAACCTTGGGGCATGATTCAAGACACTCTAAAACACTCATGGAATCCATCGATTAAGTTTGAATTAGGTTAAGAACTTGATTTCATAGAGGATCGCAAAGTTTGAAATTCATCTGACAAAAAGTCAACTGTGCCAAAAAATCAAGTTTGACTTTTTGAATTTCTTGACAAACAAGGTTTCCCTAAGTCAAAAACAATGTTAAATTATGGTTTCGATCATCATCCATCAAAAAAAATCAAGAAAAGTAGGGTTACTTGCAAAAGGGGCAACCTTAAGAAACATGAATTTTCACTAAGTCATGAAAAAAACTGATTTTTACCCAACTTTGCAAGGCCATAACTTGTGATCCAAGTAACCTTTTTCTTCCATCCAAAGCTCAATTGAAAGCTCTCATTACATACTCCAAGATTGTCAACTACAACATATTTCAAATCCTTCTGGATTCTGAGTTATGGATGGATCAAAATCACAAGAATTGGAAAATGGACATTTTTCAAACAGTGAAATTTTGGACAGAATCTGTCTGCATCTTTTTTCCAACTTTGGGGCCATTTTTCATTATGATCCAAGATAATTCAAGACCAAAGTTAAACATCAAAGTTGAAGTATTATAAAGGGGCTTTCTAAAAAGTACAAGAGCCTCCCATGATTCAACTTGAGCAAGAAGTTATAAGCCTTCAAAAATGTCACTTTTCACCCTGCCTACACAATAGCATTGGTACATAACTTGTATTCCACGATTTCTTGAGCCAATTTTGGACACTTGCATTATTTTATTTCTGTCCAAAATCAACATGAATGATGAAGAATCTGATCACAAGGCCTCACAAGTTAAGAAGCCTATCACTTAGGCATGTGATTTTTAAAGATGCAATTTCAAAACTTCAATTTTGTTTCAAGGCATTCAAGAGATGCATTGAGGTGGCATGTACTGAGTCATTGTTAATTAAAGGAGTCAAGCCTTATCTCTACATCAGAAGACTCATGGCCTGAACACTACCCTCAAGTCAATGGCTAGAGGAGACTTGAGATTCTTTTGCACAACCATTGGATAATAGGGTGATCAACCCCCAATCACTATTAATCCCAAAACACACTTGATCTACTATAAATAGGGATCCTTTATGATCAGTTTGAGTACACCAAAGCATAACAACACATGCTCTTCTTCATTTCACTCTCAAAAACCAGAAATTGCTTCCTTTTCAATTAACATGCAAATTTTTCAATAGGAAGCACTTCTATTAAAACCAATGGGGTAGACACATCATATACATCATATGTAAGCTATCCAAACAGTTCTCACACATCTGAAACCTCAGAATCACAAAGCTCAAAATCAAACTCAGGTTTGTTTGCAGTTGAGTTTCCACAAAGTGATCCAGGTTGTTTCAATCCATTCCAAGCTTCCAAACACCTTACATAAGGTCCATTGAAGTTGTCCAAGTCATCAAACAACATTTGTAACACCTCCAACACACAATTTGATTTCTTCTTGCAAGAGGTAAGCCTGATCTCTGAAACTCTATGATCTATGCATCATAAATGTGTTTTCAAGTTACAAACATGTTTCTGCACTTATGTAGAGTGTTTCTGTCGTACCCTAAATTTTGACCACAAGATTTACCATCATTGTGAAAATCATCACCACAATGTTGATGTACCTTCATACCTCATCAATCCTCTCAAAGATTGTTGAGTATTCACTACAATCAAGAATTAGGGGTTTGAACCCTCTCAGAGTACTCAGACAGAGGATCAATCAAGAATCGACATGATCCTCAACTTGTAAAACCTCTAAAACATCCATGAAGGATCAAGGGGTCTCCCACATCAAGAATTAAGCGTGAAAATTCAACCTCTCAAGTTAATTAAGCCTCAAGATCATCAGTGTCACCAAATTAGGGTTTTGGTTGACCAAGGCCTCTAGGGAGAATTCTTCATCTAGGTATGGGATAATACTTCAAAACATGATCCAAGAAGCTCAAAGGTACCTCATGGACCCAATCACAAGTTCAAAGTAGCCTCAGGGGACGCATTCATCAAAAATCAGGAATTAGGGTTTCTTGACCTAATTCACCCTTAAGTTGACTTTTGAAGCAAGGCATGAGCCAAGACCTCAAGAAGTGTCTTGAAGACCTCTAATACATCATATTGATCGATTTACAAGATTGGATTGATTCAAGGAACTTGGTTCATAAGCAATACAAGGATTCAAATTCATCTGGACCAATTAGGGTTTTATAATGAAAAGTCAACCCTACCTTTGACTTTTGACCAAGACATAATCCCAAACCTTGGGGCATGATTCAAGACACTCTAAAACACTCATGGAATCCATCGATTAAGTTTGAATTAGGTCAAGAACTTGATTTCATAGAGGATCGCAAAGTTTGAAATTCATCTGACAAAAAGTCAACGGTGCCAAAAAATCAAGTTTGACTTTTTGAATTTCTTGACAAACAAGGTTTCCCTAAGTCAAAAACAATGTTAAATTATGGTTTCGATCATCATCCATCAAGAAAAATCAAGAAAAGTAGGGTTACTTGCAAAAGGGGCAACCTTAAGAAACATGAATTTTCACTAAGTCATGAAAAAAACTGATTTTTACCCAACTTTGCAAGGCCATAACTTGTGATCCAAGTAACCTTTTTCTTCCATCCAAAGCTTAATTGAAAGCTCTCATTACATACTTCAAGATTGTCAACTACAACATATTTCAAATCCTTCTGGATTCTGAGTTATGGATTGATCAAAATCACAAGAATTGGAAAATGGACATTTTTCAAACAGTGAAATTTTGGACAGAATCTGTTTGCATCTTTTTTCCAACTTTGGGCCCATTTTTCATTATGATCCAAGATAATTCAAGACCAAAGTTAAACATCAAAGTTGAAGTATTATAAAGGGGCTTTCTAAAAAGTACAAGAGCCTCCCATGATTCAACTTGAGCAAGAAGTTATAAGCCTTCAAAAATGTCACTTTTCACCCTGCCTACACAATAGCATTGGTACATAACTTGTATTCCACGATTTCTTGAGCCAATTTTGGACACTTGCATTATTTTATTTCTGTCCAAAATCAACATGAATGATGAAGAATCTGATCACAAGGCCTCACAAGTTAAGAAGCCTATCACTTAGGCATGTGATTTTTAAAGATGCAATTTCAAAACTTCAATTTTGTTTCAAGGCATTCAAGAGATGCATTGAGGTGGCATGTACTGAGTCATTGTTAATTAAAGGAGTCAAGCCTTATCTCTACATCAGAAGACTCATGGCCTGAACACTACCCTCAAGTCAATGGCTAGAGGAGACTTGAGATTCTTTTGCACAACCATTGGATAATAGGGTGATCAACCCCCAATCACTATTAATCCCAAAACATACTTGATCTACTATAAATAGGGATCCTTTATGATCAGTTTGAGTACACCAAAGCATAACAACACATGCTCTTCTTCATTTCACTCTCAAAAACCAGAAATTGCTTCCTTTTCAATTAACATGCAAATTTTTCAATAGGAAGCACTTCTATTAAAACCAATGGGGTAGACACATCATATACATCATATGTAAGCTATCCAAACACTTCTCACACATCTGAAACCTCAGAATCACAAAGCTCAAAATCAAACTCAGGTTTGTTTGCAGTTGAGTTTCCACAAAGTGATCCAAGTTGTTTCAATCCATTCCAAGCTTCCAAACACCTTACATAAGGTCCATTGAAGTTGTCCAAGTCATCAAACAACATTTGTAACACCTCCAACACACAATTTGATTTCTTCTTGCAAGAGGTAAGCCTGATCTCTGAAACTCTATGATCTATGCATCATAAATGTGTTTTTAAGTTACAAACATGTTTCTGCACTTATGTAGAGTGTTTCTGTCATACCCTAAATTTTGACAACAAGATTTACCATCATTGTGAAAATCATCACCACAATGTTGATGTACCTTCATACCTCATCAATCCTCTCAAAGATTGTTGAGTATTCACTACAATCAAGAATTAGGGGTTTGAACCCTCTCAGAGTACTCAGACCGAGGATCAATCAAGAATCGACATGATCCTCAACTTGAAAAACCTCTAAAACATCCATGAAGGATCAAGGGGTCTCCCACATCAAGAATTAAGCATGAAAATTCAACCTCTCAAGTTAATCAAGCCTCAAGATCATCAGTGTCACTAAATTAGGGTTTTGGTTGACCAAGGCCTCCAGGGAGAATTCTTCATCTAGGTATGGGATAATACTTCAAAACATGATCCAAGAAGCTCAAAGGTACCTCATGGACCCAATCACAAGTTCAAAGTAGCCTCAGGGGACGCATTCATCAAAAATCAGGAATTAGGGTTTCTTGACCCAATTCACCCTTAAGTTGACTTTTGAAGCAAGGAATGAGCCAAGACCTCAAGAAGTGTCTTGAAGACCTCTAATACATTATATTGATCGATTTACAAGATTGGATTGATTCAAGGAACTTGGTTCATAAGCAATACAAGGATTCAAATTCATCTGGACCAATTAGGGTTTTCTAATGAAAAGTCAACTCTACCTTTGACTTTTGACCAAGCCATAATCCCAAACCTTGGGGCATGATTCAAGACACTCTAAAACACTTATGGAATCCATCGATTAAGTTTGAATTAGGTCAAGAACTTGATTTCATAGAGGATCACAAAGTTTGAAATTCATCTGACAAAAAGTCAACTGTGCCAAAAAATCAAGTTTGACTTTTTGAATTTCTTGACAAACAAGGTTTCCCTAAGTCAAAAACAATGTTAAATTATGGTTTCGATCATCATCCATCAAGAAAAATCAAGAAAAGTAGGGTTACTTGCAAAAGGGGCAACCTTAAGAAACATGAATTTTCACTAAGTCATGAAAAAAACTGATTTTTACCCAACTTTTGAAGGCCATAACTTGTGATCCAAGTAACCTTTTTCTTCCATCCAAAGCTCAATTGAAAGCTCTCATTACATACTTCAAGATTGTCAACTACAACATATTTCAAATCCTTATGGATTCTGAGTTATGGATTGATCAAAATCACAAGAATTGGAAAACGGACATTTTTCAAACAGTGAAATTTTGGACAGAATCTGTTTGCATCTTTTTTCCAACTTTGGAACCATTTTTCATTATGATCCAAGATAATTCAAGACCAAAGTTAAACATCAAAGTTGAAGTATTATAAAGGGGCTTTCAAAAAGTACAAGAGCCTCCCATGATTCAACTTGAGCAAGAAGTTATAAGCCTTCAAAAATGTCACTTTTCACCCTGCCTACACAATAGCATTGGTACATAACTTGTATTCCACGATTTCTTGAGCCAATTTTGGACACTTGCATTATTTTATTTCTGTCCAAAATCAACATGAATGATGAAGAATCTGATCACAAGGCCTCACAAGTTAAGAAGCCTATCACTTAGGCATGTGATTTTTAAAGATGCAATTTCAAAACTTCAATTTTGTTTCAAGGCATTCAAGAGATGCATTGAGGTGGCATGTACTGAGTCATTGTTAATTAAAGGAGTCAAGCCTTATCTCTACATCAGAAGACTCATGGCCTGAACACTACCCTCAAGTCAATGGCTAGAGGAGACTTGAGATTCTTTTGCACAACCATTGGATAATAGGGTGATCAACCCCCAATCACTATTAATCCCAAAACACACTTGATCTACTATAAATAGGGATCCTTTATGATCAGTTTGAGTACACCAAAGCATAAAAACACATGCTCTTCTTCATTTCACTCTCAAAAACCAGAAATTGCTTCCTTTTCAATTAACATGCAAATTTTTCAATAGGAAGCACTTCTATTAAAACCAATGGGGTAGACACATCATATACATCATATGTAAGCTATCCAAACACTTCTCACACATCTGAAACCTCAGAATCACAAAGCTCAAAATCAAACTCAGGTTTGTTTGCAGTTGAGTTTCCACAAAGTGATCCAAGTTGTTTCAATCCATTCCAAGCTTCCAAACACCTTACAAAAGGTCCATTGAAGTTGTCCAAGTCATCAAACAACATTTGTAACACCTCCAACACACAATTTGATTTCTTCTTGCAAGAGGTAAGCCTGATCTCTGAAACTCTATGATCTATGCATCATAAATGTGTTTTCAAGTTACAAACATGTTTCTGCACTTATGTAGAGTGTTTCTGTCATACCCTAAATTTTGACCACAAGATTTACCATCATTGTGAAAATCATCACCACAATGTTGATGTACCTTCATACCTCATCAATCCTCTCAAAGATTGTTGAGTATTCACTACAATCAAGAATTAGGGGTTTGAACCCTCTCAGAGTACTCAGACAGAGGATCAATCAAGAATCGACATGATCCTCAACTTGTAAAACCTCTAAAACATCCATGAAGGATCAAGGGGTCTCCCACATCAAGAATTCAGCGTGAAAATTCAACCTCTCAAGTTAATCAAGCCTCAAGATCATCAGTGTCACTAAATTAGGGTTTTGGTTGACCAAGGCCTCCAGGGAGAATTCTTCATCTAGGTATGGGATAATACTTCAAAACATGATCCAAGAAGGTCAAAGGTACCTCATAGACCCAATCACAAGTTCAAAGTAGCCTCAGGGGACGCATTCATCAAAAATCAGGAATTAGGGTTTCTTGACCCAATTCACCCTTAAGTTGACTTTTGAAGCAAGGAATGAGCCAAGACCTCAAGAAGTGTCTTGAAGACCTCTAATACATCATATTGATCGATTTACAAGATTGGATTGATTCAAGGAACTTGGTTCATAAGCAATACAAGGATTCAAATTCATCTGGACCAATTAGGGTTTTCTAATGAAAAGTCAACTCTACCTTTGACTTTTGACCAAGCCATAATCCCAAACCTTGGGGCATGATTCAAGACACTCTAAAACACTTATGGAATCCATCGATTAAGTTTGAATTAGGTCAAGAACTTGATTTCATAGAGGATCACAAAGTTTGAAATTCATCTGACAAAAAGTCAACTGTGCCAAAAAATCAAGTTTGACTTTTTGAATTTCTTGACAAACAAGGTTTCCCTAAGTCAAAAACAATGTTAAATTATGGTTTCGATCATCATCCATCAAGAAAAATCAAGAAAAGTAGGGTTACTTGCAAAAGGGGCAACCTTAAGAAACATGAATTTTCACTAAGTCATGAAAAAAACTGATTTTTACCCAACTTTTGAAGGCCATAACTTGTGATCCAAGTAACCTTTTTCTTCCATCCAAAGCTCAATTGAAAGCTCTCATTACATACTTCAAGATTGTCAACTACAACATATTTCAAATCCTTCTGGATTCTGAGTTATGGATTGATCAAAATCACAAGAATTGGAAAATGGACATTTTTCAAACAGTCAAATTTTGGACAGAATCTGTTTGCATCTTTTTTCCAACTTTGGAACCATTTTTCATTATGATCCAAGATAATTCAAGACCAAAGTTAAACATCAAAGTTGAAGTATTATAAAGGGGCTTTCAAAAAGTACAAGAGCCTCCCATGATTCAACTTGAGCAAGAAGTTATAAGCCTTCAAAAATGTCACTTTTCACCCTGCCTACACAATAGCATTGGTACATAACTTGTATTCCACGATTTCTTGAGCCAATTTTGGACACTTGCATTATTTTATTTCTGTCCAAAATCAACATGAATGATGAATAATCTGATCACAAGGCCTCACAAGTTAAGAAGCCTATCACTTAGGCATGTGATTTTTAAAGATGCAATTTCAAAACTTCAATTTTGTTTCAAGGCATTCAAGAGATGCATTGAGGTGGCATGTACTGAGTCATTGTTAATTAAAGGAGTCAAGCCTTATCTCTACATCAGAAGACTCATGGCCTGAACACTACCCTCAAGTCAATGGCTAGAGGAGACTTGAGATTCTTTTGCACAACCATTGGATAATAGGGTGATCAACCCCCAATCACTATTAATCCCAAAACACACTTGATATACTATAAATAGGGATCCTTTATGATTAGTTTGAGTACACCAAAGCATAACAACACATGCTCTTCTTCATTTCACTCTCAAAAACCAGAAATTGCTTCCTTTTCAACTAACATGCAAATTTTTCAATAGGAAGCACTTCTATTAAAACCAATGGGGTAGACACATCATATACATCATATGTAAGCTATCCAAACACTTCTCACACATCTGAAACCTCAGAATCACAAAGTTCAAAATCAAACTCAGGTTTGTTTGCAGTGGAGTTTCCACAAAGTGATCCAAGTTGTTTCAATCCATTCCAAGCTTCCAAACACCTTACAAAAGGTCCATTGAAGTTGTCCAAGTCATCAAACAACATTTGTAACACCTCCAACACACAATTTGATTTCTTCTTGCAAGAGGTAAGCCTGATCTCTGAAACTCTATGATCTATGCATCATAAATGTGTTTTCAAGTTACAAACATGTTTCTGCACTTATGTAGAGTGTTTCTGTCATACCCTAAATTTTGACCACAAGATTTACCATCATTGTGAAAATCATCACCACAATGTTGATGTACCTTCATACCTCATCAATCCTCTCAAAGATTGTTGAGTATTCACTACAATTAAGAATTAGGGGTTTGAACCCTCTCAGAGTACTCAGACAGAGGATCAATCAAGAATCGACATGATCCTCAACTTGTAAAACCTCAAAAACATCCATGAAGGATCAAGGGGTCTCCCACATCAAGAATTAAGCGTGAAAATTCAACCTCTCAAGTTAATCAAGCCTCAAGATCATCAGTGTCACCAAATTAGGGTTTTGGTTGACCAAGGCCTCCAGGGAGAATTCTTCATCTAGGTATGGGATAATACTTCAAAACATGATCCAAGAAGCTCAAAGGTACCTCATGGACCCAATCACAAGTTCAAAGTAGCCTCAGGGGACGCATTCATCAAAAATCAGGAATTAGGGTTTCTTGACCTAATTCACCCTTAAGTTGACTTTTGAAGCAAGGAATGAGCCAAGACCTCAAGAAGTGTCGTGAAGACCTCTAATTCATCATATTGATCGATTTATAAGATTGGATTGATTCAAGGAACTTGGTTCATAAGCAATACAAGGATTCAAATTCATCTGGACCAATTAGGGTTTTCTAATGAAAAGTCAACTCTACCTTTGACTTTTGACCAAGCCATAATCCCCAACCTTGGGGCATGATTCAAGACACTCTAAAACACTTATGGAATCCATCGATTAAGTTTGAATTAGGTCAAGAACTTGATTTCATAGAGGATCACAAAGTTTGAAATTCATCTGACAAAAAGTCAACTGTGCCAAAAAATCTAGTTTGACTTTTTGAATTTCTTGACAAACAAGGTTTCCCTAAGTAAAAAACAATGTTAAATTATGGTTTCGATCATCATCCATCAAGAAAAATCAAGAAAAGTAGGGTTACTTGCAAAAGGGGCAACCTTAAGAAACATGAATTTTCACTAAGTCATGAAAAAAACTGATTTTTACCCAACTTTTGAAGGCCATAACTTGTGATCCAAGTAACCTTTTTCTTCCATCCAAAGCTCAATTGAAAGCTCTCATTACATACTTCAAGATTGTCAACTACAACATATTTCAAATCCTTCTGGATTCTGAGTTATGGATTGATCAAAATCACAAGAATTGGAAAATGGACATTTTTCAAACAGTCAAATTTTGGACAGAATCTGTTTGCATCTTTTTTCCAACTTTGGAACCATTTTTCATTATGATCCAAGATAATTCAAGACCAAAGTTAAACATCAAAGTTGAAGTATTATAAAGGGGCTTTCAAAAAGTACAAGAGCCTCCCATGATTCAACTTGAGCAAGAAGTTATAAGCCTTCAAAAATGTCACTTTTCACCCTGCCTACACAATAGCATTGGTACATAACTTGTATTCCACGATTTCTTGAGCCAATTTTGGACACTTGCATTATTTTATTTCTGTCCAAAATCAACATGAATGATGAATAATCTGATCACAAGGCCTCACAAGTTAAGAAGCCAATCACTTAGGCATGTGATTTTTAAAGATGCAATTTCAAAACTTCAATTTTGTTTCAAGGCATTCAAGAGATGCATTGAGGTGGCATGTACTGAGTCATTGTTAATTAAAGGAGTCAAGCCTTATCTCTACATCAGAAGACTCATGGCCTGAACACTACCCTCAAGTCAATGGCTAGAGGAGACTTGAGATTCTTTTGCACAACCATTGGATAATAGGGTGATCAACCCCCAATCACTATTAATCCCAAAACACACTTGATCTACTATAAATAGGGATCCTTTATGATGAGTTTGAGTACACCAAAGCATAACAACACATGCTCTTCTTCATTTCACTCTCAAAAACCAGAAATTGCTTCCTTTTCAACTAACATGCAAATTTTTCAATAGGAAGCACTTCTATTAAAACCAATGGGGTAGACACATCATATACATCATATGTAAGCTATCCAAACACTTCTCACACATCTGAAACCTCAGAATCACAAAGCTCAAAATCAAACTCAGGTTTGTTTGCAGTTGAGTTTCCACAAAGTGATCCAAGTTGTTTCAATCCATTCCAAGCTTCCAAACACCTTACAAAAGGTCCATTGAAGTTGTCCAAGTCATCAAACAACATTTGTAACACCTCCAACACACAATTTGATTTCTTCTTGCAAGAGGTAAGCCTGATCTCTGAAACTCTATGATCTATGCATCATAAATGTGTTTTCAAGTTACAAACATGTTTCTGCACTTATGTAGAGTGTTTCTGTCATACCCTAAATTTTGACCACAAGATTTACCATCATTGTGAAAATCATCACCACAATGTTGATGTACCTTCATACCTCAGCAATCCTCTCAAAGATTATTGAGTATTCACTACAATCAAGAATTAGGGGTTTGAACCCTCTCAGAGTACTCAGACAGAGGATCAATCAAGAATCGACATGATCCTCAACTTGTAAAACCTCAAAAACATCCATGAAGGATCAAGGGGTCTCCCACATCAAGAATTAAGCGTGAAAATTCAACCTCTCAAGTTAATCAAGCCTCAAGATCATCAGTGTCACCAAATTAGGGTTTTGGTTGACCAAGGCCTCCAGGGAGAATTCTTCATCTAGGTATGGGATAATACTTCAAAACATGATCCAAGAAGCTCAAAGGTACCTCATGGACCCAATCACAAGTTCAAAGTAGCCTCAGGGGACGCATTCATCAAAAATCAGGAATTAGGGTTTCTTGACCTAATTCACCCTTAAGTTGACTTTTGAAGCAAGGAATGAGCCAAGACCTCAAGAAGTGTCTTGAAGACCTCTAATTCATCATATTGATCGATTTACAAGATTGGATTGATTCAAGGAACTTGGTTCATAAGCAATACAAGGATTCAAATTCATCTGGACCAATTAGGGTTTTCTAATGAAAAGTCAACTCTACCTTTGACTTTTGACCAAGCCATAATCCCCAACCTTGGGGCATGATTCAAGACACTCTAAAACACTTATGGAATCCATCGATTAAGTTTGAATTAGGTCAAGAACTTGATTTCATAGAGGATCACAAAGTTTGAAATTCATCTGACAAAAAGTCAACTGTGCCAAAAAATCTAGTTTGACTTTTTGAATTTCTTGACAAACATGGTTTCCCTAAGTAAAAAACAATGTTAAATTATGGTTTCGATCATCATCCATCAAGAAAAATCAAGAAAAGTAGGGTTACTTGCAAAAGGGGCAACCTTAAGAAACATGAATTTTCACTAAGTCATGAAAAAAATTGATTTTTACCCAACTTTTGAAGGCCATAACTTGTGATCCAAGTAACCTTTTTCTTCCATCCAAAGCTCAATTGAAAGCTCTCATTACATACTTCAAGATTGTCAACTACAACATATTTCAAATCCTTCTGGATTCTGAGTTATGGATTGATCAAAATCACAAGAATTGGAAAATGGACATTTTTCAAACAGTCAAATTTTGGACAGAATCTGTTTGCATCTTTTTTCCAACTTTGGAACCATTTTTCATTATGATCCAAGATAATTCAAGACCAAAGTTAAACGTCAAAGTTGAAGTATTATAAAGGGGCTTTCAAAAAGTACAAGAGCCTCCCATGATTCAACTTGAGCAAGAAGTTATAAGCCTTCAAAAATGTCACTTTTCACCCTGCCTACACAATAGCATTGGTACATAACTTGTATTCCACGATTTCTTGAGCCAATTTTGGACACTTGCATTATTTTATTTCTGTCCAAAATCAACATGAATGATGAATAATCTGATCACAAGGCCTCACAAGTTAAGAAGCCAATCACTTAGGCATGTGATTTTTAAAGATGCAATTTCAAAACTTCAATTTTGTTTCAAGGCATTCAAGAGATACATTGAGGTGGCATGTACTGAGTCATTGTTAATTAAAGGAGTCAAGCCTTATCTCTACATCAGAAGACTCATGGCCTGAACACTACCCTCAAGTCAATGGCTAGAGGAGACTTGAGATTCTTTTGCACAACCATTGGATAATAGGGTGATCAACCCCCAATCACTATTAATCCCAAAACACACTTGATCTACTATAAATAGGGATCCTTTATGATGAGTTTGAGTACACCAAAGCATAACAACACATGCTCTTCTTCATTTCACTCTCAAAAATCAAAAATTGCTTCCTTTTCAACTAACATGCAAATTTTTCAATAGGAAGCACTTCTATTAAAACCAATGGGGTAGACACATCATATACATCATATGTAAGCTATCCAAACACTTCTCACACATCTGAAACCTCAGAATCACAAAGCTCAAAATCAAACTCAGGTTTGTTTGCAGTTGAGTTTCCACAAAGTGATCCAAGTTGTTTCAATCCATTCCAAGCTTCCAAACACCTTACAAAAGGTCCATTGAAGTTGTCCAAGTCATCAAACAACATTTGTAACACCTCCAACACACAATTTGATTTCTTCTTGCAAGAGGTAAGCCTGATCTCTGAAACTCTATGATCTATGCATCATAAATGTGTTTTCAAGTTACAAACATGTTTCTGCACTTATGTAGAGAGTTTCTGTCATACCCTAAATTTTGACCACAAGATTTACCATCATTGTGAAAATCATCACCACAATGTTGATGTACCTTCATACCTCAGCAATCCTCTCAAAGATTATTGAGTATTCACTACAATCAAGAATTAGGGGTTTGAACCCTCTCAGAGTACTCAGACAGAGGATCAATCAAGAATCGACATGATCCTCAACTTGTAAAACCTCTAAAACATCCATGAAGGATCAAGGGGTCTCCCACATCAAGAATTAAGCGTGAAAATTCAACCTCTCAAGTTAATCAAGCCTCAAGATCATCAGTGTCACCAAATTAGGGTTTTGGTTGACCAAGGCCTCCAGGGAGAATTCTTCATCTAGGTATGGGATAATACTTCAAAACATGATCCAAGAATCTCAAAGGTACCTCATGGACCCAATCACAAGTTCAAAGTAGCCTCAGGGGACGCATTCATCAAAAATCAGGAATTAGGGTTTCTTGACCTAATTCACCCTTAAGTTGACTTTTGAAGCAAGGAATGAGCCAAGACCTCAAGAAGTGTCTTGAAGACCTCTAATTCATCATATTGATCGATTTACAAGATTGGATTGATTCAAGGAACTTGGTTCATAAGCAATACAAGGATTCAAATTCATCTGGACCAATTAGGGTTTTCTAATGAAAAGTCAACTCTACCTTTGACTTTTGACCAAGCCATAATCCCCAACCTTGGGGCATGATTCAAGACACTCTAAAACACTTATGGAATCCATCGATTAAGTTTGAATTAGGTCAAGAACTTGATTTCATAGAGGATCACAAAGTTTGAAATTCATCTGACAAAAAGTCAACTGTGCCAAAAAATCTAGTTTGACTTTTTGAATTTCTTGACAAACAAGGTTTCCCTAAGTAAAAAACAATGTTAAATTATGGTTTCGATCATCATCCATCAAGAAAAATCAAGAAAAGTAGGGTTACTTGCAAAAGGGGCAACCTTAAGAAACATGAATTTTCACTAAGTCATGAAAAAAACTGATTTTTACCCAACTTTTGAAGGCCATAACTTGTGATCCAAGTAACCTTTTTCTTCCATCCAAAGCTCAATTGAAAGCTCTCATTACATACTTCAAGATTGTCAACTACAACATATTTCAAATCCTTCTGGATTCTGAGTTATGGATTGATCAAAATCACAAGAATTGGAAAATGGACATTTTTCAAACAGTCAAATTTTGGACAGAATCTGTTTGCATCTTTTTTCCAACTTTGGAACCATTTTTCATTATGATCCAAGATAATTCAAGACCAAAGTTAAACATCAAAGTTGAAGTATTATAAAGGGGCTTTCAAAAAGTACAAGAGCCTCCCATGATTCAACTTGAGCAAGAAGTTATAAGCCTTCAAAAATGTCACTTTTCACCCTGCCTAGACAATAGCATTGGTACATAACTTGTATTCCACGATTTCTTGTGCCAATTTTGGACACTTGCATTATTTTATTTCTGTCCAAAATCAACATGAATGATGAATAATCTGATCACAAGGCCTCACAAGTTAAGAAGCCTATCACTTAGGCATGTGATTTTTAAAGATGCAATTTCAAAACTTCAATTTTGTTTCAAGGCATTCAAGAGATGCATTGAGGTGGCATGTACTGAGTCATTGTTAATTAAAGGAGTCAAGCCTTATCTCTACATCAGAAGACTCATGGCCTGAACACTACCCTCAAGTCAATGGCTAGAGGAGACTTGAGATTCTTTTGCACAACCATTGGATAATAGGGTGATCAACCCCCAATCACTATTAATCCCAAAACACACTTGATCTACTATAAATAGGGATCCTTTATGATGAGTTTGAGTACACCAAAGCATAACAACACATGCTCTTCTTCATTTCACTCTCAAAAACCAAAAATTGCTTCCTTTTCAACTAACATGCAAATTTTTCAATAGGAAGCACTTCTATTAAAACCAATGGGGTAGACACATCATATACATCATATGTAAGCTATCCAAACACTTCTCACACATCTGAAACCTCAGAATCACAAAGCTCAAAATCAAACTCAGGTTTGTTTGCAGTTGAGTTTCCACAAAGTGATCCAAGTTGTTTCAATCCATTCCAAGCTTCCAAACACCTTACAAAAGGTCCATTGAAGTTGTCCAAGTCATCAAACAACATTTGTAACACCTCCAACACACAATTTGATTTCTTCTTGCAAGAGGTAAGCCTGATCTCTGAAACTCTATGATCTATGCATCATAAATGTGTTTTCAAGTTACAAACATGTTTCTGCACTTATGTAGAGTGTTTCTGTCATACCCTAAATTTTGACCACAAGATTTACCATCATTGTGAAAATCATCACCACAATGTTGATGTACCTTCATACCTCAGCAATCCTCTCAAAGATTATTGAGTATTCACTACAATCAAGAATTAGGGGTTTGAACCCTCTCAGAGTACTCAGACAGAGGATCAATCAAGAATCGACATGATCCTCAACTTGTAAAACCTCTAAAACATCCATGAAGGATCAAGGGGTCTCCCACATCAAGAATTAAGCGTGAAAATTCAACCTCTCAAGTTAATCAAGCCTCAAGATCATCAGTGTCACCAAATTAGGGTTTTGGTTGACCAAGGCCTCCAGGGAGAATTCTTCATCTAGGTATGGGATAATACTTCAAAACATGATCCAAGAAGCTCAAAGGTACCTCATGGACCCAATCACAAGTTCAAAGTAGCCTCAGGGGACGCATTCATCAAAAATCAGGAATTAGGGTTTCTTGACCTAATTCACCCTTAAGTTGACTTTTGAAGCAAGGAATGAGCCAAGACCTCAAGAAGTGTCTTGAAGACCTCTAATTCATCATATTGATCGATTTACAAGTTTGGATTGATTCAAGGAACTTGGTTCATAAGCAATACAAGGATTCAAATTCATCTGGACCAATTAGGGTTTTCTAATGAAAAGTCAACTCTACCTTTGACTTTTGACCAAGCCATAATCCCCAACCTTGGGGCATGATTCAAGACACTCTAAAACACTTATGGAATCCATCGATTAAGTTTGAATTAGGTCAAGAACTTGATTTCATAGAGGATCACAAAGTTTGAAATTCATCTGACAAAAAGTCAACTGTGCCAAAAAATCTAGTTTGACTTTTTGAATTTCTTGACAAACAAGGTTTCCCTAAGTAAAAAACAATGTTAAATTATGGTTTCGATCATCATCCATCAAGAAAAATCAAGAAAAGTAGGGTTACTTGCAAAAGGGGCAACCTTAAGAAACATGAATTTTCACTAAGTCATGAAAAAAACTGATTTTTACCCAACTTTTGAAGGCCATAACTTGTGATCCAAGTAACCTTTTTCTTCCATCCAAAGCTCAATTGAAAGCTCTCATTACATACTTCAAGATTGTCAACTACAACATATTTCAAATCCTTCTGGATTCTGAGTTATGGATTGATCAAAATCACAAGAATTGGAAAATGGACATTTTTCAAACAGTCAAATTTTGGACAGAATCTGTTTGCATCTTTTTTCCAACTTTGGAACCATTTTTCATTATGATCCAAGATAATTCAAGACCAAAGTTAAACATCAAAGTTGAAGTATTATAAAGGGGCTTTCAAAAAGTACAAGAGCCTCCCATGATTCAACTTGAGCAAGAAGTTATAAGCCTTCAAAAATGTCACTTTTCACCCTGCCTAGACAATAGCATTGGTACATAACTTGTATTCCACGATTTCTTGTGCCAATTTTGGACACTTGCATTATTTTATTTCTGTCCAAAATCAACATGAATGATGAATAATCTGATCACAAGGCCTCACAAGTTAAGAAGCCTATCACTTAGGCATGTGATTTTTAAAGATGCAATTTCAAAACTTCAATTTTGTTTCAAGGCATTCAAGAGATTCATTGAGGTGGCATGTACTGAGTCATTGTTAATTAAAGGAGTCAAGCCTTATCTCAACATCAGAAGACTCATGGCCTGAACACTACCCTCAAGTCAATGGCTAGAGGAGACTTGAGATTCTTTTGCACAACCATTGGATAATAGGGTGATCAACCCCCAATCACTATTAATCCCAAAACACACTTGATCTACTATAAATAGGGATCCTTTATGATGAGTTTGAGTACACCAAAGCATAACAACACATGCTCTTCTTCATTTCACTCTCAAAAACCAGAAATTGCTTCCTTTTCAACTAACATGCAAATTTTTCAATAGGAAGCACTTCTATTAAAACCAATGGGGTAGACACATCATATACATCATATGTAAGCTATCCAAACACTTCTCACACATCTGAAACCTCAGAATCACAAAGCTCAAAATCAAACTCAGGTTTGTTTGCAGTTGAGTTTCCACAAAGTGATCCAAGTTGTTTCAATCCATTCCAAGCTTCCAAACACCTTACAAAAGGTCCATTGAAGTTGTCCAAGTCATCAAACAACATTTGTAACACCTCCAACACACAATTTGATTTCTTCTTGCAAGAGGTAAGCCTGATCTCTGAAACTCTATGATCTATGCATCATAAATGTGTTTTCAAGTTACAAACATGTTTCTGCACTTATGTAGAGTGTTTCTGTCATACCCTAAATTTTGACCACAAGATTTACCATCATTGTGAAAATCATCACCACAATGTTGATGTACCTTCATACCTCAGCAATCCTCTCAAAGATTGTTGAGTATTCACTATAATCAAGAATTAGGGGTTTGAACCCTCTCAGAGTACTCAGACAGAGGATCAATCAAGAATCGACATGATCCTCAACTTGTAAAACCTCTAAAACATCCATGAAGGATCATGGGGTCTCCCACATCAAGAATTAAGCTTGAAAATTCAACCTCTCAAGTTAATCAAGCCTCAAGATCATCAGTGACACCAAATTAGGGTTTTGGTTGACCAAGGCCTCCAGGGAGAATTCTTCATCTAGGTATGGGATAATACTTCAAAACATGATCCAAGAAGCTCAAAGGTACCTCATGGACCCAATCACAAGTTCAAAGTAGCCTCAGGGGACGCATTCATCAAAAATTAGGAATTAGGGTTTCTTGACCTAATTCACCCTTAAGTTGACTTTTTAAGCAAGGAATGAGCCAAGACGTCAAGAAGTGTCTTGAAGACCTCTAATACATCATATTGATCGATTTACAAGATTGGATTGATTCAAGGAACTTGGTTCATAAGCAATACAAGGATTCAAATTCATCTGGACCAATTAGGGTTTTCTAATGAAAAGTCAACTCTACCTTTGACTTTTGACCAAGCCATAATCCCCAACCTTGGGGCATGATTCAAGACACTCTAAAACACTTATGGAATCCATCGATTAAGTTTGAATTAGGTCAAGAACTTGATTTCATAGAGGATCACAAAGTTTGAAATTCATCTGACAAAAAGTCAACTGTGCCAAAAAATCTAGTTTGACTTTTTGAATTTCTTGACAAACAAGGTTTCCCTAAGTAAAAAACAATGTTAAATTATGGTTTCGATCATCATCCATCAAGAAAAATCAAGAAAAGTAGGGTTACTTGCAAAAGGGGCAACCTTAAGAAACATGAATTTTCACTAAGTCATGAAAAAAACTGATTTTTACCCAACTTTTGAAGGCCATAACTTGTGATCCAAGTAACCTTTTTCTTCCATCCAAAGCTCAATTGAAAGCTCTCATTACATACTTCAAGATTGTCAACTACAACATATTTCAAATCCTTCTGGATTCTGAGTTATGGATTGATCAAAATCACAAGAATTGGAAAATGGACATTTTTCAAACAGTCAAATTTTGGACAGAATCTGTTTGCATCTTTTTTCCAACTTTGGAACCATTTTTCATTATGATCCAAGATAATTCAAGACCAAAGTTAAACATCAAAGTTGAAGTATTATAAAGGGGCTTTCAAAAAGTACAAGAGCCTCCCATGATTCAACTTGAGCAAGAAGTTATAAGCCTTCAAAAATGTCACTTTTCACCCTGCCTACACAATAGCATTGGTACATAACTTGTATTCCACGATTTCTTAAGCCAATTTTGGACACTTGCATTATTTTATTTCTGTCCAAAATCAACATGAATGATGAATAATCTGATCACAAGGCCTCACAAGTTAAGAAGCCAATCACTTAGGCATGTGATTTTTAAAGATGCAATTTCAAAACTTCAATTTTGTTTCAAGGCATTCAAGAGATGCATTGAGGTGGCATGTACTGAGTCATTGTTAATTAAAGGAGTCAAGCCTTATCTCTACATCAGAAGACTCATGGCCTGAACACTACCCTCAAGTCAATGGCTAGAGGAGACTTGAGATTCTTTTGCACAACCATTGGATAATAGGGTGATCAACCCCCAATCACTATTAATCCCAAAACACACTTGATCTACTATAAATAGGGATCCTTTATGATGAGTTTGAGTACACCAAAGCATAACAACACATGCTCTTCTTCATTTCACTCTCAAAAACCAGAAATTGCTTCCTTTTCAACTAACATGCAAATTTTTCAATAGGAAGCACTTCTATTAAAACCAATGGGGTAGACACATCATATACATCATATGTAAGCTATCCAAACACTTCTCACACATCTGAAACCTCAGAATCACAAAGCTCAAAATCAAACTCAGGTTTGTTTGCAGTTGAGTTTCCACAAAGTGATCCAAGTTGTTTCAATCCATTCCAAGCTTCCAAACACCTTACAAAAGGTCCATTGAAGTTGTCCAAGTCATCAAACAACATTTGTAACACCTCCAACACACAATTTGATTTCTTCTTGCAAGAGGTAAGCCTGATCTCTGAAACTCTATGATCTATGCATCATAAATGTGTTTTCAAGTTACAAACATGTTTCTGCACTTATGTAGAGTGTTTCTGTCATACCCTAAATTTTGACCACAAGATTTACCATCATTGTGAAAATCATCACCACAATGTTGATGTACCTTCATACCTCAGCAATCCTCTCAAAGATTATTGAGTATTCACTACAATCAAGAATTAGGGGTTTGAACCCTCTCAGAGTACTCAGACAGAGGATCAATCAAGAATCGACATGATCCTCAACTTGTAAAACCTCTAAAACATCCATGAAGGATCAAGGGGTCTCCCACATCAAGAATTAAGCGTGAAAATTCAACCTCTCAAGTTAATCAAGCCTCAAGATCATCAGTGTCACCAAATTAGGGTTTTGGTTGACCAAGGCCTCCAGGGAGAATTCTTCATCTAGGTATGGGATAATACTTCAAAACATGATCCAAGAAGCTCAAAGGTACCTCATGGACCCAATCACAAGTTCAAAGTAGCCTCAGGGGACGCATTCATCAAAAATCAGGAATTAGGGTTTCTTGACCTAATTCACCCTTAAGTTGACTTTTGAAGCAAGGAATGAGCCAAGACCTCAAGAAGTGTCTTGAAGACCTCTAATTCATCATATTGATCGATTTACAAGATTGGATTGATTCAAAGAACTTGGTTCATAAGCAATACAAGGATTCAAATTCATCTGGACCAATTAGGGTTTTCTAATGAAAAGTCAACTCTACCTTTGACTTTTGACCAAGCCATAATCCCCAACCTTGGGGCATGATTCAAGACACTCTAAAACACTTATGGAATCCATCGATTAAGTTTGAATTAGGTCAAGAACTTGATTTCATAGAGGATCACAAAGTTTGAAATTCATCTGACAAAAAGTCAACTGTGCCAAAAAATCTAGTTTGACTTTTTGAATTTCTTGACAAACAAGGTTTCCCTAAGTAAAAAACAATGTTAAATTATGGTTTCGATCATCATCCATCAAGAAAAATCAAGAAAAGTAGGGTTACTTGCAAAAGGGGCAACCTTAAGAAACATGAATTTTCACTAAGTCATGAAAAAAACTGATTTTTACCCAACTTTTGAAGGCCATAACTTGTGATCCAAGTAACCTTTTTCTTCCATCCAAAGCTCAATTGAAAGCTCTCATTACATACTTCAAGATTGTCAACTACAACATATTTCAAATCCTTCTGGATTCTAAGTTATGGATTGATCAAAATCACAAGAATTGGAAAATGGACATTTTTCAAACAGTCAAATTTTGGACAGAATCTGTTTGCATCTTTTTTCCAACTTTGGAACCATTTTTCATTATGATCCAAGATAATTCAAGACCAAAGTTAAACATCAAAGTTGAAGTATTATAAAGGGGCTTTCAAAAAGTACAAGAGCCTCCCATGATTCAACTTGAGCAAGAAGTTATAAGCCTTCAAAAATGTCACTTTTCACCCTGCCTACACAATAGCATTGGTACATAACTTGTATTCCACGATTTCTTGAGCCAATTTTGGACACTTGCATTATTTTATTTCTGTCCAAAATCAACATGAATGATGAATAATCTGATCACAAGGCCTCACAAGTTAAGAAGCCTATCACTTAGGCATGTGATTTTTAAAGATGCAATTTCAAAAATTCAATTTTGTTTCAAGGCATTCAAGAGATGCATTGAGGTGGCATGTACTGAGTCATTGTTAATTAAAGGAGTCAAGCCTTATCTCAACATCAGAAGACTCATGGCCTGAACACTACCCTCAAGTCAATGGCTAGAGGAGACTTGAGATTCTTTTGCACAACCATTGGATAATAGGGTGATCAACCCCCAATCACTATTAATCCCAAAACACACTTGATCTACTATAAATAGGGATCCTTTATGATGAGTTTGAGTACACCAAAGCATAACAACACATGCTCTTCTTCATTTCACTCTCAAAAACCAGAAATTGCTTCCTTTTCAACTAACATGCAAATTTTTCAATAGGAAGCACTTCTATTAAAACCAATGGGGTAGACACATCATATACATCATATGTAAGCTATCCAAACACTTCTCACACATCTGAAACCTCAGAATCACAAAGCTCAAAATCAAACTCAGGTTTGTTTGCAGTTGAGTTTCCACAAAGTGATCCAAGTTGTTTCAATCCATTCCAAGCTTCCAAACACCTTACAAAAGGTCCATTGAAGTTGTCCAAGTCATCAAACAACATTTGTAACACCTCCAACACACAATTTGATTTCTTCTTGCAAGAGGTAAGCCTGATCTCTGAAACTCTATGATCTATGCATCATAAATGTGTTTTCAAGTTACAAACATGTTTCTGCACTTATGTAGAGTGTTTCTGTCATACCCTAAATTTTGACCACAAGATTTACCATCATTGTGAAAATCATCACCACAATGTTGATGTACCTTCATACCTCAGCAATCCTCTCAAAGATTGTTGAGTATTCACTACAATCAAGAATTAGGGGTTTGAACCCTCTCAGAGTACTCAGACAGAGGATCAATCAAGAATCGACATGATCCTCAACTTGTAAAACCTCTAAAACATCCATGAAGGATCAAGGGGTCTCCCACATCAAGAATTAAGCTTGAAAATTCAATCTCTCAAGTTAATCAAGCCTCAAGATCATCAGTGATACCAAATTAGGGTTTTCGTTGACCAAGGCCTCCAGGGAGAATTCTTCATCTAGGTATGGGATAATACTTCAAAACATGATCCAAGAAGCTCAAAGGTACCTCATGGACCCAATCACAAGTTCAAAGTAGCCTCAGGGGACGCATTCATCAAAAATTAGGAATTAGGGTTTCTTGACCTAATTCACCCTTAAGTTGACTTTTTAAGCAAGGAATGAGCCAAGACGTCAAGAAGTGTCTTGAAGACCTCTAATACATCATATTGATCGATTTACAAGATTGGATTGATTCAAGGAACTTGGTTCATAAGCAATACAAGGATTCAAATTCATCTGGACCAATTAGGGTTTTCTAATGAAAAGTCAACTCTACCTTTGACTTTTGACCAAGCCATAATCCCAAACCTTGGGGCATGATTCAAGACACTCTAAAACACTTATGGAATCCATCGATTAAGTTTGAATTAGGTCAAGAACTTGATTTCATAGAGGATCACAAAGTTTGAAATTCATCTGACAAAAAGTCAACTGTGCCAAAAAATCAAGTTTGACTTTTTGAATTTCTTGACAAACAAGGTTTCCCTAAGTCAAAAACAATGTTAAATTATGGTTTCGATCATCATCCATCAAGAAAAATCAAGAAAAGTAGGGTTACTTGCAAAAGGGGCAACCTTAAGAAACATGAATTTTCACTAAGTCATGAAAAAAACTGATTTTTACCCAACTTTTGAAGGCCATAACTTGTGATCCAAGTAACCTTTTTCTTCCATCCAAAGCTCAATTGAAAGCTCTCATTACATACTTCAAGATTGTCAACTACAACATATTTCAAATCCTTCTGGATTCTGAGTTATGGATTGATCAAAATCACAAGAATTGGAAAATGGACATTTTTCAAACAGTCAAATTTTGGACAGAATCTGTTTGCATCTTTTTTCCAACTTTGGAACCATTTTTCATTATGATCCAAGATAATTCAAGACCAAAGTTAAACATCAAAGTTGAAGTATTATAAAGGGGCTTTCAAAAAGTACAAGAGCCTCCCATGATTCAACTTGAGCAAGAAGTTATAAGCCTTCAAAAATGTCACTTTTCACCCTGCCTACACAATAGCATTGGTACATAACTTGTATTCCACGATTTCTTGAGCCAATTTTGGACACTTGCATTATTTTATTTCTGTCCAAAATCAACATGAATGATGAATAATCTGATCACAAGGCCTCACAAGTTAAGAAGCCTATCACTTAGGCATGTGATTTTTAAAGATGCAATTTCAAAACTTCAATTTTGTTTCAAGGCATTCAAGAGATGCATTGAGGTGGCATGTACTGAGTCATTGTTAATTAAAGGAGTCAAGCCTTATCTCTACATCAGAAGACTCATGGCCTGAACACTACCCTCAAGTCAATGGCTAGAGGAGACTTGAGATTCTTTTGCACAACCATTGGATAATAGGGTGATCAACCCCCAATCACTATTAATCCCAAAACACACTTGATCTACTATAAATAGGGATCCTTTATGATGAGTTTGAGTACACCAAAGCATAACAACACATGCTCTTCTTCATTTCACTCTCAAAAACCAGAAATTGCTTCCTTTTCAACTAACATGCAAATTTTTCAATAGGAAGCACTTCTATTAAAACCAATGGGGTAGACACATCATATACATCATATGTAAGCTATCCAAACACTTCTCACACATCTGAAACCTCAGAATCACAAAGCTCAAAATCAAACTCAGGTTTGTTTGCAGTTGAGTTTCCACAAAGTGATCCAAGTTGTTTCAATCCATTCCAAGCTTCCAAACACCTTACAAAAGGTCCATTGAAGTTGTCCAAGTCATCAAACAACATTTGTAACACCTCCAACACACAATTTGATTTCTTCTTGCAAGAGGTAAGCCTGATCTCTGAAACTCTATGATCTATGCATCATAAATGTGTTTTCAAGTTACAAACATGTTTCTGCACTTATGTAGAGTGTTTTTGTCATACCCTAAATTTTGACCACAAGATTTACCATCATTGTGAAAATCATCACCACAATGTTGATGTACCTTCATACCTCAGCAATCCTCTCAAAGATTGTTGAGTATTCACTACAATCAAGAATTAGGGGTTTGAACCCTCTCAGAGTACTCAGACAGAGGATCAATCAAGAATCGACATGATCCTCAACTTGTAAAACCTCTAAAACATCCATGAAGGATCAAGGGGTCTCCCACATCAAGAATTAAGCGTGAAAATTCAACCTCTCAAGTTAATCAAGCCTCAAGAGCATCAGTGACACCAAATTAGGGTTTTGGTTGACCAAGGCCTCCAGGGAGAATTCTTCATCTAGGTATGGGATAATACTTCAAAACATGATCCAAGAAGCTCAAAGGTACCTCATGGACCCAATCACAAGTTCAAAGTAGCCTCAGGGGACGCATTCATCAAAAATTAGGAATTAGGGTTTCTTGACCTAATTCACCCTTAAGTTGACTTTTTAAGCAAGGAATGAGCCAAGACGTCAAGAAGTGTCTTGAAGACCTCTAATACATCATATTGATCGATTTATAAGATTGGATTGATTCAAGGAACTTGGTTCATAAGCAATACAAGGATTCAAATTCATCTGGACCAATTAGGGTTTTCTAATGAAAAGTCAACTCTACCTTTGACTTTTGACCAAGCCATAATCCCAAACCTTGGGGCATGATTCAAGACACTCTAAAACACTTATGGAATCCATCGATTAAGTTTGAATTAGGTCAAGAACTTGATTTCATAGAGGATCACAAAGTTTGAAATTCATCTGACAAAAAGTCAACTGTGCCAAAAAATCAAGTTTGACTTTTTGAATTTCTTGACAAACAAGGTTTCCCTAAGTCAAAAACAATGTTAAATTATGGTTTCGATCATCATCCATCAAGAAAAATCAAGAAAAGTAGGGTTACTTGCAAAAGGGGCAACCTTAAGAAACATGAATTTTCACTAAGTCATGAAAAAAACTGATTTTTACCCAACTTTTGAAGGCCATAACTTGTGATCCAAGTAACCTTTTTCTTCCATCCATAGCTCAATTGAAAGCTCTCATTACATACTTCAAGATTGTCAACTACAACATATTTCAAATCCTTCTGGATTCTGAGTTATGGATTGATCAAAATCACAAGAATTGGAAAATGGACATTTTTCAAACAGTGAAATTTTGGACAGAATCTGTTTGCATCTTTTTTCCAACTTTGGAACCATTTTTCATTATGATCCAAGATAATTCAAGACCAAAGTTAAACATCAAAGTTGAAGTATTATAAAGGGGCTTTCAAAAAGTACAAGAGCCTCCCATGATTCAACTTGAGCAAGAAGTTATAAGCCTTCAAAAATGTCACTTTTCACCCTGCCTACACAATAGCATTGGTACATAACTTGTATTCCACGATTTCTTGAGCCAATTTTGGACACTTGCATTATTTTATTTCTGTCCAAAATCAACATGAATGATGAATAATCTGATCACAAGGCCTCACAAGTTAAGAAGCCTATCACTTAGGCATGTGATTTTTAAAGATGCAATTTCAAAAATTCAATTTTGTTTCAAGGCATTCAAGAGATGCATTGAGGTGGCATGTACTGAGTCATTGTTAATTAAAGGAGTCAAGCCTTATCTCAACATCAGAAGACTCATGGCCTGAACACTACCCTCAAGTCAATGGCTAGAGGAGACTTGAGATTCTTTTGCACAACCATTGGATAATAGGGTGATCAACCCCCAATCACTATTAATCCCAAAACACACTTGATCTACTATAAATAGGGATCCTTTATGATCAGTTTGAGTACACCAAAGCATAACAACACATGCTCTTTTTCATTTCACTCTCAAAAACCAGAAATTGCTTCCTTTTCAACTAACATGCAAATTTTTCAATAGGAAGCACTTCTATTAAAACCAATGGGGTAGACACATCATATACATCATATGTAAGCTATCCAAACACTTCTCACACATCTGAAACCTCAGAATCACAAAGCTCAAAATCAAACTCAGGTTTGTTTGCAGTTGAGTTTCCACAAAGTGATCCAAGTTGATTCAATCCATTCCAAGCTTCCAAACACCTTACAAAAGGTCCATTGAAGTTGTCCAAGTCATCAAACAACATTTGTAACACCTCCAACACAAAATTTGATTTCTTCTTGCAAGATGTAAGCCTGATCTCTGAAACTCTATGATCTATGCATCATAAATGTGTTTTCAAGTTACAAACATGTTTCTGCACTTATGTAGAGTGTTTCTGTCATACCCTAAATTTTGACCACAAGATTTTCCATCATTGTGAAAATCATCACCACAATGTTGATGTACCTTCATACCTCATCAATCCTCTCAAAGATTATTGAGTATTCACTACAATCAAGAATTAGGGGTTTGAACCCTCTCAGAGTACTCAGACAGAGGATCAATCAAGAATCGACATGATCCTTAACTTGTAAAACCTCTAAAACATCCATGAAGGATCAAGGGGTCTCCCACATCAAGAATTAAGCGTGAAAATTCAACCTCTCAAGTTAATCAAGCCTCAAGATCATCAGTGTCACCAAATTAGGGTTTTGGTTGACCAAGGCCTCCAGGGAGAATTCTTCATCTAGGTATGGGATAATACTTCAAAACATGATCCAAGAAGCTCAAAGGTACCTCATGGACCCAATCACAAGTTCAAAGTAGCCTCAGGGGACGCATTCATCAAAAATCAGGAATTAGGGTTTCTTGACCTAATTCACCCTTAAGTTGACTTTTGAAGCAAGGAATGAGCCAAGACCTAAAGAAGTGTCTTGAAGACCTCTAATACATCATATTGATCGATTTACAAGATTGGATTGATTCAAGGAACTTGGTTCATAAGCAATACAAGGATTCAAATTCATCTGGACCAATTAGGGTTTTCTAATGAAAAGTCAACTCTACCTTTGACTTTTGACCAAGCCATAATCCCAAACCTTGGGGCATGATTCAAGACACTCTAAAACACTTATGGAATCCATCGATTAAGTTTGAATTAGGTCAAGAACTTGATTTCATAGAGGATCACAAAGTTTGAAATTCATCTGACAAAAAGTCAACTGTGCCAAAAAATCAAGTTTGACTTTTTGAATTTCTTGACAAACAAGGTTTCCCTAAGTCAAAAACAATGTTAAATTATGGTTTAGATCATCATCCATCAAGAAAAATCAAGAAAAGTAGGGTTACTTGCAAAAGGGGCAACCTTAAGAAACATGAATTTTCACTAAGTCATGAAAAAAACTGATTTTTACCCAACTTTTGAAGGCCATAACTTGTGATCCAAGTAACCTTTTTCTTCCATCCAAAGCTCAATTGAAAGCTCTCATTACATACTTCAAGATTGTCAACTACAACATATTTCAAATCCTTCTGGATTCTGAGTTATGGATTGATCAAAATCACAAGAATTGGAAAATGGACATTTTTCAAACAGTGAAATTTTGGACAGAATCTGTTTGCATCTTTTTTCCAACTTTGGAACCATTTTTCATTATGATCCAAGATAATTCAAGACCAAAGTTAAACATCAAAGTTGAAGTATTATAAAGGGGCTTTCAAAAAGTACAAGAGCCTCCCATGATTCAACTTGAGCAAGAAGTTATAAGCCTTCAAAAATGTCACTTTTCACCCTGCCTACACAATAGCATTGGTACATAACTTGTATTCCACGATTTCTTGAGCCAATTTTGGACACTTGCATTATTTTATTTCTGTCCAAAATCAACATGAATGATGAATAATCTGATCACAAGGCCTCACAAGTTAAGAAGCCTATCACTTAGGCATGTGATTTTTAAAGATGCAATTTCAAAAATTCAATTTTGTTTCAAGGCATTCAAGAGATGCATTGAGGTGGCATGTACTGAGTCATTGTTAATTGAAGGAGTCAAGCCTTATCTCTACATCAGAAGACTCATGGCCTGAACACTACCCTCAAGTCAATGGCTAGAGGAGACTTGAGATTCTTTTGCACAACCATTGGATAATAGGGTGATCAACCCCCAATCACTATTAATCCCAAAACACACTTGATCTACTATAAATAGGGATCCTTTATGATGAGTTTGAGTACACCAAAGCATAACAACACATGCTCTTCTTCATTTCACTCTCAAAAACCAGAAATTGCTTCCTTTTCAACTAACATGCAAATTTTTCAATAGGAAGCACTTCTATTAAAACCAATGGGGTAGACACATCATATACATCATATGTAAGCTATCCAAACACTTCTCACACATCTGAAACCTCAGAATCACAAAGCTCAAAATCAAACTCAGGTTTGTTTGCAGTTGAGTTTCCACAAAGTGATCCAAGTTGTTTCAATCCATTCCAAGCTTCCAAACACCTTACAAAAGGTCCATTGAAGTTGTCCAAGTCATCAAACAACATTTGTAACACCTATAACACACAATTTGATTTCTTCTTGCAAGAGGTAAGCCTGATCTCTGAAACTCTATGATCTATGCATCATAAATGTGTTTTCAAGTTACAAACATGTTTCTGCACTTATGTAGAGTGTTTCTGTCATACCCTAAATTTTGACCACAAGATTTACCATCATTGTGAAAATCATCACCACAATGTTGATGTACCTTCATACCTCATCAATCCTCTCAAAGATTGTTGAGTATTCACTACAATCAAGAATTAGGGGTTTGAACCCTCTCAGAGTACTCAGACAGAGGATCAATCAAGAATCGACATGATCCTCAACTTGTAAAACCTCTAAAACATCCATGAAGGATCAAGGGGTCTCCCACATCAAGAATTAAGCGTGAAAATTCAACCTCTCAAGATCATCAGTGTCACCAAATTAGGGTTTTGGTTGACCAAGGCCTCCAGGGAGAATTCTTCATCTAGGTATGGGATAATACTTCAAAACAAGATCCAAGAAGCTCAAAGGTACCTCATGGACCCAATCACAAGTTCAAAGTAGCCTCAGGGGACGCATTCATCAAAAATCAGGAATTAGGGTTTCTTGACCTAATTCACCCTTAAGTTGACTTTTGAAGCAAGGAATGAGCCAAGACGTCAAGAAGTGTCTTGAAGACCTCTAATACATCATATTGATCGATTTACAAGATTGGATTGATTCAAGGAACTTGGTTCATAAGCAATACAAGGATTCAAATTCATCTGGACCAATTAGGGTTTTCTAATGAAAAGTCAACTCTACCTTTGACTTTTGACCAAGCCATAATCCCAAACCTTGGGGCATGATTCAAGACACTCTAAAACACTTATGGAATCCATCGATTAAGTTTGAATTAGGTCAAGAACTTGATTTCATAGAGGATCACAAAGTTTGAAATTCATCTGACAAAAAGTCAACTGTGCCAAAAAATCAAGTTTGACTTTTTGAATTTCTTGACAAACAAGGTTTCCCTAAGTCAAAAACAATGTTAAATTATGGTTTCGATCATCATCCATCAAGAAAAATCAAGAAAAGTAGGGTTACTTGCAAAAGGGGCAACCTTAAGAAACATGAATTTTCACTAAGTCATGAAAAAAACTGATTTTTACCCAACTTTTGAAGGCCATAACTTGTGATCCAAGTAACCTTTTTCTTCCATCCAAAGCTCAATTGAAAGCTCTCATTACATACTTCAAGATTGTCAACTACAACATATTTCAAATCCTTCTGGATTCTGAGTTATGGATTGATCAAAATCACAAGAATTGGAAAATGGACATTTTTCAAACAGTGAAATTTTGGACAGAATCTGTTTGCATCTTTTTTCCAACTTTGGAACCATTTTTAATTATGATCCAAGATAATTCAAGACCAAAGTTAAACATCAAAGTTGAAGTAATATAAAGGGGCTTTCAAAAAGTACAAGAGCCTCCCATGATTCAACTTGAGCAAGAAGTTATAAGCCTTCAAAAATGTCACTTTTCACCCTGCCTACACAATAGCGTTGGTACATAACTTGTATTCCACGATTTCTTGTGCCAATTTTGGACACTTGCATTATTTTATTTCTGTCCAAAATCAACATGAATGATGAATAATCTGATCACAAGGCCTCACAAGTTAAGAAGCCTATCACTTAGGCATGTGATTTTTAAAGATGCAATTTCAAAACTTCAATTTTGTTTCAAGGCATTCAAGAGATGCATTGAGGTGGCATGTACTGAGTCATTGTTAATTAAAGGAGTCAAGCCTTATCTCTACATCAGAAGACTCATGGCCTGAACACTACCCTCAAGTCAATGGCTAGAGGAGACTTGAGATTCTTTTGCACAACCATTGGATAATAGGGTGATCAACCCCCAATCACTATTAATCCCAAAACACACTTGATCTACTATAAATAGGGATCCTTTATGATGAGTTTGAGTACACCAAAGCATAACAACACATGCTCTTCTTCATTTCACTCTCAAAAACCAGAAATTGCTTCCTTTTCAACTAACATGCAAATTTTTCAATAGGAAGCACTTCTATTAAAACCAATGGGGTAGACACATCATATACATCATATGTAAGCTATCCAAACACTTCTCACACATCTGAAACCTCAGAATCACAAAGCTCAAAATCAAACTCAGGTTTGTTTGCAGTTGAGTTTCCACAAAGTGATCCAAGTTGTTTCAATCCATTCCAAGCTTCCAAACACCTTACAAAAGGTCCATTGAAGTTGTCCAAGTCATCAAACAACATTTGTAACACCTCCAACACAAAATTTGATTTCTTCTTGCAAGAGGTAAGCCTGATCTCTGAAACTCTATGATCTATGCATCATAAATGTGTTTTCAAGTTACAAACATGTTTCTGCACTTATGTAGAGTGTTTCTGTCATACCCTAAATTTTGACCACAAGATTTACCATCATTGTGAAAATCATCACCACAATGTTGATGTACCTTCATACCTCATCAATCCTCTCAAAGATTATTGAGTATTCACTACAATCAAGAATTAGGGGTTTGAACCCTCTCAGAGTACTCAGACAGAGGATCAATCAAGAATCGACATGATCCTTAACTTGTAAAACCTCTAAAACATCCATGAAGGATCAAGGGGTCTCCCACATCAAGAATTAAGCGTGAAAATTCAACCTCTCAAGTTAATCAAGCCTCAAGATCATCAGTGCCACCAAATTAGGGTTTTGGTTGACCAAGGCCTCTAGGGAGAATTCTTCATCTAGGTATGGGATAATACTTCAAAACATGATCCAAGAAGCTCAAAGGTAACTCATGGACCCAATCACAAGTTCAAAGTAGCCTCAGGGGACGCATTCATCAAAAATCAGGAATTAGGGTTTCTTGACCTAATTCACCCTTAAGTTGACTTTTGAAGCAAGGAATGAGCCAAGACCTAAAGAAGTGTCTTGAAGACCTCTAATACATCATATTGATCGATTTACAAGATTGGATTGATTCAAGGAACTTGGTTCATAAGCAATACAAGGATTCAAATTCATCTGGACCAATTAGGGTTTTCTAATGAAAAGTCAACTCTACCTTTGACTTTTGACCAAGCCATAATCCCAAACCTTGGGGCATGATTCAAGACACTCTAAAACACTTATGGAATCCATCGATTAAGTTTGAATTAGGTCAAGAACTTGATTTCATAGAGGATCACAAAGTTTGAAATTCATCTGACAAAAAGTCAACTGTGCCAAAAAATCAAGTTTGACTTTTTGAATTTCTTGACAAACAAGGTTTCCCTAAGTCAAAAACAATGTTAAATTATGGTTTAGATCATCATCCATCAAGAAAAATCAAGAAAAGTAGGGTTACTTGCAAAAGGGGCAACCTTAAGAAACATGAATTTTCACTAAGTCATGAAAAAAACTGATTTTTACCCAACTTTTGAAGGCCATAACTTGTGATCCAAGTAACCTTTTTCTTCCATCCAAAGCTCAATTGAAAGCTCTCATTACATACTTCAAGATTGTCAACTACAACATATTTCAAATCCTTCTGGATTCTGAGTTATGGATTGATCAAAATCACAAGAATTGGAAAATGGACATTTTTCAAACAGTGAAATTTTGGACAGAATCTGTTTGCATCTTTTTTCCAACTTTGGAACCATTTTTAATTATGATCCAAGATAATTCAAGACCAAAGTTAAACATCAAAGTTGAAGTAATATAAAGGGGCTTTCAAAAAGTACAAGAGCCTCCCATGATTCAACTTGAGCAAGAAGTTATAAGCCTTCAAAAATGTCACTTTTCACCCTGCCTACACAATAGCGTTGGTACATAACTTGTATTCCACGATTTCTTGTGCCAATTTTGGACACTTGCATTATTTTATTTCTGTCCAAAATCAACATGAATGATGAATAATCTGATCACAAGGCCTCACAAGTTAAGAAGCCTATCACTTAGGCATGTGATTTTTAAAGATGCAATTTCAAAACTTCAATTTTGTTTCAAGGCATTCAAGAGATGCATTGAGGTGGCATGTACTGAGTCATTGTTAATTAAAGGAGTCAAGCCTTATCTCTACATCAGAAGACTCATGGCCTGAACACTACCCTCAAGTCAATGGCTAGAGGAGACTTGAGATTCTTTTGCACAACCATTGGATAATAGGGTGATCAACCCCCAATCACTATTAATCCCAAAACACACTTGATCTACTATAAATAGGGATCCTTTATGATGAGTTTGAGTACACCAAAGCATAACAACACATGCTCTTCTTCATTTCACTCTCAAAAACCAGAAATTGCTTCCTTTTCAACTAACATGCAAATTTTTCAATAGGAAGCACTTCTATTAAAACCAATGGGGTAGACACATCATATACATCATATGTAAGCTATCCAAACACTTCTCACACATCTGAAACCTCAGAATCACAAAGCTCAAAATCAAACTCAGGTTTGTTTGCAGTTGAGTTTCCACAAAGTGATCCAAGTTGTTTCAATCCATTCCAAGCTTCCAAACACCTTACAAAAGGTCCATTGAAGTTGTCCAAGTCATCAAACAACATTTGTAACACCTCCAACACAAAATTTGATTTCTTCTTGCAAGAGGTAAGCCTGATCTCTGAAACTCTATGATCTATGCATCATAAATGTGTTTTCAAGTTACAAACATGTTTCTGCACTTATGTAGAGTGTTTCTGTCATACCCTAAATTTTGACCACAAGATTTACCATCATTGTGAAAATCATCACCACAATGTTGATGTACCTTCATACCTCATCAATCCTCTCAAAGATTATTGAGTATTCACTACAATCAAGAATTAGGGGTTTGAACCCTCTCAGAGTACTCAGACAGAGGATCAATCAAGAATCGACATGATCCTTAACTTGTAAAACCTCTAAAACATCCATGAAGGATCAAGGGGTCTCCCACATCAAGAATTAAGCGTGAAAATTCAACCTCTCAAGTTAATCAAGCCTCAAGATCATCAGTGCCACCAAATTAGGGTTTTGGTTGACCAAGGCCTCTAGGGAGAATTCTTCATCTAGGTATGGGATAATACTTCAAAACATGATCCAAGAAGCTCAAAGGTAACTCATGGACCCAATCACAAGTTCAAAGTAGCCTCAGGGGACGCATTCATCAAAAATCAGGAATTAGGGTTTCTTGACCTAATTCACCCTTAAGTTGACTTTTGAAGCAAGGAATGAGCCAAGACCTAAAGAAGTGTCTTGAAGACCTCTAATACATCATATTGATCGATTTACAAGATTGGATTGATTCAAGGAACTTGGTTCATAAGCAATACAAGGATTCAAATTCATCTGGACCAATTAGGGTTTTCTAATGAAAAGTCAACTCTACCTTTGACTTTTGACCAAGCCATAATCCCAAACCTTGGGGCATGATTCAAGACACTCTAAAACACTTATGGAATCCATCGATTAAGTTTGAATTAGGTCAAGAACTTGATTTCATAGAGGATCACAAAGTTTGAAATTCATCTGACAAAAAGTCAACTGTGCCAAAAAATCAAGTTTGACTTTTTGAATTTCTTGACAAACAAGGTTTCCCTAAGTCAAAAACAATGTTAAATTATGGTTTAGATCATCATCCATCAAGAAAAATCAAGAAAAGTAGGGTTACTTGCAAAAGGGGCAACCTTAAGAAACATGAATTTTCACTAAGTCATGAAAAAAACTGATTTTTACCCAACTTTTGAAGGCCATAACTTGTGATCCAAGTAACCTTTTTCTTCCATCCAAAGCTCAATTGAAAGCTCTCATTACATACTTCAAGATTGTCAACTACAACATATTTCAAATCCTTCTGGATTCTGAGTTATGGATTGATCAAAATCACAAGAATTGGAAAATGGACATTTTTCAAACAGTGAAATTTTGGACAGAATCTGTTTGCATCTTTTTTCCAACTTTGGAACCATTTTTCATTATGATCCAAGATAATTCAAGACCAAAGTTAAACATCAAAGTTGAAGTATTATAAAGGGGCTTTCAAAAAGTACAAGAGCCTCCCATGATTCAACTTGAGCAAGAAGTTATAAGCCTTCAAAAATGTCACTTTTCACCCTGCCTACACAATAGCATTGGTACATAACTTGTATTCCACGATTTCTTGAGCCAATTTTGGACACTTGCATTATTTTATTTCTGTCCAAAATCAACATGAATGATGAATAATCTGATCACAAGGCCTCACAAGTTAAGAAGCCTATCACTTAGGCATGTGATTTTTAAAGATGCAATTTCAAAAATTCAATTTTGTTTCAAGGCATTCAAGAGATGCATTGAGGTGGCATGTACTGAGTCATTGTTAATTGAAGGAGTCAAGCCTTATCTCTACATCAGAAGACTCATGGCCTGAACACTACCCTCAAGTCAATGGCTAGAGGAGACTTGAGATTCTTTTGCACAACCATTGGATAATAGGGTGATCAACCCCCAATCACTATTAATCCCAAAACACACTTGATCTACTATAAATAGGGATCCTTTATGATGAGTTTGAGTACACCAAAGCATAACAACACATGCTCTTCTTCATTTCACTCTCAAAAACCAGAAATTGCTTCCTTTTCAACTAACATGCAAATTTTTCAATAGGAAGCACTTCTATTAAAACCAATGGGGTAGACACATCATATACATCATATGTAAGCTATCCAAACACTTCTCACACATCTGAAACCTCAGAATCACAAAGCTCAAAATCAAACTCAGGTTTGTTTGCAGTTGAGTTTCCACAAAGTGATCCAAGTTGTTTCAATCCATTCCAAGCTTCCAAACACCTTACAAAAGGTCCATTGAAGTTGTCCAAGTCATCAAACAACATTTGTAACACCTATAACACACAATTTGATTTCTTCTTGCAAGAGGTAAGCCTGATCTCTGAAACTCTATGATCTATGCATCATAAATGTGTTTTCAAGTTACAAACATGTTTCTGCACTTATGTAGAGTGTTTCTGTCATACCCTAAATTTTGACCACAAGATTTACCATCATTGTGAAAATCATCACCACAATGTTGATGTACCTTCATACCTCATCAATCCTCTCAAAGATTGTTGAGTATTCACTACAATCAAGAATTAGGGGTTTGAACCCTCTCAGAGTACTCAGACAGAGGATCAATCAAGAATCGACATGATCCTCAACTTGTAAAACCTCTAAAACATCCATGAAGGATCAAGGGGTCTCCCACATCAAGAATTAAGCGTGAAAATTCAACCTCTCAAGATCATCAGTGTCACCAAATTAGGGTTTTGGTTGACCAAGGCCTCCAGGGAGAATTCTTCATCTAGGTATGGGATAATACTTCAAAACAAGATCCAAGAAGCTCAAAGGTACCTCATGGACCCAATCACAAGTTCAAAGTAGCCTCAGGGGACGCATTCATCAAAAATCAGGAATTAGGGTTTCTTGACCTAATTCACCCTTAAGTTGACTTTTGAAGCAAGGAATGAGCTAAGACGTCAAGAAGTGTCTTGAAGACCTCTAATACATCATATTGATCGATTTACAAGATTGGATTGATTCAAGGAACTTGGTTCATAAGCAATACAAGGATTCAAATTCATCTGGACCAATTAGGGTTTTCTAATGAAAAGTCAACTCTACCTTTGACTTTTGACCAAGCCATAATCCCAAACCTTGGGGCATGATTCAAGACACTCTAAAACACTTATGGAATCCATCGATTAAGTTTGAATTAGGTCAAGAACTTGATTTCATAGAGGATCACAAAGTTTGAAATTCATCTGACAAAAAGTCAACTGTGCCAAAAAATCAAGTTTGACTTTTTGAATTTCTTGACAAACAAGGTTTCCCTAAGTCAAAAACAATGTTAAATTATGGTTTCGATCATCATCCATCAAGAAAAATCAAGAAAAGTAGGGTTACTTGCAAAAGGGGCAACCTTAAGAAACATGAATTTTCACTAAGTCATGAAAAAAACTGATTTTTACCCAACTTTTGAAGGCCATAACTTGTGATCCAAGTAACCTTTTTCTTCCATCCAAAGCTCAATTGAAAGCTCTCATTACATACTTCAAGATTGTCAACTACAACATATTTCAAATCCTTCTGGATTCTGAGTTATGGATTGATCAAAATCACAAGAATTGGAAAATGGACATTTTTCAAACAGTGAAATTTTGGACAGAATCTGTTTGCATCTTTTTTCCAACTTTGGAACCATTTTTAATTATGATCCAAGATAATTCAAGACCAAAGTTAAACATCAAAGTTGAAGTAATATAAAGGGGCTTTCAAAAAGTACAAGAGCCTCCCATGATTCAACTTGAGCAAGAAGTTATAAGCCTTCAAAAATGTCACTTTTCACCCTGCCTACACAATAGCGTTGGTACATAACTTGTATTCCACGATTTCTTGTGCCAATTTTGGACACTTGCATTATTTTATTTCTGTCCAAAATCAACATGAATGATGAATAATCTGATCACAAGGCCTCACAAGTTAAGAAGCCTATCACTTAGGCATGTGATTTTTAAAGATGCAATTTCAAAACTTCAATTTTGTTTCAAGGCATTCAAGAGATGCATTGAGGTGGCATGTACTGAGTCATTGTTAATTAAAGGAGTCAAGCCTTATCTCTACATCAGAAGACTCATGGCCTGAACACTACCCTCAAGTCAATGGCTAGAGGAGACTTGAGATTCTTTTGCACAACCATTGGATAATAGGGTGATCAACCCCCAATCACTATTAATCCCAAAACACACTTGATCTACTATAAATAGGGATCCTTTATGATGAGTTTGAGTACACCAAAGCATAACAACACATGCTCTTCTTCATTTCACTCTCAAAAACCAGAAATTGCTTCCTTTTCAACTAACATGCAAATTTTTCAATAGGAAGCACTTCTATTAAAACCAATGGGGTAGACACATCATATACATCATATGTAAGCTATCCAAACACTTCTCACACATCTGAAACCTCAGAATCACAAAGCTCAAAATCAAACTCAGGTTTGTTTGCAGTTGAGTTTCCACAAAGTGATCCAAGTTGTTTCAATCCATTCCAAGCTTCCAAACACCTTACAAAAGGTCCATTGAAGTTGTCCAAGTCATCAAACAACATTTGTAACACCTCCAACACAAAATTTGATTTCTTCTTGCAAGAGGTAAGCCTGATCTCTGAAACTCTATGATCTATGCATCATAAATGTGTTTTCAAGTTACAAACATGTTTCTGCACTTATGTAGAGTGTTTCTGTCATACCCTAAATTTTGACCACAAGATTTACCATCATTGTGAAAATCATCACCACAATGTTGATGTACCTTCATACCTCATCAATCCTCTCAAAGATTATTGAGTATTCACTACAATCAAGAATTAGGGGTTTGAACCCTCTCAGAGTACTCAGACAGAGGATCAATCAAGAATCGACATGATCCTTAACTTGTAAAACCTCTAAAACATCCATGAAGGATCAAGGGGTCTCCCACATCAAGAATTAAGCGTGAAAATTCAACCTCTCAAGTTAATCAAGCCTCAAGATCATCAGTGCCACCAAATTAGGGTTTTGGTTGACCAAGGCCTCTAGGGAGAATTCTTCATCTAGGTATGGGATAATACTTCAAAACATGATCCAAGAAGCTCAAAGGTAACTCATGGACCCAATCACAAGTTCAAAGTAGCCTCAGGGGACGCATTCATCAAAAATCAGGAATTAGGGTTTCTTGACCTAATTCACCCTTAAGTTGACTTTTGAAGCAAGGAATGAGCCAAGACCTAAAGAAGTGTCTTGAAGACCTCTAATACATCATATTGATCGATTTACAAGATTGGATTGATTCAAGGAACTTGGTTCATAAGCAATACAAGGATTCAAATTCATCTGGACCAATTAGGGTTTTCTAATGAAAAGTCAACTCTACCTTTGACTTTTGACCAAGCCATAATCCCAAACCTTGGGGCATGATTCAAGACACTCTAAAACACTTATGGAATCCATCGATTAAGTTTGAATTAGGTCAAGAACTTGATTTCATAGAGGATCACAAAGTTTGAAATTCATCTGACAAAAAGTCAACTGTGCCAAAAAATCAAGTTTGACTTTTTGAATTTCTTAACAAACAAGGTTTCCCTAAGTCAAAAACAATGTTAAATTATGGTTTAGATCATCATCCATCAAGAAAAATCAAGAAAAGTAGGGTTACTTGCAAAAGGGGCAACCTTAAGAAACATGAATTTTCACTAAGTCATGAAAAAAACTGATTTTTACCCAACTTTTGAAGGCCATAACTTGTGATCCAAGTAACCTTTTTCTTCCATCCAAAGCTCAATTGAAAGCTCTCATTACATACTTCAAGATTGTCAACTACAACATATTTCAAATCCTTCTGGATTCTGAGTTATGGATTGATCAAAATCACAAGAATTGGAAAATGGACATTTTTCAAACAGTGAAATTTTGGACAGAATCTGTTTGCATCTTTTTTCCAACTTTGGAACCATTTTTCATTATGATCCAAGATAATTCAAGACCAAAGTTAAACATCAAAGTTGAAGTATTATAAAGGGGCTTTCAAAAAGTACAAGAGCCTCCCATGATTCAACTTGAGCAAGAAGTTATAAGCCTTCAAAAATGTCACTTTTCACCCTGCCTACACAATAGCATTGGTACATAACTTGTATTCCACGATTTCTTGAGCCAATTTTGGACACTTGCATTATTTTATTTCTGTCCAAAATCAACATGAATGATGAATAATCTGATCACAAGGCCTCACAAGTTAAGAAGCCTATCACTTAGGCATGTGATTTTTAAAGATGCAATTTCAAAAATTCAATTTTGTTCAAGGCATTCAAGAGATGCATTGAGGTGGCATGTACTGAGTCATTGTTAATTGAAGGAGTCAACCCTTATCTCTACATCAGAAGACTCATGGCCTGAACACTACCCTCAAGTCAATGGCTAGAGGAGACTTGAGATTCTTTTGCACAACCATTGGATAATAGGGTGATCAACCCCCAATCACTATTAATCCCAAAACACACTTGATCTACTATAAATAGGGATCCTTTATGATGAGTTTGAGTACACCAAAGCATAACAACACATGCTCTTCTTCATTTCACTCTCAAAAACCAGAAATTGCTTCCTTTTCAACTAACATGCAAATTTTTCAATAGGAAGCACTTCTATTAAAACCAATGGGGTAGACACATCATATACATCATATGTAAGCTATCCAAACACTTCTCACACATCTGAAACCTCAGAATCACAAAGCTCAAAATCAAACTCAGGTTTGTTTGCAGTTGAGTTTCCACAAAGTGATCCAAGTTGTTTCAATCCATTCCAAGCTTCCAAACACCTTACAAAAGGTCCATTGAAGTTGTCCAAGTCATCAAACAACATTTGTAACACCTATAACACACAATTTGATTTCTTCTTGCAAGAGGTAAGCCTGATCTCTGAAACTCTATGATCTATGCATCATAAATGTGTTTTCAAGTTACAAACATGTTTCTGCACTTATGTAGAGTGTTTCTGTCATACCCTAAATTTTGACCACAAGATTTACCATCATTGTGAAAATCATCACCACAATGTTGATGTACCTTCATACCTCATCAATCCTCTCAAAGATTGTTGAGTATTCACTACAATCAAGAATTAGGGGTTTGAACCCTCTCAGAGTACTCAGACAGAGGATCAATCAAGAATCGACATGATCCTCAACTTGTAAAACCTCTAAAACATCCATGAAGGATCAAGGGGTCTCCCACATCAAGAATTAAGCGTGAAAATTCAACCTCTCAAGATCATCAGTGTCACCAAATTAGGGTTTTGGTTGACCAAGGCCTCCAGGGAGAATTCTTCATCTAGGTATGGGATAATACTTCAAAACAAGATCCAAGAAGCTCAAAGGTACCTCATGGACCCAATCACAAGTTCAAAGTAGCCTCAGGGGACGCATTCATCAAAAATCAGGAATTAGGGTTTCTTAACCTAATTCACCCTTAAGTTGACTTTTGAAGCAAGGAATGAGCCAAGACGTCAAGAAGTGTCTTGAAGACCTCTAATACATCATATTGATCGATTTACAAGATTGGATTGATTCAAGGAACTTGGTTCATAAGCAATACAAGGATTCAAATTCATCTGGACCAATTAGGGTTTTCTAATGAAAAGTCAACTCTACCTTTGACTTTTGACCAAGCCATAATCCCAAACCTTGGGGCATGATTCAAGACACTCTAAAACACTTATGGAATCCATCGATTAAGTTTGAATTAGGTCAAGAACTTGATTTCATAGAGGATCACAAAGTTTGAAATTCATCTGACAAAAAGTCAACTGTGCCAAAAAATCAAGTTTGACTTTTTGAATTTCTTGACAAACAAGGTTTCCCTAAGTCAAAAACAATGTTAAATTATGGTTTCGATCATCATCCATCAAGAAAAATCAAGAAAAGTAGGGTTACTTGCAAAAGGGGCAACCTTAAGAAACATGAATTTTCACTAAGTCATGAAAAAAACTGATTTTTACCCAACTTTTGAAGGCCATAACTTGTGATCCAAGTAACCTTTTTCTTCCATCCAAAGCTCAATTGAAAGCTCTCATTACATACTTCAAGATTGTCAACTACAACATATTTCAAATCCTTCTGGATTCTGAGTTATGGATTGATCAAAATCACAAGAATTGGAAAATGGACATTTTTCAAACAGTGAAATTTTGGACAGAATCTGTTTGCATCTTTTTTCCAACTTTGGAACCATTTTTCATTATGATCCAAGATAATTCAAGACCAAAGTTAAACATCAAAGTTGAAGTATTATAAAGGGGCTTTCAAAAAGTACAAGAGCCTCCCATGATTCAACTTGAGCAAGAAGTTATAAGCCTTCAAAAATGTCACTTTTCACCCTGCCTACACAATAGCATTGGTACATAACTTGTATTCCACGATTTCTTGAGCCAATTTTGGACACTTGCATTATTTTATTTCTGTCCAAAATCAACATGAATGATGAATAATCTGATCACAATGCCTCACAAGTTAAGAAGCCTATCACTTAGGCATGTGATTTTTAAAGATGCAATTTCAAAACTTCAATTTTGTTTTAAGGCATTCAAGAGATGCATTGAGGTGGCATGTACTGAGTCATTGTTAATTAAAGGAGTCAAGCCTTATCTCTACATCAGAAGACTCATGGCCTGAACACTACCCTCAAGTCAATGGCTAGAGGAGACTTGAGATTCTTTTGCACAACCATTGGATAATAGGGTGATCAACCCCCAATCACTATTAATCCCAAAACACACTTGATCTACTATAAATAGGGATCCTTTATGATGAGTTTGAGTACACCAAAGCATAACAACACATGCTCTTCTTCATTTCACTCTCAAAAACCAGAAATTGCTTCCTTTTCAACTAACATGCAAATTTTTCAATAGGAAGCACTTCTATTAAAACCAATGGGGTAGACACATCATATACATCATATGTAAGCTATCCAAACACTTCTCACACATCTGAAACCTCAGAATCACAAAGCTCAAAATCAAACTCAGGTTTGTTTGCAGTTGAGTTTCCACAAAGTGATCCAAGTTGTTTCAATCCATTCCAAGCTTCCAAACACCTTACAAAAGGTCCATTGAAGTTGTCCAAGTCATCAAACAACATTTGTAACACCTCCAACACACAATTTGATTTCTTCTTGCAAGAGGTAAGCCTGATCTCTGAAACTCTATGATTTATGCATCATAAATGTGTTTTCAAGTTACAAACATGTTTCTGCACTTATGTAGAGTGTTTCTGTCATACCCTAAATTTTGACCACAAGATTTACCATCATTGTGAAAATCATCACCACAATGTTGATGTACCTTCATACCTCAGCAATCCTCTCAAAGATTGTTGAGTATTCACTACAATCAAGAATTAGGGGTTTGAACCCTCTCAGAGTACTCAGACAGAGGATCAATCAAGAATCGACATGATCCTCAACTTGTAAAACCTCTAAAACATCCATGAAGGATCAAGGGGTCTCCCACATCAAGAATTAAGCATGAAAATTCAACCTCTCAAGTTAATCAAGCCTCAAGATCATCAGTGTCACCAAATTAGGGTTTTGGTTGACCATGGCCTCCAGGGAGAATTCTTCATCTAGGTATGGGATAATACTTCAAAACAAGATCCAAGAAGCTCAAAGGTACCTCATGGACCCAATCACAAGTTCAAAGTAGCCTCAGGGGACGCATTCATCAAAAATCAGGAATTAGGGTTTCTTGACCTAATTCACCCTTAAGTTGACTTTTGAAGCAAGGAATGAGCCAAGACGTCAAGAAGTGTCTTGAAGACCTCTAATACATCATATTGATCGATTTACAAGATTGGATTGATTCAAGGAACTTGGTTCATAAGCAATACAAGGATTCAAATTCATCTGGACCAATTAGGGTTTTCTAATGAAAAGTCAACTCTACCTTTGACTTTTGACCAAGCCATAATCCCAAACCTTGGGGCATGATTCAAGACACTCTAAAACACTTATGGAATCCATCGATTAAGTTTGAATTAGGTCAAGAACTTGATTTCATAGAGGATCACAAAGTTTGAAATTCATCTGACAAAAAGTCAACTGTGCCAAAAAATCAAGTTTGACTTTTTGAATTTCTTAACAAACAAGGTTTCCCTAAGTCAAAAACAATGTTAAATTATGGTTTAGATCATCATCCATCAAGAAAAATCAAGAAAAGTAGGGTTACTTGCAAAAGGGGCAACCTTAAGAAACATGAATTTTCACTAAGTCATGAAAAAAACTGATTTTTACCCAACTTTTGAAGGCCATAACTTGTGATCCAAGTAACCTTTTTCTTCCATCCAAAGCTCAATTGAAAGCTCTCATTACATACTTCAAGATTGTCAACTACAACATATTTCAAATCCTTCTGGATTCTGAGTTATGGATTGATCAAAATCACAAGAATTGGAAAATGGACATTTTTCAAACAGTGAAATTTTGGACAGAATCTGTTTGCATCTTTTTTCCAACTTTGGAACCATTTTTCATTATGATCCAAGATAATTCAAGACCAAAGTTAAACATCAAAGTTGAAGTATTATAAAGGGGCTTTCAAAAAGTACAAGAGCCTCCCATGATTCAACTTGAGCAAGAAGTTATAAGCCTTCAAAAATGTCACTTTTCACCCTGCCTACACAATAGCATTGGTACATAACTTGTATTCCACGATTTCTTGAGCCAATTTTGGACACTTGCATTATTTTATTTCTGTCCAAAATCAACATGAATGATGAATAATCTGATCACAAGGCCTCACAAGTTAAGAAGCCTATCACTTAGGCATGTGATTTTTAAAGATGCAATTTCAAAACTTCAATTTTGTTTTAAGGCATTCAAGAGATGCATTGAGGTGGCATGTACTGAGTCATTGTTAATTAAAGGAGTCAAGCCTTATCTCTACATCAGAAGACTCATGGCCTGAACACTACCCTCAAGTCAATGGCTAGAGGAGACTTGAGATTCTTTTGCACAACCATTGGATAATAGGGTGATCAACCCCCAATCACTATTAATCCCAAAACACACTTGATCTACTATAAATAGGGATCCTTTATGATGAGTTTGAGTACACCAAAGCATAACAACACATGCTCTTCTTCATTTCACTCTCAAAAACCAGAAATTGCTTCCTTTTCAACTAACATGCAAATTTTTCAATAGGAAGCACTTCTATTAAAACCAATGGGGTAGACACATCATATACATCATATGTAAGCTATCCAAACACTTCTCACACATCTGAAACCTCAGAATCACAAAGCTCAAAATCAAACTCAGGTTTGTTTGCAGTTGAGTTTCCACAAAGTGATCCAAGTTGTTTCAATCCATTCCAAGCTTCCAAACACCTTACAAAAGGTCCATTGAAGTTGTCCAAGTCATCAAACAACATTTGTAACACCTCCAACACACAATTTGATTTCTTCTTGCAAGAGGTAAGCCTGATCTCTGAAACTCTATGATCTATGCATCATAAATGTGTTTTCAAGTTACAAACATGTTTCTGCACTTATGTAGAGTGTTTCTGTCATACCCTAAATTTTGACCACAAGATTTACCATCATTGTGAAAATCATCACCACAATGTTGATGTACCTTCATACCTCAGCAATCCTCTCAAAGATTGTTGAGTATTCACTACAATCAAGAATTAGGGGTTTGAACCCTCTCAGAGTACTCAGACAGAGGATCAATCAAGAATCGACATGATCCTCAACTTGTAAAACCTCTAAAACATCCATGAAGGATCAAGGGGTCTCCCACATCAAGAATTAAGCATGAAAATTCAACCTCTCAAGTTAATCAAGCCTCAAGATCATCAGTGTCACCAAATTAGGGTTTTGGTTGACCATGGCCTCCAGGGAGAATTCTTCATCTAGGTATGGGATAATACTTCAAAACAAGATCCAAGAAGCTCAAAGGTACCTCATGGACCCAATCACAAGTTCAAAGTAGCCTCAGGGGACGCATTCATCAAAAATCAGGAATTAGGGTTTCTTGACCTAATTCACCCTTAAGTTGACTTTTGAAGCAAGGAATGAGCCAAGACGTCAAGAAGTGTCTTGAAGACCTCTAATACATCATATTGATCGATTTACAAGATTGGATTGATTCAAGGAACTTGGTTCATAAGCAATACAAGGATTCAAATTCATCTGGACCAATTAGGGTTTTCTAATGAAAAGTCAACTCTACCTTTGACTTTTGACCAAGCCATAATCCCAAACCTTGGGGCATGATTCAAGACACTCTAAAACACTTATGGAATCCATCGATTAAGTTTGAATTAGGTCAAGAACTTGATTTCATAGAGGATCACAAAGTTTGAAATTCATCTGACAAAAAGTCAACTGTGCCAAAAAATCAAGTTTGACTTTTTGAATTTCTTGACAAACAAGGTTTCCCTAAGTCAAAAACAATGTTAAATTATGGTTTCGATCATCATCCATCAAGAAAAATCAAGAAAAGTAGGGTTACTTGCAAAAGGGGCAACCTTAAGAAACATGAATTTTCACTAAGTCATGAAAAAAACTGATTTTTACCCAACTTTTGAAGGCCATAACTTGTGATCCAAGTAACCTTTTTCTTCCATCCAAAGCTCAATTGAAAGCTCTCATTACATACTTCAAGATTGTCAACTACAACATATTTCAAATCCTTCTGGATTCTGAGTTATGGATTGATCAAAATCACAAGAATTGGAAAATGGACATTTTTCAAACAGTGAAATTTTGGACAGAATCTGTTTGCATCTTTTTTCCAACTTTGGAACCATTTTTCATTATGATCCAAGATAATTCAAGACCAAAGTTAAACATCAAAGTTGAAGTATTATAAAGGGGCTTTCAAAAAGTACAAGAGCCTCCCATGATTCAACTTGAGCAAGAAGTTATAAGCCTTCAAAAATATCACTTTTCACCCTGCCTACACAATAGCATTGGTACATAACTTGTATTCCACGATTTCTTGAGCCAATTTTGGACACTTGCATTATTTTATTTCTGTCCAAAATCAACATGAATGATGAATAATCTGATCACAAGGCCTCACAAGTTAAGAAGCCTATCACTTAGGCATGTGATTTTTAAAGATGCAATTTCAATACTTCAATTTTGTTTTAAGGCATTCAAGAGATGCATTGAGGTGGCATGTACTGAGTCATTGTTAATTAAAGGAGTCAAGCCTTATCTCTACATCAGAAGACTCATGGCCTGAACACTACCCTCAAGTCAATGGCTAGAGGAGACTTGAGATTCTTTTGCACAACCATTGGATAATAGGGTGATCAACCCCCAATCACTATTAATCCCAAAACACACTTGATCTACTATAAATAGGGATCCTTTATGATGAGTTTGAGTACACCAAAGCATAACAACACATGCTCTTCTTCATTTCACTCTCAAAAACCAGAAATTGCTTCCTTTTCAACTAACATGCAAATTTTTCAATAGGAAGCACTTCTATTAAAACCAATGGGGTAGACACATCATATACATCATATGTAAGCTATCCAAACACTTCTCACACATCTGAAACCTCAGAATCACAAAGCTCAAAATCAAACTCAGGTTTGTTTGCAGTTGAGTTTCCACAAAGTGATCCAAGTTGTTTCAATCCATTCCAAGCTTCCAAACACCTTACAAAAGGTCCATTGAAGTTGTCCAAGTCATCAAACAACATTTGTAACACCTCCAACACACAATTTGATTTCTTCTTGCAAGAGGTAAGCCTGATCTCTGAAACTCTATGATCTATGCATCATAAATGTGTTTTCAAGTTACAAACATGTTTCTGCACTTATGTAGAGTGTTTCTGTCATACCCTAAATTTTGACCACAAGATTTACCATCATTGTGAAAATCATCACCACAATGTTGATGTACCTTCATACCTCAGCAATCCTCTCAAAGATTGTTGAGTATTCACTACAATCAAGAATTAGGGGTTTGAACCCTCTCAGAGTACTCAGACAGAGGATCAATCAAGAATCGACATGATCCTCAACTTGTAAAACCTCTAAAACATCCATGAAGGATCAAGGGGTCTCCCACATCAAGAATTAAGCATGAAAATTCAACCTCTCAAGTTAATCAAGCCTCAAGATCATCAGTGTCACCAAATTAGGGTTTTGGTTGACCATGGCCTCCAGGGAGAATTCTTCATCTAGGTATGGGATAATACTTCAAAACAAGATCCAAGAAGCTCAAAGGTACCTCATGGACCCAATCACAAGTTCAAAGTAGCCTCAGGGGACGCATTCATCAAAAATCAGGAATTAGGGTTTCTTGACCTAATTCACCCTTAAGTTGACTTTTGAAGCAAGGAATGAGCCAAGACGTCAAGAAGTGTCTTGAAGACCTCTAATACATCATATTGATCGATTTACAAGATTGGATTGATTCAAGGAACTTGGTTCATAAGCAATACAAGGATTCAAATTCATCTGGACCAATTAGGGTTTTCTAATGAAAAGTCAACTCTACCTTTGACTTTTGACCAAGCCATAATCCCAAACCTTGGGGCATGATTCAAGACACTCTAAAACACTTATGGAATCCATCGATTAAGTTTGAATTAGGTCAAGAACTTGATTTCATAGAGGATCACAAAGTTTGAAATTCATCTGACAAAAAGTCAACTGTGCCAAAAAATCAAGTTTGACTTTTTGAATTTCTTGACAAACAAGGTTTCCCTAAGTCAAAAACAATGTTAAATTATGGTTTCGATCATCATCCATCAAGAAAAATCAAGAAAAGTAGGGTTACTTGCAAAAGGGGCAACCTTAAGAAACATGAATTTTCACTAAGTCATGAAAAAAACTGATTTTTACCCAACTTTTGAAGGCCATAACTTGTGATCCAAGTAACCTTTTTCTTCCATCCAAAGCTCAATTGAAAGCTCTCATTACATACTTCAAGATTGTCAACTACAACATATTTCAAATCCTTCTGGATTCTGAGTTATGGATTGATCAAAATCACAAGAATTGGAAAATGGACATTTTTCAAACAGTGAAATTTTGGACAGAATCTGTTTGCATCTTTTTTCCAACTTTGGAACCATTTTTCATTATGATCCAAGATAATTCAAGACCAAAGTTAAACATCAAAGTTGAAGTATTATAAAGGGGCTTTCAAAAAGTACAAGAGCCTCCCATGATTCAACTTGAGCAAGAAGTTATAAGCCTTCAAAAATATCACTTTTCACCCTGCCTACACAATAGCATTGGTACATAACTTGTATTCCACGATTTCTTGAGCCAATTTTGGACACTTGCATTATTTTATTTCTGTCCAAAATCAACATGAATGATGAATAATCTGATCACAAGGCCTCACAAGTTAAGAAGCCTATCACTTAGGCATGTGATTTTTAAAGATGCAATTTCAATACTTCAATTTTGTTTTAAGGCATTCAAGAGATGCATTGAGGTGGCATGTACTGAGTCATTGTTAATTAAAGGAGTCAAGCCTTATCTCTACATCAGAAGACTCATGGCCTGAACACTACCCTCAAGTCAATGGCTAGAGGAGACTTGAGATTCTTTTGCACAACCATTGGATAATAGGGTGATCAACCCCCAATCACTATTAATCCCAAAACACACTTGATCTACTATAAATAGGGATCCTTTATGATGAGTTTGAGTACACCAAAGCATAACAACACATGCTCTTCTTCATTTCACTCTCAAAAACCAGAAATTGCTTCCTTTTCAACTAACATGCAAATTTTTCAATAGGAAGCACTTCTATTAAAACCAATGGGGTAGACACATCATATACATCATATGTAAGCTATCCAAACACTTCTCACACATCTGAAACCTCAGAATCACAAAGCTCAAAATCAAACTCAGGTTTGTTTGCAGTTGAGTTTCCACAAAGTGATCCAAGTTGTTTCAATCCATTCCAAGCTTCCAAACACCTTACAAAAGGTCCATTGAAGTTGTCCAAGTCATCAAACAACATTTGTAACACCTCCAACACACAATTTGATTTCTTCTTGCAAGAGGTAAGCCTGATCTCTGAAACTCTATGATCTATGCATCATAAATGTGTTTTCAAGTTACAAACATGTTTCTGCACTTATGTAGAGTGTTTCTGTCATACCCTAAATTTTGACCACAAGATTTACCATCATTGTGAAAATCATCACCACAATGTTGATGTACCTTCATACCTCAGCAATCCTCTCAAAGATTGTTGAGTATTCACTACAATCAAGAATTAGGGGTTTGAACCCTCTCAGAGTACTCAGACAGAGGATCAATCAAGAATCGACATGATCCTCAACTTGTAAAACCTCTAAAACATCCATGAAGGATCAAGGGGTCTCCCACATCAAGAATTAAGCATGAAAATTCAACCTCTCAAGTTAATCAAGCCTCAAGATCATCAGTGTCACCAAATTAGGGTTTTGGTTGACCATGGCCTCCAGGGAGAATTCTTCATCTAGGTATGGGATAATACTTCAAAACAAGATCCAAGAAGCTCAAAGGTACCTCATGGACCCAATCACAAGTTCAAAGTAGCCTCAGGGGACGCATTCATCAAAAATCAGGAATTAGGGTTTCTTGACCTAATTCACCCTTAAGTTGACTTTTGAAGCAAGGAATGAGCCAAGACGTCAAGAAGTGTCTTGAAGACCTCTAATACATCATATTGATCGATTTACAAGATTGGATTGATTCAAGGAACTTGGTTCATAAGCAATACAAGGATTCAAATTCATCTGGACCAATTAGGGTTTTCTAATGAAAAGTCAACTCTACCTTTGACTTTTGACCAAGCCATAATCCCAAACCTTGGGGCATGATTCAAGACACTCTAAAACACTTATGGAATCCATCGATTAAGTTTGAATTAGGTCAAGAACTTGATTTCATAGAGGATCACAAAGTTTGAAATTCATCTGACAAAAAGTCAACTGTGCCAAAAAATCAAGTTTGACTTTTTGAATTTCTTGACAAACAAGGTTTCCCTAAGTCAAAAACAATGTTAAATTATGGTTTCGATCATCATCCATCAAGAAAAATCAAGAAAAGTAGGGTTACTTGCAAAAGGGGCAACCTTAAGAAACATGAATTTTCACTAAGTCATGAAAAAAACTGATTTTTACCCAACTTTTGAAGGCCATAACTTGTGATCCAAGTAACCTTTTTCTTCCATCCAAAGCTCAATTGAAAGCTCTCATTACATACTTCAAGATTGTCAACTACAACATATTTCAAATCCTTCTGGATTCTGAGTTATGGATTGATCAAAATCACAAGAATTGGAAAATGGACATTTTTCAAACAGTGAAATTTTGGACAGAATCTGTTTGCATCTTTTTTCCAACTTTGGAACCATTTTTCATTATGATCCAAGATAATTCAAGACCAAAGTTAAACATCAAAGTTGAAGTATTATAAAGGGGCTTTCAAAAAGTACAAGAGCCTCCCATGATTCAACTTGAGCAAGAAGTTATAAGCCTTCAAAAATATCACTTTTCACCCTGCCTACACAATAGCATTGGTACATAACTTGTATTCCACGATTTCTTGAGCCAATTTTGGACACTTGCATTATTTTATTTCTGTCCAAAATCAACATGAATGATGAATAATCTGATCACAAGGCCTCACAAGTTAAGAAGCCTATCACTTAGGCATGTGATTTTTAAAGATGCAATTTCAATACTTCAATTTTGTTTTAAGGCATTCAAGAGATGCATTGAGGTGGCATGTACTGAGTCATTGTTAATTAAAGGAGTCAAGCCTTATCTCTACATCAGAAGACTCATGGCCTGAACACTACCCTCAAGTCAATGGCTAGAGGAGACTTGAGATTCTTTTGCACAACCATTGGATAATAGGGTGATCAACCCCCAATCACTATTAATCCCAAAACACACTTGATCTACTATAAATAGGGATCCTTTATGATGAGTTTGAGTACACCAAAGCATAACAACACATGCCCTTCTTCATTTCACTCTCAAAAACCAGAAATTGCTTCCTTTTCAACTAACATGCAAATTTTTCAATAGGAAGCACTTCTATTAAAACCAATGGGGTAGACACATCATATACATAATATGTAAGCTATCCAAACACTTCTCACACATCTGAAACCTCAGAATCACAAAGCTCAAAATCAAACTCAGGTTTGTTTGCAGTTGAGTTTCCACAAAGTGATCCAAGTTGTTTCAATCCATTCCAAGCTTCCAAACACCTTAAAAAAGGTCCATTGAAGTTGTCCAAGTCATCAAACAACATTTGTAACACCTCCAACACACAATTTGATTTCTTCTTGCAAGAGGTAAGCCTGATCTCTGAAACTCTATGATCTATGCATCATAAATGTGTTTTCAAGTTACAAACATGTTTCTGCACTTATGTAGAGTGTTTCTGTCATACCCTAAATTTTGACCACAAGATTTACCATCATTGTGAAAATCATCACCACAATGTTGATGTACCTTCATACCTCAGCAATCCTCTTAAAGATTGTTGAGTATTCACTACAATCAAGAATTAGGGGTTTGAACCCTCTCAGAGTACTCAGACAGAGGATCAATCAAGAATCGACATGATCCTCAACTTGTAAAACCTCTAAAACATCCATGAAGGATCAAGGGGTCTCCCACATCAAGAATTAAGCATGAAAATTCAACCTCTCAAGTTAATCAAGCCTCAAGATCATCAGTGTCACCAAATTAGGGTTTTGGTTGACCATGGCCTCCAGGGAGAATTCTTCATCTAGGTATGGGATAATACTTCAAAACATGATCCAAGAAGCTCAAAGGTACCTCATGGACCTAATCACAAGTTCAAAGTAGCCTCAGGGGACGCATTCATCAAAAATCAGGAATTAGGGTTTCTTGACCTAATTCACCCTTAAGTTGACTTTTGAAGCAAGGAATGAGCCAAGACCTCAAGAAGTGTCTTGAAGACCTCTAATACATCATATTGATCGATTTACAAGATTGGATTGATTCAAGGAACTTGGTTCATAAGCAATACAAGGATTCAAATTCATCTGGACCAATTAGGGTTTTCTAATGAAAAGTCAACTCTACCTTTGACTTTTGACCAAGCCATAATCCCAAACCTTGGGGCATGATTCAAGACACTCTAAAACACTTATGGAATCCATCGATTAAGTTTGAATTAGGTCAAGAACTTGATTTCATAGAGGATCACAAAGTTTGAAATTCATCTGACAAAAAGTCAACTGTGCCAAAAAATCAAGTTTGACTTTTTGAATTTCTTGACAAACAAGGTTTCCCTAAGTCAAAAACAATGTTAAATTATGGTTTCGATCATCATCCATCAAGAAAAATCAAGAAAAGTAGGGTTACTTGCAAAAGGGGCAACCTTAAGAAACATGAATTTTCACTAAGTCATGAAAAAAACTGATTTTTACCCAACTTTTGAAGGCCATAACTTGTGATCCAAGTAACCTTTTTCTTCCATCCAAAGCTCAATTGAAAGCTCTCATTACATACTTCAAGATTGTCAACTACAACATATTTCAAATCCTTCTGGATTCTGAGTTATGGATTGATCAAAATCACAAGAATTGGAAAATGGACATTTTTCAAACAGTGAAATTTTGGACAGAATCTGTTTGCATCTTTTTTCCAACTTTGGAACCATTTTTCATTATGATCCAAGATAATTCAAGACCAAAGTTAAACATCAAAGTTGAAGTATTATAAAGGGGCTTTCAAAAAGTACAAGAGCCTCCCATGATTCAACTTGAGCAAGAAGTTATAAGCCTTCAAAAATGTCACTTTTCACCCTGCCTACACAATAGCATTGGTACATAACTTGTATTCCACGATTTCTTGAGCCAATTTTGGACACTTGCATTATTTTATTTCTGTCCAAAATCAACATGAATGATGAATAATCTGATCACAAGGCCTCACAAGTTAAGAAGCCTATCACTTAGGCATGTGATTTTTAAAGATGCAATTTCAAAACTTCAATTTTGTTTCAAGGCATTCAAGAGATGCATTGAGGTGGCATGTACTGAGTCATTGTTAATTAAAGGAGTCAAGCCTTATCTCTACATCAGAAGACTCATGGCCTGAACACTACCCTCAAGTCAATGGCTAGAGGAGACTTGAGATTCTTTTGCACAACCATTGGATAATAGGGTGATCAACCCCCAATCACTATTAATCCCAAAACACACTTGATCTACTATAAATAGGGATCCTTTATGATGAGTTTGAGTACACCAAAGCATAACAACACATGCTCTTCTTCATTTCACTCTCAAAAACCAGAAATTGCTTCCTTTTCAACTAACATGCAAATTTTTCAATAGGAAGCACTTCTATTAAAACCAATGGGGTAGACACATCATATACATCATATGTAAGCTATCCAAAAACTTCTCACACATCTGAAACCTCAGAATCACAAAGCTCAAAATCAAACTCAGGTTTGTTTGCAGTTGAGTTTCCACAAAGTGATCCAAGTTGTTTCAATCCATTCCAAGCTTCCAAACACCTTACAAAAGGTCCATTGAAGTTGTCCAAGTCATCAAACAACATTTGTAACACCTCCAACACACAATTTGATTTCTTCTTGCAAGAGGTAAGCCTGATCTCTGAAACTCTATGATCTATGCATCATAAATGTGTTTTCAAGTTACAAACATGTTTCTGCACTTATGTAGAGTGTTTCTGTCATACCCTAAATTTTGACCACAAGATTTACCATCATTGTGAAAATCATCACCACAATGTTGATGTACCTTCATACCTCATCAATCCTCTCAAAGATTATTGAGTATTCACTACAATCAAGAATTAGGGGTTTGAACCCTCTCAGAGTACTCAGACAGAGGATCAATCAAGAATCGACATGATCCTTAACTTGTAAAACCTCTAAAACATCCATGAAGGATCAAGGGGTCTCCCACATCAAGAATTAAGCGTGAAAATTCAACCTCTCAAGTTAATCAAGCCTCAAGATCATCAGTGTCACCAAATTAGGGTTTGGTTGACCAAGGCCTCCAGGGAGAATTCTTCATCTAGGTATGGGATAATACTTCAAAACATGATCCAAGAAGCTCAAAGGTACCTCATGGACCCAATCACAAGTTCAAAGTAGCCTCAGGGGACGCATTCATCAAAAATCAGGAATTAGGGTTTCTTGACCTAATTCACCCTTAAGTTGACTTTTGAAGCAAGGAATGAGCCAAGACGTCAAGAAGTGTCTTGAAGACCTCTAATACATCATATTGATCGATTTACAAGATTGGATTGATTCAAGGAACTTGGTTCATAAGCAATACAAGGATTCAAATTCATCTGGACCAATTAGGGTTTTCTAATGAAAAGTCAACTCTACCTTTGACTTTTGACCAAGCCATAATCCCAAACCTTGGGGCATGATTCAAGACACTCTAAAACACTTATGGAATCCATCGATTAAGTTTGAATTAGGTCAAGAACTTGATTTCATAGAGGATCACAAAGTTTGAAATTCATCTGACAAAAAGTCAACTGTGCCAAAAAATCAAGTTTGACTTTTTGAATTTCTTGACAAACAAGGTTTCCCTAAGTAAAAAACAATGTTAAATTATGGTTTCGATCATCATCCATCAAGAAAAATCAAGAAAAATAGGGTTACTTGCAAAAGGGGCAACCTTAAGAAACATGAATTTTCACTAAGTCATGAAAAAAACTGATTTTTACCCAACTTTTGAAGGCCATAACTTGTGATCCAAGTAACCTTTTTCTTCCATCCAAAGCTCAATTGAAAGCTCTCATTACATACTTCAAGATTGTCAACTACAACATATTTCAAATCCTTCTGGATTCTGAGTTATGGATTGATCAAAATCACAAGAATTGGAAAATGGACATTTTTCAAACAGTGAAATTTTGGACAGAATCTGTTTGCATCTTTTTTCCAACTTTGGAACCATTTTTCATTATGATCCAAGATAATTCAAGACCAAAGTTAAACATCAAAGTTGAAGTATTATAAAGGGGCTTTCAAAAAGTACAAGAGCCTCCCATGATTCAACTTGAGCAAGAAGTTATAAGCCTTCAAAAATGTCACTTTTCACCCTGCCTACACAATAGCATTGGTACATAACTTGTATTCCACGATTTCTTGAGCCAATTTTGGACACTTGCATTATTTTATTTCTGTCCAAAATCAACATGAATGATGAATAATCTGATCACAAGGCCTCACAAGTTAAGAAGCCTATCACTTAGGCATGTGATTTTTAAAGATGCAATTTCAAAACTTCAATTTTGTTTTAAGGCATTCAAGAGATGCATTGAGGTGGCATGTACTGAGTCATTGTTAATTAAAGGAGTCAAGCCTTATCTCTACATCAGAAGACTCATGGCCTGAACACTACCCTCAAGTCAATGGCTAGAGGAGACTTGAGATTCTTTTGCACAACCATTGGATAATAGGGTGATCAACCCCCAATCACTATTAATCCCAAAACACACTTGATCTACTATAAATAGGGATCCTTTATGATGAGTTTGAGTACACCAAAGCATAACAACACATGCCCTTCTTCATTTCACTCTCAAAAACCAGAAATTGCTTCCTTTTCAACTAACATGCAAATTTTTCAATAGGAAGCACTTCTATTAAAACCAATGGGGTAGACACATCATATACATCATATGTAAGCTATCCAAACACTTCTCACACATCTGAAACCTCAGAATCACAAAGCTCAAAATCAAACTCAGGTTTGTTTGCAGTTGAGTTTCCACAAAGTGATCCAAGTTGTTTCAATCCATTCCAAGCTTCCAAACACCTTACAAAAGGTCCATTGAAGTTGTCCAAGTCATCAAACAACATTTGTAACACCTCCAACACACAATTTGATTTCTTCTTGCAAGAGGTAAGCCTGATCTCTGAAACTCTATGATCTATGCATCATAAATGTGTTTTCAAGTTACAAACATGTTTCTGCACTTATGTAGAGTGTTTCTGTCATACCCTAAATTTTGACCACAAGATTTACCATCATTGTGAAAATCATCACCACAATGTTGATGTACCTTCATACCTCATCAATCCTCTCAAAGATTATTGAGTATTCACTACAATCAAGAATTAGGGGTTTGAACCCTCTCAGAGTACTCAGACAGAGGATCAATCAAGAATCGACATGATCCTTAACTTGTAAAACCTCTAAAACATCCATGAAGGATCAAGGGGTCTCCCACATCAAGAATTAAGCGTGAAAATTCAACCTCTCAAGTTAATCAAGCCTCAAGATCATCAGTGTCACCAAATTAGGGTTTTGGTTGACCATGGCCTCCAGGGAGAATTCTTCATCTAGGTATGGGATAATACTTCAAAACATGATCCAAGAAGCTCAAAGGTACCTCATGGACCTAATCACAAGTTCAAAGTAGCCTCAGGGGACGCATTCATCAAAAATCAGGAATTAGGGTTTCTTGACCTAATTCACCCTTAAGTTGACTTTTGAAGCAAGGAATGAGCCAAGACCTCAAGAAGTGTCTTGAAGACCTCTAATACATCATATTGATCGATTTACAAGATTGGATTGATTCAAGGAACTTGGTTCATAAGCAATACAAGGATTCAAATTCATCTGGACCAATTAGGGTTTTCTAATGAAAAGTCAACTCTACCTTTGACTTTTGACCAAGCCATAATCCCAAACCTTGGGGCATGATTCAAGACACTCTAAAACACTTATGGAATCCATCGATTAAGTTTGAATTAGGTCAAGAACTTGATTTCATAGAGGATCACAAAGTTTGAAATTCATCTGACAAAAAGTCAACTGTGCCAAAAAATCAAGTTTGACTTTTTGAATTTCTTGACAAACAAGGTTTCCCTAAGTCAAAAACAATGTTAAATTATGGTTTCGATCATCATCCATCAAGAAAAATCAAGAAAAGTAGGGTTACTTGCAAAAGGGGCAACCTTAAGAAACATGAATTTTCACTAAGTCATGAAAAAAACTGATTTTTACCCAACTTGTGAAGGCCATAACTTGTGATCCAAGTAACCTTTTTCTTCCATCCAAAGCTCAATTGAAATCTCTCATTACATACTTCAAGATTGTCAACTACAACATATTTCAAATCCTTCTGGATTCTGAGTTATGGATTGATCAAAATCACAAGAATTGGAAAATGGACATTTTTCAAACAGTCAAATTTTGGACAGAATCTGTTTGCATCTTTTTTCCAACTTTGGAACCATTTTTCATTATGATCCAAGATAATTCAAGACCAAAGTTAAACATCAAAGTTGAAGTATTATAAAGGGGCTTTCAAAAAGTACAAGAGCCTCCCATGATTCAACTTGAGCAAGAAGTTATAAGCCTTCAAAAATGTCACTTTTCACCCTGCCTACACAATAGCATTGGTACATAACTTGTATTCCACGATTTCTTGAGCCAATTTTGGACACTAGCATTATTTTATTTCTGTCCAAAATCAACATGAATGATGAATAATCTGATCACAAGGCCTCACAAGTTAAGAAGCCTATCACTTAGGCATGTGATTTTTAAAGATGCAATTTCAAAACTTCAATTTTGTTTCAAGGCATTCAAGAGATGCATTGAGGTGGCATGTACTGAGTCATTGTTAATTAAAGGAGTCAAGCCTTATCTCTACATCAGAAGACTCATGGCCTGAACACTACCCTCAAGTCAATGGCTAGAGGAGACTTGAGATTCTTTTGCACAACCATTGGATAATAGGGTGATCAACCCCCAATCACTATTAATCCCAAAACACACTTGATCTACTATAAATAGGGATCCTTTATGATGAGTTTGAGTACACCAAAGCATAACAACACATGCTCTTCTTCATTTCACTCTCAAAAACCAGAAATTGCTTCCTTTTCAACTAACATGCAAATTTTTCAATAGGAAGCACTTCTATTAAAACCAATGGGGTAGACACATCATATACATCATATGTAAGCTATCCAAACACTTCTCACACATCTGAAACCTCAGAATCACAAAGCTCAAAATCAAACTCAGGTTTGTTTGCAGTTGAGTTTCCACAAAGTGATCCAAGTTGTTTCAATCCATTCCAAGCTTCCAAACACCTTACAAAAGGTCCATTGAAGTTGTCCAAGTCATCAAACAACATTTGTAACACCTCCAACACACAATTTGATTTCTTCTTGCAAGAGGTAAGCCTGATCTCTGAAACTCTATGATCTATGCATCATAAATGTGTTTTCAAGTTACAAACATGTTTCTGCACTTATGTAGAGTGTTTCTGTCATACCCTAAATTTTGACCACAAGATTTACCATCATTGTGAAAATCATCACCACAATGTTGATGTACCTTCATACCTCATCAATCCTCTCAAAGATTATTGAGTATTCACTACAATCAAGAATTAGGGGTTTGAACCCTCTCAGAGTACTCAGACAGAGGATCAATCAAGAATCGACATGATCCTTAACTTGTAAAACCTCTAAAACATCCATGAAGGATCAAGGGGTCTCCCACATCAAGAATTAAGCGTGAAAATTCAACCTCTCAAGTTAATCAAGCCTCAAGATCATCAGTGTCACCAAATTAGGGTTTTGGTTGACCAAGGCCTCCAGGGAGAATTCTTCATCTAGGTATGGGATAATACTTCAAAACATGATCCAAGAAGCTCAAAGGTACCTCATGGACCCAATCACAAGTTCAAAGTAGCCTCAGGGGACGCATTCATCAAAAATCAGGAATTAGGGTTTCTTGACCTAATTCACCCTTAAGTTGACTTTTGAAGCAAGGAATGAGCCAAGACGTCAAGAAGTGTCTTGAAGACCTCTAATACATCATATTGATCGATTTACAAGATTGGATTGATTCAAGGAACTTGGTTCATAAGCAATACAAGGATTCAAATTCATCTGGACCAATTAGGGTTTTCTAATGAAAAGTCAACTCTACCTTTGACTTTTGACCAAGCCATAATCCCAAACCTTGGGGCATGATTCAAGACACTCTAAAACACTTATGGAATCCATCGATTAAGTTTGAATTAGGTCAAGAACTTGATTTCATAGAGGATCACAAAGTTTGAAATTCATCTGACAAAAAGTCAACTGTGCCAAAAAATCAAGTTTGACTTTTTGAATTTCTTGACAAACAAGGTTTCCCTAAGTCAAAAACAATGTTAAATTATGGTTTCGATCATCATCCATCAAGAAAAATCAAGAAAAGTAGGGTTACTTGCAAAAGGGGCAACCTTAAGAAACATGAATTTTCACTAAGTCATGAAAAAAACTGATTTTTACCCAACTTTTGAAGGCCATAACTTGTGATCCAAGTAACCTTTTTCTTCCATCCAAAGCTCAATTGAAAGCTCTCATTACATACTTCAAGATTGTCAACTACAACATATTTCAAATCCTTCTGGATTCTGAGTTATGGATTGATCAAAATCACAAGAATTGGAAAATGGACATTTTTCAAACAGTCAAATTTTGGACAGAATCTGTTTGCATCTTTTTTCCAACTTTGGAACCATTTTTCATTATGATCCAAGATAATTCAAGACCAAAGTTAAACATCAAAGTTGAAGTATTATAAAGGGGCTTTCAAAAAGTACAAGAGCCTCCCATGATTCAACTTGAGCAAGAAGTTATAAGCCTTCAAAAATGTCACTTTTCACCCTGCCTACACAATAGCATTGGTACATAACTTGTATTCCACGATTTCTTGAGCCAATTTTGGACACTTGCATTATTTTATTTCTGTCCAAAATCAACATGAATGATGAATAATCTGATCACAAGGCCTCACAAGTTAAGAAGCCTATCACTTAGGCATGTGATTTTTAAAGATGCAATTTCAAAAATTCAATTTTGTTTCAAGGAATTCAAGAGATGCATTGAGGTGGCATGTACATGAGTCATTGTTAATTAAAGGAGTCAAGCCTTATCTCTACATCAGAAGACTCATGGCCTGAACACTACCCTTAAGTCAATGGCTAGAGGAGACTTGAGATTCTTTTGCACAACCATTGGATAATAGGGTGATCAACCCCCAATCACTATTAATCCCAAAACACACTTGATCTACTATAAATAGGGATCCTTTATGATCAGTTTGAGTACACCAAAGCATAACAACACATGCTCTTCTTCATTTCACTCTCAAAAACCAGAAATTGCTTCCTTTTCAACTAACATGCAAATTTTTCAATAGGAAGCACTTCTATTAAAACCAATGGGGTAGACACATCATATACATCATATGTAAGCTATCCAAAAACTTCTCACACATCTGAAACCTTAGAATCACAAAGCTCAAAATCAAACTCAGGTTTGTTTGCAGTTGAGTTTCCACAAAGTGATCCAAGTTGTTTCAATCCATTCCAAGCTTCCAAACACCTTACAAAAGGTCCATTGAAGTTGTCCAAGTCATCAAACAACATTTGTAACACCTCCAACACACAATTTGATTTCTTCTTGCAAGAGGTAAGCCTGATCTCTGAAACTCTATGATCTATGCATCATAAATGTGTTTTCAAGTTACAAACATGTTTCTGCACTTATGTAGAGTGTTTCTGTCATACCCTAAATTTTGACCACAAGATTTACCATCATTGTGAAAATCATCACCACAATGTTGATGTACCTTCATACCTCATCAATCCTCTCAAAGATTATTGAGTATTCACTACAATCAAGAATTAGGGGTTTGAACCCTCTCAGAGTACTCAGACAGAGGATCAATCAAGAATCGACATGATCCTTAACTTGTAAAACCTCTAAAACATCCACGAAGGATCAAGGGGTCTCCCACATCAAGAATTAAGCGTGAAAATTCAACCTCTCAAGTTAATCAAGCCTCAAGATCATCAGTGTCACCAAATTAGGGTTTTGGTTGACCAAGGCCTCCAGGGAGAATTCTTCATCTAGGTATGGGATAATACTTCAAAACATGATCCAAGAAGCTCAAAGGTACCTCATGGACCCAATCACAAGTTCAAAGTAGCCTCAGGGGACGCATTCATCAAAAATCAGGAATTAGGGTTTCTTGACCTAATTCATCCTTAAGTTGACTTTTGAAGCAAGGAATGAGCCAAGACCTCAAGAAGTGTCTTGAAGACCTCTAATACATCATATTGATCGATTTACAAGATTGGATTGAATCAAGGAACTTGGTTCATAAGCAATACAAGGATTCAAATTCATCTGGACCAATTAGGGTATTCTAATGAAAAGTCAACTCTACCTTTGACTTTTGACCAAGCCATAATCCCAAACCTTGGGGCATGATTCAAGACACTCTAAAACACTTATGGAATCCATCGATTAGGTTTGAATTAGGTCAAGAACTTGATTTCATAGAGGATCACAAAGTTTGAAATTCATCTGACAAAAAGTCAACTGTGCCAAAAAATCAAGTTTGACTTTTTGAATTTCTTGACAAACAAGGTTTCCCTAAGTCAAAAACAATGTTAAATTATGGTTTCGATCATCATCCATCAAGAAAAATCAAGAAAAGTAGGGTTACTTGCAAAAGCGGTAACCTTAAAAAACATGAATTTTCACTAAGTCATGAAAAAAACTGATTTTAACCCAACTTTGCAAGGCCATAACTTGTGATCCAAGTAACCTTTTTCTTCCATCCAAAGCTCAATTGAAAGGTCTCATTACATACTTCAAGATTGTCAACTACAACATATTTCAAATCCTTCTGGATTCTGAGTTATGGATTGATCAAAATCACAAGAATTGGAAAATGGACATTTGTCAAACAGTGAAATTTTGGACAGAATCTGTTTGCATCTTTTTTCCAACTTTGGAACCATTTTTCATTATGATCCAAGATAATTCAAGACCAAAGTTAAACATCAAAGTTAAAGTATTATAAAGGGGCTTTCAAAAAGTACAAGAGCCTCCCATGATTCAACTTGAGCAAGAAGTTATAAGCCTTCAAAAAGGTCACTTTTCACCCTGCCTACACAATAGCATTGGTACATAACTTGTATACCACGATTTCTTGAGCCAATTTTGGACACTTGCATTATTTTATTTCTGTCCAAAATCAACATGAATGATGAAGAATCTGATCACAAGGCCTCACAAGTTAAGAAGCCTATCACTTAGGCATGTGATTTTTAAAGATGCAATTTCAAAACTTCAATTTTGTTTCAAGGCATTCAAGAGATGCATTGAGGTGGCATGTAATGAGTCATTGTTAATTAAAGGAGTCAAGCCTTATCTCTACATTAGAAGACTCATGGCCTGAACACTACCCTCAAGTCAATGGCTAGAGGAGACTTGAGATTCTTTTGCACAACCATTGGATAATAGGGTGATCAACCCCCAATCACTATTAATCCCAAAACCCACTAGATCTACTATAAATAGGGATCCTTTATAATCAGTTTGAGTACACCAAAGCATAACAACACATGCTCTTCTTCATTTCACTCTCAAAAACCAGAAATTGCTTCCTTTTCAACTAACATGCAAATTTTTCAATAGGAAGCACTTCTATTAAAACCAATGGGGTAGACACATCATATACATCATATGTAAGCTATCCAAATACATCTCACACATCTGATACCTCAGAATCACAAAGCTCAAAATCAAACTCAGGTTTGTTTGCAGTTGAGTTTCCACAAAGTGATCCAAGTTGTTTCAATCCATTCCAAGCTTCCAAACACCTTACATAAGGTCCATTGAAGTTGTCCAAGTCATCAAACAACATTTGTAACACCTCCAACACACAATTTGATTTCTTCTTGCAAGAGGTAAGCCTGATCTCTGAAACTCTATGATCTATGCATCATAAATGTGTTTTCAAGTTACAAACATGTTTCTGCACTTATGTAGAGTGTTTCTGTCATACCCTAAATTTTGACCACAAGATTTACTATCATTGTGAAAATCATCACCACAATGTAGATGTACCTTCATACCTCATCAATCCTCTCAAAGATTGTTGAGTATTCACTATAATCAAGAATTAGGGGTTTGAACCCTCTCAGAGTACTCAGACAGAGGATCAATCAAGAATCGACATGATCCTCAACTTGTAAAACCTCTAAAACATCCACGAAGGATCAAGGGGTCTCCCACATCAAGAATTAAGCATGAAAATTCAACCTCTCAAGTTAATCAAGCCTCAAGATCATCAGTGTCACCAAATTAGGGTTTTGGTTGACCAAGGCCTCCAGGGAGAATTCTTCATCTAGGTATTGGATAATACTTCAAAACATGATCCAAGAAGCTCAAAGGTACCTCATGGACCCAATCACAAGTTCAAAGTAGCCTCAGGGGACACATTCATCAAAAATCAGGAATTAGGGTTTCTTGACCTAATTCATCCTTAAGTTGACTTTTGAAGCAAGGAATGAGCCAAGACCTCAAGAAGTGTCTTGAAGACCTCTAATACATCATATTGATCGATTTACAAGATTGGATTGATTCAAGGAACTTGGTTCATAAGCAATACAAGGATTCAAATTCATCTGGACCAATTAGGGTTTTCTAATGAAAAGTCAACTCTACCTTTGACTTTTGACCAAGCCATAATCCCAAACCTTGGGGCATGATTCAAGACACTCTAAAACACTTATGGAATCCATCGATTAGGTTTGAATTAGGTCAAGAACTTGATTTCATAGAGGATCACAAAGTTTGAAATTCATCTGACAAAAAGTCAACTGTGCCAAAAAATCAAGTTTGACTTTTTGAATTTCTTGACAAACAAGGTTTCCCTAAGTCAAAAACAATGTTAAATTATGGTTTCGATCATCATCCATCAAGAAAAATCAAGAAAAGTAGGGTTACTTGCAAAAGCGACAACCTTAAGAAACATGAATTTTCACTAAGTCATGAAAAAAACTGATTTTTACCCAACTTTGCAAGGCCATAACTTGTGATCCAAGTAACCTTTTTCTTCCATCCAAAGCTCAATTGAAAGCTCTCATTACATACTTCAAGATTGTCAACTACAACATATTTCAAATCCTTCTGGATTCTGAGTTATGGATTGATCAAAATCACAAGAATTGGAAAATGGACATTTTTCAAACAGTGAAATTTTGGACAGAATCTGTTTGCATCTTTTTTCCAACTTTGGAACCATTTTTCATTATGATCCAAGATAATTCAAGACCAAAGTTAAACATCAAAGTTGAAGTATTATAAAGGGGCTTTCAAAAAGTACAAGAGCCTCCCATGATTCAACTTGAGCAAGAAGTTATAAGCCTTCAAAAAGGTCACTTTTCACCCTGCCTACACAATAGCATTGGTACATAACTTGTATACCACGATTTCTTGAGCCAATTTTGGACACTTGCATTATTTTATTTCTGTCCAAAATCAACATGAATGATGAAGAATCTGATCACAAGGCCTCACAAGTTAAGAAGCCTATCACTTAGGCATGTGATTTTTAAAGATGCAATTTCAAAACTTCAATTTTGTTTCAAGGCATTCAAGAGATGCATTGAGGTGGCATGTACTGAGTCATTGTTAATTAAAGGAGTCAAGCCTTATCTCTACATTAGAAGACTCATGGCCTGAACACTACCCTCAAGTCAATGGCTAGAGGAGACTTGAGATTCTTTTGCACAACCATTGGATAATAGGGTGATCAACCCCCAATCACTATTAATCCCAAAACCCACTAGATCTACTATAAATAGGGATCCTTTATGATCAGTTTGAGTACACCAAAGCATAACAACACATGCTCTTCTTCATTTCACTCTCAAAAACCAGAAATTGCTTCCTTTTCAACTAACATGCAAATTTTTCAATAGGAAGCACTTCTATTAAAACCAATGGGGTAGACACATCATATACATTATATGTAAGCTATCCAAACACTTCTCACACATCTGAAACCTCAGAATCACAAAGCTCAAAATCAAACTCAGGTTTGTTTGCAATTGAGTTTCCACAAAGTGATCCAAGTTGTTTCAATCCATTCCAAGCTTCCAAACACCTTACATAAGGTCCATTGAAGTTGTCCAAGTCATCAAACAGCATTTGTAACACCTCCAACACACAATTTGATTTCTTCTTGCAAGAGGTAAGCCTGATCTCTGAAACTCTATGATCTATGCATCATAAATGTGTTTTCAAGTTACAAACATGTTTCTGCACTTATGTAGAGTGTTTCTGTCATACCCTAAATTTTGACCACAAGATTTACCATCATTGTGAAAATCATCACCACAATGTAGATGTACCTTCATACCTCATCAATCCTCTCAAAGATTGTTGAGTATTCACTACAATCAAGAATTAGGGGTTTGAACCCTCTCAGAGTACTCAGACAGAGGATCAATCAAGAATCGACATGATCCTCAACTTGTAAAACCTCTAAAACATCCACGAAGGATCAAGGGGTCTCCCACATCAAGAATTAAGCATGAAAATTCAACCTCTCAAGTTAATCAAGCCTCAAGATCATCAGTGTCACCAAATTAGGGTTTTGGTTGACCAAGGCCTCCAGGGAGAATTCTTCATCTAGGTATGGGATAATACTTCAAAACATGATCCAAGAAGCTCAAAGGTACCTCATGGACCCAATCACAAGTTCAAAGTAGCCTCAGGGGACACATTCATCAAAAATCAGGAATTAGGGTTTCTTGACCTAATTCATCCTTAAGTTGACTTTTGAAGCAAGGAATGAGCCAAGACCTCAAGAAGTGTCTTGAAGACCTCTAATACATCATATTGATCGATTTACAAGATTGGATTGATTCAAGGAACTTGGTTCATAAGCAATACAAGGATTCAAATTCATCTGGACCAATTAGGGTTTTCTAATGAAAAGTCAACTCTACCTTTGACTTTTGACCAAGCCATAATCCCAAACCTTGGGGCATGATTCAAGACACTCTAAAACACTTATGGAATCCATCGATTAGGTTTGAATTAGGTCAAGAACTTGATTTCATAGAGGATCACAAAGTTTGAAATTCATCTGACAAAAAGTCAACTGTGCCAAAAAATCAAGTTTGACTTTTTGAATTTCTTGACAAACAAGGTTTCCCTAAGTCAAAAACAATGTTAAATTATGGTTTCGATCATCATCCATCAAGAAAAATCAAGAAAAGTAGGGTTACTTGCAAAAGCGGCAACCTTAAGAAACATGAATTTTCACTAAGTCATGAAAAAACTGATTTTTACCAAACTTTGCAAGGCCATAACTTGTGATCCAAGTAACCTTTTTCTTCCATCCAAAGCTCAATTGAAAGCTCTCATTACATACTTGAAGATTGTCAACTACAACATATTTCAAATCCTTCTGGATTCTGAGTTATGGATTGATCAAAATCACAAGAATTGGAAAATGGACATTTTTCAAACAGTGAAATTTTGGACAGAATCTGTTTGCATCTTTTTTCCAACTTTGGAACCATTTTTCATTATGATCCAAGATAATTCAAGACCAAAGTTAAACATCAAAGTTGAAGTATTATAAAGGGGCTTTCAAAAAGTACAAGAGCCTCCCATGATTCAACTTGAGCAAGAAGTTATAAGCCTTCAAAAAGGTCACTTTTCACCCTGCCTACACAATAGCATTGGTACATAACTTGTATACCACGATTTCTTGAGCCAATTTTGGACACTTGCATTATTTTATTTCTGTCCAAAATCAACATGAATGATGAAGAATCTGATCACAAGGCCTCACAAGTTAAGAAGCCTATCACTTAGGCATGTGATTTTTAAAGATGCAATTTCAAAACTTCAATTTTGTTTCAAGGCATTCAAGAGATGCATTGAGGTGGCATGTACTGAGTCATTGTTAATTAAAGGAGTCAAGCCTTATCTCTACATTAGAAGACTCATGGCCTGAACACTACCCTCAAGTCAATGGCTAGAGGAGACTTGAGATTCTTTTGCACAACCATTGGATAATAGGGTGATCAACCCCCAATCACTATTAATCCCAAAACCCACTAGATCTACTATAAATAGGGATCCTTTATAATCAGTTTGAGTACACCAAAGCATAACAACACATGCTCTTCTTCATTTCACTCTCAAAAACTAGAAATTGCTTCCTTTTCAACTAACATGCAAATTTTTCAATAGGAAGCACTTCTATTAAAACCAATGGGGTAGACACATCATATACATCATATGTAAGCTATCCAAACACTTCTCACACATCTGAAACCTCAGAATCACAAAGCTCAAAATCAAACTCAGGTTTGTTTGCAGTTGAGTTTCCACAAAGTGATCCAAGTTGTTTCAATCCATTCCAAGCTTCCAAACACCTTACATAAGGTCCATTGAAGTTGTCCAAGTCATCAAACAACATTTGTAACACCTCCAACACACAATTTGATTTCTTCTTGCAAGAGGTAAGCCTGATCTCTGAAACTCTATGATCTATGCATCATAAATGTGTTTTCAAGTTACAAACATGTTTCTGCACTTATGTAGAGTGTTTCTGTCATACCCTAAATTTTGACCACAAGATTTACCATCATTGTGAAAATCATCACCACAATGTAGATGTACCTTCATACCTCATCAATCCTCTCAAAGATTGTTGAGTATTCACTACAATCAAGAATTAGGGGTTTGAACCCTCTCAGAGTATTCAGACAGGGGATCAATCAAGAATCGACATGATCCTCAACTTGTAAAACCTCTAAAACATCCACGAAGGATCAAGGGGTCTCCCACATCAAGAATTAAGCATGAAAATTCAACCTCTCAAGTTAATCAAGCCTCAAGATCATCAGTGCCACCAAATTAGGGTTTTGGTTTACCAAGGCCTCCAGGGAGAATTCTTCATCTAGGTATGGGATAATACTTCAAAACATGATCCAAGAAGCTCAAAGGTACCTCATGGACCCAATCACAAGTTCAAAGTAGCCTCAGGGGACACATTCATCAAAAATCAGGAATTAGGGTTTCTTGACCTAATTCATCCTTAAGTTGACTTTTGAAGCAAGGAATGAGCCAAGACCTCAAGAAGTGTCTTGAAGACCTCTAATACATCATATTGATCGATTTACAAGATTGGATTGATTCAAGGAACTTGGTTCATAAGCAATACAAGGATTCAAATTCATCTGGACCAATTAGGGTTTTCTAATGAAAAGTCAACTCTACCTTTGACTTTTGACCAAGCCATAATCCCAAACCTTGGGGCATGATTCAAGACACTCTAAAACAGTTATGGAATCCATCGATTAGGTTTGAATTAGGTCAAGAACTTGATTTCATAGAGGATCACAAAGTTTGAAATTCATCTGACAAAAAGTCAACTGTGCCAAAAAATCAAGTTTGACTTTTTGAATTTCTTGACAAACAAGGTTTCCCTAAGTCAAAAACAATGTTAAATTATGGTTTCGATCATCATCCATCAAGAAAAATCAAGAAAAGTAGGGTTACTTGCAAAAGCGACAACCTTAAGAAACATGAATTTTCACTAAGTCATGAAAAAAACTGATTTTTACCCAACTTTGCAAGGCCATAACTTGTGATCCAAGTAACCTTTTTCTTCCATCCAAAGCTCAATTGAAAGCTCTCATTACATACTTCAAGATTGTCAACTACAACATATTTCAAATCCTTCTGGATTCTGAGTTATGGATTGATCAAAATCACAAGAATTGGAAAATGGACATTTTTCAAACAGTGAAATTTTGGACAGAATCTGTTTGCATCTTTTTTCCAACTTTGGAACCATTTTTCATTATGATCCAAGATAATTCAAGACCAAAGTTAAACATCAAAGTTGAAGTATTATAAAGGGGCTTTCAAAAAGTACAAGAGCCTCCCATGATTCAACTTGAGCAAGAAGTTATAAGCCTTCAAAAAGGTCACTTTTCACCCTGCCTACACAATAGCATTGGTACATAACTTGTATACCACGATTTCTTGAGCCAATTTTGGACACTTGCATTATTTTATTTCTGTCCAAAATCAACATGAATGATGAAGAATCTGATCACAAGGCCTCACAAGTTAAGAAGCCTATCACTTAGGCATGTGATTTTTAAAGATGCAATTTCAAAACTTCAATTTTGTTTCAAGGCATTCAAGAGATGCATTGAGGTGGCATGTACTGAGTCATTGTTAATTAAAGGAGTCAAGCCTTATCTCTACATTAGAAGACTCATGGCCTGAACACTACCCTCAAGTCAATGGCTAGAGGAGACTTGAGATTCTTTTGCACAACCATTGGATAATAGGGTGATCAACCCCCAATCACTATTAATCCCAAAACCCACTAGATCTACTATAAATAGGGATCCTTTATGATCAGTTTGAGTACACCAAAGCATAACAACACATGCTCTTCTTCATTTCACTCTCAAAAACCAGAAATTGCTTCCTTTTCAACTAACATGCAAATTTTTCAATAGGAAGCACTTCTATTAAAACCAATGGGGTAGACACATCATATACATTATATGTAAGCTATCCAAACACTTCTCACACATCTGAAACCTCAGAATCACAAAGCTCAAAATCAAACTCAGGTTTGTTTGCAATTGAGTTTCCACAAAGTGATCCAAGTTGTTTCAATCCATTCCAAGCTTCCAAACACCTTACATAAGGTCCATTGAAGTTGTCCAAGTCATCAAACAGCATTTGTAACACCTCCAACACACAATTTGATTTCTTCTTGCAAGAGGTAAGCCTGATCTCTGAAACTCTATGATCTATGCATCATAAATGTGTTTTCAAGTTACAAACATGTTTCTGCACTTATGTAGAGTGTTTCTGTCATACCCTAAATTTTGACCACAAGATTTACCATCATTGTGAAAATCATCACCACAATGTAGATGTACCTTCATACCTCATCAATCCTCTCAAAGATTGTTGAGTATTCACTACAATCAAGAATTAGGGGTTTGAACCCTCTCAGAGTACTCAGACAGAGGATCAATCAAGAATCGACATGATCCTCAACTTGTAAAACCTCTAAAACATCCACGAAGGATCAAGGGGTCTCCCACATCAAGAATTAAGCATGAAAATTCAACCTCTCAAGTTAATCAAGCCTCAAGATCATCAGTGTCACCAAATTAGGGTTTTGGTTGACCAAGGCCTCCAGGGAGAATTCTTCATCTAGGTATGGGATAATACTTCAAAACATGATCCAAGAAGCTCAAAGGTACCTCATGGACCCAATCACAAGTTCAAAGTAGCCTCAGGGGACACATTCATCAAAAATCAGGAATTAGGGTTTCTTGACCTAATTCATCCTTAAGTTGACTTTTGAAGCAAGGAATGAGCCAAGACCTCAAGAAGTGTCTTGAAGACCTCTAATACATCATATTGATCGATTTACAAGATTGGATTGATTCAAGGAACTTGGTTCATAAGCAATACAAGGATTCAAATTCATCTGGACCAATTAGGGTTTTCTAATGAAAAGTCAACTCTACCTTTGACTTTTGACCAAGCCATAATCCCAAACCTTGGGGCATGATTCAAGACACTCTAAAACACTTATGGAATCCATCGATTAGGTTTGAATTAGGTCAAGAACTTGATTTCATAGAGGATCACAAAGTTTGAAATTCATCTGACAAAAAGTCAACTGTGCCAAAAAATCAAGTTTGACTTTTTGAATTTCTTGACAAACAAGGTTTCCCTAAGTCAAAAACAATGTTAAATTATGGTTTCGATCATCATCCATCAAGAAAAATCAAGAAAAGTAGGGTTACTTGCAAAAGCGGCAACCTTAAGAAACATGAATTTTCACTAAGTCATGAAAAAAACTGATTTTAACCCAACTTTGCAAGGCCATAACTTGTGATCCAAGTAACCTTTTTCTTCCATCCAAAGCTCAATTGAAAGCTCTCATTACATACTTCAAGATTGTCAACTACAACATATTTCAAATCCTTCTGGATTCTGAGTTATGGATTGATCAAAATCACAAGAATTGGAAAATGGACATTTTTCAAACAGTGAAATTTTGGACAGAATCTGTTTGCATCTTTTTTCCAACTTTGGAACCATTTTTCATTATGATCCAAGATAATTCAAGACCAAAGTTAAACATCAAAGTTGAAGTATTATAAAGGGGCTTTCAAAAAGTACAAGAGCCTCCCATGATTCAACTTGAGCAAGAAGTTATAAGCCTTCAAAAAGGTCACTTTTCACCCTGCCTACACAATAGCATTGGTACATAACTTGTATACCACGATTTCTTGAGCCAATTTTGGACACTTGCATTATTTTATTTCTGTCCAAAATCAACATGAATGATGAAGAATCTGATCACAAGGCCTCACAAGTTAAGAAGCCTATCACTTAGGCATGTGATTTTTAAAGATGCAATTTCAAAACTTCAATTTTGTTTCAAGGCATTCAAGAGATGCATTGAGGTGGCATGTACTGAGTCATTGTTAATTAAAGGAGTCAAGCCTTATCTCTACATTAGAAGACTCATGGCCTGAACACTACCCTCAAGTCAATGGCTAGAGGAGACTTGAGATTCTTTTGCACAACCATTGGATAATAGGGTGATCAACCCCCAATCACTATTAATCCCAAAACCCACTAGATCTACTATAAATAGGGATCCTTTATAATCAGTTTGAGTACACCAAAGCATAACAACACATGCTCTTCTTCATTTCACTCTCAAAAACTAGAAATTGCTTCCTTTTCAACTAACATGCAAATTTTTCAATAGGAAGCACTTCTATTAAAACCAATGGGGTAGACACATCATATACATCATATGTAAGCTATCCAAACACTTCTCACACATCTGAAACCTCAGAATCACAAAGCTCAAAATCAAACTCAGGTTTGTTTGCAGTTGAGTTTCCACAAAGTGATCCAAGTTGTTTCAATCCATTCCAAGCTTCCAAACACCTTACATAAGGTCCATTGAAGTTGTCCAAGTCATCAAACAACATTTGTAACACCTCCAACACACAATTTGATTTCTTCTTGCAAGAGGTAAGCCTGATCTCTGAAACTCTATGATCTATGCATCATAAATGTGTTTTCAAGTTACAAACATGTTTCTGCACTTATGTAGAGTGTTTCTGTCATACCCTAAATTTTGACCACAAGATTTACCATCATTGTGAAAATCATCACCACAATGTAGATGTACCTTCATACCTCATCAATCCTCTCAAAGATTGTTGAGTATTCACTACAATCAAGAATTAGGGGTTTGAACCCTCTCAGAGTATTCAGACAGGGGATCAATCAAGAATCGACATGATCCTCAACTTGTAAAACCTCTAAAACATCCACGAAGGATCAAGGGGTCTCCCACATCAAGAATTAAGCATGAAAATTCAACCTCTCAAGTTAATCAAGCCTCAAGATCATCAGTGCCACCAAATTAGGGTTTTGGTTGACCAAGGCCTCCAGGGAGAATTCTTCATCTAGGTATGGGATAATACTTCAAAACATGATCCAAGAAGCTCAAAGGTACCTCATGGACCCAATCACAAGTTCAAAGTAGCCTCAGGGGACACATTCATCAAAAATCAGGAATTAGGGTTTCTTGACCTAATTCATCCTTAAGTTGACTTTTGAAGCAAGGAATGAGCCAAGACCTCAAGAAGTGTCTTGAAGACCTCTAATACATCATATTGATCGATTTACAAGATTGGATTGATTCAAGGAACTTGGTTCATAAGCAATACAAGGATTCAAATTCATCTGGACCAATTAGGGTTTTCTAATGAAAAGTCAACTCTACCTTTGACTTTTGACCAAGCCATAATCCCAAACCTTGGGGCATGATTCAAGACACTCTAAAACACTTATGGAATCCATCGATTAGGTTTGAATTAGGTCAAGAACTTGATTTCATAGAGGATCACAAAGTTTGAAATTCATCTGACAAAAAGTCAACTGTGCCAAAAAATCAAGTTTGACTTTTTGAATTTCTTGACAAACAAGGTTTCCCTAAGTCAAAAACAATGTTAAATTATGGTTTCGATCATCATCCATCAAGAAAAATCAAGAAAAGTAGGGTTACTTGCAAAAGCGACAACCTTAAGAAACATGAATTTTCACTAAGTCATGAAAAAAACTGATTTTTACCCAACTTTGCAAGGCCATAACTTGTGATCCAAGTAACCTTTTTCTTCCATCCAAAGCTCAATTGAAAGCTCTCATTACATACTTCAAGATTGTCAACTACAACATATTTCAAATCCTTCTGGATTCTGAGTTATGGATTGATCAAAATCACAAGAATTGGAAAATGGACATTTTTCAAACAGTGAAATTTTGGACAGAATCTGTTTGCATCTTTTTTCCAACTTTGGAACCATTTTTCATTATGATCCAAGATAATTCAAGACCAAAGTTAAACATCAAAGTTGAAGTATTATAAAGGGGCTTTCAAAAAGTACAAGAGCCTCCCATGATTCAACTTGAGCAAGAAGTTATAAGCCTTAAAAAAGGTCACTTTTCACCCTGCCTACACAATAGCATTGGTACATAACTTGTATACCACGATTTCTTGAGCCAATTTTGGACACTTGCATTATTTTATTTCTGTCCAAAATCAACATGAATGATGAAGAATCTGATCACAAGGCCTCACAAGTTAAGAAGCCTATCACTTAGGCATGTGATTTTTAAAGATGCAATTTCAAAACTTCAATTTTGTTTCAAGGCATTCAAGAGATGCATTGAGGTGGCATGTACTGAGTCATTGTTAATTAAAGGAGTCAAGCCTTATCTCTACATTAGAAGACTCATGGCCTGAACACTACCCTCAAGTCAATGGCTAGAGGAGACTTGAGATTCTTTTGCACAACCATTGGATAATAGGGTGATCAACCCCCAATCACTATTAATCCCAAAACCCACTAGATCTACTATAAATAGGGATCCTTTATAATCAGTTTGAGTACACCAAAGCATAACAACACATGCTCTTCTTCATTTCACTCTCAAAAACCAGAAATTGCTTCCTTTTCAACTAACATGCAAATTTTTCAATAGGAAGCACTTCTATTAAAACCAATGGGGTAGACACATCATATACATCATATGTAAGCTATCCAAACACTTCTCACACATCTGAAACCTCAGAATCACAAAGCTCAAAATCAAACTCAGGTTTGTTTGCAGTTGAGTTTCCACAAAGTGATCCAAGTTGTTTCAATCCATTCCAAGCTTCCAAACACCTTACATAAGGTCCATTGAAGTTGTCCAAGTCATCAAACAACATTTGTAACACCTCCAACACACAATTTGATTTCTTCTTGCAAGAGGTAAGCCTGATCTCTGAAACTCTATGATCTATGCATCAAAAATGTGTTTTCAAGTTACAAACATGTTTCTGCACTTATGTAGAGTGTTTCTGTCATACCCTAAATTTTGACCACAAGATTTACCATCATTGTGAAAATCATCACCACAATGTAGATGTACCTTCATACCTCATCAATCCTCTCAAAGATTGTTGAGTATTCACTACAATCAAGAATTAGGGGTTTGAACCCTCTCAGAGTATTCAGACAGGGGATCAATCAAGAATCGACATGATCCTCAACTTGTAAAACCTCTAAAACATCCACGAAGGATCAAGGGGTCTCCCACATCAAGAATTAAGCATGAAAATTCAACCTCTCAAGTTAATCAAGCCTCAAGATCATCAGTGTCACCAAATTAGGGTTTTGGTTGACCAAGGCCTCCAGGGAGAATTCTTCATCTAGGTATGGGATAATACTTCAAAACATGATCCAAGAATCTCAAAGGTACCTCATGGACCCAATCACAAGTTCAAAGTAGCCTCAGGGGACACATTCATCAAAAATCAGGAATTAGGGTTTCTTGACCTAATTCATCCTTAAGTTGACTTTTGAAGCAAGGAATGAGCCAAGACCTCAAGAAGTGTCTTGAAGACCTCTAATACATCATATTGATCGATTTACAAGATTGGATTGATTCAAGGAACTTGGTTCATAAGCAATACAAGGATTCAAATTCATCTGGACCAATTAGGGTTTTCTAATGAAAAGTCAACTCTACCTTTGACTTTTGACCAAGCCATAATCCCAAACCTTGGGGCATGATTCAAGACACTCTAAAACACTTATGGAATCCATCGATTAGGTTTGAATTAGGTCAAGAACTTGATTTCATAGAGGATCACAAAGTTTGAAATTCATCTGACAAAAAGTCAACTGTGCCAAAAAATCAAGTTTGACTTTTTGAATTTCTTGACAAACAAGGTTTCCCTAAGTCAAAAACAATGTTAAATTATGGTTTCGATCATCATCCATCAAGAAAAATCAAGAAAAGTAGGGTTACTTGCAAAAGCGGCAACCTTAAGAAACATGAATTTTCACTAAGTCATGAAAAAAACTGATTTTAACCCAACTTTGCAAGGCCATAACTTGTGATCCAAGTAACCTTTTTCTTCCATCCAAAGCTCAATTGAAAGCTCTCATTACATACTTCAAGATTGTCAACTACAACATATTTCAAATCCTTCTGGATTCTGAGTTATGGATTGATCAAAATCACAAGAATTGGAAAATGGACATTTTTCAAACAGTGAAATTTTGGACAGAATCTGTTTGCATCTTTTTTCCAACTTTGGAACCATTTTTCATTATGATCCAAGATAATTCAAGACCAAAGTTAAACATCAAAGTTGAAGTATTATAAAGGGGCTTTCAAAAAGTACAAGAGCCTCCCATGATTCAACTTGAGCAAGAAGTTATAAGCCTTAAAAAAGGTCACTTTTCACCCTGCCTACACAATAGCATTGGTACATAACTTGTATACCACGATTTCTTGAGCCAATTTTGGACACTTGCATTATTTTATTTCTGTCCAAAATCAACATGAATGATGAAGAATCTGATCACAAGGCCTCACAAGTTAAGAAGCCTATCACTTAGGCATGTGATTTTTAAAGATGCAATTTCAAAACTTCAATTTTGTTTCAAGGCATTCAAGAGATGCATTGAGGTGGCATGTACTGAGTCATTGTTAATTAAAGGAGTCAAGCCTTATCTCTACATTAGAAGACTCATGGCCTGAACACTACCCTCAAGTCAATGGCTAGAGGAGACTTGAGATTCTTTTGCACAACCATTGGATAATAGGGTGATCAACCCCCAATCACTATTAATCCCAAAACCCACTAGATCTACTATAAATAGGGATCCTTTATAATCAGTTTGAGTACACCAAAGCATAACAACACATGCTCTTCTTCATTTCACTCTCAAAAACCAGAAATTGCTTCCTTTTCAACTAACATGCAAATTTTTCAATAGGAAGCACTTCTATTAAAACCAATGGGGTAGACACATCATATACATCATATGTAAGCTATCCAAACACTTCTCACACATCTGAAACCTCAGAATCACAAAGCTCAAAATCAAACTCAGGTTTGTTTGCAGTTGAGTTTCCACAAAGTGATCCAAGTTGTTTCAATCCATTCCAAGCTTCCAAACACCTTACATAAGGTCCATTGAAGTTGTCCAAGTCATCAAACAACATTTGTAACACCTCCAACACACAATTTGATTTCTTCTTGCAAGAGGTAAGCCTGATCTCTGAAACTCTATGATCTATGCATCAAAAATGTGTTTTCAAGTTACAAACATGTTTCTGCACTTATGTAGAGTGTTTCTGTCATACCCTAAATTTTGACCACAAGATTTACCATCATTGTGAAAATCATCACCACAATGTAGATGTACCTTCATACCTCATCAATCCTCTCAAAGATTGTTGAGTATTCACTACAATCAAGAATTAGGGGTTTGAACCCTCTCAGAGTATTCAGACAGGGGATCAATCAAGAATCGACATGATCCTCAACTTGTAAAACCTCTAAAACATCCACGAAGGATCAAGGGGTCTCCCACATCAAGAATTAAGCATGAAAATTCAACCTCTCAAGTTAATCAAGCCTCAAGATCATCAGTGTCACCAAATTAGGGTTTTGGTTGACCAAGGCCTCCAGGGAGAATTCTTCATCTAGGTATGGGATAATACTTCAAAACATGATCCAAGAATCTCAAAGGTACCTCATGGACCCAATCACAAGTTCAAAGTAGCCTCAGGGGACACATTCATCAAAAATCAGGAATTAGGGTTTCTTGACCTAATTCATCCTTAAGTTGACTTTTGAAGCAAGGAATGAGCCAAGACCTCAAGAAGTGTCTTGAAGACCTCTAATACATCATATTGATCGATTTACAAGATTGGATTGATTCAAGGAACTTGGTTCATAAGCAATACAAGGATTCAAATTCATCTGGACCAATTAGGGTTTTCTAATGAAAAGTCAACTCTACCTTTGACTTTTGACCAAGCCATAATCCCAAACCTTGGGGCATGATTCAAGACACTCTAAAACACTTATGGAATCCATCGATTAGGTTTGAATTAGGTCAAGAACTTGATTTCATAGAGGATCACAAAGTTTGAAATTCATCTGACAAAAAGTCAACTGTGCCAAAAAATCAAGTTTGACTTTTTGAATTTCTTGACAAACAAGGTTTCCCTAAGTCAAAAACAATGTTAAATTATGGTTTCGATCATCATCCATCAAGAAAAATCAAGAAAAGTAGGGTTACTTGCAAAAGCGGCAACCTTAAGAAACATGAATTTTCACTAAGTCATGAAAAAAACTGATTTTAACCCAACTTTGCAAGGCCATAACTTGTGATCCAAGTAACCTTTTTCTTCCATCCAAAGCTCAATTGAAAGCTCTCATTACATACTTCAAGATTGTCAACTACAACATATTTCAAATCCTTCTGGATTCTGAGTTATGGATTGATCAAAATCACAAGAATTGGAAAATGGACATTTTTCAAACAGTGAAATTTTGGACAGAATCTGTTTGCATCTTTTTTCCAACTTTGGAACCATTTTTCATTATGATCCAAGATAATTCAAGACCAAAGTTAAACATCAAAGTTGAAGTATTATAAAGGGGCTTTCAAAAAGTACAAGAGCCTCCCATGATTCAACTTGAGCAAGAAGTTATAAGCCTTCAAAAAGGTCACTTTTCACCCTGCCTACACAATAGCATTGGTACATAACTTGTATACCACGATTTCTTGAGCCAATTTTGGACACTTGCATTATTTTATTTCTGTCCAAAATCAACATGAATGATGAAGAATCTGATCACAAGGCCTCACAAGTTAAGAAGCCTATCACTTAGGCATGTGATTTTTAAAGATGCAATTTCAAAACTTCAATTTTGTTTCAAGGCATTCAAGAGATGCATTGAGGTGGCATGTACTGAGTCATTGTTAATTAAAGGAGTCAAGCCTTATCTCTACATTAGAAGACTCATGGCCTGAACACTACCCTCAAGTCAATGGCTAGAGGAGACTTGAGATTCTTTTGCACAACCATTGGATAATAGGGTGATCAACCCCCAATCACTATTAATCCCAAAACCCACTAGATCTACTATAAATAGGGATCCTTTATAATCAGTTTGAGTACACCAAAGCATAACAACACATGCTCTTCTTCATTTCACTCTCAAAAACCAGAAATTGCTTCCTTTTCAACTAACATGCAAATTTTTCAATAGGAAGCACTTCTATTAAAACCAATGGGGTAGACACATCATATACATCATATGTAAGCTATCCAAATACATCTCACACATCTGAAACCTCAGAATCACAAAGCTCAAAATCAAACTCAGGTTTGTTTGCAGTTGAGTTTCCACAAAGTGATCCAAGTTGTTTCAATCCATTCCAAGCTTCCAAACACCTTACATAAGGTCCATTGAAGTTGTCCAAGTCATCAAACAACATTTGTAACACCTCCAACACACAATTTGATTTCTTCTTGCAAGAGGTAAGCCTGATCTCTGAAACTCTATGATCTATGCATCATAAATGTGTTTTCAAGTTACAAACATGTTTCTGCACTTATGTAGAGCGTTTCTGTCATACCCTAAATTTTGACCACAAGATTTACTATCATTGTGAAAATCATCACCACAATGTAGATGTACCTTCATACCTCATCAATCCTCTCAAAGATTGTTGAGTATTCACTATAATCAAGAATTAGGGGTTTGAACCCTCTCAGAGTACTCAGACAGAGGATCAATCAAGAATCGACATGATCCTCAACTTGTAAAACCTCTAAAACATCCATGAAGGATCAAGGGGTCTCCCACATCAAGAATTAAGCATGAAAATTCAACCTCTCAAGTTAATCAAGCCTCAAGATCATCAGTGTCACCAAATTAGGGTTTTGGTTGACCAAGGCCTCCAGGGAGAATTCTTCATCTAGGTATGGGATAATACTTCAAAACATGATCCAAGAAGCTCAAAGGTACCTCATGGACCCAATCACAAGTTCAAAGTAGCCTCAGGGGACACATTCATCAAAAATCAGGAATTAGGGTTTCTTGACCTAATTCACCCTTAAGTTGACTTTTGAAGCAAGGCATGAGCCAAGACCTCAAGACGTGTCTTGAAGACCTATAATACATCATATTGATCGATTTACAAGATTGGATTGATTCAAGGAACTTGGTTCATAAGCAATACAAGGATTCAAATTCATCTGGACCAATTAGGGTTTTCTAATGAAAAGTCAACTCTACCTTTGACTTTTGACCAAGACATAATCCCAAACCTTGGGGCATGATTCAAGACACTCTAAAACACTTATGGAATCCATCGATTAAGTTTGAATTAGGTCAAGAACTTGATTTCATAGAGGATCACAAAGTTTGAAATTCATCTGACAAAAAGTCAACTGTGCCAAAAAATCAAGTTTGACTTTTTGAATTTCTTGACAAACAAGGTTTCCCTAAGTCAAAAACAATGTTAAATTATGGTTTCGATCATCATCCATCAAGAAAAATCAAGAAAAGTAGGGTTACTTGCAAAAGCGGCAACCTTAAGAAACATGAATTTTCACTAAGTCATGAAAAAAACTGATTTTAACCCAACTTTGCAAGGCCATAACTTGTGATCCAAGTAACCTTTTTCTTCCATCCAAAGCTCAATTGAAAGCTCTCATTACATACTTCAAGATTGTCAACTACAACATATTTCAAATCCTTCTGGATTCTGAGTTATGGATTGATCAAAATCACAAGAATTGGAAAATGGACATTTTTCAAACAGTGAAATTTTGGACAGAATCTGTTTGCATCTTTTTTCCAACTTTGGAACCATTTTTCATTATGATCCAAGATAATTCAAGACCAAAGTTAAACATCAAAGTTGAAGTATTATAAAGGGGCTTTCAAAAAGTACAAGAGCCTCCCATGATTCAACTTGAGCAAGAAGTTATAAGCCTTCAAAAAGGTCACTTTTCACCCTGCCTACACAATAGCATTGGTACATAACTTGTATACCACGATTTCTTGAGCCAATTTTGGACACTTGCATTATTTTATTTCTGTCCAAAATCAACATGAATGATGAAGAATCTGATCACAAGGCCTCACAAGTTAAGAAGCCTATCACTTAGGCATGTGATTTTTAAAGATGCAATTTCAAAACTTCAATTTTGTTTCAAGGCATTCAAGAGATGCATTGAGGTGGCATGTACTGAGTCATTGTTAATTAAAGGAGTCAAGCCTTATCTCTACATTAGAAGACTCATGGCCTGAACACTACCCTCAAGTCAATGGCTAGAGGAGACTTGAGATTCTTTTGCACAACCATTGGATAATAGGGTGATCAACCCCCAATCACTATTAATCCCAAAACCCACTAGATCTACTATAAATAGGGATCCTTTATAATCAGTTTGAGTACACCAAAGCATAACAACACATGCTCTTCTTCATTTCACTCTCAAAAAACAGAAATTGCTTCCTTTTCAACTAACATGCAAATTTTTCAATAGGAAGCACTTCTATTAAAACCAATGGGGTAGACACATCATATACATCATATGTAAGCTATCCAAATACATCTCACACATCTGAAACCTCAGAATCACAAAGCTCAAAATCAAACTCAGGTTTGTTTGCAGTTGAGTTTCCACAAAGTGATCCAAGTTGTTTCAATCCATTCCAAGCTTCCAAACACCTTACATAAGGTCCATTGAAGTTGTCCAAGTCATCAAACAACATTTGTAACACCTCCAACACACAATTTGATTTCTTCTTGCAAGAGGTAAGCCTGATCTCTGAAACTCTATGATCTATGCATCATAAATGTGTTTTCAAGTTACAAACATGTTTCTGCACTTATGTAGAGCGTTTCTGTCATACCCTAAATTTTGACCACAAGATTTACTATCATTGTGAAAATCATCACCACAATGTAGATGTACCTTCATACCTCATCAATCCTCTCAAAGATTGTTGAGTATTCACTATAATCAAGAATTAGGGGTTTGAACCCTCTCAGAGTACTCAGACAGAGGATCAATCAAGAATCGACATGATCCTCAACTTGTAAAACCTCTAAAACATCCATGAAGGATCAAGGGGTCTCCCACATCAAGAATTAAGCATGAAAATTCAACCTCTCAAGTTAATCAAGCCTCAAGATCATCAGTGTCACCAAATTAGGGTTTTGGTTGACCAAGGCCTCCAGGGAGAATTCTTCATCTAGGTATGGGATAATACTTCAAAACATGATCCAAGAAGCTCAAAGGTACCTCATGGACCCAATCACAAGTTCAAAGTAGCCTCAGGGGACACATTCATCAAAAATCAGGAATTAGGGTTTCTTGACCTAATTCACCCTTAAGTTGACTTTTGAAGCAAGGCATGAGCCAAGACCTCAAGACGTGTCTTGAAGACCTATAATACATCATATTGATCGATTTACAAGATTGGATTGATTCAAGGAACTTGGTTCATAAGCAATACAAGGATTCAAATTCATCTGGACCAATTAGGGTTTTCTAATGAAAAGTCAACTCTACCTTTGACTTTTGACCAAGACATAATCCCAAACCTTGGGGCATGATTCAAGACACTCTAAAACACTTATGGAATCCATCGATTAAGTTTGAATTAGGTCAAGAACTTGATTTCATAGAGGATCACAAAGTTTGAAATTCATCTGACAAAAAGTCAACTGTGCCAAAAAATCAAGTTTGACTTTTTGAATTTCTTGACAAACAAGGTTTCCCTAAGTAAAAAACAATGTTAAATTATTGTTTCGATCATCATCCATCAAGAAAAATCAAGAAAAGTAGGGTTACTTGCAAAAGGGGCAACCTTAAGAAACATGAATTTTCACTAAGTCATGAAAAAAACTGATTTTTACCCAACTTTGCAAGGCCATAACTTGTGATCCAAGTAACCTTTTTCTTCCATCCAAAGCTCAATTGAAAGCTCTCATTACATACTTCAAGATTGTCAACTACAACATATTCCAAATCCTTCTGGATTCTGAGTTATGGATTGATCAAAATCACAAGAATTGGAAAATGGACATTTTTCAAACAGTGAAATTTTGGACAGAATCTGTTTGCATCTTTTTTCCAAGTTTGGGGCCATTTTTCATTATGATCCAAGATAATTCAATACCAAAGTTAAACATGAAAGTTGAAGTATTATAAAGGGGATTTCTAAAAAGTACAAGAGCCTCCCATGATTCAACTTGAGCAAGAAGTTATAAGCCTTCAAAAATGTCACTTTTCACCCTGCCTACACAATAGCATTGGTACATAACTTGTATTCCACGATTTCTTGGGCCAATTTTAGACACTCGCATCATTTTATTTCTGTCCAAAATCAACATGAATGATGAAGAATCTGATCCCAAGGCCTCACAAGTTAAGAAGCCTATCACTTAGGCATGTGATTTTTAAAGATGCAATTTCAAAACTTCAATTTTGTTTCAAGGCATTCAAGAGATGCATTGAGGTGGCATGTACTGAGTCATTGTTAATTAAACGAGTCAAGCCTTATCTCTGTATCAGAAGACTCATAGCCTGAACACTACCCTCAAGTCAATGGCTTGAGGAGACTTCAGATTCTTTTGCACAACCATTGGATAATAGGATGATCAACCCCCAATCACTATTAATCCCAAAACACACTTGATCTACTATAAATAAGGATCCTTTATGATCAGTTTGAGTACACCAAAGCATAACAACACATGTTCTTCTTCATTTCACTCTCAAAAACCAGAAAATGCTTCCTTTTCAACTAACATGCAAATTTTTCAATAGGAAGGACTTCTATTAAAACCAATGGGGTAGACACATCATATACATCAAATGTAAGCTATCCAAACACTTCTCACACATCTGAAACCTCAGAATCACAAAGCTCAAAATCAAACTCAGGTTTGTTTGCAGTTGAGTTTCCACAAAGTGATCCAGGTTGTTTCAATCCATTCCAAGCTTCCAAACACCTTACATAAGGTCCATCGAAGCTGTCCAAGTCATCAAACAACATTTGTAACACCTCCAACACACAATTTGATTTCTTCTTGCAAGAGGTAAGCCTGATCTCTGAAACTCTATGATCTATGCATCATAAATGTGTTTTCAAGTTACAAACATGTTTCTATACTTATGTAGAGTGTTTCTGTCATACCCTAAATTTTGACCACAAGATTTACCATCATTGTGAAAATCATCACCACAATGTAGATGTACCTTCATACCTCATCAATCCTCTCAAAGATTGTAGAGTATTCACTACAATCAAGAATTAGGGGTTTGAACCCTCTCAGAGTACTCAGACAGAGGATCATTCAAGAATCGACATGATCCTCAACTTGTAAAACCTCTAAAACATCCATGAAGGATCAAGGGGTCTCCCACATCAAGAATTAAGCATGAAAATTCAACCTCTCAAGTTAATCAAGCCTCAAGATCATCAGTGTCACCATATTAGGGTTTTGGTTGACCAAGGCCTCCAGGGAGAATTCTACATCTAGGTATGGGATAATACTTCAAAACATGATCCAAGAAGCTCAAAGGTACCTCATGGACCCAATCACAAGGTCAAAGTAGCCTCAGGGGACGCATTCATCAAAAATCAGGAATTAGGGTTTCTTGACCTAATTCACCCTTAAGTTGACTTTTGAAGCAAGGCATGAGCCAAGACCTCAAGAAGTGTCTTGAAGACCTCTAATACATCATATTGATCGATTTACAAGATTGGATTGATTCAAGGAACTTGGTTCATAAGCAATACAAGGATTCAAATTCATCTGGACCAATTAGGGTTTTCTAATGAAAAGTCAACTCTACCTTTGACTTTTGACCAAGACATAATCCCAAACCTTGGGGCATGATTCAAGACACTCTAAAACACTTATGGAATCCATCGATTAAGTTTGAATTAGGTCAAGAACTTGATTTCATAGAGGATCACAAAGTTTGAAATTCATCTGACAAAAAGTCAACTGTGCCAAAAAATCAAGTTTGACTTTTTGAATTTCTTGACAAACAAGTTTTCCCTAAGTCAAAAACAATGTTAAATTATTGTTTCGATCATCATCCATCAAGAAAAATCAAGAAAAGTAGGGTTACTTGCAAAAGGGGCAACCTTAAGAAACATGAATTTTCACTAAGTCATGAAAAAAACTGATTTTTACCCAACTTTGCAAGGCCATAACTTGTGATCCAAGTAACCTTTTTCTTCCATCCAAAGCTCAATTGAAAGCTCTCATTACATACTTCAAGATTGTCAACTACAACATATTCCAAATCCTTCTGGATTCTGAGTTATGGATTGATCAAAATCACAAGAATTGGAAAATGGACATTTTTCAAACAGTGAAATTTTGGACAGAATCTGTTTGCATCTTTTTTCCTAGTTTGGGGCCATTTTTCATTATGATCCAAGATAATTCAATACCAAAGTTAAACATCAAAGTTGAAGTATTATAAAGGGGATTTCTAAAAAGTACAAGAGCCTCCCATGATTCAACTTGAGCAAGAAGTTATAAGCCTTCAAAAATATCACTTTTCACCCTGCCTACACAATAGCATTGGTACATAACTTGTATTCCACGATTTCTTGAGCCAATTTTAGACACTCGCATCATTTTATTTCTGTCCAAAAGCAACATGAATGATGAAGAATCTGATCCCAAGGCCTCACAAGTTAAGAAGCCTATCACTTAGGCATGTGATTTTTAAAGATGCAATTTCAAAACTTCAATTTTGTTTCAAGGCATTCAAGAGATGCATTGAGGTGGCATGTACTGAGTCATTGTTAATTAAACGAGTCAAGCCTTATCTCTGTATCAGAAGACTCATAGCCTGAACACTACCCTCAAGTCAATGGCTTGAGGAGACTTCAGATTCTTTTGCACAACCATTGGATAATAGGATGATCAACCCCCAATCACTATTAATCCCAAAACACACTTGATCTACTATAAATAAGGATCCTTTATGATCAGTTTGAGTACACCAAAGCATAACAACACATGTTCTTCTTCATTTCCCTCTCAAAAACCAGAAATTGCTTCCTTTTCAACTAACATGCAAATTTTTCAATAGGAAGGACTTCTATTAAAACCAATGGGGTAGACACATCATATACATCAAATGTAAGCTATCCAAACACTTCTCACACATTTGAAACCTCAGAATCACAAAGCTCAAAATCAAACTCAGGTTTGTTTGCAGTTGAGTTTCCACAAAGTGATCCAGGTTGTTTCAATCCATTCCAAGCTTCCAAACACCTTACATAAGGTCCATCGAAGCTGTCCAAGTCATCAAACAACATTTGTAACACCTCCAACACACAATTTGATTTCTTCTTGCAAGAGGTAAGCCTGATCTCTGAAACTCTATGATCTATGCATCATAAATGTGTTTTCAAGTTACAAACATGTTTCTATACTTATGTAGAGTGTTTCTGTCATACCCTAAATTTTGACCACAAGATTTACCATCATTGTGAAAATCATCACCACAATGTAGATGTACCTTCATACCTCATCAATCCTCTCAAAGATTGTAGAGTATTCACTACAATCAAGAATTAGGGGTTTGAACCCTCTCAGAGTACTCAGACAGAGGATCAATCAAGAATCGACATGATCCTCAACTTGTAAAACCTCTAAAACATCCATGAAGGATCAAGGGGTCTCCCACATCAAGAATTAAGCATGAAAATTCAACCTCTCAAGTTAATCAAGCCTCAAGATCATCAGTGTCACCATATTAGGGTTTTGGTTGACCAAGGCCTCCAGGGAGAATTCTACATCTAGGTATGGGATAATACTTCAAAACATGATCCAAGAAGCTCAAATGTACCTCATGGACCCAATCACAAGTTCAAAGTAGCCTCAGGGGACGCATTCATAAAAAATCAGGAATTAGGGTTTGTTGACCTAATTCAACCTTAAGTTGACTTTTGAAGCAAGGCATGAGCCAAGACCTCAAGAAGTATCTTGAAGACCTCTAATACATCATATTGATCAATTTACAAGATTGGATTGATTCAAGGAATTTGGTTCATAAGCAATACAAGGATTCAAATTCATCTGGACCAATTTGGGTTTTCTAATGAAAAGTCAACTCTACCTTTGACTTTTGACCAAGACATAATCCCAAACCTTGGGGCATGATTCAAGACAGTCTAAAACAGTTATGGAATCCATCGATTAAGTTTGAATTAGGTCAAGAACTTGATTTCATAGAGGATCACAAAGTTTGAAATTCATCTGACAAAAAGTCAACTGTGCCAAAAAATCAAGTTTGAGTTTTTGAATTTCTTGACAAACAAACTTTCCCTAACTTAAAAACAATGTTAAATTATGGTTTCGATCATCATCCATCAAGAAAAATCAAGAAAAGTAGGGTTACTTGCAAAAGGGGCAACCTTAAGAAACATGAATTTTCACTAAGTCATGAAAAAAACTGATTTTTACCCAACTTTGCAAGGCCATAACTTGTGATCCAAGTAACCTTTTTCTTCCATCCAAAGCTCAATTGAAAGCTCTCATTACATACTTCAAGATTGTCAACAACAACATATTTCAAATCCTTCTGGATTCTGAGTTATGGATTGATCAAAATTACAAGAATTGGAAAATGGACATTTTTCAAACAGTGAAATTTTGGACAGAATCTGTTTGCATCTTTTTTCCAACTTTGGGGCCATTTTTCATTATGATCCAAGATAATTCAAGACCAAAGTTAAACATCAAAGTTGATGTATTATAAAGGGGCTTTCTAAGAAGTACAAGAGCCTCCCATGATTCAACTTGAGCAAGAAGTTATAAGCCTTCAAAAATGTCACTTTTCACCCTGCCTACACAATAGCATTAGTACATAACTTGTATTCCACGATTTCTTGAGCCAATTTTGGACACTTGCATCATTTTATTTCTGTCCAAAATCAACATGAATGATGAAGAATCTGATCACAAGGCCTCACAAGTTAAGAAGCCTATCACTTAGGCATGTGATATTTAAAGGTGCAATTTCAAAACTTCAATTTTGTTTCAAGGCATTCAAGAGATGCATTGAGGTGGCATGTACTGAGTCATTGTTAATTAAAGGAGTCAAACCTTATCTCTGCATTAGAAGACTCATAGCCTGAACACTACTCTCAAGTCAATGGCTAGAGGAGACTTGAGATTCTTTTGTACAACCATTGGATAATAGGGTGATCAACCCCCAATCACTATTAATCCCAAAACAAACTTGATCTACTATAAATAGGGATCCTTTATGATCAGTTTGAGTACACCAAAGCATAACAACACATGCTCTTCTTCATTTCACTCTCAAACACCAGAAATTGCTTCCTTTTCAACTAACATGCAAATTTTTAAATAGGAAGCACTTCTATTAAAACCAATGGGGTAGACACATCATATACATCATATGTAAACTATCCCAACACTTCTCACACATCTGAAACCTCAGAATCACAAAGCTCAAAATCAAACTCAGGTTTGTTTGCAGTTGAGTTTCCACAAAGTGATCCAGGTTGTTTCAATCCATTCCAAGCTTCCAAACACCTTACATAAGGTCCATTGAAGCTGTCCAAGTCATCAAACAACATTTGTAACACCTCCAACGCACAATTTGATTTCTTCTTCCAAGAGTTAAGCCTGATCTTTGAAACTCTATGATCTATGCATCATAAATGTGTTTTCAAGTTACAAACATGTTTCTGCACTTATGTAGAGTGTTTCTGTCATACCCTAAATTTTGACCACAAGATTTACCATCATTGTGAAAATCATCACCACAATGGTGATGTATCTTCATACCTCATCAATCCTCTCAAAGATTGTTGAGTATTCCCTACAATCAAGAATTAGGGGTTTGAACCCTCTCAGAGTACTCAGACAGAGGATCAATCAAGAATCGACATGATCCTCAACTTGTAAAACCTCTAAAACATCCATGAAGGATCAAGGGGTCTCCCACATCAAGAATTAAGCATGAAAATTCAACCTCTCAAGTTAATCAAGCCTCAAGATCATCAGTGTCACCAAATTAGGGTTTTGGTTGACCAAGGCCTCCAGGGAGAATTCTTCATCTAGGTATGGGATAATACTTCAAAACATGATCCAAGATGCTCAAAGGTACCTCATGGACCCAATCACAATTTCAAAGTAGCCTCAGGGGACGCATTCATCAAAAATCAGGAATTAGCGTTTCTTGACCTAATTCACCCTTAAGTTGACTTTTGAAGCAAGGCATGAGCCAAGACCTCAAGAAGTGTTTTGAAGACCTCCAATACATCATATTTATCCATTTACAAGATTGGATTGATTCAAGGAACTTGGTTCATAAGCAATACAAGGATTCAAATTCATCTGGACCAATTAGGGTTTTCTAATGAAAAGTCAACTCTACCTTTAACTTTTGACCAAGAAATAATCCCAAACCTTGGGGCATGATTCAAGACACTCGAAAACACTTATGGAATCCACCGATTAAGTTTGAATTAGGTCAAGAACTTGATTTCATAGAGGATCACAAAGTTTGAAATTCATCTGACAAAAAGTCAACTGTGACAAAAAACCAAGTTTGACTTTTTGAATTTCTTGACAAACAAGGTTTCCCTAAGTCAAAAACAATGTTAAATAATGGTTTCGATCATCATCCATTAAGAAAAATCAAGAAAAGTAGGTTTACTTGCAAAAGGGGCAACCTTAAGAAACATGAATTTTCACTAAGTCATGAAAAAAACTGATTTTTACCCAACTTTGCAAGGCCATAACTTGTGATCCAAGTAACCTTTTTCTTCCATCCAAAGCTCAATTGAAATCTCTCATTACATACTTCAAGATTGTCAACTACAACATACTTCAATATTGTCGACTACAACATATTTCAAATCCTTCTGGATTCTGAGTTATGGATTGATCAAAATCACAAGAATTGGAAAATGGACATTTTTCAAACAGTGAAATTTTGGACAGAATCTGTTTGCATCTTTTTTCCAACTTTGGGGCCATTTTTCATTATGATCCAAGATAATTGAAGACCAAAGTTAAACACCAAAGTTGAAGTATTATAAAGGGGCTTTCTAAAAAGTACAAGAGCCTCCCATGATTCAACTTGAGCAAGAAGTTATAAGCCTTCAAAAATGTCACTTTTCACCCTGCCTACACAATAGCATTGGTACATAACTTGTATTCCACGATTTCTTGAGCCAATTTTGGACACTCGCATCATTTTATTTCTGTCCAAAATCAACATGAATGATGAAGAATCTGATCACAAGGCCTCACAAGTTAAGAAGCCTATCACTAAGGCATGTGATTTTTAAAGATGCAATTTCAAAAATTCAATTTTGTTTCAAGGCATTCAAGAGATGCATTGAGGTGGCATGTACTGAGTCATTGTTAATTAAAGGAGTTAAGCCTTATCTCTGCATCAGAAGACTCATAGCCTGAACACTACCCTCAAGTCAATAGCTAGAGGAGACTTGAGATTCTTTTGCACAACCATTGGATAATAGGGCGATCAACCCCCAATCACTATTAATCCCAAAACAAACTTGATCTATTATAAATAGGGATCCTTTATGATCAGTTTGAGTACACCAAAGCATAACAACACATGCTCTTCTTCATTTCACTCTCAAAAACCAGAAATTGCTTCCTTTTTAACTAACATGCAAATTTTTCAATAGGAAGCACTTCTATTAAAACCAATGGGGTAGACACATCATATACATCATATGTAAGCTGTCCAAACACTTCTCACACATCTGAAACCTCAGAATCACAAAGCTCAAAATCAAACTCAGGTTTGTTTGCAGTTGAGTTTCCACAAAGTGATCCAGGTTGTTTCAATCCATTCCAAGCTTCCAAACACCTTACATAAGGTCCATAGAAGCTGTCCAAGTCATCAAACAACATTTGTAACACCTCCAACACACAATTTGATTTCTTCTTGCAAGAGGTAATCCTGATCTTTGAAACTCTATGGTCTATGCATCATAAGTGTGTTTTCAAGTTACAAACATGTTTCTGCACTTATGTAGAGTGTTTCTGTCATACCCTATATTTTGACCACAAGATTGACCATCATTGTGAAAATCATCACCACAATGTAGATGTACCTTCATACCTCATCAATCCTCTCAAAGATTGTTGAGTATTCACTACAATCAAGAATTAGGGGTTTGAACCCTCTCAGAGTACTCATACAGAGGATCAATCAAGAATCGACATGATCCTCAACTTGTAAAGACCTCTAAAACATCCATGAAGGATCAAGGGGTCTCCCACATCAAGAATTAAGCATGAAAATTCAACCTCTCAAGTTAATCAAGCCTCAGGATCATTAGTGTCACCAAATTAGGGTTTTGGTTGACCAAGGCCTCCAGGGAGAATTCTTCATCTAGGTATGGGATAATACTTCAAAACATGATCCAAGAAGCTCAAAGGTACCTCATGGACCCAATCACAAGTTCAAAGTAGCCTCAGGGGACACATTCATCAAAAATCAGGAATTAGGGTCCTTGACCTAATTCACCCTTAAGTTGACTTTTGAAGCAAGGCATGAGCCAAGACCTCAAGAAGTGTCTTGAAGACCTCTAATACATCATATTGATCGATTTACAAGATTGGATTGATTCAAGGAACTTGGTTCATAAGCAATACAAGGATTCAAATTCATCTGGACCAATTAGGGTTTTCTAATGAAAAGTCAACTCTACCTTTGACTTTTGACCAAGACATAATCCCAAACCTTGGGGCATGATTCAAGACACTCGAAAACACTTATGGAATCCACCGATTAAGTTTGAATTAGGTCAAGAACTTGATTTCATAGAGGATCACAAAGTTTGAAATTCATCTGACAAAAAGTCAACTGTGACAAAAAACCAAGTTTGAGTTTTTGAATTTCTTGACAAACAAGGTTTCCCTAAGTCAAAAACAATGTTAAATAATGGTTTCGATCATCATCCATTAAGAAAAATCAAGAAAAGTAGGGTTACTTGCAAAAGGGGCAACCTTAAGAAACATGAATTTTCACTAAGTCATGAAAAAAACTGATTTTTACCCAACTTTGCAAGGCCATAACTTGTGATCCAAGTAACCTTTTTCTTCCATCCAAAGCTCAATTGAAAGCTCTCATTACATACTTCAAGATTGTCAACTACAACATACTTCAATATTGTCGACTACAACATATTTCAAATCCTTCTGGATTCTGAGTTATGGATTGATCAAAATCACAAGAATTGGAAAATGGACATTTTTCAAACAGTGAAATTTTGGACAGAATCTGTTTGCATCTTTTTTCCAACTTTGGGGCCATTTTTCATTATGATCCAAGATAATTGAAGACCAAAGTTAAACACCAAAGTTGAAGTATTATAAAGGGGCTTTCTAAAAAGTACAAGAGCCTCCCATGATTCAACTTGAGCAAGAAGTTATAAGCCTTCAAAAATGTCACTTTTCACCCTGCCTACACAATAGCATTGGTACATAACTTGTATTCCACGATTTCTTGAGCCAATTTTGGACACTCGCATCATTTTATTTCTGTCCAAAATCAACATGAATGATGAAGAATCTGATCACAAGGCCTCACAAGTTAAGAAGCATATCACTAAGGCATGTGATTTTTAAAGATGCAATTTCAAAAATTCAATTTTGTTTCAAGGCATTCAAGAGATGCATTGAGGTGGCATGTACTGAGTCATTGTTAATTAAAGGAGTTAAGCCTTATCTCTGCATCAGAAGACTCATAGCCTGAACACTACCCTCAAGTCAATAGCTAGAGGAGACTTGAGATTCTTTTGCACAACCATTAGATAATAGGGCGATCAACCCCCAATCACTATTAATCCCAAAACAAACTTGATCTACTATAAATAGGGATCCTTTATGATCAGTTTGAGTACACCAAAGCATAACAACACATGCTCTTCTTCATTTCACTCTCAAAAACCAGAAATTGCTTCCTTTTTAACTAACATGCAAATTTTTCAATAGGAAGCACTTCTATTAAAACCAATGGGGTAGACACATCATATACATCATATGTAAGCTGTCCAAACACTTCTCACACATCTGAAACCTCAGAATCACAAAGCTCAAAATCAAACTCAGGGTTGTTTGCAGTTGAGTTTCCACAAAGTGATCCAGGTTGTTTCAATCCATTCCAAGCTTCCAAACACCTTACATAAGGTCCATAGAAGCTGTCCAAGTCATCAAACAACATTTGTAACACCTCCAACACACAATTTGATTTCTTCTTGCAAGAGGTAATCCTGATCTTTGAAACTCTATGGTCTATGCATCATAAGTGTGTTTTCAAGTTACAAACATGTTTCTGCACTTATGTAGAGTGTTTCTGTCATACCCTATATTTTGACCACAAGATTGACCATCATTGTGAAAATCATCACCACAATGTAGATGTACCTTCATACCTCATCAATCCTCTCAAAGATTGTTGAGTATTCACTACAATCAAGAATTAGGGGTTTGAACCCTCTCAGAGTACTCATACAGAGGATCAATCAAGAATCGACATGATCCTCAACTTGTAAAGACCTCTAAAACATCCATGAAGGATCAAGGGGTCTCCCACATCAAGAATTAAGCATGAAAATTCAACCTCTCAAGTTAATCAAGCCTCAGGATCATTAGTGTCACCAAATTAGGGTTTTGGTTGACCAAGGCCTCCAGGGAGAATTCTTCATCTAGGTATGGGATAATACTTCAAAACATGATCCAAGAAGCTCAAAGGTACCTCATGGACCCAATCACAAGTTCAAAGTAGCCTCAGGGGACACATTCATCAAAAATCAGGAATTAGGGTCCTTGACCTAATTCACCCTTAAGTTGACTTTTGAAGCAAGGCATGAGCCAAGACCTCAAGAAGTGTCTTGAAGACCTCTAATATATCATATTGATCGATTTACAAGATTGGATTGATTCAAGGAACTTGGTTCATAAGCAATACAAGGATTCAAATTCATCTGGACCAATTAGGGTTTTCTAATGAAAAGTCAACTCTACCTTTGACTTTTGACCAAGACATAATCCCAAACCTTGGGGCATGATTCAAGACACTCGAAAACACTTATGGAATCCACCGATTAAGTTTGAATTAGGTCAAGAACTTGATTTCATAGAGGATCACAAAGTTTGAAATTCATCTGACAAAAAGTCAACTGTGACAAAAAACCAAGTTTGAGTTTTTGAATTTCTTGACAAACAAGGTTTCCCTAAGTCAAAAACAATGTTAAATAATGGTTTCGATCATCATCCATTAAGAAAAATCAAGAAAAGTAGGGTTACTTGCAAAAGGGGCAACCTTAAGAAACATGAATTTTCACTAAGTCATGAAAAAAACTGATTTTTACCCAACTTTGCAAGGCCATAACTTGTGATCCAAGTAACCTTTTTCTTCCATCCAAAGCTCAATTGAAAGCTCTCATTACATACTTCAAGATTGTCAACTACAACATACTTCAATATTGTCGACTACAACATATTTCAAATCCTTCTGGATTCTGAGTTATGGATTGATCAAAATCACAAGAATTGGAAAATGGACATTTTTCAAACAGTGAAATTTTGGACAGAATCTGTTTGCATCTTTTTTCCAACTTTGGGGCCATTTTTCATTATGATCCAAGATAATTGAAGACCAAAGTTAAACACCAAAGTTGAAGTATTATAAAGGGGCTTTCTAAAAAGTACAAGAGCCTCCCATGATTCAACTTGAGCAAGAAGTTATAAGCCTTCAAAAATGTCACTTTTCACCCTGCCTACACAATAGCATTGGTACATAACTTGTATTCCACGATTTCTTGAGCCAATTTTGGACACTCGCATCATTTTATTTCTGTCCAAAATCAACATGAATGATGAAGAATCTGATCACAAGGCCTCACAAGTTAAGAAGCCTATCACTAAGGCATGTGATTTTTAAAGATGCAATTTCAAAAATTCAATTTTGTTTCAAGGCATTCAAGAGATGCATTGAGGTGGCATGTACTGAGTCATTGTTAATTAAAGGAGTTAAGCCTTATCTCTGCATCAGAAGACTCATAGCCTGAACACTACCCTCAAGTCAATAGCTAGAGGAGACTTGAGATTCTTTTGCACAACCATTGGATAATAGGGCGATCAACCCCCAATCACTATTAATCCCAAAACAAACTTGATCTACTATAAATAGGGATCCTTTATGATCAGTTTGAGTACACCAAAGCATAACAACACATGCTCTTCTTCATTTCACTCTCAAAAACCAGAAATTGCTTCCTTTTTAACTAACATGCAAATTTTTCAATAGGAAGCACTTCTATTAAAACCAATGGGGTAGACACATCATATACATCATATGTAAGCTGTCCAAACACTTCTCACACATCTGAAACCTCAGATTCACAAAGCTCAAAATCAAACTCAGGTTTGTTTGCAGTTGAGTTTCCACAAAGTGATCCAGGTTGTTTCAATCCATTCCAAGCTTCCAAACACCTTACATAAGGTCCATAGAAGCTGTCCAAGTCATCAAACAACATTTGTAACACCTCCAACACACAATTTGATTTCTTCTTGCAAGAGGTAATCCTGATCTTTGAAACTCTATGGTCTATGCATCATAAGTGTGTTTTCAAGTTACAAACATGTTTCTGCACTTATGTAGAGTGTTTCTGTCATACCCTATATTTTGACCACAAGATTGACCATCATTGTGAAAATCATCACCACAATGTAGATGTACCTTCATACCTCATCAATCCTCTCAAAGATTGTTGAGTATTCACTACAATCAAGAATTAGGGGTTTGAACCCTCTCAGAGTACTCATACAGAGGATCAATCAAGAATCGACATGATCCTCAACTTGTAAAGACCTCTAAAACATCCATGAAGGATCAAGGGGTCTCCCACATCAAGAATTAAGCATGAAAATTCAACCTCTCAAGTTAATCAAGCCTCAGGATCATTAGTGTCACCAAATTAGGGTTTTGGTTGACCAAGGCCTCCAGGGAGAATTCTTCATCTAGGTATGGGATAATACTTCAAAACATGATCCAAGAAGCTCAAAGGTACCTCATGGACCCAATCACAAGTTCAAAGTAGCCTCAGGGGACACATTCATCAAAAATCAGGAATTAGGGTCCTTGACCTAATTCACCCTTAAGTTGACTTTTGAAGCAAGGCATGAGCCAAGACCTCAAGAAGTGTCTTGAAGACCTCTAATACATCATATTGATCGATTTACAAGATTGGATTGATTCAAGGAACTTGGTTCATAATCAATACAAGGATTCAAATTCATCTGGACCAATTAGGGTTTTCTAATGAAAAGTCAACTCTACCTTTGACTTTTGACCAAGACATAATCCCAAACCTTGGGGCATGATTCAAGACACTCGAAAACACTTATGGAATCCACCGATTAAGTTTGAATTAGGTCAAGAACTTGATTTCATAGAGGATCACAAAGTTTGAAATTCATCTGACAAAAAGTCAACTGTGACAAAAAACCAAGTTTGACTTTTTGAATTTCTTGACAAACAAGGTTTCCCTAAGTCAAAAACAATGTTAAATAATGGTTTCGATCATCATCCATTAAGAAAAATCAAGAAAAGTAGGGTTACTTGCAAAAGGGGCAACCTTAAGAAACATGAATTTTCACTAAGTCATGAAAAAAACTGATTTTTACCCAACTTTGCAAGGCCATAACTTGTGATCCAAGTAACCTTTTTCTTCCATCCAAAGCTCAATTGAAAGCTCTCATTACATACTTCAAGATTGTCAACTACAACATACTTCAATATTGTCGACTACAACATATTTCAAATCCTTCTGGATTCTGAGTTATGGATTGATCAAAATCACAAGAATTGGAAAATGGACATTTTTCAAACAGTGAAATTTTGGACAGAATCTGTTTGCATCTTTTTTCCAACTTTGGGGCCATTTTTCATTATGATCCAAGATAATTGAAGACCAAAGTTAAACACCAAAGTTGAAGTATTATAAAGGGGCTTTCTAAAAAGTACAAGAGCCTCCCATGATTCAACTTGAGCAAGAAGTTATAAGCCTTCAAAAATGTCACTTTTCACCCTGCCTACACAATAGCATTGGTACATAACTTGTATTCCACGATTTCTTGAGCCAATTTTGGACACTCGCATCATTTTATTTCTGTCCAAAATCAACATGAATGATGAAGAATCTGATCACAAGGCCTCACAAGTTAAGAAGCATATCACTAAGGCATGTGATTTTTAAAGATGCAATTTCAAAAATTCAATTTTGTTTCAAGGCATTCAAGAGATGCATTGAGGTGGCATGTACTGAGTCATTGTTAATTAAAGGAGTTAAGCCTTATCTCTGCATCAGAAGACTCATAGCCTGAACACTACCCTCAAGTCAATAGCTAGAGGAGACTTGAGATTCTTTTGCACAACCATTGGATAATAGGGCGATCAACCCCCAATCACTATTAATCCCAAAACAAACTTGATCTACTATAAATAGGGATCCTTTATGATCAGTTTGAGTACACCAAAGCATAACAACACATGCTCTTCTTCATTTCACTCTCAAAAACCAGAAATTGCTTCCTTTTTAACTAACATGCAAATTTTTCAATAGGAAGCACTTCTATTAAAACCAATGGGGTAGACACATCATATACATCATATGTAAGCTGTCCAAACACTTCTCACACATCTGAAACCTCAGAATCACAAAGCTCAAAATCAAACTCAGGTTTGTTTGCAGTTGAGTTTCCACAAAGTGATCCAGGTTGTTTCAATCCATTCCAAGCTTCCAAACACCTTACATAAGGTCCATTGAAGCTGTCCAAGTCATCAAACAACATTTGTAACACCTCCAACACACAATTTGATTTCTTCTTGCAAGAGGTAATCCTGATCTTTGAAACTCTATGGTCTATGCATCATAAATGTGTTTTCAAGTTACAAACATGTTTCTGCACTTATGTAGAGTGTTTCTGTCATACCCTATATTTTGACCACAAGATTGACCATCATTGTGAAAATCATCACCACAATGTAGATGTACCTTCATACCTCATCAATCCTCTCAAAGATTGTTGAGTATTCACTACAATCAAGAATTAGGGGTTTGAACCCTCTCAGAGTACTCATTCAGAGGATCAATCAAGAATCGACATGATCCTCAACTTGTAAAGACCTCTAAAACATCCATGAAGGATCAAGGGGTCTCCCACATCAAGAATTAAGCATGAAAATTCAACCTCTCAAGTTAATCAAGCCTCAGGATCATTAGTGTCACCAAATTAGGGTTTTGGTTGACCAAGGCCTCCAGGGAGAATTCTTCATCTAGGTATGGGATAATACTTCAAAACATGATCCAAGAAGCTCAAAGGTACCTCATGGACCCAATCACAAGTTCAAAGTAGCCTCAGGGGACACATTCATCAAAAATCAGGAATTAGGGTCCTTGACCTAATTCACCCTTAAGTTGACTTTTGAAGCAAGGCATGAGCCAAGACCTCAAGAAGTGTCTTGAAGACCTCTAATACATCATATTGATCGATTTACAAGATTGGATTGATTCAAGGAACTTGGTTCATAAGCAATACAAGGATTCAAATTCATCTGGACCAATTAGGGTTTTCTAATGAAAAGTCAACTCTACCTTTGACTTTTGACCAAGACATAATCCCAAACCTTGGGGCATGATTCAAGACACTCGAAAACACTTATGGAATCCACCGATTAAGTTTGAATTAGGTCAAGAACTTGATTTCATAGAGGATCACAAAGTTTGAAATTCATCTGACAAAAAGTCAACTGTGACAAAAAACCAAGTTTGACTTTTTGAATTTCTTGACAAACAAGGTTTCCCTAAGTCAAAAACAATGTTAAATAATGGTTTCGATCATCATCCATTAAGAAAAATCAAGAAAAGTAGGGTTACTTGCAAAAGGGGCAACCTTAAGAAACATGAATTTTCACTAAGTCATGAAAAAAACTGATTTTTACCCAACTTTGCAAGGCCATAACTTGTGATCCAAGTAACCTTTTTCTTCCATCCAAAGCTCAATTGAAAGCTCTCATTACATACTTCAAGATTGTCAACTACAACATACTTCAATATTGTCGACTACAACATATTTCAAATCCTTCTGGATTCTGAGTTATGGATTGATCAAAATCACAAGAATTGGAAAATGGACATTTTTCAAACAGTGAAATTTTGGACAGAATCTGTTTGCATCTTTTTTCCAACTTTGGGGCCATTTTTCATTATGATCCAAGATAATTGAAGACCAAAGTTAAACACCAAAGTTGAAGTATTATAAAGGGGCTTTCTAAAAAGTACAAGAGCCTCCCATGATTCAACTTGAGCAAGAAGTTATAAGCCTTCAAAAATGTCACTTTTCACCCTGCCTACACAATAGCATTGGTACATAACTTGTATTCCACGATTTCTTGAGCCAATTTTGGACACTCGCATCATTTTATTTCTGTCCAAAATCAACATGAATGATGAAGAATCTGATCACAAGGCCTCACAAGTTAAGAAGCATATCACTAAGGCATGTGATTTTTAAAGATGCAATTTCAAAAATTCAATTTTGTTTCAAGGCATTCAAGAGATGCATTGAGGTGGCATGTACTGAGTCATTGTTAATTAAAGGAGTTAAGCCTTATCTCTGCATCAGAAGACTCATAGCCTGAACACTACCCTCAAGTCAATAGCTAGAGGAGACTTGAGATTCTTTTGCACAACCATTGGATAATAGGGCGATCAACCCCCAATCACTATTAATCCCAAAACAAACTTGATCTACTATAAATAGGGATCCTTTATGATCAGTTTGAGTACACCAAAGCATAACAACACATGCTCTTCTTCATTTCACTCTCAAAAACCAGAAATTGCTTCCTTTTTAACTAACATGCAAATTTTTCAATAGGAAGCACTTCTATTAAAACCAATGGGGTAGACACATCATATACATCATATGTAAGCTGTCCAAACACTTCTCACACATCTGAAACCTCAGAATCACAAAGCTCAAAATCAAACTCAGGTTTGTTTGCAGTTGAGTTTCCACAAAGTGATCCAGGTTGTTTCAATCCATTCCAAGCTTCCAAACACCTTACATAAGGTCCATTGAAGCTGTCCAAGTCATCAAACAACATTTGTAACACCTCCAACACACAATTTGATTTCTTCTTGCAAGAGGTAATCCTGATCTTTGAAACTCTATGGTCTATGCATCATAAATGTGTTTTCAAGTTACAAACATGTTTCTGCACTTATGTAGAGTGTTTCTGTCATACCCTATATTTTGACCACAAGATTGACCATCATTGTGAAAATCATCACCACAATGTAGATGTACCTTCATACCTCATCAATCCTCTCAAAGATTGTTGAGTATTCACTACAATCAAGAATTAGGGGTTTGAACCCTCTCAGAGTACTCATTCAGAGGATCAATCAAGAATCGACATGATCCTCAACTTGTAAAGACCTCTAAAACATCCATGAAGGATCAAGGGGTCTCCCACATCAAGAATTAAGCATGAAAATTCAACCTCTCAAGTTAATCAAGCCTCAGGATCATTAGTGTCACCAAATTAGGGTTTTGGTTGACCAAGGCCTCCAGGGAGAATTCTTCATCTAGGTATGGGATAATACTTCAAAACATGATCCAAGAAGCTCAAAGGTACCTCATGGACCCAATCACAAGTTCAAAGTAGCCTCAGGGGACACATTCATCAAAAATCAGGAATTAGGGTCCTTGACCTAATTCACCCTTAAGTTGACTTTTGAAGCAAGGCATGAGCCAAGACCTCAAGAAGTGTCTTGAAGACCTCTAATACATCATATTGATCGATTTACAAGATTGGATTGATTCAAGGAACTTGGTTCATAAGCAATACAAGGATTCAAATTCATCTGGACCAATTAGGGTTTTCTAATGAAAAGTCAACTCTACCTTTGACTTTTGACCAAGACATAATCCCAAACCTTGGGGCATGATTCAAGACACTCGAAAACACTTATGGAATCCACCGATTAAGTTTGAATTAGGTCAAGAACTTGATTTCATAGAGGATCACAAAGTTTGAAATTCATCTGACAAAAAGTCAACTGTGACAAAAAACCAAGTTTGACTTTTTGAATTTCTTGACAAACAAGGTTTCCCTAAGTCAAAAACAATGTTAAATAATGGTTTCGATCATCATCCATTAAGAAAAATCAAGAAAAGTAGGGTTACTTGCAAAAGGGGCAACCTTAAGAAACATGAATTTTCACTAAGTCATGAAAAAAACTGATTTTTACCCAACTTTGCAAGGCCATAACTTGTGATCCAAGTAACCTTTTTCTTCCATCCAAAGCTCAATTGAAAGCTCTCATTACATACTTCAAGATTGTCAACTACAACATACTTCAATATTGTCGACTACAACATATTTCAAATCCTTCTGGATTCTGAGTTATGGATTGATCAAAATCACAAGAATTGGAAAATGGACATTTTTCAAACAGTGAAATTTTGGACAGAATCTGTTTGCATCTTTTTTCCAACTTTGGGGCCATTTTTCATTATGATCCAAGATAATTGAAGACCAAAGTTAAACACCAAAGTTGAAGTATTATAAAGGGGCTTTCTAAAAAGTACAAGAGCCTCCCATGATTCAACTTGAGCAAGAAGTTATAAGCCTTCAAAAATGTCACTTTTCACCCTGCCTACACAATAGCATTGGTACATAACTTGTATTCCACGATTTCTTGAGCCAATTTTGGACACTCGCATCATTTTATTTCTGTCCAAAATCAACATGAATGATGAAGAATCTGATCACAAGGCCTCACAAGTTAAGAAGCATATCACTAAGGCATGTGATTTTTAAAGATGCAATTTCAAAAATTCAATTTTGTTTCAAGGCATTCAAGAGATGCATTGAGGTGGCATGTACTGAGTCATTGTTAATTAAAGGAGTTAAGCCTTATCTCTGCATCAGAAGACTCATAGCCTGAACACTACCCTCAAGTCAATAGCTAGAGGAGACTTGAGATTCTTTTGCACAACCATTGGATAATAGGGCGATCAACCCCCAATCACTATTAATCCCAAAACAAACTTGATCTACTATAAATAGGGATCCTTTATGATCAGTTTGAGTACACCAAAGCATAACAACACATGCTCTTCTTCATTTCACTCTCAAAAACCAGAAATTGCTTCCTTTTTAACTAACATGCAAATTTTTCAATAGGAAGCACTTCTATTAAAACCAATGGGGTAGACACATCATATACATCATATGTAAGCTGTCCAAACACTTCTCACACATATGAAACCTCAGAATCACAAAGCTCAAAATCAAACTCAGGTTTGTTTGCAGTTGAGTTTCCACAAAGTGATCCAGGTTGTTTCAATCCATTCCAAGCTTCCAAACACCTTACATAAGGTCCATTGAAGCTGTCCAAGTCATCAAACAACATTTGTAACACCTCCAACACACAATTTGATTTCTTCTTGCAAGAGGTAATCCTGATCTTTGAAACTCTATGGTCTATGCATCATAAATGTGTTTTCAAGTTACAAACATGTTTCTGCACTTATGTAGAGTGTTTCTGTCATACCCTATATTTTGACCACAAGATTGACCATCATTGTGAAAATCATCACCACAATGTAGATGTACCTTCATACCTCATCAATCCTCTCAAAGATTGTTGAGTATTCACTACAATCAAGAATTAGGGGTTTGAACCCTCTCAGAGTACTCATACAGAGGATCAATCAAGAATCGACATGATCCTCAACTTGTAAAGACCTCTAAAACATCCATGAAGGATCAAGGGGTCTCCCACATCAAGAATTAAGCATGAAAATTCAACCTCTCAAGTTAATCAAGCCTCAGGATCATTAGTGTCACCAAATTAGGGTTTTGGTTGACCAAGGCCTCCAGGGAGAATTCTTCATCTAGGTATGGGATAATACTTCAAAACATGATCCAAGAAGCTCAAAGGTACCTCATGGACCCAATCACAAGTTCAAAGTAGCCTCAGGGGACACATTCATCAAAAATCAGGAATTAGGGTCCTTGACCTAATTCACCCTTAAGTTGACTTTTGAAGCAAGGCATGAGCCAAGACCTCAAGAAGTGTCTTGAAGACCTCTAATACATCATATTGATCGATTTACAAGATTGGATTGATTCAAGGAACTTGGTTCATAAGCAATACAAGGATTCAAATTCATCTGGACCAATTAGGGTTTTCTAATGAAAAGTCAACTCTACCTTTGACTTTTGACCAAGACATAATCCCAAACCTTGGGGCATGATTCAAGACACTCTAAAACACTTATGGAATCCATCGATTAAGTTTGAATTAGATCAAGAACTTGATTTCATAGAGGATCACAAAGTTTGAAATTCATCTGACAAAAAGTCAACTGTGACAAAAAACCAAGTTTGAGTTTTTGAATTTCTTGACAAACAAGGTTTCCCTAAGTCAAAAACAATGTTAAATAATGGTTTCGATCATCATCCATTAAGAAAAATCAAGAAAAGTAGGGTTACTTGCAAAAGGGGCAACCTTAAGAAACATGAATTTTCACGAAGTCATGAAAAAAACTGATTTTTACCCAACTTTGCAAGGCCATAACTTGTGATCCAAGTAACCGTTTTCTTCCATCCAAAGCTCAATTGAAAGCTCTAATTACATACTTCAAGATTGTCAACTACAACATATTTCAAATCCTTCTGGATTCTGAGTTATGGATTGATCAAAATCACAAGAATTGGAAAATGGACATTTTTCAAACAGTGAAATTTTGGACAGAATCTGTTTGCATCTTTTTTCCAACTTTGGGGCCATTTTTCATTATGATCCAAGATAATTCAAGACCAAAGTTAAACATCAAAGTTGAAGTATTATAAAGGGGCTTTCTAAAAAGTACAAGAGCCTCCCATGATTCAACTTGAGCAAGCAGTTATAAGCCTTCAAAAATGTCACTTTTCACCCTGCCTACACAATAACATTGGTACATAACTTGTATTCCACGATTTCTTGAGCCAATTTTGGACACTTGCATCATTTTATTTCTGTCCAAAATCAACATGAATGATGAAGAATCTGATCACAAGGCCTCACAAGTTAAGAAGCCTATCACTTAGGCATGTGATTTTTAAAGGTGCAATTTCAAAACTTCAATTTTGTTTCAAGGCATTCAAGAGATGCATTGAGGTGGCATGTACTGAGTCATTGTTAATTAAAGGAGTCAAGCCTTATCTCTGCATCAGAAGACTCATAGCCTGAACACTACTCTCAAGTCAATGGCTAGAGGAGACTTGAGATTCTTTTGCACAACCATTGGATAATAGGGTGATCAACCCCCAATCACTATTAATCCCAAAAAAAACTTGATCTACTATAAATAGGGATCCTTTATGATCAGTTTGAGTACACCAAAGCATAACAACACATGCTCTTCTTCATTTCACTCTCAAAAACCAGAAATTGCTTCCTTTTTAACTAACATGCAAATTTTTCAATAGGAAGCACTTCTATTAAAACCAATGGGGTAGACACATCATATACATCATATGTAAGCTATCCAAACACTTCTCACACATCTGAAACCTCAGAATCACAAAGCTCAAAATCAAACTCAGGTTTGTTTGCAGTTGACTTTCCACAAAGTGATCCAGGTTGTTTCAATCCATTCCAAGCTTCCAAACACCTTACATAAGGTCCATTGAAGCTGTCCAAGTCATCAAACAACATTTGTAACACCTCCAACACACAATTTGATTTCTTCTTGCAAGAGGTAAGCCCGATCTCTGAAACTCTATGATCTATGCATCATAAATGTGTTTTCAAGTTACAAACATTTTCTGCACTTATGTAGAGTGTTTCTGTCATACCCTAAATTTTGACCACAAGATTTACCATCATTGTGAAAATCATCACCATAATGTAGATGTACCTTCATACCTCATCAATCCTCTCAAAGATTGTTGAGTATTCACTACAATAAAAAATTAGGGGTTTGAACCCTCTCAGAGTACTCAGACAGAGGATCAATCAAGAATCGACATGATCCTCAACTTGTAAAACCTCTAAAACATCCATGAAGGATCAAGGGGTCTCCCACATCAAGAATTAAGCATGAAAATTCAACCTCTTAAGTTAATCAAGCCTCAAGATCATCAGTGTCACCAAATTAGGGTTTTGGTTGGCCAAGGCCTCCAGGGAGAATTCTTCATCTAGGTATGGGCTAATAATTCAAAACATGATCCAAGAAGCTCAAAGGTACCTCATGGACCCAATCACAAGTTCAAAGTAGCCTCAGGGAACGCATTCATCAAAAATCAGGAATTAGGGTTTCTTGACCTAATTCACCCTTAAGTTGACTTTTGAAGCAAGGCATGAGCCAAGACCTCAAGAAGTGTCTTGAAGACCTCTAATACATCATATTGATCGATTTACAAGATTGGATTGATTCAAGGAACTTGGTTCATAAGCAATACAACGATTCAAATTCATTTGGACCAATTAGGGTTTTCTAATGAAAAATCAACTCTACCTTTGACTTTTGACCAAGACATAATCCCAAAACTTGGGGCATGATTCAAGACACTCTAAAACACTTTTGGAATCCATCAATTAAGTTTGAATTAGGTCAAGAACTTGATTTCATAGAGAATCACAAAGTTTGAAATTCATCTGACAAAAAGTCAACTGTGCCAAAAAATAAAGTTTGACTTTTTGAATTTCTTCACAAACAAGGTTTCCCTAAGTCAAAAACAATGTTAAATTATGGTTTCGATCATCATCCATCAAGTAAAATCAAGAAAAGTAGGGTTACTTGCAAAAGGGGCAACCTTAAGAAACATGAATTTTCACTAAGTCATGAAAAAAACTGATTTTTACCCCACTTTCCAAGGCCATAACTTGTGATCCAAGTAACCTTTTTCTTCCATCCAAAGCTCAATTGAAAGCTCTCATTACATACTTCAAGATTGTCAACTACAACATATTTCAAATCCTTCTGGATTCTGAGTTATGGATTGATCAAAATCACAAGAATTGGAAAATGAACATTTTTCAAACAGTGAAATTTTGGACAGAATCTGTTTGCATCTTTTTTCCAACTTTGGGGCCATTTTTCATTATGATCCAAGATAATTCAAGACCAAAGTTAAACATCAAAGTTGAAGTATTATAAAGGGGCTTTCTAAAAAGTACAAGAGCCTCCCATGATTCAACTTGAGCAAGCAGTTATAAGCCTTCAAAAATGTCACTTTTCACCCTGCCTACACAATAACATTGGTACATAACTTGTATTCCACGATTTCTTGAGCCAATTTTGGACACTTGCATCATTTTATTTCTGTACAAAATCAACATGAATGATGAAGAATCTGATCACAAGGCCTCACAAGTTAAGAAGCCTATCACTTAGGCATGTGATTTTTAAAGGTGCAATTTCAAAACTTCAATTTTGTTTCAAGGCATTCAAGAGATGCATTGAGGTGGCATGTACTGAGTCATTGTTAATTAAAGGAGTCAAGCCTTATCTCTGCATCAGAAGACTCATAGCCTGAACACTACTCTCAAGTCAATGGCTAGAGGAGACTTGAGATTCTTTTGCACAACCATTGGATAATAGGGTGATCAACCCCTAATCACTATTAATCCCAAAACAAACTTGATCTACTATAAATAGGGATCCTTTATGATCAGTTTGAGTACACCAAAGCATAACAACACATGCTCTTCTTCATTTCACTCTCAAAAACCAGAAATTGCTTCCTTTTTAACTAACATGCAAATTTTTCAATAGGAAGCACTTCTATTAAAACCAATGGGGTAGACACATCATATACATCATATGTAAGCTATCCAAACACTTCTCACACATCTGAAACCTCAGAATCACAAAGCTCAAAATCAAACTCAGGTTTGTTTGCAGTTGAGTTTCCACAAAGTGATCCAGGTTGTTTCAATCCATTCCAAGCTTCCAAACACCTTACATAAGGTCCATTGAAGCTGTCCAAGTCATCAAACAACATTTGTAACACCTCCAACACACAATTTGATTTCTTCTTGCAAGAGGTAAGCCCGATCTCCGAAACTCTATGATCTATGCATCATAAATGTGTTTTCAAGTTACAAAGATGTTTCTGCACTTATGTAGAGTGTTTCTGTCATACCCTAAATTTTGACCACAAGATTTACCATCATTGTGAAAATCATCACCATAATGTAGATGTACCTTCATACCTCATCAATCCTCTCAAAGATTGTTGAGTATTCACTACAATCAAGAATTAGGGGTTTGAACCCTCTCAGAGTACTCAGACAGAGGATCAATCAAGAATCGACATGATCCTCAACTTGTAAAACCTCTAAAACATCCATGAAGGATCAAGGGGTCTCCCACATCAAGAATTAAGCATGAAAATTCAACCTCTCAAGTTAATCAAGCCTCAAGATCATCAGTGTCACCAAATTTGGGTTTTGGTTGACCAAGGCCTCCAGGGAGAATTCTTCATCTAGGTTTGGGATAATACTTCAAAACATGATCCAAGATGCTCAAAGGTACCTCATGGACCCAATCACAAGTTCAAAGTAGCCTCAGGGGACGCATTCATCAAAAATCAGGAATTAGCGTTTCTTGACCTAATTCACCCTTAAGTTGACTTTTGAAGCAAGGCATGAGCCAAGACCTCAAGAAGTGTCTTGAAGACCTATAATACATCATATTGATCAATTTACAAGATTGGATTGATTCAAGGAACTTGGTTCATAAGCAATACAAGGATTCAAATTCATCTGGACCAATTAGGGTTTTCTAATGAAAAGTCAACTCTACCTTTAACTTTTGACCAAGAAATAATCCCAAACCTTGGGGCATGATTCAAGACACTCTAAAACACTTATGGAATCCACCGATTAAGTTTGAATTAGGTCAAGAACTTGATTTCATAGAGGATCACAAAGTTTGAAATTCATCTGACAAAAAGTCAACTGTGCCAAAAAATCAAGTTTGACTTTTTGAATTTCTTGACAAACAAGGTTTCCCTAAGTAAAAAACAATGTTAAATTATGGTTTCGATCATCATCCATCAAGAATAATCCAGAAAAGTAGGGTTACTTGCAAAAGGGGCAACCTTAAGAAACATGAATTTTCACTAAGTCATGAAAAAAACTGATTTTTACCCAACTTTGCAAGGCCATAACTTGTGATCCAAGTAACCTTTTTCTTCCATCCAAAGCTCAATTGAAGGCTCTCATTACATACTTCAATATTGTCAACTACAACATACTTAAATATTGTCGACTACAACATATTTCAAATCCTTCTGGATTCTGAGTTATGGATTGATCAAAATCACAAGAATTGGAAAATGGACATTTTTCAAACAGTGAAATTTTGGACAGAATCTGTTTGCATCTTTTTTCCAACTTTGGAACCATTTTTAATTATGATCCAAGATAATTGAAGAGCAAAGTTAAACATCAAAGTTGAAGTATTATAAAGGGGCTTTCTAAAAAGTATAAGAGCCTCCCATGATTCAACTTGAGCAAGAAGTTATAAGCCTTTAAAAATGTCACTTTTCACCCTGCCTACACAATAGCATTGGTACATAACTTGTATTCTACGATTTCTTGAGCCAATTTTGGACACTCGCATCATTTTATTTCTGTCCAAAATCAACATGAATGATGAAGAGTCTGATCACAAGGCCTCACAAGTTAAGAAGCCTATCACTAAGGCATGTGATTTTTAAAGATGCAATTTCAAAACTTCAATTTTGTTTCAAGGCATTCAAGAGATGCATTGAGGTGGCATGTACTGAGTCATTGTTAATTAAAGGAGTCAACCCTTATCTCTGCATCAGAAGACTCATAGCCTGAACACTACCCTCAAGTCAATAGCTAGAGGAGACTTGAGATTCTTTTGCACAATCATTGGATAATAGGGCGTTCAACCCCCAATCACTATTAATCCCAAAACAAACTTGATCTACTATAAATAGGGATCCTTTATGATCATTTTGAGTACACCAAAGCATAACAACACATGCTCTTCTTCATTTCACTCTCAAAAACCAGAAATTGCTTCCTTTTTAACTAACATGCAAATTTTTCAATAGGAAGCACTTCTATTAAAACCAATGGGGTAGACACATCATATACATCATATGTAAGCTGTCCAAACACTTCTCACACATCTGAAACCTCAGAATCACAAAGCTCAAAATCAAACTCAGGTTTGTTTGCAGTTGAGTTTTCACAAAGTGATCCAGGTTGTTTCAATCCATTCCAAGCTTCCAAACACCTTACATAAGGTCCATTGAAGCTGTCCAAGTCATCAAACAACATTTGTAACACCTCCAACACACAATTTGATTTCTTCTTGCAAGAGGTAAGCCTGATCTCTGAAACTCTATGATCTATGCATCATAAATGTGTTTTCAAGTTACAAACATGTTTCTGCACTTATGTAGAGTTTTTCTGTCATACCCTATATTTTGACCACAAGATTGACCATCATTGTGAAAATCATCACCACAATGTAGATGTACCTTCATACCTCATCAATCCTCTCAAAGATTGTTGAGTATTCACTACAATAAAGAATTAGGGGTTTGAACCCTCTCAGAGTACTCATACAGAGGATCAATCAAGAATCGACATGATCCTCAACTTGTAAAGACCTCTAAAACATCCATGAAGGATCAAGGGGTCTCCCACATCAAGAATTAAGCATGAAAATTCAACGTCTCAAGTTAATCAAGCCTCAGGATCATTAGTGTCACCAAATTAGGGTTTTGGTTGACCAAGGCCTCCAGGGAGAATTCTTCATCTAGGTATGGGATAATACTTCAAAACATGATCCAAGAAGCTCAAAGGTACCTCATGGACCCAATCAAAAGTTCAAAGTAGCCTCAGGGGACACATTCATCAAAAATCAGGAATTAGGGTCCTTGACCTAATTCACCCTTAAGTTTACTTTTGAAGCAAGGCATGAGCCAAGACCTCAAGAAATGTCTTGAAGACCTCTAATACATCATATTGATCGATTTACAAGATTGGATTGATTCAAGGAACTTGGTTCATAAGCAATACAAGGATTCAAATTCATCTGGACCAATTAGGGTTTTCTAATGAAAAGTCAACTCTACCTTTGACTTTTGACCAAGACATAATCCCAAACCTTGGGGCATGATTCAAGACACTCTAAAACACTTATGGAATCCATCGATTAAGTTTGAATTAGGTAAAGAACTTGATTTCATAGAGGATCACAAAGTTTGAAATTCATCTGACAAAAAGTCAACTGTGACAAAAAACCAAGTTTGACTTTTTGAATTTCATGACAAATAAGGTTTCCCTAAGTCAAAAACAATGTTAAATAATGGTTTCGATCATCATCCATTAAGAAAAATCAAGAAAAGTAGGGTTACTTGCAAAAGGGGCAACCTTAAGAAACATGAATTTTCACTAAGTCATGAAAAAAACTGATTTTTACCCAACTTTGCAAGGCCATAACTTGTGATCCAAGTAACCTTTTTCTTCTATCCAAAGCTCAATTGAAAGCTCTCATTACATACTTCAAGATTGTCAACTACAACATATTTCAAATCCTTCTGGATTCTGAGTTATGGATTGATCAAAATCACAAGAATTGGAAAATGGACAATTTTCAAACAGTGAAATTTTGGACAGAATCTGTTTGCATCTTTTTTCCAACTTTGGGGCCATATTTCATTATGATCCAAGATAATTCAAGACCAAAGTTAAACATCAAAGTTGAAGTATTATAAAGGGGCTTTCTAAAAAGTACAAGAGCCTCCCATGATTCAACTTGAGCAAGCAGTTATAAGCCTTCAAAAATGTCACTTTTCACCCTGCCTACACAATAACATTGGTACATAACTTGTATTCCACGATTTCTTGAGCCAATTTTGGACACTTGCATCATTTTATTTCTGTCCAAAATCAACATGAATGATGAAGAATCTGATCACAAGGCCTCACAAGTTAAGAAGCCTATCACTTAGGCATGTGATTGTTAAAGGTGCAATTTGAAAACTTCAATTTTGTTTCAAGGCATTCAAGAGATGCATTGAGGTGGCATGTACTGAGTCATTGTTAATTAAAGGAGTCAAGCCTTATCTCTGCATCAGAAGACTCATAGCCTGAACACTACTCTCAAGTCAATGGCTAAAGGAGACTTGAGATTCTTTTGCACAACCATTGGATAATTTGGCGATCAACCCCCAATCACTATTAATCCCAAAACAAACTTGATCTACTATAAATAAGGATCCTTTATGATCAGTTTGAGTACACCAAAGCATAACAACACATGCTCTTATTCATTTCACTCTCAAAAACCAGAAATTGCTTCCTTTTTAACTAACATGCAAATTTTTCAATAGGAAGTACTTCTATTAAAACCAATGGGGTAGACACATCATATACATCATATGTAAGCTATCCAAACACTTCTCACACATCTGAAACCTCAGAATCACAAAGCTCAAAATCAAACTCAGGTTTGTTTGCAGTTGAGTTTCCACAAAGTGATCCAGGTTGTTTCAATCCATTCCAAGCTTCCAAACACCTTACATAAGGTCCATTGAAGCTGTCCAAGTCATCAAACAACATTTGTAACACCTTCAACACACAATTTGATTTCTTCTGGCAAGAGGTAAGGTCGATCTCTGAAACTCTATGATCTATGCATCATAAATGTGTTTTCAAGTTACAAACATGTTTCTGCACTTATGTAGAGTGTTTCTGTCATACCCTATATTTTGACCACAAGATTTACCATCATTGTGAAAATCATCACCATAATGTAGACGTACCTTCATACCTCATCAATCCTCTCAAAGATTGTTGAGTATTCACTACAATAAAAAATTAGGGGTTTGAACCCTCTCAGAGTACTCAGACAGAGGATCAATCAAGAATCAACATGATCCTCAACTTGTAAAACCTCTAAAACATCCATGAAGGATCAAGGGGTCTCCCACATCAAGAATTAAGCATGAAAATTCAACCTCTTAAGTTAATCAAGCCTCAAGATCATCAGTGTCACCAAATTAGGGTTTTGGTTGACCAAGGCCTCCAGGGAGAATTCTTCATCTAGGTATGGGCTAATACTTCAAAACATGATCCAAGAAGCTCAAAGGTACCTCATGGACCCAATCACAAGTTCAAAGTAGTCTCAGGGAACGCATTCATCAAAAATCAGGAATTAGGGTTTCTTGACCTAATTCACCCTTAAGTTGACTTTTGAAGCAAGGCATGAGCCAAGACCTCAAGAAGTGTCTTGAAGACCTCTAATACATCATATTGATAGATTTACAAGATTGGATTGATTCAAGGAACTTGGTTCATAAGCAATACAAGGATTCAAATTCATTTGGACCAATTAGGGTTTTCTAATGAAAAATCAACTCTACCTTTGACTTTTGACCAAGACATAATCCCAAACCTTGGGGCATGATTCAAGACACTCTAAAACACTTATGGAATCCATCGATTAAGTTTGAATTAGGTCAAGAACTTGATTTCATAGAGGATCACAAAGGTTGAAATTCATCTGACAAAAAGTCAACTGTGCCAAAAAATCAAGTTTGACTTTTTGAATTTCTTCACAAACAAGGTTTCCCTAAGTCAAAAACAATGTTAAATTATGGTTTCGATCATCATCCATCAAGTAAAATCAAGAAAAGTAGGGTTACTTGCAAAAGGGGCAACCTTAAGAAACACGAATTTTCACTAAGTCATGAAAAAAACTGATTTTTACCCCACTTTGCAAGGCCATGACTTGTGATCCAAGTAACCTTTTTCTTCCATCCAAAGCTCAATTGAAAGCTCTCATTACATACTTCAAGATTGTCAACTACAACATATTTCAAATCCTTCTGGATTATGAGTTATGGATTGATCAAAATCACAAGAATTGGAAAATGGACATTTTTCAAACAGTGAAATTTTGGACAGAATCTGTTTGCATCTTTTTTCCAACTTTGGGGCCATTTCTCATTATGATCCAAGATAATTCAAGACCAAATTTAAACATCAAAGTTGAAGAATTATAAAGGGGCTTTCTAAAAAGTACAAGAGCCTCCCATGATTTAACTTGAGAAAGAAGTTATAAGCCTTCAAAAATGTCACTTTTCACCCTGCCTACACAATAACATTGGTACATAACTTGTATTCCACGATTTCTTGAGCCAATTTTGGACACTTGCATCATTTTATTTCTGTACAAAATCAACATGAATGATGAAGAATCTGATCACAAGGCCTCACAAGTTAAGAAGCCTATCACTTAGGCTTGTGATTTTTAAAGGTGCAATTTCAAAACTTCAATTTTGTTTCAAGGCTTTCAAGAGATGCATTGAGGTGGCATGTACTGAGTCATTGTTAATTAAAGGAGTCAAGCCTTATCTCTGCATCAGAAGACTCATAGCCTGAACACTACTCTCAAGTCAATGGCTAGAGGAGACTTGAGATTCTTTTGCACAACCATTGGATAATAGGGTGATCAACCCCCAATCACTATTAATCCCAAAACAAACTTGATCTACTATAAATAGGGATCCTTTATGATCAGTTTGAGTACACCAAAGCATAACAACACATGCTCTTCTTCATTTCACTCTCAAAAACCAGAAATTGCTTCCTTTTTAACTAACATGCAAATTTTTCAATAGGAAGCACTTCTATTAAAACCAATGGGGTAGACACATCATATACATCATATGTAAGCTATCCAAACACTTCTCACACATCTGAAACCTCAGAATCACAAAGCTCAAAATCAAACTCAGGTTTGTTTGCAGTTGAGTTTCCACAAAGTGATCCAGGTTGTTTCAATCCATTCCAAGCTTCCAAACACCTTACATAAGGTCCATTGAAGCTGTCCAAGTCATCAAACAACATTTGTAACACCTTCAACACACAATTTGATTTCTTCTTGCAAGAGGTAAGGCCGATCTCTGAAACTCTATGATCTATGCATCATAAATGTGTTTTCAAGTTACAAACATGTTTCTGCACTTATGTAGAGTGTTTCTGTCATACCCTATATTTTGACCACAAGATTTACCATCATTGTGAAAATCATCACCATAATGTAGATGTACCTTCATACCTCATCAATCCTCTCAAAGATTGTTGAGTATTCACTACAATAAAAAATTAGGGGTTTGAACCCTCTCAGAGTACTCAGACAGAGGATCAATCAAGAATCGACATGATCCTCAACTTGTAAAACCTCTAAAACATCCATGAAGGATCAAGGGGTCTCCCACATCAAGAATTAAGCATGAAAATTCAACCTCTTAAGTTAATCAAGCCTCAAGATCATCAGTGTCACCAAATTAGGGTTTTGGTTGACCAAGGCCTCCAGGGAGAATTCTTCATCTAGGTATGGGCTAATACTTCAAAACATGATCCAAGAAGCTCAAAGGTACCTCATGGACCCAATCACAAGTTCAAAGTAGTCTCAGGGAACGCATTCATCAAAAATCTAGAATTAGGGTTTCTTGACCTAATTCACCCTTAAGTTGACTTTTGAAGCAAGGCATGAGCCAAGACCTCAAGAAGTGTCTTGAAGACCTCTAATACATCATATTGATAGATTTACAAGATTGGATTGATTCAAGGAACTTGGTTCATAAGCAATACAAGGATTCAAATTCATTTGGACCAATTAGGGTTTTCTAATGAAAAATCAACTCTACCTTTGACTTTTGACCAAGACATAATCCCAAAACTTGGGGCATGATTCAAGACACTCTAAAACACTTATGGAATCCATCGATTAAGTTTGAATTAGGTCAAGAACTTGATTTCATAGAGGATCACAAAGATTGAAATTCATCTGACAAAAAGTCAACTGTGCCAAAAAATCAAGTTTGACTTTTTGAATTTCTTCACAAACAAGGTTTCCCTAAGTCAAAAACAATGTTAAATTATGGTTTCGATCATCATCCATCAAGTAAAATCAAGAAAAGTAGGGTTACTTGCAAAAGGGGCAACCTTAAGAAACACGAATTTTCACTAAGTCATGAAAAAAACTGATTTTTACCCCACTTTGCAAGGCCATGACTTGTGATCCAAGTAACCTTTTTCTTCCATCCAAAGTTCAATTGAAAGCTCTCATTACATACTTCAAGATTGTCAACTACAACATATTTCAAATCCTTCTGGATTATGAGTTATGGATTGATCAAAATCACAAGAATTGGAAAATGGACATTTTTCAAACAGTGAAATTTTGGACAGAATCTGTTTGCATCTTTTTTCCAACTTTGGGGCCATTTTTCATTATGATCCAAGATAATTCAAGACCAAAGTTAAACATCAAAGTTGAAGAATTATAAAGGGGCTTTCTAAAAAGTACAAGAGCCTCCCATGATTTAACTTGAGAAAGAAGTTATAAGCCTTCAAAAATGTCACTTTTCACCCTGCCTACACAATAACATTGGTACATAACTTGTATTCCACGATTTCTTGAGCCAATTTTGGACACTTGCATCATTTTATTTCTGTACAAAATCAACATGAATGATGAAGAATCTGATCACAAGGCCTCACAAGTTAAGAAGCCTATCACTTAGGCTTGTGATTTTTAAAGGTGCAATTTCAAAACTTCAATTTTGTTTCAAGGCTTTCAAGAGATGCATTGAGGTGGCATGTACTGAGTCATTGTTAATTAAAGGAGTCAAGCCTTATCTCTGCATCAGAAGACTCATAGCCTGAACACTACTCTCAAGTCAATGGCTAGAGGAGACTTGAGATTCTTTTGCACAACCATTGGATAATAGGGTGATCAACCCCCAATCACTATTAATCCCAAAACAAACTTGATCTACTATAAATAGGGATCCTTTATGATCAGTTTGAGTACACCAAAGCATAACAACACATGCTCTTCTTCATTTCACTCTCAAAAACCAGAAATTGCTTCCTTTTTAACTAACATGCAAATTTTTCAATAGGAAGCACTTCTATTAAAACCAATGGGGTAGACACATCATATACATCATATGTAAGCTATCCAAACACTTCTCACACATCTGAAACCTCAGAATCACAAAGCTCAAAATCAAACTCAGGTTTGTTTGCAGTTGAGTTTCCACAAAGTGATCCAGGTTGTTTCAATCCATTCCAAGCTTCCAAACACCTTACATAAGGTCCATTGAAGCTGTCCAAGTCATCAAACAACATTTGTAACACCTTCAACACACAATTTGATTTCTTCTTGCAAGAGGTAAGGCCGATCTCTGAAACTCTATGATCTATGCATCATAAATGTGTTTTCAAGTTACAAACATGTTTCTGCACTTATGTAGAGTGTTTCTGTCATACCCTATATTTTGACCACAAGATTTACCATCATTGTGAAAATCATCACCATAATGTAGATGTACCTTCATACCTCATCAATCCTCTCAAAGATTGTTGAGTATTCACTACAATAAAAAATTAGGGGTTTGAACCCTCTCAGAGTACTCAGACAGAGGATCAATCAAGAATCGACATGATCCTCAACTTGTAAAACCTCTAAAACATCCATGAAGGATCAAGGGGTCTCCCACATCAAGAATTAAGCATGAAAATTCAACCTCTTAAGTTAATCAAGCCTCAAGATCATCAGTGTCACCAAATTAGGGTTTTGGTTGACCAAGGCCTCCAGGGAGAATTCTTCATCTAGGTATGGGCTAATACTTCAAAACATGATCCAAGAAGCTCAAAGGTACCTCATGGACCCAATCACAAGTTCAAAGTAGTCTCAGGGAACGCATTCATCAAAAATCAGGAATTAGGGTTTCTTGACCTAATTCACCCTTAAGTTGACTTTTGAAGCAAGGCATGAGCCAAGACCTCAAGAAGTGTCTTGAAGACCTCTAATACATCATATTGATAGATTTACAAGATTGGATTGATTCAAGGAACTTGGTTCATAAGCAATACAAGGATTCAAATTCATTTGGACCAATTAGGGTTTTCTAATGAAAAATCAACTCTACCTTTGACTTTTGACCAAGTCATAATCCCAAAACTTGGGGCATGATTCAAGACACTCTAAAACACTTATGGAATCCATCGATTAAGTTTGAATTAGGTCAAGAACTTGATTTCATAGAGGATCACAAAGATTGAAATTCATCTGACAAAAAGTCAACTGTGCCAAAAAATCAAGTTTGACTTTTTGAATTTCTTCACAAACAAGGTTTCCCTAAGTCAAAAACAATGTTAAATTATGGTTTCGATCATCATCCATCAAGTAAAATCAAGAAAAGTAGGGTTACTTGCAAAAGGGGCAACCTTAAGAAACACGAATTTTCACTAAGTCATGAAAAAAACTGATTTTTACCCCACTTTGCAAGGCCATGACTTGTGATCCAAGTAACCTTTTTCTTCCATCCAAAGTTCAATTGAAAGCTCTCATTACATACTTCAAGATTGTCAACTACAACATATTTCAAATCCTTCTGGATTATGAGTTATGGATTGATCAAAATCACAAGAATTGGAAAATGGACATTTTTCAAACAGTGAAATTTTGGACAGAATCTGTTTGCATCTTTTTTCCAACTTTGGGGCCATTTTTCATTATGATCCAAGATAATTCAAGACCAAAGTTAAACATCAAAGTTGAAGAATTATAAAGGGGCTTTCTAAAAAGTACAAGAGCCTCCCATGATTTAACTTGAGAAAGAAGTTATAAGCCTTCAAAAATGTCACTTTTCACCCTGCCTACACAATAACATTGGTACATAACTTGTATTCCACGATTTCTTGAGCCAATTTTGGACACTTGCATCATTTTATTTCTGTACAAAATCAACATGAATGATGAAGAATCTGATCACAAGGCCTCACAAGTTAAGAAGCCTATCACTTAGGCTTGTGATTTTTAAAGGTGCAATTTCAAAACTTCAATTTTGTTTCAAGGCTTTCAAGAGATGCATTGAGGTGGCATGTACTGAGTCATTGTTAATTAAAGGAGTCAAGCCTTATCTCTGCATCAGAAGACTCATAGCCTGAACACTACTCTCAAGTCAATGGCTAGAGGAGACTTGAGATTCTTTTGCACAACCATTGGATAATAGGGTGATCAACCCCCAATCACTATTAATCCCAAAACAAACTTGATCTACTATAAATAGGGATCCTTTATGATCAGTTTGAGTACACCAAAGCATAACAACACATGCTCTTCTTCATTTCACTCTCAAAAACCAGAAATTGCTTCCTTTTTAACTAACATGCAAATTTTTCAATAGGAAGCACTTCTATTAAAACCAATGGGGTAGACACATCATATACATCATATGTAAGCTATCCAAACACTTCTCACACATCTGAAACCTCAGAATCACAAAGCTCAAAATCAAACTCAGGTTTGTTTGCAGTTGAGTTTCCACAAAGTGATCCAGGTTGTTTCAATCCATTCCAAGCTTCCAAACACCTTACATAAGGTCCATTGAAGCTGTCCAAGTCATCAAACAACATTTGTAACACCTTCAACACACAATTTGATTTCTTCTTGCAAGAGGTAAGGCCGATCTCTGAAACTCTATGATCTATGCATCATAAATGTGTTTTCAAGTTACAAACATGTTTCTGCACTTATGTAGAGTGTTTCTGTCATACCCTATATTTTGACCACAAGATTTACCATCATTGTGAAAATCATCACCATAATGTAGATGTACCTTCATACCTCATCAATCCTCTCAAAGATTGTTGAGTATTCACTACAATAAAAAATTAGGGGTTTGAACCCTCTCAGAGTACTCAGACAGAGGATCAATCAAGAATCGACATGATCCTCAACTTGTAAAACCTCTAAAACATCCATGAAGGATCAAGGGGTCTCCCACATCAAGAATTAAGCATGAAAATTCAACCTCTTAAGTTAATCAAGCCTCAAGATCATCAGTGTCACCAAATTAGGGTTTTGGTTGACCAAGGCCTCCAGGGAGAATTCTTCATCTAGGTATGGGCTAATACTTCAAAACATGATCCAAGAAGCTCAAAGGTACCTCATGGACCCAATCACAAGTTCAAAGTAGTCTCAGGGAACGCATTCATCAAAAATCTAGAATTAGGGTTTCTTGACCTAATTCACCCTTAAGTTGACTTTTGAAGCAAGGCATGAGCCAAGACCTCAAGAAGTGTCTTGAAGACCTCTAATACATCATATTGATAGATTTACAAGATTGGATTGATTCAAGGAACTTGGTTCATAAGCAATACAAGGATTCAAATTCATTTGGACCAATTAGGGTTTTCTAATGAAAAATCAACTCTACCTTTAACTTTTGACCAAGACATAATCCCAAAACTTGGGGCATGATTCAAGACACTCTAAAACACTTATGGAATCCATCGATTAAGTTTGAATTAGGTCAAGAACTTGATTTCATAGAGGATCACAAAGATTGAAATTCATCTGACAAAAAGTCAACTGTGCCAAAAAATCAAGTTTGACTTTTTGAATTTCTTCACAAACAAGGTTTCCCTAAGTCAAAAACAATGTTAAATTATGGTTTCGATCATCATCCATCAAGTAAAATCAAGAAAAGTAGGGTTACTTGCAAAAGGGGCAACCTTAAGAAACACGAATTTTCACTAAGTCATGAAAAAAACTGATTTTTACCCCACTTTGCAAGGCCATGACTTGTGATCCAAGTAACCTTTTTCTTCCATCCAAAGTTCAATTGAAAGCTCTCATTACATACTTCAAGATTGTCAACTACAACATATTTCAAATCCTTCTGGATTATGAGTTATGGATTGATCAAAATCACAAGAATTGGAAAATGGACATTTTTCAAACAGTGAAATTTTGGACAGAATCTGTTTGCATCTTTTTTCCAACTTTGGGGCCATTTTTCATTATGATCCAAGATAATTCAAGACCAAAGTTAAACATCAAAGTTGAAGAATTATAAAGGGGCTTTCTAAAAAGTACAAGAGCCTCCCATGATTTAACTTGAGAAAGAAGTTATAAGCCTTCAAAAATGTCACTTTTCACTCTGCCTACACAATAACATTGGTACATAACTTGTATTCCACGATTTCTTGAGCCAGTTTTGGACACTTGCATCATTTTATTTCTGTACAAAATCAACATGAATGATGAAGAATCTGATCACAAGGCCTCACAAGTTAAGAAGCCTATCACTTAGGCTTGTGATTTTTAAAGGTGCAATTTCAAAACTTCAATTTTGTTTCAAGGCTTTCAAGAGATGCATTGAGGTGGCATGTACTGAGTCATTGTTAATTAAAGGAGTCAAGCCTTATCTCTGCATCAGAAGACTCATAGCCTGAACACTACTCTCAAGTCAATGGCTAGAGGAGACTTGAGATTCTTTTGCACAACCATTGGATAATAGGGTGATCAACCCCCAATCACTATTAATCCCAAAACAAACTTGATCTACTATAAATAGGGATCCTTTATGACCAGTTTGAGTACACCAAAGCATAACAACACATGCTCTTCTTCATTTCACTCTCAAAAACCAGAAATTGCTTCCTTTTTAACTAACATGCAAATTTTTCAATAGGAAGCACTTCTATTAAAACCAATGGGGTAGACACATCATATACATCATATGTAAGCTATCCAAACACTTCTCACACATCTGAAAACTCAGAATCACAAAGCTCAAAATCAAACTCAGGTTTGTTTGCAGTTGAGTTTCCACAAAGTGATCCAGGTTGTTTCAATCCATTCTAAGCTTCCAAACACCTTACATAAGGTCCATTGAAGCTGTCCAAGTCATCAAACAACATTTGTAACACCTCCAACACACAATTTGATTTCTTCTTGCAAGAGGTAAGCCTGATCTTTGAAACTCTATGATCTATGCATCATAAATGTGTTTTCAATTTACAAACATGTTTCTGCACTTATGTAGAGTGTTTCTATCAAACCCTAACTTTTGACCACAAGATTTACCATCATTGTGAAAATCATCACCATAATGTAGATGTACCTTCATACCTCATCAATCCTCTCAAATATTGTTGAGTATTCACTACAATCAAGAATTAGGGGTTTGAACCCTCTCAGAGTACTCAGACAGAGGATCAATCAAGAATCGACATGATCCTCAACTTGTAAAACCTCTAAAACATCCATGAAGGATCAAGGGGTCTCCCACATCAAGAATTAAGCATGAAAATTCAATCTCTTAAGTTAATCAAGCCTCAAGATCATCAGTGTCACCAAATTAGGGTTTTGGTTGACCAAGGCCTCCAGGGAGAATTCTTCATCTAGGTATGGGCTAATACTTCAAAACATGATCCAAGAAGCTCAAAGGTACCTCATGGACCCAATCACAAGTTCAAAGTAGCCTCAGGGAACGCATTCATTAAAAATCTAGAATTAGGGTTTCTTGACCTAATTCACCCTTAAGTTGACTTTTGAAGCAAGGCATGAGCCAAGACCTCAAGAAGTGTCTTGAAGACCTCTAATACATCATATTGATAGATTTACAAGATTGGATTGATTCAAGGAACTTGGTTCATAAGCAATACAAGGATTCAAATTCATTTGGACCAATTAGGGTTTTCTAATGAAAAATCAACTCTACCTTTGACTTTTGACCAAGACATAATCCCAAACCTTGGGGCATGATTCAAGACACTCTAAAACACTTATGGAATCCATCAATTAAGTTTGAATTAGGTCAAGAACTTGATTTCATAGAGGATCACAAAGGTTGAAATTCATTTGACAAAAAGTCAACTGTGCCAAAAAATCAAGTTTGACTTTTTGAATTTCTTCACAAACAAGGTTTCCCTAAGTCAAAAACAATGTTAAATTATGGTTTCGATCATCATCCATCAAGTAAAATCAAGAAAAGTAGGGTTACTTGCAAAAGGGGCAACCTTAAGAAACATGAATTTTCACTAAGTCATGAAAAAAACTGATTTTTACCCAACTTTGCAAGGCCATAAGTTGTGATCCAAGTAACCTTTTTTTTCCATCCAAAGCTCAATTGAAAGCTCTCATTACATACTTCAAGATTGTCAACTACAACATATTTCAAATCCTTCTGGATTCTGAGTTATGGATTGATCAAAATCACAAGAATTGGAAAATGGACATTTTTCAAACAGCGAAATTTTGGACAGAATCTGTTTGCATCTTTTTTCCAACTTTGGGGCCATTTTTCATTATGATCCAAGATAATTCAAGACCAAAGTTAAACATCAAAGTTGAAGAATTATAAAGGGGCTTTCTAAAAAGTACAAGAGCCTCCCATGATTTAACTTGAGAAAGAAGTTATAAGCCTTCAAAAATGTCACTTTTCACCCTGCCTACACAATAACATTGGTACATAACTTGTATTCCACGATTTCTTGAGCCAATTTTGGACACTTGCATCATTTTATTTCTGTACAAAATCAACATGAATGATGAAGAATCTGATCACAAGGCCTCACAAGTTAAGAAGCCTATCACTTAGGCTTGTGATTTTTAAAGGTGCAATTTCAAAACTTCAATTTTGTTTCAAGGCTTTCAAGAGATGCATTGAGGTGGCATGTACTGAGTCATTGTTAATTAAAGGAGTCAAGCCTTATCTCTGCATCAGAAGACTCATAGCCTGAACACTACTCTCAAGTCAATGGCTAGAGGAGACTTGAGATTCTTTTGCACAACCATTGGATAATAGGGTGATCAACCCCCAATCACTATTAATCCCAAAACAAACTTGATCTACTATAAATAGGGATCCTTTATGATCAGTTTGAGTACACCAAAGCATAACAACACATGCTCTTCTTCATTTCACTCTCAAAAACCAGAAATTGCTTCCTTTTTAACTAACATGCAAATTTTTCAATAGGAAGCACTTCTATTAAAACCAATGGGGTAGACACATCATATACATCATATGTAAGCTATCCAAACACTTCTCACACATCTGAAACCTCAGAATCACAAAGCTCAAAATCAAACTCAGGTTTGTTTGCAGTTGAGTTTCCACAAAGTGATCCAGGTTGTTTCAATCCATTCCAAGCTTCCAAACACCTTACATAAGGTCCATTGAAGCTGTCCAAGTCATCAAACAACATTTGTAACACCTTCAACACACAATTTGATTTCTTCTTGCAAGAGGTAAGGCCGATCTCTGAAACTCTATGATCTATGCATCATAAATGTGTTTTCAAGTTACAAACATGTTTCTGCACTTATGTAGAGTGTTTCTGTCATACCCTATATTTTGACCACAAGATTTACCATCATTGTGAAAATCATCACCATAATGTAGATGTACCTTCATACCTCATCAATCCTCTCAAAGATTGTTGAGTATTCACTACAATAAAAAATTAGGGGTTTGAACCCTCTCAGAGTACTCAGACAGAGGATCAATCAAGAATCGACATGATCCTCAACTTGTAAAACCTCTAAAACATCCATGAAGGATCAAGGGGTCTCCCACATCAAGAATTAAGCATGAAAATTCAACCTCTTAAGTTAATCAAGCCTCAAGATCATCAGTGTCACCAAATTAGGGTTTTGGTTGACCAAGGCCTCCAGGGAGAATTCTTCATCTAGGTATGGGCTAATACTTCAAAACATGATCCAAGAAGCTCAAAGGTACCTCATGGACCCAATCACAAGTTCAAAGTAGTCTCAGGGAACGCATTCATCAAAAATCTAGAATTAGGGTTTCTTGACCTAATTCACCCTTAAGTTGACTTTTGAAGCAAGGCATGAGCCAAGACCTCAAGAAGTGTCTTGAAGACCTCTAATACATCATATTGATAGATTTACAAGATTGGATTGATTCAAGGAACTTGGTTCATAAGCAATACAAGGATTCAAATTCATTTGGACCAATTAGGGTTTTCTAATGAAAAATCAACTCTACCTTTGACTTTTGACCAAGACATAATCCCAAAACTTGGGGCATGATTCAAGACACTCTAAAACACTTATGGAATCCATCGATTAAGTTTGAATTAGGTCAAGAACTTGATTTCATAGAGGATCACAAAGATTGAAATTCATCTGACAAAAAGTCAACTGTGCCAAAAAATCAAGTTTGACTTTTTGAATTTCTTCACAAACAAGGTTTCCCTAAGTCAAAAACAATGTTAAATTATGGTTTCGATCATCATCCATCAAGTAAAATCAAGAAAAGTAGGGTTACTTGCAAAAGGGGCAACCTTAAGAAACACGAATTTTCACTAAGTCATGAAAAAAACTGATTTTTACCCCACTTTGCAAGGCCATGACTTGTGATCCAAGTAACCTTTTTCTTCCATCCAAAGTTCAATTGAAAGCTCTCATTACATACTTCAAGATTGTCAACTACAACATACTTCAATATTGTCAACTACAACATATTTCAAATCCTTCTGGATTATGAGTTATGGATTGATCAAAATCACAAGAATTGGAAAATGGACATTTTTCAAACAGTGAAATTTTGGACAGAATCTGTTTGAATCTTTTTTCCAACTTTGGGGCCATTTTTCATTATGATCCAAGATAATTCAAGACCAAAGTTAAACATCAAAGTTGAAGAATTATAAAGGGGCTTTCTAAAAAGTACAAGAGCCTCCCATGATTTAACTTGAGAAAGAAGTTATAAGCCTTCAAAAATGTCACTTTTCACCCTGCCTACACAATAACATTGGTACATAACTTGTATTCCACGATTTCTTGAGCCAATTTTGGACACTTGCATCATTTTATTTCTGTACAAAATCAACATGAATGATGAAGAATCTGATCACAAGGCCTCACAAGTTAAGAAGCCTATCACTTAGGCTTGTGATTTTTAAAGGTGCAATTTCAAAACTTCAATTTTGTTTCAAGGCTTTCAAGAGATGCATTGAGGTGGCATGTACTGAGTCATTGTTAATTAAAGGAGTCAAGCCTTATCTCTGCATCAGAAGACTCATAGCCTGAACACTACTCTCAAGTCAATGGCTAGAGGAGACTTGAGATTCTTTTGCACAACCATTGGATAATAGGGTGATCAACCCCCAATCACTATTAATCCCAAAACAAACTTGATCTACTATAAATAGGGATCCTTTATGATCAGTTTGAGTACACCAAAGCATAACAACACATGCTCTTCTTCATTTCACTCTCAAAAACCAGAAATTGCTTCCTTTTTAACTAACATGCAAATTTTTCAATAGGAAGCACTTCTATTAAAACCAATGGGGTAGACACATCATATACATCATATGTAAGCTATCCAAACACTTCTCACACATCTGAAACCTCAGAATCACAAAGCTCAAAATCAAACTCAGGTTTGTTTGCAGTTGAGTTTCCACAAAGTGATCCAGGTTGTTTCAATCCATTCTAAGCTTCCAAACACCTTACATAAGGTCCATTGAAGCTGTCCAAGTCATCAAACAACATTTGTAACACCTCCAACACACAATTTGATTTCTTCTTGCAAGAGGTAAGCCTGATCTTTGAAACTCTATGATCTATGCATCATAAATGTGTTTTCAATTTACAAACATGTTTCTGCACTTATGTAGAGTGTTTCTATCAAACCCTAACTTTTGACCACAAGATTTACCATCATTGTGAAAATCATCACCATAATGTAGATGTACCTTCATACCTCATCAATCCTCTCAAATATTGTTGAGTATTCACTACAATCAAGAATTAGGGGTTTGAACCCTCTCAGAGTACTCAGACAGAGGATCAATCAAGAATCGACATGATCCTCAACTTGTAAAACCTCTAAAACATCCATGAAGGATCAAGGGGTCTCCCACATCAAGAATTAAGCATGAAAATTCAATCTCTTAAGTTAATCAAGCCTCAAGATCATCAGTGTCACCAAATTAGGGTTTTGGTTGACCAAGGCCTCCAGGGAGAATTCTTCATCTAGGTATGGGCTAATACTTCAAAACATGATCCAAGAAGCTCAAAGGTACCTCATGGACCCAATCACAAGTTCAAAGTAGCCTCAGGGAACGCATTCATTAAAAATCTAGAATTAGGGTTTCTTGACCTAATTCACCCTTAAGTTGACTTTTGAAGCAAGGCATGAGCCAAGACCTCAAGAAGTGTCTTGAAGACCTCTAATACATCATATTGATAGATTTACAAGATTGGATTGATTCAAGGAACTTGGTTCATAAGCAATACAAGGATTCAAATTCATTTGGACCAATTAGGGTTTTCTAATGAAAAATCAACTCTACCTTTGACTTTTGACCAAGACATAATCCCAAACCTTGGGGCATGATTCAAGACACTCTAAAACACTTATGGAATCCATCGATTAAGTTTGAATTAGGTCAAGAACTTGATTTCATAGAGGATCACAAAGGTTGAAATTCATCTGACAAAAAGTCAACTGTGCCAAAAAATCAAGTTTGACTTTTTGAATTTCTTGACAAACAAGGTTTCCCTAAGTCAAAAACAATGTTAAATTATGGTTTCGATCATCATCCATCAAGTAAAATCAAGAAAAGTAGGGTTACTTGCAAAAGGGGCAACCTTAAGAAACATGAATTTTCACTAAGTCATGAAAAAAACTGATTTTTACCCAACTTTGCAAGGCCATAAGTTGTGATCCAAGTAACCTTTTTTTTCCATCCAAAGCTCAATTGAAAGCTCTCATTACATACTTCAAGATTGTCAACTACAACATATTTCAAATCCTTCTGGATTCTGAGTTATGGATTGATCAAAATCACAAGAATTGGAAAATGGACATTTTTCAAACAGCGAAATTTTGGACAGAATCTGTTTGCATCTTTTTTCCAACTTTGGGGCCATTTTTCATTATGATCCAAGATAATTCAAGACCAAAGTTAAACATCAAAGTTGAAGTATTATAAAGGGGCTTTCTAAAAAGTACAAGAGCCTCCCATGATTCAACTTGAGCAAGAAGTTATAAGCCTTCAAAAATGTCACTTTTCACCCTGCCTACACAATAGCATTGGTACATTACTTGTATTCCACAATTTCTTGAGCCAATTTTGGACACTTGCATCATTTTATTTCTGTCCAAAATCAACATGAATGATGAAGAATCTGATCACAAGGCCTCACAAGTTAAGAAGCTTATCACTTAGGCATGTGATTTTTAAAGGTGCAATTTCAAAACTTCAATTTTGTTTCAAGGCATTCAAGAGATGTATTGAGGTGGCATGTACTGAGTCATTGTTAATTAAAGGAGTCAAGCCTTATCTCTGCATCAGAAGACTCATAGCCTGAACACTACTCTCAAGTCAATGGCTAGAGGAGACTTGATATTCTTTTGCACAACCATTGGATAATAGGGTGATCAACCCCCAATCACTATTAATCCCAAAACAAACTTGATCTACTATAAATAGGGATCCTTTATGATCAGTTTGAGTACACCAAAGCATAACAACACATGCCCTTCTTCATTTCACTCTCAAAAACCAGAAATTGCTTCCTTTTTAACTAACATGCAAATTTTTCAATAGGAAGCACTTCTATTAAAACCAATGGGTTAGACACATCATATACTTCATATGTAAGATACCCAAACACTTCTCACACATCTGAAACCTTAGAATCACAAAGCTCAAAATCAAACTCAGGTTTGTTTGCAGTTGAGTTACCACAAAGTGATCCAGGTTGTTTCAATCCATTCCAAGCTTCCAAACACCTTACATAAGGTCCATTGAAGCTGTCCAAGTCATCAAACAACATTTGTAACACCTCCAACACACAATTTGATTTCTTCTTGCAAGAGGTAAGCCTAATCTCTGAAACTCTATGATCTATGCATCATAAATGTGTTTTCAAGTTACAAACATGTTTCTGCACTTATGTAGAGTGTTTCTGTCATACCCTAAATTTTGACCACAAGATTTACCATCATTGCGAAAATCATCACCATAATGTAGATGTACCTTCATACCTCATCATCAATCCTCTCAAATATTGTTGAGTATTCACTACAATCAAGAATTAGGGGTTTGAACCCTCTCAGAGTACTCAGACAGAGGATCAATCAAGAATCGACATGATCCTCAACTGGTAAAGCCTCTAAAACATCCATGAAGGATCAAGGGGTCTCCCACATCAAGAATTAAGCATGAAAATTCAACCTCTTAAGTTAATCAAGCCTCAAGATCATCAGTGTCACCAAATTAGGGTTTTGGTTGACCAAGGCCTCCAGGGAGAATTCTTCATCTAGGTATGGGCTAATACTTCAAAACATGATCCAAGAAGCTTAAAGGTACCTCATGGACCCAATCACAAGTTCAAAGTAGCCTCAGGGAACGCATTCATCAAAAATCAGGAATTAGGGTTTCTTGACCTAATTCACCCTTAAGTTGACTTTTGAAGCAAGGCATGAGCCAAGACCTCAAGAAGTGTCTTGAAGACCTCTAATACATCATATTGATCGATTTACAAGATTGGATTGATTCAAGGAACTTGGTTCATAAGCAATACAAGGATTCAAATTCATTTGGACCAATTAGGGTTTTCTAATGAAAAATCAACTCTACCTTTGACTTTTGACCAAGACATAATCCCAAACCTTGGGGCATGATTCAAGACACTCTAAAACACTTATGGAATCCATCGATTAAGTTTGAATTAGGTCAAGAACTTGATTTCATAGAGGATCACAAAGGTTGAAATTCATCTGACAAAAAGTCAACTGTGCCAAAAAATCAAGTTTGACTTTTTGAATTTCTTGACAAACAAGGTTTCCCTAAGTAAAAAACAATGTTAAATTATGGTTTCGATCATCATCCATCAAGTAAAATCAAGAAAAGTAGGGTTACTTGCAAAAGGGGCAACCTTAAGAAACATGAATTTTCACTAAGTCATGAAAAAAACTGATTTTTACCCAACTTTGCAAGGCCATAAGTTGTGATCCAAGTAACCTTTTTTTTCCATCCAAAGCTCAATTGAAAGCTCTCATTACATACTTCAAGATTGTCAACTACAACATATTTCAAATCCTTCTGGATTCTGAGTTATGGATTGATCAAAATCACAAGAATTGGAAAATGGACATTTTTCAAACAGCGAAATTTTGGACAGAATCTGTTTGCATCTTTTTTCCAACTTTGGGGCCATTTTTCATTATGATCCAAGATAATTCAAGACCAAAGTTAAACATCAAAGTTGAAGTATTATAAAGGGGCTTTCTAAAAAGTACAAGAGCCTCCCATGATTCAACTTGAGCAAGAAGTTATAAGCCTTCAAAAATGTCACTTTTCACCCTGCCTACACAATAGCATTGGTACATTACTTGTATTCCACAATTTCTTGAGCCAATTTTGGACACTTGCATCATTTTATTTCTGTCCAAAATCAACATGAATGATGAAGAATCTGATCACAAGGCCTCACAAGTTAAGAAGCTTATCACTTAGGCATGTGATTTTTAAAGGTGCAATTTCAAAACTTCAATTTTGTTTCAAGGCATTCAAGAGATGTATTGAGGTGGCATGTACTGAGTCATTGTTAATTAAAGGAGTCAAGCCTTATCTCTGCATCAGAAGACTCATAGCCTGAACACTACTCTCAAGTCAATGGCTAGAGGAGACTTGATATTCTTTTGCACAACCATTGGATAATAGGGTGATCAACCCCCAATCACTATTAATCCCAAAACAAACTTGATCTACTATAAATAGGGATCCTTTATGATCAGTTTGAGTACACCAAAGCATAACAACACATGCCCTTCTTCATTTCACTCTCAAAAACCAGAAATTGCTTCCTTTTTAACTAACATGCAAATTTTTCAATAGGAAGCACTTCTATTAAAACCAATGGGTTAGACACATCATATACTTCATATGTAAGATACCCAAACACTTCTCACACATCTGAAACCTTAGAATCACAAAGCTCAAAATCAAACTCAGGTTTGTTTGCAGTTGAGTTACCACAAAGTGATCCAGGTTGTTTCAATCCATTCCAAGCTTCCAAACACCTTACATAAGGTCCATTGAAGCTGTCCAAGTCATCAAACAACATTTGTAACACCTCCAACACACAATTTGATTTCTTCTTGCAAGAGGTAAGCCTAATCTCTGAAACTCTATGATCTATGCATCATAAATGTGTTTTCAAGTTACAAACATGTTTCTGCACTTATGTAGAGTGTTTCTGTCATACCCTAAATTTTGACCACAAGATTTACCATCATTGCGAAAATCATCACCATAATGTAGATGTACCTTCATACCTCATCATCAATCCTCTCAAATATTGTTGAGTATTCACTACAATCAAGAATTAGGGGTTTGAACCCTCTCAGAGTACTCAGACAGAGGATCAATCAAGAATCGACATGATCCTCAACTGGTAAAGCCTCTAAAACATCCATGAAGGATCAAGGGGTCTCCCACATCAAGAATTAAGCATGAAAATTCAACCTCTTAAGTTAATCAAGCCTCAAGATCATCAGTGTCACCAAATTAGGGTTTTGGTTGACCAAGGCCTCCAGGGAGAATTCTTCATCTAGGTATGGGCTAATACTTCAAAACACGATCCAAGAAGCTTAAAGGTACCTCATGGACCCAATCACAAGTTCAAAGTAGCCTCAGGGAACGCATTCATCAAAAATCAGGAATTAGGGTTTCTTGACCTAATTCACCCTTAAGTTGACTTTTGAAGCAAGGCATGAGCCAAGACCTCAAGAAGTGTCTTGAAGACCTCTAATACATCATATTGATCGATTTACAAGATTGGATTGATTCAAGGAACTTGGTTCATAAGCAATACAAGGATTCAAATTCATTTGGACCAATTAGGGTTTTCTAATGAAAAATCAACTCTACCTTTGACTTTTGACCAAGACATAATCCCAAACCTTGGGGCATGATTCAAGACACTCTAAAACACTTATGGAATCCATCGATTAAGTTTGAATTAGGTCAAGAACTTGATTTCATAGAGGATCACAAAGGTTGAAATTCATCTGACAAAAAGTCAACTGTGCCAAAAAATCAAATTTGACTTTTTGAATTTCTTGACAAATAAGGTTTCCCTAAGTCAAAAACAATGTTAAATTATGGTTTCGATCATCATCCATCAAGTAAAATCAAGAAAAGTAGGGTTACTTGCAAAAGGGGCAACCTTAAGAAACATGAATTTTCACTAAGTCATGAAAAAAACTGATTTTTACCCAACTTTGCAAGGCCATAACTTGTGATCCAAGTAACCTTTTTCTTCCATCCAAAGCTCAATTGAAAGCTCTCATTACATACTTCAAGATTGTCAACTAAAACATATTTCAAATCCTTCTGGATTCTGAGTTATGGATTGATCAAAATCACAAGAATTGGAAAATGGACATTTTTCAAACAGTGAAATTTTGGATAGAATCTGTTTGCATCTTTTTTCCAACTTTGGGGCCATTTTTCATTATGATCCAAGATAATTCAAGACCAAAGTTAAACATCAAAGTTGAAGTATTATAAATGGGCTTTCTAAAAAGTACAAGAGCCTCCCATGATTCAACTTGAGCAAGAAGTTATAAGCCTTCAAAAATGTCACTTTTCACCCTGCCTACACAATAGCATTGGTACATAACTTGTATTCCACAATTTCTTGAGCCAATTTTGGACACTTGCATCATTTTATTTCTGTCCAAAATCAACATGAATGTTGAAGAATCTGATCACAAGGACTCACAAGTTAAGAAGCTTATCACTTAGGCATGTGATTTATAAAGGTGCAATTTCAAAACTTCAATTTTGTTTCAAGGCATTCAAGAGATGCATTGAGGTGGCATGTACTGAGTCATTGTTAATTAAAGGAGTCAAGCCTTATCTCTGCATCAGAAGACTCATAGCCTGAACACTACTCTCAAGTCAATGGCTAGAGGAGACTTGATATTCTTTTGCACAACCATTGGATAATAGGGTGATCAACCCCCAATCACTATTAATCCCAAAACAAACTTGATCTACTATAAATAGGGATCCTTTATGATCAGTTTGAGTACACCAAAGCATAACAACACATGCCCTTCTTCCTTTCACTCTCAAAAACCAGAAATTGCTTCCTTTTTAACTAACATGCAAATTTTTCAATAGGAAGCACTTCTATTAAAACCAATGGGGTAGACACATCATATACATCATATGTAAGATATCTAAACACTTCTCACACATTTGAAACCTTAGAATCACAAAGCTCAAAATCAAACTCAGGTGTGTTTGCAGTTGAGTTTCCACAAAGTGATCCAGGTTGTTTCAATCCATTCCAAGCTTCCAAACACCTTACATAAGGTCCATCGAAGCTGTCCAAGTCATCAAACAACATTTGTAACACCTCCAACACACAATTTGATTTCTTCTTGCAAGAGGTAAGCCTAATCTCTGAAACTCTATGATCTATGCATCATAAATGTGTTTTCAAGTTACAAACATGTTTCTGCACTTATGTAGAGTGTTTCTGTCATACCCTAAATTTTGACCACAAGATTTACCATCATTGTGAAAATCATCACCATAATGTAGATGTACCTTCATACCTCATCAATCCTCTAAAAGATTGTTGAGTATTCACTACAATCAAGAATTAGGGGTTTGAACCCTCTCAGAGTACTCAGACAGAGGATCAATCAAGAATCGACATGATCCTCAACTTGTAAAACCTCTAAAACATCCATGAAGGATCAAGGGGTCTCCCACATCAAGAATTAAGCATGAAAATTCAACCTCTTAAGTTAATCAAGCCTCAAGATCATCAGTGTCACCAAATTAGGGTTTTGGTTGACCAAGGCCTCCAGGGAGAATTCTTCATCTAGGTATGGGCTAATACTTCAAAACATGATCCAAGAAGCTCAAAGGTACCTCATGGACCCAATCACAAGTTCAAAGTAGCCTCAGGGAACGCATTCATAAAAAATCAGGAATTAGGGTTTCTTGACCTAATTCACCCTTAAGTTGACTTTTGAAGCAAGGCATGAGCGAAGACCTCAAGAAGTGTCTTGAAGACCTCTAATAAATCATATTGATCGATTTACAAGATTGGATTGATTCAAGGAACTTGGTTTATAAGCAATACAAGGATTCAAATTCATTTGGACCAATTAGGGTTTTCTAATGAAAAATCAACTCTACCTTTGACTTTTGACCAAGACATAATCCCAAACCTTGGGGCATGATTCAAGACACTCTAAAACACTTATGGAATCTATCGATTAAGTTTGAATTAGGTCAAGAACTTGATTTCATAGAGGACCACAAAGTTTGAAATTCATCTGACAAAAAGTCAACTGTGCCAAAAAATCAAGTTTGACTTTTTGAATTTCTTGACAAACAATGTTTCCCTAAGTAAAAAACAATGTTAAATTATGGTTTCGATCATCATCCATCAAGTAAAATCAAGAAAAGTAGGGTTACTTGCAAAAGGGGCAAACTTAAGAAACATGAATTTTCACTAAGTCATGAAAAAAACTGATTTTTACCCAACTTTGCAAGGCCATAACTTGTGATCCAAGTAACCTTTTTCTTCCATCCAAAGCTCAATTGAAAGCTCTCATTACATACTTCAAGATTGTCAACTACAACATATTTCAAATCCTTCTGGATTCTGAGTTATGGATTGATCAAAATCACAAGAATTGGAAAATGGACATTTTTCAAACAGTGAAATTTTGGACATAATCTGTTTGCATATTTTTTCCAACTTTGGGGCCATTTTTCATTATGATCCAAGATAATTCAAGACCAAAGTTAAACATCAAAGTTGAAGTATTATAAAGGGGCTTTCTAAAAAGTACAAGAGCCTCCCATGATTCAACTTGAGCAAGAAGTTATAAGCCTTCAAAAATGTCACTTTTCACCCTGCCTACACAATAGCATTGGTACATAACTTGTATTCCACGATTTCTTGAGCCAATTTTGGACACTTGCATCATTTTATTTCTGTCCAAAATCAACATGAATGATGAAGAATCTGATCACAAGGCCTCAAAAGTTAAGAAGCTTATCGCTTAGGCATGTGATTTTTAAAGATGCAATTTCAAAACTTCAATTTTGTTTCAAGTCATTTAAGAGATGCATTGAGGTGGCATGTACTGAGTCATTGTTAAATAAAGGAGTCAAGCCTTATCTCTGCATCAGAAGACTCATAGCTTGAACACTACCCTCAAGTCAATGGCTAGAGGAGACTTGAGATTCTTTTGCACAACCATTGGATAATAGGGTGATCAACCCCCAATCACTATTAATCCCAAAACAAACTTGATCTACTATAAATAGGGATCTTTTATGATCAGTTTGAGTACACCAAAGCATAACAACACATGCCCTTCTTCATTTCACTCTCAAAAACCAGAAATTGCTTCCTTTTTAACTAACATGCAAATTTTTCAATAGGAAGCACTTCTATTAAAACCAATGGGGTAGACACATCATATACATCATATGTAAGATATCTAAACACTTCTCACACATCTGAAACCTTAGAATCACAAAGCTCAAAATCAAACTCAGGTTTGTTTGCAGTTGAGTTTCCACAAAGTGATCCAGGTTGTTTCAATCCATTCCAAGCTTCCAAACACCTTACATAAGGTCCATCGAAGCTGTCCAAGTCATCAAACAACATTTGTAACACCTCCAACACACAATTTGATTTCTTCTTGCAAGAGGTAAGCCTAATCTCTGAAACTCTATGATCTATGCATCATAAATGTGTTTTCAAGTTACAAACATGTTTCTGCACTTATGTAGAGTGTTTCTGTCATACCCTAAATTTTGACCACAAGATTTACCATCATTGTGAAAATCATCACCATAATGTAGATGTACCTTCATACCTCATCAATCCTCTAAAAGATTGTTGAGTATTCACTACAATCAAGAATTAGGGGTTTGAACCCTCTCAGAGTACTCAGACAGAGGATCAATCAAGAATCGACATGATCCTCAACTTGTAAAACCTCTAAAACATCCATGAAGGGTCAAGGGGTCTCCCAAATCAAGAATTAAGCCTGAAAATTCAACCTCTAAAGGTAATCAAGCCTCAAGATCATCAGTGTCACCAAATTAGGGTTTTCGTTGACCAAGGCCTCCAGGGAGAATTCTTCATCTAGGTATGGGCTAATACTTCAAAACATGATCCAAGAAGCTCAAAGGTACCTCATGGACCCAATCACAAGTTCAAAGTAGCCTCAGGGAACGCATTCATCAAAAATCAGGAATTAGGGTTTCTTGACCTAATTCACCCTTAAGTTGACTTTTGAAGCAAGGCATGAGCCAAGACCTCAAGAAGTGTCTTGAAGACCTCTAATACATCATATTGATCGATTTACAAGATTGGATTGATTCAAGGAACTTGGTTCAAAAGCAATACAAGGATTCAAATTCATTTGGACCAATTCGGGTTTTCTAATGAAAAGTCAACTCTACCTTTGACTTTTGACCAAGACATAATCCCAAACCTTGGGGCATGATTCAAGACACTCTAACACACTTATGGAATCCATCGATTAAGTTTGAATTAGGTCAAGAACTTGATTTCATAGAGGATCACACAGTTTGAAATTCATCTGACAAAAAGTCAACTGTGCCAAAAAATCAAGTTTGACTTTTTGAATTTCTTGACAAACAAGGTTTCCCTAAGTCAAAAACAATTTTAAATTATGGTTTCGATCTTCATCCATCAAGTAAAATCAAGAAAAGTAGGGTTACTTGCAAAAGCGGCAACCTTAAGAAACATGAATTTTCACTAAGTCATGAAAGAAACAGATTTTTACCCAACTTTGCAAGGCCATAACTTGTGATCCAAGTAACCTTTTTCTTCCATCCAAAGCTCAATTGAAAGCTCTCATTACATACTTCAAGATTGTCAACTACAACATATTTCAAATCCTTCTGGATTCTGAGTTATGGATTGATCAAAATCACAAGAATTGGAAAATGGACATTTTTCAAACAGTGAAATTTTGGACAGAATCTGTTTGCATTTTTTTTCCAACTTTGGGGCCATTTTTCATTATGATCCAAGATAATTCAAAACCAAAGTTAAACATCAAAGTTGAAGTATTATAAAGGGGCTTTCTAAAAAGTACAAGAGCCTCCCATGATTCAACTTGAGCAAGAAGTTATAAGCCTTAAAAAATGTCACTTTTCACCCTGCCTACACAATAGCATTGGTACATAACTTGTATTCCACGATTTCTTGAGCCAATTTTGGACACTTGCATAAATCAACATGAATGATGAAGAATCTGATCACAAGGCCTCACAAGTTAAGAAGCCTATCAGTTAGGCATGTGATTTTTAAAGATGCAATTTCAAAACTTCAATTTTGTTTAAAGTCATTTAAGAGATGCATTGAGGTGGCATGTACTGAGTCATTGTTAAATAAAGGAGTCAAGCCTTGTCTCTGCATCAGAAGACTCATTGCCTGAACACTACCCTCAAGTCAATGGCTAGAGGAGACTTGAGATTCTTTTGCACAACCATTGGATAATAGGGTTAGCAACCCCCAATCACTATTAATCCCAAAACAAACTTGATCTACTATAAATAGGGATCCTTTATGATCAGTTTTAGTACACCAAAGCATAACAACACATGCTCTTCTTCATTTCACTCTCAAAAACCAGAAATTGCTTCCTTTTCAACTAACATGCAAATTTTTCAATAGGAAGCACTTCTATTAAAACCAATGGGGTAGACACATCATATGTAAGCAATCCAAACACTTCTCACACATCTGAAACCTCATAATTACAAAGCTCAAAATCAAACTCAGGTTTGTTTGCAGTTGAGTTTCCACAAAGTGATCCAGGTTGTTTCAATCCATTCCAAGCTTCCAAACACCTTACATAAGGTCCATTGAAGCTGTCCAAGTCATCAAACAACATTTGTAACACCTCCAACACACAGTTTGATTTCTTCTTGCAAGAGGTAAGCCTGATCTCTGAAACTGTATGATCTATGCATCATAAACGTGTTTTCAAGTTACAAACATGTTTCTGCACTTATGTAGAGTGTTTCTGTCATACCCTAAATTTTGACCACAAGATTTACCATCATTGTGAAAATCATCACCACAATGTAGATGTACCTTCATACCTCATCAATCCTCTCAAAGATTGTTGAGTATTCACTACAATCAAGAATTAGGGGTTTGAACCCTCTCAGAGTACTCAGACAAAGGATCAATCAAGAATCGACATGATCCTCAACTTGTAAAACATCTAAAACATCCATGAAGGATCAAGGGGTCTCCCACATCTAGAATTAAGCATGAAAATTCAACCACTCAAGTTAATCAAGCCTCAAGATCATCAGTGTCACCAAATTAGGGTTTTGGTTGACCAAGGCCTCCAGGAAGAATTCTTCATCTAGGTATGGGATAATACTTCAAAACATGATCCAAGAAGCTCAAAGGTACCTCATGGACCCAATCACAAGTTCAAAGTAGCCTCAGGGGACGCATTCATCAAAAATCAGGAATTAGGGTTTCTTGACCTAATTCACCCTTAATTTGACTTTTGAAGCAAGGCATGAGCCAAGACCTCAGGAAGTGTCTTGAAGACCTCTAATACATCATATTGATCGATTTACAAGATTGGATTGATTCAAGGAACTTGGTTCATAAGCAATACAAGGATTCAAATTCATCTGGACCAATTAGGGTTTTCTAATGAAAAGTCAACTCTACCTTTGACTTTTGACCAAGACATAATCCCAAACCTTGGGGCATGATTCAAGACCCTCTAAAACACTTATGGAATCCATCGATTAAGTTTGAATTAGGTCAAGAACTTGATTTCATAGAGGATCACAAAGTTTGAAATTCATCTGACAAAAAGTCAACTATGCCAAAAAATCAAGTTTGACTTTTTGAATTTCTTGACAAAGAAGGTTTCCCTAAGTCAAAAACAATGTTAAATTATGGTTTCGATCATCATCCATCAAGAAAAATCAAGAAAAGTAGGGTTACTTGCAAAAGGGGCAACCTTAAGAAACATGAATTTTCACTAAGTCATGAAAAAAAGAGATTTTTACCCAACTTTGCAAGGCAATAACTTGTGATCCAAGTAACCTTTTTCTTCCATCGAAAGCTCAAATGAAAGCTCTCATTACATATTTCAAGATTTTCAACTACAACATATTTCAAATCCTTCTTATTCTGAGTTATGGATTGATCAAAATCACAAGAATTGGAAAATGGACATTTTTCAAACAGTGAAATTTTGGACAGAATCTGTTTGCATTTTTTTTCCAACTTTGGGGCCATTTTTCATTATGATCCAAGATAATTCAAGACCAAAGTTAAACATCAGAGTTGAAGTATTATAAAGGGGCTTTCTAAAAAGTACAAGAGCCTCCCATGATTCAACTTGAGCAAGAAGTTATAAGCCTTCAAAAATGTCACTTTTCACCCTGCCTACACAATAGCATTGGTACATAACTTGTATTCCACGATTTCTTGAGCCAATTTTGGACACTTGCATCATTTTATTTCTGTCCAAAATCAACATGAATGATGAAGAATCTGATCACAAGGACTCACAAGTTAAGAAGCCTATCACTTAGGCATGTGATTTTTAAAGATGCAATTACAAAACTTCAATTTTGTTTCAAGGCATTCAAGAGATGCATTGAGGTGGCATGTACTGAGTCATTGTTAAGTAAAGGAGTCAAGCCTTATCTCTGCATCAGAAGACTCATAGCCTGAACACTACCCTCAAGTCAATGGCTAGAGGAGACTTGAGATTCTTTTGTACAACCATTGGATAATAGGGTGATCAACCCCCAATCACTATTAATCCCAAAACAAACCTGATCTACTATAAATAGGGATCCTTTATGATCAGTTTGAGTACACCAAAGCATAACAACACATGCTCTTCTTCATTTCACTCTCAAAAACCAGAAATTGCTTCCTTTTCAACTAACATGCAAATTTTTCAATAGGAAGCACTTCTATTAAAACCAATGGGGTAGACACATCATATACGTCATATGTAAGCTATCCAAACACTTCTCATACATCTGAAACCTCAGAATCACAAAGCTCAAAATCAAACTCAGGTTTGTTCGCAGTTGAGTTTCCACAAAGTGATCCAGGTTGTTTCAATCCATTCCAAGCTTCCAAACACCTTACATAAGGTCCATTGAAGCTGTCCAAGTCATCAAACAACATTTGTAACACCTCCAACACACAATTTGATTTCTTCTTGCAAGAGGTAAGCCTGATCTCTGAAACTCTATGATCTATGCATCATAAATGTGTTTTCAAGTTACAAACATGTTTCTGCACTTATGTAGAGTGTTTCTGTCATACCCTAAATTTTGACCACAAGATTTACCATCATTGTCAAAATCATCACCACAATGTAGATGTACCTTCATACCTCATCAATCCTCTCAAAGATTGTTGAGTATTCACTAAAATCAAGAATTAGGGGTTTGAACCCTCTTAGAGTACTCAGACAGAGGATCAATCAAGAATAGACATGATCCTCAACTTGTGAAACCTCTAAAACATCCATGAAGGATCAAGGGGTCTCCCACATCAAGAATTAAGCATGAAAATTCAACCTCTCAAGTTAATCAAGCCTCAAGATCATCAGTGTCACCAAATTAGGGTTTTGGTTGACCAAGGCCTACAGGGAGAATTCTTCGTCTAGGTATGGGCTAAAACTTTAAAACATGATCCAAGAAGCTCAAAAGGACCGCATGGACCCAATCACAAGTTCAAAGTAGCCTCAGGGGACAGATTCATCAAAAATCAGGAATTAGGGTTTCTTGACCTAATTCACCCTTAAGTTGACATTTGAAGCAAGGCATGAGCCAATACCTCAAGAAGTGTCTTGAAGACCTCTAATACATCATATTGATCGATTTACAAGATTGGATTGATTCAAGGAACTTGGTTCATAAGCAATACAAGGATTCAAATTCATCTGGACCAATTAGGGTTTTCTAATGAAAAGTCAACTCTACCTTTGACTGTTGACCAAGACATAATCCCAAACCTTGGGGCATGATTCAAGACACTCTAAAACACTTATGGAATCCATCGATTAAGTTTGAATTAGGTCAAGAACTGGATTTCATAGAGGATCACAAAGTTTGAAATTCATCTGACAAAAAGTCAACTGTGCCAAAAAATCAAGTTTGACTTTTTGAATTTCTTGACAAACAAGGTTTCCCTAAGTCAAAAACAATGTTAAATTATGGTTTCGATCATCATCCATCAAGAAAAATCAAGAAAAGTAGGGTTACTTGCAAAAGGGGTAACCTTAAGAAACATGAATTTTCACTAAGTCATGAAAAAAACTGATTTTTACCCAACTTTGCAAGGCCATAATTTGTGATCCAAGTAACCTTTTTCTTCCATCCAAAGCTCAATTGAAAGCTCTCATTACATATTTCAAGATTTTCAACTACAACATATTTCAAATCCTTCTTATTCTGAGTTATGGATTGATCAAAATCACAAGAATTGGAAAATGGACATTTTTCAAACAGTGAAATTTTGGACAGAATCTGTTTGCATTTTTTTTCCAACTTTGGGGCCATTTTTCATTATGATCCAAGATAATTCAAGACCAAAGTTAAACATCAGAGTTGAAGTATTATAAAGGGGCTTTCTAAAAAGTACAAGAGCCTCCCATGATTCAACTTGAGCAAGAAGTTATAAGCCTTCAAAAATGTCACTTTTCACCCTGCCTACACAATAGCATTGGTACATAACTTGTATTCCACGATTTCTTGAGCCAATTTTGGACACTTGCATCATTTTATTTCTGTCCAAAATCAACATGAATGATGAAGAATCTGATCACAAGGACTCACAAGTTAAGAAGCCTATCACTTAGGCATGTGATTTTTAAAGATGCAATTACAAAACTTCAATTTTGTTTCAAGGCATTCAAGAGATGCATTGAGGTGGCATGTACTGAGTCATTGTTAATTAAAGGAGTCAAGCCTTATCTCTGCATCAGAAGACTCATAGCCTGAACACTACCCTGAAGTCAATGGCTAGAGGAGACTTGAGATTCTTTTGCACAACCATTGGATAATAGGGTGATCAACCCCCAATCACTATTAATCCCAAAACAAACTTGATCTACTATAAATAGGGATCCTTTATGATCAGTTTGAGTACACCAAAGCATAACAACACATGCTCTTCTTCATTTCACTCTCAAAAACCAGAAATTGCTTCCTTTTCAACTAACATGCAAATTTTTCAATAGGAAGCACTTCTATTAAAACCAATGGGGTAGACACATCATATGTAAGCAATCCAAACACTTCTCACACATCTGAAACCTCAGAATTACAAAGCTCAAAATCAAACTCAGGTTTGTTTGCAGTTGAGTTTCCACAAAGTGATCCAGGTTGTTTCAATCCATTCCAAGCTTCCAAACACCTTACATAAGGTCCATTGAAGCTGTCCAAGTCATCAAACAACATTTGTAACACCTCCAACACACAGTTTGATTTCTTCTTTCAAGAGGTAAGCCTGATCTCTGAAACTGTATGATCTATGCATCATAAACGTGTTTTCAAGTTACAAACATGTTTCTGCACTTATGTAGAGTGTTTCTGTCATACCCTAAATTTTGACCACAAGATTTAGCATCATTGTGAAAATCATCACCACAATGTAGATGTACCTTCATACCTCATCAATCCTCTCAAAGATTGTTGAGTATTCACTACAATTAAGAATTAGGGGTTTGAACCCTCTCAGAGTACTCAGACAAAGGATCAATCAAGAATCGACATGATCCTCAACTTGTAAAACATCTAAAACATCCATGAAGGATCAAGGGGTCTCCCACATCAAGAATTAAGCATGAAAATTCAACCTCTCAAGTTAATCAAGCCTCAAGATCATCAGTGTCACCAAATTAGGGTTTTGGTTGACCAAGGCCTCCAGGCAGAATTCTTCTTCTAGGTATGGGCTAATACTTCAAAACATGATCCAAGAAGCTCAAAGGTACCTCATGGACCCAATCACAAGTTCAAAGTAGCCTCAGGGGACGCATTCATCAAAAATCAGGAATTAGGGTTTCTTGACCTAATTCACCCTTAATTTGACTTTTGAAGCAAGGCATGAGCCAAGACCTCAAGAAGTGTCTTGAAGACCTCTAATACATCATATGGATCGATTTACAAGATTGGATTTATTCAAGGAACTTGGTTCATAAGCAATACAAGGATTCAAATTCATCTGGACCAATTAGGGTTTTCTAATGAAAAGTCAACTCTACTTTTGACTTTTGACCAAGACATAATCCCAAACCTTGGGGCATGATTCAAGACCCTCTAAAACACTTATGGAATCCATCGATTAAGTTTGAATTAGGTCAAGAACTTGATTTCATAGAGGATCACAAAGTTTGAAATTCATCTGACAAAAAGTCAACTATGCCAAGAAATCAACTATGCCAAAAAATCAAGTTTGACTTTTTGAATTTCTTGACAAAGAAGGTTTCCCTAAGTCAAAAACAATGTTAAATTATGGTTTCGATCATCATCCATCAAGAAAAATCAAGAAAAGTAGGGTTACTTGCAAAAGGGGTAACCTTAAGAAACATGAATTTTCACTAAGTCATGAAAAAAACTAATTTTTACCCAACTTTGCAAGGCCATAACTTGTGATCCAAGTAACCTTTTTCTTCCATCCAAAGCTCAATTGAAAGCTCTCATTAATTACTTCAAGATTGTCAACTACTACATATTTCAAATCCTTCTGGTTTCTGAGTTATGGATTGATCAAAATCACAAGAATTGGAAAATGGACATTTTTCAAACAATGAAATTTTGGAAGAATCTGTTTGCATCTTTTTTCCAAATTTGGGGCCATTTTTCATTATGATCCAAGATAATTCAAGACCAAAGTTAAACATCAAAGTTGAAGTACTATAAAGGGGCTTTCTATAAAGTACAAGAGCCTCCCATGATTCAACTTGAGCAAGAAGTTATAAGCCTTCAAAAATGTCACTTTTCACCCTGCCTACACAATAGCATTGGCACATAACTTGTATTCCACGATTTCTTGAGCCAATTTTGGACACTTGCATCATTTTATTTTTGTCCAAAATCAACATGAATGATGAAGAATATGATCACAAGGCCTCAGAAGTTAAGAAGCCTATCACTTAGGCATGTGATTTTTAAAGATGCAATTTCAAAACTTCAATTTTGTTTCAAGGCATTCAAGAGATGCATTGAGGTGGCATGTACTGAGTCATTGTTAAGTAAAGGAGTCAAGCCTTATCTCTGCATCAGAAGACTCATAGCCTGAACATTACCCTCAAGTCAATGGCTAGAGGAGACTTGAGATTCTTTTGTACAACCATTGGATAATAGGGTGATCAACCCCCAATCATTATTAATCCCAAAACAAACCTGATCTACTATAAATAGGGATCCTTTATGATCAGTTTGAGTACACCAAAGCATAACAACACATGCTCTTCTTCATTTCACTCTCAAAAACCAGAAATTGCTTCCTTTTCAACTAACATGCAAATTTTTCAATAGGAAGCACTTCTATCAAAACCAATTGGGTAGACACATCATATACGTCATATGTAAGCTATCCAAACACTTCTCACACATCTGAAACCTCAGAATCACAAAGCTCAAAATCAAACTCAGGTTTGTTCGCAGTTGAGTTTCCACAAAGTGATCCAGGTTGTTTCAATACATTCCAAGCTTCCAAACACCTTCAATAAGGTCCATTGAAGCTGTCCAAGTCATCAAACAACATTTGTAACACCTCCAACACACAATTTGATTTCTTCTTGCAAGAGGTAAGCCTGATCTCTGAAACTCTATGATCTATGCATCATAAATGTGTTTTCAAGTTACAAACATGTTTCTGCACTTATGTAGAGTGTTTCTGTCATACCCTAAATTTTGACCACAAGATTTACCATCATTGTCAAAATCATCACCACAATGTAGATGTACCTTCATACCTCATCAATCCTCTCAAAGATTGTTGAGTATTCACTAAAATCAAGAATTAGGGGTTTGAACCCTCTCAGAGTACTCAGACAGAGGATCAATCAAGAATAGACATGATCCTCAACTTGTGAAACCTCTAAAACATCCATGAAGGATCAAGGGGTCTCCCACATCAAGAATTAAGCATGAAAATTCAACCTCTCAAGTTAATCAAGCCTCAAGATCATCAGTGTCACCAAATTAGGGTTTTGGTTGACCAAGGCCTACAGGGAGAATTCTTCGTCTAGGTATGGGCTAATACTTCAAAACATGATCCAAGAAGCTCAAAGGGACCTCATGGACCCAATCACAAGTTCAAAGTAGCCTCAGGGGACAGATTCATCAAAAATCAGGAATTAGGGTTTCTTGACCTAATTCACCCTTAAGTTAACATTTGAAGCAAGGCATGAGCCAATACCTCAAGAAGTGTCTTGAAGACCTCTAATACATCATATTGATCGATTTACAAGATTGGATTGATTCAAGGAACTTGGTTCATAAGCAATACAAGGATTCATATTCATCTGGACCAATTAGGGTTTTCTAATGAAAAGTCAACTCTACCTTTGACTGTTGACCAAGACATAATCCCAAACCTTGGGGCATGATTCAAGACACTCTAAAACACTTATGGAATCCATCGATTAAGTTTGAATTAGGTCAAAACTGGATTTCATAGAGGATCACAAAGTTTGAAATTCATCTGACAAAAAGTCAACTGTGCCAAAAAATCAAGTTTGACTTTTTGAATTTCTTGACAAACAAGGTTTCCCTAAGTCAAAAACAATGTTAAATTATGGTTTCGATCATCATCCATCAAGAAAAATCAAGAAAAGTAGGGTTACTTGCAAAAGGGGTAACCTTAAGAAACATGAATTTTCACTAAGTCATGAAAAAAACTAATTTTTACCCAACTTTGCAAGGCCATAACTTGTGATCCAAGTAACCTTTTTCTTCCATCCAAAGCTCAATTGAAAGCTCTCATTAATTACTTCAAGATTGTCAACTACAACATATTTCAAATCCTTCTGGTTTCTGAGTTATGGATTGATCAAAATCACAAGAATTGGAAAATGGACATTTTTCAAACAATGAAATTTTGGAAGAATCTGTTTGCATCTTTTTTCCAAATTTGGGGCCATTTTTCATTATGATCCAAGATAATTCAAGACCAAAGTTAAACATCAAAGTTGAAGTATTATAAAGGGGCTTTCTAAAAAGTACAAGAGCCTCCCATGATTCAACTTGAGCAAGAAGTTATAAGCCTTCAAAAATGTCACTTTTCACCCTGCCTACACAATAGCATTGGTACATAACTTGTATTCCACGATTTCTTGAGCCAATTTTGGACACTTGCATCATTTTATTTTTGTCCAAAATCAACATGAATGATGAAGAATATGATCACAAGGCCTCACAAGTTAAGAAGCCTATCACTTAGGCATGTGATTTTTAAAGATGCAATTTCAAAACTTCAATTTTGTTTCAAGGCATTCAAGAGATGCATTGAGGTGGCATGTACTGAGTCATTGTTAAGTAAAGGAGTCAAGCCTTATCTCTGCATCAGAAGACTCATAGCCTGAACACTACCCTCAAGTCAATGGCTAGAGGAGACTTGAGATTCTTTTGTACAACCATTGGATAATAGGGTGATCAACCCCCAATCATTATTAATCCCAAAACAAACCTGATCTACTATAAATAGGGATCCTTTATGATCAGTTTGAGTACACCAAAGCATAACAACACATGCTCTTCTTCATTTCACTCTCAAAAACCAGAAATTGCTTCCTTTTCAACTAACATGCAAATTTTTCAATAGGAAGCACTTCTATTAAAACCAATTGGGTAGACACATCATATACGTCATATGTAAGCTATCCAAACACTTCTCACACATCTGAAACCTCAGAATCACAAAGCTCAAAATCAAACTCAGGTTTGTTCGCAGTTGAGTTTCCACAAAGTGATCCAGGTTGTTTCAATACATTCCAAGCTTCCAAACACCTTCAATAAGGTCCATTGAAGCTGTCCAAGTCATCAAACAACATTTGTAACACCTCCAACACACAATTTGATTTCTTCTTGCAAGAGGTAAGCCTGATCTCTGAAACTCTATGATCTATGCATCATAAATGTGTTTTCAAGTTACAAACATGTTTCTGCACTTATGTAGAGTGTTTCTGTCATACCCTAAATTTTGACCACAAGATTTACCATCATTGTCAAAATCATCACCACAATGTAGATGTACCTTCATACCTCATCAATCCTCTCAAAGATTGTTGAGTATTCACTAAAATCAAGAATTAGGGGTTTGAACCCTCTCAGAGTACTCAGACAGAGGATCAATCAAGAATAGACATGATCCTCAACTTGTGAAACCTCTAAAACATCCATGAAGGATCAAGGGGTCTCCCACATCAAGAATTAAGCATGAAAATTCAACCTCTCAAGTTAATCAAGCCTCAAGATCATCAGTGTCACCAAATTAGGGTTTTGGTTGACCAAGGCCTACAGGGAGAATTCTTCGTCTAGGTATGGGCTAAAACTTTAAAACATGATCCAAGAAGCTCAAAAGGACCGCATGGACCCAATCACAAGTTCAAAGTAGCCTCAGGGGACAGATTCATCAAAAATCAGGAATTAGGGTTTCTTGACCTAATTCACCCTTAAGTTGACATTTGAAGCAAGGCATGAGCCAATACCTCAAGAAGTGTCTTGAAGACCTCTAATACATCATATTGATTGATTTACAAGATTGGATTGATTCAAGGAACTTGGTTCATAAGCAATACAAGGATTCATATTCATCTGGACCAATTAGGGTTTTCTAATGAAAAGTCAACTCTACCTTTGACTGTTGACCAAGACATAATCCCAAACCTTGGGGCATGATTCAAGACACTCTAAAACACTTATGGAATCCATCGATTAAGTTTGAATTAGGTCAAAACTGGATTTCATAGAGGATCACAAAGTTTGAAATTCATCTGACAAAAAGTCAACTGTGCCAAAAAATCAAGTTTGACTTTTTGAATTTCTTGACAAACAAGGTTTCCCTAAGTCAAAAACAATGTTAAATTATGGTTTCGATCATCATCCATCAAGAAAAATCAAGAAAAGTAGGGTTACTTGCAAAAGGGGTAACCTTAAGAAACATGAATTTTCACTAAGTCATGAAAAAAACTGATTTTTACCCAACTTTGCAAGGCCATAACTTGTGATCCAAGTAACCTTTTTCTTCCATCCAAAGCTCAATTGAAAGCTCTCATTACATATTTCAAGATTTTCAACTACAACATATTTCAAATCCTTCTGATTCTGAGTTATGGATTGATCAAAATCACAAGAATTGGAAAATGGACATTTTTCAAACAGTGAAATTTTAGACAGAATCTGTTTGCATTTTTTTTCCAACTTTGGGGCCATTTTTCATTATGATCCAAGATAATTCAAGACCAAAGTTAAACATCAGAGTTGAAGTATTATAAAGGGGCTTTCTAAAAAGTACAAGAGCCTCCCATGATTCAACTTGAGCAAGAAGTTATAAGCCTTCAAAAATGTCACTTTTCACCCTGCCTACACAATAGCATTGGTACATAACTTGTATTCCACGATTTCTTGAGCCAATTTTGGACACTTGCATCATTTTATTTCTGTCCAAAATCAACATGAATGATGAAGAATCTGATCACAAGGACTCACAAGTTAAGAAGCCTATCACTTAGGCATGTGATTTTTAAAGATGCAATTACAAAACTTCAATTTTGTTTCAAGGCATTCAAGAGATGCATTGAGGTGGCATGTACTGAGTCATTGTTAATTAAAGGAGTCAAGCCTTATCTCTGCATCAGAAGACTCATAGCCTGAACACTACCCTCAAGTCAATGGCTAGAGGAGACTTGAGATTCTTTTGCACAACCATTGGATAATAGGGTGATCAACCCCCAATCACTATTAATCCCAAAACAAACTTGATCTACTATAAATAGGGATCCTTTATGATCAGTTTGAGTACACCAAAGCATAACAACACATGCTCTTCTTCATTTCACTCTCAAAAACCAGAAATTGCTTCCATTTCAACTAACAATCAAATTTTTCAATAGGAAGCACTTCTATTAAAACCAATGGGGTAGACACATCATATACATCATATGTAAGCTATCCAAACACTTCTCACACATCTGAAAGCTCAGAATCACAAAGCTCAAAATCAAACTCAGGTTTGTTTGCAGTTGAGTTTCCACAAAGTGATCCAGGTTGTTTCAATCCATTCCAAGCTTGCAAACACCTTACATAAGGTCCATTGAAGCTTTCCAAGTCATCAAACAACATTTGTAACACCTCCAACACACAATTTGATTTCTTCTTGCAAGAGGTAAGCCTGATCTCTGAAACTCTATGATCTATGCATCATAAATGTGTTTTCAAGTTACAAACATGTTTCTGCACTTATGTAGAGTGTTTCTGTCATACCCTAAATTTTGACCACAAGATTTACCATCATTGTGAAAATCATCACCACAATGTAGATGTACCTTCATACCTCATCAATCCTCTAAAAGATTGTCGAGTATTCACTACAATCAAGAATTAGGGGTTTGAACCCTCTCAGAGTACTCAGACAGTGGATAAATCAAGAATCGACATGATCCTCAACTTATAAAACCTCTAAAACATCCATGAAGGATCAAGGGGTCTCCCACATCAAGAATTAAGCATGAAAATTCAACCTCTCAAGTTAATCAAGCCTCAAGATCATCAGTGTCACCAAATTAGGGTTTTGGTTGACCAAGGCCTCCAGGGAGAATTCTTCATCTAGGTATGGACTAATACTTCAAAACATGATCCAAGAAGCTCAAAGGGTCCTCATGGACCCAATCACAAGTTCAAAGTAGCCTCAGGGGACGCATTCATCAAAAATCAGGAATTAGGGTTTCTTGACCTAATTCACCCTTAAGTTGACTTTTGAAGCAAGGCATGAGCCAAGACCTCAAGAAGTGTCTTGAAGACCTCTAATACATCATATTGATCGATTTACAAGATTGGATTGATTCAAGGAACTTGGTTCATAAGCAATACAAGGATTCAAATTCATCTGGACCAATTAGGGTTTTCTAATGAAAAGTCAACTCTACCTTTGACTTTTGACCAAGACATAATCCCAAACCTTGGGGCATGATTCAAGACACTCTAAAACACTTATGGAATCCATCGATTAAGTTTGAATTAGGTCAAGAACTTGATTTCATAGAGGATCACAAAGTTTGAAATTCATCTGACAAAAAGTCAACTGTGCCAAAAAATCGAGTTTGACTTTTTGAATTTCTTGACAAACAAGGTTTCCCTAAGTAAAAAAAAATGTTAAATTATGGTTTGGATCATCATCCATCAAGAAAAATCAAGAAAAGTAGGGTTACTTGCAAAAGGGGCAACCTTAAGAAACATGAATTTTCACTAAGTCATGAAAAAAACTAATTTTTACCCACCTTTGCAAGGCCATAACTTGTGATCCAAGTAACCTTTTTCTTCCATCCAAAGCTCAATTGAAAGCTCTCATTACATACTTCAAGATTGTCAACTACAACATATTTCAAATCTTTCTGGATTCTGAGTTATAGATTGATCAAAATCACAAGAATTGGAAAATGGACATTTTTCAAACAGTGAAATTTTGGACAAAATCTGTTTGCATTTTTTTTCCAACTTTGGGGCCATTTTTCATTATGATCCAAGATAATTCAAGACCAAAGTTAAACATCAAAGTTGAAGTATTATAAAGGGGCTTTCTAAAAAGTACAAGAGCCTCCCATGATTCAACTTGAGGAAGAAGTTATATGCCTTGAAAAATGGTACTTTTCACTCTGCCTACACAATAGCATTTGTACATAACTTGTATTCCACGATTTCTTGAGCCAATTTTGGACACTTGCATAATTTTATTTATGTCCAAAATCAACATGAATGATGAAGAATATGATCACAAGGCCTCACAAGTCAAGAATCCTATCATTTAGGCATGTGATCTTTAAAGATGCAATTCCAAAACTTCAACTTTGTTTCAAAGCATTCAAGAGATGCATTGAGGTGGCATATATTGAGTCATTGTTAATTAAAGGAGTCAACCCTTATCTCTGCATCAGAAGACTCATAGCCTGCACACTACCCTCAAGTCAATGTCTAGAGGAGACCTGAGAATCTTTTGCACAACCATAGGATAATAGGGTGATCAACCCCCAATGACTATTACTCCCAAAACAAACTTTCTCTACTATAAATAGGGATCCTTTTTGATTAGTTTGAGTATACCAAAGGATAACAACACATGCTCTTCTTCATTTCACTCACAAAAACCAGAAATTGCTTCCTTTTCAAGTAACATGCAAATATTTCAATAGGAAGCAATTATATTAAAACCAATGGTGTAGACACACCAGATACATCATATGTAAGCTATCCAAACACTTCTCACACATCTGTAACCTCAGAATCAAAAAGTTCAAAATCAAACTCAGGTTTGTTTGCAGTTGAGTTTCCACAAAGTGATCCAAGTTGTTTCAATCCATTCCAAGCTTCCAAACACCTTACATAAGGTTCATTGAAGCTTTCCAAGTCATTAAACAACATTTGTAACACCTCCAAAACACAATTCAATCTCTTCTTACAAGAGGTATGCCTGATCTCTCAAACTCTATGATCCATGCAATATAAATGTGTTTTCAAGTTACAAACATGTTTCTGCACTTATGTAGAGTGTTTCTGTCATACCCTAAATTTTGACAATAAGATTTCCAATCATTGTGCAAATCATCACCACAATGTGGATGTACCTTCATACCTCATCAATCCTCTCAAAGATTCTTGAGCATTCACTACAATCAAGAATTAGGGGTTTGAACCCTCTCAGAGTACTCAGACAAAGGATCAATCAAGAATGGACATGAGCCTCAACTTATCAAACCTCTAAAACATCCTTGAAGGATCAAGGGGTCTCCCACATCAAGAATTAAGCATGAAAATGCAACCTCTCAAGTTAATCAAGCCTCAAGATCATCAGTGTCACCAAATTAGGGTTTTGGTTTACCAAGGCCTCCAGGGAGAAATCTTCATCTGGGTATGGGCTAATACTTCAAAACATGATCCAAGAAGCTCAAAGGGACTTCATGGACCCAATCACAAGTTCAAAGTAGACTCAGGGGATACATTCATCAAAAATCTGGAATTAGGGTTTCTTGACCTAATTCACCCTTAAGTTGACTTTTGAAGCAAGGCATGAACCAAGACCTCAAGAAGTGTTTTGAAGACTTTCTAATACATCATATTGATCAATTTACAAGATTGGATTGATTCAAGGAACTTGGTTCATAAGCAATACAAGGATTCAAATTCATCTGGACCAATTAGGGTTTTTTAATGAAAAGTCAACTTTACCTTTGACTTTTGACCAAGACATAATCCCAAACCTTGGGGCATGATTCAAGACACTCTAAAACGCCTATGGAATCCATCGAATAAGTTTGAATTTGGTCAAGAACATGATTTCATAGAGGATCACAAAGTTTGAAATTCATCTGACAAAAAGTCAACTGTGCCAAAAAATCAAGTTTGACTTTTTTAATTTCTTGACAAACAAGGTTTTCCTAAGTCAAAAACAATGTTAACTTATGGTTTGGATCATCATCCATCAAGAAAAATCAAGAAAAGTAGGGTTACTTGCAAAAGGGGCAACCTTAAGAAACATGAATTTTCACTAAGTCATGAAAAAAAGTGATTTTTACCCAACTTTGCAAAGCCATAACTTGTGATCTAAGTGTCATACCCCAAATTTTGACCACTAAGATTTTACATCATTGTGAAAATCATCATTACAATATGGAGGAATCATTATATTTCATCAGTCTCCCCAAAGATGGGTGAGCATCCACTACAATCAAAATTAAGGTTTCAAGCCCTCTCAGAGCCTTAGACAAATGATCAATCGAGGAATGACTTTATCTTCAACTTGTCTAACCTCTCAAACATCCACAATGGATTAAAAGGACTCCAACTCCAAGGATTAAGCACAAAGCTGCTCCCTTCTTGGTGGATCAAGCCTCAAGATCGCCAGTATCACCAAATTAGGGTTTTGGTCGATCAGGGCCTCCAAAGGGAAATTTTCCTCTGGGCATGAGCCAAGGATCCAAAACACAACCTAATATACTCCATGGAACCCCATGGACCCAACCATCAAGTCAATTTTGCCTCAGGGGATGCATACATCAAAAATCAGGAATTAGGGTTTCTTGACCTAATTCACCCCTAAGTTGACTTTTAGGGCAAATCATGAGCCAAGACCTCAAGAGAGGGTTTGAGGGTCTCTGATGAACTATATTGATCCATTTGGAATAATGGATTAATCCAAGAAGCTTGGGTAACAAGTCTCAATTTCATCTGCACCACAATTAGGGTTTTGCGAGGAAAGTCAATTGTAACTTTGACTTTTGATCAAGACATGCTCCCAAACCCTAAGACATGATTCAATATAACCTATGACACCCATGGAACATGTCCATCAAGTTTTATTTAGGTCAAGGACATGATTTCCAGAAGAATTGCACAGTTTGGTGGGATTCATTTGATAAAAAGTCAACTGTGCACAAAAGTCAACTTTGTCTTTTTGAGATTTTTCACCAAAATGGATTTTTAACCCTAAAATGATGTTAATGTATGATTTGAATCATCATTCATCAAGAAAAATCAAAGAAAGTGGGATAACTTGTAAAAGGGGTAACCATAAAAACTTAGAAAAATTTCTAAGTTATGGAAAAAGTGACACTAATGTGCTAACTTTGGAGGACCATAACTCCTAAACCACAAGGCCATTTTTCCCATTCAAAGCTTGATTTGTAGATCTCATTTCCCTTTACAAAAGCATCATACTGACCTATGTCCAAATTCCTCATGGATTTTGAGTTATAGAGTGATCAAAATCAAGAAAAGTCACTTTGTTCCAACACTTAGTGAAAATTTCACTAAGTCAGATTTTACCCTATTTTTTGCCAAATGTAGGGGGATTTTTCACTTGGATTCAAAAGAGATCAAAACCAAACATGTTCAAACAGTTGTTGTATCATGTAAGGGCTTTCCAAAATGGCCAAGAACATTACCAAATTCAATTTGAGTCATGAGATATGACATTGGCAAGTTGCCTTGCTGAAAACTGCCAAGGCAAGGCAGATTTTGCAATTTTGCTCGATTTGCCAAAATCAGCCAAATTGAAATGCTCCTATCCACTTGGACACATCTGAGGATTGAATCTAAAGGGGGCAATCACTGAGCCAAGCCTCCAAAGTCTTTGGAACAAGAAATAACATGTTGAACCTAGAAATGCCAAAATAGGGACAAGACTCCAATTTTGGATTGGAGCATTCAATGGAAGCATCAAGGTGGCATGGACTGAGCCATTCTCAACTGAATTCAGTCAAGACTTATCCAAGACCAAGGGAGCCACAACCCTGTGCGCTAACCTCTAGTCAATGGCTAGAGGAGACTTGGATTTCCATTGGACAACATTGGCCAAACCTCTGCTGCAGTTGCCATTCACTGTGGATCCCAAAACAAACTTGCTCTACTATAAATAGAGCTCATTTGTGCTCAGTTTGAATACACCAAAGCCATCAAACAGATGCTTTCCTCAAAACCTCTTTCTCTTGGCAAAAATGCCTTCTTTAGCAAGGCAACTTTGATTTTTTGAGCTTGAGAGCTTTTCCATCACAATCAATCACACACACACCTCATATATATCATATGTAAGCTGTGCAAACTATCACAAGTGACCTGTAATCACAAAATCACAAAGTCACCTCTCAAAACCTCAAAATAGGCTCTTTTTTTGCATTTTTCAAGCCATGTCTTGATTCAGTCACTTTCCAAACCAGATAAAACCTCAAACACACTCCAAATATCATCCTTGAACTGTCCCAAATGGTTCCCCCCATCTGGAACACCATTTGAGAGAGTTGCTATTTTGGTCACTTTTAACCCCTTTTGCAAGAAAGGGACTGTTTGTGTTTTTGCAGGTACCATTCAATTCCAATCATCCTAAAAGCTTCTAAGGGATCATTTGAGTGTGTCAAAAGCATCAAATCATTTCTGGAACAAGAGGCTTGACAGATTGCACAAAAGCTCCAAAATCTCAAAAAAAGAGGTAAGCCTCACAACTTGGAATCTTTGAATCATGCAATGCTTTGAAGTCCACTGATCATATACATCTCATACATGTTGTATATGTTGTGTTTGAGCTAATTCAACATGTAATCCATGTCTGTACCAAGTTGTAGCATAGAAAATGCAATTGTAGGTCATTTTCAAAACCACTATCGGGTTTTGAGGAAGGTGTGTGATCTGAAAAAACTACCACCACCATTGGATTCCTTATGAAATTCTGGTCCAGATGCATATAAATTTTGTCTCAAACCATTAAGAATTGAGAAAGTTATGACCTTCACGTTTCTGAGCCAAAACTTGCCAAAGCTTGCCTTGGGCCAGGCCTAAAACCAAGTCATGCCTTGTATATTTGTTGTTTTGTTTCAAACAATGGATGTATCACCACCTCAGTGGTAAGGTGCGCGCCTTGTAACCTTGAGGTCTTGGGTTCAAACCCCACCCATGCCATTTTGTGTTTTTTCACATTTTGCCATTTTTTCCAATATTTTCTTGTTTTATTAATTAATTGGAAAATTAATAACTCTTTCAATTTTAATTATTTTTTATTGGTTATTTTTGCAAAAAATCACAAAAACGTTGAAATATTTTATTCCACAAAAAAATAAGTTTATAATATTTATTTAATATAATTAGTATTTTTGTGAATAAATTCATTTTTATTTGTTTTTAAACATTTTAAAATGAATATTCATCTTGAAAAATCAAGACCAAATGAGTTTTAATATCTCTTGTGATTTATACCTCATTTTTCAAACCTTAAAAAAAATCACAAGTGGTTTATTCAAACCTATTTGGTATATTTCATTGATTTTCTTTAAATATTTACTTTTAAAGAATAAAATTAGGGTTTCTTTGATTTTCACTCAAACAAATCATTGTCAAACATTCATGGGCCTCTAATAGAGTGTAAGACCCAATCCTTATTTTTGACCAAATCATTTTTGGGCCTCAGTATATTGTATAAGTCCCGATACCGTAAAAAACAAACGGCGCGATCGTCGCCTTTTCAAAACAAACCTGGGCCTCTCCTTGAGCTATAAGACCCATTCAAAACTTTTGGGCCTCTAATAGAGTGTAAGACCCAATCCCTTTTTAACCCAAATCATTGTGGGCCTCACTTATTGTATAAGTCCCTATGCGTTAAAAGAAAACCTCAGCGCGATCGCCATTTCAAACGAAAAGTCAACTGGGCCTACCCTCGCGTTATAAGCCCCACTCTTTTCCTTTCTTAAAAACTCTTTGGGCCTCTTGAGAGAGTGTGAGACCCATCCCTTTGTACAGAAAACCTTTTGGGCCTCAGTCACTTGTATAAGTCCCTCTGTACAAATTCAACAATGCAATCACTAATAAAACCTTGGGCCTCTCCTTGAGCTGTAAGCCCCAAATCCTTCTTTTTCAAAGCACTTTCTCCTTGGATTTTGAAATATACTGTTTTTTTCAATCTTTCTTTGTTGAACAACAAGCCAAACAGCATGGAAGCTCTACAACCGAGTAAGTGGTTATTGCTTTCATTTACCGCTTTCATATACATATAACTGTATTGTGGGGCTGTTTCACTGTAAGTCTTCTTTCATAAACTCATATCAACTGTGTAATAATAGTATAGATATTTAGAGTTTCCCCGACAACTACGTCTAGAAATAGGTGACGCCGTTTCGTTTATTCGTAGAAATAGACAACTAGATCCCCAATAGGATCACCAGATACAGTCTTCTCTTCGGCTGTCCTCATTAGGAATTGTCAAGAAACTCTACTCCCAGAGATGAATGTATTCTCCGTGAATGGTATCTTTGAGTTTCTTCCAAATTCTAAAACTTTCCTGACTTGATCTATTCCTTGTGAATAGCTTTCCTTGAATTTCTCGGGGTTTGGGGACCCACGGGTTTCTTAAAAGCATCGGCCTCCTCTTGGGCATCGTACAAGGACCCACAGGCTTCCTAAAAGCAACCCCGCCTCCTCTTGGGCTTAGTACAAGGACCCTACGGCTTCTTAGAAGTATTAACAGCCTCCTCTTAGGCTTCGTTTAATGATCTCTTCCTCCGGGAATGATAGCCTTCTCTTCGGCTTCGTACAAGGACCTCTCGGCTTCTTAAAAGTTTCCAGCCTCCTCTTGGGCTTCGTACAAATTGTCCCGACGACCTCCAAAAGGTATAGGAACAAAACTTAATCATCTGCATAGAACAGTCCTTTCAAAGAGTCTACTACTGTTTCTTAAAGCATAGTACAAAAGATGAAACTCTAGACTTGGACAGTCTCATCTCCTTGAGTCTCAAAAACATTCTCAAGTGACCCCTTCGTTAAAGAGGAAGAAAACCCGCAGACTCGGACAGTCTCAATACCCTTCGGATTTCCCACTTCCTTAAAGAACAGGAATAACCCGGATCCTCAAATCAAATCCTTGAGTACAGTGTTGCTCATATAAGAACTGATTTTCTCTTTCAAAATCAGTATACTGGACCTGTCACTCAACTAAAACAGTCGCCACAACCTCCTCTTGGGCTTTATACAATGATTCTCCCCAGTGGAGTCAAACGACGTTTAGCCTCTCCCTTGGGCTTTGTACGAGACACATAAGAGACTCCCTCGTTGAGTCAATCACCCCTTTCGTCTCCATCTCAGGCTTTATACGAGATACAAAAAGGTTCTTATTGAGCCAAACAAACAACAACCTCCATCTCGGGCTTTATACGAGATACCAAAAGACTCCATCGTCGAGTCAAAACCTTTTAGCTTCTCTCTCGGGCTTTGCACGAGATACATTTCAGCCTCCTCTTAGGCTTTATATAAGAAAACCATTGGTTAATCCAATTAACCTTTTAGCATCAAAGCTGTGCCTCGTTCACAATACACAAACATCAACAACTCCTTTCATCTAATTGCTGTAAGCGGCAAGCCTCTGGATTATCTACATCCATGCCACTGTCCCTCTTTTAGCATGAGAAATTCCTAAGGAAAGATAGCATTGCTCTACACTGAGTTAAAGTCTTCTCCTTCAGGTTAAAACCCCCTATAAAGGAAATTATGGCATTGCTAGGATCCACGTATCCCAGTTAAAGTAATTCTCCTTTATAAACATTTGTCACAGACAAACAGACCCCCTTTAGAGACGACAAATTCTCTCTAAAGTCAACACCTTTAACTTCATATCTTGGGCTTCGAACAAGATACAAATAGACCCTTCAGCTTCATATCTTGGGCTTTGAATAAGAGACAAATCACCTTTCGCTTCACGTCTTGGGCTTTGAACAAGACACCAAAACAGCCATTTCCTCCCATAGAATAGGAGGAACTACGGACGCTCTGATTTCCCTGTTTCGGTAAACGGGAATACGTAGGCATAAGATTGAAAGAAAAATCTTAGCGAGCGCAATCAACAAAAAAACCAAAATCCCATATATCATAATCTGAAGCATTATCCTAAAAAAATCCCAGAGAGAAATCAGTATTGGCGAAAATACAAATAACCAATACAAAGGCCCCCCACATTGATCGTATCCGTAACCTAACAGACCGCTGTTTAAACTCAGTATGCAAGCAAGTTTAATTGGAGACATCTATTTCCCTTCCTTCATCAGATTTAATAGGATAAAAAATGAATCGACCTGTAGTAAACTCAGCCGCAGAGAGCGACCGCGCTTAAGAACCGCGTCCAAAATCGCTCGCTACAGATAAATGGCGCCCACCGTGGGGCCCTCTCTGTTTGTTCTTCTTCCTTTTCATCTCTTGTGTGAATACCACAGATTGGGGCTTCCGTCGGGGAACCCATTTCTGTCAGGAACTTAGGATTCATAGCTTTAAAGGTCTAGGATGTTTAGGATAAATATATATACTACTTTTCCTAATCACTATACATGTTTATTTTTCTGCTAATGGGAATGCGTGTGATGCCACATGTGGAAAGATTGAGTATACACTTAAGATAAGTGATGGCGACGAGGTTGACCATCAACCTCAGTGGAGGCTGACCAATGCAACCCATTCTCTCACCTAGACAATGGGCCGATTGTGATGTCTGAGAAGCTGAAGAGCCAAACCCTTTTGTAGTGCGGAAACTATCGGGAATAGTTGTTACGCGATACTACCCTCATTTGAGGCTGGTGATCTATTCTCGGTGAATGGCACTTACTCTAAGATTGCTCTACAACTCGCTGGCGATCCGCTTGTTGTTTTTCTTTCCTGGGAGGAGTTGATGATAATGAGTACAGGTACAAAAATCACCTTAGTATAAACCTTTGGGGATGGGTAGAGCCTGGACTTCATGACAACGACCCTTTGACCCCATGTTTTTTCTATGTTTTTATGTGCTGCATTCATGCATTCATTTAAAAAACATTAAAACATTCAGGAAAAATTTATCTTCTAGTCTCTCTGTTTTTCAAATTAAACTAAGACTGTGATTGCAAATATCAGAGAAAAGGATTACGCTAATGGATTTCGGTAGAAGGAGAACCCATAGGTATACCTTTAAGGTTCCAAAACTAGAGGATTTGAGAGGTTTGACGAGGATGATCACAAACCAAGAGGCTTTCAGAGCCAAGCACGGAGGTTTGCTACCACTGTTAAGAGTCCATGTGATTGAGGGAATCATGGATGCGCTCATTCAGTTTTACGATCCAGTTTATCACTGTTTCACATTCCCGGATTACCAGCTCGCACCAACGCTGGAGGAGTATTCTCATCTGATTGGTTTACATATCACTGATCGAGCTCCATTTTCTGGACTGGAAGAAATTCCAAAGAATCAGATCATTGCAAGAGCAATTCATTTGGATGAGTCTGAGGTCAGGACTCACATAACCACTAAGGGTGGCATCCAAGGTTTGCCAGCCCAGTTCTTGACAAAGAAAGCCCTGTATTTTGCCAGTATAGGAAACGTAACTGCTTTTGAAAGCATCTTTGTCTTGCTCACCTACGGGTTATTTTTGTTTCCCAACATCAATAACTTCGTCGATATTAACTCCATTAAGGTCTTTCTCATTGGAAATCCTGTGCCGACTTTGCTCGCAGATGCGTATCATTTTGTACACTTGGGAAATTTGTACAGCGGAGGGGAGATCACATGATGTGTACCCTTGCTTTACAAATGGTTTATCTCCCACTTGCCCAAGTCTGTTGCTTTTTGGGATTGCAAGAGTGCCTTACGTTGGTCGCAAAAAATCATGTCCCTCACTAACTCTGATATAGATTGGTGTAATAGGACCTATGATGGAATCAGAATCATTAATCGTTGTGGAAACTTCCCCAACGTACCCCTCATAGGAACTAAAGGAGGAATCAACTATCATCCAGTTCTCGTTCGCCGTCAATTTGGATACCCGATGAGACACATCCCACAAGGTGTTCATCTGGAAGGTCTTTTCTTCAAGGAAGGAGAAAATGACAGAGCACTAAAGATGGAAATAGTGCACGCTTGGAAGCATGTTCATAAGAAAGGACGAGAGTCTCTAGGAAAATCGGACTGTGTCTCGGTGGAGCCTTATCTCCATTGGGTACAAACTAGAGCTCTCAAGCTAAAAATGCCTTATCCTCGTTACGGAATTCTTCCGCCGAGGGAACCTGTCATGTACTTCATGACGGAAACTGAAAAGTTTTAGGTTGCTCTCAACAAAGTTCAAAAGGAGAGAAGGTCTTGGAAGAACAAGTACCGCACTCTCATCATAGAGTGCATCAAAATACAACAATTACTAAAAGAAAAAGATGCTCTAATTGAAATTTTGGAGCAACATGCTGTAGAGAATCAAGATGACCAAAGGAATTTGCTCACTCCTTTCACCTGGCAAAGGAATGACAACCCGACAACAGCCCAAGAGCCCCGGTCAAAGAAAAGGAAAGTACCAGAGTCAGTACCCGATTTATCTTCAGATAGGACTCGGGACCCATTAGCTTAGGTTTCTGTTTCTGTACCTTGTAATCTACTGTATTTCCATTTCTGTAATCCTTTGAATTCAATAAAAAGGGGTTTCCCCACTGTTTGATATTTGCAATCTAATTGTCGAAGCTTATTTTGATTAAACCAAAAACCAATTAATATAATCATTAGATTCATCATTCTCACATCACATATTCTTCTTCCCTACGAATCTCACGTTTGTGTCTCGGTTCTAGAGTCAAACTGTCTCATTCGTATAATACTCGGGCCAATCGTCAGAAAAAGATGGATGATCTTGAGGAAGAAAACAGAGAGTTGAAAGAAGAGATCGACGCTCTGAGAGAGGATATGAGAAAGCTTCGTAACGACATGCAAGCCATGGCAGAAGCTCAGCTACAAAGCGCTATGATCTCAAAGATCACCTCAACGCCCATAGTGGAAAAGTATGCCTAAAGATCGTCTTTGGGGCATGCCTGTTAACTATATCCCGGAAGGATATGTTCCGCCGATCACTGAAGATCAGGGAATCACAATAGAAGCCGCTGGGCCTGAAGGTTACAAACTTTGGGAAAGCGAAGATCCCAGGGGCATACTGAAGACTCCTGAAGGTTACAAACTTCGGGAAACGCCAAGATTCGCTGCCGTAGTCACGGTACCACCCCCTATGGTGCACACTGTCCCCGAAGGACAGATTCCACTGATACCTTCTGGTAAAAAGGAAACTATGTTCGGTAGAATGGATAAATTCCAGGAACTGTTCTTGGAAATGCAGAAGGAGCTGCAAGCCATTCGCGGTCATGATTTATTTGGAAAGGACGCCGCAGACCTCTGCTTAGTCCCCAATGTAAAAGTCCCGCACAAATTCCAAGTGCCCGACTTTGAAAAGTATAAGGGTAACTCTTGCCCTCAGAGCCATCTGGTGATGTACGCTCGGCGGATGTCAGCTCAGACGGAGAATCAGGACCCACTGATTCACTACTTCCAGGATAGTTTAACCGGTGTCGCATTAAAATGGTACATGGGTTTAAACCGTACTACGATCAATACATTGAGAGATCTTGTTACTGCCTTCGTCCAATAATACAAATACAATTTGGACATGGCACCCGACAGAGATCAACTCAGATCAATGTTGCAAAAGGACAAGGAAACCTTTAAGGAGTATGCTCAAAGGTGGCGTGAAATTGCCGCTCAAATTTGTCCGCCTCTTGAGGAAAAAGAGATGACAAAGATCTTCTTAAACACCTTAAGCTCATTTTATTATCACCGAATGGTTTCCAGTGCACCCAGTGATTTCACCGAGATGGTGGGAATGGGTGTACGTCTTGAGGAAGCCATTCGAGAAGGACGTTTGGTAAAAGACACTGGATCGACAAGCGGTACTAAAAAATACGGTAGTGCTCTCCCTAAGAAAAAAGAGCAAGATATTGGGAATATCTCTCTCGGAAAGCAAAGGCGACGTTATCAGCCGGTAGCAGCTGTAACTCCTACTATCAGCCCTGCGCCTATTCCTACGTATCAACCTCAGGTTGCGCAGAGCCAACCTGATCAGCAAAGGACACAACAACCTCTTCAGTAGGCTCGTCCCTAATACAACAACAACCATACAACACGGCCACCAGGATTTGATCCTATACCCGTATCGTACGCATAGTTGTTTCTATTACTGCTAGTCAAGGGGCACATTTAGACTAAGTCCCCTTTTACAGTACCGAAAAATCTGCCTTTTTGGTTTAAGGTGCATCAAACTTGCCCTTATCACCAAGGAGGTCCCGGGCATAACATTGAGAATTGTCTCAATTTCAAATCCGACGTGCAAAAAATTGTTAGGAGCGGGGTCTTATCCTTCAAGGATACGAATCCTAATGTTCTCACGAATCCGCTGCCTCAACACGAGAAGGCTGCAGTCAATCTGATTGAGAAAGAGACTAACGATGTTTATCAAATTCATGATGTACTCTTGTTGAAGACCAATCTGGTCAAGATGCATTGTAGACAGAGTGGATATGGCCATGTGCCACCTCATAACTATCATTAGTGTGATATCTGCTCTAAAGACAACCAGGGATGTTCTGTGGTGCAAGCAGCTCTACAGGAACAAATGGATCTCGGATGGATCCAAGAGCACCGAGTTTATGGAGTTAACATGGTTTACACGAATTCTAACGTCATTCAAAACCACGATATCCGTGCAATGAATGCCAACTTGGTGGCCATGCACTCAAGGCAAAACCAATATCATAATCTGCCGTGGCATGATTACAGTTCTTGTCTGACTTGCTCGGTAAACAAACAGGGATGCTCTTTCTTACAAGAAGCCCTCCAGCGTCAGATGGATCTTGGATGGATCCAAGACTACCATGATAGGAATCCCTATCAGATCAACATGGTTCAGATCTTTGATATTCGCGTGATGAATACCAACCTGGTAGAGTTACATGCTGAGCAGGTCTGACTCGGATTCCTGATATCACATGACTATCAAAGCTGTAAAGCGGGTTGCGAAAACGATCAAGGTTGTACCCTTGTCTAGGAGGCACTTCATCACTTGTTAAATCACTGGCGGATGCCAGTTTATATGGATGAAGATACTCAGCAAATTAGTATCAGTAACAGGAATCCTACTCGGCGTCAGAGTCAGGATGTCCGATCAGTAGAAGCTAACCTAGTGAGGTTACATTGTATTCAAAGTGGGTGTGGCCAGGTGCCACCACACAATTATGACCGTTGTAGCGTCTATTCGGAAAGTAACCAAGGGTGCTACCTTGTGCGAGCAGCTCTTCAGGGTCAGGTGGATCGTGGAGAAATTCGTCCATATCCGGGTTCTGGACCCATCAACTGGACGCCAAATTACCTTTCCGATCAAATTGAGGATGTTGTCACCATCTCTGGTCATCATAGGACCAGGGATGTTTTTGCCATCATCCCTCTACTTGACGAATCTAAGGTTCCCAACCGGGAACGAATCGAGATTACTTATGATGGTCAGAAAAATCAGAAGACTCCTGTAGTCATCTATCTACCGGGACCACTACCGTATGAATCAACTAAGGCTATCCCTTACAAATACGGTGCAACAACCATTGGAAATGGAAAAGAAATTCCATTACCTTCCGTCGTGAATATCGCAGACATCAGTCGTGTAACACGGAGTGGCAGAATCTTCAACCGAGGGGTTGGGGAACATAACAAAGAAAAAGAACTTCAGACGGAAACTCCTGATCTACCAGACGGTCAATCCAGTAATTCCGACCTTTTGAAAAACAACGATGAGATGCTGAAGCTCATCCAGAGGAGTGAATACAACATTGTTGATCAATTGTTACAGACTCCTTCAAAGATCTCGGTGTTATCACTGTTACTCAGTTCAGAAGCGCATAGGGAGGCTCTACAGAAAGTCTTGGAGCAAGCCTTTGTGGAACAGGATGTAACAATTAGACAGTTCGATAGTATTGTCTCTAACATCACTTCCTGCAACAATTTGGGATTTAGTGATGAGGAATTACCCAAAGAGGGTCACCGTCATAACATGGCGATCAATATCACAGTTAACTGCCAGGACGATGCTTTAGCCAGCGTACTGGTAGACACAGGGTCAGCCCTGAATGTTATGCCGAAGTCCACTTTGATGCAATTATCATTCAAAGGCCCTCCGATGAGAATCAACAAGGTTGTCGTCAAAGCATTCGACGGATCCAGAAAAACGGTTATCGGTGAAGTTGACCTTCCCATAACTATTGGTCCTCACACTTTCCAAGTAACTTTCCAGGTCATGGACATCCAGGCAACGTACAGTTGTTTATTAGGAAGACCTTGGATACACCAGGCTGAAGCGGTTACATCAACCCTCCACCAAAAGCTAAAGTTCGTCAAGAATGATTAACTTGTCACAGTTTGTGGGGAACAAGCCTTGCTTGTGAGTAACTTGTCATCATCTACTGGTATAGAACCCGAGGAGGTTATTGGAACTCAGTTCCAAGCACTGTCGGTGAGCAAGAACAATTAGTTCAAAGAAGGAACTTCCATTTCTTCATACAATGATGCTATCAAATCGGTCAAGAGTACCAATACAAAAGGATGGGGATAGCTTGTCATTCCTATTGACAATAAAATAAAGAAGGGTCTTGGTTTTTCTGCAACCTGTACCTAGACAGTTGTCAACGATGAAAGTCTTCATCCCCTTCAAAACTTCTTCCACAGTGGAGGTTTCCTTCACCCAGTGTCTCAAGCAGTACATGCTATCAATGAGGAAGATCCCTCTGACACAAATGAAGAATGGAAGTCCTACCTTAACAAGGACGATTACATGTCTCAGGAAGAGGTGCCTATAACATTTTGCTATCCCACACAGAGTCCGAGATTTATACCACGGTTAGATGTCAAAATGATATATGGAGATTGTGATCTGGAAGGATGTCGTGCTACGCCAAATTCATTAAAGGAAGACACTTTGATGAAAGACCAATTTGACTACACCTACTATGGCCCGATGGATGGCCTGCCAATGTGGCAGCCTTACCCAGGAGACTTGGGGAAAGAAAGTCAGCCGAGTAATGAAACTCAGTTGAGCATCATTGAACAGAATACCTGTGTCCCCACCATGTCATGGGATCAACACTCAGGTCATCCTGAAGCTACTCAACATGAAGATGAATTCGCAACGTTTGCAGGACTTGAGTTCATCAACTATGCTTTTCCCGAGGTCAACGTCATCGAGAGGGATGGCTCTTCCAGTTCCAAAGAAGTGTGGGACACCCTGGGACAACCAAGTGGAAAATACGACTATATGGTCAAGTACACTGTGCCCGAAAGCCCTCGTATCAGGTTTGAAGACATCCAGCCTACTGGATGGGGAGATACAGCTGAGAGCACAAATGCTATGCAAAATGCAACTGAGGAATTCTCCTACGACAACTCTGCCTGGGAGACAGATTCCAATGATCCTGCTCCACCAGAAATCAGCGTTATTTCTAAAGACAAATCAAGGAAGGTACCAGACTTTGTGATTCTTCGAGGAGTTCGCCGCCAAAGGATTGCCGTCGAGGTTCCGAAGGTCGTTCATCAGTCAAAGTAATTGCCATCTTTTAACTTTTCACCTTGCCCAGGTGAAAATGATGTTTTGATAGGGCTCGCTTTCTGTAAATTTTCCCTCTTCGCTTTGCCTAAAGCGACGGAGTTTTGTTTTATAGGGCTGTAGTTTCAAGATTCGACTTGTTCATTAATAAAATAATGTCGTTCTGTAATTTCCGCATTAATTGCTGTTTTCTCTTTTCGTTTTTCAGAAAATGGTAATCCTAAAAAACAATTCAATAATAAAAACAAGCAGTAAAATAAAACACTGCACACACTTGCATTTTCTCTATCTCTTCTAAACACAAATCATCACGTCATGTAGATTGCTTGTTTTAAACCCCGTCGAAACATACGATCTGATGCCTTCTCGTAACTTTGAGTTCCCGGTATTAGAGGCTGAAGAAGAACATGACGACAAAATTCCAAAAGAGATCTCCCGATTACTCAGACAAGAGGAAAGGTCCATTGAACCTCACAAAGAGCCGTTGGAAACGGTAAACTTGGGTTCGGAAAAAGAGAGAAAAGAGATCAGGATTGGGGCACTGCTCAGTCCAACTGCCAAAGAGAGTTTGATAAAGCTTCTCAAAGAATTCCCCAATTTATTCGGTAGGTCCTATCAGGATATGCCAGGGTTGGATACCAGCATCGTGGAACATCACTTACCGTTGAGATCAGAATGACCGCCAGTAAAACAGAGGTTGAGATGCACTCACCCAGACATGGCCATCAAAGTCAAAGAGGAGGTACAGAAACAGATCGACGCGGGTTTCCTCGCTACATCTGAATATCCTCAATGGTTAGCCAACATCATACCCGTTCCCAAAAAGGACGGAAAGGTCAGAATGCGTGTCGACTACAGAGATCTGAATAAGGCAAGTCCAAAGGACGACTTTCCTTTACCACACATTGACATGCTGGTAGACAGTACAACAAAGTTCAAAGCCTTCTCCTTCATGGATGGATTCTCAGGCTATAACCAGATCAAAATGGCGCCGAAAGACATGGAGAAAACTTCGTTCATCACCCCATGGGGCACCTTTTGTTACAAGGTAATGCCGTTCGGTTTGAAGAACGTCGGGGCAACCTATCAAAGGGCCATGACTACTCTGTTTCATGACATGATACATAAAGAAATCGAAGTGTATGTCGATGACATGATTGCCAAATCTAAGACAAAGAGTGAGCACGTTGAACATCTATCAAAATTTTTTGAACGTTTAAGAAAATTCAAGCTCCGCTTGAATCCCAACAAGTGCACCTTCGGTGTTCGTTCAGGGAAACTATTAGGGTTCATCGTCAGCCAGAAAGGAATTAAGGTTGATCCTGACAAGGTCAAGGCCATTCAAAAAATGCCTTCTCTGAAAACTGAAAAACAAGTCAGGGGATTCCTGGGACGTTTGAACTACATCTCCAGATTCATATTCCTCATGACCGCGACCTGTGCGCCGATTTTCAAATTACTCAAAAAGAACTAGGATTGCGTTTGGTCAGAAGATTGCCAAACCGCCTTCGACAGTATCAAGGAATATCTGTTGAATCCTCCGATTCTATCACCTCCAGTGGAAGGAAGACCACTGATCATTTACCTCACAGTTCTAGAGGACTCAATGGGATGTGTACTTGGCCAACAAGACGAAACTAAACAGAAAGAGTCTGCCATTTACTATTTGAGCAAGAAATTCACCGACTGCGAAACTCAGTACACGATGCTCGAGAAAACTTGCTGTGCTTTGGCTTGGGCAGCCAAACGTCTTCGCCAGTACATGATTCGTCACACTACTTGGTTGGTCTCCGAGATGGACCCAATCAAGTATGTATTTGAAAAACCTGCTCTCACGGGAAGGATTGCCCGTTGGCAGATGTTGCTATCAGAATATGACATAGAGTACCATGCTCAAAAAGTCGTTAAAGGAAGTGTTTTGGTCGATCATTTGGCACATCAACCGATTGATGATCAGGAATCAGTCGGGTTTGACTTCCTAGACGAAGATGTCATGTATCTAATGATAAAGGACTGCGATGAGCCGCTGCCCAGTGAAGGGCCAGAACCAGGGTCCCAATGGGGACTTATCTTTGACGGAGCAGTTAATCATCATGGAAACGGAATTGGGGCAATAATTATTACCCCTCAGGGTACCCACATTCCTTTCACCGCCAGACTTACGTTCAAATGTACGAACAACGAGGCCGAATACGAAGCTTGTATCATGGGTCTCGAAGAAGCGATTGATTTAAGGATCAAAAACTTGGACGTATACGGCGACTCAGCCTTGGTTATCAATCAGATAAAAGGAGATTGGAACACATACCAATCAGGATTGATTCCTTACAAAGACTACGCGAGAAGGTTGTTACCCTTCTTCAACAGAGTCGAGTTTCATCACATCCCTCGTGAGGAGAATCACATGGCTGATGCATTAGCCACTATCTCTTCCATGATTAGTGTAGGTCAATGGAATGACATACCTAAGATTGACATAATGCGCCTTGAACGGCCCGCTTACATCTTCACGATTGAAGCAGTCCTAGACAACAGACCTTGGTATCACGATATCAAATGCTTCTTTCAAAAACAAGAGTACCCACTTGGGGCATCCAGGAAAGACAGAAAAACCCTCAAAAGATTGGCTGGAAACTTCTTCCTGAGCGGTGACACTCTCTATAAGAGAAATTTTGACACGCAATGGCGAGAAAAATTCTAAGAGCAGGGTACTACTGGTTGACCATGGAATCCGACTGTTACAAGTACATGAGGAGGTGTCACAAATGTCAGATATACTCTGACAAAATTCATGTACCGCCATCACATCTCAAAGTTCTCTCTTCCCCATGGCCGTTCTTGATATGGGGAATCGACATGATTGTCATGATTGAGCCCAAGGCTTCAAACGGACACCGGTTCATCCTAGTAGCCATTGATTATTTCACCAAGTGGGTCGAAGCAGCGTCATTCGCCAATGTAACCTGACAAGTGGTGGTCCGATTTATCAAAAACAATATCATTTGCTGTTATGGTGTTCCGAGTCAGATCATTACTGATAATGGATCTAACTTGAACAATAAAATGATGAAAGAGTTGTGCGTAGAGTTCAAGATCGAACATCATAACTCATCTCCCTACCGACCCAAGATGAATGGAGCAGTAGAAGTGGCCAATAAGAACATCAAGAAGATCGTTCAAAAGATGGTTGTGACCTACAAAGACTGGCACGAGATGTTACCCTTTGCTCTTCATGGTTATCGAACATCTGTCCGCACTTCAACAGGGGCTACCCCTTTCTCTCTAGTGTATGGCATGGAAGCAGTGCTCCCCATAGAAGTAGAGATCCCATCAATCCGAGTATTGATGGAAGCTAAGCTCACCGAAGCTGAATGGTGTCAAAGCCGACACGACAAACTGAATCTGATCGAAGAAAAGAGAATAACGGCACTATGCCATGGTCAATTGTATCAACAGAGAATGAAGATGGCGTTCGACAAAAAGGTTCGAACCTGCATCTTCAGGAAAGGAGACCTCGTGCTCAATAAGATACAATCATTTCTCACTGATTCTCGGGGTAAATGGACCCTAAATTATGATGGCCCCTATGTGGTCACGAAAGCTTTCTCAGACGGTGCCTTGAGACTTGCAACCATGGACGGAGAGGAATTTTCCTACCCCACAAATGTTGATGTAGTCAAGAAATACTTCGCCTAAAAAAAAACGTCTCGGTGGATTGAAAACCCGAAAGGGCGGTCCAGGCAAAAGTTAGAGAGAGAAAAAAAATCATCTCGGTGGATTGGAAACATCACAGTACAATCCAAGCAAATATTAGGGATAATGGCAAGTAACTATGTTCAATAGAGGCAAGTCCCTCAGTAGCAGTTACACCATCCATCGGAGGAAAACTCCAGTCAAGGTCATCTTCGACAGAAGCTCAGGATGCCCAGAATTCAAATTTGGTAGAAGGGTAGTGGTCGTTATGTTTCAACGTAGCCCTTTTTCCCTGTAAATTACCATTTTCTAACTTTGTAATAACTCTTTGGAATCACACGTTTGGCTGATCTCTATCTTATCAATAAAATTTGAGCCTTTGTGCTTTAGTTTGTAATTCTTATTTGTTTTAGCTTTACAGAACGACATTTAACATGATCAACGATTCTTGAAATAAAACAAAAATGAATTTACTAGTTAAAACTTTTTCTGCTTTTAAAATAAAGACGACAATTTCTTTTGGCTGTTGAACATCAGAAAAACATCGGTCGCTTCTCCGGAAGTAATCGAACCTCAAAGTGCGGAATCAATGTACTCCTTCTAAACCAGTACGCCTGAATGAAGGATCAACTATGTCAGAGACCTTGTTTCATCTGACACATCTCGGCCGAGTTCTTGTCTCCTAAGCCCGATCAAAGGTATTCCCCGCAGGGATTATCTCTCCTAAGCAAGGCAGTATTGCTATCTTGAACCAGCGATATCTCTACACGCCCCGCGATGGCCGAGTATCCAGTCGTGTTCACCCGTCAGTTTGTATGTCGCGTCAGTTTTGTCAGCACATACATACATACATCATGCATTATTGATTTGTATTCCCATAATCATATTGCATCACTATCACTCTAGTCGGTCTTGTCCCTAAGTGATAGGAGTCCTCTCAATCGAGTTCCCAGTTCTTTACTCGTCAGGAAATACTGTGTCTGAACAATCTTTTCTCCAGTTTATTTCTGGATTGAAATTGGCCCTTGACCACTTTGATAACTTGAACCTCTGAAAGACCAGAGGAACCTTCAGTCAGCATCACTCTTCGCCATTGAAGATGATATCCTTGCTTTCCCGGATTAAGGAAAATCCACAGAGAAAGCCTCGTAATCAGAGATTCGGCAGCACGCCAGTTTCACTCCGAAAAGATCGCTGATGAAAAGGTCATCGGTACCTCGAAATTAGACCCCATCATATGGCATTTCTCCGGGAAGATCCCGAGAAAAGTATGATGTAAGATCCCAAGCGACAGCAGTCTCCCAAGAGACCTGCTTTCCCCCTAGTAGAAACAAATGGCGTCTCCAACAGAGAAGTTTGTGCAACTCTACAACTCAGACGACTGGGTTCCCCAGCGAGTCTGACATTAAAACTTTTTCCACTCAAATGGAATCTCCCCAGGAAAATTCTGCGAGAAGTTTGAGGAAAACCGCTACGAATAGCGTCCCTTGTCAATAAAGTTTATTGACAAAAGAAACTTAGACCAGTTCCTTGGTAGGAAACCAGGATCGAGGGGAAGTTTAAATCAGAAACTGTGACCAGTTCCTTGGTAGAAAACCAGGTTTGAGGGGAAGTTTAAATCAGAGACTGAGACCAGTTCCTTGGTAGGAAACCAGGACCGAGGGGAAGTTTAAAAAAGAAAACTAAGACCAGTTCCTTGGCTGAAGACCAGGATCGAGGGGAAGTTTTACCTTTTCTAAGCATCATTGCTTAGCAAAAGAAGATGAATGCGTAGGCTACCATTCATAACCACCATCAAAATTTCGGGTATTCCGATATTTAATCCTCTTGCACCCCGAATGCCCGAATACCTTCGTCATTCACACCTTCGGGTCCAAGAAGATTAAATAGGGGCATCTGTCATACCCCAAATTTTGACCACTAAGATTTCCCATCATTGTGAAAATCATCATTATAATATGGAAGAACCATTATATTTCATCAGTCTCCCCAAAGATAGGTGAGCATCCACTACAATCAAAATTAGGGTTTCAAGCCCTCTCAGAGCCTTAGACAAAGGATCAATCGAGGAATGACTGGATCTTCAATTTGTCTAACCTCTCAAACATCCATAATGGATTAAAATGACTCCCACTCCAAGGATTAAGCACAAAGTTGCTCCCTTCTAGGTGGATCAAGCCTCAAGATCGCCAGTATCACCAAATTAGGGTTTTGGTCGATCAGGGCCTCCAAAGGGAAATTTTCCTCTGGGCATGAGCCAAGGATCCAAAACACAACCTAATATACTCCATGGAACCCCATGGACCCAACCATCAAGTTAATTTTGCCTCAGGGGATGCATACATCAAAAATCAGGAATTAGGGTTTCTTGACCTAATTCACCCCTAAGTTGACTTTTAGGACAAATCATGAGCCAAGACCTCAAGAGAGGGTTTTAGGGTCTCTAATGAACTATATTTATCCATTTGGAACAATGGATTAATCCAAGAAGCTTGGGCAACAAGTCTCAATTTCATCTGCACCACAATTAGGGTTTCGCGAGGAAAGTCAACTGTAACTTTGACTTTTGACCAGGACATGCTCCCAAACCCTAAGACATGATTCAATATACCCTATGACACCCATGGAACATGTCCATCAAGTTTGATTTAGGTCAAGGACATGATTTCCTGAAGAATTGCACAGTTTGGAATTCATCTGATAAAAAGTCAACTGTGCACAAAAGTCAACTTTGACTTTTTCAAATTTTTCACCAAAATGGATTTTTAACCCTAAAATGATGTTAATGTATGATTTGAATCATCATTCATCAATAAAAATCAAAGAAAGTGGGATAACTTGTAAAAGGGGTAACCATTAAAACTTAGAAAAATTTCTAAGTTATGGAAAAAGTGACACTAATGTGCTAACTTTGGAGGACCATAACTACTAAACCACAAGGCCATTATTCCCCATTCAAAGCTTGATTTGTAGATCTCATTGCCCTCTACAAAAGCATCATACTGACCTATGTCCAAATTCCTCATGGATTTTGAGTTATGGAGTGATCAAAATCAAGAAAAGTCACTTTGTTCCAACACTTAGTGAAAATTTCACTAAGTCAGATTTTACCCTATTTTTTGCCAAATGTAGGGGGATTTTTCACTTGGATTCAAAAGAGATCAAAACTAAACATGTTCAAACAGTTGTTGTATCATGTAAGGGCTTTCCAAAATGGCCAAGAACATTACCAAATTCAATTTGAGTCATGAGATATGACATTGGCAAGTTGCCTTGCTGAAATCTGCCAAGGCAAGGCAGATTTTGCAATTTTGCTCGATTTGCCAAAATCAGCCAAATTCAAATGCTCCTATCCACTTAGACACATCTGAGGATTGAATCTAAAGGGGACAATCACTGAGCCAAGCCTCCAAAGTCTTTGGAACAAGAAATAGCATGTTGAACCTAGAATTGCCAAAATAGGGACAAGACTCGAATTTTGGATTGGAGCATTCAATGGAAGCATCAAGGTGGCATGGACTGAGCCATTCTCAACTGAATTCAGTCAAGACTTATCCAAGACCAAGGGAACCACAGCCCTGTGCCCTAACCCCTAGTCAATGGCTAGAGGAGACTTGGATTTCCATTGGACAACATTGGCCAAACCTCTGCTGCAGTTGCCATTCACTATGGATCCTAAAACAAACTTTCTCTACTATTAATAGAGCTTATTTGTGCTAGTTTGAGTACACCAAAGCCATCAAACAAATGCTTTCCTCAAAACCTCTTTCTCTTGGCAAAAATGCCTTCTTTAGCAAGGCAACTTTGAGTTTTTGAGCTTGAGAGCTTTTCCATCACAATCAATCACACACACACCTCATATATATCATATGTAAGCTGTGCAAACTATCACAAGTGACCTGTAATCACAAAATCACAAAGTCACCTCTCAAAACCTCAAAATAGGTTTTTTTTTTTGCATTTTTCAAGCCATGTCTTGATTCAGTCACTTTCCAAACCAGATAAAACCTCAAACACACTCCAAATATCATCCTTGAACTGTCCCAAATGGTTCCCCCCATCTGGAACACCATTTGAGAGAGTTGCTATTTTGGTCACTTTTAACCCCTTTTGCAAGAAATGGACTGTTTGTGTTTTTGCAGGTACCATTCAATTCCAATCAACCTAAAAGCTTCTAAGGGATCATTTGAGTGTGTCAAAAGCATTAAATTATATCTGGAACAAGAGGCTTGACAAATTGCACAAAAGCTCCAAAATCTCAAAAAAAGAGGTAAGCCTCACAACTTGGAATCTTTGAATCATGCAATGCTTTGAAGTCCACTGATCATATACATCTCATACATGTTGTATATGTTGTGTTTGAGCTAATTCAACATGTAATCCATGCATGTACCAAGTTGTAGCATAGAAAATGCAATTATAGGTCATTTTCAAAACCACTATCGGGTTTTAAGGAGGGAGTGTGATCTGAAAAAACTACCACCACCATTGGATTCCTTATAAAATTCTGGTCCAGATGCATATAAATTTTGTCTCAAACCATTAAGAATTGAGAAAGTTATGACCTTCACGTTTCTGAGCCAAAACATGCCAAAGCTTGCCTTGGGCCAGGCCTAAAACCAAGTCATGCCTTGTATATTTGTTGTTTTGTTTCAAACAATGGATGTATCACCACCCCAGTGGTAAGGCGCGCGCCTTGTAACCTTGAGGTCTTGAGTTCAAACCCCACCCATGCCATTTTGTGTTTTTTCACATTTTGCCATTTTTTCCAATATTTTTATGTTTTATTAATTAATTGGAAAATTAATAACTCTTTCAATTTTAATTATTTTTTATTGGTTCTTTTTGCAAAAAATCACAAAAACGTTGAAGTATTTTATTCCACAAAAAATTAAGTTTATATTATTTATTTAATATAATTAGTATTTTTGTGAATAAATTCATTTTTATTTGTTTTTAAACATTTTAAAATGAATATTCATCTTGAAAAATCAAGACCAAATGAGTTTTAATATCTCTTGTGATTTATACCTCATTTTTCAAACCTTAAACAAAAATCACAAGTGGTTTATTCAAACCTATTTGGTATTTTTCATTGATTTTCTTTAAATATTTACTTTTAAAGAATAAAATTAGGGTTTCTTTGATTTTCACTCAAACAAATCATTGTCAAACACTCATGGGCCTCTAATAGAGTGTAAGACACAATCCTTTTTTTGACCAAATCATTTTTGGGCCTCAGTATATTGTATAAGTACCGATACCGTAAAAAAAAAACGGCGCGATCGTCGCCTTTTCAAAACAAACCTGGGCCTCTCCTTGAGCTATAAGACCCATTCAAAACTTTTGGGCCTCTAATAGAGTGTAAGTCCCAATCCCCTTTTAACCAAAATCATTGTGGGCCTCACTTATTGTATAAGTCCCTCTGCGTTAAAAGAAAGCCTCGGCGCGATCGCCATTTCAAACGAAAAGTCAACTGGGCCTACCCTCGCGTTATAAGCCCCACTCTTTTCCTTTCTTAAAAACTCTTTGGGCCTCTTGAGAGAGTGTGAGACCCATCCCTTTGTACAGAAAACCTTTTGGGCCTCAGTCACTTGTATAAGTCCCTCTGTACAAATTCAACAGTGCAATCACTAATAAAACCTTGGGCCTCTCCTTGAGCTGTAAGCCCCAAATCTTTCTTTTTCAAAGCACTTTCTCCTTTGATTTTGAAATATACTGTTGTTTTCAATCTTTCTTTGTTGAACAACTAACCAAACATCATGGATGCTCTACAACTGAGTAAGTGGTTATTGCTTTCATTTACCGCTTTCATATACATATAACTATATTGTGGGGCTGTTTCAATGTAAGTCTTCTTTCATAAACTCATATCAACTGTGTAATAATAGTATAGATATTTAGAGTTTCCCCGGTAACTACGTCTAGAACTAGGTGACGCCGTTTCATTTATTCATAGAAATAGACAACTAGATCCCCAATAGGATCACCAGATACAGTCTTCTGTCCTCATTAGGAATTGTCAAGAAACTCTACTCCCAGAGATGAATGTATTCTCCGTGAATGGCATCTTTGAGTTTCTTCCAAATTCTCGAACTTTCCTGACTTGATCTATTCCTTGTGAATAGCTTGCCTTGAATTTCTCAAGGGTTGGGGACCCACAGGCTTCTTAAAAGCATCGGCCTCCTCTTGGGCATCGTACAAGGACCCACAGGCTTCATAAAAGCAACCCCGCCTCCTCTTGGGCTTAGTACAAGGACCCTACGGCTTCTTAGAAGTATTCACAGCCTCCTCTTAGGCTTCGTATAATGATCTCTTCCTCCGGGAATGATAGCCTTCTCTTGGGCTTCGTACAAGGACCTCTCGGCTTCTTAAAAGTTTCCAGCCTCCTTTTGGGCTTCGTACAAATTGTCCCGACGACCTCCTAAAGGTATAGGAACAGAACTTAATCATCTGCATAGAACAATCCTTTCAAAGAGTCTACTACTGTTTCTCAAAGCATAGTACAAAAGATGAAACTCTAGACTTGGACAGTCTCATCTCCTTGAGTCTGAAAAACATTCTCAAGTGGCCCCTTCGTTAAAGAGGAAGAAAACCCGTAGACTCGGACAGTCTCAATACCCTTCGAATTTCCCACTTCCTTAAAGAACAGGAATAACCCGGATCCTCGAATCAAATCCTTGAGTACAATGTTGCTCATATAAGAACTGATTTTCTCTTTCAAAATCAGTATACTGGACCTGTCACTCAACTGAAACAGTCGCCACAGCCTCCTCTTGGGCCTTATAAATGATTCTCCCCAGCGGAGTCAAACGACGTTTAGCCTCTCTCTTGGGCTTTGTACGAGACACATAAGAGACTCCCTCATTGAGTCAATCACCCCTTTCGCCTCCATCTCGGGCTTTATACGAGATACAAAAAGGTTCTTATTGAGCCAAACAAACAACAGGCTCTATCTCGGGCTTTATATGAGATACCAAAAGACTCCATCGTCAATTCAAAACCTTTTAGCTTCTCTCTCGGGCTTTGCACGAGATACATTTCAGCCTCCTCTTAGGCTTTATATAAGAAAACCACTGGTTGATCCAATTAACCTTTTAGCATCAAAGCTGTGCCTCATTCACAGTACACAAACATCAACAACTCCTTTCATTTAATTGCTGTAAGCGGCAAGCCTCTGGATTATCTACATCCATGCCAATGTCCCTCTTTTAGCATGAGAAATTCCTAAGGAAAGATAGCATTGCTCTACACTGAGTTAAAGTCTTCTCCTTCAGGTTAAAACCCCATATAAAGGAAATTATGGCATTGCTAGGATCCACGTATCCCAGTTAAAGTAATTCTCCTTTATAAACATTTGTCACAGACAAACAAACCCCCTTTAGAGACGACAAATTCTCTCTAAAGTCAACACCTTTAACTTCATATCTTAGGCTTCGAACAAGATACAAATAGACCCTTCAGCTTCATATCTTGGGCTTTGAACAAGATACAAATCACCTTTCGCTTCACGTCTTGGGTTTTGAACAAGACACCAAAACACCCATTTCCTCCCATAGAATAGGAGGAACTACGAACGCTCTGATTTCCCTGTTTCGGTAAACGGGATTACGTAGGCATAAGATTGAAAGAAAAATCTCAGCGAGCGCAATCAACAAAAAAACCAAAATCCCATATATCATAATCTGAAGCAGTATCCTAAAAAAATCCCAGAGAGAAATCAGTATTGGCGAAAATACAAATAACCAATACAAAGGCCCCCCACATTGTTCGCATCCGTAACCTAACAGACCGCTGTTTAAACTCAGTATGCAAGCAGGGTTAATTGGAGACATCTATTTCTCTTCCTTCATCATCTTTAATAGGATAAAAAATGAATCGACCTGCAGTAAACTCAACCGCAGAGAGCGATCGCGCTTAAGAACCGCGTCCAAAATCGCTCGCTACACCAAGTAACCTTTTTCTTCCATCCAAAGCTCAAATGAAAGCTCTTATTTACATATTTCAAATCCTTCTAGATTTTGAGTTATGGATTGATCAAAATCACAAGAATTGGAAAATGGACATTTTTCAAACACTTAGTGAAATTTTGGACAGAATCTGTTTGCATTTTTTTTCCAACTTTGGGGCCATTTTTCATTATGATCCAAGATGATTTAAGACCAAAGTTAAACATCAAAGTTGAAGTATTATAAAGGGGCTTTCTAAAAGGTACAAGAGCCTCCCATGATTCAACTAGAGCAAGAAGTTATAAGCCTTCAAAAATGTCACTTTTCACCCTGCCTACACAATAGCATTGGTACATAACTTGTATTCCATGATTTCTTAAGCCAATTTTGGACACTTGCATCATTTTATTTCTCTCCAAAATCAACATGAATGATGAAGAATCTTATCACAAGGCCTCACAAGTCAAGAAGCCTATCACTTAGGCATGTGATCTTTAAAGATGCAATTCCAAAACATCAATTTTGTTTCAAGGCATTCAAGAGATGCATTGAGGTGGCATGTACTGAGTCATTGTTAATTAAAGGAGTCAAGCCTTATCTCTGCATCAGAAGACTCATAGCCTGCACACTACCCTCAAGTCAATGGCTAGAGGAGATCTGAGATTCTGTTGCACAACCATTGGATAATAGGGTGGTCAACCTCCAATCATTATTAATCCCAAAACAAACTTGCTCTACTATAAATAGGGACCCTTTATGATCAGTTTGAGTACACCAAAGCATAACAACACATGCTCTTCTTCATTTCACTCTCAAAAACCAGAAATTGCTTCCTTTTCAACTAACATGCAAATTTTTCAATAGGAAGCAATTCTATTAAAATCAATGGTGTAGACACATCAGATACATCATGTGTAAGCTATCCGAACACTTCTCACACATCTGTAACCTCAGAATCCTAAAGCCCAAAATCAAACTTAGGTTTGTTTGCAGTTGAGTTTCCACAAATTGATCCAGGCTATTTCAATCCATTCCAAGCTTCCAAACACCTTACATGAGGTCCATTGAAGCCGTCCAAGTCATCAAACAACATTTGTAACACCTCCAACACACAATTCGATTTCTTCTTGCAAAAGGTAAGCCTGATCTCTCAAACTCTATGATCCATGCATCATAAATGTGTTTTTAAGTACCAAACATGTTTCTGCACTTATATAGACTGTTTCTGTCATACCCTAAATTTTGACCACAAGATTTACCATCATTGTGCAAATCATCACTGCAATGTGGATGTACCTTCATACCTAATCAATCCACTCAAAGATTGTTGAGCATTCACTACAATCAGAATTAGGGGCTTGAACCCTCTCAGTGTACTCAGACAAAGGATCAATCAAGAATGGACATGTGCCTCAACTTGTTAAACCTCTAAAACATCCATGAAGGATCAAGGGGTCTCCCACATCAAGAATTAAGCATGAAAATGCAACCTCTCAAGTTAATCAAGCCTCAAGGTCATCAGTGTCACCAAATTAGGGTTTTGGTCGACCAAGGCCTCCAGGGAGAAATCTTCATCTGGGTATGGGCTAATACTTCAAAACATGATCCAAGAAGCTCAAAGGGATCTCATGGACCCAATCACAAGTTCGAAGTAGCCTCAGGGGACTCATTCATCAAAAATCAGGAATTAGGGTTTCTTAACCTAATTCACCCTTAAGTTGACTTTTGAAGCAAGGCATGAGCCAAGACCTCAAGAAGTGTTTTGAAGACTTTCTAATACATCATATTGATCGATTTACAAGATTGGATTGATTCAAGGAACTTGGTTTATAAGCAATACAAGGATTCAAATTCATCTGGACCAATTAGGGTTTTCTAATGAAAAGTCAACTGTACCTTTGACTTTTGACCAAGACATAATCCCAAACCTTGGGGCATGATTCAAGACACTCTAAAACACCTATGGTATCCATCTATTAAGTTTGAATTAGGTCAAGAACTTTATTTCAAAGAGGATCACAAAGTTTGAAATTCATCTGACAAAAAGTCAGCTGTGCCAAAAAATCAAGTTTGACTTTTTGATTTTCTTCGCAAATATGGTTTCCCTAAGTCAAAAACAATGTTAAATTATGGTTCGGATCATCATCCATCAAGAAAAATAAGAAAAGTAGGGTTACTTGCAAAAGGGGCAACCTTAAGAAACATGAATTTTCATTAAGTCATGAAAAAAAGTGATTTTTACACAACTTTGCAAGGCCATAACTTGTGATCCAAGTAACCTTTTTCTTCCATCCAAAGCTCAAATGAAAGCTCTCATTACAAACTTCAAGATTGTCAACTACAACATATTTCAAATCCTAATGGATTTTGAGTATTAGATTGATCAAAATTACAAGAATTGGAAAATTGACATTTTTCAAACACTTAGTGAAATTTTGGACAGAATTTGTTTGCAATTTTTTCCAACTTTGGGGCCATTTTTCATTATGATCCAAGATTATTCAAGACCAAAGTTAAACATCAAAGTAGAAGTATTATAAAGGGGCTTTCTAAAAAGTACAAGAGCCTCCCATGATTCAACTTGAGGAAGAAGCCTTCAAAAATGGCACTTTTCACTCTACCTACACAATAGCATTGGTACATAACTTGTATTCCACGATTTCTTGAGCCAATTTTGGACACTTGCATCATTTTATTTCTGTCCAAAATCAACATGAATGATGAAGAATCTGATCACAAGGCATCACAAGTCAAGAAGCCTATCACTTAGGCATGTGATCTTTAAAGATGCAATTCCAAAACTTCAATTTTGTTTCAAGGCATTAAAGAGATGCATTGAGGTGGCATATACTGAGTCATTGTTAATTAAAGGAGTCGAGCCTTATCTCTGCATTAGAAGACTCATCGCCTGCGCACTACCCTCAAGTCAATGGCTAGAGGAGACCGGAAATTCTTTTGCACAACCATTGGATAATAGGGTGATCAACCCCCAATCACTATTACTCCGAAAACAAAGTTTCTCTACTATAAATAGGGATCCTTTATGATCAGTTTGAGTACACCAAAGCATAACAACACATGCTCTTCTTCATTTCACTCTCAAAAACCTGAAATTTCTTCCTTTTCAAGTAACATGCAAAATTTTCAATAGGAAGCAATTCTATTATAACCAATGATGTAGACACATCAGATACATCATATGTAAGATATCCAAACACTTCTCACACATCTGTAACCTCGGAATCACAAAGCTCAAAGTCAAACTCAGGTTTGTTTGCAGTTGAGTTTCCACAAAGTGATCTAGGCCGTTTCAATCCATTCCAAGTTTCCAAACACCTTACATAAGGTCCATTGAAGTTGTCCAAGTCATTAAACAACATTTGTAACACCTCCAACACATAATTCAATTACTTCTTGCAAGAGGTAAGCCTGAGCTCTCAAACTCTATGGTCCAAGCATCATAAATGTGTTTTCAAGTTACAAACATGTTTCTGCACTTATGTAGAGTGTTTCTGTCATACCCTAAATTTTGACCACAAGATTTCCCATCATTGTGCAAATCATCCCCATAATCTGGATGTACCTTCATACCTCATCAATCCTCTCAAAGATTGTTGAGCATTCATTACAATCAAGAATTAGGGTTTTAAACCCTCTCAGAGTACTCAGACAAAGGATCAATCAAGAATGGACATGATCCTCAACTTGTCAAAACTCTAAAACATCCATGAAGGATCAAGGGGTCTCCCACATCAAGAATTAAGCATGAAAATGCAACCACTCAAGTTAATCAAGCCTCAAGATCATCAGTGTCACCAAATTAGAGTTTTGGTCGACCAAGGCCTCCAGGGAGAAATATTCATCTGGGCATGGGCTAATACTTTAAAACATGATCCAAGAAGCTCAAAGGGACCTCATGGACCCAATCACAAGTTCAAAGTAGCCTCAGGGGATGCATTCATCGAAAATCAGGAATTAGGATTTCTTGACCTAATTCACCCTTAAGTTGACTTTTGAAGCAAGGCATGAGCCAAGACCTCAAGAAGTGTTTTAAAGACCTCCAATACATCATATTTATCCATTTACAATATTGTATTGATTCAAGGAACTTGGTTCATAAGCAATACAAGGATTCAAATTCATATGGACCGATTAGGGTTTTCTAATGAAAAGTCAACTGTACCTTTGACTTTTGACCAAGACATAATCCCAAATCTTAGGGCATGATTCAAGACACTCTAAAACACCTATGGAATCCATCGATTAAGTTTGAATTAGGTCAAGAACTTGATTTCATAGAGGATCACAAAGTTTGAAATTCATCTGACAAAAAGTCAGCTGTGCCAAAAAATCAAGTTTGACTTTTTGAATTTCTTGACAAACAAGGTTTCCCTAAGTCAAAAACAATGTTAACTTATGGTTTGGATCATCATCCATCAATAAAAATCAAGAAAAGTAGGGTTACTTGCAAAAGGGGCAACCTTAAGAAACATGAATTTTCACTAAGTCATGAAAAAAAGTGATTTTTACCCAACTTTGCAAGGCAATAACTTGTGATCCAAGTAACCTTTTTCTTCCATCCAAAGCTCAAATGAAAGCTCTAATTACATACTTCAAGATTGTCAACTACAACATATTTCAAATCCTTATGAATTTTGAGTTAAGGATTGATCAAAATCACAAGAATTGGAAAATGGACATTTTTCAAACACTTAGTGAAATTTTGGACAGAATCTGTTTTCATTTTTTTCCAACTTTGGGGCCATTTTTCATTATGATCCAAGATGATTCAAGACCAAAGTTAAACATCAAAGTTGAAGTATTATAAAGGGGCTTTCTAAAAATTACAAGAGCATCCCATGATTCAACTTGAGGAAGAAGTTATAAGCCTTTAAAAATGGCACTTTTCACTCTGCCTACACAATAGCATTGGTACATAACTTGTATTCCACGATTTCTAGAGCCAATTTTGGAAACTTGCATAATTTTATTTCTGTCCAAAATCAACATGAATGATGAAGAATCTATTCACAAGGCCTCACAAGTCAAGAAGCCTATCACTTAGGCATGTGATCTTTAAAGATGCAATTCCAAAACTTCAATTTTGTTTCAAGGCATTCAAGAGATGCATTGAGGGTGCATGTACTGAGTCATCGTTAATTAAAGGATTCAAGCCTTATCTCTGCATCAGAAGACTCATAGCCTGCACACTACCCTCAAGTCAATGGCTAGAGGAGACCTGAGATTCTTTTGCACAACCATTGGATAACAGGGTGATCAACACCCAATCACTATTACTCCCAAAAACAACTTTCTCTACTATAAATAGGGATCCTTTATGATCAGTTTGAGTACACCAAAGCATAACAACACACGCCCTTCTTCATTTCACTCTCAAAAACCAGAAATTGCTTCCTTTTCAAGTAACATGCAAATTTTTCAATAGGAAGCAATTATATTAAAACCAATGGTGTAGACACATCAGATACATCATATGTAAGCTATATAAACACTTCTCACACATTTGTAACCTCAGAATCACAAAGCTCAAAATCAAACTCAGGTTTGTTTGCAGTTGAGTTTCCACAAAGTGATCCAGGTTGTTTCAATCCATTCCAAGCTTCCAAACACCTTACATAAGGTCCATTGAAGCTGTCCAAGTCATCTAACAACATTTGTAACACCTCCAATACACAATTCGATTTCTTCTTGCAAGAGGTAAGGCTGATCTCTCAAACTCTATGGTTCATGCATCATAAATGTGTTTTCAAGTTACAAACATGTTTCTGCACTTATGTAGAGTGTTTCTGTCATACCCTAAATTTTGATCACAAGATTTCCCATAATTGTAAAAATCATCACCACAATGTGGATGTACCTTCATACCTCATCAATCCTCTCAAAGATTGTTGAGCATTCACTACAATCAAGAATTAGGGTTTTGAACCCTCTCAGAGTACTCAGACAAAGGATCAATCAAGAATGGACATGATCCTCAACTTTTCAAACCTCTAAAACATCCATGAAGGATCAAGGGGTCTCCCACATCAAGAATTAAGCATGAAAATGCAACCACTCAAGTTAATCAAGCCTCAAGATCATCAGTGTCACCAAATTAGAGTTTTGGTCGACCAAGGCCTCCAGGGAGAAATCTTCATCTGGGCATGGGCTAATACTTCAAAACATGATCCAAGAAGCTCAAAGGGACCTCATGGACCCAATCACAAGTTCAAAGTAGCCTCAGGGGACGCATTCATCAAAAATCAGGAATTAGGGTTTCTTGACCTAATTCACCCTTAAGTTAACTTTTGAAGCAAGGCATGAGCCAAGACCTCAAGAAGTGTTTTGAAGACCTCCAATACATCATATTTATCCATTTACAATATTGGATTGATTCAAGGAACTTGGTTCATAAGTAATACAAGGATTCAAATTCATCTGGACCAATTAGGGTTTTCTAATGAAAAGTCAACTGTACCTTTGACTTTTGACCAAGACATAATCCCAAATCTTGGGGCATGATTCAAGACACTCTTAAACCCCTATGGAATCCATTGATTAAGTTTGAATTAGGTCAAGAACTTGATTCCATAGAGGATCACAAAGTTTGAAATTCATCTGACAAAAAGTCAGCTGTGCCAAAAAATCAAGTTTGACTTTTTAAATTTCTTGACAAACAAGGTTTCCCTAAGTCAAAAACAATGTTAGCTTATGGTTTGGATAATCATCCATCAATAAAAATAAAAAAAAGTAGGGTTACTTGCAAAAGGGGCAACCTTAAGAAACATGAATTTTCACTAAGTCATGAAAAAAAGTGATTTTTACCCAACTTTGCAAGGCAATAACTTGTGATCCAAGTAACCTTTTTCTTCCATCGAAAGCTCAAATGAAAGCTCTCATTACATACTTCAAGATTGTCTACTACAACATATTTCAAATCCTTATGGATTTTGAGTTAAGGATTGATCAAAATCACAATAATTGGAAAATGGACATTTTTCAAACACTTAGTGAAATTTTGGACAAAATCTGTTTTCATTTTTTTCCAACTTTGGGGCCATTTTTCATTATGATCCAAGATGATTCAAGACCAAAGTTAAACATCAAAGTTGAAGTATTATAAAGGGGCTTTCTAAAAAGTACAAGAGCATCCCATGATTCAACTTGAGGAAGAAGTTATAAGCCTTTAAAAATGGCACTTTTCACTCTGCCTACACAATAGCATTGGTACATAACTTGTATTCCACGATTTCTAGAGCCAATTTTGGAAACTTGCATAATTTTATTTCTGTCCAAAATCAACATGAATGATGAAGAATCTGATCACAAGGTCTCACAAGTCAAGAAGCCTATCACTTAGGCATGTGATCTTTAAAGATGCAATTCCAAAACTTCAATTTTGTTTCAAGGCATTCAAGAGATGCATTGAGGGTGCATGTACTAAGTCATCGTTAATTAAAGGATTCAAGCCTTATCTCTGCATCAGAAGACTCATAGCCTGCACACTACCCTCAAGTCAATGGCTAGAGGAGACCTGAGATTCTTTTGCACAACCATTGGATAACAGGGTGATCAACACCCAATCACTATTACTCCCAAAAACAACTTTCTCTACTATAAATAGGGATCCTTTATGATCAGTTTGAGTACACCAAAGCATAACAACACACGCCCTTCTTCATTTCACTCTCAAAAACCAGAAATTGCTTCCTTTTCAAGTAACATGCAAATTTTTCAATAGGAAGCAATTATATTAAAACCAATGGTGTAGACACATCAGATACATCATATGTAAGCTATATAAACACTTCTCACACATTTGTAACCTCAGAATCACAAAGCTCAAAATCAAACTCAGGTTTGTTTGCAGTTGAGTTTCCACAAAGTGATCCAGGTTGTTTCAATCCATTCCAAGCTTCCAAACACCTTACATAAGGTCCATTGAAGCTGTCCAAGTCATCTAACAACATTTGTAACACCTCCAATACATAATTCGATTTCTTCTTGCAAGAGGTAAGGCTGATCTCTCAAACTCTATGGTTCATGCATCATAAATGTGTTTTCAAGTTACAAACATGTTTCTGCACTTATGTAGAGTGTTTCTGTCATACCCTAAATTTTGATCACAAGATTTCCCATAATTGTAAAAATCATCACCACAATGTGGATGTACCTTCATACCTCATCAATCCTCTCAAAGATTGTTGAGCATTCACTACAATCAAGAATTAGGGTTTTGAACCCTCTCAGAGTACTCAGACAAAGGATCAATCAAGAATGGACATGATCCTCAACTTTTCAAACCTCTAAAACATCCATGAAGGATCAAGGGGTCTCCCACATCAAGAATTAAGCATGAAAATGCAACCACTCAAGTTAATCAAGCCTCAAGATCATCAGTGTCACCAAATTAGAGTTTTGGTCGACCAAGGCCTCCAGGGAGAAATCTTCATCTGGGCATGGGCTAATACTTCAAAACATGATCCAAGAAGCTCAAAGGGACCTCATGGACCCAATCACAAGTTCAAAGTAGCCTCAGGGGACGCATTCATCAAAAATCAGGAATTAGGGTTTCTTGACCTAATTCACCCTTAAGTTAACTTTTGAAGCAAGGCATGAGCCAAGACCTCAAGAAGTGTTTTGAAGACCTCCAATACATCATATTTATCCATTTACAATATTGGATTGATTCAAGGAACTTGGTTCATAAGCAATACAAGGATTCAAATTCATCTGGACCAATTAGGGTTTTCTAATGAAAAGTCAACTGTACCTTTGACTTTTGACCAAGATATAATCCCAAATCTTGGGGCATGATTCAAGACACTCTAAAACACCTATGGAATCCATCGATTAAGTTTGAATTAGGTCAAGAAATTGATATCATAGAGGATCACAAAGTTTGAAATTCATCTGACAAAAAGTCAACTGTGCCAAAAAATCAAGTTTGACTTTTTGAATTTCTTGACAAACAAGGTTTCCCTAAGTCAAAAACAATGTTAACTTATGGTTTGGATGATCATCCATCAATAAAAATCAAGAAAAGTAGGGTTACTTGCAAAAGGGGCAACCTTAAGATACATGAATTTTCACTAAGTCATGAAAAAAAGTGATTTTTACACAAATTTGCAAAGCAATAACTTGTGATCCAAGTAACCTTTTTCTTCCATCGAAAGCTCAAATGAAAGCTCTCATTACATACTTCAAGATTGTCAACTACAACATATTTCAAATCCTTATGGATTTTGAGTTAAGGATTGATCAAAATCACAAGAATTGGAAAATGGACATTTTTCAAACACTTAGTGAAATTTTGGACATAATCTGTTTTCATTTTTTTCCAACTTTGGGGCCATTTTTCATTATGATCCAAGATGATTCAAGACCAAAGTTAAACATCAAAGTTGAAGTATTATAAAGGGGCTTTCTAAAAATTACAAGAGCATCCCATGATTCAACTTGAGGAAGAAGTTATAAGCCTTTAAAAATGGCACTTTTCACTCTGCCTACACAATAGCATTGGTACATAACTTGTATTCCACGATTTCTAGAGCCAATTTTGGAAACTTGCATAATTTTATTTCTGTCCAAAATCAACATGAATGATGAAGAATCTGATCACAAGGCCTCACAAGTCAAGAAGCCTATCACTTAGGCATGTGATCTTTAAAGATGCAATTCCAAAACTTCAATTTTGTTTCAAGGCATTCAAGAGATGCATTGAGGGTGCATGTACTGAGTCATCGTTAATTAAAGGATTCAAGCCTTATCTCTGCATCAGAAGACTCATAGCCTGCACACTACCCTCAAGTCAATGGCTAGAGGAGACCTGCGATTCTTTTGCACAACCATTGGATAACAGGGTGATCAACACCCAATCACTATTACTCCCAAAAACAACTTTCTCTACTATAAATAGGGATCCTTTATGATCAGTTTGAGTACACCAAAGCATAACAACACACGCCCTTCTTCATTTCACTCTCAAAAACCAGAAATTGCTTCCTTTTCAAGTAACATGCAAATTTTTCAATAGGAAGCAATTATATTAAAACCAATGGTGTAGACACATCAGATACATCATATGTAAGCTATATAAACACTTCTCACACATTTGTAACCTCAGAATCACAAAGCTCAAAATCAAACTCAGGTTTGTTTGCAGTTGAGTTTCCACAAAGTGATCCAGGCTGTTTCAATCCATTCCAAGCTTCCAAACACCTTACATAAGGTCCATTGAAGCTGTCCAAGTCATCTAACAACATTTGTAACACCTCCAATACACAATTCGATTTCTTCTTGCAAGAGGTAAGGCTGATCTCTCAAACTCTATGGTTCATGCATCATAAATGTGTTTTCAAGTTACAAACATGTTTCTGCACTTATGTAGAGTGTTTCTGTCATACCCTAAATTTTGATCACAAGATTTCCCATAATTGTAAAAATCATCACCACAATGTGGATGTACCTTCATACCTCATCAATCCTCTCAAAGATTGTTGAGCATTCACTACAATCAAGAATTAGGGTTTTGAACCCTCTCAGAGTACTCAGACAAAGGATCAATCAAGAATGGACATGATCCTCAACTTTTCAAACCTCTAAAACATCCATGAAGGATCAAGGGGTCTCCCACATCAAGAATTAAGCATGAAAATGCAACCACTCAAGTTAATCAAGCCTCAAGATCATCAGTGTCACCAAATTAGAGTTTTGGTCGACCAAGGCCTCCAGGGAGAAATCTTCATCTGGGCATGGGCTAATACTTCAAAACATGATCCAAGAAGCTCAAAGGGACCTCATAGACCCAATCACAAGTTCAAAGTAGCCTCAGGGGATGCATTCATCAAAAATCAGGAATTAGGGTTTCTTGACCTAATTCACCCTTAAGTTGACTTTTGAAGCAAGGCATGAGCCAAGACCTCAAGAAGTGTTTTGAAGACCTCCAATACATCATATTTATACATTTACAATATTGGATTGATTCAAGGAACTTGGTTCATAAGCAATACAAGGATTCAAATTCATCTGGACCAATTAGGGTTTTCTAATGAAAAGTCAACTGTACCTTTGACTTTTGACCAAGATATAATCCCAAATCTTGGGGCATGATTCAAGACACTCTAAAACACCTATGGAATCCATCGATTAAGTTTGAATTAGGTCAAGAACTTGATATCATAGAGGATCACAAAGTTTGAAATTCATCTGACAAAAAGTCAGCTGTGCCAAAGAATCAAGTTTGACTTTTTGAATTTCTTGACAAACAAGGTTTCCCTAAGTCAAAAACAATGTTAACTTATGGTTTGGATCATCATCCATCAATAATATTCAAGAAAAGTAGGGTTACTTGCAAAAGGGGCAACCTTAAGATACATGAATTTTCACTAAGTCATGAAAAAAAGTGATTTTTACCCAAATTTACAAAGCAATAACTTGTGATCCAAGTAACCTTTTTCTTCCATCGAAAGCTCAAATGAAAGCTCTCATTACATACTTCAAGATTGTCAACTACAACATATTTCAAATCCTTATGGATTTTGAGTTAAGGATTGATCAAAATCACAAGAATTGGAAAATGGACATTTTTCAAACACTTAGTGAAATTTTGGACAAAATCTGTTTTCATTTTTTTCCAACTTTGGGGCCATTTTTCATTATGATCCAAGATGATTCAAGACCAAAGTTAAACATCAAAGTTGAAGTATTATAAAGGGGCTTTCTAAAAATTACAAGAGCATCCCATGATTCAACTTGAGGAAGAAGTTATAAGCCTTTAAAAATGGCACTTTTCACTCTGCCTACACAATAGCATTGGTACATAACTTGTATTCCACGATTTCTAGAGCCAATTTTGGAAACTTGCATAATTTTATTTCTGTCCAAAATCAACATGAATGATGAAGAATCTATTCACAAGGCCTCACAAGTCAAGAAGCCTATCACTTAGGCATGTGATCTTTAAAGATGCAATTCCAAAACTTCAATTTTGTTTCAAGGCATTCAAGAGATGCATTGAGGGTGCATGTACTGAGTCATCGTTAATTAAAGGATTCAAGCCTTATCTCTGCATCAGAAGACTCATAGCCTGCACACTACCCTCAAGTCAATGGCTAGAGGAGACCTGAGATTCTTTTGCACAACCATTGGATAACAGGGTGATCAACACCCAATCACTATTACTCCCAAAAACAACTTTCTCTACTATAAATAGGGATCCTTTATGATCAGTTTGAGTACACCAAAGCATAACAACACACGCCCTTCTTCATTTCACTCTCAAAAACCAGAAATTGCTTCCTTTTCAAGTAACATGCAAATTTTTCAATAGGAAGCAATTATATTAAAACCAATGGTGTAGACACATCAGATACATCATATGTAAGCTATATAAACACTTCTCACACATTTGTAACCTCAGAATCACAAAGCTCAAAATCAAACTCAGGTTTGTTTGCAGTTGAGTTTCAACAAAGTGATCCAGGTTGTTTCAATCCATTCCAAGCTTCCAAACACCTTACATAAGGTCCATTGAAGCTGTCCAAGTCATCTAACAACATTTGTAACACCTCCAATACACAATTCAATTTCTTCTTGCAAGAGGTAAGGCTGATCTCTCAAACTCTATGGTTCATGCATCATAAATGTGTTTTCAAGTTACAAACATGTTTCTGCACTTATGTAGAGTGTTTCTGTCATACCCTAAATTTTGATCACAAGATTTCCCATAATTGTAAAAATCATCACCACAATGTGGATGTACCTTCATACCTCATCAATCCTCTCAAAGATTGTTGAGCATTCACTACAATCAAGAATTAGGGTTTTGAACCCTCTCAGAGTACTCAGACAAAGGATCAATCAAGAATGGACATGATCCTCAACTTTTCAAACCTCTAAAACATCCATGAAGGATCAAGGGGTCTCCCACATCAAGAATTAAGCATGAAAATGCAACCACTCAAGTTAATCAAGCCTCAAGATCATCAGTGTCACCAAATTAGAGTTTTGGTCGACCAAGGCCTCCAGGGAGAAATCTTCATCTGGGCATGGGCTAATACTTCAAAACATGATCCAAGAAGCTCAAAGGGACCTCATGGACCCAATCACAAGTTCAAAGTAGCCTCAGGGGACGCATTCATCAAAAATCAGGAATTAGGGTTTCTTGACCTAATTCACCCTTAAGTTAACTTTTGAAGCAAGGCATGAGCCAAGACCTCAAGAAGTGTTTTGAAGACCTCCAATACATCATATTTATCCATTTACAATATTGGATTGATTCAAGGAACTTGGTTCATAAGTAATACAAGGATTCAAATTCATCTGGACCAATTAGGGTTTTCTAATGAAAAGTCAACTGTACCTTTGACTTTTGACCAAGACATAATCCCAAATCTTGGGGCATGATTCAAGACACTCTTAAACCCCTATGGAATCCATTAATTAAGTTTGAATTAGGTCAAGAACTTGATTCCATAGAGGATCACAAAGTTTGAAATTCATCTGACAAAAAGTCAGCTGTGCCAAAAAATCAAGTTTGACTTTTTAAATTTCTTGACAAACAAGGTTTCCCTAAGTCAAAAACAATGTTAGCTTATGGTTTGGATCATCATCCATCAATAAAAATAAAAAAAAGTAGGGTTACTTGCAAAAGGGTCAACCTTAAGAAACATGAATTTTCACTAAGTCATGAAAAAAAGTGATTTTTACCCAACTTTGCAAGGCAATAACTTGTGATCCAAGTAACCTTTTTCTTCCATCGAAAGCTCAAATGAAAGCTCTCATTACATACTTCAAGATTGTCTACTACAACATATTTCAAATCCTTATGGATTTTGAGTTAAGGATTGATCAAAATCACAATAATTGGAAAATGGACATTTTTCAAACACTTAGTGAAATTTTGGACAAAATCTGTTTTCATTTTTTTCCAACTTTGGGGCCATTTTTCATTATGATCCAAGATGATTCAAGACCAAAGTTAAACATCAAAGTTGAAGTATTATAAAGGGGCTTTCTAAAAAGTACAAGAGCATCCCATGATTCAACTTGAGGAAGAAGTTATAAGCCTTTAAAAATGGCACTTTTCACTCTGCCTACACAATAGCATTGGTACATAACTTGTATTCCACGATTTCTAGAGCCAATTTTGGAAACTTGCATAATTTTATTTCTGTCCAAAATCAACATGAATGATGAAGAATCTGATCACAAGGCCTCACAAGTCAAGAAGCCTATCACTTAGGCATGTGATCTTTAAAGATGCAATTCCAAAACTTCAATTTTGTTTCAAGGCATTCAAGAGATGCATTGAGGGTGCATGTACTGAGTCATCGTTAATTAAAGGATTCAAGCCTTATCTCTGCATCAGAAGACTCATAGCCTGCACACTACCCTCAAGTCAATGGCTAGAGGAGACCTGAGATTCTTTTGCACAACCATTGGATAACAGGGTGATCAACACCCAATCACTATTACTCCCAAAAACAACTTTCTCTACTATAAATAGGGATCCTTTATGATCAGTTTGAGTACACCAAAGCATAACAACACACGCCCTTCTTCATTTCACTCTCAAAAACCAGAAATTGCTTCCTTTTCAAGTAACATGCAAATTTTTCAATAGGAAGCAATTATATTAAAACCAATGGTGTAGACACATCAGATACATCATATGTAAGCTATATAAACACTTCTCACACATTTGTAACCTCAGAATCACAAAGCTCAAAATCAAACTCAGGTTTGTTTGCAGTTGAGTTTCCACAAAGTGATCCAGGTTGTTTCAATCCATTCCAAGCTTCCAAACACCTTACATAAGGTCCATTGAAGCTGTCCAAGTCATCTAACAACATTTGTAACACCTCCAATACACAATTCGATTTCTTCTTGCAAGAGGTAAGGCTGATCTCTCAAACTCTATGGTTCATGCATCATAAATGTGTTTTCAAGTTACAAACATGTTTCTGCACTTATGTAGAGTGTTTCTGTCATACCCTAAATTTTGATCACAAGATTTCCCATAATTGTAAAAATCATCACCACAATGTGGATGTACCTTCATACCTCATCAATCCTCTCAAAGATTGTTGAGCATTCACTACAATCAAGAATTAGGGTTTTGAACCCTCTCAGAGTACTCAGACAAAGGATCAATCAAGAATGGACATGATCCTCAACTTTTCAAACCTCTAAAACATCCATGAAGGATCAAGGGGTCTCCCACATCAAGAATTAAGCATGAAAATGCAACCACTCAAGTTAATCAAGCCTCAAGATCATCAGTGTCACCAAATTAGAGTTTTGGTCGACCAAGGCCTCCAGGGAGAAATCTTCATCTGGGCATGGGCTAATACTTCAAAACATGATCCAAGAAGCTCAAAGGGACCTCATGGACCCAATCACAAGTTCAAAGTAGCCTCAGGGGACGCATTCATCAAAAATCAGGAATTAGGGTTTCTTGACCTAATTCACCCTTAAGTTAACTTTTGAAGCAAGGCATGAGCCAAGACCTCAAGAAGTGTTTTGAAGACCTCCAATACATCATATTTATCCATTTACAATATTGGATTGATTCAAGGAACTTGGTTCATAAGTAATACAAGGATTCAAATTCATCTGGACCAATTAGGGTTTTCTAATGAAAAGTCAACTGTACCTTTGACTTTTGACCAAGACATAATCCCAAATCTTGGGGCATGATTCAAGACACTCTTAAACCCCTATGGAATCCATTGATTAAGTTTGAATTAGGTCAAGAACTTGATTCCATAGAGGATCACAAAGTTTGAAATTCATCTGACAAAAAGTCAGCTGTGCCAAAAAATCAAGTTTGACTTTTTAAATTTCTTGACAAACAAGGTTTCCCTAAGTCAAAAACAATGTTAGCTTATGGTTTGGATAATCATCCATCAATAAAAATAAAAAAAAGTAGGGTTACTTGCAAAAGGGGCAACCTTAAGAAACATGAATTTTCACTAAGTCATGAAAAAAAGTGATTTTTACCCAACTTTGCAAGGCAATAACTTGTGATCCAAGTAACCTTTTTCTTCCATCGAAAGCTCAAATGAAAGCTCTCATTACATACTTCAAGATTGTCTACTACAACATATTTCAAATCCTTATGGATTTTGAGTTAAGGATTGATCAAAATCACAATAATTGGAAAATGGACATTTTTCAAACACTTAGTGAAATTTTGGACAAAATCTGTTTTCATTTTTTTCCAACTTTGGGGCCATTTTTCATTATGATCCAAGATGATTCAAGACCAAAGTTAAACATCAAAGTTGAAGTATTATAAAGGGGCTTTCTAAAAAGTACAAGAGCATCCCATGATTCAACTTGAGGAAGAAGTTATAAGCCTTTAAAAATGGCACTTTTCACTCTGCCTACACAATAGCATTGGTACATAACTTGTATTCCACGATTTCTAGAGCCAATTTTGGAAACTTGCATAATTTTATTTCTGTCCAAAATCAACATGAATGATGAAGAATCTGATCACAAGGTCTCACAAGTCAAGAAGCCTATCACTTAGGCATGTGATCTTTAAAGATGCAATTCCAAAACTTCAATTTTGTTTCAAGGCATTCAAGAGATGCATTGAGGGTGCATGTACTAAGTCATCGTTAATTAAAGGATTCAAGCCTTATCTCTGCATCAGAAGACTCATAGCCTGCACACTACCCTCAAGTCAATGGCTAGAGGAGACCTGAGATTCTTTTGCACAACCATTGGATAACAGGGTGATCAACACCCAATCACTATTACTCCCAAAAACAACTTTCTCTACTATAAATAGGGATCCTTTATGATCAGTTTGAGTACACCAAAGCATAACAACACACGCCCTTCTTCATTTCACTCTCAAAAACCAGAAATTGCTTCCTTTTCAAGTAACATGCAAATTTTTCAATAGGAAGCAATTATATTAAAACCAATGGTGTAGACACATCAGATACATCATATGTAAGCTATATAAACACTTCTCACACATTTGTAACCTCAGAATCACAAAGCTCAAAATCAAACTCAGGTTTGTTTGCAGTTGAGTTTCCACAAAGTGGTCCAGGTTGTTTCAATCCATTCCAAGCTTCCAAACACCTTACATAAGGTCCATTGAAGCTGTCCAAGTCATCTAACAACATTTGTAACACCTCCAATACATAATTCGATTTCTTCTTGCAAGAGGTAAGGCTGATCTCTCAAACTCTATGGTTCATGCATCATAAATGTGTTTTCAAGTTACAAACATGTTTCTGCACTTATGTAGAGTGTTTCTGTCATACCCTAAATTTTGATCACAAGATTTCCCATAATTGTAAAAATCATCACCACAATGTGGATGTACCTTCATACCTCATCAATCCTCTCAAAGATTGTTGAGCATTCACTACAATCAAGAATTAGGGTTTTGAACCCTCTCAGAGTACTCAGACAAAGGATCAATCAAGAATGGACATGATCCTCAACTTTTCAAACCTCTAAAACATCCATGAAGGATCAAGGGGTCTCCCACATCAAGAATTAAGCATGAAAATGCAACCACTCAAGTTAATCAAGCCTCAAGATCATCAGTGTCACCAAATTAGAGTTTTGGTCGACCAAGGCCTCCAGGGAGAAATCTTCATCTGGGCATGGGCTAATACTTCAAAACATGATCCAAGAAGCTCAAAGGGACCTCATGGACCCAATCACAAGTTCAAAGTAGCCTCAGGGGACGCATTCATCAAAAATCAGGAATTAGGGTTTCTTGACCTAATTCACCCTTAAGTTAACTTTTGAAGCAAGGCATGAGCCAAGACCTCAAGAAGTGTTTTGAAGACCTCCAATACATCATATTTATCCATTTACAATATTGGATTGATTCAAGGAACTTGGTTCATAAGCAATACAAGGATTCAAATTCATCTGGACCAATTAGGGTTTTCTAATGAAAAGTCAACTGTACCTTTGACTTTTGACCAAGATATAATCCCAAATCTTGGGGCATGATTCAAGACACTCTAAAACACCTATGGAATCCATCGATTAAGTTTGAATTAGGTCAAGAAATTGATATCATAGAGGATCACAAAGTTTGAAATTCATCTGACAAAAAGTCAACTGTGCCAAAAAATCAAGTTTGACTTTTTGAATTTCTTGACAAACAAGGTTTCCCTAAGTCAAAAACAATGTTAACTCATGGTTTGGATGATCATCCATCAATAAAAATCAAGAAAAGTAGGGTTACTTGCAAAAGGGGCAACCTTAAGATACATGAATTTTCACTAAGTCATGAAAAAAAGTGATTTTTACACAAATTTGCAAAGCAATAACTTGTGATCCAAGTAACCTTTTTCTTCCATCGAAAGCTCAAATGAAAGCTCTCATTACATACTTCAAGATTGTCAACTACAACATATTTCAAATCCTTATGGATTTTGAGTTAAGGATTGATCAAAATCACAAGAATTGGAAAATGGACATTTTTCAAACACTTAGTGAAATTTTGGACATAATCTGTTTTCATTTTTTTCCAACTTTGGGGCCATTTTTCATTATGATCCAAGATGATTCAAGACCAAAGTTAAACATCAAAGTTGAAGTATTATAAAGGGGCTTTCTAAAAATTACAAGAGCATCCCATGATTCAACTTGAGGAAGAAGTTATAAGCCTTTAAAAATGGCACTTTTCACTCTGCCTACACAATAGCATTGGTACATAACTTGTATTCCACGATTTCTAGAGCCAATTTTGGAAACTTGCATAATTTTATTTCTGTCCAAAATCAACATGAATGATGAAGAATCTGATCACAAGGCCTCACAAGTCAAGAAGCCTATCACTTAGGCATGTGATCTTTAAAGATGCAATTCCAAAACTTCAATTTTGTTTCAAGGCATTCAAGAGATGCATTGAGGGTGCATGTACTGAGTCATCGTTAATTAAAGGATTCAAGCCTTATCTCTGCATCAGAAGACTCATAGCCTGCACACTACCCTCAAGTCAATGGCTAGAGGAGACCTGCGATTCTTTTGCACAACCATTGGATAACAGGGTGATCAACACCCAATCACTATTACTCCCAAAAACAACTTTCTCTACTATAAATAGGGATCCTTTATGATCAGTTTGAGTACACCAAAGCATAACAACACACGCCCTTCTTCATTTCACTCTCAAAAACCAGAAATTGCTTCCTTTTCAAGTAACATGCAAATTTTTCAATAGGAAGCAATTATATTAAAACCAATGGTGTAGACACATCAGATACATCATATGTAAGCTATATAAACACTTCTCACACATTTGTAACCTCAGAATCACAAAGCTCAAAATCAAACTCAGGTTTGTTTGCAGTTGAGTTTCCACAAAGTGATCCAGGCTGTTTCAATCCATTCCAAGCTTCCAAACACCTTACATAAGGTCCATTGAAGCTGTCCAAGTCATCTAACAACATTTGTAACACCTCCAATACACAATTCGATTTCTTCTTGCAAGAGGTAAGGCTGATCTCTCAAACTCTATGGTTCATGCATCATAAATGTGTTTTCAAGTTACAAACATGTTTCTGCACTTATGTAGAGTGTTTCTGTCATACCCTAAATTTTGATCACAAGATTTCCCATAATTGTAAAAATCATCACCACAATGTGGATGTACCTTCATACCTCATCAATCCTCTCAAAGATTGTTGAGCATTCACTACAATCAAGAATTAGGGTTTTGAACCCTCTCAGAGTACTCAGACAAAGGATCAATCAAGAATGGACATGATCCTCAACTTTTCAAACCTCTAAAACATCCATGAAGGATCAAGGGGTCTCCCACATCAAGAATTAAGCATGAAAATGCAACCACTCAAGTTAATCAAGCCTCAAGATCATCAGTGTCACCAAATTAGAGTTTTGGTCGACCAAGGCCTCCAGGGAGAAATCTTCATCTGGGCATGGGCTAATACTTCAAAACATGATCCAAGAAGCTCAAAGGGACCTCATAGACCCAATCACAAGTTCAAAGTAGCCTCAGGGGATGCATTCATCAAAAATCAGGAATTAGGGTTTCTTGACCTAATTCACCCTTAAGTTGACTTTTGAAGCAAGGCATGAGCCAAGACCTCAAGAAGTGTTTTGAAGACCTCCAATACATCATATTTATACATTTACAATATTGGATTGATTCAAGGAACTTGGTTCATAAGCAATACAAGGATTCAAATTCATCTGGACCAATTAGGGTTTTCTAATGAAAAGTCAACTGTACCTTTGACTTTTGACCAAGATATAATCCCAAATCTTGGGGCATGATTCAAGACACTCTAAAACACCTATGGAATCCATCGATTAAGTTTGAATTAGGTCAAGAACTTGATATCATAGAGGATCACAAAGTTTGAAATTCATCTGACAAAAAGTCAGCTGTGCCAAAGAATCAAGTTTGACTTTTTGAATTTCTTGACAAACAAGGTTTCCCTAAGTCAAAAACAATGTTAACTTATGGTTTGGATCATCATCCATCAATAATATTCAAGAAAAGTAGGGTTACTTGCAAAAGGGGCAACCTTAAGATACATGAATTTTCACTAAGTCATGAAAAAAAGTGATTTTTACCCAAATTTACAAAGCAATAACTTGTGATCCAAGTAACCTTTTTCTTCCATCGAAAGCTCAAATGAAAGCTCTCATTACATACTTCAAGATTGTCAACTACAACATATTTCAAATCCTTATGGATTTTGAGTTAAGGATTGATCAAAATCACAAGAATTGGAAAATGGACATTTTTCAAACACTTAGTGAAATTTTGGACAGAATCTGTTTTCATTTTTTTCCAACTTTGGGGCCATTTTTCATTATGATCCAAGATGATTCAAGACCAAAGTTAAACATCAAAGTTGAAGTATTATAAAGGGGCTTTCTAAAAATTACAAGAGCATCCCATGATTCAACTTGAGGAAGAAGTTATAAGCCTTTAAAAATGGCACTTTTCACTCTGCCTACACAATAGCATTGGTACATAACTTGTATTCCACGATTTCTAGAGCCAATTTTGGAAACTTGCATAATTTTATTTTTGTCCAAAATCAACATGAATGATGAAGAATCTGATCACAAGGCCTCACAAGTCAAGAAGCCTATCACTTAGGCATGTGATCTTTAAAGATGCAATTCCAAAACTTCAATTTTGTTTCAAGGCATTCAAGAGATGCATTGAGGGTGCATGTACTGAGTCATCGTTAATTAAAGGATTCAAGCCTTATCTCTGCATCAGAAGACTCATAGCCTGCACACTACCCTCAAGTCAATGGCTAGAGGAGACCTGCGATTCTTTTGCACAACCATTGGATAACAGGGTGATCAACACCCAATCACTATTACTCCCAAAAACAACTTTCTCTACTATAAATAGGGATCCTTTATGATCAGTTTGAGTACACCAAAGCATAACAACACACGCCCTTCTTCATTTCACTCTCAAAAACCAGAAATTGCTTCCTTTTCAAGTAACATGCAAATTTTTCAATAGGAAGCAATTATATTAAAACCAATGGTGTAGACACATCAGATACATCATATGTAAGCTATATAAACACTTCTCACACATTTGAAACCTCAGAATCACAAAGCTCAAAATCAAACTCAGGTTTGTTTGCAGTTGAGTTTCCACAAAGTGATCCAGGCTGTTTCAATCCATTCCAAGCTTCCAAACACCTTACATAAGGTCCATTGAAGCTGTCCAAGTCATCTAACAACATTTGTAACACCTCCAATACACAATTCGATTTCTTCTTACAAGAGGTAAGGCTGATCTCTCAAACTCTATGGTTCATGCATCATAAATGTGTTTTCAAGTTACAAACATGTTTCTGCACTTATGTAGAGTGTTTCTGTCATACCCTAAATTTTGATCACAAGATTTCCCATAATTGTAAAAATCATCACCACAATGTGGATGTACCTTCATACCTCATCAATCCTCTCAAAGATTGTTGAGCATTCACTACAATCAAGAATTAGGGTTTTGAACCCTCTCAGAGTACTCAGACAAAGGATCAATCAAGAATGGACATGATCCTCAACTTTTCAAACCTCTAAAACATCCATGAAGGATCAAGGGGTCTCCCACATCAAGAATTAAGCATGAAAATGCAACCACTCAAGTTAATCAAGCCTCAAGATCATAAGTGTCACCAAATTAGAGTTTTGGTCGACCAAGGCCTCCAGGGAGAAATCTTCATCTGGGCATGGGCTAATACTTCAAAACATGATCCAAGAAGCTCAAAGGGACCTCATAGACCCAATCACAAGTTCAAAGTAGCCTCAGGGGATGCATTCATCAAAAATCAGGAATTAGGGTTTCTTGACCTAATTCACCCTTAAGTTGACTTTTGAAGCAAGGCATGAGCCAAGACCTCAAGAAGTGTTTTGAAGACCTCCAATACATCATATTTATCCATTTACAATATTGGATTGATTCAAGGAACTTGGTTCATAAGCAATACAAGGATTCAAATTCATCTGGACCAATTAGGGTTTTCTAATGAAAAGTCAACTGTACCTTTGACTTTTGACCAAGATATAATCCCAAATCTTGGGGCATGATTCAAGACACTCTAAAACACCTATGGAATCCATCGATTAAGTTTGAATTAGGTCAAGAACTTGATATCATAGAGGATCACAAAGTTTGAAATTCATCTGACAAAAAGTCAGCTGTGCCAAAAAATCAAGTTTGACTTTTTGAATTTCTTGACAAACAAGGTTTCCCTAAGTCAAAAACAATGTTAACTTATGGTTTGGATGATCATCCATCAATAAAAATCAAGAAAAGTAGGGTTACTTGCAAAAGGGGCAACCTTAAGATACATGAATTTTCACTAAGTCATGAAAAAAAGTGATTTTTACACAAATTTGCAAAGCAATAACTTGTGATCCAAGTAACCTTTTTCTTCCATCGAAAGCTCAAATGAAAGCTCTCATTACATACTTCAAGATTGTCAACTACAACATATTTCAAATCCTTATGGATTTTGAGTTAAGGATTGATCAAAATCACAAGAATTGGAAAATGGACATTTTTCAAACACTTAGTGAAATTTTGGACATAATCTGTTTTCATTTTTTTCCAACTTTGGGGCCATTTTTCATTATGATCCAAGATGATTCAAGACCAAAGTTAAACATCAAAGTTGAAGTATTATAAAGGGGCTTTCTAAAAATTACAAGAGCATCCCATGATTCAACTTGAGGAAGAAGTTATAAGCCTTTAAAAATGGCACTTTTCACTCTGCCTACACAATAGCATTGGTACATAACTTGTATTCCACGATTTCTAGAGCCAATTTTGGAAACTTGCATAATTTTATTTCTGTCCAAAATCAACATGAATGATGAAGAATCTGATCACAAGGCCTCACAAGTCAAGAAGCCTATCACTTAGGCATGTGATCTTTAAAGATGCAATTCCAAAACTTCAATTTTGTTTCAAGGCATTCAAGAGATGCATTGAGGGTGCATGTACTGAGTCATCGTTAATTAAAGGATTCAAGCCTTATCTCTGCATCAGAAGACTCATAGCCTGCACACTACCCTCAAGTCAATGGCTAGAGGAGACCTGAGATTCTTTTGCACAACCATTGGATAACAGGGTGATCAACACCCAATCATTATTACTCCCAAAAACAACTTTCTCTACTATAAATAGGGATCCTTTATGATCAGTTTGAGTACACCAAAGCATAACATCACACGCCCTTCTTCATTTCACTCTCAAAAACCAGAAATTGCTTCCTTTTCAAGTAACATGCAAATTTTTCAATAGGAAGCAATTATATTAAAACCAATGGTGTAGACACATCAGATACATCATATGTAAGCTATCTAAACACTTCTCACACATTTGTAACCTCAGAATCACAAAGCTCAAAATCAAACTCAGGTTTGTTTGCAGTTGAGTTTCCACAACGTGATCCAGGCTGTTTCAATCCATTCCAAGCTTCCAAACACCTTACATAAGGTCCATTGAAGCTGTCCAAGTCATAAAACAACATTTGTAACACCTCTAACACATAATTCGATTTCTTCTTGCAAGAGGTAAGCCTGATCTCTCAAACTCTATGGTCCATGCATCATAAATGTGTTTTCAAGTTACAAACATGTTTCTGCACTTATGTAGAGTGTTTCTGTCATACCCTAAATTTTGACCACAAGATTTCCCATAATTGTGAAAATCATCACCACAATGTGGATGTACCTTCATACCTCATCAATCCTCTCAAAGATTGTTAAGCATTCACTACAATCAAGAATTAGGGTTTTGAACCCTCTTAGACTACTCAGACAAAGGATCAATCAAGAATGGACATGATCCTCAACTTGTCAAACCTCTAAAACATCCATGAAGGATCAAGGGGTCTCCCACATCAAGAATTAAGCATGAAAATGCAACCAATCAAGTTAATCGAGCCTCAAGATCATCAGTGTCACCAAATTAGAGTTTTGGTCGACCAAGGCCTCCAGGGAGAAATCTTCATCTGGGCATGGGCTAATACTTCAAAACATGATCCAAGAAGCTCAAAGGGACCTCATAGACCCAATCACAAGTTCAAAGTAGCCTCAGGGGATGCATTCATCAAAAATCAGGAATTAGGGTTTCTTGACCTAATTCACCCTTAAGTTGACTTTTGAAGCAAGGCATGAGCCAAGACCTCAAGAAGTGTTTTGAAGACCTCCAATACATCATATTTATCCATTTACAATATTGGATTGATTCAAGGAACTTGGTTCATAAGCAATACAAGGATTCAAATTCATCTGGACCAATTAGGGTTTTCTAATGAAAAGTCAACTGTACCTTTGACTTTTGACCAAGATATAATCCCAAATCTTGGGGCATGATTCAAGACACTCTAAAACACCTATGGAATCCATCGATTAAGTTTGAATTAGGTCAAGAACTTGATATCATAGAGGATCACAAAGTTTGAAATTCATCTGACAAAAAGTCAGCTGTGCCAAAAAATCAAGTTTGACTTTTTGAATTTCTTGACAAACAAGGTTTCCCTAAGTCAAAAACAATGTTAACTTATGGTTTGGATGATCATCCATCAATAAAAATCAAGAAAAGTAGGGTTACTTGCAAAAGGGGCAACCTTAAGATACATGAATTTTCACTAAGTCATGAAAAAAAGTGATTTTTACACAAATTTGCAAAGCAATAACTTGTGATCCAAGTAACCTTTTTCTTCCATTGAAAGCTCAAATGAAAGCTCTCATTACATACTTCAAGATTGTCAACTACAACATATTTCAAATCCTTATGGATTTTGAGTTAAGGATCGATCAAAATCACAAGAATTGGAAAATGGACATTTTTCAAACACTTAGTGAAATTTTGGACATAATCTGTTTTCATTTTTTTCCAACTTTGGGGCCATTTTTCATTATGATCCAAGATGATTCAAGACCAAAGTTAAACATCAAAGTTGAAGTATTATAAAGGGGCTTTCTAAAAATTACAAGAGCATCCCATGATTCAACTTGAGGAAGAAGTTATAAGCCTTTAAAAATGGCACTTTTCACTCTGCCTACACAATAGCATTGGTACATAACTTGTATTCCACGATTTCTAGAGCCAATTTTGGAAACTTGCATAATTTTATTTCTGTCCAAAATCAACATGAATGATGAAGAATCTGATCACAAGGCCTCACAAGTCAAGAAGCCTATCACTTAGGCATGTGATCTTTAAAGATGCAATTCCAAAACTTCAATTTTGTTTCAAGGCATTCAAGAGATGCATTGAGGGTGCATGTACTGAGTCATCGTTAATTAAAGGATTCAAGCCTTATCTCTGCATCAGAAGACTCATAGCCTGCACACTACCCTCAAGTCAATGGCTAGAGGAGACCTGAGATTCTTTTGCACAACCATTGGATAACAGGGTGATCAACACCCAATCATTATTACTCCCAAAAACAACTTTCTCTACTATAAATAGGGATCCTTTATGATCAGTTTGAGTACACCAAAGCATAACATCACACGCCCTTCTTCATTTCACTCTCAAAAACCAGAAATTGCTTCCTTTTCAAGTAACATGCAAATTTTTCAATAGGAAGCAATTATATTAAAACCAATGGTGTAGACACATCAGATACATCATATGTAAGCTATCTAAACACTTCTCACACATTTGTAACCTCAGAATCACAAAGCTCAAAATCAAACTCAGGTTTGTTTGCAGTTGAGTTTCCACAACGTGATCCAGGCTGTTTCAATCCATTCCAAGCTTCCAAACACCTTACATAAGGTCCATTGAAGCTGTCCAAGTCATAAAACAACATTTGTAACACCTCTAACACATAATTCGATTTCTTCTTGCAAGAGGTAAGCCTGATCTCTCAAACTCTATGGTCCATGCATCATAAATGTGTTTTCAAGTTACAAACATGTTTCTGCACTTATGTAGAGTGTTTCTGTCATACCCTAAATTTTGACCACAAGATTTCCCATAATTGTGAAAATCATCACCACAATGTGGATGTACCTTCATACCTCATCAATCCTCTCAAAGATTGTTAAGCATTCACTACAATCAAGAATTAGGGTTTTGAACCCTCTTAGACTACTCAGACAAAGGATCAATCAAGAATGGACATGATCCTCAACTTGTCAAACCTCTAAAACATCCATGAAGGATCAAGGGGTCTCCCACATCAAGAATTAAGCATGAAAATGCAACCAATCAAGTTAATCGAGCCTCAAGATCATAAGTGTCACCAAATTAGAGTTTTGGTCGACCAAGGCCTCCAGGGAGAAATCTTCATCTGGGCATGGGCTAATACTTCAAAACATGATCCAAGAAGCTCAAAGGGACCTCATAGACCCAATCACAAGTTCAAAGTAGCCTCAGGGGATGCATTCATCAAAAATCAGGAATTAGGGTTTCTTGACCTAATTCACCCTTAAGTTGACTTTTGAAGCAAGGCATGAGCCAAGACCTCAAGAAGTGTTTTGAAGACCTCCAATACATCATATTTATCCATTTACAATATTGGATTGATTCAAGGAACTTGGTTCATAAGCAATACAAGGATTCAAATTCATCTGGACCAATTAGGGTTTTCTAATGAAAAGTCAACTGTACCTTTGACTTTTGACCAAGATATAATCCCAAATCTTGGGGCATGATTCAAGACACTCTAAAACACCTATGGAATCCATCGATTAAGTTTGAATTAGGTCAAGAACTTGATATCATAGAGGATCACAAAGTTTGAAATTCATCTGACAAAAAGTCAGCCGTGCCAAAAAATCAAGTTTGACTTTTTGAATTTCTTGACAAACAAGGTTTCCCTAAGTCAAAAACAATGTTAACTTATGGTTTGGATGATCATCCATCAATAAAAATAAAGAAAAGTAGGGTTACTTGCAAAAGGGGCAACCTTAAGATACATGAATTTTCACTAAGTCATGAAAAAAAGTGATTTTTACACAAATTTGCAAAGCAATAACTTGTGATCCAAGTAACCTTTTTCTTCCATCGAAAGCTCAAATGAAAGCTCTCATTACATACTTCAAGATTGTCAACTACAACATATTTCAAATCCTTATGGATTTTGAGTTAAGGATTGATCAAAATCACAAGAATTGGAAAATGGACATTTTTCAAACACTTAGTGAAATTTTGGACATAATCTGTTTTCATTTTTTTCCAACTTTGGGGCCATTTTTCATTATGATCCAAGATGATTCAAGACCAAAGTTAAACATCAAAGTTGAAGTATTATAAAGGGGCTTTCTAAAAATTACAAGAGCATCCCATGATTCAACTTGAGGAAGAAGTTATAAGCCTTTAAAAATGGAACTTTTCACTCTGCCTACACAATAGCATTGGTACATAACTTGTATTCCACGATTTCTAGAGCCAATTTTGGAAACTTGCATAATTTTATTTCTGTCCAAAATCAACATGAATGATGAAGAATCTGATCACAAGGCCTCACAAGTCAAGAAGCCTATCACTTAGGCATGTGATCTTTAAAGATGCAATTCCAAAACTTCAATTTTGTTTCAAGGCATTCAAGAGATGCATTGAGGGTGCATGTACTGAGTCATCGTTAATTAAAGGATTCAAGCCTTATCTCTGCATCAGAAGACTCATAGCCTGCACACTACCCTCAAGTCAATGGCTAGAGGAGACCTGAGATTCTTTTGCACAACCATTGGATAACAGGGTGATCAACACCCAATCATTATTACTCCCAAAAACAACTTTCTCTACTATAAATAGGGATCCTTTATGATCAGTTTGAGTACACCAAAGCATAACAACACACGCCCTTCTTCATTTCACTCTCAAAAACCAGAAATTGCTTCCTTTTCAAGTAACATGCAAATTTTTCAATAGGAAGCAATTATATTAAAACCAATGGTGTAGACACATCAGATACATCATATGTAAGCTATCTAAACACTTCTCACACATTTGTAACCTCAGAATCACAAAGCTCAAAATCAAACTCAGGTTTGTTTGCAGTTGAGTTTCCACAAAGTGATCCAGGCTGTTTCAATCCATTCCAAGCTTCCAAACACCTTACATAAGGTCCATTGAAGCTGTCCAAGTCATAAAACAACATTTGTAACACCTCTAACACATAATTCGATTTCTTCTTGCAAGAGGTAAGCCTGATCTCTCAAACTCTATGGTCCATGCATCATAAATGTGTTTTCAAGTTACAAACATGTTTCTGCACTTATGTAGAGTGTTTCTGTCATACCCTAAATTTTGACCACAAGATTTCCCATAATTGTGAAAATCATCACCACAATGTGGATGTACCTTCATACCTCATCAATCCTCTCAAAGATTGTTAAGCATTCACTACAATCAAGAATTAGGGTTTTGAACCCTCTTAGACTACTCAGACAAAGGATCAATCAAGAATGGACATGATCCTCAACTTGTCAAACCTCTAAAACATCCATGAAGGATCAAGGGGTCTCCCACATCAAGAATTAAGCATGAAAATGCAACCAATCAAGTTAATCGAGCCTCAAGATCATCAGTGTCACCAAATTAGAGTTTTGGTCGACCAAGGCCTCCAGGGAGAAATCTTCATCTGGGCATGGGCTAATACTTCAAAACATGATCCAAGAAGCTCAAAGGGACCTCATAGACCCAATCACAAGTTCAAAGTAGCCTCAGGGGATGCATTCATCAAAAATCAGGAATTAGGGTTTCTTGACCTAATTCACCCTTAAGTTGACTTTTGAAGCAAGGCATGAGCCAAGACCTCAAGAAGTGTTTTGAAGACCTCCAATACATCATATTTATCCATTTACAATATTGGATTGATTCAAGGAACTTGGTTCATAAGCAATACAAGGATTCAAATTCATCTGGACCAATTAGGGTTTTCTAATGAAAAGTCAACTGTACCTTTGACTTTTGACCAAGATATAATCCCAAATCTTGGGGCATGATTCAAGACACTCTAAAACACCTATGGAATCCATCGATTAAGTTTGAATTAGGTCAAGAACTTGATATCATAGAGGATCACAAAGTTTGAAATTCATCTGACAAAAAGTCAGCTGTGCCAAAAAATCAAGTTTGACTTTTTGAATTTCTTGACAAACAAGGTTTCCCTAAGTCAAAAACAATGTTAACTTATGGTTTGGATGATCATCCATCAATAAAAATCAAGAAAAGTAGGGTTACTTGCAAAAGGGGCAACCTTAAGATACATGAATTTTCACTAAGTCATGAAAAAAAGTGATTTTTACACAAATTTGCAAAGCAATAACTTGTGATCCAAGTAACCTTTTTCTTCCATCCAAAGCTCAAATGAAAGCTCTCATTACATACTTCAAGATTGTCAACTACAACATATTTCAAATCCTTATGGATTTTGAGTTAAGGATTGATCAAAATCACAAGAATTGGAAAATGGACATTTTTCAAACACTTAGTGAAATTTTGGACATAATCTGTTTTCATTTTTTTCCAACTTTGGGGCCATTTTTCATTATGATCCAAGATGATTCAAGACCAAAGTTAAACATCAAAGTTGAAGTATTATAAAGGGGCTTTCTAAAAATTACAAGAGCATCCCATGATTCAACTTGAGGAAGAAGTTATAAGCCTTTAAAAATGGCACTTTTCACTCTGCCTACACAATAGCATTGGTACATAACTTGTATTCCACGATTTCTAGAGCCAATTTTGGAAACTTGCATAATTTTATTTCTGTCCAAAATCAACATGAATGATGAAGAATCTGATCATAAGGCCTCACAAGTCAAGAAGCCTATCACTTAGGCATGTGATCTTTAAAGATGCAATTCCAAAACTTCAATTTTGTTTCAAGGCATTCAAGAGATGCATTGAGGGTGCATGTACTGAGTCATCGTTAATTAAAGGATTCAAGCCTTATCTCTGCATCAGAAGACTCATAGCCTGCACACTACCCTCAAGTCAATGGCTAGAGGAGACCTGAGATTCTTTTGCACAACCATTGGATAACAGGGTGATCAACACCCAATCATTATTACTCCCAAAAACAACTTTCTCTACTATAAATAGGGATCCTTTATGATCAGTTTGAGTACACCAAAGCATAACAACACACGCCCTTCTTCATTTCACTCTCAAAAACCAGAAATTGCTTCCTTTTCAAGTAACATGCAAATTTTTCAATAGGAAGCAATTATATTAAAACCAATGGTGTAGACACATCAGATACATCATATGTAAGCTATCTAAACACTTCTCACACATTTGTAACCTCAGAATCACAAAGCTCAAAATCAAACTCAGGTTTGTTTGCAGTTGAGTTTCCACAACGTGATCCAGGCTGTTTCAATCCATTCCAAGCTTCCAAACACCTTACATAAGGTCCATTGAAGCTGTCCAAGTCATAAAACAACATTTGTAACACCTCTAACACATAATTCGATTTCTTCTTGCAAGAGGTAAGCCTGATCTCTCAAACTCTATGGTCCATGCATCATAAATGTGTTTTCAAGTTACAAACATGTTTCTGCACTTATGTAGAGTGTTTCTGTCATACCCTAAATTTTGACCACAAGATTTCCCATAATTGTGAAAATCATCACCACAATGTGGATGTACCTTCATACCTCATCAATCCTCTCAAAGATTGTTAAGCATTCACTACAATCAAGAATTAGGGTTTTGAACCCTCTTAGACTACTCAGACAAAGGATCAATCAAGAATGGACATGATCCTCAACTTGTCAAACCTCTAAAACATCCATGAAGGATCAAGGGGTCTCCCACATCAAGAATTAAGCATGAAAATGCAACCAATCAAGTTAATCGAGCCTCAAGATCATCAGTGTCACCAAATTAGAGTTTTGGTCGACCAAGGCCTCCAGGGAGAAATCTTCATCTGGGCATGGGCTAATACTTCAAAACATGATCCAAGAAGCTCAAAGGGACCTCATAGACCCAATCACAAGTTCAAAGTAGCCTCAGGGGATGCATTCATCAAAAATCAGGAATTAGGGTTTCTTGACCTAATTCACCCTTAAGTTGACTTTTGAAGCAAGGCATGAGCCAAGACCTCAAGAAGTGTTTTGAAGACCTCCAATACATCATATTTATCCATTTACAATATTGGATTGATTCAAGGAACTTGGTTCATAAGCAATACAAGGATTCAAATTCATCTGGACCAATTAGGGTTTTCTAATGAAAAGTCAACTGTACCTTTGACTTTTGACCAAGATATAATCCCAAATCTTGGGGCATGATTCAAGACACTCTAAAACACCTATGGAATCCATCGATTAAGTTTGAATTAGGTCAAGAACTTGATATCATAGAGGATCATAAAGTTTGAAATTCATCTGACAAAAAGTCAGCTGTGCCAAAAAATCAAGTTTGACTTTTTGAATTTCTTGACAAACAAGGTTTCCCTAAGTCAAAAACAATGTTAACTTATGGTTTGGATGATCATCCATCAATAAAAATCAAGAAAAGTAGGGTTACTTGCAAAAGGGGCAACCTTAAGATACATGAATTTTCACTAAGTCATGAAAAAAAGTGATTTTTACACAAATTTGCAAAGCAATAACTTGTGATCCAAGTAACCTTTTTCTTCCATTGAAAGCTCAAATGAAAGCTCTCATTACATACTTCAAGATTGTCAACTACAACATATTTCAAATCCTTATGGATTTTGAGTTAAGGATCGATCAAAATCACAAGAATTGGAAAATGGACATTTTTCAAACACTTAGTGAAATTTTGGACATAATCTGTTTTCATTTTTTTCCAACTTTGGGGCCATTTTTCATTATGATCCAAGATGATTCAAGACCAAAGTTAAACATCAAAGTTGAAGTATTATAAAGGGGCTTTCTAAAAATTACAAGAGCATCCCATGATTCAACTTGAGGAAGAAGTTATAAGCCTTTAAAAATGGCACTTTTCACTCTGCCTACACAATAGCATTGGTACATAACTTGTATTCCACGATTTCTAGAGCCAATTTTGGAAACTTGCATAATTTTATTTCTGTCCAAAATCAACATGAATGATGAAGAATCTGATCACAAGGCCTCACAAGTCAAGAAGCCTATCACTTAGGCATGTGATCTTTAAAGATGCAATTCCAAAACTTCAATTTTGTTTCAAGGCATTCAAGAGATGCATTGAGGGTGCATGTACTGAGTCATCGTTAATTAAAGGATTCAAGCCTTATCTCTGCATCAGAAGACTCATAGCCTGCACACTACCCTCAAGTCAATGGCTAGAGGAGACTTGAGATTCTTTTGCACAACCATTGGATAACAGGGTGATCAACACCCAATCATTATTACTCCCAAAAACAACTTTCTCTACTATAAATAGGGATCCTTTATGATCAGTTTGAGTACACCAAAGCATAACAACACACGCCCTTCTTCATTTCACTCTCAAAAACCAGAAATTGCTTCCTTTTCAAGTAACATGCAAATTTTTCAATAGGAAGCAATTATATTAAAACCAATGGTGTAGACACATCAGATACATCATATGTAAGCTATCTAAACACTTCTCACACATTTGTAACCTCAGAATCACAAAGCTCAAAATCAAACTCAGGTTTGTTTGCAGTTGAGTTTCCACAAAGTGATCCAGGCTGTTTCAATCCATTCCAAGCTTCCAAACACCTTACATAAGGTCCATTGAAGCTGTCCAAGTCATAAAACAACATTTGTAACACCTCTAACACATAATTCGATTTCTTCTTGCAAGAGGTAAGCCTGATCTCTCAAACTCTATGGTCCATGCATCATAAATGTGTTTTCAAGTTACAAACATGTTTCTGCACTTATGTAGAGTGTTTCTGTCATACCCTAAATTTTGACCACAAGATTTCCCATAATTGTGAAAATCATCACCACAATGTGGATGTACCTTCATACCTCATCAATCCTCTCAAAGATTGTTAAGCATTCACTACAATCAAGAATTAGGGTTTTGAACCCTCTTAGACTACTCAGACAAAGGATCAATCAAGAATGGACATGATCCTCAACTTGTCAAACCTCTAAAACATCCATGAAGGATCAAGGGGTCTCCCACATCAAGAATTAAGCATGAAAATGCAACCAATCAAGTTAATCGAGCCTCAAGATCATCAGTGTCACCAAATTAGAGTTTTGGTCGACCAAGGCCTCCAGGGAGAAATCTTCATCTGGGCATGGGCTAATACTTCAAAACATGATCCAAGAAGCTCAAAGGGACCTCATAGACCCAATCACAAGTTCAAAGTAGCCTCAGGGGATGCATTCATCAAAAATCAGGAATTAGGGTTTCTTGACCTAATTCACCCTTAAGTTGACTTTTGAAGCAAGGCATGAGCCAAGACCTCAAGAAGTGTTTTGAAGACCTCCAATACATCATATTTATCCATTTACAATATTGGATTGATTCAAGGAACTTGGTTCATAAGCAATACAAGGATTCAAATTCATCTGGACCAATTAGGGTTTTCTAATGAAAAGTCAACTGTACCTTTGACTTTTGACCAAGATATAATCCCAAATCTTGGGGCATGATTCAAGACACTCTAAAACACCTATGGAATCCATCGATTAAGTTTGAATTAGGTCAAGAACTTGATATCATAGAGGATCACAAAGTTTGAAATTCATCTGACAAAAAGTCAGCTGTGCCAAAAAATCAAGTTTGACTTTTTGAATTTCTTGACAAACAAGGTTTCCCTAAGTCAAAAACAATGTTAACTTATGGTTTGGATGATCATCCATCAATAAAAATCAAGAAAAGTAGGGTTACTTGCAAAAGGGGCAACCTTAAGATACATGAATTTTCACTAAGTCATGAAAAAAAGTGATTTTTACACAAATTTGCAAAGCAATAACTTGTGATCCAAGTAACCTTTTTCTTCCATCGAAAGCTCAAATGAAAGCTCTCATTACATACTTCAAGATTGTCAACTACAACATATTTCAAATCCTTATGGATTTTGAGTTAAGGATCGATCAAAATCACAAGAATTGGAAAATGGACATTTTTCAAACACTTAGTGAAATTTTGGACATAATCTGTTTTCATTTTTTTCCAACTTTGGGGCCATTTTTCATTATGATCCAAGATGATTCAAGACCAAAGTTAAACATCAAAGTTGAAGTATTATAAAGGGGCTTTCTAAAAATTACAAGAGCATCCCATGATTCAACTTGAGGAAGAAGTTATAAGCCTTTAAAAATGGCACTTTTCACTCTGCCTACACAATAGCATTGGTACATAACTTGTATTCCACGATATCTATAGCCAATTTTGGAAACTTGCATAATTTTATTTCTGTCCAAAATCAACATGAATGATGAAGAATCTGATCACAAGGCCTCACAAGTCAAGAAGCCTATCACTTAGGCATGTGATCTTTAAAGATGCAATTCCAAAACTTCAATTTTGTTTCAAGGCATTCAAGAGATGCATTGAGGGTGCATGTACTGAGTCATCGTTAATTAAAGGATTCAAGCCTTATCTCTGCATCAGAAGACTCATAGCCTGCACACTACCCTCAAGTCAATGGCTAGAGGAGACCTGAGATTCTTTTGCACAACCATTGGATAACAGGGTGATCAACACCCAATCATTATTACTCCCAAAAACAACTTTCTCTACTATAAATAGGGATCCTTTATGATCAGTTTGAGTACACCAAAGCATAACAACACACGCCCTTCTTCATTTCACTCTCAAAAACCAGAAATTGCTTCCTTTTCAAGTAACATGCAAATTTTTCAATAGGAAGCAATTATATTAAAACCAATGGTGTAGACACATCAGATACATCATATGTAAGCTATCTAAACACTTCTCACACATTTGTAACCTCAGAATCACAAAGCTCAAAATCAAACTCAGGTTTGTTTGCAGTTGAGTTTCCACAAAGTGATCCAGGCTGTTTCAATCCATTCCAAGCTTCCAAACACCTTACATAAGGTCCATTGAAGCTGTCCAAGTCATAAAACAACATTTGTAACACCTCTAACACATAATTCGATTTCTTCTTGCAAGAGGTAAGCCTGATCTCTCAAACTCTATGGTCCATGCATCATAAATGTGTTTTCAAGTTACAAACATGTTTCTGCACTTATGTAGAGTGTTTCTGTCATACCCTAAATTTTGACCACAAGATTTCCCATAATTGTGAAAATCATCACCACAATGTGGATGTACCTTCATACCTCATCAATCCTCTCAAAGATTGTTAAGCATTCACTACAATCAAGAATTAGGGTTTTGAACCCTCTTAGACTACTCAGACAAAGGATCAATCAAGAATGGACATGATCCTCAACTTGTCAAACCTCTAAAACATCCATGAAGGATCAAGGGGTCTCCCACATCAAGAATTAAGCATGAAAATGCAACCAATCAAGTTAATCGAGCCTCAAGATCATCAGTGTCACCAAATTAGAGTTTTGGTCGACCAAGGCCTCCAGGGAGAAATCTTCATCTGGGCATGGGCTAATACTTCAAAACATGATCCAAGAAGCTCAAAGGGACCTCATAGACCCAATCACAAGTTCAAAGTAGCCTCAGGGGATGCATTCATCAAAAATCAGGAATTAGGGTTTCTTGACCTAATTCACCCTTAAGTTGACTTTTGAAGCAAGGCATGAGCCAAGACCTCAAGAAGTGTTTTGAAGACCTCCAATACATCATATTTATCCATTTACAATATTGGATTGATTCAAGGAACTTGGTTCATAAGCAATACAAGGATTCAAATTCATCTGGACCAATTAGGGTTTTCTAATGAAAAGTCAACTGTACCTTTGACTTTTGACCAAGATATAATCCCAAATCTTGGGGCATGATTCAAGACACTCTAAAACACCTATGGAATCCATCGATTAAGTTTGAATTAGGTCAAGAACTTGATATCATAGAGGATCACAAAGTTTGAAATTCATCTGACAAAAAGTCAGCTGTGCCAAAAAATCAAGTTTGACTTTTTGAATTTCTTGACAAACAAGGTTTCCCTAAGTCAAAAACAATGTTAACTTATGGTTTGGATGATCATCCATCAATAAAAATCAAGAAAAGTAGGGTTACTTGCAAAAGGGGCAACCTTAAGATACATGAATTTTCACTAAGTCATGAAAAAAAGTGATTTTTACACAAATTTGCAAAGCAATAACTTGTGATCCAAGTAACCTTTTTCTTCCATTGAAAGCTCAAATGAAAGCTCTCATTACATACTTCAAGATTGTCAACTACAACATATTTCAAATCCTTATGGATTTTGAGTTAAGGATTGATCAAAATCACAAGAATTGGAAAATGGACATTTTTCAAACACTTAGTGAAATTTTGGACATAATCTGTTTTCATTTTTTTCCAACTTTGGGGCCATTTTTCATTATGATCCAAGATGATTCAAGACCAAAGTTAAACATCAAAGTTGAAGTATTATAAAGGGGCTTTCTAAAAATTACAAGAGCATCCCATGATTCAACTTGAGGAAGAAGTTATAAGCCTTTAAAAATGGCACTTTTCACTCTGCCTACACAATAGCATTGGTACATAACTTGTATTCCACGATTTCTAGAGCCAATTTTGGAAACTTGCATAATTTTATTTCTGTCCAAAATCAACATGAATGATGAAGAATCTGATCACAAGGCCTCACAAGTCAAGAAGCCTATCACTTAGGCATGTGATCTTTAAAGATGCAATTCCAAAACTTCAATTTTGTTTCAAGGCATTCAAGAGATGCATTGAGGGTGCATGTACTGAGTCATCGTTAATTAAAGGATTCAAGCCTTATCTCTGCATCAGAAGACTCATAGCCTGCACACTACCCTCAAGTCAATGGCTAGAGGAGACCTGAGATTCTTTTGCACAACCATTGGATAACAGGGTGATCAACACCCAATCATTATTACTCCCAAAAACAACTTTCTCTACTATAAATAGGGATCCTTTATGATCAGTTTGAGTACACCAAAGCATAACAACACACGCCCTTCTTCATTTCACTCTCAAAAACCAGAAATTGCTTCCTTTTCAAGTAACATGCAAATTTTTCAATAGGAAGCAATTATATTAAAACCAATGGTGTAGACACATCAGATACATCATATGTAAGCTATCTAAACACTTCTCACACATTTGTAACCTCAGAATCACAAAGCTCAAAATCAAACTCAGGTTTGTTTGCAGTTGAGTTTCCACAAAGTGATCCAGGCTGTTTCAATCCATTCCAAGCTTCCAAACACCTTACATAAGGTCCATTGAAGCTGTCCAAGTCATAAAACAACATTTGTAACACCTCTAACACATAATTCGATTTCTTCTTGCAAGAGGTAAGCCTGATCTCTCAAACTCTATGGTCCATGCATCATAAATGTGTTTTCAAGTTACAAACATGTTTCTGCACTTATGTAGAGTGTTTCTGTCATACCCTAAATTTTGACCACAAGATTTCCCATAATTGTGAAAATCATCACCACAATGTGGATGTACCTTCATACCTCATCAATCCTCTCAAAGATTGTTAAGCATTCACTACAATCAAGAATTAGGGTTTTGAACCCTCTTAGACTACTCAGACAAAGGATCAATCAAGAATGGACATGATCCTCAACTTGTCAAACCTCTAAAACATCCATGAAGGATCAAGGGGTCTCCCACATCAAGAATTAAGCATGAAAATGCAACCAATCAAGTTAATCGAGCCTCAAGATCATCAGTGTCACCAAATTAGAGTTTTGGTCGACCAAGGCCTCCAGGGAGAAATCTTCATCTGGGCATGGGCTAATACTTCAAAACATGATCCAAGAAGCTCAAATGGACCTCATAGACCCAATCACAAGTTCAAAGTAGCCTCAGGGGATGCATTCATCAAAAATCAGGAATTAGGGTTTCTTGACCTAATTCACCCTTAAGTTGACTTTTGAAGCAAGGCATGAGCCAAGACCTCAAGAAGTGTTTTGAAGACCTCCAATACATCATATTTATCCATTTACAATATTGGATTGATTCAAGGAACTTGGTTCATAAGCAATACAAGGATTCAAATTCATCTGGACCAATTAGGGTTTTCTAATGAAAAGTCAACTGTACCTTTGACTTTTGACCAAGATATAATCCCAAATCTTGGGGCATGATTCAAGACACTCTAAAACACCTATGGAATCCATCGATTAAGTTTGAATTAGGTCAAGAACTTGATATCATAGAGGATCACAAAGTTTGAAATTCATCTGACAAAAAGTCAGCTGTGCCAAAAAATCAAGTTTGACTTTTTGAATTTCTAGACAAACAAGGTTTCCCTAAGTCAAAAACAATGTTAACTTATGGTTTGGATGATCATCCATCAATAAAAATCAAGAAAAGTAGGGTTACTTGCAAAAGGGGCAACCTTAAGATACATGAATTTTCACTAAGTCATGAAAAAAAGTGATTTTTACACAAATTTGCAAAGCAATAACTTGTGATCCAAGTAACCTTTTTCTTCCATCGAAAGCTCAAATGAAAGCTCTCATTACATACTTCAAGATTGTCAACTACAACATATTTCAAATCCTTATGGATTTTGAGTTAAGGATTGATCAAAATCACAAGAATTGGAAAATGGACATTTTTCAAACACTTAGTGAAATTTTGGACAAAATCTGTTTTCATTTTTTTCCAACTTTGGGGCCATTTTTCATTATGATCCAAGATGATTCAAGACCAAAGTTAAACATCAAAGTTGAAGTATTATAAAGGGGCTTTCTAAAAAGTACAAGAGCATCCCATGATTCAACTTGAGGAAGAAGTTATAAGCCTTTAAAAATGGCATTTTTCACTCTGCCTACACAATAGCATTGGTACATAACTTGTATTCCACGATTTCTTGAGCCAATTTTGGACACTTGCATAATTTTATTTCTGTCCAGAATCAACATGAATGATGAAGAATCTGATCACAAGGCCTCACAAGTCAAGAAGCCTATCACTTAGGCATGTGATCTTTAAAGATGCAATTCCAAAACTTCAATTTTGTTTCAAGGCATTCAAGAGATGCATTGAGGTGGCATGTACTGAGTCATTGTTAATTAAAGGAGTCAAGCCTTATCTCTGCATCAGAAGACTCATAGCCTGCACACTACCCTCAAGTCAATGGCTAGAGGAGACCTGAGATTCTTTTGCATAACCATTGGATAACAGGGTGATCAACCCCCAATCACTATTACTCCCAAAAAAAACTTTCTCAACTAAAAATATGGATCCTTTATGATCAGTTTGAGTACACCAAAGCATAACAACACCAGCTCTTCTTCATTTCACTCTCAAAAACCAGAAATTGCTTCCTTTTCAAGTAACATGCAAATTTTTCAATAGGAAGCAATTCTATTAAAACCAATGGTGTAGACACATCAGATACATCATATGTAAGCTATCTAAACACTTCTCACACATTTGTAACCTCAGAATCACAAAGCTCAAAATCAAACTCAGGTTTGTTTGCAGTTGAGTTTCCACAAAGTGATCCAGGCTGTTTCAATCCATTCCAAGCTTCCAAACACCTTACATAAGGTCCATTGAAGCTGTCCAAGTCATCTAACAACATTTGTAACACCTCCAATACACAATTCGATTTCTTCTTGCAAGAGGTAAGGCTGATCTCTCAAACTCTATGGTTCATGCATCATAAATGTGTTTTCAAGTTACAAACATGTTTCTGCACTTATGTAGAGTGTTTCTGTCATACCCTAAATTTTGATCACAAGATTTCCCATAATTGTAAAAATCATCACCACAATGTGGATGTACCTTCATACCTCATCAATCCTCTCAAAGATTGTTGAGCATTCACTACAATCAAGAATTAGGGTTTTGAACCCTCTCAGAGTACTCAGACAAAGGATCAATCAAGAATGGACATGATCCTCAACTTTTCAAACCTCTAAAACATCCATGAAGGATCAAGGGGTCTCCCACATCAAGAATTAAGCATGAAAATGCAACCACTCAAGTTAATCAAGCCTCAAGATCATCAGTGTCACCAAATTAGAGTTTTGGTCGACCAAGGCCTCCAGGGAGAAATCTTCATCTGGGCATGGGCTAATACTTCAAAACATGATCCAAGAAGCTCAAAGGGACCTCATGGACCCAATCACAAGTTCAAAGTAGCCTCAGGGGACGCATTCATCAAAAATCAGGAATTAGGGTTTCTTGACCTAATTCACCCTTAAGTTAACTTTTGAAGCAAGGCATGAGCCAAGACCTCAAGAAGTGTTTTGAAGACCTCCAATTCATCCTATTTATCCATTTACAATATTGGATTGATTCAAGGAACTTGGTTCATAAGTAATACAAGGATTCAAATTCATCTGGACCAATTAGGGTTTTCTAATGAAAAGTCAACTGTACCTTTGACTTTTGACCAAGACATAATCCCAAATCTTTGGGCATGATTCAAGACACTCTTAAACCCCTATGGAATCCATTGATTAAGTTTGAATTAGGTCAAGAACTTGATTTCATAGAGGATCACAAAGTTTGAAATTCATCTGACAAAAAGTCAGCTGTGCCAAAAAATCAAGTTTGGCTTTTTAAATTTCTTGACAAACAAGGTTTCCCTAAGTCAAAAACAATGTTAGCTTATGGTTTGGATCATCATCCATTAATAAAAATAAAAAAAAGTAGGGTTACTTGCAAAAGGAGCAACCTTAAGAAACATGAATTTTCACTAAGTCATGAAAAAAAGTGATTTTTACCCAACTTTGCAAGGCAATAACTTGTGATCCAAGTAACCTTTTTCTTCCATCGAAAGCTCAAATGAAAGCTCTCATTACATACTTCAAGATTGTCAACTACAACATATTTCAAATCCTTATGGATTTTGAGTTAAGGATTGATCAAAATCACAATAATTGGAAAATGGACATTTTTCAAACACTTAGTGAAATTTTGGACAAAATCTGTTTTCATTTTTTTCCAACTTTGGGGCCATTTTTCATTATGATCCAAGATGATTCAAGACCAAAGTTAAACATCTAAGTTGAAGTATTATAAAGGGGCTTTCTAAAAAGTACAAGAGCATCCCATGATTCAACTTGAGGAAGAAGTTATAAGCCTTTAAAAATGGCACTTTTCACTCTGCCTACACAATAGCATTGGTACATAACTTGTATTCCACGATTTCTTGAGCCAATTTTGGACACTTGCATAATTTTATTTCTGTCCAGAATCAACATGAATGATGAAGAATCTGATCACAAGGCCTCACAAGTCAAGAAGCCTATCACTTAGGCATGTGATCTTTAAAGATGCAATTCCAAAACTTCAATTTTGTTTCAAGGCATTCAAGAGATGCATTGAGGTAGCATGTACTGAGTGATTGTTAATTAAAGGAGTCAAGCCTTATCTCTGCATCAGAAGACTCATAGCCTGCACACTACCCTCAAGTCAATGGCTAGAGGAGACCTGAGATTCTTTTGCATAACCATTGGATAACAGGGTGATCAACCCCCAATCACTATTACTCAGAAAAAAAACTTTCTCTACTAAAAATATGGATCCTTTATGATCAGTTTGAGTACACCAAAGCATAACAACACATGCTCTTCTTCATTTCACTCTCAAAAACCAGAAATTGCTTCCTTTTCAAGTAACATGCAAATTTTTCAATAGGAAGTAATTCTATTAAAACCAATGGTGTAGACACATCAGATACATCATATGTAAGCTATCTAAACACTTCTCACACATTTGTAACCTCAGAATCACAAAGCTCAAAATCAAACTCAGGTTTGTTTGCAGTTGAGTTTCCACAAAGTGATCCAGGCTGTTTCAATCCATTCCAATCTTCCAAACACCTTACATAAGGTCCATTGAAGCTGTCCAAGTCATAAAACAACATTTGTAACACCTCTAACACACAATTCAATTTCTTCTTGCAAGAGGTAAGCCTGATCTCTCAAACTCTATGGTCCATGCATCATAAATGTGTTTTCAAGTTACAAACATGTTTCTGCACTTATGTAGAGTGTTTCTGTCATACCCTAAATTTTGACCACAAGATTTCCCATAATTGTGAAAATCATCACCACAATGTGGATGTACCTTCAGACCTCATCAATCCTCTCAAAGATTGTTAAGCATTCACTACAATCAAGAATTAGGGTTTTGAACCCTCTTAGACTACTCAGACAAAGGATCAATCAAGAATGGACATGATCCTCAACTTGTCAAACCTCTAAAACATCCATGAAGGATCAAGGGGTCTCCCACATCTAGAATTAAGCATGAAAATGCAACCAATCAAGTTAATCGAGCCTCAAGATCATCAGTGTCACCAAATTAGAGTTTTGGTCGACCAAGGCCTCCAGGGAGAAATCTTCATCTGGGCATGGGCTAATACTTCAAAACATGATCCAAGAAGCTCAAAGGGGCCTCATAGACCCAATCACAAGTTCAAAGTAGCCTCAGGGGATGCATTCATCAAAAATCAGGAATTAGGGTTTCTTAAACTAATTCACCCTTAAGTTGACTTTTGAAGCAAGGCATGAGCCAAGACCTCAAGAAGTGTTTTGAAGACCTCCAATACATCATATTTATCCATTTACAATATTGGATTGATTCAAGGAACTTGGTTCATAAGCAATACAAGGATTCAAATTCATCTGGACCAATTAGGGTTTTCTAATGAAAAGTCAACTGTACCTTTGACTTTTGACCAAGATATAATCCCAAATCTTGGGGCATGATTCAAGACACTCTAAAACACCTATGGAATCCATCGATTAAGTTTGAATTAGGTCAGGAACTTGATTTCATAGAGGATCACAAAGTTTGAAATTCATCTGACAAAAAGTCAGCTGTGCCAAAAAATCAAGGTTGACTTTTTGAATTTCTTGACAAACAAGGTTTCCCTAAGTCAAAAACAATGTTAAATTATGGTTTGGATCATCATCCATCAAGAAAAATCAAGAAAAGTAGGGTTACTTGCAAAAGGGGCAACCTTAAGAAACATGAATTTTCACTAAGTCATGAAAAAAAGTGATTTTTACCCAACTTTGCAAGGCAATAACTTGTGATCCAAATAACCTTTTTCTTCCATCGAAAGCTCAAATGAAAGCTCTCATTACATACTTCAAGATTGTCAACTACAACATATTTCAAATCCTTATGGATTTTGAGTTAAGGATTGATCAAAATCACAATAATTGGAAAATGGACATTTTTCAAACACTTAGTGAAATTTTGGACAAAATCTGTTTTCATTTTTTTCCAACTTTGGGGCCATTTTTCATTATGATCCAAGATGATTCAAGACCAAAGTTAAACATCTAAGTTGAAGTATTATAAAGGGGCTTTCTAAAAAGTACAAGAGCATCCCATGATTCAACTTGAGGAAGAAGTTATAAGCCTTTAAAAATGGCACTTTTCACTCTGCCTACACAATAGCATTGGTACATAACTTGTATTCCACGATTTCTTGAGCCAATTTTGGACACTTGCATAATTTTATTTCTGTCCAGAATCAACATGAATGATGAAGAATCTGATCACAAGGCCTCACAAGTCAAGAAGCCTATCACTTAGGCATGTGATCTTTAAAGATGCAATTCCAAAACTTCAATTTTGTTTCAAGGCATTCAAGAGATGCATTGAGGTCGCATATACTGAGTGATTGTTAATTAAAGGAGTCAAGCCTTATCTCTGCATCAGAAGACTCATAGCCTGCACACTACCCTCAAGTCAATGGCTAGAGGAGACCTGAGATTCTTTTGCATAACCATTGGATAACAGGGTGATCAACCCCCAATCACTATTACTCAGAAAAAAAACTTTCTCTACTAAAAATATGGATCCTTTATGATCAGTTTGAGTACACCAAAGCATAACAACACATGCTCTTCTTCATTTCACTCTCAAAAACCAGAAATTGCTTCCTTTTCAAGTAACATGCAAATTTTTCAATAGGAAGTAATTCTATTAAAACCAATGGTGTAGACACATCAGATACATCATATGTAAGCTATCTAAACACTTCTCACACATTTGTAACCTCAGAATCACAAAGCTCAAAATCAAACTCAGGTTTGTTTGCAGTTGAGTTTCCACAAAGTGATCCAGGCTGTTTCAATCCATTCCAATCTTCCAAACACCTTACATAAGGTCCATTGAAGTTGTCCAAGTCATAAAACAACATTTGTAACACCTCTAACACACAATTCAATTTCTTCTTGCAAGAGGTAAGCCTGATCTCTCAAACTCTATGGTCCATGCATCATAAATGTGTTTTCAAGTTACAAACATGTTTCTGCACTTATGTAGAGTGTTTCTGTCATACCCTAAATTTTGACCACAAGATTTCCCATAATTGTGAAAATCATCACCACAATGTGGATGTACCTTCATACCTCATCAATCCTCTCAAAGATTGTTAAGCATTCACTACAATCAAGAATTAGGGTTTTGAACCCTCTTAGACTACTCAGACAAAGGATCAATCAAGAATGGACATGATCCTCAACTTGTCAAACCTCTAAAACATCCATGAAGGATCAAGGGGTCTCCCACATCTAGAATTAAGCATGAAAATGCAACCAATCAAGTTAATCGAGCCTCAAGATCATCAGTGTCACCAAATTAGAGTTTTGGTCGACCAAGGCCTCCAGGGAGAAATCTTCATCTGGGCATGGGCTAATACTTCAAAACATGATCCAAGAAGCTCAAAGGGGCCTCATAGACCCAATCACAAGTTCAAAGTAGCCTCAGGGGATGCATTCATCAAAAATCAGGAATTAGGGTTTCTTAAACTAATTCACCCTTAAGTTGACTTTTGAAGCAAGGCATGAGCCAAGACCTCAAGAAGTGTTTTGAAGACCTCCAATACATCATATTTATCCATTTACAATATTGGATTGATTCAAGGAACTTGGTTCATAAGCAATACAAGGATTCAAATTCATCTGGACCAATTAGGGTTTTCTAATGAAAAGTCAACTGTACCTTTGACTTTTGACCAAGATATAATCCCAAATCTTGGGGCATGATTCAAGACACTCTAAAACACCTATGGAATCCATCGATTAAGTTTGAATTAGGTCAGGAACTTGATTTCATAGAGGATCACAAAGTTTGAAATTCATCTGACAAAAAGTCAGCTGTGCCAAAAAATCAAGGTTGACTTTTTGAATTTCTTGACAAACAAGGTTTCCCTAAGTCAAAAACAATGTTAAATTATGGTTTGGATCATCATCCATCAAGAAAAATCAAGAAAAGTAGGGTTACTTGCAAAAGGGGCAACCTTAAGAAACATGAATTTTCACTAAGTCATGAAAAAAAGAGATTTTTACCCAACTTTGCAAGGCAATAACTTGTGATCCAAGTAACCTTTTTCTTCCATCGAAAGCTCAAATGAAAGCTCTCATTACATACTTCAAGATTGTCAACTACAACATATTTCAAATCCTTATGGATTTTAACTTAAGGATTGATCAAAATCACAAGAATTGGAAAATGGACATTTTTCAAACACTTAGTGAAATTTTGGACAAAATCTATTTTCATTTTTTCCAACTTTGGGGCCATTTTTCATTATGATCCAAGATGATTCAAGACCAAAGTTAAACTTCAAAGTTGAAGTATTATAAAGGGGCTTTCTAAAAAGTACAAGAGCATCCCATGATTCAACTTGAGGAAGAAGTTATAAGCCTTTAAAAATGGCACTTTTCACTCTGCCTACACAATAGCATTGGTACATAACTTGTATTCCACGATTTCTTGAGCCAATTTTGGACACTTGCATAATTTTATTTCTGTCCAGAATCAACATGAATGATGAAGAATCTGATCACAAGGCCTCACAAGTCAAGAAGCCTATCACTTAGGCATGTGATCTTTAAAGATGCAATTCCAAAACTTCAATTTTGTTTCAAGGCATTCAAGAGATGCATTGAGGTGGCATGTACTGAGTCATTGTTAATTAAAGGAGTCAAGCCTTATCTCTGCATCAGAAGACTCATAGCCTGCACACTACCCTCAAGTCAATGGCTAGAGGAGACCTGAGATTCTTTTGCATAACCATTGGATAACAGGGTGATCAACCCCCAATCACTATTACTCAGAAAAAAACTTTCTCTACTAAAAATATGGATCCTTTATGATCAGTTTGAGTACACCAAAGCATAACAACACATGCTCTTCTTCATTTCACTCTCAAAAACCAGAAATTGCTTCCTTTTCAAGTAACATGCAAATTTTTCAATAGGAAGTAATTCTATTAAAACCAATGGTGTAGACACATCAGATACATCATATGTAAGCTATCTAAACACTTCTCACACATTTGTAACCTCAGAATCACAAAGCTCAAAATCAAACTCAGGTTTGTTTGCAGTTGAGTTTCCACAAAGTGATCCAGGCTGTTTCAATCCATTCCAATCTTCCAAACACCTTACATAAGGTCCATTGAAGCTGTCCAAGTCATAAAACAACATTTGTAACACCTCTAACACACAATTCAATTTCTTCTTGCAAGAGGTAAGCCTGATCTCTCAAACTCTATGGTCCATGCATCATAAATGTGTTTTCAAGTTACAAACATGTTTCTGCACTTATGTAGAGTGTTTCTGTCATACCCTAAATTTTGACCACAAGATTTCCCATAATTGTGAAAATCATCACCACAATGTGGATGTACCTTCATACCTCATCAATCCTCTCAAAGATTGTTAAGCATTCACTACAATCAAGAATTAGGGTTTTGAACCCTCTTAGACTACACAGACAAAGGATCAATCAAGAATGGACATGATCCTCAACTTGTCAAACCTCTAAAACATCCATGAAGGATCAAGGGGTCTCCCACATCTAGAATTAAGCATGAAAATGCAACCAATCAAGTTAATCGAGCCTCAAGATCATCAGTGTCACCAAATTAGAGTTTTGGTCGACCAAGGCCTCCAGGGAGAAATCTTCATCTGGGCATGGGCTAATACTTCAAAACATGATCCAAGAAGCTCAAAGGGGCCTCATAGACCCAATCACAAGTTCAAAGTAGCCTCAGGGGATGCATTCATCAAAAATCAGGAATTAGGGTTTCTTAATCTAATTCACCCTTAAGTTGACTTTTGAAGCAAGGCATGAGCCAAGACCTCAAGAAGTGTTTTGAAGACCTCCAATACATCATATTTATCCATTTACAATATTGGATTGATTCAAGGAACTTGGTTCATAAGCAATACAAGGATTCAAATTCATCTGGACCAATTAGGGTTTTCTAATGAAAAGTCAACTGTACCTTTGACTTTTGACCAAGATATAATCCCAAATCTTGGGGCATGATTCAAGACACTCTAAAACACCTATGGAATCCATCGATTAAGTTTGAATTAGGTCAGGAACTTGATTTCATAGAGGATCACAAAGTTTGAAATTCATCTGACAAAAAGTCAGCTGTGCCAAAAAATCAAGGTTGACTTTTTGAATTTCTTGACAAACAAGGTTTCCCTAAGTCAAAAACAATGTTAAATTATGGTTTGGATCATCATCCATCAAGAAAAATCAAGAAAAGTAGGGTTACTTGCAAAAGGGGCAACCTTAAGAAACATGAATTTTCACTAAGTCATGAAAAAAAGAGATTTTTACCCAACTTTGCAAGGCAATAACTTGTGATCCAAGTAACCTTTTTCTTCCATCGAAAGCTCAAATGAAAGCTCTCATTACATACTTCAAGATTGTCAACTACAACATATTTCAAATCCTTATGGATTTTAACTTAAGGATTGATCAAAATCACAAGAATTGGAAAATGGACATTTTTCAAACACTTAGTGAAATTTTGGACAAAATCTATTTTCATTTTTTCCAACTTTGGGGCCATTTTTCATTATGATCCAAGATGATTCAAGACCAAAGTTAAACTTCAAAGTTGAAGTATTATAAAGGGGCTTTCTAAAAAGTATAAGAGCATCCCATGATTCAACTTGAGGAAGAAGTTATAAGCCTTTAAAAATGGCACTTTTCACTCTGCCTACACAATAGCATTGGTACATAACTTGTATTCCACGATTTCTTGAGCCAATTTTGGACACTTGCATAATTTTATTTCTGTCCAGAATCAACATGAATGATGAAGAATCTGATCACAAGGCCTCACAAGTCAAGAAGCCTATCACTTAGGCATGTGATCTTTAAAGATGCAATTCCAAAACTTCAATTTTGTTTCAAGGCATTCAAGAGATGCATTGAGGTGGCATGTACTGAGTCATTGTTAATTAAAGGAGTCAAGCCTTATCTCTGCATCAGAAGACTCATAGCCTGCACACTACCCTCAAGTCAATGGCTAGAGGAGACCTGAGATTCTTTTGCATAACCATTGGATAACAGGGTGATCAACCCCCAATCACTATTACTCCCAAAAAAAACTTTCTCAACTAAAAATATGGATCCTTTATGATCAGTTTGAGTACACCAAAGCATAACAACACCAGCTCTTCTTCATTTCACTCTCAAAAACCAGAAATTGCTTCCTTTTCAAGTAATATGCAAATTTTTCAATAGGAAGCAATTATATTAAAACCAATGGTGTAGACACATCAGATACATCATATGTAAGCTATCTAAACACTTCTCACACATTTGTAACCTCAGAATCACAAAGCTCAAAATCAAACTCAGGTTTGTTTGCAGTTGAGTTTCCACAAAGTGATCCAGGCTGTTTCAATCCATTCCAAGCTTCCAAACACCTTACATAAGGTCCATTGAAGCTGTCCAAGTCATCTAACAACATTTGTAACACCTCCAATACACAATTCGATTTCTTCTTGCAAGAGGTAAGGCTGATCTCTCAAACTCTATGGTTCATGCATCATAAATGTGTTTTCAAGTTACAAACATGTTTCTGCACTTATGTAGAGTGTTTCTGTCATACCCTAAATTTTGATCACAAGATTTTCCGTAATTGTAAAAATCATCACCACAATGTGGATGTACCTTCATACCTCATCAATCCTCTCAAAGATTGTTGAGCATTCACTACAATCAAGAATTAGGGTTTTGAACCCTCTCAGAGTACTCAGACAAAGGATCAATCAAGAATGGACATGATCCTCAACTTTTCAAACCTCTAAAACATCCATGAAGGATCAAGGGGTCTCCCACATCAAGAATTAAGCATGAAAATGCAACCACTCAAGTTAATCAAGCCTCAAGATCATCAGTGTCACCAAATTAGAGTTTTGGTCGACCAAGGCCTCCAGGGAGAAATCTTCATCTGGGCATGGGCTAATACTTCAAAACATGATCCAAGAAGCTCAAAGGGACCTCATGGACCCAATCACAAGTTCAAAGTAGCCTCAGGGGACGCATTCATCAAAAATCAGGAATTAGGGTTTCTTGACCTAATTCACCCTTAAGTTAACTTTTGAAGCAAGGCATGAGCCAAGACCTTAAGAAGTGTTTTGAAGACCTCCAATTCATCATATTTATCCATTTACAATATTGGATTGATTCAAGGAACTTGGTTCATAAGTAATACAAGGATTCAAATTCATCTGGACCAATTAGGGTTTTCTAATGAAAAGTCAACTGTACCTTTGACTTTTGACCAAGACATAATCCCAAATCTTGGGGCATGATTCAAGACACTCTTAAACCCCTATGGAATCCATTGATTAAGTTTGAATTAGGTCAAGAACTTGATTTCATAGAGGATCACAAAGTTTGAAATTCATCTGACAAAAAGTCAGCTGTGCCAAAAAATCAAGTTTGGCTTTTTAAATTTCTTGACAAACAAGGTTTCCCTAAGTCAAAAACAATGTTAGCTTATGGTTTGGATCATCATCCATTAATAAAAATAAAAAAAAGTAGGGTTACTTGCAAAAGGAGCAACCTTAAGAAACATGAATTTTCACTAAGTCATGAAAAAAAGTGATTTTTACCCAACTTTGCAAGGCAATAACTTGTGATCCAAGTAACCTTTTTCTTCCATCGAAAGCTCAAATGAAAGCTCTCATTACATACTTCAAGATTGTCAACTACAACATATTTCAAATCCTTATGGATTTTGAGTTAAGGATTGATCAAAATCACAATAATTGGAAAATGGACATTTTTCAAACACTTAGTGAAATTTTGGACAAAATCTGTTTTCATTTTTTTCCAACTTTGGGGCCATTTTTCATTATGATCCAAGATGATTCAAGACCAAAGTTAAACATCAAAGTTGAAGTATTATAAAGGGGCTTTCTAAAAAGTACAAGAGCATCCCATGATTCAACTTGAGGAAGAAGTTATAAGCCTTTAAAAATGGCACTTTTCACTCTGCCTACACAATAGCATTGGTACATAACTTGTATTCCACGATTTCTTGAGCCAATTTTGGACACTTGCATAATTTTATTTCTGTCCAGAATCAACATGAATGATGAAGAATCTGATCACAAGGCCTCACAAGTCAAGAAGCCTATCACTTAGGCATGTGATCTTTAAAGATGCAATTCCAAAACTTCAATTTTGTTTCAAGGCATTCAAGAGATGCATTGAGGTAGCATATACTGAGTCATTGTTAATTAAAGGAGTCAAGCCTTATCTCTGCATCAGAAGACTCATAGCCTGCACACTACCCTCAAGTCAATGGCTAGAGGAGACCTGAGATTCTTTTGCATAACCATTGGATAACAGGGTGATCAACCCCCAATCACTATTACTCAGAAAAAAAACTTTCTCTACTAAAAATATGGATCCTTTATGATCAGTTTGAGTACACCAAAGCATAACAACACACGCTCTTCTTCATTTCACTCTCAAAAACCAGAAATTGCTTCCTTTTCAAGTAACATGCAAATTTTTCAATAGGAAGTAATTCTATTAAAACCAATGGTGTAGACACATCAGATACATCATATGTAAGCTATCTAAACACTTCTCACACATTTGTAACCTCAGAATCACAAAGCTCAAAATCAAACTCAGGTTTGTTTGCAGTTGAGTTTCCACAAAGTGATCCAGGCTGTTTCAATCCATTCCAAGCTTCCAAACACCTTACATAAGGTCCATTGAAGCTGTCCAAGTCATAAAACAACATTTGTAACACCTCTAACACACAATTCGATTTCTTCTTGCAAGAGGTAAGCCTGATCTCTCAAACTCTATGGTCCATGCATCATAAATGTGTTTTCAAGTTACAAACATGTTTCTGCACTTATGTAGAGTGTTTCTGTCATACCCTAAATTTTGACCACAAGATTTCCCATAATTGTGAAAATCATCACCACAATGTGGATGTACCTTCATACCTCATCAATCCTCTCAAAGATTGTTAAGCATTCACTACAATCAAGAATTAGGGTTTTGAACCCTCTTAGACTACTCAGACAAAGGATCAATCAAGAATGGACATGATCCTCAACTTGTCAAACCTCTAAAACATCCATGAAGGATCAAGGGGTCTCCCACATCAAGAATTAAGCATGAAAATGCAACCAATCAAGTTAATCGAGCCTCAAGATCATCAGTGTCACCAAATTAGAGTTTTGGTCGACCAAGGCCTCCAGGGAGAAATCTTCATCTGGGCATGGGCTAATACTTCAAAACATGATCCAAGAAGCTCAAAGGGGCCTCATAGACCCAATCACAAGTTCAAAGTAGCCTCAGGGGATGCATTCATCAAAAATCAGGAATTAGGGTTTCTTGACCTAATTCACCCTTAAGTTGACTTTTGAAGCAAGGCATGAGCCAAGACCTCAAGAAGTGTTTTGAAGACCTCCAATACATCATATTTATCCATTTACAATATTGGATTGATTCAAGGAACTTGGTTCATAAGCAATACAAGGATTCAAATTCATCTGGACCAATTAGGGTTTTCTAATGAAAAGTCAACTGTACCTTTGACTTTTGACCAAGATATAATCCCAAATCTTGGGGCATGATTCAAGACACTCAAAAACACCTATGGAATCCATCGATTAAGTTTGAATTAGGTCAGGAACTTGATTTCATAGAGGATCACAAAGTTTGAAATTCATCTGACAAAAAGTCAGCTGTGCCAAAAAATCAGGGTTGACTTTTTGAATTTCTTGACAAACAAGGTTTCCCTAAGTCAAAAACAATGTTAAATTATGGTTTGGATCATCATCCATCAAGAAAAATCAAGAAAAGTAGGGTTACTTGCAAAAGGGGCAACCTTAAGAAACATGAATTTTCACTAAGTCATGAAAAAAAGAGATTTTTACCCAACTTTGCAAGGCAATAACTTGTGATCCAAGTAACCTTTTTCTTCCATCGAAAGCTCAAATGAAAGCTCTCATTACATACTTCAAGATTGTCAACTACAACATATTTCAAATCCTTATGGATTTTAACTTAAGGATTGATCAAAATCACAAGAATTGGAAAATGGACATTTTTCAAACACTTAGTGAAATTTTGGACAAAATCTATTTTCATTTTTTCCAACTTTGGGGCCATTTTTCATTATGATCCAAGATGATTCAAGACCAAAGTTAAACTTCAAAGTTGAAGTATTATAAAGGGGCTTTCTAAAAAGTATAAGAGCATCCCATGATTCAACTTGAGGAAGAAGTTATAAGCCTTTAAAAATGGAACTTTTCACTCTGCCTACACAATAGCATTGGTACATAACTTGTATTCCACGATTTCTTGAGCCAATTTTGGACACTTGCATAATTTTATTTCTGTCCAGAATCAACATGAATGATGAAGAATCTGATCACAAGGCCTCACAAGTCAAGAAGCCTATCACTTAGGCATGTGATCTTTAAAGATGCAATTCCAAAACTTCAATTTTGTTTCAAGGCATTCAAGAGATGCATTGAGGTGGCATGTACTGAGTCATTGTTAATTAAAGGAGTCAAGCCTTATCTCTGCATCAGAAGACTCATAGCCTGCACACTACCCTCAAGTCAATGGCTAGAGGAGACCTGAGATTCTTTTGCATAACCATTGGATAACAGGGTGATCAACCCCCAATCACTATTACTCCCAAAAAAAACTTTCTCAACTAAAAATATGGATCCTTTATGATCAGTTTGAGTACACCAAAGCATAACAACACCAGCTCTTCTTCATTTCACTCTCAAAAACCAGAAATTGCTTCCTTTTCAAGTAATATGCAAATTTTTCAATAGGAAGCAATTATATTAAAACCAATGGTGTAGACACATCAGATACATCATATGTAAGCTATCTAAACACTTCTCACACATTTGTAACCTCAGAATCACAAAGCTCAAAATCAAACTCAGGTTTGTTTGCAGTTGAGTTTCCACAAAGTGATCCAGGCTGTTTCAATCCATTCCAAGCTTCCAAACACCTTACATAAGGTCCATTGAAGCTGTCCAAGTCATCTAACAACATTTGCAACACCTCCAATACACAATTCGATTTCTTCTTGCAAGAGGTAAGGCTGATCTCTCAAACTCTATGGTTCATGCATCATAAATGTGTTTTCAAGTTACAAACATGTTTCTGCACTTATGTAGAGTGTTTCTGTCATACCCTAAATTTTGATCACAAGATTTTCCGTAATTGTAAAAATCATCACCACAATGTGGATGTACCTTCATACCTCATCAATCCTCTCAAAGATTGTTGAGCATTCACTACAATCAAGAATTAGGGTTTTGAACCCTCTCAGAGTACTCAGACAAAGGATCAATCAAGAATGGACATGATCCTCAACTTTTCAAACCTCTAAAACATCCATGAAGGATCAAGGGGTCTCCCACATCAAGAATTAAGCATGAAAATGCAACCACTCAAGTTAATCAAGCCTCAAGATCATCAGTGTCACCAAATTAGAGTTTTGGTCGACCAAGGCCTCCAGGGAGAAATCTTCATCTGGGCATGGGCTAATACTTCAAAACATGATCCAAGAAGCTCAAAGGGACCTCATGGACCCAATCACAAGTTCAAAGTAGCCTCAGGGGACGCATTCATCAAAAATCAGGAATTAGGGTTTCTTGACCTAATTCACCCTTAAGTTAACTTTTGAAGCAAGGCATGAGCCAAGACCTTAAGAAGTGTTTTGAAGACCTCCAATTCATCATATTTATCCATTTACAATATTGGATTGATTCAAGGAACTTGGTTCATAAGTAATACAAGGATTCAAATTCATCTGGACCAATTAGGGTTTTCTAATGAAAAGTCAACTGTACCTTTGACTTTTGACCAAGACATAATCCCAAATCTTGGGGCATGATTCAAGACACTCTTAAACCCCTATGGAATCCATTGATTAAGTTTGAATTAGGTCAAGAACTTGATTTCATAGAGGATCACAAAGTTTGAAATTCATCTGACAAAAAGTCAGCTGTGCCAAAAAATCAAGTTTGGCTTTTTAAATTTCTTGACAAACAAGGTTTCCCTAAGTCAAAAACAATGTTAGCTTATGGTTTGGATCATCATCCATTAATAAAAATAAAAAAAAGTAGGGTTACTTGCAAAAGGAGCAACCTTAAGAAACATGAATTTTCACTAAGTCATGAAAAAAAGTGATTTTTACCCAACTTTGCAAGGCAATAACTTGTGATCCAAGTAACCTTTTTCTTCCATCGAAAGCTCAAATGAAAGCTCTCATTACATACTTCAAGATTGTCAACTACAACATATTTCAAATCCTTATGGATTTTGAGTTAAGGATTGATCAAAATCACAATAATTGGAAAATGGACATTTTTCAAACACTTAGTGAAATTTTGGACAAAATCTGTTTTCATTTTTTTCCAACTTCGGGGCCATTTTTCATTATGATCCAAGATGATTCAAGACCAAAGTTAAACATCAAAGTTGAAGTATTATAAAGGGGCTTTCTAAAAAGTATAAGAGCATCCCATGATTCAACTTGAGGAAGAAGTTATAAGCCTTTAAAAATGGCACTTTTCACTCTGCCTACACAATAGCATTGGTACATAACTTGTATTCCACGATTTCTTGAGCCAATTTTGGACACTTGCATAATTTTATTTCTGTCCAGAATCAACATGAATGATGAAGAATCTGATCACAAGGCCTCACAAGTCAAGAAGCCTATCACTTAGGCATGTGATCTTTAAAGATGCAATTCCAAAACTTCAATTTTGTTTCAAGGCATTCAAGAGATGCATTGAGGTGGCATGTACTGAGTCATTGTTAATTAAAGGAGTCAAGCCTTATCTCTGCATCAGAAGACTCATAGCCTGCACACTACCCTCAAGTCAATGGCTAGAGGAGACCTGAGATTCTTTTGCATAACCATTGGATAACAGGGTGATCAACCCCCAATCACTATTACTCCCAAAAAAAACTTTCTCAACTAAAAATATGGATCCTTTATGATCAGTTTGAGTACACCAAAGCATAACAACACCAGCTCTTCTTCATTTCACTCTCAAAAACCAGAAATTGCTTCCTTTTCAAGTAACATGCAAATTTTTCAATAGGAAGCAATTCTATTAAAACCAATGGTGTAGACACATCAGATACATCATATGTAAGCTATCTAAACACTTCTCACACATTTGTAACCTCAGAATCACAAAGCTCAAAATCAAACTCAGGTTTGTTTGCAATTGAGTTTCCACAAAGTGATCCAGGCTGTTTCAATCCATTCCAAGCTTCCAAACACCTTACATAAGGTCCATTGAAGCTGTCCAAGTCATAAAACAACATTTGTAACACCTCTAACACACAATTCGATTTCTTCTTGCAAGAGGTAAGCCTGATCTCTCAAACTCTATGGTCCATGCATCACAAATGTGTTTTCAAGTTACAAACATGTTTCTGCACTTATGTAGAGTGTTTCTGTCATACCCTAAATTTTGACCACAAGATTTCCCATAATTGTGAAAATCATCACCACAATGTGGATGTACCTTCATACCTCATCAATCCTCTCAAAGATTGTTAAGCATTCACTACAATCAAGAATTAGGGTTTTGAACCCTCTTAGACTACTCAGACAAAGGATCAATCAAGAATGGACATGATCCTCAACTTGTCAAACCTCTAAAACATCCATGAAGGATCAAGGGGTCTCCCACATCAAGAATTAAGCATGAAAATGCAACCAATCAAGTTAATCGAGCCTCAAGATCATCAGTGTCACCAAATTAGAGTTTTGGTCGACCAAGGCCTCCAGGGAGAAATCTTCATCTGGGCATGGGCTAATACTTCAAAACATGATCCAAGAAGCTCAAAGGGGCCTCATAGACCCAATCACAAGTTCAAAGTAGCCTCAGGGGATGCATTCATCAAAAATCAGGAATTAGGGTTTCTTGGCCTAATTCACCCTTAAGTTGACTTTTGAAGCAAGGCATGAGCCAAGACCTCAAGAAGTGTTTTGAAGACCTCCAATACATCATATTTATCCATTTACAATATTGGATTGATTCAAGGAACTTGGTTCATAAGCAATACAAGGATTCAAATTCATCTGGACCAATTAGGGTTTTCTAATGAAAAGTCAACTGTACCTTTGACTTTTGACCAAGATATAATCCCAAATCTTGGGGCATGATTCAAGACACTCAAAAACACCTATGGAATCCATCGATTAAGTTTGAATTAGGTCAGGAACTTGATTTCATAGAGGATCACAAAGTTTGAAATTCATCTGACAAAAAGTCAGCTGTGCCAAAAAATCAGGGTTGACTTTTTGAATTTCTTGACAAACAAGGTTTCCCTAAGTCAAAAACAATGTTAAATTATGGTTTGGATCATCATCCATCAAGAAAAATCAAGAAAAGTAGGGTTACTTGCAAAAGGGGCAACCTTAAGAAACATGAATTTTCACTAAGTCATGAAAAAAAGAGATTTTTACCCAACTTTGCAAGGCAATAACTTGTGATCCAAGTAACCTTTTTCTTCCATCGAAAGCTCAAATGAAAGCTCTCATTACATACTTCAAGATTGTCAACTACAACATATTTCAAATCCTTATGGATTTTAAGTTAAGGATTGATCAAAATCACAAGAATTGGAAAATGGACATTTTTCAAACACTTAGTGAAATTTTGGACAAAATCTATTTTCATTTTTTTCCAACTTCGGGGCCATTTTTCATTATGATCCAAGATGATTCAAGACCAAAGTTAAACATCAAAGTTGAAGTATTATAAAGGGGCTTTCTAAAAAGTATAAGAGCATCCCATGATTCAACTTGAGGAAGAAGTTATAAGCCTTTAAAAATGGCACTTTTCACTCTGCCTACACAATAGCATTGGTACATAACTTGTATTCCACGATTTCTTGAGCCAATTTTGGACACTTGCATAATTTTATTTCTGTCCAGAATCAACATGAATGATGAAGAATCTGATCACAAGGCCTCACAAGTCAAGAAGCCTATCACTTAGGCATGTGATCTTTAAAGATGCAATTCCAAAACTTCAATTTTGTTTCAAGGCATTCAAGAGATGCATTGAGGTGGCATGTACTGAGTCATTGTTAATTAAAGGAGTCAAGCCTTATCTCTGCATCAGAAGACTCATAGCCTGCACACTACCCTCAAGTCAATGGCTAGAGGAGACCTGAGATTCTTTTGCATAACCATTGGATAACAGGGTGATCAACCCCCAATCACTATTACTCCCAAAAAAAACTTTCTCAACTAAAAATATGGATCCTTTATGATCAGTTTGAGTACACCAAAGCATAACAACACCAGCTCTTCTTCATTTCACTCTCAAAAACCAGAAATTGCTTCCTTTTCAAGTAACATGCAAATTTTTCAATAGGAAGCAATTCTATTAAAACCAATGGTGTAGACACATCAGATACATCATATGTAAGCTATCTAAACACTTCTCACACATTTGTAACCTCAGAATCACAAAGCTCAAAATCAAACTCAGGTTTGTTTGCAATTGAGTTTCCACAAAGTGATCCAGGCTGTTTCAATCCATTCCAAGCTTCCAAACACCTTACATAAGGTCCATTGAAGCTGTCCAAGTCATAAAACAACATTTGTAACACCTCTAACACACAATTCGATTTCTTCTTGCAAGAGGTAAGCCTGATCTCTCAAACTCTATGGTCCATGCATCACAAATGTGTTTTCAAGTTACAAACATGTTTCTGCACTTATGTAGAGTGTTTCTGTCATACCCTAAATTTTGACCACAAGATTTCCCATAATTGTGAAAATCATCACCACAATGTGGATGTACCTTCATACCTCATCAATCCTCTCAAAGATTGTTGAGCATTCACTACAATCAAGAATTAGGGTTTTGAACCCTCTCAGAGTACTCAGACAAAGGATCAATCAAGAATGGACATGATCCTCAACTTGTCAAACCTCTAAAACATCCATGAAGGATCAAGGGGTCTCCCACATCAAGAATTAAGCATGAAAATGCAACCACTCAAGTTAATCAAGCCTCAAGATCATCAGTGTCAACAAATTAGAGTTTTGGTCGACCAAGGCCTCCAGGGAGAAATCTTCATCTGGGCATGGGCTAATACTTCAAAACATGATCCAAGAAACTCAAAGTGACCTCATGGACCCAATCAAAAGTTCAAAGTAGCCTCAGGGGATGCATTCATCAAAAATCAGGAGTTAGGGTTTCTTGACCTAATTCACCCTTAATTGGCTTTTGAAGCAAGGCATGAGCCAAGACCTCAAGAAGTGTTTTGAAGACCTCCAATACATCATATTTATCCATTTACAATATTGGATTGATTCAAGGAACTTAGTTCATAAGCAATACAAGGATTCAAATTCATCTGGACCAATTAGGGTTTTCTAATGAAAAGTCAACTGTACCTTTGACTTTTGACCAAGACATAATCCCAAATCTTGGGGCATGATTCAAGACACTCAAAAACACCTATGGAATCCATCGATTAAGTTTGAATTAGGTCAGGAACTTGATTTCATAGAGGATCACAAAGTTTGAAATTCATCTGACAAAAAGTCAGCTGTGCCAAAAAATCAGGGTTGACTTTTTGAATTTCTTGACAAACAAGGTTTCCCTAAGTCAAAAACAATGTTAAATTATGGTTTGGATCATCATCCATCAAGAAAAATCAAGAAAAGTAGGGTTCCTTGCAAAAGGGGCAACCTTAAGAAACATGAATTTTCACTAAGTCATGAAAAAAAGAGATTTTTACCCAACTTTGCAAGGCAATAACTTGTGATCCAAGTAACCTTTTTCTTCCATCGAAAGCTCAAATGAAAGCTCTCATTACATACTTCAAGATTGTCAACTACAACATATTTCAAATCCTTATGGATTTTAAGTTAAGGATTGATCAAAATCACAAGAATTGGAAAATGGACATTTTTCAAACACTTAGTGAAATTTTGGACAAAATCTATTTTCATTTTTTTCCAACTTTGGGGCCATTTTTCATTATGATCCAAGATGATTCAAGACCAAAGTTAAACATCAAAGTTGAAGTATTATAAAGGGGCTTTCTAAAAAGTATAAGAGCATCCCATGATTCAACTTGAGGAAGAAGTTATAAGCCTTTAAAAATGGCACTTTTCACTCTGCCTACACAATAGCATTGGTACATAACTTGTATTCCACGATTTCTTGAGCCAATTTTGGACACTTGCATAATTTTATTTCTGTCCAGAATCAACATGAATGATGAAGAATCTGATCACAAGGCCTCACAAGTTAAGAAGCCTATCACTTAGGCATGTGATCTTTAAAGATGCAATTCCAAAACTTCAATTTTGTTTCAAGGCATTCAAGAGATGCATTGAGGTGGCATGTACTGAGTCATTGTTAATTAAAGGAGTCAAGCCTTATCTCTGCATCAGAAGACTCATAGCCTGCACACTACCCTCAAGTCAATGGCTAGAGGAGACCTGAGATTCTTTTGCATAACCATTGGATAACAGGGTGATCAACCCCCAATCACTATTACTCCCAAAAAAAACTTTCTCAACTAAAAATATGGATCCTTTATGATCAGTTTGAGTACACCAAAGCATAACAACACCAGCTCTTCTTCATTTCACTCTCAAAAACCAGAAATTGCTTCCTTTTCAAGTAACATGCAAATTTTTCAATAGGAAGCAATTCTATTAAAACCAATGGTGTAGACACATCAGATACATCATATGTAAGCTATCTAAACACTTCTCACACATTTGTAACCTCAGAATCACAAAGCTCAAAATCAAACTCAGGTTTGTTTGCAATTGAGTTTCCACAAAGTGATCCAGGCTGTTTCAATCCATTCCAAGCTTCCAAACACCTTACATAAGGTCCATTGAAGTTGTCCAAGTCATAAAACAACATTTGTAACACCTCTAACACACAATTCGATTTCTTCTTGCAAGAGGTAAGCCTGATCTCTCAAACTCTATGGTCCATGCATCACAAATGTGTTTTCAAGTTACAAACATGTTTCTGCACTTATGTAGAGTGTTTCTGTCATACCCTAAATTTTGACCACAAGATTTCCCATAATTGTGAAAATCATCACCACAATGTGGATGTACCTTCATACCTCATCAATCCTCTCAAAGATTGTTGAGCATTCACTACAATCAAGAATTAGGGTTTTGAACCCTCTCAGAGTACTCAGACAAAGGATCAATCAAGAATGGACATGATCCTCAACTTGTCAAACCTCTAAAACATCCATGAAGGATCAAGGGGTCTCCCACATCAAGAATTAAGCATGAAAATGCAACCACTCAAGTTAATCAAGCCTCAAGATCATCAGTGTCAACAAATTAGAGTTTTGGTCGACCAAGGCCTCCAGGGAGAAATCTTCATCTGGGCATGGGCTAATACTTCAAAACATGATCCAAGAAGCTCAAAGTGACCTCATGGACCCAATCAAAAGTTCAAAGTAGCCTCAGGGGATGCATTCATCAAAAATCAGGAGTTAGGGTTTCTTGACCTAATTCACCCTTAATTGGCTTTTGAAGCAAGGCATGAGCCAAGACCTCAAGAAGTGTTTTGAAGACCTCCAATACATCATATTTATCCATTTACAATATTGGATTGATTCAAGGAACTTAGTTCATAAGCAATACAAGGATTCAAATTCATCTGGACCAATTAGGGTTTTCTAATGAAAAGTCAACTGTACCTTTGACTTTTGACCAAGACATAATCCCAAATCTTGGGGCATGATTCAAGACACTCAAAAACACCTATGGAATCCATCGATTAAGTTTGAATTAGGTCAGGAACTTGATTTCATAGAGGATCACAAAGTTTGAAATTCATCTGACAAAAAGTCAGCTGTGCCAAAAAATCAGGGTTGACTTTTTGAATTTCTTGACAAACAAGGTTTCCCTAAGTAAAAAACAATGTTAAATTATGGTTTGGATCATCATCCATCAAGAAAAATCAAGAAAAGTAGGGTTACTTGCAAAAGGGGCAACCTTAAGAAACATGAATTTTCACTAAGTCATGAAAAAAAGAGATTTTTACCCAACTTTGCAAGGCAATAACTTGTGATCCAAGTAACCTTTTTCTTCCATCGAAAGCTCAAATGAAAGCTCTCATTACATACTTCAAGATTGTCAACTACAACATATTTCAAATCCTTATGGATTTTAAGTTAAGGATTGATCAAAATCACAAGAATTGGAAAATGGACATTTTTCAAACACTTAGTGAAATTTTGGACAAAATCTATTTTCATTTTTTTCCATCTTTGGGGCCATTTTTCATTATGATCCAAGATGATTCAAGACCAAAGTTAAACATCAAAGTTGAAGTATTATAAAGGGGCTTTCTAAAAAGTATAAGAGCATCCCATGATTCAACTTGAGGAAGAAGTTATAAGCCTTTAAAAATGGCACTTTTCACTTTGCCTACACAATAGCATTGGTACATAACTTGTATTCCACGATTTCTTGAGCCAATTTTGGACACTTGCATAATTTTATTTCTGTCCAGAATCAACATGAATGATGAAAAATCTGATCACAAGGCCTCACAAGTCAAGAAGCCTATCACTTAGGCATGTGATCTTTAAAGATGCAATTCCAAAACTTCAATTTTGTTTCAAGGCATTCAAGAGATGCATTGAGGTGGCATGTACTGAGTCATTGTTAATTAAAGGAGTCAAGCCTTATCTCTGCATCAGAAGACTCATAGCCTGCACACTACCCTCAAGTCAATGGCTAGAGGAGACCTGAGATTCTTTTGCATAACCATTGGATAACAGGGTGATCAACCCCCAATCACTATTACTCCCAAAAAAACTTTCTCAACTAAAAATATGGATCCTTTATGATCAGTTTGAGTACACCAAAGCATAACAACACCAGCTCTTCTTCATTTCACTCTCAAAAACCAGAAATTGCTTCCTTTTCAAGTAACATGCAAATTTTTCAATAGGAAGCAATTCTATTAAAACCAATGGTGTAGACACATCAGATACATCATATGTAAGCTATCTAAACACTTCTCACACATTTGTAACCTCAGAATCACAAAGCTCAAAATCAAACTCAGGTTTGTTTGCAGTTGAGTTTCCACAAAGTGATCCAGGCTGTTTCAATCCATTCCAAGCTTCCAAACACCTTACATAAGGTCCATTGAAGTTGTCCAAGTCATAAAACAACATTTGTAACACCTCTAACACACAATTCGATTTCTTCTTGCAAGAGGTAAGCCTGATCTCTCAAACTCTATGGTCCATGCATCACAAATGTGTTTTCAAGTTACAAACATGTTTCTGCACTTATGTAGAGTGTTTCTGTCATACCCTAAATTTTGACCACAAGATTTCCCATAATTGTGAAAATCATCACCACAATGTGGATGTACCTTCATACCTCATCAATCCTCTCAAAGATTGTTGAGCATTCACTACAATCAAGAATTAGGGTTTTGAACCCTCTCAGAGTACTCAGACAAAGGATCAATCAAGAATGGACATGATCCTCAACTTGTCAAACCTCTAAAACATCCATGAAGGATCAAGGGGTCTCCCACATCAAGAATTAAGCATGAAAATGCAACCACTCAAGTTAATCAAGCCTCAAGATCATCAGTGTCACCAAATTAGAGTTTTGGTCGACCAAGGCCTCCAGGGAGAAATCTTCATCTGGGCATGGGCTAATACTTCAAAACATGATCCATGAAGCTCAAAGTGACCTCATGGACCCAATCAAAAGTTCAAAGTAGCCTCAGGGGATGCATTCATCAAAAATCAGGAATTAGGATTTCTTGACCTAATTCACCCTTAATTGGCTTTTGAAGCAAGGCATGAGCCAAGACCTCAAGAAGTGTTTTGAAGACCTCCAATACATCATATTTATCCATTTACAATATTGGATTGATTCAAGGAACTTAGTTCATAAGCAATACAAGGATTCAAATTCATCTGGACCAATTAGGGTTTTCTAATGAAAAGTCAACTGTACCTTTGACTTTTGACCAAGACATAATCCCAAATCTTGGGGCATGAATCAAGACACTCAAAAACACCTATGGAATCCATCGATTAAGTTTGAATTAGGTCAGGAACTTGATTTCATAGAGGATCACAAAGTTTGAAATTCATCTGACAAAAAGTCAGCTGTGCCAAAAAATCAGGGTTGACTTTTTGAATTTCTTGACAAACAAGGTTTCCCTAAGTCAAAAACAATGTTAAATTATGGTTTGGATCATCATCCATCAAGAAAAATCAAGAAAAGTAGGGTTACTTGCAAAAGGGGCAACCTTAAGAAACATGAATTTTCACTAAGTCATGAAAAAAAGAGATTTTTACCCAACTTTGCAAGGCAATAACTTGTGATCCAAGTAACCTTTTTCTTCCATCGAAAGCTCAAATGAAAGCTCTCATTACATACTTCAAGATTGTCAACTACAACATATTTCAAATCCTTATGGATTTTAAGTTAAGGATTGATCAAAATCACAAGAATTGGAAAATGGACATTTTTCAAACACTTAGTGAAATTTTGGACAAAATCTATTTTCATTTTTTTCCAACTTTGGGGCCATTTTTCATTATGATCCAAGATGATTCAAGACCAAAGTTAAACATCAAAGTTGAAGTATTATAAAGGGGCTTTCTAAAAAGTATAAGAGCATCCCATGATTCAACTTGAGGAAGAAGTTATAAGCCTTTAAAAATGGCACTTTTCACTCTGCCTACACAATAGCATTGGTACATAACTTGTATTCCACGATTTCTTGAGCCAATTTTGGACACTTGCATAATTTTATTTCTGTCCAGAATCAACATGAATGATGAAGAATCTGATCACAAGGCCTCACAAGTCAAGAAGCCTATCACTTAGGCATGTGATCTTTAAAGATGCAATTCCAAAACTTCAATTTTGTTTCAAGGCATTCAAGAGATGCATTGATGTGGCATGTACTGAGTCATTGTTAATTAAAGGAGTCAAGCCTTATCTCTGCATCAGAAGACTCATAGCCTGCACACTACCCTCAAGTCAATGGCTAGAGGAGACCTGAGATTCTTTTGCATAACCATTGGATAACAGGGTGATCAACCCCCAATCACTATTACTCCCAAAAAAAACTTTCTCAACTAAAAATATGGATCCTTTATGATCAGTTTGAGTACACCAAAGCATAACAACACCAGCTCTTCTTCATTTCACTCTCAAAAACCAGAAATTGCTTCCTTTTCAAGTAACATGCAAATTTTTCAATAGGAAGCAATTCTATTAAAACCAATGGTGTAGACACATCAGATACATCATATGTAAGCTATCTAAACACTTCTCACACATTTGTAACCTCAGAATCACAAAGCTCAAAATCAAACTCAGGTTTGTTTGCAGTTGAGTTTCCACAAAGTGATCCAGGCTGTTTCAATCCATTCCAAGCTTCCAAACACCTTACATAAGGTCCATTGAAGCTGTCCAAGTCATAAAACAACATTTGTAACACCTCTAACACACAATTCGATTTCTTCTTGCAAGAGGTAAGCCTGATCTCTCAAACTCTATGGTCCATGCATCACAAATGTGTTTTCAAGTTACAAACATGTTTCTGCACTTATGTAGAGTGTTTCTGTCATACCCTAAATTTTGACCACAAGATTTCCCATAATTGTGAAAATCATCACCACAATGTGGATGTACCTTCATACCTCATCAATCCTCTCAAAGATTGTTGAGCATTCACTACAATCAAGAATTAGGGTTTTGAACCCTCTCAGAGTACTCAGACAAAGGATCAATCAAGAATGGACATGATCCTCAACTTGTCAAACCTCTAAAACATCCATGAAGGATCAAGGGGTCTCCCACATCAAGAATTAAGCCTGAAAATGCAACCACTCAAGTTAATCAAGCCTCAAGATCATCAGTGTCACCAAATTAGAGTTTTGGTCGACCAAGGCCTCCAGGGAGAAATCTTCATCTGGGCATGGGCTAATACTTCAAAACATGATCCAAGAAGCTCAAAGTGACCTCATGGACCCAATCAAAAGTTCAAAGTAGCCTCAGGGGATGCATTCATCAAAAATCAGGAATTAGGGTTTCTTGACCTAATTCACCCTTAATTGGCTTTTGAAGCAAGGCATGAGCCAAGACCTCAAGAAGTGTTTTGAAGACCTCCAATACATCATATTTATCCATTTACAATATTGGATTGATTCAAGGAACTTAGTTCATAAGCAATACAAGGATTCAAATTCATCTGGACCAATTAGGGTTTTCTAATGAAAAGTCAACTGTACCTTTGAGTTTTGACCAAGACATAATCCCAAATCTTGGGGCATGATTCAAGACACTCAAAAACACCTATGGAATGCATCGATTAAGTTTGAATTAGGTCAGGAACTTGATTTCATAGAGGATCACAAAGTTTGAAATTCATCTGACAAAAAGTCAGCTGTGCCAAAAAATCAGGGTTGACTTTTTGAATTTCTTGACAAACAAGGTTTCCCTAAGTCAAAAACAATGTTAAATTATGGTTTGGATCATCATCCATCAAGAAAAATCAAGAAAAGTAGGGTTACTTGCAAAAGGGGCAACCTTAAGAAACATGAATTTTCACTAAGTCATGAAAAAAAGAGATTTTTACCCAACTTTGCAAGGCAATAACTTGTGATCCAAGTAACCTTTTTCTTCCATCGAAAGCTCAAATGAAAGCTCTCATTACATACTTCAAGATTGTCAACTACAACATATTTCAAATCCTTATGGATTTTAAGTTAAGGATTGATCAAAATCACAAGAATTGGAAAATGGACATTTTTCAAACACTTAGTGAAATTTTGGACAAAATCTATTTTCATTTTTTTCCAACTTTGGGGCCATTTTTCATTATGATCCAAGATGATTCAAGACCAAAGTTAAACATCAAAGTTGAAGTATTATAAAGGGGCTTTCTAAAAAGTATAAGAGCATCCCATGATTCAACTTGAGGAAGAAGTTATAAGCCTTTAAAAATGGCACTTTTCACTCTGCCTACACAATAGCATTGGTACATAACTTGTATTCCACGATTTCTTGAGCCAATTTTGGACACTTGCATAATTTTATTTCTGTCCAGAATCAACATGAATGATGAAGAATCTGATCACAAGGCCTCACAAGTCAAGAAGCCTATCACTTAGGCATGTGATCTTTAAAGATGCAATTCCAAAACTTCAATTTTGTTTCAAGGCATTCAAGAGATGCATTGATGTGGCATGTACTGAGTCATTGTTAATTAAAGGAGTCAAGCCTTATCTCTGCATCAGAAGACTCATAGCCTGCACACTACCCTCAAGTCAATGGCTAGAGGAGACCTGAGATTCTTTTGCATAACCATTGGATAACAGGGTGATCAACCCCCAATCACTATTACTCCCAAAAAAAACTTTCTCAACTAAAAATATGGATCCTTTATGATCAGTTTGAGTACACCAAAGCATAACAACACCAGCTCTTCTTCATTTCACTCTCAAAAACCAGAAATTGCTTCCTTTTCAAGTAACATGCAAATTTTTCAATAGGAAGCAATTCTATTAAAACCAATGGTGTAGACACATCAGATACATCATATGTAAGCTATCTAAACACTTCTCACACATTTGTAACCTCAGAATCACAAAGCTCAAAATCAAACTCAGGTTTGTTTGCAGTTGAGTTTCCACAAAGTGATCCAGGCTGTTTCAATCCATTCCAAGCTTCCAAACACCTTACATAAGGTCCATTGAAGCTGTCCAAGTCATAAAACAACATTTGTAACACCTCTAACACACAATTCGATTTCTTCTTGCAAGAGGTAAGCCTGATCTCTCAAACTCTATGGTCCATGCATCACAAATGTGTTTTCAAGTTACAAACATGTTTCTGCACTTATGTAGAGTGTTTCTGTCATACCCTAAATTTTGACCACAAGATTTCCATAATTGTGAAAATCATCACCACAATGTGGATGTACCTTCATACCTCATCAATCCTCTCAAAGATTGTTGAGCATTCACTACAATCAAGAATTAGGGTTTTGAACCCTCTCAGAGTACTCAGACAAAGGATCAATCAAGAATGGACATGATCCTCAACTTGTCAAACCTCTAAAACATCCATGAAGGATCAAGGGGTCTCCCACATCAAGAATTAAGCATGAAAATGCAACCACTCAAGTTAATCAAGCCTCAAGATCATCAGTGTCACCAAATTAGAGTTTTGGTCGACCAAGGCCTCCAGGGAGAAATCTTCATCTGGGCATGGGCTAATACTTCAAAACATGATCCAAGAAGCTCAAAGTGACCTCATGGACCCAATCAAAAGTTCAAAGTAGCCTCAGGGGATGCATTCATCAAAAATCAGGAATTAGGGTTTCTTGACCTAATTCACCCTTAATTGGCTTTTGAAGCAAGGCATGAGCCAAGACCTCAAGAAGTGTTTTGAAGACCTCCAATACATCATATTTATCCATTTACAATATTGGATTGATTCAAGGAACTTAGTTCATAAGCAATACAAGGATTCAAATTCATCTGGACCAATTAGGGTTTTCTAATGAAAAGTCAACTGTACCTTTGACTTTTGACCAAGACATAATCCCAAATCTTGGGGCATGATTCAAGACACTCAAAAACACCTATGGAATCCATCGATTAAGTTTGAATTAGGTCAGGAACTTGATTTCATAGAGGATCACAAAGTTTGAAATTCATCTGACAAAAAGTCAGCTGTGCCAAAAAATCAGGGTTGACTTTTTGAATTTCTTGACAAACAAGGTTTCCCTAAGTCAAAAACAATGTTAAATTATGGTTTGGATCATCATCCATCAAGAAAAATCAAGAAAAGTAGGGTTACTTGCAAAAGGGGCAACCTTAAGAAACATGAATTTTCACTAAGTCATGAAAAAAAGAGATTTTTACCCAACTTTGCAAGGCAATAACTTGTGATCCAAGTAACCTTTTTCTTCCATCGAAAGCTCAAATGAAAGCTCTCATTACATACTTCAAGATTGTCAACTACAACATATTTCAAATCCTTATGGATTTTAAGTTAAGGATTGATCAAAATCACAAGAATTGGAAAATGGACATTTTTCAAACACTTAGTGAAATTTTGGACAAAATCTATTTTCATTTTTTTCCAACTTTGGGGCCATTTTTCATTATGATCCAAGATGATTCAAGACCAAAGTTAAACATCAAAGTTGAAGTATTATAAAGGGGCTTTCTAAAAAGTATAAGAGCATCCCATGATTCAATTTGAGGAAGAAGTTATAAGCCTTTAAAAATGGCACTTTTCACTCTGCCTACACAATAGCATTGGTACATAACTTGTATTCCACGATTTCTTGAGCCAATTTTGGACACTTGCATAATTTTATTTCTGTCCAGAATCAACATGAATGATGAAGAATCTGATCACAAGGCCTCACAAGTCAAGAAGCCTATCACTTAGGCATGTGATCTTTAAAGATGCAATTCCAAAACTTCAATTTTGTTTCAAGGCATTCAAGAGATGCATTGAGGTGGCATGTACTGAGTCATTGTTAATTAAAGGAGTCAAGCCTTATCTCTGCATCAGAAGACTCATAGCCTGCACACTACCCTCAAGTCAATGGCTAGAGGAGACCTGAGATTCTTTTGCATAACCATTGGATAACAGGGTGATCAACCCCCAATCACTATTACTCCCAAAAAAAACTTTCTCAACTAAAAATATGGATCCTTTATGATCAGTTTGAGTACACCAAAGCATAACAACACCAGCTCTTCTTCATTTCACTCTCAAAAACCAGAAATTGCTTCCTTTTCAAGTAACATGCAAATTTTTCAATAGGAAGCAATTCTATTAAAACCAATGGTGTAGACACATCAGATACATCATATGTAAGCTATCTAAACACTTCTCACACATTTGTAACCTCAGAATCACAAAGCTCAAAATCAAACTCAGGTTTGTTTGCAGTTGAGTTTCCACAAAGTGATCCAGGCTGTTTCAATCCATTCCAAGCTTCCAAACACCTTACATAAGGTCCATTGAAGCTGTCCAAGTCATAAAACAACATTTGTAACACCTCTAACACACAATTCGATTTCTTCTTGCAAGAGGTAAGCCTGATCTCTCAAACTCTATGGTCCATGCATCACAAATGTGTTTTCAAGTTACAAACATGTTTCTGCACTTATGTAGAGTGTTTCTGTCATACCCTAAATTTTGACCACAAGATTTCCCATAATTGTGAAAATCATCACCACAATGTGGATGTACCTTCATACCTCATCAATCCTCTCAAAGATTGTTGAGCATTCACTACAATCAAGAATTAGGGTTTTGAACCCTCTCAGAGTACTCAGACAAAGGATCAATCAAGAATGGACATGATCCTCAACTTGTCAAACCTCTAAAACATCCATGAAGGATCAAGGGGTCTCCCACATCAAGAATTAAGCATGAAAATGCAACCACTCAAGTTAATCAAGCCTCAAGATCATCAGTGTCACCAAATTAGAGTTTTGGTCGACCAAGGCCTCCAGGGAGAAATCTTCATCTGGGCATGGGCTAATACTTCAAAACATGATCCATGAAGCTCAAAGTGACCTCATGGACCCAATCAAAAGTTCAAAGTAGCCTCAGGGGATGCATTCATCAAAAATCAGGAATTAGGGTTTCTTGACCTAATTCACCCTTAATTGGCTTTTGAAGCAAGGCATGAGCCAAGACCTCAAGAAGTGTTTTGAAGACCTCCAATACATCATATTTATCCATTTACAATATTGGATTGATTCAAGGAACTTAGTTCATAAGCAATACAAGGATTCAAATTCATCTGGACCAATTAGGGTTTTCTAATGAAAAGTCAACTGTACCTTTGACTTTTGACCAAGACATAATCCCAAATCTTGGGGCATGATTCAAGACACTCAAAAACACCTATGGATTCCATCGATTAAGTTTGAATTAGGTCAGGAACTTGATTTCATAGAGGATCACAAAGTTTGAAATTCATCTGACAAAAAGTCAGCTGTGCCAAAAAATCAGGGTTGACTTTTTGAATTTCTTGACAAACAAGGTTTCCCTAAGTCAAAAACAATGTTAAATTATGGTTTGGATCATCATCCATCAAGAAAAATCAAGAAAAGTAGGGTTCCTTGCAAAAGGGGCAACCTTAAGAAACATGAATTTTCACTAAGTCATGAAAAATAGAGATTTTTACCCAACTTTGCAAGGCAATAACTTGTGATCCAAGTAACCTTTTTCTTCCATCGAAAGCTCAAATGAAAGCTCTCATTACATACTTCAAGATTGTCAACTACAACATATTTCAAATCCTTATGGATTTTAAGTTAAGGATTGATCAAAATCACAAGAATTGGAAAATGGACATTTTTCAAACACTTAGTGAAATTTTGGACAAAATCTATTTTCATTTTTTTCCAACTTTGGGGCCATTTTTCATTATGATCCAAGATGATTCAAGACCAAAGTTAAACATCAAAGTTGAAGTATTATAAAGGGGCTTTCTAAAAAGTATAAGAGCATCCCATGATTCAACTTGAGGAAGAAGTTATAAGCCTTTAAAAATGGCACTTTTCACTCTGCCTACACAATAGCATTGGTACATAACTTGTATTCCACGATTTCTTGAGCCAATTTTGGACACTTGCATAATTTTATTTCTGTCCAGAATCAACATGAATGATGAAGAATCTGATCACAAGGCCTCACAAGTCAAGAAGCCTATCACTTAGGCATGTGATCTTTAAAGATGCAATTCCAAAACTTCAATTTTGTTTCAAGGCATTCAAGAGATGCATTGAGGTGGCATGTACTGAGTCATTGTTAATTAAAGGAGTCAAGCCTTATCTCTGCATCAGAAGACTCATAGCCTGCACACTACCCTCAAGTCAATGGCTAGAGGAGACCTGAGATTCTTTTGCATAACCATTGGATAACAGGGTGATCAACCCCCAATCACTATTACTCCCAAAAAAAACTTTCTCAACTAAAAATATGGATCCTTTATGATCAGTTTGAGTACACCAAAGCATAAAAACACCAGCTCTTCTTCATTTCACTCTCAAAAACCAGAAATTGCTTCCTTTTCAAGTAACATGCAAATTTTTCAATAGGAAGCAATTCTATTAAAACCAATGGTGTAGACACATCAGATACATCATATGTAAGCTATCTAAACACTTCTCACACATTTGTAACCTCAGAATCACAAAGCTCAAAATCAAACTCAGGTTTGTTTGCAGTTGAGTTTCCACAAAGTGATCCAGGCTGTTTCAATCCATTCCAAGCTTCCAAACACCTTACATAAGGTCCATTGAAGCTGTCCAAGTCATAAAACAACATTTGTAACACCTCTAACACACAATTCGATTTCTTCTTGCAAGAGGTAAGCCTGATCTCTCAAACTCTATGGTCCATGCATCACAAATGTGTTTTCAAGTTACAAACATGTTTCTGCACTTATGTAGAGTGTTTCTGTCATACCCTAAATTTTGACCACAAGATTTCCCATAATTGTGAAAATCATCACCACAATGTGGATGTACCTTCATACCTCATCAATCCTCTCAAAGATTGTTGAGCATTCACTACAATCAAGAATTAGGGTTTTGAACCCTCTCAGAGTACTCAGACAAAGGATCAATCAAGAATGGACATGATCCTCAACTTGTCAAACCTCTAAAACATCCATGAAGGATCAAGGGGTCTCCCACATCAGGAATTAAGCATGAAAATGCAACCACTCAAGTTAATCAAGCCTCAAGATCATCAGTGTCACCAAATTAGAGTTTTGGTCGACCGAGGCCTCTAGGGAGAAATCTTCATCTGGGCATGGGCTAATACTTCAAAACATGATCCAAGAAGCTCAAAGTGACCTCATGGACCCAATCAAAAGTTCAAAGTAGCCTCAGGGGATGCATTCATCAAAAATCAGGAATTAGGGTTTCTTGACCTAATTCACCCTTAATTGGCTTTTGAAGCAAGGCATGAGCCAAGACCTCAAGAAGTGTTTTGAAGACCTCCAATACATCATATTTATCCATTTACAATATTGGATTGATTCAAGGAACTTAGTTCATAAGCAATACGAGGATTCAAATTCATCTGGACCAATTAGGGTTTTCTAATGAAAAGTCAACTGTACCTTTGACTTTTGACCAAGACATAATCCCAAATCTTGGGGCATGATTCAAGACACTCAAAAACACCTATGGAATGCATCGATTAAGTTTGAATTAGGTCAGGAACTTGATTTCATAGAGGATCACAAAGTTTGAAATTCATCTGACAAAAAGTCAGCTGTGCCAAAAAATCAGGGTTGACTTTTTGAATTTCTTGACAAACAAGGTTTCCCTAAGTCAAAAACAATGTTAAATTATGGTTTGGATCATCATCCATCAAGAAAAATCAAGAAAAGTAGGGTTACTTGCAAAAGGGGCAACCTTAAGAAACATGAATTTTCACTAAGTCATGAAAAAAAGAGATTTTTACCCAACTTTGCAAGGCAATAACTTGTGATCCAAGTAACCTTTTTCTTCCATCGAAAGCTCAAATGAAAGCTCTCATTACATACTTCAAGATTGTCAACTACAACATATTTCAAATCCTTATGGATTTTAAGTTAAGGATTGATCAAAATCACAAGAATTGGAAAATGGACATTTTTCAAACACTTAGTGAAATTTTGGACAAAATCTATTTTCATTTTTTTCCAACTTTGGGGCCATTTTTCATTATGATCCAAGATGATTCAAGACCAAAGTTAAACATCAAAGTTGAAGTATTATAAAGGGGCTTTCTAAAAAGTATAAGAGCATCCCATGATTCAATTTGAGGAAGAAGTTATAAGCCTTTAAAAATGGCACTTTTCACTCTGCCTACACAATAGCATTGGTACATAACTTGTATTCCACGATTTCTTGAGTCAATTTTGGACACTTGCATAATTTTATTTCTGTCCAGAATCAACATGAATGATGAAGAATCTGATCACAAGGCCTCACAAGTCAAGAAGCCTATCACTTAGGCATGTGATCTTTAAAGATGCAATTCCAAAACTTCAATTTTGTTTCAAGGCATTCAAGAGATGCATTGAGGTGGCATGTACTGAGTCATTGTTAATTAAAGGAGTCAAGCCTTATCTCTGCATCAGAAGACTCATAGCCTGCACACTACCCTCAAGTCAATGGCTAGAGGAGACCTGAGATTCTTTTGCATAACCATTGGATAACAGGGTGATCAACCCCCAATCACTATTACTCCCAAAAAAAACTTTCTCAACTAAAAATATGGATCCTTTATGATCAGTTTGAGTACACCAAAGCATAAAAACACCAGCTCTTCTTCATTTCACTCTCAAAAACCAGAAATTGCTTCCTTTTCAAGTAACATGCAAATTTTTCAATAGGAAGCAATTCTATTAAAACCAATGGTGTAGACACATCAGATACATCATATGTAAGCTATCTAAACACTTCTCACACATTTGTAACCTCAGAATCACAAAGCTCAAAATCAAACTCAGGTTTGTTTGCAGTTGAGTTTCCACAAAGTGATCCAGGCTGTTTCAATCCATTCCAAGCTTCCAAACACCTTACATAAGGTCCATTGAAGCTGTCCAAGTCATAAAACAACATTTGTAACACCTCTAACACACAATTCGATTTCTTCTTGCAAGAGGTAAGCCTGATCTCTCAAACTCTATGGTCCATGCATCACAAATGTGTTTTCAAGTTACAAACATGTTTCTGCACTTATGTAGAGTGTTTCTGTCATACCCTAAATTTTGACCACAAGATTTCCCATAATTGTGAAAATCATCACCACAATGTGGATGTACCTTCATACCTCATCAATCCTCTCAAAGATTGTTGAGCATTCACTACAATCAAGAATTAGGGTTTTGAACCCTCTCAGAGTACTCAGACAAAGGATCAATCAAGAATGGACATGATCCTCAACTTGTCAAACCTCTAAAACATCCATGAAGGATCAAGGGGTCTCCCACATCAAGAATTAAGCATGAAAATGCAACCACTCAAGTTAATCAAGCCTCAAGATCATCAGTGTCACCAAATTAGAGTTTTGGTCGACCAAGGCCTCCAGGGAGAAATCTTCATCTGGGCATGGGCTAATACTTCAAAACATGATCCAAGAAGCTCAAAGTGACCTCATGGACCCAATCAAAAGTTCAAAGTAGCCTCAGGGGATGCATTCATCAAAAATCAGGAATTAGGGTTTCTTGACCTAATTCACCCTTAATTGGCTTTTGAAGCAAGGCATGAGCCAAGACCTCAAGAAGTGTTTTGAAGACCTCCAATACATCATATTTATCCATTTACAATATTGGATTGATTCAAGGAACTTAGTTCATAAGCAATACAAGGATTCAAATTCATCTGGACCAATTAGGGTTTTCTAATGAAAAGTCAACTGTACCTTTGACTTTTGACCAAGACATAATCCCAAATCTTGGGGCATGATTCAAGACACTCAAAAACACCTATGGAATGCATCAATTAAGTTTGAATTAGGTCAGGAACTTGATTTCATAGAGGATCACAAAGTTTGAAATTCATCTGACAAAAAGTCAGCTGTGCCAAAAAATCAGGGTTGACTTTTTGAATTTCTTGACAAAAAAGGTTTCCCTAAGTCAAAAACAATGTTAAATTATGGTTTGGATCATCATCCATCAAGAAAAATCAAGAAAAGTAGGGTTACTTGCAAAAGGGGCAACCTTAAGAAACATGAATTTTCACTAAGTCATGAAAAAAAGAGATTTTTACCCAACTTTGCAAGGCAATAACTTGTGATCCAAGTAACCTTTTTCTTCCATCGAAAGCTCAAATGAAAGCTCTCATTACATACTTCAAGATTGTCAACTACAACATATTTCAAATCCTTATGGATTTTAATTTAAGGATTGATCAAAATCACAAGAATTGGAAAATGGACATTTTTCAAACACTTAGTGAAATTTTGGACAAAATCTATTTTCATATTTTTCCAACTTTGGGGCCATTTTTCATTATGATCCAAGATGATTCAAGACCAAAGTTAAACATCAAAGTTGAAGTATTATAAAGGGGCTTTCTAAAAAGTATAAGAGCATCCCATGATTCAATTTGAGGAAGAAGTTATAAGCCTTTAAAAATGGCACTTTTCACTCTGCCTACACAATAGCATTGGTACATAACTTGTATTCCACGATTTCTTGAGCCAATTTTGGACACTTGCATAATTTTATTTCTGTCCAGAATCAACATGAATGATGAAGAATCTGATCACAAGGCCTCACAAGTCAAGAAGCCTATCACTTAGGCATGTGATCTTTAAAGATGCAATTCCAAAACTTCAATTTTGTTTCAAGGCATTCAAGAGATGCATTGAGGTGGCATGTACTGAGTCATTGTTAATTAAAGGAGTCAAGCCTTATCTCTGCATCAGAAGACTCATAGCCTGCACACTACCCTCAAGTCAATGGCTAGAGGAGACCTGAGATTCTTTTGCATAACCATTGGATAACAGGGTGATCAACCCCCAATCACTATTACTCCCAAAAAAAACTTTCTCAACTAAAAATATGGATCCTTTATGATCATTTTGAGTACACCAAAGCATAACAACACACGCTCTTCTTCATTTCACTCTCAAAAACCAGAAATTGCTTCCTTTTCAAGTAACATGCAAATTTTTCAATAGGAAGCAATTCTATTAAAACCAATGGTGTAGACACATCAGATACATCATATGTAAGCTATCTAAACACTTCTCACACATTTGTAACCTCAGAATCACAAAGCTCAAAATCAAACTCAGGTTTGTTTGCAGTTGAGTTTCCACAAAGTGATCCAGGCTGTTTCAATCCATTCCAAGCTTCCAAACACCTTACATAAGGTCCATTGAAGCTGTCCAAGTCATAAAACAACATTTGTAACACCTCTAACACACAATTCGATTTCTTCTTGCAAGAGGTAAGCCTGATCTCTCAAACTCTATGGTCCATGCATCATAAATGTGTTTTCAAGTTACAAACATGTTTCTGCACTTATGTAGAATGTTTCTGTCATACCCTAAATTTTGACCACAAGATTTCCCATAATTGTGAAAATCATCACCACAATGTGGATGTACCTTCATACCTCATCAATCCTCTCAAAGATTGTTGAGCATTCACTACAATCAAGAATTAGGGTTTTGAACCCTCTCAGAGTACTCAGACAAAGGATCAATCAAGAATGGACATGATCCTCAACTTTTCAAACCTCTAAAACATCCATGAAGGATCAAGGGGTCTCCCACATCAATAATTAAGCATGAAAATGCAACCACTCAAGTTAATCAAGCCTCAAGATCATCAGTGTCACCAAATTAGAGTTTTGGTCGACCAAGGCCTCCAGGGAGAAATCTTCATCTGGGCATGGGCTAATACTTCAAAACATGATCCAAGAAGCTCAAAGGACCTCATGGACCCAATCACAAGTTCAAAGTAGCCTCAGGGGATGCATTCATCAAAAATCAGGAATTAGGGTTTCTTGACCTAATTCACCCTTAAGTTGACTTTTGAAGCAAGGCATGAGCCAAGACCTCAAGAAGTGTTTTGAAGACCTCCAATACATAATATTTATCCATTTACAATATTGGATTGATTCAAGGAACTTGGTTCATAAGCAATACAAGGATTCAAATTCATCTGGACCAATTAGGGTTTTCTAATGAAAAGTCAACTGTACCTTTGACTTTTGACCAAGACATAATCCCAAATCTTGGGGCATGATTCAAGACACTCAAAAACACCTATGGAATCCATCGATTAAGTTTGAATTAGGTCAGGAACTTGATTTCATAGAGGATCACAAAGTTTGAAATTCATCTGACAAAAAGTCAGCTGTGCCAAAAAATCAAGGTTGACTTTTTGAATTTCTTGACAAACATGGTTTCCCTAAGTAAAAAACAATGTTAAATTATGGTTTGGATCATCATCCATCAAGAAAAATCAAGAAAAGTAGGGTTACTTGCAAAAGGGGCAACCTTAAGAAACATGAATTTTTACTAAGTCATGAAAAAAACTGATTTTTACCCAACTTTGCAAGGCAATAACTTGTGATCCAAGTAACCTTTTTCTTCCATCGAAAGCTCAAATGAAAGCTCTCATTACATACTTCAAGATTGTCAACTACAACATATTTCAAATCCTTATGGATTTTGAGTTAAGGATTGATCAAAATCACAAGAATTGTAAAATGGACATTTTTCAAACAATTAGTGAAATTTTGGACAAAATCTGTTTTCATTTTTTTCCAACTTTGCGGCCATTTTTCATTATGATCCAAGATGATTCAAGACCAAAGTTAAACATCAAAGTTGAAGTATTATAAAGGGGCTTTCTAAAAAGTACAAGAGCATCCCATGATTCAACTTGAGGAAGAAGTTATAAGCCTTTAAAAATGGCACTTTTCACTCTGCCTACACAATAGCATTGGTACATAACTTGTATTCCACGATTTCTTGAGCCAATTTTGGACACTTGCATAATTTTATTTCTGTCCAGAATCAACATGAATGATGAAGAATCTGATCACAAGGCCTCACAAGTCAAGAAGCCTATCACTTAGGCATGTGATCTTTAAAGATGCAATTCCAAAACTTCAATTTTGTTTCAAGGCATTCAAGAGATGCATTGAGGTGGCATGTACTGAGTCATTGTTAATTAAAGGAGTCAAGCCTTATCTCTGCATCAGAAGACTCATAGCCTGCACACTACCCTCAAGTCAATGGCTAGAGGAGACCTGAGATTCTTTTGCACAACCATTGGATAACAGGGTGATCAACCCCCAATCACTATTACTCCCAAAAAAAACTTTCTATACTAAAAATAGGGATCCTTTATGATCAGTTTGAGTACACCAAAGCATAACAACACACGCTCTTCTTCATTTCACTCTCAAAAACCAGAAATCGCTTCCTTTTCAAGTAACATGTAAATTTTTCAATAGGAAGCAATTCTATTAAAACCAATGGTGTAGACACATCAGATACATCATATGTAAGCTATCTAAACACTTCTCACACATTTGTAACCTCAGAATCACAAAGCTCAAAATCAAACTCAGGTTTGTTTGCAGTTGAGTTTCCACAAAGTGATCCAGGCTGTTTCAATCCATTCCAAGCTTCCAAACACCTTACATAAGGTCCATTGAAGCTGTCCAAGTCATAAAACAACATTTGTAACACCTCTAACACACAATTCGATTTCTTCTTGCAAGAGGTAAGCCTGATCTCTCAAACTCTATGGTCCATGCATCACAAATGTGTTTTCAAGTTACAAACATGTTTCTGCACTTATGTAGAGTGTTTCTGTCATACCCTAAATTTTGACCACAAGATTTCCCATAATTGTGAAAATCATCACCACAATGTGGATGTACCTTCATACCTCATCAATCCTCTCAAAGATTGTTGAGCATTCACTACAATCAAGAATTAGGGTTTTGAACCCTCTCAGAGTACTCAGACAAAGGATCAATCAAGAATGGACATGATCCTCAACTTTTCAAACCTCTAAAACATCCATGAAGGATCAAGGGGTCTCCCACATCAATAATTAAGCATGAAAATGCAACCACTCAAGTTAATCAAGCCTCAAGATCATCAGTGTCACCAAATTAGAGTTTTGGTCGACCAAGGCCTCCAGGGAGAAATCTTCATCTGGGCATGGGCTAATACTTCAAAACATGATCCAAGAAGCTCAAAGGACCTCATGGACCCAATCACAAGTTCAAAGTAGCCTCAGGGGATGCATTCATAAAAAATCAGGAATTAGGGTTTCTTGACCTAATTCACCCTTAAGTTGACTTTTGAAGCAAGGCATGAGCCAAGACCTCAAGAAGTGTTTTGAAGACCTCCAATACATAATATTTATCCATTTACAATATTGGATTGATTCAAGGAACTTGGTTCATAAGCAATACAAGGATTCAAATTCATCTGGACCAATTAGGGTTTTCTAATGAAAAGTCAACTGTACCTTTGACTTTTGACCAAGACATAATCCCAAATCTTGGGGCATGATTCAAGACACTCAAAAACACCTATGGAATCCATCGATTAAGTTTGAATTAGGTCAGGAACTTGATTTCATAGAGGATCACAAAGTTTGAAATTCATCTGACAAAAAGTCAGTTGTGCCAAAAAATCAAGGTTGACTTTTTGAATTTCTTGACAAACATGGTTTCCCTAAGTAAAAAACAATGTTAAATTATGGTTTGGATCATCATCCATCAAGAAAAATCAAGAAAAGTAGGGTTACTTGCAAAAGGGGCAACCTTAAGAAACATGAATTTTTACTAAGTCATGAAAAAAACTGATTTTTACCCAACTTTGCAAGGCAATAACTTGTGATCCAAGTAACCTTTTTCTTCCATCGAAAGCTCAAATGAAAGCTCTCATTACATACTTCAAGATTGTCAACTACAACATATTTCAAATCCTTATGGATTTTGAGTTAAGGATTGATCAAAATCACAAGAATTGTAAAATGGACATTTTTCAAACAATTAGTGAAATTTTGGACAAAATCTGTTTTCATTTTTTTCCAACTTTGCGGCCATTTTTCATTATGATCCAAGATGATTCAAGACCAAAGTTAAACATCAAAGTTGAAGTATTATAAAGGGGCTTTCTAAAAAGTACAAGAGCATCCCATGATTCAACTTGAGGAAGAAGTTATAAGCCTTTAAAAATGGCACTTTTCACTCTGCCTACACAATAGCATTGGTACATAACTTGTATTCCACGATTTCTTGAGCCAATTTTGGACACTTGCATAATTTTATTTCTGTCCAGAATCAACATGAATGATGAAGAATCTGATCACAAGGCCTCACAAGTCAAGAAGCCTATCACTTAGGCATGTGATCTTTAAAGATGCAATTCCAAAACTTCAATTTTGTTTCAAGGCATTCAAGAGGTGCATTGAGGTGGCATGTACTGAGTCATTGTTAATTAAAGGAGTCAAGCCTTATCTCTGCATCAGAAGACTCATAGCCTGCACACTACCCTCAAGTCAATGGTTAGAGGAGACCTGAGATTCTTTTGCACAACCATTGGATAACAGGGTGATCAACCCCCAATCACTATTACTCCCAAAAAAAACTTTCTATACTAAAAATAGGGATCCTTTATGATCAGTTTGAGTACACCAAAGCATAACAACACACGCTCTTCTTCATTTCACTCTCAAAAACCAGAAATCGCTTCCTTTTCAAGTAACATGTAAATTTTTCAATAGGAAGCAATTCTATTAAAACCAATGGTGTAGACACATCAGATACATCATATGTAAGCTATCTAAACACTTCTCACACATTTGTAACCTCAGAATCACAAAGCTCAAAATCAAACTCAGGTTTGTTTGCAGTTGAGTTTCCACAAAGTGATCCAGGCTGTTTCAATCCATTCCAAGCTTCCAAACACCTTACATAAGGTCCATTGAAGCTGTCCAAGTCATAAAACAACATTTGTAACACCTCTAACACACAATTCGATTTCTTCTTGCAAGAGGTAAGCCTGATCTCTGAAACTCTATGGTCCATGCATCACAAATGTGTTTTCAAGTTACAAACATGTTTCTGCACTTATGTAGAGTGTTTCTGTCATACCCTAAATTTTGACCACAAGATTTCCCATAATTGTGAAAATCATCACCACAATGTGGATGTACCTTCATACCTCATCAATCCTCTCAAAGATTGTTGAGCATTCACTACAATCAAGAATTAGGGTTTTGAACCCTCTCAGAGTACTCAGACAAAGGATCAATCAAGAATGGACATGATCCTCAACTTTTCAAACCTCTAAAACATCCATGAAGGATCAAGGGGTCTCCCACATCAATAATTAAGCATGAAAATGCAACCACTCAAGTTAATCAAGCCTCAAGATCATCAGTGTCACCAAATTAGAGTTTTGGTCGACCAAGGCCTCCAGGGAGAAATCTTCATCTGGGCATGGGCTAATACTTCAAAACATGATCCAAGAAGCTCAAAGGACCTCATGGACCCAATCACAAGTTCAAAGTAGCCTCAGGGGATGCATTCATAAAAAATCAGGAATTAGGGTTTCTTGACCTAATTCACCCTTAAGTTGACTTTTGAAGCAAGGCATGAGCCAAGACCTCAAGAAGTGTTTTGAAGACCTCCAATACATAATATTTATCCATTTACAATATTGGATTGATTCAAGGAACTTGGTTCATAAGCAATACAAGGATTCAAATTCATCTGGACCAATTAGGGTTTTCTAATGAAAAGTCAACTGTACCTTTGACTTTTGACCAAGACATAATCCCAAATCTTGGGGCATGATTCAAGACACTCAAAAACACCTATGGAATCCATCGATTAAGTTTGAATTAGGTCAGGAACTTGATTTCATAGAGGATCACAAAGTTTGAAATTCATCTGACAAAAAGTCAGCTGTGCCAAAAAATCAAGGTTGACTTTTTGAATTTCTTGACAAACATGGTTTCCCTAAGTAAAAAACAATGTTAAATTATGGTTTGGATCATCATCCATCAAGAAAAATCAAGAAAAGTAGGGTTACTTGCAAAAGGGGCAACCTTAAGAAACATGAATTTTTACTAAGTCATGAAAAAAACTGATTTTTACCCAACTTTGCAAGGCAATAACTTGTGATCCAAGTAACCTTTTTCTTCCATCGAAAGCTCAAATGAAAGCTCTCATTACATACTTCAAGATTGTCAACTACAACATATTTCAAATCCTTATGGATTTTGAGTTAAGGATTGATCAAAATCACAAGAATTGTAAAATGGACATTTTTCAAACAATTAGTGAAATTTTGGACAAAATCTGTTTTCATTTTTTTCCAACTTTGCGGCCATTTTTCATTATGATCCAAGATGATTCAAGACCAAAGTTAAACATCAAAGTTGAAGTATTATAAAGGGGCTTTCTAAAAAGTACAAGAGCATCCCATGATTCAACTTGAGGAAGAAGTTATAAGCCTTTAAAAATGGCACTTTTCACTCTGCCTACACAATAGCATTGGTACATAACTTGTATTCCACGATTTCTTGAGCCAATTTTGGACACTTGCATAATTTTATTTCTGTCCAGAATCAACATGAATGATGAAGAATCTGATCACAAGGCCTCACAAGTCAAGAAGCCTATCACTTAGGCATGTGATCTTTAAAGATGCAATTCCAAAACTTCAATTTTGTTTCAAGGCATTCAAGAGATGCATTGAGGTGGCATGTACTGAGTCATTGTTAATTAAAGGAGTCAAGCCTTATCTCTGCATCAGAAGACTCATAGCCTGCACACTACCCTCAAGTCAATGGCTAGAGGAGACCTGAGATTCTTTTGCACAACCATTGGATAACAGGGTGATCAACCCCCAATCACTATTACTCCCAAAAAAAACTTTCTATACTAAAAATAGGGATCCTTTATGATCAGTTTGAGTACACCAAAGCATAACAACACACGCTCTTCTTCATTTCACTCTCAAAAACCAGAAATCGCTTCCTTTTCAAGTAACATGTAAATTTTTCAATAGGAAGCAATTCTATTAAAACCAATGGTGTAGACACATCAGATACATCATATGTAAGCTATCTAAACACTTCTCACACATTTGTAACCTCAGAATCACAAAGCTCAAAATCAAACTCAGGTTTGTTTGCAGTTGAGTTTCCACAAAGTGATCCAGGCTGTTTCAATCCATTCCAAGCTTCCAAACACCTTACATAAGGTCCATTGAAGCTGTCCAAGTCATAAAACAACATTTGTAACACCTCTAACACACAATTCGATTTCTTCTTGCAAGAGGTAAGCCTGATCTCTCAAACTCTATGGTCCATGCATCACAAATGTGTTTTCAAGTTACAAACATGTTTCTGCACTTATGTAGAGTGTTTCTGTCATACCCTAAATTTTGACCACAAGATTTCCCATAATTGTGAAAATCATCACCACAATGTGGATGTACCTTCATACCTCATCAATCCTCTCAAAGATTGTTGAGCATTCACTACAATCAAGAATTAGGGTTTTGAACCCTCTCAGAGTACTCAGACAAAGGATCAATCAAGAATGGACATGATCCTCAACTTTTCAAACCTCTAAAACATCCATGAAGGATCAAGGGGTCTCCCACATCAAGAATTAAGCATGAAAATGCAACCACTCAAGTTAATCAAGCCTCAAGATCATCAGTGTCACCAAATTAGAGTTTTGGTCGACCAAGGCCTCCAGGGAAAAATCTTCATCTGGGCATGGGCTAATACTTCAAAACATGATCCAAGAAGCTCAAAGGGACCTCATGGACCCAATCACAAGTTCAAAGTAGCCTCACGGGATGCATTCATCAAAAATCAGGAATTAGGGTTTCTTGACCTAATTCACCCTTAAGTTGACTTTTGAAGCAAGGCATGAGCCAAGACCTCAAGAAGTGTTTTGAAGACCTCCAATACATAATATTTATCCATTTACAATATTGGATTGATTCAAGGAACTTGGTTCATAAGCAATACAAGGATTCAAATTCATCTGGACCAATTAGGGTTTTCTAATGAAAAGTCAACTGTACCTTTGACTTTTGACCAAGACATAATCCCAAATCTTGGGGCATGATTCAAGACACTCAAAAACACCTATGGAATCCATCGATTAAGTTTGAATTAGGTCAGGAACTTGATTTCATAGAGGATCACAAAGTTTGAAATTCATCTGACAAAAAGTCAGCTGTGCCAAAAATCCAAGGTTGACTTTTTGAATTTCTTGACAAACATGGTTTCCCTAAGTCAAAAACAATGTTAAATTATGGTTTGGATCATCATCCATCAAGAAAAATCAAGAAAAGTAGGGTTACTTGCAAAAGGGGCAACCTTAAGAAACATGAATTTTTACTAAGTCATGAAAAAAACTGATTTTTACCCAACTTTGCAAGGCAATAACTTGTGATCCAAGTAACCTTTTTCTTCCATCGAAAGCTCAAATGAAAGCTCTCATTACATACTTCAAGATTGTCAACTACAACATATTTCAAATCCTTATGGATTTTGAGTTAAGGATTGATCAAAATCACAAGAATTGTAAAATGGACATTTTTCAAACAATTAGTGAAATTTTGGACAAAATCTGTTTTCATTTTTTCCAACTTTGCGGCCATTTTTCATTATGATCCAAGATGATTCAAGACCAAAGTTAAACATCAAAGTTGAAGTATTATAAAGGGGCTTTCTAAAAAGTACAAGAGCATCCCATGATTCAACTTGAGGAAGAAGTTATAAGCCTTTAAAAATGGCACTTTTCACTCTGCCTACACAATAGCATTGGTACATAACTTGTATTCCACAATTTCTTGAGCCAATTTTGGACACTTGCATAATTTTATTTCTGTCCAGAATCAACATGAATGATGAAGAATCTGATCACAAGGCCTCACAAGTCAAGAAGCCTATCACTTAGGCATGTGATCTTTAAAGATGCAATTCCAAAACTTCAATTTTGTTTAAAGGCATTCAAGAGATGCATTGAGGTGGCATGTACTGAGTCATTGTTAATTAAAGGAGTCAAGCCTTATCTCTGCATCAGAAGACTCATAACCTGCACACTACCCTCAAGTCAATGGCTAGAGGAGACCTGAGATTCTTTTGCACAACCATTGGATAACAGGGTGATCAACCCCCAATCACTATTACTCCCAAAAAAAAAGTTCTCTACTAAAAATAGAGATCCTTTATGATCAGTTTGAGTACACCAAAGCATAACAACACACGCTCTTCTTCATTTTACTCTCAAAAACCAGAAATCGCTTCCTTTTCAAGTAACGTGCAAATTTTTCAATAGGAAGCAATTCTATTAAAACCAATGGTGTAGGCACATCAGATACATCATATGTAAGATATCTAAACACTTCTCACACATTTGTAACCTCAGAATCAGAAAGCTCAAAATCAAACTCTGGTTTGTTTGCAGTTGAGTTTCCACAAAGTGATCCAGGCTGTTTCAATCCATTCCAAGCTTCCAAACACCTTACATAAGGTCCATTGAAGCTGTCCAAGTCATAAAACTACATTTGTAACACCTCTAACACACAATTCGATTTCTTCTTGCAAGAGGTAAGCCTGATCTCTCAAACTCTATGGTCCATGCATCATAAATGTGTTTTCAAGTTACAAACATGTTTCTGCACTTATGTAGAGTGTTTCTGTCATACCCTAAATTTTGACCACAAGATTTCCCATAATTGTGAAAATCATCACCACAATGTGGATGTACCTTCATACCTCATCAATCCTCTCAAAGATTGTTGAGCATTCACTACAATCAAGAATTAGGGTTTTTAACCCTCTCAGAGTACTCAGACAAAGGATCAATCAAGAATGGACATGATCCTCAACTTTTCAAACCTCTAAAACATCCATGAAGGATCAAGGGGTCTCCCACTCAAGTTAATCAAGCCTCAAGATCATCAGTGTCACCAAATTAGAGTTTTGGTCGACCGAGGCCTCCAGGGAGAAATCTTCATCTGGGCATGGGCTAATACTTCAAAACATGATCCAAGAAGCTCAAAGGGACCTCATGGACCCAATCACAAGTTCAAAGTAGCCTCAGGGGATGCATTCATCAAAAATCAGGAATTAGGGTTTCTTGACCTAATTCACCCTTAAGTTGACTTTTGAAGCAAGGCATGAGCCAAGACCTCAAGAAGTGTTTTGAAGACCTCCAATACATCATATTTATCCATTTACAATATTGGATTGATTCAAGGAACTTGGTTCATAAGCAATACAAGGATTCAAATTCATCTGGACCAATTAGGGTTTTCTAATGAAAAGTCAACTGTACCTTTGACTTTTGACCAAGACATAATCCCAAATCTTGGGGCATGATTCAAGACACTCAAAAACACCTATGGAATCCATCGATTAAGTTTGAATTAGGTCAGGAACTTGATTTCATAGAGGATCACAAAGTTTGAAATTCATCTGACAAAAAGTCAGCTGTGCCAAAAAATCAAGGTTGACTTTTTGAATTTCTTGACAAACAAGGTTTCCCTAAGTCAAAAACAATGTTAAATTATGGTTTGGATCATCATCCATCAAGAAAAATCAAGAAAAGTAGGGTTACTTGCAAAAGGGACAACCTTAAGAAACATGAATTTTCACTAAGTCATGGAAAAAACTGATTTTTACCCAACTTTGCAAGGCAATAACTTGTGATCCAAGTAACCTTTTTCTTCCATCCAAAGCTCAAATGAAAGCTCTCATTACATACTTCAAGATTTTCAACTACAACATATTTCAAATCCTTATGGATTTTGAGTTATGGATTGATCAACATCACAAGAATTGGAAAATGGACATTTTTCAAACACTTAGTGAAATTTTGGACAGAATCTGTTTTCATTTTTTTCCAACTTTGGGGCCATTTTTCATTATGATCCAAGATGATTCAAGACCAAAGTTAAACATCAAAGTTTAAGTATTATAAAGGGGCTTTCTGAAAGTACAAGAGCATCCCATGATTCAACTTGAGGAAGAAGTTATAAGCCTTCAAAAATGGCACTTTTCACTCTGCCTACACAATAGCATTGGTACATAACTTGTATTCCACGATTTCTTGAGCCAATTTTGGACACTTGCATAATTTTATTTCTGTCCAAAATCAACATGAATGATGAAGAATCTGATCACAAGGCCTCACAAGTCAAGAAGCCTATCACTTAGGCATGTGATCTTTAAAGATGCAATTCCAAAACTTCAATTTTGTTTCAAGGCATTCAAGAGATGCATTGAGGTGGCATGTACTGAGTCATTGTTAATTAAAGGAGTCAAGCCTTATCTCTGCATCAGAAGACTCATAGCCTGCACACTACCCTCAAGTCAATGGCTAGAGGAGACCTGAGATTCTTTTGCACAACCATTGGATAACAGGGTGATCAACCCCCAATCACTATTACTCCCAAAAAAAACTTTCTCTACTATAAATAGGGATCCTTTATGATCAGTTTGAGTACACCAAAGCATAACAACACACGCTCTTCTTCATTTCACTCTCAAAAACCAGAAATTGCTTCTTTTTCAAGTAACATGCAAATTTTTCAATAGGAAGCAATTCTATTAAAACCAATGGTGTAGACACATCAGATACATCATATGTAAGCTATCTAAACACTTCTCACATATTTGTAACCTCAGAATCACAAAGCTCAAAATCAAACACAGGTTTGTTTGCAGTTGAGTTTCCACAAAGTGATCCAGGCTGTTTCAATCCATTCCAAGCTTTCTAACACCTTGCATAAGGTTCATTGAAGTTGTCCAAGTCATAAAACAACATTTGTAACACCTCTAACACACAATTCGATTTCTTCTTGCAAGAGGTAAGCCTGATCTCTCAAAATCTATGGTCCATGCATCATAAATGTGTTTTTAAGTTACAAACATGTTTCTGCACTTATGTAGAGTGTTTCTGTCATACCCTAAATTTTGACCACAAGATTTCCCATAATTGTGAAAATCATCACCACAATGTGGATGTACCTTCATACCTCATCAATCCTCTCAAAGATTGTTGAGCATTCACTACAATCAAGAATTAGGGTTTTTAACCCTCTCAGAGTACTCAGACAAAGGATCAATCAAGAATGGACATGATCCTCAACTTGTCAAACCTCTAAAACATCCATGAAGGATCAAGGGGTCTCCCACTCAAGTTAATCAAGCCTCAAGATCATCAGTGTCACCAAATTAGAGTTTTGGTCGACCGAGGCCTCCAGGGAGAAATCTTCATCTGGGCATGGGCTAATACTTCAAAACATGATCCAAGAAGCTCAAAGGGACCTCATGGACCCAATCACAAGTTCAAAGTAGCCTCAGGGGATGCATTCATCAAAAATCAGGAATTAGGGTTTCTTGACCTAATTCACCCTTAAGTTGACTTTTGAAGCAAGGCATGAGCCAAGACCTCAAGAAGTGTTTTGAAGACCTCCAATACATCATATTTATCCATTTACAATATTGGATTGATTCAAGGAACTTGGTTCATAAGCAATACAAGGATTCAAATTCATCTGGACCAATTAGGGTTTTCTAATGAAAAGTCAACTGTACCTTTGACTTTTGACCAAGACATAATCCCAAATCTTGGGGCATGATTCAAGACACTCAAAAACACCTATGGAATCCATCGATTAAGTTTGAATTAGGTCAGGAACTTGATTTCATAGAGGATCACAAAGTTTGAAATTCATCTGACAAAAAGTCAGCTGTGCCAAAAAATCAAGGTTGACTTTTTGAATTTCTTGACAAACAAGGTTTCCCTAAGTCAAAAACAATGTTAAATTATGGTTTGGATCATCATCCATCAAGAAAAATCAAGAAAAGTAGGGTTACTTGCAAAAGGGACAACCTTAAGAAACATGAATTTTCACTAAGTCATGGAAAAAACTGATTTTTACCCAACTATGCAAGGCAATAACTTGTGATCCAAGTAACCTTTTTCTTCCATCCAAAGCTCAAATGAAAGCTCTCATTACATACTTCAAGATTGTCAACTACAACATATTTCAAATCCTTATGGATTTTGAGTTATGGATTGATCAACATCACAAGAATTGGAAAATGGACATTTTTCAAACACTTAGTGAAATTTTGGACAGAATCTGTTTTCATTTTTTTCCAACTTTGGGGCCATTTTTCATTATGATCCAAGATGATTCAAGACCAAAGTTAAACATCAAAGTTTAAGTATTATAAAGGGGCTTTCTGAAAGTACAAGAGCATCCCATGATTCAACTTGAGGAAGAAGTTATAAGCCTTCAAAAATTGCACTTTTCACTCTGCCTACACAATAGCATTGGTACATAACTTGTATTCCACGATTTCTTGAGCCAATTTTGGACACTTGCATAATTTTATTTCTGTCCAAAATCAACATGAATGATGAAGAATCTGATCAGAAGGCCTCACAAGTCAAGAAGCCTATCACTTAGGCATGTGATCTTTAAAGATGCAATTCCAAAACTTCAATTTTGTTTCAAGGCATTCAAGAGATGCATTGAGGTGGCATGTACTGAGTCATTGTTAATTAAAGGAGTCAAGCCTGCACACTACCCTCAAGTCAATGGCTAGAGGAGACCTGAGATTCTTTTGCACAACCATTGGATAACAGGGTGATCAACCCCCAATCACTATTACTCCCAAAAAAACCTTCTCTACTATAAATAGGGATCCTTTATGATCAGTTTGAGTACACCAAAGCATAACAACACACGCTCTTCTTCATTTCACTCTCAAAACCCAGAAATTGCTTCCTTTTCAAGTAACATGCAAATTTTTCTATAGGAAGCAATTCTATTAAAACCAATGGTGTAGACACATCAGATACATCATATGTAAGCTATCTAAACACTTCTCACACATTTGTAACCTCAGAATCACAAAGCTCAAAATCAAACTCAGGTTTGTTTGCAGTTGAGTTTCCACAAAGTGATCCAGGCTGTTTCAATCCATTCCAAGCTTCCAAACACCTTACATAAGGTTCATTGAAGCTGTCCAAGTCATAAAACAACATTTGTAACACCTCTAACACACAATTCAATTTCTTCTTGCAAGAGGTAAGCCTGATCTCTCAAACTCTATGGTCCATGCATCATAAATGTGTTTTCAAGTTACAAACATGTTTCTGCACTTATGTAGAGTGTTTCTGTCATACCCTAAATTTTGACCACAAGATTTCCCATAATTGTGAAAATCATCACCACAATGTGGATGTACCTTCATACCTCATCAATCCTCTCAAAGATTGTTGAGCATTCACTACAATCAAGAATTAGGGTTTTGAACCCTCTCAGAGTACTCAGACAAAGGATCAATCAAGAATGGACATGATCCTCAACTTGTCAAACCTCTAAAACATCCATGAAGGATCAAGGGGTCACCCACATCAAGAATTAAGCATGAAAATGCAACCACTCAAGTTAATCAAGCCTCAAGATCATCAGTGTCACCAAATTAGAGTTTTGGTCGACCGAGGCCTCCAGGGAGAAATCTTCATCTGGGCATGGGCTAATACTTCAAAACATGATCCAAGAAGCTCAAAGGGACCTCATGGACCCAATCACAAGTTCAAAGTAGCCTCAGGGGATGCATTCATCAAAAATCAGGAATTAGGGTTTCTTGACCTAATTCACCCTTAAGTTGACTTTTGAAGCAAGGCATGAGCCAAGACCTCAAGAAGTGTTTTGAAGACCTCCAATACATCATATTTATCCATTTACAATATTGGATTGATTCAAGGAACTTGGTTCATAAGCAATACAAGGATTCAAATTCATCTGGACCAATTAGGGTTTTCTAATGAAAAGTCAACTGTACCTTTGACTTTTGACCAAGACATAATCCCAAATCTTGGGGCATGATTCAAGACACTCAAAAACACCTATGGAATCCATCGATTAAGTTTGAATTAGGTCAGGAACTTGATTTCATAGAGGATCACAAAGTTTGAAATTCATCTGACAAAAAGTCAGCTGTGCCAAAAAATCAAGGTTGACTTTTTGAATTTCTTGACAAACAAGGTTTCCCTAAGTAAAAAACAATGTTAAATTATGGTTTGGATCATCATCCATCAAGAAAAATCAAGAAAAGTAGGGTTACTTGCAAAAGGGACAACCTTAAGAAACATGAATTTTCACTAAGTCATGAAAAAAATTGATTTTTACCCAACTTTGCAAGGCAATAACTTGTGATCCAAGTAACCTTTTTCTTCCATCCAAAGCTCAAATGAAAGCTCTCATTACATACTTCAAGATTGTCAACTACAACATATTTCAAATCCTTATGGATTTTGAGTTATGGATTGATCAACATCACAAGAATTGGAAAATGGACATTTTTCAAACACTTAGTGAAATTTTGGACAGAATCTGTTTTCATTTTTTTCCAACTTTGGGGCCATTTTTCATTATGATCCAAGATGATTCAAGACCAAAGTTAAACATCAAAGTTTAAGTATTATAAAGGAGCTTTCTAAAAGTACAAGAGCATCCCATGATTCAACTTGAGGAAGAAGTTATAAGCCTTCAAAAATGGCACTTTTCACTCTGCCTACACAATAACATTGGTACATAACTTGTATTCCACGATTTCTTGAGCCAATTTTGGACACTTGCATAATTTTATTTCTGTCCAAAATCAACATGAATGATGAAGAATCTGATCAGAAGGCCTCACAAGTCAAGAAGCCTATCACTTAGGCATGTGATCTTTAAAGATGCAATTCCAAAACTTCAATTTTGTTTCAAGGCATTCAAGAGATGCATTGAGGTGGCATGTACTGAGTCATTGTTAATTAAAGGAGTCAAGCCTGCACACTACCCTCAAGTCAATGGCTAGAGGAGACCTGAGATTCTTTTGCACAACCATTGGATAACAGGGTGATCAACCCCCAATCACTATTACTCCCAAAAAAACCTTCTCTACTATAAATAGGGATCCTTTATGATCAGTTTGAGTACACCAAAGCATAACAACACACGCTCTTCTTCATTTCACTCTCAAAACCCAGAAATTGCTTCTTTTTCAAGTAACATGCAAATTTTTCAATAGGAAGCAATTCTATTAAAACCAATGGTGTAGACACATCAGATACATCATATGTAAGCTATCTAAACACTTCTCACACATTTGTAACCTCAGAATCACAAAGCTCAAAATCAAACTCAGGTTTGTTTGCAGTTGAGTTTCCACAAAGTGATCCAGGCTGTTTCAATCCATTCCAAGCTTTCTAACACCTTGCATAAGGTTCATTGAAGCTGTCCAAGTCATAAAACAACATTTGTAACACCTCTAACACACAATTCGATTTCTTCTTGCAAGAGGTAAGCCTGATCTCTCAAAATCTATGGTCCATGCATCATAAATGTGTTTTTAAGTTACAAACATGTTTCTGCACTTATGTAGAGTGTTTCTGTCATACCCTAAATTTTGACCACAAGATTTCCCATAATTGTGAAAATCATCACCACAATGTGGATGTACCTTCATACCTCATCAATCCTCTCAAAGATTGTTGAGCATTCACTACAATCAAGAATTAGGGTTTTTAACCCTCTCAGAGTACTCAGACAAAGGATCAATCAAGAATGGACATGATCCTCAACTTGTCAAACCTCTAAAACATCCATGAAGGATCAAGGGGTCTCCCACTCAAGTTAATCAAGCCTCAAGATCATCAGTGTCACCAAATTAGAGTTTTGGTCGACCGAGGCCTCCAGGGAGAAATCTTCATCTGGGCATGGGCTAATACTTCAAAACATGATCCAAGAAGCTCAAAGGGACCTCATGGACCCAATCACAAGTTCAAAGTAGCCTCAGGGGATGCATTCATCAAAAATCAGGAATTAGGGTTTCTTGACCTAATTCACCCTTAAGTTGACTTTTGAAGCAAGGCATGAGCCAAGACCTCAAGAAGTGTTTTGAAGACCTCCAATACATCATATTTATCCATTTACAATATTGGATTGATTCAAGGAACTTGGTTCATAAGCAATACAAGGATTCAAATTCATCTGGACCAATTAGGGTTTTCTAATGAAAAGTCAACTGTACCTTTGACTTTTGACCAAGACATAATCCCAAATCTTGGGGCATGATTCAAGACACTCAAAAACACCTATGGAATCCATCGATTAAGTTTGAATTAGGTCAGGAACTTGATTTCATAGAGGATCACAAAGTTTGAAATTCATCTGACAAAAAGTCAGCTGTGCCAAAAAATCAAGGTTGACTTTTTGAATTTCTTGACAAACAAGGTTTCCCTAAGTAAAAAACAATGTTAAATTATGGTTTGGATCATCATCCATCAAGAAAAATCAAGAAAAGTAGGGTTACTTGCAAAAGGGACAACCTTAAGAAACATGAATTTTCACTAAGTCATGAAAAAAATTGATTTTTACCCAACTTTGCAAGGCAATAACTTGTGATCCAAGTAACCTTTTTCTTCCATCCAAAGCTCAAATGAAAGCTCTCATTACATACTTCAAGATTGTCAACTACAACATATTTCAAATCCTTATGGATTTTGAGTTATGGATTGATCAACATCACAAGAATTGGAAAATGGACATTTTTCAAACACTTAGTGAAATTTTGGACAGAATCTGTTTTCATTTTTTTCCAACTTTGGGGCCATTTTTCATTATGATCCAAGATGATTCAAGACCAAAGTTAAACATCAAAGTTTAAGTATTATAAAGGAGCTTTCTAAAAGTACAAGAGCATCCCATGATTCAACTTGAGGAAGAAGTTATAAGCCTTCAAAAATGGCACTTTTCACTCTGCCTACACAATAACATTGGTACATATCTTGTATTCCACGATTTCTTGAGCCAATTTTGGACACTTGCATAATTTTATTTCTGTCCAAAATCAACATGAATGATGAAGAATCTGATCACAAGGCCTCACAAGTCAAGAAGCCTATCACTTAGGCATGTGATCTTTAAAGATGCAATTCCAAAACTTCAATTTTGTTTCAAGGCATTCAAGAGATGCATTGAGGTGGCATGTACTGAGTCATTGTTAATTAAAGGAGTCAAGCCTGCACACTACCCTCAAGTCAATGGCTAGAGGAGACCTGAGATTCTTTTGCACAACCATTGGATAACAGGGTGATCAACCCCCAATCACTATTACTCCCAAAAAAACCTTTCTCTACTATAAATAGGGATCCTTTATGATCAGTTTGAGTACACCAAAGCATAACAACACACGCTCTTCTTCATTTCACTCTCAAAAACCAGAAATTGCTTCCTTTTCAAGTAACATGCAAATTTTTCTATAGGAAGCAATTCTATTAAAACCAATGGTGTAGACACATCAGATACATCATATGTAAGCTATCTAAACACTTCTCACACATTTGTAACCTCAGAATCACAAAGCTCAAAATCAAACTCAGGTTTGTTTGCAGTTGAGTTTCCACAAAGTGATCCAGGCTGTTTCAATCCATTCCAAGCTTCCAAACACCTTACATAAGGTTCATTGAAGCTGTCCAAGTCATAAAACAACATTTGTAACACCTCTAACACACAATTCAATTTCTTCTTGCAAGAGGTAAGCCTGATCTCTCAAACTCTATGGTCCATGCATCATAAATGTGTTTTCAAGTTACAAACATGTTTCTGCACTTATGTAGAGTGTTTCTGTCATACCCTAAATTTTGACCACAAGATTTCCCATAATTGTGAAAATCATCACCACAATGTGGATGTACCTTCATACCTCATCAATCCTCTCAAAGATTGTTGAGCATTCACTACAATCAAGAATTAGGGTTTTGAACCCTCTCAGAGTACTCAGACAAAGGATCAATCAAGAATGGACATGATCCTCAACTTGTCAAACCTCTAAAACATCCATGAAGGATCAAGGGGTCACCCACATCAGGAATTAAGCATGAAAATGCAACCACTCAAGTTAATCAAGCCTCAAGATCATCAGTGTCACCAAATTAGAGTTTTGGTCGACCGAGGCCTCCAGGGAGAAATCTTCATCTGGGCATGGGCTAATACTTCAAAACATGATCCAAGAAGCTCAAAGGGACCTCATGGACCCAATCACAAGTTCAAAGTAGCCTCAGGGGATGCATTCATCAAAAATCAGGAATTAGGGTTTCTTGACCTAATTCACCCTTAAGTTGACTTTTGAAGCAAGGCATGAGCCAAGACCTCAAGAAGTGTTTTGAAGACCTCCAATACATCATATTTATCCATTTACAATATTGGATTGATTCAAGGAACTTGGTTCATAAGCAATACAAGGATTCAAATTCATCTGGACCAATTAGGGTTTTCTAATGAAAAGTCAACTGTACCTTTGACTTTTGACCAAGACATAATCCCAAATCTTGGGGCATGAAACAAGACACTCAAAAACACCTATGGAATCCATCGATTAAGTTTGAATTAGGTCAGGAACTTGATTTCATAGAGGATCACAAAGTTTGAAATTCATCTGACAAAAAGTCAGCTGTGCCAAAAAATCAAGGTTGACTTTTTGAATTTCTTGACAAACAAGGTTTCCCTAAGTCAAAAACAATGTTAAATTATGGTTTGGATCATCATCCATCAAGAAAAATCAAGAAAAGTAGGGTTACTTGCAAAAGGGACAACCTTAAGAAACATGAATTTTCACTAAGTCATGAAAAAAACTGATTTTTACCCAACTATGCAAGGCAATAACTTGTGATCCAAGTAACCTTTTTCTTCCATCCAAAGTTCAAATGAAAGCTCTCATTACATACTTCAAGATTGTCAACTACAACATATTTTAAATCCTTATGGATTTTGAGTTATGGATTGATCAACATCACAAGAATTGGAAAATGGACATTTTTCAAACACTTAGTGAAATTTTGGACAGAATCTGTTTTCATTTTTTTCCAACTTTGGGGCAATTTTTCATTATGATCCAAGATGATTCAAGACCAAAGTTAAACATCAAAGTTTAAGTATTATAAAGGGGCTTTCTGAAAGTACAAGAGCATCCCATGATTCAACTTGAGGAAGAAGTTATAAGCCTTCAAAAATGGCACTTTTCACTCTGCCTACACAATAGCATTGGTACATAACTTGTATTCCACGATTTCTTGAGCCAATTTTGGACACTTGCATAATTTTATTTCTGTCCAAAATCAACATGAATGATGAAGAATCTGATCACAAGGCCTCACAAGTCAAGAAGCCTATCACTTAGGCATGTGATCTTTAAAGATGCAATTCCAAAACTTCAATTTTGTTTCAAGGCATTCAAGAGATGCATTGAGGTGGCATGTACTGAGTCATTGTTAATTAAAGGAGTCAAGCCTTATCACTGCATCAGAAGACTCATAGCCTGCACACTACCCTCAAGTCAATGGCTAGAGGAGACCTGAGATTCTTTTGCACAACCATTAGATAACAGGGTGATCAACCCCCAATCACTATTACTCCCAAAAAAAACTTTCTCTACTATAAATAGGGATACTTTATGATCAGTTTGAGTACACCAAAGCTTAACAACACACGCTCTTCTTCATTTCACTCTCAAAAACCAGAAATTGCTTCCTTTTCAAGTAACATGCAAATTTTTCAATAGGAAGCAATTCTATTAAAACCAATGGTGTAGACACATCAGATACATCATATGTAAGCTATCTAAACACTTCTCACACATTTGTAACCTCAGAATCACAAAGCTCAAAATCAAACTCAGGTTTGTTTGCAGTTGAGTTTCCACAAAGTGATCCAGGCTGTTTCAATCCATTCCAAGCTTCCAAACACCTTACATAAGGTTCATTGAAGCTGTCCAAGTCATAAAACAACATTTGTAACACCTCTAACACACAATTCGATTTCTTCTTGCAAGAGGTAAGCCTGATCTCTCAAACTCTATGGTCCATGCATCATAAATGTGTTTTCAAGTTACAAACATGTTTCTGCACTTATGTAGAGTGTTTCTGTCATACCCTAAATTTTGACCACAAGATTTACCATAATTGTAAAAATCATCACCACAATGTGGATGTACCTTCATACCTCATCAATCCTCTCAAAGATTGTTGAGCATTCACTACAATCAAGAATTAGGGTTTTGAACCCTCTCAGAGTACTCAGACAAAGGATCAATCAAGAATGGACATGATCCTCAACTTGTCAAACCTCTAAAACATCCATGAAGGATCAAGGGGTCTCCCACATCAATAATTAAGCATGAAAATGCAACCACTCAAGTTAATCAAGCCTCAAGATCATCAGTGTCACCAAATTAGAGTTTTGGTCGACCGAGGCCTCCAGGAAGAAATCTTCATCTGGGCATGGGCTAATACTTCAAAACATGATCCAAGAAGCTCAAAGGGACCTCATGGACCCAATCACAAGTTCAAAGTAGCCTCAGGGGATGCATTCATCAAAAATCAGGAATTAGGGTTTCTTGACCTAATTCACCCTTAAGTTGACTTTTGAAGCAAGGCATGAGCCAAGACCTCAAGAAGTGTTTTGAACACCTCCAATACATCATATTTATCAATTTACAATATTGGATTGATTCAAGGAACTTGGTTCATAAGCAATACAAGGATTCAAATTCATCTGGACCAATTAGGGTTTTCTAATGAAAAGTCAACTGTACCTTTGACTTTTGACCAAGACATAATCCCAAATCTTGGGGCATGATTCAAGACACTCAATAACACCTATGGAATCCATCGATTAAGTTTGAATTAGGTCAGGAACTTGATTTCATAGAGGATCACAAAGTTTGAAATTCATCTGACAAAAAGTCAGCTGTGCCAAAAAATCAAGGTTGACTTTTTGAATTTCTTGACAAACAAGGTTTCCCTAAGTAAAAAACAATGTTAAATTATGGTTTGGATCATCATCCATCAAGAAAAATCAAGAAAAGTAGGGTTACTTGCAAAAGGGACAACCTTAAGAAACATGAATTTTCACTAAGTCATGAAAAAAATTGATTTTTACCCAACTTTGCAAGGCAATAACTTGTGATCCAAGTAACCTTTTTCTTCCATCCAAAGCTCAAATGAAAGCTCTCATTACATACTTCAAGATTGTCAACTACAACATATTTCAAATCCTTATGGATTTTGAGTTATGGATTGATCAACATCACAAGAATTGGAAAATGGACATTTTTCAAACACTTAGTGAAATTTTGGACAGAATCTGTTTTCATTTTTTTCCAACTTTGGGGCCATTTTTCATTATGATCCAAGATGATTCAAGACCAAAGTTAAACATCAAAGTTTAAGTATTATAAAGGAGCTTTCTAAAAGTACAAGAGCATCCCATGATTCAACTTGAGGAAGAAGTTATAAGCCTTCAAAAATGGCACTTTTCACTCTGCCTACACAATAACATTGGTACATAACTTGTATTCCACGATTTCTTGAGCCAATTTTGGACACTTGCATAATTTTATTTCTGTCCAAAATCAACATGAATGATGAAGAATCTGATCACAAGGCCTCACAAGTCAAGAAGCCTATCACTTAGGCATGTGATCTTTAAAGATGCAATTCCAAAACTTCAATTTTGTTTCAAGGCATTCAAGAGATGCATTGAGGTGGCATGTACTGAGTCATTGTTAATTAAAGGAGTCAAGCCTGCACACTACCCTCAAGTCAATGGCTAGAGGAGACCTGAGATTCTTTTGCACAACCATTGGATAACAGGGTGATCAACCCCCAATCACTATTACTCCCAAAAAAACCTTTCTCTACTATAAATAGGGATCCTTTATGATCAGTTTGAGTACACCAAAGCATAACAACACACGCTCTTCTTCATTTCACTCTCAAAAACCAGAAATTGCTTCCTTTTCAAGTAACATGCAAATTTTTCTATAGGAAGCAATTCTATTAAAACCAATGGTGTAGACACATCAGATACATCATATGTAAGCTATCTAAACACTTCTCACACATTTGTAACCTCAGAATCACAAAGCTCAAAATCAAACTCAGGTTTGTTTGCAGTTGAGTTTCCACAAAGTGATCCAGGCTGTTTCAATCCATTCCAAGCTTCCAAACACCTTACATAAGGTTCATTGAAGCTGTCCAAGTCATAAAACAACATTTGTAACACCTCTAACACACAATTCAATTTCTTCTTGCAAGAGGTAAGCCTGATCTCTCAAACTCTATGGTCCATGCATCATAAATGTGTTTTCAAGTTACAAACATGTTTCTGCACTTATGTAGAGTGTTTCTGTCATACCCTAAATTTTGACCACAAGATTTCCCATAATTGTGAAAATCATCACCACAATGTGGATGTACCTTCATACCTCATCAATCCTCTCAAAGATTGTTGAGCATTCACTACAATCAAGAATTAGGGTTTTGAACCCTCTCAGAGTACTCAAACAAAGGATCAATCAAGAATGGACATGATCCTCAACTTGTCAAACCTCTAAAACATCCATGAAGGATCAAGGGGTCTCCCACATCAAGAATTAAGCATGAAAATGCAACCACTCAAGTTAATCAAGCCTCAAGATCATCAGTGTCACCAAATTAGAGTTTTGGTCGACCGAGGCCTCCAGGGAGAAATCTTCATCTGGGCATGGGCTAATACTTCAAAACATGATCCAAGAAGCTCAAAGGGACCTCATGGACCCAATCACAAGTTCAAAGTAGCCTCAGGGGATGCATTCATCAAAAATCAGGAATTAGGGTTTCTTGACCTAATTCACCCTTAAGTTGACTTTTGAAGCAAGGCATGAGCCAAGACCTCAAGAAGTGTTTTGAAGACCTCCAATACATCATATTTATCCATTTACAATATTGGATTGATTCAAGGAACTTGGTTCATAAGCAATACAAGGATTCAAATTCATCTGGACCAATTAGGGTTTTCTAATGAAAAGTCAACTGTACCTTTGACTTTTGACCAAGACATAATCCCAAATCTTGGGGCATGAAACAAGACACTCAAAAACACCTATGGAATCCATCGATTAAGTTTGAATTAGGTCAGGAACTTGATTTCATAGAGGATCACAAAGTTTGAAATTCATCTGACAAAAAGTCAGCTGTGCCAAAAAATCAAGGTTGACTTTTTGAATTTCTTGACAAACAAGGTTTCCCTAAGTCAAAAACAATGTTAAATTATGGTTTGGATCATCATCCATCAAGAAAAATCAAGAAAAGTAGGGTTACTTGCAAAAGGGACAACCTTAAGAAACATGAATTTTCACTAAGTCATGAAAAAAACTGATTTTTACCCAACTATGCAAGGCAATAACTTGTGATCCAAGTAACCTTTTTCTTCCATCCAAAGCTCAAATGAAAGCTCTCATTACATACTTCAAGATTGTCAACTACAACATATTTTAAATCCTTATGGATTTTGAGTTATGGATTGATCAACATCACAAGAATTGGAAAATGGACATTTTTCAAACACTTAGTGAAATTTTGGACAGAATCTGTTTTCATTTTTTTCCAACTTTGGGGCAATTTTTCATTATGATCCAAGATGATTCAAGACCAAAGTTAAACATCAAAGTTTAAGTATTATAAAGGGGCTTTCTGAAAGTACAAGAGCATCCCATGATTCAACTTGAGGAAGAAGTTATAAGCCTTCAAAAATGGCACTTTTCACTCTGCCTACACAATAGCATTGGTACATAACTTGTATTCCACGATTTCTTGAGCCAATTTTGGACACTTGCATAATTTTATTTCTGTCCAAAATCAACATGAATGATGAAGAATCTGATCACAAGGCCTCACAAGTCAAGAAGCCTATCACTTAGGCATGTGATCTTTAAAGATGCAATTCCAAAACTTCAATTTTGTTTCAAGGCATTCAAGAGATGCATTGAGGTGGCATGTACTGAGTCATTGTTAATTAAAGGAGTCAAGCCTTATCACTGCATCAGAAGACTCATAGCCTGCACACTACCCTCAAGTCAATGGCTAGAGGAGACCTGAGATTCTTTTGCACAACCATTAGATAACAGGGTGATCAACCCCCAATCACTATTACTCCCAAAAAAAACTTTCTCTACTATAAATAGGGATACTTTATGATCAGTTTGAGTACACCAAAGCTTAACAACACACGCTCTTCTTCATTTCACTCTCAAAAACCAGAAATTGCTTCCTTTTCAAGTAACATGCAAATTTTTCAATAGGAAGCAATTCTATTAAAACCAATGGTGTAGACACATCAGATACATCATATGTAAGCTATCTAAACACTTCTCACACATTTGTAACCTCAGAATCACAAAGCTCAAAATCAAACTCAGGTTTGTTTGCAGTTGAGTTTCCACAAAGTGATCCAGGCTGTTTCAATCCATTCCAAGCTTCCAAACACCTTACATAAGGTTCATTGAAGCTGTCCAAGTCATAAAACAACATTTGTAACACCTCTAACACACAATTCGATTTCTTCTTGCAAGAGGTAAGCCTGATCTCTCAAACTCTATGGTCCATGCATCATAAATGTGTTTTCAAGTTACAAACATGTTTCTGCACTTATGTAGAGTGTTTCTGTCATACCCTAAATTTTGACCACAAGATTTACCATAATTGTAAAAATCATCACCACAATGTGGATGTACCTTCATACCTCATCAATCCTCTCAAAGATTGTTGAGCATTCACTACAATCAAGAATTAGGGTTTTGAACCCTCTCAGAGTACTCAGACAAAGGATCAATCAAGAATGGACATGATCCTCAACTTGTCAAACCTCTAAAACATCCATGAAGGATCAAGGGGTCTCCCACATCAATAATTAAGCATGAAAATGCAACCACTCAAGTTAATCAAGCCTCAAGATCATCAGTGTCACCAAATTAGAGTTTTGGTCGACCGAGGCCTCCAGGAAGAAATCTTCATCTGGGCATGGGCTAATACTTCAAAACATGATCCAAGAAGCTCAAAGGGACCTCATGGACCCAATCACAAGTTCAAAGTAGCCTCAGGGGATGCATTCATCAAAAATCAGGAATTAGGGTTTCTTGACCTAATTCACCCTTAAGTTGACTTTTGAAGCAAGGCATGAGCCAAGACCTCAAGAAGTGTTTTGAACACCTCCAATACATCATATTTATCAATTTACAATATTGGATTGATTCAAGGAACTTGGTTCATAAGCAATACAAGGATTCAAATTCATCTGGACCAATTAGGGTTTTCTAATGAAAAGTCAACTGTACCTTTGACTTTTGACCAAGACATAATCCCAAATCTTGGGGCATGATTCAAGACACTCAATAACACCTATGGAATCCATCGATTAAGTTTGAATTAGGTCAGGAACTTGATTTCATAGAGGATCACAAAGTTTGAAATTCATCTGACAAAAAGTCAGCTGTGCCAAAAAATCAAGGTTGACTTTTTGAATTTCTTGACAAACAAGGTTTCCCTAAGTAAAAAACAATGTTAAATTATGGTTTGGATCATCATCCATCAAGAAAAATCAAGAAAAGTAGGGTTACTTGCAAAAGGGACAACCTTAAGAAACATGAATTTTCACTAAGTCATGAAAAAAATTGATTTTTACCCAACTTTGCAAGGCAATAACTTGTGATCCAAGTAACCTTTTTCTTCCATCCAAAGCTCAAATGAAAGCTCTCATTACATACTTCAAGATTGTCAACTACAACATATTTCAAATCCTTATGGATTTTGAGTTATGGATTGATCAACATCACAAGAATTGGAAAATGGACATTTTTCAAACACTTAGTGAAATTTTGGACAGAATCTGTTTTCATTTTTTTCCAACTTTGGGGCCATTTTTCATTATGATCCAAGATGATTCAAGACCAAAGTTAAACATCAAAGTTTAAGTATTATAAAGGAGCTTTCTAAAAGTACAAGAGCATCCCATGATTCAACTTGAGGAAGAAGTTATAAGCCTTCAAAAATGGCACTTTTCACTCTGCCTACACAATAACATTGGTACATAACTTGTATTCCACGATTTCTTGAGCCAATTTTGGACACTTGCATAATTTTATTTCTGTCCAAAATCAACATGAATGATGAAGAATCTGATCACAAGGCCTCACAAGTCAAGAAGCCTATCACTTAGGCATGTGATCTTTAAAGATGCAATTCCAAAACTTCAATTTTGTTTCAAGGCATTCAAGAGATGCATTGAGGTGGCATGTACTGAGTCATTGTTAATTAAAGGAGTCAAGCCTGCACACAACCCTCAAGTCAATGGCTAGAGGAGACCTGAGATTCTTTTGCACAACCATTGGATAACAGGGTGATCAACCCCCAATCACTATTACTCCCAAAAAAACCTTTCTCTACTATAAATAGGGATCCTTTATGATCAGTTTGAGTACACCAAAGCATAACAACACACGCTCTTCTTCATTTCACTCTCAAAAACCAGAAATTGCTTCCTTTTCAAGTAACATGCAAATTTTTCTATAGGAAGCAATTCTATTAAAACCAATGGTGTAGACACATCAGATACATCATATGTAAGCTATCTAAACACTTCTCACACATTTGTAACCTCAGAATCACAAAGCTCAAAATCAAACTCAGGTTTGTTTGCAGTTGAGTTTCCACAAAGTGATCCAGGCTGTTTCAATCCATTCCAAGCTTCCAAACACCTTACATAAGGTTCATTGAAGCTGTCCAAGTCATAAAACAACATTTGTAACACCTCTAACACACAATTCAATTTCTTCTTGCAAGAGGTAAGCCTGATCTCTCAAACTCTATGGTCCATGCATCATAAATGTGTTTTCAAGTTACAAACATGTTTCTGCACTTATGTAGAGTGTTTCTGTCATACCCTAAATTTTGACCACAAGATTTCCCATAATTGTGAAAATCATCACCACAATGTGGATGTACCTTCATACCTCATCAATCCTCTCAAAGATTGTTGAGCATTCACTACAATCAAGAATTAGGGTTTTGAACCCTCTCAGAGTACTCAGACAAAGGATCAATCAAGAATGGACATGATCCTCAACTTGTCAAACCTCTAAAACATCCATGAAGGATCAAGGGGTCTCCCACATCAAGAATTAAGCATGAAAATGCAACCACTCAAGTTAATCAAGCCTCAAGATCATCAGTGTCACCAAATTAGAGTTTTGGTCGACCGAGGCCTCCAGGGAGAAATCTTCATCTGGGCATGGGCTAATACTTCAAAACATGATCCAAGAAGCTCAAAGGGACCTCATGGACCCAATCACAAGTTCAAAGTAGCCTCAGGGGATGCATTCATCAAAAATCAGGAATTAGGGTTTCTTGACCTAATTCACCCTTAAGTTGACTTTTGAAGCAAGGCATGAGCCAAGACCTCAAGAAGTGTTTTGAAGACCTCCAATACATCATATTTATCCATTTACAATATTGGATTGATTCAAGGAACTTGGTTCATAAGCAATACAAGGATTCAAATTCATCTGGACCAATTAGGGTTTTCTAATGAAAAGTCAACTGTACCTTTGACTTTTGACCAAGACATAATCCCAAATCTTGGGGCATGAAACAAGACACTCAAAAACACCTATGGAATCCATCGATTAAGTTTGAATTAGGTCAGGAACTTGATTTCATAGAGGATCACAAAGTTTGAAATTCATCTGACAAAAAGTCAGCTGTGCCAAAAAATCAAGGTTGACTTTTTGAATTTCTTGACAAACAAGGTTTCCCTAAGTCAAAAACAATGTTAAATTATGGTTTGGATCATCATCCATCAAGAAAAATCAAGAAAAGTAGGGTTACTTGCAAAAGGGACAACCTTAAGAAACATGAATTTTCACTAAGTCATGAAAAAAACTGATTTTTACCCAACTATGCAAGGCAATAACTTGTGATCCAAGTAACCTTTTTCTTCCATCCAAAGCTCAAATGAAAGCTCTCATTACATACTTCAAGATTGTCAACTACAACATATTTTAAATCCTTATGGATTTTGAGTTATGGATTGATCAACATCACAAGAATTGGAAAATGGACATTTTTCAAACACTTAGTGAAATTTTGGACAGAATCTGTTTTCATTTTTTTCCAACTTTGGGGCAATTTTTCATTATGATCCAAGATGATTCAAGACCAAAGTTAAACATCAAAGTTTAAGTATTATAAAGGGGCTTTCTGAAAGTACAAGAGCATCCCATGATTCAACTTGAGGAAGAAGTTATAAGCCTTCAAAAATGGCACTTTTCACTCTGCCTACACAATAGCATTGGTACATAACTTGTATTCCACGATTTCTTGAGCCAATTTTGGACACTTGCATAATTTTATTTCTGTCCAAAATCAACATGAATGATGAAGAATCTGATCACAAGGCCTCACAAGTCAAGAAGCCTATCACTTAGGCATGTGATCTTTAAAGATGCAATTCCAAAACTTCAATTTTGTTTCAAGGCATTCAAGAGATGCATTGAGGTGGCATGTACTGAGTCATTGTTAATTAAAGGAGTCAAGCCTTATCACTGCATCAGAAGACTCATAGCCTGCACACTACCCTCAAGTCAATGGCTAGAGGAGACCTGAGATTCTTTTGCACAACCATTAGATAACAGGGTGATCAACCCCCAATCACTATTACTCCCAAAAAAAACTTTCTCTACTATAAATAGGGATACTTTATGATCAGTTTGAGTACACCAAAGCTTAACAACACACGCTCTTCTTCATTTCACTCTCAAAAACCAGAAATTGCTTCCTTTTCAAGTAACATGCAAATTTTTCAATAGGAAGCAATTCTATTAAAACCAATGGTGTAGACACATCAGATACATCATATGTAAGCTATCTAAACACTTCTCACACATTTGTAACCTCAGAATCACAAAGCTCAAAATCAAACTCAGGTTTGTTTGCAGTTGAGTTTCCACAAAGTGATCCAGGCTGTTTCAATCCATTCCAAGCTTCCAAACACCTTACATAAGGTTCATTGAAGCTGTCCAAGTCATAAAACAACATTTGTAACACCTCTAACACACAATTCGATTTCTTCTTGCAAGAGGTAAGCCTGATCTCTCAAACTCTATGGTCCATGCATCATAAATGTGTTTTCAAGTTACAAACATGTTTCTGCACTTATGTAGAGTGTTTCTGTCATACCCTAAATTTTGACCACAAGATTTACCATAATTGTAAAAATCATCACCACAATGTGGATGTACCTTCATACCTCATCAATCCTCTCAAAGATTGTTGAGCATTCACTACAATCAAGAATTAGGGTTTTGAACCCTCTCAGAGTACTCAGACAAAGGATCAATCAAGAATGGACATGATCCTCAACTTGTCAAACCTCTAAAACATCCATGAAGGATCAAGGGGTCTCCCACATCAATAATTAAGCATGAAAATGCAACCACTCAAGTTAATCAAGCCTCAAGATCATCAGTGTCACCAAATTAGAGTTTTGGTCGACCGAGGCCTCCAGGAAGAAATCTTCATCTGGGCATGGGCTAATACTTCAAAACATGATCCAAGAAGCTCAAAGGGACCTCATGGACCCAATCACAAGTTCAAAGTAGCCTCAGGGGATGCATTCATCAAAAATCAGGAATTAGGGTTTCTTGACCTAATTCACCCTTAAGTTGACTTTTGAAGCAAGGCATGAGCCAAGACCTCAAGAAGTGTTTTGAAGACCTCCAATACATCATATTTATCCATTTACAATATTGGATTGATTCAAGGAACTTGGTTCATAAGCAATACAAGGATTCAAATTCATCTGGACCAATTAGGGTTTTCTAATGAAAAGTCAACTGTACCTTTGACTTTTGACCAAGACATAATCCCAAATCTTGGGGCATGATTCAAGACACTCAAAAACACCTATGGAATCCATCGATTAAGTTTGAATTAGGTCAGGAACTTGATTTCATAGAGGATCACAAAGTTTGAAATTCATCTGACAAAAAGTCAGCTGTGCCAAAAAATCAAGGTTGACTTTTTGAATTTCTTGACAAACAAGGTTTCCCTAAGTAAAAAACAATGTTAAATTATGGTTTGGATCATCATCCATCAAGAAAAATCAAGAAAAGTAGGGTTACTTGCAAAAGGGACAACCTTAAGAAACATGAATTTTCACTAAGTCATGAAAAAAATTGATTTTTACCCAACTTTGCAAGGCAATAACTTGTGATCCAAGTAACCTTTTTCTTCCATCCAAAGCTCAAATGAAAGCTCTCATTACATACTTCAAGATTGTCAACTACAACATATTTCAAATCCTTATGGATTTTGAGTTATGGATTGATCAACATCACAAGAATTGGAAAATGGACATTTTTCAAACACTTAGTGAAATTTTGGACAGAATCTGTTTTCATTTTTTTCCAACTTTGGGGCCATTTTTCATTATGATCCAAGATGATTCAAGACCAAAGTTAAACATCAAAGTTTAAGTATTATAAAGGAGCTTTCTAAAAGTACAAGAGCATCCCATGATTCAACTTGAGGAAGAAGTTATAAGCCTTCAAAAATGGCACTTTTCACTCTGCCTACACAATAACATTGGTACATAACTTGTATTCCACGATTTCTTGAGCCAATTTTGGACACTTGCATAATTTTATTTCTGTCCAAAATCAACATGAATGATGAAGATTCTGATCACAAGGCCTCACAAGTCAAGAAGCCTATCACTTAGGCATGTGATCTTTAAAGATGCAATTCCAAAACTTCAATTTTGTTTCAAGGCATTCAAGAGATGCATTGAGGTGGCATGTACTGAGTCATTGTTAATTAAAGGAGTCAAGCCTGCACACTACCCTCAAGTCAATGGCTAGAGGAGACCTGAGATTCTTTTGCACAACCATTGGATAACAGGGTGATCAACCCCCAATCACTATTACTCCCAAAAAAACCTTTCTCTACTATAAATAGGGATCCTTTATGATCAGTTTGAGTACACCAAAGCATAACAACACACGCTCTTCTTCATTTCACTCTCAAAAACCAGAAATTGCTTCCTTTTCAAGTAACATGCAAATTTTTCTATAGGAAGCAATTCTATTAAAACCAATGGTGTAGACACATCAGATACATCATATGTAAGCTATCTAAACACTTCTCACACATTTGTAACCTCAGAATCACAAAGCTCAAAATCAAACTCAGGTTTGTTTGCAGTTGAGTTTCCACAAAGTGATCCAGGCTGTTTCAATCCATTCCAAGCTTCCAAACACCTTACATAAGGTTCATTGAAGTTGTCCAAGTCATAAAACAACATTTGTAACACCTCTAACACACAATTCAATTTCTTCTTGCAAGAGGTAAGCCTGATCTCTCAAACTCTATGGTCCATGCATCATAAATGTGTTTTCAAGTTACAAACATGTTTCTGCACTTATGTAGAGTGTTTCTGTCATACCCTAAATTTTGACCACAAGATTTCCCATAATTGTGAAAATCATCACCACAATGTGGATGTACCTTCATACCTCATCAATCCTCTCAAAGATTGTTGAGCATTCACTACAATCAAGAATTAGGGTTTTGAACCCTCTCAGAGTACTCAGACAAAGGATCAATCAAGAATGGACATGATCCTCAACTTGTCAAACCTCTAAAACATCCATGAAGGATCAAGGGGTCTCCCACATCAAGAATTAAGCATGAAAATGCAACCACTCAAGTTAATCAAGCCTCAAGATCATCAGTGTCACCAAATTAGAGTTTTGGTCGACCGAGGCCTCCAGGGAGAAATCTTCATCTGGGCATGGGCTAATACTTCAAAACATGATCCAAGAAGCTCAAAGGGACCTCATGGACCCAATCACAAGTTCAAAGTAGCCTCAGGGGATGCATTCATCAAAAATCAGGAATTAGGGTTTCTTGACCTAATTCACCCTTAAGTTGACTTTTGAAGCAAGGCATGAGCCAAGACCTCAAGAAGTGTTTTGAAGACCTCCAATACATCATATTTATCCATTTACAATATTGGATTGATTCAAGGAACTTGGTTCATAAGCAATACAAGGATTCAAATTCATCTGGACCAATTAGGGTTTTCTAATGAAAAGTCAACTGTACCTTTGACTTTTGACCAAGACATAATCCCAAATCTTGGGGCATGAAACAAGACACTCAAAAACACCTATGGAATCCATCGATTAAGTTTGAATTAGGTCAGGAACTTGATTTCATAGAGGATCACAAAGTTTGAAATTCATCTGACAAAAAGTCAGCTGTGCCAAAAAATCAAGGTTGACTTTTTGAATTTCTTGACAAACAAGGTTTCCCTAAGTCAAAAACAATGTTAAATTATGGTTTGGATCATCATCCATCAAGAAAAATCAAGAAAAGTAGGGTTACTTGCAAAAGGGACAACCTTAAGAAACATGAATTTTCACTAAGTCATGAAAAAAACTGATTTTTACCCAACTATGCAAGGCAATAACTTGTGATCCAAGTAACCTTTTTCTTCCATCCAAAGCTCAAATGAAAGCTCTCATTACATACTTCAAGATTGTCAACTACAACATATTTTAAATCCTTATGGATTTTGAGTTATGGATTGATCAACATCACAAGAATTGGAAAATGGACATTTTTCAAACACTTAGTGAAATTTTGGACAGAATCTGTTTTCATTTTTTTCCAACTTTGGGGCCATTTTTCATTATGATCCAAGATGATTCAAGACCAAAGTTAAACATCAAAGTTTAAGTATTATAAAGGGGCTTTCTGAAAGTACAAGAGCATCCCATGATTCAACTTGAGGAAGAAGTTATAAGCCTTCAAAAATGGCACTTTTCACTCTGCCTACACAATAGCATTGGTACATAACTTGTATTCCACGATTTCTTGAGCCAATTTTGGACACTTGCATAATTTTATTTCTGTCCAAAATCAACATGAATGATGAAGAATCTGATCACAAGGCCTCACAAGTCAAGAAGTCTATCACTTAGGCATGTGATCTTTAAAGATGCAATTCCAAAACTTCAATTTTGTTTCAAGGCATTCAAGAGATGCATTGAGGTGGCATGTACTGAGTCATTGTTAATTAAAGGAGTCAAGCCTTATCAATGCATCAGAAGACTCATAGCCTGCACACTACCCTCAAGTCAATGGCTAGAGGAGACCTGAGATTCTTTTGCACAACCATTGGATAACAGGGTGATCAACCCCCAATCACTATTACTCCCAAAAAAAACTTTCTCTACTATAAATAGGGATACTTTATGATCAGTTTCAGTACACCAAAGCATAACAACACACGCTCTTCTTCATTTCACTCTCAAAAACCAGAAATTGCTTCCTTTTCAAGTAACATGCAAATTTTTCAATAGGAAGCAATTCTATTAAAACCAATGGTGTAGACACATCAGATACATCATATGTAAGCTATCTAAACACTTCTCACACATTTGTAACCTCAGAATCACAAAGCTCAAAATCAAACTCAGGTTTGTTTGCAGTTGAGTTTCCACAAAGTGATCCAGGCTGTTTCAATCCATTCCAAGCTTCCAAACACCTTACATAAGGTTCATTGAAGTTGTCCAAGTCATAAAACAACATTTGTAACACCTCTAACACACAATTCGATTTCTTCTTGCAAGAGGTAAGCCTGATCTCTCAAACTCTATGGTCCATGCATCATAAATGTGTTTTCAAGTTACAAACATGTTTCTGCACTTATGTAGAGTGTTTCTGTCATACCCTAAATTTTGACCACAAGATTTACCATAATTGTAAAAATCATCACCACAATGTGGATGTACCTTCATACCTCATCAATCCTCTCAAAGATTGTTGAGCATTCACTACAATCAAGAATTAGGGTTTTGAACCCTCTCAGAGTACTCAGACAAAGGATCAATCAAGAATGGACATGATCCTCAACTTGTCAAACCTCTAAAACATCCATGAAGGATCAAGGGGTCTCCCACATCAATAATTAAGCATGAAAATGCAACCACTCGAGTTAATCAAGCCTCAAGATCATCAGTGTCACCAAATTAGAGTTTTGGTCGACCGAGGCCTCCAGGAAGAAATCTTCATCTGGGCATGGGCTAATACTTCAAAACATGATCCAAGAAGCTCAAAGGGACCTCATGGACCCAATCACAAGTTCAAAGTAGCCTCAGGGGATGCATTCATCAAAAATCAGGAATTAGGGTTTCTTGACCTAATTCACCCTTAAGTTGACTTTTGAAGCAAGGCATGAGCCAAGACCTCAAGAAGTGTTTTGAACACCTCCAATACATCATATTTATCAATTTACAATATTGGATTGATTCAAGGAACTTGGTTCATAAGCAATACAATGATTCAAATTCATCTGGACCAATTAGGGTTTTCTAATGAAAAGTCAACTGTACCTTTGACTTTTGACCAAGACATAATCCCAAATCTTGGGGCATGATTCAAGACACTCAAAAACACCTATGGAATCCATCGATTAAGTTTGAATTAGGTCAGGAACTTGATTTCATAGAGGATCACAAAGTTTGAAATTCATCTGACAAAAAGTCAGCTGTGCCAAAAAATCAAGGTTGACTTTTTGAATTTCTTGACAAACAAGGTTTCCCTAAGTCAAAAACAATGTTAAATTATGGTTTGGATCATCATCCATCAAGAAAAATCAAGAAAAGTAGGGTTACTTGCAAAAGGGACAACCTTAAAAAACATGAATTTTCACTAAGTCATGAAAAAAACTGATTTTTACCCAACTATGCAAGGCAATAACTTGTGATCCAAGTAACCTTTTTCTTCCATCCAAAGCTCAAATGAAAGCTCTCATTACATACTTCAAGATTGTCAACTACAACATATTTTAAATCCTTATGGATTTTGAGTTATGGATTGATCAACATCACAAGAATTGGAAAATGGACATTTTTCAAACACTTAGTGAAATTTTGGACAGAATCTGTTTTCATTTTTTTCCAACTTTGGGGCCATTTTTCATTATGATCCAAGATGATTCAAGACCAAAGTTAAACATCAAAGTTTAAGTATTATAAAGGGGCTTTCTGAAAGTACAAGAGCATCCCATGATTCAACTTGAGGAAGAAGTTATAAGCCTTCAAAAATGGCACTTTTCACTCTGCCTACACAATAGCATTGGTACATAACTTGTATTCCACGATTTCTTGAGCCAATTTTGGACACTTGCATAATTTTATTTCTGTCCAAAATCAACATGAATGATGAAGAATCTGATCACAAGGCCTCACAAGTCAAGAAGCCTATCACTTAGGCATGTGATCTTTAAAGATGCAATTCCAAAACTTCAATTTTGTTTCAAGGCATTCAAGAGATGCATTGAGGTGGCATGTACTGAGTCATTGTTAATTAAAGGAGTCAAGCCTTATCTCTGCATCAGAAGACTCATAGCCTGCACACTACCCTCAAGTCAATGGCTAGAGGAGACCTGAGATTCTTTTGCACAACCATTGGATAACAGGGTGATCAACCCCCAATCACTATTACTCCCAAAAAAAACTTTCTCTACTATAAATAGGGATCCTTTATGATCAGTTTGAGTACAACAAAGCATAACAACACACGCTCTTCTTCATTTCACTCTCAAAAACCAGAAATTGCTTCCTTTTCAAGTAACATGTAAATTTTTCAATAGGAAGCAATTCTATTAAAACCAATGGTGTAGACACATCAGATACATCATATGTAAGCTATCTAAACACTTCTCACACATTTGTAACCTCAGAATCACAAAGCTCAAAATCAAACTCAGGTTTGTTTGCAGTTGAGTTTCCACAAAGTGATCCAGGCTGTTTCAATCCATTCCAAGCTTCCAAACACCTTACATAAGGTTCATTGAAGCTGTCCAAGTCATAAAACAACATTTGTAACACCTCTAACACACAATTCGATTTCTTCTTGCAAGAGGTAAGCCTGATCTCTCAAACTCTATGGTCCATGCATCATAAATGTGTTTTCAAGTTACAAACATGTTTCTGCACTTATGTAGAGTGTTTCTGTCATACCCTAAATTTTGACCACAAGATTTCCCATAATTGTGAAAATCATCAGCACAATGTGGATGTACCTTCATACCTCATCAATCCTCTCAAAGATTGTTGAGCATTCACTACAATCAAGAATTAGGGTTTTAAACCCTCTCAGAGTACTCAGACAAAGGATCAATCAAGAATGGACATGATCCTCAACTTGTCAAACCTCTAAAACATCCATGAAGGATCAAGGGGTCTCCCACATCAAGAATTAAGCATGAAAATGCAACCACTCAAGTTAATCAAGCCTCAAGATCATCAGTGTCACCAAATTAGAGTTTTGGTCGACCGAGGCCTCCAGGGAGAAATCTTCATCTGGGCATGGGCTAATACTTCAAAACATGATCCAAGAAGCTCAAAGGGACCTCATGGACCCAATCACAAGTTCAAAGTAGCCTCAGGGGTTGCATTCATCAAAAATCAGGAATTAGGGTTTCTTGACCTAATTTACCCTTAAGTTGACTTTTGAAGCAAGGCATGAGCCAAGACCTCAAGAAGTGTTTTGAAGACCTCCAATACATCATATTTATCCATTTACAATATTGGATTGATTCAAGGAACTTGGTTCATAAGCAATACAAGGATTCAAATTCATCTGGACCAATTAGGGTTTTCTAATGAAAAGTCAACTGTACCTTTGACTTTTGACCAAGACATAATCCCAAATCTTGGGGCATGATTCAAGACACTCAAAAACACCTATGGAATCCATCGATTAAGTTTAAATTAGGTCAGGAACTTGATTTCATAGAGGATCACAAAGTTTGAAATTCATCTGACAAAAAGTCAGCTGTGCCAAAAAATCAAGGTTGACTTTTTGAATTTCTTGACAAACAAGGTTTCCCTAAGTCAAAAACAATGTTAAATTATGGTTTGGATCATCATCCATCAAGAAAAATCAAGAAAAGTAGGGTTACTTGCAAAAGGGACAACCTTAAGAAACATGAATTTTCACTAAGTCATGAAAAAAACTGATTTTTACCCAACTTTGCAAGGCAATAACTTGTGATCCAAGTAACCTTTTTCTTCCATCCAAAGCTCAAATGAAAGCTCTCATTACATACTTCAAGATTGTCAACTACAACATATTTCAAATCCTTATGGATTTTGAGTTATGGATTGATCAACATCACAAGAATTGGAAAATGGACATTTTTCAAACACTTAGTGAAATTTTGGACAGAATCTGTTTTCATTTTTTTCCAACTTTGGGGCCATTTTTCATTATGATCCAAGATGATTCAAGACCAAAGTTAAACATCAAAGTTTAAGTATTATAAAGGGGCTTTCTGAAAGTACAAGAGCATCCCATGATTCAACTTGAGGAAGAAGTTATAAGCCTTCAAAAATGGCACTTTTCACTCTGCCTACACAATAGCATTGGTACATAACTTGTATTCCACGATTTCTTGAGCCAATTTTGGACACTTGCATAATTTTATTTCTGTCCAAAATCAACATGAATGATGAAGAATCTGATCACAAGGCCTCACAAGCCAAGAAGCCTATCACTTAGGCATGTGATCTTTAAAGATGCAATTCCAAAACTTCAATTTTGTTTCAAGGCATTCAAGAGATGCATTGAGGTGGCATGTACCGAGTCATTGTTAATTAAAGGAGTCAAGCCTTATCTCTACATCAGAAGACTCATAGCCTGCACACTACCCTCAAGTCAATGGCTAGAGGAGACCTGAGATTCTTTTGCACAACCATTGGATAACAGGGTGATCAACCCCCAATCACTATTACTCCCAAAAAAAACCTTCTCTACTATAAATAGGGATCCTTTATGATCAGTTTGAGTACACCAAAGCATAACAACACACGCTCTTCTTCATTTAACTCTCAAAAACCAGAAATTGCTTCCTTTTCAAGTAACATGCAAATTTTTCAATAGGAAGCAATTCTATTAAAACCAATGGTGTAGACACATCAGATACATCATATGTAAGCTATCTAAACACTTCTCACACATTTGTAACCTCAGAATCATCAAAGCTCAAAATCAAACTCAGGTTTGTTTGCAGTTGAGTTTCCACAAAGTGATCCAGGCTGTTTCAATCCATTCCAAGCTTCCAAACACCTTACATATGGTCCATTGAAGCTGTCCAAGTCATAAAACAACATTTGTAACACCTCTAACACACAATTCGATTTCTTCTTGCAAGAGGTAAGCCTGATCTCTCAAACTCTATGGTCCATGCATCATAAATGTGTTTTCAAGTTACAAACATGTTTCTGCACTTACGTAGAGTGTTACTGTCATACCCTAAATTTTGACCACAAGATTTCCCATAATTGTGAAAATCATCACCACAATGTGGATGTACCTTAATACCTCATCAATCCTCTCAAAGATTGTTGAGCATTCACTACAATCAAGAATTAGGGTTTTGAACCCTCTCAGAGTACTCAGACAAAGGATCAATCAAGAATGGACATGTGCCCCAAATTGTTAATCCTCTAAAACATCCATTAAGGATCAAGGGGTCTCCCACATCTAGAATTAAGCATGAAAATGCAACCTCTCAATTTAATCAAGCCTCAAGATCATCAGTGTCACCAAATTAGGGTTTTGGTCGACCAAGGCCTCCAGGGAGAAATCTTCATCTTGGTATGGGCTAATACTTCAAAACATGATCCAAGAAGCTCAAAGGGACGTCATGGACCCAATCACAAGTTCAAAGTAGCCTCAGGGGACGCATTCATCAAAAATCAGGAATTAGGGTTTCTTGACCTAATTCACCCTTAAGTTGACTTTTGAAGCAAGGCATGAGCCAAGACCTCAAGAAGTGTTTTGAAGACTTTCTAATACATCATATTGATCGATTTACAAGATTGGATTGATTCAAGGAACTTGGTTCATAAGCAATACAAGGATTCAAATTCATCTGGACCAATTAGGGTTTTCTAATGAAAAGTCAACTGTACCTTTGACTTTTGACCAAGACATAATCCCAAACATTGGGGCATGATTCAAGACACTCTAAAACACCTATGGTATCCATCTATTAAGTTTGAATTAGGGCAAGAACTTTATTTCATAGAGGATCACAAAGTTTGAAATTCATCTGACAAAAAGTCAGCTGTGCCAAAAAATCAAGTTTGACTTTTTGAATTTCTTCACAAACAAGGTTTCCCTAAGTCAAAAACAATGTTAACTTATGGTTCGGATCATCATCCATCAAGAAAAATAAAGAAAAGTACGGTTACTTGCAAAAGGGGAAACCTTAAGAAACATGAATTTTCATTAAGTCATGAAAAAAAGTGATTTTTACCCAACTTTGCAAGGCAATAACTTGTGATCCAAGTAACCTTTTTCTTCCATCCAAAGCTCAAATAAAAGCTCTCATTACATACTTCAAGATTGTCGACTACAACATATTTCAAATCCTTATGGATTTTGAGTTAAGGATTGATCAAAATCACAAGAATTGGAAAATGGACATTTTTCAAACACTTAGTGAAATTTTGGACAGAATCTGTTTTCATTTTTTTCCAACTTTGGGGCCATTTTTCATTATGATCCAACATGATTCAAGACCAAAGTTAAACATCAAAGTTGAAGTATTATAAAGGGGCTTTCTAAAAAGTACAAGAGCATCCCATGATTCAACTTGAGGAAGAAGTTATAAGCCATCAAAAATGGCACTTTTCACTCTGCGTACACAATAGCATTGGTACATAACTTGTATTCCACGATTTCTTGAGCCAATTTTGGACACTTGCATAATTTTATTTCTGTCCAAAATCAACATGAATGATGAAGAATCTGATCACAAGGCCTCACAAGTCAAGAAGCCTATCACTTAGGCATGTGATCTTTAAAGATGCAATTCCAAAACTTCAATTTTGTTTCAAGGCATTCAAGAGATGCATTGAGGTGGCATGTACTGAGTCATTGTTAATTAAAGGAGTCAAGCCTTATCTCAGCATCAGAAGACTCATAGCTTGCACACTACCCTCAAGTCAATGGCTAGAGGAGACCTGAGATTCTTTTGCACAACCATTCGATAATAGGGTGATCAACCCCCAATCACTATTACTCCCAAAAAAAACTTTCTCTACTATAAATAGGGATCCTTTATGATCAGTTTGAGTACACCAAAGCATAACAACACACGCTCTTCTTCATTTCACTCTCAAAAACCAGAAATTGCTTCCTTTTCAAGTAACATGCAAATTTTTCAATAGGAAGCAATTCTATTAAAACCAATGGTGTAGACACATCAGATACATCATATGTAAGCTATCTAAACACTTCTCACACATTTGTAACCTCAGAATCACAAAGCTCAAAATCAAACTCAGGTTTGTTTGCAGTTGAGTTTCCACAAAGTGATCCAGGTTGTTTCAATCCATTCCAAGCTTCCAAACACCTTACATAAGGTTCATTGAAGCTGTCCAAGTCATAAAACAACATTTGTAACACCTCTAACACACAATTCGATTTCTTCTTGCAAGAGGTAAGCCTGATCTCTCAAACTCTATGGTCCATGCATCATAAATTTGTTTTCAAGTTACAAACATGTTTCTGCACTTATGTAGAGTGTTTCTGTCATACCCTAAATTTTGACCACAAGATTTCCCATAATTGTGAAAATCATCACCATAATGTGGATGTACCTTAATACCTCATCAATCCTCTCAAAGATTGTTGAGCATTCACTACAATCATGAATTAGGGTTTTGAACCCTCTCAGAGTACTCAGACAAAGGATCAATCAAGAATGGACATGTGCCTCAACTTGTTAATCCTCTAAAACATCCATGAAGGATCAAGGGGTCTCCCACATCTTGAATTAAGCATGAAAATGCAACCTCTCAATTTAATCAAGCCTCAAGATCATCAGTGTCACCAAATTAGGGTTTTGGTCGACCAAGGCCTCCAGGGAGAAATATTCATCTTGGTATGGGTTAATACTTCAAAACATGATCCAAGAAGCTCAAAGGGACGTCATGGACCCAATCACAAGTTCAAAGTAGCCTCAGGGGACGCATTCATCAAAAATCAGGAATTAGGGTTTCTTGAACTAATTCACCCTTAAGTTGACTTTTGAAGCAAGGCATGAGCCAAGACCTCAAGAAGTGTTTTGAAGACTTTCTAATACATCATATTGATCGATTTACAAGATTGGATTGATTCAAGGAACTTGGTTCATAAGCAATACAAGGATTCAAATTCATCTGGACCAATTAGGGTTTTCTAATGAAAAGTCAACTGTACCTTTGACTTTTGACCAAGACATAATCCCAAACCTTTGGGCATGATTCAAGACACTCTAAAACACCTATGGTATCCATCTATTAAGTTTGAATTAGGTCAAGACCTTTATTTCATAGAGGATCACAAAGTTTGAAATTCATTTGACAAAAAGTCAGCTGTGCCAAAAAATCAAGTTTAACTTTTTGAATTTCTTCACAAACATGGTTTCCCTAAGTAAAAAACAATGTTAACTTATGGTTCGGATCATCATCCATCAAGAAAAATCAAGAAAAGTACGGTTACTTGCAAAAGGGGAAACCTTAAGAAACATGAATTTTCATTAAGTCATGAAAAAAAGTGATTTTTACCCAACTTTGCAAGGCAATAACTTGTGATCCAAGTAACCTTTTTCTTCCATCCACAGCTCAAATGAAAGCTCTCATTACATATTTCAAGATTGTCAACTACAACATATTTCAAATTCTTATGGATTTTGAGTCAAGGATGGACATTTTTCAAACACTTAGTGAAATTTTGGACAGAATCTGTTTTCATTTTTTTCCAACTTTGGGGCCATTTTTCATTATTATCCAACATGATTCAAGACCAAAGTTAAACATCAAAGTTGAAGTATTATAAAGGGGCTTTCTAAAAAGTACAAGAGCATCCCATGATTCAACTTGAGGAAGAAGTTATAAGCCTTCAAAAATGGCATTTTTCAATCTGCCTACACAATAGCATTGGTACATAATTTGTATTCCACGATTTCTTGAGCCAATTTTGGACACTTGAATAATTTTATTTCTGTCCAAAATCAACATGAATGATGAAGAATCTGATCACAAGGCCTCACAAGTCAAGAAGCCTATCACTTAGGCATGTGATCTTTAAAGATGCAATTCCAAACCTTAAATTTTGTTTTAAGGCATTCAAGAGATGCAATGAGGTGGCATGTACTGAGTCATTGTTAATTAAAGGAGTCAAGCCTTATCTCTGCATCAGAAGACTCATAGCCTGCACACTACCCTCAAGTCAATGGCTAGAGGAGACCTGAGATTCTTTTGCACAACCATTGGATAATAGGGTGATCAACCCCCAATCACTATTACTCCCAAAAAAAACTTTCTCTACTATAAATAGGGATCCTTTATGATCAGTTTGAGTACACCAAAGCATAACAACACACGCTCTTCTTCATTTCACTCTCAAAAACCAGAAATTGCTTCCTTTTAAAGTAACATGCAAATTTTTCAATAGGAAGCAATTCTATTAAAACCAATGGTGTAGACACATCAGATACATCATATGTAAGCTATCTAAACACTTCTCACACATTTGTAACCTCATAATCACAAAGCTCAAAATCAAACTCAGGTTTGTTTGCAGTTGAGTTTCCACAAAGTGATCCAGGCTGTTTCAATCCATTTCAAGCTTCCAAACACCTTACATAAGGTCCATTGAAGCTGTCCAAGTCATAAAACAACATTTGTAACACCTTTAACACACAATTCGATTTCATCTTGCAAGAGGTAAGCCTAATCTCTCAAACTCTATGGTTCATGCATCATAAATGTGTTTTCAAGTTACAAACATGTTTCTGCACTTATGTAGAGTGTTTCTGTCATACCCTAAATTTTGATCACAAGATTTCCCATCATTGTGAAAATCATCACCACAATGTGGATGTACCTTCATACCTCATCAATCCTCTCAAAGATTGTTGGGCATTCACTACAATCAGGAATTAGGGTTTTGAACCCTCTCAGAGTACTCAAACTAAGGATCAATCAAGAATGGACATTATCCTCAACTTGTCAAACCTCTAAAACATCCATGAAGGATCAAGGGGTCTCCCACATCAAGAATTATGTATGAAATTGCAACCACTTAAGTTAATCAAGCCTCAAGATCATCAGTGTCACCAAATTAGAGTTTTGGTCGACCAAGGCCTCCAGGGAGAAATCTTCATCTGGGCATGGGCTAATACTTTAAAACATGATCCAAGAAGCTCAAAGGGACCTCATGGACCCAATCACAAGTTCAAAGTAGCCTCAGGGGATGCATTCATCAAAAATCAGGAATTAGGGTTTCTTGACCTAATTCACCCTTAATTTGACTTTTGAAGCAAGGCATGAGCCAAGACCTCAAGAAGTGTCTTGAAGACCTCCAATACATCATATTTATCCATTTACAAGATTGGATTGATTCAAGGAACTTGGTTCATAAGCAATACAAGGATTCAAATTCATCTGGACAAATTCGGATTTTCTGATGAAAAGTCAACTGTACCTTTGACTTTTGACCAAGACATAATCCCAAACCTTGGGGCATGATTCAAGACACTCTAAAACACCTATGGAATCCATTGATTAAGTTTGAATTAGGTCAAGAACTTGATTTAATAGAGGATCAGAAAGTTTGAAATTCATTTGACAAAAAGTCAACTGTGCCAAAAAATCAAGTTTGACTTTTTGAATTTCTTGACAAACAAGGTTTCCCTAAGTCAAAAACAATGTTAACTTATGGTTTCGATCATCATCCATCAAGAAAAATCAAGAAAAGTAGGGTTACTTGCAAAAGGGGCAACCTTAGGAAACATGAATTTTCACTAAGTCATGAAAAAAAGTGATTTTTACCCAACTTTGCAAGGCAATAACTTGTGATCCAAGTAACCTTTTTCTTCCATCCAAAGCTCAAATGAAAGCTCTCATTACATACTTCAAGATTGTCAACTACAACATATTTCAAATCCTTATGGATTTTGAGTTATGGATTGATCAACATCACAAGAATTGGAAAATGGACATTTTTCAAACACTTAGTGAAATTTTGGACAGAATCTGTTTTCATTTTTTTCCAACTTTGGGGCCATTTTTCATTATGATCCAAGATGATTCAAGACCAAAGTTAAACATCAAAGTTTAAGTATTATAATGGGGCTTTCTGAAAGTACAAGAGCATCCCATGATTCAACTTGAGGAAGAAGTTATAAGCCTTCAAAAATGGCACTTTTCACTCTGCCTACACAATAGCATTGGTACATAACTTGTATTCCACGATTTCTTGAGCCAATTTTGGACACTTGCATAATTTTATTTCTGTCCAAAATCAACATGAATGATGAAGAATCTGATCACAAGGCCTCACAAGTCAAGAAGCCTATCACTTAGGCATGTGATCTTTAAAGATGCAATTCCAAAACTTCAATTTTGTTTCAAGGCATTCAAGAGATGCATTGAGGTGGCATGTACCGAGTCATTGTTAATTAAAGGAGTCAAGCCTTATCTCTACATCAGAAGACTCATAGCCTGCACACTACCCTCAAGTCAATGGCTAGAGGAGACCTGAGATTCTTTTGCACAACCATTGGATAACAGGGTGATCAAACCCCAATCACTATTACTCCCAAAAAAAACCTTCTCTACTATAAATAGGGATCCTTTATGATCAGTTTGAGTACACCAAAGCATAACAACACACGCTCTTCTTCATTTAACTCTCAAAAACCAGAAATTGTTTCCTTTTCAAGTAACATGCAAATTTTTCAATAGGAAGCAATTCTATTAAAACCAATGGTGTAGACACATCAGATACATCATATGTAAGCTATCTAAACACTTCTCACACATTTGTAACCTCAGAATCACAAAGCTCAAAATCAAACTCAGGTTTGTTTGCAGTTGAGTTTCCACAAAGTGATCCAGGCTGTTTCAATCCATTCCAAGCTTCCAAACACCTTACATATGGTCCATTGAAGCTGTCCAAGTCATAAAACAACATTTGTAACACCTCTAACACACAATTCGATTTCTTCTTGCAAGAGGTAAGCCTGATCTCTCAAACTCTATGGTCCATGCATCATAAATGTGTTTTCAAGTTATAAACATGTTTCTGCACTTACGTAGAGTGTTACTGTCATACCCTAAATTTTGACCACAAGATTTCCCATAATTGTGAAAATCATCACCACAATGTGGATGTACCTTAATACCTCATCAATCCTCTCAAAGATTGTTGAGCATTCACTACAATCAAGAATTAGGGTTTTGAACCCTCTCAGAGTACTCAGACAAAGGATCAATCAAGAATGGACATGTGCCCCAACTTGTTAATCCTCTAAAACATCCATTAAGGATCAAGGGGTCTCCCACATCTAGAATTAAGCATGAAAATGCAACCTCTCAATTTAATCAAGCCTCAAGATCATCAGTGTCACCAAATTAGGGTTTTGGTCGACCAACGCCTCCAGGGAGAAATCTTCATCTTGGTATGGGCTAATACTTCAAAACATGATCCAAGAAGCTCAAAGGGACGTCATGGACCCAATCACAAGTTCAAAGTAGCCTCAGGGGACGCATTCATCAAAAATCAGGAATTAGGGTTTCTTGACCTAATTCACCCTTAAGTTGACTTTTGAAGCAAGGCATGAGCCAAGACCTCAAGAAGTGTTTTGAAGACTTTCTAATACATCATATTGATCGATTTACAAGATTGGATTGATTCAAGGAACTTGGTTCATAAGCAATACAAGGATTCAAATTCATCTGGACCAATTAGGGTTTTCTAATGAAAAGTCAACTGTACCTTTGACTTTTGACCAAGACATAATCCCAAACATTGGGGCATGATTCAAGACACTCTAAAACACCTATGGTATCCATCTATTAAGTTTGAATTAGGGCAAGAACTTTATTTCATAGAGGATCACAAAGTTTGAAATTCATCTGACAAAAAGTCAGCTGTGCCAAAAAATCAAGTTTGACTTTTTGAATTTCTTCACAAACATGGTTTCCCTAAGTCAAAAACAATGTTAACTTATGGTTCGGATCATCATCCATCAAGAAAAATAAAGAAAAGTACGGTTACTTGCAAAAGGGGAAACCTTAAGAAACATGAATTTTCATTAAGTCATGAAAAATAGTGATTTTTACCCAACTTTGCAAGGCAATAACTTGTGATCCAAGTAACCTTTTTCTTCCATCCAAAGCTCAAATGAAAGCTCTCATTACATACTTCAAGATTGTCGACTACAACATATTTCAAATCCTTATGGATTTTGAGTTAAGGATTGATCAAAATCACAAGAATTGGAAAATGGACATTTTTCAAACACTTAGTGAAATTTTGGACAGAATCTGTTTTCATTTTTTTCCAACTTTGGGGCCATTTTTCATTATGATCCAACATGATTCAAGACCAAAGTTAAACATCAAAGTTGAAGTATTATAAAGGGGCTTTCTAAAAAGTACAAGAGCATCCCATGATTCAACTTGAGGAAGAAGTTATAAGCCATCAAAAATGGCACTTTTCACTCTGCGTACACAATGGCATTGGTACATAACTTGTATTCCACGATTTCTTGAGCCAATTTTGGACACTTGCATAATTTTATTTCTGTCCAAAATCAACATGAATGATGAAGAATCTGATCACAAGGCCTCACAAGTCAAGAAGCCTATCACTTAGGCATGTGATCTTTAAAGATGCAATTCCAAAACTTCAATTTTGTTTCAAGGCATTCAAGAGATGCATTGAGGTGGCATGTACTGAGTCATTGTTAATTAAAGGAGTCAAGCCTTATCTCTGCATCAGAAGACTCATAGCTTGCACACTACCCTCAAGTCAATGGCTAGAGGAGACCTGAGATTCTTTTGCACAACCATTGGATAATAGGGTGATCAACCCCCAATCACTATTACTCCCTAAAAAAACTTTCTCTACTATAAATAGGGATCCTTTATGATCAGTTTGAGTACACCAAAGCATAACAACACACGCTCTTCTTCATTTCACTCTCAAAAACCAGAAATTGCTTCCTTTTCAAGTAACATGCAAATTTTTCAATAGGAAGCAATTCTATTAAAACCAATGGTGTAGACACATCAGATACATCATATGTAAGCTATCTAAACACTTCTCACACATTTGTAACCTCAGAATCACAAAGCTCAAAATCAAACTCAGGTTTATTTGCAGTTGAGTTTCCACAAAGTGATCCAGGTTGTTTCAATCCATTCCAAGCTTCCAAACACCTTACATAAGGTTCATTGAAGCTGTCCAAGTCATAAAACAACATTTGTAACACCTCTAACACACAATTCGATTTCTTCTTGCAAGAGGTAAGCCTGATCTCTCAAACTCTATGGTCCATGCATCATAAATTTGTTTTCAAGTTACAAACATGTTTCTGCACTTATGTAGAGTGTTTCTGTCATACCCTAAATTTTGACCACAAGATTTCCCATAATTGTGAAAATCATCACCATAATGTGGATGTACCTTAATACCTCATCAATCCTCTCAAAGATTGTTGAGCATTCACTACAATCATGAATTAGGGTTTTGAACCCTCTCAGAGTACTCAGACAAAGGATCAATCAAGAATGGACATGTGCCTCAACTTGTTAATCCTCTAAAACATCCATGAAGGATCAAGGGGTCTCCCACATCTTGAATTAAGCATGAAAATGCAACCTCTCAATTTAATCAAGCCTCAAGATCATCAGTGTCACCAAATTAGGGTTTTGGTCGACCAAGGCCTCCAGGGAGAAATCTTCATCTTGGTATGGGTTAATACTTCAAAACATGATCCAAGAAGCTCAAAGGGACGTCATGGACCCAATCACAAGTTCAAAGTAGCCTCAGGGGACGCATTCATCAAAAATCAGGAATTAGGGTTTCTTGACCTAATTCACCCTTAAGTTGACTTTTGAAGCAAGGCATGAGCCAAGACCTCAAGAAGTGTTTTGAAGACTTTCTAATACATCATATTGATCGATTTACAAGATTGGATTGATTCAAGGAACTTGGTTCATAAGCAATACAAGGATTCAAATTCATCTGGACCAATTAGGGTTTTCTAATGAAAAGTCAACTGTACCTTTGACTTTTGACCAAGACATAATCCCAAACCTTTGGGCATGATTCAAGACACTCTAAAACACCTATGGTATCCATCTATTAAATTTGAATTAGGTCAAGACCTTTATTTCATAGAGGATCACAAAGTTTGAAATTCATTTGACAAAAAGTCAGCTGTGCCAAAAAATCAAGTTTAACTTTTTGAATTTCTTCACAAACATGGTTTCCCTAAGTAAAAAACAATGTTAACTTATGGTTCGGATCATCATCCATCAAGAAAAATCAAGAAAAGTACGGTTACTTGCAAAAGGGGAAACCTTAAGAAACATGAATTTTCATTAAGTCATGAAAAAAAGTGATTTTTACCCAACTTTGCAAGGCAATAACTTGTGATCCAAGTAACCTTTTTCTTCCATCCACAGCTCAAATGAAAGCTCTCATTACATATTTCAAGATTGTCAACTACAACATATTTCAAATTCTTATGGATTTTGAGTCAAGGATGGACATTTTTCAAACACTTAGTGAAATTTTGGACAGAATCTGTTTTCATTTTTTTCCAACTTTGGGGCCATTTTTCATTATTATCCAACATGATTCAAGACCAAAGTTAAACATCAAAGTTGAAGTATTATAAAGGGGCTTTCTAAAAAGTACAAGAGCATCCCATGATTCAACTTGAGGAAGAAGTTATAAGCCTTCAAAAATGGCATTTTTCAATCTGCCTACACAATAGCATTGGTACATAATTTGTATTCCACGATTTCTTGAGCCAATTTTGGACACTTGAATAATTTTATTTCTGTCCAAAATCAACATGAATGATGAAGAATCTGATCACAAGGCCTCACAAGTCAAGAAGCCTATCACTTAGGCATGTGATCTTTAAAGATGCAATTCCAAACCTTAAATTTTGTTTTAAGGCATTCAAGAGATGCAATGAGGTGGCATGTACTGAGTCATTGTTAATTAAAGGAGTCAAGCCTTATCTCTGCATCAGAAGACTCATAGCCTGCACACTACCCTCAAGTCAATGGCTAGAGGAGACCTGAGATTCTTTTGCACAACCATTGGATAATAGGGTGATCAACCCCCAATCACTATTACTCCCAAAAAAAACTTTCTCTACTATAAATAGGGATCCTTTATGATCAGTTTGAGTACACCAAAGCATAACAACACACGCTCTTCTTCATTTCACTCTCAAAAACCAGAAATTGCTTCCTTTTCAAGTAACATGCAAATTTTTCAATAGGAAGCAATTCTATTAAAACCAATGGTGTAGACACATCAGATACATCATATGTAAGCTATCTAAACACTTCTCACACATTTGTAACCTCAGAATCACAAAGCTCAAAATCAAACTCAGGTCTGTTTGCAGTTGAGTTTCCACAAAGTGATCCAGGCTGTTTCAATCCATTCCAAGCTTCCAAACACCTTACATAAGGTCCATTGAAGCTGTCCAAGTCATAAAACAACATTTGTAACACCTTTAACACACAATTCGATTTCTTCTTGCAAGAGGTAAGCCTGATCGCTCAAACTCTATGGTCCATGCATCATAAATGTGTTTTCAAGTTACAAACATGTTTCTGCACTTATGTAGAGTGTTTCTGTCATACCCTAAAATTTGACCACAAGATTTCCCATAATTGTGAAAATCATCACCACAATGTGGATGTACCTTCATACCTCATCAATCCTCTCAAAGATTGTTGAGCATTCACTACAATCAAGAATTAGGGTTTTGAACCCTCTCAGAGTACTCAGACAAAGGATCAATCAAGAATGGACATGAGCCTCAACTTGTTAAATATCTAAAACATCCATGAAGGATCAAGGGGTCTCCCACATCTAGAATTAAGCATGAAAATGCAACCTCTCAAGTTAATCAAGCCTCAAGATCATCAGTGTCACCAAATTAGGGTTTTGGTCGAGCAAGGCCTCCAGGGAGAAATCTTCATCTGGGCATGGGCCAATACTTTAAAACATGATCCAAGAAGCTCAAAGGGACCTCATGGACACAATCACAAGTTCAAAGTAGCCTCAAGGGACGCATTCATCAAAAATCAGGAATTAGGGTTTCTTGACCTAATTCACCCTTAAGTTGACTTTTGAAGCAAGGCATGAGCCATGACCTCAAGAAGTGTTTTGAAGACTTTCTAATACATCATATTGATCGATTTACAAGATTGGATTGATTCAAGGAACTTGGTTCATAAGCAATACAAGGATTCAAATTCATCTGGACCAATTAGGGTTTTCTAATGAAAAGTCAACTGTACCTTTGACTTTTGACCAAGACATGATCCCAAACCTTGGGGCATGATTCAAGACACTCTAAAACACCTATGGTATCCATCCATTAAGTTTGAATTAGGTTAAGAACTTTATTTCATAGAGGATCACAAAGTTTGAAATTCATCTGACAAAAAGTCAGCTGTGTAAAAAATCAAGTTTGACTTTTTGAATTTCTTCACAAACATGGTTTCCCTAAGTCAAAAACAATGTTAACTTATGGTTCGGAACATCATCCATCAAGAAAAATCATGAAAAGTAGGGTTACTTGCAAAAGGGGCAACCTTAAGAAACATGAATTTTCATTAAGTCATGAAAAAAAGTGATTTTTACCCAACTTTGCAAGGCCATAACTTGTGATCCAAGTAACCTTTTTCTTCCATCCAAAGCTCAAATGAAAGCTCTCATTACAAACTTCAAGATTGTCAATTACAACATATTTCAAATCCTAATGTATTTTGAGTTTTGGATTGATCAAAATTACAAGAATTGGAAAATTGACATTTTTCAAACCCTTAGTGAAATTTTGGATAGAATTTGTTTGCATTTTTTTTCCAACTTTGGGGCCATTTTTCATTATGATCCAAGATTATTCAAGACCAAAGTTAAACATCAAAGTTGAAGTATTATAAAGGGGCTTTCTAAAAAGTACAAGAGCCTACCATGATTCAACTTGAGGAAGAAGCCTTCAAAAATGGCACTTTTCACTCTACCTACACAATAGCATTGGTACATAACTTGTATTCCACGATTTCTTGAGCCAATTTTGGACACTTGCATCATTTTATTTCTGTCCAAAATCAACATGAATGATGAAGAATCTGATCACAAGGCATCACAAGTGAAGAAGCCTATCACTTAGGCATGTGATCTTTAAAGATGCAATTCCAAAATTCAATTTTGTTTCAAGGCATTCAAGAGATGCATTGAGGTGGCATATACTGAGTCATTGTTAATTAAAGGAGTCAAGCCTTATCTCTACATCAGAAGACTCATAGCCTGCACACTACCCTCAAGTCAATGGCTAGAGGAGACCTGAGATTCTGTTGCACAACCATTGGATAATAGGGTGATCAACCCCCAATCACTATTACTCTCAAAAAAAAATTTCTCTACTATAAATAGGGATCCTTTATGATCAGTTTGAGTACACCAAAGCATAACAACACACGCTCTTCTTCATTTCACTCTCAAAAACCAGAAATTGCCTCCTTTTCAAGTAACATGCAAATTTTTCAACAGGAAGCAATTCTATTAAAACCAATGGTGTAGACACATCAGATACATCATATGTAAGCTATCTAAACACTTCTCACACATTTGTAACCTCAGAATCACAAAGCTCATAATCAAACTCAGGTTTGTTTGCAGTTGAGTTTCCACAAAGTGATCCAGGATGTTTCAATCCATTCCAAGCTTCCAAACACCTTACATAAGGTCCATTGAAGCTGTCCAAGTCATCAAACAACATTTGTAACACCTCTAATACACAATTCGATTTCTTCTTGCAAGAGGTAAGCCTGATCTCTCAAACTCTATGGTTCATGCATCATAAATGTGTTTTCAAGTTACAAACATGTTTCTGCACTTATGTAGAGTGTTTCTGTCATACCCTAAATTTTGATCACAAGATTTCCCATAATTGTGAAAATCATCACCACAATGTGGATGTACCTTCATACCTCATCAATCCTCTCAAAGATTGTTGAGCATTCACTACAATAAGGAATTAGGGTTTTGAACCCTCTCAGAGTACTCAGACAAAGGATCAATCAAGAATGGACATGATCCTCAACTTGTCAAACCTCTAAAACATCCATGAAGGATCAAGGGGGCTCCCACATCAAGAATTAAGCATGAAAATGCAACCACTCAAGTTAATCAAGCCTCAAGATCATCAGTGTCACCAAATTAGGGTTTTGGTCGACCAAGGCCTCCAGGGAGAAATCTTTATCTGGGCATGGGCTAATACTTCAAAACATGATCCAAGAAGCTTAAAGGGGCCTCTTTCACCCAATCACAAGTTCAAAGTAGCCTCAGGGGATGCATTCATCAAAAATCAGGAATTAGGGTTTCTTGACCTAATTCACCCTTAAGTTAACTTTTGAAGCAAGGCATGAGCCAAGACCTCAAGAAGTGTTTTGAAAACCTCCAATACATCATATTTATCCATTTACAAGATTGGATTGATTCAAAGAACTTGGTTCATAAGCAATACAAGGATTCAAATTCATCTGGACCAATTCGGGTTTTCTGATGAAAAGTCAACTGTACCTTTGACTTTTGACGAAGACATAATCCCAAACTTTGGGGCATGATTCAAGACACTCTAAAACACCTATGGAATCTATAGATTAAGTTTGAATTAGGTCAATAAATTGATTTAATAGAGGATCACAAAGTTTGAAATTCATCTGACAAAAAGTCAACTGTGCCAAAAAATCAAGTTTGACTTTTTGAATTTCTTAACAAACAAGGTTTCCCTAAGTCAAAAACAATGTTAACTTATGGTTTGGATCATCATCCATCAATAAAAATCAAGAAAAGTGGGGTTACGTGCAAAAGGGGCAACCATAAGGAACTTGAATTTTCACTAAGTCATGCAAAAAAGTGAATTATACCCAAGTTTGCAAGACCATAACTTGTGATCCAAGTAACCTTTTTCTTCCATCCAAAGCTCAAATGGAAGCTCTCATTACATACTTTAAGATTGTCAACTACAACATGTTCCAAATCCTCATGGATTTTGAGTTATGGATTGATCAAAATCACAAAAAATGGAAAATGACACTTTTTTCAACACTTAGTGAAATTTTAGACAGAATCTGTTTTGCATTTTCACCAACTTTGAGGCCATTTTTCATTATGATCCAAGATGATTCAAGACCAAAGTTAAACATCAAAGTTGAAGTATGTTATAGAGGGTTTCCAAAAAGTACAAGAGCCTCTCAGAGTTCAACTTGAGCAAGGAGTTATAAGCCTCCAAAAATGGAATTTTTCACCCTGCCTACACAACACATGGAAACTTGACCTATGCCACACGATTTTTTCACTCAAGTCTTGCCATTTTGCCAACTTTGTCATCTTCCAAAATCACAAAACATCTGATGACTCACTTGTTTCTTGATCAAGGAGTCAATAATTCAACTTGGCATGTGCAAAAACCATCATAACATGAACTTTGGAATTCAACTTTGGCAAGGTAACATCAATGCAATGCATTGAGGTGTCATGAACCAATCCATAACAATCCAAACCAGTCAAGATTCAAGGCCAAACTCTGAGCATTCAAACCTGTAGAAATTGAATGGAGTTAAGGTAAGAGAGTTAACTTGGCACTTTGGATTATCCAAGTCAATGGCTACAAGCTACACACTAAGATCAGTTGTCAATCATTATTCCTTGAAAAACAAACTTCCTCTACTATAAATAGAGGTCATGCGTGACTGATCAAACCACCCCAAAACATCTGAATTCATGTTTTCTTTCACTTCACTCTTCAAAACCAGATTTTGCTTCTTTTTGAAGTAACTAGCGAATTTTTCAAAAGAAAGAAAATCCATCAAAACCAACCATCCCAACAACGCACTTATGTCATATATAAGTGATCCATAACCTCAAAACACATTTGGAACATCAGAATCACTAAGTCACATCCATTTGCTCAAGCTTTTTGGCCTATTTACAGTTGGGGCACCACAACAAGTTCCAGGTTGTTTCAATCCATTCCAAGCTTCTAAACACCTTACATAAGGTCCATTGAAGCTGTCCAGATCATCACACAACATCTGTAACACCTCTACATTAGAATTCGATTTCTTCTTACAAGAGGTAAGCCTGAACTCTCAAATTCTATGATCCATGCATCATAAATGTGTTTTCAAGTTACAAACATGTTTCTGCAGTTATGTAGAGTGTTTGCCCTCAATCAATTGCTTTGTAGCTATCATGTATAGGATTTCATAGTGTTCTTGCAGAAATTAGGGTTCATATGTTCATCACTTGATTTCTCACTCCACACTTAATATAAATGCAATTAATTGGTACCATTGGAATCCTTGTTCAAAAATGAGTGAGATTGATGTTTACAAAAGTCAAAACCATTGAGTAATCAGAGAGAAAAGTGAGGTTTTGCAAATCATCCATGGCGCGGTCACGAGGAAGAAGAAGGTGACCGTTGGCGCCATAATTTGAATTTTTGAATTTTTGATCATTTTCTTAATTGATTTCAAAAATTAATTTCTCTCTCAATTTTTATCATTTTTAATTTGTTCTTTTTTTAAAAATTCACAAAAATGTTAACATATTTTATTCTACAAAAAAATCAAATTTATATTATTTATTTAATATAGCTTGAATTTTTGTAAATAATTTCATTTTTATTTGTTTTTAAACATTTTAAATGAAATTTCCACCTTGATTTTTCAAATTCAAATGAATTCCAAGTTTTCATGTGATTAAACATGATTTTTCATAACATTTTTTAAAGTTTACAACTTGTTTTTGAATATATTTGATATTTGATTTTTGATATCATTTTTTATTTAATTTCCTTTGAAAAATTGTTTTTTTAAAACTAATATTAGGGTTTTTCTTAATTTTGATTTTTCAAACTTCATTTGAAACACTTTTGGGCCTCTATTAGAGTGTAAGACTCATCCCCTTTGTAAATACATAATTTTTGGGCCTCAGTCATTGTATAAGTCCCGATACGATTTTCAAAATAACGGAGCGATCGCTATTTTTTTATCATCTAGGCATCTCCTTGAGCTAGAAGCCCCAACTCTTGTATAAAAATAACATTTTTGGGCCTCTTTATAGAGTGTAAGACCCATTCCCTCTTGTACATAAATAATTTTGGGCCTCAGTCATTGTATAAGTCCCTCTATGGTTTTCAAAACCGCTACGCGATCGTCGCCTTTTCAAATAAATCATCTGGGTCTCTCCTTGAGTATAAGCCCCATTATTCTTTCTTTACAAACATTTTGGGCCTCTAATAGAGTGTAAGACCCAACCTCTATGTACAAAAACAATTTTGGGCCTCTGCTGTAGTGTAAGTCCCACAACGTCTTTCGGTATCGCAGTGCGATCAATGTTTTCAAATAATTCATCTGGGCCTCTCCTTGAGTATAAACCCCAATATTTTTGTACAAAAACTTGGGTTTTAAACAATAAAACAACTTCCATGGGTCTCTCTTGAGTTGTAAGCCCCTCATACCACTGTTTTCAAAATCATCTGTCTGTTTTAACTGGTACTAAGAGGAGCATTATTCCCGGTGAAACTGCTCTTAGACCACTTGGGTCTCTCTTTGAGTTATAAGCCCCAAACTTTCTTTTATTTAAACAAATTTCTTTTAATTCAAATTCAAATTCAAAGTTTTCTCAAAAATTTCTTAAATTTCTTGAAACCCTAATCAATCATACAGTTGTAGTCAATACAACATATCACAATACACTTGGGCCTCCTCTCAGAATGTAAGTCCCAACATCTTTTTCAATGCATATTTGTTTATATACATGTTAATCAATTTATCGATATATACTTGTGTATATTTGTTTAGAGTTTCCCCAGAAGTTAGGTCTACACTTAGGTCAAACCAGAAGTTACTTTCTAACTTAGTCAAAACTAGTTCCCTCATAGGAAATTCCCTCAATACAGTCTGCCTCCTCTTGGGCTTATTCAACATGGAACAGAGAAATACATTATTCCCGATGAAACTTTTCTCAAGACTGTCAAAACTTAGAAATATATATATGTACAAAAAATTCATTTCCCCAGAGAGGATTAATTCCCAATGAAACCTCTCCTGAATTTCTTCAAACCTTAGAACTGTTCAACAAAGAAAAGATTAATTCCCGGTGAAGCATTTCTTGAACTTTTCTTTGGTTTGAACCCACAGGCTTCCTATAAGTATCCCCATCCTCCTCTTCAGCTTAGTTCAAGGACCAACAGACTTCTTAGAAGTTCCCCCAGCCTCCTCTTGGGCTTAGTACAAGGACCCAAAGGCTTCCTAAAAGCATATGATAGAATTTAGTAATCTCTACTAGTTCAATCCCCAGGAGAGTCAAAATTCCAGAATATCATACCATTCTAAGGGTTGATCCCTTAAAACCTCAGCCTCCTTTTGGGCATCATACAAAGATCTCTCTCTGCACTAGAGCCTACCACTTCTTGAGAGACTTGGGCAGTCTCAGCCTCCTCTTGGGCTTCATACAAATAAGACTTGGAATGTCCCATCTCCTCTTGGATCTCACTCAGAGACCCTTAAGTTTCCTAAAAGCACAGGAAAAACCCTTATCATTTTACCAATACACTAGTCTCCAGCATAGTTAAAACCTCCAAGATTTTCAAACTCAAACTTTAAACTTCCTAGACCCCTACAAGGATTATGCTTTTACCTTAAAAATCCCCAACCCGTGATCTCCAATAGAATCAGAACCTCATGGTATCTGATATTTCAACTCTTCCTTGATTCCCAGCAAGAGTAAATCCCTTTGGATCCCCCAATACAATTTGGACCTACTCCTGGATTTCCATAAATCCTCACCAAGAGATAGCCTCCTCTTAGGCTTCATATAAGAATTTCCTCAGTCAGCCTTAATCTTGGGCTTTGTACAAGACAAATAAAACCCTCCCCAGTGGAGTCAGTTTCTTTTAGCTTCAACCTTGGGCTTTGATCAAGGCACACACAAAAAATCAACATCCCCTCAGATGAGACCATAAGTCCCCTCTGTAGGAGGATATTTCCTCTATACATCACATCTCAAAAACAAACAATCAAAAACCTTTCCAGATAATTGCTATAAGTGGCACACTTGTTGATTCAAAATCCAAGTTGGAGTCCTTCCTTTATCCTGGCTAAAATTCATCTTTCATCTAACAGCTGTAAGTGGCAAGCCTCTGGATCCCTAACATCCAAGCCAATGTCCCTCTCTTAGCATGAAAGATTCATAAGATAAAAGTGGCATTGCTCCACACTGAGTTAAAGTTTTTTTCATTCATGATATCACCCTTATAAAGGAAATTATGGCATTGCTGGATTCTATATATCCCAGTAAAAGTAATTTCCCTTATAACTAATTACCTAACATTTTGTGATGAATAGATGAGATATCTCTCTTTAGAGATGAAAAATTCTCTCTCAGTCACCCTTTTAGCTTCAATCTTGGGCTTTGAACAAGACACAAATACTTAGATAGCTTCAATCTTGGGCTTTGAACAAGACAGCAAATATCTTTCCTCCTGTAGAAATAGGAGGAACTACGATCGCTCTGATTTTCCCAAATCTCTTTACGGGAATACGTAGGCATAAGATTGCAAAATCTTAGCGAGCACACAAATCAAAAAATTTAGGTCCAGTACCATCCCAAAAATAGCAGAAAACCCAAAAAACCACAAAAACATTCTCTTAACACTCCCAAAGGAGAAACTTCCCCAATCCGCAGCAGATAAACACGAGAAAGCATTTCAAGTTAACAGAAAAACATGCAATAAAATGTTCTTATGGATTACCATAGATACACTGGGTGTTAATAGCTTCCTTTTGTATAACCAGACCCCGTTCCCCGATCTCTTAGCATTTGTTAAGGAAAACATTTGCGTGCAAGGTTAGTTTTAGATATCTTCCCTTTCCTTTCCAGCTTCATAGGATAAATACAGAAATCAGAAAGTAGCACCCAAATCCATTGCGGTAAGGTGGTCGCGTCACCGACAAAAATCATACGCTATAGAAAAATGGCGACTATGCTGGGGAGTTTTAGGATTAGAGTTCCTAAGAGGTCTAGGCCTTGCCTTGCATTTATTTTTTTCTGTTATTTTACTTACTTTCTCATTTTATATATCATATGCTGTCATATTATTTGATACCCGTGTTTACATTATTGTTATCTGGGAATGCGATTAATACGCATGTGGTGAGTCCGAGGGAACATTAAGATAAATGGTGGCGTATCCAGGAAGGCTTATAGAGAGTGAATCCCGACCAAGTTAACTTGGCAGTCCACCGAATCAGTAGAGGTGCCCGCGTGGATTTACCAATGTTGAACGAGCATGTCGTGAAAGCATTGTTTAATCCCATTGGGTTACCCTTGAAGCTGAGGATTAGTAGACATTTAACCATTAAACCATTAGGTAGTGCGGTGACTATCGGGAATAGTTGATATACGATACTACACTCAAAGGAGATTCATCTTAGGATATTACAGCTCTCTTAAGTCAATCGACTTGCTGTTAATATCCCTAAGAGGGGTCAATGATTTTGGGAACCTTTGTTAGAACCCGTTCTACAGGTAAAAAATTAACCAATTAGTACACACCTTTGGGGATTGATAGATCCATGGCTCCATGCTCGTGACGATGAACCCCTAAACCCATGTTTTCAAGTGTTTTTGTTTGCTGCATTCATACATCCATGCATTCATTAAAAAAAAACTTTTTCAAAACAAGAAAACAATCCTTTTCTAAAATAACTAAAACAATAATTGCAAATATCAGAGAGGTTGTGTTATGGATTTCGGAAGAAGAAAAACACACAAGTACACCTTCAAGGTTCCAAAACTGGAAGACCTAAGGAAATTGGGAAGGATGATTACTACTCCTAAGGTTTTCAGAGCTAAGCACGGAGGTCTGTTATCTCTTTTGAAGGTCAACATGGTTGAAGGGATCCTGTCTACACTGGTTCAGTTCTACGATCCTGTTTACCATTGCTTCACTTTCCCGGATTATCAACTTACACCAACACTGGAAGAATACTCCCACCTGATTGATTTACCTATCATTGATCAAGATCTATTTTTCGGACAGGAAGAAATTCCAAAAGACCAAACCATTGCAAGAGCAATCTCTTTGGACGAGTCAGAAGTCAAGACTCACATGACCACCAAAGGAGGAATCTAGGGTTTATCAGCTAAATTCCTGATGGAGAAAGCTCTATACTTTGCCAGTATAGGAAATATAACTGCTTTCGAGGATGTCTTTGTTCTACTCATATATGGGTTATTCCTTTTTCCCAACATTGACAACTTCGTTAACATCAATGCTGTTAAGATATTCTTAATTGGGAACCCGGGACCAACCTTGCTCGCGGATGCTTATCATTCTGTACACTTAAGCAATTTGTACAGTGAAGGAATTATCACCTGCTGTGTACCATTACTCTACAAATGGTTTGTTTCCCACTTACCCAAGTCTGCTGCTTTTTGGGATCACAAGAGTAATCTGCGATGGTCGTAGAAGAATATGTCTCTTACCAATTCAGACATAGATTGGTACAATCGGATTTACGAAGGGATAAATATCATCGACAAATGTGGAAATTTCCCCAATGTACCCCTCATTGGTACTAAAAGAAGGATCAACTATCATCCAATTTTAGCTCGCCGTCAACTTAGATACTCGATGAAGAATATCCCACATAATGCTCATCTGGAAGGTCTTTTCTTCAAGGAAGGGGAAAATGACAGGGCACTAAAGAAAGAAATAGTGCCTGGCAACACATTCACAGAAAGGGAAAAGAGTCCCTAGGAAGGCTAAACTGCATCTCTGCAGAACCTCATCTCCACTGGGTACAAACTAAAGCTATCAAACTAAGGATGCCTTACCCTCGTCAAGAAGTTTTTCCCTTAAAGGAAATATGTCCTTTATTTCATGTCTGATGCGGAAAAACTCCAGATCGCTCTCAACAAAGTCCAATGTGAGAGAAACTCTTGGAAGAACAAATACCAAATCCCTAATTTGGAATTTACCAAGATTCAGGAACTGCTAAAGGAAAAGGATGCTCTGATTGAGATATTAGAGCAACATGCCATAAAAAGTCAGGAAGAACGGAGAAATTTACTCACTCCTTTCACTTGGCAAAGGATCATCGACCCGACAACGACTGAAGAAACCCGATCAAAGGAAAGAAAAGTTTAGGAACAGCATCTGAGCTCTCCTCAGAGAGAACTCAGGATCCATAAGCCTAATTTTCTTTCTCGCACTTTGTAAAATACTGCAATCTTTTGAGTTCAATAAAAAGGGTCTCCCCCCCCCCCCCCCCCCCCCGCCCCGCTGTGTGATATTTGCAATATAATTGTCAAAAGTTCTTTTGAAAACAAAAACTAAAAAAATATAGCATTTTCATTCTTTACATATCATTCATCATTCTCACATAACACATCTTTCTCTTTGAATCTCACATATGTGTCGCACTCTAGAGTCAAACTGCCTCATTCGTACAATACTCAGGCTAATCGACAAAAGAAAATGGACGATCTCGAGGAAGAGAACATAGAGTTGAGAGAAGAAATCAACGCTCTAAATGAGAGTTTGGAGAAACTCCACAACACCATGCAATCCCTGGCAGCGGCCCAGGAACAATAACATCAAAGGACTATGATCTCGGAGATTACATCCACACCAGCATTTGAACACCTGGCAGTCATCCTCAGTACAACATGCCTAAAGGATTTCCCTGGGGTATGCCTCTCAACTTTATACCTGAAGGATACATCCCACCGGTCACTGAAGACCTGAAAGTCGTAGCAAGAACCGCCAAACCTGGAGGTTACAAACTTCAGGTAAATGAAGATGCAAGGGTTACAACAGAAAATCTTGAAGGTTACAAAATTTAGGTCACCGAAGCACCGAGAGTCTTCGCCGTAATGACTATACCACAACCAGTGGTACACACTATCCCGGAAGGACAGATTCCGCAAGCGATTTCTGGCGGAAACAAAGACGTATATGAAAGGATGAATGAGTTCCAGGAACAATTCTTGGAAATGCAGAAGGAACTGCAGGCCATTCACGGTCAAGACTTATTCGGAAAAGATGCCACCAACCTCTGTTTGGTCCCTAATGTAAAGATACCACACAAATTCAAGGTGCCCGACTTTGAAAAATACAAAGGCAATTCTTGCCCTCAAAGTCATTTGGTGATGTACGCTCGGAAAATGTCTACCCAGATAGAAAATCAATGGCTACTAATCCATTACTTCCAAGACAGTTTAACTGGTGTTACACTCAAATGGTACATGAGTTTAAACCACACCAAGATCAGTACTTTCAGAGATCTCGGCGCAGCCTTCATTCAGCAGTATAAATACAACTTGGACATGGCACCAGATATGGACCAACTCAAAGCAATGTCACAAAAGGATAAAGAAACCTTCAAGGAGTATGCTCAGAGATGGCGTGAAATCGTCGCCCAGATCTGTCCTCCTCTCAAAGAAAAGGAAATGACAAATATCTTCCTGAAAACATTGAGCTCATTTTATTACGACTGAATGGTTGCTAGTGTGCCCAGTGACTAAAATGAAATAGTGAACATGGGAGTACGCCTTGAAGAAGCAGTCTGAGAAGGACGATTGGTCAAAGATGCAGAGCCATCTAGAAGTACCAAAAGATACGATAGTGGTTTCCAAAAGAAGAAAGAGCAAGATATTAGTAATATCTCTCTGGGAAAGCAAAGACGAAGGTATAAACCGGTAGCAGCAGTAACTCTGCTATTAACCATACTCCATCTCCAATGTATCAACCTCAGGTTGCTCAGAGCCAACCAAATCAACAACAGTATTAGCAAAGGCCGTAACAGCCTCTTCAGCAGGCTCACCTGCAGTACAATAATAACAATCGTACAACACAACCATCAGGATTCGACCCTATACCGATGTTGTACGCAGAATTATTTCCACTCCTACTAGCCAAGGGGCACGTTCAAACCAGGACGCCTCTCGCAGTACCAGAAAATCCACCAATTTGGTTCAAAGCAGATCAAACTTTCCCTTACCATCAAGGAGGATCGGGGCATAACATTGAGAATTGCCTCAGCTTCAAGTCTGATGTACAGAAGCTTGTCAGGAACTAGGTTTTATCTTTCAAAGATACTAATCCAAATGTTCAGACGAACACGTTATCACAAACTGAAAAGACTACAGTGAATTTGATAGAAGGAGAACCTGCAACAGTTATCAAATTCACAATGTACGCTTACTGGGAACCAACTTGGTAAAGATGCATTGCAGACAGAGCGGATACGGCCATGTACCATCTCACAACTATCATCAGTGTGATATCTGCTCCAAGGATAATCAAGGGTGTGCCATAGTACAAACAGCTCTTCAAGAGAAAATGGATCTGGGTTGGATTCAGGATCACAAGATTCGTGAAGTAAACATGGCCCATGCACATCCCAACATTGTTCATAACCACGACATCTATGCAATGAACGTCAATTTAGTGGCAATGAACGTCAATTTAGTGGCAATGCATTCAAGACAAAGTCAGTATTACAATTTGTCACGGCAAGATTACAACGCTTTCCCGATTTTCTCAAAATACAATCCGGGATGCTCTTTTGTACAAGAGGCACTCCAACGTCAAATGGATCTCGGATGGATCCAAGACTACCATGAAAGAAGTGATCATCAAGTCAATATGGTTCAAATCGTTGACATACGCTTAATGAATACGAGTCTAGTGGAATTACATGCTAAGCAGGTCAGGCTTGGTTTTCTGGCCTCACATGATTATCAAGACTGCAAAGAATGCTACAAAAATGACCAAGGGTGTGCACTTGTGCAAAGGACTCTTCTACATCTTTTTCACCACTGGTGGCTTCCGATCTACCTGGATGAAGACACAACAAATTAGCATGACTGATGGGAATCCTGGTAGACACCAAAGTTGTGATGTCCACTCGTTAGAAACGGATCGAGTAAGGATGCACTGCATATAAAGCGGATATGGTCGGGTACCACATCACTATTATGAATGTTGTGGAGTATGCTTGGAAAATAACCAAGGATGATATCTTGTACGAGCAGCCCTCCAGCATCAGTTAGACCGAAAGGAAATTCAACCATGCTTGAATTCTAAATCAATCAACATGATACAAGATTGCTTCCCTATTCAAAACAAGGACCAATGGCTACAAGGCAAAAGCATTGTCATAATCTCCAATCAAGGAATAACCAAGGATGTTTATGTCATAACTCCTCTGCTCAATGAGTCCAAAATCTCTCCTGAAAATAGGAAAATTCCAAACTTAGAGCTGATCGAGGTTGCATACGACGGTCAAAAGGCCCAAAAAGCCCCTGTGGTCGTCTACCTGCCAGGTCCAATACCGTACAAGTCAGGAAAGGCTATCCCATACAAGTACGGTGCAATGACCATAGAAAATGGAAAAGAAACTCCATTACCCTCCGTTGTGAACATTGCCGACATCAGTCGAGTTACCCGAAGCAGTCGGATCTTCAACAGAGGAGTTGGAGAGCCTACCAAAGAAAAGGAACCTCAAGTCGAAGTTCCTAACCAAAAAGTCAATATGGAACCTGTGAAGAACAACGATGAAATGTTGAAGCTCATTCAGAAAAGCGAGTACAACATTGTGGATCAATTGTTGCAAACTCCGTCTCAAATTTCTGTGTTATCTCTCATGCTTAGTTTAGAAGATCACAGAGAAGCCCTACAGAGAGTCTTGGAACAGGCCTTTATAGAACAAGATGTGACCGTGGGTCAATTTGACATCATCATCTCCAACATCACTTCTTGCAACAACTTGGGATTCAGTGATGAGGAACTGCCGGAGGAAGGTAAAAACCATAATATGGTACTCAGTATCACAGTCAATTGCCAAGACGATGCTTTAGCCAGCATACTGGTAGACACAAGTTCATCCTTAAATGTCATGCCAAGGTCAACTTTGGTTCGACTATCTTTTCAAGGAACTCCCATGAGAGGCAGTGAGATCATCATCAAAGCCTTTGATGGATCCAAAAAAACAGTTATCGGCGAAGTCGATCTTCCCATAACCATTGGTCCTCACACTTTCCAGGTCATGGACATCAGAGCAGCATACAACTGTTTATTAGGAAGACCTTGGATACACGAAGTTGGGGCAGTCAATTTGACACTTCAAGCTGAAGTTTGTCAAGAACAATAAGTTAGTCACGGTGTGAGGAGAGCAAGCTTTAATCATGAGCAACTTATCATCATTCCCCTACGTAGAACCAAAAGAAGTTGTCGGAACTCAATTTCAAGCATTCTCGGTGAGCAACATGAATCACCAAGAAATAGGAATGTCGATTTCCTCATACAAGGACGCTCTCAAAGTGATGGGGAATGGTGACCTAAAAGGATGGGGACAGAATGTAATTCCTACTGATAACAAGACAAGAAAAGGTCTTGGTTTCTCTCAGGCTTGTACCCAGACTACAACGAAGGACGAAAGTTTTTGTTCCATTCAGGATTTCTTCCACAACGGAGGTTTCCTCCACCCAGTATCTCAAGAAGTCCACACCATCGATGGGAACAACTTTTTTGATACAAATGAGGAATGGAAGTCTTATCTTAATGATGAAGGATATATATCTCAGGGAGAAACGCACATACCATTCTGCTCTTCGAAGCAAAGTCCCAAATATATACCAAGATCAGACGTCATAATGATCTACGGAGATTGTGACCCCGAAGGATGCCGTGCTCCACCCAACTCATTAGAGGAAGACACTCTAATGAAAGACAACTTTGGCTATGATTATTATGATCCCCTGGATGACTTTCCTATCTGGAAGCCATACATGGAAGACTCGGGGCAAAAGAGTCAGCCAGACAATGCCTATCAACTGAGTAATCTTGACAAGAATACCCATGATCCCACAGAGTCCTGAAATCCTTACTCAGAACATTCCGAGAAAGTCCAACACCATGGTGATAAATTTGCAATAATTGCAAGATAAGAATTCATTAACTACGCATTTCCTAAAGTCAACATCATTGAGGAAGATGACTCATCTATTCACACAGAAACCTGGAATACCTTGGGGCAGCCAAGTGGTAAGTACGACTTTCTAGTCAAATACACTGCTCCCGAAAGCTTTCGCATCAGATACGAGGACATCCAGCAAACTGGATGGGGAGATCCTCTTGAGAGTAAAAACACTATAGAAGATGTGACAGAAGAGTCCTCTTATGATAACTCCTTATAGGAAGAAGACTCCAATGATCCTACTCCACCAGAAATTAATGCCATTTCTTAAGATAAGCTAAGAAGGGAAGTACCAGACTTTGTGATTCACAGAGGAGCCCGTTGCCATTGGGTTGCAGTCGATGTACCGAAAGTCGTCCATAAGTTGAAGTAATTACCATCTTTGTTTTGACCTTTCACCTTGCCCGGGTGAAATGGATTTTTTATACGGCTTACTTTTCTGTAAATGTCCCCTTCGCTTCTCCCAAAGCGACAGAGTTTTGTTTTATAGGGTTGTGTTTCAAGAATCGACAAATAATGAATAAATAATGTCATTCTGAATTCCCGCATTTAGTGCTATTTTCACTTTTCATTTTTCAGAAAATGGTAATCCTAAAAAATAACCCAAAATAAAAACAAGCGTTTTCAAAAGATACACTGCACACACTTTTGCATTCTCTCTTTCTATTCTAAAAAAGGAGTCATCACGTCATGCCGATTGCTTGTTTTAAACCCCATTGAAACATACGATGCAATGCCTTCTCCCAACTTTGAATTCTCGGTATTTGAAGCTGAAGAAGAAGAGGACGAAGAAATTCCAGAAGAGATCTCCCGACTTCTCAGACAAGAGGAAAGATCCATTGAACCTTACAAAGAGCCGTTGGAAATGATCAATTTAGGTTCAGAAGAAGAAAAGAAAGAAGTTAAGATTGGGGTACTGCTCAGTTTAATTGTCAAAGAAGGCTTGATAAAACTTCTCAAAGAGTTTCCAGATGTATTTGCTTGGTCCTATCAGGACATGCCAGGGTTGGATACCAGCATCGTGGAACATTACTTACCACTAAAAATAGAATGTCCTCCAGTATAACAAAGACTGAGAAGGACTCATCCAGATATGACCATCAAAATTAAGGAGGAAGTGCAGAAACAGATCGATGCAGGTTTCCTCGCCACCTCAGAATATCCTCAATGGCTAGCCAACATAGTGCCAGTTCCGAAAAAGGACGAAAAAGTCAGAATGTGTATGGACTATAGGGATTTGAACAAATCAAGTCCAAAGGATGACTTCCCTCTGCCACACATTGAGATGCTGGTAGACATCACAACAAAATTCAAAGTCTTCTCCTTCATGGATGGATTCTCGGGCTATAATCAAATCAAAATGGCGCCAAAAGATATGGGGAAAACATCATTCATCCCCCAATGGGGCACCTTTTGTTACAAGGTAATACCGTTCAGTCTAAAGAACACAGGGGCAACCTATCAAAGGGCCAAGACAACTCTATTTCACGACATGATGCACAAAGAGATTGAAGTGTACGTCGATGATATGATTGCCAAATCTAAAACAGAAGAAGAGCATGTGGAACACCTATCAAAGTTATTCGAGCGTCTGAGAAATTACAAACTCCGCCTGAATCCTAATAAGTGCACATTCGGTGTCTGCACAAGAAAACTCTTAGGATTCATCATCAGCCAAAAAGGAATTGAGGTTGATCCCGATAAAGTTAAGGCCATTCAAGAAATGCCTTCACTGAAGACTGAAATATAGTTCAGAGGATTTTTAGGACGTCTCAATTACATCTCAAGATTGATATCCCTCATGACCGCGACATGCACACCAATCTTCAAACTACTAAGAAAGAACCAAAGATGTGTACGGATAGAATATTTCCAAAAAGCTTTCGACAGCATCAAAGAATATCTGTTGAATCCACCAATTCTGTCTCCTCCAGCGGAAGGAAGACCACTGATCATCTACTTAACAATCTTGGAAGATTCCATGGGCTGTGTGGTCGGCCAACAAGACGAGACCAAAAGAAAAGAGGATGCCATTTACTACTTAAGCAAGAAATTCACGGACTGTGAAACTCGGTACACTATGCTTGAGAAAACTTGCTACGCTCTGGCTTGGGCAGCCAAACATCTTCGCCAGTTCATGATTTGTCACACTACTTGGTTAATTTTCGAAATGGATCCAATCAAGTACGTCTTTGAAAATTCTGCTCTCACGAGAAGAATTGCCCGTTAGTAGATGTTGTTATCAGAATACGACATCGAGTACCATGCTCAGAAAGCCGTCAAAGGAAGTATTTTAGCCGACCATTTGGCTCATCAACTGATTGAAGATCAAGAATCAGTCGGATTTGAATTCCTAGACGAAGATGTCATGTACCTAAAAATGAAAGATTACGATGAACCACTACCCAGCAAAGGGCCAGAACCAGGTTCCCAGTGGGGACAAATATTTGACGGAGCTGTCAACACTTATGGAAACGGAATTGGGGCAATCATCGTAACACCTCAGGGTATCCATATTCCTTTCACTGCCAGATTGACATTCAAATGTACAAACAATGAGGCCAAATACGAAGCTTGTATCACGGGTCTCGAAGAAGCCATTGACCAAAGGATAAAGAATTTAGATGTGTATGGCGACTCAGCCCTGGTTGTAAATCAGATCAAAGGAGAGTGGAATACATACCAATCAGGATTAATTCCTTACAAAGACTACTCAAAAAGGTTGTTACCATTCTTCAACAGAATAGAATTTCATCATATCCCTCGTGAAGAAAATCACATGGCTGATGCATTGGCTACTCTATCCTCCATGATTAGTGTAAGTCAATGGAACGACATACCTAAGATTGACATAATGCGCCTTGAAAGGCCCGCTTACATCTTCATAATTGAAGCAATCATAGACGGCAAACCATGGTATCATGATATCAAATACTTCCTTCAAAGACAAGAATACCCGCCTGGGGCATCAAGAAATTATAGGAAGACTCTCAGAAGATTGGCTGACAACTTCTTCCTTAACAGTGATACACTTTATAAGAGAAACTTCGACATGGTTTTGCTAAGATGCGTAAACCGACAAGAAGCAAACATGATGATGAAAGAGATTCAAGAAGGATCCTTTGGCACTCATGCCAATTGACACACAATGGCAAGAAAAATTCTGAGAGCATGATATTATTGGCTGACAATGGAATCCGATTGCTACAAGTACGTGAGGAAATGTCACAAGTGTCAGATATACGCCGACAAAATCCATGTACTGCCAATGCATCTCAAGGTTCTTTCTTCTCCATGGCCTTTTTCTATATGGGGAATCGACATGATTGGCATGATTGAACCCAAAGCCTCAAATGGACATCGGTTCATCTTGGTAGGTATTGACTACTTCACTAAATGGGTCAAAACAGTGTCATACACCAAATGGGTATGGTTATTGGAGACAATCTGAGGCGGGATAAGATGTGGAAGGGATTGGTGGATATTATGAAGAATAAATTGATGGTTTGGAAAGGGAAAAATCTGTCCACCGCGGGTAGAATAGTTTTTATAAACTCAATTCTAAATGCCTTACCTGTTTATGTTATGTCCTTTTTCAAAGCCCCTATCACGGTGATTCGTGAGATCCGTTGTATCCAAAGCAATTTTTTATGGAGGGGATGAGAAGATAAAAGGTCGATCCATTGGGTTAGCTGGAGTGATGTGGGAAAGCCAAAACATTTAGGCGGTTTAGGGATTAAAGACGTAGACGTGACCAATAGAGCTTTGCTTCTTAAATGGAAATGGCGTATTTTGAAGGAGAAGGATGCGATTTGGCACAATCTGTTGCGGTACAGATACGAAAATACAGTTCTAAAGGTGCAAATTGCAAATAAATCAGTGTTGCGAATGAGGGAGTCTATATGGTGGAGAGACGTGGTTTTGAACGACATAGACACGACAACCAATCTTGTTTTTACTAACAATTTGAAATGCAGGTTAGGTAATGGTAGCAGCCTTTCTTTTTGGCACTCAATGTGGATCCATGGACATGCTTTGAAGGAGATCTATCCATCCCTTTTCGATGTTGCAACACAAAAATTGATCACTATTGCTGAAGCTGGATTCTGGAAAGGAGTAGATTGGCATTGGAATCCTTTATATGAGGCAATTACTGCGGCTGCCGCTGACCCTGTTTTGATGACAAATTTTGTGGATTTACTTGAAGACTTCAAGCCTCAAATGGACGCTGAAGATGACTTTCTATGGTCGACGGAGGAGGATCAACGATACAAGACAAGATCTTGTGTGATGTCGTTCTGGGAAGATCAGAATCATAGGTCTGCTAATCACACTATTCGGAAATCGATTGAGTTTTTGTGGAACATAAAGGTGCCTTCCAAGGTTCTTATTTTTGGCTGGAGATTTCTTTTCAATATGGTAGCGACTAAGGACCATCTTGTCAAGAGAGGAATCCTGACGAATCCGAGGGACATGATTTGTATTTTCTGTTTTAAGTGTGTCGAAACTGCGCGTCATTTATTCTGTGAATGTGTTGTAGTTAGAACAATTTGGGATAAGATTTGGGAGTGGTTAGGTAATGATTTACAGGTTAATATAACCGAGTTGATGAAGTTCCCTTTGTTTCATCATAAAGTCTCCAAAAGTGCAGTAAGAATAACTATAGGAGTGATATGGTTGGCGGCGGTTTGGAGTATTTGGATACACCAAAATGACATTCAATTTGAGGGAACTATCTTTAGTCACTTAGAATGTATCTCGAGCATTAAACATAGGGCCTGGGTGTGGCTTGTAGCTGCTTCTTTGTTGATTGATAATGTTAATTATGGAGTTTGGAGTATTGCTTCTCTTTTGTGTTGTAGGATGTAGTCTGTTTCTGTTTGTCTGTTTGTAATATTTGGAGTAATTCTGCTACTCTTAATATAATTTTTCCTATTAAAAAAAACATCGTGTCCGGAACATCGATGGCATGTCCACCTGTATCTGGTGCAGTAGGGCACATTAAATCCTTCGGACCTACTTGGTCACCTGCTGCTATCACAAGTTTCATTCTCATCTGAACCACAATTAGGGTTTCACGGGAAAAGTCAATTGCATCTTTGACTTCTGACCAAGACATGCTCCCAAACCTTGGGACATGATTAAATACACCCTATAACACCTATGGAACATGTCCACCAAGTTTGATTTAGGTCAAGAACTTGATTTCATAGAGGATCGTACAATTCGGAATTCATCTGACCAAAAGTCAACTGTGCATCAAAGTCAACTTTGACTTTTTGAGTTTTTTCACAATTATGGTTCCTTGACCCTAAAATGATGTTAATGTGTGATTTGAATCATCATTCATAGAGAAAAATCAAAGAAAGTGGGATAACTTGCAAAAGGGGTAACCATAAAAACTTAAAATTTTTCTAAGTTATGGAACAAAGTGGCTAGGGTACCAACTTCCAAGGATCATAACTTGAGATCCAAGCAACCATTCTGAATGATCCAAAGATGGATTTGTAGCTCTCATGGCATACTTTAAAAGTGTCAACTACACCTCATTCCAATTCCTCATGGATTTTAAGTTATGGATTGATCAAAATGGCTGAAAACCCAAAATGACCATTTTTCCAACACTTAGTGAAATTTTCACTAAGTCAGAATCTGCCTTATTTTTTCCCAAAAGTAGAGGCATTTTTCAGTGTAATTCAGATTGGATCAAAATCAAAGTTGGACATCATATCAAAATAGGATACATCAGCTTTCCAAATTGTCCAAGAACTCCCTCAAATTCAATTTGAGCTAAGAGATACAATGCCATGAACATGCCCTGGCGCAAACTGTCAAGCAAGACAGGTTTGTGCATCATGGCTCGATTTGTGCAAGTTGAGCCATTCTAAGCCTTGTCACCATTTTGGACACATCTGAGGATAAAACAAAAGGAGTTTGATCTGATCTCCAAGCCTCCCAAGTCCATGGAGCTACATTAGCCATAACAAACCTAAAAAGCCTAAAGGGGACCAAATTTCAATTTTTTTTCCAAGCCATCAATGGGTACACCAAGGTGGAATGAATGAAGCCTCATCCAACTGAGTTCAGTCAAGCCTTATCCAAGGACTAGGGAACCACAGCCTTGTGCCCTAACCTCTAGTCAATGACTAGAGGAGACTAATGATTCACTTTAGATCAAACTTGCCAAACAGCTATACCAGTTGCCATTCACTATTGCTTGCAAAAAAAACTTGACACACTATAAATAAACCTTATTTGTGTTCAGTTTAAGTACACCAAAGCACAATAACAGAATGTTTCTTCAAAATCACCTCTTTCACTCCAATTTTGCCTTCCAAAGCAAGGTACTATTGGGTTTTGAGTTTGGGCACCATTCCAATCAAACCAATCACTCACACACCTCATAAACATCATACGTGAGCTGATCAAACTCTCCTTTGTGACCTGTAACACCAAAATCACAAAGTCACCTCTCAAAACCTCAAATTTGGTGTTTTTGGCACTTTTCAAGCTAAGTCTTGATTCAGTCACTTTCAAAACCAGATAAAGCCTCAAACACACTCAAAGTATCATCCTTGAACTATCCCAAGTGGTTTCCCCCATCTGGAACACCATTTGAGAGAGTTGTCATTTTGGCCACTTTTGCCCCTTTTGCAAGAAACAAATCAAACTTGTTCCTGAGGATTCCAGCTGTTGGTGATCATTCTAAAAGCTTCTAAGGGATCATTTGAGAGGGTCTAAAGCATCAAATCATTTCTGGAACGTACACCTTGGCAGATTGCATAAAAGCTCCAAAAGAGGTAAGCATCTCAACTTGAACTTTCTGAAATATGCATTGCTTTGAGGTCCACTGATCATATACATCATATACATGTTTCACTTGTTGTGTTTGCATCAATTTACCATGTAATCCATGCCTGTATCAAGAGGTAGCACAGAAAATGCAAATACAAGCCATTTTCAAAACCACTATCGGGTTTTGAGTTAGGAGCATGATCTAAAAAAACCACCACCACCATTGGATTCTTTGTGAAATTCTGGTCAGGATAGACCTAAATTTTGTCCCAATCCATGGAGAAATGAGAAAATTACAAGCTTCGCGTTTTTGGCCAAAATCTTGCCTTGCCTTGCCTTGGCCTAGCCAAAAACACACCTTGCCTTATGTATTTCTAGGCTGGGTTTGATACACGGATGTATCACCACCCTAGTGGTAGAAGGCGTGCGCTGCACACACAAGGTCTGGGGCCCGAATCCCCCTCGCCCCAGACATTATTTTTATCACTTTTTCCAATATTTTTAGTATTTGTCATAATATTTTTAATATTTTGAAAAATTAATTTCTCTTTCATTTTTAATTATTTTTGATTGGTTCTTTTTGAAAAAAATCACAAAAACATTAAAATATTTTATTCCATGAAAAAATCACAAAAATATTATTTATTTCATATATTTGATATTTTTATAAAGAAATACTTTTTATTTGTTTTAAAGCATTAAAAATATTTCTTTTTCTTGGTGCAAATGATTTTTAAATTATCCTATGATCAAAGCATGATTTTTCAAGTATAAATCCAAGATCACAACTTTTTTTCACCTATTTGTTTATTTTAATTGAATTTTTATTCAATTAAAATACATTTAGAAACAAAAATTAGGGTTTTGCTCATTACCACCCTATCAAATCTATTTCAAACACTCACGGGCCTCTAATAGAGTGTAAGACCCAACCCTTTTTTTTAAACCAAAATAGTTTGGGCCTCAGTCGTTGTATAAGACCCACTGTGTTTTCAAAAACTTCGGCGCGATCGCCATTTTCAAACAACAACTTGGGCTTCTCCTAGAGCTGTAAGTCCCATTCCTTTTTCTTAAAACTCTTTTTGGGCCTCTTGAGAGAGTATAACACCCATCCCTTTGTACAGAAAACCTTTTTGGGCCTCACCCATTGTATAAGTCCCTCTGTACAAATTCAAAACAATGGTACAATCACTGTTGAATCTTGGGCTTCTCCTCGAGATATAAGTCCCAACCTCTTTTCAAAATACTTTCTCCTTTGATTTTGAATTCAAATATGCAACTGTTATTTAAGCTTTCTTTGTTGTACAACTAACAAAGCAACATGGAAGCTCTACGACCGAGTAAGTGTTTACCTGCTTTCTTTACCGGTTTAATATATATATATATATATATATATATATCTGTATTGTGGGAAGCGGCGCATGGTTAGTCTTCTTTCATTCTCCTTTATCAGCTATATATGTATTGTGGGAAGCTGCGCATGGTTAGTCTTCTTTCATAACCTCTTTAAATACTTGTCATATATCCACTGTATATATACTAGTATAAATATTTAGAGTTTTCCCCGGCAACTGTAACACCCCAATTCCCATCGCGAATAAATAATACATAATTAAATCAGAGTAGGTAAAAATTTATTTTTCTGACAGAAACAAGCATGGCACAATTTTAAAGAAAGAAAACACAATCCCAGCTCATAAATTTGATACATAACACAAATTGGAATAACCTCAAAGGGAAACTTTTTCCATATGAAAGGAAAGTTCAGTTATGGAATAAAGCGGAAAGATCCATAACTGTTTTAGTTTGCAAAATGAATCGTTTTATAACATCAAAATATACATACAAAGTAATACAAAATATATTCCACAAATGTATACTTTTATAATAAAACGTTCCCCGACTCCCGTGTTACGTATCAGAGCAGACAGACTGACAAACGAAAGCCTCCAAGACCACTAATCTGCAATTGCCTCATAGAGCAACAAACCACAGCAGAAGGGTGAGAAATAATAACTAAATCAAGATTGCATAATAATATGCCAACACATAAAAATTCACATGCATAGTTATTCTCACCACAAGCATCACACGCTAATACCTATAACATGCCACAAATACATAACATATATCGATTATACTAACATAATCACATATTATCACATAATGCATCCCAAAGTTATCACATATGGGAACACACCACCACACCACGGATATTCACATATAACATACCATAGAGAATTAATACCATCATTGTAACTCACCACGTCTCCACAAAACCTAGCACATGGTTATACATAAAACATATCATCAACAACCAATGTATTTATCACATATGCACATCCATTTACCAATTCAAACATAAATCTTAATACACACTCAATCAATTCATGATTTTCCATACATAATCAATCCATTCATGATTTATGCAAATGCAAAGAGACCGACACAACGACTCTATGCAAATGCGGTACCATCCATCCATCATTTCTCATCACTAGTTCACTCAGGAACTATTGGAACCATCGCTTGTTACTTAGTGTAACTCCCCGTCGAGCAAACGATGTTCCCCGTCGCTTTCGGTCCTCTTGGTATAAGGCTCACGACGTTTATGGATCGCTTTCAGTCCTCTTTGTATAAGGCTCACGATCTGATCGCTTTCGGTCCTCTTTGTATAAGGCTCACGATCGTCTATAATCATTGCTTTCAGTCCTCTCAGTATAAGGCTCACGATGTTATAGCAGATTCCCTGTGGAATCGTTTCGTCGCTCACACCCACTAGGGCACACGACATCACAAGAATGCATATCATGATGCTTGGCATACAATGACTCATGACATTCAAATGCACACATATACACATCCATAATCATGCATATATCATCAAATACAACATATTGCATTTACTTGCCCTTAGGCCACAAACCATCATCACAACATCTTATCACACGCATTTTCATCACAAAACAGCACACAAGTCATACAATACCCATATCAACAGCACATTGCATGATACACATCAATTACTCACAATTACAATGACAAAAGTCGACAAAATGACACTATTCCAAATTTATAACATAATTAAATCGGCCAACAATCTCTAAACCATTTTAATAAGAAAGTACATTTTATTAGCTTTCCAACGATACCAAGAATGTTCAAAACGGATAATTGGAACACAAGTTAAGGAATAAAAAAGAAAAGGAATCGCGAAAACAAAACATTCTGCACTCTCACTTGCCATACGCGTATTGCCCTGAGCCATACGGGTATTGCCTTGCTCGCTCGCCCATCCATACGTGTATTGCCCAAAGTGATACGCGTATGGGCAGAGACTGATTTCCCTATAAATTCCACTAAAAATCCAATACGCGTATACATGGTAAAAACAACCAAAACACATACATAAACAACACATATACATACACAAGCAAGATATAATTGAAACTTCTCACCCTTACCCGATTAATCGCGCTTGAACGGATGAATTCTCGATTTTCCTCTTCTCCTCTTTTTCCCTTCTCTTCCTTTCTCTCTTCTCTTTTTCTTTCTCTCATTTTTCCTTTCTTTTCTCTCTTTTTCTCTCCACTTTCTATTTTATGAAAAATACCCACGCCAAAAGACCAAAATACCCCTATTCTCAGATATCTCGCAAACGCTCTCAAAACGCGGTAAAACATAAACATACCGATGAAATATATTTCAGGAAATAAAAGTTGAAAATAAATTATAATTTAATGCAAATATTTTATCTATCAGAGAAAGTAACCAATTAATTCAATTAGCAGGTAAAATACAATAAATTCACACATTTCACAAAATTCACATAAATGAAATAAATAAATACAATTAAACAAATCGGGGCGTTACAACTCTCCCTCACTTAGACATTTTCGTCCTCGAAAATATACTGATACGAACAACTTGGGATACGACTCTCGCAGCCGACTAACAAACCAACATGCCAACCAAAGGCACCCCACGAACAACAAAACTGACAAACCACCCCGCTAACAGCAACAACACCAACGACACGACAACGACGACAACTACAACGACAAGATGCAAAGCTCATACAATGCACTTGACGACCAACTCACAACTCAAAGAATACCCAAGTTACGAACACACACAGGTTCACTATTGAACCGAAACACAACAAGATCATTACCACCACCGTAGGTAACACTCCTCTAATTCACCACAGGAATTAGCTACTCGCACTCGACCCAACACGATAGGAACGAGGCAACAACACAAACAAGAACACAAGTTCCACGACCCAACATCGTCTCAACAACATCAACAAAACCAGGATACCAAACATAACATCAATACAACAACGTTGTGATTCACCCGCCAAACATGTAACCAAAACATCCATCTACATATTAGTACATGATTAATATTGAAACCTTCCACCTAACACGTCCATTCTGAAATGTCCAATAGTCTCATCAGTCCTACATGTTCCCAATGTTCAACCTATGAACTCTTACAAGTCACACACGCATATACGAAATATGCCACATTACGCTTCCGCTGCGTACTCTAATTACTCGAAACCATCAAAACTACAAATCTCACGTCCGACATCTAACTCTTTCTCATATTCACTAACAATCACTGTTTACTTTAATATCCCCAACCTCCCACTCAACTGTGTTATCTCACACACCAGAAACAAGTCTCAGAACTGCTCAAATAATCTTAATTCTCTGACCATCAAAACAGATATGTATAACAACTTTTGACTTAACTTTTCAGGCACAACCTTAGCTTCTCCCGAAGGATAATCAAAGCCAAATTCATAACTCTTCACTAATTCCAACCCTCCTCGTTGACTCCTACTCTATTCCTTCAGACCAAACAAGTACTCAATATTCTTGTGATTACCAAACACTTTGAACCTAGAACCATAAAGATAATACCTCCAAATATTCCAACACAATACAACCGCAACCAATTCCAAATCCAAAATAGTATAGACCTTTTTATGAATCCTCAATCGTCGTAAAGTATAAGCCACGACATACCCTCTTGCATTAACACACAGATTAAACTCATCAAAGACGCATCCTAATACCTCACAAATGGTTTATCAGGATCACACAAAATCAAAACTAGAGCCATAGACAACTTCTACTTCAGCTCACCAAAACTTACTCACAACGAACATCCAAAACAAACGACTCACCCTTTGCAAGTCAACTGAGATGACAGAAGTAAGAACTTAGCAAAGTCTTCCCTAGCCTGCAGTAACAACCAACTAAGCCCAAAAATTTCTAATCTCCTTAACCAACTTCGGAGTCTCTCATTGTAGAACTGCATCTACTTCCGATGGATCCATAACAATACCATCATTAGAAATCACATATCCAAGAAACTAATCTTTCTCAACCAAAAATCTCACTTGAATAACTTAGCATAACACTTCGTCTCCTTTCAACACTTGTAATTCCATTCTCAAACACTCTACTTGTTTCTCCTCTGAGTTTATAACAGATCCGAATATCCTCAAACAAAACCACCACGAACTTATCCGATCAAACATGAAAGATATGATTCATATACTCCACAACCATTACAGACGCATTACTAACACCAAATACCCTCACTGCACCTTGTAATGCCCAACCACATTCCAAAAGATATAAATCCTTAAAGCTTTAGCAAAATTTTTCACTGGGTAACTGGTTACTCACATGCAAGCTTAACCAAGTAAATAACAGCATAATTCGATGATAACAAACCTAACCAGTCACATTAAATCGACCAAAGGCTCAACTCACACAAATTCACCACTCTTATCAAACATTCCAAACAATTGCAATTTCACTCAAACTCAACCAAACCATTCCAGTCATCTTTTCATGATAGTGGACATTTATTCTCAATCGTTACCTTATTCGACTGTTAGTAATCCATACACAATTTATTCTCTTGACAGTCCAAATTCTCATAAATCCCAACATGTAGTAACCCCCAACCAAAAAGAACTCTCAAATATTACATCCACTCCTCAGGGTTTTCTCAAGATTTCCATTAAGGCTCTAAAACTCCAAAGACTCCAAACCTTACCAGAACTCTAAGTTTTGCTTTCCATAGTCTCAATACCATTATAAATATCATGCTTGTTATTCCATTCATTCACCCTTTCTTTTTGCTACTAACAAAGTTGGAGCTCCCTAAGACAACACCTTACTGTTCCATCCAAAAACACATCTGAAACCATGCACAACTGACGGCCCATCACTGTGACTTCCATGCCAATTTCCAGAACACTACCATCACAGACAAAACACACATCTTAGTCCCATCTACCAAGAGTTTTCTACTTACTTAGAAGATATAAACCTCAACTATTCACCTTCGTCCAATTAAGTTCAATCTCTACTCTCTGAGAAGCAGCCCTAAAATAAAACCCAATCATTCTCTCTCAATGACTTCCCAACTTGACCAACATATCAAAACCTCTAATCTACCTCATCTTCCGATATAAGAATCTTTATCAACTCATCAAAACAATCCGTAATCATTTTCTTAATTCCAAACAATTCCTTTCACACACTATCAAAGCTAGAAAGACACGTATATTCCATCCAACATAATTCCTGTCTACTATCAACAAGAGATTAAGGGTGATCAGTTCCTCAATTTGTCAATAGACAACCGACAATCATGATGGGGCATAAACCATCTTTACCAAACTATAATAGCATTCCTTACATCCTGTGCACAAAACTACCTAAGGCACAAACCCTTAGTTGACATAAACCTTACCTTCGCATTCCCTCCGGAACCGGGAACAACATTGTCCAAACAACACTTACAATCTTGCAATTCACAACAGACTGAGCCAGCGCTCCGCACCTGAAGCAACATGGAGAAGTACCAGCTTCTCCCCCACTTATCTCATTCTAACTCCTGCAGACAACGGAATAGAACAACCAGAAAGTACTGACAGTGTCTCACACACATATCACATACTAAGGAACAAACAACATCGACAATATTCAACTGTCACAACAACTAACTCAACAACTTGGCCGGACAGGCCGAACAGCTCTGATACCACTTTGTAACATCCCAATTCCCATCGCGAATAAATAATACATAATTAAATCAGAGTAGGTAAAAATTTATTTTTCCGACAGAAACAAGGATGCCACAATTTTAAAGAAAGAAAACACAATCCCTGCTCATAAATTTGATACATAACACAAAATGGAATAACCTCAAAGGGAAACTTTTTCCATATGAAAGGAAAGTTCAGTTATGGAATAAAGCGGAAAGATCCATAACTGTTTTGGTTTGCAAAATGAATCGTTTTATAACATCAAAATATACATACAAAGTAATACAAAATATATTCCACAAATGTATACTTATATAATAAAACGTTCCCTGACTCCCGTGTTACGTATCAGAGCAGATAGACTGACAAACGGATGGAGAACTAATCTTCACAAAAGCCTCCAAGACCACTAATCTGCAATTGCCTCAAGATTGCATAATAATATGCCAACACATAAAAGTTCACATGCATAGTTATTCTCACCACAAGCATCACACGCTAATACCTATAACATGCCACAAATACATAACATATATCGATTATACTAACATAATCACATATTCTCACATAATGCATCCCAAAGTTATCACATATGGGAACACACCACCACACCACAGATATTCACATATAACATACCATAGAGAATTAATACCATCATTGTAACTCACCACGTCTCCACAAAACCTAGCACATGGCTATACATAAAACATATCATCAACAACCAATGCATTTATCACATATGCACATCCATTTACCAATTCAAACATAAATCTCAATACACACTCAATCAATTCATGATTTTCCACACATAATCAATCCATTCATGATTTATGCAAATGCAAAGAGACCGACACAATGACTCTATGTAAATGCGGTACCATCCATCCATCATTTCTCATCACTAGTTCACTCAGGAACTATTGGAACCATCGCTTGTTACTTAGTGTAACTCCCCGTCGGGCAAACGATGTTCCCCGTCGCTTTCTGTCCTCTTGGTATAAGGCTCACGACGTTTATGGATCGCTTTCAGTCCTCTTTGTATAAGGCTCGCAATCCGATCGCTTTCGGTCCTCTTTGTATAAGGCTCACGATCGTCTATAATCATCGCTTTCAGTCCTCTCGGTATAAGGCTCACGATGTTATAGCAGATTCCCTCTGGAATCATTTCGTCGCTCACACCCACTAGGGCACACGACATCACAAGAATGCATATCATGATGCTTGGCATACAATTACTCATGACATTCAAATGCACACATATACACATCCATAATCATGCATATATCATCAAATACAACATATTGCATTTACTTGCCCTTAGGCCACAAACCATCATCACAACATCTTATCACACGCATTTTAATCACAAAATAGCACACAAGTCATACAATACCCATATCAACAGCACATTGCATGATACACATCAATTACTCACAATTACAACGACAAAAGTCGACAAAAAGACACTATTCCAAATTTACGACATAATTAAATCGTCCAACAATCTCAAAACCATTTTAATAAGAAAGTACATTTTATTAGCTTTCCAACGATACTAAGAATGTTCAAAACGGATAATCGGAAACAAGTTACGGAATCAAAAAGAAAAGGAATAGCGAAAACACAACATTCTGCACTCTCACTGGCCATACGCGTATTGCCCTGAGCCATACACGTATTGCCTTGCTCGCTCATCCATCCATACGCGTATTTCCCAAAGTGATACGCGTATAGGCATAGACTGATTTCCCCTCAAATTCCACTAAAAATCCAAAACGCGTATTGCCTCACTCCATACGCGTATTGCCCACTCCCATACGCGTAATGACTAAATTCCTTCATTGCCATACGCGTATTGCCCAACCCAATACGCGTATTGCCTTGGCTGATACGCGTATGGGCAGCGAAAACCCAGAATTTTTCCTGCATAATTTTTCTACGAATTTTCCCCCAAAAATCCCATTTTTCATCCCCAAATCCATTTTCAACAGCAAAACAAGTACCATCAATTATTCCTAAACACAGGGTAATCATACAACGCGATTTATATCGATTTCTGACAATGGTTCATCAATTTATCAATAAGGAAAACATGGTAAAAACAATCAAAACACATACATAAACAACACATATACATACACAAGCAAGATATAATTGAAACTTCTCACCCTTACCCGATTAATCGCGCTTGAAACGGATGAATTCTCGATTTTCCTCTTCTCCTCTTTTTCCCTTCTCTTCCTTTCTCTCTTCTCTTTTTCTTTCTCTCATTTTTCCTTTCTTTTCTCTCTTTTTCTCTCCACTTTCTATTTTATGAAAAATACCCACGCCAAAAGACCAAAATACCCCTATTCTCAAATATCTCGCAAACGCTCTCAAAACGCGGTAAAACATAAACATACCGATGAAAAATATTTCAGGAAATAAAAGTTGAAAAGAAATTATAATTTAATGCAAATATTTTATCTATCAGAGAAACTAACCAATTAATTCAATTAGCAGGTAAAATACAATAAATTCACACATTTCACTAAATTCACATAAATGAAATAAATAAATACAATTAAACAAATCAGGGCGTTACAGCAACTACCTCCAGTACTAGGAAAAGCTAGTTGGTTACTCTCTCTTTTAGCAGTCAAAACTAGATCCCCATAGGATTACCAGACACATTTTTGCCTCCTCTTGGGTTAATTCAATATGGAACAAAGAGAAAAGCAGCATTCTCGGTGAACCTTTACTCAAACTGTCACCCCTAGAAATTGTCAAAGAAATTCTATTCCCCTAGAGATGAATTATTCTCGGTGAAACTTCTCTTGAATTTCTTCAAACCTCAGAACGGTTCACTAAACGAATTATTCTCGGTGAAACTTTTCTTGAACTTTCTTTGGTTTGGTCCCAACGGGCTTTTTAAAAGCATTAAGTCTTCGAACTGCTCACTAGATGATCTATTTTCGGTGAATAGCATCTCCTGACCTTTCTTAGATTTGGTCCCACGGCTTCCTAAAAGCATCTACGCCTTCTCTTGGGCTTCGTACAAATTGTCCCGACGACTTCTTAAAAGTTTTTCTCGCCTTCTCTTGGAACATGTCCACTAAGTTTGATTTAGGTCAAGGACTTGTTTACATAGAGGATCGCACAGTTCGAAATTCATCTGACCAAAAGTCAACTGTGCACCAAAGTCAACTTTGACTTTTTGAGTTTTTTCACAATTATGGTTCCTTGACCCTAAAATGATGTTAATGTGTGATTTGAATCATCATTCATCAAGAAAAATCAAAGAAAGTGGGATAACTTGCAAAAGGGGTAACCATAAAAACTTAGAATTTTTCTAAGTTATGGAACAAAGTGGTTAGGGTACCAACTTCCAAGGATCATAACTTGAGATCCAAGCAACCATTCTGAGTGATCCAAAGATGAATTTGTAGCTCTCATGACATACTTTAAAAGTGTCAACTACACCTCATTCCAATTCCTCATGGATTTTAAGTTATGGATTGATCAAAATGGCTGAAAACCCAAAATTACCATTTTTCCAACACTTAGTGAAATTTTCACTAAGTTAGAATCTGCCTTATTTTTTCCCAAAAGTAGAGGCATTTTTTAATGTTATTCAGATTGGATCAAAATCAAAGTTGGACATCATATCAAAATAGAATACATCAGTTTTCCAAATTGTCCAAGAACTCCCTCAAATTCAATCTGAGCTAAGAGATACAATGCCGTGAACATGTCGTGATGCAAACTGTCATGCAAGACAGGTTTGTGCATCATGGCTTGATTTGTGCAAGTTGAGCCATTCCAAGCCTTGTCACCATTTTGGACACATCCGAGGATAAAACAAAAGGAGTTTGATCTGATCTCCAAGCCTCCCAAGTCCATGGAGCTACATTAGCCATAACAAACCTAAAAATCCTAAAGGGAACAAAATTCCAATTTTGTTTCCAAGCCATCAATGGGTGCACCAAGGTGGCATGAATGAAGCCTCATCAAACTGAGTTCAGTCAAGCCTTATCCAAGGACTAAGGAACCACAACCCTGTGCCCTAACCTCTAGTCAATGGCTAGAGGAGACTAATGATTCACGTTGGATCAAACTTGCCAAACAACTGTACCAGTTGCCATTCACTATTGCTTGCAAAACAAACTTGACACACTATAAATAGACCTCATTTGTGTCCAGTTTAAGTACACCAAAGCACAACAACAGATGCATTCCTCAAAATCACCTCTTTCACTCCAATTTTGCCTTCCAAAGCAAGGTACTATCGGGTTTTGAGTTTGGGCACCATTCCAACCAAACCAATCACTCACACACCTCATAAACATCATATGCGAGCTGATCAAACTCTCCTTTGTGACCTGTAACACAAAAATCACAAATTCACCTCTCAAAACCTCAAATTTGGTGTTTTTGGCACTTTTCAAGCCAAGTCTTGATTCAGTCACTTTCAAAACCAGATAAAGCCTCAAACACACTCCAAATATCATCCTTGAACTGTCCCAAGTGGTTTCCCTAATCTAGAACACCATTTGAGAGAGTTGTCATTTTGGCCACTTTTACCCCTTTTGCAAGAAACAACTCTAACTTGTTCTTGAGGATTCCAGCTGTTAGTGATCATTCTAAAAGCTTCTAAGGGATCATTTGAGAGGGTCTAAAGCATCGAATCATTTCTGGAACACACACCTTGGCAGATTGCACAAAAGCTCCAAAAGAGGTAAGTATCTCAACTTGAACTTTCTGAAATATGCATTGCTTTGAGGTCCACTGATCATATACATCATATACATGTTTTACTTGTTGTGTTTGCATCAATTTACCATATAATTCATGCCTGTATCTAGAGGTAGCACAGAAAATGCAAATACAAGCCATTTTCAAAACCACTATCGGGTTTTGAGTTAGGAGCATGATTTGAAAAAACCACCACCACCATTGGATTCCTTGTGAAATTCTGGTCAGGATAGACCTAAATTTTGTCCCAATCCATGGAGAAATGAGAAAGTTACAAGCTTCACGTTTTTGGCCAAAATCTTGCCTTGCCTTGCCTTGGCCAAGACAAAAACACACCTTGCCTTATGTATTTCTAAGCTGGGTTTGATACACGGATGTATCACCACCCTAGTGGTAGAAGGCGCGCGCTGCACACACAAGGTCTGGGGTTCGAATCCCCCTCGCCCCAGACCCTATTTTTATCACTTTTTCCAAAATTTTTAATATTTGTCATATTATTATTAATGTTTTGAAAAATTAATTTCTCTTTCATTTTTAATTATTTTTTATTTGTTCTTTTTGCAAAAATTCACAAAAACATTAAAATATTTTATTCCATGAAAAAATCACAAAAATATTATTTATTTCATATATTTGATATTTTTATAAAGAATTACTTTTTATTTGTTTTAAAGCATTAAAAATATTTCTTTTTCTTGGTGCAAATGATTTTTAAATTATCCTATGATCAAAGCATGATTTTTCAAGTATAAATCCAAGATCACAACTTTTTTTCACCTATTTTTTAATTTTAATTGAATTTTTATTCAATTAAAATACATTTAGAAACAAAAATAAGGGTTTTGATCATTACCACCCTATCAAATCTTTTTCAAACACTCATGGGCCTCTAATAGAGTGTAAGACCCAACCCTTTTTTTTAAACCAAAATAGTTTGGGCCTCAGTCGTTGTATAAGACCCACTGTGTTTTCAAAAACTTCGGCGCGATCACCATTTTCAAACAAAAACTTGGGCTTCTCCTAGAGCTGTAAGCCCCATTCCTTTTTCTTAAAACTCTTTTTGGGCCTCTTGAGGGGTATAAGACCCATCCCTTTGTACAAAAAACTTTTTGGGCCTCACTCATTGTATAAGTCCCTCTGTACAAATTCAAAACAACGGTACAATCACTGTTGAATCTTGGGCTTCTCCTCGAGATATAAGTCCCAACCTCTTTTCAAAATACTTTCTCCTTTGATTTTGAATTCAATTATGCAACTGTTATTTAAGCTTTCTTTGTTGTACAACTAACAAAACAGCATGGAAGCTCTACAACCGAGTAAGTGTTTACCTGCTTTCTTTACCCGCTTTAATATATATATCTGTATTGTGAGAAGCGGCGCATGGTTAGTCTTCTTTCATTCTCCTTTATCAGCTTTCATATATATATATATATATATATATATATATATATATATATATATATATATATATATATATGGGTTATTTATATGAAACCCGCCTGCCATATGAGCGTGTTTCGTTTTACCCCCCCCCCACCGTTGCCATAGGCAGGTTTAGGCAACGCTTTTTTTGAAAAAACCGTTGCCAAAAGGCATGGAGGGGGGGGAAAGCAAAATTCGCTCATATGGCAGGGGGTTTCATATAAATAACCCTATATATATATATATATATATATATATATATATATATATATATATATATATATATATCTGTATTGTGGGAAGCTGCGCATGGTTAGTCTTCTTTCATAACTTCTTTAAATACTTGTCATATATCCACTATATATATACTAGTATAGATATTCAGAGTTTTCCCCGGCAACTACGTCCAGTACTAGGTAAAGCCAGTTGGTTACTCTCTCATTTAGTAGTCAAAACTAGATCTCCATAGGATAACCAGACACAGTCTTGCCTCCTCTTGGGTTAATTCAATATGGAACAAAGAGAGAAGCAGCATTCTCGGTGAACCTTTTCTCAGACTGTCACCCCTATAAATTGTCAAAGAAATTCTATTCCCCCAGAGATGAATTATTCTCGGTGAAACTTCTCTTGAATTTCTTCAAACCTCAGAACTGTTCACTAAACGAATTATTCTCGGTGAAACTTTTCTTGAACTTTCTTTGGTTTGGTCCCAACGGGCTTCTTAAAAGCATTAAGTCTTCGAACTGCTCACTAGATGATCTATTCTCGGTGAATAACATCTCTTGACCTTTCTTAGATTTGGTCCCACGCCTTTCTAAAAGCATATACGCCTTCTCTTGGGCTTCGTACAAATTGTCCTGACGACTTCTTATAAGTTTTTCTCACCTTCTCTTGGGCTTCGTACAAATTATCCCGATCGACCTCCTAGAGGTATAGGAACAGAAATTAGTCATCTCTCTCGCTAGAGCAGTCCTTTCCTTTGAGTCTTATCTCATACCAGTTTAAGGGTTGACCTTCATCCCTTAAACATTTGCCTCCTCTTGGGCATCGTACAAGGACTAACCCGACAGACTTGGATAGTCTCCTACATACTTGAGTCTCAAAGACATTCTCAAGCTCCTTCGGCAGTCCAAAGAAATCCTGATCAGTTGATCCATCTCCCCCCGAGATAAAGGACCCGTCGTTTTTAACCTTATCTTAGATTTCCCCAGCCAGGGTCAAAAAGGCCACAGCGTCATCAGAACCTCATGGTATCTGACATCTCAACTCTTTTGCAATCCTCAGCGAGAGTTGATTCCCCACTTTGGACCTGCACCGGGATCCCAAGGATCCCTAGCAGAAAGTATAGCCTCCTCTTAGGCTTTGTATAATGATTTATCCTCAGCTTAGTCGGCCTCCCCTTGGGCTTTATGTAATGATCCTCCCTAGCGGAGTTAACCTTTTTAGACTCTCTTATTGAGTCAAACTTTTCTACACTCCCTTGTTGAGTCAGATCCCCTTTTCGCCTTCATCTTGGGCATTGTACAAGATACATATCCATATCTTTTTTCGCCTCCATCTTGGGCATCGTACAAGATACAAAACCTGTTCACCTCCATCTTGGGCATTGTACAAGATACCATATTCCCCAAAGAGTCAGTCTCTTTTCATACCAATTAACCTTTTAGCTTCAAACCTTGGGCTTTGATCAAGGCACACAAAAATCAACAAATTCCCCTTTAGAGATAACAAATTCTCTCCCTCTCAAACCGTTTTTGCTTCATATCTTGGGCTTAGAACAAGATACCAAATATCCCTTTACTCTCTGTGGAGGGAACTACGATTGCTCTGATTTCCCTGTTTCATTCAAACGGGAATACGTAGGCATAAGATTGCAAAATCTTAGCGAGCACACCAAAACAAAACAAAACCTTAGGTCCAGCACCTTACCAAAAACATCAACTCACTCACTCATCTTTCCCAGAAATTTCCCAACCCATCAGCAGACAAACACTATCAATTACCAAAGCATCATTTTGAGCTTAAACATCCTGTGGATAACCACATATAGGATGGGTAATTAACAACTACCCATTGTCTAACCTGACCCCGAACTCCCTAATCTCTTTTTAGCATTTGTTCAGTGTAACATCCACGAGCAAGGTTAGTTTTAGATAGCTTCCCTTTCCCTTCCAGCTTCACGAGATAAATAAGAAATCAGAAAGTAGCACCCCTCTGTTGGGGAGTCATTTTCTTTGTTTAGGACTAGGATTATAGAGGTCTAGGACATTTAAGACAAATATATATACTGCTTTTCCTAATTGATATCTGTGTTTATTTTTTTGCTAATGGGAATGCGTGTGATGCCGCATGTGGAAAGTTGAGTATACACCTAAGATAGGTCATGGCAAAACGAGTAATCTTAAAGGGAGTGACTCCTAAATAAGAGACCTCGGTCGACCATCAAATCAGTGGAGGCACTCTTTTTCGGATCCTGCCTATACGACTTCGGTTGTTGAAAGTAGATCGTTAGATAGGGTTGTCAAAGAAGTTGAGGATTTAGTAGACTACAACCATTTAGTAGTGCGGAAGCTATCAGAAATAGTTGTCATGCGATACTACCCTCATTTGAGATTTCTCTAAGATATCGCAGCTCGCTGGCGATCCGCTTGCTGTTGTCATCCCAAGATGGGTCAACGATTTTGAGAGACAGGTACAAAAATCACCATAGTATAAACCTTTGGGGATGGGTAGAGCCTTGACTTCATGACACCGACCCTATGACCCCATGTTTTTTCTATGTTTTTGTGTGCTGCATTCATGCATTCAAGTAAGGAGCCCGATGTTTTGTCTTTTACTTCATTAGGAGAAAGGCAAACATACATTCATACAGTAGATGGATCGATTAAAGAACCAATTAGATCACTTCTTTAATTTGGGATGATGGTGTACATCAAGTAAGTAGCCCTATAATTATATATATGATAAACGAGCAGAGAAAGATAAAAAACTCCATATTTTAATTTTCGAGCTGTTGTCATTATTGTTGTTGTTTTTGTTATTCTTTTTATTTTGATTTTGATTTTACTTAGGTATAGGCACTTGTATTTTCCAACTTTGTATCATTTTTGTGTGCTCCATCGATCTGAGCAATTGTAATACTTGTAAGATATTCAGTTTTTTTTAATATATGAATTTTGTTGTGAAAAAAATATTTGTTTTGTTAGGTATACATATGTAATTGTAATTGTAATCAATTTTGTTTCATAAAAAGTGTAATTGTGATCTCTTAGTTATAAAATTCAGTAAATAGCAGACACATTATTAGGTAATGATGTTAAGTGGGGTAATTAAATGTAATTGTGAGGGAAATAGAGAAGGAATGTTGAGTATTCTCTAAAAATACAATATAAAAATATTAATGAGGGAATTTGTGATAAAATAAAGACCTCGCAAAGTTTTTCTCACAAAAACGCTCGCAAAAGTGATTATTTTAATTTTGATATGTATCTTCAGATTTTCTATGCTCTATTCTAAATTATTTGGAGTGATGCACAAACCATTTGTTATGATGAGTGTTGAAATAATATATATATATATATATATATATATATATATATATATATATATATATATATATATATAACCATTTTTGATTTTTGATTTTAATACAAAAGAATGTGCGCGCGTGCACAAGTGTATGTAATAGTATGATTCTAAGATGGAGTAATATAAAAAGAATATTTTATTCTCAATTTTTAAAATATGCCAGGTAAAAAATGGATATATGTGGAAATTTATGAATCTCATACACATTGAAATAAAAGATATAGAAAAAGACCATGAATATTGCACTCAGGCGCGAAAGAATAATTCCAATACAATTCCAGCTGATGGAAACCCACCTCTAGATTTTCCTTTTCCTAAGCCTAACATCTTAGCATGCTCAATAGGATTTCCAGCGGTAGTTGAGGTTGCATATGTTCCATGACCCGAAAAATATATGGGACGAGTCATCTTTGTTTCATCGTCGATGCATATGTTCCATGACCCGAAAAATCTATGGGGTGTCTATATATATATATATATATATATATATATATATATATATATATATATATATATATTGATTTGAAGGTTTTAGTTATGAGACTTTTTTTTTAATATATATCAAAATATTTGTTATTTTATTGTTTCTTTATATGAAGAAAGAGATATTTAATTGTTAAGCTTTTGTTCATCTTGATTTAAAAAAAAATGATATATTTGAATCAAACTTTTTTTTGGGTATATTTTCGTTACAATAAGTTGACAAACGGTAGTAAATATAAGATTCCAATGTGTTTAAATATTCTTTCTATATTTAGAAACAGAAAAAAAAACAAATTGGTTATAGGAGTCACATCATGTAATTATGTAAAATACTTTTTTTTTTAAGACTCACTAACAAAATCTTTATATATTCACCACGATCATAGAGCTTCGCCAAACCAAAATCACCTACTTTCAGATTTACGAGTGGTTTATCGCACCATCGACGACTGAAACTACTTTCAGATATGAGTGGTTTAAACACCATATGAAGGTGTATTTCTACGAACGATTTATCATAGTGCAAGTGATAATCGTATTTTTGAACATGCTGTTTTATCCTGGAGACGTCGTCGAAATGTGACTGCATTGCATAATTTTGACAATACGATGAAACGTTTTAAAGAAAGCGACCTAGTACGCGACTCGTCTCGATAATTTTCTTTGTGGCAATTTTTTTCAAAACCGAAATACAACAAAATATTTATATATTCACCACGATCATAAAGCTTCGCCAAACCAAAATCACCTAACCTCGGATTCATCTCATAATCCATAAGCACATTCCCAACTTTCAGATTCCTCATGCAAATAAACTAAGCCCAAAAGTCACACCTTTTATGATCCCATACCTCTCTTCCCATTTCAACATTCTTCAATTGTAGTGTTTTAGATTCTCCATTGATTTTGAAGCTCCAACCTAATATATACTGTGAGCTAGAGAGAAACCCTATTGAAGAACAAAACCCAACATACATAGTTTCTTGAACTTGTTTACTCGTTGACCCATCAGTAAAATAGTAACATGCTTTGACTCATTTGTTTGATACCAACATTTCTAAAATTTCAAGATTATTAAATACGAACCATTTTTTTCTAGCGTGACATTGAACTGCAAATTTTCATTCAGTCTCTTTCTTTTTAGTGTTACTCTTACTTCAATATTTATATACTCATTTTCCCAAGACCATTTGAAGGTAAATAGTTACACTTCATCTTTTTTATTTTATTTTATGATATTTATTTTTGTTGACTAAAAATAATTAATTTTAATAAACATATGTTGTTATGTAAATGCATACTTACATAATCTATACCAGATATATGAAAGATGAAATTTCAACATTGCTTCATTACAAATATCTTCTGCAACAAACTTCTGATAGGTCGCATAGTTTTTATGATATATTTATTTCTTACAGTTACATGCAATTTAATATTTTCTTTGATAAGGCTCTGATAGTTTATTTTAATTTTTTTTTGTTACATCTCATTTATATTTGATCATAATTAAATATGAAATTAGTCATAAAAATATATTATTATATAATTTACCAGTCAAGAGCCAAAACCTATACTGCATTATTACAAACCCAGCCTTGGCGGCTTTGTAGTAAACTAACCAAGGCAGGAGTGGATAGAATGGCAGGTATGTAGTCACTAATTTTTAAAATTTGAAAACCAATTATATTTTTTCTTTATAGTAATAATTGTATGTGTAATTATGAAAATTGATATTGTAGGATTGGATGGAGTGGTGGCTATCTTTCCTAATAAAAAGAGACCTCCCCTTACAACAAAATTCTTGGATTTTATTGGTCTTCCAATGAACGTGAAAAGAGGATCTTATGAATCCGATGTGATCATTGGAGTAATAGATTCTGGAATTTGGCCAGAATCAGAGAGTTTTAATGATAAAGACTTTGATCCACCGCCAAGTAAATGGAAAGGAGTTTGTCAAACCACTAATTTCCCATGCAACAAGTAAGATGTATTTTTATAACTCATCTTCAAATACTTAATTTACACTAGAGTATAATACAAACAATTGTTGATATACATGTTTTTCTTTGTAGTAAGATAATTGGCGCTAGATATATATAACCATTTTGATTTTTTATTTTAATACAAAAAAATGTGTGCGCGTGCACAAGTGTAAGTAATAGTATGATTCTAAGATGAAGTAATATAAAAGAATACTGTATTCTCAATTTTTAAAATATGCCAGGTAAAAAATGGATATATGTGGAAATTTATAAATCTCATACACATTGATTTAATAAATATAGAAAAAGAACATGAATATTGTAACACCCATATATAACAACATACATCAAAGCATATATATTATACATGAATCCAAGTATTTGGTACTGAAATACCATAAGTTCCTAGTTAACACATTATATACATTAAATGCCCTCAATACAAAGTTCTAAAATCTACGGCATAACATATACAAGATGTCCCAAAATACACTAAGAACTAGATCAATACAATGATCTCAAAATAAAATGCCACAGCGGAAGCCATGCCATCTCAAAAGCTATGATCCGTAAGGAAAAGTCAAACCACTTTGTCCTTACCCTTCGCCGAACCTGTAGTACCTGTGATGTAAACAACGTGAGGTGAGATACATCAAATCTTAGTGAGTTCGCTATCTTATAGTCCTCTCGGCTCTACAAGGTTCTAACAAACCTAACTCAAGTCAAAAGGGAAGGGGTATCCAGAGTAATTAAAATATGAGATATTACAAATATTGCACTAAGGTGGGGATGAATAATTCCAATGCAATTCCAGCAGATGGAAACCCGCCTCTAGATTTTCTTTTTCCTAAGCCTAACATATTAGCATTCTCAATAGACTTTCCAGCGGCAGTTGATGTTGCATGTGTTCCATGACCCAAAAAATCTATGGGACGAGACATCTTTTTTTTTCATATAATATCTTAGGCCAAGTAACTTATTATACAAAACACACACACACACACACACACACACACACATATATATATATATATATATATATATATATATATATATTGACTTGAAGGTTTAAGTTATGATACTTTTTTTTAACATATGTCAAAATATTTGTTATTCTATTGTTTCTTTATATAAAGAAAGAGATTTTTAATTGTTAAGCTTTTGTTCATCTTGATATTAAAAAAAATTGATATATTTGAATAAAACTTTTTATGGGTATATTTTGGTTACAATAAGTTGACAAATGGTAGTAAATATAAGACTCAAATGTGTTTAAATATTCCTTTTTATATTTAGAAACAAGAATAACAAATGGTTGTAGGAGTCACATCATGTAATTATGTAAAGTACTTTTTCTTTTAAGACTCACTAACAAAATCTTTATATATTCATCACGATCATAAAGTTTATCCAAACCAAAATCACCTAACCTCAGATTCATCTCACAATCCACAAGCACATTTTCAGCTTTCAGATTCCTCATGCAAATAAACTAAGCCCAAAAGCCACACCTTTATGATCCTACACCTCTCTTTTCATTTCAACATTCTTCAATTGTAGTGTTTTGGATTCTCCATTGGTTTTGAAGCTCTAACCAGTTGGAAAACTTGATGTGAATTTGAAGGGTTATCCGATTAATTAATGGAAGTCAATTCTATTTGTTTATGTCGAAATTAAATAATTAATATTAATTAATTATTAATTAATAATTGTAATGAGTCACTCATCAAAACGTAGTCTTAACCTATTTTTGATTGAATAACTCCCTCCCACTTTTTTCTCTCAACTCTCTCACTATTTCCTCTAGACTCTTCCACTATTTTCTCTCCATCATATTAGTTCCTTAGATATAACTTGAATCTCTTGTATAATCAGTAAAATAGTAACATGCTTTGACTCATTTTTTGATACCAACATTTTTAAAATTTCAAGTTTATTAATTTTTAACCATTGTTTTTCTAGCATGACAATTGACTGCAAATTTTCATTCAGTCTCTTGCTTTTTAGTGTTACTCATACTTCAATTTTCTTATACTCATCTTTCCAATACCATTTGAAGGTAAATAATTACACTTCATCTGTTTTTATAAAAATTTTATGATATATATTTTTGTTTACTAATAAAAATTATTTTTCATATTTCTCATTAATATTTGTTATTTTGTATATGCAGACGTACATTATAACACCCATATATAATATCATACATCAATGCATAAATACTATACATGAATCCAAGTGTTTGGTACTGAAATATACAAGTTCCTAGTAACACATTACACATATAAATGCCTAAAAAGTCGTAAACAAAACTAAGGCATGTTATATATACAAGATGTTCCAAAAGATAAAACTAAGAACTAGATCAACAATGATCTCAAAAAAAATCTTCACAACGGAAGCCTTGCCACACAAAAGCTACGATCCGTAAGGAAAAGTCAAACAACCTTGTCCTTACCCTTCGCCGAACCTGTAGTACCTGTGATGTAAACCACAACGTGGGGTGAGATACATCAAATCTTTGTGAGTTTACTATCTTATAAGTCCTCTCGGCTTTACATGGTTCTAGTAAACCTAACTCAAGTCAAAGGGAAGGGAAGTGACTACTCACACACACTATATGGATCCATGTTCGTGAGTCTCGTTAACTCACCATATCACAAATAGATAACCTTACCAAGGCATCCCCTTTTCCCATCCTCTTCTACGTCTAGAAGTCGACCCGAGTCATGGATCCTTGTCATTTACTTGACATACGAAATGGATTCGGGAACAACGGCCTGTTAGCCATGAACCGTCACTTCACATGGCCTGTTAACCATCATAAGTCTCTACCCTTGGGTTCCATTCGTACTACACACGAGAATCAAACCTTTCAAGTAATGGTGCATACGTTTCAGAGGAGCTCGAGACCCATGAAACTACACCCAAGATACATGGTTACGATTACGTGATCACAAACACACAAATATGATTGTATTCGACAATCACAAGGCCACATTCGCCTTAAGACCTCTTTGTCTTTTCTCAAAACACACACAATTAACATGATCCATACGAGTGTAATTATTTCCATACCATTCGGTAATAGACGCACGCCTCGGCCCCGTACGCACGAGCGTCGTCACTACGTTGTTCAACAAATTCCTAGCCGTTACTAGGTTCTAACATAGTTCAATGGTAATATTCCTCACCCCACCTATTTCATATTTTAACATGCATATACTCTCAAACATGCTTAACAATAAGAGAAAATAGGTAAACCATAAGTCAATTGCATAATAGAATCACATAAACAACATATCATATATCATTGTTAGTTCTTGGATTGGCAAGAATTTTGGTAAAATAATGTTGATCAATGTTGATGTCTTGTGTCTGATGTCTTAACATTAGTGAATGTTAAGTTGTCGAAGAGTTAAAGTTCTGAACACTGATGTCACATGCGGTGTCTTAACATCAGATAGTAGAACATTAAAACATCAGGTTATGATGTTTTTAGGGCTGAGCGTGTTAGCTTGATTTTGGGAGAGCTGTTAGAGTTTTTGGATGCGAATATCTTGGAGAAGATATGTTCTGTTGCAAACAGATTTGATGCAGATTTGTTGGAGATGTTTAAGGGCTGAAGATTATTAAAGATTTGGAGATAAAATCTGTTTTAAATTCAGTTTTAAATAACAAATCAGATCAGATATTGTAGGAAGTCCAAGCCCAAGTCAGAGTTCTATATAAAGCGCCTCAACCCTTGATGAAAGATAACGAAGAAAGAGAGCTAAAGACTGAGTGTCATTTGTGTCTTCGTGTGTATTTTGTAAACCATTCATGTTGAATTGGTGTTATTGTTTTTGAGTTGTAATTGATATCTCTAGAGCTGTTAAGCAAGAGAGTTTTTGTTCTTGATCAAAGCTGTGAAGCAGAATCAAGGTGAGTTTGAATTGTATCACTGAGGTGATTTAGGGAGTGAGTGGTTTCTCATATCTAAGTGGTTTCGTAGGTAGAAGGTTCATTGGGTAGTGATTAAGTTTAGTAGATGTCAACTGGGATTGTTGAGTCTGTAAATTAATACTACTAATAGTGAAATTCCTCCCTGGCTTGGTAGCCCCCAGACGTAGGTAGTTAGACCGAACTGAGTGAACAATTCATTGTGTCCTTTACTGCTTGTTATTGCATTGTCTATAGCAGATTGTGTTGTTGTGACATCACACTTAACATCACACATCTGATACCAGAATTTCAATTGGTATCAGAGCAGGCATCCTGCTCTGCATCTGGGTGAGATCTAGGGCTGATACTTTCTGGTAAGATGGACAAGGAAGTTGGTGGATTTGTGAATAGACCCCCTATTCTGGATGGCTCTAATTATGATTATTGCAAACCAAGGATGGTTACCTTTTTGATGTCCTTGGACAACAGGGCTTGGAAGGATGTGTTAAAAGAGTGGAAGCACCCTGTTATTATTGATAAAGAAGGAAACACCAAGATGAAACCTGAAGAAGAGTGGACCAAGGAAGAGGATGAGCTAGCACTTGGCAATTCTAAGGCCTTGAATGCCATCTTTAATGGGATTGATAAAAACATCTGCAGGTTGGTAAACACTTGTGAAGTGGCAAAGGATGCTTAGGACATTTTAAAGACTACTCATGAAGGAACTTCAAAGGTTAAGATGTCAAGACTTCAACTTCTGACATCAAAGTTTGAAAGTCTAAAGATGAAGGAAGATGAAACTATTCATGATTTTCACATGAATATTCTTGAGCTGTCCAATGCATCTAGTGCTCTTGGAGAGAAGATGACTGAAGAAAAGCTGGTGAGGAAAATTCTTAGATCCCTTCCCAAGAGATATAAGATGAAGGTGACTGCAATTGAAGAAGCTCAAGACATCAGCAAAATGAGGGTTGATGAGCTAATTGGATCTCTTCAAACTTTTGAGTTAGGGTTGAGTGAAGAGGAACCTGAAAAGAAGACCAAGAGTATAGCTTTGGTATCTAATACTCAAGAAGAGAAGAAAGGGAATGGTGTTAAGTCTCAGGAGGAGCTGTCTCAGGCTATTGTTCTGTTGGGAAGACAGTTTAACAAGGTGTTTAAGAGGATGAATAGAAACTACAAACCTAATGTTAAGAACATCTCCTCTGACATCAACAAGTCAAAAGAAAAGGATGAAGAGAAGAATATTCAAGACAAAGGAGTTCAATGCTTTGAGTGTGAAGGCTATGGTCATGTCAAGAAAGAATGTCCTACATTCCTTAAGAAGCAGAAAAAGGGCATGGCTGTTTCCTGGTCTGATACTGACAGTGAAAGTGAAGAAGAGTCTGCCAAGCATGTTAGGCCATTGACAGAAACATGTATTTCTGATGGAGAATCTAGTGATGAGGAATTGACTTTTGAGGAGTTAGCAGCATCCTATCAAAAGTTATGTCTGAGGAGTGCAGAGGTTTATCAAGAAAGTGTGAAACAAAAGAAAAGAATAGTCCAGCTTGAGACTATTAAAGTTGATCTTGAAAATGAAGTCTTGTTAGTTAAATCTCAACTTGATCAAATGACCAAGTCTGTCAGAATGTTGAACAGCGGGTCTGATACTCTTGATAAGATTCTTCAGGCTGAAAAGGTTGCAGGAGACAAGTCTGGCTTATGATTTATTGTTTAGGAGAAAGTCTCTGGTGAAGCTAGTACTTCTGGAACCAAAAAGGACATGTCTCAACCAATGTCTCAACATAACAGAAGAAGACATAATCCTAAACCTAAGCAGGTTGTTCATCAACTTCCTCAAAATGTTGGGAAATGGTATGCTCATGGTCCTCATCATGGGAAGGGACAGGCTTCTGGAGCTAGGCAGTATATGCCTCCACAATACCATAGGAGTATGCAGACTTCTAGGTTTAACATGTTCCATCAGATGTCTCAACATCAAGGGAATATGTATGGCTTTGGACCAAATAATGCAGTGCCACATCATTATGGTAGAAGAAAGCCACATCATCATGGTAGAAGACAGCCTAAGAGACAGAATCATCACTATAGAAGACAGGCTAACTATGGAAGAAGACAGTCCCAGTACTTTGGATGGCAGCCACAGCAGTTTCATCATCAAGGTGGCAGGAAGTTTAATCACTTTAGAGAAGAGGTTAAAAGAGTTAGGTGTTTCTATTGTGGAAGTTTTGGCCACATGCAATATTCTTGCTTTAAACTGCATGGCTATCCCAAATCTGTCCATCAACCTAGACAGAATCAGAATAGGTCTAAGGTTGTTAAAAAATGGGTTCCTAAAGTTGTTGTTACATGTCTATTGGCCCACACATCTGATAGACATTCTGTTAAGGATGGTTGGTACTTTGACAGTGGCTGTTCAAAGCATATGACAGGGTTCAAAAATCATTTGGTGGATATCAAGACTTGCTCCACAAATGATGTTACTTTTGGTAATGGAGAGAAAGGGGAAGTAAAAGGAGTTGGAAAATTGAGGTGTCATGATGGACCAAATTTGGAAAATGTTCTTCTTGTCAAAGGATTGACTGCTAATTTGATTAGCATCAGTCAGCTATGTGATGAAGGATACAAGGTCAGCTACACTAAAGATGAGTGTTTAGTGACTAATGGGAAGAATGCGGTTGTTATGAAGAGAGTCAGATCCATAGATAACTGTTATCTATGGGTACCTCAAGAGTCCAGCTCATCAAGTGATGTTAAGGTTGATGTTGTGACATCAGACAGTCACATTAGCTGTGAAGACTTAAGAAGAAAATTGAGCATATTGAAGTTAGTGGCTTATGGAGTGAATTTATTAAAATTCAAAAATTTAATAGGAAATGTGTTTTGGTGGGGAAAATACATTTATTGGCTTTTAAGTGGTCCACAAAATCAGGCTCCTTACTTTAGGCTATCAGTTCCTATTGTAGCTATCACACGCTTCATCAAACACCATACCCCTAGACCGATCATCTCCTTCTCCATCAACATAAGTAGCAATCCTTCCCTGATCCTCAGTTGCTTCACTGGAACAACGTCAAAACAAGTATCATCCCCTTCAAAGAAGTCTGCTTCAAAAAGTTCTTCTCTTGAAAAAGCTAGGGTTTTGACGAAAGAGGGTTCTGCTGAAGAAGCTTTGAATATAGCACCCATCTCCATGATGGTTCCTGAATCTGGTAAGTCAAGACCTTCCAAACTTCAACCCAAAAGGCCTACACCTAAAATTGATGATAGTGAAACTAGGAGGTTAGTCACTAGCATTCTTTTTAAAGAAAAATATGCATCTGGGTCTTCCACCCCTCAAGCTGTTGAAGAGAGGGTTGATGTTGATCGTAGTCTTAATCAGATTGCCACCAAAATTTTGGATAAGGGTTTATCTGTAAAAGGAATTTCTATTCCCCTTAGACAAATGTCAGCTGAAAAGGATGACATGCAGAATGCAGATGCCAATCTTCACAGATTGGCTATTTCAGTCATTGAAGATGCAGAAGTGGAAGTTGAAGATGAAGGTGTTCATGTTGAAGAAGAAGTTGAAACCAATGTACGAACATCGCCTGATAGGGATGTTGGAGCTAGCCCTAGTGAAAATAAGAATACTGATAAGGTGGATGTGATTGATCTTTCTGATAATGAAGTGATTGGAAAAGTTGTCCCTGGTATTGCCAAAAGAATGAGGTCTAGAAGAGGGAAGTCAGCAGAGTACTCACCTAAGGAGAGACCTGGGAACAAAAAGAAGAAGTCAACTATGGTGGGACCTGCTAAGACTTGGAGCAAAGTTGCTATGAATTCCAAAAAGATAAAGGTGAGGGAGGATTCAGAGTCTGAATTTGATGTTGAGGATGATGTTCAAGACATCACTCCTATGAGAAGGTCTATATTGAAGAGAATTGTTGATAAGATTCCTGATATCCCCGTTGACAATATTTCATTCCACTATGCTAGTAGTGCATCCATGTGGAAATTTGTCTGTCAGAGAAGACTAGCGCTGGAAAGAGAACTTGGTGGAGATGCTTTGGATCTTAAGGAAGTCATTGAATTGATTAGATTTGCTGGGTTAATGAAGACCGTGTCTGGACTGTCCAAGTGCTATGATGTATTAGTCAAGGAATTTATTGTAAACATTCCTATGGCTATTAATGACAGCAGAAATATGGATTTTAGGAAGGTTTATGTAAGAGGTCAATGTGTTAATTTTTTTCCTGAGGTCATTAACACTTACCTAGGAAGGGATGAGAAGGAGTATAGAGAGTTAGAAGAAACAGACAATGCTGTGTGCAAGGAAATCACAGCAGGACAAGTGAAAGTCTGGCCTCTGAAAGGAAAATTGGCTGCCAGTTTGTTAAGTGTCAAATATGCTATTCTGCACAGAATAGGAGCAGCTAATTGGGTCCCTACCAATCACAAGACAACTATCTCTGTTGGACTGGGAAAATTGATTCATGCTGTTGGGACAAAGAGGTTATTTGATTATGGGGCTTATATATATGATCAGACTATCAAGCATGCTGCTACAAATGCAGTGAAGATGCCTATTTCCTTTCACTCTCTCATTTATGGGATCATCTTGTCACAACATCCTGATATTCTTCATTAATATGATGTGGTGTGTAAGAGGGAATCTTCCTTGTCAATCCATTATAAGCTGTTTGAAGGGAAGCATGTTCCTGACATTGTCAAGACATCAGCTTCAACATCACAACAGCCACCTACCAAAACTTGGTTGATTTCAGAATTGGAGGAGGCTTGCAAGGAGTTGGATGAAGTCATCAGAGTGAGTACTGAAAGAAAGCTAAAATTTGAAAAACTTCTCATGACTCTGAGATTGGCAGAAAAAGAAGTTGAAGCAGTCAATGCTAGCCAAAATGATAATGATTTCCAGGACAATGTTGAAGGTTCAGGTTCTGAAGAAGGTGACCGTAGCACTGAGGATGAAGATGTTGCAGCTAGTTCTGATGGTTATGATGTTGATGAAGATTAAATTGCTGTTTCTTTAGCTATTTTATATTTTTATTGTTTATTTTTGCTTCTACACTTAGTGTGCTTGCTATGTATTCTGAATATTGTTGCTTTTAAGTACTTCTGGTTTATGTTCTGTGATTTGTCTTGTCACATAATGCTGACTTTTGACTGACAATGAGAGCTACCTTAGGACTATCTGGTAGTTAGTAGGACTAACAGGTTGATGTTTGTCCAATTATGGCTAAAAAGGGGGAGAGAGTTGCCAAGGTGTGGTTGTGAAGCCTTTTTCTGATATGGTGCAGAAGTTGAGGGGGAGAGTGTATGAACAACTGTGAGCTGGTTCTTGTTTTGAGGGGGAGTTTGCCATATGCTGCTGTGAAGGCGATTTCTGCAGCTTGTTGGTTTTTGTTGCTGCTGGTTTGTGAGTTTGTGCAGCTTGTTGGAGAGGTGCTGCTAGGTGTTTTGAAAATTTATCAATTTTTATCCGCTGCTGGGTTCTTTGATCTGCTGCTTGATGTTTTGAAAATTTTTTAACATGTTGAATTGGTGTTATTGTTTTTGAGTTGTAATTGATATCTCTAGATCTGTTAAGCAAGACAGTTTATGTTCTTGATCAAAGTTGTGAAGCAGAATCAAGGTGTGTTTGAATTGTATCACTGAGGTGATTTAGGGAGTGAGTGGTTTCTCATATCTAAGTGGTTTCTTAGGTAGAAGGTTCATTGGGTAGTGATTAAGTTTAGTAGATGTCTACTGGGATTATTGAGTCTGTTAATTAATACTACTAATAGTGAAATTCCTCCCTGGCTTGGTAGCCCCCAGACGTAGGTAGTTAGACCGAACTGGGTGAACAATTCATTGTGTCCTTTACTGCTTGTTATTGCATTGTCCATAACAGATTGTGTTGTTGTGACATCACACTTAACATCATACATCTGATACCAGAATTTCAATCATTACTTTCATTCATTTGCCTCTAAATAATTTGTCCTACATCCTACCCCTAATTTACACTTTTTATTGGGTAGAGGGTCATCGTGGCTTTCTAACGGTACCAAGAACGTCCCGATCCGAGTTACGAATCAAAAGTTATGAAGGTAACAAAACTGCACAAACTGTCATGTTTGCTAGGCGAACCTCCCAGCGAGCGTTCGCTGACCTTTGCTAGGCGAAGCTCCCAGAGAGATCAATACACAAAACAGAACTAAAACGACCTAAAGTTAGCTAGGCGAACGTCGTTGGTGAACATTCGCTGACCTTCACTAGGCGAGCCTTGGAAAACTCAGAATCCTAGCAGCAATGAAAACAGAGCTTTGTGACCCAATTCTCATCCAAACCCCACCCAAACATACAAACATGCATTAACAGATGATTATACATGTCTAATGGTTATACTACACAGTTTATGCCGCATTTTAACCGTTGGATTCTTTAATTACCAAGATTAATCATTTTCTCACAATTCTAACCTAGGTTCTAATACTCAAGAAAATCTAAACCAAAGGTTTCTATCTACAACCCACCTTGAATAGATGATGATGATGAAGATTGGAAGATGATTTGATGAAGAATAGGTGATGGTTGATGACTTTGAGTTCTTGAGCTTTTCCCCTTCTTTCCTTTCCTTTCTCTCCAACTTCTTTCTATCTTTTTCTTTCTTTGCTTCAAGTGTGGAAAAAGTGTGGAAGGGAAATGATATAGCAAAATATCATCAATTAGTAACACTACTAATTGTCCAAATAGTCTCTAAAGCTCCACCAATTAAAACCTCAGAGTCAGATAATATTAATTTGATTAGCTCTGAGCTCATCGGTTTACTCTAATTATTTTATCCAATAAGTTCTCAGAGTAAACCAGAACCCAGTTGATCATACCAATATTATCCAGAGTAAAATAATTTATGGGGTATTACATACATAATCTATTCCGGATATATGAAAGATGAAATTTCAGCATTACTTCATTACAAATATTTACTGCAACAAGCTTTTGATAGGTTGCATATTCATGTTAAAGTTTTTAAATTAAAGTGTCATATATTAGCATTTTTCTTTTAGTAGAATAAAGTGCCAAATGTTAAGCAAGTGTCATTTACTCTCTGATATATTTATTTCTTACACATTGTGTTTCCGTACAATTTTAACAGCCAAGAGCCCAAACCTATACTACATTATTACAAACCCAGCCTTGGTGGCTTTGTAGCAAAACTAACCAAGGCAGAAGTGGATAGAATGGCAGGTGTGTAAACACTAATTTTAAATTTTGAAAACTAAATGATATTTATTGTTTATACTAATAATTGTATGTTTAATTACGAAAATTGATATTGTAGGATTGGATGGAGTGGTGGCTATCTTTCCGTCCTTACTACAAAATCCTGGAATTTTATTGATCTTCCAATGAACGTGAAAAGAGAATTTTATGAATCTGATGTGATCATTGGAATAATAGATTCCGGAATTTATCCAGAATCAGAGTGTTTCAATGATAAAGGCTTTGGTTCATCACCAAGCAAATGAAAAGGAGTTTGTCAAACCACTAATTTCACATGCAACAAGTACGATTTTATTTTTAAATCTCATTTTAAAATATTAATTTACAATAGAGTATAATACAAATAATTGTTGATATACATGTTTTTGTAGTAAGTTAATTGGGGCGAGATATTATGGTGCTACCGACGATAAATTAATGAACTCCCCTATAGACTTTTACGATCATGGAACACACGTAGCATCAACTGCCACTGGGAATCCAATTAAGCATGCAAGTAGGGCAGGCTTAGGAGAAGGAACATCTAGAGGTGGAGTTCCATCAGCCCGAAATGCTGTATATAAGGTGTGTGGGATTCATGCATGTGATACGAGAAGAATTCTTTATGCTTTCTATGATGCGGTGTCAGATGGAGTTGATATAATATCGGTGTCAATTAGAGGAGAAACGAAAAACAAAAATAAAATTTTTAGCGATGAACTATCGGTTGGATCCTTCCATGCAATGACTCATGGAGTCTTAACAGTGTTTTTTGGAGGAAACTTTGGTCCAACACCAGTTTCCTTAGCGAATTTATCACCATGGTCTTTTATTGTGGGTGCTGGAACTTTAAATAGAAAATTTGTAACAAGGTGAAATTACCACAAGAACGGCACACCGGAGGTGCACTATTCCAAGAACTCTGAACTTGCTTCCCTTTAAAAGATTGTTGCCTTGGTATAAATTGTTGATTTGGTCTCCCTCGGTCACTTTGATTAAACCTACTCAATTCTCCTTCTGCTTGTACCTTCTTCAAACTATGTTCAGCCACATAACACTGCCTTAACAATTCAGCATAGCTAGTGAATTCCCTCTGAGACATGCTATGTGAAATTTCAGCCCTCAAACCAAACAAAAACTGATCAATCTTCCACTTCTCATCAGGAGCATACATGGCTTTCCTAGAATAAGCAGCCATAACCTCGAACTTTTCCGCATAAGAAGCCACGGTCAAGTTACCTTGTCTCAACTGTTGAAACTCGAATTCTTTCTGAGACCTTAAGGAACTTGGAAAATACTTCTCCATAAAATTTATCTTAAACTGTTCCCATGCCTTTGATACCTCTTGAATTGTCATTAAGGTTGAAGTGCTTTCCCACCACCTCATTGAAGGACCCTTTAACAAGTAAGAAGCGAAGACCACTTTATTTTCCTCACTACACTGAACTATTAAGAAAATTCGCTCCATACCGGATATCCATTCATGCGCCTTCACCAGATCCAACCCTCCCTGATACTCCAGAGGATTCATACGAATGAAATCCCTAAAGGTCCCCCTACAGCTTCAGGAACAACCACTGGAGGATGCAGGCCACCAGCCATTTGCTGTACCATTTGTTGCACAAACCGATTTTGTTGTTGCTGCATCTGTTGCATCAATTGATACAAAGGGGCATTACCCTCATCACCTGGTGGATATTTCCCGGCTGGAGTAGTTTTCGGTCTACCACGAGTGTTTCTATGCCCGTCCGCCATGTTCCTAAATGTCATACCGATAGGATTAAGTTGATCAGGCTCAATATCATAAATATAACACGTAAGACCAATGGCGACATAACGCATATGAAACGGAAAGAAAATACCTATACTATTTTATGGCTAGGTTGAGGATACGACCTGCTCTGATACCAACTGTAACACCCATATATAATATCATACATCAACGCATAAATACTATACATGAACCCAAGTGTTTGGTACTGAAATATACAAGTTCCTAGTAACACATTATACATATAAATGCCTAAAAAGTCGTAAACAAAACTAAGGCATGTTATATATACAAGATGTTCCAAAAGATAAAACTAAGAACTAGATCAACAATGATCTCAAAAAAAAATCTTCACAATGGAAGCCTTGCCACACAAAAGCTACGACCCGTAAGGAAAAGTCAAACAACCTTGTCATTACTCTTCGTCGAACCTGTAGTACCTGTGATGTAAACAATAACGTGAGGTGAGATACATCAAATCTCAGTGAGTTTACTATCTTATAAGTCCTTTCGGCTTTACATGGTGTTAGTAAACCTAACTTAAGTCAAAGGGAAAGGAAGTGACTTTGAGTACTCACACACACTATATGGATCCATGTTCGTGAGTCTCGTTAACTCACCATATCAGAAATCGATAACCTTACCAAGGCATCCCCTTTTCCCGTCCTCTTCTATGTCTATAAGTCGACCCGAGTCATGGATCTTTATCATTTACTTGACATACGAAATGGATTCGGGAACAATGGTCTGTTAGCCGTGAACCGTCACTTCACATGGCCTGTTAACCATCACAAGTCTCTACCCTTGGGTTCCATTCGTACTACACACGGGAATCAAACCTGTCAAGTAATGGTGCATACGTTTCAGAGGAGCTCGAGACCCATGAAACTGCACCCAAGATACATGGTTACGATTACGTGATCATAAACACACAAATGTGATTGTATTCGACAATCACAAGGCCACATTCGCCTTAAGACCTCTTTGTCTTTTCTCAAAATACACACAATTAACATGATCCATACTAGTGCAATTATTTCCATACCATTCGGTAATAGACATATGCCTCGGCCCCGCACGCACGAGCGTCGTCACTACGTTATTAAACAAATTCCTAGCCATTACTAGGTTCCAACATGATTCAATGGTAATATTCCTCACCCTACCTATTTCATATTTTAAAATGCATATACTCTCAAACATGCTTAACAATAAGAGAAAATAGGTAAACCGTAAGTCAATTGCATAATAGAATCACATAAACAACATATCATATATCATTACTTTCATTCATTTGCCTCTAAATAATTTGTCCTACATCCTACCCCTAATTTTCACTTTTTATTGGGTAGAGGGTCATTGTGGCTTTCTAACGGTACCAAGAACGTCCCGATCCGAGTTACGGATCAAAAGTTATGAAGGAAACAAAACTGCACAAACTGTCATGTTCGCTAGGCGAACCTCCCAGTGAGCGTTCGCTGACCTTCGCTAGGCGAAGCTCCCAGCGAGATCAAAACACAAAACAGAACTGAAATGACCTAAAGTTTGCTAGGCAAACGTCGTTGGCGAACATTCGCTGACCTTCGCTGCCGGTTTCGCTAGGCGAACCCTCGAAAGCTGTTCGCTGGGCTTCGCCCTAGGTTTGCTAGGCGAGACCTGGAAAACTCAGAATCCCAGCAGCACTGAAAATAGAGCTTTGTGACCCAATTCTCATCCAAACCCCACCCAAACATACAAACATGAATTAACAGATGATTATACATGGGTAATGGTTATACTACACAGTTTATGCCGCATTTCAATCGTTGGATTCTTTAATTACCTAGATTAATCATTTTCTCACAATTCTAACCTAGGTTCTAATACTCAAGAAAATCTAAACCAAAGGTTTCTATCTACAACCCACCTTGAATAGATGATAATGATGCAGATTGGAAGATGATTTCATGAAGAATGGGTGATGGTTGATGACCTTGAGTTCTTGAGCTTTTCCCCTTCTTTCCTTTCCTTTCTCTCCAACTTCATTCTATCTTTTTCTTTCTTGGCTTCAAGTGTGGAAAAAGGGTGGAAGGGAAATGATATAGCAAAATATCATCAATTAGTAACACTACTAATTGTCCAAATAGTCTCTAAAGCTCCAACAATTAAAACCTCAGATAGGTTGCAACAAATATTTGTTGCAACAAGCTTTTGATAGGTTGCATATTTATGTTAAAGTTTTTAAATTATAGTGCCATATATTAGCATTTTTCTTTTAGTAGAATAAAGTGCCATATGTTAAGCAAGTGTCATTTACTCTATGATATATTTATTTCTTACATATTGTTTTTACGTACAATTTTAATAGCCAAGAGCCCAAACCTATACTACACTATTACAAACCCAGCCTTAATTGGCTTTGTAGCAAAACTAACCAAGGCAGAAGTGGATAGAATGGCAGGTGTGTAGACACTAATTTTAAAATTTGAAAACCAAATGATATTTATTGTTTATACTAATAATTGTATGTTTAATTACGAAAATTGATATTGTACGATTGGATGGAGTGGTGGCTATCTTTCCGTCCTTACTACAAAATCCTGGAATTTTATTGATCTTCCAATGAACGTGAAAAGAGAATTTTATGAATACGATGTGATCATTGGAATAATAGATTCTAGAATTTAGCCAGAATCAGAGTGTTTCAATGATAAAGGCTTTGGTTCATCACCAAGCAAATGAAAGGGAGTTTGTCAAACCACTAATTTCACATGCAACAAGTACGATTTTATTTTTAAATCTCATTTTAAAATATTAATTTACAATAGAGTATAATACAAACAATTGTTGATATACATTTTTTTTGTTGTAAGTTAATTGGGGCGAGATATTATGGTGCTACCGACAATAAATTAATGAACTCCCCTATAGACTTTTACGATCATGGAACACACGTAGAATCAACTGCCACTGGGAATCCTATTAAGCATGCAAGTAGGGCAGGCTTAGGAGAAGGAACATCTAGAGGTGGCGTTCCATCAGCCCGAATTGCTGTATATAAGGTGTGTGGGATTCATGCATGTGATACGAGAAGAATTCTTGACGCTTTCTATGATGCGGTGTCAGATGGAGTTGATATAATATCAGTGTCAATTGGAGGAGAAACGAAAAACAAAAATAAAATTTTTAACGATGAACTATCGGTTGGATCCTTCCATGCAATGACTCATGGAGTCTTAACTATGTTTTCTGGAGGAAACTTTGGTCCAACACCAGCTTCCTTAGCGAATTTATCACCATGGTCTATTATTGTGGGTGCTGGAACTTTAAATAGAAAATTTGTGACAAGGTGAAATTACCACAAGAACGGCACACTGGAGGTGCACTATTCCTAGAACTCTAAACTTGCTTCCCTTTAAAAGAAATATGAACGGTCACTTTGATTCAACCTACTCAAATCTCCTTCCGCTTGTACCTTCTTTAAACTATGTTCAGCCACATAAGACTGCGTTAACAATTCAGCATAGCTAGTGAATTCCCTCTGAGACACGCTATGTGAAATTTCAGCCCTTAAGCCAAAATACAAAGTGCGAATAAAGAAACTATGTCCTAAGCCTCCCAATCAATCTTCTCCTATCAACCTCATTGTGAGCCTCTGGTTCTCCTTCTGCAACCTCTCATTCTCAACAGCGAGCTTGACCCATTGTGACTTCCATGGTTCTGGTGGAGATGATGTGCTAGGAGAAAATAAATCTCCTTGCGCTTTCCTCTTTCTGGCAGATTCTTCTTCCTTTCTCCTGAGACTCTTCTGAAGTTCATTCATCTCAAAGTCAAGAATTTGGTACTTGTTCATCCACGCATTCCTTTCTCATTCTGCTTGAGCCAGCCAATCTTCAATTCGTCTTCATTGCTTGTGAAGAATAGGATAGGGTCTCGAGGAGCTAGTGGAATAGGATCATGACGGTCATAAGGCATCCTCAACTTGATAGCCCTTTCTTGTACCCAATGAGTGTAGGATTCCGAAGCCAAACACTCGGGTTTTCCTAAGGCAGAGATACCCCTTTTGTGAACATGACGCTAAGCTAGCGCCATCCTTTCTTTGAGCACAGGGTCTTTTTCTTCTTCAAAGAACAGACTTTCCAAGTAGATGTTGCTAGGCTTAGCTTTCATAGAGTAACCATGTTGACAACAAGCCAAATCTGGATTGTAGCTTATGCCTCCTTTTGTACCAAGAAGAGGTACATTAGCAAATCCTCCACAGCTAACAATCATATCTTTGCCTTTAAGTGTAGGGTTGTACCACTCTAGATCAGTGTTTGTGAGAGACATGATCTTTTCTGACCAAAGAAGCCCATCTTGGAGATCCCAAAAGGTCGTCGAGCAAGGTAAGTGTGAAATAAACCACTTATATAACAATGTGGCACAGAAAGTTACCATTCCTCCCTTATGAGCATTCCTCAAATGCACTGAATGGTAAGCGTCAGCAAGCAAGGTAGGGACTGTATTTCCAAGGATGAAAATCTTGATTGCCTTCATGTCAATAAAGTTGTCAATGTTTGGAAACAAGAATAACCCATAAATGAGTAGGGCCATAACAGCTTCATAATCCACCATATTCTTCATGCTAGCACAATGACGGGCTTTCTCCATTAGAAACTTGGCAGGCAAACCAAAAAGTCCTCCTTTGACAATCAAATTAGCCTTGACGTCTGACAACTTGAGGTGAGCAACCTCTGCAATGTCCTTTTCCTTAGGTGTCTTTTCCAAACCAGAGTAAGGAGGGTTTGGGGTAATAGGAATACCAACCAGAATAGCATACTCTTCAAGCGTAGGCATTCACTGATTATCTGGGAAAGTGAAACAATGGTACATGGGATCATAAAACTGCATAAGGGTGGGGAGCATCCCATCTACCATTTTTGACATCATCAGAGAGAAAATCTTCCCATACTTGTCTCAGAATGTTGGTGATTCATTGATTGGCTTACCAAGACTCTTCAGATCTTCCAATTTTGGACTGATGAAGGTGTATTTCTTTGTTTTCCTTTTTTTAGAATCCATCCTATAAAGTTTTCAAAACAAAGTTGAATTCCTTGAATATACAACATGCATATGATGTAAGAATGAATGCAACAAACACAGACAGAGGCAGATAGGCACAAAACACACAAAGAGCCTAGGTTTAAAGATCACAGGCATGGAGCCAAAGGTCTACCCATCCCAAAAGGTGTGTACTATAGGTTTTCAAACTGTAGAACAGGGTTCTTAAAAGTTCCCAGAGTCGACAGCCCATCTTTCGAATTTTATCGACTTCCCAATTGCTCGGTAATTAATAAAATTCTCAAGAGAATCTCCTCTGAGTGTAGTATCGCGTAGCAACCATTTAGGATTACTCCCTCATAGTCATCACACTATGTCTAAAACAGGCCAAGTGGGGGTAAAGGGATAACTAAAGGTCATCAGTATCTCTGGCACCAAGGTTGAAAGTAGTAACGCATTCACGATTGCTCGTTCAACATTTACCACCTCCAAGAGGGCCTCAACTGAGTGTGGACTTCAAGTTCCCTCCTTTGGGATTTCTCCCTCGAAGTTCCCTTGACTATGTCCACGGTTCCTAAATAAATGTGTTTTCTCAAGTCCGAGTTAGGACTTATCTCACCACTCAAAAGTAGCACACCCAACCCAAAGAAGAAATCAAACAGAGATACACAAATATATATAGATATATACAGATATCAAGCAAACAATACATAAACAACATAAATAAAGCAAGGTGGGCTTAACCCTAAAAAATATTTCCCCAGTGAAGTCACCATTTCTGTTGCGGTGAAAATCGGATAACAAGCTATTAATTAACTTGCATCACATTTCTTTAACAACCGACTTTGATTTATCCAAAGGAAAGGTTCAAGATCGAAGAAAACCTAAAAAGGGGAGATCTAAGGTTCGGTGGTTGGTTATACAAAGGGAATGTATTAGCACCCTAAGTATCTGTAGTACTCTACAGGAACCTCTTGCTAATGTTATGTTGTATTATGTTTGCTTGCTAAAGGTTGAAACCCTAGGGGTTAGTTTCTAAGTATACTCGACAAGGCATCGCACCTTGCGCCTACGTATCCTCGGGTGTAGAATCGGAGTATGCGTAGTTCTACTAATTAATGAACTTTTGGCTATGGTCAAAGTTCACAGAGGGAAAATGAGTGTGAGCTCATTCTAGAGTTCAAGAACTCTCTAAATCTAAGTTATAGTGATCCTAAGTTGTGGTTTATCAAAGGGGAAAGTGAGTATTCATTAGGATGAATATCACATAGAGTTTAGGAACTCTATCCTAAGGCTAGTTATGATTTCATGGCTCTCATGAGGCCAAGAAATGAGGGTCAGCTCGTATGGGGCTGCTGAGGTAAGTTGGGGGCTATGACTTAGGAGTCAACATAGATCACCTTCCTGTGGAATGGGGAAGAAATAACAGTTGTAAAATTACTAAAAGATAAAGAGTTAGGAATTCAAATATGACCATATAAAAGACATGAATAAGATAATGAGATGAGACAAAATTATGAAATCATACAAGGCTAAGATCACATATTAGATTTGATTAAACATGATAAATAGAAATAGCATGGCAAGATGAATAAGGAGGTGCCATAAGACCCTAATAAACATTACTAATTTAATCAAGAATGAAAGTCTCAATATTAAATATTTTTGTCAATTTTCTTTTATATTCAAAGACTCAATTCAATTAGAAGAATATAGCAAAAAGAAGGGAAGAAAAAGGATGAAAAATAAGCAAGTTATGGAAATTAGAAAATTTAAGTACAAACTTGAAAAATAAAACAAAGTAGTAAAAAGAAAGAAAAGGGGGACTCCTAGGGATTGAACCCAGGCCCCTTCACGTGCAGCCTAAAACCAATACCAACCAAGCTATGTGAGCGCTCTGAATAAACATAGATTGCACATGTATATATAGGAAGTGAAGCAAAATTAGGAATTAAAACAAAAGGACTGGGGCGAGGGGGATTCGAACCCCAGTCCTTGGCATGGATAACACTTATAACCCTCCTGCTGGACCAGCGGTGCTACGCCCTCATCCAGTATTAGTATGATTCAAAAAATATATTAAACAAAACGCTTCCTAAATGCCCCAAATAACCAAAACATGCGTGCGCATCCTTGCTCATCTGATTTCAAATTTACTCACTTGCTCAGCCATATTCATACGGACATAAAACACTCAAAACACAACCATTCTCAACAAAATAAAGATCTAAATTGTTCAGCAAAGAACAAGGAATACAATGATGTCTTTTATTTAAACTGAAACCTATCACATAAAACACACACAGCTGACAAAAAGGGAGGATCACAAAAGCTTGACAACAAAGGTGAAAAAGTTACAACATCAAAGCAGACATAACAAATGGATTGAAGACATTTCTGACTAACATGTTCAGAATCACAATCCTTCAATACTTCAAATTAGCACATGATAAGGCACACAAAGCATATAAGCAAGGACACAAAGTGTTTTAAATCATGACTAGTGATGATACTAGTGCAGCAAAGGGAAAATTAAGAAAAACTGATCAAGTAAGTAAACATGTTACAAAGTCAGCTCATATAAGTTCCCAAAATGTAGGTAATGATATCAGTATGCCCTACACATGGTTCTTTGATAATTATCATATGGTAAGGCACACATGTCAAGAATTTAAGATTAAGGAACAACTGTCATGGATTGACAATCATGGAAATTAAAGCATACAGTAAAATAATGAAAAGCATCTGCATTGTGGCATGGCAGTGAGCATAGGTACATTATGTACAAAGTGAAACAAAGAAGTAATGAACATGTAAAGACATCAAAATTGAATCCACAAGCCAGGCTCAACAAGCACTACACTAGAAGCAAAAACAGGTGCATGATTTCAACAAAGCAACAGGGTGTCAAACACATCAGTTCAGCAGGTATACTAGAAGGCATATAGTCTCAAAATCATTCATAAATAACTATCAGAGAGTGAGAAACATAAACAAAGGATCAGAAGCAAACCAAACACAGATTTGTAGCATGATAAACTAATCTCTAATTGTGGTGTGAGTGTGTGATCAGTGGAAAGAACAATGGCTAAAGTGATTGTAGTGTGGCAGTCAACAAACTTAACACAAAAAAGGAACTCAATTAGTCATGAACACATACACACACATTGAAAGAAAACAGGTCAGGTCATCAGACAAAACTGTTAACATATTTGCCAAAGATCTAAGCAGAGATGATTTGGATGCATAACAGTTGACAGACCAACAACTCATGACATGTTGTATGTGTATATCAAGATGTGTACAAGTATGAATAGATAAACAAAGGCATAAGTTCATGGTATAGCAGAGACACATCAAGAAAACATGGTCATAGAAAGGATTAAAGTCTGTCAAAGTAGTAGTTCAAAGCACAAGGTCAGGTTATGATTCTCAGTAGAGTTAGAAAACAGGACTATGATCAAGCAACTTCAACAACACAAACTTGGCATAATGAGAACAATCTTATAGGCATAGGCAAAATATGCACAATAAAAGGACAATGAGGTAAGATTATATTAGGTCACTCAAACATCAGAACTAAACTAAAGACCATTTCAGTAAGTCAATCAATATGAACAAGAGAGCATTTATAGCTTTAACAAACAATGGAGCAAACATCATGACACTCAGGCAATGGTATTCAATCAGAACAAAGGCATGAAACAAACTCAACACAAGACATACATCTGCCACTCACATTAAAACCAGCTAATACATTGGATCAGCAAAACATAAGGCAAGAGTCTCATACCAAAGCTCTAAGGGACTAACACATACACTCTTAACAGGGCATAAACATAGAGCAAACATAGATACATATAACTTAAAGCATAGATACATATGGCTACCAAACATCAGTCAAGGCAAACCTATATTACAAACACTAACAATCAAAAACACAAGAGTCAATGAACATCCCTAATCATGATAACATCCATGACACCCAACCAAAATTTGACAGCATAACATTACAATGAAAATGAGCAAAAAAAAGTTCAACAGGGTATCATTTACATTCAGAACAGACCAAAACAATTCAATATTGGTGTCAAAACATACACATTCAGTCATAGATCAATAGGAATAAAATGGACATGATATTTATGATGAGAATGACATGAATATTAAGAAAGATGGAAGGTTACCTAGTGGAGAAATGTCCACTGCACCTTCTACTTGTGATAAGCCTTTCCTTCTGAATCAAAGCTCCCAAAAACTATCCTCTCCCTCCCTTGCTCGTGTCACTTGAAAGCTCAGAAACTTTGATTATTTTGTGAGATAAAAAATGTTGATATTGAATTGAAATTGAGCTCCTTTATATAGGCTGAGACCTTGGGCCCGGGTTGAACTCACCCAAAGAGCTAATACTTGGTGGCTAGGGTTTGCAATTTTGAAATCAAATGTTGTAACCTTGGGAGACAAACGCTCCTTGTAGCTCCAATGCTTCAGAAATTGCAGGGCCAATGCTCAAATTGGTGTTGTCTCTGAACTACACTTCTGTTGTCAAGCAAGTAAGCAATGAAAGAGGAAGTTGATAGGGACGGTGCCATGACCACTTGCAGGGAATGCAGGTCGTATCAGAGTGGATGATGAGAATGGTAATGCCTCAAAGACACTTTTGATGAAACTAGATGAGTGAGCTTAAAGAGGATAAGTTTTAGGATTAACCAATTGAAGATTCACGCCAAGGTTGATAAGAATTTGAAATGAGTTTGAGACGAGTTTGTTGGGATTTTCTCCATTCCTTCTGCAAATCCAAGTACACGACAAGGAGAACGAAGATGTTGGCTTCTTTTCCTTCTTCAAATGCCACACGACGCTTGTCCATTGGTTGATGGCCAAAGTTGAAAAGCCAAAGGAGAAAAGCCAAAGGAGAAATGCGAGCCAGTAGTCGTCTGGCGTCGTACAAATAGACGCTATTAAAGTCCATCAGCGACATGGCAAGCCAGTAGTCGTCTGGCGTCATTCCAAAAGGCAGCTCTTTAGTAATATTCTTTTCATCAGAGTTTTATACAAGCAGGATTCACTTGGTGGGGTTTATATCCCTTTTCTTCTTCTCCGTAGAGTGCAAATTTTCGGGTTATTCTTCGGTATTCAATCCCCCCATACCTTGAACATCTGAAAGCAATCGCTATCATCCATTCAGGTCTACAGTGATTGAATAGGGGCAGCTGTCATACCCCAAAATTTGCCCTGTCATTTTTTTATATATCACTTAGCATGTGCTTTCATTTCATTGCATTGCATTCAAGCATAGAAAAATAAAACATAAAGCATTGCATTACATCTTGCATAAGGGCATGTGATCAGTGGTTCTTCAAAGGTGTTGATCATCCAAAGCAAAGGAACAAGAGCCAAAGGTCTCTCACAAGCCTCAAAGGTCTCTTACATCATATGTCATCTCTACTTGATATCACAAGCCAATGAAAGAAGGAGAATTCATCAAGAAGATTGGGCAGTGCACCACCTCCTACACAAGGTAGTCTAAAATTGGGATCTGACCCCCAAATGGGCAAGCTCTTTGAGTTTTTATCATCTCCAAATGGCATATCTCATCTTTTTTTGAGAGTATACACATCATATTCAGAGGAATTTGGATTTGGAGGATGTGCTATTTTCTCCTAACCAAAGGGTGCCAAAATTAGGGTTTGACCTAAAATCAGTTTAACTCTGATTTTTTGGGCAAGACTTGATCTAATGGTATTCCTTGTGTTCTTAAGAGTATATGGATGGAAAATTGCTCATTAATTGGTTTCAGAAGGGTTTCAATTGATCAGTTGTTTGATAGTCAAGAAATTAGGAAAAAAGTCAACTGTGCAGTGGAAAAAGTCAACTCTTGACTTTCTAAGGTCAAATTCATGAAATTCATGTTATATAGGTTCATTGGATAAGATTTGATCAAGAAATGATGGAGGAATAGTGGAAAATCAAGAAATCACAAAACTGCCAAAAATAGAAACTTTAGGGTTTCCAAAAATGGCAACTTTGGACCATTTTGCACCCTACTTTGAGGCTCTCTTTCTTCACGATAAAAGCTCCAAACTGCAGGCCCAAGTTAAGCCAATTAAATTTCATGTTCTAAGCTTCAAATCCATATAAAGAACATCTCCATTGGATCAATATTGAGGGAGATATGATTGATCAAAGTTTGGTAAAACTAGGTCCGAAACCAAGTCATGGCCAAGCATGACCAGGCCCACGCGCCATAATTTTGACAAACACTTGGTGTGCCAAATGTCAAGCTGAATTTCTCCAAGATAAAATCTCCAAATGACAAACTTTTCAACATCAAAGTTGTTCCTTGCCATGCCCTCTTCAATGTTGATGTTGGACAAATTTTAATTGGATCAAGTTATGAGATGGTTATGATGGTTCCAAGTTAGTGTGATCATGCTGAAATTTCATGTGCCATGCTTTCCACGCCATGCCAAGTTTACACGCCCACCAACCAGTTTTGGATCATTGTGTTCATAGCCATTTTTAAGTGTGTTGAAGGCTTCATTCCAATCCAAAACTCACCCCAAATATGTTCTCCCATGAATCCTCTTTCCATTGACATCAATACTTCATTGTTTCATTCACTAACAAGAGAGAAATTCTTTCTCAAACTTGCACCTTTCCATTGAACTTCAAGCTGCTACAAATCAGAAAAATAAACACTATTGTTGTTTTTATTTCAAAGTATTCATGTGCACACTTCTCTTTTCCTCATTTAAGCCAAACATGATCCTTACACTATCCATGACATGCCTACCATACATGGAAATGGAAAAGAATAAAAACTTATGGAATAAGTTTCTCTGCTGCAGCTCATCTCCATCACACGAGTTCATCACCACTGATTCACTTCCCCTCCACTTTAACACCATGGACATTCATCACCATATCACACCCAAAGCTAACTCGCCCTAACTAACTTAACTCAGTTAGTTAGAGGCAGCTCAGTTAACTCAACTTGAACTCAGTTAACTCACCCAATTAACCTTGGTTCAAGCTACTAAACCCAACATATAAATTCAAAAACTCTTCACAAAATTCATTTCTAACTTTTATATCTCATTTTCACTCCCAAAACACTCTCATACTCTCTCTACATTCTCTAAACTTTCTCTCTCTGGGCATGATTCTTCAATAATCTTCATCTATATTCCACCATCATCTTTACCAGAAAGCATTCCTGAAGCAATAACACATCGCATCAACATCTTTCTCCAAGTGAAACTCCCTTGGAACTTTTATTTTTCCTCTTCTCTTCAAGATATCAAGACTCAGCTGCATTTATTTTGCACAACAAGTCTAAGAACTCAAGACACCTCTGGTTTTCTCAACACTTCAAGCTTCTCCACATTTTCAGGTTTTGATTTACTCTATTTCAATGCTTCATATTAATGTGGTTTAAACTTGTTTCATGGTGTTTAGAGCTTAGTAGAAGCTATGCGTGAGTCCTGGCTAGTTGATAGGCTCTTTAGGAGTTTAGGTGTGATTTTAGGGCAAATTGTTTTGGCTCGGTTTGTGTTGTATGTGCATGATCTATGAGAAATAATTGCATATTCATGATCTACTCAACTTCAGCTTCATTTCTATGTGCATGTCGTGCATTTCTGTGAGAGTTGATGATTGCAGGTGGTGGTTGCTCGCCGGAGAAGATGACCGGAGGTCCTTCTCCGGCCGGTGGTTAATTTTGCTAGGGTTTCTGAACTTTATAACGTAGCCGTTGGATCAGTCTAATCTCACGGTTGGTATTGTGCCAGCACATTAAAAAGCATGTGCATATCACGTGTTCCATTTTTCTCTCTGATTGATTACCAATGCGTGCGTGTATCATTATTACCAAGTGCTTGCGTGTTGATTGGCATGATCTAGTTAATGGTGTGATCATCTTGCATTGACTTTAATCTAACGCTTGATAACGTGCCAACACATTAATGAGTGACGGTCCACACCACGTGCTTTCTTTTTTTACTCAAATGTGTACATGTGGGTGCGTGTGTGATAACTATCATGTACTTGATTTAGGAGACGTTGGATTGTTGACTGATTGAGATTCATATCATCCTGTGGCCCTGATTGATTGCGTACATTGACTGCATGCACACTCATCACACACAATCACAAATTTAATTGGATTGGACTTAACTGCTATTTGCGCCCCCACACTGAGCCCATGCTTGCTTTTGAACGTGGAATTTACTTTGACTGCACCCCCAATTCATTTTTTTCTTATTTTTATTTTCTTTTCTATATTGTTTTGATTTTGTTATTTTAAAAATAGTAAATGACTTCTAAAAATCATAAAAAAATCATGAATCATCTTCATAGTTTTATAAAATTTTTACAAATTTTATTTTCCTTTTTTCTATTATTTTTTGCATCTGAATTAATTGTTGCTTGAATTTCTTTTTGAAATGTTTCATTTGGGAACACTTTGCATTGCTGATTTTATTTCTCATCATTGGTACATAGTTTGATCCCCATTCTTTTTGTATATTTCAGAGGACATGTTGAAGCATTTAAAAATTTTTTTTTAAGATTTTTAAAACCATATTTGCATCATCTTTGAGTCATTTCTTTGTGCATGATCATGTGAAATCCTAATAAATTTACCATGCTTGTTTGATTGAGTTTCTTTGTGATTCTTTGCATGAGTTTTTGGTATGATATTTGCTTCTGGTTGAGGTATCTTGAGACCTAATTTGATGATTGTTGAATCATGTTTGGCATTTGTTTGATGACTCTTGTTTGATGTCCATTGTTGTGAAATTCTTTGATCATGTTTTGTTCACTTGCTTGAGAAGGCACTTGTGCCATTGTATGAGATTAATTCCTTGACTTCTTGAGCCATGTTTAGATCATTATAGGTCTTTTGAATGAAATTATAGGTCATTGGTTTGAAATTGATGCTTTCTTTGTGTACATGTTCAATACTTGTTTCACATGTTTCCTTTTGACCTAATTCCTCATCCTTTTTCATCTAAGTTCCAACTTGACTTGTAATTGGTTTGTTTATGCCATGCCATACTGTCCATTTGCATTCCATATGATGTATACCTCTGACCTTAAAGCATTGCATTCATTCCATATGCTATTCATGTCTTACTTTGCATACTTGAACATGTTTCATCCAAATGCATGTTTCTTTTCCTTCTAGCTTCTAAATGACTTGTAATTGCTTGAAAGTGATTGATTTGTGCATCTTATCCTCATCCTAACAAGTCATATCACTTCTGATTGTGATACTTGAGTTTCATCTTGAACTTTTTTAGGTTTGACTTATGCCTTAAGTGACTTCTTTCCATGCTAAATTCATGTTCATATCTTCTCACTTCTTCTCTTAATCACTCTTAATGTTTGGATGCTTGATTGTATGCCTCATATGACATTTTTACATCATGTTTAGGCACATTTTTAGGTCATCCCAATTCTGACTTTGACATTACTTGAAGCATTATTGCATGATCACCTTGCATATCCACTCATTCTTCATCTATTTCTTTCATAATGCATTTCTTTGTGGTTTAAGGCATTGTTTGTGTGCATTTGATTTGTGTTTGCTCTCATATTATTAGAGAACATTCTTATGATGTGCATTCTGACCTTGTGCTCCCTTTAACCTTTAATATGCTTTTACTTTGGTTATTGATTTTGTTGAAGCCTCGCTTGTTCATCTTAATTTGTTTCTTCACTTGTAAATAATTGTACTAACCATTTCAGGTGCGAATGGTAAGTCATTTGAGTGTGGATAGGCATTCACATTCTAATTTATTCCTTCATATTTTAATCTTTCAATTTGTGTTGTTCAAGCATTTTATAATGCTTTTCTTTCATAATTTTCTTTCATCCCTCTTTAAGATCAACTTAATTTCCATTTTGGAAGTAAGTTGCTTCTTTTGCTCTTCTTCTTCTTCTTTCTTTTAGAAGTAGGTTTGTTAAAGCCCATTGACCATAGGATCACCATGTATGATAACATTAAGATTAAGTCTTAGTCTCCCTCATTATATTTTTACCTTTACTCCGCTTTTGAGTCCTTCTTCTCTCATCTTCAAATAAAAAGTAAAAAACACCTCATAAAGGCAAAACAAACATTTTATTTGAGCCTTTCATGTAAGAGTGAGATAGTGAGGGATCTTCTCTCATTTTCTTAGAATGTTTAGCGCACGTCCCATCTCAGGTCGATATGCGAGGCATTCGATCTTACATGAGGGACTTAAATACGATGTGCGTTACAAAACACAAAAATAATCAAAACACTTCTTCTTAAAAGACAAAAACAACCAAACAATTCTCTTCTCATCTCTTCACTCATTCCTTGAGGACTCGTCAAGTCCCTTCTACCGCAAACAGGTAACGCCTAAGTCTCCCAACAGCAAGCTGCAACACCTAACTGCTGGAATGCGCACTTTGACGTTTCCACTAAAAAAACAAACAAAGCGACCCTCGTTGAGGGGAACTACGTCGCTATGATTCTCATGTTCCCGATGAGATACGTAGGCAGAGGGGTAGGGCCCATTCGAGCACTTCTTTTATTTTCCCTACATTTGTTTCTCTTTCTCCCTCCTTTCCTTTTCCAGTTCTCCAACTAGCAATTCTTTTTCCAGTATCTTTTCTTACACCCTTTGATCGAGACAAGCAAGCGTGGATCCCATCGGGTACGATGGACGCGTGGGGGTGCTAATACCTTCCTCGCGCGTAACCGACTCCCGAACCCAGTTCTCTTGGTCGCAAGACCATGTTCTTTCCTTCCTTTAGGTTTATGCGGTGTTTCCTTTCCCTCTCTTGGGATAAATACACATTGCTGGCAACTCTGTTTCGTGCCACTTTCGCGTTTGTACTTGGATGAAAATCCCGGGAGCGACAGCTGGCGACTCTGCTGGGGATCGAACCCAGAATCTCTGGTTTCCTTAGCGAATCAATCCTAGCGCTTGTCTGTTTTTCTTTCATTGGGTGTTTACTGTGGTGTTATGTGTTGATGTATTTATTGTTATGTTGTATTTACTGTTTTTAGTATATTGTTATTTACTGTATTACTGTATTACTGTATTTACTGCATTTTAGCATTTTCATTTCAAACACTGTATTATGTTGTGCTGTGCTGTTTTCTGCTTGGCGGGATGGGGTATTCTGAGAGATAGGCCCAATACACAGGCCTGAGTGCACTTATGTTTAGCGTGTTTCATGTCCTCTCGCGTTCCATCTCGGTTCGAGGAGGGAATATAAAACACAATCTGGATGTGGTTCTCTCTAGAGAATTCTGCGTTGTGGGTTTTCCACGATGGTAGAGCTATCTGGAAGAGCTGTTAAGTCTGGATGACCTTTTAGGATGACCCCTCTTTATTTTGAGGTGAATTAAAGGACGATCTCTTTGTTTGGCGATATCATTGTATCCTTCGGGCAGAATGTGTTAATGCTTCTCATTCCGAGATTCGAATTTGAGGATCCTCACTTTCTAGTACATACATGTGAGATTGGGGAGATTGTTTACAAGTGTACAGGAACCCTTGACCTTCAGAATACCCGGTTTTCTTATTTGTTCTAGATTGGTTACTGAATCTTTGGTCCTGATCAGTTCACATTTGTTCTGGACTTGTTACTGGGCTCATTATCCTGGTTTTGTGTATCTCACCAAATCCAGACTACAGTACATTGGATTCAGCTTTATTTGTGCACCACTGATCACATGCCCTTGCATACATATCATCATTAGCATTCTTGCATTTAACCTTCATGTTTATTCATTTGCTGGGTATACTTCCTTTTGATTCCAGTGGACAATTCCCTTTTGCAGCTATGGAGATTCCTAGGAAAAACAATGTGCATTATACTTTCTTCGACACAAAGGTGGGACAGTTATGAAAGATGGTTTCTCTTATTACTCCAGACCATGTGGGTATGTTTCGAAAGGCTTATGGGGAGATTTTGATTGTGGTTGTTGACTTGAATGCTTTAGAAAGGAGTGTCATCCATACGTGCTTACAGTTTTATGACCCACAGCTAAGGTGCTTCACTTTCTCGGATTTTCAGTTGGCCCCGATACTAGAAGAGTATGCCCTATTTCTAAGTGTGCCTCTCAAGTACCAGATTCCTTTCAACTTCGATATGCGCCCTCCAAAGACTGAAGAGATAGCTAAGGCCCTCCATCTGAGCATACCTGTGGTAGCGGATAACCTCGCCACCAAAGGAGGTTTATCTGGTTTTCATTTGGACTTCTTGGTTGCCAAAGCTGAAGAATGCGCTGCTAAGGATCAGTGGGAAACCATTTATGCAATCCTGGCTTTGAGTATCTATGGAATTATGCTGTTTGCTGATGAACCTAAGTTTGTGGACTTGAGTGCAATCCATATTTTGGTGCTGAAGAATCCTATACCTACACTCCTGGGTGATTTGTACTATTCTGTGCATTTTAAAAATGAAAAGAAACGAGGAGGTTTGGTTAGATGTTGCGCACCTCTGTTCCATAAGTGGATTATGAGTCCTTTACCAAATTCATAGGCCTTTTTGAATCCTCATCCTGTAAAGAATTGGGCTAAGAGGATGATTCAGTTGACAACAAAGGACATTCGGTGGTTCAATCAAAGAACGATGGGTGGAGATTTTGTCAGTAGCTGTGGAAGACATCCAAATGTGCCACTCTTGGGGATAAGGGGTTGCATCAATTACAATCCTATTATTCTCAGGAGACAGTTAGGGTTTGCTTTAATAGAGCCTCCGAAGGAAGGTGATTTGGAAGAATCTTTCTTTTTCTCTGTGAAGGATAATCCTTCGTTGGTAAGGCAAGCAGCTGGAGCTTGGGGCAATCTGCAAACAAAGGGTAAAGTCATCTTCGGCAAGTGCAACAATGTATCTTCTTCTCAATATGATGCCTGGTTGAAAACAAGAGTTCAGATCACTCTTTTGCCATTTTCTCAGGAAAGACCGTCAGATCCAGTTGCTGTGGAACCGGTGACCATGATAAGTGTTGCTGAATATAACAAGCTTAAGGCGGAGATGGATAAGACGGTCAAAATGAATGAGAAGTTGAGTGAAGGACTCCGAAAGACGCTTTGTGAAAAGCGTAATGTTGAGTATGAACTGTAAAAGCTGACTGCGCGTCATGAGGCTAATGAGAAAAGAATCGCTGAGGACACCATCTATATTCGCAAGGTCAAACAGAATGAGATGGCCCTAAAAGAGGCGTGCAAGCGCATCAATGAGCAGTTGACCAAGTCTGAGAATGCCCTTGCCAAAGGACAACAGAGATGGGATGAGTTTTCCGAATGCCGGGGGGAGATCGAGGCGAGAATTAGGGCTGAAAATGACGAGTTGAGGAAAAATTTGAAGAGCAAAGAAAGTGAATTTCTCCAGCAACTAAGTTTAGCCAACCAAGAGATCGAAGAGTTGAATATCCGCGCTGGAATAAAGAGAGCCAAAGAGTTAGCTGTCAAAGATCAAATCCGAAAGCTAGAAGAAGCTATCAAGTTAAGAAGTCAACTGATCAGAAGTCTTACCGAGCGCCCCAATGATCCAGTTACCGAAGCACTCCTCAAGGAGGTTCAGAAGGATTTGTATGGGCTCAGTGTCTGAGTTGTTGTTATTCTGGGAATTCACCATCAGGCTTGTTGATGGGTTTTCTTTTTCTTGTATTCATGTTATTCAGTTGTATCTGTTCAGAACCAATTTGTATGTGACTGTTCCACACCTGGTTGTGGGTTTCATTTATGCTAATGGTGTTTCGTTGGTATTATTGAACTGGATTCTTCATCAAATTACATAATGATTCACACACTCACTGGGCCGTATATGAGGGGTATTCTGAATTATTAATATGCACCTCTGGTGTTCTGTCACTGTTAACAGTTGCAGGAGTATGCATTGTTCCCTTATAGTTAAACTGGAATTGAAGGAAGGAATGCCCCAAAATGAATAAACATTGCATTGCATTGCATATCATTTTGCATTTTGTTGCTTGCTGTTTCAGGTACTTGTTGCGGGGTCTCTAACCTTTATTCAGTTTCAGGCATTATAGCTGAGAATCACGTTCACTGATACTCAACTCATAGAAATCCAGCCAGAACCATGGATCAAGTGCAGGCAGAATTAAGGGAGATGCGAAGCCAAATGGGGAAGTTTATGAGGGACATGCAAGCTTTAATTCAAGACCAGAAAATGCTGAAGGAGGAGGTCAATCAAGTGAAGACCCAGATGAGTTTTGTTATGGAAGTTGTGAGAAATGTCCTCAGAAAAGATGATAATCCCACACCTGAGGCTATAAAAGAAGTTGTCGTTCCACCATTGCCTGTGGGATCTATCCCAAAGAGTGATATGCCTCACGGATTTTCTAAACAACTTGGAATTCAGAAACTTACTCACCAGCAATTACCTCTTGTTTCCCCAGACGGCCCCAAGGCTAGTAAGTACCTACCAAAGTCGAAGAAAACTGACAGAATCTTTGATCCGCTTCCTATGCCTTATGCTCAGTTGTTGAGGTACCTACTTCAACTCCAATTGGTTGAACTTCGGATGATAAATCCCCCTAGTGGAAAGCTCCCACTCAATTATGATGCAAGTGCCCATTGCAATTTTCACTCTGGTGCACCGGGGCACAATATGGAAAAATGTAAAGCCTTTCATAATGTGGTCCAAGATCTGATTGATTCAAAGGCCATAGATTTCGCGCCAGGCGGCATAAGCTTACAGAATAATTCTACTCCTACTGCTGCAAGAAAGATGAATTTCCCGGCGTTCCCTCTTGAAGTGGCATCAAGTCAAGGGCATATCTTACAGTCTTTGGTCTCAAAATTCCCATATCAGCAACTTGTTCCCGATCTTAGGCCAAGTTTGAAAAGGAAAGTACTGGGAAGAGAGGAGTACCCGGATCAGTATCAGCAGCAGACTAGCTCCCAGAGGAGATATCAAAGGCCCAGAAAGCCCGAGAGAAAATTTGATCCCATTACTGTTTCTCACAGTCAGCTGCTCGGCCGTTTACTTCAAGACTCTTTGATTCAGTTAAGGGAAGTTGCTCCTATCCCGTATCCCCTTCCTCCAGGTTATGACAAGAATGCTAGGTGCGATTACCACTCAGGGACACAGGGGCATGCCATTGAAGATTGTAAGGTGTTCAGGCATAAAGTGCAAGATCTGATTGACGCTGGGATCATTATTTTCACTGCAGATGGTCTGTACGTTAACCAAAGCTTCCCAAGCTAGCACGTAAAAAAGGAAAGACATCATCAGAAGCAATAAGTCCAGACGGAGTCAAACCTCCTCAACAAGGACAATCTTTTAGCTTTTTTGCTGCATTTTCATATGTAGTCTTTATTTGTTTGTTCAGACATTGTTTGCATGTTAAAACTTGTTTGTATTTGGTATGATGATTTTAATGCAATGAATATGTTTTCTTGAAGAATTTCATTTGTGTTTACTCATTTAATGCTAATGCGCACTGCAATACCAATTTTCTTGCTTAAACTCTCTGAGGGAGGATGATGAGGTAAAAATGCAGAAATCTCTAAGGGTGTGCTTTTGAATAAGAACTCTGTTGAGAATGTACAGGCATTGTTTCAACTCCCCAAACACTGGAGATATAAGGGAGATAAACTCTCGTTAACCCCTTTGAGCCTTGAAGTAGGAGTTTCTTTCATACGAAAAAACCCTCGCATTTAACCCAGGTCCAGGGTAGGCGTCAGTTAATTTGACCGAGCGTTCAAATTTCAAAAAGAGTGTGCATCTGAGGATCCATTACCTTCTATTCCACCATCAAGAGGTCAAGAGATGTGAAACCACAATGGTTATCCATCAACAATCAAAGAGTGCGGTAGTCATAACCCTTTCAATAAAGTCAAGACCAGCCGGTGTCACACGACGTGTTCAAGAAAAAAGAAAGAGAATAAAAAAAGAAATGAAAAAGCCCGCTAAGTTGAAACTTGAAAACAAGCAAGTTAGGCAAAAGTTAGGGCATCCCGCTGGACTCCGAAATCAAAGATTCAAAAGAATCTGTCCAGGCAAAAGTTAGGGATAAGAAAAAGAATGTGAAAGCAAAATGCGAAAAGGATTACAAAAGAAAATCCTCGAGCAAGAACAAAGTCGTGTGACTACGAACAAAAGACAAAAGGGGTGACTGTTACTCCAAAGCCTCATTAGGTGTCAAACCATCAGATGCATGGGTTCCTTAAAGATCATAACATCTTTTTGAGAGATGAGTGCTTGTGCCAAGTTAGCTGAATGTAAGACTGAAGAACATCACGAAGAGTGGGTGGGCACCGATAAACTTTGAGCCTTAAATCGTTTTTTCTCAAAACCGTGAACCAGGCCACGATACAACCCTCAAAAGTCCTAATTGAAACAGGGTTATTTCGAAAGCATACTACCAAGAGATAGCGTTCCTGACTCCTGTGAGTTGTGCTAAAAGATCTTTGTTGGTGTTGCACGTGCATTGTATTCTTTCATCCAAAATTAATGTCGTATCCTAACCTGTGATCCGCTCACAAAGGGTTTGCGACATCTTTTCAGTAAAAATTCAAGATTGACATGTGTGTTGCATTACAATTTTCATTCTCAGACTAAAACATTTTCTGCTTGCATACATTTGTTTGACATCAAAAGAAGTTTACATATGGAAATTCAGTCCAGAAGCTTAATCTTCCGAGTTGAGAATCCTGAAACTCCCGAAGGATAGCCACATCATGTGGTACTACCTCAGGAAACTTTGTTGAGCGGGAGCTTTCCCAACAAGTTTTGTTAAGAAGTAGTCGATCTGGGGCAATTACGTCGAGATTCAAATCTCTCCAAAGGCGGGCATTCTGGGTCTTCCTTTGAAGATCGGTAGTCAGGGGCAAAACCACTTCAAGGTTCATACTGGGGCAGGCCATCCCAAGAGCATGAGAAGTTAGTCCATCCATACGACTGATCAGCCTATCCAGGGTTCAAAGTATTGGGGCAGAATATCTCACGGCGATATGAGATCGTTCATGAATCTTCTCGAGGCGAATTCCTCTGTAGACCATACAGTATGAGGCAGTTACTTCGAGATCTGACGAATCTCTCCAAGAGTTTGAAGACATTGAGGCATTTTGGATGTCAAGTCTTCTGTAAAATCCTCTTGAGACAATTTCTTTTGGCGGACCATGCTGGTCTGGGGCAAGTGAGAAAAATTATTGTTCGCGCATATGCAGTCAATCAGCCAAAAGGTTTGAAACAAAGGGGCATTCCAACCAAGGCATTTGTGGTCCCCTGTTTTCAACAGGCTTCATTAATCATGTTCCCAGCAAGAGATGCATCAAAACCTTTCTCCCCAACAAGTGGTGGTGCAGAGTTAAATTTTCTCAGTTGCAGAAGTCATATCCAGCACGGGGCATACGTGCACATCCTTTGTTTGAAGCCTTTTCGAGATCATGGATCATGCCTCCTAGATGGGTAATCACTTATTCCCACCCAGAGACTGGGGCAATCGTGTTCAAGGAAGGGTCCACATGTCACCTTTTTTGTCACAATGTTTACTGATGGAGTTCATCATTCGGTTGGCGGTCGGTCACGACGTTTCGATATCGGTGAATTGAGTTCAACTGGGTATCGTTATATCTTATTAAGTGGATTCTCTCATTCAATACTTCCAATAGCTACAAGCTTTTCTGTGTCGATAACGGTTGCAAATTCTCCAGCAGAGTTGCTTCACAGACACCGAAGTTAATGGTCAATCCCTAGTGAAGTCGCCAGGAGTTTGAAGATGCGTAGTCTTCTGTAAAATCATCTTATGACATTTTCTTCAGATCAGTCTTGTATCATGGGAAAAAAAAAGAAAGTCGTTGATCCTCTCAGACTTGGGGCGTATTGAATTTCCTCGGCAAAAGATGTTCCAGATCTATTATCCCCAGAAGAGTTTGAGGACACTTGGTCTTCTGTAAAATCCTCGTAAAACGGAATTCCCCATCACGAGACGCTGCAAAGCGGTTTTCCCCAGTAGAGTTTGTTATAAATCCATTATCCCCAGTGGAGTCGCCAAGCGGAAAGTTCGCCTAACATGGGGCATTGTGGCACTTATCCTAAGCTCGACAATTTTGTTCCTCAGCAGACTACCGTGGAAGTTGTTTTGTGTTCCCCAGCAGATCTCTAAGGACTCTCTCCCAGCGTGTTGCAACAGAACGTCCTCTAACCAGGATTTGTGTATCCCCGACGGAATAGTTCTGATCCCCAGCAAGATCGTATCTCTGGTAGTGGTATCCCCACAGAGTTCATCATCGAATCTTGTCAGTTATACTCCCCAGCTGAGTTATTGTCCTCCCTGCAGAGATTTATAAGATCAACAAAATCTCTACCTCAGCAAAGTGGTAGTACATTCTTTCCCCAGCTGAGTTAGAAGGATGATGATCCTCGCAAAGGATCTCGAGTTAGGTAAATCCCCAAGCAGAGTTTTAATGACTTCTCCCCCAGCAGAACGTCATTAAAAAATTCTCATCCCCAGCGGAGTTGCTATGACCAAAATTCATCCCCAAGCAGATGAAGTAATTCCTGGCAGAATCACCACTCCTCTCATATCTCAAAGTCCAATTTATTTTTGGCAAGCATGATAATTCGAAGCAGACAGACTGTTCATTCATTCTCCAGTAGAGATATTATCCTTTCAGGAGTCTCTGAGATCCAATCATTGATCATGGTTCCTCAGCAGAGTCGGCAGAGATGTCTGATATGTATGCGGAGCGTAATCCAATGTTGAATGTTTTTGCAAAGTCCAACAGCAGATTGGAAAAAATTCGTCTTCGGGTGGCAAATCAGCAAAAGTCCAACAGCAGATTGGCAAAAGTCCGTCTTCGGTTGGTAAATCCTCAAAGTCCAACAGCAGATTGGCAAAAGTCCGTCTTCGGGTGGCAAACCCTCAAAGTCCAACAGCAGATTGGCAAAAGTCCGTCTTTGGGTGGCAAATCAGCAAAGTCCAACAGCAGATTGGCAAAAGTCCGTCTTCGGGTGGCAAATCATCAAAGTCCCCCAGCAGCGTGGCGAGCCAGTAGTCATCTGGCGTCGTGCAAAAAGACGTTATTGAAGTCCACCAGTAGCGTGGCGAGCCAGTAGTCATCTGGCGTCGTGCAAAAAGACGTTATTAAAGTCCACCAACAGCGTGGTGAGCCAATAGTCGTCTGGCGTCGTGCAAAAAGACATTATTGAAGTCCACCAGCAGCGTGGCGAGCCAGTAGTCGCCTGGCGTCGTGCAAAAAGACGTTATTAAAGTCCACCAGCAGTGTGGCGAGCCAGTAGTCGTCTGGCGTCGTGCAAAAAGACATTATTAAAGTCCACAAGCAGCGTGGCGAGCCAGTAGTCGTCTGGCGTCGTGCAAAAAGACGTTATTAAAGTCCATCAGTGACGTGGCAAGCCAGTAGTCGTCTAGCGTCGTTCCAAAAGGCAGCTCTTCAGTATTATTCTTTTCATCAGAGTTTTATACAAGCAGGATTCACTTGGTGGGGTTTATATCCCTTTTCTTCTTCTCCGCAGAGTGCAAATTTTTGGGTTATTCTTCGGTATTCAATCCCCCCATACCTTGAACAGTGATTGAATAGGGACAACTGTCATACCCCAAAATTTTCCCTCTCATTTTTTTATATATCACTTAGCATGTGCTTTCATTTCATTGCATTGCATTCAAGCAAAGAAAAATAAAACATAAAGCATTGCATTGCATCTTGCATAAGGGCATGTGAACAGTGGTTCTTCAAAGGTGTTGATCATCCAAAGCAAAGGAACAAGATCCAAAGGTCTCTCACAAGCCTCAAAGGTCTCTTACATCATATGTCATCTCTACTTGATCTCACAAGCCAATGAAAGAAGGAGAATTCATCAAGAAGATTGGGCAGTGCACCACCTCCTACACAAGGCAATCTCAAATTGGGATCTGACCCCAAATGGGCAAGCTCTTTGAGCTTTTATCATCTCCAAATGGCATATCTCATCTTTGTTTGAGAGGATACACATCATATTCAGAGGAATTTGGATTTGGAGGCTGTGCTATTTCCTCCTAACCAGAGGGTGCCAAAATTAGGGTTTGACCTAAAATCAGTTTAACTCTGATTTTTTGGGCAATACTTGATCTAATGGTATTCCTTGTGTTCTTAAGAGTATATGGATGGAAAATTGCTCATCAATTGGTTTCAGAAGGGTTTCAATTGATCAGTTGTTTGATAGTCAAGAAATTGGGAAAAAAGTCAACTGTGTCATGGAAAAAGTCAACTCTTGACTTTCTAAGGTCAAATTCATGAAATTCATGTTATATAGGTTCATTGGACAAGATTTGATCAAGAAATGATGGAGGAATACTGGAAAATCAAGAAATCACAAAACTGCCAAAAATAGAAACTTTAGGGTTTCCAAAAATGGCAACTTTGGACCATTTTGCACCCTACTTTGAGGCTCTGTTTCTTCAAGATAAAAGCTCCAAACTGCAGGGCCCAAGTTGATCCAATTAAATTTCATGTTCTAAGCTTCAAATCCATATAAAGAACATCTCCATTGGATCAATATTGAGGGAGATATGATTGATCAAAGTTTGGTAAGACTAGGTCCAAAACCAAGTCATGGCCAAGCATGACCAGACCCACGCGCCATAATTTTGACAAACACTTGGTATGCCAAATCTCAAGCTGAATTTCTCCAAGATAATAGCTCCAAATGAAAAACTTTTCAACATCAAAGTTGTTCCTTGCCATGCCCTCTTCAATGTTGATGTTGGACAAATTTTAATTGGATCAAGCTATGAGATGGTTATGATGGTTCCAAGTTAGTGTGATCATGCTGAAATTTCATGTGCCATGCTTGCCACGCCATACCAAGTTTACACGCCCACCAACCAGTTTTGAATCATTGTGTTCATATCCATTTTTAAGTGTGTTTAAGGCTTCATTCCAATCCAAAACTCACACCAAATATGTTCTCCCATGAATCCTCTTTCCATTGACATCAATACTTCATTGTTTCATTCACTAACAAGAGAGAAATTCTTTCTCAAACTTGCACCTTTCCATTGAACTTCAAGCTGCTACAAATCAGAAAAATAAACACTATTGTTGTTGTTATTTCAAAGTATTCATTCGCACACTTCTCTTTTCCTCATTTAAGCCAAACATGATCCTTACACTATCCATGACATGCCTACCATACATGGAAATGGAAAAGAATAAAAACTTGTTGAACAAGTTTCTCTGCTGCAGCTTATCTCCTTCACACGAGTTCATCACCACTGATTCACTTCCCCTCCACCTTAACACCATGGACATTCATCACCATATCACACCCAAAGCTAACTCGCCCTAACTAACTTAACTCAGTTAGTTAGAGGCAGCTCAGTTAACTCAACTTGAACTCAGTTAACTCACCCAATTAACCTTGGTTCAAGCTACTAAACCCAACATATAAATTCAAAAACTCTTCACAAAATTCATTTCTAACTTTTATTTCTCATTTTCACTCCCAAAACACTCTCATACTCTCTCTACATTCTCTGAACTTTCTCTCTCTGGGCACGATTCTTCAATAATCTTCATCTTTATTCCACCATCATCTTTACCAGAAAGCATTCCTAAAGCAATAACACATTGCATCAACGTCTTTCTCCAAGTGAAACTCCCTTGGAACTTTGATTTTTCCTCTGCTCTTCAAGATATCAAGACTCAGCTGCATTTATTTTGCACAACAAGTCTAAGAACTCAAGACACCTCTGGTTTTCTCAACACTTCAAGCTTCTCCACATTTTCAGGTTTTGATTTACTCAATTTCAATGCTTCATATTAATGTTTTTTAAACTTTTTTCATGGTGTTTAGAGCTTAGTAGAAGCTATGCGTGAGTCCTGGCTAGTTGATAGGCTCTTTAGGAGTTTAGGTGTGATTTTAGGGCAAATTGTTTTGGCTCGGTTTGTGTTGTATGTGCATGATCTATGAGAAATAATTGCATATTCATGATCTACTCAACTTCAGCTTCATTTCTATGTGCATGTCGTGCATTTCTGTGAGAGTTGATGATTACAGGTGGTGGTTGCTCGCCGAAGAAGATGACCAGAGGTCCTTCTCCGACCGGTGGTTGATTTTGCTAGGGTTTCTGAACTTTATAACATAGTCGTTGGATCAGTCTAATCTCATGGTATGTATTGTGCCAGCACATTAAAAAGCATGTGCATATCACGTGTTCCATTTTTCTCTCTGATTGATTACCTATGCGTGTGTGTATCATTATTACCGTGTGCTTGCGTGTTGATTGGCATGATCTAGTTAATGGTGTGATCATCTTGCGTTGACTTTAAACTAACGTTTGATAACATGCCAACACATTAATGAGTGATGGTCCATACCACGTGCTTTCTTTTTTTACTCAAATGTGTACATGTGGGTGCGTGTGTGATAATTATCATGTACTTGATTTAGGAGACGTTGGATTGTTGACGGATTGAGATTCATATCATCCTGTGGCCCTGATTGATTGCGTACATTGACTGCATGCACACTCATCACACACAATCACAAATTTAATTGGATTGGACTTAACTGCTATTTGCGCCCCCACACTGAGCCCATGCTTGCTTTTGAACGTGGAATTTACTTTGACTGCACCCCCAATTCATTTTTTTCTTATTTTTATTTTCTTTTCTATATTGTTTTGATTTTGTTATTTTAAAAATAGTAAATGACTTCTAAAAATCATGATTCATCTTCATAGTTTTATAAAATTTTTACAAATTTTATTTTCCTTTTTTCTATTATTTTTTGCATTTGAATTAATTGTTGCTTGAATTTCTTTTTGAAATGTTTCATTTGGGAACACTTTGTATTGCTGATTTTATTTCTCATCATTGGTACATATCGAGGATGGAAGCGTTGGCCGGATACTCTTGAGTCTTTAAGAAATTCAAGATGTCAAGAAACCATGGTTTGCCATCTAATTCCTTTTCAACAGATTGGCAGTAGGCAGGTTCAGTCGTTCGTTCAATACTGATTATTGTATCTTCGTTGATAAATCTGACTTGCGACATGGAAGCCAGCGTGGCTAAAGCATCAGCTACATGATTTTTAGTACGAGGTACATGTCGGAAAGTGATCTCATCAAAGTACTTAATCAATTCCACAACATATGCCTGGTAAGGGATAAGTTTTTCATCTTTGGTTTCCCACTCTCCTCTGACTTGATAGATGACCAGAGCGGAATCACCCATAACTTCGAGAAAGTTGATTCCCAAGTCAATTGCAGCTTCTAGACCCCGAATACACGCTTCATACTCGGCAATATTGTTTGTGCACCCAAAATCCAATCTAGCTGTGAAAGGAGTATAACCACCATCTGGGTTTATCAATACAACACCTACTCCATGCCCCTTGTAATTGGATGAACCATCAAACATCATTTTCCACCTATAACCAGCTTTTGCATCTTCATCAGAGTCTGATTCTTCACAATCTTTTACTGCCATAATATCCTCATCTGGGAAATCAAATTTGAGGGGTTCATAATCTTCGACAGGTTGATCTGCAAGGTATTCTGAGAGGACACTTCCTTTGATAGCCTTTTGAGTGACATATTGGATGTCGTATTCAGATAATAACATGTGCCAACGGGCCAGTCTCCCTGTCTGAGCAGGTTTCTCGAAGATATACTTGATCGGGTCCATTTTCAAGATCAACAAAGTAGTATGACAAATTAAATACTGTCTCAAACGCTTGGCTGCCCAAGCCAGGGCACAACAAGTCTTTTCAAGCAGTGAGTATCGAATCTCAATGTCAGCAAACTTTTTACTTAGATAGTAGATGACGTATTCTTTAACACCGGTCTCTTCATGTTGTCCCAAAACACAACCCATAGATCCTTCCAAAACAGCCAAGTACATGAAAAGAGGTCTTCCAGGGACCGGAGGAACTAGGACAGGTAGTTCTTATAGATAAGATTTGAGTTTCTCGAAGGCTTGTTGACAATCAGCATTCTATTCGACTGGCCGATTCTTGCGGAATAGTTTGAAAATTGGCTCACATGTAGGTGTCATGTTGGAAATTAATCTGGAGATGTAGTTCAGACAGCCCAAAAATCCTCTGACTTGAGACTCGATCTGCGGAGCCGGCATCTCTTGAATAGCTCGCACTTTTTCAGGATCTACTTCAATTCCTTTTTGGATAACAATGAAACCCAATAACTTTCCCGATCTGACACCGAAAGTACACTTTGCAGGATTTAATCTCAACTGATACTTCCGAAGTCTCTTAAATAGCTTTAACAGATGATCCAAATGTTCCTCCTCGCTTTGGGATTTGGCTATCATATCGTCCACATACACTTCAATTTCCTTGTGGATCATGTCGTGGAACAGGGTCACCATGGCTCTTTGATATGTTGCCCCGGCATTCTTCAATCCAAAAGGCATAACTTTGTAACAATAGGTCCCCTAAGGGGTGATGAAGGTAGTCTTATCCATATCAGCTAGGTCCATTCTGATCTGATTATAACCTGAGAAACCATCCATAAATGAGAAAACTGCAAAACGAGCCGTGTTGTCCACAAGTGTGTCAATATGTGGTAGAGGGAAATCATCTTTGGGACTGGCTTTGTTGAGATCCATGTAATCTATGCACATTCGCACCTTACCATTTTTCTTCATGACTGGCACAATGTTGGCTACCCATTCAGGGTACTTTGAAACTGCTAAAAATCCTGCGTCCAATTGTCTCTTAACCTCATCTTGAATCTGGAGAGCCATGTCTGGTCTACTTCTTTGGAGCTTCTATTTCACAGGTGGACATTCGAGCTTGAGCGGTAACTTATGGACTATAATATCTGTATCCAAACCAGGCATGTCCTGATAAGACCAAGAGAACACATCCACATACTCTTCAAGAAGTGATATCAACTGCTGTCTGATTTATGGCCTTAGTGATGCCCCAATTTTAACCTCCTTCTTCTTTTCTTCGGTACCGAGGTTAATAACATCAACCTGCTCCTCATGTGGCTGTAGATCCGTATACCGATATTCACACATTTCTGCTAGGTCATCGGGCACCTCATAATCTTCTTCTTCCTCAACTTGATAGATAGGCGAGTCGAAGTCAATGGTAAGAGAAGGGTCATTGAACACAATGGGTTTGGGATTTGTTCTGCATGATAGAGGGACTTATCTTATTAAAATGTACAACAATTAAGAAATGCAAGATGAAGATGTCTTGGTTTTTGAAAAGATTGCCATTTTTAGAAAGAAATGCAATAAAGTAAAGAAGAAAGAAATTTAGCAAAACGTCATTTCATTGATTGATTAAAATATGAAAGCGGTGGCCCATACAAAATAATCCACTAGCATTGGGCAAAACTAGGGAAATCAAATCAAATAAGTTACTCTGGCATAGAGAACAAAGTTGGGATCTCAACAGACTCCCAATTGCTCAACGCTTCTTCATGTCGAAAAATTAAACGGTCAATGTCTTCGTCTTCAGCACTTCCGATGATAGCGTGGACCTGATGTCCACCACTGACGAACGTCTCTTGCAGAGTCTTCATTCTTCCTCTTGTCGGAGCAGCGTTGTCTTCAGGAGTCGGTTTGCAACCCAACCCTTGGTGTTTGTTCCTTTCTTCAACTTCAACGATCTTGCCCCAACCTTCGGGCACGCCTTTTTGGAGGGCAGACTGAATGCTCTTAAATGAAGCAAAAGATGGGTACTCAGAGACCATTGTTTTCTCATCATCAATCAGGACAGCATTGGCTATTTCTAAGGCTTGGAAAGAAGTTTCCAAAGCATCCTCATCAGCTTCAATGTAACGAAAGGAGGATAGATTGCTAACCATTAAATATTCTTCGCCATGTATAGTGACTAACTTTCCTTCAGTCACAAACTTCATCTTTTGGTGCAAAGTTGAGGTAACAGCGCCAGCCTCATGGATCTAAGGTCTTCCTAGCAGGCATCTATAGGCAGGATTAATGTCTAGGACTTGAAATAGAATGTTAAATTCTTGGGGACCAATCAAAACAGGTAGCTCGATTTCTCCCATCACTGATCTACGTGAGCCATCAAAGGCTTTGACAACTAGTGACATGGGTCTCATTATAGCTCCTCGGTATGATAACTTCTCAAGGGTTCTCTTTGGTAGAACATTTAGTGAAGATCCCGTGTCTACAAGAACTCTGGCCATGGTGTCCTCCTGACATTTCACTGATATGTGCAGGGTAAGATTATGATTTCGACCTGCTCGAGTCAATTCATCGTCACTAAAGCTGAGCGTATTACATGCTGTAATATTGGCAATAACGTGATCAAATTGTCCAGCAGTAATGTCTTGGGCCACATGAGCCTGGGCTAATACCTTTTGTAGGGCTGATCGATGAACAGGTGAATTGATCAACAAAGACAAGATTGAAATCTTTGAGGGAGTCTGATGGAGCTGATACACAACCCTATAATCACTTCTCTTTATAATTCTCAGGAACTCCTCATCTCCTTCTTTGGAAATCACTTCTTTCCCTTTGTCCTTGACTGGTATAAGAACATCAGCTTCCTTGTTAGGTGTTTCCCTAGCGGGAGGAGTATAGATTCTTCCACTTCTCGTCATCTTTCCCGTTCCGACTATACTCGATACATCTTTGTCAATAGTCCCCACCTCATTCCTTGGGACTAACTCTTCTACAGTGACCCCCACCTCTTTCCTTGGGATCACTTCTTCTACAGTGATTCCTACCTCATTCCTTGGGATCACTTCTTCTACAGTGATTCCCACCTCTTTCCTTGGAATCGCCTCTTCTCTTCTTCTACCGCCTGTGATATCTTCATAAATCCATGGTATTGCTTTGGTCCCCCTGAACCTAAATGGAACAGGTCGTGGGAGGTTGTTTCGCCTGGATTGATTGGCAGGGAAGACAACAGCTTTCTCAGAATGGTTGAAAACCGAAGCGGGTTTGTTGAATATAGGAACCACGGAATCAAACTCTGGCAAATTGAACACGGGTGCCACTAAACTGGATTCAGACACATTGAACACAGGTATTTGTCTTCTAGGCTCTGGAAAATTGAACACGGGTTCAATTACTGCTATTCTGTTCTCTTTCTCTTTTCTGAAAACTTGCAAAAAACCTTCATTGATTAAGTACTGAACATCAGCTTGAATCAACTGACAACCCTTGGTACTAACATTACACTCTTCACAATCGTTGTGGCAAGCTTTGACCAAACCAGCTCTGAATGACTTAGCATGAAAGGTTCTCATATGAGTCTTGATTTTTGTGGCATCCAAGACTATCACCTCATGGTTCTCATCCTCGACAGCATTAGTAGATCCATGCGTCGGCAAAGGGTTACTCTTCACATTTGGTTGATTATCTTCAAATGACAAAATGTTCTTCTCCTTCAGACTTTTCACTAAATTCTTCAACGCCAAACAACCTTCTAGATCATGACCCGCTCCTCCTTGATGAAAGGCGCAAGTTACATTAGGATTAAAGAAAGGCAAAGATTTCTCAGAAGGTGGCCCCGGAGGCCTAGTAACGACTAATCCTTTCTTCACTAAAGAAGGGTACATCTCAGTATAAGACATATGTATGGGTGGGGAATTGGGCATTCCCCCTTGTCTTCTCTGTGGAATATTCTGGTGTGGAACTTGCTGTCTTTATTGCTGGTAATTCTGATTTCTGGGCCATTGCTGATGAGCTGGCAGTTGGTGAGTAGGAATTTGCTGCATCATTTGATGATTAAAAGTGGTGCAATGGCTGCCACATAAGGTTGCTGTGCAAACTGCATCGGGAAAATTGGTTGCTGAGAAAAACTAGGAATTGGTTGTTGTTGAAAAATGAGTTGTTTCCATCTAGGACTTTGCTTCTTTCCTTCCGTAATATCGTTAGTCTCTCCTTCCTTCTTTCTGTGAAAATTACCTGGAGACTTCTTGGTATTTTTGTTAGTTGAGCTGCTAGGAGAACCGATTACTCTTCCATTTTTCAAACCTGCTTTACCTTTACACCAATTGCAACAATATCGAAAAAATTGGCACTGACATTACTAATCATCCTTTCCTAGAACTCAGGCTTCACCGTGTCCACGAACCAATCAGCTAACTCTTTTTCTGTCAAGGGTGGCTCTACCTGTGAAGCAGTTTCCCTCCACCGCTGTGCATACTCCTTGAATGACTCGGTGTTGCTTTGGGTCATGGTCAGCAATTGTCTACGGTCAGGAGCTAAATCCAAATTGTATTTGTAGTGTTTCATGAAAGCATCCCTCACATCTTGGAAACAACGGACCCTAGATTGATTCAAAATCAAATACCATTTGGCAGCAGCGCCCTTCAAACTATCTTGAAAACAATGAATCATTAGCTTGTCATTATCCACATGCGCTGCCATCCTTCGGAAATACATAACTAAATGGGATCTGGGACACGTAGCACCATAATACAGCTCAAAAGTTGGTAGCTTGAATTTTGTAGGAATCACCAAATCCAACACTAAACACATATCCTTGGTATCAGTACTAAAGGCATTACCCCCATCCATAGCCTTTAACTTCCTCTGCATGGTTTCAACACTTTCTCCCAGCTTCTCATTTCTATCAAACCCTTCCTTAGATACATTATCATAGTCATAGTGGTGTTGATTATGGAAAACAGGTTGGAACCGTGTCTGCACTGCAGGTGAAGTAAAATAGGAACGGTTTGCTGGTTCTCATTACCCAAAGGCACTGTCTGCAGTGTAGATTGAGGAATCGTGGCACGAAGGAAGTCAATTGGCATACCCAAAGTAGGATTAACAACGGGCACAGCTGGAGGTTTTACAGTGGTAGTAGTGATCTCTGAGATTACAGTGGCTTGTGTATCCATCTTTGCTCTTAAAACATTTATAGCTTCCAGAATCTGCCTCATTCCTCCTCGTAATTCATTCAGCTCATTGTTGACTTGATCCAAATTTCCACAGTCTTCAGACATCCTTCTTCGAGCTTGGGCTCGAGTGTTATAGCAACATTGGGAATTCAGCGTGACGGGTTCTGGAGAGAACAAGACGACATAAGACAAGGAAGAATGCACATGCACATGCAAAGATGCAAATGAAGATGCAGATGCAAGCTAAACCATCAAGAAACTAAAAATATTTGCAAGTACCATAGACAACAGAGTTCCCACCAAAATAAACTTCTTCATTTAATAGATCTTACAACCGTTACAGTAGGAAATATTACATCCACAATTCAAGTACATAAAAGAAAAATACATCCTAAGATAAAGAAACAATGACAAGTCATAACATTAAACAGGAAAATAAACTACTGGATCTCTTAATAGAAAGTCCCTTCCCCTTCCCTGATCCTTTTCATGAGTTCCTTGATACGCTCTTTGGTTCTGGCCTTCTCAATAGTCAACTCTCCCAATGTTTCCAACATCTTCTGCTTTGCGCTCATGGGCGACTCATAATAAGGAAAAGGCTTCTTCATACCAAGCGAAATCCCTTGTGACCATTTCAAATGAGCTTCAGTAACAGGGCCAGTAGTGGTCCATCTTTGTCGATTGATTTGGTTCCAGGCACGCCCCATTCGGAGTTTATCTTCAAAACCTTCACCCTCTTCAAAATACATCAGTTCCAATTCCTTAAGATCAGGCTGCTCTTCAGTAGGATGGCCCAACTGGCAGCGGGCAAGTACAGGATTGTAGTTGACACAGCCATTTCGACCCAGGAGTGGTACGTTAGGGTAATCCCCATAGCTGACTATCATGAGGGTCCCTCTAGGATCTGAGTCGTACCACTTAATATCAGCACGCTTCAATTCCATTAATTTCTTGGCCCAAAGTGCACTGTCTTCCACTTCCCAAAATGTTGGGGTCTTGGACAAGTATGAGGTGAACCACTTGTAGAAAAGGGAAACACAGCAGACAATCAATCCTCCATTCCTTATGAACTTTGAGGTAACCGCAAAATACATATCATCCAACAGAGTAGGAACGGGATTTTGACCCATGAAAATCCGAATAGCTTGGACGTCAACAAAATCCTTGATATTAGGAAACAAGAACAATCCATAGACTAGCAAGGCAAAGGTTGATTCAAACATTACATGATTTCCTCTGCCCTGAAAGTGGAGAGCCTTTTCAATCAAAAACTGGGCAGGCAACCCACGATACCCCTCTCTGATAATCATATGTGCTCGTAGGTCCTTCAGTCTGATTCTCGTTCCTGTAGCAATCTCTTCATCAATGAGTTCTCCTTCTACTCCAGAAAATGGAGGGTGGCTCTGAATTGGGAAGCCTAACATAGCTGATTACTCTTTCAGTGTCGGCACCAGCTGAAAGTCGGGGAATATGATACAGTGGTACGCAGGATGATACAACTGAACCAATGTTTCCAAAAGTCCTTCCTTCACTTGAAGCTTCATTAGTGACAGGAGATCTCCATACTTGTCAATGAAACTTGGTGGGTCTTCAATCATGCCTCCAATCTCTACCAGCTGTCCCATGTCTGGAATCAGGAAAGAGTATGGCCAGTCTATTTTCTTGGAAACATCCATTTCTACAATATCTGCAAAACAAAGTTAGAGTCTTGACAGTTTAGTGAAAATGCAAGATGCAATGCAAAAGATGAATGCAATTCAAGGAACTCGACATTGTACTTTTGCAAATTTATCGAATAGGGAACACTTTAAAAGAGAATCTCATTTCATTGATAATAATTTTTGGATTACAAAAGAGATGATTACACCTTCAAAAGCCAAAATACAAAGTGCAAATAAAGAAACTAGGTCCTAAGCCTCCCAATCAATATTCTCCTATCAACCTCATTGTGAACCACTGGTTCTCCTTCTGCAACCTCTCATTCTCAACAGCGAGCTTGACCCACTGTGACGTCCATTGTTCTGGTGGAGATGATGTGCTAGGAGAAAATAAATCTCCTTGCGCTTTCCTCTTTCTGGCAGATTCTTCTTCCTTTCTCCTGAGACTCTTCTGAAGTTCATTCATCTCAAAGTCAAGAATTTGGTACTTGTTCATCCATGCATTACTTTCTCGTTTTGCTTGAGCCAGCCGAATCTTCAATTCGTCTTCATTGCTTGTGAAGAATAGGATAGGGTCTCGAGGAGCTAGTGGAATAGGATCATGATGGTCATAAGGCATCCTTAACTTGATAGCCCTTTCTTGTACCTAACGAGTGTAGGATTCCGAAGCCAAACACTCGGGTTTTCCTAAGGCAGAGATACCCCTTTTGTGAACATGACGCCAAGCGTGCGCCATCCTTTCTTTGAGCGCAGGGTCTTTGTCTTCTTCAAAGAACAAACTTTCCAAGTAGATGTTGCTAGGCTTAGCTTCCATAGAGTAACCATGTTGACGACAAGCCAAAGCTGGATTATAGCTTATGCCTTCTTTTGTACCAAGAAGAGGTACATTAGCAAATCCTCCACTGCTAACAATCATATCTTTGCCTTTAAGTGTAGGGTTGTACCATTCTAGATCAGTGTTTATGAGAGACATGATCTTTTCTGACCAAAGAAGCCCATCTTGGAGATCCCAAAAGGTCGTCGAGCGAGGTAAGTGTGAAATAAACCACTTATATAACAATGTGGCACAACAAGTTACCATTCCTCCCTTATGAGCATTCCTCAAATGCATTGAATGGTAAGCGTCAGTAAGCAAGGTAGGGACTGGATTTCCAAGGACGAAAATCTTGATTGCCTTCATGTCAACAAAGTTGTCAATGTTGGGAAACAAGAATAACCCATAAATGAGTAGGGCCATAACAGCTTCATAATCCACCATATTCTTCATGCTAACATAATGACGGGCTTTCTCCATTAGAAACTTGGCAGGCAAACCAAAAAGTCCTCCTTTGACAATCAAATTAGCCTTGACGTCTGACAACTTGAGGTGAGAAACCTCTGCAATGTCCTTTTCCTTAGGTGTCTTTTCCAAACCAGAGTAAGGAGGGTTTGGGGTAATAGGAATACCAACCAGAATAGCATACTCTTCAAGCGTAGGCATTAACTGATAATCTGGGAAAGTGAAACAATTGTACATGGGATCATAAAATTGCATAAGGGTGGGGAGCATCCCATCTACCATTTTTGACTTCATCAGAGAGAAAATCTTCCCATACTTGTCTCGGAATGTTGGTGATTCATTGATTGGCTTACCCAGACTCTTCAGATATTCCAATTTTGGACTGATGAAGATGTATTTCTTTGTTTTCCTTTTTTCAGAATCCATCCTATAAAGTTTGCAAAACAAAGTTGAATTCCTTGAATATACAGCATGCATATGATGCAAGAATGAATGCAACAAACACAGACATAGGCAGATAGGCACAAAACACACAAAGAGCCTAGGTTTAAAGATCACGAGCATGGAGCCAAAGGTCTACCCATCCCAAAAGGTGTGTACTATAGGTTTTCAAACTGTAGAACAGGATTTTATCGACTTCCCAATTGCTCGGTAATCAATAAAATTCTCAAGAGAGTCTCGTCTGAGTGTAGTATCGCGTAGCAACCATTTAGGATTACTCCCTCGTAGTCATCACACTACGTCTAAAATAGGCGAAGTGGGGGTAAAGGGATAACTAAAGGTCATCAGTATCTCTGGCACCAAGGTTGAAAGTAGTAACGCATTCACGATTGCTCGTTCAACATTTACCACCTCCAAGAGGGCCTCAACTGAGTGTGGACTTCAAGTTCCCTCCTTTGGGATTTCTCCCTCGAAGTTCCCTTGACTATGTCCACGGTTCCTAAACAAATGTGTTCTCTCAAGTCCGAGTTAGGACTTATATCACCACTCAATAGTAGCACACCCAACCCAAAGAAGAAATCAAACAGAGATACACAAATATATACAGATATATACAGATATCAAACAAATAATACATAAACAACATAAATAAAGCAAGGTGGGCTTAACCCTCAAAAATATTTCCACAGTGAAGTCACCATTTCTGTTGCAGTGAAAATCGGATAACAAGCTATTAATTAACTTGCATCACATTTCTTTTAGAACCGACTTTGATTTATCCAAAGGAAAGGTTCAAGATCGAAGAAAACCTAAAAAGGGGAGATCTAAGGTTCTGGGGTTGGTTATACAAAGGGAAGGTATTAGCACCCTAAGTATCTTTAGTACTCTACAGGAACCTCTTGCTAATGTTATGTTGTATTATGTTTTCTTGCTAAAGATTCTATGCTAAAGGTTGAAACCCTAGGGGTTAGTTTCTAAGTATACTCGACAAGGCATCGCACCTTGCGCCTACGTATCCTCGGGTGTAGAATCAGAGTATGCGTAGTTCTACTAATTAATGAACTTTTGGCTATGGTCAGAGTTCACAGAGGGAAAATGAGTGTGAGCTCATTCTAGAGTTCAAGAACTCTCTAAATCTAAGTTATAGTGATCCTAAGATGAGGTTTATCAAAGGGGAAAGTAAGTATTCATTAGGATGAATATCACAGAGTTTAGGAACTCTATCCTAAGGCTAGTTATGATTTCATGGCTCTCATGAGGCCAAGAAATGAGGGTCAGCTCTTATGGGGCTGCTAAGGTAATATGGGGGCTATGACTTAGGAGTCAACATACATCACCTTCCTTTGGAATGGGGAAGAAATAGCAGTTGTAAAATTACTAAAAGATAAAGAGTTAGGAATTCAAATATGATGATATAAAAGACATGAATAAGATAATGAGATGAGACAAAATTATGAAATCATACAAGGCTAAGATCACATATTAGATTTGATCAAACATGATAAATAGAAATAGCATGGCAAGATGAATAAGGAGGTGCCATAAGACCCTAATAAACATTACTAATTTAATCAAGAATGAAAGTCTCAATATTAAATATTTTTGTCAATTTTCTTTTATATTCAAAGGGTAAATTCAATTAGAAGAATATAGCAAAAAGAAGGGAAGAAAAAGGATGAAAAATAAGCAAGTTATGGAAATTAGAAAATTTAAGTACAACTTGAAAAATAAAACAAAGTAGTAAAAAGAAAGAAAAGGGGGACTCCTAGGGATTGAACCCAGGCCCCTTCACGTGCAGTCTAAAACCAATACCAACCAAGCTATGTGCGTGCTCTGAATAAACATAGATTGCACATGTATATATGGGAAGTGAGCAAAATTAGGAATTAAAACAAAAGGGCTGGGGCGAGGGGGATTCGAACCCCAGTCCTTGGCATGGCTAACACTTATAACCCTCCTCCTGGACCAGCGGTGCTACGCCCTCATCCAGTATTAGTATGATTCAAAAACTATATAAAACAAAACGCTTCCTAAATGCCCCAAATAACCAAAACATGCGTGCGCATCCTTGCTCATCTGATTTCAAATTTACTCAAAACACAACCATTCTCAACAAAATAAAGATCTAAATTGTTCAGCAAAGAACAAGAAATACAATGATGTCTTTTATTTAAACTGAAACCTATCACATAAAACACACACGGCTGACAAAAAGGGAGGATCACAAAAGCTTGACAACAAAGGTGAAAAAGTTACAACATCAAAGCAGACATAGCAAATGGATTGAAGACATTTCTGACTAACATGTTCAGAATCACAATACTTCAATACTTCAAATTAACACATGATAAGGCACACAAAGCATATAAGCAAGGACACAAAGTGTTTCAAATCATGACTAGTGATGATACTAGTGCAGCAAAGGGAAAATTAAGAAAAACTGATCAAGCAAGTAAACATGTTACAAAGTCAGCTCATACAAGTTCCCAAAACGTTGGTAATGATATCAGTATGCCCTACACATGGTTCTTTGATAATGATCATATGGTAAGGCACACATGTCAAGAATTTAAGATCAAGGAACAACTGTCATGGATTGACAATCATGGAAATTAAAGCATACAGTAAAATAATGACAAGCGTATGCATTGTGGCATGGCAGTTGAGCATAGGTACATTGTGCACAAAGTGAAACAAAGAAGTAATGAACATGTTAAGACATCAAAATTGAATCCACAAGCCAGCTTCAACAAGCACTACACTAGAAGCAAAACCAGGTGCATGATTTTAAAAAAGCAACAGGGTGTCAAACACATCAGTTTAGCAGGTATACCAGAAGGCATATAGTCTCAAAATCATTCACAAATAACTATCAGAGAGTGAGAAACATAAACAAAGGATCAGAAGCAAACCAAACCTAGATTTTTAGCATGATAAACTAATATTTAATTGTGGTGTGAGTGTGTGATCAGTGGAAAGAACAATGGCTAAAGTGATTGTAGTGTGGCAGTCAACAAACTTAACACAAAAAAGGAACTCAATCAGTCATGAACACATACACGCACATTGAAAGAAAACAGGTCAGGTCATCATACAAAATTGTTAACATATTTGCCAAAGATCTAAGCACACATGATTTGGATGCATAACAGTTGACAGACCAGCAGCTCATGACATGTTGTATGTGTATATCAAGATGTGTACAAGCATGAATAGATAAACAAAGGCATAAGTTCATGGTATAGCAGAGACACATCAAGAAAACATGGTCATAGAAAGGAATAAAGTCTGTCAAAGTAGCAGTTCAAAGCACAAGGTCAGGTTATGATTCTCAGCAGAGTTAGAAAACAGGACTATGATCAAGCAACTTCAACAACACAAACTTGGCATAATGAGAACAATCTTATAGGCATAGGCAAAATATGCACAATAAAAGGACAATGAGGTAAGATTATATTAGTTCACTCAAACATCAGAACTAAACTAAAGACCATTTCAGTAAGTCAATCAATATGAACAAAAGAGCATTTATAGCTTTAACAAACAATGGAGCAAACATCATGACACTCAGGAAATGGTATTCAATCAGAACAAAGGCATGAAACAAACTCAACACAAGACATACATCTGCCACTCACATTGAAACCAGCTAATACATTGGATCAGCAAAACATAAGGCAAGAGTCTCATACCAAAGCTATAAGGGACTAGCACATACACTCTTAACAGGGCATAAACATAGAGCAAACTTAGATACATATAACTTAAAGCATAGAGGCATATGGCTACCAAACATCAGTCAAGGCAAACCTACATTACAAACACTAACAATCAAAAACACAAGAGTCAATGAACATCCTTAATCATGATAACATCCATGACACCTAACCAAAATTTGACAGCATAACATTACAATGAAAATGAGCGAAAAACAGTTCAACAGGATATCATTTACATTCAGAACAGACCAAAATAATTCAATATTGGTGTCAAAACATACACATTCAGTCACAGATCAATAGGAATAAAATGGACATGATATTTATGATGAGAATGACAGGAATATTAAGAAAGATGGAAGGTTACCTAGTGGAGAAATGTCCACTGCACCTTCTACTTGTGATAAGCCTTTCCTTTTGAATCAAAGCTCCCAAAAAATATCCTCTCCCTCTCTTGCTCGTGTCACTTGAAAGCTCAGAAACTTTGAGTATTTTGTGAGATAAAAAATGTTGATGTTGAATTGAAATTGAGCTCCTTTATATAGGCTAAGACCTTGGGCCTGGGTTGAACTCACCCAAAGAGCCAATACTTGGTGGCTAGGGTTTGCAATTTTGAAATCAAATGTTGTAACCTTGGGAGACAAATGCTCCTTGCAGCTCCAATGCTTCAGAAATTGCAGGGCCAATGCTCAAATTGGTGTTGTCTCTGAACCACACTTCTGTTGTCAAGCAAGTAAACAATGAAAGATGAAGTTGATAGGGACGGTGCCATGACCACTTGCAGGGAATGCAGGTCGTATCAGAGTGGATGATGAGAATGGTAATGCCTCAAAGATGCTTTTGATGAAACCAGATGAGTGAGCTTCAAGAGGAAAAGTTTTGGGATTAACCAATTGAAGATTCGCGCCAAGGTTGATGAGAATTTGAAATGAGTTTGAGACGAGTTTGTTGGGATTTTCTCCATTCCTTCTGCAAATCCAAGTACACAAATAGGAGAACGAAGATGTTGGCTTCTTTTCCTTCTTGAAATGACACACGACGCTTGCCCATTGGTTGATGGCCAAAGTTGAAAAGTCAAAGGAGAAATGCTTGCTCCTTATTGGTTGATGGCAAGACTAATTCTTCCAATCAAAACCAACACAAGTGCCACGGTGGACCAGTAGTAAATTGGCAATGGAAATGAAATTCTTTTCTTTTAAATTAATTATAACATGCTAAATAATAATAATAACTATTAAAATGACAATTAATCTAAATAATTAAACTAATGCAAAATTAAATTAAATTGAGATTAATTTAAATTAATAAAAATAGGACAAATAAAATATAAATAAAATTAAAAAAGAGCCATATTGAAATTAAATTAAAATAAAAACAAATAAAACACTAAAATAAATACTAAATTAAGATATAGAGAAAAATAAATAAAAACATCAACTAGCAAAAAATGAGGGTAAAATTTGGGGTACAACACCTGAGGTTTTAATTATTGGAGCTTTAGAGACTAATTGGACATTTAAGTTAGTTTTACTAACTAAATGATTTTCTCTATGTATCATTTCATTTTCTTTTCCTTTTCATTTGGTGGAAAAAGATAGAAAGAAAGAAAGAAGTTAGAAAGAAGGAAAAGGAAAGGAAAGAAGAAGAAGAAGAAGATAAAACCTAGAAGTTGAAGAACAACTTGGATCCTCATTCTTCTTCATCAAATCATCTTCCAATCTTCATCATCATCTAGTATTGAGGTGGGTTCTAGATAGAAGCTTTAAGTTCTAGAGTTAGTGATGATTTTAGCTTAAGTTAGGTTTTGTGATAAAATGAATAATCTTGCTAATCAAAGAATCTAACGGTTGAAATGTGATATAATCTGTGTAGTATAATTGATATCTAGGTATGATCATCTGTAAATTCTTGTTTGTGTTTTTGGTTGTGTTTGGAATGCGGTTTTTGGCCCAAGGGACGTGATGTACGTTGCTGAGAAATTTTGGGTATTCGCGTGTTCGCAAAGTGAACCACAACGAAGGGCAAGGCGAATGTTCGCTAGGTGTTCGCAAAGCGAACTTTGCCTCCTTTTGGTTCTGTTTTAGTTTGCCCAGAGGTTCGCAAAGCAAAGGGCAAATCGAATGCTCACTGGGTGTTCGCAAAGCGAACTTTGTGTCATTTCAGGTGTGTTTTAGTTCGCCAAGGGGTTCGCACGGCGAAGGCGAAAGCGAACGTTCGCTGGGGGATTCACCTAGCGAACATGATAGATCTTTCCAATTTATTTCTTCCATAACTTTTGAACCATGACTCTGATCGGGGCATTCTTGGTACCGATGGAGAGCTATAAGAATACTCTATCTGATGAAAGTGGAAATTATCAGTTTTGTTGCCTGATTAAATAAATCGGAGGGAAACGGAATTGGTGTAACTTGTGATATGTTGAATTATATGATTCCATTATATAATTGACTTATGTTTACCTATTCTCTTGTTGTTAAGCATGTTTGAGAGTATATGCATGTTAAAATATGAAATAGGTAGAGTGAGGAATATCACCACAAACTATATTGGAACCTAGTAACGGCTAGGAAAAATGATGAATAACATAACGACGACACTCGTGCATGAGAAGCCGAGGCGTGCGTCTATTACCGAATGGTATGGAAAGAATTACACTAGTATGGATCATGTTTAATTGTGTTTAGCTTGAGAAAATACAAAAGAGTTCTTAAGGCGAATGTGGTCTTGTGATTGTCGAATACAATCACATTTGTGTGTATGTGATTACGTAATCGTAACCGGTTATCTTGATTACAGTTTCATGGGTCTCGAGCTCCTCTGAAACGTATGCACAATTACTCGGCAAGTTTGATTCTCGTGTGTAGTAGGAATGGAGCCTACGGGTAAAGAGACTTGTGACGGTGTACGGGCCGTGTGAAGTGACGAATTAAGGAGATAATATGTCCCTTAATTTCGAATCCATTTCGTACGCCAAGTAACTACAAGGATCCATGACTCGGGTCGACTTCTAGACGTAGAAGTGGACGGGAAAAAGGGATGCCTTGGTAAGGTTATCGATTAGTGATAAAATAGTGAGTTAACAAGACACATGTGCATGGATCCATATAGTGTGTGTGAGTACTCAAAGTCACTTCCCTTCCCTTTGACTTGAGTTAGGTTTGATAGAACCTTGTAAAGCCGAGAGGACCTATAAGATAGGGAACTCACTAGGATTTAATATCTCACCCCATGTTGTTGATTGTATTACAGGTACCATAGGTTCGGCGAAGGGTAAGGATAAAGTTGTTTGACTTTTCCTTGCGAATTGTAGCATTTTGGGGATGGCAAGACTTCCGTTGTGAAGATTATTTTGAAATCATTATTTGATCTAGTTCTTAGTGTTGGAACATCTTATATATATAATGCCATAGTTTTTTTGTTGTAGCGTTTTGGGCATGTATATGTATAATGTGTTAACTAGGGACTTGAATATTTCAGTACCAAACGTGAATTCATGTATGATATGGATGCTTTGATGTATAGTATACGTGTTTTCTTTCCGTTTCATATGCGTTGTGTCGTGTAACGCCCCAATTTTTGTTAGTTTTATTTAATCGAGTCGATTTAATTATTTTGATTATTATATTATTTTATTTTTGACTTTTATTGGATAATATATTATTTTTCAGTGTTGTTATGTTTTATCGCGTTTTGAGAACGTTTGCGAGATATTTGAGTGTAGGGGTATTTTGGTCATTTCACTTTATTTTTTCTTAAGTTAATAGAAATAGAAATAGAAAGAGAGAAAACTAGAAAGGAAAGAAAAAGAGAAGAAGAAAAAGAGAAAGAAGGAAAAGAAGAGAAGAAAAAGAGAGAAAACTTGGGAATTAAGAAAATCGAACAACCGACTTTTCAAACACGATTAAATCAGGTAAGGGTACGAAACTCGATTATATTATACTTGTGTATGGTTATGTATGTATGTTTTTGGTTGTTATTGGATTGAAATTGAATATAGAGTAAAAACCATAATATGTGGAAATTGTTGGAAATTGATTCAAATTGTGTCTGAAATCATGTTTTGATGTTCCTAATTGTTGATACATGTTAGATAGGTGTTGTTGTGCACTCTATTGGCATTTTTCTGGTGTTTAGAAGAGATTTGGAGAGGAAAATGGTTGAATTTCGCAGAAAAATTATGCAGGAAAAATTCTGGTTTCCCACTGCCCATACGCGTATCACTCTAGGCAATACGCGTATGGCAATGAAGGAATGAGGGCAATACGCGTATGGAGTTCCATTTTCCCGGCCATCTGCTCATTTGTGTAATGGTACGCATAAGGAATTGGGCAATACACATACCAAGTGAGGCATTACGCGTATTAGGGTTTTAGAGGAATTTTTGAAGAGGAATTGGTCTCTGCTCATATGCGTATCACCTTGGGCAATACGCGTATGGATGGGCGAGTGAGCTGGGCAATACGCATATGGCTCAGGGCAATACGCGTATGGCCAGTGAGTGTGCAAAATGTTGTCTTTTCGCAATTCCTTTTCCTTTTGATTTCGTAACTTGTGTTCCGATTATCCGTTTTGAACATTCTTGGCATCGTTGGAAATCTAATAAAATGTACTTTCTTATTAAAATGGTTTTGAGATTGTTGGCCGATTTAATTATGTCGAGAATTTGGAATAGTTTCGTTTTGTCGACTTTTGCCGTTGTAATTGTGTGTAATTGATGTGTATCATGCAATGTGCTGTTGATACGGGTATTGTATGACTTGTGTGCTGTTGTGTGATGAAAATACATGTGATAAGATGTGGTGATGATGGTTTGTGGCCTAAGGGCAAGTAAATGCAATGTGTTGTATTTCATGATATATGCATGATTTTGGATGTGTATATGTGTGCATTTGAATGTCATGAGTCATTGTATGCCAAGCATCATGATATGCATTCTTGTGATGTCGTGTGCCCTAGTGGGTCTGAGCGACTAATCGGTTCCAGAGGGAATCCGCTATAACATCATGAGCCTTATACCGAGAGGACCTAAAGCGATGATTATAGACGATCATGAGCCTTATACAAAGAGGACCTAAAGCGATCGGATTGTGAGCCTTATACAAAGAGGGCCTAAAGCAATCCATAAACGTCGTGAGCCTTATACCAAGAGGACCTAAAGCGACGGGGAGCATCGTTTGCCCGACGGGGAGTTACACTAAGTAACAAGCGATGGTTCCAATAGTTCCTGAGTGAACTAGTGATGAGATTGACAGATGGATGGTACCGCATTTGCATTGAGTCGTTGTGTCGGTCTCTTTTCATTTGCATAAATCATGAATGGATTGATTTTGTGTGGAATTGTGAATGGAAATGATGAGTTGAGATACATGTATGTTTGTTGTTGATAAATGTATTAAGCTTGATTATATATGCCTTGGTGATGGATATATGAGATATGCATTGTGTTGTTTTGTGTTCGAATTCTGGTGTAAGTTGTTGTGAGAATATTTTACATGTGTATTTGTGTGTTATTATATAATCGTATGCAATTATATTATGATTGTGTTTCTCACCCTTCTGCTGTTTTAAATGCTCTACGAGGGATTGCAGATTAGATGCTGGAGGTCTTTTTGTGAAGCTTAGGTCTTCATTCTTTTGTCGGTCAGCTCTGATATGTAGCATCGGGTAGTCGGGGAGATCGTTGTGATTTATTGTGTATATGTATATATATCTTTGGGATTGTATATGTATGGATCTGTGTATGATAGACAAACTTTTTATGTGATATATATATGAGATTCAGTTGCAGATTTTCCGCTTTTATTCTGTATCTGATTTGTGGGTAGTAGGAACTAAGTTCCTCTGTTATTTTCTACCTGATTGTTGTATATCTTTATGGGCAGGTTTATTGTGTTTTGTCTTAATTGATGTGACTCCTCAGTCTATGCCATGAATGTTTTAATTATACTCTGATGAATTTTTATTTTATTTTATCGCTTTATCTATTTGGGGGTATAGATTAGGGGTGTTACATTAAGTGGTATCAGAGCCAGTCCGTGTCAGTTTGTGTCAGTCCTTTTTGGTTGTTGTGTTTGGGTGAGCTGTTTGTTTAACCATAGTTGCTGTTATTGGAAATGAACAGAATATGGCTGGTAGGAATGATGCTGCTTTGGCTGCTGCTATGCAAGCTATGGCTCGGGCTGTGCAGGGTGCACCTAATGCTGGTGGAAATGATGAGTTCAGGAAGAATAAACCGCCTGTCTTCAAAGGGAGACATGATCCTGATGGTGCACAGATTTGGCTTAAAGAGATTGAGAGAATCTTTTGAGTAATAGACTTTGCTGAGGAACATAAGGTGAGACTGGGTACTCACATTTTGCAGGAGGAAGCTGATGATTGGTGGGTTAGTGCGCGTCATGTGTTGGAAGCTACAGGTGAAGAAGTCACTTGGGCTTTGTTTAGCATTGAGTTTCTGAGGAAGTATTTTCCTGAAGATGTAAGAGGAAAGAAAGAAATTGAGTTCTTGGAATTGAAACAAGGTAATATGTCTATTGTTGATTACACTGCTAAGTTTGTGGAGCTTGTTCAGTTTTATCCACATTATGCTAAAGCTACTGCAGAGTTTTCTAAGTGTGTGAAGTTTGAGAACGGATTGCGTCCTGAGATTAAGCAAGCAATCGGTTTTCAAAGGATTAGGAGGTTTTCTGATCTGGTGGATTGTTGTAGGATTTATGAGGAAGATAGTAAAGCTTGTTCTACTCACTATAAGAGTGTGAACGAAAGGAAAGGGAAGCAACCATTTCGTGGTGGTCCTTATATGACACCAGCTGACAAGGGTAAGCAGAGAGGTAATTTTGAGAAAAGGTCAAGTGGGGGAGGAATGTCTAATTCTCCGAGATGTTTTAGGTGTGGTGGCCTAGGACATCGCCAGTTCGAATGTAGGAAGAATCTGAGGAATTGTTCCAATTGTGGAGGTGTAGGACATGTTGCAGCTGAGTGCAAGAGGAAGAATGTGGTGAAGTGTTTCAATTGTGGTGAACCTAGTCATATTAGTACGAAGTGTCCGAAACCAAAGCAAGCTCCAGCCGGTGGGAAAGTATTTGCATTAGCAGGGACTCAGACTACAAGTGCAGACTGTCTGATCAGAGGTACTTGTTTTATTAATAGTACGCCTTCAGTTGCTATTATTGATACCGGAGCGACTCATTCGTTTATTTCGTCTGAGTGCACGAAGCGTTTGAATCTTTTATTGTCTTCGATGGATGGAGAGATGGTTATTGATACTCCAGCAATGGGGTCAGTAACTACTTATTTGGTTTGTTTAAGTTGTCCTTTGACCATTTATGGTAAAGATTTTGAAATGGATTTGGTGTGTTTGCCGTTGGAGGGTTTAGATGTGGTTCTGGGAATGAATTGGTTGCAGTTCAATCGGGTTCATATTGATTGTTATCTTAAGCTGGTAAGATTTCCTTCTCTTGAGGAAGACGAGGACTCGAGTTTCTTAACTACCAAAGAGTTGAAGAAACTATTGGCGGATGAAGCTCAGTTGTTCGGGTTGTTTGCATCGTTGTCAGTGGGTAGTCAAGTTGTACTTGATGTGTTTCCAGTTGTGTGTGAGTTTCCAGAGGTGTTTCCAGAGGATATTTAGGACTTGCCGCCAGAGAGAGAGGTGGAGTTTTCTATAGATCTAGTTCCTGGTACTAGACCTGTGTCTATGGCACCTTATCGTATGTCGGTATCTAAGTTGCTTGAGTTAAAGAAGCAGTTTAATGATTTGTTAGAAAAGAGGTTTGAGAGGCCAAGTGTATCACCTTGGGGTGCTCCAGTTTTATTGGTGAAAAAGAAAGATGGAAGTATGCGATTGTGTATTGATTATCGCCAGTTGAATAAGGTGACAATTAAGAATAAGTATCCTCTTCTGAGAATTGATGATTTGATGGATCAATTGGTAGGTGCTTGTGTGTTTAGTAAGATTGATCTGAGGTCAGGTTATCATCAGATAAGAGTGAAAGAGGAAGATATTCAGAAGATGGCTTTTAGGACACGATACGGTCATTATGAATATTCGGTGATGCCGTTCGGAGTTTCTAATGCGCCAGGTGTGTTTATGGAGTATATGAATCGTATTTTCCATGAGCATTTAGATCGATTTGTTGTTGTGTTTATTGATGATATCTTGATTTATTCTAATTCCCGGGAGGAACATGCGGAACATTTGCGTGTTGTGTTGCAAATTTTGAAGGAAAGGAAACTTTTTGCCAAGTTGTCCAAGTGTGAGTTCTGGTTGTCGAAAGTGAGTTTTCTTGGGCATGTGATTTCAGGTAATGGTATTGCTGTGGATCCATCTAAAGTAGAGGAAGTTCTACAATGGGAGGCTCCTAGATCTGTTACTGAAATTAGAAGCTTCTTGGGTTTAGCTGGTTATTATCGCAGATTTATTGAAGGTTTTTCTAAGTTAGCACTTCCTTTGACCCAGTTGACTTGTAAAGGTAAAGCGTTCATTTGGGATATTCAGTGCGAGGAAAGTTTTAGTGAGCTGAAGAGAAGATTGATTACAGCTCCGATTTTGATCTTACCGAATCCTACTGAACCGTTTATGGTGTATTGTGATGCGTCCTTGATTGGTTTAGGTGGAGTGTTGTTGCAAGAAGGTAAGGTTGTGGCTTATGCTTCGAGGAAATTAAGGATTCATGAGAAAAGTTACCCTACTCATGATTTGAAATTAGCGGCTATGGTTTTTGTGTTGAAAATTTGGAGGCATTATCTCTATGGTGCAAGATTCGAAGTCTTTAGTGATCATAAAAGTTTGAAATACTTGTTTGATCAGAAAGAGTTAAATATGAGGCAACGGAGATGGTTGGAATTTTTGAAGGACTACGACTTTGGCTTGAATTACCATCCTGGTAAAGCTAATGTGGTAGCCGATGCATTGAGCCGGAAGTTTTTGCACATGTCTGTTTTGATGGTTAAAGAGTGGGAACTTTTGGAAGCGTTTAGAGATTTGAGTTTGGTATGTGAATTGACATCTGACAGCGTGAGGCTTGGAATGTTAAAGGTCACTAATGATTTTCTGTTAACCGTTAGCGAGAAACAGAAGTTGGATGTGAAATTTGTTGATTTGATGATGGTTGGAAATCAAAGTGTGAATGGTGACTTTAAAGTGGATGATAACAGTGTTTTGAGATTTCGTGGTAGAATTTGTATTCCTGATGATTCGGACTTGAATAGGATGATTTTGGAAGAAGGACACCGGAGTAATTTGAGTATACATCCGGGAGCTAATAATATGTATCAAGGTTTGAAGAATATCTTTTGGTGGTCTGGATTAAAGGGGGGTGTGGCTTAGTTTGTTTATGCGTGTTTGACGTGTCAGAAATCTAAGGTGGAACATCAGAAGCCTAGTGGTTTGTTGCAACCGTTGGATATTCCCGAGTGGAAATGGGACAACATTTCTATGGATTTTATGACAGGGTTGCCGAATACTCAGAGGGGACATAATACCATTTGGGTAGTTGTGGATAGGCTGACTAAATCGGCGCATTTCATTCTGATTGACATCAGTTTTTCTTTGGAGAGGTTGGCTGAGATTTATATTAGTGTGATTGTGAAATTGTATATGGTGTTCCGTTGAGTATTGTTTTAGATTAAGATCCGAGGATTACTTCCAGATTTTGGGAAAGTTTGCAAAAGGCGCTGGGTTCCAAGTTGAGGTTGAGTTCAGCTTATCATCCGCAGACGGATGGTCAGACCGAGAGAACTATTCAGTCGTTGGAAGATTTGTTGCGGGCTTGTGTTCTTGAGCAAGATGGTTCTTGGGATAGTTATCTTGCATTGATTGAATTCACGTATAACAACAGTTTCCATTCAAGTATTGGAATGGCACCGTTTGAAGCGTTGTATAGAAGAAGATGTCGAACAACGTTGTGTTGGCATGAATCTGGTGAGAGTTCGGTAGTTAGACCGGAGTTAGTGCAATAGACTACGGACAAGGTGAAACTTATTCGTGAGAAAATGAAGGCTTCTCAGAGTAGGCATAAGAGTTATCATGATCGAAGGAGGAAAGATCTTGAGTTTCAAGAGGGCGATCATGTATTTTTGAGAGTTACACCGGTAACGGGTGTTGGTCGTGCATTGAAGTCGAAGAAGCTTACTTCTCGGTTTATTGGTCCTTACCAGATATCCGTGAGAGTGGGTGCTATAGCTTATCAGGTGGCGTTTCTGCCGATTCTTTCGAATTTGCACGATGTGTTCCATGTTTCACAGCTTTGGAAGTATGTTCTGGATCCGTCGCATGTGATTCTGATGGATGAAGTTGAGGTAAGGGAGAACCTTACAGTTGAGGCATTACCTGTGAGGATTTTGGATTACGAGTTAAAGCGGTTAAAAGGCAAGGATATTGCGCTTGTGAAAGTAGCGTGGGGAGGCGCTACTGAGGGCAATTTAACTTGGGAGTTGGAGAGTCGGATGCGGGAGTCGTATCCGGAGTTGTTCTCTCAGGTAATATTTTCGAGGACGAAAATCTCTAAGTGGGGGAGAGTTTTAGCACCCCAGTTTTTGTTAGTTTTATTTAATCGATTCGATTTAATTATTTTGATTATTATATTATTTTATTTTTAAATTTTATTGGATAATATATTATTTTTCAGTGTTGTTATGTTTTATCGCGTTTGGGAACGTTTGCGAGATATTTGAGTGTAGGGGTATTTTGGTCATGTCACTTTAATTTTTCTTAAGTTAATAGAAATAGAAATAGAAAGAGAGAAAAATAGAAAGGAAAGAAAAAGAGAAGAAGAAAAAGAGAAAGAAGGAAAAGAAGAGAAGTAAAAGAGAGAAAACTTGGGAATTAAGAAAATCGAACAACCGACTTTTCAAACACGATTAAATCGGGTAAGGGTGCGAAACTCGATTATATTATACTTGTATATGGTTATGTATGTATGTTTTTGGTTGTTATTGGATTGAAATTGAATATAGAGTAAAAACCATAATATGTGGAAATTGTTGAAAATTGATTCAAATTGTGTCTGAAATCATGTTTTGATGTTCCTAATTGTTGATACATGTTAGATAGGTGTTGGTGTGCACTATATTGGCATTTTTCTGGAGTTTAGAAGAGATTTGGAGAGGAAAATGGTTGAATTTTGCAGAAAAATTATGCAGAAAAAATTCTGGTTTCCCACTGCCTATACGCGTATCACTCAAGGCAATACACGTATTGGTTAAGGCAATACGCGTATGGAAATGAAGGAATGAGGGCAATACGCGTGTGGAGTTCCATTTTCCCGGCCATCTGCTCATTTATGTAATGGTACACGTAAGGAATTGGGCAATACGCGTACCAAGTGAGGCATTACACGTATTAGGGTTTTAGAGGAATTTTTGAAGAGGAATTGGTCTCTGCTCATACGCGTATGACCTTGGAAAATACGCGTATAGATGGGCGAGTGAGCTGGGCAATACGCGTATGGCTCAGGGCAATACGCGTATGGCTAGTGAGTGTGCAAAATGTTGTCTTTTCGCGATTCCTTTTCGTTTTGATTTCGTAACTTGTGTTCCGATTATCCATTTTGAACATTCTTGGTATCGTTGGAAAGCTAATAAAATGTACTTTCTTATTAAAATGGTTTTGAGATTGTTGGCCGATTTAATTATGTCAGGAATTTGGAATAGTGTCATTTTGTCGACTTTTGCAGTTGTAATTGTGTGTAATTGATGTGTATCATGCAATGTGCTGTTGATATGGGTATTGTATGACTTGTGTGTTGTTGTGTGATGAGAATACATGTGATAAGATGTGGTGATGATGGTTTGTGGCCTAAGGGAAAGTAAATGTAATGTGTTGTATTTGATGATATATGCATGATTATGGATGTGTATATGTGTGCATTTGAATGTCATGAGTCATTTTATGCCAAGCATCATGATATGCATTCTTGTGATGTCGTGTGTCCTAGTGGGTATGAGCGATGAATCGATTCCAGAGGGAAGCCGCTATAACTTCGTGAGCCTTATACCGAGAGGACCTAAAGCGATGATTATAGACGATCGTGAGCCTTATACAAAGAGGACCTAAAGCGATCGGATTGTGAGCCTTATACAAAGAGGACCTAAAGCAGTCCATAAATGTCGTGAGCCTTATACCAAGAGGACCTAAAGCGACGGGGAACATCGTTTGCCCGACGGGGAATTACACTATGTAACAAGCGATGGTTCCAATAGTTCCTGAGTGAACTAGTGATGAGATTGACGGATGGATGGTACCGCATTTGCATTAAGTCGTTGTGTCGGTCTCTTTGCATTTGCATAAATCATGAATGGATTGATTTTGTGTGGAATTGTGAATGGAAATGATGAGTTGAGATACATGTATGTTTGTTGTTGATAAATGTATTAAGCTTGATTATATATGCCTTGGTGATGGATATATGAGATATGCATTATGTTGTTTTGTGTTCGAATTCTGGTGTAAGTTGTGGTGAGAATATTTTACATGTGTATTTGTATGTTATTATATAATCGTATGCAATTATATTATGATTGTGTTTCTCACCCTTCTGCTATTTTGAATGCTCTACGAGGCATTGCAGATTAGATGCTGGAGGTCTTTTTGTGAAGCTTAGGTCTTCATTATTTTGTCGGTCGGCTCTGATATGTAGCACCGGGTAGTCGGGGAGATCATTGTGATTTATTGTGTATATGTATATATATATATTGGATTGTATATGTATGGATCTATGTATGTCAGACAAGCTTTTTATGTGATATATATATGAGATTCAGTTGCAGATTTTCCGCTTTTATTCTGTATCTGATTTGTGGGTAGTAGGAACTAAGTTCCTCTGTTATTTGCTACCTGATTGTTACATATCTTTATGGGCAGGTTTATTGTGATTTGTATCAATTGATGTGACTCCTCAGTCTATGCCATAAATGTTTTAATTATACTCTGATGATTTTTTTTTTATTTTATCGCTTTATCTATTAGGGGGTATAGATTGGGGGTGTTACATGTCGCCATTGGTCTTAAGTGTTATATTTATCGTATTGAGCCTAATCAACTTAATCCTATCTGTATGAAATTTAGGAACATGGCGGATGGGTGCAAAAACAATCGTGGTAGACCCAGAACCACTCCAGCAAGGACTATTCCGCCAGGCGGCGAGGAAAATGTTCCATGGCCTCAGTTTCTGTAGCAGATGCAACAACAGCAGAATCAGTTTATGCAACAAATGGTACAACAAATGACTAGGGGTATGCATCCTCCAGTGGTTGTTCCAGAAGCTACAGGGGGGAGCTTTAGGGATTTCATCCGTATGAATCCTCCAGAATTTCAGAGAGGGTTAGATCTGGTAAAGGCTTACGAATGGATAGCTGGCATGGAAAGGGTTTTCTTGATAGTCCAGTGCAGTGAGGAAAATAAGGTGGTTTTCGCTTCGCACTTGTTGAAGGGTCCTGCCAAGAGGTGGTGGGAGAGTGCCTCAGCCTTGATGACTATTCAAGAGGTACCTAAGGTATGGGAGCAGTTTAAGATAAATTTTATGGAGAATTATTTCCCAAGTTCCTTAAGGACTCAGAAGAAATTTGAATTTCAACAATTGAGACAGGGTACCTTGACTGTAGCCGCATATGCTGAGAGGTTTGAGGTAATGGCTACTTATTCTAGGCAAGCCATGTTTGCTCCGGACGAGAGGTGGAAGATTGATCAGTTTCTTTTTGGTTTGAGGGCTGAAATTTCACATAGCGTGTCTCAGAGGGAGTTCACTAGCTATGCCGAATTGTCAAGGCAGTGCTACGTGGCAGAACATAGCTTGAAGAAGGTGTAAGCAGAAGGAGAATTGAGTAGGTTGAATCAAGGTGACCGTGGAAGATCGAATCAGCGATTTAGACCAAGACAACAAGCTTTCAAAGGGAAGCAAGTTCAGAGTTCCAGAACTAGTGCACCTCGTGTGTGCCGTTCTTGTGGTAAGATGCATACTGGTAGGTGCAATTTTGAAGGAGTAAGGTGTTATCAGTGTCATAAGGTGGACCATATGACAAGGGATTGTCCTCAGATTAGAAATCAGACACAAGGGAGAAGTACCGGTCGAGTATATACCTTGGATGCGAAGAAAGCAAAGGATGACAACTCTTTGATTGCTGGTACATGTTTCGTTAATGGGAATCCTTGTTTTGTATTATTTAATTGTGGAGCAACACACTCTTTTGTGTCGATGCAATGTGTGAAATGACTTGGGTTGCAAGCTATTCCATTGTCTCCACCCATGGTGGTTACTACTGCCATGGATGAGATTGTTGAAACACCTTTAATGTGTGAAAATTGTGTTTTATCCGTGGATGGAAGAGTTTTTCAGATTGATCTTATTTGTTTGCCGCTTAAGAAAGTGGATGTGGTTTTGGGAATGGATTGGCTTTCTGCTAATTTGGTATTTATCTGTTGTGAGGAAAAGCTAATCATTATTCCATCTGTGGAGGCTACTCCGAAGGATGTGTTGACTACTATTTTGGAAGGTACGGTTGGAATGATAAATTTCTTGTTCGAGAAAGAAAAATATGTTCTTTTGGTTGTCACTAAGGAGGAGAGTAACAACCTTCAGGTTTTGAGTATTCCGGTAGTTTGTGAGTTTCCCCAAGTTTTCCCCGAGGATATCACTTCTCTTTCTCCGGAGAGGGAAATGGAATTCTCTATTGACCTGATACCGGGAACGGCTCCAATATCCGTTTCTCCGTATCGGATGGCACCACTTGAGTTAAGAGAATTAAAGGATCAACTGGAATAGTTGATGGCTAAGCATTTTTTTTTACCAAATGTTTCGCCCTGGGGAGCTCCAGTGTTATTGGTAAAGAAGAAGGATGGTGGAATACGGTTATGTATTGATTACAGTCAGTTGAATAAAGTCAACAGCAAGAACAAATACCCATTACCAAGGATAGACGATCTGTTAGATCAATTGAAAGGAGCCTGTGTGTTCTTGAAGATTGATTTACGGTTGGGTTATCATCAGATTCGTGTGAAGAGTTCAGATGTACCAAAGACTGCATTTAGAACCCGTAATGGTCATTATGAATTCTTAGTAATGCCTTTCTGTGTGACGAATGCTCCGATAGTTTTCATGGATTATATGAATCGGATATTTCAACCTTACTTGGACCAATTTGTAGCGATCTTTATTGATGACATTCTTATTTATTCTCATGATTCTCAAGAGCACGGAGAACACCTAAGAATCGTTTTATCCATCTTACAAGAGAGACAACTTTTTGCCAAGCTAAGCAAGTGCGAGTTTTGGATGTCGGAGGTTAATTTTCTTGGTCATGACATATCTCAGGGAGGCGTGGCGGTAGATCCATCAAAAGTTGAAGCAGTGATTAATTAGGAGAGACCAAAGAATGTTTCCGAAGTTAGAAGTTTCTTGGGTTTGGCAAGTTATTACAGAAGGTTTATCAAAGGATTTTATCAATTGGCTTTACCGATGACGAAACTTACTCGGAAGGATTGTCCTTATGAGTGGGATTCGGCTTGTGAAAGAAGTTTTATGAGTTTGAAGGAAAGATTGACGACCGCCCCTGTTTTGATTATTCCTGATCCTAATAAGTCATATGAGGTATTTTGTGATGCATCAAATATGGGATTAGGAGGTGTGTTAATGCAAGATGGTCATGTGGTGGCTTAAACTTCTCGATAGTTAAAAGTTCATGAAGAGAATTATCCAACACATAATTTGGAATTGGTGGAAGTTGTGTTTACACTGAAGGTGTGGCGTCATTATTTGTATGTGGTACGTTTTGAGATGTTCAGCGACCACAAGAGCTTAAAGTATCTATTTGACCAGAAAGAGTTGAACATACGTCAAAGGAGGTGGATGGAATATTTAAAGTATTATGATTTAGAACTAAAGTACCATCCGGGAAAAGCGAATAAGGTAGCAGATGCATTAAGCAGGAAAGTATTACATAATGCCGAGTTGATGATGTTAGAGTATACTTTATTGGAAAAATTTTGAGATCTCAATCTCCAATTTGTTTGGACTCCTAACTGTGTGATTATGGGAAATTTGGATGCCAATTCTACTCTTAGAGAGGAAATTCGACAAGGACAAGTATTGGATGAGAAGTTACAAGAAGTGTTAGTTCAACCGGGTTTCGTACGGGATAACGACGGAATCATTTTGTTTAACCAAAGGATTTGTGTTCTGGATGATATGGTGTTGAAAAGAAGGATTTTGGAAGAAGCGTATAAGGGTGCTTTTACTATACATCCTGGTTCTTCAAAGATGTATCAAGATTTAAAAAGGGACTATTGGTGGTCCGGTATGAAAAAGGACATTGCGGTGTACGTATCGGAATGTGCGGTATGCCAACAAGTGAAGGTTGAACATCAAAGACCGGGTGGCTTATTACAACCGTTAGATATTCCGGTATGGAAGTTGGATAATATTTATATGGACTTTGCAGTCAGATTACCCCGTGCCCAAGGTGGTTATGATTCTATTTGGGTGATTGTGGATCGGTTGACGAAATCTTCGCATTTCTTAGCTGCAAAAAATACTCACAAGGTGAGTCATCTCGCAAAGTTGTTCATTTCGAAAATTGTGAGGTTGCATGGTATTCCCTCTAGTATTGTTTCGGACAGAGATCCAAAGTATACTTCAAGATTTTGGAGAGCTTTTCAACAAGCTATGGGAACAAGGTTGTGGTTGAGCACGTCGAATCATCCGCAAACGGATGGTCAGACGGAACAGACAATATAAATAATGGAAGATATGTTGAGGGCTCGTGTACTTGAAGGTGGAGGAAATTGGATAGAACTTTTGCCATTGATTGAGTTTTCATATAACAATAGTTATCATGCGAGTATTGGTATGGCTCCTTACGAGGCATTGTATGGAAGGAAGTGTAGGACGCCATTGTGTTGGATGGAAGTTGGCGAAGATAGAATTTTGGGACCCGAGATTATCCAAGAGACTACGGAAAAGAGTAGAATGATCCGTGATAAAGTTATGCAAGCACAAGATCATCAGAAAAGTTATGCGGATAACCGTAGAAGACCTTTGGAGTTTGATGAGGGTGATCACGTATTTTCGAAAGTTACTCCGAGATTGAGATTGAAAGGACCGTTTAAGTCGCGGAAGTTAAGCCCGAGATACGTGGGACCGTATCAAATTTTAGAAAGAATTGGTGAAGTAGCTTATAGATTAGCCTTACCGCCTTCTCTGTCAAAGATGAACGATGTTTTTCACGTATCTCAGCTTCAGAAGTTTGTTCCAGATCCTCTTCAGCCAATTCTACTGGATACGATTGAGATAGAAGCAGATTTAACGTTTGAGCCTCAACCGAGTCGTATCACAGGAAGAGAAACTAAGGTGTTAAGGAATAAAGAGATTCCTCTTGTTAAGGATTAGTGGGATGAGACGCATCCGGGTAATGTAACTTGGGAACTAGAAATAGAGATTCGAGAAGTTTATCCTCATCTTTTCAGGTTATTGTTTTAAATTCGTGGGCGAATTTCTATTTAAGGGGGGAGGATGTAATACCTCGTAAATTATTTTACTCTGGATAATATTCATATGATCAACTGGGTTCCGGTTTACTCTGAGAATTATTGGATAAAATAATTAGAGTAAACTGATGAGCTCAGAGCAGATAAAATTAATATTATCTTACCCTGAGGTTTTAATTATTGGAGCTTTAGAGACTAATTGGATATTTAAGTTAGTTTTACTAACTAAATGATTTTCTCTATGTATCATATCATTTTCTTTTCCTTTTCATTTGGTGGAAAAAGATAGAAAGAAAGAAAGAAGTTAGAAAGAAGGAAAAGGAAAGGAAAGAAGAAGAAGATAAAACCTAGAAGTTGAAGAACAACTTGGATCATCATTCTTCTTCATCAAATCATCTTCCAATCTTCATCATCATCTAGTATTGAGGTGGGTTCCAGATAGAAGCTTTAAGTTCTAGATTTAGTGATGATTTTAGCTTAAGTTAGGTTTTGTGATTAAATGAATAATCTTGCTAATCAAAGAATCTAACGGTTGAAATGCAATATAATATGTGTAGTATAATTGATATCTAGGTATGATCATCTGTAAATGCTTGTTTGTGTGTTTGGTTGTGTTTGGAATGGGGTTTTTGGCCCAAGGGACCTGCTGTACGTTGCTGAGAAATTCTGGGTTTTCGCGTGTTCGCAAAGCAAACCACAACGAAGGGCAAGGCGAATGTTCGCCAGGTTTTGCAAAGCAAACTTTGCGTCCTTTTGGTTCTGTTTTGGTTCGCCCAGAGGTTCGTAAAGCGAAGGGCAAAGAGAATGCTCGCTGGGTGTTCGCAAAGCGAACTTTGTGTCGTTTCAGGTCTATTTTAGTTCGCCAGGGGGTTCGCACGGCGAAGGCGAAAGTGAACATTCGCTGGGAGATTCGCCTAGCGAACATGACAGATCTTTCCAATTTTTTTCTTCAATAACTTTTGAACCATGACTCCGATCGGGGCGTTCTTGGTACCGATGGAGAGCTATGAGAATACTCTATCTGATGAAAGTGGAAATTATCAGTTTTGTTGCCAGATTAAATAAATCGGAGGGAACTGAAATTGGTGTAACTTGTGATATGTTGAATTATATGATTCCATTATATAATTGACTTATGTTTACCTATTCTCTTGTTGTTAAGAATGTTTGAGAGTATATGCATGTTAAAATACGAAATAGGTAGAGTGAGGAATATTACCACAAACTATATTGGAACCTAGTAACGGCTAGGAAAAATGATGAATAATATAACGACGACGCTCGTGCATGAGAGGCCGAGGCGTGCGTCTATTACCGAATGGTATGGAAAGAATTACACTAGTATGGATCATGTTTAATTGTGTTTAGCTTGAGAAAAGACAAAAGAGGTCTTAAGGCGAATGTGGGCTTGTGATTGTCGAATACAATCACATTTGTGTGTATGTGATAACGTAATCGTAACCGGTTATCTTGAGTGCAGTTTCAGGGGTCTCGAGCTCCTCTGAAACGTATGCACAATTACTTGGCAGGTTTGATTCCCGTCTGTAGTACGAATGGAGCCTACGGGTAAAGAGACTTGTGACGGTATACAAGCCGTGTGAAGTGACAAATTAAGGAGATAATATGTCCCCTAATTCCAAATCCATTTCGTATGCCAAGTAACTACAAGGATCCATGACTCGGGTTGACTTCTAGACGTAGAAGCGGACTAGAAAAGGGGATGCCTTGGTAAGGTTATCGATTATTGATAAAATGGTGAGTTAACAAGACTCATGTGCATGGATCCATATAGTGTGTGTGAGTACTCAAAGTCACTTCCCTTCCCTTTGACTTGAGTTAGGTTTGATAGAACCTTGTAAAGCTGAGAAGACCTATAAGATAGGGAACTCACTGGGATTTAATATCTTACCCCATGTTGTTGATTGTATTACAGGTACCACAGGTTCGGTGAAGGGTAAGGATAGAGTTGTTTGACTTTTCCTTACGAATCGTAGCATTTTGGGGATGGTAAAACTTCCGCTGTGAAGATTATTTTGAGATCATTATTTGATCTAGTTCTTAGTGTTGGAACATCTTGTATATATAATGCCATAGTTTTTTTGTTGTAGCATTTTGGGCATGTATATGTATAATGTGTTAACTAGGGACTTGTATATTTCAGTACCAAACGTGAATTCATGTATGATAGGGATGCTTTGATGTATTGTATTATATTTGGGTGTTATAGTTGGTATCAGAGCAGGTCGTATCCTCGACCCAACCATGAAATAGTATAAGTATTTTCTTTCCGTTTCATTTGCGCTATGTCGCCATTGGTCTTAAGTGTTATATTTATGGTATTGAGCCTGATAAACTTAATCCTATCTGTATGACATTTAGGAACATGGCGGACGGGCGCAGAAATAATCTTGGTAGAACCAGAACCACTCCAGCAGGGACTAATCTGCCAGGCGGCGAGGAAAATGTTCCATGGCCTCAATTTCTGCAGCAGATGCAACAACAGTAGAATCAGTTTATGCAACAAATGATACAATAAATGACTGGGGGTCTGCATCCTCCAGTGGTTGTTCTAGAAGCTACAGGGGGAAGCTTTAGGGATTTCATCCGTATGAATCTTCTGGAATTTCAGGGAGGGTTAGATCTGGTAAAGGCTCACGAATGGATAGCTGGCATGGAAAAGATTTTCTTTATAGTCCAGTGCAGTGAGGAAAATAAGGTGGTTTTCGCTTCGCACTTGTTGAAGGGTCCTGCCACGAGGTGGTGGGAGAGTGCCTCAGCCTTGATGACTATTCAAGAGGTACCTAAGGTATGGGAGTAGTTTAAGATAAATTTTATGGAGAATTATTTCCCAAGTTCCTTAAGGACTCAGAAGGAATTTGAATTTCAACAGTTGAGACAAGGTACCTTGACTGTAGCCGCATATGCTGAGAGATTTGAGATAATGGCTGCTTATTCTAGGCAAGCCATGTATGCTCTGGACGATTGATCAGTTTCTTTTTGGTTTGATGGCTGAAATTTCACATAGCTTGTCTCAGAGGGAGTTCACTAGCTATGCCGAATTGTCAAGGCAGTGCTACGTGGCAGAACATAGCTTGAAGAAGGTGCAAGCAGAAGGAGAATTGAGTAGGTTGAATCAAGGTGACTGTGGAAGATCGAATCAACAATTTAGACCAAGACAACAAGCTTTCAAAGGGAAGCAAGTTCAGAGTTCCAGAACTAGTGCACCTCCTGTGTGCCATTCTTGTGGTAAGATGCATACTGGTAGGTGCAATTTTGAAGGAGTAAGGTGTTATCAGTGTCATAAGGTGGGCCATATGGCGAGGGATTGTCCTCAGATTAGAAATCAGACACAAGGGAGGAGTATCGGTCGAGTACATACCTTGGATGTGAAGAAAGCAAAGGGTGACAACTCTTTGATTACTGGTACGTGTTTCGTTAATGGGAATCCTTATTTTGTATTATTTGATTATGGAGCAAGACACTCTTTTGTGTCGATGCAATGTGTGAAATGACTTGGGTTGCAAGCTATTCTGTTGCCTCCACCCATGGTGGTTACTACTACCATGGATGAGATTGTTACACATTTAATGTGTGAAAATTGTGTTTTATACGTGGATGGAAGAGTTTTTCAGATTGTGATTTTTGGTTGGAGTTTGAAAAATGATGTTTTAATCACAAGATGAAATAAAATTCATTTGGTGTTGATTTTCAATATGAGAATTCAATTTTAAAATGTTTTAAAAACATTAAAAAGGAATTTATTCACAAAAATACTAATTATATTAAATAAATAATATAAAACTAATTTTTTTGTGGAATAAAATATTTTGAAGTATGAATAAGAAGTGTGTAAAACAGAATTGGAAAATGATGATTTTTGCTATGTAAAAGAATTGGTTGAGTTTTTAAAGAATAAACTAATGTCACAACATCACATTCGACATCACTCATGAGTTTTGAAGATAAGAAAAAAGGGAAGATGTCACAACATCACATTTGACATCAGAACTGCACCTTGATTTTTCAACATCTTTGCTATCAAACTTCAAACATTCATAACTCACAATTTTTAACGAAATTAAAATCTGTAAGAACCTATCTTGACCAATTTTTCGCAAGGAATCCAATGGTATCACTCATACATACTGAAACTTAATGTACAGCACACACAAGGCAAAAAACCAGATCTGCACCTTAAGTTTAAAACAACATAAACTCCACATATGAACATGTTAAAGTGCAAACAGTAGGAGGATGTATGTGGACATCAAAAATTGTTCAATATGATGCATGTATGTGGACATCAAAGGAAAGCATGATTCAAAGAATTCAAGTTGTGAATTTTACCTCTTTTTTGGAGATTTTGTGCAACCTACCAAGTGCTTTCTTCCAGAAATGATTTGATGCTTTGGACACCCTCAAATGACCTCTTGGATGCTTTTAGGATGATTGGAATCAGCTGGTACCTGCAAAAACACAAACTGTCCCTTTCTTGAAAAAGGGGTTAAAAGTGACCAAAATAGCAACTCTCTCAAATGGTGTTCCAGGTGGGGGGAACCATTTGGGACAATTCAAGGATGATATTTGGAGCGTGTTTGAGGTTTTATCTGGTTCGAAAAGTGAGTGAATCAAGACATGGCTTGAAAAATGCAAAAAAGTCCAATTTTGAGGTTTTGAGAGGTGACTTTGTGATGTTGTGATTACAGGTCACTTTTGATAGTTTGGACAGCTTACATATGATATATGTGAGGTGTGTGTGTGATTAGTTTGAGTGGAATTGCTCTCTAACTCAAAAACTTAGAATTACTTGCTTTGGAAGGCAAATTTGAGGTGAAATAAGAGATTTTGAGGAAAGCATATGTTTGATGGCTTTGGTGTACTCAAACTGACCATAAATGAGCTCTATTTATAGTAGAGCAAGTTTATTTTGGGATCCACAGTGAATGGCAACTGCAGCAGAGGTTTGGCCAATGTTGTCCAATGAAAATCCAAGTCTCCTCTAGCCATTGACTAGAGGTTAGGGCACAAGCTGCTGGTTCCCTAATTGTTGGAGGAATCTTGACTGAATTCAGTTGCAAATGTGTCAGTCCATGCCACCTCTAAGCATCCATTAAATGCTTCAATCCAAAATTGGAGTTTTGTCCCTCTTTTAGGCATTTCTAGGTTTGGCATGCTACTTCTTGTTCCAAAGACTTTGGAGGCTTGGCTCAATGATTGTCCCCTTTAGATTTGATCCTTAGATATGTTCAAAATGATGTCAAGGCTTAAAAATTCGTGTGGCACAAGAAATGTGCAAATCTGCCCTATGAAAATTTCAGCTGCAGCAAGCCTTTTTGTAAAATCCATAACTCCCTGCTCGAGTATGCTACATGGACGTTCTAGGACTTTCTGGAAAGCTGAGATGATGTACTTCAACTTTGATGTTTGGCCCCAGACCTGGTTCAAATTGGATTATGGAGAAAAACAGCCTTGAAGTTGGTACATTCTTGCTGGAAAAATATTAGTGATGTCCTATGCAATGTTGGAACATCAGACAACTTTGAACATTAATAATTCCAAAATTTAATCACTTGTATCTTTTAATCCACTATGATATTTTAAGTTGAAGTGAACTGCATCTTTGATGCTTGTCTTGCATGGTGACAAAGCTTGAAAATTGGGTGGCACAAGAAAAGTGCACAAAATCTGTCCTAAAAAATCAGCTCGAGCAAGGCCTGTTGTGAGGTTCATAACACCTTGCTCAAGTTGAATTAATGGGAGTTCTTATACATTTTGGAAAGCCCTAATGACATACTTTAACTTTGATGTTTGACTTTGGTCTTGGTTCAGCTTGCAAAGTCATCAAAAATGGTCTTGAACTTGTGTAGTCAAATCTGTCCTAAAAGCTGTCATGAAAATTCTGCTTTATCAATGCTTTTTACAAAAATCATATCTCCTTGCTCGAGTATGCTACAAGGACGTTCTAGGACTTTCTGGAAAGCTGAGATGATGTACTTCAACTTTCATGTTTGACCCCAGACCTGGTTCAACTTGGATCATGGAGAAAAACATCCTTGAAGTTAGGACATTCTTGCTGAAAAAATATTAATGATGTCCTATGCAATGTCAGAACATTGAACATTAATAATTCCCAACCTTGATCACTTATATCTTTTAATCCTTATGATATTTTGAGTTGATTCCTTCTACAATGTTGAAGTATCAAATACCCTCTTTAAAAGTAGCTCTTACTCAAAATCAATGGATACTTGGATCAATAGTTACAACCTTGAAAAGCTGTGCACTTGAACATGATTTTAACTTAGAAAAAATTTCTAAGTTTCTTTCAATTTGATCAATTTTGTAATTTTGCATGATTTCTTGATTTAAATTTGATCAAATTTAATCATCCATCATATTTTCTTGAGTAATGGCTTGTGAAGCTCATAGTTGACCAAAAGTCAAACTTTGACTTTCTGCGTCAGTTGACTTTGTATTAGATGAACTTGAGGCTTGATCCACTTGAAATGTTACACTCTTGTGCTTAATTCTTAATGTGGGAGTCCTCTTGATCCTTTGTGGATGTTTAAGAGGTTAGACAAGTTGAAGATCATGTCATTCCTTAATTGATCCTTTGTCTAAAAGCTCTGAGAGGGTTTGAAACCCTAGTTTGATTGTAGTGAACGCTCACCCATCTTTGGGGAGACTAATGAGGTACAAAGGTACATCCATATTGTGCTAATGATTTGCACCATGATGGGAAATATTAGTGGTCAAAATTTGGGGTATGACAATCCTGAAACCATATTTCTTCTCTTCAGCTCTCTGATGTCATTGAAGTTGAGATGGCCTAGTCGAAAATGCCATAACCACTCATCTCTGCTGGCTGCAGTTGCTAGGAACTTGTGCTCCATCACCTTGAGTTCAATCTTGAAGGTCCTATTCTGAGACATTAGAGCCTTTAAGATCAATCTACCACCTGTGTCGAGGACTCTCATCATCTTGTCTTCGACAACTACCTTGTAGTTCTTTTCGACCAGCTGCCCTATACTGAGCAAATTACTCTTCATGCCTGGTATGTACAACACATTGGAAATTGTTGATCTCTTGCAATCTTTCCTCATAATCAGAACATCACCAACACCTTCAGCTGCTAGAGTGTTGTTATTTGCAAACTTCACCGTGTTCTTCAACGAGGGCTTCATGTTAACAAACCAATCTTTCCTTCCAGTCATGTGTGATGAGCATCCTGAGTCCAAGTACCACTGATCTTGGAATCTTTCTTCATCTCTTGTTGTGACCATCAGCAACGTCTCTTCTTCTTCATGTTTTGCTATCTTTGCATTAGTTTCTTGATTTTTCTTCTTTTCAGGACAATCACTAAAATAGTGGCTATACTTCTGACAATTGAAACATTGAATGTGACTCATGTCAGATTTTCGACCACCACCTCTTCCTCTACCTGCAGTACCACCTCTTTGGTTTCCTTGGTTCCGGGGTTTTTTCTTATTCGACCAGTTTCCTCCTCTACCTTTGTTGCCATTCCCGCTTCCTTTGCCCTTCCTTTCCTTTTCTGACTGCGCCTGCAAAGCCATATCACTCTTCGACTTTCCTGTAGCTCTTTCATCCATCCTTTTTTCATGAGACTCAAGCGTCCCTTGAAGCTCTTCCTTCGTCAATACTGACAATTCTTTTGACTCTTCTATGGCTACTACCACGTGGTCGAACTTTGGAGCCAATGACCTCAAGATCTTTGCAACAACTGATCTTGATGTCAACACCTCTCCACATACCTTAATTTGATTCACCAGCTTTGTAACTCTGGTGAAGAAATCTGTTATACTCTCACTGTCTTCCATCTGAAGCAACTCATAGGTTCTCTTGTGAGTTTGTAACATCACCTCTTTCACTTTCTCTGTGCCTCCAAGCGATTTTTCAAGAATCTCCCACGCTTCCTTCGCTGACTCTACATCACTAACTTTTTCAAAGTTATCTGGATCGACGCACTGATGGAATATAAAGAGAGCTTTATAATCTTTCTTCTTCAACTCTTTGTGTGCAGCCTTTTCTTGATCCACCGCGTTCTCTGCAAGCGGTGTTACTCCTTCCTTCACAAGATCCCAAAGATCTTGATAACAGAAAACCACCTTCATCTGCTTGCACCAATTCTCATAATTATCTTTCTTGAGAATCGGAAGACTCGCCGGAAAGTGCCCATTCGGATGATTCATTGTCATCACGATTTTCCTTCCTTGAATCGCAACCAAGCTCTGATACCAGATGTTGGAATTAATCCAAAACCTATGGGAATTCTGACCCTATCTTGATACACAAGAAGGGTTCTTAGCGCAGTAATACTAAACAAAAGAAGAAAATATAGAAAGAAAGGAAATTAGGATTCTAAGAGAATTTGGAGAAGAAGGTTGTTACCCACAAACTGTGGGATTTTTCTCTTTCTATTCACTTGCAACTGCAAACCGTGAATTACAATGTGTTGTGATTATTACAAAATAATGGTTACTCCCTATTTATATATTTTGGTTAGCTTGCACCCCAAGCCAAAGCCCAAAACTATAAAATCCCAAAATACCTATTTTGGAACTATATCAAATCAAATCTAAATCAAATATGTGTGAAACAACTGTTTCGACACACCCTTACTTCGACACTTCGACACAAGGAATTACAATTTAACAGTTTACTCGTTGACCGATTAGTAAAATAGTAACATGCTTTGACTCATTTGTTTGATACCAACATTTCTAAAATTTCAAGATTACTAAATATTAACCTTTTTTTTTCTAGCGTGACATTGGACTGCAAATTTTTATTCAGTCTCTTTCTTTTTAGTGTTACTCTTACTTCAATTTTCATATACTCATTTTCCCAAGACCATTTGAAGGTAAATAATTACACTTCATCTCGTTTTTTTTAATTTTATGATATATATTTTTGTTGACTAAAAATAATTAATTTTAATAAATATATGTTGTTATGTAAATTCACACTTACATAATCTATACCAGATATATGAAAGATGAAATTTCAGCATTGCTTCATTACAAATATCTTCTGCAACAAACTTCTGATAGGTTGCATAGTTTTTTATGATATATTAATTTCTTACAGTTACATGCAATTTAATATTTTCTTTAATAAGGCTCCGATAGTTTATTTTAATCTTTTTTTTTGTTTCATCTCATTTATATTTGATCATAATTAAATATGAAATTAGTCATAAAAATATATTATTATATAATTAATTTCTTACACATTGTTTTTACTTACAAATTTACCAGCTAAGACCCAAAACCTATACTGCATTATTACAAACCCAGCCTTGACGGCTTTGTAGCAAAACTAACCAAGGCAGAAGTGGATAGAATGGCATGTATGTAGTCACTAATTTTTAAATTTTGAAAACCAATTATATTTTTTCTTTATAGTAATAATTGTATGTGTAATTATGAAAATTTATATTGTAGGATTGGATGGAATGGTGGCTATATTTCTTGATAAAAAGAAACCTCTCCTTACAACAAAATTCTGGGATTTTATTGGTCTTCTAATGAACGTGAAAAGAGGATCTTATGAATTCGATGTGATCATTGGGGTAATAGATTCTGGAATTTGGTCAGAATCATAGAGTTTTGATGATAAAAGCTTTGATCCACCGCGAAGAAAATGGAAAGGAGTTTGTCAAACCACTAATTTCACATGCAACAAGTAAGATGTTATTTATATAACTCATCTTAAAATACTTAATTTACAATAGAGTATAATACAAACATTTGTTGATATCCATATTTTTTTTGTAGTAAGTTAATTGGCGCTAGATATATATAACCATTTTGATTTTTTATTTTAATACAAAAAAATGTAAGTAATAGTATGATTCTAAGATAGAGTAATATAAAAGAATATTTTATTCTTAATTTTTAAAATATGCCAGGTAAAAACTGGATATATGTGGAAATTTATGAATCACATACACATTGATATAAAAAATATAGAAAAAGAACATGAATATTGCACTAAGGCGGGGAAGAATAATTCAAATGCAATTCCAGCTGATGGAAATCCACCTCTAGATTTTCCTTTTCCTAAGCCTAACATATTAGCATTCTCAATAGAATTTCCAGCGGCAGTTGATGTTGCATGTGTTCCATGACCAAAAAAATCTATGGGGCGAGACATCTTTGTTTCATCGTTGATAACAGCATAATATCTTAGGCCAAGTAATTTAGTATACAAAACACACACACACACACACACACACATATATATATATATATATATATATATATATATATATATATATATATATTGACTTGAAGGTTTAAGTTATGAGTCTTTTATTTAACATATGTCAAAATATTTGTTATTCTATTCTTTCTTTATATATAGAAAGAGATTTTTAATTGTTAAGCTTTTGTTCATCTTGATATTAAAAAAATATGATATATTTGAATAAAACTTTTTTTAGGTATATTTTGGTTACAATAAGTTGACAAATGGTAGTAAATATAAGACTCCACTGTGTTTAAATATTCCTTTTTACATTTAGAAACAAGAATAACAAATGGTTGTAGGAGTCACATCATATAATTATATAAAATACTTTTTCTTTTAAGACTCACTAACAAAATCTTTATATATTCAACACGATCATAAAGTTTCTCCAAACCAAAATCACCTAACCTCGGATTCATCTCACAATCCACAAGCACATTTTCATCTTTCAGATTCCTCATACAAATAAACTAAGCCCAAAAGCCACATCTTTTATGATCCTACACCTCTCTTCCCATTTCAACATTCTTCAATTGTAGTGTTTTGGATTCTCCATTATTTTTGAAGCTCCAACCTGTTGGAAAATTTGATGTGAATTTGAAAGGATATTCCGATTAATTAATGGAAGTTATTCTATTTGTTTATGTGGAAATTAAATAATTAATATTAATTAATATTAATTAATTCTTAATTAATAATTATAATGAGACACTCATCAAAACGTAGTCTTAACCTAGTTTTGATTGAATAACTCCCTCCCACTTTTTTCTCTCAACTCTCCCACTATTTTCTCTCCACTCTTCCACTATTTTCTCTCCATCATATTAGTTCCTTAGATATAACTTGAATCTCTCGTATCATCAGTAAAAAAGTAACATGCTTTGACTCATTTTTTGATACCAATATTTTTAAAATTTCAAGTTTATTAATTTTTAACCATTTTTTTCTAGCATGACAGTTGACTGCAAATTTTCATTCAGTCTCTTGCTTTTTAGTGTTACTCCTACTTCAATTTTCATATACTCATCTTTCCAAGACCATTTGAAGGTAAATAATTACACTTCATCTCTTTTTATAAAAATATATGCCGGATACATGAAAGATGAAATTTCAGCATTGCTTCATTACAAATATCTGCTGCAACAAGCTTCTGATAGGTTGCATATTTATGTTAATGTTTTTAAATTACAGTGCCATATATTAGCATTTTTCTTTTAGTAGAATAAAGTGCCATATGTTAAGCAAGTGTCATTTACTTTATGATATATTTATTTCTTACACATTGTTTTTACGTACAAGTTTAACAGCCAAGATCCCAAACCTTTACTACACTATTACAAACCTAGCCTTGGTGGCTTTGTAGCAAAACTAACCAAGACAGAAGTGGATAGAATGGCAGGTGTGTAGTCACTAATTTTAAAATTTGAAAACCAAATGATATGTATTGTTTATACTAATAATTGTATGTTTAATTACAAAAATTGATATTGTAGGATTGGATGGAGTGGTGACTATCTTTCCTGAAAAAAAGAGACCTCTCCTTACTACAAAATCCTAGACTTTTATTGATCTTCCAATGAACGTGAAAAGAGAATTTTATGAATCCGATGTGATGATTGGAATAATAGATTCTGGAATTTGGCCAGAATCAGAGTGTTTCAATGATAAAGGCTTTGGTCCATCACCAAGCAAATGAAAGGGAGTTTGTCAAACCACTAATTTCACATGCAACAAGTAAGATTTTATTTTTAAATCTCGTTTTAAAATATTAATTTACAATAGAGTATAATACAAACAATTGTTGATATACATTTTTTTTGTAGTAAGTTAATTGGGGCGAGATTTTATGGTGCTACCGACGATAAATTAATGAACTCCCCCATAGACTTTTACTGTAGCACCCATTTATAATAACATGCATCAAAGCATATATTATACATGAAATGAAAGTCTTGGTACTGAAATACCAATAAGTCCCTAGTAAACACATTATACATATACATGTCCAAAATACCTAATACAAAAAAACTATGGCATAATATATATACAAGATGTTCCAAAGATAAATACTAAGAACTAGATCGACAATGATCTCAAAAGCTCCACAACGGAAGCTAAGCCACCAACCAAGTAAGGATAATCACACGGCCTTATCCTTACCCTTCGTGGAACCTGAAGTACCTGAAATATTCAACAATAGTGGGGTGAGATACATCAAATCTCAGTGAGTTCTCTATCTTATGGATTCTCTCGGCTTTACAAGATTCTAACCAATTCCTAACTCAAGTCGGGGGGAAAAGGAACTAGACCTTGAGTTCAAACATTTCTGACTAGAGAAACCATCGTAAAATACACAAATGCCAACTAGTTAAGGAATCTTTCCTCGGCCATCCCACTCAAGGAGATTAAACACGGGTCACGGATCCTTAACGTAGATAACTTTCCCCGACCATCCCGCTTAAAGAGATTAAACACGGGTCACGATTATCTATAATTGGTACTTTCCCCGACCATCCCGCTCAAAGAGATTAAACACGGGTCACTAATACTAACCACTAAGTAACTTTCCCCGGCCATCCCGCTCAAGGAGATTAAACACAGGTCACGGTTACCTACTTAAAAAATATTTTCCCCGACCATCTCGTACATGGAGATTAAACACGGGTCACTAATATTTATTAAGGGACACCACTCTAATAAATACTTTCCCCGAACATCCCACTCAAAGAGATTAAACAAGGGTCACTAATATTTATTAGGGGAAAATAAACTTAATAAATACTTTCCCCGACCATCCCGCTCAAAGAGATTAAACACGGGTCACTAATATTTATAAGTGATACGTACGAACCAGAGGAAATACGGTCCCCCACTAACAACCACTTAACAAAGATACTCTTCTAGTATTGATGTAACCATTGTCGTATAATTCTCTAATGTCATTCTAGTGTACTAAGGTTTCCTCACTAGCTCACCACTTGAAGCTTTTAAAATTTCAAAAGTTCTGTTTTACATAATTCACGTAATTCCGATTAATTCCAATAATCGTCAAAAATCTATCTCATAAATAATATTTTCACTTTCTATAGCATAGAACACTTTCATAGATTCACATCGATATAAAGAATGCTTGAATCGGACACCCGAGTCAAAAGATATGAATTTTAGAAAAATATTGAAAAACAAATAGTGGTAACTGGTTACAGCATATATGCTAACCGGTTACTCTGAAACAGAGGCTAAATGAGAGTTAGAGACACATTTTGCTAACCAAATAGTACATATGCTGTAACCAGTTACTGCGTTCAAAAGCTGCGCAAAACCCCAAATTTTCAAAGGGTAACCGGTTAGCACATATGCTGTAACTATAACACCCGAATTCCCATCGCGAATAAATAATACATGAATAAATCAGAGTAACTAAAAATTTATTTTTCCGACAGAAACAAGGATGCCACATTTTAAAGAAAGAAAACACAAACCCTGCTCAATTATTTGATACATAACACCAACTGGGATAACATCAAAGAGAAACATTTTCCATATAAAAGGAAAGTTCAATTATGGAATAAAGCAGAAAGATCCATAACTGACTTGTTTTACAAAATAAATTGTTTTATAACATCAAAATATGCATACAAAGGTAATACAAGATAAATCTAACAAAGGTATACATATATAACATAATCGTTCCCCGGCTCCCGTGCTACGTATCAGAGCAGACACCAAGACCGACAAAAGAATGGAGAACTAATCTTCACCAAAGCCTCCAAGACTACAAATCTGCAATTGCCTCATAAAGCAACAAACCACAGCAGAAGGGTGAGAAATAACAACTAAATCAAGATTGCATAATAATATGCAAACACATATAATTTCACATACATAGTTATTCTCACCACAAACATCACATACTAACACATAGAGCATGTCACAAATACATAACATATACCACTTATACTCACATAATCACCTATTCGCACATAAGGCATACCAACGTTATAACATATGAAAACATGCCACCACATCGCATAGCACATGGTTATACCTAACGCACATCATCCATAACCAATGCATTTATCACATATGCACATCAAATCACCAATGTTATCCCAAGCTCAACACATAAATCAATTAATTCACAATTTCCACACATAATCAATCCATTCATGATTTTCTACATATAATGTATCCATTCACAATTCTCACACATAATCAATCCATTCATGATTTATGCAAATGCACAGAGACCGACACAACGACTCTATGCAATGCATATGCGGTACCATCCATCCATCATCTCAACACTAGTTCACTCAGGAACTATTGGAACCATCACTTGTTACTTAGGATTACTCATGTAACACCTCGTCGGGCAAACGATGTTCCCCGTCGCTTTAGGTCCTCTTATTTTTTTAAGGCACACGACGTTTATGGATCGCTTTAGGTCCTCTTTGTATAAGGCACACGATCCGATCGCTTTAGGTCCTCTTTGTATAAGGCACACGATCGTCTATAATCATCGCTTTAGGTCCTCTTTCTATAAGGCAGACGATGTTATAACGGATTCCCTCTGGAACCAATTCGTCGCTCACACCCACTAGGGCACACGACATCACAAGAATGCATATCATGATGCTTGGCATACAATGACTCATGACATTCAAATGCACACATATATGCAACCATCTCAATCAACAATAATCATGCTTTACCATCAATCCCAAAACAATGCATTTACATCATACAACAGCACACAAGTCATACCATATCTATCAAAGGCATATTGCATGATAACACATCAAATACACACAATTAAAATGATACAAGTTGACAAAATGACACCTTTCCAAATTCCCGACATAATTTGATCGGCCAACAATCTCAAAACCATTTTAATAAGAAAGAACATGTCAAAAGCTTTCCAACGTACCAAACCGCGCCTCAAACCGACTTACGGATCAAAGGTTATAAAGAAAACAAATTGGGAAAACTGTCATGTTCGCAATGCGAAGCTCCTAGCGAGTCCTTCGCTTCCTCATTCGCAGTGCGAATACCCCAGCGAACCATGGCAGAAAGGAAAATAGCCTACAGTTTCGCAGTGCGAACTCCCAGTGAACCTTCGTTGTCCCCTTTGCAGTGCGAATCCCCCGGAAAACCGTGGCAGAAAGAAAAACAACACAACGTTCGCAGTGCGAACCTCACGCGAACGTTCGCTTTCACATTCGCTGGCCATTCGCAGTGCGAACCTGCGAAACCAGAAAAACCCAGCAGTGCTAACATAGGTCATTTGGGTCCAAATTCATCATTCTCCCACCCCAAACACTTCTAATTCATGCCATAACAACCAAAACATGATCCAAACCTAACAACAAGTATTCTAAGCAGTTTATATCGAATTTCATATGTGAAAACATCGATATCTATCAATCGCTCCTAATTTCAATCGATAAGAAAAGTCGCGAAACAACCAAAATAATTACAACAAACAACACATATACATAAACAAGCAAGATATAATTGAAACTTCTCACCTTTACCCGATTAATCGCGCTCGAAACGGAGTTATGTCGATTTTCCTCTTCTCCTCTTTTCTCTCCTCTTCCTTTCCTTCCCTTCTCTTTCTTTCCTTTTTCTTTCCTTTCTCTCTATTTCTCTCTAATCTCTATTTATATAAATTATCTAAACCCCTAAAAGACTATTTTACCCCTCAGCTCAAATATCTCGCAAACGCTCTCAAAATGCGATAAAACATAAACAACGATGAAAAATAATATATTGTCAAATAAAAGTCAAGAATAAAATAATATAAAACAAAAATAATTAAATCGACTCAATTAAATAAATAAGACAAAACCGGGGCGTTACAATTCTCCCCCACTTAGACATTTTCGTCCTCGAAAATATACTGAGATGAACAACTCCGGACACGCTCTCGCATCCGACTAACAAACTAACATGTCAAAAAAAGCACACCACGAATAACACAAACTGACAAACCACCTTGCTAACAGCAACCACAACAACCACACGACAACGACGACAACTACCACGACAAGATACAAAGCCCATACAATGCACTTGACGACCAACTCACGACTCCAGGAATACCCAAGTTACAAAAACACACAGGTTCACTCTTGAACCGAAACACAACAAGAACATAAGGTTCCACGACCCAACATCGTTCCAACAACCTCTACATAACCACAATACCAACCTCCTTGTCACACAAAAATATTACAACAATGCTACAATTCCAACAATCAAACACATAACCAAAACATCCATCTACTTAGTAGCCCATGAATAATATTTAAGCCTTTCACCTAACACTTCCATTCTGAAACGTCCAATAGTCTCATCATTCCCACATGTTTCCAATGTTCCACCTTTGAACTCTTACCAGTCACACACGCATATACGAACTGTACCACATCACGCTTCCGCTGCGCACTCTGATTACTCGTAACCATCAAAATTACCAATCTCTCATCCAAAGTCTAACTCTTTCTCATATTCACCAAAAATCATTGTTCACTTTCAATATACCCAACCTCACACTATACCGTGTTATCTCACACACCGGACACAAGTCTCTGAACTGCTCAAATAATTCTTATTCTCTGACCATTTAAAACAGCCATGCATAAAAACTTTCGACTTAACTCATCAGGCACGACATTAACTTCACCAATAGGATAATTCGAGTCAAAGTTATAACTCGTCACGAATTTTAACCGTCCTCGTTGTCTCATACTCTATTCCTTCAGGCCAAACAAGCACTCTAAACTCTGGCGATTACCAAACACTTCGAACCTAGAACCATAAAGATAATACTTCCAAATATTCCAACACATTACAACCGCAACCCATTCCAAATCCAAAATAGTATAGATCCTTTTATAAATCCTCAATTGTCGTAAAGCATAAGCGATGACTTTACCCCATTGCATTAACACACTGACTAAACTCATCAAAGACACATCCCAATACCCCACAAACGGTTTATCGGAATCACGCAGTATCAAAACTGTAGCCGTAGACAACTTCTACTTCAGCTCACCAAAACTCACTCACAACGAACATCCAAAATAAATGACTTACCCCTTGCAAGTCAACTGAGATACCAGAAGTACGAACTTAGCAAAGTCTTCCATAACCTGCAGTAACAACCAACTGAGCCCAAAAGTTTCTAATCTCCTTAACCAACTTCGGAGCCTCTCAATGTAGATCTGCATCTACTTCCGATGGATCCTTAACCATACTCTCATCCGAAATAACATATCCAAGAAAAATAACCTTTTTCAATCCAAATTCTCACTTGAATAACTTAGCATAAAACTTCGTCTCTTTTCAACACTGGTAATTCACATCTCAAAACACGCTACCTGTTCTTTTTTTTTCTGAGTTTATAACAGATCCGAACATCCTCAATCAAAACCACTACGAACTTATCTAATGGAAGATACGATTCATCCACTCCACAAACATTCCAGACACCTTACTAACACCCAACAACATCACTGTGCATTGTATGCCCAACCAAATTCCCAAAAGATATAAATTCTTAAAGCTTTTGCAAAACTTCCCACTGGGTAACTGGTTACTCACATACAAGCTTAACCGAGTAAATAATAGCGTAATCCGATGATAACAAACCGGACCCGTCACATTAAATCGATCAAAGCCTCAACTCACACAATTCACCACTCTTATTAAACGTTCCAAACAATTGTAATTTCAATCAAACCCAACCAAACCATTCCAATCATCTATTCCCGAAAGTGGACACTTATTCTTAATCATTACCTTATTCCACTGTTAGTACTCCATACACAAGTTCTTCTCTTAACAATCCAATTTCCATAAATCCCAACATGTCGCAACAACCAGCCGAAAAGAACTCTTAAATATTACATCCACACTTAAGGGTTCTCTCAAAATTTCCATTAATGCTCTACAATTCCAAAGACCCCAAACCTCACCAGAACTCTAAGTTTTGCTTTCCATAGTCTCAATACCGTCATACACATCATGCTTGTTATTCCATTCAATCTTCATTCCCTTTTATTACTATCAATACTAGAGCTCTCTAAGACAACACACTTGTTCTCACAAATCCCTTTTCCAGTAAATCTTCCAACCGCTCTTTCCATCCGAGTTTCACTTCCTAAAAGTTCTTCTACTTATTTAGCGGATCCAAACCTCAAATCTTCACCTTTGCCAAATTTGAGTTCACACTCTACTCTCTGAGAACAACCATTAACGATACCCAATTGTTTTCTCTCCACGACTTCCCGACTGAACCATCATACCAAAACCTCTAATCCGTCTCATCTTCCGATATAAGAATCTTCATCGACTCATCAAAATAATCTGTAATCATTTTCTTAATTCCAAACAATTTATTTTACACACTATCAAAGCCGGAAAGACACATCTATTCCATCCAACATAATTCCCTTCTGCTATCAACAAGAGATTAAGGGTGATCAGTTCCTCAATTTGTCAATAGACAGCCGACAATCATGATGGGGCATAAACCATCCTTACCAAACTATAATAGCCTTTCCTGCATCTCGTGCACACCACTACCTAAGGCACAATTCCTTAGTCGACATAAACCTTACCTCTGCATTCCCTCCGGAACCGGGAACAACATTGTCCAAAGAGCACTTACAATCTTGCAATTCACAACACACTGAGCCAACGCTCCACACCTGAAGCAACTTGGAGAAGTACAAGCTCCTCCCCCACTTATCTCATTCTCAATCCTGAAAACAAAGGATTAGAAAACCAGAAAGCACTGGCAGTGTTTCACACACATATCACGTACTAAGGAACAAGCAACAACGACAATATTCAACTATCACACCAACTGACTCAACAACTTGGCCGGACGGACCGACCTGCTCTGATACCACTTATTGTAACACCCCAATTCCCATCGCAAATAAATAATACATAAATAAATCAGAGTAACTAAAAAATTATTTTTCTGACAGAAACAGGGCTGCCACATTTTAAAGAAAGAAAACACAAACCCTGCTCAATTATTTGATACATAACACCAACTGGGATAACATCAAAGAGAAACTTTTTCTCTATAAAAGGAAAGTTCAATTATGGAATAAAGCGGAAAGATCCATAACTGACTTGTTTTACAAAATAAATTGTTTTATAACATCAAAATATACATACAAAGGTAATACAAGATAAATCTAACAAAGGTATACATGTATAACATAATCGTTCCCTGACTCCCGTGCGACGTATCAGAGCAGACACCAAGACCGACAAAAGAATGGAGAACTAATCTTCACCAAAGTCTCCAAGACTACAAATCTGCAATTGCCTCATAGAGCAATAAACCACAGCAGAAGGGTGAGAAATAACAACTAAATCAAGATTGCATAATAATATGCAAACACATATAATTTCACATACATAGTTATTCTCACCACAAACATCACATACTAACACATAGAGCATGTCACAAATACATAACATATACCACTTATACTCACATAATCACCTATTTGAACATAAGGCATACCAACGTTATAACATATGAAAACACGCCACCACATCCATAGCACATGGCTATACCTAACGCACATCATCCATAACCAATGAGTTTATCACATATGCACATCAAATCACCAATGCTATCCCAAGCTCAACACATAAATCAATTAATTCACAACTTCCACACATAATAAATCCATTCATGATTTTCTACATATAATGCATCCATTCACAATTCTGACACATAATCAATCCATTCATGATTTATGCAAATGCACAGAGACCGACACAACGACTCTATACAATGCATATGCGGTACCATCCAACCATCATCTCAACACTAGTTCACTCAGGAACTATTGGAACCATCGCTTGTTACTTAGGATTACTCATTTAACACCCCGTCGGGCAAACGATGTTCCCCGTCGCTTTAGGTCCTCTTATTTTTTTAAGGCACACGATGTTTATGGATCGCTTTAGGTCCTATTTGTATAAGGCACACGATCCGATCGGTTTTGGTCCTCTTTGTATAAGGCACACGATCGTCTATAATCATCGCTTTAGGTCCTCTTTGTATAAGGCACACGATGTTATAGCGGATTCCCTCTGGAACCGATTTATCGCTCACACCCACTAGGGCACACGACATCACAAGAATGCATATCATGATGCTTGGCATACAATGACTCATGACATTCAAATGCGCACATATATGCAACCATCTCAATCAACAATAATCATGCTTTACCATCAAGCCCAAAACAATGCATTTACATCATACAACAGCACACAAGTTATACCATATCTATCAAAGGCATATTGCATGATAACACATCAAATACACACAATTAAAATGGTACAATTTGACAAAATGACACCTTTCGAAATTCCCGACATAATTTAATCGGCCAACAATCTCAAAACTATTTTAATAAGAAAGAACGTGTCAAAAGCTTTCCAACGCACCAAATCGCGCCTCTAACCGACTTACGGATCAAAGGTTATAAAGAAAACAAATTGGGAAAACTGTCATGTTCGCAATGTGAAGCTCCCAGCGAGTCCTTCGTTTCCTCATTCGCAGTGCGAATACCCCAGCGAACCATGGCAGAAAGGAAAATAGCCTACAGTTTCACAGTGCGAACTCCCTGCGAACCTTCGTTGCCCCCTTCGCAGTGCGAATCCCCCGGCGAATCGTGGCAGAAAGAAAAACAACACAACGTTCGAAGTGCGAACCTCACGTGAACGTTCGCTTTCCCCTTCACTGGCCATTCGCAGTGCGAACCTGCGAAACCAGAAAAACCCAGCAGCGCTAACATAGGTCATTTGGGTCCAAATTCATCATTCTCCCACCCCAAACACTTCCAATTCATGCCATAACAACCAAAACATGATCCAAACCTAACAACAAGTATTCTACGCAGTTTATATCGAATTTCATCCGTGAAAACATTGATTTCTATCAATCGCTCCTAATTTCAATCGATAAGAAAAGTCGCGAAACAACCAAAACAATTTCAACAAACAACACATATACATACACAAGCAAGATATAATTGAAACTTCTCACCCTTACCCAATTAATCGCGCTCGAAACGGAGTTATGTCGATTTTCCTCTTCTCCTCTTTTCACTCCTCTTCCTTTCCTTCCCTTCTCTTTCTTTCATTTTTCTTTCCTTTCTCTCTATTTCTCTCTAATCTTTATTTATATAAAATATCTAAACCCCTAAAAGACTATTTTACCCCTTAGCTCAAATATCTCGCAAACGCTCTCAAAATGCGATAAAACATAAACAACGATGAAAAATAATATATTGTCAAATAAAAGTCAAGAATAAAATAACATAAAACAAAAATAATTAAATTGACTCAATTAAATAAATAAGACAAAACTAGGGCATTACAGTAACCGGTTACTCTGGTCTCAGAACCAAAAAAACTTGTTTTTAATCAAACCTTTCCATCTCAAACTCATTCCAATCATGATCAAACATCATAACAAGTATCAACAGATGATTCCACACATATATTGATCACTCTACACAATTTATAACACAATTCAACCTTTAGATTCTTTGATTTTGCAAAAATACTCATTTTTCTGAAAATCTAACCTAACTCTAAAAGCTCAAGAATTCTACAACTAAAGTCTCTATCTAGAACCCACCTGGATTAGAAGATGATGATGAAGAAGATGAGATGAATTGATGAAGATGAGATGATGATTCTTGATCTTGAGCTCTTTGGAAATTTTCTCTTTTTTTCCTTCCTTTCCTCCTTCTTCTCTCCACTTTCTTTTTCTCCAAATGTTTCTAACTTTGGAAAATGATGGAAAAGAAAAGATATAGAGAAAAGTCATTAATTAGTAACACTACTAAATGTCCAAATTAGCTCAGATGCACCAATTAATTAAACCTTAGCATTAGATGATATTAATCTGATCAGCTCTGAGTTCGTCAGTCGCTCTAATTATCTTATCAGATAAATACTCAGAGCACACTGGATCTCAACTAGTCTCAACTAATAGTATACAGAGCGTTATAAAATACGGGGTATTACATCCTCCCCTCCTTAAATAGAAATTCGTCCTCGAATTTAAAAGATTACCTGACCAGATGAGGGTAAGCATCCCGCATTTCCGATTCTAGTTCCCAAGTAGCATCACCCGAATGCATCACATCCCATTGCACCTTAACAAGGGGGATGTCTTTGTTCCTTAATACCTTTATTTCTCTTCCCACAATACGGCTTGGTTGAGGTTCATACGTTAAGTCTACTTCTATTTCCACTGATTCTGATAAAACTGGCCGAAGAGGATCAGGAATAAACTTTTGGAGCTGAGATACATGAAAGACGTCATGCATCTCTGTTAGAGAGGGTGGTAAGGCTAATCTGTACGCTACTTCACCGATCCTTTCTAAGATCTGATACGGTCCGACGTATCTCGGACTTAACTTACGTGACTTAAATGGTCCTTTTAACCTCAATCTAGGAGTAACTTTAAAAAATACATGGTCACCTTCCTCAAATTCTAAAGGTCTCCTTCGGTTATCCGCATAACTTTTCTGATGATCTTGTGCTTGTTTAACTTTCTCACGGATCATTCGAATCTTTTCCGTAGTCTCTTGAATAATTTCGGGTCCCAAAATTCTATCTTCTCCAACCTCCGCCCAACACAATGGCGTCCTACACTTCCTTCCATACAATGCTTCATAAGGAGCCATTCCGATGCTTGCATGGGGACTATTGTTATAAGAAAACTCAATCAACGGTAGGAGTTCTTTCCAATTTCCTCTACTTTCTAGCACACAAGCTCTTAACATATCCTCCATCGTTTGTATCGTTCGCTCAGTCTGACCATCCGTCTGAGGATGATTAGACGTGCTCAAACGCAACCTTGTACCCATAGCTTGTTGAAAAGCCTTCCAAAACCTTGAAGTAAACTTTGGATCTATATCAGACACAATATTAGAGGGAACACCATGCAATCTCACAATTTCTGAAATAAACAACTTTGCAAGATGACTTGCCTTGTAAGTAGTCTTCACGGCTAAAAAATACGCAGATTTCGTTAGTCGATCCACAATCACCAAAGTAGAATCATAACCACCTTGTGTACGGGGTAAACCTACTGCAAAATCCATAGAAATACTATCCCACTTCCAAACTGGAATCTCTAAAGGTTGCAATAGACCGCCCAGTCTTTGGTGTTCAATCTTCACCTATTGACACACTGCACATTCTGACACATACATCACAATATCCTTTTTCATTCCGGACCACCAATAATCCTTCTTTAAGTCCTGATACATCTTCGAAGAACCAGGATGTATAGTAAAAATACCTTTGTGAGCTTCATCTAAAATCTTTCTTTTTAATATCGAGCCATTCAGAACACAAATCCTTTGGTTAAACAGGACAATCCCATCCCCTGCTCGTGAAAAACCCGGCTGAAGTAACATCTCTTGAAACTTCTCCTATAAAACTTGTTCTTGTTGAATCTCATCTCTTAGAGTAGAATTAACATTCAAATTTCCCATAATTACACCATTCGAAGTCCACATAAACTGGAGATTAAGATCTCTAAACTTTTCCAACAAAGCATACTCAAATATCATCAATTCGACACTATGAACCATTTTCAGACTTAATGCAACTGCTACTTTATTTGCTTTTCCTAGATGATACTTTAATTCGAAGTCATAATCCTTTAAGTACTCCATCCACCTTCGTTGTCGCATATTCAACTCCTTTTGATCATATAAATACTTCAAACTTTTATGGTCACTGAACATTTCAAAACGTACACCATAGAAAATAATGACCCCACACCTTCAGTGCAAACACAACTGCTGCTAGTTCCAACTCATGAGTTGGATAATTCTTCTCATGAACTTTCAATTGTCGAGAAGCATAAGCTACCACTTGACCACCTTGCATCAGGACACCTCCTAATCCCATCTTAGAAGCATCGCAAAATACTTTGTAAGAGTTGCTAGGATCAGGAATGATTAACACAGGAGCAGTCGTCAAACTTTCCTTCAATTTCATAAAGCTTTGCTCACAACCCGAATCCCACTCATAAGTACAATCGTTTCGAGTAAGCTTTGTCATTGGTAAGGCCAACTGAGAAAAACCTTTGATGAACCTTCTATAGTAACCTTCCAATCCCAAGAAACTTCTAACTTTTGAAACATTCCTTGGTCTCTCCCAATTAATCACTACTTCTACCTTTGATGGATCCACTGCCACACCACCTTGAGATATAACGTGACAAAGAAAATTAACTTTCGACATCCAAAACTCACACTTGCTCAACTTAGCAAAAAGTTGCTTCTCCTGCAATACTGATAAGACAATTCTCAGATGTTCTCCATGCTCTTGTCGAGTACGAGAATAAATAAGAATGTCGTCAATAAAGATCGCGACAAATTGGTCCAAGTAAGATTGAAATATACGGTTCATGTAATCCATAAAAACAACTGGAGCATTATTCAACTGAAAGGCATTACCAAGAATTCGTAATGGCCATAACGGGTTCTAAATACAGTCTTAGGTACATCAGAACTCTTCACTCAGATCTGATGATAACCCGACCGTAAATTAATCTTCTAGAACACACGGGCTCCTTTCAATTGATCCAACAGGTCATCTATCCTGGGTAAGGGGTACTTGTTCTTAATGGTGACTTTGTTCAACTTACGATAATCAATACACAAACGCATTCCACCGTCTTTCTTCTTTACCAACAAAACTGGAGCTCCCCACGGTGAAACGCTAGGTCTAACAAAATGCTTAGCCATCAAATCCTCCAATTGGTCCTTTAATTCTCTTAATTCAAGTTGTGCCATCTGATAAGGAGAAACGGATATAGGAGCCGTTCTCGGTACCAGATCAATAGAGAACTCAACTTCTCTCTCCGGAGGAAGAGAAGTAACGTCCTCAGGAAAAACATCGGGAAACTCACAGACTATAGGGATACTCAGTACTTGCTGGTCGCTACTCCCCTCCTTAGTAAGAACCAGTAAAATAGATTTCTCCCCCTCAAACAAGAAGTTTATCATTCCCATCGTACCTTCCAAAATAGTTGTTAACACATCCTTCGGGGTAGCCTCGACAGATGGAATGATGATTAGCTTTTCCTCACACCCAATAAACACCGAATTAGCAGAAAGCCAATCCATCCCCAAAACGACATAAACTTTCTTAAGCGGTAAACAAATTAGGTCAATCTGAAAAACTCTAACATTCACAGACAAAACACAGTTTTCACACATCGCATAGACACAAAAGAATGTGTTACCCCACAATCGAATAAAACAAAACAAGGATGCCCATTTACGAAACACGTACCTGCAATTAAAGAGTTGTCATTCTTTGTCTTCCTCGCATCCAAGGTATAAACCCTTCCAGTATTCCTTCCTTGCACTTAATTCTTATTCTTAGTACAATTTCTAGCCACATGACCCAATCCATTACAATTATAGCACCTAACACTCCCATCGGCACATTTCCCAAAATGACGTTGGTTGCACACTCTACATAGAGGAATAGTGTTAGGTCTAGCAATCTGCTTTCCTTTGAAAGCTTGTGATCTAGGCCCAAATTGCTGACTTGCTCTCCCACGATCACCCTGATTCACCCTACTTGCAGCACCTTCAGCTTGGACTTTCTTCAAACTATGCTCCACCACATAGCATTGCCTTAAAACTTCGGCATAAGTAGTGAACTCCCTCTGAGATACACTATGAGAGATTTCAGCTTTTAGTCCAAACAAAAATTTTTCTATTTTCCACCGTTCATCCGGAGCATACATAGTCTGCCTAGAATAAGCAGCCATGTCCTCAAACTTTTTAGCATAACTGGCCACAGTCATACTACCCTGTCTTAACTGTTGAAATTCGAACTCTTTCTGAGTCCTCAAGGAGCTAGGAAAATATTTCTCCATGAAATTTGCCTTGAATTGTTCCCAGACCTTTGGCACACCCTGTACAGTCATAAGAGCCGAAGCACTCTTCCACCACCTCATGGCAGGACCCTTCAAAGAATGAGAAGCAAAAACCACCTTATTCTCCTCACTACAATGCACTATCAAGAAAATTCTTTCCATACTGGCTATCCATTCGTGAGCCTTTACATGATCTAATCCGCCATGAAATTCCGAAGGATTCATGCTGAAGAAATCCCGGAAAGTCCCACCTACAGCTCCTGGAACAACCACCTGAGGTTGAAGACCTCCGTTCATTTGTTGCACCATTTGCTGCATAAATTGATTTTGTTGTTGCTGCATCTGTTGCATAAACTGATACAAAGGAGCATTCTCATCACCGCCTGGCAGATTCGTCCCAGCTGGAGTAGTTCTTGGTCTACCACGATTGCTTCTACGCCCGTCGGCCATGTTCCTAAAGCTCATACAGATAGGATTAAGTTGATCAGGCTCAATACCATAAATATAACACTTAAGACCAGTGGCGACACGACGCATATGAAACGGAAATAAATACTTATTCTATTTCATAGCTAGGTCGAGGATACGACCTGCTCTGATACCAACTGTAACACCCATATATAATAACATACATCAAAGCATATATTATACATGAAATGCAAGTCTTGGTACTGAAATACCAATAAGTCCCTAGTAAACACATTATACATATACATGCCCAAAATACCTAATACAAAAAAAACTATGGCATAATATATATACAAGATGTTCCAAAGATAAATACTAAGAACTAGATCGACAATGATCTCAAAAACTCCACAACGGAAGCTAAGCCACCAACCAAGTAAGGATAATCACACGGCCTTATCCTTACCCTTCGCGGAACCTGAAGTACCTGAAATATTCAACAATAGTGGGGTGAGATACATCAAATCTAGTTCTCTATCTTATGGATTCTCTCGGCTTTACAAGGTTCTGACCAATTCCTAACTCAAGTCGGGGGAAAAGGAACTAGACCTTGAGTTCAAACATTTCTGACTAGAGAAACCATCGTAAAATACACAAACGCCAACTAGTTAAGGAATCTTTCCCCGACCATCCCATTCAAGGAGATTAAACATGGGTCACGGATCCTTAACGTAGATAACATTCCCCGACCATCCCGCTCAAAGAGATTAAACACAGGTCACGGTTATCTACAATTGGTACTTTCCCCGGCCATCCCGCTCAAAGAGATTAAACACGGGTCACTAATACCAACCACTAAGTAACTTTCCCCGTCCATCCCGCTCAAGGAGATTAAACACGGGTCACGGTTACCTACTTAATAAATACATTCCCTGACTATCCCGCACAAGGAGATTAAACACGGGTCACTAATATTTATTAAGGGACACCACTCTAATAAATACTTTCCCCGGCCATCCCACTCAAAGAGATTAAACACGGGTCACTAATATTTATTAGGGGAAAACAAACTTAATAAATACTTTCCCCGGCCATCCCGCTCAAAGAGATTAAACAAGGGTCACTAATATTTATTAAGCGATACATACGAACCGGAGGAAATACGGTCCCCCACTAACAACCACTTAACAAAGATACTCTTCTATTATCGATGTAAGCATTGCCGCACAATTCTCTAATGTCATTCTAGTGTACTAAGGTTTCCTCACTAGCTCACCACTTGAAGCTTTTAAAATTTCAAAAGTTCCATTTTACATAATTCACGTAATTCCGATTAATTCCAATAATCGTTAAAAATCCATCTCATAAATAATATTTTCACTTTCCATAGCATAGAACACTTTCATAGCTTCACATCGATATAAAGAACGCTTAAATCGGACACCCGAGTCAAAAGATACGAATTTTAGAAAAATATTGAAAAACAAACAGTGGTAACCGGTTACAACATATATGCTAACCGGTTACTCTGAAACAGAGGCTAAATGAGAGTTAGAGACACATTTTGCTAACCGATTAGCACATATGCTGTAAACGGTTACTGCGTTCAAAAGCTGCGCAAAACCCCAAATTTTCAAAGGGTAACCGGTTAGCACATATGCTGTAACCGGTTACTCTGGGCTCAGAACCAAAAAAACTTGTTTTTAATCACACCTTTCCATCTCAAACTCATTCCAATCATGATCAAACATCATAACAATTATCAACAGATGATTCCACACATATATTGATCATACTACACAATTTATAACACAATTCAACCGTTAGATTCTTTGATTTTGCAAAAATACTAATTTTTCTCAAAATCCAACCTAACTCTAAAACCTCAAGAATTCTAAAACTAAAGTCTCTATCTAGAACCCACCTGGATTAGAAGATGATTATGAAGAAGATGAGATGAATTGATGAAGATGAGATGATGATTCTTGATCTTGAGCTCTTTGGAAATTTTCTCTTATTTTCCTTCCTTTCCTCCTCCTTCTCTCTACTTTCTTTTTCTCCAAATGTTTCTAACTTTGGAAAATGATGGAAAAGAAAAGATATAGAGAAAAGTCATTAATTAGTAACACTACTAAATGTCCAAATTGGCTCAGATGCACCAATTAATAAAACCTTAGCATTAGATGATATTAATCTGATCAGCTCTGAGTTCGTCAATCGCTCTAATTATCTTATCAGATAAATACTCAGAGCACACTGGATCTCAACTAGTCTCAACTAATAGTATCTAAAGCGTTATAAAATACGGGGTATTACATTTACGGTCATGGAACACACGTAGCATCAACTGCTGCTGGGAATCCTATTAAGCATGCAAGTATGTCAGGCTTAGAAGAAGGAACATCTAGAGGTGGAGTTCCATCAGCCCAAATTGATGTATATAAGGTGTGTGGGACTCATGCATGTGATAAGAGGAGAATTCTTGACGCTTTCTATAATGCGGTGTCAGATGGAGTTCATATAATATCAGTGTCAACTGGAGGAGAAACGGAAAACAAAAATAAAATTTGTAACGATGAACTATCGGTTGGATCCTTCCATGCAATGACTCATGGAGTCTTAACTGTATTTTCTAGAGGAAACTTTGGTCCAACACCAGCTTCCTTAGCGAATTTATCACCATGGTCTATTATTGTGGGTGCTGGAACTTTAAATAGAAAATTTGTAACCAAGGTGAAATTAGGAAACAATAAGATTTATGAGGTAAATATTTGTTTCCATAATATTCTACAACAAGTTTTTATTTCCCCTTCGCTTATTTCAAATTGATTTTCGTTAACAGTCTCCTTAATTATTAATGTTAGGGGATCTCTCTGAATACACTTGACCTAGTTGAAAAAATGTATCCTATTTTCTATGGGGAGATGTCCCAAACAAGGAAGCACACTTCAATAACCATAAATCCAGGTAACTAATTAGCTAGCCTTCTACTTATTAAAGTTAACAAGAAGATGTTTATATTTCTAATTAAGGTATTGTAATTAGAAATGAAGGTTTTGTTCTCCTAATCCCCTTGATGCCAAGTTAGTGAAGGGGAGAATTGTACTCTGACGTGTTTCCTTTAGCTGGATGTTACCTTCAACCAAATGATGCGTCTAGCATTCGCAAATACATTAACTCCGAAAGGTATTTGAACTTCAATTCAATATATTTTTTGATACATATGAAATATTTAAAGCTCTTAATATTAATTATTTTGCAGAACTCCCATGGCGACCATATTTAAGTCACATGAAATAGAAGATACGTCGGCACCCTTATTTGCCTCATTTTCATCAAGAGGTCCAAATCTACTTACTCCTGACATTCTCAAGATTTGTTTTTCTTTATTAATCTATAAATTAAATACATCTATATAGTCATTTTAATATTTTAATTAACTTTTTTCGGTTTGTTTGATGTTGTAGCCGGACTTAATGGCTCACGGAGTTGATATTATAACTAGTTGGTCGCTAATTTCCGATGAAGGTAAAGAACAAGCATTTAACATCGTGTCCGGAACATCGATGGTATGTCCACATGTATATGGTGCAGCAGGGTACATTAATTCCTTCCGACCTACTTGGTCACCTACTACTATCCGGTAGGCTTTAATGACAACATGTGTATATATTTGTACAAATAAATTAAAATTAAATTCAGTACATACTTAATTTTAATTAATATTTTTAAAATAATTTTTTTTTCAAGTTGAATCTTTACTGTAACCTATTAAGAAAGTTATTCCGATGGAGATTGAATTACACATTTCTTCTTCTTTTTTTATACTAAACTATATACTCTTTTAATTAATAAATATTATTAATATATGTGACTTCACTCTTTTATTAATACACTGTCGATTGTATAATACTTTTATCTTTCAAAGTTACTTGCTACTATTTAAGAATTCTTCATTACTTTAAGATAATACTCTAAGATAATGTAATTTAGATTTATTTGATTTGAAATTTGTATAGTTTAGTCAATATGTTTTAGATTTAATGTAAAACATATTATGTGTTCCTTTGTGTTGTGTTGCACCCAAACAAATGAGTGTGATAAATAATCATGATGCTGAATTTGCTTACGGAGCCCGTCAAATTTATCTTTAAAAGCTTTAAATCCCGGCTTAATATATGATGCTGGAAAAATGGATTACATAAATGTTTTATGTATTCTAGGCTACAACAAATCCGTCATAACATTTATCATGGGGAATCCATTTTTTTTAAATAAGCAAATTGTATTAAAAGGATACAAAGAGGTATCCTAACTCATGTACAAAAAATTCTCCACCCCACTAAAATACTTTACAAAAAATCACAAGGGAATTTTACCCAATCATAATAGCTACAAAACAACACTTCCTTAGAATTCTTCCTAATCCACTCCCAAGATAGATGAATAATCCAATCAGTGACATGATCAGCTTCCCAAAACTCATCTTTAAACAAGATTTTGTTGCTAGTAGACCAAAGACACCAACCAATAACTAGCCATAATCCCACAATATTTTTGATACTCAAATTAATCATACATAAAGCATGAGTCCACTGTCTCAAATGGTCTTGGATAGTAACCGTGCAAATGTTCCTAATTCCCAGCCAGCCACATATGCGCTGCCACACGATAGAACATTTATTGCACCTTATCAACAAATGCAATGCGTCCTCGTCGATCATGAAACAAAACGGGCTGACCAAGTCATGCAAATTAGAGATGATTCCACGAAGACGAAGATTAACACGAGTCGGTAACCTGTTATGTAACAACCTCCAGCCAAACAAAATGGTTTTCAACGGAGAAGAAGCTCACCACAGAGATTTGAACAAAGAGATGGAATCAGGCAAGTGGAACACGTCAGAAGGATAATGGAACATAATTTTATACCCTGAACTTACAGTGTAACCATCCTGAATATCCTTATTCCAAATCACCACGTCCAATAAGTCTTTTTGAATTGTGAAATCCCCCAGCCTTTCCAACAGGGCATAATAAATCTGCTGTAGATGAGAACTTAAATCAGAAACACCAAATTTAATGTTCCATACCCAATGGTCGCCAATCCATTCACCATTATCAACAACCCTACTGTCTTTATTATGCGTCATTGTCCATAACTCAGGGAAAGCAGAAGATAACCTCTCCGCACCTCACCAAATGGAAGACCAAAAAGAAGTGTCAACACCATTTCCCACTTTAGTAGAGGTTAAGTCCACAAATGATTCAGCACCAAAAGACCTAGAGATGTGAAATAAATCCCGCCACCAGAGCGAAGACTGAATAATATACTTTGGGAATTCTCCTTGTATCAGCCCAAATTTGTAATTGTCGTAACGACCTACCAGAATATCATTCCACAAGCTATTCACAGGATTGATACATTTCCACAACCATTTAGCAATCAACGCATGGTTAAAACATCTAATGCCCAAAATCCCAAGGCCACCATGCTCCTTGGCTTTGCAGACCCGACTCCAATTGATCTAGGCAATTCCTTTTTTGTTAATGAATCCTTTCCAAAGGAACCTTCTTTGGAAAGTAGTAATGATCCTCACCATATTAATAGGCATTTTGAAGAAAGATATAAAGTGGAAAGGAAGGTTGGTCAAAACAAATTTGATGAGAGTGGTTCTACTACCCAATGACATAAACCTACCTTTCCAAGAAGCTAGTCTGGCTTGAACCTTATCAATGACCAGTTTCCAAAAGGAAACAAGCCTATGATTTCCCCCTATATGGAGTCCAAGGAACGTGAAAAGGCGAGTACCAGACTTTGCAGGCCAGGAAAGTCACCGCCGCTTTTAAGAACGTGTCATCCACTCCAAAACCAAATAAAGAGCTCTTGTTAAAGTTGATCTCCAGCCCGGATAAAAGTTGAAAGCCTTTAAGAATAAATTTTATCGCCCACAAGTTATTCCAAGACGCGTCCCCAACGATAATAGTGTCATCAACATATTGAAGTAAATGGAACAAAACCTCTTGATTTAGACTGAAGCCTTTATACATCTCCCTTACAATAGCCCTTCTCATAATGACCGCCATTCCTTCCACTGCAATAGCAAAAAGGTAAGGTGATAAAGGATCCACTTGCCTAAATCCTCTTGAGACTTCAAAGTCTCTAGTAGGACTTCCATTAACAAGGATTGACATGTAATTGTTAAAAACACTACCATCCATCCAACTCATCCATTTCCTACCAAAGCCCATGATTTTTGTAACGCCCCGTTTTGCCAATTTTATTTTTATTGAGTCTTTTTGGATTATTTTATTATTATTTTATTTTATTCTCGACTTTTATGTGAAAATATGTTATTTTTCGTCGTGATTATATTTTATCGCGTTTTGGGAACATTTGCGGGATATTTGAGTGTGGGGGTATTTTGGACATTTCATAGATATTTTTACCAAGTTAGTAAGAAAGAAAAGAAAATAGAGGAGAAAAGGGAAAGAAAAATAGAGAGAAAGAAAGAAGAAGGAAGGAAAAAGAGAAGAAAAGAGGAGAAGAGAGAAAATTGGAGAAAGAGTGGAAAAATCATCAAGAACAATTTCTAGGAATCGATTAATCGGGTAAGGGTGCGAAACTCGATTATTCTATGATTGTATACGATTATGTATGTGTTTTGTTGTTGTTTTTGGATTGATTTGGAGAATATTAGTAAAACCTAGATTGTGTAAAAATTGATTAGAAATGAATTTGATTGTGGTAAAAATCTTGTTGAATGCATTGTTGATTGTTCATACATGTTTGTGGTATGCTATTACACTTCAAATTGCTGTTTTTCTGAGTTTTAGGTGAAGAAATTGGTTGATGTTGGGTTGGAAAACGCAGAAATTGTTCTGCAGAATTTTTCTGGGTATGCTCTGGCCATACGCGTAAGGGGCATGTCCATACGCGTATGAGCCAAGGCGATACGCGTATCATTGGCTTGTTTTTGGGCCAATACGCGTATGAATCTTGGCATTACGCGTAACATGGGCGAGCCATGGGCCAATACGCGTATGGGTTTTGGAACGAGGAATTTGTGAAGGAAATGGGTTCTGTCCGTACGCGTATGGACATAGGTGATACGCGTATGGACAGGAGAATGTCAAAAATGTAATTTTTTAAAATGTGTTTTCGGTTTTGTCCGTAACTTTGGTTCCGATTATCCGATTTTTTGAATTCTTGGTGTCATTAGAAAGGTATCGAGTTGTACTTTATGATTATGAGGTTTTGAGAATTGTTAGCCGATTAAATTTTGTCGGGAAATGTGAATAGTGTCGGTTATCGATTTTTGTCATTTTAATGGCGTGGAATTGACGTGTATTATGCCGTATGTTATTGTTTTGTACGTGAGATGACTTATGTGCTGTTGTGATGATGCTTTGTGGCCGAAAGGCAAGAAAATGCTAAGTGTGGTATTTGATAAATGTGCATGATTATGAATATGTGCATGGATGCAATGTGAGTGTCATGAGTCATTGTATGCCAAGCATCATAATGTGCATTGTGGAAACGTCCTGAGTGACGGTTTGATTCCCGAGGGGAATATGCTATACCATCGTGTGCCTCGAAAATATGAGGCGCTGCCTGAGGACTTAAAGCGATGGGTATAGACGATTGTGGGCTCCTTTGGAGACTTAAAGCAATCCTTAACGTCGTGTGCCTCGAAAATATGAGGCGATGCCTGAGGACCTAAAGCGACGGGTGAACATCGTAGGCCCGACGGGGAGTTACTTGAGATTCTCAGTAACGAGCGATGGTTCCAATAGTTCCTGAGTGAACTGATGATGAGACAAGAGACATTGGAAGTCGGTACCGCATGGCATGTGCATAGAGTCATCGTGTCGGTCTATGTGCATTGCATAAATCATGAATTAATTGTGTGTGAATTTGTGACTGTGATTGATGATTGTATGGTGTAGGTGTGGTGTGTAATGGTATTTGATGCTTGAGAATTGTGCGGTATTATGTTATATGTGGTTGTGGTGAGAATGTGTTACTTGTACAATTCTGTGTTATTATATATAATTTTATTCAATTATATTATGGTTGTTTTTCTCACCCTTCTGTTGTTTTATAACGCTCTATGAGGCGTTGCAGATTAGAGCTGCTGGAGGTATTCTTTTTGTGAAGCGTTGCGTCTTCATTCTTTTGGTCGGTCGGCTCTGATATGTGACTCCGGGTAGTTAGGGTGGCCGCGTGCTATTATTTTGTATATTTGATGATGTATTTTGGTTGTACATATGCTACATGATGTATGACAAACTGTTTATATGTGTATATGTATTTATGTTAATCAGATTTTAGATCTTCCGCTTTAATTCTAATTTCTGAAAAGTGGGTGTAAGGAACAAAGTTTCCTCTGTTTGATTGCTACCCCACAGTTGCATATCATTATGGGCAGGTGTTGCATGTTATGTGTATGTTTGGTTACTTTGATGTGATCCTCCCTTTCTATGCCGCGATTTCAAATATACTCTGATCAATTTTCGAATTTTCTTTTAGTGCTTTAATTGCCTGTTAATTGGGGGTATAGATCGGGGGCGTCACACTAAGTGGTATCAGAGCTAGTCCGTGTCAGTTGTGTCTGTTGTGTCTGTTGTGTCTGGCATATTGGGCGAGTTGTGTTGGACGAGTTGTTGTTTAACCATAGTTTCTGTATTTGGACGAACAGAATATGGCTGGTCGTAATGATGCTGCTTTGGCTGCTGCGATGGAGGCTATGGCACGAGCTGTGCAGGGTGTACCGAATGCTGCAGGTAATGATGAGTTTAGAAAGAATAAGCCGCCGTTCTCTAAAGGGAAACATGATCCGGATGGTGCGCAGTTGTGGTTGAAAGAGATTGAGAGGATTTTTAGGGTAATGGATTGTGATGACGATGATGATAAAGTGAGGCTGGGTACTCATATGCTGCACGAAGAGGCTGATGACTGGTGGGTCAGTACTCGTCAGGTGTTGGAAGTTGAGGAGGAGGAAGAAGAGATTACTTGGGAAGTGTTTAGCCGAGAGTTTCTAAGGAAGTATTTTCCGGAGGATGTCCGAGGAAAGAAGGAGATTGAGTTTTTAGAGCTAAAACAAGGTAATATGTCGGTTATTGACTATACTGCTAAGTTTGTGGAACTTGTGCAGTTTTATCCTCATTATTTGGAAGCGACTGCTGAATTTTCAAAGTGTGTGAAGTATGAAAGTGGCTTGCGTCCTGAGATAAAACAGGCTATTGGTTATCAGAGGATCCGAAGGTTTGCTGATTTGGTGGAATGCTGTAGGATTTATGATGAAGATAGTAAGGCTCGTTCTGCTCACTATAAAAGTGTAAGTGACAGGAAAGGGAAACAACAGTTCCGTGGTGGTCCGTATGTGTCACCGGCTGATAAAGGTAAACAAAGGGGTAATTTTGATCGAAGGTCAAGTGGAGGAGGTATGTCTAATGCTCCTAGGTGTTTTAAATGTGGTGAATTGGGTCATCGCCAGATGGAATGTAGGAAGAAAGTGGATAAGTGTTCTAATTGTGGTGGTATCGGACATGTTTTAGCTGATTGTAAAAGGAAGAATGTAGTGAAGTGTTATAACTGTGGGGAACCTGGTCACATTAGCTCGAAGTGTCCGAATCAGAAGAAAGCTCAGGCTAGTGGCAAAGTGTTTTCATTGGCGGGAACTCAGACCTCAAGTGCAGATCGTCTGATAAGAGGTACTTGCTTTATTAATAATACGCCTTTAATTGCTATTATTGATACTGGAGCGACTCATTCGTTTATTTCGTCTGAGTGCGCAGAACGTTTGAATCTTGGGTTGTCTTCGATGGGTGGTGAGATGGTTATTGATACTCCAGCGATGGGGTCAGTAACTACTTCTTTAGTGTGTTTGAGTTGTCCTTTGACCATTTATGGCAAAGACTTTGCGATGGATTTGGTGTGTTTACCGTTGGAAGGTTTAGATGTGGTGTTGGGAATGAATTGGTTGCAATTCAACTGGGTACACATTGATTGTTATCATAAGCTTGTAAGGTTTCCTTCTCTTGAGGAAGACGAAGACTCGAGTTTCTTATCTACCAAAGAGTTGAAGAAACTTCTGGCGGATGAAGCTCAGTTGTTTGGTTTGTTTGCATCTTTGACTGTGGATAGTCAAGTTTCATTGGAGGTGTTTCCTGTTGTGTGCTAATTTCCTGAGGTGTTTCCTGATGATATTTCAGATGTACCGCCAGAGAGAGAAGTTGAATTTTCTATAGATCTAGTTCCTGGTACTAGACCTGTTTCTATGGCACCTTATAGAATGTCGGCATCTGAATTGGTGGAGTTGAAAAAGCAGTTAAGGACTTATTGGAGAAGAGGTTCGTGAGACCAAGTGTTTCTCCTTGGGGTGCTCCAGTTTTGTTAGTGAAAAAGAAAGATGGGAGTATGCGATTATGTATTGATTATCGCCAGTTGAACAAAGTGACGATTAAGAATAAGTATCCGCTTCTGAGGATTGATGATCTGATGGATCAGTTGGTTGGTGCTTGTGTATTTAGTAAGATTGATTTGAGATCAGGGTACCATCAGATAAGGGTGAAAGAAGAGGATATTCAGAAGACGGCCTTTAGAACACGGTACGGTCATTATGAATATTCGGTGATGCCGTTCGGGGTTTCTAATGCGCCTGGTGTGTTTATGGAATACATGAATCGGATTTTTCACGAGCATTTGGATCGTTTTGTGGTGGTGTTTATTGATGATATTTTAATCTATTCTAAGTCTCGTGAGGAACATGCAGAGCATTTGCGTATTGTTTTGCAGGTGTTGAAGGAAAGGAAGCTTTTTGCCAAATTGTCCAAGTGTGAATTCTGGTTGTCTGAGGTGAGTTTTCTTGGGCACGTAATTTCAGGTAATGGACTTGCTGTGGATCCATCTAAAATAGAAGCAGTTCTACAATGGGAGGCTCCTAGATCCGTTACTGAAATTCGAAGCTTTTTGGGTTTGGCTGGTTATTACCGGAGGTTCATTGAAGGTTTTTCTAAGCTAGCTCTTCCTTTGACGCAGATGACTTGTAAGGGCAAAGCATTCATTTGGGATATTCAATGTGAAGAAAGTTTTTGTGAGCTGAGGAGAAGATTGACGACAGCTCCGATTCTTATTTTACCTGATCCTAATGAACCGTTTGTTGTGTATTGCGATGCTTCCTTAATTGGTTTGGGTGGTGTTCTGATGCAGGAAGGTAAAGTTGTAGCTTATGCTTCAAGGCAGTTAAGAGTTCATGAGAAAAACTATCCTACTCATGATCTTGAATTAGCGGCTGTGGTTTTTGTGTTGAAGATTTGGAGGCACTATCTCTATGGTGCGAGGTTCGAAGTCTTTAGTGATCATAAAAGCTTGAAATATTTATTTGATCAGAAAGAGTTGAACATGAGACAGCGGAGATGGTTGGAATTCTTGAAAGACTACGACTTTGGCTTGAATTACCATCCTGGTAAAGCTAATGTGGTAGCCGATGCATTGAGCCAGAAATCGTTGCATATGTTCGCATTGATGGTGAAAGAGTTGGAACTTTTTGAGTCGTTTAGAGACTTGAGTTTGGTATGTGAAGTGACATCGGTTAGTGTAAGGCTTGGAATGTTGAAAGTTACTAATGAATTTTTGTTGTCGGTAAGTGAGAAACAAAAGCTGGATTTGAAATTCGTTGATTTGATGAGAAATGAGAATGTGGATTTCAAGGTGGATAATTTTGGTGTTTTGAGGTTTCGTGGTCGTATTTGCATTCCTGATGATGCGGAGTTGAAAAGAATGATTTTGGAGGAAGGACACCGGAGTAATTTAAGTATTCATCCGGGTGCGAATAAGATGTACCAAGATTTGAAGAAGATTTTCTGGTGGTCTGGTTTGAAAAGAGATGTGGCTCAGTTTGTGTATGCATGTTTGACTTGTCAGAAATCGAAAGTGGAACATTTGAGACCTAGTGGTTTGTTGCAACCATTGGATATTCCTGAGTGGAAGTGGGATAGCATTTCTATGGATTTTGTGACGGGATTACCGAACACTCAGCGTGGGCATAATGCTATTTGGGTGATTGTTGACAGGCTGACTAAATCGGCGCATTTTATTCCGATTGACATCAGTTTTTCTTTGGAACGGTTAGCTGAGATCTATATCAGTGTGGTGGTGAAATTGCATGGGATTCCAGTGAATATTGTTTCTGATCGAGATCCTAGATTTACATCGAGATTTTGGGAAAGTTTACAAAAGGCTTTGGGTTCTAGATTGAGGTTGAGTTCGGCTTATCATCCGCAGTCGGATGGTCAGACCGAAAGAACGATTCAGTCTTTGGAGGATTTGTTGAGAGTATGTGTTTTGGAGCAAGGTGGTGCGTGGGACGGTTATCTTGCTTTGGTTGAGTTCACGTATAATAATAGTTTCCATTCTAGTATTGGAATGGCATCTTTTGAGGCTTTATATGGACGAAGATGTAGAACGCCGTTGTGTTGGCACGAAACAGGTGAAAGTTCGGTGGTTGGACCGGATTTGGTGCAACAAACGACGGAAAAGGTAAAGTTTATTCGTGAGAAAATGAAGGCTTCTCAGGATAGACAAAAGAGCTATCATGATCGGAGACGGAAGGATCTTGAGTTTCAAGAGGGTGATCACGTATTTCTGAGGGTTACGCTGGTAACGGGTGTTGGTCGTGCTTTGAAATCTAAGAAGCTTACTTCTCGATTTATTGGTCCTTACCAGATATCTGCGAGAGTTGGTGCTGTGGCGTATCGTGTGGCGTTGCCGCCGAATTTGTCGAATTTGCATGATGTGTTTCATGTTTCACAGCTTCGGAAGTATGTTCCGGACCCTTCACATGTGATTCCAATGGACGAGGTTGAGGTAAGAGATAACCTTACGGTCGAGACTTTACCGGTTAGTATTTTGGATCGCGAGGTGAAGCGGTTGAGAGGCAAAGAGATTGCACTTGTGAAAGTGGCGTGGGGAGGCGCTGCTGATGGTAATCTGACGTGGGAGTTGGAAAGTAGGATGCGGGAGTCGTATCCAGAGTTGTTTGTATCAGGTAATATTTTCGAGGACGAAAATTTCTAAGTGGGGGAGAATTGTAACGCCCCGTTTTGCCAATTTTATTTTTATTGAGTCTTTTTGGATTATTTTATTATTATTTTATTTTATTCTCGACTTTTATGTGAAAATATGTTATTTTTCGTCGTGATTATATTTTATCGCGTTTTGGGAACATTTGCGGGATATTTGAGTGTGGGGGTATTTTGGACATTTCATAGATATTTTTACCAAGTTAGTAAGAAAGAAAAGAAAATAGAGGAGAAAAGGGAAAGAAAAATAGAGAGAAAGAAAGAAGAAGGAAGGAAAAAGAGAAGAAAAGAGGAGAAGAGAGAAAATTGGAGAAAGAATGGAAAAATCATCAAGAACAATTTCTAGGAATCGATTAATCGGGTAAGGGTGCGAAACTCGATTATTCTATGATTGTATACGATTATGTATGTGTTTTGTTGTTGTTTTTGGATTGATTTGGAGAATATTAGTAAAACCTAGATTGTGTAAAAATTGATTAGAAATGAATTTGATTGTGGTAAAAATCTTGTTGAATGCATTGTTGATTGTTCATACATGTTTGTGGTATGCTATTACACTTCAAATTGCTGTTTTTCTGAGTTTTAGGTGAAGAAATTGGTTGATGTTGGGTTGGAAAACGCAGAAATTGTTCTGCAGAATTTTTCTGGGTATGCTCTGGCCATACGCGTAAGGGGCATGTCCATACGCGTATGAGCCAAGGCGATACGCGTATCATTGGCTTGTTTTTGGGCCAATACGCGTATGAATCTTGGCATTACGCGTAACATGGGCGAGCCATGGGCCAATACGCGTATGGGTTTTGGAACGAGGAATTTGTGAAGGAAATGGGTTCTGTCCGTACGCGTATGGACATAGGTGATACGCGTATGGACAGGAGAATGTCAAAAATGTAATTTTTCAAAATGTGTTTTCGGTTTTGTCCGTAACTTTGGTTCCGATTATCCGATTTTTTGAATTCTTGGTGTCGTTAGAAAGGTATCGAGTTGTACTTTATGATTATGAGGTTTTGAGAATTGTTAGCCGATTAAATTTTGTCGGGAAATGTGAATAGTGTCGGTTATCGATTTTTGTCATTTTAATGGCGTGGAATTGACGTGTATTATGCCGTATGTTGTTGTTTTGTACGTGAGATGACTTATGTGCTGTTGTGATGATGCTTTGTGGCCGAAAGGCAAGAAAATGCTAAGTGTGGTATTTGATAAATGTGCATGATTATGAATATGTGCATGGATGCAATGTGAGTGTCATGAGTCATTGTATGCCAAGCATCATAATGTGCATTGTGGAAACGTCCTGAGTGACGGTTTGATTCCCGAGGGGAATATGCTATACCATCGTGTGCCTCGAAAATATGAGGCGCTGCCTGAGGACTTAAAGCGATGGGTATAGACGATTGTGGGCTCCTTTGGAGACTTAAAGCAATCCTTAACGTCGTGTGCCTCGAAAATATGAGGCGATGCCTGAGGACCTAAAGCGACGGGTGAACATCGTAGGCCCGACGGGGAGTTACTTGAGATTCTCAGTAACGAGCGATGGTTCCAATAGTTCCTGAGTGAACTGATGATGAGACAAGAGACATTGGAAGTCGGTACCGCATGGCATGTGCATAGAGTCGTCGTGTCGGTCTATGTGCATTGCATAAATCATGAATTAATTGTGTGTGAATTTGTGACTGTGATTGATGATTGTATGGTGTAGGTGTGGTGTGTAATGGTATTTGATGCTTGAGAATTGTGCGGTATTATGTTATATGTGGTTGTGGTGAGAATGTGTTACTTGTACAATTCTGTGTTATTATATATAATTTTATTCAATTATATTATGGTTGTTTTTCTCACCCTTCTGCTGTTTTATAACGCTCTATGAGGCGTTGCAGATTAGAGCTGCTGGAGGTATTCTTTTTGTGAAGCGTTGCGTCTTCATTCTTTTGGTCGGTCGGCTCTGATTTGTGACTCCGGGTAGTTAGGGTGGCCGCGTGCTATTATTTTGTATATTTGATGATGTATTTTGGTTGTACATATGCTACCTGATGTATGACAAACTGTTTATATGTGTATATGTATTTATGTTAATCAGATTTTAGATCTTCCGCTTTAATTCTAATTTCTGAAAAGTGGGTGTAAGGAACAAAGTTTCCTCTGTTTGATTGCTACCCCACAGTTGCATATCATTATGGGCAGGTGTTGCATGTTATGTGTATGTTTGGTTACTTTGATGTGATCCTCCCTTTCTATGCCGCGATTTCAAATATACTCTGATCAATTTTCGAATTTTCTTTTAGTGCTTTAATTGCCTGTTAATTGGGGGTATAGATCGGGGGCGTCACAATTTTCATGACATCGCGAATGTACGACCATTCTACATAATCATACGCCTTGGCGAAGTCAACTTTCAGAATCAACGCTTTGTTGTTACTCCGTTTAACATAATCCACTATTTCATTCAATACGAGAACCCCATTTAGCAGGTTCCTACCAGGAATAAACGTCGTCTGAGATGGAGAAATTATGTTGTCCATCACCCTTTTTAGCCTTCCAGCCAACAGTTTGGCTATTACTTTGTAAACACTGCCGATAAGACTAATAGGTCTATAATCATCAAGAGAATCAGGATCATCCTTTTTAGGTATCAACACGAGAAAATATGAATACATAACCTTAGACAAATTACCGACCTCAAAAAATTCCTGAAATGCATCTTGTAAAGTCAGCCCCCACAATATCCCAACATTGGTGAAAGAAAGCCATGTTTAAACCATCAGGTCCCGGCGATTTATCTCCTTTACAAAGGAAAACAACCTTCCTAATTTCCACAATACCAAACTTTTCTTCAATTGCCAACCTGTTCGAATCTGAAAGAGTCAAGAACTGATCGTTACTAATAGCAGGCAGAGACCTATTTGTTGATTTAAACCTTTCCTCAAAATGCAAAGCTACCGCGTCTTTCACACCTCTCACATCCTTAATAATCTGATTATTAACAACCACAAAAGAAATGTAATTTGTAATGTTACGGTGGTTGATGATAGCATGGAAGAATTTGGAATTTTGATCTTCATCTTCAATCCATTTGGTGCGCGATTTCTGATGCAAAATGCTTTCCTTAATTCTAAGATGTTTCCACAAATCTTCCTCAGCTAAACTTCTCTTTTTGAGGTCAATAGAGCCATCATCTCCAATACTTTCAGCCATCCTGTTTTCTAAGTTATTTATAATTCCAATATTATCAGAAATTTTGGTATCTACCCAGCCAAAAACAGATTTATTCCAAGACCTCAACCTTGATCTCAGTAGATGTAATTTTTTGGACAAAATGAAAGAAGGAGTACCTTGGATCAGAACAGAATCCCAAACTTCCCTACCAAAATCAAAGAAATCAGGATGCTGAAACCAACAATTGAGGAACCTAAAAGGTCTCGGTCCCCAATTGATATTCCTAACCGAGATCCAGACTGGCCTATGATCCGATATGTCCCGAAGACCAACTTTCTGACAAACCATGTTCCAACCATTTAACAAGCCATTTGAAATAAGAAACCGATCAAGTCTGCTACAAGCACTACCTGACGAGTTGAACCAAGTAAATTTATTGCCCGAGATAGGTAATTCCACACATCCAGATAAATGGATAAAGTCACTAAATTCAGCCATCATCATCTTATTGTGACTTCCCCTACCTCTTCTTTCTCTCACATTCTTCACAGTGTTAAAATCTCCCCCGAAAACCCACTCCCCCTCCTCCAATTTAGATTTTAAAGTAAGCAAGTCACTCCATAGCTCTCTCTTCTCATTGTTATTGCACGACGAATAAATGTTAAAGAAATAACAAGTCTGCTTTTTCGAAATAGCCTTTAAACCTAGGAAGCCATTACCTCTAAAGCTGCAAATGGGATCAAATAAATCCTTCCTCCAAATGGTGAGCATGCCTCCAGAAAGCCCTTCAGAGTTAATAGACGACAAAGAACAGTTACTGTTGCCCCATAATTTATGAACCAACTCATCCTGCATATTAACACATTTTGTTTCTTGAAGAAATACTAAATCTGCCCCTCTAGCTTGTAACAGGTTGTGAATTTTCCTGGTTTTAATCTTACTACCAGACCCTCTAATGTTGTATGTGACAAAATTCATAGCTCCACAGTAGCTACCTCCTTCTTGACTAAATTGTGCTTTCTATCTTCTGCTTCCATCTTCCGGATTAAAGATTCGAAAACTTCGTCATCTTCTTCAACTTTTACCCCTAATTTTTTTATGGAATCCCAAACCCTGATAGGTAAATCAGAAAGCCTCTTCTTGATCCTGGAATTTGATCTCATGACCTCAATATCTCCAATAGATCGACTACTATTAAGACTAGATTCTCCAGAAAAACTAGAAATGTCATCGGACAGTTCTCCCTCTACTACACGTTGCCTTATCTGAGAATCTAGTAGCTTATTAACAAGGTGCCTCTGGTTATTTTCAGCTTGCAGCAAAGAAGAGTAAAAAGAAGGAGCAAAAGGAATTTTAATATTCTGATAAATCTCCTCAAGAAACTTTTTCTTCCTACTAGGCCTAGCCTTACACGATATACCAAGACCAGAAGGCCCCACGGGAGTCACATTTCCCAATCCCTGCTTTTCTACCTTGTTCACGCAACCGTCTAAGATAACCACTCTATCTTCAATAGACTTGGAACATATCTCAATGTCCTGGCCCACCAAACTATCCACTTGATTACTTTGATCAACAAGAGACCTAAAATCAATATTTAATTCCTGCCCGTACACCTATTTTTTGAAACCTAAACAAACTATAGCTGTGCCACCATCAGGTAGCTTAGGTGTAACATCTATATCCCCTGTGTTGTCTTTATACTCCGCACGGGGAATCCATTTATCTGTTCCAATATATCATATACATTTGCACGGGATTTATATTATCCATCCTTTGCTTTGAAAGCATCAAACCCGAACAACATAAGAGGTACCTTCAGACGACCTGTACGAAATATTGGATCGCCATCGTCCACATATAAAGCATTTCTGATAGTTCTTGATGGACTAAGCATCTCGTTGAAGCCTGATGTTTTGTCTTTCACTTAATTAGAAGAAAGGAAAACATACATTGTAACACCCTGTATGATATATATCTAGAATAATACCATACAAGTGTTTTATTTGGTATTGACACCATCATAAGTGTCTAATGGCGTAATTCACATTCTTGACCTTTCTAAAAACATAATACAATCAATGGTACAAGACATGGAAATTAGACAAAAATAAAAACTAAGATCAATATACTATATCCTCATTGTATACAACAAATACACAGCGGAAAAACTAATACCGAGCTTCTCTTGAAACATCCAAGCATAGCTCTACTTGTAAACCAAACCTGCAAATAATCAACAATAGTGGGTGAGATACATCAAATCCCAGTGAGTTCTCTATCTTATGGATTCTCTCGGCTTTACAGGGTTCTAGCCAATCCTAACTCAAGTCGAGGGAAGGGAACTAGACCTTGAGTTAACAATCTCACACTATAAGGAAACATGTCATGAGTTCACCAACTCAAAATGTCACTAGTTAATAACCTTACCAAGACATCCCCTTTTCCCGTCCTCTTCTACGTCTAGAAATCGACCCGAGTCATGAATCCTTGCAGTTCAAACATTTCTAACTAGAGAAACAGTCGTACAATTCACAAAACGAAAAACTAGTTAAGGAATATTCTCCCCGGCCATCCCGCACAAGGGGCTCTTCAACACGGGTCACGGATCCTTAACGTAGATAACTTTTTCCCGGCCATTCCGCTCAAGGGGATCTCGACACGGGTCACGGTTATCTACAAATGGTACTTCTCCCCAGCCATCCTACACCAAAGGATCTCGACACGGGTCACGGTACCAACCACGAAGTAACTTCTCCCCGACCATCCTACACCAAAGGATCTCCACACGGGTCACGGTTACTTACTTAATAAATACGTCTCCCTAGCCATCCCGCACAAGGGGCTCTTCAACATGGGTCATGGTATTCATTAAGGGATAAACTACAAACACTAAGTAACTTCTCCTCGTCCATCCTACACCAAAGGATCTCGACACGGGTCACAATTACTTACTTAATAAATACTTCTCCCTGGCCATCCCGCACAAGGGGCTCTTCAACACGGGTCACGGTATTTATTAAGGGATAACAAAAAACCTGAGGAATTACAAATCCTCAACCAACAACTACTTATCAAGGCACTCTTCTAGTATCGATGTCTAAGCATTGTCATTCAAACCTTTACCAAGACCTAGATACATCTCTAGGATCATATCATTTGTTTGGGGTAAAGTTTCCTCGCTCTTCCTAATTCATTTTAAGCATGTTATTCTCTCAATTATGTTCAACAACAATATTAGATAAGCATATTATAATATCATTCATAAAACACCCATGATAGCATAACATGTCAAACATAATCCACATAGTAGTTCACACACGTTTTTAAGGCACACAAGCCACTACTATCCTCTACCAAGCATCCTTGGTTAAAATCATGGTCTTACATTACCATCTAATAGTATATCACATAAAACATCACTTTCAGGTTTCCTCCGATTCATTTAATCGGGTATCGAAATCAATACTTTTACTTTTATCCCGTAGGATACTTCCACAGCTTTTCATCGACTATAATTATGCCTCGATCGGATTTAAGATCCAAAAGATATGGATTTCCACATATCACATTACATTAATTCCATTTAATTGCCACTAAAGAATTAATTAGAAATTCCCAGGAGCGCCCAACGGTAGACAACGTCGCTCGTCGGTGCCCCTTCGCCTGTGCTTCGCCCGGTGAAGCAGCGGCGTAAGCCCCAAAACCAAGTTCCAGTGGCGTTCCTTGCTACGCCTCTCCCCTTTTGCCAGGCAAAAGCCCGCTCCGCCCGGTGCTCAAAGCGCCGCCCGACATTACACACCAGAAGCAGAATTCTTTTACTGCGTTTTAGGGTTCCAAAATCCACCGTTTCCACACCAAAACGTTTCCAAATATGAAAACCAGTATTATCAATTAATCACATGCATATTACGACTATACTATGCAATTTATATCGAATTTCATCCGTTAGATTTCATTGATTTATCCGTTTAATCATTTTCTCTCAAATCTAACCTAAGTTCAAATCATAGATTTCTAGAACTTAGAGTGTCTAACTAGAGCCCACCTGATAATCGAAGAGGAGTTTGAAGAAGATGATGATCCATGGGCTTCTTCTTCCAAACTTCTTCTTCTTTCTCTTCTTTCCTTTTCTTCCTTTCCTTTCCTCTTCTTCTTCTTTACTACTTTTCTTTCTTTTCTTATATATATATATATATATATATATATATATATATAACCTTATTATATAATATAATCCAACTGGGTAAAAATATCTCCAATTGATATTTTGTCATCTCAACCCAATTGATCAATTATTAGAGTTACCTTAAAATACTCCCTTGAACTAATAAATATCAATCTGTCTTTTTAATAAAATAATTGATCTCTTCTGATATCCAATTGAGCACTTAATTAATATGGGGTATTACATACATTCTTACGCTAGATGGATCGATTAAAGGACCTATTAGATCTGCTTCTTTAATTTGAGATGATGGTGTACATCAAGTAAGGAGTCCTATCATTATATATATGATAAACGAGCAGAGAAAGATAAAAAAACTCCATATTTTAATTTTCGAGTTGTTGTCATTATTGTTGTTGCTTTTGTTATCCTTTTTATTTTGATTTTACTTAGGTATAAGCACTTGTATTTTCCAACTTTGTATCATTTTTGTGTGCCCCATCGATCTGAGCAATACTTGTAAGATATTCAGTTTGTTAATTATATGATTTTTGTAGTGAAAAAAATATATGTTTTGTTAGGTATACATATGTAATTGTAATTGTAATCAATTTTGTTTCATAAAAAGTGTAATTGGGATCTCTTAGTTATGAAATTCAGTAAATAGCAGACACATTATTAGGTAATGATGTTAAGTGGGGTAATTAAATGTAATTGTGAGGGAAATAGAGAAGGAATGTTGAGTATTCTCTAAAAATACAATATGACAATATCAATGACGGAATTTGTGATAAAATAAAGACGTCACAACGTTTTTGTCACAAAAGCGCGTGCAAAAGTGATTATTTTAATTTTGATATGTATCTTCAGATTTTCTATGCTCTATTCTAAATTATTTGGAGTGATGCACAAACCATTTGTTATGATGAGTGTTGAAATTATATATATATATATATATATATATATATATATATATATATATATATATACTATTTTGATTTTTTATTTTAATACAAAAGAATGTGCGTGCGTGCACAAGTGTAAGTAATAGTATGATTCTAAGATGGAGTAATATAAAAGAATATTTTATTCTTAATTTTTAAAATATGCCAGGTAAAAAATGGATATATGTGGAAATTTATGAATGTCATACACATTGATATAAAAGATATAGAAAAGAACTTGAATATTGTACTCAGGCGCGGAAGAATAATTCCAATGAAATTCCAGCAGATGGATACCCATCTCTAGATTTTCCTTTTCATAAGCCTAACATATTAGCATTCTCAATAGAATCTCCAGCGGCAGTTGATGTTGCATGTGTTCCATAACCCAAAAAATTTATGAGGCGAGACATCTTTGTTTCATAGTCGATAATAGCATAATATCTTAGGCCAAGTAATTTATTATACAAAACACGCACACACACACACACATACACACACACACACACACATACACACACACACACACACACACACACATATATATATATATATATATATATATATATATTGATTTGAAGGTTTTAGTTATGAGACTTTTTTTTAACATATGTCAAAATATTTGTTATTCTATTGTTTATTTGTATAAAGAAAGAGATTTTTAATTGTTAAGCTTTTGTTCACCTTGATTTAAAAAAAACCTTTATATATTGTTAGGTGCAAATTTGGCCTAAAAATGACATATCTTTCTTTGCACTTTTTCCACTCATTTCTCATGTTTTCATTGATTTTACTCTTGATTTTTGTTATTCTTCAAAGATTGAGAATATACATTTGGTGCTTGTAATGTGTGTGTTATTGTGTAGAAAAAGGCACAAAATGAGCAAAGTCGTAAGACACAAGAAATGATGCAAGCTGCTACAGAAAAGAGAATGACATCAGTTAGTTCGCTGTGCGAACATGAAGGTGAGTGCCAGCGAAGGTTCGCTTTGTGAACTCTGGCGAGGTCTACAGTGAATGGTCCCAGATATTGGCAGGGGCAAAAGGAGCTGAAGTTCGCTTTGCGAGCTAGAAAGCGAGTGTTCGCTTTGTGAACATTCCTTCGCATTGCAAACTCGCGAGAATGTCTGGGGCGGTTTAACTATTCAGAGGCACCTGAAGTGCCATTTTCACCATTCGCTGTGCGAATGAATGGTTCTTAGCAAACTATCAAGATTTATTAATGTGTATAAATAGAATTTTCACACTTTTTAGGATTAAGTTTTAGTTTTGGAAAGATTAGAACTTGTAGTTTTCAGCATAGAACATTACAGCTCTTCATTTTCAAATGAGAGAAGGTAAGAGCTTTGATTTCTTGTTGGAGAAGGAGGTAATCTTTTGATACCTTATGTATTTCCTCTAATCTATATTTGTGATTTGAGTTTTGATTCACTATTATTTGTTGTCTTTGATTGCTTATTTGTTGGTCTTGACAAAACCTATTTCAAATCCTTGGTCTTAGATTTTCATCTATTCATTTGCATCTCGGCTTTTTAGCATTGTGTTGATTGTTAGAATGAATAGCTTTTAATAATTGATTCAATAAGAGACTGCGATTGCGTTTGACAAACAATATCGTGAGGGTGCGTGAGAATATTGATGGAAAACGAGTTTCACATTCATTTGGCAAATTAGTTGAATGCATGTAAAAAAAGGATTAACCTTGTGTACATATTTTGATCATTGGCTTTGTATATGAATTACTCTTTTGTTTGATATTGATGTTATAGTAATATCTGTTAGGTTTTGATGCCAGAAATGGATTAGGCTTAACATTCATGTAGGCTTTATATGCTTTGTATTGATTGGTGATGTGTGAGAGCAGTTATTGATCGGTATAAAATCATTCACATATGCGGGGACCGAGAGGATATGTATGTGTGAGTGATACATGATGATATTTGATGAACGTTTGATTTACGTATGAAATTGGTCAGAAGAATGCATGTGTTATCAATTGATGAGATCCAATTCCAACAAGGCTTCGTTTATAATTCAATCTTTATTTTATATTTTCCGTCTTTACATTTTCCGCATTTGCTTTTGGTTCGTTTTAAACCAGAACTTTTGAATCATAAGTTTAAGAATATAGATACCGTCGAATGGCATTCTTTCCCTCGCACTGATCCCAGTGGAGAACGATAAATTGGGTTACTTATATATTTTTTGCTTGCTGCTATTACTAGCTCCAACAAAATGGCGCCGTTGCCGGGGATCGGTGTTTAGATATTGAGTAGCATCGCGATAGTTTCTATATTTTTGTGCTTTGTACATTTTTGTATATTGCTTATGTTTGTTTTCTTTTAATGTTTTCTCTAGTGTGATCAGGAATAACGAGAACTCTTAGATTGGTTGCTATTTGTGTATAAAAGTATTCAATGAAGCTTCAACCAAGTCTCAATGGATGTTGAGCGTTGAAAGTATGCTTGGTAAATTGTACTGCTTTATAGAATGTTAGAATGATTTAAGAATTTTGTGCTTTGTGCAAATGTGTATTCTTGTTTCATTTTTCAACTTGTTGGAATGCTTGTTTCACTTAGGTCCAAAAGCCACAAATTGTGAGAAACCTCCATTGTTTACTATATGCTAGGATGACTGATAACTTTGTTAATTCGTTTGATTCATGCTTTATCTTTTGATTATTGTGATCTTGTGGAAGCATTTGAAATGATCAAGGCATTTGTTTATATTGAGCACAACCGTATCCAAAAGTATCTTACCCTTGAGTACAGAGAATTCGTTAACCCCTTTGATCCTAAACAGTTTAGATCTCATTTTAGTGATGAACTTTGTGTTGTACATAATTTGAAAGTGTAGTTCATCATTGAATTTTGTGAGTTTATAAAAATTTATTCTTGAACCTTTGAACATTGTTTTAATTTTATTTCCTTGCCTTAAAAAGGTAAGGAACATTCACTTGAGGTTTGGTTGAAATCAAGTTGGGGAGAATGAAAAAGAAGATTGGTAGGATGCTATAAACTTTTGAATGAGAAAAATAAAAAATGAAATAATTGTGCATAAGGAAGTTTGAGAAGGTTTGTGGTAAAGGAATGTGAATGGTGAATGAAGTTATGATGTGTAAATACCATTTAAAGTGCATATTTTTTTGCATCGGCAATTTCGATTCAATGGCCTTTATAAATGTCCCTTTGTTGTGAACCCGACTAAGCTACAACCCTTAAAGCCCTTAGTGATCTTTATGCTTCCATGTTTTCATTTGTTATTGTTAGATGTTGTATGAATTGGATTGCTTTTTGCATTGTTTGTCGGGTGAGTGAAATTTCCCCGCGGTTGCAAACGCGTCAATTTCTTCATTCTTATTTTGAAGAGGAGTGTTAGGGTGATTCAAGTATGAAAATTGAGTTGTTCTTTGAACCACTATGATATTTGTTTAAGACCTTAATTCTTTGTCATTGTTCGATTCTATTGAGTAGTGAATGTTGCTTGTGCGCTAATTCGTGCTTGACCAAATTTATCTTGTTTTGGTTGAATCTTATGCTTGAGAAAATCCTCTTATTTCCATGAGGGGCATAATTTTCTTGAGGACAAGCAAAAATCTAGTTGGGGAGAGTTGTTAGGTGCAGATTTGACCTAAAAATGACATATCTTTCTTTGCAATTTTTCCACTCTTTTCTCATGCTTTCATTGATTTTACTCTTGATTATTGTTATTGTTCAAAGATTGAGAATATACCTTTGGTGCTTGTAATGTGTGTGTTATTGTGCAGAAAAAGGCACTAAATGAGCAAAGTGGTAAGACACAAGAAATGATGCAAGCTGCCAAAGAAAAGAGAATGACATCAGTTAGTTCGCTGTGTGAACATGAAGGCGAGTGCCAGCGAAGGTTCGCTCTGTGAACTCTGGCGAGGTCTACAGTGAATGGTCCCAGATTTTGGCAGGGGCAAAAGGAGTTAAAGTTTGCTTTGCGAGCTGGAAAGCGAGTGTTCGCTTTGCGAACATTCCTTCACATTGCGAACTCACGAGAATTTCTGTGGAGGTTTAACTATTCAGAGGCACCTGGAATGCCATTTTTCACCATTCGCTGTGCGAATGAATGGTTCGCTTAGCAAACTATGAAAATTCCTGAATGTGTATAAATAGAATTTTCACACTTTTTAGGATTAATTTTTAGTTTTGGAAAGATCAGAACTTGTAGTTTTCAGCATAGAACATTACATCTCTTCATTTTCAAGGGAGAGAAGGTAAGAGCTTTGATTTCTTGTTGGAGAAGGAGGCAATCTTTTGATACCCTATGTATTTCCTCTATTCTATATTTGTGATTTGAGTTTTGATTCTCTATTATTTGTTGTCTTTGATTGCTTATTTGTTGGTCTTGACAAAACCTATTTCAAATCCGTGGTCTTAGATTTTCATCTATCATTGAGCAAGCTTTTGACATGAGTTTGTGATTTGATATTCATTTGCATCTCAACTTTTTTAGCATTGTGTTGATTGTTAGAATGAATAACTTTTAATAATTGATGCAATAAGAGACCGCGATGGCGCTTGACAAACAATATCGTGAGGGTACGTGAGAATATTGATGAAAAACGAGTTTCACATTCATTTGTCAAATTAGTTGAATGCATGTAGAAAAGGATTAATCTTGTGTATGTATTTTGATCATTGGCTTTGTATATGAATTACTCTTTTGTTTGATATTGATGTTATAGTAATATCTGTTGAATGGATTAGGCTTAACATTCATGTAGGCTTTATATGCTTTGTATTGATTGATGATGTGTGAGAGAAATTATTGATCGGTATAAAATCATTCACATATGCGGGGACCGAGAGGATATGTATGTGTGAGTGATACATGATGGGATTTGAGGAACGTTTGATTTATGTATGAAATTGGTCAGAAGAATGCATGTGTTATCAATTGATGAGATCCAATTTGAAATTCTGGTACATGTACAGAGTTCAGATGTCCTATAACATGCCATTCGACATCTGGTCTGACATGAACATAAATGGCAAGGTATATATCTCCATAATCAAGGTACTGAAAAGATAAAAGCACACCAGAATTGTTTACCCAGTTCGATGACATACATCTACTCTGGGGGCTACCAAGCCAGGGATGAAGTCCACTATTGGCAGTATTAATTTGCAGACCCTACAGCCAACACACCCATTGGCGATCTACACACTTAATCACTACCCAATGACCCTTCTACCTAGGTCCTCCCTAAATATGAGAAACTCTTCTCACTCCCAATCATCGCAATGATGTCTAGCAGTTAACATCACAGCCACTGCATCGACAACCCTTCGCCTACATACTAATTACAGAGATAAACATGAATCCGCACTTCCATGGTGAGGAGACACACTCCTATGACACATCAACATCTGATGAGAACAATACCTAGCTAAGTATGATGCCAAACTCCACCATTTGTTAGCTTCTTCCCTAAACTAAGACCACAACCTGGAGTTGCTTCAAAGCTTCCTCCAAGAACAATACGTACTGCCTCTTACCTACAGGTTTTGAGGGATACCGGTAACCTTCCCACAAGCCGTGAGGTTTACCTAGACAGAACCCTAGACTTCTACATCTTGAGCCGTATCTTCCATGGTTACAAACCCTTCTATTTATAACCTGTACCCAACTGGATTTGGGCCTTCAAACACAACTTCATTAGCTGTTACAAATCTGCAAAATAAACTCCAAGAAAATAGGTCTTCAATCTAATATTTCCTAATATGTCTCCATATTTAGAAAGTCTTCATTTAACTTGATTTCTGATTGAATCTTCTAGACCTTTAAATATGCGCCACATAGAATGCATAATTTTCTCTTAAAAATTCTGCACAATTCAAAACATAACTGAATCTCATTAATCTAGCTCAGTAGGCGCGATGTCTAATGCTCCCTCATAGGACATCTTCTTCGACATGTTGTTCCATTTGTTGAATAACTTCAACACAACATGTTCTGGCATTTCAAAAGGACATCTTGTTGTACCTGTTCTTCTTAGCAAGTTTATACATCCTATTCTCTATTACATTATTGCTGCTATTATTTGTTTTACAAAAATTAAGCCAATCCTAATACAAGAGAACTAACAATCTCCCCCTTTGGCAAATTTTGGCTAAAACAAATAATCTAAAAACAATTACATATTAGGAGTTTACAGCAATATAAAAATACAACCAACAGCAGTAGTGTTCAGAGTCTACAGCATACAACAATAGATCTTCAGTTTGAAAATAATGTCTCACCATCTTTGTTCGACATCTTCTTTACAGCACTCTGCAGAACTCCACTGCATCAGCACCAACGAACAGAAATCTTCAGGATAAAAGGAAGGAAGGTCCTGAAGTTTGTTGATGCACACGAGGAAGAAGATAGCAGAAGACAGCTTGTACTCCCCCTCAATCCAGGAACCTCTTCTTAACATCGAAGACCAATGGTGGCATAAGAGAACTCTTAATTGCTCTTTGAGGGGCATAAGAGGAAACTTAAGACCAAACCCTCCACCACTCCTGGTAACTCAGAACACAGATCACAACTGAATTCATAACTCAGATCACAGGTCACAAAAATATCCAAAAAGAAACATGATAGACATTTGATTTGACATGTTTGGACAACATTTGCAATCATAGACTCCTGTCTGAACCTCTGAGCAAGAATCCCTTTCTCTCCCTTTTTTGGCCAAAAATTGACAAAGGAGGCCATCACAAAACCAGACCCAGGCACAACTTACCCAGACCCGAACAAAACCCATAGTTTTTATGAGAAAAACCCTTACCTGATGGTAGAGGATAGGAGAAGCCTCTATAAATAGCAGAGCAGTTTCTTAGATATTCACGATCTTTAATTCTTGGTCAAAGAGAATGTTAATTGAGAATGGAAAACCTGTAGCTTAATTCAAGGTGCACCGTCCAAACTGACTTTGAACGCCTTTAATAGCTCTTAGACCAGTCCTGCATGGCCAATCAGCACTTTCTAGGCTCCCTTCTTACGCGTGGCTGGATGCACAGTCTAGAATATTCCTTTGTTTGGCTCAGGGAAACATGTCTTGAGTGCTGTTCTGACATCTTACCAAAATAGTTTGTCTTCTTATTCACAAAGTTATCAACCCAAGACTCCATAGAAATTTATACATTCCAAGCATATTTTCTTGGATTCTGAGATGACTTCTCCCAATCCCTTCTAGATTCCTTCAAAAACAGCAGAGAAAAAATAGAGTCACCCAGATACAACAATTCTACTTTTCAGACCTCTCCTACATAGGCACTAACTTCACACAGCTATGATATGTCCCATCATGATGTTTGACATCACACTGCACAAACTTGACCAGCACACATGCTACACAGAAATCAGCATACTTGCGGCAATAGGCTATAGACAACAGCCTTAACATTCAATGCTCTTTATGATATCACACCAATATTGCCACATTCTGGTGTATGTTGAGCAAAACCTCACCAAGTCCAATAAACAAAGGCCCATTTGATTTGAAGTTTCTCACATATTCCATAACAAATGTCTTTAGATAACTTGCAACACAAGATAAGGACCGCCACCACTTTTTACTTGTATTAGAAGGAACCTCCTTATCTTCAGCCATTTTGATCAGATTGCACCATAATTGAGTCTTCAACATGAAAGTAGTCATGTACTACTTACCATCAAGATCAGAATCTGCCCATTCCAATCCACATTATGTCAGAACTGCCACTTCAGACGATAATGCTGCTTCTTCCAACTCCATAAGCATGGTACACAACAAACAATAATGTTGTAACAAAATGTAGGACATCAGCACGAGACAAAAGAACATACCTTCTGTATTTCATTCAGGTAGTCACAACCACTTGATTACAATCAGCAGCTATACCGAAATTAAACTAAAGGGAGTCACAACAGACAACTAGATAAGATAAGACCTAGGCTCATCCTTTTAGGTACACTAGGACAACTTCTACCAAGGCACACCGTTCTGGCATCCAATGTGACAAAAGAACAGGTTCCCAAGAACAAATTCCTATCCCAAAGACTACTTTGACTAGTCAGGCGATACAAACAATGACTTTTTATCCATTATAAAGAACAAGCCTCCTTGCGCCTATCAGCACACCAAGGAAAGAATCATGAGTCAGTCTAACAAGAATGCAGGAAAGAGACACATGCAGGAAGTCAAGAAGCCAGATCCACAGAAGTTGAAGGACACAACACTGTCCACAGCTGGAGCAGTATCAAGAACAAGAAAGACATCAGAGACAAGGATGAAGACCATCAAGAAAAACCAAGTGCAACTTCAAGCTTCTGATGATGAATGGGACGAAGATTGGAAAACATTTCTTGATTCGGGGGGTTGGGATAACCTTTAGACCCTTTGTTTGGTGTTTTTACTAATCTTGTATGCTTTTAAAGATGCAATAAATTTCGGTTTTAATTCTGTTCCATTTAACTAAACAACTGCACAAGACACATCACAACACACTAAATCCTTATGTATGCAAATTCTTAATTTGCTTCAAAATAAGTGCCAACACCAAAAGCAGCAGAATTATCAATCTCCCCCTTAACATCACACGTCTAGCTGCATAAAATTGTAACACTCCCCCCCTAAAAAAAACATGTGCTTCTTAGTACCTTGAAGAATGGAAAACATAAGACGCATTTTCATGTTTTCAAGAGCTCACTCTTTGTTCAACTCACAAGTTGAACACAATCATCACTTGTACCAATACTCACATGATCCCAATCTGATCTAAGACCACCAGTACTCCTTTGCAAGAAGAATACCTTAAAAGAATGGAGAACATGTGACTCATTTTCATGTCTTCAAGAGCACACTCTTTGTTCAACACACCTGCTGAACACATTCACCTACTGCTCTACCCTCACAACAGTACATAAACCAAGTAGAGACTTGTGATCTCAGGGGACAAACACCATAACATTCTGAACAGAATGTTCTGTCAATAGATGTTAAGACCTCAGTCTTGACATCATGAAAAGAATCCAGCTGCACTAAGAAAAACACCCCATTCCAAAACAAAATCTCCAAACTTCCCCCTTTAAGCCTCTGGACCAGAAACGTCCATCATATCACAGAAGGTGGTATTCTCTCATCCAACTCTCCAATCTGTAATCAATCACCTTTAACAGCAGCACAGGCACAGTCAATACTAGTCTAGCTTCACACGATCATTTAGATGATACTTCCAGAGAAAAATCATGCCTCTTTGATCTTTGATCTTCATGTCCAAGTAGTCTGCTAGCGAGAATACTTCTTGAGATCTCAGGTTCTTCACTCTTGCAGCAAGGATCAGAAATAAACTGACCTCAGGAGTAAATAATATGTTGATCACACCTTGACCAACTCACACATCTAAGATAAGTTCCAGGGCCAGAACCTTCTTAGACATACCACCCAGATGCCTCCTCTTCCAGATCAGGAGTAGGTTCCAAACTCATGTGATCAAACCACATTAGTTTAGCACCCAGAGCATCTGCTATGCCATTCCTTCAGACAACAGAATTCAGCACAATTCTGACGTGATGTTCTAACACAAGATAGGACATCATTCTAAAGAACACATCAAGAGATCAAAGACTGGAGATTAGCCCTTTTAGGAATAGAGGCAAAAGTAAATTACTTCTCTTCCTTACAACTTCACTTATCAATGCCTTTATGAGTGGACTTGAACAATAAACTTCAAGTATCATTGACAAAGTAAGTTGAAGCAGTCTTGCATATATCCCATCGCCATAGTACATACATTTAGAGAAGAACAACCTTCTCAATTGCAACCTCAAGAGTTTTCAGATAGATACGCAGCGGATCAAAACACAAACTCCTCAAAACCTTCAGGTGTCACATATCAGCTCTATCATCATAGTCCAGGTGACACCACAATACCACAGGTTTGAAAAATAAATCAAACCTAACATAACCACAACACAGCAGCTTCTCAACCAAACCTCCAAGCCATCAGCACAAGCCACTGCCTGTCACGAATAGTCCATCCTCTACTTCTAGGGACCATTCTCACACCTATATGAACTTCTCCAAGTTCAAACAACTTTTCAGTAGAAAGTTTCTACCTTGACCATGAACCAGAAAGTATCTTCCCTCGGATCTCATCCAGATACAAAACAGAATGACCTGCTTTGATACCAATTGAAATTCTGGTACATGTGCAGAGTTCAGATGTCCTATAACATGCCATTCGACATCTGGTCTGACATGAACATAAATGGCAAGGTATATATCTCCATAATCAAGGTACTGAAAAGATAAAAGCACACCAAAGTTGTTTACCCAGTTCGATGACATACATCTACTCTGGGGGCTACCAAGCCAGGGATGAAGTCCACTATTGGCAGTATTAATTTGCAGACCCTACAGCCAACACACCCATTGGCGATCTACACACTTAATCACTACCCATTGACCCTTCTACCTAGGTCCTCCCTAGATATGAGAAACTCTTCTCACTCCCAATCATCGCAATGATGTCTAGCAATCAACATCATAGCCACTGCATCGATAGCCCTTCGCCTACATACTGATTACACAGATAAACATGAATCCGCACTTCCATGGTGAGGAGACACACTCCTATGACACATCAACATCTGATGAGAACAATACCTAGCTAAGTATGATGCCAAACTCCACCGTTTGTTAGCTTCTTCCCTTAACTAAGACCACAACCTGGAGTTGCTTCAAAGCTTCCTCCAAGAACAATACGTACTGCCTCTTACCTACAGGTTTTGAGGGATACCGGTAACCTTCCCACAAGCCGTGAGGTTTACCTAGACAGAACCCTAGACTTCTACATCTTGAGCCGTATCTTCCATGGTTACAAACCCTTCTATTTATAACCTGTACCCAACTGGATTTGGGCCTTCAAACACAGCTTCATTAGCTGTTACAAATATGCAAAATAAACTCCAAGAAAATAGGTCTTCAATCTAATATTTCCTAATATGTCTCCATATTTAGAAAGTCTTCATTTAACTTGATTTCTGATTGAATCTTCTAGACCTTTAAATATGCGCCACATAGAATGCATAATTTTCTCTGAAAAATTCTGCACAATTCAAAACATAACTGAATCTCATTAATCCAGCTCAGCAGGCGCGATGTCGAATGCTCCCTCATAGGACATCTTCTTCGACATGTTGTTCCAGTTGTTGAATAACTTCAACGAAACATGTTCTGGCATTTCAAAAGGACATCTTGTTGTACCTGTTCTTCTTAGCAAGTTTATACATCCTATTCTCTATTACATTATTGCTGCTATTATTTGTTTTACAAAAATTAAGCCAATCCTAATACAAGAGAACTAACACAATTCCAACAAGGCTCCGTTTATAATTCAGTCTTTATTTTATATTTTTCGTCTTTACATTTTCTGCATTTCTTTTGGTTCGTTTTAAACCAGAACTTTTGAATCATAAGTTTAAGAATATAGATACCGTCGAATGGCATTCTTTCCCTCGCACTGATCCCTGTGGAGAACGATAAATTGGGTTACTTATATATTTTTTGCTTGCTGCTATTACTAGCTCTAACATATATTTGAATAAAACTTTTTTTTGGGTATATTTTGGTTAAAATAAGATGACAAACGGTAGTAAATATATGACTCCAATGTGTTTAAATATTTCTTTCTATATTTAGAAACTGTAATAACAAATGGTTGTAGGAGTCACATTATGTAATTATGTAAAATACTTTTTCTTATAAGACTCACTAACAAATTCTTTATATATTCACCACGATCATAAAGCTTCGCCAAACCAAAATCACCTACTTTCAGATTTACGAGTGGTTCATCGTACCATCGACGACTGAAACTACTTTCATGTAACACCCATATATAAAACTCATACATCAAAGCATAAATATTATATATAGATCCAAGTGTTTGGTACTGAAACACATAAGCTCCTAGTTAACACATTGTATACAAATAAATGCCCTAAAGTACAAAGCACAAAAAAACCTAAGGCATATTATACACAAGATGTTCAAAAGATAAAAACTAAGAACTAGATCAACAATGATCTCAAAATAAACTCCGCTACGGAAGCTAGCCATTAACAAACAAGGAAAAGATCACACGACCTTATCCTTACCCTTCTCGGAACCTGAAGCACCTGAAATACATCAACAACGTGGGGTGAGATACATCAAATCTCAGTGAGTTCACTATCTTATGGATTCTCTCGAATTAACAAGGTTCTAGCAATTCTAACTCAAGTCCGGGGAAAATGGAAAAAGACCCTTGAGTTCACACTTTATAATTCTCACACTATATGGGAACATGACATGAGTTCATTAACTCTAAACATCACTAATCGATAACCATACCAAGACATCTCATCTTCCCGTCCGCTTCTACGTCTAGAAGGAGACTCGAGTCATAGATCCTTGTAGTTACTTGGCATACGAATTTGATTCGGGATCATCGGTCTGTTAACCGTGAACCGTCACTTCTCATGGCATGTTAACCATCACAAGTCTCTACCCATAGCATAGGCTCCAATCGTACTACACGTAGGGAATCAAACCTACCAAGTAATTGTGTACCCGTTTCAGAGGAGCTCGAGACCCATGAAACTACACTCAAAATATTCCGGTTACGATTACGTGATCACATACAACAATACGATTGTATTCGACAATCACAAGACTACACCTCCTTAAGGCCTCTCTTGCCTTTTCACAACCACAAAGGTTAACCACATGTTCCATACTAGTGTTCACTCTCAACTAGGCCAATACTCGGCAAGGGTGTCTCTTTCAACAACACGTGCCCGAGCATCGCCATCTAGAGTTGTCTACAATTTCTAGTTCCTTACTAGATTCTCCTATAGTTCAAGTTTGAGGTTTCCTCACTCTTCCTATCTTATTTTCATATTAACATGCATTCTTATATTACAATTAGTTAAACAATATTAGGATAGGCAAGACATGTCATAATTGCATAGTAGAATAATATATAACAATTAAAACATACATATATCACTTTTGGAACTTTCTCGATTATTTAATCGGTCGGTAAAATCGACATATTTCATCTCCACTGTATAGAATATTTCCTCGGCTTTACATCGATATAAAGAATGATCGAACCCGATAAACGAGTCAAAAGTTATGAATTTTCTCGGTTAAGGAATAAAATCCCAAGTCCCAGGCAGCGCTAAGCGCGCCCCTGTCCGCGCTAAGCGCGCAACTCTCTGCCATCTGGGGTTGCAGGATTTCAAAACCGCGCTGAGCGGGCTTCTGCGCGCTAAGCGCGCTCTGCGAAACTCAGAAAAATGCTTCAGCAAAACAGAAATTTCCTACACCTCCAAACCTCTTCCAAACCACAATCAACCACCAACAGAGGTACAATAACATAGTTTGAGCATGGTTTGAACAACAACATTCTTAAAACCTACATTTTTCTCAAGAACACAAAATTCCACAAACCCCATAATTTTCCAATCAATCCAAAGTAACCAAAACATCAAAACAAGCATCAATATATGTTTCTACAAGTATATTGATCATTCATTTCGATTTATATCAAATTCCAACCGTTAAAACATTGTTTTCAACATTCTAACCTAAAACTCATATTATCCAAAAATCTAAAATGAGGTTTCTAACTAGAACCCACCTTGAGATGAGCAAGATGAAGAGGATGAGAAGATTGGGTGAAGCTTGATGAATGGATGATTATTTGTTCTTGAAGTTCTTCAAATTTCCTCTTCTCCACTTTTCTCTCCTTCCTTTCCTTTCTTTCCTTCTTTCTTCTTTCTCTCTCTTTCTTACTAACTTTTTCTTTTGTTTGGAAAATGGGAGGAAAAGGAATTATGTAGTAAACTAGTATTAGAAATAATACTTCTAAATGTCCAAAAAGTCTCTTAAGTCCAAATAAATAAAATACCTCAGAGTCAGATAATATTAATTGGATTTATTCTAAGTTCCACAGTTACTCTAATTATTTTGTCAAAAAGTTTCTAAGAGTACACTGGGCTCAGTCGATCACAATATAATATTATCCGGAGTAATAAAATACGGGGTATTACATCCTCCCCCCCTTAAATAGAAATTCGTCCCCGAATTTAAAGATTACCTGAACAGATGAGGGTAAGCATCTCGCATTTCCGATTCAAGTTCCCAGGTTGCATCACCCGGATGCGTTACATCCCACTGTACCTTAACGAGAGAAATGTCCTTGTTCCTTAATACTTTCGTTTCTCTTCCCACAATGCGGCTCGGTTGAGGTTTAAATGTTAAGTATGCTTCTATTTCAACAGTATCCGATAGAATCGGTTAAAGAGGATCTGGAACAAACCTCCGAAGTTGAGATACATGGAAAATATCGTGCATTTCCGACAGAGAAGGCGGTAAGGCCAATCTGTAAGCTACTTCACCAATCCTTTCTAAGGTCTGATACGGTCCCACATATCTCGGGCTTAACTTGCGTGACTTAAACGGTCCTTTCAATCTCAATCTAGGAGTGACTTTCAAAAACACATGGTCACCTTCTTCAAATTCTAAAGGTCTCTTTCAATTGTTCGCATAACTCTTTTGTCGATCTTGTGCTTGCTTAATTTTCTCGCGGATCATTAGAATCTTTTCTGTACTCTCTTGGATGATTTCGGGTCCTAAGATTCTATCTTCACCAACCTCCGCCCAACACAAAGGTGTTCTACATTTTCTACCATAAAACTCTGTTCACACGCCGAATCCCACTCAAAGGGGCAATCCTTCCGAGTAAGCTTAGTCATTGGCAACACTAATTGCGAAAAGTCTTTGATAAACCTTCTGTAGTAACCTACTAGACCCAAGAAACTTCTGATTTTTGATACATTCTTCGGTCTCTCCCAATTAACCACAGCTTCAACCTTTGATGGATCCACCGCTACACCACCCTGTGATATAACGTGACCAAGAAAACTAACTTCAGACATCCAGAACTCGCACTTGCTTAACTTGGCAAAAAGTTGCTTCTCTTGTAAGATCGATAAGACGGTTCTCAAATGTCCTTCGTGCTCTTGTGGAGTACGGGAATAGATAAGAATGTCATCAATGAAGATCACAACAAATTGATCCAAGTAAGCTTGAAATAACCGATTCATATAATCCATAAAAACAGCTGGAGCATTTTGTCACACCGAAAGGCATCACTAAGAATTCGTAATGACCATAACGGGTCCTAAATGCAATCTTAGGTACATCGGAACTCCTCACTCGGATTTGGTGATAACCCGACCTCAAATCAATCTTTGAGAACACACAGGCTCCTTTTAATTGATCTAATAGGTCGTCTATCCTGGGCAAGGGATACTTGTTCTTAATGGTGACTTTATTCAGCTGACGATAGTCGATACACAATCGCATCCCACCATCTTTCTTCTTTACTAACAAAACTGGGGCTCCCCACGGTGAGACACTAGGTCTAACAAAATGCTTAGCCATAAGCTCTTCCAATTGTTCCTTCAGTTCTCTCAATTCAAGTGGTGCCATCCGGTACGGAGAAATGGATATAGGAGCCGTTCCCGGTACCAGGTCAATAGAAAATTCCACTCCCCTCTTCGGAGGAAGAGAAGTGACATCTTCGGAGAAGACTTCGGAAAACTCGCAAACTACAGGAATGTTCGAAACTTGAAGGTTGCTACTCCCTTCCTTAGTGAGAACCAACAGAATATATTTCTCTTCTTCGAACAAGAAATTTATCATTCCAACCGTACCTTCTAGAATAGTTGTTAAGACATCTTTCGGGGTAGCATCAATAGATGGAATGATGATGAGCTTTTATTCATACCCAATAAACACCAAATTAGCAGAAAGCCAATCCATTCCCAAAACGATATCAACTTTCTTAAGCGGTAGACAAATAAGATCAATCTGAAAAACTCTACCGTCCACAGACAAAACACAGTTTTCCCACATCAACGGTGTCTCAACTATTTCATCCATGGCGGTAGTGACCACCATAGAAGGAGACAAAGGAACGGACCGCAACCCAAGTCGTTTCATACATTGCATCGATACAAAAGAGTGTGTAGCTCTGCAATCAAATAGAACAAAACAAGGAAATCCGTTAACGAAGCACATACCAGCAATTAAGGAATTGTCACTCTTCTTCTTCCTTGCATCTAAGGTATAAACCCTTCCTTGTGTCTGCGTCCTATTCTGAGGACAATCTCTTTTCAGATGACCCACCTTCTGACATTGGAAACAGTTTACTGTCATACCCCAAATTTTGACCACTAAGATTTCCCATCATTGTGAAAATCATCATCACAATATGGATGAACCTTTAGTCTCTCCAAAGATGGGTGAGCATCCACTACAATTAAATTTAGGGTTTCAAGCCCCCTCAGAGCTCTAGACAAAGGATCAATCAAGGAATGACATGATCCTCAACTTGTCTAAACCTCTCAAGTATATACTAAGGATAAAGAGGACTCCCACTTCAAGGATTAATCACAAGGTTGCTTCCTTCTAGGTGTATCAAGCTTCAAGATCGCCAGTGTCACCAAATTAGGGTTTTGGTCGACCTGGGCCTCCAGATGGGAAATTTTCCTCTGAGCATGAGCCAATGCTTCAAAACATATCCTAAAATACTCCATGGAACCTCATGGACCCAAGCATCAAGTCAATTTGACCTTAGGGAATGCATCCATCAAAAATCAGGAATTAGGGTTTCTTGACCTAATTCACCTCTAAGTTGAATTTTGGGACCAATCATGAACCAAGACCTCAAGACATGATTTGGGGGTTTCTAACATACCACATTGATCCATTTGCAACAATGGATTGATCCAAGAAGCTTGAGCAACAAGTTTCAATTTCATCTGAACCACAGTTAGGGTTTCGCGGAAAAAGTCAACTGTAACTTTGACTTTTGACTAGGACATGCTCCCAAGCCCTATTTCATGCATCAATATACCCTATGACACCCATGGAACATGTCCATCAAGTTTGATTTAGGTCAAGGACATGATTTCCTGAAGAATTGCACAGTTTGGAATTCATCGGATAAAAAGTCAACTGTGCACAAAAGTCAACTTTGACTTTTTGAGATTTTTCACAAAAATGGATTTTTAACCCTAAAATGATGTTAATGTATGATTTGAATCATCATTCATCAAGAAAAATCAAGAAAAGTTGGATAACTTGTAAAAGGGGTAACCATAAAAACTTAGAAATTTTTCTATTAAAAATAAAGTGGTTAGAGTACCAACTTTGGAGGATCATAACTCCTAAACCACAAAGCCATTTTCTCCCATCCAAAGCTTGATTTGTAGATCTCATTTCCCTCTACAAAAGCTTCATACTGACCTATGTCCAAATTCCTCATGGATTTTGAGTTATGGAGTGATCAAAATTAAGAAAAGTCACTTTGTTCCAACACTTAGTGAAAATTTCACTAAGTCGGATTTTGCTTTACTTTTTTCCAAATGTAGGGACATTTTTCACTTGGATCCAAAAATTATCAAAACTAAATATGATCAAACAGTTGTTGTATCATATAAGGGCTTTCCAAAATGGCCAAGAACATTACCAAATTCAATTTGAGCCATGAGATATAACATTGGCAAGTTGCCTTGTTGAAATCTGTCAAGGCAAGACATATTTTGCACTTTTGCTCGATTTGCCAAAATTGTGCAAATCCAAACACTCCTATCCACTTGGACACCTCTGAGGATTGAATCTAAAGGGGACAATCACTGAGCCAAGCCTCCAAAGTCTTTGGAACAAGAAATAGCATGTTGAACCTAGAATTGCCAAAATAGGGACAAGACTCCAATTTTGGATTGGAGTATTCAATGGAAGCATCAAGGTGGCATGGACTGATCCATTCTCAACTGAATTCAGTCAAGACTTATCCAAGACCAAGGGAACCACAACCCTGTGCCCTAACCTCTAGTCAATGGCTAGAGGAGACTTGGATTTCCATTGGCCAACATTGAACATACCTCTGCTGCAATTGCCATTCACTATTGATCCCAAAACAAACTTGCTCTACTATAAATAGAGCTCATTTGTGCTCAGTTTGAGTACACCAAAGCCATCAAACAGATGCTTTCCTCAAAACCTATTTCTCTTGGCAAAAATGCCTTCTTTAGCAAGGCAACTTTGAGTTTTTGAGCTTGAGAGCTTTTCCATCACAATCAATCACACACACACCTCATATATATCATATGTAAGCTGTGCAAACTATCACAAGTGACCTGTAATCAGAAAATCACAAAGTCACCTCTCAAAACCTCAAAATAAGACTTTTGAAGTCCACTAATCATATACATCTCATACATGTTGTATATGTTATGTTTGAGCTAATTCACCATGTAATCCATGCCTGTACCAAGTTGTAGCATAGAAAATGCAATTATAGGTCATTTTCAAAACCACTATCGAGTTTTGAGGAGGGAGTGTGATCTGAAAAAACTACCACCACCATTGGATTCCTTGTGAAATTATGGTCCAGATGCATATAAATTTTGTCTCAAACCATTAAGAATTGAGAAAGTTATGACCTTCACGTTTCTGAGCCAAAACTTGCCAAATCTTGCCTTGGGCCAGGCCTGAAACCAAGTCATGCCTTGTATATTTGTTGTTTTGTTTCAAACAATGGATGTATCACCACCCCAGTGGTAAGGCGCGCGCCTTGTAACCTTGAGGTCTTGGGTTCAAACCCCACCCATGCCATTTTGTGTTTTTTCACATTTTGCCATTTTTTCCAATATTTTCATGTTTTATTAATTAATTGGAAAATTAATAACTCTTTCAATTTTAATTATTTTTGATTGGTTCTTTTTGCAAAAAATCACAAAAATGTTGAAATATTTTATTCCACAAAAAAATTAAGTTTATATTATTTATTTAATATAATTAGTATTTTTGTGAATAAATTAATTTTTATTTGTTTTTAAACATTTTAAAATGAATATTCATCTTGAAAAATCAAGACCAAATGAGTTTTAATATCTCTTGTGATTTATAACTCATTTTTCAAACCTTAAACAAAAATCACAAGTGGTTTATTCAAACCTATTTGGTATTTTTCATTGATTTTCTTTAAATATTTACTTTTAAAGAATAAAATTAGGGTTTCTTTGATTTTCACTCAAACAAATCATTTCCAAACACTCATGGGCCTCTAATAGAGTGTAAGACCCAACCCCCTTTTTGTAAAATACCAAAATAGTGGGCCTCACTTATTGTATAAGTCCCACTGTATTTTCCAAAATCTCGGCGCAATCGCCAATTCAAAATCAAACCAACTGGGCTTACCCTCAAGTAGTAAGACCCATTTCATTTCTTAAAACCATCTTGGGCCTCTAATAGAGTGTAAGACCCAATCCCCTTTTAACCAAAACAAATTTGGGCCTCACGTATTGTATAAGTCCCTCTGTATTAAAAGAAAATCTCGGCGCGATCGCCATTTAAAACGAAAATCATCTGGGCCTACCCTCGTGTTATAAGCCCCACTCTTTTTCTTTAAAAAACTCCTTGGGCCTCTTGAGAGAGTGTAAGACCCATCCCTTTGTACAGATAACCTTTTTTGGGCCCCAGTCACTTGTATAAGTCCCTCTGTACAAAAACAACAGTGCGATCACTGATAAAACTTGGGCCTCTCCTTGAGCTGTAAGCCCCAAATCTTTCTTTTTCAAAGCACTTTCTCCTTTGATTTTGAAATATACTATTGTTTTCAATCTTTCTTTGTTGAACAACTAACCAAACAACATGGAAGCTCTACAACCGAGTAAGTGGTTATTGCTTTCATTTACCGCTTTCATATACATATAACTGTATTGTGGGGCTGTTTCACTGTAAGTCTTCTTTCATAAACTCATATCAACTGTGTAATAATAGTATAGATATTTAGAGTTTCCCCGGCAACTATGTTTAACATTAAGCCCGTTGATCACTCTTAGAAATAGTCTAAACTAGATCCCCATAGGATTACCAGACACAGTCTTCCCTCCTCTTGGGGTTAAACAATATGGAGACATGAAAGACAGCATTCTCGGTGAACCCTTTCATAGACTGTCACCTTTAGAAGTTGTCAAAGAAACTGTATTCCCCAGAGATGATCTTTTCTCCATGAATGGCATCTCTTGAGTTTCTTCCAAATTCTCAGACTTTCCTGGCTTGATCTATTCCTCGTGAATAGCCTGTCTTGAATTTCTCGGGGTTTGGGGACCCACAGGCTTCTTAAAAGCACTTGTCAAGAAACTCTACTCCCCAGAGATGATATTTTCTCCGTGAATGGCATCTCTTGAGTTTCTTCCAAATTCTCGAACTTTCCTGGCTTGATCTATTCCTCGTGAATGGCCTGTCTTGAATTTCTCGGGGTTTGGGGACCCAGCGGCTTCTTAAAAGCATCGGCCTCCTCTTGGGCATTGTTCAAGGACCCACAGGCTTCCTAAAAGCATCCCCGCCTCCTCTTGGGCATTGTACAAGGACCCGTCGGCTTCTTAGAAGTATTCACAGCCTCCTCTTAGGCTTCATATAATCACTTCTTCCTCCGGGAATGATAGCCTCCTCTTGGGCTTCATAAAAGGACCACTCGGCTTCTTAAAAGTTTCCAGCCTCCTCTTGGGCTTCGTACAAATTGTCCCGACGACCTCCTAGAGGTATAGGAACAGAAATCAGTCATCTTAATAGAGCAGTCTTTCCAAGAGTCTACTACTATTTCTCAAAGCATAGTACAAAAGATGAAACGCTAGACTTGGACAGTCTAAAACCCTTGAGTCCCAAAGACGTTCTCAAGCACCCTTCAAGAATAGGAAGGAACCCCGTAGACTCGGACAATCTCAATACCTTTTGGATTTCCCATTTCCTTAAAGAAAAGGAAATATCCCTGATCCTCGAATCAAAATCCCTGAGTACAGTGTTACTCATATAAGAACTGATTTTCTCTTTGAACCCATATACTGGCCACTCAACTAAAACAGTACCCTCTTTCGCCTCCATCTCGGGCTTTGTACGAGATACAAAAGACTCACTTGTTGAGTCAATCCTTTTAGCCTCCATCTCGGGCTTTGTACGAGATACAAAAAACTCTTTTGTTGAGTCAAATCTTTTAGCCTCTCTCTCGGGCTTCGTACGAGACACATAAAAACTCCCTCTTGTTGGGCCAATAGCCTCCTCTTAGGCTTTGTATAAGAAAACCACTGGTTGATCCAATCAACCTTTTAGCATCAAAGTTGTGCCTCGTTCACAGTACACAAACATCAACAACTCCTTCCCCTTCATCTAATCGCTGTAAGCGGCAAGCCTCTGGATTATTTACATCCATGCCACTGTCCCTCTTTTAGCATGAGAAATTCCTAAGGAAAGATGGCATTGCTCTACACTGAGTTAAAGTCTTCTCCTTCAGGTTAAAACCCCCTATAAAGGAAATTATGGCATTGCTGGATTCACATATCCCAGTTAAAGTAATCCTCCTTTATAAACCAGTCACCCAACAATTGTGACAAACAGACCCTCTTGAGAGATGACAAATTCTCTCTAAAGACAACACCTTTAGCTTCACATCTTGGGCTTTGAACAAGATACAAATAGACTTTTTCAGCTTCACATCTTGGGCTTTGAACAAGATATATATCACCTTTCTCTTCACGTCTTGGGCTTTGAACAAGACACCAAAACTCCCATTTCCTCCCATAGAATACGAGGAACTACGATCGCTCTGATTTCCCTGTTTTGGTAAATGGGAATACGTAGGCATAAGATTGAAAGAAAAATCTTAGCGAGCACAATAAACCAAAATTCAAATTCCATAGAATCCCAGTCCTAAAATCATACCAAAAGTCAACATTCTTTCAAAATAAACCAGAGAGAGGCCCCCCCACATTGATAGCATCCGTAACCTAACAGACTACTATTTAAACTCAGTATGCAAGTAGGGTTAATTGGAGACATCTATTTCCCTTCCTTAGTCAGCTCACAATAGGATAAAAAATGAATCGACCTGTAGTAACCCCCAAGGAGCGACAGTGCTTAAGAAACACGTCCAGTTTCGCTCGCTACAGAAAAGTGGCGCTCACCGTTGGGCCGATATTTCTTTCTTTCTGGGATAGGACTCTTTGTTGACTTCACTAGGATCCTAGGTCAAAAACCTTTAAATAGGAAAGAAACCACAAAATGGTGACTCCGTCGGGGAGCCATTTCTTATAAGGAACATAGGGTTCGTAGCTCTTTAAAGTCTAGGACTTTAGGACGAATATATATATTGCTTTTCCTAATTAATATCTGTATTTATTTTTCTGCTAATGGGAATGCGTGTGATGCCGCATGTGGAAAGATTGAGTATACACTTAAGATAAGTGATGGCGACGAGGTCGACCATCACTCTCAGTGGAGGATGACAATGCAACCCATTCCCTCTCATAGGCAATGGGCCGATTGTGATGTCTGAGAAGCTGAGGAGCCAACCCTTTTGTAGTGCGGAAACTATCGGAAATAGTTGTCACGTGATACTACCCTCATTTGAGGCTGATGATCTATTCTCGGTGAATAGCATTTACTCTAAGATTTCATACAACTCACTGGCGATCCGCTTGTTGTTTGTTATCCTGGGAGGAGCTGATGATTTTGAGTACAGGTACAAAAATCACCCTAGTATAAACCTTTGGGGATGGGTAGAGCCTTAACTTCATGACAACGACCCTTTGACCCCATGTTTTTTCTATGTTTTTGTGTGCTGCATTCATGCATTCATCTAAAAAAAACAATAAAACATTCAAAAAAATTTCTCTTTTAGTCTCTCTATTTTTCAAATTAAACTAAGACTGTGATTGCAAATATTAGAGAAAAGGATTACGCTAATAGATTTCGGTAGAAGGAGAACTCATAAGTACACCTTCAAGGTTCCAAAACTAGAGGATTTGAGAAGGTTAGCAAGGATGATTACAAACCAAGAGGCTTTCAGAGCCAAGTACGGAGGTTTGATATCTCTGCTAAGAGTCCATGTGATTGAGGGAATCATGGATGCACTCATCCAGTTTTATTATCCGGTCTATCATTGTTTTACATTCCCGAATTACCAGCTAGCACTAACGCTGGAGGAATATTCTCATCTGATCGATCTACACATTACAGATCAAGCTCCATTTTCTGGACTAAAAGAAATTCCAAAGAATCAGACCATTGCGAGAGCAATTCATTTGGACGAGTATGAGGTCAGGACTCACATGGCCACTAAGGGTGGCATACAAGGTTTGCCAGCCCAGTTCTTGACAAAGAAAGCCCTGTACTTCGCCAGTATCGGGAACGTGATTGCTTTTAAAAGCATCTTTGTCTTACTCGCCTACGGGTTGTTTTTGTTTCCCAACATCAATTACTTCGTCGAAATCAACTCCACTAAGGTTTTTCTCATTGGAAACCCTGTGCCGACTTTGTTCGCAGATGCGTATCATTCTGTACACTTGGGAAATTTGTACAGTGGAGGGGAGATCACATGCTATGTACCTCTGCTTTATAAATGGTTTATCTCCCATTTACCTAAGTCTGCTGCTTTTTGGGATCACAAGAGTGCCTTACGTTGGTCGCAGAAAATCATGTCCCTCACCAACTTTGAGATTGATTGGTGTAGTAGGATTTATGATGGAATCAGGATCATTGATCGTTGTGGAAACTTCCCAAACGTACCCCTCATAGGAACTAAAGGAGGAATCAACTACCATCCGGTATTGGTTCGTCGTCAATTCGGATACCCGATGAGGCATGTCCTACTTAATGCTCATCTGGAAGGTCTTTTCTTCAAGGAAGGAGAAAACGACAGAGCACTAAATATGGAAATAGTGCACGCTTGGAAACATGTTCATAAGATAGGACGGGAGTCTCTAGGAAAACCGGACTGTGTCTCGGTGGAGCCATATCTCCACTGGGTACAAACTAGAGCTCTCAAGCTAAAAATGTCGTATCCTCGTCACGGAATTCTTCCGCCAAAGGAATATGTCATGTATTTCATGACGGAAACGGAAAAGCTTCAGGTAACTCTCAACAAAGTTCAAAAGGAAAGGAGGTCTTGGAAGAACAAGTACCGCACCCTCAACATAGAGTGCATCAAAATACAGCAACTACTGAGAGAGAAAGATGCTCTGATTGAGATTTTAGAGCAACATGCTGTAGAGAATCAAGATGACCAAAGGAATTTGTTCACTCCTTTCACCTGGCAAAGGAATGACAATCCGACAACGGCCCAAGAGCCCCGGTCAAAGAAAAGGAAAGTACCAGAGTCAGCACCCGATTTCTCTTCAGAGAGGACTCGGGACCCATTAGCTTAGGTTTCTGTTTCTGCACCTTGTAATCTACTGTATTTTCATTTCTGTAATCCTTTGAATTCAATAAAAAGGGGGTTTCCCCACTGTTTGATATTTGCAATCTAATTGTCGAGGTTTATTTTGATTAAACCAAAAAACAATTAATATAATCATTGCATTCATCATTCTCACATCGCGTATTCTTCTTACCTACGAATCTCACGTTTGTGTCTCGGTTCTAGAGTCAAACTGTCTCATTCGTATAATACTCGGGTTAATCGTCAGAAAAAGATGGATGATCTTGAGGAAGAAAACAAAGAGTTGAAAGAAGAGATCGACGCTCTGAGAGAGGATATGAGAAATCTTCATAACGACATGCAAGCCATGGCAGAAGCTCAGCTACAAAGAACTATGATCTCAGAGATTACCTCAACGTCCATAGTGGAGAAGTATGATCCTAGGTATCAAATGCCGAAAGATCGTCCTTGGGGCATGCCTGTTAACTATATCCCGGAAGGATATGTTTCGCCGATCACTGAAGATCAGGGAATCATAACAGAAGCCGTTGGGCCTGAAGGTTACAAACTTCGGGAAAGCAAGGATGCAAGGGGCATACTGAAGACTCCTGAAGGTTACAAACTTTGGGAAACGCTAAGATTCACTGCCTTAGTCACGGTACCACCCCCTGTGGTGCACACTGTCCTGGAAGGACAGATTCCACCGATACCTTCTGGTAAGAAGGAAACTATGTTCGATAGAATGGATGGATTCCAGGAGCAGTTCCTAGAAATGCAGAAGGAAGTGCAAGCCATTCGCGGTCAGGATCTATTAGGAAAAGACGCCGCAGTCCTTTGTCTGGTCCCCAATGTGAAAGTTCCGCACAAATTTCAAGTGCCCGACTTTGAAAAATACAAGGGTAACTCTTGCCCTCGGAGCCATCTGGTGATGTACGCTCGGCGAATGTCAGCTCAGACGGAGAATTAGGACTTACTGATTCACTATTTTCAGGATAGTTTAACAGGTGTCGCACTCAAATGGTACATGGGTTTAAACCGTACTACGATTAGTACATTCAGAGATCTTGGTACTGCCTTCGTCCAACAATACAAATACAACTTGGACATGGCACTGGACAGAGATCAACTCAGATCAATGTCACAAAAGGATAAGGAAACCTTTAAGGAGTACGCCCAGAGATGGCGTGAAATTGTCGCTCAGATTTGTCCACCTCTTGAGGAAAAAGAGATGACAAAGATCTTCTTAAAGACCTTAAGCTCATTTTACTACGACAGAATGGTCGCCAGTGCACCCAGTGATTTCACCGAGATGGTAGGCATGGGAGTTCGTCTTGAGGAAGCTGTCCGAGAAGGACGTTTGATAAAAGACGCTGGATCATCGAGTAATACAAAATGATACGATAGTGTTCTCCCTAAGAAAAAAGAGCAAGATATTGGGAATATCTCTCTCGGAAAGCAAAGGCGACGTTATCAACCAGTAGCAGCTGTGACTCCTGCTATCAATCCTGCGCCTATTCCTACGTATCAACCTCAGGTTGTGCAAAGCCAACCTAATCAGCAAAGGACACAACAACCTCTTCAGCAGGCTCGTCCTCCATACAATAACAACCGTACAACACGGCCATCAGGGTTTGATCCTATACCCATGTTGTACGCAGAACTATTTCCGTTACTACTAGCTAAGGGGCACATTCAGACTAAGTCTCCTCTTACAGTACCGAAAAATCTACCTTTTTGGTTTAAGGTGGATCAGATATGCCCTTATCATCAAGGAGGATCAGGGCATAACATAGAGAACTGTCTTAATTTCAAATCCGACGTGCAAAAGCTTGTTAAGAGCGGGCTCTTATCTTTCAAAGATACAAATCCTAATGCTCTTATGAACCCGCTGCCTCAACATGAGAAAGCTGCAGTCAACCTGATTGAGAAATAATTTAAAAATGTCTATCAAATTCATGATGTACTCTTGTTGAGGACCAATCTGGTCAAGATGCATTGTAGACAGAGTGGGTACGACCATGTGCCACCTCATAATTATCACCAGTGTGATGTCTGCGATAAAAACAATCAAGGATGTTCTATGGTGCAAGCAGCTCTACAGGAACAGATGGATCTCGGATGGATCCAAGAGCACCGAGTTCGTGGAGTTAACATGGTCTATATAAATTCCAACGTCATTCAAAACCACGACATCCATGCGATGAATGCCAACCTGGTGGCAATGCACTCAAGGCAAAGCCAGTATCATAATCTACCGCGGCACGATTAAATTTCTTGTCTGACTTGCTCGGTAAATAAACAGGGATGCTCTTTCATACAGGAGGCCCTCCAGCGTCAGATGGATCTTGGATGGATCCAGGACTACCATGATAGGAATCCCTATCAGATCAACATGATTCAAATCTTCGACATTCGCTTGATGAATACCAACTTGGTAGAATTGCATGCTGAGCAGGTCCGACTCGGATTCCTGGTATCACATAATTATCACAGCTGTAAAGCGGGTTGCGAAAATGATCAGGGATGTGCCCTTGTCCAGGAAGCACTCTAGCACTTTTTAAATCATTGGTGGATGCCAATCTACATGGATGAAGATACTCAGCAAATTAGTATCAATAACAGAAACCCCACTCGGCGTCAAAGTCAGGATGTCCGACTCGTGGAAGCTAACTTAGTGAGGTTACATTGCATTTAAAGTGGGCGTAGTCAGGTGCCACCACACAATTATGAACGTTGTGGAGTCTGTTCGGAAAGTAACCAAGGGTGCTACCTTGTGCGAGTAGCTCTCCAGGGGCAGGTGGATCGTGGAGAGATCCGCCCATATCCAGGTTCCGGACCCATCAATTGGTCGCCGAACTACCTTGCCAATCAAATTGAGGATGTTGTTGTAATCTCTGATCATCAAAGAACTAGGGATGTTTTTACCATTATCCCTCTGCTTGACGAATCAAGAATTCCCAACCGGGAACGGATCGAGATTACCTACGATGGTGAGAAAAACCAGAAGGTTCCCATAGTCATCTATCTGCCGGGACCACTATCGTATGAATTAGCTAAGGCAATCCCTTACAAATACGGTGCAACGATAATTGAAAATGGAAAGGAAATTTCATTACCCTCCGTCGTGAATATTACAGACATCAGTCGTGTAACGAGGAGTGGTAGAATCTTCAACAGAGGAGTTGGAGAGTCTAACAAAGAAAAGGAACTTCAGACAGAAGCTCCCAATCCACCAGTCGGTCAATCCAGTAATCCCGACCTTTCGAAAAATGATGATGAGATGCTGAAGCTCATCCAAAGGAGTGAATACAACATTGTAGATCAACTGTTACAAACTCCTTCAAAGATCTCAGTGCTATCACTTTTACTCAGTTCAGAAGCGCACAGGGAGGCTCTACAGAAACTCTTGGAGCAAGCCTTTGTGGAATAGGATGTGACAATCAGACAGTTCAATAATATTGTCTCTAACATCACCTCCTACAACAACTTGGGATTTAGTGATGAGGAATTACCAGAAGAGGGTCGCCGTCATAACATGGCACTCAATATCACAGTCAACTGCCATGACGATGCTTTAGCCAGCGTACTGGTAGACACAGGGTCAGCCCTGAATGTTATGCTGAAGTCCACTTTGACTCAATTATCATTCAAAAGCCCTCCGATGAGAACCAGCGAGGTCGTCGTCAAAGCGTTCGACGGATCCAGAAAAATGGTTATCGGCGAAGTTGACCTTCCCATAACTATTGGTCCTCACACTTTCCAAGTTACCTTCCAGGTCATAGACATCCGGGCAACGTACAGTTGTTTATTAGGAAGACCTTGGATACATCAGGCTGGAGCGGTCACCTCGACCCTCCACCAAAAGTTAAAGTTCGTCAAGAATGGCCAACTCATCACAATCTGTGGGGAACAGGCCTTGCTCGTCAGCAATTTATCGTCATCAACTTATGTGGAACCAGAAGGGATAATCAGAACCCAGTTCCAAGCGCTTTCGTTACACAAGGACGATCAATCCAGAGGAGGAACTTCGATTTCCTCATACAAAGATGCTATTAAAGCAGTCGAGAGTACCGATACAACAGGATGGGGACAACTTGTCATTCCTACTAGCAATACAACAAAGAAGGGTCTTGGTTTTTCTGCAACCTGTACCCGGACAGCTGCTAACGATGAAAGTCTTCATCCCATTCAGGACTTCTTCCACAGTGGAGGTTTCCTTCACCCAGTGTCTCAAATAGTCCATGCTATCAATGAGGAGTGTCCCTCCGACACAGATGAAGAATGGAAGTCCTATCTTAACGAGGACGGTTATGTGTCTCAGGAAGAGGTGCCTATGCCATTTTTCTATCCCGCACAGAGTCCGAGATTTATACCACGGTCAGACGTCGAAATGATATACAGAGCTTGTGATCCGGAAGGATGGTGTGCTCCACCAAATTCATTAGAGGAGGACACTCAGATGAAAGACAACTTTGGCCACAATTACTATGGCCCGATGGATGGCCTGCCAATGTGGCAGCCTTACCCAGGAGACTTGGGGCCAGAAAGTCAGCCGAGTAATGAAAATCAGCTGAGCATCATTGAAAAGAATGCCTGCGTCCCCACCATGTCATGGGATCAACACTCAGGTCATTCAGAAACTACTCAACATGACGATGAATTTGCAATGTTTGCAGGACTTAAATTCATTAACTATGCTTTTCCCGAGGTCAACGTCATCGAGAGGGATGACTCCTCCAGTTCGAAAGAAGTGTGGGACACTCTGGGACAATCGAGTGGAACGTACGACTATATGGTCAAGTACACTGCTCCTGAAAGCTCTCGTATCAGGCTCGAAGAAATCCAGCCGACTGGATGGGGAGATACAGTTGAGAGTACAAATGTTATGCAAAATGCAACAGAGGAATTATCCTACGACAATTCTACCTGGGAGACAGATTCCAATGATCCTGCTCCACCAGAAATCAGCGTCATTTCTAAAGACAAATCAAGGAAGGTGCCAGACTTTGTGATTCATCGAGGAGTTCGCCGCCAATGGGTTGCTGTCGATGTTCCGAAGATTGTTCATAAGTCAAAGTAATTGCCATCTTTAACCTTTCACCCTGCCCAGGTGAAACGGATGTTTTGATAGGGCTCTCTTTCTGTAAATTTTCCCTCTTCGCTTTGCCCAAAGCGACAGAGTTTTGTTTTATAGGGCTGTAGTTTCAAGGATCGACTTGTTCATTAATAAAATAACGTCGTTCTGTAATTTCCGCATTAATTGTTGTTTTCTCTTTTCGCTTTTCTCAGAAAATGGTAATCCTAAAAAACAATTCAATAATAAAAACAAGCAATAATAAAAAAAATACACTACACACACTTGCATTTTCTCTATCTCTTCTAAACACGAATCATCACGTCATGCAGATTGTTTGTTTTAAACCCCGTTGAAACATACGATCCGACGCCTTCTCCCAACTTTGAGTTCCTGGTATTTGGGGTTGAAGAAGAAGTTGACAACGAAATTCCAGAAGAGATCTCCCGATTACTCAGACAAGACGAAAGGTCCATTGAACCTCACAAAGAGCCGTTGGAAATGGTAAACTTGGGTTCAGAAAAGGAGAGAAAAGAAATCAGGATTGGGGCACTGCTCAGTCCAATTGCCAAAGAGAGTTTGATAAAGCTTCTCAAAGAGTTTCCCGATGTATTCGCTTGGTCCTATCAGGATATGCCAGGATTGGATACCAGCATCGTGGAACATCATTTACCGTTAAGATCAGAATGTCTGCCAGTAAAGTAGAGGTTGAGACGCACTTACCAGGACATGGCCATCAAAATCAAAGAGGAGGTACAGAAACAGATTGACGCAGGTTTCCTCGCTACATCTGAATATCCTTTATGGTTAGCTAACATCGTACCCGTTCCGAAAAAGGACTGAAAGGTCAGAATGTGTGTCGACTACAGGGATCTGAACAAGGCAAGTCCAAAGGACGACTTTCCTTTACCACACATTGATATACTGGTTGACAGTACAACAAAGTTCAAAGTTTTCTCCTTCATGGATGGATTCTCAGGCTATAATCAGATTAAAATGGTGCCAAAAGACATGGAGAAAACTTCGTTCATTACCCCATGGGGTACCTTTTGTTACAAGGTAATGCCATTCAGTTTGAAGAACGCCGGGGCAACCTATCAAAGGGCCATGACTACTCTGTTTCATGACATGATACACAAAGAAATCGAAGTGTATGTCGATGATATGATTGCAAAATCTAAGACAGAGCAAGAGCATGTGACCCACCTGTCAAAGCTATTCGAACGGTTGAGAAAGTACAAACTCCACTTGAATCCCAACAAGTGCACCTTCGGTGTTCGCTCAGGGAAACTTTTAGGGTTCATCGTCAGCCAGAAAGGAATTGAGGTTGATCCTGACAAGGTCAAGGCCATTCAAGAAATGCCTTCTCCGAAAACTGAAAAACAAGTCAGAGGATTCCTGGGACGTTTGAACTACATCTCCAGATTCATATTCCTTATGACCGCGACCTGTGCGCCAATTTTCAAATTACTCAAAAAGAACCAGGACTGCATTTGGACAGAAGATTGCCAAACCGCCTTCGACAGTATTAAGGAATATCTGTTGAATCCTCTGATTCTATCACCTCCAGTGGAAGGAAGACCACTGATCATCTACCTCACAGTCTTGGAAGACTCAATGGGGTGTGTACTTGGCTAACAAGACGAAACCAAACGGAAAGAGTCTGTCATTTACTATCTAAGCAAGAAGTTCACCGATTGTGAAACTCGGTACACGATGCTCGAGAAAACTTGCTGTGCTTTGGCTTGGGCAGCCAAACGTCTCCGTCAGTACATGATTCGTCACACTACTTGGTTGGTCTCCGAAATGGATCCAATCAAGTACGTCTTCGAAAAACCTGCTCTCACGGGAAAGATTGCCCGTTGGCAGATGTTGCTATCAGAATATGACATAGAGTACCACGCTCAGAAATCCGTTAAGGGAAGTATTTTAGCTGATCATTTGGCTTATCAACCGATTGCCAATCAAGAATCAATCGGGTTTGACTTCCTAGACGAAGATGTCATGTATTTAAAAATGAAAGATTGTGATGAACCGCTACCCAATGAAGGGCCAGAACCAGGTTCCCAATGGGGACTTATCTTTGACGGAGCAGTTAATCATTACGGAAATGAAATTGGGGCAATAATTATTACCCCTCAGGGTACCTATATTCCTTTCACTGCCAGACTTACGTTCAAATGTACGAACAACGAGGCCGAATACGAAGCTTGTATTATGGGTCTCGAGGAAGCGATTGATTTGAGGATCAAGAACTTGGACGTATATGGCGACTCAGCCCTGGTTATCAATCAGATTAAAGGATATTAGAACACATACCAATCAGGACTGATTCCTTACAAAGATTACGCGAGAAGGTTGTTACCATTCTTCAACAGAGTTGAGTTTCATCACATCCCTCGTGGGGAGAATCATATGGCTGATGCATTAGCCACCCTCTCTTCCATGATTAGTGTAGGTCAATGGGCTGACCTACCTAAGATCGACATAATGCGCCTAGAACGGCCCGCTTACGTCTTCACAATTGAAGCAGTCATAAACGACAAACCTTGGTATCAAGATATCAAATGCTTCCTTAAAAAACAAGAGTACCCACCTGGGGCACTAAGGAAGGATAGAAAAACCCTCAGAAGACTGGCTGGAAACTTCTTCCTGAGTGGTGACATACTCTATAAGAGAAACTTCGACATGGTTTTGCTTCGATACGTCGACAGACCAGAAGCAGACATGCTGATGAAAGAAATTCATGAAGGATCCTTTGGCACTCATGCCAACGGACACACAATGGCGAGAAAAATTCTAAGAGCAGGGTACTATTGGTTGACCATGGAATCCGACTGCTACAAGTACATGAGGAGGTGTCACAAGTGTTAGATATACTCCGACAAAATTCATGTACCACCAACACATCTCAAAGTTCTTTCTTCCCCGTGGCCTTTCTCCATATGGGGAATCGATATGATCGGCATGATCGAACCTAAAGCTTCAAACGGACATCGGTTCATCCTGGTCGCCATTGACTATTTCACCAAGTAGGTCGAAGCAGCGTCATACGCTAATGTAACCCGACAAGTGGTGGTCTGATTTATCAAAAACAATATCATCTGCCGTTATGGTGTTCTGAGCCAGATCATTACTGATAATTGATCTAACTTGAACAATAAGATGATGAAAGAGTTATGTGCAGAGTTCAAGATCAAACACCATAAATTATCTCCCTACCGACCCAAGATGAACGGAGCGGTAGAAGCGGCTAACAAGAACATCAAGAAGATCGTTCAAAAGATGGTTGTAACCTACAAAGATTGGCATGAGATGCTACCCTTTGCCCTTCACGGTTATCGCACATCTGTCCGCACTTTGATAGGGGCAACCCCTTTCTCTTTAGTGTATGGCATGGAGGCAGTGCTCCCCATAGAAGTAGAGATCCCATCAATCCGGGTATTGATGGAAGCAAAGCTCACCGAAGCTGAATGGTGTCAAATTCGACACGACGAATTGAATCTGATCGAAGAAAAATGAATCACGGCACTATGCCATGGGAAGTTGTATCAACAGAGAATGAAGAAGGCAATCGACAAAAAAGTCTGACCTCGCATCTTCAGGAAAGGAGACCTCGTGCTCAAAAAGATACAATCATTTCTCACTGATTCTCGGGACAAGTGGACTCCGAACTATGATGGCCTCTATGTGGTCACGAAAACTTTCTCGGGCGGCGCCTTGAGACTTGCCACCATGGACGGAGAGGAATTTGCCTACCCCACAAATGTTGACGTAGTCAAGAAATACTTCGCCTAAAAAAAATGTCTCGGTGGATTGAAAACCCGAAAGGGCGGTCCAGGCAAAAGTTAGAGACAAAAAAAAAAAAAAATCATCCCGGTGGATTAGAAACATCAAAGTATAATCCAGGCAAAAATTCGGGATAATGGCAAGTAACTATGTTCAACAGAGGCAAGTCCCTCAGCAGCAGCAGTTACACCATACATTGGAGGAAAACTCCAGTCAAGGTCATCTTCGACAGAAGCTCAGGATATCCCGAATTCAAAGTTGGTAGAAGGATAGTGGTCGTTATGTTTCAACGTAGCCCTTTTCCCTGTAAATTACCATTTTCTAGCTTTGTATATACTCTTTGGAATCACGCGTTTGGCCGATCTCCGTCTTATCAATAAAATTTGAGCCCTTATGCTTTTGTTTGCAGTTCTTATTTGTTTTAGCTTTACAGAACGGCATTTTAACATGATCAACGGTTCTTGAAATAAAACAAAAATGAATTTACTTGTAAAAAATTTTCTTCTTTTAAAATAAAGATGGCAATTTCTTTTGACTGTTGAACATCAAAAGAGCATCAACAGCTTCTCCAGAAGTAAGTGAACTTCAAAGTTCAAAATCAAAGCACTCCTTCTACGCCAGTGTGCCTGAATGAAGGATCAACAGTGTCAGATGCAACTAATCCATCTGACATATTCGACCGAGTTCTCATCTCCTAAGCCCGATCAACGGTAGTTCCCCGCGAGGACTACTTCTCCTAAGCAAGGTAAAATTGCTATCTTGAACCAGCGGTACTTCTTCGCCCTGCGATGGCCGAGTATCCAGTCATGTTCATCTTTTAGTTAGTATGTCGCGTCAGTTTTGTCAGCATAAACATACATATATCATGCATTATTGATTTGCATTCACATTTCATATTGCATCACTATCACTCTAGTCGGTCTTGTCCCGTAGTGATAACAGTCCTCTCAATCGAGTTATCAGTTCTTGTCTCGTCAAGAAGCACGACGCCTGAACGATCTCGCTCCTCCAGTTTACTTCTGAAATAAAGTACGTTCCTCGACCACTTTGATAACTTGAACCTCTGAAACATCAGAGAACCTTCAGTCAACATCACTCTTCGCCATTGAAGATGATATCCTTGCTTTCCCGAGTTAAGGAAAATCCCGAGAGAAAGCCTCATAATCAGAGATTCGGTGATACGGCAGTTTTTCTCCGAAAGAACCACTGATGAAAAGGTCTTCGGCACCTCAAAATTGGATCCCATCATATGGCATTTCTCCGGGAAGATCTCGATAAAAGTATGATGTAAGACCCCCAAGCAAAATCAGTCTCTCAAGGGACTCGCATTCCCTAAATAGAGTCAACAAATGGCATCTCCAACAGAGAAGTTTGTACACCTCTACAACTCAGACGACTGGGTCCTCCCAGCAAGTCTGACATCAGATTTTTTCCGTCAAATGGCATCTCCCCAGGAAAATTTGGCGAGAAGTTTGAGGAAAGCCGCTACGCATAGCATCCCTTGTCAATAAAGTTTATTGACAAAAGAAACTAAGTCCAGTTCCTTGGTAGGAAACCAGGATCGAGGGGAAGTTTACTTCAGAAACTTAGACCAGTTCCTTGGTAGGAAACCAGGATCGAGGGGAAGTTTACTTCAGAAACTTAGACCAGTTCCTTGGTAGGAAACCAGGATCGAGGGGAAGTTTACTTCAGAAACTTAGACCAGCTCTTGGCTGAAGACCAGGATCGAGGGGAAGTTTACCTTTTCTAAGCATCATTGATTAGCAAAAGAGGATGAATGTGTAAGCTACCATTCAGGATCACCATCAAAATTTCGGGTATTCCGATATTTAATCCTCTTGCACCCCGAATGCCCGAATACCTTCGCCATTCACACCTTCGGGTCCAAGAAGATTAAGTAGGGGCATCTGTCTTACCCCAAATTTTGACCACTAAGATTTCCCATCATTGTGAAAATCATCATCACAATATGGATGAACCTTTAGTCTCTCCAAAGATAGGTGAGCATCCACTACAATTAAATTTAGGGTTTCAAGCCACCTCAGAGCTCTAGACAAAGGATCAATCAAGGAATGACATGATCCTCAACTTGTCTAAACCTCTCAATTATATACTAAGGATCAAGAGGACTCCCACTTCAAGGATTAAGCACAAGGTTGCTCCCTTCTAGGTGGATCAAGCTTCAAGATCGCCAGTGTCACCAAATTAGGGTTTTGGTCGACCTGGGCCTCCAGATGGGAAATTTTCCTCTGAGCATGAGCCAATGCTTCAAAACATATCCTAAAATACCCCATGGAACCTCATGGACCTAAGCATCAAGTCAATTTGACCTTAGGGGATGCATCCATAAAAAATCAGGAATTAGGGTTTCTTGACCTAATTCACCTCTAAGTTGACTTTTGGGACCAATCATGAACCAAGACCTCAAGACATGATTTGGGGGTCTCTAACATACCACATTGATCCATTTACAACAATGGATTGATCCAAGAAGCTTGAGCAACAAGTTTCAATTTCATCTGAACCACAGTTAGGATTTTGCGGAAAAAGTCAACTATAACTTTGACTTTTGACCATGACATGCTCCTAATCCCTATTACATGCATCAATATACCCTATGACACCCATGGAACATGTCCATCAAGTTTGATTTAGGTCAAGGACATGATTTCCTGAAGAATTGCACAGTTTGGAATTCATCGGATAAAAAGTCAGTTGTGCACAAAAGTCAACTTTGACTTTTTGAGATTTTTCACAAAAATGGATTTTTAACCCTAAAATGCTGTTAATGTATGATTTGAATCATCATTCATCAAGAAAAACCAAGAAAAGTTGGATAACTTGTAAAAGGGGTAACCATAAAAACTTAGAAATTTTTCTAAGTTAAAAATAAAGTGGCTAGGGTACCAACTTTGGAGGATCATAACTCCTAAACCACAAAGCCATTATCTCCCATCCAAAGCTTGATTTGTAGATCTCATTGCCCTCTACAAAAGCTTCATACTGACCTATGTCCAAATTCCTCATGGATTTTGAGTTATGGAGTGATCAAAATCAAGAAAAGTCACTTTGTTCCAACACTTAGTGAAAATTTCACTAAGTCAGATTTTGCCTTACTTTTTTCCAAATGTAGGGACATTTTTCACTTGGATCCAAAAAGTATCAAAACCAAATATGATCAAACAGTTGTTGTATCATATAAGGGCTTTCCAAAATGGCAAAGAACATTACTAAATTCAATTTGAGCCATGAGATATAACATTGGCAAGTTGCCTTGTTGAAATCTGTCAAGGCAAGATAGATTTTGCACTTTTGCTCGATTTGCCAAAATTGTACAAATCCAAACACTCCTATCCACTTGGACACCTCTAAGGATTGAATCTAAAGGGGACAATCACTGAGCCAAGCCTCCAAAGTCTTTGGAACAAGAAATAGCATGTTGAACCAATAATTGCCAAAATAGGGACAAGACTCCAATTTTGGATTGGAGCATTCAATGGAAGCATCAAGGTGGCATGGACTGAGCCATTCTCAACTGAATTCAGTAAAGACTTATCCAAGACCAAGGGAACCACAGCCCTGTGCCCTAACCTCTAGTCAATGGCTAGAGGAGACTTGGATTTCCATTGGCCAACATTGAACAAACCTCTGCTGTAGTTGCCATTCACTATTGATCCCAAAACAAACTTGCTCTACTATAAATAGAGCTCATTTATGCTCAGTTTGAGTACACCAAAGCCATAAAACAGATGCTTTCCTCAAAACCTATTTCTCTTGGTAAAAATGCCTTCTTTAGCAAGGCAACTTTGAGTTTTTGAGCTTGAGAGCTTTTCCATCACAATCAATCACACACACACCTCATATATATCATATGTAACCTGTGCAAACTATCACAAGTGACCTGTAATCAGAAAATCACAAAGTCACCTCTCAAAACCTCAAAATAGGCCTTTTGTGCATTTTCAAGCCATGTCTTGATTCAGTCACTTTTCAAACCAGATAAAACCTCAAACACACTCCAAATATCATCCTTGAACTGTCCCAAATGGTTTCATACATCTGGAAGACCATTTGAGTGAATTGCTATTTTGGTCACTTTTAACCCCTTTTGCAAGAAAGGGACTGTTTGTGTTTTTGCAGGTACCAGCCAGTTTCAAACATCCTAAAAGCTTCTAAGGGATCATTTGAGTGTGTCTAAAGCATCAAATCATTTCTGGAACAAGAGGCTTGACATATTGCACAACAGCTCCAAAATCTCAAAAAAGAGGTAAGCTTCACAACTTGGAATCTTTGAATCATGCAATGCTTTGAAGTCCACTGATCATATACATCTCATACATGTTGTATATGTTATGTTTGAGCTAATTCACCATGTAATCCATGCCTGTACCAAGTTGTAGCATAGAAAATGCAATTATAGGTCATTTTCAAAACCACTATCGAGTTTTGAGGAGGGAGTGTGATCTGAAAAAACTACCACCACCATTGGATTCCTTGTGAAATTATGGTCCAGATGCATATAAATTTTGTCTCAAACCATTAAGAATTGAGAAATTTATGACCTTCACGTTTCTGAGCCAAAACTTGCCAAATCTTGCCTTGGGCCAGGCCTAAAACCAAGTCATGCCTTGTATATTTGTTGTTTTGTTTCAAACAATGGATGTATCACCACCCCAGTGGTAAGGCACGCGCCTTGTAACCTTGAGGTCTTGGGTTCAAACCCCACCCATGCCATTTTGTGTTTTTTCACATTTTGCCATTTTTTCCAATATTTTCATGTTTTATTAATTAATTGGAAAATTAATAACTCTTTCAATTTTAATTATTTTTGATTGGTTTTTTTTTGCAAAAAATCACAAAAATGTTGAAATATTTTATTCCACAAAAAAATTAAGTTTATATTATTTATTTAATATAATTAGTATTTTTGTGAATAAATTAATTTTTATTTGTTTTTAAACATTTTAAAATGATTATTCATCTTGAAAAATCAAGACCAAATGAGTTTTAATATCTCTTGTGATTTATACCTCATTTTTCAAGCCTTAAACAAAAATCACAAGTGGTTAATTCAAACCTATTTGGTATTTTTCATTGATTTTCTTTAAATATTTACTTTTAAAGAATAAAATTAGGGTTTCTTTGATTTTCACTCAAACAAATCATTTCCAAACACTCATGGGCCTCTAATAGAGTGTAAGACCCAACCCCCTTTTTGTAAAATACCCAAATAGTGGGCCTCACTTATTGTTTAAGTCCCACTGTATTTTCAAAAATCTCGGCGTAATCGCCAATTCAAAATCAAACCAACTGGGCCTACCCTCGAGTAGTAAGACCCATTTCATTTCTTAAAACCCAAAACAAATTTGGGCCTCACATATTGTATAAGCCCCTCTGTGTTAAAAGAAAATCTCGGCGCGATCGCCATTTAAAACGAAAATCATCTGGGGCCTATCCTCCTGTTATAAGCCCCACTCTTTTTCTTTAAAAAACTCCTTGGGCCTCTTGAGAGAGTGTAAGACCCATCTCTTTGTACAGAAAACCTTTTTTGGGCCCCAGTCACTTGTATAAGTCCCTCTGTACAAAAACAACAATGTGATCGTTGATAAAACTTGGGCCTCTCCTTGAGCTGTAAGCCCCAAATATTTCTTTTTCAAAGCACTTTCTCCTTTGATTTTGAAATATACTGTTGTTTTCAATCTTTCTTTGTTGAACAACTAACCAAACAACATGGAAGCTCTACAACCGAGTAAGTGGTTATTGCTTTCATTTACCGCTTTCATATACATATAACTGTATTGTGGGGCTGTTTCGCTGTAAGTCTTCTTTCATAAAATCATATCAACTATGAAATAATAGTATAGATATTTAGAGTTTCCCCGTCAACTACGTTTAGCATTAAGCCCGTTGATCACTCTTAGAAATAGTCTAAACTAGATCCCCATAGGATTACCAGACACAGTCTTCCCTCCTCTCGGGGTTAAACAATATGGAGACATGAAAGGCAGCATTCTCGGTGAACCCTTTCATAGACTGTCACCTTTAGAAGTTGTCAAAGAAACTCTATTCCCCAGAGATGATCTTTTCTCCGTGAATGGCATCTCTTGAGTTTCTTCCAAATTCTCGGACTTTCCTGGCTTGATCTATTCCTCGTGAATAGTCTGTCTTGAATTTCTCGGGGTTTGGGGACCCACAGGCTTCTTAAAAGCACTTGTCAAGAAACTCTACTCCCTAGAGATGATCTTTTCTCTGTGAATGGCATCTCTTGAGTTTCTTCCGAATTCTCGAACTTTCCTGGCTTGATCTATTCCTTGTGAATGGCCTATCTTGAATTTCTCAGGGTTTGGGGACCCAGCGGCTTCTTTAAAGCATCGGCCTCCTCTTGGGCATTGTTCAAGGACCCACAGGCTTCCTAAAAGCATCCCCGCCTCCTCTTGGGCATTGTACAAGGACCCATCGGCTTCTTAGAAGTATTCACAGCCTCCTCTTAGGCTTCATATAATGAATTCTTCCTCCGGGAATGATAGCCTCCTCTTGGGCTTCATACAAGGACCACTCGGCTTCTTAAAAGTTTTCAGCCTCCTCTTGGGCTTCGTACAAATTGTCCCGACGACTCGGACAGTCTCAATACCCTTTTGATTTCCCATTTCCTTAAAGAAAAGGAAATATCCCTGATCCTCGAATCAAAATCCCTGAGTACAGTGTTACTCATATAAGAACTGATTTTCTCTTTGAACCCATATACTGGCCACTCAATTGAAACAGTACCCTCTTTCGCCTCCATCTCGGGCTTTGTACGAGATACAAAAAGGTTCTTATTGAATCAACACTTTAGCCTCCATATCGGGCTTAGTAAGAGATACAAAAGACTCACTTGATGAGTCAATCCTTTTAGCCTCCATCTCGGGCTTTGTACAAGATACAAAAAACTCTTTTGTTGAGTCAAATCATTTAGCCTCTCTCTCGGGCTTCGTACGAGACACATAAAAACTCCCTCTTGTTGGGCCAATAGCCTCCTCTTAGGCTTTGTATAAGAAAACCACTGGTTGATCCAATCAACCTTTTAGCATCAAAGTTGTGCCTCGTTCACAGTACACAAACATCAACAACTCCTTCGCCTTCATCTAATCACTGTAAGCGGCAAGCCTCAAGATTATTTACATCCATGCCACTGTCCCTCTTTTAGCATGAGAAATTCCTAAGGAAAGATGGCATTGCTCTACACTGAGTTAAAGTCTTCTCCTTCAGGTTAAAACCCCCTATAAAGGGAATTATGGCATTGCTGGATTCACATATCCCAGTTAAAGTTATCCTCCTTTATAAACCAGTCACCCAACAATTGTGACAAACAGGCCCTCTTTAGAGATGACAAATTCTCTCTAAACACAACACCTTTAGCTTCACATCTTGGGCTTTGAACAAGATACAAATAGACTTTTTCAGCTTCACATCTTGGGCTTTGAACAAGATATATATCACCTTTCGCTTCACGTCTTGGGCTTTGAACAAGACACCAAAACACCCATTTCCTCCCATAGAATAGGAGGAACTACGTCGCTCTGATTTCCCTGTTTCGGTAAATGGCAATTCGTAGGCATAAGATTGAAAGAAAAATATTAGCGAGCACAATAAACCAAAATTCAAATCCCATAGAATCCCAGTCCTAAAATCCTACCAAAAGTCAACAATCTTTCAAAATAAACCAGAGAGAGGCCCCCCACATTGATAGCATCCGTAACCTAACAGACCGCTGTTTAAACTCAGTATGCAAGCAGGGTTAATTGGAGACATCTATTTCCCTTCCTTAGTCATCTCACAATAGGATAAAAAATGAATCGACCTGTAGTAACCCCCACGGAGCGACAGTGCTTAAGAAACACGTCCAGTTTCGCTCGCTACATTTACCCCTTCAAGACCACACCTTCCAGAATGATTCTTGCCACAAGTGCGACACACAGGAGGTGTACTCTCCCTTGAATCTTGAACTTGTTTCCCTTTGAAGGATTGTTTCCTAGGCCTGAATTGTTGGTTGGATCTTCCGCGATCCCCTTGATTCACTCTACTCGCAACACCTTCAGCTTGGACTTTCTTCAAACTATGCTCAGCCACATAGCATTGCCTTAAACTTCAGCATATATAGTGAACTCTCTATGAGATACACTATGAGATATTTCAACTTTTAGTCCAAACAGAAACTGGTCTATTTTCCACCTTTCATCAGGAGCATACATAGCCTGCCTAGAATAAGCAGCCATGTCCTCAAACTTTTCAGCATAACTGGCCACCGTCATACTACCTTGTCTTAATTGTTGAAATTCAAATTCTTTTTGAGTCCTCGATGAGCTCGAAAAATACTTCTCCATGAAAATAACTTTGAACTATTCCCAAACCTTAGGCACTTCCTGAATAGCCATCAAAGCCGAAGTGCTCTCCCACCATCTCATAGTGGGACCCTTTAGTGAATGAGAAACGAACAACACCTTGTTCTCTTCGCTGCATTGGACTATTAAGAAAATCCTCTCCATACCAGAAATTCATTCGTGATCCTTCACGGGATCTAATCCACCATGAAATTCTGGGGGATTCATGCGGATAAAATCCCGGAATTTCCCACCTTCATCTTCTGGAGCAACTACCGTAGGATGCAAACCTCCATTCATTTGTTGCACCATTTGCTGCATGAATAGATTCTGTTGCTACTGCATCTGCTGCATAAAATGATACAGAGGAGTATTGCCATCGCCGCCCGGCGGATTCGTCCCTTCAGGAGTTGTACGGGGTCTACCACGAGTGTTTCTACGTCCTTCAGCCATGTTCCTAAAGGTCATACAAATAGGATTAAGTTGATCAGGCTCAATGCCATAAATATAGCACTTAAGACCAATGGCGACACGACGTATATGAAACGGAAAGAAATACTTATACTATTTCATGGCTAGGTCGAGGATACGACTTGCTCTAGTACCAACTGTAACACCTATATATAAAACTCATACATCAAAGCATAAATATTATATATAGATCCAAGTGTTTAGTACTGAAACACATAAGCTCCTAGTTACCACATTGTATACAAATAAATTCCCTAAAGTACAATGTACAAAAAAACCTAAGGCATATTATACACAAGATGTTCAAAAGATAAAAACTAAGAACTAGATCAATAATGATCTCAAAATAAACTCCTCTACGGAAGCTAGCCAGCAACAAACAAGGAAAAGATCACACGACCTTATCCTTACCCTTCTCGGAACCTGAAGCACCTAAAATACATCAACAACGTGGGGTGAGATACATCAAATCTCAGTGAGTTCCCTATCTTATGGATTCTCTTGGATTAACAAGGTTCTAGCAATTATAACTCAAGTCCGGGGAAAAGGGAAAAGGACCCTTGAGTTCATACTTTATAATTCTCACACTATATGGAAACATGACATGAGTTCATTAACTCACAACATCACTAATCGATAACCATACCAAGACATCTCATCTTCCCGTCCGCTTCTACGTCTAGAAGACGACCCGAGTCATAGATCCTTGTAGTTACTTGGCATACGAATTGGATTCGGGATCATCGGCATGTTAACCGTGAACCGTCACTTCTCATGGCCTGTTAACCATCACAAGTGTCTACCCATAGCATAGGCTCCTATCGTACTACACGTAGGGAATCAAACCTACCAAGTAATTGTGTACCCGTTTCAGAGGAGCTCGAGACCCATGAAACTACACTGAAAATATTCCGGTTACGATTACATGATCACATACAACAATACGATTGTATTCGACAATCACAAGACTACACCGCCTTAAGGCCTCTCTTTCCTTTTCACAACCACAAAGGTTAACCACATGTTCCATACTAGTGTTCACTCTCAACTAGGCCAATACTCGGCAAGGGTGTATCTTTCAACAACATGTGCCCGAGCATCGCCATCTAGAGTTGTCTATAATTTGTAGCTCCATACTAGATTCTCCTATAGTTCAAGTTTGAGGTTTCCTCACTCTTCCTATCTTATTTTCATATTAACATGCATTCTTATATTACAATTAGTTAAACAATAATACGATAGGCAAGACATGTGTTGCAGTGAGAATCGGATAACAAGCTATTAATTAACTTGCATCACATTTCTTTGAATTCACAACCGACTTTGATTTATCCAAAGGAAAGGTTCAAGATCGAGAAAAACCTAAAGGGGGGAGATCTAAGGTTTAGGGGTTGGTTATACAAAGGGAAGGTATTAGCACCCTATGTATCTGTAGTACTCTACAGGAACCTCTTGTTTAGTTTATGTTATGTTATGTTTGCTTGCTAAGATATATATGCTAAGGTAAAGACCTAAAAGTATGTACACTAAGTTTGCTAGCCAAGACTTCGCATCTTGTGCCTACGTATCTGACTAAAGAATCAGAGCAACCGCAGTTCACCTAACTAATGGTGAAAGAGGAACCATTGACTATGGCCAAAGTTCCAAGGGGAAATGAGTATGGGCTCATTTAGAGTTTTAAGAAACTCTCTAAGTCTAAGTTATGATGGGAAAGTGAGTTCTCATGATGATGAGAATCACATAGAGTTCAAAACTCTAACCTATTACTAAGTTATGGTTCCATGGCTCTTATGAGGCCAAGGAAAAAGGAAGGGCTCTTATGAGGCCAAGGTGGGATGATTTGTTTATTGACTTATGAGTCAACTGAGGGGAACTTTCCTTTGGAATAGTACTGAGGATGTGTCAGATGAGACAGACAACCACAGTCATAATAGAATAGTTATCTACAAGACTTTATCAGAAAATATGTACTAGTCCCACCAAAGGGGGGAATGAATAGTCAATATTCAAAGAAATTAAAAATTGAAATCAAATAGAAATAGTCTCGTCTTGATCATGATTTAATCGAGAAATCGATAATTAATGATTCTTGACTTTATCGACTAAAAAGTGGATAAAACTGAAATGAAGAGAAAGTGGTCTCATATCGATCAAAGTTTTGTCGCTTCAATGAAGTCAACCAAACCATGAAGTTTGTTATGCTATCGACCAAAATAAAGATAATGAAATCGAAGTGAAAAATAAGGTTGGTCTCGTCTTAATCCATATTTAAATCAATAAATCGATAATCTTAGATTTTTGACTTTCATCGACCAACAAGAATGAAAAAGGTGGCCTCATATTCATCAAGACTTTTAGTGATTTTGAATAAATCAACCAAGTCAATATTTTTCTATATCATTGGCCAAAATAAAGAAAATGGAATTGAAATGAAATTAAATTTGGTCTCGTCTTAATCGAGGAATCGATAATCTTGGATTTTCGACTTTCATTGACCGATAAAAATAAATAAAAATGTGGCCTCATATTTATCAAGACTTTATTGATTTGAAATAATCAAAGTCAAGATTTGTGTAATGTCATCAACCAAAATAAAGAAAATGAAATCGAAATGAAAAAAAAAAGAGTTGATCTCGTCTTAATCAAGATTTAAATCGCTAACTCGATATTCTCGATATTTAACTTTCATTGACCAACAAAAATAAATAAAAAAGTGGCCTCATTGAAATCAAGACTTTTAGTGATGTGAACAAATCCATAAAGTCATGATTTTTATATATCCTTGGCCCAAAATAAATGAATAGTAAAATCATGAGTCAAACACAAATTTCTTTTACCAAGAGACTTAAACAGAATATATTGGCAAACCTCTCTTCTTTATTAAAGTAAAACAAAATAGAAGTGAAAATAATAATAAAAAAAAACTAAGACAAGAACTAGCTAAAAAAGCTTTAGAAACTATTTTAAAAAACAGAATAAATGGAGGGTTTGTAAAAATGGAAAAAACGTGGGATCATGTGGGCTTTAAGCCCATCACCCATTCCAACTCATGGCTGACTGAAGTTTGAGGAAAAACAAAGGGTGCCGATAGTAAATAAAACGGACTCACGAAGCCCTTGTATCACGGCTTAGAAATAAAAAAGAAAAACAAAAAAAGTGATAATGAAACTTGATTGGAAACCAGAAGCCACGGTGGATCCTCATTCTTTCAAAAGAATAGGTCAAAGTATAACGAAGTGGTACGGTTCACTTCCTCTCACGTCAAAGGTCATCAGAACCAGATCAAACGGATGCAACCAAGAGGAATGGGATCCAAATCCAAACTGACGACGAATCCAACCTTATCTCCTTCATGAAGCAAAACTTCGTTTACTCCTCTTTCACTCGCAAACGTCCTCCGTTTCAGTTCTCACTTCCAATCGCGAATCAGGTTCGCATTTGTTTCGATTTCATTCGACTGATTCACTCTTCCTCTTCTCAGTTCAATTTCTGGTCTAGTTTGAGTTTTGAAGTGGTTGAATGGAGGTTAAGAGACTTGTGGGTTTGAAATGAAATTTGTGGGTTTCGGTTGATTCGGTTTGTTGTTGAGGATGAAGGAGAATGTTTCGGATTTATGGTTGATGGTAGTGGATTGAAGAGGGGTTTGTGGTTGTGAGGTTCAGACGTTGTTGTTGAAGTTCTGCTGATTGAAGGTTGAAAAGAGGGTGAATGATTTGACGAAGGTTTGTGGTTTGAGTGTTGTTGATGATGTTTTGTTGAAACGAAAATTGTTGTTGTTTTGGGAAAAGTTTTGGACTGAAGATGGGGTTGAAGGTTGAATGGTTCATGAAGAAGGTTCTGTTGATAGTTGATGACGGGTTGGAGATTGAGTTGATTGTGGTTATTGTTTGGCTGTTAGGTCACTGGTGTATGAAAGGAATGAGAGAGGTTTTATGATGGTCGAAAGAATGTTGCCCGAGGAAAACGGTTATGGTGGGTTTGAATGGAGGTGTACCGCGGTGGCGTTTGGGAGTTTGTAAAGAAAAAGAGTTTCTTGGTTTTGATTGTTGAAGGTGATTTGAAAAAGAGCTCTGGAAGATGGGGTGCCGCGAAGAGCAAATGAAGACCCCCTTTGGGTTTTGATTTCGTCCCCTTTTTTATTGTGGAGATCCAGATGTGTAGTTGCTGAAGGATTATTTTGGAGTGACTTCTGTCATTGTTGCTGTAAAGTCACCCTCAAGGCATGCTATGAAATGTTATCTTCACCTGTAGCTTGTATCAGGTCTATAGTTTTTTATTCAGAATTTGTTTTGGAGCCTGGTGCCTTGGTCAAGGTCTTAGTTCTGGACAGGTTTTGCAAATGACAATTCGGAACAGTGGTAGCAGGGATTATTGACGCAGGGTGAAGCGCAGTAGTTTTGGAGATAGAGAGAAAGGCTGAGGTCAGTTTTTTTATCTTTTGTTTTTCCGTTCTCAATTCTTTTCATCCCCTCTTGAAAAGAAATTATGTTTCATTAAGTATTGTTTGGTAAAAAAATGAATTTGTCTTGTGATTGAAAGGTCATTTTCATGCTGCAGATATTGTAGGTCTGTGCAATGGTTGGCACGGTTTGATGTTTGCACAGTTGGCTGGTGTTTTGTAGTGTAGCAGAGAGTATGTTGCAGAAGGTATGTTTTTGGCATGGCATCAGGTCTGCGCGTGGCTTCATTGTGGTGTTGAAACAGAATTTTCACTTGGCCAAAGTTTAATAGTGCTGTAAAGTTTGGAGTTTAGCAAGCTTTTGGTGACTTTGCTCTGTTATCTTTATGAATTTATAATTTTGATTGTAACAAAAAAAATGGTTAATGGGCCTAGAAGGAAAAGACAATGTTTTTTTTGTATTTTTTGTGTGAATTAAAATAGACTTGAACCTAGAGACATTTGGATGGACAATGGTTTGTATGAAAAATGAGAAGACTGGTTTATAAAAGAAAACGGATGATATTGGAAATTTGAAAATAAACAAAATGGATTGTAATGGATTGATTTATGAAAAATTAAGATGAATTAGATTGAAAATGGGTAAAATGACTTAGATAATGAGGAATATATGAATAAAATACAATTTGGATCTAGAAGTGGATTTAAGAGAAAGAAATGGATTTCTATGGATATGGATAAAAAGAAATTTTGGATAATTGGATAAGAAAAATGGTTTAGGAAAGTAGATTAAATTGGAAATGAGATGTAGGATTGGATCAAGAAATGAAAATGGATAATGAAAATGGGTTGAACAAAGTGGATATAAAGGTAAAAATGGATAATGAGATGACTCAGGTTATGGAAATGGATAATGAAATCAGAAATTGGATTGGATGGAAAATAAGTAATAAAAACAGGACACTGAAAATGGATTGGCAATGGATAATGGTTATTGGAAACAAATGAAAAGCAAAATGGATAAAATGGTTAAGGAAATGGATATGCACTTCCACACTTGAACAACACCTAAACCTTGCCAATTGCACTTGACTACCACAAATCCTGAACTACATGACCAAACACTTGCACACAACTTGAAATGTATCAACTGCTCTGATCTCTTTGATGGCTTTACAACCTCAATTGAACTGAAACAATACTGCACACACCATGAACCAGCTAGCCTTAGGAGACTCAACATAATGATATTTGTCAATCATAAACTCCAAGGGTGAGAAACCCTAATCCTCGTGCCTTGAGTGCACAATTATGAAACAAATGACTCGATGAGGACCAAAACCTGATTCAGAATCTTTGCCACAGCCTGATAATCTGATGCTGAAACAAACCACTTGTTTGACGAAGATTAGGTCAAACTTCCACTGAATCTTAAACCACACCACACAGACCCTTGTCCTGATGACCTTGTCTGGTCCTTGAGGAAGAACTTGTGATGAAAACAAATCACATTGGATTATTGAGGAGAGGAGGTCTCTTGAAACAAACCCTGATTTACAAGTGAAACAAAACAAACAAAAACTGATAAAATGGTTAGTTATGCAATGATTGACCTAGAATGATATGCGAGATGTTATGACATCTAAGGGGTCAAAATTTGGGGTACAACAGTTGCCCCAATTTAAATAGCTTTACCGGGTGACACGAGGAACGAAGATCCTTAGGACATCAAGGTGAAAGGTATTTAAATATAGCAAACCGAAAATTTTTCCCTTAGATGGAATGCAGATGCTAAGGACAAGCGACGGACATGCAAATGCTGACATGCCATGAACTTCTAGTATGATGATATGATTTTATGATAGTGCAAAAATGCAGACAAATAGGACACCGAAGGATAAAGATCTACCAAACACAAGTGAGCTTCACTGGGGAAGGATGAAGATTAGTATCCACAAGGAAAACTCACTGGGGATACAGGCTAACCAACAAAAGAGACTCACTGGGGAGACTCTGAGGAAACACTGGGGATAGCAAATAAAGCTGAGGGGAAACCCTACAGGTCCTTACTGGAGATAGGATCCAGAAAGGTATTCTCCACTAGGGAAGGATCCAGGGAGATGGGCGACAGGTTCATATGTGACCGGACGACACTGGGGAAAAACACATTCTTACTGGGCATGAAACCAGAAAGAAGACATGATCTCCACTAGGGGATCAATTCGAAATAGAAGGATAGACACCTGAAAAAAGATTTTTTGGAAATTTCTTGTACTGAAGAGTTCAAACGGGATCTTCAAGAAAAGCCAGAAAAGACAGAGACAAACTCTGCCTGCGTCAAATGATGATCAATCACAAGGAATTTCAAAGAGATAATGATAATGACTTAACTTCTGCTGGGAACCAGATTAAAGTGCCAACAAGGATTGGACTCAGAAGTGATATGTCGGTATACACCAATTTAAGTTGGATAAGATAACAATTTTGGATTATGAAGAATACCAGTATGAGCTGGATTTGGGTATGCCAATATGAGTTGGACAAGATAACAATTTTGGATTGTGAAGAATACCAGTATGAGCTGGATTTGGGTATGCCAATATGAGTTGGACTTTGACTACCAGTATGAGCTGGATTTTAAATAATGGGTTCATATTTGACCTAGTTTCAAACAACGGGTTCACGATAACCTGAAGTTTTGGTTCACATCTGACCTGGTTTCGAACAACGGGTTCACGATAACCTGAAGTTGTGGTTTTAAACAACGGGTTCACGATAACCAAAAGTTTAGGTTCATATCTGACCTGGGTTCAAACAACGGGTTCATATTTGACTCGAAGTTTAGGTTCATATTTGACCTGGGTTCAAACAAAGGGTTCATATTTGACTCGAAGTTTAGGTTCATATTTGACCTGGGTTCAAACAACGGATTCATATTTTACTCGAAGTTTAGGTTCATATTTAACCTGGGTTCAAACAACGGGTTCATATTTGACTCGAAGTTTAGGTTCATATTTGACCTGGGTTCAAACAACGGGTTCACGATAAGCTGAAGTTTAGGTTCATATCTGACCTGGAATAAATGATGCCAATAATTACTGGACTTTAGGTATCCATATGAGGAGATAAAGTATCAGATAGGTTAATACCGGGATTGCAGGTTAGACTTCCTGGGGAATATCAATTATGGTTGCAACAAGGGCTGACTGTAAGGAACAAAAATAGGGATCACATCATCAAGAAGCTTGATGGCAAGGAACAAAAACAGGGATCACATCATCAAGAAGCTTGATGGCAAGGAAAAATAACACATTCGAAGGTACGAAACCTGAGCTCGGAACACCTCATCAAACAGATTGATGGGAAGGAACAAAAACAAATCCGAGGGTATAGAACCTGAACTCGGAACACCTCATCAAATAGATTGACGGTAAGGAAACAAAACATATCCGAGGGTATAGAACCTGAACTCGGAACACCTCATCAAATAGATTGACGGCAAGGAAACAAAACAAATCTGAGGGTATAGAACCTGAACTCGGAACACCTCGTCAAACAGATTGACGACAAGGAAACAAAACAAATTCGAGGGTATAGAACCTGAACTCGGAACACCTCGTCAAATAGATTGACGGCAAGGAACAAAAACAAATCCGAGGGTATAGAACCTGAACTCGGAACACCTCGTCAAACAGATTGACGGCAAGGAAATAATACATATCCGAGGGTACGGAACCTGAACTCGAAACACCTCATCAAATAGATTGACGGCAAGGAAATAATACATATCCGAGGGTATGGAACCTGAACTCGGAACACCTCGTCAAATAGATTGACGGGAAGAAACACCTCAAATAGGGATCACATCAAACAGGTTGATGGAAAGTGACTGACTGAAGGTGACACCATGGGTAACTGTTGGTAACATCATTGGTAACTGTTGGTAACATCATTGGTAACTATAGAAATATGAATAAAACCAAGGACGGATAAGCTTCTCATGAGAGAGATTGCCACTTATCCTTGTGAAGGTGATGATAGCAAAACAAGCTTCTCAAGGAGATGGCCACTTGTTGTTGGGTATAAATTCCAAAGAGATGTTGATATTACAACACTGCTGGAGAAATAATTTTGTCTACAATGAGGATCTGTAGAAGATTCTTCTGTGATACACAGTGCAAAATAAATGTACATTCAAGATGGGCTCAGAAACCACACCTATCAGGGACCAAAGTTCAATCTAGGAACAAGCTAGAAGGATGCGGTCAAACAAGACTCCAACCATTGAGGGATGAGCTCAAATGGGGATTTATCTTATCCACATATGGAAAAGATAACTGAACCAACCATCATCCACGAGAATCAAACTCTGTGGGGAATTCAGAAAAGATGGGCACTTTATACCTAGGGCTGACTTTCTATTGGAGTGAATAGACAAACCCAGTCACTTGGGGAAATAAACGCCAAGGTGAATCAAAGACAGGTAAACACCAGGAGGATAGCAAAAATGCTAAGATACTATGCATATGAGTGCCTGTGTCATGCTTATGCCCGCTTATGCCATGCTTATGCTTATGCTGACAAAACAGACAAAAGGAAACGAGACTGGAGATGAAATAAACATCTCGACAAGGATAGCCTCAAATTGGATCATTACTGCGGATGAATAAGTAGGATCATCGAATCTACTTCACTGGGAAAAAGAGTATTCCACTGGAGGTATAGCATCATGACTTCACTAGGATTACCATCATGAGCTTAATTTCCTTACTGGAGGAGGAAGATCCATGGAGATTGTCCAAGCTCGACCGAAGTAACAATTTACTGGGAAGCTGGCAAATGATATCACAAGAACAAGGTAGTTCTACATCCTGACTTGCATGATGATCACCATAATGAACAACGGCTCTTGCAGCAGGTAATCTTCAAATCTTCTCTGCCCTAGATTACATGGTCTGTTGGGAGAAAATACCAAGAGAATTTTACAGAAGAATCGGCATACTAAACGCCTCAATATATTCAAACTCTTAGATTCATGAATCTTGGCGTAATTGCCCCAGATTAACTGCATTTGCACAACAAAGTCTTTGAACTTGTTCTTCAGACTGGATGATCTGTGAAAGAGATGCCTCAGACTGATTTGCCTTTAAGAGATTTACCGAATCTCGACCTGATTGCCCCTGATTAACGGTATTCGTGATACAAGGTCCTCAGACCGCGGTAGAAATGACTGGGGAACAACTTGCCCCTGTTGGCTCGGTTGCTGGAGTCCACACTTGTCATGACCTGGAGAAGACTTTCCCCAAAATTCTGAATTTTGAAGAGTTCTGCCCCTGATTCATTAGCTCTTGGAATGGCGGACTGGTAGATCCTTCCACTTGGTTGCCCCTGACTAAGCTTCCTTTATCAAGTCGAATTCCCTAGCTGGCTGCATTTGTTGAGATTTCTTTGGCATTAAATTGTTTTTACAAACAAGTATTGTTCATTAAAAATTGGCAATTTCAATGCAAAATTCATGCAAGCTTTAGAAATCAAAGTTTATTGATGAAACACACACAGTGGAATGATTAAAACATCAAAAACAAAAGTGGATCTAACCATTTACGGAATGACAGATGAAGTTATCAACACACGCAATTAGCAAAGATCATTAGGAGTCAGGTTAACCAACCTTGTCGTAGTATGCTTTCAAAACAACCTTACCTCAATTAGGTCTTTTAAGGGTTGTAACGTGGTTTGGTTCACGGTTCATGAAACAAAAGATAAAGGCTCAAAGTTTATTTGTCCCACCCCATCTTCGTGATGAACTCCAGTCCTATGCTCAGTTAACTTAGGCTACACATTCAGATTCCCCTAGGATAGGAATTGAGCTGATGATAGTTGATAATGATTCAGACACCTCGGTAGTCATTACTCCCTTGCAGCATTTGATTATCCTTTATTGCTGAGGTTTTGAGATCTCTTCTTTTCTTTACTAAGGTTTTGAGACCTCTTCTTTTCTTGATTGATATTATGAGATTCCGCTTTGTCTTGATTATTGTATGAACCTTCTTGTATAAGGCGAAGTTTTGGGCTTCCCATCTTTCTTGGCTTTTACCTTGAAAGGGACTCGGCTTATTCTTCGATTAAGGATTTCTTGACGATCCTTCCTTATTTTCTGTTTGGAGGAACAACTTGTATAATGTTAACTCATTTGATCTGAGAGAGCTGACTAGTGTCTTACATGAAGCGCTTGCATTAGAATGCATAACCAAGTTAAACTGAGAACTACCCTGCCCCAAGGTTGAGATTTAAGGGTTTTTTGTGTAAGGAAAGAAAACTCCTACTTCTAGGCTCGAAGGGGTTAACGAGGGATTATATTCCTTATTTCTCCAGTGTTTAGGGATTGAAACAATGCCTTACATCCTCTGCAAGGTTTAATCGAAAGCATACCACAACTATTAGGGATGTAATGTTTTTGTCATCCTCCCCAATCTTTGCTTAAACAAACAGTTTGATAAGTGGATGGAGAAAATTTTTTGTTTTTTTGGTTTTGTTTCTTGTTTTTGTTTTTACAAACATAAAAGTAAATGAGTGGAACGAATGGACTTAATCAAAAGATACATAAACCCTTCATTAATCTTGCCAACTTGAAAAACGACAATAGATTATAAGCAAATACAAAGTCAAACATGCAAAGAAAAATACAACGAAATGCGGAAACAACCAAAAGATTGTCGGTTTCGGGGAACTGGAACTTCCTTCATGATTTGCCAAACTGGGATAACCGTCTTCAGAGTTGTTTGTCGAGATCAGTCTGAGAATCATCTTCACATCCACTCTCGGAAATTTATTCCATCTCAGACTCTGATGAAATCGCCTGATTAGGTGAAAGATTGTTGATTTGAATGCCTTGAGGCGTGAATGAGATCTTCTCAGAGTCTAACAGATTCTGAACCTTGTTTCTGAGCACTCTATAATCTTCAGTTGAATGCCTCTGTGTCCCAGCATGGTAGTCACATCGGGCGTTGGCATCAAAGCCTGGCGAGTCTGGAAAAGACGTTGGATTTATCTCATCTAGCACTATCAATCCACTTTTGATTAAATTTGGTAAGAACTGACTGTATGGTATTGGAAATAGAGTGAAATTCCTTTTTGGCTTTCTTGGCCTTTGTCGTGCATGCTGACGTGGTTGACAGCGGTAGGACCGTTGATTTGGAGAAGAATATTGCCTCTGAGGAGAGAATGGTGTCTGATGCGAAGAGCCAAAAGATTGCTGACTCTGAACACTTGAGTTACATGAGCGCTGAGGTATTGGAGATTCCCATGTAGAATTACTTTCGTTCTCCCATTCTTCTTGAGAACTAACAATTGATTCACTCTCATTAGCTGGGATGTCCAGGGTGCCTTGGATTTTTCCATTCTTAAGACCGCTCTCAATGCGCTCTCCAGCTATTACCAAGTCAGAGAAGTTTGATGTCACCATGCTAAACAACTTTTCTCGGTACGGGCCTTGTAAGGTATCCACGAACCAGTCAACCAATTCCTTATCTAAAAGTGGTCGTTGAATGCGGGAAGCTATTTCTCTCCATCTCTGAGCATACTTTCTGAAGGATTCATTATCTTCCTGAGATAAGTCTAGCAAATGCAGACGACTGGGAGCCAAGTCAAGATTGTAGTTGTATTGCTTCACGAAGGCATTGGTTAGGTCTGGCCATGATTGGATGTGATTGCTTTCTAGCTGCATGTACCAATTCAGTGATGCCCCACTCAGACTGTCTTGGAAACAGTGGATCATGACCTTGTCGTTACGGACATGTGAAGTAATTTTTTTGCAAAACATCACCAAATGTTGTTTCGGACAACTATCCCCTTTGTACTTCTCAAACTTCGGCATTTTGAACTCAGGAGGTATCACAAGGTCGGGTACCAAACACATGTTCAAAGCATTCAGATCAGCAGAGTCACGACTCTTAATGGCATCAAGCTTCTTTTCCAAGGCACAACATTTTTCCATTAACTCAACGTCTCGTGGATCCTTGATTTTCATCACCGGGACTGCTTCTTGGGAATATAGCTCAGAGAAAGCGAAACTGCGGTATTCCACGACATCAATAGAAGAGAAACGTCCATATTGGACAATGGCACGCTCTTGTATAACCTGGTTTCCGACAGGACTCTGCACAGGTTGGTCTGGAGTAACATTGTTCACAAAAGTACTCTGAATGTTGTCGTCTTTCTCCACCAAGGCTGTTATAATCTGATCCAATTGGTTTCTTAATAAGTCAAAATCCGCTCTGGTCACAAACTGGTTCTGCTCTTCTGAGTTCATGATCCTCCACAAGCTACTTCAAGTTTAATGATGGCTTCGGGAAGTTAACTAGGTTACAGACAAAGGACGGATGAGACTCAAGGCTGAGAAATGCAAATGGAATGTGAATGCGCATGCAATGCTAATGCAAGCCAAATGGTTTCAAGGAACTCAAAGGCAAGTTGCAAAAAAATTTTGTGGAAAAACTGAAGTGTTTTGTTTCAAAATCCATGCTCTTTATTGGTTTTTACAAAATAAAAGGCACTTGAATTCCTTGAAACCGAAAGGCTGTCATGAATGGACAAATGTACGTACAAACACACCTATACAGATATTCACATATTCACACATACGTACCGGGAAATAAATGAGGGCCTAGGTTTGAAGATCACAAGCATGGAGCCACGGTCTACCCATCCCAAAAGGTGTGTACTATGGGTTTTCATCTGCAGAACAAGGTTCTAAAAAGTTCCCAGAGTCGACAACCCATCTTTCGGATTTTAAGGATTTCCCAGATGACTTGGTAATCAATAAAATTCTCAAGAGGATCTCGTTTGAGTGTAGTATCGTGTGACAACCAATTCAGAAATAGACTCCATCATGGTCACCGCACTACATCCTAAAAAGGCATAGTGGGGTTTGGTAACTACGATTCTCAATATCATGGGCTCCTAGGTTAAGAGTTACACGTCTCACGAACGGATTCGTTCAACATGACTAGACTCTCAAAAGGGCCTCAACTGAGTGATGGTGTCTCAATTCAACTTTTCAGGATTTGACTCCCTCAAAGCCTCCTTGAATACCATCGTCCTATCCTAATTGCACTCAAATCCGGGTATAGGATTTATCTCACCACTCAAGAACCAAGCCAACAAAATATAATCAAGCAAAGCATATATACAGGCAATCAAATAGATATACATAAATATAGCAAGCAAGTATAAGTAAAACAAGCCAAAAACAAGATGGGCATAACCCTAAAAAACAAAAGAGATTCCCCAGTGAAGTCGCCATTTCTGTTGCGGTGAGAATCGGATAACAAGCTATTAATTAACTTGCATTACATTTCTTTGAATTCACAACCGACTTTGATTTATCCAAAGGAAAGGTTCAAGATCAAGAAAAACCTAAAGCGGGGAGATCTAAGGTTCAGGGGTTGGTTATACAAAGGGAAGATATTAGCACCCTATGTATCTGTAGTACTCTACAGGAACCTCTTATTTAGTTTATGTTATGTTATGTTTGCTTGCTAAGATATATATGCTAAGGTAAAGACCTAAAAGTATGTACACTAAGTTTGCTCGCCAAGACGTCACATCCTGTGCCTACGTATCTGACTAAAGAATCAGAGCAACCGTAGTTCACCTAACTATTGGTGAAAGAGGAACCATTGACTATGGCCAAAGTTCCAAGGGGAAATGAGTATGAGCTCATTTAGAGTTTTAAGAAACTCTCTAAGTCTAAGTTATGATGGGAAAAGTGAGTTCTCATGATGATGAGAATCACATAGAGTTCAAAACTCTAACCTATTACTAAGTTATGGTTCCATGGCTCTTATGAGGCCAAGGAAAAAGGAAGGGCTCTTATGAGGCCAAGGTGGGATGATTTTTTTATTGACTTATGAGTCAACTGAGGGGAACTTTCCTTTGGAATAGTACTGAGGATGTGTCAGATGAGACAGACAACCACAGTCATAACAGAATAGTTGTCTACAAGACTTTATCAGAAAATATGTACAAGTCCCACCATAGGGGGGAATGAATAGTCAGTATTCAAAGAAATTAAAAATTGAAATGAAATAGAAATAGTCTCGTCTTGATCATGATTTAATCGAGAAATCGATAATCAATGATTCTTGACTTTCATCAACTAAAAAGTGGATAAAACTGATATGAAGAGAAATTGGTCTCATATCGATCAAAGTTTTGTCGCTTCAATGAAGTCAATCAAACCATGAAGTTTGTTATGTCATCGACCAAAATAAAGATAATGAAATCGAAGTGAAAAATAAGGTTGGTCTCGTCTTAATCCAGACTTAAATCGATAAATCGATAATCTTAGATTTTTGACTTTCATCGACCAACAAGAATGAAAAAGATGGCCTCATATTCATCAAGACTTTTAGTGATTTTGAATAAATCAACCAAGTCAAGATTTTTCTATATCATTGGCCAAAATAAAGAAAATGGAATTGAAATGAAATTAAAGTTGCTCTCGTCTAAATCAAGATTTAATCGAGGAATCGATAATCTTGGATTTTCGACTTTCATTGACCGATAAAAATAAATAAAAATGTGGCCTCATATTTATCAAGACTTTATTGATTTGAAATAATCAAAGTCAAGATTTGTGTAATGTCATCGGCCAAAATAAAGAAAATGAAATCGAAATGAAAAAAAAAAGAGTTGATCTCGTCTTAATCAAGATTTAAATCGCTAACTCGATAATCTCGATATTTAACTTTCATTGACCAACAAAAATAAATAAAAAAGTGGCCTCATATAAATCAAGACTTTTAGTGATGTGAACAAATCCACAAAGTCATGATTTTTATATATCATTGGCCCAAAATAAATGAATAGTAAAATCATGAGTCAAACACAAATTTCTTTTACCAAGAGACTTAAACAGAATATATTGGCAAACCTCTCTTCTTTATTAAAGTAAAACAAAATAGAAGTGGAAATAATAATAAAAAAAAACTAAGACAAGAACTAGCTAAAAAAGCATTAGAAACTATTTTAAAAAACAGAATAAAGGGAGGGTTTGTAAAAATGGAAAAAACGAGGGATCATGTGGGCTTTAAGCCCATCACCCATTTCAACTCATGGCTGACTGAAGTTTGAGGAAAAACAAGGGGTGCCGATAGTAAACAAAACGGACTCACGAATAGGTCAAAGTATAAAGAAGTGGTACGGTTCACTTCCTCTCACGTCAAAGGTCATCAGAACCAGATCAAACGGATGCAACCAAGAGGAATGGGATCCAAATCCAAACTGACGACGAATCCAACCTTATCTCCTTCATGAGGCGAAACTTCGTTTACTCCTCTTTCACTCGCAAACGTCCTCCGTTTCAGTTCTCACTTCCAATCGCGAATCAGGTTCGCATTTGTTTCGATTTAATTCGATTGATTCACTCTTCCTATTCTCACTTCAATTTCTGGCCTGGTTTGAGTTTTGAAGTGGTTGAATGGAGGTTAAGAGATTTGTGGGTTTGAAATGAAGTTTGTGGGTTTCGGTTGATTCGGTTTGTTGTTGAGGATGAAGGAGAATGTTTCGGATTTATGGTTGATGGTAGTGGATTGAAGAGGGGTTTGTGGTTGTGAGGTTCAGACGTTGTTGTTGAAGTTCTGTTGATTGAAGGTTGAAAAGAGGGTGAATGATTTGAAGAAGGTTTGTGGTTTGAGTGTTGTTGATGATGTTTTGTTGAAACGAAAATTGTTGTTGTTTTGGGAAATGTTTCGGAATAAAGATGGGGTTAAAGGTTGAATGGTTTATGAAGAAGGTTCTATTGATAGTTGATGAAGGGTTGGAGATTGAGTTGATTGTGGTTATTGTTTGGTTGTTAGGTCACTGGTGTATGAAAGGAATGAGAGAGGTTTTATGATGGTCGAAAGAATGTTGCTCGAGGAAAACGGTTATGGTGGGTTTGAATGGAGGTGTACCGCGGTGACGTTTGGGAGTTTGTAAAGAAAAAGAGTTTCTGGGTTTTGATTGTTGAAGGTGATTTGAAAAAGTGCTCTGGAAGATGGGGTGCCGCAAAGAGCAGATGAAGACCCCCTTTGGGTTTTGATTTCGTCCCCTTTTTTATTGTGGAGATCCAGATGTGTAGTTGCTGAAGGATTGTTTTGGAGTGGCTTCTGTCATTATTGTTGTAAAGTCACTCTCAAGGCATGCTATGAAATGTTATCTTCACCTGTAGCTTGTATCAGGTCTATAGTTTTTTATTGAGAATTTGTTTTGGAGCCTGGTGCCTTGGTCAAGGTCTTAGTTCTGGACAAGTTTTGCAAATGACAATTCAGAACAGTGGTAGCAGGGATTATTGACGCAGGGTGAAGCACAGTAGTTTTGGAGATAGAGAGAAAGGTTGAAGGCCAGTTTTTTTATCTTTTGTTTTTCCATTCTCAATTATTCTCCTCCCCTCTTGAAAAGAAATTCTATTTCGGTAAGTATTGTTTGGTAAAAAGATGAATTTGTCTAGTGATTGAAAGGTCATTTTCATGCTGCAGATATTGTAGGTCTGTGCAATGGTTGGCACGGTTTTATGTTTGCACAGTCGACTGGTGTTTTGTAGCGTAGCAGAGAGTACGTTGCAGAAGGTATGTTTTTGGCATGGCATTAGGTCTGCGCGTGGCTTCATTGTGGTGTTGAAACCAAATTTTGGCTTGGTCAAAGTTTAATAGTGCTGTAAAGTTTGGAGTTTAGCAAGCTTTTGGTGACTTTGCTCTGTTATCTTTATGAATTTGTAATTTTGATTGTAACAAAAAAAAATGGTTAATGGGCCTAGAAGGAAAAGACAATGTTTTTTTAGTATTTTTTGTATGAATTAAAATGGACTTGGACCTAGAGACATTTGGATGGACAATGGTTTGTATGAAAAATGAGAAGACTGGTTTATAAAAGAAAATGAATGATATTGGAAATTTGAAAACAAACAAAATGGATTGTAATGGATGGATTTATGAAAAATTAAGATGAATTAGATTTAAAATGGGTAAAATGACTTGGATAATGAGGAATATATGAATAAAATGCAATTTGGATCTAGAAGTGGATTTAAGAGAAAGAAATGAATTTTTATGGATATGGATAAAAAGAAAATTTGGATAATTGGATAAGAAAAATGGTTTAGGAAAGTAGATTAAATTGTAAATGAGATGTAGGATTGGATCAAGAAATGAAAATGGGTTGAACAAAGTGGATATAAAGGTAAAAATGGACAATGAGATGACTCAGGTTATGGAAATGGATAATGAAATCAAAATTGGATTGGATGGAAAATAGGTAATAAAAACAGGACGCTGAAAATGGATTGGCAATGGATAATGGTTATTGGAAAAAAATGAAAAGCAAAATGGATAAAACGGTTAAGGAAATGGATATGCACTTCAACACTTGAACAACACCTAAACCTTGGCAATTGCACTTAACTACCACATATCCTGAACTACATCACCAAACACTTGCACACAACTTGAAATGTACCAACTGCTCTGATCTCTTTGATGGCTTTACAACCTCAATTGAACTGAAACAGTACTGCACACACCATGAACCCGCTAGCCTTAGGAGACTCAACTGAGCGATATTTGTCAATCATAAACTCCAAGGGTGAGAAACCTTAATCCTCGTGCCTTGAGTGCACAATTATGAAACAAATGACTCGATGAGGACCAAAACCTGATTCAGAATCTTTGCCACAGCCTGATAATCTGATGCTGAAACAAACCACTTGTTTGACCAAGATTAGGTCAAACTTCCACTGAATCTCAAACCACACCACACAGACCCTAGTCCTGATGACCTTGTCTGGTCCTTGAGGAAGAACTTGTGATGAAAACAAATCACATTGGATTATTGAGGAGAGGAGGTCTCTTGAAACAAACCCTGATTTACAAGTGAAACAAAACAAACAAAAACTGATAAAATGGTTAGTTATGCAATGATTGACCTAGAATGATATGCGAGATGTTATGACATCTAAGGGGTCAAAATTTGGGGTACAACAACATGTCATAATTGCATAGTAGAATAATATATAACAATTAAAACATAAATATATCACTTTTGGAACTTTTTCGATTATTTAATCGGTCGGTAAAATAGACATATTTCATCTCCATTGCATAAAATATTTCCTCGGCTTTACATCGATATAAAGAATGATCGAACCCGATAAACGAGTCAAAAGTTATGAATTTTCTCGCTTAAGGAATAAAATCCCAAGTCCCAGGTCACGCTAAGCGCGCCCCTGTCCACACAAAGCGCACAACTCTCTGCCATCTGGGGTTGCAGGATTTCAACACCGCGCTGAGCGAGCTTCTGCGCGCTAAGCGCGCTCTGCGAAACTCAGAAAAATGCTTCAGTAAAACAGAAATTTCCTACACCTCCAAACCTCTTCCAAACCACAATCAACCACCAACAGAGGTACAATAACATAGTTTGAGCATGGTTTGAACAACAACATTCTTAAAACCTACATTTTTCTCAAGAACACAAAATTCCATAAACCCCATAATTTTCCAATCAATCTAAAGTAACCAAAACATCAAAACAAGCATCAATATATGTTTCTACAAGTATATTGATCATTCATTTCGATTTATATCAATTTCCAACCGTTAAAACATTGTTTTCAACATTCTAACATAAAACTCATATTATCCAAAAATCTAAAATGAGGTTTCTAACTAGAACCCACCTTGAGATGAGCAAGATGAAGATGATGAGAAGATTGGGTGAAGCTTGATGAATGGATGATGATTTGTTCTTGAAGTTCTTTAAATTTCCTCTTCTCCACTTTTCTCTCCTTCCTTTCCTTTCTTTCCTTCTTTCTTCTTTCTCTCTCTTTCTTACTAACTTTTTCTTTTGTTTGGAAAATGGGAGGAAAAGGAATTATGTAGTAAACTAGTATTAGAAATAATACTACAAAATGTCCAAAAAGTCTCTTAAGTCCAAATAAATAAATACCTCAGAGTCAGATAATATTAATTGGATTTATTCTAAGTTCAACAGTTACTCTAATTATTTTATCAAAAAGTTTCTCAGAGTACACTGGGCTCAATCGATCACAATGTAATATTATCCGGAGTAATAAAATACGGGGTATTACATTTCAGATACGAGTGGTTTAAACACCATCTGAAGGTGTATTTCTACGAACGATTTTTCATAGTGCAAGTGATAATCGTATTTTTGAATGTGCTGTTTTATCCTGGAGACGTCGTCTAAACGTGACTGCATTGCATAATTTTGACAGTACGATGAAACGTCTTAAAGAAAGCGACCTTGTATGCGACTCGTCTCGATAATTTTCTTTGTGGAAATTTTTTTCAAAACAGAAATACAACAAAATCTTTATATATTCACCACGATCATAAAGCTTCGCCAAACCAAAATCACCTAACCTCGGATTCATCTCACAATCCATAAGCACATTCCCAACTGTCAGATTCCTCATGCAAATAAACTAAGCCCAAAAGTCACACCTTATATGATCCTATACCTATCTTCCCATTTCAACATTCTTCAGTTGCAGTGTTTTGGATTCTCCATTGATTTTGAAGCTCCAACCTAATATATAGTGTGAGCTAGAGAGAAACCCTATTGAAGAACAAAACCAACAGACATAGTTTCTTGAACTTGTTTACTCGTTGACCCATCAATAAAATAGTAACATGCTTTGACTCATTTGTTTGATACCAACATTTCTAAAATTTCAAGATTATTAAATATTAACCATTTTTTTCTAGCGTGACATTGGACTGCAAATTTCCATTCAGTCTCTTTCTTTTTAGTGTTACTCTTACTTCAATTTTCATATACTCATTTTCCCAAGACCATTTGAAGGTAAATAATTACACTTCATCTCGTTTTTTTTTTAATTTTATGATATATATTTTTGTTGACTAAAAATAATTAATTTTAATAAATATATGTTGTTATTTAAATGCAGACTTACATAATCTATACCGGATATATATAAGATGAAATTTCAGCATTGGTTCATTACAAATATCTTGTTCAAGTTTCAATTCCATTTCAAATTTCTTATTCAAAGCCGTTCAAATTCAAGTATCTTAAGTTCCTAGTTTCAAATTCAAGCATTTCAAGTTTCTAATTCAAGTTTCAAGTTCAAACTCATTTGTATTTTTAGTCCAAGTCAAGTTTCAAGTTTCATAGTTCAAGTGTCCATTTCATACTTCAATTCAAGTTCCAAGTTTCAAAATCATTCAAGTTTCAATTCTATTTCGATTCAATTCAAGTTTCAATTCCATCTCAATTTAATTCAAGTTTCAAAGTTCAAGTATTTAAGTTTCATATTTCAATTCTATCTCAAGTTTCTAATGCAAGTTTCGCCTTTAAAATTCAATTTCATTTTAATTCTAATTCAAAATCTATTCAAGTTCAAGTTTCAACTTTAATCCAATTCAAGTTCAATTTCATTTTAATTCAAGTTTCAAAACTCAAGTGTCCAATTTCATTCCAATTTTAATCAAGTTTCAAGATTAAGTTCAATCAAAACTCAAGTTCATGTTCAAGTTTCATGTTTTTTATTCCATCCAATGTTCAAGTAGCCAAGTTACCATTCATTCCAAGTTCAATTCAAAGAGGTAAAAAATATATATATATAGCGTCATCCTACAAAAATTCAAGCCAAGAGCTACAATACACAAGTTTGAACCAGAGTGCAAAAGGTAACAAACCATAAGCTCTTGAACACTTGATACCAAGACATTTTTATGAGATACCTAAACATTAAGAAACAGTGCCTACTTGTCCTAATTTCTTTCTCTCAATTTCATGAGACAACTAATAACCAATCCAAGAGCAAAAACGGCTCCCTGCACACTCATGCATGTACATGTCATTGAACAACCACAAAAAAACCACTTCTCCACAACCAACCTTTACGCCATACAAACATCATCATTATTCACCTTTGTGACCTCCACCTTTTCTCAATATACCCTCACCTAGCAGTGAACTACCACTACTACTCATCATAAACACCCTTCAAATCCAAACTAATTGTTATTTTCAATTTACCACATACCATACATTTCACTAAAAAAAACCTCACCTTTTCATCATGTTACATCTTTACTCATTCACCACATACAAACACCTCTAGCCACAAGCCTGCGAAATACTACAACAGACAAAACCTGCAAACGTACGACCTACAAATGTTTGATACCAACATTTCTAAAATTTCAAGCTTATTAATTCTTAACCATTTTTATTTCTAGCTTGACAATGGACTGCAAATTTTCATTCAGTCTGTTGCTTTTTAGTGTTACTCTTACTTCAATTTTCATATACTCATCTTCCCAAGACCATTTGAAGGTAAATAATTACATTTGATCTCTTTTTACAAAAGTTTAAGAAATATATTTTTGTTGACTAAAAATAATTATTTTTCATATTTCTCATAAATATATGTTATTATGTAAATGCAAACTTACATAATCTATACCGGATATATGAAAGATGAAATTTCAGCATTGCTTCATTACAAATATCTTCTGCAACAAACTTATGATAGGTTGCATAGTTTTTTATGATATATTTATTTCTTACAGTGCCATGCAATTTAATATTTTCTTTGATAAGGCTATGATAGTTTTCTTTAATCTTTTTTTTTGTTACATCTCATTTATATTTGATCATAATTTAATGTGAAATTAGTCATCAAAATATATTATTATATACTTAATTTCTTACACATTGTTTTTACTTACAAATTTACCAACCAAGACCAAAAACCTATACTGCATTATTACAACCCAGCCTTGGCGACTTTGTAGCAAAACTAACCAAGGCAGAAGTGGATAGAATGGCAGGTAGGTAGTGACTAATTTTTAAAATTTGAAAACCAATTATATTTTTTCTTTATAGTAATAATTGTATGTGTAATTATGAAAATTTATATCGTAGGATTGGATGGAGTGGTGGCTATCTTTCCTGATAAAAAGAGACCTCTCCTTACAACAAAATTATGGGATTTTATTGGTCTTCTAATGAACGTGAAAAGAGGATCTTATGAATCCAATGTGATCATTGGAGTAATAGATTTAGAAAATTTGGTCAGAATCATAGAGTTTTAATGATAAAGGCTTTGATCCACCGCCAAACAAATGGAAAGGAGTTTGTCAAACAACTAATTTCACATGCAACAAGTAAGATGTTATTTTTATAACTCATCTTAAAATACATAATTTAAAATAGAGTATAATACAAATATTTGTTGATATACATGTTTTTTTGTAGTAAGTTAATTGGCGCTAGATATATATAACCATTTTGATTTTTTATTTTAATACAAAAAAATGTGCGCGCGTGCACAAATATAAGTAATAGTATGATTCTAAGATGGAGTAATATAAAAGCATATTTTATTCTCAATTTTTAAGATATGCCAGGTAAAAACTGAATATATGTGGAAATTTATGAATCACATACACATTGATATAAAAAAAATAGAAAAAGAACATGAATATTGCACATGCAATTCCAGCTGATGGAAACCCACCTCTAGATTTTCCTTTTGCATGTGTTCCATGACCCAAAAAATCTATGGGGCGAGACATCTTTGTTTCATCGTCGATAACAGCATAATATCTTAGGCCAAGTAATTTATTATACAAACACACACACACACACACACACACACACACACACACACACACACACACACACACACACACACACACATATATATATATATATATATATATATATATATACTGATTTGAAGGTTTTAGTTATGTGACTTATTTTTAACATATGTCAAAATATTTGTTATTCTATTGTTTCTTTGTTTCTTTGTATAAAGAAAGAGATTTTTAATTGTTAAGCTTTTGTTCATGTTGATTTTAAAAAAAAACTTTTATATATTTGAATAAAACTTTTTTTTGGGTATATTTTGGTTACAATAAGATGGCAAACGGTAGTAAATATAAGACTCCAATCTGTTTAAATATTTCTTTCTATATTTAAAAATAGAAATAACAAATGGTTGTAGGAGTCACATCATGTAATTATGTAAAATACTTTTTCTTTTAAGACTCACTAACAAAATCTTTATATATTCACCACGATCATAAAGCTTCACCAAATCAAAATCACCTACTTTCAGATTTACGAGTGGTTTATCGCACAATCGACGAATGAAACTACTTTCAGATACGAGTGGTTTAAACACCATCTGAAGGTGTTTTCCTACGAACGATTTATCATAGTGCAAATGATAATCGTATTTTTGAACGTGTTGTTTTATCCTAGAGACGTCGTCAAAAAGTGACTGCATTGCATAATTTTGACAGTACGACGAAACGCGATCCGTCTCGATAATTTTATTTGTGGCAATTTTTCTCAAAACTGAAATACAACAAAATCTTTATATATTCACCACAATCATAAAGCTTCGCCAAACCAAAATCACTTAACCTCAGATTCATCTCACAATCCATAAGCACATTCCCAGCTTTCAGATTCCTCATGCAAATAAACTAAGCCCAAAAGCCACACCTTATATGATCCTATACCTCTCTTTCCATTTCAACATTCTTCAATTCTAGTTTTTTGGATTCTCCATTGATTTTGAAGCTCCAACCTAATATATAGTGTGAGCTAGAGAGAAACCCTATTGAAGAACAAAACCCAACATACATAGTTTCTTGAACTTGCTTACTCGTTGACCCATCAGTAAAATAGTAACATGCTTTGACTCATTTGTTTGATACCAAAATTTATAAAATTTCAAGATTACTAAATACTAACCATTTTTTTTCTAGCATGACATTGGACTACAAATTTTCATTAAGTCTCTTTCTTTTTAGTGTTACTCTTACTTAAATTTTCATATACTCATTTTCCCGAGACCATTTGAAGGTAGATAATTACACTTCATCTCGTTTTCTTTTAATTTTATGATATATATTTTTGTTGACTAAAAATAATTAATTTTAATAAATATATGTTGTTATGTAAATGCAGACTTACATAATCTATACCGGATATATGAAAGAGGAAATTTCAGCATTGCTTCATTACAAATATCTTCTGCAACAAACTTCTGATAGGTTGCATAGTTTTTTATGATATATTTATTTCTTACTGTTACAAGCAATTTAATATTTTCTTTGATAAGGCTCTGATAGTTTATTTTAATCTTTTTTTTGTTTCATCTCATTTATATTTGATCATAATTAAATATGAAATTAGTCATTAAAATATATTATTATATAATTAATTTCTTACGCATTGTTTTTACTTACAAATTTACCAGCTAAGACCCAAAACCTATACTGCATTATTACAAACTCAGCCTTAACGACTTTGTAGCAAAACTAACCAAGGCAGAAGTGGATAGAATGGTAGGTATGTAGTCACTAATTTTTAAATTTTGATAACTAATTATATTTTTTCTTTATAGTAATAATTGTATGTGTAATTATGAAAATGTATATTGTAGGATTGGATGGAGTGGTGGCTACACTACAACAAAAAGGACTTATAACATCTCACCTTAGACAGCGCTTTATTACAAAAGCGCTGCTATAGGTCAAAAACACGGAATCTATTAATTTAATAAAGGAAAAGCGCAAAAAAATATAAGACCTTAGACAGCGCTTTAGTGAAAAGCGTTGTCTAAGGCCTTTTAAATTTTTAAAAAAATTTAATGGAAAATATTAGACAGCGCTTTCCTTAAAAGCGCTGTCTAAGGCCTTTTAAATTTAAAAAAAATATAAGACCTTAGACAGCGCTTTTAAGGAAAGCGCTGTCTAAGGTCTTAAATATTTAAAAAAATAAAAACAAAAGCGCTGTCTAAGGCCAATCTTAGAAAGCGCTTTTAAAGCGCTGTCTAAGGGCCACCTTAGAAAGCGCTTTTTTGAAAAGCGCTGACTAAGGTCTAATAAAATTAAAATATATGAATATACTCAGTTTTCATTTTCAGTTTTGCGCTCTTTCTTCTCCCTCCCCTGTTGCGAACGGATACTTGCGAAACTGAGCTAAACCCTTGCCGTCGTCCACCGCGCCGTCGTCCACCGTTCCTCCCTCATTTCGCGACTCCGACGACCTTTACTCCACCGTGACCGTCTGTTCCTCTCTCATTTCGCGTTTTTGTCACTCAGTTTGGAAGTTTAAGAGTTTCAGATTATTACACATTTTATAAGGTATGCTGATAATGTTGCTGTTGATAATGTTGTTGTTGATGTTGATAATAATGTTGTTGTTGATGTATTACACATTTTACACGTTTCAGAGTATTACACATTTTACACGTTTCAGAGTTTCAGTTTGGAAGTTTCAGAGTTTCAGAGTTTCAGTTGATAATGTTGCTGATAATGTTGATAATGTTGTTGTTGATGTTGATAATAATGTTGTTGTTGATGTTGATAATAATGTTGTTTATGTTGTTGCTAATGTTGGACTGTTGCTAATGTTGATAATGTTGCTAATGTTGTTAATGTTGTTGCTAATGTTGGACTGTTGTTGGATACAATAATAAAATATGTGCTAACTTCATTTTTGGTGATATAGGAATAGAATCAATATAATGTGTTAGTTTAGTTTGTTCTTGTTAACATTTTTCTACATTGTTAACTATTGCTATATAATGTGTTTGTTTAGTTTAGTTTAGGTTAGTGTTAGTGTTAGTGTTAGGTTAGTGTTAGTGTTAGTGTTAGTGTAGTATTCTTGTAACATGTAAAATTGAAGCTAACTATATTCTTTTTTACTTGGATTATTGTAGTGTGCCTTCTTCAGCACCTTTGATATTTTCTGTGAGTGTAATATACTATTTAAAAGACTTTAACATTATGGAAGAAGCTGGTGGAGTCGGCAAGGGAACTGCTTGGGACTTTAACGTTGATGTTAATGATAGCACCTTGCAAATCCACTTATCATGGGCAGGAAAAAGAACTAATGCAATTCCTATGAGAGGTGTATACGGACCTCTTATATCTGCTATCACCGTGACCCCAAGTAACTACTAGTTTTCATATTGTTTTGATTTCATAACCTTCTGCTAAATATACTGAGTAAGCTACATTGTATTTCATATTCTTAAAAACATTTATACTTTTCTTTAGACTTTAAAATTCCTTCAAATGGTTTATCTGCTGGAGCAATTGCTGGAATTGTGATTGGATTAATGTTTAATTCTTACTGATATGATCATATGACTTTTGAAATTGCATAGATCTAATAACTTATATTGTGTTGGTCAATTTGTGGTGTAAAAGATCGGGGGAGGATCTCTTGGCGATGTAACCATCTTGCTAACATTGATTTTAAATGATGATCAGTATAGAGGTTAGTTACTGTAATGGACACATATTTTTGTTTCTTTGACTTCGGTTTCAACTTTGACTATCCTTTTCATGATTAAATGTCTAGTTTTGCATTATTAATATATATATTTTTTATAAATATGTTCTTATGTATTGTTAAGGATGACTTCATTGATTTTATATATCCACTGGTACACTGGGTAAACTAATGGAATCTTACAAAAAGAATCACATGCAGATAAGTAGTTTGTTATTGTATTTGCTAACGCTAAAGTTTAAGCAAATTCTAAATTGGCTTACACACTGTTTTAGTTTGATGATTGTTACATGGATTTATTTATTTTGTATTATTATCTTTTTCATTTTGTTGCTTAGGTACAAGGTATATAGTTACAGCAATGAGACCAATGCATGGTTTAGTGAAGCTGTTGGAAGACCTTGCACTTTGATATGGTATTCTGGTTCCAATCATAAGTTTGTGTTAGATAAGACCAAATATTTCTATATCCCTAAACTTAAGGTATAATATTATACTCTTACTTTAATTGATGAGAATTTTAATATGTGTAACTTTGGTTGGAGTAATGCTTTGGTTGGATGCAATTTTGGTGTATATACTTTGAATTGCAATTTTGGTGTATATACTTTGAATTACAAACTTTGAATTACAATTTTGGATGCAATTTTGGTGTATATACTTTGAATTACAATTTTGGTGTATATACTTTGAATTGCAATTTTGGTGTATATACTTTGAATTACAAACTTTGAATTACAATTTTGGTGTATATACTTTAAATTACAATTTTTGGTGTATATACTTTGAATTTTAATACTTTGAATTACAATCTTTGTGTTTTCAGGACCTATAATGTAGATTGAAGCAATGTTTTGGTTGGATGCAATTTTGGTGTATATACAATTTTGGTGTATAAGTAATATGTGCATTGTAGAAAAAATGCTTTGGTTGGAGCAATAACTTTGGTTGGAAGCAATGCTTTGGTTGGATGCAATTTTGGTGAATAAGTAAAATGTGCATTTGTAGAAAAATGTAATGATTTGTAATTATAAATAGGTGTATATACAATTTTGGTTTGTAATTTTAAATATATATATTGGTATGAAATGCCAATTTTGGATATATAATTTTGGTGTAGAAAGGCCAATGGTTTGAATTGCCAATTCTGAAAAAAATTGCTGGTTGAAAATTACAGGTCAAATTCTGGTTGAAAAAACCTGGTAAAATTGTGGTTAAAAAAAAATTATATAAAATTTTTCGTACACCTTAGACAGCGCTTTTGGTGAAAGCGCTGTCTAAGGTCCACTTTAGACAGCGCTTATGGTGAAAGCGCTGTCTAAGGTGTACTAAAAAAGTCAAAAATGGAAGGTCTTAGACAGCGCTTATGGTGAAAGCGCTGTCTAAGGTGTACCAAAAAAGTCAAAAAAAGGTAGGGCTTAGACAGCGCTTTTGACGAAAGCGCTGTCTAAAGTAATCCATATAATGTGAAAAAGCGCTGTCTAAAGGTACCATAGACAACGCTTTTCATTAAATACACGCCCCTTTAGACAGCGCTTTTGGTAATACCAAAAGCGCTGTCTAAACCTATAGCGTCGCTGGTTTATACAGCGCTTTAAAGCGCTGTCTAAAGGCTAAAAAAGCGCTGTCTAAAACCGTTTTTGCGCTAGTGCTATCATTCCTGATAAAAAGAGACCTCTCCTTACAACAAAATTCTGGGATTTTATTGGTCTTCTAATGAACGTGAAAAGAGGATCTTATGAATCCGATGTGATCATTGGAGTAATAGATTCTGAAATTTGGTCAGAATCAGAGAGTTTTAATGATAAAGGCTTTGATCCACTGCCAAGCAAATGGAAAGGAGTTTGTCAATCCACTTATTTCACATGCAACAAGTAAGATGTTATTTTTATAACTCATCTTAAAATACTTAATTTACAATAGAGTATAATACAAACATTTGTTGATATCCATGTTTTTTTTAGTAATAATATATCTTTTTTGATTTTTTATTTTAATGCAAAAAAAATGTGCTCGCGTGCACAAATGTAAGTAATAATATGATTCTAAGATGGAGTAATATAAAAGAATATTTTATTCTTAGTTTTTAAAATATTCCAAGTAAAAAATGGATATATGTGGAAATTTATGAATCACTTGCACATTGATATAAAAAAATAGAAAAACAACATGAATATTGCACTAAGGCGGGGAAGAATAATTCCAATGTAATTCCAGCTGATGGAAACCCACCTCTAGATTTTCCTTTTCCTAAGCCTAACATATTAGCATTCTCAATAGAATTTCCAGGGGCAGTTGATGTTGCATGTATTCCATGACCCAAAAAATCTATAGGGCGAGTACACAAATATAATATCTTAGGCCAAGTAATTTATTAAGTCCCTTACTTTTTAGTGTTACTCTTACTTCAATTTTCATATACTCATCTTTCTCAGACCCTTTGAAGGTAAATAATTACACTTCATCTCTTTTTATAAAAATTTTATGATATATATTTTTGTTTACGAATAATAATTATTTTTCATATTTCTCATTAATATTTGTTATTTTGTATATGCAGACGTACATAATATATGCCGGATACATGAAAGATGAAATTTCAGCATTGCTTCATTACAAATATCTGTTGCAACAAGCTTCTGATAGGTTGCATATTTATGTTAATGTTTTTAAATTACAGTGCCATATATTAGCATTTTTATTTCAGTAGAATAGAGTGTCGTGAAGCAAGTGTCATTTACTTTATGATATATTTATTTCTTACACATTGTTTTTACATAAAATTTTAACAGCCAAGAGCCCAAACCTATACTACATTATTACAAACTCAACCTTGGTGGCTTTGTAGCAAAACTAACCAAGGAAGAAGTGGATAGAATGGCAGGTGTGTAGTCACTAATTTTAAATTTTGAAAACCAAATGATATTTATTGTTTAAATTAATAATTGTATGTTTAATTACGAAAATTGATATTGTAGGATTGGATGGAGTGGTGGCTATCTTTCTTGAAAAAAAGAGACCTCTCCTTACTACAAAATCCTAGAATTTAATTGATCTTCCATTGAACGTGAAAAAAGAATTTTATGAATCCGATGTGATCATTGGAATAATAGATTCTGGAATTTGGCCAGATTCAGAGTGTTTCAATGATAAAGACTTTGGTCCATCACCAAGCAAATGAAAGGGAGTTTGTCAAACCACTAATCTCACATGCAACAAGTAAGATTTTATTTTTAAATCTCATTTTAAAATATTAATTTATAATAGAGTATAATACAAACAATTGTTGATATACATTTGTTTTGTAGTAAGTTAATTGGGGCGAGATATTATGGTGCTACTGACGATAAATTAATGAACTCCCCCATAGACTTTTATGGTCATGGAACACACGTAGCATCAACTGCCGATGGGAATCCTATTAAGCATGCAACTATGTCAGGCTTAGGAGAAGGAACATCTAGAGGTGGAGTTCCATCAGCCCAAATTGATGTATATAAGGTGTGTGGGATTCATGCATGTGATACGAGAAGAATTCTTGACGCTTTCTATGATGCGGTGTCAGATGGAGTTGATATAATATCAGTGTAAATTGGAGGAGAAACGGAAAACAAAAATAAAATTTTTAACGATGAACTATCGGTTGGATCCTTCCATGCAATGACTCATGGAGTCTTAACTGTATTTTCTGGAGGAAACTTTGGTCCAACACCAGCTTCCTTAGCGAATTTATCACCATGGTCTATTATTGTGGGTGCTGTAACTTTAAATAGAAAATTTGTAACCAAGGTGAAATTAGGAAATAACAAGATTTATGAGGTAAATATTTGTTTCCATAATATTCTACAACAAGTTTTTATTTCCCCTTCTCTTATTTCAAATTGATTTTCGTTAACAGTCTCCTTAATAATTAATGTTAGGGGATATCTCTGAATACATTTGACCTAGTTGAAAAATGTATCCTATTGTCTATGGGGAGATGTCCCAAACAAGGAAGCACACTTCTATTGCCATACATCCAGGTAACTAATTAGCTAGCCTTCTACTTATAAAAGTTAACAAGATGTTTATATTTCTAATTAAAGTATTGTAATTAAAAATGAAGGTTTTGTTCTCCCAATCCCCTTGATGCCAAGTTAGTGAAGGGGAGAATTGTACTATGACGCGTTTCCTTTAGCTGGATGTTACCTTCAACCAAATGATGCGTCTAGCATTCGCAAATACATTAACTCCGAAAGGTATATGAACTTCAATTCAATATATTTTTTGTTACATATGAAATATCTGAAGCTCTTAATATTAATTATTTTGCAGAACTCCCATGGCGACCATATCTAAGTCACATGAAATAGAAGATACTTCGGCACCTGTAGTTGCCTCATTTTCATCAAGAGGTCCAAATCTACTTACTCATGATATTCTCAAGGTTTGTTTTTCTTTATTAATCTATAAATTAAATACATCTATATAGTCATTTTAATATTTTAATTAACTTTTTTCGGTTTGTTTGATGTTGTAGCCAGACTTAATTGCTCACGGAGTTGATATTATAGCTAGTTGGTCGCTAATTTCCGATGAAGGTAAAGAACAAGCATTTAACATTGTAACACCCATATATAATAACATACATCAAAGCATATATATTATACATGAATCCAAGTTTTGGTATTGAAATACCATAAGTTCCTAGTTAACACGTTGTATACATTACATGCCCAAAATACAAAATACAAAAAAACTTATGGCATCATATATACAAGATGTTCTAATGAACTAAGAAATAGATCAACAAAGTGATCTCAAAATAATCTCCACAACGGAAGCTACGTCATCTCAAAAAGCCAACATATGTAAGGATAATCAAACGAGTTTATCCTTACCCTTCGCGGAACCTGGAGTACTTGTAATATAATCAACAACATGGGGTGAGATATTAAATCTTAGTGAGTTCCATACCCTATAGATTCTCTCAGCTTTACAAGGTTCTATCATCCTAACTCAAGTCAAAAGGAAGGGAAGTGACCTTGAGTTCACAATCTCACACTATATGGAAACATGTTCATGAGTTCATCAACTCAAAATATCACTAATCGATAACCTTACCAAGGTATCCCCTTTTCCCGTCCTCTTCTACGTCTAGAAGTCGACCCGAGTCATGGATCCTTGTAACTTACTTAACATATGAAATGGATTCGGGTTCTTCAGGCCATTAACCGTTATGAAACGTCACTTCACACGGTCCATAAACCGTCACAAGTCTTTACCCTTAGGTTCCATTCGTGCTACACGCGGGAATCAAACCTGCCAAGTAATCATGCGTACATTCTAGAGGAGCTCCAAGCTCATGAAACGACAACTCAAGGGAAACGGTTACGATTACGTGATTTCACACACAACGTGATTGTATTCGACAATCACAAGGCCACATTCTCCTTTTCACAACACAAGGTTCACACATGTTCCATACTAGTGTTTCACTCTCCTCTAGACCATTACCTGTCGAAGATACACACTTTGGCATCGAACGCACGAGCATCGCCATCTAGATTATCTATCAATTCCTAGTCACCTCACAAGGTTCTACTTATAGATTTATGATAAAGTTTCCTCACTCTTCCTATTCCATATCTTAAACATGTTATCACTCAATCATGCTTAACAACAATAGATTAAACAAAGCATAATACAATTGTCTAATAAAATTACATATAATAATTCAATCACAAAGTTAACATAACTCTTGGGTTCCCTCCAATTTATTTAATCGGGTATTGAAATCAATATTTTTCACTTTTAACACATAGGATATTTTCATAGCTTTCCAATGACTATCACTATGCCTCGATCGGAGTTACGATCCAAAAGATATGAATTTTTAAACATTTTTAAAAAATCACAACAGTGGTAACCGGTTACCTCAAAATGTGTAATACCTCGTATTATTTAATTGCTCAATTGGATATCAGAAGAGATCAATTATTTTATTAAAGAGACGGATTGATTTTATTAGTTTAAAAGAGAATTTAATGGCAACTCTAATAATTGATCGGTTGGGTTGAGATGACAAAATATCAATTAGAGATATTTTGCCCTGTTGGATCATATATTATTATAAGTTTATATATATATATATATATATATATATATATATATATATATATATATATATATATATATATATTGTTAGAAAGAAAAAGAAATAGAAAGAAGAAGAAGAGGAAGAAGAGGAAAAAAAGAGAAAGAGGGAAAAAGCCATGGATGAAGAAGAAAAGCTTGTGGATCATCTTCATCGATTCATCATCTTCTTCAAACTCCTCTTCGTTTAACAGGTGGGTTCTAGTTAGACACTCTAAGTCTAGAGATATAAGTTTTGGACTTAGGTTAGATTTGAGAGAAAATGAAATCTAACGGATAAAACGTGAAATAAATCGAGTTAAATGATCGGGTTTACTTGTGATTATGTTTGGTGTGATTTGGAAGTGTTTGGATTGAGGAAATAACTGATTTTGATGAGTAACAGCGCTGCTGAATTTCTGGGTTTCGCAGGGTTCACCTAGCAAACCTGGGGCGAAGCGTAGCGAATGGTTTCGAGGGTTTGCCTAGCGAACCCGGCAGCGAAGGTCAGCGAAGGTTCGCTGATGATGTTCGCCTAGCGAACTTGGTGACTTTTCAGTGCTGGTTGGTTCTGCCTTGCTTCGCTGAGTTGTTCGCGAAGCGAAGGGCGAGGCGAATGTTCGCTATTGGGTATGATGTGGGATTATTTATTTAAGTGGAAAATGATGGAAACAATGTTATGCGATATGTGTGAATCCATATCTTTTGGATCATAAGTCCAATTTCGGCATAGTAATAGCCGATGCAAGCTGGGGAAATATCCCACGGGATAAGAGTGGAATGTATTGTTTTTGGTACCCGATTAATGAATCGGAGGGAACCCGAAAAGGGTGTTTTATGTGTTATGTTATTATATGTGGTACTTGTAATAATTGTGATGTTACCATGTCTATCAAATTGTGAATTGTGAATGAAAGATATATGCATGCTTAAAATGAATTAGGAAGAGTGAGGAAACTTTACCCCAAAACAAACGGTATAATTCTAGGTTGTAATTAGAATTGTGATAGAAACTCTGGATGGCGATGCTCGTGCATTTATTGACGAGTTCTGGCCTAGAGTAGAAAACGTAATGACAACGCTCGTGCAGAAGAGGCCGAGGTGTGTGTTCATTGCTGTACGGTATAGAATGAGTGGAACACTAGTATGGAACATGTGTTATTGTTATGTTTTATTTTGAGAAAAGGAAAAAGAGGCCTTAAGGCGAATGTGGCCTTGTGATTGTCGATTACAATCACGTTGTGTTTTGATCACGTAATCGTAACCAGCTTATCATGCGGTGTAGTTTCATGAGACTCGAGCACCTCCACTGAAACGTATGCACAATTACTTGGCAGGTTTGATTCCCGCGTATAGTACGATTGGAGCCTACGGGTAAAGAGACTTGTGACGGTGTACGGGCCGTGAGAAGTGACGGATCACGGTGTACGGGCCGATGATCTCGAATCCAATTCGTATGTCAAGTAATAACAAACAAGGATCCATGACTCGGGCCGACTTCTAGACGTAAAAGAGGACGGGAAAAGGGGATGCCTTGGTACAGTTATCAATTAGTGATACTTTGAGTTGATGAACTCATGACATGTTTCCATATAGTGTGAGATTGTGAACTCAAAGTCATTTCCCTTCCCCTTGACTTGAGTTAGGATGGATAGGACCCTGTAAAGCCGAGAGAATCTATAGGATAGGGAACTCACTGAGATTTGATGTATCTCACCCCACTATAGTTGCTTTATTTCAGGTGCAGGTTTGATTACAAGTGGATCGATGCAGAGATGTTTCAAGAGGAGCTTAGTTAAGCTTATTCCGCTGTGTATTTTATTGTTCTTATACAATGAGGAATATTGTATAATGTTCTTAGATTTTCTTTTCTGGCTAGTTTCCATGACTTGCGCCATTTGTTGTATTTATGTTTTAGTTAATGGACAAGTATATAAATTATGCCATTAGGCACTTTTGATGTGTCAGTACCACCAATTTTCCTGCATGTAACCGGTTACCTCAAAGTGAGTAATCGGTTACCACTGAACCAGAAGCATAAAAACCTGTTTTTAATGGTGTAAACTCAAACCAAAATCAATCAAAACATGATCCATCACAATAACAAGTATTATTCAGCAATTTCTCACACAACCCAATAATGTTATGCATTCTATTTCATGTTTTAACCATAGAAACAACATTTAACACAATTAATCCAAATCCACCATTTTATTCAAATTTCTAACCTAAGTTTCTACACTTAGGGTCCTAACTAGAACTCACTAATGGACAAGATGAAAAAGATTGTGAGATGATGATGAAGAATGGAGAAGAATCCAAGCTTTCCTCTTCTTCATCTAGGTTTCTTCTCTTTTCTCCCTTTGCTCTCCCTTCTCTCTATTTCTTTCCAACTTTGTTTCTATTTTGGCACAAGTGAGGAAATGAAATGATATAGGGAATTTCAATTAGTTAGTAACACTACTAAATGTCCAAAATATCTCTATAGCACCAATCGCTAAAACCTCAGAGTCAGATATATTAATTTGATCTGACCTGAGCTCATCGGTTGCTCAAATTATCTTTGCAGATAATTTTTCATAGTACACCGGAACCCAGTAGATCAAAACTAATATTATCCAGAGAAAAATAAAATACGGGGTATTACATCCTCCCCTCCTTAAATAGAATTTCGTCCACAAATTTAAAGATTACTTGAAAAGATGAGGGTAAGCATCCCGCATTTCTGATTCCAGTTCCCAAGTTGCATCACCCGGATGCGTTGCATCCCACTGAACTTTCACAAGAGGAATCTCTTTATTCCTTAGTACTTTAGTTTCTCTTCCAGTGATACGACTTGGTTAAGGTTCAAACATCAAATTTACTTCTATCTCAAATGTATCTGGGTGAATTGGCTGAAGAGGATCTGGAACAAACTTCCGGAGTTGAGACATATGAAAAACATCGTGCATCTCTGACAGAGAAGGTGGTAAGGCTAATCTGTAAGCTACTTCACTAATCCTTTCTAATATTTGATACGGTCCTACGTATCTCGGACTTAACTTCCACGACTTAAACGGTCCTTTCAATCTCAATCTCGGAGTAACTTTAAAAAACACATGGTCACCTTCATCAAACTCCAAAGGTCTCCTACGGTTATCCGTATAACTCTTCTGACGATCTTGTGCTTGTTTTACTTTGTCACAGATCATTCTAATCTTTTCCGTAGTCTCTTGGATAATCTTGGGTCCCAAAATTCTATCTTCGCCAATCTCCGCCCAACACAAAGGCATCCTACATTTCCTTCAATACAATGCCTCATAAGGAGCCATAACAATACTCGCATGATAACTATTGTTGTATGAAAACTCAATCAACGGTAAAAGTTCTATCCAATTTCCTCCACCTCCAAGTACACGAGCCCTTAACATATCTTACATCGTTTGTATCGTCCGCTCCGTCTGACCATCCGTTTGCGGATGATTTGTTGTGGTCAAACATAACTTCATCCCCATAGCTTATTGAAAAGCTCTCCAAAATCTTGAACTAAACTTTGGATCTCTATCGGAAACAATACTAGAGGGAATACCATGTAACATCACAATTTCCGAAATAAACAACCTTGCAAGATGACTTGCCTTGTAAGTAGTCTTCACGGCTAAGAAATGCGCAGATTTCATCAACCGATCCACAATCACCCAAATAGAATCATAACAACCTTGTGCACGGGGTAATCCAACTGCAAAGTCCATAGAAATACTATCCCACTTCCATACTGGAATTTCTAAAGGTTGTAATAAACCACCCGGTCTTTGGCGTTGAATCTTTACTTATTGGCATACCGCACACTCTGATACATACACCGCAATATCTCTTTTCATACCGGACCACCAATAGTCCCTCTTTAAGTATTGATACATTTTTGAAGAACCAAGATGTATAGTAAAAGCACCCTTATGCGCTTCCTCCAAAATTCTTCTTTTCAACATCGCATCATCCAGAACACAAATCCTTTGGTTAAACAAAATGATTCCGTCGGTAGCTCGCACGAAACCCGATTAAACTAACACTTCTTGTAACTTCTCATCCAACACTTGCCCTTGTTGAATTTCCTCTCTAAGAGTAGAATTAACATTCAAGTTTCCCATAATCACACCATTAGGAGTCCAATAAATTGAAGATTAAGATCTCGAATTTTTTCCAATAAGGCATACTCCAACATCATCAACTCGGCATTATGCAAAACTTTCCGACACAATGCATCCGCTACTTTATTTGCTTTACCCAGATGGTACTTCAATTCTAAGTCAAAATTCTTCAAATACTCCATCCATCTCCTTTGACGCATGTTCAACTCTTTTTGGCCAAATAGATACTACAAACTCTTGTGGTCGCTGAACATTTCAAAACGTACTCCATACAAATAATGTCGCCACACTTTCAATGTAAATACAACCGCCGCTAATTCCAAATCATGAGTTGGATAATTCTTCTCGTGAACTTTTAGTTGTCAAGAAGCATAAGCCACCACGTGGCTATCCTGCATTAAGACACCTCCTAATCCCATCTTTGATGCATCACAAAATACCTCATACAACTTGCTAGAATCAGGAATGATCAAAACAGAAGTAGTCATCAATCTTTCTTTCAAACTCATAAAACTTTGTTCACAAGCCGAATCTCACTCATAAGGACAATCTTTTCGAGTAAGTTTGGTCATTGGTAAAGCCAATTGAGAAAAGCCTTTGATAAATCTTCTATAATAACATGCCAGTCCAAAGAAACTTCTAACCTCGGAAACATTCTTCGGTCTCTCCTAATTAATCACCGCTTCAACTTTTGATGGATCTACCGCCACACCTCCTTGAGATATAACATGACCAAGAAAACTAACCTCCGACATCCAAAAATCACACTTGCTTAGCTTGGAAAAAAGTTGTCTCTCTTGTAAGACCGATAAAGTGATTCTTAGATGTTCTCCGTGCTCTTGAGAAGTACGAGAATAAATAAGAATGTCATCAATAAAGATCACTACAAATTGGTCCAAGTAAGGTTGAAATATACGATTCATATAATCCATGAAAACTGTCGGAGCATTTGTCACACCGAAAGGCATTACTAAGAATTCATAATGGCCATAACGGGTTCTAAACACGGTATTTGATACATCTGAACTCTTCACACGGATCTGATGATAACCCCACCGTAAATCAATCTTCGAGAACACACAGGCTCCTTTCAATTGATCTAACAGGTCGTCTATCCTGGGTAATGGGTACTTGTTCTTGATGGTGACTTTATTCAACTGCCAGTAATCAATACATAATCACATACCACCGTCCTTCTTTTTTACTAACAACACCGGAGCTCCCCAGGGCGAAACACTGGGTCGAACAAAATGTTTAGCCATTAACTCTTCCAATTGATCCTTCAATTCTCTTAACTCAAGTGGTGCCATCCAATACGGAAAAACAGATATAGGAGTCGTTCCCGGTATCAGGTCAATAGAGAATTCCACTTCCCTTTCCGGAGGAAGAGAAGTGACGTCCTCGGGGAAAACTTCGGAAAACTCACAGACTACGGGAATATTCAGAACTTGAAGGTCGCTACTCTCCTCCTTAGTTAGAACCAAAAGAACAGATTTTTCCTTCTCAAACAAGAAATTTATCATTCCAATTGTACCTTCTAAAATAGTTGTTAACACATCTTTTGGAGTAGCTGCAACAGATGGAATGATGATTAGCTTTTCCTCACAACCAATAAATACCGATTTAGCAGAAAGCTAATCCATTCCCTAGACAACATCTACTTTCTTAAGCGGCAAACAAATAAGATCAATCTGGAAAACTCTTCCATCCACCGATAAAACACAATTTTCACACATTAAAGGTGTTTAAACCATCTCATCCATGGCGGTAGTAACCACCATGGGTGGAGACAAAGAAATAGCTTGCAACCCAAGTCGCTTCACACAATTCATTGACACAAAAGAGTGTGTTGCTCCACAATCAAATAATACAAAACAAGGATTCCCATTAACAAAACACGTACCAGCAATCAAAGAGTTATCACCCTTGGCCTTCTTTGCATCCAAGGTATAAACTCGACCGATACTCTTTCCTTGCATCTGATTCCTATTCTAAGGACAATCCCTCGCCAGATGACCCATTTTCTGACACTAAAAGCATCTCACACTTTCGATACCACACTGCCATGATGATTCATACCACGAGTACGACACACAGGAGGTGCACTTGATCTAGAATTCTGAACTTGTTTCCTTTTGAAGGCTTGTTGTCTAGGCCTAAACTGTTGGTATGATCTCCCACGATCATTCTGATTTGCCTTACTCAAATCCCCTTCTGCTTGGACTTTCTTCAAACTATTCTCAGTCACATAGCATTGCTTTAGCAACTCAGCATAAGTAGTGAACTCTCTTTGAGACACACTATGAGAAATCTCAGCTTTTAATCCAAAAAGAAATTGGTCAATCTTCCACTTTTCTTCCGGAGCATACACGGCCTGTCTAGAGTAAGCCGCCATGATCTCAAACTTTTCTGCATAAGCTGCCACATTCATAGTACCTTGCCTCAACTGTTGGAAATCAAACCCTTTTTGGGTCCTCAAAGAACTAGGGAAATAATTCTCCATAAAAGTAATCTTAAATTGCTCCCAGACCTTAGGTACATCTTGGATAGTCATTAAAGCTGAAGCACTCTCCCACCACCTCATAGCAGGACCTTTCAATGAGTGAGAAGAAAACACCACTTTGTTCTCTTCACTACACTGAACTATCAGAAAGATTCTCTCCATACCAGCCACCTATTCATGAGCTTTCACAGGATCTAATCTGCCATGAAATTCTGGAGGATTCATGCGGATGAAATCCCAGAAACTCCCACCTACAACATCTGGAACAACTACTTGAGGATGAAAACCTCCATTCAAATGTTGTACCATCTGCTGCATGAACTAGTTCTGTTACTGCTGCATCTATTGTAAAAACTGGGGCCATGGGACATACTCGTAGCCGCTTGGCGGATTTGTTCTAGCAGGAGTAGTTCTGGGTCTACCACAGTTGCTTCTGCGTCCGTCATCCATGTTCCTAAACGCCATACAGATAGGATTAAGTTGATCAGGCTCAATTCCATAATTATAACACTTAAGACCAGTGGCGACACAACGCATATGAAACAGAAAGAATTAATTATACTATTTCATAGCTAGTTCGAGGATACGACCTGCTCTGATACCAACTGTAACACCCATATATAATAACATACATCAAAGCATATATATTATACATGAATCCAAGTTTTGGTATTGAAATACTATAAGTTCCTAGTTAACACATTGTATACATTACATGCCCAAAATACAGAATACAAAAAAACTTATGGCATCATATATACAAGATGTTCTAATGTACTAAGAACTAGATCAAGAAAGTGATCTCAAAATAATCTCCACAACGGAAGCTACGCCATCCCAAAAAGCCAAGATAAGTAAGGATAATCAAACGACTTTATCCTTACCCTTCACGGAACCTGGAGTACCTGTAATATAATCAACAACATGGGGTGAGATATTAAATCTCATTGAGTTCCCTATCCTATAGATTCTCTCAGCTTTACAAGGTTCAATCATCCTAACTCAAGTCAAAAGGAAGGGAAGTGACCTTGAGTTCACAATCTCACACTATATGGAAACAATTTCATGAGTTCATTAACTCAAAATATCACTAATCCATAACCTTACCAAGGCATCCCCTTTTCCCGTCCGCTTCTACGTATAGAAGTCGACCCGAGTCTGGATCCTTGTAACTTACTTGACATACAAAATGGATTCGGGTTCTACGGGCCATTAACCATTATGTACCATCACTTCACACGGTCCATAAACCATCACAAGTCTCTACCCGTAGGTTCCATTCGTATTACACGCGGGAATCAAACCTGCCAAGTAATCATGCGTACATTCTAGAGGAGCTCCAAGCTCATGAAATGGAAACTCAAGGGAAACGGTTATGATTACGTGATTTCGCACACAACGTGATTGTATTCGACAATCACAAGGACACATTCACCTTTCACAACACAAGGTTCACACATGTTCCATACAAGCGTTTCACTCTCCTCTAGACCATTACTCGTCGAAGATACACACTTTGGCATCGAACGCACGAGCATCGCCATCTAGATTATCTATCAATTCCTAGTCGCCTCACTAGGTTCTACTTATAGATTTATGGTAAAGTTTCCTCACTCTTCATATTCCATATTTTGAACATATTATCACTCAATCATGCATAACAACAATAGATTAAACAAAGCATAATACAATTGTGTAATAAAATAACATATAATAATTCAATCACAAAGTTAACATAACTCTTGGGTTCCTTCCGATTTATTTAATCGGGTATCAAAATCGATATTTTTCACTTTTATCACGTAGGATATTTTCATAGCTTTCCAACGACTATCATTATGCCTCGATCGGAGTTACGATCCAAAAGATATGAATTTTTAAACATTTTTCAAAAATCACAACAGTGGTAACTAGTTACCTCAAAATGAGTAATCGGTTACTCAAGCTGCACTGTTCAAAACAAAATCAAAATGAGAGTTAGAGGCACATTTTGGTAACCAGTTACCTCAAAATGAGTAACCGGTTACTTCATTCATTTTTCACGCAGGATCTCTAATTTTCCTGCATGTAAACGGTTACCTCGAAGTGAGTAACCGGTTACCACTGAACCAGAAGCATAAAAACCTGTTTTTAATGGTGTAAACTCAAACCAAAATCAATCAAAACATGATCCATCACAATAACAAGTATTATTCAGCAATTTCTCACACAACCAAATCATGTTATGCATTCTATTTCATGTTTTAACCATAGAAACAACATTTAACAGAATCAACCCAAATCCACAATTAATGGACAAGATGAAGAAGATTGTGAGATGATAATGAAGAATGGAGAAGAATCCAAGCTTTCCTCTTCTTCTTCTAGGTTTCTTCTATTTTCTCCCTTTGCTCTCCCTTCTCTCTACTTCTTTCCAACTTTGATTCTATTTTGGCACAAGTAAGGAAATGAAATGATATAGAGAATTTCAATTAGTTAGTAACACTACTAAATATCCAAAATATCTCTATAGCACCAATCGCTAAAACCTCAGGTCAGAAAATAATAATTTGATCTGATCTGAACTCATCGATTGCTAAAATTATCTTTGCAGATAATTTCTCAGAGTACACCGGAACCCAGTTGATCAAAACTAATATTATCTAGAGCAAAATAAAATACACGGTATTACAAACATCGTGTCTGAAACATCGATGGCATGTCCACATGTATATGGTGTAGCAGGGTATATTAAATCCTTCCTACCGACTTGGTCACCTGCTGCTATCCGGCCGACTTTAATGACATCATGTGTATATATTTGTATAAATAATTTAAAATTAAATTCAGTACAAACTTAATTTTAATTAATACTTTTAAAATATTTTTTTTTCAAGTTGAATCTTTACTGTAACCTATTAAGAAAGTTATCCTGATCGAGATTGAATTACACATTTATTCTTCTTTTTTTATACTAAACTATATACTCTTTTAATTTATAAATATTATTAATATATGTGACTTCACTCTTTTATTAATACACTGTCGATTGTATAATACTTTTATCTTTCAAAGTTACTTGCTACTATTTAAGAATTCTTCATTACTTTAAGATAATACTCTAAGATAATGTAATTTATATTTATTTGATTTGAAATTTGTATAGTTTAGTCAATATATTTTAGATTTAATGTAAAACATATTATGTGTTCCTTGTGTTGTGTTGCAGCCAAACAAATGTGTGCGATAAATAATCATGATGCTGAATTTGCTTACGGAGCCGGTCAAATTTATCTTTAAAAGCTTTAAATCCTGGCTTAATATATGATGCTGGTAAAATGGATTACATAAATATTTTATGTAATCTAGGCTACAACAAATCCGTCATAACATTTATCACAGAGAATCCATTTATCTGTTCCAATATATCATATACATCTGCACGGGATTTAAATTATCCATCCTTTGCTTTGAAAGCATCAAACCCGCACAACATAAGAGGTACCTTCAGACAAACTGTAAGAAATATTGGATCGCCATCGTCCACATATAAAGCATTTCTGACAGTTCTTGATGGACTAAGCATCTCGGTGAAGCCTGATGTATTGTCTTTCACTTAATTAGAAGAAAGGCAAACATACATTCTTACGGTAGATGGATCGATTAAAGAACCTATTAGACCTGCTTCTTTAATTTGAGATGATGGTGTACATCAAGTAAGGAGTCCTATAATTATATATATGATAAACGAGCAGAGAAAGATAAAAAAAACTCCATATTTTAATTTTTGAGTTGTTGTCATTATTGTTGTTGCTTTTGTTATCCTTTTTATTTTGAATTTACTTAGGTATAAGCACTTGTATTTTTCAACTTTGTATCATTTTTGTGTGCCCCATCGATCTGAGCAATTGTAATACTTGTAAGATATTCAGTTTGTTAATTATATGATTTTTGTAGTGAAAAAAATATTTGTTTTGTTAGGTATACATATGTAATTGTAATTGTAATCAATTTTGTTTCATAAAAAGTGTAATTGGGATCTCTTAGTTATGAAATTCAGTAAACAGCAGACACATTATTAGGTAATGATGTAAAGTGGGGTAATTAAATGTAATTGTGAGGGAAATAGAGAAGGAATGTTGAGTATTCTCTAAAAATACAATATAAAAATATCAATGATGAAATTTGTGATAAATTAAAGATGTCGCAAGTTTTTGTCACAAAAACGCTTGCAAAAGTGATTATTTTAATTTTGATATATATCTTCAGATTTTCTATGCTCTATTCTAAATTATTTGGAGTGATGCACAAACCATTTGTTATGATGAGTGTTGAAACAATATATATATATATATATATATATATATATATATATATATACTATTTTGATTTTTTATTTTAATACAAAAGAATGTGCGCGCGTGCATAAGTGTAAGTAATAATATGATTCTAAGATGGAGTAATATAAAAGAATATTTTGTTCTTAATTTTTAAAATATGCCAAGTAAAAAATGGATATATGTGGAAATTTATGAATCTCATACACATTGATATAAAAGATATAGAAAAAGAACATGAATATTGCACTCAGGCGCGGAAGAATAATTCCAATGCAATTCCAGTGATGGAAACACACCTCTAGATTTTCCTTTTCATAAGCCTAACATAATAGCATTCTCAATAGAATTTCCAGCGGCAGTTGATGTTGCATGTGTTCCATGACCCAAAAAATCTATGGGGCGAGACATCTCTGTTTCATCGTCGATAATAGCATAATATCTTAGGCCAAGTAATTTATTATACAAACCATACACACACTCATATATATATATATATATATATATATATATATATATATATATATATATATATATATATATATATATATATATATATATTGATTTGAAGGTTTTAGTTATGAGATTTTTTTTAACATATGTCAAAATATTTGTTATTCTGTTGTTTCTTTGTATAAAAAAAGGGATTTTAAATTGTCAAGCTTTTGTTCATCTTGATTTAAAAAAAACCTTTATATATTTGAATAAAACTTTTTTTTGGGTATATTTTTGTTACAATGAGATGATAAACGGTAGTAAATATAAGACTCCAATGTGTTTAAATATTTCTTTCTATATTTAGAAACAGAAATAACAAATGGTTGTAGGAGTCACATCATGTAATTATGTAAAATATTTTTTCTTTTAATACTCACTAACAAAATCTTTATATATTCACCACGATCATAAAGCTTCGCCAAACCAAAAGCACCTACTTTCATATTTACGAGTGGTTCATCGCACCATCGACGACTGAAACTACTTTCAGATACGAGTGGTTTAAACATCATCTGAAGGTGTATTTCTACGAACGATTTATCATAGTGCAAGTGATAATCGTATTTTTGAATGTGCTGTTTTATCCTGGAGACGTCGTCGAAATGTGACTGCATTGCATAATTTTGACAGTATGACGAAACGTCTTAAAGAAAGTGACCTTGTACGCGACTCATCCTGATAATTTTCTTTGTGGAAATTTTTTTCAAAAACGTAATACTACAAAATCTTTATATATTCACCACGATCATAAAGCTTCGCCAAACCAAAATCACCTAACCTCGGATTCATCTCACAATCCATAAGCACATTCCCAGATTTCAGATTCCTTATGCAAATAAACTAAGCCCAAAAGTCACACCTTATATGATTCTATACCTCTCTTCCCATTTCAACATTCTTCAATTGTAGTGTTTTGGATTCTCCATTGATTTTGAAGCGCCAACCTAATATATAGTGTGAGCTAGAGAGAAACCCTATTGAAGAACAAACCCCAACATACATAGTTTCTTGAACTTGTTTACTCGTTGACCCATCAGTAAAATAGTAACATGCTTTGACTCATTTATTTGATACCAACATTTCTAAAATTTCAAGATTATTAAATATTAACGTTTTTTTTCTAGTGTGACATTGCACTGCAAATTTTCATTCAGTCTCTTTCTTTTTAGTGTTACTCTTACTTCAATTTTCATATACTCATTTCCCCAAGACCATTTGAAGGTAAATAATTACACTTCATCTCGTTTTTTTTTTAATTTTAGGATATATATTTTTGTTGACTAAAAATAATTAATTTTAATAAATATATGTTGTTATGTAAATGCAGACTTAAATAATCTATATCAGATATATGAAAGATGAAATTTCAGCATTGTTTCATTACAAATATCTTCTTCAAGTTTCAATTCCATTTCAAATTTCATATTCAAAGCCATTCAAATTCAAGTATCTCAGGTTCCTAGTTTCAAATTCAAGCATTTCAAGTTTCTAATTCAAGTTTCAAATTCAAGCTCATTTGTATTTTTAGTCCAAGTCAAGTTTCAAGTTCCATAGTTCAAGTGTCCATTTCATACTTCAATTCAAGTTCCAAGTTTCAAAACCATTCAAGTTTCAATTCTATTTCGATTCAATTCAAGTTTCTATTCCATCTCAATTTAATTCAAGTTTCAAAGTTCAAGTATTCAAGTTTAATATTTCAATTCCATCTCAAGTTTCTAATGCAAGTTTCGCCTTTAAAATTCAATTTCATTTTAATTCTATTTCAAAACCTATTCAAGTTCAAGTTTCAACTTTAATCCAATTTAAGTTCAATTTCATTTTAATTCAAGTTTCAAAGTGCAAGTGTCCAATTTTATTCCAATTTCAATCAAGTTTCAAGATTAAGTCCAATCAAAACTCAAGTTCATGTTCAAGTTTCATGTTTTTTATTCCATCCAATGTTCAAGTAGTCAAGTTACCATTCATTCCAAGTTCAATTCAAAGAGGTAAAAAAATAAAATAAAGAGTCATGCTACAAGAAGTCAAACCAAGAGCTACAATACACAAGTTTGAACCAAAGTGAAAAAGGTAACAAACCATAAGCTCTTGAACACTTGATACCAAGACATTTTTATGAGATACCACACAAATTCAAAACACTCAAAACCTACACATTAAGAAATAGTGCCCACTTGTTCTAATTTCTTTCTCTCAATTTCATGAGACAACCAATAACCAATCCAAGAGAAAAAACGGCTCCCTGCACACTCATGCATGTGTGTGTCATTGAACAACCACAAAAAAACCACTTCTTCACAACTAACCTTTACTCCATACAAACATCATCATTATTCACCTTTGTGACCTTCACCTTTTCTCAATATACCCTTACCTAGCAGTGAACTACCACTACTACTCATCATAAACACCCTTCAAATCCAACCTCATTGATATTTTCAAATTACCATATACCATACATTTCACTAAAAAAAACCTCACCTTTTCATCATGGTACATCTTTACTCATTCACCACATACAAACACCTCTAGCCACAAGCCTGCGAAATACTACAACAGACAAAACCTGCAAACGTACAACCTACAAAAGATTGATACCAACATTTCTAAAATTTCAAGCTTATTAATTATTAACCATTTTTATTTCTAGCTTGACAATGGACTGCAAATTTTCATTCAGTCTGTTGCTCTTTTGTGTTACTCTTATTTCAATTTTCATATACTCATCTTCCCAAGACCATTTGAAGGTAAATAATTACATTTCATCTCTCTTTACAAAAGTTTATGAAATATATTTTTGTTGACTAAAAATAATTATTTTTCATATTTCTCATAAATATATGTTATTATGTAAATGCAAACTTACATAATCTATACCGGATATATGAAAGATGAAATTTCAGCATTGCTTCATTACAAATATCTTCTGCAACAAACTTCTGATAGGTTGCATAGTTTTTTATGATATATTTATTTCTTACAGTTACATGCAATTTAATATTTTCTTTGTAATACCCCATATTATCTAAATGCCCAATTAGATGTCAGATGAGATCAGATGAGTGTCTATGTGCTCTATCTCTGATCAATTAGAATAATGGGATTCTATAAGTATTGTTAATTGGGATCAATAGAGCAACTAGCGAACTCTGAAGAGATCAATTATTTTATTAAAGAGACAGATCAATATTTATTAGTTCAAGAGAGAATTTTATGGTAACTCTAATAATTGATCAATTGGTGTGAGACGACAAAATATCAATTGGAGATATTTTACCCTGTTGGATTATATTATATTATAAGGTATTATATATATATTTGTTGGTAAGAGAAAGAAAGAGGAAAGTTGGGAAAGAAGAAGAAAACAGAAAGAAGAGAAAAGGAAGAGAAGAAAATAGGAAAAGAGAGAAAATCTCAAGGAAGAAGAAGAAGCTTGGATTCATCTCATTATTCATCATCTTCTTCAAACTCCTCTTTGATTATCAGGTGGGTTCTAGTTAGAGACTTTAAGTTCTAGAAATTTCATGTTTTGAACTTAGGTTAGAATGTTGAGAGAAAATGATAAAATTGATAAATCAATGTTTCTAACAGATAAAACATGAAATAAACCGCGTAATATAGCCGGGTTGTATGTGGAAATAATCGGGAATATTGTTATTATGTTGGAATATGTTTTGGTTGAGTTAGTATCATAAAAAAATAGGTTTCTGGCTCTGGTTCAGTGAAGTAACCGGTTACATGGTTGAGGTAACCGGTTACCTGAAGAAAAAAGGGGTTTTTACGTGAAACAGAGGTAAACTAACCGGTTACATGTTTGAGGTAACCAGTTACATTGCTGTAACTTTTGAAAAATGTTTGAAAATTCATAACTTTTGAACCGTGATTCCGATCAAGCGTTCTCGGAAGCGTTGGAAAGCTAAATTCACGCTCTATGAGATGGTGAGGTAGAAACATGGTTATATTCCATGGATTGATAAGATAAATATAGAAATGTAATGTATGTAATTTTTTTGTTCCACCAAAACTCAAGGATAGGGAATCCGATTGATACGAGTCCAAAGCCTTTCGAAAGATGATCCAATAAGATAGTAAATGGTAACGTTAGACCATGATTTAACCAAGGTTGCTTGGTAGAGGATAGCAGTGGTTTGTATGCCTTAAAATGTGTGTGAACTACTATGTGGATTATATTTGACATGTTATGCTATCATGTGTGTTTTATGATTGATATTGTTATATATCAATGTGTATGATATATGCATGATGTGATTGTGTGATAACATGCTTAAAATAAATTAGGAAGAGTGAGGAAACCTTACCCCAAAACCAAATGGTATGATTCTAGGTTATGACTAGGATTATGATAGAGAATCTAGATGACGACGCTCATGCACTCGATGCCGAGACGTGCATCCAAATATTGAAATGGTTTAGAACCGAATAAGACACTAGTATGGAACATGTGTGAACCATTGTAATTATGAGAAAAGGTAAATGGTCCTTAAGGCGAATGTGGCCTTGTGATTGTCGAATATAATCACGGTTGTATGTGAAATCACGTAATCGTAACCGTTTCCCTAATATATGACGTTCCATGAGTAACGAGCTCCTCTGGAATGAATGCACGATTACTTGGTAGGTTTGATTCTCGAGTATAGTACGAATGGAACCTATATGGTAAAGAGCCTTGTGACGGTGTACGGACCGTGTGATGTGACGAATTAAGGTGATAATGTGTCCCTTAGTTCCAAATCCATTTCGTATGCCAAGTAATCTACGAGGATCCATGACTCGTTCCGAATTCTAGACGTAGAAGAGAACGGGAAAAGGGGATGCCTTGTTAAGGTTATCGATTAGTGATATTTTAAGTTAACAGACTCATAAACATGTTTCCATATAGTGTGAGATTGTGAACTCAAGGTCATTTCCCTTCCCTTTTGACTTGAGTTAGGATTGCCTAGAACCCTGTAAAGCCGAGAGAATCCATATGATAGGGAACTCACTGAGATTAATATCTCACCCCATTATTGTTGTTATTTTTTAGGCCTTGTTTGCAGGTTTGATTTACAAGTGGAGCTATGCTTGGATGTTTCAAGAGAAGCTTAGCTTTAGTTTTCCGCTGTGTAATTTGTTGTATACAATTGAGGATATTGTATATTGATCTTAGATTTTTATTGTTTTGCCTAGTTTCCATATCATGTACCATAGATTGTGTTGATGTTTTTAGAATGGTCAAGTATGTGAATTACGCCATTAGGCACTTATGATGGTGTCAGTACCAAATAAAACACTTGTATGATATTATTCTAAGTATATATTATTAGGGTGTTACAGTTGGTATCAGAGCAGGTCGTGTCCTCGACCTAGCCTTGAAACATCATAAGTAAATTTATTCCTGCCTCTTAAGTGTGTCTTGCCAGCATGACTCTTAATATCATACTATCTAGTGTTGGGCCTGATCAACCTAATACTATGTATGTGATAGGTAGAATCATGGTTGAGCGACAACGAGGACTCCGAAATGTTGTCGGAACTTGTGCTGTGAGGGTAGGCTCAAGCCAAAAGTTAACAGTGATGAGTTTTGGTCAGCTCAGTCAAGGTCTTACTAGAAGTTATGATTTGAGTAGTATAGGATTGAAGAGTGGCGTGTCGTTCAAGAACTCCTTTGGAATTTATGGAGTCTGAAATTTAAGGAACTTTATCGGACGATTGGTCAAGGTATTGAGGAACATGTAAAATCGCTAGTAGAGCTGGATTGGCCACTAGTATGGATAAGGATTTCAAGTAATCTCATCCCATGAAAAAGAAAAGTTTGTGGAACGTGTGACGTAAGGTCCGGAAGTGAGATAATTATGGGTTCTTCAGTTTCTAATTTCGCTATGGTATCTTGAATGGACGAGAGTGCCTTAAGGAATGTGTTCGGAGCAATGTCTTCCAACTGGTTAAAATTTGAGACTTAAGGAAGTTCGATTTTGTGGGAACCTAAGTGGTGGTGAAGTGTGAGAATGAACACTAGGGTGTGTTTACGTACTTCAAGAGAAACAAGTATGTGTCGGACGAAGGGTAGGACATAAGTTGCGCGTATTCAGTTATGAAGAGAGATTAAGTTCGAGATGATACATCGGGATTTCTGTATTCGGTGAGAGACCAATTTGGAATTTGTTAAATTACCCAAAGGACAGTATAAGGTATTGTGTCGGAGAAAGAATGAGCTTTATTTCGTAACAAGAAAAAGTTTAGTGATACGGACCGGAAGAAGTTGTGTCAAGAAACAGAGTAAGTACCTTGGACTCAAGGAAATTTTAGTATGATGATTTTATATTTGGACCTAAGAGGATTACCAGGAAGAGCGAAGTAAACGCGATGTGGAAAATGGTATTAACGGTATGTTATGAGGAAGTGACAATGAAATGTATTTTGGGAAAATGTGCAATAGAGTTATTAAGATGTTGTTAAAGCTAAAAAATTAAGGAAGTGTAATCAATGATGGTTCACCCATGGGGACTCTATTAGTATGACGTGGAATGGGAAAAGTTACACCTTGGTATTAAGAACAAGCGTAGTGGTAGCACCATGGTCACAAGTGTACGTGATGGATTCTTATTCTTAAGACAAGTTTTAAGGGACGTACTTTGTGGAATAGTGAATATTATATTTTAAGAAGCAAGATTGCGGTAAACAACGAGAAGCAAATTAGGACTTATTACTGACTAAGTGTAAATCATGGAACGGTTTATATCAGAAGGGTTTTGTAAATAGTGGATGAGAATTGTCGGTTGCGAATCTTCCATTAAGTAATTTGGTGTAAGTGAGATGTGCAATGGATAGTGGAGAATAAGAAATCCCGGTTATTGTGTACGTAGAAATGGCAAGGTTCTTCAAGAGGATGCATTGCCTCGATTTTTCAAGTATAGGGAAAACTTCTGTAATTGTGAATAATCGAAGTATTCGGAATCTACCTTTTGTTGGGACAAGGACGTAGTTGTTTTAGTTCTCACCAAGGAGTTCAAGTGAGAGAACAAGGTTGTGTGCTGACATTTTATGTCCATGTAATACCCCGTAAATTATTTTTTTCTGGATAATATTAGTATGATCAACTGGGTTCCAGTTTACTCTGAGAATTTATTGGATAAAATAATTAGAGTAAACTAATGAGCTCAGAGTCGATCAAATTAATATTATCTGACTCTGAGGTTTTAACTTTTGGTGCTATAGAGACTTTTTGGACATTTAGTAGTGTTACTATCTAATTGAGTTTCTATATATCATTTCTTTTCCTTTTTCTCTTCATTTGGAACAAAGATAGAAAATAGAAAGAAAGAAGAAGAAGAGAAAAGAGAAGAGAAAAGAAGAAAACCTAGAAGAAGAAGAAGCTTGGAATCATCATCTACTCTTCATCAATTCATCTCATATTCATCATCATCATCTAGTATTAAGGTGGTTTCTAGATAGAGACATTACTTGTAGAAATTCTTGAGTCTAGAGCTAGGTTAGACATTGTGAGAAAATGAGAAATCTTGCTAATCAAAGAATCTAACAGATGAAATGCAGTATAAATTATGTAGTATGATTGATATATATGTGTGATCATCTGTCAATGCTTGGTTGTATGTTTGGTTGTGTTTGGAATGGGATTTTTTGCCCAAAGGACCTGCTTATACGTTACTAAAATTCTGGGAATTCGCGGGTTCGCAAAGAGAACCACAGGGAAGGGCAAGGTGAAGGTTTTCCAGGTGTTTGCAAAGCGAACTTTGCCTCCTTTTGGTTCTGTTTTGGTTCGCCCAGAGGTTCGTAAGGCGAAGGGCAAGGCGAAGGTTCACCAGCAGTTCACAAAGCGAACTTTGCGTCTTTTCAGGTCTATTTCAGTTCGCCAGGGGGTTCGCACGGAGAAGGCGAAAGCGAAAGTTCGCTGGGGCTTCGCCTAGCGAACATGGCAGATCTTTCCGATTTGTTTCTTCCTTAACTTTTGAACCGTGACTCCTATCGAGACGTTCTTGGTACCGATGGAGAGCTATGAGAATACTCTATCTAATGGAAAAATATCAGTTTGTTGCCTGATTAAATAAATCTAAGGGAACCAGAAAATGGTGTAACTTTGTGATATGTTGATATGTGTGATTCCATTATATAATTGAATTATGTTTACCTATTCTCTTGTTGTTAAGCATGTTTGAAAGTGTATTCATGTTTAAAATATGAAATAGGTAGAGTGAGGGAAAACTTACCATGAAACTATGTTGGAACCTAGTAATGGCTAGGAAATTGTTGAATAACATAATGACGACACTCGTGCAAGAGAGGTCGAGGCGTGCGTCTAATACCGATGGGTATAGAAAAGAAATTACACTAGTATGGATCATGATAAGACAAAAGAGGTCTTAAGGAGAATGTGGCCTTGTGATTGTCGAGTACAATCACATTTGTGTGTATGTGATCACGTAATTGTAACTGTTTATCTTGAGTGCAGTTTCATGGGTCTCGAGCTCCTCTGAAACGAATGCACAATTACTTGGCAAGTTTGATTCCCGTGTGTAGTACGAATGAAGCCTATGGGTAAAGAGACTTGTGACGGTGTATGGGCCGTGTGAAGTGGTGAATTAAGGAGATAATACATCCCTTAATTCGGAATCTATTTCGCATGCCAAGTAACTACAAGGATCCATGACTCGGGTCGACTTCTAGACGTAAAAGAGGACGGGAAAAGGGGATGCCTTGGTAAAGTTATCGATTAATGATAAACTATGAGTTAACAAGACTCATGAACATGGATCCATATAGTGTGTGTGAGTACTCAAAGTCACTTCCCTTCCCTTTTGACTTGAGTTAGGTTTGATAGAACATTGTAAAGCCGAGAGAACCTTGTAAAGCCGAGAGAACCTATAAGATAGGGAACTCACTGGGATTTAATATCTCACCCCATGTTGTTGATTATATTACAGGTACCACATGTTCGACGAAGGGTAAGGATAAGGTTGTTTAACTTTTACCTTACGAATCGTAGCTTTTGGGGATGGCAAGACTTCCGTTGTGAAGATTATTTTGAGATCATTGTTTGATCTAGTTCTTAGTGTTTAGAACATCTTGTATACATTATATAGTTTTTTTGTATTAAGTGTGTAGGGCATGTAGTGTATATAATGTGTTAACTAGGAGCTTGTATATTTCAGTACCAAATACTTGGATTCATGTATAGTATTTATGCTTTGATGTATGATATTATATGTGGGTGTTACAGTTGGTATCAGAGCAGGTTGTATCCTCGACCTAGCCATGAAATAGTATAAGTATTTTCTTTCTGTTTCATATGCGTTGTGTCGCCATTGGTCTTAAGTGTTATATTTATGGTATTGAGCCTGATCAACTTAATCCTATCTGTAAGACATTTAGGAACATGGCCGACGGGCGCAGAAATAATCGTGGTAGACCCAGAACCACTCCGACAGGGACTAATCCGCCAGGCGGCGAGGAAAATGTTCCATGGCCTCAGTTTCTGCAGTAGATGCAACAACAGCAGAATCAGTTTATGCATCAAATGGTACAACAAATGACTGGGGGTCTGTATCCTCCAGTGGTTGTTCCAGAAGCTGCAGGTGGAAGCTTTAGGGATTTCATCCACATGAATCCTCCGGAATTTCATGGAGGGTTAGATTATGTAAAGGCTCACAAATGGATAGCTAGCATGGAGAGAATTTTCTTGAAGTCCAGTGCAGTGAGGAAAAAAGGTGATTTTTGCTTCTCATTTGTTGAAGGGTCCTGCCATGAGGTGGTGGGAGAGTGCCTCAGCCTTGATGACCATTCAAGAGGTACCTAAGATCTAGCAGCAGTTTAAGATTAATTTTATGGAGAATTACTTCCCAAGTTCCTTAAGGACCCATAAGGAATTTGAATTTCAACAGTTGAGGCAGGGTACTTTGACTGTAGTTGTAACACCCTAAACCCCCGCGCTAATTATTAAGGAAAAATCAGTGTAAATAAAGCACAAACATGTTTAGGATGCTACCTTCCACAATTTAACTTCTTATGCATACAATAAGTAACGTCTCAATTTCATTATCAAAAATCTAGTAAAGAATCATCTTTACAGCATCTGCATCACATCCATTCAAATTCATGCTTAATATCATAAAACATCATCTACCAAAAAAAAACAATCAACTACAATGTTCCGACAACCCGGTGTTACAAACAGAGCAGACGTGACTCGACGACATAAGAGAGAAGACCTTGTCTTCACTAACTCCAACTCAGCACTAGTCCGGCTACCTGTACGTTACCCACGTGGAGGTAACATTCAAACAGAAGGGGTGAGATTCTCATAATCACATAAGAAATGCATAATATAAGTATGAAAGAACATAAAACATTATGCAATCTACCCTATCATCACATAACCATCAACACACATACAACAACGTCGCCACGAATACAAAAACCTCCACTCAAATGCAACCCCATCATCACCGATACAACAACGTCAACACAAATACGATATCGCCACAATTACAACATAAAACAACAAATCAGCATGTCCATATAAGAGTGCCATTTCATACATCACAATGCAACATAATACAATGCAAGGAGACCCACAACTCGACTCAGAGCATGTGGTACTAATCGACCCTTGTTTCATGATCACAATCCCCGTCGGGACGTCATATAGTCGCTCACACCCCACATGGGCACACAACTGCGTGATTGCTCACACTCCACATGGGCACACAATCACCTCAACAACAACATTGATTCCATCAAGGAATCCGGATAACGCTCACACCCCACATGGGCACACGTCATCCCATAATCGTTCACACCCTACATGGGTACACGATTACTCGTAATCGCTCACACCCCACCTGGGCACACAATCACCCGTAATCGCTCACACCCCACATGGGCACACGATTACCATCACAACGATTCTATGTTAAAGAATATGGATAAGACGCTCACACCCCACATGGGCACACGACTTATCCCACACTCATGCATATGACTACTAATGCGTCAAATACATCCCACTATCAATCATCAACAACAACAAAACCACAACTACATCACTAAGAACAACTACATCAATAACAACAACTACGACAATAACAACAACTACAACAATAACAACAACTACATCGATAACATTGATTCCATCAAGGAATCTGGATAGACGCTTACACCCCACATGAGCACACGCCATCCCTCAACTCATGCATGTGCTTATGCATCTCCAACGACAACATACAACAATGACTAACACCAAAACATGGCGTACCATTGTTACATCACATCATCAATCAACAATCAACACAACAACAACACAATAGCGACAACAACACCAACAGTAATCATAATTATCACATGTTAAGCAACAACAACTACATCAACATCAAAATACTACGAAAACCACACATCTTGGCATCATTTAATTATGCATTTCAAATCATGAAGGCCACCAAACAACATACATTGATATTCAATCGAACAATGTATTCTACCACACACATACACACCACCGAATCCATCAATTCAACTTACACACAACAACAACGGCACCAAACCCAATTAACGGGTCAAAGGTTGGAATTCTGGTTTTTGAAATTAATTTTAATGAAAAGTATATGCCCCCAGCCTTCCAACTCTTCGAACGGCGCCTCAAACGGGCTTACGGATCAAAAGTTACAAATTTTCCAAAAACAGAATTCTTTTGGCTCAATCCCAGGTCGCGCTAAGCGCGCCCTACCCCGCGCTAAGCGCGCCCTACCCCGCGCTAAGCGCGCTACTCACTGACTTGAAAGGGCGAGATTTTTCCACACCGCGCTAAGCGCGCTATGTGAATTTTGCAAAAAAAACCCTGCGATAACAACATCTCCCAACTTCAATTTTTTACACCCAACTGATTTTTATCAACAATTCCTCATAGATTTTTCACCCATAGTCTACATCTAACAATTGCAATTCAACCAAACACATCAAACCGAACAATTTCGTCGATTTCAATCGTATTATCACAAAATCTCCATAAAACCCTCTAACATACAACAACCCCAAATCAACACATAGGATGATATCAATGTCTTACCCACCCTCATACAAAGATTATGCAACCCTTAGAGATCAAAGAACCCCACCCTTACCTTAGATGAAGATTCCTCCGAGGTCTCTAAGCTTTTGCTCGGCTTTCCCTTTCGTTCCTCTTTGATGATGAAGAAGATGAATAGATGATGAAGATGATACATCCAAGAACTCTTGTTCTTCTCTTCCAAGTCTCTCCTCTTTCTCTTTTTCCTTCTTTCTCTCTATTCTTCTCTTCCCTTCTCTTTTTTGTTTTTCTTTTCTCTTCTTCTATCTTTTTCCTTTCTTAATAACAAATATATATATATATATATATATATATATATATATATATATATATATATATATATATAATCCAAAATTATATAATATAATCTGAGGGGGTAAAACATCTCCAATTGATATTTTGTCATCTCAACCCAATTGATCAATTATTAGAGTTACCGTGAAATACTCCCTTGAACCAGTAATTATTAATCCATCTCTTTAATAAAATAATTGATCTCTTCAGAGTCCTCTAGTCTCTCTCCAACCATAATACTAATATTCCCCTAAACTCACGAATATCTATAATAAAATTTAAATAAATATTCCTGATTACTTTGGGGTGTTACAACTCTCCCCCACTTAGAACATTTTCGTCCTCGAAAATTTACTTCATGCGAGCAACTTCAGATACAACCCTCGCCTCCTGCACTCTACTCTCACAAGGCAAAACAGCACTACACATAACCAAACCACAACTACCTTAGCAATAACAACAAGGTGCAATGTCTTCACCATGCACTCGACAACCAACTCAAGACGCAACGAATAACCAAGTTACACACCTATACTTTCACTCTTGAACCAGGTACCATACAATCGTTACCATTACTCTAGGTAACACTCCCTTAATCCCTTAAATCAGGAATTAACTACTCGCACTCGGACCACCACCATAGGAACGAGGCCCGACAAAGATAAGAACATAAAGTTCCACGACATAAACAACGCTTCAACAACCTCTACATAACCATAATACCAACAATGCTCGTCACACAATAATGCTACGACTTACCAATCGAACATATAACCAAAACATCCATCTACATAGTAGCCCATGAATAATATTTAAACCTTTCACCTAACACTTCCATTCTGAAATGTCCAATGGTCTCATCATTCCTACATGCTTCCAATGTTCAACCTATGAACTCTTACAAGCCACACAAGCATACACAAAATGTGCCACATCACGCTTTCGATGCGCACTCTGATTACTCGCAACAATCAAATCCACCAATTTCACGTCCAAAGTCTAACTCTTTCTCATATTCACCAAAAGTCACTATTCACTTTTAATATACCCAACTTCACACTCTGCTGCGTTATCTTACACACCAGAAAAAAGTCTCTTAACTGCTCAACCCACTCAAATCCTCTGACCATCAAAACAGACATGTATAAAAACTTTCGACTTAACTCATCAGGCACGACATTAACTTTACCAATAGGATAATTCGAACCAAGGTCATAACGAATCAGGAATTCCAACCATCTTCGTTGTCTCATACTCTATTATTTCCGACCAAACAGATACTCAATATTCTTATGATTACTAAACACTTCGAACTCAACACCATAAAAAATAATACCTCCAGATTCTCAACACAAAAGTAACCGCAGCCATCTTGAAATCATGAATCCTCAATTGTCGTAAAGCATAAGCCACGACTTCACCATCTTGCATTAGCACACTGACTATACTCGTCATAGACGCATCCCAATACCTCACAAACAGTTTATTAGGATCATGCAGAATCAAAACTGGGGCCGTAGACAAATTTTACTTTAGCCCTCTCCAACTTTCCTCACAATGAACATCCAAAGCAAACGACTTACCCTTTGCAAGTCACTGAAGTAACGATAATGCTAACTTGGAAGAACCTCCCATAATCTACGGTAATTACTTAATGAGTCCAGAAATTCTCCAATTTCCTTATCCACTTTTAGAGTTTCCTCCTCGTAGAATTACATCTATTTTAGATGGATCCACGAGAACACTCTTATCTGAAATACATAACCAAGAAACTCAATCTTATCAACCAACAATCATGCTTTGATAACTTAGCATAAACTCCATCTCCCTCTTCAATATCGGTAACTCAATTCTCAAATACTCCACACGTCCTTCTTCTGACTTCATAGTAGATCTACATACATCAACGAACACTACCTCGAACTTATCAGATTAGGTACGGAAGATACGATTTCGTACTCCCTACACATGTTCCAAGTGCAATACAAGCACCGAACAACATCATCCCCATGTTGCAATACTCCAAACCAAGTTCCAAAGATCCCAAGTCATCTATTCCTAAAAGTGAACACCTATCCTTGAGCACTTTGGATAGTTATCAGTCTACATCAAAAACACACTCATCCACTGGAGTGCCCTTCCAACCAAACAATACGCCCATCTCTTTCATGTCCATCAATAGGATAACTTTCCCTCCACAAACAACCGCTTAATATGGGTTTAACACTCTTCAACGACAGAGATGCAAGAGTGCTACTACTACAACTATAACATACGCAACATTCGAAACTCATCCTGAGTTCGAAACAATTTATCCAGAATAGCTTAACAACTTCTGGCTCTGGTCATCACATTCCACCTCAATCCTTCTTACAGGGTTTCGACCCACTCAAAGTTCTATTGACATGAGATTTCAACCCACCACCAGGTAATACCACCGTGGTTCCATATTACTCAACGATTAACACACACCTCATACTACTATCCATTTCTTTACTAACAACACTGAAGCTCTCCAAGGCGACAACCTCGGTCTCACCGCTCCTCTTTCTAATAAATCTTCCACTTACTTAGCAGGTATAACTTTAACTCTTCACTTAAGTCAAAGTTAAGTCCTCTCTTAACTCGTTAAAAAGTAAACATCCACAATACCCGATCACTTTCTCTTAGAGACACCCCGCACCTTACCGATCAATCTTTAGTCAACATCACCTTCCCTTAAGAATCACACCTTTCTCAATAGATGGACACTCCAAACTGCACTTACTTGGCTTAACTCCAAACGATTCAAAACACTATCCAAACAACACTTATAATCTTGCAAACAATGACACACTAAGCCAGCGCTCCACAACTGAAGCAACTTGGAGAAGCACCAGCCTCTCCCCCACTTATCTCATTCTCAATCCTGAAGACAAAAGATTAGAAGACCAGAAAGCACTAACAGTGTTTCACATACATATCACGTACTAAGGAACAACAACAACGACAATATTCAACTGTCATACCACACCGACTCAACAACTTGGCAGGGTGGACCGACCTGCTATGATACCAATTGTAACACCCTAAACCCCCGCGCTAATTATTAAGGAAAAATCAAAGTAAATAAAGCACAAACATGTTTAGGATGCTACCTTCCACAATTTAACTTCTCATGCATACAATAAGTAACGTCTCAATTTCATTTTCAAAAATCTAGTAAAGAATCATCTCTAAAGCATCGGCATCACATCCATTCAAATTCATGCTTAATATCATAAAACATCATCTAGCAAAAAACAATCAACTACAACGTTCCGACAACCCGGTGTTACAAACAGAGCAGACGCGACTCGACGACATAAGAGAGAAGACCTTGTCTTCACTAACTCCAACTCAGCACTAGTCCGGCTACCTGCACGTTACCCACGTGGAGGTAACATTCAAACAGAAGGGGTGAGATTCTCATAATCACATAAGAAAGGCATAATATGCATAATATAAGTATGAAAAAACATAAAACATTATGCAATCTACCCTATCATCACATAACCATCAACACACATACAACAACATCGCCACGAATACAAAAACCACCACTCAAATGCAACCCCATCATCACCGATACAATGACATCAACACAAATACGACATCGCCACAATTTTAACATCAAACAACAAATGAGCATGTCCATATAAGTGTGCTTTTTCATACATCACAATGCAACATAATACAATTCAAGGAGACTCACAACTTAACTCAGAGCATGTGGTACTAATCAACCCATGTTTCATGGTCACAATTCACAACCCACATGGGCACACGACTGCGTGATTGCTCACACCCCACATGGGCACACAATCACCTCAACAACAACATTGATTCCATCAAGTAATCTGGATAACGCTCACACCCCCCATGGGCACACGTCATCTCGTAATCGCTCAAACCCCACATGGGCACAGGATTACTCGTAATCGGTCACACCCCACCTGGGCACACAATCACCCGTAACCGCTCACACCCCACATGGGCACACGATTACCATCACAACGATTCTATGTTAAAGAATCTGGATAAGACGCTCACAATCCACATGGGCACACAGCTTATTCCACACTCATGCATATGACTACTAATGCGTCAAATACATCCCACTATCAATCATCAACAACAACAAAACCACAACTACATCACTAACAACAACTACATCAATAACAACAACTACGATAATAACAACAACTACAACAATAACAACAACTACATCGATAACATTGATTCCATCAAGGAATCCGGATAGACGCTCACACCCCACATGGGCACACGTCATCCCTCAACTCATGCATATGCTTATGCATCTCCAACGACAACATGCAACAATGACTAACACCAACACATGGCGTACCATTGTTACATCACATCATCAATCAACAATCAACACAACAACAACACAATAGCGACAACTACACCAACGCTAATCATAATTATCACATGTTCAGCAACAACAACTACATCAACAGCAAAATACTACGACAACTACATATCTTGGCATCATTTAATCATGCATTTAAAATCATGAAGGCCACCAAACAACATACATTGATATTCAATCAAACAATATATTCTACCACACATACACACCACCGAATCCATCAATTTAACTCACACACAACAACAACGGCACCAAACCCAATTAACGCATCAAAGGTTGGAATTCTGGTTTTTGAAATTAATTTTAATGAAAAGTATATGCCATCAGCTTTCCAACACTTCGAACGGTGCCTCAAACGGGCTTACGGATCAAAAGTTATGAATTTTCCAAAAAAAAAAAAATTCTTTTGGCTCAATCCCAGGTCGCGCTAAGCGCGCCCTACCCCGCGCTAAGCGCGCTACTCTTTACCTTGAAAGGGCGAGATTTTTCCACACCGCGCTAAGCGCGCTCTGCAAATTTTGCAGAAAAACCCTGCGATAACAGCATCTCCCAACTTCAATTTTCTACACCCAACTGATTTTTATCAACAATTCCTCATAGATTTTTCGCCCATAGTCTACATCTAACAATTGCAATTCAACCAAACACATCAAACCGAACAATTTCATCAATTTCAATCGTATAATCACAAAATCTCCATAAAACCCTCTAACATACAACAACCCCAAATCAACACATAAGATGATATCAATGCTTTACCCACCCTCATACAAAGATTATGCAACCCTTAGAGATCAAAGAACCCCACCCTTACCTTAGATGAAGATTCCTCTGAGGTCTCTAAGCTTTTGCTCGGCTTCCCCTTTCGTTCCTCTTTGATGACGGAGAAGATGAATATATGATGAAGATGATACATCCAAGAACTCTTGGTCTTCTCTTCCAAGTTTCTCCTCTTTCTCTTTTTCCTTCTTTCTCTCTATTCTTCTCTTCCCTTCTCTTTTCTGTTTTTCTTTTCTCTTCTTCTTCTATCTTTTTCCTTTCTTAATAACAAATATATATATATATATATATATATATATATATATAATCCAATATTATATAATATAATCCGAGGGGGTAAAACGTATTCAATTGATATTTTGTCATCTCAACCCAATTGATCAATTATTAGAGTTACCTTGAAATACTCCCTTGAACCAGTAATTATTAATCCATCTCTTTAATAAAATAATTGATCTCTTCAGAGTCCTCTAGTCTCTCTCCAACCATAATACTAATATTCCCCCAAACTCACGAATATCTATAATAAAATTTAAATAAATATTCCTGATTATTTTGGGGTGTTATAGTAGCCGCATATGCTGAGAGGTTTGAGGTAATGGATGCTTATTCTAGGCAAGCCATGTATGCTCCGTACGAGAGGTGGAAGATTGATCAGTTTCTTTTCGGTTTAAAGGCTGAAATTTCGCATAGTGTATCTCAGAGAGTAGCTTGAAGAAAGTTCAAGCGGAAGGGGAATTGAGCAGGTTGAATCAAAGTGATCGAGGGAGATTAAATCAACAATTTAGACCTAGACAACAAGCTTTCAAAGGGAAGCAAGTTCAGAGTTCTAAGACTAGTGCACCTCCTGTGTGCCGTTCTTGTGGTAAGTTGCATTCTGGTAGATGCAATTTCGGAGGAATGAGGTGTTATCAGTGTCAAAAAGTGGGCCATTTGGCGAGAGATTGTCCTCAGAATAGGAATCAAATGCAAGAAAGGAATACCGGCCGAGTATATACCTTAGATGTAAAGAAAGCAAAGGGCGATAACTCTTTGATTACTGGTACGTGTTTTGTTAATAGGAATCCTTGTTTTGTATTATTTGATTGTGGAGCAACACACTCTTTTATGTCAATGCAATGTGTGATGCGACTTGGGTTACAAGATATTCTGTTGTCTCCACCCATGGTGGTTACTACTACCAGGGCTGAGGTAGTTGAAACACCTTTAATGTGTGAAAATTGTGTTTTATCTGTGGATGGAAGAGTTTTTCAGATTGAACTTATTTGTTTGCCGCTTAAGAAAGTGGATGTTATTTTGGGAATGGATTGGCTTTCTGCTAATTCGGTATTTATTGGTTGTGAGGAAAAGCTAATCATTATTCCATCCGTGGAGGCTACTCCGAAGGATGTGTTGACTACTATTTTGGAAGGTACGGTTGGAATGATAAATTTCTTGTTTGAGAAGGAAAAATATGTTCTTTTGGTTCTCACTAAGGAGGAGAGTAACAACCTTCAGTTTTTGAGTATTCCGGTAGTCTGTGAGTTTCCTGAAGTTTTCCTCGAGGATATCACTTCTCTTCCTTCGAAAAGGGAAGTGGAATTCTCTATTGACCTGATACCAGGAACGACTCCAATATCCATTTCTCCGTATCGGATGGCACCACTTGAGTTAAGAGAATTAAAGGATCAATTGGAAGAGTTGATGGCTAAGCATTTTGTTCGACCAAGTGTTTCGCCCTGGGGAGCTCTGGTGTTGTTGGTAAAGAAGAAGGATGGTGGAATGTGGTTATGTATTGATTACCGTCAGTTGAATAAGGTCACCATTAAGAATAAATACCCATTACCAAGGATAGACGACCTGTTAGATCAATTGAAAGGAGCTTATGTGTTCTTGAAGATTGATTTGCGGTCGAGTTATCATCAGATTCGTGTGAAGAGTTCAAATGTACCTAAGACTGCATTTAGAACCCGTTATGGTCATTATAAATTCTTAGTAATGTCTTTCGGTGTGACTAATGCTCCGGCAGTTTTTATGGACTCTATGAATCGGATATTTCAACCTTACTTTAACCAGTTTGTGGTGATCTTCATAGATGACATTCTTATTTATTCTCGTGATCCTCAAGAGCATGGAGAACACCTAAGAATCATTTTATCCATCTTACAAGAGAGACAAATTTTTTCCAAGCTAAGCAAGTGTGAGTTTTGGATGCCAGAGGTTAATTTTCTTGGTCATGTTATATCTCAAGGAGGTGTAGCGGTAGATCCATCAAAAGTAGAAGCGGTAATTAATTGGGAGAGACCAAAGAATGTTTCTGAATTTAGAAGTTTCTTGGGATTGGCAGGCTATTACAGAAGATTTATCAAAGGTTTTTCTCAATTGGCTTTTCCAATGACAAAACTTACTCGAAAGGATTGTCCTTATGAGTCGGATTCGGCTTGTGAATGAAGTTTTATGAGCTTGAAGGAAAGATTAATTACTGCTTCAGTGTTGGATGAGAAGTTACAAGAAGTATTAGTTCAACTGGGTTTCGTGCGAGCTGTCGACGAAATCATTTTGTTTAACCAAAGGATTTGTGTTCCGGATGATGCGGGGTTGAAAAGAAGGATTTTGGAAGAAGCGCATAAGGGAGCTTTTACTATCATCCTGGTTCTTCGAAGATGTATCATGATTTAAAAAGGGACTATTGGTGGTCCGGTATGAAAAAGGATATTGCGGTGTACGTATCGGAATTTGCGGTATGCCAACAAGTGAAGATTGAACACCAGAGACCGGGTGGTTTATTACATCCGTTAGAAATTCCGGTATAGAAGTGGGATAGTATTTCTATGGACTTTGCAGTTGGGTTACCCCGTGCCCAAGGTGGTTATGATTATATTTTGGTAATAGTGGATCGGTTGAGGAAATCTGCGCATTTCATAGCTGTAAAGACTACTTACAAGGCGAGTCATCTCGCAAAGTTGTTCATTTCGGAAATTGTGAGGTTGCATGGTATTCCCTCTAGTATTGTTTCGGATAGAGATCCAAATTTTACTTCAAGATTTTGGAGAGCTTTTCAACAAGCTATGGGAACAAAGTTGTATTTGAGTACTGTCATACCCCAAATTTTGACCACTAATATTTCCCATCATTGTGCAAATCATCATCACAATATGGATGTACTTTTATGCCTCATCAATCTCCTCAAGGAATTATTGAGCATTCACCACAATCAAACTTAGGGTTTCAAGCCCTCTCAGAGTTTTTAGACAAATGATCAATCAAGAATTGACATGATCTTCAACTTGTATAAACCTCTAAAACATCCACAATGGATCAAGAGGACTCCCACTTCAAGGATTAAGCACAAGGTTGCTCCCTTCCAGGTGGATCAAGCTTCAAGATCGCCAGTGTCACCAAATTAGGGTTTTGGTCGACCAGGGCCTCCAGATGGAAATTTTCATCTGTGCATGAGCCAATGATTCAAAACATATCCTAATATACTCCATGGAACCTCATGGACCCAATCATCAAGTCAATTTGGCCTCAAGGGATGCATACATCAAAAATCAGAAATTAGGGTTTCTTGACCTAATTCACCCCTAAGTTGACTTTTGGGACAAATCATGAACCAAGACCTCAAGAAATGATTTGAGGGTCTCTAATATACCATATTGATCCATTTGGAACAATGGATTGGTCCAAGAAGCTTGAGCAACAAGTTTCAATTTCATCTGAACCACAGTTAGGGTTTTGCGAGAAAAGTCAACTGTAGCTTTGACTTTTGACCAGGACATGCTCCCAAACCCTAAGACATGATTCAATACACCCTATAACACCCATGGAACATGTCCATCAAGATTGATTTAGGTCAAGGACATGATTTCCCAAAGGATCACACAGTTTGGAATTCATCTGACAAAAAGTCAACTGTGCACAAAAGTCAACTTTGACTTTTTGAGATTTTTCACAAAAATGGATTTTTAACCTAAAATGATGTTAATGTATGATTTGAATCATCATTCATCAAGAAAAATCAAAGAAAGTGGAATAACTTGTAAAAGGGGTAACCATAAAAACATAGAAAATTTTCTAAGTTATGAAATAAAGTGACAAAGGTACCAACTTTGAAGGATCATAACTCCTAAACCACAAAGCCATTTTTCCCCATCCAAAGCTTGATTTGTAGATCTCATTGCCCTTTACAAAAGCTTCATACTGATCTATGTCCAAATTCCTCATGGATTTTGAGTTATGGAGTGATCAAAATCAAGAAAAGTCACTTTGTTCAAACACTTAATGAAAATTTCACTAAGTCAGAATCTGCCTTATTTTTTTCCAAATATATGGGGATTTTTCACTTGGATCCAAAAGGTATCAAAACCAAATATGATCAGAAAGTTGTTGTATCATATAAGGGCTTTCCAAAATGGCCAAGAACATCACCAAATTCAATTTTAGCTTTGAGATATGGTAGTGGCAAGATGCCTTGCTGAAATCTGCCAAGGCAAGGCAGATTTTTGCACTTTTGGTCGATTTGCCAAAATCAGCCAATTCCAAGCCTTGTCATCACTTTGGACACATCTGAGGATTGAATCTAAAGGGGACAATCACTGAGCCAAGCCTCCAAAGTCCTTGGAACAAGAAATAGCATGACAAACCTAGAATTGCCCAAAAGAGGGACAAGACTCCAATTTTGGATTGGAGCATTCAATGGAAGCACCAAGGTGGCATGGACTGAGCTATTAGCAACTGAGTTCAGTCAAGACTTATCCAAGACCAAAAGGACCAGCAGCCTGTGCCCTAACCTCTAGTCAATGGCTAGAGGAGACTTGGATTTTCATTTGCCAACATTGGCCAACCCTACTCAGCAGTTGCCATTCACTATTCCTTGCAAAACAAACTTGCTCTACTATAAATAGAGCTCAATTGTGATCAGTTTAATTACACCAAAGGCCTACAACACTTGCCTTTCTCAAAATCCACTTCTCACTCTCAAAAATGCCTTTCTTAGCAAGTCACTATCGAGTTTTTCAGTAGAGAGCAATTTCACTCAAACCAATCACACACACACCTCACATACATCATATGGGAGCTGATCAAACACTTAAACAACATCTGGAACACTGATTTCTCAGAATCACCAGTCAATTGCTCAAGGTTTTAACCAAGTTGCAGTTGAGATACCATGAAGTGATCCAGCCAATTTTCATCAAGTCCAAGCCTTCAAACACACTCCATAGGGTGTAGGGAAGCTGTTTAGATCATCACAACTCATCTGTAACACCTCCAACTCAGAAATCACTTTGAACTTGCTGCCACGACCTAGAGGTAAGCATAAACTTGGTCATCTCTTAATCTATGCATATTTCCTCGCACAATACTTTTGCCAAATGTTCATAATCATGCATGGAATTTTTCCCCTCAATTAATTGCTTTGTTTGAATCGTGTATCAAAATTCTCAGCCTTCATGCAGAAATTAGGGTTCTTGAGGTTTTGTCTTGATTTTTTATTCCATGTTTAATATAAATGAAATTAAGTACCATAGACATGATCGTGAGGTTGAGACGAGCAGATTGGTATGTGGATTGCATGATATAATCAAGTATTCAGTGAGATTGGAGAGAAAATCCAAATCTGGGCAAAACCCAGAACACGCGCGTGTTCTTGGGGTGTTCTTGGCGCCCTTTTTGAAAATTCAAATATTTGAATTTTGTGATTTTATTTAATTGATTCAAAAATTAATTTCTCTCTGAGTTTTAATGATTTTGAGTTGATTCTTTTTTTAATAATTCACAAAAATGTTTTTCCCAAAAAATCCCAAAAATATTATTTATTTCATATTGAAATTCTGGTACCAGATATGTGATGTTACGTGTGATGTCACAGCAACACACTCTGTAATAGACAATGTAAAACAACAGAAGAGTACACAAAGAATTGTTCATTCAGTTCAGTTAAACAACTTACTCTGGGGGTTACCAAGCCAGGAAGGAATTTCACTATCAGTAGAATTAATTTACAGACTCAACAACCCAGTTGACATCTCCTAAACTTAATCTCTACCTAATGAACTTTCTACCTAAGAGACAACTTAGGTATGAGAACACTATTCACTTCCTACAATACCTCAAAGATCTCACTTTGAGAAACACCTTGATCCTGCTACAAGCTTTGATCAAGTAACAACACTCTCTTGCTTCACAGCTCTAAGAGAGTACACCTTACAACTCACCAATTCAACCTAGAATGGTTTACAAAATACTCGTACAAAGACAATGATTGACACTCAGTCTATGCTCTCTCTCTTCTGTACTTTTCCTTCAGGATTGATGCGCTTTATATAGCTATTTGATTTGGTCTTGGACCTGCTACAATATCTGACCTGATTTGTTATTTAAAACTGAATCTTCAAAACAGATTTTCTCTCAAAATCTTCTTAAATCTTTAGCCTTTAAACACTCCTACAAATCTGCATCAAATCTGTTTGCAACAGAAAATATCTTCTCCAAGATATTCGCATCCAATAACTCTAACAGCTCTCCCAAAATCCAGCTAAAACGCTTAACCCTAAAAACATCTCAAACCTGATGTTTTAATGATCTGCATATCTGATGTCATGACATCGCATGTGACATCAAACTTCAAAACTTCAACAATAACATTAACCAATGTTAAGACTCTATGTTAAGACATCACCCATGTGACATCAACATTGAACAACTTTGCTTTACCAAAATTCTAGCCAATCCAAGAACTAACAATCTCCCCCTTTGGCTAATTTTGGCTAAAACAATCTCTGCAACATCATAGACTTCAGCAGTGGATAAAAATTGAAAAATGTTAAAAAGTCCTAGCAACACTCCTTCAAAACAGCTCCTACTTCAAAATGCTGCACATACTCCATCAACTCAGTAAAGAAGCAACAATGGTCAAGCTCCCCCTCAAAACCAGAACCAAGCTGAGCTGTTCAAACACTCTCCCCCTCAACTTCTGCACTTCTGCATCACAACAGAAACAGGATTCACAACCACACCTTGGCTTGGCTAACTCTCCCCCTTTTTAGCCATAATTGGACAAACACCTACTAACTACCAGTTAGTCCTAAGCTAGCTCTCATTGTCAGTCTAAAGTCAACATTCAAGACAAGACAAATCATAGAACATAAAAAGTGCTTAAAAAGCCACAATATTCAAATTACATAATTAAGCACATCAAGTGCAGAACAAAATAACAAAAGCAAAAAAAACTATTGTCTAGCAAATACAACAAAAGAACTAATCTTCATCAGAGCTAGGGTCATCTTTGATCATCCTCATCATCTTCCTCAGAATTGACACCTTCATGAACATCATCATTATCATCTTGTTCCAAGGACTGGATCAGCTTCTCAATCTCCTTCTTTCTAGTCATGCTGGTACAGATCACAACATCCAGATCCTTACAAGTAGCCTTCAATTCTGCAAGCAAATCAGCCTTGGTACTTTTCTTCTTGTTGCCAGCATCTGATGTTGAGACAATGTCCGGAACATGACTCCCAACAAAAAATTTTGGATGCAGAGATAAAGTAGACTCCCTCTTGCAGGCTGTGTCTGAAATTGTCAATATGCCAGGATATTGTTTTTGAATAACTCCACAAATGAGAGAGGGAAATGCTATAGGCATTTTGATAGCATTTTTGGTGGCATGTTTCACAGTCTGATCAAAAATATATGTTCCATACTCAAATTTCTTCTTAGTGCCAACAGCATAAATAAACCTTCCTAATCCCACAGCTGTTGTGGTTTTATGAGTAGTAGGCACCCAATTTGCAGCTCCAATTCTGTGCAAGATAGCATACTTAACACTAAGTTTGCTAGTTGGCATTTTTCCTTTCAAGGGCCACACCTTAACTTGACTAGCAGTTATTTCCTTGCAGACATCATTATCAGTGACTTCTAGCTCTGTAAACTCTTCTTCTTTTCTTCCTAGGTAATTGTTGATAACCTCAGGAGAGAATTCAATACATTTGCCTCTCACAAACTCTTTCATGAAATCCACACTTCTTTTGTCAGAAATATTCATAGGAATGTTAACCATAAATTCCTTAATCAGACTGTCATAACACTTGGAGAACCCACAGACAGTCTTCATCAATCCAGCAACCTTTATCACTTCTATGACTTCTTTAATTTCCATAGCCTCTTTGCCAATCTCTCTTTCAAGAGCAAGTCTTCTTTGACAAACAAATTTCCACATGGAAGCACTGCTTGCATAATGGAATGAAATGTTGTCAAGAGGAACATCAGGTATCTTGTCAGCAATTCTCTTCAAGATTGACTTTCTCACAGGGGTGATGTCTTGAACATCATCCTCAACATCATACTTTGATTCAGATTCTTCCACTAGCTTCCACTTTCTGGGATTCACATCAACTTTGCTCCATGTCTTTGTAGGACCAACAATAGAAGTCTTTTTCTTCTTTCCTTCAGCTGACTTCTTTGGAGAAGATTCCACATTATTTCCTTTCCTTGTTTTCAGTCTCTTGGCAAGACTAGGAACAGCATTCCCAATCACTTCATCATCAGACAGGTCAACAACATTTACCACATCTTCATTCTTCTTTCCACCAGGGCTAGTTTCAACATCCCTATCAGGCGATGTTCTGACATTTGTTTCAACATCAGCTTCCTCATGAACACCTTGGTCTTCAACACCTACTTCAGCATCTTCAATGACAGACATAGCTAGTCTGTGAAGATTTGTATTAGCATTTTGCATGTCCTCCTTTTCAGCAGGCATTTGTCTAAGGGGAATAGAAATGCCTTTTACAGATAAACCCTTATCCAAAATTTTGGTGGCAATCTGATTAAGACTGCGATCAACATCAAACCTCTCTTCAACATTTTGAGAGGTAGATAACCTAGATGCAGATTTATCGCTAAAAAATACACTAGTGACTAGCCTCTTAGTTACATTATCATTAAATTTAGTTGCAGTCCTTTTTGGTTGAAGTTTGGAAGGTCTTGACTTACCAGATTCAGGAACCATCATAGAGATGGGTGCTACATTCAACGCTTCTTCAGCAGATCCCTCCTCTATAGAAACCCTAGCTTTTTTGCGGGATAAACTTTGTGAAGCAGATTTCTTAGATGGAGATGATATATGTTTTGACATTGTTCCAGTGAAGGAACTGAAGATCAGGGAAGGATTGCTACTTCTGTTGATGGAGAAGGAGACGAACAGACTAGGGGTATGGTAATTGATGAATCCTGTGATAGCTCTAATAGGAAATGATTGCCTAAAGTATGGAGCCTGATTTTGTGGATCACTTAAACGCCAATCAATGAGTTTCTCCCTCCAAAATAACTTTCCTTTTAAAAATTAAAAGGATTCACACCATAAGTTATTAACCCTAATTGACCTTTCAACATGCTCAGACTTTCACCCTTAATGTTACAGTCTGATGTCACAACATCAGCCTTAACATCACCAGATGAGCTGACCTCTTGAGGTACCCATTGATAACAATTATCTCTGGATCTGACTCCTTTCATAACTACCTCATTTCTCTCATTAGTTATCAAACACTCATATTTAGTGTAGTTGACCTTATATCCATCATCACAGAGCTGACTTATGCTAATCAAATTAGCACTCAAACCTTTGACAAGAAGCACATTGTCAAGATCAGGTCCATCATGGCACTTCACTTTTCCAACACCTTTTACCACCCCTTTCTCTCCATTTCCAAAAGTAACATCAATCGAGGAGCAAGAATTGACATCTACCAATTGGTGTTTGAATCCAGTCATGTGCTTTGAACAACCACTGTCAAAGTACCATCCATCCTTAGCAGAGTGTATATCTGAAATGTGAGCCAATAGACATGTAACCCCAGCTTTAGGAACCCACTGTTTAACAACCTTTGGCCTGTTATCCTTCTGTCTAGGTTGAGGGATAGACTTGGGATAACCATGAAGCTTGAAGCAAGAAAATTGCATATGCCCAAATCTTCCACAATAGAAGCACCTTACTCTTTCTTCTCTGAAGTTGTTAAACTTCCTGCCACCTTGATGATGAAACTGTTGTGGCTTTCATCCATAGTACTGGTGCTGTTTTCTTCCATAGTTTGTTTGTCTCCTGTAGTGAGGATTCTGTCTCTTAGGCTGTCTTCTATGGTGATGTCACTTCCTTCTTCCATAATAATGAGGCACATCATTATTATATTCAAAGCCATACATATTCCCCTAATGTTGAGACATCTGATGAAACATGTTTTGTTTAAACCTAGAAGCCTGCATGCTCCTATGGTATTGAGGAGGCATATACTGTCTAGCTCCATAAGTATGTACCTTCCCTTGATGATGACCATGAGCATACCTTTTCCCAACATTTTGACGCTGTTGGTGAGCAACCTGCTTAGGTTTAGGATTATGTTTCTTTTTTTTATGTTGAGACATTGGTTGAGACATGTCCTTTTTGGTTCCTGAAGTACTAGCTTCAGTAGAAACCTTCTCCTTAACAACAAATCCTAAGCCAGATTTGTCTCCTGCTACCTTTTCTGCCTGAAGGATCTTATCAAGAGTATCAGATCCACTGTTCAACATTCTAACAGATTTTGTCATTTGATCAAGTTGAGATATAACCAACAAGACTTCATTTTCAAGATCATGTTTAACAGTCTCAAGCTGAACAATTTGTTTCTTTTGTTTCTCACTTTCTTAACAAACCTCTGCACTCTTCAGACATAACTCTTGATAGGAGGCTGCTAACTCCTCAAAAGTCAGTTCCTCATCACTTGATTCTCCATCAGACACACATGTCCCTGTCAATGCTCTGACATGCTTGGCTGACTCGTCTTCACTTTCACTGTCAGTATCAGACCAGGAAACAGGCATGTCCTTCTTCTGCTTCTTAAGGAATGTAGGACATTATTTCTTGACATGTCCATAACCTTCACACTCAAAGCATTGAATCCCTTTGTCTTGAGCAGTCTTCTCTTCATCATTCTCTTTTGACTTGCAGATGTCAGAGGAGATGTTCTTAACATTAGGTTTGTAGTTCTTATTCATCCTCTTGAAAACCTTGTTAAACTGTCTTCCCAGCATAGCAATGGCCTGAGACAGCTCCTCCTGAGATTCAACACCATTCCCTTTCTTCTCTTCTTGAGTATTGGATACCAAGGCTATACTCTTGGTCTTCTTTTCAGGTTCCTCCTCATTCAGCCCTAACTCAAAAGTTTGAAGAGATCCAATAAGCTCATCAACCCTCATTTTGCTGATGTCTTGAGCTTCTTCAATTGCAGTCACCTTCATCTTATATCTCTTGGGAAGGGACCTAAGGATTTTCCTCACCAGCTTTTCTTCAGTCATCTTTTCCATAAAGTATCAGCCCTAGATCTCACCCAGATGCAGAGCAGGATGCCTGCTCTGATACCAATTGAAATTCTGGTACCAGATATGTGATGTTACGTGTGATGTCACAATAACACACTCTGCAATGGACAATGTAAAACAACAGAAGAGTACACAAAGAATTGTTCACCCAGTTCAGTTAAACAACTTACTCTGGGGGCTACCAAGCAAGGAAGGAATTTCACTATCAGTAGAATTAATTTACAGACTCAACAACCCAGATGACATCTCCTAAACTTAACCTCTACCTAATTAACTTTCTACCTAAGAGACCACTTAGGTATGAGAACACTACTCACTTCCTACAACACCTCAAAGATCTCACTTTGAGAAACACCTTGATCCTGCTTACAAGCTTTGATCAAGTAACAACAGTCTCTTGCTTCACAACTCTAAGAGAGTACACCTTACAACTCACCAATTCAACCTAGAATAGTTTACAAAATACTCGTACAAAGACAATGATTGACACTCAGTCTATGCTCTTTCTCTTCTGTACTTTTCCTTCAGGATTGATGCGCTTTATATTGCTATTTTGTTTAGTCATGGACCTGCTACAATATCTGACCTGATTTGTTATTTAAAACTGAATCTTCAAAATACACTTTCTCTCAAAATCTCCTTAAATCTTTAGCCTTTAAACACTCCTACAAATCTGCATCAAATCTGTTTGCAACAGAAAATATCTTCTCCAAGATATTCACATCTAATAACTCTAACAGCTCTCCCAAAATCCAGCTAAAACGCTTAACCCTAAAAACATCTCAAACCTGATGTTTTAATGATCTGCATATCTGATGTCATGACATCGCATGTGACATCAAACTTCAAAACTTCAACAATAACATTAACCAATGTTAAGACTCAATGTTAAGACATCACCCATGTGACATCAACATTGAACAACTTTGTTTTACCAAAATTCTAGCCAATCCAAGAACTAACACATATAATTGATATTTTTGCAAAGAATTAATTTTTTAATTGTTTTTGACATTTAAAATATTTTTTCCTTATTGATTTTGCAAATTTTAATGATTTCTAATCATTTTGTAGGGCAAAACTTGATTTATGAAGCATTAATCCAAGATCACAATTTGTTTTCCACATGTTAAACAATTTTGATCATTATAATTGAATATTTTATTCAATTAAAACACATTTTGAAAACAAATTAGGGTTTTTGATTAATTCAACCCTCATAAATCATTTTTAAACCTTTTGGGCCTCTAATAGAGTGTAAGACCCAAGCCTTTTTGTAAAATAACCTTTCATGGGCCTCACTTATTGTATAAGTCCCTCCAGGTATTTTCAAAAACCTCGGCGTAATCGTCGTTTTGTACACAAATAACCTTGGGCCTACCCTCGAGTAGTAAGACCCATTCTTCTTTTTAAAACTCTATGAGCCTCTCCTCGAGCTATAAGACCCATTCAAAACTTTTGGGCCTCTTAAGAGAGTGTAAGACCCAAACCCCCTTGTACAAACTATTTTGGGCCTCACTTATTGTATAAGTCCCTCTGTACAAGTAAACAGCGCGATCGTCACCTTTTAAAAAAATCAATTGGGCCTCTCCTCGAGCTATAAGACCCATTCAAAACTTTTGGGCCTCTAATAGAGTGTAAGACTCAATCCCCTTTTAACCAAAACAACTTTTGGCCTCAGATATTGTATAAGCCCCTTTGCGTTAAAAGAAAATCTCGGCGCGATCGCCATTTTAAATAAAAATTCATCTGGGCCTACCCTCGTGTTATAAGCCCCCACTCTTTTTCTTTAAACCTTTTGGGCCTCTTGAGAGAGTGTAAGACCCGTCCCATTGTACAGAAAACATTTTGTGGGCCTCAGTCACTCGTATAAGTCCCTCTTTACAAATTCAACAGTGCAATCACTGATAAAACCCTGGGCCTCTCCTTGAGCTATAAGCCCCAAATCTTTCTTTTCAAAGCATTTTCTCCTTTGATTTTGAAATATACTGTTTTTTTCAATCTTTCTTTGTTAAATAACTAACCAAATAGCATGGAAGCTCTACAACCGACTAAGTGTTTATAAGCTTTCATTTACCGCTTTCATATACATATAACTATATTATGGGGCTGTTTCACTGTAAGTCTTCTTTCATAAACTCATATCGACTGTGTAATAATAGTATAGATATTTAGAGTTTCCCCGGCAACTACGTCTAGCACTAGGTAAAGCCGTTTTGAACACTCTTAGAAATAGACGAAACTAGATCCCCATAGGATTACCAGACACAGTCTTCCCTCCTCTTGGGGTTAAACAATATGGAGATGTGAAAGGCAGATTCTTTTTGAACCCTTTCTCAGACTGTCACTCGTAGAAATTGTCAAGAAACTCTACTCCTCAGAGATGATCTTTTCTCTATGAATGGCATCTCTTGAGTTTCTTAAAAATTCTCTAACTTTCCTGGCTTGATCTATTCTTTGTGAATAGCCTGTCTTGAATTTCTCGGGGTTTGGGGACCCACAGGCTTCTTAAAAGCACCCTTAGGAATTGTCAAGAAACTCTACTCCCCAGAGATGATCTCTTCTCCGTGAATTGCATCCCTTGAGTTTCTTCCAAATTCTCGAACTTTCCTGGCTTGATCTATTCTTTGTGAATAGCCTGTCTTGAACTTCTCGGGGTTTGGGGACCCACAGGCTTCCTAAAAGCATCCCCGCCTCCTCTTGGGAGTTCTACAAGGACCCGTCGGCTTCTTAGAGGTATTCACAGCCTCCTCTTAGGCTTCGTATAAATGATTTCTTCCTCCGGGAATGATAGCCTCCTCTTGGGCTTAGTACAAATTGTCCCTCGGCTTCTTAAAAGTTTCCAGCCTCCTCTTGGGCTTCGTACAAATTGTCCCGACGACCTCCTAAAGGTATAGGAACATAAATCAGTCATCTTAATAGAACAGTCTTTCCAAGAGTCTACTACTGTTTATCAAAGCATAGAACAAAAGATGAAACTCTAGACTTGGACAGTCTAATTTCCTTGAGTCTCAAAGACATTCTCAAGCACCCTTCAAGAATAGGAAGGAACCCCGTAGACTCGGACAGTCTCAATACCCTTTGGATTTCCCATTTCCTCAAAGAAAAGGAAATATCCCTGATCCTCGAATCAAAATCCCTGAGTACAGTGTTACTCATATAAGAACTGATTTTCTCTTTGAACCCATATACTGGCCACTCAACTGAAACAGTATCCTCTTTCGCCTCCATCTCGGGCTTCGTACGAGATACAAAAAGACTCTCTTGTTGAGTCAAAACACTTTAGCCTCCATCTCGGGCTTCGTACGAGATACAAAAAGACTCTCTTTTTGAGTCAAAACACTTTAGCCTCCATCTCGGGCTTCGTACGAGATATAGAAAGACTCTCTTGTTGAGTCAAAACTTCATTTTACCGTTATCTCGGGCTTCGTACGAGATACAAAAACACTCTCTTGTTGAGTATAAAAGACTCTCTTGTAGAGTCAACTCTCTTCAGCCTCTGTCTTGGGCTTTGTACAAGACACAAATCACTCCCTTGTTGAGTATAAAACTTTTAGCCTCCATCTCGGGCTTCATACGAGATACCATAAAAGACTCTCTTGTTGAGTCAACTCCCTTTTAGCCTCCTCTTAGGCTTTGTATAAGGAAAACCTTTTAGCCTCCTCTTAGGCTTTGTATAAGAAAACCACTGGTTGATCCAATCAACCTTTTAACATCAAAGTTGTGCCTCGTTCACAGTACACAAACATCAACAACTCTTTTCCCTTCATCTAATCGCTGTAAGCGGTAAGCCTCTGGATCATCTACATCCATGCCACTGTCCCTCTTTTAGCATGAGAAATTCCTAAGGAAAGATGGCATTGCTCTACACTAAGTTAAAGTCTTCTCCTTCAGGTTGGAAATCCCCTATAAAGGAAATTATGGCATTGCCAGATTCACACATCCCGGTTAAAGTACTTCTCCTTTATAAACAGTTGTGACAAACAAACCCCTCTTTAGAGATGACAAATTCTCTCTAAAGACAACACCTTTTAGCTTCACATCTTGGGCTTTGAACAAGGTACAAACTACCTTTAGCTTCACATCTTGGGCTTTGAACAAGATATAGATCACCTTTAAGCTTCACGTCTTGGGCTTTGAACAAGACACCAAAACACCATTTCCTCCCGTAGAATAGGAGGAACTACGATCGCTCTGATTTCCCTGTTTCAGAAAAACGGGAATACGTAGGCATAAGACTAAAAGAAATATCTTAGCGAGCACACTAAACAAAAACCCAAAATCCCGTATATCAGTCAAAACATCCAAGTCCGTATTCCCCGCTAAAAGTCTAAATTCCTTGAAAATAACCTAAGAGAGGCCCCCACATTGATAGCATTCGTAACCTAACAGACTGCTGTTTAAACTCAGTATGCAAGCAGGGTTAATTGGAGACATCTATTTCCCTTCCTTAGTCAGCTCACAATAGGATAAAAAATGAATCGACTTGTAGTAACCCCCAAGGAGCGACAGTGCTTAAGAAACACGTCTAGTTTCGCTCACTACGGAAAAAACTGGAGCCCACCGTGGGGCCGGTCTTTCTTTCTTTCTTTCATTGGGATAGGACTTTTTGTTGACTTCACTAGGATCTTAGGTCAAAACCCTTTAAGTGGGGAAGGAACCACAGAATGGCGACTCTGCCGGGGAGCCATTTTTCATAGCTTTTAAAAAGTCTAGGACATTAGGACAAATATATATATTGTTTTTCCTAATTGATATCTGTGTTTATTTTTCTACTAATGGGAATGCGTGTGATGCCGCATGTGGAAAGATCGAGTATACACTTAAGATAAGTGATGGCGACGAGGTCGACCATCAACCTCAGTGGAGGCTTCCCAATACAACCCATTCCCTCTCACAGGCAATGGGTTCATTGTGACGTCTGAGAAGCTGAGGAGCCAACCCTTTTGTAGTGCAGAAACTATCAGAAATAGTTGTCACGCGATACTACCCTCATTTGAGGCTGATGATCTATTCTCGGTGAATAGCATTTACTCTAAGATTTCATACAGCTCCCTAGAGATCCGCTTGCTGTTTGTTATCCTGGGAGGAGCTAATGATTTTGAGTACAGGTACAAAAAATACCCTAGTATAAACCTTTAGGGATGGGTAGAGCCTTGACTCCATGACAACGACCCTTTGACCCCATGTTTTTTCTATGTTTTTGTGTGCTGCATTCATGCATTCATAAAAAAAAACATTAAAAATTTCAAAAAATTTCTCTTCTAGTCTCTCTGTTTTTTTCAAAATAAACTAAGACTGTGATTGCAAATATCAGAGAAAAGGATTGCCCTAATGGATTTCGGTAGAAGGAAAACTCATAAGTACACCTTCAGGATTCCAAAACTAGAGGAGTTAAGAGGTTTGGCGAGGATGATCACAAACCAAGAGGCTCTCAGAGCCAAGTACGGAGGTTTGCTATCTCTGCTAAGAGTCCATGTGATTGAGGGAATCATGGATGCGCTCATTTAGTTCTACGATCTGGTCTATCATTGTTTCACATTCCCGGATTACCAGCTAGCACCAACGCTGGAGGAATATTCTCATCTGATTGATCTGCACATTACCGATCAAGCTCCATTTTCTGGACTGGAAGAAATTCCAAAGAATCAGACCATTGCAAGAGCAATTCATTTGGACGAGTCTGAGGTCAGGACTCACATGACCACTAAGGGTGGCATACAAGGTTTGCCAGCCCAGTTCTTGACAAAGAAAGCCTTGTACTTCGCCAGTATCGGGAACGTGGCTGCTTTTGAAAACATCTTTGTTTTACTCACCTACGGGTTATTTCTGTTGCCCAACATTAATAACTTCGTCGATATCAACTCCATTAAGGTTTTTCTCATTGGAAACCCTGTGCCAACTTTGCTCGCAGATGCATATCATTCTGTACACTTGGGAAATTTGTACAGCGGAGGGGAGATCACGTGCTGTGTACCTTTGCTTTACAAATGGTTTATCTCCCATTTGCCTAAGTCTTCTGCTTTTTGGGATCACAAGAGTGCCTTACGTTGATCGCAGAAAATCATGCCCCTCACCAACTCTGACATAGATTGGTGTAATGGGATTTATGACGGAATTAGGATCATTGACAGTTGTGGAAACTTCCCCAACGTACCCCTTATAGGAACTAAGGGAGGAATCAATTACTATCCAGTTCGCGTTCGTCATCAATTTGGATACCCGATGAGGCACGTCCCACGGAGTGTTCATCTGGAAGGTCTTTTCTTCAAGGAAGGAGAAAATGACAGAGCACTAAAGACAGAAATAGTGCACTCTTGGAAACATGTTCATAAGAAAGGACGAGAGTCTCTAGGAAAACCCGACTGTGTCTCGGTGGAGCCTTATCTCCACTGGGTGTAAACTAGAGTTCTCAAGCTGAAAATGCCTTATCCTCGTCACGAAGTTCTTCCACCGAGAGAGTCTATCATGTATTTCATGACTGAGACTGAAAAGCTTCAAGTTACTCTCAACAAAGTTCAACGGGAGAAGAGGTCTTGGAAGAACAAGTACCACACCCTCAACGTGGAGTGCATAAAAATACAACAACTACTGAAAGAAAAGGATGCTCTGATTGAAATTTTGGTGCAACATGCTGTAGAGAATCAAGATGACCAAAGGAATTTACTCACTCCTTTCACCTGGTAAAGGAATGACAACCCGACAACGGCCCAAGAGCCCCGGTCAAAGAAAAGGAAAGTACTAGAGTCAGCACCCGATTTCTCTTCAGAGAGGACTCAGGACCCATTAGCTTAGGTTTCTGTTTCTGCACCTTGTAATCTACTGTCTTTCCATTTCTGTAATCCTTCGAATTCAGTAAAAAGGGGTTTCCCCACTGTTTGATATTTGCAATCTAATTGTCGAAGTTTATTTTGATTAAACCAAAAAACAATTAATATAATCATTGCATTCATCATTCTCACACCGCGTATTCTTCTTACCTACGAATCTCACGTTTATGTCTCGGTTCTAGAGTCAAACTGTCTCATTCGTACAATACTCGGGCCAATCGTCAGAAAAGGATGGATGATCTTGAGGAAGAGAACAGAGAGTTGAAAGAAGAGATCGACGCTCTGAGAGAGGATATGAGAAATCTTCGTAACGACATGCAAGCCATGGCAGAAGCTCAGCTACAAAGAACTGTGATCTCAGAGATCACCTCAACGCCCATAGTCGAGAAGTATGATCCTAGGTATCAAATGCCGAAAGATCATCCTTGGGGCATGCCTGTTAATTATATCCCGGAAGGATATGTTCCGCCGATCACTGAAGATCAGGGAATCATAACAAAAGCCGTTGGGCCTGAAGGTTACAGACTTCAGGAAAGCGAAGATGCCAGGGGCATACTGAAGACTCCTGAAGGTTACAAACTTCGGGAAATGCCAAGATTCACTGCCGTAGTCACGGTACCACCCCCTGTGGTGCAAACTGTCCCAGAAGGACAGGTTCCACCAATACCTTCTGGTAAGAAGGAAACTATGTTCGATATAATGGATGAATTCCAGGAACAGTTCCTGGAAATGCAGAAGGAACTACAAGCCATCCGCGGTCAGGATTTATTTGGAAAGGACGTCGCAGACCTTTGTCTGGTCCCCAATGTGAAAGTCCTGCACAAGTTCCAAGTGCCCGACTTTGAAAAATACAGGGGTAACTCTTGCCCTCAGAGCCATCTGGTGATGTACGCTCGGCGAATGTCAGCTCAGACGGAGAATCAGTACCTACTGATTCACTACTTTCAGGATAGTTTAACCGGTGCCGCACTCAAATGGTACATGGGTTTAAACCGTGCTACGATCAGCATTTTTAGAGATCTTGGCACTGCCTTTGTCCAACAATACAAATACAATTTGGACATGGCACCAGACAGAGATCAACTCAGATAAATGTCACAAAAGGACAAGGAAACCTGTAAGGAGTACGCTCAGAGATGGCGCAAAATTGCCGCTCAAATTTGTCCACCTCTTGTGGAAAAAAAGATGACAAAGATCTTCTTAAAGACCTTAAGCTCATTTTACTATGATAGAATGGTTGCCAGTGCGCCCAGTGATTTCATCGAGATGGTGGGCATGGGAGTTCGTCTTGAGGAAGCCGTCCGAGAAGGACGTTTGGTAAAAGACGCTGGATCATCAAGTAGTACAAAACGATACGGTAGTGCTCTCCCTAAGAAAAAAGAGCAAGATATTGGGAATATCTCTCTCGGAAAGCAAAGGCGACGTTATCAACCGGTAGCAGCTGTAACTCCTGCTATCAGCCCTGCGCCTATTCCTACGTATCAACCTCAGGTTGCGCAGAGGCAACCTAATCAGCAAGGGACACAACAACCTCTTCAGCAGGCTCGTCCTCCATATAGCAACAACCGTACAACGTGGCCACCAGGGTTTGATCCTATACCCATGTTATAAGCAGAACTATTTCCGTTACTACTGGGTAAGGGGCACATCCAGACTAAGTCTCCTCTTACAGTACCAGAAAATCTGCCTTTTTAGTTTAAGGTGGATCAGACATGCCCTTATCATCAAGGAGGACCAGGGCATAACATAGAGAATTGTCTCAATTTCAAATTCGACGTGCAAAAGCTTGTTAGGAGCAGGCTCTTATCTTTCAAAGATACGAATCCCAATGTTCTCATGAACCCGCTACCTCAACATGAGAAAGCTGCAGTCAACCTGATTGAGAAAGAATTTAGCAATGTCTATCAAATTCATGATGTACTCGTGTTGAGGACCAATCTGGTCAAGATGCATTGTAGATAGAGTGGGTACGGCCATGTGCCACCTCATAATTATCATCAATCTAATATCTGCTCTAAAAACAATCAGGGATGTTCTGTGGTGCAAGCAGCTCTACAGGAACAGTTGGATCTAGGATGGATCCAAGAGCACCGAGTTCGTGGAGTTAACATGGTTTACACGAATTCCAACGTCATTCAGAACCACGACATCCGTGCGATGAATGCCAACTTAGTGGCAATGCACTCAAGGCAAATCCAGTATCATAATCTGCCGCGGCACGATTATAGTTCTTGTCTGACTTGCTCGGTAAACATACAGGGATGCTCTTTCATACAAGAGGCCCTCGAGCGTAAGATGGATCTTGGATGGATCTAGGACTACCATGATAGGAATTCCTATCAGATCAATATGGTTCAAATCTTCGACATTCGCTTGATGAATACCAACTTGGTAGAGCTGCATGCTAAGAAGGTCTGACTCGGATTCCTGATATCACATAATTATCACAGCTGTAAAGCGGGTTGCAAAAACGATCAGGGATGTGCCCTTGTCTAGGAAGCACTTCAGCACTTGTTAAATCATTGGTGGATGTCAATCTAAATGGATGAAGATACTCAGTAAATTAGTATCAATAACAAAAACCCCACTCGGCGTCAAAGTCAGGATGTCCGATCTGTGGAAGCTAACCTAGTGAGGTTACATTGTATTCAAAGTGGGCGTGGCCAGGTGCCACCACACAATTATTCAGAGGCCCGCCCATATCCAGGTTCCGGACCCATCAATTGGTCTCCGAACTACCTTGCCAATCAAATTGAGGACGTTGTCGTCATCTCTGATCATCAGAGGACCAGGAATGTTTTTACGATTATCCCTCTGCTTGACGAATCAAGAATTCCCAACCGGGAACGGATCGAGATTACGTACTATGGTCAGAAAAACCAGAAGGTTCCCATAGTCATCTATCTGTCGGGACCACTACCGTATGAATCAGCTAAGGCAATCCCTTACGAATACGGTGCAACAACAGTCAAAAATGGAAAGGAAATTCCATTACCCTCCATCGTGAATATTGCAGACATCAGTCGTGTAACACGGAGTGGTAGAATCTTCAATAGAGGAGTTGGAGAGTCCAACAAAGAAAAGGAACTTCAGACAGAAGCTCCCGATCCATCAGTCGGTCAATCCAGTAATCCCGACCTTTCGAAAAATGATGATGTGATGCTGAAGCTCATCCAAAGGAGTGAATACAACATTGTCGATCAACATTTACAGACTCCTTCAAAGATCTCGGTATTATCACTGTTACTTAGTTCAGAAGCGCACAGGGAGGCTCTACAGAAAGTCTTGGAGCAAGCCTTTGTAGAACAGGATGTAACAATCAGACAGTTCGATAGTATTGTCTCTAACATCACTTCTTGCAATAACTTGGGATTTAGTGATGAGGAATTACCTGAAGAGGGTCGCCGTCATAACATGGCGCTCAATATCATAGTCAACTTCCAGGACGATGCTTTAGCCAGCGTACTGGTAGACACAGGGTCAGTCCTGAATGTTATGCCGAAGTCCACTTTGATGCAAATATCATTCAAGGGCCCTATGATGAGAACCAACGAGGTCGTTGTCAAAGGGTTCGACGGATCCAGAAAAACGATTATCGGCGAAGTTGACCTTCCCATAACTATTGGTCCTCACACTTTCCAAGTCACCTTCCAGGTCATGGACATCCGGGAAACGTACAATTGTTTATTAGGAAGACCTTGGATACATCAGGCTGGAGCGGTTACCTCGACCCTCCACCAAAAGCTAAAGTTCGCCAAGAACGGCCAACTCATCACAGTCTGTGGGGAACAGGCCTTGCTCATCAGCAATTTATCGTCATCCACTTATGTGGAACCAGAAGGGATAATTGGAACCCAGTTCCAAGCGCTTTCGCTACACAAGGACGATCAATCCGGAGGAGGAACTTCGATTTCCTCATGCAAAGATGCTATTAAAGCAGTCAAGAGTACCGATACAACAGAATGGGGACAGCTTGTCATTCCTACTAGCAATACAACAAAGAAGGGTCTTGGTTTTTCTGCAACCTCTACCCGGACAGCTGCTAATGATGAAAGTCTTCATCCCATTCAGGACTTCTTCCACAGTGGAGGTTTCCTTCACCCAGTGTCTCAAATAGTCCATGCTATCAATGAGGAGGATCCCTCCGACACAGATGAAGAATGGAAGTCCTATCTTAACGAGGAAGGTTATATGTCTCAGGAAGAGGTGCCTACGCCATTTTGCTATCCCGCACAGAGTCTGAGATTTATACCATGGTCAGATGTCGAAATGATATACAGAGGTTGTGATCCAGAAGGATGTCGTGCTCCGCCAAATTCATTAGAGGAGGATACTCTGATGAAAGACAACTTTGACCACAATTACTATGGCCCGATGGACGGTCTGCCAATGTGGCAGCCTTACCCAGGAAACTTGGGGCAAGAAAGTCAACTGAGTAATGAAACTCAGCTGAGCATCATTGAACAGAATACCTGTGTCCCCACCATGTCATGGGATTAACACTCAGGTCATTCAGAAACTACTCAGTACGACGATGAATTTGCAACGTATGTAGGACTAGATTTCATTAATTATGCTTTTCTCGAGGTCAACGTCATCGAGAGGGATGGCCCCTCCAGTTCCAAAGAAGTGTGGGACACCTTGGGACAACCAAGTGGAAAATACGACTATATGGTCAAGTACACCGCTCTCGAAAGCTCTCGTATCAGGCTCGAAGATATCCATCCAACTGGATGGGGAGATACAGCCGAGAGCACAAATGCTATGCAAAATGCAACAGAGGAATTCTCCTATGACAATTTTGCCTAGGAGACAGATCCCAATGATCCTGCTCCACCAGAAATCAGCGTTATTTCTGAAGACAAATCAAGGAAGGTTCCAGACTTTGTGATTCACCGAGGAGTTCACTGCCAATGGGTTGTTGTCGATGTTCCGAAGATTGTTCATAAGTCAAAGTAATTGTCGTCTTTAACCTTTCACCCTGCCCAGGTGAAATGGATGTTTCGATAGGGCACGCTTTCTGTAAATTTTCCCTCTTCACTTCACCCAAAGCGACAGAGTTTTGTTTTATAGGGCTGTAGTTTCAAGAATCGACTTGTTCATTAATAAAATAACGTCGTTCTGTAATTTCCGCATTTATTTTTGTTTTCTCTTTTCTCAGAAAATGGTAATCCTAAAAAACAATTCAAATTGAAACAAGCAGTAATAAAAAAAATACACTGCACACACTTTTGCATTCTCTCTATCTCTTCTAAACACGAATCATCACGTCATGCAGATTGCTTGTTTTAAACCCTGTTGAAACATACGATCCGATGCCTTCTCCCAACTTTGAGTTCCCGGTATTTGGGGCTGAAGAAGAAGTTGACAACAAAATTCTAGAAGAGATCTCCCGACTACTCAGACAAGAGGAAAGGTCTATTAAACCTCACAAAGAGCCGTTGGAAATGGTAAACTTGGGTTCAGAAAAAGAGAGAAAAGAAATCAGGATTGGGGCACTGCTCAGTCCAACTGCCAAAGAGAGTTTGATAAAGCTTCTCAAAGAATTCCCCGATGTATTCACTTGGTCCTATCAGGATATGCCAGGGTTGGATACCAGCAACGTGGAACATCACTTACTGTTAAGGTTAGAATGTCCGCCAGTAAAGCAGAGGTTGAGATGCACTCACCCGGACATGGCCATCAAAATCAAAGAGGAGGTACAGAAACAGATTGACGCGGGTTTCCTCGCTACGTCAGAATATCCTCAATGGTTAGCCAATATCGTACCCGTTCCGAAAAAGGACGGAAAGGTCAGAATATGTGTCGACTACAGGGATCTAAACAAGGCAAGTCCAAAGGACGACTTTCCTTTACCACATATTGACATGCTGGTTGACAGTACAGTAAAGTTCAAATTTTTCTCCTTCATGGATGGATTCTCGGGCTATAACCAGATCAAAATGGTGCCGAAAGACATGGAGAAAACTTCATTCATCACCCCATGGGGTACCTTTTGTTACAAGGTAATGTCGTTCAGTTTGAAGAACGCCGGGGCAACCTATCAAAGGGCCATGACTACTCTGTTTCATGACATGATACACAAGGAAATCGAAGTGTATGTCGATGATATGATTGCAAAATCTAAGATAGAAGAGGAGCATGTGACCCACCTGTCAAAACTATTTGAGCAGTTGAGAAAGTAAAAACTCCACTTGAATCCCAACAAGTGCACCTTGGGTGTCCGCTCAGAGAAACTCTTAGGGTTCATCGTCAGCCTGAAAGGAATTGAGGTTGATCCTGACAAGGTCAAGGCCATTCAAGAAATGCCTTCTCCAAAAATTGAAAAAAAAGTCAGAGGATTCCTGGGACATTTGAACTACATCTCCAGATTTATATTCCTCATGACTGCCACACGTGCGCCGATTTTCAAATTCCACAAAAAGAACCAGGACTGCGTTTGCACAGAAGATTGCCAAACCGCCTTCGATAGTATTAAGGAATATCTGTTGAATCCTCCGATTCTATCACCTCTAGTGGAAGGAAGACCACTGATCATCTACCTCACAGTCTTGGAAGACTCAATGGGGTGTGTACTTGGCCAACAAGACGAAACCAAACGGAAAGAGTCTGCCATTTACTATCTAAGCAAGAAGTTCACCGACTGTGAAACTCGGTACACTATGCTTGAGAAAACTTGTTGTGCTTTGGCTTGGGCAGCCAAACGTCTTCGTCAGTACATGATTCGCCACACTACTTGGTTGATCTCCGAAATGGATCCGATCAAGTATGTATTCGAAAAACCTGCTCTCACCGGAAGGATTGCCCGTTGGCAGATGTTGCTATCAGAATATGACATAGAGTACCACACTCAAAAAGCCGTTAAGGGGAGTATTTTAGCCGATTATTTGGCTCATCAACCGATTGACGATCAAGAATCAATCGGGTTTGACTTCCCAGACGAAGATGTCATGTATCTAAAGATGAAAGACTGCGACGAACCGCTACCCAGTAAAGGGCCAGAACCAGGTTCCCAGTGGGGACTTATCTTTGACGGAGCAGTTAATCATTATGGAAACGGAATTGGGGCAATAATTGTTACCCCTCAGGGTACCCACATTCCTTTCACCGCTCGATTTACGTTCAAATGTACAAACAACGAGTCCGAATACGAACCTTGTATTATGGGTCTCGAAGAAGCGATTGATTTAAGGATCAAAAACTTGGACGTATATGGCGACTCAGCCCTGGTTATCAATCAGATATAGGGAGATTGGAACACATACCAATCAGGATTATTTCCTTACAAAGATTATGCAAGAAGGTTGTTACCTTTCTTCAACAGAATCGAGTTTCATCACATCCCTCGTGATGAGAATCACATGGCTGACGCCTTAGCCACTCTCTCTTCTATGATTAGTGTATGTCAATGGACTGACCTACCTAAGATCGACATAATGCGCCTAGAATGGCCCGCTTACATCTTCACGATTGAAGCAGTCATAGACGAAAAACCATGGTATCACGATATCAAATGCTTCCTTCAGAAACACGAGTACCCACCTGGGGCACTAAGGAAGGACAGAAAAACCCTCAGAAGGCTAGCAGGTAGCTTCTTCCTGAGCGGTGATACACTTTATAAGCGGAACTTTGACATGGTCCTGCTCCGATGCGTAGACAGACCAGAAGCAAACATGCTGATAAAAGAAATTCATGAAGGGTCCTTTGGCACTCATGCCAATGGACACACAATGGCGAGAAAAATTTTAAGAGCAGGTACTATTGGTTGACAATGGAATCCGACTGCTACAAGTACATGAGGAGGTGTCACAAGTGTCAGATATACTCCGACAAAATTCATGTACCGCCAACGCATCTCAAAGTTCTCTCTTCCCCGTGGCCTTTTTCCATATGGGGAATCGATATGATTGGCATGATTGAGCCCAAGGCTTCAAACGGACATCGGTTCATCCTGGTAGCCATTGATTACATCACCAAATGGGTCGAAGCAGCATCATACGCTAATGTAACCCGACAAGTGGTGGTCCGATTCATCAAAAACAATATCATCTGCCGTTATGGTGTTCCAAGCCAGATCATTACTGATAATGGATCTAACTTGAACAATAAGATGATGAAAGAGTTGTGTACAAAGTTCAAGATCGAACACCATAACTCATCTCCCTACCGACCCAAGATGAACGGAGCGGTAGAAGCGGCTAACAAGAACATCAAGAGGATTGTTCAGAAGATGGTCGTAACCTACAAAGATTGGCACGAGATGCACGGTTATCGCACATCAGTCCATACTTCAACAGGGGCAACCCCTTTCTCTCTAGTATATGGCATGGAGGCAGTGCTTCCCATAGAAGTAGAGATCCCATCAATCCGGGTATTGATAGAAGCTAAGTTAACAGAAGCTGAATGGTGTCAAAGTCGACACGACGAACTAAATCTGATCGAAGAAAAGTGAATCATGACACTATGCCACGGTCAGTTGTATCAGCAAAGAATGAAGAGGGCGTTCGACAAAAAGGTCTGACCTCGCGTCTTCAGGAAAGGAGACCTTGTGCTCAAGAAGATACAATCATTTCTCACTGTTTCTCGGGGCAAATGGACTCCGAACTATGACGGCCCCTATGTGGTCACGAAAGCTTTCTCAGGCGGCACCTTGAGACTTGCAACCATGGACAGAGAGGGATTTACCTACCCCACAAACGTCTCAGTGGATTGAAAACCCGAAAGGGCGGTCCAGGCAAAAGTTAGAGACAAAATAAAAAAAAATCATCCCGGTGGATTGGAAACATCACAGTACAATCCAGGCAAAAGTTAGGGATAATGGCAAGTAACTATGTTCAAAAGAGGCAAGTCCCTCAGCAGCAGTTACACCATCCGTCAGAGGAAAAATCCAGTCAAGGTCATCTTCGACAGAAGCTCAGGATGTCTTGAATTCAAAGTTGCTAAAAGGATAGTGGTCGTTATGTTTCAACATAGCCCTTTTCCCTGTAAATTACCATTTTCTAACTTTGTAGATACTCTTTGGAATCACGCGTTTGGCTGATCTCCATCTTATCAATAAAATTTGAGCCCTTGTGCTTTTGTTTGTAATTCTCATTTGTTTTAGCTTTACAGAACGACATTTTAATATGATCAACGATTCTTGAAATAAAACAAAAATGAATTTACTTGTAAAACTTTTTCTGCTTTTAAAATAAAGATGGCAATTTCTTTTGACTGTTAAACATCAAAAGAACATCAATCGCTTCTCCAGAAGTAAGCGAACTTCAAAGTGGAGAATCAAAGTACTCCTTCTAACCCAGTACGCCTGAATGAAGGGATCAACTGTGTCAAAGACCTTGTTTCGTGTGACACGCCTAGGCCGAGTTCTTATCTCTTAATCCCGACCAACATAGTTCCCCGCGAGGACTACTTCTCCTAAGCAAGGTAGAATTGCTACTTTTGGACCAACAGTACTTCTTCGCCCCGCGATGGCCGAGTATCCAGTCATGTTCATCTTTTAGTTTGTATGTCGCGTCATTTTTGTCAGCATATACATACGTACATTATGCATTATTGATTTGCATTCGCATTCATATTGCATCACTATCACTCTAGTCGGTCTTGTCCCCTGGTGATAACAAGTCCTCTCAATCGAGTTGTCAAGTTTTTTCCTCGTCAGGAAGTGCTACGTCTGAACAATCTCTCTCCTCCAGTTTATTTCTGGATGGAAAAGCCCTCAGTCAACATCACTCTTCTCCATTGAAGATGATATCCTTGCTCTCCCGGATTAAGGAAAATCCCGAGAGAAAGCCTCCTAATAAAAGATTCGGTGGTACAACAGTTTTTCTTTGAAAAAACCGCTGATGAAAAGGTCACCAGCACCTCAAAATTGGATCACATCATATGGCGTTTCTCCGGGAAGATCCCGAGAAAAGTATGATGCAATATCCCCAAGCGTGAAAGCAGTCTCTCAAGAGACTCGTTTTCCCCAGTAGAGTCGGCAAATGGCGTCTCCAACAGAGAAGTTTGTGTACCTCTACAATTCAGACGAATGGGTTCCCCAGCAAGTCTGACATTAAAGCTTTTTTCGTCAAATGGCATCTCCCCAGGAAAATTCGGCGAGAAGTTTGAGGAAAACCGCTACGAATAACGTCCCTTGTCAATAAAGTTTATTGACAAAAGAAACTAAGACCAGTTCCTTGGTAGGAAACTAGGATCGAGGGAAAGTTTAAATCAAGAAACTAAGACCAGTTCCTTGGTAGGAAACCAGGATCGAGGGGAAGTTTAAATCAGAAACTGAGACCAGTTCCTTGGCTGAAAACCAAGATCGAGGGGAAGTTTACCTTTTCTAAGCATCATTGCTTAGCGAAAGAAGATGAATGCGTGAATTACCATTCATAGACGCCATCAAAATTTTGGGTATTCCGATATTTAATCCTCTTGCACCCCGAATGCCCGAACACCTTCGTCATTCGCACCTTCGGGTCCAAGAAGATTAAATAGGGGCATCTGTCATACCCCAAATTTTGACCACTAAGATTTCCCATCATTGTGCAAATCATCATCACAATATGGATGTACCTTTATGCCTCATCAATCTCCTCAAGGAATTATTGAGCATTCACCACAATCAAACTTAGGATTTCAAGCCCTCTCAGAGTTTTTAGACAAAGGATCAATCAAGAATTGACATGATCTTCAACTTGTCTAAACCTCTCAAACATCCACAATGGATCAAGAGGACTCCCACTTCAAGGATTAAGTACAAGGTTGCTCCCTTCCAGGTGGATCAAGCTTCAAGATCGCCAGTGTCACCAAATTAGGGTTTTGGTTGACCAGGGCCTCCAGATGGAAGTTTTCATCTGGGCATGAGCCAATGATTCAAAACATATCCTAATATACTCCATGGAACCTCATGGACCCAATCATCAAGTCAATTTGGCCTCAAGGGATGCATACATAAAAAATCAGAAATTAGGGTTTCTTGACCTAATTCACCCCTAAGTTGACTTTTGGGACAAATCATGAACCAAGACCTCAAGACATGATTTGAGGGTCTCTAATATACCATATTGATCCATTTGAAACAACGGATTGGTCCAAGAAGCTTGAGCAACAAGTTTCAATTTCATCTGAACCACAATTAGGGTTTTGCGAGAAAAGTCAACTGTAGCTTTGACTTTTGACTAGGACATGCTCCCAAACCCTAAGACATGATTCAATACACCCTATAACACACATGGAACATGTCCATCAAGTTTGATTTAGGTCAAGGACATGATTTCCAAAAGAATCGCACAGTTTGGAATTCATCTGACAAAAAGTCAACTGTGTACAAAAGTCAACTTTGACTTTTTGAGATTTTTCACGAAAATGGATTTTTAGCCCTAAAATGATGTTAATGTATGATTTGAATCATCATTCATCAAGAAAAATCAAAGAAAGTGGGATAACTTGTAAAAGGGGTAACCATAAAAACATAGAAAATTTTCTAAGTTATGAAATAAAGTGACAAAGGTACCAACTTTGAAGGATCATAACTCCTAAACCACAAAGCCATTTTTCCCATCCAAAGCTTGATTTGTAGATCTCATTGCCCTCTACAAATGCTTCATACTAATCTATGTCCAAATTCCTCATGGATTTTGAGTTATGGAGTGATCAAAATCAAGAAAAGTCACTTTGTTCCAACACTTAGTGAAAATTTCACTAAGTCAGAATCTGCCTTATTTTTTTTCCAAATGTAGGGGGATTTTTCACTTGGATCCAAAAGGTATCAAAACCAAATATGATCAGACAGTTGTTGTATCATATAAGGGCTTTCCAAAATGGCCAAGAACATCACCAAATTCAATTTTAGCTTTGAGATATGGTAGTGGCAAGATGCCTTGCGGAAATCTGCCAAGGCAAGGCAGATTTTTGCACTTTTGATCGATTTGCCAAAATCAGCCAATTCCAAGCCTTGTCATCACTTTGGACACATCTGAGGATTGAATCTAAAGGGTACATTCACTGACCCAAGCCTCCAAAGTCCTTGGAACAAGAAATAGTATGCCAAACCTAGAATTGCCTAAAAGTGGGACAAGACTCCAATTTTGGATTGGAGCATTCAATGGAAGCACCAAGGTGGCATGGACTGAACTATTAGCAACTGAATTCAGTCAAGACTTATCCAAGACCAAGGAGACCAGTAGCCTGTGCCCTAACCTCTAGTCAATTGCTAGAGGAGACTTGGATTTTCATTTGCCAACATTGGCCAACCCTACTCAGCAGTTGCCATTCATTATTCCTTGCAAAACAAACTTGTTCTACTATAAATAGAGCTCAATTGTGATCAGTTTAAGTACACCAAAGGCCTACAACACTTTCCTTTCTCAAAATCCACTTCTCACTCTCAAAAATTCCTTTCTTAGCAAGTCACTATCGGGTTTTTCAGAAGAGAGCAATTCCACTCAAACCAATCACACACACACACACACCCCTCACATACATCATATGGGAGCTGATCAAACACTTAAACAACATCTGGAACACTGATTTCTCAGAATCGCCAGTTAATTGCTCAAGGTTTTAACCAAGTTGCAGTTAAGATACCATGAAGTGATCCAGCCAATTTCCATCAAGTCCAAGCATTCAAACACACTCCATAGGGTGTAGGGAAGCTGTTCAAATCATCACAACTCATCTGTAACACCTCCAACTCAGAAATCACTTTGAACTTGCTGCCACGACCTAGAGGTAAGCCTAAACTTGGTCATCTCTTAATCTATGCATATTTCCTCGCACAATACTTTTGCCAAATGTTCATAATCATGCATGAAATGTTTCCCCTCAATTAATTGCTTTGTTTGAATCGGGTATCAAAATTCTCAGCCTTCATGCAGAAATTAAGGTTCTTGAGGTTTTGTCTTTATTTTTTATTCCATGTTTAATATAAATGAAATTAAGTACCATAGACATGATCGTGAGGTTGAGACGAGCAGATTGGTATGTGGATTGCATGATATAATCAAGTATTCAGTGAGATTGGAGATAAAATGCAAATCTGGGCAAAACCCAAAAGACCCGCGCGTGTTCTTGGGGTGTTCTTGGCGCCCTTTTTGAAAATTCAAATATTTGAATTTTGTGATTTTATTTAATTGATTCAAAAATTAATTTCTCTATGAGTTTTAATGATTTTGAGTTGATTCTTTTTTTAATAATTCACAAAAATGTTAAAATATTTTATTTTCCCAAAAAATCCCAAAAATATTATTTATTTCATATAATTGATATTTTTGCAAAGAATTAATGTTTTAATTGTTTTTGACATTTAAAATATTTTTTCCTTATTGATTTTGCAAATTTAAATGATTTCTAATCATTTTTTAGGGCAAAACTTGATTTATGAAGCATTAATCCAAGATCAAAATTTGTTTTCCACATGTTAAACAATTTTGATCGTTTTAATTGAATATTTTATTCAATTAAAACACATTTTGAAAACAAATTAGGGTTTTTGATTAATTCAACCCTCATAAATCATTTTTAAACCTTTTAGGCCTCTAATAAAGTGTAAGACCCAAGCCTTTTTGTAAAATAACCTTTCATGGGCCTCACTTATTGTATAAGTCCCTCCGGGTATTTTCAAAAACCTCGGCGTAATCGTCGTTTTGAACACAAATAACCTTGGGCCTACCCTCGAGTAGTAAGACCCATTCTTCTTTTTAAAACTCTATGGGCCTCTCCTCGAGCTATAAGACCCATTCAAAACTTTTGGGCCTCTTAAGAGGGTGTAAGACCCAAACCCCCTTGTACAAACTATTTTGGGCCTCACTTATTGTATAAGTCCCTCTGTACAAGTAAACGGCGCGATCGTCGCCTTTTAAAAAAATCAATTGGGCCTCTCCTCGAGCTATAAGACCCATTCAAAACTTTTGGGCCTCTTATAGAGTGTAAGACCCAATCCCCTTTTAACCAAAACAACTTTTGGCCTCAGATATTGTATAAGCCCCTTTGCGTTAAAAGAAAATCTCAGCGCGATCGTCATTTTAAACGAAAAATCATCTGGGCCTACCTTCGCGTTATAAGCCCCCACTCTTTTTCTTTAAATCTTTTGAGCCTCTTGAGAGAGTGTAAGACCCATCCCTTTGTACAGAAAACATTTTTTGGGCCTCAGTCACTCGTATAAGTCCCTCTGTACAAATTCAACAGTGCAATCACTGATAAAACCCTGGGCCTCTCCTTTAGCTATAAGCCCCAAATCTTTCTTTTCAAAGCAATTTCTCCTTTGATTTTGAAATATACTGTTGTTTTCAATCTTTCTTTGTTGAACAACTAACCAAGCAGCATGGAAGCTCTACAACCGAGTAAGTGTTTATAAGCTTTCATTTACTGCTTTTATATACATATAACTGTATTGTGGGGCTGTTTCGCAGTAAGTCTTCTTTCATAAACTCATATCGACTGTGTAACAATAGTATAGATATTTAGAGTTTCCCCGGCAACTACGTCTAGCACTAGGTAAAGCGTTTTGATCACTCTTAGAAATAGACGAAACTAGATCCCCATAGGATTACCAGACACAGCCTTCCCTCCTCTTGGGGTTAAACAATATGGAGATGTGAAAGGCAGATTCTTTTTGAACCCTTACTCAGACTGTCATTCGTAGACATTGTCAAGAAACTCTACTCCCCAGAGATGATCTTTTCTCCGTGAATGGCATCTCTTGAGTTTCTTCCAAATTCTCGAACTTTCCTGGCTTGATCTATTCTTTGTGAATAACCTGTCTTGAATTTCTCGGGGTTTGGGGACCCACAGGCTTCTTAAAAGCACCCTTAGGAATTGTCAAGAAACTCTACTCCCTAATATATATACTGCTTTTCCTAATTGCTATACATGTTTATTTTTCTGCTAATGGGAATGCGGGTGATGCCGTATGTGGAAAGATTGAGTATACACTTAAGATAAGTGATGGCGACGGGGTCGACCATCAACCTCAGTGGAGGCTGACCAATGCAACCCATTCTCTCACCTAGACAATGGGCCGATTGTTAAGTCTGAGAAGCTGAGGAGCCAAACCCTTTTGTAGTGCGGAAACTATCGGGAATAGTTGTTACTCGATCCTACCCTCATTTGAGGCTGGTGATCTAATCTCGGTGAATGGCACTTACTCTAAGATTGCTCTACAACTCGCTGGCGATCCGCTTGTTGTTTTGCTTTCCTGGGAGGAGCTGATGATAATGAGTACAGGTACAAAAATCACCCTAGTATAAACCTTTGGGGATGGGTAGAGCCTTGACTTCATGACAACGACCCTTTGACCCCATGTTTGTTCTATGTTTTTGTGTGCTGCATTCATGCATTCATTTAAAAAACATTAAAACATTCAAAAAACCTTCTCTTCTAGTCTCTCTGTTTTCCAAATTAAACTAAGACTGTGATTGCAAATATCAGAGAAAAGGATTGCACTAATGGATTTTGGTAGAAGGAGAACCCATGCGTATACCTTTAAGGTTCCAAAGTTAGAAGATTTGAGAAGGTTAGCGAGGATGATCACTAACCCTGAGGCTTTCAGAGCCAAGCATGGAGGTTTGCTACCACTGTTAAGAGTCCATTTGATTGAGGGAATCATGGATGCACTCATTCAGTTTTACGATCCGGTTTATCACTGTTTCACATTCCCGGATTACCAACTAGCACCAACGCTGGAGGAGTATTCTCATCTGATCGATCTACATATCACTGATCGAGCTCCATTTTCTGGACTGGAAGAAATTCCAAAGAATCAGACCAAAGCAAGAGCAATTCATTTGGACGAGTCGGAGGTCAGGACTCACATGACCGCTAAGGGTGGCATCCAAGGTTTGCCAGCCCAGTTCTTGACAAAGAAAGCCCTGTATTTTGCCAGTATAGGAAACATCACTGCTTTTGAAAGCATCTTTGTCTTGCTCACCTACGGGTTATTTTTGTTTCCCAACATCAATAACTTCGTCGATATTAACTCCATTAAGGTTTTTCTTATCGAAAACCCTGTGTCGACTTTGCTCGCAGATGCGTATCATTCTGTACACTTAGGAAATTTGTACAGTGGAGGGGAGATCACATGTTGTGTACCTCTGCTTTATAAATGGTTTATCTCTCACTTGCCCAAGTCTGCTGCTTTTTGGGATTGCAAGAGTGCTTTACGTTGGTCGCAGAAGATCATGTCTCTTACCAACTCTGATATAGATTGGTGTAATAGGATCTATGATGGAATCAGAATCATTAATCGTTGTGGAAACTTTCCCAACGTACCCCTTATAGGAACTAAGGGAGGAATCAACTATCATCTAGTTCTCGTTCGTCGTCAATTTGGATACCCGATGAGACACGTCCCACGGGGTGTTCATCTGGAAGGTCTTTTCTTCAAAGAGGGAGAAAATGACAGAGCACTAAAGATGGAAATAGTGAATGCTTGGAAACAGGTTCATAAGAAAGGACGAGAGTCTCTAGGAAAACCGGACTGTGTCTCGGTGGAGCCTTATCTCCATTGGGTACAAACTAGAGCTCTCAAGCTAAAAATGCCTTATCCTCATTACGGAATTCTTCCGCCAAGGGAATCTGTCATGTATTTCATGACTGAAACTGAAAAGCTTCAGGTTACTCTCAACAAAGTTCAAAGGGAGAGAAGGTCTTGGAAGAACAAGTACCGCACCCTCGACGTAGAGTGCATCAAAATACAGCAACTACTGAAAGATAAGGATGCTCTGATTGAAATTTTGGAGCAACATGCTGTAGAGAATCAAGATGACCAAAGGAATATGCTCACTCCTTTCATTTGGAAAAGGAATGACAACCCGAAAACGGCCCAAGAGCCCCGGTCATAGAAAAGGAAGATACCAGAATCAGCACCCGATTTCTCTTCAGAGAGGACTCGGGACCCATTAGCTTAGGTTTCTGTTTTTGCACTTGGTAATCTACTGTATTTCCATTTCTGTAATCCTTTGAATTTCAATAAAAAGGGGTTTCCCCACCGTTTGATATTTGCAATCTAATTGTCGAAGTTTATTTTGATTAAACCAAAAAACAATTAATATAATCATTGCATTCATCATTCTCACATCACAAATTCTTCTTCCCTACGAATCTCACGTTTGTGTCTCGATTCTAGAGTCAAACTGTCTCATTCGTATAATACTCGGGCCAATCGTCAGAAAAGGATGGATGATCTCGAGGAAGAAAACAGAGAGTTGAAAGAAGAGATCGACGCTCTAAGAGAAGATATGAGAAAGCTTCGTAACGACATGCAAGCCATGGCAGAAGCTCAGCTACAAAGAACTGCGATCTTAGAGATCACCTCAACTCCCATAGTGGAGAAGTATGATCCTAGGTATCAAATACCGAAAGATCGTCCTTGGGGCATGCCTGTTAACTATATCCCGAAAGGATATGTTCCGCCGATCACTGAAGATCAGGGTATCACAACAGAAGCCGCTAGGCCTGAAGGTTACAAACTTCGGGAAAGCGAAGATGCCAGGGGCATACTGAAGACTCCTGAAGGTTACAAACTTCGGGAGACACCAAGATTTACTACCGTAGTCACGGTACCACCCCCTGTGGTGCACACTGTCTCGGAAGGACAAATTTCACCAATACCTGCTGGTAAAAAGGAAACTATGTTTGACAGAATGGATGAATTCCAGGAGCAGTTCCTGGAAATGCAGAAAGAACTGCAAGCCATCCGCGATCAGGATCTATTTGGAGAGGACGCCGCAGACCTCTGCTTGGTCCCCAATGTGAAAGTTCCGCACAAATTCCAAGTGTCCGACTTTGAAAAATACAAGGGTAACTCTTGCCCTCAGAGCCATCTGGTGATGTACGCTCGGCGGATGTCAGCTCAGACGGAGAATCAGGACCTACTGATTCACTACTTCCAGGATAGTTTAACCGGTGCCGCATTAAAATGGTACATGGGTTTAAACCGTACTACGATCAGTACATTCAGAGATCTTGGTACTGCCTTCGTCCAACAATACAAATACACTTTGGACATGGTACCCAACAGAGATCAACTCAGATCAATGTCGCAAAAGGACAAGGAAACCTTTAAGGAGTATGCTCAAAGGTGGCGTGAAATTGCCGCTCAAATTTGTCCGCCTCTTGAGGAAAAAGAGATGACAAAAATCTTCTTAAAGACCTTAAGCTCATTTTACTATGACCGAATGGTTGCCAGTGCACCCAGTGATTTCACCGAGATGGTCGGCATGGGTGTACGTCTTGAGGAAGCCATTCGAGAAGGACGTTTGGTAAAAGACACTAGATCGACGAGCGGTACTAAAAAATACGGTAGTGCTCTCCCTAAGAAAAAAGAGCAAGATATCGGGAATATCTCTCTCAGAAAGCAAAGGCGACGATATCAACCAGTAGCTACTGTGACTCCTGCTATCAGCCCTACACCTATTCCTACGTATCAACCTCAGGTTGCGCAGAGCCAACCTGATCAGCAAAGGACACAACAACCTCTTCAGCAGGCTCGTCCTCCATATAACAACAACCGTACAACGCGGCCACCAGGATTTGATCCTATACCCGTAACGTACGCAGAGCTGTTTCCATTAATGCTAGCCAAGAGGCACATTCAGACTAAGTCTCCTCTTACAGTACTGGAAAATCTGCCTTTTTGGTTTAAGGTGGATCAAACTTGCCCTTATCATCAAGGAGGTTCAGGGTATAACATTGAGAATTATCTCAATTTTAAGTCCGACGTGCAAAAACTTGTTAGGAGTGGGGTCTTATCTTTCAAATATACAAATCCTAATGTTCTCAAAAACCCGCTGCCTCAACACGAGAAAGCTGCAGTCAACCTAATTGAGAAAGAGACTAACAATGTCTATCAAATTCACGATGTACTCTTGTTAAAGACCAATCTGGTCAAGATGCATTGTAGACAGAGTGGATATGGCCATGTGCCACCTCATAAAGGTCAGAATGTGTGTCGATTATAGAGATCTGAACAAGGCTAGTCCAAAGGACGACTTTCCTTTACCACACATTGACATGTTGGTTGACAGTACAACAAAGTTCAAATTTTTCTCCTTCATGGATGGATTCTCGGGCTATAACCAGATAAAAATGGCGCCGAAAGACATGGAGAAAACTTCGTTCATCACCCCATGGGGTACCTTTTGTTACAAGGTGATGCCGTTCGGTTTGAAGAACGCCGGGGCAACCTATCAAAGGGCCATGACTACTCTTTTTCATGACATGATACACAAAGAAATCGAGGTATATGTTGTGATATGATTGCAAAATCAAAAACAGAGAGTGAGCACGTTGAACATCTGTCAAAATTGTTCGAACGTCTAAGAAAATTCAAGCTCCGCTTGAATCCTAACAAGTACACCTTCGGTGTCCGTTCAGGGAAACTATTAGGGTTCATCGTTAGCCAGAAAGGAATTGAGGTTGATCCTGACAAGGTCAAGGCCATTCAAGAAATGCCTTCTCCGAAAACTGAAAAATAAGTCATAGGATTCCTGGGACGTTTGAACTAAATCTCCAGATTCATATTCCTTATAACCGCAACAGGCGCGCCAATCTTCAAACTGCTCATGAAGATACAATCATTTCTCACTGATTCTCTGGGCAAGTGGACTCCGAATTATGACGACCCTTATGTGGTCACAAAAGCTTTCTCAGGCGGCGCCTTGAGACTTGCAACCATGGACGGAGAGGAATTTGCCTACCCCACGAATGTTGATGTAGTCAAGAAATACTTCGCCTAAACTAAACAAAAATGTCTCGGTGGATTGAAAACCCGAAAGGGCGGTCCAGGCAAAAGTTAGAGACAAAATAAATCATCCCGGTGGATTGGAAACATCATAGTACAATCCAGGCAAAAATTAGGGATAATGGCAAGTAACTATGTTCAACAGAGGCAAGTCCCTCAGCAGAAGTTACACCATCCATCGGAGGAAAACTCCAGTCAAGGTCATCTTCGACAGAAGCTCAGGATGCCCCGAATTCAAAGTTGGTAGAAGGATAGCGGTCGTTATGTTTCAACGTAGCCCTTTTCCCTGTAAATTACCATTTTCTAACTTTGTAAATACTCTTTGGAATCACGCGTTTGGTTGATCTCCATCTTATCAATAAAATTTGAGCCTTTGTGCTTTTGTTTGTAATTCTTATTTGTTTTAGCTTTATAGAACGACGTTGTTAACATGATTAACGATTCTTGAAATAAAACAAAAATGAATTTACTTGTAAAACTTTTTTTGCTTTTTTAAAATAAAGGCGGCAATTTCTTTTGACTGTTAAACATAGAAAGAACATCAATCGCGTCTCCAAAGGTAAGCGAACTTCAAAGTGCAGAATCAAAGTACTCCTTCTATGCCAGTGCGCCTGAATGAAGGATCAACAGTGTCGGATGCAACTATTCCATCTGACATCTTCAGTAGAGTGCTTATCTCCTAAGCCCGACCAACGGTATTCCCCATAGGGACTATCTCTCCTAAGCAAGGTGGAATTGCTATTCTGAACCAACGATACTTACACGCCCCGCGTTGGCCGAGTATCCAGTCATGTTCACCCGTCAGTTTGTATGTCACGTCAGTTTTGTCAGCATATACATACATACATCATGCATTATTGATTTGCATTCACATTTCATATGCATCACCATCACTCTAGTCGGTCTTATCCCCTAGTGATATGAGTTCTCTCAACCGAGTTGTCAGCCCTTTCCTCGTCAGGAAGGGTTGCGTCTGAACAATCTCGCCTCTAGTTTATTTCTGGATTGAAGTTGGCCCTCGACCACTTTGATAACTTGAACCTCTGAAAAACCAGAGGAATCTTCAGTCGACATCACTCTTCGCCATTGAGGATGATATCCTTGCTTTCCCGGATTAAGGAAAATCCACAGAGAAAGCCTCTTAATCAGGAAATTCGGCAGCATGCCAATTTCGCTCCGAAAAGATCGTTGATGAAAAGGTCATCGGCACCTCAAAATTGGACCCCATCATATGGCATTTCTCCGGGAAGATCCCTAGAAAAGTATGATGTAAGATCCCACGCAAAAGCAGCCTCTCAAGAGACTCGCTTTCCCCAGATAGAGTCGACAAATGGCGTCTCCAACAGAGAAGTTTGTGCAACTCTACAACTCAGACGACTGGGTCCCCCAACGAGTCTGACATCAAAACTTTTTCCTTCAAATGGCATCTTCCCAGGAAAATTCAGCGAGAAGTTTGAGGAAGACCGCTACGCATAGCGCCCCTTGTCAATTAAGTTTATTGACAAAAGAAACAAAGACCAGTTCCTTGGTAGGAAACCAGGATCGAGGGGAAGTTTAAATCAGAAACTAAGACCAGTTCCTTGGTAGGTAACCAGGATCGAGGGGATGTTTGTTTCAGCAACTGAGACCAGTTCCTTGGTAGGAAACCAGGATCGAGGGGAAGTTAACAAGAGAAACTAAGACCAGTTCCTTGGTAGGAAACCAGGATCGAGGGGAAGTTTATTGACAAAAGAAAACTGAGACCAGTTCCTTGGCTGAAGACCAGGATCGAGGGGAAGTTTACCTTTTCTAAGCATTATTGCTTAGCTAAAGAAGATGAATGCGTAAGCTACCATTCATAACCACCATCAAAATTTCGGGTATTCCGATATTTAATCCTCTTGCACCCCGAATGCCCGAATACCTTCGTCATTCACACTTTCGGGTCCAAGAAGATTAAATAGGGGCATCAGTCATACCCCAAATTTTGACCACTAATATTTCCCATCATTGTGCAAATCATCATCACAATATGGGGGAACCATCTTATTTCAGCAGTCTCCCCAAAGACGGGTGAGCATCCACTGCAATCAAATTTAGGGTTTCAAGCCCTCTCTGAGTTCTTAGCCAAAGGATCAATCAAGGAATGACATGATCTTCAACTTGTCTAAACCTCTCAAACATCCACAAATGATCAAGAGGACTCCCATATCAAGAATTAAGCACAAGAGTGCAACATTTCAAGTGGATCAAGCCTCAAGTTCATCTAATCCAAAGTCAACTGATGCAGAAAGTCAAAGTTTGACTTTTGGTCAACTTTGAGCTTCACAAGCCATTATTCAAGAAAATATGATGGATGATTTAATTTGATCAAATTTAAATCAAGAAATCATGCAAAATTGCAAATCTGATCAAATTGAAAGAAACTTAGAAATTTTTTCTAAGTTAAAATCATGTTCAAGTGCACAACTTTTCAAGGTTGTAACTATTGACCCAAGCATCCATTGGTTTTGCGTAAGGGCTACTTTTAAAGTGGGTATTTGATACTTCAACATTGTAGAAGGAATCAACTCAAAATATCATAAGGATTGAAAGATATAAGTGATCAAAGTTGGGAATTCTTAATGTCCAATGTTCTGACATTTCATAGAACATCATTAATATTTTTCTAGCAAGAATGTCCCAACTTCAAGGATGTTTTTCTCCATGATCCAAGTTGATTCAGGAAAAACCCTGGGAATGAAAGTTGAAGTACGTCATCTCACCTTTCCAGAAATTCCTAGAAAGCTAATTTATCATTCTCGAGCAGGAAGTTATGGACTTTACAAGAAGGCTTGCTGCAGCTGTTTTTTTAGGACAGATTTTGTGCACTTTTTCTTGTGCCACACAATTTTCAAGCTTTGTCACCATGCAAGACAAGCATCAAAGATGCAATTCACTTCAACTCAAAATATCATAGTGGATTAAAAGAAACAAGTGATTAAAGTTTGGAATTATTAATGATCAAAGTTGTCAAATGTTTCAACATTTCATAGGACATCATTAATATTTTTCCAGCAAGAATGTCCCAACTTCAAGGATGTTTTTCCCCATGATCCAAGTTGATTCAAGCCAAACCTTGAACAACAAAGTTGAAGTACGTTGTCTCAGCTTTCCAGAAAGTTGTAGAACATCCTTGTAGCATACTCGAGCAAGGAGATATGATTTTTGCAAAAAACATTGATAAAGCAGAATTTTCATGACAGTTTTTAGGACAGATTTAATCACACAAGTTCAAGGTCATTTTTGACAACTTTACAAGTCTTATCTTCACAAACCTTGAACATCAAAGTTGAATTACGTTATCTCAGCTTTCTAGAAAGTTGTAGAATGTCCATGTAGCATACTCGAGCAGGGAGTTATGAATTTTACAACAGGGCTTGCTGCAGCTGATTTTTAAGACATGTTTCAGGACAGATTTGCACATTTATTGTGTCACACGAATTTCCAAGCCTTGTCATCACTTTGGACACCTCTAAGGATCAAATCTAAAGGGGACAATCACTGAGCCAAGCCTCCAAAGTCCTTGGAACAAGAAGTAGCATGCTATTCCTAAAAATCCCTAAAAGAGGGACAAGACTCCAATTTTGGATTGGAGCATTTAATAGATGCTTAGAGGTGGCATGGACTGACACATTTGCAACTGAATTCAGTCAAGATTCCTCCAAAAAGTAGGGAACCAAAGCTCTGTGCCCTAACCTCTATTGACTAGAGGAGACTTGGATTTTCATTGGCCAACATTGAACAAACCTCTGCTGCAGTTGCCATTCACTATTGCTGCGAAAACAAACTTGCTCTACTATAAATAGAGCTCATTTGTGTTCAGTTTGAGTACACCAAAGCCATCAAACAGATGCTTTCCTCAAAATCTCTTCTTTCACCTCAATCTTGCCTTCCAAAGCAAGTAATTCTGAGATTTTGAGTTAGAGAGCAATTCCACTCAAACTGATCACACACACACACCTCATATATATCATATGTAAGCTGTGCAAACTATCACAAGTGACCTGTAATCACAAAATCACAAAGTCACTTCTCAAAACCTCAAAATGGCACTTTTTTTTAATTTTTCAAGCCTTGTCTTGATTCAGTCACTTTCCAAACCAGATAAAACCTCAAACACACTCCAAGTATCATCCTTGAATTGTCCCAAATGGTTCCAAACATTTGGAACACCATTTGAGAGAGTTGCTATTTTGGTCACTTTTAACCCCTTTTGCAAGAAAGGGACAGTTTGTGTTTTTGCAGGTACCAGTTGATTCCAATCATCCTAAAAGCTTCTAAGGGATCATTTGAGTGTGTCTAAAGCATCAAATCATTTCTAGAACAAGAGGCTTGACAGATTGCACAAAAACTCCAAAAAGCTCAAAAAGAGGTAAGCATCACAACTTGGAATCCTTGAAATCATGCATTGCTTTGAAGTCCACTGATCATACACATCTCATACATGTTGTATATGTTGTGTTTGGGCTAATTCACCGTATAATCCATGCCTGTATCAAAGTGTAGCACAGAAAATGCAATTATAGGTCCTTTTCAAAACCACTATCGGGTTTTGAGGAGGGAGTGTGATATGAAAAAACTACCACCACCATTGGATTCCTTGTGAAATTATGGGCCAGATGCATATAAATTTTGTCTCAAACCATTGAGATTTGAGAAAGTTATGGGTGTTGGAAGTTTGATAAAAAAGATGTTGAAAACTCATGAAAGATGTCGAATGTGATGTTGTGACATCTTTCCTCTTTTTCTTAGTTTATCTTCAAAACTCAACCAATTCTTTTACATAGCAAAAATCATCATTTTTCAAATCTGTTTTACACACTTCTTATTCATACTCCAAAATATTTTATTCCACAAAAAATTAGTTTTATATTATTTATTTAATATAATTAGTATTTTTGTGAATAAAATCCTTTTTATTGTTTTTAAAACATTTTAAAAGTGAATTCTCATATTGAAAATCAAGACCAAATGAATTTTATTTCATCTTGTGATTAAAACATCATTTTTCAAACCCCAACCAAAAATCACAAGTTGCTTATTTGGTATTTTTATCATTTTGTATTGATTTTCTTTTAAGAATTTACTTTTAAAATGATAAAATTAGGATTTCTTCGATTTTCACCATCATAAATCTTATTCAAAACTCTTGGGCCTCTATTAGAGTGTAAGACCCAACCCCTTTTGTACAAAAAATATTTGGGCCTCATTCGTTGTATAAGTCCCTCTGTACATTTTTAAATAAACGACGCGATCGTCGCCAGTTTAAAATTAACCATCTGGGCCTCTCCTTGAGCTATAAGACCTATTCAAAACACTTTGGGCCTCTAATAGAGTGTAAGACCCAATCCTTTTTTTGACCAAAATCATTTTTGGGCCTCAGTGTATTGTATAAGTCCCGATATCGTCAAAAAAAAACGGCGTGATCGTCGCCTTTTCAAAATAACCTTGGGCCTACCCTCGAGTAGTAAGACCCATTTCAAAACTTTTGGGCCTCTAATAGAGTGTAAGACCCAATCCCCTTTTAACCAAAACAGTTTGGGCCTCACTTATTATATAAGTCCCTCTGCGTTACAAGAAAATCTCGGCGCGATCGCCATTTCAAAGACAAACTTTGGGCCTACCCTCGTGTTATAAGCCCCACTCTCACTCTCTTAAAACTTTTTGGGCCTCTTGAGAGAGTGTAAGACCCATCCCTTTGTACAGAAAACCTTTTTTGGGCCTCAGTCACTTGTATAAGTCCCTCTGTACAAATTCAAACAGTGCGCTCACTGATAAAACCCTGGGCCTCTCCTTGAGCTATAAGCCCCAATCTTTCTTTTTCAAAGCACTTTCTCCTTTGATTTTGAATTATACTGTTGTTTTCAATCTTTCTTTGTTGAACAACTAACCAAACAGCATGGAAGCTCTACAACTGAGTAAGTGGTTATTGCTTTCATTTACCGCTTTCATATACATATAACTGTATTGTGGGGTTGTTTCACTGTAAGTCTTCTTTCATAAACTCATATCAACTGTGTAATAATAGTATAGATATTTAGAGTTTCCCCGGCAACAAAGTCTAGCATTAAGCCTGTTGATCACTCTTAGAAATAGTCTAAACTAGATCCCCATAGGATTACCAGACACAGTCTTCCCTCCTCTTGGGGTTAAACAATATGGAGATATGAAAGGAAGCATTCCCTATGAAACCTTTCATAGACTGTCACCTTTAGAAGTTGTCAAAGAAACTCTATTCCCCAGAGATGATCTCTTCTCCGTGAATTGCATCTCTTGAGTTTCTTCCAAATTCTTGAACTTTCCTGACTTTGATCTATTCTCGGTGAATAGCATTGCCTTGAATTTCTTGGGGTTTAGGGACCCACAGGCTTCTTAAAAGCATTTGTCAAGAAACTCTATTCCCCAGAGATGATATTTTCTCCGTGAATGGCATCTCTTGAGTTTCTCCCAAATTCTCGAACTTTCCTGACTTGATCTATTCCTTGTGAATAGCTTGCCTTGAATTTCTCAGGGTTTGGGGACCCATCGGCTTCTTAAAAGCATCGGCCTCCTCTTGGGGATCGTACAAGGACCCACAGGCTTCCTAAAAGAAACCCCGCCTCCTCTTGGGCTTAGTACAAGGACCCTACGGCTTCTTAGAAGTATTCACAACCTCCTTTTAGGCTTCGTATAATGATCTCTTCCTCCGGGAATGATAGCCTTCTCTTGGGCTTCCTACAAGGACCGATCGACTTCTTAAAAGTTTCCAGCCTCCTCTTGGGCTTCGTACAAATTGTCCCGATGACCTCCTAGAGGTATAGGAACAGAACCTAGTCAACTTCACATAACAGTCTTTTCAAAGAGTCTACTATTGTTTCTCAAAGCATAGTACAGAAGATGAAACTCTAGACCTGGATAGTCTAATCTACTTGAGTCTCAAACACATTCTCAAGTGACCCCTTCGTTAAATAGGAAGAAAACCCGTAGACACGAACAGTCTCAATACCCTTCGGATTTCCCGCTTCCTTAAAGAACAGGAATAACCCGGATCCTTAAAACAAATCCTTGAGTACAGTGTTGCTCATATAAGAACTGATTTTCTCTTTAAAATCAGCATATTGGACCTGTCACTCAACTGAAACAGTAACCATAGCCTCCTCTTAGGCTTTGTATAATGATCCTTCTCCAGTGAAGTTAGCCTCTCTCTTGGGCTTTGTACAATGATTCTCCCCAGCGGAGTCAAACAACGTTTAGCCTCTTTCTCGGGCTTTGTACGAGACACATAAGGGACTCCCTCGTTGAGTCAATCACCTATTTCGCCTCCATCTCGGGCTTCGTATGAGATACAAAAAACTCTCTTGTTGAGTCAAATAGCCTCCATCTCGGGCTTTATACGAGATACCAAAAGATTCCATCGTCGAGTCAAAAGCCTTTTCGCCTCCATCTCGGGCTTTGTACGAGATACAAAAACACTCTCTTGTTGAGTATAAAAGATCCTCTTGTAGGATCAACCCCTTTTAGCCTCTCTCTGAGGCTTTGTACGAGACACATATCAGCCTCCTCTTAGGCTTTGTATAAGAAAACCACTGGTTAATACAATTAACCTTTTAGCATCAAAGCTGTGCCTCGTTCACAGTACACAAACATCAACAACTCCTTCCCCTTAATCTAATTGCTGTAAGCGGAAAGCCTCTGGATCATCTATATCCATGCCACTGTCCCTCTTTTAGCATGAGAAATTCCTAAGGAAAGATGTCATTGCTCTACACTGAGTTAAAGTCTTCTCCTTCAGGTTAAAACCCCCTATAAAGGAAATTATGGCATTGCCGGATCTGCGTATCCCGGTTAAAGTAATCCTCCCTTTATAAATCAGTCAACCAACAGTTGTGACAAACAGACCTCTTTAGATATGACCAATTATCTCTAAAGTCACACCTTTTCAGCTCATATCTTGGGCTTTGAACAAGATACAAACCACTTTTCGCTTCACGTCTTGGGCTTTGAACAAGACACCAAAAACACCCATTTCCTCCCATAGAATAGGAGGAACTACGAACGCTCTGATTTCCCTGTTTCGGTAAACGGGAATACGTAGGCATAAGATTGAAAGGAAAATCTTAGCGAGCACACTAAACAAAAAACCAAAATCCCATACTCTCATCAAAAGCATCAGTCCTAACATCCTAACCCTTGTTCCCCACTAGAAAGTCCTAGAAAGAAAGAAAACTGTATTGGCGAAAATACAAATAACCAGTACAAGGGCCCCCCACATTGATAGCATTCGTAACCTAACAGACCGCTGTTTAAACTCAGTATACAAAGCAGGGTTAATTGGAGACATCTATTTCCTTTCCTTATACAGCTCACAATAGGATAAAAAATGAATCGACCTGTAGTAAACTCAACCACATAGAGCGACCAGCACTTAAGAACCGCGTCCAAAATCGCTCGCTACATGAACGAGGCACAACTTTGATGCTAAAAGGTTGATTGGATCAACCAGTGGTTTTCTTATACAAAGCCTAAGAGGAGGATAAAAGGTTTTCCTTATACAAAGCCTAAGAAGACGCTAAAAGGGAGTTAACTCAACAAGAGAGTCTTTTATGGTATCTCGTACGAAGCCCGAGATGGAGGCTAAAAGTTTTATAATCAACAAGGGAGTGGTTTGTGTCTTGTACAAAGCCCAAGACGGAGGCTGAAGAGGGTTGACTCTACAAGAGAGTCTTTTATACTCAACAAGAGAGTGTTTTTGTATCTCGTACGAAGCCCAAGATAGAGGCAAAAGGAAGTTTTGACTCAACAAGAGAGTCTTTTTTGTATCTCGTACGAAGCCCGAGATGGAGGCTAAAGTGTTTTGACTCAACAAGAGAGTCTTTTTGTATCTCGTACGAAGCCCGAGATGGAGGCTAAAGTGTTTTGACTCAACAAGAGAGTCTTTTTGTATCTCATATGAAGCACGAGATGGAGGCAAAAGAGGGTACTGTTTCAGTTGAGTGGCCAGTATATGGGTTCAAAGAGAAAATCAGTTCTTATGTGAGTAACACTGTACTCAGGGATTTTGATTCGAGGATCAGGGATATTTCCTTTTCTTTGAGGAAATGGGAAATCCAAAGGGTATTGAGACTGTCCGAGTCTACGGGGTTCCTTCCTATTCTTGAAGGGTGCTTGAGAATGTCTTTGAGACTCAAGGAAATTAGACTGTTCAAGTCTAGAGTTTCATCTTTTGTACTATGCTTTGAGAAACAGTAGTAGACTCTTGGAAAGACTGTTCTATTAAGATGACTGATTTCTGTTCCTATACCTCTAGGAGGTCGTCGGGACAATTTGTACGAAGCCCAAGAGGAGGCTGGAAACTTTTAAGAAGTCGGGGGACAATTTGTACTAAGCCCAAGAGCAGGCTATCATTCTCGGAGGAAGAAATCATTTATACTAAGCCTAAGAGGAGGCCGTGAATACTTCTAAGAAGCTGAAGGGTCCTTGTACAGCGCCCAAGAGGAGGCGGGGATGCTTTTAGGAAGCCTATGGGTCCCCAAACCCCGAGAAATTCAAGACATGCTATTCACAAAGAATAGATCAAGCCAGGAAAGTTCGAGAATTTGGAAGAAACTCAAGAGATGCCATACACGGAGAAAAGATCATCTCAGGGGAGTAGAGTTTCTTGACAATTCCTAAGGGTGCTTTTAAGAAGCCAGTGGGTCCCCAAACCCCGAGAAGTTCAAGACAGACTATTCACAGAGAATAGATCAAGCCAGGAAAGTTCGAGAATTTGGAAGAAACTCAAGAGATGCCATTCACGGAGAAAAGATCATCTCTGGGGAGTAGAGTTTCTTTGACAACTTCTACGAGTGACAGTCTGAGAAAGGGTTCAAAAATGAATCTGCCTTTCACATCTCCATATTGTTTAACCCCAAGAGGAGGGAAGACTGTGTCTGTTAATCCTATGGGGATCTAGTTTAGTCTATTTAAGAGTGATCAAAACGGCTTTACCTAGTGCTAGACGTAGTTGCCGGGGAAACTCTAAATATCTATACTATTATTACACAGTTGATATGAGTTTATGAAAGGAGACTTACAGTGAGCAGCCCCATAATACAGTTATATGTATATGAAAGTGGTAAATGAAAGTTGATAAACACTTACTCGGTTGTAGAGCTTCCATGCTGTTTGGTTAGTTGTTCAACAAAGAAAGATTGAAAACAACAGTATATTCAAGTTCAACGGAGAAAGTGCTTTGAAAAGAAAGATATGGGGCTTATAGCTCAAGGAGAGACCCAGGGTTTTATCAGTGATTGCACTGTTGAATTTGTACAGAGGGACTTATACGAGTGACTGAGGCCCAAAAAGGTTTTCTGTACAAAGTTATGGATCTTACACTCTCTCAAGAGGCCCAAAAGGTTTAAAGAAAAAGAGTGGGGCTTATAACACGAGGGTAGGCCCAGATGATTTTTCGTTTAAAATGGTGGTCGCGCCGAGATTTTCTTTTAACGCAAAGGGGCTTATACAATATTTGAGGCCCAAAGTTGTTTTGGTTAAAAGGGGATTGGGTCTTACACTCTATTAGAGGCCCAAAAGTTTTGAATGGGTCTTATAGCTCGAGGAGAGGCTCAATTGATTTTTTAAAAGGCGATGATCGCGCCGTTTACTTGTACAGAGGGACTTATACAATAAGGGAGGCCCAAAAATTGTTTGTACAAGGGGGTTTGGGTCTTACACTCTCTTAAGAGGCCCAAATGTTTTTGAATGGGACTTATAGCTCGAGGAGAGGCCCAATAGATTGTTTTTCAACGGACGATGATCGCGCTGAACTTTTTGAAATACCATGGGACTTATACAATAAGTGAGGCCCAAAATAGGTTTGTATTTACAAATGATTGGGTCTTACACTCTATTAGAGGCCCAAAATAGTTTTGAAAATGATTTATGAGGGTTGAATTAATCAAAAACCCTAATTTGTTTTCAAAATGTGTTTTAATTGAATAAAATATTCAATTAAAATGATCAAAATTGTTTAACATGTGGAAAACAAATAGTGATCTTGGATTAATGCTTCATAAATCAAGTTTTGCCCTACAAAATGATTAGAAATCACTAAAATTTGCAAAATCAATAAGGAAAAAAAATTTTAAATGTCAAAAACAATTAAAACATTAATTCTTTGCAAAAATATCAATTATATGAAATAAATAATATTTTTGGTATTTTTTGGGAAAATAAAATATTTTAACATTTTTGTGAATTATTAAAAAAAGAATCAACTCAAAATCATTAAAACTCATAGAGAAATTAATTTTTGAATCAATTAAATAAAATCACAAATTTCAAATATTTGAATTTTCAAAAAGGGCGCGAAGAACACCCCAAGAACACGCGCGTGTTCTGGGTTTTGCCCAAATTTGCATTTTCTCTCCAATCTCACTTAATACTTGATTATATCATGCAATCCACATACCAAAATGGTCGTCTCAACCCCACGATCATGTCTATGGTACTTAATTTCATTTATATTAAACATGGAATAAAAAATCAAGACAAAACCTCAAGAACCCTAATTTCTGCATGAAGGCTGAGAATTTTGATACACAATTCAAACAAAGTAATTAATTAAGGGGAAACATTCCATGCATGATTATGAACATTTGGCAAAAGTATTGTGCGAGGAAATATGCATAGATTGAGAGATGACCAAGTTTAGGCTTACCTCTAGGTCGTGGCAGCAAGTTCAAAGTGATTTCTGAGTTGGAGGTGTTACAGATGAGTTGTGATGATCTGAACAGCTTCCCTACACCATATGGAGTGTGTTTGAATGCTTGGACTTGATGGAAATTGGCTGGATCACTTCATGGCATCTCAACTGCAACTTGGTTAAAATATTGAGCAATTGACTGGTGATTCTGAGAAATCAGTGTTCCAGATGTTGTTTAACTGTTTGATAAGCTCCCATATGATGTATGTGAGGTGTGTGTGTGTGATTGGTTTGAGTGGAATTGCTCTCTACTGAAAAACCCGATAGTGACTTGCTAAGAAAGGCATTTTTGAGAGTGAGAAGTGGATTTTGAGAAAGGCAAGTGTTGTAGGCCTTTGGTGTACTTAAACTGATCACAATTAAGCTCTATTTATAGTAGAGCAAGTTTGTTTTGTAAGGAATAGTGAATGGCAACTGCTGAGTAGGGTTGGCCAATGTTGGCAAATGAAAATCCAAGTCTCCACTAGCCATTGACTAGAGGTTAGGGCACAAGCTGCTGGTCCCCTTGGTCTTGGATAAGTCTTGATTGAATTCAGTTGCTAATAGCTCAGTCTATGCCACCTTGGTGCTTCCATTGAATTCTCCAATCCAAAATTGGAGTCTTGTCCCTCTTTTGGGCAATTCTAGGTTTGGCATGCTATTTCTTGTTCCAAGTGTAACACCCCAATCCCCATCGCGAATAAATAATGCATAAATAAATCAGAGTAAATAAAAATTTATTTTTCCGACAGGGAACAGGGATGTCACACTTAAAGAAAGAAAACACAATCCCTGCTCATAAATTTTGATACATAGCACAAAATAGAATACCCTCACGGGGAAGCTTTCTCCATATAAAAAGGAAATCTCAATTATGGAATAAAGCGGAAGAATCCATAACTGACTTGTTTTACAAATAAATGGTTTTATAACATCAAAATATAAATACAGAAGTGATACAAAATATATTCAACAGTTATATACATATATAACATAATCGTTCCCCGACTCCCGTGCTACGTATCAGAGCAGACAGATGACAAAAGAATGGAGAACTAATCTTCACAAAAGCCTCCAAGACACTAATCTGCAATGCCTCGTAGAGCATTATAAAACAGCTGAAGGGTGAGAAATAACAACTAAACCAAGATTGCATAATAATATGCAAACACATAACAATTCACATGCATAGATCATCTCACCCATACCATCACATACTAACACATATAGCATGCCACAAATACAAAAAAAACATATCACACATAATCCAACCACAATTAAGACATATGGAACCACACCACCACATCACCACAAAATATAGCATATATCAATTTTACCAACATAATCACATAACATATGTCTACGTATAAACATATTGCCCACAACCAATGCATTTATCACGTATGCACATCAAATTACCAATGCTATCACAATCTCAACACATCACAAATCAATGCACAATTTCCACACATAATCAATTAAATCATGATTTTCCACACATAATGCATCCATGATTTATGTAAATGCACAGAGACCGACACAACGACTCTATACAAATGCCATGCGGTACCGACTTCCAATATTTCTCATCACTAGTTCACTCAGGAACTCTGCTGGAATCATCGCTCGTTACTGAGGATCACTCAAGTAACACCCCGTCGGGCCTACGATGTTCCCCTTCGCTTTAGGTCCTCTTGGTATAAGGCGCACGACGTTTATGGATTGCTTTAGGTCCTCTTATTTTTAAGGCGCACGATCCAATCAGATCGCTTTAGGTCCTCTTATTTTTAAGGCGCACAATCCGATCGCTCACACCCCACATGGGCACACGATCGTCTATAACCATCGCTTTAGGTCCTCTTATTTTTAAGGCGATTCATACCTCTTATTTTTAAGGCACACGATGTTATAGTAGATTCCCTCTGGAATCAATCCGTCACTCAGGACGTCACAAGAATGCATATCATGATGCTTGGCACACAATGACTCATGACATTCAAATGCATCTTCACACATATATGCAACCATAATCATGCATATATTTCAACTCATCAATTCCATACATTCACAATTCAACCATATGAATTAATCAACCTCATCACATTTATGCATTGTAAATCAATTCAAACAATGCATTTCAAACCATAAAGGGCACCAAACAACATACATTGAATTTCACATAAACAATGCATTTCATCACAAACCACAAACCACAACAATCATACAATCACAATTACTTCCACAAGGGATTCACACCACAAAGGCTACCCACAACACATCATAACAACATACATTGATATTCAGTCAACAATGTATTTTACCACACAACAACATCATTAATCACGCATCGAGGTCTAATCCAAAACAATGCACATATTTGCCATAAAGCCACAAACCATCATCACAACATTACATCATGTATATTTACATCATATAGCGGCACACAAGCTACACACTACATAACAATAGCACAACACATAGTAAAACACCAACCACACGCATTTAATGCGATAAAAACCCGACAACCTGACTATTTTTCAAAAACACGAATTAATTAAATCATCTTTTACATTCCAAACCATTTTTAATAGAAATAATATTTTATAAGCTTTCCAACACTTCGAACGGGGGTCAAAACGGACTAACGGTTCAAAAGTTACGATCGAAACAATTTTGAAAGAAAAACCTACAGCAGGGCTGACACGGCCGCCCGTGTTGTGTGACACGGCCGTGTCACCCAAAATTCCAAATGGCCGCAAATTGACACGTCTGACACGTCCGCCCGTGTTGTGTGACACGACCCGTGTCAAAACCCAGAAAAATGCATTTTTTTACCGTCGGAAGCCTTCCGGACCTCCGATTTTGATTCTGTAAAAAGCCCCGGTCTCAGAATTCAACGTACTACAATATTCTTACCATTAAAAGACCATCCAACACATTTTCCATTTTTGAAATATTTTGAAACATAATTTTATCAATTTAACCCGATTCCAAACTCGATCAAAACCACTCAAAAATACACTAAAAACCATTCACCGATTAAATATCAACTTATACCAATATTACCAGACATATCCAAACACTTTTACTCGATCACAACCTCAATTTGCACAAAAACATCAATATATATCAAAAACGCAAAAGTTACAAATTCAACTCTATTCAATCAAACGATCACGCTAAATCACGACCCAACATCACACGACTCTACTACGCGATTTATTCTGACTTTCGTCCGTGAAAACATCGATTTCTATTCATTTTTCTCATTTTAACCTAGAATGAAAAGTAGAAGGAAATCACCAAAACAATCCAAGAAAACATATACATATACATATACAAGCAAGATATAATTCAAACTTCTCACCCTTACCCGATTATTCGCGCTTGAAACGGAATTATGTCGATTTTTCCACTTTTCCTCTTCTCCCTTTTCTTTCCTCTCTTTTCTCTTCTCTTCTCTTTCTCTTCTTTCTTTTTCTTTTCCTTACTATCTTTTCTCTCTTTTCTTTCTATTTATGAAAATATCTACCCCCAAAAAGACCAAAATACCCCTCAGCTCAAATATCTCCCAAACGCTATCAAAATGCGATAAAACATAAACAACGATGAAAAAAATAATATATTGCCAAATAAAAGTCAAGAATAAAATAATATAAAAAGAAAATAATTAAATCGACTCGATTAAATAAATAAGACAAAACAGGGCGTTACACCAAGGACTTTGGAGGCTTGGCTCAATGATTGTCCCCTTTAGATTCAATCCTCAGATGTGTCCAAAGTGATGACAAGGCTTAGAATTGGCTGATTTTGGTAAATCGACCAAAAGTGCAAAAATCTGCCTTGCCTTGGCAGATTTCAGCAAGGCATCTTGCCACTACCATATCTCAAAGCTCAAATTGAATTTGGTGATGTTCTTGGCCATTTTGGAAAGCCCTTATATGATACAACAACTGTCTGATCATATTTGGTTTTGACACCTTTTGGATCCAAGTGAAAAATCCCGCTACATTTGGAAAAAAATAAGGCAGATTCTGACTTAGTGAAATTTTCACTAAGTGTTGGAACAAAGTGACTTTTCTTGATTTTGATCACTCCATAACTCAAAATCCATGAGGAATTTGGACATAGATCAGTATGAAGCTTTTGTATAGGGCAATTAGATCTACAAATCAAGCTTTGGATGGGAAAAAATGGCTTTGTGGTTTAGGAGTTATGATCCTTCAAAGTTGGTACCTTTATCACTTTATTTCATAACTTAGAAAATTTTCTAAGTTTTTATGGTTACCCCTTTTACAAGTTATCCCACTTTCTTTGATTTCTCTTGATGAATGATGATTCAAATCATACATTAACATCATTTTAGGGTTAAAAATCCATTTTTGTGAAAAATCTCAAAAAGTCAAAGTTGACTTTTGTGCACAGTTGACTTTTTGTCAGATGAATTCCAAACTGTGTGATCCTTTGGGAAATCATGTCCTTGACCTAAATCAAACTTGATGGACATGTTCCATGGGTGTTATAGGGTGTATTGAATCATGTCTTAGGGTTTGGGAGCATGTCCTGGTCAAAAGTCAATGCTACAGTTGACTTTTCTCGCAAAACCCTAACTGTGGTTCAGATGAAATTGAAACTTGTTGCTCAAGCTTCTTGGACCAATCCATTGTTCCAAATGGATCAATATGGTATATTAGAGACCCTCAAATCATGTCTTGAGGTCTTGGTTCATGATTTGTCCCAAAAGTCAACTTAGGGGTGAATTAGGTCAAGAAACCCTAATTCCTGATTTTTTATGTATGCATCCCTTGAGGCCAAATTGACTTGATGATTGGGTCCATGAGGTTCCATGGAGTATATTAGGATATGTTTTGAATCATTGGCTCATGCCCAGATGAAAATTTCCATCTGGAGGCCCAGGTCGACCAAAACCCTAATTTGGTGACAATGGCGATCTTGAAGCTTGATCCACCTGGAAGGGAGCAACCTTGTGCTTAATCCTTGAAGTGGGAGTCCTATTGATCCATTGTGGATGTTTAAGAGGTTTAGACAAGTTGAAGATCATATCAATTCTTGATTGATCCTTTGTCTAAAAACTATGAGAGCGCTTGAAACCCTAAGTTTGATTGTGGTGAATGCTTAACAATTCCTTGAGGAGATTGATGAGGCATAAAGATACATACATATTGTGATGATGATTTGCACAATGATGGGAAATCTTAGTGGTCAAAATTTGGGGTATGACAGATGCCCCTATTTAATCTTCTTGGACTCGAAGGTGCGAATGACGAAGGTGTTCGGGTATTCGGGGTGTAAGAGGGTTAAATATCGGAATACCCGAAATTTTGATGGCGTCTATGAATGGTAATTCACGCATTCATCTTCTTTCGCTAAGCAATGATGCTTAGAAAAGGTAAACTTCCCCTCGATCCTGGTCTTCAGCCAAGGAACTGGTCTCAGTTTCTAATTTAAACTTCCCCTCGATCCTGGTTTCCTACCAAGGAACTGGTCTTAGTTTCTTGATTTAAACTTCCCCTCGATCCTGGTTTCCTACCAAGGAACTGGTCTTAGTTTCTTTTGTCAATAAACTTTATTGACAAGGGACGCTATTCGTAGCGGTTTTCCACAAACTTCTCGCCGAATTTTCCTGGGGAAATGCCATTTGACGGAAAAAGTTTTAATGTCAGACTTGTTGGGGAACCCATTCGTCTGAATTATAGAGGTACACAAACTTCTCTGTTGGAGACGCCATTTGCCGACTCTACTGGGGAAAACGAGTCTCTTGAGAGACTGCTTTCACGCTTGGGGATATTGCATCATACTTTTCTCGGGATCTTCCTGGAGAAATGCCATATGATGTGATCCAATTTTGAGGTGCTGATGAACTTTTCATCAGCAGTTTTTTCGGAGAAAAACTACTGTACCACCGAATCTCTGATTAGGAGGCTTTCTCTAGGGATTTTCCTTAATCCGGGAAAGCAAGGATATCATCTTCAATGGCGAAGAGTGATGTTGACTGAGGGCTCTCTAGTTTTTCAGAGGTTCTAGGTATCAAAGTGGTCGAGGAGATAACTTCCATCCAGAAATAAACTAGAGGAGAGAGATTGTTCAGATGCAGCACTTCCTGACAAGGAAAAAACTTGACAACTCGATTGAGAGGACTTTTTATCACCAGGGGACAAGACCGGCAAGAGTGATAGTGATGCAATATGAATGCGAATGCAAATCAATAATGCATGATGTACGTATGTATATGCTAACAAAAATGACGCGACATACAAACTAAAAGATGAACATGACTGGATACTCGGCCATCGTGGGGCTAAGAAGTACCGTTGGTCCAAAAGTAGCAATTCTACCTTGCTTAGGAGAAGTAGTCCTCGCGGGGTAACTATGTTGGTCGGGCTTAGGAGATAAGAACTCGGTCGAGGCATGTCAGACGAAACAAGGTCTCTGACACAGTTGATCCCTTCATTCAGGCGTACTGGGTTAGAAGGAGTACTTTGATTCTGCACTTTAAAGTTCGCTTACTTCTGGAGAAGCAATTGATGTTCTTTTGATGTTTAACAGTCAAAAGAAATTGCCATCTTTATTTTAAAAGCAGAAAAAGTTTTACTTCATTTTTGTTTTATTTCAAGAATCGTTGATCATATTAAAATGTCGTTCTATAAACCTAAAACAAATGAGAATTACAAACAAAAGCACAAGGGCTCAAATTTTATTGATAAGATGGAGATCAGCCAAACGCGTGATTCCAAAGAGTATCTACAAAGTTAGAAAATGGTAATTTACAGGGAAAAGGGCTATGTTGAAACATAACGACCATTATCCTTCTACCAACTTTGAATTCGGGACATCCTGAGCTTCTGTCGAAGATGACCTTGACTGGAGTTTTCCTCTGATGGATGGTGTAACTGCTGCTGAGGGACTTGCCTCTATTGAACATAGTTACTTGCCATTATCCCTAACTTTTTCCTGGATTGTACTGTGATGTTTCCAATCCACCGGGATGCTTTTTTTATTTTGTCTCTAACTTTTGCCTGGACCGCCTTTTCGGGTTTTTAATCCACCGAGACATTTTTTTAGGCAAAGTATTTCTTGACTACATCAACGTTTTTGGGGTAGGCAAATTCCTCTCCGTCCATGGTTGCAAGTCTGAAGGCACCGCCTGAGAAAGCTTTCGTGACCACATAGGGGCCGTCATAGTTCGGAGTCCATTTGCCCCGAGAATCAGTGAGAAATGATTGTATCTTCTTGAGCACAAGGTCTCCTTTCCTGAAGACGCGAGGTCGGACCTTTTTGTCGAACGCCTTCTTCATTCTCTGCTGATACAACTGACCATGGCATAGTGTCGTTATCCATTTATCTTCGATCAGATTCAGTTCGTCGTGTCGACTTTGACACCATTCAACCTCTGTAAGCTTAGCTTCCATCAATACCCAGATGGATGGGATCTCTACTTCTATGGGGAGCACTGCTTCCATGCCATATACTAGAGAGAAAGGGGTAGCCCCTATTGAAGTGCGGATAGACGTGCGATAACTATGAAGCGCAAAGGGTAACATCTCGTGCCAGTCTTTGTAGGTTACGACCATCTTCTGAACAATCTTCTTGATGTTCTTGTTAGCCACTTCTACCGCTCCGTTCATCTTGGGTCGGTAGGGAGATGAGTTATGGTGTTCGATCTTGAACTCTGTGCACAACTCTTTCATCATCTTATTGTTCAAGTTAGACCCATTATCGGTAATGATATGTGCAGCGAGCGATTTTGGACACGGTTCTTAAGTGCGGTCGCTCTCTGCGGTTGAGTTTACTACAGGTCGATTCATTTTTTATCCTATTAAAGCTGATGAAAGAAGTGAAATAGATGTCTCCAATTAACCCTGCTTTGCATACTGAGTTTAAACAGCGGTCTGTTAGGTTACGAATGCTATCAATGTGGGGGGCCTTTGTACTGGTTATTTGTATTTTCGCCAATACGTTTTTTTCTCTGCTTGTTATGATACTGCTTAAGATTAGGATGTATGGGATTTTGGGTTTTTGTTTAGCGTGCTCGCTAAGATTTTTTCTTTCAATCTTATGCCCACGTATTCCCTTTTACCGAAACAGGGAAATCAGAGCGTTCGTAGTTCCTCCTATTCTATGGGAGGAAATGGGTGTTTTTGGTGTCTTGTTCAAAGCCCAAGACGTGAAGCTAAAGGTGGTTTGTATCTTGTTCAAAGCCCAAGATGTGAAGCTGAAGGGTCTATTTGTATCTTCTTCAAAGCCCAAGATATGAAGCTAAAAGGTTTTGACTTTAGAGAGAATTTGTCATCTTTAAAGGGGGTCTGTTTGTCACGACTGTTGGGCGACTGACTGTAAAAGGAGGATTACTTTAACTGGGATACGCGGATCCTAGCAATGCCATAATTTCCTTTATAGGGGGTTTTAACCTGAAGGAGAAGACTTTAACTCAGTGTTGAGCAATGCTTTCTTTCCTTAGGAATTTCTCATGCTAAAAGAGGGACAGTGGCGTGGATGTAAATAATCTAGAGGCTTCCCACTTACAACGATTAGATGAAGGGGAAAGAGTTGTTGATGTTTGTGTACTGTGAACGAGGCACAGCTTTGATGCTAAAAGGTTGATTGGATCAACCAGTGGTTTTCTTATATAAAGCATAAGAGGAGGCTGATATGTGTCTCGTACAAAGCCCGAGAGAGAGGCTAAAAGGGGTTGACTCGCCGATGGAGTCTTTTGGTATCTCGTATAAAGCCCGAGATGAAGGCTATTTGACTCAACAAGAGAGTTTTTTGTATGTGTCTTGTATGAAGCCCAAGACGGAGGCTAAAGGTTTTTGACTCAACAAGAGAGTCTTTGTACTTCGTACGAAGCTCGAGATGGAGGCTGAAAATGTTTAACTCAACAAGAGAGTCTTTTATACTCAACAAGAGAGTGTTTTTGTATCCCGTACGAAGCCCGAGATGGAGGCTGAAAAGGTTTGACTCAACAAGAGAGTCTTTTATACTCAACAAGAGAGTGGTTTGGTATCTCGTACGAAGCCCGAGATGGAGGCCTAAAAAGGTTAGCTCCGCTGGGGAGGATCATTGTACAAAGCCCAAGAGAGAGGCTAGGGTTACTATTTCAATTAAGTGACAGGTCCAGTATGCTGATTTTCAAAGAGAAAATCAGTTCTTATATGAGCAACACTGTACTCAAGGATTTGATTCAAGGATCCGGGTTATTCCTATTCTTTAAGGAAGCGGGAAATCCGGAGGGTATTGAGACTGTCCGAGTCTACGGGTTTTCTTCCTATTTAACGAAGGGGTCACTTGAGAATGTCTTTGAGACTCAAGGAGATTAGACTGTCCGTGTCTTGAGTTTCATCTTTTGTACTATGCTTTGAGAAACAGTAGTAGACTCTTTGAAAGGACTGTTCTATGCAGATAATTAAGTTCTGTTCCTATACCTCTAGGAAGTCGTCGGGACAATTTGTACGAAGCCCAAGAGGAGGCTGGAAACTTGTAAGAAGCCGAGAGATCCTTGTACGAAGCCCAAGAGAAGGCTATCATTCCCAGAGGAAGATATCATTATACGAAGCCTAAGAGGAGGCTGCGAATACTTCTAAGAAGCCGACGAGTCCTTGTACTAAGCCCAAGAGGAAGCTGGGTTGCTTTTAGGAAGCCTGGGGGTCCTTGTACGATGCCCAAGAGGAGGCCGATGCTTTTAAGAAGCCGATGGGTCCCCAAACCCCGAGAAATTCAAGGCAAGCTATTCACAAGGAATAGATCAAGTCAGGAAAGTCCGAGAATTTGGAAGAAACTCAAGAGATGCCATTCACGGAGAAAAGATCATCTCTAGGGAATAGAGTTTCTTGACAAGTGCTTTTAAGAAGCCTGTGGGTCCCCAAACCCCGAGAAGTTCAAGACATGCCATTCACCGAGAATAGATCAAGCCAGGAAAGTCCGAGAATTTGGAAGAAACTCAAGAGATGCCATTCACGGAGAAAAGATCATCTCTGGGGAGTAGAGTTTCTTTGACAACTTCTACGAGTGACAGTCTATGAAAGGGTTCATAGAGAATGCTGCCTTTCATGTCTCCATATTGTTTAACCCCAAGAGGAGGGAATACTGTGTCTGGTAATCCTATGGGGATCTAGTTTAGATTATTTCTAAGAGTGATCAACGAGCTTAATGCTTGACATAGTTGTCGGGGAAATTCTAAATATCTATACTATTATTACACAGTTGATATGAGTTTATGAAAGAAGACTTACAGTGAAACAACCCTACAATACAGTTATATGTATATGAAAGCGGTAAATGAAAGCAATAACCATTTACTCGGTTGTAGAGCTTCCATGCTGTTTGGTTAGTTGTTCTACAAAGAAAGATTGAAAAACAATATTATATTCAAAATCAAAGGAGAAAGTGCTTTAAAAAAGAAAGATTTTGGGGCTTACAGCTCAAGGAGAGGCCCAGGGTTTTATCAGTGAGCGCACTGTTTGAATTTGTACAGAGGGACTTATACAAGTGACTGAGGCCCAAAAAGGTTTTCTGTACAAAGGGATGGGTCTTACACTCTCTCAAGAGGCCCAAAAAATTTAAAGGAAAAGAGTGGGGCTTATAACACGAGGGTAGGCCCAATTGATTTTTCCGTTTAAAAATGGCGATCGCGCCGAGGTTTTTTTCTTTTAACGCGATGGGACTTATACAATAAGTGAGGCCCAAAATGTTTTGGTTAAAAGGGGGTTGGGTCTTACACTCTATTTGAGGCCCAAAAAGTTTTGAATGGGTCTTATAGCTCAAGGAGAGGCCTAGGGTTATTTTTCAAAAGGCGACGATCACGCCGTTTGTTTTTTACGGTGTCGGGACTTATACAATACAGTGAGGCCCAAAAATGATTTGGTCAAAATAGGATTGGGTCTTACACTCTATTAGAGGCCCAAAAGAGTTTTGAAAATGATTTATGAGGGTTGAATTAATCCAAAACCCTAATTTGTTTTCAAAAATGTATTTAATTGAATAAAAATTCAATTAAAATGATCAAAATTGTTTAACATATGAAAAACAAATTGTGATCTTGGATTAATGCTTCAAAAATTAAGTATTGACCTACAAAATAATTAGAAAGCATTAAAAGTTGCAAAATCAAGGTGGAAAAAATATTTTAAATGTTAAAAACAATTAAAACATTAATTCTTTGCAAAAATATCAATTATACAAAATAAATAATATTTTTGGGATTTTTTGATAAAATAAGATATTTTAACATTTTTGTGAATTATTAAAAAAAGGATCAACTCAAAATAATTAAAACTCAGAGAGAAATTAATTTTTGAATCAATTAAATAAAATCACAAAATTCAAATATTTGAATTTGAAAGAAATGGCGCCAAGAACACACCAAGAACACGCGCGTGTTCTGGGTTTGGCCAGATTTGCATTTTCTATCCAATCTCACTGAATACTTGATTATATCAATCAATCCAAATACCAATCAACTCGTTTCAACCTCACGATCATGTCTATGGTATTTAATTTCATTTAAATTAAACATATAATAAGAAATCACGAAAAATCCTCAAGAACCCTAATTTCTGCATGAAGGCTAAGATTTTTGATACACGATTCAAACAATGCAATTAATTGAGGGGAAACATTCTATGCATGATTATGAACATATGGCCAAATTATTGTGCGAGGAAATATGCATAGATTGAGAGATGACCAAGTATATGCTTACCTCTAGGTCGTGACAGCAAGTGCAAAGTGATTTTTGATTTGGAGGTGTTACAGATGAGTGGTGATGATCTGAATAGCTTCCCTACACCCTATGGAGTGTGTTTGAATGCTTGGACTTGATTGAAATTAGCTGGATCACTTCATGGCATCTCAACTGCACTTTGGTTAAAACCTTGAGCAATTGACTGGTGATTCTGAGAAATCAGTGTTCCAGTTGTTGTTTAAGTGATTGATCAACTCATATGTGATGTATATGAGGTGTGTGTGTGATTGGTTTGAGTGGAATTGCCCTCTAGCTCAAAACCCGATAGCTACCTTGCTAAGAAAGGCATTTTTGCCAAGAGAAAGAGATTTTGAGAAAGGAAAGTGTTGTAGGCCTTTGGTGTACTTAAACTGAGCACAAATGAGCTATATTTATAGTAGAGCAAGTTTGTTTTGCAAGGAATAGTGAATGGCAACTGCTGAGTAGGTTTGGCCAATGTTGGCAAATGAAAATTCAAGTCTCCTCTAGCCATTGACTAGAGGTTAGGGCACAGGCTGCTGGTTCCCTTGGTCTTGGATAAGTCTTGACTGAATTCAGTTGAGAAGGGCTCAGTCCATAACTCAAAATCCATGAGGAATTTGGACATAGGTCAGTATGAAGCTTTTGTAGAGGGCAATGAGATATAAAAATCAAGCTTTGAATGGGGAACAATGGCCTTGTGGTTTAGGAGTTATGGTCCTCCAAAGATGGCACATTAGTGTAATTTTTCCATAACTTAGAAAATTTTCTAAGTTTTTATGGTTACCCCTTTTACAAGTTATCCCACTTTCTTTGATTTTTCTTGATGAATGATGATTCAAATCATACATTAACATCATTTTAAGGTTAAAAATTCATTTTGGTGAAAAATCTCAAAAAGTCAAAGTTGACTTTTGTGCACAGTTGACTTTTTATCAGATGAATTCCAAACTGTGCAATTCTTCAGGAAATCATGTCCTTGACCTAAATCAAACTTGATGGACATGTGCCGTGGGTGTCATATGGTATATTGATTCATGTCTTAGGGCTTGGGAGCATGTCCTGGTCAAAAGTCAAAGTTACAGTTGACTTTTCCCGCGAAACCCTAATTGTGGTGCAGATGAAATTGAGACTTGTTGCTCAAGCTTTTTGGATTAATCCATTGTTCCAAATGGATCAATATAGTTCATTGGAGACCCTCAAATCATGTCTTGAGGTCTTGGTTCATGATTTGCCCCAAAAGTCAACTTAGGGGTGAATTAGGTCAAGAAACCCTAATTCCTGATTTTTAATGAATGCATCCCCTGAGGCAAAATTGACTTGATGAATGGGTCCATGAGGTTCCATGGAGTATATTAGGTTGTGTTTTTGGATCGTTGGCTCATGCCCAGAGGAAAATTTACCTTTACAGGCCCTGATCGACCAAAACCCTAATTTGGTGATACTAGCGATCTTGAGACTTGATCCACCTAGAAGGGAGCAGCCTTGTGCTTAATCCTTAAAGTGGGAGTCCTCTTGATCCATTGTGGATGTTTGAGAGGTTAGACAAGTTGAAGATCAAGTCATTCCTTGATTGATCTTTTGCCTAAGGCTCTGAGAGGGCTTGAAACCCTAATTTTGATTGTGGTGAATGCTCAACAATTCCTTGAGGAGATTGATGAGGCATGATGGTTCATCCATATTGTGATGATGATTTGCACAATGATGGTAAATCTTAGTGGTCAAAATTTGGGGTATGTCAGATGCCCCTATTTAATCTTCTTGGACCCGAAGGTGTGAATGACGAAGGTATTCGGGCATTCGGGGTGCAAGAGGATTAAATATCGGAATACCCGAAATTTTGATGGTGGTTATGAATGGTAGCGCATGGATTCATCTTCTTTTGCTAAGCAATGATGCTTAGAAAAGGTAAAACTTCCCCTCGATCCTGGTCTTCAGCCAAGGAACTGGTCTCAGTTGCGGAAACAAACTTCCCCTCGATCCTGGTTTCCTACCCAGGAACTGGTCTTAGTTTCTCATGTAAACTTCCCCTCGATCCTAGTTTCCTACCAAGGAACTGGTCTCAGTTTCTGATTTAAACTTCCCCTCGATCCTGGTTTCCTACCAAGGAACTGGTCCTTAGTTTCTTTTGTCAATAAACTTTATTGACAAGGGACGCTATTCGTAGCAGTTTTCCTCAAACTTCTCGCCGAATTTTCCTAGGGAGATGCCATTTCACGGAAAAAGTTTTGATGTCAGACTTGCTGGGGAACCCATTTGTCTGAGCTGTAGAGGTGCACGAACTTCTCTGTTGGAGACGATATTTGCCGACTCTATCTGGGGAAAGCGAGTCTCTTGAGAGGCTGCTTCTGCGTGGGATCTTACATCATACTTTTCTCGGGATCTTCCCGGAGAAATGCCATATGATGGGGTCCAATTTTGAGGTGCCGATGACCTTTTCATCAGTGGTCTTTTCAGAGCGAAACTGGCGTGCTGCCGAATTTCTTGATTAAGAGGCTTTCACTGTGGATTTTCCTTAATCCGGGAAAGCAAGGATATCATCCTCAATGGCGAAGAGTGATGTTGACTGAAAGTTCCACTGGTCTTTCAGAGGTTAAAGTTATCAAAGTGGTCGAGTGCCGACTCTAATCCAGAAATAAACTGGATAAAAGATTATTCAGACGTAGCGTTTCCTGGCGAGGAAATGGCTGACAACTCGATTGAGAGAACTTCTATCACTAGGGGATAAGACCGACTAGAGTGATAGTGATGCAATACGAAATGTGAATGCGAATCAATAATGCATGATGTATGTATGTATATGCTGACAAAACTGATGCGACACACAAACTAAAAGATGAACATGACTGGATACTCGGCCATCGCGGGGCAAAGAAGTACCGTTGGTTCAAAATAGCAATTCCACCTTGCTTAGGAGAGATCGCCCTTGTTGGGAGCTATGTTGGTCGGGCTTAGGAGATGAGAACTCGGCTGAGGTGTGTTAGACGAAACAAGGTCTCTGACACAGTTGATCCCTTCTGTCAGGCATATTGGCGTAGAAGGAGTACTTTGATTCTGCACTTTGAAGCTCGGTTACTTCTAGAGAAGCGACCGACGTTCTTCTGATGTTCAGCAGTCAAAAGAAATTGTTGTCTTTATTACAAAAGCAGAAAAAGTTTTAACAAGTAAATTCATTTTTGTTTTATTTCAAGAATCGTTAATCATGTTAACAACGTCATTCTATAAAGCTAAAACAAATAAGAATTACAAACAAAAGCACAAGGGCTCAAATTTTATTGATAAAATGGAGATCAGCCAAACGCGTGATTCCAAAGAGTATTTACAAAGTTAGAAAATGGTAATTTACAGGGAAAAGGGCTACGTTAAAACATAACGACCACTATCCTTCTACCAACTTTGAATTCTGGGCATCCTGAGCTTTTGTCGAAGATGACCTTGACTGGAGTTTTCCTCTAATGGATGATGTAACTGCTGCTGAGGGACTTGCCTCTGTTGAACATAGTTACTTGCCATTATCCCTAATTTTTGCCTGGATTGTACTTTGATGTTTCCAATCCACCGGGATGATTATTGATCATGTCTCTAATTTTTGCCTGGACCGCCCTTTCGGGTTTTCAGTCCACCGAGACGTTTTTTTTTAGTTTAGGCGAAGTATTTCTTGACTACATCAACATTTGTGGGGTAGGCAAATTCCTCTCCGTCCATGGTTGCAAGTCTCAAGGCGCCGCCTGAGAAAGCTTTCGTGACCACATAGGGGCCATCATAATTCGGAGTTCATTTACCCCGAGAATCAGTGAGAAATGATTGTATCTTCTTGAGCACGAGGTCTCCTTTTCTGAAGACACGAGGTCGGACCTTTTTGTCGAACGCCTTCTCCATTCTCTATTGATACAACTGACCATGGCATAGTGCCGTTATTCTCTTTTCTTCGATCAGATTCAGTTCGTCGTGTCGGCTTTGACACCATTCAGCTTCGGTGAGCTTAGCTTCCATCAATACTCGGATTGATGGGATCTCTACTTCTATGGGGAGCACTGCTTCCATACCATATATTAGAGAGAAAGGGGTAGCCCCTGTTGAAGTGCGGACAGATGTGCGATAACCGTGAAGAGCGAACGGTAGCCTCTCGTGCCAGTCTTTGTAGGTTACAACCATCTTTTGAACAATCTTCTTGATGTTCTTATTGGCCGCTTCTACCGCTCCGTTCATCTTGGGTCGGTAGGGAGATGAGTTATGATGTTCGATCTTGAACTCTGCACACAACTCTTTCATCATCCTGTTGTTCAAGTTAATCCATTATCAGTAATGATCTGGCTCGGAACACCGTAACGGCATATGAGATTGTTTTTGATAAATCGGACCACCACTTGTCGGGTTACATTAGCGAATGACGCTGCTTCGACCCACTTGGTGAAATAGTCAATGGCTACCAGGATGAACCGATGTCCGTTTGAAGCCTTAGGTTCAATCATGCCAATCATGTCAATTCCCCATATCGAAAAAGGCCTCGGGGAAGAAAGAACTTTTAGATGTAATGGCGGTACATGAATTTTGTCAGAGTATATCTGACACTTGTGACACCTCCTCATGTACTTGTAGCAGTCGGATTCAATGGTCAACCAATTGTACCCTTCTCTTAGGATTTTTCTCGCCATTGTGTGTCCATTGGCATGAGTGCCAAAGGATCCTTCATGAATTTCTTTCATAAGCATGTCTGCTTCTGGTCTGTCTACGTATCGGAGCAAGACCATGTCAAAATTTCTCTTATAGAGAGTGTTGCTGCTCAGGAAGAAGTTTCCAGCCAATCTTCTGAGGGTCTTTTTATCTTTCCTGGATGCCCCAGGTGGGTACTCTAGTTTCTGAAGGAAGCATTTGATATCGTGATACCAAGGTTTGTCGTCTATGACTGCTTTAATCGTGAAGATGTAAGCGGGCCGTTCAAGGCGCATGATGTCGATCTTAGGTATGTCATTCCATTGACCTACACTAATCATGGAAGAGATAGTGGCTAATGCATCAGCCATGTGATTCTCCTCACGAGGGATGTGATGAAACTCGACTCTGTTGAAGAAAGGTAGCAACCTTCTTGCGTAGTCTTTGTAAGGAATCAATCCTGATTGGTATGTGTTCCAATCTCCTTTTATCTAATTGATAACCAAGGTAGAGTCGCCGTATACGTCCAAGTTTTTTTATCCTTAAATCAATCGCTTCCTCGAGACCCATGATACAAGCTTCGTATTCGGCCTTGTTGTTCGTACATTTGAACGTAAGTCTGGCAGTGAAAGAAATGTGGGTACCCTGAGGGGTAATAATGATTGCCCCAATTCCGTTTCCGTAATGATTAATTGCTCCGTCAAAGATAAGTCCCCATTGGGAACCTGGTTCTGGCCCTTCACCGGGTAACAGTTCATCGCAATCTTTCATTTTTAGATACATGACATCTTCGTCTAGGAAGTCAAACCCGGTTGAATCTTAATCGTCAATCGGTTAATGCGCCAAATGATCGGCTAAAATACTCCCTTTAACAGCTTTTTGAGCGTGGTACTCTCTATCATATTCTGATAACAGCATCTGCCAACGGGCAATCCTTCCCGTAAGAGCAGGTTTTTTGAAAACGTACTTGATTGGATCCATTTCGGAGACCAACCAAGTAGTATGACGAATCATGTACTGGCGAAGACGTTTGGCTGCCCAAGCCAAAGTACAGCAAGTTTTCTCGAGCATCGTGTACCGAGTTTCGCAGTCGGTGAATTTCTTGCTTAGATAGTAGATGGCAGACTCTTTCCTTTGGGTTTCGTCTTGTTGGCCAAGTACACATCCCATTGAGTCCTCTAGAACTGTGAGGTAAATGATCAGTGGTCTTCCTTCCACTGGAGGTGATAGAATCGGAGGATTCAACAGATATTCCTTAATACTATTGAAGGCGGTTTGGCAGTCCTCTGACCAAATGCAATCCTGGTCCTTTTTGAGTAATTTGAAGATAGGCGCACAAGTGGCAGTCATAAGGAATATGAATCTGGAAATGTAGTTCAGACGTCCTAGGAACCCTCTGACTTGTTTTTCAGTCTTCGGAGAAGGCATTTCTCGAATGGCCTTGACCTTGTCAGGATCAACCTCAATCCCTTTCTGGCTGACGATGAACCCTAGTAGTTTCCCTGAACGGACACCGAAGGTGCACTTGTTGGGATTCAAGCGGAGCTTGAATTTTCTTAGACGTTCGAACAATTTTGACAGATGTTCAACGTGCTCACTCTCTGTTTTTGATTTTGCAATCATATCATCGACATATACCTCTATCTCTTTGTGTATCATGTCTTGAAACAGAGTAGTCATGGCCCTTTGATAGGTTGCCCCGACGTTCTTCAAACCGAACGGCATTGCCTTGTAACAAAAGGTGCCCCATGGGGTGATGAACGAAGTTTTCTCCATGTCTTTCGGCGCCATTTTGATCTGGTTATAGCCCGAGAATCCATCCATGAAGGAGAATACTTTGAACTTTGTTGTACTAACTACCAGCATGTCAATGTGTGGTAAAGGAAAGTCGTCCTTTGGACTTGCCTTGTTCAGATCTCTGTAATCAACACACATTTTGACCTTTCAGTCCTTTTTGGGAACGGGTACGATGTTGGCTAACCATTGAGGATATTCTGATGTGGCGAGGAAACCTGCGTCAATCTGTTTCTGTACTTCCTCTTTGATTTTGATGGCCATGTCCGGGTGAGTGCGTCTCAACCTTTACTTTACTGGTGGACATTCCGATCTTAACGGTAAGTGATGTTCCACGATGCTGGTATCCAACCCTGGCATGTCCTGATAGGACCAAGCGAATACATCGGGGAATTCTTTGAGGAGCTTTATCAAACTCTCTTTGGCAGTTGGACCGAGGAGTGCCCCAATCCTGATTTCTTTTCTCTCTTGCTCTGAACCCAAGTTTACCATTTCCAACGGTTCTCTGTGAGGTTCAATGGACCTTTCCTCTTGTCTGAGTAATTGGGAGATCTCTTCTGGAATTTTGTCGTCATTTTCTTCTTCAGCCTCGAATACCGAGAACTCAAAGTTGGGAGAAGGCATCGGATCGTATGTTTCAACGGGGTTTAAAACAAGCAATCTGCATGACGTGATGATTCGTGTTTAGAAGAGATAGAGAAAATGCAAGAGTGTGTGCAGTGTTTTATTTTACTGCTTATTTTTATTTTTTAAATTGTTTTTTAGGATTACCATTTTCTGAAAAAGCAAAAAGAGAAAACAACAATTAATGCAGAAATTACAGAACGACGTTATTTTATTAATGAACAAGTCGATCCTTGAAACTACAGCCCTATAAAACAAAACTCTGTCGCTTTGGGCAAAGCGAAGAGGGAAATTTATAGAAAGCGAGCCCTATCAAAACATCTGTTTCACCTGGGCAGGGTGAAAGGTTAAAAGATGGCAATTACTTTGACTGATGAACAATCCTCGAAACCTCGACGGCAACCCATTGGCGGCGAACTCCTCGGTGAATCACAAAGTCTGGAACCTTCCTTGATTTGTCTTTAGAAATGACGCTGATTTCTGGTGGAGCAGGATCATTGGAATCTGTCTCCCAGGCAGAGTTGTCGTAGGAGAATTCCTCAGTTGTATTTTGCATAGTATTTGTGGTCTCAGTTGTATCTCCCCATCCAGTTGGCTGGATATCTTCGAGCCTGATACGAGAGCTTTCGGGAGCGGTGTATTTGACCATAAATTCGTATTTTCCACTTGGTTCTCCCAGAGTGTCCCAAAATTCTTTGGAACTGGAGGAGTCATCTCTCTCGATGACGTTGACCTCAGGAAAAGCATAGTTGATGAATTCAAGTCCTGCAAATGTTGCGAATTCATCTTCATGTTGAGTAGCTTCAGGATGACCTGAGTGTTGATCCCATGACATGGTGGGGACACAGGTATTCTGTTCAATGACACTTAGCCGATTTTCATTGTTCGGCTGATTTTCTTGCCCCAAGTCTCCTGGATAAGATTGCCACATTGGCAGACCATCCATCAGGCCATAGTAGGTGTAGTCAAATTAGTCTTTCATCAGAGTGTCTTTCTCTAATGAGTTTGGCGGAGCACGGCATCCTTTCGGATCACAATCTCCATATATCTCGGACTCTGTGCGGGATAGCAAAATGGTAAAGGCACCTCTTCCTGAGACATATAACTGTCCTCGTTAAGGTAGGACTTCCATTCTTCATCTGTGTCAGAGGGATCTTTCTCATTGATAGCATGTACTGCTTGCGACACTGGGTGGAGGAAACCTCCACTGTGGAAGAAGTTTTCCAGGGGATGAAGACTTTCATCGTTGGCAGCTGTCTAGGTACAGGTTGCTGAAAAACCAAGACCCTTCCTTGTTTTATTGCCAATAGGAATGACAAGTTGTCCCCATCCTTTTGTATCGGTACTCTCGATCGCTTTGATAACATCTTTGTATGAAGAAATGGAAGTTCCTTCTTTGAACTGATTGTCCTTGCTTACCGACAGTGCTTGGAACTGAGTTCCAATAACCCCCTCGGGTTCTATACCAGTAGATGATGACAAGTTACTCACAAGCAAGGCTTGTTCCCCATAAACCGTGACAAGTTGGTCGTTCTTGACGAACTTTAGCTTTTGGTGGAGGGTGGAAGTAACCGCTCCAACCTGGTGTATCCAAGGTCTTCCTAATAAACAACTGTATGTTGCCCGGATGTCCATGACCTGGAAAGTGACTTGGAAAGTGTGAGGACCGATAGTTATGGGAAGATCAACTTCGCCGATAACCGTTTTTCTAGATCCGTCGAATGCCTTGACAATAACCTCGCTGATTCTCATCGGAGGGCCTTTGAATGATAACTGCATCAAAGTGGACTTTGGCATAACATTCAGGGCTGACCCTGTGTCTACCAGTATGCTGGCTAAAGCATCGTCCTGGCAGTTAACTGTGATATTGAGCGCCATGTTATGACGGCGACCCTCTTCAAGTAATTCCTCATCACTAAATCCCAAGTTGTTGCAGGAAGTGATGTTAGAGACAATGCTATCGAATTGTCTGATTGTTACATCCTGTTCCACAAAGGCTTGCTCCAAGACTTTCTGTAGAGCCTCCCTATGTGCTTCTGAACTGAGTAACAGTGATAATACCGAGATCTTTGAAGGAGTTTGTAACAGTTGATCAACAATGTTGTATTCACTCCTTTGGATGAGCTTCAGCATCTCATTGTTGTTCTTTGAAAGGTCAGGATTACTGGATTGACCGACTGGTGGATCAGGAGCTTCCGTTTGAAGTTCCTTTTCATTTTTAGGTTCCCCAACCCCTCGGTTGAAGATTCTACCACTCCGTGTTACACGACTGATGTCTGTAATATTCACAACGGAGGGTAATGGAATTTCCTTTCCATTTTCAATTATCGTTGCACCGTATTTGTAAGGGATTGCCTTAGCTGATTCATACGGTAGTGGTCCCGGTAGATAGATGACTACGGGGTCCTTCTAATTTTTCTGACCATCATAAGTAATCTCGATTCGTTCCCGGTTGGGAACTTTAGATTCGTCAAGTAGAGGGATGATGGCAAAAACATCCCTGGTCCTGTGATGACCAGAGATGGTGACAACATCCTCAACTTGATCGACAAGGTAGTTCGGCGTCCAGTTGAGGGGTCCAGAACCCGGATATGGACGAATCTCTCCACGATCTACCTAACCCTGAAGAGCTGCTCGCACAAGGTAGCACCCTTGGTTACTTTCCGAATAGACGCTACAACGGTCATAATTGTGTAGTGGCACCTGGACACGCCCACTTTGAATACAATGTAACCTTACTAGGTTAGCTTCCACTGATCGGACATCCTGACTCTGACGCCGAGTAGGATTCCTATTACTGATACTAATTTGTTGAGTATCTTCATCCATATAAATTGGCATCCACCAATGATTTAACAAGTGCTGAAGTGCCTCCTGGACAAGGGTACAACCTCGATCGTTTTCGCAACCCGCTTTACAGCTGTGATAGTCTTGTGATATTAAGAATCCGAGTCGGACCTACTCAGCGTGTAACTCTACTAGGTTGGTATTCATCACGCGAATATCGAAGATCTAAACCATGTTGATCTGATAGGGATTCCTATCATGGTAGTCTTGGATCCATCCAAGATCCATCTGACGCTGGAGGGCCTCTTGTATGAAAGAGCATCCCTGTTTGTTTACCGAGCAAATCAGACAGGAACTGTAATCATGCCGCGACAGATTATGATACTGGCTTTGCCTTGAGTGCATTGCCACCAAGTTGACATTCATTGCACGGATGTCGTGGTTCTGAATGACATTGGAATTCGTGTAAACCATGTTAACTCCACGAACTCAGTGCTCTTGGATCCATCCGAGATTCATTTGTTCCTGTAGAGCTGCTTGCACTACAGAACATCCTTGGTTGTCTTTAGAGCAAATATCACACTGGTGATAATTATGAGGTGGCACATGGCCATATCCACTCTGTCTACAATGCATCTTAACCAGATTGGTCTTTAACAAAAGTACATCGTGAATTTGATAGACATTGTTAGTCTCTCCTTCTATCAAATTGACTGCAGCCTTTTCGTGTTGAGGCAGCGGGTTCGTGAAAACATTAGGATTTGTATCCTTGAAGGATAAGACCCCGCTCCTAACAAGCTTTTGCACGTCGGATTTGAAACTAAGATAATTCTCTATGTTATGCCCTGAACCTCCTTGATGATAAGGGCATGTTTGATCCACCTTAAACCAAAAAGGCGGATTTTCCGGTATTGTAAGAGGGACTTAGTTTGAATGTGCCCCTTGGCCAGCAGTAATGGAAACAGCTCTGCGTACGACACGGGTATAGGATCAAATCCTGGTGACCGTGTTGTATGGTTGTTGTTATATGGAGGACGAGCCTACTGAAGAGGCTGTTGTGTCCTTTGCTGATCAGGTTGGCTTTGCGCAACCTGAGGTTGATACGTAGGCATAGGCGCAAGGTTGATAGCAGGAGTTAAAGCTGCTATTGGTTGACATCGTCGCCTTTGCTTTCCGAGAGAGATATTCCCAATATCTTGCTCTTTTTTCTTAGGGAGAGCACTACCATATTTTTTAGTACCGCTCGTCGATCCAGTGTCTTTTACCAAACGTCCTTCTCGGACGGCTTCCTCAAGACGTACGCCCATGCCCACCATTTTGGTGAAGTCGCTGGGTGCACTGGCAACCATTCGGTCATAGTAAAATGAGCTAAATGAGCTTAAGGTTTTTAAGAAGATCTTTGTCATCTCTTTTTCCTCAAGAGGTGGACAAATTTGAGCGGCGATTTCACGCCACCTTTGAGCATACTCCTTAAAGGTTTCCTTGTCCTTTTGTGACATCGATCTAAGTTGATCTCTGCCGGGTGCCATGTCCAAATTGTATTTGTATTGTTGGACGAAGGCAGTACCAAGATCTCTGAATGTACTGATCGTAGTACGGTTTAAACCCATGTACCATTTTAATGCGGCACCGGTTAAACTATCCTGGAAGTAGTGAATCAGTAGGTCCTGATTCTCCGTCTAAGCTGACATCCGTCGAGCGTACATCACCAGATGGCTTTGAGGGCAAGAGTTACCCTTGTATTTTTCAAAGTCGGGCACTTGGAACTTGTGCGGGACTTTCACATTGGGGACCAAGCAGAGGTCTGCGGTGTCCTTTCCAAATAGATCCTAACCGCAGATGGCTTACAGTTCTTTCTGCATTTCCAAGAACTGTTCTTGGAATTCATCCATTCTATCGAACAAAGTTTCCTTTTTACCAGCAGGTATTGGCGGAATTTGTCCTTCCGGGACAGTGTGCACCACAGGGGGTGGTACTGTGACTACGACAGCGAATCTTGGCGTTTCCCAAAGTTTGTAACCTTCAGGAGTTTTCAGTATGCCCCTGGCATCTTCGCTTTCCAGAAATTTGTAACCTTCGAGCCCAACGGCTTCTGTTGTGATTCCCTGATCTTCAGCGATCGGCGGAACATATCCTTCCGGGATATAGTTAACATGCATGCTCCAAGGACGACCTTTCGGCATTTGATACGTAGGATCATACTTCTCCACTATGGGCGTCGAGGTGATCTCTGAGATCACAGTTCCTTGTAGCTGAGCTTCTGCCATGGCTTGCATGTCGTTACGAAGCTTTCTCATTTCCTCTCTCAGAGCGTCGATCTCTTCTTTCAACTCTCTATTTTCTTCCTCAAGATCATCCATCTTTTTCTGACGATTGGCCCGAGTATTATACGAATGAGACAGTTTGACTCTAGAATCGAGACACACACGTCAGATTCGTAGGTAAGAAGAATATGCGATGTGAGAATGATGAATGCAATGATTATATTAATTGTTCTTTGGTTTAATCAAAATAAACTTTGACAATTAGATTGCAAATATCAAACGGTGGGGAAACCCCTTTTTATTGAATTCCAAAGGATTACAAAAATGGAAATACAGTAGATTACAAGGTGCAGAAACAGAAACCTAAGCTAATGGGTCCCGAGTCCTCTCTGAAGAAAAATCGGGTGCTGACTCTGGTACTTTCCTTTTCTTTGACCGGGGCTCTTGGGCCTTTGTCGGGTTGTCATTCCTTTGCCAGGTGAAAGGAGTGAGCAAATTCCTTTGGTCATCTTGATTCTCTACAGCATGTTGCTCCAAAATTTTAATCAGAGCGTCTTTATCATTCAGTAGTTGCTTTATTTTGATGCACTCTACGTTGAGGGTGCGGTACTTGTTCTTCCAAGACCTTCTCTCCTTTTGAACTTTGTTGAGAGTAACCTGAAGCTTTTCAGTTTCAGTCATGAAGGACATGACAGATTCCTTTGGCGGAAGAATTCTGTAACGAGGATAAGGCATTTTTAGCTTGAGAGCTCTAGTTTGTACCCAAGGGAGATAAGGCTCCACCGAGACACAGTCTAGTTTCCCCAGAGACTCTCGTCCTTTCTTAAGAACATGTTTCCAAGCGTGCACTATTTTTGTCTTTAGTGCTCTGTCGTTTTCTCCTTCCTTGAAGAAAAGACCTTCCAAATGAGCATTACGTGGGACATGCCTCATCAGGTATCCAAATTAACGACGAACGAGAACTGGATGGTAATTGATTCCTCCCTTAGTTCTTATAAGGGGTACGTTGGGGAAGTTTCCACAACGATCAATGATTCTGATTCCATCATAGATCCTATTACACCAATCTATATCAGATTTGGTGAGGGACATGATCTTCTGCGACCAACGTAAGGCACTCTTGCAATCCCAAAAAGCAGTAGACTTAGGCAAATAGGAGATAAACCATTTATAGAGCAGAGGTACACAGCATGTGATCTCCCCTCCGCTGTACAAATATCCCAAGTGTACAGAATGATACGCATCCGCGAGCAAAGTCGGCACAGGGTTTCCAATGAGGAAAACCTTAATGGCGTTAATATTGACGAAGTTATTGATGTTGGGAAACAAAAATAACCCGTAGGTGAGCAAGACAAAGATGCTTTCAAAAGCAGTCACGTTTCCTATACTGGCAAAATACAGGGCCTTCTTTGTCAAGAACTGGGCTGGCAAACCTTGGATGCCACCCTTAGTGGTCAGGTGAGTCCTGACCTCAGACTCGTCCAAATAAATTGCTCTTGCAATGATCTGATTCTTTGGAATTTCTTCCAGTCCAGAAAATGGAGCTCGATCAGTGATATGTAGATCAATCAGATGAGAATACTCCTCCAGCGTTGGTGCAAGCTGGTAATCCGGGAATGTGAAACAGTGATAAACCGGATCGTAAAACTGAATGAGCAAACCCCCGTACTTGGCTCTGAAGGCCTCAGGGTTAGTGATCATCCTTGCTAACCTTCTCAAATCCTCTAGCTTTGGAACCTTGAAGGCATACCTATGGGTTCTCCTTCTACCGAAATCCATTAGTGCAATCCTTTTCTATGATATTTGCAATAACAGTCTTAGTTTATTTTGAAAAAACAGAGAGACTAGAAGAGAAATTTTTTTTCTTGTTTTAATTTTTTTTAAATGAATGCATGAATGCAGCACACAAAAACATAGGAAAAACATGGGGTCAAAGTGTCGTTGTCATGAAGTCAAGGCTCTACCCATCCCCAAAGGTTTATACTAAGGTGATTTTTGTACCTGTACTCATTATCACCAGCTCCTCCCAGGAAAGTAAAACAACAAGCGTATCGCCAGCGAGTTGTAGAGCAATCTTAGAGTAAGTGCCATTCACCGAGAACAGATCACCAGCCTCAAATGAGGGTAGTATCGCGTAACAACTATTCCCGATAGTTTCCGCACTACAAAAGGGTTTGGCTCCTCAGCTTCTCAGACATCACAATCGGCCCATTGTCTAGGTGAGAGAATGGGTTGCATTGGTCAGCCTCCACTGAGGTTGATGGTCGACCTCGTCGCCATCACTTATCTTAAGTGTATACTCAATCTTTCCACATGCGGCATCACACGCATTCCCATTAGCAGAAAAATAAACACGTATAACAATTAGGAAAAGCAGTATATATATTTGTCCTAAACATCCTAGACCTTTAAAGCTATGAACCCTAAGTTCCTGACAGAAATGGGTTCCCCAGCGGAAGCCCCAATCTATTGTATTCCCACAAGTGAAAAAGATTTGTCCAAGGTTTTCACCTTAAACGTTAAGAAAGAATGAGTGGCCCCATGGTGGGCGCCACTTTTCTGTAGCGAGCGATTTTGGACGCGGTTCTTAAGCGCGGTCGCTCTCTGCGGTTGAGTTTACTACAGGTCAATTCATTTTTTATCCTATTAAAGCTGATGAAGGAAGGGAAATAGATGTCTCCAATTAACCCTCCTTTGCATACTGAGTTTAAACAGCGGTCTGTTAGGTTACAAATGCTATCAATGTGAGGGGCCTTTGTACTGGTTATTTGTATTTTCGCTAATACGGTTTTTTTCTGTTTGTTAGGATACTGCTTCAGATTAGGAAGTATGGGATTTTGGGTTTTTGTTTAGTGTGCTCGCTAATATTTTTTCTTTTAATCTTATGCCTACGTATTTTCGTTTACCGAAACAGGGAAATCAGAGCGTTCGTAGTTCCTCCTATTCTATGGGAGGAAATGGGTGTTTTTGGTGTCTTGTTCAAAGCCCAAGACGTGAAGCTAAAGGTGGTTTGTATCTTGTTCAAAGCCCATGATGTGAAGTTGAAGGGTCTATTTGTATCTTGTTCAAAGCCCAAGATATGAAGCTAAAAGGTTTTGACTTTAGAGAGAATTTGTCATCTCTAAAGGGGGTCTGTTTGTCACGACTGTTGGGTGACTGACTGTAAAAGGAGGATTACTTTAACCGGGATACGCGGATCCTAGCAATGCCATAAATTCCTTTATAGGGGGTTTTAACCTGAAGGAGAAGACTTTAACTCAGTGTTGAGCAATGCTATCTTTCCTTAGGAATTTCTCATGCTAAAAGAGGGACAGTGGCGTGGATGTAAATAATCCAGAGGCTTGCCACTTACAACGATTAGATGAAGGGGAAAGAATTGTTGATGTTTGTGTACTATGAACGAGGAACAGCTTTGATGCTAAAAGGTTGATTGGATCAACCAATGGTTTTCTTATATAAAGCCTAAGAGGAGGCTGATATGTGTCTCGTACAAAGCCCGAGAGAGAGGCTAAAAGGGGTTGACTAGCCGATGGAGTCTTTTGGTATCTCGTATAAAGCCCGAGATGAAGGCTATTTGACTCAACAAGAGAGTTTTTTGTATGTGTCTTGTATGAAGCCCAAGACGGAGGTTAAAGGTTTTTGACTCAACAAGAGAGTCTTTGTACCTCGTACGAAGCCCGAGATGGAGGTTAAAGCTTTTATACTCAACAAGAGAGTGTTTTTGTGTCCCGTACGAAGCCCGAGATGGAGGCTGAAAAGGTTTGACTCAACAAGAGAGTCTTTTATACTCAACAAGAGAGTGATTTGGTATCTCGTACGAAGCCCGAGATGGAGGCTAAAAAAGGTTAGCTCCGTTGGGGAGGATCATTGTACAAAGCCCAAGAGAGAGGCTAGGGTTACTGTTTCAGTTAAGTGACGGGTCCAGTATGCTGATTTTGAAAGAGAAAATCAGTTCTTATATGAGCAACACTGTACTCAAGGATTTGATTCAAGGATCTGGGTTATTCCTGTTATTTAAGGAAGCGGGAAATCCGGAGGGAATTGAGACTGTCCGAGTCAACGGGTTTTCTTCCTATTTAACGAAGGGGTCACTTGAGAATGTCTTTGAGACCCAAGGACATTAGACTGTCCGTGTCTAGAGTTTCATCTTTTGTACTATGCTTTGAGAAACAGTAGTAGACTCTTTGAAAGGACTGTTCTATGCAGATGATTAAGTTCTGTTCCTATACCTCTAGGAGGTCGTCGGGACAATTTGTACGAAGCCCAAGAGGAGGCTGGAAACTTTTAAGAAGCCGAGAGGTCCTTGTACGAAGCCCAAGAGAAGGCTATCATTCCCGGAGGAAGAGATCATTATACGAAGCCTAAGAGGAGGCTGTGAATACTTCTAAGAAGCCGACGGGTCCTTGTACTAAGCCCAAGAGGAGGCTGGGTTGCTTTTAGGAAGCCTGGGGGTCCTTGTACAATGCCCAAGAGGAGGTCGATGCTTTTAAGAAGCCGATGGGTCCCCAAACCCCGAGAAATTCAAGGCAAGCTATTCACAAGGAATAGATCAAGTCAGGAAAGTCCGAGAATTTGGAAGAAACTCAAGAGATGCCATTCACGGAGAAAAGATCATCTATGGGGAATAGAGTTTCTTGACAAGTGCTTTTAAGAAGCCTGTGGGTCCCCAAACCCCGAGAAGTTCAAGACATGCCATTCACCGAGAATAGATCAAGCCAGGAAAGTCCGAGAATTTGGAAGAAACTCAAGAGATGCCATTCACGGAGAAAAGATCATCTCTGGGGAGTAGAGTTTCTTTGACAACTTCTACGAGTGACAGTCTATGATAGGGTTCACAGAGGAATGCTGCCTTTCATGTCTCCATATTGTTTAACCCCAAGAGGAGGGAAGATTGTGTCTGGTAATCCTATGGGGATCTAGTTAAGATTATTTCTAAGAGTGATCAACGGGCTTAATGCTAGACATAGTTGCCGGGGAAACTCTAAATATCTATACTATTATTACACAGTTGATATGAGTTTATGAAAGAAGACTTACAGTGAAAAAGCCCCACAATACAGTTATATGTATATCAAAGCGGTAAATGAAAGCAATAACCACTTACTCGGTTGTAGAGCTTCCATGCTGTTTGGTTAGTTGTTCAACAAAGAAAGATTGAAAAATAATATTATATTCAAAATCAAATGAGAAAGTGCTTTAAAAAAGAAAGATTTTGGGGCTTACAGCTCAAGGAGAGGCCCAGGGTTTTATCAGTGAGCACACTGTTTGAATTTGTACAGAGGGATTTATACAAGTGACTGAGGCCCAAAAAGGTTTTCTGTACAAAGGGATGGGTCTTACACTCTCTCAAGAGGCCCAAAAAATTTAAAGGAAAAGAGTGGGGCTTATAACACGAGGGTAGGCCCAATTGATTTTTCCGTTTAAAAATGGCGATCGCGCCGAGGTTTTTTTCTTTTAACGCGAAGGGACTTATACAATAAGTGAGGCCCAAAATGTTTTGGTTAAAAGGGGGTTGGGTCTTACACTCTATTAGTGGCCCAAAAAGTTTTGAATGGGTCTTATAGCTCAAGGAGAGACCCAGAGTTATTTTTCAAAAGGCGATGATCGCGCCGTTTGTTTTTGACGGTGTCGGGACTTATACAATACACTGAGGCCCAAAAATGATTTGGTCAAAAAAGGATTGGGTCTTACACTCTATTAGAGGCCCAAAAGAGTTTTGAAAATGATTTATGAGGGTTGAATTAATCCAAAACCCTAATTTGTTTTCAAAAATGTATTTAATTGAATAAAAATTCAATTAAAATGATCAAAATTGTTTAACATATGAAAAACAAATTGTGATCTTGGATTAATGCTTCAAAACTTAAGTATTGACCTACAAAATAATTAGAAAGCATTAAAAGTTGCAAAATCAAGGTGGAAAAAATATTTTAAATGTTAAAAACAATTAAAACATTAATTCTTTGCAAAAATATCAATTATACAAAATAAATAATATTTTTGGCATTTTTTGATAAAATAAAATATTTTAACATTTTTGTGAATTATTAAAAAAAGCATCAACTCAAAATCATTAAAACTCAGAGAGAAATTAATTTTTGAATCAATTAAATAAAATCACAAAATTCAAATATTTGAATTTGAAAGAAATGGCACCAAGAACACACCAAGAACACGCGCGTGTTCTGGGTTTGGCCAGATTTGCATTTTCTATCCAATCTCACTGAATACTTGATTATATCATGCAATCCACATACCAATCAACTCGTTTCAACCTCACGATCATGTCTATGGCATTTAATTTCATTTAAATTAAACATATAACAAGAAATCACGAAAAATCCTCAAGAACCCTAATTTCTGCATGAAGGCTAGGATTTTTGATACACGATTCAAACAATTCAATTAATTGAGGGGAAACATTCTATGCATGATTATGAACATATGGCCAAATTATTGTGCGAGGAAATATGCATAGATTGAGAGATGACCAAGTATATGCTTACCTCTAGGCCGTGACAGCAAGTGCAATGTGATTTTTGATTTGGAGGTGTTACAGATGCGTGGTGATGATCTGGATAGCTTCCCTACACCCTATGGAGTGTGTTTGAATGCTTGGACTTTATTGAAATTGGCTGGATCACTTCATGGCATCTCAACTGCACTTTGGTTAAAACCTTGAGCAATTGACGGGTGATTATGGGAAATCAGTGTTCCAGTTGTTGTTTAAGTGTTTGATCAGCTCATATGTGATGTATATGAGGTGTGTGTGTGTGTGATTGGTTTGAGTGGAATTGCCCTCTAGCTCAAAACCCGATAGCTACCTTGCTAAGAAAGGCATTTTTGCCAAGAGAAAGAGATTTTGAGAAAGGAAAGTGTTGTAGGCCTTTGGTGTACTTAAACTGAGTACAAATGAGCTATATTTATAGTAGAGCAAGTTTGTTTTGCAAGGAATAGTGAATGGCAACTGCTGAGTAGGTTTGGCCAATGTTGGCAAATGAAAATCCAAGTCTCCTCTAGCCATTGACTAGAGGTTAGGGCACAGGCTGCTGGTTCCCTTGGTCTTGGATAAGTCTTGACTGAATTCAGTTGAGAAGGGCTCAGTCCATGCCACCTTGATGCTTCCATTGAATGCTTCAATCCAAAATTGGAGTCTTGTCCCTATTTTGGCAATTCTAGGTTCAACATGCTTTTTCTTGTTCCAAAGACTTTGGAGGCTTGGCTCAGTGATTGTCCCCTTTACATTCAATCCTCTGAGGTGTCCAAGTGGATAGGAGCATTTGGATTTGGCTGATTTGGGAAAATCGAGTAAAATTGCAAAATCTGCCTTGCCTTGGCAGATTTCAGCAAGGCAACTTGCCAATGTCATATCTCATGACTCAAATTGAATTTAGTAATGTTCTTGGCCATTTTGGAAAGCCCTTACATGATACAACAACTGTTTGAACATGTTTGGTTTTGATCTCTTTTGAATTCAAGTGAAAAATCCCCCTACATTTGGCAAAAAGTAAGGCAAAATCTGACTTAGTGAAATTTTCACCAAGTGTTGGAACAAAGTGACTTTTCTTGATTTTGATCACTCCATAACTCAAAATCCATGAGGAATTTGGACATAGGTCAGTATGAAGCTTTTGTAGAGGGCAATGAGATCTAAAAATCAAGCTTTGAATGGGGAATAATGGCCTTGTGGTTTAGGAGTTATGGTCCTCCAAAGTTGGCACATTAGTGTAACTTTTCCATAACTTAGAAAATTTTCTAAGTTTTTATGGTTGCCCCTTTTACAAGTTATCCCACTTTCTTTGATTTTTCTTGATGAATGATGATTCAAATCATACATTAACATAATTTTAGGGTTAAAAATTCATTTTGGTGAAAAATCTCAAAAAGTCAAAGTTGACTTTTGTGCACAGTTGACTTTTTATCAGATGAATTCCAAACTGTGCAATTCTTCAGGAAATCATGTCCTTGACCTAAATCAAACTTGATGGACATGTTCCATGGGTGTCATAGGGTATATTTATTCATGTCTTAGGGCTTGGGAGCATGTCCTGGTCAAAAGTCAAAGTTATAGTTGACTTTTCCTGCGAAACCCTAATTGTGGTGCAGATGAAATTGAGACTTGTTGCTCAAGCTTCTTGGATTAATCCGTTGTTCCAAATGGATCAATATAGTTCATTGGAGACCCTCAAATCATGTCTTGAGGTCTTGGTTCATGATTTGCCACAAAAGTCAACTTAGGGGTGAATTAGGTCAAGAAACCCTAATTCCTGATTTTTAATGAATGCATCCCCTGAGGCAAAATTAACTTGATGAATGGGTCCATGAGGTTACATGGAGTATATTAGGTTGTGTTTTTGGATCCTTGGCTCATTCCCAGAGGAAAATTTCCCTTTGGAGACCCTGATCGACCAAAACCCTAATTTGGTGATACTGGCGATCTTGAGACTTGATCCACCTAGAAGGGAGCAGCCTTGTGCTTAATCCTTAAATTGGGAGTCCTCTTGATCCATTGTGGATATTTGAGAGGTTAGACAAGTTGAAGATCAAGTCATTCCTTGATTGATCTTTTGCCTAAGGCTCTGAGAGGGCTTGAAACCCTAATTTTGATTGTGGTGAATGCTCAACAATTCCTTGAGGAGATTGATGAGGCATGATGGTTCATCCATATTGTGATGATGATTTGCACAATGATGGGAAATCTTAGTGGTCAAAATTTGAGGTATGACAATATGGCCCGGAACACCATAACGACAGATGATACTGTTTTTGATAAATCGGACCACCACTTATCGGGTTACATTGGTGAAGTAGTCAATGGCTACCAGGATGAACCGATGTCTGTTTGAAGCCTTGGGCTCAATCATGCCAATCATGTCGATTCCCCATATGGAAAAAGGCCACGGGGAAGAGAGAACTTTGAGGTGCGTTGGCGGTACATAAATTTTGTCTGAGTATATCTGACACTTGTGACATCTCCTCATGTACTTGTAGCAGTCGGATTCCATTGTCAACCAATAGTACCCTGCTCTTAGAATTTTTCTCGCCATTGTGTGTCCGTTGGCATGAGTGCCAAAGGACCCTTCGTGAATTTCTTTCATCAACATGTCTGCTTCTGGTCTGTCTATGCATTGGAGCAAAACCAAGTCAAAATTTCGCTTATACAACGTGTCACCGCTCAGGAAGAAGCTACCTGCTAACCTTCTGAGGGTTTTTCTGTCCTTAGTGCCCCAGGTGGGTACTCTTGTTTCTGAAGGAAGCATTTGATATCGTGATACCAAGGTTTGTCGTTTATGACTGCTTCAATCGTGAAGATGTAAGCGGGCCAATCTAGGCGCATTACGTCGATCTTAGGTATGTAATTCCATTGACCTACAGTAATCATGGAAGAGAGACTGGCTAAGGCGTCAGCCATGTGATTCTCATCATGAGGGATGTGATGAAACTCGATTCTATTGAAGAAAGGTAACAACCTTCTTGCATAGTCTTTGTAAGGAATCAATACTCATTGGTATGTGTTCCAATCTCCTTTTATCTAATTGATAACCAGGGCTGAGTCGCTGTATACGTCCAAGTTTTTGATCCTTAAATCAATCGCTTCGAGACCCATAATACAAGCTTCATATTCGGCCTCATTGTTCGTACATTTGAACGTGAGTCTGGCGGTGAAAGGAATGTGGGTACCCTGAGGGGTAACAATGATTGCTCCAATTCCGTTTCCGTAATGATTGACAGCTCCGTCAAAGATAAGTCCCCATTGGGAACCTGGTTCTGTCCCTTCACTGGGTAGCGGTTCATCATAGTCTTTCATTTTTAGATACATGACATCTTCGTCTGGGAAGTCAAACCCGATTGATTCTTGATCATCAATTGGTTGATGCGCCAAATGATCGGCTAAAATACTTCCTTTAACGGCTTTTTGAGAGTGCTACTCTATGTCATATTCTGACAGCAACATCTGTCAACGGGAAATCCTTCCTGTGAGAGCACGTTTTTCAAATACATACTTGATTGGGTCCGTCTCGGAGACCAACCAAGTAGTGTGACGAATCATGTCTTGGCGTAGACGTTTGGCTGCCCAAGCCAAAGTATAGCAAGTTTTCTCGAGCATCGTGTACCGAGTTTCGCAGTCGGTGAACTTCTTGCTTAGATAGTAGATGACAGACTCTTTTCGTTTTGTTTCATCCTGTTGGCCAAGTACACATCCCATTGAGTCTTCCAAGACTTTGAGGTAGATGATCAGTGGTCTTCCTTCCACTTGAGGTGATAGAATCGGAGGATTTAATAGATATTCCTTAACACTGTTGAAGGCGGTTTGACAATCTTCTGTCCAAACGCAGTCCTGGTTCTTTTTGAGTAATTTGAAAATCGGCGCACACGTGGCGGTCATAAGGAATATAAATCTGGAGATGTAGTTCAAACGTCTCAGGAATCCTCTGACTTGTTTTTCAGTTTTCGAAGAAGGCATTTCTTGAATGGCCTTGACCTTGTCAGGATCAACCTCAATTCCTTTCTGGCTGACGATGAACCCTAAGAGTTTCCCTGAACGGACACCGAAGGTGCACTTGTTGGGATTCAAGCAGAGTTTGTACTTTCTCAACCGCTCGAATAGTTTTGACAGGTTGGTCACATGCTCCTCTTCTGTTTTAGATTTTGCAATCATATCATCGACATATACCTCGATTTCTTTGTGTATCATGTCATGAAATAGAGTAGTCATGGCCCTTTGATAGGTTGCCCCGACGTTCTTCAAACCGAACGGCATTACCTTGTAACAAAAGGTACCCCATGGGGTGATGAATAAAGTTTTCTCTATGTCTTTCGGCGCCATTTTGATCTGGTTATAGCCCGAGAATCCATCCATGAAGGAGAAAACTTTGAACTTTGCTGTACTGTCAACCATCATGTCAATATGTGGTAAAGGAAAGTCGTCCTTTGGACTAGCCTTGTTTAGATCCCTGTAGTCGACACACATTCTGACCTTTCTGTCCTTTTTCGGAACGGGTACGATATTGGCTAACCATTGAGGATATTCTGACGTAGCGAGGAAACCCGCGTCAATCTCTTTCTGTACCTCCTCTTTGATTTTGATGGCCATGTTCGGGTGGTGTGCATCTCAACCTCTGCTTTACTGGCGGACATTTCGATCTCAACGGTAAATGATGTTCCACGATGCTGGTATCCAACCCTGGCATATCCTGATAGGACCAAGCGAATACATCGGGGAATTTTTTGAGAAGCTTTATCAAACTCTCTATGGCAGTTGGATTGAGCAGTGCCCCAATCCAGATTTCTTTTCTCTCTTTTTCTGAACCCAAGTTAACCGTTTCCAACGGCTCTTTGTGAGGTTCAATAGACCTTTCCTCTTGTCTAAGTAGTCAGGAGATCTCTTCTGGAATTTCGTTATCAACTTCTTCTTCAGCCCCAAATACCAGGAACTCAAAGTTGGGATAAGGCATCGGATCGTATGTTTCAACGGGGTTTAAAACATGTAATCTACATGACGTGATGATTCGTGTTTAGAAGAGATAGAGAGAATGCAAAAGTGTGTGCAGTGTATTTTTTTTATTACAGCTTGTTTCTATTTGAATTGTTTTTTAGGATTACCATTTTCAGAGAAAAGCGAAAAGAGAAAACAGCAATAAATGCAGAAATTACAGAATGACGTTATTTTATTAATGAATAAGTTGATTCTTGAAACTACATCCCTATAAAACAAAACTCTGTCGCTTTGGGCGAAGCGAAGAGGGAAATTTACAAAAAGTGATCTCTATCAAAACATTCGTTTCACCTGGGCTGGATGAAAGGTTAAAGATAGCAATTACTTTGACTTATGAACAATCCTTGGAACATCGACAGTAACCCATTGGCGGCGAACTCCTCGGTGAATCACAAAGTCTGGCACCTTCCTTGATTTATCTTCAGAAATAACACTGATTTCTGGTGGAGCAGGATCATTGGAATCTGTCTCCCAGGCAGAATTGTCGTAGGAGGATTCCTCAGTTGCATTTTGCATAGCATTTGTGCTCTCAGCTGTATCTCCCCATCTAGTTGGCTGGATATCTTCGAGCCTGATACGAGGGATTTCGGGAGCAGTGTACTTGACCATGTAGTCGTATTTTCCACTTGGTTGTCCCAAGGTGTCCCACACTTCTTTGGAATTGGAGGAGTCATCCCTCTCGATGACGTTGACCTCGGGAAAAACATAATTGATGAATTTAAGTCCTGCAAACGTTGCAAATTCATCATCGTACTGAGTAGTTTCTGAATGACCTGAGTGTTGATCCCATGACATGGTGGGGACACAGGTATTCTGTTCAATGATGCTCAGCTGGGTTTCATTACTCGGCTGACTTTCTTGCCCCAAATTTCCTGGGTAAGGCTGCCACATTGGCAGACCGTCCATCGGGCCATATTAATTGTGGTCAAAGTTATCTTTCATCAGAGTGTCCTCCTCCAATAAATTTGGCGGAGCACAACATCCTTCCGGATCACAACCTCCGTATATCATTTCAACATCTGGCCGTGGTATAAATATCGGCCTCTATCTCGGGCTTCGTACGAGATACAAAAACACTCTCTTGTTGAGTATAAAAGACTCTCTTGTAGAGTCAACCCTCTTCAGCCTCCGTCTTGGGCTTTGTACAAGACACAAATCACTCCCTTGTTAAGTATAAAACTTTTAGCCTCCATCTCGGGCTTCGTACGAGATACCATAAAAGACTCTCTTATTGAGTCAACTCCCTTTTAGCCTCCTCTTAGGCTTTGTATAAGGAAAACCTTTTAGCCTTCTCTTAGGCTTTGTATAAGAAAACCACTGGTTGATCCAATCAACCTTTTAGCATCAAAGTTGTACCTCGTTCACAGTACACAAACATCAACAACTCTTTTCCCTTCATCTAATCGCTATAAGCAGCAAGCCTCTGGATCATCTACATCCATGCCACTGTCCCTCTTTTAGCATGAGAAATTCCTAAGGAAAGATGGCATTGCTCTACATTGAGTAAAAGTCTTCTCCTTCAGGTTGGAAATCCCCTATAAAGGAAATTATGGCATTGCCGGATTCACACATCCCGGTTAAAGTAATTCTCCTTTATAAACAGTTGTGACAAACAAACCCCTCTTCAGAGATGACAAATTCTCTCTAAAGACAACACCTTTTAGCTTCACATCTTGGGCTTTGAACAAGATACAAACTACCTTTAGCTTCACATCTTGGGCTTTGAACAAGATATAGATCACCTTTAAGCTTCACGTCTTGGGCTTTGAACAAGACACCAAAACACCATTTCCTCCCATAGAATAGGAGGAACTACGATCGCTCTGATTTCCCTGTTTCGGAAAAACGGGAATTCGTAGGCATAAGATTGAAAGAAAAATCTTAGCGAGCACACTAAACAAAAACCCAAAATCCCGTATATCAGTCAAAACATCCTAGTCCGTATTCCCCGCTAAAAGTGTAAATTCCCTGAAAATAACCTAAGAGAGCCCCCCCCCCCCCCACATTGATAGCATCCATAACCTAACAGACCGCTGTTTAAACTCAGTATGCAAGCAGAGTTAATTGGAGACATTTATTTCCCTTCCTTAGTCAGCTCACAATAGGATAAAAAATGAATCGACCTGTAGTAACCCCCAAGGAGCGACAATGCTTAAGAAACACGTCCAGTTTCGCTCGCTACAAGTACGTCGAATCATCTGCAAATGGATGGTCAGACGGAACGGACAATACAAATGATGGAGGATATGTTAAGGGCTTATGTACTTGAAAGTGGAGGAAATTGGATAGAACTTTTGCCGTTGATTAATTTTTCATATAATAATAGTTATCATGCAAGTATTGGTATGGCTCCTTATGAAGCATTGTATGGAAGGAAGTGTAGGACGCCATTGGGTTGGGCGGAAGTTGGCGAAGATAGAATTTTGGGACCCGAGATTATCCAAGAGACTACGGAAAAGATTAGGATGATCCGTGATAAAGTTAAACAAGCACAAGATCGTCAGAAGAGTTATGCGGATAACCGTAGGAGACCTTTGGAGTTTGATGAGGGTGATCACGTGTTTTTGAATGTTACTCCGAAATTGAGGTTGAAAGGACCATTTAAGTCGCAGAAGTTAAGTCTAAGATACGTGGGACCGTATCAAATTTTAGAAAGAATTGGTGAAGTAGCTTACAGATTAGCCTTACCGCCTTCTCTGTCAGAGATGCACGATGTTTTTCATGTATCTCAACTTCGGAAGTTTGTTCCAGATCCCCTTCAGCTAATTCTACCAGATACGATTGAGATAGAAGCAAATTTAACATTTGAGCCTCAACCGAGTCGTATCACAGGAAGAAAAACTAAGGTGTTAAGGAATAAATAGATTCCTCTTGTTAAGATTCAGTGGGATGAGACGCATCCGGGTGATGCAACTTGGGAACTAGAATCAGAGATACGAGAAGTTTATCCTCATCTTTTCAGGTAATTGTTTTTAAATTCGTGGGCGAATTTCTATTTAAGGGGGGGAGGATGTAATACCCCGTAAATTATTTTCTTTCTAGATAATATTAGTATAATCAACTGGGTTCTGGTTTACAATTTATTGGATAAAATAATTAGAGTAAACTGATGAGCTCAGAGCCGATCAAATTAATATTATCTGACTCTGAGGTTTTAACTTTTGGTGCTATAGAGACTTTTTGGACATTTAGTAGTGTTACTATCTAATTGAGTTTCTCTATATCATTTCTTTTCCTTTTTCTCTTCATTTGGAACAAAGATTGAAAATAGAAAGAAAGAAGAAGAAGAGAAAAGAGAAGAGTAAAGAAGAAAACCTAGAAGAAGAAGAAGCTTGGAATCATCATCTACTCTTCATCAATTCATCTCATCTTCATCATCATCATCTAGTATTGAGGTGAGTTCTAGATAGAGACATTAGTTGTATAAATTCTTGAGTCTACAGCTAGGTTAGACATTGTGAGAAAATGAGAAATCTTGCTAATAAAAAGAATCTAACGGATGAAATGCGGTATAAATTGTGTAGTATAATTGATATATATGTGTGATCATCTGTCAATGCTTGGTTGTGTGTTTGGTTGTGTTTGGAATGAGATTTTTGGCCCAAAGGACCTACTGATACGTTGTTGAAATTATGGGAATTCGCGGGTTCGCAAAGCGAACCACAGCAAAGGGCAAGGCGAAGGTTTGCCAGGTGTTCGTAAAGCGAACTTTGCCTCCTTTTGGTTCTGTTTTGGTTTGCCCAGAGGTTCGTAAGGAGAAGGGCAAGGCGAAGGTTCGCCAGCAGTTCGCAAAGCGAACTTTGTGTCGTTTTAGGTTTGTTTCATTTTGCCAGGGGTTCGCACGACGAAGGCGAAATCGAACGTTTGCTGGGGCTTCGCCTAGCGAACATGGCAGATCTTTCCGATTTGTTTCTTCCTTAACTTTGGAACCGTGACTCCGATCGGGGCGTTCTTGGTACCGATGGAGAGCTATGAGAATACTCTATCTAACGGAAGTGAAAAATATCATTTTGTTGCCCGATTAAATAAATTGAAGGGAACCGAAATATGGTGTAACTTTGTGATATGTTGATTTGTGTGATTCCATTATATAATTGAATTATGTTTACCTATTCTCTTGTTGTTAAGCATGTTTGAGAGTGTATGCATGTTAAAAATATGAAATAGGTAGAGTGAGGAAAAACATACCACGAAACTATGTTGGAACCTAATAATGGCTTGGAAATTGTTGAATAACATAATGACGACGCTCGTGCAAGAGAGGCCGAGGCGTGCGTCTAATACCGATGGGTATAGAAAAGAAATTACACTAGTATGGATTATGTTAAACTGTGTTAAGTTTGATAAGACAAAAGAGGTCTTAAGGTAAATGTGGCCTTGTGATTGTCGAGTACAATCACATTTGTGTGTATGTTATCACGTAATCGTAACCATTTATCTTGAGTGCAGTTTCATGGGTCTCGAGCTCCTCTGAAACATATGTTCAATTACTTGGCAGGTATGATTCCCGTGTGTAGTACGAATGGAGCCTATGGGTAAAGAGACTTGTGACGGTGTACGGGTCGTGTAAAGTGACGAATTAAGGAGATAATAAATCCCTTAATTCTTAATCTATTTCGTATGCCAAGTAACTACAAGGATCCATGACTCGGGTCGACTTCTAGACGTAGAAGTGGATGGGAAAAGGGGATGCCTTGGTAAGGTTATCGATTAGTGATAAACTATGAGTTAACAAGACTCATGAACATGGATCCATATAGTGTGTGTGAGTACTCAAAGTCACTTCCCTTCCCTTTTGACTTGAGTTATGTTTGATAGAACCTGTAAGAAAGGGAACTCACTGGGATTTAATATCTCACCCCATGTTGTTGATTATATTACAGGTACCACAGGTTCGACGAAGGGTAATGATAAGGTTGTTTGACATTTTCCTTACGAATCGTAGCTTTTGGGGATGGCAAGACTTCAGTTGTGAAGATTATTTTGAGATAATTGATTGATCTAGTTCTTAGTGTTTAGAACATCTTGAATACATTATGCCTTGATAGTGTTTTTGTATTAAGTGTGTAGGGCATGTAATGTATATAATCTGTTAACTAGGAGCTTGTATATTTCAGTACCAAATACTTGGATTCATGTATAGTATTTATGCTTTGATGTATGATATTATACGTGGGTGTTACAGTCCATCTCTTTTGTAGCACCGTATAATGATTGTGTGTTGGGTTTTGCTTGAGGACGAGTCAAGTATGAGTTGTAGCTAAAACCCTAGAATGTCGTCATTATTGGCTTTCTGCTAGCGTAGTAGTATGAGTGGAAACGAACTATCCTGCTAAAGATTATCGTGTGATCGTGTCAGAATTTGGAATTTTACCTTGTAACTTGGTTGGAGTGTGTCATCTGCATGTTTTGACTTTGTTCTGTATTACCTTGAGTTGATCATGATTGGTGAATGTTACACAAGTTAAGGAGCCACAAGTTGAGAATGATATTACGAGTTAGAACAAGCCAGATTGAGGGTTTTGAGTTGGGATGGCTTTTGAATTAAAAGAAACTAGTTTTTTCAGCTTTTGCAGCAGTGTTAACCGATTAACATAGTGTGGTTAACCGATTAACACGTACAAGGATAGTGCTTTGCGCTGAATTTTGAGGAGTTAACCGATTAACCTTAGACGGTTAATCGATTAACATGTGTAAATTGTGAAACCCTTAGAAATCGACATCTGCATTTTGTTTTTCCGATTGATAAGTGTTGTGAGAATGGAAAATGGGATTGCAAGTTAACGAAAGACGAAATTGTGGTTTTGAAATCGGAACTTCTGGAAAGGTGTTGCATAGTTGACCATTTGTTCAGATGGCGAGGGAGTTTGACTTTTGGGGAAGTAATCTTGTGAATTGTGTTAAATGTGGGAAAGTCTTAGGTGTATTGTTATCATTACCATTGCGAGTCTTAAGGACGAAGTTAGAGAATACTCACGAAGTATTGATCTTGTAAAGATCGTTTCGGTATTTTAATTTACGGTGTTAGTAAGGTATGAGCGGTTGGTCAGAATTAGTAATTGTTATCTTCCGTTAGTTCTTGGTATCAGATTTAGACTCCCTGAGAGTAGTACCAGATGTGTACAGCTGTACTTTATCCAGATATCCTTCCAAGTAAGAATACGAATTGGACGTTCCGAAGTTAAGCATGTAACTTGGATCGTATGTGGGACAGATCGATTAAAAGAAGTGGATGCAGTTGAGAAGCGTGACATGGTCTTCGAAAGTGTGTGTGTGTATGTAGAGTGTTGTATGTGAATTGATGAGTGGTATGGAAACTCATAATTGTGCTTTGGATGGTTTAAGTTTTGATAAGTGGTGACTCACATATGATTGAAGCCTCGTGATGGTGTTACGTTGTTATTGGTTGAGAGCTTGTGTCAACAAGAAACCTTGAGTGAGTCGGAAACCCCGTAAGAAGAATTGATATGGAATGAGATAACCAGAACTAGAAGTTGTTAAACTACCTTTGGATGGATTATTTCGAGTTTTGAATGGATTTGGAGTTGTATATGTTAGGGTTGTAACAGTGTAACTCCTGCACCTCTTTCATTTGGAGAGTGTGGACGGATGTTATAATATTGTGTGTCGGCGAGGAAATTATTCCACCATAGGAACCCAGTGGATAAGTGTGTTCTCCGCCGACTGTTAGCTACCTGGTAGTGCTTAAAAATTCGTGGTGTTCCATTGTTAGATTTTGGATTGCACAGTGGAAGGTGACAGATGAAGGAGTTCAGTCATAATATTTAGGATTTGAAAGATTGTTGCTTATAAGTATGGAAATAAGAAGGGCTTGTTCGAAGCGTGTTACTTTTGGTGTGATACGAAAGAGATGAAATATCGTACGTGATGGGTACAATGTACAGCATCAGACCAGATGGAACTGGTAAAGAAGTCGTTGGACTAATTATGAAGTGGTTTTGAATGTTAAAGGATTTACGAAAGGATAGATGTCGGTAATTGCATAAAGGAAAGAAATCACTAAATTACCTCGCGAAGATTTGATGAGTGTTTGTTATCTCAAACCCAGATAAGATATTACGGTTTTGTTTGTGACTCAATAGAAGAGTATAGGATGGTACATTCTTTCTGAAGGTAAGAAACTGCTAAGTGTTTTAGTATGAAACAATAGATGAATTATGGAAAAAGCAAATTTGGAAGTTAACCCAATATTGGAACAAGAGTACAGTTAAGGACGTGACGTTTGATAATTTGTGAAAACAAGGATTTTGGTCTGTGAAGTCAAACTGGAATTGGAATACGTTAGAAATTTTAACGGAAGTAAAGTAAGTGTGGATCTAAGACAGTGATACAAGTTGTGGTTATTGTCGAGTAGAGGAAATTCGAGGGCGAATTTCAATTTAAGGGGAGGGGGAGAGTGTTATACCCCATATTATCTAAACGCTCAATTGGATGTCAGATGAGATCAGATGAGTGTCTATGTGCTCTGTCTCTGATCAATTAGAATAATGGGATTCTATAAGTATTGATAATTGGGATCAATAGAGCAACTAGTGAACTCTGAAGAGATCAATTATTTTATTAAAGAGACATATCAATATTTATTAGTTCAAGAGAGAATTTTATGGTAACTCTAATAATTGATCAATTGGTGTGAGACGAAAAAATATTAATTGGAGATATTTTAACCTGTTGGATTGTAATACCCCATATTATTTAAGTGCTCAATTAGATATCAGAAGAGATCAATTATTTTATTAAAAAGACAGATTGATATTTATTAGTTCAAGGGAGTATTTTAAGGTAACTCTAATAATTGATCAATTGGGTTGAGACGACAAAATATCAATTGGAGATATTTTACCCTGTTGGATTATATAATATAATATTGGTTTATATATATGTATCTTAGAAGAAGAGAGAAAGTGGAGAAAGATGAAGAAGAGAAACTCATGGATCATCATCATCTTCTTCAAACTCCTCTTCGATTATCAGGTGGTTTCTAGTTAGAAGCTCTAAGTTCTAGAAATCTATGATTTGAACTTAGGTTAGATTTGAGAGAAAATAATTAAATGGATAATTCAATGAAATCTAACAGATTGAATTTGATATAAATTGCGTAGTGTAGTCGTAATATGCAAGTGATCATTTGATAATACTTGTTTTGATGTTTGGAAATGATCTAGTGTGGAAAGGGTGGAATTTGAAGCCCTTGGAACCCTAAAAATGCAGCTGAGAAATGTAGTTTCTGGTACGCACCGCAGGGCGGCGCTTTGAGCGACGGGCGACGCGGGCTTGCGCCGGCGAAAGCCAAGAGGCCTAGCTAGGAAAGCTACTGGAATTTCTGATTTTTGTAATTGGGACTTACGCCGCTGCTTCATCGGGCGAAGCACAGGCGAAGGGGGAACCGCCGGGCGAAGCATGGACTGCCGGGCGCTCCTGGGAGTTTTCAAATAATTCTCTTTTCTTTAAAAATCCATAACTTTTGATCCGTAACTTGGATCAAGACGTTCTTGGTATCATTGAAAAGCTATGACTACCCTCTACCCAATAAAAAGTGAAAATTATGGGTATGATGTGGAACTAATTAATTAGTGGCATTTGAATAATAAAAATGTTATGTGATATGTTGAAATCCATATCTTTTGGATCGTAAATCCGATCGAGGCATAATTATAGCCGATGTAAAGCTGTGGAAATATCCTACGGGATAAATGTGAAATTATTGATTTTGATACCCGATTAAATGAATTGGAGGGAACCCAAAAGTGATGTTTTAAGTGATGTGCTATGAAATGGTAATGTTAGACCATTATTTTAAACAAGGGATGCTTGGTAGAGGATAGTAGTGGCTTGTATGCCTTAAAAGTGTGTGTGAACTACTATGTGGATTATGTTTGACTTGTTATATTATCATGTGTGTTTTATGGCTGATAATGTTATATGCAAATTATGTTATACCGTGTCTATCTAATTGTGAATTGTGAATGAAAGAAAATATGCATGCTTAAAATGAATTAGGAAGAGTAAGAAACCTTACCCCCAAAAACAAATGATATAATTCTAGGTTGTGACTAGGATTGTGATAGAAACTCTAGATGGCTATGCTCGGGCATTCGATGTAGAAAGGTACATCAGTGACGAGTAATGGTCTAGAGTAGAAAACCTAGATGGCGATGCTCGTGCATTCGATGTAGAAAGGTGCATCCGTGACGAGTATTGGTCTAAAAGAGAGTGAAACACTAGTATGGAACATGTGTGAACTATTGTGATTATGAGAAAAAACAAAAGAGGTCTTAAGGCGAATGTGGCCTTGTGATTGTCGAATACTATCATGTTTGTGTGTGAGATCACGTAATCGTAACCAGTTATCTTGAGTGTATTTTCATGAGTCTCGAGCTCCTCTGAAATGGATGCACAATTTCTTGGCAGGTTTGATTTCGGTGTTAGTACGAATGGAACCTATGGGCAGAGGCTTGTGACAGTTAATGACCCGTGTGAAGTGACGGTTCATAACGGTTAATGGCCCGTAGAACCCGAATCCAGTTCGTATGCCAAGTAACTACAAGGATCCATGACTCGATCAACTTCTAGACATAGAAGAGGACGAGAAAAAGGGATGCCTTAGTATGGTTATCGATTAGTGATATTTTGAGTTGGTGAACTCATGAACATGTTTCCATATAGTGTGAGATTGTGAACTCAAGGTAATTTCCCTTCCCCTTGACTTGAGTTAGGATTTGGATAGAACCCCGTAAAGCCAAGAGAATCCATAAGATAGGAAACTCACTGAGATTTAATATCTCACCCCATTATCATTGTTATTTTTCAGATTATTGCAGGTTTTATTTACAAGTGGAGCTAGGCTTGGATGTTTCAAGAGAAGCTCAGCTTTAGTTTTTCCGCTGTGTAATCTATTGTATACAATTGAGGATATTGTATATTAATCTTAGTTTTTATTTTGGCTAGTTTCCATATCTTGTACCATAGATTGTATTTTGGTTTTTAGAATGGTAAAGTATGTGAATTATGCCAATAGGTATTTATGATGGTGTCAGTACCAAATAAAACACTTGTATGATATTATTCTAGATACATATTATACAGGGCGTTACAGTTGGTATCAAAACAGGTCATGTCCTCGACCTAGCCTTGAAACATCATAAGTAAATCTATTCCTGCCTTTTAAGTGTGTCTTGCCAGCATGACTCTTAATATCATACTATGTAGTGTTGGGCCTAACCAACCTAATGCTATGTATGTGGTAGGTAGAATCATGGTTGAGTGACCACGAGGATTCCAGAGTGTTGTCAGAACTGGTGCTGTGAGGGTAGGCTCAAGCCAAGAGTTAGTAGTGTAAAGTTTTTGTCAGCTCAGTTGAGGTTTTAGTAGAAGTTATGTTTTGGGTAACATGGAATTAAAGAGTGGTGTGTTGTTTAAGCAATCCTTTGGAATTGATGGAGTCTGAAAGTTAAGGATCTCTATCGGACGATTGGTAAAGGTATTGAGGAATATGTAAAATCGCTAGTAGAGCTGTGAAATTCTGGTATCAGATGTGTGATGTTGAGTGTGATGTCACAACAACACAATCTGCTATGGACAATTCAATAACAAGCAGTAAAGGACACAATGAATTGTTCACCCAGTTCGGTCTAACTTCCTACGTCAGGGGGCTACCAAGCCAGGGAGGAATTTCACTATTATAGTATTAATTTATAGACTCAACAATCCCAGTTGACATCTACTAAACTTAATCACTACCCAATGAACCTTCTACCTAAGAAACCACTTAGATATGAGAAACCACTCACTCCCTAAATCACCTCAGTGATACAATTCAAACACACCTTGATTCTGCGTCACAGCTTTGATCAAGAACAAAAACTCTCTTGCTTAACAGTTCTAGAGATATCAATTACAACTCAAAAACAATAACACCAATTCAACATGAATGGTTTACAAAATACACACGAAGACACAAATGACACTCAGTCTTTAGCTCTCTTTCTTTGTTATGTTTCAATAAGGGTTGAGGCTGCTTTTATAGAATTCTGACTTGGGCTTGGATCTGCTCCCAAAATTCTGATCTGATTTGTTTTTGAAACCAGAAAATAACGCAGATTTGATCTCCTAAATCTTTTCAAATAAACCCTAATGTTAGTTACATGATTTGCTCCATGATCTTCTCCATATCTGATTGGAAATATCTTCTCCAAGAAATTTGCATCCAATCTCTCTAACAGATCTCCTCAAAACATCCTAACATGCGCAACCCTAAAACAACACAATCTGATGTTCTGATGTTCTGGTATAGTGATGTCAAGACATCACTTATAACATCAGCATATAAAACTTCCAATCCTGCAACAGCTAATGATAAGAACCAATGTTATGACATCAGACATATGACATCAACATTTTTCAACTTTGTTTTACCAAAATTCTAGCCAATCCAAGAACTAACAATCTCCCCCTTTGGCTAGTTTTGGCTAAAACAATCTCTGCTAACATCAGAGAACCCAGCAGCGGATAAAAATTGATAAATTTTCAAAACACCTAGCAGCACCTCTTCAACAAGCTGCACAAACTCAAGTACCACTTCAACAAGCTGCAGAAATCGCCTTCACAGCAGTATAGGGCAAACTCCCCCTCAAAACAGGAACCAGCTCACAGCTGTTCATACACTCTCCCCCTCAAATTCTGCACCATATCAGAAAAAGGCTTCACAACCACACCTTGGCAACTCTCTCTCCCCCTTTTTAGCCATAATTGGACAAACATCAACCTGTTAGTCCTACAAACTATGAGATAGTCCTAAGCTAGCTCTCATTGTCAGTCAAAATTCAGCATTATGTGACAAGACAAATCACAGAACATAAACCAGAAGTACTTAAAAGCAACAATATTCAGAATACATAGCAAGCACACTAAGTGCAGAAGCAAAAATAAACAACAAAAATATAAAATAGCTAAAGAAACAGCAATTTAATCTTCATCAGCATCAGAGCCATCAGAACTAGCTGCAACATCTTCATCCTCAGTGCTAGGGTCACCTTCTTCAGAACCTTAACCTTCAACATTGTCCTGGAAATCATCATCATTTTGGCTAGCATTGACTGCTTCAACTTCTTTTTTTGTCAATCTCAGAGTCATGAGAAGTTTTTCAAATTTTAGCTTTCTTTCAGTACTCACTCTAATGACTTCATCCAACTCCTTGCAAGCCTCCTCCAATTCTGAAATCAACCCAGTTTATGCAGGTGGCTGTTGTGATGTTGAAGCTGATGTCTTGACAATGTCAGGAACATGCATCCCTTCAAACAGCTTATAATGGATTGACAAGGCAGATTCCCTCTTACACACTACATCAGATTGATGAAGAATACCAAGATGTTGTGACAAGATGATCCCACAAATGAGAGAGGGAAAGACAATAGGCATCTTCACTGCATTTGTAGTAGCATGCTTGATAGTCTGATTATATATATTTAAGCCCCATAATCAAATAACCTCTTTGTCCCAACAACATGAATCAATTTTCCCAATCCAACAGAGATAGTTGTCTTATGATTGGTAAGGACCCAATTGGCTGCTCCTATTCCGTGCAGAATAGCATATTTGACACTTAACAAACTGGCAGACAATTTTCCTTTCAGAGGCCAGACTTTCACTTGTCCGGCTGTGATTTCCTTGCACACAACATTGTTTGTTTCTTCTAACTCTCTATACTCCTTCTCATCCCTTCCTAGGTAACTGTTAATGACCTCAGGAGAAAAATTAACACATTGACCTCTTACATAAACCTTCCTAAAATCCATATTTCTGCTGTCATTAATAGCCACAGGAATGTTTACAATAAATGTCTTGACTAATCCATCATAACACTTGGACAGTCCAGACACGGTCTTCATTAATCCAGCAAATCTAATCAATTCAATGACTTCCTTAAGATCCAAAGCATCTCCACCAAGTTCTCTTTCCAATGCTAGTCTTCTCTGACAGACAAATTTCCACATGGATGCACTACTAGCATAGTGGAATGAAATATTGTCGACAGGGATATCAGGAATCTTATCAGCAATTCTCTTCAATATAGACCTTCTCACAGGAGTGATGTCTTGAACATCATCCTCAACATCAAATTCAGACTCTGAATCCTCCCTCACCTATCTCTTTTTGGAATTCACAGCAACTTTGCCCCAAGTCTTAGCAAGTCCCAACATAGTTGACTTCTTCTTTTTGTTCTCAGGTCTCTCCTTAGGTGAGTACTCTGCTGACTTCCCTCTTCTAGACCTCATTCTTTTGGCAATACCAGGGACAACTTTTCCAATCACTTCATTATCATAAAGATCAATCACATCCACCTTATCAGTATTCTTCTTTTCACTAGGGCTAGCTCCAACATCCCTATCAGGCGATGTTCTGACATTGGTTTCAACTTCTTCTTCAACATGAACACCTTCATCTTTAACTTTCACTTCCGCATCTTGAATGACTGAGATAGCCAATCTGTGAAGATTGGTATCCGCATTCTGCATGTCATCCTTTTCAGATGACATTTGTCTAAGGGGAATAGAAATTCCTTTTACAGATAAACCCTTATCCAAAATTTTGGTGGCAATCTGATTAAGACTACGATCAACATCAACCCTCTCTTCAACAGCTTGAGGGGTGGAAGACCCAGATGCATATTTTTATTTAAAAAGAATGCTAGTGACTAACCTCCTAGTTTCACTATCATCAATTTTAGGTGTAGGCCTTTTGGGTTGAAGTTTGGAAGGTCTTGACTTACCAGATTCAGGAACCATCATGGAGATGGGTGCTATATTCAAAGCTTCTTCAGCAGAACCCTCTTTCGTCAAAATCCTAGCTTTTTCAAGAGAAGAACTTTTTGAAGCAAACTTATTTGAAGGGGATGATACTTGTTTTGACATTGTTCCAGTGAAGCAACTAAGGATCGGGGAAGGATTGCTACTTTTGTTGATGGAGAAGGAGATGAACAGTCTAGGGGTATGGTGTTTGATGAAGCGTGTGATAGCTACAATAGGAACTAATAGCCTAAAGTAAGGAGCCTGATTTTGTGGATCACTTAAAAGCCAATAAATGTATTTTCCCCACTAAAACACATTTCCTTTTAAATTTTTGAATTTTAATAAATTAACTCCATAAGCCACTAACTTCAATATGCTCAATTTTCTGCTTAAGTCTTCACAACTAATGTTACAGTCGATGTCACAACATCAACCTTAACATCACTTGATGAGCTGGACTCTTGAGGTACCCATAGATAACAGTTATCTATGGATCTGATTCCCTTCATAACACCCTCATTCTTCCCATTAGTCACTAAACACTCATCTTTAGTGTAGCTGACCTTCTATCCTTCATCACATAGCTGACTGATGCTAATCAAATTAGCAGTCAATCCTTTGACAAGAAGAACATTTTCCAAATTTGGTCCATCATGACACCTCAATTTTCCAACTCCTTTTACTTCCCCTTTCTCTCCATTACCAAAAGTAACATCATTTGTGGAGCAAGTCTTGATATCCACCAAATTATTTTTGAACCCTGTCATATGCTTTGAACAGCCAATGTCAAAGTACCAACCATCCTTAACAGAATGTCTATCAGATGTGTGGGCCAATAGACATGTAACAACAGCTTTAGGAACCCATTTTTTAACAACCTTAGACCTGTTCTGATTCTGTCTAGGTTGATGGACAAATTTGGGATATCCATGCAGTTTAAAGCAAGAATATTGCATATGGCCAAAACTTCCATAATAGAAACACCTAACTCTTTTAACCTCTTCTCTAAAGTGATTAAACTTCCTGCCACCTTGATGATGAAACTACTGTGGCTGCCATCCAAAGTACTTGGGCTTTCTTCTTCCATAATTAGCCTGTCTTGTGTAGTGATGATTTTGCCTCTTAGGCTGTCTTCTACCATGATGATGTGGCTTTCTTCTACCATAATGATGAGGCACTGCATTATTAGGTCCAAAGCCATACATATTCCCTTGATGTTGAGACATCTGATGGAACATGTTAAACCTAGAAGTCTGCATACTCCTATGGTATTGTGGAGGCATATACTGCCTAGCTCCAGAAGCCTGTGCCTTCCCATGATGAGGACCATGAGCATACCATTTCCCAACATTTTGAGGAAGTTGATGAACAACCTGCTTAGGTTTAGGATTATGTCTTCTTCTGTTATGTTGAGACATTGGTTGGGACATGTCCTTTTTGGTTCCAGAAGTACTAGCTTCACCAGAGACCTTCTCCTCAACAACAAATCCTAAGCCATACTTGTCTCCTGCAACCTTTCCAGCCTGAAGAATCTTATCAAGAATATCAGACCCACTGTTCAACATTCTGACAGACTTGGTCATTTGATCAAGTTGAGATTTAACTAACAAGACTTCATTTTCAAGATCAGCTTTAACAGTCTCAAGCTGGACTATTCTTTTCTTTTGTTTCTCACTTTCTTGACAAACCTCTGTACTCCTCAGACATAACTCTTGATAGGATGCTGCTAACTCCTCAAAATTCAATTCCTCATCACTAGATTCTCCATCAGAAATACATGTTCCTGTCAATGTCCTAACATGCTTGGCAGACTCTTCTTCACTTTCACTGTCAATATCAGACCAGGAAACAGCCATGCCCTTTTTCTGCTTCTTAAGGAATGTAGGACATTCTTTCTTGACATGACCATAGCCTTCACACTCAAAGCATTGAACTCCTTTGTCTTGAACATTCTTCTCTTCATCATTCTCTTTTGACTTGTTGATGTCAGAGGAGATGTTCTTAACATTAGGTTTGTAGTTTCTATTCATCCTCTTAAACACCTTGTTAAACTGTCTTCCCAACAAAACAATAGCCTGAGACTGCTCCTCCTGAGACTCAACACCATTCCCTTTCTTCTCTTCTTGAGTATTAGATACCAAAGCTATACTCTTGGTCTTCTTTTGAGGTTCCTCTTCACTCAACCCTAACTCAAAAGTTTGAAGAGATCCAATTAGCTCATCAACCCTCATTTTGCTGATGTCTTGAGCTTTTTCAATTGCAGTCACCTTCATCTTATATCTCTTGGGAAGGGATCTAAGAATTTTCCTCACCATATTTTCTTCAGTCATCTTCTCTCCAAGAGCACTAGATACATTGGACAGCTCAAGAATATTCATGTGAAAATCATGAATAGTTTCATCTTCCTTCATCTTTAGACTTTCAAACTTTGATGTCAGAAGTTGAAGTCTTGACATCTTAACCTTTGAAGTTCCTTCATGAGTAGTCTTTAAAATGTCCCAAGCATCCTTTTCCACTTCACAAGTGTTTACCAACCTGAAGATGTTTTTATCAATCCCATTATAGATGGCATTCAAGGCCTTAGAATTGCCAAGTGCTAGCTCATCCTCTTCCTTGGTCCACTCTTCTTCAGGTTTCAGCTTGGTGTTTCTTTCTTTATCAGTAATAACAGGGTGCTTCCACTCTTTTAACACAGCCTTCCAAGCCCTGCTGTCCAAGGACTTCAAAAAGGTAACCATCCTTGGTTTCCAATAATCATAATTAGAGCCATCCAGAATAGGGGGTCTATTCACAAATCCACCAACTTCCTTGTCCATCTTACCAGAAAGTATCAGCCCAAGATCTCACCTAGATGCAGAGCAGGATACCTGCTCTGATACCAATTAAAATTCTAGTATCAGATGTGTGATGTTAAGTGTGATGTCACAACAACACAATCTGCTATGGACAATGCAATAACAAGCAGTAAAGGACAAAATAAATTGTTCACCCAGTTCGGTCTAACTTCCAACGTCTGGGGGCTACCAAGCCAGGGAGGAATTTCAATATTAGTAGTATTAATTTACAGACTCAACAATCCCAGTTGACATCTACTAAACTTAATCACTACCCAATGAACCTTCTACCTAAGAAACCACTTAGATATGAGAAACCACTCACTCCCTAAATCACCTCAGTGATACAATTCAAACACACCTTGATTCTGCTTCACAGCTTTGATCAAGAACAGAAACTCTCTTGCTTAACAGCTCTAGAGATATCAATTACAACTCAAAAACAATAACACCAATTCAACATGAATGGTTTACAAAATACACACGAAGACACAAATGACACCCGGTCTTTAGCTCTCTTTCTTCGTTATGTTTCAATAAGGGTTGAGGCTGCTTTTATAGAATTCTAACTTGGGCTTGGATCTACTCCCAAAATTCTGATCTGATTTGTTTTTGAAACCAGAAATTAACGCAGATTTGATCTCCTAAATCTTTTCAAATTAGCCCTAATGTTAGTTACATGATTTGCTCCATGATCTACTCCATATCTGATTGGAAATATCTTCTCCAAGAAATTCGCATCCAATCTCTCTAACAGATCTCCTCAAAACATCACAATCTGATGTTCTGATGTTCTGGTATAGTGATGTCAAGACATCACTTATAACATCAGCATATAAAACTTCTAACCCTGCAACAGCTAATGATAAGAACCAATGTTATGACATCAGACATATGACATCAACATTGTTCAACTTTGTTTTACCAAAATTCTAGCCAATCCAAGAACTAACAAGCTGGATTGACCACTGGTACAGATAAGGATTTCAATTAATCTCATTCCGTAGAAAAGAGAAGTTGTTTCGTGGAATGTGTGACGTAAGGTCCGGAAGTGAGGTAGGTATTGGTGCTTTAGTTTCTAAGGTCGCTATGGTATCTTGAATGGACGAGAGTACCTTAAGGAATGTGTTCGGAACAATATCTTCCAACTGGTTAAAATTTGAGAGTTAAGGAAGTTCGGGTTTGTGGAAACCTAAAGTAGTAGAGAAGTGCGAGAAGGAACACAAGGATGTGTTTAGATGCTTCAAGTGAAATAAGTATGTGCCAGACGAAGAGTAGGAGATAAATTGTGTATCTTCAGTTATGTAGAGAGATTAAGTTCAAGATAATACATCAGGATTGCGGTATTCAGTAAGAGATCAATTTGGAATTTGTTAACTTACCCAAGTAACGGTATAAGGTATTGTGTTTAAGAAAGAATGATCTTCATTTAGTAATGGAAAGTGTAGTGATACGGACCAGAAGAAGTTTGTATTAAGAAACAGAGTAAGTATCTTGGATCTAAGGGAATCTTAGAAAGATGGTTTTATATTTGGACCTAAGAGGATTACCGTGGAGAGCAAGGTAAACACGATGTGGAAAACGGTATTAACGGTATGTTATGAGGAGGTGACAATGGAACGTATTTTGGACGTATGTGTGATATAATTCTTAAGATGTTATTGAAGCTAAAATTAAGGAAGTGTAAATCATGGAACGATTTATACCGGAAGGTTTTTGTAAATAGTTGATGAGAATTGTCGATTGCGAATCTTCCATTAAGTATTTTGGTGTAAGTGTGGTGTGCAATGGTAGTGAAGGGTAAGAAATCCCGGTTAATATGTACGAAGTGATGGAAAGGTTATTCAAGAGGATGCATTACCCCGATTTATTGTCAAGTATAGAGAAACTTCTGTATTTGTGGATGATCATAATATTTGGAATCTACCTTTTGTTGGACTAAGAATGTTGTTGTATTAGTCCTCTCCAAGAAAATTCAAGTGAGAGAACAAGGTTGTATGCTTGATATGAGATGTCCATCATTTTGTGGTATCGTATAATGGTTGTGTGTTGAGTTTTGCTTATGGATGAATCAAGTAGGAGTTGCGGATTAAACCCTAGAATGTCATCATTATTGACTTCCCTCTAGTGTAGTTGTTTGAGCAGAATTGAACTATTATGTTGAAATTTCTTGTGTGACCGCGTCAAAATTTGGAATTCTACCTTGTCACTTGGTTGGAGTGTGTCATCAGTATGTTTTGACTTTGTTTTGTATTACCTTGAGTGGATCATGGTTGGTGAATGTTATATAAGTTAAAGAGCCACGAGTTGAGAATGATATTGTGGGTTAGAGCAAGACGGATAAATGGTTTTGGGTAGGGATGGCTTTGAATGAAAAGAAATTGGTGTTTCAGCTTTTGCAGCAGTGTTAACCATTTAACACGTGAGAGAATGGTGTTTTGTGCTAAATTTTGAGGAGTTAATCGATTAACCTCAGACGGGTAATCGATTAACATGTGTGCAAATTGTGAAATCCCTTTGGAACCATCATCTGTGTTTTGTTACCTTATGTTGCTCCTATTGGAGAGTATTGTGTGAATGGAAAAAGGGATAGTAAGTAAATGAAAGAAGGAGTTATGTTTTAAAATCGTAACTTTTGGAAAGGTGTTACATAGTTGACCATTTGTTCAGACGACAAGGGAGTTGACTTTTGGGGAAGTAATCTTGTGAATTGTGTTGAGTATGAGAAAGTCTTAAGTGTATTACTGTTGAAAGACTTGAGGACGAAGTTAGAGAATACTCACGAAGTATTGATCTTGTAAGGATCGTTTCGGTAAGTTAATTATTGGTGTTAATAAGGCATGAGCGGTTAGTCAAAGTTTAGTAATTGTTATCTTCCGTGAGTTCATGGTTTTGGATTTAGACTCCGTGAGAGTGGTACCAGTTGTGTGCAGTTATGTATTACCCAGAGAAGGAAATTTGAAAGTTATCTTTCCAAGTACGAGTAAGAATTGGGTGTTCCGAAGTTAAGCATGTAACTTGGACTCGTTTATGAAATGGAACGAAAGAGAGAAGTTGATTCATTTGAGAAGCATGGTATGTCCTTTGAGGGTGTGTGTACGTGTGGAGTATTGTTTGTGAACTGGTGAGTAGTATGAAAACTCACAATTTCGTTTTGAATGGTTTAAGTTTTAAAAAGTGGTGATTCGCGAATGTTTGAAGTTTCGTGATGGTGTTACGTGTTATTGGTTGAGATCTCGTGTAAACAAGGAATCTTGAGCAAGTCGGAAAACCGTAAGAATAATCGATTTGGAAGGTGGTAACCCGAACTGGAGGTTGTTAAGTTATTTTGGGATGTATTGGTTCGAGTTTAGAATGAATTTGGAGTTATATATGTTATGGTTGTAGCAGTGTAACTCTTGTGTCTCTATCGTCTGGAAAGTGTTGGACAAATGTTAAAATTTTGTGTGTTGGCGAGGAAATTGTTTTACCATAAGACACCAATAAGTTTCCTATACCGTTGGTTAGTAAGGACCCCAATGGATGAGTGTGCTTCTCCGTTGACTGTTAACTACAGGGTAGTGCTCGAGAATATGTGGTTTTCTACTGTTAAAATTTGGATTACGCGGTGTTAGGTAACAGCTGAAAGAATTAAGTTAGAATACTAGGGAATTGGAGATTGTTGCTCATAAGTTTAGAATAAGAAGATCTCATTCTACGTGTGTTATCTTTTGGTGTGATACGAAAGAAATGAAATATCGGATGTAATGGTTACAATGTTTAGCATCAGATCAAGTGGGACTGGTAAAAAGTCCTTTGACTAATTATGAAGTGGTTTTGGGATGTTGAAAGATTTATGAAAAGATAAATCGTTGATGATTGCATGAAGTTAAGGAATCACCGAATTACCTCACGTGGATGTGATGAGTGTTTGTTATTCCAAACCAAGATAAGGTATTATGGTTTTGTTTGTGACTCAGTAGGGGAATTTGGAATGGTACAATCTTTCCAAAGTAAGATGCGTCTAAGTGTTTTGTATGGAACAACAGATGAGTTATGGAAAAAGCAAAGTTCGAAGCCAACTCGATATTGGAATAAGAGTATGGCTAAGGACGTGGAGTTGATAATTTGTAAAAAAACAAGGATTTTGATTTGTGAAGTCAAGTTGGAATCGGGTTATGTCAGATTTTTTTAACGGAGGTAAAGATTAAGTGTGGATTTAAGACAATGTTACAAGTTACGGTTATTGTCGAATAGAGGAAATTCGGGGGCGAATTTCAATTTAAGGGGGGAAAGTGTAATACCCCATATTATTTAAGTGCTCAATTGGATATCAAAAGAGATCAATTATTTTATTAAAAAGACAGATTGATATTTATTAGTTCAAGAGAGTATTTTAAGATAACTCTAATAATTGATCAATTGGGTTGAGACGACAAAATATCAATTGGAGATATTTTACCCTGTTGGATTATATTATATAATATTGGTTTATATATATATATATATATATATATATATATATATATATATATATATATATATGTTATAAGAAAAAGAAAAGGAAAAGAAAAGATAGTAAAGAAGAAGAAAAGAGAAAGAAGGGAAAATAAGAGAAGAAGAGAGAAAGTGGAGAAAGATGAAGAAGAGAAACTCATGGATCATCATCTTCTTCTTCAAACTCCTCTTCGATTATCAGGTGGGTTCTAGTTAGAAGCTCAAAGTTCTAGAAATCAAAGATTTGAACTTAGGTTAGATTTGAGATAAAATGATTAAATGGATCAATCAATGAAATCTAACGGATGGAATTCGACATAAATTGCGTAGTGTGGTCGTAATATGCATGTGATCGTTTGATAATACTTGTTTTGATGTTTGGAAATAATCTGGTGTGGAAGGGTAGAATTTGAGGCTCTTGGAACCCTAAAAACGCAGCTGAGAAATGTTGTTTCTAGTACGCACCGTCGAGAGGCGCTTTGAGCGCCGGGCGACGCGGGCTTACGTCGGGCGAAAGCCAAGAGGCATAGCAAGGAACGCTACTGGAATTTCTGATTTTCAAAATTGGGAATTTTGCCGCTGCTTCGCCGGGCGAAGCACAGGCGAAGGGGGCACTGCCGGGTGAAGCATGGACCACCGGGCGCTCCTGGGAGTTTTCAAATAATTCTATTTTCTTTAAAAATCCATAACTTTTGATCCGTAACTCGGATTGAGATGTTCTTGGTATCATTTGAAAGCTATGATGACCCTCTACCCAATAAAAAGTGAAAATTATGGGTATGACATGGGACTAACTAATTAGTGGCATTTGAATAATAAAAATGTTATACCATGTCTATCTAATTGTGAATTGTGAATGAAAGAAAAAATGCATGCTTAAAATGAATTAGGAAGAGTGAGAAACCTTACCCCAAAAACAAATGATATAATTCTAGGTTGTGACTAGGATTGTGATAGAAACTCTAGATGGCTATGCTCGTGCATTCGATGTAGAAAGGTACATCTGTGACGGGTAATGGTCTAGAGTAGATAACCTAGATGGCGATGCTCGTGCATTCGATGTAGAAAGGTGCATCCGTGACGAGTATTGGTCTAGAAGAGAGTGAAACACTAGTATGGAACATGTGTGAACTATTGTGATTATGTAAAAAAACAAAAGAGGTCTTAAGGCGTATGTGGCCTTGTGATTGTCGAATACAATCACGTTTGTGTGTGAGAACACGTAATCGTAATCGGTTATCTTGAGTGCAGTTTCATGAGTCTCGAGCTCCTCTGAAATGGATGCACAATTACTTGGCCGGTTTAATTCCCATGATAGTACGAATGAAACCTATGGGTAGAGACTTGTGACAGTTAATGGCCCGTGTGAAGTTACGGTTCATAACGGTTAATGGCCCGTAGAACCTGAATCTAGTTCGTATGCCAACTAACTACAAGGATCCATGACTCGGTCGACTTTTAGACGTAGAAGAAGACGAGAAAAAGGGATGCCTTTGTATGGTTATCGATTAGTGATATTTTGATTTGGTGAACTCATGGACATGTTTCCATATAGTGTGAGATTGTGAACTCAAGGTAATTTCCCTTCCCCTTGACTTGAGTTAGGATTTGGCTAGAATCCTGTAAAGCCGAGAGAATCCATAAGATAGGAAACTCACTGAGATTTAATATCTCACCCCATTATCGTTGTTATTTTTTAGGTTATTGCAGGTTTGATTTACAAGTGGAGCTAGGCTTGGATGTTTCAAGAGAAGCTCAACTTTAGTTTTCTGCTGTGTAATCTATTGTATACAATTGAGGATATTGTTTATTGATCTTAGTTTTTATTTTGGCTAGTTTCCATATCTTGTACCATAGATTGTATTTTGGTTTTTAGAATGGTAAAGTATATGAATTATGCCAATAGGCACTTATGATGGTGTCAGGACCAAATAAAACACTTGTATGGTATTATTCTAGATACATATTATACAGGGCGTTTTAGTTGGTATCAAAACAGGTCATGTCCTCGACCTAGTCTTGAAACATCATAAGTAAATTTATTCCTGCCTCTTAAGTGTGTCTTGCCAGCATGACTTTTAATATCATACTATGTAGTGTTGGGCCTGATCAACCTAATGCTATGTATGTGGTAGGTAGAATCATGGTTGAGCGACCACGAGGATTCCAGAGTGTTGTCGAAACTGGTGCTATGAGGGTAGGCTCAAGCCAAGAGTTAGTAGTGTGAAGTTTGGGTCAACTCAGTTGAGGTTTTAGTAGAAGTTGTGTTTTGGGTAGAATGGAATTAAAGAGTGGTGTGTTGTTTAAGCAATCCTTTGGAATTGATGGAGTCTGAAAGTTAAGGATCTCTATCGGACGATTGGTCAAGGTATTGAGGAATATGTAAAATCACTAGTAGAGCTGGATTGACCACTGATACGGATAAGGATTTCAAGTAATCTCATTCCATGGAAAAGAAAAGTTGCTTCGTGGAATGTGTGACGTAAGGTCCGGAAGTGAGATAGGTATTGGTGCTTCAGTTTCTAAGGTCGCTATGGTATCTTGAATGGACGAGAGTACCTTAAGGAATGTGTTCGGAAAAATATCTTCCAACTAGTTAAAATTTGAGAGTTAAGGAAGTTCGGGTTTGTGGAAACCTAAAGTAGTAGAGAAGTGCGAGAAAGAACACAAGGATGTGTTGACATGCTTCAAGTGAAATAAGTATGTGCCGGACGAAGAGTAGGAGATAAATTGTGTATCTTCAGTTATGTAGAGAGATTAAGTTCAAGATAATACATCAGGATTGCGGTATTCAGTAAGAGATCAATTTAGAATTTGGTTAACTTACCCAAGTAACGGTATAAGGTATTGTGTTGAAGAAAGAATAAGCTTCATTTAGTAATGAAAAGTGTAGTGATACGGACCAGAAGAAGTTTGTATTAAGAAACAGAGTAAGTATCATGGATCTAAGGGAATCTAGTAAGATGGTTTTATATTTGGACCTAAGAGGATTACCGTGGAGAGCAAGGTAAACGCAATGTGGAAAACGGTATTAACGGTATGTTATGAGGAAGTGACAACGGAACGTATTTTGGACGTATGTGTGATAGAATTCTTAAGATATTATTGAAGCTAAAATTAAGGAAGTGTAAATCATGGAACGATTTATACCGGAAGGTTTTTGTAAATAGTTGATGAGAATTGTCGGTTGCGAATCTTCCATTAAGTATTTTGGTGTAAGTGTGGTGTGCAATGGTAGTGAAGGGTAAGAAATCCCGGTTAATGTGTACGAAGTGATGGAAAGGTTATTCAAGAGGATGCATTACCCTGATTTATTGTCAAGTATAGAGAAACTTGTGTATTTCTGAATGATCGTAATATTTGGAATCTACCTTTTGTTGGACTAAGAACGTTGTTGTATTAGTCCTCTCCAAGAAAATTCAAGTGAGAGAACAAGGTTGTATGCTTGATAAGAGATGTCCATCATTTTGTGGTATCGTATAATGCTTGTATGTTGAGTTTTGCTTATGGATGAATCAAGTAGGAGTTATGGCTTAAACCCTATAATGTCGTCATTATTGACTTCCCTATAGTGTAGTTGTTTGAGCAGAATTGAACTATTATGTTGAAGATTTGTTTGACTTCACCGAATTACCTCACCTGGATGTGATGAGTGTTTGTTATCCCAAACCAAGATAAGGTATTATGGTTTTGTTTGTGACTCAGTAGGGGAATTTGGAATGGTACATTCTTTCCAAAGTAAGATGTGACTAAGTGTTTTGTATGGAACAACAGATGAGTTATGGAAAAAGCAAAGTTCGAAGCTAACTCAATATTGGAATAAGAGTATGGCTAAGGACGTGGAGTTGATAATTTGTAAAAAAAACAAGGATTTTGATTTGTGAAGTCAAGTTGGAATCAGGTTATGTCATACTTTTTTTAGCGGAGGTAAAGATTAAGTGTGGATTTAAGACAATGTTACAAGTTACGGTTATTGTCGAATAGAGGAAATTCGGGGGCGAATTTCAATTTAAGGAGGGGAGAGTGTAATACCCCATATTATTTAAGTGCTCAATTGGATATTAGAAGTGATCAATTATTTTATTAAAAAGACAGATTGATATTTATTAGTTCAAGAGAGTATTTTAAGGTAACTCTAATAATTGATCAATTGGGTTGAGACGACAAAATATCAATTGGAGATATTTTACCCTGTTGGATTGTATTATATAATATTGGTTTATATATATATATATATATATATATATATATATATATGTTATAAGAAGAAGAAAAGGAAAAAAAAAAGATAGTAAAGAAGAAGAAAAGAGAAAGAAGGGAAAGGAAGAGAAGAAGAGAGAAAGTGGAGAAAGATGAAGAAGAGAAACTCATGGATCATCATCATCTTCTTCAAACTCCTCTTCGATTATCAGGTGGGTTCTAGTTAGAAGCTCTAAGTTCAAGAAATCAACAATTTGAACTTAGGTTAGATTTGAGAGAAAATGATTAAATGGAAAAATCAATGAAATCTAATGGATGGAATTCGATATAAATTGCGCAGTGTAGTCGTAATATGCATGTGATCATTTGATAATACTTTTTTTGATGTTTGGAAGTGATCTGGTGTGGAAAGGATGGAATTTGAGGCCCTTGGAACCCTAAAAATGCAGCTGAGAAATGTTGTTTCTGGTACGCACCGTCGGGAGGCGCTTTGAGCGCCGGGCGACGCGCGCTTGCATCGGGCGAAAGCCAAGAGGCGTAGCAAGGAACGCTACTGGAATTTCTGATTTTTGGAATTGGGACTTACGCTGCTGCTTCTCCGGGCGAAGCACAGGCGAAGGGGGCATCGCCGGGCGAAGCATGGACCGCCGAGCGCTCCTGGGAGTTTTCAAATAATTCTCTTTTCTTTAAAAATCCATAACTTTTGATCCGTAACTCGGATCGAGACGTTCTTGGTATCATTGGAAAGCTATGATGACCCTCTAATTAATTAGTGGCATTTGAATGATAAAAATGTTATGTGATATGTTGAAATCCATATCTTTTGGATCGTAAATCTGATCGAGGCATAATTATAGCTGATGTAAAGCTGTGGAAATATCATACGAGATAAACGTGAAAGTATTGATTTCGATACCCGATTAAATGAATTGGAGGGAACCCGAAAGTGATGTTTTAAGTGATGTGCTATGAAATGGTAATGTGAGACCATGATTTTAACCAAGGATGTTTGGTAGAGGATAATAGTGGCTTGTATGCCTTAAAAGTGTGTGTGAACTACTATGTGGATTATGTTTGACTTGTTATGTTATCATGTGTTTTTTATGGTTAATATTGTTATATGCAAATTGTGTTATACCATGTCTATCTAATTGTGAATTGTGAATGAAAGAAAATATGCATGCTTAAAATGAATTAGGAAGAGTGAGAAACCTTACCCCAAAAACAAATGATATAATTCTAGGTTGTGACTATGATTGTGATAGAAACTCTAGATGGCTATGATCGTGCATTCAATGTAGAAAGGTACATCCGTGACGAGGAATGGTCTAGAGTAGATAACCTAGATGGCGATGCTCGTGCATTTGATGTAGAAAGGTGCATCCGTAACGAGTATTGGTCTAGAAGAAAGTGAAACACTAGTATGGAACATGTGTGAACTATTGTGATTATGAGAAAAGACAAAAGAGGCCTTAAGGCGAATGTGGCCTTGTGATTGTCGAATACAATCACGTTTGTGTGTGAGATCACGTAATCGTAACCGGTTATCTTGAGTGCAGTTTCATGAGTCTCGAGCTCCTCTGAAATGGATGCACAATTACTTGGCAGGTTTGATTCCCATGTTAGTACGAATGGAACCTATGGGTAGAGACTTGTGACGGTTAATGGCCCATGTGAAGTGACGGTTCATAATGGTTAATGGTCCGTAGAACCTGAATCCAGTTCGTATGGTAAGTAAATACAAGGATCCATGACTCGGGTCGACTTCTAGACGTAGAAGAAGACGAGAAAAGGGGATGCCTTGGTATGGTTATCGATTAGTGATATTTTTAGTTGGTGAACTCATGAACATGTTTCCATATAGTGTGATATTGTGAACTCAAGGTCATTTCCCTTCCCCTTGACTTGAGTTAGGATTTGGCTAGAACCCTGTAAAGCCGAGAGAATCCATAAGATAGGGAACACACTGAGATATAATATCTCACCTATTATCGTTGTTATTTTTCAGGTTATTGCAAGTTTGATTTACAAGTGGAGCTAGGCTTGGATGTTTCAAGAGAATCTTAGCTTTAGTTTTTCCGCTGTGTAATCTATTGTATACAATTGAGGATATTGTATATTGATCTTAGTTTTTATATTGGCTAGTTTCTATATCTTGTACCATAGATTGTATTTTGGTTTTTAGAATGGTAAAGTATGTGAATTATGCCAATAGGCACTTATGATGGTGTCAGTACCAAATAAAACACTTGTATGGTATTATTCTAGATACATATTATATAGGGTGTTACATGGATTATATTATAGGCTTAAATCGTATTTTCATCCCTGTAAGTTGGCGAGCTTTTGGTTTTCGTCCCTGAATCTTTTTTTTTCGGTTTTAGTCCCTATATCTTACTTTTTGTTGGTGTTTAGTCCCTACAGAGGTTTCCTGCGGATTTTCCTATGGATTTTCCTGCGGATTTTTCTTCGGATTTTGGTTTTAAGGAAAATCTGCAGGAAACCTTTGGATTTTCCTGTGGATTTTGGCTTTAGGGACTAAACACCAACAAAAAGTAAGATATAGGGACTAAAACAGAAAAAAAAAGATTCAGGGACGAAAACCAAAAACTCGCCAACTTACAGGGATGAAAAACATTATTTAAGCCTATATTATATTATAAAGTATTATAGATATATTTGTTGGTAAGAGAAAGAAAGAGGAAAGTTGGAAAAGAAGAAGAAAACAGAAAGAAGAGAAAAGGAAGAGAAGAGAAGAGGGAAAGAGAGAAAAGCTCAAGGAAGAAGAAGAAGCTTGGATTCATCTCATTATTCATCATCTTCTTCAAACTCCTCTTCGATTATCAGGTGGGTTCTAGTTAGAGACTTTAAGTTCTAGAAATTTCATGTTTTGAAATTAGGTTAAAATGTTGAGAGAAAATGATAAAATTGATATATCAATGTTTCTAACGGATAAAACATGAAATAAACCGCGTAATATAGTCGGGTTATATGTGGAAATAATCGGGAATACTTGTTGTTATGTTGGAATATGTTTTGGTTGAGTTTAGATTGAGTTAGTATCATAAAAAAACAGGTTTTTGGCTCTGGTTCAGTGAAGTAACCAGTTACATGGTTGAGGTAACCGGTTACCTGAAGAAAAAAGGGGTTTTTACGTGAAACAGAGGTGAAGTAACCGGTTACATGTTTGAGGTAACCGGTTATATTGCTGTAACTTTTGAAAAATGTTTGAAACTTCATAACTTTTGAACCGTGATTCCGATCGAAGCTTTCTCAGAAGCGTTGGAAAGCTAAATTCATGCTCTATGTGATGGTGAGGTAGAAACATGGTTATATGCCATGCTTATAAGATAAATATAGAAATGTAATGTATGTAATTTTTTTGTTTCCACCAAAACTCAAGGATCGGGAATCCGATTGATATGTGTAGCGAGCGATTTTGGACGCGGTTCTTAAGCGCGGTCGCTCTCTGTGGTTGAGTTTACTACAGGTCGATTAATTTTTTATCCTATTAAAGCTGATGAAGGAAGGGAAATAGATGTCTCCAATTAACCCTGCTTGAATGCTGAGTTTAAACAGCGGTCTGTTAGGTTACGAATGTTATCAATGTGAGGGGGCCTTTGTACTGGTTATTTGTATTTTCGCCAATACGGTTCTCTTTCTTTCTAGGACTTTCTAGCGGGGAACAAGGGTTAGGATGTTAGGACTGATGCTTTTGATGAGAGTATGGGATTTTGGGTTTTTGTTTAGTGTGCTCGCTAAGATTTTTCTTTCAATCTTATGCCTACGTATTCCCATTTACCGAAACAGGGAAATCAGAGCGTTCAATGGGAGGAAATGGGGGTTTTTGGTGTCTTGTTCAAAGCCCAAGACGGGGAGCGAAAGGTAGTTTGTATCTTGTTCAAAGCCCAAGATGTGAAGCTGAAGAGTCTATTTGTATCTTGTTCAAAGCCCAAGATATAAAGCTAAAGGTGTGCTGACTTTAGAGAGAATTTGTCATCTCTAAAGGGGGGTTTGTATGTCACAACTGTTTATAAAGGAGAATTACTTTAACCGGGATACGCGGATCCGGCAATGCCATAATTTCCTTTATAGGGGATTTTAACCTGAAGGAGAAGACTTCAACTCAGTGTAGAGCAATGCCATCTTTCTTTAGGAATTTCTCATGCTAATAGAGGGACAGTGGCATGGATGTATATAATCCAGAGGCTTGCCGCTTACAGCAATTAGATGGAAGGAGTTGTTGATGTTTGTGTACTGTGAACGAGACACAGTTTTGATGCTAAAAGGTTTATTGGATTAACCAGTGGTTTTCTTATACAAAGCCTAAGAAGAGGCTGATATGTGTCTCGTACAAAGCCCGAGAGAGAGGCTAAAAGGTTTTGACTCAACAAGAGAATCTTTTATACTCAACAAGAGAGTGTTTTTGTATCTCGTACAAAGCCCGAGATGGAGGCTAAAATTTGTTTGGCTCAATAAGAACCTTTTTGTATCTCGTATAAAGCCCGAGATGGAGGCGAAAAGGGTGATTGACTCAACGAGGGAGTCTCTTATGTGTCTCGTACAAAGCTCGAGAGAGAGGCTAAATGTTGTTTCAATCAAGTGACAGGTCCAGTATACTGATTTTAAAGAGAAAATCAGTTCTTATATGAGCAACACTGTACTCATGGATTTGATTCAGGGATCCGGGTTATTCCTGTTCTTTAAGGAAGCGGGAAATTCGAAGGGTATTGAGACTGTCCAAGTCTACGGGTTTTCTTCCTATTTAACGAATGGGTCACTTGAGAATGTCTTTGAGACTCAAGGAGATTAGACTGTCCAAGTCTGGAGTTTCATCTTTTGTACTATGCTTTGAGAAACAGTAGTAGACTCTTTGAAAGGACTGCTCTATGAAGCTGACTAAGTTCTGTTCCTATACCTTTGGGAGGTCGTCGGGATAATTTGTACGAAGCCCAAGAGGAGGCTGGAAACTTTTAAGAAGCCGATCAGTCCTTGTACGAAGCCCAAGAGGAGGCTATCATTCACGGAGGAAGAAATCATTATATGAAGCCTAAGAGGAGGCTGTGAATACTTCTAAGAAGCCGTAGGGTCCTTGTACTAAGCCCAAGAGGAGGTGGGGTTGCTTTTAGGAAGCCTGTGGGTCCTTGCACGATGCCCAAGAGGAGGCCGATGCTTTTAAGAAGCCGATGGGTCCCCAAACCCCGAGAAGTTCAAGACAGGCTATTCACAAAGAATAGATCAAGCCAGGAAAGTCCGAGAATCTGGAAAAAACTCAAGAGATGCCATTCACAGAGAAAAGATCATCTTTGGGGAGTAGAGTTTCTTGACAAGTGCTTTTAAGAAGCCTGTGGGTCCCCAAACCCCGAGAAATTCAAGACATGCCATTCACCGAGAATAGATCAAGCCAGGAAAGTTCGAGAATTTGGAAGAAACTCAAGAGGTGCAATTCACGGAGAAGAGATAATCTCTGGGGAGTAGAGTTTCTTGACAACTTCTATAAGTGACAGTTTATGAAAGGGTTCACAGAGAATGCTGCCTTTCATGTCTCCATATTGTTTAACCCCAAGAGGAGGGAAGACTGTGTCTGGTAATCCTATGGGGATCTAATTTAGACTATTTCTAAGAGTGATCGAGACGGCTCTACCTAGTGCTAGACGTAGTTGCCGGGGAAACTCTAAGTGTATATACTATTATTACACAGTTGATATGAGTTTATGAAAGAAGACTTACAGTGAAACAGCCCCACAATACAGTTATATGTATATGAAAGCGGTAAATGAAAGCAATAACCACTTACTCGGTTGTAGAGCTTCCATGCTGTTTGGTTAGTTGTTCAACAAAGAAAGATTGAAAAACAACAGTATATTCAAAATCCAAGGAGAAAGTGCTTTGAAAAAGAAAGATTTGGGGCTTACAGCTCAAGGAGAGGCCCAGGGTTTTATTAGTGAGCGCACTGTTTGAATTTGTACAGCGGGACTTATACAACGAATGAGGCCCAAAATGTTTTCTGTACAAGGGGGTTGGGTCTTACACTCTAATAGAGGCCCAAAAAGTTTTAAAGAAAATAAATGGGTCTTACTACTCGAGGGTAGGCCCAGTTGATTTGATTTTGAATTGGCGATCGCGCCGAGGTTTTCTTTTAATGCAGAGGGACTTATACAATAAGTGAGGCCCAAATGGTTTTGGTTAAAAAAAGATTGGGTCTTACACTCTATTAGAGTCCCAAATGAGTTTAAGAAAAGAAATAGGTCTTACTACTCGAGGGTAGGCCCAGTGTTATTCTGAAAAGGCGACGATCGCGCCGTTTGTTTTTTATGGTATCGAGACTTATACAATGTACTGAGGCCCAAAAATGATTTGGTCAAAAAAGGATTGGATCTTACACTCTATTAGAGGCCCAAAAGAGTTTTGAAAATGATTTATGTGGGTTGAATTAATCCAAAACCCTAATTTGTTTTCAAAAATGTATTTAATTGAATAAAAATTCAATTAAAATGATCAAAATTGTTTAACATATGAAAAAAAAATTGTGATCTTGGATTAATGCTTCAAAAATTAAGTATTGACCTACAAAATAATTAGAAAGCATTAAAAGTTGCAAAATCAAGGTGGAAAAAATATTTCAAATGTTAAAAACAATTAAAACATTAATTCTTTGCAAAAATATCAATTATATAAAATAAATAATATTTTTGGGATTTTTTGGGAAAATAAAATATTTTAACATTTTTGTGAATTATTAAAAAAAGAATCAACTCAAAATCATTAAAACTCAGAGAGAAATTAATTTTTGAATCAATTAAATAAAATCACAAAATTCAAATATTTGAATTTGAACGAAATGGCGCCAAGAACACACCAAGAACACGCGCGTGTTCTGGGTTTGGCCAGATTTGCATTTTCTATCCAATCTCACTGAATACTTGATTATATCATGCAATCCACATACCAATCAAATCGTTTCAACCTCACGATCATGTCTATGTCAATTAATTTCATTTAAATTAAACATATAACAAGAAATCATGAAAAATCCTCAAGAACCCTAATTTCTGCATGAAGGCTTGGATTTTTGATACACGATTCAAACAATGCAATTAATTGAGGGGAAACATTCTATGCATGATTATGAACATATGGCCAAATTATTGTGCGAGGAAATATGCATAGATTGAGAGATGACCAAGTATATGCTTACCTCTAGGCCGTGACAGCAAGTGCAATGTGATTTTTGATTTGGAGGTGTTACAGATGAGTGATGATGATCTAAACAGCTTCCCTACACCCTATGGAGTGTGTTTGAATGCTTGGACTTGATTGAAATTGGCTGGATCACTTCATGGCATCTCAACTGCACTTTGGTTAAAACCTTGAGCAAATGACTGGTGATTCTGAGAAATCAGTGTTCTAGTTGTTGTTTAAGTGTTTGATCAGCTCATATGTGATGTATATGAGGTGTGTGTGTGATTGGTTTGAGTGGAATTGCCCTCTAACTCAAAACCCGATAGCTACCTTGCTAAGAAAGGCATTTTTGCCAAGAGAAAGAGATTTTGAGAAAGGCAAGTGGTGTAGGCCTTTGGTGTACTTAAACTAATCACAATTGAGCTCTATTTATAGTATAGCAAGTTTGTTTTGCGAGGAATAGTGAATGGCAACTGCTGAGTAGGTTTGTTCAATGTTGGCCAATGGAAGTTCAAGTCTCCTCTAGCCATTGACTAGAGGTTAGGGCACAGGCTGCTGGTTCCCTTGGTCTTGGATAAGTCTTGACTGAATTCAAATGAAAATGGCTCAGTCCATGCCACCTTGATGCTTCCATTGAATGCTCCAATCCAAATTTGGAGTCTTGTCCCTATTTTGGCAATTCTAGGTTCAACATGCTATTTCTTGTTCCAAAGACTTTGGAGGCTTGGCTCAGTGATTGTCCCCTTTAGATTCAATCCTCAGATGTGTCCAAGTGGATAGGGGCATTTGGATTTGGCTGATTTTGGTAAATCAACCAAAAATGAAAATTCTTCCTTGCCTTGACAGATTTCAACAAGGCAACTTGACAATGTCATAACTCATAGCCCAAATGGAATTTGGCAATGTTCTTGGCCATTTTGGAAAGCCCTTACATGATACAACAACTGTTTGAACATGTTTGGTTTTGATCTTTTTTGAATCCAACTGAAAAATCCCCCTACATTTGGAAAAAAATGAAGACATATTTGGACTTAGTGAAAATTTCACTAAGTGTTGGAAAAAGTGACATTTTCATTTTTCAGCCATTTTGATCACTCCATAACTCAAAATCCTTAATGAATTAGACTTAGGTCTAGTTGAAGTTTTTGTAGAGGGTAATTAGGGCTACAAATCCATCTTTGGATGAGGAAAAATGGCTTTGTGGTTTAGGAGTTATGATCCTCCAAAGTTGGTACCCTAGCCACTTTATTTTTAACTTAGAAAATTTTCTAAGTTTTTATGGTTACCCCTTTTAGTGGTTATCCAACTTTTCTTGATTTTTCTTGATGAATGATGATTCAAATCATAAATTAACATCATTTTAAGGTTAAAAATCCATTTTGGTGAAAAATCTCAAAAAGTCAAAGCTGACTTTTGTGCACAGTTGACTTTTTATCAGATGAATTCCAAACTGTGCAATTCTTCAGGAAATCATGTGCTTGGCCTAAATCAAACTTGATGGACATGTTCCATGGGTGTAATAGGGTATATTGAGGTATATCCTAGGGTTTGGGAGCATGTCTTGGTCAAAAGTCAAAGTTTCAGTTGACTTTTTCCTTAAAACCCTAATTGTGGTGCAGATGAAATTGAGACTTGTTGCTCAAGCTTCTTGGATTAATCCATTGTTCCAAATGGATCAATATAGTTCATTAGAGACCCTCAAACCCTCTCTTGAGGTCTTGGCTCATGATTTGCCCTAAAAGTCAACTTAGGGTTGAATTAGGTCAAGAAACCCTAATTCCTGATTTTTGATGAATGTATCCCCTGAGGCAAAATTAACTTGATGATTGGGTCCATGATGTTCCATGGAGTATATTAGGTTGTATTTTGGATCATTGGCTTGTGCCCAGATGAAAATTTTCCATCTGGAGGCCCTGGTCGACCAAAACCCTAATTTGGTGACACTGTCGATCTTGAAGCTTGATCCACCTAGAAGTGAGCAGCTTTGTGCTTAATCCTTGGAGTGGGAGTCCTTTTTTATCCTTTGTGTATGTTTGAGAGGTTTAGACAGGTTGAAGATCATGTCATTCCTTGATTGACCCTTTTTCTAAGGCTCTGAGAGGGCTTGAAACCCTAATTTTGATTGTAGTGGATGCTCACCCATCTTTGGGGAGACTGATGAAATAAGATGGTTCCCCCATATTGTGATGATGATTTGCACAATAATGGGAAATATTAGTGGTCAAAATTTGGGGTATGACAATATGAGTTCAAAGCCTTTGCAAAGATGATCCAATAATATAGTAAACGGTAATGTTAGACCATGATTTAACCAAGGATGCTTGGTAGAGGATAGTAGTGGCTTGTATGCCTTAAAATGTGCGTGAACTACTATGTGGGTTATGTTTGACATGTTATGCTATCATGTGTGTTTTATGATTGATATTGTTATGTGCCAATGTGTATGATATATGTATGATGTGATTGTGTGATAACATGCTTAAAATGAATTAGGAAGAGTGTGGAAACCTTACCCCAAAACCAAATGGTATGATTCTAGGTTATGACGAGGATTATGATAGAGAATCTAGATGGAGACGCTCGTGCACTCGATGCCGAGGCGTGCATCCAAATATCGAAATGGTCTAGAACTGAATAAGACACTAGTATGGAACATGTATGAACCATTGTAATTATGAGAAAAGGCAAATGGGCCTTAAGGCGAATGTGGCCTTGTGATTGTTGAATACAATTATGGTTGTATGTGAAATCACGTAATCGTAACCGTTTCCCTAATATGTGTCGTTCCATGAGTAACGAGCTCCTCAGGAATGAATGCACGATTACTTGGTAGGTTTGATTCCCGAGTATAGTACGAATGGAACCTATATGGTAAATAGACTTGTGACGGTGTACGGACCAAGTGAAGTGACGAATTAAGGTGATATTCCGAATCCATTTCGTATGCCAAGTAATATACGAGGACTCATGGCTCGTTCCGACTTCTAGATGTATAAGAGGACGGGAAAAGGGGATGCCTTGATAAGGTTATTGATTAGTGATATTTTGAGTTAACGGACTCATGAACATGTTTCTATATAGTGTGAGATTGTGAACTCAAGGTCATTTCCCTTCCCTTTTGACTTGAGTTAGGATTGGCTAGAACCCTGTAAAGCCGAGAGAATCCATAAGATAGGGAACTCACTGAGATTAATATCTCACCCCATTATTGTTGTTATTTTTCAGGCATTGTTTGCAGGTTTGATTTACAAGTGGAGCTATGCTTGGATGTTTCAAGAGAGGCTTAGGTTTAGTTTTCTGCTGTGTAATTTGTTGTATACAATTGAGGATATTATATATTGATCTTAGATTTTTATTGTTTTGCCTAGTTTCCATATCTTGTACCATAGATTGTGTTGATGTTTTTAGAATGGTCAAGTATGTGAATTACGCCATTAGGCACTTATGATGGTGTCATAACCAAATGAAACACTTGTATGATATTATTCTTAGTATATATTATACAGGGTAATACATTCTTTGATAAGGCTCTGATTGTTTATTTTAATCTCTTTTTTATGTTACAACTCATTTATATTTGATCATAATTAAATATGAAATTATTCATAAGAGTATATTATTATATAATTAATTTCTTACACATTGTTTTTACTTACAAATTTACCAACCAAGACCCAAAACCTATACTGCATTATTTCAAACCCAGCCTTGGCGGCTTTGTAGCAAAACTAACCAAGGTAGAAGTGGATAGATTGGCAGGTATGTAGTCACTAATTTTTAAATTTTGAAAACCAATTATATTTTTCTTTATAGTAATAATTGTATGTGTAATTATGAAAATTTATATTGTAGGATTGGATGGAGTGGTGGCTATCTTTCCTGATAAAAAGAGACCCCTTCTTACAACAAAATTCTAGGATTTTATTTGTAATACCCCGTATTTTTATTACTCCGGATAATATTATATTGTGATCGACTGAGCCCAGTGTACTCTAAAAAATTATTTGACAAAATAATTAGCGTAATTGTGGAACTTAGAACAAATCCAATTAATATTATCTGACTTTGAGACATTTTATTAATTTGGACTTAAGAGAATTTTTGGACATTTAGTAGTATTATTTACTAATACTAGTTTACTACTTATTCCTTTTCCTCCCATTTTCCAAACAAAAGAAAAAGATAGTAAAAAAGAGAGAGAAAGAAGAAAGAAGGAAAGAAAAAGGAAAAGAAGGAGAAAAAGTGGAGAAAGAGGAATTTGAAGAAAATCCAAGAGCAAATCATCATCCATTCATCCAATCCTTGCCCAATCATCTCATTCTCTTCATCTTCATCTTGTTTAAGAGGTGGGTTCTAGTTAGTACCATTGTTTAGAGTTTATGATATTATGAGTTTTTAGGTTAGGATGTAGAAATTGATGTTCTAACGGTTAGAATTCGATATAAATTGAAAGGAATGATCAATATGCTTGTAGAAACATGTATTGATGTTTGTTTTGATGTTTTGGTGTACTTTGAATAAATTGAAAATCTTAGGTTTATGAAAAACATGTGTTCTTGATGAGAATGAGGTTTTATGAAAGTTTGATGATGAAACCATGGTAGAACATGTTATATACCTCTGTTTGGTTGTTTGAGACTGATGTTGAGGGATTATGAGGGTTGGATTTAAACTGTCTTCGCAGGTATTTTTCTGAGTATCACACTGCGCACTTAGCGCGCAGAAGCCCGCTCAGCGCGGTGTTGAATTCCTGCAACCCCTCCAGGCCGTAGCTTGCGCGCTTAGCGCGGGCAGGGGCGCGCTTAGCGCGACCTGGGACTTGAAGTTTCTTTCAAAACGGGAAAATTCATAACTTTCGACTCGTTTATCGGATTCGATCCTTCTTTATATCGATGTAAAGCCGAGAAGATATTCTATGCAATGGAGATGAAATATGTCGATTTTACCGACCGACTAAATAATCGAGAAAGTTCAAAAGTGTTTTAATTGTGTTTTAAATGTTATAAATTATTCTATTATGCAATTGTGAGATGCCTTGCCTATCCTATTATTGTTTAACATGATTGTAATTGAATATGCATTTTAATATGGAAAAAGAAATAGAAAGAGTGAGGAAAACCCCCTTATGAACTATAGGAGAATTTAGAAGGTTTGGAGACACTAGTATGGAACATGTTGGTTAACCTTTGTGGTTTGAAAGGAAAGAGAGGCCTTGAGGCATGATAGCCTAGTGATTGTCGAATACAATCATGTTCGTGTGCGTGATTACGTAATTGTAACCGGTTTATCTTGAGTGTAGTTTCATGAGTCTCGGACTCCTATGAAATGGATGCACAACTACTTGGTAGGTTTGATTCCCCGTATTGTACGAATGGCGCCCATGGAGCGTATGCTTGTGACGGTTAATGGCCCATGTGAAGTGACGGTTCATAACGGTTAATGGCCCGTAGAACCCGAATCCATTCGTATGTCAAGTAGATTACAAGGATCTATGACTCGGGTCGCCTTCTAAACGTAGAAGCGGACGGGAACAGGAGGTACCTTGGTATGGTTATCGATTAGTGATACTTTTGAGTTGATGAACTCATGGCATGTTTCTATATAGTGTGAGAATTGAAATGTGAACTCAAGAGTCCTTTCCCCTTCTCCCCGGACTTGAGTTAGGATTGTTAGAACCTTGTTAATCCGAGAGAATCCATAAGATAGGGAACTCACTGAGATTTGATGTATCTCACCCCACGTTGTTGATGTATTTCAGGTGCTTCAGGTTCCGAGATGGTTAAGGATAAGGTCGTGTGATCTTTTCCTTGCTTGTTGATGGCTAGCTTCCGTAGCGAAGTGTATTTTGGGATCATTGTTGATCTAGTTCTTAGTTTTTATCATTTGAACATCTTGTGTATAATATGTCTTAGCTTTTTGTACTTTGTACTTTAGGGCATTTATTTGTATACAATGTGTTAACTAGGAGCTTATGTGTTTCAGTACCAAACACTTGGATCTATATATAATATTTATGCTTTGATGTATGAGTTTTATATATGGGTGTTACATTATTGATCTTCTAATGATCGTGAAAAAAGGATCTTATGAATCCAATTTGATCATTGGAGTAATAGATTCTGGAATTTGGTCAAAATCAGAGAGTTTTAATGAAAAGGAGTTTGTCAAACCACTAATTTCACATGCAACAAGTAAGATGTTATTTTTATAACTCATCTTAAAATACTTAATTTACAATAGAGTATAATACAAACATTTGTTAATATACAAGTTTTTTTTGTAGTAAGTTAATTGGCGCTAGATATATATAACCATTTTGATTTTTTATCTTAATACAAAAAAATGTGTGCGCGTGCACAAGTGTAAGTAATAGTATGATTATAAGATGGAGTAATATAAAAGAATATTTTATTTTCAATTTTTAAAATATGCCAGGTAAAAACTGGATATATGTGGAAATTTATGAATCACGTACACATTGATATGAAAAATATAGAAAAAGAACATGAATATTGCACTAAGGTGGGGAAGAATAATTCAAATGCAATTCTAGCTGATGGAAACCCACCTCTTGATTTTCCTTTTCCTAAGCCTAACATATTAGCATTCTCAATAGAATTTCCAGCGGCAGTTGATGTTGCATGTGTTCCATGACCCAAAAAATCTATGGGGCGAGACATCTTTGTTTCATCGTTGATAACAACATAATATCTTAGGCCAAGTAATATATTATACAAAACACACACACACACACACACACACACACACACACACACACACACATATATATATATATATATATATTGATTTGAAGGTTTTAGTTATGAGACTTTTTTTTAACATATGTCAAAATATTTGTTATTTTATTGTTTCTTTGTTTCTTTGTATAAAGAAAGAGTTTTTTAATTTTTAAGCTTTTGTTCATCTTGATTTAAAAAAAACTTTTATATATTTGAATGAAACATTTTTTTTGGTATATTTTGGTTACAATAAGATGACAAACGGTAGTAAATCTAAGACTCCAATGTGTTTAAATATTTCTTTCTATATTTAGAAACAGAAATAACAAATGGTTGTAGGAGTCACATCATGTAATTATGTAAAATACTTTTTCTTTTAAGACTCACTAACAAAATCTTTATATATTCACCACGATCATAAAGCTTCGCCGAACAAAAATCACCTACTTTCAGATTTACGAGTGGTTTATCGCTCCATCGACGACTGAAACTACTTTTAGATACGAGTGGTTTAAAAACCATCTGAAGGTGTCTTTCTACGAACGATTTATCATAGTGCAAGTGATAATCGTATTTTTGAAAGTACTGTTTTATCCTAGAGACGTCGTCGAAACGTGACCGCATTGCATAATTTTGACAGTACGACGAAACGTCTTAAAGAAAGCGACCTTGTAAGCGACTCGTCTCGATACTTTTCTTTGTGGCAATTTTTTTCAAAACCGAAATACAACAAAATCTTTATATATTCACCACGATCATAAAGATTCGCCAAACCAAAATCACCTAACCTCGGATTCATCTCACAATCTATAAGCACATTCCCAGCTTTCAGATTCCTCATGCAAATAAACTAAGCCCAAAAGTCACACCTTATATGATCCTATACCTCTCTTCCCATTTCAACATTCTTCAATTATAGTGTTTAGGATTCTCCATTGATTTTGAAGCTCCAACTTAATATATAGTGTGAGCTAGAGAGAAACCATATTGAAGAACAAAACCCAACATACATGGTTTCTTAAACTTGTTTACTCGTTGACCCATCAGTAAAATAGTAACATGCTTTGACTCATTTGTTTGATTCCAACATTTCTAAAATTTCAAGATTATTAAATATTAACAATTTTTTTTCTAGCGTGACATTGGACTGCAAATTTTCATTCAGTCTCTTTCTTTTTAGTGTTACTTTTACTTCAATTTTCATATACTAATTTTCCCAAGACCATTTGAAGGTAAATAATTACACTTCATCTCGATTTTTTTTAATTTTATGATATATATTTTTGTTGACTAAAAATAATTAATTTTAATAAATATATGTTGTTATGTAAATTCAGACTTACATAATCTATACCGGATATATGAAAGATGAAATTTCAGCATTGCTTCATTACAAATATCTTCTGCAACAAACTTTTGATAGGTTGCATAGTTTTTTATGATATATTTATTTCTTACAGTTACATGCAATTTAATATTTTCTTTGATAAGGCTGTGATAGTTTATTTTAATCTTTTTTTTTGTTTCATCTCATTTATATTTGATCATAATTAAATATGAAATTAGTCATAAAAGTATATTATTATATAATTAATTTCTTACACATTGTTTTTACTTACAAATTTACCAGCTAAGACACAAAACCTATACTGCATTATTACAAACCCAGCCTTGACGGCTTTGTAGCAAAACTAACCAAGGCAGAAGTGGATAGAATGGCCGGTATGTAGTCACTAATTTTTAAATTTTGAAAACCAATTACATTTTTCCTTTATAGTAATAATTGTATGTGTAATTATGAAAATTTATATTGTAGGATTGGATGGAGTGGTGGCTATCTTTCTTGATAAAAAGAGACCTCTCCTTACAACAAAATTTTGAGATTTTATTGGTCTTCTAATGAACGTGAAAAGAAGATCTTATGAATCCGATGTGATTATTGGAGTAATAGATTCGGGAATTTGGTCAGAATCAAAGAGTTTTAATGATAAAGGCTTTGATCCACCGCCAAGCAAATGGAAAGGAGTTTGTCAAACCACTAATTTCACATGCAACAAGTAATATGTTATTTTTATAACTCATCTTAAAATACTTAATTTACAATAGAGTATAATACAAACATTTGTTGATATCCATGTTTTTTTTGAAGTTAATTGGCGCAATATATATAACCATTTTGATTTTTTATTTTAATAAAAAAAAATTTGCGCGCGTGCACAAATGTAAGTAATAGTATGATTCTAAGATGGAGTAATATAAAAGAATATTTTATTCTCAAGTTTTAAAATATGCAAGGTAAAAACTGGATATATGTGGAAATTTATGAATCACATACACATTGATATAAAAAAATAGAAAAAGAACATGAGTATTGCACTAAGGCGGGGAAGAATAATTCCAATGTAATTCCAGGTGATGGAAACCCACCTCTAGATTTTCCTTTTCCTAAGTCTAACATATTAGCATTCTCAATAGAATTTGCAGCGGCAGTTGATGTTGCATGTGTTTCATGACCCAAAAAATCTATGGGGTGAGACATGTTTGTTTCATCGTTGATAACAGCATAATATCTTAGGCCAAGTAATTTACCATACAAAACACACACACACACAGATATATATATATATATATATATATATATATATATATGGGTAATGCTAATGCACACCCATGTAGGTGTGCATTAGCAACATACAGGTACCTTAGTGTATTTTTGTGTGGGCCCCACCAATTTTGGGTGGGACCCACATTAAAAAGATGAAGAAAAAAAATAGATATAGTGCATTTTGTGTGGGGCCCACTAATTTTGGGTGTATGTTAGCATTTCCCATATATATATATATATATATATAGGGTTATGTTAATGCACACCCATGTAGGTGTGCATTAGCAACATACACCTTAGTGTATTTTTGTGTGGGGTCCACCAATTTTGTGTGGGACCTACATTAGAAAGATGAAGAAAAAAAATAGAAAGAAAATAGATGTAGTGTATTTTTGTGTGGGGTCCACCAATTTTGGGTGTATGTTAGCATTTTCTTATATTTATATATATATATTGACTTGAAGGTTTTAGTTATGTGACTTTTTTTAACATATGTCAAAATATTTGTTATTCTATTGTTTCTTTATATAAAGAAAGAGTGTTTTAATTGTTAAGCTTATGTTCATCTTGATATTAAAAAAGATTGATATATTTGAATAAAACTTTTTTTGGGTATATTTTGGTTACAATAAGTTGACAAATGGTAGTAAATATAAGACTCCAATGTGTTTAAATATTCCTTTTTATATTTAGGAACAGGAATAACAAATGGTTGTAGGAGTCACATCATGTAATTATGTAAAATACTTTTCCTTTTAAGACTCTCTAACAAAATCTTTATATATTCGCACGATCATAAAGTTTCTCCAAACCAAAATCTCCTAACCTCGGATTCATCTCACAATCCACGAGCACATTTTCAGTTTTCAGATTCCTCATGCAAATAAACTAAGCCCAAAAGCCACACCTTTTTTGATCCTACACCTCTCTTCCCATTTCAACATTCTTCAAATGTAGTGTTTTGGATTCTTCATTAATTTTGAAGCTCCAACCTGTTGGAAAACTTGATGTGAATTTGAAAGGGTCATTTGATTAATTAATGGAAGTCAATTCTATTTGTTTATGTGGAAATTAAATAATTAATATTAGTTAATTATTAATTAATAGTTATAATGAGTCACTCATCAAAACGTTGTCTTAACCTAGTTTTGATTGAATAACTCCCTCCCACTTTTTTCTCTCAATTCTCCCACTATTTTCTCTCCACTCTTCCACTATTTTTTCTCCATCATATCAGTTCTTTAGATATAACTTGAATCTCTCGTATCATCAGTAAAATAGTAACATGCTTTGACTCATTTTTTGATACCAACATTTTTAAAATTTCAAGTTTATTAATTTTTAACCATTCTTTTCTAGCATGACAGTTGATTGCAAATTTTCATTCAGTCTCTTGCTTTTTAGTGTTACTCTTACTTCAATTTTCATATACTCATCTTTCCAAGACCATTTGAAGGTAAATAATTACACTTCATCTCTTTTTATTAAAATTTTATGATATATATTTTTGTTTACTAATAATAATAATTTTTCATATTTCTCATTAATATTTGTTATTTTGTATATGCAGACGTACATAATCTATACCGGATACATGAAAGATGAAATTTCAGCATTGCTTCATTACAAATATCTGCTGCAACAAGTTTCTGATAGGTTGCATATTTATGTTAATGTTTTTAAATTACAGTGCCATATATTAGCATTTTTCTTTTAGTAGAATAAGGTGCCATATGTTAAGCAAGTGTTATTTACTTTATGATATAATTATTTCTTACACATTGTTTTTACGTACAATTTTAAACCTATACTACATTATTACAAACACACCCTTGGTGGCTTTGTAGCAAAACTAACCAAGGCAGAAGTGGATAGAATGGCAGGTGTGCAGTCACTAATTTTAAAATTTGAAAACCAAATGATATTTATTGTTTATACTAATAATTGTATGTTTAATTATGAAAATTGATATTGTAGGATTGGATGGAGTGGTGGCTATCTTTCCTGAAAAAAAGAGACCTTTCCTTACTACAAAATCCTGGAATTTTATTGATCTTCCAATGAACGTGAAAAGAGAATTTTATGAATCCGATGTGATCATTGGCATAATAGATTCTGGAATTTGGCCAGAATCAGAGTGTTTCAATGATAAAGGCTTTGGTCCATCACCAAGCAAATGAATGGGAGTTTGTCAAACCACTAATTTCACATGCAACAAGAAAGATTTTATTTTTAAATCTCATTTTAAAATATTAATTTACAATAGAGTATAATACAAACAATTGTTGATATACATTTTTTTTGTAGTAAGCTAATTGAGGGCGAGATATTATGGTGCTACCGACGATAAATTAATGAACTCCCCCATAGACTTTTACAGTCATGGAACACACGTAACATCAAGTGCCACTAGGAATCCTATTAAACATGCAAGTATGTTAGGCTTAGGAGAAGGAACATCTAGAGGTGGAGTTCCATCAGCCCAAATTGATGTATATAAGGTGTGTGGGATTCATGCATGTGATACGAGAAGAATTCTTGACGCTTTCTATAATGCGGTGTCAGATGGAGTTGATATAATATCAGTGTAAATGGGAGGAGAAACGGAAAACAAAAATAAAATTTTTAACGATGAACTATCGGTTGGATCCTTCCATGCAATGACTCATGGAGTCCTAACTGTATTTTCTGGAGGAAACTTTGGTCCAACACCAGCTTCCTTAGCGAATTTATCACCATAGTCTATTATTGTGGGTGCTGGAACTTTAAATAGAAAATTTGTAACCAAATTGAAATTAGGAAACAACAAGATTTATGAGGTAAATATTTGTTTCCATAATATTCTACAACAAGTTTTTATTTCCCCTTCTCTTATTTCAAATTGATTTTCGTTAACAGTCTCCTTAATTATTAATGTCAGGGGATCTCTCTGAATACATTTGACCTAGTTGAAAAAATATATCCTATTATCTATGGGGAGATGTCCCAAACAAGGAAGCACACTTCAATAGCCATAAATCCAGGTATCTAATTAGCTAGCCTTCTACTTATTAAAGTTAATAAGAAGATGTTTATATTTCTAATTAAAGTATTGTAATTAAAAATGAAGGTTTTGTTCTCCCAATCACCTTGATGCTAAGTTAGTGAAGGGGAGAATTGTACTCTGACGCGTTTCCTTTAGCTGGATGTTATCATCAACCAAATGATGCGTCTAGCATTCGCAAATACATTAACTCCAAAAGGTATATGAACTTCAATTCAATATATTTTTTGTTACATATGAAATATCTAAAGCTCTTAATATTAATTATTTTGCAGAACTCCCATGGCGACCATATTTAAGTCACAAGAAATAGAAGATACTTCGACACCCGTAGTTGCCTCATTTTCATCAAGAGGTCCAAATCTACTTACTCTTGACATTCTCAAGGTTTGTTTTTATTTTTTAATCTATAAATTAAATACATCTATATAGTCATTTTAATATTTTAATTAACTTTTTTCGGTTTGTTTGATGTTGTAGCCAGACTTAATTGCTCACGGAGTTGATATTATAGCTAGTTGGTCGCTAATTTCCGATGAAGTTAAAGAACAAGCATTTAACATCGTGTCTGGAACATCGATGGCATGTCCACATGTATATGGTGCAACAGGGTACATTAAATCCTTCCGACCTACTTGGTCACCTGCTGCTATCCGGTCGGCTTTAATGACAACATGTGTATATATTTGTATAAATAAATTAAAATTAAATTCAGTACAAACTTAATTTTAATTAATACTTTTAAAATAATTTTTTTTTTCAAGTTGAATCTTTACTGTAACCTATTAAGAAAGTTATCCCGATGGAGATTGAATTACACATTTCTTCTTCTTTTTATTAATACACTGTCGATTGTATAATACTTTTATCTTTCAAGGTTACTTGCTACTATTTAAGAATTCTTCATTACTTTAAGATAATACTCTAAGATAATGTAATTTAGAGTTATTTGATTTGAAATTTGTATAGTTTAGTCAACATGTTTTAGATTTAATGTAAAACATATTATGTGTTCCTTGTGTTGTGTTGTAGCCTGTAATACCCCCTAAGTTATTTTACTCTGGATAATATTCGTATGATCAACTGAGTTCCGGTGTACTATGAGAAGTTATCGGTTAAGATAATTAGAGTAAACGGATGAGCTCAGAGTACATCAAATTAATATTATCTGACCCTGAGGTTTTATTAATTGATACTTTAGAGACAAATTGGACATTTAAGTTAGTGTTACTAACTAAATGATATCTCTACATATCATTTCATTTCCTTTTCTCTTCATTTGAAACAAAGATAGAAAGAAAGAGAGAAGAAGTAGAGAGAAGGAGGAGAAAAGAGAAGAGAAAAGAGAAAGAAAACCTAGAAGTTGAAGAACAACTTGGATCATCATTTCTTCTTCATCAAATCATCCCAACATCTTCATCATCATCTTGTATTGAGGTGGGTTCTAGATAGAGACTTTAGTTTTAGAATTTCTTGAGTTCTAGAGCTAGGTTAAATATTGTGAGAAAATGAGTAATTTTGCTAAATCGAAGAATCTAACGGTTGAAATGCGATATAAACTGTGTAGTATGATCAATATATGTGTGGAATCATCTCTTGATAATTGTTATAGTGTTGATTATGTTTTGAATGAGATTTTTGGCCCAAAGGACCTGCTGTTACATTGCTGAGAATTCTGGGAATTCGCGGGTTCGCAAAGTGAACTAAAGCAAAGGGCAAGGCGAAGGTTCGCCTGGTGTTCGCAAAGCGAACTTTGTGTCCTTTTGGTTTGTCTTGGTTCGCCTAGAGGTTCGCAAAGCGAAGGGCAAGGCGAAGGTTCACCTGGAGTTCGCAAAGCGAACTTTGTGTCTTTTTGGTTCTGTTTCTGTTTGCCAGAGGTTCGCAAGGCGAAGGCGAAAGCGAATGTTCTCCTGGGGGTTCGCCTAGCGAACATGACAGATCTTTAGTTTTGTTTCTTCCATAACTTTTGAACTGTAACTCCGATCGAGGCGTTCTTGGTACCGATGGAGAGCTATAAAAATACTCTATCTAATGGAAGTGAAAAATATCAGTTTTATTGCCCGATTAAATAAATCGGAGGGAACCCAAGATTGGTGTAACTTTGAGATGTGTTGTTATGTGTGATTCAATTATATAATTGAATTATGTTTGCCTATTCTATTGTTGTTAAGCATGTTTGAGAGTGTATGCTTGTTAAAATATGAAATAGGTAGAGTGAGGAAACCTTACCATGAAACTATATTGGAACCTAGTAATGGCTAGGAAATTGTTGAATAACCTATGACGTCGCTCGTGCATGAGAGGTTGAGGCGTGCGTCTAATACCGAATGGTATAGAAAAGAAATTACACTAGTATGGATCATGTTTAACTGTGTTAAGTTGAGAAAGACAAAAGAGGTCTTAAGGCAAATGTGGCCTTGTTATTGTCGAATACAATCGCGTTGTGTTTATGATCACGTAATCGTAACCGTTTCACTTGAGATGCAGTTTCATGAGTCTCGAGCTCCTCTGAACGTATTCATAATTACTTGGCAGGTTTGATTCTCGTGTTTAGTACGAATGGAGCCTATGGGTAAAGAGACTTGCGATGGTTAACAGGCCATGAGAAGTGACAGATCACGGTTAACAGGCCGATGATCCCGAATCCAAGTAACTACAAGGATCCATGACTTGGGTCGACTTCTAGACGTAGAAGAGGACGGGAAAAGGGGATGCCTTGGTAAGGTTATCGATTAGTGATAAACTGTGAGTTAACAGACTCATGAACATGGATCCATATAGTGTGCGTGAGTACTCAAAGTCACTTCCCTTCCCTTTTGACTTGGGTTAGGATGATAGAACCTTGTAAAGCCGAGAGAATCTATAAGATAGGGAACTCACTGGGATTTAATATCTCACCCCATGTTGTTGATTATATTACAGGTACTACAGGTTCCGCGAAGAGTAAGGATAAAGTTGTTTGACTTTTCCTTACGAATCGTAGCTTTTGGGATGGTAAGACTTTCGTTGTGGAGATTATTTTGAGATCATTGTTCGATCAAGTTCTTAGTGTCTTAGAACATATTGTATACATTATTCCTTAGTAGTTTTTTTGTACTAAGTGTGTTAGGCATATCATGTATATAATGTGTTAACTAGGAACTTATGGTATTTCAGTACCAAATACTTGGATTCATGTATAGTATTTATGCTTTGATGTATGATATTATATGTGCGTGTTACAGTTGGTATCAGAGCAGGTCATATCCTCGACCTAGCCATGAAATAGTATAAGTATTTCTTTCTGTTTCATATGCGTGGTGTCACTATTGGTCTTAAGTGTTATATTTATGGTATTGATCCTTATCAACTTAATCTTATCTGTATGACATTTAGGAACATGGCAGATGGGCACATAAACAATCGTGGTAGACCCAGAACCACTCCGGCATGGACGAATCCGCCAGGTGGCGAGGAGCAGGTCCCATGGCCTCAGTTTTTACAGCAGATGCAACAGTAGCAGAATCAGTTCCTGCAACAGATGGTACAACAAATGAATGGGGGTCTTCATCCTCTAGTGGTTGTTCCAGAAGCTGCAGGTGGAAGCTTTCGGGATTCCATCTATAATACCCCATATTATCTAAATGCTCAATTGGATATCAGATGAGATCAGATGAGCTTTTGTGTGCTCTATATTGATCAATTGGGTTGAGATGACAAAACATCAATTGGAGATGTTTTACCTTATTGGATTATAAATATATATATATATATATATATATATATATATATATATATATTGAAAAGAAAAAGAAAGATAGTAAGAGAAAGAAGAGAAAGAAGAGAAAGGAAGAGAAGAAGAGAGAAAGTGGAGAAAGATGAAGAAGAGAAGTTCGTGGATCATCATCATCTTCTTCAAACTCCTCTTCGATTATCAGGTGGGTTCTAGTTAGAAACTCTAAGTTCTAGAAATCCATGATTTGAACTTAGGTTAGATTTGAGAGAAAATGATTAAACGGATAAATCATTGAAATCAAACTGATGAAATTCGATATAAATTGCATAGAGTAGTCGTAATATGCATGTGATAATTAGATAATACTTGTTTTGGTGTTTGGAAACGATTGGGTGTGGAAAGGATGGATTTTGGGTGGTTGGAACCCTAAAAATGCAGCAGCGAAATTCTGCTTCTGATACGCACCGTTGGGCGGCGCTTTGAGCGGCGGGCGAAAGTGGAGAGGCGTAGCATGGAACGCTACTGGAACTTTTGGGTTTTTTGGCATGGATCTTACGCTGCTGCTTCGCCGAGAGAAGCACAGGCGAAGGGGCACCGCCTGGCGAAAATGGTACTGCTGGGCGCTCCTGGGAATTTCCAAATAATTTATTTTCTTTAAAAATCCATAACTTTTGATCTGTAACTCGGATCGAGACATTCTTGGTATCATTGGAAAGCTATGACGACCCTCTACCAAATAAAAAGTGAAAATTATGGGTGTGATGCAGGATAAATTATTTAGTGGAAAATGAAGGAAAATAATGTTATGTGATGTTTAGAAATTGATATCTTTTGGATCATAAGTCCGATCGAGGAATAATTATAGCCGATGTAAAGCTGTGAAAATATCCTACGGGATAACAGTGAAAAGTATTGATTTCGATACTCGATTAAATGAATCGGAGGGAACTCGAAAGTGATGTTTTATGTGATGAATCATTATATGCGATTCTATTCTACAATTGTGATATGCTGTTGTATAACTTGTGATGGAATTATTATATGTAATTCAGAATGTGCAATTGTAATATGCTTTGCCTAATATTAATGTTAAAACTGAATGAAAGAATATGCATGCTTAAAATATGAATTAGGAAGAGTGAGGAAACTTTACCCAAAACAAAATGCCATATTTTGAGGTGCAGTTTCATGGGTCTCGAGCTCCTCTGAAACATATGCACAATTACTTGGAAGGTTTGATTCCCGTGTGTAGTACGAATGGAACCTACGGGTAAAGAGACTTGCGATGGTTAACAGGCCATGAGAAGTGATGGATCACGGTTAACTGGCCGATGATCCCGAATCCATTTCGTATGCCAAGTAACTACAAGGATCCATGACTCGGGTCGACTTCTAGATGTAGAAGAGGACGGGAAAAGGGGATGCCTTGGTAAGGTTATCGATTAGTGAGATTCTTGAGTTAACAGGATCATGACATATTCCATTCGTGGGATTTATGAGTTAACAAACTCATGAAATGTTTCCATATAGTGTGAGATTGTGAACTCAAAGTCATTTCCCTTCCCTTTTGACTTGAGTTAGGATTTGGCTAGAACCCTATAAAGCCAAGAGAATCCATAAGATAGGGAACTCACTGAGATTTAATGTCTCACCCCATTATTGTTGCTATTTTTCAGGTGTTCTTTGTAGGTTTGGTTTTACAAGTGGAGCTATGCTTGGATGTTTCAAGAGAAGCTTAGTTGATCTTATTACGCTGTGTATTTGTTGTATACAATTGAGGATATTGTATATTGATCTTAGATTTTATATTTTTGGCTAATTTTCATGTCTTGTACCTTAGTTTATATTATGTTTTTAGTAAGGTCAAGAATGTGAATTACGCCATTAGGCACTTATGATGGTGTCAGTACCAAATAAAATGCTTGTATAGTATTATTCTAGGTATACATTATACCGGGCATTACATCATCCGCATGAATCCTCCGGAATTTCATGGTGGGTTACATCCTGTAAAAGCTCACGAATGGATAGATGGCATGGAGAGAATTTTCTTGATAGTCCAGTGTAATGAGGAGAACAAGATGGTATTCGTTTCTCATTTGTTGAAGGGTCCTGCCATGAGGTGGTGGGAGAGTGCCTCTGCCCTGATGACTATCCAAGAGGTACCTAAGGCCTGGGAATGATTTAAGATTAATTCTGTGGAGAATTATTTCCCTAGTTCCTTGAGGACCCAGAAGGAATTTGAATTTCAACAGTTAAGACATGGTACTTTGATCGTAGCTGCTTATGCTGAGAGGTTTGAGGTTATGGCTGCTTATTCTAGGCAGGCTATGTATGCTCCGGACGAGAGGTGGAAAATTGACCAGTTTCTTTTTGGTCTGAATGCTGAAATTTCTTATAGTGTGTCTCAAAGAGAGTTCACTAACTATGCAGAATTGCTAAGGCAATGTTATGTAGCAGAGAATAGTTTGAAGAAAGTGCAAGCAGAAGGGGAATTGAGTAGGTTAAATCAAACTGATCGTGGGAGATTAAATCAACAATTTAGGCCTAGACAACAAGCTTTCAAAGGGAAGCAAGTTCAGAGTTCTAGGACTAGTGTGCCTTCTATGTGTCGTTTTTGTGGTAAGATGCATTCTGGTAGATGCAGTTTCGAAGGAATAAAGTGTTATCAATGTCAGAAAGTGGGCCATATGGCGAGGGATTATCCTCAGAATAAGAATCCAACGCAAAGGAGGAATACCGACCGAGTTTATACTTTGGATGCGAAGAAAACAAAGGGCGACAACTCTTTGATTGCTGGTACGTGTTTCGTTAATGGGAATCCTTGCTTTGTATTATTTGATTGTGGAGCAACACACTCTTTTGTGCCGATGCAATGTATGAAGCTACTTGGGTTGCAAGCTATTCCGTTGTCTCCGCCCATGGTAGTTACTACTGCCATAGATGAGATAGTTGAAACACCATTAATGTGTGAAAATTGTGTTTTATCTGTGGATGGAAGAGTTTTTCAGATTGATCTTATTTGTTTTCCGTTTAAGAAAGTGGATGTTGTTTTGGGAATGGATTGGCTTTTTGCTAATTCAGTATTTATTGGTTGTGAGGAAAAACTAATCATCATTCCATCCGTTGAGGCTACTTTAAAGGATGTGTTGGCTACTATTTTGGAAGGTACGGTTGGAATGATAAATTTCTTGTTTGAGAAAGAAAAATATGTTCTTTTGGTTCTCACTAAGGAGGAGAGTAACAATCTTCAAGTTTTGAGTATTCCGATAGTCTGTGAGTTTTCTGAAGTTTTCCCCGAGGATATCACTTCCCTTCCTCTGGAAAGGGAAGTGGAATTCTCTATTGACCTGATACCAGGAACGGCTCCTATATCTGTTTCTCCATATCGGATGGCACCACTTGAGTTAAGAGAATTAAAGGATCAATTGGAAGAGTTAATGGCTAAGAATTTTGTTCGACCCAGTGTTTCACCTTGGGGAGCTACAGTGTTGTTAGTAAAGAAGAAGGATGGTGGAATGCGGTTATGCATTGATTACCGGCATTTGAATAAAGTCACCATTAAGAACAAGTATCCATTACCCAGGATAGACGATCTATTAGATCAATTGAAAGGAGCCTGTGTGTTCTCGAAGATTGATTTACGGTCAGGTTATCATCAGATTCGTGTGAAGAGTTCAGATGTACCAAAGACTGCATTTAGAACCCGTTATGGTCACTATGAATTCTTAGTAATGCTTTTCGGTGTGACGAATGCTCCGGCCGTTTTTATGAATTATATGAATCAGATATTTCAACCTTACTTGGACCAATTTGTGGTGATCTTTATTGATGACATTCTTATTTATTCTCGTGATCCTCAAAAGCACGGAGAACACCTAAGAATCGTTTTATCTATCTTACAAGAGAGACAACTTTTTGCCAAGCTAAGCAAGTGTGAGTTTTGGATGTCGGAGGTTAATTTTCTTGGTCATGTCATATCTCAAGGAGGTGTAGCGGTAGATCCATCAAAATTTGAAGCAGTGGTTAATTGGGAGAGACCAAAGAATGTTTTTGAAGTTAGAAGTTTCTTGGGATTGATGGGTTATTACAGAAGATTTATCAAAGGTTTTTCTCAATTGGCTTTACCAATGACGAAACTTACTCGAAAGGATTGTCCTTATGAGTGGGATTCGGCTTGTCAAAGAAGTTTTATGAGTTTGAAGGAAAGATTGACAACTGCTCTTGTCTTGATTATTCCTAACCCTAGCAAGTCATATGAGGTATTTTATGATGCATCAAAGATGGGATTAGGAGGGGTTTTAATGCAAGATAGTCATGTGGTGGCTTATGCTTCTCGACAGTTAAAAGTTCATGAAGAGAATTATCCAACACATGATTTGGAATTGGCGAAAGTTGTGTTTACACTGAAAGTGTGGCATCATTATTTGTATGGGGTACATTTTGAGATGTTCAGCAATCACAAGAGGTTAAAGTATCTTTTTGATCAGAAGGACTTGAACATGCGTCAAAGGAGATGGATGGAGTATTTGAAGGATTATGATTTGGAACTAAAGTACCATCTGGATAAAGCGAATAAAGTGGCAGATGCATTAAGCAGGAAAGTGTTACATAATGCCGAGTTGATGATGTTAGAGTATACCTTATTGGAAAAATTTCGAGATCTCAATCTCCAATTTGTTTGGACTCCTAATTGTGTGATTATGGGAAATATGAATGTCAATTCTACTCTTAGGGAGGAAATTCAACAAGGACAAGTGTTGGATGAGAAGTTACAAGAAGTGTTAGTTCAACCGGGTTTCACGCGGGCTGCCGACGGAATCATTTTGTTTAACCAAAGGATTTGTGTTCCAGATGATGCGGTGTTGAAAAGAAGAATTTTGGAAGAAGCGCATAAGGGTGCTTTTACTATACATCCTGGTTCTTCGAAAATGTATCAGGACTTAAAGAGGGAATGTTGGTGGTCTGGTATGAAAAGAGATATTGCGGTGCATGTATCGGAATATGCGGTATGCCAACAAGTGAAGATTGAACACCAAAGACTGGGTGGTTTATTGCAACCATTAGAAATTCCGGTATGGAAGTGGGGTAGTATCTCTATGGACTTTGCAGTTAGATTACCCCATGCCCAAGGTGGTTATGATTCTGTTTGGGTAATTGTGGATCGGTTGACGAAATCTGCGCATTTCTTAGTCGTAAAGACTACCTACAAGGCGAGTCATCTCGCAAAGTTGTTCATTTCAGAAATTGTGAGGTTTCATGGAATTCCCTCTAGTATTGTTTCAGATAGAGACCCAAAGTTTACTTCAAGATTTTGGAGAGCTTTTCAACACGCTATGGGAACAAAGTTGTGTTTGAGCACATCGAATCATCTGCAAACGGATGGTCAGATGGAACGGGCAATACAAACAATGGAAGATATGTTAAGGGCTTGTGTACTTGAAAGTGGAGGAAATTGGATAGAACTTTTACCGTTGATTGAGTTTTCCTATAACAATAGTTATCATGCAAGTATTGGTATGGCTCCTTACGAAGCATTGTATGGAAGGAAATGTAGGACGCCATTGTGTTGGGAGGAAGTTGGCGAAGATAGAATTTTGGGACCCGAGATTATCCAAGAGACTACAGAAAAGATTAGAATGATCTGTGATAAAGTTAAACAAGCACAAGATTGTCAGAAAAGTTGTGCGGATAACCGTAGGAGACCTTTGGAGTTTGATGAAGGTGATCATGTGTTTTTGAAATTTACTGCGAGATTGAGGTTGAAAGGACCGTTTAGGTCGCGGAAGTTAAGTCCGAGATACGTGGGACCGTACCAAATTTTAGAAAGGATTGGTTACAGATTAGCCTTACCGCCTTCTCTGTCAGAGATGCACGATGTTTTTCATGTATCTTAGCTTCAGAAGTTTGTTCCAGATCCTCTTCAGCCAATTCTACCAGACACGATTGAAATAGAAGCAGATTTAACGTTTGAGACTCAACCGAGTTATATCACATGAAGACAAACTAAGGTGTTAAGGAATAAAGAGATTTCTCTTGTTAAGATTCAGTGGGATGAGACGCATCCGGGTGATGCAACTTGGGAACTTGAATCAGAGATACGAGAAGCATACCCTCATCTGTTCAGGTAATTTTTAAATTTGTGTGCGAATTTCTATTTAAGGGGGGATGTAATACCTCGTAAGTTATTTTACTCTGGATAATATTCGTATGATCAACTGGGTTCTGGTGTACTCTAAGAAATTATCGGTTAAGATAATTAAAGTAAACTGATGAGCTCAGAGCAGATCAAATTAATATTATCTGACCCTGAGGTTTTATCAATTGATACTTTAGAGACAAATTGGACATTTAAGTTAGTGTTACTAACTAAATGATATCTCTACATATCATTTCATTTCCTTTTCTCTTCATTTGAAACAAAGATAGAAAGAAAGAGAGAAGAAGTAGAGAGAAGGAGGAGAAAAGAGAAGAGAAAAGAGAAAGAAAACCTAGAAGTTGAAGAACAACTTGGATCATCATTTCTTCTTCATCAAATCATCCCAACATCTTCATCATCATCTTGTAATGAGGTGGGTTCTAGATTTGTAGAATTTCTTGAGTTCTAAAGCTAGGTTAGATATTGTGAGAAAATGAGTAATTTTGCTAAATTAAAGAATCTAACGGTTGAAATGCGATATAAACTGTGTAGTATGATCAATATATGTGTTGAATCATCTGTTGATAATTGTTATAGTGTTGATTATGTTTTGAATGAGATTTTTGGCCCAAAGGACCTACTGTTACGTTGCTGAGAATTCTGGGAATTCACGGGTTCGCAAAGCGAACCAAAGCGAAAGGCAAGGCGAAGGTTTGCCTGGTGTTCGCAAAGCAAACTTTGTGTCCTTTTGGTTCTATCTTGGTTCGCCTAGAGGTTCGCAAAGCGAAGGGCAAGGCGAAGGTTCGCCTGGAGTTTGCAAAGCGAACTTTGTGTCTTTTTGGTCCTGTTTCTGTTCGCCAGAGGTTCGCAAGGTGAAGGCGAAAGCGAATATTGGCCTGGGGATTTGCCTAGCGAACATGACATATCTTTAATTTTGTTTCTTCCATAACTTTTGAACCGTAACTCCGATCGAGGCGTTCTTGGTACCAATGGAGAGCTATGAAAATACTCTATCTAATGGAAGTGAAAAATATCAAATTTATTGCCCGATTAAATAAATTGGAGGGAACCCAAGATTGGTGTAACTTTGTGATATGTTGTTATGTGTGATTCCATTATATAATTGAATTATGTTTGCCTATTCTATTGTTGTTAAGCATGTTTAAGAGTGTATGCATGTTAAAATATGAAATAGGTAGAGTGAGGAAACCTTACCATGAAACTATATTGGATCCTAGTAATGGCTAGGAAATTGTTGAATAACCTATGACGACGCTCGTGCATGAGAGGCCGAGGCGTGCGTCTAATACCGAATGGTATAGAAAAGAAATTACACTAGTATGGATCATGTCTAACTGTGTTAAGTTGAGAAAGACAAAAGAGATCTTAAGGCGAATGTAGCCTTGTGATTATCGAATACAATCGCGTTGTTTAAATATATGATTTTTGTAGTGAAAAAAATATTTGTTTTGTTAGGTATACATATGTAATTGTAATTGTAATCAATTTTGTTTCATAAAAAGTGTAATTGGGATCTCTTAGTTATGAAATTCAGTAAATAGCAGACACATTATTAGATAATGATGTTAAGTGGGGTAATTATATATAAGTGTGAGGGAAATAGAGAAGGAATTTTGAGTATTCTCTAAAAATACAATATAAAAATATTAATGACGGAATTTGTGATAAAATAAAGACGCCGCAAAGTTTTTGTCACAAAAACGCTCGCAAAAGTGATTATTTTAATTTTGATATGTATCTTCAGATTTTCTATGCTCTATTCTAAATTATTTGGAGTGGTGCACAAACCATTTGTTATGATGAGTGTTGAAATAATAATAATAATATATATATATATATATATATATATATATATATATATATATATATATATATAATTTTGATTTTTTATTTAATATAAAAGAATGTGTGCGCGTGCACAAGTGTAAGTAATAGTATGATTCTAAGATGGAGTAATATAAAAGAATATTTAATTCTTAATTTTTAAAATATGCCAGATAAAAAATGGATATATATGGAAATTTATTAATCTCATACATATTGATATAAAAGATATAGAAAAAGAACATGAATATTGCACTCAGGCGCGGAAGAATAATTCCAATGCAATTCCAGCGATGGAGATCCACCTCTAGATTTTCCTTTTCATAAGCCTAACATACTAGCATGCTCGATAGGATTTCCAGCTGCAGTTGATGTTGCATGTAGGGGTGTTCGCGGTGCGGTTTGGTTCGGTTTTGAGCATAAAAATCATCCTAACCGCGAGATAAAAATGCATGCGGTTCGGTTTGGTTCGGTTGATTTTTAAAAATTCATCCAAACCAAACCAAACCAAACTAATGCGGTTAGAATCGGTTCGGTGGTTGCGGTTTATAGACTTCTTGATTATGGAATTATAAAACTAAGAAACTAATCATATAATTTCCTAAACAGAACAATCATACAAAGCAAGTTGTTTATTACAAATAAGTTGTTTATTAAAAAATGCTAGTTATATGGCCATGTTTTTCTGACAGAGGTAATAGTTACCGCATATAAAACATATCCATAAAAAGTTAATCTTCAGCAAAAAAAAATAATAATAAAAAAATAAAACAAACATTACTAGAATTAAATTAATAGAGATACTGCAGTCATTTTAGAAGGGAATCTTATCACTAACAAAGAAAATACAATTTGGAATTGAAATTGAGATTGCAGTCAATAAATTGAAATTGAAATTGAAAGTTTAATTTAAAATTAAAATAGTAGTATTACTGTATTAAAAAAGAAAACAAGTTTAATATGATAATAAAAATTAGATATTAGTATTGAAAGCTAATGACTGAATGGAATTGGAAGTGAGTCACGTGGAATTAGAAATATAATAATAGAAATTAGTAACTTAAGTTTAAAATGCGGTTTGGTTCGGTTTTGTGAAATGAAAACCGCAAACCGAACCAAAACCATGCGGTTCAGTAAAAAAATCATCCAACATCATCCAAACCAAATGTTGTTTTTGCGGTTTTCGGTTTGGATTGGTTCGATTTGCAGTTTTGCTTTTGGATTGGTTCGGATACGATCACCCCTAGTTGCATGTGTTCCATGACCCGAAAAATCTATGGGACGAGACATCTTTGTTTCACGTTCGATAACAGCATAATATCTTAGGCCAAATAATTTATTATACAAAACACACACACACACACACACACACACACACACACATATATATATATATATATATATATATATATATATATATATATATATATATATATATATATTGATTTGAAGGTTTTAGTTATGAGACTTTTTTTAACATATGTCAAAATATTTGTTATTCTATTGTTTCGTTATATAAAGAAATAGGTATTTAATTGGTAAGATTTTGTTCATCTGGATTTTAAAAAAAAAATTATATATTTGAATAAAACTTTTTTTTGGGTATATTTTGGTTACAATAAGATGACAAACGGTAGTAAATATTAGACTCTAATGTGTTTAAATATTTCTTTCTATATTTAGAAACAGAAATAACAAATGGTTGTAGGAGTCACATCATATAATTATGTAAAATACTTTTTCTTTTAAGACTCACAAACAAAATCTTATATATTCACCACGATCATAAAGCTTCGCCAAACCAAAATCACCTACTTTCAGATTTACGAGTGGTTTATTGCACCAACCACGATTGGAACTACTTTCAGATACGAGTGGCTTAAACACCGTCGAAGGTGTATTTCTACGAACGATTTATCATAATGCAAGTGATAATCGTATTTTTGAACGTGCTGTTTGTAACGTCCATATATATGTACTTACATCAAAGCATATATTATACATGAATACCACTTTTGGTACTGAAATATACAAGTCCCTAGTAAACACATCATACATATACATGCCCCAAAAAGAAATACCTAGTACAAAACTATGGCATAATATATATATATATATATATATATATATATATATATAAGATGTTCCAAAGATAAATACTAAGAACTAGATTGACAACGATCTCAAAAAACTCCACAACGGAAGCCTTGCCAAAAAGCTAAGATCGTAAAAAAGTCAAACAACCTTGTCTTTACCCTTCGTCGAACCTGTAGTACCTGTGATGTAAACAACAACATGGGGTGAGATACATCAAATCTCAGTGAATTCTCTATCTTATAGGTCCTCTCGGCTTTACAAGGTTCTATCAAATCTAACTCAAGTCAAAAAGGGAAGGGAAGTGACTTTGAGTATTCACACACACTATATGGATCCATGTTCGTGAGTCTTGTTAACTCACAATCTATCACTAATCGATAACCATACCAAAGCATCCCCTTTTCCCGTCCTCTTCTACGTCTAGAAGTCGACCCAAGTCATGGATCCTTGTAGTTACTTGGCATACGAAATGGATTCGGAACTAAGGGACATATTATCACCTTAATTCGTCATTTCTCATGGCCCGTACACCGTCACAAGTCTCTTTACCCGTATGCTCGATTCGTACTACACACGGGAATCAAATCTGCCAAGTAATTGTGCATCCGTTTTAGAGGAGCTCGAGACCCATGAAACTGCACTCAAGATAACCGGTTACGATTACGTGATCACAAACACACAATTGCGATTGTATTCGACAATCACCGACCATATTATCCTTAAGAACTCTTTTGTCTTTTCTCCATACTTAACACAAGTAACATGATCCATACTAGTGTAATTCTTTTCTATACCATTAGGTAATAGACGCACGCCTCGGCCTCTCTTGCACGAGCGTCGTCGTTATGTTGTTCAACAATTTCCTAGCCATACTAGGTTCCAATATTGTTTTATGCTGATAATCCTCACTCTACCTATTTCATTTCCTTTTAACATGCATATACACTCACAATTATGATAAACAACAATAGAGTAAGCATAACATAACACATTTACAAAATAGAATTACATATGATAATTCAACATAATGGTATCACTCTTGGTTTTCCTCCGATTATTTAATCGGGCATCAAAATCGATAATTTCCACTTCCATTAGGTAGGGTATTCTCATAGCTCTCCGTCGGTACCAAGAACGCCCTGATCGGAGTCACGGTTCAAAAGTTATGGAAGAAACAAATTGGAAAGATCTGCCATGTTCGCTAGGCGAACCCCAGCGAGCGTTCGCTTCCGCCTTCGCTGAGCGAAGCCCAGCGAAACTCAATAAACAGAATCAAAACGACACAAAGTTCGCTAGGCGAACACCGGCGAACCTTCGCCATCGCTGCAGGGTTCGCTAGGCGAACCATGCGAAACCCAGAAATCTCAGCAGCGTAACCGCTGGGTCAAAACTCTCAATTCTACACCCAAAACACTTCCAAACAACACAACCAAGCATAATCAAAGATCATATGCATAATACGATTACACTACGCAATTTATATCGATTTTCAACCGTTTGATTCATGATTTTAGCATGATTATTCATTTTTCCACAAAATCAAACCTAACTCTAAACTCAAGAATTTCTACAACTAATGTCTCTATCTAGAACCCACCTTAGAATGGAATGATGATAATGAAGATGAGATGAATTGATGAAGAGTAGATGATGATCCAAGTTGTTCTTCAATTCTAGGTTTTCTTTCTTTTTTCTCTCTTCTCTTTTTTCCTCCTTCTCTTTCTTTCTAATTTCTATCTTTTTTCCAAAATGAAGAGAAAAGAAAATGAAGTGATACATAGAGAAACCCAATTAGATAGTAACACTACTAAGAGTCCAAAAAGTCTCTATAACGCCAAAAGTTAAAACTTCAGAGTCAGATAGTATTAATTTGGTCTGCTCTTAGCTCGTCAGTTTACTCTAATTATTTTATCCACTAAATTCTCAGAGTAAACCGGAACCCAGTGGATCATACTAATATTATCCAAAGTAAAATAATTTACGGGGTATTACATCCTCCCCCCCTCCCCTTAAATAGAAATTCGTCCTCGAATTTAAAACTGTTACCTGAACAAATGAGGATAAGCTTCTTGAATCTCTGATTCTAGTTCCCAAGTTGCATCACCCGGATGCGTCTCATCCCACTGTACCTTAACAAGAGGAATCTCCTTATTCCTTAACACCTTAGTTTCTCTTCCTGTGATACGACTCGGTTGAGGCTCAAACGTTAAATCTGCTTCTATCTCAATCGTATCAAGTAGAATTTGCTGAAGAGGATCTGGAACAAACTTTCGAAGCTGAGATACATGAAAAACATCGTTCATCTCTGACAGAGAAGGCGGTTAGGCTAATCTGTAAGTTACTTCACCAATTCTTTCTAAAATTTGATACGGTCCCACGTATCTTGGACTTAACTTCCGCAATTTAAACGGTCCTTTCAATCTCAATCTTGGAGTAACTTTCAGAAACACGTGATCCCCCTCATCAAACTCCAAAGGTCTTCTACGGTTATCCGCATAACTCTTCTGACGATCTTGAGCTTGTTTAACTTTATCACAGATCATTCTAATCTTTTCGTAGTCTCTTGGATAATCTCGGGTCCCAAAATTCAGTCTTCACCAACCTCCGCCCAACTTAATGGCGTCCTACACTTCCTCCCATACAATGCCTCGTAAGGAGCCATACCAATACTTGCATGGTAGGTATTGTTACAAGAAAATTCAATCAACGGTAAAAGCTTGATCCAATTTCCTCCACTTTCAAGCACACAAGCTCTTAACATATCTTTCATTATTTTTATTGTCCGTTCCGTCTGACCATCCGTTTGCGGATGATTCGACGTGCTCAAACACAACTTCGTCTCCATAGCTTGTTGAAAAGCTCTCCAAAATCTTGAAGTAAACTTTGGATCTCTATCTGAAACAATACTAGAAGGAATCCCATGCAACCTCACAATTTCTGAAATGAACAACTTTGCGAGATGACTCGCCTTGTAAGTAGTCTTTACAGCTAAAAAATGCGCAGTTTTCGTCAACCGATCTACAATCACCCAAATAGAATCTTAACCACCTTGGGTACGGGGTAATCCAAATGCAAAGTCCATGGAAATACTATCCCACTTCCATACCGAAATTTCCAAAGGTTGCAACAAGCCACCCAGTCTTTGGTGTTCAATCTTCACTTGTTGGCACACCGCACATTCCGATACGTACACCGCAATATCCTTTTTCATACCGGACCACCAATAGTCCATTTTTAAATCTTGATACATCTTTGAAGAACCAGGAACACAAACTCTTTGGTTAAACAAAATGATCCCGTCGGTAGCCGCACAAAACCCTGTTGAACCAACACTTCTTGTAGTTTCTTATCCAACACTTGTCCTTGTTGAATTTCCTCTCTAAGAGTAGAAGTGACATTCAAGTTCCCCATAATCACACAATTAGGAGTCCAAACAAATTAGAGATTGAGATCTCGAAACTTCTCCAATAAGGTATACTCTAGCATCATCAACTCGGCATTATGTAACACTTTCCTGCTCAATGCAGTTGCCACCTTGTTTGCTTTACCTGGATGGTACTTTAATTCTAAATCATAATCCTTAAAATACTCCATCCACCTCCTTTCACACATGTTCAACTCTTTCTGATCAAAAAGATACTTTAAGCTCTTGTGGTCGATGAACATCTCAAAATGTACACCATACAAATAATGACGCCACACTTTCAATGTAAACACAACTGCCGCCAATTCCAAATCGTGTGTTGGATAATTCTCTTCATGAACTTTTAACTGTCGAGAAGCATAAGCCACCACAGGACCATCTTGCATTAACACACCTCTTAATCCCATCTTCGATGCATCACAAAATACCTCATACGACTTGCTAGGATCAGGAATAATCAAAACAGGAGTGGTTGTCAATATTTCCTTCAAACTCAAAAAACTTCTTTCACAAGCCGAATCCCACTCATACGAACAATCCTTTCGAGTAAGTTTAGTCATTGGTAAAGCTAATTGGGAAAGGCCTTTAATAAACCTTCTATAATAACCTGCCAATCCTAAGAAACTCCTAACTTCTGCAACATTCTTCAGTCTCTCCGAAATAATTACCGCCTTAACTTTTGATGGATCTACTGCCACACCCCTTTGAGATATGACGTGACCAAGAAAATTCACCTCCGACATCCAAAACTCGCACTTGCTTAGCTTGGAAAAAAGGTATCTCTCTTGTAAGATGGATAAAACGATTCTTAGGTGTTCTCCGTGCTCTTGAGATTCACGAGAATAGATAAGAATGTCATCAATAAAGATTACCATAAATTGGTCCAAGTAAGGTTGAAATATCTGATTCATATAGTCCATAAAAACTGCAGGAGCATTAGTCACACTGAAGGGCATTACTAAGAATTCATAATGACCATAACGAGTTCTAAATGCGGTCTTCGGTACATCTGAACTCTTCACACGAATCTGATGATAACTCGATCGTAAATCAATCTTCGAGAACACACAGGCTCCTTTAAATTGATCTAACAGATCTTCTATCCTTGGTAATGGGTACTTGTTCTTGATGGTAACCTTATTCGACTAAAGGTAATTAATACATAATCGCATTCCACCATCCTTCTTCTTTACCAACAACTCCAAAGCTCCCCAGGGCGAAACACTTGGTCGAACAAAATGCTTAGCCATCAACTCTTCCAATTGATCCTTTAATTCTCTTAACTCAAGCGGTGCCATCCGATACGGAGAAACGGATATTGGAGCCGTTCCCAGTATCAGGTCAATAAAGAATTCCTCTTCCCTCTCCGGAGGAAGAGAAGTGATATCCTCGGGGAAAACTTGGGGAAATTCACAGACTACCAAAATACTCAAAACCTAAAGGTTATTACTCTCTTCCTTAGTAAGAACCAAAAGAACATACTTTTCCTTCTCAAACAATAAATTTATCATTCCAACCGTACCTTCCAAAATGGTAGTCAACATATCCTTCGGGGTAGCCTCAACGGATGGAATAATGATTAGCTTTTCCTCACAACCGATAAATACCGAATTAGCAAAAAGCCAATGCATTCCCAGAACTACATCCACTTTCTTAAGCGAAAAACAAATAAGATAAATCTGAAAAACTCTCTCATTTACAGATAAAACACAGTTTTCACCCATCAAAGGTGTTTCAACTATCTCATCCATGGAAGTAGTAATCACCATGGGTGGAGACAACGGAACAGCTTGCAACCCTAGTCGCTTCATACATTACATGGATATAAAGGAGTCTATTGCTCCACAGTCAAATAAAACAAAGCAAGGATTTCCATTAACAAAACACGTACCCGCAATCAAGGAGTTGTCGCCCTTTTCTTTCCTCGCACCTAAGGTATACACTCACCCAGTATTCTTCTCTTGCATTTGGTTTCTCCTTTGAGGACAATCCCTCGCCATATAGCCCACTTTATTACACTGATAACACTTTACTCCCTCAAAATTGCATCTACCCATATGCATCTTACCACAAGAACGACACACCGGAGGCGCACTCGATCTAGAACCCTGAATTTTCTTTCCCTTGAAAGTTTGTTGTCTTGGTCTGAATTATTGAGTTGACCTCCCACGGTCACTTTGGTTCAATCTAATCACTTCTCCTTCCGCTTGCACCTTCTTCAAGCTATTCTCCGCTACATAGCATTGTCTTAACAATTCGGCATAGCTAGTGAATTCCCTCTGAGACACACTATGCAAAATTTCAGCTTTCAAACCAAACAAAAACTGATCAATCTTCCACCTCTCGTCAGGAGCATACATAGCTTGCCGAGAATAAGCGGCCATAATCTCAAACTTTTCTGCATAAGCAGCTACGGTTAAGTTACCCTGTCTCAACTGTTGAAATTCAAATTCCTTTTGAGTCCTTAAGGAACTTGGAAAATAATTCTCCATAAAAGTTATCTTAAACTGTTCCCAAACTTTGGGTACCTCTTGAATTGTCATTAAGGCTGAAGCACACTCCCACCACCTCATGGCCGTACCCTTTAACAAGTGAGAAGTGAAAACCACCTTATTTTCCTCACTGCACTGAACTATCAAGAAAATCCTTTCCATACCCGCAATCCATTCATGGGCCTTTACCGGATCTAACCCTCCCAGAAACTCCGGAGGATTCATACGGATAAAATCCCTAAAACTTCCCCCTGCAGCTTCAGGAACAACCACTGAAGGATGCAGACCCCCAGCCATTTGCTACACCATTTGTTGCATAAACTGAGTCTGCTGTTGTTGTATCTGCTGTAAAAATTTAGGCCACGGGACCTGCTCCTCGCCACCTGGCGGATTTGTCCCTGAAGGAGTGGTACGGGGTCTACCACAATTATTTCTGCGCCTGTCAGTCATGTTCCTGAGTGTCATACAGATAGGATTAAGTTGATCAGGCTCAATACCATAAATATAACACGCGAGACCAACGGCGACACTACTCATATGAAACGGAAAGAAATACTTATACTATTTCATGGCTAGGTCGAGGATACGACCTGCTCTGATACCAACTATAACGTCCATATATATATATATACATACATTAAAGCATATATTATACATGAATACCACATTTGGTACTAAAATATACAAGTCCCTAGTAAACATATTATACATATACATGCCCCAAAAATAAATACCTAGTACAAAAATATGGCATAATATATATATAAGATGTTCCAAAGATAAATACTAAGAACTAGATCGACAACGATCTCAAAAAACTCCACAACGGAAGCCTTGCCAAAAAGCTAAGATAGTAAGGAAGTCAAACAACCTTGTCCTTACCCTTCACCGAACCTGTAGTACCTGTGATGTAAACAACAACATAGGGTGAGATACATCAAATCTTAGTGAATTCTCTATCTTATAGGTCCTCTCGGCTTTACAAGGTTCTATCAAACCTAACTCAAGTCAAAAAGGGAAGGGAAGTGACTTTGAGTACTCACACACACTTTATGGATCCATGTTCGTGAGTCTTGTTAACTCACAATCTATCACTAATCGATAACCATACCAAGGCATCCCCTTTTCCAGTCCTCTTCTACGTCTAGAAGTCGACCCGAGTCATGGATCCTTGTAGTTACTTGGCATATGAAATGGATTCGGAACTAAGGGACATATTATCACCTTAATTCGTCATTTATCACGGCCCGTACACTGTCACAAGTCTCTTTACCCGTAGGCTCCATTCGTACTACACCGGGAATCAAACCTGTCAAGTAATTGTGCATCCGTTTTAGAGGAGCTCAAGACCCATGAAAATGCACTCAAGATAACCGGTTACGATTACGTGATCACTGTTGCACCTCGAAAAATTGCTTAAATCGAAGACATGACCCTCGTGCGAAAGGCGCGGAAAACGGTTCGACAGAGTCGCCACCGAACTTTATTTATCCCAAAATAGGGAAAGGAAAATATCGAGAAAACCTTTAAGGGAGGAGATAACAACATGGTCGTCGCAACCACATTGTGGGTTCGGGAGTCGGTTACGTGAGGGGAAGGTATTAGCACCCCTCACGTCCGTTGAACTCAACGGGAACCTCTTAGTTCAAATTATGAGGAATGTTATCTAAGCTTGTTTGTTTTCTTCTCAACGATATATGCGAAAAGGTAAAGTAAAAGGTTTCGATTACTAAGGGAAATGGGGTAGTTTTAGGATAGGGTGCTCGGCAAGATCATCGCGACCTCGGGCCTACGTATGCTCATTCGGACGAGAATGAGAAATTAGAGCAATCGTAGTTCGACTATGGGAAGGGAAAGAGGGAAGACGGAAGATGGAGGGAAGGTAGCTCACCAAGATCATCGCAATCTTGTGCCTACGTATCTTTACTCGGACGAGAATAAAGAATCAGAGCAGTCATAGTTTATGGTACGCCCACGAAAATAATGGGGTTAGGGTTTGAATTTTAGGAGACGAAAGATTAAATGACATACAACCCAAGGGGCGTGCCTCGAGAGCATTCACTCAAGAATCCAAGGAATCCTAGACTCCAAGAATTCAGTTCTTTCGTGAGTTGATTGTGAAAATGTTTGATAAGGATTAAGTGTTTTAAGACGAAAGGGTGAATGAATAACAACCCAAGGGCGTGCCTCAAGAGACATTCATTCGAAGACCCAAGGAATGCTAGATTCCAAAAATCTCCTCCTTTCGTACGTTGATTAAAAAAGCGTTTGAAAAAGATCGAATCGGATGGGTTGCGAAAAAACGCGAGGATCGATACTAGTCCCTAGGGGTGCTCCTAGTAACGAAACCTACGAAATGTGCAAGTGTGCGTTTGACGACGAGGCAAAAGGCACTCGACTTACGAGAATGTTTTGAAGAGTGGCTCGACGACGAGTCGAGATTGGTTTGGAAATGGTTTGATTTGTTAAGTGTTTTAGGGAGAATGACAATTATTCGGTAAACGAGACGTCGGCCTCACAACCAATTAATCGGGGCATTATTGGAATGCTAGATCCCAACGACACCTTTTTCATTCGATTGATTTTCGAAATATTGTTTGATGAACAACAAAAGTACCACATGGAATGCTAGACTCCAGTGGCATTCCTTTGTCCAAATAATTAAGACGCGTGTTTTAGAAACGAAAGGTCGAGTGATCACAACCCAAGGCGTGCGCCTCAATAGCGGTCACTCAAGAACCCAAGAAGTGCTAGACCTCAAGAATTCAATTCTTTCGTGATTTAATTATGAAAACGATTTGAATAAGTGTGTTAAGTATTTTAATCAAATATTAAATGCTTAGGTGTTTCGATAATTGTTAGTGTGTTTGATTAAAATATGAAAAAATGAAATGGTTAGATAAACATGATATGAATATGATATGGACAATATGATAAGAATATAAACGATAATAATCAAGATAATATTGACAAGATATTAAAGTTGTCATAAAATAAAATTGGTCTCATCTTAATCACGATTTAATCGAGAAATCGATAATCTTTGATTTTTTATTTTCATTGACCCAAAAATGAATAAAAATAATGAAAAATAATAGAAATGAAATAAAATTGGAAAATGATTAGAAAAAGAATAAAGGTCTCACCTTTATCACGATTTAAAATCGAAAATTGATAAATCCTTGATATTTGGTTTTCATTGACCCAAAAATGAATAAAAATAATGAAAGGACGATAAAATAAAATAAAATTGAACAATGATAAGAGAAAGAATAAAGGTCTCACCTTTATCAAGATTTAAAATCGAAAATCGATAAATCCTAGATATTTGGTTTTCATTGTCCCACAATTAATAGAAATAAAATAATAAATCAAAATAAAAATAAATAGGTGGTAGGCCTCATATAAATCAAGATTTATAGATCTACTTGAAATAAACCCTCAAATCATGATATTTTTGATATCATTGGCCCAAAACAATGAATAAAAATAAAAAGAAAGAAAAAACTAAAGAATAAAATAGTAAAACAATAAAAGATTGAGAGGGGGTGCTGAAAAATGGCGTGGTGATAATGAAGAAGAGGAATCATATGGGCTTGAAGCCCATCATCCTCATGGCAGCACGGTTTGAAAAAACAAACAAAGGGGTGGGAAAGAATAAAACAAGTTTTGTTTAAAAGCCCAATAGGATGTAACCATAGTTCGGTTCATCGAGGTAAAACCAGGCTTGAGAAATAAAATGTATGACCCTTAAACAGCGTACATACGACAAAATTCTGAATTCAAAACCAAATCACAAAGCAGAGTCAAAGCAACAGAACAACAACACGAAAGTTGCAGTGGCCATGGAAAGAAAAACGAAACTCAAGGGCATACATTAGCTTGAAATGTTTTCAACGGCAACAACAATATGATGGTGCTCGTTCTTTTCATGATTTATTCGCAATCTCCGCTCTCTCCTTCATATTTCTGATTCAGATCTATTGTTTATTTGTGTTCAGTTTATCTCGTCCTCTTTCTCCACTTCTGGTTTTGGGTTTGAATCGATTTTTGGGTATGGGTTTTGGATGGAACTCTCTTCATCTCACTCTCTGTTTCATTTCGAATCGATTTGGGTTTTGCGATTTGGTTCTGGAATGGGTGTTGGTCGTTTGGGTTTGTGATTTTGTTGTTGGTTTGAGTGGATTTCAGTTTATGGGTTGAGTTGTGAATGATGATGGTTTGAGTTTATGGTTGACGAATTGAAGGGTTGAAGGAGGATTTGGCGAAGGTTTTGTGGGTTGATTTGCGGTGGAGGTTTCTGCAGAGCTGGAGTAAGGCTGTTGAAGTGGCGGCTAGCGCTTCCGGAATGAAGGAAGAGGTGTTTGATTTATAGGAGGAGAGAAGGGTGATTTGGGAAAGATTGAGAGGAAATTGTGAGCTGGAATATGCCGTGGTCTGTGAGTGGATTGTATTTCGTAACTGTTTTTTGCGTTGTACGAATTTGTGGGGTCTGTGAATCATGGAATGATCAGGTACAGTGCGTACGTTACGTTGTACACATGGTGTGGATTTTTGAATTGGTTATGTATGGATGCAAGGTGTAAGGCCTCTTTTGGTGCTATGTAGTGTGTATATTATGAATCACGTTGAAGGCTACTGCAGGTGTACAAGGTCATACCAGTTTAAGCTTTGTACTGGCGGCGTGAAGTGTTTGGCAAGGTGCAAAGCTACGTGATGCCTCATGTTGTATTTTCCCCTAATTTTTCTTGTTGCAATTTTGGAAGGTGGGGCCTGATGAGTGTAGGTTTGGAGTTTTTTCATGGGCGTGTAGCTCTTCATGTGCTGATTTTTTTTTTGTTGTAAAATGATTGTACGGGCTTGATAATGGGCTTAGGACTTTCTTGATGGACTTTATGAATGTAATTTATTCTCCATGTAATATTCATGATGGAACTTGGTTATGTAATTTGAATTTGAACTTGGGCCTAACTTTATTTTTTTGCACCCTTGAAATTCGTGGAATCACGCTTGAATAACTTGACCCTGATGATTGAATCTTGGATTGTAATGGTAATTGACACTTGAAAATCTCGATTAAGGTTAAGCACCACCATGTTTGTCCATAGTAAGAATGAAAGTCACTTGCACTTGAATCCAAAACCACAACATCATTATTGAACGTCTAGAATCAACTTGAAAATGATGAAAGTCTTATGAACCACACGAATCAACCCTTACAATTGGAACTCCAACTTGAAACATGAGTCTCAATGCACTGTATAAGACCTTAAATGGAAATACTCCAGATCTTAATCATGAAGCGCTTGATTTGATAAAGTCTGATAACTTGGTCAATTCATATTTGTCTTGATTTTACACACAAACCCTAATTGCAACCCCAAACACCACTTGAATTGCACACCATAGCTTTGATCTTGAAACAGAATCTCACCTGACTAAGATATTAGGTCAAAGCCAAATGATCTTCAACACACACTCCTGACTTGATATCCATGCAACAACTGGACCTAGGTAACAGAAGCAACATATATTTTTTGAATTTTATGAATATGGTTGGTGGACGGATGTACAGATGAAATTAATATACAAGTAGGACAAATTTGGGTTATGACAGATGCCCCTATTTAATTGGCTTGAACCGAGTAAGGTGAACTGTTGCGGCATTCATTCTTTCAAGGTAGAAGTAGATTAGATATTAAGAAGACCACAAATTTGTCCGAAAAGAAAATTCTTGGGAGATGGAATACTGAATAACAGGAAATCTGACACCAGAAGGATGACAGACCTATCACAAAGAAGGATGATAGCAACACACGCACACAGACCCTTCCAGCAAAAGGATGGAAAACGATGTCACAGCCTGCTATTACCAAAAGGATAATAGGGCACACACACACACACATAGACCCTTCCACCAAAAGGATGAAACTGAGGTCAAAGCCTGCTATTACCAAAAGGATAATAGGGCACACACACACAGACCCTTCCACCAAAAGGATGAAAATGAGGTCAAAGCCTGCTATTACGAAAAGGATAATAGGGCACACACACAGACCCTTCCACCAAAAGGATGGAAATGAGGTCAAAGCCTGCTATCACCAAAAGGATAATAGGGCACACACGCACACAGACCCTTCCACCAAAAGGATGGAAAACGAGGTCAAAGCTTGCTATTACCAAAAGGATAATTGGGCACACACACACAGACCCTTCAACCAAAAGGATGGAAATGAGGTCAAAGCCTGCTATTACCAAAAGGATAATAGGGCACACACGCACACAGACCCTTCCACCAGAAGGATGGAAATGAGGTCAAAGCCTGCTATTACCAACAGGATAACAGGGCACACACACACACAGACCCTTCCACCAAAAGGATGGAAATGAGGTCAAAGCCTGCTATTACCAAAAGGATAATAGGGCACACACACACACAGACCCTTCCACCAAAAGGATAAAACTGAGGTCAAAACTTGTTATTACCAAAAGGATAATAGGGCACACACACACAGACCCTTCCACCAAAAGGATGAAAATGAGGTCAAAGCCTGCTATTACCAAAGGATAATAGGGCACACACACAGACCCTTCCACCAAAAGGATGGAAATAAGGTCAAAGCCTGCTATTACCAAAAGGATAATAGGGCACACACGCACACAGACCCTTCCACCAAAAGGATGGAAAACGAGGTCAAAGCCTGCTATTACCAAAAGGATAATAGGGCACACACACACAGACCCTTCCACCAAAAGGATGGAAATGAGGTCAAAGCCTGCCATTACCAAAAGGATAATAGGGCACACACGCACACAGACCCTTCCACCAAAAGGATGGAAATGAGGTCAAATCCTGCTATTACCAATAGGATAATAGGGCACACACACACACAGACGCTTCCACCAAAAGGATGGAAATAAGGTCAAAGCTTGCTATTACCAAAAGGATAATGGGCACACACACACACAGACCCTTCCACCAAAAGGATGAAAATGAGGTCAAAGCCTGCTACTACCAAAAGGATAATAGGGCACACACACACACAGACCCTTCCACCAAAAGGATGAAAATAAGGTCACAACCTGCTACTACCAAAAGGATAATAGGGCACACACACACACAGAGACCCTTCCATCAAAAGGATGAGAATGAGGTCAAAGCCTGCTATTACCAAAAGAATAATAGGGCACACACACAGACCCTTCCACCAAAAGGATGGAAATGAGGTCAAAGCCTGCTATTACCAAAAGGATAATAGGGTACACACTGGATATCTGAGACTGTCATTCACCAAAAGGATGATACACAGACCAAAGGTTCACGGATCGGCGGCACCCAAATGATGACGGATCTATACAAGCTACTACCACTGAAAGGATGATAGGAACTTCCCAATTGCGAGGACCAACACCAAAAGGATGCAGGTTAGGTTGACAATATGAACGGCTACCACCAAAAGGATGATAGGAAATTTCTGATTTGAGGGTTACCATCACCAAAAGGATACAGGTTGAGTTAAGTTGATTGGGTTTGGCTATCACCAAAAGGATGATAGTAAGGCAATTGACAAAAGGTCAAGTTTGTTGGGGATATGATGAGTGAGGCTTATTTGGAGACATCAACAAAAGGTTGAAGCAAAGAAGTCACCAAGGAACACCATCCTTGTCAGCAAAAGGTTGAAAGGACCAACTCACTGGGGAACGCCCAAGGACTTGAAGAAGATGCCCCTGTCTGGGCTGAAGATTGCTTTGAAATATTGTCTCGAGCTTGGTCAACAAAAGGTTTAACAACTTCGTGAGGAACTCCCACGGATTTGATGAAGATGCCCCTGGCTGGGCTGAAGATCATTTTGAAATCTTGCGATTGATCCTGGATCTCGACTATGCGCATGTACGAATGCTTGATTGTGCAATGCAAATGCTGACGCGCGGAGATACAAGTGTTGGGGAAGTATGATTTGTTTTTTTTTTGGGATGCACATGATGCATATGATGCTGAATGCGGTGCATATGATGCATATGATTGAAGACGGGTGATTGGATGTTTGGTAAAGGTGCCAGCATGGTTGACTTTTGGTAGTTGCCAATGCGGATTGGACTTTGGGCGGTGGGAGGGAGTTTGATTTCCTCGACACTCAGTTAGTTGAAGACGCCATGATGGAAGTAGACAAAGATTCTCTCGAAGCTTCAAGTTTGATCACTTGATGATAAGTCATTTCTGAGAAGACCATGACTCTGTACTTGAGGGTCAGGATGGCCTGAAACTTGAGCGTAGCGACATGATCAACTCATGAAGACTGTGCCTTTGCTCTTAATTTGATGATTGCCAATGTTTGGAAGGATCTGCTTATCCAACTTGAAACGATACAAAGAAGATATGCTATTTGAAATTGGTCTTGCCCCAGCCTGAACGTGGTAGTGGTCTGCCCCTGATTAACCAGTTTTGACATGATTTGATATTTGAGATTTGATGTGCTTTGAGATGACTTGCCCCTGATCGAGCTGTTGAACGAGTTTGCCCCAGATTGAGGTGTTGAGGTAGTCTTGTTTCGGGTCGGCACCACTGAAAGTTCAAGTTCCTCTTCGATTTCTCCTTGTTGGAATTGCTTTGATGTCTAGCACTGATTTGCAGTTACAATTGCTTATTCACAAATGGTAATCTTAATGCAATACTCATGCAAGTTTTGAGAAATATTCGTTTATTCGAGTGTCGTGAAAGTGAGACGAATGGACCGTTAGCCCAAACGTGTGCTGATTTTGATGGTGTGAAAGATATAGCAAGGAGAATGACACCAATACTGCAAATTAGCAAATATGGGGAGTCAGTTTACGCAACCTTGTGATAGTATGCTTTCAGAATAATCCTCGCCTCAATTAGGTCTTTCGAGGGTTCTAACGTGGTCTGATTCACGGTTATGAAACAAAGGATAATAGGCTCAAAACTTGGTTTGTACCCACCCTTTCTTTGTGATGAACTTCCAGTCCTACGTTCAGTTAATTTTGCACACATTTGTATTCCAAAAGGGTTGATGGTTTAAGGTATGCTTGAAATGACAGTCACCTTTATTTTGTTTTTGATGGATGTTAGTGACCCTTTGAGATGGTGGTCACTGAATCTTTTTTTTTTGTTGAGGATTCGAGGACCTCTTTTGATTTTGTTTTGATCCCTATCTTTTGGATGGACTGATTTTGCTTGTCGAGTCCATCAGGGTAGCCTTGATTTTTGCCTAAGTCTCCTCTTGAGGTGTTTGACTCAGCAGGCTTTTGATATATATATTTTTTTAGGGTTGTGACTGCCAAGTCATAGGTTATTGATGAATAACCGTCATGTCTTTGGATTTTGCTTTGTGATTTGAGCGCGTAGTTGGATTAGCTGAACACTACCCTGCCCCAGGTTGAGTGTAAGGGTTTGAATATCCGAAGGAAACTACTACTTCTAGGCTCGAAGTGGTTTACTAGGGATTAACTTCTTGTCTCTCCAGTGTTTGGGGGTAGAAATAATGCCTGTACATCATCGACGAGATTATATCAGAAAGCATACATTTTGAAATTATGGGTATTTCGTTGTCATTATCCTCCCTCCAATCATTGCTAAGCGACAGTTGATAAAGAGAGTGAAGTGGAAATAAATGTGTCTGTGGTTTGCAGTAAAAGGAAAAAATGAGTGAATACGACATACCTGATTCAAAACATGCATAACCACTACATTAAGAAAACCAAATACAAATGACAATGTTTAAAGCATACAGTACTTAAACAAATAAAGACAAAATACAAGAATGCAAATGACGGGATGGCAACATGACTGCCTTCTTTGGGGAAACTTAAACTTGACTTGACTTGATTTGACTTGGCTTGCTGCTGGCACTAGCTTGGCGGTGGCATAGGGTTTTTGATGACGTTTGGAGCCCTCCCATTGAACGTGAGAAACTTTGAGTCAATCATGTCTTAAACCTTGTGTTTGAAAGCTCTGCAATCCTCGATCGTATGCCCTGGAGAACCCTTATGAAACTCACAATGAGCATTAGCATCATAATCTGGGGGGATGACAGTTGGAGGAGCTAGGTCCCTGGGCGTGATTGCCCTCTTCTCCATCAATTGAGCAAAGATCTGAGCGTATGTCGTCAGTAGACGATCAAAGTCTCTATCAGACCTCCTTGTCCTTTGTTGATTAGGCTGACGTTGTTGAGCAGCTCTCTGTTGTTGATTCTGAGGAGGATATTGATACCCTTGCTGATTATAGGACTGTTGCTGAGGAGCCTGTTGTTGAGGCATTGGAGCTTGAACAACTTGAACAATTGGCTGATAAGGCATCAGAGAATATTGCGCAGCAGCAACATACGGATACTGGAAGTATGGCATTTGAAAAAGCATTGGAGGAGGAGCTTGTTGTTGAGCTTTCCCTTTCTAAGCAGAGACAACATTTGTTTCAACCTCTTTTTTCTTGTATCCATTGAAGGGCTTCTTGACTGCAGACTGACTGCTAGAACCTCCTTGGATCTTTCCACTTTTTAGACCTTCTTCAATTCTCTCACCAACAATTACCAAATCAGAGAATCCAGCAGAAACATTACCAATCGACTTCTCATAGTATTGGCCTTGCAAAGTACCCATGAAGATGTCAATCAGTTCACGATCAACAAGAGGTGGATGCACTCTTGCGGCTAGCTCTCTCCAACGTTGCGCGTACTCTTTAAAGGACTCGTTGTCCTTCTGAGCCATACTCTAAACCTGAGTACGATTCAAAGCAAGGTCAGTGTTGTACTTGTATTTCTTGACAAATGTATCAGCTAGATCATCCCAAGTGCGCACATTGCTATGCTCCATCTGCATATACCACTCAAGAGATGCCCCAGACAAACTGTCTTGGAAGCAATGGATCATCAGCTTTTTGTCTTTGGCATAAGTAGCCATCTTGCGGCAGTACATCCTTAGATGCATGTGAGGACAACTGAGGCCTTTGTACTTCGGGAATTCTTGTACTTTGAACTTGGGATGAATGACAACATCTGGCACCAAGCACATTTCCAGAGCATTCATAGAAGTTGAGTTGCGTCCCTCCATGACCCGGAGTTTTTCAGCTAGATCGCGACACATTTTGATGGCTTCAGAATCCTGAGCAGCAGTAGGATTGACAATTGGGATAGCAGCATGGTAGTTTTGTACCTCATCATACTGATCTACCAAATTTTCTTCAGCATGAGGAATAGGAATCTGAGTGACAACAGGTTGAGCTTGCGGAATAGCTCCAACAGCAATCCAGATGTTGGAAGTGGTTGAGTAGTGGCTCATTCAATGGCGGGAGTGAAGTTCATTAGTATCCCATAATTGATAGGGTTGGGAATAGGAACAGAGAGCCTTGAGGTTGACCCTTGGACAGGCACATTGTTGTTGGCGGCAGCGGCTTCACGCAGTTCTTCTCCTTTTCTGGCCATCATGATGGCTTCAAGAATCTGGTCAATCTTTCCTTGATAGAATCCAACTACTCTCTGAAGGCGGCTTGCTCTTGTTGAATCTGCTCCATCATATGTCTAGTATTGGCTTGAGTTGCGTACTGGTGTCGAGGAATCAGCTTGATTTACTGGAGAAGGAAGGAAGTTGAAGTGAGATTCTGAGGTTGAAATGCAATGCAAGATGTATAACTGATGCAATGCAATGCGACGACATGAGATGCAATGCAAGATACAAGATCTAGGATCGCAGATCGCAGGTTCAAACATTTCTGAGGTTGGCTGTTCACGGGTAGATGACCAAAGCCTCTGATCAAAGAAACCTTATAGGTAGGCTCTTTGAGGAAAGTTCTAGGTTCTTTACCCACAAAGCCACTCACGGGATGGTTTCTATGTTGATGGATATGGTTCCCAGGATAACGGACACTAATCGCATCAACGTCACGCAACAGGCTAGCTGCATTACGATGAGGATGACGACAAGGTCTCCCCTGAGCGGGGTCTTCATGCTAGGCGCAGAAGGAGCGAGTCCTTGGAGACTAACACTACACGACCACCAATATAGAACTTGGTTCTAAGAGTGGTTCATAGAGTCACGGACCCTTCATGAATCAAGTCGTGCAACAGGCTGGCTGGGTTACAACAGGATCTACGAAAAGGTCTACTCTAGGGGAGCTTTCATGCTAGGCACACAAGGAGCGAGTCCTTGGGGACTAACACTACTTGACATCCAATTCTAAACTATGTGTTCCCTCTGATTTTACCAAAGCTCGGGTGTAGAGCTTTACTCATGATATTATCCCAAGATCTAACAGATAAGCATTAATGAGCATATAAAAGCCATAAGAGAACAAAAATGTAAACGAGAAGAAAACAAATACGTGAAGCTAACAAGCTCACAATTCGAACTAAGATAGGCTTGACTCTCTCTTGCATGGAGCAATGTTCCCCAGCAGATTCGCCATCTGTCGCACCTCGAAAAATTGCTTAAATCAAAGATACAACCCTTGCGCGAATGGCGCGGAAAACGGTTCGACAGAGTCGCCACCGAAATTTATTTATCCCAAAATAGGGAAAGGAAAATATCGAGAAAACCTTTAAGGGAGGAGATAACAACATGGTCGTCGCAACCACATTGTGGGTTTGGGAGTCGGTTACGTGAGGGGAAGGTATTAGCACCCCTCACGTCCGTTGAACTCAACGGGAACCTCTTAGTTCGAATTATGAGGAATGTTATCTAAGCTTGTTTGTTTTCTTCTCAACGATATATGCGAAAAGGTAAAGTAAAAGGTTTCGATTACTAAGGGAAATGGGGTGGTTTTAGGATAGGGTGCTCGGCAAGATCATCGCGACCTTGGGCCTACGTATGCTCATTCGGATGAGAAAGAGAAATCAGAGCAATCGTAGTTCGACTATGGGAAGGGAAAGAGGGAAGATGGAAGATGGAGGGAAGGTAGCTCACCAAGATCATCGCAATCTTGTGCCTACGTATCTTTACTCGGACGAGAATAAAGAATCAGAGCAGTCGTAGTTCGTGGTATGCCCACGAAAAGAATGGGGTTAGGGTTTCAATTTTAGGAGACGAAAGATTAAATGACATACAACCCAAGGGGCGTGCCTCGAGACCATTCACTCAAGAATCCAAGGAATGCTAGACTCCAAGAATCCAGTTCTTTCGTGAGTTGATTGTGAAAATGTTTGATAAGGATTAAGTGTTTTAAGATGAAAGGGTGAATGAATAACAACGCAAGGGCGTGCCTCAAGAGTCATTCATTCGAAGACCCAAGGAATGCTAGATTCCAAGAATCTCCTCCTTTCGTAGGTTTATTAAAAAAGAATTTGAAAAAGATCGAATTGGATGGGTTGCAAAAAAACGCGAGGATCGATACTAGTCCCTAGGGGTGCTCCTAGTAACGAAACCTAGGAAATGTGCAAGTGTGCGTTTGACGACGAGGCAAAAGGCACTCGACTTACGAGAATGTTTTGAAGAGTGGCTCGACGATGAGTCGAGAATTGGTTTGGAAATGGTTTGATTTGTTAAGTGTTTTAGGGAGAATGACGATTATTCGGTAAACGAGACGTCGGCCTCACAACCAATTAATCGGGGCATTATTGGGATGCTAGATCCCAACGACACCTTTTTCATTCGATCGATTTACGAAATATTGTTTGATGAACAACAAAAGTACCACATGGAATGCTAGACTCCAGTGGCATTCCTTTGTCCAAATAATTAAGATGCGTGTTTTAGAAACGAAAGGTCGAGTGATCACAACCCAAGGCGTGCGCCTCAATAGCGGTCACTCAAGAACCCAAGAAGTGCTAGACCTCAAGAATTCAATTCTTTCGTGATTTAATTATGAAAACGATTTAAATAAGTGTGTTAAGTATTTTAATGAAAAATTAAATGCTTAGGCGTTTCGATAATTGTTAGTGTGTTTGATTAAAATATGAAAAAATGAAATGGTTAGATAAACATGATATGAATATGATATGGACAATATGATAAGAATATAAATGATAATAATCAAGATAATATTGACAAGATATTAAAAATGTCATAAAATAAAATTGGTCTCATCTTAATCACGATTTAATCGAGAAATCGATAATCTTTGATTTTTAATTTTCATTGACCCAAAAATGAATAAAAATAATGAAAAATAATAGAAATGAAATAAAATCGGAAAATGATAAGAAATAGAATAAAGGTCTCACCTTTATCAAGATTTAAAATCGAAAATTGATAAATCCTTGATATTTGGTTTTCATTGACCCAAAAATGAATAAAAATAATGAAAGAACGATAAAATAAAATAAAATCGAACAATAATAAGAGAAAGAATAAAGGTCTCACCTTTATCAAGATTTAAAATCGAAAATGATAAATCCTTGATATTTGGTTTTCATTGACCCAAAATTAATAGAAATAAAATAATAAATCGAAATAAAAATAAATAGGTGGTAGGCCTCATATAAATCAAGATTTATAGATCTACTAGAAATAAACCCACAAATCATGATATTTTTGATATCATTGGCCCAAAACAATGAATAAAAATAAAAAGAAATAAAAAACTAAAGAATAAAATAGTAAAACAATAAAAGATTGAGAGGGGGTGCTGAAAAATGGCGTGATGATAATGAAGAAGAGGAATCATATGGGCTTGAAGCCCATCATCCTCATGGCAGCACGGTTTGATAAAAAAAACAAAGGGGTGGAAAGAATAAAACAAGTTTTTTTAAAAGCCTAATAGGATGTAACCATAGTTCGGTCCATCGAGGTAAAACCAGGCTTGTGAAATAAAATGTATAACCCTTAAACAGCGTACATACGACAAAATTCTGAATTCAAAACCAAATCACAAAGCAGAGTCAAAGCAATAGAACAACAACACGAAAGTTGCAGCGGCCATGGAAAGAAAAACGAAACTCAAGCGCATACATTAGCTTGAAATGTTTTCAACGGCAACAACAACATGATGGTGCTCGTTTCTTTTCATGATTTATTCGCAATCTCCGCTCTCTCCTTCGTTTTTCCGATTCAGATCTATTGTTGATTTGTGTTCAGTTTATCTCGTCCTCTTTCTCCACTTCTGGTTTTGGGTTTGAATCGATTTTTGGGTATGGGTTTTGGATGGAACTCTCTTCATCTCACTCTCTGTTTCATTTTGAATCGATTTGGCTTTTGCGATTTGGTTCTGGAATGGGTGTCAATCGTTTGGGTTTGTGATTTTGTTGTTGGTTTGAGTGGATTTCAGTTTATGGGTTAAGTTGTGAATGATGATGGTTTGAGTTTATGGTTGACGAATTGAAGGGTTGAAGGAGGATTTGGCGATGGTTTTGTGGGTTGATTTGCGGTGGAGGTTTCTGCAGAGCTGGAGTGAGGCTGTTGAAGTGGCGGCTAGCGCTTCCGGAATGAAGGAAGAGGTGTTTGATTTATAGGAGGAGAGAAGGGTGATTTGGGAAAGATTGAGAGGAAATTGTGAGCTGGAATATTGTCGTGGTCCGTGAGTGGATTGTATTTCGTAACGTTTTTTTTGCGTTGTACGAATTTGTGGGGTCTGTGAATCATGGAATGATCAGGTGCGGTGCGTGCGTTACGTTGTACGCATGGTGCGGATTTTTGAATTGGTTGTGTATGGATGCAAGGTGTGAGGCATATTTTGGTGCTATGTATTGTTTATATTGTGAATCACGTTGAAGGCTACTGCAGGTGTACAAGGTCATACCAGTTTATGCTTTGTACTGGCGGCGTGAAGTGTTTGGCAAGGTGCATAGCTACGTGATGCCTCATGTTGCAATTTCCCCTAATTTTTCTTGTTGCAATTTTGGAAGGTGGGGCCTGATGAGTGTAGGTTTGGAGTTTTTTCATGGGCGTGTAGCTCTTCATGTGCTGATTTTTTTATTTTTTGTTGTAAAATGATTGTATGGGCTTGATAATGGGCTTAGGACTTTCTTGATGGACTTTATGAATGTAATTTATTCTTCATGTAATATTCATGATGGAACTTGGTTATGTAATTTGAATTTAAACTTGGGCCTAACTTTATTTTTTTGCACCCTTGAAATTCGTGGAATCACGCTTGAATAACTCGACCCTGATGATTGAATCTTGGATTGTAATGGTAATTGACACTTGAAAATCTCGATTAAGGTTAAGCACCACCATGTTTGTCCATAGTAAGAATGAAAGTCACTTGCACTTGAATCCAAAACCACAACATCATTATTGAACTTCTAAAATCAACTTAAAAATGATGAAATCCTTATGAACCACATGAATCAACCCTTAAAATTGGAACTCCAACTTGAAACATGAGTCTCAATGCACTGTATAAGACCTTAAATCGAAATACTCCAGATCTTAATCATGAAGCGCTTGACTTGATAAAGTATGATAACTTGGTCAATTCACATTTGTCTTGATTTTACACACAAACCCTAATTGCAACCCCAAACACCACTTGAATTGCACACCATAGCTTTGATCTTGAAACAGAATCTCACCTGACTAAGATATTAGGTCAAAACCAAATGATCTTCAACACACACCCCTGACTTGATATCCATGCAACAACTGGACCTAGGCAACATAAGCAACATATATTTTTTGAATTTTATGAATATGGTTGGTGGACAGATGTACAGATGAAAGTAATATACAAGTAGGACAAATTTGGGGTATGACAATCACAAACACACAATCACCCAGCCATATTAGCCTTAAGACCTCTTTTGTCTTTCCTCCATACTTAACACAAGTAACATGATCCATACTAGTGTAATTCTTTTCTATACCATTCGGTAATAGACGCACGCCTCGGCCTTTCTTGCACGAGCGTCGTCGTTATGTTGTTCAACAATTTCCAAGCCATACTAGGTTCCAATATTGTTTTATGGTGATAATCCTCACTCTACCTATTTCATTTCCTTTTAACATGCTTATACACTCAGAATTATGATAAACAACAATAGGGTAAGCATAGAATAACACATTTACACAATAGAATTACATATGATAATTCAACATAAAGGTACCACTCTTGGTTTTCCTCCGATTATTTAATCGGGCATCAAAACTGATAATTTCCACTTCCATTAGGTAGGGTATTCTCATAGCTCTCCGTCGGTACCAAGAACACCCTGATCGGAGTCACAGTTCAAAAGTTATGGAAGAAACAAATTGGAAAGATCTGCCATGTTTGCTACGCGAACCCCAGCGAGCGTTCGCTTCCGCCTTCGCTGAGCGAAGCCCAGCGAAACTCAACAAATAGAATCAAAACGACACAAAGTTCGCTAGGCGAACACCGGCGAACCTTCGCCTTCGCTGCAGGGTTCGCTAGGCGAACCCTCGACAACGTTCACTTCCTTTCACCCAGGTTCGCTAGGCGAGCCATGCAAAACCCAGAAATCTCAGCAGCGTAACAGCTGGGTCCAAACTCCTAATTCTTCACCCAAAACACTTCCAAACAGCACAACCAAGCATAATCAAAGATCATATGCATAATACGATTACATTACGCAATTTATATCGATTTTCAACCGTTAGATTCATGATTTTAGCGTGATTATTCATTTTTCCACAAAATCAAACCTAACTCTAAACTCAAGAATTTCTACAACTAATGTCTCTATCTAGAACCCACCTTATAATGGAATGATGATGATGAAGATGAGATGAATTGATGAAGAGTAGATGATGATCCAAGTTGTTCTTCAATTCTAGGTTTTCCTTCTTTTTTCTCTCTTTTCTTTTCTCCTCCTTCTCTTTCTTACATTCTAATTTCTATCTTTTTTCCAAAATGAAGTGATACATAGAGAAACCCAATTATATAGTAACACTACTAAGAGTCCAAAAAGTCTCTATAACGCCAAAAGTTAAAACTTCAGAGTCAGATACTATTAATTTGGTCTGCTCTAAGCTCGTCAGTTTACTCTAATTATTTTATCCACTAAATTCTCAGAGTAAACCGGAACCCAGTGGATCATACTAAGATTATCCAGAGTAAAATAATTTACGGAGTATTACACTGTTTTATCCTAGAGACGTCGTCGAAACGTGACTGCATTGCATAATTTTGATAGTACGACGCAACGTGACTGCATTGCATAATTTTGACAGTACGACGCAACGTCCTAAAGAAAGCGACCTTGTACGCGACTCGTCTCGATAATTTTCTTTGTGGCAATTTTTTTAAAAACCGAAATACAACAAAATATTTATATATTCACCACGATCATAACGCTTCGCCATTCCAAAATCACCTAACCTCGGATTCATCTCATAATCCATAAGCACATTCCCAGCTTTCAGATTCCTCATGCAAATAAACTAAACCCAAAAGTCACACCTTATATGATCCTATACCTCTTTTCCCATTTCAACATTCTTCAATTGTAGTATTTTGGATTCTCCATTGATTTTGAAGCTCCAACCTAATATATAGTGTGAGCTAGAGAGAAACCCCATTGAAGAATAAAACCCAACATACATAGTTTCTTGAACTTGTTTACTTGTTGACCCATCAGTAAAATAGTAACATGCTTTGACTCATTTGTTTGATTCCAATGTTTCTAAAATTTCAAGATTATTAAATATTAACCATTTTTTTTCTAGCGTGACATTTGACTGCAAATTTTCATTCAGTCTCTTCCTTTTTAGTGTTACTTTAACTTCAATTTTCATATACTCATTTTCCCAAGACCATTTGAAGGGAAATAATTACACTTCATCTCGTTTTTTATTTATTTTATGATATATATTTTTGTTGACTAAAAATAATTAATTTTAATAAATATATGTTGTTATGTAAATGCAGACTTACATAATCTACACCGGATATAAGAAAGATGAAATTTCAGCATTGCTTCATTACAAATATCTTGTTCAAGTTTCAATTCCATTTCAAATTTCATATTCAAAGCCATTCAAATTCAAGTATCTCAAGTTCCTAGTTTCAAATTCAAGTATTTCAAGCTTCTAATTCAAGTTTCAAGTTCAAGCTCATTTGTATTTTTAGTCCAAGTGTAATACCCCATAAATTATTTTACTCTGGATAATATTAGTATGATCCACTGGGTTCTGGTCTACTCTGAGAATTTATTGGATAAAATAATTAGAGTAAACTGATGAGCTCAGAGCAGATCAAATTAATATTATTTGACTCTGAGGTTTTAACTTTTGGTGTTATAGAGACTTTTTGGACATTTAGTAGTATTGCTATCTAATTAATTTTCTCTATGTATCAATTCATTTATCTTTTTCTCTTCATTTGGAGCAAGGATAGAAAATAGAAAGAAAGAAAAGTAGAGAGAAGGAGGAGAAAAGGGAAGAGAAAAGAAGAGAAAACCTAGACTTTGAAGACAACTTGGATCATCATTCTTCTTCATCAAATCATCTTCTAATCTTCATCATCATTTAGTTTTGAGGTGATTTCTAGATAGAGACATTAGTTGTAGATGTTCTTGAGTTCTAGAGATAGGTTTGAAATTATGAGATAATGATTAACTAGCTAATCAAAGAATCTAACGGATAAAATGAGCTACAAATTATGTTGTATACTTGATATCTATGTGTAATCATCTGTCAATGCTTGTTTGTGTGTTTGGTGGGGTTTGGAATGGGGATTTCGGCCTAAGGGACCTGCTGTACGTTGCTGAGAAATTCTGAGATTTTGCAAGTTCGCAAAGCGAACCATAGCGAAGGGCAAGGCGAACATTTGCCAGCAGTTCGTAATGCGAACTTTACCTCATTTTGGTTCTGGTTTTTGGTTCGCCCAGAGGTTCATAAAGCGAAGGGCAAAGCGAACTTTGGATTATTTCAGTTCTGTTTCGGTTCGCCAGACGGTTCCCATGGCGAAGGCGAAAGTGAACGTTCGCTGGTGCTTCGCAAAGCAAACATGATAGATCTTTCATTTTGTTTCTTCTATAACTTTTGACTCGTTTATCCGATTTATGTGTTCTTGGTACCGATAGAGAGCTATGAATATACTCTATCTAATGGAAGTGAGAAATATCAGTCTGTTGCCCAATTAAATAAAATTGGAGGAAAACCAAGTTTGGTGTAACATGGGTGATATGTTGTTATATGTGGTTCCGTTATACGATTGAATTGTGATTGCCTATTCTCTTATTGTTAAGCATGTTTGAGATGTATATGCATGTAAAAATACGGAATAGGTAGAGTGAGGAATATTACCATAAACTATATTGGAACCTAGTAACGGCTAGGAAAAATGATGACTAACATAACGACGACGCTCGTGCATGAGAGGCCAAGGCGTGCGTCTAATACCGAAGGGTATAGAAAAGATTTACACTAGTATGGATCATGTTTAATTGTGTTAGGTTTGAGAAAAGACAAAAGAGGTCTTAAGGCTAATGTGGCCGTGTGATTGTTAAATACAATCGCTTTGTGTATGATCACGTAATCGTAACCATTGCCTTTGAGAGGCATTCATGAGTCTCGAGCTCCTCTGTAATACAGGCACAAAGACTTGGCAGGTTTGATTCCCAATGTTATAGTACGAATGGAACCTATGGGTAGAGACTTGTGATGGCAAGAGAGGCCATGTGAAGTGACAAACTAAGGTGATAATGCGTCCCTTAATTCCAAATCCATTTCGTATGCCAAGTAACTACAAGGATCCATGACTCGGGTTGACTTCTAGACGTAGAAGCGGACGGGAAAAGGGGATGCCTTGGTAAGGTTATTGATTAGTGATAAATATTGTGAGTTAACAAGACTCATGAACATGGATCCATATAGTGTGTGAGTACTCAAAGTCATTTCCCTTTCCCTTGGACTAGAGTTAGGATGGTTAGAACCTTGTAAAGCCGAGAGAACCTATAAGATAGAGAACTCATTGAGATTTGATGTATCTCACCCCCATGTTGTTGCTTATATTACAGGTACTACAGGTTCGACGAAGGGTAAGGATAAAGTTGTTTGAATTTTCCTTACGAATCGTAGATGTGGGATGGCAAGACTTCCGTTGTGAAGATTATTTTGAGATCATTAATTGATCTAGTTCTTAGTGTTAGAACATCTTGTATATATAATGCCATAGTTTTTTTGTATGTAGCTTTTTGGGCATGTATATGTATAATGTGTTAACTAGGGACTTATGGTATTTCAGTACCAAAACGTGAATTCATGTATGATATGGATGCTTTGACGTATTATATTATATGTGGGTGTTACACCAAGTCAACTTTCATATTTCATAGTTCAAGTGTCCATTTCATACTTCAATTCAAGTTCCAAGTTTCAAAACCATTCAAGTTTCAATTCTATTTCGATTCAATTCAAGTTTCAATTCCATCTCAATTTAATTCAAGTTTCAAAGTTCAAGTTTTCAAGTTTCATATTTCAATTCCATCTCAAGTTTCTAATGCAAGTTTCGCCTTTAAAATTCAATTTCATTTTAATTCTAATTCAAAACCAATTCAAGTTCAAGTTTCAACTTTAATCCAATTCAAGTTCAATTTCATTTTAATTCAAGTTTCAAAGTTCAAGTGTCCAATTTCATTCCAATTTCAATCAAATTTCAAGATTAAGTTCAATCAAAACTCAAGTTCATGTTCAAGTTTCATGTTTTTTATTCCATCCAATGTTCAAGTTTCAGCATTGCTTCATTACAAATATCTTCTGCAACAAACTTCTAATAGGTTGCATAGTTTTTTATGATATATTTATTTCTTACAGTTACATGCAATTTAATATTTTCTTAGATAAGGCTCTGTTAGTTTATTTTAATCTTTTTTTTTGTTTCATCTCATTTATATTTGATCATAATTAAATATGAAATTAGTCATAAAAATTTATTATTATATAATTAATTTCTTACACATTGTTTTTACTTTCAAGTTTATCAGCTACGACCCAAAACCTATACTGCATTATTACAAAATCAGCCTTGACGACTTTGTAGCAAAACTAACCAAGGCAGAAGTGGATAAAATAGCAGGTAAGTAGTCACTAATTTTTAAATTTTGAAAACCAATTATATTTTTTCTTTATAGTAATAATTGTATGTGTAATTATGAAAATTTATATTGTAGGATTGGATGGAGTGGTGGCTATCTTTCTTGATAAAAAGAGACCTCTCCTTACAACAAAATTCTGGGATTTTATTGGTCTTCTAATGAACGTGAAAAGAGGATCTTATGAATCCGATGTGATCATTGGAGTAATAGATTATGAAATTTGGTCAGAATCAGAGAGTTTTATTGATAAAGGCTTTGATCCACCGCCAAGCAAATGGAAAGGAGTTTGTCAAACCACTAATTTCACATGCAACAAGTAAGATGTTATTTTTATAACTCAACTTAAAATACTTAATTTACAATAGAGTATAATACAAACATTTGTTGATATCCATGTTTTCTTATAGTAAGTTAAATGGCGCTAGATATATATAACCATTTTGATTTTTTATTTTAATACAAAAAAAAATGTGAGCGCGTGCAAAAATGTAAGTAATAGTATGATTCTAAGATGGAGTAATATAAAGAATATTTTATTCTCAATTTTTAAAATATGCCAGGTAAAAACTGGATATATGTGGAAATTTATGAATCACTTACACATTGATATAAAAAAATAGAAAAAGAACATGAATATTGCACTAAGGCAGGTAAAAACTGGATATATATATAGACCTGAAGGTTTTAGCTATGAGACTCTTTTTTAACATATGTCAAAATATTTGTTATTCTATTGTTTCTTTATATAAAGAAAGCGATTTTTAATTGTTAAAGTTTTGTTCATCTTGATATTAAAAAAAATTGATATATTTGAATAAAACTTTTTTTGGTTATATTTTGGTTACAATAAGTTGACAAATGGTAGTAAATATAAGACTCCAATGTGTGTAAATATTCCTTTTTATATTTCGAAACAGGAATAACAAATGGTTGTAGGAGTCACATCATGTAATTATGTAAAATACTTTTTCTTTTAAGACTCACTAACAAAATCTTTAAATATTCACCACGATCATAAAGTTTCTCCAAACCAAAATCACCTAACCTCGGATTCATTTCACAATCCACAAGCACATTTTCAGCTTTTAGATTCCTCATGCAAATAAACTAAGCCCAAAAGCCACGCCTTTTATTATAATACCCCATATTATTTAACTGTCCAATTGGATATTAGATGAGATCAGATGAATATCTATGTGCTCTATCTTTTGTTAATTGGATTAATGGAATCCTCTAAGTACTTTAAGTATTGATAATTGGGATCAATAGAGCAACTGGTGAACTCTGATGAGATCAATTATTTTATTTAAAAGACAGATTAATAATTATTAGTTCGAGAAAGGATTTTAAGGTAACTCTAACAATTGATCAATTGGTGTTAGTCGACAAAATATCAATTGGAGGTATTTTACCCTGTTGGATTATATTATATAAAATTGGTTTATATATATATATATATGGAAAGAGAAAGAAAAAGATAGAAAAAGAAGAAGAGGAAATGGAGAGAAAGAAGAGAAAGAGAGAAAGTGGGAAAGATGAAGAAGAGAAACTCATGGATCATCATCATCTTCTTCAAACTTTTCTTCGATTATCAGGTGGGTTCTAGTTAGACATAAGTTCTAGAAACTCATGAATTGAACTTAGGTTAGATTTGAGAGAAAATGATTAAACGGATAAATCAATGAAATCTAATGGATGAAATGTGATATAAACTGCATAGAATACTTGTTGTTATGATTGGAACATGTTTTGGTAGGTATAGTATGAATTGGAAGTGTTTTGGTTGAAGAAAGGTTGGATTTTTACCCCAAAAGACCTGGTGTTACGCTGTTGTGATTTCTGGGTTTAGCGGGTTCGCAAAACGAACCTAGGTGAAAGGGAAGGCGAAGGTTCTCCAGAAGTTCGCAAAGCGAACTTTGTGCCATTTTGGTTCTGACTTGGTTCGCCCAGAGGTTCACAAAGCGAAGGGAAAGGCGAATGTTTGCCAGGTGTTCGCAAAGTGAACTTTGTGTCCTTTTCAGTTCTGTTTCAGTTTGCCAGGGGGTTCGCACGGCGAAGGCGAAAGCGAATGTTCGCTGGAGATTCACCTAGCGAACATGACAGATTGTCCAGTTTTGTTTCCTTCATAACTTTTGATCCATAACTCTGATCGAGACGTTCTTGGCATCATTGGAAAGTGAAAATTAAGGGTATGATATGGGATAAATTATTTAGTGGAAAATGAAGGAAAGTATTTATTTCGATACCCGATTAAATGAATCGGAGGGAACCCAAAAGTGATGCTTTATGTGATGTACTATTAAATGGTAATGTGAGACCTTGATTTTAACCAAGGATGCTTGGCAGAGGATAGTAGTGACTTGTGTGCCTTAAAATGTGTGTGAACTACTATGTGGTCTATGTTTGACTTGTTATGTTATCATGTGTGTTTAAGTAATTCTATTATGAAATTGTAATATGCCTTGCCTAATATTAATGTTAAACATGTTGAGGGATTATGCATGCTTAAAATGAATTAGGAAGAGTGAGAAAACTTACCCCAAACAAATGGCATGATCCTAGAGATGTAACTAGGTCTTGGTAAAGGCTTGAATGACAATGCTTAGACATCGATACTAGAAGAGTGTTTTGTTAAATACTTGTTGGTTGAGGATTGTAATTCCTCTATTTTGTTATTATCCCTTAATAAATACCATGACCCGTGTTTAATCCTCTTGTGTGGGATGGCCGGGGAGAAGTATTTATTAAGTAAGTAACCGTGACCCGTGTTGAAATGCTCCTTGTGTGGGCTGGCCGGGGAGAAGTTACTTAGTGTTTGTAGTCTATCCCTTAATAAATACCGTGACCCGCGTTGAAGTGCTCCTGGTGTGAGCTGGCCGGGGAGAAGTATTTATTAAGTAAGTAACCGTGACCAGCGTTGAAGTGCTCCTGGTATGGGCTGGCCGGGGAGAAGTTACTTAGTGGTTGGTACCGTGACCCATGTTGAATTACTCCTTGTGTGGGCTGACCGAGGAGAAGTACCATTTGTAGATAACCATGACCCGTGTTGAATTGCTCCTTGCGTGGGCTGGCCGGGGAGAAGTTATCTAAGTTAAGGATCTGTGACCCGTGTTGTAGTGCCTTGTATAGGCTGACCGGGGAGGAGATTCCTTAACTAGTTTTTCGTTTTGTGAATTGTACGGTTATTTCTCTAGTCTGAAATGTTTGAATTGTAAGGATCCATGACTCGTTCCTACTTCTAGACGTAGAAGCGGACGGGAAAAGGGGATGCTTTGGCAAGGTTATCGACTAGCGATATTTTGAGTTAGTGAACTCATGGCATGTTTCCATATAGTGTGAGATTGTGAACTCAAGGTCTAGTTCCCTTCCCCCGACTTGAGTTAGGCTAAGATAGAACCTTGTAAAGCCGAGAGAATCCATAAGATAGGGAACTCACTGAGATTTGATGTATCTCACCCCACTATTGTTGATTATTTTTAGGAGGTATTTGCAGGATTGATTTACAAGTGGAGCTATGCTTGGATGTTTCAAGAGAAGCTTAGTTGAGCTTATTCTGCTGTGTATTATTTTGTTGTATACAATTGAGGATATTGTATATTGATCTTAGTTTTTATATTTTGGTTAGTTTCCATGTCTTGTAACATAGATTGTATTATGTTTTTAGAATGGTCAAGTATGTGAATTACGCCAATAGGCACTTATGATGGTGTCAGTACCAAATAAAGCACTTGTATGGTATTATTCTAGATAAATATTATACAGAGCGTTACAGTTGGTATCAGAGCAGGTCGTGTCCTCGACCTAGCCTTGAAGCATCATAAGTAAATCTATTCCTGCCTCTTAAGTGTGTCTTGCCAGCATGAGTCTTAGTATCATACTATGTAGTGTTGAGCCTGATCAACCTAATACTATGTATGTGATAGGTAGAATCATGGTTGAGCGACCACGAGGATTCCAAAGTGTTATCGGAACTTGTGATGTGAGGGTAGGCTCAAGCCAAGAGTTAGTTGTGTGGAGTTTTGGTTAGCTCAGTTGAGGTTTTAGTAGAAGTTGTGTTTTGGGTAGCATGGAATTGAAGATCTGTGTGTTGTTCAAGCAATCCCTTGGAATCGATGGAGTCTGAAAGTTAAGGATCTCTATCCGAGGATTGGTTAAGGTATTGAGGAATATGTAAAGTCGCTAGTAGTGCTGGATTGTCCACTGGTATGGATAAGGATTTCAAGAAATCTCATTCCGTGGAAAAGAAAAGATGTTTTGTGGAACATGTGACGTAAGGTCTGGAAGTGAGATAGTTTTTGGTGCTTCAGTTTCTAACGTTGCTATGATGTCTTGAATGGATGAGAGTACCTTAAGGAACGTTTTCGGAATAATATCTTCCGACTGGTTAAAAAGTTGAGAGTTAAGGACGTTCGGCTTTTGTGGGAACCTAAAGTAGTTGAGAAGTGTGAGAAGAAACACAAGGATGTGTTTACATACTTCAAGTGAAACCACTTTGAGCCAGACGGAGTGTAGGTGATAAATTATGTATATTCAGTTATGTAGAGAGATTAAGTTCGAGATGAAACACCAAGATTTCTGTATTCAGTAAGAGACCAATTTGGAATTTGGAATTTGTTAAATTACCCAAGGAAAAGTATAACGTATTGTGCTGGAGAAAGAATGAGCTTCATTTAGTAGCGGAAAGTGTAGTGATACGGACCGGAAGAAGTTTATATTAAGAAATAGAGTAAGTATCTTGGATTTAAGGGAATCTTAGTAAGATGGTTTTATATTTGGACCTAAGAGGATTATAATGGTATTAACGGTATGTTATGAGGAAGTTACACCTTGGAATTAAGAACAAGCGTAGTAGTAGCATCGTGGTCACAAGTGTACGTGATGAATTCTTATTCTTGAGACAAGTGTGATGAGACGTACGTTGTGGAACAGTAAATGTTATACAACTTATGGAGCCATAAGTTGAGAGTGATACTACGAGTTAGAACAAATCGGATTTATGGTTTGAGTAGGGATGGTTTTGAATTAAGAAGAAACTGGTTTTGTTTCTGCAGCAGTGTTAACCGACTAATGCAATGTGGTTAACCGATTAACACGTGCATGAAAGGTATTTTACATTGAATTTTGAGAAGTTAACCGAGTAGCTCAGATGGGTAATCGATTAACATGTGTGTGTAAATTGTGAAATCCCTTAGGAACCATCATCGGTGTTTTGTTACCTTATGTTGCACCGAGGGGAGAGTATTGTGCGAATGTAAACATGATTGCAAGTAAATGAAAGACGGATTTGTGTTTTAAAATCGGAACTTCTGGAAAGGTGTTGCGTAGTGGACCATTTGTTCAAAGGACGAAAGAGTTTGACTTTTGGGGAAGTAATCTTGTGAATTGTGTTAAGTATGAGAAAATCTTAAGGGTATTACTGTTGAAAGCCTTGAGGGAGAAGTTAGATAATACTCACGAAGTATTGATCTTGTAAAGATCGTTTCGGTAAGTTAATTATGGTGTTAGTAAGTGAAGATGGATGGTTTATACCTGAGTGAATCGCACAATCAAAGATGCAACAGAGTCGCCACCGAACTTTATTTAGTCTCAAAGGACAGGGAAAATATCGATAAAACCCAAGGGGAAGAGAAACGGGAACGGGGGTCGGTTATGCGAAAGGAAGGTATTAGCACCTAACGTATCCGTCGTACTCGACGGGAACCATTTCGCTTGCTTCTAGGCTTGGATGGGTTATGTATATAAAGGTTTCTAGCTAAAGAAAAGGAGAGAGAAGAGAGAAAAGAAAAAGAAAGAAGAAAGTGCTCGTTGAGGATTGTGGCCCTCATGTCTACGTACCCTCATAGTGCAATGAGGAAATCAGAGCGCCGTAGTTTAGGGAACTAGGGAAATAAAGAGGAATGGAAGAAGACGGAAGTGTGCTCGCCAAGATCATTGTGATCTCGTGCCTACGTATCATATATTCGAATGAATGCAGAATCAAAGCTTCCGTAGTTCGTGGAACCAGGGAAAGAAAGAGGAATGGAAGAAGATGGAAGTGTGCTCGCCAAGATCATTGCGATCTCGTGCCTACGTATCATACATTCGAATGAATGCAGAATCAGAGCTTCCGTAGTTCGTGGTACCATGGAAAGAAAGAGGAATGGAAGAAGATGGAAGTGTGCCCGCCAAGATCATTGCGATCTCGTGCCTACGTATCATACATTCAAATGAATGCAGAATCAGAGCTTCCGTAGTTCGTGGAAATAAGACGGAAAAGGAAAAAGGAAAGGAAAGTGGTGTCAAAACCAAGAGCAAAAGAAAGAAGGAAATTCCACTGGGGATTCCAGAGATATGGTGTCAAAACCAAGAAAGAAGAGCAGAAGGTAAAAGAGAGTACTTCACTGAGGAGTAAGAGACTAGAGTGACTGTGCAAGGAACAAAAGAGAAACGGTGTCAAAACCAAGAGAATATAGATAGAGAAAGATCCGTTGGGGATGCAAAAGAAATGGTGTCATAACCAAGAAAATAAGAAATAGAGAAAGATCCGCTGGGGATGCAAAAGAAATGGTGTCATAACCAAGAAAATAGTGCAAAGGAACAGATAGTAATTGTGCTGAGAGTAAAGTGCAATAGTGGTGTCGACACCAAGAAGATAAAGGAACAAAAATAATAATAAAGACTCCACTGGGGAGTCAGCAAAAGGGGTGGTGTCAAAACCAAGAGAACGGGTGTAGGACCGAGCGAAGGTCGTGACCCCAAAGAACGGGTGTGGGACCCAGCAAAGATCCTGAACCAAAGAACGGGTGTGGGACCGAGCAAAGATCATGACCCAAAGGACGGGTGTGGGACCAAGCAAAGATCGTGACCCAAAGGACGGGTGTAGGACCAAGCAAAGATCGTAACCCAAAGGATGGGTGTAGGACCAAGCAAAGATCGTGACCCAAAGAAACGGGTTTGGGACCAAGCAAAGATCGTGACCCAAAGAACGGGGGTGAGACGAAGCAAAGATCGTGACCCAGAGGAAGAGTGTGGGGCCAAGCAAAGATCGTGACCCAAAGGACGTTCGGTACACCGACTGAACAAACAGTACCTGATCGAAGAAAGGGTATTTGAACCCAGATAAGGTTACTAACCCAAGGTTGCAAGTATTCGAACCAAAATGAGGTTGCCAACTGCTTGGGGATTCGGTGTTTACAGACGGACTCTGATTAACCGAAAGGAGCGAGTGATTAACCAAGAGAAGGTTATTAACTCGAAAAAGGCTCAGTATTAACAGGCGGACTGTGATTAACTGAAGAGACGGGTGATTAACCCAGAGAAGGTGATTAACCCAAGAGGAGCTCAGTATTAACAGACAGATTGTGATTAACTAAATAGACGGGTGATTAACCAAGAGAAGGTGATTAACCCAAGAGGAATTCAGTATTAACAGACAGACTGTGACTAACTAAAAAGATGGGTGATTAACCAAGAGAAAGTTATTAACCCAAGAGGAACTCAGTATTAACAGTCGGACTGTGATTAACTGAAGAGTCGGGTGATTAACCAAGAGAAGTTGATTAACCCAAGAGGCAAAGATCTTTAACCAAGGAAATAGTGATTGATCAAGAGAGAGATTGAAAGAGGTTGGAGTAATTAAGTATCGACTCGACTGGGGATGAGAGATGCGCTACCGCCTGGAGATAGAGATGACTAAGCCAGGCACAGGGTCATTCGTCCCCTACCTGAAGTGGTCAGAATGAGAGTAAGAATTCTCCCTTCTCATTCTTTCTCTAACACACAGGGTGTAGTGTGGAAATTGAAATGGACAGCGTAACAGCTCCTAGTTGTACAGTGCTCCAGTGCGTCCGTTGTGCGTCGTGCGAATCTTCAACTTTGCGGGAGGAAAAGAGAGAAAGAGCTCTAAAGGAAGCCTAAAGAGAGGGAAAGAGAAGCATTAATTAATCGAAACATGGTTTCGATTAACTAATCAAAAGGGAATGTTATGCTAACCACTTTCCAAAGAGAATGGAAAATCATTAAAGCAAAAGGTGTAAATTATTGATTATGCAAGATTAAATTTGCTCAATAAAGAACAAACTTAATGTGATCAAGAAATGAGAGTGCAAAACAATGCCATACAAATATTAGCATGTGTCACACATCATGTATCAAGTGATATTCGACCAAACTACAAGTCGGAGGTTTGCCTTGGTAATTGTTGCAAGTGAAATATGATGAAGATAAGTGAAGAAAACCAGAGAAAACCAAATATTCCTACACTTGCACCTCGAACACCGATAAAAATGCGATAAAAGCTCCGAAATCACATTTGCACCGAAGAAGCTTGAAGCAAACACTAGAGATGAATTCAAAAGCTTATAGAACTCCAGAAACTCAAGTATAATTGTAAAATGATGAAGATAATCAAAGAAAACCAGAGATTCTTCAATTGCACTTCGAATCGTAGCGAAACCGAGCAATATTCGACGAAAACTCTGATATGCGAATTATCACTGAAGAAACTTGAAATAATTACTCGAGATGAATCCAAAAGCTATTGGACCTCCACAAAATCCAATAGAATGGAATTATGATGAAGGTTAAGCTCAAGAAAAAGAACTTTCAAGGTGAAATTAGCTTTTCTTCTATGGTGAATTAAGAGCTTTAGTGTGAGTTGGTGAAGAAAATGAAGTAAAATTGCAGAAAAGTGCAGAGAGAAATGAGAGAACTGAGATTGAAGAAAGTGTGAATTTGTGTGAATGATTGTGGAGGAGTTGTAAAATGGTGAAGCTTAGCTTAAATAGACTTTTGGTTTGGAGTTGCTAGGATTGGGATTAGGTTAGGAGTTAGCTTTGGAGCTAGCTTGGGAGTTAGTTACACTTGACTCAAGGAGTTGGTGGTTAACTCAGTTAGTTAGGTAGTTAACTCGGTTATGATCTCAATGCAAGGTTTGAATCAATGGCTCTTATGCTTGGAAGTGAAGCAACATGGTGGCCTTTATTCAAAGTGATGCATTGGAATAAATATAAGGGAAGTGTCTTGAACAAGCTTGAACTGTCTAGAACCTTCCACACATTGCTAGAACAAAGTGGAATCAAAGACCAAAGAGAGTGCACGGCTGCTTTCTCAAAAATGCAGCAAAATCTGCAACTTTGTACAGAGTAATCGGTTACAGCATATCTGCTAACCGGTTACTTGCTTGAAAACCTGCGTTTCTAGTGAAATTTACACTGAGTAACCGGTTAACAGATATGCTGTAACCGGTTACTTCAGCCAAATTTCCACAAATTTGCTGAAAAATGATGTTGAAGTCCCGGTTTTGATTTTCCACCTCTTGTTTTGATGAGTAAACATGGAAACCTTTATTTTGAGCTTGTTTTGGTGATGAAATGACCTTGTGAGGATGTAATTAATCGGGCTTGGAAAACCTGAACAATCCTTCAACAAAATCACAGAGAAAAAGTGCGAATGCGTATGCCGACGATGCGAATGCACATGCTTATGCAAAAAAGAAAAAAGGAGGTCAAATTTCGGGTTACGACAGCTGCCCCTATTTAATCCACTTGTACCTGAATGTAAGAAATGCACTAGCTTTTCGATGATTCGAGGTAAAAGGGGATTAAATAAAAGTGTGGCTCGAAAATTTGGCCGACAGTGACAAAAGAAAAGACGTAAATGCATAATTGATAGGTGCAAAGTTTGGCTGAAAATCTGCTAGAGAGATGAATCAGGCAAAAGGGAGTATGCTATGATGCATATGACATGCATGGGTGATCTACATGATGCTTGATATCATGCAATGCAAAGGATGCAGGTTAAGGTACGGCGCGGTGACCAGGACAAGATTGTAGCACAACAAACTGGACATCCTTGGCTATGGGAATGAATTAACATTTAGATGAAGGAAATATTATGGATAAATAAAGGAGATATTCTGGATGGACCTGCAGAAACTGGGAATGTTTGGGATGGACCCAAGAGAGTGAAATAGTTCTGGACAGACCAGAGAATTGAAAAGGACTTCGGAGGTATCGAAGAATTGAAAAGGTTCAGGATGGAACAGAGAGCTGGGAAGGTTCTGGACGGGCCACAGAATTGAAAAGGTTCTGGATGGACCAGAGATAAGTAAAAAGACTTTGGAAGAACCAAAGATAAGAAGGAAACTTTTAAAAAGTTTTCCAGCAGAGAACTAGGCTACCAGACGAGAGCTGGGCTTTGATTGGGACGCATGTTTGAACCTGTATAGCGTAATGCTTCATCTTGAAAATATGCTATGTATTTGAAGATGCAATGTTATACGATGATGATTATTATATAAAGAATGTTAGTAATCATGTTTTGAAGAGATATCAAATGTGATTGGGCTTATGTCAAGGCTTCATGCTATGCCAGATGAATGATAAGCATGAGTGAAGCGACGTGATTGACGCATGAGAATGGTCTATGTACTGTTTCAAGTGATTTTTTTCATACCCCAAATTTTGACCACTAGGATTTCCCATCATTGTGTAAATCATTACCATAATATGGATGTACTTTCATGCCTCATCAATGTCCTCAAAGATTGTTAGGCATCCTCCATAATCAAAGATTAGGGTTTCAAGCCCTCTCAAAGCACTTAGGCAAAAGATCAATCAAGGAATTACATGATCTTCAACTTGTCTAGCCTCTTTAAAACCTACAAAGGATCAAGGTGACTCCCACATCAAGAATCAACCACAAGGTTGCAGCATTCCAAGTGGATTAAGCCTTAAGATCGCCAGTGTCACCAAATTAGGGTTTTGGTCGACTAGGGCCTCCAAATGGAAAATTTCCTCTGGGCATGAACCAATGCTTCAAAGCATACCCTAAAATACTCTAAGGGACCTCATGGGCCCCATCATCAAGTCAATTTAGCCTGAGGGGATGCATTCAGCAAAAATCGGGAATTAGGGTTTCTTGACCTAATTCACCCCTAAGTTGACTTTTGGGACAAAACATGATCTAAGACGTCAAGACATGATTTGAGGGCCTCAAGTACTTTACATGGATTCATTTGTAACAATGGATCGACCCAAGAAGCTTGATCAACAAGTCTCAATTTCATCTGACCCACGATTGGGGTTTCGCGGGAAAAGTTAACTGCATCCTTGACTTTTGACCTAGGCATGCTCCCAAACCTTGGGACATGATTCAATACACCCTATAATACCTATGGAACATTTCCATCAAGTTTAATTTAGGTCAAGGATTTGATTTCATAGAGGATCGCACAGTTTGGAATTCATCTAACAAAAAGTCAACTGTGCACGAAAGTCAACTTTGACTTTTTGAGTTTTTTCACAATTATGGTTCCTTAACCCTAAAATGATGTTAATGTGTGATGGAAATCATCATTCATCAAGAAAAATTAAAGAAAATGAGATAACTTTTAAAAGGGGTAACCATAAATAACTTAGAAATTTTCTAAGTTATGAAACAAAGTGGCTAGGGTACCAACTTCCAGGGATCATAACTTGAGATCCAAGCAACCATTTTGGCTGATCCAAAGATGGATTTGTAGCTCTCATGGCACTCTACAAAAGCTTCAACTACACCTCATTCCAATTCCTCATGGATTTCAAGTTAAGGATTGATCAAAATGGCTGAAAACATGAAATGTCATTTTTTCAACACTTAGTGAAATTTTCACTAAGTCAGAATCTGCCTTCACTTTTTTCCAAATGTAGGGGCATTTTTCACTTGGATCCAAAAAGTATCAAAACAAACTATGATCACACATGTGTTGTATCATATGAGGGCTTTCCAAAATGGCCAAGAACCCCATGAAATTCCACTTGAGCTAAGAATTATGACAGCTGCAACATGCCTTGCTGCAACTGTCATGGCTAGGCAGAATTTTGCACTTTGGCTCGATTTGGCAAAATCAGATAATTCCAAGCCTTGTCATCATGTTGGACACATATGAGGATCAAATCTAAAGGGGACAAACACTGATCCAAGCCTCCCAAGTCTTTGGAACAAGAAGTAGCATGCCAAACCTAAAAACCCTACAAAGAGGGACAAGACTCCAATTTTGTTTTGGAGCATTCAATAGATGCACCAAGGTGGTATGGACTGACACATTCTCAACTGAATTCAGTCAAGACTTATCCAAGACCAAGGGAACCAATAGCCTGTGCTCTAACCTCTAGTCAATGGCTATAGGAGACTTGGATTCTTATTGATCAACATTGGCCAACCCTATCCAGCAGTTGCCATTCACTATTGCAGCCAAAACACACTTGCTCTACTATAAATATAGCTCATTTGTGCTCAGTTTGAGGACACCAAAGCCATCAAACAGATGCTTTCTTCAAAATCACCTTCTCACTTCCAATTTTACCTTCCAAAGTAAGTCACTATGAGGTTTTGAGCTTGAGAGAATTTCCAACCAAACCAATCACTCACACACCTCATAAATATCATATGTGAGCTTATCAAACACCAAACACACAACTGTAACACTGATTTCTTAGAATCACCAGCCAGTTGCTCAAAGTTTCAACCAAGTTGCAACTGAGGTGCCATAATCTGTTCCAGTCCATTTCAGATCAGTACAAGCATTCAAACACATTTCATATGGTGTAGGGAAGCTGTTCAAATCATCACAACTCATATGTAACACCTCCAGCTCAAAAATCACATTGCTCTTACTGTCACGACATAGAGGTAACCCTCAACTTGGTCATTTCATGATCCATGCATATTTCCTTGCACAATACTTTTGCCATATGTTCATAATCATGCATGGAATGCTTCCCCTTAATTAATTGCTTTATTTGAATTATGTATCAAAATACCCAGCCTTCATGCAGAATTTAGGGTTCTCGAGGTTTTGTCTTGATTTCTTGTTTTATGCTTAAAATAAATGAAATTAAAGACCATGGACATGATCGTGAGGTGAAAACGAGCAGATTGATATGTAGATTGCATGATATAATCAAGTATTCATTGAGATTGGATAGAAAACGCAAATCTACAGAAACAGAGGGTGGCACGTATTCTTCGCATGTTCTTGGCGCCATTTTTGAATATTTGAATATTTGAATTTTGTGATTTTATTTAATTGATTCAAAAATTAATTTCTCTCCGAGTTTTAATGATTTTGAGTTGATTCTTTTTGCAATAATTCACAAAAATGTTTAAATATTTTAATTTATCAAAAAATCCCAAAAATGTTATTTATTTCATATATTTGATATTTTTGCAAAGAATTAATGTTTTATATGTTTTTAGCATTTAAAATATTTTTTCTCCCTTTGTTTTCTAACCTTAATTGATTTCCAATCATTTTGTAGGAAGAAACATGATTTTTTTAACATTGATCCAAGATCATAATTTTTTTTCACACATGTTTAATAAATTTTGATCATTTTAATTGAATTTTTATTCAATTAAAATATATTTTGAAAACAAATTAGGGTTTTGATCAATTTAATCCTCATCAGACTTTTTTCAAACACTTTGGGCCTCTAATAGAGTGTAAGGCCCAACCCCCCTTTTAACCAAAACTTTTTTGGGCCTCAGTGTATTGTTTAAGTCTTGCTGTGTTAAAAGAATCTCGGCGCGATCGCTATTTTCAACCTGAAAATCATTTGGGCCTCCCCTCGTGTTGTAAGCCCCATTTCTCTAAATAAAACCTTTGGGCCTCTAAATAGAGTGTAAGACCCAACCCCTTTGTTTTGAACCAAAATTGTGGGCCTCAATCTTTTGTATAAGCCCCACTGTATTTTCAAAAAGTCTCGGCCCGATCGCCATTTTAAAATAACACTTTGGGCCTCTAATAGAGTGTAAGACCCATCCTTTTGTACAGAAAACCTTTCTTTGGGCCTCCGTCACTTGTATAAGTCCCTGTACAAACTCAAAACCACAGTGCAATCACTGTTGAAACTTGGGCCTCTCCTTGAGCTGTAAGCCCCAACCTCTTTTCAAAATACTTTCTCCTTTGATTTTGAGATATACTGTTGTTTCCAATTTTTCTTGGTTGAACAACTAACCAAACAGGATGGAAGCTCTACAACCGAGTAAGTGTTTATATGATTTCTTTATCTGCTTTCACATATATAACTGTATTGTGGGGTTGTCTTACTGTATGTTTTCTTTCATAAACTCATATAAACTGTGTAATAATAGTATAGATATTTAGAGTTTCCCCGGCAACTACGTCTAGAATCAGGTAAAATTCCGTCTCCTTACACCCAACATTTTCCCGGATATTTCACCCTCCTTTAACATGGCTTAAACAGTTAGGAGATTTCTTTTACAACAATTTTAGACAACTAGGTCTAAGAATTTCCCCCCTTGAATAGTTCATATACAGAAGGCCATTGTTCCATGTGAAACCCCTTCTGGAACTGTTCATCAGCCTCCTCTTGGGCTTAATACAAGGACCCACAGGCTTCCTAAAAGCATCCCCGCCTTTTCTTGGGCGTTGTACAAGGACCCTTCGATTTCCTAGAAGTTTTGATAGCCTTCTCTTGGGCTTCGTACAAGGACCCTTCGGCTTCTTAAAAGTTATTCTCGCCTTCTCTTGGGCTTTGTACAAATTGTCCCGACGACCTCTTAAAGGTATAGGAACAGAAATTAGTCATCTTACTAGAGCAGTCTTTCAAAGGAGTCTAGATCTTCATACTGCAAGTGTACTTCCTCTTAGGCATAATACAAAAGATAAAACTCTAGACTTGGACAGTCTAATCCTCTTGAGTCTCAAAGACATTCTCAAGTTTCCCTACAAACATAGGAAGAAACTCGGTCTCTCTCATGAGAGCTTTCTACTTGGATCTGCCTAGGGATTTTAACAATCCTTAGCAGTAAGATAACCTGCTCTTGGGCTTTGTACAATAATTCTCCCTAGTGGAGTTAACCTCTTCAGACTCTCTTGTTGAGTCAATCTCCTCTTTAGCCTCCGTCTTGGGCTTTGTACAAGACACAAATAAACACTCTCTTGTTGAGTATAATAGATTCTCTTGTTGAGTCAAGCCTTTTTGCCTCCGTCTTGGGCTTTATACAAGACAGAAAGAACATTTTCCCCAGAAAAGTCAACCTTTTAGCCTCCTCTTAGGCTTTGTATAAAGATATCCCCTGTTGAGTCAATTAACGTTTTAGCATCAAATCATGCTTTGCTCACAGCATACAAACATCAACAACTCCTCTTTAGAGATGACAAATTCTCTCTCTATCAAACTTTTAGCTTCATATCTTGGGCTTTGAACAATATACAAATCACCTTTTTGCTTCATATCTTGGGCTTTGAAAAAGATACAAATCACCTTTTAGCTTCATATCTTGGGCTTTGAACAAGATACAAATTTCCTTTTAGCTTCATCTCTTGGGCTTTGAACAAGACACAAAACACCTTTTTCCTCCCATAGAATAGGAGGAACTACGATCGCTATGATTTCCCTATTTCGTTAAACGGGAATACGTAGGCACAAGATTGCAAAATCTTAGCGAGCACACCACATCAAAAACCTCCAGTCCCATACCCTCACAAATCAATTAAAACATTCGAATCCGTATTTCCCCACCAAAGCCTAAACTTGAACAAAATAACCTAAGAGAGGCCCCCCGCATTGATCGCATCTGTAAATTAACAGTCAGTTGTTTAAACTCAGTATGCAAGCAGGGTTAATTGGAGACATCTGTTTCCCTTCCTTAATCAGCTCACAATAGGATAAAAAATGAATCAAACTGTAGCACCCCAAGCGATAGTGACTCAGGACCACAAAAATCGCCCTACAGAAAAAATGGCGCCCACCGTGGGGCTTTCCTTTTCACCTCTTAGGTGAAACCTTTAAGTTCAGAAAAAATGACGCCCACCGTGTGGCTATGCTGACTTTGCTAGGATCTTAGGTCGAAACCTTTAAGTTTTGGAAATACCACAGGAATGGCGACTCTGCCGGGGAGCCATTTCTTAGGATCATAGGATTCATAGTTCTTAAAAGGTCTAGGATGTTAGGACAAATATATATACTGCTTTTCCTAATTGATATATGTGTTTTTTTTTTCTGCTAATGGGAATGCGTGTGATGCCGCATGTGGAAAGATTGAGTATACACCTAAGATAGGTGATGAAAAAACGAGTAATCTTACAAGAAGTGAATTCCAAATAAGCGATCTCGGTCGACCATCAAATCAGTGGAGATGCCCCTTTGCAGATACAATGCATATACAACTTCGGTTGTTGAAAGCAGTTGGTCCATTGGGTTGTCTGAGAAGCTGAGGATTTAGTAGACCAAAATCACTTTTTAGTACGAAAGCTATCGGAAATAGTTGTTACGCGATACTACCCTCATTTGAGATTACTCTGAAATACGTCACCTAGCACGGTTCCCGGCCCGCTGATGTTATCTCAGGAATCAATGATTTTGAGAGACAGGTACAAAAATCACCAGTATAAAACCTTTGGGGATGGGTAGAGCCTTGACTTCATGACACCGACCCTTTGACCCCATGTTTTTTCTATGTTTTTGTGTGCTGCATTCATACATTCATTTAAAAAACATTAAACAACGAAAAACTTTCTCTTCTAGTCTCTCTTTTATCAAATTAAACTAAGACAATGATTGTAAATATCAGAGAGAAAGATTGCGCTAATGGATTTCTGTAGAAGGAGAACTCACAAGTATACCTTCAAGGTTCCAAAACTAGAGGATTTGAGAGGATTAGCAAAGATGATCACTAACCCTGATGCTTTTCGAGCCAAATACGGAGGTCTGCTGTCTTTGTTAAGGATCCATGTAATTTAAGGAATCATGGCTACGCTCATTCAGTTCTACGATCCGTTCTATCACTGTTTCACATTCCCAAATTACCAGCTAGCACCAACACTGGAGGAGTATTCTCACCTGACTGACTTACACATTACTGATCAAGCTCCCTTTTCAGGACTGGAAGAAATTCCAAAGGATCAAACCATTGTAAGAGCAATCCATTTGGACGAGTCAGAAGTCAGGACTCACATGACCGCTAAGGGTGGAATCCCAAGTTTACCAGCCAAGTTTCTGGTAAAGAAGGCTCTATACTTCGCTAGTATAGGGAACGTTATTGCTTTCGAGAGCGTCTTCGTTCTGCTCACCTACGGGTTATTTTTGTTTCCCAACATTGATAACTTTGTCGATATCAACGCCATTAAGGTTTTTCTCATTGGAAACCCTGTGGCGACCTTGCTCGTAGACGCCTATCATTCTGTACATCTAAGGAATTTGTACAGAGGAGGAATAATCACATGCTGTGTACCCCTGCTATAAAAATGGTTCACTTCCCACTTGCCTAATTTTATTGCTTTTTGGGATCATAAGAGTGCTCTACGTTGGTCACAAAGAATCATGGCTCTTACTAACTTCGATATCGATTGGTACAATAAGATCTATGACGGGATCAGGATCATCGACCGTTGTGGAAACTTTCCTAACATACCCCTCATAGGAACTAAAGGAGTAATCAATTACCATCCGGTTTTGGTTCGTCGTCAATTTGGATACTCGATGAGGTATGTCCCACGTAATGTTCATCTGGAAGGTCTTTTCTTCAAAGAAGGAGAAAATGACAGAGCACTAAGGACAGAAATAGTGCACGCTTGGAAACATGTTCACAAGAAAGGACGAGAGTCTCTGGGAAAACTAGACTGTGTTTCGGTGGAACCTTATCTCCACTGGGTACAAACTAGAGCTCTCAAGCTAAGGATGCCTTACCCTCGTCACGGAGTTATTCCGCTAAAGGAATCTGTCATGTACTTTATGCCTGACACGGAAAAACTTAATGTTTCTCTCAGCAAAGTTCAACAGGAAAGGAAGTCTTGGAAGAACAAATACCGCATTCTCAATGTGGAGTGTAACAAGATTCAATAGTTGTTAAAAGAAAAAAATGCTCTGATCGAGATTTTAGTGCAACATGCTGTAGATAATCAAGAAGACCAAAGGAATTTGCTCGCTCCTTTCACTTGGCAAAGGAATGACAACCCGACAACGGCCCAAGAGCCCCGGTCAAAGAAAAGGAAAACACCAGAACCAGCACCTGAGCACTCCTCAGAGAGGACTCAGGACCCATTAGCTTAGATTTCCTTTTTTTTAGCACTTTGTAATCTACTGTATTTCCATTTTCGCAATCTTTGAATTCAATAAAATGGGGTTTCCCCACTGTTTGATATTTTCAATCCAATTGTCGAAGTTTATTTTGATTAAACAAAAAAATACATAAATATCATTGCATATCATTCTTCATTCTCACGTAAGCGCTTTCCTCTTATCTTCGAATCTCACGTTTGTGTCTCGGTTTCTAGAGTCAAATTGTCTCATTCGTATAATACTCTGGCCAATCGACAAAAGAAAATGAGTGAACTCGAGGAAGATAACAGAGAGCTGAGAGAAGAAATCGACGCTTTGAAGGAGGATTTAAGGAAACTTCAAGGTGACATGCAATCCCTGTCAACAACTCAGGGGCAACGACAGCAGACTGTGATCTCAGAAATTACATCTACACCTATTGTGGAGACATATGATCCTCGATACAACATGCCTAAGGGTCGGCCCTGGGGCATGCCTTTCAACTTTATCCCTAAAGGATATATTCCGCCAGTCATGGAAAACCCAGAAACCGCAGCAAGAACAGCCGCTGGGCCTGAAGGTTACAAACTTTTGGAAGGCGAAGAAGCAAGAGTAATGACAATAACTCCGGAAGGTTACAAACTTCGGGAAGGCGAAGACAGAAGAAGAATGTTAGTGACTCCTGAAGGTTACAAACTTCGGGATAGGGGAGCACCAGCAGTCACTGCCGTATTGACTATACCACCACCCATGGTACATACTGTCCCGGGAGGACAGATTCCACAGATATCTTCTGTTGGAAACACAAGTGTGGATGATAGAATGAAGGAATTCCAGGAAAACTTCCTAGAGATGCAGAAAGAACTGCAGGCTATTCGCGGTCAGGATCTATTCAGAAAGGATGCCGCCGACCTTTGTTTGGTTCCAGATGTGCAAGTTCCACACAAGTTCAAAGCGCCCGAATTTGAAAATTACAAGGGTAACTCTTGCCCTCAAAGTCATTTGGTGATGTACGCTTGGAGAATGTCAGCACAGACAAAGAATCGACACCTACTGATCCACTACTTTCATGATAGTTTAATCGGTGCCGCACTCAAATGGTACATGGGATTAAACCGCACTAAGATTGCCACTTTCAGAGATCTTGGCGCTGCCTTTGTTCAGCAATACAAATATAACTTGGACATGGCACCAGACAGAGATCAACTCAGATTAATGTCACAAAAGGACAAAGAGACCTTTAAAGAATACGCTCAGAGATGGCGTGAAATTTCCGCTCAGATTTGTCCACCTCTTGAGGAAAAGAGATGACAAAGATCTTCTTAAAGACCATGAGCTCATTTTATTACGACAGAATGGTCGCCAGTGCGCCCAGTGATTTTACCGATATGGTGAACATGGGAGTTCGTCTCGAAAAAACAGTTCGACAAGGACGTCTGGTCAAAGATGCCAGACCATCAAGCAGTACAAAAAGATACGGTAGTACTCTCCCTAAGAAAAAAGAGCAGGATATTGAGAATATCTCTCTCGGAAAGCAAAGGCGACGGTACTAACCAGTAGCAGCTGTAACTCCTGCTATCAACCCTGCGCCTATTCCTACGTATCAACCTGAGGTTGCTCAGATCCAACCGACTCAACAGCAATTTTAGTAAAGGACACAACAGCCTCTTCAGCAGGCTCGTCCTCCATACAACAACAACAACCGTGCAACACGTCCGCCAGGGTTTGACCCTATACTAATGTTATACACAGAACTATTTCCACTACTGTTAGCCAAGGGGCACGTCCAAACCAGGTCTCCTCTTGCAATACCAGAAAATCTACCTTTTTGGTTCAAAGCGGATCAGACATGCCCTTACCATCAAGGGGACAAGGGCATAACATAGAAAACTGTCTCAGTTTCAAATTTGATATGCAAAAACTCGTCAGGAGTGGGGTCTTATCCTTCAAGGATACAAATCCTAATGTTCTCACAAACTCGCTGCCTCAACACGAGAAAGTTATAGTCAATTTGATAGAGGGACAGTCTAACCACGACTATCAAATTCATGATGTACTCTTGTTAAACACCAACCTAGTCAAGATGCATTGTCAACAGAGTGGATATGGCCATGTGTCGCCTCATAATTATCACCAGTGTGATATCTGCTCTAAAGACAATCAAGGATGTTCTGTAGTGCAATCAGCTCTACAGGAACAGATGGATATCGGATGGATCTAGGAACACCATGTTCGTGGGGTCAACATGACTTATACGAATTCCAACATCACTCAGAATCAAAACATTCTAGCAATGAATGTCAATTTGGTTGCAATGCACTCGTGGCAAAGTCAACACTACAATCTGCCACGACATGATTACAAGGTTTGTCCGATCTGCTCAACGAACAATCAGGGATGCTCTTTTGTACAAGAGGCCCTCTAGCGTCAGATGGATCTTGGGTGGATTCAGGATTACCGCGATCAGAATCGTTATCAAATTAATATGATTCAGATCTTTGATATTCGCTTAATGAATACCAGCTTGGTGGAGTTACACGCTAAGCAGGTCCAGCTCGGCTTCCTGGTATCACATGATTATCAGAACTGTAAAGTGTGTTGTGAAGATGATCAAGGTTGTGCCCTTGTCCAAAGAACACTTCAGCACTTGATGGACCACTGTTGGATTCCGATCTATCGAGATGAAGAGACACAACAAATCAGTATGACCAACAGGAACCCTACTAGGCATCAGAATCAGGATGTCCGGTCAATGAAGATAGACCTAATGAGGTTACACTGCATACAAAGCGAACATGGTCGGGTGCCACCACATAACTATGAACACTGTAGAGTTTGCTCGAAAGATAATCAAGGATGTTACCTTGTGCGAGCAACCCTTCAAAGTCAGATGGACCGTAGAAAAACTCAACCATGTTCAAGTTCTGGGTCAATCTCTTTGACGCCAGACTATCTAGCTGACCAAATTCAGGACGTTATCGTGATCTCTGATCACGAAAGGACTAAATATGTTTGTGTCATCGTCCCTTTGCTTGACAAATCGAGAATTCCTCTAGACAGTAGAAAGGTTCTCAACATGGAACCAATTGAGATTGTCTATGATGGTCAGAAAAATAAGAAGGCTCCTGTAGTTATCTATCTACCATGACCACTATCGTATTAATCAACTAAGGCTATTCCTTACAAATACGGTGCAACAAAAATTGAGAATGGAAAAGAAATTCCAATACCCTCCGTCGTGAATATTGCTGACATCAGTCGAGTAACGCGGAGTGGTCGAATCTTCAACCGAGGAGTTGGAGAACCTAGCAAAGAAAAGGAACCTCAAACAGAAGTTCCTAATCCGCCGGTCGGTCAATCCAGTGATCCTGACCTTTCAAAGAACAATGATGAGATGCTGAAGCTCATACAGAAAAGCGAGTACAACATTGTTGATCAACTGTTGCAAACTCCTTCAAAGATCTCAATGCTATCACTTCTACTCAATTCCGAAGCTCACAGGGAAGCTCTACAGAAAGTTTTAGAGCAATCCTTTGTGGAACAAGATGTGACAATCAGACAGTTCGATAGCATCGTCTCTAACATCACTTCCTGCAATAACTGGGGATTCAGTGATGTAGAATTACCGGAAGAGGGTCACCGTCATAACATGGCGCTCAATATCACAGTCAACTATCATAACGATGCCTTAGCCAGCATTCTGGTAGACACAGGGTCACCCCTAAATGTTATGCCAAAGTCTACGTTAACACAAGTATCATTTCAAGGAGCTTCGATGAGAGCCAGTGAAGTTATCGTCAAAGCTTTCGATGGATCCAGAAAAATAGTTATCGGCGAAGTCGATCTTCCCATAACTATCGGTCCACACACTTTCCAAGTCACTTTCCAGGTCATGGATATCCGGGCAACATACAGATGCTTATTAGGAAGACCTTGGATACACCAGGCTGGGGCAGTCACTTTGACACTTCACCAGAAGCTGAAGTTTGTCAAAAACGACCAACTCGTCACAGTCTGTGGAGAGCAAGCCTTGCTCGTGAGTAATTTATCATCATCCACTATTGTAGAACCAGAGGAAGTAATCAGAACTCAGTTCCAAGCACTTTTACTACACAATGACAATCAATCAGAAAGAGGAACATCGATTTCCTCATACAAAGACGCTCTCAAAGCGGTCGAGAGTACCATTACAACGGGAGGGGACAGCTTGTTATTCCTACTGATAACAAGACAAAGAAAGGTCTTGGTTTCTCCTCAACATGTACTCAAACTACTACCAGCGACGAAAGTTTTCATCCCATTCAAAACTTCTTCCACAGTGGAGGTTTCCTTCACCCTGTGTCTCAAGAAGTGCATACCATCAACGAGGGAAATTCCTCCGATACAGATGAAGAATGGAAGTCCTATCTCAACAAGGACGATTATGTATCTCAGGACGAAATGCATACACCATTTTGCTATCCCGTACAGAGCCCGCGAGATATACCAAGGACAGACATCCAAATGATATACGGGGATTGCGATCCGGAAGGATGTCGTGCTCCACCAAACTCATTGGAGGACGAGACTCCGATGAAAGACAACTTTGACTATTATGGCCCGATGGATGGCCTGCCTATCTGGCAGCCGTACCAAGGAGACTCGGGGCGAGAGAGTCAGCCGAACAATGAAAATCAATTGAGCATCATTGAAAAGAACACTTGCGTCCCCACCATTTCATGGGACCAACACTCAGGATATTCTGAAAATGCCCAGCACGACGATGAATTTGCAAAGTTTGCAGGACTAGAATTCATCAATTACGCTTTTCCTGAGGTCAACGTCATTGAAAGAGATGACTCATCTAGTTCCACAGAGACATGGGATACCTTAGGACAACCGAGTGGCAAGTACGACTTCTCGGTCAAGTACACAGCTCCCGGAAGCTCTCGTATCAGGCTCGAAGACATCCAGCCAACTGGATGGGGAGATATACCTGAGAGCACAAATACTATGCAAAATACAGCTGAAGAATCCTCCTACGATAACTCTGCCTGGGATACAGATTCCAACGATCTTGCTCCGCCAGAAATCAACGTCATTTATGAGGATAAGCCAAGAAAGAAGGTACTAGACTTTGTGATTCACCGAGGAGTTCACCGCCAATGGGTTGCTATCGACATTCCGAAAGTAGTTCATCAGTCAAAGTAATTGTCGTCTTTATCTTAACCTTTCACCCTGCCAAGGTGAAACAGATGTTTTGATAGGGCTCACTTTCTGTAAATGTACCTCTTCGCTTTGCCTAGAGCGATAGAGTTTTGTTTTATAGGGCTATAGTTTCAAGAATCGACTGATCATAAATAAAATAACGTTGTTCTGTAATTTCCGCATTTATTGCTGTTTTTTCTTTTCGCTTTTTCAGAAAATGGTAATCCTAAAAAACAAAACAAAATAAAAACAAGCATTTTTCAGAAAATACAATGCACACTCTTGCATTCTCTCTATCTCTTCTAAAACAAATCATCACGTCTTGCACACTGCTTGTTTTAAACCCCGTTGAAACATGCGATCAAATGCCTTCTCCCAACTTTGAATTCCCGGTATTCGAGGCTGAAGAAGAAAATGACAGAGAAATTCCAGAAGAGATCACTTGATTACTCAGACAGGAGGAAAGGTCCATTAAACCTCACAAAGAGCCATTGGAAATGGTCAACTTGGGTTCAGAAGAAGAGAGAAAAGAAGTCAAGATTGGGGCACTACTCAGTCCAACAGTCAAAGAAGGTTTGATAAAGCTTCTCAAAGAGTTTCCCGATGTATTCGCTTGGTCCTATCAGGATATGCCAGGGTTGGATACCAGCATCGTGGAACATCATCTACCATTTAAATCAAAATGTCCGCCCGTAAAACAAAGATTGAGATGGACTCACCCGGACATGGCCATTAAGATCAAAGAGGAAGTACAGAAATAGATCAACGCTTGTTTTCTCGCTACATCAGAATATCCTAAATGGCTAGCCAACATAGTACCAGTTCCGAAGAAGGACGGAAAGGTCAGGATGTGCGTAGACTACAGGGATCTGAACAAGGCAAGTCCAAAGGACGACTTTTCTTTACCACACATCGACATTCTGGTAGACATTACAACAAAGTTCCAAGTTTTCTCCTTCATGGATGGATTCTCAGGCTATAATCAAATCAAAATGGCGCCGAAAGACATGGAGAAAACTTCATTTATCACCCCATGGGGTACTTTTTGCTACAAGGTGATGTCGTTCGGTTTGAAGAACACCGGGGCAACCTATCAAAGGGCCATGACAATTATGTTTCATGACATGATACACAAGGAAATCGAGGTATATGTCGATGATATGATTGCCAAATCAAAAACAGAGAATGAGCATGTTGAACATCTGTCAAAATTGTTAGAACGTCTAAAAAAATTCAAACTCCGTTTGAATCTTAACAAGTGTACATTCGGTGTTCATTCAGGGAAACTGTTAGGGTTCATCGTCTGCCAGAAGGGAATTGAGGTCGATGCTGACAAGGTCAAGGCCATTCAAGAAATGCCTTCTCCACAGACTGAGAAACAAGTCAGGGGATTCCTAGGAAGTTTGAATTACATCTCCAGATTTATATTCCTCATGACCGCGACATGCACTCTAATTTTCAAATTACTCAAAAAGAATCAGGACTGCGTTTGGACAGAAGATTGTCAAACCGCCTTCGACAATATCAAGGAATATCTGTTGAATCCACCATATGTCCACACTTCAACAAGGGCAACCCCTTTCTCTTTAGTATATAGCATGGAAGCAGTGATCCCCATAGAAGTAGAAATCCCATCAATTCGGGTATTGATGGAAGCCAAGCTCACTGAAGCTGAATGGTGTCAAAGTCGACACGATGAACTGAATCTGATTGAAGAAAAGCGAATAACAGGTCTATGCCATTGTTAGTTGTATCAGCAAATAATGAAGAAAGCCTTTGACAAAAAGGTCCGACCTCGTGTCTTCAAGAAAGGAGACGTCGTGCTCAAGAAGATACAATCTTTTCTCACTGATTCTCGAGGAAAATGGACTCCGAATTACGACGGCCCCTACATGGTCACGAAAGCTTTCTCAGGCGGTGCCTTGAGACTTGCAACCATGGACGGAGAAGAATTTGCCTACCCCACAAACGTTGATGTAGTTAAGAAATACTTCGCCTAAAAAAACATCTCGGTGGATTGAAAACCCGAAAGGGCAGTCTAGGTAAAAATTAGAGACATAATAAAAAATCATCCCGATGGATTGGAAATCTCCAAGTATAATCCAAGAAAAAATTAGGGATTCATGACAAGTAACTATGTTTAACAAAAGGGCAAGTTCCCAGCAGCGGTGATGCCACTCTTCAGAAATCTCCAGTGAAAGTCATCCTCGATAGAAGCTCAGGATGCCCAGAATTCAAAGTTGGTAGAAGGATAGCGGTCGTTATGTTTCAACGTAGCCCTTTTCCCCGTAAATTACCATTTTCTAACTTTGTAAATACTCTTTGGAGTCACGCGTATGGCTAATCTCCATCTTATCAATAAAATTTGAGCCCTCGTGCTTTTGTTTGTAATTCTCATTTGTTTTACCTTTACAGAACAATGTTTTTAATATGATCAACGATTCTTGAAATAAAACAAAAATGAATTTACTTGTCAAATTATTTTTCTGCTTTTAAAATAAAGATGGCAATTTCTTTTGACTATTGAACATCGAAAGAACATCGATCGCTTCTCCAAAGAAGGTTAAGCTTCAAAGTGGAGAATCAAAGTACTCCTTCCAAACCAGTATGCCTGAATGAAGGATTAGCTGTGTCAGATGCGGATATCCCGTCTGACACCCCCGGCAGAGTTCTTACCTCCTAAGCCCGACCAACAGTATTCCCCCATAGGGATTATCTCTCCTAAGCAAGGCAGAATTGCTACCATGATCCAAGTGATACTTTTCATCCCCCGCAGTGGCCGAGTATCCAGTCGCGTTCATCAACTAATCTGTATGTTGTGTCAGTTTTGTCAGCATATACATACATACATCATGCATTATTGTTTTACATGCATATTCATATCACTATCACTCTGGTCGGTCTTGTCCCCCAAGTGGTAAAGTCCTCTACACAATCGAGTTATCAATTCTTTCCTCGGCAGGAAGTAAATCATCTGAGCAATCTCTCTTCCAGTTTATTTCTGGATTGAAGCCGGTCCTTGATCACTTTGATAACTTGAACCTCTGAAAAAGCAGAAAGCATTCGACTAACGTCACTCTTCGGTATTGAAGATGACATCTTCGCTTTCCCGGATTAAGGAAAATCCCCAGAGAAAGCCTCTCAACCGAAGATTCGGCAACACAATGGCTTTTCCTCTGAAATTTTTGCAGACGAAAAGGTCATCAGCACCTCCAAATTGGAGTACCTCATATGGCATTTCTCCCGAGATGATCTCGAGGAAAAGTATGATGTAATATCCCCAACGAAAAAAAGTCTTTCAAGAGACTTATTTTCTCCAGTAGAGTCGACAAATGGCGTCTCCAACCGAGAAGTTTGTACACCTCTACAACTCAAACGAATGGGTTCCCCAGCAAGTCTGACATCAAAACCTTTTTCCCATCAAATGGCATCTCTCCAGGAAAACTTGGTGAGAAGTTTGATGAAGACCGCTACAAATAGCGTCCCTTGTCAAGAAAGTTTATTGACAAAAGAAACTAAGACTAGTTCCTCGGTAAGAAATCAGGATCGAGGGGAAGTTTACTTCAGAAACTAAGACCAGTTCCCTAGTAGGAAACCAGGATCTAGGAGAATTTTATCAGAAACTAAGACCAGTTCCCTGGTAGGAAATCAGGATCGAGGGGAAATTTATCAGAAACTAAGACCAGTTCCCTGGTAGGAAACCAGGATCGAGGGGAAGTTTACTTCAGAAACTAAGACCAGTTCCCTGGTAGGAAACCAGGATCGAGGGGAAGTTTATTAACAAAGATAAACTGAGTCCAGTTCCGTGGCTGAAGACCAGGATCGAGGGGAAGTTTCTACCTTTTCTAAGCATCATTGCTTAGCGAAAGAAGATGGATGTGCCCCGATATTTAATCCTCTTGCACCCGAATGCCCGAATATCTTCGCCATTCACACCTTCGGGTCCAAGAAGATTAAATAGGGGCATCTGTCATACCCCAAATTTTGACCACTAGGATTTCCCATCATTGTGTAAATCATTACCACAATATGGATGTACTTTCATGCCTCATCAATGTCCTCAAAGATTGTTAGGCATCCTCCACAATCAAAGATTAGGGTTTCAAGCCCTCTCAGAGCACTTAGGCAAATGATCAATCAAGGAATGACATGATCTTCAACTTGTCTAGCCTCTTCAACACCTACAAAGGATCAAGGTGACTCCCACATCAAGAATCAAGCACAAGATTGCAGCATTCCAAGTGGATTAAGCCTTAAGATCGCAAGTGTCACCAAATTAGGGTTTTGGTCGACCAGGGCCTCCAAATGGAAATTTTCCTCTGGGCATGAGCCAATGCTTCAAAGAATACCCTAAAATACTCCAAGGGACCTCATGGACCCCATCATCAAGTCAATTTAGCCTCAGGGGATGCATTTAGCAAAATCGCAAATTAGGGTTTCTTGACCTAATTCACCCCTAAGTTGACTTTTGGGACAAAACATGATCCAAGACGTCAAGACATGGTTTGAGGGCCTCAAGTACTTTACATAGATTCATTTGTAACAATGGATTGACCCAAGAAGCTTGATCAACAAGTCTCAATTTCATCTGACCCACGATTGGGGTTTCGCGGGAAAAGTCAACTGCATCTTTGACTTTTGACCCAGGCATGCTCCCAAACCTTGGGACATGATTCAATACACTCTATAATACCTATGGAACATGTCCATCAAATTTGATTTAGGTAAAGGAATTGATTTCATAGAGGATCGCAAATGTTGGAATTCATCTGACAAAAAGTCAATTGTGCACAAAAGTCAACTTTGACTTTTTGAGTTTTTTCTCAATTATGGTTCCTTAACCCTAAAATGATGTTAATGTGTGATGGGAATCATCATTCATCAAGAAAAATCAAAGAAAATGAGATAACTTGTAAAAGGGGTAACCATAAATAACTTAGAAATTTTCTAAGTTATGAAACAAAGTGGCTAGGGTACCAACTTCCAAGGATCATAACTTGAGATCCAAGCAACCATTTTGGCTGATCCAAAGATGGATTTGTAGCTCTCATGGCACTCTACAAAAGCTTCAACTACACGTCATTCCAATTCCTCATGGATTTCAAGTTATGGATTGATCAAAATGGCTGAAAACATGAAATGTCATTTTTTCCAAATGTAGGGGCATTTTTCACTTGGATCCAAAAAGTATCAAAACAAACTATGATCACATATTTGTTGTATCATATGAGAGCTTTCCAAAATGGCCAAGAACCCCATGAAATTCCACTTGAGCTAAGAATTATGACAGCTGTAACATGCCTTGTTGCAACTGTCATGGCTAGGCAGAATTTTGCACTTTGGCTCGATTTGGCAAAATCAGATAATTCCAAGCCTTGTCATCATGTTTGACACATCTGAGGATCAAATCTAAAGGGGACAAGCACTGATCCAAGCCTCCCAAGTCTTTGGAACAAGAAGTAGCATGCCAAACCTAAAAACCCTACAAAGAGGGACAAGACTCCAATTTTGTTTTGGAGCATTCAATAGATGCACCAAGGTGGCATGGACTGACACATTCTCAACTGAATTTAGTCAAGACTTATCCAATACCAAGGGAACTAATAACCTGTGCTCTAACCTCTAGTCAATGGCTAGAGGAGACTTGGATTCTTATTGATCAATATTGGCCAACCCTATCCAGTAGTTGCCATTCACTATTGCAGCCAAAACAAACTTGCTCTACTATAAATAGAGCTCATTTGTGCTCAGTTTGAGTACACCAAAGCCATCAAACATATGCTTTCCTCAAAATCACCTTCTCACTTCCAATTTTGCCTTCCAAAGCAAGTCACTATCGGGTTTTGAGCTTGAGAGCATTTCCAACCAAACCAATCACTCACACACCTCATAAATATCATATATAAGTTTATCAAACACCAAACACACAACTGTAACACTGATTTCTCAGAATCACCAGTCAGTTGCTCAAAGTTTCAACCAAGTCGCAGCTGAGGTGCCATAATCTGTTCCATTCCATTTCAGATCAGTCCAAGCATTCAAACACATTTCATATGGTGTAGGGAACCTGTTCAAATCATCACAACTCATCTGTAACACCTCCAGCTCAAAAATCACATTGCTCTTGCTGTCACGACATAGAGGTAAGCCTCAACTTGGTCATTTCATGATCCATGCATATTTCCTCGCACAATACTTTTGCCATATGTTCATAATCATGCATGGAATGTTTCCCCTCAATTAATTGCTTTGTTTGAATCGTGTATCAAAATCCTCAGCCTTCATGCAGAATTTAGGGTTCTTGAGGTTTTGTCTTGATTTCTTGTTTTATTCTTAAAATAAATGAAATTAAAGACCATAGACATGATCGTGAGGTGAAAACGAGCAGATTGATATGTAGATTGCATGATATAATCAAGTATTCATTGAGATTGGATAGAAAATGCAAATTTGCTGAAACAGAGGGTGGCGCGTGTTCTTGGCATGTTCTTGGCGCCATTTTTGAATATTTGAATATTTGAATTTTGTGATTTTATTTAATTGATTCAAAAATTAATTTCTCTCTGAGTTTTAATGATTTTGAGTTGATTCTTTTTGCAATAATTCACAAAAATGTTTAAATATTTTATTTTATCAAAAAGTCCTAACAAGGTTATTTATTTCATATATTTGATATTTTTTGCAAATAGTTAATGTGTTATATGTTTTTAGCATTTAAAATATTTTTTTCTCCCTTTGTTTTCTAACCTTAATTAATTTCCAATCATTTTGTAGGAAGAAACATGATTTTTTGAACATTGATCCAAGATCATAATTTGTTTTCACACATGTTTAATAAATTTCGATCATTTTAATTAAATTTTTATTCAATTAAAATATATTTTGAAAACAAATTAAGGTTTTGATCAATTTAACCCTCATCAAACTTTTTTCAAACACTTTGGGCCTCTAATAGAGTGTAAGACCCAACCCCCCCCCCCCCCCCCCCTTTAACCAAAACTTTTTTGGGCTTCAGTGTATTGTATAAGTCCCATTGTGTTAAAAGAATCTCGGCGTGATCGCCATTTTCAAACTGAAAATCATTTGGGCCTCCCCTCGTGTTGTAAGCTCCATTTCTCTAAATAAAACCTTTGGGCCTCTAAATAGAGTGTAAGACCCAACCCCTTTGTTTTGAACCAAAAATGTGGGCCTCAGTCATTTGTATAAGCCCCACTATATTTTTAAAAAGTCTCGGCGCGATCACCATTTTAAAACAACACTTTGGGCCTCTAGTAGAGTGTAAGACCCATCCTTTTGTACAGAAAACCTTTCTTTGGGCCTCAGTCACTTGTATAAGTCCCTGTACAAACTCAAAACCACAGTGCAATCACTGTTGAAACTTGGGCCTCTCCTTGAGCTGTAAGCCCCAACCTCTTTTCAAAATACTTTCTCCTTTGATTTTGAAATATACTGTTGTTTCCAATTTTTCTTTATTGAACAAGTAACCAAACAACATGGAAGCTCTACAACCGAGTAAGTGTTTATATGCTTTCTTTATCTGCTTTCACATATATAACTGTATTGTGGGTCTGTCTCACTGTAACTCTTCTTTCATAAACTCCTATCAACTGTGTAATAATAGTATAGATATTTAGAGTTTCCCCGACAACTACGTCTAGAATCAGGGAAAATTCCGTCTCCTTACACCCGACGTTTTCCCGGATATTTCACCCTCCTTTAACATGGCTTAAACAGTTAGGAGTTTTCTTTTACAACAATTTTAGACAACTAGGTCTAAGAAATCCCCCCTTGAACAGTTATATACAGAAGGCCATTATTCCATGTGAAACCGCTTCTGGAACTGTTCATCAGCCTCCTCTTGGGCTTAATACAAGGACCCACAGGCTTCCTAAAAGCATCCCCGCCTCCTCTTGGGTGTTGTACAAGGACCCTTCAACTTCCTATAATTTTTCAAAGCCTTCTCTTGGGCTTCGTACAAGGACTCTTCGGCTTCTTAAAAGTTATTCTCGCCTTCTCTTGGGCTTTGTACAAATTCTCCCGACGACCTCTTAAAGGTATAGGAACAGAAATTAGTCATCTTACTAGAGCAGTCTTTCAAAGGAGTCTAGATCTTCATACCGCAAGCGTACTTCCTCTTAGGTAAAGTACAAAAGATAAAACTTTAGACTTGGACAACCTAATCCCCTTGATTCTCAAAGACATTCTTAAGTTTCCCTATAAACATTGGAAGAAACCCGGTCTCTCTCATGAGAGCTTTCTACTTGGACCTGCCTAGGGATTTCAACAATCCTTAGTAGTAAGATAGCCTGCTCTTGGGCTTTGTACAATGATTCTCCCCAGCGGAGTTAACCTCTTCAGACTCTCTTGTTGAGTCAATCTCCTTTTTAGCATCCGTCTTGGGCTTTGTACAAGACACAAATAAACACTCTCTTATTGAGTATAAAAGATTCTCTTGTTGAGTCAACCCCTTTGTTCCGATTCTCTCGTTGAATCACCTTTTTTGCCTCAATCTCGAGCTTTGTACGAGATAGACAAACACTCTCTTGTTGAGTATAAAAGATTATCTTGTTGAGTCAAACCTTTTTGCCTCCATCTTGGGCTTTTTATAAGACAGAAATAACATTTCCCCGAAAAAGTCAACCTTTTAGCCTCCTCTTAGGCTTTGTATAAAGATATCCCCTGTTGAGTCAATTAACCTTGTAGCATCAAATCATGGTTTGCTCACAGCATACAAACATCAACAACTCCTCTTTTGAGATGACAAATTCTCTCTCTATCAAACTTTTAGCTTCATATCTTGCGCTTTGAACAAGATACAAATCACCTTTTAGCTTCATATCTTGGGCTTTGAACAAGATACAAATTTCCTTTTAGCTTCATCTCTTGGGCTTTGAACAAGACAGAAAACACCTTTTTCCTCCCATAGAATAGGAGGAACTACAATCACTCTGATTTCCCTGTTTCGTTAAAAGGGAATACGTAGGCATAAGATTGCAAAATCTTAGCGAGCACACCACATCAAAAACCCACAGTCCCATACCCTCACAGATCAATTAAAACATCTGAATCCGCATTTCCCCACCAAAGCCTGAACTTGAACAAAATAACCTAAGAGAGGCCCCCCCACATTGATCGCATCTATAAATTAACAGTCAGTTGTTTAAACTCAGTATACAAGCAGGGTTAATTGGAGACATCTATTTCCCTTCCTTAATCAGCTCACAATAGGATAAAAAATGAATCGAACTGTAGCACCCCAAGAGATAGTGACTCAAGACCACAAAAATCACACTACACTATTGTTATGGGAAGTGAAAGAGTCGAGGTTAGGGTGTAAGCCATAAAGACGTGATTCCCCGACACCTACTTCAGGATCAACAACTGTTGATGTACCTTTGCTTTTCCCTCAAAATAAGGAGAGAACTTGTACTTTGGTAACATATCTTAGCCCCAGTCCGTTGGGTATCCTCATGGATTGTCCCAGCTACTTGGTAGGAAACAATTGTGTCACAGGATGATCTTGATCCGACTTGCCCCAGTGTATTGGAACAATATGCCCCAGATTAACTGTCTCTTAGAAAGGTTAGCTTCTTGCGCTCTTGAGGTGGCCTGCCCCGAGTATGATCTTTGAGGTTATTTTGCCCCTGGCTGATCAATCTTGGGAGGAATGCCCCTGATCAAGTGATCTTTGAGAGATTTGTCGAATCTCGACGTGATTGGCTCAGATTGATTGAATCTTGATATGGTTAGGCTTGCCCTTGTTCAACAGAATTTTCAGGCATTTTGCCTCTTGAGATGGCCAAACTTTCCATTGTGGAAACCTTCTTGATGTTAAGTGTTTGTTCGCAAGTAAAAAGTGTTCATTTTGAAAATGATAATGCTAATGCCATGCATATGTCAGTTTTGAAATCCAAGTATGTTCGCTGAGATTATGACATATAGCGACTGAATCACTATTTAGAATGTCATGTCAATACTAGCACAAATGATGAGCAAATCTTTGGGAGTCAGCTTTGACATGATCTCGTTGTAGTATGCTTTCGAAATAAACCCTGCTTCAGTTAGGTCTTTTGAGGGTTGTAACGTGGGCTGGTGCATGGTTTCAGAAAGAAAGGATATAAGGCTCAAAAGTTATTTTAACCCACCCTTTTTCCTTGATGTTCTCCAGTCCTACGTTCAGCTAGTTTGACACAAGCGATCACCTTTCAAAAGGAGTTTTGAATGGTAGAAGTGACGGTAAAGGAACCGACGAGGGTTTTTGGAACGGGAGTCACTCACCTTTTATTTTTGTCACATGTGATCACACGAACATGTTCTTATTGAGGAATTTTCTCTTTTGATTCTTTGTTTTGTTCTTTTTGTTTTCCCTAATTTTTGCGTAGACTGATTATTTTGAATTTCAAGTCTACCAGGATGCCCTAATTTTTGCCTAAGTCCTTTGTTCTTGAGTTTTTTACTTAGCGGGCTTTTTGTTTTTTGCTTTTCTTTTGAACAAAATCGTGTGACATGTGTTTGTTTGATTGGTAAGGGTGAGTTGTGACTGCCTCATTCCTTTAATCGGTGAGGAACAACCAATATGGATTTATGATTTTTCCGACCTCTTGCGAGGGATAGGATGTGATTGGTCCTCAAGATGGGGTGCTCCTCTTTTGAAATTTGAACGCATGGTCAAACTAACTGAAGACTACCCTGCCCCTGGTTAAGATTGAGGGTTTTATGTGCACAGAAAGAAACTCCTACTTCAAGGCCCAAAGGGGTTGGCTAGGGATTATCTTCCTTATAACTCTGGTGTTTGGGGATTTGAACAAATGCCTTACATCGTCAGCAATGTTTTATTCAAAAGCATACAGACAATGGTCTCATGTCTTTTTGATTTCATCATTCTCATTTTGATTGTGCTTGATCAAATGTGCGATATTGACAAAAAGTATGAGTGAACACGAATGAATTTATTCAAAACATGCATATTCATTTCATTGTTATTATCATCTGAAAAGAAACAAGTTTTACAAATGAATAGTGCTTGACAAACAGAAAGATTACAAATGGAAAAGATGGAATGACATGATGGTTGCCGATGTTGAGGAAGTGCTCACAGGCTTATTCAAGGGATTCTTTTGCAATCTTGGCCCTTACACGAACAAGGTATTTCCGTTCACCCACAATTTCTCCCCTTGAACGGTTAAGTGTTTCTTGTCAATCAACTGTCGGACTTTAGCTTTGAAAGCGTTGCAATCCTCAGTCGAATGTCCAGCCAACCCAGCATGTTATCCGCATTGCACATTAGGATTAAACCCAGGTGGGAATGGTTCTGGCGGGGGCTTCAGAGCTTTGGGAACCACCAGCGAGTTCTGAACCAGATGTGGCAGAAGTTGACTGTATGCCATAGGAATCGGATCTAGAGGAGCATTCCTTCGTTCTAGATTATTTTGGGGCTTATGCTGGGCTTACTGATTATGAGTCTGAGGAGACTGTTGATATTGGGTTGCAGCAGCATGCGAGAATGAATAGTACGACGTAGGAGCCATAGGTGCTTAAGGATGAATATGATGAGTAGCATATAGTGGGAACACTTGAGCAGGGTGCATCAAACCAGGATTACCCATCTGATTAACAATCTGACCAAAATGGATCCCATACGGAGCGTAGGGTGCACCAGGATAAGCAACTGGAGGTGCAACAGCAGAGGGTGCCCCAGGATAGGCAAAAGGCATTCTAGAGTTAGCAGACTGAAAACCTTGGTAGGGGTATTGCCCAACATGCTGAACAACTGGAGGAATATGCACATGAGTAGGAGAACCTCTATTCTCAGCTTCGGCAGATGATTCGGTAATCATAGGTGCAGAATTCTGGCAAGGCTTCTCTGTAAAGCAAAGCAACTCCTGGTCGAGGAGCTCTTGGACTTTGTTCTTAAAGATGACACAGGCTTCTGTAGAATGCCCTACATATCCGGCTTGGTATCCACATGTGGTATTAGGATCATGCTTGGGATGCTAAGGGAACTTGGCTGGCACGGTCTCTTTAGGAACAATTACCCGAGCATGAATCAGAACAGGCAATAGATGCGTGTAAGTTTCGGCAATTGGATCATGACGAGGACGTCTCCTCCCTTGATTGTTGTTCCCTTTACTGATTTGCTTACGCTTTTGTTTCTGATTGCCTTAAGTGGTCTTCTGATTAGGCAAGGGGTGAACCGGTAGATTGCTTACATCCATATTCATGATCTCATCCACCTTTGGTCCATTCTGGGCTTGTTCATCCATCACAACCTGATCCGAGGGGTTCATGGTCATACTATCCAGACGTAGTTCCACAACCATGTCAACCTTGCCTTCCTTGCACCTTGTGTTCTCATACCCAACCTGTTCCATGATTCTTTGGCTTTCGGCGTCGGAGAAAGGGAAGAAAGTGAGCTTTCTCTGGTTTAAATGTATGCAATGCAAATGAATGTATGCATATGTTGTTTATGCAGATGGAATGCAAATGAGAAGTGCAACACCCATTGATTCATAGGGTAAATGATGCAAAAATATAGCATACATATGGTGATGCAATAACTCAAGTTCAAAAGTTTGGCATACATGATGATGCAATAACACTATGCAATAACATTATGCAATAATAGTATGCAATAATGTAAGTTAGAGATGCAACAGCTTCTGGATAATCTACACGTGTAGCTCTGTGTAGGTGCAAACATCTGATGTGCGTGAGAGAACAATGGTATGAAGAGGCTTGTTTTCCTGCAAAAACCCATCCCCCTCACAGGTGTGATCTAGACAAAATAAGGTGGTCCCTAGAAAAGGTCACCCAAACCATAGGACTCAGAGTGAAAACCCCCCATCATAGTGAATTCTCACAGGACGGAAGTATTCTCAAGCGAATCACGATCTGGGATGTGGCACTCGTGATAACCCAACGCGGAAAACGCAAGCCTCACGACTATCGACGTTCTAGCCTATGTGTATGCTAAGCCCGGTGTTAAGACTTTTCTCTCCAATAATATCTACCCATCCCAAGAACAGCAGAAAATAGCAGATATCTAGAATATACAGCGTATGAATATTCAAAGCAGTAAAGAAATGCAGTAAATAAACATAAAGTAAATAAAGCGTAGAGATAGAGCTAGTAAAGCGCAAAAGATAAACACCCAAGCAAGCAAGAAAAGAAAACAAAACTAGGCGAGACCCCAACCTGCAAGCAAGAACTCCCCAGCAGATTCGTCAGCTCAACATGGGGAGTCCCACCTAGCCAGGAGACAAGCAAAAGGAGGCGAAGCTCAGGAGCAAGAACTCCCCAGCAGAGTCGCCAGCTGAAGATGCCTGGTTTATACCTGAGTGAATCGCACACTCAAAGATACAACAGAGTCGCCACCAAACTTTATTTAGTCCCAAAGGACAGGGAAAATATCGATAAAACCCAAGGGGAAGAGAAACGGAAACGGGGGTTGGTTATGCGAAAGGAAGGTATTAGCACCTAACGCATCCATCGTACTCGACGGGAACCATTTTGCTTGGGTTATCTATCTAAAGGCTTCTAGCAAAAGAAAAGGAGAGAGAAGAGAGAAAAGAAAAAGAAAGAAGAAAGTGCTCACTGAGGATTGTGGCCCTCATGCCTACGTACCCTCATAGTGCAATGAGGAAATCAGAGCGTCGTAGTTCAAGGAACCAGGGAAAGAAAGAGGAATGGAAGAAGATGGAAGTGTGCTCGCCAAGATCATTGTGATCTCGTGCCTACGTATCATACATTCGAATGAATGCAGAATCAGAGCTTCCGTAGTTCGTGGAACCAGGGAAAGAAAGAGGAATAGAAGAAGATGGAAGTGTGTTCACCAAGATCATTGCGATCTCGTGCCTACGTATCATACATTCGAATGAATGCAGAATCTGAGCTTCCGTAGTTCATGGAACTAAGACGGAAAAGGAAAAATGAAAGGAAAGTGATGTCAAAACCAAGAGCAAAAGAAAGAAGGAAATTCCACTGGGGATTCCAGAGATATGGTGTCAAAACCAAGAAAGAAGAGCATAAGGTAAAAGGGAGTACTTCACTGAGGAGTAAGAGACTACAGTGACTGTGCAAGGAACAAAAGAGAAACGATGTCAAAACTAAGGGAATAGAGATAGAGAAAGATCCGCTGGGGATGCAAAAGAAATGGTGTCATAACCAAGAAAATAAGAAATAGAGAAAGATCCGTTGGGGATGCAAAAGAAATGGTGTCATAATCAAGAAAATAGTGCAAAGGAACAGATAGTAATTGTGCTAAGAGTAAAGTGCAATAGTGGTGTCGAAACCAAGAAGATAAAGGAAAAAAAAGAATAATAAAGACTCCACTGGGGAGTGAGCAAAAGGGGTGGTGTCAAAACCAACAGACCGGTTGTAGGACCGAGCGAAGGTCGTGACCCCAAAGAACGGGTGTGGGACCCAACAAAGGTCGTGACCCAAAGAACGGGTGTGGGACCGAGCAAATATCGTGACCCAAAGGACGGGTGTGGGACCAAACAAAGATCGTGACCCAAAGGACGGGTGTAGGACCAAGCAAAGATCGTGACCCAAAGAAACGAGTGTGGGACAAAGCAAAGATCGTGACCCAAAGAACAGGTGTGGGACCAAGCAAAGATCGTGACCCAAAGGATGGGTGTGGGACCAAGCAAAGATCGTGACCCAAAGGACGTTCAGTACACCGACTGAACAAACACTACCTGACCGAAGAAAGGGTATTTGAACCAAAAGAAGGTTACTAACCCAAGGTTGTAAGTATTCGAACCAAAAGGAAGTTACCAACTGCTTGGGGATTTAGTGTTTACAGATGGACTGTGATTACCGAAAGGAGCGAGTGATTAACCAACAGAAGGTGATTAACTCGAAAAAGGCTCAGTATTAACAGGCGGACTGTGATTAACTGAAGAGACGGGTGATTAACCAAGAGAAGGTGATTAACTTAAGAGGTGCTTAGTATTAACAGACAGAATGTGATTGACTGAAGAGATAGGTGATTAACCAAGAGAAGGTGATTAACCCAAGAGGAATTCAGTATTAACATACGGACTATGATTAACTGAAGAGATGAGTGATTAACTAAGAGAAGGTGATTAACCCAAGAGGAACACAGTATTAACAGATGGACTGTGATTAACTGAAGAAACGGTGATTAACCAAGAGAGTTGATTAACCCAAGAGGCAAAGATCTTTTACCAAGGAAATGGTGATTGATCAAGAGAGAGATTGAAAAAGGTTGGAGTGATCAAGTATCGACTCGATTGGGGATGAGAGATGTGCTACCGCCTGGAGATAGAGATGACTAAGCCAGGCACAGGGTCATTCGTCCCCTACCTGAAGTGGTCAGAATGAGAGTAAGAATTCTCCCTTCTCATTCCTTCTCTAACACACAGGGTGTAGTGTGGAAATTGAAACGGACAGCGTAACAGCTCCAAGTTATACAGTGCTCAAGTGCGTCCGTTATGCGTCGTGCGAAGGATCAATTAATCGAAACATGGTTTCGATTAACTAATTAAAAAGGAATGTTATGCTAACCACTTTCCAAAGAGAATGGAAAATCATTAAAGCAAAAGGTGTAAATTATTGATTATGCAAGATTAAATTTGCTCAATAAAGAACAAACTTAATGTGATCAAGAAATGAGAGTGCAAAACAGTGCCATACAAATATTAGCATGTGTCACACATCATGTATCAAGTGATCAAGAATTGTGCAAAAATGAGCATGTTCAAACAAATATCAAGAGCATACATAATTGCAAGAATTGATAAATCCATCATTGAATTAATGTAAAAATGCCTTAAACAGAGGTTAGCAGCACTTAAATCATCCATAAATATCAAGTATGTTAATCCATGGAAGTTAGAGGAAGAAAGAATGTCAAACAAACTTGAAAAAACTCAAAATTGGCCATTATGTTCAGTGGTAACCAGTTACTGCATATCTGCTAACCAGTTACTTGCTTGAAAATCAGCGTTTTTGGTGAAAATTGAACTGAGTAACCGGTTACAGCATATCTGCTAACCGGTTACCACTGAAACAGTGGCAAAAATAACAACAAAAACATCTTTTCAAAAGTGGTTTTCAACACCTAATGACTTATGTCAAACACCACATGCTAGGGCATGAATTTGTGCACTAAAATTACATCATTTAAGAGCAATTAAACCCAAATTACAAGCATTAATCATGGAGATTAAAGATCAAGCAATTACATGATAAATTAAACCGAAAACGATCGAAATTACATCGTAAACGCGCGGAAATGGTCAAAACGATAAATTAAGTGAGAATCGACCAACCTACAAGCCGGAGGTTTGGCTTGGTAATTGTTGCAAGTGAAATGTGATGAAGATAAGTGAAGAAAACCAGAGAAAACCATAGATTCCTACACTTGCACCTCGAACCGTAGCGAAACCGATAAAAATGCGATAAAAGCTCCAAAATCACATTTGCACTGAAGAAGCTTGAAACAAACACTTGAGATGAATTCAAAAGCTTATAGAACTCCAGAAACTCAAGTATAATTGTAAAATGATGAAGATAATCAAAGAAAACCAGAGATTCTTCAATTGCACTTCGAATCGTAGCGAAACCGAGCAATATTCGACGAAAACTCCTAAATGCGAATTATCACCAAAGAAACTTGAAATAATTACTCGAGATGAATCCAAAAGCTACTGGAGCTCCACAAAATCCTGTAGAATGGAATTATGATGAAGGTTAAGCTCAAGAAAAAGCACTTTCAAGGTGAAAGTATCTTTTCTTCTATGATGAATTAAGAGCTTTAGTGTGAGTTGGTGAAGAAGATGAAGTGAAATATCAGAAAAGTGCAGAGAGAAATGAGAGAACTGAGAATGAAGTGTGAATTTGTGTGAATGATTGTGGAGGAGTTGCAAAATGGTGAAGCTTGGCTTAAATAGACTTTTGGTTTGGAGTTGCTAGGATTGGGATTAGGTTAGGAGTTAGCTTTGGAGCTAGCTTGGGAGTTAGTTACACTTGACTCATGGAGTTGGTGGTTAACTCAGTTAGTTAGGTAGTTAACTCGGTTATGATCTCAATGCAAGGTTTGAATCAATGGCTCTTATGCTTGGAAGTGAAGCAACATGGTGGTCTTTATTCAAAGTGATGCATTGGAATAAATATAAGGGAAGTGTCTTGAACAAGCTTGAACTGTCTAGAACCTTCCACACATTGCTAGAACAAAGTGGAATCAAAGACCAAAGAGAGTGCATGGCTGTTGTCTCAAAAATGCAGCAAAATCTGTAACATTGTACAGAGTAACCGGTTACAGCATATCTGCTAACCGGTTACTTGCTTGAAAACATGCGTTTCTGATGAAATTTACACTGAGTAACCGTTTAGCAGATATACTGTAACTGGTTACTTCAGCCAAATTTCCACAAATTTGCTGAAAAATGATGCTGAAGTCCCGGTTTCGATTTTCCACCTCTTGTTTTGATGAGTAAACATGGAAACCTTTATTTTGAGCTTGTTTTGGTGATGAAATGACCTTGTGAGGATGTGATTAACCGAGCTTGGAAAACCTGAACAATCCTGCAACAAAATCACTGAGAAAAAGTGTGAATGCGTATCCCGACGATGCTAATGCAAAAAAGAAAAAAGGAGGTCAAATTTCGGGTTACGATAGTAAGATATAAGCGGTTGGTCGGAGTTGTAATTGTTATTTTCCGTGAGTTCATGGTATTGGATTTGGACTCCGTGAGAGTGGTACCAGTTGTGTGCAGTCGTATTTTACCCAGAGAAGGAAAATTGAGAGTTATCTTTCCAAGTACGAGTGGGAATTGGATCGTTTATGGAACAAAACGATTAAGAAAACTTAGAAGTTAACCCAATATTGGAATAAGAGTATAATTAAGGATGTAAAGTTTGTTAAATTGTGAAAATAAGATTTTGGTCTGTGAAGTAGGATGTAAGTAAAGTTAAGTATGGATCTAAGGCAGTTATACAAGTTGCAGTTGTTGTCGAGTAGAGGAAATTAGGGGCGAATTTCAATTTAAGGGGGGGGAGCGTGTAACACCCCATATTATTTAAATGCTCAATTGGATATCAGATGATATCAGATGAATATCTATGTGCTCTATCTTTGGTTAATTGGATTAATGGAATCCTCTAAGTACTTTAAGTATTGATAATTGGGATCAATAGAGCAACTAGTGAACTCTGATGAGATCAATTATATTATTTAAGAGACGGATTAATCATTATTAGTTCGAGAAAGGATTTTAAGGTAACTCTAATAATTGATCAATTGGTGTTAGTCGATAAAATATCAATTGGAGGTATTTTCCCTGTTGGATTATATTATATAAAATTAGTTTATATATATATATATATATTTGGAAATATAAAATTAGTTTATATATTTATATAAATATATATATATATATATATATATATATATATGTATTTGGAAATAAAATTAGTTTATATATATATATATATATATATATATATATATATATATATATATATATATATATATATATATATATATATATATATATATATATATATATATATTTGGAAAGAGAAAGAAAAAGATAGAAAAGAAGAAGAGGAAATGGAGAGAAAGAAGAGAAAGAGAGAAAGTGGGAAAGATAAAGAAGAGAAACTCGTGGATCATCATCATCTTCTTCAAACTCCTATTTGATTATCAGGTGGAAAATAAAGGAAAGTATTGATTTCGATACCCGATTAAATGAATCGGAGGGAACCCGAAAATGATGCTTTATGTGATGTACTATTAAATGGTAATGTGAGACCATGATTTTAACCAAGGATGCTTGGTAGAGGATAGTAGTGACTTGTGTGCCTTAAAATGTGTGTGAACTACTATGTGGTCTATGTTTGACTTGTTATGCTATCATGTGTGTTTATGTAATTCTATTATGCAATTGTAATATGCCTTGCCTAATATTAATGTTAAACATGTTGAAATATTATGCATGCTTAAAATGAATTAGGAAGAGTGAGAAAACTTACCCCAAACAAATGGTATGATCCTAGAGATGTAACTAAGTCTTGGTAAAGGTTTGAATGACAATGCTTAGACATCGATACTAGAAGAGTGTTTTGTTAAGTAGTTGTTGGTTGAGGATTGTAATTCCTCCATCTTGTTATTATCACTTAATAAATATCGTGACTCGTGTTTAATCCTCTTGTGCGGGATGGCCGGGGAGAAGTATTTATTAAGTAAGTAACCGTGACCCGTGTTGAAGTGCTCCTTGTGTGGGTTGGCCGGGGAGAAGTTACTTAATGTTTGTAGGCTATCCCTTAATAAATAACGTGACCCGCGTTGAAGTGCTCCTGGTGTGGGCTGGCCGGGGAGAAGTATTTATTAAGTAAGTAACCGTGACAAACGTTGAAGTGCTCCTGGTGTGGGCTGGCTGGGGAGAAGTTACTTAGTGGTTGGTACCGTGACCCGTGTTGAATTGCTCCTTGTGTGGGTTGGCCGGGGAGAAGTACCATTGGTAGATAACCGTGACCCGCGTTGAATTGCTCCTTGTGTGGGCCGGCTAGGGAGAAGTTATCTACGTTAAGGATCTGTGACCCGTGTTGTAGTGCCTTATATAGGCTGGCCGGGGAGGAAATTCCTTAACTAGTTTTTCGTTTTGTGAATTGTACGATTATTTCTCTAGTCTGAAATGTTTGAACTACAAGGATCCATGACTCGTTCCTACTTCTAGACGTAGAAGCGGACGGGAAAAGGGGATGCTTTGGCAAGGTTATCGACTAGCGATATTTTGAGTTGGTGAACTCATGGCATGTTTCCATATAGTGTGAGATTGTGAACTCAAGGTCTAGTTCCCTTCCCCCGACTTGAGTTAGGCTAATATAGAATCTTGTAAAGCCGAGATAATCCATAAGATAGGGAACTCAATGAAATTCGATGTATCTCACCCCACTATTGTTGATTATTTTCAGGAGGTATTTGCAGGTTTGATTTACAAGTGGAGCTATGCTTGGATGTTTCAAGAGAAGCTTAGTTGAGCTTATTCTGTTGTGTATTATTTTGTTGTATACAATTGAGGATATTGTATATTAATCTTAGTTTTTATATTTTGGCTAGTTTCCATGTCTTGTACCATAGATTGTATTATGTTTTTAGAATGGTCAAGTATGTGAATTACGCCAATAGGCACTTATGATGGTGTTAGTACCAAATAAAACACTTGTATGGTATTATTCTAGATAAATATTATACAGGGCGTTACATTTATGATCCTACACCTCTCTTCCCATTTCAACATTCTTCAATTGTAGTGTTTTGGATTCTCCAATAATTTTGAAGCTCCAACTTGTTGGAAAACTTGATGTGAATTTGAAAGGGCCATCCGATTAATTAATGGAAGTCAATTCTATTTGTTTATGTGGAAATTAAATAATTAATATTAATAAATTATTAATTAATAATTATAATTAGTCACTCATCAAAACCTAGTCTTAACCTAGTTTTGATTGAATAACTCCCTCTCACTTTTTTCTCTCAACTCTCCCACTATTTTCTCTCCACTCTTCCACTATTTTCTCTCCATCATATATGTTCCTTGGATATAACTTGAATCTCTCGTATCATCAATAAAATAGTAACATGCTTTGACTCATTTTTTGATACCAACATTTTTAAAATTTCATGTTTATTAATTTTTAACCATTTTTTCTAGCTTGACAGTTGACTGCAAAATTTCATTCAGTCTCTTGCTTTTTAGTGTTACTCTTACTTCAATTTTCATATACTCTTCTTTCCAAGACTGTTTGAAGGTAAATAATTACACTTCATCTCTTTTTATAAAAATTTTATGATATATATTTTTGTTTACTAATAATAATTATTTTTCATATTTTTCATTAATATTTCTTATTTTGTATATGCAGACGTACATAATCTATACCGGATACAAGAAAGATGAAATTTCAGCATTGCTTCTGTAATACCCCGTAATTTATTTTTGCTCTGAATAATATTAGTATGATCAATTGGGTTCCGGTGTACTCTGAAAAATTATCTGTTAAGATAATTAGGGTAACTGATGAGCTCCGAACAAATCAAATTAATAATTATCTGACTCTGAGGTTTTAGCATTTGGTGCTATAGAGAGATTTTGGACATCTAGTAGTGTTACTAATTAATTGATATTTTCTATATCTTTTCTTTCCATCACTTGTGCCAAAGTTAGAAACAAAAGTTGGAAAGATAGAGAGAAGAAGTAGAGAGAAGGTAGAGCAAAAAGGAAAAGAGAAAGAAAAACCTAGAAGTTGAAGAACAACTTGGATCATCATCTCTTCTTCATCAAATCAACCCAACATCTTCTCCATCTTCTTCATCTTGTTGTTGGTGAGTTCTAGTTAGAACCCTAAGTATAGAAACTTAGGTTAGAACTTGGATAAAAATGGTGGAATTGGATTAATCATGCTAAATGTTGTTTGCTATGGTTAAGATATGAAATAGAACACATAAGATGATTGGGTTCTGTGAGAAATTAATGTTTGATACTTGCTATTATGATGAGCTATGTGTTAATGAGTTTCCATTGGATTTCATGTTGAAAATAACAGGATTTTAACCTCTAGTTCAGTGGTAACCGGTTACTCGATTTGTGAATCATTTTATCGGTCTTACAAGAGAGGCAACTTTTGCTAAGCTAAGCAAGTGTGAGTTTTGGATGTTAGAGGTTAGTTTTCTTGGTCATGTCTTATCTATTCTCGTAATTCTCAAGAGCACGAAGAGCATTTAAGAATCATTTTATCGGTCTTACAAGAGAGGAAATTTTTGCTAAGCTAAGTAAGTGTGAGTTTTGGATGTTAGAGGTTAGTTTTCTTGGTCATGCCATGTCTCAAAGAGGTGTGGCGGTAGATCCATCAAAATTAGAAGAAGTGATTAATTGGGAGAGACCGAAGAATGTTTCCGAAGTTAGAAGTTTCTTGGGACTGGCAAGTTATTATAGAAGGTTTATCAAGGGCTTTTCTCAATTAGCTTTACCAATGACTAAACTTACTCGAAAGGATTGTCCTTATGAGTGGGATTCGGCTTGTGAATGAAGTTTTATAAGTCTAAAAGAAAGATTGAAGACTGCTCCTGTTTTGATCATTCCTGATCCTAGCAAGTCGTATGAGGTATTTTGTGATGCATCAAAGATGGGATTAGGAGGTCTGTTAATGCAAGATAGTCACGTGGTAGCTTATGCCTCTCGACAAATTAAAAGTTCACGAAGAGAATTATCCAACGCACGATTTGGAATTGGCGGCAGTTGTGTTTACACTGAAAGTGTGGCGTCATTATTTGTATGGGGTACGTTTTGAGATGTTCAGCGACACAAGAGTTTAAAGTATCTATTTGACCAAAAAGAGTTGAACATGCGTCAAAGGAGATGAATGGAATATTTTGGAACTAAAGTACCATCCGAGGAAAGTGAATAAAGTGGCAGATGCATTAAGCCGAAAAGTGTTGCATAATGCCGAGTTGATGATGTTAGAGTATACCTTATTGGAAAAGTTTCGAGATCTTAATCTCCAATTTGTTTGGACTCCTAATGGTGTGATTATGGTAAATTTGAATGTCAATTCTACTCTTAGGGAGGAAATTCAACAAGGACAAGTGTTGGATGAAAAGTTACAAGAATTGTTAGTTCAACCGGGTTTCGTGCGAGCTACCGATGGAGTTATTCTGTTTAACCAAAGGATTTATGTTCCGGATGATGCGTTGTTAAAAAGAAGAATTTTGGAGGAAGCGCATAAGAGTTCTTTTACTATACACCCTGGATCTTTGAAAATGTATCAAGACTTAAGGAGGGAAAATTGGTGGTCCGGTATGAAAAGAGATATTGCGGTGTATGTATCGGAGTGTGCGGTATGCCAACAGGTAAAGATTGAACACCAAAGACCGGGTGGCTTATTACAACTGTTAGAAATTCCGATATGGAAGTGGGATAGTATTCCTATGGACTTTGCAGTTAGATTACCCCGTACACAAGGTGATTATGATTATATTTGGGTAATTGTGGATCGGTTGACGAAATCTGCGCATTTCTTAGTCGTAAAGACTACTTATAAGGCAAGTCATCTTGCAAGGTTGTTTATTTCGGAGATTGTGAGGTTGCATGGTATACCCTCTAGTATTGTGTCCGAAAGAGACCCAAAGTTTACTTCAAGATTTTGGAGAGCCTTTCAACAAGCTATGGGAACAAAGTTGTGTTTGAGTACATCGAATCATCCGCAAACGGATGGTCAGACGGAACGGAAAATACAAACAATGGAAGATATATTAAGTGCTTGTGTACTTGGAAGTGGAGGAAATTGGATAGAACTTTTACCGTTAATTGATTTTTCGTACAATAATAGCTATCATGCAAGTATTGGTATAGCCCCGTACGAGGCATTATATGGAAGGAAATGTAGCACGCCTTTGTGTTGGGCGGAAGTTGGCGAAGATAGAATTTTGGGACCCGAGATTATCCAAGAGACTACGAAAAAGATTAGAATGATCCGTGATAAAGTTAAACAAGCACAAAATCGTCATAAGAGTTATTCGGATAACCGTAGGATACCTTTAGAGTTCGATGAAAGTGATCATGTGTTTTTGAAAGTTACTCCGAGATTGAGGTTGAAAGGACTGTTTAAGTCGCGGAAGTTATGTCCGAGATACGTGGGACCGTATCAAATTTTAGAAAGGATTTGTGAAGTAGCTTACAGATTAGCCCTACCGCCTTCTATGTTAGAAATGCATGATATCTTTCATGTGTCTCAACTCAGGAAGTTTATTCCAGATCCTCTTCAGCCAATTCTAGCCGATACGATTGAGATAGAGGCAGATTTGACGTTTGAACCTCAACCAAGTCGTATCACAGGAAGAGAAACTAAGATACTAAGGAATAAAGAGATTCCTCTAGTGAAGGTTCAGTGGGATGTGACGCATCCAGGTGATGCAACTTGGGAACTAGAATCAGAGATGCGAGTTGTTTACCCACATCTTTTCAGGTAATCTTTAAATTCGTGGACGAATTTCTATTTAAGGAGGGGATGATGTAATACCCCATAATTTATTTTTTCTCTGGATAATATTAGTATGATCAACTGGGTTCCGGTGTACTCTGAGAAATTATCTGTTAAGATAATTAGGGTAACTGATGAGCTCAGAACAAATTAAATTAATAATTATCTAACTCTGAGGTTTTAGCATTTGGTGCTATAGAGAGATTTTGGACATTTAGTAGTGTTACTAATTAATTGATATTCTCTATATCTTTTCTTTCCATCACTTGTGCCAAAGTTAGAAACAAAAGATGGAAAGATAGAGAGAAGAAGTGGAGAGAAGGGAGAGCAAAGAGGAAAAGAGAAAGAAAAACCTAGAAGTTGAAGAACAACTTGGATCATCATCTCTTCTTCATCAAATCAACCCAACATCTTCTCCATCTTCCTCATCTTGTTGTTGGTTAGTTCTAGTTAGAACCCTAAGTATAGAAACTTAGGTTAGAACTTGGATAAAAATGGTGGAATTGGATTAATCATGCTAAATGTTGTTTGCTATGGTTAAGATATGAAATAGAATACATAAGATGATTGGGTTATGTGAGAAATTGATGTTTGATACTTGCTATTATGAGGAGCTATGTGTTAATGAGTTTCCATTGAGTTTCATGTTGAAAATAACAGGTTTTTGACCTTTAGTTCAGTGGTAACCGGTTACTCGATTTGTGGTAACCGTTTACTTGCAGAAAAATTACAATTTTACGCAGAAAATGAACTGAGTAACCGGTTACTCATTTTGAGGTAGCCGGTTACCCTACTGGATTTTGGCTACTGTCTGCGCAGGAAGAATGCGTAACCGGTTACCACTATTGTGTTTTTGGAAAATGTCTTAAAAATAATATCTTTTGGATCGTAATTCCGATCGAGGCGTAGTGATAGCCGTTGTAAAGCTATGAAAATATCCTACGTGATAAAGGTGAAAAATATTGTTTTCGATACCCGATTAAATAAATCGGAGGGAAACTAAAGGTGATGTAACTTGTGATTGAATTATTATATGTAATTCTAAAATGAAATTGTAATATGCTTTGTCTAATATTGTTGTTAAACATGATTGAGAGAGTATGCATGTTAAAATATGGAATAGAAAGAGTGAGGAAACCTTACCATTAATCTATATTAGAACCTAGTAATGTGTCTAGGGACTTGATAGATAACTAAATTGACGACACTCGTGCATAAGAGGACGAGGCGTGTGTCCAATACCAAATGGTATAGAAAGAATAAGACACTAGTATGGAACATGTGTAACTATGGTGATTATTGAGAAAAGGCAAAAGAGGCCTAAAGGCTAGTGTGGCCTAGAATTATTGAATACAATTATGGTTCTATGTAAAATCACGAAAGCGTAACCATTCCCCATTATGTGTCGTTTCATGAGTAACGAGCTCCTATGGAATGAATGCACGATTACTTGGTAAGTTTGATTCCCAATGTTATAGTACGAATGGAGCCTACGGGTAAAGAGACTTGTAATGGTGAAAGGGACCGTGTAAAGTGACGAATTAAGGTGATAATGTGTCCCTTAGTTTCGAATCCATTTCGTATGCCAAGTAATCTTCGAGGATCCATGACTCGTTCCGACTTCTAGACGTAGAAGAGGACGGGAAAAAGGGATGCCTTGATAGGATTGACGATAGTGATAACTTTTGAGTTAACGGACTCAATAACGTGTTTCCATATAGTCACTACGCCAAAATTACTCTTTGGCAGCACTACATAGGCAGCGCTTTATTACAAAAGCGCTGCTATAAGTTAAAAAATTTAGAAAACACGGAAACTATTCACTTAGAAAAATAAAATCCCGACTAAATATAAGACCTTAGACAGACCTTTTGAGAAAAGCGCTTTCTAAGGTCTTATAAATTAAAAAAAAAATTAAAGGAAAATATTAGACAGCGCTTTCCTTAAAAGCGTTGTCTAAGGTCTTATAAATTAAAAAATATATATAAGACCTGAGACAGCGCTTTTGAGGAAAGCGCTTTCTAAGGTCTTATAAATTTAAAAAAAAAATTAAAGTAAAATATTAGACAGCGCTTTACTCAAAAGCGCTGTCTAAGGTCTTATAAATTAAAAAAAATAAAATCAAAAGCGCTGTCTAAGGCCCACCTTAGACAACGCTTTCATTCAAAGCGCTGTCTAAGGTCTTTTTAATTAAAATAAAATTTGAAACGGTATCAGTATTAATACTGATACCGTTTCAATTTTCATTTCATTCTTTCCCTCTTTCCCTCTCTTTCTGCGAACAAGAACGAACCAGCTGAAACCACCGCCGTCGTCGTCCGTCCTTTCACCGCCGTCGTCCGTCCTTTCTCGCTGTCGTCCTTCCTACATTATCCTCCACCATCCTCCACCGTACTCCACCGTGCTCCACTTGTCCGGTAAGAGTTTTTCTTTTTATGTTAGAAGTGAGTTTCATATTTTTCTGTTAGGTTTTCTGTTAGGTTTTGTTATGACTTAGGTTAGTTTAGGTTAGTGTTATTGTAGTTTAGGTTAGTTTAGGTTAGTGTTAATGTTGCTCTACATTGTTATTGCTATATAATGTGTTAGTTTAGTTTAGGTTAGTTAAGGTTAGTGTTAGTGTTAGTGTTAATATTGCTCATTATTTTAATATTGTAAATCCTTGATGTTGTTGTTCTAAAGAAATATATTGTAAATCCTTAAGTCATAAATTTCCTCCTTTTGGTTTTGATTTCTATTAATTACTAATGGAAATTAATAATTGTTATTGCTATATAATGTGTTAGTTTAGTTTATGTTAGTTTAGGTTAGTGTTAGTGTTAGTGTTAATATTGCTCATTCAATGTTATATATTATGTCATATTATATTTGATATCCTTGATTTCCTTGATTTCTTTATCCTTGATTTCTTTATTATATTTGTTATATATTATGTCATATTATATTTGTTATATAATATATTTGATATCCTTGATTTCTTTATTACAGGTTAGATGGCTACTAACGATGATCACCCACATGATGATGATCACCCACATAATGATGATTACCCACATGATGATGATCCTATTCAGGATGAAAGTCAAAAATCTATGGAAGAAGAGATTAAAAGAGGAATAACCTTTATGAAGAAAGTGATCTGTGCTAGAGATCAAGGCATCATTTTAGATGTGCATTGGAGCCCTTCAGGCACTCTTGTTGAGCCTAACAGTCATACCTTGACAAGTATCATTGGTGCACTTGTAAGGAATGCGATTCCTATTACTTGTGATGATTGGAGAAACAAACAGTTGAAGGAAGTCAAAGAAAAAAATTGGAATGAGATAAAGGTACCATAATTATGTCTTTAATTATGCCAACTAATCATGTATTTTAAATTATTTGTACTAACCAATGTGTATGGTTTTTTTAGAGGTGCTTCAACGTTGAGGAAGAAAGAAAAACTTATTTGATGAGATTGGCAGGGAAGCTCCTAAGAGGGTTTAGGACATATTTAAACCGCACCTTTCTTAAGGATGCTGAAGGTAACTTTGTTGATGCAGAGTATCCATCTAAATATGCAAGTTTGATTTCACCACAAGAATGGGTAACGTTTAAAGCCAAACGACAAACCCCGACATTTAAGAGTTTAAGTGCAATTAATCGGGAAAGAGCATCAGCTCCCTAGTATCGATACAGGAAAGGACGTGTTGGATATGGACGTTTGGAGCAATCTTTGGTAAGTATCAATAAATTGCAATGATATAATAATTGTTCATCATGAGTTATATTTGATCATATTATTTGGCTTTATATGTAGTTACAAAAGGTGAATAGCTTTGAAACATCTCTTCCTGCACATGTCTTGTGGAAGGAAGCCCGTGTGGGCAAGTCTGGAGTTGTTGCAGAAGAGGTTCTACAAGTATTTGAGAAATGTGTAAGTAAAACAATATTTCTTTAATTAAATCAAAACTTTATTAACAAATATTTGACAAATATTCGATATTCATCTGATTTTCAGGAGGCGTTATCTCAGTCTGTATCTCTAGATGATTCCAGGAGCATACTTAGTCGGGCATTAGATGTCCCTGAGTATTCTGGTCGGGTGAGGGGTAAGGGATTTGGGATCACTCCGACCTCCTTGAATATTAAAAAAGGAAAGGCTCCTAGTAATACAGAACTTCAAGCTAAATTGGAAGCACTGGAAGCTGAAGTTCGGGAATTAAGAAAGGAGAAAGAAAGGGATAACGCTTCAGGTTTTAGAGATGGATCGGAGAAAGATAGTATCAACTGCAGCTTTCGACCGAATATTCCAGAGGTAATTATATATATTTTTATGAAATTAAATTAGTAGCTTAAATTATTTAAATGACATATATACACATTAACAATGTCATATTTATTTTTGGTTTTAGGGCGTTTCCCATTGTCAGCTCTTCTTATCTTCACCAACTTATCGGAAGGTTGGCAAGGGAAAAGTGTATAACACTTCGGTAGAATTATTTCACAATAACCCACTCCCTACTGGATGCATGAAAGTATCGGTTGATATTGCTACAGAGGCGGGTGCATTATTACCCTATCCTGACGATGTTTCGGATGCAACATTGGTGGGAGATGCTATAGGGTCGTATGTTGCATGGCCGTCAAACCTCATACTCGTAGGATATGAGGTATGCTTAAAACCGTTATGAACCTTTGTTAACCTTAATGTGTAGATTCAAAGATTTTACGAGCATTTTATTTTCATTTTTTACATGGTAATGTTATTTAGACTCCAACAAGATCCAAAACAAAGGATAAGGGGATTCCGGAGCATACCAAGTCCGTTGTCTCAAAAAAAGAGGTACATCACAATTATATGATATTTATGCATGGAAAATGTTAAATTGGATATCTTATACTTCATCTAACAAATTATATGATATATAGCTGCCTGGTAAAGAGATTAGCAACGTTTCAACACAGAAAAATGTTGGTGCTAAGAAGAACAGGGCTAGAAAACAACCTATCTCCAAGTTTAGGTCGTGCCTTCAGACGTTTCTACAATTGACAGATATTTCGACCGGAGGTGTTCGTCTTATACATATGGAGAAAGGTATATATGGCTTTGAACATGAACAAAATATTGGTAATGAAGACTTCGAGCAAGTTTTCAATCATGAAGAATTGGGCGTCAGTGTTGTCAATACATACATGAGGTATATATCCGATCTACTTTGGTATATTAATTGTACAACTTATTTACTTTATGTTTCAAATGAATAGTCTAATGTTAATAATGTTTTTATTTAAGGTTTCTGTATGATAAAGTTATGCGCCCACGTGGATTGTAGCAAAGATTTGCATTCTTATGCCCCGCGTCTGTCAACTTATCCTTAATAATAAATAAACCAGATGAGGTCCTGGCGTATGTACGCGACGTCTTTATTGACAACCAAGAAACGAAAAAGTTGTTCCTTTTACCGTTTAATACTGGGTTAGATTTTCATTCTAAATTCATCTATTATAGTTTTTTTTGTATTTTGACGTCGTGTAGAAAGTTTCCATCTAACACTTGTTTAATCTTACAGTGGACATTGGTTGTTGGTCGCAATTAATCCTAGCAGAGAAGTGATGTATTATCTGGATTCGTTAGGAAATGATTGGACAACATACCCGGATATGAAGAAATGTATTGACACGTAAATGAGATTGTTCTAAATATGAATGTGTATATTTATTTGTTTGTTTATTTATTTATGTGAATTGTTCTAAATATTCATTTATATTTTATTAGCGTTATACAAGCTTTCCGAGCACTACGAGATGGCCAAGTACCAAAGAGGAGAGTCAACCCCATTACATGGAATAGAGTGAAGGTATATTAATTATCACATGTTTTATTATATATTAGTGATGCTACTTGATAAAACTTAGGATTTATCCATATTTTCTTTTCATTTGTAGTGTCCTCGGCAACGTAATGAAATAGATTGCGGATATTTCATGTTGAGGTTTATGAGAGACACTCTTATTTTGGATCGAATAGAGATTCCATCCGATGTATGTATTTCTAAATTATGAGTTATTTTAATATTTAACACATATCTCTCATATAATGAAATAGTTAAAACTAAATCAAACTATGTTATATTATTATGTAGTACTTTGAAGAATGCAAGTGTGCTCATTACTCAATTTCTCAATTGGATGAAATTAAAGAGGACTGGTGTCAATACATTATGGAGCTCGGAGTTTTATCAGGTATAATATTGTACTCTTACTTTAATTGATGAGAATTTAAATATGTGTAACTTTCTAACTATAGACATTGTTGATGTATTCTTTTAATTGAATTACAATCTTTGTGTTCTTTCAGGACCTATGTAGATTTGAAGCAATGCTTTGGTTGGATGCAAAAGTACTAGTATAAGTAATATGTACATTTGTCTATATATATATATATATATATATATATATATATATATATATATATATTGGTTTGAATTGCCAATTGTTTTGGATATATAATTTTGGTGTAAATTGGTACATTTAAATAGGCCAAATTGGATTGAATTGAATCTCCAAATTGTGGTATTTTTCTGAAAAAAAAATGGTTGAAAAACAGGTCAAATTCTGGTTGAAAAACCTGGTAAAAATTGTGGTTTAAAAAAATTTATATAAAAATTTTCGTATACCTTAGACAGCGCTTTACACTAAAAGCGCTGTCTAAGGTGAGGCTTAGAAAGCGCTTTCACCAAAAGCGCTGTTTAAGGTATGCCTAAAAAAGTTCAAAAAGGTGGGGCTTAGAAAGCGCTTTCACCAAAAGCGCTGTCTAAGGTATACCTAAAAAGTTCAAAAAGGTGGATCTTAGACAGCGCTTTTTGTGAAAATATACCACCCTTTAGACAGCGCTTTTGGTATTACCCAAAGCGCTGTCTAAACCTTTAGCAGCGCAGGTTTATACGGCGCTTAAAAGCGCTGTTTAAGGCCAAAAAAGCGCTGTCTAAGGTCTTGTTTGGCGTAGTGAGTGTGAACTATTGAACTCATGGTCATTTCCCTTCCCCTTGACTTGGGTTTGGATGATAGAAACTTGTAAAGCCGAGAGAATCTATAAGATAGGGAACTCACTGAGATTTAATATCTCACCCCATGTTGTTGATTATATTACAAGTGCTTTAGGTTCCGCGAAGGGTAAGGATAAGGCCGTTTGATTATCCTTACTTATCTTGGCTTTTTGGGATGGCCAGACTTCCGTTGTTGGAAATTATTTTGAGATTATTGTATTAATCTAGTTCTTAGTGCATTGGAACATCTTGTATATATATTGCCATAGATTTTTTGTATGTTGTATTTTGGGCATGTATATGTACAATGTGTTAACTAGGAACTTATGATATTTCAATACCAAAACTTGGATTCATGTATAATATTTATGCTTTGATGTATGATGTTATATATGGGTGTTATAGCTTCATTACAAATATATGTTGCAACAAGCTTCTGATAGGTTGCATATTTATGTTAATGTTTTTAAATTACAGTGCCATATATTAGCATTTTTCTTTTATTAGAATAAAGCGTCGTTAAGCAAGTGTCATTTACTTTATGATATATTTATTTTGTACACATTGTTTTTATGTACAATTTTAACAGCCAAGAGCCCAAATCTATACTACATTATTACAAACCCAGTTTGGGTGGCTTTGTAGCAAAACTAACCAAGGCAGAAGTGGATAGAATGACAGGTGTGTAGTCACGAATTTTAAAATTTGAAAACCAAATGATATTTATACTTTATACTAATAATTGTATGTTTAATTACGAAAATTGATATTGTAATACCCCATATTATTTAAGTGCTCAATTGGACATCTGGAGAGATCAATTATTTTATTAAAAAGACATATTGATATTTATTGGACCAAGAGAGTATTTTAAGGTAACTCTAATTGTGAAGTGATTTTGGACGTTGAAAGATTTATGAAAAGATAAATTGTCGATGAGTGCATGAAGTTAAGGAATCACCGATTTACCTCACGAGGATGTGATGAGTGTTTGTTGTCCTAGACCAAGATAAGGTGTTACGGTTTTGTTGTGTGACTCAGTAGAGGAATATGGAATGGTACATTCTTGCCGGAAGTAAGATGCGACTAAGTGAACTGTATGGAACAACATATGAGTTATAGAAAAAGAAAAGTTAGAAGTTAACTCCATATTAGAACAAGAGTATAACTAAGGACGTGAAGTTGGATAATTCGTGAAGATACGGATTTTTGGTCTGTGGAATCAAGTTGGAATTGGAGTACGTCAGAAACTTTAACGGAAGTAAAGATAAGTGTGAATCTAAGACTGATGCAAGTTATGGTTATTGTTGAGCGAAAGAAATTCAGGGGCGAATTTCAATTTAAGGGGGGGAGAGTGTAATACCCCATGTTATTTAAGTGCTCAATTGGACATCTGAAGAGATCAATTATTTTATTAAAAAGTCAGATTGATATTTATTAGACCAAGAGAGTATTTTAAGGTAACTCTAATAATTGATCAATTTGGGTTGAGATGACAAAATATCAATTGGAGATGTTTTACCCTATTGGATTATATTATATAATAAGTATTATATTTATATATATATATATATATATTGAAAAGAGAAAGAAATAGAAAGTGGGTGAGAAGAAGAAGAAGAAAACAGAGGAAAGAAGAAAGGAAGAGGAAAGAAGAGAAAGAGGAAGAAAGATGGGAAGAAGATTTGATCATGGTTCATCATCTTCTTCAAACTCCTCTCCGATTGTCAGGTGGGTTCTAGTTAGAAACTCTAAGTTCTAGAAATAGATATTTGGAACTTAGGTTAGAAATTGAGAGAAAATGATTAAATGGATAAATCAAGAAATCTAACTGTTGAAAATCGATATAAATTGCGTAGTATGATCGTAATATGCATGTGATGATTTGATAATACTTGTTTTGTGATTTGGAACTGATTTGGGGTGGAAAGGGTGAGTTTTGGAGATTTTGGACCCCTAAAAATGCAGGAACAAAATTCTGGTTCTGATGCGATTCATCAGGCGAATCAGGTTTCGCCAAGCGAATCAGGTCTCGCCGCAGCTTCGTCGGGCAAAGCACTTGCGAAGAGGAATTCGCCAGGCGAAATCCTAAGTCGCCAGGAGAAAATGAAGAGACAGAAATGTGTTGGCTACTGGAATTTGGGTTTTTCTCTAAAATGAGGTTTCGCCACTGATTCGTCGGGCGAAGCGCTCGCGAAGAGGGAATTCTCCAGGCGAGGTACTGGTGAAGTGGGATTCGCCAGGCGAAATCCTTGCTCGCCAGGCGAATCTAGAAGTTTTCCAATATTTTTCTTTTCTTCAAAAATCCATAACTTTTGATCCGTAACTCGGAACAAGGCGTTCTTGGTGTCATTGAAAGAAAGTAGTGTTATGTGGTATGTTGAAATCCATATTTTTTGGATCGTAAATCCGATCGAGGCATAATTACAGCCGTTGTAAAGCTGTGGAAATATCCTACGGGATAAAAGTGAAAAGTATTGATTTTGATACCTGATTAAATGAGTCGGAGGGAACCCAAAAGTGATGTTTTATGTGATGTGCTATTAAATGGTAATGTGAGACCGTGATTTTAACCACGGATGCTTGGTAGAGGATAGTAGTGGCTTGTGTGCCTTAAAATGTGTGTGAACTACTATGTGGTTTATTTTTGACATGTTATGCTATCATGTGTGTCTTATGATTGATATTGTAATATGCTTGTCTAATCTTGTTGTTGAACATAATTGAGAAATTTACATGCTTAAAATGAATTAGGAAGAGTGAGAAAACTTACCCCAAACAAATGACATGATCCTAGAGATGTAACTAGGTCTTAATAAAGGTTCGAATGGCAATGGTTAGACATCGATACTAGAGGAGTGTTTTGTTTAGTAGTTGTTGGTTGAGGATTGTAATTCCTCCGGTTTGTTGTTATCCCTTAATAAATACCGTGACCCGTGCTCCTGGTGTGGGCTGGCCAGGGAGAAGTATTTATTAAGTAAGTAACTGTGACCCATACTGAAGTGCTCCTTGTGTGGGCTGGCTGGGGAGAAGTTACTTAGTGTTTGTAGTCTATCCCTTAATAAATACCGTGACCCGCGTTGAAGTGCTCCTGGTGTGGGCTGGCCGGGGAGAAGTTACTTAGTGGTTGGTACCGTACCCGTGTTGAAGTACTCCTTGTGTGGGCTTCCCGGGGAGAAGTACCATTTGTAGATAACCGTGACCCGTGTTGTATTGCCTTGTGTGGGCTGGCCGGGGAGAAGTTATCTACGTTAAGGATCCGTGATCCGTGTTGTAGTGCCTTGTATAGGTTGGTCGGGGAGAAGATTCCTTAACTAGTTTTTCGTTTTGTGAATTTTACTATTGTTCTCTAGTCAAAAATGTCTGAACCGCATGGATTCATGACTCGTTCCTACTTCTAGAAGTAGAAGCGGACAGGAAAAGGGGATGCCTTGATAAGGTTATCGACTAGCGATATTTTGAGTTGGTGAACTCATGGCATGTTTCCACATAGTGTGAGATTGTGAACTCAAGGTCTAGTTCCCTTCCCCTTGAGTTTAGTTAGATAAGATAGAACCTTTTAAAGCCGAGAGAATCTATAAGATAGGGAACTCACTGAGATTTGATGTATCTCACCCCACTATTGTTGATTATTTTCAGGAGGTATTTGTAGTTTTGGTTTACTAGTGGAGCTATGCTTGGATGTTTCAAGAGAAGCTTAGTTTAGCTTATTTCTGCTATGTAATCTATTGTTGTATACAATTGAGGATATTGTATATTGATCTCAGTTTTTATTGTTTTGGCTAATTTCCATGTCTTGTACCATAGATTGTATTATGTTGTTAGAATGGTTAAGTATGTGAATTACGCCATTAGGCACTTATGATGGTGTCAGTACCAAATAAAAAATGCTTGTATTGTATTATTCTAGATATATATTATACAGGGAATTACAGTTTGTATCAGAGTCGGTCATGTCCTCGGGCTAGCCTTGAAACATCATAAGTAAATCTATTCCTGCCTCTTAAGTGTATCTTGCCAACATAACTCTTAATATCATACTATGTAGTGTTGGGCCTGATCAACCTAATGCTATGTATGTGATAGGTAGAATCATGGTTGAGCGACCACGAGGATTCCGAAGTGCTGTCGGAACTTGTGCTGTGAGGGTAGACTCAAGCCAAGAATTAGTAGTGTGGAGTTTTGGTCAGCTCAGTTGAAGTTTTAGTATAAGTTGTGCTTGGGTAGCATGGAACTGAAGAGTGGTGTGTTGTTTAAGCAATCCTTTGGATAGGATAGGGTCTAAAAGTTAAGAATCTCTAGCGGACGATTGGTTAAGGTATTGAGGAAAATGTAAAATCGCTAGTAGAGCTGGATTGACCACTAGTACGGATAAGGATTTCAAGTGATCTCATTCCGTGGAAAAGAAAAGTTGTTTTGTGGAATGTGGGACGTAAGGTCCGTAAGTGAGATAGTTCTTGGTGCTTCAATTTCTAAGGTCACTATGGTATCTTGAATGGACGAGAGTACCTTAAGGAATGTGTTCGGAATAATATCTTCCGACTGGTTAAAAAGTTGAGAGTTAAGGACGTTTGGCCTTTTGGGAACCTAAGTGGTGGTGAAGTGTGTGAAGGAACACAAGGATGTGTTTACATGCTTTAAGTGAAACAAGTATGTGCCGGACGAAGTGTATGAGATGATTTGCGTATATTCGGCTATGAAGGGAGATCAAATTCAGTAAAATACTTCAGGTTTTTTGTTTTCACTAAGAGACCAATTTGGATTTTGGAATTTGTTAAATTACCGAAGGAAACAGTATAAGGTATTGTGTTGGAGAAAGAATGAGCTTCATTTAGTAATGGAAAAGGTAGTGATACGGACCGGAAGAAGTTAGTGTTAAGAAACAGAGTAAGTATCTTGGATTTAAGGGAATTTTAGTAATATGATTGTATATTTGGACCTAAGAGGATTATAATAGTGAGCGAAGTAAACGCGATGTGGAAAACGGTATTAACGGTATATTATGAGGAAGTGACAGCTGAACGTATTCTGGACGAATGTGCAACAGAGCTATTGAGTAGTTGTTGAGGCTTAAGTTGAGGAAGTGTAATCAAGGATGGTTCATCCATGAGAACCCTAGTAGTATGAGGTGAAATGGGAAAGTTACACCTTGGTATTAAGAACAAGCGTAGTAGTAGCACCGTGGTCACGAGCGTACGTGTTGGATTCTTATTCTTGAGACAAGTGTGAAGGGACGTACCTTGTGAAGCAATGAGTATTGTATCCAAAGAAGTAAGATTGCGGTAAAACGACGAGAAGCAAATCAGGACTTATTACGTACTAAGTATATATCATGGAATGGTTTATACCAGAAGGGTTTTGTAAATTGTTGATGAAAATTGTCAGTTGCAAATCTTCGATTAAGTAATTTGGTGTAAGTGTGGTGTGCAATGGATAGTGAAGGGTAAGTAATCCCGGTTAATGTGTACGTAGGATGAAAAGGTTCTTCAAGAGGATGCATTGCCCCGATTTATTTTCAAGTATAGAGAAACTTCTGTATTTGTGAATGATTGGAATATGTGGAATCTACCTTTTGTTGGACTAAGAATGTTGTTGTATTAATTCTCTCAAAGGAAATTCAAGTGAGAGAACAAGGTTGTATGCTTGATAGGAGATGTCCATCATTTTGTGGTACCGTATAATGGTTACGTGTTGGGTTTTTCTTGTGGACAAATCAAGTATGAGCTGTGGCTAAAACTTTAGAATGTCCTCATTATTGGCTTTCAGCTAGAGTAGTTGTTTGAGCAGAAAATGAACTATCCCGCTGAAGTTTTGTAGTGTGACCGCGCCTGAATTTGGAATTCTACCTTGTCACTTGGTAAGAGTGTGTCGTCTGTGTGTATTGACTTTGTCGGTTTTGCCTTGAGTGGATCATGGTTAGTGAATGTAATATAAGTTAAAGAGCCACGAGTTGAGAAGGATATTTCAAGTTGGAACAAATCGGATTGATGGTTTTGAGTGGGATGACTTTTGAAATAAGAGAAATTGGTTTTTCAGCTCCTGCAGCAGTGTTAACTGATTAACGCAATGGGGTTAACCGATTAACACGTGCAAGGAAGGTGTTTTACGTTGAATTTTGAGGAGTTAACCGATTAACCTCAGACGAGTAATCGATTAGCATGTGTGTAAATTGTGAAATCCCTTAGGAACCATCATCTGTGTTTTGTTGCCTTATGTTGCTCCGAGTGGAGAGTATCGTGTGATTGGATAACTGGATTGCAAGTGAATGAATGACAGATTTGTGTTTTGAAATCAGAACTTCTGGAAAGGTGTTACGTGTTATGGTTGTAGCAGTGTAACTCTTGTGTCTCTATCGTCTGGAGAGTGTTGGACCGATGTTCGTATATTGTGTGTTGGCAAGGGAATTGTTCTACCATAGGACGTCAGTAAGTTTCTTGTGCCGATTGGTTAGTAAGGACCCCAATGGATAAGTGTGTTTCTCCGTGGACTGTTAGCTACTGAGTAGTGCTTGAGAATCCATGGTATTTCACTTTTAGAGTTTGTTTTGCACAGTGGAAGGTGACAGAAGGAAGAGTTCGGTCAGGATATTAGGGATTTGAAAGATTGTTGATTATAAGTATAGAAATAAGGAGAACTTGATTTGACTCTGTTACTTTTTGGTGGGATACGAAAGAGATGAACTATCGGATTAAGTGGAACTGGTAAGAAGTCGTTAGACTAATTATGAAGTGATTTTGGACGTTGAAAGATTTATGAAAAGATAAATCGTCGATGAGTGCATGAAGTTAAGGAATCACCGATTTACCTCACGAGGATGTGATGAGTGTTTGTTGTCCTAGACCAAGATAAGGTGTTACGGTTTTGTTGTGTGACTCAGTAGAGGAATATGGAATGGTACATTCTTGCCGGAAGTAAGATGCGACTAAGTGAATTGTATGGAGCAACATATGAGTTATAGAAAAAGCAAAGTTAGAAGTTAACTCCATATTAGAACAAGAGTATAACTAAGGACGTGAAGTTGGATAATTCGTGAAGATACGGATTTTTGGTATGTGGAATCAAGTTGGAATTGGAGTACGTCAGAAACTTTAACGGAAGTAAAGATAAGTGTGAATCTAAGACTGATGAAAGTTGTGGTTATTGTTGAGCGAAAGAAATTCGGGGGCGAATTTCAATTTAAGGGGGGAGAGTATAATACCCCATGTTATTTAAGTGCTCAATTGGACATCTGAAGAGATCAATTATTTTATTAAAAAGTCAAATTGATATTTATTGGACCAAGAGAGTATTTTAAGGTAACTCTAATAATTGATCAATTTGGGTTGAGATGACAAAATATCAATTGGAGATGTTTTACCCTATTGGATTATATTATATAATAAGTATTATATATATATATATATATATATATATATATATATATATATATATATATATATATATATTGAAAAGAGAAAGAAATAGAAAGTGGGTGAGAAGAAGAAGAAGAAAACAGAGGAAAGAAGAAAGGAAGAGGAAATAATAGAAAGAGGAAGAAAGATGGGAAGAAGATTTGATCATGGTTCATCATCTTCTTCAAACTCCTCTCCGATTGTCAGGTGGGTTCTAGTTAGAAACTCTAAGTTCTAGAAATAGATATTTGGAACTTAGGTAAGAAATTGAGAGAAAATGATAAAATGGATAAATCAAGAAATCTAACGGTTGAAAATTAATATAAATTGCGTAGTATGATCGTAATATGCATGTGATGATTTGATAATACTTGTTTTGTGATTTGGAACTGATTTGGTGTGGAAAGGGTGAGTTTTGGAGATTTTGGACCCCTAAAAATGCAGGAACAAAATTCTGGTTCTGATACGATTCGCCAGGCAAATCAGGTCTCACCGCAGCTTCGACGGGCGAAGCACTGGCAAAGAGGAATTCGCCAGGAGAAATCCTAAGTCGCCAGGCGAAAATGAAGACACAGAAATGTGTTGGCTACTGGAATTTGGGTTTTTCTCTAAAATGAGGTTTCGCCGTTGATTCGCCGGGCGAAGCGCTGGCGAAGAGGGAATTCGCCAGGCGAGGTACTGGCGAAGTGGGATTCGCCAGGAAAAATCGTTGTTCGCCAGGCGAATTTGGCAGTTTTCCAATATTTTTCTTTTCTTCAAAAATCCATAACTTTTGATCCGTAACTCGGATCGAGGCATTCTTGGTGTCATTGGAAAGCTATGATCGGGATATATTATTTAATGGAAAATGAAAGAAAGTAGTGTTATGTGATATGTTGAAATCCATATCTTTTGGATCGTAAATCCGATCGAGGTATAATTACAGCCGTTGTAAAGCTGTGGAAATATCCTAAGGGATAAAAGTGAAAATTATTGATTTTCATACCCGATTAAATGAGTCGGAGGGAACCTGAAAGTGATGTTTTATGTAATGTGCTATTAAATGGTAATGTGAGACCATGATTTTAACCACGGATGCTTGGTAGAGGATAGTAGTGGCTTGTGTACCTTAAAATGTGTGTGAACTACTATGTGGTTTATGTTTGACATGTTATGCCATCATGTGTGTTTTATGATTGATATTGTAATATGCTTGTCTAATCTTGTTGTTGAACATAATTGAGAAACTTACCCCAAACAAATGACATGATCCTAGAGATGTAACTAGGTCTAATAAAGGTTCGAATGACAATGCTTAGACATCGATACTAGAGGAGTGTTTTGTTTAGTAGTTGTTGGTTGAGGATTGTAATTCCTCCGGTTTGTTGTTATCCCTTAATAAATACCGTGACCCGCGTTGAAGTGCTCCTGGTGTGGGCTGGCTGGGGAGAAGTATTTATTAAGTAAGTAAATGTGACCCGTGTTGAAGTGCTCCTTGTGTGGGCTGGCCGGGGAGAAGTTACTTAGTGTTTGTAGTCTATCCCATAATAAATACCGTGACCCGCATTGAAGTGCTGCTGGCGTGGGCTGGTCGGGGAGAAGTATTTATTAAGTAAGTAAACTTGACCCGCGTTGAAGTACTCCTGGTAGGGGCTGGCCGGGGAGAAGTTACTTAGTGGTTGGTACCGTGACCCGTGTTGAAGTGCTCCTTGTGTGGGCTGGCGAGGGAGAAGTACCGTTTGTAGATAACCGTGACCCGCGTTGTATTGCCTTGTGTGTGCTGGCTGGGGAGAAGTTATCTACGTTAAGGATCTGTGACCCGTGTTATAGTGCCTTATATAGGTTGGTCGGGGAGAAGATTCCTTAACTAGTTTTTCATTTTGTGAATTGTACGATTGTTCTCTAGTCAGAAATGTCTGAATTGCAAGGATTCATGACTCGTTCCTACTTCTAGACCTAGAAGCGGACGGGAAAAGGGGATGCCTTGACAAGGTTATCGACTAGCGATATTTTGAGTTGGTGAACTCATGGCATGTTTCCACATAGTATGAGATTGTGAACTGAAGGTCTAGTTCCCTTCCCCTTGACTTGAGTTAGGTAAGATAGGACCTTGTAAAGCCAAGAGTATCCATAAGATAAGGAACTCACTGAGATTTGATGCATCTCACCCCACTATTGTTGATTATTTTTAGAAGGTATTTGCATGTTTGGTTTACAAGTGGAGCTATGCTTGGATGTTTCAAGAGAAGCTTTGTTGAGCTTATTTCCGCTGTGTAATCTATTGTTGTATATAATTGAGAATATTGTATATTGATCTTAGCTTTTATTGTTTTGGCTAATTTCCATGTCTTGTACCATAGATTGTATTATGTTGTTAGAATGGTCAAGTATGTGAATTACGCCATTAGGCACTTATGATGGTGTCAGTACCAAATAAAAAAAATGCTTGTATTGTATTATTCTAGATATATATTATATAGGGCATTACAGATATTGTATGATTGGATGGAGTGAAGGCTATCTTTCCTGAAAAAAGAGACCTCTCCTTACTACAAAATTCTGGAATTTTATTGATCTTCCAATGAACGTGAGAAGATAATTTTATGAATCCGATGTGATCATTGGAATAATAGATTCTGGAATTTGGCTAGAATCAGAGTGTTTCAATGATAAAGGCTTTGGTCCATCACCAAGCAAATGAAATGGAGTTTGTCAAACCACTAATTTCACATGGAACAAGTAAAATTATATTTTTAAATCTCATTTTAAAATATTAATTTACAATAGAGTATAATACAAACAATTGTTGATATATATTTTTTTGTAGTAAGTTAATTGGGGGGAGATATTATGGTGCTACCGACGATAAACTAATGAACTCCCCCATAGACTTTTATGGTCATGGAACACACGCAACATCAACTGCCGCTGGGAATCCTATTAAGCATGCAAGTATGTCAGGCTTAGGAGACGGAACATCTAGAGGTGGAGTTCCATCAGCCCAAATTGATGTATATAAGGTGTGTGGGATTCATGCATGTGATACGAGAAAAATTCTTGACGCTTACTATGATGCAGTGTTAGATGGAGTTGATATAATATCGGTGTCAATTGGACGAGAAACGGAAAAAAAAATTAACGATGAACTATCGGTTGGATCCTTCCATGCAATGACTCGTGGAGTCTTAACTGTATTTTCTGGAGGAAACTTTGGTCCAACATCAGCTTCCTTAGCGATTTTATAACCATGGTCTATTATTGTGGGTGCTGGAACTTTAAATAGAAAATTTGTAACAGAGGTGAAATTAGGAAACAACAAGATTTGAAATTCTGGTAACAGATATGTGATGTTACGTGTGATATCACAACAACACACTCTGCAATGGACAAAGTAAAACAACAGAAGAGTACACAAAGAATTGTTCACCCAGTTCAGTTAAACAACTTACTCTGGGGGCTACCAAGCCAGGAAGGAATTTCACTATCAGTAGAATTAATTTACAGACTCAACAACCCACTTGACATCTCCTAAACTTAATCTCTACCTAATGAACTTTCTACCTAAGACACCACTTATGTATGAGACCACTACTCACTTCCTAAAACACCTCAAAGATCACACTTTGAGAAACACCTTGATCCTGCTTACAAGCTTTGATTAAGTAACAACACTCTCTTGCTTCACAGCTTTAAGAGATTACACCTTACGACCCACCAATTCACACTAGAATGGTTTACAAAATACTCGTACAAAGACAATGATTGACACTCAGTCTATGCTCTCTCTCTTCTGTCCTTTCTTCAAAGGATTGATACACTTTATATAGCTATTTGATCTGGTCTTGGACCTGCTACAATATCTGACCTGATTTGTTATTTAAAACTGAATCTTCGACATATTTTCTCTCTCAAAATATTCTTAAATCTTCAGCCTTTAAACACTCCTACAAATCAGCATCAAATCTGTTTGTAACAGAAAATATCTATCCCAAGATATCTGCATCCAATGAGACTAACAGCTCTCCCAATATCCAGCTAAAACGCAAACCCTAACAACATCACTAAACCTGATGTTATTAATCTTCTGTAGACCTGATGTCACAACATCGCATGTGACATCAGACATCCAACTTAAACACTTATTATTATCCAATGTTAAGACTCAATGTTAAGACATCACCCATGTGACATCAACATTGATCAACTTTGTTTTACCAAAATCTAGCCAATCCAAGAACCAACAATCTCTCCCTTTGGCTAATTTTGGCTAAAACAATCCCTGCATCAGAGACTTCAGCAGCAGAAAATTTTTTAACACAGTTAAAAACTCCTAGCAGTTAGCAGTTCTTTCTCAAAACAACTCCTACTTCAAAATGTTGTACATACTACATCAGCTCAGCAAAGGGTCAAGCTCCCCCTCAAAACCAGAATCATCTTCCAACTGCACAAACTCCCCCTCAACTTCTGTAGCACATATGGGCTAACTCTCCCCCTTTTTAGCCACAATTGGACAAACCTCAACTTGAAGTCATTCTAACAACCAGTTAGTCCTAAACTAGCTCTCATTGTCAGTTTAAAGTCAGCATGCAAGACAAGATAAATCATAGAACATAAAAACATAAATAGTGCATAAACAGGCACAATATTCAAATTACATATTTGGCACATCAAGTGCAGAACAAAACAAAAAAACTAAACTACTATCTAGAAAAAGCAGCAAGGAAACTAGTCTTCATCAGAGCTGGCACCATCTCCACCATCTTCAGTTTCTGAATTTTCAGTATTGACATTAACACCTGTATCATCACCTTGTTCCAAGGATTTTATCAGCAGTTCTATCTTCATCTTTCTTGTTGTGCTGTTACTAATGACCTCATCAAGATCTTTGCAAGTGGCCTTCAGTTCTTCAAGTAATTCATCCTTGGTACTCTTTTTGCCACCAGCATCTGATGTTACAACTATGTCTGGAACATGATGTCCAGCAAACAACTTAGGATGCAAGGACAAGGTTGACTCCCTCTTGCAAGCTACATCTGAACTTGTTAAAGTTTCAGGATATTGCTCCAAGATGATTCCACAAACAAGGGATGGGAATGCTATAGGTAGCTTGATAGCATTTGTTTCAGCATGTTTCACCACTTGCTCAAAGATGTAGCTTCCATAATCAAACTTGATCTTCTTCCCAACAGCATAGATAAACCTACCCAATCCAACAGCTATTGTTGTCTCATGGTTTGTTGGCACCCAGTTGGCTGCTCCAATTCTGTGAAGAATGGCATACTTGATGCTAAGTTTACTAGCCTTCAATTCCCTTTCAATGGCCAAACCTTTACCTAACCAGTTGTAATCTCTTTACATATTTCATTATCAGTCATCTCAAGTTCACTATACTCTACATCATCTCTTCCTAGATACTTGTTGATAGTACTAGGAGAGAAATTAATGCACTTTCCTCTCACATAGACTTTCATGAAATCAATGCTCTTTTTATCAGCAATTTTTCCAGAAATGTTGACAACAAATTCTTTGACAAGACCCTCATAGCACTTAGGAAATTTGGTCACAGTTTTCACCAACCCAGCTTCATTAATCAGCTCCATAATATCCTTCATCTCTAAAGCTTCTTTCCCAAGCTCCCTCTCTAGGGCTAGTCTTCTCTGACATACAAATTTCCACATTGATGCACTGCTGGCATAATGAAAGGAAATGTTGTCAACTGGTACTTCAGGGACTTTTTCAGAGATTCTCTTCAAAATTGTTTTTCTGACAGGTGTGATGTCTTGAACATCATCCTCAACATCAAAGTCCTAATCAGAATCTTCCCTTATCTTCCTCTTTTTGGAGGATGTAGCAATCTTGATCCAAGGTTTTGTAGGACCAATAATAGATGTCTTTTTCTTCTTGACTTCAGCAGTCATCTTAGGAGAAGATTCCACAGTCTTTCCTTTCTTATTCTTCAATCTTTTGGAAAACCCAGGAACAGCATTACCAATAACTTCATTGTTAGATAAGTCAACAACATCCACCACATCAGCATCCTTCTTGCCTCTAGCAGGTGATGTTTCAACATCTTGTTCAACAACAACTTCCTCTTCAACATGCGTATTGCTTTCTCTTTCAGCTTCAGCTTTTTCTTCAATTTCAGCATCTTCAATAACTGACACAGCCAATATGTGGAGATTGGTTTTAGTAGATTACATGTCACTCTTTTCCCTTTCAGAATGTTCAGCAGGCATTTGCCTCAGTGGTCTAGATATACCCTTTATAGGAAGCCCTTTCTCAAAGATCATATCGACAATCTGACCTAAGCTTTTGTCAACATCTACCCTTTCGTTAACAGTTTGAGAAGTGGATGACCTAGGTGCTGTTTTATCACTAAATAGAACACTAGTAACAAGCTTCTTTGTTTCATTATCTCTAAAGATAGTCGCAGCCCTTTTTGAAACAAGTTTGGAAGGTCTAGATTTACCTGACTCTGGGAGCATCATAGAGATCGGTTCTACATTCAAAGCTTCTTCTGCAGTCCCCTCTTCTGTAGAAACCCTAGCTTTATCTCACGAGGAACTTTGTGAGGCAGATTTCTTTGATGGAGAAGACATCTGTTTTGACATGGTTCCCTTGAAGCAGTATAGGTTCAGAGACAGATGATTCTTCTTGTTGAAGGAGACTCACAATCGGGAGATATGAGCTTTGATAAAACGTGATATTACTAAAATAGGGAATGATGGTCTAAGGAATAGAGCCTGATTTTGTGTATCCCTTAAAGACCAATCAATGATTTTCTCCCTCCAAATTAACTTTCCATTTTTAAAAGGATTCACATTAAGAGTAATTAACCCTAATTGACGTTTCAGCAGACTTTCACACTTGTTGTCACAATCTGATGTTACAACATCACCCTTAACATCACCAGATAAGCTGTCCACTTGAGGTACCCATTGATAACAATTATCTCTAGATCTTATTCCCTTCATCACTACCTCATTCTGCTCATTTGTCACCACACACTCATCTTTGGTGTAACTGACCTTACACCTTTCATCACACAACTGACTTATGCTAATTAAATTAGCACTTAATCCTTTGACAAGAAGCACATTGTCAAGATCAGGTCCATCATGACACTTCACTTTTCCAACACCTTTCACCACCCCTTTCTCTCTATTTCCAAAAGTCACATCAATTGAGGAGCAAGAATTGACATCCACCAATTGGTTTTTGAATCCAGTCATGTGCTTTGAACAACCACTGTCAAAGTACCATCCATCCTTAGCTGAGTGTCTGTCTGAAAAGTGAGCCAAAAGACACTTAACCTCTTCTTTAGGAACCCACTGCTTAACAACCTTGGGCCTGTTCACCTTCTGTCTGGGTTGAGGGTTAGACATGGGATAACCATGTAGCTTGAAACAAGAAAACTGCATGTGTTCAAATCTGCCACAGTAAAAGCACCTAACTCTGTCTTCTCTGAAGTGGTTAAACCTTCTTCCACCTTGATGATACTGCTGTGGCTGCCACCCATAATGTTGTCTTCTTCTCCCATCGTTTGACTGTCTTCTCTGGTAAGGATGCTCTCCTTTTGGCTGTCTTCTATGGTGATGAGGCTTCCTTCTTCCATAATAATAAGGCACAACATTATTATATCCATAGCCATACATATTCCCCTGATGTTGAGACATATGATGGAACATGTTATGTTTGAACCTAGAAGCCTGCATGCTCTTATGATATTGTGGAGGCATATACTGCCTAGCTCCAGAAACATGTACCTTCCTTTGATGAGGACCATGAGCATGCCTCTTCCCAACATTTTGAGGTTGTGGATGAGCTACCTGCTCAGGTTTAGGATCCTGTCTCTTTTAGTGATGTTGAGACATCTCCTGCTTGGTTCTTGAAGTGCTTGCTTCAGCAGATACCTTTTCCTCAACCACAAATCCTATGCCTGACTTATCTCCAGCAACCTTTTCTGTCTGAAGGATCTTGTCAAGTGTATCTATACCACTGTTCAGCATCCTAACCGAGGGTCTTCTTCAGGCTTCAGCTTTGAGGTGCCCTCTTTATCTTTCCCAGCATCATCTTTCTCAAACACAACAGGTGCTTTCCATTCTTTTATGATAGCCTTCCAAGCCCGGCTGTCCAAGGATTTCAAAAAGGTAATCATCCTTGGCTTCACATAATCATAATTAGAGCCATCCAAAATAGGGGGTCTATTCACAAATCCACCAACCTCCTTGTCCATCTTTACTAGAAAGTATCAACCCTAGATCTCACCTAGATTCAGAGCAGGAAACCGGGCTCTGATACCAATTGAAATTATGGTACCAGATATGTGATGTTACGTGTGATGTCACAACACACTCTGCAATTGACAAAGTAAAACAACAGAAGAGTACACAAAGAATTGTTCACCCAGTTCAGTTAAACAACTTACTCTGGGGGCTACCAAGCCAGGAAGGAATTTCACTATCAGTAGAATTAATTTACAGACTCAACAACCCAGTTGACATCTCCTAAACTTAATCTCTACCTAATGAACTTTCTACCTAAGACACCACTTAGGTATGAGACCACTACTCTTTTCCTAAAACACCTCAAAGATCACACTTTGAGAAACACCTTGATCCTGTTTACAAGCTTTGATCAAGTAACAACACTCTCTTGCTTCACAGCTTTAAGAGATTACACCTTACGACCCACCAATTCACACTAGAATGGTTTACGAAATACTCGTACAAAGACAATGATTGACACTCAGTCTATGCTCTCTCTCTTCTGTCCTTTCTTCAAAGGATTGATACGCTTTATATAGCTATTTGATCTGGTCTTGAACCTGCTACAATATCTGACCTGATTTGTTATTTAAAACAGAATCTTCGACATATTTTCTCTCTCAAAATCTTCTTAAATCTTCAGCCTTTAAACACTCCTACAAATCTGCATCAAATCTGTTTGTAACAGAATATATCTATCCCAAGATATCCGCATCCAATGAGACTAATAGCTCTCCCAATATCCAGCTAAAACGCAAACCCTAACAACATCACTAAACCAGATATTATTAATCTTCTGCAGACCTGATGTCACAACATCGCACGTGACATCAGACATCCAACTTAAACACTTATTATTATCCAATGTTAAGACATCACCCATGTGACATCAACATTGAACAACTTTGTTTTACCAAAATTCTAGCCAATCCAAGAACCAACAAGATTTATGAGGTAAATATTTGTTTCCATAATATTCTACAACAAGTTTTTATATCCCCTTCTCTTATTTCAAATTGATTTTAGTTAACAGTCTCCTTAATTATTAATGTTAGGGGATCTCTCTGAATACATTTGACCTAGTTGAAAAAATGTATCCTATTGTCTATGGGGAGATGTCCCAAACAAGGAAGCACATTTCAATAGCCATAAATCCAGGTAAGTAATTAGCTAGCCTTCTACTTATTAAAGTTAACAAGAAGATGTTTATATTTCTAATTAAAGTATTGTAATTAAAAATGAAGGTTTTGTTCTCCCAATCCCCTTGATGCCAAGTTAGTGAAGGGAAGAATTGTACTCTGACGCGTTTCCTTTAGCTGGATGTTACCTTCAACCAAATGATGCGTCTAGCATTCGTAAATACATTAACTCTGAAAGGTATATGAACTTTAATTTAATATATTTTTTGTTACATATTAAATATCTAAAGCTCATAATATTAATTATTTTACAGAACTCCCATGGCGACCAAATTTAAGTCACATGAAATAGAAGATACTTTGGCACCCGTAGTTACCTCATTTTCATCAAGAGGTCCAAATCTACTTACTCCTGATATTCTCAAGGTTTGTTTTTATTTATTAATATATAAATTAAATACATCTATATAGTCATTTTAATATTTTAATTAACTTTTTTCATTTTGTTTGATGTTGTAGCCAGATTTAATTGCTCACGGAGTTGATATTATAGCTAATTGGTCGCTAATTTCTGATGAAGGTAAACAACAAGCATTTAACATTGTAACACCCATATATAATAACATACATCAAAGCATATATATTATACATGAATCCATGTTTTGGTATTGAAATACCATATGTTCCTAGTTAACTCATTGTATACATTACATGCCCAAAATACAAAATATAAAAAAACTTATGGCATCATATATACAAGATGTTCCAATGTACTAAGAACTACATCAACAAAGTGATCTCAAAATAATCTCCACAATGGAAGCCACGCCATCCCAGAAAGCCAAGATATGTAAGGATAATCAAACGACTTTATCCTTACCCTTCGCGGAATCAGGAGTACCTGTAATATAATCAATAACATGGGGTGAGATATTAAATCTCAGTGAGTTCCCTATCCTATAGACTCTCTCGGCTTTACAAGGTTCTATCATCCTAACTCAAGTCAAAAGGAAATTAAGTGACCTTGAGTTCACAATCTCACACTATATGGAAACATGTTCATGAGTTCATCAACTCAAAATATCACTTATCGATAACCTTACCAAGGCATCCCCTTTTTCTGTCCGCTTCTACGTCTAGAAGTCGACCCGAGTCATGGATCCTTGTAACTTACTTGACATACGAAATGGATTCGGGTTCTACGGGCCAGTAACCGTTATGAACCATCACTTCACACGGGCTATAAACCATCACAAGTCTTTACCCGTAGGTTCCATTCGTACGACACGCGGGAATCAAACCTGCCGTGTAATCATGCGTACATTCCAGAGGAGCTCCAAGCTCATGAAATGGCAACTCAAGGGAAACGGTTACAATTACGTGATTTCACACACAATGTGATTGTATTCGACAATCACAAGGCCACATTCGCCTTTTCACAACACAAGGTTCACACATGTTCCATACTAATGTTTCACTCTCCTCTAGACCATTACCCGTCGAAGATACACACTTTGGCATCGAACGCACGAGCATCGCCATCTAGATTATCTATCAATTCCTAGTCACCTCACTAGGTTCTACTTATAGATTTATGGTAAAGTTTCCTCACTCTTCCTATTCCATATTTTAAACATGTTATCACTCAATCATGCTTAACAAAAATAGATTAAACAAATCATAATAAAATTGTGTAATAAAATTACATATAATAATTCAATCATAAAGTTAACATAACTCTTGGGTTCCCTCCGATTTATTTAATCGGGTATCGGAATCGATATTTTTCACTTTTATCACGTAGGATATTTTCATAGCTTTCCAACGACTATCACTATGCCTCAATCGGAGTTACGATCCAAAATATATGAATTTTTAAACATTTTTAAAAAATCACAACAGTGGTAACCGGTTACCTCAAAATGAGCAACCGGTTACTCAAGCTGCACTGTTCAAAACAGAATCAAAATGAGAATTAGAGACACATTTTGGTAACCGGTTACCTCAAAATGAGTAACCGGTTACTTCGTTCATTTTTCATGCAGGACCTCTAATTTTCCTGCATGTAACCGGTTACCTCAAAGTGAGTAACCGGTTACCACTGAACCAGAAGCATAAAAACCTGTTTTTAATGGTGTAAACTCAAACCAAAATTAATCAAAACATGATCCATCACAATAGCAAGTATTATTCAGCAATTTCTCACACAACCCAATCATGTTATGCATTCTATTTCATGTTTTAACCATAGAAACAACATTTTACACAATTAATCCAAATCCACCATTTTATTCAAAGTTCTAACCTAAGTTTCTACACTTAGAGTTCTAACTAGAACTCACTAATGGACAAGATGAAGAAGATTGTGAGATGATGATGAAGAATGGAGAAGAATCCAAGCTTTCCTCTTCTTCTTCTAGATTATTTCTCTTTTCTCCCTTTGCTCTCCCTTCTCTCTACTTCTTTCCAACGTTGTTTCTATTTTGGCACAAGTGAGGAAATGAAATGATATAGAGAATTTCAATTAGTTAGTGACACTACTAAATGTCCAAAATATCTCCATAGCACCAGTTGCTAAAACCTCAGAGTCAGATAATATTAATTTGATCTGATCTGAGCTCATCGATTGCTCAAATTATCTTTGCAGATAATTTCTCAGAGTACACCTGAACCCAGTTGATCAAAACTAATATTATCCAAAGAAAAATAAAATACGGGGTATTACATCCTCCCCTCCTTAAATAGAAATTCGTCCACGAATTTAAAGATTACCGGAAAAGATGTGGGTAAGCATCCCGCATTTCTGATTCCAGTTCCCAAGTTGCATCACCCGGATGTGTCCCATCCTTAGTACCTTAGTTTCTCTTCCAGTGATATGACTTGGTTGAGGTTCAAAAGTTAAATCTGCTTCTATCTCAAACGTATCTGGTAGAATTGGCTGAAGAGGATCTGGAACAAAATTTCGGAGTTGAGACACATGAAAAACATCGTGCATCTCTGACAGAGAAGGTGGTAAGGCTAATCTGTAAGCTACTTCACGAATTCTTTCTATTATTTGACACGGTCCCACGTATCTCGGACTTAACTTCTGCGACTTAAACGGTCCTTTCAATCTCAATCTCGGAGTAACTTTCAAAAACACATGGTCATGTTCATCAAACTCCAAATGTCTCTTACGGTTATCGGAATAACTCTTCTGACGATCTTGTGCTTGTTTAACTTTGTCACAGATCATTCTAATCTTTTTCGTAGTCTCTTGGATAATCTCGGGTCCCAAAATTCTATCTTCCCCAACCTCCGCCCAACACAAAGGCGTCCTACATTTCCTTCCATACAATGCCTCATAAGGATTCATACCAATACTCGCATGATAACTATTGTTGTATGAAAACTCAATCAATGATAAAAGTTCTATCCAATTTCCTCCACCTCCAAGTACACAAGCCCTTAACATATCTTCCATCATTGGTATCGTCCGCTCTGTCCGACCATCCGTTTGCGGATGATTTGACGTGCTCAAACACAACTTCGTCCCCATAGCTTGTTGAAAAGCTCTCCAAAATCTTGATGTAAACTTTTGATCTCTATCGGAAACAATACTAGAGGGAATACCATATAACCTCACAATTTCTGAAATAAACAACCTTGCAAGATGACTTGCCTTGTAAGTAGTCTTCATAGCTAAGAAATGCGCAGATTTCGTCAACTGATCCACAATAACCCAAATAGAATCATAACCACCTTGTGCACGGGTTAATCCAACTGCAAAGTCCATAGAAATACTATCCCACTTCCATACCGGAGTTTCTAAAGGTTGTAATAAACCACCCGGTCTTTGGTGTTCAATCTTTACTTATTGGCATACCGTACACTCCGATACATACACCACAATATCTCTTTTCATACCGGACCACCAATAGTCCCTCTTTAAGTCTTGATACATTTTTGAAGAACCAGGATGTATAGTAAAAGCACCCTTATGTGCTTCCTCCAAAATTATTCTTTTCAACATCGCATCATCCGGAACACAAATCCTTTGGTTAAACAAAATGATTATGTCGGTAGCTCGCACGAAACCCAGTTGAACTAACACCTTTTGTAACTTCTCTTCCAATACTTGCCCTTGTTGAATTTCCTCTCTAAGTGTAAAATTAACATTCAAGTTTCCCATAATTACACCATTAGGAGTCCAAATAAATTGAAGATTATGATCTCGAAACTTTTCCAATAAGGCATACTCCAACATCATCAACTCGACATTATGCAACACTTTCCGACTCAATGCATCTGCTACTTTATTTGCTTTACCCGGATGGTACTTCAATTCTAAGTCAAAATCTTTCAAATACTTCATCCATCTTCTTTGACGCATGTTCAACTCTTTTTGGCCAAATAGATACTTCAAACTCTTGTGGTCGCTGAACATTTCAAAACGAACTCCATACAAATAATGTCGCCAGGCGAAATCCTAAATCGCCAGGCGAAAATTAAGGGATAGAACATGTTTTAGCTACTGGAACATTTGTTTTTTCAAAAATCAGGTTTTGCCGCTGCTTCGCCTGGCGAAGCACTGGCAAAAAGGAATTCGCTAGGCGAAATCCTTAACTGCCGGGCGAATCTGGCAGTTTTTCAATAATTTTCTTTTCTTAAAAAATCCGTAACTTTTGACTCGTTTATCCGATTTAAGTGTTCTTGGTACCGATAGAGAGCTATGAAAATACTCTATCTATTGGGATTGAAATATACTAGTTTTGTTTCCCGATTAAATGAATTGGAGGGAACCGGAATTGGTGTAACTTTGTGATATGTTGAAATCCATATCTTTTGGATCGTAAATCCGATCGAGGCATAATTATAGCCGATGTAAAGTTGTGAAAATATCCTACGGGATAAAAGTGAAAAGTATTGATTTCGATACCCGATTTAATGAATCGGAGGGAACCCGAAAGTGACGTTTTATGTGACGTGCTATGAAATGGTAATGTGAGACCATGATTTTAACCAAGGATACTTGGTAGAGGATAGTAGTGGCTTGTGTGCCTTAAAAATGTGTGTGAACTACTATGTGGATTATGTTTGACATGTTATGCTATCATGTGTGTTTATGGGATTCTATTATGCAATTATAATATGCCTTGCCTAATATTAATGTAACATGATAAGAGAATATGCATGCTTAAAATATGAATTAGGAAGAGTGAGGAGACTTTACCCCATAACAACATGATAGTGGAACCTAGTAATGGCTAGGAAATTGTTGAATAACTTAATGACAACGATCGTGCTTGAGGGGCCGAGGTGTGTGTCTGACAACGCTCATGCGTGAGGGGCCGAGGCGTGTGTCCAATGCAAAATGTTATAGAAAGAGTGAAACACTAGTATGGAACATGTGTGTAAACCTTTGTGGTTTTGTGAAAAGGCAAAAGAGGCCTTAAGGCGAATGTGGCCTTGTGATTATCGAATACAATCACGTAACCGTTCTTTTGAGTTGCAGTTTCATGAGCCTCGAGCTCCTCTAAAACAAGGCATGGTACTTGGCAGGTTTGATTTCCGTGTGTAGTACGAATGGAACCTAAGGGTAGAGACTTGTGATGGTTAACAGGCCATGTGAGGTGACGGTTCACGGCTAACAGGCCGATGTTCCCGAATCTATTTCTTATGCCAAGTAAACTACAAGGATCCATGACTCGGGTCGACTTCTAGACGTAGAAGAGGACGAGAAAAGCGGATGCCTTGGCAAGGTCATCGATTAGTGATATTTTGAGTTGGTGAACTCATGACATGTTTCCATATAGTGTGAGAATGTGAGTTTGTCCACTCAAGGCCATTTCCCTTCTCTTTTGACTGGAGTTTGGATTGGCTAAAACCCTGTAAAGCCGAGAGAATCCATAAGATAGGGAACCCACTGAGATTTAATATCTCACCCCATTATCGTTGTTATTTTTCAGGTTATTGCAGGTTTGGTTTACAAGTGGAGATATGCTTGGATGTTTCAAGAGAAGCTCAGTTTTAGTTTTTCCGCTGTGTAATCTATTGTATACAATTGAGGATATTGTATATTGATTTTAGTTTTTTATTATTTTGGCCAGTTTCGATATCTTGTACCATAGATTGTATTATGTTTGTAGAATGGTCAAGTATGTGAATTATGCCATTAGGCACTTATGATGGTGTCAGTACCAAATAAAACACTTGTATGGTATTATTCTAGATAAATATTATACAGGACGTTACAGTTGGTATCAGAACAGGTCGTGTCCTCGACCTAGCCTTGAAACATCATAAGTAAATCTATTCCTGCCTCTTAAGTGTGTCTTGCCAACATGAATCTTAATATCATACTATGTAGTGTTGGGCCTGATCAACCTAATGCTATGTATGTGATAGGTAGAATCATGGTTGAGCGACCACGAGGATTCCGAAGTGTTGTCGGAACTTGTACTGTGAGGGAAGGCTCAAGCCAAGAGTTAGTGGTGTGGAGTTTTGGTCAGCTCAATTGAGGATTTAGTTGAAGTTGTGTTTTGGGTAGCATGGAATTAAATAATAGAATGTTGTTTAAGCAATCCTTTGGAAAGGATGGGGTCTGAAGGTTAAGAATCTCTAGCGGTCGATTGGTTAAGGTATTGTGGAATATGTAAAATCGCTAGTAAGGCTGGATTGACAACTGATTTGGACAAGAATTTCAAGTAATCTCATTTCGTGAAAAAGAAGAGTTGTTTTTTGGAACGTGTGACGTAAGGTCCGGAAGTGAGATAGGTATTGGTGCTTCAGTTTCTAAGGTTGCTAAGGTATCTTGAATGGACGAGGGTACCTTAAGGATTGTGTTCGGAATAATATCTTCTGACTGGTTAAAAGTTGAGAGTTAAGGACGTTTGACTTTTATGAGAACCTAAAGTAGCAGAGAAATGTGTGAAGGAACACAAGGATATGTTTACATGCTTCAAGTGAAATAAGTATGTGCCGGACGAAGAGTAGGAGATAATTTGTGTATCTTCAGTTATGTAGAGAGATTAAGTTCAAGATATTACATCAGGATTTCGGTATTAGGTGAGAGACCAATTTGGAATTTGGAAATGTTAAATTACCCAAGGAACCGTAAAAGGTATTGTGTTGGAGAAAGAATGACCTTCCTTTTGTAACGGAAAGTGTAGGGTTACGGACCGAAAGAAGTTTGTATTAAGAAACAGAGTAAGTATCTTGGATCTAAGGATATCTATGTAAGATGGTTGTATATTTGGACCTAAGAGAATTCCCGTGGAGAGCAAGGTAAACGCGATGTGGAAAACGGTATTAATGGTAGGTTATGAGGAAGTGATAACAAAACGTATTTTGGACGAGTGTGCTATAGGGTTATTAAGGTATTGATGAACCTATAATTAAGGAAGTGTAATAAAGGATGGTTCACCCACGAAAACCCTAGTAGTACGAAGTGAAATAAGGAAGTTACACATTGGAATTAAGAACAAGCGTAGTAGTAGCATCATGGTCACAAGTGTACGTGATGGATTCTCATTCTTGTAATAAGTGTGAAGGGACGTACTTTGTGGAATAGTGAATATTGTATTTCAAGAAGTAAGATTACGGTAAACAACGAGAAGCAAATCAAGATTTATTATGGATTAAGTGTAAATCATGGAACGGTTTACACCGGAAGGGTTTTGTAAATAGTGATGAGAATTGTCAATTGCGAATCTTCCATTAAGTAAATTGGTGTGCAATGAATGGTAGTGAAGGGTAAGAAATCCAGGTTAATGTGTATGAAGTGATGGAAAGGTTCTTCAAGAGGATGCATTGCCCCGATTTATTTTCAAGTATAGAGAGACTTCTGCATTTGTGAATGATTGGGACATTCGGAATCTACCTTTTGTTGGACTAAGGACGTTGTTGTTTTAGTTCTCTCCAAGGAAATTCAAGTGAGAATAAGGTGGTATGCTTGATATGAGATGTCCATCGTTTAGTGGTACCGTATATTGGTTACGTGTTGGGTTTTGCTTATGGACGAATCAAGTATGAGTTGTGGTTAAGACCCTAGAATGTCGTCATTATTGGCTTCCCGCTAATGTCATTGTATGAACAGAGAATGAACTGTCCCGCTGAAGTTTTGTGGTGTGACCGCGTCAGAATTTGGAATTTTACCTTGAGTGGATCATGGTTAGTGAATGTAATATAAGTTAAGAAGTCGCGAGTTGTGAAAGATATTTCAGGTTAGAACAAATTGGATGATGGTTTTGAGTAGGGATGGCTTCGAATTGAGAAGAAACTGGTTTTGATTCTGTAACAGTGTTAACCGACTAACGCAATGTGGTTAACCGTTTAACACGTGCATGGAAGGTGTTTTACGTTGAATTTTGAGAAGTTAACCGTTTAGCTCAGAAGGTTAATGGATTAACATGTGTCTAAATTGTGAAATCCCTTGTAAACCATCATCTGCGTTTTGTTACCTTATGTTGCTCCAAGTGGAGAGTATTGTGCGAATGTAAACGGAATTACAAGTAAATGAAAGACGAATTTATGCTTTGAAATCGGAACTTCTGAAGGGTGTTGCGTAATTGACCATTTTTTTAGACGACAAGGGAATTTGACTTTTGGGGAAGTAATCTTGTGAATTGTGTTGAGTATGAGAAAGTCTTAAGTGTATTACTGCTGAAAGCCTTGAGGGCGAAGTTAGAGAATACTCACGAATTATTGATCTTGTAAAGATCGTTTCGGTAAGGTAAATATTGGTGTTAGTAAGGTATGAACGGTTAGTCAGAAATTAGTAATTGTTATCTTCCGTGAGTTTATGGTATTGGATTTAGACTCCGTGAGAGTGGTACCAGTTGTGTGCAGTTGTGTTTTACCCAAAGAAGGAAATTTGAAAGTTATCTTTCCAAGTACGAGTAAGAATTGGACGTTTTGAAGTTAAGCATATAACTTGGATCGTTTATGGAATAGAACGATTAAGGAAAGTGGATTCAATTGAGAAACATGGCATAGCCTTCGAATGTGTGGGCGTATGTGGAGTGTCGTAAGCGATTGGTGAGTAGTATTGTAACGCCCCAGTCAGTTTTGTTTTTTAATTAATTGAGTCGTTTTGAGTATTTTATTATTATATTATTTTATTTCTGACTTTTATGTGAAAATATGTTATTTTTCATCGAGATTATATTTTATCGCGTTTTAGGAGCGTTTGCGAGATATTTGAGTGTAGGGGTATTTTGGTCTTTTGTTTGGGTAGATATTATATTTTTCATATAATAGAAAAGAAAAGAGAGAAAAATAGAAAGGAAAGAAAAGGAGAAGAAGAAAAGTAGAGAGAAAGAAGAAGAGGAGAAAAAGAGAGAAATTTGGAAAAGAAGAAAATCAATCTCCCGACTTTGTCAAACACGATAAAATCGAGTAAGGGTGCGAAACTCGATTATACTATGTTTGTGTATGATTATGTATGTGTGTGCTTGTATGTTTTCTTCTCTTTAGATACCTTTTGAAGTCTAGGTTGGAAATGAGAAATATGTTGAGAAATCGATGTTTTCGCGGTTGGAAATTGACGTAAATGTGGTAGAATGCTTGTTGTCATGATTAGATTAGGTTCTGATTGATATATGTTGATTTGGAAATGTTTTGGTTGGAAAAAATATCATTTTGGGTTATGAAATAGCGCTGCAGAATTTCGGAATTTACCTTGGTTCGCCTAGCGAACCTGGGGTGAAGCAGTAGCGAATGAATTTTCGCGGGTTCGCCTAGCGAACCAGTTAGCGAAGGTCAACAAAGGTTCGCTAACGTTGTTCGCCTAGCGAACTTTATATGTTTTTGGTTCTGGTTGGTTCTGCCTTGGTTTGCCAAGGGGTTCGCCTAGTGAACTTTGTGTCTGTTTTTAGCTGATAGTGGGTTCGCTGGACATTCGCCTAGTGAAGGTGGTAGCGAATGCTCGCTAGAGGGTTCGCCTAGCGAACATGGCTGTTTGTGCAAATTTGTTTTCTTCATAACTTTTGATATGTTGTTCGGTTCGAGGCGTGGTTTGATGCGTTAGAAAGCTTATAAAATGTTCTTGCTTATGATGATGGTTTTGAGATTGTTGGCTGGTTAAATTAGGTCGGGAATTAGAAAATATGTTGTTTTTTCGACTTTTGCCGTTTTAATTGTTTGTACTTGATGTGTATATGCAATATGCTGTTGGTGTGGATATTGTATGACCTGTGTACTGTTGGGTGATGACATTGCATGAAATCCATATTGTGATGATGATTGGTGGCCTTAGGGCAAGAAAATGCAATGTGTGGTAATTGATGATATATGCATGATTATGGATGTGTATATGTGTGCATTTTAAAGGTCATGAGTCATTGTATGCCAAGCATCATGATATGCATTCTTGTGACGTCGTGAGCTACAGATTGATTCCAGAGGGAATCCGCTATGTAGCGAGCGATTTTTGACGCGGTTCTTAAGCGCTGGTCGCTCTCTGCGGTTTAAGCTTTAAACTACAGGTCGATTCATTTTTTATCCTATTGTGAGCTGAATAAGGAAGGGAAATAGATGTCTCCAATTAACCCTGCTTGCATACTGAGTTTAAACAGCGGTCTGTTAGGTTACGGATGCTATCAATGTGGGGGGGCCTTTGTACTGGTTATTCGTATTTCGCCAATACAGGTTCTTTCTTTCTAGGGCTTGGGCAAAAGGTTTCTGGCGGGGAACAAGGATTAGGATGTTAGGACTGGTGTTTTTGAATTACTGCTTTTGATTGATGGAGATATGGGATTTGGGTTTTTTGTTGATTGCGGTCGCTAAGATCTTTTCTTTCAATCTTATGCCTACGTATTCCCGTTTACCGAAACAGGGAAATCAGAGCGTTCGTAGTTCCTCCTATTCTATGGGAGGAAATTGGTTTTTGGTGTCTTGTTCAAAGCCCAAGACGTGAAGCGAAAAGGTGATTTGTATCTTGATCAAAGCCCAAGATGTGAAGCTGAAAGGTCTATTTGTGTCTTGTTCAAAGCCCAAGACGTGAAGCGAAAGGACCTCGACTTCAGAGAGAATTTGTCATCTCTAAAGAGGGGGGAGAAGGAGAATTAGTTTAACTGGGATACACGGATCCGAGAAATGCCATAATTTCTGAAGAAAGGGTTTTAACCTGAAGGAGAAGACTTTAACTCAGTGTAGAGCAATGCCATCTTTCCTTAGGAATTTCTCATTCTAAAAGAGGGACAGTGGCATGGATGCAGATGATCCAGAGGCTTGCCGCTTACAGCGATTAGATGGAGGGAAATGAGTTGTTGATGTTTGTATACTGTGAACAAGGCACAGCTTTGATGCTAAAAGGTCGATTGGATCAACCAGTGGTTTTCTTATACAAAAGCCTAAGAGGAGGCTAATTTCCGCTAGGAAAATCATTATACAAAGCCTAAGAGGAGGCTATTTTGTGTCTCGTACAAAGCCCGAGAGAGAGGCTAAAAGTTTTTTGACCCAGTGGGGCATATCGTTATACAAAGCCTAAGAGGAGGCTAGCAAAGAGTTGACTCAGTTGGAGAATCATTTATACTCAGTAATAGAGTGTTTTTGTATCTCGTACAAAGCCCGAGAGAGAGGCGAAAAGGTTGTTTTGACTCCACTGGGGAGAATTTTGGTATCTCGTACGAAGCCCGAGATGGAGGCTATTGTAACTGTTTCAGTTGAGTGACAGATCCAATATACTGATTTAAAAAGAGAAAATCAGTTCTTATATGAGCAACACTGTACTCAGGGATTTAATTTGAGGATCAGGGATATTTCCTTCTCTTTGAGGAAACGGGAAATCCAAAGGGTATTGAGACTATCCGAGTCTGCGGGTTTCCTTCCTATTTAACGAAGGGTGCTTGAGAATGTCTTTGAGACTCAAGGAAGTTAGACTGTCCAAGTCTAGAGTTTTATCTTTTGTGAAACAGTAGTAGACTCTATGAAAGGACTGTTCTATGAGGACGACTAGTTTCTGTTCCTATACCTCTAGGAGGTCGTCGGGACAATTTGTACGAAGCCCAAGAGGAGGCTGGAAACTTTTAAGAAGTCGACGGGTCCTTGTACGAAGCCCAAGAGGAGGCTATCATTCCCGGAGGAAGAGATCATTATATGAAGCCTAAGAGGAGGCTGTGAATACTTCTAAGAAGCCGTAGGGTCCTTGAATAATGCCCAAGAGGAGGCCGATGCTTTTAAGAAGCCCGTGGGTCTATCATCTCCTTTCCATTAGGAGAGATAACTCTTTTAAAGATAAAAACCACTGGTAAACGTTCGAGGTTTACTATCCAGCGACTTTTAACTTTTAAAGAGGGTTCCTTAGTTAAGGTCCAAGATTATGACCGTAGTGGGTACCCAAACCCCGAGACATTCAAGGCAAGCTATCCACAAGGAATAGATCAAGTCAGGAAAGTTTGAGAATTGGGAAGAAACTCAAAGATGCCATTCACGGAGAATACATTCATCTTGGGGAGTAGAGCTTCTTGACGATTCCTAAGGAGGACAGCCGAAGAGAAGACTGTATCTGGTGTTCCTATTAGGGATCTAGGCGTCTATTTCTACGAATAAGTGAAACGACGTCACCTAGTTCTAGACGTAGTTGCCGGGGAAACTCGAAATATCTATACTATTATTACACAGTAGATATGAGTTTATGAAAGGAGACTTACAGTGAGCAGCCCCACAATACAGTTTATAATATGAAAGCAGTAAATGAAAGCGGGTAAACACTTACTCGGTTGTAGTGCTTCCATGCTGTTTGGTTAGTTGTTCAACAAAGAAAGATTAAAAACAACAGTATATTCAAAATCAAAGGAGAAAGTGCTTTGAAAAGAAAGATGTGGGGCTTACAGCTCAAAGAGAGGCCCAGGGTTTTATCAGTGAGCGCACTGTTCGAATTTGTACAGAGGGATGGGTCTTACACTCTCTCAAGAGGCCCAAAAGGGTTTAAAGAAAAAGAGAAATGGGTCTTACTACTCGAGGGTAGGCCCAGATGGTTTTTATTTTTAAACGGGCGACGATCGCGCCGTTTACTTGTACAGAGGGATGGGTCTTACACTCTCTCAAGAGGCCCAAAGAGTTTTGAGATGAATAAATGGGTCTTACTACTCGAGGGTAGGCCCAGATGATTTTTGAAAAGGCGACGATCGCGCCGTTTGTTTTTTGACGGTATCGGGACTTATACAATAAGTGAGGCCCAAAGATGATTTGGTCAAAAAAAGGATTGGATCTTACACTCTAATAGAGGCCCAAAGTGTTTTGAAAATGATTTATAAGGGTTGAATTAATCCAAAACCCTAATTTGTTTTCAAAATGTATTTAATTGAATAAAAATTCAATTAAAATGATCAAAAATTGTTTAACACATGGAAAACAAATTGTGATCTTGGATTAATGCTTCAAAAATTAAGTATTGACCTACAAAATAATTAGAAAGCATTAAAAGTTGCAAAATCAATGTAGAAAAAATATTTAAAATGCCAAAAACAATCAAAATATTAATTCTTTACAAAAATATCAATTATATGAAATAAATAATATTTTTGGGATTTTTTGATAAAATACAATATTTTAACATTTTTGTGAATTATTAAAAAAAGAATCAACTCAAAATCATTAAAACTCAGAGAGAAATTAATTTTTGAATCAATTAAACAAAATCACAAAATTCAAATATTTGAATATATGAAAAATGGCGCCAAGAACAGGCTGAAAAACATGCGCGTGTTCTTGGTTTCTCAGATTTGCGTTTTCTATCCAATCTCCATGAATACGTAATCATAACATGCAATCCACATATCATTATGCTCGTCTCAACCTCACGATCATGTATATGTACTTTAATTTCATTTAAATTAAACATACAACAAGAAATCACGAAGAAACCTCAAGAACCCTAATTTCTGCATGAAGGCTAGGATTTTTGATACACGATTCAAACAATGCAATTAATTGAGGGAAAACATTCCATGCATGATTATGAACATATGGCCAAATTATTGTGCGAGGAAATATGCATAGATTGAGAGATGACCAAGTATGTGCTTACCTCCAAGTCGTGACAGCAAGAGCAGATGTGATTTTGAGTTGGAGGTGTTATAGATGAGTGGTGATGATCTGGACAGCTTCCCTACACCATATGGAGTGTGTTTGAACACTTGGATTGAATTGAAATGGACTGGATCAGTTTATGGCACCTCAGCTGCAACTTCACTTCAAACTTGTGTGGATGGCAAGTGATTTTGAGATTTTGATGTTTCAGAAGTTATGTGAGTGTTTGATCAGCTCATATGTGATGTATGTGAGGTGTGTGAGTGATTGGTTTGTGCAGAATTGCTCTCAAACTCAAAACCCGATAGCTACCTTGCTAAGAAAGGCATTTTTGCCAAGAGAAAGAGATTTTGAGGAAAGCATCTGTTAGATGGCTTTGGTGTAATTAAACTGACCACAATTGAGCTCTATTTATAGTAGAGCAAGTTTGTTTTGCAAGGAATAGTGCATGGCAGCTGGTAAGTAGGTTTGCTCAATGTTGGCCAATGGAAATGAAAGTCTCCTCTAGCCATTGACTAGAGGTTAGGGCACAGAGCTTTGGTCCCCTTGGTCTTGGATAAGTCTTGACTGATTTCAGATGAGAATGGCTCAGTCCATGCCACCTTGATGGTTCCATTGAATGCCTCATTCCAAATTTGAAGTCTTGTCCCTATTTTGGCAACTCTAGGTTCAACATGCTATTCTTTGTTCCTTGGACCTTGGAGGCTTGGCTCAGTGATTGTCCCCTTTGGATTCAATCCTCTGAGGTGTCCAAATGGATAGGAACTATTGAAATTGGCTGATTTTGGCAAATCGAGCCAAAATGCAAATTCTGCCTTGCTTTGACAGATTTCAGCAAGGTAACTTGACAATGTTGTATCTCATGATGTAGGTTGAATTTGGCAATGTTCTTGGCCATTTTGGAAAGCTCTTACATGATACAACAACTGTTTGAACAAGTTTGGTTTTGATCTCTTTTGATTCCAAGTGAAAAATCCCCCTACATTTGGCAAAAAGTGAAGGCAAATTCTGACTTAGTGAAAATTTCACTAAGTGTTGGAAAAAGTGACATTTTCACTTTTCAGCCACTTTGATCACTCCATAACTCAATATCCTTAATGAATTGGAATGACTTGTAGTTGAAGTTTTTATAGGTGATAATGAGGGCTACAAATCCATCTTTGGATGAGAAAAAATGGCCTTGTGGTTTAGGAGTTATGGTCCTCCAAAGTTGGTACCTTTGCCACTTTATTTTTAACTTAGAAAAATTTCTAAGTTTTATGGTTACCCCTTTTACAAGTTATCTCACTTTTCTTGATTTTTCTTGATGAATGATGATTCAAATCATACGTTAACATCATTTTTGGGTTAAAAATCCATTTTGGTGAAAAATCTCAAAAAGTCAAAGTTGACTTTTGTGCACAGTTGATTTTTTATCAGATGAATTCCAAACTGTGCAATTCTTCAGGAAATCATGTCCTTGACCTAAATCAAACTTGATGGACATGTTCCATGGGTGTCATAGGGTATATTCAATCATGTATTAGGGTTTGGGAGCATGTCTTGGTCAAAAGTCAAAGTTACAGTTGACTTTTCCCTTAAAACCCTAATCGTGGTGTAGATGAAAATGAGACTTGTTGCTCAAACTTCTTGGATCAATCCATTGTTCCAAATGGATCAATATGGTATATTAGAGACCCTCAAATCATCTCTTGAGGTCTTGGCTCATGGTTTGTCCCAAAAGTCAACTTAGGGGTGAATTAGGTCAAGAAACCCTAATTCCTGATTTTTGATGAATGCATCCCCTGAGGCAAAATTGACTTGATGCATGGGTTCATGAGGTTACATGAAGCATATTAGGTTATGTTTTGGATCATTGCCTTGTGCCTAGATGAAAATTTCCATCTGGAGACCCTGGTCGCCCAAAACCCTAATTTGGTGACACTGTCGATCTTGAGACTTGATCCACCTAGAAGGGAGCAACCTTGTGCTTAATCCTTGAAGTGGGAGTCCTTTTTGATCCATTGTGGATGTTTGAGAGATTAGACAAGTTGAAGATCATGTCATTTCTTGATTGATCCTTTGTGTAAGCACTCAGAGAGGGCTTGAAACCCTAATTTTGATTGTAGTGGATGCTCACCCATCTTTGGGGAGACTGATGAAGCATGATGGTTCATCCATATTGTGATGATGATTTTCACAATGATGGGAAGTCTAAGTGGTCAAAATTTGGGGTATTATAGATGCCCCTATTTAATCTTCTTGGACCCGAAGGTGTGAATGACGAAGGGATTCGGGCATTCGGGGTGCAAGAGGATTAAATATCGGAATATCCGAAATTTTGATGGTGGTTATGAATGGTAGCTTACGCATTCATCTTCTTTAGCTAAGCGATGATGCTTAGAAAAGGTAAACTTCCCCTCGATCCTGGTCTTCAGCCAAGGAACTGGTCTCAGTCTCTTTTGAAATAAACCTCCCCCCGTTCTTGGTTTCCTACCAAGGAACTGGTCTTAGTTTCTGATTTGAACTTCCCCTCGATCCTGGTTTCTTACCAAGGAACTGGACTTAGTTTCTGATTTAAACTTCCCCTCGATCCTGGTTTCTTACCAAGGAACTGGTCTTAGTTTCTGATTTAAACTTACCCTCGATCCTGGTTTCCTACCAAGAACTGGTCTTAGTTTCTTTTGTCAATAAACTTTCTTGACAAGGGACGCTATTCATAGCGGCTTTCCTCAAACTTCTCGCCGAATTTTCCTGGGGAGATGCCATTTGAGTGGAAAAAGTTTTGATGTCAGACTTGCTGGGAAACCCATTCGTCTGAGTTGTAGAGTTGTACAAACTTCTCTGTTGGAGACGCCATTTGTTTCTACTGGGGAAAGCGAGTCTCTTGAGAGACTGTTTTCATTTGGGATCTTTCATCATACTTTTCTCGGGATCTTCCCGGAGAAACGCCATATGATGGGGTCCAATTTTGTGGGGCCGATGACCTTTTCATCAGCGGTCCTTTTCATCAAGAGGCTTTCTCTGTGGATTTTCCTTAATCCGGGAAAGCAAGGATATCATCTTCAATGGCGAAGAGTGATGTTTATTGAGAGTTTTCTCTGGCTTTTCAGAGGTTCAAGTTATCAAAGTGGCCAAGTGCCGACTCTGATCTAAAGATACACTGGTGGCGAGATTGTGCAGACGCAACACTTCCTGACGAGGAAAGAACTGACAAACTCGATTGAGAAAACTGTTTATCACTAGGGGACAAGACCGACTCAAGTGATAGTGATGCAATATGAAATGCGAACGCAAATAAAATGCATAAAGTATGTATGTATATGCTGACAAAATAGACGCGACATACAGACTAATGGATGAACACAATTGGATACTCGGCCATCGCGGGGCGAAGAAGTACCGTTGATTCAAAATAGCAATTCCACCTTGCTTAGGAGAGATAGTCCCGTTGTGAGCTATGTTGATCGGGCTTAGGAGATGAGAACTCGGCCGAGGATGTCAGACGAAACAAGGTCTCTGACACAGTTGATCCCTTCATTCAGGCATACTGGCTTAGAAGGAGTACTTTGATTCTGCACTTTGAAGTTCGCTTACTTCGGGAGAAGCGATCGATGTTCTTCTGATGTTCAACAGTCAAAAGAAATTGCCATCTTTATTTTAAAAGCAGAAAAAGTTTTAACAAGTAAATTCATTTTTGTTTTATTTCAAGAATCGCTGATTAAGTTTAAACAACGTCGTTCTGTAAAGCTAAAACAAGCAAGAATTACAAACAAAAGCACAAGGGCTCAAATTTTATTGATAAGATGGAGATCAGCCAAACGCGTGATTCCAAAGAGTATATACAAAGTTAGAAAACGGTAATTTACAGGGAAAAGGGCTACGTTGAAACATAACGACCACAATCCTTCTACCAACTTTGAATTCGGGGCATCCTGAGCTTCTGTCGAAGATGACCTTTGAATGGAGATTTCCTCCGATAGATGATGCTGTAACTGCTGCGGAGGGACTTGCCTCTGTTGAACATAGTTACTTGCCATTATCCCTAATTTTTGCCTGGATTGTACTATGAGATTTCCAATCCATCGGGATGATTCTTTTTTTTCATGTCTCTAACTTTTGCCTGGACCGCCCTTTCGGGTTTTCAATCCACCGAGACGTTTTTTTTTTTTAGTTTAGGCGAAGTATTTCTTGACTACATCAACATTCGTGGGGTAGGCAAATTCCTCTCCGTCCATGGTTGCAAGTCTCAAGGCGTCGCCTGAGAAAGCTTTCGTGACCACATAGGGGCCATCATAATTCGGGGTCCATTTACCCCGGGAATCAGTGAGAAATGATTGTATCTTCTTGAGTACGAGGTCTCCTTTTCTGAAAATACGAGGTCAGACCTTTTTGTCGAACGCCCTTTTCATTCTCTGTTGATACAACTGACCGTGGCATAGTGCCGTGATTCGCTTCTCTTCGATCAGGTTCAGTTCGTCGTGTCGACTTTGACACCATTCAGCTTCGGTGAGCTTAGCTTCCATCAATACCCTAATTGACGGGATCTCTACTTCTATAGGAAGCACTGCCTCCATACCATATACTAGAGAGAAAGGGGTTGCCCCTGTTGAAGTGCGGACAGATGTGCGATAACCATGAAGAGCAAAGGGTAGCATTTTGTGCCAATCTTTATAGGTTATAACCATCTTTTGAACAATCCTCTTGATGTTCTTGTTAGCCGCTTCTACCGCTCCGTTCATCTTGGGTCGGTAGGGAGATGAGTTATGGTGTTCAATCTTGAACTCTGCGCATAACTCTTTCATCATCTTATTGTTCAAGTTAGATCCATTATCAGTAATGATCTCGCTTGGAACACCATAACGGCAGATGATATTGTTTTTGATAAATCGGACCACCACTTGTCGGGCTACATTGGCGAATGACGCTGCTTCGACCCACTTGGTGAAATAATCAATGGCTACCAGGATGAACCGATGTCCGTTTGAAGCCTTGGGCTCAATCATACCAATCATGTCGATTCCCCATATGGAAAATGGCCACGGGGAAGAAAGAACTTTGAGATGTGATGGCGGTACATGAATTTTGTCGGAGTATATCTGACACTTGTGACACCTCCTCATGTACTTGTAGCAGTCAGATTCCATGGTCAACCAATAGTACCCCGCCCTGAGAATTTTTCTCGCCATTGTGTGTCCGTTGGCATGAGTGCCGAAGGATCCTTCATGAATTTCTTTCATGAGCATGTCTGCTTCTGGTCTGTCGACACATCGGAGCAAGACCATGTCAAAATTTCTCTTATAAAGAGTGTCACCACTCAGGAAGAAGTTTCCAGCCAATCTTCTGAGGGTTTTCCTGTCTTTTCTGAGTGCCCCAGATGGGTACTCTTGTTTCTGAAGGAAGTATTTGATATCGTGATACCAAGGTCTGTCGTCTATGACTGCTTCAATCGCGAAGATGTAAGCGGGCCGTTCAAGGCGCATTATGTCGATCTTAGGTATGTCATTCCATCGACCTACACTTATCGTGGAAGAGAGAGTGGCTAATGCATCAGCCATGTGATTCTCATCACGAGGGATGTGATGAAACTCGACTCTGTTGAAGAAGGGTAACAACCTTCTTGCATAGTCTTTGTAAGGAATCAATCCTGATTGGTATGTGTTCCAATCTCCTTTTATCTGGTTAATAACCAGGGCTGAGTTGCCGTATACGTCCAAGTTTTTGATCCTTAAATCAATTGCTTCCTCGAGACCCATGATACATGCTTCGTATTTGGCCTCGTTGTTCGTACATTTGAACGTAAGTCTGGCAGTGAAAGGAATGTGGATAACCTGAGGGGTAACAATGATTGCCCCAATTCCGTTTCCATAATGATTGACTGCTCCGTCAAAGATAAGTCCCCATTGGGAACCTGGTTCTGGCCCTTCGCTGGGTAGCGGTTCATCGCATCTTTCATCTTTAGATACATGACATCTTCATCTGGGAAGTCAAACCCGATTGATTCTTGATCATCAATCGGTTGATGAGCCAAATGATCGGCTAAAATACTTCCTTTAACGGCTTTCTGAGCATGGTACTCTATGTCATATTTTGATAGTAACATCTGCCAACGGGCAATCCTTCCCGTGAGAGCAGGTTTTTCAAAAACGTACTTGATTGGATCCATTTCGGAGACCAACCAAGTAGTATGACGAATCATGTACTGGCGAAGACGTTTGGCTGCCCAAGCCAAAGCGCAACAAGTTTTCTCAAGCATTGTGTACCGAGTTTCGCAGTCGGTGAATTTCTTGCTTAGATAGTAAATGGCAGACTCTTTCCTTTTAGTTTTGTCTTGTTGGCCAAGTACACATCCCATTGAGTCCTCTAGGACTGTGAGGTAAATGATCAGTGGTCTTCCTTCCACTGGAGGTGATAGAATCAGAGGATTAAACAGATATTCCTTAATACTGTCAAAGGCAGTTTGGCAGTCTTCTGACCAAACGTAATCCTGGTTCTTTTTCAATAACATGAAAATCGGCGCACAAGTGGCGGTCATGAGGAATATGAATCTGGAGATGTAGTTCAAACGTCCCAGGAATCCTCTGACTTGTTTTTCAGTTTTCGGAGAAGGCATTTCTTGAATGGCCTTGACCTTGTCAGGATCAACCTCAATTCCTTTCTGGCTGACGATGAACCCTAGTAGTTTCCCTGAACAGACACCGAAGGTGCACCTTTTGGGATTCAAGCGGAGCTTGAATTTTCTTAGACGTTCGAACAATTTTGACAGATGTTCAACGTGCTCATCCTCTGTTCTTGATTTTGCAATCAAATCATCGACATACACCTCGATTTCCTTATGTATCATGTCATGAAACAGAGTAGTCATGGCCCTTTGATAGGTTGCCCCGGCATTCTTCAAACCGAACGGCATTACCTTGTAACAAAAGGTACCCCATGGGGTAATGAACGAAGTTTTCTCCATGTCTTTCGGCGCCATTTTGATCTGGTTATAGCCCGAGAATCCATCCATGAAGGAGAATACTTTGAACTTTGCTGTGCTGTCAACCAGCATGTCAATGTGTGGTAAAGGAAAGTCGTCCTTTGGACTTGCCTTGTTTAGATCTCTGTAATCAACACACATTCTGACCCTTCCGTCCTTTTTGGGAACGGGTACGATGTTGGCTAACCATTGAGGATATTCAGATGTAGCAAGGAAACCCGCATCAATCTGTTTCTGCACCTCCTCTTTGATTTTGATAGCAATGTCCGGGTGAGTCCGTCTCAACCTTTGCTTTACTGGCGGACATTCTGATCTCAACGGTAAGTGATGTTCCACGATGCTGGTATCCAACCTTGGCATATCCTGATAGGACCAAGCGAATACATCAGGGAATTCTTTGAGAAGCTTTATCAAACCCTCTCTGGCAGTTGGACTGAGCAGTGCTCCGATCCTGATTTCTTTTCTCTCTTTTTCTGAACCCAAGTTTACCGTTTCCAACGGCTCTTTGTGAGGTTCAATGGACCTTTCCTCTTGTCTGAGTAATCGGGAGATCTCTTCCGGAATTTCGTTGTCATTTTCTTCTTCAGCCTCGAATACCGGGAACTCAAAGTTGGGAGAAGGCATCGGATCGTATGTTTCAACGGGATATAAAACAAGCAATCTGCATGACGTGATGATTCGTGTTTAGAAGAGATAGAGAAAATGCAAGTGTGTGCAGTGTTTTGATTTTACTGCTTGTTTTTATTATTGAATGTTTTTTTTTAGGATTACCATTTTCTAAAAAAGTAAAAAGAGAAAACAGCAATTAATGCGGAAATTACAGAACGATTTTATTTTATTTATGCACAAGTCGAATCTTGAAACTACAGCCCTATAAAACAAAACTCTGTCGCTTTGGGCAAAGCGAAGAGGGAAATTTATAGAAAGCGAGCCCTATCAAAACATCCGTTTCACCTGGGCAGGGTGAAAGGTTAAAGATGGCAATTACTTTGACTGACGAACTACCTTCGGAACCTCGACAGCAACCCATTGGCGGCGAACTTCTCGGTGAATCACAAAGTCTGGCACCTTCCTTGATTTGTCTTCAGAAATGATGCTGATTTCTGGTGGAGCAGGATCATTGGAATCTGTCTCCCAGGCAGAATTGTCGTAGGGGGATTCCTCTGTTGTCTCCTGTAGAGTATTTGTGCTCTCAGCTATATCTCCCCATCCAGTTGACTGGATATCTTCGAGCCTGATACGAGAGCTTTCGGGAGCGGTGTACTTGACCATGAAGTCGTACTTTCCACTTGGTTGTCCCAAAGTGTCCCAAACTTCTTTGGAACTGGAGGAGTCATCTCTCTCGATGACGTTGACCTTGGGAAAAGCATAGTTGATGAATTCTAGTCCTGCAAACGTTGCGAATTCATCTTCATGTTGAGTAGTTTCCGAATGACCTGAGTGTTGATCCCATGACATGGTGGAGACACAGGTATTCTTTTCAATGACGGTCAGCTGATTTTCATTACTCGGCTGACTTTCTTGCCCCAAGTTTCCTGGGTAAGGTTGCCACATTGGCAGACCATCCATCGGGCCATAGTAATTGCGATCAAAGTTTTCTTTCATCAGAGTGTCTTCCTCTAATGAATTTGGCGGAGCACAGCATCCTTCCGGATCACAATCCCCGTAGATCATTTCGACATCTGATCTTGGTATAAATCTCGGACTTTCTGTAGGAAAGCAAAAAGGCATAGGCACCTCTTCCTGAGACATATAGCCATCCTTGTTAAGGTAGGACTTCCATTCTCCATCTGTGTCAGAGGGATCTTCCTCATTGATAGCATGAACTGTCTGAGACACTAGGTGAAGAAAACCTCCACTGTGGAAGAAGTTTTGAAGGGGATGAAGACTTTCATCGTTGGCGGCTGTCTGGGTACAGATCGCAGAAAAACCAAGACCCTTCTTTGTTTTATTGTCAATAGGAACGACAAGTTGTCCCCATCCGGTCGTATCGGTACTCTCGACCGCTTTGATAGCATCTTTGTATGAAGAAATTGAAGTTCCTTCTTCGGATTGATCGTTCTTGCTCACCGATAGTGCTTGGAACTGAGTTCCAATAACCTCCTCGGGTTCTACACAAGCAGATGATGATAAGTTACTCACAAGCAATGCTTGTTCCCCACAAACCATGACAAGTTGATCATTCTTGACGAACTTTAGCTTTTGGTGGAGGGTTGAAGTAACCGCTCCATCCTGATGTATCCAAGGTCTTCCTAATAAATAATTGTATGTTGCCCGGATGTCCATGACCTGGAAAGTGATTTGGAAAGTGTGAGGACCAATAGTTATGGGAAGATCAACTTCGCCGATAACTGTTTTTCTGGATCCGTCGAATGCTTTGACGACGACCTCGCTGACTCTCATCGGAGGGCCCTTGAATGATAATTGCATCAAGGTGGACTTCGGCATAACATTCAGGGCTGACCCTGTGTCTACCAGTACGTTGGCTAAAGCATCGTCCTGGCAGTTAACTGTAATGTTGAGCGCCATGTTATGACGACGACCCTCTTCAGGTAATTCCTCATCACTAAATCCCAAATTATTGCAGGAAGTGATGTTAGAGACAATGCTATCGAATTGTCTGATTGTTACATCTTGTTCCACAAAGGCTTGCTCCAAGACTTTCTGTAGAGCCTCTCTGTGTGCTTCTGAACTGAGTAACAGTGATAATACTGAGATCTTTGAGGGAGTCCGTAACAGTTGAGCAACAATGTTATATTCACTCCTTTGGATGAGCTTTAGCATCTCATCTTTGTCTTTTGAAAAGTCGGGATTACTAGATTGACCGACTGGTGGATCAGGAATTTCTGCCTGAAGTTCCTTTTCTTTGTTGGATTCTCCAACCCCTCGGTTGAAGACTCGACCGCTCCGTGTTACACGACTGATGTCTGCAATATTCACGACGAAGGGTAATGGAATTTCCTTTCCATTCTCGATTATTGTTGCACCATATTTGTAAGGGATTGCCTTAGCTGATTCATACGGTAATGGTCCCAGTAGATAGATGACTATGGGAACCTTCTGATTTTTCTGACCATCATAAGTAATCTCGATCCGTTCCTGGTTGGGAACTTTAGATCCGTCAAGTAGAGGGACGATGGCAAAAACATCCCTGATCTGGTGATGACCAGAGATCGCGACAACATCCTCAACTTGATCGGCAAGGTAGTTCGGCGACCAAATGATGGGTCCTGAACCTGGATTTGGATGAATTTCTCCATGATCGATCTGACCCTGAAGAGCTGCTCTCACAAGGTAACACCCTTGGTTACTTTCCGAACAGACGCTACAACTGTCATAGTTGTGTGGTGGCACCTGGCCATGCCCACTTTGAATGCAATGTAACCTCACTAGGTTACCTTCCATTGATCGGACATCCTGACTTTGACGACGAGTAGGATTCCTGTTATTGATACTAATCTGCTGAGTATCTTCGTCCATATAGATTGGCATCCACCAGTGATTTAACAAGTGCTGAAGTGCCTCATGGACAAGGGTACAACCTCGATCGTTTTCGCAACCCGCTTTACAGCTTTGGTAGTCATGTGATATTAAGAATCCGAGTCGGACCTGCTCAGCATGTAACTCTACCAGGTTGGTATTCATCACACGAATGTCAAAGATCTGAACCATATTGATTTGATAGGGATTCCTATCATGGTAGTCTTGGATCCATCCAAGATCCATCTGACGCTGGAGGGCCTCTTGTATGAAAGAGCATCCCTGTTTGTTTACCGAGCAAATCAGACAGGAACCATAATCGTGCTGCAGCAGATTATGATACTGGCTTTGCCTTGAGTGCATCGCCACCAAGTTGACATTCATCGCATGGATATCGTGGTTTTGAATGACGTTAGAATTCGTAGAGACCATGTTAACTCCACGAACTCGGTGCTCCTGGATCCATCCAAGATCCATCTGTTCCTGTAGAGCTGATTGCACTACCGAACATCCTTGGTTATCTTTAGAGTAGATATCACACTGGTGATAGTTATGAGGTGGCACATGGCCATATCCACTCTGTCTACAATGCATCTTGACCAGATTGGTCCCCAATAAGAGTACATCGTGAATTTGATAGACATTGTTAGTCTCTTTCTCAATCAGATTGACTGCAGCTTTCTCGTGTTGAGGCAGCGGGTTCGTAAGAACATTAGGGTTCGTATCTTTGAAAGATAAGAGCCCGCTCCTAACAAGCTTTTGCACGTCGGATTTGAAATTGAGATAAGTCTCAATGTTATGCCCTGAACCTCCTTGATGATAAGGGCATGTTTGATCCGCTTTAAACCAAAAAGGCGGATTTTCCATAACTGAAAGGGGAGACTTAGTCTGAATGTGCCCCTTGGCTAGCAGTAACGGAAACAGTTCTGCGTACGTTACAGGTATAGGATCAAATCCTGGTGGCCGTGTGGTACGGTTGTTGTTATATAGAGGACGAGCCTGCTGGAGAGGTTGTTGTGTCCTTTGCTGATCAGGTTGACTCTGCGCAACCTGAGGTTGATACATAGGAACAGGCACGGGGCCGATAGCAGGAGTAACAGCTGCTACTGGCTGATAACGACGCCTTTGCTTTCCGAGAGAGATATTCCCAATATCTTGCTCTTTTTTCTTAGGGAGAGTACTACCGTATTTTTTAGTACCGCTCGTTGATCCAGTGTCTTTTACTAAACGTCCTTCTCGGACGGCTTCCTCAAGACGTACGCCCATGCCGACCATTTCGATGAAATCACTGGGCGCACTGGCGACCATTAGGTCATAGTAAAATGAGCTTAAGGTCTTTAAGAAGATTTTTGTCATCTCTTTTTCCTCAAGAGGTGGACAAATTTGAGCGGCAATTTCACGCCACCTTTGAGCATACTCCTTAAAGGTTTCCTTGTCCTTTTGCGACATTGATCTGAGTTGATCTCTGTCGGGTGCCATGTCCAAATTATACTTGTATTGTTGGACGAAGGCAGTACCAAGATCTCTGAATGTATTGATCGTAGTACGGTTTAAACCCATGTACCATTTGAGTGCGGCACCGGTTAAACTATCCTGGAAGTAGTGAATCAGCAGGTCTTGATTTTCCGTCTGGGCTGACATCCGCCGAGCGTACATCACCAGATGGCTCTGAGGGTAAGAGTTACCCTTGTATTTTTCAAAGTCGGGCACTTGGAACTTGTGCGGGACTTTCACATTTGGGACCAAGCAGAGGTCTGCGGCGTCCTTTCCAAATAGATCCTGACCGCGAATGGCTTGCAGCTCTTTCTGCATTTCCAAGAATTGCTCCTGGAATTCATCCATTCTATCGAACATAGTTTCCTTCTTACCAGAAGGTGTTGGTGGAATCTGTCCTTCCGGGACAGTGTGCACCACAGGGGGTGGTACCGTGACTACGGCAGTAAGTCTTGACGCCTCCCGAAGTTTGTAACCTTCAGGAGTCTTCAGTATGCCCCTAGCATCTTCGCTTTCCCGAAGTTTGTAACCTTCAGGCCCAGCGGCTTCTATTGCGATTCCCTGATCTTCAGTGATCGGCAGAACATATCCTTCCGGGATATAGTTAACAGGCATGCCCCAAGGACGATCTTTCGGCATCTGATACCTAGGATCATACTTTTCTATGATGGGCGTTGAGGTGATCTCTGAGATCACAGTTCTTTGTAGCTGAGCTTCTGCCATGGCTTGCATGTCGTTACGAAGCTTTCTCATATCCTCTCTCAGAGCGTCGATCTCTTCTTTCAACTCTCTGTTTTCTTCCTCAAGATCATCCATCTTTTTCTTACGATAGGCCCGAGTATTATACGAATGAGACAGTTTGACTCTAGAATCGAGACACAAACGTGAGATTCGTAGGTAAGGAGAATACGCGATGTGAGAATGATGAATGCAATGATTATATTAATTGTTTAATTAAAATAAACTTTGACAATTAGATTGCAAATATCAAACAGTGGGGAAACCCCTTTTTATTGAATTCCAAAGGATTACAGAAATGGAAATACAGTAGATTACAAAGTGCAGAAACAGAAACCTAAACTAATGGGTCCCGAGTCCTCTCTGAAGAGAAACCGGGTGCTGATTCTGGTATCTTCCTTTTCTTGGACCGGGGCGCTTGGGCCGTTGTCGGGTTGTCATTCCTTTGCCAAGTGAAAGGAGTGAGCAAATTCCTTTGGTCATCTTGATTCTCTACAGCATGCTGCTCCAAAATTTCAATCAGAGCATCTTTCTCTTTCAGTAATTGCTGTATTTGGATACACTATACGTCGAGGGTGCGGTACTTGTTCTTCCAAGACCTTCTCTCCTTTTGAACTTTGTTGAGAGTAACCTGAAGCTTTTCAGTTTCCGTCATGAAGTACATGACAGATTCCCTCGGCGGAAGAATTCTGTAACGAGGATAAGGCATTTTTAGCTTGAGAGCTCTGGTTTGTACCCAATGGAGATAAGGCTCCACCGAGACACAGTCCGGTTTTCCCAGAGACTCTCGTCCTTTCTTATGAACCTGTTTCCAAGCTTGCATTATTTCCATCTTTAGTGCTCTGTCACTTTCTCCTTCTTTGAAGAAAAGACCTTCCAGATGAACACCCAGTGGGATGTGTCTCATCGGGTATCCAAATTGACGAAGAACTAATATCGGATGATAGTTGATTCCTCCTTTAGTTCCTATGAGGGGTACGCTGGGGAAGTTTCCACAACGGTCAATGATTCTGATTCCCTCATAAATCCTATTACACCAATCTATATCAGAATTGGTGAGAGACATGATCTTTTGCGACCAACGTAAGACACTCTTGCAATCCCAAAAAGCAGCAGACTTGGGCAAGTGCGAGATAAACCATTTATAGAGCAAAGGTACACAACATGTGATCTCCCCTCCGCTGTACAAATTTCCCAAGTGTACAGAATGATACGCATCTGCGAGCAAAGTCGGCACAGGGTTTCCAATGAGAAAAACCTTAATAACGTTGATATCGACGAAGTTATTGATGTTGGGAAACAAAAATAATCCGTAGGTGAGCAAGACAAAGATGCTTTCAAAAGCAGTCCCGTTCCCTATACTAGCAAAGTACAGAGCTTTCTTGGTCAAGAACTGGGTTGGCAAACCTTGGATGCCACCCTTAGTGGTCATGTGAGTCCTGACCTCAGACTCGTCCAAATGAATTGCTATTGCAACAGTCTGATTCTTTGGAATTTCTTCCAGTCCAGAAAATGGAGCTCGATCAGTGATATGTAAATCAGTCAGATGAGAATACTCCTCCAGCATTGGTGCTAGCTGGTAATCCGGGAATGTGAAACAATGATAAACCGGATCGTAGAATTGAATGAGCGCGTCCATGATCCCCTTAATCACATGGACTCTTAACAGTGGTAGCAAACCACCGTGCTTGGCTCTGAAAGCCTCTGGGTTAACGATCATCCTCGCTAACTTTCTCAAATCCCCTAGTTTGGGAACCTTGAAGGTATACTGGTGGGTTCTCCTTCTACCGAAATCCATTAATGCAATCTTTTTCTCTGATATTTGCAATCACAGTCTTAGTTTAATTTGAAAAACAGAGAGACTAGAAGAGAAGTTTTTTTTTTAATGTTTTAATGTTTTATTAAATGGATGCATGAATGCAGAACACAAAAACATAGAAAAAACATGGGGTCAGAGGGTCGTTGTCATGAAGTCAAGGCACTACCCATCCCCAAAGGTTTATACTAGGGTGATTTTTGTACCTGTACTCATTATCATTAGCTCCTCCCAGGAAGGCAGACAACAAGCGGATCGCCAGCGAGTTGTGTGCAATCTTAGAGTAAGTTCCATTCACCGAGAATAGATCACCAGCCTTAAATGAGGGTAGTATCGCGTAACAACTATTTCCGATAGTTTCCGCACTACGAAAAAGGTTGGCTTTTCTTAAGTGTATACTCAATCTCACCACATGCGGCATCACACGCATTCCCAGTAGCAGAAAAATAAACACGTATAGCAATTAGGAAAAGCAGTATATATATTTGTCCTAATCATCCTAGACTTATAAAGCTACGATTCTTAAGTTCCTGACAGAAATGGGTTCCCCGGCGGAAGCCCCATTCTGTGGTTCTCTGCCTAAGAGATGGACCAGCATAGGTCAATCTTTCTCTTCGGTAGAGTTCCCATTTTCCGTAGAAAACGGGGATGATGCCCTAAGGCAGAAAAGGAGACTCCCCAGCAGAGTCGCCATTTGTGTAATTTTTCACACAAGAGAAGTAGAAAGAAAGGAACGGGCCCCACGGTGGGCGCCACTTTTCTGTTGGCGGCCACCGCCATGAAAATGACTTACCCAAGGTTTAAATTGTAAGAAAGAAAGAACTGGCCCCACAGTGGGCACCACTTTTCTGTAGCGAGCGATTTTGGACGCGGTTCTTAAGCGCTGGTCGCTCTCTGCGGTTTGAGCTTTAAACTACAGGTCGATTCATTTTTTATCCTATTGTGAGTTGAATAAGGAAGGGAAATAGATGTCTCCAATTAACCCTTCTTGCATACTGAGTTTAAACAGCGGTCTGTTAGGTTACGGATGCTATCAATGTGGGGGGCCTTTGTACTGGTTATTCATATTTCGCCAATACAGGTTCTTTCTTTCTAGGGCTTGGGCAAAAGGCTTCTGGCGGGGAACAAGGATTAGGATGTTAGGACTGGTGTTTTTGAATTACTTCTTTTGATTGATGGAGATATGGGATTTGGGTTTTTTGTTGATTGCGCTCGCTAAGATCTTTTCTTTCGATCTTATGCCTACGTATTCCCGTTTACCGAAACAGGTAAATCAGAGCGTTCGTAGTTCCTCCTATTCTATGGGAGGAAATTGGTTTTTGGTGTCTTGTTCAAAGCCCAAGACGTGAAGCGAAAAGGTGATTTGTATCTTGATCAAAGCCCAAGATGTGAAGCTGAAAGGTCTATTTGTGTCTTGTTCAAAGCCCAAGACGTGAAGCGAAAGGACCTCGACTTTAGAGAGAATTTGTCATCTCTAAAGAGGGGGGAGAAGGAGAATTACTTTAACTGGGATACGCGGATCCGAGCAATGCCATAATTTCCGAAGAAAGGGTTTTAACCTGAAGGAGAAGACTTTAACTCAGTGTAGAGCAATGCCATCTTTCCTTAGGAATTTCTCATGCTAAAAGAGGGACAGTGGCATGGATGCAGATGATCCAGAGGCTTGCCGCTTACAGCGATTAGATGGAGGGAAAGGAGTTGTTGATGTTTGTATACTGTGAACAAGGCACAACTTTGATGTTAAAAGGTCGATTGGATCAACCAGTGGTTTTCTTATACAAAAGCCTAAGAGGAGGCTAATTTCCACTAGGAAAATCATTATACAAAGCCTAAGAGGAGGCTAATTTCTGCTAGGAAAATCATTATACAAAGCCTAAGAGGAGGCTATTTTGTGTCTCGTACAAAGCCCGAGAGAGAGGCTAAAAGTTTTTGACCCAGTGGGGCATATCGTTATACAAAGCCTAAGAGGAGGCTAGCAAAGAGTTGACTCAGTTGGAGAATCTTTTATACTCAGTAATAGAGTGTTTTTGTATCTCGTACAAAGCCCGAGAGAGAGGCGAAAAGGTTGTTTTGACTCCACTGGGGAGAATTTTGGTATCTCGTACGGAGCCCGAGATGGAGGCTATTGTAACTGTTTCAGTTGAGTGACAAATCCAATATACTGATTTAAAAAGAGAAAATTAGTTCTTATATGAGCAACACTGTACTCAGGGATTTAATTTGAGGATCAGGGATATTTCCTTCTCTTTGAAGAAACGGGAAATCCAAAGGGTATTGAGACTATCCGAGTCTGCGGGTTTCCTTCCTATTTAACGAAGGGTGCTTGAGAATGTCTTTGAGACTCAAGGAAGTTAGACTGTCCAAGTCTAGAGTTTTATCTTTTGTGAAACAGTAGTAGACTCTATGAAAGGACTGTTCTATGATGATGACTAGTTTCTGTTCCTATACCTCTAGGAGGTCGTCGGGACAATTTGTACGAAGCCCAAGAGGAGGCTGGAAACTTTTAAGAAGCCGACGGGTCCTTGTATGAAGCCCAAGAGGAGGCTATCATTCCCGGAGGAAGAGATCATTATACGAAGCCTAAGAGGAGGCTGTGAATACTTCTAAGAAGCCGTAGGGTCCTTGAATAATGCCCAAGAGGAGGCCGATGCTTTTAAGAAGCCCGTGGGTCTATCATCTCCTTTCCATTAGGAGAGATAACTCTTTTAAAGATAAAAACCACTGGTAAACGTGCGAGGTTTACTATCCAGCGACTTTTAACTTTTAAAGAGGGTTCCTTAGTTAAGGTCCAAGATTATGACCGTAGTGGGTACCCAAACCCCGAGACATTCAAGGCAATCTATCCACAAGGAATAGATCAAGTCAGGAAAGTTCAAGAATTGGGAAGAAACTCAAAGATGCCATTCACGGAGAATACATTCATCTTGGGGAGTAGAGCTTCTTGACGATTCCTAAGGAGGACAGCCGAAGAGAAGACTGTATCTGGTGTTCCTATTGGGGATCTAGGCGTCTATTTCTACGAATAAGTGAAACGGCGTCACCTAGTTCTAGACGTAGTTGCCGGGGAAACTCGAAATATCTATACTATTATTACACAGTAGATATGAGTTTATGAAAGGAGACTTACAGTGAGCAGCCCCACAATACAGTTTATAATATGAAAGCAGTAAATGAAAGCGGGTAAACACTTACTCGGTTGTAGTGCTTCCATGCTGTTTGGTTAGTTGTTCAACAAAGAAAGATTAAAAACAACAGTATATTCAAAATCAAAGGAGAAAGTGCTTTGAAAAGAAAGATCTGGGGCTTACAGCTCATGGAGAGGCCCAGGGTTTTATCAGTGAGCGCACTGTTCGAATTTGTACAGAGGGACTTATACAAGTGACTGGGGCCCAAAAAGGTTTTCTGTACAAAGGGATGGGTCTTACACTCTCTCAAGAGGCCCAAAAGGGTTTAAAGAAAAAGAGAAATGGGTCTTACTACTCGAGGGTAGGCCCAGATGGTTTTTATTTTTAAACGGGCGACGATCGCGCCGTTTACTTGTACAGAAGGACTTATACAATGAGTGAGGCCCAAAAAGTTTTTGTACAAGGGGGGTGGGTCTTACACTCTCTCAAGAGGCCCAAAGAGTTTTGAGATGAATAAATGGGTCTTACTACTCGAGGGTAGGCCCATATGATTTTTGAAAAGGCGACGATCGCGCCGTTTATTTTTTGACGGTATCGGGACTTATACAATAAGTGAGGCCCAAAGATGATTTGGTCAAAAAAAGGATTGGGTCTTACACTCTAATAGAGGCCCAAAGTGTTTTGAAAATGATTTATGAGGGTTGAATTAATCCAAAACCCTAATTTGTTTTCAAAATGTATTTAATTGAATAAAAATTCAATTAAAATGATCAAAAATTGTTTAACACATGGAAAACAAATTGTGATCTTGGATTAATGCTTCAAAAATTAAGTATTGACCTACAAAATAATTAGAAAGCATTAAAAGTTGCAAAATCAATGTAGAAAAAATATTTAAAATGCCAAAAACAATCAAAATATTAATTCTTTACAAAAATATCAATTATATGAAATAAATAATATTTTTGGGATTTTTTGATAAAATAAAATATTTTAACATTTTTGTGAATTATTAAAAAAAGAATCAACTCAAAATCATTAAAACTCAGAGAGAAATTAATTTTTGAATCAATTAAACAAAATCACAAAATTCAAATATTTGAATATATGAAAAATGGCACCAAGAACAGGCTGAAGAATACGCGTGTGTTCTTGGTTTCTCAGATTTGCGTTTTCTATCCAATCTCCATGAATACGTAATCATAACATGCAATCCACATATCATTATGCTCGTCACAACCTCACGATCATGTCTATGTACTTTAATTTCATTTAAATTAAACATACAACAAGAAATCACAAAGAAACCTCAAGAACCCTAATTTCTGCATGAAGGCTAGGATTTTTGATACACGATTCAAACAATGCAATTAATTGAGGGAAAACATTCCATGCATGATAATGAACATATGGCCAAATTATTGTGCGAGGAAATATGCATAGATTGAGAGATGACCAAGTATGTGCTTACCTCCAAGTCGTGACAGCAAGAGCAGATGTGATTTTGAGTTGGAGGTGTTACAGATGAGTGGTGATGATCTGGACAGCTTCCCTACACCATATGGAGTGTCTTTGAACACTTGGATTGAATTGAAATGGACTGGATCAGTTTATGGCACCTCAGCTGCAACTTCACTTCAAACTTGTGTGGATGGCAAGTGATTTTGAGATTTTGATGTTTCAGAAGTTATGTGAGTGTTTGATCAGCTCATATGTGATGTATGTGAGGTGTGTGAGTGATTGGTTTGTGCAGAATTGCTCTCAAACTCAAAACCCGATAGCTACCTTGCTAAGAAAGGCATTTTTGCCAAGAGAAAGAGATTTTGAGGAAAGCATCTGTTAGATGGCTTTGGTGTACTTAAACTGACCACAATTGAGCTCTATTTATAGTAGAGCGAGTTTGTTTTGCAAGGAATAGTGCATGGCAGCTGGTAAGTAGGTTTGCTCAATGTTGGCCAATGGAAATGAAAGTCTCCTCTAGCCATTGACTAGAGGTTAGGGCACAGAGCTTTGGTCCCCTTGGTCTTGGATAAGTCTTGACTGATTTCAGATGAGAATGGCTCAGTCCATGCCACCTTGATGGTTCCATTGAATGCCTCATTCCAAATTTGAAGTCTTGTCCCTATTTTGGCAACTCTAGGTTCAACATGCTATTCTTTGTTCCTTGGACCTTGGAGGCTTGGCTCAGTGATTGTCCCCTTTGGATTCAATCCTCTGAGGTGTCCAAGTGGATAGGAACTATTGAAATTGGCTGATTTTGGCAAATCGAGCCAAAATGCAAATTCTGCCTTGCTTTGACAGATTTCAGCAAGGTAACTTGACAATGTTGTATCTCATGATGTAGGTTGAATTTGGCAATGTTCTTGGCCATTTTGGAAAGCTCTTACATGATACAACAACTGTTTGAACAAGTTTGGTTTTGATCTCTTTTAATTCCAAGTGAAAAATCCCCCTACATTTGACAAAAAGTGAAGGCAAATTCTGACTTAGTGAAAATTTCACTAAGTGTTGGAAAAAGTGACATTTTCACTTTTCAGCCACTTTGATCACTCCATAACTCAAAATCCTTAATGAATTGGAATGACTTGTAGTTGAAGTTTTTATAGGTGATAATGAGGGCTACAAATCCATCTTTGGATGAGAAAAAATGGCCTTGTGGTTTAGGAGTTATGGTCCTCCAAAGTTGGTACTTTGCCACTTTATTTTTAACTTAGAAAAATTTCTAAGTTTTATGATTACCCCTTTTACAAGTTATCTCACTTTTCTTGATTTTTCTTGATGAATGATGATTCAAATCATACATTAACATCATTTTAGGGTTAAAAATCCATTTTGGTGAAAAATCTCAAAAAGTCAAAGTTGACTTTTGTGTACAGTTGACTTTTTATCAGATGAATTCCAAACTATGCAATTCTTCAGGAAATCATGTCCTTGACCTAAATCAAACTTGATGGACATGTTCCATGGGTGTCATAGGGTATATTCAATCATGTATTAGGGTTTGGGAGCATGTCTTGGTCAAAAGTCAAAGTTACAGTTGACTTTTCCCTTAAAACCCTAATTGTGGTGTAGATGAAAATGAGACTTGTTGCTCAAACTTATTGGATCAATCCATTGTTCCAAATGGATCAATATGGTATATTAGAGACCCTCAAATCATATCTTGAGGTCTTGGCTCATGGTTTGTCCCAAAAGTCAACTTAGGGGTGAATTAGGTCAAGAAACCCTAATTCCTGATTTTTGATGAATGCATCCCCTGAGGCAAAATTGACTTGATGCATGGGTTCATGAGGTTCCATGAAGCATATTAGGTTATGTTTTGGATCATTTCCTTGTGCCCAGATGAAAATTTCCATCTGGAGACCCTGGTCGCCCAAAACCCTAATTTGGTGACACTGTCGATCTTGAGACTTGATCCACCTAGAAGGGAGCAGCCTTGTGCTTAATCCTTGAAGTGGGAGTCCTTTTTGATCCATTGTGGATGTTTGAGAGATTAGACAAGTTGAAGATCATGTCATTTCTTGATTGATCCTTTGTCTAAGCACTCAGAGAGGGCTTGAAACCCTAATTTTGATTGTAGTGGATGCTCACCCATCTTTGGGGAGACTGATGAAGCATGATGGTTCATCCATATTGTGATGATGATTTTCACAATGATGGGAAGTCTAAGTGGTCAAAATTTGGGGTATTACACGCTATAACATCGTGCACCTTAAAAATAAGAGGACTGAAAGCGACCTGATCGGATCGTGCGCCTTAAAAATAAGAGCACCGAAAGTGATAATTATAGAAGATCGTGTGCCCATGTGGGGTGTGAGCGATCGGGTTGTGTGCCCGTGTGGGGTGTGAGCGATCCATAAACGTCGTGTGCCCGTGTGGGGTGTGAGCGACGGGGAACATCGTATGCCCGATGGGGAGTTACACTAAGTAATGAGTGATGGTTCTAGCAGAGTTCCTGAGTGAACTAGTGATGAGAAATGTTGGAACTCGGTACCGCATATGCATTGCATAGAGTCGTTGTGTCGGTCTTTGTGTATTTGCATAAATCATGGATTAATTGTGTATGGAATTGTGAATGTGATTGATGAGATGGAATATGTATAATTGTATTGATGATGAGTGTATTGTGTATGACTGATGTTTATTGGTATTGGATACCTGAGAATTATACTGTATTGTGTTGTATTTGATTGTGGTGCATTTGTGGCGAGAATATTTTACTTGTGTATTTCTGTGTTAATATATAATTATATGCAACTGTATTATGATTGTGTTTCTCACCCTTCTACTGTTTTATAATGCTCTATGAGGCATTGCAGATTAGATTGCTGGAGGTCTTTTTGTGAAGCTTAGGTCTTCATTCTTTTGTCAGTCGGCTCTGATATGTGACACCGGGTAGTCGGGGTGATCGAGTGTGATTATTTGTATTATGTATATGTATCTTTTGGATTGTACTTGTGTGACTTTGTATATGATAGATACACTTTGTACCATATATATATAGATATATATATATATGAGGTTTCAGTACAGATTTTCCGCTTTTATTCTGTATTTGAATTGTGGGTAGTAGGAACCAAGTTCCTCTGTTAATTTCTACCTGATTGTTGCATATCTTTATGGGCAAGTTTATGCGTATTTTGTTTCAAATTGATGTGACCCCTCGGTCTATGCTGTGGATGTTTTAAATATACTCTGATGAAATTTTGAATTTTGTTACCGCTTTATTATTTGGGGGTATAGATTCGGGGTGTTACATTAAGTGGTATCAGAGCCAGTCCGTGTCAGTTGTGTCAGTCCTTGTCGGTCTTGATGTTTGGATGAGTTGTTTGTTTAACCATAGTTGTTGTTATTGGAAATTAACAGAATATGGCTGGTAGGAATGATGCTGCTTTGGCTGCTGCGATGCAAGCTATGGCTCGGGCTATGCAGGATGCACCTAATGCTGCAGGTAACGATGAGTTCAGGAAGAACAAACCGTCTGTCTTTAAAGGGAGACATGATCCTGATGGTGCACAGATTTGGTTGAAAGAGATTGAAAGGATTTTCCGAGTTATGGATTGTGCTGAGGACAGTAAGGTGAGACTGGGAACTCACATGTTACAGGAAGAAGCGGATGACTGGTGGGTTAGTACTCGTCAGGTGTTGGAAGCTGGGGATGAAGAAGTTACTTGGGAATTGTTTAGCCGGGAGTTTCTGAGGAAGTATTTTCCCGAAGATGTAAGAGGAAAGAAGGAAATTGAGTTCTTGGAATTGAAACAAGGTAATATGTCTGTTGTTGATTATACTGCTAAGTTTGTGGAGCTTGTGTAGTTTTATCCTCATTATGCTGAAGCGACTGCAGAGTTTTCTAAGTGTGTGAAGTATGAGAGCGGATTGCGTCCTGAGATTAAGCAGGCAATCATTTATCAAAGGATAAGAAGGTTTTCTGATTTGGTGGAATGTTATAGGATTTATGAAGAGGATAGTAAGGCTCGTTCTACTCACTATAAGAGTGTGAGTGAGAGGAAAGGGAAGCAACAGTTTCGTAGTGGTCCGTATGTAACACCAGCTGATATGGGTAAACAAACGGGTACTTTTGATCGAAGGTCAAGTGGTGGAGGTATGTCTGGTCCTCTGAGGTGTTATAGGTGTGGTGATGTGGGACATCGTCAGTTCGAATGTAAGAAAGATTTGAGGAAGTGTTCTAATTGTGGAGGCGTAGGACATGTAACGGCTGAGTGCAAAAGGAAGAATGTGGCGAAGTGTTTCAACTGTGGTGACCCTGGTCATATTAGCATGAAGTGTCCGAAACCGAAGCAAGTTCCATCTGGTGGGAAAGTTTTTGCATTAGCGGGTGTAAGTTCTTGTAATTGGCTGTAATTTTGTTAAAACAATGTTGATGTCATGGTTGATGTTGCAACATGAACTGCTAACAGTCTGGGTTGTAAATAGTGTTGAAGAGTTAAAATACTGAAGAGTGATGTCACACACGAAGTCTTAACATCACTATACCAGAACATTACAACATCAGGTCTGGGATGATTAATTAGGGCTGCAGTGTTTCTGGTGTGAATGAGAAATTCTGCTAAAGAGAATCAGAGAATACAGGCGAAGATCAAGGGAGAGATATATTCTGTTACAATCAATTATGAAGATCAGGTTGTTGCGCATTTAAAGCATAAAGATATGGAGAATATTCAGAGTTAATAATTGAAGATTTAATTGAAGATATGATTGAAGATCTATTTAGAAGCAGATTTGTTACCGAAGATATGATATGATTTGAAGGCTCAAATCCTGTTGGGCTGATGTTATAAATAGAATGCTTGTAACCTAGAATAGGTACGGGTCCAAGATGTAGGTCTTTAGGGCTTTGTCTAAGTGAACCACTCGGGTTGTGAGATGGTCACTGTGTGTAACTCAGAAACCTGTAGGTAATGAGTTTGGTATTGTTCTTGGAGGAAGCTTTGAAGCAACTCCAAAGGGTGTCATGGAAGGGTGTCTTCTATGGTTGTACAGTTGTTGGTAATCAAGTTGTTGATGCAGTGACGGTGTAGTTGACTGCTAGACATCATAGTGATGATAGGAAGTGAGATGGAGTCTCTTACCTAGGGAGGACTTAGGTAGAAGGGTCATTGGGTAGTGATTAAATTAGGTAGATTGTCAACTGGTCTGTTGAGTCTGTAATTTGATACTACTAATAGTGGACTTCCTTCCTGGCTTAGTATGCCCCTAGATGTAGGTTGTTGAACCGAATTGGGTGAATAATTCAGTGTGTTATTTACTGTTATTGCCTTGTTCAGCAGATTGCGATGTTGTGACATTGCACAAAGACATCACACATCTGTACCAGAATTTCAATTGGTATCAGAGCAGGCATCTTGTCTGTTTCTGGATGAGATCTTGGGAAGATACTTTCTGGTGCATGAGCAAGGAAGATAGTTATGGACTTGGTCAGTTCATAGAGACTTTTGTATGATCCCTTGGAGTGGAGAATGAAGTTATCAGGCCTGTAGCTTTAGTGGTGAGCTGATGTGTGGTTTGACTTATTTTCAAACCTATGATGACCTGGTGCACTTGGAGTGTCGTGTTTATACAAGGGTTATTACGTTGTAAAGGTGTTTTCTGGTGTATGTTCCGCTGTATATATATATATATCTGATGGAAAATTCCTGGTGGTTTTGTGTCAAGGCTACAACTTTCTGTTCTGAAGATGTATCACATGGTATGGTGATACATGAGAACATCTTCAACTAGCTCTTATATGAGCGTGTTGAAAAGAGGCCTGAAGAATGAAGTAATTTATTTTGCCTCCAACCCTACAAGGTCAATCTCTGGGTTATGTTTAAGGATCTTCTGGCTGTGAAGATAACAGATGCTTGGGGGCTAAATAAATGTGTTGATCACATCTGTTTGGAACCTACTCCTGACTTGGAAGAGGAGGCATCTGGGTTGTGTAAGAAAGAAGCTGAGCTTAATATGTCAATCAGCCTTTGGTCAATTGGGATTGGTGTCAGCCTTGTGGCTGGAAGGATCAGAAGAAGGTAGAGCCAAAGCAAAAGAGTATCACTGTTAGAGTTTTCATGCGGGAGTGAAGATCTTGATAAGTTACCTCTTAAGCTTAGTTGTGGTAACCTAATGAGGATGGCATCAAAAGTTTGAAGATTCTTGGAATATTAGAGGATGCTGGTGTGATTGGTGATGTTGAAACATTATTTCAGTCTTTGCCTTCTCAGCCAAAGGAAGTTTGTTATGCTCACGTGAAGTATCAGGTCAAGCCACTTACCGAATCTAAAGTGATCAGTGGTGTGGATTAGCGAAAGAAGGATCAACCAGTGCCTCAAGTCTACAGAAAAAGGATGTCAGACCAGATAAAATGTTGTATCTTGCATGACAATAGTTGAACATTTGTCTGCTTTGGATAGAGTTGTGTAGTCAACTGATGACAATATACATTGACGGGAGACTGTGTATTTGTCTGAGGTTAAAGTATAGGAATGCAGAAGGTTTGAGAATTTACTTTATGAAAGTATTTTCAAGGGTTAAGCGTCCTGGAGTTGAATCAAATGGTCCAGTTGATGGAGCTTATCAAGAATCATGGTGATGATGTCTTGGTGGGTGGCAGAGGTTCTAACGTGTGTTGGGACATTATCTGGTTGGATATCCTTGGTGAAGGATGATTATGCCCTGGTTCAGAAGCGTGGTGCCTACATTATGCCTGAGGAGCGTCTACATAGTCATACGGGAGGATGATGAAGTAGAGGGTCTACCTTGGATGGAAAATGTAGTTCAGTTATTGATTGGAAGTCTGAAGATGAAGAGCATGGTAAGGAATGAATGCCTTTGGAGAAAAGGACAATGGTGCCAAAATGCATGTGCTCAAAAGTGTGCTCAAATGTTCATCCTCATCTAGAGCATTAGCTAACCATGACAGGGGGAATACTTGTCTATGGATTTTGGCTGCAAAGGTATATATGCTAATCAAAATTGTGAAGATTGGTTGAATCTCGTGAGGAGATAATGTCAGATAACATGTTATGACATTAGGCTGTTGGATGGGATGTTGGTGTGGACATAAATGGTTCTACCCGTGTGAAGCTAATTGTTTGAATCATATGTGCACATGCTTCTGAGGAGGAGTCTGAAGGACAGCTTTGTTTGTGGAGAATGTGCGTTTCTATGCAATTTCTGGAAGAACTCAGTAGGGGTTTGTGTTGATGGAAGGTGTTCTTCTTGCAAAGGTGCACTGGTTATCCTTGATAGGGGGAGAATGATATTATGGGAGCTTTTGGTGTTGGCACTTAGGTTAAAATAAATTGAAAAGTTGTTTACATGAGGATTTAGTGTCTTGTACAGTTGTGTAAATGGAACAGAAGTAAAACAGAAAGTTATTGCATTGATGGAAGCTTACAAGATTTGTAAAAACAACAAACAAAGTGTCTAAAGATTATCCCAACCCCCCGAATCAAGAAAAGCCTTCCAATCTTCATCCCATTCATCATCAGATGCTTGAAGCTGCACTTGGTTTTTCTTGATAGTCTTCATCCTGGTTTCTGATGTCTTGCGTATTCTTGTTGCTCCAGAAGATGCTCCAGCTTTGGACAGTGTTGTGTCCTTCAACTTCTGAGGATCTGGCTTCTTGTCCTCTTGCATGTGTCTCTTTGCTGCATTCTTGTTAGACTGACTCATGTTTCCTTCCTTGGTGTGCTGATAGGAGCAAGGAGGTTTGGTATTTATAATGGATAATATGACATTGTTTGTATCGCCTGACCAGTCAGAGTAGTCTTTGGTGTGGGAATCTGTTTTTCTTGGGAACGTGCTTTTCTTGACATATTGGTTACCAGAACTTCGTGCTTGGTGCCTGGGTGGAAGTGGTCCTAGTAGGATAAGGCTAGGTCTTGTCTAGTTAAGTGGGATGGTCTTTTGTCTCGTGCTGATGTCCTACATGTTGTTACAACATTATGGTTGGGTATGCACCATACTTATGGAGTTTGAAGAAGCAGCATTATAGTCTGAAGTGGCAGTTCTGACATAGTGTGGATTATAATGGGCATATTTTAATCTTAATGGTAAGTAGTTCAGGAAATACATGGCTACTTTCATGTTGAAGACTTCATTAGGAGCTGGTGTATGTAAGGACAGAAGGGTGTTTATCTGGTGTGAGAAATTTCCAATCAAATGGGCCTTTGTTTATTGGACTTGGCATATCTTGTACCTAAAATACCCATGAGGAATGTGGCATTATTGGTGGCATATCTTAAAGGGCATTGAGTGTAAGGCTGTTTACTATAGCCTATTGCAGCATGTGTATGGATCAAACTTGTGCAGTGTGATGATGGGACCTGTCATAGCTGTGTGAAGATAGTGCCTATACAGGAGAGGTCTGAAAAGCAAAAATGGTTGGAAGCAATCTAGAAGAAGTTGTATCTATACCCATTAGATAAGAAGATGTGTTTATAGAGTCTTGGGTTAATGAGCCAGCAGACAATGTCTGAAGAGATGTCAGAACATGATATAAGACATGTTTTTCTTGAGCCAAACAGGGAAGTATTTTGGACGGTGGTGTTAGGATAAAGTGAAACACGTGGCTTCGTATATGCATGGAGCGTTATTGGCCTAATTTATGGTAAGATTCAGTTGTGAAATATTTAAGGCAGTCAAGGCAGTTTTTGGAAGATAGGCATTGAATTTGAATACAATTTTTGATACCTAAAATAGCGTTTGTTTGACCAAGAACATTGACATATTCGAAGGCTCGTTAATTTCTAAGTTACTGGACAGCTATTTATAGGGGTTATTCAGTTCTCCTTCAGCCAGTGAGTGCTCTTGTCTCATAAGTCATATGGCGTTTATTCGTGTTTGGGTGAGCAATTACTGGGTCTGGTTCTGTGAGGGGTTCCTTTGCCAATTTGTGGCTAAAAAGGGGGAGAAAGGAGAGGATCTGGCTAAGTGCCTTGTGCAGATGTTATGCCTGGAGTCTGCAGTTTTTAATGCAGCAGAAGAAGATGGTACATCCCTGAGTTGGTGTTGAGTCTTTGTGACTTGTTTCCTGAGTTATGAACACAGTTGTGACTTGTGTTCTGAGTTACCTAGGTTAGCTGAATGGCACTTCTTAAGTTTCCTCTTATGCCATGGTCTAAACCCAGTGTCTGATCAATGATGGTGTGCAGAATTATCTTATGCCACCATTGGTCTTTGATGAATGGACAAACATTTCTTTTTTGGGGGAGTTTTCCACAATGATTCCGGGTCTGAGTTGAAAGGAAAAAGAAATGTGTTGTATTAAGGGGGAGTGTCTAAAATCTTCTTCCTCATGTACACCAGATATCTGTAATCTGAGTGCATAACTTCGAGACTTTCTACTTCTTCATCCTGATGTGCTGCCTGAAGTGATTGTGGTGGGCTGTGCTGCCAAAAGAAGTTGTCAGACATGATGTCTTAACATCATTCAAATATTCCCTAGAAGATGGATCTCCAGGATTGCTGCTCACAGTAGCTAATGATGGTTACTGTTAGGTTCAGTGGTTACTGATAACTACTGACAGTAGTATAGAGTTGTAATTACTGCTGTAATCTGAGTTGTAATGTTTATATAGTTGTTTTAGCCAAAATTAGCCAAAGGGGGAGATTGTAAGTTCTTGTAATTGGCTGTAATTTTGTTAAAACAATGTTGATGTCATGGTTGATGTTGCAACATGAACTACTAATAGTTTGGGTTGTAAATAGTGTTGAAGAGTTAAAATGCTGAAGAGTGATGTCACACACGAAGTCTTAACATCGCTATACCAGAACATTACAACATCAAGTATGGGATGATTAATTAGGGCTGCACGTGTTTCTGGTGTGAATGAGAAATTCTGCTAAAGAGAATCAGAGAATACAGGCAAAGATCAAGGGAGAGATATATTCTGTTACAATCAATTATGAAGATCAGGTTGTTGCGCATTTAAAGCATAAAGATATGGAGAATATTCAGAGTTAATAATTGAAGATTTAATTGAAGATATGATTGAAGATCTATTTAGAAGCAGATTTGTTACAGAAGATATGATATGATTTGAAGGCCCAAATCCTGTTGGGATGATGTTATAAATAGAATGCTTGTAACCCAGAATAGGTACGGGTCCAAGATGTAGGTCTTTAGGGCTTTGTCTAAGTGAACCACTCGGGTTGTGAGATGGTCACTGTGTGTAACTCAGAAACCTGTAGGTAATGAGTTTGGTATTGTTCTTGGAGGAAGCTTTGAAGCAACTCCAAAGGGTGTCATGGAAGGGTGTCTTCTATGGTTGTACAGTTGTTGGTAATCAAGTAGTTGATGCAGTGACGGTGTAGTTGACTGCTAGACATCATAGTGATGATAGGAAGTGAGATGGAGTCTCTTACCTAGGGAGGACTTAGGTAGAAGGGTCATTGGGTAGTGATTAAATTAGGTAGATTGTCAACTGGTCTGTTGAGTCTGTAATTTGATACTACTAATAGTGGACTTCCTTCCTGGCTTGGTATGCCCCCAGATGTAGGTTGTTGAACCGAATTGGGTGAACAATTCAGTGTGTTATTTACTGTTATTGCCTTGTTCAGCAGATTGCGATGTTGTGACATTGCACAAAGACATCACACATCTGTACCAGAATTTCAGCGGGGACTCAGACTACTAGTGCAGATTGTCTGATCAGAGGTACTTGTTTTATTAATAGTACGCCTTTAGTTGTTATTATTGATACCGGAGCGACTCATTCGTTTATTTTCGTCTGAGTGCGCTAAGCATTTGAATCTTGTGTTTTCTTTGATGGATGGTGAGATGGTTATTGATACTCCAGCAATGGGGTCAGTAATTACTTCTTTGGTTTGTTTAAGTTGTCCTTTGACCATTTATGGTAAAGACTTTGAGATGGATTTGGTGTGTTTACCGTTGGAGGGTTAGATGTGGTTCTGGGAATGAATTGGTTGCAGATCAATAAGGTTCATATTGATTGTTATCATAAGCTAGTAAGGTTTCCTTCTCTTGAAGAAGATGAAGATTCGAGTTTCTTATCTACCAAAGAGTTGAAGAAACTTTTGGCGGATGAAGCTTAGTTGTTTGGGTTGTCTGAGTCGTTGACTGTGGATAGTCAAGTGTCGCCTGATGTGTTTCCTGTTGTGTGTGAATTTCCGGAACTGTTTCCTGAGGACATTTCAGACTTGCCGCCAGAGAGAGAGGTGGAGTTTTCGACAGATCTAGTTCCTGGTACTAGATCTGTTTCTATGGCACCTTATCGTATGTCGGCATCTGAGTTGGTTGAGTTAAAGAAATAGTTGAATGAATTGTTGGAGAAGAGGTTTTTGAGGCCAAGTGTTTCTCCTTGGGGTGCTCCAGTTTTATTGGTGAAAAAGAAAGACGGAAGTATGCGATTGTGTATTGATTATCGCCAGTTGAATAAGGTGACGATTAAGAATAAGTATCCTCTTCCAAGAATTGATGATTTGATGGATCAGTTGGTTGGTGCTTGTGTGTTCATTAAGATTGACTTGAGGTCGGGGTATCATCAGATTAGGGTGAAAGAGGAAGATATTCAGAAGACGGCTTTTAGGACACGTTACGGTCATTATGAATATTCTGTGATGTCGTTCGGGGTTTCTAATGCGCCAGGTGTGTTTATGGAGTACATGAATCGTATTTTCCACGAGCATTTGGATCGATTTGTTGTTGTGTTTATTGATGACATATTGATTTATTCTAAGTCTCGGGAGGAGCACGCGGAGCATTTACGTATTGTTTTGTAGGTTTTGAAGGAAAAGAAGCTTTTTGCCAAATTGTCCAAGTGTGAATTTTGGTTGTCGGAGGTGAGTTTTCTTGGACACATAATTTCAGGTAATGGTATTGCTGTGGATCCATCTAAAGTAGAAGCAGTTCTACAATGGGAGGCTCTGAGATCTGTTACTGAAATTCGAAGCTTTTTGGGTTTGGCCGGATATTATCGAAGGTTCATTGAAGGTTTTTCTAAGCTAGCACTTCCTTTGACCCAGTTGACTTGTAAAGGGCAAGCGTTCATTTGGGATATTCAGTGTGAGGAAAGTTTTAATGAGCTGAAACGAAGATTGAAGACAGCTCTGATTTTGATTTTACCGAATCCTACTGAACCATTTATGGTGTATTGTGATGCATCTTTGATTGGTCTAGGTGGTGTTCTAATGCAAGACGGTAAGGTCGTGGCGTATGCTTCGAGGCAGTTGAGAGTGCATGAGAAGAATTACCCTATGCATGACTTGGAGTTAGCGGTTGTGGTGTTTGTATTGAAAATTTGGAGGCATTATCTCTACGGTGCAAGGTTTGAAGTCTTTAGTGATCATAAAAGTTTATAATATCTGTTTGATCAGAAGGAGTTGAATATGAGGCAACGAAGATGGTTGGAATTTTTGAAGGACTACGACTTTGGCTTGAATTACCATCCTGGTAAAGCTAATGTGGTAGCTGATGCGTTGAGTCGAAAATCGTTGCATATGTCCGCTTTAATGGTTAAGGAGTGGGAACTTTTGGAATCGTTTAGAGATTTGAGTTTGGTATGTGACGTGACGTCGGATAGTGTGAGGCTGGGTATGTTGAAGGTTACTAATGATTTTCTGATGACGGTAAGTGAGAAACAGAAGCTGGATGTGAAATTGGTGGATTTGATGTTGCATGGCGGAAAAGATGCGAGTGGTGATTTAAAAGTGGATGTTAATGGTGTGTTGAGGTTCCGTGGGCGAATTTGTATTCCGGACGATTCAGATTTGAAACGGATGATTTTGGAAGAAGGACACCAGAGTAATTTAAGTATACATCCGGGAGCGAACAAGATGTACCAAGATTTGAAAAAGATTTTCTGGTGGTCTGGATTGAAAAGAGATGTGGCTCAGTTTGTGTATGCTTGTTTGACGTGCCAGAAGTCGAAAGTGGAACATCAGAGGCCTAGTGTGGGATAGTTATCTTGCGTTGATTGAATTCACGTATAATAACAGTTTCCATTCTAGTATTGGAATGGCACCGTTTGAAGCATTGTATGGATGGAGATGTCGGACACCGTTGTGTTGGCACGAATCTGGTGAGAGTTCGGTGGTTGGGCCTGAATTGATTCAACAGACTACGAAAAAAGTGAAGCTTATTCGTGAGAAAATGAAGGCTTCTCAAAGTAGGCAAAAGAGTTATCATGATCGGAGACGGAAGGATCTTGAGTTTCAAGAGGGCGATCATGTATTTTTTAGAGTTACGCTGGTAACGAGTGTTGGTTGTGCATTGAAATCGAAGAAACTTACTTCTCGGTTTATTGGTCTTTACCAGATATCTGCGAGAGTGGGTGCTGTGGCTTATCGGGTGGAGTTGCCGCCGAATCTGTCGAATTTGCATGATGTGTTCCATGTTTCGCAGCTTCGGAAGTATATTCCGGATCCATCGCATGTGATTCCTATGGACGAGGTTGAGGTAAGGGAGAACCTTACGGTTGAGGCATTACCCGTTAGGATTTTGGATCGCGAGGTGAAGCGATTAAGGGGCAAGGATATTGCACTTGTGAAGGTAGCGTGGGGAGGTGCTGCTGAGGGCAATTTGACTTGGGAGTTGGAGAGTCGGATGCGAGAGTCGTATCCAGAGTTGTTCGTCTCAGGTAATATTTTCAAGGACGAAAATTTCTAAGTGGGGGAGAGTTGTAACGCCCCAGTCAGTTTTGCCAGTTTTGTCTTTTTAATTAATTGAGTCGTTTTGAGTATTTTATTATTATATTATTTTATTTCTGACTTTTATGTGAAAATATGTTATTTTTCATCGAGATTATATTTTATCGTGTTTTGGGAGCGTTTGCGAGATATTTGAGTGTAGGGGTATTTTGGTCTTTTGTTTGGGTAGATATTATATTTTTCATATAATAGAAAAGAAAAGAGAGAAAAATAGAAAGGAAAGAAAAAGAGAAGAAGAAAAGTAGAGAGAAAGAAGAAGAGGAGAAAAAGAGAGAAATTTGGAAAAGAAAAAAATCAATCTCCCGACTTTATCAAACACGATTAAATCGGGTAAGGGTGCGAAACTCAATTATACTATGTTTGTGTATGATTATGTATGTGTGTGCTTGTATGTTTTCTTGTCTTTACATAGCTTTTGAAGTCTAGGTTGGAAATGAGAAATATGTTGAGAAATCGATGTTTTCGCGGTTGGAAATCGACGTAAATGTGGTAGAATGCTTGTTGCCATGATTAGATTAGGTTCTGATTGATATATGGTGATTTGGAAATGTTTTGGTTGGAAAAAATATCATTTTGGGTTATGAAATAGCGCTGCAGAATTTCTGAATTTTCCTTGGTTCGCCTAGCGAACCTGGGGCGAAGCAGTAGCGAGTGAATTTTCGCGGGTTTGCCTAGCGAACCAATTAGCGAAGGTCAGAGAAGGTTCGCTAACGTTGTTCGCCTAGCGAACTTTATATGTTTTTGGTTCTGGTTGGTTCTGCCTTGGTTCGCCAAGGGGTTCGCCTAGCGAACTTTGTGTCTGTTTTTAGCTGATAGTGGGTTCGCTGGACATTCGCCTAGCGAAGGTGGTAGAGAATGCTCGCTAGAGGGTTCGCCTAGCGAACATGGCTATTTGTGCAATTTTGTTTTCTTCATAACTTTTGATATGTGGTTCGGTTTGAGGCGTGGTTTGATGCGTTAGAAAGCTTATAAAATGTTCTTGCTTATGATGATGGTTTAGAGATTGTTGGCCGATTAAATTAGGTCGGGAATTAGAAAATATGTTGTTTTGTCGACTTTTGCCGTTTTAATTGTGTGAACTTGATGTGTATATGCAATATGTTGTTGGTGTGGATATTGTATGACCTGTGTACTGTTGGGTGATGACATTGCATGAAATCCATATTGTGATGATGATTGGTGGCCTTAGGGAAAGAAAATGCAATGTGTGGTAATTGATGATATATGCATGATTATGGATGTGTATATGTGTGCATTTTAAAGGTCATGAGTCATTGTATGCCAAGCATCATGATATGCATTCTTGTGACGTCGTGAGCAACAGATTGATTCCAGAGGGAATCCGCTATAACATCATGCGCCTTAAAAATAAGAGGACTGAAAGCGATCTGATCGGATCGTGCGCCTTAAAAATAAGAGGACCGAATGCGATGATTATATATGATCGTGTGCCCATGTGGGGTGTGACCGATCGGGTCGTGTGCCCGTGTGGGGTGTGAGCGATCCATAAACGTCATGTGCCCATGTGGGGTGTGAGCGACGGGGAACATCGTATGCCCGACAGGGAGTTCCTGAGTGAACTAGTGATGAGAAATGTTAGAAGTCGGTACTGCATATGCATTGCATAGAGTCGTTGTGTCGGTCTCTGTGCATTTGCTTAAATCATGGATTAATTATGTATGGAATTGTGAATGTGATTGATGAGATGGAATATGTATAATTATATTGATGATGAGTGTATTGTGTATGATTGATGTGTATTGGTATTGGATACCTGAGAATTGTACTGTATTGTGTTGTATTTGATTGTGGTGCATTTGTGGTGAGAATATTTTACTTGTGTATTTCTGTGTTAATATAGAATTATATGCAACTGTATTATGATTGTGTTTCTCACCCTTTTGCTGTTTTATAATGCTCTATGAGGCATTGTAGATTAGATTGCTGGAGGTCTTTTTGTGAAGCTTAGGTCTTCATTCTTTTGTCGGTCGGCTCTGATATGTGACACCGGGTAGTCGGGGTGATCGAGTGTGATTATTTGTATTATGTATATGTATCTTTTGGATTGTACTTGTGTGACTTTGTATATGACATATACACTTTGTACGATATATATATATATATAGATATATATATATATATATATGTATATATATATATATATATATGAGGTTTCAGTACAGATTTTCTGGTTTTATTCTGTATTTGAATTGTGGGTAGTAGGAACCAAGTTCCTCTGTTAATTGCTACCTGATTGTTGCATATCTTTATGGGCAGGTTTATGCGTATTTTGTTTCAAATTGATGTGAACCCTCGGTCTATGCTGTGGATGTTTTAAATATACTCTGATGAAATTTTGAATTTTGTTACCGCTTTATTATTTAGGGGTATAGATTGAGGTTGTTACAATTATGGGAACTCACAATTGCGCTTTGGATCGTTGTTTTAGTAGTGGTGACTAACTTATGATTGTAGTTCTATGTTGGTGTTACGTTGTTATTGGTTGAGATCTTGAATCAGGAAGGAACCTTGAGTATGTCGGAAAACCATAAGAATAATCGATTTTGAATGTGGTAACCAGAACCGGAGGTTCTTAAGTTGTTTTTGGATGTATTATTTCGAGTTAGAGTGAATTTTGGAGTTGTATATCTTATGGTTGTAGCAGTGTAACTCTTGTGTCTTTATCGTCGGGAGAGTGTTGGACCGATGTTTGTATTTTGTGTGTCGGCAAGGAAATTGTTCTACCATAAGACATGAACAAGTTTCTTGTACCTTTGGTTAGTAAGGACCCCAATGGATGAGTGTGTTTCTCCGTTGACTGTTAACTACTGAGTAGTGCTTGAGAATTTGCGGCGTTCCACTGTTAGAAATTGAGTTGCACAGTGGAAGGTGACATATGAAAGAGTTCAGTCAGACTAATAAGGATTAAAACGATTGTTACTTGTAGGTATGGCAGTAAGAAGATCTCATTCTAATTGTGTTACCTTTTGGGGTGATACGAAAGAGATGAATTATCGGATGTAATGGTTACAATGTATAACATCGGATTAAGTGGAACTGGTAAAGAAGTCGTTTGGCGAATTATAAAAGGATAGTCATCGGTAATTGCATTAAAGGTAAGGAACCACTGAATTACATCGTGATGATGTGTTGAGTGTCAGTTGTCCCAGTTTGAGATAAGATGTTACAGTTTTGTTGTAACTCAGTAGAGGAGTATGGAATGGTACATTTTTGCCGAAAGTAAGATGCGACCAAGTCTTTTGTATGAAACAACAGATGAATTGAGGAAAAGCAAGTTGAAAGTTAAACCGATATTGAACCAAGAGTATAACTAAGGAGACGAAGTTAGATAATTTGTGAGGACAAGGATTTTTAATTATGAAGTCAAGTTGGAATCATATTATGTCAGAAATTTTAACGGAGGTAAAGATTAAGTGTGGATCTAAGACAGTGATACAAGTTGCAGTTGTTGTCGAGTAGAGGAAATTCGGGGGCGAATTTCAATTTAAGGGGGGGAGAGTGTAATACCCCATATTATTTAAGTGCTCAATTAGGAAACTCTGAAGAGATCAATTATTTTATTAAAGAGACAGATTAATATTTATTAATTCAAGAAAGTAATTTTAAGGTAACTCTAATAATTGATCAATTGGGTTGAGATGACAAAGTATCAATTAGAGATATTTTACCCTGTTGGATTATATTATATAATATTGGTTTATATATATATATATATATATATATATATATATATATATATATTGGAAAAGGAAAGAAGATAGAAAGAAAGAAGAAAAATAGAGAGAAGGAAGCGAAGGAAGAAGGGAAAAGAGAAGGAGAAGTTGGATCATCATCATCATTCATCATCTTCTTCAAACTCCTCTTCAATTAGCAGGTGGGTTCTAGTTAGACACTTTAAGTTCTAGAAATATAAGTTTGGAACTAAAGTTAGATTTGAGAGAAAATGATTAAATGGATAAATCAATGAAATCTAACGGATGAAAATCGATATAAATTGCGTAGTATAATTGTAATATGCATATGAACATTGTTGATACTTGTTTTGGTTGTGTTGATAATGTTTTGGTTTGGAAAGTTGGATTTTGAAACTTTTGGAAAACCTAAAAACACAGAAAACGAATTCTGGTTCTATTGCAATTCGCCAGGCGAATCAGGTCTCGTCGCTGCTTTGCCGGGCAAAGTACTGGCGAAGGGGGATTCGCCAGGTGAAATCCTTAACCGCCAGGCGAATCTGGCAGTTTTTCAATATTTTTCTTTTCTTCAAAAATCCGTAACCTTTGACTCGTTTATCCGATTTAACTGTTCTTGGTACCGATAGAGAGCTATGAAAATACTCTATCTATTTGGAGTGAAATATACTAGTTTTGTTGCCCGATTAAATGAATCGGAGGGAACCGGAATTGGTGTAACTTTGTGATATGTTGAAATCCATATCTTTTGGATCGTAAATCCGATCGAGGCATAATTATAGCCGATGTAAAGCTGTGAAAATATCCTACGGGATAAAAGTGAAAAGTATTGATTTCGATACCCGATTAACTGAATCGGAGGGAACCCGAAAGTGACGTTTTATGTGACGTGCTATGAAATGGTAATGTGAGACCATGATTTTAACCAAGGATACTTTGTAGAGGATAGTAGTGGCTTGTGTGCCTTAAAAATGTGTGTGAACTACTATGTGGATTATGTATGACATGTTATGCTATTATGTGTGTTTATGTGATTTTATTATGCAATTATAATATTCCTTGCCTAATATTAATGTTAACATGATAAGAGAATATGCATGCTTAAAATATGAATTAGGAAGAGTGAGGAGACTTTACCCCATAACAACATGATAGTGGAACCTAGTAATGGCTAGGAAATTATTGAATAACTTAATGACAACGCTCATGCTTGAGGGGCCGAGGCGTGTGTCTGACAACACTCGTGCGTGAGGGGCCGAGGCATGTGTCCAATACAAAATGTTATAGAAAGAGTGAAACACTAGTATGGAACATGTGTGTAAACCTTTGTGGTTTTGTGAAAAGGCAAAAGAGGCCTTAAGGCGAATGTGGCTTTGTGATTATCGAATACAATTACGTTGTGTATATGATCACGTAATCGTAACCGTTCTTTTGAGTTGCAGTTTCATGAGTCTCGAGCTCCTATGAAACAAGGCATGGTACTTGGCAGGTTTGATTCTCGTGTGTAGTATGAATGGAACCTAAGGGTAGAGACTTGTGATGGTTATCAGGCCATGTGAAGTGACGGTTCACGGCTAACTGGCCGATGTTCCCGAATCCATTTCGTATGCCAAGTAAACTGCTTGGATCCATGACTCGGATCGACTTCTAGACGTAGAAGAGGACGAAAAAAGGGGATTCCTTGGCAAGGTTATCGATTAGTGATATTTTGAGTTGGTGAACTCATGACATGTTTCCATATAGTGTGAGATTGTGAGTTTGTGCACTCAAGGTCATTTCCCTTCCCTTTTGACTTGAGTTAGGATTGGCTAGAACCCTGTAAAGCCGAGAGAATCCATAAGATAGGGAACTCACTGAGATTTAATATCTCACCCCATTATCGTTGTTATTTTGAAGGTTATTGCAGGGTTGGTTTACAAGTGGAGCTAGGCTTGGATGTTTCAAGAGAAGCTCAGTTTTAGTTTTTCCGCTGTGTAATCTATTGTATACAATTGAGGATATTGTATATTGATCTTAGTTTTTTTATTATTTTGGCTAGTTTCCATATCTTGTACCATAGATTGTATTATGTTTTTAGAATGGTCAAGTATGTGAATTATGCCATTAGGCACTTATGATGGTGTCAGTATCAAATAAAACACTTTTATGGTATTATTCTAGATAAATATTATACAGGGCGTTACAATAAAGATGTCACAAGGTTTATGTCACAAAAACGCTCGCAAAAGTGATTATTTTCATTTTGATATGTATCTTCAGATTTTCTATGCTCTATTCTAAATTTGTTGGAGTGATGCACAAACCATTTGTTATGATGAGTGTTGAAATTATATATATATATATATATATATATATATATATATATATATATATATATATTATTTTGATTTTTTATTTTAATACAAAAGAATGTGCGCGCTTGCACAAGTGTATGTAATAGTTTGATTCTAAGATGGAGTAATATAAAAGAATATTTTATTCTTAATTTTTAAAATATGCCAGGTAAAAAATGGATATATGTGGAAATTTATGAATCTCATACACATTGATATAAAAGATATAGAAAAAGAACATGAATATTGCCCTCAGGCGCGGAAGAATAATTCCAATGCAATTTCAGGTGATGGAAACTGTAAACGCCCTGTATACTATTTATTTAGAATAATACCATACAAGTGTTTTATTTGGTACTGACACAATCATAAGTGCCTAATGGCGTAATTCACATACTTGACCATTTCTAATACATAAAACAATCTATGGTACAAGATATGGAAATTAGCCAAAACAATAAAAACTAAGATCATTATACAATATTCCTCATTGTACAAGAAAATAATACACAGCGGAATAAGCTCAATTACGCTTCTCTTGAAACATCCAAGCAAGCTCCACTTGTAAAATCAAACCTGCAAATACCTCCTGAAAATAATCAACAATTGTGGGGTGAGATACATCAAATCTCAGTGAGTTCCATATCTTATGGATTCACTCGACTTTACAGGGTTCTAGCCAATCCTAACTCAAGTCAAAAGGGAAGGGAAATGACTTTGAGTTCACAATCTCACATTACATGGAAACATGTTCATGAGTTCACCAACTCAAAATATCACTAATCAATAACCTCGCCAAGGCATCCCCTTTTACCATTCGCTTCTACGTCTAGAAGTCGATCTGAGTCATGGATCCTTGCAACCTACTTTACATACGAATGAATTCGGGTTCTACGGGCCATTAATCATTATGAACCATCACTTCACACGGGCCATTAACCATCACAAGCATACGCTCCCTGAGCGCCATTCGTACTGCACGCGGGAATCAAACCTGCCAAGTAGTCATGCATACGTTTCAGAGGAGCTCGAGACTCATGAAACTGTAACTCAAGATAAATGGTTACTATTACGTGATCTCACACACAAACATGATTGTATTCGAAAATCATAAGGCCACATTGCCTTAATGCCTCTTTTGCATTTTCTCATAAATCACAATGGTTCACACATGTTCCATACTAGTGTTTCACCCTTTTCTAGACCAATACTCATCACGGATGCACCTTTCTACATCAAGTGCACGAGCATCACCATCTAGGTTCTCTACTCTAGAACATTACTCGTCAAGGATGCACCTTACTACATCGAATGCCCGAGCATAGCCATCTAGAGTTTCTATCACAATCCTAGTCACAACCTAGAATTATACCATTTTGTTTTGGGGTAAAGTTTCCTCACTCTCCCTAATTCATTTTAAGCATACATATTCTCTCATCATGTTTAACATTAATATTAGGCAAAGCATGTTACAATTGCATAATAGAATCACATAAACACACATGATAACATAACATGTAAACATAATCCACATAGTAGTTCACACACATTTTCAAGGCATACAAGCCATTACTATCCTCTACCAAGCATCCTTGGTTAAATCATGGTCACGCATACCATTTAATAGCACATTGGATTCTCTTTCTAAGGCTTCAGGTCCCCTATCAATCGGCTTCCCGATTCATGAATTCTGGTGGAAACGAGGACCACAATATTCACACATACATTACTTTTCCATATTTTTCTTATACATCTATAGCATATAACCATGTTTCTACCTCACCATCACAAAGAGCATTGAAATAGCTTTTCAACGCTTTCGACCGCGCGTCAATCCGAGTTACGGATCAAAAGTTATGAAGGAAACAACATGGAAAATCTGTCACGTTAGCTACTGTATTCGCAAGGCGAACCACTCAGTGAACCAAGTCAGAAGAAAAAGGGCATAAAGTTCGCAAAGCAAGCTCTGGGCGAACATTCGCCTTCCATTCGCTTTGGGGTTCGCTAGGCGAAGCCTCGACTAACCATTCACTTTGCCCTTCGCCAGGTTCGCTATGCGAACCATTCGAAACTCAGAATTTCCCAGCAACGTGAAACAGAAACCCTTGGGGCCAAAACTCTTTTCTCTTCACCCATAACACTTCCAATTCATACCATATCAACCAAAACATGTTCCAATCATAACAACAAGTATTCTACGCATTTTATATCGCATTTCATCCGTTAGATTTCATTTTTTCTCAATCTAACCTAAGTTCAATTCATGAGTTTCTAGAACTTAGAGTGTCTAACTAGAACCCACCTGATAATCGAAGAGGAGATTGAAGAAGATGATGAACAATGGTAAGAATCCAAGCTTCTTCTTTTCCATTTTCCTCTTCTCTTCTCTGTTTTCTTTTTCTTCTTTTCTTTCCTTTCTATCTTCTTTCCTTTCCCAATATATATATAAACCAATATTATATAATATAGCCCAACAGGGTAAAATACCTCCAATTGATATTTTGTCGTCTCAACCCAATTGATCAATTATTAGAGTTACCTTAAAATCCTCTCTTGAACTAATAAATATTAATCCGTCTCTTTAATAAAATAATTGATCTCTTCTGATATCCAATTGAGCACTTAAATAATATGGGGTATTACACTCTCCCCCCTTAAATTGAAATTCTCCCCCGAATTTCCTCTACTCGACAATAGCCACAACTTGTATCACTGTCTTAGATCCACACGTAACTTCATTCCCGTTAAGATTCTGATGTAATCCAATTCCAACTTGATTTCACAAACCAAAATCTGTATTTTCACAAATTATCAAACTTCGTGTCCTTAGTTATACTCTTATTCCAATATTGGGTTAACTTCTAACTTTTCTTTTTTCCATACCTCATCTGTTGTTCCATACAAAACCCTTAGTCACATCTTACTTCGGAAAGAATGTACCATTCTACATTCCTCTACCGAGTCTCAACAAGACCGTAATATCTTATCTTGGTTCAGGATAACAAACACTCATCAAATCTTCATGAGGTAATTCGGTGATTCCTTAACTTCATGCAATCATCGACAACTATACTTTCGTAAATCCTTTAACATTCAAAACCACTTCATAAATAAATCAAACGACTCTTTACCAGTTCCATCTGGTCTGATGCCGTACATGGTACTCATTACATCCGATATTTTATCTCTTTCGTATCACACCAAAAGGTAAATCACTTAGAACAAAATCTGCTTATTTCCAATCTTACAATCAATTTCTCCTCCAATTCTTATAAATCCAACTGAGCCCTTTCATTTGTCACCTTCCATTGTGCAACTTAATTTCTAACAGTGGAACACCACGATTTCTTAAGCACTACCAAGTAGCTATAGCCAACAGAGAAATACACTTATCCATTAGGGTCCTTACTAACCAACGGTACAAGAAATTTACTGACGTCCTATGGTAGAATAATTTCCTCGCCACACACAACATCTTTACCTCAGTCCAATACTATCTAGACGATAGAGGCACAAGAGTTACATTGCTACGACCATAACATATATAACTCCAAATTCATTCTAACTTGAAACAGTTCATTCAAAATAGTTTAACAACTTTCATTTCTAGTTACCACATTCCATATCAATTCTTCTTACGGGTTTTCCAACTTACTCAAGATTTCTTGTTGATTCGAGATCTCAACCAATAACACTTAACACCATCACGAAACTTCATTCATACTCGAATCACCACTTATCAAAACTTAAACCATTCAAAGCGAAATTGTGAGTTTCCACACTACTCACCAATTCACATACAACACTCCACATACACCCACACTTTCGAAGGCCATGCCATGTTTCTCAATTGAATCCACTTTTCCTAATTGTTTTGTTCCATAAATGATCCAAGTTAAATTCTTAACTTCGGAACGTCCAATTCTCACTCTTACTTGGAAGGATAACCTTTAAATTTCCTCCTCTGGGTAAAGTATAACTGTACACATTTGGTACCTTTCTCGCAGAGTCTAAATCCAAAACCATGAACTCACTGGAGATAACAATTACTAACAATTAACTTACTATCACCACAAATTAACTTACCGAAACGATCTTTTCAAAATAAATACTTAGTGAGTATTCTCTAACTTCGCCCTCAAGTCTTTCAACAGTAATACACTTAAGACCTTCTCATACTCAACACAATTTACAAGATCACTTCCCCAAAAGTCAAACTCCCTAGTCGTCTGAACAAATGGTCCACTATGTAACACCCTTCCAAAAGTTACGATTTCAAAATATAAATCCATCTTTCATTCACTCGCAATCCAGTTCTCCATTCACACAATACTCTCCACTCGGAGCAACTTAGGTAACAAAACACAGATGATGGTTCTTAAGGGATATCACAATTTACACACACGTTAATCGATTAACCATCTGAGCTAATAAATTAACTCCTCTAAATTTAGCACAAAACACCATTCTCGCACATGTTAAACGGTTAACACTGCTGCAAAAGCTAAAAAAACAATTTCTTTTAATTCAAAACAGTCCCTACTCAAAACCATAAATCTGGCTTGCTCTAACCCACAATATAATTCTCAACTCGCGGCTCTTTAACTTGTATAACATGCAGATGACACACTCTAACCAAGTGACAGGCCAAATTCCAAATTCTGGCGCAGACACACTACAAAACTTCAGTGGGATAGTTCATTTCTGCTCAAACAACTACACTAGCGGGAAGTCAATAATGACAACATTCTAGGGTTTTTACCACACTCATACTTGATTCGTCCATAAGCAAAACCCAACACACAACCATTATACGATACCATAAAAGCGATGGACATAATGTAACACCTCAAAATTTGACCTTTTGTTTCTAACCTAACTGGCTTATGCTTCCTTTCAGTTGCATTGTCATTCCTACATTTGCATTGTCCTTTTGAGCATGGGATCAAGGTATTTTTTAAGTAGCTCACGACGTCATCAGTTCCAGTACGATTTTTAATAGTGTTCAGAGCCGAGCAGATATCTTTTCAAGTCTTTTTGAGCATTTATTTTGCTCATTAAGTGACTGAATGTTCAGAAACCCCGGCAATCGATTTTTGATCAGTTATCCAGCACCAGACGGTTATTATCAGCAGTTTAATCTGAGCGCGGAAAACATTTCGTAGCATATTTCAAGTGTGTTCCAGTGGTAATATCAGTTGGCAAGTTTCAGAGGTCTATCATGGTTCAGAACAGGTGGAACCGGACGAATATCCAAGTTTCCCTCCTTTTGGCGCCAATTTTTGAATTTTTGAATGGAGTAATCGATTACTCAAAGTGAGTAACCGATTACTCTGGGCGAAATTGCAAAAATGTTGCATTTTTCAGCACTGCAGAATTTTTGAGTATTTTGTGGTCATGTGCTTGGCTTGTGCATGTGTAGGAAGGATCTAGAACTGATCTATTTTCATCATTTTCCACCCAAAATTCAAATTCTCTCCGTCATTTTTCCACTCTAATTCCTCATTTCATTTCCTAATTCACATTTCATCCCAATTTCCACTCACTCCCAGCCCAAACTTAACTCCTAACCTAGGGGTTATTTAAACCAATTCATTCCAAACCTCTAGAACCTAGATCATTTTTCCACTCTCAATTTTCAGAATTCTCTCAATTCTCTCTCACTTTTTTTCACTCTCAACCTCCATTTTCAACCACACTCAAAGCTCCTTCATAGAGAATAACAAGTTCTTCATTGGAACTTGTTAATTCTTGAGCTAAAGCCTCTCATCATCACTACATTTCAACTTTTCAACTTGGATTTTCGTTTGGATCTGGTGCTGAATTTTCAAAAGTGATTTTTGGAAGTGATTTTGGAGTTTTTATTGCTTATTTGCTTGGATCTACAACTTTTGAGTGCAAGGAGCTTGTGGATCTTGGAATTCTCTACTTGGATTCATCAAATTCTGTTTACAACACTCACCAAAGCAAAACTCAGCTTTGTAGGTTGGTTAATTTTAGATCCATACTCATTTTAGCTTAATTGCAACTTATACAATGTAGATCCATGAATTTTGTTGTGTTTTTATTCATTTGCTTGATCTTGATTGTGGATGTGGATGATTGTTAGATTTAATTAATGTTTGATTGCTGTGATTGGACTTAATTTTCGTGCATTATTGTTTACATGATCATTTGGATGTTTGAATAAGTGGTTTGCTGCTGAAAAGTGCTTTTCAAAGTTGAATTTGTGCCTCTGTTTCAGTGGTAATCGATTACTCTAATAGGGTAACCGATTACTCTGCCTGATTTTCACGTTTTTAGCCAATTTTCAACTGAGTAATCGATTACTCTATATGAGTAATCGATTACCACTGAAGCAGATTGTGTTTTTCTTGCATTTTCTTGCTTGTTTGAGATCTCTTGCATGTCTAAACTTCATGGATTGATGCATTGATGATTTGTGGACTATTCTTGAGCTGTTGCACCTCACACTATTGTATGTACACATTTTGTTGACACGCGGCTTTTGGTTTGCATTGATGAATGTCCATGATTGTTTTGTTGATGTGTTGAACACTTTGCACACACTCTTTGAGCATGATGATTGTCGATTGTTGCTGGTGTTGCTGGATTTATCGTGTTGTGCACGCTTGCTTGCTTTGTAATTTCATGAGATGCATACTTGGTTTGACATGTTCATGTGATTAATGTTATGCATCATCTCATGTTGTTCTTTCATGATGTTTACCATGATGTTTGGTATGATTTGTGATCATGTTTGAGTGAAGATTATATGATGCTTGATGCATGTTTGTTATGCCATGTTTGTTATGATTTGTGATCATGTTTGTTATGTCTTCAATTGTATCGCATGCTGCCCTGCTTCTACAGCTGTCTATGTGTATGTGTGCTATTGTATATGCTGCTGGCTGACATTTTACACCCTTTCTCGTGCTAAATTGTATGCTGTTATAAGCTGTTTTGATTGCGTGCTGCTTTTTACCGCTGTTTTGGTGCAGGGGCGTTATGGTAGCTGCTGTTTTTTATTTATTCGCTTCTTTTCCCACTTCGTCTCCTTCACCCTTTCTCTACCCTTGAATCTCAAGACTTGTATAAGTCTTGGATTCACTCTCTTAGAGCTACCTAGTCCAACTTAATTTTCGATTAAGCTTGGAGTAGGATTAGCATTAGGTTTCCCTTTGCATGCTAACTTAGGTAGAAGTTCCCCTTTCAACCTCAACTATAGGGCCACCTTTGCATGATAATATTAGGAACATTTAGTTTCCCCTTAGTGTTTTCCTTTGAGTCTTCTCTTCTCATCTCATAACACTTCTAAAACACTTAATAAATATAACGAATATTGCGCTCGAGTCTTAAGTGTAGGAAATGAAGAACGAGGGGTCTCCCTTCCTCTTCTAGAGTGTTTAGCATACGTCCCATTTGGGGGCGACCATGCGATTCGCTCGTTCCCGCATGGTAGACTTTAGTGCAATGTAAGTTACAAACTAACTCAATGCACTTCTGTCTAAAAATACAAAAACAAACTCAAACCTTTTTCATCCTTCGGGATCGTTACGTTCAACTCATTTTTAGAAAAGGGCACGTTATTTCTGTTTCGTCGCAAACAGGCATAGACCCTAACTGCCAGACTCGAATCTAACGTCGCTCATAAAAAACACTAACCGACCTCGTTAGGTCGAACTACGACTGCTCTGATTTCCTCTTTCTCGTCCGATTGAGGATACGTAGGCACAAGACGGCGATGTCTTTGCGAGCAACCTCCCCCCTTAGTTCGTGTTCGAACTATGTTGACTCTGACTTTCCCATTGCACGAGGGAGTATGTAGGCATAGGACGAGCGATGTCCTATCGAGTCACTTCTTTTTCTTTTCTTCGTCGTTTCTTCGTTCTTTTCCATTCCCGTTTCTTCTCCTTTCCAGTAAAGTGGAGCTCCAGATGACGACACCCTTTGATCGAGACAGCAAGCGTGGATCCCATCGAGTACGATGGACGCGTGGGGTGCTAATACCTTCCCTTCGCATAACCGACTCCCTTACCCGTTTCTCTTGGTCGCGAGACCATGTCTTTTCCCTTCCCTCAGGTTTACGCAGTGTTTCCTTTCCCTCTCTTGGGATAAATACACATTGTTGGCGACTCTGTTTTCTGCGCCACCTTCGCGTTTGTACCATGGATGCAAATCCTCGGGAGCGACAGCTGGCGACTCTGCTGGGGACAAGAGGTTGACCTCTTGCTGGTCCATCCCCTTTTGCGAGTCAATCCTAGCGCTTGACTGTTTTTATTTCATTGGGTGTTTACTGTGGTGTTTTATTTTATTGTATATTACTGTTTCACTTGTTTTACTGAATTTACCGCATTTATTGCATTACATTTCATTATTATGCTGTATTGTTCTGCTGCAGGATTTTCTGTTTGTAGGGTGGGTTGGATTCATGAGAGAAAAGCCCAATACCCAGGCTTGAGCATACACCTATGATTAGCGTGGAAAGTAGTGTGACTTGTTTGGCATTTGGCCAGACTTAGTATACATGAAAACTCGACATCCAGATGAGGTTTCCTTGGTAATATTTTATCCTGCGCATTTGGGGCAGATGATGGAATATAACCTGGAAAACTGTCGACTCTGGCGACCGTCTCCCGAGGACTCGCAGCGCCTCTCCTCCCGACATGTGATAATGGCAGACCAGAAATGGAAAACCCATTACACTTGTCGATCCGAGGACCCAATGTTGGGAACTTACTATAGGATATCCTTTTTGGGGGGATCAGTGGACGACCTCTTTGTTTGGCGATAGTATTGTACCCCGAGGGATGAATGTACTATTGCTTCTCAAATCGAGAATCCGAGACTGAGGATCCCGTCTTCTAGAACCCACATGTGAGAGGGGATGGGTGTTTACAGGTCTGTAGGTAACCGAAACCTTCAACCTACCCGGTTTTCTGGATTTCTCATCAGTGTACTGTTATCATCCTGATATTATGGCAGTTTGAATGGGCCGTTATTCTGGATTTCTGGGTTTCTGATATTTTGGGGTCTTATTCAGTCAATTGAACAACAGCAGTTTTGAGCATCATGGAAGCTTTGATCCCATGTCTGTTGCATCTGCATCATCATTTTTGCATACATGTTCTTGTATTTCCAAAGGATATTAGCTTTGAGACTCACTGTTGAGCATTTCCGTCTATTTCTTGTGGTCCTTTTGTCAAAAACTTGAATCAAAGCAAAATGAATCCTTGGAAATATTCGAGCATGGCATTTGCATTCGCATACGCATACGCATAACAGGTGCTCAGGAGCGGATTTCTCATTCTGACTTAGTATTATCTTCAGAATTGACAGCTTGACTTGCCACCACTACTCAACCTGTGATAATCAGAATATAGCCATGGAACAACTCCATGCAGAAGTGACTGAAATGAAGATTCAGATGAGGCAGTTTGGGGAGGATATGCAAGCCATGTTCCAAGGTCAGAAACTGCTGAGAGAGGAAGTCAACTAGATGAAGACTCAGATGGGCCTGGTCATGGAAATCTTGAATAAGGTGTTAAAGAAGGAAAACAAACATGTGCTCGCTTCCACAACATAGGTCCTTACTCCTCCCATCTCTTTGGGATTTGCTCTAGATCGTGGATTGCCTCGTGAATCTCTTCCACAAACTGAAGTTTCAGAGCTTTCTCATCCGCAATCATTTCCTTCGCCTCAAGAGGATCCTAAGTCAGAGGGGCCTAAGAGGAGGTTTGATCCCATTGCGATACCGTATGCGCAGTTGTTTTCCTATTTGCTCGAGCTCAAACTGGTTGAACGTGTTAGTTTGGGACCTCTTTCCACAAGGATTCCTCTGGGACCTAATGTTAATCCTAGATGTGAGTTCCACTCTGGGGCACTTGGTCACAATGTTGAGAATTATACAAGGTTCAAGCATAAAGTCCAAGAGCTCATTGATTCAGAGGAAATCAAGTTTACATCAGTTGGCACTGATAAATAAGGTGATTTTACTCCCACTGTTGCAAAGGCATTGGGGACTCCCCCCTTTTCCAAAGGATCCACCTCGAGTCAGGGATCTCTTCCACACCCTTATGTTGCAGAAGCTCTGTGTCAGCAAGCCTTGTTTGGGCCTCGTGTGGAATGGAAAGTGCAGGGGCAGATTGGGCGCCCGAATCAGTAGCAACAGAATTATCAGCAGCAGAGGCAACTCAGAGAAAGAAGGCCCAAGAGGATATTTGATCTTATTCCAATTCCTTATAGTCCGTTGTTTGCTCGATTGCTCAAAAGCTCGTTGATCCAGCTGAGGAATGCCATGCCAGTGCCATACCCTATTCCTCCGGACTATGACATGAATGCTAGCTGTGAGTTCCATTCGGGAACGTTTGGACACACACTTGATAACTGTAATGCGTTCCAACACAAGGTGCAAGATTTGATTGACTCAAAGGTCATCACCCCAGATGGTACCCCCACAAGGTGAAGCTTCTTTATCAGAGTGAGCACTCGAGGCTGTGACGACATCATCAGAAGCAATAAGTCCAGACGGAGTCAAGTCTCCTCAACAATGGCAATCATCAGCTTCCTTTATCGCATTTTCATATGTAGCTTTCATTTTTTTGTTTAAACATTGTCTGCATGTAAAAAATTGTTTGTGTGTTGAATGATACTTTTAATGCAATTATGTGTTGTTCCTGAAGTATCTTACTTGTATGCACTCATGTCATGTTTATATATGCACTGCAATACAAACTTTCTTGCTTAAACTTTTTGAGGGAGGATGACGAAGTAAAAACACAAACATCTGATGGTATGCTTTTGGATAAAACCCTGTTGAGGATGTACAGGTATTATTTCAAATCCCTAAACACTGGAGATATAAGGGAGAAAGACCTTCGTTAACCCCTTTGAGGCTTGAAGTAGGAGTTTCTTTCGTACTAAAAAACCATCACACTTAACCCAGGGGCAGGGTAGGCATCAGTTAGTTTGACCGAGCGTTCAAATTTCAAAAGGAGTGTGCATCTGAGGATCCATTACCTTCTATTCCAACATCAAGAGGTCAAGAGATGTGAAACCACAACGGTTATCCATCAACAATCAAGGAGTGAGGCAGCCACAACCCTTTCAAGCAAGTCAGACAAAACGGTGTCACACGATTTGTTCAAAAAAAAAGAATCAAAAGAAAAAGAAAAAGCCCGCTAAGTCGAAACTTGAAAATAAGCGACTTAGGCAAAAGTTAGGGCATCCCGATGGACTTCAACATCTAAAGATCCAAAAGAATCAGTCCAGGAAAAAATTAGGGATCAAAAAGCAAAAGAATGAAAAAGTGAAAAACAAAAGGATTACAAAAGAAAATCCTCGAGCAAGAACAAAGTCGTGTGACTACGAACAAAAGACAAAAGGGATGACTGACATTCTAAAACCTCATTAGGTGTCAAACCATCAGTTGCATGGGTTCCTTAAAGCTCAAAATCTTTTTGAGAGGCGAGCGCTTGTGCCGAGTTAGCTGAATGTAGGACTGGAGAACATCACAAAGAGCGGGTGGGCACTAATAAACTTCGAGCCATAAATCCTTTTTCTCAAAACCACGAACCAGGCTATGTTAAAACCCTTAAAATTCCTAATTGAAACATGGTTTATTCCGAAAGCGTATTTCAGCGAGATAGCGTTCCTGACTTCTATGGGTTATGCTAATAAGATTTTTTGTTGGTATTGCATGTGCGTATTGTTTTCCATTCAAAAATCAATGTTGCATCCCAGCTAGTGATTCGTTCACAAGGCTTGGCGACACATTTTCAATAAAACTTCAGGTTAACACGAGTGTTGCATTAGAATTGTCATTCTCATAATAAATATTTTCTGCTTGCATGTGTTTGACATCAAAGAAGCTTATAGGATGAACGTCAGTTGAGAAGCTCGATCATGCCAAGTTGAGATGGTGAAAACTCCGAAGGACAGTCATGTCAAGGGGTATGTGGCCAAGAGACAGGGCGCAACCTAAAGGTTCCCGATAAATGGTGATAAGAAGCAGCCAAACTGGGGCAATTATGTCAAGATTCAATAAATCTCTCCACGAGCGTTTAATATGGGGCAGTCAGGTCGATTTGACAAATCTCTGTAAGATCAGTCAGGGGCAAAGTTTCTTCAAGACTTCGGGCAGGCCACCTCAAGGGCATGGGAAGTTGTCCACGCCTGAAGACAATAAATTGAAAACACCTCTTCAAAGTTCAGAATACTATGGCGAGCTGCTCACCATCCATCACTGTGAGGAATAAGGAACCTCTTGAGAACACAGTTTTTACTACAAATGAACCCTCATAGTTAGGCGCCCATTTTCCACGAGCATCCCTTTGAGATGGCAGGATTTTCTTGAGTACAAGTTCTCCTTCTCGAAATTCTTGAATACGGACCTTCTTGTCAAATGCCCTTTTCGTCCTCTTCTGATACAGATGACCGTGACACATAGCAGTCAGACTTTTCTCATCAATGAGGTTCAGCTGGTCATATTTCTCTTGGCCTCATTCTGCCTCATCCAGTTTAGTTTCCATCAGGATTCTCAAATATGGTATTTCAACCTCAATAGGAAAAACAACATCCATTCCATAAACCAGAGAAAAGGGGGTTGCCCCTGTCGATGTTCGAACCGAAGTTCTGTATCCGTGCAAATCATATGACAACATTTCATGCCAATCCTTATAAGTCTTAACCATCTTCTGCAGGATCTTTTTGATGTTTTTGTTAGCAGCTTCGACAGCTCCATTCATCTTGGGAGGATAGGGTGAAGAATTGTGATGTTCAATCTTGAAATTGTCACACAGCTCCTTCATTGTCTTGTTGTTCAAATTTGTCCCATTGTCAGTTATGATCTTGTTGGGAATTCCATAACGACAGATGATATTATTCTTGATGAAATGGGCAACCACTTGCTTGGTCACATTGGCATAAGAAGCAGCTTCAACCCACTCGATAAAATAGTCAATGGCCACTAGAATGAAACGATGACCATTAGAAGCTTTCGGCTCAATAGCCCCAATCATATCAATGCCCTACATAGAGAAAGGCCAAGGAGATGACAACACATTCAGCAAGGTCGGAGGAACATGCATTTTATCAGCATAGATCTGGCACTTATGACACTTTCTGGCGTATTGGATACAATCCGCTTCCATAGTCAACCAATAATAATCGGCTCTCAAGATTTTCTTAACCATAGTATGCCCACTGGCGTGAGTACCAAAGGCCCCTTCGTGAATATCGTGAATCAACAGGTCTACTTCTCGTTAGTCAACACATCTTAGCAGGACCATGTCCTGATTCCTTTTATAAAGTACATCGTTACTAAGGAAGAACTTGGATGATAACCTTCGCAAAGTTTTCTTATCAAGACTGGACGCATTGGTCGGATACTCTTGAGTCTTCAAATAATTCAAGATGTCATGAAACCATGGTTTCCCATCTACTTTGTCTTCAACTGCCTAGCAGTAAGCAGGCTCGGCCTTGCGTTCAATTCTGATGAGTGGTGCTTCATTGAAAAAGTTAACTCTCGACATTGAGGCTAGCATGGCTAAGGAGTCAGCTATGTGATTTTCATTGCGAGGAACATGGCAGAAAGTAATCTCATCAAAGTATTTGATCATTTTCACAATATAAGCGCGGTACGGGATCAACTTCTCGTCTCTAGTTTCCCACTCGCCTTTGACTTGGTAAATGACTAAAGCATAATCACCAAGGACCTCTAGAATTTTGATCCTGAGATCAATTGCAGCTTCTAAACCCAAGATACAAGCTTCATATTCCGCGATATTGTTCGTACATTCAAAGTCCGGCCTTGCTGTGAAAGAAGTATAACCACCATATGGGTTCATCAATACAACACCCACACCATGTCCTTTGAAATTGGAAGAACCATCGAACATCATCTTCCATCTAGAACTGGGTTCAGGACCTTCATCAGGGCCTGGTTCTTTGCAATCTTTTACCAACATAATGTCCTCATCAGGAAAGTCGAACTTGAGAGGTTCATAATCCTCTACAGGCTGATATGCGAGATATTCTGATAAAACACTCCCCTTGATAGCTTTCTGAGCGGCATACTGGATATCGTATTCTAATAATAACATATGCTAATGGGCAAGTCTTCCTGTTTGAGCAGGCTTCTCAAAGATATACTTTATTGGATCCATTTTTGAGATCAACAAAGTAGTATGACATATCAAATACTGCCTCAAACGTCTAGCGGCCCATGGAAAAGCACAACATGTCTTCTCAAGCACTGAATAGCGGCTTTCACAATCGGTAAACTTTTTGCTTAAGTAATAGATGGCATGCTCTTTACGACCAGTTTCATCATGTTGGCCCAAGACGCAGCCCATGGATCCTTCTAAGACAGTCATGTACATGAAGAGAGGTCTTCCAGGAATAGGTGGGACCAAGATCGGTGGTTCCTATAGATAATGCTTGAGTTTATCAAAGGCTTGATGGCATTCAGAATTCCAAACTATGGTTTGATCTTTGTGAAGCAACTTGAAGATTGGTTTCACAAATAGGAGTCATACTGGAGATGAATCTGGAAATATAATTCAGATGGCCCAAGAAGCCTCTCACTTGAGATTCAGTCTGTGGAGCTGGCATCTCTTGAATGGCTCGTACCTTATCAGGGTCTACATCAATTCCTCTTTGACTGACGATAAAACCAAGTAGCTTTCCTGATCTGACACCAAAAGTAAATTTAGCAGGATTCAACTTCAGCTGATATTTCCGGAGTCTCTTGAACAACATCAAAAGATGATCCAAATGTTCCTCGTCACCCTGAGATTTAGCAATCATGTCATCAACATAAACCTCAATTTCTTTATGGATCATGTCATGGAATAAGGTCACCATGGCTCTTTGATAAGTTGCCCCTGCATTTTTCAAACCGAAGGGCATGACTTTGTAGCAATAGGTTCCCCATGGGGTGATGAATGTAGTTTTATCCATGTCAACTAGATCCATCCTGATCTGGTTATAACCTGAGAAACCATCCATAAAGGAGAAAACTGCAAATTGGGCTGTATTTTCCACAAGAGTGTCGATATGCGGTAGAGGGAAATCGTCCTTGGGACTGGCTTTGTTGAGATCCCTGTAATCTACGAACATCCGCACTTTTCCGGTTTTCTTCATTACTGGCACAATATTGGCTACCCATTCAGGATACTTTGAAACTACCAAGAAACATGCATCCAGTTGTCTTTTAACCTCATCTCTGATCTTGAGAGCCATATCGGGTCTACTTCTACGAAGCTTCTGTTTCACTGGAGGACATTCGGCCCTGAGTGGTAGCTTGTGAACTACGATATCTGTATCCAAGCCAGGCATATCCTGATAAGACCAAGCAAAAACATCCACATATTCTTCAAGAAGCAATACTAACCATTGTCTGATTTCTACCCCAAGTGTTATCCCAACCTTGACCTCTTTCTTCTCTTCTTCCGTACCAAGATTGATGACGTCAACCTGTTCCTCATGTGGTTGAAGATCCGTGTACTCATATTCATATATCTTTTCCAAATAATCGGGGACCTCATAATCCTCCTCATCCTCAGCTAGATAAATAGGCGAATCAAAGTCAACAGTGATGGTAGGGTCATTGAACACAACGGGTTTGTGATTTATTCTGCATAATGAGGGGATTTATTTTATTAAAATGCACAAAAAAACAACTGCAAGAAAAAGTTTTCTATTTTTGTTTTTGAAAAGATTGCCATTTTTTCTTAGAAGCAAAAACGGTAAAATGAAGACAAAGAGTTTAACAAAACAATCACTTTCATTGATTAATTGGAATTAAAAGCAGTGGCCCATACAAAATAATCCACTAGCCTCGGGAAAGGCTAAGGAGTTGAAAACAACAACAACGCAAACAAATTACTCTGGCATCGGGTATAAGATAGGGATCTCAATAGACTCCCAATTACTCAAAACGGCATCACACTGAAAGACCAAGTGGCTGATGTCTTCGTCTTCGGCATCTTCAATGATGGAAAAGACCTGATGTCCTCCGTTGACAAACGTCTCTTGAATTGTCTTTGGTCTTCCTATTATTGAAGCATCTTTTTCCTCAAGAGTTGGTTTGTAACCCAACCCTTGGTACTTTTCTCTTTCTTGGATCTCGACGAATTTGCCCCAGCCTTCTTGTATACCTTCTTGTAGGGAAGATTGAATGCTTTTGAAAGAAGCAAAAGATGGACAGTTCGAGGCCACTGGCTTTTTATCATCAAGCATAACAGCATTAGCTATCTCAAGAGCTTGGAAAGAGGTTTCCAAAGCATCTTCATCAACTTCAATGTATCGGAAAGAGGACAAGTTACTGACCATTAGCTCTTCTTCACCATGGATAATGACTAACTTCTCATCAGTTACAAATTTTATCTTTTGATGAAAAGTCGATTTTAGAGCCCCAGCTCCATGAATCCAAGGTCTACCCAACAAACAACTGTAAGCAGGGTTGATATCTAAGACTTGGAAAAGGATGTTGAATACTTGAGGGCCAGTCAGAATTAGCAACTCAATCTCTCCCATTACAGATCTTCTTGAGCCATCGAAGGCCTTGACAAAAAGTGAATTAGGCTTCATCATAGCTCCTTGATAGGACAACTTTTCCAGGTTTCTCTTCGGTAGAACATTCAAAGATGAACCAGTATCTACAAGTACTTTGGCTAAAGTATCCTCTTGGCATTTTATGGATACATGCAAAGCAAGATTATGGTTTCGACCTCCTCGAGTCAACTCTTCGTCACTGAAACTGAGTGTATTGCAGGTTGTGATGTTAGCAATGACATGGTCAAATTGTCCGGCAGTAATATCTTGAGCTACATGTGCTTGGGCTAATATTTTCTGTAAAGCTACTCTGTGGGTAGGAGAATTCATCAGCAGAGACAAAATTGAAATCTTGGATGGAGTTTGTTGAAGCTGGTCCACCACTTTGTAATCACTTCTCCTGATAATTCTCAGAAATTCATCATCATCTTCCTTCATAACCACCTCTTTTTCTCTGTCTTTGGAGGGTGTAGGAACAACAGCTTCCTTGGGTACCGTTTCTTTGAATAAAGGAGTGTAAACTCTACCACTGCGGGTCATTTTTCCATTTCCTACTATGTTAGTCACCTCTTGAGCAGTGGTTCCCACCTCATTCCTTGGAACCACTTCTTCACGTCTTTTGTTACCCATGATATTCTCGTAAACCCATGGCACGACCTTTGTACCCCTAAACTGGAATGGAACAGGTTGTCGGATGTTTCTTGGCTTTGAATGATTAGCAGTGGAAGCAACACCGGATTCATAATTGTTGAAGATTGGCACCGGCTTATTAAACACAGGAACCACAGAACTAGGCTTTGGTATATTGAACACATGCACTTGTTCTTTTGACCTTGGCAAGTTGAACACAGGCTCAATTACTGCAACTTCACCCTTCTTCTCTTTACTGAATACTTGCAAAAATCCCTCGTCAATCAAATTTTGAATGTCGGTTTGGACCCGATAGCAACCCTTGACACTGGTATCACACTCTTCACAACTACCATGACATACTTTAACCAACCCAGCTTCAAATAATTTAGCATGGAAGACCTTGACAGGATTTTTGATCTTTGATGCATCCATTATTAACACCTCATCATTCTCATCTTCAATGGCATTAGTATTTCCGTGTGTATGCAATGGATTGTTCTTTACATTTGGATGATTATCTGCGAAAGATAGGACCTTTTTTTCCATCAACCTTTTCACTACATGTTTCAATGCTAAGCAACCTTCCAAGTCATGGCCGGCTCCCCCTTGATGAAAAGCACAATTAACATTTGGATTATGGGAAGGCAAAGATTTCTTCGTGGGTGGACCCAGAGGTCTGGTAACAATCAGTCCTTATTGCACTAATGAAGGATATAGTTCAGTGTAAGACATTGGTAAGGGCGGAAATGTGGTCGTTCCCCCTTGTCTTCTGTAGGGAATATTCTACTGAGGAGCTTGTTGTCTTGGTTGTTGATAATTTTGAGCATTTGGCACTTGCTGATAAGATGGCTGTTGTTGATAGGTCGGCGCCTGCTGCGCTGCTTGATGATTAAAAGTAGGTGTTACAACTGCTATGTAAGTTGGGTAGAGTGATTGTTGAGCAAAGTTTAGAACTGACTGTTGTTGATACATGGGTTGTTTCCACATTGGGTTTCTCATTTTCCCTGCCATAATGGCGTTGGTCTCTCCTTGTTTCTTCTTGTGGAAGTGGCTAGGAGCTTTCTTTGTATTGGTATTGGTTGAACTGCTTGAGGAACTGATCACTTTTCCGCTTTTCAGTCCAACTTCTACTTTCATGCCTACAACAACGATATTAGCGAAATTAGTACTGATGTTATCGATCATCCTCTCATAGAAATCCGGCTTCACCGTATCCACAAACCAATCAGCCAACTCTTTTTCAGATAAAGATGGTTCTACCTATGAATCTAACTCTCTCCATCTCTGTGCATACTCCTTAAAAGACTCAGAATTATTTTGTGACATACTCAGAAGTTGTCTATGATATGGCGCCAGGTCCATGTTATATTTGTAATGCTTTACAAAAGCATCAGATACATCTTGAAAACAACGGACTCTAGATTGGTCCAAAGTCAAATACCATTTTGCAGCAGCCCCCTTCAAACTATCTTGGAAGAAGTGGATCATCAGCTTGTCATTATCCATAAATGCAGCCATGCATCGGTAATACATGACTAAATGCGATTTAGGACAGGTCGCACCTGAGTATAGGTCGAAATTGGGTAGTTTAAACTTAGATGGAATCACCAAGCCTGAGACCAAGCACATGTCTTTAGCATCAGTACTAAATACATTGCTTCCTTCCATCGCTTTCATTTTTCTCTGAATTGTCTTGATACTTTCTTTCAACCTTTCATGTCGATCATCTCCTTCTTCCGACATGTCAATGTAATCATAAACCGGAGGTGGGTTCTGAAAAACTGGGTGTATTTTAGTTTGCACTGCTGCTGGTGTGAAAGTAGGAATAGCTTTATGAGCTTCATTAACCAAAGGAACAGTTTGCTGAGTAGATGTGACGGCTGGAGCAAGTATGAAATCAAAAGGCAAGCCCAAAGTGGGGTTCTCAGTAGGGATAACATGAGGTTCCAGCGTTGTAGTGATAATCTCAAAGACCACAGTGGCCTGTGTGTCCATCTTTGTTCTCATGATGTTAATATCTTCTAGAATCTCCCCCATTCCTCCTCGGAGCTCATTCAATTTATTGTTAACTCTGTCCATTTCACTGTATTGTTCAGACATTCTTTAATGAGCTTGGGCTCGTGTGTTGTAGTTGTGTTGGGAATTCAGTGTGACTATTCTCTTGGAGAAAACAGGGTGACATGAGGTAAAGACAAGGAAGAAAATGTGCATGTTATGACATGATGTAAATGAAAATGCTAATGCAGATGCAAGCTAAACCATCAAGAAACCAAAATTTTTGCAAGCATTGTAGATAACAGAATGTTCATCAAAATAAACTTCTTCATTAGAAATTCTTGCAAATGTTGCATCAGAAGCAGTTCGTCTTCATAATTCAAAATACATCAGTGGAAATGGAAAATACATAGCAGCATTCATTTCTACAAAGTCTGGAAAACAATGTTAGTTTTGTGATAGTTTAGCAAAGAATACAAAATGCAATGCACAGTTTCATAGAATTCAGAAACTCGTGAAATACCAAGGGATATCAAAAGTCTCATTCTCATTAATAAAAGGATGAATTACAAAAGAGTCAATGCACCTTCAAAAGTCCTAAACATAAGGCTAAATAAAAGCTAAAAAGACATAAGGAGATTCTCTTAGGAGCCTCATGTTGAGTCTTTTAATTTCCTTCTTCATCTGAGCCTTTTCCATGACGAGTTTGTCGACAATCAACTTCCATGAAGTAGAGTGAGTAATAGAGGCACTGGGTCCTTCTTGGATCTTTCTCTTCTTGCATGAAAGTAACTCTTTGTTCTTGGCTAGTAATTGTTTTCGGATTTCTAAGTTCTCCTCAACAACCACTTGGTATTTATGCTTCCAAGCTTCTCCTGTCTGCTGGGCTTAGTTCAATGCAATCTTCAACTCTTCTTCCTTTGGCATGAAATACAGAACAGGCTCTTCCTTTAAAGCAATTGGTTCTTGTCTAGAGTAAGGCATCTTTAACTCAATAGCTCTTCTTCGGACCCATTGGAGATAGGGTTCTAAAGACACACAGTTAGGTTTTCCCATAGAACTCCTTCCCTTCTTGTGCATGCTACCCCAAGCACTCAAGATCGATCTTTTTTGCTCTTCATTTTTGTCATATCCTTCGAAAAATATGTTTTCCAAATGAATATTGAGAGGCTTATCTTTTAGAGGGTACCCCAATTGTCGACGAGCCTACACAGGATTGTAGTTGATTCCTCTTTTGGTACCAAGAAGAGGTATGTTGCCAAAGTTCCCACAACTGTCTCTAACCAGAATATCATCATACTCACGGTTGTACCAGTCAATATCCAAATGAGAGAGAGCCATAATCTTATTAGACCACCATCCTTTCTTAAAATCCCAAAATGCGCCTGCCTTTGGTAAATGTGAAACAAACCATTTATACAACACAAGAGCACAACAAGTGAGTTATCCTCCATCATGGGCATTCCTCAAATGAACTGAATGGTAAGTATCAGCGAGCAAAGTTGGTACAGGATTTTTCTTCAAGAAGATCTTAATTGCATTCAGGTCCACAAACTTGTCAAAATTTGGGAACAAGAAGAGTCCATAGATGAGCAATGCAAAAACATCTTCGAAAGCATCCTTGTTTGAGTGCTTAGCATAGTAATGAACTTTTCCGATTAAGAACTTAGCGGTCAACCCAAAAATTCCTCCCTTGGAAGTCAAGTTATTTTTTATGTCAACTAACTCCAAGTGAGTTTTCTTAGTTATTTCTTCTTCTTTGGGATCCCTTTCAAAGATAGGAAATGGGGAATCATCTTTAATAGGTAGACCAGTTATCTGAGAATACTCTTCAAGGATAGGTAAGAGTTGATAATCGGAAAAAGTAAAGCAATAGTACTTCGAGTCATAGAACTGAATCAAAGTAGAGAGGAGTCCTTCATCAACTTTCTTATTCAACAAGATCCATAGCTTCCCATATCGGTCTTTGAATCCTTCAGGGTCTGTCAGCAAATCTCCCAATCTCCTTAGGTCAACCAATTTAGGACTCTTGAAAGTGTATTTTACAGTATTTCTTCTAGCACTGACCATGATATCCCTATGATAGTACAAAAAAGAGGTCTGAGTTCCATGAACCTGACATGAGATGAATGTTTATGATGTTATGAATGCAAAGCAACACAAAGATGCAGACATATTCACAAATGTACAAGCATACAAGCAAAGGCCTTAGGTTTAGGTCATGAGCATGGATTCATGGTTCACCCTTCCCAATTGGTATGTACTATTGGTTTATCACCTGTAGAACAAGGTTCTAAGAAGTTCCCAGAGTCGACAATCCATCTTTCGGATATTATTGATTTCCCAAATGACTCGGTAGTCAATAATATTCTCAAGAGAATCTCGTCCGAGTGTAGTATCGCGTAGCAACCAATTCGGGAATAGACTCCCTCATAGTCCTCGCACTACATCCTAAAAAGGCAAAGTGGGGATAAAGGTGACTAACGATCATCAGTTTCACGGGTCCCTAGGTCGAGAGTAGCACGTTTTCACGAATAGATTTGTTCAACATGACTAACATCTCAAGGGAACCTCAACTGAGTGATGGTGTCTCAAGTCAACTTTTTTGGGAATCGACTCCCTCAAAGCCTTCTTGAATATACCATCGTCCTATAATAAGTGCACTCGAGTCCGGGTTAGGACTTATCTCACCACTCAATGGCAACAAAATAGGTATACAGATATAGAAATATGTACAGACATACAGGAAAGTTAAACATAAATAACACACAAATACAAACAAGGTGGGCTTAACCCTCAAGTATTTTTGCATTTCCTCAGTGGAGTCGCCATTTCTGTTGTGGTGAGAATCGGATAACAAGATATTAATTAACTTGCATCACATTTCTTTTGAATTCACAACCGACTTTGATTTATCCAAAGGAAAGGTTCAAGATCGAGAAAACCTAAAGGGGGGAGATCTAAGGTTCGGGGGTTGGTTATACTAAGGGAAGGTATTAGCACCCTTAATATCTGTAGTACTCTACAGGAGCCTCTTGTTTATGTTTTTGTTATGTTATGTTTGCTTGCTAAAATATCTGCTAAAGCTAAGGTAATGACCTAAGGGTATGTACGCTAAGTTTACTCGCCAAGACGTTGCATTTTGTGCCTACCTATCTGACTAAAGAATCAGAGCAACCGTAGTTCACCTAACTAAGGGTGATTTGAGGAACCATTGGCTATGGCCAAAATTCCAAGGGGAAATGAGTGTGAGCTCATCTTATAAGGCCAAGGTGGTATGATTTGTTTTATTGACTTATGAGTCAAATGAGGAAGACTTTCCTTTGGAATGGGGAGCATAATGAGGTTTAAGGAGGAGAAGCTAAAGAGCTAACCTCACTTGGGGGAAGTTTTAATAGAGCTATAAGATAAATATTACAAGCAAAATGAACACAAAAGCATGATAAAGATCAAGACATTTCATGGGGATTACATGTGAAGATGTTTCATGCAAACACATGTGGTATAAGTGAAAAAGGAAAGTGACAACTTTCAAAGTTCATGTAAACAAAGAATGATAATCCAAGGCACACAAATGTTCAAAGATGGTTCTAAGCATGGTAATCAAGGTTCAAAACATAAACATGTCACATACTTGGTCAAACAAATTCATGTTATAAGACAAATGATCTAAGGAGATCCCATGGTATTTCAAAGGTTATTTTCATACAAGAACACAATTAAAACTCAATGAAATCAAGTGGAACAAAACATACAATGTCAAGACAACATAAAAGGTTTAAACAACATGCTTTAGGTCTCATTTGATCAATATAAACAAGAAAACATGGTAAAAGGATTAAGAGAAATCAAAGTATCCTTTTATGAAACCCTAAAAAGTCTTTCACTTGTAACATAAACCAATGCTTCAAAAATAATCATTTTCACCAATTTCTTTCCATATTCATAAAATAGACATGTTAAGGAACATTTTGCAAAAAGAATGGATTAAAAAGAGTGAAAAATGAGCAAGTTATGATTGTTTGAAATCAAGGTATAAACCAAAGAAAACCAAAAGAAACAAGTGATAAAAAATAAAGGAAATGTCCCACATGGGACTTGAACCCGTGACCTGGTGGACGCAGCCCAAAACCAAGACCAACTGTGCTATGTGTGCAACGTGACAAATGAGACAAGCGCATAATAATATATCAAGGCAAGCGAAAATCAGAAAAATAGCAAAAAAGGATTGATCCGCAGGATCGAACCCAGGCAAGGCAAGTGAAAGGGGAAGGCATGGAAAAGGTTCTACCATTGGGACAACTGTTACATCCAAACATAGTATGCCTTCAGTTATTTTTATTTTAAAACCAAGCATTGAATGGCCACCTCAGCGCCACATGGGACAGACTGGGGTCCACCCTTCTTCTTCTCTCTCATTCTCTTCCTCCTCTCACGATCCCATACAAAACAAAACATGGCCACAACTTCCAGTCATTCGTTCTCTAGCATTTCCTCATCAAATTAAATGAAATAAAAGCCAAAATTGGAGTAAAAATTCCCAGGATTCTAAATATGTTTTTAGCTTTCACTAACATACAACACACGATCCAGAAATTCAAGAACATCAGTGCAACAACATGAAAATTCAACAAACAACAACAACATGTATTCAGAAACACAAAACAAACAACACACTACATTTTTTATAATCAAACAGCAACAAAATATGCATGAATATGGGAGTTTCAAAGTTCAAGAACCCTACCTCTTGGAGAAAGTCCAAGGCCTCTTTTAACACTTGCAGATGAGAAAGAATAACTCCTGGAAGCTGGTTGATCCTAATAGAGCAAGTTCAGATGCTTACAATGCTAATTTTGAGCACTTAAATAATATGGGGTATTACAGAAACCCACCTCTAGATTTTCCTTTTCATAAGCCTAGCATATTAGCATTCTCAATAGAATTTCCAGCGGCAGTTGATGTTGCATGTGTTCCATGACCCAAAAAATCTATGGGGCGAGACATCTTTGTTTCATCATCGATAATAGCATAATATCTTAGGCCAAGTAATTTATTATACAAAACAAACACACACACACACACAGATATATATATATATATATATATATATATTATATATATATATATATATATATATATATATATATATATATATATATATATATATATATATTGATTTGAAGGTTTTAGTTATGAGATTTTTTTTAACATATGTCAAAATATTTGTTATTCTATTGTTTCTTTGTATAAAGAAAGAGATTTTAAATTGTTAAGCTTTTGTTCATCTTGATTTAAAAAAAAAGTTAATATATTTGAATAAAAATTTTTTTTGGGTATATTTTGGTTACAATAAGATGACAAACGGTAGTAAATATAAGACTCCAATGTGTTTAAATATTTATTTCTATATTTAGAAACAGAAATGACAAATAGTTGTAGGAGTCACATCATGTAATTATGTAAAATAATTTTTCTTTTAAGACTCACTAACAAAATATTTATATATTCACCACGATCATAAAGCTTCGCCAGACCAAAATCACCCACTTTCAGATTTACGAGTGGTTCATCGCACCATCGACGACTGAAACTACTTTTAGATACGAGTGGTTTAAAGACCATCTGAAGGTGTATTTTTATGTACGATTTATCATAGTGCAAGTGATAATCGTATTTTTGAACGTGTTGTTTTATCCTGGAGATGCCGTCGAAACGTGACTGCGTTGCATAATTTTGACAATACAACGAAACGTCTTAAAGAAAGAGACCTTGTACGCGACTCGTCTCGATAATTTTGGTTGTGGCAATTTTTTTCAAAACCGAAATACAACAAAATCTTTATATATTCACCATGATCATAAAGCTTCACCAAACAAAAATCACCTAACCTCGGATTCATCTCACAATCCATAAGCACATTCCCAGCTTTCAGATTCCTTATGCAAATGAACTAAACCCAAAAGCCACACCTTATATGATCCTATACCTCTCTTCCCATTTCAACATTCTTCAATTGTAGTGTTTCGGATTCTCCATTGATTTGGAAGCTCCAGCATAATATATAGTGTGAGCTAGAGAGAAACCATATTGAAGAACAAAACCTAACATACATAGTTTCTTGAACTTGTTTACTCGTTGACCCGTCAGTAAAATAGTAACATGCTTTGACTAATTTGTTTGATACCAACATTTCTAAAATTTCAAGATTATTAAATATTAACCATTTTTTCTAGCATGACATTGGACTTCAAATTTTCATTCAGTCTCTTTCTTTTTAGTGTTACTCTTCAATTTTCATATACTCACTTTCCCAAGACCATTTAAAGGTAAATAATTACACTTCATCTCATTTTTTTTTAATTTTATGATATATATTTTTGTTGACTAATAATAATTAATTTTAATAAATATATGTTATGTAAATCCAGACTTACATAATCTATACCAGATATATGAAAGATGAAATTTCGGCATTGCTTCATTACAAATATCTTCTGCAACAAACTTCTGATAGGATGCATAGTTTTTTATGATATATTTATTTATTACAGTTACATGCAATTTAATATTTTCTTTTATAAGGCTCTAATAGTTTATTTTAATCTTTTTTTTTTGTTTCATCTCATTTATATTTGATCATAATTAAATATGAAATTAGTCATAAAAATATATTATTATATAATTAATTTCTTACACAATGTTTTTACTTACAAATTTACCAGCTATGACCCAAAACCTATACTGCATTATTACAAACCCAGCCTTGACGGCTTTGTAGTAAAACTAACCAAGGCAGAAGTGGAAAGAATGGCAGGTATGTAGTCGCTAATTTTTTAATTTTGAAAACCAATTATATTTTTTCTTTATAGTAATAATTGTATGTGTAATTATGAAAATTTATATTGTAGGATTGGATGAAGTGGTGGCTATCTTTCTTGATAAAAAGAGACCTCTCCTTACAACAAAATTATGGTATTTTATTGGTCTTTTAATGAACGTGAAAAGATGATCTTATGAATCCGATGTGATCATTGGAGTAATAGATTCTGGAATTTGGTCAGAATCAGAGAGTTTTAATGATAAAGGCTTTGATCCATCGCCAAGCAAATGGAAAGGAGTTTGTCAAATGTAATACCCCGTAAATTATTTTACTCTGGATAATATTAGTATGATCAACTGGGTTCCGGTTTACTCTGAGAATTTATTCGATAAAATAATTAGAGTAAACTGATGAGCTCATAGCAGATCAAATTAATATTTTCTGACTCTGAGGTTTTAACTTTTGGTGTTGTAGAGACTTATCGGACATTTAAGTTAGTTTTACTAACTAAATGATATCTCTATGTAACATTTCTTTTCCTTTCCTTTTCTCATTTGGAACCAAAGATAGAAAGAAGGAGGAGAAAAGAGAAGAGAGAAAAAGAAGGAAAACCTAGACTTTGAAGACAACTTGGATTATCATTCTTCTTCATCCAATCATCTTCCAATATTCATTATCATCTAGTTTTGAGGTGGGTTCTAGATAGAGACATTAGTTTTAGATGTTCTTGAGTTCTAGAGATAGGTATGAAATTGTGAGAAAATGATTAATCTAGCTAATCAAAGAATCTAACGGATAAATTGAGTTATAAATTATGTAGTATACTTGATATCTATGTATAATCATCTATCAATGCTTGTTTGTGTGTTTGGTGGTGTTTGGAATGGGGATTTTGGCCCAAGGGAACTGTTGTACATTGCTGAGAAATTCTGAGTTTTTGCATGTTCGCAAAGAGAACCACGGCGAAGGGCAAGGCGAACATTCGCCAGCAGTTCGCAATGCGAACTTTGCCTCCTTTTGGTTCTGTTTTGGTTCGCCCAGAGGTTCGCAAAGCGAAGGGCAAAGCGAATGTTCGTTGGATGTTCGCAAAGCGAACTTTGGGTTATTTCAGTTCTGTTTCGGTTCGCCAGGGGGTTCGCATGGCAAAGTCGAAAGCGAACGTTCGCTGGTGCTTCGCAGAGCGAACATGACAGATCTTTTCATTTTGGTTCTTCTATAACTTTTGACTCGTTTATCCAATTTAAGTGTTCTTGGTACCGATAGAGAGCTATGAACATACTCTATCTAATGGAAGTGAGAAATGTCAGTTTGTTTCCCAATTAAATAAAATCGGAGGAAAAACCAAGTTTGGTGTAACATGGGTGATATGTTATTATATGTGGTTCCATTATACGATTTAATTGTGATTGCCTATTCTCTTATTGTTAAGCATGTTTGAGATGTATATGCATGTTAAAATATGAAATAGGAAGAGTGAGGAATGTTCATCAAAATAAACTTCTTCATTAGAAATTCTGCAAATGTTGCATCAGAAGCAGTTCGTCTTCATAATTCAAAATACATCAGTGGAAATGGAAAATACATAGCAGCATTCATTTCTACAAAGTCTGGAAAACAATGTTAGTTTTGTGATAGTTTAGCAAAGAATACAAAATGCAATGCACAGTTTCATAGAATTCAGAAACTCCTGAAATACCAAGGGATATCAAAAGTCTCATTCTCATTAATAAAAGGATGAATTACAAAAGAGTCAATGCACCTTCAAAAGTCCTAAACATAAGGCTAAATAAAAGCCAAAAAGACCTAAGGAGATTCTCTTAGGAGCCTCATGTTGAGTCTTTTAATTTCCTTCTTCATCTGAGCCTTTTCCATGATGAGTTTGTCGACAATCAACTTCCATGAAGTAGAGTGAGTAATAGAGGCACTGGGTCCTTCTTGGATCTTTCTCTTCTTGCATGAAAGTAAATCTTTGTTCTTAGCTAGTAATTGTTTTCGAAGTTCTAAGTTCTCCTCAACAACCACTTGGTATTTATGCTTCCAAGCTTCTCCTGTCTGCTGGGCTTGGTTCAATGCAATCTTCAACTCTTCTTCCTTTGGCATGAAATACAGAACAGGCTCTTCCTTTAAAGCAATTGGTTCTTGTCTAGAGTAAGGCATCTTTAACTCAATAGCTCTTCTTCGGACCCATTGGAGATAGGGTTCTAAAGACACACAGTTAGGTTTTCCCATAGAACTCCTTCCCTTCTTGTGCATGCTACCCCAAGCACTCAAGATTGATCTTTTCTGCTCTTCATTTTTGTCATATCCTTCGAAAAATATGTTTTCCAAATGAATATTGAGAGGCTTATCTTTTAGAGGGTACCCCAATTGTCGACGAGCCTACACAGGATTGTAGTTGATTCCTCTTTTGGTACCAAGAAGAGGTATGTTGCCAAAGTTCCCACAACTGTCTATAACCAGAATCTCATCATACTCACGGTTGTACCAGTCAATATCGAATTGTGAGAGAGCCATAATCTTATTAGACCACCATCCTTTCTTAAAATCCCAAAATGCGCCTGCCTTTGGCAAATGTGAAACAAACCATTTATACAACACAAGAGCACAACAAGTGAGTTATCCTCCATCATGGGCATTCCTCAAATGAACTGAATGGTAAGTATCAGCGAGCAAAGTTGGTACAGGAGTTTTCTTCAAGAAGATCTTAATTGCATTCAGGTCCACAAACTTGTCAAAATTTGGGAACAAGAAGAGTCCATAGATGAGCAATGCAAAAACATCTTCGAAAGCATCCTTGTTTGAGTGCTTAGCATAGTAATGAACTTTTCCGATTAAGAACTTAGCGGTCAACCCAAAAATTCCTCCCTTGGAAGTCAAGTTATTTTTTATGTCAACTAACTCCAAGTGAGTTTTCTTAGTTATTTCTTCTTCTTTGGGGTCCCTTTCAAAGATAGGAAATGGGGAATCATCTTTAATAGGTAGACCAGTTATCTGAGAATACTCTTCAAGGGTAGGCAAGAGTTGATAATCAGAAAAAGTAAAGCAATAGTACTTCGAGTCATAGAACTGAAGCAAAGTAGAGAGGAGTCCTTCATCAACTTTCTTATTCAACAAGATCCATAGCTTCCCATATCGGTCTTTGAATCCTTCAGGGTCTGTCAGCAAATCTCCCAATCTCCTTAGGTCAACCAATTTAGGACTCTTGAAAGTGTATTTTACAGTATTTCTTCTAGCACTGACCATGATATCCCTATGATAGTACAAAAAGAGGTCTAAGTTCCATGAACCTGACATGAGATGAATGTTTATGATGTTATGAATGCAAAGCAACACAAAGATGCAGACGTATTCACAAATGTACAAGCATACAAGCAAAGGCCTTAGGTTTAGGTCATGAGCATGGATTCATGGTTCACCCTTCCCAATTGGTATGTACTATTAGTTTATAACCTGTAGAACAAGGTTCTAAGAAGTTCCCAGAGTCGACAATCCATCTTTCGGATATTATCGATTTCCCAAATGACTCGGTAGTCAATAATATTCTCAAGAGAATCTCGTCCGAGTGTAGTATCACGTAGCAACCAATTCGGGAATAGACTCCCTCATAGTCCTCGCACTACATCCTAAAAAGGCAAAGTGGGGATAAAGGTGACTAACGGTCATCAGTTTCACGGGTCCCTAGGTCGAGAGTAGCACATTTTCACGAATAGATTTGTTCAACATGACTAACATCTCAAGGGAACCTCAACTGAGTGATGGTGTCTCAAGTCAACTTTTTTGGGAATCGACTCCCTCAAAGCCTTCTTGAATATACCATCGTCCTATAATAAGTGCACTCGAGTCCGGGTTAGGACTTATCTCACCACTCAATGGCAACAAAATAGGTATACAGATATAGAGATATGTACAGACATACAGGAAAGTAAAACATAAATAACACACAAACACAACCAAGGTGGGCTTATCCCTCAAGTATTTTTGCATTTCCTCAGTGGAGTCGCCATTTCTGTTGTGGTGAGAATCGGATAACAAGATATTAATTAACTTGCATCACATTTCTTTTGAATTCACAACCGACTTTGGTTTATCCAAAGGAAAGGTTCAAGATCGAGAAAACCTAAAGGGGGGAGATCTAAGGTTCGGGGGTTGGTTATACTAAGGGAAGGTATTAGCACCCTTAATATCTGTAGTACTCTACAGGAGCCTCTTGTTTATGTTTTTGTTATTGTATGTTTGCTTGCTAAGATATCTGCTAAAGCTAAGGTAAGGACCTAAGGGTATGTACGCTAAGTTTGCTCGCCAAGACGTTGCATCTTGTGCCTACCTATCTGACTAAAGAATCATAGCAACCGTAGTTCACCTAACTAAGGGTGATTTGAGGAACCATTGGCTATGGCCAAAATTCCAAGGGGAAATGAGTGTGAGCTCATCTTAGAGTGTGAGCTCATCTTAGAGTTTGAGAAAACTCTCTAAATCTAAGTTTATAGGGGAAAAAGTGAGTTCTCATGATGATGAGAATCACATGGAGTTCAAGAACTCCAACCTGCGTCTAAGTTCTGACTTATGGCTCTTATAAGGCCAAGGTGGTATGATTTGTTTTATTGACTTATGAGTCAAATGAGGAAGACTTTCCTTTGGAATGGGGAGCATAATGAGGTTTAAGGAGGAGAAGCTAAAGAGCTAACCTCACTTGGGGGAAGTTTTAATAGAACTATAAGATAAATATTACAAGCAAAATGAACACAAAAGCATGATAAAGATCAAGACATTTCATGGGGATTACATGTGAAGATGTTTCATGCAAACACATGTGGTATAAGTGAAAAAAGAAAGTGACAACTTTCAAAGTTCATGTAAACAAAGAATGATAATCCAAGGCACACAAATGTTCAAAGATGGTTCTAAGCATGGTATTCATGGTTCAAAACATAAACATGTCACATACTTGGTCAAACAAATTCATGTTATAAGACAAATGATCTAAGGAGATCCCATGGTATTTCAAAGGTTATTTTCATACAAGAACACAATTAAAACTCAATGAAATCAAGTGGAACAAACATACAATGTCAAGACAACATAAAAGGTTTAAACAACATGCTTTAGGTCTCATTTGATCAATATAAACAAGAAAACATGGTAAAAGGATTAAGAGAAATCAAAGTATCCTTTTATGAAACCCTAAAAAGTCTTTCACTTGTAACATAAACCAATGCTTCAAAAATAATCATTTTCACCAATTTCTTTCCATATTCATAAAATAGACATGTTAAGGAACATTTTGCAAAAAGAATGGATTAAAAAGAGTGAAAAATGAGCAAGTTATGATTGTTTGAAATCAAGGTATAAACCAAAGAAAACCAAAAGAAACAAGTGATAAAAAATAAAGGAAATGTCCCACATGGGACTTGAACCCGTGACCTGGTGGACGCAGCCCAAAACCAAGACCAACTGTGCTATGTGTGCAACGTGACAAATGAGACAAGCGCATAATAATATATCAAGGCAAGCGAAAATCAGAAAAATAGCAAAAAAGGGTTGATCCGCAGGATCGAACCCAGGCAAGGCAAGTGAAAGGGAAAGGCATGGAAAAGGTTCTACCGTTGGGACAACTGTTACATCCAAACATAGTATGCCTTCAGTTGTTTTTATTTTAAAACCAAGCATTGAATGGCCACCTCAGCGCCACATGGGACAGACTGGGGTCCACCCTTCTTCTTCTCTCTCATTCTCTTCCTCCTCTCACGATCCCATACAAAACAAAACATGGCCACAACTTCCAGTCATTCGTTCTCTAGCATTTCCTCATCAAATTAAATGAAATAAAATCCAAAATTGGAGTAAAAATTCCCAGGATTCTAAATATGTTTTTAGCTTTCACTAACATACAACACACGATCCAGAAATTCAAGAACATCAGTGCAACAACATGAAAATTCAACAAACAACAACAACATGTATTCAGAAACACAAAACAAACAACACACTACATTTTTTATAATCAAACAGCAACAAAATATGCATGAATATGGGAGTTTCAAAGTTCAAGAACCCTACCTCTTGGAGAAAGTCCAAGGCCTCTTTTAACACTTGCAGATGAGAAAGAATAACTCCTGGAAGCTGGTTGATCCTAATAGAGCAAGTTCAGATGCTTAGAAGCTTTGGAAACCGTCTGAATAATGGAACCCGATCCTTTGTGAAAATTGGAGCTTGGAAATGGCAGATGATGATGGAGCGGTTACAGTTGGTGTTTAGGTGCTTAGAACTTCTCTATTTGATGTTTAGAAAAAGTTCATGAAGTGTATAGAGAAAACGCACGAGCAAAAACTCTTGCAGCCAGGTTTTTGCAAATAGGAGTGTGGAAATGGTAGTGGTGGTTTTGTGTGTTACAGTGATGTTTCAGGTGTTTGATGGTTCTCTTTGAGGTGTTTATAGGTGGTTTGTGAAGTTTGGAAGTGGATGCTCGAGTAAAATGAGCTGGAGCAAGTGTTTTTCAAAATTGCAAGAATTTGTGAGTGAGTGAAAGGAGTGAGCAATCAGCCTTTCTTTTGGGTGATTCTATGGTCCTTTTTCCTGAGGATCAAGCCTCTATTTATAGGAAATGTTTAGGGTTTGAGATGTGGGCTAAAAATGGAAATGGCCAAGCAAACCCTCTCTTGAGGTTTTCCTCGTGTGAGCTGGTTCAGTTGTATCAAGAGTCATCAAAGCTAGTCATAGCCTCTGCTGCTAATGTGGGTTGAGGTAGACTGGTTCAGGCTCCAAGTTTCAAGAGAAAAAGAAGCAGCCATGTTATTTAAGAAAATTTTCTCTCACTTGATCCACTTGCACATCCCCTTGCACACACTTGATGCTACAATGCTAATTTTGAGCACTTAAATAATATGGGGTATTACAGAAACCCACCTCTAGATTTTCCTTTTCATAAGCCTAGCATTTAGCATTCTCAATAGAATTTCCAGCGGCAGTTGATGTTGCATGTGTTCCATGACCCAAAAAATCTATGGGGCAAGACATCTTTGTTTCATCGTCGATAATAGCATAATATCTTAGGCCAAGTAATTTATTATACAAAACAAACACACACACACACAGATATATATATATATATATATATATATATATATATATATATATATATATATTGATTTGAAGGTTTTAGTTATGAGATTTTTTTTAACATATGTCAAAATATTTGTTATTCTATTGTTTCTTTGTATAAAGAAAGAGATTTTAAATTGTTAAGCTTTTGTTCATCTTGATTTAAAAAAAAAGTTAATATATTTGAATAAAAATTTTTTTTGGGTATATTTTGGTTACAATAAGATGACAAACGGTAGTAAATATAAGACTCCAATGTGTTTAAATATTTATTTCTATATTTAGAAACAAAAATAACAAATAGTTGTAGGAGTCACATCATGTAATTATGTAAAATAATTTTTCTTTTAAGACTCACTAACAAAATATTTATATATTCACCACGATCATAAAGCTTCGCCAAACCAAAATCACCCACTTTCAGATTTACGAGTGGTTCATCGCACCATCGACGACTGAAACTACTTTTAGATATGAGTGGTTTAAAGACCATCTGAAGGTGTATTTCTACGTACGATTTATCATAGTGCAAGTGATAATCGTATTTTTGAACGTGTTGTTTTATCCTGGAGATGCCGTCGAAACGTGACTGCGTTGCATAATTTTGACAGTACGACGAAACGTCTTAAAGAAAGAGACCTTGTACGCGACTCGTCTCGATAATTTTGGTTGTGGCAATTTTTTTCAAAACCGAAATACAACAAAATCTTTATATATTCACCATGATCATAAAGCTTCACCAAACAAGAATCACCTAACCTCGAATTTATCTCACAATCCATAAGCACATTCCCAGCTTTCAGATTCCTTATGCAAATGAACTAAACCCAAAAGCCACACCTTATATGATCCTATACCTCTCTTCCCATTTCAACATTCTTCAATTGTAGTGTTTCGGATTCTCCATTGATTTGGAAGCTCCAGCATAATATATAGTGTGAGCTAGAGAGAAACCATATTGAAGAACAAAACCTAACATACATAGTTTCTTGAACTTGTTTACTCGTTGACCCGTTAGTAAAATAGTAACATGCTTTGACTAATTTGTTTGATACCAACATTTCTAAAATTTCAAGATTATTAAATATTAACCATTTTTTCTAGCATGACATTGGACTTCAAATTTTCATTCAGTCTCTTTCTTTTTAGTGTTACTCTTCAATTTTCATATACTCACTTTCCCAAGACCATTTAAAGGTAAATAATTACACTTCATCTCATTTTTTTTTAATTTTATGATATATATTTTTGTTGACTAATAATAATTAATTTTAATAAATATATGTTATGTAAATCCAGACTTACATAATCTATACCAGATATATGAAAGATGAAATTTCGGCATTGCTTCATTACAAATATCTTCTGCAACAAACTTCTGATAGGATGCATAGTTTTTTATGATATATTTATTTATTACAGTTACATGCAATTTAATATTTTCTTTTATAAGGCTCTAATAGTTTATTTTAATCTTTTTTTTTTGTTTCATCTCATTTATATTTGATCATAATTAAATATGAAATTAGTCATAAAAATATATTATTATATAATTAATTTCTTACCCAATGTTTTTACTTACAAATTTACCAGCTATGACCCAAAACCTATACTGCATTATTACAAACCCAGCCTTGACGGTTTTGTAGTAAAACTAACCAAGGCAGAAGTGGAAAGAATGGCAGGTATGTAGTCGCTAATTTTTAAATTTTGAAAACCAATTATATTTTTTCTTTATAGTAATAATTGTATGTGTAATTATGAAAATTTATATTGTAGGATTGGATGGAGTGGTGGCTATCTTTCTTGATAAAAAGAGACCTCTCCTTACAACAAAATTATGGTATTTTATTGGTCTTTTAATGAACGTGAAAAGATGATCTTATGAATCCGATGTGATCATTGGAGTAATAGATTCTGGAATTTGGTCAGAATCAGAGAGTTTTAATGATAAAGGCTTTGATCCACCGCCAAGCAAATGGAAAGGAGTTTGTCAAATGTAATACCCCGTAAATTATTTTACTCTGGATAATATTAGTATGATCAACTGGGTTCCGGTTTACTCTGAGAATTTATTCGATAAAATAATTAGAGTAAACTGATGAGCTCATAGCAGATCAAATTAATATTTTCTGACTCTGAGGTTTTAACTTTTGGTGTTTTAGAGACTTATCGGACATTTAAGTTAGTTTTACTAACTAAATGATATCTCTATGTAACATTTCTTTTCCTTTCCTTTTCTCATTTGGAACCAAAGATAGAAAGAAGAAGTAGAAAGAAGGAGGAGAAAAGAGAAGAGAGAAAAAGAAGGAAAACCTAGACTTTGAAGACAACTTGGATTATCATTCTTCTTCATCCAATCATCTTCCAATCTTCATTATCATCTAGTTTTGAGGTGGGTTCTAGATAGAGACATTAGTTTTAGATGTTCTTGAGTTCTAGAGATAGGTATGAAATTGTGAGAAAATGATTAATCTAGCTAATCAAAGAATCTAACGGATAAAATGAGCTATAAATTGTGTAGTATACTTGATATCTATGTATAATCATCTATCAATGCTTGTTTGTGTGTTTGGTGGTGTTTGGAATGGGGATTTTGGCCCAAGGGAACTGTTGTACATTGCTGAGAAATTCTGAGTTTTCGCATGTTCGCAAAGAGAACCACGGCGAAGGGAAAGGCGAACATTCGCCAGCAGTTCGTAATGCGAACTTTGCCTCCTTTTGGTTCTGTTTTGGTTCGCCCAGAGGTTCGCAAAGCGAAGGGCAAAGCGAATGTTCGTTGGATGTTCGCAAAGCGAACTTTGGGTTATTTCAGTTCTGTTTCGGTTCGCCAGGGGGTTCGCATGGCAAAGTCGAAAGCGAACGTTCGCTGGTGCTTCGCAGAGCGAACATGATAGATCTTTTCATTTTGTTTCTTCTATAACTTTTGACTCGTTTATCCGATTTAAGTGTTCTTGGTACCGATAGAGAGCTATGAACATACTCTATCTAATGGAAGTGAGAAATGTCAGTTTGTTGCCCAATTAAATAAAATCGGAGGAAAAACCAAGTTTGGTGTAACATGGGTGATATGTTATTATATGTGGTTCCATTATACGATTTAATTATGATTGCCTATTCTCTTATTGTTAAGCATGTTTGAGATGTATATGCATGTTAAAATATGAAATAGGAAGAGTGAGGAAACCCCAACATGAAACTATAGTAGAGTCTAGTAGTGTGATTAGAAATTGATAGAAAACTCTAGATGGCGATGCTCGGACATGTGTTGTAGGAAGGTGCATCCTTGCCGAGTAATGGTCTAGATGAGATGAAATACTAGTATGGAACATGTGTGAACCTATTATAGGTGAAGAGCCAAAAGAGGCCTTAAGGAGAATGTGGCCTTGTGATTGTCGAATACAATCACGTTTGTGTGTGTGTGATCACGTAATCGTAACCGGTTATCTTGAGTTGCAGTTTCTTGAGTCTCGAGCTCTTATGAAACGTATACATGACTAATTGGCAGGTTTGATTCCCACGTGCAGTACAAATGGCGCTCAGGGAGCGTATGCTTGTGACGGTTAATGGCCCGTGTGAAGTGACGGTTCATAACGGTTAATGGTCCGTAGAACCCGAATCCATTTGTATGTCAAGTAGGTTACAAGGATCCATGACTCGGGTCGACTTCTAGACGTAGAAGCGGACGAGAAAAGGGGATGCCTTGGTATGGTTATCGATTAGTGATAATTTAAGTTGGTGAACTCATGACATGTTTCCATATAGTGTGAGATTGTATACTCCAGGTCATTTCCTTTCCCTCTTGACTTGAGTTAGGATTCTAGAACCTTGTAATGCCGAGAGAATCTATAAGATAGAGAACTCACTGAGATTTGATGTATCTCACCCCACTATTGTTGATTATATTACAGGTACTACAGGTTCGGCGAAGGGTAAGGATAAAGTTGTTTGACTTTTCCTTACGAATCATAGATTTGGGATGGCCAGACTTCCGATGTGAAGATTATTTTGAGATCATTATTTGATCTAGTTCTTAGTGTTAGAGCATCTTGTATATATAATGCCATAGTTTTTTTGTATGTAGTGTTTTGGGCATGTATATGTATAATGTGTTAACTAGGGACTTATGGTATTTCAGTACCAAACGTGAATTCATGTATGATATGGATGCTTTGATGTATTATATTATATATGGGTGTTACAGTTGCTATCAGAGCAGGTCGTATCCTCGACCTAACCATGAAATAGTATAAGTATTTCTTTCTGTTTCATATGTGTGGTGTCGCTATTGGTCTTAAGTGTTATATTTATGATATTGATCTTGATCAACTTAATCCTATCTATATGACATTTAGGAACATGGCCGATGGGCGCAGTGGTAGACCCATAACCACTCCGGCAGGGACAAATCTGCCAAGCGGCGAGGAAAATGTTCCGTGGCCTCAGTTTCTGAAGCAGATGCAACAACAACAGAATCAGTTTATGCAACAAATGGTTCAGCAAATGGCTGGGGGTCTGCATCCTCCAGTGGTTGTTCCAGAAGCTGCAGGGGGAAGCTTTAAGGATTTTATCCGTATGAATCCTCCGGAATTTCAGGGAGGGTTAGATCTAGTAAAGGCTCATGAATGGATATCCGGTATGGAGAGGTTTTTCTTGATAATTCAGTGCAGTGAGGAAAATAAGGTGGTTTTCGCTACTCACTTGTTAAAGGGTCCTACCATGAGGTGGTGGGAGAATGCCTCAGCCTTGATGGCAATTCAAGAGGTACCCAAGGTATGGGAGCAGTTTAAGATAAATTTTATGGAGAATTATCTTCCAAGTTCCTTAAGGACTCAGAAGGAATTCGAGTTTCAACAGTTGAGACAGGGTGCCTTGACCGTAGCTGCTTATGCGGAAAAGTTTGAGATTATGGCTGCTTATTCTAGGCAAGCCATGTATGCTCCTGACGGGAGGTGGAAGATCGATCAGTTTCTGTTTGGTTTGAGGGCTGAAATTTTGCATAGCGTGTCTCAGAGGAAGTTCACTAGCTATGCCGAATTGTTAAGGCTGTGCTATGTGGCAGAACACAGCTTGAAGAAGGTGCAAGCGGAAGGAGAATTGAGTAGGTTGAATCAAGGTGATCGTGGAAGATCTAATCAACAATTTAGACCAAGACAACAAGCTTTCAAAGGGAAGCAGGTTCAGAGTTCTAGAACCAGTGCACCTCCGGTGTGTCGGGTGTGTGGTAGGAACCATCATGAAAGGTGTGGTATCGAAGGTGTGAGATGTTATCAGTGTCAGAGAGTGGGCCATTTGGAGAGGGATTGTCCTCAGAGTAGGAATCAAACTCAAGGGAGGAGTACTGGCCGAGTGTATACTTTGGATGCGAAGAAAGCAAAGGGTGACAACGCCTTGATTGCGGGTACGTGTTTTGTTAACGGGAATCCTTGCTTTGTATTATTTGATTGTGGAGCAACACACTCTTTTATATCGACGCAATATGTGAAGCGACTTGGGTTGCAAGCTATTCTGTTGTCTCCACCCATGGTGGTTACTACTGCCATGGATGAGATTGTTGAAACACCTTTAATGTGTGAAAATTGTGTTTTATCCGTGGATGAGAGGGTTTTTCATATTGATCTTATTTGTTTGCCGCTTAAGAAAGTGGATGTTGTTTTGAGAATGGATTGGCTTTCTGCTAATTTGGTATTTATCGGTTGTGAAGAAAAGCTAATCATTATTCCATAGGTTGAGGCTACTCCGAAGGATGTGTTAACTACTATTTTAGAAGGTATGGTTGGAATGATAAATTTCTTGTTTGAGAAGGAAAAGTCTATTCTTTTGGTTCTTACTAAGGAGGAGAGTAATAACCTTTAGGTTTTGAGTATTTCGGTAGTCTGTGAGTTTCCCGAAGTTTTCCCCAAGGATATCACTTCTCTTCCTCCAGAAAGGGAAGTGGAATTCTCTATTGACCTGATACCGGGAACGGCTCCAATATCCCTTTCTCCGTATCGGATGACACCACTTGAGTTAAGAGAATTAAAGGATCAATTGGAAGAGTTGATGGCTAAGCATTTCGTTCGACCAAGTGTTTCTCCCTGGGGAGCTCCAGTGTTGTTGGTAAAGAAGAAGGGTGGTGGAATGCGGTTGTGTATTGATTACCGTCAGTTTAATAAGGTCACCATCAAGAACAAATACCCATTACCAAGGATAGACGATCTGTTAGATAAATTGAAAGGAGCCTGTGTGTTCTCGAAGATTGATTTACGGTCGAGTTATCATCAGATTCGTGTGAAGAGTTCAGATGTACCAAAGACTGCATTTAGAACCTGTTATGGTCATTATGAATTCTTAGTAATGCCTTTCGGTGTGACAGATGCTCCGGTAGTTTTTATGGATTATATGAATCGGATATTTCAACCTTACTTGGACCAATTTGTGGTGATCTTCATTAATGACATTCTTATTTATTCTCGTGATTCTCAAGAGCACGGAGAACACCTAAGAATCGTTTTATCTATCTTACAAGAGAGACAACTTTTTGCCAAGCTAAGCAAGTGTGAGTTTTGGATATCAGAGGTAAATTTTCTTGGTCATGTCATATCTCAGGGAGGCGTGGCGTTAGATCCATCAAAAGTTGAAGCAGTGATTAATTGGGAGAGACCAAAGAATGTTTCCGAAGTTAGAAGTTTCTTGGGATTGGTAGGTTATTACAGAAGGTTTATCAAAGGCTTTTCTCAATTGGCTTTACCGATGACGAAAATTACTCGGAAGGATTGTCCTTATGAGTGGGATTCGGCTTATGAAAGAAGTTTTATGAGTTTGAAGGAAAGATTGACGACCGCTCCTGTTTTGATTATTCCTGATCCTAGTAAGTTGTATGAGGTGTTTTGTGACGCATCAAAGATGGGATTAGGAGATGTGTTAATGCAAGATGGTAATGTGGTGGCTTATGCTTCTCGACAGTTAAAAGTTCACGAAGAGAATTATCCAACACATGATTTGGAATTGGCAGCAGTTGTGTTTACACTGAAAGTGTGGCGTCATTATTTGTATGGGGTATGTTTTGAGATGTTCAGTGACCACAAGAGCTTGAAGTATCTTTTTGATCAGAAAGAGTTGAATATGCGTCAAAGGAGATGGATGGAGTATTTGAAGGATTATGACTTGGAACTAAAGTACCATCCGGGTAAAGAGAATAAAGTGGCGGATGCATTAAGCGGGAAAGTGTTACATAATGCCGAGTTGATGATGATAGAGTATACCTTATTGGAAGAGTTCCGAGATCTCAATCTCCAATTTGTTTGGACTCCTAACTGTGTGATTATGGGGAATTTGAAAGTCAATTCTTAGAGAGGAAATTCGACAAGGATAGATGTTGGATGAGAAGTTACAGGAAGTGTTAGTTCAACCGAGTTTCGTGCGGACTACCGACGAAATCATTTTGTTTAACCAAAGGATTTGTGTTCCGGATGATGCGGTGTTGAAAAGAAGGATTTTGGAAGAAGTGCATAAGAGTGCTTTTACTATACATCCTGGTTCTTCGAAGATGTATCAAGATTTAAAAAGGGACTATTGGTGGTCCGGTATGAAAAAGGATATTACGGTGTATGTATCAGAATGTGCGGTATGCCAACAAGTGAAGATTGAACACCAAAGACCGGGTGACTTATTGCTCCCATTAAAAATTCCGGTATGGAAGTGGGATAGTATTTCCATGGACTTTGCAGTTGGATTACCCCGTACTCAAGGTCGATATGATTCTGTTTGGGTGATTGTGGATCGGTTGACGAAATCTGCGCATTTCTTAGCCGTGAAGACTACTTATAAGGCGAGTCATCTCGCAAGGTTGTTCATTTTGGAAATAGTGAGGTTGCATGGTATTCCCTCTAGTATTGTTTCAGATAGAGATCCAAAGTTTACTTCAAGATTTTGGAGAGCTTTTCAACAAGCTATGGGAACGAAATTGTGTTTGAGCACGTCGAATCATCCGCAAACGGATGGTCAGAGGAACGGACAATACAAACAATGGAAGTTATGTTAAGAGCTTGTGTGCTTGAAAGTGGAGGAAATTGGTTCAAGCTTTTATCGTTGATTGAGTTCTCTTATAACAATAGTTATCATGCAAGTATTGGTATGGCTCCTTACGAAGCATTGTATGGAAGGAAGTATAGGACGCCATTGTGTTGGGCGGAAGTTGACGAAGATAAAATTTTGGGACCCGAGATTATCCAAGAGACTATGGAAAAGATTAGGATGATCTGTGATAAAGTTAAACAAGCACAAGATCGTCAGAAGAGTTATGCGGATAACTGGAGGAGACCTTTGGAGTTTGACGAAGGTGATCATGTGTTTTTGAAAGTTACTCCGAGATTGAGGTTGAAAGGACCGTTTAAATCGCGGAAGTTAAGTCCGAGATACGTGGGACCATATAAAATTTTAGAAAGAATTGGTGAAGTATCATACAAATTAGCCTTATTGCCTTCTCTGTCAGAGATGCATGATGCTTTTCATGTATCTCAGCTTCGGAAGTTTGTTCCAGATCCTCTTCAGCCAATTCTACCTGATACGATTGAGATAGAAGCAGATTTAACATTTGAGCCTCAACCGAGTCGTATCACAGGAAGAGAAACTAAGGTGTTAAGGAATAAAGAGGTTCCTCTTGCCAAGGTACAGTGGGATGAGACGTATCCGGGTGATGCAACTTGGGAACTTGAGTTAGAGATGCGAGAAGTTTATCCTCATCTTTTCAGGTAATTATTTTAAATTCATGGGCGAATTTCTATTTAAGGGGGGGAGGATGTAATAACCCATAAATAATTTTACTTTGGATAATATTAGTATGATCAACTGGGTTCCGGTCTACTCTGAGAATTTATTGGATAAAATAATTAGAGTAAACTGATGAGCTCAGAGCGGATCAAATTAATATTTTCTGACTCTGAGGTTTTAACTTTTGGTGTTGTAGAGACTTATCGGACATTTAAGTTAGTTTTACTAACTAAATGATATCTCTATGTAACATTTCTTTTCCTTTCCTTTTCATTTTGGTGTCAAAAGATAGAAAGAAAAGGAGAAAAAAGAGGAAAAGAAAGAAAAGAAGAAGAAAACCTAGAGGAAGAAGAAGAAGCTTGGAATCATCTACTCTTCATCAATTCATCTCATTCTCATTATCATCATCCAATTCTAAGGTGGGTTCTAGATAGATGCTTTAGTTGTAGAGTTTCTTGAGTTTTAGAGTTAGTTTTGATTTTGTGAAAAAAATGAGTAAACTTGCTAAAATCATGAATCTAACGGTTGAAAATCGAGATAAATTGCGTAGTATAATCGTAACATGCATATGAACATTGTTGATACTTGTTTTGGTTGTTTGACAATGTTTTGGTTTGGAAAAGTTGGATTTTGAGGTTGGGAACCATGTAAAACGCAGCAGAAAATTCTGCTTCAGGTGCGATTCGCCAGGCAAAGAAGGATTCGCCAGGCGAATCAGGTTTTGACGTTGCTTCGCCGGGCGAAGTACCGGCGAAGAGGAATTCTCCGGGCGAAATCCTTAATCGTCGGGCGAAAATTAAGTTAAATATTGAGAAAAGGCAAAAGAGGCCTAAAGGCTAATGTGACCTAGAATGTTGAATACAATTATAGTTGTATGTGAAATCACGAAATCGTAACTATTATTCATTTATGTGCCATTTCATGAGTAACGAGCTCCTCTGTAATGAATGCACGATAACTTGGTAGGTTTGATTCCTAATGTTATAGTACGAATGGAGCCTACGGGTAAAGAGACTTGTGATGGTGTACGGGCCATGTGAAGTGACGATTTAAGGTGATAATGTGTCCCTTATTTCTGAATCCATCTCGTATGCAAAGTAATCTACGAGGGTCCATGACTCGTTCCTACTTCTAGACATAGAAGAGGGGGGGAGAAAGGGGATGCCTTGACAAGGTTGACGATAGTGATAAACTTTTGAGTTAACGGACTCAATAACGTGTTTCCAAATAGTGTGTGTGAGTAATCAAAGTCACTTCCCTTCCCTTTTACTTGAGTTAGGTTGGGTAGAACCTTGTAAAGCCGAGAGGACCTATAAGATCTCACCCCATGTTGTTAATTATATTACAGGTACCACGGGTTCCGCGAAGGGTAAGGACAAAGTTGTTTGACTTTTCCTTATGAATCGTAGCTTTTTGGGATGGCAAGACTTCCGTTGTGAAGATTATTTTGAGATCATTATTTGATCTAGTTCTTAGTGTTGGAACATCTTGTATACATAATGCCATAGTTTTTTTAATGTAGCGTTTTGGGCATGTATATGTATAATGTGTTAACTAGGGACTTGTATATTTTAGTACCAAATGTGAATTCATGTATGATATGGATGCTTTGATGTATTATATTATATATGGGTGTTACATATGAGTCCATTGCATAATTTTGACAGTACGACGAAACGTCTTAAAGAAAGCGACCTTGTACGCGACTCGTCTCGATAATTTTCTTTGTGGCAATTTTTTTCAAAACCGAAATACAACAAAATCTTTATATATTCACCATGATTATAAAGCTTCGCCAAACCAAAATCACCTAACCTCGGATTCATCTCAAAATCCATAAGCACGTTCCCAGCGTTCAGATTCCTCATGCAAATAAACTAAGCCCAAAAGTCACACCTTATATGGCCATCAAAATTAAGGAGGAAGTGCAGAAACAAATCGACGCATGTTTCCTCACCACCTCAGAATATCCTCAATGGCTAGCCAACATAGTTCCAGTTCCGAAAAAGCACAGAAAAGTCAGAATGTGTGTGGACTACAGGGATTTGAACAAAGCAAGTCCAAAGGATGACTTCCCTCTGCCACACATTGACATGCTGGTAGACAGCACAACAAAATTCAAAGTATTCTCCTTCATGGATGGATTCTCGGGCTATAATCAAATCAAAATGGTGCCAAAAGATATGGGGAAAACTTCATTCATCCCCCCATGGGGCACCTTTTATTACAAGGTAATGTCGTTCGGTTTGAAGAACGCAGGGGAAACCTATCAAAGGGCCATGACAACTTTATTTCACGACATGATGCACAAAGAGATTGAAGTGTACGTCGATGATATGATTGCCAAATCTAAAACAGAAGAAGAGCATGTGGAACACCTATAAAAGTTATTCGAGCGTCTGAGAAAATACAAACTCCGCTTGAATCCTAATAAGTGCACGTTCGGTGTCCGCACAGGAAAACTCTTAGGATTCATCGTCGGCCAAAAAGGAATTGAGGTTGATCCCGACAAAGTTAAGTCCGTTCAAGAAATGCCTTCACCGAAGACTGAAAAACAGGTCAGAGGATTTTTAGGACGTCTCAATTACGTCTAAAGATTTATATCACTCATGACCGCGACATGCGCACCGATCTTCAAACTACTCAGAAAGAACCAAAGCCGTGAATGGACAGAAGATTGCCAAAAATCTTTTGACAGCATCAAAGAATATCTGTTGAATCCATAGATTCTGTCTCCTCCAATGGAAGGAAGACCACTGATTATCTACTTAACAGTCTTGAAGATTCCATGGGCTGTGTACTCGGCCAACAAGACGAGACCAAAAGAAAAGAGTCTGCCATTTACTACTTAAGCAAGAAATTCACAGACTATGAAACTCGGTACACTATGCTTGAGAAAACTTGCTACGCTCTGGCTTGGGCAGCCAAACGTTTTTGCCGGTACATGATTTGTCACACTACTTGGTTAATCTCCGAAATCGATCCAATCAAGTACGTCTTTAAAAAGCCTGCTCTCACGGGAAGGATTGGCCGTTGGCAGATGTTGTTATCAGAATACGACATCGAGTACCATGCTCAGAAAGCCATCAAAGGAAGTATTTTAGCCGGTCATTTGGCTCATCAACCGATTGACGATCAGGAATCAGTCAGATTTAACTTCCTAGATGAAGATGTCATGTACCTAAAAATGAAAGATTGCGATGAACAGCAAAGGGCCAGAACCAGGTTCCCAATGGGGACTAATATTCGACGGAGTTGTCAACACTTATGGAAATGGAATTGGGGTAATTATCGTAACACCTCAGTGTATCCATATTCCTTTCACTGCCAGATTAACATTCAAATGCACAAACAATGAGGCCAAATACGAAGCTTGTATCATGGGTCTCGGAGAAGCCATTGACCTAAGGATAAAGAATTTGGATGTGTATGGCGACTCAGCCCTGGTTGTAAATCAGATCAAAGGAGAATGGAATACATACCAATCAGGATTAATTCCTTATAAAGACTACGCGAGAAGGTTGTTACCATTCTTCAACATAATAGAATTTCATCATATCCCTCGTGAAGAAAGTCACATGGCTGATACATTGGCTACTCTATCCTCCATGATTTGTGTAAGTCAATGAAACGACGTACCTAAGATTGACATAATGCGCCTTGAAAGGCCCGGTTACATCTTCATAATTGAAGCAGTCATAGACGACAAACCATGGTATCATGATATCAAATGCTTCCTTCAAAGACAAGAATACCCGCCTGGGGTATCAAGAAAAGATAGGAAGACTCTCAGAAGATTGGCTGATAACTTCTTCCTTAACAGTGATGCACTCTTTAAGAGAAACTTCGACATGGTTTAACTAAGATGCGTAAACCGACAAGAAGCAAACATGCTGATGAAAGAGATTCACAAAGGATCCTTTGGCACTCATGCCAATGGACACACAATGGCAAGAAAAATTCTGAGAGCAGGATATTATTTGCTGACAATGGAATCCGATGGCTACAAGTACATGAGGAAATGTCACAAGTGTCAGATATAAGCTGACAAAATCCATGTACCGCCAACGTATCTCAAGGTTCTTTCTTCTCCATGACCTTTTTCTATATGGGGAATCGACATGATTGGCATGATTGAACCCAAAGCCTCAAATGGACATCGGTTCATCTTGGTAGCTATTGACTACTTCACCAAATGGTTTGGAAAGGGAAAAATCTGTCAATGGCGGGTAGAATAGTTCTGATAAACTCAATTCTAAATGCCTTACCTGTTTATGTTATGTCCTTTTTCAAAGCCCTTATCACGGTGATTCGCGAGATCCGTCGTATCCAAAGCAATTTTTTATGGAAGGGAAGAGAAGATAAAAGGCTGATCCATTGGGTTAGCTGGAGTGATGTGTGCAAGCCAAAACATTTAGGCGGTTTGGGGATTAAAGACGTAGACGTGACCAATAGAGCTTTGCTTCTTAAATGGAAATGGCGTATTTTGAAGGAGAAGGATGTGATTTGGCACAATCTCTTACGGTACAGATACGGAAATACAGATCTAAAGGTGCAAAATGCAAACAAATCAGTGTTGCGAAGGAGCGACTCTATATGGTGGAGAGACATGGTTTTGAACGACATAGACACGACAACCAATCTTGTTTTTACTAATAATTTGAAATGCAGGTTAGGTAATGGTAGCATCCTTTCTTTTTGGCACTCAAGGTGGATCCATGGACATGCTTTGAAGGAGATCTATCCATCCCTTTTCGATGCTGCAACACAAAAGTTGATCACTATTGCTGAAGTTGGATTTTGGCAAGGAGTAGATTGGCATTGGAATTCTTTCTCTGAGGCGATTACTGTGGTTGCCGCTGACCCTGTTTTGATGACATATTTTTTCAATTTACTTGAAGACTTCAAGCCTCAAATGGACGCTGAAGATGACTTTCTATGGTCGACGGAGGAGGATCAATGATACACGACAAGATCTTTCGTGATATCGTTCTAGAAAGATCAGAATCATATGTCTACTAATCACACTATTCAGAAATCGATTGAGTTTTTGTGGAATATAAAGGTTCCTTCCAAGGTTCTTGTTTTTAGCTGGATATTTCTTTTCAACATGGTAGTGACTAAAGACCAGCTTGTCACGAGAGGAATCCTGACGAATCCAAGGGACATAGTTTATATTTTCTGTTTTAAGTGTGTCGAAACTGCACGTCATTTATTCTGTGAATGTGTTGTAGTTAGAAGAATTTGGGATAAGATTTGGGAGTGGTTATGTGATGATTTACAGGTTAATATAACCGAGTTGACGGAGGTCCCTTTGTTTCATCATAAAGTCTCCAAAAGTGCAGTAAGACAAATGTAATACCCCGTAAATTATTTTTGTCTGGATGATATCCGTATGATCAACTGGGTTCCGGCTTACTCTGAGAATTTATTGGATAAAATAATTAGAGTAAACTGATAAGCTCAGAGCAGATCAAATTAATATTTTCTGACTCTGAGGTTTTAACTTTTGGTGTTGTAGAGACTTATTGGACATTTAAGTTAGTTTTACTAACTAAATGATTTCTCTATGTATCATTTCTTTTCATTTCCCTTTTCATTTGTGGCAAAAGATAGAAAGAAAAGAAGAAGAAAACCTAGAGGAAGAAGAAGAAGCTTGGAATCATCATCTACTCTTCATCAATTCATCTCATCTTCTTCATCATCATCCAATTCTAAGGTGGGGTTCTAGATAGAGACTTTAGTTGTAGAGTTTCTTGAGTTTTAGAGTTAGGTTTGATTTAGTGAGAAAATGAACAATCTTGCTAAAATCATGAATCTAACGGTTGAAAATCGATATTAATTGCGTAGTATAATCGTAATATGCATATGAACATTGTTGATACTTTTTTTGGTTGTTTGAAAAAGTTTTGGTTTGGAAAAGTTGGATTTTGAGGCTTGGGAACCATGTAAAACACAACAGAGAATTCTGGTTCTGATGCGATTCGCCAGGCGAAGAAGGATTCGCCAGGCGAAATAGGTTTCACCGCTTCTTCGCTGGGCAAAGTACTGGCGAAGAGGGATTCGCCAGGCAAAATCCTTAACCGCCAGGCGAATCTGGCAGTTTTTCAATAATTTTCTTTTCTTCAAAAATTCATAACTTTTGACTCGTTTATCCGATTTAAGTGTTCTTGGTACCTATAGAGAGCTATGAAAATACTCTATCTAATGGAAGTCAAAAATACTAGTTTTGTTGCCCGATTAAATAAATCGGAGGGAACCGGAATTGGTGTAACTTGTGATATGTTGAATTATATGATTCCATTTTATAATTGACTTATGTTTACCTATTCTCTTGTTGTTAAGCATGTTTGAGAGTGTATGCATGTTAAAATATGAAATAGGAAGAGTGAGGAAACCTCAACATGAAACTATAGTAGAATATAGTAAGGTGACTAGAAATTGATAGAAAACTCTAGATGGCGATGCTCGGGCATGTGTTGTAGAAAGGTGCATCCTTGCCGAGTAGTGGTCTAGATGAGAGTGGAACACTAGTATGGAACATGTGTGAACCTAGTATAGGTGAAAAGGCAAAAGAGTCCTTAAGGAGAATGTGGCCTTGTGATTGTCGAATACAATCATGTTTGTGTGTGTTATCACGTAATCGTAACCGGTTTTCTTGAGTTGCAATTTCATGAGTCTCGAGCTCCTCTGAAATGTATGCACAATTACTTGGTGTAACACCTCAAAATTTGCCTTGTTGTTTTTAGATAACTGGCTTAGGTTTCTTTTCATTTCTTGCATTTGCATTGTGCATAGCATTTGGTTCTTAGCATGGGATCGAGGTATTTGGTTCAACTCAAGGGCAAAAGCTTCTTATGAGCTCCATAAGCTTCTCACATCCTTATATGGTGGCCCAAGGGTATTTCAATGAGGGATTCTCCAAGTGGTTATATCAAGGGTTGGTGTCCTTACACTGATGACCAAAACTAGGGTTTTATGGTTAAGGGTCCTAAGCTCAAGGAGTTGATTCAAACCTTTCACCAAGGTTCTCCATATGTCAAAACAAGTCTAAGGAGGGATTTTGAGCCAAAAATTCACCATGGAAGACCTCAGATGATTCAGTAGCTTACAGATGAAGTAATTAGTCAAACTGGTCAACTGAAAAGTCAAACTAAGGTTTTGAGAGGTCCTCATCATGGTAATCAAGTCAAGAGACCTTTATTTGGTCTATGGAAGGCTTTCATGATCACAATTTGCAAGAATCAAGCTTTGGTAAAAAGTTGCTAAATTGGGAAAGTGACTTGTAATTTCAAGTTACTATTTTTGGCATATTTTCAACCAACTTTAACCAAACTTTTCATGATAAAAAATGCTTCAAACGAATTTTTGCCCAACACCAAAGTTGTAGATCTCTTTCTCCTCTTTCCAAAGAGTGGTGGATCATGATCATATCATTTTTGGATCAAGAGTTATGGGCATTTGAAGTTAGAGGGCATTTGGTGTTCCACCATGCATACCATTTTGACATAACTTGCAAGATGCATTTTAACTCACCAATATGGCTTCTAATTGTTCAGTTCACCTCACCACACTCCATTGCACCTCACTTAGCATCATTTTGAGCTAAGAATTGAATGAATCCGTGGATTACATAGTCATAATTCATCATTATGCAATTTTGCAAGTTCACTTGGAATTCATAATTCAGTTACTCTCCAGCCCCAAGATCAATCCAAAGGTGGTCCTTGTATCAAAAGGAAAACAATCATGCACTTTTCATGAAGAATGCACGAGCCAAATACCTCATGTGCACAAACTTGCAAATTTGCAAAACAGCCCAAAACTCATTGCTCTCAAGTCCTTGAAGATTAAAACCCTAAACAGTAGCATTGGCACACTATATAAGCTAACTCACACGAATTTCTCAGCAGCTACTATTCATTTTCATCACTTTTCAAAGTTTTTCTCTCAAGTTTCTCTCCTTCAATTCTCCCAATCCTTCAAGGTTCCTCCATTTTTCTTGGTTGGTTTAGGATCAGTGAAGCACAAGGAAGAGAAATCCACCACTGTTTTGAGGTTTAAGCAAGGAATTCATCAAGTTGAGTTCAGAGCTTCAACTTTCGGATTCAAGGATTCAGGCTAGTTTGAAGGTCTAATTGCATTTATTTTGCAATTAGACGGTTGAAAGAGTTGATCTGCAGCTTATCTTGGAGTTTCTTGACGTATTTCCATTTCTGCAAATCTCAGGTGAGCTTCAAATTCATAGATCTAGAATTGATTTTTGTTGTGTGTTTAATGTTCATCTTGATGTGCTGAGCTCATATATGTGTTTGGTTTTGATTTTCAACGTGAATCATGGCTGAAATTTAGATCTGAAATTTTCAGATCCAAACTTGTTTCGTTCGATTCTTGAAATATATGCAGGCTAAATGATTTTGAGTGGCATATTTGTGATCTACGTGAGTTGCTGAACATTTTGATGTATGATTTGTTGTTTTTGGTTATGGTTTAAAGTTTGGTGACCGGAGAGTGGCCAGAGAAGATGACCGGCGCTTCTCCGGCCGGTGAGGGTTTAATTAGGGTTTGTGGTTTTCCAGTTTGAATCTCATGCGTTGGATTGTGATTAATTTTCCAGTTTAATTCACGTGCGTTGGATCTTGGTTATGTGGTGTTAATTAAATTGATTAGGGTTTAGTGGATCTGATTAATTCATGACCGTTTGATTTCATTTAATTAGTGCATTTGAATGTGGACCATTGGATTGTTGACTTTACTTTGTTTGACTGAGAGCATGAGCCTGTGGATCTGGAGACTTTTTATGTTTGACTTAATCTCAGCCGTTCGTTGTTTCTGAAGGCTTGATAGCGCTTGGGCCTTTTCTGCTGTTTACACCCCCGTTTCTGAGCCCATGGTCATTTTGCACGCGTTTGGATTTCTCTTTGCACCCCTACCTTCATTTCATTTTCTTTTTATTTTCTATTTTCATACCATTTCATAATTAATTGTTAAAAATACTTGCATGTGCTAAAAAATTCCAAAAAAATTCATCATCCCTTCTCATTATTAAAATTAATTTTTCACATTTTATTTTATTATTTTTGCATTAAATTTGCATTAAATATTAATTTTCCAAATTAATTTGTCTCATTTGCACTTCATATTGCATACTTCATGTTGCATTTTTTATTTCTCTCATTTGAAAAGTGATTTGATCCTGATTCTTTTTGGGTTGTGTTCATAACATGTTGAAGTATGTTTAAGATTTTTGGTATGATTTTTAGGTCCTTTTTGGATGACTTTTGATGTGTTGCTTTGAGCATGAATGTATGAAATCCTATTGATGCTTTGACCTAATTGTTGATTGACTTTGGTTCTGATTCATTGCTTGTGGATTTGATATGTCAATGATACATGTTTGAGATGCTTGAATACTGAATGACATAATTTTTGAGGCATGTCTGTTATTTCTTTGAAGCATGGGCTTTAACTTGTCCAATTTGTGAATATATGCTTCATGTTTGGTTTTCTTGATCATGAAGGCACTTGTGACACAATTTTAGGTCTTGTTTGAGGATTGATAGCATGTTAATTGACTTCTGGTTGTGATATTTGGATCTCATCTTTGCATGTTTGATATTTTCCTTGCACCTTAAGTCACTTGTTTCACAAGAATGAATCATGTTTCACTTCACTTCACTTCTTCTTCTTTGCTTCTTAATTGATTGTGAAAGTGTTTGTATGACTTGAATGATGTTTGAAGATCTTGTTTAGGCACACATTTAGGATTGTGTCACTTCTGAACTTGGTTTGCTTTATGGAATTTTGACTTGGTTGCTTTACATGATCACTTCTTTTCATCTCACTCCTTCTTTAATGACTTGAATGGTACTTGAGTGACTTCTCCCTTTTCTTTTTGACTAATTGTGCATGATTAATAGTAGAGGTCAGTAGGACCATTAGGTTCTGAACTTGATGTTTGATTTACTTTAGAACTTGTTTCTTCATGGCCTTATGCTTGTTTGAGTTTCATTTTGTCATATGTGAATACTTCTAACATTTTCAGGGACAAATGGTAAGTTGTTTGAATGTGGATATGCTTCCACATTTTACTTTCTTCCTTTACCTTTTAACTTTCATACTTGTGTTTGAAGTGAGCTTAGGCCACTTGTGTTTCACTTTTCTTTCTCCTCCTTCTCTTTCACTCTTTTCATCCCTCGAGTCTCAAGACTTGTTTAAGTCTTGGATTCTCTCCCTTTAGAGCTACCTAGTCCAACTTAATTTTCGATTAAGCTTGGAGTAGGATTAGCATTAGGTTAGGTAGTCGTCTCTCCTAAACCTCACTAACCATAGGACATCCATGCATGATAACATTAGGACTCTTAGTTTCCCTGTAGAGTTTCCTTTTGTGTCGCTTCTCTTCTCATCTCAAACTTCTTGAAAACACTTAATAAAATATAATGTATATTGCGCTCGAGCCTTAAGTGTAGGAAGTGAAGAACGAGGGGTCTCCTCTCTTCTTCTAGGGTGTTTAACATACGTCTCATTTGGGGGCGACCATGCGACTCACTCGTTCCCGCATGGTAGACTTTGGTGCAATGTAAGTTACGAACTAACTCAAAACACTTCTGTCTAAAAAACACCAAACAAATTCAAATCTTTTTTGATCCTTCGGGATTGTTGGGTTTCAAATTTCTCTTTTCAGAAAAGAGCTCGTCGCTCACGTAAAAAACACTTACCCATCCGTGGTCGTACCTACGAACTACGTCAGCTCTGATTCCTCTCTCTCGTCCGATTAAGGATACGCAGGCACAAGACAGCGATTGTCTTGGCGAGCAACCTTCCCCCACGGTTCCCGTCCGAACTATGTTGACTCTGACTTTCCCATTGCACTGAGGGAGTACGTAGGCCTAGGACAACGATACTGTCCTATCGAGTCACTTCTTTTTCTTCTTTTCTTCTTCGTTTCTCCATTCTTTCCGTTCTTGTTCTTTTTCGCCGGTCCAGTAGCAGTGGAGCTCCAGATGACGACACCCTTTGATGCAGACAACAAGCGTGGATCCCATCGAGTAAGATGGACGTGTTGGGTGCTAACACCTTCCCTTTGCGTAACCGACTCCCGTACCCGTTCTCTTGGTCGTGAGACCATGCTCTTTCCTTCTTTCAGGTTTACGCAGTGTTTCCTTTCCCTCTCTTGGGATAAATACACTTTGCTGGCGACTCTGTGTCTTTTGCGCCACTCTCGCGTTTGTACCGTTGGATGTGAATCTTTCGGGAGCGACAGCTGGCGACTCTGCTGGGGACTTTGGTTGACCTACGCTGGTCCTTCCCCTTTAGCGAGTCGATCCTAGCGCTTGTCTGTTTTTTTCTCTGGGTCTTTGTTTTTATGGTGCTTTGCTTTGTTTTATATTACTGTATTGCTATTTACTGTATTTTTACTTTACTGCTTTACTGCGTTTACAGCTTTTATTGCATTGCATTTCATATTATTACTGTCATACTGGATATTGCTGTGCTGTTCTGCTGCTGGTTTTTCTGTTTGCAGGGTGGGCTGGATTCATGAGAGAAGCCCAATACCAAGGCTTGAGCATACACCTATGATTAGCGTGGAAAGTAGTGTGACTTGTTTGGCATTTGGCCAGACGAAGTATACATGAAAACTCCACATCCAGACGAGGTTTTCTTGGTAATATTCTGTCCTGTCCATTTGGGGCAGATGATGGAATATAATCTGGAAAACTGTCGACTCTGGCGACCATCCCCGAGGACTCAGTTGCGGCACTCCTCCCGAGATGTGACAGTGGCAGCCCACTTTCTGTGGCAAACCCATTGCACATTCTCGATCCGAGGACCCAATGCTGGGAACTTGCTATAGGATTTCCCTTTTGTAGTGAATCAGCGGACGACCTCTTTGATTGGCGATAGCATTGTATCCTTCGGGCTGAATGTGTTATTGCTTCGCAAACCTCTGAAGCTGAGGATCTTTTGTTTTGGAGAATCGGTTGAGGCCTCCTCTTTTGGTGATGATGCCAAACCAGAAATGGTGAACGCATCATCATTTCTAGACCTGAGAGCCCGGGATACTGAACATCCTAGTACCCACATGTGAGAGGGGATGGGTGTTTGCAGGTTTGCAGGTAACCGAGACCTCCAACCTACCTGGTTTCTGGGTTTCTCATCTGTGTATATTATCCTGATATTCTGACGGTTTGATTGGGTTGTTATTCTGGATTTTTGGGTTTCTGGTATTCTGGGTCTTATTCAGTCAGCAGAACAGCAGCAGTTTGAGCATTTTGGATACCTTGATCCCATGCCTGCATTTTGCATCATCTTTTTGCATTCTGACATGTTTGTTCATTTGTAGGGTTGCATCCTAACTTTGATTCCGGTTGTCTGAAGACTGTCCATGATGAGTATTAGCGCTGAAAAAAGAAAGAACATCATCCCGTACAAGTTCCCAGAGCTTCATCTAGACGCTGTGCACAAGATCTCGGCTATGGCAAAACCTGAGGCATTGGCAGAGTTCAGAGGAGAATATGGGAGGATTCTGAGTTTCGCCCGGAATGTTACCAATTATGAGTTCAGGGCCCTGCACACTCTGGCACAGTTCTATGACCCTCAACTCCGATGTTTTCTATTTGCTGATTATATTTTGGCTCCAACGTTGGAAGAATTTGCTCTAATTTTGGATGTTTCGGTCAAAGAGGGAGCTCCCTTCTATCCTTCCAAGGAGTTTCCTGATTTGGAAAGGGTTGCTGCTACTTTACGTTTGGATCAGTCACTGTTGAAGAAAAATATTGCTAGTAAAGGGGGTTATCAAGGTTTTCACACGAAGTTTTTGATCGAACAGGCTGCTACTTGTGCTAAGGCTAAGTGTTGGTCAGTGTTCAATGCAATTCTGGCTATGTGTGTTTATGGAACGGCGTTATTCCCTAATGTGAAAGATTTTGTAGATGCACATGCTGTCCAGATATTCACCACGAAGAATCCGGTACCTACCTTGCTTGGGGATCTGTATTATTCGATGCACTATAAGAATGAGAAAAGGAGAGGTGGACCTCTTTATTGTTGTGCTTCAATTTTCTATAAGTGGTTTGCTGATCGTCTTCCCAAATCTGGGGCATTCGAAGACACTAAAGGAACTTTAGATTGGGCAAAGAGATTAATGGGGTTAAGGGCCGACAACTTAGTTTGGATCAATCGTGATTTGTTGGGCCGAGAGATCCTGGTTAGTTGTGGAGGTTACCCAAACGTACCTTTAATAGGAAGGAAGGGGGGAATTAACTACAACCCCATTCTTGCTATTAGGCAATTTGGGTATGCTTTAAAGGAACCGCCAAAAGGCCAAGATGTGCAAGAGTCTCTGTTTTTGGGTGAGGAAGCCAATCTGGAAGTGTTGAAAGAAGCTGCAAACGCTTGGAGAGATCGCCATAAGAAAGGAAAGACTTCTTTTGGAAAGAGTAACAACAAAGCTTTTCGTGCGTATGAAGACTGGGTTCAGAGCAGAGTAGAAAGTGTACTTTTTCCATTCTGCGGGGAACCTCCTTCTTACCCTTTACTGATTGAACCCCCAACCATGATTGAGATGGAGAAGTATAACCAATTATGGGCTGAAAAGGAGAAGATTCGAGAGGAGAACCGTGAGTTGCAAAAGGAAATCTACCAGTGGAAACATGAGCGAGGTGAGGCTGTTCATATTGCCAAGCTGAAGACAGAACGTCTCGCTGAGAAAGAAAAGGAGCTGGTTGAAGAGATAGCAGCTAGGAAAAGGGTAGGACAAGCTCTAAAAGGCGTTTGCAAGACTCTCAAATCCAAGAAGGATGACTTAGCCAAGGCTTGGGCGTAGATTTGCAGGTTCAATGCTTACCGAGATACTGCAATCACGGCCAACAAGCAGAAAGAAGATAAGCATTTGGAGCAGATTGAGAGTCTGAAGGTGAAGCTCAGGAAGAAGGACGAGGAGATCTTGTCAGGGACGTTCCGAAGACACGCAGTTGAGGAACGGCTCAAAGAAGCCATAGCAACCATGGAAGAGCTGAAAATACAAGCAGAAGTGAAGAGGTCTAAGTGGGAGTGCTCTAGCTCAGGTAGTGGCCCTCATACGGTGCAAGATCCTTGAAGGGAACTTTGCTCAGTAGTTTGTATTTTGTTCTTTCTTTGCATTTTGGGTCACCACCAGAATTGTTGGCTGGGACCTCTGCTTATTTTTGTTTCAGGCTATTTTTTTTGGTACCTTGGGTTGTAATTTCTGACAGTGATTCACTCTGATTTATATGAGCAGCAGTTTCATCCTATTTCACCTTTAAACTGGAATCAAGGGGTGGATCACCCTGCAAATATACAAACATGGTTGCATTTGCATTTGCATAATCATAATCATTTTTACATTGCAGGTTATCTTGGTTTCTCTGGTTTTCTTATGCTCTCTCTTTCTTTCAGTCAGGATTGATCAACCAACTCATCGTTATTCTACTCGGCTCAATCAAAACAGAGTGATGGACAAAGTTCAGGCAGATATGGCCGCTATGCAAGCTCGCATCGACCAGTTCATGGAAATGATGCAGGGTGTGGTGCAAAGTCAGAACGAGTTTAGAACTCTGGTTCAGCCGTTAGTGGCGCAGGTCGACGAAAATGGTATCCTACACGGTGGTCTTATTAACCGTAATATCCCTCCGGGCGGAGTTGGTGCTGGTGGACAGGGCAGAATTCCTACAGTGGTTGGAGAGGGAAGTACTGTTCGGGCTATCCATGGCCATCATTTTGATGATCAACAGGACGATGTGTTCTCGGTCAGGAGTTTAGATGCTGCCCTTCCTGTGGTCAGTGATGAAAGAATCCGTTTAATCGAAGCTCAATTGAAAGGAGTGGTGAAACAGGATGATTTGGGGATTGATTTGGATGACCTAGGGTTGGTCCCTGATGTTGTTATTCCACACAAGATTCAGATTCCTACGCTAGAAAAGTACAATGGCTCTACCTGCCCAAGGACTCATGTGAAGGCCTATACCCGGAAGATGGCTGCTCACGCTAAGGATGAAAAGTTAATGATGCACTTCTTCCAAGACAGCCTGTCTGGCGCGTCTTTGGAATGGTACATGGGGCTAAAAAGCAGAGATGTTCGTACCTGGAGAGAGCTAGCTGCAGCTTTCATCAAGCATTATCAGTACAACACAGACATGGCTCCTAACAGAACCCAGCTGTTGAGCATGTCCCAGAAGAATGATGAGAGTTTCAAAGAATACGCGCAAAGGTGGCGTGAATTGGCGGCTAGGGTGCAGCCACCAATGCTAGAGAAAGAGATGCTAGATATGTTCATGGACACACTGCCGAAGCACTACTATGAGAAGCTTTTGCCTTGTTCTCTAGGCAAGTTTGCAGATGTGATTGCTATTGGGCAGAAGATAGAGGTCGGAATTAAGGCTGGGAAGGTTTCTAGCGGTGATGGATCGTCTTCCGGACAGGGAAAAAAGCCGTTTGATAATTATAAGAAGAAAGGAGAGACCAACGCTGTATCATCCCACAGGGGAAAAGGGAAACAGCGCCAGTTTAACAATCAACAGGTAGCATCAGTAACCATTCCAGCAACATTACCTCCACCACAGCAGCAAAGGGGTAATGCTAATCAGAATAGGCAACAGGGACAGTATCAGAACAGACAGAGGAATGCAGAGAGGCATTTTGATCAACCCTCAATGTCATATGCACAGTTGTTGCAACATTTACTGCAGTTGCGTTTAGTTGAGCTTCGTACCCTGGCTCCACCAACAGGGGAACTCCCACGAGGCTACGATGCTAACGTACACTGCGATTTTCATTCTGGTGCTCCTGGGCACACGGTGGAGAAGTGCAGGGCGTTTCAGCACAAGGTGCAGGACCTTGTGGACTCTAAAGCCATCAATTTCTCGAATGACGGACCCAATGTTATTCAAAACCCGATGCCTAATCACAATGGGCCAAGGGTGAATGCTATAATTGAGGACTGTGAAACTTTGAATTTGATCGTGGATGTGGAGGAACTGAAGACTCCATTGGTGGTGGTTAAGAACAGGTTATTGAAAGGTGATGTCTATCCGGGCTGTGGTGAGAATTGCTCAGATTGTTTGATAAAGGCTAATGGTTGTGATTCGTTGAAGAGGGGTATTCAGAATCTGATTGATGAGGGTTGTTTACAGTTTGACAGAGGTAGTCTGCTAGAAGAGGTTGTTAGTGAAAAGGTTGCCACTATCACTATTCCGTTCAAAACAATTACTATTTCTGGTCCAGCAAGGCCACCTCCAGTCATTATCACAAGGGCTGGACCCATTCCGTACGAGAGTTCTAAGGCTATTCCGTGGAATTATGGTGCAGAGGTGTTTGTCAATGGGCAAAAGCAAGAGCTAATGAACACTTCACCAGTGGGTTCTAGTTCAGGGGTTAAAGTTGAGACTGATGCCATAACCAGAAGTGGTAGAGTGCTCCCTCCGGTTAACGATCAACCCAGTACCTCTAAGCAGGATAGAGGAAAACAGGCGATGGATGGTTCTGTTCAGACTCCAGTGATTGTGGAATCTACAGTGAAGCCGGTTGATGATGTTTTTTTGGAAAATGTAGAGGAATTTATGAGGCTCATCCGAAAAAGTGATTATAAGATCGTGGACCAATTACATCAGACCCCGTCCAAGATCTCTATTCTGTCTCTGCTCTTGTGTTCTGAGGCTCACAGGAATGCTCTTTTGAAGGTTTTGAATGCAGCATACGTTCCTCAAGAGATTTATGTTAATCAGCTGGAAGGGGTTGTAGCGCACGTGAACGCTGGTAACGGCCTGGGTTTTACAGATCTTGACTTGACTTCTGCTTGCAGGAATCATAACAATGCCCTGCATATTTCGATCGAATGCCGTGGCTCACTGATGTCACATGTCTTGGTTGATACTGGTTCATCGTTGAATGTATTGCCCAAGAAAGCGTTAATGAAGTTGGATACTCGAGGACTTATTTGTACACCAAGCGACTTGGTGGTGCGAGCTTTTGATGGCTCGAAGAGATCTGTTTTTGGCGAGATTGTGCTTCCAATCAAGGTTGGACCAGAAATCTTTAATGCAACGTTTTACATCATGGATATTCAGCCAGCGTACAGCTGTTTATTGGGTCGCCCTTGGATCCATGGGGCAGGTGCTGTAACTTCCACTTTACATCAAAAGCTGAAGTATATGGTTGATGGTCACATAGTGACAGTGTGCGGAGAAGAAGACATAATGATCAGTCAGCTGTCAACCTTCAAATACGTGGAAGTGGATGGGGAAATCCACGAGAAGTTGTGCCAGGGATTTGAGAAGGTGAAAGTTTCTGAAGAAGTCGTTCAGTCTGAAGCTGTAGTGCAGCCCGTAGTGGCAAATCAACCTGAGGGTTCCATGTCTTCGTTGAGAGACGCCAAAGCTGTGGTTGAAGCGGGTAGCTCACAGAGGTGGGGCCAGGTGGTTGAAATCCAAAAAAAGAAGGATACTTATGGATTGGGATATAAGCCATCCAAAAGAGATGAGGATCCCCCAAGATTCTATGGCCCTGTCCGGTTCACTAGCGCTGGAATTTTCTTCGACAGAGTTAATGCTATTGATGAAGAAGGAGACAGTGATTGCGACATGGATAGCTGGATCCGTCCTTGTGTCCCAGGGGAAAGTCTGCACAACTGGTCTTCCGAGAAAGTCATTCAAGTGACAGGCTTCGAGTAATTGCTTTGTTTTCCTATTTTGTTAATCCTACGTTCTCCCCAAGACGTAGTGATTCTGTTTGTAGGGCTTTTAACTGTCGCATGTTTTGCTTTATCATCAATAAAGGACTTTTCACACTCAAATATTTTGATCTCTGTCTTTCTGTTTTTATTTTTATGCATTAAAAAACCCACATCAAAATGGCAATGTGTTTCTTTTGTTGCATCATAATAAAACATACCTCATAAATCATTGCAGGTCTTTTTGTCCAGATGGCGCCGATCATGACTCAGCTATAGCTCGGTATGACTTTGACAATCCAATTTATCAGGCTGAAGAAGAGGCTGACGAAGAGTGTGAACTGCCCGAAGAGTTGGCCAGATTGTTGAAGCAAGAGGAGAGAGTCATCCAACCTCATCAGGAGGAAATCGAGATTGTGAATCTGGGAACCGAGGACGCTAGAAAAGAAGTAAGAGTAGGGGCTGCGTTGGAAGACAGTGTCAAGGGAAGATTGATTGAAATGCTCCGTGAGTATGTGGACATCTTCGCCTGGTCTTACCAAGACATGCCCGGGCTGGATATTGATATTGTTGTACACCGGCTACCACTCAAAGAAGGTTGTGCTCCGGTCAAGCAAAAGTTGAGAAGAACTAAACCGGAGATGTCTGTCAAAATCAAGGAAGAGGTTCAGAAACAGCTAGACGCCGGATTTCTTGCCGTAACAAATTATCCTCCATGGGTTGCTAACATCGTGCCTGTACCTAAGAAGGATGGGAAGGTCAGGATGTGTGTTGATTACAGGGATTTGAATAGAGCAAGCCCAAAGGATGATTTCCCGCTCCCTCACATTGACGTGTTAGTTGACAATACTGCTCAGTATTCTGTGTTTTCCTTCATGGATGGCTTCTCTGGGTATAACCAAATCAAGATGGCCCCAGAGGACATGGAGAAAACAACATTCATAACACCGTGGGGAACTTTCTGCTACAAAGTGATGCCCTTTGGATTGAAAAATGCAGGGGCAACTTACCAGCGGGCGATGGTGACTCTCTTTCATGATATGATTCACAAAGAGATTGAAGTCTATGTTGATGACATGATTGCGAAGTCACAGACGGAAGAAGAACATCTGGTGAATCTTCAGAAGTTATTTGAAAGGTTAAGGAAATTCAGACTGAGGTTGAATCCAAACAAATGCACCTTCGGGGTGAGATCAGGAAAATTGCTGGGGTTTATTGTTAGTGAAAAAGGTATTGAGGTTGATCCTGCAAAGGTAAAAGCCATACAAGAAATGCCTGTGCCGAAAACAGAAAAAGAGGTTCGTGGTTTCTTGGGGAGATTGAATTACATTGCTAGGTTCATCTCGCATCTCACAGCCACGTGTGAACCAATCTTCAAGCTTCTAAGAAAAGATCAAGCGGTCAGGTGGAATGAAAATTGTCAAAAGGCATTTGAAAAGATTAAAGAATACTTACAGGAACCTCCGGTCCTTATGCCGCCAGTACCAGGAAGGCCTTTGATTATGTATCTCACGGTTCTTGAGAATTCAATGGGTTGTGTGCTCGGTCAACAAGACGAGTCAGGTAAAAAAGAGCACGCCATCTATTACCTGAGTAAGAAGTTTACTGATTGCGAGTCAAGATACTCGATGCTGGAGAAAACATGTTGTGCACTCGCTTGGGCCGCTAAGCATTTGAGGCAGTATATGTTAAACCATACAACCCTTTTGATTTCGAAGATGGATCCAATCAAGTATGTGTTTGAGAAGCAAGCACTTTCTGGTAGAATAGCCCGTTGGCAAATGGTTCTGACAGAATATGATATTCAGTATGTTTCCCAAAAGGCCATTAAGGGAAGTGTGTTGTCAGAGTATCTTGCCGAACAGCCAATTGTGGATTATCAACCGATGAAGTTTGAGTTTCCGGATGAGCACATCATGTATCTGAAGATGAAGGATTGCGAAGAGCCTTTGCCTGATGAAGGACCTGAGATTGGATCTCAATGGAAGATGGTTTTTGATGGGGCTGTTAATTCATATGGCAACGGAATCGGGGCAATCATTACGACTCCACAGGGTTCTCATATACCCTTTACTGCCCGATTAGCGTTCATATGCACCAACAATGAGGCGGAGTATGAAGCATGCATCATGGGGTTAGAAGAAGCAATTGATTTGAGAATCAAGAACCTCGATGTTTATGGTGATTCTGCGTTGGTGGTGAATCAGATTACAGGAGAATGGGAGACTCGTCAAGTAAATCTCGTTCCATATAACAATTATGCCAGAAGATTGTTACCTTTCTTTGACAGAGTAGACTTCCATCACATTCCCCGGATAGAGAATCAGATGGCTGATGCGTTGGCAACGTTGTCATCAATGTATAAAGTGAATCTTTGGAATGAAGCTCCCTCAATCAGAATCATGCGCTTGGATAGACCTTCTTTTGTATTTGCAGTTGAAGGGGTATCAGATGGCCAGCCTTGGTATCATGACATTAAAGTCTTCTTGAAGAGTCAGGAATACCCAGCTGGGGCATCTTCCAAAGATAAAAAGACATTGAGGAGGTTATCAGGAAACTTCTTTTTGAACAAGGATGATGTGTTGTACAAGAGAAACTTTGACATGGTCTTGCTACGTTGTGTTGATGAACACGAGGCAGGCTTGTTAATGGAAGAGGTTCACGAAGGTTCCTTCGGTACTCATGCCAATGGGCATGCTATGGCCAGAAAATTGTTGAGAGCGGGGTATTATTGGATGACTATGGAGTCTGACTGTTTTAAATACGCCCAGAAATGTCATAAATGCCAGATTTATGCTGACAAGGTGCACGTACCGCCTACTCCTCTGAATGTTTTTTCGTCACCTTGGCCTTTTGCTATGTGGGGTATTGACATGATTGGGAAGATCGAGCCGACTGCTACAAATGGACATCGTTTTATCCTGGTGGCTATCGATTATTTCACGAAGTGGGTGGAAGCAGCATCATATGCCAACGTCACCAAACAAGTGGTAGCCCGGTTTATTAAGAAGGACATCATCTGCCGGTATGGAGTCCTGGAGAGAATCATTACTGATAATGGTTCAAATCTGAATAACAAGATGATGAAGGAGCTATGCCAGAGCTTTAAAATTGAACATCACAATTCTTCTCCCTATCGTCCGAAGATGAATGGGGCTGTTGAAGCGGCTAATAAGAACATAAAGAAGATTGTGCAGAAGATGGTAGTGACATACAAAGACTGGCATGAGATGTTGCCTTACGCTTTGCATGGGTATCGTACTTCGGTACGCACCTCGACTGGGGCAACTCCTTTCTCACTAGTGTATGGCATGGAAGCAGTCTTGCCATTGGAAGTTGAGATTCCTTCTTTGAGAATTCTGACAGATGTGAAGCTGGATGAAGCTGAATGGGTGCGTTCCCGGCTGAATGAATTGAACCTCATTGAAGAGAAGAGATTGAAAGCCATTGTGCATGGCCGGTTGTATCAGAGCAGGATGAAGAAAGCCTTTGATCAGAAGGTGCGTCCTCGGTGTTTTCAAGCTGGTGAATTAGTTCTGAAAAGGATCACTCCTCCTCAAACAGATCACAGGGGCAAGTGGACCCCGAATTACGAAGGGCCATATGTAGTAAGACAGGTTTTCTCTGGTGGAGCCTTATTACTCTCAACTATGGATGGCGAAGATTTTACGTCCCCTGTGAACGCGGAGGTAGTCAAAAAATACTTTGCATAAAAGAGACCCGCTGAGCATAAAAAGAAGGTTCAGGCAAAAATGGGGCATCCTGGCGAACCATAAAAAGAAAAGGTTCGGGCAAAAATTAGGGATAAAAAGAAAAAGAATAAACCCGCAAGGTTGAAAACCTGAAAAGGCAACCTTGGCAAAAATGGGTATCCCGGTGGATTGAAACCCCGAGAAGGGCGATCCAGGCAAAAGTTAGGGATTTTTAAAGCAAAGACTACGATCCGCGTTCGATCTGTGATCACTGTTCGCACTTGGAAAATTCGGAGGAAAGGAATCAGTCCAGTTAGTCGTCTTCGAAGGCCAAAGTATCTGCGGATGAACAAGTCATATGGGTTATAGCTGAGTTGAGTCATGGTGGATGTCTGTTCCCCACATTGCCGACATTTGTATTTTCTTTTACTTTTTGCGCAATTACCTCTTTCCAGGAATTGCTTCCAGATGTAAATGCCTATTTACAGGCCAATTCATTCAATAAAGTTTGCATTTCAGTTAAAGAGCTTTTGTTTTCTGTTTTACCTGTTTTGTTTGTGAAAATGTCCGATATTTTTGATAAAAACATTACATGCTAAAACGTTGAGCTTTATGACACAAGATGGAAAAACAGTGGCAATTGCTTAGGCGACAGTCACCATGTGGATAATCAATGTATTCATTCTTGCACGTAGACTTTTGTTGGCTTTGCAGGATGACAGGTGTACTTTCCCCAGTAGAGTAGAGCTCTCCTCAACTTTGAAGTCTGATCGTCCTCAGCAGGTTATTACTCTTCCCCATCAGAGTATAAAGGAGTAATTCCCTAAGCGGAATCGTTAAGGATCGTCCTCCTTAGCAGGATATAAGAGGTTTTTTTCCCAGGCCAGAGTTGTGACTTGGCACATCTTTCTCCAGTAAGTGATGTCTCCCCACAGAGCAGGGGGCAGTTATTTGTTCCCCAGCTAGTCAGGAAGCTTGTGTTATCCCCTAGCAGGTGAATGTTGACAATTACTTTCCCCTCCCCCCAAGCGGAGTCGTTGAGGATCGTCTTCCTCAGCAAAGTACAGAGGATTGTATACCCAGCCGGAGCCGTGTTTGGATTGTTATTCCCCAGTAAGTACTCAGAAGTTGATTGCTTTGAGGTGAATGTTGCCATACCTCCAACAGGAAGTTTGTGGACGAAGATATTATTATCCCCACAGGGTCCTGATGTCTACTTTCCTCGGTTAGTTAGAAAGTATAGTTTCGTCGACAATGGTTTGATCTAGTACCCGGCAGGGTGAGGGTAAAGTTACTTCCCTAGCAGCAGATTAAGCTCATTTCCCCAATCAGAGTCTGGTGGTGAGTGGTATCCCCAGCAGGTCTTAAGGCCAATCGTTTGTGGCAGGCGCCGAAGCCAAGTTCTGAAATAGCTGGTCGTCCCCAGCAGTGGAATTTCCATCTTCAGTATTCATGTCCCTCCCTAGCTAAGTGGGTATTCTCTCAGAGCTTCGTCCATCTCCAGCAGAGTAGTTGATCTTGATATTCCCCAACAGAGTGGATATCCTCTTGGAGTTTCGTCCATCTCTGACAGAGTTGGTGATTGGATATTCCCTAGCAGGGAGAAGTTTTCCTCAACAAGTTTTCCTTTGTTTCAGGGGCAATTTAGTTTGCCGTCCCTAGCGGAGTTACTTCTGGTCTTCAGCATTTATTCTGCTGGGACGTCTCTTTTGCATTGCATAAGCATTTGTTTTGCAAAGCATCCTCCCAAATGCGTAGCATTTCCACTTCATGTGGGGCATTACGGAAAAATTCAAACATATGCATCCGAAGCGTAAGCCAGGTTTGAGTTTTCCTTCGTCAGGAAAAGCCGGATTTCGAAAAGATATCTCTACTCCACAGGTGGCGGGTTAAGCAATATTTGACAATTCCCCGACAGGGCGTTTTGCCAGGATTGTTTATCCTTGATTCTATTTGTACCCCTCCGTCCAGGTGGTCCTTTGGTTTATTCCCTCAAAATTTTACCATTTGACACTCGTCTGTGTTCTTTCAGCACCCGTCCGTGTTTGACTCTTTTGTTTCAATGCCCGTCCGCATTGACATTTGACACTCGTCTGTGTTTCCTTCAGCACTCGCCCGTGTGTGAACCGTTGATTTCAATATCCGTCCGTATTGACCTTTTGATGACACTCGTCCGTGTTGCCTTCCATTCCCCAGCGAGATTAATTCCCGATAAAGTTGCTTTACAACCTTTTCAGTACCCGTCCGTATTGAAATCTTTTACACCCGTCCGTGTACCCTTTTCAGTACCCGTCCGTATTGAAATCTTTTACACCCGTCCGTGTACCTTTTTCAATACCCGTCCGTATTGAAATCTTTTACACCCGTCCGTGTACCTTTTTCAATACCCGTCCGTATTGAAATCTTTTACACCCGTCCGTGTACCCTTTTCAATACCCGTCCGTATTGAAATCTTTTACACCCGTCCGTGTACCCTTTTCAGTACTCGTCCGTATTGAATGTTCGACACCCGTCCGTGTACATTCTCAATCCCCAGAGAGGTCATCTTGAACCTCCTTTTACACCCGTCCGTGTACCTTTTTCAATACCCATCCGCATTGAAATCTTTTACACCCGTCCGTGTATCTTCTCAATACCCGTCCGTATTTGACATCCTGGATTCCTTGACACCCGTCCGTGTTCATCCCCAGCATAGCTAACACTCGTTTGTGTTTATTTTAGGACTTTTCATTACAGTTTTGGTTTCCAACACTCGTACGTGTCGTGACAGTGCAACATTTTTTTGTTTGTTCCCCAATGGAGTCGTCCCTCCCTTGAGGATTGCAAATTTTAGGTTTCTTTTGGTATTCAATCTCCGTGAATCCTTGGAACGCATGATAGCCGTCACTATCATACCTTCAGGATCAAGTTGATTGAATAGGGGCAGCTGTAACACCTCAAAATTTTCCTTGTTGTTTTTAGATAACTGGCTTAGGTTTCTTTTCATTTCTTGCATTTGCATTGTGCATAGCATTTGGTTCTTAGCATGGGATCGAGGTATTTGGTTCAACTCAAGGGCAAAAGCTTCTTATGAGCTCCATAAGCTTCTCACATCCTTATATGGTGGCCCAAGGGTATTTCAATGAGGGATTCTCCAAGTGGTTATATCAAGGGTTGGTGTCCTTACACTGATGACCAAAACTAGGGTTTTATGGTTAAGGGTCCTAAGCTCAAGGAGTTGATTCAAACCTTTCACCAAGGTTCTCCATATGTCAAAACAAGTCTAAGGAGGGATTTTGAGCCAAAAATTCACCATGGAAGACCGCAGATGATTCAGTAGCTTACAGATGAAGTAATCAGTCAAACTGGTCAACTGAAAAGTCAAACTAAGGTTTTGAGAGGTCCTCATCATGGTAATCAAGTCAAGAGACCTTTATTTGGTCTATGGAAGGCTTTCATGATCACAATTTGCAAGAATCAAGCTTTGGTAAAAAGTTGCTAAATTGGGAAAGTGACTTGTAATTTCAAGTTACTATTTTTGGCATATTTTCAACCAACTTTAACCAAACTTTTCATGATCAAAAATGCTTCAAACGAATTTTTTCCCAACACCAAAGTTGTAGATCTCTTACTCCTCTTTCCAAAGAGTGGTGGATCATGATCATATCATTTTTGGATCAAGAGTTATGGGCATTTGAAGTTAGAGGGCATTTGGTGTTCCACCATGCATACCATTTTGACATAACTTGCAAGATGCATTTTAACTCACCAATATGGCTTCTAATTGTTCAGTTCACCTCACCACACTCCATTGCACCTCACTTAGCATCATTTTGAGCTAAGAATTGAATGAATCCGTGGATTACATAGTCATAATTCATCATTATGCAATTTTGCAAGTTCACTTGGAATTCATAATTCAGTTACTCTCCAGCCCCAAGATCAATCCAAAGGTGGTCCTTGTATCAAAAGGAAAACAATCATGCACTTTTCATGAAGAATGCACGAGCCAAATACCTCATGTGCACAAACTTGCAAATTTGCAAAACAGCCCAAAACTCATTGCTCTCAAGTCCTTGAAGATTAAAACCCTAAACAGTAGCATTGGCACACTATATAAGCTAACTCACACGAATTTCTCAGCAGCTACTATTCATTTTCATCACTTTTCAAAGTTTTTCTCTCAAGTTTCTCTCCTTCGATTCTCCCAATCCTTCAAGGTTCCTCCATTTTTCTTGGTTGGTTTAGGATCAGTGAAGCACAAGGAAGAGAAATCCACCACTGTTTTGAGGTTTAAGCAAGGAATTCATCAAGTTGAGTTCAGAGCTTCAACTTTCGGATTCAAGGATTCAGGCTAGTTTGAAGGTCTAATTGCATTTATTTTGCAATTAGACGGTTGAAAGAGTTGATCTGCAGCTTATCTTGGAGTTTCTTGACGTATTTCCATTTCTGCAAATCTCAGGTGAGCTTCAAATTCATAGATCTAGAATTGATTTTTGTTGTGTGTTTAATGTTCATCTTGATGTGCTGAGCTCATATATGTGTTTGGTTTTGATTTTCAACGTGAATCATGGCTGAAATTTAGATCTGAAATTTTCAGATCCAAACTTGTTTCGTTCGATTCTTGAAATATATGCAGGCTAAATGATTTTGAGTGGCATATTTGTGATCTACGTGAGTTGCTGAACATTTTGATGTATGATTTGTTGTTTTTGGTTATGGTTTGAAGTTTGGTGACCGGAGAGTGGCCGGAGAAGATGACCGGCGCTTCTCCGGCCGGTGAGGGTTTAATTAGGGTTTGTGGTTTTCCAGTTTGAATCTCATGCGTTGGATTGTGATTAATTTTCCAGTTTAATTCACGTGCGTTGGATCTTGGTTATGTGGTGTTAATTAAATTGATTAGGGTTTAGTGGATCTGATTAATTCATGACCGTTTGATTTCATTTAATTAGTGCATTTGAATGTGGACCATTGGATTGTTGACTTTACTTTGTTTGACTGAGAGCATGAGCCTGTGGATCTGGAGACTTTTTATGTTTGACTTAATCTCAGCCGTTCGTTGTTTCTAAAGGCTTGATAGCGCTTGGGCCTTTTCTGCTGTTTACACCCCCGTTTCTGAGCCCATGGTCATTTTGCACGCGTTTGGATTTCTCTTTGCACCCCTACCTTCATTTCAGTTTCTTTTTATTTTCTATTTTCATACCATTTCATAATTAATTGTTAAAAATACTTGCATGTGCTAAAAAATTCTAAAAAAATTCATCATCCCTTCTCATTATTAAAATTAATTTTTCACATTTTATTTTATTATTTTTGCATTAAATTTGCATTAAATATTAATTTTCCAAATTAATTTGTCTCATTTGCACTTCATATTGCATACTTCATGTTGCATTTTTTATTTCTCTCATTTGGAAAGTGATTTGATCCTGATTCTTTTTGGGTTGTGTTCATAACATGTTGAAGTATGTTTGAGATTTTTGGTATGATTTTTAGGTCCTTTTTGGATGACTTTTGATGTGTTTCTTTGAGCATGAATGTATGAAATCCTATTGATGCTTTGACCTAATTGTTGATTGACTTTGGTTCTGATTCATTGCTTGTGGATTTGATATGTCAATTATACATGTTTGAGATGCTTGAATACTGAATGGCATAATTTTTGAGGCATGTTTGTTATTTCTTTGAAGCATGAGCTTTAACTTGTCCAATTTGTGAATATATGCTTCATGTTTGGTTTGTTTGATCATGAAGGCACTTGTGACACAATTTTAGGTCTTGTTTGAGGATTGATAGCATGTTAATTGACTTCTGGTTGTGATATTTGGATCTCATCTTTGCATGTTTGATATTTGCCTTGCACCTTAAGTCACTTGTTTCACAAGAATGAATCATGTTTCACTTCACTTCACTTCTTCTTCTTTGCTTCTTAATTGATTGTGAAAGTGTTTGTATGACTTGAATGATGTTTGAAGATCTCGTTTAGGCACACATTTAGGATTGTGTCACTTCTGAACTTGGTTTGCTTTATGGAATTTTGACTTGGTTGTTTTACATGATCACTTCTTTTCATCTCACTCCTTCTTTAATGACTTGAATGGTACTTGAGTGACTTCTCCCTTTTCTTTTTGACTAATTGTGCATGATTAATAGTAGAGGTCAGTAGGACCATTAGGTTCTGAACTTGATGTTTGATTTACTTTAGAACTTGTTTCTTCATGGCCTTATGCTTGTTTGAGTTTCATTTTGTCATATGTGAATACTTCTAACATTTTCATGGACAAATGGTAAGTTGTTTGAATGTGGATATGCTTCCACATTTTACTTTCTTCCTTTACCTTTTAACTTTCATACTTGTGTTTGAAGTGAGCTTAGGCCACTTGTGTTTCACTTTTCTTTCTCCTCCTTCTCTTTCACTCTTTTTATCCCTCGAGTCTCAAGACTTGTTTAAGTCTTGGATTCTCTCCCTTTAGAGCTACCTAGTCCAACTTAATTTTCGATTAAGCTTGGAGTAGGATTAGCATTAGGTTAGGTAGTCGTCTCTCCTAAACCTCACTAACCATAGGACATCCATGCATGATAACATTAGGACTCTTAGTTTCCCTGTAGAGTTTCCTTTTGTGTCGCTTCTCTTCTCATCTCAAACTTCTTGAAAACACTTAATAAAATATAACGTATATTGCGCTCGAGCCTTAAGTGTAGGAAGTGAAGAACGAGGGGTCTCCTCTCTTCTTCTAGGGTGTTTAACATACGTCTCATTCGGGGGCGACCATGCGACTCACTCGTTCCCGCATGGTAGACTTTGGTGCAATGTAAGTTACGAACTAACTCAAAACACTTCTGTCTAAAAAACATCAAACAAATTCAAATCTTTTTTGATCCTTCGGGATTGTTGGGTTTCAAATTTCTCTTTTCAGAAAAGAGCTCGTCGCTCACGTAAAAAACACTTACCCATCCGTGGTCGTACCCACGAACTACGTCAGCTCTGATTCCTCTCTCTCGTCCGATTGAGGATACGTAGGCACAAGATAGCGATTATCTTGGTGAGCAACCTTCCCCCACGGTTCCCGTCCGAACTACGTTGACTCTGACTTTCCCATTGCACTGAGGGAGTACGTAGGCCTAGGACAACGATACTGTCCTATCGAGTCACTTCTTTTTCTTCTTTTCTTCTTCGTTTCTCCATTCTTTCCGTTCTTGTTCTTTTTCGCCGGTCCAGTAGCAGTGGAGCTCCAGATGACGACACCCTTTGATGCAGACAACAAGCGTGGATCCCATCGAGTACGATGGACGTGTTGGGTGCTAACACCTTCCCTTCGCGTAACCGACTCCCGTACCCATTCTCTTGGTCGTGAGACCATGCTCTTTCCTTCTTTCAGGTTTACGCAGTGTTTCCTTTCCCTCTCTTGGGATAAATACACTTTGCTGGCGACTCTGTGTCTTTTGCGCCACTCTCGCGTTTGTACCGTTGGATGTGAATCTTTCGGGAGCGACAGCTGGCGACTCTGCTGGGGACTCTGGTTGACCTACGCTGGTCCTTCCCCTTTAGCGAGTCGATCCTAGCGCTTGTCTGTTTTTTTCTCTGGGTCTTTGTTTTTATGGTGCTTTGCTTTGTTTTATATTACTGTATTGCTATTTACTGTATTTTTACTTTACTGCTTTACTGTGTTTACAGCTTTTATTGCATTGCATTTCATATTATTACTGTCATACTGGATATTGCTGTGCTGTTCTGCTGCTGGTTTTTCTGTTTGCAGGGTGGGCTGGATTCATGAGAGAGAAGCCCAATACCAAGGCTTGAGCATACACCTATGATTAGCGTGGAAAGTAGTGTGACTTGTTTGGCATTTGGCCAGACGAAGTATACATGAAAACTCCACATCCAGACGAGGTTTTCTTGGTAATATTCTGTCCTGTCCATTTGGGGCAGATGATGGAATATAATCTGGAAAACTGTCGACTCTGGCGACCATCCCCAAGGACTCAGTTGCGGCACTCCTCCCGAGATGTGACAGTGGCAGCCCACTTTCTGTGGCAAACCCATTGCACATTCTCGATCCGAGGACCCAATGCTGGGAACTTGCTATAGGATTTCCCTTTTGTAGTGAATCAGCGGACGACCTCTTTGATTGGCGATAGCATTGTATCCTTCGGGCTGAATATGCTATTGCTTCTCAAACCTCTGAAGCTGAGGATCTTTTGTTTTGGAGAATCGGTTGAGGCCTCCTCTTTTAGTGATGATGCCAAACCAGAAATGGTGAACGCATCATCATTTCTAGACCTGAGAGCCCGGGATACTGAACATCCTAGTACCCACATGTGAGAGGGGATGGGTGTTTGCAGGTTTGCTGGTAACCGAGACCTCCAACCTACCTGGTTTCTGGGTTTCTCATCTGTGTATATTATCCTGATATTCTGACGGTTTGATTGGGTTGTTATTCTGGATTTTTGGGTTTCTGGTATTCTGGGTCTTATTCAGTCTGCAGAACAGCATCAGTTTGAGCATTTTGGATACCTTGATCCCATGCCTGCATTTTGCATCATCTTTTTGCATTCTGACATGTTTGTTCATTTGTAGGGTTGCATCCTAACTTTGATTCCGGTTGTCTGAAGACTGTCCATGATGAGTATTAGCGCTGAAAAAAGAAAGAACATCATCCCGTACAAGTTCCCAGAGCTTCATCTAGACGCTGTGCACAAGATCTTGGCTATGGCAAAACCTGAGGCATTGGCAGAGTTCAGAGGAGAATATGGGAGGATTCTGAGTTTCGCCCGGAATATTACCAATTATGAGTTCAGGGCCCTGCACACTCTGGCACAGTTCTATGACCCTCAACTCCGGTGTTTTCTATTTGCTGATTATCTTTTGGCTCCAACGTTGGAAGAATTTGCTCTTATTTTGGATGTTTCGGTCAAAGAGGGAGCTCCCTTCTATCCTTCTAAGGAGTTTCCTGATTTGGAAAGGGTTGCTGCTACTTTACGTTTGGATCAGTCACTGTTGAAGAAAAATATTGCTAGTAAAGGGGTTTATCAAGGTTTTCACACGAAGTTTTTGATCGAACAGGCTGCTACTTGTGCTAAGGCTAAGTGTTGGTCAGTGTTCAATGCAATTCTGGCTATGTGTGTTTATGGAACGGCGTTATTCCCTAATGTGAAAGATTTTGTAGATGCACATGCTGTCCGGATATTCACCACAAAGAATCCGGTACCTACCTTGCTTGGGGATCTGTATTATTCGATGCACTATAAGAATGAGAAAAGGAGAGGTGGACCTCTTTATTGTTGTGCTTCAATTTTCTATAAGTGGTTTGCTGATCGTCTTCCCAAATCTGGGGCATTCGAAGACACTAAAGGAACTTTAGATTGGGCAAAGAGATTAATGGGGTTAAGGGCCGACAACTTAGTTTGGATCAATCGTGATTTGTTGGGCCGAGAGATCCTGGTTAGTTGTGGAGGTTACCCAAACGTACCTTTAATAGGAAGGAAGGGGGGAATTAACTACAACCCCATTCTTGCTATTAGGCAATTTGGGTATGCTTTAAAGGAACCGCCAAAAGGCCAAGATGTGCAAGAGTCTCTGTTTTTGGGTGAGGAAGCCAATCTGGAAGTGTTGAAAGAAGCTGCAAACGCTTGGAGAGATCGCCATAAGAAAGGAAAGACTTCTTTTGGAAAGAGTAACAACAAAGCTTTTCGTGCGTATGAAGACTGGGTTCAGAGCAGAGTAGAAAGTGTACTTTTGCCATTCTGTAGGGAACCTCCTTCTTACCCTTTACTGATTGAGCCCCCAACCATGATTGAGATGGAGAAGTATAACCAATTATGGGCTGAAAAGGAGAAGATTCGAGAGGAGAACCGTGAGTTGCAAAAGGAAATCTACCAGTTGAAACATGAGCGAGGTGAGGCTGTTCATATTGCCAAGCTGAAGACAGAACGTCTCGCTGAGAAAGAAAAGGAGCTGGTTGAAGAGATAGCAGCTAGGAAAAGGGTAGGACAAGCTCTAAAAGGCGTTTGCAAGACTCTCAAATCCAAGAAGGATGACTTAGCCAAGGCTTGGGCGAAGATTCGCAGGTTCAATGCTTACCGAGATACTGCAATCACGGCCAACAAGCAGAAAGAAGATAAGCATTTGGAGCAGATTGAGAGTCTGAAGGTGAAGCTCAGGAAGAAGGACGAGGAGATCTTGTCAGGGACGTTCCGAAGACACGCAGTTGAGGAACGGCTCAAAGAAGCCATAGCAACCATGGAAGAGCTGAAAATACAAGCAGAAGTGAAGAGGTCTAAGTGGGAGTGCTCTAGCTCAGGCAGTGGCCCTCATACGGTGCAAGATCCTTGAAGGGAACTTTGCTCAGTAGTTTGTATTTTGTTCTTTCTTTGCATTTTGGGTCACCACCAGAATTGTTGGCTGGGACCTCTGCTTATTTTTGTTTCAGGCTATTTTTTTTGGTACCTTGGGTTGTAATTTCTGACAGTGATTCACTCTGATTTATATGAGCAGCAGTTTCATCCTATTTCACCTTTAAACTGGAATCAAGGGGTGGATCACCCTGCAAATATACAAACATGGTTGCATTTGCATTTGCATAATCATAATCATTTTTGCATTGCAGGTTATCTTGGTTTCTCTGGTTTTCTTATGCTCTCTCTTTCTTTCAGTCAGGATTGATCAACCAACTCATCGTTATTCTACTCGGCTCAATCAAAATAGAGTGATGGACAAAGTTCAGGCAGATATGGCCGCTATGCAAGCTCGCATCGACCAGTTCATGGAAATGATGCAGGGTGTGGTGCAAAGTCAGAACGAGTTTAGAACTCTGGTTCAGCCGTTAGTGGCGCAGGTCGACGAAAATGGTATCCTACACGGTGGTCTTATTAACCGTAATATCCCTCCGGGCGGAGTTGGTGCTGGTGGACAGGGCAGAATTCCTACAGTGGTTGGAGAGGGAAGTACTGTTCGGGCTATCCATGGCCATCATTTTGATGATCAACAGGACGATGTGTTCTCGGTCAGGAGTTTAGATGCTGCCCTTCCTGTGGTCAGTGATGAAAGAATCCGTTTAATCGAAGCTCAATTGAAAGGAGTGGTGAAACAGGATGATTTGGGGATTGATTTGGACGACCTAGGGTTGGTCCCTGATGTTGTTATTTCACACAAGATTCAGATTCCTACGCTAGAAAAGTACAATGGCTCTACCTGCCCAAGGACTCATGTGAAGGCCTATACCCGGAAGATGGCTGCTCACGCTAAGGATGAAAAGTTAATGATGCACTTCTTCCAAGACAGCCTGTCTGGCGCGTCTTTGGAATGGTACATGGGGCTAGAAAGCAGAGATGTTCGTACCTGGAGAGAGCTAGCTGCAGCTTTCATCAAGCATTATCAGTACAACACAGACATGGCTCCTAACAGAACCCAGCTGTTGAGCATGTCCCAGAAGAATGATGAGAGTTTCAAAGAATACGCGCAAAGGTGGCGTGAATTGGCGGCTAGGGTGCAGCCACCAATGCTAGAGAAAGAGATGCTAGATATGTTCATGGACACACTGCCGAAGCACTACTATGAGAAGCTTTTGCCTTGTTCTCTAGGCAAGTTTGCAGATGTGATTGCTATTGGGCAGAAGATAGAGGTCGGAATTAAGGCTGGGAAGGTTTCTAGCGGTGATGGATCGTCTTCCGGACAGGGAAAAAAGCCATTTGATAATTATAAGAAGAAAGGAGAGACCAACGATGTATCATCCCACAGGGGAAAAGGGAAACAGCTCCAGTTTAACAATCAACAGGTAGCATCAGTAACCATTCCAGCAACATTACCTCCACCACAGTAGCAAAGGGGTAATGCTAATCAGAATAGGCAATATGGACAGTATCAGAACAGATAAAGGAATGTAGAGAGGCATTTTGATCAACCCCCAATGTTATATGCACAGTTGTTGCAACATTTACTGCAGTTGCGTTTAGTTGAGCTTCGTACCCTGGCTCCACCAACGGGGGAACTCCCACGAGGCTACGATGCTAACGCACACTGTGATTTTCATTCTGGTGCTCCTGGGCACACGGTGGAGAAGTGCAGGGCGTTTCAGCACAAGGTGCAGGACCTTGTGGACTCTAAAGCCATCAATTTCTCGAATGACGGACCCAATGTTATTCAAAACCCGATGCCTAATCACAATGGGCCAAGGGTGAATGCTATAATTGAGGACTGTGAAACTTTGAATTTGATCGTGGATGTGGAGGAACTGAAGACTCCATTGGTGGTGGTTAAGAACAGGTTATTGAAAGGTGATGTCTATCCGGGCTGTGGTGAGAATTGCTCAGATTGTTTGATAAAGGCTAATGGTTGTGATTCGTTGAAGAGGGGTATTCAGAATCTGATTGATGAGGGCTGTTTACAGTTTGACAGAGGTAGTCAGCTAGAAGAGGTTGTTAGTGAAAAGGTTGCCACTATCACTATTCCGTTCAAAACAATTACTATTTCTGGTCCAGCAAGGCCACCTCCAGTCATTATCACAAGGGCTGGACCCATTCCGTACGAGAGTTCTAAGGCTATTCCGTGGAATTATGGTGCAGAGGTGTTTGTCAATGGGCAAAAGCAAGAGCTAATGAACACTTCACCAGTGGGTTCTAGTTCAGGGGTTAAAGTTGAGACTGATGCCATAACCAGAAGTGGTAGAGTGCTCCCTCCGGTTAACGATCAACCCAGTACCTCTAGGCAGGATAGAGGAAAACAGGCGATGGATGGTTCTGTTCAGACTCCAGTGATTGTGGAATCTACAGTGAAGCCGGTTGATGATGTTTTTTTGGAAAATGTAGAGGAATTTATGAGGCTCATCCGAAAAAGTGATTATAAGATCGTGGACCAATTACATCAGACCCCGTCCAAGATCTCTATTCTGTCTCTGCTCTTGTGTTCTGAGGCTCACAGGAATGCTCTTTTGAAGGTTTTGAATGCAGCATACGTTCCTCAAGAGATTTCTGTTAATCAGCTGGAAGGGGTTGTAGCGCACGTGAACGCTGGTAACGGCCTGGGTTTTACAGATCTTGACTTGACTTCTGCTTGCAGGAATCATAACAATGCCCTGCATATTTCGATCGAATGCCGTGGCTCACTGATGTCACATGTCTTGGTTGATACTGGTTCATCGTTGAATGTATTGCCCAAGAAAGCGTTAATGAAGTTGGATACTCGAGGACTTATTTGTACACCAAGTGACTTGGTGGTGCGAGCTTTTGATGGCTCGAAGAGATCTGTTTTTGGCGAGATTGTGCTTCCAATCAAGGTTGGACCGAAAATCTTTAATGCAACGTTTTACATCATGGATATTCAGCCAGCGTACAACTGTTTATTGGGTCGCCCTTGGATCCATGGGGCAGGTGCTGTAACTTCCACTTTACATCAAAAGCTGAAGTATATGGTTGATGGTCACATAGTGACAGTGTGCGGAGAAGAAGACATAATGATCAGTCAGCTGTCAACCTTCAAATACGTGGAAGTGGATGGGGAAATCCACGCGACGTTGTGCCAGGGATTTGAGAAGGTGAAAGTTTCTGAAGAAGTCGTTCAGTCTGAAGCTGTAGTGCAGCCCGTAGTGGCAAATCAACCTGAGGGTTCCATGTCTTCGTTGAGAGACGCCAAAGCTGTGGTTGAAGCGGGTAGCTCACAGAGGTGGGGCCAGGTGGTTGAAGTCTAGAAAAAGAAGGATACTTATGGATTGGGATATAAGCCATCCAAAAGAGATGAGGATCCCCCAAGATTCTATGGCCCTGTCCGGTTCACTAGCGCTGGAATTTTCTTCGACAGAGTTAATGCTATTGATGAAGAAGGAGACAGTGATTGCGACATGGATAGCTGGATCCGTCCTTGTGTCCCAGGGGAAAGTCTGCACAACTGGCCTTCCGAGAAAGTCATTCAAGTGACAGGCTTCGAGTAATTGCTTTGTTTTCCTATTTTGTTAATCCTACGTTCTGCCCAAGACGTAGTGATTCTGTTTGTAGGGCTTTTAACTGTCGCATGTTTTGCTTTATCATCAATAAAGGACTTTTCACACTCAAATATTTTGATCTCTGTCTTTCTGTTTTTATTTTTATGCATTAAAAAACCCACATCAAAATGGCAATGTGTTTCTTTTGTTGCATCATAATAAAACATACCTCATAAATCATTGCAGGTCTTTTTGTCCAGATGGCGCCGATCATGACTCAGCTATAGCTCGGTATGACTTTGACAATCCAATTTATCAGGCTGAAGAAGAGGCTGACGAAGAGTGTGAACTGCCCGAAGAGTTGGCCAGATTGTTGAAGCAAGAGGAGAGAGTCATCCAACCTCATCAGGAGGAAATCGAGATTGTGAATCTGGGAACCGAGGACGCTAGAAAAGAAGTAAGAGTAGGGGCTGCGTTGGAAGACAGTGTCAAGGGAAGATTGATTGAAATGCTCTGTGAGTATGTGGACATCTTCGCCTGGTCTTACCAAGACATGCCCGGGCTGGATATTGATATTGTTGTACACCGGCTACCACTCAAAGAAGGTTGTGCTCCGGTCAAGCAAAAGTTGAGAAGAACTAAACCGGAGATGTCTGTCAAAATCAAGGAAGAGGTTCAGAAATAGCTAGACGCCGGATTTCTTGCCGTAACAAATTATCCTCCATGGGTTGCTAACATCGTGCCTGTACCTAAGAAGGATGGGAAGGTCAGGATGTGTGTTGATTACAGGGATTTGAATAGAGCAAGCCCAAAGGATGATTTCCCGCTCCCTCACATTGACGTGTTAGTTGACAATACTGCTCAGTATTCTGTGTTTTCCTTCATGGATGGCTTCTCTGGGTATAACCAAATCAAGATGGCCCCAGAGGACATGGAGAAAACAACATTCATAACACCGTGGGGAACTTTCTGCAACAAAGTGATGCCCTTTGGATTGAAAAATGCAGGGGCAACTTACCAGCGGGCGATGGTGACTCTCTTTCATGATATGATTCACAAAGAGATTGAAGTCTATGTTGATGACATGATTGCGAAGTCACAGACGGAAGAAGAACATCTGGTGAATCTTCAGAAGTTATTTGAAAGGTTAAGGAAATTCAGACTGAGGTTGAATCCAAACAAATGCACCTTCGGGGTGAGATCAGGAAAATTGTTGGGGTTTATTGTTAGTGAAAAAGGTATTGAGGTTGATCCTGCAAAGGTAAAAGCCATACAAGAAATGCCTGTGCCGAAAATAGAAAAAGAGGTTTGTGGTTTCTTGGGGAGATTGAATTACATTGCTAAGTTCATCTCGCATCTCACAGCCACGTGTGAACCAATCTTCAAGCTGCTAAGAAAAGATCAAGCGGTCAGGTGGAATGAAAATTGTCAAAAGGCATTTGAAAAGATTAAAGAATACTTGCAGGAACCTCCGGTCCTTATGCCGCCAGTACCAGGAAGGCCTTTGATTATGTATCTCACGGTTCTTGAGAATTCAATGGGTTGTGTGCTCGGTCAACAAGACGAGTCAGGTAAAAAAGAGCACACCATCTATTACCTGAGTAAGAAGTTTACTGATTGCGAGTCAAGATACTCGATGCTGGAGAAAACATGTTGTGCACTCGCTTGGGCCGCTAAGCGTTTGAGGCAGTATATGTTAAACCATACAACCCTTTTGATTTCGAAGATGGATCCAATCAAGTATGTGTTTGAGAAGCAAGCACTTTCTGGTAGAATAGCCCGTTGGCAAATGATTCTGACAGAATATGATATTCAGTATGTTTCCCAAAAGGCCATTAAGGGAAGTGTGTTGTCAGAGTATCTTGCCGAACAGCAAATTGTGGATTATCAACCGATGAAGTTTGAGTTTCCGGATGAGCACATCATGTATCTGAAGATGAAGGATTACGAAGAGCCTTTGCCTGATGAAGGACCTGAGATTGGATCTCAATGGAAGATGGTTTTTGATGGGGCTGTTAATTCATATGGCAACGGAATCGGGGCAATCATTACGACTCCACAGGGTTCTCATATACCCTTTACTGCCCGATTAGCATTCATATGCACCAACAATGAGGCGGAGTATGAAGCATGCATCATGGGGTTAGAAGAAGTAATTGATTTGAGAATCAAGAACCTCGATGTTTTTGGTGATTCTGCGTTGGTGGTGAATCAGATTACAGGAGAATGGGAGACTCGTCAAGTAAATCTCGTTCCATATAACAATTATGCCAGAAGATTGTTACCTTTCTTTGACAGAGTAGACTTCCATCACATTCCCCGGATAGAGAATCAGATGGCTGATGCGTTGGCAACGTTGTCATCAATGTATAAAGTGAATCTTTGGAATGAAGCTCCCTCAATCAGAATCATGCGCTTGGATAGACCTGCTTTTGTATTTGCAGTTGAAGGGGTATCAGATGGCCAACCTTGGTATCATGACATTAAAGTCTTCTTGAAGAGTCAGGAATACCCAGCTGGGGCATCTTCCAAAGATAAAAAGACATTGAGGAGGTTATCAGGAAACTTCTTTTTGAACAAGGATGATGTGTTGTACAAGAGAAACTTTGACATGGTCTTGCTACGTTGTGTTGATGAACACGAGGCAGGCTTGTTAATGGAAGAGGTTCACGAAGGTTCCTTCGGTACTCATGCCAATGGGCATGCTATGGCCAGAAAATTGTTGAGAGCGGGGTATTATTGGATGACTATGGAGTCTGACTGTTTTAAATACGCCCGAAAATTTCATAAATGCCAGATTTATGCTGACAAGGTGCACGTACCGCCTACTCCTCTGAATGTTTTGTCGTCACCTTGGCCTTTTGCTATGTGGGGTATTGACATGATTGGGAAGATCGAGCCGACTGCTTCAAATGGACATCGTTTTATCCTGGTGGCTATCGATTATTTCACGAAGTGGGTGGAAGCAGCATCGTATGCCAACGTCACCAAACAAGTGGTAGCCCGGTTTATTAAGAAGGACATCATCTGCCGGTATGGAGTCCCGGAGAGAATCATTACTGATAATGGTTCAAATCTGAATAACAAGATAATGAAGGAGCTATGCCAGAGCTTTAAAATTGAACATCACAATTCTTCTCCCTATCGTCCGAAGATGAATGGGGCTGTTGAAGCGGCTAATAAGAACATAAAGAAGATTGTGCAGAAGATGGTAGTGACATACAAAGACTGGCATGAGATGTTGCCTTACGCTTTGCATGGGTATCGTACTTCGGTACGCACCTCGACTGGGGCAACTCCTTTCTCACTAGTGTATGGCATGGAAGCAGTCTTGCCATTCGAAGTTGAGATTCCTTCTTTGAGAATTCTGACAGATGTGAAGCTGGATGAAGCTGAATGGGTGCGTTCCCGGCTGAATGAATTGAACCTCATTGAAGAGAAGAGATTGAAAGCCATTGCGCATGGCCGGTTGTATCAGAGCAGGATGAAGAAAGCCTTTGATCAGAAGGTGCGTCCTCGGTGTTTTCAAGCTGGTGAATTAGTTCTGAAAAGGATCACTCCTCCTCAAACAGATCACAGGGGCAAGTGGACCCCGAATTACGAAGGGCCATATGTAGTAAGACAGGTTTTCTCTGGTGGAGCCTTATTACTCTCAACTATGGATGGCGAAGATTTTACGTCCCCTGTGAACGCGGAGGTAGTCAAAAAATACTTTGCATAAAAGAGACCCGCTGAGCATAAAAAGAAGGTTCAGGCAAAAATGGGGCATCCTGGCGAACCATAAAAAGAAAAGGTTCGGGCAAAAATTAGGGATAAAAAGAAAAATAATAAACCCGCAAGGTTGAAAACCTGAAAAGGCAACCTTGGCAAAAATGGGTATCCCGGTGGATTGAAAACCTGAGAAGGGCGATCCAGGCAAAAGTTAGGGATTTTTAAAGCAAAGACTACGATCCGCGTTCGATCTGTGATCACTGTTCGCACTTGGAAAATTCGGAGGAAAGGAATCAGTCCAGTTAGTCGTCTTCGAAGGCCAAAGTATGTGCGGATGAACAAGTCATATGGGTTATAGCTGAGTTGAGTCATGGTGGATGTCTGTTCCCCACATTGCCGACATTTGTATTTTCTTTTGCTTTTTGCGCAATTACCTCTTTCCAGGAATTGCTTCCAGATGTAAATGCCTATTTACAGGCCAATTCATTCAATAAAGTTTGCATTTCAGTTAAAGAGCTTTTGTTTTCTGTTTTACCTGTTTTGTTTGTGAAAATATCCGATATTTTTGATAAAAACATTACATGCTAAAACGTTGAGCTTTATGACACAAGATGGAAAAACAGTGGCAATTGCTTAGGCGACAGTCACCATGTGGATAATCAATGTATTCATTCTTGCACGTAGACTTTTGTTGGCTTTGCAGGATGACAGGTGTACTTTCCCCAGTAGAGTAGAGCTCTCCTCAACTTTGAAGTCTGATCGTCCTCAGCAGGTTATTACTCTTCCCCATCAGAGTATAAAGGAGTAATTCCCTAAGCGGAATCGTTAAGGATCGTCCTCCTTAGCAGGATATAAGAGGTTTTTTTCCCAGGCCAGAGTTGTGACTTGGCACATCTTTCTCCAGTAAGTGATGTCTCCCCACGGAGCAGGGGGCAGTTATTTGTTCCCCAGCTAGTCAGGAAGCTTGTGTTATCCCCTAGCAGGTGAATGTTGACAATTACTTTCCCCCCCCCCCAAGCGGAGTCGTTGAGGATCGTCTTCCTCAGCAAAGTACAGAGGATTGTATACCCAGCCGGAGCCGTGTTTGGATTGTTATTCCCCAGCAAGTACTTAGAAGTTGATTGCTTTGAGGTGAATGTTGCCATACCTCCAACAGGAAGTTTGTGGACGAAGATATTATTATCCCCACAGGGTCCTGATGTCTACTTTCCTCGGTTAGTCAGAAAGTATAGTTTCGTCGACAATGGTTTGATCTAGTACCCGGCAGGGTGAGGGTAAAGTTACTTCCCTAGCAGCAGATTAAGCTCATTTCCCCAATCAGAGTCTGGTGGTGAGTGGTATCCCCAGCAGGTCTTAAGGCCAATCGTTTGTGGCAGGCGCCGAAGCCAAGTTCTGAAATAGCTGGTCGTCCCCAGCAGTGGAATTTCCATCTTCAGTATTCATGTCCCTCCCTAGCTAAGTGGGTATTCTCTCGGAGCTTCGTCCATCTCCAGCAGAGTAGTTGATCTTGATATTCCCCAACAGAGTGGATATCCTCTTGGAGTTTCATCCATCTCTGACAGAGTTGGTGATTGGATATTCCCTAGCAGGGAGAAGTTTTCCTTTGTTTCAGGGGCAATTTAGTTTGCCGTCCCTAGCGGAGTTACTTCTGGTCTTCAGCATTTATTCTGCTGGGACGTCTCTTTTGCATTGCATAAGCATTTGTTTTGCATAGCATCCTCCCAAATGCGTAGCATTTCCACTTCATGTGGGGCATTACGGCAAAATTCAAACATATGCATCCGAAGCGTAAGCCAGGTTTGAGTTTTCCTTCGTCAGGAAAAGCCGGATTTCGAAAAGATATCTCTACTCCACAGGTGGTGGGTTAAGCAATATTTGACAATTCCCCGACAGGGCGTTTTGCCAGGATTGTTTATCCTTGATTCTATTTGTACCCCTCCTTCCAGGTGGTCCTTTGGTTTATTCCCTCAAAATTTTACCATTTGACACTCGTCTGTGTTCTTTCAGCACCCGTCCGTGTTTGACTCTTTTGTTTCAATGCCCGTCCGCATTGACATTTGACACTCGTCTGTGTTTCCTTCAGCACCCGCCCGTGTGTAACCGTTGATTTCAATATCCGTCCGTATTGACCTTTTGATGACACTCGTCCGTGTTGCCTTCCATTCCCCAGCGAGATTAATTCCCGATAAAGTTGCTTTACAACCTTTTCAGTACCCGTCCGTATTGAAATCTTTTACACCCGTCCGTGTACCCTTTTCAGTACCCGTCCGTATTGAAATCTTTTACACCCGTCCGTGTACCTTTTTCAATACCCGTCCGTATTGAAATCTTTTACACCCGTCCGTGTACCTTTTTCAATACCCGTCCGTATTGAAATCTTTTACACCCGTCCGTGTACCCTTTTCAATACCCGTCCGTATTGAAATCTTTTACACCCGTCCGTTTACCCTTTTCAGTACTCGTCCGTATTGAATGTTCGACACCCGTCCGTGTGCATTCTCAATCCCCAGAGAGGTCATCTTGAACCTCCTTTTACACCCGTCCGTGTACCTTTTTCAATACCCATCCGCATTGAAATCTTTTACACCCGTCCGTGTATCTTCTCAATACCCGTCCGTATTTGACATCCTGGATTCCTTGACACCCGTCCGTGTTCATCCCCAGCATAGCTAACACTCGTTTGTGTTTATTTTAGGACTTTTCATTACAGTTTTGGTTTCCAACACTCGTACGTGTCGTGACAGTGCAACATTTTTTTGTTTGTTCCCCAATGGAGTCGTCCCTCCCTTGAGGATTGCAAATTTTAGGTTTCTTTTGGTATTCAATCTCCGTGAATCCTTGGAACGCATGATAGCCGTCACTATCATACCTTCAGGATCAAGTTGATTGAATAGGGGCAGCTGTAACACCTCAAAATTTGCCTTGTTGTTTTTAGATAACTGGCTTAGGTTTCTTTTCATTTCTTGCATTTGTATTGTGCATAGCATTTGGTTCTTAGCATGGGATCGAGGTATTTGGTTCAACTCAAGGGCAAAAGCTTCTTATGAGCTCCATAAGCTTCTCACATCCTTATATGGTGGCCCAAGGGTATTTCAATGAGGGATTCTCCAAGTGGTTATATCAAGGGTTGGTGTCCTTACACTGATGACCAAAACTAGGGTTTTATGGTTAAGGGTCCTAAGCTCAAGGAGTTGATTCAAACCTTTCACCAAGGTTCTCCATATGTCAAAACAAGTCTAAGGAGGAATTTTGAGCCAAAAATTCACCATGGAAGACCTCAGATGATTCAGTAGCTTACAGATGAAGTAATCAGTCAAACTGGTCAACTGAAAAGTCAAACTAAGGTTTTGAGAGGTCCTCATCATGGTAATCAAGTCAAGAGACCTTTATTTGGTCTATGGAAGGCTTTCATGATCACAATTTGCAAGAATCAAGCTTTGGTAAAAAGTTGCTAAATTGGGAAAGTGACTTGTAATTTCAAGTTACTATTTTTGGCATATTTTCAACCAACTTTAACCAAACTTTTCATGATCAAAAATGCTTCAAACGAATTTTTGCCCAACACCAAAGTTGTAGATCTCTTTCTCCTCTTTCCAAAGAGTGGTGGATCATGATCATATCATTTTTGGATCAAGAGTTATGGGCATTTGAAGTTAGAGGGCATTTGGTGTTCCACCATGCATACCATTTTGACATAACTTGCAAGATGCATTTTAACTCACCAATATGGCTTCTAATTGTTCAGTTCACCTCACCACACTCCATTGCACCTCACTTAGCATCATTTTGAGCTAAGAATTGAATGAATCCGTGGATTACATAGTCATAATTCATCATTATGCAATTTTGCAAGTTCACTTGGAATTCATAATTCAGTTACTCTCCAGCCCCAAGATCAATCCAAAGGTGGTCCTTGTATCAAAAGGAAAACAATCATGCACTTTTCATGAAGAATGCACGAGCCAAATACCTCATGTGCACAAACTTGCAAATTTGCAAAACAGTCCAAAACTCATTGCTCTCAAGTCCTTGAAGATTAAAACCCTAAACAGTAGCATTGGCACACTATATAAGCTAACTCACACGAATTTCTCAGCAGCTACTATTCATTTTCATCACTTTTCAAAGTTTTGCTCTCAAGTTTCTCTCCTTCGATTCTCCCAATCCTTCAAGGTTCCTCCATTTTTCTTGGTTGGTTTAGGATCAATGAAGCACAAGGAAGAGAAATCCACCACTGTTTTGAGGTTTAAGCAAGGAATTCATCAAGTTGAGTTCAGAGCTTCAACTTTCGGATTCAAGGATTCAGGCTAGTTTGAAGGTCTAATTGCATTTATTTTGTAATTAGACGGTTGAAAGAGTTGATCTGTAGCTTATCTTGGAGTTTCTTGACGTATTTCCATTTCTGCAAATCTCAGGTGAGCTTCAAATTCATAGATCTAGAATTGATTTTTGTTGTGTGTTTAATGTTCATCTTGATGTGCTGAGCTCATATATGTGTTTGGTTTTGATTTTCAACGTGAATCATGGCTGAAATTTAGATCTGAAATTTTCAGATCCAAACTTGTTTCGTTCGATTCTTGAAATATATGCAGGCTAAATGATTTTGAGTGGCATATTTGTGATCTACGTGAGTTGCTGAACATTTTGATGTATGATTTGTTGTTTTTGGTTATGGTTTGAAGTTTGGTGACCGGAGAGTGGCCGGAGAAGATGACCGGCGCTTCTCCGGCCGGTGAGGGTTTAATTAGGGTTTGTGGTTTTCCAGTTTGAATCTCATGCGTTGGATTGTGATTAATTTTCCAGTTTAATTCACGTGCGTTGGATCTTGGTTATGTGGTGTTAATTAAATTGATTAGGGTTTAGTGGATCTGATTAATTCATGACCATTTGATTTCATTTAATTAGTGCATTTGAATGTGGACCATTGGATTGTTGACTTTACTTTGTTTGACTGAGAGCATGAGCCTGTGGATCTGGAGACTTTTTATGTTTGACTTAATCTCAGCCGTTCGTTGTTTCTGAAGGCTTGATAGCGCTTGGGCCTTTTCTGCTGTTTACACCCCCGTTTCTGAGCCCATGGTCATTTTGCACGCGTTTGGATTTCTCTTTGCACCCCTACCTTCATTTCATTTTCTTTTTATTTTCTATTTTCATACCATTTCATAATTAATTGTTAAAAATACTTGCATGTGCTAAAAAATTCCAAAAAAATTCATCATCCCTTCTCATTATTAAAATTAATTTTTCACATTTTATTTTATTATTTTTGCATTAAATTTGCATTAAATATTAATTTTCCAAATTAATTTGTCTCATTTGCACTTCATATTGCATACTTCATGTTGCATTTTTTATTTCTCTCATTTGGAAAGTGATTTGATCCTGATTCTTTTTGGGTTGTGTTCATAACATGTTGAAGTATGTTTGAGATTTTTGGTATGATTTTTAGGTCCTTTTTGGATGACTTTTGTTGTGTTGCTTTGAGCATGAATGTATGAAATCCTATTGATGCTTTGACCTAATTGTTGATTGACTTTGGTTCTGATTCATTGCTTGTGGATTTGATATGTCAATTATACATGTTTGAGATGCTTGAATACTAAATGACATAATTTTTGAGGCATGTTTGTTATTTCTTTGAAGCATGGGCTTTAACTTGTCCAATTTGTGAATATATGCTTCATGTTTGGTTTGCTTGATCATGAAGGCACTTGTGACACAATTTTAGGTCTTGTTTGAGGATTGATAGCATGTTAATTGACTTCTGGTTGTGATATTTGGATCTCATCTTTGCATGTTTGATATTTGCCTTGCACCTTAAGTCACTTGTTTCACAAGAATGAATCATGTTTCACTTCACTTCACTTCTTCATCTTTGCTTCTTAATTGATTGTGATAGTGTTTGTATGACTTGAATGATGTTTGAAGATCTTGTTTAGGCACACATTTAGGATTGTGTCACTTCTGAACTTGGTTTACTTTATGGAATTTTGACTTGGTTGCTTTACATGATCACTTCTTTTCATCTCACTCCTTCTTTAATGACTTGAATGGTACTTGAGTGACTTCTCCCTTTTCTTTTTGACTAATTGTGCATGATTAATAGTAGAGGTCAGTAGGACCATTAGGTTCTGAACTTGATGTTTGATTTACTTTAGAACTTGTTTCTTCATGGCCTTATGCTTGTTTGAGTTTCATTTTGTCATATGTGAATACTTCTAACATTTTCAGGGACAAATGGTAAGTTGTTTGAATGTGGATATGCTTCCACATTTTACTTTATTCCTTTACCTTTTAACTTTCATACTTGTGTTTGAAGTGAGCTTAGGCCACTTGTGTTTCACTTTTCTTTCTCCTCCTTCTCTTTCACTCTTTTCATCCCTCGAGTCTCAAGACTTGTTTAAGTCTTGGATTCTCTCCCTTTAGAGCTACCTAGTCCAACTTAATTTTCGATTAAGCTTGGAGTAGGATTAGCATTAGGTTAGGTAGTCGTCTCTCCTAAACCTCACTAACCATAGGACATCCATGCATGATAACATTAGGACTCTTAGTTTCCCTGTAGAGTTTCCTTTTGTGTCGCTTCTCTTCTCATCTCAAACTTCTTGAAAACACTTAATAAAATATAACGTATATTGCGCTCGAGCCTTAAGTGTAGGAAGTGAAGAACGAGGGGTCTCCTCTCTTATTCTAGGGTGTTTAACATACGTCTCATTCGGGGGCGACCATGCGACTCACTCGTTCCCGCATGGTAGACTTTGGTGCAATGTAAGTTACGAACTAACTCAAAACACTTCTGTCTAAAAAACACCAAACAAATTCAAATCTTTTTTGATCCTTCGGGATTGTTGGGTTTCAAATTTCTCTTTTCAGAAAAGAGCTCGTCACTCACGTAAAAAACACTTACCCATCTGTGGTCGTACCCACGAACTACGTCAACTCTGATTCCTCTCTCTCGTCCGATTGAGGATACGTAGGCACAAGACAGCGATTGTCTTGGCGAGCAACCTTCCCCCACGGTTCCCGTCCGAACTACGTTGACTCTGACTTTCCCATTGCACTGAGGGAGTACGTAGGCCTAGGACAACGATACTGTCCTATCGAGTCACTTCTTTTTCTTCTTTTCTTCTTCGTTTCTCCATTCTTTCCGTTCTTGTTCTTTTTCGCCGGTCCAGTAGCAGTGGAGCTCCAGATGACGACACCCTTTGATGCAGACAACAAGCGTGGATCCCATCGAGTACGATGGACGTGTTGGGTGCTAACACCTTCCCTTCGCGTAACCGACTCCCGTACCCGTTCTCTTGGTCGTGAGACCATGCTCTTTCCTTCTTTCAGGATTACGCAGTGTTTCCTTTCCCTCTCTTGGGATAAATACACTTTGCTGGCGACTCTGTGTCTTTTGCGCCACTCTCGCGTTTGTACCGTTGGATGTGAATCTTTTGGGAGCGACACTTGGCAGATTTGATTCCCGTGTGTAGTACGAATAAAACCTATGGGTAGAGACTTGTGACAGTTAATGGCCCGTGTGAAGTGACGGATCATAACGGTTAATGGCCCGTAGAACCCGAATCCATTTCGTATGCCAAATAACTACAAGGATCCTTGACTCGGGTCGACTTCTAGACGTAGCAGAGTGTTGCACCCCAAAATTTGCCTTCACTTTTCTAACTCAAGTGGCTTATGCTTCATTTGCATTTTAGCAAGGTCATCGGGTACATACATGCATATCATTTGGCTCTGTGGTTATGGGATCAAGGTTCTCTGTTCAAGCATCGTCAGGTTACAACAGACGTTTATTTCGTCACTCGACATATGCGCAAAGTATTTCTCCGGGTTACGTAATCAACGGGTTAGCAAAGCTCTTATCAAACATAATTTTTCATGTTAAGAATCTCAGAGGAAGTTGAAGTTTTCAGCCGATTCAGAACAGTTTGAGCAGAAAATCAGTTTACTGTGCAAATTTACAAAATTCATATCTCTTGCTCTGAAACTCGTTTTGGCTGGATATTCAACAGTTAGAACCGTCTTGGTATTCTCTACAACTTTTATGTTCGGCTCGGAAGTCAATTCATCAAGGAAAGTGGTGGGAATTATTTGTTTCTGGAATTTCGGTTTCGCTGGATAATTGCGTCAGTGTTATTCAAAAGGGCTTAACTTCTGATTGGATCATCATTTCTGAGCTATTCCTATGCTAAAAAGTTCCATATTGAAATTATCTACAACTTTTGTGTTTGGACCGAGGGCTGATTCTTTGAGGAAGATCTCTGAACACGCGAGTTTTCAGAGTCGATACAGTGCAAAAAACAGTGAAAAATAGTGCTGAACCGGTGTATTTCGGACACTAAAAAATTCATAACTCTCAGCTCGTTTATCGGATTGATGCCGTTCCGGTGCCAAAAATTCCATTTAGATGTTATCTTCGTGCCGTGAATTCAGTTTGGGTCAGGTCCGAGCGGAAGGACCCTGAAAATGTGAATTACCAGTGGGGTTCTTTGATGCAGTGCACTGTCTGTCATATTTTGTAAAATTCATAACTCGGTCAATTTTTATCGGATTGTGTCCATTCTCGAAGCTACGGTTCACAAATTTTGTTTTCTTTAAGATTTAAGACAAGCTCGAGTTCGAACGATGCTCTGAAGATCATCGTTTTGGTTTATTTCGCAAAACGGAAGTGTTGAACCGAAGAAAAAGGCTGAAAGTTGTTTCACGGGAAAATTCATATCTCACTCGTTTTTTATCCGATCGCGCTCATATTTTTACATGAGGTCACTGACTCATAGATCTACAACTTTGCTGACAAAGTCGAGTCGAAATTATGCTCCGAAGAGGTTGACCTCGTCACGTTTTCGAGTAGCGGACACCAAATAAGCTGAAAAAACAACTTATTCAGTGACGTCTTGCAGCTTAAACATATCGATCGCACTCGATTTTAATCGTATGATGTCCGTTCTTTTTGCGTTGCGACCGTGATTCAGAGGCGGACGATGTTGTGGAAGGCTCAGAGTCGAAATTCCTTGCCGAAGACGGTGTTATTTTCACTTAAGACAAAATTCTACCTTTTGCCCTTCATTTTAGACTCCACTATATATTCAAAACTCTCTCTCATTTCCCATAATTTCACTCATTCTCACAAACACCAAAAACTCTCTCAAATTTTTCTCTCAGCTCTCATAAGATCAAAAAACCAAAAATCATAGACTCATGGGAGAAGACACGTGATTTTGAGGAGAACAAAGTTTGAAACCCTAAAGCTTGATTCATTCGAATCTCACAATCCAGAAGAGCTTTTCCAAAACTTCTTTCACCATCTGAACCCTTGGGATCCCTAAAGCACGAAGCAATAATCACTTGCAGCTAATAGCAAGGGCGAAGGTTGCGTGATCTCAGGTTGGTAACACTTTCCATGATCCTAAAACTCTATTTTTTGACATGCATAATGATCTGTGGTTATCACTGATGATGCCTATGTATTTTGTTTTGAGTTTGGATGTGTAATGTGGTTGCTGCATGAGTTTTAAGTTTTGGAACCCTAACTAGTTCCGTTCGATTCTCTTTATGTGTTGATTATTTGCTATTTTTAATGTGATATTATTGATCCTGGTGAAATTCTGGTCAAGAATATATATTCGCTTGCGTGTTTTGGTGACTTTTTGGTTGCAGGTGAACGGAGAAGACGACCGGAACCCTAGTTTCGGCGTCTGGTTCAGTCTCCGACGAGTTTAGGGTTTGGAGGTAGGAGACGAAATCTTGACCGTCCAATTGTTTGATCCCACGGTCCATATGATGCCACATCTTTTAATTTTTGTTTTTATTTTATGATTTACATATGTGTCATTCCACACTAACTACTATACACCCTCTGTTTCTATTACTTTTTAATTTTTTTTTCGTTTTTGTCTTAATAATTAAAAATACTTTCGATTATTCAAAAATTCCAAAAAAAATCATGAACATATTTTAATGTCTTATTTAATTATTTTTTAATTTTATTTTAATTTTTCATTTGTTTTGATAATTAATTCTGATTTACTTTTCCAAGGTGTATTCCATGTTTACCCTTGTGGTTAATGCTTGTGTTTGATGACTTTGCCATGCCTTCTTGAGCCGATTTTTTTGCCATGTATTTACACTTAAATTATGAATGTTTTAATGTCATGTTCCTGTCTTGGTGATCAATTTTTGATTATTTTCCATGTGGTTCTCTTCGCTCCTCAATTATTACTTCGTTAGCTTGATACGTGTGATGTTTGGATCCATTTGGTGATGCAATTTTGTGGTTCTTGGTGAGACCCTTTTCAAATACATTCTTGATGGATATGACGTGATTTTTAGAATTTATTCATATTTTTATAAGGCATGCTTCTATTTTTGGTTGATATTTACATGTGACTCAAACTTTGAATGGAATGTTTTGGGTACGTGACCTAGTTTGGATCTTTTTGACCCTTTATGTTTAAGTGAAGCTTGGAATGATTATATGTTGTGATCATATACTGACTTGGTTTGTTTGTGGCTTTGGAATCATTTTCATTTAATCATTTTTCTGTTTATGGTGGATTTTCCAAGTTGACAATGTTTTGACACAACTCTTTGGATGTTTTGAACTAGTTTCTTTGAGATGCCTTCTCATAAGATCTCATAAATGTTTGGTGACTCTTATTTGCTTTGAATGACATGTGTGAGGTTTTGATCCTCTTGATATGGTTTCCATTAAATGACATTTCCTCACTTCTTGCCTCACATGATCTTTTGTTGCTTGCATGAATGACATAAGTGAATGTTTTGCCTAGTTTTGGCACATGTTTTGAGTATGACGGATGATGTTCCTTCTTTGATGATTTGAGCTTACTATGACATGAAGTGCTTGATGCCCTACCTTGTTTCTTATCTCTTGTGTCATCTTCTTCTTCATCTCCCTCACTTCTTTTCTTCCCTTTTGGATCTCAAGACTTGTTTAAGTCTTGGATTCACTTTTGCGTGTTCCCTTAGGGTTTCCTAGTCCAACTTAATCCTTGATTAAGCTTGGAGTAGGATAGACATTAGGATTCAAACCATGCATGCTAACTTAGCTAGATGTTCCCCTTTCAAACTCAACCTTAGGGCCACTTTTGCATGATAACATTAGGATAGATTTCCCCTTAGTGTTTTCTTTTCTTTTGAGTCCCTCTTCTCATCTCATAACATCTCTAAAACACTTAATAAGGATAAAGTGTATTGTGCACGAGCCTTAAGCGTGGGGAATGAGAAATGAGGGGTTTCCTCTCATCTTTCTAGAGTGCTTAGCGAGCGTCCTGTCTTGGGACGATTCGTTAAGTATTCGTCCCTGTGCCCTAGACTTTGGTGCAATGCAAGTTATGAACTAACTTAAGTCACTTCTGTCCTAAAAAATACAAACAAACTTCGAACTTTTTGTCCTTCGGGATTGTCAAACTAAAGGCTATTTTCAAAAAGGGCACGTTATTTTCCGTCTGAGTCGCAAACAGGCATCGACCCTAACTGCCGGACGCGGACTTAACGTCGCTCATAAAAAACACAAAAAGAACTTGGTCCGAACTACGTTGACTCTGAATCCCCATTGCACAAAGGGGGTACGTAGGCCTAGAACGTCGACGTCCTACCGAGTCTGTCTTTGTTTCCCCCCGTCCTAGTACAGCCATAGATGATAGGATAACTCACCCTTAGATTAGACAACAAGCGTGGATCCCATCGAGTACGATGGACACGTGGGGTGCTAGCACCTTCCCCTCGCGTAACCGACTCCCGAAACCAGGTTATGGTTGCGATGACCATTCATTTCCCTCTTCCTCAGGTTTATGCGGTGTTCCCTTTCCCTCTCTTGGGATAAATTTACACGGCTGGCGACTCTGTTTTTCCATGCCACTCTCGCGTTTGTACCTGGATGAAAATCCTGGGAGCGACACAGAGGACGAGAAAAGGGGATGCCTTGGTATGGTTATCGATTAGTGATATTTTGAGTTGGTGAACTCATGACATGTTTCCATATAGTGTGAGATTGTATACTCAAGGTCACTTCCCTTCCCTTTTGACTTGAGTTAGGTTTGATAGAACCTTGTACAGCCGAGAGGACCTATAAGATAGGGAACTCACTGGGATTTAATATCTCACCCCATGTTGTTGATTATATTACAGGTACTACAGGTTCGGCGAAGGGTAAGGATAAGGTTGTTTGACTTTCCTTACGAATCGTAGATTTGGGATGGCAAGACTTCCATTGTGAAGATTATTTTGAGATCATTATTTGATCTAGTTCTTAGTGTTGGAACATCTTGTATATATAATGCCATAGTTTTTTTTTGATGTAGCATTTTTAGGCATGTATATGTATAATGTGTTAACTAGGGACTTGTATATTTCAGTACCAAACGTGAATTCATGTATGATATGGATGCTTTGGTGTATTATATTATATATGGGTGTTACAACAAACGATAGGAGTGATATGGTTGGCAGCGGTGTGGAGTATTTGGATACATCGGGACGGGATTCAATTTGAGGGAACTATCTTTAGTCACTTAGAATGTATCTCGAGCATTAAACATAGGGATTGGGTGTGGCTTGCAACTGCTTCTTTATTGACTGATAATGTTAATTATAGAGTTTGGAGTATTGCTCCTCTTTTATGTTGTAGGCAGTAGTCTGTTTCTGTTTCTCTATTTTTAATATTTGGAGTAATTCTCCAACTCTTAATATCATTTTTCCTATTAAAATAAACACCGTGTCCGGAACATCGATGGCATGTCCACGTGTATCTGGTGCAGCAGGGTACATTAAATTCTTCGGACCTGTTTGGTAACCTACTGCTATCCGGTCGGCTTTAATGACAACAGGTATATATTTGTATAAATAAACTAAAATTAAATTCAGTACAAAACTTTTATAATACTTTTAATACTTCACTCTTTTATTAATATACTGTCGATTGTATAATACTTTTATCTTTCAAAGTTACTTTCTACTATTTAAGAATTCTTCATTACTTTAAGATAATAATCTAATATAATGTAATTTAGATTTATTTGATTTGAAATTTGTATAGTTTAGTCAATATGTTTTAGATTTAATGTAAAACATATTATGTGTTCCTTGTGTTGTGTTGCTGCCAAACAAATGTGTGCGATAAATAATCATGATGCTGAATTTGCTTACGGAGCCGGTCAAATTTATCTTTAAAAGCTTTAAAACCCGGCTTAATATATGATGCTGGAAAAATGGATTACATAAATGTTTTATGTAATCTAGGCTACAACAAATCCGTCATAACATTTATCATGGGGAATCCATTTATCTGTTCCAATATATCATATATATCTGCACGGGATTTAAATTACCTGTTCCATTTATCTGTTCCATATTTTAATTTCCGAGTTGTAGTCATTATTGTTGTTGTTTTTGTTATTCTTTTTATTTTGATTTTGATTTTACATAGGTATTTTCCAACTTTGTATCATTTTTGGTGCCCCATCGATCTGAGCAATTGTAATACTTGTAAGATATTCAGTTTTTTTTAATATATGAATTTTGTTGTGAAAAAAATATTTGTTTTGTTAGGTATACATATGTAATTTTAATTGTAATCAATTTTGTTTCATAAAAAGTGTAATTGTGATCTCTTAGTTATAAAATTCAGTAAATAGCAGACACATTATTAGGTAATGATGTTAAGTGGGGTAATTAAATGTAATTGTGAGGGAAATAGAGAAGGAATGTTGAGTATTCTCTAAAAATACAATATAAAAATATTAATGACGAAATTTGTGATAAAATAAAGAAGTTGAAAAGCTTTTGTCACAAAAACGCTCGCAAAAGTGACTATTTTAATTTTGATATGTATTTTCAGATTTTCTATGCTCTACTCTAAATTATTTGGAGTGATGCACAAACCATTTGTTATGATGAGTGTTGAAATAATATATATATATATATATATATATATATATATATATATATATATATATAACTATTTTTGACTTTTTATTTTAATACAAAAGAATGTGTGTGCGTGCACATGTGTATGTAATAGTATGATTCTAAGATGGAGTAATATAAAAGAATATTTAAGTCTCAATTTTTTAAATATGCTAGGTAAAAAATGGATATATGTGGAAATTTATGAATCTCATACAAATTGATATAAAAGATATAGAAAAAGAACATGAATATTGCACACAGGCGCGGAATAATAATTCCAATGCAATTCCAGCGGATGGAAACCCACATCTAGATTTTCCTTTTCCTAAGCCTAACATATTAGCATGCTCAATAGGATTTCCAGCGGTAGTTAAGGTTGCATATGTTCCATGACCCGAAAAATCTATGGGACGACACATCTATGTTTCATCGTCGATGCATGTGTTCCATGACCTGAAAAATCTATGGGACGAGACATTTTTGTTTCATCGTCGATGACATCATAATATCTTAGGCCAAGTAATTTATTATACAAAACACACACACACAAATACACACACACACACACACACACACACACACACACATATATATATATATATATATATATATATATATATATATTGATTTGAAGGTTTCAGTTATGGGACTTTTTTTTAATATATGTCAAAATATTTGTTATTCTATTGTTTCTTTATATAAAGAAAGAGATATTTAATTGTTAAGCTTTTGTTCATCTTGATTTAAAAAAAATTGATATATTTGAATCAAACATTTTATTGGGTATATTTTGGTTACAATTAGTTGACAAACGGTAGTAAATATAAGACTCCAATGTCTTTAAATATTTCTTTCTATATTTAGAAACAGAAATAACAAATGGTTGTAGGAGTCACATCATGTAATTCAGTAAAATAGTTTTTCTTTTAAGACTCACTAACAAAATCTTTATATATTCACCATGATCATAAAGCTTCGCCAAACCAAAATCACCTACTTTCAGATTTACGAGTGGTTTATCGCACCATCGATGACCGAAACTACTTTCATATACGAGTGGTTTAAACACCATCTGAAGGTGTATTTCTACGAACGATTTATCATAGTGCAAGTGATAAACGTATTTTTGAACGTGCTGTTTTATCCTGGAGACGTTGTCGAAACGTGACTGCATTGCATAATTTTTACACTACGACGAAACGTCTTAAAGAAAGCGACCTAGTACGCGACTCATCTCGATAATTTTCTTTGTGGTAATTTCTTTTTCAAAACCGAAATACAAAAAAATATTTATATATTCACCACGATCATAAAGCTTCACCAAAGAAAAATCACCTAACCTCGAATTCATCTCACAATCCATAAGAACATTTCCAGCTTTCAGATTCCTCATGCAAATAAACTAAGTCCAAAAACCACACCTTTTATGATCCCATACCTCTCTTCCCATTTCAACATTTTTCAATTGTAGTGTTTTGGATTCTCCATTGATTTTGAAGCACCAACCTAATATATAGTGTGAGCTAGAGAGAAATCCTATTGAAGAACAAAACCCAACATACAAAGTTTCTTGAACTTGTTTACTCGTTGACCGATCAGTAAAATAGTAACATGTTTTGACTCATTTGTTTGATACCAACATTTCTAAAATTTCAAGATTATTAAATACGAACCATTTTTTTCTAGCGTGACATTAGACTGCAAATTTTCATTCAGTCTCTTTCTTTATAGCGTTACTCTTACTTCTATTTTTATATACTCATTTTTCCAAGACCGTTTGAAGGTAAATAATTACACTTCATCTCGTTTTTTTTAATTTTATGAAATATATTTTTGTTGACTAAAAATAATTAATTTTAATAAATATATGTTGTTATGTAAATGCAGACTTACATAATCTATACCGGATATATGAAATATGAAATTTCAGCATTGCTTCATTACAAATATTTTGTTCAAGTTTGAATTCCATTTCAAATTTCATATTCAAAGCCATTCAAATTCAAGTAACTCAATTTCCTAGTTTCAAATTCAAGCATTTCAAGTTTCTAATTCAAGTTTCAAGTTCAAGCTCATTTGTATTTTTAGTCCAAGTCAAGTTTCAAGTTTCATAGTTCAAGTGTCCATTTCATACTTCAATTCAAGTTCCAAGTTTCAAAACCATTCAAGTTTCAATTCTATTTCGATTCAATTCAAGTTTCAATTCCATCTCAATTTAATTCAAGGTTCAAAGTTCAAGTATTCAAGTTTCATATTTCAATTCCATCTCAAGTTTCTAATGCAAGTTTTGCCTTTAAAATCCAATTTCATTTTAATTCTAATTCAGAACCAATTCAAGTTCAAGTTTCAACTTTAATCTCATTCAAGTTCAATTTCATTTTAATTCAAGTTTCAAAGTTCAAGTGTCCAATTTCATTCCAATTTCAATCAAGTTTCAAGATTAAGTTCAATCAAAACTCAAGTTCATGTTCAAGTTTCTTGTTTTTTATTCCATCCAATGTTCAAGTTTCAGCATTGCTTCATTACAAATATCTTCTGCAACTAACTTCTGATAGGTTGCATAGTTTTTTATGATATATTTATTTCTTACCGTTACATGCAATTTAATATTTTCTTTGATAAGGCTCTGATAGTTAATTTTAATCTTTTTTTGTTTCATCTCATTTATATTTGATCATAATTAAATATGAAATTAGTCATAAAAATATATTATTATATAATTAATTTCTTACACGTTGTTTTTACTTATAAATTTACTAGCTAAGACCCAAAACCTATACTGCATTATTACAAACCCAGCCTTGACGGCTATGTAGCAAAACTAACCAAGGCAGAAGTGGATAGAATGGCAGGTATGTAGTCAGTAACTTTTAAATTTTGAAAACCAATTATATTTTTTCTTTATAGTAATAATTGTATGTGTAATTATGAAAATTTATATTGTAGGATTGGATGGAGTGGTGGCTATCTTTCTTGATAAAAAGAGACCTCTCATTACAACAAAATTCTGGGATTTTATTGGTCTTCTAATGAACATGAAAAGAGGATCTTATGAATCTGATGTGATCATTGGAATAATAGATTTTGGAATTTGGTCAGAATCAGAGAATTTTAATGATAAAGGTTTTGATCCACCGCCAAGCAAATGGAAAGGAGTTTGTCAAACCACTAATTTCACATGCAACAAGATGTTATTTTTATAACTCATCTTAAAATACTTAATTTACAATAGATTATAATACAAACATTTGTTGATATACATGTTTTTTTAGTACTAAGTTAATTGGCGCTAGATATATATATATTTAACCATTTTGATTATTTATTTTAATACAAAAAAAATGTGCGCCCGTGCATAAATGTAATTAATAGTATGATTCTAAGATGGAGTAATATAAAAGAATATTTTATTTTCAATTTTTAAAATATGCCAGGTAAAAACTGGATATATGTGGAAATTTATGAATCACTTACACATTGATATAAAAAAATAGAAAAAAAAACATGAATATTGCACTAAGGCGGGGAAGAATAATTCCAATGCAATTCCAACTGATGGAAACCCACCTCTAGATTTTCCTTTTCCTAAGCCTAACATATTAGCATTCTCCATAGAATTTCCAGCGGCAGTTGATGTTGCATGTGTTCCTTGACCCAAAAAATCTATGGGGCGAGACATCTTTGTTTCATCGTCGATAACAATATAATATATTAGGCCAAGTAATTTATTATACAAAACACACACACACACACACACATATATATATATATATATATATATATATATATATATATATATATATATATATATATATATATTGACTTGAAGGTTTTAGTTATGAGACTTTTTTTTAACATATGTCAAAATATTTGTTATTCTATTGTTTCTTTATATAAAGAAAGAGATTTTTAATTGTTAATCTTTTGCTCATCTTGATATTAAAAAAATTGATATATTTTAATATAACTTTTTTTGGGTATATTTTGGTTACAATAAGTTGACAAATGGTAGTGAATATAAGACTCCAATGTGTTTAAATATTCCTTTTTATATTTAGAAACAGGAATAACAAATGGTTGTAGGAGTCACATCATTTAATTATTTAATTATGTAAAATACTTTTTCTTTTAAGACTCACTAACAAAATCTTTATATATTCACCACGATCATAAAGTTTCAGATTCCTCATGCAAATAAACTAAGCCCAAAAGCCACGCCTTTTATGATCCTACACCTCTCTTCCCATTTCAACATTCTTCAATTGTAGTGTTTTGGATTCTCCATTAATTTTGAAGCTCCAACCTGTTGGAAAACTTGATGTAAATTTGAAAGGGTCATCCGATTAACTAATGAAAGTCAATTATATTTATTTGTTTATGTGGAAATTAAATAATTAATATTAATTAATTATAATTAATAATTATAATGAGTCACTCATCAAAACCTAGTCTTAACCTAGTTTTGATTGAATAATTACCTCCCACTTTTTTCTCTCAACTCTCCCACTATTTTCTCTCCATCATATCAGTTCCTTAGATATAACTTGAATCTCTAGTATCATCAGTAAAATAGTAACATGCTTTGACTCATTTTTTGATACCAACATTTTTAAAATTTCACGTTTATTAATTTTTAACCATTTTTTTCTAGCATGACAGTTGACTGCAAATTTTCATTCAGTATCTTGCTTTTTAGTGTTACTCTTACTTCAATTTTCATATACTCATCTTTCCAAGACCATTTGAAGGTAAATAATTACACTTCATCTCTTTTTATAAAAATGTTATGATATATATTTTTGTTTACTAATAATAATTTTTTATATTTCTCATTAATATTTGTTATTTTGTATATGCAGACGTACATAATTTATATCGGATACATGAAAGATGAAATTTCAGCATTGCTTCATTACAAATATATGCTGCAATAAGCTTCTGATAGGTTGCATATTTATGTTAATGTTTTTAAATTACAGTGCCATATATTAGCATTTTTCTTTTAGTAGAATAAAGTGCCATATGTTAAGTAAGTTTCATTTACTTTATGATATATTTATTTCTTACACATTGTTTTAACGTACAATTTTTACAGCCCAGAGCCTAAACCTATACTACATTATTACAAACCCAGCCATGGTGGCTTTGTAGCAAAACTAACCAAGGCAGAAGTGGATAGAATGGCAGGTGTGTAGTCACTAATTTTAAAATTTGAAAACCAAATGCTATTTATTGTTTATACTAATAATTATATGTTTAATTATGAAAATTGATATTGTAGGATTGGATGGAGTGGTGGCTATCTTTCCTGAAAAAAAGAGACCTCTCCTTACTACAAAATCCTGGAATTTTATTGATCTTCCAATGAACGTGAAAAGAGAATTTTATGAATCCGATGTGATCACTGGAATAATAGATTCTGGAATTTGGCCAGAATCAGAGTGTTTCAATGATAAAGGCTTTGGTCCATCACCAAGCAAATGAAAGGGAGTTTGTCAAACCACTAATTTCACATGCAACAAGTAAGATTTTATTTTTAAATCTCATTTTAAATTATTAATTTACGATAGAGTATAATACAAACAATTGTTGATATACATTTTTTTTTGTAGTAAGTTAATTGGGGCGAGATATTATGGTGCTACCGACGATAAATTAATGAACTCCCCCATAGACTTTTACGGTTATGGAACACACATAGCATCAACTGCCACTGGGAATCCTATTAAGCATGCAAGTATGTCAGGCTTAGGAGAAGGAACATCTAGAGGTGGAGTTCCATCAGCCCAAATTGATGTATATAAGGTGTGTGGGATTCATGCATGTGATACAAGAAGAATTCTTGACGCTTTCTATGATGCGGTGTCAGATGGAGTTGTTATAATATCAGTGTCAATTGGAGGAGAAACGGAAAACAAAAATAAAATTTTTAACGATGAATTATCGGTTGGATCCTTCCATGTAATGACTCATGGAGTCTTAACTGTATTTTCTGGAGGAAACTTTGGCCCAACACCAGCTTCCTTAGCGAATTATCACCATGTTCTATTATTGTGGGTGCTGGAACTTTAAATAGAAAATTTGTAACCAAGGTGAAATTAGGAAACAACAATATTTATGAGGTAAATATTTGTTTCCATAATATTCTACAACAAGTTTTTATTTCCCCTTCTCTTATTTCAAATTGATTTTCGTTAACAGTCTCCTTAATTATTAATGTTAGGGGATCTCTCTGAATACATTTGACCTTGTTGAAAAAATGTATCCTATTGTGTAGCATACGATTTTTGTCGGTGACGCGACCACGTTATCGCCATGGGTTTTTCCTCACCGCAATGGTAGGGATTGGGTGCTACTTTCTGATTTCTTATTTATCCTATGAAGCTGGAAAGGAAATGGAAGTTATCTCAAACTACCCTTGCACACAAATGTTTTCTTTAACAAATGCTTAAGAGATTGGGGAGTTCGGGGTCAGGTTATACAATGGGGAGTTGTCAGTTACCCATCCTATATGTGGTTATCCACAGATCGTTGGCAATTATACTGTTTTCTATTTACTGGTGTTTTTCTATTTATTGGGAAAGTTTCTCCTTTGGGAGGGTTTGAGAGAGAGAGTTTTTGTTGATTTCGGTTTTCTGATGTTTTTGGTAAGGTACTGGACCTAACGTTTTTTATTGGTATGCTCGCTAAGAGATCGCAATCTTATGGCTACGTATTCCCGTTAAAGATAAACAGGGAAATCAGAGCAATCATAGTTTCTCCTATTCTATGGGAGGAAAGATGATGTTTGGTGTCTTGTTCAAAGCCCAAGATTGAAGCAAAAAGGATATTTGTGTCCTGTTTAAAGCCCAAGATTGAAGCTAAAAAGATATTTGTGTCTTGTTCAAAGCCCAAGATTAAAGCTAAAAGGTTTTACTGAGAGAGAATGTGTCATCTCTAAAGAGAGATATCTCATCTGTCCATCACAGTTGTTGGGTGACTGATTATAAAGGAGGATTACTTTAATTGGGATGTGTGAATCCAGCAATGCCATAATTTCCTTTATAGGGGATTTGTCCTGAAGGAGGAAACTTTAACTCAATGTTAAGCAATGCCATTTTTCCTTAGGAATCTTTCATATTTAGAGAGGGACAATAGCTTGGATATTTGTAATCCAGAGGCTTGCCACTTACAACAATTAGATGAAAGAAGGTGATTTACCAGGATAAAAGATGAACAACAGCTTGGATATTTGAATCAACAAGTGTGCCACTTACAGCAGTTATCTGGGATTATGGTTTGTTTTGATTTTCTATTTTGATGTGTGATGTACAGAGAAATGTCTTTCTACAGAGAGGTTTTTGATTTCCTCCGAGGGGATGTTGGTTTTTATGTATGTTCCTTGATCAAAGCCCAAGGCTGAAGCTAAAAAGTTGACTCCGCTTGAGGAATTTTATTTGTCTTGTACAAAGCCCAAGATTGAGGCTGGAAAAGAGACCGACTCTTTTGGGAATATCATTATACAAAGCCTAAGAGGAGGCTGGACATTGACTCCATTGGGGAAGGTTTTTTATCTGTCTTGACAAAGCCCAAAATTGAGGCTAAAGAGAGTTATTGACTCGACTGGGGAAATATTTGTGGGTGTTTTGTACAAAGCCCAAGATTGAGGCTGAAAAGAGTTATTGACTCTGTTGGAGAGTATGATTATCTGTCTTGTACAAAGCCCAAGATTGAGGCTAAAAAGAAGATTGACTCTGCATAAGGAGATTAATTCACAAAGCCTAAAAGAAAGCTGGGAGGAATCAACTTCGCTGGGGAGATATTTATACAAATCTTAAGAGGAGACTAGAAGGATTTGACTTTGCTGAAGAAAGTTTATATGTGTCTTGTATAAAGCCCAAGATTGAGGCTAAAAAGTGGATGATTGACTCAGCTGAGGATATTTCAGGTGTCTTGTACAAAGCCCAAGATTAAGGCTGAAGGGAAGGAGACTGATTCAACAAGAGAGTGTTTTTTTTATTTGACTCAACAAGAGAGTGTTTTTTATCTGACTCAACAAGAGAGTGTTTTTTATCTGAATCAACAAGAGAGTGTTTTTTATCTGACTCAACAAGAGAGTGCTGAAAAGTGATTGACTCAACAAGAGAGTGCTGAAAGGTGATTGACTCAATAAAAGAGTGGTGAAAAGTGATTGACTCAACCAGAGAGTGCTGAAAAGTGATTGAGGAAGAAGAAAGAATCATTATACAAAGCCTAAGAGGAGACTGACTGGGGAATTTCTTTTACAAAGCCTAAGAGGAGGCTATCTTCTGCTGAGGATTATTGAGATCCAGAGACAGGTCCAATAGTGGAGAATCAACTCTTACTGGGGATTACAGAAGAGTTGAGATATCAGATACCTTGAGGTTCGGATTTTGGCTAGTGCTTTATTGATGATATGATGACCCTAGCTGGGGAAGTTTAGGATGAACGATTGAGTTTTAGAACTTATGGAGGTTTTAACTCTGCTGGAGATTGATAAAAGGACCAGGGTTTCTCTTGTGTTTTTAGGGAACTTGAGGGGTTCTTTGAGATCCAAGAGAAAATGAGGCTGTCCAAGTCTACTGGTATGAAAAGGGTTTATCTTTGTATGATGCCCAAGAGGAGGCATGTGTTTTAAGGGATGAGAATCAACCCTAAAATTAGTCTGAGGTTTTGACTCTTTGGAAAGACTGCTCTAACAAAGGATGACTAGGTTCTGTCCTATACTTGTAAGAGGTCTCAGGTCCTTGTACTAAGCCCAAGAGAAGGCATGAGAACTTTTAAGAAGCCAGAGGGTCCTTGTACAAAGCCCAAGAGGAGGTTGGGGATGCTTTTAGGAAGCCCGTGGGTCCAAACCTAAGAAAAGTTCAAGAAAGGTTTCACCGGGAATTAATCCTTTAGAGAACAGTTCTAGGGTTTAAAGAGATTCAAGAGAGGTTTCATTGGGAATTAATCCTCTCTGGGGAACTGAATTTCTTTGACAATTTTCTAATAGTGATAGTCTGAGAAAAGTTTCATCAGGAATAATGTCTTTCTCTTTGTTCCATATTGTATAAGCCCAAGAGAAGGCAAGATTGTATCTGGAATTCCTATGGGGATCTAGTTTTGACTGTGTTTAAAGAGCGACCACTGGCTTTATCTAATTCTAGACCTAATTTCTGGGGAAAACTCTAAGAAGATATATACAGGCATATATATATATATATACAGATGAAAAATATATTGTATGTATAAGAGGGTATGTAATACCCCGTATTATTTAAATGCTCAATTGGATACCAGATGAGCATCTATGTACTCTATCTTTGGATAATTGGATTAATGGGATCCTCTAAGTACTTTAAGTATTGTCAATTGGGAGCAATAGAGCAACTAATGAACTCTGTAGAGATCAATAATTATTAGTTTAAGAGATGATTTACTGGTAACTCTAATAATTGATCACTTGGTTGAAACGACAAAATATCTGTTGGAGATATTTTGCTCTATTGGATTATATTATATAATATTGTATTTTATATATATATATATATATATATATATATTGTAAAAGGAAAAAAGAAAAAGAAGAAGATAGTAAGAGGAAGAAGAGAAAGGAAGAGAAGAGGGAAAAGAGAGAAAATGGAGAAGATGAAGAAGAGAAACCCATGGATCATCAGCATCTTCTTCAAACTCCTTTTTGATTACCAGGTGGGTTCTAGATAGAAACTCTAAGTTCTAGAAATCAATGATTTGAACTTAGGTTAGATTTGAGAGAAAATGATTAATCGGATATAATCAATGAATCTAACAGATGAAATATGGTATAGACGGTGTATAATACTTATTGATATGATTGGAGTATGTTTTGATTGTTCTGGTGTGATTTGGGAGTGTTTGGATTGAGGAAATAATTGATTTTGATGAGTAATAGCGCTGCTGAATTTCTGGGTTTCGCAGGCTTCGCCTAGCGTACCTGGGGCGAGTCCCAGCGAACAAACTTTCGAGGGTTCGCCTAGAGAACCCGGCAGCGAAGGTTAGCGAAGGTTCGCCAACTGCGTTCGCCTAGCGAACTTTATGATTTTTCAGTGCTGGTTGGTTCTGCCTTGCTTCGCTGAGTTGTTCGCGAAGCGAAGGGCGAGGCAAATGTTCGCTAGGGAGTTCGCGAAGCGAACTTTATGTCTGTTTTTGTCCTGTTTGTTCATTTGCCAGGAGCTTCTCCTAGCGAAGGCTGGAGCGAATGCTCGCTGGGGATTCGCCTGACGAACATGACAGTTGGTGCAGTTTTGTTTCCTTCATAACTTTTGATCCGTAACTCGGATCGGGACGTTCTTGGCGTCATTAGAAAGCTATGACGACCCTCTATATGATGTGGGATTATTTATTTAAGTGGAAAATGATGGAAATAATGTTATGTGATATGTGTGAATCCATATATTTTGGATCGTAATCCGATCGAGGCATATTTATAGCCGATGTAAAGTGGTGGAAATATCCTATGGGATAAAAGTGGAATGCATTGTTTTTGGTACCTGATTAAATGAATCGGAGGGAACCCGAAAGGGGTGTTTTATGTGTTATGTTATTATATGAGTTACTTGTAATAATTGTGATTTTACCATGTCTATCAAATTGTGTATTGGGAATGAAAGAAATATGCATGTTTAAAATATGAATTAGGTAGAGTGAGGAACCTTTACCCTAAAACAAAATGATATGATTCTAGGTATTAATTAGAATTGTGATAGAACCTCTGTAAGACAATGCTCGTGCAGAAGAGGCCGAGACGTGTGTCCAATACCGATGGTATAGATTTGAGTGAAACACTAGTATGGAACATGTGGAATTGTTATGTTTTATTTTGGGAAAAGGCATAAGAGGCCTTAAGGCGAATGTGGCCTTGTGATTGTCGAATACAATCATGTTGTATGAATGATCACGTAATCGTAACCATTTATCTTGCGGTGTAGTTTCATGAGACTCGAGCACCTCCTCTGAAATGTATGCACAATTACTTGGCAGGTTTGATTCCCGCGTGTAGTACGAATGGAGCCTACGGGTAAAGAGACTTGTGACGGTGTTCGGGCCGTGTGAAGTGACGGATCACGGTGTACGGGCCGATGATCCCGAATCCATTTCGTATGTTAAGTAACTACAAGGATCCATGACTCGGGTCGTCTTCTAGACGTAGAAGCGGACGGGAAAAGGGGATGCCTTGGTACGGTTATCGATTCATAAGGAATCTTGAGTTAATAGGCTCAGGACGTAATTCCTTCTGTGTGATTATTGTGAGTTGTTGAACTCATGACATGTTTCCATATAGTGTGAGTTTGTGAGGTTGTGCACTCAAAGTCATTTTCCCTTCCCCTGGACTTGAGTTAGGATTGATAGAACCCTGTAAAGCCGAGAGAATCTATAAGATAGGGAACTCACTGAGATTTGATGTATCTCACCCCACTATAGTTTCTATATTTCAGGTGCAGGTTTGGTTACAAGTGGAGCGATGCAAGGATGTTTCAAGAGAAGCTTAGTTAAGCTTATTTTGTTGTGTATTCTTTTGTTGTATGCAATTGAGGATATTGTATATTATTCTTAGTTTTATTATTTTTGGCTAGTTTCCATGACTTGTTCCATGTAGTGTATTTATGTTTTAGAAATGGACAAGTATGTGAACTATGCTATTAGGCGCTTTTGATGTGTCAGTACCAAATAAAACGCTTGTATTGTATTATTCTAGATATATATTATACAGGGCATTACAGGGTATGAGGACTTACAGGTGAGCAAACTTCCAGCATTACAGACAAATATATATATATATATATATATGTGTGCAAGTATGTAAAAGAAAGTTGTTTAAAACTTACAGGTGAGCAAGCTTCCATTATAACAGCTGTATGGTTAGTTGTTCAAGAAATTAAAGAAAGTTTTGATAACAACTATGACTTTGAACCTAAATCAAAAGGGAAAGTTGTTTTGAAAAGATTGGGGCTTATACTCAAGGAGAGGCCCAAAGAATTGTTTATTTACAAAGGAATGGGTCTTAAAACTCAAGGAGAGGCCCAAGGTTTATTTTTGTACAAGACATAGGGCTTACAACTCAAGGAGAGGCCCATATTAAAAACAATGATCGCACCGTTGTTTTGAAAATCGTATCAGGTCTTACACAATGACTGTGGCCCGAACTTTTATTTACAAAAGGGGTTGGGTCTTACACTATATTAGAGGCCCAATATGATTTAAAAGAAAGAAAAATGGGACTTACAACACAAGGGGAGGCCCAGGTTAAAATTGTTTGAAAACGACGATCGCGCCGAGATTTTTAAAATCGTAACGGGACTTATACAACGACTGAGGCCCAAAAAAGGTTTATCTACTAAAAGGGTTGGGACTTACACTCTATTAGAGGCCCAAAGTGTGTTTGTAAAATGTTTGAGAAAGATAAAAATCAAAGAACCCTAATTTCATTTTTTAAAGTAATTTTTTTAAAGAAAATTAATTAAAAATGATAAAAATACCAAATAAGTTTAAATAAACAAATTGTGATTTTTGGTTAAGGATTTAAAAATGAGGTTTTAATCACAAGATGATTTAAAACTCATTTGGTTTTGAAAAGATCAAGAGAAAAGAAATATTTTCAAATGTTAAAAAACAAATAAAATAAGTTCTTTATGAAAATATTAAATATATAAAATAAATAATATTTTTTGTGAAATTTTTGTAGAGTGAAATATTTTAACATTTTTGTGACTTTTTAAAAAAAAGAACCAATTAAAAATGATAAAAAATGAGTGAGAAATTAATTTTTGAAGTTATTAAAAGATAGTGAAGAAAATGAAAAGAAAACAAATGGTAAAAAATTAGAAATGGTCCCCCCCAAGGCTTGAACTCACGCCCTTGGGGTGGAGAGTTTAAAATTCTACCATCTGAGCCATGTGCATAGGATGATGGAAGATGGCAAGAGTGAATAAGATGTGAAGGCAGCCTTTGAAAATGTTTAAAAAAAATCAAAAGGTTTAGGGCGAGAGGGATTCGAACCCCAGACCTCTCACTCGCTACACACATACATATACTAGTGTTTCCACTAGGACGCAATGCCAATTCAAACATAATATGGCAAGTGTATAATATATAGCAAAACTAGTTGGTTTTCTGAAGAATGGCGTCATGGCCATCTTCTTCCTTGGGCAAGCTACTTGAAGCATGCTATCTCTTTCATTTCTCAACCATTTCACACGATGTAAAGATGAAAATCATGCGTTTTTAAACAAGGAACACAATGGCAATATTCAATTTTGTTTAAATTAAGTGAATCAAAAGATATTACACTCTAACCAGATGAACCCTAAAATGTGCAAGAACTTAATGAAATCACATACACATAAGATAAACAGCAATTGAATGAGGGCAAATGATCTACAAACATTCATAAACACAATGGTAATTTGAAAACATGTTTATGATGCATGATTTATTGAGTATGATAGGTTCAGGCTTACCTGTGGAAGAGAAATTCGAATTCTCAGTTGTAGGTGTTTTTGAAGTGTGTGAGTGATCTGGACAGCTTCCTTAGGTGCCAAGGAATGTGTTTGAATGCTTGGAGTGGCTGGAAACTTCTTGGTCTGATCAACTCGAATCCTTCTGCAGAAGGCTTTTGAATTTGAGCAAATGGAATACCAGTTTGTGATTTTGATGTTCCAGATATTGTTTTAGTGCTTGAATCACTTACACAAGATGTATGTGAGGTGTTTCATCATTGGTTTGGACAGAAATGCTTTCTATCTCAAAATCGTGTTTTCAAATTCAAACATTTTGAATTTTGGAGGTGAAGAGTGAAATGCAAGAAAACATGTGTGGTAATGTGTTTGGGGTGATCTGAATGAGGCAATGTGACCTCTATTTATTGGTGATCAAGTTTTGTCTTGGGAGAATAGTTAATGGCTGCAAGATCAGATCACACTTAATGGTTTTGGCTTGGTGGCATTTCTTCTTATGCAAGGCAAATTGGCCCCTCCAAGCAACATGGATATGCTTTGACCAATTCCACATTCCTCAGATGTTTTTATTGTTGTTTAAGCATGAATCTTGACTAAGAGGATCAGCTTTGTTGAATGTGCACTATTGCACATAAATGCACTTTGAATTCCAAGTCTTTGTTTAAATATTCACCATGCCAAAGGATGAGCTTTGTTGAATCTTGGCCTAATTTTGCTGGTTGGATCAGATATATCAAGATCATGTTGAATGAATGTAGCATAGTGATCATTGTCTTTGACTCAGAAATCGTGGCTAGCAAGCAATGCACAAAACTGTCTTGCAAGACAGTTTGCAGCAAGTCATGTTGCAACAGCCATAGCCTTTAGCTCAGGTTGAGTTTTTTCATGCTTTTGGGATCATTCGAAAGCTTGCATATCCCTCTCGAACTTTGATGTCCACCAATGGACCTGATTCAGTTTACATCAAGGTGAAAAATGCCTTGGAAGTTGGTGGAAATACTGAAATAACAATGTGGAATTTTCACTAAGTATTTTTTGACACATTTTGGTTTTTTCACCACTTTGATCCACTCCTAACTAAAAATCCATGAAGAATTAGGGTTTTAGGTAGTTGAAGCTTTTGTAGAGTGTAGGAAGACCTACAAATCAGGCTTTGGATCACTCAAAATGGCTGCCTAGATAAAAAGTTATGGTTCTTGGAAGTTGGCTCCAAAACCATCCAAATTTGGTAACTTAGAAAAATTTTCAAATTTTCAAGATTACCCCTTTTACAAGTTATCTTGGTTTCTTGATCAATTATTGTTCAAATGACATTATAAGACATATTTTATGAAAGTGTGAGTCATAAGGATCATTTTTGCCAAAAAATTCATGTTTTGACTTTTGGCTCCGGAGCGGTTCAGCGCGTAAAAACTCTAATTCCCGACTTTTGAGGAATGCATCCTCTGAGGGTAATTTAACTTTGCAAATGGGTCCCTAGGGTTATTTTGAGAATATTGAGTCACATGTTGAAGTCTTGGCTCATCCTCTTGTGAAAATCTCACTCTGGAGGTCCCAGTCGTCCAAAACCCTTATTGGGTGACATCGGGTGTTTCAAGGCTCAAACCACTTGAAATGTGGCAACTTTTGTGCTTGATTTTTGATGTGAGGGTTATCTTGATCCTTTGTGGATGTTTTAAGAGGTTAGACAAGTTGAAGATAATGTCATTTCTTGATTGATCTTTGGCTTAAATAATGTTTTCGTCCCTGTAAGTTGGCGAGTTTTTGGTTTTCGTCCCTGTATCTTTTTTTTTTCCGGTTTTAGTCCCTATATCTTACTTTTTGTTGGTGTTTACTCCCTAAAGCCAAAATCCGCAGGAAAATCCGAAGGTTTCCTGCGAATTTTCCTAAAAACCAAAATCCGCAGGAAAATCCGTATGAAAATCCGCAGAAAACCTCTGTAGGGACTAAACACCAACAAAAAGTAAGATATAGGGACTCAAACCGAAAAAAAAAGATACAGGGACGAAAACCAAAAACTCGCCAACTTACAAGGACGAAAACATTATTTAAGCCTTGATCTTTAGTCTAAATGTTATGGGAGGGCTCAAAACCCTAATTCTTGATATGTGGTGGATGCTCGACTATCTTTGGGAGATTGATGAGGCATGATGGTTAATCCATATTGTGGTGATGATTTGAACAATGATGGGAAATCTTGGTGGTCAAAATTTGGGGTATGACATATTGTCTATGGGGAGATGTCCCAAACAAGGAAGCACACTTCAATAGTCATAAATCCAGGTAACTAATTAGCTAGCCTTCTACTTATTAAAGTTAACAAGAAGATGTTTATATTTATAATTAAAGTATTGTAATTAAAAATGAAGGTTTTTTTCTCCCAATCCCCTTGATGCCAAGTTAGTGAAGGGGAGATTTGTACTCTAACGCGTTTCCTTTAGCTGGATGTTACCTTCAACTAAATGATGCGTATAGCATTCGCAAATACATTAACTCCAAAAGGTATATGAACTTCAATTCAATATATTTTTTGTTACATATGAAATATCTAAAGCTCTTAATATTAATTATTTTGCAGAACTCCCATGGCGACCATATTTAAGTCACATGAAATAGAAGATACTTCGGTACCCGTAGTTGCCTCATTTTCATCAAGAGGTCCAAATCTACTGACTCCTGATATTCTCAAGGTTTGTTTTTCTTTATTAATCTATAAATTAAATACATCTATATAGTCATTTTAATATTTTAATTAACTTTTTTCGGTTTGTTTGATGTTGTAGCCGAACTTAATTACTCACAGAGTTGATATTATAGCTAGTTGGTCTGTAACACTAAGTATAATATATACCTAGAATAATACTATACAAGCGTTTTATTTGGTACTGACACCATCATAAGTGCCTAATGGTGTAATTCACATACTTGACCATTCTAAAAACATATATACAGTCTATGGTACAAGATATGGAAACTAGCCAAAATAATAAAATTAAGATCAATATACAATATCCTCAATTGTATACAACAAATACACAGCGGAAAACTAAAGCTAGGCTTCTCTTGAAACATCCAAGCATAACTCCACTTGTAAATCAAACCTGCAAACCACGCTTGAAAAATAACAATAATTATGGATTCTCTCGGTTTTACAAGGTTCTAGCCAATCCTAACTCAAGTCAAGGGGAAGGGAAATGACCTTGAGTTCACAATCTCACGCTATATGGAAATATGTTCATGAGTCCATTAACTCAAAAATGATCACTAATCGTTAACCTCGTCAAGGCATCCCCTTTCTCCCGTCCTCTTCTATGTCTAGAGTCGGAGCGGGTCATGGATCCTCATAGATTACTTAGCATACGAAATGGATTCGGAACTAAGGGACACATTATCACCTTAATTCCTCACTTCACACAGTTTGTACACCGTCACAAGTCTCTTTGCCTTATAGGTTCCATTCGTACTATACTCGAGAATCAAACCTTCCAAGTAATCATGCGTACATTCCAGAGGAGCTCGTTACTCATGGAACGACATATATTAGGGAAACGGTTACGATTACGTGAACTCACATACAACCATGATTGTATTCGACAATCACAAGGCCACATTTGCCTTAAGGCCCATACGCCTTTTTCTCATAATTACAAAAGTTCATACATGTTCCATATTAGTGTCTTATTCTTTTCTAGACCATTACTCGTCAAGGATGCACCTTTCTACATCGAATGCACAAGCATCGTCATCTAGGTTCTCTACTCTAGACAATTACTCGTCAAGGATGCACCTTTCTACATTGAATGCACGAGCATCGTCATCTAGAGTTTCTATCACAATCCTTGTCATAAACTAGAATCATATCATTTAGTTTTGGGGTAAGGTTTCTTCACTCTTCCTAAATCATTTTAAGCATGCATATTCTCTCAATCATACTAAACAACAATTAGTTAGACATGGCATAACACAATTTGCATAAGTAAAATATTCATCACAACATATCACATAAACATTATTTTCATTCAATTGCCATAAAAAAATTAACCCCAGATCATGTTAATCGATTAACCAGGCCAATTTTCCACGCAGAATTCCATTTTCACATGAGTTAATCGGTTAACCCCATTCGGTTAATCGGTTAACACTGAACAAAATGCCTAAAAACCTGCATTTTCTTGATCCAAAACTCATGGAAACTCATGTAAATCCATAGGATAATCACAACAATGATCACAATTCATATACACACATAACCCAATCATGCCATGCATTTTATATCGCATTTTAACCGTTAAGACATTGATTTAACCAATTTACTCATTTCTCTCAACATTCTAACCTAAGTTCAAATCATGAAATTTCAAGAACTTAAGGTGTCTATCTAGAACCCACCTGATAATCAAAGAGGAGGTTGAAGAATATGATGAATAATGAGATGAATCCAAGTTTCTTCTTCTTCCTTGAGCTTTTCTCTCTTCTTTCTCTGTTTTCCTCTTTCTCTTCTCTTCTCCAACTTTCTTCTTTTCTTTCCCTTCTTCTCTTACCAACAAACATATATATATATATATATATATATATATATATATATATATATATATATATATATATATATACACACACACACATATATATATATATATAATACCAATATTATATGATATAATTCAACAGGGTAAAATATCTCCAACCGATATTTTGTCGTCTCACACCAATTGATCAATTATTAGAGTTGCCTTAAAATCCTTTCTTGAATTAAAATAATTGATCTATCTCTTCTAATAATTAATCGATCTCTTTATAGCTCACTGGTTGCCCTATTGATCTCAATTGACAACACTTAGAGCACTTAGCAAATTCCATTATTCCAATTAACTAAGATAGAGCACATAGACACTCCTCTGATCTCATATGATATCCAATTGAGCATTTAGATAATACGAGGTATTACATGGTCGCTAATTTCCGATGAAGGTAAAGAACGAGCATTTAACACCGTGTCCTGAACATCGATGGCATGTCTACATGTATATGGTGCAGCAGGGTACATTAAATCCTTCTGACCTACTTGGTCACCTGTTGCTATCCGGTCGGGTTTAACGACAACATGTGTATATATTTATATAAATAAATTAAAATTAAATTCAGTACAAACTTAATTTTAATTAATACTTTTAAAATATTTTTTTTCAAGTTGAAACTTTACTGTAACCTATTAAGAAAGTTATCCCGATGGAGATTGAATTACACATTTCTTCTTCTTTTTTTATACTAAACTATATACTCTTTTAATTAATAAATATTATTAATATATGTGACTTCACTCTTTTATTAATTCACTGTCGATTGTATAATACTTTTATCTTTCAAAGTTACTTGCTACTATTTAATAATTCTTCATTACTTTAAGATAATATAATTTAGATTTATTTGATTTGAAATTTGTATAGTTTAGTCAATATGTTTTAGATTTAATGTAAAATATATTATGTGTTCCTTGTGTTGTGTTGCAGCCAAACAAATGAGTGCGATAAATAATCATGTTGCTGAATTTGCTTACGGAGCCGGTCAAATTTATTTTTAAAACCTTTAAATCCCGACTTAATATATGATGCTGGAAAAATGGATTACATAAATGTTTTATGTAATCTAGGCTACAACAAATTCGTCATAACATTTATCACGGGGAATCCATAACGCCCTGTATAATATTTATCTAGAATAATACCATACAAGTGTTTTATTTGGTACTGACACCATCATAAGTGTCTATTGGCGTAATTCACATACTTGACCATTCTAAAAACATAATACAATCTATGGTACAAGTCATGGAAACTAGCCAAAATATAAAAACTAAGATCAATATACAATATCCTCAATTGTATACAACAAAATAATACACAGCGGAATAAGCTCAACTAAGCTTTTCTTGAAACATCCAAGCATAGCTCCACTTGTAAATCAAACCTACAAATACCTCCTAAAAATAATCAACAATAGTGGGGTGAGATACATCAAATCTCAGTGAGTTCCCTATCTTATGGATTCTCTCAGCTTTACAGGATTCTATCTTAGCCTAACTCAAGTCGGGGGAAGGGAACTAGACCTTGAGTTCACAATCTCACACTATATGGAAACATGCCATGAGTTCACTAACTCAAAATATCGCTAGTCAATAACCTTGCCAAAGCATCCCTTTTTCCCGTCCGCTTCTACGTCTAGAAGTAGGAACGAGTCATGGATCCTTGCAGTTCAAACATTTCACACTAGAGAAATAATCGTACAATTCACAAAACGAAAAACTAGTTAAGGAATCTCCTCTCCGGCCAGCCTATACAAGGCACTACAACACGGGTCACAGATCCTTAACGTAGATAACTTCTCCCCGACCATCCCACACAAGGAGCAATTCAATGCGGGTCACGGTTATCTACAAATGGTACTTCTCCCCGGCCAGCCCACACAAAGAGCACTTCAACACGGGTCACGGTACCAACCACTAAGTAACTTCTCCCCGGCCAGCCCACACCAGGAGCCTTTCAACGCGGGTCACGGTATTTATTAAGGGATATACTACAAACATTAAGTAACTTCTCCCCGGCCAGCCCACACAAGGATCACTTCAACACGGGTCACGGTTACTTACTTAATAAATACTTCTCCCCGGCCATCCCGCACAAAAGGATTAAACACGGGTCACGGTATTTATTAAGCGATAATAAGAAAACGGAGGAATTACAATCCTCAACCAACAACTACTTAACAAAACAGTCTTCTAGTATCAATGTCTAAGCATTATCGTTCAAACCTTTACCAAGACCTAGTTACATCTCTAGGATCATACCATTTGTTTGGGGTAAGTTTTCTCACTCTTCCTAATTCATTTTAAGCATTCATAATCTCTCAACATGTTTAACATTAATATTAGGCAAGACATATTACAATTGCATAATAAAATTACATAAACACACATGATAGCATAACAAGTCAAACATAGACCACATAGTAGTTCACACACATTTTAAGGCATACAAGTCACTACTATCCTCTACCAAGCATCCTTGGTTAAAATCATGGTCTCACATTACCATTTAATAGTACATCACATAAAGCATCACTTTCGGGTTCCCTCCGATTCATTTAATCGGGTATCGAAATCAATACTTTCCTTCATTTTCCACTAAATAATTTATCCCACATCATACCCTTAATTTTCACTTTTTACTGGGTAGAGGGTCATCCCAGCTTTCCAATGATACCAAGAACGTCTCGATCCGAGTTACGGATCAAAAGTTATGAAGGAAACAAAACGGAACAATCTGTCATGTTCACTAGGCAAATCTCCAGCGAACATTCGCTTTCGCCTTCGCCGTGCGAACCCCCTGGAGAACTGAAACAGAACTGAAAAGGACACAAAGTTCAGTTTGCAAACACCTGGCAAACATTCGCCTTGCCCTTCGCTTTGCGAACCTCTGGGCGAACCAAGTGAGAACCAAAATGGCACAAAGTTCGCTTTGCGAACTTTTGGCGAACCTTCGCCTTCCTCTTCGCCTTGGTTCGCTTTGCGAACCCGCGAAACCCAGAAATCGCAGCAGCGTAACAGCAGGTCTTTTGAGGCCAAAATCCAACCTTTCTTCAACCAAAACACTTCCAATTCTTACTATACCCACCAAAACATGTTCCAATCATAACAACAAGTATTCTACGCAGTTTATATCGCATTTCATCTGTTAGATTTCGTTGTTTTATCCGTTTAATCATTTTCTCTCAAATCTAACCTAAGTTCAATTCATGAGTTTCTAGAACTTAGAGTGTCTAACTAGAACCCACCTGATAATCAACGAGGAATTTGAAGAAGATGATGATGATCCATGAGTTTCTCTTCTTCATCTTTCCCACTTTCTCTCTTTCTCTTCTTTCTCTCCATTTCCTCTTCTTCTTTTCTATCTTTTTCTTTCTCTTTCCATATATATATATATATATATAAACCAATTTTATATAATATAATCCAACAGGGTAAAATACCTCCAATTGATATTTTATCGACTAACACCAATTGATCAATTATTAGATTACCTTAAAATCCTTTCTCAAACTAATAATTATTAATCCGTCTCTTAAATAAAATAATTGATCTCATCAGAGTTCACCAGTTGCTCTATTGATCCCAATTATCAATACTTAAAGTACTTAGAGGATTCCATTAATCCAATTACCCAAAGATAGAGCACATAGATATTCATCTGATCTCATATGATATCCAATTGAGCATTTAAATAATATGGGGTATTACAGTGTTCCTTGTGTTGTGTTGCAGCCAAACAAATGAGTGCGATAAATAATCATGATGCTGAATTTGCTTACGGAGCCGGTCAAATTTATCTTTAAAACCTTTAAATTCCGACTTAATATATGATGCTGGAAAAATGGATTACATAAATGTTTTATGTAATCCAGGCTACAACAAATCTGTCCTAACATTTATCACGGGGAATCCATTTATCTGTTACAATATATCATATACATCTGCATGGGATTTAAATTATCCATCCTTCGCTTTGAAAGCATAAAACCCGCACAACATAAGAGGTACCTACAGACGAACTGTAAGAAATATTGGATCGTCATCGTCCACATATAAAGCATTTCTTATAGTTCTTGATGGACTAAGCATCTTGGTGAAGCCTGATGTTTTGTCTTTCACTAAATTAAAAGAAAGGCTAACATACATTCTTACGGTAGATGGATCGATTAAAGAACCTATTAGATCTGCTTCTTTAATTTGAGATGATGATGTCTTATCATTATATATATGATAAACAAGCAGAGAAAGATTAAAAAACTCCATATTTTAATTTTTAAGCTATTGTCATTATTGTTGTTGCTTTTGTTATCCTTTTTATTTTGATTTTTCTTAGGTATAGGCACTTGTATTTTCCAACTTTGTATCATTTTTGTGTGCCCCATCGATCTGAGCAATTGTAATACTTGTAAGATATTCCGTTTGTTTAAATATATGAATTTTGTAGTGAAAAAAATATTTGTTTTGTTAGATATACATATGTAATTGTAATTGTAATCAATTTTGTTTCATAAAAAGTGTAATTGGGATCTCTTAGTTATGAAATTCAGTAAATAGCAGACACATTATTAGGTAATGATGTTAAGTGGGGTAATTAAAGATGATTGTGAGGTAAATAGAGAAGGAATGTTGAGTATTCTCTAAAAATACAATATAAAAATATTAATGACGGAATTTGTGATAAAATAAAGACGTTGCAAAGTTTTGGTCACAAAAACACTCGCAAAAGTGATTATTTTAATTTTGATATGTATCTTCATATTTTCTATACTCTATTCTAAATTATTTGGAATTTGTTATGATGAGTGTTGAAATAATATATATATATATATATATACTAGTTTGATTTTTTATTTTAATACAAAAGAATGTGCGCGCGTGCACAAGTGTAAGTAATAGTATGAATCTAAGATGGAGTAATATAAAAGAATATCTTATTCTTAATTTTTAAACTATGCCATGTAAAAAATGGATATATGTGGAAATTTATGAATCTCATACACATTGATATAAAAGATATAGAAAAAGAACATGAATATTGCACTTAGGCGCGGAGGAATAATTCCAATGCAATTTCAGTGATGGAAACCCACCACTTGATTTTCCTTTTCATAAGCCTAACAATCTAGCATGCTCAATAGGATTTCCAGCTGCAGTTGATGTTGCATGTGTTCCATGACCCGAAAAATCTATGGGACGAGACATCTTTGTTTCATCGTCAATAACAGCATAATATATATATATATATATATATATATATATATATATATATATATATATATATATATATATATGTATATATAATTTATATTGATTTGAAGGTTTTAGTCATGAGACTTTTTTTAACATATGTCAAAATATTTGTTATTCTATTGTTTCTTTATATAAAGAAAGAGGTATTTAATTGTTAAGCTTTGGTTCATCTTGATTTAAAATTAAAATTATATATTTGAATAAATTTTTTTTGGGTATATTTTGGTTACAATAAGATGAAAAACGGTAGTATATATAAGACTCCAATTTGTTTAAATATTTCTTTCTATATTTAGAAACAGAAATAACAAATGGTTGTAGGAGTCACATCATGTAATTATGTAAAATACTTTTTCTTTTAAGACTCACTAACAAAATCTTTATATATTCACCACGATCATAAAGCTTCGCCAAACCAAAATCACCTACTTTCAGATTTGCGAATGGTTTATCGCACCATCGACGACTGAAACTACTTTTAGATACGAGTGGTTTAAACACCCTCTGAAGGTGTATTTCTACGAACGATTTATCATAGTGCAAGTGATAATCGTATTTTTGAACGTGCTATTTTATCCTGGATACGTCGTCGAAACGTGACTCCATTGCATAATTTTGATAGTACGACGAAACGTCTTAAAGAAAGCGACCTTGTACGCGACTCGTCTCAATAATTTTCTTTGTGGCAATTTTTTTTAAAACCGAAATACAACAAAATCTTTGTATATTCACCACGATCATAAAGCTTCGCCAAACCAAAATACCTAACCTCGGATTCATCTCACAATCCATAAGCACATTCCCAGCTTTCAGATTCCTCGTTCAAATAAACTAAGCCCAAAAGTCACACCTTATATGATCCTATACCTCTCTTCCCATTTCAACATTCTTCAATTGTAGTGTTTTGGATTCTCCATTGATTTTGAAGCTCCATCCTAATATATAGTGTGAGCTAGAGAGAAACCCTATTGAAGAACAAAACCCAACATACATAGTTTCTTGAACTTGTTTACTTGTTGACCCATCAGTAAAATAGTAACATGCTTTGACTCATTTGTTTGATACCAACATTTCTAAAATTTCAAGATTATTAAATATTAACCATTTTTTTCTAGCGTGACATTGGACTGCAAATTTTCATTCAGTCTCTTTCTTTTTATTGTTACTCTTACTTCAATTTTCATATACTCATTTTCCCAAGACCATTTGAAGGTAAATAATTACACTTCATCTCGTTTTTTTTTAATTTTATGATATATATTTTTGTTGACTAAAAATAATTAATTTTAATAAATATATGTTGTTATGTAAATGCAGACTTACATAATCTATACCGGATATATGAAAGATGAAATCTCAGCATTGCTTCATTACAAATATCTTGTTTAAGTTTCAATTCCATTTCAAATTTCATATTCAAAGCCATTCAAATTCAAGTATCTCAAGTTCCTAGTTTCAAATTCAAGCATTTCAAGTTTCTAATTCAAGTTTCAAGTTCAAGCTCATTTGTATTTTTAGTCCAAGTAAAGTTTCAAGTTTCATAGTTCAAGTGTCCATTTCATACTTCAATTTAAGTTCCAAGTTTCAAAACCATTCAAGTTTCAATTCTATTTCGATTCAATTCAAGTTTCAATTCCATCTCAATTTAAGACAAGTTTCAAAGTTCAAGTATTCAAGTTTCATATTTCAATTCCATCTCAAGTTTCTAATGCAAGTTTCGCCTTTAAAATTCAATTTCATTTTAATTCTAATTCAAAACTAATTCAAGTTCAAGTTTCAACTTTAATCCAATTCAAGTTCAATTTCATTTTAATTCAAGTTTTAAAGTTAAAGTATCCAATTTCAATCAAGTTTCAAGATTAAGTTCCATCAAAACTCAAGTAATGTTCAAGTTTCATATTTTTTATTCCATCCATTGTTCAAGTAGCCAAGTTACCGTTCATTCCAAGTTCAATTCAAAGAGGTAAAAAAATATTAAAAAAATATAGAGTCATGCTACAAAAATTCAAGCCAAGAGCTACAATACACAAGTTTGAACCAAAGTGCAAAAGGTAACAAACCATAAGCCCTTGAACACTTGATACCAAGACATTTTTATGAGATACCATACAAATTAAAAACACTCAAAACCTACCCATTAAGAAACAGTTCCCACTTGTCCTAATTTCTTTCTCTCAATTTCATGAGACAACCAATAACCAATCCAAGAGCAAAACGGCTCCCTGCACACTCATGCATGTACGTGTCATTGAACAACAAAAAAAAACCACTTCTCCATAACTAACCTTTACTCCATACAAACATCATCATTATTCACCTTTGTGACCTTCACCTTTTCTCAATATACCCTTACCTAGCAGTGAACTACCACTACTACTCATCATAAACACCCTTCAAATCCAAACTCATTGCTATTTTCAATTTACCACATACCATACATTTCACAGGCCTACGACATACTACATTATTAACTATTAACCATTTTTATTTCTAGCTTGACAATGGACTGCAAATTTTCATTAAGTTTGTTGCTTTTTAGTGTTACTCTTACTTCAATTTTCATATACTCATCTTTCCAAGACCATTTGAAGGTAAATAATTACATTTCATCTCTTTTTACAAAAGTGTATGAAATATATTTTTGTTGACTAAAAATAATTGTTTTTCATATTTCTCATAAATATATGTTATTATGTAAATGCAGACTTACATAATATATACTAGATATATGAAAGATGAAATTTCAGCATTGCTTTATTACAAATATCTTCTGCAACAAACTTCTGATAGGTTGCATAGTTTTTTATGATATATTTATTTCTTACAGTTACATGCAATTTAATATTTTCTTTGATAAGGGTCTGATAGTTTATTTGAATTTTTTTTTGTTACATCTCATTTATATTTGATCATAATTAAATATGAAATTAGTCATAAAAATATATTATTATATAATTAATTTCTTACACATTGTTTTTACTTACAAATTTACCAACCAAGACCCAAAACCTATACTGCATTATTACAAACCCAGCCTTGGCGGCTTTGTAGCAAAACTAACCAAGGCAGAAGTGAATAGAATGGCAGGTATGTTGTCACTAATTTTTAAATTTTGAAAACCCATTATATTTTTTCTTTATAGTAATAATTGTATGTGTAATTATGAAAATTTATATTATAGGAGTGGATGGAGTGGTGGCTACCTTTCTTGATAAAAAGAGACCTCTTCTTACAACAAAATTCTGGGATTTTATTGATCTTTTAATGAACGTGAAAAGAGGATCTAATGAATCCGATGTGATCATTGGAGTAATAGATTCTGGAATTTGGTCAGAATCAAAGAGTTTTAATGATAAAGGCTTTGATCCACCGCCAAGCAAATGGAAAGGAGTTTTTCAAACCACTAATTTCATATGCAACAAGTAAGATGTTATTTTTATAACTCATCTTAAAATACTTAATTTACAATAGAGTATAATACAAACATTTGTTGATATACATGTTTTTTTTAAGTTAATTGGCGCTAGATATATATAACCATTTTGATTTTTTATTTTGATACAAATAAATGTGCGCGCGTGCACAAGTGTAAGTAATAGTATGATTCTAAGATGGAGTAATATAAAAGAATATTTTATTCTCAATTTTTAAAATATGCTAGGTAAAAACTGGATATATGTGGAAATTTATGAATCACATACACATTGATATAAAAAATATAGAAAAAGAACATGAATATTGCACTAAGGCGGGGAAGAATAATTCCAATGCAATTCCAGCTGATGGAAACCCATCTCTAGATTTTCCTTTTCCTAAGCTTAACATGTTTTCATTCTCAATAGAATTTCCAGCGGCAATTGATGTTACATGTGTTCCATGACCCAAAAAATCTATGGGGTGAGACATCTTTGTTTCATCGTCGATAACAACATAATATCTTAGGCCAAGTAATTTATTATACAAAACACACACACACTCACACACACACACACACACACACACACACATATATATATTTATGTATATATATATATATATATATATATATATATATATATATATATATATATATTGATTTGAAGGTTTTAGTTATGAGACTCTTTTTAAACATATGTCAAAATATTTGTTGTTCTATTGTTTCTTTGTATAAAGAAAGAGATTTTTAATTGTTAAGCTTTTGTTCATCTTGATATTAAAAAAAATTTGATATATTTGAATAAAACTTTTTTTTTTGGGTATATTTTGGTTACAATAAGTTAACAAATGGTAGTAAATATAAGACTCCAATGTGTTTAAATACTCCTTTCTATATTTAGAAACAGAAATAACAAATGGTTGTAGGAGTCACATCATGTAATTATGTAAAATGCTTTTTCTTTTAAGACTCACTAACAAAATCTTTATATATTCACCATGATCATAAAGCTTCGCCAAACCAAAATCACCTAACCTCGGATTCATCTCACAATCCACAAGCACGTTTTCTGCTTTCAAATTCCTCATGCAAACAAACTAAGCTCAAAAGCCACACCTTTTATGATCTTACACCTCTCGTCCCATTTCAAAATTCTTCAATTGTAGTGTTTTGGATTCTCCATTAATTTTGATGCTCCAACCTATTGGAAAACTTGATGTGAATTTGAAAGGGTCATCCGATTAATTAATGGAAGTCAATTCTATTTGTTTATGTGGAAATTAAATAATTAATATTAATTAATTATTAATTAATAATTATAATGAGTCACTCATCAAAACCTAGTCTTAACCGAGTTTTGATTGAACAACTCCCTCCCACTTTTTTCACTCAACTCTCCCACTATTTTCTCTCCACTCTTCCACTATTTTCTCTCCATCATATTAGTTCCGTAGATATAACTTGAATCTCTCGTATTATCAGTAAAATAGTAACATGCGTTGAATCATTTTTTGATACCAAGATTTTTAAAATTTCAAGTTTATTAATTTTTAACCATTTTTTTCTAGCATGACAGTTGACTTCAAATTTTCATTCAGTCTCTTGCTTTTTAGTGTCACTCTTACTTCAATTTTCATATATTCATCTTCCCAAGACCATTTGATGGTAAATAATTACACTTCATCTCTTTTTATAAAAATTTTATGATATATATTTTTGTTTACTAATAATAATTATTTTTCATATTTCTCATTTATATTTGTTATTTTGTATATGTAGACATACATAATCTATACCGGATATATGAAAGATGAAATTTCAGCATTGCATCATTACAAATATCTGCTGCAACAAGCTTCTGATAGGTTGCATATTTATGTTAAAGTTTTTAAATTATAGTGTCATATATTAGCATTTTTCTTTTAGTATAATAAAGTGCCATATGTTAAGCAAGTGTCATTTACTTTATGATATATTTATTTCTTACACATTGTTTTTACTTACAATTTTAACAGACAAGAGCCCAAACCTATACTACATTAATACAAACCCAGCCTTGGTGGCTTTGTAGCAAAACTAACCAAGGCAGAAGTGGATAGAATGGCAGGTGTGTAATCACTAATTTTAAAATTTAAAAACCAAACGATATTTATTGTTTATACAAATAATTGTATGTTTAATTACAAAAATTGATATTGTAGGATTGGATGGAGTGGTGGCTATCTTTCCTGAAGAAAAGAGACATCTCCTTACAACAAAATCCTGGTATTTTATTGATCTTCCAATGAACGTGAAAAGAGAATCTTATGAATCCGATGTGATCATTGGAATAATAGATTCTGGGATTTTACCAGAGTTTAAATGATAAAGGCTTTGGTCCATCACCAAGCAAATGAAAGAGAGTTTGTCAAACCACTAATTTCACATGCAACAAGTAAGATTTTACTTTTAAATCTCATTTTAAAATATTAATTTACAATAGAGTATAATACAAACAATTGTTGATATAAAATTTTTTTTGTAGTAAGTTAATTAGGGCGAGATATTATGGTGCTACCGACGATAAATTAATGAACTCCCCCATAGACTTTTACGGTCATGGAACACATGTAGCATCAACTGCCACTGGGAATCCTATTAAGCATGCAAGTATGTAAGGCTTAGGAGAAGGAACATCTAGAGGTGGAGTTCCATCAGCCAGAATTGCTGTATATAAGGTGTGTGGGATTCATGCATGTGATACGAGAAGAATTCTTGACGCTTTCTATGATGCGGTGTCAGATGGAGTTGACATAATATCAGTGTCAATTAGAGGAGAAACGAAAAACAAAAATTAAATTTTTAACGATGAACTATCGATTGGATCCTTCCATGCAATGACTCATGGAGTCTTAACTGTATTTTCTGAACGAAACTTTGGTCCAACACTAGCTTCCTTAGCAAATTTATCACCATGGTCTATTATTGTGGGTGTTGGAACTTTAAATAGAAAATTTGTACCCAAGGTGAAATTAGGAAACAATAAGATTTATGAGGTAAATATTTGTTTCCATAATATTAGACACGAAGTTTTTATTTCCCCTTCTCTTATTTCAAATTGATTTTCGTTAACAGTCTCCTTACTTATTAATTCTAGGGGATCTCTATGAATACATTTGACCTAGTTGAAAAAATGTATCCTATTGTCTATGAGGGAGATGTCCCAAACAAGGAAGCACACTTCAATAGCCATAAATCCAGGTAACTAATTAGCTAGCCTTTTACTTATTAAAGTTATCAAAAAGATGTTTATATTTCTATTTAAAGTATTGTAATTAAAAATGAAGGTTTTGTTCTCCCAATTCCCTTGATGCCAACTTAGTGAAGGGGAGAATTGTACTCTACGAATTGTACTCTTACCCTTTTCCTTTAGTTGGATGTTACCTTCAACCAAATGATGCGTCTAGCATTCGCAAATACATTAATTCCGAATGGTATATGAACTTCAATTCAATATCTTTTTTTGTTACATATGAAATATCTAAAGCTCTTTATATTAATTATTTTGCAGAACTCCCATGGCGAATATATTTAGTTATCCCGATGGAGATTGAATTACACATTTCTTCTCCTTGTGTTGTGTTGCAGCCAAACAAATGAGTGCGATAAATAATCATGATGCTGAATTTGCTTACGGAGCCAGTCAAATTAATCTTTAAAAGCTTTAAATCCCAGCTTAATATATGATGCTAGAAAAATGGATTACATAATTTTTTTATGTAATCTAGGCTCCAACAAATTCGTCATAACATTTATCACGGGGAATCCATTTATCTGTTTCAATGTATCATATACATCTGCACGGGATTTAAATTATCCATCCTTTGCTTTGAAAGCATCAAACCCGCACAACATAAGAGGTACTTTTAGACGAACTATAACAAATATTGGATCGCCATCGTCCACATATAAAGCATTTCTGACAGCTTCTGATGGACTAAGCATCTCGGTGAAGCCTGATGTTTTGTCTTTCACTTCGTTAGGAGAAAGGCAAACATACATTCTTACGTTAGATGGATCGATTAAATAACCTATTATATCTTCTTCTTTAATTTGGGATGATGGTGTACATCAAGTAAGGAGTCTTGTCATTATATATGATAAACGAACAGAGAAAGATAAAAAAACTCCATATTTTAATTTTTGAGTTGTTGTCATTATTGTTGTTGTATTTGTTATCCTTTTTATATTGATTTTGATTTTACTTAGGTATAAACACTTGTATTTTCCAACTTTGTATCATTTTTGTGTGCCCCATCGATCTGAGCAATTGTAATACTTGTAAGATATTCAGTTTGTTTAAATATATGAATTTTGTTGTGAAAAAAATATTTGTTTTGTTAGGTATACATAATGTAATTGTAATTGTAATCAATTTTGTTTCATAAAAAGTGTAATTGTGATCTCTTAGTTATGAAATTCAGTAAATAGCAGACACATTATTAGGTAATGATATTAAGTGGGGTAATTAAATGTAATTGTGAGGGAAATAGAGAAGGAATGTTGAGTATTCTCTAAAAATACAATATAAAAATATTAATGACGGAATTTGTGATAAAATAAAGACGTCGCAAAGTTTTTGTCACAAAAACGCTCGCAAAAGTGATTGTTTTAATTTTGATATGAATTCTCTAAATATTTTATTGCGAAATTATCAGCAATGTGATTTTTGAAATTTGTGAGGGCTTCGAGTTGTTCAATAATGGCGTCGACTTTAGTGGATAGTTCATCAAATTGTCCAGCATTGTTTGGTTCCAAGGAAGGTGAGTTTTGGTCAATGAGGGCATCACTTTTTAGGGTGTTATTTTTCCTTGAATTAGTAGGACAAGGGAATCCCTCCTTAGAATTAAGATGAGAGGAGAGGATAATTCTTTTTCTGTTTCTTACATTCATGATAATGCTAGTATTTATAGCCATAGTGTATGAAATCTAATAGTTGATACAATTTCAAGACTGGAAAATCTAATACAGCTAATAATATCTAAATAAGATACTAACAAACTGTGGAATCTTCTTATCATTCAACATCTTGTTTTGCGCCTGCTGCATCATACATAATTTTCTAGTTGTTTGGCTTGTTGCTGATTCTTGTGCCGCTACATCATACCACCTTAGGTTGATATTAGGTGAATGGATTAGTAAGAAAGACTTAGGTCATGATAAATAACTTAGTTTGTGATACTCGAATGTAAGAGGTGCCTAGGTGTGCATCCATGAGCGAGTAGTCAATAGAGTTGAGTCATACCATCCACGAGAATGTTTAAGGCATAGATGGGGAACGGTGTCATAATTGTGATTCAAAGAGCTTATATGGAAACATGCTATATTATATTGTGATTGTGATATAATCACATAAAATTGTGAGGCTAATCGCATATTCAGGAATAACCCCTATTTGTGCTTGTCCCGAGTTTGAGACTTATATAGAGTGGTAACCGAGAAATACGAGTTATTGAGATAGATGACTGTAACTTTGTTAAGAATATTCCATACAGTGGAGGCTAAGAGTGTCGTTGGCCATATCTGATGGATTCTGTATCCATTCAATGGAGACTAGGACTATCCTTGGCCATAACTGGTGGAAATGGCTTTAGTACATTCCATTAATTTGAGATTAGAAGCGTTGTTGGCCATATCTGACGGATTGTGTGATCCATTCAGTAGAGGCTAGGACTAGCATTTCATATATCTAATGGATTGACTATCATCACGTAGTGGAGGCTAGGAGTATTGGTGGCCATATCTGATAGATAATAGATTCTACACGGTGGAGGTTGCGTACTGTTGTTGGCCATATTTAGGGGTCAGTGTGTCCGTGCAATGGAAGTCTGGTATACCATCGACCATATCTGACGGATGATTGATTAGATCTTTGCGATCGATTTTGGGCTAGTCACCCATGTGTTATAATTTACATTCGCGAATAGTGATTCTTTGAGTTATGTGAACTCATGTTATGTGTTTTCCATACGAAGCATAAATTCCCTTAAATACTTTTATTCTGTTGTGTAAGTGTACACAAGTAGCATGAAGTTGAATGACTTAAGTTAATAAACCAATAAGAGATTCCTTTATAGCCGAGTCAACCCATAAGATAAGGTAACTTACTGAGATTATTATCACACCCCAATATTATTGATGTTTTTCAGGTGATTCTTTTCAGGTTAAAGTAAATGACAAGGTTGTTCAATGATGTTTCAAAGACTTTGTTATCGAGATCTTCCACTGTAGATTATGTGCAATGGAGAATATTGTACATAGATCTTTGTTTTTGTTTTAGGCACTATTGTATGTCATGTGTCATACGTTGTATTTTATGTTATGGACATGTATATAATGATGCCATTAGGAACTTGTGTTGAATCAGTATCAATAAATATTTTGTATAATGTATTTTCTAGATGTATATTATAAGAAGTATTACATCATTAACCTATCACTCACAATACAATATTTACTTGAATTTTAGGGCAAACAAAACTTTGTTACAATGGAAACTCCACTTAAAATGTTCTTGAAATTTGTAGTATTACTTCTTGTTGTTGTGATGGCTTATGTTGGTAATGTCCAAGGTTTAGTTCATTGTTGCGTAACCCTATCAACCTGCATGTTAATTACCTGCCGAACACCCCGTTGTTGTGAGGAATCTCCGCCTAGTGATATAAAGCCATGAATCATTACGACTCTCCTTGTTTATTTAAACCAATTATTTTATGTTTATGAAACTTTAATCACATATGTAATAAGTTCGTTAATAAGATTGGCTAATATATTATTTTCATTATTATTTGTAAATGTATTCTTTTAACTATACATTTTTGTGTAAATATAACAATGATGATATGACTGATTTACCAAATTTGATGTGATAATCCATGTTTATAACCAAGATTTCACCATTTTTTCTATATTTAAAAAAATTAAAAACTACCAAACTTAATAAAGTTTATATTATTAGTTCATTGTCTTAAATTTATATCATGCTTTAACTTGTTTTTGACGTTTCTTACTTTCTTTATATTCACCCCCCTTTATTCTAAAATCATAAACACTATTTATAACACACTACGCTAAACAAGGGAAAAGAGGGCGCTTTTTTTGTCCTATGACAGCGCTTAAAAGCGCTGTCTAAGGTTGCGCTGTCGTAGGTAAAGACAGCGCTTTTTTATTTATGAAAAAACGCTCTCTAAAAGGGGGACTTTAGACAGCGCTTTCAAAAGTGCTGTCTAATGTATACGTTTAAAATTTTAAAGAATGTTTTTATATACTTTAGAGAGCGTTTTTTTATTCAAAAGCGCTCTATAAAGGGGGACTTTAGACAGCGCTTATGAAAGCGCTGTCTAATGTATACGTATAATGATTTTTTTATATAACTTTACACAGCGCTTTTTTCTCAAAAGCGATGTCTTTTGTCTACGTATAATTTTGAAGATTTTTTTAAAAAATCCCATTTTAACCATTTTTTTTATGCAGCAACCTGTATAATTCACATTTCCAGAAACCTGTATAATTCACATTTCAATAAAACCAGTATGGATACGCATTTCCATTAACAAATTCTATTTCAAAACTAGAATTTACATTAATGCAGAATTTACATTTCAATAAACTAGAATTTACATTCACAAAACTATACATTCAAGAAAAAATTCTTTTCGCAATAAAGAATTTGCACAATTCCTCCTTAGTATCTTGCAATTGTTTCCTCGTGTAATAAGGACACGTCATATCATCGAAATACTACATAACAAAACAAAATACGCATTATTTAGTTAAAAATAATAAATTATATGACATATCCGATAAATATTAAAATAAATACTAAGTTATAAAACCATGCATACCGTAATAGGAATCTCTAATTGTCCCATTTGAAGGATTTCTCTCATGAACCTCAAAACGAAGTACTCGCAGTCTATGCCATTACGCTGACGAGGGCACTACACATAGACAAACAAATAAGAAATAATATATAGATGTTTTGTGTTATCAAGTAGCATCACTAATAAGCAATATTGTGAAAATTAATATACCTCCACTTTGACCCATGTAATATTGGTTGATCTAGCCCGTGCTACTCGAGTCTCTCTTTGTGCACGGTATAGTAGTATAGCTCTATAAAAAATAAACGTAAACTTAGAACAATGTCACAGAAATAATTAAATATACAAATACACACGAATATTTCGAACAATCTCACTTACGTGTCAACCACATCCTTCATATTCTGATATGTGGACCAATCAGTATCCAATGAATTAAGATAATATACCACTTCTGTTATAGGATTAATGGCAACCAACAACCAGTGTCCACTGTAAAATATAACAAAAGTTTAGATGGATAATTTCTACGTAAAAGATACAAATTAAAGATTAGAATGAAATTAGAATGAAAATCTTACCCGTTTCCAGTATTATACGGTAAAAGAAACATACTTTCGGTGTTGTTGGCCATAAATCGCTCAAGTAAGTGGTCTCTTACTTCAATTGCATTCATACCAATTCTCGGTGCATTAACAAGGCTGCAAGAGAAGAAACGGAATCTGTTTGACAATTCCGTCCCCCGTATGAATTTTTCATACAGGCACCTTAAATAAAAACATAATAAACATTAGACTATTTTCATTGAAATGTGTAAATAAATTGTTCAACTAAATAAATAATAGATTGATTGGAGTACCAGATGTATGAATGCATAACACCGATGCCTAATTCAGTATGCTTGAATATCTGCTCCATGTCCTCTTTTCCGATTATCTCGGAATGCGGAAATCCAAAAACACCTTCGACCATTTATATTTGACAAATAGCACCATCCATCAAATCTGACATTGTCATAAGTGTTTCTAGACACGACTGAAAGCGAGCTCTTTTTTCCTGCACAGTCCTTGTAGGAGCTTTTTTCATGCCGGTCTGTTGTGAAGCATGAGCAGGAACCTAACAATCATATAAGTTAGGTAAAGTAGAAAATCATGAAAATTTTGAATTCGGATAATAGAATAACACTTAAAAGCTACATCTCTGTGTGATTCAACAGACTCGTTTTGCTGAAAAACCCCTTTATTCTTAGCTGCGGGTTTTGTAGGAGTCTAACATTACCATGTAAAAAAAATGTAAGTAATGGTTCAGAATGATTTTCATAATCGTTCAGAATTGACATTTGAATACTAAGAGATTCGTAATGGTTTTCAACATACCTCATCACCTATGGAAATGAGGTCTAACGGCAATGCAACAAACGAACCTATTGCATCCCGCAGCAATGTAACCTTTGAAACCGAGTCAGGTATGGCTAGTACCGCATCCGTATCTAAAGCGATATCAACCGACACTTTCAAATATCCATTAGGGAGTGGTTGATGGTGAAGTAACGCTCCCACAAGGTTATACACTTTTCGCTTGCCAACCATGCGATAAGTCGGTAACGACAAATACAGCTGGCAAGATGAAATGCCCTGAAGCAATAATAAATATGTAACTGTTAATATGTATAAAGGTCAATTAAAATAAATGTGTTAATTTAATTAAAATAAATATGTGCTAATTACCTCGGGAATTTTATTTGGAGAATTGATACTAGCTTTGTCACTAGTATCTTTCAAATCGGAACCATGCTTTTCCGCCTCATATCTCTCTTTATCCTGTTGCAATTCACGGACTTGCGCTTGTAGTGCCATCAAAGTTTGTATGACTTCTTGGTTGTTGGGATTTTTTCTCTTTGGTTGCTTATATAGGGAAGATGGAGTCACACCAAATCCTTTACCTCTCACCCGACCGGGATACTCAGGAACATTTAGTACTCGACTAAGAATGCTCCTACAATCATCCTCATCTGTGGGAAAGGATTTAGATAGATTCTCCTGAAATTCATTGACAAATCGAAAATTATTAGTGGGGATTAAAAATTAATTATATTTTAATAAAATTTCGATTAACATTGAGACATAATGTTATACTTACAAATTCGTCATAAACATGCTGAACATCTTCTCTAACAGCTCCTTCCTTACCCACGCGAGCTTCCTTCCATAAAACATGGTCCGGAAGTGATGATTCTTCACTTTTAGACTCTTCTAACTACACATTTAGTTAAATAATAAGTTCATCAATTATAACACAATAATACAATTAATAAAATCATAGCATTCATATATACTTACCAATTTTTGTTGTAACCGTGCATATCCCAAACGCCCTTTTCTATATGGATACGCGGGTTTTGATGCTCTTTCGCGATTAATGGCACTCAATTTCTGGATAAAAATTTTTAAGTCATATCAAAACAAACTAAGGAAACAAATATATAATACAATCAATAGACATGACAAGATAACATTACATTGAATTCTTCAATTTTCCGTTTGTCTACAAAAATGCCCAATTCTTCCGGTGTAATCACATCCGCATACAACGGTGGAAGTTCTGCTTCAACAAAAATTTTGTCCTCATCCCTAAGATATTTGTTTGATAATAAGGCTCTAAACCCTCCGTGTCTCTTTCCGGCCAATTGAAGACAATACTTTTTCCGGCTTTCTTCAATATTAAAGGACCTCTACGAAAAAACATACACATATAAACATAAAGTGTGTTAGTATAAGTAAATTAAAGACAATACTTAATCGTCAACAAAAATCTAATAACATCAATCATATTTGGTAAGTACCTGTATCTCAGTCCATATCTTTTCTTTACCGGCATCCAACGATTTACTCCTCCAATTATCACTAGTGATTGGAATGTGATGACGGACAAGTGAACCAATGTATGAAGACAACATTGAACCGTTAGGCTCAACTAGTTGGTTCTCGTCACTCCAATGTACATCAAATTTCGTCCCTTTATCTCTAGCGCGGATGATTGACTTCATAATGGTTTTTCCTCGTTTTATTTCATGTTCTACTTTCGAAGCTTCATTCTGAGCTTCATGTGTATCATGTGTCTTGTGCGTATCTTCCTGGTTACTAGACATTTTACCTGTAAGAAAGAAAAAAACAAAAATTAAATGACAAAATAAGTTTACTCCACACAGACACACACTGTCCTATTTCTTCTTCTCTCTCAACTCATTTTCATGAAAGGGAATTCAGTGAAAGTGATACCATAACTTGCATTGCAGACAAACAAATACAAATAGGAACATAGAGGTGCTAAAGATGACAGACTAAAAGAAAAAGGTAATAACTAGCACTTCTGCTATTACAGTTAACACAGAGAACTGCTGCTACAGTTTGCATTTCACAACATAGCAATCTATACAGATTGTAGCAAGGGATGTTCCTAGACAACCACACTAATAATTATTTCACATTATTTTATCTAAACTCCATATAACTTCCAATAACTTCACTAAAACACAAAATGTCCCACTGTGGTTTTGTACCAAGAACTACAATTAACATGAAGATAACTTCTCTAATGTCTAAAAGGTACCCTTTACATAAACTAACTACAAAATATTAATTCTATAACATGCTTATCCAGAAAAAATAAACCATTTAAGTTACAAACGGTTAGTACTAGTAGATTAACATATGCACCCTTATTAACATACCAAGTATAACACCAGAGGAAAAGTTCAAGAAAACACATAACCAATAACCTCTTCTTCGTTTCGTCTTCAATGGCAGTGAAACTTCACATCTGACAATGGCAGTGAAACTTCACGTCTGACAATGGCAAGAACAACAATGAAACTTCACGAAAGCAATGGCAGAGAAGAACGACGGCAATGGCGAATGGGTTTCAGCAAGGGTTTTCTAAAACGCGGGGTCGAGAGAAGAATATGAATAAAAGTTTCAGAAAATGAAATGAAATGTAACCATTATTTTAATTCATAAATTACCTTAGAGGGCGCTTTCCTTATAAAGCGCTTTCTAAAGTTGGAGAATTTAATTACCTTAGAGGGAACTTTCCTAAAAGCGCTTTCTAAGGTTAACCTTTAGACAACGCTTTTATAAAGCGCTTTCTAAAGTTGGAGAATTTAATTACCTTAGAGGGCGCTTTCCTAAAAGCGCTTTCTAAGGTTAACCTTTAGACAGCGCTTTTCTAAAGCGCTTTCTAAGGTGGCTACCATTTAGGGCATTTAACAGCGCTTTTGGAAAGCGCTTTCTAAAGGCTAGCTATTACAGCGCTTTTTTTTAGCGAAATTTTTTAAAGACCTATAGTAGCGCTTTGTCTAAAAAGCGCTGTCTTTGTTGCGCTGTCTATGTCCAGTTTTGGCGTAGTGACAATTAATCACATAGAACTAAGTTTAATAATGATTCAAAATAATGTTATCTTTACTGTTATCTTAAATAAAAATAATTATTCCATTTCTTAAGGAAACCCTCAATCCCTTCCACTAAATATATATTACACAAGCAAATCCCAAACATTCCAAGAAACCTACTAAGAATATAGGATATGGATTTGGGATCAACTAACCATATTCAAACTAAGAATATAGGATATGGATTTGGGATCAATTAACCATATTCAAACTAAGTTTAACAAAAATGGGTTTACATAATCAAACTATAAGTAAATCACAATGTGTATGGATTTGGGATCAATTAACCATATTATAAGGATTCTTTTATCCTTACTATCATTCATTTATATTTTACTAGTCCATCATCCAATATTAATAAGAAAGATAAATTTACCATTATAATCTATGAATTTTTAAAAATACGTTCAATTATTCCAAACATTTACCATAATTTAAGTAAATATCGTCAATGTAATACGAGAGTGTAGCGGGAAAATTTGAGATTAAGCTATTGATTAACTTAACTCATAAAGTAAGATTCGCCATCACACTTTTATTTTTTCAAAGGAATGGAGAAAAGAATGAACAAAATCCAAAGAAGTTTTAAAACAAAAGTAATAAAAACACAAACAAGGGTAAGAGGGTTGGTTATATAATGGGAAGGTATTAGCACTTAAAACATCTATAATACTCTATAGGAACCTCTTGAAAATCTATGTTTGACTTAAAAGGGTTGTTTGCAAAAGATTGTGAGGATGAGAAGCGAAGTATTTTATTAGGATTTTTGTGTTTGAAAAGACTTCCTGAGCCTCGTGCCTACGTACCCCCAAAGTACAAAGGAGGATCAAAACCTCATCGTTCATGGTAAAAATAACAAAAGAGATTTGTTTTGATTAATTTTAAATTGGAAGACAAGTTGTCATTTTAAGAAGAACACTCAACTAGTCACCCACAAGTGTATGAAAGTGGAACATTGCATCACTATTGAGAAGGACTCCAACTTGGATTAAAATCAACAAGTATACCACTAGCTCTCTCAAGTGCAAAAGAATCAACACTAAACATAAATATGAAGATAAGAGAATTACATCTCAATTGTAAAAATGACTCGTGTCTAAACCTTAAGAAAAAGTTAAAAGGAAAAGTGCACAAAACGCACAAAATGGTTTGAATGAGTTAAGTATTTTTTAAGTATTTTGAAAATGGTCTTGATACGCATAAGATTGATTAGCACTTTATTCAAGAAAAGAGTTTGAAAATTGTTGGTTCTTGGATTGGCTAGAATTTTGGTAAAACAAAGTTGATGTCACATGGGTGATGTCTTAACATTGAGTCTTAACATTGGTTTATGTTAAGTATTTATCTTGTTGTAGTTATGAAGTCTGATGTCACATGCGATGTCATGACATCAGATATGCAGATCAGTAAAACATCAGGTCTGAGATGTTTTTAGGGTTAAGCGTTTTAGCTGGAATTTGGGAAAGCTGGCAGAGTAATTGGATGCGAATATCTTGGAGGAGATATTTTTTGTTACAAATAGATTTGATGCAGATTTGTAGGAGTGTTTAAAGGCTGAATATTTAAGAAGATTTTGAGAGAGAAAATCTGTCGAAGATTCAGTTTTAAATAACAAATCAGGTCAGATATTGTAGCAGGTCCAAGACCAAATCAAATAGCTATTTAAAGCGCATCAATCCTTTGAAGAAAGTACAGAAGAGAGAGAACATAGACTGAGGGTCATTCATTGTATTTGTACAAGTTTTTGTAAGCCATTCTAGGTTGAATTGGTGAGTTGGAAAGTGTACTCTCTTAGAGCTGTGAAGCAAGAGAGTGTTGTTACTTGATCAAAGCTTGTAAGCAGGATCAAGGTGTTTCTCAAAGTGTGATCTTTGATGTGTTTTAGGAAGTGAGGTGTGTTCTCATACCTAAGTGGTCTCTTAGGTAGAAAGTACATGAGGTAGAGATTAAGTTTAGGAGATGTCAACTGGGTTGTTGAGTCTGTAAATTAATTCTACTGATAGTGAAATTCCTTCCTGGCTTGGTAGCCCCCAGACGTAGGTAGTTAGACCGAACTGGGTGAACAATTCTTTGTGTACTCTTCTGCTGTTTTACTTTGTCCATTGCAGAGTGCGTTGTTGTGACATCACACGTAACATCACATATCTGGTACCAAAATTTCAATTGGTATCAGAGCAGGCATCCTGCTCTGCATCTGGGTGAGATCTAGGGCTGATACTTTCTAGTAAAGATGGACAAGGAGGTTGGTGGATTTGTGAATAAACACCCTATTTTGGATGGCTCTAATTATGATTATTGGAAGCCAAGGATGATTACCTTTTTGAAATCCTTGGACAGCAGGGCTTGGAAGGCTATCATAAAAGAATGGAAGACCCCTGTTGTTGTTGAGAAAGATGATGCTGGGAAAGAAAAAGAAGGCAGCTCAAAACTGAAACCTGAAGAAGAATGGACCAAGGAAGAAGATGGGCTTGCCCTTGGTAATTCCAAAGCCTTAAATACTATTTTCAATGGAGTTGATAAGAACATATTCAGGTTGATCAATACCTGTGAAGTTGCCAAGGAAGCTTGGGACATCTTGAAGACTACTCATGAAGGAACTTCAAAGGTTAAGATGTCAAGACTTCAACTTCTGACATCAAAGTTTGAAAGTCTAAAGATGAAGGAAGATGAAACTATTCATGAATTTCATTTGAGTATTCTTGAGCTGTCCAATGCCTCTAATGCTCTTGGAGAAAAGATGACTGAAGAAAAGCTGGTGAGGAAAATCCTTAGGTCCCTTCCCAAGAGATATAAGATGACGGTGACTGCAATTGAGGAAGCTCAAGACATCAGCAAAATGAGAGTTGATGAGCTAATTAAATCTTTTCAAACCTTTGAGTTAGGGTTGAATGAAGAGGAACCTGAAAAGAAGACCAAGAGCATAGCCTTGGTATCTAATTCTCAAGAAGAAAAGAAAGGGAATGGTGCAGAATCTTAGGAGGAGCTATCTCAAGCTATTGCTATGCTGGGAAGACAGTTCAACAAAGTGTTCAAGAGAATGGATAGAAACTACAAACCCAATGCTAAGAACATCTCCTCTGACATCAACAAATCAAAAGAGAAGGATGAAGAGAAGACGGCTCAAGACAAAGGGATTCAATGCTTTGAGTGTGAAGGTTATGGACATGTCAAGAAAGAATGTCCTACATTCCTTAAGAAGCAGAAGAAGGGCATGACAGTTTCCTGGTCTGATATTGACAGTGAAAGTGAAGAAGAGTCAGCCAAACATGTCAAAGCTTTAACTGGAATAGTTGTTTCTGATGGTGATTCAAGGATGAGGAACTGACTTTTGAGGAGTTAGCAGCCTCCTATCATGAGTTATGCCTGAAGAGTACAGAAATCTGTCAAGAAAGTGAAAAACAGAAGAAACAGATTGTTTAACTTGAGACTGCTAAAGCTGATTTGGAAAATGAAGTCTTATTGGTCAAAGCTCATCTTGATCATATGACCAAAACCGTTAGGATACTGAACAGTGGTACAAACACACTTGATAAGATCCTTCAGACAGAAAAGGTTGCTGGAGATAAGTCAGGCATAGGATTTGTGGTTGAGGAAAAGGTATCTGCTGAAGCAAGCACTTCAGGAACCAAGAAGGAGATGTCTCAAATAATGTCTCAACATCACACAAAGAGACAGGATCCTAAACCTAAGCAGGTTACTCATCCACAACCTCAAAATGTTAGGAAGAGGCATGCTCATGGTCCTCATCAAAGGAAGGCACATGTTTCTGGAGCTAGGCAGTATATGCCTCCATAATATCATAAGAGCATGCAGGCTTCTAGGTTCAAACAGAACATGTTCCATCAGATGTCTCAACATCAAGGAAACATGCATGGCTATGGATATAATAATGTTGTGCCTTATTATTATGGAAGAAGGAAGCCTCATCACAATAGAAGACAGCCAAAAGGACAACATCCTTACCATAGAAGATAGTCAAACTATGGGAGAAGAAGACAACATTATGGATGGCAGCCACAACATTTTCAAGGTGGCAGGAAGTTTAACAACTTCAGAAAAGAAAGAGTAAGGTGCTTCTATTGTGGAAGATTTGGCCATATGCAATTTTCTTGCTTCAAGCTTCATGGTTATCCAAAGTCTATCCCTCAACCTAGACAGAAGGATAACAGGCCCAAGGCTGTTAAGCAGTGGGTTCCTAAAGAAGAGGTTAAGTGTCTATTGGATCACTTTTCAGATAGACACTCTGATAAGGATGGTTGGTACTTTGACAGTGGTTGTTCAAAGCACATGACTGGTTTCAAAAACCAATTGGTGGCTGTCAATTCTTGCTCCTCAATTGATGTTACTTTTAGAAATGGAGAGAAAGGGGTGGTAAAAGGTGTTGGAAAAGTGAAGGGTCATGACGGACCTGATCTTGACAATGTGTTACTTGTCAAAGGTTTGAGTGCTAACCTGATTAGCATAAGTCAGCTCTGTGATGATGGATATAGGGTCAGCTACACTAAGGATGAGTGTTTGATAACTAATGAGGAAAATGAGGTAGTTATGAAAGGAGTCAGATCCAGAGATAATTGCTATCAATGGGTACCTCAAGTGGACAGCTTATCTGGTGATGTTAAGGTTGATGTTGTAACATAAGATTGTGACAACAAGTGTGAAAGTCTGCTGAAAGGTCAATTAGGGTTAATTACTCTTAATGTGAATCCTTTTAAATTTTTAACAGGAAAGTTAATTTGGAGGGAGAAACTCATTGATTGGTCTTTAAGGGATACACAAAATCAGGCGCCATACCTTAGACCATCATTTTCTATTGTAGCAATATCACGTTTCATCAAAGCTCATATCTCCGGACTGTTCATCTCCTTCAACAAGAAGAATCATCTGTCTCTAAACCTATACTGCTTCAAGGGAGCCATGTCAAAACAGATGTCTTCTCCATCAACGAAATCTGCCTCACAAAGTTCCTCGCGAGATAAAGCTAGGGTTTCTACAGAAGAGGGGACTACAGAAGAAGCTTTGAATGTAGAACCCATCTCTATGATGCTCCCAGAGTCAGGTAAATCAAGACCTTCTAAACTTGTTTCAAAAAGGGCTGCGACTACCTTTAGAGATAATGAAACAAAGAAGCTTGTTACTAGTGTTCTATTTAGTGATAAAACAACACCTAGGACATCCACTTCTCAAACTGTTGAAGAAAAGTTTGATGTTGACAAGAGAATGGGTAATCTAGCTACCAAAATCCTGGATAAAGGTATACCTGTGAAAGGAATTTCTGTACCTTTGAATCAGATGCCTGCAGAAAAGGTAGACATGCAAGGAGTTGATTCAGATCTTCATAGACTTGCTATGTCTGTTATTGAAGATTCTGAAGTGGGAGTGGAAGAAGATGATGTGGATGAGGAAACTAATGTTAAGGCAGATGTTAGAACATCACCTGTTGAAACTACTCCTGGTGAAGAAAAGAATGAGGATGTGATCAATGTGGTTGATTTATCTGATGATGAAGTCATTGGAAATGTTGTTCCAAGTATTGCTAAGAGACTGAAGACAAGGAAAGGAAAGATTGTTGAATCCTCTCCAAAGAAGTCTTCTGAAGGCAAGAAGAAAATTGTTGTTGGTCCTAAAAAACCTTGGAGCAAGGTTGCTACATCCTCCAAAAAGAGGAAGATCAGGGAAGATTCTGATTCTGACTTTGATGTTGAGGATGATGTTCAAGACATCACTCCTGTGAGAAAGTCAATCTTGAAGAGAATTGCTAACAAGATACCTGATGTTCCAGTTGACAACATCTCTTTCCATTATGCAAGCAGTGCTTCCATGTGGAAATTTGTTTGTCAAAGAAGACTTGCTCTTGAAAGAGAAATTGGCAAAGAGGCTATGGAAATTAAAGAAGTCATATAGGTAATAAAGGTTGCTGGACTGATGAAGGCCGTGTGTGGGTTCTCCAAGTGTTATGACAGTCTGGTTAAGGAATTCATGGTCAACATTCCTATAAATATCTCTGACAAAAGGAGTGGAGATTTCATGAAGGTGTTTGTGAGAGGAAAATGTATTGGATTTTCTCCTGAGGTTATCAACAATTACCTAGGAAGAAAAGAAGAAGAGTTTACAGAGCTTGAAGTCACTGATAATGATGTCTGCAAGGAGATTACAGCTGGTCAGGTAAAGGTTTGGCCATTGAAAGGGAAGTTGAAGGCTAGTAAACTTAGCATCAAGTATGCCATTCTTCACAGAATTGGAGCAGCCAACTGGGTGCCAACAAACCACAAGACAACAATAGCTGTTGGATTGGGTAGGTTTATCTATGCTATTGGGAAGAAGATCAAGTTTGACTTTGGAAGCTACATCTTTGAGGAAGTGGTGAAACATGCTGAAACAAATGCTATCAAGTTACCTATAGCATTCCCATCCCTTGTTTGTGGAATCATCTTGGAGCAACATCCTGAAACTTTAACAAGGTCAGATATAGCTTGCAAGAGGGAGTCGGCCTTGTCCTTGCATCCCAAGTTATTTGCTGGACATCATGTTCCAGACATTGTTGTAAATCAGATGCTGGTGGCAAAAAGAGTACCAAGGCTGAATTACTTGAAGAACTGAAGGCCACTTGCAAAGATCTTGATGAGGTCATTAGTACCAGCACAACAAGAAAGATGAAGATATAACTGCTGATAAAATCCCTGGAACAAGGTGATGGTGATAAAGGTGCTAATGTCAGTACTGAAAATTCAGAAACTGAAGATGATGAAGATGGGGCCAGCTCTGATGAAGACTAATTTCCTCACTGCTTTTTCTAGATAGTAGTTTAGTTTTATTTTTTTTGCTGTGCCTAATATGTAATTTGAATATTGTGCCTGTTTATGCACTATTTATGTTTTTATGCTCTATGATTTGTCTTGTCTTGCATGCTGACTTTAGACTGACAATGAGAGCTAGCTTAGTACTAACTGGTAGTTAGTAGGTGGTTGTCAAATTATGGCTAAAAAGGGGGAGAGTTAGCCAAGTTAGCCAAGCCAAGGTGGGAAAGGTGGGGTTGTGAATCCTGTTTCTGATGTGCTGCAGAAGTTGAGGGGGAGTTTGTGCAGTTGTGTGCAGCTGGAAGATGATTCTGGTTTTGAGGGGGAGCTTGACCCTTTGCTGAGCTGATGAAGTATGTGCAGCATTTTGAAGTAGGAGCTGTTTTGAGAAAGTACTGCTAACTGCTAGGAGCTTTTAACTGTTTTAAACTGTGTTAAAATTTTTTCCGCTGCTGAAGTCTCTGATGTTGTAGTGATTGTTTTAGCCAAAATTAGCCAAAGGGGGAGATTGTTGGTTCTTGGATTGGCTAGAACTTTGGTAAAACAAAGTTGATGTCACATGGGTGATGTCTTAACATTGAGTCTTAACATTGGTTTATGTTAAGTATTTATCTTGTTGTAGTTATGAAGTCTGATGTCACATGCGATGTCATGACATCAGATATGCAGATCAGTAAAACATCAGGTCTGAGATGTTTTTAGGGTTAAGCGTTTTAGCTGGAATTTGGGAAAGCTGGCAGAGTAATTGGATGCGAATATCTTGGAGGAGATATTTTCTGTTACAAATAGATTTGATGCAGATTTGTAGGAGTGTTTAAAGGCTGAAGATTTAAGAAGATTTTGAGAGAGAAAATATGTCGAAGATTCAGTTTTAAATAACAAATCAGGTCAGATATTGTAGCAGGTCCAAGACCAGATCAAATATCTATTTAAAGCGCATCAATCCTTTGAAGAAAGTACAGAAGAGAGAGAACATAGACTGAGGGTCATTCATTGTATTTGTACGTGTTTTTGTAAGCCATTCTAGGTTGAATTGGTGAGTTGGAAAGTGTACTCTCTTAGAGCTGTGAAGAAAGAGAGTGTTGTTACTTGATCAAAGCTTGTAAGCAGGATCAAGGTGTTTCTCAAAGTGTGATCTTTGATGTGTTTTAGGAAGTGAAGTGTGTTCTCATACCTAACTGGTCTCTTAGGTAGAAAGTTCATTAGGTAGAGATTAAGTTTAGGAGATGTCAACTGGTTTGTTGAGTCTGTAAATTAATTCTACTGATAGTGAAATTCCTTCCTGGCTTGGTAGCCCCCAGACATAGGTAGTTAGACCGAACTGGGTGAACAATTCTTTGTGTACTCTTCTGCTATTTTACTTTGTCCATTGCAGAGTGTGTTGTTGTGACATCACACGTAACATCACATATCTGGTACCAGAATTTCAAAAATCACTTGACAAAATCAAGGTTTATTATGAAAGAGGTTCAAGTTTAAAACAAGAAGGTTTTTAAAAAGGGAGAAGATTTTGAAAATCTAAAAAGGGGAGGAGATGAAGAGACTACCCTAAAGCATTAAAATAAAAGCTAAGGAATTAAAGATCTAACCAAGATACCAAGCTATCCCCAACCTTTGGATTCAAACAAATAAAAAACCAGAAAAGAAGAGTAATAACCAAGTATCAGATGAAAACAAGGTATCCAAGCCAAATCTTCATAAGAGGTCATCTAAAGGTCAAGGTACTAGATGAATTCCCAAGTTCTCAGGTCACAACTCCAAAGCATAGGATCAAGAACCTAATTCTAAGTCCAATAAGTCCAACATCCAAGCAAGGGATAGTAACCAAAACGTCTAAGGATGCATTAAGTCTTTTAATGGTTTAAGTTTTTATTATTGTCTTAAAGAAAGGAAAAAGAAAGTCCAAGTGGACAAAGAGAAAAAAAAATCATAAATATAACAATAGCAATATGATATGTAATGGCAATGATAGAGCAAATATATATGGTGCAAGAAAGTAAATGACATAAAGATAAATGTGCGTAAAAGTAAATGACATAAAAATAAATGTTAGCACAATTATATGGTTAATGTTACTGTTAGAATCAATAATCCGATTTTGGACAAATTTAGCGTTATGTTAAGCAATCATAGCATAATCTATAAGGAAGATTATACTATGGGAGGCTGGTCAATAAGAATTTATGTACCATACATGTTAGAGATGTGATATAGAGATCATACTCCTAAAACATGTAGCACAAGTCAAAACAAGGTGGATCAAGACCTAAGTCAAGGAAAGATGAATCCATTACATCAATCAATCCATCATGGTACTTAGGACAAACTTATGCATCAATCCAAAGTACCTCAATTGATCAATGATCAATCAAATGGTAGATTTAAAATGATAAAAGTTCATCAAACACCACTCAAGATCTCATGAACAAGATAGCCTACACATCCTATAATTGATTAAGAGGAAAGGTGAAAAGGAAAAAGAAAGGGATGAAGATAGAAAGAGGTACAAAAAAGAAAGCAAACCAAATTGGATCAAAGGATTTAATCAAGTTATCATCAAAATCAATCATCCATTTTGGTGGATTAGGGTTTTAACCCCATCAACACCCAAGATCCATTGAGTTTAATGAAACTTATGATCAAATCAACAAAGATCCAAGGGCAACAGAAGTCAACATAGGTCAAACAAATATAAAATGCAATAAAATGAAATAAAATGCATCAAAAAGATTTTTAAAATGATTTTAAAAGGGAAATAAAAGAGAAAATTCATAAAGTCCTTCAAATCACCAAATAAATAGCCAAGAAAATTATCGAAGGTCAGAAATAGAATAAAAAACACATGGAAATTTAAAACAGAAATTTTTTTAGCCAAATACCCCTATTTTTCAACAAAATTCCCTAAATACCCTAGTTTTCAAAAAAATTCCCAAACTACCCCACTTAGGGTTTGGGATTACACAAGGCCGCCAGTCCCATTGGCGACCCCTCTTTAAGGCAACAAGGTTGTCGCCAATTGAATTGGAGACAACTCATCAAGTCGCCAATTCAATTGGCGACCTAGTTCAAGGGACACAAGGAAGTTGCCAATTGATGTGGAGACTCCCTAGAAACGGAATTTATTTTCTATAACTAGAGGTGTTCAGCTCAGTTACTTCCACACTCATCGCACAACTTTGTTCTACTGATAAAATATATCGTCGTCGATGAGGAAAAGTCATCTTTTCCCGAGAGAAGCCACCGATCGACATGCTGTTTTGGAACATACAAAGTTTCAATCAACTTAAGAGGGAGCTAAATCGGTGGTTAGAGGGAGACATTGGTGAAGGAGAGAAAATCCGAAGTATCGAGAGACTTGATCGGCTGCGTGGATGGGTTCATGTGAAGACTGACAGAGCCCTAACGCCCAAACATCATACCCTAGCCAACACAATCAACCATCTCAACAACCTTATGGCTTTCAAACACCACTACCATTTCAACCTTTCACCAACGAATCCTTCACACCAATGTCCCCCTTCAATCGTCCAGGCCGCACACCAATCACCCCTTCATCACATCCAAACTACCCTGGCATGGGTCGCACGCTCAGTTTTAGTCCCCAAGACTTCACGAGAATGCAAGACATCCTAAGGGAATTATCAGATGAAGAAAGATGAAAGAGACTTTTAGAAATTATTTTCACAATTTTCGGATTAAAAATGAAATTATTATGAATTTTAGAAGTTAAAAGCAATTTAAATGAAAAAGGAAAAAGAAATAATTCTGAAAAAATAAGGAGCGTTGGATCTGTACTCATTAATTGACGTGGCAGATGCAACACATCTCATTTGATGGAGCATGGTGGAATTTAAGAGAAAAAGCACATCAGATCCACAAATTAACGCAACCATCAGATCTAAGTGAAAAAGCCAATGTATGTGCATACGAAGGTCTAGATGATAGGAAACATCGTGGTCCTTAAATGAAATAAAGATTCTGATCAGATTTAAACTTAAACAAACTCAGGCCACCATTATAACACTTCGTTTATCTTCTCCGGTGATTTGCTCACCAGAGTTTGCTAAATGGAAATGTTAGGACACAAGACCACTGTCATACCCCCAAATTTTGACCACCAAGATTGCCCATCATTGTGTAAGTCATCAATCTCCTCAAAGATGAGTAAGTATTGACCATAGTCAAGAATTAGGGTTCTTAACCCTCTCAGAGCACTTAGACAAAGGACCAATCAAGGAATGACATGATCTTCAACTTGTCTAGCCTCTCAAATACCCACAAAGGACCAAGAGGACTCCCACATCAAGAATCAAGCACAAGGTTACAACATTCCAAGTGGATTAAGCTTCAAGATCGCCAATGTCACCAAATTAGGGTTTTGGTCGACCAGGGCCTCCAGATGAAAATTTTCCTCTGGGCATGAGCCAATGCTTCAAAACAGGACCTAAAATACTCAAAGGGACCTCATGGACCTAATTATCAAGTCAATTTAACCTCAGGGGATGCATACATCAAAAATCAAGAATTAGGGTTTCTTGACCTAATTCACCCCTAAATTGATTTCTGGGACAAGACATGAGCCAAGACCTCAAGACATGATTTTAGGGCCTCAAATATACCACATTGATCCATTTTAAACAATGGATTGATTCAAGAAGCTTGATTCACAAGTTTCATTTTCATCTGGACCACAATTAGGGTTTCGCGGGAAAAGTCAACTGTACCTTCGACTTTTGGTCAAGACATGCTCCCAAACTTTGGGACATGATTCTATACACCCTATAACACCTATGTAACATACCCATTAGGTTTGATTTAGGTCAAGGACTTGATTTCACCAAGGATCACACAGTTTGGAATTCATCTGATAAAAAGTCAACCGTGCACAAAGTTAAGTTTGACTTTTTTAGATTTTTCACAATTATGGTTCTTTGACCCTAAAACAATGATAATATGTGATTTGAAACATCATTCATCAAGAAAAATCAAAGAAAGTGGGATAACTTTTAAAAGGGGTAACCATAAAACTTAGAATTTTTCTAAGTTATGGAACAAAGTGGCTAGGGTACCAACTTCCAAGGATCATAACTTGAGATCCAAGCAACCATTTTGAATGATCCAAAGATAGATTTGTAGCTCTCATGGCATACTTTAAAAGTGTCAACTACACCGCATACCAATTCCTCATGGATTTTTAGTTATGGAGTGATCAAAGTGGTTGAAAACCCAAAAATGACATTTTTCCAACACTTAGTGAAGTTTTCACTAAGTCAGAATCTGCCTTATTTTTTCCCAAAAGTATAGGCATTTTTCATTGTAATTCAAGTTGGATCAAAACCAAAGTTGGACATCATATTGAAATAGGATACACCAGCTTTCCAAATTGTCCAAGAACTCCATCAAATTCCATCTGAGCTAAGAGATGTGATGACTACAACATGCCATGAGGCAAACTGGCATGCAAGACAGGTCTGTGCATCATGGCTCGATTTGATCAATTTGATCAACTCCAAGCCTTGTCACCATTTTGGACACATTTGAGGATAAAACAAAATTGGAATGATCTGATCCCCAAGCATCTCAAGTCCAAGGAGCTACATTAGCCATAACAAACCTATAAAGCCTAAAGGGGACAAGATTCCAATTTTGTTTCCAAGCCTTCAATGGATGCACCAAGGTGGCATGAATTGAGCCTCTTCCAACTGAATTCAGTCAAGGCTTATCCAAGAACTAGGGAACCACAACTCTGTGCTCTAACCTCTAGTCAATGGCTAGAGGAGACTAATGATTCCTTTGGATGAAACTTAGCCAACAGCCTGTATCAGTTGCCATTCACTATTTCTGCCAAAACAAACTTGACACACTATAAATAGAGCTCATTTGTGTTCAGTTTAAGTACACTAAAGCACAACAACATATGCTTTCCTCAAAACCCCCACTTTCACTCCAATTTTGCCTTCCAAAGCAATTCACTATCGGGTTTTGAGTTTGGGAACAATTCCAATCAAACTAATCACTCACACACCTCATAAACATCATATGCGAGCTGATCAAACTCTCATTTGTGACCTGAAACACAGAAATCACAAAGTCACCTCTCAAAATCTCAAAACTTGACTGTTTTGCATTTTTCAAGCCATGTCTTGATTCAGTCACTTTCAAAACTAGATAAAACCTCAAACACACTCCAAATATCACCCTTGAACTGTCCCAAGTGGTTTCCCCCATCTAGAACGCCATTTGAGAGAGTTGTCATTTTGGCCACTTTTGCCCCTTTTGCAAGAAAGAGCTCAAACTTGTTCCTGAAGATTCCAGCTGTTGGTGATCATTCTAAAAGCTTATAAGGGATCATTTGAGAGTGTCTAAAGCATCAAACCACTTCTAGAACAAGGCACTTGGTAGATTGCACAAAAGCTCCAAAAGAGGTAAGCCTCACACTTTGAACTTTCTCAAATATGCATTGTTTTGAAGTCCCACTGATCATAAACCTCTCATACATGTTATATATGTTGTGTTTGCATTAATTTATCATGTAATTCTGGCCTATATCATGAGGTAGCACAAAAAATGCAATGATAGCCCTATTTCAAAACCACTATCGGTTTTTAAAATGGGGACCTGATCTAAAAAAACTACCACCACCATTGGATTCCTTGTGAAATTCTAGGCAGGATAGACCTAAATTTTGTCCTAATCCATAGAGAAATGAGGAAGTTACAAGCTTCACGTTTTTGGCCCAAAAGCTGGCTTGCCTTGCCTTGCCCAGGCCTAAAAATCAAGCATGCCTCATGTATTTGTGGGGTGGTTTTGATACACGGATGTATCACCACCCCAGTGGTAGAAGGCGCGCGTTGCACCAAGGAGGTCTGGGGTTCGAATCCCCCTCGCCCTAGACCCGTTTTTTAGTATTTTTTTCCAATTATTTTGAATATTTGTCATATTATTATTAATGTTTTGGAAAATTAATTTCTCTCTAATTTTTAATTATTTTTTATTGGTTCTTTTTGCAAAAAATCACAAAAATGTTAAAATATTTTATTCCATGAAAATTTTACAAAAGTATTATTCATTTCATATATTTGGTATTTTTGTGAAGAATTACATTTTATTTGTTGAAAAAACATTAAAAATATTTTCTTTCTCTTGGTTTTGCAAAGTTCAAATGATTTCAAATCATCCCATGATCAAAGCATGATTTTTCAAGTATAAATCCAAGTTCACAACTTCTTTTCACCTATTTGATTATTTTAATTGAATTTTTATTCAATTAAAATACATTTAGAAACCAAAAATTAGGGTTTTGATCATTACCACCCTATCAAACTTTTCCAAACACTCATGGGCCTCTAATAGAGTGTAAGACCCAATCCCTCTTTAAAACTAAAATAGGTTGGGCCTCAGTCATTGTATAAGAACCATTGTGTTTTCAAAAACTTCGGCTTGATGCCATTTTCAAACAAAAAAACTTGGGCCTCTCCTCAAGCTACAAGCCCCATTCCTTTTTCTCAAAACTCTTTGGGCCTCTAATAGAGTGTAAGACCCAATCCCTTTTTAACCAAAATCATTTTGGGCCTCAGATATTGTATAAGTCCCTCTGCGTTAAAAAGTTTCGGCGCGATCGCCATTTCAAAACGAAAAATCATTTGGGCCTCCTCTCGTGTTGTAAGTCCCATTTCTTTTCATTAAATAAACTTTTGGGCCTATAAGATAGTGTAAGACCCATCTCTTTGTACAAAAAACCTTTTTTGGGCCTCAGCCACTTGTACAAATCCCTGTACAAATTCAAAACAACGGTGTAATCACTGTTGAAATTTGGGCCTCTCCTTGAGCTGTAAGCCCCAACCTTTGTTCAAAATACTTTCTCCCTTTGATTTTGAATTCAAATATACCGCTGTTATTTAAACTTTCTTTGTTGAACAAACTAACAAAACAGCATGGAAGCTCTACAACGGGTAAGTGATTACTTGCTTTCTTTATCAGTTTTCATATATATAACTGTATTGTGGGAAGAGGTGCATGGTTAGTCTTCTTTCATACCTTTTAAATACTTGTCATATATCAACTGTATATATACTAGTATAGTTATTCAAAGTTTTTCCCCGACAACTACGTCCAGTACTAGGTAAAGCCAAGTTGGTCACTCTTTAATACGGTCAAAACTAGATCCCCATAGGATTACCAGATACAGTCTTACCTTCTCTTGGGGTTAAACAATATGGAACAAAGAGAAAGGCAGTATTCTCGGTGAACCTTTTCTCAGACTGTGACCCCTAGAAATTGTCAAAGAAATTCTATTCCCCCAGAGATGAATTATTTTCGGTGAAACTTCTCTTGAATTTCTTCAAACCTCAGAACTGTTCACTAAACGAATTATTCTCGGTGAAACTTTTCTTGAACATTCTTTGGTTTGGTCCCACGGGCTTCTTAAAAGCATTAAGTCTTCGAACTGCTCACCGGATGATCTATTCTTGGTGAATAGCATCTCTTGACCTTTCTTAGATTTGGTCCCACAGGCTTCCTAAAAGCATCTACGCCTTCTCTTGGGCTTCGTACAAATTGTCCCGACGGCTTCTTAAAAGTTTCTTACGCCTTCTCTTAGGCTTCGTACAAATTGTCCGGACGACCTCTTAAAGGGTATAGGAACATAAATTAGTCATCTTGCGCTAGAGCAGTCTTTCCATTGAGTCTAATCTCAGACCAGTTTAAGGGTTGACCTTCATCCCTTAAGCATTTTGCCTCCTCTTGGGCATCGTAAAAAGACAAACCCGGTAGACTTGGATAATGTCCTACATACTTAAGTCTTAAAGACATTCTCAAGCTCCTTCGAAACTCTGAAGGAATCCTGATCAGTTGATCAATCTCCACCCGAGATAAAGAACCAATCGGTTTTAAAACTTATCTTAGATTTTCCCAGCCAGGGTCAAAAGGCCACAGCGTCATCAGAACCTCAAGATATCTGACACCTCAACTCTTCTGTATCGCCCTTAAGAGTTGATCCATCACTTTGGACCTGCACCGAGATCCCAAGGATCCCTAGCATAAGTTTAGGCTCCTCTTAGGCTTTATATAATGATTTTTCCTCAGCTTAGTCAGCCTCCTCTTGAGCTTTGTACAATGATTCTCCCCAGCGGAGCTCACACTTTCAGACTCTCTTGTTGAGACACACTTTTCAGACTCACTTGTTGAGTCACACTTTTCAGACTCTCTTGTTGAGTCACACTTTTTCGACTCTCTCGTTGAGTCAATCAAACTTTTCAGACTCTCTTGTTGAGTCAGACACCTTTTAGCCTCCGTCTTAGGCTTTGTACAAGACAGATATAAGCACTCTCTTGTTGAGTCAGATCCCTTTTGGCCTCCATCTTTGGCTTTGTACAAGATACCATATAAATTCCCAAAGCAGAGTCAACTGAACTACTCAGGAGTTCCAAATCTTGATAATGTGTTGCTTGTTAAAGGGTTGACTGCCAACTTGATTAGCATCAGTCAACTGTGTGATCAAGGGTTCAATGTCAACTTCACAAAATCTGAATGCTTAGTTACTAATGAGAAGAGTGAAGTGATCATGAAGGGAGTCAGATCTAAAGACAACTATTACTTATGGGTTCCTCAAGATTCTAGCTACTCCTCCATTTGTGCTCTTGCCAAGGAAGATGAAGTAAAACCGTGGCACCAAAAACTTGGCCATTTACATCTGAAAGGAATGAAGAAGATAATCTCCATGGAAACTGTCAGAGGAATTCCTAAGCTAAAGATTAAAGAAGGAAGGGTATGTGGTGAATGCCAGATTGGAAAGCAAACTAAGATGTCACACCAGAAGATTAAACATCTCACTACTTCAAAAGTGCTGGAACTCTTTCACATGGACTTGATGGGTCCTATGCAGGTGGAAAGCCTTGGGGGAAAGAAGTATGCTTATGTGGTGGTGGATGATTTTTCCAGATATACTTGGGTGAATTTTATAAGAGAAAAATCTGAAGCGTTCGATGTGTTCAAAGATCTTTGCCATAGACTCCAAAGAGAAAAGGATAGTAATATTATTAGAATCAGAAGTGATCATGGGAAGGAATTTGAAAATCACAAATTTGCTGAATTTTGTTCATCTGAAGGGATTGACTAGGAATTCTCTTCTCCCATTACTCCTCAGCAAAACGGAGTTGTGGAACGAAAGAATGGAACTATCCAGGAATCAGCTAGAGCTATGATCCATGCCAAAAAATTGCCTTACCATTTCAGTGCTGAAGCTATGAACACTGCTTGTTATGTTCATAATAGAGTGACCTTAAGAACAAGAACCACTACTACCTTTTATGAGATATGGAAGAGAAGAAAGCCTATTGTCAAATACATTCATGTGTTTGGAAGCAAATGCTATATCTTGGCAGATCGTGATCAAAGAAGAAAGATGGATCCAAACAGTGATGAAGGAATATTCTGGGGCAATTCTACTAATAGCAGAGCATATAGAGTCGTCAACTCCAGAACTAAAGCAATGATGGAGTCCATAAACGTTGTTATTGATGATTTGCATAAGGAGGCCGATGTCCTAAACGATGATGGAACATTCTTTGATATCTCTGCAGAAACTTCAGAGAATAATTCTTATCCTAATCCTACTGATGCTGAACATGAACCTGAACAAGTTAACAAGGGACCCTCTAGTAGAATTCAGAAAGACCATCCAAAAGAGCTTATCATAGGTGATATGAACTCAGGAGTTACTACTAGGTCAAGAGAAGCTGTTTCAAACTCATGTTTTGTGTCAAAGATTGAGCCCAAAAATGTTAAAGAAGCCTTAACTGATGAGTTTTGGATTAGTGCTATGCAAGAAGAACTAGGGCAATTCAAGAGGAATGAAGTTTGGGAACTGGTTCCAAGACTTGAAGGAACTAATGTGATTGGAACCAAGTGGATATACAAGAACAAATCTGATGAACAGGGAGTGGTCACTAGAAATAAAGCTAGGTTGGTTGCTCAAGGATATACCCAAGTTGAAGGGGTTGATTTTGATGAAACATTTGCTCCTGTGGCTAGGCTCGAATCCATAATATTACTCTTAGGTGTAGCTTGTATTCTGAAATTTAAGTTGTTTCAGATGGATGTTAAGAGTGCCTTCTTAAATGGATACTTGAATGAAGAAGTCTATGTTGAACAACCCAAGGGATTCATTGATCCAACCTTTCCTAATCATGTTTACAAGTTGAGAAAAGCTCTTTATGGATTGAAGTAAGCTCCAAGAGCTTGGTATGAAAGGCTCACTGAATACTTGGCTATGAATGGTTACAGAAAAGGTGGGATAGACAAGAAATTATTTGTTAAAGAAGAAGGAGGAAGGCTTATGATTGCTCAAATATATGTTGATGATATTGTGTTTGGTGGGATGTCAGAAGAGATGGTCAAACATTTTGTAAAGAAGATGCAGTCTGAATTTGAGACGAGTCTTATTGGTGAACTAAGCTACTTCCTTGGTCTGCAAGTCAAGCAAATGGAAGACTCCATATTTTTGTCTCAAAGTAAGTATGCCAAGAACATAGTCAAGAAGTTTGGAATGGAGAATGCTAGTCACAAGAGGACACCTGCACCTACTCATTTGAAGCTATCTAAAGATGATCAAGGTGTAAGTGTAGATCAGAGTCTTTACATAAGCATGATTGGTAGCCTGCTATATCTTACAGCTAGCAGACCTGACATCTCCTTTGCAGTAGGAGTTTGTGCTAGATATCAAGCTGAGCCAAAAGTCAGCCATATAAATCAGGTGAAAAGAATTCTGAAGTATATAAATGGTACAAGTGATTATGGTATGATGTACAGTCATGGATCAGGGTTGATGCTGAGTGGATATTGTGATGCTGACTGGGCAGGAAGTGCTGATGACAGAAAGAGCGCATCAGGTGGCTGTTTCTTCTTAGGGGACAATCTTATCTCTTGGTTTAGCAGGAAGCAAAATTCTGTGTCATTATCTACTGCTGAGGCTGAGTACATAGCAGCAGGAAGTAGTTGTTCTCAGCTGGTGTGGATGAAACAAATGCTGACTGAGTACAATGTCAAGCAGGATGTCATGACATTATACTGTGATAACCTGAGTGCTATCAACATATCCAAGAATCCTATTCAACACAGCAGGACTAAGCACATTGATATACGCCATCACTTCATCAAAGATCTTGTGGAAGACAAGGTGGTTACTTTGGAACATATTACCACTGAAAGGCAATTAGCTGATATCTTTACTAAGGCTTTAGATGCAAATCAAATTGAAAATTTAAGAGGCAAACTAGGGATTTGTATATATGAGGATTCGTAGGTAATCACTTCACTGTGCTGAGTGTAGTTTTGTAGTTTGACTCTCTGTGCAGCTAGGTTTCTTGGTTTTCTTTGCTGGTTTTCTCTGCTCCTTGGCTTAAGGGGGAGTTTCTGGTTGGTTTGTCTATCTTTGTTCTGATTGTACTTTTGGCTATTAGATTGGTTGTTCTAGGTCTTATTTTGATATGGTTTGTCTAAATTATGGCTAAAAAGGGGGAGAGTAGTAGCTTTGTGTGCTGCTATTTGTTTCGGGTTTAGTGGTGTTGCCGTGAGCTGTGTGCTATTGGTTGGTTGTGAGCTGTGTGCTGTTGGTTGGTTCTGTTTCTGTGGTTGTTTCTGTGGTTTTTCTGTTTGGTTTTTTTTGTGCTGGTATGTCAGTTTTCTGCTAGGGGGAGCTTCAGTGTTTTTGTTTGGAGTGTTAGATGTGCTTATGCTGCAGGGATCTCTGTTTTGTGTTGATGCTCAAATGTTGTTTTAGCCAAAATTTGCCAAAGGGGGAGATTGTTAGTTCTGAATTGGCAAGCAATTTTGCTAAAACATCCTGTTACATCAAGATGTTATGCTTGATGTTTAAACATGTGTTTCTAACATTCTGCAGGTTATGAATTTTAGTGTTGTAGGATTGTGTGCATGATGTCAAGCACGATGTCTTAACATCTGTTGACAGAACATCCTGTTCAGTTGTGTTGGTTTATTGCTGCGTATTATTTAAACTCTGTCGCGTGTTTACACTCGGTGATTGGCGAGCGTATTTGGCGACATGTCATATTTGTTGTTGCGCATTCCTTTTTGGGAAAATAGTTTGTTGCCTTTTTTAGTGGAAAATGAATTGGAAATTTTATTGCATTGATTGAGATTAATTCGGTGTTGCGCCAGCTGAAGCCCTAGAAGATTATTTCCTTATAAGAAGTGTGTAACCTGATTTACAAGCGGGGAGAGAGAGTATCATTTGTGACGGCTTTATTTCTTGGTTTAGGGTTGTTGTGTCGTTTTGTTAATGGTTTTGATTGTGAGCCATTCACTCATCGCTTTGATGTTTTTAATTGGACTGATTTTTATTGAGTTGTATGTTGTCCTCTCCAAGCTTTTAAGCTTGAGTGTTTGTTCTTGATCGAAGCTTTTAAGCAAAGATCAAGTTGTGTCTTTGAAGTGTGATCTTCTCTTTTATTACTTTTATATTGTTATCACTGCTGTGATTGAGGGGTAGTGAGAGGTGTTCTCATATCTGAGAGGTATCTTAGATAGGAGTCTCATAAGGGTAGAGATTAAGTGATTAGATCATTAACTGGTGTGTTGGCTGTAGGGTTTATGAATTGATTCTATTTTAGTGGATTTCCTTCCTGGCTTGGTAGCCCCCAGACGTAGGTGGTTAGACCGAACTGGGTGAACAATTGCTTGTGTGTTTATTTTACTTTTGGTTTCAAAATTTATTTTGTTCATAATTTGTGTTCGTTCAGATATTAGTGTCGTGACATTCCGTTTGACATCTCTTATCTGATACCAGAATTTTAGATTGAATCCTGAGGCGGCTAGGCCTTGTTGCTCAATAAAGTTTTCAAGCGTTTTGCCCCTTGAGATGATCAAACTTTCCATTGCGGAAACTTTCTGATGTCAAATGCTTGTTCGCAAGTAAAAAGTGTTTGTTTTGAAAATGATAATGCTAATGCCATGCATATGTTAGCTTTGAAATCCAAGTATGTTCACTAAGATTATGACATATAGTGAATGGATCACTGTCTAGAGTGTCAAGTCAAAACCAGCACAAATGATAAACAAATCTTTGGGAGTTAGCTTTGACATGATCCAACTGTAGTATACTTTCGAAATAAACCCTGCTTCAGTTAGGTCTTTTGCGGGTTGTAACATGGCCTGGTTCATGGTTTAAGAAAGAAAGGATATAAGGCTAAAAATTATTTTAACCCACCCATTCTCCTTGATGTTCTCCAGTCCTACGTTCAACTAGTTTGACACAAGCATTCACCTTTCAAAAAGATTTTGAATGATGGTAAAGGTACCGACGAGGGTTTTGGTGCGGCAGTCACTCACCTTTTGTTTTTGTCACATGTGATCACACAAATTTGTTCTTATTGAGGATTTTTCTCGTTTGATTCTCTGTTTTGTTCTTTTTGTTTTCCCTAATTTTTTGCGTAGACTGATTATTTTGAGCTTGTAGTCTACCGGGATGCCCTAATTTTTGCCTAAGTCATTTGTTTTTGAGTTTTTGACTTAGCGGGCTTTTTGTTTTTTGCTTTTTTTTCATTTGCTTTTTTTTTGCATTTTTTTTAAACAAAATCGTGTGATATGTGTTTGTTTGATTGGCAAGGGTAAGTTGTGACTACCTCGTTCCTTTGGTCGGTGAGGGGTAACCCTTATGGATTTGTGATTTTTCCAACCTCTTGCGAGGGATGGGATGTGGTTGATCCTCAGAATGGGGTAATCCTCTTTTGAAATTTGAACGCGTGATCAAACTAACTGAAGACTACCCTACCCCTGGTTAAGATTGAGGGTTTTATGTGCACAGAAAGAAACCCCCACTTCAAGGCCCAAAGGGTTGACTAGGGATTATCTTCCTTATACCTCCAGTGTTTGGGGATTTGAACAAATGCCTTACATCATCAGCAAGGTTTTATTCAAAAGCATACAGACGGTGATCTCATGTCTTTTTGATTTCATCATTCTCTTTTTGATTTTGCTTGATCAAATGTGTGATATTGATAAAAAGTATGAGTGAACACGAATGAATTTATTCAAAACATGCATATTCATTCCATTATTATTATCCTCTGCAAACAAACAAGTTTTATAAATGAACAGTGCTTGACAAACAAAAAGATTGCAAATGAAAAGATGGAATGACATAATGATTGCCGATGTTGAGGAAGTGCTCACAGGCTTATTCAAGGGATTCTTTTGCAATCTTGGCCCTTACATGGACAAGGGATTTCCGTTCACCCACAGTTTCTCGCCTTGAACGGTTAAGTGTTTCTTGTCAATCAATTGTTGGACCTTAGCTTTGAAAGCTTTGCAATCCTCAGTCGAATGTCCAGCCGACCCAGCATGATATCTGCATTGCACATTGGGATCATACCCAAGTGGGAATGGGTTTGGAGGAGGCTTTAGAGCTTTGGGAACCACCAGTGAGTTCTGAATCAGATATGGGAGAAGCTGAGTGTATGCCACAGGAATTCGACCCAGGGGAGCATTCCTTCGTTCTAGATCGTTCTAGAGCTTGTGTAGGTTCTGGAGTTCTCAAATTTGGGCTTGCTGATTATGGGCCTGAGAAGGCTGTAGATACTAGGTTGTAGCAACATGCGAGAATAAATAGTATGGCGTAGGAGCCAGAGGTGCTTGAGGAAGAAATTGATGAGTAGCATATTGTGGTGACATTTGAGCAGGGCGCCTTAATCCAGGATTAACCATCTGATTAATAGTCTGACCAAATTGGATTCCATACGGAGTGTAGGGTACCCCAGGATAAGCAAAAGGCATTCCAGAGTTAGCAGACTGAAAACCTTGATAGGGGTATTGCCCAACAGGTTGAACAGCTAGAGGAATCAATACATGAGTAGGAGTGCCTGTATTCTCAGCTTCGTCAGATGTTTCAGCAATCATAGGCACAGAATTATGGTAAGGTTTCTCTGTAAAGCAAAGCAACTTCTGATCGAGGAGCTCTTGGACTTTGTCCTTGAAGACGACACAGGCTTCTATAGAATGCCCCACATATCCAGCATGGTATCCACAGGTGGCATTAGGATCATGCTTGGGATGATAAGGAAACTTGGCTACCATGATCTCTTTAGGAACAATTGCCCCAGCATGAATCAGAATAGGCAATAGATGCGTGTTAGTCACGAGAATTGGATCATGATGAGGACGTCTCCTCCCTTGATTATTGTTCCCTTTGCTGATTTGCTTACGCTATTGTTTCTGTTTGCCTTTAGTGGTCTTCGGATTAGACAAGGGATGAACTTGCAGATTTCTTGCATTTGCATTCGTGATCTTATCCACCTTTGGTCCATTCTGCACTTGCTCATCCATCACAACCTGATCTGAGGAGTTAGTGGTCATGCTGTCTAGAAGTAGTTCCACAACCATGTCAGCCTTGCCTTCCTTGTGCATTGTACTCTCATACCCAACTTGTTCCATGATTCTTTGGCTTTCGGCGTCGGAGAATCGTTGTCTTTGGGTTGATGAAGGGAAGAAAGTGAGCTTTCTCTGGTTTGGATGTATGCAAATGTAAATGTATGTATGCCTATGTTGTTTATGCAGGCAGAATGCAAATGAGGTATGCAACACCCAATGATGCAAAGGTTAAATGATGCAAAAGTTCAGCATACATATGATGATGCAATAACTCAAGTTCAAAAGTTCGGCATACATGATGATCATGCAATAACATTATGTAATAACATTATGCAATAACATTATGCAATAATGTAAGTTAGAGATGCAACATCTTCTGGATAATCTACATATGTAGCTCTGTGTAAGTGCGAAGATCCGATGTACGTGAGAACAAAGGTAGGAAGTGGCTTGGTTTCCTACAAAACCCATCCCCCTCATAGGTGTGATCTAGACACAACAAGGTGGTCCCTATAAAGGTCGCCCAAACCATAGGATTCAGAGTGAAAATACCCCGCCGTAATGAATTCTCACAGGATGGAAGTATTCTCAAGCGAATCACGACCTGGGATGTGGCTCTCGTGATAACTCAACGCGCAAAACGCAGGCCTCACGACTATCTATCATACCCCAAATTTTGACCACTAAGATTTCCCATCATTGTGCAAATCATCATCACAATATGGATGTACCTTTGTGCCTCATCAATCTCCTCAAGGAATTGTTGAGCATTCACCACAATCAAAATTAGGGTTTCAAGCCCTCTCTCAGCTCTCAGACAAAGGATCAATCAAGGAATGGCATGATCTTACAATTTGTCTAAACATCTCAAACATCTACAATGGATCAAGAGGACTCCCACTTTAAGGATTAAGCACAAGGCTGCTCCCTTCCAGGTAGATCAAGCTTCAAGATCGACAGTGTCACCAAATTAGGGTTTTGGTCGACTAGGGCCTCCAAATGGAAATTTTCCTCTGGGCATGAGCCAATGATCCAAAACATAACCTAATATACTCCATGGAACATCATGGACCCAATCATCAAGTCAATTTTGCCTCAAGGGATGCATACATCAAAAATCAGGAATTAGGGTTTCTTGACCTAATTCACCCCTAAGTTGGCTTTTGGGAAAAATCATGAACCAAGACCTCAAGACATGATTTGAGGGTCTCTAATATACCATATTGATCCATTTGGATCAATGGATTAATCCAAGAAGCTTGAGCAACAAGTTTCAATTGTATCTGAACCACAGTTATGGTTTTGCGAGAAAAGACAACTGTAGCTTTGACTATTGACCAGGACATGCTCCCAAACCCTAGGACATGATTCAATATACCCTATAACACCCATGGAACATGTCCATCAAGTTTGATTTAGGTCAAGGACATGATTTCCTGAAGGATTGCACAGTTTGGAATTCATCTGACAAAAAGTCAACTGTGCACAAAAGTCAACTTTGACTTTTTGAGATTTTTCACAAAAATGGATTTTTAACCCTAAAATGATGTTAATGTATGATTTGAATCATCATTCATCAAGAAAAATCATGGAAAGTGGGATAACTTGTAAAAGGGGTAACCATAAAAACTTAGAAAATTTTCTAAGTTATGAAATAAAGTGACAAAGGTACCAACTTTGGAGGATCATAACTCCTAAACCACAAAGCCATTCTTCCCCATCCAAAGCTTGATTTGTAGATCTCATTGCCCTTTACAAAAGCTTCATACTAATCTATGTCCAAATTCCTCATGGATTTTGAGTTATGGAGTGATCATAATCAAGAAAAGTCACCTTGTTCCAACACTTAGTGAAAATTTCACTAAGTCAGAATTTGCCTTATTTTTTTCCAAATGTAGGGACATTTTTCACTTGGATCCAAAAAGTATCAAAACCAAATATGATCAAATAGTTGTTGTATCATATGAGAGCTTTCCAAAATGGCCAAGAACATCACCAAATTCAACTTGAGCAATGAGATATGACATTGGCAAGATGCCTTGCTGAAATCTACCAAGGCAAGGCAGATTTTTGCACTTTTGGTCGATTTTCCAAAATCAGCCAATTCCAAGCCTTGTCATCACTTTGGACACATCTGAGGATTGAATCTAAAAGGGACAATCACTGAGCCAAGCCTCCAAAGTCCTTGGAACAAGAAATAACATGCCAAACCTAGAATTGCCTAAAATAGGGACAAGACTCCAATTTTGGATTGGAGCATTCAATGGAAGCACCAAGGTGGTATGGACTGAGCTATTAGCAACTGAATTCAATCAAGACTTATCCAAGACCAAGGGAACCAAAGCTTTGTGCTATAACCTCTAGTCAATGGTTAGAGGAGACTTGGATTTTCATTTGCCAACATTGGCCAACCCTACTCAGCAGTTGCCATTTACTATTCCTTGCAAAACAAACTTGCTCTACTATAAATAGAGCTCAATTGTGATCAGTTTGAGTACACCAAAGCCATCAAACAGATGATTTCCTCAAAATCTCTTCTTTCACTCCAATTTTGCCTTCTAAGGCAAGTCACTATCGGGTTTTGAGTTTGAGAGCTTTTCCAACCAAACTAATCACACACACACCTCACATACATCATATGTGAGCTGATCAAACACTTAAACAACACCTGGAACACTGATTTCTCCGAATCACCAGTCAATTGCTCAAGGTTTTAACCAAATTGCAGTTGAGATGCCATGAAGTGATCCAGCCAATTTCCATCAAGTCCAAGCATTCAAACACACTCCATAGGGTGTAGGGAAGCTGTTCAGATAATCATAACTCATCTGTAACACCTCCTACTCAGAAATCATTTTGAACTTGCTGTCACGACCTAGAGGTAAGCCTAAACTTAGTCATCTCTCAATCTATGCATATTTCCTCGCACAATACTTTTACCAAATGTTCATAATCATGCATGGAATGTTTCCCCTCAATTAATTACTTTGTTTTAATCGTGTATCAAAAATCCCAGCCTTCATGCAGAAATTAGGGTTCTTGAGGATTTGTCGTGATTTCTTGTTTTATGCTTAATTTAAATGAAATTAATTGTCATAAACATGATCGTGAGGTTGAGACGAGCATATTGATATGTGGATTGCATGATATAATCAAGTATTCAGTGAGATTGGATAGAAAATGCAAATCTGGGCAAAGCTGAAAAACGCGCGTGTTCTTCAGCTGTTCTTGGCGCCATTTCTCTCAAATTCAAATATTTGAATTTTGTGATTTTATTTAATTGATTCAAAAATTAATTTCTCTCTGAGTTTTAATGATTTTGAGTTGATTCTTTTTTTAATAATTCACAAAAATGTTAAAATATTTTATTTTACTAAAAAAATCCCAAAAATATTATTTATTTCATATAATTGATATTTTGGCAAAGAATTAATATTTTAATTGTTTTTGACATTTAAAATATTTTATCCCTCTTGATTTTGTAAATTTTAATGACTTCTAATCATTTTGTAGGGCAAAACATGATTTTTGAAGCATTAATCCAAGATCATAATTTGTTTGCCACGTGTTAAACAATTTTTGATTATTTTAATTGAATTTTTATTCAATTAAAATACATTTTGGAAATAAATTAGGGTTTTTGATTAATTCAACCCTCACAACTTTTTCAAAACTCTTTGGGCCTCTTGAGAGAGTGTAAGACCCAAAAAGCCCTTGTACAAACCATTTTGGGCCTCACTTATTGTATAAGTCCCTCTGTACAAGTAAACGGCGCGATCGTCGCCTTTTAAGGAAAAATCAAATGGGTCTCTCCTTGAGCTATAAGACTCATTCAAAACTTCTGGGCCTCTAATAGAGTGTAAGACCTAATCCCCTTTTAACCATAACAACTTTGGGCCTCAGATACTATATAAGCCCCTCTGCGTTAAAAGAAAATCTCGGCGCGATCGCCAATTCAAAAATCAATCATCCGGGCCTACCCTCGTGTTATAAGCCCCACTCTTTTTCTTTAAACATTTTTGGGCCTCTTGAGAGAGTGTAAGACCCATCCCTTTGTACAGAAAAACCTTTTTTGGGCCTCAGTCACTCGTATAAGTCCCTCTGTACAAATTCAATAGTGAGATCACTGATAAATCATCTGGGCCTCTCCTTGAGCTGTAAGCCCCAAATCTTTCTTTTTCAAAGCACTTTCTCCTTTGATTTTGAATATACTGTTGTTTTCAATCTTTCTTTGTCGAACAACTAACCAAACAGCATGCAAGCTCTACAACCGAGTAAGTGTTTATATGCTTTCATTTACCGCTTTCATATACATATAACTGTATTGTGGGGCTATTTCGCTATAAGTCTTCTTTCATAAACTCATATCGACTGTGTAATAAAAGTATAGATATTTAGAGTTTCCCCGACAACTACGTCTAGCACTAGGTGAAGCCGTTTCGATTATTCATAGAAATAGACAATACTAGATCCCCATAGGAGCACCAGATACAGTCTTCTCTTCGGCTGTCCTCCTTAGGAATTGTCAAGAAACTCTACTCCCCAGAGATGATCTCTTCTTCGTGAATTGCATCTCTTGAGTTTCTTCTGAATTCTCGAACTTTCCTGGCTTGATCTATTCTCTGTGAATAGCCTGTCTTGAATTTCTCGGGGTTTGGGGACCCACGGGCTTCTTAAAAGCATCGGCCTCCGCTTGGGCATTGTACAAGGACCCACAGGCTTCCTAAAAAGCATCCCCGCCTCCTCTTGGGCATTGTACAAGGACCCGTCGGCTTCTTAGAAATATTCACAGCCTCCTCTTAGGCTTCATATAATGATTCTTCCCCTCGGGAATGATATCCTCCTCTTGGGCTTCGTACAAGGACTTCCTAGCTACTTAAAAGTTTCCAGCCTCCTCTTGGGCTTCGTACAAATTGTCCTGACGACCTCCTAGAGGTATAGGAATAGAAATTAGTCATCTCAATAGAAAAGTCTTTCAAAGAGTCTAGATCTTTCTACCGTGAACGTACTACTACTGTTTCTTTAAGCATAGTACAAAAGATGAAACTCTAAGACTTGGACAGTCGAATTTCCTTGAGTCTCAAAGACATTCTCAAGTCCTTTTTAAAAATAGGAAGAAACTCGCAGACTTTGACAGTCTCAATACCCTTTGGATTCCCCGTTTCCTTAAAGAACAGGAAACAATCCCGATTCTTAGATCAAATCCATGAGTACAGTGTTACTCATATAAGAACTGATTTTCTCGTTGAACCAACATACTGGACCTGTCACTCAACTAAAACAGTAACCCTTTAGCCTCCATCTCGGGCTTCGTACAAGATACCAAAAGACTCTCTTGTTGAGTCAAACATTTTTAGCCTCCATCTCGGGCTTCGTACGAGATACAAAAACACTCTCTTGTTGAGTATAAAAGATTCTCCGGTTGAGTCAACCCTTCAGCCTCCGTCTTGGGCTTTGTACAAGACACAAATCACTCCCTTGTTGAGTATAAAACAACCCTTTTAGCCTCTCTCTCGGGCTTCGTACGAGACACATAAAAACTCCTTCTTGTTGGGCCAATAGCCTCCTATTAGGCTTTGTATAAGAAAACCACTGGTTGAGTCAATCAACCTTTTAGCATCAAAGTTGTTCCTCGTTCACAGTACACAAACATCAACAACTCCTTCCCTTTCATCTAATTGCTGTAACCGGCAAGCCTTTGGATCATCTACATCCATGCCACTGTCCCTCTTTTAGCATGAGAAATTCTTAAGGAGAGATGGCATTGCTTTACACTGAGTTAAATTCTTCTCCTTCAGGTTGGAAATCCCCTATAAAGGAAATTATGGCATTGCCGGATTCACACATCCCGGTTAAAGTAATTCTCCTTTATAAACAGTTGTGACAGACAAACCCCTCTTTAGAGATGACAAATTCTCTCTAACATCAAACCCTTCAGCTTCACATCTTGGGCTTTGAACAAGATATAAACCACCTTCAGCTTCACATCTTGGGATTTGAACAAGATACAAATCACTTTTTTTGCTTCACGTTGGGCTTTGAACAAGACACCAAAACACCATTTCCTCCCATAGAATAGGAGGAACTACGATCGCTCTGATTTCCCTGTTCGGATAAATGGGAATACGTAGGCATAAGATTGAAAGAAAAATCTTAGCGAGCACACTAAACAAAAATCCTAAATCCCATATCATTTGAAAAACATCAGTCCTAACTTCCTGTCCATAGAATAAATCCGCCATTCTGTCAAAATAGCATAAGAGAGGCCCACTACCACATAGCATCTGTAACCTAACAGACCGCTGTTTAAACTCGGTATGCAAGCAGGGTTAATTGGAGACATCTATTTCCCTTCCTTCATCAGCTTTAATAGGATAAAAAATGAATCGACCTGTAGTAACCCCAAGGAGCGGCAGTGCTTAAGAAACACGTCCAGTTTCGCTCGCTACAGAAAAATGGCGCCCACCGTGGGGCCCCTCTCTGTTTTTCTTCTTTCTTTTCATCTCTTGTGTCGAAACCACAGAATGGCGTTTCCGCCGGGGAGCCATTTTCTATCAGGAACGTAGGATTCATAGAATTAAAAGTCTAGGACATTAGGACAAATATTTATACTGCTTTTCCTAAATGATATATGTGTTTATTTTTCCGCTAATGGGAATGCGTGTGATGCCGCAGGTGGAAAGATTGAGTATACACCTAGGAAAAACCCCTTTAGTGGCGCAGAGGCTATCATAAATAGTTGTCATACGATGCCACCCTCTTCTGAGGACTCTTCAAAAAATACCACCTAGCACGGTTCCCGGCCCGCTGGTGTTTTCTTGACAAGAGTTAATGATGAAGAGAGACAGGTACAAAAATCACTAGTAAACCTTTGGGATGGGTAGAGCCTTGACTCCATGACACCGACCCTTTGACCCCATGTTGTTTCTATGTTTTTATGTGCTGCATTCATGCATTCATCTAAAAAGCATTAAAAAATTCAAAAATTTTCTCTTCTAGTCTCTCTGTTTTTTCAAATTAAATTAAGACTGTGATTGCAAATATCAAAGAAAAGGATTACGCTAATGGATTTCGGTAGAAGAACTCATAAGTACACCTTCAAGGTTCCAAAACTAGAGGAATTAAGAGGTTTGGCGAGGATGATCACAAACCAAGAGGCCTTCAGAGCCAAGTACGGAGGTCTGCTACCTCTGCTAAGAATCCATGTGATTGAAGGAATCATGGATGCACTCGTTCAGTTCTACGATCCAGTTTATCACTGTTTTACATTCCCGGATTACCAGCTAGCAAGAAAGCTGGAGGAGTACTCTCACCTGACTGATCTACACATTACTGATCAAGCTCCATTTTCTGGACTGGAAGAAATTCCAAAGAATCAGACCATTACAAGGGTTGCATACAAGGTTTGCCAGCCCAGTTCTTGACAAAGAAAGCCATGTACTTCGCCAGTATCGGGAACCTGACTGCTTTTGAAAGCATCTTTATTTTACTCACCTACGGGTTATTTCTATTGCCCAACATTAATAACTTCGTCGATATCAACTCCATTAAGGTTTTTCTCATTGGAAACCCTGTGCCGACTTTACTCGCAGACGCGTATCATTCTGTACACTTGGGAAATTTGTACAGCGGAGGGGAGATCACATGCTGCGTACCTCTGCTTTATAAATAGTTTATCTCGCACTTGCCGAAGTTTGTTGCTTTTTGGGATCACAAGAGTGCCTTACGTTGGTCGCAGAAAATCATGTCTCTCACCAACTTTGACATTGATTGGTGCAATAGGATTTATGATGGAATAAGAATCATTGATCGTTGTGGAAACTTCCCCAACGTACCCCTTATAGGAACTAAGGGAGGAATCAACTACCATCCGATATTGGTTCGTTTTCAATTTGGATACCTGATGAGGCATGTCCCACGAAGTGCTCATCTGGAAGGTCTTTTCTTCAAGGAAGGAGAAAGTGACAGAGCACTAAAGACAGAAATAGTGCACGCTTGGAAACATGTTCATAAGAAAGGACGAGAGTCTCTAGGAAAACCCGACTATGTCTCGGTGGAGACTTATCTCCACTGGGTACAAACTAGAGCTCTCAAGCTAAAGATGCCTTATCCTCGTCACAGAGTTCTTCCACCGAGGGAGTCTGTCATGTACTACATGACTGAGACTGAAAAGCTTCAGGTTACTCTCAACAGAGTTCGACGGGAGAAGAGGTCTTGGAAGAACAAGTACCGCACCCTCAACGTGGAGTGCATCAAAATACAACAGCTACTGAAAGAAAAGGATGCTCTGATTGAAATTTTGGAGCAACATGCTGTAGAGAATCAAGATGACCAAAGGAATTTGCTACTCCTTTCACCTGGCAAAGGAATGACAACCTGACAAAGGCCCAAGAGCCCCGGTCAAAGAAAAGGAAAGTACCAGAGTTAGCACCCGATTTCTCTTCAGAGAGGACTCGGGACCCATTAGCTTAGGTTTCTGTTTCTTCACCTTGTAATCTACTGTATTTCCATTTCTGTAATCCTTTGAATTCAATAAAAAGGGGTTTCCCGACTGTTTGATATTTGCAATTTAATTGTCGAAGTTTATTTTGATTAAACCAAAAAACAATTAATATAATCATTGCATTCATCATTCTCACATCGCGTATTCTTCTTACCTACGAATCTCACGTTTGTGTCTCGGTTCTAGAGTCAAACTGTCTCATTCGTACAATACTCGGGCCAATCGTCAGAAAAAGATGGATGATCTTGAGGAAGAGAACAGAGAGTTGAAAGAAGAGATCGACGCTCTGAGAGAGGATATGAGAAAGATTTGTAACGACATGCAAGCCATGGCAGAAGCTCATCTACAAAGGACTGTGATCTCAGAGATCACCTCAACGCCCATAGTGGAGAAGTATGATCCTAGGTATCAAATGCCGAAAGATCGTCCCTGGGGCATGCCTGTTAACTATATCTCGGAAGGATATGTTCCGCCGATCGCTGAAGATCAAGGAATCACAACAGAAGCCGCTGGGCCTGAAGGTTACAAACTTCGGGAAAGCGAAGATGCCAGAGGCATATTGAAGACTCCTGAAGGTTACACTGTCCCGGAAGGACAGATTCCCCAGATACCTTCTGGTAAGAAGGAAAATATGTTCGATAGAATGGATGAATTCCAGGAACAGTTCCAGGAAATGCATAAGGAGCTACAAGCCATCCGCAGTAAGGATTTATTTGGAAAGGACGCCGCAGACCTTTGTCTGGTCCCCAATGTAAAAATCCCGCACAAGTTCCAAGTGCCCGACTTTGAAAAATACAGGGGTAACTCTTGCCCTCAGAGCCATCTGGTGATATACGCTCGGCGAATGTCAGCTCAGACAGAAAATCAGGATCTACTAATTCACTACTTTCAGGATAGTTTAACTGGTGCCGCATTAAAATGGTACATGGGTTTAAACCGTGCTACGATTAGCACTTTCAGAGATCTTGGCACTGCCTTCGTCCAACAATACAAATACAATCTGGACATGGCACCCGACAGAGATCAACTCAGATCAATGTCACAAAAGGACAAGGAAACCTTTAAGGAATACGCTCAGAGATGGCGTGAAATTGCCGCTCAAATTTGTCCACCTCTTGAGTAAAAAGAGATGACAAAAATCTTCTTAAATACATTAAGCTCATTTTACTTTGACAGAATGGTTGCCAGTGCACCCCAGTGATTTCACTGAGATGGTGGGCATGGGAGTTCGTCTTGAGGAAGCCGTCCGAGAAAGACGTTTGGTAAAAGACGCTGGATCATCAAGTAGTACAAAACGATACGGTAGTGCTCTCTCTAAGAAAAAAGAGCAAGATATTGGGAATATCTCTCTCGAAAAGCAAAGGCGACGTTATCAACAGGTAGCAGTTGTAACTCCTGCTATCTGCCCTATGCCTATTCCTACGTATCAACCTCAGGTTACGCAGAGCCAACCTAATCAGCAAAGGACACAACAGCCTCTTCAGCAGGCTCGTCCTTAATACAACAACAACCGTACAACGCGGCCACCAGGGTTTGATCCTATACCCATGTTGTACGCAGAACTATTTCCGTTACTACTGGCTAAGGGACACATCCAGACTAAGTCTCCTCTTACAGTGCCGGAAAATCTGCCTTTTTGGTTTAAGATGGATCAGACATGCCCTTATCATCAAGGAGGACCAGGGCATAACATAAAGAATTGTCTCAATTTTAAATTTGATGTGCAAAAGCTTGTTAGGAGCGGGCTCTTATCTTTCAAAGATACAAATCCCAATGTTCTCACGAGCCCGCTGCCTCAACATGAGAAAGCTGCAGTCAACCTGATTGAGAAAGAATTTAACAATGTCTATCAAATTCACGATGTACTCTTGTGAAGGGCCAATCTGGTCAAGATGCATTGTAGACAGAGTGGATATGGGCATGTGCCACCTCATAATTATCACCAGTGTGATATCTGCTCTTAAAACAATCAAGGATATTCTGTGGTGCAATCGGCTCTAGAGGAACAGATGGATCTCGGATGGATCCAAGAGCACCGAGTTCGTGAAGTTAACATGGTTTACACGAATTCCAACGTCATTCAGAACCACGACATCCGTGCGATGAATGCCAACTTGGTGGCAATGCACTCAAGGCAAAGCCAGTATCATAATCTGCCGTGGCACGATTACAGTTCTTGTCTAACTTGCTCGGTAAATAAACAGGGATGCTCTTTCATACAGGAGGCCCTCCAGCGTCAGATGGATCTTGGATGGATCCAAGACTACCATGATAGGAATCCCTATCAGATCAACATGGTTCAGATTTTTGATATTCGCGTGATGAATACCAACCTGGTAGAGTTGCATGCTGAGCAGGTCCGACTCGAATTCCTGATATCACATAATTACCAAAGCTATAAAGCGGGTTGCGAAAATGATCAAGGTTGTACCCTTGTCCAGGAAGCACTTCAACACTTGTTAAATCATTGGTGGATTCCAATCTACATGGATGAAGATACTCAGCAAATTAGTATCAATAACAGAAACCCCACTCGGCGTCAAAGTCAGGATGTCCGATCTGTGGAAGCTAACCTAGTAAGGTTACATTGCATTCAAAGCGGGCGTGGCCAGGTACCACCACACAATTATGAACGTTGTGGAGTCTGTTCAGAAAGTAACCAAGGGTGCTACCTGGTGCGAGTAGCTCTCCAGGGGCAGGTGGATCATGGAGAGATTCCCCCATATTCGGGTTCCAGACCCATCAATTGGTCGCCGAACTACCTTGCCAATCAAATTGAGGATGTTGTCGTAATCTTGGATCATCAGAGAAACAAGGATGTTTGTACCATCATCCCCCTACTTGAAGAATCGAGAGTTTCTAACCAGGAACGGATCGAGATTACTTACGATGGTCGGAAAAATCAGAAGGCTACCATAGTCATCTATCTACTAGGACCATTACCGTATGAATCAACTAAGGTTATCCCTTACAAATACGGTGCAACAACAGTCGAGAATGGAAAGGAAATTCCATTACTCTCCATCGTGAATATTGCAGACATCAGTCGAGTAACACGGAGTGGTCGAATCTTCAACCGAGGAGTTGGAGAACTTGACAAAGAAAAGGAACCTCAGACAGAAGTTCCTAATCCACCAGTCGGCCAATCCAGTAATCCCGACCTTTCAAAAAATGATGATGAGATGCTGAAGCTCATCCAAAGGAGTGAATACAACATTGTTGATCAACTGTTACAAACTCCTTCAAAGATCTCGATATTATCAATGTTACTCAGTTCAGAAGCGCACATGGAGGCTCTACAGAAAGTCTTGGAGCAAGCCTTTGTAGAACAGGATGTAACAATTAGACAGTTCGATAGCATTGTCTCTAACATCACTTCCTGCAATAATTTTGGATTTAGTAATGAGGAATTACTGGAAGAGGGTCGCCGTCATAACATGGCACTCAATATCACAGTCAACTGCCAGGACGATGCTTTAGCCAGCGCACTGGTAGACACAGGGTCAGCCCTGAATGTTATACCGAAGTCCACTTTGATGCAATTATCATTCAAAGGCCCTCCGATGAGAACCAGTGAGGTCTTCGTCAAAGCGTTCGACGGATCCAGAAAAACTGTTATCGATGAAGTTGACCTTCCCATAACTATTGGTCCTCACACTTTCCAAGTCACCTTCCAGGTCATGGACATTCGGGAAACGTACAGTTGTTTATTAGGAAGACCTTGGATACATCAGGCTGGAGCGGTCACTTCAACCCTTCACGAAAAGATAAAGTTCGTCCAGAACGGCCAACTCATCACAGTCTGTGGGAAGCAGGCCTTGCTCGTGAGTAGCTTATCATTATCTACAGGTATAGAACCCGAGGAGGTTATTGGAGGAACTTCGATTTCCTCATACAAAGATGCTATTAAAGCGGTTAAGAGTACCGATACCACAGGATGGGGACAACTAGTTATTACTACTGACAATAAAATAAAGAAAGGTCTTGGTTTTTCTGCAACCTGCACCCAAACAGTTGCTACCGATGAAAGTCTTCATCCCATTCAGGATTTCTTCCACAATGGAGGTTTCCTTCACCCAGTGCCTCAGGCAATCCATGCTATCAATTAGGAGGATCCCTCTGACACAGATGAAGAATGGAAGTCCTATCTTAACGAGGACGGTTATATGTCTCAAGAAGAGGTGCCTAGGCCATTTTGCTATCCCGCACAGAGTCCGAGATTTATACCACGGTCAGATGTCGAAATGATATACGGAGGTTGTGATCCGGAAGGATGCCGTGCTCCGCCAAATTCATTAGAGGAGGACACTCTGATGAAAGACAACTTTGACCATAATTACTATGGCCCGATGGACGGTCTGCCAATGTGGCAGCTTTACCTAGGAAACTTGGGGCAAGAAAGTTAGCCGAGTAATGAAACTCAGCTGAGCATCATTGAACAGAATACCTGTGTCCCCACCATGTCATGGGATCAAAACTCAGGTCATTCAGAAACTACTCAACATGACGATGAATTTGCAATGTTTGCAGGACTTGAATTCATTAATTATGCTTTTCCCGAGGTCAACGTCATCGAGAGGGATGACCCCTCCAATTCCAAAGAAGTGTGGGACACCTTGGGACAACCGAGTGGAAAATACGACTATATGGTCAAGTACACTGCTCCTGAAAGCTCTCGCATCAGGCTCGAAGACATCCAGCCAACTAGATGGGGAGATCTACCTGAGAGCACTAGTGCTATGCAAAATACAACAGAGGAATCCTCCTACGACAACTCTGCCTGGGAGACAAATTCCAATGATCCTGCTCCACCAAAAATCAACATTATTTCTGAAGACAAATCAAGGAAGGTGCCAGACTTTGTGATTCACCGAGGAGTTCGCCGCCCATGGGTTGCTGTCGGTGTTCCGAAGGTCGTTCATAAGTCAAAGTAATTGCCATCTTTACTTTAACCTTTCACCCTGCCCAGGTGAAACGGATGTTTTGATAGGGCTCACTTTTTGTAAATTTCCCTCTTCGCTTTGCCCAAAGCGACAAAGTTTTGTTTTATAGGGCTGTAGTTTCAAGAATCGACTTGTTCATTAATAAAATAATGTCGTTCTGTAATTTCGGAATTAATTGTTGTTTTCTCTTTTTGCTTTTCCCAGAAAATGGTAATCCTAAAAAAAAAATCAATAATAAAAACAAGTAGTTATCAAAAATACACTGCACACACTTTTGTATTCTCTCTATCTCTTCTAAACACAAATCATCACGTCATGCAGATTGCTTGTTTTAAGCCCCATTGAAACATACAATCTGATGCCTTCTCCCGACTTTGAGTTCCCGGTATTTGGGGCTGAAGAAGAAGTTGACAACGAAATTCCAGAAGAGATCTCCTGATTACTCAGACAAGAGGAAAGGTCTATTGAACCTCACAAAGAGCTGTGGGAAACGGTAAACTTGGGTTCAGAAAAAGAGAGAAAAGAAATCAGGATTGGGGCACTGCTCAGTCCAATTGCCAAAGAAAGTTTGATAAAGGTTCTCAAAGAGTATCCCGATGTATTTGCTTGGTCCTATCAGGATATGCCAGGGTTGGATACCAGCATCGTGGAACATCACTTACCGTTAAGATCGGAATGTCCGCCAGTAAAATAGAGGTTGAGGCGGACTCACCCGGACATGGCCATCAAAATCAAAGAGGAGGTACAGAAACAGATTGACGCAGGTTTCCTCGCTACATCTGAATATCCTCAATGATTAGCCAATATCGTACCCGTTCAGAAAAAGGACGGAAAAGTCAGAATGTGTGTCGATTACAGGGATCTGAACAAGGCAAGTCAAAAGGACGACTTTCCTTTACCACACATTGACATGCTGGTTGACAGTACAACAACGTTCAAAGTTTTCTCCTTCATGAATGGATTCTCGGGCTATAACCAGATAAAAATGGCGCCGAAAGACATGGAGAAAACTTCGTTCATTACCCCATGGGGTACCTTTTGTTACAAGGTAATGCCGTTCAGTTTGAAGAACGCCGGGGCAACCTATCAAAGGGCCATGACTACTCTGTTTCATGACATGATACACAAAGAAATCAAAGTGTATGTCGATGATATGATTGCAAAATCCAAGACAGAAGAGGAGCATGTGACCCACCTGTCAAAACTATTCGAGCGTCTGAGAAAATACAAACTCCATTTGAATCCCAATAAGTGCACATTCGGTGTCCATTCAGGGAATCTCTTAGGGTTCATCGTCAGCCAGAAAGGAATTGAGGTTGATCCTGAAAAGGTCAAGGCCATTCAAGAAATGCCTTCTCCGAAAACTGAAAAACAAGTCAGAGGATTCCTGGGACGTTTGAACTACATTTCCAGATTCATATTCCTCATGACTGCCACGTGTGCGCCGATTTTCAAACTACTAAAAAAGAACCAGGACTACGTTTAGACAGAAGATTGCCAAACTGCCTTCGATAGTATTAAGGAATATCTGTTGAATCCTCCGATTCTATCACCTCCAGTGGAAGGAAGTCCACTGATCATCTACTTAACCATCTTGGAAGACTCAATGGGGTGTGTACTTGGCCAACAAGACGAAACCAAAAGGAAAGAGTTTGCCATCTACTATCTAAGCAAGAAGTTCACCGATTGTGAAACTCGGTACATGATGCTCGAGAAAACTTGTTGTGCTTTGGCTTGGGCAGCCAAACGTCTGCGCCAGTACATGATTCGTCACACTACTTGGTTAGTCTCTGAGATCGATCCAATCAAGTATGTATTTGAAAAACCTGCTCTCACGGGAAGGATTGCCCGTTGGCAGATGTTGCTATCAGAATATGGCATAGCGTACCACGCTCGGAAAGCCATTAAAGAAAATGTTATGGCCAATCATTTGGCTTATCAACCGATTGACAATCGAGAACCAATCGGGTTCGACTTCCCAGATGAAGATGTCATGTATCTAAAAATGAAAGATTGTGATGAACCGCTACCCAGTGAAGGGCCAGAACCAGGTTCCCAGTGGGGACTTATCTTTGACGGAGCAGTTAATCATTATGGAAACGGAATTGGGGCAATAATTGTTACCCCTCAGGGTACCCACATTCCTTTCACCGCTCGACTTACGTTCAAATTTACGAACAATGAGGCCGAATACGAAGCTTGTATTATAGGTCTCGAAGAAACGATTGATTTAAGGATCAAAAACTTGGACGTATACGGCGACTCAGCCCTGGTTATCAATCAGATAAAAGGAGATTGGAACACATACCAATCAGGATTGATTCCTTACAAAAACTATGCAAGAAGGTTGTTACATTTCTTCAACAGAATCGAGTTTCATCACATCCCTCGTGATGAGAATCACATGGCTGACGCCTTAGCCACTCTCTCTTCTATGATTAGTGTATGTCAATGGATTGACCTACCTAAGATCGACATAATGCGCCTTGAAAGGCCCGCTTACATCTTCATGATTTAAGCAGTCATAGATGACAAACCTTGGTATCACGATATCAAATGCTTCCTTAAAAAACAAGAGTTCCCTCCTGGGCCCTTCAGAAAGGATAGAAAGACCCTCAGAAGACTAGCAGGTAGTTTCTTCCTGAGCGGTGATACTCTCTATAAGAGGAACTTTGACATGGTCTTGCTCCGATGCATAGACAGACCAGAAGCAGACATGCTGATGAAAGAAATTCATGAAGGATCCTTTGGCACTCATGCCAACGGACACACAATGGCGAAAAAAATTCTGAGGCCCGGGTACTATTGGTTGACAATGGAATCCGAATGCTACAGGTACATGAGGAGATGTCATAAGTGTCAGATACACTCAGACAAAATCCATGTACCGCCTACACATCTCAAAGTTCTTTCTTCCCCATGGCCTTTTTCCATTTTGGGAATTGACATGATTGGCATAATTGAACCCAAAGCTTTGAATGGACATCGGTTCATTCTGGTAGCCATTGATTACTTCACTAAGTGGGTCGAAGCAGCGTCGTACGCTAATGTAACCCGACAAGTGGTGGTCCGATTTATCAAGAACAATATCATCTGCCATTATGGTGTTCTGGGCCAGATCATTACTGATAATGGATCTAACTTGAACAATAAGATGGTGAAAGAGTTGTACGCAGAGTTCAAGATCGAACACCATAACTCATCTCCCTACCGACCCAAGATGAATGGAGCGGTAGAAGCGGCTAACAAGAATATCAAGAGGATTGTTCAGAAGATGGTTGTCACCTACAAAGATTGGCACGAGATGCTACGCTTTGCTCTTCACGATTATCGAACATCTGTCCGCACTTCAACAGGGGCAACCCCTTTCTCTCTAGTATATGGCATGGAAGCAGTGCTCCCTATAGAAGAAGAGATCCCGTCAATCCGAGTATTGATGGAAGCTAAGCTTACAGAGGCTGAATGGTGTCAAAGACGACACGACGAACTGAATATGATCGAAGAAATACGGATAATGGCACTATGCCACAGTCAGTTGTATCAACAAAGAATGAAGAGGGCGTTCGACAAAAAGGTTCGACCCTGTGTCTTCAGGAAAGGAGACCTTGTGCTAAAAAAGATACAATAATTTCTCACTGATTCTTGGGGCAAGTGGACCCCGAACTATGATGACCCCTATGTGGTCACGAAAGCTTTCTCAGGCGGTGCCTTGAGACTTGCAACCATGGACGGAGAGGAATTTGCCTACCCCACGAACGTTGATGTAGTCAAGAAATACTTTGCCTAAAAAAAACGTCTCGGTGGATTGAAAACCCGAAAGGGCGGTCCAGGAAAAAGTTAGAGGCCAAATAAAAAAAAATCATCCCGGTGGATTGGAAACATCACAGTACAATCCAGGAAAAAATTAGGGATAATGGCAAGTAACTATGTTCAACAGAGGCAAGTCCTTCAGCAACAGTTACATCATCCATCGGAGGAAAGCTCCAGTCAAGGTCATCTTCGATAGAAGCTCAGGATGTCCCGAATTCAAAGTTGGTAGAAGGATAGTGGTTGTTATGTTTCAACGTAGCCCCTTTTCCCTGTAAATTACCATTTTCTAACTTTGTAAATACTCTTTGGAATCACGCGTTTAGCTGATCTCCTCTTATCAATAAAATTTGAGCCCTTGTGCTTTTGTTTATAATACTCATTTGTTTTAGCTTTACAGAACGACATTTTAATATGATTAACGATTCTTGAAATAAAACAAAAATAAATTTACTTATAAAACTTTTTCTGCTTTAAAATAAAGATGGCAATTTCTTTTGACTATTGAACATCGAAAGAACATCGACTGCTTCCCCGAAAGCAATTGAACTTCAAAGTGCAGAATCAAAGTACTCCTTCTAACCTAGTACGCCTGAATGAAGGGATCAACTGTGTCAGAGACCTTGTTTCGTCTGACACGCCTCGACCGAGTTCTTATCTCCTAAGCCCGACCAACATAGTTCCCCGCGAGGACTACTTCTCCTAAGCAAGGTAGAATTGCTACTTTTGGACCAACGGTACTTCTTTGCCCCGCGATGGCCGAGTATCCAGTCGTGTTCACCAATTAGTTTGTATGTCGCGTCGGTTTTGTCAGCATATACATACGTACATCATGCATTCTATTTGTATTCGCATTCATACTGCATCATTGTCACTTTAGTCGGTCTTATCCCCTGGTGATAAAAAGTCCTCTCAATCGAGTTGTCAAGTTCTTTCCTCATCAGGAAATGTCGCGTCGGAACGATCTCTCTCCTCCAGTTTATTTTTGGATGGAAGTTGGCTCCTCGACCACTTTGATAACTTGAACCTCTGAAAAACCAGAGAGCCCTCAGTCAACATCACTCTTCGCCATTGAAGATGATATCCTTGCTTTCCCGGATTAAGGAAAATCCCGAGAGAAAGCCTTTTAACAAAAGATTTGACAATACAACAGTTTTTCTCCAAAAAAACCGCTGATGAAAAGGTCATCGGCACCTCAAATTGGATCCCATCATATGGCATTTCTCCGGGAAGATCCCGAGAAAAGTATGATGTAAGACCCCAAATGGAAACAGTCTCTCAAGAGACTCGTTTTCCCCAGTAGAAACAAATGGCGTCTCCAGCAGAGAAGTTTGTGCACCTCTACAACTCAGGCGAATGGGTTCCCCAGCGAGTCCGACCTCAAAATTTTCCTATCAAATGACATCACCCCAGGAAAATTCGGCGAGAAGTTTGAGGAAAACCGCTACGAGTAGCGTCCCTTGTTAATAAAGTTTATTGACAAAAGAAACTAAGACCAGTTCCTTGGTAGGAAACCAGGATCGAGGGGAAGTTTAAATAAGAAACTGAGACCAGTTCCTTGGTAGTAAACCAGGATCGAGGGGAAGTTTAAATCAGAAACTGAGACCAGTTCCTTGGTAGGAAACCAGGATCGAGGGGAAGTTTATTTCAGAAACTAAGACCAGTTCCTTGGTTGAAGACCAGGATCGAGGGGAAGTTTACCTTTTCTAAGCATCATTGCTTAGCGAAAGAAGATGAATGCGTGAATTACCATTCATAGACGCCGTCAAAATTTCGAATATTCTGATATTTAATCCTCTTGCACCTCGAATGCCCGAATACCTTCGTCATTCGCACCTTCGGGTCCAAGAAGATTAAATATGGGCATCTGTCATACCCCAAATTTTGACCACTAAGATTTCCCATCATTGTGCAAATCATCATCACAATATGGATGTACCTTTGTGCCTCATCAATCTCCTCAAGGAATTGTTTAGCATTCACCACAATCAAAATTAGGGTTTCAAGCCCTCTCTGAGCTCTCAGACAAAAGATTAATCAAGGAATGACATGATCTTACAATTTGTCTAAACCTCTCAAACATCTACAATGGATCAAGAGGACTCCCACTTTAAGGATTAAGCACAAGGCTGCTCCCTTCCAGGTGGATCAAGCTTCAAGATCGACAGTGTCACCAAATTAGAGTTTTGGTCGACTAGGGCCTCCAGATAGAAATTTTCTTCTGGGCATGAGCCAATTATCCAAAAAATAACCTAATATACTCCACGGAACCTCATGGACCCAATCATCAAGTCAATTTATCCTCAAGGAATGCATACATCAAAAATCAGGAATTAGGGTTTCTTGACCTAATTCACCCCTAAGTTGGCTTTTGGGACAAATCATGAACCAAGACCTCAAGACATGATTTGAGGGTCTCTAATATACCATATTACTCCATTTGGAGGATCATAACTCCTAAACCACAAAGCCATTCTTCCCCATCCAAAGCTTGATTTGTAGATCTCATTGCCCTCTACAAAAGCTTCATATTGATCTATGTCCAAATTCCTCATGGATTTTGAGTTATGGAGTGATCAAAATCAAGAAAAGTCACTTTGTTCCAACACTTAGTGAAAATTTCACTAAGTCAGAATTTGCCTTACTTTTTTCCAAATGTAGGGACATTTTTCACTTGGATTCAAAAAGTATCAAAACCAAATATGATCAAACAGTTGTTGTATCTTATGAGAGCTTTCCAAAATGGCCAAGAACATCACTAAATTCAACTTGAGCCATGAGATATGACATTGGCAAGATGCATTGCTGAAATCTGCCAAGGCAAGGCAGATTTTTGCACTTTTGGTCGATTTGTCAAAATCAGCCAATTCCAAGCCTTGTCATCACTTTGGACACATCTGAGGATTGAATCTAAAGGGGACAATCACTGAGCCAAGCCTCCAAAGTCCTTGGAACAAGAAATAGCATGCCAAACCTAGAATTGCCTAAAATAGGGACAAGACTCCAATTTTGGATTGGAGCATTCAATGGAAGCACCAAGGTGGCATGGACTGAGCTATTAGCAACTGAATTCAGTCAAGACTTATCCAAGACCAAGGGAGCCAAAGCTCTGTGCTCTAACCTCTAGTCACTGGATAGAGGAGACTTGGATTTTCATTTGCCAACATTGGCCAACCCTACTCAGCAGTTGCCATTCACTATTCCTTGCAAAACAAACTTGCTCTACTATAAATAGAGCTCAATTGTGATCAGTTTGAGTACACCAAAGCCATCAAACAGATGCTTTCCTCAAAATCTCTTCTTTCAATCCAATTTTTCCTTCTAAGGAAATTCACTATCGGGTTTTGAGTTTGAGAGCTTTTCCAACCAAACCAATCACACACACACCTCACATACATCATATGTGAGCTGATCAAACACTTAAACAACACCTGGAACACTGATTTCTCAGAATCACCAGTCAATTGCTCAAGGTTTTAACCAAATTGCAGTTGAGATGCCATGAAGTGATCCAGCCAATTTACATCAAGTCCAAGAATTCAAACACACTCCATAGGGTGTAGGGAAGCTGTTCAGATCATCACAACTCATCTGTAACACCTCCTACTCAGAAATCATTTTGAACTTGTTGTCACGACCTAGAGGTAAGCCTAAACTTGGTCATCTCTCAATCTATGCATATTTCCTCGCACAATACTTTTGCCAAATGTTCATAATCATGCATGGAATGTTTCCCCTCAATTAATTTCTTTGTTTGAATCGTGTATCAAAAATCCCAGCCTTCATGCATAAATTAGGGTTCTTGAGGATTTGTCGTGATTTCTTGTTTTATGCTTAATTTAAATGAAATTAATTGTCATAATCATGATCGTGAGGTTGTGACGTGCATATTGATATGTGGATTGCATGATATAATCAAGTATTTATTGAGATTGGATAGAAAATGCAAATCTGGGCAAAGCTGAAAAAAGCGCGTGTTCTTCAGCTGTTCTTGGCGCCATTTCTCTCAAATTCAAATATTTGAATTTTGTGGTTTTATTTAATTGATTCAAAAATTAATTTCTCTCTGAGTTTTAATGATTTTGAGTTGATTCTTTTTTTAATAATTCACAAAAATGTTAAAATATTTAATTTTACCAAAAAAAATCCCAAAAATATTATTTATTACATATAATTGATATTTTTGTAAAGAATTAATATTTTAATTGTTTTTGACATTTAAAATATTTTTTCCCTCATGATTTTGTAAATTTTAATGACTTCTAATCATTTTGTAGGGCAAAACATGATTTTTGAAGCATTAATCCAAGATCATAATTTGTTTCCCACGTGTTAAACAATTTTTGATTATTTTAATTGAGTTTTTATTCAATTAAAATACATTTTGGAAATAAATTAGGGTTTTTGATTAATTCAACCCTCACAACTTTTTCAAAACTCTTTGGGCCTCTTGAGAGAGTGTAAGACCCAAAAACCCCTTGTACAAACCATTTTGGGCCTCACTTATTGTATAAGTCCCTCTGTACAAGTAAACGGCGCGATCGTCGCCTTTTAAGGAAAAATCAACTGGGCCTCTCCTTGAGCTATTTGACTCATTCAAAACTTTTGGGCCTCTAATAGAGTGTAAGACCCAATCCCCTTTTAACCAAAACAACTTTGGGCCTCAGATATTGTATAAGCCCCTCTGCGTTAAAAGAAAATCTCGGCGCGATTTCCAATTCAAAAATAATCATTCGGGCCTACCCTCGTGTTATAAGCCCCACTCTTTTTCTTTAAACCTTTTGGGCCTCTTGAGAGAGTGTAAGACCCATCCCTTTGTACAGAAAAACCTTTTTTGGGCCTTAGTCACTCGTATAAGTCCCTCTGTTCAAATTCAATAGTGCGATCACTGATAAATCATCTGGGCCTCTCCTTGAGTTGTAAGCCCCAAATCTTTCTTTTTCAAAGCACCTTCTCCTTTGATTTTGAATATACTGTTGTTTTCAATCTTTCTTTGTTGAACAACTAACCAAACAGCATGGAAGCTCTACAACCGAGTAAGTGTTTATATGCTTTCATTTACCGCTTTCATATACATATAATTGTATTGTGGGGCTGTTTCGGTGTAAGTCTTCTTTCATAAACTTATATCGACTGTGTAATAATATTATAAATATTTAGAGTTTCCCCGACAACTACGTCTAGCACTAGGTGAAGTCGTTTCGATTATTCATAGAAATAGACAATACTAGATCCCCATAGGAGCACCAGAGATGATCTCTTCTCCGTGAATTGCATCTCTTGAGTTTCTTCCGATTTCTTGAACTTTCCTGGCTCGATCTATTCTCTGTGAATAGCATGCCTTGAATTTCTCGGGGTTTGGGGACCCACGGGCTTCTTAAAAGCATCGGCCTCCGCTTGGGCATTGTACAAGGACCCACAGGCTACCTAAAAAGCATCCCCGCCTCCTCTTGGGCATTGTACAAGGACCCGTCGGCTTCTTAGAAATATTCACAGCCTCCTCTTAGGCTTCATATAATGATTCTTCCCCTCGGGAATGATAGCCTCCTCTTGGGCTTCGTACAAGGACTTCCCGACTTCTTAAAAGTTTCCAGCCTCCTCTTGGGCTTCGTACAAATTGTCCCGACGACCTCCTTGAGGTATAGGAACATAAATCAGTCATCTTAATAGAACAGTCTTTCAAAGAGTCTAGATCTTTCTACCGTGAACGTACTACTACTGTTTCTTTAAGCATAGTACAAAAGATGAAACTCTAAGACTTGGACAGTCTAATTTCCTTGAGTCTCAAAGACATTCTCAAGTCCCTTTTAAAAATAGGAAGAAACCCGCAGACTTGGACAATCTCAATACCCTTTGGATTCCCCGTTTCCTTAAAGAACATGAAACAATTCCGATTCTCAGATCAAATCCATGAGTACAGTGTTACTCATATAAGAACTGATTTTCTCGTTGAACCAACATACTGGACCTGTCACTTAACTAAAACAGTAACCCTTTAGCCTCCATCTCGGGCTTCGTACGAGTACCAAAAGACTTTCTTGTTGAGTCAAACATTTTCAGCCTCCATCTCGGGCTTCATACGAGATACAAAAACACTTTCTTGTTGAGTATAAAAGATTCTCCTGTTGAGTCAACCCTTTAGCCTCCATCTCGGGCTTCGTACGAGATACCAAAAGACTCTCTTGTTGAGTCAAATATTTTCAGCCTCCGTCTTGGGCTTTGTACAAGACACAAATCACTCCCTTGTTAAGTATAAAACAACCCTTTTAGCCTCTCTCTCAGGCTTCGTACGAGACACATAAAAAATCCCTCTTGTTGGGCCAATAGCCTCCTCTTAGGCTTTGTATAAGAAAACCACTGGTTGAGTCAATCAACCTTTTAGCATCAAAGTTGTGCCTCGTTCACAGTACACAAAAATCAACAACTCCTTCCCTTTCATCTAATTGCTGTAAGCGGAAAGCCTCTGGATCATCTACATCCATGCCACTGTCCCTCTTTTAGCATGAGAAATTCTTAAGGAGAGATGGCATTGCTCTACACTGAGTTAAAGTCTTCTCCTTCAGGTTGGAAATCCCTTATAAAGGAAATTATGGCATTGCCGGATTCACACATCCCGGTTAAAGTAATTCTCCTTTATAAACAGTTGTGACAGACAAACCCCTCTTTAGAGATGACAAATTCTCTCTAACATCAAACCCTTCAGCTTCACATCTTGGGCTTTGAACAAGATACAAACCACCTTCAGCTTCACATCTTGGGCTTTGAACAAGATACAGATCACCTTTTTCGCCTCACGTCTTGGGCTTTGAACAAGACACCAAAACACCATTTCCTCCCATAGAATAGGAGGAACTATGATCGCTCTGATTTCCCTGTTCGGATAAACGGGAATACGTAGGCATAAGATTGAAAGAAAAATCTTAGGGAGCACACTAAACAAAAATCCTAAATCCCATATCATTTGAAAAACATCAGTCCTAACTTCCTGTCTATAGAATAAATCCGTCATTCTGTCAAAATAGCATAAGAGAGGCCTTACTACCACATAGCATCTGTAACCTAACAGACCGCTGTTTAAACTCGGTATGCAAGCAGGGTTAATTGGAGACATCTATTTCCCTTCCTTCATCAGCTTTAATAGGATAAAAATGAATCGACCTGTAGTAACCCCAAGGAGCGATAGTGCTTAAGAAACACGTCCAGTTTCGCTCGCTACACTATCCACGTTCTAGCCTATGTGTATACTAGGCCCGATGTCAGGACCTTTCTCTCCAATAATATATACCCATCCCAACAACAGCAGAAAATAACAGATATCCAAAATATGCAGCATATGAATATTCAAAGTAGTAAATAAATGCAGTAAATAAACATAAAGCTAAAGCAAAAAGATAAAGCTAGTAAATAAATCGCGAAAGAAAAACACCCAAAAAAGAAAGAAAAGCAAACAAAACTAGGCGAGACCCCAGCTTGCGAGCGCAAGAACGTCCCAACAGAGTCGCCAGCTGAAGATGGCTGGTTTGTACCTGAGTGAATCGCACACTCAGAGAAACAACATAGTCGCCAGCGAACTTTATTTATTCCCAAAGGACAGGGAAAATATCGATAAAACCCAGGGGAAGAGAAATGGGTTCGGGGGTCGGTTATGCGAAAGGAAGGTATTAGCACCTAACGCATCCATCGTACTCGACGAGAACCATTTTGCTTGCTTCTAGGATTGGATGGGTTATCTATCTAAAGGCTTCTAGCTAAAGAAAAGGAGAGAAAAGGGGAAAGAAAAGAAGGGAGGAAAGTGCTCGACAAGATAATCGCGATCTCGGGCCTACGTACCATACATTCGAAAGAATGCAGAATCAGAGCTTCCGTAGTTCGTGGAACTAAGACGGAAAACAAAGAAAAAGAAAGGAAAGTGGTGTCAAAACCAAGAGCAAAAGAATGAAGGGAATTCCATTGGGGATTCCAGAGATATGGTGTCAAAACCAAGAGAGAAGAGCAGAAGGTAAAAGAGAGTACTCCACTGAGGAGTGACTAAAGTGACTGTGCAAGGAACAAAAGAGAAACCGTGTCAAAACCAAGAGAAGAAGAGATAGAGAAAGATCCGCCGGGGATGCAAAAGGAATGGTGTCATAACCAAGAAAGGAGTGCAAAGGAAAAGAATAAAGATTGTGCTGAGAATAAAGTGCATGAGTGGTGTCGAAACCAAGAAAGGAAAGCAAATAAAATGAATAGAGACTGAATTGAGAATAAAGTGCAAGAGTGGTGTCGAAACCAAGAAAACGGGTGTAGGACCGAGCGATCGTCGTGGCCCAAAGGACGGGTGTAGAACCGAGCGAAGGTCGTGACCCAAAGGACGGGTGTAGGACCGAGGAAAGGTCGTGACCCAAAGGACGGGTGTAGAACCGAGCAAAGGTCGTGACCCAAAGGACGGGAGTAGGACCGAGCGAAGGTCGTGACCCAAAGGACGGGTGTAGGGCCGAGGAAAGGTCATGACCTAAATGACGGGTATAGGACCGAGCAAAGATCATGACCCAAAGGACGGGTGTAGGACCGAGCGAAGGTCGTGACCCAAAGTACGTGTGTAGGACTAAGCAAAGGTCGTGACCCAAAGAACGAGTGTAGGAGCGAGCAATGGTCGTGACCCAAAGGACGGGTGTAGGATCGAGCGAAGGTCGTGACCCAAAGGACGGGTGTAGGATCGAGAAAAGGTCGTGACCTAAAGGATGGGTGTAGTATCGAGCAAAGGTCGTGACCCAAAGGACGGGTGTAGGACCGAGCAAAGGTCGTGACCCAAAGGACGGGTGTAGGACCGAACGAAGGTCGTGACCCAAAGGACGGGTGTAGGACCGAGCAAAGGTGGTTACCCAAAGGACAGGTGTAGGACCGAGCAAAGGTCGTGACCCAAAGGACGGGTGTAGGACCGAGCAAAGGTCATAACCCAAAGGAGATCGGTACACTGACTGAACAAACAGTACTTGATCGAAGAAAGGGTATTTGAACCAAAAGAAGGTTACTAACCCAAGGTTGCAAGTATTCGAACCAAGAGGAGGTTGCCAATTGCTGGGGATCCGGTGTTTACAGACGGACTGTGATTAACCGAAAAGAATGAGTAATTAACTAAGAGAAGGTGATTAACTCGAAAAGGGTTTAGTGTTAACAGACAGACTGTGATTAACTGAATAGACGAGTGATTAACTAAGAGAAAGCGATTAACCCAGGAAGAGCTCAGTGTTAACAGACGGACTGTGGTTAACCGAGAAGAAGTGTAAACAATGGTGTTTTAATTGACATGCAGTGGTTAACCAATCAATGGGAGAAGAACCAGGATACGGTTGCGAATTCTGCAAGGGTTTCGGTATTTAACAGGAAAATGTGATTAACCGAAGAAGTTGTGATTGATGAGGGAATAGAGAATTGGTATTAACAGTATGATTGTGATTAACCAAAAAGGCAAATGAACAATGATTGATCTGAAGAGGAGTATTGAACCAAAGATGGTGGCTAACCCAAGAGACAAAGATCTTTAACCAAGGAAATGGTGATTGATCAAGAGAGAGATTCAAAGAGATTGGAGTGATCAAGGATCGACTCGACTGAGGAAGAGATATGCGCTACCGCCTAGAGATAGAGATGACTAAGCTAGACACAGGGTCATCCGTCCCCTACCTGAAGTGGTCAGAATGAGAGTAGGAATTCTCCCTTCTCATTCCTTCTCTAACACACAGGGTGCAGTGCGGAAGTTGAAACGGACAACGTAACAGCTCCAAGTTGTACAGTGCTCCATCGCATCATGCGAAACTCCGACTCTGTTTGGATAGAGAGAAAGAAAGCTCTAAAGGAAGCCTAAAGAGAGGGAAAGGGATGGATCAATTAATCGAAACATGGTTTCGATTAACTAATCAAAGGGAAATGCTATGCTAACAACTTTCCAAAGGGAATGGAAAATCATTAAAGCAAAAGGTGTAAATTATTGATTAAGCATGATTAAATTTTCTCAATAAAGAACAAACTTAATGTGATCAAGAAATGAAAGTGCAAAATAGTGCCATACAAATATTAGCATGTATAACACATCAAGTGTCAAGTGATCAAAGATTGTGCAAGAATTAGTATGTTCAAACAAATATCAAGAACACACTTAATTGCAAGAATTGATAAATCAATTATTGTAAATATGCTTTAAACAGAGGTTAACAGCACTTAAAATATCCATAAATATCAAGTATGTCAATCCATGGAAGTTAGATGAAGGAAGCATGGCAAACACACTTGAAAAAGCACAAAAAATGGCCACTCTGCACAGTGGTAACCGGTTACTCACCAGGCGTTAACCGGTTACTTGTTTGAAAATTGCGTTTTTTGGTGAAAATTGAACTGAGTAATCGGTTAACCACCAGACGTTAACCAGTTACCACTGAACCAGTGGCAAAAATAACTGCAAAAACAGCTTTTCAAAAGTGACTTTCAGCACATAATCACTTATACAAACTTCCATATGTTATGGTATGATTTTGTGCATGAAAATTACATGAATTAGGATCAATTAATCATTAATTGAAAGCATGGACATGCATATCAAAGATCAAACAATCACATGATTAATCGAAATGAAAAAACTGTTGAAACATATCGTAAACGCGCAAAAAGTGAACGAAACGATAAATAAGTGATAATCAACCAACCTACAAGCCGGAGGTTTGGCTTGGTAATTGTTACAAGTGATTCTTGATGAAGATAATTAAAGAAAACCAGAGGAATCTTCAATCGTAGTCGAATCGTATCAGAACCGAGCAAAATGCGACGAAACTCCGAAGTGTGGATTCAAACCGTTGAAACTTGAAGAAAATACTAGAGATGAATCCAAAAGCCAATAGAATTCCAGAAATCCAAGTATAGTAGCAAGATGATGAAGATAATCAAAGAAAACTAGAAGAATCTTCAAATGTAACCGAATCATACCGAAACCGATAAAAATACGATGAAAACTCCGAAATGATAATTAACACAGAAATTTTTTGTAATGCTCACTTGAAATGAATCCCACAGCTACTGAAGCTCCACAAAATTCAGTAGAATGGAATGATGATGAATGTTAAGCTCAAGAAATAATCACTTTCAATGTGAAAAGTGATTATTCTTCAAGAAATAAGAGCTATGGTGAGGTTTGGGAAAGAAGATTAAGATGAAGATGTAGAAGTTGCAGAGAGAGGTGAGAGAATTGAGAGTGAAGAGAGTGTGAATTTTTGTGAATGATTGTGGAGGAGTTGCAAAATGGTGAAGCTTGGATTAAATAGACTTTTGGTTTGGAGTTGCTAGGATTGGAGTTAGGTTAGGACTTAGCTTTGGAGCTAGCTTGGGAGTTAGTTACACTTGACTCACTGAGTCAAGGTAGTTAACTCGGTTAGTTAGAACCAACTCGGTAACAATCCCAATGTATGCTTCCAAATCCAAAGGTTGACATACTTGGGAAACAAGGAATATGGTGCACTTGCCTTGAAGTGATTCATTGGAATAAATATGAGGGAAGTGTCTTGAACAAGCTTGAATTGTCTAGAGGTGTCTAGAACATTCCACACACTGCCAGAATCAAGTAGAATCAAAGGCCAAAGAGAGTGCATGGATGCTGTCTTGAAAATGCAGCAGGGGCTGCAAAATTGCACAGAGTAACTGTTAACAACCAGGCGTTAACCGGTTACTTCAGCCAAAATTTCCCAAATTTGCTTGGTAACTGATGTCGAAGTAACGGTTTCGATTCTCCACCTCTTGTTTTGATGAGTAAGCAAAGAAACCTTTATTTTGAGCTTGTTTTGATGATGTGATGACCTTGTGAGGATGTAATTAGTCGGGCTAAAGAAACCTGGAAATCCTGAAAATCCTGCAACAGGAAACACAGAGAGAAAAGTGCGAATGCTTATGCCAACAATGCTAATGCACATGCTTACGGAAATAACGAAAAATGGAGGTCAAATTTTGGGTTACGACAGCTGTCCCTATTTAATCCGCTTGGACCTGAATGTACGAAATGCGCTAGCTTTTCGATGATTCGAGGTAAAAGGGGATTAAATAAAAGAGTAGCTCAAAAGTTTGGCCGACTGCGATAAAAGAAGAGATGTAAGTGTAAGGAATGTTTGAAGTTTGGAATCAGGCTGACTATCTGCTGAGGGATGAATCAGGCCAAAAGAAAGGGAGTATGCGCGATGCATATGCTATGCATGTGCTGTGCATGATTCTTGATATCATGTTATGCAAAGGATGCAAGTTAAGGTACTGCACGGTGACCAGGACAAGATTGTAGCACAACGAACTTGACATCCTTGGATATGGGAACGAATTAGACTTTAGCTGAAGGAAATATTCTGGATAGACAAAAGAGATATTCTGGATAAACCAGCAGACACTGGGAAAGTTTGGGACGGACCCAAGAGAGTAGAACAGTTTTGGACAGACCAGAGAATTGAAAAGGTTCTGGACGGAACATCGAGCTGGGAAGGTTTTGGATGGAACAAAGATCTGGGAAGGTTCTGGACGGACCAGAGAATTGAAAAGATTCTGGATGGATCAGAGATAAGGAAAAGACTTTGGACGGACCAAAGGAGAGGATAAGCCCTTGGACAGACCAAAGGAGAGGAGAAAAACTTTGGATGGACCAAAGATAAGGAGAAAAAACTTTGGACAGACCAAAGGTAAGGAGAAAAAAAAACTTTGGACGAACCAAAGGTAAGGAGAAAAACTTTGGACGGACCAAAGGTAAGGAGAAAAACTTTGGACGGACCAAAGGTAAGGAGAAAAACTTTAGCAGCAGAGAACTGGGCTTTGATTGGGACGCATGTTTAAACGTGCATGGTGTAATGCTCAATCTGATGAATATGCTATGCGTTTGAAAATGCAATACTATGCGATGATGATTACTAAGTGTTTATATGCTTTCTTTATCCGCTTTCACATATATAACTGTATTGTGGGGCTGTTTCGCTGTAAGTCTTCTTTCATAAACTCATATCAACTGTGTAATACTAGTATAGATATTTAGAGTTTCCCCGGCAACTACGTCTAAAATCAAGCAAAATTCCGTCTCCTTACACCCGACGTTTTCTCGGATATTTCACCCTCCTTTAACATAGCTTAAACAGTTAGGAGTTTCTTTTACAACAATTTTAGACAACTAGATCTAAGAAATTCCCCCTTGAATAGTTCATATACAGAAGGCCACTGTTCCAAGTGAAACCCCTTCTGGAACTGTTCATCAGCCTCCTCTTGGGCTTAGTACAAGGACCCACAGGCTTCCTAAAAGCATCCCCGCCTCCTCTTGGACGTTGTACAAGGACCCTTCGACTTCCTAGAATTTTTCATAGCCTTCTCTTGAGCTTCGTACAAGGACCCTTCGGCTTCTTAAAAGTTATTCTCGCCTTCTCTTGGGCTTTGTACAAATTGTCCCGACGACCTCTTAGAGGTATTGGAACGGAAATTAGTCATCTTACTAGAGCAGTCTTTCAGAGTCTAGTTCTTCATACCAAAAGCGTACTTCCTCTTAGGCATAGTACAAAAGATAAAACTCTAGACTTGGACAGTCTAATCCCCTTGAGTCTCAAAGACATTCTCAAGTTCCCTACAAACATAGGAAGAAACCTGGTCTCTCTCATGAGAGCTCCCTACTTGGACCTGCCTAGGGATTTCAACAATCCTTAGCAGTAAGATAGCCTGCTCTTGGGCTTTGTACAATGATTCTCCCCAGCAGAGTTAACCTAATCACTCTCTTGTTGAGTATAAAAGATTCTCTTATTGAATAACCTTTAGCCTCCGTCTTGGGCTTTGTACAAGACACATATAATCACTCTTGCTGAGTATAAAAGATTCTCTTATTGAGTCAACCCCTTTGTTCCGATTCTCTCGTTGAATTTCCTTTTTCTCCTCCATCTCGGGCTTTGTACGAGATAGAAAAACACTCTCTTGTTGAGTATAAAAGATTCTCTTGTTGAGTCGAACCTTTTAGCCTCCTCTTAGGCTTTGTATAAAGATATCCCCTGTTGAGTCAATTAACCTTTTAGCATCAAATCATGCTCGGCTCACAACATACAAACATCAACAACTCCCCTTTAGAGATTACACATTCTCTCTCTATCAAACTTTAGAGATGACAAATTCTCTCTCTACGAAGATTATGATCCGGTAGGATGCCGTGCTCCGCCAAACTCACTGGAGGATGAGACTCTGATGAAAGACAACTTTGACTATTTTGGCCCGATGGATGGCCCGCCTATGTGGCAGCTGTATCTAGGAGACTAGGGGCAGAAGAGTCAGCCAGACGACGCTTACCAGCTATGCATCATTGAAGAGAATACCTGCGTCCCCACCATGTCATGGGACCAACACTCAAGATATTCTGAAAATGCCCAGCATGACGACGAATTTGCAAAGTTTGCAGGACTAGAATTCATCAACTACGCTTTTCCCGAGGTCAACGTCATTGAAAGAGATGACTCATCCATTCCCACAGAGATGTGGGATACCCTGGGACAGCCAAGTGGAAAATACGACTTCATGGTCAAACACACCACTCCGGAAAGCTCTCGTATCAGGTTCGAAGACATCCAGCCAACTGGATGGGGAGATATACCTGAGAGCACAAATACTGTGTAAAATACAGCTGAAGAATCCTCCTACGACAACTCTGCCTGGGAGACAGATTCCAATGATCCTGCTCCGCCAGAAATCAGCGTCATTTCTGAGGACAAGCCAAGAAAGAAGGTATCAGACTTTGTGATTCACCGAGGAGTTCGTCGCCAATGGGATGTTGTCAATGTTCCGAAAGTCGTTCACCAGTCTAAGTAATTGTCGTCTTTATCTTAACCTTTCATCTTGCCCAGGTGATACGGATGTTTTTATAGGGCTCACTTTTTGTAAATGTTCCCTCTATGCTTTGTCCAAAGCGACAGAGTTTTGTTTTATAGGGCTGTAGTTTCAAGAATCGACTGATCATAAATAAAATAGCATCGTTCTATAATTTCCGCATTTGTTGTTGTTTTCTCTTTTTGCTTTTTCAGAAAATGGTAATACTAAAAAACAGCTCAAATAAAAACAAGCATTTAAAAAAAAATACACTGCACACTCTTGCATTCTCTCAATCTCTTCTTAAAATCAATTATCACGTCTTGCAGACTGCTTATTTTAAACCTCGTTGAAACACGCGATCAAATGCCTTCCTCTAACTTTGAATTCCCGGTATTCGAGGCTGAAGAAGAAAATGACAGAGAAAGTCTAGAAGTGATCTCTCGATTACTCAGACAGGAGGAGAGGTCCATTAAACCTCACAAAGAGCCGGTGGAAACAGTTAACTTGGGTTCGGAAGAAGAGAGAAAAGAAGTCAAGATTGGGGCACTGCTCAGTTCGACTGTCAAAGAAAGTTTGATAAAGCTTCTCAAAGAGTTCCCCGATATATTCGCTTGGTCTTATCAGGACATGCCAGGGTTAGATACCAGCATCGTGGAACATCATCTACCATTGAAATTAGAATATCTGCCGGTAAAACAAAGATTGAGACGGACTCACCCAAACATGGCCATTAAGATCAAAGAGGAAGTACAAAAACAGATCAACGCGGGTTTTCTCGCTACATCAGAATATCCTCAATGGCTAACCAACATAGTACCTGTTCCGAAGAAGGACGGAAAGGTCAGAATGTGTGTAGACTACAGAGACCTGAACAAAGCTAGTCCAAAGGATGACTTTCCCTTACCACACATTGACATGCTGGTAGACAGTACATCAAAGTTCCAAGTTTTCTCCTTCATGGATGGATTCTCGGGCTATAACCAAATCAAAATGGCGCCGAAAGACATGGAGAAAACTTCATTTATCACCCCATGGGGTACTGTTTGTTACAAGGTGATGTCGTTCGGTTTGAAGAACGTCGGGGCAACCTATCAAAGGGCCGTGACTACTCTGTTTCATGACACGATATACAAGGAAATCGAGGTATATGTCGATGATATGATTGCCAAATCAAAAATAGAGAATGAGCACGTTGAACATCTATCAAAATTGTTCGAACGTTTAAGAAAATTCAAACTCCGTTTGAATCCTAACAAGTGTACATTCGGTGTTCGTTCAGGGAAACTGTTAGGGTTCATCGTCAGCCAGAAAGGAATTGAGGTTGATCCTGACAAAGTCAAGGCCATTCAAGAAATGCCTTCTCCACAGACTGAAAAACAAGTCAGAGGATTCCTGGGACGTTTGAATTACATCTCCAGATTCATATTCCTCATGACCGCAACATGTGCGTTGATCTTCAAGTTACTCAAAAAAGATCAGGATTGCGTTTGGATAGAAAGCTGCCAAACCGCCTTCGACAGTATCAAGGAATACCTGTTGAACCCACCGATTCTATCACCTCTGGTGGAAGGAAGACCACTGATCATTTAACTAACAGTCTTGGAAGACTCAATGGGTTGTTTACTTAGCCAACAAGACGAAACCAAAAGAAAAGAGTCTGCCATCTACTATTTGAGCAAGAAATTCACCGACTACGAGACTCGGTACACTATGCTTGAGAAAACTTATTGTGCTTTAGCTTAGGCAGCTAAACGTCTTCGCCAGTACATGATTCGTCACACTACTTGGTTAATCTCCGAAATGGATCCGATCAAGTATCTCTTCGAAAAACCTGCTCTCACGGGAAGAATCACCCGTTGGCAGATGTTGTTATCAGAGTACGACATCGAATATCACACTCAAAAAGCCATTAAAGGAAGTGTTTTAGTCGATCATTTGGCTCATCAACCGATTGACGATCAAGAATCAGTCAGATTTGACTTCCCAGACGAAGATTTCATGTACTTAAAGATGAAAGATTGTGATGAACCACTACCCAGTGAAGGGCCAGAACCAGATTCCCATTGGGGATTAATCTTAGACGGAGCTTTTAATCATTACGGAAACGGAATTTGGGCAATCATCATAACCCCTCAGGGTACCCATATTCCTTTCACCGCTCGAATGACGTTCAAGTGTACGAACAATGAGACCAAATACGAAGCTTGCATTATGGGTCTCGAAGAAGCGATCGACTTAAGGATCAAGAACTTGGATGTTTATGGCGACTCAGCCTTGGTTATCAATCAGATCACAGGAGATTGGAACACATGCCAATCAGGATTGATTCCTTACAAAGACTATTCAAGAAGGTTGTTACCTTTCTTCAACAGAGTCGAATTTCATCACATCCCTCGTGAGGAAAATCACTTAGCTGATGCATTAGCCACTCTCTCTTCCATGATTACTGTAGGTCAATGGAAAGACTTACCGAAGATCGACATCATGCGCCTTGAACGGATAGCTTACATCTTCGCGATCGAAGCAGTCATAGATGACAAACCTTGGTATCACGATATCAAATGCTTCCTTCAAAAACAGGATTACCCACTTGGGGCATCCAGAAAAGACAGAAAAACCCTCAGAAGATTGTCTAGAAACTTCTTCCTGAGCGGTGACACTCTTTACAAGAGAAACTTTGACTTGGTCTTACTTCGATGTGTGGACAGACCAAAAGTGAACATGCTAATGAAAGAAATTCATGAAGGGTCCTTTGGCACTCATGCCAACGGACACACAATGGCGAGAAAAATTCTAAGGGCCGGATACTACTGGTTGTCCACGGAATCCGACTGCTACAAGTACATGAGGAGATGTCACAAGTGTCAGATATACTCCGACAAAATCCATGTACCGCCAACGCATCTCAAAGTTCTTTCTTCCCCATGGACTTTTTCTATATGGGGAATCGACGTGATTGGCATGATTGAACCCAAGGCTTCAAACGGACATCGGTTCATCCTAGTAGCCATTGACTACTTCACCAAGTGGGTCGAAGCAGCGTCATACGCCAATGTGACCCGACAAGTGTGAAATTCTGGTACAGATGTGTGATGTCTTTGTGCAATGTCACAACATCGTAATCTGCTGAACAAGGCAATAATAGAAACAGTAAATCACACACTGAATTGTTCACCCAGTTCGGTTCACCCCTTTCATGACACACTTTGGAGTTGCTTCAAAGCTTCCTCCAAGAACAATATCAAACTCATTACCTACAGGTTTCTGAGTTAAACACAGTGACCATCTCACAACCCGAGTGGTTCACTTAGACAAAGCCCTAATGCTCTACATCTTGGACCCGTACCTATTCTAGGTTACAAGCATACTATTTATAATATAATCCCAACTGGATTTGGGCCTTCAAAACATATCAAATCTTCTGTCACAAATCTGTAACAGATCCTGCTTCTAAATAGATCTTCAATCATATCTTCAATTAAATCTTCAATAATTAACTCTGAATATTCCCCATATCTTTATGCATTGAATTCGCAACAAACTAATCTTCTTCAAAACTGATTGCACCAAGAATTTCGCATCCCATCTAACTGACAGATCAACATAATCAGCGCAGCCCTAAAAATATTACAGCCTGATGTTTTAATGTTATGGTATAGTGATGTTAAGACATCGTATGTGACATCACTCTTCAGTACTTTGCCTTTTCAACAATATTCACAAACCAGAATGTTAGCCAAAACCTACCAATACTGTTAGAAGCTCATGTTGCAACATCAACCATGACATCAGCATTGTTTTAAAAAAATTTCAGCCAATTACAAGAACTTACAATCTCCCCCTTTGGCTAATTTTGGCTAAAACAAATATATAAACATTACAACTCGGATTACATCAGTAATTACAGCTCTATACTACTGTCAGTAGTCATTAGCAACTACTGAACCTAACAGTAACCATCAGTAGCTACTGTGAACAGCAATCCTGGAGAAACATCTTCTAGGGAATATTTGAATGATGTTAGGACATCATGTTTGACAACTCTTTTGGCAGCACATTTCTATGAACTCCATAACATCACCTTCGAGCATCTCACCACAATCACTTCAGGCAGCACATCAGGAGGTAAGAAGTAGAAAGTCCCGAAGTTATGCACATGAGGAAGAAGATATCTGGTGTACATGAGGAAGAAGATTTCAAACACTCCCCCTTAATACAACACATTTGTTTTTCCTTTCAACTCATACCCGGATTCATTGTAGAAGACTCCTCCAGAAAAGAAGCGTCTGTCTTAACACAAAGGACCAAAGGTGGCATACGAGACTTCTGCACACCTTGCTTGATCAGACGCCCCCAGTCAACCTGTGGCATAAGATGAAACTTAGGAAGTATCAATCTATTAACCCAGGTAACTCAGAACACAAGTCACAACTGTGTTCATAACTCAGGACACAAGTCACAAAGAACTCGACACCAACTTTGGCTGAGATCTCCTTCTGCAACAGCTGGAACTACAGACTCCAGACATAACATCTGCGCAAACCATTTAGCCCATCTCTTTCCTTTCTCCCCCTTTTTAGCCCCAAATTGGCAAAGGAACCCCTCACAGAACCAGACCCAAGAAGTGCTTACCCAAACACGAATAAATGCCATAAGACTTATGAGATAAGAACACTCACTGGCTAAAGGAAAACAAACTAACCCCTATAATAGCTGACCAGTAACTTAGAAATTAACGAGCCTTGAATATGTCAATGTTCTTGGTCAAATAAACGCTATTTTAGGTATCAAAAACTGCATTCAAATTCAATGTCTACCTTCCAAAAACTGCCTTGACTGCCTTAAATATATCACAACTGAATCTTACCATAAATAAGGCCAATAACGCTCCATGCATAGTCGAAGCCACGTGTTTCACTTTATCCTAACACCACCGTCCAAAATACTTCCCTGTTTGGCTCAAGAAAAACATGTCCTATATCATGTTCTGACATCGTATCAGACATAGCCTGCTGGCTCATTAACCCAAGACACATCTTCTTATCTAATGGGTATTGAGACGACCTCTCACAACCTCTTCTAGATTCCTTCAGATCATCACCCATGTACACCACTTTTGCTTTTCAGACCTCTCCTGCATAGGCACTATATTCACACAACTATGATAGGTCCCATCATCATACTGCACAAGCTTGACCAGCACACATGCTGCAATAGGCTATAGTTAACAGCCTTACATTCGATGCCCTTTATGATATCCCACCAATAATACCACATTCCTCATGGGGATTTTAGATACAAGGTCTGCCAAGTCCAATAAACAAAGGCCCAATTTGATCTCACCCAAGATAAAGACTGTCACCACCTTCTGGTCACACTAATGACAACACCCTTTTGTCCTTACATTCACCAGCTCCTAATGAAATCTTCCTCATGAAGGTAGCCATGTACTACTTCCCATCAAGATTAGAATCTGCCCATTCTAATCCACACTATGTTAGAACTGCCACTTCAGACGATAATGCTGCTTCTTCAAACCATAATGTTGTAACAATATGTAGGACATCAGCACAAGACAAAAGACCACCCCACTTAACCAGCACCAGTAGTTATATCAGAAGGAATATCATCAGACAACTAGACAAGATCTAGCCTCATCCCACTAGGATCACTTCCACCCAAGCACCAAGCACGAAGTTCTGGTAACCAATATGTCAAAAACAGGTTCCCAAGAAAAACAGATTCCCACACCAGAGACTACTCTGACTGGCCAGGCGATACAAACCATGACATTTTATCCATTATAAATACCAAACCTCCTTGCTCCTATCAGCACACCAAGGAAGGAATCATGATTCAGTCTAACAGGAATGCAGAAAAGAGACACATGCAGGAGGACAAGAAGCCAGATCCTCAGAAGTTGAAGGACACAACACTGTCCAAAGCTGGAGCATCTTCAGGAGCAACAAGAACACGCAAGACATCATAAACAAGGATGAAGACTACCAAGAAAAACCAAGTGCAGCTTCAAGCATCTGATGATGAATGGGATGAAGATTGGAAGACATTTCTTGATTCGGGGGGTTGGGATAATCTTTAGACTCTTTGCTTGTTGTTTTTAATGATCTTGTAAGCTTCCAAAAAAAAGCAATAAAATTCTATTTTAATTCTGTTCCATCTATACTAAACAAAAGCAATAAGGAACACAACTGCACTAACTCCTCATGTATGCAGCCTCCCAATAAGTCCCAACACCAAAAACTGCAGACATATTCATCTCGCCACACGTCCAGCTGTACAAACTTTTAACAATCTCTCCCTATCAAGGGTACCATGTGCTTCTTTGTATCTTTATGTCTTCAAGATCTCAATTCAACCAATCTGTACCTTTGCAGCAAAATCCATAGGCAAGCACTAACGCTCTAGATGAAGATGAACATTTGAGCACACTTGTTGAGCACATGCATTTTGGGACCATTGTCCTTTTCTCCAAAGGCATTCATTCCTTATCATGCTCTTCATCTTCAGACTTCCAATCACTCAATACCTGAACTGCAGCTTCTACTTCATCATTCTCTCGTATGACTATGTAGACGCTCCTTAGGCATAATGTAGGCACCACGCTTCTGAACCAGAGCATAATCATCCTTCACCAAGGATATCCAACCAGATAATGTCCCAACACACGTTAGAACATCTGCCACCCATCAAGACATCATCACCATGATTCTTGATATGCTCCACCAACTGGACTTACAATAGCATAGTAATCGAGACTGAAGATCTTCACACACCACTGCGTCATCAGCTTGAACAAGGAGAGCTTCAGAAACCCATAGAGAAATACACTTTCATCCACCACGTCCATCCTCAGCCTAGAACTTCTGCCACAAGCTCCAAGAGAATTTGGATAATACTCCATAGTCACCAATCAAATCCACCAGTTGATTCAACTCCAAGATGCTTAACATAGTCACATAAAGTAGATTCTCAAGCCTACTGCAGTCCTACACATTAACCTTAGACAAATACATAGTCTCCCATCAATGTATATTGTCATTAGTTGAATGCACAACACTATCCAAAGCAGACAAATATTCAACTATTGTCATGCACGATACAACATTTTATCTGGTCTGACATCCTTTTCCTGCAGACTTGAGGCACTGGTTAAACCTTCTTTTGCTAATCCACACCACTGATCACTTTAGATTAGGTAAGTGGCTTGACCTGATACTTCACCGTGAGCATAACACACTTCCTTTGGCAAAGACTGAAATAATGTTTCAACATCACCAATCACACTAAACATGAACCAACATACTCTAATATTTCAAGAACCTTCAAACTTTTGATGCCATCCTCATTTAGTTACCACAACTAAGCTTCAGAGATAACTTATCAAGATCTTCACTCCCGCATGAAAACTTTGACAGTGATACTCTTTAGCTTTGGCTCTACCTTCTTCTTTCACCATCAAAAAGGATGAAGGAGTCACAGTACTAAACAAATTATTCTTCTTCTTCTGATCCCTCCAGCCACAAGTCTAATGCAGACACCAATTATAATTGACCAAAGGCTGATTGACCTATTAAGCTCAGCTTCTTTCTTGATGAATCCTCATACAACCCAGATGCCTCCTCTTCCAAGTCAGGAGTAGGTTCCAAACAAATGTGATCAACACATTTGTTTAGCCCCCAAGCATCTGTTATGTCACAATCTGCTGGTAGGACATAAGTTCTCTTCACACCCAGAGATCCTTTAACACAACCCAGAGATTGACCTTGTACGGTTGGAGGCAAGAATAAATTGCTTATATCTTTCTTCAGACCTCTTTTCAACAAGCTCATATAAGAGTTCCTTTATGAGTGGACTTGGGATGAACCATAGGTATCTTTGGCAACTCTAAGCTAGTTGAAGATGTCCTCACGTATCACCACACCATGTGATACATCTTCAGAGGAGAACAGAATGTTGTAGCCTTAACACAAAACCACCAGAAATTTTCCATTAGATATATATATATGCAGCAGAACATACACCAGAAAACTCCTCTACAACCTTCAGGCAAAACAAAATAACCCTTGCCCAACACTTCAAGTGCACTAGGTCATCATAGGTTTGAAAATAAGTCAAACCACACAGCAGCTCACCACCAAAGCTACAGGCCTTCATTCTTCACTCCAAGGGATCATACAAAATTCTCATACAAAATTCTCTATGAACTAACTATCTTCCTTGCTCATGAACCAGAAAGTATCTTCCCTAGATCTCATCCAGAAACAGACAGGATGCCTGCTCTGATACCAATTGAAATTCTGGTACAGATGTGTGATGTCTTTGTGCAATGTCACAACATCGCAATCTACTGAACAAGGCAATAATAGAGACAGTAAATCACACACTGAATTGTTCACCCAGTTCGGTTCAACAACCTACATCTGGGGGCATACCAAGCCAGGAAGGAAGTCCACTATTAGTAGTATCAAATTACATACTCAACAGACCAGTTGACAATCTACCTAATTTAATCACTACCCAATGACCCTTCTATCTAAGTCCTCCCTAGGCAAGAGACTCCATCTCACTTCCAATCATAGCAATGATGTCTAGCAGTCAACTACACTGCCACTGCATCAACAACTTGATTACCAACAACGGTTCAATCATAAAAGACACCCCTTTCATGACACACTTTGGAGTTGCTTCAAAGCTTCATCCAAGAACAATATCAGACTCATTACCTACAGGTTTCTGAGTTAAACACAGTGACCATCTCACAACCCGAGTGGTTCACTTAGACAAAGCCCTAATGCTCTACATCTTGGACCCGTACCTATTCTAGGTTACAAGCATACTATTTATAATATAATCCCAACTAGATTTGGGCGTTCAAAACATATCAAATCTTCTATCACAAATCTGCAACAGATCCTGCTTCTAAAAAGATCTTCAATCATATCTTTAATTAAATCTTCAATAATTAACTCTGAATATTCTCCATATCTTTATGCATTGAATTCGCAACAAACTAATCTTCTTCATAACTGATTGCACCAAGAATTTCGCATCCCATCTAACTGACAGATCAACATGATCAGCGCATCCCTAAAAACATTATAGCCTGATGTTTTAATGTTCTGGTATAGTGATGTTAAGACATCGCATGTGACATCACTCTTCAGCACTTTGCCTTTTCAACAATATTCACAAACCAGAATGTTAGCCGAAACCTACCAATACTGTTAGAAGCTCATGTTGCAACATCAACCATGACATCAGCATTGTTTTAACAAAATTTCAGCCAATTACACGAACTTACAAAGTGGTAGTCCGCTTTATCAAAAACAATCTCATCTTCCGTTATGGTGTTCCAAGCCAGATCATTACTAATAATGGGTCTAACTTGAACAATAAGATGACGAAAGAGTTGTGCGTTGAGTTTAAGATCGAACACCATAACTCATCTTCCTACCAACCAAAGATGAACGGAGCGGTAGAAACGGCTAACAAGAATATTAAGAAGATCATTTAAAGGATGGTTGTAACCTACAAAGACTGGCACGAGATGCTACCCTTTGCTCTTCATGGTTATCGTACATCTGTCCGCACTTCAACAGGGGCAACCCTTTTCTCTCTAGTATATGGCATGGAAGCATTGCTCCCCATAGAAGTAGAAATCCCATCAATCTAGGTATTGATGGAAGCCAAGCTCACCGAAGAGGAATGGTGTCAAAGTCGATACGACGAACTCAAACTGGTCGAAGAAAAGCGAATAACGGCTCTATGCCAAGGTCGGTTGTATCAGCAGAGAATGAAGAAAGCCTTTGACAAAAAGGTTTGACCTCGCGTCTTCAAGAAAGGAGACCTCGTGCTCAAGAAGATACAATCATTTCTCACTGATTCTTGGGGAAAATGGACTCCAAATTACGACGGCCCCTACGTGGTCACGAAAGCTTTCTCAGGTGGTGCCTTGAGACTTGCAACCATGGACGGAGAAGAATTTGCCTACCCCACGAATGTAGATGTAGTCAAGAAATACTTCGCCTAAAAAATAAAAAAAAACAAAAAAAAACGTCTCGGTGGATTGAAAACCCGAAAGGGCGGTCCAGGAAAAATTGAGAGACATGATCAAAAATTATCCCGGTGGATTGGAAATCTCCAAGTACAATCCAGGCAAAAATTAGGGATTCATGGCAAGTAACTACATTCAGCAAAAGGGCAAGTTCCCAGCAGCAGTGATGCCACTCTTCAGAAAACTCCAATCAAGGTCATCCTCGACAGAAGCTCAGGGTGCCCAGAATTCAAAGTTGGTAGAAGGATAGCGGTCGTTATGTTTCAACGTAGCCCTTTTCCCCGTAAATTACCATTTTCTAACTTTGTAAATACTCTTTGGAATCACGCTTTTGGCTGATTTCCATCCTATCAATAAAATTTGAGCCCTAGTGCTTTTGTTTATAATTCTCATTTGTTTTAGCTTTATAGAATGACATTTTAATATGATCAACGATTCTTGAAATAAAACAAAAATAAATTTACTTGTCAAACTTTTTCTCCTTTTAAAATAAAGATGGTAATTTCTTTTGACTGTTGAACATCGAAAGAATATCGATAGCTTCCCCAAAGACGGTTAAGCTTCAAAGTGCAGAATCAAAGTACTCCTTCTCAAACCAGTGCAACTGAATGAACGATCAACTGTGTCAGAAACCATGTTTCGTCTGAGACCCCCGTCAGAGTTCTTACCTCCTAAGCCGGATCAACGGTATTCCCCGCAGGGACTATCTCTCCTATGCAAGGTCGAATTGCTACCGTGAACCAAATAATACCTCTTCGCCCCCTACAATGGCCGAGTATTCAGTCGTGTTCATCAACTAATCTGTATGCCATGTCTGTTTTGTCAGCATATACATACATGCATCATGCATTATTGATTTACATGCATATTCATATCACATCACTATCACTCTGGTTGGCCTTGTCCCCAAGTGGTAAAATCCTCTAGTCGATCGAGTCGTCAGTTCTTTCCTCGTCAGGAAGTGAACCATCTAAGCAACCTCTCTCCTCCAGTTTATTTCTGGATTGAAGACAGTCCTCGACCACTTTAATAACCTGAACCTCTGAAAAAAACCAGAAGGCATTCGACCAACGTCACTCTTCGCCATTGAAGATGACATCTTCGCGTTCCCGGATTAAGGAAAATCCCCAGAGAAAGGCTCTCAACCGAAGATTCAGCAACACAGCAGTTTTTCTCTGAAAGATTCGTTGACGAAAAGGTCATTAGCACCTCCAAATTGGAGTACCTCATATGGCATTTCCTCCAAGAAGATCTCGAGGAAAAGTATGATGTAATACCCCAAATGGAAAACAGTCTTTCAAGAGACTCGTTTTCTCCAGCAGAGTCGACAAATGGCATCTCCAAATAGAGAAGTTTGTACACCTCTACAACTCAGACGAATGGGTTCCCCAGCAAGTCGACATCAAAACTTTTTCCCATCAAATGGCATCTCTCCAGGAAAATTCGGCGAGAAGTTTGAGGAAAATCGCTATGAATAGCGTCGTCAAGCAATTTTATTGACAAAAAAAACAAAGACCAGTTCCTGGTAGGAAACCAGGATCGAGGGGAAGTTTATCAGAAACTAAGACCAGTTCCCTGGTAGGAAACCATGATCGAGGGGAAGTTTATCAGAAACTAAGACCAGTTCCTGATAGGAAACCAGGATCGAGGGGAAGTTTATCAGAAACTAAGACCAGTTCCTGGTAGGAAACCAGGATCGAGGGGAAGTTTATTAGAAACTAAGACCAGTCCCTGGTAGGAAACCAGGATCGAGGTGAAGTTTATCAGAAACTAAGACCACTTCCTTGGTAGGAAACCAGGGTTGAGGGGAAGTTTATCAGAAACTAAGACCAATTCCTTGGTAGGAAACTAGGGTCGAGGGGAAGTTTATATTAGAAATTATGACCAGTTCCTTGGCTGAAGACCAGGATCGAGGGGAAGTTTTAACTTTTCTAAGCATCATTGCATAGCAAAAGAAGATGAATGTGCAAGCTGCCATTCATAACCACCATCAAAATTTCGGGTATTCCGATATTTAATCCTCTTGCACCCAGAATGCCCGAATACCTTCGTCATTCACACCTTCGGGTCCAAGAAGATTAAATAGGGGCATCTGTCATACCCCAAATTTTGACCACTAAGATTTCCCATCATTGTGGAAATCATCATCACAATATGGATGTACTTACATGCCTCATCAATGTCCTCAAAGATTGTTAGGCATCCTCCACAATCAAAGAATAGGGTTTCAAGCCCTCTCATAACACTTAGGTAAAAGTTCAATCAAGGAATGACATGATCTTCAACTTGTCTAAGCACCCACAAAGGATCAAGAGGACTCCCACATCAAGAATCAAGCACAAAGTTGCAGCATTCCCAGTGGATTAAGCCTTAAGATCGCCAGTGTCACCAAATTAGGGTTTTGGTCGACCAGGGCCTCTAGAGGAAAATTTTCCTCTGGGCATGGCCAATGCTTCAAAGCATACCCTAAGATACTCCAAGGTACCTCATGGACCTAATCATCAAGTCAATTTAGCCTCAGGGGATGCATTCAGCAAAAATCGAGAATTAGGGTTTCTTGACCTAATTCACCCTTAAGTTAAATTTTGGGAAAAGACATGCTCCCAAACCTTGGGACATGATTCAATACACAATATAACACCTATGGAACATGTCCATCAAGTTTGATTTAGGTTAAGGGCTTGATTTCATAGAGGATCGCACAGTTTGGAATTTATCTGACAAAAGTCAACTGTGCACAAAAGTCAAACTTTGACTTTTTGAGATTTTTCACAATTATGGTTCCTTAACCCTAAAACGATGTTAATGTGTGATTGGAATCAACATTCATCAAGAAAAATCAAAGAAAATGGGATAACTTGTAAAAGGGGTAACCATAAAAACTTAGAAATTTTCTAAGTTATGAAACAAAGTGGCTAGGGTACCAACTTCCAAGGATCATAACTTGAGATCCAAGAAACCATTTTGGCCGATCCAAAGATGGATTTGTAGCTTTCATGGCACTCTACAAAAGCTTCAACTACGCCTCATTCCAATTCCTCATGGATTTTAAGTTATGGAATAACCAAAATCACAAAAAGTGAAAATGTCACTTTTTTCCAACACTTAGTGAAAATTTCACTAAGTCAGAATCTGTTTCACTTTTCTCCAAATGTAGGGCCATTTTTCACTTGGATCCAAAAAGTATCAAAATAAACTATGATCACACATGTGTTGTATCATATGAGGGCTTTCCAAAATGGCCAAGAACCCCATGAAATTCAACCTGAGCTGAGAGATACAATGCCATGAACATGCCTTGCTGCAACTGTCATGGCTAGGCAGAATTTTGCACTTTGGTTCGATTTGGAAAAATCAGATAATTCCAAACCTTGTCATCATGTTGGACACATCTGAGGATCAAATCTAAAGGGGACAAACATTGATCCAAGCCTCCCAAGTCTTTGGAACAAGAAGTAGCATGCCAAACCTAAAAACCCTACAAAGAGGGACAGGACTCCAATTTTGTTTTGGAGCATTCAATAGATGCACCAAGCTGGCATGGACTGACACATTCCCAACTGAATTCAGTCAAGACTTATCCAAGACCAAGGGAACCAATACATGTGCTCTAACCTCTAGTCAATGGCTAGAGAAGACTTGGATTCTTATTGATCAACATTGGCCAAACCTATCCAACAGTTGCCATTCACTATTGCAGCCAAAAAAAACTTGCTCTACTATAAATAGAGCTCATTTGTGCTCAGTTTGAGTACACCAAAGCCATCAAACAAATGTTTTCCTCAAAATCACCTTCTCACTTCCAATTTTGTCTTCCAAAGCAAGTCACTATCTGGTTTTGAGCTTGAGAGCATTTCCAACCAAACCAATCACTCACACACCTCATAAACATCATATGTGAGCTGATCAAACACCAAACACACAACTGTAACATTGATTTCTCAGAATCACTAGCCAGTTGCTCAAGTTTTCAACCAAGTTGCAAATGAGGTGGCATGAAGTGATCCAGCCATCTCCAATTGAGTCCAAGCATTCAAACACATTTCATCTGGTGTAGGGAAGCTGTTCAAATCATCACAACTCATCTGTAACACCTCCAGCTCAAAAATCACTTTGCTCTTGCTGTCACGGCATAGAGGTAAGCCTCAACTTGGCCATTTCATGATCCATGCATATTTCCTCGCACAATACTTTTACCATATGGTCATAATTATGAATGGAATGTTTCCCCTCAATTAATTGCTTTGTTTGAATCGTGTATCAAAATCCTCAGCCTTCATGCATAATTTAGGGTTCTTGAGGTTTTGTCTTGATTTCTTGTTCTATGCTTAAAATAAATGAAATTAAAGACCATAGACATGATCGTGAGGTGAAAACGAGCAGATTGATATGTGGATTGTGTGATTCCATCAAGTATTCAGTGAGATTGGATAGAAAACGCAAATCTGGGCAAAACTCAGAACACGCGCGTGTTCTTGGCACCATATCTTTCAAATTCAAATATTTGAATTTTTGGATTTTATTTAATTGATTCAAAAACTAATTTCTCTCTGAGTTTTAATGATTTTGAGTTAATTCTTTTTGCAAAAATTCACAAAAATGTTTAAATATTTTATTTTATCAAAAAATCCCAAAAAAGTTATTTATTTCATATATTTGATATTTTTGCAAATAATTAATGTTTTATTTGTTTTTAGCATTTAAAATATTTTTTCTCCCTTTGTTTTCTAACCTTGATTGATTTCCCATCATTTTGTAGGAAGAAACATGATTTTTTTAACATTGATCCAAGATCATAATTTGTTTTCACATATGTTTAAAAAATTTTGATCATTTTAATTGAATTTTTATTCAATTAAAATATATTTTGAAAACAAAATTAGGGTTTTTGATCATTATAACCTTAATCAATCATTTTAAAACACTTTGGGCCTCTAATAGAGTGTAAGACCCAACCCTTTTTTAAAAAACCAAAAACTTTGGGCCTCAGTCACTTGTATAAGTCCCACTACTTTTTTTCAAAAACCTCGGCGCGATCGCCGTTTTCAAACAAACCAACTGGGCCTCTCCTTGAGCTGTAAACCCCATCTTTCTTTTAAAAAAACACTTTTGGGCCTCTAATAGAGTGTAAGACCCCTCCTTTGTACAGAAAACCTTTCTTTGGGCCTCAATCACTTGTATAAGTCCCTGTACAAATTCAAAACCATAGTACAATCACTGTTGAAATTTGGGCCTCTCCTTGAGCTGTAAGCCCCAACCTCTTTTCAAAATACTTTCTCCTTTGATTTTGAAATATACTGTTGTTTCCAATTTTTCTTTCTTGTACAACTAACCAAACAGCATGGAAGCTCTACAACCGAGTAAGTGTTTATATGCTTTCTTTATCCGTTTTCACATATATAACTGTATTGTGGGGCTATTTAACTGTCAGTCTTCTTTCGTAAACTCATATCAACTGTGTAATAATAGTATAAATATTTAGAGTTTCCCTGGCAACTACGTCTAGAATCAGGTAAAATTCCGTCTCCTTACACCCGACGTTTTCCCGGATATTTCACCCTCCTTTAACATAGCTTAAACAGTTAGGAGTTTCTTTTACAACAATTTTAGACAACTAGATCTAAGAAATTTCCCCCTTGAACAGTTCATATACAGAAGGCCATTGTTCCAAGTGAAACCTCTTCTGGAACTGTTCATCAGCCTCCTCTTGGGCTTAGTACAAGGACCCACAGGCTTCCTAAAAGCATCCCCGCCTCCTCTTGGGCGTTGTACAAGGACCATTCGACTTCCTAGAAGTTTTCATAACCTTCTCTTGGGCTTCGTACAAGGACCCTTCGGCTTCTTAAAAGTTATTCTTGCCTTCTCTTAGGCTTTGTACATATTGTCCTGACAACCTCTTAGAGGTATAGGAACAGAAATTAGTCATCTTACTAGAGCAGTCTTTCAGAGTCTAGTTCTTCATACCAAAAGCGTACTTCCTCTTAGGCATAGTACAAAAGATAAAACTCTAGACTTGGACAGTCTAATCCCCTTGAGTCTCAAAGACATTCTCAAGTTCCCTACAAACATAGGAAGAAACCCGGTCTCTCTCATGAGAGCTCCCTACTTGGACCTGCCTAGGGATTTCAATAATCCTTAGCAGTAAGATAGCCTGCTCTTGGGCTTTGTACAATGATTCTCCCCAGCGGACTTAACCTAATCACTCTCTTGTTGAGTATAAAAGATTCTCTTATTGAATCAACTTTTAGCCTCTGTCTTGGGCTTTGTACAAGACACATATAATCACTCTCTTGTAAACTATAAAAGATTCTCTTGTTGAGTCAACCCCTTTGTTCTGATTCTCTCGTTGAATCGCCTTTTTCGCCTCCATCTCGGGCTTTGTACGAGATTGGAAAACACTCTCTTGTTGAGTATAAAAGATTCTCTTGTTGAGTTGAACCTTTTAGCCTCCTCTTAGGCTTTGTATAAAGATATCCCCTGTTGAGTTAATTATCCTTTTAGCATCAAATCATGCTTGGCTCACAGCATACAAACATCAATAACTCCCCTTTAGAGATGACAAATTCTCTCTATCAAACTTTTTCGATTCATATCTTGGGCTTTAAACAAGATACAAATCACCTTTAGCTTCATCTCTTGGGCTTTGAACAAGACACAAAACACCTTTTTCCTCCCATAGAATAGGAGGAACTACGAATCGCTATGATTTCCCTGTTTTGTTAAACGGGAATACGTAGGCATAAGATTACAAAATCTTAGCGAGCACACCACATCAAAAACCTCAAGTCCCATACACTCACATATCAATCAAAACATCCGAATCTGCATTTCCCCACCAAAACCTTCCCGAACTTGAACAAAATAACCCTAAGAAAGGCCCATTGATCGCATCTGTAAATTAACAGTCAGCTGTTTAAACTCAGTATGCAAGCAGGGTTAATTACAGACAGCTATTTCCCTTCCTTAATCAGCTCACAATAGGATAAAAAAATGAATCGAACTGTAGCACCCAAAGCGATAGTGAATCAGGACCACAAAAATCGCATCTACAGCCCCTATTTAAATAGCTTTATCGGATGGCACGAGCGATGATAATCCTCGTGAAATCAAGGTGAAAAGGTATTTAAATAAAGCAAATCGAAAATTTTGCCCTTGGATGAGATGCACATGCTAAGGACGGGCAAAAACATGCAAATGCTGACATGCCATGAACTTCTAATATGATGATATGATGCCGTAATGGTGCAAAAATGCAGACAAAACAAGACATAAAGAGGGACAAAGGTCAAACACCCACAGATAAGACTTAATGGGGATGAAGGTTAACAACCAACGAAAGAGATCCACTAGGGAAAGACTAAGGAAACACTTGGGGATAAGAAAATAAAATGTGGGGACCTCCACAGATCCTCACTAGATATGGAAATTAAAGAGGTGTTCTCCACTGAGGAAAGATCCAGGGAGATGATGGACAGGTTCAGATATGACCGGACGACTTCGGTGATAGCAAAAAAAGGGAGGCAAACTCTTTACTGGGGATGAAACCAGAAAGAAGACATGATCTCCACTGGGGATGAATTGAAACAAAAGAAAAGACACCTACCAAAATATTTTCTGGGGATTTCTTATACCGAAGAGTTCAAACGGGATCTTCAAGAAAACCCAAAAAAGACAGAGACAAACACAAACTCTGTGTGCGCCAAATGATGATAATCACAAGGACTTTCAAAGGATATTGGTAATGACCAATCTTAAGATGCCAATAATGATTGGACTTAGAAAACATGCCAGTAATTACTGGACTTAGGATGCTGATAGTGATCAAACTTTTAACAAATGCCAGTAAACACCGGACTTTTACGAGGATGTTGGTGATGACCAAAAATCTCTGCTGGGGATAGATTGTAGGATACCAATAATGATTGGACTTTGAAAAGCATGCCAGTAATTACTAGACTTGTATACCAATAATGATTGGATGAAAAAAAACATGTCAGTGAACACTAGACTTAAACGGTACCGATAATGATCGATATTAAAACAATGCCAGTAATTACTGAACTTGAGACACCAATAACGATTGGATCTTGAATAAAGAGAGATACAGTTAAAACTGACCAATTAAGATTGGATTTGTTGAAACTAAAGGGAATACAGTTATGACTGACCAATTATGATTGGATTTTCAAACAATGCCAGTAATCACTGGACTTGAGAAATCAATAATGATTGACTTATGAGGTAATGCCAGTGGACATTGGACTTAGAATACCAAAGAAACAGGTCTTTAGACGATGCCAGTAAACACTGGACTTCACAATACCAATAATGATTGGATTTTAAAAACATGCCAGTAAACACTGGACTTTGCCATACCGATGATGATCGATATCTGGAACAATGCCAGTAAATACTGGACTTTTAATACCAATAATGATTGGATTTAAAAACATGCCAGTAAACACTGGACTTTACGATACCGATGATGATCGATATTAAAACATGCCAGTGAACACTGGACTTTGTAGACAATAATGATTGGCCTGATGACAGGGTTTAACAACAAACGGGACATTAGCAGGGTTGCATAGTGATGACTGAGCTTCCTGGGGAATAAGGATAATAATCAAATTTGACGCACGCTGGTGATAACCGGACACAAGCAGGACACGGGTGATGATCCCCGAACTCAAAAGGATACGTAACCTGAGCAAGTTAAGGTAAAAGAGGTAAAGACCCGAAATAAACACACCAAATACTAGAATGCACATGATATGGTATGATGTGAATGCTCAATGACATTCAAGAGACGACTCTGACAAGAGGCGAAAGACTAGGGAAAAAGGGAAAAGGATAACATATCCACTTCAAAGAGCCACATTGAATCTGAAAAGAACAGCCGCTTATGGGTCTGATAGAAAATGTTTCTTCTTTCACCTGAGGAGGTAAAAACTTTCCACTTTCAACAATCATCTGTGGAAGGTACTGGGGAGAAATCCTTTGTATCATGGTAGTCAGTTATTACTGAAGTGTCCAATCCAGGAGGCATTGCCATTTAATCTTGCTTCATTGGGGAATGACATGCCAGATGGTTTAACAGTGCTTTCGTCACAACAAGAACCATTGGGGGAGCATGCGATTTTACTAAATCGTCCCAAGAGCCAAAGTAGATTATGTTTCCATTGTGTTTTCTCAAGAGATTTGTTTTTATTTCAAACTTTCTGCTTTCAAAACATTATTAATAAATAAATGAAATGTTGATGTCATACCTCAAATTTTGACCACTAAGATTCCCCATCATTGTGAAAATCATCATCACAATATGGATGTACTTACATGCCTCATCAATATCCTCAAAGATTGTTAGGCATCCTCCACAATCAAAGATTGTTAGGCATCCTCCACAATCAAAGATTAGGGTTTCAAGCCCTCTTAGAGCACTTAGGCAAAAGATCAATCAAGGAATGACATGATCTTCAACTTATCTAGCCTCTTCAACACCTACAAAGGATCAAGAGGACTCCCACATCAAGAATCAAGCACAAGGTTGCAGCATTCCCAGTGGATTAAGCCTTAAGATCGCCAGTGTCACCAAATTAGGGTTTTGGTCGACCAGGGCCTCCAGCTAGAAATTTTCCTCTGAGCATGAGCCAATAATTCAAAGCATACCCTAAGATACTCCAAGGGACCTCATGGACCCAATCATCAACTCAATTTATCCTCAGGAGTGGCATTCAGCAAAACTCGAGAATTAGGGTTTCTTGACCTAATTCACCCCTAAGTTGACTTTTGGAACAAGACATGCTCCCAAACTTTGGGACATGATTCAATACACCCTATAACACCTATGGAACATGTCCATCAAGTTTGATTTAGGTCAAAGACTTGATTTCATAGAGGATCGCATAGTTTGGAATTCATCTGACAAAAAGTCAACTGTGCACAAAAGTCAAACTTTGACTTTTTGAGATTTTTCACAATTATGGTTCCTTAACCCTAAAATGATGTTAATGTGTGATTGGGATCAACATTCATCAAGAAAAATCAAAGAAAATGGGATAACTTGTAAAAGGGGTAACCATAAATAACTTAGAAATTTTCTAAGTTATGGAACAAAATGGCTAGGGTACCAACTTCCAAGGATCATAACTTGAGATCCAAGCAACCATTTTGGATGATCCAAAGATGGATTTGTAGCTCTCATGACACTCTACAAAAGCTTCAACTACATCTCATTCCAATTCCTCATGAATTTTAAGTTATGCAATGGCCAAAATCACAAAAAGTGAGAATGTCACTTTTTTCCAACACTTAGTGAAATTTTCACTAAGTCAGAATCTGTTTCACTTTTTTCCAAATGTAGGGGAATTTTTCACTTGGATCCAAAGAGTATCAAAACCAACTATGATCAAACAGTTGTTGTATCATATGAGGGCTTTCCAAAATGGCCAAGAACCCCATGAAATTCCACCTGAGCTAGGAGATACAATGTCATGAACATGCCTTGATGCAAACTGTCATGACTAGGCAGAATTTTGCACTTTGGCTCGATTTGGCAAAATCAGATAATTCCAAGCCTTGTCATCATGTTGGACACATTTGAGGATCAGATCTAAAGTGGACAAACACTGATCCAAGCCTCCCAAGTCAAGACTTATCCAAGACCAAGGCAACCAATAGCCTGTGCCCTAACCTCTAGTCAATGGCTAGAGAAGACTTGGATTCTTTTTGATCAACATTGGCCAAACCTATCCAGCAGTTGCCATTCACTATTGCAGCCAAAACAAACTTGCTCTACTATAAATAGAGCTCATTTGTGTTCAGTTTGAGTGCACCAAAGCCATCAAACATATGCTTTCCTCAAAATTTCCTTCTCACTTCCAATCTTGCCTTCCAAAGCAAGTCACTATCGGGTTTTGAGCTTGAGAGCATTTCCAACCAAACCAATCACTCACACACCTCATAAACATCATATGTGAGCTGATCAAACACTTAAACAACATCTAGAACACTGATTTCTCAGAATCACCAGCCAGTTTCTCAAAGTTTCAACCAAGTTGCAGCTGAGGTGCCATATTCTGTTCCAGCTATTTGCAGATCAGTCCAAGCATTCAAACACACTTCATATGGTGTAGGGAAGCTGTTCAAATCATCACAACTCATCTATAACACCTCCAGCTCAAAAATCACTTTGCTCTTGCTGTCACGGCATAGAGGTAAGCCTCAACTTGGTCATTTCATGATTCATGCATAATTCCTCGCATAATACATTTGCCATATGTTCATAATCATGCATGGAATGTTTCCCCTCAATTAATTGCTTTGTTTGAATCGTGTATCAAAATCCTCAGCCTTCATGCAGAATTTAGGGTTCTTGAGGTTTTGTCTTGATTTCTTATTTTATGCTTAAAATAAATGAAATTAAATGCCATAGACATGATCGTGAGGTGAAAACGAGCAGATTGATATGTGGATTGTGTGATTCCATCAAGTATTCGTGAGATTGGATAGAAAATGCAAATCTAGGCAAGGCAGAAAACGCGTGTGTTCTTAACCCGTGTTCTTGGCGCCATTTTTCACAAATTCAAATATTTTGAATTTTGTGATTTTATTTAATTGATTCAAAAATTAATTTCTCTCTGAGTTTTAATGATTTTGAGTTGATTCTTTTTGTAATAATTCACAAAAATGTTTAAATATTGTATTTTATCAAAAAATCCCAAAAATGTTATTTATTTCATATATTTGATATTTTTGCAAAGAATTAATGTTTTATATGTTTTTAGCATTTAAAATATTTTCTCTCTCTTTGTTTTCTAACCTTAATTGATTTCCAATCATTTTGTAGGAAGAAACATGATTTTTTGGAACATTGATCCAAGATCATAATTTGTTTTCACACATGTTTAACAAATTTTGATCATTTAATTGAATTTTTATTCAATTAAAAAATATTTTGAAAACAAATTAGGGTTTTTATCAATTTAACCCTCATCAAACTTTTTTTCAAAACACTTTGGGCCTCTTGATAGAGTGTGAGACCCAATCCTATTTTTAGACCAAAAAATTTGGCCCTCAGTCACTTGTATAAACCCCACTGCTTTTCAAAAACCTCGGCGCGATCGCCGTTTTCAAACAAACCAATTGGGCTTCTCCTTGAGCTCTAAGTCCCATCTTTCTTTTAAAAACACTTTTTGGGCCTCTAATAGAGTGTAAGACCCAACCCCCTTTTATCCAAAACTTTTTTGGGCCTCAGTGTATTGTATAAGTCCGACTGTGTTAAAAGAATCTCGGTGCAATCGCCATTTTCAAACTTAAAATATCTGGGCCTCCCCTCGTGTTGTAAGCCCCATTTTCTTTAAATAAAATCTTTGGGCCTCTAATAGAGTGTAAGACCCATCCCTTTGTACAGAAAACATTTCTTTGGGCCTTAGTCACTTGTATAAGTCCTTGTACAAACTCAAAACCACAGTACAATCACTGTTGGAACTTGGGCCTCTCCTTGAGCTGTAAGCCCCAACCTCTTTTCAAAATACTTTCTCCTTTGATTTTGAAATATACTGTTGTTTACAATTTTTCTTTGTTGAACAACTAACCAAACAACATGGAAGCTCTACAACAGAGTAAGTATTTATATGCTTTCTTTACCCGCTTTCACATATATAAACTGTATTGTGGGGCTATTTCACTGGTATAGATATTTAGATTTTCCCCGGCTACTACGTCTAGCATCAGGCAGAAACCTCATCTCCTTACACCCGACATTCTCCCGGACATTTCACCCTCCTTTAACACAACTTAAATAGTTAGGAGTTTTCTTTTACAACAATTTTAGACAACTAGATCTAAGAATTTCCCCCTTGAACAGTTCATATACATAAGGCCATTGCTCCAAGTGAAGCCCCTTCTGAAACTATTCATCAGCCTCCTCTTGGGCTTAATACAAGGACTCACGGGCTTCCTAGAAGCATCCCCGCCTCCTCTTGGACGCTGTACAAGGACCCTTCGACTTCTTAGAAGTTATATATGCCTCCTCTTAGGCTTCATACAAGGACCCTTCGGCTTCTTAAAAGTTATTCTCGCCTTCTCTTGGGCTTTGTACAAATTGTCCCGACGACCTCTTAAAGGTATAGGAACAGAAATTAGTCATCTTACTAGAGCAGTCTCTCAGAATCTAGTTCTTCATACCAAAAGCGTACTTCCTCTTAGGCATAGTACAAAAGATAAAACTCTAGACTTGGACAGTCTAATCCTCTTGAGTCTCAAAGACATTCTCAAGTACCCTATAAACATAGGAAGAAACCCGGTCTCTCTCATGAGAGTTCCCTACTTAGACCTGCCTAGGGATTTCAACATTTCTTAGCAGTAACATAGCCTCCTCTTAGGCTTTGTATAATGATCCCTCCTCAGTGAAGTTAGCCTGCTCTTGGGATTTGTACAATGATTCTCCCCAGCGGAGTTAACCTTTTCACACTCTCTTATTGATATAAAAGATTCTCTTGTTGAATCAACCTCTCTTTTCAGATTCTCTTGTTGAATCAACCTTCCGTTTCCATCTCGGGCTTTGTACGAGATAAAAATCACTCTCTTGTTGAGTATAAAAGATTCTCCTGTTGAATCAATCCCTTTGTTCTGATTCTCTCATTGAATCACCTTTTTCGCCTCCATCTCGGGCTTTGTACGAGATAGCAAATCACTCTCTTGTTGAGCATAAAAGATTCTCTTGTTGAGTTAAACCTTTCGCCTCCATCTCGGGCTTCGTACGAGATAAAAATCACTCTCTTGTTGAGTCTAAAAGATTCTCTTGTTGAGTCAACCCTTTTCTCCTCCGTCTTGGGCTTTGTACAAGACAGAAAGAACTTTTTCCCCAGAAAAGTCAACTTTTTAGCATCCTCTTAGGCTTTGTATAAAGATATCCCCTGTTGAGTCAATTAACCTTTTAGAATCAAATCATGCTTGGCTCGTTGCATATAAACATCAACAACACCTCTTTAGAGATGACAAATTATCTCTCTATCAAACCCTTTTAGCTTCATATCTTGGGGTTTGAACAAGATACAAATAGCCTTTTAGCTTCATCTCTTGGGCTTTGAACAAGACACAAAACACCTTTTTCCTCCCATAGAATAGGAGGAACTACGAATCGGTCTGATTTCCCTGTTTCGCTAAACGGGAATACGTAGGCATCAGATTGCAAAATCTTAGCGAGCACACCACATCACAAACCTCAGGCCCCATATCCTCACATATCAATTAAAACATCTGAATCTGCATTTTCCCACCAAAACCTTCCCAAACTTGAACAAAATAGTCTAAGAGAGTCCCAATATCTAGAATAGCATCTGTAAACCAACAGTTTTGACTGTTTAAACTCAGTATGCAAGCAAGGTTAATTAGAGACATCTATTTCCCTTCCTTAATCAGCTTACAATAGGATCAAAAATGTTTTGAATGGTAGTAACAAAATGGTGTGATTCGCAACCACAAAAAGAACGAGCTACAGAAAAATGGCGACTCTGCTGGGGAGAGTCCAAGTAAGATCTAGTCATCACCGTCACCATTTTCCACAGAAAAATGGCGACTCTGCTGGGGATGAGTTACTGTAAAATCCAGTCATCTTCTATCTCTTAGGTCAAAACCTTTAAGTTTGGGGAATACCACAAGAATGGTGACTCTGCCGGGGAGCCATTTCTTAGGATCATAGGATTCATAGCTCTTCAAAGGTCTAGGATGTTAGGACAAATATATATACTATTTTTCCTAATTGATATCTGTGTTTATTTTTCTGCTAATAGGAATGCGTGTGATGCCGCATGTGGAAAGATTGAGTATACACCTAATATAGGTGATGGCAAAACGAGTAATCTTACAAGAAGTGAATTCCAAATAAGAGATCTCCGTCTACCATTAACCTCAGAGGAGACTCCCTTTGCAGATACATTGCCTATACGACTTCGGTTGTTGAAAGTAGTGATGTCGATTGGGTTATCTGAGAAGCTGAGGAGTAAGTAGACTAAAATCATTCAGTAGTGCGGAAGCTATCGGAAATAGTTGTCACGCGATACTACCCTCATTTGAGATTTCTCTGAAATACATCACCTAGCACGGTTCCCGACCCGCTGATGTTATTTCAAGAATCAATGATTTTGAGAGACAGGTACAAAAAACCACCAGTATAAAACCTTTGGGGATGGGTTGAGCCTTGACTTCATGACACCGACCCTTTGACCCCATGTTTTTTCTATGTTTTTGTGTGCTGCATTCATACATTCATTTAAAAAACATTAAACAAAGAAAAATTTTCTCTTCTAGTCTCTCTTTTTCAAATTAAACTAAGACAATGATTGCAAATATCAGAGAGAAAGATTGCGCTAATGGATTTCGGTAGGAGGAGAACTCACCAGTACACCTTCAAGGTTCCAAAACTAGAGGATTTGAGAGGATTAGCAAGGATGATCACTAACCTTGATGCTTTTAGAGCCAAATACGGAGGTCTGCTGTCTCTGTTAAGGGTCCATGTAATTGAAGGAATCATGGTCGCGCTCATTCAGTTCTACGATCCGGTCTATCACTGTTTCACATTCCCGGATTACCAGCTTGCACCAACGCTGGAGGAGTACTCTCACCGGACTGACTTACACATTACTGATCAAGCTCCCTTTTCTGGACTGGAAGAAATTCCAAAGGATCAAACCATTGCAAGAGCAATCCATTTGGACGAGTCAGAAGTCAGGACTCACATGGCCGCTAAGGGCAGAATCCCAGGTTTACCAGCCAAGTTTCTGGTAAAGAAGGCTCTATACTTCGCCAGTATAGGGAACGTTACTGCTTTCGAGAGCGTCTTCATTCTGCTCACCTATGGGTTATTTTTGTTTCCCAACATTGATAACTTCGTTGATATCAATGCCATTAAGGTTTTTCTCATTGGAAACCCTGTGCCGACCTTGCTCACAGATGCTTATCACTCTGTACATCTAAGGAATTTGTACAGAGGAGGAATGATCACATGCTGTGTACCCCTGTTATATAAATGGTTCACTTCCCACTTACCTAAGTCTACTGGTTTTTGGGATCATAAGAGTGCTCTACGTTGGTCACAGAGAATCATGGCTCTCCACCTCCGATATCGATTGGCACAATCAGATCAATGACGGGATCAGGATCATCGACCGTTGCGGAAACTTCCCCAACGTACCCCTTATAGGAACTAAAGGAGAAATCAACAAAGTTCAACAAGGAAGAAGGTCTTGGAAGAACAAGTACCACATTCTCAACGTGCAGTGTAATCAAATGCAGCGGTTGTTAAAACAAAAGGATGCTCTGATCGAGATTTTGGAGCAACATGCTATAGAAAATTAAGAAGACTAAAGGAATTTGCTCGCTCCTTTCACTTGGCAAAGGAACGACAACCCGACAACAACCCAAGAGCCCCGGTCAAAGAAAAGGAAAGCACCAGAATCAACACCTGAGCACTCCTCGAAGAGGACTCGGGACCCATTAGCGTAGATTTCCTTTTTCAGCACTTTGTAGTCTACTGTATTTCCATTTCCGCAATCTTTGAATTCAATAAAATGGGGTTTCCCCACTGTTTGGTATTTGAAATCCAATTGTCGAAGTTTATTTTGATTAAACAAAAATACATAAATATCATTGCATATGATTCATCATTCTCACGTAAGCGCTTTCCTCTTGTCTTCGAACCTCACGTTTGTGTCTCGGTTTCTAGAGTCAAACTGTCTCATTCGTACAATACTCGGTCCAATCGAAAAAAGAAGATGAGTGAACTCGAGGAAGAGACCAGGGAGCTGAGAGAAGAAATCGACGCTCTGAAGGAGGATTTAAGGAAAATCCAAGGTGACATGCAATCCCTGCCAACAGCTCAGGGGCAACAATAGCAGACCGTGATCTCGGAGATCACATCTACACCTATTGGGGTCGGCCCTGGGGCATGCCTTTCAACTTTATCCCTGAGGGATACATTCCGTCGGTCATGGAAAACCCGGAAACCGCAGCGGGAATCGCTGGGATTGAAGGTTACAAACTTCAGGGAGGCGAAGAAGCCAGAGCAATGACAACAATTCCTGAAGGTTACAGACTTCATGGATATGAAGACAGAAGAGGAATGACAGTAACTCCTGAAGGTTACAAACTTCAGGATGGATAAGCGCCAAAAGTCAACACCGTATTGACTACACCACCACCCGTGGTACATACTTTCCCAGTAGGACAGATTCCACAAATATCTTCTATTGGAAACACAAGTGTGGATGATAGAATGAAGGAATTCCAGGAACAATTCCTAGAGATGCAGAAAGAACTGCAGGCTATTCGCAGGCAGGATCTATTCGGAAAGGACGCCGCTGAACTTTGTTTGGTCCCTGATGTACAAGTTCCGCGCAAGTTCAAAGCGCCCGAATTTGAAAAGTACAAGGGTAAATCTTGCCCTCAAAGTCATTTGGTGATGTACGCTCGAAGAATGTCAGCATAGACAAAGAATCAATAGCTATTGATCCACTACTTTCAAGATAGTTTAACCGGTGGCGCACTCAAATGGTACATGGGATTAAACCGCACTAAGATCGCCACTTTCAGAGATCTTGGTGCTGCCTTCGTTCAACAGTACAAATATAACTTGGACATTGCACCAGACAGAGATCAACTCAGATCGATGTCACAAAAGGACAAGGAAACCTTTAAGGAATACGCTTAGAGATGGCGTGAAATTGCCGCTCAGATTTTTCCACCTCTTGAGGAAAAAGAGTTGACGAAGATCTTCTTAAAGACATTGAGCTCATTTTGTTACGACAGAATGGTCGCCAGTGCGCCCAGTGATTTTACCGAGATGGTGAACATGGGAGTTCGTCTCGAAGAAGCAGTCCAAGAAGGACGTTTAGCTAAAGAGGCTGGACCATCAAGTCGTACAAAACGATACGGTAACACTTTCTCTAAGAAAAAAGAGCAAGATATTGGGAATATATCTCTCAGAAAGTTAAGGCGATGGTACCAACCAGTAGCAGCTGTAACTCCTGCTATCAACCCTGTGCCTGTTCCTACGAATCAACCTCAGGTTGCTCAAAGCCAACCGACTGAACAGCAATTTCAGCAAAGGACACAACAGCCTCTTCAGCAGGCTCGTCCTCCATACAATAACAATCGTGCAGCACGTCCTCCAGGGTTTGATCTTATACCCATAATGTACATAGAACTGTTTCCACTACTGTTAGCCAAGGTGCACGTCCAAACCAGGTCTCCTCTGGCAATACTGGAAAATCTGCCTTTTTGGTTCAAAGCGGATCAGACATGCCCTTACCATCAGGGAAGACAAGGACAAAACATAGAAAACCGTCTCAGTTTCAAATCCGATGTGCAAAAGCTCGTCAGGAGTGGGGTCTTATCCTTCAAGGATACAAATCCTAATGTTCTCACAAACCCGCTGTCGCAACACGAGAAAGTTGCTGTCAATTTGATAGAGGGAGAGTCTAACCTCAGCTATCAAATACATGATGTACTCTTGTTAAGGACCAATCTGGTCAAGATGCATTGTAGACAGAGCAGATACGGCCATGTGCCGCCTCATAATTATCACCAGTGTGATATCTGCTCTAAAGACAATCATGGATGTTCGGTAGTGCAATCAGCTCTACAGGAACAGATGGATCTCGGATGGATCTAGGAACACCGAGTTCGCGGGGTCAATATAACCTATACGAATTCCAACATTATTCAGAATCGCAACATTCTAGCAATGAATGTCAACTTGGTGGAAATGCACTCAAGGCAAAGCCAACATCACGATCTGCTGCGACACGATTACAATTCCTGCCCGATCTGCTCAATAAACACTCAGGGATGCTCTTTTGTACAAGAGGCCCTCCAGCGTCAGATGAATCTTGGATAGATTCAGGATTACCACGATCGTAATCATGATCAAATTAATATGATTCAGATCTTTGACATTCGCTTAATGAATACCAGTTTAGTGGAGTTACACACTTAGCAGGTCCAGTTCGGCTTCCTGGTATCACATGATTATCAGAACTGTAAAGCGTGATGTGAAGACGATCAAGGTTGTGCCCTTGTTCAAAGGACACTTCAGCACTTGATGGACCACTGTTGGCTTCCGATCTATCGAGATAAAGAGACACAACAAATCAGTATGACCAACGGGAACCCTACTAGGTACCCAAATCAGGATGTTCGGTCAATGAAGACAGACCTAGTGAGGTTACACTGCATTCAAAGCGGACGTGGCCGGGTGCCACCACATAACTATGAACACTGTAGAGTTTACTCGGAAGATAATCAAGTATGTTACCTTGTGCGAGCGGCCCTTCAAAGTCAGATGGACCGTAGAAAAACTCAACCATGTTCAAGTGCTGGGTCAATCTCTTTGACACCAGACTATCTAGTTGATCAAATTCAGGACGTTATCGTGATCTCTGATCACAAAAGGACTAAAGATGTCTGCGCCATCGTTCCTTTGCTTAACAAATCGAGAATTCCCCTAGACAGTTGAAAGGTTCTCAACCAGGAACCAATCGAGATTGTCTACGATGGTCCGAAGAATCAGAAGGCTCATGTAGTTGTCCATCTACCAGGACCGCTACCGTGTGAATCAACTAAGGTTATTCCTTACAAATACGGTGCAACAACAATTGAAAATGGAAAGGAAATTCCATTACCCTCCGTCGTGAATATTGCAGACATCAGTCGAGTAACATAGAGTGGTCGAATCTTCAACCGAGGAGTTGGAGAACCTATCAGAGAAAAGGAACCTCAAACAGAAGTTCCTAATCCACCAGTCGGTCAATCCAGTGATCCCGACCTTTCAAAGAACAACGATGAGATGCTAAAGCTCATCCAGAAGAGTGAATACAATATTGTTGATCAACTGTTGCAAACTCCTTCAAAGATCTCAGTGTTATCACTTCAACTCAGTTCCGAGGCTCACAGGGAGGCTCTACAGAAAGTCTTAGAGCAAGCGTTTGTGGAACAAGATGTGACAATCAGACAATTTGATATCATCGTCTCTAACATCACTTCCTGTAATAACTTGGGATTTAGTGATGAAGAATTACCGGAAGAGGGCCACCGGCATAACATGGCACTCAATATCACAGTCAACTGCCAGGACGATGCTTTAGCCAGCGTACTGGTAGACACAGGGTCAACCCTGAATGTGATGCCGAAGTCTACATTGATGAAATTATCATACCAAGGATCTTCGATGAGAGCCAACGAGGTCATCATCAAAGCATTCTATCGATCTCGAAAAATGGTTATTGGCGAAGTCGACCTTCCCATAACTATCGGTCCTCACACTTTTCAAGTCACTTTCCAGGTCATGGACATCCGGGCAACGTATATTTGCTTATTAGGAAGACCTTGGATACACCAGGATGGAGCAGTCACTTCGACACTTCACTAAAAGCTGAAGTTCGTCAAGAACGACCAACTCGTCAAAGTCTGTGGAGAGCAAGCCTTGCTCGTGAGTAACTTATCATCATCCACTATTGTAGAACTAGAGTAGGTCATCAAAACTCAGTTCCAAGCACTTTCGCTACACAATGGTAATCAATCAGAAAAAGGAACTTCAATTTCCTCATACAAAGATGCTCTCAAAGCAGTCAAAAGTACCAATACAACAGGATGGGGGCAGCTTGTCATTCCTACTGACAACAAGATGAAGAAGGGTCTTGGTTTCTCCTCAAACTGTACTCAGACTGCTATCAATGATGAAAGTTTTCATCCCATTCAGAACTTCTTCCACAGTGGAGGTTTCCTTCACCCAGTGTCCCAAGAAGTGCATACCATCAACGAGGGAAATTCCTCCGATACAGATGAAGAATGTAAGTCCTATCTCAAAGAGGACAATTATATATCTACGGACGAAATGCATATGCCATTTTGCTATCCCGCGTAGAGCCCTTGAGATATACCAAGGACAGACATCCGAATGATCTACGAAGATTATGACCCGGAAGGATGCCGTGCTCCGCCAAACTCATTGGAGGAAGGGACTCCGATGAAAGACAACTTTGACTATTTTGGCCAGATGGATGGCCTGCCTATGTGGCAGCCGTATCCAGGAGACTTGGGGCAGAAGAGTCAGCCAGACGACGCTTACCAGCTAAGCATCATTGAAGAGAATACCTGCGTCCCCATGGAATCATGGGACCGACACTCAGGATATTCTTAAAATGCCTAACATGATAGGTTGCAGGGCTAGAATTCATTAACTACGCTTTTCCCGAGGTCAACATCATTGAAAGAGATGACTCATCCAGTTCCACAGAGACGTGGGATACCTTAGGACAACCGAGTGGTAAATACGACTTCATGGTCAAGTACACCGCTCCGAAAAGCATTTATATCAGGTTCGAAGACATGCAGCCAACTGGATGGGGAAATATACCTGAGAGCACAAATACTGTGCAAAATACAGCTGAAGAACCCTCATACGACAACTCTGCCTGGGAAGCAGATTCCAACGATCCTGATCCGCCAGAAATCAAGGTCATTTCTGAGGACTAGCCAACAAAGAAGGTACCAGACTTTATGATTCACCGAGGAGTTCGTCGCCAATGGGTTGCTGTCGATGTTCCGAAAGTCATTCACCAGTCTATGTAATTGCCATCTTTATCTTAACCTTTCATCTTGCCCAGGTGAAACGGATGTTTTATAGGGCTCACTTTCTGTAAATGTTCCTCTTCGCTTTGCCCAGAGCGACAGAGTTTTGTTTTATAGGACTGTAGTTTCAAGAATCGACCGATCATAAATAAAATAACGTCGTTCTATAATTTTCCCATGTATTGTTGTTTTCTCTTTTTGCTTTTTCAGAAAATGGTAATCCTAAAAAACGAAACAAAATAAAAACAAGCATTTTTTAGAAAAGACACTGCACACTTGCAGACTACTTGTTTTAAACCCCATTGAAACACGCGATCAAATGCGTTCTCCCAACTTTGAATTCCCAGTATTCGAGGCTGAAGAAGAAAATGACGAAGTAATTCCAGAGGAGATCTCCCGATTACTCTGACAGGAGGAAAGGTCCATTAAACCTCACAAAGAGCCGTTGGAAACCGTTAACTTGGGTTCAGAAGAAGAGAGAAAAGAAGTCAAGATTGGGGCGCTGCTCAGTTCAACTATCAAAGAAAGTTTGACAAAGCTTCTCAAAGAGTTTCCCGATGTATTCGCTTGGTCCTATCAGGATATGCCAGGGTTGGATACCAGCATCGTGGAACATCATCTACCATTGAAATCAGAATGTCCTCTGGTGTAACAAAGATTGAGACGGACTCACCCGGACATGGCCATTAAGATCAAAGAGGAAGTAAAGAAACAGATCAACGCGGGTTTTCTCACTACATCAGAATATCCACAATGGCTAGCCAACATAGTACCAGTTCCGAAGAAGGACGGAAAGGTCAGAATGTGTGTAGACTACAGAGACCTGAACAAGGCTAGACCAAAGGAAGACTTTCCCTTACCACACATTGACATGCTGGTAGACAGTACAGCAAAGTTCCAAGTTTTCTCCTTCATGGATGGATTCTCGGGCTATAATCAAATCAAAATGGCGCCAAAATACATGGAGAAAACTTCATTTATCACCCCATGGGGCACCTTTTGCTACAAGGTAATGTCGTTCGGTTTGAAGAATGTCGGGGCAACCTATCAAAGGGCCATGACAACTCTGTTTCATGACATGATACACAAGGAAATCGAGGTATATGTCGATGATATGATTGCCAAATCAAAAATAGAGAATGAGCACGTTGAACATCTGTCAAAATTGTTCGAATGTCTAAGAAAATTCAAACTCCGTTTGAATCCTAACAAGTGTACATTCGGTGTTCGTTCAGAGAAACTGTTAGGGTTCATCGTCAGCCAGAAAGGAATTGAGGTTGATCCTGACAAAGTCAAGGCCATTCAAGAAATGCCTTCTTCGAAAAACTGGAAAACAAGTCAGAGGATTCCCGGGCGTTTGAATTACATCTCCAGATTTATATTTCTCATGACCACAACATGTGCGCCGATTTTCAAGTTACTCAAAAAAGATCAGGATTGTGTTTGGACAAAAGACTGCCAAACCACCTTCGACAGTATCAAGGAATACCTGTTGAACCCGCCGATTCTATCACCTCCACTGGAAGGAAGACCACTGATCATTTACCTAACAGTCTTGGAAGACTCCATGGGTTGTGTACTTGGCCAACAAGATGAAACCAAAAGAAAAGAGTCTGCCATCTACTATTTGAGCAAGAAATTCACCGACTGCGAGACTCGGTACACTATGCTTGAGAAAACTTGTTGTGCTTTGGTTTGGGCAGCTAAATGTCTTCGGCAGTACATGATTCGCCACACTACTTGGTTAATCTCTAAAATGGATCCGATCAAGTATGTCTTCGAAAAACCTGCTCTCACAGGAAGAATCGCCCGTTGGCAGATGTTGTTATCAGAGTATGACATCGAATATCACGCTCAGAAAGCCGTTAAAGGAAGTGGTTTAGCCGATCATTTGGCTCATCAACCGATTGACGATCAAGGATCAGTCGGGTTTGACTTCCCAGAAGAAGATGTCATGTACTTAAAGATGAAGGATTGCGATGAACCGCTACCCAGTGAAGGGCCAGAACCAGGTTCCCAATAGGGACTTATCTTTGACGGAGCTGTCAACAATTACGAAAACGCAATTGGGGCAATTATCATAACCCCTCAGGGTACCCATATTCCTCTTACCGCTCGACTGACATTCAAGTGTACGAACAACGAGGCCGAATACGAAGCTTGTATCATGGGTCTCGAAGAAGCGATAACCTTGAGGATCAAGAACTTGGATGTTTATTGCGATTTATCCCTAGTCATCCATCAGATCACAGGAGATTGGAACACATACCAATTAGGATTGATTCCTTACAAAGACTATGCAAGAAGGTTGTTACCATTCTTCAACAGAGTTGAGTTTCATCACATCCCTCAAGGGGGAAATCTCATGGCTGATGCATTAGCCAGTCTCTCTTCCATGATTACTGTAGGTCAATGGAATGACGTACCGAAGATTGACATCATGCACCTAGAACGGCCAGCGTACATCTTTGCGATTAAAGCAGTCATAGATGACAAACCTTGGTATCACGATATCAAATGCTTCCTTCAGAAACTGGAGTACCCACCTGGGGCATCCATAAAAGACAGAAAACCCCTCAGAAGACTGGCTAGAAACTTCTTCCTGAACAGTGACACTCTCTATAAGAGAAACTTTTATTTGATCCTGCTCCGATGTATGGACAGACCAGAAGCAAACTTATTGATGAAAGAAATTCATGAAGGTTCCTTTGGAACTCATGCCAACGGACATATAATGGCGAGAAAAATTCTAAGAGTCGGGTACTATTGGTTGACCATGGAATCCAACTGCTACAAGTACATGAGGAAGTGTCACAAGTGTCAGATATACTAAGACAAAATCCATGTATTGCCCACGCATCTCAAAGTGCTCTCTTCCCCATGGCCTTTTTCTATATGGGGAGTCGACATGATTGGCATGATTGAACCTAAGGGTTCAAACAAACATCGGATTATTCTAGTAGCCATTGACTATTTCACCAAGTGGATCGAAGCAGCGTCGTACGCCAACGTAACCCGATAAGTGGTGGTCCGCTTTATCATAAAGAATCTCATATGCCGTTATGGTGTTCCTGGCCAGATCATTACTGATAATGGATCTAACTTGAACAATAAGATGACAAAGGAGTTGTGCGCTGCGTTCAAGATCAAACACCATAACTCATCTCCCTACCGACCCAAGATGAACGGAGCGGTAGAAGCGGCTAACAAGAATATCAAGAAGATCATTCAAAAGATGGTTGTAACCTATAAAGACTGGCACGAAATGCTACCCTTTGCTCTTCACGGTTATCGTACATATGTCCGCACTTCAACCGGGGTAACCCCTTCCTCTCTAGTATATGGCATGGAAGCAGTGCTCCCCATAGAAGTAGAAATCCCATCAATCCGGGTATTGATGGAAGCCAAGCTCACCGAAGCTGAATGGTGTCAAAGTCGACACGACAAACTGAATCTGATCGAAGAAAACCGGATAACGGCTCTATGCCATGGTCAGTTGTATCAACAAAGAATGAAGCAAGTGTTTGACAACAAAGTTCGACCTCGCGTCTTCAGAAAAGGAGACCTCGTGCTCAAGAAGATACAATCATTCCTCACTGATTCTCGGGGAAAATGGACTCCGAATTACGACGGCCCCTACGTGGTCACAAAAGCTTTCTCAGGAGGCGCCTTGAGACATACAACCATGGACGGAGACGAATTTTCCTACCCCACAAACGCTGATGTAGTCAAGAAATACTTCTCCTAGAAAAAAGAAGAAAAAAAACGTCTTGGTGGATTGAAAACCCGAAAGGGCGGTCCAGGAAAAAATGAGAGATATGATAAAAAATTATCCCGGTGGATTGGAAATCTCCAAGTACAATCCAGGCAAAAATTAGGGATTCATGGCAAATAACTATGTTCAGTAAAAGGGCAAGTTCCCAGCAGCAGTGATGCCACTCTTCAAAAATCTCCAATCAAGGTCATCTTCGACAGAAGCTCAAGATGCCCAGAATTCAAAGTTGGTAGAAGGATAGTGATCGTTATGTTTCGACGTAGCCCTTTTCCCTGTAAATTACCATTTTCTAACATTTTAAATACTCTTTGGAATCACACATTTGGCTGATTTCCATCCTATCAATAAAATTTGAGCCCTTGTGCTTTTGTTTGCAATTCTTATTTGTTTTAGCTTTACAGAATGACATTTTTTAATATGATCAGTGATTCTTGAAATAAAACAAAAATGAATTTACTTGTTAAAACTTGTTTTGCTTTTAAAATAAAGACGGAATTTTCTTTTGACTGTTGAATATCGAAAGAACATTGATCGCTTCTCCAAAGACGGTTAAGCTTTGAAGTGCAAATTCAAAGTACTCCTTCTCAAACCAGTACGCCTGAACGAAGGATCAACTGTGTCAGAAACCGTGTTTCATCTGACATCACCGGCAGAGTTATTATCTCCTAAGCCCGACCAACGGTATTCCCCGCAGGGACTATCTCTCCTAAGTAAGGCAGAATTGCTACCGTGAACCAAATCATACTTCTTCATCTCCTGCATTTGCCGAGTATCCAGTCGCGTTCATCAACTAATCTGTGTGTTGTGTCAATTTTGTCACCATATATATACATACATCATGCATTATTGTTTTACATGCATATTCATATCATATCACTATCACTCTGGTTGGTCTCATCCCCTAGTGATAAAAGTCCTCTCGTAAATCGAGTTGTCAGTTCTTTCCTCGTCAGGAAGTGAACCATCTGAGCAATTTCTCTTCCAGTTTATTTTTGGAATAGAGTCGGTCCTCGACCACTTTAATAACTTGAACCTCTGAAAAACCAGAAGGCATTCAATGAACGTCACTTTTCGCCATTGAAGATGACATCTTTGCTTTCCCGGATTAAGGAAAATCCCCAGAGAAAGCCTCTCAACCGAAGATTCGGCATTACAGCAGTTTTTCTCCGAAAGATTCGCTGACGAAAAGGTCATCAGCACCTCCAAATTAGACTACCTCATATGGCATTTCCTCTGAGAAGATCTCGAGGAAAAGTATGATGTAATATCCCTAAACGGAAAACAGTCTTTCAAGAGACTCGTTTTCTCCAGCAGAGTCGACAAATGGCATCTCCAAACCGAGAAGTTTGTACACATTTATAGCTCAGACGAATTGGTTCCTCAGCTAGTCTGGCATCAAAACTTTTTCTCATCAAATGGCATCTCTCCAGGAAAATTCGGCGAGAAGTTTGAGGAAAACCGCTATGAATAGCGTCCCTTGTCAAGCAAGTTTATTGACAAAAGAAACTAAGACCTGTTCCCTGGTGGGAAACCAGGATCGCGGGGAAGTTTATCAGAAACTAAGACCAGTTCCTGGTAGGAAACCAAGATCGCGGGGAAGTTTATCAGAAACTAAGACCAGTTCCCAGGTAGGAAACTAGGATCGAGGGGGAGTTTATTGACAATGAAAAACTAAGACCAGTTCCGTGGCTAAAGACCAGGATCGAGGGTTTCAAGCCCTCTCAGAGCACTTAGGCAAAAGATCAATCAAGGAATGACATGAACTTCAACTTGTCTAAATCTCACAAACACCCACAAAGGATCAAGAGGACTCCCACATCAAGAATCAAGCACAACGTTGCAGCATTCCAAGTGGATTATGCCTTAAGATCGCCAATGTCACCAAATTAGGGTTTTGGTCGACCAGGGCCACCAGGTGGAAATTTTCCTCTGGGCATGAGCCAATGCTTCAAAGCATACGCTAAGATACTCCAAGGGACCCCATGGACCCAATCATCAAGTCAATTTAGCCTCAGGGGATGCATTCAGCAAAAATAAGGAATTAGGGTATCTTGACCTAATTCACCCCTAAGTTGACTTTTGGAACAAGACATGCTCCCAAACCTTGGGACATGATTCAATACACCCTATAACACCTATGGAACATGTCCATCAAGTTTGATTTAGGTCAAGGACTTGATTTCATAGAGGATCGCACAGTTTGGAATTCATCTGACAAAAAGTCAACTGTGCACAAAAGTCAAACTTTGACTTTTTGAGATTTTTCACAATTATGGTTCCTTAACCCTAAAATGATGTTAATGTGTGATTGGAATCATCATTCATCAAGAAAAATCAAAGAAAATGGGATAACTTGTAAAAGGGGTAACTATAAAAACTTATAAATTTTCAAAGTTATGGAACAAAGTGGCTAGGGTACCAACTCCCAAGGATCATAACTTGAGATCCAAGCAACCATTTTGGCTGATCCAAAGATGTATTTGTAGCTCTCATGACACTTTACAAAAGCTTCAACTACACCTCATTTCAATTCCTCATGAATTTTAAGTTATGGAATGGCCAAAATCACAAAAAGTGAGAATGTCACTTTTTTCCAACACTTAGTGAAAGTTTTACTAAGTCAGAATCTGTTTCACTTTTTTTTAAATGTAGGGGCATTTTTCACTTGGATCCAAAAAGTATCAAAACCAAATATGATCAAATAGTTGTTGTATCATATGAGGGCTTTCCAAAATGGCCAAGAACCCCATGAAATTCAACCTGAGCTAGGAGATACAATGCCATGAACATGCCTTGCTGCAAACTGTCATGACTAGGCAGAATTTTGTACTTTGGCTCGATTTGGAAAAATCAGATCATTCCAAGCCTTGTCATCATGTTGGACACATTTGAGGATCAGATCTAAAGGGGAGAAACACTGATATAAGCCTCCCAAGTCATTAGAACTAAAAATAACATGCCAAACCTAAAATGCCTAAAAGGGGGACAAGACTCCAATTTTAGTTTCCAAGCCTTCAATGGGTGCACCAAGGTGGCATGAATTGAGCCTCACCTAACTAAATTCAGTCAAGACTTATCCAAGACAAAGGGTACCAATAGCCTGTGCCCTAACCTCTAGTCAATGGCTAGAGAAGACTTGGATTCCTATTGATCAACATTGGCCAAACCTGTCCAACAGTTGCCATTCACTATTGCAGCCAAAACAAACCTGCTCTACTATAAATAGGGCTCATTTGTGCTCAGTTTGAGTACACCAAAGCCATCAATCCGATGCTTTCCTCAAAATCTCCTTCTCACTTCCAATTTTGCCTTCCAAAGCAAGTCACTATCAGGTTTTGAGCTTGAGAGCATCTCCAACCAAACCAATCACTCACACACCTCATAAACATCATATGTGAGCTGATCAAACACTTAAACAACATCTGGAACACTGATTTCTCAGAATCACTAGCCAGTTGTTCAAAGTTTCAACCAAGTTGCAGCTGAGGTGCCATAATCTGTTCCAGTCCATTGCAGATCAGAACAAGCATTCAAACACATTTCATATGGTGTAGGGAAGCTGTTCAAATCATCACAACTCATCTGTAACACCTTCAGCTCGAAAATCACTTTGCTCTTGCTGTCACGGCACAGAGGTAAGCCTCAACTTGGTCATTTCATGATTCATGCATATTTCCTCGCACAATACTTTTGACATATGTTCATAATCATGCATGGAATGTTTCCCCTCAATTAATTGCTTTGTTTGAATCGTGTATCAAAATCCTCAGCCTTCATGTAGAATTTAGGGTTCTTGAGGTTTTGTCTTGATTTCTTGTTTTATGCTTAAAATAAATGAAATTAAATGCCATAGACATGATCGTGAGGTGAAAACGAGCAGATTGATATGTGGATTGTGTGATTCCATCAAGTATTCAGTGAGATTGGATAGAAAACGCAAATCTGGGCAAAACTCAGAACACGCGCGTGTTCTTGGATATTCTTGGCGCCATTTCTTTCAAATTCAAATATTTGAATTTTGTGATTTTATTTAATTGATTCAAAAATTAATTTCTCTCTGAGTTTTAATGATTTTGAGTTTATTCTTTCTGCAATAATTCACAAAAATGTTTAAATATTTTATTTTGTCAAAAAATCCCAAAAATGTTATTTATTTCATATATTTGATATTTTTACAAAGAATTAATGTTTTATATGTTTTTAGCATTTAAAATATTTTCTCTCTCTTTGTTTTCTAACCTTAATTGATTTCCAATCATTTTGTAGGAAGAAACATGATTTTCTTTAACATTGATCCAATATCATAATTTGTTTTCACACATGTTTAACAAATTTGGATCATTTTAATTGAATTTTTATTCAATTAGAATATATTTTGAAAACAAATTAGCGTTTTGATCAATTTAACCCTCATCAAACTTTTTCAAACACTTTGGGCCTCTTGATAGAGTGTAAGACCCAATCCTCTTTTGAGATCGAAAACTTTGGGCCTCAGTCACTTGTATAAGTCCCACTGCTTTTCAAAAACCCTCGGCACGATCGCCGTGTTCAAACAAACCAACTGGGCTTCTCCTCATGCTATAAGACCCGTCTTTCAAACTTTTTGGGCCTCTAATAGAGTGTAAGACCCAACCCCCTTTTAACCAAAACTCTTTTGGGCCTCAGTGTATTGTATAAGTCCCGCTGTGTTAAAAGATTCTCGCCGCGATCGCCATTTTCAAACTGAAAATCATTTGGGCCTCCCCTCGTGTTGTAAGCCCCATTTTCTTTAAATAAAATCTTTAGGCCTCTAATAGAGTGTAAGACCCATCCCTTTGTAGAGAAAACCTTTCTTTGGGCCTCAGTCACTTATATAAGTCCCTGTACAAACTCAAAACCACAGTACAATCACTGTTGGAACTCGGGCCTCTCCTTGAGCTGTAAGCCCCAACCTCTTTTCAAAATACTTTCTCCTTTGATTTTGAAATATACTGTTGTTTACAATTTTTCTTTGTTGAACAACTAACCAAATAGCATGGAACCTCTACAACCGAGTAAGTGTTTATATGCTTTCTTTACCCGCTTTCACATATATAAACTGTATTGTGGGGCTATTTCACTGTAAGTCTTCTTTCATAAACTCATATCTACTATGTAATACTAGTATAGATATTTAGAGTTTCCCCGGCCACTACGTCTAGAATTAGGCAGAAACCTCGACGTTCTCCCAGACATTTCACCCTCCTTTAACACAACTTAAACAGTTAGGAGTTTTCTTTTACAACAATTTTAGACAACTAGAACTAAGAATTTTCCCCCTTGAACAGTTCATATACAGAAAGCCATTGCTCCAAGTGAAGCCCCTTCTGGAACTGTTCATCAGCCTCCTCTTGGGCTTAATACAAGGACCCACGGGCTTCCTAGAAGCATCCCCACCTCCTCTTGGGCGTTGTACAAGGACCCTTCGACTTCTTAAAAGTTTTCTATGCCTCCTCTTGGGCTTCATACAAGGACCCTTCGGCTTCTTAAAAGCTATTCTCTCCTTCTCTCGGGCTTTGTACAAATTGTCCCGACGACCTCTTAAAGGTATAGGAACAGGAATTAGTCATCTTACTAGAGCAGTCTCTCAGAGTCTAGTTCTTCATACCGAAAGCGTACTTCCTCTTAGGCATATTACAAAAGAAAAAAATCTAGACTTGGACAGTCTAATCCTCTAAAGTCTCAAAGACATTCTCAAGTACCCTATAAACATAGGAAGAAACCCGGTCTCTCTCATGAGAGTTCCCTACTTGGACCTGCCTATGGATTTCAGCAGTCCTTAGCAGTAAGATAGCCTCCTCTTAGGCTTTATATAATGATCCTTCCTCAGTGAAGTTAGCCTGCTCTTGGGCTTTGTACAATGATTCTCCCCAACAGAATTAACCTTTTCACACTCTCTTATTGAGTATAAAAGATTCTCTTGTTGAATCAACCTCTCTTTTCAGATTCTCTCATTGAATCACTTCTTTCGCCTCCATCTCGGGCTTTGTACGAGATAGCAAATCACTCTCTTGTTGAGTATAAATGATTCTCTTGTTGAGTCAACCTTTTAGCCTCCATCTCAGGCTTTGTACGAGATAGAAAAATCACTCTCTTGTTGAGTATAAAAGATTCTCTTGTTGAGTCAACCCTTTTCGCCTCCGTCTTGGGCTTTGTACAAGACAGAAAGAACATTTTCCCTGGAAAAGTCAACTTTTTAGCCTCCTCTTAGGCTTTGTATAAGGATATCCCCTGTTGAGTCAATTAACCTTTTAGCATCAAATCATGCTTGGCTCACAGCATACAAACATCAACAACTCTTCTTTAGAGATGACAAATTCTCTCTATCAAACCCTTTCAGCTTCATATCTTGTGCTTTGAACAAGATACAAATAACCTTTTAGCTTCATCTCTTGGGCTTTGAACAAGACACAAAACACCTTTTTCCTCCCATAGAATAGGAGGAACTACGAATCGCTCTTATTTCCCTGTTTCGCTAAACGGGAATACGTAGGCATAAGATTGTAAAATCTTAGCGAGCACGCCACATCAAAAACCTCAAGCCCCATATCCTCACAGATCAATCAAAACATCCGAATCCGCATTTTCCCACCAAAACCTTCCCGAACTTGAACAAAATAGTCTAAGAGAGACCCAATATCTGGAATAACATTTGTAAACCAACAGTTTTGACTGTTTAAACTTAGTATGCAAGCAGGGTTAATTAGAGACATCTATTTCCTTTCCTTAATCAGCTTACAATAGGATAAAAAATGAATCGAACTGTAGTAACAAAATGATGTGATTCGCAACCACAAAAAACCAAGCTACAGAAAAATGGTGACTCTGCTGGGGAGTCTCATTAGGATTTGTCTTGCTTTAGGGCATCGTCCCCATTTTCCACAGAGAAATGGCGACTCTGCTAGGGAGTCTCATTAGGATCTGTCTTGATTTAGGGCATCGTCCCCATTTTCCACAGAAAAATGACGACTCTGCTGGGAGTAATGCCTTTTATTGACTTTACTAGGCTCTTAGGTCGAAACCTTTAAGTTTGGGCAATACCACAAGAATGGTGACTCTGCCGGGAAGCCATTTCTTAGGATCATAGGATTCATAGCTCTTTAAAACGTCTAGGATGTTAGGACAAATATATATATTGTTTTTCCTAATTGATATCTGTGTTTATTTTTCTGCTAATGGGAATGTGTGTGATGCCGCATGTGGAAAGATTGAGTATACACCTAAGATAGGTGATGGCAAAACGAGTAATCTTACAGGAAGTGAATTCCAAATAAGAGATCTCGGTCGACCATCAACCTCAGTGGAGACTCCCTTTCTAGATACATTGCCTATACGACTTCGGTTGTTGAAAGTAGTATGGTCGATTGGGTTATCTGAGAAGCTGAGGAGTTAGTAGACTAAAATCATTTAGTAGTGCGGAAGCTATCGGAAATAGTTGTCTCGCGATACTACCCTCATTTGAGATTTCTCTGAAATGCATCACCTAGCACGGTTCCTGGCCTGCTGATGTTATTTCAAGAATCAATGATTTTGAGAGACAGGTACAAAACATCACCAGTATAAAACCTTTGGGGATGGGTAGAGCCTTGACGTCATGACACCGAGCCTTTGACCCCATGTTTTTTCTATGTTTTTGTGTGCTCCATTCATACATTCATTTAAAAAAACATTAAACAAAGAAAAAACTTTGTCTTCTAGTCTCTCTGTTTCAAATTAAACTAAGACAATGATTGCAAATATTAGAGAGAAAGATTGTGCTAATGGATTTCGGTAGAAGGAGAACTCACCAGTACACCTTCAAGGTTCCAAAAATAGAGGATTTGAGAGGATTAGCAAGGATGATCACTAACCCTAATGCTTTTAGAGACAAATACGGAGGTCTGCTGTCTCTGTTAAGGGTCCATGTAATTGAAGGAATCATGGTCGCGCTCATTCAGTTCTACGATCCGGTCTATCACTGTTTCACATTCCCGGATAACCAGCTCGCACCAACGCTGGAGGAGTACTCTCACCTGATTGACTTACACATTACTGATCAAGCTCCCTTTTCAGGACTAGAAGAAATTCCAAAGGATCAAACCATTGCAAGAGCAATCAATTTGGACGAGTCAGAAGTCAGGACTCACATGACCACTAAGGGTGGAATCCCAGGTTTACCAGCCAAGTTTCTGGTAAAGAAGGATCTGTACTTCGCTAGTATAAGGAACGTTAATGCTTTCGAGAGCGTCTTCGTTCTGCTCACTTACGGGTTATTTTTGTTTCCCAACATTGATAACTTTGTCGACATCAACGTCATTAAGGTTTTTCTCATTGGAAACCCTGTTCCGACCTTGCTCGCAGATGCTTATCACTCTGTACATCTAAGGAATTTGTACAGTGGAGGAATGATCACATGTTGTGTACCCTTGCTATACAAATGGTTCACTTCCCACTTACCTAAGTCTACTATTTTTGGGATCATAAGAGTGCTCTACTTTGGTCACAGAGAATCATGGCTCTTACCAACTCCGATATCAATTGGCACAATCAGATCTATGACGGGATCAGGATCATCGACCATTGTGGAAACTCCCCCAACGTACCCCTTATAGGAACTAAATGAGGAATCAATTACCATCCGGTTTTGGTTCGTCGTCAATTTGGATACCCGATGAGGCATGTCCCACGTAATGCTCATCTGGAAGGTCTTTTCTTCAAAGATGGAGAAAATGACAGAGCATTAAAGACAGAAATAGTGCACGCCTGGAAACATAAGAAAGGACGAGAGTCTCTGGGAAAACCAGACTGTGTTTCGGTGGAACCTTATCTCCACTGGGTACAAACTAGAGCTCTCAAGCTGAGGATACCTTACCCTCGTCACGGAGTTCTTCCGCTAAAGGAATCTGCCATGTACTTTATGTCTGATACAGAAAAACTTCATGTTACGCTCAGCAAAGTTCAACAAGAAAGGAGGTCTTGGAAGAATAAATACTGCATTCTTAACGTGCAGTGTAACCAAATGCAGCAGCTGTTAAAAGAATATGATGCTTTGATCGAGATTTTGGAGCAACATGCTGTAGAAAATCAAGAAGACCAAAGGAATTTGCTTGCTCCTTTCACTTGGCAAAGGAAAGACGACCCGGCAACGGCCCAAGAGCCCCGGTCAAAGAAAAGGAAAGCACCAGAATCAGCACCTGAACACTCCTCGGAGAGGGCTCGGGACCCATTAGCTTAGATTTCCTTTTTTGGCACTTTGTAATCTACTGTATTTCCATTTCTGCAATCTTTGAATTCAATAAAACGGGGTTTCCCCGCTGTTTGTTATTTGCAATCCAATTGTCGGAGTTTATTTTGATTAAACAAAAAATACATAAATATCATTGCATATCATTCATCATTCTCATGTAAGCGTTTTCCTCTTGTCTTTGAATCTCACGTTTGTGTCTCGGTTTCTAGACTCAAACTAACTCATTCGTATAATACTCGGTCCAATCGACAAAAGAAGATGAGTGAACTCGAGGAAGAGAATAGAGAGCTGAGAGAAGAAATCGACGCTCTGAAGGAGGATTTAAGGAAAATCCAAGGTGACATGCAATCCATGGCAACAGCTTAGGGGAAACAACAGCAGACAGTGATCTCGGAGATCACATTTATAACTATTGGGGAGACATATGATCCTCGATACATCATGCCTAAGGGTCGGCCCTGGGGCATGCCTTTCAACTTTATCCCTGAGGGATACATTCCGCCGGTCATGGAAAACCCGGAAACCACATCGGGAATCACTGGGACTGAAGGTTACAAACTTCAGGGAGGCGAAGAAGCCAGAGCAATGACAACAATTCCTGAAGGTTATAGACTTCAGGGAAATGAAGACAGAAGAGGAATGACAGTAACTCCTGAAGGTTACAAACTTCAGGATGGACAAGCGCCGAAAGTCACCGCCGTATTGACTACACCACCACCCGTGGTACATACTGTCCCAGAACACAAGTGTGGATGACAGAATGAAGGAATTCCTAGAACAATTCCTTGAGATGCAGAAAGAACTGCAGGCTATTTGCGGTAAGGATCTATTCGGAAAGGACGCCGCCGAACTTTGTTTGGTCCCCGATGTGCAAGTTCCTCGCAAGTTCAAAGCGCCCGAATTTGAAAAGTACAAGGGTAACTCTTGCCCTCAAAGTCATTTGGTGATGTACACTCAAAGAATGTCAGCACATACAAAGAATCAACAGCTACTGATCCACTACTTTCAAGATAGTTTAACCGGTGCCGCACTCTAATGGTACATGGGATTAAACTGCACTAAGATCGCTACTTTCAGAGATATTGGCGCTGTCTTCGTTCAGCAGTACAAATATAACTTGGACATGGTACCAGACAGAGATCAACTCAGATCGATGGCACAAAAGGACAAGGAAACGATTAAAGAATATGCTCAGAGATGGCGTGAAATTGCCGCTTAGATTTGTCCATTTCTTGAGGAAAAAGAGATGACAAAGATCTTCTTAAAGACCTTGAGCTCATTTTATTACGACATAATGGTCGCCAGTGCGCCCAGTGATTTTACCGAGATGGTGAACATGGGAGTTCGTCTCAAAGAAGCAGTCCGAGAAGGACGTTTAGCCAAAGAGGCTAGACCATCAAGCAGTACAAAACAATACGGTAACACTTTCTCTAAGAAAAAAGAGAAAGATATTGGGAATATCTCTCTCGGAAAGTTAAGGCAACGGTACCAACCAGTAGCAGCTGTAACTCCTGCTATCAACCTTGCACCTGTTCCTATGTATCAACCTCAGGTTGCTCAAAGCCAATCGACTCAACAGCAATTTCAGCAAAGGACACAACATCCTCTTCAGCAGGCTCGTCCTCCATACAACAACAAGTGTACAACACGTCCTCCTGGGTTTGATCCTATACCCATGTTGTACGCAGAACTATTTCCACTACTGTTAGCCAAGGGGCACGTCCAGACCAGGTCTCCTCTTGCAATACCGGAAAATCTGCCTTTTTGGTTCAAAGCGGATCAGACATGCCCTTACCATCAGGGAGGACAAGGGCACAACATAGAAAACTGTCTTAGTTTCAAATCTGATGTGCAAAAGCTCATCAGGAGTGGGGTCTTATCCTTCAAGGATACAAATCTTAATGTTCTCACGAACCCGCTGCCTCAGCACGAGAAAGCTGCAGTCAATTTGATAGAGGGAGAGTCTAACCTCAGCTATCAAATTCACGATGTACTCTTATTAAGGACCAATCTGGTCAAGATGCATTGTAGACAGAGCGGATATGGCCATGTGCCGCCTCATAATTATCACCAGTGTGATATCTGCTCTAAAGACAATCAAGGATATTCGGTAGTGCAATCAGCTCTACAGGAACAGATGGATCTCTGATGGATCCAGGAACACCGAGTTTGTGGGGTCAACATGACCTATACGAATTCCAACATCATTCAGAATCGCAACATTCTAGCAATGAATGTCAACTTGGTGGCAATGCACTCAAGGCAAAGCCAATATCACGATCTGCCGCGACACGATTGTGATTCTTGCCTGATCTGATCAATAAACACTCAGGGATGCTCTTTTATACAAGAGGCCCTCCAGCGTCAGATGAATCTTAGATGGATTCAGGATTTCCATGATCGGGATCATTATCAAATTAATATGATTCAAATCTTTGACATTCGCTTAATGAATACCAGTTTAGTGGAGTTACACGCTAAAAGGGTCCAGTTCGGCTTCCTGGTATCACATGATTATCAGAGCTGTAAAGCATGCTGTGAAGACGATCAAGGCTGTGCCCTTGTTCAAAGGACACTTCAGCACTTGATGGACCACTGTTGGCTTCTGATCTATCGAGATGAAGAGGCACAACAAATCAGTATGACCAACGGGAACCCTACTAGGTACCCAAATCAGGAGGTTCGGTCAATAAAGACAGACCTAGTGAGGTTACACTACATTCAAAGCGGACGTGGTCGGGTGCCACCGCATAATTATAAACCTGTAGAGTTTGCTCGGAAGATAATCAACGATGCTACCTTGTGCGAGCGGCCCTTCAAAGTCAGATGGACCGCAGAAAAACTCAACCATGTTCAAGTGCTGGGTCAATCTCTTTGATGCCAGACTATCTAGCTGATCAAATTCAGGACGTTATCGTGATCTCGGATCACGAAAGGACTAAAGATGTTTGCGCCATCATTCCTTTGCTTAACGAATCGAGAATTCCCTTGGACAGTAGAAGGGTTCTCAACCAGGAACCAATTGAGATTATCTACAATGGTCAGAAGAATCAGAAGGCTCCTGTAGTTGTCTATCTACCAGGACCGCTACCGTATGAATCAACTAAGGTTATTCCTTAACAATACAGTGCAATAGCAATTGAAAATGGAAAGGAAATTACATTACCCTCCGTCGTAAATATTTCAGACATCAGTCGAGTAACACGGAGTGGTCGAATCTTCAACCGAGGAGTTGGAGAACCTATCAGAGAAAAGGAACCTCAAACAGAAGTTTCTAATCCACCAGTCAGTCAATCCAGTGATCCCGACCTTTCACAGAACAACGATGAGATGCTAAAGCTCATCCAGAAGAGTGAATACAACATTGTTGATCAACTGTTGCAAACTCCTTCAAAGATCTCAGTGTTATCACTTCTACTCAGTTCTGAGGCTCACAGGGAAGCTCTACAGAAAGACTTAGAGCAAGCCTTTGTGGAACAAGATGTGACAATTAGACAATTCGATAGCATCGTCTCTAACATCACTTCCTGCAATAACTTGGGATTTAGTGATGAAGAATTACCTAAAGAGGGTCACCGTCATAACATGTCACTCAATATCATAGTCAACTGCCAGGACGATGCTTTAGCTAGCGTATTGGTAGAGACAGGGTCAGCCCTGAATGTGATGTCGAAGTCTACATTGATGCAACTATCATACCAAGGATCTCCGATGAGAACCAGCGAGGTCATCATCAAAGCATTCGATGGATCCAGAAAAACGGTTATCGGCGAAGTCGATCTCCCCATAACTATTTGTCCTCACACTTTTCAAGTCACTTTCCAGGTCATGGACATCCGGGCAACGTACAGTTGCTTATTAGGAAGACCTTGGATACACCAGGCCGGGGCAGTCACTTCGACACTTCACCAAAAGCTGAAGTTCGTCAAGAACAACCAACTCATCACAGTCTGTGGAGCGCAAGCCTTGCTCGTGAGTAACTTATCATCATCCACTGTTGTAGAACTAGAGGAGGTCATCGGAACTCAGTTCCAAGCGCTTTCGTTACACAATGGTAATCAATCAAAAAAAGGAACTTCAATTTCCTCATACAAAGATGCTCTCAAAGTAGTCAAAAGTACCAATACAATAGGATGGGGGCAGCTTGTCATTCCTACTGACCACTAGACGAAGAAGGTTCTTGGTTTCTCCTCAAACTGTACTCAGAATGCTACCAACGATGAAAGTTTTCATCACATTCAAGACTTCTTCCACAGTGGAGGTTTCCTTCACCCAGTGTCCCAAGAAGTGCATACCATCAACGAGGGAAATTCCTACGATACAAATGAAGAATGAAAGTCCTATCTCAAAGAGGACAATTATATATCTCCAGATGAAATGCATATGCCATTTTGCTATCCCGTGCAAAGCCTGCGAGATATACCAAGGACAGACATCCGAATGATCTACGAAGATTATGAACCAGAAGGATGCCGTGCTCCGCCAAACTCATTGGAGGAAGGGACTCCGATGAAAGACAACTTTGACTATTTTGGCCTGATGGATGGCCTGCCTATGTGGCAGCCGTATCCAGGAGACTTAGGACAGAAGAGTCAGCCAGACGACGCTTACTGGCTAAGCATCATTGAAGAGAATACCTGCGTCCCCACCATGTCATGGGACCAACACTCAGGATATTCTGAAAATGCCTAACGTGACGATGAATTTACAAAATTTGCAGGGCTAGACTTCATTAACTACGCTTTTCCCGAGGTCAACGTCATTGAAAGAGATGACTCATCCAGTTCCACAGAGATGTGGGATACCTTATGACAACTGAGTGGAAAATACGACTTCATGGTCAAGTACACCACTCCGGAAAGCTCTCGTATCAGGTTCAAAAACATCTAGCCAACTGGATGGGGAGATATACCTGAGAGCACAAATACTGTGCAAAATACAGCTGAAGATTCCTCCTACGACAACTCTTCCTAGGAGACATATTCCAACGATCCTGCTCCACCAGAAATCAGCGTCATTTCTGAGGTCAAGCCAAGAAAGAAGGTACCAGACTTTGTGATTCACCGAGGAGTTCACTGCCAATAGGTTGTTGTCGATGTTCCAAAAGTTGTTCATCAGTTAAAGTAATTGTCGTCTTTAGCTCAACCTTTCACCCTGCCCAGGGGAAACATATGTTTTTGTAGGGCTCACTTTCTGTAAATGTTCCTCTTCGCTTTGCCTGAAGCGACAGATTTTTGTTTTATAGGCTTGTAGTTTCAAGAATCGACTGATCATAAATAAAATAACGTTGTTCTGTAATTCCCGCATTTCATTGCTGTTTTCTCTTTTCGCTTTTTCAGAAAATGGTAATCCTAAAAAACAAAACAAAATAAAAACAAGCATTTTTCGGAAAAATGCACTGCACTCTTGCATTCTCTCTATCTCTTCTAAAAATCAAATATCACGTCTTGCAGACTGCTTATTTTAAACCCCGTTGAAACACGCGATCAAATGCCTTTTCCCAACTTTGAATTCCCGGTATTCGAGGTTGAAGAAGAAAATGACGAAGAAATTCCAGAAGAGATCTCCCGGTTACTTAGACAGAATGAGAGGTCCATTAAACCTCACAATGAGCCGTTGGAAATAGTTAACTTGGGTTCATAAGAAGAGAGAAAAGAAGTCAAGATTGGGGCACTGCTCAGTTCGACTGTCAAAGAAAGTTTGACAAAGCTTCTCAAACAGATTCCCAATGTATTCGCTTGGTCCTATCAGGACATGCCAAGGTTGAATACCAGCATCGTGGAACATCATCTACCATTGAAATCTGAATGTCCTCCGGTGAAACAAAGATTGAGACGAACTCACCTGGACATGGCCATTAAGATCAAAGAGGAAGTACAGAAACATATCAACGCGGGTTTTCTCGCTACATCAGAATATCCTCAATGGCTAGCCAACATAGTACTAGTTCTGAAGAAGGACGGAAAGGTCAGGATGTGCGTAGACTACAGAGACCTGAACAAGGAAAGTCCAAAGGATGACTTTCCTTTACCACACATTGACATGCTAGTAGACAGTACAACAAAGTTCCAAGTTTTCTCCTTCATGGATGGATTCTCAGGCTATAATCAAATCAAAATGGCACCGAAAGACATGGAGAAAACTTCATTCATCACCCCATGGGGAACCTTTTGCTACAAGGTGATGCCGTTCGGTTTAAAGAATGCCAGGGCAACCTATCAAAGGGCCATGACAACTCTGTTCCATGACATGATACATAAGGAAATCAAGGTATATGTCGATGATATGATTGCCAAATCAAAAATAGAGAATGAACACGTTGAACATCTGTCAAAATTATTCGAACGTCTAAGAAAATTCAAACTCCGTTTGAATCCTAACAAGTGTACATTCGGTGTTCGTTCAGGGAAACTGTTAGGGTTCATCGTCATCTAGAAAGGAATCGAGGTTGATCCTGACAAAGTCAAGGCCATTCAAGAAATGCCTTCTCCACATACTGAAAAATAAGTCAGAGGATTCCTGGGGAGTTTGAATTACATCTCCAGATTTATATTTCTCATGACCGCAACATGTGCGCCGATCTTCAAGTTACTCAAAAAAGATCAGGACTGTGTTTGGACAAAAGACTGCCAAACCGCCTTCGACAGTATCAAGGAATACCTGTTGAACCCGCCGATTCTATCACCTCCAGTGGAAGGAAGACCACTAATCATTTACCTAACAGTCTTGGAAGACTCCATGGGTTGTGTACTTGGCCAACAAGACGAAACCAAAAGAAAAGAGTCTGCCATCTACTATTTGAGCAAGAAATTCACCGACTGCAAGACTCGATACACTATGCTTGAGAAAACTTGTTGTGCTTTGGCTTGGGTAGCTAAACGTCTTCGCCAGTACATGATTCGCCACACTACTTGGTAAATCTCCGAAATGGATCCGATCAAGTATGTCTTCGAAAAACCTGCTCTCACGGGAAAAATTGCACGTTGGCAGATGTTGTTATCAGAGTATGACATCGAATATCACGCTCAAAAATTCGTTAAAGGAAGTGTTTTAGCCGATCATTTGGCTCATCAACCGATTGATGATCAAGGATCAGTCGGGTTTGACTTCTCAGACGAAGATGTCATGTACTTAAAGATGAAGGATTGCGATGAACCGCTACCCAGTGAAGGGTCAGAGCCAGGTTCCCAATGGGGACTTATCTTTAACGGAGCTGTCAACAATTACGGAAACGGAATTGGGGCATCCATCATAACCCCTCAGGGTACCCATATTCCTTTCACCGCTCAATTTACGTTCAAGTGTACGAACAACGAGGCCGAATACAAAGCTTGTATCATGGGTCTCGAAGAAGCGATCGACTTGAGGATCAAGAACTTGGATGTTTATGGCGATTTAGCCCTGGTCATCAATCAGATCACATGAGATTGGAACACATACCAATCAGGATTGATTCCTTACAAAGACTATGCAAGAAGGTTGTTACCATTCTTCAACAGAGTTGAGTTTCATCACATCCCTTGTGGGGAAAATCACATGGCTGATGCATTAGCCACTCTCTCTTTCATGAATATTGTAGGTCAATGGAATGACTTACCGAAGATCGACATCATGCGCCTATAATGGGCCGCGTACATCTTTGCGATTGAAGTAGTCATAGATGACAAACCCTCAGAAAAGACAGAAAAACCCTCAGAAGACTGGTTGAAAACTTCTTCCTGAGTGGCGATACTCTCTACAAGAGAAACTTTGACTTGATCCTGCTCCGATGTGTGGACAGACCAGAAGCAAACTTACTGATGAAAGAAATTCATGAAGGTTCCTTTGGCACTCATGCCAACGGACACACGATGGTGAGAAAAATTCTAAGAGACGGGTACTGCTGGTTGACCATGGAATCCGACTGCTACAAGTACATGAGTGTAGCGAGCGATTTTGGACGCGGTTCTTAAGCGCTGGTCGCTCTCTGCGGTTAAGCTTAAACTACAGGTCGATTCATTTTTTATCCTATTGTAAGCTGAATAAGGAAGGGAAATAGATGTCTCCAATTAACCCTGCTTGCATACTGAGTTTAAACAGTGGTCTGTTAGGTTAGGGATGCTATCAATGTGGGGGGCCTTTGTACTGGTTATTTGTATTTTCGCCAATACGGTTTTCTTTCTTTTTTACCTAGGCAGAAGGTTTCTGGCGGGGAACAAGGATTAGGATGTTAGAACTGATGCTTTTGAATTACTGCTTTTGATTGATGGAGATATGGAATTTGGGTTTTTTATTGATTGCGCTCGCTAAGATCTTTTCTTTCGATCTTATGCCTACGTATTCCCGTTTACCGAAATAGGGAAATCAGAGCGTTCGTAGTTCCTCCTATTCTATGGGAGGAAATGGGTGTTTTGGTGTCTTGTTCAAAGCCCAAGACGTGAAGCGAAAGGTGGTTTATATCTTGTTCAAAGCCCAAGATGTGAAGCTGAAAGGTCTATTTGTGTCTTGTTCAAAGCCCAAGATGTGAAGCTGAAAGACCTCGACTTTAGAGAGAATTTGTCATCTCTAAAGAGGGGGAAGGAGAATTAGTTTAACTGGGATACGCGGATCCGAGCAATGCCATAATTTCCGAAGAAAGGGTTTTAACCTGAAGGAGAAGACTTTAACTCAGTGTAGAGCAATGCCATCTTTCCTTAGGAATTTCTCATGCTAAAAGGGGGACAGTGGCATGGATATAGATGATCCAGAGGCTTGCCGCTTACAGCGATTAGATGAAAGGAAAGGAGTTGTTGATGTTTGTGCACTGTGAACGAGGCACAACTTTGATGCTAAAAGGTTGATTGGATCAACCAGTGGTTTTCTTATACAAAAGCCTAAGAGGAGGCTAATTTCCGCTAGGAAAATCATTATACAAAGCCTAAGAGGAGGCTATTTTGTGTCTCGTACAAAGCCCGAGAGAGAGGCTAAAAGTTTTTGACCCGACGATAGAGTCTTTTGGTGTCTCGTATAAAGCCCGAGATAGAGGCTATTGTTTGTTTGACTCTACGAGGGAGTCTTTTTGTATCTCGTACGAAGCCCGAGATGGAGGCTAAAAGTTTGACTCAACAAGAGAGTCTTTGATACTCAACAAGAGAGTGTTTTTGTATCTCGTACGAAGCCCGAGATGGAGGCTAAAGGTTTGTTTCAGTTGAGTGACAGATCCAATATACTGATTTTAAAAGAGAAAATCAGTTCTTATATGAGCAACACTGTACTCAGGGATTTGATTTGAGGATCAGGGATATTTCCTTCTCTTTGAGGAACGGGAAATCCAAAGGGTATTGAGACTGTCCGAGTCTACGGGTTTCCTTCCTATTTAACGAAGGGGTCACTTGAGAATGTCTTTGAGACTCAAGGAAGTTAGACTGTCCGTGTCTAGAGTTTTATCTTTCGTACTATGCTTTGAGAAACAGTAGTAGACTCTATGAAAGGACTGTTCTATGAGGATGACTAGGTTCTGTTCCTATACCTCTAGGAGGTCGTCGGGACAATTTGTACGAAGCCCAAGAGGAGGCTGGAAACTTTTAAGAAGCCGACGGGTCCTTGTACGAAGCCCAAGAGGAGGGTATCATTCTCGAAGGAAGAGATCATTATACGAGGCCTAAGAGGAGGCTGTGAATACTTCTAAGAAGCCGTAGTGTCCTTGAATAATGCCCAAGAGGAGGCCGATGCTTTTAAGAAGCTCGTGGGTCTATCATCTCCTTTCCATTAGGAGAGATAACTCTTTTAAAGATGAAAACCACTGGTAAACGTGTGAGGTTTACTATCCAGCGACTTCTAGCTTTTAAAGAGGGTTCCTTAGTTAAGGTCCAAGATTATGACCGTAGTGGGTACCCAAACCCCGAGACATTCAAGGCAAGCTATCCACAAGGAATAGATCAAGTCAGGAAAGTTCGAGAATTGGGAAGAAACTCAAAGATGCCATTCACGGAGAATACATTCATCTTGGGGAGTAGAGCTTCTTGACGATTCCTAAGGAGGACAGCCGTAGAGAAGACTGTATCTGGTGCTCCTATTGGGGATCTAGGCGTCTATTTCTACGAATAAGTGAAACGGCGTCACCTAGTTCTAGACGTAGTCGCCGGGGAAACTCGAAATATCTATACTATTATTACACAGTAGATATGAGTTTATGAAAGGAGACTTACAGTGAGCAGCCCCACAATACAGTTTATAATATGAAAGAAGTAAATGAAAGCGATAACCACTTACTCGGTTGTAGTGCTTCCATGCTGTTTGGTTAGTTGTTCAACAAAGAAAGATTAAAAACAACAGTATATTCAAAATCAAAGGAGAAAGTGCTTTGAAAAAGAAAGATGTGGGGCTTACAGCTCAAGGAGAGGCCCAGGGTTTTATCAGTGAGCGCACTGTTCGAATTTGTACAGAGGGACTTATACAAGTGACTGGGGCCCAAAAAGGTTTTCTGTACAAAGGGATGGGTCTTACACTCTCTCAAGAGGCCCAAAAGGTTTAAAGAAAAGAGAAATGGGTCTTACTACTCGAGGGTAGGCCCAGATGGTTTTTATTTTTAAACGGGCGACGATCGCGCCGTTTACTTGTACAGAGGGACTTATACAATGAGTGAGGCCCAAAAAGTTTTTGTACAAGGGGGGATGGGTCTTACACTCTCTCAAGAGGCCCAAAGAGTTTTGAGATGAATAAATGGGTCTTACTACTCGAGGGTAGGCCCAGATGATTTTTGAAAAGGCGACGATCGCGCCGTTTGTTTTTTGACGGTATCGGGACTTATACAATAAGTGAGGCCCAAAGATGATTTGGTCAAAAAAAGGATTGGGTCTTACACTCTAATAGAGGCCCAAAGTGTTTTGAAAATGATTTATGAGGGTTGAATTACTCCAAAACCCTAATTTGTTTTCAAAATGTATTTAATTGAATAAAAATTCAATTAAAATGATCAAAAATTGTTTAACACATGGAAAACAAATTGTGATCTTGGATTAATGCTTCAAAAATTAAGTATTGACCTACAAAATAATTAGAAAGCATTAAAAGTTGCAAAATCAATGTAGAAAAAATATTTAAAATGCCAAAAACAATCAAAATATTAATTCTTTACAAAAATATCAATTATATGAAATAAATAATATTTTTGGGATTTTTTGATAAAATAAAATATTTTAACATTTTTGTGAATTATTAAAAAAAGAATCAACTCAAAATCATTAAAACTCAGAGAGAAATTAATTTTTGAATCAATTAAACAAAATCACAAAATTCAAATATTTGAATATATGAAAAATGGCGCCAAGAACAGGCTGAAGAACACGCGCGTGTTCTTGGTTTCTCAGATTTGCGTTTTCTATCCAATCTCCATGAATACGTAATCATAACATGCAATCCACATATCATTATGCTCGTCTCAACCTCACGATCATGTCTATGTACTTTAATTTCATTTAAATTAAACATACAACAAGAAATCACGAAGAAACCTCAAGAACCCTAATTTCTGCATGAAGGCTAGGATTTTTGATACACGATTCAAACAATGCAATTAATTGAGGGAAAACATTCCATGCATGATTATGAACATATGGCCAAATTATTGTGCGAGGAAATATGCATAGATTGAGAGATGACCAAGTATGCGCTTACCTCCAAGTCGTGACAGCAAGAGCAGATGTGATTTTGAGTTGGAGGTGTTACAGACAAGTTGTGATGATCTGGACAGCTTCCCTACACCCTATGGATTGTGTTTGAACACTTGGATTGAATTGAAATGGACTGGATCAGTTTATGGCATCTCAGCTGCAACTTCACTTCAAACTTGTGTGGATGGCAAGTGATTTTGAGATTTTGATGTTTTAGAAGTAATCTAAGTGTTTGATCATCTCATATGTGATGTATGTGAGGTGTGTGAGTGATTGGTTTGTGCAGAATTGCTCTCAAACTCAAAACCCGATAGCTACCTTGCTAAGAAAGGCATTTTTACCAAGAGAAAGAGATTTTGAGGAAAGCATCTGTTAGATGGATTTGGTGTACTTAAACTGACCACAATTGAGCTCTATTTATAGTAGAGCAAGTTTGTTTTGCAAGGAATAGTGCATGGCAGCTGGTAAGTAGGTTTGCTCAATGTTGGCCAATGGAAATGAAAGTCTCCTCTAGCCATTGACTAGAGGTTAGGGCACAGAGCTTTGGTCCCCTTGGTCTTGGATAAGTCTTGACTGATTTTAGATGAGAATGGCTCAGTCCATGCCACCTTGATGGTTCCATTGAATGCCTCATTCCAAATTTGAAGTCTTGTCCCTATTTTGGCAACTCTAGGTTCAACATGCTATTCTTTGTTCCTTGGACCTTGGAGGCTTGGCTCAGTGATTGTCCCCTTTGGATTTAATCCTCTGAGGTGTCCAAGTGGATAGGAACTATAGAAATTGGCTGATTTTGGCAAATCGACCCAAAATGCAAATTCTGCCTTGCTTTGACAGATTTCAGCAAGGTAACTTGACAATGTTGTATCTCATGATGTAGGTTGAATTTGGCAATGTTCTTGGCCATTTTGGAAAGCTCTTACATGATACAACAACTGTTTGAACAAGTTTGGTTTTGATCTCTTTTGATTCCAAGTGAAAAATCCCCCTACATTTGGCAAAAAGTGAGGCAGAATCTGACTTAGTGAAAATTTCACTAAGTGTTGGAAAAAGTGACATTTTCACTTTTCAGCCACTTTGATCACTCCATAACTCAAAATCCTTAATGAATTGGAATGACTTGTAGTTGAAGTTTTTGTAGGTGATAATGAGGGCTACAAATCCATCTTTGGATGAGAAAAAATGGCCTTGTGGTTTAGGAGTTATGGTCCTCCAAAGTTGGTACCTTTGCCACTTTATTTTTAACTTAGAAAAATTTCTAAGTTTTATGGTTACCCCTTTTACAAGTTATCTCACTTTTCTTGATTTTTCTTGATGAATGATGATTCAAATCATACATTAACATCATTTTAGGGTTAAAAATCCATTTTGGTGAAAAATCTCAAAAAGTCAAAGTTGACTTTTGTGCACAGTTGACTTTTTATTAGATGAATTCCAAACTGTGGAATTCTTCATGAAATCATGTCCTTGACCTAAATCAAACTTGATGGACATGTTCCATGGGTGTCATAGGGTATATTTAATCATGTATTCGGGTTTGGGAGCATGTCTTGGTCAAAAGTCAAAGTTACAGTTGACTTTTCCCTTAAAACCCTAATTGTGGTGCAGATGAAAATGAGACTTCTTGCTCAAGCTTCTTGGATCAATCCATTGTTCCAAATGGATCAATATGGTATATTAGAGAACCTCAAATCATCTCTTGAGGTGTTGGCTCATGGTTTGTCCCAAAAGTCAACTTAGGGGTGAATTAGGTCAAGAAACCCTAATTCCTGATTTTTGATGAATGCATCCCCTGAGGCAAAATTGACTTGATGCATGGGTTCATGAGGTTCCATGAAGCATATTAGGTTATGTTTTGGATCATTGCCTTGTGCCCAGATGAAAATTTCCATCTGGAGACCCTGGTCGCCCAAAACCCTAATTTGGTGACACTGTCGATCTTGAGACTTGATCCACCTAGAAGGGAGCAGCCTTGTGCTTAATCCTTGAAGTGGGAGTCCTTTTTGATCCATTGTGGATGTTTGAGAGATTAGACAAGTTGAAGATCATGTCATTTCTTGATTGATCCTTTGTCTAAGCACTCAGAGATGGCTTGAAACCCTAATTTTGATTGTATTGGATGCTCACCTATCTTTGGGGAGACTGATGAAGCATGATGGTTCATCCATATTGTGATGATGATTTTCACAATGATGGGAAGTCTATGTGGTCAAAATTTAGGGTATTACAGATGCCCCTATTTAATCTTCTTGGACCCGAAGGTATGAATGACGAAGGTATTGAAGCATTCGGGGTGCAAGAGGATTAAATATTAGAATATCCGAAATTTTGATGGTGGTTATGAATGGTAGCTTACGCATTCATCTTCTTTAGCTAAGCAATGATGCTTAGAAAAGGTAAACTTCCCCTCGATCCTAGTTTTCAGCCAAGGAACTGGTCTCAGTTTTCTTTTGAAATAAACCTCCCCTCGTTCTTGGTTTCCTACCAAGGAACTGGTCTCAGTTGTGGAAACAAACTTCCCCTCGATCCTGGTTTCTTACCAAGGAACTGGTCTTAGTTTCTGATTTAAACTTCCCCTCGATCCTGGTTTCCTACCAAGAACTGCTCTTAGTTTCTGATTTAAACTTCCCCTCGATCCTGGTTTCCTACCAAGAACTGGTCTTAGTTTCTTTTGTAAACTTCCCCTCGATCCTGGTTTCCTACCAAGGAACTGGTCTTAGTTTCTTTTGTCAATAAACTTTACTGACAAGGGACGCTATTCATAGCGGCTTTCCTCAAACTTCTCGCCGAATTTTCCTGGGGAGATTCCATTTGAGTGGAAAAAGTTTTGATGTCAGACTTGCTGGGGAACCCATTCGTCTGAGTTGTAGAGGTGTACAAACTTCTCTGTTGGAGATGCCATTTGTTTCTACTGGGGAAAGCGTGTCTCTTGAGAGACTGTTTTCGTTTGGGGTTACATCATACTTTTCTCGGGATCTTCCCGGAGAAACGCCATATGATGGGGTCCAATTTTGAGGTGTCGATGACCTTTTCATCAACGACTTTTCGGAGGAATACTGATGTACTGCCGAATCTCTGATCACGAGGCTTTCTCTATGGATTTTCCTTAATCCGGGAAAGCAAGGATATCATCTTCAATGGCGAAGAGTGACATCTGTTGAAGGTTCTCTGATCTTTCAGAGGTTCAAGTTATCAAAGTGGCCAAGTGCCGACTCTGATCTAAAGATACACTTGTGGCGAGATTGTACAGACGCAACACTTCCTGACGAGGAAAGAACTGACAAACTCGATTGAGAAAACTGTTTATCACTAGGGGATAAGACCGACTCAAGTGATAGTGATGCAATACGAAATGCGAACGCAAATAAAATGCATGAAGTATGTATATATATGCTGACAAAACAGACGCGACATAGAGACTAATGGATGAACACAATTGGATACTCGGCCATCGCGGGGCGAAGAAGTACCGTTGATTCAAAATAGCAATTCCACCTTGCTTAGGAGAGATAGTCCCGTTGGGAGCTATGTTGATCGGGCTTAGGAGATGAGAACTCGGCCGAGGGTATCAGACGGGAACAAGGTCTCTGACACAGTTGATCCCTTCATTCAGGCATACTGGCTTAGAAGGAGTACTTTGATTCTGCACTTTGAAGTTCGCTTACTTCAGGAGAAGCAATCGATGTTCTTCTGATGTTCAACAGTCAAAAGAAATGCCATCTTTAAGTTAAAAGCAGAAAAAGTTTTAACAAGTAAATTCATTTTTGTTTTATTTCAAGAATCGCTGATTAAGTTTAAACAACGTCGTTCTGTAAAGCTAAAATAAGTAAAGAATTACAGACAAAAGCACAAGGGCTCAAATTTTATTGATAAGATGGAGATTAACCAAACGCGTGATTCCAAAGAGTATATACAAAGTTAGAAAATGGTAATTTACAGGGAAAAGGGCTACGTTGAAACATAACGACCACTATCCTTCTACCAACTTTGAATTCGGGACATCCTGAGCTTCTGTCGAAGATGACCTTTGACTGGAGATTTCCTCCGATAGATGATGTAACTACTGCTGAGGGACTTGCCTCTGTTGAACATAGTTACTTGCCATTATCCCTAATTTTTGCCTGGATTGTACTATGAGATTTCTAATCCATCGGGATGATTATTTTTTTTTTCATGTCTCTAACTTTTGCCTGGACAGCCCTTTCGGGTTTTCAATCCACCGAGACGTTTTTTTTTAGTTTAGGCGAAGTATTTCTTGACTACATCAACATTCGTGGGGTAGGCAAATTCCTCTCCGTCCATGGTTGCAAGTCTCAAGGCGCCGCATGAGAAAGCTTTCGTGACCACATAGGGGCCATCATAATTTGGGGTCCATTTGCCCCGAGAGTTAGTGAGAAATGATTGTATCTTCTTGAGCACGAGGTCTCCTTTTCTGAAAATACGAGGTCGGACCTTTTTGTCGAACGCCCTCTTCATTCTCTGTTGATACAACTGACCGTGGCATAGTGCCGTGATTCTCTTTTCTTCGATCAGGTTCAGTTCGTCGTGTCGACTTTGACACCATTCAGCTTCGGTGAGCCTATCTTCCATCAATACCCTGATTGACGGGATCTCTACTTCTATGGGAAGCACTGCCTCCATGCCATATACTAGAGAGAAAGGGGTAGCCCCTGTTGAAGTGCGGACAGATGTACGATAACCGTGAAGAGCAAAGGGTAGCATTTCGTGCCAATCTTTATAGGTTACAACCATTTTTTGAACGATCTTCTTGATGTTCTTGTTAGCCGCTTCTACCGCCCCGTTCATCTTGGGTCGGTAGGGAGATGAGTTATGGTGTCCAATCTTGAACTCAGCACACAACTCTTTCATCATCTTATTGTTCAAGTTAGATCCATTATCAGTAATGATATCGCTTGGAACACCATAACGGCAGATGATATTGTTTTTGATAAATCGGACCACCACTTGTCGGGTTACATTGGCGAATGACGCTGCTTCGACCCACTTGGTGAAATAGTCAATGGCTACCAGGATGAACCGATGTCCATTTGAAGCCTTGGGCTCAATCATACCAGTCATATCGATTCCCCATATGGAAAAAGGCCACAGGGAAGAAAGAACTTTGAGATGTGATGGCGGTACATGAATTTTGTCGGAGTATATCAGACACTTGTGACACCTCCTCATGTACTTGTAGCAGTCGGATTCCATTGTCAACCAATAGTACCCGGCCCTGAGAATTTTTCTCGCCATTGTGTGTCCGTTGGCTTGAGTGCCAAAGGATCCTTCATGAATTTCTTTCATGAGCATGTCTGCTTCTGGTCTGTCGACACATCGGAGCAAGACCATGTCAAAATTTCTCTTATAAAGAGTGTCACCGCTCAGGAAGAAGTTTCCAGCCAATCTTCTGAGGGTTTTCCTGTCTTTTCTGAGTGCCCCAGATGGGTACTCTTGTTTCTGAAGGAAGCATTTGATATCGTGATACCAAGGTCTGTCGTCTATGACTGCTTCAATCGCGAAGATGTAAGCGAGCCGTTCAAGGCGCATTATGTCGATCTTAGGTATGTTATTCCATCGACCTACACTAATCATGGAAGAGAGAGTGGCTAATGCATCAGCCATGTGATTCTCATCACGAGGGATGTGATGAAACTCGACTCTGTTGAAGAAGGGTAACAACCTTCTTGCATAGTCTTTATAAGGAATCAATCCTGATTGGTATGTGTTCCAATCTCCTTTTATCTGGTTAATAACCAGGGCTGAGTCGCCGTATACGTCCAAGTTTTTGTTCCTTAAATCAATTGCTTCCTCGAGACCCATGATACATGCTTCGTATTCGGCCTCGTTGTTCGTACATTTGAACGTAAGTCTGGCAGTGAAAGGAATGTGGATACCCTGAGGGGTAACAATGATTGCCCCAATTCCGTTTCCATAATGATTGACTGCTCCGTCAAAGATAAGTCCCCATTGGGAACCTGGTTCTGGCCCTTCACTGGGTAGCGGTTCATCGCAATCTTTCATTTTTAGATACATGACATCTTCGTCTGGGAAGTCAAACCCAATTGATTCTTGATCGTCAATCGGTTGATGAGCCAAATGATAGGCTAAAATACTCCCTTTAACGGCTTTCTGAGCATGGTACTCTATGTCATATTCTGATAGTAACATCTGCCAACGGGCAATCCTTCCCGTGAGAGCAGGTTTTTCGAAAACGTACTTGATTGGATCCATTTCGGAGACCAACCAAGTAGTATGACGAATCATGTACTGGCGAAGACGTTTGGCTGCCCAAGCCAAAGCGCAACAAGTTTTCTCAAGCATTGTGTACCGAGTCTCGCAGTCGGTGAATTTCTTGCTTAGATAGTAAATGGCAGACTCTTTCCTTTTAGTTTTGTCTTGTTGGCCAAGTACACATCCCATTGAGTCCTCTAGGACTGTGAAGTAAATGATCAGTGGTCTTCCTTCCACTGGAGGTGATAGAATCGGTGGATTCAACAGGTATTCCTTGATACTGTCGAAGGCGGTTTGGCAATCTTCTGACCAAACGCAATCCTGGTTCTTTTTGAGTAATTTGAAAATCGGCGCACAAGTGGCGGTCATAAGGAATATGAATCTGGAGATGTAGTTCAAACGTCCCAGGAATCCTCTGACTTGTTTTTCAGTTTTCGGAGAAGGCATTTCTTGAATGGCCTTGACCTTGTCAGGATCAACTTCAATTCCTTTCTGGCTGATGATGAACCCTAGTAATTTCCCCGAACGGACACCGAAGGTGCACTTGTTAGGATTCAAGCGGAGCTTGAATTTTCTTAGACGTTCGAACAATTTTGACAGATGTTCAACGTGCTCATCCTCTGTTCTTGATTTTGCAATCAAATCATCGACATACACCTCGATTTCCTTATGTATCATGTCATGAAACAGAGTAGTCATGGCCCTTTGATAGGTTGCCCCGGCATTCTTCAAACTGAACGACATTACCTTGTAACAAAAGGTACCCCATGGGGTAATGAACGAAGTTTTCTCCATGTCTTTCGGCGCCATTTTGATCTGGTTATAGCCCGAGAATCCATCCATGAAGGAGAATACTTTGAACTTTGCTGTGCTGTCAACCAGCATGTCAATGTGTGGTAAAGGAAAGTCATCCTTTGGACTTGCCTTGTTCAGATCTCTGTAATCTAAACACATTCTGACCTTTCCGTCCTTTTTGGGAATGGGTACGATGTTGGCTAACCATTGAGGATATTCAGATGTAGCGAGGAAACCCGCGTCGATCTGTTTCTGCACCTCCTCTTTGATTTTGATGGCCGTGTCCGGGTGAGTGCGTCTCAACCTTTGTTTTACTGGCGGACATTCCGATCTCAACGGTAAGTGATGTTCCACGATGCTGGTATCCAACCCTGGCATATCCTGATAGGACCAAGCGAATACATCGGGGAATTCTTTGAGAAGCTTTATCAAACCCCCTCTGGCAGTTGGACTGAGCAGTGCTCCGATCCTGATTTCTTTTCTCTCTTTTTCTGAACCCAAGTTTACCATTTCCAACAGTTCTTTGTGAGGTTCAATGGACCTTTCCTCTTGTCTGAGTAGTCAGGAGATCTCTTCTGGAATTTTGTTGTCATTTTCTTCTTCAGCCTCGAATATCGGGAACTCAAAGTTGGAAGAAGGCATCGGATCGTATGTTTCAACGGGGTTTAAAACAAGCAATCTGCATGACGTGATGATTCGTGTTTAGAAGAGATAGAGAAAATGCACGTGTGTGCAGTGTTTTGATTTTACTGCTTGTTTTTATTATTGAATGTTTTTTAGGATTACCATTTTCTGAAAAAGCAAAAAGAGAAAATAGCAATTAATACGGAAATTACAGAACGACGTTATTTTATTAATGAACAAGTCGAATCTTGAAACTACAGCCCTATAAAACAAAACTCACTCGCTCTGGGCAAAGCGAAGAGGGAAATTTACAGAAAGCGAGCCCTATCAAAACATCCGTTTCACCTGGGCAGGGTGAAAGGTTAAAGATGGCAATTACTTTGACTGATAAACGACCTTCGGAACCTCGACAGCAACCCATTGGCAGCGAACTCCTTGGTGAATCACAAAGTCTGGCACCTTCCTTGATTTGTCTTCAGAAATGACGCTGATTTCTGGTGGAGTAGGATCATTGGAATCTGTCTCCCAAGCAGAATTGTCGTAGGAGGATTCCTCTGTTGCATTTTGCATAGCATTTGTGCTCTCAGCTGTATCTCCCCACCCAGTTGACTGGATATCTTCGAGCCTGATACGAGAGCTTTCGGGAGCGGTGTACTTGACCATAAAGTCGTATTTTCCACTTGGTTATCCCAAAGTGTCCCAAACTTCTTTGGAACTGGAGAAGTCATCCCTCTCGATGACGTTGACCTCAGGAAAAGCATAGTTGATGAATTCTAGTCCTGCAAACGTTGCGAATTCATCTTCATGTTGAGTAGTTTCCGAATGACCTGAATGTTGATCCCATGACATGGCGGGGACACAGGTATTCTGTTCAATGACGCTCAGCTGAGTTTCATTACTCGGCTGACTTTCTTGCCCCAAGTTTCCTGGGTAAGGCTGCCACATTGGCAGACCATCCATTGGGCCATAGTAGTTGTAATCAAAGTTTTCTTTCATCAGAGTGTCCTCCTCTAATGAATTTGGTGGAGCACGACATCCTTCCGGATCACAATCTCCGTAGATCATTTCGACATCTGATCTTGGTATAAATCTTGGACTTTCTGTAGGAAAGCAAAAAGGCATAGGCACCTCTTCCTGAGACATATAGCCGTCCTTGTTAAGGTAGGACTTCCATTCTTCATCTGTGTCAGAGGGATCTTCCTCATTGATAGCATGAACTGTTTAAGACACTGGGTGAAGAAAACCCCCATTGTGGAAGAAGTTTTGAAGGGGATGAAGACTTTCATCGTTGGCGGCTGTCTGGGTATAGGTTGCAGAAAAACCAAGACCCTTCTTTGTTTTATTGTCAATAGGAATGACGAGCCGTCCCCATCCTGTTGTATCGGTACTCTCGACCGCTTTGATAGCATCTTTGTATGAAGAAATTGAAGTTCCTTCTTCGGATTGATCATTCTTGCTCACCGACAGTGCTTGGAACTGAGTCCCAATAACCTCCTCGGGTTCCACACAAGTAGATGATGATAAGTTACTCACAAGCAAGGCTTGTTCCCCACAAACCGTGACAAGTTGATCGTTCTTGACGAACTTTAGCTTTTGGTGGAGGGTCGAAGTGACCGCTCCAGCCTGATGTATCCAAGGTCTTCCTAATAAACAACTGTATGTTGCCCGGATGTCCATGACCTGGAAATTGATTTGGAAAGTGTGAGGACCAATAGTTATGGGAAGATCAACTTCGCCGATAACTGTTTTTCTGGATCCGTCGAATGCTTTGACGACGACCTCGCTGACTCTCATCGGAGGGCCCTTAAATGATAATTGCGTCAAAGTGGACTTCGGCATAACATTCAGGGCTGACCCTGTGTCTACCAGTACGTTGGCTAAAGCATCGCCCTGACATTTAACTGTAATGTTGAGCGCCATGTTATGACGCCGACCCTCTTCAGGTAATTCCTCATCACTAAATCCCAAATTATTGCAGGAAGTGATGTTAGAGACAATGCTATCGAACTGTCTAATTGTTACATCCTGTTCCACAAAGGCTTGCTCCAAGACTTTCTGTAGAACCTCTCTGTGTGCTTCTGAACTGAGTAACAGTGATAATACTGAGATCTTTGAAGGAGTCTGTAACAGTTAATCAACAATGTTGTATTCACTCCTTTGGATGAGCTTTAGCATCTCATCTTTGTCTTTTGAAAAGTCGGGATTACCAGATTGACTGACTGGTGGATCAGGAATTTCCGCCTGAAGTTCCTTTTCTTTGTTGGATTCTCCAACCCCTCGGTTGAAGATTCGACCGCTCCGTGTTACACGACTGATGTCTGCAATATTCACGACGGAGGGTAATGGAATTTCCTTTCCATTCTCGATTATTGTTGCACCGTATTTGTAAGGGATTGCCTTAGCTGATTCATACGGTAGTGGCCCCGGTAGGTAGATGACTATGGGAACCTTCTGATTTTTCTGACCATCATAAGTAATCTCGATCCATTCCTGGTTGGGAACTTTAGATTCATCAAGTAGAGGGACGATGGCAAAAACATCCCTGATCTGGTGATGACCAGAGATCGCGACAACATCCTCAACTTGATCGGCAAGGTAGTTCGGCGACCAAATGATGGGTCCTGAACCTGGATATGGATGAATTTCTCCATGATCGATCTGACCCTGAAGAGCTGCTCTCACAAGGTAACACCCTTGGTTACTTTCTGAACAGACGCTACAACTGTCATAGTTGTGTGGTGGCACCTGGCCACGCCCACTTTGAATGCAATGTAACCTCACTAGGTTACCTTCCATTGATCAGACATCCTGACTTTGACGATGAGTAGGATTCCTGTTATTGATACTAATCTGCTGAGTATCTTCGTCCATATAGATTGGCATCCACCAGTGATTTAACAAGTGCTGAAGTGCCTCCTGGACAAGGGTACAACCTCGATCGTTTTCGCAACCCGCTTTACAGCTTTGGTAATCATGTGATATTAAGAATCCGAGTCGGACCTGCTCAGCATGTAACTCTACCAGGTTGGTATTCATCACGCGAATGTCAAAGATCTGAACCATGTTGATTTGATAGGAGTTCCTATCATGGTAGTTTTGGATCCATCCAAGATCCATCTGACGCTGGAGGGCCTCTTGTATGAAAGAGCATCCCTGTTTGTTTACCGAGCAAATCAGACAGGAACTGTAATCGTGCCGCGGCAGATTATGATACTGGCTTTGCCTTGAGTGCATCGCCACCAAGTTGACATTCATCACACAGATGTCGTGGTTTTGAATGACGTTAGAATTCGTAGAGACCATGTTAACTCCACAAACTCGGTGCTCCTGGATCCATCCGAGATCCATCTGTTCCTGTAGAGCTGATTGCACTACCGAACATCCTTGGTTATCTTTAGAGCAGATATCACACTGGTGATAGTTATGAGGTGGCACATGGCCATATCCACTCTGTCTACAATGCATCTTGACCAGATTGGTCCCCAATAAGAGTACATCGTGAATTTGATAGACATTGTTAGTCTCTTTCTCAATCAGATTGACTGCAGCTTTCTCGTGTTGAGGCAGCGGGTTCGTAAGAACATTAGGATTCGTATCTTTGAAAGATAAGAGCCCACTTCTAACAAGCTTTTGCACGTCGGATTTGAAATTGAGACAAGTCTCAATGTTATGCCCTGAACCTCCTTGATGATAAGGGCATGTTTGATCCGCTTTAAACCAAAAAGGCGGATTTTCCGGAACTGTAAGAGGAGACTTAGTCTGGATGTGCCCCTTGGCTAGCAGTAACGAAAACAGCTCTACGTACGTTACGGGTATAGGATCAAATCCTGGTGGCCGTGTTGTACGGTTGTTGTTATATGGAGGACGAGCCTGCTGAAGAGGCTGTTGTGTCCTTTGTTGGTCAGGTTGGCTCTGCGCAACCTGAGGTTGAGACACAGGAACAGGCGTGGGGCCGATAGTAGGAATAACAGCTGCTACTGGCTGGTAACGTCGCCTTTGCTTTCCGAGAGAGATATTCCCAATATCTTGCTCTTTTTTCTTAGGGAGAGCACTACCGTATTTTTTCTTAGAGATATTCCCAGTGTCTTTTACCAAACGTCCTTCTCGGACGGCTTCCTCAAGACGTACACCCATGCCGACCATTTCAGTGAAATCACTGGGCGCACTTGCGACCATTCGGTCATAGTAAAATGAGCTTAAGGTCTTTAAGAAGATCTTTGTCATCTCTTTTTCCTCAAGAGGTGGACAAATTTGAGCGGCAATTTCACGCCACCTTTGAGCATACTCCTTAAAGGTTTCCTTGTCCTTTTGCGACATTGATCTGAGTAGATCTCTGTCGGGTGCCATGTCTAAATTGTACTTGTATTGTTGGACGAAGGCAGTACCAAGATCTCTGAATGTATTGATCGTAGTACGGTTTAAACCCATGTACCATTTGAGTGCGGCACCGGTTAAACTATCCTGAAAGTAGTGAATTAGCAGGTCCTGATTCTCCGTCTGAGCTGACATCCGCCGAGCGTACATCACCAGATGGCTCTGAGGGCAAGAGTTACCCTTGTATTTTTCAAAGTCGGGCACTTGGAACTTGTGCGGGACTTTCACATTTGGGACCAAGCAGAGGTCTACGGCGTCCTTTCCAAATTGATCCTGACAGCAAATGGCTTGCAGCTCTTTCTGCATTTCCAAGAACTGCTCCTGGAATTCATCCATTCTGTCAAACATAGTTTCCTTCTTACCAGAAGGTGTTTGTGGAATCTGTCCTTCCGGGACAGTGTGCACCACAGGGGGTGGTACCGTGACTACGGCAGTAAGTCTTGGCGCCTCCCGAAGTTTGTAACCTTCAGGAGTCTTGAGTATGCCCCTGGAATCTTCGCTTTCCCGAAGTTTGTAACCTTTAGGCCCAGCGGCTTCTGTTGCGATTCCCTGATCTTCAGTGATCGGCGGAACATATCCTTCCGGGATATAGTTAACAGGCATGCCCCAAGGACGATCTTTCGGCATCTGATACCTAGGATCATACTTTTCTATGATGGGCGTTGAGGTGATCTCTGAGATCACAGTTCTTTGTAGCTGAGCTTCTACCATGGCTTGCATGTCGTTACGAAGCTTTCTCATATCCTCTCTCAGAGCGTCGATCTCTTCTTTCAACTCTCTGTTTTCTTCCTCAAGATCATCCATCTTTTTCTGACGATTGGCCCGAGTATTATACGAATGAGACAGTTTGACTCTAGAATCGAGACACAAACGTGAGATTCGTAGGTAAGGAGAATACGCGATGTGAGAATGATGAATGCAATGATTATATTAATTGTTTAATTAAAATAAACTTTGACAATTAGATTGCAAATATCAAACAGTGGGGAAACCCCTTTTTATTGAATTCCAAAGGATTACAGAAATGGAAATACAGTAGATTACAAAGTGCAGAAACAGAAACCTAAACTAAAGGGTCCCGAGTCCTCTCTGAAGAGAAACCGGGTGCTGATTCTGGTATCTTCCTTTTCTTGGACCGGGGCGCTTGGGCCGTTGTCGGGTTGTCATTCCTTTGCCAAGTGAAAGGAGTGAGCAAATTCCTTTGGTCATCTTGATTCTCTACAGCATGCTGCTCCAAAATTTCAATCAGAGCATCTTTCTCTTTCAGTAATTGCTGTATTTGGATACACTCTACGTCGAGGGTGCGGTACTTGTTCTTCCAAGATCTTCTTTCCTTTTGAACTTTGTTGAGAGTAACCTGAAGCCTTTCAGTTTCCGTCATGAAGTACATGACAATTTCCCTCGGCGGAAGAATTCCGTAACGAGGATAAGGCATCTTTAGCTTGAGAGCTCTGGTTTGTACCCAATGGAGATAAGGCTCCACCGAGACACAGTCCGGTTTTCCCAGAGACTCTCGTCCTTTCTTATGAACCTGTTTCCAAGCATGCACTATTTCCATCTTTAGTGCTCTGTCACTTTCTCCTTCTTTGAAGAAAAGACCTTCCAGATGAACACCCAGTGGGATGTGTCTCATCGGGTATCCAAATTGACGAAGAACTAATATTGGATGATAGTTGATTCCTCCCTTAGTTCCTATGAGGGGTACGCTGGGGAAGTTTCCACAACGGTCAATGATTCTGATTCCCTTTTAAATCCTATTACACCAATCTATATCAGAATTGGTGAGAGACATGATCTTCTGCGACCAACGTAAGACACTCTTGCAATCCCAAAAAGCAGCAGACTTGGGCAAGTGCGAGATAAACCATTTATAGAGCAAAGGTACACAGCATGTGATCTCCCCTCCGCTGTACAAATTTCCCAAGTGTACAGAATGATACGCATCTGCGAGCAAAGTCGGCACAGGGTTTCCAATGAGAAAAACCTTAATAGCGTTGATATCGACGAAGTTATTGATGTTGGGAAACAAAAATAATCCGTAGGTGAGCAAGACAAAGATGCTTTCAAAAGCAGTCCCGTTCCCTATACTAGCAAAGTACAGAGCTTTCTTGGTCAAGAACTGGGCTGGCAAACCTTGGATGCCACCCTTAGTGGTCATGTGAGTCCTGACCTCAGACTCGTCCAAATGAATTGCTATCGCAACAGTCTGATTCTTTGGAATTTCTTCCAGTCCAGAAATTGGAGCTCGATCAGTGATATGTAAATCAGTCAGATGAGAATACTCCTCCAGCGTTGGTGATAGCTGGTAATCCGGGAATGTGAAACAATGATAAACCGGATCGTAGAACTGAATGAGCGCATCCATGATTCCCTTAATCACATGGACTCTTAACAGTGGTAGCAAACCACCGTGCTTGGCTCTGAAAGCCTCTGGGTTAACGATCATCCTCGCTAACTTTCTCAAATCCCCTAGTTTTGGAACCTTGAAGGTATACTGGTGAGTTCTCCTTCTACCGAAATCCATTAATGCAATCTTTTTCTCTGATATTTGCAATCACAGTCTTAGTTTAATTTGAAAAACAGAGAGACTAGAAGAGAAGTTTTTTTTGAATGTTTTAATGTTTTATTAAATGGATGCATGAATGCAGCACACAAAAACATAGAAAAAACATGGGGTCAGAGGGTCGTTGTCATGAAGTCAAGGCTCTACCCATCCCCAAAGGTTTATACTAGGGTGATTTTTGTACCTGTACTCATTATCATTAGCTCCTCCCAGGAAGGCAGACAACAAGCGGATCGCCAGCGAGTTGTGTGCAATCTTAGAGTAAGTACCATTCACCGAGAATAGATCACCAGCCTCAAATGAGGGTAGTATCGCGTAACAACTATTTCCGATAGTTTCCGCACTACGAAAAAGGTTGGCTTTTCTTAAGTGTATACTCAATCTCACCACATGCGGCATCACACGCATTCCCAGTAGCAGAAAAATAAACACGTATAGCAATTAGGAAAAGCAGTATATATATTTGTCCTAATCATCCTAGACTTATAAAGCTACGATTCTTAAGTTCCTGACAGAAATGGGTTCCCCGGCGGAAGCCCCAATCTGTGGTTCCCTGCCTAAGAGATGGACCAACATAGGTCAATCTTTCTCTTTGGTAGAGTTCCCATTTTCCGTAGAAAACGGGGATGATGCCCTAAGGCAGAAAAGGAGACTCCCCAGCAGAGTCGCCATTTGTGTAATTTTTCACACAAGAGAAGTAGAAAGAAAGGAACGGGCCCCACGGTGGGCGCCACTTTTCTGTTGGCGGCCACCGCCATGAAAATGACTTACCCAAGGTTTAAATTGTAAGAAAGAAAGAACTGGCCCCACAGTGGGCGCCACTTTTCTGTAGCGAGCGATTTTGGACGCGGTTCTTAAGCGCTGGTCGCTCTCTGCGGTTTGAGCTTTAAACTACAGGTCGATTCATTTTTTATCCTATTGTGAGCTGAATAAGGAAGGGAAATAGATGTCTCCAATTAACCCTACTTGCATACTGAGTTTAAACAGCGGTCTGTTAGGTTACGGATGCTATCAATGTGGGGGGCTTTTGTACTGGTTATTCGTATTTCGCCAATACAGGTTCTTTCTTTCTAGGGCTTGGGCAAAAGGTTTCTGGCGGGGAACAAGGATTAGGATGTTAGGACTGGTGCTTTTGAAATACTGCTTTTGATTGATGGAGATATGGGATTTGGGTTTTTTGTTGATTGCGCTCGCTAAGATCTTTTCTTTCGATCTTATGCCTACGTATTCCCGTTTACCGAAACAGGGAAATTAGAGCGTTCGTAGTTCCTCCTATTCTATGGGAGGAAATTGGTGTTTTGGTGTCTTGTTCAAAGCCCAAGACGTGAAGCGAAAGGTAGTTTGTATCTTGTTCAAAGCCCAAGATGTGAAGCTAAAAGGTCTATTTGTGTCTTGTTCAAAGCCCAAGACGTGAAGCTGAAAGACCTCGACTTTAGAGAGAATTTGTCATCTCTAAAGAGGGGAGAAGGAGAATTACTTTAACTGGGATACGTGGATCCGAGCAATGCCATAATTTCCGAAGAAAGGGTTTTAACCTGAAGGAGAAGACTTTAACTCAGTGTAGAGCAATGCCATCTTTCCTTAGGAATTTCTCATGCTAAAAGAGGGACAGTGGCATGGATGTAGATGATCCAGAGGCTTGTCGCTTACAACGATTAGATGAAGGGAAAGGAGTTATTGATGTTTGTATACTGTGAACAAGGCACAACTTTGATGCTAAAAGGTCGATTGGATCAACCAGTGGTTTTCTTATAAGAAAGCCTAAGAGGAGGCTAATTTCCGCTAGGAAAATCATTATACAAAGCCTAAGAGGAGGCTATTTTGTGTCTCGTACAAAGCCCGAGAGAGAGGCTAACAGTTTTTGACCCAGTGGGGCATATCGTTATACAAAGCCTAAAAGGAGGCTAGCAAAGAGTTGACTCAGTTGGAGAATCTTTTATACTCAGTAATAGAGTGTTTTTGTATCTCGTACAAAGCCCGAGAGAGAGGCGAAAAGGTTATTTTGACTCCACTGGGGAGAATTTTGGTATCTCGTACGAAGCCCGAGATGGAGGCTATTGTAACTGTTTCAGTTGAGTGACAGATCCAATATACTGAATTAAAAAGAGAAAATCAGTTCTTATATGAGCAACACTGTCCTCAGGGATTTAATTTGAGGATCCGGGATATTTCCTTCTCTTTGAGGAAACAGGAAATCCAAAGGGTATTGAGACTGTCCGAGTCCGCGGGTTTCCTTCCTATTTTAACGAAGGGTGCTTGAGAATGTCTTTGAGACTCAAGAAAGTTAGACTATCCGTGTCTAGAGTTTTTTTTCCTTTTGTACTATGCTTTGAGAAACAGTAGTAGACTCTATGAAAGGACTGTTCTATGAAGATGACTAGGTTCTGTTCCTATACCTCTAGGAGGTCGTCGGGACAATTTGTACGAAGCCCAAGAGGAGGCTGGAAACTTTTAAGAAGCCGACGGGTCCTTGTACGAAGCCCAAGAGGAGGCTATCATTCCCGGAGGAAGAGATCATTATACGAAGCCTAAGAGGAGGCTGTGAATACTTCTATGAAGCCGTAGGGTCCTTGAATAATGCCCAAGAGGAGGCCGATGCTTTTAAGAAGCCCGTGGGTCTATCATCTCCTTTCCATTAGGAGAGATAACTCTTTTAAAGATGAAAACCACTGGTAAACGTGTGAGGTTTACTATCCAGCGACTTCTAGCTTTTAAAGAGGGTTCCTTAGTTAAGGTCCAAGATTATGACCGTAGTGGGTACCCAAACCCCGAGACATTCAAGGCAAGCTATCCACAAGGAATAGATCAAGTCAGGAAAGTTCGAGAATTAGGAAGAAACTCAAAGATGCCATTCACGGAGAATACATTCATCTTGGGGAGTAGAGCTTCTTGACGATTCCTAAGGAGGACAGCCGAAGAGAAGACTGTATCTGGTGTTCCTATTGGGGATCTAGGCGTCTATTTCTACGAATAAGTGAAACGGCGTCACCTAGTTCTAGACGTAGTTGCCGGGGAAACTCGAAATATCTATACTATTATTACACAGTAGATATGAGTTTATGAAAGGAGACTTACAGTGAGCAGCCCCACAATACAGTTTATAATATGAAAGCAGTAAATGAAAGCGATAACCACTTACTCGGTTGTAGTGCTTCCATGCTGTTTGGTTAGTTGTTCAACAAAGAAAGATTAAAAACAACAGTATATTCAAAATCAAAGGAGAAAGTGCTTTGAAAAAGAAAGATATGGGGCTTACAGCTCAAGGAGAGGCCCAGGGTTTTATCAGTGAGCGCACTGTTCGAATTTGTACAGAGGGACTTATACAAGTGACTGGGGCCCAAAAAGGTTTTCTGTACAAAGGGATGGGTCTTACACTCTCTCAAGAGGCCCAAAAGGTTTAAAGAAAAGAGAAATGGGTCTTACTACTCGAGGGTAGGCCCAGATGGTTTTTATTTTTAAACGGGCGACGATCGCGCCGTTTACTTGTACAGAGGGACTTATACAATGAGTGAGGCCCAAAAAGTTTTTGTACAAGGGGGGATGGGTCTTACACTCTCTCAAGAGGCCCAAAGAGTTTTGAGATGAATAAATGGGTCTTACTACTCGAGGGTAGGCCCAGATGATTTTTGAAAAGGCGACGATCGCGCCGTTTGTTTTTTGACGGTATCGGGACTTATACAATAAGTGAGGCCCAAAGATGATTTGGTCAAAAAAAGGATTGGGTCTTACACTCTAATAGAGGCCCAAAGTGTTTTGAAAATGATTTATGAGGGTTGAATTAATCCAAAACCCTAATTTGTTTTCAAAATGTATTTAATTGAATAAAAATTCAATTAAAATGATCAAAAATTGTTTAACACATGGAAAACAAATTGTGATCTTGGATTAATGCTTCAAAAATTAAGTATTGACCTACAAAATAATTAGAAAGCATTAAAAGTTGCAAAATCAATGTAGAAAAAATATTTAAAATGCCAAAAACAATCAAAATATTAATTCTTTACAAAAATATCAATTATATGAAATAAATAATATTTTTGGGATTTTTTGATAAAATAAAATATTTTAACATTTTTGTGAATTATTAAAAAAAGAATCAACTCAAAATCATTAAAACTCAGAGAGAAATTAATTTTTGAATCAATTAAACAAAATCACAAAATTCAAATATTTGAATATATGAAAAATGGCGCCAAGAACAGGCTGAAGAACACGCGCGTGTTCTTGGTTTCTCAGATTTGCGTTTTCTATCCAATCTCCATGAATACGTAATCATAACATGCAATCCACATATCATTATGCTCGTCTCAACCTCACGATCATGTCTATGTACTTTAATTTCATTTAAATTAAACATACAACAAGAAATCACGAAGAAACCTCAAGAACCCTAATTTCTGCATGAAGGCTAGGATTTTTGATACACGATTCAAACAATGCAATTAATTGAGGGAAAACATTCCATGCATGATTATGAACATATGGCCAAATTATTGTGCGAGGAAATATGCATAGATTGAGAGATGACCAAGTATGCGCTTACCTCCAAGTCGTGACAGCAAGAGCATATGTGATTTTGAGTTGGAGGTGTTACAGACAAGTTGTGATGATCTGGACAGCTTCCCTACACCCTATGGATTGTGTTTGAACACTTGGATTGAATTGAAATGGAATGGATCAGTTTATGGCATCTCAGCTGCAACTTCACTTCAAACTTGTGTGGATGGCAAGTGATTTTGAGATTTTGATGTTTCAGAAGTAATCTAAGTGTTTGATCAGCTCATATGTGATGTATGTGAGGTGTGTGAGTGATTGGTTTGTGCAGAATTGCTCTCAAACTCAAAACCCGATAGCTACCTTGCTAAGAAAGGCATTTTTGCCAAGAGAAAGAGATTTTGAGGAAAGCATCTGTTAGATGGCTTTGGTGTACTTAAACTGACCACAATTGAGCTCTATTTATAGTAAAGCAAGTTTGTTTTGTAAGGAATAGTGCATGGCAGCTGGTAAGTAGGTTTGGCCAATGTTGGCAAATGAAAATCCAAGTCTCCTCTAGCCATTGACTAGAGGTTAGGGCACCGAGCTTTGGTCCCCTTGGTCTTGGATAAGTCTTGACTGATTTCAGATGAGAATGGCTCAGTCCATGCCACCTTGATGGTTCCATTGAATGCCTCATTCCAAATTTGAAGTCTTGTCCTTATTTTGGCCATTCTAGGTTCAACATGCTATTCCTTGTTCCTTGGACCTTGGAGGCTTGGCTCAGTGATTGTCCCCTTTAGATTCAATCCTCTGAGGTGTCCAAGTGGATTGGAGCAATTGAATTTGGCTGATTTTGGCAAATCGACCAAAGTTGCAAATTCTGCCTTGCCTTGACAGATTTCAGCAAGGCAACTTGGCAATGTTGTATCTCATGGTGTAGGTTGAATTTGGCAATGTTCTTGGCCATTTTGGAAAGCTCTTACATGATACAACAACTGTTTGAACAAGTTTGGTTTTGATCTCTTTTGATTCCAAGTGAAAAATCCCCCTACATTTGGCAAAAAGTGAGGCAGAATCTGACTTAGTGAAAATTTCACTAAGTGTTGGAAAAAGTGACATTTTCACTTTTCAGCCACTTTGATCACTCCATAACTCAAAATCCTTAATGAATTGGAATGACTTGTAGTTGAAGTTTTTGTAGGTGATAATGAGGGCTACAAATCCATCTTTGGATGAGAAAAAATGGCCTTGTGGTTTAGGAGTTATGGTCCTCCAAAGTTGGTACCTTTGCCACTTTATTTTTAACTTAGAAAAATTTCTAAGTTTTATGGTTACCCCTTTTACAAGTTATCTCACTTTTCTTGATTTTTCTTGATGAATGATGATTCAAATCATACATTAACATCATTTTAGGGTTAAAAATCCATTTTGGTGAAAAATCTCAAAAAGTCAAAGTTGACTTTTGTGCACAGTTGACTTTTTATCAGATGAATTCCAAACTGTGGAATTCTTCATGAAATCATGTCCTTGACCTAAATCAAACTTGATGGACATGTTCCATGGGTGTAATAGGGTATATTTAATCATGTATTAGGGTTTGGGAGCATGTCTTGGTCAAAAGTCAAAGTTACAGTTGACTTTTCCCTTAAAACCCTAATTGTGGTGCAGATGAAAATGAGACTTGTTGCTCAAGCTTCTTGGATCAATCCATTGTTCCAAATGGATCAATAAGGTATATTAGAGACCCTCAAATCATCTCTTGAGGTCTTGGCTCATGGTTTGTCCCAAAAGTCAACTTAGGGGTGAATTAGGTCAAGAAACCCTAATTCCTGATTTTTGATGAATGCATCCCCTGAGGCAAAATTGACTTGATGCATGGGTTCATGAGGTTCCATGAAGCATATTAGGTTATGTTTTGGATCATTGCCTTGTGCCCAGATGAAAATTTCCATCTGGAGACCCTGGTCGCCCAAAACCCTAATTTGGTGACACTGTCGATCTTGAGACTTGATCCACCTAGAAGGGAGCAGCCTTGTGCTTAATCCTTGAAGTGGGAGTCCTTTTTGATCCATTGTGGATGTTTGAGAGATTAGACAAGTTGAAGATCATGTCATTTCTTGATTCATCCTTTGTCTAAGCACTCAGAGAGGGCTTGAAACCCTAATTTTGATTGTATTGGATGCTCACCCATCTTTGGGGAGACTGATGAAGCATGATGGTTCATCCATATTGTGATGATGATTTTCACAATGATGGGAAGTCTAAGTGGTCAAAATTTAGGGTATTACACATCTGTTAGATGGCTTTGGTGTACTCAAACTGACCACAATTGAGCTCTATTTATAGTAGAGCAAGTTTATTTTGCAAGGAACAGTGCATGGCAGCTGGTAAGTAGGTTTGGCCAATGTTGGCAAATGAAAATCCAAGTCTCCTCTAGCCATTGACTAGAGGTTAGGGCACAGAGCTTTGGTCCCCTTGGTCTTGGATAAGTCTTGACTGATTTCAGATGAGAATGGCTCAGTCCATGCCACCTTGATGGTTCCATTGAATGCCTCATTCCAAATTTGAAGGCTTGTCCCTATTTTGGCCATTCTAGGTTCAACATGCTATTCCTTGTTCCTTGGACCTTGGAGGCTTGGCTCAGTGATTGTCCCCTTTAGATTCAATCCTCTGAGGTGTCCAAGTGGATTGGAGCAATTGAATTTAGCTGATTTTGGCAAATCGACCAAAGTTGCAAATTCTGCCTTGCCTTGACAGATTTCAGCAAGGCAACTTGGCAATGTTGTATCTCATGGTGTAGGTTGAATTTGGCAATGTTCTTGGCCATTTTGGAAAGCTCTTACATGATACAACAACTGTTTGAACAAGTTTGGTTTTGATCTCTTTTGATTCCAAGTGAAAAATCCCCCTACATTTGGCAAAAAGTGAGGCAGAATCTGACTTAGTGAAAATTTCACTAAGTGTTGGAAAAAGTGACATTTTCACTTTTCAGCCACTTTGATCACTCCATAACTCAAAATCCTTAATGAATTGGAATGACTTGTAGTTGAAGTTTTTGTAGGTGATAATGAGGGCTACAAATCCATCTTTGGATGAGAAAAAATGGCCTTGTGGTTTAGGAGTTATGGTCCTCCAAAGTTGGTACCTTTGCCACTTTATTTTTAACTTAGAAAAATTTCTAAGTTTTATGGTTACCCCTTTTACAAGTTATCTCACTTTTCTTGATTTTTCTTGATGAATGATGATTCAAATCATACATTAACATCATTTTAGGGGTAAAAATCCATTTTGGTGAAAAATCTCAAAAAGTCAAAGTTGACTTTTGTGCACAGTTGACTTTTTATCAGATGAATTCCAAACTGTGGAATTCTTCATGAAATCATGTCCTTGACCTAAATCAAACTTGATGGACATGTTCCATGGGTGTAATAGGGTATATTTAATCATGTATTAGGGTTTGGGAGCATGTCTTGGTCAAAAGTCAAAGTTACAGTTGACTTTTCCCTTAAAACCCTAATTGTGGTGCAGATGAAAATGAGACTTGTTGCTCAAGCTTCTTGGATCAATCCATTGTTCCAAATGGATCAATAAGGTATATTAGAGACCCTCAAATCATCTCTTGAGGTCTTGGCTCATGGTTTGTCCCAAAAGTCAACTTAGGGGTGAATTAGGTCAAGAAACCCTAATTCCTGATTTTTGATGAATGCATCCCCTGAGGCAAAATTGACTTGATGCATGGGTTCATGAGGTTCCATGAAGCATATTAGGTTATGTTTTGGATCATTGCCTTGTGCCCAGATGAAAATTTCCATCTGGAGACCCTGGTCGCCCAAAACCCTAATTTGGTGACACTGTCGATCTTGAGACTTGATCCACCTAGAAGGGAGCAGCCTTGTGCTTAATCCTTGAAGTGGGAGTCCTTTTTGATCCATTGTGGATGTTTGAGAGATTAGACAAGTTGAAGATCATGTCATTTCTTGATTGATCCTTTGTCTAAGCACTCAGAGAGGGCTTGAAACCCTAATTTTGATTGTATTGGATGCTCACCCATCTTTGGGGAGACTGATGAAGCATGATGGTTCATCCATATTGTGATGATGATTTTCACAATGATGGGAAGTCTAAGTGGTCAAAATTTAGGGTATTACACATCTGTTAGATGGCTTTGGTGTACTCAAACTGACCACAATTGAGCTCTATTTATAGTAGAGCAAGTTTGTTTTGCAAGGAACAGTGCATGGCAGCTGGTAAGTAGGTTTGGCCAATGTTGGCAAATGAAAATCCAAGTCTCCTCTAGCCATTGACTAGAGGTTAGGGCACAGAGCTTTGGTCCCCTTGGTCTTGGATAAGTCTTGACTGATTTCAGATGAGAATGGCTCAGTCCATGCCACCTTGATGGTTCCATTGAATGCCTCATTCCAAATTTGAAGGCTTGTCCCTATTTTGGCCATTCTAGGTTCAACATGCTATTCCTTGTTCCTTGGACCTTGGAGGCTTGGCTCAGTGATTGTCCCCTTTAGATTCAATCCTCTGAGGTGTCCAAGTGGATTGGAGCAATTGAATTTAGCTGATTTTGGCAAATCGACCAAAGTTGCAAATTCTGCCTTGCCTTGACAGATTTCAGCAAGGCAACTTGGCAATGTTGTATCTCATGGTGTAGGTTGAATTTGGCAATGTTCTTGGCCATTTTGGAAAGCTCTTACATGATACAACAACTGTTAGAACAAGTTTGGTTTTGATCTCTTTTGATTCCAAGTGAAAAATCCCCCTACATTTGGCAAAAAGTGAGGCAGAATCTGACTTAGTGAAAATTTCACTAAGTGTTGGAAAAAGTGACATTTTCACTTTTCAGCCACTTTGATCACTCCATAACTCAAAATCCTTAATGAATTGGAATGACTTGTAGTTGAAGTTTTTGTAGGTGATAATGAGGGCTACAAATCCATCTTTGGATGAGAAAAAATGGCCTTGTGGTTTAGGAGTTATGGTCCTCCAAAGTTGGTACCTTTGCCACTTTATTTTTAACTTAGAAAAATTTCTAAGTTTTATGGTTACCCCTTTTACAAGTTATCTCACTTTTCTTGATTTTTCTTGATGAATGATGATTCAAATCATACATTAACATCATTTTAGGGTTAAAAATCCATTTTGGTGAAAAATCTCAAAAAGTCAAAGTTGACTTTTGTGCACAGTTGACTTTTTATCAGATGAATTCCAAACTGTGGAATTCTTCATGAAATCATGTCCTTGACCTAAATCAAACTTGATGGACATGTTCCATGGGTGTCATAGGGTATATTTAATCATGTATTAGGGTTTGGGAGCATGTCTTGGTCAAAAGTCAAAGTTACAGTTGACTTTTCCCTTAAAACCCTAATTGTGGTGCAGATGAAAATGAGACTTGTTGCTCAAGCTTCTTGGATCAATCCATTGTTCCAAATGGATCAATAAGGTATATTAGAGACCCTCAAATCATCTCTTGAGGTCTTGGCTCATGGTTTGTCCCAAAAGTCAACTTAGGGGTGAATTAGGTCAAGAAACCCTAATTCCTGATTTTTGATGAATGCATCCCCTGAGGCAAAATTGACTTGATGCATGGGTTCATGAGGTTCCATGAAGCATATTAGGTTATGTTTTGGATCTTTGCCTTGTGCCCAGATGAAAATTTCCATCTGGAGACCCTGGTCGCCCAAAACCCTAATTTGGTGACACTGTCGATCTTGAGACTTGATCCACCTAGAAGGGAGCAGCCTTGTGCTTAATCCTTGAAGTGGGAGTCCTTTTTGATCCATTGTGGATGTTTGAGAGATTAGACAAGTTGAAGATCATGTCATTTCTTGATTGATCCTTTGTCTAAGCACTCAGAGAGGGCTTGAAACCCTAATTTTGATTGTATTGGATGCTCACCCATCTTTGGGGAGACTGATGAAGCATGATGGTTCATCCATATTGTGATGATGATTTTCACAATGATGGGAAGTCTAAGTGGTCAAAATTTAGGGTATTACACATCTGTTAGATGGCTTTGGTGTACTCAAACTGACCACAATTGAGCTCTATTTATAGTAGAGCAAGTTTGTTTTGCAAGGAACAGTGCATGGCAGCTGGTAAATAGGTTTGGCCAATGTTGGCAAATGAAAATCCAAGTCTCCTCTAGCCATTGACTAGATGTTAGGGCACAGAGCTTTGGTCCCCTTGGTCTTGGATAAGTCTTGACTGATTTCAGATGAGAATGGCTCAGTCCATGCCACCTTGATGGTTCCATTGAATGCCTCATTCCAAATTTGAAGGCTTGTCCCTATTTTGGCCATTCTAGGTTCAACATGCTATTCCTTGTTCCTTGGACCTTGGAGGCTTGGCTCAGTGATTGTCCCCTTTAGATTCAATCCTCTGAGGTGTCCAAGTGGATTGGAGCAATTGAATTTAGCTGATTTTGGCAAATCGACCAAAGTTGCAAATTCTGCCTTGCCTTGACAGATTTCAGCAAGGCAACTTGGCAATGTTGTATCTCATGGTGTAGGTTGAATTTGGCAATGTTCTTGGCCATTTTGGAAAGCTCTTACATGATACAACAACTGTTTGAACAAGTTTGGTTTTGATCTCTTTTGATTCCAAGTGAAAAATCCCCCTACATTTGGCAAAAAGTGAGGCAGAATCTGACTTAGTGAAAATTTCACTAAGTGTTGGAAAAAGTGACATTTTCACTTTTCAGCCACTTTGATCACTCCATAACTCAAAATCCTTAATGAATTGGAATGACTTGTAGTTGAAGTTTTTGTAGGTGATAATGAGGGCTACAAATCCATTTTTGGATGAGAAAAAATGGCCTTGTGGTTTAGGAGTTATGGTCCTCCAAAGTTGGTACCTTTGCCACTTTATTTTTAACTTAGAAAAATTTCTAAGTTTTATGGTTACCCCTTTTACAAGTTATCTCACTTTTCTTGATTTTTCTTGATGAATGATGATTCAAATCATACATTAACATCATTTTAGGGTGAAAAATCCATTTTGGTGAAAAATCTCAAAAAGTCAAAGTTGACTTTTGTGCACAGTTGACTTTTTATCAGATGAATTCCAAACTGTGGAATTCTTCATGAAATCATGTCCTTGACCTAAATCAAACTTGATGGACATGTTCCATGGGTGTCATAGGGTATATTTAATCATGTATTAGGGTTTGGGAGCATGTCTTGGTCAAAAGTCAAAGTTACAGTTGACTTTTCCCTTAAAACCCTAATTGTGGTGCAGATGAAAATGAGACTTGTTGCTCAAGCTTCTTGGATCAATCCATTGTTCCAAATGGATCAATAAGGTATATTAGAGACCCTCAAATCATCTCTTGAGGTCTTGGCTCATGGTTTGTCCCAAAAGTCAACTTAGGGGTGAATTAGGTCAAGAAACCCTAATTCCTGATTTTTGATGAATGCATCCCCTGAGGCAAAATTGACTTGATGCATGGGTTCATGAGGTTCCATGAAGCATATTAGGTTATGTTTTGGATCATTGCCTTGTGCCCAGATGAAAATTTCCATCTGGAGACCCTGGTCTCCCAAAACCCTAATTTGGTGACACTGTCGATCTTGAGACTTGATCCACCTAGAAGGGAGCAGCCTTGTGCTTAATCCTTGAAGTGGGAGTCCTTTTTGATCCATTGTGGATGTTTGAGAGATTAGACAAGTTGAAGATCATGTCATTTCTTGATTGATCCTTTGTCTAAGCACTCAGAGAGGGCTTGAAACCCTAATTTTGATTGTATTGGATGCTCACCCATCTTTGGGGAGACTGATGAAGCATGATGGTTCATCCATATTGTGATGATGATTTTCACAATGATGGGAAGTCTAAGTGGTCAAAATTTAGGGTATTACACATCTGTTAGATGGCTTTGGTGTACTCAAACTGACCACAATTGAGCTCTATTTATAGTAGAGCAAGTTTGTTTTGCAAGGAACAGTGCATGGCAGCTGGTAAATAGGTTTGGCCAATGTTGGCAAATGAAAATCCAAGTCTCCTCTAGCCATTGACTAGATGTTAGGGCACAGAGCTTTGGTCCCCTTGGTCTTGGATAAGTCTTGACTGATTTCAGATGAGAATGGCTCAGTCCATGCCACCTTGATGGTTCCATTGAATGCCTCATTCCAAATTTGAAGTCTTGTCCCTATTTTGGCCATTCTAGGTTCAACATGCTATTCCTTGTTCCTTGGACCTTGGAGGCTTGGCTCAGTGATTGTCCCCTTTAGATTCAATCCTCTGAGGTGTCCAAGTGGATTGGAGCAATTGAATTTAGCTGATTTTGGCAAATCGACCAAAGTTGCAAATTCTGCCTTGCCTTGACAGATTTCAGCAAGGCAACTTGGCAATGTTGTATCTCATGGTGTAGGTTGAATTTGGAAATGTTCTTGGCCATTTTGGAAATGATACAACAACTGTTTGAACAAGTTTGGTTTTGATCTCTTTTGATTCCAAGTGAAAAATCCCCCTACATTTGGCAAAAAGTGAGGCAGAATCTGACTTAGTGAAAATTTCACTAAGTGTTGGAAAAAGTGACATTTTTACTTTTCAGCCACTTTGATCACTCCATAACTCAAAATCCTTAATGAATTGGAATGACTTGTAGTTGAAGTTTTTGTAGGTGATAATGAGGGCTACAAATCCATCTTTGGATGAGAAAAAATGGCCTTGTGGTTTAGGAGTTATGGTCCTCCAAAGTTGGTACCTTTGCCACTTTATTTTTAACTTAGAAAAATTTCTAAGTTTTATGGTTACCCCTTTTACAAGTTATCTCACTTTTCTTGATTTTTCTTGATGAATGATGATTCAAATCATACATTAACATCATTTTAGGGTTAAAAATCCATTTTGGTGAAAATTCTCAAAAAGTCAAAGTTGACTTTTGTGCACAGTTGACTTTTTATCAGATGAATTCCAAACTGTGGAATTCTTCATGAAATCATGTCCTTGACCTAAATCAAACTTGATGGACATGTTCCATGGGTGTCATAGGGTATATTTAATCATGTATTAGGGTTTGGGAGCATGTCTTGGTCAAAAGTCAAAGTTACAGTTGACTTTTCCCTTAAAACCCTAATTGTGGTGCAGATGAAAATGAGACTTGTTGCTCAAGCTTCTTGGATCAATCCATTGTTCCAAATGGATCAATAAGGTATATTAGAGACCCTCAAATCATCTCTTGAGGTCTTGGCTCATGGTTTGTCCCAAAAGTCAACTTAGGGGTGAATTAGGTCAAGAAACCCTAATTCCTGATTTTTGATGAATGCATCCCCTGAGGCAAAATTGACTTGATGCATGGGTTCATGAGGTTCCATGAAGCATATTAGGTTATGTTTTGGATCATTGCCTTGTGCCCAGATGAAAATTTCCATCTGGAGACCCTGGTCGCCCAAAACCCTAATTTGGTGACACTGTCGATCTTGAGACTTGATCCACCTAGAAGGGAGCAGCCTTGTGCTTAATTCTTGAAGTGGGAGTCCTTTTTGATCCATTGTGGATGTTTGAGAGATTAGACAAGTTGAAGATCATGTCATTTCTTGATTGATCCTTTGTCTAAGCACTCAGAGAGGGCTTGAAACCCTAATTTTGATTGTATTGGATGCTCACCCATCTTTGGGGAGACTGATGAAGCATGATGGTTCATCCATATTTTGATGATGATTTTCACAATGATGGGAAGTCTAAGTGGTCAAAATTTAGGGTATTACACATCTGTTAGATGGATTTGGTGTACTCAAACTGACCACAATTGAGCTCTATTCATAGTAGAGCAAGTTTGTTTTGCAAGGAACAGTGCATGGCAGCTGGTAAGTAGGTTTGGCCAATTTTGGCAAATGAAAATCCAAGTCTCCTCTAGCCATTGACTAGAGGTTAGGGCACAGAGCTTTGGTCCCCTTGGTCTTGGATAAGTCTTGACTGATTTCAGATGAGAATGGCTCAGTCCATGCCACCTTGATGGTTCCATTGAATGCCTCATTCCAAATTTGAAGTCTTGTCCCTATTTTGGCCATTCTAGGTTCAACATGCTATTCCTTGTTCCTTGGACCTTGGAGGCTTGGCTCAGTGATTGTCCCCTTTAGATTCAATCCTCTGAGGTGTCCAAGTAGATTGGAGCAATTGAATTTGGCTGATTTTGGCAAATCGACCAAAGTTGCAAATTCTGCCTTGCCTTGACAGATTTCAGCAAGGCAACTTGGCAATGTTGTATCTCATGGTGTAGGTTGAATTTGGCAATGTTCTTGGCCATTTTGGAAAGCTCTTACATGATACAACAACTGTTTGAACAAGTTTGGTTTTGATCTCTTTTGATTCCAAGTGAAAAATCCCCCTACATTTGGCAAAAAGTGAGGCAGAATCTGACTTAGTGAAAATTTCACTAAGTGTTGGAAAAAGTGACATTTTTACTTTTCAGCCACTTTGATCACTCCATAACTCAAAATCCTTAATGAATTGGAATGACTTGTAGTTGAAGTTTTTGTAGGTGATAATGAGGGCTACAAATCCATCTTTGGATGAGAAAAAATGGCCTTGTGGTTTAGGAGTTATGGTCCTCCAAAGTTGGTACCTTTGCCACTTTATTTTTAACTTAGAAAAATTTCTAAGTTTTATGGTTACCCCTTTTACAAGTTATCTCACTTTTCTTGATTTTTCTTGATGAATGATGATTCAAATCATACATTAACATCATTTTAGGGTTAAAAATCCATTTTGGTGAAAAATCTCAAAAAGTCAAAGTTGACTTTTGTGCACAGTTGACTTTTTATCAGATGAATTCCAAACTGTGGAATTCTTCATGAAATCATGTCCTTGACCTAAATCAAACTTGATGGACATGTTCCATGGGTGTCATAGGGTATATTTAATCATGTATTAGGGTTTGGGAGCATGTCTTGGTCAAAAGTCAAAGTTACAGTTGACTTTTCCCTTAAAACCCTAATTGTGGTGCAGATGAAAATGAGACTTGTTGCTCAAGCTTCTTGGATCAATCCATTGTTCCAAATGGATCAATAAGGTATATTAGAGACCCTCAAATCATCTCTTGAGGTCTTGGCTCATGGTTTGTCCCAAAAGTCAACTTAGGGGTGAATTAGGTCAAGAAACCCTAATTCCTGATTTTTGATGAATGCATCCCCTGAGGCAAAATTGACTTGATGCATGGGTTCATGAGGTTCCATGAAGCATATTAGGTTATGTTTTGGATCATTGCCTTGTGCCCAGATGAAAATTTCCATCTGGAGACCCTGGTCGCCCAAAACCCTAATTTGGTGACACTGTCGATTTTGAGACTTGATCCACCTAGAAGGGAGCAGCCTTGTGCTTAATTCTTGAAGTGGGAGTCCTTTTTGATCCATTGTGGATGTTTGAGAGATTAGACAAGTTGAAGATCATGTTGTTTCTTGATTGATCCTTTGTCTAAGCACTCAGAGAGGGCTTGAAACCCTAATTTTGATTGTATTGGATGCTCACCCATCTTTGGGGAGACTGATGAAGCATGATGTTTCATCCATATTGTGATGATGATTTTCACAATGATGGGAAGTCTAAGTGGTCAAAATTTAGGGTATTACACATCTGTTAGATGGCTTTGGTGTACTCAAACTGACCACAATTGAGCTCTATTTATAGTAGAGCAAGTTTGTTTTGCAAGGAACAGTGCATGGTAGCTGGTAAGTAGGTTTGGCCAATGTTGGCAAATGAAAATCCAAGTCTCCTCTAGCCATTGACTAGAGGTTAGGGCACAGAGCTTTGGTCCCCTTGGTCTTGGATAAGTCTTGACTGATTTCAGATGAGAATGGCTCAGTCCATGCCACCTTGATGGTTCCATTGAATGCCTCATTCCAAATTTGAAGTCTTGTCCCTATTTTGGCCATTCTAGGTTCAACATGCTATTCCTTGTTCCTTGGACCTTGGAGGCTTGGCTCAGTGATTGTCCCCTTTAGATTCAATCCTCTGAGGTGTCCAAGTAGATTGGAGCAATTGAATTTGGCTGATTTTGGCAAATCGACCAAAGTTGCAAATTCTGCCTTGCCTTGACAGATTTCAGCAAGGCAACTTGGCAATGTTGTATCTCATGGTGTAGGTTGAATTTGGCAATGTTCTTGGCCATTTTGGAAAGCTCTTACATGATACAACAACTGTTTGAACAAGTTTGGTTTTGATCTCTTTTGATTCCAAGTGAAAAATCCCCCTACATTTGGCAAAAAGTGAGGCAGAATCTGACTTAGTGAAAATTTCACTAAGTGTTGGAAAAAGTGACATTTTTACTTTTCAGCCACTTTGATCACTCCATAACTCAAAATCCTTAATGAATTGGAATGACTTGTAGTTGAAGTTTTTGTAGGTGATAATGAGGGCTACAAATCCATCTTTGGATGAGAAAAAATGGCCTTGTGGTTTAGGAGTTATGGTCCTCCAAAGTTGGTACCTTTGCCACTTTATTTTTAACTTAGAAAAATTTCTAAGTTTTATGGTTACCCCTTTTACAAGTTATCTCACTTTTCTTGATTTTTCTTGATGAATGATGATTCAAATCATACATTAACATCATTTTAGAGTTAAAAATCCATTTTGGTGAAAAATCTCAAAAAGTCAAAGTTGACTTTTGTGCACAGTTGACTTTTTATCAGATGAATTCCAAACTGTGGAATTCTTCATGAAATCATGTCCTTGACCTAAATCAAACTTGATGGACATGTTCCATGGGTGTCATAGGGTATATTTAATCATGTATTAGGGTTTGGGAGCATGTCTTGGTCAAAAGTCAAAGTTACAGTTGACTTTTCCCTTAAAACCCTAATTGTGGTGCAGATGAAAATGAGACTTGTTGCTCAAGCTTCTTGGATCAATCCATTGTTCCAAATGGATCAATAAGGTATATTAGAGACCCTCAAATCATCTCTTGAGGTCTTGGCTCATGGTTTGTCCCAAAAGTCAACTTAGGGGTGAATTAGGTCAAGAAACCCTAATTCCTGATTTTTGATGAATGCATCCCCTGAGGCAAAATTGACTTGATGCATGGGTTCATGAGGTTCCATGAAGCATATTAGGTTATGTTTTGGATCATTGCCTTGTGCCCAGATGAAAATTTCCATCTGGAGACCCTGGTCGCCCAAAACCCTAATTTGGTGACACTGTCGATTTTGAGACTTGATCCACCTAGAAGGGAGCAGCCTTGTGCTTAATTCTTGAAGTGGGAGTCCTTTTTGATCCATTGTGGATGTTTGAGAGATTAGACAAGTTGAAGATCATGTCGTTTCTTGATTGATCCTTTGTCTAAGCACTCAGAGAGGGCTTGAAACCCTAATTTTGATTGTATTGGATGCTCACCCATCTTTGGGGAGACTGATGAAGCATGATGTTTCATCCATATTGTGATGATGATTTTCACAATGATGGGAAGTCTAAGTGGTCAAAATTTAGGGTATTACACATCTGTTAGATGGCTTTGGTGTACTCAAACTGACCACAATTGAGCTCTATTTATAGTAGAGCAAGTTTGTTTTGCAAGGAACAGTGCATGGTAGCTGGTAAGTAGGTTTGGCCAATGTTGGCAAATGAAAATCCAAGTCTCCTCTAGCCATTGACTAGAGGTTAGGGCACAGAGCTTTGGTCCCCTTGGTCTTGGATAAGTCTTGACTGATTTCAGATGAGAATGGCTCAGTCCATGCCACCTTGATGGTTCCATTGAATGCCTCATTCCAAATTTGAAGTCTTGTCCCTATTTTGGCCATTCTAGGTTCAACATGCTATTCCTTGTTCCTTGGACCTTGGAGGCTTGGCTCAGTGATTGTCCCCTTTAGATTCAATCCTCTGAGGTGTCCAAGTAGATTGGAGCAATTGAATTTGGCTGATTTTGGCAAATCGACCAAAGTTGCAAATTCTGCCTTGCCTTGACAGATTTCAGCAAGGCAACTTGGCAATGTTGTATCTCATGGTGTAGGTTGAATTTGGCAATGTTCTTGGCCATTTTGGAAAGCTCTTACATGATACAACAACTGTTTGAACAAGTTTGGTTTTGATCTCTTTTGATTCCAAGTGAAAAATCCCCCTACATTTGGCAAAAAGTGAGGCAGAATCTGACTTAGTGAAAATTTCACTAAGTGTTGGAAAAAGTGACATTTTTACTTTTCAGCCACTTTGATCACTCCATAACTCAAAATCCTTAATGAATTGGAATGACTTGTAGTTGAAGTTTTTGTAGGTGATAATGAGGGCTACAAATCCATCTTTGGATGAGAAAAAATGGCCTTGTGGTTTAGGAGTTATGGTCCTCCAAAGTTGGTACCTTTGCCACTTTATTTTTAACTTAGAAAAATTTCTAAGTTTTATGGTTACCCCTTTTACAAGTTATCTCACTTTTCTTGATTTTTCTTGATGAATGATGATTCAAATCATACATTAACATCATTTTAGAGTTAAAAATCCATTTTGGTGAAAAATCTCAAAAAGTCAAAGTTGACTTTTGTGCACAGTTGACTTTTTATCAGATGAATTCCAAACTGTGGAATTCTTCATGAAATCATGTCCTTGACCTAAATCAAACTTGATGGACATGTTCCATGGGTGTCATAGGGTATATTTAATCATGTATTAGGGTTTGGGAGCATGTCTTGGTCAAAAGTCAAAGTTACAGTTGACTTTTCCCTTAAAACCCTAATTGTGGTGCAGATGAAAATGAGACTTGTTGCTCAAGCTTCTTGGATCAATCCATTGTTCCAAATGGATCAATAAGGTATATTAGAGACCCTCAAATCATCTCTTGAGGTCTTGGCTCATGGTTTGTCCCAAAAGTCAACTTAGGGGTGAATTAGGTCAAGAAACCCTAATTCCTGATTTTTGATGAATGCATCCCCTGAGGCAAAATTGACTTGATGCATGGGTTCATGAGGTTCCATGAAGCATATTAGGTTATGTTTTGGATCATTGCCTTGTGCCCAGATGAAAATTTCCATCTGGAGACCCTGGTCGCCCAAAACCCTAATTTGGTGACACTGTCGATTTTGAGACTTGATCCACCTAGAAGGGAGCAGCCTTGTGCTTAATTCTTGAAGTGGGAGTCCTTTTTGATCCATTGTGGATGTTTGAGAGATTAGACAAGTTGAAGATCATGTCGTTTCTTGATTGATCCTTTGTCTAAGCACTCAGAGAGGGCTTGAAACCCTAATTTTGATTGTATTGGATGCTCACCCATCTTTGGGGAGACTGATGAAGCATGATGTTTCATCCATATTGTGATGATGATTTTCACAATGATGGGAAGTCTAAGTGGTCAAAATTTAGGGTATTACACATCTGTTAGATGGCTTTGGTGTACTCAAACTGACCACAATTGAGCTCTATTTATAGTAGAGCAAGTTTGTTTTGCAAGGAACAGTGCATGGTAGCTGGTAAGTAGGTTTGGCCAATGTTGGCAAATGAAAATCCAAGTCTCCTCTAGCCATTGACTAGAGGTTAGGGCACAGAGCTTTGGTCCCCTTGGTCTTGGATAAGTCTTGACTGATTTCAGATGAGAATGGCTCAGTCCATGCCACCTTGATGGTTCCATTGAATGCCTCATTCCAAATTTGAAGTCTTGTCCCTATTTTGGCCATTCTAGGTTCAACATGCTATTCCTTGTTCCTTGGACCTTGGAGGCTTGGCTCAGTGATTGTCCCCTTTAGATTCAATCCTCTGAGGTGTCCAAGTAGATTGGAGCAATTGAATTTGGCTGATTTTGGCAAATCGACCAAAGTTGCAAATTCTGCCTTGCCTTGACAGATTTCAGCAAGGCAACTTGGCAATGTTGTATCTCATGGTGTAGGTTGAATTTGGCAATGTTCTTGGCCATTTTGGAAAGCTCTTACATGATACAACAACTGTTTGAACAAGTTTGGTTTTGATCTCTTTTGATTCCAAGTGAAAAATCCCCCTACATTTGGCAAAAAGTGAGGCAGAATCTGACTTAGTGAAAATTTCACTAAGTGTTGGAAAAAGTGACATTTTTACTTTTCAGCCACTTTGATCACTCCATAACTCAAAATCCTTAATGAATTGGAATGACTTGTAGTTGAAGTTTTTGTAGGTGATAATGAGGGCTACAAATCCATCTTTGGATGAGAAAAAATGGCCTTGTGGTTTAGGAGTTATGGTCCTCCAAAGTTGGTACCTTTGCCACTTTATTTTTAACTTAGAAAAATTTCTAAGTTTTATGGTTACCCCTTTTACAAGTTATCTCACTTTTCTTGATTTTTCTTGATGAATGATGATTCAAATCATACATTAACATCATTTTAGGGTTAAAAATCCATTTTGGTGAAAAATCTCAAAAAGTCAAAGTTGACTTTTGTGCACAGTTGACTTTTTATCAGATGAATTCCAAACTGTGGAATTCTTCATGAAATCATGTCCTTGACCTAAATCAAACTTGATGGACATGTTCCATGGGTGTCATAGGGTATATTTAATCATGTATTAGGGTTTGGGAGCATGTCTTGGTCAAAAGTCAAAGTTACAGTTGACTTTTCCCTTAAAACCCTAATTGTGGTGCAGATGAAAATGAGACTTGTTGCTCAAGCTTCTTGGATCAATCCATTGTTCCAAATGGATCAATAAGGTATATTAGAGACCCTCAAATCATCTCTTGAGGTCTTGGCTCATGGTTTGTCCCAAAAGTCAACTTAGGGGTGAATTAGGTCAAGAAACCCTAATTCCTGATTTTTGATGAATGCATCCCCTGAGGCAAAATTGACTTGATGCATGGGTTCATGAGGTTCCATGAAGCATATTAGGTTATGTTTTGGATCATTGCCTTGTGCCCAGATGAAAATTTCCATCTGGAGACCCTGGTCGCCCAAAACCCTAATTTGGTGACACTGTCGATTTTGAGACTTGATCCACCTAGAAGGGAGCAGCCTTGTGCTTAATTCTTGAAGTGGGAGTCCTTTTTGATCCATTGTGGATGTTTGAGAGATTAGACAAGTTGAAGATCATGTCGTTTCTTGATTGATCCTTTGTCTAAGCACTCAGAGAGGGCTTGAAACCCTAATTTTGATTGTATTGGATGCTCACCCATCTTTGGGGAGACTGATGAAGCATGATGTTTCATCCATATTGTGATGATGATTTTCACAATGATGGGAAGTCTAAGTGGTCAAAATTTAGGGTATTACACATCTGTTAGATGGCTTTGGTGTACTCAAACTGACCACAATTGAGCTCTATTTATAGTAGAGCAAGTTTGTTTTGCAAGGAACAGTGCATGGTAGCTGGTAAGTAGGTTTGGCCAATGTTGGCAAATGAAAATCCAAGTCTCCTCTAGCCATTGACTAGAGGTTAGGGCACAGAGCTTTGGTCCCCTTGGTCTTGGATAAGTCTTGACTGATTTCAGATGAGAATGGCTCAGTCCATGCCACCTTGATGGTTCCATTGAATGCCTCATTCCAAATTTGAAGTCTTGTCCCTATTTTGGCCATTCTAGGTTCAACATGCTATTCCTTGTTCCTTGGACCTTGGAGGCTTGGCTCAGTGATTGTCCCCTTTAGATTCAATCCTCTGAGGTGTCCAAGTAGATTGGAGCAATTGAATTTGGCTGATTTTGGCAAATCGACCAAAGTTGCAAATTCTGCCTTGCCTTGACAGATTTCAGCAAGGCAACTTGGCAATGTTGTATCTCATGGTGTAGGTTGAATTTGGCAATGTTCTTGGCCATTTTGGAAAGCTCTTACATGATACAACAACTGTTTGAACAAGTTTGGTTTTGATCTCTTTTGATTCCAAGTGAAAAATCCCCCTACATTTGGCAAAAAGTGAGGCAGAATCTGACTTAGTGAAAATTTCACTAAGTGTTGGAAAAAGTGACATTTTTACTTTTCAGCCACTTTGATCACTCCATAACTCAAAATCCTTAATGAATTGGAATGACTTGTAGTTGAAGTTTTTGTAGGTGATAATGAGGGCTACAAATCCATCTTTGGATGAGAAAAAATGGCCTTGTGGTTTAGGAGTTATGGTCCTCCAAAGTTGGTACCTTTGCCACTTTATTTTTAACTTAGAAAAATTTCTAAGTTTTATGGTTACCCCTTTTACAAGTTATCTCACTTTTCTTGATTTTTCTTGATGAATGATGATTCAAATCATACATTAACATCATTTTAGGGTTAAAAATCCATTTTGGTGAAAAATCTCAAAAAGTCAAAGTTGACTTTTGTGCACAGTTGACTTTTTATCAGATGAATTCCAAACTGTGGAATTCTTCATGAAATCATGTCCTTGACCTAAATCAAACTTGATGGACATGTTCCATGGGTGTCATAGGGTATATTTAATCATGTATTAGGGTTTGGGAGCATGTCTTGGTCAAAAGTCAAAGTTACAGTTGACTTTTCCCTTAAAACCCTAATTGTGGTGCAGATGAAAATGAGACTTGTTGCTCAAGCTTCTTGGATCAATCCATTGTTCCAAATGGATCAATAAGGTATATTAGAGACCCTCAAATCATCTCTTGAGGTCTTGGCTCATGGTTTGTCCCAAAAGTCAACTTAGGGGTGAATTAGGTCAAGAAACCCTAATTCCTGATTTTTGATGAATGCATCCCCTAAGGCAAAATTGACTTGATGCATGGGTTCATGAGGTTCCATGAAGCATATTAGGTTATGTTTTGGATCATTGCCTTGTGCCCAGGAGAAAATTTCCATCTGGAGACCCTGGTCGCCCAAAACCCTAATTTGGTGACACTGTCGATTTTGAGACTTGATCCACCTAGAAGGGAGCAGCCTTGTGCTTAATCCTTAAAGTGGGAGTCCTTTTTGATCCATTGTGGATGTCTGAGAGATTAGACAAGTTGAAGATCATGTCGTTTCTTCATTGATCCTTTGTCTAAGCACTCAGAGAGGGCTTAAAACCCTAATTTTGATTGTATTGGATGCTCACCCATCTTTGGGGAGACTGATGAAGCATGATGGTTCTTCCATATTGTGATGATGATTTTCACAATGATGGGAAGTCTAAGTGGTCAAAATTTAGGGTATTACACATCTGTTAGATGGCTTTGGTGTACTCAAACTGACCACAATTGAGCTCTATTTATAGTAGAGCAAGTTTGTTTTGCAAGGAACAGTGCATGGCAGCTGGTAAGTAGGTTTGGCCAATTTTGGCAAATGAAAATCCAAGTCTCCTCTAGCCATTGACTAGAGGTTAGGGCACAGAGCTTTGGTCCCCTTGGTCTTGGATAAGTCTTGACTGATTTCAGATGAGAATGGCTCAGTCCATGCCACCTTGATGGTTCCATTGAATGCCTCATTCCAAATTTGAAGTCTTGTCCCTATTTTGGCCATTCTAGGTTCAACATGCTATTCCTTGTTCCTTGGACCTTGGAGGCTTGGCTCAGTGATTGTCCCCTTTAGATTCAATCCTCTGAGGTGTCCAAGTAGATTGGAGCAATTGAATTTGGCTGATTTTGGCAAATCGACCAAAGTTGCAAATTCTGCCTTGCCTTGACAGATTTCAGCAAGGCAACTTGGCAATGTTGTATCTCATGGTGTAGGTTGAATTTGGCAATGTTCTTGGCCATTTTGGAAAGCTCTTACATGATACAACAACTGTTTGAACAAGTTTGGTTTTGATCTCTTTTGATTCCAAGTGAAAAATCCCCCTACATTTGGCAAAAACTGAGGCAGAATCTGACTTAGTGAAAATTTCACTAAGTGTTGGAAAAAGTGACATTTTTACTTTTCAGCCACTTTGATCACTCCATAACTCAAAATCCTTAATGAATTGGAATGACTTGTAGTTGAAGTTTTTGTAGGTGATAATGAGGGCTACAAATCCATCTTTGGATGAGAAAAAATGGCCTTGTGGTTTAGGAGTTATGGTCCTCCAAAGTTGGTACCTTTGCCACTTTATTTTTAACTTAGAAAAATTTCTAAGTTTTATGGTTACCCCTTTTACAAGTTATCTCACTTTTCTTGATTTTTCTTGATGAATGATGATTCAAATCATACATTAACATCATTTTAGGGTTAAAAATCCATTTTGGTGAAAAATCTCAAAAAGTCAAAGTTGACTTTTGTGCACAGTTGACTTTTTATCAGATGAATTCCAAACTGTGGAATTCTTCATGAAATCATGTCCTTGACCTAAATCAAACTTGATGGACATGTTCCATGGGTGTCATAGGGTATATTTAATCATGTATTAGGGTTTGGGAGCATGTCTTGGTCAAAAGTCAAAGTTACAGTTGACTTTTCCCTTAAAACCCTAATTGTGGTGCAGATGAAAATGAGACTTGTTGCTCAAGCTTCTTGGATCAATCCATTGTTCCAAATGGATCAATAAGGTATATTAGAGACCCTCAAATCATCTCTTGAGGTCTTGGCTCATGGTTTGTCCCAAAAGTCAACTTAGGGGTGAATTAGGTCAAGAAACCCTAATTCCTGATTTTTGATGAATGCATCCCCTGAGGCAAAATTGACTTGATGCATGGGTTCATGAGGTTCCATGAAGCATATTAGGTTATGTTTTGGATCATTGCCTTGTGCCCAGATGAAAATTTCCATCTGGAGACCCTGGTCGCCCAAAACCCTAATTTGGTGACACTGTCGATTTTGAGACTTGATCCACCTAGAAGGGAGCAGCCTTGTGCTTAATTCTTGAAGTGGGAGTCCTTTTTGATCCATTGTGGATGTTTGAGAGATTAGACAAGTTGAAGATCATGTCGTTTCTTGATTGATCCTTTGTCTAAGCACTCAGAGAGGGCTTGAAACCCTAATTTTGATTGTATTGGATGCTCACCCATCTTTGGGGAGACTGATGAAGCATGATGTTTCATCCATATTGTGATGATGATTTTCACAATGATGGGAAGTCTAAGTGGTCAAAATTTAGGGTATTACACATCTGTTAGATGGCTTTGGTGTACTCAAACTGACCACAATTGAGCTCTATTTATAGTAGAGCAAGTTTGTTTTGCAAGGAACAGTGCATGGCAGCTGGTAAGTAGGTTTGGCCAATGTTGGCAAATGAAAATCCAAGTCTCCTCTAGCCATTGACTAGAGGTTAGGGCACAGAGCTTTGGTCCCCTTGGTCTTGGATAAGTCTTGACTGATTTCAGATGAGAATGGCTCAGTCCATGCCACCTTGATGGTTCCATTGAATGCCTCATTCCAAATTTGAAGTCTTGTCCCTATTTTGGCCATTCTAGGTTCAACATGCTATTCCTTGTTCCTTCGACCTTGGAGGCTTGGCTCAGTGATTGTCCCCTTTAGATTCAATCCTCTGAGGTGTCCAAGTAGATTGGAGCAATTGAATTTGGCTGATTTTGGCAAATCGACCAAAGTTGCAAATTCTGCCTTGCCTTGACAGATTTCAGCAAGGCAACTTGGCAATGTTGTATCTCATGGTGTAGGTTGAATTTGGCAATGTTCTTGGCCATTTTGGAAAGCTCTTACATGATACAACAACTGTTTGAACAAGTTTGGTTTTGATCTCTTTTGATTCCAAGTGAAAAATCCCCCTACATTTGGCAAAAAGTGAGGCAGAATCTGACTTAGTGAAAATTTCACTAAGTGTTGGAAAAAGTGACATTTTTACTTTTCAGCCACTTTGATCACTCCATAACTCAAAATCCTTAATGAATTGGAATGACTTGTAGTTGAAGTTTTTGTAGGTGATAATGAGGGCTACAAATCCATCTTTGGATGAGAAAAAATGGCCTTGTGGTTTAGGAGTTATGGTCCTCCAAAGTTGGTACCTTTGCCACTTTATTTTTAACTTAGAAAAATTTCTAAGTTTTATGGTTACCCCTTTTACAAGTTATCTCACTTTTCTTGATTTTTCTTGATGAATGATGATTCAAATCATACATTAACATCATTTTAGGGTTAAAAATCCATTTTGGTGAAAAATCTCAAAAAGTCAAAGTTGACTTTTGTGCACAGTTGACTTTTTATCAGATGAATTCCAAACTGTGGAATTCTTCATGAAATCATGTCCTTGACCTAAATCAAACTTGATGGACATGTTCCATGGGTGTCATAGGGTATATTTAATCATGTATTAGGGTTTGGGAGCATGTCTTGGTCAAAAGTCAAAGTTACAGTTGACTTTTCCCTTAAAACCCTAATTGTGGTGCAGATGAAAATGAGACTTGTTGCTCAAGCTTCTTGGATCAATCCATTGTTCCAAATGGATCAATAAGGTATATTAGAGACCCTCAAATCATCTCTTGAGGTCTTGGCTCATGGTTTGTCCCAAAAGTCAACTTAGGGGTGAATTAGGTCAAGAAACCCTAATTCCTGATTTTTGATGAATGCATCCCCTGAGGCAAAATTGACTTGATGCATGGGTTCATGAGGTTCCATGAAGCATATTAGGTTATGTTTTGGATCATTGCCTTGTGCCCAGATGAAAATTTCCATCTGGAGACCCTGGTCGCCCAAAACCCTAATTTGGTGACACTGTCGATTTTGAGACTTGATCCACCTAGAAGGGAGCAGCCTTGTGCTTAATTCTTGAAGTGGGAGTCCTTTTTGATCCATTGTGGATGTTTGAGAGATTAGACAAGTTGAAGATCATGTCGTTTCTTGATTGATCCTTTGTCTAAGCACTCAGAGAGGGCTTGAAACCCTAATTTTGATTGTATTGGATGCTCACCCATCTTTGGGGAGACTGATGAAGCATGATGTTTCATCCATATTGTGATGATGATTTTCACAATGATGGGAAGTCTAAGTGGTCAAAATTTAGGGTATTACACATCTGTTAGATGGCTTTGGTGTACTCAAACTGACCACAATTGAGCTCTATTTATAGTAGAGCAAGTTTGTTTTGCAAGGAACAGTGCATGGCAGCTGGTAAGTAGGTTTGGCCAATGTTGGCAAATGAAAATCCAAGTCTCCTCTAGCCATTGACTAGAGGTTAGGGCACAGAGCTTTGGTCCCCTTGGTCTTGGATAAGTCTTGACTGATTTCAGATGAGAATGGCTCAGTCCATGCCACCTTGATGGTTCCATTGAATGCCTCATTCCAAATTTGAAGTCTTGTCCCTATTTTGGCCATTCTAGGTTCAACATGCTATTCCTTGTTCCTTCGACCTTGGAGGCTTGGCTCAGTGATTGTCCCCTTTAGATTCAATCCTCTGAGGTGTCCAAGTAGATTGGAGCAATTGAATTTGGCTGATTTTGGCAAATCGACCAAAGTTGCAAATTCTGCCTTGCCTTGACAGATTTCAGCAAGGCAACTTGGCAATGTTGTATCTCATGGTGTAGGTTGAATTTGGCAATGTTCTTGGCCATTTTGGAAAGCTCTTACATGATACAACAACTGTTTGAACAAGTTTGGTTTTGATCTCTTTTGATTCCAAGTGAAAAATCCCCCTACATTTGGCAAAAAGTGAGGCAGAATCTGACTTAGTGAAAATTTCACTAAGTGTTGGAAAAAGTGACATTTTTACTTTTCAGCCACTTTGATCACTCCATAACTCAAAATCCTTAATGAATTGGAATGACTTGTAGTTGAAGTTTTTGTAGGTGATAATGAGGGCTACAAATCCATCTTTGGATGAGAAAAAATGGCCTTGTGGTTTAGGAGTTATGGTCCTCCAAAGTTGGTACCTTTGCCACTTTATTTTTAACTTAGAAAAATTTCTAAGTTTTATGGTTACCCCTTTTACAAGTTATCTCACTTTTCTTGATTTTTCTTGATGAATGATGATTCAAATCATACATTAACATCATTTTAGGGTTAAAAATCCATTTTGGTGAAAAATCTCAAAAAGTCAAAGTTGACTTTTGTGCACAGTTGACTTTTTATCAGATGAATTCCAAACTGTGGAATTCTTCATGAAATCATGTCCTTGACCTAAATCAAACTTGATGGACATGTTCCATGGGTGTCATAGGGTATATTTAATCATGTATTAGGGTTTGGGAGCATGTCTTGGTCAAAAGTCAAAGTTACAGTTGACTTTTCCCTTAAAACCCTAATTGTGGTGCAGATGAAAATGAGACTTGTTGCTCAAGCTTCTTGGATCAATCCATTGTTCCAAATGGATCAATAAGGTATATTAGAGACCCTCAAATCATCTCTTGAGGTCTTGGCTCATGGTTTGTCTCAAAAGTCAACTTAGGGGTGAATTAGGTCAAGAAACCCTAATTCCTGATTTTTGATGAATGCATCCCCTGAGGCAAAATTGACTTGATGCATGCGTTCATGAGGTTCCATGAAGCATATTAGGTTATGTTTTGGATCATTGCCTTGTGCCCAGGAGAAAATTTCCATCTGGAGACCCTGGTCGCCCAAAACCCTAATTTGGTGACACTGTCGATTTTGAGACTTGATCCACCTAGAAGGGAGCAGCCTTGTGCTTAATCCTTAAAGTGGGAGTCCTTTTTGATCCATTGTGGATGTTTGAGAGATTAGACAAGTTGAAGATCATGTCGTTTCTTGATTGATCCTTTGTCTAAGCACTCAGAGAGGGCTTGAAACCCTAATTTTGATTGTATTGGATGCTCACCCATCTTTGGGGAGACTGATGAAGCATGATGTTTCATCCATATTGTGATGATGATTTTCACAATGATGGGAAGTCTAAGTGGTCAAAATTTAGGGTATTACACATCTGTTAGATGGCTTTGGTGTACTCAAACTGACCACAATTGAGCTCTATTTATAGTAGAGCAAGTTTGTTTTGCAAGGAACAGTGCATGGTAGCTGGTAAGTAGGTTTGGCCAATGTTGGCAAATGAAAATCCAAGTCTCCTCTAGCCATTGACTAGAGGTTAGGGCACAGAGCTTTGGTCCCCTTGGTCTTGGATAAGTCTTGACTGATTTCAGATGAGAATGGCTCAGTCCATGCCACCTTGATGGTTCCATTGAATGCCTCATTCCAAATTTGAAGTCTTGTCCCTATTTTGGCCATTCTAGGTTCAACATGCTATTCCTTGTTCCTTGGACCTTGGAGGCTTGGCTCAGTGATTGTCCCCTTTAGATTCAATCCTCTGAGGTGTCCAAGTAGATTGGAGCAATTGAATTTGGCTGATTTTGGCAAATCGACCAAAGTTGCAAATTCTGCCTTGCCTTGACAGATTTCAGCAAGGCAACTTGGCAATGTTGTATCTCATGGTGTAGGTTGAATTTGGCAATGTTCTTGGCCATTTTGGAAAGCTCTTACATGATACAACAACTGTTTGAACAAGTTTGGTTTTGATCTCTTTTGATTCCAAGTGAAAAATCCCCCTACATTTGGCAAAAAGTGAGGCAGAATCTGACTTAGTGAAAATTTCACTAAGTGTTGGAAAAAGTGACATTTTTACTTTTCAGCCACTTTGATCACTCCATAACTCAAAATCCTTAATGAATTGGAATGACTTGTAGTTGAAGTTTTTGTAGGTGATAATGAGGGCTACAAATCCATCTTTGGATGAGAAAAAATGGCCTTGTGGTTTAGGAGTTATGGTCCTCCAAAGTTGGTACCTTTGCCACTTTATTTTTAACTTAGAAAAATTTCTAAGTTTTATGGTTACCCCTTTTACAAGTTATCTCACTTTTCTTGATTTTTCTTGATGAATGATGATTCAAATCATACATTAACATCATTTTAGGGTTAAAAATCCATTTTGGTGAAAAATCTCAAAAAGTCAAAGTTGACTTTTGTGCACAGTTGACTTTTTATCAGATGAATTCCAAACTGTGGAATTCTTCATGAAATCATGTCCTTGACCTAAATCAAACTTGATGGACATGTTCCATGGGTGTCATAGGGTATATTTAATCATGTATTAGGGTTTGGGAGCATGTCTTGTTCAAAAGTCAAAGTTACAGTTGACTTTTCCCTTAAAACCCTAATTGTGGTGCAGATGAAAATGAGACTTGTTGCTCAAGCTTCTTGGATCAATCCATTGTTCCAAATGGATCAATAAGGTATATTAGAGACCCTCAAATCATCTCTTGAGGTCTTGGCTCATGGTTTGTCCCAAAAGTCAACTTAGGGGTGAATTAGGTCAAGAAACCCTAATTCCTGATTTTTGATGAATGCATCCCCTGAGGCAAAATTGACTTGATGCATGCGTTCATGAGGTTCCATGAAGCATATTAGGTTATGTTTTGGATCATTGCCTTGTGCCCAGGAGAAAATTTCCATCTGGAGACCCTGGTCGCCCAAAACCCTAATTTGGTGACACTGTCGATTTTGAGACTTGATCCACCTAGAAGGGAGCAGCCTTGTGCTTAATCCTTAAAGTGGGAGTCCTTTTTGATCCATTGTGGATGTCTGAGAGATTAGACAAGTTGAAGATCATGTCGTTTCTTGATTGATCCTTTGTCTAAGCACTCAGAGAGGGCTTGAAACCCTAATTTTGATTGTATTGGATGCTCACCCATCTTTGGGGAGACTGATGAAGCATGATGGTTCTTCCATATTGTGATGATGATTTTCACAATGATGGGAAGTCTAAGTGGTCAAAATTTAGGGTATTACACATCTGTTAGATGGCTTTGGTGTACTCAAACTGACCACAATTGAGCTCTATTTATAGTAGAGCAAGTTTGTTTTGCAAGGAACAGTGCATGGCAGCTGGTAAGTAGGTTTGGCCAATTTTGGCAAATGAAAATCCAAGTCTCCTCTAGCCATTGACTAGAGGTTAGGGCACAGAGCTTTGGTCCCCTTGGTCTTGGATAAGTCTTGACTGATTTCAGATGAGAATGGCTCAGTCCATGCCACCTTGATGGTTCCATTGAATGCCTCATTCCAAATTTGAAGTCTTGTCCCTATTTTGGCCATTCTAGGTTCAACATGCTATTCCTTGTTCCTTGGACCTTGGAGGCTTGGCTCAGTGATTGTCCCCTTTAGATTCAATCCTCTGAGGTGTCCAAGTAGATTGGAGCAATTGAATTTGGCTGATTTTGGCAAATCGACCAAAGTTGCAAATTCTGCCTTGCCTTGACAGATTTCAGCAAGGCAACTTGGCAATGTTGTATCTCATGGTGTAGGTTGAATTTGGCAATGTTCTTGGCCATTTTGGAAAGCTCTTACATGATACAACAACTGTTTGAACAAGTTTGGTTTTGATCTCTTTTGATTCCAAGTGAAAAATCCCCCTACATTTGGCAAAAAGTGAGGCAGAATCTGACTTAGTGAAAATTTCACTAAGTGTTGGAAAAAGTGACATTTTTACTTTTCAGCCACTTTGATCACTCCATAACTCAAAATCCTTAATGAATTGGAATGACTTGTAGTTGAAGTTTTTGTAGGTGATAATGAGGGCTACAAATCCATCTTTGGATGAGAAAAAATGGCCTTGTGGTTTAGGAGTTATGGTCCTCCAAAGTTGGTACCTTTGCCACTTTATTTTTAACTTAGAAAAATTTCTAAGTTTTATGGTTACCCCTTTTACAAGTTATCTCACTTTTCTTGATTTTTCTTGATGAATGATGATTCAAATCATACATTAACATCATTTTAGGGTTAAAAATCCATTTTGGTGAAAAATCTCAAAAAGTCAAAGTTGACTTTTGTGCACAGTTGACTTTTTATCAGATGAATTCCAAACTGTGGAATTCTTCATGAAATCATGTCCTTGACCTAAATCAAACTTGATGGACATGTTCCATGGGTGTCATAGGGTATATTTAATCATGTATTAGGGTTTGGGAGCATGTCTTGGTCAAAAGTCAAAGTTACAGTTGACTTTTCCCTTAAAACCCTAATTGTGGTGCAGATGAAAATGAGACTTGTTGCTCAAGCTTCTTGGATCAATCCATTGTTCCAAATGGATCAATAAGGTATATTAGAGACCCTCAAATCATCTCTTGAGGTCTTGGCTCATGGTTTGTCCCAAAAGTCAACTTAGGGGTGAATTAGGTCAAGAAACCCTAATTCCTGATTTTTGATGAATGCATCCCCTAAGGCAAAATTGACTTGATGCATGGGTTCATGAGGTTCCATGAAGCATATTAGGTTATGTTTTGGATCATTGCCTTGTGCCCAGGAGAAAATTTCCATCTGGAGACCCTGGTCGCCCAAAACCCTAATTTGGTGACACTGTCGATTTTGAGACTTGATCCACCTAGAAGGGAGCAGCCTTGTGCTTAATCCTTAAAGTGGGAGTCCTTTTTGATCCATTGTGGATGTTTGAGAGATTAGACAAGTTGAAGATCATGTCGTTTCTTGATTGATCCTTTGTCTAAGCACTCAGAGAGGGCTTGAAACCCTAATTTTGATTGTATTGGATGCTCACCCATCTTTGGGGAGACTGATGAAGCATGATGGTTCTTCCATATTGTGATGATGATTTTCACAATGATGGGAAGTCTAAGTGGTCAAAATTTAGGGTATTACACATCTGTTAGATGGCTTTGGTGTACTCAAACTGACCACAATTGAGCTCTATTTATAGTAGAGCAAGTTTGTTTTGCAAGGAACAGTGCATGGTAGCTGGTAAGTAGGTTTGGCCAATGTTAGCAAATGAAAATCCAAGTCTCCTCTAGCCATTGACTAGAGGTTAGGGCACAGAGCTTTGGTCCCCTTGGTCTTGGATAAGTCTTGACTGATTTCAGATGAGAATGGCTCAGTCCATGCCACCTTGATGGTTCCATTGAATGCCTCATTCCAAATTTGAAGTCTTGTCCCTATTTTGGCCATTCTAGGTTCAACATGCTATTCCTTGTTCCTTGGACCTTGGAGGCTTGGCTCAGTGATTGTCCCCTTTAGATTCAATCCTCTGAGGTGTCCAAGTAGATTGGAGCAATTGAATTTGGCTGATTTTGGCAAATCGACCAAAGTTGCAAATTCTGCCTTGCCTTGACAGATTTCAGCAAGGCAACTTGGCAATGTTGTATCTCATGGTGTAGGTTGAATTTGGCAATGTTCTTGGCCATTTTGGAAAGCTCTTACATGATACAACAACTATTTGAACAAGTTTGGTTTTGATCTCTTTTGATTCCAAGTGAAAAATCCCCCTACATTTGGCAAAAAGTGAGGCAGAATCTGACTTAGTGAAAATTTCACTAAGTGTTGGAAAAAGTGACATTTTTACTTTTCAGCCACTTTGATCACTCCATAACTCAAAATCCTTAATGAATTGGAATGACTTGTAGTTGAAGTTTTTGTAGGTGATAATGAGGGCTACAAATCCATCTTTGGATGAGAAAAAATGGCCTTGTGGTTTAGGAGTTATGGTCCTCCAAAGTTGGTACCTTTGCCACTTTATTTTTAACTTAGAAAAATTTCTAAGTTTTATGGTTACCCCTTTTACAAGTTATCTCACTTTTCTTGATTTTTCTTGATGAATGATGATTCAAATCATACATTAACATCATTTTAGGGTTAAAAATCCATTTTGGTGAAAAATCTCAAAAAGTCAAAGTTGACTTTTGTGCACAGTTGACTTTTTATCAGATGAATTCCAAACTGTGGAATTCTTCATGAAATCATGTCCTTGACCTAAATCAAACTTGATGGACATGTTCCATGGGTGTCATAGGGTATATTTAATCATGTATTAGGGTTTGGGAGCATGTCTTGGTCAAAAGTCAAAGTTACAGTTGACTTTTCCCTTAAAACCCTAATTGTGGTGCAGATGAAAATGAGACTTGTTGCTCAAGCTTCTTGGATCAATCCATTGTTCCAAATGGATCAATAAGGTATATTAGAGACCCTCAAATCATCTCTTGAGGTCTTGGCTCATGGTTTGTCCCAAAAGTCAACTTAGGGGTGAATTAGGTCAAGAAACCCTAATTCCTGATTTTTGATGAATGCATCCCCTGAGGCAAAATTGACTTGATGCATGCGTTCATGAGGTTCCACGAAGCATATTAGGTTATGTTTTGGATCATTGCCTTGTGCCCAGATGAAAATTTCCATCTGGAGACCATGGTCGCCCAAAACCCTAATTTGGTGACACTGTCGATTTTGAGACTTGATCCACCTAGAAGGGAGCAGCCTTGTGCTTAATCCTTAAAGTGGGAGTCCTTTTTGATCAATTGTGGATGTTTGAGAGATTAGACAAGTTGAAGATCATGTCGTTTCTTGATTGATCCTTTGTCTAAGCACTCAGAGAGGGCTTGAAACCCTAATTTTGATTGTATTGGATGCTCACCCATCTTTGGGGAGACTGATGAAGCATGATGGTTCATCCATATTGTGATGATGATTTTCACAATGATGGGAAGTCTAAGTGGTCAAAATTTAGGGTATTACACATCTGTTAGATGGCTTTGGTGTACTCAAACTGACCACAATTGAGCTCTATTTATAGTAGAGCAAGTTTGTTTTGCAAGGAACAGTGCATGGTAGCTGGTAAGTAGGTTTGGCCAATGTTGGCAAATGAAAATCCAAGTCTCCTCTAGCCATTGACTAGAGGTTAGGGCACAGAGCTTTGGTCCCCTTGGTCTTGGATAAGTCTTGACTGATTTCAGATGAGAATGGCTCAGTCCATGCCACCTTGATGGTTCCATTGAATGCCTCATTCCAAATTTGAAGTCTTGTCCCTATTTTGGCCATTCTAGGTTCAACATGCTATTCCTTGTTCCTTGGACCTTGGAGGCTTGGCTCAGTGATTGTCCCCTTTAGATTCAATCCTCTGAGGTGTCCAAGTGGATTGGAGCAATTGAATTTGGCTGATTTTGGCAAATCGACCAAAGTTGCAAATTCTGCCTTGCCTTGACAGATTTCAGCAAGGCAACTTGGCAATGTTGTATCTCATGGTGTAGGTTGAATTTGGCAATGTTCTTGGCCATTTTGGAAAGCTATTACACGATACAACAACTGTTTGAACAAGTTTGGTTTTGATCTCTTTTGATTCCAAGTGAAAAATCCCCCTACATTTGGCAAAAAGTGAGGCAGAATCTGACTTAGTGAAAATTTCACTAAGTGTTGGAAAAAGTGACATTTTCACTTTTCAGCCACTTTGATCACTCCATAACTCAAAATCCTTAATGAATTGGAATGACTTGTAGTTGAAGTTTTTGTAGGTGATAATGAGGGCTACAAATCCATCTTTGGATGAGAAAAAATGGCCTTGTGGTTTAGGAGTTATGGTCCTCCAAAGTTGGTACCTTTGCCACTTTATTTTTAACTTAGAAAAATTTCTAAGTTTTATGGTTACCCCTTTTACAAGTTATCTCACTTTTCATGATTTTTCTTGATGAATGATGATTCAAATCATACATTAACATCATTTTAGGGTTAAAAATCCATTTTGGTGAAAAATCTCAAAAAGTCAAAGTTGACTTTTGTGCACAGTTGACTTTTTATCAGATGAATTCCAAACTGTGCAATTCTTCAGGAAATCATGTCCTTGACCTAAATCAAACTTGATGGACATGTTCCATGGGTGTAATAGGGTATATTCAATCATGTATTAGGGTTTCGGAGCATGTCCTGGTCAAAAGTCAAAGTTACAGTTGACTTTTCTCTTAAAACCCTAATTGTGGTGCAGATGAAATTGAGACTTGTTGCTCAAGCTTCTTGGATCAATCCATTGTTCCAAATGGATCAATATGGTATATTAGAGACCCTCAAATCATCTCTTGAGGTCTTGGCTCATGGTTTGTCCCAAAAGTCAACTTAGGGGAGAATTAGGTCAAGAAACCCTAATTCCTGATTTTTTTTTAATGCATCCCCTGAGGCAAAATTGACTTGATGCATGGGTTCATGAGGTTCCATGAAGTATATTAGGTCATGTTTTGGATCATTGCCTTGTGCCCAGATGAAAATTTCCATCTGGAGGCCCTGGTCGACCAAAACCCTAATTTAGTGACACTGTCGATCTTGAGACTTGATCCACCTAGAAGGGAGCAGCCTTGTGCTTAATACTTGAAGTGGGAGTCCTTTTTTATCCATTGTGGATGTTTGAGAGATTAGACAAGTTGAAGATCATGTCATTTCTTGATTGATCCTTTGTCTAAGCACTCAGAGAGGGCTTGAAACCCTAATTTTGATTGTATTGGATGCTCACCCATCTTTGGGGAGACTGATGAAGCATGATGGTTCATCCATATTGTGATGATGATTTTCACAATGATGGGAAGTCTAAGTGGTCAAAATTTGGGGTATTACAGATGCCCCTATTTAATCTTCTTGGACCCGAAGGTGCGAATGACGAAGGGATTCGGGCATTCGAGGTGCAAGAGGATTAAATATCGGAATACCCAAAATTTTGATGGTGGTTATGAATGGTAGCTTACGCATTCATCTTCTATAGCTAAGCAATGATGCTTAGAAAAGGTAAACTTCCCCTCGATCCTGGTTTCCTACCAAGAACTGGTCTCAGTCTCTTTTGAAATAAACTTCCCCTCGATCCTGGTTTCCTTCCAAGGAACTGGTCTCAGTTGTGGAAACAAACTTCCCCTCGATCCTGGTTTCCTACCAAGGAACTGGTCTTAGTTTCTGATTTAAACTTCCCCTCGATCCTGGTTTCCTACCAAGGAACTGGTCTTAGTTTCTTTTGTCAATAAACTTTACTGACAAGGGACGCTATTCGTAGCGGCTTTCCTTCAAACTTCTCGCCGAATTTTCCTGGGGAGATGCCATTTGAGTGGAAAAAGTTTTGATGTCAGACTTGCTGGGGAACCCATTCGTCTGAATTGTAGAGTTACACAAACTTCTCTGTTTTGGAGACGCCATTTGTCGATTCTACTGGGGAAAGCGAGTCTCTTGAGAGACTGTTTTTGTTTGGGGTTACATCATACTTTTCTCGGGATCTTCCCGGAGAAATGCCATATGATGGGATCCAATTTTGAGGTGCCAATGACCTTCTCATCAGCGGCTTTTCGGAGAAACACTGATGTACTGCCGAATCTCTGTTTAAGAGGCTTTCTCTGGGGATTTTCCTTAATCCGGGAAAGCGAGGATATCATCTTCAGTGGCGAAGAGTGACATCTGTCGAAGGTTCTCTGATCTTTCAGAGGTTCAAGTTATCAAAGTGGCCAATTGCCGACTCTGATCTTAGAGATACACTGGTGGCGAGATTGTGCAGACGCAACACTTCCTGACGAGGAAAGAACTGACAAACTCGATTGAGAAAACTGTTTATCACTAGGGGACAAGACCGGCTAGAGTGATAACGATGCAATATGAAATGTAAATGCAAATCAAAAATGCATGAAGTACGTATGTATATGCTGACAAAATTGACGCGACATACAGACTAAGAGATGAACACAATTGGATACTCGACCATCGCGGGGCGAAGAAGTTCCATTGATTCAAAATAGCAATTCCACCTTGCTTAGGAGAGATAGTCCCGTTGGGAGCTATGTTGATCGGGCTTAGGAGATGAGAACTCGGCCGAGGTGTGTCAGACGAAACAAGGTCTTTGACGCAGTTGATCCCTTCATTCAGGCGAACTGGTTTAGAAGGAGTACTTTGATTCTGCACTTTGAAGTTCGCTTACTTCGGGAGAAGCGATCGATGTTCTTCTGATGTTCAACAGTCAAAAGAAATGCCATCTTTAATTTAAAAGCAGAAAAAGTTTAACAAGTAAATTTATTTTTGTTTTATTTCAAGAATCGCTGATTAAGTTTAAACAACGTCGTTCTGTAAAGCTAAAACAAGTAAAGAATTACAAACAAAAGCACAAGGGCTCAAATTTTATTGATAAGATGGAGATCTACCAAACGCGTGATCCCAAAGAGTATATACAAAGTTAGAAAATGGTAATTTACAAGGAAAAGGGCCACGTTGAAACATAACGACCACTATCCTTCTACCAACTTTGAGTTCGGGACATCCTGAGCTTCCGTCGAAGATGACCTTTGACTGGAGATTTCCTCCGATAGATGATGCTGTAACTGCTGCTGAGGGACTTGCCTCTGTTGAACATAGTTACTTGCCATTATCCCTAATTTTTTCCTGGATTGTATTATGAGATTTCCAATCCATCGGGATGATTTTTTTTCATGTCTCTAACTTTTGCCTGGACCGCCCTTTCGGGTTTTCAATCCACCGAGACGTGTTTTTTTTTGGTTTTAGGCAAAGTATTTCTTGACTACATCAACATTCGTGGGGTAGGCAAATTCCTCTCCGTCCATGGTTGCAAGTCTCAAGGCGCCGCCTGAGAAAGCTTTTGTGACCACATAGGGGCCATCATAATTTGGGGTCCATTTGCCCCGAGAGTCAGTGAGAAATGATTGTATCTTCTTGAGCACGAGGTCTCATTTTCTGAAGATACGAGGTCGGACCTTTTTGTCGAACGCCCTTTTCATTCTTTGTTGATATAACTGACCGTGGCATAGTGTCGTGATTCTCTTTTCTTCGATCAGGTTCATTTCGTCGTGTCGACTTTGACACCATTCAGCTTCGATGAGCTGAGCTTCCATCAATACCCGGATTGATGGGATCTCTACTTCTATGGGGAGCACTGCTTCCATGCCATATACTAGAGAGAAAGGGGTTGCCCCTGTTGAAGTCTGGATAGATGTTCGATAACCGTGAAGAGCAAAGGGTAGCATTTCGTGCCAATCTTTGTAAGTTACAACCATTTTCTGAACAATCTTCTTGATATTCTTGTTAGTCGCTTCTACCGCTCCGTTCATTTTGGGTCGGTAGGGAGATGAGTTATGGTGTTCGATTTTGAACTCTGCACACAACTCCTTCATCATCTTATTGTTCAAGTTAGATCCATTATCAGTAATGATCTCACTTGGAACACCATAACGGCAGATGATATTGTTTTTGATAAATCGGACCACCACTTGTCGGGTTACATTGGCGAATGACGCTGCTTCGACCCACTTGGTGAAATAATCAATGGCTACCAGGATGAACCGATGTCCGTTTGAAGCCTTAGGCTCAATCATACCAATCATGTCGATTCCCCATATGGAAAAAGGCCACGGGGAAGAAAGAACTTTGAGATGTGATGGCGGTACATGAATTTTGTCGGAGTATATCTGACACTTGTGACACCTCCTCATGTACTTGTAGCAGTCGGATTCCATGGTCAACCAATAATACCCGGCCCTGAGAATTTTTCTCGCCATTGTGTGTCCATTGGCATGAGTGCCAAAGGATCCTTCATGAATTTCTTTCATGAGCATGTCTGCTTCTGGTCTGTCGACACATCGGAGCAAGACCATGTCAAAATTTCTCTTATAAAGAGTGTCACCGCTCAGGAAGAAGTTTCCTGCCAATCTTCTGAGGGTCTTTCTGTCTTTTCTGGATGCCCCAGGTGGGTACTCCAGTTTCTGAAGGAAGCTTTTGATATCGTGATACCAAGGTTTGTCGTCTATGACTGCTTCAATCGTGAAGACGTAAGCGGGCCGTTCAAGGCGCATTATGTCGTTCCATCGACCTACACTAATCATGGAAGAGAGAGTGGCTAATGCATCAGCCATGTGATTCTCATCACGAGGGATGTGATGAAAGTCGACTCTGTTGAAGAAGGGTAACAACCTCCTTGCATAGTTTTTGTAAGGAATCAATCCTGATTGGTATGTGTTCCAATCTCCTTTTATCTGGTTAATAACCAGGGCTGAATCGCCGTATACGTCCAAGTTTTTGATCCTTAAATCAATCGCTTCTTCGAGACCCATGATACATGCTTCGTATTCGGCCTCGTTGTTCGTACATTTGAACGTAAGTCTAGCAGTGAAAGGAATGTGGGAACCCTGAGGGGTAACAATGATTGCCCCAATTCCATTTCCATAATGATTGACTGCTTTGTCAAAGATAAGTCCCCACTGGGAACCTGGTTCTGGCCCTTCACTGGGTAGCGGTTCATCACAATCTTTCATCTTTAGATACATGACATCTTCGTCTGGGAAGTCAAACCCGATTGATTCTTGATCGTCAATCGGTTGATGAGCCAAATGATCGGCTAAAATACTTCCTTTAACGGCTTTCTGAGCATGGTACTCTATGTCATATTCTGATAGTAACATCTGCCAACGGGCAATCCTTCCCGTGAGAGCAGGTTTTTCGAAAACGTACTTGATTGGATCCATTTCGGAGACCAACCAAGTAGTATGACGAATCATGTACTGGCGAAGACATTTGGCTGCCCAAGCCAAAGCGCAACAAGGTTTCTCAAGCATTATGTACCGAGTCTCGCAGTCGGTGAATTTCTTGCTTAGATAGTAAATGGCAGACTCTTTCCTTTTAGTTTTGTCTTGTTGGCCAAGTACACATCCCATTGAGTCCTCTAGGACTGTGAAGTAAATGATCAGTGGTCTTCCTTCCACTGGAGGTGATAGAATCGGTGGATTCAACAGGTATTCCTTGATACTGTCGAAGGCGGTTTGGCAATCTTCTGACCAAACGCAATCCTGGTTCTTTTTGAGTAATTTGAAAATCGGCGCACAAGTGGCGGTCATAAGGAATATGAATCTGGAGATGTAGTTCAAACGTCCCAGGAATCCTCTGACTTGTTTTTCAGTCTTCGGAGAAGGCATTTCTTGAATGGCCTTGACCTTGTCAGGATCAACTTCAATTCCTTTCTGGCTGACGATGAACCCTAGTAATTTCCCCGAACGGACACCGAAGGTGCACTTGTTAGGATTCAAGCGGAGCTTGAATTTTCTTAGACGTTCGAACAATTTTGACAGATGTTCAACGTGCTCATCCTCTGTTCTTGATTTTGCAATCAAATCATCGACATATACCTCAATTTCTTTGTGTATCATGTCATGAAACAGAGTAGTCATGGCCCTTTGATAGGTTGCCCCGGCATTCTTCAAACCGAACGGCATTACCTTGTAACAAAAGGTACCCCATGGGGTAATGAACGAAGTTTTCTCCATGTCTTTCGGCGCCATTTTAATCTGATTATAGCCCGAGAATCCATCCATGAAGGAGAATACTTTGAACTTTGTTGTGCTATCAACCAGCATGTCAATGTGTGGTAAAGGAAAGTCGTCCTTTGGACTTGCCTTGTTTAGATCTCTTTAATCAACACACATTCTGACCTTTCCATCCTTTTTGGGAACGGGTACGATGTTGGCTAACCATTGAGGATATTCAGATGTAGCGAGGAAACCCGCGTCGATCTGTTTCTGTACCTCCTCTTTGATTTTGATGGCCATGTCCGGGTGAGTCCGTCTCAACCTTTGCTTTACTGGCGGACATTCCGATCTTAGCGGTAAGTGATGTTCCACGATGCTGGTATCCAACCCTGGCATATCCTGATAGGACCAAGCGAATACATCGGAGAATTCTTTGAGAAGCTTTATCAAACTTTCTTTGACAGTTGGACTGAGCAGTGCTCCGATCCTGATTTCTTTTCTCTCTTTTTCTGAACCCAAGTTTACCGTTTCCAACGGCTCTTTGTGAGGTTCAATGGACCTTTCCTCTTGTCTGAGTAGTCGGGAGATCTCTTCTGGAATTTCGTTGTCATTTTCTTCTTCAGCCTCGAATACCGGGAACTCAAAGTTGGAAGAAGGCATCGGATCGTATGTTTCAACGGGGTTTAAAACAAGCAATCTGCATGACGTGATGATTCGTGTTTAGAAGAGATAGAGAAAATGCAAGTGTGTGCAGTGTTTTGATTTTACTGCTTGTTTTTATTATTGAATGTTTTTTTTAGGATTACCATTTTCTGAAAAAGCAAAAAGAGAAAACAGCAATTAATGCGGAAATTACAGAACGACGTTATTTTATTAATGAACAAGTGGAATCTTGAAACTACAGCCCTATAAAACAAAACTCTGTCGCTTTGGGCGAAGCGAAGAGGGAAATTTACAGAAAGCGAGCCCTATCAAAACATCTGTTTCACCTGGGTAGGGTGAAAGGTTTAAAGATGGCAATTACTTTGACTGACGAACGACCTTTGGAACCTCGACGGCAACCCATTGGCGGCGAACTCCTCGGTGAATCACAAAGTCTGGCACCTTCCTTGATTTGTCTTCAGAAATGACGCTGATTTCTGGTGGAGCAGGATCATTGGAATCTGTCTCCCAAGCAGAATTGTCGTAGGAGGATTCCTCTGTTGCATTTTGCAGAGCAGTTATGCTCTCAGCTGTATCTCCCCATCCAGTTGGCTGGATATCTTTGAGCCTGATACGAGAGCTTTCAGGAGCGGTGTACTTGACCATATAGTCGTATTTTCCACTCAGTTGTCCCAAGGTGTCCCACACTTCTTTCGAATTAGAGGAGTCATCTCTCTCGATGACGTTGACCTCGGGAAAAGCATAGTTGATGAACTCAAGTCCTGTGAACGTTGCGAATTCATCTTTATGTTGAATAGTATTTGAATGACCCGAGTGTTGATCCCATGACATGGCAAGGACACAGGTATTCTGTACAATGACGCTCAGCTGAGTTTCATTACTCGGCTGACTTTCTTACCCCAAGTTTCCTGGGTAAGGCTGCCACATTGGCAGACCATCCATCGGGCCATAGTAATTATAGTCAAAGTTGTCTTTCATCAGGGTGTCCTCCTCTAATGAATTTGGCGGAGCGCGGCATCCTTCCGGATCACAATCTCTATAGATCATTTCGACATCTGATCTTGGTATAAATCTCGGACTTTCTGTAGGAAAGCAAAAAGGCATAGGCACCTCTTCCTGAGACATATAACTGTCCTTGTTAAGATAGGACTTCCATTCTTCATCTGTGTCAGAGGGATCTTCCTCATTGATAGCATATACTGCTTGAGACACTGGGTGAAGAAAACGTCCACTGTGGAAGAAGTTTTGAAGGGGATGAAGACTTTCATCGTTAGCAACTGTCTGGGTACAGGTCGCAGAAAAACCAAGACCCTTCTTTATTTTATTGTCAGTGGGAATGACAAGCTGTCGCCATCCTTTTGTATCGGTACTCTCGACCGCTTTGATAGCATCTTTGTATGAAGAAATTGAAATTCCTTCTTCGGATTGATCGTTCTTGCTCACCGATAGTGCTTGGAACTGAGTTCCAATAACCTCCTCGGGTTTTATTCCAGTAGGTGATGACAAGATACTCACAAGTAAGGCTTGTTCCCCACAAACCGTGACAAGTCGACCGTTCTTGACGAACTTTAGCTTTTGGTGGAGGGTCGAAGTGACCGCTCCAGCCTGATGTATCCAAGGTCTTCCTAATAAACAACTGTATGTTGCCCGGATGTCCATGACCTGGAAAGTGATTTGGAAAGTGTGAGGACCAATAGTTATGGGAAGATCAACTTCGCCGATAACTGTTTTTCTGGATCCGTCGAATGCTTTGACGACGACCTCGCTGACTCTCATCGGAGGGCCCTTGAATGATAATTGCATCAAGGTGGACTTCGGCATAACATTCAGGGCTGACCCTGTGTCTACCAGTACATTGGCTAAAGCATCGCCCTGGCAGTTGACTGTAATGTTGAGCGCCATGTTATGACGGCGACCCTCTTCGGGTAATTCCTCATCACTAAATCCCAAATTATTGCAGGAAGTGGTGTTAGAGACAATGCTATCGAATTGTCTGATTGTTACATCCTTTTCCACAAAGGCTTGCTCCAAGACTTTCTGTAGAGCCTCTCTGTGTGCTTCTGAACTGAGTAACAGTGATAATACTGAGATCTTTGAAGGAGTCTGTAACAGTTGATCAACAATGTTATATTCACTCCTTTGGATGAGCTTTAGCATCTCATCTTTGTCTTTTGAAAAGTCGGGATTACCAGATTGACTGACTGGTGGATCAGGAATTTCCGCCTGAAGTTCCTTTTCTTTGTTGGATTCTCCAACCCCTCGGTTGAAGATTCGATCGCTCCGTGTTACACGACTAATGTCTGTAATGTTCACGACGGAGGGTAATGGAATTTCCTTTCCATTCTCGATTATTGTTGCACCGTATTTGTAAGGGATTGCCTTAGCAGATTCATATGGTAGTGGCCCCGGTAGATAGATGACTATGGGAACTCTAGATTTGTCAAGTAGAGGGATGATGGCAAAAACATCCCTGGTCCTATGATGACCAGAGATCGTGACAACATCCTCAACTTGCTCGGCAAGGTAGTTCGGCGACCAAATGATGGGTCCTGAACCGGGATATGGACGAATTTCTCCATGATCGACCTGACCCTGAAGAGCTGCTCTCACAAGGTAACACCCTTGGTTACTTTCTGCACAGACGCTACAACTGTCATAATTGTGTGGTGGCACCTGGCCACGCCCACTTTGAATACAATGTAACCTCACTAGGTTACCTTCCATTGATCGGACATCCTGACTTTGACGACGAGTAGGATTCCTGTTATTGATACTATCTGCTGAGTATCTTCGTCCATATAGATTGGCATCCACCAGTGATTTAACAAGTGCTGAAGTGCCTCCTGGACAAGGGTACAACCTCGATCGTTTTCGCAACCTGCTTTACAGTTTTGATAATCATGTGATATTAAGAATCCGAGTCGGACCTGCTCAGCATGTAACTCTACCAGGTTGGTATCCATCACGCGGATGTCGAAGATCTGAACCATGTTGACTTGATAGGAGTTCCTATCATGGTAGTCTTGGATCCATCCAAGATCCATCTGACGCTGGAGGGCCTCTTGTATGAAAGAGCATCCCTGTTTGTTTACCGAGCAAATCAGACAGGAACTGTAATCGTGCCGCGGCAGATTATGATACTGGCTTTGCCTTGAGTGCATCGCCACCAAGTTGACATTCATCGCACGGATGTCGTGGTTTTGAATGACGTTGGAATTCGTGTAAACCATGTTAACTCCACGAACTCGGTGCTCTTGGATCCATCCAAGATCCATTTGTTCCTGTAGAGCTGCTTGCACTACAGAGCATCCCTGGTTGTCTTTAGAGCAGATATCACACTGGTGATAATTATGAGGTGGCACATGGCCATATCCACTCTGTCTACAATGCATCTTGACTAGATTGGTCCCCAATAAGAGTACATCGTGAATTTGATAGACATTGTTAGTCTCTTTCTCAATCAGATTGACTGCAGCTTTCTCGTGTTGAGGCAGCGGGTTCGTAAGAACATTAGGATTCGTATCTTTGAAAGATAAGAGCCCGCTCCTAACAAGCTTTTGCACGTCAGATTTGAAATTGAGACAAGTCTCAATGTTATGCCCTGAACCTCCTTGATGATAAGGGCATGTTTGATCCGCTTTAAACCAAAAAGGCGGATTTTCGGGAACTGAAAGGGGAGACTTAGTCTGAATGTGCCCCTTAGCCAGCAGTAACGGAAACAGCTCTGCGTACGTTACGGGTATAGGATCAAATCCTGGTGGCCGTATTGTACGGTTGTTGTTATATGGAGGACGAGCCTGCTGAAGAGGCTGTTGTGTCCTTTGTTGGTCAGGTTCGCTCTGCGCAACCTGAGGTTGATACATAGGAACAGGCGCGGGGCCGATAGCAGGAGTAACAGCTGCTACTGGCTGATAACGTCGCCTTTCCTTTCTGAGAGAGATATTCCCAATATCTTGCTCTTTTTTCTTAGGGAGAGCACTACCGTATTTTTTAGTACCGCTCGTTGATCCAGTGTCTTTTACCAAACGTCCTTCTCGGACGGCTTCCTCAAGACGTACACCCATGCCGACCATTTCGGTGAAATAACTGGGCGCACTGGCAACCATTCGGTCATAGTAAAATGAGCTTAAGGTCTTTAAGAAGATTTTTGTCATCTCTTTTTCCTCAAGAGGTGGACAAATTTGAGCGGCAATTTCACGCCACCTTTGAGCATACTCCTTAAAGGTTTCCTTTTCCTTTTGCGACATTGATCTGAGTTGATCTCTGTCGGGTGCCATGTCCAAATTGTACTTGTATTGTTGGACGAAGGCAGTACCAAGATCTCTGAATGTACTGATCGTAGTACGGTTTAAACCCATGTACCATTTGAGTGCGGCACCGGTTAAACTATCCTGGAAGTAGTGAATCAGCAGGTCCTGATTCTCCGTCTGAGCTGACATCCGCCGAGCGTACATCACCAGATGGCTCTGAGGGCAAGAGTTACCCTTGTATTTTTCAAAGTCGGGCACTTGGAACTTGTGCGGGACTTTCACATTTGGGACCAAGCAGAGGTCTGCGGCGTCCTTTCCAAATAGATCCTGACCGGGAATGGCTTGCAGCTCTTTCTGCATTTCCAAGAACTGCTCCTGGAATTCATCCATTCTATCAAACATAGTTTCCTTCTTACCAGAAGGTGTCTGTGGAATCTATCCTTCCGGGACAGTGTGCACCACAGGGGGTGGTACCGTGACTACGGCAGTAAGTCTTGGCGCCTCCCGAAGTTTGTAACCTTCAGGAGTCTTCAGTATGCCCCTAGCATCTTCGCTTTCCTGAAGTTTGTAACCTTCAGGCCCAGCGGCTTCTGTTGCGATTCCCTGATCTTCAGTGATCAGCGGAACATATCCTTCCGAGATATAGTTAACAGGCATGCCCGAAGGACGATCTTTCGGCATCTAATACCTAGGATCATACTTTTCTATGATGGGCGTTGAGGTGATCTCTGAGATCACAGTTCTTTGTAGCTGAGCTTCTGCCATGGCTTGCATGTCGTTACGAAGCTTTCTCATATCCTCTCTCAGAGCGTCGATCTCTTCTTTCAACTCTCTGTTTTCTTCCTCAAGATCATCCATCTTTTTCTGACGATTTGCCCGAGTATTATACGAATGAGACAGTTTGACTCTAGAATCGAGACATAAACGTGAGATTCGTAGGGAAGAAGAATACGCGATGTGAGAATGATGAATGCAATGATTATATTAATTGTTGTTTTCTTGGTTTAATCAAAATAAACTTCGACAATTAGATTGCAAATATCAAACAGTGGGGAAACCCCTTTTTATTGAAATTCAAAGGATTACAGAAATGGATATACAGTAGATTACAAAGTGCAGAAACAGAAACCTAAACTAATGGGTCCCGAGTCCTCTCTAAGGAGAAACCGGGTGCTGATTCTGGTATCTTCCTTTTCTTTGACCGGGGCGCTTGGGCCGTTGTCGGGTTGTCATTCCTTTGCCAAGTGAAAGGAGTGAGCAAATTCCTTTGGTCATCCTGATTCTCTACAGCATGCTGCTCCAAAATTTTAATCAGAGCATCTTTCTCTTTTAGTAGTTGCTGTATTCTGATACACTCTACGTCGAGGGTGCGGTACTTGTTCTTCCAAGATCTTCTTTCCTTTTGAACTTTGTTGAGAGTAACCTGAAGCTTTTCAGTTTCCGTCATGAAGTACATGACAGTTTCCCTCGGTGGAAGAATTCTGTAACGAGGATAAGGCATCTTTAACTTGAGAGCTCTGGGTTGTACCCAATGAAGATAAGGCTCCACCGAGACACAATCCGGTTTTCCCAGAGACTCTCGTCCTTTCTTATGAACCTGTTTCCAAGCTTGCACTATTTCCATCTTTAGTGCTCTGTCATTTTCTCCTTCTTTGAAGAAAAGACCTTCCAGATGAACACCCAGTGGGATGTGTCTCATCGGGTATCCAAATTGACGAAGAACCAATATCGGATGATAGTTGATTCCTCCTTTAGTTCCTATGAGGGGTACGCTGGGGAAGTTTCCACAACGGTCAATGATTCTGATTCCCTCATAAATCCTATTACACCAATCTATATCGGAATTGGTGAGAGACATGATCTTCTGCGACCAACGTAAGACACTCTTGCAATCCCAAAAAGCAGCAGACTTGGGCAAGTGTGAGATAAACCATTTATAAAGCAGAGGTACACAGCATGTGATCTCCCCTCCGCTGTACAAATTTCCCAGGTGTACAGAATGATACGCATCTGCAAGCAAAGTCGGCACAGGGTTTCCAATGAGAAAAACCTTAATAGAGTTAATGTCGACGAAGTTATTGATGTTGGGAAACAAAAATAATCCGTAGGTGAGCAAGACAAAGATGCTTCCAAAAGCAGTCCCGTTCCCTATACTAGCGAAGTATAGAGCCTTTTTTGTCAAGAACTGGGTTGGCAAACCTTGGATGCCACCCTTAGTAATCATGTGAGTCTTGACCTCAGACTCGTCCAAATGAATTGCTCTTGCAATAGTCTTATTCTTTGGAATTTCTTCCAGTCCAGAAAATGGAGCTCGATCAGTGATATGTAAATCAGCCAGATGAGAATACTCCTCCAGCGTTGGTGCTAGCTGGTAATCCGGGAATGTGAAACAGTGATAAACCGGATCGTAAAACTAAATGAGCGCGTCCATGATTCCCTCAATCACATGGACTCTTAACAGTGGTAGCAAACCACCGTGCTTGGCTCTGAAAGCCTCTGGGTTAACGATCATCCTTGTTAACCTTCTCAAATCCCCTAGTTTTGGAACCTTGAAGGTATACTGGTGAGTTCTCCTTCTACCGAAGTCCATTAGCATAATCTCTTTCTCTGATATTTGCAATCACAGTCTTAGTTTAATTTGAAAAACAGAGAGACTAGAAGAGAAAGTTTCTTGAATGTTTTAATGTTTTATTAAATGAATGCATGAATGCAGCACACAAAAACATAGAAAAAACATGGGGTCAAAGGGTCGTTTTCATGAAGTCAAGGCTCTACCCATCCCCAAAGGTTTAGACTAAGGTGATTTTTGTACCTGTACTTATTATCATCAGCTCCTCCCAGGAAGGCAGACAACAAGCGGATCGCCAGCGAGTTGTGTGCAATCTTAGAGTAAGTGCCATTCACCGAGAATAGATCACCAGCCTCAAATGAGGGTAGTATCGCGTAACAGCTATTTCCGATAGCTTCCGCACTACGAAAGGGTTTGGCTTTTCTAGGTGTATACTCAATCTTTCCACATACGGCATCACCCGCATTCCCATTAGCAGAAAAATAAACACGTATAGCAATTAGGAAAAGCAGTATATATATTTGTCCTAAAATATCCTAGACCTAATGAAGCTAAGGATCCTATGTTCCTGACAGAAATGGGTTCCTCGGCAGAAGCCCCAATCTGTGGTATTCACACAAAAGAGAGATGGACCAGCAAGAGGTCAACGTCCCAAAATTGTAAGAAAGAGAGATAGGCCCCACGGTGGGCGCCACTTTTCTGTAGAGAGCGATTTTGGACGCGGTTCTTAAGCGCTGGTCGCTCTCTGCGGTTGAGCTTAAACTACAGGTCGATTCATTTTTTATCCTATTGTAAGCTGAATAAGGAAGGGAAATAGATGTCTCCAATTAACCCTGCTTGCATACTGAGTTTAAACAGCGGTCTGTTAGGTTACGGATGCTATCAATGTGGGGGGGCCTTTGTACTGGTTATTTGTATTTTCGCCAATACGGTTTTCTTTCTTTTTTACCTAGGCAGAAGGTTTCTGGCGGGGAACAAGGATTAGGATGTTAGGACTGATGCTTTTGAATTACTGCTTTTGATTGATGGAGATATGGGATTTGGGTTTTTTGTTGATTGCGCTTGCTAAGATCATTTCTTTCGATCTTATGCCTACGTATTCCCGTTTACCGAAATAGGGAAATCAGAGCGTTCGTAGTTCCTCCTATTCTATGGGAGGAAATGGGTGTTTTGGTGTCTTGTTCAAAGCCCAAGACGTGAAGCGAAAGGTGGTTTATATCTTGTTCAAAGCCCAAGATGTGAAGCTGAAAGGTCTATTTGTGTCTTGTTCAAAGCCCAAGACGTGAAGCTGAAAGACCTCGACTTTAGAGAGAATTTGTCATCTCTAAAGAGGGGGAAGGAGAATTACTTTAACTGGGATACGCGGATCCGAGCAATGCCATAATTTCTGAAGAAAGGGTTTTAACCTGAAGGAGAAGACTTTAACTCAGTGTAGAGCAATGCCATCTTTCCTTAGGAATTTCTCATGCTAAAAGGGGGACAGTGGCATGGATATAGATGATCCAGAGGCTTGCCGCTTACAGCGATTAGATGAAAGGAAAGGAGTTGTTGATGTTTGTGTACTGTGAACGAGGCACAACTTTAATGCTAAAAGGTTGATTGGATCAACCAGTGGTTTTCTTATACAAAAGCCTAAGAGGAGGCTAATTTCCGCTAGGAAAATCATTATACAAAGCCTAAGAGGAGGCTATTTTGTGTCTCGTACAAAGCCCGAGAGAGATGCTAAAAGTTTTTGACCCGACGATAGAGTTTTTTGGTGTCTTGTATAAAGCCCGAGATAGAGGCTATTATTTGTTTGACTCTACGAGGGAGTCTTTTTGTATCTCGTACGAAGCCCGAGATGGAGGCTAAAAGTTTGACTCAACAAGAGAGTCTTTGATACTCAACAAGAGAGTGTTTTTGTATCTCGTACGAAGCCCGAGATGGAGGCTAAAGGTTTGTTTCAGTTGAGTGACAGATCCAATATACTGATTTTAAAAGAGAAAATCAGTTCTTATATGAGCAACACTGTACTCAGGGATTTGATTTGAGGATCAGGGATATTTCCTTCTCTTTGAGGAAACGGGAAATCCAAAGGGTATTGAGACTGTCCGAGTCTACAGGTTTCCTTCCTATTTAATGAAGGGGTCACTTGAGAATGTCTTTGAGACTCAAGGAAGTTAGACTGTCCGTGTCTAGAGTTTTATCTTTCGTACTATGCTTTGAGAAACAGTAGTAGACTCTATGAAAGGACTGTTCTATGAGGATGACTAGGTTCTGTTCCTATACCTCTAGGAGGTCGTCGGGACAATTTGTACGAAGCCCAAGAGGAGGCTGGAAACTTTTAAGAAGCCGACGGGTCCTTGTACGAAGCCCAAGAGGAGGCTATCATTCCCGAAGGAAGAGATCATTATACGAGGCCTAAGAGGAGGCTGTGAATACTTCTAAGAAGTTGTAGTGTCCTTGAATAATGCCCAAGAGGAGGCCGGTGCTTTGAAGAAGCCCGTGGGTCTATCGTCTCCTTTCCATTAGGAGAGATAACTATTTTAAAGATAAAAACCACTGGTAAACGTGCGAGGTTTACTATCCAGCGACTTTTAACTTTTAAAGAGGGTTCCTTAGTTAAGGTCCAAGATTATGACCGTAGTGGGTACCCAAACCCCGAGACATTCAAGGCAAGCTATCCACAAGGAATAGATCAAGTCAGGAAAGTTCGAGAATTTGGGAGAAACTCAAAGATGCCATTCACGGAGAATACATTCATCTTGGGGAGTAGAGCTTCTTGACGATTCCTAAGGAGGACAGCCGAAGAGAAGACTGTATTTGGTGCTCCTATTGGGGATCTAGGCGTCTGTTTCTATGAATAAAGGAAACGACGTCACCTAGTTCTAGACGTAGTTGTCGGGGAAACTCGAAATATCTATACTATTATTACACAGTAGATATGAGTTTATGAAAGGAGACTTACAGTGAGCAACCCCACAATACAGTTTATAATATGAAAGCAGTAAATGAAAGCGATAACCACTTACTCGGTTGTAGTGCTTCCATGCTGTTTGGTTAGTTGTTCAATAAAGAAAGATTGAAAACAACAGTATACTCAAAATCAAAGGAGAAAGTGCTTTGAAAAAGAAAGATTTGGGGCTTACAGCTCAAGGAGAGCCCAGGGTTTTATCAGTGAGCGCACTGTTTGACTTTGTACAGCGGGACTTATACAAGTGACTGGGGCCCAAAAAGGTTTTCTGTACAAAGGGATGGGTCTTACACTCTCTCAAGAGGCCCAAAAAAGGTTTAAAGAAAAGAGAGTGGGGCTTATAACACGAGGGTAGGCCCGAATGATTTTTCGTTTAAAAATGGCGATCGCGCCGAGGTTTTCTTTTAACGCAGAGGGACTTATACAATAAGTGAGGCCCAAAATGTTTTGGTTAAAAGGGGGATTGGGTCTTACACTCTAATAGAGGCCCAAAGTGTTTTGAATGGGTCTTATAGCTCAAGGAGAGGCCCAGATGATTTTTTATTTTTAAACGGGCGACGATCGCGCCGTTTACTTGTACAGAGGGACTTATACAATGAGTGAGGCCCAAAAAGTTTTTGTACAAGGGGGGATGGGTCTTACACTCTCTCAAGAGGCCCAAAGTGTTTTGAAAATGATTTATGAGGGTTGAATTAATCCAAAACCCTAATTTGTTTTCAAAATGTATTTAATTGAATAAAAATTCAATTAAAATGATCAAAAATTGTTTAACACATGGAAAACAAATTGTGATCTTGGATTAATGCTTCAAAAATTAAGTATTGACCTACAAAATAATTAGAAAGCATTAAAAGTTGCAAAATCAATGTAGAAAAAATATTTAAAATGCCAAAAACAATCAAAATATTAATTCTTTACAAAAATATCAATTATATGAAATAAATAATATTTTTGGGATTTTTTGTGAAAATAAAATATTTTAACATTTTTGTGAATTATTAAAAAAAGAATCAACTCAAAATCATTAAAACTCAGAGAGAAATTAATTTTTGAATCAATTAAACAAAATCACAAAATTCAAATATTTGAATTTCTAAAATTGGCGCCAAGAACAAGCTGAAGAACACGCGCGTGTTCTTGGTTTCTCAGATTTGCATTTTCTATCCAATCTCCATGAATACGTAATCATATCATGCAATCCACATATCATTATGCTCGCCTCAACCTCACGATCATGTCTATGTACTTTAATTTCATTTAAATTAAACATACAACAAGAAATCACGAAGAGACCTCAAGAACCCTAATTTCTGCATGAAGGCTAGGATTTTTGATACACGATTCAAACAATGCAATTAATTGAGGGAAAACATTCCATGCATGATTAGGAACATATGGCCAAATTATTGTGCGAGGAAATATGCATAGATTGAGATATGACCAAGTATGTGTTTACCTCCAAGTCGTGACAGCAAGAGCAGATGTGATTTTGAGTTGGAGGTGTTACAGACAAGTTGTGATGATCTGGACAGCTTCCCTACACCATATGGAGTGTGTTTGAACACTTGGATTGAATTGAAATGGACTGGATCAGTTTATGGCATCTCAGCTGCAACTTCACTTCAAACTTGTGTGGATGGCAAGTGATTTTGAGATTTTGATGTTCTAGATGTTATGTGAGTGTTTGATCAGCTCATATGTGATGTATGTGAGGTGTGTGAGTGATTGGTTTGATTGGAATTGCTCTCAAACTCAAAACCCGATAGTGACTTGCCTTAGAAGGCAAAATTGGAGTGAAAGAAAAGATTTTGAGGAAAGCATCTGTTAGATGGCTTTGGTGTACTCAAACTGACCACAATTGAGCTCTATTTATAGTAGAGCAAGTTTGTTTTGCAAGGAATAGTGCATGGCAGCTGGTAAGTAGGTTTGGCCAATGTTGGCAAATGAAAATCCAAGTCTCCTCTAGCCATTGACTAGAGGTTAGGGCACAGAGCTTTGGTCCCCTTGGTCTTGGATAAGTCTTGACTGATTTCAGATGAGAATGGCTCAGTCCATGCCACCTTGATGGTTCCATTGAATGCCTCATTCCAAATTTGAAGTCTTGTCTCTATTTTGGCCATTCTAGGTTCAACATGTTATTCCTTGTTCCTTGGACCTTGGAGGCTTGGCTCAGTGATTGTCCCCTTTAGATTCAATCCTCTGAGGTGTCCAAGTGGATTGGAGCAATTGAATTTGGCTGATTTTGGCAAATCGACCAAAGTTGCAAATTCTGCCTTGCCTTGACAGATTTCAGCAAGGCAACTTGGCAATGTTGTATCTCATGGTGTAGGTTGAATTTGGCAATGTTCTTGGCCATTTTGGAAAGCTCTTACATGACACAACAACTGTTTGAACAAGTTTGGTTTTGATCTCTTTTGATTCTAAGTGAAAAATCCCCCTACATTTGGCAAAAAGTGAGGCAGAATCTGACTTAGTGAAAATTTCACTAAGTGTTGGAAAAAGTGACATTTTCACTTTTCAGCCACTTTGATCACTCCATAACTCAAAATCCTTAATGAATTGGAATGACTTGTAGTTGAAGTTTTTGTAGGTGATAATGAGGGCTACAAATCCATCTTTAGATGAGAAAAAATGGCCTTGTGGTTTAGGAGTTATGGTCCTCCAAAGTTGGTACCTTTGCCACTTTATTTTTAACTTAGAAAAATTTCTAAGTTTTATGGTTACCCCTTTTACAAGTTATCTCACTTTTCTTGATTTTTCTTGATGAATGATGATTCAAATCATACATTAACATCATTTTAGGGTTAAAAATCCATTTTGGTGAAAAATCTCAAAAAGTCAAAGTTGACTTTTGTGCACAGTTGACTTTTTATCAGATGAATTCCAAACTGTGCAATTCTTCAGGAAATCATATCCTTGACCTAAATCAAACTTGATGGACATGTTCCATGGGTGTCATAGGGTATATTCAATCATGTATTAGGGTTTGGGAGCATGTCCTGGTCAAAAGTCAAAGTTACAGTTGACTTTTCTCTTAAAACCCTAATTGTGGTGCAGATGAAATTGAGACTTGTTGCTCAAGCTTCTTGGATCAATCCATTGTTCCAAATGGATCAATATGGTATATTAGAGACCCTCAAATCATGTCTTGAGGTCTTGGCTCATGGTTTGTCCCAAAAGTCAACTTAGGGGTGAATTAGGTCAAGAAACCCTAATTCCTGATTTTTGATGAATGCATCCCCTGAGGCAAAATTGACTTGATGCATGCGTTCATGAGGTTCCATGAAGCATATTAGGTTATGTTTTGGATCATTGCCTTGTGCCCAGATGAAAATTCCATCTGGAGACCCTGGTCGCCCAAAACCCTAATTTGGTGACACTGTCGATCTTGAGACTTGATCCACCTAGAAGGGAGCAGCCTTGTGCTTAATCCTTAAAGTGGGAGTCCTTTTTGATCCATTGTGGATGTTTAAGATATTAGACAAGTTGAAGATCATGTCATTTCCTGATTGATCCTTTGTCTAAGCACTCAGAGAGGGCTTGAAACCCTAATTTTGATTGTATTGGATGCTCACCCATCTTTGGGGAGACTGATGAAGCATGATGGTTCATCCATATTGTGATGATGATTTTCACAATGATGGGAAATCTAAGTGGTCAAAATTTGGGGTATTACAATGAGGAAGTGTCACAAGTGTCAGATATACTCAGACAAAATCCATGTACCGCCAACGCATCTCAAAGTGCTCTCTTCCCCATGGCCTTTTTCTATATGGGGAATCGACATGATTGGCATGATTGAACCTAAGGCTTCAAATGGACATCGGTTCATTCTAGTAGCCATTGACTATTTCACCAAGTGGGTCGAAGCAGCGTCGTACACCAACGTAACCCGACAAGTGGTGGTCCGCTTTATCAAAAACAATCTCATCTGTCGTTATGGTGTTCCTAGCCAGATCATTATTGATAGTGGATCTAACTTGAACAATAAGATGACGAAGGAGTTTTGCGCTGAGTTCAAGATCGAACACCATAACTCATCTACCTACCGACCCAAGATGAACGGGGCGGTAGAAGCGGCTAACAAGAATATCAAGAAGATCATTCAAAAGATGGTTGTAACCTACAAAGACTGACACGAAATGCTACCCTTTGCTCTTCACGGTTATCGTACATCTGCCCGCACTTCAACCGGGGCAACCCCTTTCTCTCTAGTATATGGCATGGAAGCAGTGCTCCCCATAGAAGTAGAAATCCCATCAATCCGGGTATTGATGGAAGCCAAGCTCACCAAAGCTGAATGGTGTCAAAGTCGACACGACGAACTGAATTTGATCGAAGAAAAGCGGATAACGGCTCTATGCCACGGTCAGTTGTATTAACAAAGAATGAAGCAAGTGTTTGACAAAAATGTTCGACCTCGTGTCTTCAGAAAAGGAGACCTCGTGCTCAAGAAGATACAATCATTTCTCACTGATTCTCGGGGAAAATGGACTCCGAATTACGACGGCCCATACGTGGTCACGAAAGCTTTCTCAGGCGGTGCCTTGAGACTTGCCACCCTGGACGGAGAAGAATTTGCCTATCCCACAAACGTTGATGTAGTCAAGAAATACTTCGGAAAAAATTAGAGACATGATCAAAACTCATCCCGGTGGATTGGAAATCTCCAAGTACAATCCAGGAAAAAATTAGGGATTCATGGCAAGTAACTATGTTCAACAAAAGGGCAAGTTCCCAACAGCAGTGATGCCACTCTTCAGAAATCTCCAATCAAGGTCATCTTCGACATAAGCTCAAGATGCCTAGAATTCAAAGTTTGTAGAAGGATAGTGATCGTTATGTTTCGACGTAATCCTTTTCCCGGTAAATTACCATTTTATAACTTTGTAAATACTCTTTGGAATCACGCGTTTGGCTGATTTCCATCCTATCAATAAAATTTGAGCCCTTGTGCTTTTGTTTGCAATTCTTATTTGTTTTAGATTTACAGAATGACATGTTTTAATATGATCAATGATTCTTGAAATACAACAAAAATGAATTTACTTGTTAAAACTTGTTCTGCTTTTAAAATAAAGACGGCATTTTCTTTTGACTGTTGAATATCGAAAGAACATCGATCGCTTCTCCAAAGACGGTTAAGCTTCGAAGTGCAAATTCAAAGTACTTCTTCTCAAACCAGTACGCCTGAACAAAGGATCAACTGTGTCAGAAACCGAGTTTTGTCTGACATCACCGGCAGAGTTCTTATCTCCTAAGCCCGACCAACGGTATTCCCCACAGGGACTATCTCTCCTAAGCAAGGCAGAATTTCTACCATAAACCAAATGATACTTCTTCATCCCCTGCAGTGGCCGAGTATCCAGTCGCATTCATCAACTAATCTGTGTGTTGTGTCAGTTTTGTCAGCATATACATACATACATCATGCATTATTGTTTTACATTCATATTCATATCATATCACTATCACTCTGGTCGGTCTCATCCCCTAGTGATAAAAGTCCTCTTGCCAATCGAGTTGTCAGTTCTTTCCTTGTCAGGAAGTGAACCATCTGAGCAATTTCTCTTCTAGTTTATTTATAGAATAGAGTCGGTCCTCGACCACTTTAATAACTTGAACCTCTGAAAAACCAGAAGGCATTCAATGAATGTCACTCTTCACCATTGAAGATGACATCTTCGCTTTCCCGGATTAAGGAAAATCCCTATAGAAAGCCTCTCAACCGAAGATTCGGCATTACAGCAGTTTTTCTCCGAAATATTCGCTGACGAAAAGGTCATCAGCACCTCCAAATTGGACTACCTCGTATGGCATTTCTTCCGAGAAGATCTCGAGGAAAAGTATGATGTAATATCCCCAAACGGAAGACATCTTTCAAGAGACTCATTTTCTCCAGTAGAGTCAACAAATGGCATCTCCAAACCGAGAAGTTTGTACACCTTTACAGCTCAGACGAATTGGTTCCTCAGCTAGTCTGACATCAAAACATTTTCCCATCAAATGGAATCTCTCCAGGAAAATTTGGCGAGAAGTTTGAGGAAAACCTCTATGAATAGCGTCCCTTGTCAAGCAAGTTTATTGACAAAAGAAACTAATACCAGTTCCCTGGTAGGAAACCAGAAGCGCGGGGAAGTTTATCAGAAACTTAGACTAGTTCCTGGTAGGAAACCAGGATCGCGGGGAAGTTTATCAGAAACTAAGACCAATTCCTGGTAGGAAACCAGGATCGCGGGGAAGTTTATATCAGAAACTAAGACCAGTTCCTGGTAGGAAACCAGGATCGAGGGGAATTTTATATCAGAAACTAATACCAGTTCCTATCAAGGGGAAGTTTATATCAGAAATTAAGACCAGTTCCTTGGCTGAAGACCAGGATCGAGGGGAAGTTTTACCTTTTCTAAGCATCATTGTGACGCCCCCGATCCATACCCCCAATTAACATGCAATTAAAGCGGTAAAAAGAAAATTCAAAAATTGATCAGAGTATATTTGAATTCATGGCATAGAAAGGGAGAATCACATCAATTGTATACAAACATACACATAACACGCAACACCTGCTCATAGTGATATGTAACGTGGGGTAACAATCATACAAAGGAAACTTTGTTCCTTACACCCACTTATCAGAAATTAGAATTAAAGCGGAAAGATCTAAAATCTGAACATATATATACACATGTCTGTCATACATCAAGTTATAACTGTACAACCAAAATATATCCTCAGATATACAAAACAATCACAAACGGCCACCCTATGCTACCCGGAGTCACATATCAGAGCCGACCGACAAAAGAATGAAGATGCAACGCTTCACAAAAGAATACCTCCAGCAACTCTAATCTACAATGCCTCATAGAGCGTTATAAAACAGCAGAAGGGTGAGAAAAACAACCATAATATAATTGTATAAAATTATATATTAACACACACATTCACAAGTAAACACATTTCTCACCACAGTTGCACCACAATTTCTCATAGATCAAACATAACATAATACGGCACAATTCTCAAGCATTGACACCACTACACATCAAACATACAACATACACGTAATCACCAACACAATCACACATATTCCATTTCATTAATCACATTCACAATTCCATGCACAAATGACTCATGATGAATGCAAATGCACAGAGACCGACACCACGACTCTATGCACATGCCATGCGGTACCGACTTCCTTTGTCACGTCATGTCACGTCATTAGTCCACTCAGGAACTATTGGAACCATCACTCGTTACTGAGAATCTCAAGTAACTCCCCGTCGGGCCTACGATGTTCACCCGTCGCTTTAGGTCCTCAGGCATCGCCTCATATTTTCGAGGCACACGACGTTAAGGATTGCTTTAAGTCTCCAAAGGAGCCCACAATCGTCTATACCCATCGCTTTAAGTCCTCAGGCATCGCCTCATATTTTCGAGGCACACGATGTTATAGCATATTCCCCTCGGGAATCAAACCGTCACTCAGGACGTTTCCACAATGCACATTATGATGCTTGGCATACAATGACTCATGACACTCACATTGCATCCATGCACATATTCATAATCATGCATATATTATCAAGTACAGCACTTAGCATTTTCTTGCCTTTCGGCCACAATTCATCCCCACAACAGCACATAAGGCATACACATCCAATTCACCAACTTATAATATAATACACGTCAAATACGCACCATTTAAAACAACAAAAGTCAACCATTGACACTATTCACATTTCCTGACAAAATAAAATCGGCTAACATATTCTAAACCATCATAATAAGAAAGTACAGCTCAATGGCTTTCCAACGCATCAAACCACGCCTCAAACCGAATAACAGATCAAAAGTTATGCAGAAAACAAAATTACACGAACAGCACTGTTCGCTGGGCGAATCTCCCTCGCGAGCATTCGCTAGCTGCTTCGCTAGGCGAACATCCCTCGCGAGCATTCTCTAGCTCCTTCGCTAGGCGAATGTTCCAGCGAACCAAGTTAGCTAAAAACAGACACAAAGTTCGCTAGGCGAGCACTTGGCGAACTAAGTCAGAACCAAACAGAGCCAAAAACACCCAAAGTTCGCTAGGCGAACACTCTAGCGAACCTTCGCTCACGCCTTCGCTAGGCGAATACCCGTAGCGAACCTTCGCTACCCTTCGCTGAATGGTTCGCTAGGCGAACCTGCGAAAACTCAGAATCCTTCAGCGCTGTTGAAAACCCAAAAATGATATTTTCCAACCCAAACCATTTCCAAATCAACATATTTCAATCAGAACGTATTCTAATCATGTCAACAAGCAAACTACCACCTTTACATCGATTTCCAACCGTTAAACCATCGATTCTACTCATTTTATCGTTTTCGACCTAAAAGTGAAAAACATGGAAAGCAAGAGAATCATCCAAACCCATTCATACATAATTATATACAAGCATAATATAATCGAGTTTCGCACCCTTACCCGATTAAATCGACTCTAGAACTTGATCTTGATGATTTTCACACTTTTTCTCCAATTTTCTCTCTTCTCCTCTTTTCTTCTCTTTTCCCTTCTTTCTTCTTTCTTTCTCTCTATTTTTCTTTCCCTTTTCTTTTCTATTTTCTTTTCATACTAACTTAGTAAAAACATCTATGAAATGTCCAAAATACCCCTACACTCAAATTTCTCGCAAACGATCCCAAAACGCGATAAAATATATTCACGACTAAAAATAACACATTTTCACACAAAAGTTGAAATTATAATAAAATAATAATAAAATAATCCAAAAAGACTCAATAAAATAAAACTGGCAAAAACTGGGGCGTTACAATCATTGCTTGGCAAAAGAAGATGAATGCGCAAGCTACCGTTCATAACCACCAACAAAATTTCTGGTATTCCGATATTTAATCCTCTTGCACCCCGAATGCCTGCATACCTTCGTCATTCACACCTTCGGGTCCAAGAAAATTAAATAGGGGCATCTGTCATACCCCAAATTTTGACCACTAAGATTCCCCATCATTGTGAAAATCATCATCACAATATGGATGGACTTACATGCCTCATCAATATCCTCAAAGATTGCTAGGCATCCTCCACAATCAAAGATTAGGGTTTCAAGCCCTCTTAGAGCACTCAGGCAAAAGATCAATCAAGGAATGACATGATCTTCAACTTGTCTAGCCTCTTCAACACCTACAAAGGATCAAGAGGACTCCCACATCAAGAATCAAGCACAAGGTTGCAGCATTCCCAGTGGATTAAGCCTTAAGATCGCTAGTGTCACCAAATTAAGGTTTTGGTCGACCAGGGCCTCCAGCTGGAAATTTTCCTCTGGGCATGAGCCAATTTTCCAAGCATACCCTAAGATACTCCAAGGGACCCCATGGACCCAATCATCAAGTCAATTTAGCCTCAGGGGATGCATTCAGCAAAAATCGGGAATTAGGGTTTCTTGACCTAATTCACCCCTAAGTTGACTTTTGGAACAAGACATGCTCCCAAACCTTGGGACATGATTCAATACACCCTATAACACCTATGGAACATGTCCATCAAGTTTGATTTAGGTCAAGGACTTGATTTCATAGAGGATCGCACAGTTTGGAATTCATCTGACAAACAGTCAACTGTGCACAAAAGTCAAACTTTGACTTTTTGAGATTTTTCACAATTATGGTTCCTTAACCCTAAAATGATGTTAATGTGTGATTGGAATCAACATTCATCAAGAAAAATCAAATAAAATGGAATAACTTGTAAAAGGGGTAACCATAAATAACTTAGAAATTTTCTAAGTTATTGAACAAAGTGGCTAGGGTACCAACTTCCAAGGATCATAACTTGAGATCCAAGCAACCATTTTGGCTGATCCAAAGATTGATTTGTAGCTCTCATGACACTCTACAAAAGCTTCAGCTACACCTCATTCCAATTCCTCATGAATTTTAAGTTATGGAATGGCCAAAATCACAAAAAGTGAGAATGTCACTTTTTTCCAACACTTAGTGAAATTTGCACTAAGTCAAAATCTGTTTCACTTTTTTCCAAATGTTGGGGAATTTTTCACTTGGATCCAAAAAGTATCAAAAAAAAATATGATCAAATAGTTTTTGTATCATATGAGGGCTTTCCAGAATGGCCAAGAACCCCGTGAAATTCAACATGAGCTAAGAGATACAATGCCATGAACATGTCGTGCTGCAAACTGTCATGACTAGGCAGAATTTTGCACTTTGGCCCGATTTGGCAAAATCAGATAATTCCAAGCCTTGTCATCATGTTGGACACATTTGAGGATCAGATCTAAAGGGGACAAACACTGATCCAAGCCTCCCAAGTCATTGGAACTAAAAATAGCATGCCAAACCTAAAATGCCTAAAAGGGGGACCAGACTCCAATATTGTTTCCAAGCCTTCAATGGGTGCACCAAGGTGGCATGAATTGAGCCTCAGCCAATTGAATTCAGTCAAGACTTATCCAAGACGAAGAAAACCAATAGCCTGTGCCCTAACCTCTAGTCAATGGCTAGAGAAGACTTGGATTCCTATTGATCAACATTGGCCAAACTTGTCCAGCAGTTGCCATTCACTATTGAAGCCAAAACAAACTTGCTCTACTATAAATAGAGCTCATTTGTGCTCAGTTTGAGTACACCAAAGCCATCAAATAGATGCTTTCCTCAAAATCACCTTCTCACTTCCAATTTTACCTTCCAAAGCAAGTCACTATCGGGTTTTGAGCTTGAGAGCATTTCCAACCAAACCAATCACTCACACACCTCATAAACATCATATGTGAGCTGATCAAACACTTAAAAAACATCTGGAACACTGATTTCTCAGAAACACCAGCCAGTTGCTCAAAGTTTCAACCAAGTTGCAGCTGAGGTGCCATATTTTGTTCCAACCATTTGCAAATTAGTCCAAGCATTCAAACACACTTCATATGGTGTAGGGAAGCTGTTCAAATCATCACAACTTATTTGTAACACCTGCTCAAAAATCACTTTGCTCTTGTTGTCACGGCATAGAGGTAAGCCTCAACTTGGTCATTTCATGATTCATGCATATTTCCTCGCACAATACTTTTGCCATATGTTCATAATCATTCATGGAATGATTCCCCTCAATTAATTGCTTTGTTTGAATCGTGTATTAAAATCCTCAGCCTTCATGCAGAATTTAGGGTTCTTGAGGTTTTGGCTTGATTTCTTGTTTTATGCTTAAAATAAATGAAATTAAATGCCATAGACATGATCGTGAGGTGAAAACGAGCAGATTGATATGTGGATTGTGTGATTCCATCAAGTATTCAGTGAGATTGGATAGAAAATGCAAATCTGGGCAAGGCAGAAAACGCGTGTGTTCTTAACCCATGTTCTTGGCGCCATTTTTCACAAATTCAAATATTTGAATTTTGTGATTTTATTTAATTGATTCAAAAATTAATTTCTCTCTGAGTTTTAATGATTTTGAGTTGATTCTTTTTATAATAATTCACAAAAATGTTTAAATATTTTAGTTTATCAAAAAATCCCAAAAATGTTATTTATTTCATATATTTGATATTTTTGCAAAGAATTAATGTTTTATATGTTTTTAGGATTTAAAATATTTTCTCTCTCTTTGTTTTCTAACCTTAATTGATTTCCAATCATTTTGTAGGAAGAAACATGATTTTTTTTTAACATTGATCCAAGATCATAATTTGTTTTCACACATGTTTAACAAATTTGGATTATTTTAATTGAATTTTTATTCAATTAAAATATATTTTGAAAACAAATTAGGGTTTTGATCAATTTAACCCTCATCAAACTTTTTCAAACACTTTGGGCCTCTTGATAGAGTGTAAGACCCAATCCTCTTTTTAGAACAAAAACTTTGGGCCTCAGTCACTTGTATATGTCCCACTGCTTTTCAAAAACCCTCGGCACGATCGTCGTGTTCAAACAAACCAATTGGGCTTCTCCTCGAGCTATAAGACCCGTCTTTCAAACTTTTTGAGCCTCTTATAGAGTGTAAGACCCAACCCCCTTTTAACCAAAACTTTTTTGGGCCTCAGTGTGTCGTATAAGTCTCACTGTGTTAAAAGAATCTCGGCGCGATTGCCATTTTCGAACTGAAAATTATCTGGGCCCCCCCTCGTGTTGTAAGCCCCATTTTCTTTAAATAAAATCTTTGGGCCTCTAATAGAGTGTAAGACCCATCCCTTTGTACAGAAAACCTTTCTTTAGGCCTCAGTCACTTGTATAAGTCCCTGTACAAACTCAAAACCATAGTACAATCACTGTTGGAACTTGGGCCTCTCCTTGAGCTGTAATCCCTAAACACTTTTCAAAATACTTTCTCCTTTGATTTTCAAATATATTGTTGTTTACAATTTTTCTTTGTTGAACAACTAACCAAACAGCATGGAAGCTCTATAACCGAGTAAGTGTTTATATGCTTTCTTTACCCGCTTTCACATATATAAACTGTATTGTGGGGCTGTTTCACTGTAAGTCTTCTTTCATAAACTCATATTTACTATATAATACTAGTATAGATATTTAGAGTTTCCCCGGCCACTACGTCTAGAATCAGGCAGAAACCTCGACATTCTTCCGGACATTTCACCCTCCTTTAAAACAGCTTAAACAGTTAGGAGTTTTCATTTACAACAATTTTAGACAACTAGATCTAAGAATTTTCTCCATTGAATAGTTCATATACAGAAGGCCATTGCTCCAAGTGAATCCCCTTTTGGAACTGTTCATCAGCCTCCTCTTGGGCTTAATACAAGGACCCATGGGTTTCCTCGAAGCATCCCCGCCTCCTCTTGGGCGTTGTACAAGGACCCTTCGACTGCTTAGAAGTTTTCTATGCCTCCTCTTGGGCTTCATACAAGGACCCTTCGGCTTCTTAAAAGTTATTCACGCCTTCTCTTGGGCTTTGTACAAATTGTCCCGACAACCTCTTAAAGGTATAGGAATAGAAATTAGTCATCTTACTAGAGCAGTCTCTCAGAGTCTAGTTCTTCATACCGAAAGCATACTTCCTCTTAGGCATAGTACAAAAGATAAAACTCTAGACTTGGACAGTCTAATCCTCTTAAATCTCAAAGACATTCTCAAGTACCCTATAAACATAGGAAGAAACCCCGTCTCTCTCATGAGAGTTCCCTACTTGGACCTGCCTAGGGATTTCAATAGTCCTTAGCAGTAAGATAGCCTCCTCTTAGGCTTTGTATAATGATCCTTCGTCAGTGAAGTTAGCTTGCTCTTGGGCTTTGTACAATGATTCTCCCCAGCGGAATTAACATTTTCACACTCTCTTGTTTAGTATAAAAGATTCTCTTGTTGAATCAACCTCTCTTTTCAGATTCTCTTGTTGAATCACTTCTTTAGCCTCCATCTCGGGCTTTGTACGAGATAGCAAATCACTCTCTTGTTGAGTATAAGAGATTCTCATGTTGAGTCAACCTTTTAGCTTCCATCTCGGGCTTTGTACGAGATAGCAAAATCACTCTCTTGTTGAGTATAAAAGATTCTCTTGTTGAGTCAACGCTTTTCGCCTCCGTCTTGGGCTTTGTACAAGACAGAAAGAACATTTTCCCCGAAAAAGTCAACTTTTTAGCCTCCTCTTAGGCTTTGTATAAGGATATCCCCTGTTAAGTCAATTAACCTTTTAGCATCAAATCATGCTTGGCTCACAGCATACAAACATCAACAACTCCTCTTTAGAGATGACAAATTCTCTCTCTATCAAACCCTTTCAGCTTCATACCTTGGGCTTTGAACAAGATACAAACAACCTTTTAGCTTCATCTCTTGGGCTTTGAACAAGACACAAAACACCTTTTTCCTCCCATAGAATAGGAGGAACTACGAATCACTCTGATTTTCCTGTTTCGCTAAACGGGAATACGTAGGCATAAGATTGCAAAATCTTAGCAAGCACACCACATCAAAAACCTCAAGCCCTATATCCTCACAGATCAATCAAAACATCCGAATCCGCATTTTCCCACCAAAACCTTCCCGAACTTGAACAAAATAGTCTAAGAGATACCTAATATCTGGAATAGTATATGTAAACCAACAGTTTTGACTATTTAAACTCAGTATGCAAGCAGGGTTAATTAGAGACATCTATTTCCCTTCCTTAATCAGCTTACAATAGGATAAAAAATGAATCGAATTGTAGTAACAAAATGGTGTGATTCGCAACCACAAAAAACCGAGCTACAGTTGCATAACAAGAAAAGAGTAGAGAAATGATAAATATCAAACAATGAATGGTTCAAAATCTGATTTTATTAGAATGGCAACTTGTAAATGGCAAAGTCCCATGGCACATTACAATTAGGGAATGGCAATAGGAAAAAGGTTACATCGTATTCAATGACCACTACTACCCCTAATGACTAAGAATTCTCCAAAGCCTTGCTGCTGATGAAAGCGAATGTGCTTGAACTTCTGCTTGAATTCCTTGGTATTGGTGACAACCCTTCTGACACAGTGAAATGCCTTTTGTCCCTAATTTTTGCCTGGACTGCCCTTTCAGGTTTTCAATCCACCGGGACGCTCATTTTTGCCTAGGCCGCCCTTTCGGGTTTTCAACCTAGCAAGCTCTTTCTTTTTTATTTAATCCCTAACTTTTGCCTGAGTCTCCTTAATAGGTTATGACCCACCGGGATACCCTTTTCTTGCCTAAGTCACCATTTCTGGTTTTTGACTTAGCGGACTTTTTAGGCGTAATATTTCCTTATTGCGTCAGCATTTACAGGGTGTGAGAGTTGTTCACCATCCATCGTTGTAAGAATTAGGGAACCTCCTGAGAATACTGTCTTCACCACAAATGGGCCTTCATAATTAGGCGCCCATTTTCCACGTACATCCCTTTGAAATGGCAAGATCTTTTTGGGTACGAGTTCTCCTTCTTGGAATTCACGAACACGGACCTTTTTATCAAATGCCATTTTCATCCTTCTCTGATACAAATGACCATGACACATCGCAGTCAGACATTTCTTATCGATGAGGTTCAGCTGATCATATCTTTCTTGGACCCACTCTGCTTCATCAAGCTTGGTCTCCATCAGAATTCTCAAAGATGGTATCTCTACTTCAATGGGAAGAATGGCATCCATCCTGAAATTCTGGTATCAGACGTGTGATGTTAAGGTGTGATGTCACAACAACACACTCTGCACAATGGACAGCAATAACAGTAAAATAATACCAAGAATTATTGACCCAGTTCGGTTACAACCAACCTACTATGGGGGCTGCCAAGCCAGGGATGGAATTCACTACTTGTAGATATAATTTACAGACTCAACAACCCGTTGACAATCTCCTAAACTTATACTCTACTAATGACTTCCTACCTAAGAAACCACTTAGGTATGAGAACACCACTCAATCCCTTACAAACACTCAAAGAAACCACTTTGAGTACCCTTGATCTTACTTCACAGCTTCGATCAATCAACCACTCTCTATTGCTTCACAGCTTCTAGAGAGGACAGAAAATCAACACCTATTCAAAACCTAGAATAGTGTAAATACAAGCACTTTAAACAAACTCTAGACACTAAGCCTCCAGCTCTTGATCTTCTGAATGTTTTCTGTACCTTTTCCTTTGGTCTTGTGCGCTTTATATAGCTCCTGAATTGGGCTTGGACTTGTCACAATATTTGATCAGATTTGTTAATTAAAACTGAATCTTCAAAACAGATTTTATCCCCAAAATCTTTTTATATCTTCAACCTTTTAATTCTCCAACAGACCTGCAATCAAATCTCCCATGTAACAGAAAATATCTATCCCAAGATATTCTCATCCAATGAGTCAACCACTCTCCACAATTCCAGCTAATACGCAACCCTAAAAACATCTGCACCTGATGTTATTGATTCTGTAGATCTGATGTTACAACATCACCTGTGTGACATCAGACATCCAACTTCAGCAATTAACTACTTAACACAGCCCAGTGTTAAGACTTCAATGTTGCAACATCAGCACCTTGACATCAACATTGAATATACTTTGTTTTACCAAAATTCCATCCAATCCGGGAACTAACAATCTCCCCCTTTGGCTAATTTTGGCTAAAACAACCTCTGCACTCTGCAATCAACTTCTGCACTCTGCACGTTCAGAGATTTCAGCAGCGGAATAATCTTCAGAAATTTGAAACTCTCAATCAGCAGCAGTTTGACACTTTTCAAAGTCTTCATTACTTGATCTGCTGCATCACCATCTTCATTATTGACAAACAGCCAATTGGTGCTCCTCCTTGAAAACATGAACCAGCATCACAGCTGTTCAGTAGCTCACAATGTGCAGCACTTCTCCCCCTAGATGTCTGCTTGGCTGCACTCTTCAAATGTGTCATGATATCTTCACAAGTTCAGTCAAAACTCCCCCTTAATGCAGCAACAATTTATCTCCCCCTTAATATCTGCATCACCCTTGCAGCATATGGCAATAAACTCTTTGATACACTTGACTCTCTTGGCTATTTTCTCCCCCTTTTTAGCCATAATTAGGAAAACTTCAGTTAGAAGCCCTATTAACTATAGTCAGTACACCCTAGCTCTCATTGTTAGCCTCTCTGTTAGTAAACAGGCAAAACAAATCATAGAAGGAAACTAAAAGTATAAACAGTGCATAAACCAGCACAATATTCAAACTACAAAACCAAGCACATTAAGTGCTAAAACAAATACAGAAAATAAAGCTAACCCTACTAAAATAGAAGGCAATCATTAAAAGCTTGAATCTTCTGAGCTGGGATCATCATTATCGTCTTCATCAATAGCATCCTTCCTTGTGTTGACAGCTTCACCATCCTTTGTTGCCAATCTCAGAGCCATGATAAGTCTTTCAAATTTTTGTTTCCTTTCAGTACTAACTCTTATGACTTCATCTAACTCCTTGCAAGCATCCTCTAGTTCTGTGATCAACCCAGTCTTGGATGGTGACTGTTGTGATGTTGAGGCAGATGTCTTGACACTGTAAGGAACATGATTCAACTTGTGATGAAGTGACAAGGCAGGCTTCCTTTTACAAGCAACATCTGAATGTTGTAGAATTCCAGGATGTTGAGACAAGACAATCCCACAAATGAGAGAGGGAAAAGCAATGGGCATCTTTACAGCATTTGTAGCAGCATGCTTAATAGTATGATCATAGATGTAGGAGCCATAGTCAATTCTTTTCTTTGTCCCAACTGCATAAATTATCTTCCCTAATTCAACAGAAATTGTGGTCTTGTGACTAGTAGGAACCCAGTTGGCAATACCTATTCTGTGCAGAAAAGCATATTTGACACTCAACAAATTGGCTAACAGCTTTCCTTCTACGGGCCAAACATCCACCTGCCCAGCAGTGATTTCTTTGCATATATCATTGTTAGAGGCTTCTAATTCCCCATAATCTTCCTCATTTCTTCCTAATTAGGCATTGATCATCTCAGGAGAAAACCAGACACACTTACCCCTGATGGTAACTCTTTTGAAAGTTCGGCTCTTGCTGTCATTTATCGATTCAGATATATTAACTATGAATTCCCTGACCAGTCTATCATAGCAATCAGCCAACCCTGACACAGTCCTTATGAGACCATCAAGCTTAATTAGGTCAATAATTTCAGTAGATTCTAAGTCTTTTGCTACTACCTCTCTTTCCAGAGCTACCTTTCTTAGGCTCACACACTTCCACAATGATGCACTTCTGGCACTGTGAGATGAGATGTTATCAGGCACTTGATTTGTAGCAGGGTTGATGTCTTGAGCATCACACTCAGAATCTGACTCTTCCCTGATTCTCCTCTTCTTGCCAGACTTGGCACCTTTGCTCCACGACTTGGGAGAGTCTGTAACTGAAGTCCTTTTCTTATCCTTCCTTTTTCCAATTCTATCATCCTCAGATGAGTCCTCAATCTCTATAACCTCAACCTGTTCCTTTCCTTTACCCCTGTGGCTTTCATTCCTAGGGGACGATGTTATGACATCAAGACTGACATCAGTGTCATCAGGATCTTCACCTTCAGCTTCTTGACTAAGGGCCTGTCTTCGAAGATTTTTGTCCTCTCCTTGAGAGTCGACTTGTTCAGCAGGCATTTGCCTTAGAGGAACAGAAATCCCTTTCACCCGTATCCCCTTCTCAAGGATTTTGGTGGCAAGTTGTTCCAAATGTATGTCTACATCAAACTTCTCCTCAATAAGTTGAGAGGATGATGACCTAGCTTCAGGTTTGTTTACCGTGGTTGAGGGTTTAGGGTTACTTGACTCGGGAAGAGCAATAGAATTGAGTTCTTCAGACGAAACCCTAGTTCGTACCTGCTCAGATTTCTTGGAAGGGACAGACATCGTTCCTTTGTGACAGACTAGGTTTGAAGGAGAACTTTCTCTTCTGTTGAGATTTAGGGAGATGAAGCGTTGCGATGAGAATGCTTTGGTAAGTCTTGATGTAGTATCAATATAGTATGGCGCCTGATTTTGAATACTCTTTAAACTACTCTTTAAAGACCAATTACTAATTTTCTCCCTCCATAAAGACTTTCCTTTTAAAACATTCACATCCGAACTTGTTAACTCTGAGTGACCTTTCAGCATCCTGATATCATATTTTGATGTTATAACATCAACTTGTACATCATTAGTTGAATTTCCTTCAAGAGAAATCCACTGATAGCAGTTGTCTTTGGTTCTGGCGCCCTTCATAACAATCTGATTATGCTCATCAGAAACCACACACTCATGCTTAGTTTAGTTTACCTTGTAACCTTCATCACACAACTGGCTTATGCTGATCAAATTTGCACTTAAGCCACTGACAAACAGAACATTGTCAAGTTCAGGTCTACCATCACCTTGCATTTTCCCAACTCCTGCAACAACACCTTTTTCTCCATTGCCAAATATAACCTCATGAGAGGGGCAAGGTCTAAGATCATCAAACATGGATCTACATCCAGACATGTGCTTGGAACACCCACTGTCAAAATACCATGTTCCTTCTTTATCACCCATCTGAGCCAATAAGCACTTCACCTTCTCCTTAGGTACCCATTGTTTAACAACTTTGGGCCTGTGCTCTCTCCATCTGTTTTGAGGTTGAGGGTATCCATGCAGCTTGTAGCAAGAGTACTGCATATGTCCAAACCTTCCACAATAATAGCATCTCACCCTTTCATCTCTGAATCTTCTGCCATGATGAGATTGCTTATGCTGCCATCCATAATGTGGTCTTCTCCTACCATAACTGCCCCTGCCATCTATTATGTTGATATCTTTTCACATAAGACGGCTGAGAATGCTGTTTCCTGGATTATCTCCCATGATGGTGTGGCTTTCTTCTTCCATATATATAAGGAACAACATTGGTGTATCCATAACCACAACCATACCAGTTGTCCTGATGTTGAGACATCTGATGAGACATGTGTTGTTTGAACTGAGCAGCTTGCATGCTCTCATGGTATTGTAGGGGCATATACTGACTAGCTCCCTGTGGCTGCTTTCTCTTCTGATAGGGACCAGTCTTCTTCTCAATCTTCTTAGGTTGTGAAACATCAGCTTTCTTGGGGGTAGGATCCTGTTTCTTTGGCTGATGTTGAGATGAAAGTTGTGACACTTCCTTCTTTGAACCTGAAGTGCTTCCTTCTGAAGTTCCCTTGTTCTCAGCCACATAACCTATCCCAGCTTTATCTCCAATAGCTTTTTCTGACTGAAGTATCTTGTCAAGTGTGTCTGTACCACAGCTCAGCATCCTAACAGACTTGGTCATTTGATCAAGGTGAGCTCTAACTAGCACCACTTCATTTTCAAGATCTATCTTTTCATTCTCTAGCTGAGCAATCTGTTGCTTGTGGCACTTGTTTTCTTGACAAATTTCAGCACTCTTTAAACACAGCTCTTGATAGGTAGAAGCTAACTCCTCATAAGTTACTTCTCCATCACTAGAATCATCATCAGATACAACAGCTCCTGTTAAAGCTCTCACATGCTTTGCTGGCTCGCCTTCACTTTCACTATCAGAGTCAGACCAGGAAACTGTCATGCCCTTCTTCTGCTTTTTCAAGAAGTTGGGACATTCTTTCTTGACATGTCCATACCCTTCACAGTCAAAGCATTGCACTCCTTTATCTTGGGCAGTTTTCTCTTCATCCTTCTTGCTGGTGTTAGAAGTCATGTTCTTGACATTAGGCCTGGAGTTATTATTCATTCTCTTGAATACTTTGGTGAACTGTCTTCCCAACATCACTATGGCCTGAGATAGATCCTCCTGGGATTCAGATTTCTTCCCTTTCTCTTTTTCACCATTTTTCACCAGGGCTATACTCTTTGGCTTCTTTTCTGGTTCTTCCTCATTCAACCCAAGCTCAAAGGTTTGAAGAGATCCAATGAGCTCAACAACTCTCATCTTGCTGATGTCTTGTGATTCTTCAATGGCAGTAACCTTCATCTTATACTTCTTAGGTAGGGACCTAAGGATCTTCCTCACAAGTTTTTCATCTGACATCTTCTCACCAAGAGCACTAGATGCATTGGCCAGCTCAAGAACACTCATGTGGAAATCATGAATCGTCTCATCATCCTTCATCTTCAGGCTTTCAAATTTTGATGTTAAAATCTGAAGTCGTGACATCTTGACTCTAGATGTTCCTTCATGAGTAGCCTGTAAGATATCCCACGCTTCCTTAGCAACTTCACAGGTATTGATTAACCTAAAGATATTCTTATCCACTCCATTGAAGATTGCATTCAGAGCTTTGGAATTTCCAAGAACAAGCTCATCTTCCTCCTTGGTCCACTCTTCTTCAGGCTTTGGCTTAGAGGTGCCTTCTCTATCTTTGCCAACATCATCCTTCTCACACATGACAGGTGCTTTCCACTCTTTAATAACAGCCTTCCAAGCCCTACTGTCCAAGGATTTTAAGAAGGTGGTCATCCTTGGCTTCCAATTGTCATAATTGGATCCATCCAAAATAGGGGGTCTGTTGACGAATCCTCCAACTTCTTTGTCCATCTTTTCACCAGAAAGTAACTTCCCTAGATCTCACCTAGAGACAGACAGGATGCCTGCTTTGATACCAATTGAAATTCTCGTATCAGACGTGTGATGTTAAGGTGTGATGTCACAACAACACACTCTGCACAATGGACAGCAATAACAGTAAAATAACACCAAGAATTGTTGACCCAGTTCGGTTACAACCAACCTACTCTGGGGGCTACCAAGCCAGGGATGGAATTCACTACTTGCAGATATAATTTACAGACTCAACAACCCGTTGACAATCTCCTAAACTTATACTCTACTAATGACTTCCTACCTAAGAAACCACTTAGGTATGAGAACACCACTCAATCCCTTACAAACACTCAAAGAAACCACTTTGAGTACCCTTGATCTTACTTCACAGCTTCGATCAATCAACCACTCTCTATTTCTTCACAGCTTCTAGAGAGGACAGAAAATCAACACCTATTCAAAACCTAGAATAGTGTAAATACAAGCACTTTAAACAAACTCTAGACACTAAGCCTCCAGCTCTTGATCTTCTGAATGTTTTCTGTACCTTTTCCTTTGGTCTTGTGCGCTTTATATAGCTCCTGAATTGGGCTTGGACTTGTCACAATATTTGATCAGATTTGTTAATTAAAACTGAATCTTCAAAACAGATTTTATCCCCAAAATCTTTTTAAATCTTCAACCTTTTAATTCTCAAACAGACCTGCAATCAAATCTCCCATGTAACAGAAAATATCTATCCCAAGATATTCTCATCCAATGAGTCAACCACTCTCCACAATTCCAGCTAATACACAACCCTAAAAACATCTGCACCTGATGTTATTGATTCTGCAGATCTGATGTTACAACATCACCTGTGTGACATCAGACATCCAACTTCAGCAATTAACTACTTAACACAGCCCAGTGTTAAGACTTCAATGTTGCAACATCAGCACCTTGACATCAACATTGAATATACTTTGTTTTACCAAAATTCCAGCCAATCCAGGAACTAACACATCCCATACACCAAAGAAAAGGGAGTTGCCCCTGTCGAAGTCCGAACCAAAGTTCTATACCCATGCAAGGCAAATGGTAACATCTCATGCCAATCCTTATAAGTCTTGACCATTTTCTACAGGATCTTTTTTATGTTTTTGTTAGCGGCTTCGACAGCTCCATTCATCTGGGACGGTAAGGTGAAGAATTGTGATGTTCAATCTTAAAACCATCACACAACTCCTTCGTCGTCTTGTTGTTCAAATTTGTTCCATTATCTGTTATGATCCTATTTGGAATTCCATAACGACAGATAATTTTATTCTTGATAAAACGGGCGACCACTTTCTTGGTCACGTTGGTGTAGGAGGTAGCTTTAACCCACTTTGTGAAGTAGTCAATAGCTACTAAGATGAATCGATGACCGTTAGAAGCTTTTGGCTCAATTGCCCCAATCATGTCAATGCCCCACATAGAGAACGGCCAAGGTGACGACAACACATTCAACAATGTTGGAGGTACATGCACCTTGTCAGCATAAATTTTTCATTTATGGCATTTTCTGGCATATTAGATGCAATCAGTCTCCATAGTTAACTAATAATACCCAGCCCTCAAGATCTTCTTAACCATTACATGCCCATTGGTGTGAGTGCCAAATGCTCCTTCGTGAATGTCTTGAATTAACAGGTCTGCTTCTCGTTTGTCAACATATCTTAGCAAAACCATGTCATAATTCCTTTTGTATAGCACATCATTACTGAGGAAAAAATTGGACGACGGTCTCCTCAAAGTCTTCTTATCAAGAGCTGAAGCATTAGCAGAATATTCTTGGTTCTTCAGGTAATTTCTGATGTCATGAAACCATGGCTTCCCATCCACTTCTTCTTCAACCAACTAGCAGTAGGATGGTTCAGTCTTGCGCTCGATACTGATGAGTGGCACCTCGTTAACAAAATTCACCTTCCACATTGAAGCTAACATGGCTAAGGTGACAACTATGTGGTTTTCTGATCGCAGAACATGATGGAAAGTGATATCATTAAAGTATTGGATCATCTCCATAATATAAGCATGGTATGGGATCAATTTCTCATCTCCAGTTTCCCATTCACCTTTGACTTGGTAGATAACCAAAGAAGAATCTCCACTGACTTCCAAAATCTTGATTCTGAGATCAATAGCTGCTTCCAACCCTGGAATGTACACTTCATATTCAACAATGTTGTTTGTACACTCAAAACATATTCTTGCTGTAAACGAGGTATAACCACCATCAGGGTTCATCAACACAACACCTACACCATGCCCATTGTAGTTAGAAGAACCATAAAACATCATCTTCCAACGTGAACCTGGTTCAGGACCTTCATCAGGGCCTGGCTCTTCACAGTCCTTCTTTATCAACATAATGTCTTCATCTTGAAAATCAAAGTTAAGGGGTTCATAGTCTTCCACATGCTGATCTACGAGGTAATCTGATAAGACACTCCCCTTGATAGACTTCGGAGTGATGTACTGAATATCATACTATGATAAGAGCATGTGCCAACGGGTAAGTCTTCCAGTTTGAGCAGGTTTCTCAAAGATATACTTTATTGGGTCCATTTTTGAGATCAATAAAGTAGTGTGACATATTAGGTACTGCCTCAAATTCCTGGCGGCCCATGCTAAAGCACAACAAGTCTTTTCTAAAAGTGAATATCGGCTTTCGCAATCAATAAACTTCTTGCTCAAGTAGTAAATGACATGCTCTTTACGCCTAGATTCATCATGTTGGCCTAGAACACAGCCCATTGATCCTTCCAATACAGTCATATACATGAAGAGGGGTCTCCCTAGAATAGGCGGGACCAAGATTAGTGGTTCTTGCAAATAACTCTTGATTTTGTCAAAGGCCTGCTGGCAGTCGGAATTCCACTCTACAGTCTGGTCTTTGCGAAGCAGTTTAAAGATCGGCTCACAAGTGGAAGTCATATTGGAGATAAACCTGGAAATGTAATTCAAACGACCAAGAAAACCTCTTACTTAAGACTCATTTTGCGGAGCTGGCATCTCTTGAATAGCTCGCACTTTGTCAGGGCCTACTTCAAATCCTCGTTGACTAACGATAAAACCAAGCAACTTTCCTGATCTAACACCGAAGGTACATTTGGCAGGGTTCAAACTCAATTGATATTTCCGGAGTCTTTTGAACAATTTCAGAAGGTGATCCAAATGGTCCTCCTCACTCTGGGATTTAGCAATCATATCATTAACATACACTTCAATCTCTTTATGTATCATGTCGTTGAAAAGAGTCACCATAGCTCTCTGATACGTTGCCCCTGTGTTTTTCAAACCGAATGGCATGACATTGTAGCAATAAGTTCCCCAAGGAGTGATGAACGTAGTTTTGTCCATGTCGGCAGGATCCATTCTAATCTGGTTATAACCGGAGAAACCATCCATAAAGGAGAAAAATGCAAAACGGGCTGTATTATCCACGAGAGTGTCAATATGCGGCAGAGGGAAATCGTCATTTGGACTTGCCTTGTTAAGATCCCTATAATCCACAGATATTCGCACTTTACCATTCTTTTTATCCCAGGCACAATGTTGGCCACCCATTCGGGGTATTTTGAGACTGCCAGAAATCCTGCATCAAGTTGTCGCTTGACCTCATCCCTGATCTTGAGGGCCATGTCAGGTCTACTTCTTCGAAGTTTCTATTTCACTGGTGGGTACTCAGGCTTGAGTAGTAGTTTATGAACTACTATGTATGTATCCAAACCAGGCATGTCCTGATAAGACCATGCAAACACATCCACATACTCTTCAAGAAGCTTTACCAATCGTTGTCTGATTTTTGCCCCGAGCATTGTCCCAACCTTGATTTCCTTCTTGTCCTCATCGGTAGCAAGATTGATGGTGTTAACTTGTTCCTCGTGTGGCTGAAGATCTGTGTACTCGAACTCACACATTTTTGCTAACTCATTCGGGACCTCATAATCTTCTTCTCCCTCATCCTCAGTTTGGTAGATGGGTGAATCAAAGTCAATGGTGAAAGTAGGGTCATCGAATACAACAGGTTTATGGGTTTTTCTGCATGGTGAAGGGATTTATTTTATTAAAATGCACAACATTAAATGCAAGAAGAAATATTTTTTGGTAGTTTTGAAAAGAAATGCCATTTTCCCTTAAAAGCAGAAAATGGTAAATGAAAACAAAAGAGTTTTAACAAAACATCTTCATTGATTAACAAAATTTGAAAGCGGTGGCCCATACAAAATAGTCTGATAGCCTTGGGCACAGCTATGGAATTGAAAACAAATAGCAAAAACAAACATATTACTCTGGCACAGGGAACAATATAGGGATCTCAATAGCTTCCCAATTATCTAGTGTGGCGTCACACTGAAATACCAAGTGGCTGATATCCTTATCTTCTTCATCTTCTATCACGGCATTGACCTGATACCCTTTGCTGACGAACGCTTCTTGGATGGTCTTTGGTCGCATTGTTGTAGAAGAAGATGTTTTATCATGAGTTGGTTTGTAACCCAACCCTTGATACTTCTTCCTTTCTTGAACTTCAATAACTTATCCCTAGCCTGCGGGAACACCTCCTTTCAGGGAAGATTACGTACTCTTGAAGGAAACAAAAGATGAATTACTCGGGACCACCGGCTCTTCAATGTCCAACATGACAGCATTGGCTATTTCAAGAGCTTGGAAAGAAGTTTCCAAAGCATCCTCATCAGCCTCTATGTAGCGGAAGGAAGATAAATTACTGACCATCAAGTCCTCTTCACCATGTATGATAACTAACTTTTCATCGATCACGAACTTCGTATTTTGGTGTAATGTTGAAGTTACAACACCATCTTCATGGATCCATGGCCTTCCAAGTAGGCAGTTGTAGGCAGGGTTAATGTCCAACACTTGGAATGTGATGTTGAAAACATGCGGGCCAATTAAGATTGGTAGCTCAATTTCACCCATTACAGATCTTCGTGAGCCATCAAAAGCTCATGCAATTAGGGAGGTAGGTTTCATTTCAGCCCCTTTGTAAGCCAACTTTTCATGCGTCCTCTTAGGCAAAACATTCAGATAGGAGCTAGTGTCCACGAGGACTCTTGCCAAAGTGTCTTCTTGACATTTCACGGATACATGTAGAGCAAGATTGTGATTTTGACCCTCTCTAGGTAACTCTTCAATGTGGTGTATTTGAGGCCCTCAAATCATATCTTGAGGTCTTGGCTCATGTTTTGACCCAAAAATCAATTTAGTGGTGAATAGGTCAAGAAACCCTAATTCCTGATTTTTACTGTTTGCATCCCCTGAGGCTAAATTGACTCGGTGATTGGGTTCATGGGGCCCCTTTGTGTATCTTAAGGTATGTCATGAAGCAATGGCTCATGCCTAGAGGAAGATTTCCATTTGGATGCCCTGGTCGACCAAAACCCTAATTTGGTGACACTGGCGATCTTGAGGCTTGATCTACTTGGAATGCTGCAACCTGGTGCTTGATTCCCTAAAGTGGGTGTTGAAGGGGCTAGACAAGTTGAAGATCAAGTCCTTTCTTGATAGATCTGTTGTCTGAGAGCTCTGAGAGGGTTAAGAACCCTAATTCTTGACTGTGGTCAATACTCACTCATCTTTGAGGAGATTTATGATTTGCACAATGATGTGAAATCCTGGTGGTCAAAATTTGGGGTATGACAGATGCCCCTATTTAATCTTCTTGGACCCGAAGGTGCGAATTGTGAAGGTATTCGGGCATTTGGGGTACAAGAGGATTAAATATCGGAATACACAAAATTTTGATAATGGTTATGAATGACAGTTTGCTCATCCATCTTCTTTTGCTACACAATGATGCCTAGAAAAGGTAAACTTCCCCTCAATCCTGGTTTCTTACCCGAAACTGGTCTTAGTTTCTGAAGTAAACTTCCTCTCGATCCTGGTTTCCTACCAGGAACTGGTCTTAGTTGCTGAAGTGAACTTCCTCTCGATCCTAATTTCCTACCAGGAACTGGTCTTAGTTGCTAAAGTGAACTTCCCCTCGATCCTGGTTTCCTACCAGGAACTGGCCTTAGTTGCTGAAGTGAACTTCCCCTCGATCCTGGTTTCCTACCAGGAACTGGTCTTAGTTGCTAAAGTGAACTTCCCCTCGATCCTGGTTTCCTACCAGGAACTGGTCTTAGTTGCTAAAGTGAACTTCCCCTCGATCCTGGTTTCCTACCAGGAACTGGTCTTAGTTTCTTTTGTCAATAAACTTTCTTGACAAGGGACGATATTTATAGTGGTCTTCATCAAACTTCGCACCGAATTTTCCTGGAGAGATGCCATTTGATGGAAAGATTTTGATGTCAGACTAGCTGGGGAAACCCATTCGTCCGAGATGTAAAGGTATGCAAACTTCTCTGTTGGAGACGCCATTTGTTGACTCTACTGGGGGAAATCAAATCTCATGAGAGACTGCTTTCCGTTTGGAGATATTACATCCCACTATTCCTCGAGATCTACCGGAGAAAAACTGCTGTATGGAGATTCTCTGATTACGAGGCTTTCTCTGGGGATTTTCCTTAATCCGGGAAAGCGAAGATGTCATCTTCAATGGCGAAGAGTGACATTTATTGAATGCCTTCTGGTTTTTCAGAGGTTCAAGTTATTAAAGTGGTCAAGGACCGTTTCTCACCCAAAAATAAACCGGAGGTGAGATACTGCTCGAATGATTCGTTTCCTGACGAGAAAAGAACCAACAACTCGATTGACGAAAGGACTTTACCACTTGGGGGACAAGACCGACCAGAGTGATAGTGATATGATATGAATATGCATGTAAATTAATAATGCATGATGTATGTATGTATGTGCATGCTGACAAAACTGACACGACATACAAATTGGATGATGAACACGACTGGATACTCGGCCACTGCGGGGGATGAAAAGTATCACTTGATTCCCGGTAGCAATTATACCTTGCTTAGGAGAGATAGTCCCTATGGGGAAAACCGTTGATTGGGCTTAGGAGGTAAGAACTCTGTCGGGGGTGTCAGACAGAATATTTGCATCTGGCACAGCTGATCCTTCATTCAGGCGTACTGGCTTAGAAGGAGCACTTTGATTCCTCACTTTGAGGTTCGACCACTTCCGAGAGGCGATCAGTGTTCTTTCGATGTTCAACAGTAAAAAAAAATTGCCATCTTTATTTTAAAAGCAGAAAAATAATTTGACAAGTAAATTCATTTTTGTTTTATTTCATGAATCGTTGATCAAGTTAAAAATGTCATTCTATAAAGCTAAAACAAATAAGAATTGCAAATGAAAGCACAAGGGCTCAAATTTTATTGATAGAATGAAAATCAGCCAAGTGCATGATTTCATTGAGTATTTACAAAGTTTAGAAAATGGTAATTTACAGGGAAAAGGGCTACGTTGAAACATAACGATCACTATCCTTCTACCAACTTTGAATTATGGACATCTTGAGCTTCTGTCGAAGATGACTTTGACTGGAGTTTTCCTGAAGAGTGGCATCACTGCTGCTGGGAACTTGCCCCTTTGTCAGACGTAGTTACTTGCCATGAATCCCTAATTTTTTCCTGGATTGTACTTTGAGATTTCCAATCCACCGGGATGAGTTTTGATCATGTCTCTAATTTTTTCCTGGACTGCCCTTTCAGGTTTTCAATCCACCGAGACGTTTTTTTCCTTCTTTTTTTTTCTTTTTAGGCGAAGTATTTCTTGACTACATCAACGTTTGTGGGGTAGGCAAATTCTTCTCCGACCATGGTTGCCAGTCTCAAGGCGCTGCCTGAGAAGGCTTTCTTGACCACGTAGGGGCCATCGTAATTCGGAGTCCATTTGCCCCGAGAATCAGTGAGAAATGACTGTATCTTCTTGAGCACGAGGTCTCCTTTCCTGAAGACACGAGGTCGGGCCTTTTTGTCAAACACTTTCTTCATTATTTGTTGATACAACTGACCATGGCATAGAGCCGTTATCCGCTTTTCTTCGATCAGATTGAGTTCATTGTGTCGACTTTGACACCACTCAGCTTCTGTGAGCTTGGCTTCCATCAATACCCGGATTGATGGGATTTCTATTTCTATGGGGAGCGCTGCTTCCATGCCATATACTAGAGAGAAGGGGGTTGCCCCTGTTGATGTGCAGGTAGATGTGCGATAACTGTGAAGAGCAAAGGGTAGCATCTCGTGCCAGTCTTTGTAGGTTACAACCATCTTTTGAACGATCCGTTTGATGTTCTTGTTAGCCGCTTCTACCGCTCCGCTCATCTTGAGTCGGTAGGGAGATGAGTTATGGTGTTCGATCTTAAACTCATCACACAACTCATCCTATTGTTCAAGTTGGATCCATTATCAGTAATGATCTAACTTGGAACACCATAATGGCAGATGAGATTGTTTTTGATGAAGCGGACTACCACTTTTCGGGTTACATTGGCGTATGACGCTGCTTCGACCCACTTGGTGAAGTTATCAATGACTACCAGGATGAACCGATGTCCGTTTGAAGCCTTAGGTTCAATCATGCCAATCATGTCGATTCCCCATATAGAAAAAGGCCATGGGGAAGAGAGAACTTTGAGATGCGTTGGTGGTACATGGATTGTGTCTGAGTATATCTGACACTTGTGACACTTTCTCATGTATTTGTAGCAGTCAGATTCCATTGTCAACCAATAGTACCCGGCTCTTAGAATTTTTCTCACCATTGTATGTCCGTTGGCGTGAGTGCCAAAGGATCCTTCATGAATTTCTTTCATCAGCAAGTTTGCTTCTGGTCTGCCCACACATCGGAGCAAGTCCAAGTCAAAATTTCTCTTGTAGAGAGTGTCGCCGCTCAGGAAGAAGTTTCCAGACGGTCTTCTGAGGGTTTTTCTGTCTTTTCTGGATGCCCCAGGTGGGTAATCCTATTTCTGAAGGAAGCATTTGATATCGTGATACCAAGGTTTGATGTCTATGACTGCTTCGATCACGAAGATGTAAGCGGGCCGTTCTAGGCGCATTATGTCGATCTTTGGTAAGTCATTCCATTGACCTACAATAATCATGGAAGAGAGAGTGGCTAGTGCATCAGCCATGTGATTTTTCTCACGAGGGATATGATGAAACTCGACTCTGTTGAAGAAAGGTAACAAACTTCTTGCATAGTCATTGTAAGGAATCAATCCTGATTGGTATGTGTTCCAATCTCCTTTGATCTGATTGATAACCAAAGCTGAATCGCCATAAACATCCAAGTTCTTGATTCTTAAGTCGATCGCTTCTTCGAGACCCATTATATAAGCTTCGTATTCGGCCTCGTTGTTGAAGATGGTTGGTTTATACCTGAGTGAATCGCACACTCAAAGATACAACAGAGTCGCCACCAAACTTTATTTAGTCCCAAAGGACAGGGAAAATATCGATAAAACCCAATGGGAAGAGAAACGGGAACGGGGGTAGGTTATGCGAAAGGAAGGTATTAGCACCTAACGCATCCGTCATACTCGACGGAAACCATTTCGCTTTCTTCTAGGCTTGGATGGGTTATCTATCTAAAGGCTTCTAGCTAAAAGAAGGAGAGAGAGAAAATGGGAAAAGAAAGAAAGAAAAGAAAGTGCTCGCTGAGGATTGTGGCCCTCATGCCTACGTACCCTCATAGTGCAATGAGGAAATCAGAGCACCGTAGTTCAAAGAACCAGAGGACAAAAAGAGGAAAGAAGGGGAAAAGGAAGGAAGGGTGGAAGTGTGCTCGCCAAGATCATTGCGATCTCGTGCCTATATATCATACATTCGAAAGAATGCAGAATCAGAGCTTTTGTAGTTCATGGAACCAAACGGAACAAAAATAAGACAGAAAGAAAGCGGTGTCAAAACCAAGAACCCAAGAGAAAGACACTCTACTGGGGAAAGCCAAATAGTAAGAGCGACTGCACAAGAAATATGAAAGGACTGGTGTCAAAACCAAGAACATAAGAAAGAGAGAAACTCCGCCGGGGACTTTCAAAGAAATGGTGTCAAAACCAAGAAAGTAAAGGGACCAAAGAACAAGAGACTCCACTGGGAGAAAAGAGAGCAAAGTGACAATGCTGGGGAATAGAGGGTAGTGTAGTGACCCTACTGGGGATTAATAGGAAAAGGATTCGGTATGTTAACTAACAGGCAGTGGTTAACCAAAAAGAGAGTAGGACTCTGGTGAGGAAAAGGAGTTGGTGTCAACAGACAGACTGTGATGAACCAAAAGGAGAGAGTAATGAACCAAAAGATGGTGTTTGACTCTGAGGAGATTTCGGTGTATTAACTAATTAACAGTGGTTAACCAAAGGGAGAAAAGATTGCAACTCTATGGGGATAGAGAAGCATTGGTTTTAACAGGATAAACAGTGATCAACCAAAAGACGGGTGTAAGACCAAATGAAGGTCGTGACCTAAAGGGAATGTTGGTACTGACTGAGCATACAGTATTTGACCAACAAAGATGGGTATTGAACCAAAAGAAGGCTAATAACCCGAGGGTGCAAGTATTCGAACCAAGAAGAGGTTGCCAACTGCAGGGGTTCGGTTTTAACAGAAAGACTGTGATTAACCGAAAAGAAAATGAGTGATTAACCTAAGAGAATATGATTAACTCAAAAAGAGGTTCAGTATTTTAACAGACAGACTATGGTTAACTGAAGAAAGGGTGATTAACCAAGAGAAGGTGATTAACCCAAGAAAACTCAATGTGTTAACAGACGGACTGTGGTTAACTGAGGAGAAGGGTGAATTGGTGTTTTAGCTGACAGACAGTGATTAACCAAACAAAGGGAGGAGAACCAAAAGAAGGTTACTAACCCCGAGGATTAACGGTTTTAACAGACAGACTGTGATTAACTGAAGAAAAGGAATTGAGACTCTTCAGGGGAATCGAAAAGCAATGATTGCCCACAAGAAGAAAAGAATACTGAAACAAAGAGAATATGCTAGCGTAAAAGCAGTGATCTTAACAAAAAAGGATGGTGATGGATCAAGAGGAGAGATTGCAAGAGATAAAAAGTGATCAAAGATCAACTCGACTGAGGAAGAGGATACGCTACCGCCTGGAATTAGAGGTGACTAAGCCAAGCATAGGGTCATTCGTCCCCTGCTTGAAGTAGTCAGAATGAGAGTAGGAATTCTCCCTTCTCATTCTTTCTCTAACACACAGAGTGTAGTTCAGAAGTTGAAACGGACAGCATAACAACTCCAAGTTGTACCGTGCTCCTGTGTCGCGCGTTGTTCCACCTCATCTGGGGACCAAGCAAGCTCTAAAGGAGACCTAGAGAGAAGATCTAGGGCAGAGATTAACTAATCAAAGCGAAGTTTCGATTAATTAACCAAAGGGAAAAGATATACTAATGATTTTCCAAAGAGAGTGAAAAATCATTAAAGCAAAGGGTGTGAATTATGTATTGTACAAAATTAAGCTTATTCATGAAGAATAAACTTAATGCAAAGAAAATAAAAGCGAAAAAGTGCCAAATGATACACCAAACATGTAGCATGTGATCAAAGAAAATGCAAGCAAGCATGTATTCCCAAAATGTAAAGAATATATACAATTTGAATAATTGAAAAATTGTGCATCGAAAGTTCATGAATATGCTTCAAACAAAAGTTGAATGGCACTTAACACATCCAAAAAATCAAGCATGTTAATCAATGGAAGTTAAAAGAGAGAAAGCATGGCAAACACACTTGAAAATGCAAGAAAATGGCCTTCTGGTTCATTGTTAATCGATTAACACTTTTGCACTGCAAAGTGTTAATCGATTAACACTTACAAAACAGCTAAAAAACTGAAAAAATAGGGTGTTAATCGATTAACACTTTTGCACGGTAAAGTGTTAATCGATTAACACTTGCAAAACAGCTAAAAAACTAAAAAAACAGAGTGTTAATCAATTAACACTTTTCCACTGCAAAGTGTTAATCGATTAACACTGGCACAATGGCTGAAAAATAGTTTTCAAAAGTGCTTCTGGCCAGCTCATTGATTGTACAATCACTCCAATGCTAGGGCAAACAATTATGCACGACAAATCAAGTTTAGAAACAGCAAATGATCAACAATAGAATCAATTAAACACTCAAGATCATGGATCAAGCAATGGCATAATCAATTCGCATGCAAAACAACGAAACTACGTCACAAACGATACAAAAATGTTCTAAACAGAAAAAAGAGTGAGATCTACCAACCTACAAGCCGGAGATTTGGCTTGGTAATTGTTGCAAATAGATCTTGATGCAGAAAATCAAAGAAAACCAGAGGAAATCTTCAATTGTAGACGAACCATATCGAAACCGAGCAAATTACGTCGAAACTCCGAAATACGAATTTGAACTGTTGAATGTTGTAGCAAATACTTGACTTTAATCCATAAGTTGAAATAACTCTAGAAATCCAAGTATAATAGCAAGAATGATGAAGTTTTAGCTCAAGTCATAATCACTTTTGATGTAAAAGTGATTATTCTTCAATGTAGAAAATGAGCTTTAGTGAGGTTTTGGAAGAGAATTGAGATGAAGATGAAGATGTAGCAGAAAAATTCAGAGAGAATGTGAGAGAATTGAGAGTGAAGTGTGAGAAATGTGTGTGAAAATGGTTGAGTCCTTGAAAAATGAGTGAAGCATTGCTTATATAGACTTTAGGTTTGGAGTGTGAAAGGTTTGGAGCTAGCTTTGGACTTAGCTTTGGGTTTGGAACTTAGGCTATGAGTTAGTTACACTTGACTCACCGAGTCAAGGTAGTTAACTCGGTTAGTTAGAACCAACTTGGTAGCAATCCAAATTTGAACTCCAACATCCAAAGGTTGACATTACTTGTAAAACAAGGAACATGGTGTACTTATTTGGAAATGATGCATGGGAATAATTTTGAGTGAATTCTTGAATACTCCAGAATGTTCCACATGCTACTAGACCAATGTAGAAGTTTGAAATGTGGAGGGAAAGTTGTTGTCTTGAAAAAGCAGCAAATTGTGCAAAATTTACACGTGTTAATCGATTAACACATTTGCACTGCAAATGGTTAATCGATTAACCAGGCCAAAATTTCCCCAAATTTGCCTGAAAAATGATGTTGTGGCCACGGTTCCAATTTTCAACCTCTTGCTTTGATGAATAGGCATAGAAACCCTTGTTTTGTGCTTGTTTTGATGATGTGATGACGTTATGAGGATGCGATTAGTCGGGCTTGGCAAACCTGAAAACCTGCAACAAGAAACATAGAGAAAAAGTGCAAATATGTATGCAAGCGATGCGAATGCACATGCTTATGCAAAAGACAAAAGAAAGAGGTCAAATTTCGGGTTACGACAACTGCCCCTATTTAATCCGCTTGGATCTAAATGAATGAATTGTGCTAGCGTTTCAATGATTCGAGGTAAAAGAGGATTAAATAAAAGAGTAGCTCGAAAATTTGGCCGACGACGATAAAAGAAGAGATGTAAGTGTAAGGAATATTTGAAGTTTAGAATCTGGCTGACTATCTGCTGAGGGATGAATCAGGCCAGAAGAAAGGGAGTATGTGCGATGCATATGCTATGTATGCTTCAATCTACATGATGCTTGATATCATGCAATACAAAAGTGCAGGTTGAAGTATGGTGCGGCGGTTAGACAGAGATTGTAGCAAAACTAACTTGACATCCTCAGTTGGGAAGAAAACCCAAAAAATACTGATCCTACTGGAGAAAGGCCCCTTAATGGTGACAACTCCCGCTGGGGAAAAACATGAGAAGTCCCAGACTCCTATAATATCACCATTGGTGCTACGAGGAATGAGAGAATCATGACAATCTGACTTTGCTGGGTAATGAAACTAGGAAAATCCTAGTTCCAAGCTTCCACTGACCCTGCTGTGGATGTCCTGATTGTCTCTGTCTGGGGAATTCACAAGGCTCAGGGAATCTTCTTTGCTTGGAGAAGGCGAGGAATCAAGTCGTATCACTGTTGGTGCATAAATGCTAGGAATGATGCGCAGTCCACGCTGGGGAAAAGAATAGCCCAATCTCTGGTTGAAGTACATCATTCGTCCTCTCTAGTGGGAACGTTATGGATCTACTAGGGAAATAGGAAATAACCAACCTTTCCAAAGAACCATAACGGCACCTGCTAGGGAAATGATGGCTCTGTTGAGAAACATCAACTTCTTCAAAGAACCACCATTTGGTCGGTCGGGTGTTAGGCTTACCAATGGATATTACTGATTATCCTGCAGGAATTACAGTAAAATATGCAATGCATAATGCTTTCTCGTTTGGCGTTAGCTTTTTATTGTTCTCAATGCTTTATAGTATTACGTGATCACAAATAATCGTTTATTTTGCAAACAAAATACTGGAAAGAAAATAATTGAGAGATTGAATGATGCAACTTTATTGAATGTGAAAATTTTGTACATAAGATGTGTACAAGGGTGCAAAAATCCTTGATGAGGAAATTTACAGTAAAAATTGAAAAACAAGTATAAATGGCAAAAGGAAATTATGCTTTGCTTTGATTACAACATTGGCTCCCATCCACTGTAAGTCTAGGTTCCAACGCTTTGCTCTAGTTGATGATGATTCGACTGCTCTGTTACCGCCTGAGGTCTAGCTGTGATGAAAAGAGGCTCAAGTGTTCACAGTCAATGCCTTTATCCCTAATTTTTGCCTGGACATGTTTTTTCTATATTTTTTTTTCGTCCACTAGGATACCCTTTTTTACCTAAATCACCCTTTCGGGTTTTCGACTTAGCGGGCTGTTATTATTTTTTTCATTGTCCCTAACTTTTGCATGGACATTTCTTTTTTTGGTCCATCGGGACGTCCAGTTTTGCCTAGATTGTCCTTGTGGATGTCAATCTAGCGGACTCTTATCCATTTTTTTTCAGGCATAATATTTTTTGACTGTATCGGAGTTCACGGGCAATGGCAACTCCCCCCCATCCATTGTGGTGAGAATCAGGGCTCCGCCTGAGAAGGCCTTCTTGACAACAAAGGGTCCTTCGTAATTGGGAGTCCACTTGCCTCGTGAATTTGAGTGAATAGGAGAATATGTCTTGAGCACGAGCTCGTCTTCACTGAATGTTTGAGGGAGGACTTTCTTATCAAAAGCTCGCTTGAGGCATCTCTGATACAATTGACCATGACAAACGGCTGTAAGGCGCTTCTCTTGGATGAGATTCAGCTGGTCGTATCTGGATTGAACCCATTCAGCTTCTCAAAGACCTGCTTCCATGATGACTCTGAGCGACAGAATCTAGACTTCAATGGGTAGAACAACCTCCATACCATATACAAGTGAATACGGAGTTGCCCCAATAGAAGTACAAACTGAAGTTCTATAGCCATGTAGGGCAAAGGGAAGCATTTCATGCCAATCCTTGTATGTCTTGACCATTTTCTAGATAATCCTCTTGATGTTTTTGTTTGCTGCTTCAACGGCGCCATTCATCTTAGGCCGATATGGTGAAGAGTTATGGTGCTCGATCTTAAATTCTTGACACAACTCCTTCATCATGTTATTGTTCAGGTTGCTTGCATTGTCTGTGATAATGTTGCTAGGAATGTCGTAACGACAGATTATCTCTTTCTTGATAAATCTGGCAACCACTTGTCATGTAACGTTTGCGTAAGAAGCAGCCTTAACCCACTTGGTGAAGTAGTCTATAGCAACTAGAATGAATCGATGACCGTTGGAAGCCTTCGGTTCGATCATTCCGATCATATCTATACCCCACATCGAGAATGGCCAAGGTGAAGTCAGAACATTCAATGGAGTAGGAGGCACATGGATCTTGTCTCCGTAAATTTGGCATTTGTGACACCTTTTGGCAAAGTTGTAACAATCTACCTCCATTATTGTCCAATAATACCCAGCCCGAAGGATCTTCTTAGCCATGGAAGGACCTTTAGCATATACCCCCTCGTAGCCCTCATTTATGGACCTTATGATTGTGTTTGCTTCGTTTCTATCCACGCATCTGAGCAACACGGAATCATAATTCCTCTTGTACAGTACACCACCACTTAAGAAGAATTTGGCGTAGAGCTGCCTAAGAGCTTTCTTGTCAGTGATAGAGATACCCTCGGGATATTCCTGTTTTTCCAGATATCTCTTAATGTCATAGAACCAAGGATTGTCATCAGACTCATCCTCGATTGCTAAACAGTGTGTTGGTTCGTTCAAATGATCAATACGGATATAAGGAGCTTCATTCTTCCGCTTGACCTTAAACATGGATGCTAAAGTTGTAAGAGCATCAGCTAATTGATTTTCCTCTCTTAGAATATGATGAAAATTGATCTCATCAAAGTAAGGAATCAATTTAGCTATGTGTTATTGGTAAGGAACCAGCTTGGAATCCCGAGTTACAAAATTCCCTCTGACTTGATCGATGACCAAGGTAGAATCTCCATAGACCTCAAGAATCTTGATTCTCATGTCAATTGCCGCTTCAATACCGTAGATACATGCTTCGTATTCATCCATATTATTGGTGCATGCAAAGCATAATCTAGCGGTGAAGGGAAGATGAAAACTTGTTGGAGAGATGAGGATAGCACCGATTCCACGACCTTTAGAATTGGAGGCACCATCGAACACGAGCATCCATCGCGCCCCTGGTTCGGGTCCTATGTCAGGGTCGGGAGTCTCATAGTCTCTGATGAACAGAACATCCTCATCGGGAAAGTCAAACTTCATCTGTTGATAACCCTCTACAGGTTGATGAGCAAGGTAGTCAGACAAGACACTCCCTTTTATTGCTTTCTGGGTAACATGTTGGATATCATACTCAGTTAACAGCATCAGCCACCGAGAAATCCTTCCAGAGACAGTAGGCTTTTCAAATATGTACTTTAACAGATCCATTCTGGATATCAGTAAAGTAGTATGGCAAATCATGTATTGTCGTAGGCGTCGAGTGGCCCAGACAAGAGCACAACAAGTTTTCTCCAAGAGTGAGTATCTGGTCTCACAATCAGTGAACTTCTTGCTCAGATAGTAAATTGCATGCTCTTTTCTGCCAGTGTCGTCATGTTGACCCAATACACATCCCATTGATTCATCGAGAACGGTAAGATACATGATTAATGGCCTACCAGGAACCGGCGGTACTATGATCTGTGGTTCTTGCAAGTATTGTTTTATTTTGTCGAATGCTTCTTGACAATCATTATTCCATTCAACCGATTGATTTTTTCTTAGTAATTTAAATATCGATTCACAGGTAGCCGTCAAATGGGAAATGAACCTTGAGATGTAATTAAGTCTGCCCAGAAAGCCACGGACTTCTTTTTCTGTTTTGGGAGGCGGCATGTTCTGAATTGCCCAAACCTTGTTAGGATCAACTTCAATGCCCTTCTGACTCACAATAAAGCCCAATAATTTACCAGATCGAACTCCGAAGGTACACTTCGTAGGATTCAACCGTAATCTAAACTTCCGGAGTCTTTCAAACAGTTTCTTCATATGAACCAGTTGATCATCCTCAGTTTTGGACTTAGAAATCATATCGTCCACGTAAACCTCAATCTCTCTATGAATCATATCGTGAAAGAGGGTTGTCATGGCGCGTTGGTATGTTGCCCCTGCATTCTTCAGACCAAATGGCATGACTTTGTAACAATATGTACCCCATGGCATGATGAAAGTAGTCTTTTCCATATCAGCTGGGGACATTTTGATTTGATTATACCCTGAAAACCCATCCATGAACGAAAAGACAGAGTACTGCTCTGTGTTATCCACCAAGACATCAATATGAGGCAAAGGAAAATCATCCTCCGGGCTTGCCTTGTTGAGATCTCGATAATCCACACACATTCTGACTTTACCATATTTCTTTGGAACCGGGACGATATTGGCAATCCATTCAGGATATTCAGAAGTGGCGAGGAACCCAGCATCAAGCTGCTTCTTTACCTCTTCTCTGATTTTGAGTGCCATGTCGGGTCTAGTCCATCTGAGCTTCTGCTTGACATGAGGACATCTGGGCTTTAGTGGCAAGTGATATTCAACGATGTTGGTATCCAACCCAGACATATCTTGATAAGACCAGGCGAAGATATCAACATACTCTTTCAATAACTTGACCAACTCAGAGTGTACATGCTTTGTGAGGGATACGCCAACCTTGACTTCTCTTCAGACCTCAGGAGTACCAAGATTGACAACTTCCACTGGCTCTTTGTGTGGCTGAATCTCGCTATGCTCGTGTTCAAGGAGCCTTGCTAGTTCAGCCGGTAATTCACAATCTTCCTCACCATCTTCTTCGGCTTGGTTAATTGGAATCCCATAATTACAATGGATGTTTTCCATGTTATTATCAATGCTTTTATTAGTTCTGCATGTTTATGAATATGTTTAGAATGAGTTATTTGAAAAGTGAAAATAAAAGAAACTTTTGCCATTTGTTTCTGTGAAAAGGTAAAATAAAGAAAAGAAAATAGAGCATGATTTTGAATACAAAAAAACTTTTATTTATTGATCACGTAATATTGCAAAAGCGTGAGGCCCTTTATAAGCTATCCACTCGTCTCGGGCGGGAACGAGGGAATGAGAAAGTAAAATGCATTACATGTTATTTGGAAAAACCACAGGAATCACGGTAGATGTCCAATTGTTGAGCTTGAAATCCGACGGACACTTGCGCACAAAGCTTGAACTCTGATTGCTAGGACCGACATCATCAATAGTAGCTACGATGTCACCTTGCTGGAAATCCGCTCTACTGAACTTGATCAAATTGCACTGCTTCTGACCAGGTGAGCTAGATTGTTGACCAGGACAGTAACCCAATCCAAAACGATTATGCTTCTCAACCACATCAATCACATGCCCCCAGCCTGGCAAGGCACCTCTCTCAATGGTCTCTTTAGCACTCCTGGCGGATGCTAAAGTCATTTGTGGTGATCTACGTTGATTAGTTGAAGCAGAGCTGACATCTTCGAATTCGAGACACTGGAATGGCACCTCAGCTATGCCTTCCTCGGTCTCGATGTATCGAAAAGATGATAACTCGCTTACAATCAGATCCTCTTCACCACAGATGATGACCAGCTGATCGTCAAACATGAATTTCAATTTCTGATACAAAGTAGAGGTAACTACCCCTGCGGCGTGGATCCATGGATGACCCAATAGGCAACTGTACGCTAGATTAATATCCATCACCTGGAAGGTAATGGTAAATAAATGCGGCCCAACTTTTATGGGTAAATCCACTTCTCCAATGACTTGCCTTCGAGAACCGTCAAAGGCTCTGACGACTAAGGCGCTCGGCCTCATCTCGCTCCCTTCTACCAGTAATTGACTCAATGTGCCCTTAGGCATCACGTTGAGAGAAGAACCGGTATCCACTAGAACACGAGATAAGAGGGTGTCTGTACAGGTGACAGATATGTGTAGTGCTTTCTTGTGGGCATTTCCTTCAGGAGGCAATTCTGATTCATTAAAACCCAAATACCGACTTGCAGGTATGTTAGCTACTACATCATCAAACTCGATGACGGATATATCATGCATAACATGAGCAATGTTTAAAACCTTCAACAAACTTGATCTATGCGTGGGTGAACTCATGAGTAAGGATAAGATCGAGATCCTTGAGGGTGTCTGCCCTAGCTGATCCACAATCTTAAAATCACTCTTCTTGATCAACTTAAGGAACTCTTGATCATCAAGTGTCTCTTTGTTCTTTGAAACATCCTCAGACGGAATAGTATGCACTAGAATGGTAGTAAAAGATGCCCCTTGTTGACCGACAGGGGTTACAGCTGCATGCGTCTCCTTGGGGGGAACAACAGTTGGAACTTGAACAAGCTTTGTGGTAACTTTCAGAGCAAACACCCGTCCACTACGAGTCATACCTCCAGCGGCTGTAATATTCACGATCTTAGATTCAGTAAACCTTATCTCTTGACCTCTAGAAAACACAGTAGATCCATACTTCCAAGGTACCTCATTGGAACTCTGATACGAAAACGGCTTTGGTGGGCAAACCGCGATTGGTTGCACCTTCTTCTGCTTAGGGGATTCCATAGGAACCTTCCTATAGACGATGGTAAATGGTTTGATAGCAGCAACTTCCTCAATAGGCTTAGATCTGGAAAATTGATCTTTACCTCGGTTCATTAGAATCTGGATACAGTCCTTCAGCCTTTGACACTGGTTAGGATTATCGTCACAAATTTGACACTTTCCATGCAACCCTTTCAACAGCCCATGTTCATTCAACCTCTTGAAAACCACGGTCATCAGGGTCTTTACCTCGTCAACATCCATGATCAATTCAACCTTTGAGCTATCTTCAATCATGTTCACTGCAAGTCCACTGTGATTCGGCAACAGATTATTCTGAATATTAGGACCTTCTTCAGTAAAAGTCAGAATATTTTTATCAATGAGTTCCTGAACCTTGGTTTTGAAAACGAAACAATCCTCCGTAGCATGTCCTATGTATCCAGCATGATAAGCACAAGACGCATTCAGATTATGCTTCGGGCCAAATGGAGGAATTGTAGGTGCAATCTGCTTGGGGACAATTGCCCCTTAGTGAACCAAGTAAGGAAACAATTCCGTGTATGACACCAGAATTCTGTCAAAATTTGGACGCTTGCGATTTCCTTGATTGTTGTTGTTCTGACGGTTTTGATTCTGCTGATTTTTGTTATTTTGTTGATTATGTTGCTGATTCTGAGCATTCTGAACTGGTTGTTGCGGATGATACTGATATTGAGGTTGTTGATATTGTGCAGCAGCAATGTACGGATATGGATAATATGGCATAGGAGCCATGGGAGCTTGATACTGAGGAGAAACTTGAGTTGTCACAGCGTTGGCTTCACCTACCTTCTTCTTGGACTGACTGTTCTGAGATTTTCTGGCCTGCTGTTGGGAAGAAGTTCTAGGAATCTTTCCAGTATTCAAACCGTTCTCAATCTGTTCACCAATGGTTACAACATCAGCGAAGTTCGATGAAGAACTACCCACCATTTTCTCATAGTATGATCCTTGCAAGGTACCCATAAATATGTCAACCAACTCATTGTCAGAGAGAGCAGGTCGTACACGAGATGCCATCTCTCGTCTTCTTTGTGCGTACTCTTTGAATGTTTCGGCTGAGCGCTGAGATTGATTCTGCATCTGTAATCTAGTAGGTTCTGGATCAAGATTGTATTTGTATTATTTCACGAATGCTTCAGACAAATCCCTCCAAGTACGAATTTTGTTGCGTTCCAGGCCCATGTACCAATCCAATGAAGCACCAGACAAACTATCTTGAAAACAATGAATAAGCAATTCATCGTTATCAATATGGGATGCCATCTTCCTACAATACATAGTGATGTGACTACGTGGGCAACTCAAACCTTTATACTTTGGCAAGTCAGGTATTTTGAATTTCTGCGGCAACACAACATTTAGAACCAAACATAAGTCCTTGACCTCCAAGCCAAAAGTAGAAAACCCTTCAATAACTCTGATACGGTCTTCCAATAACTTGTAGTCAGCAGGTCTACTCAAATTATTAGGCCTGACAAGAATCTGAGGATTTGGCAGCTGACATGCGGCTGGATCATGCACTTGCGAAGTAGCAAATTAAGAAGGATACACTAAACCTGGATTAACCATCTGACCAGCATTCTGACCCAACTAAACACCAAACGGATAAATCGGAGGAGGCATCACAGCGGCTGAGGATGACGGCCCAAGATAGATCATCCCAAGATGAACATTTTGAACAGCAGTTTGACCAGCTTGAGATGAAACCGGGACAGGAATAGGAGGACCCCTATATACATGCTTTTCTTCATCAGGGATATCAATGTCAGCCAATCCGGCAGTTTGAAGATTCTCATGATCATCACTCACTGCTGGAGGCGGGACTGGAGTTGGCATGCCCCGTGGATATGTAGCAGCATTCCCAGTAGGCATGGATGCAACGAAAGGTTGATATGACATGAAGGCACTACCATTGTTTGTAATCCGAGGAGTGTAATTCGGAGGCATGCCCCAAGGAAAACCAGTGGGCATCTTGTTCACATTAGAATGAACAACATGCTGATTCACAGGCTCAACTGGTACTCCAACCATAGCAGGAGAAGGAACAACAGTAAGAGTAGCTATAACAACAAGAGAAGCCGGCACAACAATTGCATCAGTAACAGTTGCAACAACAGTGGCAGCAGCAGAAGCGTCCCTCTGAGCACGAAGGAGTTCCATAATGACATCCATGTTTGTCTGAAACTGATCCATCCGACCTTGGAATTGAGCCAGAGTTTCCTTGTAAGCAACGTTCTCAGCTTCGAAGTCAGTCATGATTCTGGTTTTGTTTGATCGAGTGAAATACCGATGTCGAGTCGTCGTCTTGCTACAATGCAGAGGGACAAGGATGAGCAACAGTTTCAGATGAAGGGTCGTGCATATGTGTGTAAATGAATGTATGATATGCATGCAAAAATAAAGTTTTAAATTCCAGGAATTCTTAAACTTATATTTGTTGACAATAATCATAAAGCATACAAGTAAAGGAGAAGGATGAAATTGGCAAGCAATTGCAATCATTCATTAATAAAGGAATACAGTACAAGTCGAGTACACATCAAATATCTGCCTTTTGGGCTACAACAAAATCCGCATGGATCCTATCAAAGACCACCCTGCAAATAGATAAGAAACGGAAAACAGCCCAAGGAATCTAGTGTGGCAATACATCAGCATATGCATCCCTCAATTATCCAAGTAGGTCCTCGAGTGCATGCTCAGCAAATCGACCTAGACGACCATGTCTCTCACTCCAATACTTCGCATCCTTCATGAGGTTGTGTAGCAAAGAATGGTTAGGTCCCTGAAGCAGATCCTGAAGAAAGGCCTCATTTAGATCCAAGAGGTTCTGCAGATGACGACTTTGTCGCTCCCAATTAGTACTCTCTGTGTTGAGCTGACTAATCTGCTCTCTGCTCTAATGTGCTTGATCTTGCAGCTTTTGAATCTCACCGAAAACTTTGTCGAGCTTAGCTTGACACTGAGAATAGTCCTTTGCTAACTGATTAGCACGGTCTTGCTCGCTTTGCCACTTTGCCTTGAACTCGGATAACTTCTCTCGAAGCTCTTCAAGTTGCCTTTTGTAACTCAAATCCTCTTGGTAGGCTTGATACTGGATATCGGCTAGTTATCTCTTCTTTGAAGTAAGTCCCTCATAGGTGCTCTTCAAAGCATCACCCACTTTCCTACGCTTGTTCTGTTCAACCTCCACCTCTTTGAGCATGCGCTCACGCTTCTGGCGGAGCTCAATCTGTAGTCTATCCTTCTCGGAAGTGACTCTATCAAGGTTGAGACGAAGATACGTATTCTCCTTCTTCAACTTCTCGATAGTCAGCTTGAGTTGATCGACTTCAGATGGAGGAACAATGGCAAATTCAGGATGCTCGGCATGCATGGAAGGCTCAGGAGAAAATGGCAACAATATCTTTTTGACACGCTCTTTGACCCAAAGTGTGTAAGCTTCCTTGGCTATGCAATTCTTCTTACCCAAATCGGTTCTTCCTTCGAGGTGAATCTGAGTCTAAGCGGCACTGAACCTCTTTAGCAAACCCAAGTCATCAACCCCTTCATGAAAGATGAACTCTTCCACTACCTCAGGATCAGGCTCGGCAACCATAGGATATCCCAACTGTTGGAAAGCAAGTCTCGGATTGTAGTTAATTCCACCTTTTGTACCCAAAAGAGGCACATTGGAGAATTTCCCACAATAAAGAATGATTGAAATGTCATCGAAGACTCGAGAATACCAAGAAATGTCATCAGCAGTAAGGGACATGATTCGTTGAGACCACTTGAGATTACCCTTATTCTCAACAAAGGGACTCTTCTGTGGAAGGTGAGACATAAACCATCGGTACAGCAGAGGAGCACAACAAACAATAGTTCCCTTCTTCTTTTCATTCCTTGAATGAATAGAATGGTAGGTATCGGCAAGAAGCGTCGGAACAGGGTTCTTGGACAAGAAGATACTGATGGCAGCCTGATCTACGAAATCCTCCATATTTCGAAACAAGACAATCCCATATATCAGTAGAGCAAGAACGGTGTTGAAAGCCTTCTAGTTTCCATCCTTAGCAAAGGAAGTGGCCTTGTCAATTAAGAACTTCGAAGCAAACCCTCGAATACCTTTCCCTTTGGTCTTGAGATTATCCTCCACATCCTTCTTACTAATGCAAAGTGCATCAGCAATAAGATGAAACTTCGGACAACCGCTAGTGTAAACATAAGGAACCTGTCTCTTGATCTCAACCCCCAGGATATAAGCATACTCCTCGAGTGTAGGTGCTAGCTGATAATCCTGAAATGTGAAGCACCTAAGCGGCGGGTCATAGAACTGAACCAGAGTATGAATGGCGGTGATGTTGATGTCCGTGTTGAGGATGGATAACAGATTACCATAAGTATCTATGAAAACCCCTCTATGATCTCCAACCAACAAGGATATAAGACCTCTCAAAATACCTAACTTGGGCTCTACGAACTTGTAGTTGAAAATGACTCGACAACCAGTACTCATCTCTATGATAATGTCAACAAAAGATAAGTCTTCGAAGACCTGGAAATGCATATGCAAAATTAGTTTACATGATGAAATGATATGCAACACAACAACAGGAAGCCAACACTGTTTGAACAATCCCATCTGAATAATCCAGATATCTGTGTATAATTCTGTGTCGGTGCAACATAATCTAATGTATGTGCCAGTCTGACGTGTGTGAGAGAACAAGGGTATGAAGTGGCTTGTTTTCCTGCAAAAAAAAAAACCCATCCCCCTCACAGGTGTGATTTAGACACAACAAGGTGGTCCCTATAAAGGTCGCCCAAACCATAGACTCGGAGTGAAAATCCCCGTCGTAGTGAATTCTCACAGGATAGAAGTATTCTCAAACGAATCACGATCTGGGTTGTGGGTCTCGTGATATCCCAACGCGCAAAACGTAGGCCTCACGACTATCCACATTCTAGCCTATGTGTATACTAGGCCCGATGTTAGGACCTTTCTCTCCAATAATATCTACCCATCCCAAGAACAGCAGAAAATAGCAGATATCCAAAATATGCAGCATATGAATATTCAAAGCAGTAAATAAATGCAGTAAATAAACATAACGCTAAAGCATGAAGATAAAGCAAGTAAAGCGCAAAAGATAAACACCCACGCAAGCAAGAAAACAAACAAAACTAGGTGATACCCCAATTTTCCAGAGCAAGGACTCCCCAGTAGAGTCGCCAGCTGAAGATGGCTGGTTTATACCTACGTGAATCGCACACTCAAAGATACAACAGAGTCTCCACCGAACTTTATTTAGTCCCAAAGGACAGGGAAAATATCGATAAAACCCAAGGGGAAGAGAAAAGGGAACGGGGGTCGGTTATGGGAAAGGAAGGTATTAGCACGTAACGCATTCGTCGTACTCAACGGGAACCATTTCACTTGCTTTTAGGCTTGGATGGGTTATCTATCTAAAGGCTTCTAGCTAAAAGAAGGAGAGAGAGAGAAAAGGGGAAAAGAAAGAAAGAAAAGAAAGTGCTCACTAAGGATTGTGGCCCTCATGCCTAAGTACCCTCATAGTGCAATGAGGAAATCAGAATGCCGTAGTGCAGAGAACCAGAGGACAAAAGGAGGAAAGGAGGGGAAAAGGAAGGAAGGGTGGAAGTGTGCTCGCCACGATCATTGCGATCTTGTGCCCACGTATCATACATTCGAAAGAATGTAGAATCAGAGCTTCCGTAGTTCGTGGAACCAAACGGAACAAAAATAAAGACAGAAAGAAATCGGTGTCAAAACCAAGAACCCAAGTTAAAAACACTCTACTGGGGAAGCCAAACAGTACGAGCGAGTGCACAAGAAATAAGAAAGGAACGGGGTCAAAACCAAGAACACAAGAAAGAGAGAAACTCCGCTGGGGACTTTCAAAGAAATGGTGTCAAAACCAAGAAAGTAAAGGGACCAAAGAACAAGAGACTCCATTGGGGAGAAAAGAAAGCAAAGTGACAATGCTGGGGAATAGAGGGTAGTGTAGTGACCATACTGGGGATTAATAGGAAAAGGATTCGGTATGTTAACTGACAAGCAGTGGTTAACCGAAAAGAGGGTAGGAATCTGGTGAGGAAAAGGAGATGGTGTCAACAGACAGACTGTGATGAACCAAAAGGAGAGAGTAATCAACCAAAAGATGGTGTTTGACTCTAAGGAGCTTTCGGTGTATTAACTGATTAACAGTGGTTAACCGAAGGGAGAAAAGATTGAAACTCTATGGGAATAGAGAAGCATTGGATTTAACAGGATAAACTGTGATCAACCAAAAGACGGGTGTAAGACCAAATAAAGGTCGTGACCATAAGGGGATGTTGGTACTGACTGAGCAAACAGTATTTGACCAACAAAGACAGGTATTGAACCAAAAGAAGGCTACTAACCCAAGGGTGCAAGTATTCGAACCAAGAAGAGGTTGCCAACTGCAGGGGGTTCAGTTTTAACAGAAAGAATGTGATTAACCGAAAAGAAAATGAGTGATTAACCTAAGAGAAGGTGATTAACTCAAAAAGAAGTTCAGTATTTTAACAGACAGACTGTGGTTAACTGAAGAAAAGGGTGATTAACCAAGAGAAGGTGATTAACCCAAGAAAACTCAATGTGTTAACAGACGGACTGTGGTTAACTGGGGAGAATGGTAAATTGGTGTTTTAACTGACAGACAGTGATTAACCAAACAAAGGGAGGAGAACCAAAAGAAGGTTACTAACCCCGTGGATTAACGGTTTTAACAGACCGGCTGTGATTAACCGAAGAAAAGGAATTGAGACTCTTCAGGGGAATTGAAAAGCAATGATTCCCCACAAGAAGAAAAGAATATTGAAATAAAGAGAATATGCTAGTGCAAAAGCAGTGATATTAACCAAGAAGGTTGGTGATGGATCAAGGGGAGAGATTGCAAGAGATAATATGTGATCAAAGATCAACTCGAATGAGGAAGAGGATACGCTACCGCCTGGAATTAGAGGTGACTAAGCCAAGCACAGGGTCATTCGTCCCCTACTTGAAGTAGTCAGAATGAGAGTAGGAACTTCCCCTTCTCATTCTTTCTCTAAAAGACAGAGTGTAGTGCAGAAGTTGAAACGGACAACATAACAGCTCCAAGTTGTACCGTGCTCCCGTGTCGCGCGTTGTTCCACCTCATTCGGGGACCAAGCAAGTGTCATACCCCAAATTTTGACCACTAAGATTTCCCATCATTGTGCAAATCATCATCACAATGTGGATGAACCATCATGCCTCATCAAATGCCTCAAGGGTTGTTGAGCATTCACTACAATCAAAATTAGGGTTTCAAGCCCTCTCTGAGTTCTTAGACAAAGGATCAATCAAGAAATAACATGATCTTCAACTTGTCTAACCTCTCAAACATCCACAATGGATCAAAAGGACTCCCACTTCAAGGATTAAGCACAAGGTTGCTCCCTTCTAGGTGGATCAAGTCTCAAGATCGCCGGTATCACCAAATTAGGGTTTTGGTCGACCAGGGCCTCCAGATGAAAAATTTCATCTTGACACAAGCCAAAGATCCAAAACACAACCTAATGTACTCCATGGAACCTCATGGACCCATTCATCATGTCAATTTTGCCTCAGGGGATGCATACATCAAAAATCAGGAATTAGGGTTTCTTGACCTAATTCACCCCTAAGTTGACTTTTGGGACAAATCATGAACCAAGACCTCAAGAGAGGATTTGAGAGTCTCTAATGAACTATATTGATCCATTTGGGGCAATGGATTGATCTAAGAAGCTTGAGCAACAAGTCTCAATTTCATCTGCAACATAATTAGGGTTTCGCGAGGAAAGTCAACTGTAACTTTGACTTTTGACCAGGACATGCTCCCAAGCCCTAGGGCATGCCCCAATATACCCTATGACACCCATGGAACATGTCCATCAAGTTTGATTTAGGTCAAGGACATGATTTCCTGAAGAATTGCACAGTTTAGAATTCATCCGATAAAAAGTCAACTGTGCACAAAAGTCAACTTTGACTTTTTGAGATTTTTCACCAAAATGGATTTTTAACCCTAAAATGATGTTAATGTAAGATTTGAATCATCATTCATCAAGAAAAATCAAGAAAAGTTGGATAACATGTAAAAGGGGTAACCATAAAAACTTAGAAAATTTTCTAAGTTAAAAATAAAGTGACAAGGGTACCAACTTTGAAGGATCATAACTCCTAAACCACAAAGCCATTTTTTCTCATCCAAAAATGGATTTGTAGCCCTCATTACCCTCTACAAAAACTTCAACTAGACCTAAGTCCAATTCATTAAGGATTTTGAGTTATGGAGTGATCAAAATGGCTGAAAAGTGAAAATGTCACTTTTTCCAACACTTAGTGAAATTTTCACTAAGTCAGAATCTGCCTTCACTTTTTACCAAATGTAGAGGGATTTTTCACTTGGATTCAAAAGAGATCAAAACCAAACATGTTTAAACATTTGTTGTATCATGTAAGGGCTTTCCAAAATGGTCAAGAGCATTACCAAATTCAACTTACACCATGAGATATGACATTGGCAAGTTGCCTTGCTGAAATCTGTCAAGGCAAGGCAGAATTTGTAATTTTGCTCGATTTGCCAAAATCAGCCAAATTCAAATGCTCCTATCCACTTGGACACGTCTGAGGATTGAATCTAAAGGGGACAATCACTGAGCCAAGCCTCCAAAGTCCATGGAACAAGAAATAGCATGTTGAACCTAGAATGTCCAAAATAGGGACAAGACTCCAAATTTGGATTGAAGCATTCAATGGAAGCATCAAGGTGGCATGGACTGAGCCATTCTCATCTGAAATCAGTCAAGACTTATCCAAGACCAAGGGAACCAAAGCTCTGTGCCCTAACCTCTAGTCAATGGCTAGAGGAGACTTGCATTTCCATTGGCCAACATTGGCCAAACCTACTTACCAGTTACCATTCACTATTCCTTGCAAAATAAACTTGCTCTACTATAAATAGAGCTCAATTGTGATCAGTTTGAGTACACCAAAGCCATATAATAGATGCTTTCCTCAAAATCTCTTTCTCTTGGCAAAAATGCCTTTCTTAGCAAGGTAGCTATCGGGTTTTGAGTTTGAGAGCTTTTCCAATCAAACCAATCACTCACACACCTCACATACATCATATAGAAGTGATCCAAACACTCACATAACATCTGGAACACTGATTTCACAAAATCACCAGCCAATTGCTCAAGTTCTTGACAGTTTTGCAGTTTAGGTGCCATCTTCAACTCCAAATCATTTCAATCCATTCCAAGCATTCATACACACTCCATGGCACCTAGGGAAGCTATCCAGATTATTGGAACCTAGCTGTAACACCTCCAACACAAATCACGATCACCAGCTGCAAGTGGTAAGCATGAGCTCTTCTAACTCTATGATCCATGTAATTTTTGCTGCACAATAATTTGGCCATGTGTTCATAATCATGCATGGAATGTTTCCCCTCAATTAATTGCATTGTTTGAATCGCGTATCAAAAATCCTAGCCTTCATACAGAAATTAGGGTTCTTGAGGATTTTTCATGATTTCTTGTTATATGTTCAATTTAAATGAAATTAATGGACATAGACGTGATCGTGAGGTTGAGACGAGCATAATGATATGTGGATTGCATGTTATAATCAAGTATTCAGGGAGATTGGATAGAAAATGCAAATCTAAGAATCTCAGAACACGCGCGTGTTCTTCAGCTTGTTCTTGGCGCCATTTTGAATAATTCAAATATTTGAATTTTGTTATTTTATTTAATTGATTCAAAAATTAATTTCTCTCTGAGTTTTAATGATTTTGAGTTGATTCTTTTTTTAATAATTCACAAAAATGTTAAAATATTTTATTTTATCAAAAAATCCCAAAAATATTATTTATATCATATAATTGATATTTTTGCAAAGAATTAATATTTTAATTGTTTTTGACATTTTAAATATTTTTTCTACATTGATTTTGCAACTTTTAATCCTTTCTAATTATTTTGTAGGTCAATACTTAATTTTTGCAGCATTAATCCAAAATCACAATTTGTTTTTCATATGTTAAACAATTTTGATCATTTTAATTGAATTTTTATTCAATTAAATACATTTTTGAAAACAAATTAGGGTTTTTGGATTAATTTAACCCTCATAAATCATTTTCAAAACACTTGGGCCTCTAATAGAGTGTAAGACCCAATCTTTTTTTGACCAAATCATTTTTGGGCCTCAGTGTATTGTATAAGTCCCGATACTGTCAAAAACAAACGGCGCGATCGTCGCCTTTTCAAAATAACCCTTGGGCCTCTCCTTGAGCTATAAGACCCATTCAAAACTTTTGGGCCTCTTGAGAGAGTGTAAGACCCAACCCACTTGTACAGAAATATTTTGGGCCTCATTCGTTGTATAAGTCCCTCTGTACATTTTCAAATAAACGGCATGATCATCGCCTATTCAAAGAATCAATTGGGCCTCTCCTTGAGCTATAAGACCCATTCAAAACATTTTGGGCCTCTATTAGAGTGTAAGACCCAATCCCCTTTTAACCAAAACAGTTTTGGGCCTCACTTATTGTATAAGTCCCTCTGTGTTAAAAGAAAACCTCGGCGCGATCGCCATTTTTAACGAAAAATCATCTGGGCCTACCCTCGTGTTATAAGCCCCACTCTTTTTCTTTAAAACTTTTTGGGCCTCTTGAGAGAGTGTAAGACCCATCCCTTTGTACAGAAAACCATTTTGGGCCACAGTCACTTGTATAAGTCCATCTGTACAAATTCAAACAGTGCGCTCACTGATAAAACCCTGGGCCTCTCCTAGAGCTGTAAGCCCCAAATCTTTCTTTTTCAAAGCACTTTCTCCTTTGATTTTGAATATACCATTGTTTTCAATCTTTCTTTGTTGAACAACTAACCAAACAGCATGGAAGCTCTACAACAGAGTAAGCGTTTATACGCTTTCATTTACCGCTTTCATATACATATAACTGTATTGTTGGGCTGTTTCACTGTAAGTCTTCTTTCATAAACTCATATTGACTGTGTAATAATAGTATAGATATTTAGAGTTTCCCCGGCAACTATGTCTAGAACTAAGTGACGCCGTTTCGTTTATTCGTAGAAATAGACAACTAGATCCCCAATAGGATCACCAGATACAGTCTTCTCTTCGGCTGTCCTCATTAGGAATTGTCAAGAAACTCTACTCCCAGAGATGAATGTATTCTCCGTGAATGGCATCTTTGAGTTTCTTCCAAATTCTCGTACTTTCCTGACTTTGATCTATTCTCGGCGAATAGCATTGCCTTGAATTTCTCGGGATTTGGGGACCCATCGGCTTCTTAAAAAGCATCGGCCTCCTCTTGGGCATCGTACAAGGACCCACAGGCTTCCTAAAAGCAACCCCGCCTCCTCTTGGGCTTAGTACAAGGACCCTACGGCTTCTTAGAAGTATTCATAGCCTCCTCTTAGGCTTCGTATAATGATCTCTTCCTCCGGGAATGATAGCCTTCTCTTGGGCTTCGTACAAGGACCTGTTGGCTTCTTAAAAGTTTCCAACCTCCTCTTGGGCTTCATACAAATTGTCCCGACGACCTCCTAGAGGTATAGGAACAGAACTTAGTCATCTGCATAGAACAATCCTTTCAAAGAGTCTACTACTGTTTCTCAAAGCATAGTACAAAAGATGAAACTCTAGACTTGGACAGTCTAAACTTCCTTGAGTCTCAAAGACATTCTCAAGTGTCCCCTTCGTTAAATAGGAAGGAAACTCGCAGACTCGGACAGTCTCAATACCCTTTGGATTTCCCGCTTCCTTAAAGAACATGAATAACCCAGATCCTTGAATCAAATCCCTGAGTACAGTGTTGCTCATATAAGAACTGATTTTCTCTTTCAAAATCAGTATACTGGACCTGTCACTCAACTGAAACAGTCACCCTAGCCTCCTCTTGGGCTTTGTACAATGATTCTCCCCAGCGGAGTCAAACAACGTTTAGCCTCTCTCTCAGGCTTTGTACGAGACACATAAAAGACTCCCTCGTTGAGTCAATCACCCCTTTCGCCTCCATCTCGGGCTTTATACGAGATACAAAAAGGTTCTTATTGAGCCAAACAAGCAACAGCCTCCATCTCGGGCTTCATACGAGATACAAAAAAAACTCCCTTGTTGAATCAAATAGCCTCCATCTCGGGCTTTATAGGAGATGCCAAAAGATTCCATCGTTGAGTCAAAACCTTTTAGCCTCTCTCGCGGGCTTTGTACGAGACACATAATAGCCTCCTCTTAGGCTTTGTATAAGAAAACCACTGGTTAATCCAATTAACCTTTTAGCATCAAAGTTGTGCCTCGTTCACAGTACACAAACATCAACAACTCCTTCCTCTTCATCTAATCGCTGTAAGCGGCAAGCCTCTGGGTCATCTACATCCATGCCATTGTCCCTCTTTTAGCATGAGCAATTCCTAAGGAAAGACAACATTGCTTTACACTGAGTTAAAGTCTTCTCCTTCAGGTTGGAACTCCCCTATAAAGGAAATTATGGCATTGTCGGATTCACAAATCCCGGTTAAAGTAATTCTCCTTTATAAAACAGTTGTGACATACAACCCCCTCTTTAGAGATGACAAATCCTCTCTAAAGTTGAGACCTTCAGCTTCAAATCTTGGGCTTTGAACAAGATACAAATCACCTTTAGCTTCATATCTTGGGCTTTGAACAAGATACAAACCACCTTTCGCTTCACGTCTTGGGCTTTGAACAAGACACCAAAAACAACCATTTCCTCCCATAGAATAGGAGGAACTACGAACGCTCTGATTTCCCTATTTCGGTAAACGGGAATACGTAGGCATAAGATCGAAAGAAAAGATCTTAGCGAGCACAATCAACAAAAAAACCAAATCCTATATCTCCATCAATCAAAAGCAGTAATTCAAAAACATCAGTCCTAACATCCTAATCCTTGTTCCCCGCCAGAAACCTTCTGCCTAGATAAAAACCAGTATTGGCGAAAATACAAATAACCAGTACAAAGGCCCCCCACATTGATAGCATCTGTAACCTAACAGACCGCTGTTTAAACTCAGTATGCAAAGCAGGGTTAATTGGAGACATCTATTTCCCTTCCTTCATCAGCTTTAATAGGATAAAAAATGAATCGACCTGTAGTTTTAAGCTCAACCGCAGAGAGCGACCAACACTTAAGAACCGCGTCCAAAATCGCTCGCTACAGAAAAAATGGCGCCCACCATGGGGCCGATTCTTTCTTTATTACAATTTAAACCTTGGGTAAGTCGTTTTCATGGCGATGGCCGCCAACAGAAAAATGGCGCCCACCGTGGGGCATGTCCTTCAAAGTTAGGTCTAGGCACGGTCTTCCTTTTCACCTCTTGTGTGAATACCACAGATTGGGGCTTCCGTCGGGGAACCCATTTTCTGTCAGGAACTTAGGATTCTTAGCTTCATAGGTCTAGGATGATTAGGACAAATATATATACTGCTTTTCCTAATTGCTATACATGTTTATTGTTCTGCTAATGGGAATGCGGGTGATACCGTATGTGGAAAGATTGAGTATACACTTAAGATAAGTGATGGCGACGGGGTCGACCATCTACCTCAGTGGAGGCTGACCAACGCAACCCATTCTCTCACCTAGACAATGGGCCGGTTGTTAAGTCTGAGAAGCTGAGGAGCCAAACCCTTTCGTAGTGCGGAAACTATCAGAAATAGTTGTTACGCGATACTACCCTCATTTGAGGCTGGTGATCTATTCTCGGTGAATGGCACTTACTCTAAGATTGCTCTACAACTCGCTGGCGATCCGCTTGTTGTTTTGCTTTCCTGGGAGGAGCTAATGATAATGAGTACAGGTACAAAAATCACCTTAGTATAAACCTTTGGGGATGGGTAGAGCCTTGACTTCATGACAACGACCCTTTGACCCCGTGTTTTTTCTATGTTTTTGTGTGCTGCATTCATGCATTCATTTAAAAAACATTAAAACATTCAAAAAATCTTCTCTTCTAGTCTCTCTATTCTTTCAAAATAAACTAAGACTGTGATTGCAAATATCAGAGAAAAGGATTGCACTAATGGATTTTGGTAGAAGGAGAACTCACCAGTATACCTTCAAGGTTCCAAAACTAGAGGATTTGAGAAGGTTAGCGAGGATGATCACTAACCCAGAGGCTTTCAGAGCCAAGCACGGAGGTTTGCTACCACTATTAAGAGTCCATATGATTGAGGGAATCATGGATGCGCTCATTCAGTTTTATGATTCGGTTTATCACTATTTCACATTCCCGGATTACCAGCTTGCACCAATGCTGGAGGAGTATTCTCACCTGATCGATCTACACATTACGGATCGAGCTCCATTTTCTGGACTGGAAGAAATTCCAAAGAATCAAACTATTGCAAGAGCAATTCATTTGGACGAGTCTGAGGTCAGGGCTCACATGACCGCTAAGGGTGGCATCCAAGGTTTGCCGGCCCAGTTTTTGACAAAGAAAGCCCTGTACTTCGCCAGTATAGGAAACGTGACTGCTTTTGAAAGCATCTTTGTCTTGCTCACCTACGGGTTATTTTTGTTTCCTAACATCAATAACTTCGTCGATATTAACTCCATTAAGGTTTTTCTCATTGGAAGTCCTGTGCCGACTTTGCTCGCAGATGCGTATCATTCTGTACACTTGGGAAATTTGTACAGCGGAGGGGAGATCACATGCTGTGTACCTTTGCTTTACAAATGGTTTATCTCTCACTTGCCCAAGTCTGCTGCTTTCTGGGATTGCAAGAGTGCCTTACGTTGATCGCAGAAGATCATGTCTCTTACCAACTCTGATATAGATTGGTGTAATAGGATTTATGAGGGAATCAGGATCATTTACCGTTGTGGAAACTTCCCCAACGTACCCCTTATAGGAACTAAAGGAGGAATCAACTACCATCCGGTATTGGTTCGCCGTCAATTTGGATACCCGATGAGACACATCCCACCGGGTGTTCATCTGGAAGGTCTTTTCTTCAAAGAAGGAGAAAACGACAGAGCAATAAAGATGGAAATGGTGCACGCTTAGAAGCATGTTCATAAGAAAGGACGAGAGTCTCTAGGAAAACTGGACTGTGTCTCGGTGGAGCCTTATCTCCATTGGGTACAAACTAGAGCTCTCAAGCTAAAGATGCCTTATCCTCGTTACGAAATTCTTCCGCCGAGGGAATCTGTCATGTACTTCATGACGGAAACTGAAAAGCTTCAGGTTACTCTCAACAAAATTCAAAAGGAGAGAAGGTCTTGGAAGAACAAGTACCGCACCTTCGACATAGAGTGCATCAAAATACAGCAATTACTAAAAGAGAAAGACGCTCTGATTGAAATTTTGGAGCAACATACTGTAGATAATCAAGATGACCAAAGGAATTTGCTCGCTCCTTTCACTTGGCAAAGGAATGACAGCCCGACAACGGCCCAAGAGCCCCGGTTAAAGAAAAGGAAGATACCAGAATCAGCACCTGATTTCTCTTCAGAGAGGACTCAGGACCCATTAGTTTAGGTTTCTGTTTCTGCACCTTGTAATCTACTGTATTTCCATTTCTGTAATCTTTTGAATTTCACTAAAAAAGGGTTTCCCCACCGTTTGATATTTGCAATCTAATTGTCGAAGTTTATTTTGATTAAACCAAAAAAAAAAACAATTAATATAATCATTGCATTCATCATTCTCACATCGCGTATTCTTCTTCCCTACGAATCTCATGTTTGTGTCTTGATTCTAGAGTCAAACTGTCTCATTCGTATAATACTCGGGCCAATCGTTAGAAAAGGATGGATGATCTTGAGGAAGAAAATAGAGAGTTGAAAGAAGAGATCGACGCTCTGAGAGAGGATATAAGAAAGCTTCGTAACGACATGCAAGCCATGGCAGAAGCTCAGCTACAAAGAACTGTGATCTCAGAGATCACCTCAACGCCCGTAGTGGAGAGGTATGATCCTAGGTATCAGATACCGAAAGATCGTCCTTGGGGCATGCCTGTTAACTATATCCTGGAAGGATATGTTCCGCCGATCACTGAGGATCAGGGAATCACAACAGAAGCCGCTGGGCCTGAAGGTTACAAACTTCGGGAAAGCGAAGATGCCAGGGGCATGTTGAAGACTCCTGAAGGTTACAAACTTCAGGAAACGCCAAGACTCACTGCCGTAGTCATGGTACCACCCCCTGTGGTGCACACTGTCCCAGAAGGACAGATTCCACCAACACCTTCTGGTAAGAAGGAAACTATGTTTGACATAATGGATGAATTCCAGGAACAATTCTTGGAAATGCAGAAGGAACTGCAGGCCATTCGTGGTCAGGATTTATTTGGAAAGGACGCCGCAGATCTCTGCTTGGTCCCAAATGTGAAAGTCCCGCACAAGTTCCAAGTGCCCGACTTTGAAAAATATAAGGGTAACTCTTGCCCTCAAAGCCATCTGGTGATGTACGCTCGGCGGATGTCAGCCCAGACGGAGAATCAGGACCTACTGATTCACTACTTTCCGGATAGTTTAACCGGTGCCGCACTCAAATGGTACATGGGTTTAAACCTTGCTATGATTAGTACATTCAGAGATCTTGGTACCGCCTTCGTCCAACAATACAAATACAATTTGGACATGGCACCCGACAGAGATCAACTCAGATCGATGTCGCAAAAGGACAAGGAAACCTTTAAGGAGTATGCTCAAAGGTGGCGTGAAATTGCCGCTCAAATTTGTCCACCTCTTGAGGAAAAAGAGATGACAAAGATCTTCTTAAAGACCTTAAGCTCATTTTACTATGACCGAATGGTTGCCAGTGCGCCCAGTGATTTCACCGAAATGGTCGGCATGGGTGTACATCTTGAGGAAGCCGTCTGAGAAGGACGTTTGGTAAAAGACACTGGATCGACGAGCGGTACTAAAAAATACGGTAGTGCTCTCCCTAAGAAAAAAGAGCAAGATATTGGGAATATCTCTCTCGAAAAGCAAAGGCGACGTTATCAACCGGTAGCAGCTGTGACTCCTGCTATCAACCCTGCGTCTATTCCTACATATCAACCTCAGGTTGCGCAGAGCCAACCTGACCAGCAAAGGACACAACAGCCTCTTCAGCAGGCTCGTCCTCCATATAACAACAACCGTACAACACGGCCACAAGATTTGATCCTATACCCATGACGTATGCAGAACTGTTTCCATTACTACTGGCTAAGGGGCAGATTTAGACTAAATCTCCTCTTACAGTACCGGAAAATACGCCTTTTTGGTCTAAGATGGATCAAACTTGCCCTTATCATCAAGGAGGTTCAGGGCATAACATAGAGACTTGTCTCAATTTCAAGTCCGACGTACAAAAGCTTGTTAGGAGCGGGGTCTTATCCTTCAAGGATACGAATCCTAATGTTCTCACGAATCCTCTACCTCAACACGAGAAGGCTGCAGTCAATTTGATAGAAGGAGAGACTAACGATGTCTATCAAATTCACGATGTACTCTTGTTGTAAACCAATTTGGTCAAGATGCATAGGAGACAGAGTGGATATGGCCATGTGCCACCTCATAATTATCATCAGTGTGATATCTTCTCTAAAGACAATCAAGGATGTTCGGTAGTGCAAGCAGCTCTACAGGAAGAAATGGATCTCGGATGGATCCAGGAGCACCGAGTTCGTGGAGTTAACATGGTATACATGAATTCTAACGTCATTCAGAACCACGACATCCGTGCAATGAATGTCAACTTGGTGGCGATGCACTCAAGGCAAAGCCAGTATCATAATCTGCCGCGGCACGATTACAGTTCTTGTCTGATTTGCTCGGTAAACAAACAGGGATGCTCTTTCATACAAGAGGCCCTCCAACGTCAGATGGATCTTGGATGGATCCAAGACTACCATGATAAGAACTCCTATCAAATCAACATGGTTCAGATCTTCGATATTTGCGTAATGAATACCAACCTGGTAGAGTTACATGCTGAACAGGTCCGACTCAGATTCTTAATATCACATTACTATCAAAGCTGTAAAGCAGGTTGCGAAAACGATCGAGGTTGTACCCTTGTCCAGGAGGCACTTCAGCACTTGTTAAATCATTGGTGGATGCCAATCTACATGGATGAAGATACTCAGCAGATTAGTATCAGTAATAGAAACCCCACTCGGCGTCAGAGTTAGGATGTCTGATCAGTGGAAGCTAACCTAGTGAGGTTACATTGTATTCAAAGTGTGCATGGCCATGTGCCACCACACAACTATGACAATTGTAGCATCTGTTCGAAAAGTAATCAAGGGTGTTACCTTGTGAGAGCAGCTCTTCAGGGTCAGGTCGATCGTGGAGAAATTCGTCCCTATTTGGGTTCTGGACCCATCAACTGGTCGCCGAACTACCTTGCCGAGCAAGTTGAGGATGTTGTCACGATCTCTGGTCATCACAGGACCAGGGATGTTTTTGCCATTATTCCTCTACTTGACGAATCTAAAGTTCCCAACCAGGAACGAATCGAGATTACTTATGATGGTCAGAAAAATCAGAAGGCTCCTGTAGTCATCTATCTACTAGGACCGCTACCGTATGAATCAGCTAAGGTGATCCCTTACAAATACGGTGCAACAATAATTGAAAATGGAAAGGAAATTCCATTACCCTCCATTGTGAACATTGCAGACATCAGTCGAGTAACACAGAGTGGTAGAATCTTCAACCGAGGGGTTGGGGAACTTAACAAGGAAAAGGAACTTTAGACAGAAGCTCCCGATCCCCCAGTCGGTCAATCAAGTAATCCCGACCTTTCGAAAAATAATGATGAGATGCTAAAGCTTATCCAAAGGAGTGAATATAACATTGTCGATCAACTGTTACAAACTCCTTCAAAGATCTCGGTGTTATCACTGTTACTTAGTTCAGAAGCCCACAGGGAGGCTCTACAGAAAGTCTTGGAGCAAGCCTTTGTGGAACAGGATGTAACAATTAGACAGTTCGATAGCATTGTCTCTAACATCACTTCCTGCAACAATTTGGGATTTAGTGATGAAGAATTACCTGAAGAGGGTCGTCGTCATAACATGGCGCTCAATATCACAGTTAACTGCCAGGACGATGCTTTAGCCAGCGTACTGGTAGACACAGGGTCAGCCCTGAATGTTATGCCAAAGTGCACTTTGATGCAATTATCATTCAAAGGTCCTCCGATGAGAATCAGCGAGGTCGTCGTCAAAGCATTCGACGGATCCAGAAAAACGGTTATCGGCGAAGTTGATCTTCCCATAACTATCGGTCCTCACACTTTCCAAGTCACTTTCAAGGTCATGGATATCCGGGCAACATACAGTTGTTTATTAGGAAGACCTTGGAAACATCAGGCTGGAGCGGTCACTTCGACCCTCCACCAAAAGCTAAAGTTCGTCAAGAACGATCAACTTGTCACGATTTGTGGGGAACAAGCCTTGCTTGTAAGCAACTTGTCATCATCTACTGGTATAAAACCCGAGGAGGTTATTGGAACTCAGTTCTAAGCATTGTCGGTGAGCAAGGACAATCAATCCCAAGGAGGAACCTCGATTTCCTCATACAAAGATGCTATCAAAGCGGTCTAGAGTACCGACACAACTGGATGGGGACAGCTTGTCATTCCTATTGACAATAAAACAAAGAAGGGTCTTGGTTTTTCTGTAACCTGTACCCAGACAGCTACTAAAGATGAAAGTTGTCATCCTCTTCAAAACTTCTTCCACAGTGGAGGTTTCCTTCACCCAGTGTCTCAAGCGGTTCATGCTATCAATGAGGAAGATCCCTCTGACACGGATGAAGAATGGAAGTCCTATTTGATTGAGGACGGTTATATGTCTCAGGAAGAGGTGCCTATACCATTTTGTTATCCCGCACAGAGTCCGAGGTTTATACCAAGGTCAGATGTCGAAATGATATACGGAGATTGTGATCCGGAAGGATGCCGTGCTCCGCCAAATTCATTAGAGGAGGACACTCTGATGAAAGACAACTTTGACTATAATTACTATGGCCCAATGGATGGTCTGCCAATGTGGCAGCCTTACCCAGGAAACTTGGGGCAAGAGGGTCAGCCGAACAATGAAAATCAGCTGACCGTCATTGAACAGAATACCTGCGTCCCCACCATGTCATGGGAGCAACACTCAGGTCATTCAGAAACTACTCAACATGAAGATGAATTTGCAACGTTTGTAGGACTTGAATTCATCAACTATGCTTTTCCCGAGGTCAACGTCATCGAGAGAAATGACTCCTCTAGTTCGAAAGAAGTGTGGGACACCTTGGGACAACCGAGTGGAAAATATGACTATATGGTCAAGTACACCGCTCCCGGAAGCTCTCGTATCAGGCTCGAAGACATCCAGCCAACTGGATGGGGAGATACAGCTGAGAGCACAAATACTATGCAAGATGCAACTGAGGAATTCTTCTACGACAACTCTGCCTGGGAAACAGATTCCAATGATCCTGCTCCACCAGAAATCAGCATCATTTCTGAAGACAAATCAAGGAAGGTGCCAGAATTTGTGATTCACCGAGGAGCTCGCCGCCAATGGGTTGCCGTCGAGGTTCCGAAGGTCGTTCATCAGTCAAAGTAATTGCCATCTTTAACCTTTCACCCTGCCCAGGTGAAACGGATGTTTTGATAGGGCTCGCTTTCTGTAAATTTCCCTCTTCGCTTTGCCCAAAGCGACAGAGTTTTGTTTTATAGGGTTATAGTTTCAAGATTCGACTTGTTCATTAATAAAATAACGTCGTTATGTAATTTCCGCATTAATTGTTGTTTTCTCTTTTTGCTTTTTCAAAGAAAATGGTAATCCTAAAAAACAAAACTATGAAAAACAAGCAGTAAAATAAATACACTGCACACACTTGCATCTTTCTCTACCTCTTCTAAACACGAATCATCACGTCATGCAGATTGCTTATTTTAAACCCAGTTGAAACATACGATCCGATGCCTTCTCCCAACTTTGAGTTCCCGGTATTCGAGGCTGAAGAAGAAAATGATGACAAAATTCCAGAAGAGATCTCTCGACTACTCAGACAAGAGGAAAGGTCCATTGAACCTCACAAAGAACCGTTGGAAACGGTAAACTTGGGTTCAGAGCAAGAGAGAAAAGAAATCAGGATTGGGGCACTGCTCAGTCCAACTGCCAGAGAGGGTTTGATAAAGCTTCTCAGAGAATTTCCCAATGTATTCGCTTGGTCTTATCAGGATATGCCAGGGTTGGATACCAGCATCGTGGAACATCACTTACCGTTAAGATCGGAATGTCCACCAGTAAAGCAAAGGTTGAGACATACTCACCCGGACATGGCCATCAAAATCAAAGAGGAGGTACAAAAACAGATTGACGTGGGTTTCCTCGCTACATCTGAATATCCTCAATGGTTAGCCAACATCGTACCCGTTCCCAAAAAGGACGGAAAGGTCAGAATGTGTGTAGACTACAGAGATCTGAACAAGGCAAGTCCAAAGGACGACTTTCCTTTACCACACATTGACATGCTGGTAGACAGCACAGCAAAGTTCAAAGTATTCTCCTTCATGGATGGAATCTCGGGCTATAACCAGATCAAAATGGCGCCGAAAGACATGGAGAAAACTTCGTTCATTACCCCATGGGGTACCTTTTGTTACAAGGTAATGCCATTCGGTTTGAAGAACGCCGGGGAAACCTATCAAAGGGCCATGACTACTCTGTTTCATGACATGATACATAAGGAAATCGAGGTATATGTCGATGATATGATTGCAAAATCAAAAACAGAGAGCGAGCACGTTGAACATCTGTCAAAATTGTTCGAACGTTTGAGAAAATTCAAGCTCCGCTTGAATCCCAACAAGTGCACCTTCGGTGCCCGTTCAGGGAAACTACTAGGGTTCATCGTCAGCCAGAAAGGAATTGAGGTTGATCCTGACAAGGTCAAGGCCATTCAAGAAATGCCTTCTCCGAAAACTGAAAAACAAGTCAGAGGATTCTTGGGACGTTTAAACTACATCTCCAGATTCATATTCCTTATGACCGCCACATGTGCGCCGATTTTCAAATTACTGAAAAAGAACAAGGATTGCGTTTGGTCAGAAGATTGCCAAACCGCCTTCGACAGTATCAAGGAATACCTGTTGAATCCGCCGATTCTATCACCTCCAGTGGAAGGAAGACCACTGATCATTTACCTCACAGTTCTAGAGGACTCGATGGGATGTGTACTTGGCCAACAAGACGAAACCAAAAGGAAAGAGTCTGTCATTTACTATCTAAGCAAGAAATTCACCGACTGCGAGGCTCGGTACACGATGCTTGAGAAAACTTGTTGCGCTTTGGCTTGGGCAGCCAAACATCTTCACCAGTACATGATTCGTCATACTACTTGGTTGGTCTCCGAAATGGATCCAATCAAGTACGTTTTTGAAAAACCTGCTCTCACGGGAAGAATTGCCCGTTGGCAGATGTTGTTATCAGAATATGACATAGAGTACCACACTCAGAAAGCCGTTAAGGGAAGTATTTTAGCCAATCATTTGGCTCATCAACCGATTGACGATCAAGAATCAACCGGGTTTGACTTCCCAGACGAAGATGTCATGTATCTAAAAATGAAAGATTGCGATGAACTGTTACCCAATGAAGGGCCAGAACCAGGTTCCCAATGGGGACTTATCTTTGACGGAGCAGTTAATCATTACGGAAACGGAATTGGGGCAATCATTGTTACCCCTCAGGGTACCCACATTCCTTTCACTGCTCGACTTACGTTCAAATGTACGAACAACGAGGCCGAATACGAAGCTTGTATTATGGGTCTCAAAGAAGCAATTGATTTAAGGATCAAAAACTTGGACGTATATGGCGACTCAGCCTTGGTTATCAATCAGATAAAAGGAGATTGGAACACATACCAATCAGGATTGATTCCTTACAGGGACTACGCAAGAAGGTTGCTACCTTTCTTCAACAGAGTTGAGTTTCATCACATCCCTCGTGAGGAGAATCACATGGCTGATGCTTTAGCCACTATCTCTTCCATGATTAGTGTAGATCAATGGAATGACATACCTAAAATCGACATAATGCGCCTTGAACGGCCCGCTTACATCTTCACGATTGAAGTAGTCATAGATGACAGACCTTGGTATCACGATATCAAATGCTTCCTTCAGAAACAAGAGTACCCATCTGGGGCACTCAGAAAAGACAGGAAAACCCTCGTAAGATTGGCTGGAAACTTCTTCCTGAGTGGTGAAACTCTTTATAAGAGAAATTTTGACATGGTCTTGCTCCGATGCGTCGACAGACCAGAAGCAGACATGCTTATGGAAGAAATTCATGAAGGATCCTTTGGCACTCATGCCAACGGACACACAATGGCGAGAAAAATTCTGAGAGCAGGGTACTATTGGTTGACCATGGAATCCGACTGCTACAAGTACATGAGGAGGTATCACAAGTGTCAGATATACTCTGACAAAATTCATGTACCGCCATCACATCTCAAAGTTCTCTCTTCCCCGTGGCCTTTTTCCATATGGTGAATTGACATGATCAGCTTGATCGAACCTAAGGCTTCAAACAGACATCGGTTCATCCTGGTAGCCATTGATTACTTCACCAAGTGGGTCGAAGCAGCATCATACTCTAATGTAACCCGATAAGTGGTGGTCCAATTTATCAAAAACAATATCATCTGCCGTTATGGTGTTCCAAACGAGATCATTACTGATAATGGATCTAACTTGAAAAATAAGATGATGAAAAAGTTGTGTGCAGAGTTCAAAATCGAACACCATAACTCATCTCCCTACCGACCAAAGATGAACGGAGCGGTAGAAGCGGCTAACAAGAACATCAAGAAGATCGTTCAAAAGATGGTTGTAACCTACAAAGACTGGCACGAGATGCTACCCTTTGCTCTTCACGGTTATCGCATATCTGTTTGCACTCTAACAGGGGCTACCCCTTTCTCTCTAGTGTATGGCATGGAGGAAGTTCTCCCCATAGAAGTAGAGATCCCATCAATCCGAGTACTGATGGAAGCTAAGCTCACTGAAGCTGAATGGTGTCAAAGTCGACACGACGAATTAAACCTGATCGAAGAGAAACGAATCACGGCACTATGCCACGGTCAGTTGTATCAGCAGAGAATGAAGAAGGTGTTCGACAAAAAGGTCCGACCTCATGTCTTCAGAAAAGGGGACCTCGTGCTCAAGAAGATACAATCTTTTCTCACTGATTCCCGGGGCAAGTGGACTCCGAATTATGATGGCCCCTATGTGGTCAGAAAAGCTTTCTCAGGCGGCGCCTTGAGACTTGCAACCATGGACGGAGAGGAATTTGCCTACCCCACGAATGTTGATGTAGTCAAGAAATACTTCGCCTAAACTATAAAAAAAAAGTCTCGGTGGATTGAAAACCCGAAAGGGCGGTCCAGGCAAAAGTTAGAGACATATAAAAAAATCATCCCGATGGATTGGAAACATCATAGTACAATCTAGGAAAAAAATAGGGATAATGGCAAGTAACTATGTTCAACAGAGGCAAGTCCCTCAGCAGCAGCAGTTACATCATCCATCAGAGGAAAACTCCAGTCAAGGTCATCTTCGACAGAAGCTCAAGATGCCCCCGAATTCAAAGTTGGTAGAAGGATAGTGGTCGTTATGTTTCAACGTAGTCCTTTTCCCTGTAAATTACCATTTTCAAACTTTGTATATACTCTTTGGAATCACGCGTTTGGCTGATCTCCATCATATCAATAAAATTTGAGCCCTTGTGCTTTTGTTTGCAGTTCTTATTTGTTTTAGCTTTACAGAACGACGTTGTTAACATGACTAACGACTCTTGAAATAAAACAAAAATAAATTTACTTGGTAAAACTTTTTCTGCTTTTAAAATAAAGATGGCAATTTCTTTTGACTATTGAACATCAAAAGAACATCAATCGCTTCTCCAGAAGTAAGCAAACTTCAAAGTGCAGAATCAAAGTGCTCCTTCTAACCCAGTACGCCTGAATGAAGGGATCAACTGTGTCAGAGACCTTGTTTCGTCTAACACCCCTCGGCCGAGTTCTTATCTCCTAAGCCCGATCAACGGTATTCCCCGCAGGGACTATCTCTCCTAAGCAAGGTGGAATTGCTATCTTGAACCAGCGATATCTCTACACGTCCCGCAATGGCCGAGTATCCAATCATGTTCATCTTTTAGTTTGTGTGTCGCGTCAGTTTTGTCAGCATAGACATACATGCATTATTGATTTGCATTCGCATTCATATTGCATCAATATCACTCTAGTCGGTCTTGTCCCCTAGTGATAAAAGTTCTCTCAATCGAGTTGTCAACCCTTTCCTCGTCAGGAAGTGCGGCGTCTGAACAATCTCTCTCCTCCAGTTTATTTTTGGAATGAAGTTGGCTCCTCGACCACTTTGATAACTTGAACCTCTGAAAGACCAGAGGAACCTTCAGTCAGCATCACTCTTCGCCATTGAAGATGATATCCTTGCTTTCCTGGATTAAAGAAAAATCCCCCAGAGAAAGCCTCCTAAGCAGGGATTTGGCAGTACAGCTGCCATTCTCTGAAAAGATCGCTGATGAAAAGGTCATCGGCACCTCAAAATTGGATCCCATCATATGGCATTTCTCCGGAAAGATCCCGAGAAAAGTATGATGTAAGCCCACAAACGAAAACAGTCTCTCAAGAGACTCGCTTTCCCCAGTAGAATCGATAAATGGCGTCTCCAACAGAGAAGTTTTTGCAACTCTACAACTCAGACGACTGGGTTCTCCAACAAGTCTAACATCATTTTTTTCCCATCAAATGGCATCTCCCCAGGAAAATTCGGCGAGAAGTTTGAGGGAAATCGCTACGAATAGCGTCCCTTGTCAAAAAGTTTATTGACAAAAGAAACTAAGACCAGTTCCTTGGTAGGAAACCAGGATCGAGGGGAAGTTTATTTCAGCAACTGAGACCAGTTCCTTGGTAGGAAACCAGGATCGAGGGGAAATTTATTTCAGCAACTGAGACCAGTTCCTTGGTTGAAGACCAGGATCGAGGGGAAGATGAATGCGCAAGCTACCATTCATAACCACCATCAAAATTTCGGGTATTCCGATATTTAATCCTCTAGCACCCCGAATGCCCGAATACCTTCGTCATTCACACCTTCGGGTCCAAGAAGATTAAATAGGGGCATCTGTCATACCCCAAATTTTGACCACTAAGATTTCCCATTATTTTGCAAATCATCATCACAATGTGGATGAACCATCATGCCTCATCAAATGCCTCAAGGGTTGTTGAGCATTCACTACAATCAAAATTAGGGTTTTAAGCCCTCTCTGAGTTCTTAGACAAAGGATCAATCAAGAAATGACATGATATTCAACTTGTTTAACCTCTCAAACATCCACAATGGATCAAAAGGACTCCCACTTCAAGGATTAAGCACAAGGTTGCTCCCTTCTAGGTGGATCAAGTCTCAAGATCGCCGGTATCACCAAACTAGGGTTTTGGTCGACCAGGGCCTCCAGATGAAAAATTTCATCTGGACACAAGCCAAAGATCCAAAACACAACCTAATGTACTCCATGGAACCTTATGGACCCATTCATCAAGTCAATTTTGCCTTAGGGGATGCATACATCAAAAATCAGGAATTAGGGTTTCTTGACCTAATTCACCCCTAAGTTGACTTTTGGGACAAATCATGAACCAAGACCTCAAGAGATGATTTGAGGGTCTCTAATGAACTATATTGATCCATTTGGGACAATGGATTGATCTAAGAAGCTTGAGCAACAAGTCTCAATTTCATCTGCACCACAATTAGGGTTTCGCGAGGAAAGTCAACTATAACTTTGACTTTTGACCAGGACATGCTCCCAATCCCTAGGGCATGCCCCAATATACCCTATGACACCCATGGAACATTTCCATCAAGTTTGATTTAGGTCAAGGACATGATTTCCTGAAGAATTGCACAGTTTAGAATTCATCTGTTAAAAAGTCAACTGTGCACAAAAGTCAACTTTGACTTTTTGAGATTTTTCACCAAAATGGATTTTTAACCCTAAAATGATGTTAATGTCTGATTTGAATCATCATTCATCAAGAAAAATCAAGAAAAGTTGGATAACTTGTAAAAGGGGTAACCATAAAAACTTAGAAAATTTTCTAAGTTAAAAATAAAGTGACAAGGGTACCAACTTTGAAGGATCATAACTCTTAAACCACAAAGCCATTTTTTCTCATCCAAATATGGATTTGTAGCCCTCATTACCCTCTACAAAAACTTCAACTAGACATAAGTCCAATTCATTAAGGATTTTGAGTTATGGAGTGATCAAAATGGCTGAAAAGTGAAAATGTCACTTTTACCAACACTTAGTGAAATTTTCACTAAGTCAGAATCTGCCTTCACTTTTTGCCAAATGTAGAGGGATTTTTCACTTGGATTCAAAAGAGATCAAAACCAAACATGTTTAAACAGTTGTTGTATCATGTAAGGGCTTTCCAAAATGGTCAAGAGCATTACCAAATTCAACTTACACCATGAGATATGACATTGGCAAGTTGCCTTGCTGAAATCTGTCAAGGCAAGGCAGAATTTGTAATTTTGCTCGATTTTCCAAAATCAGCCAAATTCAAATGCTCCTATCCACTTGGACACCTCTGAGGATTGAATCTAAAGGGGACAATCACTGAGCCAAACCTCCAAAGTCCATGGAACAAGAAATAGCATGTTGAACCTAGAATGGCCAAAATAGGGACAAGACTCCAAATTTGGATTGAAGCATTCAATGGAAGCATCAAGGTGTCATGGACTGAGCCATTCTCATCTGAAATCAGTCAAGACTTATCCAAGACCAAGGGAACCAAATCTCTGTGCCCTAACCTCTAGTTAATGGCTAGAGGAGACTTGCATTTCCATTGGCCAACATTGGCCAAACCTACTTACCAGTTGCCATTCACTATTCCCTACAAAACAAACTTGCTCTACTATAAATAGAGCTCAATTGTGATCAGTTTGAGTACACCAAAGCCATCTAACAGATGCTTTCCTCAAAATCTCTTTCTCTTGGCAAAAATGCCTTTCTTAGCAAGGTAGCTATCGGGTTTTGAGTTTGAGAGCTTTTCCAATCAAACCAATCACTCACACACCTCACATACATCATATAGAAGTGATCCAAACACTCACATAACATCTGGAACACTGATTTCACAAAATCACCAGCCAATTGCTCAAGTTCTTGATAGTTTTGCAGTTGAGGTGCCATCTTCAACTCCAAATCATTTCAATCCATTCCAAGCATTCATACACACCCCATGGCACCTAGGGAAGCTATCCAGATCATTGGAACCTAGCAATAACACCTCCAACACAAATCACGATCACCAGCTGCAAGTGGTAAGCATGAGCTCTTCTAACTCTATGATCCATGTAATTTTTACTGCACAATAATTTGGCCATGTGTTCATAATCATGCATGGAATGTTTCCCCTCAATTAATTGCATTGTTTGAATCGTGTATCAAAAATCCTAGCCTTCATGCAGAAATTAGGGTTCTTGAGGATTTTTCATGATTTCTTGTTATATGTTTAATTTAAATGAAATTAATGGACATAGACATGATCGTGAGGTTGAGACGAGCATAATGATATGTGGATTGCATGTTATAATCAAGTATTCAGGGAGATTGGATAGAAAATGCAAATCTGAGAATCTCAGAACACGCGCGTGTTCTTCAGCTTGTTCTTGGCGCCATTTTGAATAATTCAAATATTTGAACTTTGTGATTTTATTTAATTGATTCAAAAATTAATTTCTCTCTGAGTTTTAATGATTTTGAGTTGATTCTTTTTTTAATAATTCACAAAAATGTTAAAATATTTTATTTTATCAAAAAATCCCAAAAATATTATTTATTTCATATAATTGATATTTTTGCAAAGAATTAATATTTTAATTGTTTTTGACATTTTAAATATTTTTTCTACATTGATTTTGCAACTTTTAATCCTTTCTAATTATTTTGTAGGTCAATACTTAATTTTTGCAGCATTAATCCAAAATCACAATTTGTTTTTCATATGTTAAACAATTTTGATCATTTTAATTGAATTTTTATTCAATTAAATACATTTTTGAAAACAAATTAGGGTTTTTGGATTAATTTAACCCTCATAAATCATTTTCAAAACACTTGGGCCTCTAATAGAGTGTAAGACCCAATCTTTTTTTGACCAAATCATTTTTGGGCCTCAGTGTATTGTATAAGTCCCGATACCGTCAAAAACAAACGGCGCGATCGTCGCCTTTTCAAAATAACCCTTGGGCCTCTCCTTGAGCTATAAGGCCCATTCAAAACTTTTGGGCCTCTTGAGAGAGTGTATGACCCAACCCACTTGTACAGAAATATTTTGGGCCTCATTCGTTGTATAAGTCCCTCTGTACATTTTCAAATAAACGGCACGATCATCGCCTATTCAAAGAATCAATTGGGCCTCTCCTTGAGTTATAAGACCCATTCAAAACATTTTGGGCCTCTATTAGAGTGTAAGACCCAATCCCCTTTTAACCAAAACATTTTAGGGCCTCACTTATTGTATAAGTCCCTCTGCGTTAAAAGAAAACCTCGGCGCGATCGCCATTTTTAACGAAAAATCATCTGGGCCTACCCTCGTGTTATAAGCCCCACTCTTTTTCTTTAAAACTTTTTGGGCCTCTTGAGAGAGTGTAAGACCCATCCCTTTGTAGAGAAAACCATTTTGGGCCGCAGTCACTTATATAAGTCCCTCTGTACAAATTCAAACAGTGCGCTCACTGATAAAACCCTAGGCCTCTCCTTGAGCTGTAAGCCCCAAATCTTTCTTTTTCAAAGCACTTTCTCCTTTGATTTTGAATATACTGTTGTTTTCAATCTTTCTTTGTTGAACAACTAACCAAACAGCATGGAAGCTCTACACCCGAGTAAGTGTTTATACGCTTTCATTTACCGCTTTCACATACATATAACTGTATTGTGGGGATGTTTCATTGTAAGTCTTCTTTCATAAATTCATATCGACTGTGTAATAATAGTATAGATATTTAGAGTTTCCCCGGCAACTACGTCTAGAACTAGGTGACGCCGTTTTGTTTATTCGTAGAAATAGACAACTAGATCCCCAATAGGATCACCAGATACAGTCTTCTCTTCGGCTGTCCTCATTAGGAATTGCCAAGAAACTCTACTCCCAGAGATGAATGTCTTCTCCATGAATGGCATCTTTGAGTTTCTTCCAAATTCTCAAACTTTCCTGACTTTGATCTATTCTCGGTGAATAGCATTGCCTTGAATTTCTCGGGATTTGGGGACCCATCGGCTTCTTAAAAAGCATCGGCCTCCTCTTGGGCATCGTACAAGGACCCACAGGCTTCCTAAAAGCAACCCCGCCGCCTCTTGGGCTTAGTACAGGGACCCTACGGCTTCTTAGAAGTATTCATAGCCTCCTCTAAGGCTTCATATAATGATCTCTTCCTCCGGGAATGATAGCCTTCTCTTGGGCTTCGTACAAGGACCCGTCGGCTTCTTAAAAGTTTCCAACCTCCTCTTGGGCTTCATACAAATTGTCCCGATGACCTCCTAGAGGTATAGGAACAGAACTTAGTCATCTGGATAGAACAGTCCTTTCAAAGAGTCTACTACTGTTTCTCAAAGCATAGTACAAAAGATGAAACTCTAGACTTGGACAGTCTAAACTTCCTTGAGTCTCAAAGACATTCTCAAGTGTCCCCTTCATTAAATAGGAAGGAAACCCGCAGACTCGGACAGTCTCAATACCCTTTGGATTTCCCGCTTCCTTAAAGAACAGGAATAACCCAGTTCCTTGAATCAAATCCCTGAGTACAGTGTTGCTCATATAAGAACTGATTTTCTCTTTCAAAATCAGTATACTGGACCTGTCACTCAACTGAAACAGTCATCCTAGCCTCCTCTTGGGCTTTGTACAATGATTCTCCCCAGCGGAGTCAAACAACGTTTAGCCTCTCTCTCGGGCTTTGTACGAGACACATAAGAGACTCCCTCGTTGAGTCAATCACCCCTTTCGCCTCCATCTCAGGCTTTATACGAGATACAAAAAAAAACTCCCTTGTTAAGTCAAATAGCCTCCATCTCGGGCTATATACGAGATACCAAAAGATTCCATCGTTGAGTCAAAACCTTTTAGCCTCTCTCTCGGGCTTTGTACAAGACACATAATAGCCTCCTCTTAGGCTTTGTATAAGAAAACCACTGGTTAATCCAATTAACCTTTTAGCATCAAAGCTGTGCCTCGTTCACAGTACACAAACATCAACAACTCCTTCCTCTTCATCTAATCGATGTAAGCGGCAAGCCTCTGGATCATCTACATCCATGCCACTGTCCCTTTTTTAGCATGAGCAATTCCTAAGGAAAGATAGCATTGCTCTACACTGAGTTAAAGTCTTCTCCTTCAGGTTGGAACTCCCCTATAAAGGAAATTATGGCATTGCCAGATTCACAAATCCCGGTTAAAGTAATTCTCCTTTATAAAATAGTTGTGACATACAACCCCCTCTTTAGAGATGACAAATCCTCTCTAAAGTTGAGACCTTCAGCTTCACATCTTGGGCTTTGAACAAGATACAAATCACCTTTAGCTTCATATCTTGGGCTTTGAACAAGATACAAACCACCTTTCGCTTCACGTCTTGGGCTTTGAACAAGACACCAAAAACAACCATTTCCTCCCATAGAATAGGAGGAACTACAAACGCTCTGATTTCCCTGTTTCGGTAAACAGGAATACGTAGGCATAAGATCGAAAGAAAAGATCTTAGCGAGCACAATCAACAAAAAAACCAAATCCCATATCTCCATCAATCAAAAGCAGTAATTCAAAAACATCAGTCCTAACATCCTAATCCTTGTTCCCCGCCAGAAACCTTCTACCTAGATAAAAACCAGTATTGGCGAAAATACAAATAACCAATACATAGGCCCCCCACATTGATAGAATCCGTAACCTAACAGACCGCTGTTTAAACTCAGTATGCAAAGCAGGGTTATTTGGAGACATCTATTTCCCTTCCTTCATCAGCTTTAATAGGATAAAAAATGAATCGACCTGTAGTTTTAAGCTCAATCGCAGAGAGCGGCCAGCGCTTAAGAACCACGTCCAAAATCGCTCGCTACAGCAAGCTCTAAAAAAGACCTAGAGAGAAGAGCTAGGGCAGAGATCAACTAATCGAAGCGAAGTTTTGATTAATTAACCAAAGGGAAAAGATATGCCAATGATTTTCAAAAGAGAGTGAAAAATCATTAAAGCAAAGGGTGTGAATTGTGTATTGTATAGAATTAAGCTTATTCATGAAGAATAAACTTAATACAAAGCAAATAGAAGCGAAACAGTGCCAAATGATACACCAAACATGTAGCATGTGATCAAAGAAAATGCAAGCAAGCATGTATTCCCAAAATGCAAAGAATATGGACAATTTGAATAATTGAAAAATTGTGCTTCGAAAGTTCATGAATATGCTTCAAACAGAAGTTGAATGACACTTAACACATCCAAAAAATCAAGCATGTTAATCAATGGAAGTTAAAAGAGAGAAAGCATGGCAAACACACTTGAAAATGCAAGAAAATGGCCTTCTGGTTCAGTGTTAATTGATTAACACTTTTGCACTGCAAAGTGTAATCGATTAACACTTGGAAAATAGCTAAAACACTAAAAAAACAGGGTGTTAATCGATTCACACTTTTGCACTGCAAAGTGTTAATCGATTAACACTTGAAAAACAACTAAAAAACTGAAAAAACAGAGTGTTAATTGATTAACACTTTTGCACTGCAAAGTGTAAATCGATTAACACTGGCACAATGGCTGAAAAATAGTTTTCAAAAGTGCTTCTGGCCAGCTCATTGATTATGCAGTCACTCCAATGCTAGGGCAAACAATTATGCACGAAAAATCAAGTTTAGAAATAGCAAATGATCAATAATAGAATCAATTAAACACTCAATATCGTGGATCAAGCAATGGCATAATCAATTCGCATGCAAAACAACGAAACTACATCGCAAACGATACGAAAATGTTCGAAATAGAAAAAAGAGTGAGATCTACCAACCTACAAGCCGGAGATTTGGCTTGGTAATTGTTGCAAATAGATCTTGATGTAGAAAATCAAAGAAAACCCGAGGAAATATTCAATTGTAGACGAACCGTATTGAAATCGAGCAAATTACGTCGAAACTCTGAAATACGAATTCGAACCGTTGAATGTTGTAGCAAATACTTGAGATTAATCCATAAGATGAAATACCTCCAGAAATCCAAGTATAATAGCAAAAATGATGAAGGTTGAGCTCAAGTGATAATCACTTTTGATGTAAAAGTGATTATTATTCAATGTAGAAAATGAGCTTTAGTGAGGTTTTGGAAGAGAATTTAGATGAAGATAAAGATGTAGCAGAAAAATGCAGAGAGAATGTGAGAGAATTGAGAGTGAAGTGTGAGAATGTGTGTGAAAATGGTTGAGTCCTTGAAAAATGAGTGAAGCATTGCTTATATAGACTTTAGGTTTGGAGTGTAAAAGGTTTGGAGCTAGCTTTGGACTTAGCTTTGGGTTTGGAACTTAGGCTAGGAGTTAGTTACACTTGACTCACCGAGTCAAGGTAGTTAACTCGGTTATTTAGAACTAACTCGGTAGCAATCCCAATGTGAACTCCAACATCCAAAGGTTGACATTACTTGTAAATCAAGGAACATTGTGTACTTATTTGGAAATGATGCATGGGAATAATTTACAGTGAATTCTTGAATACTCCAGAATGTTCCACGTGCTACTAGACCAATATAGAAGTTTGAAATGTGGAGGGAAAGTTGTTGTCTTGAAAAAGCAGCAAATTGTGCAAAATTTACACGTGTTAATCGATTAACACATTTGCACTGCAAATGGTTAATCGATTAACCAGGCCAAAATTTCCCCAAATTTTCTTGAAAAATGATGTTGTGGCCACGGTTCCGATTTTCAACCTCTTGCTTTGATGAATAGGCATAGAAACCCTTGTTTTGTGCTTGTTTTGATGATGTGATGACCTTATGAGGATGCGATTAGTCGGGCTTGGAAAACCTGGAAATCCTGCAACAAGAAACATAGAGAAAAAGTGTGAATACGTATGCAAGCGATGCGAATGCACATGCTTATGCAAAAGGCAAAAGAAAGAGGTCAAATTTCGGGTTACGACAGTTGTTTGTACACTTGAACGTTAGTCGGGCGGTGAAAGGAATATGGGTACCCTGAGGGGTTATGATGACTGCCCCAACTCCATTTCCATAATGATTAAGAGCTCCGTCGAAGATGAGTCCCCACTGGGATTCTGGTTCTGGCCCTTCATTGGTAGCAGTTCATCGCAATCTTTCATCTTTAAGTATATGACATCTTCGTCTGGGAAGTCAAATCTGATTGATTCTTGATCGTCAATCGGTTGGTGAGCCAAATGATCGGCTAAAATACTTCCTTTAACGGCTTTCTGAGCATGATATTCAATGTCGTACTCTGATAACAACATCTACCAACGGGCGATTCTTCCCGTGAGAGCAGGTTTTTCGAAGACATACTTGATTGGATCCATTTCGGAGATTAACCAAGTAGTGTGGCGAATCATGTACTGGCGAAGACGTTTAGCTGCCCAAGCCAAAGCACAACACGTTTTCTCAAGCATAGTGTACCGAGTTTCGCAGTCGGTGAATTTCTTGCTCAAATATGAGATGGCAGACTCTTTTCTTTTGGTTTTGTCTGGTTGGCCAAGTAAACAATCCATTGAGTCTTCCAAGACTGTTAGGTAAATGATTAGTGGTCTTCCTTCCACTGGAGGTTATAGAATAGGTGGATTCAACAGGTATTCCTTGATACTGTCGAAGGCTGTTTGGCAATCTTCTGTCCAAACGCAGTCCTGATTCTTTTTGAGTAATTTGAAGATTGGCGCGCATGTCGCGTTCATGAGGAATATAAATCTGGAAATGTAATTCAGACGTCCCAGGAATCCTCTGACTTGTTTTTCAGTTTTCGGAGAAGGCATTTCTTGAATGGCCTTGACCTTGTCAGGATCAACCTCGATACCTTTCTGGCTGACAATGAACCCTAACATTTTCCCCGAACGGACACCGAAGGTGCACTTATTGGGATTCAAGCGGAGTTTGTACTTTTGTAACCGCTCAAATAGTTTTGACAGATGGGTCAAATGCTCCTCTGTTTCAAATTTGGCAATCATGTCATCAACATATACCTCTTTCTCTTTATGTATCATGTCATGAAACAGAGTAGTCATGGCCCGTTGATAGGTTGCGTCGGCGTTCTTCAGACCGAACGGCATTACCTTGTAACAAAATGTGCCCTATGGGGTGATAAAGGAAGTTTTCTCCATATATTTCGGCGCCATTTTTATTTGATTATAGCCCGAGAATCCATCCATGAAGGAGAAGCCTTTGAATGTTGTTGTACTGTCTACCAGCATGTCTATGTGTGGTAAGGGAAAGTCATCCTTTGGACTAGCTTTGTTCAGATCCCTGTAGTCTACACACATTCTGACCTTTTAGTCCTTCTTTGGAACGGGTACTATGTTGGCTAACCATTGAGGATATTCTGATGTGGCGAGGAAACCCGCGTTGATCTGTTTTTGTACTTCCTCTTTGATTTTGATAGCCATGTCCGGGTGAGTTCGTCTTAACTTTTGTTTCACCGGAGAACATTCTGATTTTAACGGTAGATGATGTTCCACGATGCTGGTATCCAACCCTGGCATGTCTTGATAGGACCAGGCAAATACATCGGGAAACTCTTTGAGAAGCTTTATCAAACTTTCTTTGATAGTCGAACAGAGCAGTGCCCCAATCTTGACTTCTTTTCTCTCTTCTTCTGAACCCAAGTTAACTGTTTCCAATGGCTCTTTGTGAGGCTCAATGGACCTTTCCTCGTGTCTGAGTAATCGGGAGATCTTTTCTGGAATTTCTTCATCATTTTCTTCTTCGGCCCCAAATACCGGGAATTCAAAGTTGGGAGAAGGCATTCGATCGCGTGTTTCAACTGGGTGTAAAACAAGCAGTCTACAAGACGTGATGATTTATTTTAAGAAGTGATAGAGAGAATGCAAGAGTGCAGTGTATTTTTTTTAAAATGCTCGTTTTATTAGAGTTGTTTTTAGGATTACCATTTTCTGGAAAAACAAAATGAGAAAACAGCAATGAAATGCAGAAATTACATAATGACATTATTTTATTTATGATCAGTCGATTCTTGAAACTACAGCCCTATAAAACAAAACTCTTGTACATTTACAGAAAGTGAGCCCAATCAAAACATTTGTTTCACCTGGGCAGGGTGTAAGGTTAAAGATGGAAATTACTTAGATTGGTGAACAACTTTCGGAACATCGATCGCGACCCATTGGCGGCGAACTCCTCGGTGAATCACAAAGTCTGGTACCTTCTTTCTTGACTTGTCCTTAGAAATGACGCTGATTTCTAGCGGAGCAAGATCATTGGAATCTGTTTCCAAGATGGAGTTGTCGTAGGAAGATTCTTCAGCTGTATTTGGCATAGTGCCTGTACTTTCGAGTAGATCTCTCCATCCAGCTGGCTGGATGTCTCTGAATCTGATACGAGAGCTTTCAGGAGCGGTGTACTTGACCAGGAAGTCGTATTTGCCACTCGGTTGTCCTAAGGTGTCCCACGTCTCGGTGGAACTTGAGGGGTCATCTCTTTCGATGACGTTGACCTCGGGAAAAGCATAGTTGATGAAGTTCTGTCCTGCAATCTTTGCAAATTCATCGTCGTACTGGATATTTTCCTAATGCCCTGGGTAATGATCGCATGATTCCGTGGGGACACAGGTATTCTTTTCGATAATGCTTAGCTGGTAAGCGTCGTTTGGCTGACTCTTTTGCCCCAAGTCTCCAGGGTACGGCTGCCAGATAGGCAGGTCATCTATCGGGCCAAAATAATCAAAGTTGTCTTTCATCGGAGTCTCTTCCTCTAATGAGTTTGGTGGAGCACGACATCCTTCCGGATCATAATCTTCGTAGATCATTCAGACATCTGTCCTTGGTATATCTCGCGGGCTCTATGCGGGATAGCAAAATGGCGTATGCATTTTGTCCTGAGATATATAATCATCCTCATTGAAATAGGACTTCTATTCTTCATCTGTATCGGAGGGGTCACCCTTGTTGATGGTATGTACTTCTTGAGACACTGGGTGAAGGAAACCCCCACTGTGGAAGAAGTCTTGAGTGGGATGAAGACTTTCATCATGAGTAGCAGTCTGGGTACAGGTTGAGGAAAAACCAAGAACCTTCTTTGTTTTGTTGTCAGTAGGAATGACAAGCTGCCCCCATCCTTTTGCATCGTTGCTTTTGATAACTTTGAGAGCATCTTTGTATGAGGAAATTGAAGTTCCTTTTTGGATTGATTCTCATTGCTCACCGAAACTGTTTGGAACTGCGTTCTGATATCCTCCTCTGGTTCTACACTGTGAGAGGATGATAAGTTGCTTACGATCAAGGCTTGCTCGCCGTAGACTGTGACTAGTTGGTCATTCTTAACGAACTTCAGCTTTTGGTGAAGTGTCAAAGTGACTGCCCCAGCCTGGTGTATCCAAGGTCTTCCTAATAAACAACTGTATCCTGCCCGGATGTCCATGACCTAGAAAGTGTGAGGACCGATAGTTATGGGAAGATCGACTTCGCCGATAATTGTTTTTCTAGATCCATCGAATGCTTTAACAATGACTTCACTGCCTCTCATCGGAGATCCTTGAAATGATAATTGTGTTAACGTAGACTTTGGCATAACATTCAGGGTTGACCCTGTGTCTACCAGGACGCTGGCTAGAGCATCGTCCCAGCAGTTGGCTGTAATATTAAGTGCCATGTTGTGATTTTTGCCTTCTTCTGGAAATTCTTCATCACTGAATCCTAAATTGTTGCAGGAAGTGATGTTTGAGATGATGTTGTCGAATTGTCTTATCGTAACATCTTGTTCTATAAATCCCTGTTCTAATACTTTCTGTAGAGCCTCTCTGTGAGCTTTGGAACTGAGAAAAAGAGATAACACACAGATTCTGGAAGGAGTTTGCAACAGTTGATCAACAATGTTGTACTCGCTTTTCTGGATGAGCTTCAGCATCTCATCGTTGTTCTTTGAAAGGTCGGAATTACTGGCTTGACCGACTGGTTGATTTGGAACTTCTACTTGAGGTTCCTTTTCTTTGGTAGCATCTCCAACTCCTCGGTTGAAGATTCGATCGCTCCGTGTTACTCGACTGATGTCTGTAATTTTCACGACGGAGGGTAATGGAATTTCTTTTCCATTCTCAATTGTGGTTGCACCGTACTTGTAAGGGATAGCCTTAGTTGATTTGTACGGTATCGGTCCTGGCAAATAGATAACTACAGGAGCCTTCTGGTTCTTCTGACCATTGTAGACAATCTCGATTGGTTCCTGGTTAAGAACCCTTCTACTGTCCAGAGGGACTCTCGATTCGTCAAGCAAAGGAATGATAGGCAAACATCTTTAGTCCTTTTGTGATCGGAGATCACGATCACATCCTGAATTTGGTCAGCTAGATAGTCTGGCGTCAAAGAGATTGACCCAGAACTTGAACATGGTTGAGTTTCTTTGTGGTCTATCTGATTTTGAAGGGTCGCTCATATGAGGTAGCATCCTTGATTATCCTCTGAGAAAACTCTACAACGCTCATAATTATGTGGTGGCACCCGTCCACGTCCGCTTTGTATGCAGTGTAACCTCACTAGATCTGTCTTCAACGACCGAACATCCTGACTTTGATGCCTAGTAGGGTTTTCGTTGGTCATACTGACTTGCTGTGTGTCTTCATCTTGATAGATCGGAATCCAACAGTGGTCCATCAAGTGTTGGAGTGTCCTTTGGACAAGGGCACAACCTCGGTCGTCTTCACAGCACGCTTCACAACTCTGATAATCATATGATACCAGGAAACCGAACTGGACCTGCTTAGCGTGTAACTCCACTAAGCTGGTATTCATTAAGCGAATATCGAAGATCTGAATCATATTAACTTGATAATGATGTCTATCGCGGTAATCCTGAATCCATCCAAGATTCATCTGATGTTGGAGGGCCTCTTGTACAAAAGAGCATCCCTGAGTGTTTGTTGAGCAGATCGGACAGGCCTTGTAATCATGTCGTGGCAGATCGTAGTGTTGACTTTGCCTCGAGTGCATTTCCACCAAGTTGACATTCATCGCACAGATGTCGTGGTTCTGAATGATGTTGGAATTTGTGTAAGTTATATTGACCCCACAGATTCGGTGATCCTGGATCCATCCGAGATCCATCTATTCCTGTACAGCTGATTGCACCACAGAACATCCTTGATTGTTTTTAGAGCAGATATCACATTGATGATAATTGTGAGATGGGATATGGCCATATCCACTCTGTTGACAATGCATCTTAACCAGGTTGGTTTTCAACAAGAGTACATCGTGAATTTGATAGCTATGATTAAATCCATCTTCTATCAAATTTACCGCAGCCTTCTCGTGCTGAGGCAACGGGTTCGTCTGAACATTTGAGTTTGTATCCTTGAAGGATAAGACCCCGTTCCTAATAAGTTTTTGCACGTCTGACTTGAAACCAAGACAGTTTTCTATGTTATGCCCTGGTCCTCCTTGAGGATAAGGGCAAGTTTGATCCGCTTTATACCAAAAAGATGGATTTTCCAGTACGGCAAGAGGAGACCTGGTTTGGACGTGCCCCTTGGCCAGTAGTAATGGAAACAATTATGTGTACAACATTGGTATAGGGTCAAACCCTGGTCGTGTTATACGGTTGTTGTTGTGTGGAGGACGAGTCTGCTGAAGAGACTGTTGTGTCCTTTGCTAAAGTTGTTGTTGATTCGGTTGGCTCTGAGCAACCTGAGGTTGATATGTAGTAATAGGCTCTGGGTTAATAGCAGGAGTTACAGCTGCTACTGGTTGGTACCGTCGTCTTTGCTTTCCCAGAGAGATATTCCCAATATCTTGCTCTTTTTTCTTAGAGAAAGTGTTACCATATAGTTTTGTACTGTTTGATGGTTCTGTTCCCTTGGCTAAACGTCCTTCTCAGACTGCTTCCTCAAGGCATACCCCCGTGCTGACCATTTCAGTAAAGTCACTGGGTGCACTAGCAACCATTCGGTCATAGTAAAATGAACTTAATGTTTTCAAAAAGATCTTTGTCATCTCTTTTTCTTCAAGAGGTGGACAAATCTGGGCGGAAATTTCATGTCATCTCTGAGCGTATTCCTTAAAGGTTTCTTTGTCCTTCTACGACATTGCCCGAAGTTGATCTCTGTCTGGTGCCATGTCCAGGTTATACTTGTACTGCTGAACGAAGGCAGCGCCAAGATCTCTGAAAGTGACGATCTTGGTGTAGTTTAAACCCTTGTACCATTTGAGTGCGACACCGGTTAAACTATCTTGGAAGTAGTGGATCAGTAGATGTTGATTCTCTGTCTGAGTTGACATCTTTCGAGCGTACATCACCAAATGACTTTGAGGGCAAGAGTTACACTTGTATTTCTCAAATTCGGGCACCTTGAACTTGTGCGGAATTTTCACATTAGGGACCAGACAAAGGTCTGCAGTGTCCTTTCCAAATAAATCCTGACCGTGAATGGTATGCAGTTCCTTCTGCATTCCCAACAGAAGGTATCTGTGGAATCTGTCCTTCAGGGACAGTATGTACCACGGGTGGTGGTACAGTCAATACGGCAGTGACTTTTGGTGCTTGTCCATCCTGAAGTTTGTAACCTTCAGGAGTTACTGTCATCCCTCTTGCGGCTTCACCTCCCTGAAGTATGTAACCTTCAGGAGTTACTGTCATTGTTCTTGCTTCTTCGCTTCCCCGAAGTTTGTAACCTTCAAGCCCAGCGATTCCTGCTGCAGTTTCTGGATCATCTATGATCGGCGGAATATATCCTTCCGGGATATAGTTGAGAGGCATACCCCAGGGCCGACCCTTAGGCATGTTGTATCGAGGATCATACGTTCCCACGATAGGCGTAGATGTAATCTCTAAAATCACAGTTTACTGTTGTTGCCCCTGAGCTGTTGCCAGGGATTGCATGTCACTTTGAAGTTTCCTTAAATCCTCCTTTAGAGCGTTGATTTCTTCTCTCAGTTCTCTGTTCTCTTCCTCGAGTTCACTCATTCTCTTTTGTTGATTGGCCCGAGTATTGTACGAATGAGACAGCTTGACTCTAGAATCGGGACACAAACATGAGATTCGTAGGTAAGGAGAATACGTGGTGAGAATGATGAATGTAATGGTTATATTAATTAATTTTTTGCTTAATCAAAATAAACTTCAACAATTGGATTGTAAATATCAAACAGTGGGGAAATCCCATTTTATTAAATTTGGAAGATTGCGAAAATGGAAATACAGTATTTTACAAAGTGCTGTAAGGAAATCTAAACTTGTGGACCCTAAGCCCTCTCTGAAGATAGCTCAGATGCTAGTTCTGGTACTTTCCTTTTCTTTGACCGGGGTTGCTGAGCCGTTGTCGGGTTGTCATTCCTTTGCCAAGTGAAAGGAGTGAGTAAATTCCTTTGGTTTTCTTGATTTTCTACAGCATGTTGCTCTAAAATCTCAATCAGAGCATCCTTTTCTTTTAATAGCCGCTGCATTTTGTAGTGAGCGATTTTGGACGCGGTTCTTAAGCGCGGTCGCTCTCTGTGGTTGAGTTTACTACAGGTCGATTCATTTTTTATCCTATTAAAGCTGATGAAGGAAGGGAAATAGATGTCTCCAATTAACCCTGCTTTGCATACTGAGTTTAAACAGTGGTCTGTTAGGTTACGAATGCTATCAATGTGGGGGGCCTTTGTACTGGTTATTTGTATTTTCACCAATACGGTTTTCTCTCTGTTTGTTAGGATACTGCTTCAGATTAGGATATGTGGGATTTTGGGTTTTTGTTTAGTGTGCTCGCTAAGATTTTTCTTTCAATCTTATGCCTACGTATTCCCGTTTACCGAAACAGGGAAATCAGAGCGTTCGTAGTTCCTCCTAGTCTATGGGAGGTGTAGCACCCCAAAATTTGCCCTCCTTACTTTATTACTAACTAGCTTATGTTTCATTTCATTTTTGCATTATCATGTGTGCATATCATTGGTTCTTAGCATGGGGTCAAGGTGCTTGAGGCAAGTTCAAGAGGAGAAGATGTTCTTCAAAGGGTCAAACAAGAGAGTTCAAGTGGATCACTCTCTCCTAACTAGTGCAGAAACTAGGGTTTTGAGATTCTTGGGTTTATTGCTCCAATGGGAAAGTTTATTGGGTTTTTATCATCACCAAATGGCATATCTTATCTTTGTTGGAGAGGATACACATCATATTCAGAGGAATTTGGATTTGGAGACTGTGATATTTCCTCCTAGACTGAGGGTACCCAGATTAGGGTTTGCTATAAAGTCAGTTTATTTCTGATTTTCTGGGCAAGACTTGATTCCATGGTATTCCTTGGGTCCCTAAGTATCTAGGAATGGAATATTGTCAATCAGTTTGGTTCATGAGAGGTTTAATTGGCCAATGGATTGGGAATCAGGAGAATCAGGAGAAAAGTCAACAGTGAGAGGGAAAGTCAACTGTGGAATTTTGAGGTTCTCTCCAAGGTTTTCAAGGTCTCACATCCTCATATGGCCTTCAAGAGTCAAGTTTCATACCATTTATGAAGAATCAAGGGTTGGTACAAAAGTTGCTAAATATGGAAATGACCTATAATTTGAAAGTTTCCTTTTTGGGTAAGTTCCGACACTATATTCAACTTGACTTTTCATCATCAAAGAAGCTTCAAATGAATTTTCCTCAAACATGAAAGTTGAAGATCTCTTTTTCTCCCCTTTCCAACAAGTACTAGTGGGTCTCCATTTCATTTGTGAAACTCAAGTTATGATCAAAAGAAGGCAAAGTGGTTTTTAGGGTTCCATTTTCACAACTTTGGCATTTTGGGACATAGTGACCTATAATTAATTCCATTGCTTCAAGGCACATTCCAACATCAAAGAACAATCCCTAAGGAGCATTTTTGGCCCTTAAATCAAGTGGTTTCATGGTTTATTCATTACTTATTTCACATGGTGCAAAATTGCCAAATTATTTAAAACTCATGAACCAAGGCATCTCAAGGCCCAAATCAAATTCAGGTGTGATTAGCAATGGTTAAATAAGTGATCCATCATCAAGGGTTTGGATATCCATGCATGGAGGAGGGTGTATTTCACATTATTCAAATTTCACAAATCATCCAAAACTCATTAAACAAAGAATTACCAAGGCCCAAATCATTATCAGTAGGATGACCTAATGTATTTAAGCTAACTCATGTTAGGGTTAGGAAAAGACACGTGAATTTGGAGGAGAACAAAGCTTGAGCCCTAAAACTTTTCTTCATTGAATCTCTCAATCCACAAGGTTTCTTCCAAAAGTTCTTCCACAATCTTCTTTCCTGGGATCCCTAGAGCACGAATCAATCCTCATTCGCAGCTAAAAGCAAGGATATAGGAGGCGTGATCTCAGGTTGGTGGGTTTTTTCATGATCCTAAAACTCTTCTTTTTTACATGTATATTGACGTGTGATGCCCACCGATCATCCTGATATATTTATTTTTGAAATTGGACGTGTGGTTTGGGTGCTGCGTGAGTTCTAAGTTTTGAACCCTAACCTTTTCCTCTTTGTTTTTCATTATGCATTGGTTATTTGTGAATTTTGATTGCATATTTGAGATCCTCGTGGAATTCTGGTCGAGGTAGTATATTCGTGTGCGTTTTTTGGGTTCTTTTAAGTTGCAGGTGGCCGTGGATGGTGGCCGGAACCCTAGCTCCGGCGGCTGGTGAGGGTTCCGGCGAGTTTAGGGTTTGGTTGGAGAAGACGCAATCGTGGCCATTGGTAGATTTGATCGCACGGCCATCAGCTTGCCACGTTTTATTCCATTTATTTTTTTTTCTTATTTTTATTTGATGTTCGTGTGTACATTACCCCATGTTAACTACCGTGTGCGTGATACCCCAGCTGCTCATCATGAATACATTCTATTTTATTGACTTAATGTGAGACGTTTGATGCATCTGACGGCTGAATTATTGACAACACATTAATGATGGTGCATTGTATGCACATGTTTTTATTTTAAATGCTGAGTAATTAAGTGTGGCGCGTGCATGTTATTATGGTGTGTCTTGTAATCATGGCCCTTCATCATTGTTACTTTGTGTTTGGTTTGACTCAACGTGAAGTGTCAGATCAATCTCATGGTGAGTAGCGAGTCAACTGGGTTAACTGAAATCCACACGTGGACCCTTTTTATTTTATTTTTGTTCTGATGGATTTAGTGGTTGGGCTTCCTATTCGCACCCCACATTTTCCATCCCATTATCATTCCAACGTGAATAAACTACTGAACACACCCCCACTTAATTTATTTTTCTTTTATTTTATTTAATTGTTTACATTTTCATTTTTATTTTTTAAAAAATAGTTTTTTGCATCAAAAAATCATAAAAAATTTCATGCATCATATTTATCATTTTATAAAATTTTACCAAATTTTTTTTTATTATTTTATTTTATTTTTATCATCTAAATTAATTATTTTAGTAATTTCTTTTTTGAATTATTCATATTTTGCATACCTAAACTTGTAGAATTTTGTTCTCATAGCATACAAAACCTTTTGCACTCATTCCTTTTGCATTCATTCATCAACACATTTAAATACATTAAAATATTTTCCCCTCATTTTTAAAATCATTTCATATTGCATTTTAGTCCTCCTTTTTTGCATATTGAACCATATTTCTTATCTGAACTTTGCATGATTGTTTGAGTGACTTATATTTTGAATTTTGGCATGAGTTTTTGATATGTTGTTTGCTTATGGTTGAGATATGTTGATAATTAATTTGGTGATTTTAGAATATGTCTTGCTAATTGTTTAACTGTTCTTTGTGTGAGATCTTCTTGCATGCATATCTTTGACCACATCTGATCTCTTGATTGAAAAGGCACTTGTGCCATCATTTGGGTTTGCTTCTTTGACTTCATAATTCATGTTTAAGCCATCCACATTCTGTCTTGGTTGAATTTCACTTGGTTTATAACCCTCCCTCTTTTGTTTGTGATTTGTTTCATTTGTCTCATTTCTTTTACCTATGTCTGTTTTGTACTAACCTTTTATGCAGGGGTTGAGGTAAGTTATTTGAGGGTGTGGATAGTTATCCATGTCCACTCTCACTCTTTCTGTCTCTCATCTTTTCTTTTCTTTAGGATTAGGTTGTCGTCAAACCTCACTAACCGTAGGTCACCCATGCATGATAACATTAGGACCCTTACTTTCCCTTTAGAGTTTTCTTTGTGTTTTCTCTCTTCTCATCTCAAAACTTCTTGAAAATACTTAATAAGGATAAAGTGTATTGCGGGCGAGCCTTAAGTGTGGGGAATGGGAAATGAGGGGATTTCTCTCATCTTTCTAGAGTGCTTAGCGAGCGTCCTGTCTTGGGACGATTCGTTAAGTATTCCTCCCTGTGCCCTAGACTTTGGTGCAATGCAAGTTATGAACTAACTCAAGTCACTCCTGTCTTAAAAAATACAAACAAACTTCAAACCTTTTCGTCCTTTGGGATTGTCAAACTAAAGGATATTTTCAAAAAGGGCACGTTACTTTCCGTCTGAGTCACAAACAGGCATCGACCCTAACTGTCGGACGCGAACTTAACGTCGCTCATAAAAAACACAAAAAGAACTTGGTCCGAACTACGTTGACTCTGAATTCCCCATTGCACAAAGGGGGTACGTAGGCCTAGGACGTCGACGTCCTACCGAGCCTGTCTTAGTTTTTCCCTCCCCCGTCTTAGTACAGCCCTAGATGATAGGATAACTCACCCTTAGATTAGACAACAAGCGTGGATCCCATCGAGTACGATGGACGCGTGGGGTGCTAGCACCTTCCCCTCGCGTAACTGACTCTTGAACCCAGATTATGGTTGCGATGACCATTCCTTTCCCTCTTCCTCAGGTTTATGCAGTGTTCCTTTTCCCTCTCTTGGGATAAATTTACACGGCTGGCGACTCTGTTTTTCCGCGCCACTCTCGCGTTTGTACCTGGATGAAAATCCTGGGAGCGACAACTGGGGACTCTGCTGGGGAACTCTGGTTGACCTATGTTGGTCCATCCCTAAGCAAGTCAATCCTAGTGCTTGCTTGTCTTTATTGTCTTTGGGGGTTTTTGTTTTATTTTGCTTTATTTGTTGTATTTTATTTTTTACAGCTTTTACCGCATTGCATTTCATTTTTATTACTGTCATACTGGATATTTCTGTGTTGTGCTGGCTGTTTCTGTTTTGCAGGTTAGGTTGTTCTGAGAGATAAGCCCAATACCCAGGCTTGAGTACACCCTAGGACTAGATTGGAGAGTAGTGGGACCTACGTGCCCGCTTGGTACATTTGTGTTTTCACAAAATTCACAACCAGACGAGGCTATCTTGGGACGCATTCTAACGTGTGTGTCTTGTGCAAGTTAGGATGTCGATCTAGAGAGCTGTCGACTCTGGAGATCGATCATCGAGGACCTTAGTGGAAATATCCCTCTTTAGTGGTGACAATGGCAGACCATGTTCTGTGGCAAACCCATTCGCACCCGAGGGCCCACTTTGGAACTCGCATAGGATGGCCCTTATCTTTTGAAGAGAATCAGTGGAGGCACTCCTTGATTGACGATAGTACTGTACCCCGAGGGATGAATGTACTATTGTTTCTCGACCTCAGTGCCAGAAGCTGAGGACCTTCCGTTTTGGAGAATCAGTTGAGGCCTCCTCGATTGATGATGATGCCAAACCAGAAATGGTGAACGTATCATCATTTCTCGACCTGAGAGCCCGGGATACTGAACATCCTAGTACCCACACGTGAGATGGGATGGGCGTTTGCAGGTTTGCAGGTAACCGAAACCTTCAACCTACCCGGTTTTTCTGGACTTCTCATCAATGTTTGATTATCTGGGTTCCTGGTTATCTCAGTGGTTCGGTACTTTGGAATTCTGGTTTTCTGGGTTGTGGTTCTCGTTCAGTTAACAGCACAGCACATCCAGCAGTGTTACCTTGATCCCATGTTTGCATGAGCATATCATTTTTCTTGCATTCTGACATGTTTGACATTTTTTAGGGCTTCCATCTTACTCTTGACTCCGGTTTTCTGAGGTTACCTTGGCATGGATGTCCAGAGAAAGAAGATTGTTGCCAATTCGTTCCCAGATCCAACCTTGACGTTGATTCACAAGCTGATTAGTATGGCTGGTCCCGGAGTTCGTACAGAGTTCAGTGGAGGGTATGGGAGACTTCTGAAGTTTCTCTACAATATCTCCAAGTATGAGAAGGATGCCATTCATACACTCCTTCAGTTTTACGATCCGTCTTTCCGTTGCTTCACTTTCCCAGACTACATCTTGGCCCCAACGTTGGAGGAGTTCTCATTTATTTTGGGAATCCCCATCAGGCATGACATAGTATTCTTTTCTGAAGAACACCCCGGGATAAAAGAAATGGCTATTGCTCTTCATATTGATGAATCCGTTCTGAGCAGTAATATTGAGGAAAAACAAGGAGCTAAGGGTTTCTTATTGAAGTTCTTGTTTGATCAAGCTTGCATACATGTTAAAGAGAAGAATTTGACTGCTCTCCAAGCTATTCTGGCTATGTTCATCTATGGGATTATCCTGTTTCCCAATGTTCCTGATCTGGTGGATATGCATGCTATCAGAATCTTTATTTCAAAGAATCCTATTCCTACCTTGCTAGGTGATGTGTATCACTCAGTCCACTACAAGAATGAAAATAGGCGGGGAAAAACCATGTGTTGTTGTCCACCTCTCTTATCTACTTGGTTTCTGAGCCATCTCCCCGAAGCTGGCACCTTCATTGATACGAAAGATTCTCTAAAGTGGTCAAAGAGGTTAATGGGCTTGACTGCTGACAACATTGTCTGGTTCAACCATGACTTGCTAGGAATAGAGATTATTTGCAAGTGCGGAGAATTCCCTAATGTACCCTTGATAGGGAGAAGAGGTGGAATTAACTATAATCCTTCCCTTGTTATCAGGCAGTTTGGTTATCCTTTGAAAGGTCCACCTGAAGAGCGAGATGTCCGAGAGTCCTTGTTCTTCAATGGTACTGGGGATCAAGAGATGATAAGGAAGATTGTGAATGCTTGGAAGCAGGTGACCAAGAAGGGAAAAACTTCATTCGGGAAATGTAACAACCGGACTTTCCCTTCCTATAAAGAATGGATTAAGAAGAGAGCAGAAGAGGAGCTTCTTCCCTTCCCGGTAGAACCACCATATTACCCCTTACTGATTGAGCCTCCTACCACAGTTGAGATAGAAAAGTTTAATAAGTTATGGGCTGAAAAGGAAAAGTTGCGAGAAGAAAACAGTGAGCTACTAAGGGAGATTTATCAGTTGAAACATGAGCGGGGTGAAGCTGTTCATACCGCCAAGTTGAAGACATAGCTTCTTGCTAAGGCAGAAAAAGAGCTAGATGACATGGTCACATCCAGACAAAGGATGAAACAAGCTTTAGATGGTATTAGTCAGGTTCTCGAGTCTAAGAAGGATGAATTGGACAAGGCTTTGTTAAAGATTCACAGGTTCAATGCTCACCGAGAAACTGCAATGGCTGAAAATAAGCAAAAGGAAGAAGGTTATCTAGCTCAGATTGATGAGTTGAAGTTGAAGCTCAAGAAGAAAGACGCTGAGATCTTATTAGGGATATTCCAGAGACAAGTAGTCGAGGGTCGACTCAATGAAGCCATAGCCTCCATAGAGGAACTGAAGATCCAAGCTAAAGTGAAGAGACCTAGAAGCGAGGGACCTAGCATGGATGGTGTTTCTGGAGAAGACGCTTGGGAGTTGCATTGCCGATACTTGGAGGGGATCATGCACAGGAGAGACATCCTCATTCAAAAGCTAATTTAGAGACCGAAGCATCCCGACACCAAAAAGTTGTTCAAGGAAATTCAAGACTGGAGCAGAAAGCATAATGGATGGGGGGGATTGACACTTGTGGACTTTGATGACATGCCGTAGTTCTCTTTCTCTCTATTGTATTAGGATCACCACCAGGCTTGTTGGTTGGGATCCATGATTATTGTGTTCAGACTTATTATCTTGAGCTGTGATCGTTGACATCTGGTTTTCCTCTGGTTTTTTTAATATATGAGCAGAAGTCCCGTTCTATCTTATTGTTAAACTGGAATCAAGGGGTGGATCGCCCTGCGAATTTTTAAACATGTTCATTTGCATTCGCATATCCATAATCATTTTGCATAACAGGTGTTCATCTCTGGCGTTCTTACTTGGTTCTCCTTCGTAGTACAGGATTGCAGATCAACACATTCACCGGTATTCTACCAGACAAGATCAGAAAAGACTCATGGATCAGCTACAAAATGAGATGATTGAGATGCGGACTCGCATGAATCAATTCATGGAATTAATGCAAGGTGTTGCTCAAGGCCAAGAGCAGTTGAGGACTCTCGTTCAGCCACTGATTGCAAGGAATGATGAAGACGGTAATAATGTTCAGAATGGCCCTCCGGGCGGAGGTATTCCTGTTCCTGGTGTTGTGATCCCTCCGGGCGGGGCTAAAAATGTTGGGGGAGGTGGTATTGGTGCCGGCGCAGTTCATGGCCGCCAGTATGATGATGTTCAAGATGATGCATTTTCTGTGCCAGGTGGGGATGCTGGTCCCCAGATTGACAATGACCAGAGATTCAGATTGATTGAGGAACAACTAAGGGGTGTTGTAAATCAGGATTCTGTGGGAATAGATCTAGAGGATTTAGGGCTGGTTCCAGGCATTGTTATCCCGCACAAGTTTCAGACTCCTACCTTCGAAAAGTACAATGGTATGACTTACCCAAGGACTCACGTCATGGCATATACGAGTAAAATGGCTGCTCACGCGAAGAACGAAAAGTTGATGATGCATTGCTTTCAAGATAGCCTATCTGGGGCATCCCTGGAATGGTATATGCAGCTAGAGAGGAAAGACGTTCGTAGTTGGAGAGAGCTGGCAGGGGAATTTATTAGACACTATCAATATAACACTGATATGGCTCCCAATCATACACAGCTGCAGAATATGTCTCAAAAGAGTAATGAAAGCTTTAGAGAGTACGCCCAGAGGTGGCGTGAATTGGCTTCCCGAGTTCAACCTCCGATGTTGGAAAGAGAGCTCGTTGATATGTTCATGGATACACTTCAGGGGCATTATTATGAGAAATTGGTTGGATGTTTGTCAGCTGGATTTTCAGGTCTTGTATTGGCAGGAGAAAGAGTTGAAAACGGCATCAAAACGGGAAAGATTCAAGTTGCTCCCGGTTATTCTAAAAATTCGAAGAAACGTTACAGGGGAGAAGAAAGAGAGACTAATGTCGTTCAATGCCAACAACCTTATGCTCCTCAACAACAGAAGTATCAGCGTCAGAATCAGCATAGGCCGCGCGACAACTTGGAAAGAAGGAATGCTCCTCTTCATCCAGTTCCCATGTCGTACAGTCAACTCTTGCCACACCTGGTTCGAAACTCATTGGTGGAGCCTAAGACTTTGAAGCCTGTTCCAGAACCATACCCTCCGGGGTACAATCCCCATGTGCAATGTGGATATCATGGAGGATCTATGGGGTACTCAACCGAAGATTGCAAAGCCTTCCAAGCCAAAGTGCAACAATTGATTGACAAAGGGTACATATCGTTTCTAGAAGGAGACTTGGTTGTGCATGTCGACCTCTCATCTGTTTGAAGACTTCAAGGGTCGTCTCCTAAAGCCAGTAGTCCAAGCAGAGTCAAGTCTTCTCAACAACGGCAGTCATCAGTTTCTTTACTACATTTTCATTTGTAGGTTTTCATTTCTCGTTAAAGCATTGTATGCATGTAGAAACTTGTTTGTTTTTAATGACGATCATAATACAATGAGCATGTTTTCCTTGAAGTAAACCATTCGTGTTCACTCTTAAATGTTTATATGCAATGCAATACCAATTTTCTTGTTTAGAACTCTTGAGGGAGGATGACGAAATAAGAGCGCAGATTTCTAATGGCGCGCATTTGGATGAAACCCTGTTAAGGATGTACAGGCATTGTTTCCAATTCACAAACACTGGAGATATAAGGGAGATAGACCCTCGTTAACCCCTTTGAGCCTTGAAGTAGGAGCTTCTTTTGTACAGAAAAAAAAACCCTCATACTTAACCCAGGGGCAGGGTAGGCGTCAGTTAGTTTGACCAAGCGTTCAAATTTCAAGGAGAGTGTGCATCTGAGGATCCATTACCTTCTATCCCACCATCAAGAGGTCAAGAGATGTGAAACCACAACGGTTAGCCGTCAACAACCAAGGAGTGAGGCAGTCACAACCCTGTCAAGCAAGTAAGACAACCAGTGTCACACACTTCATTCAAAAAGGAAAAAAAGAAAGCCCGCTAAGTCGAAACTTGAAAACAAGCGACTTAGGCAAGAGTTAGGGCATCCCGCTGGACTTCAAAATCGAAAAAACTCAAAAGAGTCAGTCCAGGCAAAAATTAGGGATCAAAAAAAAGTAAAAGAAAGAAAAAGCGAAAAGCGTTATAAAAGAAAACACTCGATAAGAACAAATTCGTGTGATTACAGACACAAAAGGGATGACTGTCACTCCAAAGCCTCCTTAGGTGTCGAACCATTAGTTGCATGAGTTCCTTGAAGATCATAAACCTTTTGAGAGATGAGCGTTTATGTCGGATTAACTGAACATAGGACTGGATAACATCACGAAGAGTGGGTGGGCACCAATAAATTTTGAGCCATAAATCCTTTTTTCTGAAACCGTGAACCAGACCACGTTACAACCCTTAAAAATCCTAATTGAAACAGGGTTTATTCCAAAAGCATACTTCAATAGGACAGCGTTCCTGACTCCTACGAGTTGTGCTAGTAAGATTTGCTGGTATTGCATGTGCGCATTGTTTTTTCCATTCAAAAATCAAGTGATTCGTTCACAAGGCTTGGCGACGCATTTTCAATAAAACTTCAAGGTTAACATATTTGTGCATTAGAATTGTCATTCTTATAATAAACATTTACTGCTTGCATATGTTTGATATCAAAGAAGCTTACACAGTGAACGTCAGTCAAGAAGCCTGATCCTGCTTGAAAATTCTGAAGGACAATCATATCATAGGGCATGCTACCAAGAGACTCAGTGTAGAGTGGCCTCTCCCCAGTAAGTCGTGTTAAGATGTAGCCAATCTGGTGCAGTCACGTCGAGAAATCTCTCCGAAATTCAGTTATTCTGGGGCATTCATTCTAAGATCAGGGGCAAAGTCACTTCAAAGCTCATATTGGGACAGACCACCTCTAAAGCGTGGGGGATTGTCCACTCCTGAAAATGGTTAATTGAAAACACCTCCTCAAGGTTCTAGATACTAAAGCAGAGTATTTTCAAGCCATTACAATCCCTTTCGAGGTAGTGTACTTCATGGATTATGAAGACTGGGGCAGTTATGTCGAGATATGATAAATCTCTCTAAGAGTTTGAGGACCCTGGGGCAGTGCGAACGCCTGGTCTTCTATAAAATCCTCTTGAGATAATTTCTTCCATTAGACTTGGTGGTCTGGGGAAAATGAAAAGTTCAAAGAGCCGCTTATGACCATAAAGACAAGTTAGGTTGCGGGGCAACAACATTGTACTTCCCCAGCAGTTTGCTTTCCCCAGCATTGAGATTGCACTTTCCTCAACAGAGCAGACCTTCCCCAGCAGGAGACTTGGGAAGTATTTTCTCCGGATCAAGACGTTATTTCCCCACAGAATCAGGGTTTTCACTTCCCCCGTCCAGTCAAGAAGCAGGCTTTCACCAACGATGTCATATTCTATTCCCCAGCAAGATAGGAGTAAAGTCACTCTCCCCACCAGCAGGCTAAGTTCAGCAGTATCCCCAAGCGGGATTGTATTATGGACTGTTTTCCCCAAGCAGGATGGTATTATGGGCTGGCATCCCCCAGCATGTTCTAAGCCCATCTGTTATTAGCAATCTTCAGTAACAGACTTTTGGTTCCGTTATTGGCGTTCATTCTCAACTCCCCCAGTAGAGGAGAAATCTCAGGTTTTGGATGTTACCTTCAGTGAAAGACAGTGTGGCCCCCGGTAGTTCTTTCGGGATTTCATCCCCAGCAGAAGTTGTTAATCGAAAGAGTCGATTAGTATGACCCTTCTAAGTAGAGTTCCTGGATTCAGAGGACAATTTATTTTTGTCATCCCTAGTGGAATTGGTCTTTTCTCTCCGGCATTTATTTTGCTAGAGGGACCCCTTTTGCATATCATAAGCATTCGCATTGCATCCTCAAATGCGTAGCATATCCATTTCGTATGGAGCATTACGCCAAAATTAAAACATTTGCATTTGAAGCATAAGCTAGGTTTGATACTTTCTTGGCCAGTTCTCTTTCTCAACAGAGATGGCATGACTCAGGAGATCGTGGAGGGACGCGTTCCTCATACTTGTGCTCCCCGGCAGAGTCTTTTATTTAAACTTCTCCTTCCCCAGCGGAGTCATCTTGACTGTGGATTTTGAGTTGGTTGGGAGTTTGCCTTTGTTTGGCCCTTCTGTGAAATCCCGTTCTCACCTGATAGTCAGTTCTTGCTTGACATATTTTTTTGTCAGTTCCCTTTACCAGCAGGGATGGCATTTATGTTGCTAGTTCTCTTTGTCAGCAGAGATAGCAATCTTTTGAAGATTTCCTTCGTCAGTTCCCTTTACCAGCAGGGATGGCATTTATGTTGCTAGTTCTCTTTGTCAGCAGAGATAGCAATCTTTTGAAGATTTCTTTCATCAGTTCCCTTTATCAGCAGGGATGGCATTTATGTTGCTAGTTCTCTTTATCAGCAGGGATAGCAATCTTTTGAAGATTTCTTTCGTCAGCTCCCTTTATCAACAGGGATGGCATTTATGTTGCTAGTTCTCTTTATCAGCAGAGATAGCAATCCTTTGAAGATTTTCTTCGTCAGTTCCCTTTATCAGCAGGGATGACATTTGTTTTGCTAGTTCTCTTTATCAGCAGAGATGGCAATCTTTTGAAGATTTTCTTTTGTCAGTTCCCTTTATCAGCAGGGATGGCATTTATTTTGCTAGTTCTCTTTATCAGCAGAGATAGGAATCCTTTGAAGATTTTTTTTCGTCAGTTCCCTTAACCAGCAGGGATGACATTTATTTTGCTAGTTCTCTTTATCAGTAGAGATAGCAATCTTTTGCAGATTTTTTTTCGTCAGTTCCCTTTATCAGCAGGGAAGACATTTATTTTGCTAGTTCTCTTTATCAGCAGAGATAGCAATCTTTTGAAGATTTTCTTCGTCAGTTCCCTTCATCAGCAGGGATGGCATTTGTTTTGCTAGTTCTCTTTATCAGCAGAGATGGCAATCTTTAGAAGATTTTCTTCGACAGTTCCCTTTATCAGCAGGGATGGCATTTGTTTTGCTAGTTCTCTTTATCAGCAGAGATGGCAATCTTTTGAAGATTTTCTTCGTCAGTTCCCTTTATCAGCAGGGATGGAATTTATGTTGCTAGTTCTCTTTGTCAGCAGAAATAGCAATCTTTTGAAGATTTCTTTCGTCAGTTCCCTTTATCAGCATGGATGACATTTGTTTTGCTAGTTCTCTTTATCAGCAGAGATAGCAATCTTTTGAAGATTTCTTTGTCAGTTCCCTTTATCAGCAGGGATGGCATTTGTTTTGCTAGTTCTCTTTATCAGCAGAGATAGCAATCCTTTGAAGATTTCCTTCGTCAGTTCCCTTTATCAGCAGGGATGGCATTCATGTTGCTAGTTCTCTTTGTCAGCAGAGATAGCAATCTTTCGAAGATTTCCTTCGTCAGTTCCCTTTATCAGCAGGGATGGCACATTTCGTGATCCCTTTGTCAGTTCTCTTTATCAGTAGAGATGACATAACCTGGGAGATTTTGTTTCACTTTATACCCAGCATAGCTAGCACTCGTCTGTGTTGTGACAGTACAACATTTATGGCCGATTCTCCAGTGGGGGCGTCCCTCCTTTGAGGATTGCAAATTTCCGGGTTCTTTGGTATTCAATCTCCGTGCATCCTGATTGTCTGAAAGTCGTCGCTATCATACCCTCAGGACCAAGTTGATTGAGTATTGGGCAGCTGTAGCACCCCAAAATTTGCCCTCCTTACTTTATTACTAACTGGCTTATGTTTCATTTCATTTTTGCATTATCATGTGTGCATATCATTGGTTCTTAGCATCGGGTCAAGGTGCTTGAGGCAAGTTCAAGAGGAGAAGATGTTCTTCAAAGGGTCAAACAAGAGAGTTCAAGTGGATCACTATCTCCTAACCAGTGCAGAAACTAGGGTTTTGAGATTCTTGGGTTTATTGCTCCAATGGGCAAGTTTCTTGGGTTTTTATCATCACCAAATGGAATATCTTATCTTTGTTGGAGAGGATACACATCATATTCAAAGGAATTTGGATTTGGAGACTGTGCTATTTCCTCCTAGACTGAGGGTACCCAGATTAGGGTTTGCTATAAGGTCAGTTTATTTCTGATTTTCTGGGCAAGACTTGATTCCATGGTATTCCTTGGGTCCCTAAGTATCTAGGAATGGAAGATTGTCAATCAGTTTGGTTCATGAGAGGTTCAATTGGCCAATGGATTGGGAATCAGGAGAATCAGGAGAAAAGTCAATAGTGAGAGGGAAAGTCAAGTATGGAATTTTGAGGTTCTCTCCAAGGTTTTCAAGGTCTCACATCCTCATATGGCCTTCAAGAGTCAAGTTTCATACCATTTATCAAGAATCAAGGTTGATACAAAAGTTGCTAAATATGGAAATGACCTATAATTTGAAAGTTTCCTTTTTGGGTAAGTTGCTACACTACATTCTACTTGACTTTTCATCATCAAAGAAGCTTCAAATGAATTTTCCTCAAACATGAAAGTTGAAGATCTTTTTCTCCCCTTTCCAACAAGTACTAGTGGGTCTCCATATCATATGTGAAACTCAAGTTATGATCAAAAGAAGGCAAAGTGGTTTTTAGGGACATAGTGACCTATAATTAATTCCATTGCTTCAAGGCACATTACAACATCAAAGAACAATCCCTAAGGAGCATTTTTGGCCCTTAAATCAAGTGGTTTCATGGTTTATTCATTACTTATTTCACATGGTGCAAAATTGCCAAATTATTTAAAACTCATGAACCAAGGCATCTCAAGGCCCAAATCAAATTCAGGTGTGATTAGCAATGGTTAAATAAGTGATCCATCATCAAGGGTTTGGATATCCATGCATGGAGGAGGGTGTATTTCACATTATTCAAATTTCACAAATCATCCAAAACTCATTAAACAAAGAATTACCAAGGCCCAAATCATTATCAGTAGGATGACCTAATGTATTTAAGCTAACTCATGTTAGGGTTAGGAAAAGACACGTGAATTTGGAGGAGAACAAAGCTTGAGCCTTAAAACTTTTCTTCATTGAATCTCTAAATCCACAAGGTTTCTTCCAAAAGTTCTTCCACAATCTTCTTTCCTGGGATCCCTAGATCACGAATCAATCCTCATTCGCAGCTAAAAGCAATGATATAGGAGGCGTGATCTCAGGTTGGTGGGTTTTTTCATGATCCTAAAACTCTTCTTTTTGACATGTATATTGACGTGTGATGCCCACCGATCATCCTGATATATTTATTTTTGAAATTGGACGTGTGGTTTGGGTGCTGCGTGAGTTCTAAGTTTTGAACCCTAACCTTTTTCTCTTCGTTTTTCATTATGCATTGGTTATTTGTGAATTTTGATTGCATATTTGAGATCCTCGTGGAATTCTGGTAGAGGTAGTATATTCGTGTGCGTTTTATGGGTTCTTTTAAGTTGCAGGTGGCCGTGGATGGTGGCCGGAACCCTAGCTCCGGCGGCTGGTGAGGGTTCCGGCGAGTTTAGGGTTTGGTTGGAGAAGATGCAATCGTGGCCGTTGGTAGCTTTGATCGCACGGCCATCAGCTTGCCACGTTTTATTCCTTTTATTTTTTTTCTGGTTGTTATTTGATGTTCGTGTGTATATTACCCCATCCTAACTACCGTGTGCGTGATATCTCAGCTGCTCATCATGAATACATTCTATTTTATTGACTTAATGTGAGACGTTTGATGCATCTGACGACTGAATTATTGACAGCGCATTAATGATGGTGCATGGTATGCACATGTTTTTATTTTAAATGCTGAGTAATTAAGTGTGGCGCGTGCATGTTATTATGGTGTGTCTTGTAATCATGGCCCTTCATCATTGTTACTTTGTGTTTGGTTTGACTCAACGTGAAGTGTCAGATCAATCTCATGGTGAGTAGCGAGTCAACTGGGTTGACTGAAATCCACACGTGGGCCCTTTTTATTTTATTTTTGTTCTGATGGATTTAGTGGTTGGGCTTCCTATTCTCACCCCACATTTTCCAGCCCATTATCATTCCAACGTGAATAAACTGCTGAACACACCCCCACTTAATTTATTTTTATTTTATTTTTTTTAATTGTTTACATTTTCATTTTTATTTTTTAAAAAATAGTTTTTTGCATCAAAAAATCATAAAAATTTCATGCATCATATTTATCATTTTATAAAATTTTACCAAATTTTATTTTATTATTTTATTTTATTTTTATCATCTAAATTAATTATTTTAGTAATTTCTTTTTTGAATTATTCATATCCTGCATACCTAAACTTGTAGAATTTTGTTCTCATAGCATACAAAGCCTTTTGCACTCATTCCTTTTCCATTCATTCATCAACACATTGAAATGCATTAAAATATTTTTCCCTCATTTTTAAAATCATTTCATATTGCATTTTAGTCCTCCTTTTTTGCATATTGAACCATATTTCTCATCTGAACTTTGCATAATTGTTTGAGTGACTTATATTTTGAATTTTGGCATGAGTTTTTGATATGTTGTTTGCTTCTGGTTGAGATATGTTGATAATTAATTTGGTGATTTTAGAAGATGTCTTGCTAATTGTTTAACTGTTCTTTGTGTGTGATCTTCTTGCATGCATATCTTTGACCACGTCTGATCACTTGTTTGAAAAGGCACTTGTGCCATCATTTGGGTTTGCTTCTTTGACTTCATAATTCATGTTTAAGCCATCCACATTCTGTCTTGGTTGAATTTCACTTGGTTTATAACCCTCCCTCTTTGGTTTGTGATTTGTTTCATTTGTCTCATTTCTTTTACGTATGTCTGTTTTGTACTAACCTTTTATGCAGGGGTTGAGGTAAGTTATTTGAGGGTGTGGATAGTTATCCATGTCCACTTTCACTCTTTCTGTCTCTCATCTTTTCTTTTCTTTAGGATTAGGTTGTCGTCAAACCTCACTAATCGTAGGTCACCCATGCATGATAACATTAGGACCCTTAGTTTCCCTTTAGAGTTTCCTTTGTGTCTTCTCTCTTCTCATCTCAAAACTTCTTGAAAATACTTAATAAGGATAAAGTGTATTGTGCACGAGCCTTAAGCGTGGGGAATGGGAAATGAGGGGCTTCCTCTCATCTTTCTAGAGTGCTTAGCGAGCGTCCTGTCTTGGGACGATTCGTTAAGTATTCGTCCCTGTGCCCTAGACTTTGGTGCAATGCAAGTTATGAACTAACTCAAGTCACTCCTGTCTTAAAAAATACAAACAAACTTCAAACCTTTTCGTCCTTCGGGATTGTCAAACTAAAGGCTATTTTCAAAAAGGACACGTTACTTTTCGTCTGAGTCGCAAACAGGCATCGACCCTAACTGCCGGACGCGAACTTAACGTCGCTCATAAAAAACACAAAAAGAACTTGGTCTGAAATACGTTGACTCTGAATTCCCCATTGCACAAAGGGGGTACTTAGGCCTAGGACGTCGACGTCCTACAAAGTCTATCTTAGTTTTTCCCTCCCTCGTCTTAGTACAACCCTAGATGATAGGATAACTCACCCTTAGATTAGACAACAAGCGTGGATCCCATCGAGTACGATGGACGCATGGGGTGCTAGCACCTTCCCCTCGCGTAACCCACTCCCGAACCCAGGTTATGGTTGCGACGACCATTCCTTTCCCTCTTCCTCAGGTTTATGCGGTGTTCCCTTTCCCTCTCTTGGGATAAATTTACACGGCTGGCGACTCTGTTTTTCCGCGCCACTCTCGCGTTTGTACCTGGATGAAAATCCTGGGAGCGACAGGAGGAAAATGGTGTTTTTGGTGTCTTGTTCAAAGCCCAAGACGTGAAGCGAAAGGTGATTTGTATCTTGTTCAAAGCCCAAGATATGAAGCTGAAGAGTTTATTTGTATCTTGTTCAAAGCCCAAGATATGAAGCTGAAGGTGTTGACTTTAGAGAGAATTTGTCATCTCTAAAGGGGGGTTTGTCTGTGACAAATGTTTATAAAGGAGAATTACTTTATCCGGGATACGCGGATCCTAGCAATGCCATAATTTCCTTTATAGGGGGTTTTAACCTGAAGGAGAAGACTTTAACTCAGTGTTGAGCAATGCTATCTTTCCTTAGGAATTTCTCATGCTAAAAGAGGGACAGTGGCGTGGATGTAAATAATCCAGAGGCTTGCCACTTACAACGATTAGATGAAGGGGAAAGAGTTGTTGACGTTTGTGTACTGTGAACGAGGCACAACTTTGATGTTAAAAGGTTGATTGGATCAACCAGTGGTTTTCTTATATAAAGCCTAAGAGGAGGCTGATATGTGTCTCGTACAAAGCTTGAGATGAAGGTTAATTGACTCAACAAGAGATTTTTTTGTATCTCGTACGAAGCCCGAGATGGAGGCTGTTGTTTGTTTGGCTCAATAAGAACCTTTTTGTATCTCGTATAAAGCCCGAGATGACGGCTGTGGTGACTGTTTCAATTAAGTGACAGGTCCAGTATATTGATTTTGAAAGAGAAAATCAGTTCTTATATGAGCAACACTGTACTCAAGGATTTGATTCAAGGATCCGGGTTATTCCTGTTCTTTAAGGAAGCGGGAAATCCGAAGGGTATTGAGACTGTCCGAGTCTACGGGTTTTCTTCCTATTTAACGAAGGGGTCACTTGAGAATGTCTTTGAGACTCAAGGAGATTAGACTGTCCGTGTCTAGAGTTTCATCCTTTGTACTATGCTTTAAGAAACAGTATTAGACTCTTTGAAAGGACTGTTCTATGCAGATGATTAAGTTTTGTTCCTATACCTCTAGGAGGTCGTCAGGACAATTTGTACGAAGCCTAAGAGGAGGCTGTGAATACTTCTAAGAAGCCGGCGGGTCCTTGTACGAAGCCCAAGAGGAGGCTGGGTTGCTTTTAGGAAGCCTGGGGGTCCTTGTACGATGCCCAAGAGGAGGCCGATGCTTTTAAGAAGCCGATGGGTCCCCAAACCCCGAGAAATTCAAGGCAAGTTATTCACAAGGAATAGATCAAGTCAGGAAAGTTCGAGAATTTGGAAGAAACTCAAGAGATGCCATTCACGGAGAAAAGATCATCTCTGGGGAATAGAGTTTCTTGACAAGTGCCTTTAAGAAGCCTATGGGTCCCCCAAACCCCGAGAAGTTCAAGACATGCCATTCACCGAGAATAGATCAAGCCAGGAAAGTCCGAGAATTTGGAAGAAACTCAAGAGATGCCATTCACGGAGAAAAGATCATCTCTGGGGAGTAGAGTTTCTTTGACAACTTCTACGAGTGACAGTCTATGAAAGGGTTCACAGAGAATGTTACCTTTCATGTCTCCATATTGTTTAACCCCAAGAGGAGGGAAGACTGTGTATGGTAATCCTATGGGGATCTAGTTTAGATTATTTCTAAGAGTGATCAACAGGCTTAATGCTAGACATAGTTGCCTGGGAAACTCTAAATATCTATACTATTATTACACAGTTGATATGAGTTTACGAAAGAAGACTTATAGTGAAACAACCCCACAATACAGTTATATGTATATGAAAGCGGTAAATGAAAGCAATAACCACTTACTTGGTTGTAGAGCTTCCATGTTATTTGTAACACCCCCAATCTAAACCCCCAATTAACAAAAAGCAGTAAAAGAAAATTCAAAATTTTGTCAGAGTATATTTAAATTATCATGGTATAGACCGAGGGGTCACATCAATTTGAAACAATACATACAACACCTGCTCATAAAGATATGCAACAGTGGGGTAGCAATCAACAGAGGAATTCAGTTCCTTACACCCACATTTCACATTTTAGAATAAAAGCGGAAAATCTAAAACTGAAAAACATACATATATATATATATATATATATATATATATATATATATATATCATGAGAAGTTTGTCATACATCAGGTTATACATGCACAAGCCAAAAGATATACATATACATAATATACAATTATCACAAACGGCCTCCCTAACTACCCGGTGTCACATATCAGAGCCGACCGACAAAAGAATGAAGACGCAAAGCTTCACAAAAATACCTCCAGCAACTCTAATCTGCAATGCCTCATAGAGCATTATAAAACAGCAGAAGGGTGAGAAAAACAACCATAATATAATTGCATACAATTATATATATATAACACAAAATACACATATATACATACAATTCTCACCACAACTCACGCCATAATGCAAACACAAGACGTTACAAGACACAATACATATTTCCATCACCAACCCATATCCATATAGCAATTTATCCACAAATCCACACATAACCAACCATAAATGATTTATGCAAATGCAAGAGACCGACACAACGACCCTATGCATATGCACATGCGGTACCGACTTCCATTGTTTCTCATCACTAATTCACTCAGGAACTCTGCTGGAACCATCGCTCGTTACATCACTGTAACTCCCCGTCGGGCCTACGATGTTCCCCACCGCTCACACCCCACACGGGCACACGGTGTTTATGGATTGCTCACACCCCACATGGGTATACGACCCGATCGCTCACACCCCACATGGGCACACGATCGTCTATAATCATCGCTCACACCCCACATGGGCACACGAAGTTATAGCGAATTCCCTCTGGAATCCAAACCGTCACTCAGGACGTTTCCACAATGCATATCATGATGCTTGGCATACAAAGACCCATGACATTTAATATGCACACACACACATATTCATTTACATCCATAAAATCACACTTTGCACTTATGCCCAAAACAATGCATTTAATTGCCATACGGCCACAACTCGTCACAACATCATCTAAACCCATACATTTTCGTCGCACAATAGCACTTTGCATAATACACGTCAATTACGCACAATTATAACGACAAAAGTCGACAACTGACACTATTCCTGATTTTTCAATGTAATTAAATCGGCTAACAATTTCGAAATCATCATAACAAGAAAGTAAAGCTCAATAGCTACGCAACGATACCAAGAATGTAAAAATCGGATAAACGGATCAAAAGTTACGAAAGAAAATGAAAAACGATATTTTGAAAAGTCACAATTTGCAATTGTCCTGTCCATACGCTTACCACCATGATCCATACGCGTATGAGCAGAGACTCATTTTTCCCAAAGTTCACGTGTAAATGTCCGTACGCGTAATGCCCAAGCCCGTACGCGTATTGCCCTAAAATGCTACGCGTATCATACGCAAATGGGCAGATGACCGAGAAAACAAGCAACCCATATGCGTATTGGCCCTATGGCTCGCCCACCATACGCGTAATGCCAAGGTCCATACGCGTATGAACATGCCCCATACGCGTATGACCTGGAAATCTCAGAAAAATTTCTGCAGAACGTGGTTCTGCGTTTTCCACTCAAAAATCCTCCAATTTCCACCTACACCCAGAAAAATTACCAATACAATACCCAATAACAAGTATCTATCACGTATCAACAAGAATGAACACTTAACACATGATTTCCAACACATTTACTCAATTTCTAATCAATTTTATCAAAAATGGGTTTTACCTAATTTCTTCATTTCAATCCAACAAACATCACAAATACACATACATAATCATATACAATCATACAATAATTGAGTTTCGCACCCTTACCCGATTAAATCGATTCTAGAAGTTGATTTTTCTTTGATTTTTCCAAGTTTTCTACTATTTCTCTTCTTCTTCTTCTCTTTTCTCCCCTTTTTCTTTCTTTTCCTTTTCATTCTTTCTCTTTTTCTCTCTTCCTAATTCCCTTTCTATTCTAACTTAACAAAATATTGTGAAATGTCCAAAATACCCCCACACTCAAATATCTCACAAACGTTCCCAAAACCCGATAAAATATCACAACATTGAAAAATAACATATTTTCAGATAAAAGTCGAAAATAGAATAAAATAATAATATAATAATCAAACGACTCGATTAAATAAAACGCACACGAAAACTGGGTCGTTACACTGTTTGGTTAGTTGTTCAACACAGAAAGATTGAGAACAACAGTATATTTCAAAATCAAATGAGAAAGTGCTTTGAAAAAGAAAGATTTGGGGCTTACAGCTCAAGGAGAGGCCCAGGGTTTATCAGTGAGCGCACTGTTGAATTTGTACAGAGGGACTTATACAAGTGACTGAGGCCCAAAGAATGGTTTTTTGTACAAAGGGATGGGTCTTACACTCTCTTAAGAGGCCCAAAAGGTTTAAAGAAAAAGAGTGGTGCTTATAACACGAGGGTAGGCCCAATTGATTTTTCGTTTAAAAATGGCGATCGCGCCGAGGTTTTCTTTTAACGCGAAGGGACTTATACAATAAGTGAGGCCCAAAATGTTTTGGTTAAAAGGGGGGTTAGGTCTTACACTCTATTAGAGGCCCAAAAAGTTTTGAATGGGTCTTATAGCTCAAGGAGAGGCCCAGGTTATTTTTCAAAAGGCGACGATCGCGCCGTTTGTTTTTTGACGGTGTCGGGACTTATACAATACACTGAGGCCCAAAAATGATTTTGGTCAAAAAAGGATTGGGTCTTACACTCTATTAGAGGCCCAAAAGAGTTTTGAAAATAATTTATGAGGGTTGAATTAATCCAAAACCCTAATTTGTTTTCAAAAATGTATTTAATTGAATAAAAATTCAATTAAAATGATCAAAATTGTTTAACATATGAAAAACAAATTGTGATCTTGGATTAATGCTTCAAAATTAAGTATTGACCTACAAAATAATTAGAAAGCATTAAAAGTTGCAAAATCAAGGTGGAAAAAATATTTTAAATGTTAAAAATAATTAAAACATTAATTCTTTGCAAAAATATCAATTATACAAAATAAATAATATTTTTGGGATTTTTTTATAAAATAAAATATTTTAACATTTTTGTGAATTATTAAAAAAAGAATCAACTCAAAATCATTAAAACTCAGAGAGAAATTAATTTTTGAATCAATTAAATAAAATCACAAAATTCAAATATTTGAATTTGAAAGAAATGGCGCCAAGAACACACCAAGAACACGCGCGTGTTCTGGGTTTGGCCAGATTTTCATTTTCTATCCAATCTCACTGAATACTTGATTATATCATGCAATCCACATACCAATCAATTCGTTTCAACCTCACGATCATGTCTATGGCATTTAATTTCATTTAAATTAAACATATAACAAGAAATCATGAAAAATCCTCAAGAACCCTAATTTCTGCATGAAGGCTAGGATTTTTGATACACGATTCAAACAATGCAATTAATTGAGGGGAAACATTCTATGCATGATTATGAACATATGACCAAATTATTGTGCGAGGAAATATGCATAGATTGAGAGATGACCAAGTATATGCTTACCTCTAGGCCGTGACAACAAGTGCAATGTGATTTTTGATTTGGAGGTATTACAGTTGAGTGGTGATGATCTGAACAGCTTCCCTACACCCTATGGAGTGTGTTTGAATGCTCGGACTTGATTGAAATTGGTTGGATCACTTCATGGCATCTCAACTGCACTTTGGTTAAAACCTTGAGTAATTGACTGGTGATTCTGAGAAATCAGTGTTCCAATTGTTGTTTAAGTGTTTGATCAGCTCATATGTGATGTATATGAGGTGTGTGTGTGTGATTGGTTTGAGTGGAATTGCCCTCTAGCTCAAAAACCCGATAGCTACCTTGCTAAGAAAGGCATTTTTGCCAAGAGAAAGAGATTTTAAAAAAGGCAAGTGTTGTAGGGCTTTGGTGTACTTAAACTGAGCACAAATGAGCTCTATTTATAGTAGAGCAAGTTTGTTTTGCAAGGAATAGTGAATGGCAACTGCTGAGTAGGTTTGGCCAATGTTGGCAAATGAAAATCCAAGTCTCCTCTAGCCATTGACTGGAGGTTAGGGCACAGGCTGCTGGTTCCCTTGGTCTTGGATAAGTCTTGACTGAATTCAGTTGAGAATGGCTCAGTCCATGCCACCTTGATGCTTCCATTGAATGCTCCAATCCAAAATTGGAGTCTTGTCCCTATTTTGGCAATTCTAGCTTCAACATGCTATTTCTTGTTCCAAAGACTTTGGAGGCTTGGCTCAGTGATTATCCCCTTTAGATTCAATCCTCTGAGGTGTCCAAGTGGATAGGAGCATTTGGATTTGGCTGATTTTGGCAAATCGAGCAAAATTGCAAAATCTGCCTTGCCTTGGCAGATTTCAGCAAGGCAACTTGCCAATGTCATATCTCATGACTCAAATTGAATTTGGTAATGTTCTTGGCCATTTTGGAAACCCCTTACATGATACAACAACTGCTTGAACATGTTTGGTTTTGATCTCTTTTGAATCCAAGTGAAAAATCCCCCTACATTTGGCAAAAAGTAAGGCAAAATCTGACTTAGTGAAATTTTCACCAAGTGTTGGAACAAAGTGACTTTTCTTGATTTTGATCACTCCGTAACTCAAAATCCATGAGGAATTTGGACATAGGTCAGTATGAAGCTTTTGTAGATGGCAATGAGATCTACAAATCAAGCTTTGAATGGGGAACAATGGCCTTGTGGTTTAGGAGTTATGGTTCTCCAAAGTTGGCACATTAGTGTAACTTTTCCATAACTTAGAAAATTTTCTAAGTTTTTATGGTTACCCCTTTTACAAGTTATCCCACTTTCTTTGATTTTTCTTGATGAATGATGATTCAAATCATACATTAACATCATTTTAGGGTTAAAATTTCATTTTGGTGAAAAATCTCAAAAAGTCAAAGTTGACTTTTGTGCACAGTTGACTTTTTATCAGATGAATTCCAAACTGTGCAATTCCTTAGGAAATCATGTCCTTGACTTAAATCAAACTTGATGGACATGTTCCATGGGTGTCATAGGGTATATTGATTCATGTCTTAGGGTTTGGGAGCATGTCCTGGTCAAAAGTCAAAGTTATAGTTGACTTTTCCCGCAAAACCCTAATTGTGGTGCAAATGAAATTGAGACTTGTTGCTCAAACTTCTTGGATTAATCCATTGTTCCAAATGGATCAATATAGTTCATTAGAGACCCTCAAACCCTGTCTTGAGGTCTTGGTTCATGATTTTCCCCAAAAGTCAACTTAGGGGTGTATTAGGTCAAGAAACCCTAATTCCTGATTTTTGATGATTGCATCCCCTGAGGCAAAATTGACTTGATGAATGGGTCCATGAGGTTCCATGGAGTATATTAGGTTGTGTTTTTGGATCCTAGGCTCATGCCCAGAGGAAAATTTCCCTTTGGAGGCCCTGATTAACCAAAACCCTAATTTGGTGATACTGGCGATCTTGAGGCTTGATCCACCTAGAAGGGAGTAGCTTTGTGCTTAATCCTTAAAATGGGAGTCCTCTTGATCCATTGTGGATGTTTGAGAGGTTAGACAAGTTGAAGATCAAGTCATTCCTTGATTGATCTTTTGCCTAAGGCTCTGAGAGGGCTTGAAACCCTAATTTTGATTGTGGTGAATGCTCAACAATTCCTTGAGGAGATTGATGAGGCATGATGGTTCAACCATATTGTGATGATGATTTGCACAATGATGGGAAATCTTAGTGGTCAAAATTTGGGGTATGACAGATGCTCCTATTTAATCTTCTTGGACCCGAAGGTGTGAATGACGAAGGTATTCGGGCATTCGGGGTGCAAGAGGATTAAATATCGGAATACCAGAAATTTTGATGGTGGTTATGAATGGTAGTGCACACATTCATCTTCTTTTGCTAAGCAATGATGCTTAGAAAAAGTAAAACTTCCCCTCGATCATGGTCTTCAGCCAAGGAACTGGTCTCAGTTGCGGAAACAAACTTCCCCACGATCCTGGTTTCCTACCCAGGAACTGGTCTTAGTTTCTCATGTAAACTTCCCCTCGATCCTGGTTTCCTACCAAGGAACTGGTCTCAGTTTCTGATTTAAACTTCCCCTCGATCCTGGTTTCCTACCAAGGAACTGGTCTTAGTTTCTTTTGTCAATAAACTTTATTGACAAGGGACGCTATTCATAGCAGTTTTCCTCAAACTTCTCGCCGAATTTTCCTAGGGAGATGCCATTTGAAGGAAAATGTTTTGATGTCAGACTTGCTGGGGAACCCATTCGTCTGAGCTGTAGAGGTGCACAAACTTCTCTGTTGGAGACGCCATTTGCCGACTCTATCTAGGGAAAGCGAGTCTCTTGAGAGGCTGCTTTTGCGTGGGATCTTACATCATACTTTTCTCGGGATCTTCCTGGAGAAATGCCATATGATGGGGTCCAATTTTGAGGTGCCGATGACCTTTTCATCAGTGGTCTTTTCGGAGCGAAACTGGCGTGCTGCCGAATTTCTTGATTAAGAGGCTTTCACTGTGGATTTTCCTTAATCTGGAAAGGCAAGGATATCATCCTCAATGGTGAAGAGTGATGCTGACTGAAAGTTTCTCTAGTCTTTCAGAGGTTCAAGTTATCAAAGTGGTCGAGTGCCGACTCCAATCCAGAAATAAACTGAAGAAAAGATTGTTCAGACGTAGCGTTTCCTGACGAGGAAATGGCTGACAACTCGATTGAGATAACTTCTATCACTAGGGGATAAGACCGACTAGAGTGATAGTGATGCAATATGAAATGTGAATGCGAATCAATAATGCATGATGTATGTATGTATATGCTGACAAAACTGACGCGACACACAAACTAAAAGATAAACATGACTGGATACTCGACCATCGCGGGGCGAAGAAGTACCGTTGGTTCAGAATAGCAATTCCACCTTGCTTAGGAGAGATAGCCCCTGTTGGGAGCTATGTTGGTCGGGCTTAGGAGATGAGAACTCAGCCGAGGTGTGTCAGACGAAACAAGGTCTCTGACACAGTTGATCCCTTCTGTCAGGCGTACTGGCGTAGAAGGAGTACTTTGATTCTGCACTTTGAAGCTCGATTACTTCTGGAGAAGCGACCGACGTTCTTCTGATGTTTAGCAGTCAAAAGAAATTATCGTCTTTATTACAAAAGCAGAAAAAGTTTTAACAAGTAAATTCATTTTTGTTTTATTTCAAGAATCGTTAATCATGTTAACAACGTCGTTCTGTAAAGCTAAAATAAATGAGAATTACAAACAAAAGCACAAGGGCTCAAATTTTATTGATAAGATGGAGATCATCCAAACGCGTGATTCCAAAGAGTATTTACAAAGCTAGAAAATGGTAATTTACGGGGAAAATGGCTACGTTGAAACATAACGACCACCATCCTTCTACCAACTTTGACTTCGGGGCATCCTGAGCTTCTGTCGAAGATGACCTTGACTGGAGTTTTCCTCTGATTGATGATGTAACTACTGCTGAGGGACTTGCCTCTGTTGAACATAGTTACTTGCCATTATCCCTAATTTTTGCCTGGATTGTACTTTGATGTTTCCAATCCACCAGGATGATTATTGATCATGTCTCTAATTTTTGCCTGGACCGCCCTTTTGGGTTTTCAGTCCACCGAGACGTTTTTTTTTAGTTTAGGCAAAGTATTTCTTGACTACATCAACATTTGTGGGGTAGGCAAATTCCTCTCCGTCCATGGTTGCAAGTCTCAAGGCGCCGCCTGAGAAAGCTTTCGTGACCACATAGGGGCCATCATAATTCGGAGTCCATTTACCCCGAGAATCAGTGAGAAATGATTGTATCTTCTTGAGCACGAGGTCTCCTTTTCTGAAGACACAAGGTCGGACCTTTTTGTCAAACGCCTTCTTCATTCTCTGTTGATACAACTGACCGTGGCATAGTGCCGTTATTCTCTTTTCTTCGATCAGATTCAATTCGTCGTGTCGGCTTTGACACCATTCAGCTTCGGTGAGCTTTGCTTTCATCAATTCTCGGATTGATGGGATCTCTACTTCTATGGGGAGCACTGTTTCCATGCCATATACTAGAGAGAAAGGGGTAGCCCCTGTTGACGTGCGGACAGATGTGCGATAACCGTGAAGAGCAAAGGGTAACATCTCGTGCCATTCTTTGTAGGTTACAACCATCTTTTGAACGATCTTCTTGATGTTCTTGTTAGCCGCTTCTACCGCTCCATTCATCTTGGGTCGGTAGGGAGATGAGTTATGATGTTCGATCTTGAACTCAGCGCACAACTCTTTCATCATCTTATTGTTCAAGTTAGATCCATTATCTGTAATGATCTGGCTCGGAACACCATAATGGCAGATGAGATTGTTTTTGATAAAGTGGATGACGACTTGTCGGGTTACATTGGCGTATGACGCTGCTTCGACCCACTTGGTGAAGTAGTCAATGGCTACTAGGATGAACCGATGTCTGTTTGAAGCCTTAGGTTCGATCAAGCCAATTATGTCGATTCCCCATATGGAAAAAGGCCACGGGGAAGAAAGAACTTTGAGATGTGATGGCGGTACATGAATTTTGTCGGAGTATATCTGACACTTGTGACACCTCCTCATGTACTTGTAGTAGTAGGATTCCATGGTCAACCAATAGTACCCTGCTCTTAGGATTTTTCTCGCCATTGTGTGTCCATTGGCATGAGTGCCAAAGGATCCTTCATGAATTTCTTTCATAAGCATGTCTGCTTCTGGTCTGTCTATGCATCGAAGCAAGACCATGTCAAAATTTCTCTTATAGAGAGTGTCACCGCTCAGAAAGAAGTTTCCAGCCAATCTTCTGAGGGTTTTTCTATCCTTCCTTAGTGCCCCAGGTGGGTACTCTTGTTTCTGAAGGAAGCATTTGATATCGTGATACCAAGGTTTATCGTCTATGACTGCTTCAATCGTGAAGATGTAAGCGGGCCGTTCAAGGCGCATGATGTCGATCTTAGGTATGTCATTCCATTGACCTACACTAATCATGGAAGAGATAGTGGCTAATGCATCAGCCATGTGATTCTCCTCACGAGGGATATGATGAAACTCAACTCTGTTGAAGAAAGGTAGCAACCTTCTTGCGTAGTCTTTGTAAGGAATCAATCCTGATTGGTATGTGTTTCAATCTCCTTTTATCTGATTGATAACCAAGGCTGAGTCGCCGTATACATCCAAGTTTTTTATCCTCAAATCAATCGCTTCTTCGAGACCCATAATACAAGCTTCGTATTCGGCCTCGTTGTTCGTACATTTGAACGTAAGTCTGGCAGTGAAAGGAATGTGGGTACCCTGAGGGGTAACAATGATTGCCCCAATTCCGTTTCCATAATGATTAACTGCTCCGTCAAAGATAAGTCCCCATTGGGAACCTGGTTCTGGACCTTCACCGGGTAACGGTTCATCGCAATCTTTCATTTTTAGATACATGACATCTTCGTCTGGGAAGTCAAACCCGGTTGATTCTTGATCGTCAATCGGTTGATACGCTAAATGATCGGCTAAAATACTCCCTTTAACGGCTTTTTGTGTGTGGTACTCTATGTCATATTCTGATAACAGCATCTGCCAACGGGCAATCCTTCCCGTAAGAGCAGGTTTTTCAAATAAGTACTTGATTGGATCCATTTTGGAGACCAACCAAGTAGTATGACGAATCTTGTACTGGCGAAGACGTTTGGCTGCCCAAGCCAAAGCACAGCAAGTTTTCTCGAGCATCGCGTACCGAGTTTCACAGTCGGTGAATTTCTTGCTCAAATAGTAAATGGAAGACTCTTTCCTTTTGGTTTCGTCTTGTTGGCCAAGTACACATCCCATTGAGTCCTCTAGGATTGTGAGGTAAATGATCAGTGGTCTTCCTTCCATTAGAGGTGATAGAATCGGTGGGTTCAACAGGTATTCCTTGATACTGTTGTAGGCAGTTTAGCAATCTTCTGTCCAAACGCAATCCTGGTTCTTTTTTAGTAACTTGAAAATCGGCGCACAAGTGGCAGTCATGAGGAATATGAATCTGGAGATGTAGTTCAAACATCCCAGGAATCCTCTGACTTGTTTTTCAGTTTTCGGAGAAGGCATTTCTTGAATGGCCTTGACCTTGTCAGGATCAACTTTAATTCCTTTCTGGATGACGATGAACCCTAGTAGTCTCCCTGAACAGACACCGAAGGTGCATTTGTAGGGATTCAAGTGGAGCTTGAATTTTCTTAAACGTTCGAACAATTTTGACAAATGTTCAACGTGCTCACTCTCTGTTTTTTATTTTGTAATCATATCATCGACATATACCTCTATCTCTTTGTGTATCATGTCATGAAACAGAGTAGTCATGACCCATTGATAGGTTGCCCCGGCTTTCTTCAAACCGAACGACATTACCTTGTAATAAAAGGTGCCCCATGGGGTGATGAACGAAGTTTTCTCCATGTCTTTCGGCGCTATTTTGATCTGGTTATAGCCCGAGAATCCATCCATGAAGGAGAATACTTTGAACTTTGCTGTACTATCTACCAGCATGTCAATGTGTGGTAAAGGAAAGTCGTCCTTTGGACTTGCCTTGTTCAGATCTCTGTAATCAACACACATTCTGACCTTTCCGTCCTTTTTGGGAATGGGTACGATGTTGGCTAACCATTGAGGATATTGGGATGTGGCGAGGAAACCTGCGTCAATCTGTTTATGTACTTCCTCTTTGATTTTGATGGTCATGTCCGGGTGAGTGCGTCTCAACCTTTGCTTTACTGGCGGACATTCCGATCTTAACGGTAAGTGATGTTCAATGATGCAGGTATCTAACCCTGGCATGTCCTGATAGGACCAAGCGAATACATCGGGGAATTCTTTGAGGAGCTTTATCAAACTCTCTTTGGCAGTTGGACCGAGCAGTGCCCTAATCCTGATTTCTTTTCTCTCTTGCTCTGAACCCAAGTTTACCATTTCCAACGGTTCTCTGTGAGGTTCAATGGACCTTTCCTCTTGTCTGAGTAATCGGGAGATCTCTTCTGGAATTTTGTCGTCATTTTCTTCTTCAGCTTGGAATACCGGGAACTCAAAGTTGGGAGAAGGCATCGGATCGTATGTTTCAACGGGGTTTAAAACAGGCAATCTGCATGACGTGATGATTCGTGTTTAGAAGAGATAGAGAAAATGTAAGAGTGCGTGCAGTGTTTTATTTTACTGCTTGTTTTTATTTTTTAAATTATTTTTTAGGATTACCATTTTCTAAAAAAGCAAAAAGAGAAAACAACAATTAATGCGGAAATTATAGAATGACGTTATTTTATTAATGAACAAGTCGATCATTGAAACTACAGCCCTATAAAACAAAACTCTGTCGCTTTGGGCAAAGCGAAGAGGGAAATTTACAGAAAGCGAGCCTTATCAAAACATCTGTTTCACCTGGGCAGGGTGAAAGGTTAAAAGATGGCAATTACTTTGACAGATGAACAATCCTCAAAACCTCGACGGCAACCCATTGGCGGCGAAATCCTCGGTGAATCACAAAGTCTGGCACCTTCCTTGATTTGTCTTTAGAAATGACGCTGATTTCTGGTAGAGCAGGATCATTGGAATCTGTCTCCCAGGCAGAGTTGTCGTAGGAGAATTCCTCAGTTGTATTTTGCATAGTATTTGTGCTCTCAGTTGTATCTCCCCATCCAGTTGGCTGGATATCTTCGAGCCTGATACGAGAGCTTTCGGGAGCGGTGTATTTGACCATAAAGTCGTATTTCCACTTGGTTCTCCCAGAGTGTCCCAAACTTCTTTGGAATTGGAAGAGTCATCTCTCTCGATGACGTTGACCTCAGGAAAAGCATAGTTGATGAACTCAAGTCCTGCAAACGTTGTGAATTCATCTTCATGTTGAGTAGCTTCAGGATGACCCGAGTGTTGATCCCATGACATGGTGGGGACACAGGTATTCTTTTCAATGACGCTCGTCCGATTTTCATTGTTCGGCTGATTTTCTTGCCCCAAGTCTCCTGGATAAGGTTGCCACATTGGCAGACCATCCATCGGGCCATAGTAGGTGTAGTCAAATTGGTCTTTCATCAGAGTGTCTTTCTCTAATGAGTTTGACGGAGCACGGCATCCTTTCGGATCACAATCTCCATATATCATTTCGACGTCTGATCGTGGTATAAATCTCGGACTCTGTGCAGGATAGCAAAATGGTATAGGCACCTCTTCCTGAGACATATAACCATCCTCGTTAAGGTAGGACTTCCATTCTTCATCTATGTCAGAGGGATCTTCCTCATTGATAGCATGTACTACTTGCGCACTGGGTGGAGGAAACCTCCACTGTGGAAGAAGTTTTGCAGGGGATGAAGACTTTCATCGTTGGCAGTTGTCTGGGTACAGGTTGCAGAAAAACCAAGACCCTTCCTTGTTTTATTGTCAATAGGAATGACAAGCTATCCCCATCCTTTTGTATCGGTACTCTCGATCGCTTTGATAGCATCTTTGTATGAAGAAATGGAAGTTCCTCCTTGGGATTGATTGTCCTTGCTCACCGACAGTGCTTGGAACTGAGTTCCAATTACCTCCTCGGGTTCTATACCAGTAGATGATGACAAGTTACTCACAAGCAAGGCTTGTTCCCCACAAACCATGACAAGTTGGTCGTTCTTGACGAACTTTAGCTTTTGGTGGGGGGTGGAAGTAACCACTCCAGCCTGGTGTATCCAAGGTCTTCCTAATAAACAACCGTATGTTGCCCGGATGTCCATGACCTGGAAAGTGACTTGGAAAGTGTGAGGACCGATAGTTATGGGAAGATCAACTTCGCTGATAACCGTTTTTCTGGATCCGTCGAATGCCTTGACGACGACCTCGCTGATTCTCATCGGAGGGCCTTTGAATGATAATTGCATCAAAGTGGACTTCGGCATAACATTCAGGGCTGACCCTGTGTCTACCAGTATGCTGGCTAAAGCATCGTCCTGGCAGTTAACTGTGATATTGAGCGCCATGTTATGACGGCGACCCTCTTCGGGTAATTCCTCATCACTAAATCCCAAGTTGTTGCAGGAAGTGATGTTAGAGACAATGCTATCGAACTGTCTGATTGTTACATCCTGTTCCACAAAGGCTTGCTCCAAGACTTTCTGTAGAGCCTCCTTGTGGGCTTCTGAACTGAGTAACAGTGATAACACAGAGATCTTTGAAGGAGTCTGTAACTGTTGATCAACGATGTTGTATTCACTCCTTTGGATGAGCTTCAGCATCTCATCATCATTTTTCGAAAGGTCGGGATTACTGGATTGACCGACTGGTGGATCAGGAGCTTCCGTCTGAAGTTCCTTTTCTTTGTTAGGTTCCCCAACCCCTCGGTTGAAGATTCTACCACTCCGTGTTACACGACTGATGTCCGCAATATTCACAACGGAGGGTAATGGAATTTCCTTTCCATTTTCAATTATCGTTGCACCGTATTTGTAAGGGATTGCCTTAGCTGATTCATACGGTAGTGGTCCCGATAGATAGATGACTACGGGAACCTTCTGATTTTTCTGACCATCATAAGTAATCTCGATCCGTTCCTGGTTGGGAACTTTAGATTCGTCAAGTAGAGGGATGATGGCAAAAACATCACTGGTCCTGTGATGACCAGAGATGGTGACAACATCCTCAACTTGATCGGCAAGGTAGTTCGGCGTCCAGTTGAGGGGTCTAGAACCCGGATATGGACGAATCTCTCCACGATCTACCTGACCCTAAAGAGCTGCTCGCACAAGGTAGCACCCTTGGTTACTTTCCGAACAGACGCTACAACGGTCATAATTGTGTAGTGGCACCTGGCCACGCCCACTTTGAATACAATGTAACCTTACTAGGTTAGCTTCCACTGATCGGACATCCTGACTCTGACGCCGAGTAGGATTCCTGTTACTGATACTAATTTGTTGAGTATCTTCATCCATATAAATTGGCATCCACCAATGATTTAACAAGTGCTGAAGTGCCTCCTAGACAAGGGTACAACCTCGATCGTTTTCGTAACCCGCTTTACAGCTGTGATAGTCATGTGATATTAAGAATCCGAGTCGGACCTGCTCAGCATGTAACTCTACCAGGTTGGTATTCATCACGCGAATATCAAAGATCTGAACCATGTTGATCTATTAGGGATTCCTATCATGGTAGTCTTGGATCCATCCAAGATCCATCTGACGCTGGAGGGCCTCTTGTATGAAAAAGCATCCCTGTTTGTTTACCGATCAAATCAGACAGGAACTGTAATCATGCCGCGGCAGATTATGATACTGGCTTTGCTTTGAGTGCATTGCCACCAAGTTGACATTCATTGCACGGATGTCGTGGTTCTGAATGACGTTGGAATTCGTGTAAACCATGTTAACTCCACAAACTCGGTGCTCTTGGATCCATCCGAGATCCATTTGTTCCTGTAGAGCTGCTTGTCTTTAGAGCAGATACCACACTGGTGATAATTATGATGTGGCACATGGCCATATCCACTCTGTCTACAATGCATCTTAACCAGATTGGTCTTTAACAAAAGTACATCGTGAATTTGATAGACATTGTTAGTCTCTCCTTCTATCAAATTGACTGCAACCTTTTCGTGTTGAGGCAGCGGGTTCGTAAGAACATTAGAATTTGTATCCTTGAAGGATAAGACCCCACTCCTAACAAGCTTTTGCACGTCGGATTTGAAACTAAGACAATTCTCTATGTTATGCCCTGAACCTCCTTGATGATAAGGGCATGTTTGATCCACCTTAAACCAAAAAGGCGGATTTTCCGGTATTGTAAGAGGGGACTTAGTCTGAATGTGTCCCTTCGCCAGCAGTAATGGAAATAGCTCTGCGTAAGACACGGGTATAGGATCAAATCCTGTTGGCCGTGTTGTACGGTTGTTGTTATATGGAGGACGAGCCTATTGAAGAGGCTGTTGTGTCCTTTGCTGATCAGGTTGTCTTTGCGTAACCTGAGGTTGATACATAGGCATAGGCGCAAGGTTGATAGTAGGAGTTAAAGCTGCTACTGGTTGATATCGTCGCCTTTGCTTTCCGAGAGAGCTATTCCTAATATCTTGCTCTTTTTTCTTAGGGAGAGCACTACCGTATTTTTTAGTACCGCTCGTCGATCTAGTGTCTTTTACCAAACATCCTTCTCGAACGGTTTCCTTAAGACGTACGCCCATGCCCACCATCTCGGTGAAATCACTGGGTTCACTAGCAACCTTTCGGTCATAGTAAAATGAGCTTAAGGTTTTTAAGAAGATCTTTGTCATCTCTTTTTCCTCAAGAGGTGGACAAATTTGAGCGGCGATTTCAGCCACCTTTGAGCATACTCCTTAAAGGTTTCCTTGTCCTTTTGCGATATTGATCTGAGTTAATCTCTGTCGGGTGCCATGTCCAAATTGTATTTGTATTGTTGGACGAAGGCAGTGCCAAGATCTCTGAAAGTGCTGATCATAGTACGGTTTAAACCCATGTACCATTTTAATACGGCACCGGTTAAACTATCCTAGAAGTAGTGAATCAGTAGGTCCTGATTCTCCATCTGAGCTGACATCCGCCGAGCGTACATCACCAGATGGCTTTGAGGGCAAGAGTTACCCTTGTACTTTTCAAAGTCGGGCACTTGGAACTTGTGCGGGACTGTCACATTGGGGACCAAGCAGAGGTCTGCGGCGTCCTTTCCAAATAGATCCTGATCGCGGATAGCTTGCAATTCTTTCTGCATTTCCAAAAATTGCTCCTGGAATTCATCCATTCTATCAAACAAAGTTTCCTTTTTACCAGCAGGTATCTGTGGAATCTGTCCTTCCGGGACAGTGTGCACCACATGGGGTGGGACCATGACTACAGTAGCGAATCTTGGCGTTTCCCGAAGTTTGTAACCTTCAGGAGTTTTCAGTATGCCCCTGGCATCTTCGCTTTCCCGAAGTTTGTAACCTTCGGGCCCAGCGGCTTCTGTTGTGATTCCCTGATCTTCAGCGATCGGTGGAACATATCCTTCCGGGATATAGTTAACAGGCATGCCCCAAGGACGATCTTTCGGCATTTGATACCTAGGATCATACTTCTCCACTATGGGCGTTGAGGTGATCTCTGAGATCACAGTTCTTTGTAGCTGAGCTTCTTCCATGGCTTGCATGTCGTTACGAAGCTTTCTCATATCCTCTCTCAGAGCGTCGATCTCTTCTTTCAACTCTCTATTTTTTTCCTCAAGATCATCCATCTTTTTCTGACGATTGGCCCGAGCATTATACGAATGAGACATTTTGACTCTAGAATCGAGAGACAAACATGAGATTCGTAGGTAAGAAGAATACGCGATGTGAGAATGATGAATGCAATGATTATATTAATTGTTTTTTGGTTTAATCAAAATAAACTTCGACAATTAGATTGCAAATATCAAACGGTGGGGAAACCCCTTTTTATTGAATTCCAAAGGACTACAGAAATGGAAATACAGTAGATTACAAGGTGCAGAAACAGAAACCTAAGCTAATGGGTCCCGAGTCCTCTCTGAAGAGAAATCGGGTGCTGACTCTGGTACTTTCCTTTTCTTTGACCGGGGGCTCTTGGGCCGTTGTCGGGTTGTCATTCCTTTGCCAGGTGAAAGGAGCGAGCAAGTTCCTTTGGTCATCTTGATTCTCTACAGCATGTTGCTTCCCCAAAAAAAAAAAAAAAAAAAAAAAAAAAAAAAAAAAAAAAAAAAAAAAAAAAAAAAAAAAAAAAAAATCAAAAAACAAAAAAAATTTAATCAGAGGCGTTGAACGTTGTTGAGAGTAACCTGGAGCTTTTCAGTTTCAGTCATGAAGGACATGACAGATTCCTTTGGCGGAAGAATTTCGTAACGAGGATAAGGCATTTTTAGCTTGAGAGCTCTAGTTTGTACCCAATGGAGATAAGGCTCCACTGAGACACAGTCTGGTTTTCCCAGAGACTCTCGTCCTTTCTTAAGAACATGTTTCCAAGCGTGCACTATTTCCATCTTTAGTGCTCTGTCATTTTCTCCTTCCTTGAAGAAAAGACCTTCCAGATGAGCATTCAGCGGAACATGCCTCATCGGGTATCCAAATTGACGACGAACGAGAACTGGATGGTAATTGATTCCTCCCTTAGTTCCTATAAGGGGTACGTTGGGGAAGTTTCCACAATGATCAATGATTCTGATTCCATCATAGATCCTATTACACCAATCTATATCAGAGTTGGTGAGGGACATGATCTTCTGCGACCAAGGTAAGGCCCTTTTGTAATCCCAAAAAGCAGTAGACTTAGGCAAATGGGAGATAAACCATTTATAGAGCAGAGGTACACAACATGTGATCTCCCCTCCGCTATACAAATTCCCCAAGTGTACAGAATGATACGCATCTCCAATGAGAAAAACCTTAATGGCGTTAATATCGACGAAGTTATTGATGTTGGGAAACAAAAATAACCCGTAGGTGAGCAAGACAAAGATGCTTTCAAAAGCAGTCACGTTTCCTATACTGGCAAAATACAGGGCCTTCTTTGTCTGGAACTGGGCTGGCAAACCTTGGATGCCACCCTTAGTGGTTAGGTGAGTCCTGACCTCAGACTCGTCCAAATGAATTGCTCTTGCAATGGTCTGATTCTTTAGAATTTCTTCCAGTCCAGAAAATAGAGCTTGATCTGTAATGTGTAGTCAATCAGATGAGAATACTCCTCCAGTGTTGGTACAAGCTGGTAATCCGAGAATGTGAAACAGTGATAAACCGGATTGTAAAACTGAATGAGCGCATCCATGATTCCCTCAATCACATGGACTCTTAATAGTGGTAGCAGACCTCCGTGCTTGGCTCTGAAGGCCTCAGGGTTAGTGATCATCCTTGCTAACCTTCTCAAATCCTCTAGTTTTGGAACCTTGAAGGTATACTGGTGAGTTCTCCTTCTACCGAAATCCATTAGTGCAATCCTTTTCTCTGATATTTGCAATCACAGTCTTAGTTTATTTTGAAAAAACAGAGAGACTAGAAGAAGAGATTTTTTTTTAATGTTTTAATGTTTTTTAAATGAATGCATGAATGCAGCACACAAAAACATAGAAAAAACATGGGGTCAAAGGGTCGTCGTCATGAAGTCAAGGCTCTACCCATCCCCAAAGGTTTATACTAAGGTGATTTTTGTACCTGTACTCATTATCATCAGCTCCTCCCAGGAAAGCAAAACAACAAGCAGATCGCCAGCGAGTTATAGAGCAATCTTAGAGTAAGTGCCATTCACCGAGAATAGATCACCAGCCTCAAATGAGGGTAGTATCGTGTAACAACTATTCCCGATAGTTTCCGCACTACAAAAGGGTTTGGCTCCTCAGCTTCTCAGACATCACAATCGGCCCATTTTCTAGGTGAGAGAATGGGTTGCATTGGTCAGCCTCCACTGAGGTTGATGGTCGACCTCGTCGCCATCACTTATCTTAAGTGTATACTCAATCTTTCCACATGCGGCATCACACGCATTCCCATTAGCTGAAAAATAAACACGTATAGCAATTAGGAAAAGCAGTATATATATTTGTCCTAAACATCCTAGACCTTTAAAGCTATGAATCCTAAGTTCCTGACAGAAATGGGTTCCCCGGCGGAAGCCCCAATCTGTGGTATTCACACAATTGATGAAAAGAAAGAAGAAAAATAGAGACAGGCCCCACGGTGGGCGCAACTTTTCTGTAGCGAGCGATTTTGGACGCGGTTCTTAAGCACGGTCGCTCTCTGCGGTTGAGTTTACTACAGGTCGATTCATTTTTTATCCTATTAGAGCTGATGAAGGAAGGGAAATAGATGTCTCCAATTAACCCTGCTTTGCATACTGAGTTTAAACAGTGGTCTGTTAGGTTACGAATGCTATCAATGTGGGGGGCCTTTGTACTGGTTATTCGTATTTTCGCCAATACGGTTTTCTCTCTGTTTGTTAGGATACTGCTTCAGATTAGGATATGTGGGATTTTGGGTTTTTGTTTAGTGTGCTCGCTAAGATTTTTCTTTCAATCTTATGCCTACGTATTCCCGTTTACCGAAACAGGGAAATCAGAGCGTTCGTAGTTCCTCCTAGTCTATGGGAGGAAAATGGTGTTTTTGGTGTCTTGTTCAAAGCCCAAGACGTGAAGCGAAAGGTGATTTGTATCTTGTTCAAAGCCCAAGATGTGAAGCTGAAGAGTTTATTTGTATCTTGTTCAAAGCCCAAGATATGAAGCTGAAGGTGTTGACTTTAGAGAGAATTTGTCATCTCTAAATGGGGGTTTGTCTGTGACAAATGTTTATAAAGGATAATTACTTTAACCGGGATACGTGGATCCTAGCAATGCCATAATTTCCTTTATAGGGGGTTTTAACCTGAAGGAGAAGACTTTAACTCAGTGTTGAGCAATGCTATCTTTCCTTAGGAATTTCTCATGCTAAAAGAGGGACAGTGGCATGGATGTAAATAATCTAGAGGCTTGCCACTTACAACGATTAGATGAAGGGGAAAGAGTTGTTGATGTTTGTGTACTGTGAACGAGGCACAACTTTGATGCTAAAAGGTTTATTAGATCAACCAGTGGTTTTCTTATATAAAGCCTAAGAGGAGGCTGATATGTGTCTCGTACAAAGCCCGAGAGAGAGGATAAAAGGGGTTGAATCGACGATGGAGTCTTTTGGTATCTCGTATAAAGCCTGAGATGAAGGCTAATTGACTCAACAAGAGAGTTTTTTGTATCTCGTACGAAGCCCGAGATGGAGGCTGTTGTTTGTTTGGCTCAATAAGAACCTTTTTGTATCTGGTATAAAGCCCGAGATGGAGGCTGTGGTGACTGTTTCAGTTAAGTTACAGGTCCAGTATACTGATTTTGAAAGAGAAAATCAGTTCTTATATGAGCAACACTGTACTCAAGGATTTGATTCAAGGATCCGGGTTATTCCTGTTCTTTAAGGAAGCGGGAAATCCGAAGGGTATTGAGACTGTCCGAGTCTACGGGTTTTCTTCCTATTTAACGAAGGGGTTACTTAAGAATGTCTTTGAGACTCAAGGAGATTAGATTGTCTGCATCTAGAGTTTCATCTTTTGTACTATGCTTTGAGAAACAGTAGTAGACTCTTTGAAAGGACTATTCTATGCAGATGATTAAGTTATGTTCCTATACTTCTAGGAGTCATCGAGACAATTTGTACGAAGCCCAAGAGGAGGCTGGAAACTTTTAAGAAACCGAGAGGTCCTTGTACGAAGCCCAAGAGAAGGCTATCATTCCCGGAGGAAGAGATCATTATACGAAGCCTAAGAGGAGGCTGTGAATACTTCTGAGAAGCCGGCGGGTCCTTGTACTAAGCCCAAGAGGAGGCTGGGTTGCTTTTAGGAAGCCTGGGGGTCCTTGTACGATGCCCATGAGGAGGCCGATGCTTTTAAGAAGCCGATGGGTCCCCAAACCCCGAGAAATTCAAGGCAAGCTATTCACAAGGAATAGATCAAGTCAGGAAAGTTCGAGAATTTGGAAGAAACTCAAGAGACGCCATTCACGGAGAAAAGATCATCTCTGGGGAATAGAGTTTCTTGACTAGTGCTTTTAAGAAGCCGGTGGGTCCCCAAACCCCGAGAAGTTGAAGACATGCCATTCACCGAGAATAGATCAAGCCAGGAAAGTCCGAGAATTTGGAAGAAACTCAAGAGATGCCATTCACGGAGAAAAGATCATCTCTGGGGAGTAGAGTTTCTTTGACAACTTCTACGAGTGACAGTCTATGAAAGGGTTCACAGAGAATGCTTCCTTTCATATCTCCATATTGTTTAACCCCAAGAGGAGGGAAGACTGTGTCTGGTAATCCTATGGAGATCTAGTTTAGATTATTTCTAAGAGTGATCAACGGGCTTAATGCTAGACATAGTTGCCAGGGAAACTATAAATATCTATACTATTATTACACAGTTGATATGAGTTTATGAAAGAAGACTTACAGTGAAACAGCCCCACAATACAGTTATATGTATATGAAAGCGGTAGATGAAAGCAATAACCACTTACTCGGTTGTAGAGCTTCCATGCTGTTTGGTTAGTTGTTCAACACAGAAAGATTGAGAACAATAGTATATTTCAAAATCAAAGGAGAAAGTGCTTTGAAAAAGAAAGATTTGGGGCTTACAGCTCAAGGAGAGGCCCAGGGTTTATCAGTGAGCGCACTGTTGAATTTGTACAGAGGGACTTATACAAGTGACTGAGGCCCAAAGAATGGTTTTTTGTACAAAGGGATGGGTCTTACACTCTCTTAAGAGGCCCAAAAAGTTTTAAAAAAAAGAGTGGGGCTTATAACACGAGGGTAGGCCCAATTGATTTTTCGTTTAAAAATGGCGATCGCGCCGAGGTTTTCTTTTAACGCGAAGGGACTTATACAATAAGTGAGGCCCAAAATGTTTTGGTTAAAAGGGGGTTGGGTCTTACACTCTATTAGAGGCCCAAAAAGTTTTGAATGGGTCTTATAGCTCAAGGAGAGGCCCAGGTTATTTTTCAAAAGGCGACGATCGCGCCGTTTGTTTTTTGACGGTGTCGGGACTTATACAATACACTGAGGCCCAAAAATAATTTTGGTCAAAAAAGGATTGGGTCTTACACTCTATTAGAGGCCCAAAAGAGTTTTGAAAATGATTTATGAGGGTTGAATTAATCCAAAACCCTAATTTGTTTTCAAAAATGTATTTAATTGAATAAAAATTCAATTAAAATGATCAAAATCGTTTAACATATGAAAAACAAATTGTGATCTTGGATTAATGCTTCAAAAATTAAGTATTGACCTACAAAATAATTAGAAAGCATTAAAAGTTGCAAAATCAAGGTGGAAAAAATATTTTAAATGTTAAAAACAATTAAAACATTAATTCTTTGCAAAAATATCAATTATACAAAATAAATAATATTTTTGGGATTTTTTGATAAAATAAAATATTCTAACATTTTTGTGAATTATTAAAAAAAGAATCAACTTAAAATCATTAAAACTCGGAGAGAAATTAATTTTTGAATCAATTAAATAAAATCACAAAATTCAAATATTTGAATTTGAAAGAAATGGCGCCAAGAACACACCAAGAACACGCGCGTGTTCTGGGTTTGGCCAGATTTGCATTTTCTATCCAATCTCACTGAATACTTGTTTATATCATGCAATCCACATACCAATCAACTCGTTTCAACCTCACGATCATGTCTATGGCATTTAATTTCATTTAAATTAAACATATAACAAGAAATCACGAAAAATCCTCAAGAACCCTAATTTCTGCATGAAGGCTAGGATTTTTTATACACGATTCAAACAATGCAATTAATTGAGGGAAAACATTCTATGCATGATTATGAACATATGGCCAAATTATTGTGCGAGGAAATATGCATATATTGAGAGATGACCAAGTATATGCTTACCTCTAGGCCGTGACAGCAAGTGCAATGTGATTTTTGATTTGGAGGTGTTACAGATGAGTGGTGATGATCTGAACAGCTTCCCTACACCCTATGGAGTGTGTTTGAATGCTTGGACTTGATTGAAATTGGTTGGATTACTTCATGGCATCTCAACTGCACTTTGGTTAAAACCTTGAGCAATTGACTGGTGATTCTGAGAAATCAGTGTTCCAGTTGTTGTTTAAGTGTTTGATCAGCTCATATGTGATGTATATGAGGTGTGTGTGTGATTGGTTTGAGTGGAATTGCCCTCTAGCTCAAAACCCGATAGCTACCTTGCCAAGAAAGACATTTTTTCCAAGAGAAAGAGATTTTGAGAAAGGCAAGTGTTGTAGGCCTTTGGGGTACTTAAACTGAGCACAAATGAGCTCTATTTATAGTAGAACAAGTTTTTTTTGCAAGGAATAGTGAATGGCAACTGCTGAGTAGGTTTGACCAATGTTGGCAAATGAAAATCTAAGTCTCCTCTAGCCATTGACTAGAGGTTAGGGCACAGGCTGCTGGCTCCCTTGGTCTTGGATAAGTCTTGACTGAATTCAGTTGAGAATGGCTCAGTCCATGCCACCTTGATGCTTCCATTGAATGCTCCAATCCAAAATTGGAGTCTTGTCCCTATTTTGGCAATTCTAGCTTCAACATGCTATTTCTTGTTCCAAAGACTTTGGAGGCTTGGCTCAGTGATTGTCCCCTTTAGATTCAATCCTCTGAGGTGTCCAAGTGGATAGGAGCATTTGGATTTGGCTGATTTTGGTAAATCGAGCAAAATTGCAAAATCTGCCTTGCCTTGGCAGATTTCAGCAAGGCAACTTGCCAATGTCATATCTCATGACTCAAATTGAATTTGGTAATATTCTTGGCCATTTTGGAAACCCCTTACATGATACAACAACTTTTTGAACATGTTTGGTTTTGATCTCGTTTGAATCCAAGTGAAAAATCCCCCTACATTTGGCAAAAAGTAAGGCAAAATCTGACTTAGTGAAATTTTCACTAAGTGTTGGAACAAAGTGATTTTTCTTGATTTTGATCACTCCATAACTCAAAATCCATGAGGAATTTGGACATAGGTCAGTATGAAGCTTTTGTAGAGGGCAATGAGATCTACAAATCAAGCTTTGAATGGGGAACAATGGCCTTGTGGTTTAGGAGTTATGGTCCTCCAAAGTTGGCACATTAGTGTAACTTTTCCATAACTTAGAAAATTTTCTAAGTTTTTATGGTTACCCCTTTTACAAGTTATCCCACTTTCTTTGATTTTTCTTGATGAATGATGATTCAAATCATACATTAACATCATTTTAGGGTTAAAAATTCATTTTGGTGAAAAATCTCAAAAAGTCAAAGTTGACTTTTGTGCACAGTTGACTTTTTATCAGATGAATTCCAAACTGTGCAATTCCTTAGGAAATCATGTCCTTAACTTAAATCAAACTTGATGGACATGTTCCATGGGTGTCATAGGGTATATTGATTCATGTCTTAGGGTTTGGGAGCATGTCCTGGTCAAAAGTCAAAGTTACAGTTGACTTTTCCCGCAAAACCCTAATTGTGGTGCAAATGAAATTGAGACTTGTTGCTCAAACTTCTTGGATTAATCCATTGTTCCAAATGGATCAATATTGTTCATTAGAGACCCTCAAACCCTGTCTTGAGGTCTTAGTTCATGATTTGCCCCAAAAGTCAACTTAGGGGTGAATTAGGTCAAGAAACCCTAATTCCTGATTTTTGATGAATGCATCCCCTGAGGCAAAATTGACTTAATGAATGGGTCCATGAGGTTCCATGGAGTATATTAGGTTGTGGTTTTGGATCCTTGGCTCATGCCCAAAGGAAAATTTCCCTTTGGAGGCCCTGATCGACCAAAACCCTAATTTGGTGATACTGGCGATCTTGAGGCTTGATCCACATAGAAGGGAGCAGCTTTGTGCTTAATCCTTAAAGTGGGAGTCCTTTTGATCCATTCTGGATGTTTGAGAGGTTAGACAAGTTGAAGATCAAGTCATTCCTTGATTGATCTTTTGCCTAAGGCTCTGAGAGGGCTTGAAACCCTAATTTTGATTGTGGTGAATGCTCAATAATTCCTTAAGGAGATTGATGAGGCATGATGGTTCATCCATATTGTGATGATGATTTGCACAATGATAGGAAATCTTAGTGGTCAAAATTTGGGGTATGACACATTTTGTTACACTCCACGTTGAGAATGCGGTATTTGTTCTTCTAAGACTTCCTCTCCTGTTGAACTTTGTTGAGCGTGACCTGGAGTTTTTCCATATTAGACATAAAGTACATGGCAGATTCCTTTAACGGAAGAACTCGCTGACGCGGGTAAGGCATCTTTAACTTGAGAGCTCTGGTTTGAATCCAGTGGAGATAAGGGTCCACAGAGATACAGTTTGGTTTTCCCAAAGACTCTCGTCCTTTCTTATGAACGTGTTTCCAAGCGTGCACTATATCTGTCTTTAGTGCTCTGTCATTTTCTCCTTTTTTGAAGAAAAGACCTTCCAGATGGACATTAGGCGGGACATGTCGCATCGGGTATCCAAATTCACGACGAACTAAAACTGGATGATAATTGATCCCTCCTTTAGTTCCTATGAGGGGGACGTTATGGAAATTTCCACAACGGTCGATGATTCTAATCCCCTCATAGATCTGATCGCACCAATCTATGTCAGAGTTTGTGAGAGCCATGATTCTCTGCGACCAACGCAAAGCCTTCTTATGATCCCAAAAAGCAGTAGACTTAGGCAAATGGGAAGTGAACCATTTGTATAGCAGGGGTACACAACATGTGATCATTCCTTCGCTGTACAAAGTCCTTAAATGTACATAATGATAGGCATCCGCGAGCAAGGTCGGTACAGGGTTTCCAATTAGAAATATCTTAATTGCATTGATGTCAACGAAGTCGTCTATGTTGGGAAAAAAGAAAAGCCCGTAGGTGAGTAGAACGAAGATGCTTTCGAAAGCAGTCATGTTCCTTATACTAGCAAAGTATTGAGCCTTCTTTACCAGAAACTTGGCTGGTAAACCTTGGATTCCACCCTTAGTGGTCTTGTGAGTCCTGACTTCTGACTCGTCAAAATAGATAGCTTTTGCAATAGTTTGATTCCTTAGAATTTCTTTCAGTCCGGAAAAAGGGAGCTTGGTCAGTGATATGTAAGTCAGTCAGGTGAGAGTATTCCTCCAGCGTTGGTGGCAACTGATAATCTGGGAATGTGAAACAGTGATAGACCAGATCGTAGAACTAAATGAGCATAGACAGGATTCCTTCTATTACATGGACCCTTAACAGAGACAGCAGTCCTCCGTACTTAGCTCTGAAAGCCACAGGATTGGTGATAAACCTTGTCAACCCTCTCAAATCCTCTAATTTTGGAACCTTGAAGGTGTACTGGTGAGTTCTCTTTCTACCGTACTCCATAACGCAATCTTTTTCTCTGATATTTACAATCATTGTCTTAGTTTAATTTGAAAAAGAGAGGGACTAGAAGAGAAAAAATTTTCTTGTTTAAAGTTTTTTAAATGAATGCATGAATGCAGCACACAAAAACATAGATAAAACATGGGGTCAAAGGGTCGGTGTCATGAAGTCAAGGCTCTGCCCATCCCCAAAGGTTTATACTATGGTGATTTTTGTACCTGTCTCTCAAGATCATTGACCCCTCTTGGGATAACAACAGCAAGCGGATTGCCAGCGAGCTGATGTATCTTAGAGAAATCTCAAATGAGGGTAGTATCGCGTGACAACTATTTTCGATAGCTTCCGCACTACTAAATGGCTGTAGGCTACTAAATCCTCAGCTTCTCTGATAATCCCTATCGAACGATCTGCTATCAACAATCGAAGTCATATAGGCAGGATCCGAAAAGGGTGCCTCCACTGATTTGATGGTCGGCCGAGGTCTCTTATTTGGGAGTCACTCCCTTTAAGATTACTCGTTTTGCCATCACTTATCTTAGGTGTATACTCAACTTTCCACATGTGGCATCACACGCATTCCCATTAGCAGAAAAATAAACACAGATATCAATTAGGAAAAGTGATATATATATTTGTCTTAAATATCCTAGACCTCTATAATCCTAGTCTTAACAAAGAAAATGACCTCCCCAGCAGAGTCGCCATTTTTCTGTAGCGAGCGATTTTTGTCGGTGACGCGACCACCTTATCGCGAAATTGGGGGTTTCTCCTCAATGAAGAGAGGTGTTACTTTCTGATTTCTTATTTATCCCGTGAAGTTGGAAGGGAAAGGGAAGTTATCTAAAACTAACCTTGCTCGCGGATGTTACACTGAACAAACGCTAAAAGAGAGATTGGGGAGTCCGGGGTCAGGTTATACAATGTGTAGTTGTTAATTACCCATCCTATATGTGGTTATCCACAGGATGTTTAAGCTCAAAATGCTGCTTTGGGTAATTGATAGTGTTTGTCTGCTGATGGGTTGGAAAATTTCTTGGGAAATATGAGTGAGTGAATTGATGTTTATGGTAAGGTACTGGACCTAAGGTTTTGATTTTGTTTTGGTGTGCTCGCTAAGATTTTGCAATCTTATGCCTACTTATTCCCGTTTGAACGAAACAGGGAAATCAGAGCAATCGTAGTTCCCTCCACAGGAGGAAGGAATATTTGGTATCTTGTTCAAAGCCCAAGATGTGAAGCTGAAAGAGTAGTTTTGTATCTTGTTCAAAGCCCAAGATATGAAGCGAAAAAGTTCGAGAGAGAGAGAGAGAGAGAGAGTTTTTTATCTCTAAAGGGGAATTTGTTGATTTTTCTGTGCCTTGATCAAAGCCCAAGGTTTGAAGCTAAAAAATTAATTGGTATGATTAAGGGATTTCCTTATGCAAAGCCTAAAAGAAGGCTAGATAAGACCGACTCAACGAGAGAGCGCTATCTATCTTGTATAAGGCCCAAGATTAAGGCAAAAGAGACCGATTCTTTGGGGAAATGTATCTTGTATAATGCCCAAGATGGATGCGAACATGGATATGTATCTTGTACGATGCCCAAGCTGAAGGTGAACAAGGAAATGTATCTTGTACGATGCCCAAGATGAAGGCGAACAAGGAAATGTTTGACTCAACAAGAGAGTCTTTTATACTCAACAAGGGAGTGTGAAAGGGTAACTCCACAGGGGAGGATCATTGCACAAAGCCCAAGAGGAGGCTGGTTAAACTGAGGAGAAATCATTATACAAAGCCTAAGAGGAGGCTAGACTTTCTGCCGTGGGATCTTTGGGATCCCGGTGCAGGTCCAAAATGATAGATCAACTCTCGAGGGTGATCGCGAAAGAGTTGAGATGTCAGATACCTTGAGGTTCTGATGACGTTGTGGCCTTTTGACCATGGCTGGGGAAATCTAAGATAAGGTTAAAAAACTGACGGGTTCCTTATCTCGGGTGGAGATTAACCGACTGATCAGGATTCCTTCGGAGTTCCGAAGGAGCTTAAGAATATCTTTGAGACTCAAGTATGTAGAAGATTGTCCAAGTCTGGCGGGTTTGTCTTTGTACAATGCCCAAAAGGAGGCAAATGTTTAAGGGATGAAGGTCAACCCTTAAACTGGTCTGAGATAAGACTCAAAGGAATGACTGCTCTAGCGAGAGAGATGACTAATTTATGTTCCTATACCTCTATGAGGTCGATCGGGACAATTTGTACAAAGCCCAAGAGAAGGCGAGAGAAACTTTTAAGAAGTCGTCGGGACAATTTGTACGAAGCCCAAGAGAAGGCGTAGATGCTTTTAGGAAGCCGTGGGACCAAATCTAAGAAAGGTCAGGAGATGCTATTCACCGAGAATAGATCATCTAGTGAGCAGTTCGAAGACTTAATGCTTTTAAGAAGCCGGGGGACCAAACCAAAGAAAGTTCAAGAAAAGTTTCACCGAGAATAATTCGTTTAGTGAACAGTTCTGAGGTTTGAAGAAATCCAAGAGAAGTTTCACCGAGAATAATTCATCTCTAGGGGAATAGAATTTCTTTGAAAATTTCTAGAGGTGATAGTCAGAGAAAAGGTTCACCGAGAATGTTGCTTTTCTCTTTGTTCCATATTGAATTAACCCAAGAGGAGGCAATACTGTGTCTGGTAATCCTATGGGGGGTCTAGTTTTGACTGCTAAAAGAGAGTAACCAACTAGCTTTACCTAGTACTGGACGTAGTTGCCGGGGAAAACTCTGAGTATCTATACTATTATATATACAGTGGATATATGACAAGTATTTAAAGAGGTATGAAAGAAGACTAACCATGCGCAGCTTCCCATAATATAGTTATATATATGAATGCTGATAAATGAGAATGAAAGAAGACTAACCATGCGCAGCTTCCCACAATACAGTTATATATATGAAAGCTGATAAAGGAGAATGAAAGAAGACTAACCATGCACAACTTCCCACAATACAGTTATATATATTAAAGCGGATAAAGAAAGCAGGTAAACACTTACTCGGTTGTAGAGCCTCCATGATGTGTTGTTAGTTGTACAACAAAGAAAGCTTAAATAACAGTTGTATATTTGAATTCAAAATCAAAGGAGAAAGTATTTTGAAAAGAGGTTGGGACTTACAGCTCGAGGAGAAAGCCCAAGGTTCAACAGTGATTGTACCGTTGTTTTGAATTTGTACATGGGGACTTATAAATGAGGCCCAAAAAGGTTTTTTGTACAAAGGGATGTGTCTTATACTCTCTCAAGAGGCCCAAAAAGAGTTTTATAAAAAAGGAATGGAACTTACAGCTCTAGGAGAAGCCTAAGTTTTTGTTTGAAAATGGCGATCGCACCGAAGTTTTTGAAAACACAGTGGGTCTTATACAATAAATGAGGCCCAAACTATTTTGGTTTAAAAAGTGGGTTGAGTCTTACACTCTAGTAGAGGCCCATGAGTGTTTGAAAAAAGTTTGGTAGGGTGGTAATGATCAAAACCCTAATTTTTTATTCTCAATGTATTTTAATTAAATAAAAATTCAATTAAGATAAACAAATAGGTGAAAAAAAGTTGTGATCTTGGATTTATACTTGAAAAATCAAGCTTTGATCATAGGATAATTTAAAAATCATTTGCACCAAGAAAAAGAAATATTTTTATAAAAAATATCAAATATATGAAATAAATAATATTTTTGTGATTTTTTCATGGAATAAAATATTTTAATGTTTTTTTGATTTTTTGCAAAAAGAACCAATAAAAAATGATTAAAATTGAAAGAGAAATTCATTTTCCAAAACATTAATAATAATATGACAAATATTAAAAATATTGGAAAAAGTGATAAAAACAGGGTCTGGGGCGAGGGGGATTCGAACCCTAGACCTTGTGTGTGCAACGCACATCCTCTACCACTGGGGTGGTGATACATCCGTGTATCAAAGGCAACCCACAAATACATAATGCAAGGCTTGTTTTTGGCCTGGCCAAGGCACGGCAAGGCAAGATTTTGGCAAAAAACGTGAACCTTGTAACTTTCTCATTTCTCCATGGATTGGGACAAAATTTAGGTCTATCCTGACCAGAATTTCACAAGGAACCCAATGGTGGTGGAAGTTTTTTCAGATCATGTCCCTAACTCAAAACCCGATAGTGGTTTTGAAAAGGGCTTGTAATTGCATTTCTATGCAGCCTCTTGATACAGGCATGGATTACATGATAAATTGACTCAAACACAACAAGTATAACATGTATATGATGTATATGATCAGTGGACCTCAAAGCAATGCATATTACAGAAAGTTCAAGTTGAGATGCTTACCTCTTTTGGAGCTTTTGTGCAATCTGTCAAGAGCTTTGTTCCAGAAGTGTTTTGATGCATTAGACACTCTCAATTGATCCCTTAGTAGCTTTTAGAATGATCACCAAGAGCTGGAATCCTCAGGAACAAGTTTGAGTTGTTTCTTACAAAAGGGGCAAAAGTGGCCAAAATGACAACTCTCTCGAATGGTGTTCCAGATGAGCGAAACCACTTGGGACAGTTCAAGGATGATATTTGGAATGTGTTTGAGGTTTTATCTAGTTTGTAAAGTGACTGCATCAAGACTTGGCTTGAAAAGTGCAAAACTGTCAAGTTTTGAGGTTTTAAGAGGTGACTTTGTGATTTTGGTGTTACAGGTCACAAAGGAGAGTTTGATCAGCTCACATATGATGTTTATGAGGTGTGTGAGTGATTGGTTTGGTTGGAATTGTTCCCAAACTCAAAACTCGATAGTACCTTGCTTGGGAAGGCAAAATGGGAGTGATAGAGGTGATTTTAAGGAAAGCATCTGTTGTTGTGCTTTGGTGTACTTAAACTAAACACAAAAGAGCTCTATTTATAGTGTGTCAAGTTTGTTTTGCAAGCAATAATGAATGGCAACTGGTACAGGCTGTTGGCCAAGTTTGATCCAAATGAATCATTAGTCTCCTCTAGCCATTGACTAGAGGTTAGGGCACAGGGTTGTGGTTCCCTAGTTCTTGGATAAGGCTTGACTGAACTCAGTTGGATGAGGCTCCATACATGCCACCTTGGTGCACCCATTGAAGGCTTAGAAACAAAATTGGAATTTTGTCCCCTTTAGGCTTTTTAGGTTTGTTATGGCTAATGTAGCTCCATGGACTTGGGAGGCTTGGAGATCAAATCAATCATTTTTTGTTTTATCCTCAGATGTGTCCAAAATAGTGACAAGGCTTGGAATGGCTCAATTTGCACAAATCGAGCCATGATGCACAAACCTGTCTTGCATGACAGTTTGCTTCAAGGCATGTTTAGGTCATTGTATCTCTTAGCTCAGATTGAATTTGAGGGAGTTCTTGGACAATTTGGAAAGCTGATGTATCCTATTTTGATATGATGTCCAACTTTGGTTTTGATCCAACCTGAATTACAATGAAAAATGCCTCTACTTTTGGGAAAAAATAAGGCAGATTCTGATTTAGTGAAAATTTCACTAAGTGTTGGAAAAAATTGTCATTTTGGGTTTTCAGTCATTTTGATCAATCCATAACTTAAAATCCATGAGGAATTGGAATGAGGTGTAGTTGACACTTTTAAAGTATGCCATGAGAGCTACAAATCCATATTTGGATCACTCAAAATGGTTGCTTGGATCTCAAGTTATGATCCTTGAAAGTTGGTACCCTAGCCATTTTGTTCCATAACTTAGAAAAATTCTAAGTTTTTATGGTTACCCCTTTTACAAGTTATCCCACTTTCTTTGATTTTTCTTGACGAATTATGATTCAAATCACATATTATCATTGTTTTAGGGTCAAAGAACCATATTTGTGAAAAATCTCAAAAAGTCAAACTTGACTTTGTGCACAGTTGACTTTTGGTCAGATGAATTCTAAACTGTGCGATCCTTGGTGAAATCAAGTCCTTGACCTAAATCAAACTTGATGGATATGCTCCATGGGTGTTATATGATGTATTGAATCATGCCCCAAGGCTTGGGAGCATGTCTTGGTCAAAAGTCAAAGATGCAGTTGACTTTTCCCACGAAACTCTAATTGTGCTCCAGATGAAAATGAAACTTGTGAATCAAGCTTCTTAGATTAATCCATTGTGGCAAATGGATCAATTTAGTGTATTTGAGGCCCTCAAATCATGTCTTGAGTTCTTGGCTCATGTTTTGACCCAGAAATCAATTTAGGGGTGAATTAGGTCAAGAAACCCCAATTCCTAATTTTTGTTGTATGCATCCCCTGAGGCTAAATTGACTTGGTGATTGGGTTCATGAGGTCCCTTTGTGTATCTTAAAGTATGTCATGAAGCAATGACTCATGCCCAGAGGAAGAGTTCCATCTGGAGGCCCTAGTCGACCAAAACCCTAATTTGGTGACACTGGCGATCTTGAGGCTTGATCCACTTGGAATACTGCAACCTGGTTCTTGATTCCCTAAAGTGGGTGTTGAAGAGGCTAGACAAGTTGAAGATCAAGTCCTTTCTTGATTGATCTGTTGTCTGAGAGCTCTGAGAGGGTTAAGAACCCTAATTCTTGATTATGGTCAATACTCACTCATCTTTGAGGAGATTAATGATTTGCACAATGATGTGAAATCCTGGTGGTCAAAATTTAGGGTATGACACAAACCAATAAGAATACTCCTCCAATGTTGGAACAAGTTGGTAGTCAGGAAAGGTGAAGTAATGGTAAAATGGGTCATAAAACTGCACTAACGTGTCGAGAACTCCATCCTCCATCTTAGTCCTAAGGATACCAATCAACCTTCCATAACGCTTTCTGAAGTCTTCAGGGCAAGACACAAAAGCTGCCAGCTTTTTCAACTCTACCAAATTGGGCTTCTTGAAATTGTACTTCTTAGTGTTCCTTTTCTCAAGATCCATGACACCTATGATTTGCAAAGGAAAAGACGATTAAGTTCCTTAAAATCAACAATGGGTGCAAATGGATGTATGCAATGCACAAAACACACACATAAACACAAACATATATACATGCAACACACAAGGCCTAGGTTTAGGGGTCACATGTGTGGATCCATGGTTTACCCATCCTAAGAGGTGTGTGCTATGGGTTTATCGACTGTAGAACAATGTTCTAAAATGTTCTCAGAGTCATGGATAAATCTTTCGGATATTATTGGCCTACACGACTACTCGTGCGGGTTAATAATATTTTCAAGATAAACTCGTCTGAGTGTAGTATCGCATGACAACCATCACAGGTCTACACCTAGATAATTACTGCACTACGTCCTAAAAAGGCCAAGTAGGGGTAAAGGGTAACTAAAGGTCCTCAGTATCACGGACTCCCAGGTCGGAAAGAGTGACATCAATATGACTACTCGCATCAGACATCAATAATCCCAAAGGGGCCTCCACTAAGCGTGATCATCATATGCCAAACATGTTAGGACTACTCCCAACAGCCGACTATTAATTACACCACAATCCTATCGTATGTGTACCCTTAAGTCCGGGTTAGGACTTATCTCACCACTCAAATGTAGCAACCCTGCCAAACAGAGTAACCCAACAGATATAGAGATATATACATACATACAAGCAAGCAAAACACATAATTAACACAGATAAAACAAGGTGGGCTTAATCCTCAAATGAATTCCCCAGTGAAGTCACCCTTTCTGTCACGGTGAGAATCAAATATCAAGCTATTAATTAACTTGAATCACACATCTTTGAAATTCACCAACGAGCTTTGATTTATCCAAAGGAAAGGGTAAAGGACGAAGAAAACCCTAATTGCGCTATGTAAAGACACAGCTAAGAGATCTAAGGTTCGGGGGTTGGTTATACTTAGGGAAGGTGTTAGCATCCTAGATATTCGTAGTACTCTACAGGAACCTCTTGTTTGTATTTGTGTTATGTTATGTTTGTTTGCTAAGGAAATCTGTTAAGGGTAAGGTAAAGACCTATGGTAAAAACCAAAGTGCTAAAGGTAAAGACCTAGGGGTATATACACTAAGTATGCTCGCGAAGACCTCGCATCTCGTGCCTACGTATCCTAATAAGGATGGAATCAGAGCATTCGTAGTTCACCTCAACGAGGATGAGGAACCATTGACTATGGTCAAAGTTCCAAAGGGAAATGAGTATGATACTCATGTAGAGTTAAAGAACTCTCTAAGTCTAAGTTGAAAGGGTAAGTCTAAGAAGTTGACTTTGAACAAAGTCAAAAGGTAAGTGAATACTCATGATGATGAGGATCACATAGAGTTTAAGAACTCTATCCTAATTCTAAGTTAAAGGGGTGAATGGCTCTAATACGGTCAAAGGAAAAAGGAACATCATTATGATGATGCTCACATAGAGTTGAAGAACTCTAGGTGAATCCTAAGCTGTTAGGTAAGTGGCTCTAATGAGGCCAAGGAGGGAAGTAAGCAACTATGATGATAGTGCTTATAAGAGGGGGAAACTTAAATAGGTCAAGAGGGGAGTGGCTCTAATGAGGCCAAGGGATTGATCCTAATAAGGGAACGGGATGGCTCTAAAGAGGCCAAGGGTGGAAGATGGCTCTAAAGCGGCCAAGGGTGGAAGATGTCTCTAAAGAGGCCAAGAGGTAATGAGTTATCTATGACATTAAAGTCAATAGAGAGACTTTCCTTTGGAAGGAGGAGAGCAAAGAGGGTCATGGAGGAGAGCTAACAAGCTAGCCTCACTTAAGGGGATAACTTAATAAAGTTGGAAAGTAAAGGATAACAATGATATTCACATTTAATGATGACAAAAATACATGAATATAACACATGGATAATGATGGTGAGTGTGATGACATTCAAGGTAAATACTTTAAAAAGTATACAAGTATCATGTTAACACACAAGGATCATAAATGAACAAGGTAAATACCTAAAGGGAACATGATGTAAGTCTAGACATCTTAATAAAATAGGTGATGACCTAATCATGGGGAATGTCTTTGACCTAATCTTTATGTAAAGGGAAAGTATCACTTATGTTATTCTAAAGTCCACTTTTATGAAAGGGAAACCTAAACACATATGTACATGATACTACCTAAGTTGATGGTTTGTATATGCATTGAGGGGGGAGTCCTAATTGAAGGTAAAGACCTATCTAAGACTTCATGGGGATGACAAAAGTCCATACATCCTAAAGTAAACATATACACTTACAAGTGTACCTAAAACAAAATCTACAACTATGTACAAGTCTAAGTCATAGGGAAATGATCTTAACAAGTTAAAGTAAACCTATACAAATCCTAAAAGGTAAGGGAGATCAAAGGTTATGACCCTAGAATCAAAACTATTCTAAATGACCCTAAAAGAAACCTATATTTCACATATGAACAAAAGCCCTAAAAATAAATATTTTTGGAGATTTTTTTTGTCACTATGAAATAGATAAAAAGACTAAAAAGATGCAAAAGGAATGGGCTCAAACGCCTAAAAATTGAAGGAGTTATGAATTGATGAAGTTTGTAAAGAAAACTAAAAAACCAAGTGTTAAAAAAGTAGGGAAGGTCCAAATGGGAGTTGAACCCATGCCCTTGGTGTTATAGTTTAAAAGGTTTGCCAAACTAACCAGGGCGCGCGCTGTGACTAGTTATGGAACCAAAGCAATATATGTGAAAGCAACTGGGTCAAAAAATAAAACAAAAAGACGGGGGCGAGGGGGATTCGAACCCTAGTCTTTGGCATGGCGAACACTCTCAAACCCTCCTCCTGGACCAGTGGTGCTACGCTCCTGTTGCAGTGAGAATCGGATATCAAGCTATTGATTAACTTGAATCACAAAACTTTGAAATTCACCACCAAGCTTTGATTTATCCAAAGGAAAGGGTAAAGATCGAAGAAAATCCTAATTGAGCTATGTGAAGACACAGCTAGGAGATCTAAGGTTCGGGGGTTGGTTATAATAAGGGAAGGTATTAGCACCCTAAGTATCTGTAGTACTCTACAGGAACCTCTTGTTTGTATTTGTGTTATGTTATGTTTGCTTGCTAAGGGAATCTGCTAAGGGTAAAGGTAAGGACATATGGTAAAGACCAAAGTGCTAAAGGTAAAGGCCTAATGGTGTGGATGAAGACCTATGGTGAAGACCAAGGTGCTAAAGGTAAAGACCTAGGGGGTATATACTAAGTATGCTCGTCAAGACGTTGCATCTCGTGCCTATGTATCCTAATAAGGATGGAATCAGAGCATTCGTAGTTCACCTAAATAGGGTGAGGAACCATTGACTATGGTCAAAGTTCCAAAGGGAAATGAGTATAATACTCATATAGAGTTAAAGAACTCTCTAAGTCTAAGTTGAAAAACTAACCTAAAGTTGACTTTAAACAAAGCCAAAAGGGGAAAGTGAGTACACATTGTGATGGTGCTCACAAAGAGTTTAAGAACTCTAAACTTAAATCTAAGTTATGAAACAAAATGGCTCTCATAAGGTCAAGAAAAGAAAGGTAAGCAACTATAATGATAGTACTCACATAGGGTTCAAAAACCCTAACCTAAAACTAGGTCAAAGAGGAAAGGGAAATGGCTCTAATAAGGCCAAAGGTGGTGAACCTAAAAAGGTCATGGAAATGAAATGAGAATGGTCTAACCAGCATGGAGATGACTTATGAGTCCATAGTGAATCTTTCCTTTGGAATGGTATTGAGGAATTGTCAAATGAAGCAGGCACCAAAATCATAACAGGGACAGGAGGGTCATCCACAAGACTTCATCAGGAAATATTTACAAGCCTCATCTAGGAGAGAAATGAAAGGTTAGTATTCAAGGAAAATCAGAAATTAACAATTGAGATGCAATAGAATTGAAAATGGTCTAGTCTTAATCATAATTTATCGATGAAATCGACAACCATGATTCTTGACTCTAATCGACCAAAAATTGAATCTCATATTGATCAAAGTTTTGTCGATTTAATGAAATCAATCAAACCATGAAGTTTGTTATATCATAGACCCACAAAAATAGAAAATGATAATCAAAATCGACATGAAATCGAAATGGTCTCGTCTTAATCAAGTTTTGAATCGATAAATCGATAATCTTTTGATTAGACTTTCATTGACCAATAAAAAGATAAAATGGCCTCATATTAATCAAGATTTTTATCGATTTGAATAAATCAACAAACCATGATTTTTGTTATATCATTGGCCCAAAATGGAATTGAAAATAAAATCGAACAAAATAAAGTAAAATGAGGTCAATTATGGATTCAGAAAACTTAGAAACCAAAAACATATTAAAGATTAATAACTAGAAAATTAAAAAAAAGAAAACTCAAAGAAAAGAGAAATCAAAGAGGGGTGTGCTGGAAAATTAACTTGGGCTTAAAAGCCCAACCTCATGGCACGGTCTACCCAAAATTAACAAAAAAAGGGTTAAAGACCAAGTGAAACCATAAACACATCAGCCTAATCTTTTCAAAACCAAACAAAGGTCACGTACTGTCTTCATAAATGAAATCACGCTCAAAACAAAAGGGAATACGGCCAAATGAACTAGGTAAACCGACACGGTGTACATCTCAGTAACTCACCCTTTTAAAAATTCAACAGGTTATTTTGAAGCGCAATGGAGAAGGAAAGACGAGATACGCTCCGAACCAACATCATCATCGCATGAGCAAAACCAATGGATCTAAAAATGAATTCGCTCCCCACCTTCTTCGTTTGATTTCATCTGCGCTTAAAAGGTACTTTGCTCAATCTATTGCCTTGAAAAACATCGTCCTCTTCTCTGTTCCATTTTCTGGTTTTGACTGGATTTGAATTCTGGTTTGTTTTTGGTAAAGATTTGTGATGTTGATTACGGTTGATGTTATGATTTGATGGAGTTTTTGGTTATGAAGTTTGAAGGCGCAATGGTGAAGATGTGGTTTGGTTCATTTGATTCCTCTTCATTTCATCCCTCTTTCTGATTTCTGGGTCTGAGTTTACTTTGGGTCTATGAATGGTTATGGAAGTTTGATGACGAAGGAGGAAGAGGGTTGTTTGATGGGTGTTTAGAGTTCGGTTGTGAAAATGAAAATAGGATGGTGCGAATGGAGGTAGTGAGTTGTGGAAAAGATGACGGAGGAGTCCGAGTTTTTGTGGATTCAAGGAAATGAAGGTGGGTTAAGAGTGTGAAGGTTTGAAAACAGAAGGTTAAGGTTGGGTTGTGGTTTTAGGAGGTTTGTCAATGTCTCCCTCTATGAAAAAAAATGGTGGAATCCGTTTTATATTGGGAAGGTTTTTGTTTTTGAGAGTTTTCAAAGTTTTTCTCTCTTCATCCATTCCCTCTGCCCGTCTAAAGCTTGTTTTTTCTTTTTAAATCAAACTCACCACTTATCGATTAAATTTTCTGATGTCCTCTGCTGTGTTGTTGCAATCCTCATCTTGCGGCAGGTCGCGTGTTATTGTTAAGGGTACGTTTTAGTGGCATAGCAGGGGAAAAGGTGTAGGAAAGTTGTACGACTCTGGAAAAAAATTGGTGATTTGCGTGTTGTTGCTGCGGTATTGTACATTTTGGTTTTGTCATGAGGTGATAGCAGGACGCAGCATAAAGGGTAATGGTAGCAAGAATTTCGTGGAGAGCGGCTTTGGTACGACTTGAGTGTATGCAGAAAGTTTGGACAATAGCTTGGCAACCTGATGTTGAAGTAACATGTGGTTTGATGGAGCAAGCTGGTTGAAGTGTCGTGGTACAATTTTTTGTTTTATCTTTTGGGCAAAACCGCAGGGTAGGATGGCATGATGCGTACGATTCACATGGGGAACACCACAATTGTGGGGAGAGGACACCACATCTTCAGTGAAAATATCAATTCCAACAAAATGGCACTTGATTTATAACAAAATGATAATAATAATAGATAAATAAATCATAAATAACAAAAATAATAATAATAACAAATAATAAATAATAATAATAATAAAACTAACAATAATAAAATATGAGATGGATTTGTTGATAATAAAGCTGGAATAATAATAATAAAATAATAATAATAATAATAATGAATAATAATAATGATAATACTAATAATAAATAACTAATAATTAATAATAATAGTAACAATAATAAATACTAATAATAAATAATAGAAATAATAAATATAATTAATAATGAATAGAAATAATAGTAAATAGAAATAAATAACTTCTAATAAAAATAAAATTCTAAAGCTTCACAAAATAATTGAATTAAAAAACAAAGGTGACAAAAATTAGAAAAATGCATGACTATGATTAATGGACTATATGATTGCAAATGTACAGATGATCTAAAATGATATGACAGTGGTCAGAGGATCTGAGGGTAAAATTTGGGGTATGACAGCTCTCATCCGATATCTATATGGCAAGAAAAAAACATAAGGTATACATGTTATAAAACAGACATCTCAACGCCATGTCACGTACACTCAGCGCCATGTCACCTTCTTCTTCTCTTTTCTTTATCTCTCCCTACTCGTGCCCTAACTTAAGTTTGTTCCCAGATTTTCAACATAGCATAACTTCTTCATCTCTCAACCATTTCCATTTTGTAAAATCCTAAATTGGAGTATTTCTTGCAAGGAATCCAGAGGTCACATTGTTTTGCCCTAACACTGAACGTGTGCCTCACAAAACTGTCCATAACAGTGCAACATGACAAGATATAACTTGTGCAAAATAACACATATTCAACACAAACAATGCAAGCAATGCTTCTAACATATTAAGCACATTGAGGACTACATGCTTGCTTCAAACATGGAACAAAAACATGCATGGAAACTAGGGTCAGAGTTTCAAAAATGCTTACCTCTTGGAGCAGGTCCAAGGCCTCTTCAAATGGTGTTGCAGAAGTGAAATGAGATCCCCTTTTGCCTTGTTGATCCTAAGAGTGGTGACTGGAATGTTTGAAAAGGTTAGAAACAGCTTCAAACTTCAAACCCGTGTCCTTTTGTAAATGGAAGTTTGAAAATGGTAGATGTTGTGTGGGGTGTTACATAACTTGTTTGAGGTTTTGAACAAGCTCTATAGGGTGTTTAGGGAAGGATTATGGAGTTTATTTGTGAGTTGCACGAGTGGAATGATTCTGGGCAGTGGTTTCGCAAGTTTGAGGAGTTTTTGCAAGAGTGATGGGAGGAGAGGATGCAAGGTTTTTCTGAGTGATTGCTTGTGTGTTTTGAAGTGTATTGGAGCCCACTATTTATAGGTAACGGCCGAGGGGAAGATCAGATGGCATCAATGCAACTGATTTGGTTTTGGTTTAGTTGCACTTTAGTTGAAATGCAAGTGGAGTTTGCCAAGATGCTTCATGGTTCCAATGTGTTGTACTGAACTTTCTAGAGTTGTTAGGAGGCTCAGACACTCTATCATGATGCAAAGCAAGGTTCTGGTGCAGAAGGAGCAGTTTAGAGGCTCAAGAAGCTGACTTTGGGCATAAAGTTACCTTTTCCAAAATGGAAGTCAAGCCTTTATGCCATAAATAGCAAGATCAAGTACATAAAGCTCAAATTTGTTGGATAATGCTCCCAAATTCGTGCAACCTTCTGAGCAAATGAAGATTTGCAAGTAAACATCTCTGAAATGCAAGATTGTGTGGTAAGAAATTGGATTTGCAACAAGTTCACAAAGTTGAAAGCATGGAAATCAAGTTTCAAACCCTCAACTTCATGGCTTCGATTCTCTTAGCTCACACATTGGATTGGGGTGTTCTAGTACTTTTTGGAAAGCCCCAAGTATGATCTACAATGTTAATGCTCACTCCAAGTTCTGAATCCAAAGGGATCATAATGAAAAAGGTGGTTGAAGTTGGCTGCAAACTAGGGTAAAAAAGGGTGAAATTTCACAAAGTCCTAACTTGATTTGAACTTCCAAGCCTCATAACTTAAAAACTAAGCCTCTTTTGGAGAATGGCCCTCTAATACATTTTAAAGTTCATGATGAGAGCTTCAAATTGAGCTTTGGACCACAAAAAATGGATGGGTGGTTTGAAAGTTATGACTCTTCAAAGTTCACACAAGGACTAGATTCTTCTACACTTAGAAAATTTTCAAAAACCAAACTTTGCCCTTTTTGCAATAAACCTCTTAAATCTTGATTTCTTTTGCTCTAATTCAAAGATCAAACATGTCTTGATGGAATATGACTTGAATACTTCATTTTGGACCCAATACATCAAAAGTCAAAGGTTTGACTTTTCAGACAAAATCCTAATTTCCTCAGGAATTCAACTGGGTGATCATTGTTGATCTTGCTTTCTCAAACTTCTCAAGTACCAATAGATGGCCTCCAAGGATGCATATGAACATATGGAATCATGTCCCAAGACTTGGGATCATGCCTTGACCAAAAGTCAAAGACATGGTTGATTTTTCCTAACAAAACCCTAATTTGGGGCCATATGAACTTGAGGCTCATTGCATTTATGGTGGGAGCCAAACACACTTGATTTCTTGATGAATAAGGCCACTTGAATGTATGTAAGCTCAATTGGTTGATGAACCAATCAAGGCATGGACTGATCACACCAAGATTCCTTTGTAATTTCTTAAGGTCAAAACCCTAATTCCACCACTCCTGATTTCATGGTTTCTCTTTGATTTCTCTTGATCCAATCACATGAGATCATGGAATATGATTTGAAAACTTCATGATTAGCCCTCAAGGCCAAAGATTGAGCTTTTGGAGCCTCAGTTGACTTTCTTGTCCGGATGAATTCAGCACCTTTCTTAACCACCTTGTGAACACTTGGGATGGATGCATTGAGCCAAGAAGTGTCTTAGGAGACTTTGAAATGTATGAGAACTTGGTTTATGGATCTTCCTTCTTCTTGTGCAAAACTCTAGCTTTCAAATGGAAGAACAAATTAGCAAAATATGATGGTTAGTTTACAGTGCATAGATGATTGAACCCTAATGCAAATGCAAGGATGTCATGACATCTAAGGGGTAAAATTTGGGGTATAACACAAACCTTTTCAAACCAAAAGCGTAGATATTTCAAAGGGTTCCTATAGAGTACTATAGACGTTTTGGGTGCTAACACCTTCCCATCGCGTAACCAACCCCCTTACCCTGTCTCTGTTTGTTTGTTCTTGTTTTAGAACTTATTTAGGTTTTGTTCTCTCTTTTTCCTTTCCTTTTGGATAAAATAAAAGTGCGGTGGCGAATCTTGCTTTATGATTTAAGTTAGTCAATAGCTTACACTCACAATTTTTATCGCCACACAGCTGACTATCAAATCATGATTTCAGAAACAAATTTGGATCAGAGTGTTAAGATAAGGATTCTTATTTTATCAGAACTCAAGGAATAGTCCAATTGTTAACTCAAAGCACATATCAAGGAATTAACTTATTATTGTATGCTTTAAATAAAGAAGTCAAGGAAGAGAGAGATCATGTAACCCTTATTCAGACTTAAAGACCATACTTATGGAACTATCAGAAATAATTCAACTGACTACTAACAGATTCCAACTAATATTCCAATACATTATTCAGAGAACAAGCATTTACTCTGTTTCATAAACCATGTTCGAATTTTTCTTGATGAAATCAAATTGGGCAATGGCCAGGGGCTTTGTAAATATATCAGTCCATTGATGTTCAGAATCAATAAACTGAATATCTATTACACCCTTCTGAACATAATCCCTTATGAAGTGATATTTGATTTCAATATGTTTGGTCCTAGAATGCTGAATTGGATTCTTTGTTAGACAGATAGCAGCAGTATTATCATAGAGAATAGGAGTTTTGTTTCCAAAAATCTGATAGGCTTCAAGTTGATATTTCATCCAGAGTAGTTGAGTGCAACAATTAGCAGTTTAAATGTATTCTGCTTCTGTTGTTGACAAAGCAATAGTTGTTTGTCTTTTACTACCCCAAGAGATAAGGTTTTCACATATAAATTGGCAGGTTCCACTGGTGGACTTCCTTTTAATTCTATCCCCAACATAGTCAGCATCACAAAATCCAACCAGTTTATAATCTGAGGACTTCTTATAAATAAGTCCAAGATTTAATGTTCCTTTCAGATAACTAAAGATTCTCTTGATGGAAGTTAAGTGAGTCTCTCTAGGATCTGCTTGGAACCTTGCACATAAACATACACTGAACAAGATATCAGTTCTAAAAATAGTGAGATAGAGTAAGGAACCTATCATACTCGATATTTTGTTGGATCCATTTTAGAACTGCATTCTTCAATACAAAGATTACATGTAGGATGAATAGGAGTGGACATGACTTTGCAATCATCAAGATTGAACTTTTACAAGAGCTCTTTTGTATACTTAGACTGATGAATGTAAATACCTTCAGACTTCAGACTGGTCTGAATTCCAAGAAAGTATTTTAATTCACCCATCATACTCATCTCAAATTCAGCCTACATAATCTTTGAAAATTCTTGACAGAGGGATGCATTAGTAGAACCAAAAATTATGTCATCAACATAAATTTGAACAATCAAGATTTCTTCTTTCAAAGTTTTCCTGAATAGTGTAGTGTCAACCTTTCCTTTAACAAAACCATTTTCAAGCAGAAAATTACTCAATCTTTCATACCAAATTCTTGGAGCTTGTTTAAGACCATAGAGTGATTTTTTAAGCTTGTAGACATGGTCTGGATGATTTGAATCTATAAATCCTGGAGGTTGTTTGAAATATACTTCTTCAGTAATAACTTCGTTTAGAAAAGCACTTTTCACGTCCATTTGATATAGAATTATGTCATGGTTGATGGCATAAGAGAGAAGTAGTCTTATGGCTTCTAACCTTGCAACAAGAGAAAAAGTTTCAAAGAAGTCTATTCCCTCTTGCTGACTATAGCCTTGAGCTACAAGTCTAGCCATGATCCAACCATTATCAATTAAGCGATCATCAACAGAAGAAGGGTTAATTAGTGAAATAAATATGATCATTGAGTAATCATTTCTGAAAGAAAATATGGTCCTCAATGGCTCATATTTATTACCAATGATATTCTCTTCTAGATGAGATGCTTTATACTTAAACGATCTCTTAGGTTGAACAGAGGCTTTTGTGCCATTGTGAGCAATCACTGAATCAGTAGTAGTAGGACCAGTTGGAGTAACTTTAGTTTCTAAAGCTTCTGGTATATCTTTAGATATAGTGACAGATTCTGGAGCATCATTCTCTACTTCCTTTTCTTTAGGGACACAGACCACCGATTGTTCTTCATGATTCTAAAAATCTGCAGAGAAATCATTCTGATCCAAAGACTCTAACTTGTTATGGTTAGGTAAATTGTCATCAAATTTAACGTGCATAGACTCTTCAACCATTCTAGTTTCAGAGTTATACATTATGTATGCTTTTGAGCGTTTGGAGTATCCTAAAAAGATAGCCTTCTGAGGTTTAGCATCAAATTTCTTTAGGTAGACCTTGTTATTCAAGATGTAATAGGTACATCCGAATTGATGAAAATAAGAGATACTGGGTCTTTTACCTTTGAATAATTCATACGATGTTTTATCCAGAATAGGTCTGATATAAATTATGTTCTGAATATAACAAGCAGTACTAACAGCTTCTGCCCACAAGTACTTAGGGAGTTTATTTTCATGAATCATTGTCATTGCCATTTCTTGCAAAGAGATGCTCTTTCTCTCAACAACTCCATTTTATTGTGGAGTTCTGGGAGAAGATAACTCATGGATAATTCCATATTTTTCACAAAAGGATTCAAATGATTCATTTTTTAAACTCACCCCCATGGTCACTTCTGACCTTTAGAATTTTCAATTCCTTCTCAGATTGTACTTGAATGCAGAAGGTGCTAAACACTTCGTATATTTCATCTTTAGATTTGAGAAACTTCACCCAAGTCCATCTGCTAAAATCATCAACTGTGACTAAACCATATTTCTTTCCACTGATTGAGGTAGTCCCAATAGGACCAAATAAATTAATGTGAACCAATTCCAAGGGTCTAGAAAAAGAGACAGTGTTTTTGTTTTTAAAAGAAGTTTTTACAATCTTTCCAACTTGACATGCTCCACAATGAGCATCTGAGTGATAATCAATATCTGGCAGCCCTTTAACAAGTTTTAGCTTGAAAAGTTTAGAGATTAATCTCCACCTAGCATGACCTAACCTTTTGTGCCAGACCCATTTTTCATCACTCATTGTCATTAGGCAAATGACCTTCTAAACTGCCAATTCAGAAAGATTGGTTTTATAAACATTCCATTTTCTTTTCCCTTTGAATACTACAGTTTTATCAGAATTGATAACATAACAAAAGTCCTTGTCAAACAATACACTGCAACCATTATCACACAACTGGATTATACTTAGTAGATTATGTTTTAGGCCATCTAATAGCCATACTTTATTAATAAGAGTTTGAGAATTACCAATGGTACCTATACCGATGATCCTTCCCTTCTGGCCACCTCCAAAACCCACATTTCCTTCCTCTTTCAGATTCAGGGTTTGGAACATACGCCTTTCTCTGGCCATATGTCTTGAGTTACCACTGTTCAGGTACTAGGATTGACATTCCATCTGTTCCTTTGGGCATATCTCATCTTCGTTTTCAGACTCAGATAGAAGTCATTCATTAGATGAGTGAGCCATTAGTGTTAGATTGGCATTATCTTCCTTTTCTGACTCTTCTTCATCCAACTCTTCCTATGTTGTCATGAAATTCTTTTTGAACCTGTTTCTGAATTTATCTTTCTGATAACTTCCTTTTCTCTGACTATCCTTCAGAATTTCAGGACAATCACTTTTGAAGTGGCTTGGTTTATTGCAGTTATAGCAGGTCATGTCTTCATCTTTGAAGTTAATCATTTTATTGCTCTTAGGAAATCTTCTGCTTTTTCTGGCCATTTGTTGAATCCCTCTAATGAAGCACACGATGTCTTCATCATCAGATTTTCCATTAGATTCTTCTTCAGACGACTCATCATCTTTACTGATTTTAGAAGATCTTCTGGACTTGTCACCAGATTTTTCAGAGGCAAATCTTAGTGCGAGAGACTTAAACTTTTTTGAAGTTTCATCTCCATTGATTTCCATCTCATGACTTTGAAGGTTACTGATTAGACTTTCAAGGGACAGTGTATTTAGATCTTTAGCTTCCTATATAGTTGTTACTTTAGTTCTAAACTTATGAGGGAGACTTCTCAGAGTTTTCTTCACATGATCAGTTGATGAGTAACTTTTTTCAGCACTTAAGGGCCTGTGACAACAATCTGGAACCTAGAAAACATGGTCTCAATATCCTCATCTTCCTTCATTTTGAATAAGTCATACTTCTGTATCAACAAGCCAGCTTTGGCTTCTTTGACTTGTTGATTCCCTTGATAAGTAGAACACAGAGATTCAAAGATAGTCTTTGCATAAGACTTATCAATGATTTTCAAATACTCAGCATGTGGAAGTGCATAAACCAGAATACCTCAGACTCTATGATGTTTTCTATAAGTTTTCTTTTGAGCAGGAGCCAGAGTTTTTTTGTCAGCAACCATACCAACACTATCTACAGGAATGTCAATGACATCTTCAAGAATATGCCATAGCTCATCATCGAGTCCAATGATATACATATACATCTTTCTTCTCCACCATTCAAATTCAGTAAAGTCACCACTGAATACAGGAGGTTTAGTAGTGTAATGATTTCTCTCAGAGCTATTGTAATCATAGGGAATCCCCCTTGAGGTACTAGGATTAGTAACCTCAGAATCCATATTTTTCTCGTTAGATCTTTGATTGTACCACAGTTAGGTGTTACGCACATAACTTTCTCTAATGCCAACAAAAGGTGAGAAAAATACAAGTGAATGGGGGTTGAATTGTTTATTGCAAAAATTAGATTTACTTTTGAACCAGAGTTCAGATTCTAAGACTTTCCTCTACTCAATTAGCTCTTGACCGAGACTTATCTTGCTTAGACCACCTGCCTAAAACTTTACCTTGCTTAGAGCTCGTTGTCGCTACGTGAAAAATGACACAGAGTCGCCACCGAATTTTATTTATCCCAAGGAGGGAAAGGGAAATATCGATAAAACCTTTAGGGAAAGAAGGTGGTCATCGCAACCACATTCTGGGTTCGGAAGTCGGTTATGTGAGGGGAATCTATTAACACCCCCTCACATCCATCGTACTCGATGGGAACCATCTAAGTTGTCTAAACTCGAGTGGGTGTTCTAATCTAAAAGTATACTTGCTAAATTTGAAGCTGCCTACCCTAAATTTTTCCTACCTGTAAATACCCTCAATAATGTTTCTAACCACTATCCAAAAATCAAAAAATTATGTGGTTGTTACTTGTATTTCTTTATTGTCAGAGCTCAAGTGTTGCAAGGATGAATTGAGTTTTATTCAAGTTTGTCAGGACAGATATATGTGGAGTAATGGTCGAAGTTTAGTTGGGTCTGACCTAACCTTGGTCAGACAAGTGTTGTTTCATGATCAAGGCCAAGGTGTGTGAGTTGTAATTGAGGCTCCAATCAGGGTTTTGTGTAAAATCGAGTTCATCTGGTGAATTCAAGTTACAGGGTCATTAGGAGTCAAGACAGTTGTTACATCTCAGGTTGTTTGCAAGTCCTGATTGTGTGGTTCAGGTTTTCGTCATTGGTCTGAGGATTCGTCAGTTGTTGAGGTTTTAAGTGTTAGTCAGCGTGTAGGCACATTACCATTACCCCTACTCGTTCCCATAACCATCCACTTTGTTATTTATCCGTATTCAAAATCCATTTTCATGTACAAACCAATCTTATCCAATTCGTTGTCCGCTTCTTTTAACTCTTTTATCTTTTTATCCATTCATAATCATTTCAATTATCCATCCACATTCATATCCAATCTCCAAGACTTCATTTATCCATATTTCTAGTCTATAAAATTCCAATAAGGCCCATTATTCAAAAAGTTCATTCACCACCAGAATTCTACAAAAAATTAATAATGTGTAACACAAAGCCCATTTCCTTTTTTATTTTACAAACCCATCTTTAATGTACGAAATTTTACAAAAAAATACAACACAACCACTTGCTACACTTCCTCCAGACCCTATGCATAAGCCTCACTACACTCCAGACCAAACCTGCTACAAAACAAAACCTGTTACTACAAACTAAACCACTTGCACACGACCATAACACATAGAACAACAACAACATGCCAAAACTATGCAGCATCAAGACAACCTGTGAATCATACTGCAACAACAAGACAAACGTATCAAGACAAAACCCTGCAACCAGCAACAACATCACGTTGCTCCAAACCTCAAACAAACAACAACATAAACCTGCAAATTATATAGCATAACAACAAAACCTTATGACAAACCAACAATACCATGTGCCATGAAAACTACAACACAACAGAACAACAGAAACAATTCAAGAGGAACAAGGTTATTTGAAGAGAAGGAGAGCAGAGTGAACAGGAGGGGAATTAAAAAACACACTAACCTGAAATCAAAAACCACTTCTCATAACCTTCACTCAACCTCTCCATCATATCACCACCTACGAAGCCTCTCTCTCTTGTTTCAGATCCATCATCACCATGTTTTCATTCCCTCATATGCAAAAAGAAGAAAAATGCAGATCCACTACACTTAATAGTAGCTCTATTCACTCTTCAATCAACCTTTCCCACAAATTCATCTCTGAAACCATAAACACAACAACATTGCAAACTTCTCCACCATTGATTCAACCACCTGCGATTTCAAACATCAAACCACAACAAACCATTCCGTAATCACAAAACGCACACGAGAAAAAGATTGAGGATGCGAGATGAAGAGAGTATGAGTTCGAGAGAGGCGGAATACAACACAAGAGAGAGTGCAAGAGTGAGACCGAGAAATTTCTGGTGAGACTGTTGAGAGAGAGACGAAACGGGAGAATATCGCAGGGAGGTTGTGTTAGGATGCTAACAAACCCTAACAAAACTATTAGAGAAAAACTATAAAGATAAAAGAGAATAAAGAGATAACTTGATTTTTTTCATTTCATTTCCCAAATGTGTCAAAAGACAATACATATATAATGATACTAATGGGCCATTACTAAAATGCCCAATTACTTAGAGAAACCCCAATTTAATAACAATTAAAATACCAACTACTATAAAACCTTAATTTAATAATAAACTAAAATATTAAAATATAACTAATAATACTCTCTATCATTGCCGCGGGACTCACTTGAACCTTGTCCTCAAGGTTCTAAAATCAATATGAAATTTTTTTTTCCAAAAAAATTGGCAATCTATGAAAAGCTTTCATTTTGTAAGGCTGTGATTGATGCAAGCCTCTTCCAATGTTTTTCCTTTGGTTTCTGGAACTACTTGCAGCCTAAGAAGGTTCCACTTGCAGAAGCTGTTATAAGAGGTTTTCTTCCAGATTTATCCATCAAAATTACTCCCAACATGGTAAATGGAACTTGTATAAAAGCATAAGCTATGGTACCAGCTTTTCCTGAAGAAAGCCCTGTTGCAACAAAAGTCTCAGATGTATAGAATCATATGCCATTAATTCCAACAGATCGTTGAAATGCCATTAGTCCAACGCCGATAACTACAGACCGCACATATCTGCTTTGGAACAAATCCAACATCTTAGCCTTAGGAAGACTTTGAAGAGTTTCAATATTATCCATAATTTCAATAGCTTCATGAGAAATATCAACATCTTTGCCCCGAAGTTTTCTTAAAGCTAGTTGAAATTCTTTTTCACGACCAACTTTTGTGAGCCATCTAGGAGACTCTGGAATGAACCACAAACCAACCAACAAGCAAATGCAAGGCACTAGTCCTGCTAGTGCTAATTGTCTCCAATTTATGAGACTTCCTAATAAAAATGACACCGATGATCCAATAACAATCATAAGCTGATTTGTTGTTGCAAGCATTCCTCTAAGATTTTTTGGTGCTATTTTTGCTATATATATAGGAACCGCATATGAGATTACTCCAATTCCATATCCTGTGAATAACCTTCCCAAGTCAAGTGTGAAAGAACCTGTTTTTTTCAAGGACCCGCCATTTTCTTCGCAAACGTTTGTATTAAGTTTTGGTGGCTGTGCTGAATTGAATCCATTTTCCTTGACAGATCCAATGCTGCCCTCAATTGCGTTTACGACCCTTGTTAGCTCGGAGTTCTTATCGGTAGAAACAAGTGGTTCTAACAACTCCAGGCGTTTCAAAGATGGAACATCTCCCTCATAATATCTGCGTCATATGCTCCTATAAGATGACTCTAGACCAAGGATCAAGTTTGCTCCATCACAAACAGGAGACTTGGACATGAGCTCTCGTAAACTCATTCTCAAATTTTGTAATGCTGGAATGTCGGAGGCTAACTTCATGACCAATTTAACATATGCATATCGGATGAAGTTATTGTAGAATTCCCATGGTCGTTTTCTTCTCACCTTTCGTGGTTGCGACTGTTTTTTTTTTCACTTTTGGTTTCTTTTGAAAAAATGTCCTACTATTGTTTTTTTCTTGAAGTGGACTGTGCCCTGTTCTGATATATGGATGATGGGCTCTCTCAAGCCCATATGATTCCATACGTTTGGATCATCTCCATCACCTCTCATTTCACAATACACCTCAGGCCCATGCTTATCATCTTGTTTGTAAGGATTTATTTAGGTTTTCTTTTAAAAAAACACAAAAATATATTTTCTTAGGATCATTTCATTTTAATTAGCTTTTTGTTTTTTTAATTAGAGAACTTAATTCTAGGTTTAAAATAATATAAACCTTAGTATTTTATTTAAAATATTTAGTTTCTTTTAGTAAAAGTATAAAAAATGTGAAGAAAAAAAAACAAGTTTCCTTTAAGTACCTAAAATCTAAAAATGTGAAAAATATTTTGTTTTCTCTTTTCTTTATGATAAATAAATAATTTCAATATTGATTTTAGATGTTTGAATTAGGTTTTTGTTTATTTTCCAAAATATATTTTTTTAGAATTAATCTTGACTTTTTGATTTAATATGTCTAATCCGTGTTAGCATGTTTTTGCTCGTTACTTGTTAATTGCATTAGTGGTTACCGTTGCATCGCTTTTAATTCTTGTAACTTGTATTGTTGTTTTTCTTTGTTTAGCTTAGGAAACTCGCACACTAACCCCATTTACTTCTCGCATAATATTCCCTTGTACTTTTCCATGTACCCCGCTCTCTTTTAGATGTACTCTTTTTATGTTTTTACTTTATGTTGGTTATGGTTTCGTAGTAGGAGCACCCCTAGGGACTAGATTCAACCAAACCCCTTCGCAATCCCTTGATCCAACATCAAGTGGCTCTTTCCCTTAGCTTATGAGTCGAGACCTTTTGCCTTGCCATCAATCTTTCCCAGTAACCAAGACATCAAATCCTTGATCCAACATCAAGCGGATTTTTCTCAATCAAACATCAAAACACTTAATAACTGTCGAACATTTTTCTTATCCTAAAATTAACCCATAAATCATAGTCCTCTGAATTATGGATGCTCTGATTTCTCATTCCCGTGAAGAATACATAGGCATAGGATTGCGAGATCTAAGCGAGCTACCTTCCAAACTTTCCATTTTTCACCCGTAGTCCTACGAACTACGGATGCTCTGATTTCTCATTCCCGTTGAGAATACATATGCATAAGGGCCCCAATCCTTGGCGAGCACCCTAATAAAAAACCAACCCTCTTTCCCTTTAGCAAGTAGACTTCTAGATTAAAACACGCATTTGAGCTTAGACAACTTAGATGGTTCCCATCTAGTACGATGGATGTGACGGGGTGCTAATACCTTCCCCTCACATAACCGACATCTGAACCCAAATATGGTTGCGAGATCATTTTTCACCTTTAGGAGGTTTTATAGTTATTTTCCCTTTCCTCTTGGAATAAATAAAATTCAGTGGCGACTCGGTGTCATTTTTCGCGTAGCGATAGCTGGCGACTTTGTTGGGGATCGAACCCAGAATCTCTGGTTGCGAGACAATTTTTAACCTTTAAGTGGTTTTATCATTATTTTCCCTTTCCTCTTGGAATAAATAAAATTCGGTGGCGACTCTGTGTCATTTTTCGCGTAGCAAAACTCGTGTCTAAGACTTTCCTCTGCTTAGATCTCGTGTCTAAGACTTTCCCATGCTTAGAGCTCGTTTCTAAGACGTTACCTTGCTCAAGCCTACAACAAGAGACTTATATCTAAATAGATAGTTTAGAGAAGGAATAACTTACAACATCACTTGATAAATATCAGAGGTGTTCAAAATAATACAACATATTTTTACAAAGATTCTTAATCAACACAAGAATAAGAACTCTAAACAAACTCAGCTTTCTGATAGTAGTGCGTGTATTTCTCAATTGTATTTGTAGCATTATTTCTTAGTGATCTTCAAATCTTTGGCTGCTTTTTATAGCTAAACAAAATAGAGATGTTGGAGCATCTTCAACGGCTACAAATGGACCAAATCTTCTAGTACAACTTCTTTTCCAATAAAGCAAGTGTTGGAACTTACAGTCACAATAATATCCACGAAACAAGGCCTTTGTCCAGAGGATACAACGATGATTCAAGTACAACACAACCTATAGAAGATAATATCAATAAATCTTGAGTCCCGTGTTAGCAGAACTGACTTGACATTAATCAGCATCAGAGGCAGCATAGCACGCATCAGAACTGGAGTGTACTAGCATGATCAGAACCGAACCAAAGTCGTTTCAGTGTCAAAACTAGTTCCATCAAGTAAATATAATTTTGCATGCACAAACTAGCTAGTTAAAAATCGTGATTGATTTTCAAATACATTGTTATCATCAAAACCTTGGAGGGTGCATGGTATGAACCAAAATAGTTTCAAAATGATGGACATAAACTTCTTTAGCTATGCAACCCTTCAGAAATGCACTTTTAACATCCATTTGATAATTAATAGCAAATGAAATTAAAAGATGAATATATTCTAACCTAGGAACTGGTACAAAAGTCTCAGTATAGTCAATTCCTTCTTATTGACTATAGCCTTGTGCAACTAGTCTTGACTTTTTCCTTACCACTTCTCCTTGCTCATTCAGCTTGTTTCTAAAGACCCATTTGGTTCCAATGACATGTTTTCCTTTTGGTTTTGGCACTAGATCCCACACATCCTTTATGGAAAATTGATTAAGTTCTTCTTGCATTGCTAAACTCCATTCAGAGTCCAAAAGAGCTTCATTAATCAATGTTGGTTCTATGATAGACACCAATCCTAAAGGAGTTTCTTCATCTTGCCTGAATGAAGATCTGGTTCTTACAGCATCAAACTTGTCACCAAGAATAAGTTCTTCAGAATGAGAGAGTTTTTGCTTGATCTTCTTCTGAGGTGTTGGTGTATCAACAACATCTGATAAATCAGAAGCTTCTGATGCTGATTGTTTTGTTTCAAGTTGAACACCCCCGGAGTTTGAGAATGTGATCTTCAGATCTGCGTGTTTTTCAACTAGCTTTGAATTTTCAGGGTCAAGCTTATCATCAAACTTAACATGAATTGGCTCCTCAATGACATTGGTTTCAGTGGCATACACTCTGTAGCCTTTTGAGCGTTTAGAGTATCCTAACATGATACACTTGAGCTTTTAGAATCAAACATGTTTAGGCTATTCCTTTTTTATTGCCTTTGAAACCTACAGTGCATACAAGCTTAAGTTACAGACTTGGGAACATATGTTTTCTTCCCATTATGTACTGCAAGCATCTAGAGTCCAGGTACCATGACTGGTGTTTCAACTCTGTTGTTGAAGATGTCTACAACATAGATTATTTTATCTTTATATACCCACATCCTTTTGGGTCCCTTTTTGTTGGTTTTCTCAGGGTTTTTCTTAATCTGGATTTTTTGTTCAGAACATTCATGTGTGTGTGTGTGTCTGCATAAGTGAAATGGGAGTATAGAGCTTTTGGTTTCGTCACCTTTTGATTAGATTTAGGTTTGACCCTAGAGTACTTATGTGGCTCATAACCAATCTTTTCCCATTACTGCTTACTCCATAAATCATGGAAGCCATTTTGCTTCTGTTTGTGTTTCGTGCAAGGAATTTTTGAAAAGCCATGTCACATTTCTTTATGACATCAACAGATTCCATAGGAGCTTTTGAAATAATTTCCTTTTCAAGTTCTTTACTCTTGCTTTGTAGAGTAGAGATATCTTTTTTAAGAACATAAAGTTTCTCTTTCAGATTAGAATTTTCTTTCTTCAGCTCGCTAAGGGCTTCAGAATCAGCTACATAGATTTTTTTTTAAATCCTTGTGATTGTACTAAAGACTCTGGAAATTTTCAAGAATTTCAGTGAGACAGAACTCAACTTCAGAATAGGTTAGATTAGAGAATACCTCATTGAAGTCTAAATTTGATTCTGATTCATAGTCACATGCCTTTGAGCTATCCATGTGTGTCTGTTCTTTTTTAGAATCATCTTCTGAACTTTTTGAGTCATCCCAGGTAGCCATAAGAACCTTCTTCTTTTCTCTATAGAATTTCTTCATATGCATGAGTTTGGGCACTCATTTCTGTAATACACAGGTTGTTGGCATTCGAAACAAGTGACATCTTGATCGACTCCAAAATTTCTCTACCCAGAGGTTGACTCAGCATGTCCACCTGTTCTTTTGTTGCCTTTGAATTTTGTATGTCTTTTCTTCTAGAGATGGTTGACCCTTGTTGAGAGAAGAGATAATTTATCTTCTTGTTCTGAGCTTCCTTCAGACTCTTTTTCTTTATCTTGAAGAGCTTTGGTCTTTTCATATTTATCTTTGGACTTTAAAGCCACAGACTTGACCTTTTTTTTAGGCTCATCTTCCACAAGTTCAATTTCATGACTTCTCAAAGAAATTATAAGTTCCTCTAAAGTAATCTTCTTTAGATCTTTTGACACCTTTAATGTTGTCACCATTGGTCTCCGTTTCTTAGGTAGACTTCTAATTATTTTCTTTACATGATCTGCAGTGGTATAACCTTTGTTTAGGACTTTCAATCCGGCCACAAGAGTTTGAAATCTTGAGAACATTTCCTTAACCATTTCATCCTCTTCCTTTTTTAAGGATTCATATTTCTGGATTAAGGCTGGGGATATTGCCTCTTTAAATTGCTCATTTCCTTCATGAGTCATTTTCAAAGAATCAAATATAGACTTAGCAGAGTCTCTATTTGTTATCTTTTCATACTTAGAGTAGGAAATGGAATTCAGAAATATAGTTCTGGATCTATGTTGATTTTTGTGGTCCTTCTTTTGTTGATTGCTCATGTTGCTTCTTTCAATTTGAGTATCACTATCATCTACAGGATGTGTTTAACCATCTAACACTATATCCCATAAGTCAGCATCATATCCAAGGAAGAATCTTTCAATTCTATTCTTCCAGTAATCAAACTTTTCTCCATCAAAGATTGGAGGTTTGGCAGAGTAGTGATCATTATTGTTTGTATATGACTTCTCACCATTAGTAGATGTAATTATGTTTCAAATAAAAAGCTAGATCTTTGTCTGGCACGGTTAAGTGTTTTGACACAAAGTTTTCAATACCATATTTGACGCTCTAATGCCAATAGAAGGTTCAAGAAACAAATGAAAAGGGAGATTTGAATTGGGTTTTAAGAATGATAGTTTTTCGCAACCCAAAATAACATCTTAAAACAACAAATAGAATGATAAAGAACACAAGGATTTTTATTCTGGTTTGTCATTAACAAGGCTACCTCCAGTCCACCCACCTATTGATTTTCCTTAAACAAGGACTTAATCAAATAACCAAACCTGATTACAAATGCAGTGATAACCTGTCTTGACATTCTTCAGGATTCTGATCTACATGGTCTCCTAAGAAAATCGACGGTCAGTGACTCCATAAGACCTGACCTACCTGGTCGCTTAAGAAGATTTCAACCTCAATAACAACCCTTTATTGACTTCTCAAGAATCTGACCTAACCTAGTCCCTTGAGGATTCAGATGCTTCTCAAAAGCATATGCACAATTTTACAATCAAGTTCTACATTTAACAAGAATATTCAACGATCTTTGTTCTAAGTGTATAAGTGTAAGCAACACTTCTTATTTGTTTCTGAGTGTGAGCGTTGATGTAGTTTAGTGCACGTATCAAGTCTCTATTTTTTTCACCTTCTTCAATCTTTAAAGTCCTCTTTAAATAGATGCAAAATAGATCCGCTGGAGGTGAAGATGAAAATATCCTCTAAGTATCCGTTGGAGAAGATCACTTCAAACGAAACTCTAGAGTGGCGTTGTAACCTATAGTTGGTGAAGATGATTGGGCGCAGAAGATTTCTTTTACACAAAGTACAATACTTTATGAAAAAAGTATATTTGCTTCTGTACTTCTGTCACATCAAATATTTTGTTGGCTTGTGGACAACTTCCATTCAGGGGCTTCTGATATTTTTTGTTGAAGCTTGAGTAGCGTTTCCAAGGTTTGTCTTCAGAATCTTTGATGAGACTTCATAGTCTTTGGATGTTGGGTTCTGAGACTTCACTAGCAGATAGTCAGAGCTTTTTATATCAGAGTCGTTCTTAAGAACATATGTTCAAAACAATGACTTTAATCAATCAGAGTTTGCTTGTTTGAAAGCTTATTTTCCTTGGTTCAGAGTCTGGACATCTCCAGAGTCATAATTTGTTCCAATTTTTCTACACACTCAGTAAACTAGTTAGAGTACAAAATTGTTCTCTTACATTTTGTTATCTTCAAAACTTAAGGATAGTTGTAGAACCAAACTTGTTCCAACACTTATTATATTTTGAATAAAGTAGGAGAAGTGGCATACCGAGTTACCTTACCACCATTTCTTTTGAATCTTCAAAGCGTATTTTATGTGTCTCAACTTCAGAAGTATGTTCAAGATCTGTTTCATGTGATTCAAATGGATGATGTGCAATTAAGGGATAACTTGTTTGGATAGAAACTACTGGAGGAAGCATCACGTCGAAGCTGGAGAGTCAGACGAAAGAGTCTTGAAATTCTGGCATAGCAGATAACAGATGTCCTAACACATGTTACGACATTGTTCTCTGCATAACTTTAAAACAAGAGCAGAACAAACAAACTAATATTCAGAATATCAGCAACAACAGCAAGACAGATGTTTCGACATCTGTTACAACATGTTAATCAAAACTGAACTGTAAATTGCAGAATGATAAACAACACAGAATATGATGACCCAGTTCGGTGCAAATCACCTACATATGGGGGCATACCAAGCCAGGAAGAAGGATCCACTATCAGTAGTATAGTTTTATGTAAACAACCTCTAGTTTACAATAAACAACCTCTGGTTTACCTATCACTACCTAATGGAAACTTTATCATTAGAAGTCACATCTAATTGATGAGAGAAACCCATCTCACTCCCTAAATCACAACCTGTGATTATCTAACAGTTATAGTCACAATAACCGTATCAACCTACTTGAAAGACACCTCTTTCAATACAAAGTTTAGCCAAGTATTCTTGACTAACGAGTTAACTCGGATTTTCTTAAAAGCTTCTGAAGATGGCTGGTTTATACCTGAGTGAATCGCACACTTAAAGATACAACAGAGTCGCCATCGAACTTTATTTAGTCCCAAAGGAAAGGGAAAATATCGATAAAACCCAAGGGGAAGAGAAACGGGAACGGGGGTCGGTTATGCGAAAGGAAGGTATTAGCACCTAATGCATCCGTCGTACTTGACGGGAACCATTTCGCTTGCTTTTAGGCTTGGATGGGTTATCTATCTAAAGGCTTTTAACTAAAAGAAAATGAGAGAGAGAGAAGGGGGAAAGAAAGAAAGAAAAGAAAGTGCTCGCTGAGGATTGTGGCCCTCATGCCTACGTACCCTCATAGTGCAATGAGGAAATCAGAGCGCCGTAGTTCAGGGAACCAGAGGACAAAAGAGGAATGGAAGAAGATGGAAGTGTGCTTGCCAATATCATTGTGATCTCGTACCTACGTATCATACATTCGGACGAATGCAAAATCAGAGCTTCCGTAGTTCGTGGAACCGAACGGAAAACAAAACAAGAAAGAGAGAAGTGGTGTGAAACCAAGAACACAAAAGAAAGACACTCTATTGGGGAAAACCAAACAGTAAGAGTGACTGTATAAGAAACAAGAATGGAATGGTGTCAAAACCAAGAACAAAAGAAGTAGAGAAAGATCCGCTGGGGATACAAAGGAATTGGTGTCAAAACCTAGAAAATAGTGCAAAGGAACAGAGAGAGACTGTGCTGAGGATAACGTGCAAGAGTGGTGTCGAAACCAAGAAGATAAAGGAGTAAAGGAATAATAGAGACTCCACTGGGGAGTGACCAAAAGGGGTGTGTCAAAACCAAGAGAACAGGTGTAGGACCGAGCGAAGCTCGTGACCCAAAGGACGGGTGTGGGACCGAGCAAAGGTCGTGACCCAAAGGACGGGTGTAGGACCGAGCGAAGGTCGTGACCCAAAGGACGGGTGTGGGACCAAGCAAAGATCGCGACCCAAAGGATTTCAGTACTCTGACTGAACAAACAGTACCTGACCGAAGAAAAGGGTATTTTAACCAAAAGAAGGTTACTAACCCAGGGGTACAAGTATTCGAACCAAAAGAAGATTGCTAAATGCTGGAGATTCGGTGTTTACAGACGGACTGTGATTAACCGAAGAATGAGTGATTAACCAAGAGAATGTGATTAACTCAAAAAGGGGTTCAGTGTTAACAGGCAGACTGTTATTAACTGAGAAATGGGTGATTAACCAAGAGAAGGTGATTAACTCAAAAGGGGTTCAGTATGTTAACAGATGGGTTGTGGTTAACTGAGGAGATGCAAATTGGTGTTTTAACTGACAGACAGTGATTAACTGGCGAAAAGGAATTGAGACACTTCAGGGGAATCAAAAAGCAATGATTGACCACAAGAAGAAAGGAATATTGAAACAAAGAGAATTTGCTAGCGCAAAACAACGATCTTAACCAAGAGGGATGATAATCGATCGAAAAGGGAGATTGCAAGAGGTACGAGTGATCAAGGATCGACTCGACTGAGGAAGAAGATACGCTACCGCCTGGAATTAGAGGTGACTAAGCCAAGCACAAAGAGAGTAGGAATTCTCCCTTCTCATTCCTTCCCTAACACAGAGAGTGTAGTGCAGAAATTGAAACAAACAGCACAACAACTCCAAGTTAAACAGTGCTCCAGCGTCGTGAAATGGACAGCGTAGCAGCTACAAGTAGTACATTGCTCCAGTGTTACACGTTGAACGTTGTATGAATCTTCAACTCCGCGGGAGGAAAAAATGAGAGAAAGAGCTTTAAAGGAAACCTAAGGAGAGGGAAATGGAAGGATCGATTAATCGAAACATGGTTTCGATCAATTAATCAGAGGGGAATATCATGCCAATAATTTTCCAAAAAAAAAGGATTGAAAAACTATTAAGGCAAATGGGTGTATTATTGATTATAAAAAATTAATTTTATCCATGAAGAATAAACTTAATGCAAGCATGAAATGGAAAGTGCAAAAAAATGCCATATGATCAACAAGTATGCAACACAAAGTCATGTTATGTGATCAAAGAGAAATGCAAGAATGATTGTAGTCACATGATGCAAGATATGAACAAATTGAATAATCGAAAAGTGCATTAAAAATTCATGAACATGCTTCAATCAGAAGTGAAATGACACTTAAAACATCCATAAAATCAAGCATGACAATCAATGGAAGTTAAAAGGAAGGAAGCATGGCAAACACACTTGAAAAAGCAAGAAAATGGCCATTCTGTACAGTGGTAACCGGTTACTCACCACGCGTTAACCGGTTACTTATTTGAAAACTTACGTTTCTGGTGAAATTTACACTGAGTAACCGGTTACTCACCAGACGTTAACCGGCAACCACTGTGACAGTGGCAAAAATAACAGAAAAAACTGTTTTCTAAAAGTGATTTTCAGCACTTAATCACTTATACCAACCATTACATGCTAGGTCATGAATTTGTGCACGAAAATTACACTATATGAGAGCAATTAACACAAATCACAAGCATCAATCATGGAGATCAAAGATCAAGCAAGTACATGGTAAATCAAATCGAAAACGATCGAAATTACATCGTAAAAGCGCAGAAACGATCAAAACAGAGAGTAAAGTAAGATCCACCAACATACAAGGCGGAGATGTGCCTTGGTAATCGTTGCAACAGTGTTCTTGATGCAGAAAATTAAAGAAAACCAAAGGAATCTCCAATTTGTTGCCGATCCGCGTCGAAATCGATCAAAATACGCTAAAACTCTGAAATGCGAATTCGAACCGTAGAAGTTGCAGCAAATACTCAAGATTAATCCACAATCTAATAGAATTCCAGAAATCCAAGTATAATAGCAAGAATGATGAAGGTCGAGCTCAAGAAATAATCACTTTTGATGTAAAAGTGATTATTCTTCAATGTAGAGAATGAGCTTTGGTGAGGTTTTGGAAGAGAATTGAGATGAAGATTAAAATGTAGCAGAGAAAAATCAGAGAGAATGTGAGAGAATTGAGAATGAAAATGTGAGAAATTGGAGAAATGGTTGAGTCCTTGAAAAATGAGTGAAGCATTGTTTATATAGACTTTTGGCTTGGAGTGTGAGAGGCTTGGAGCTAGCTTTGGACTTAGCTTTGGGTTTGGAACTAGGCTAGGAGTTAGTTACACTTGACTCACTGAGTCAAGGTAGTTAACTCGGTTAGTTAGAACCAACTCGGTAACAATCCCAATGTGAACTCCAACATCCAAAGGTTGATATGCTTGGAAAACAAGGAACATGGTGCACTTGATTTGAAAATGATGCATTGGAATAAATTTGAGTGGACTCTTGAATACTCCAGAATGTTCCACATGCTACTAGACCCATGTAAAATCAATGACCAATGAGTGTGCAAGGTGCTGTCCCACAAAATGCAGCAGGAACTGAAATTTTGCACTGAGTAACCGGTTACTCACCACACGTTAACCGGTTACTTCAGTCAAATTTTACCCAAATTGCTTAGGAAATGATACTGAAGTCTGCCTCTTGACTTGATGAATAAACATGGAAACCTTTATTTTGAGCTTGTTTTGATGATGTGATGACCTTGTGAGGACGTGATTATTCGGGTAGAAAAAACTTGAAAATCCTGCAACGAGAAACACATAGATAAAAATTTGAATGCGTATGCCATCGATGCGAATACACGTGCTCATGCAAAAGACAAAAGAGGGAGATCAAATTTCGAGTTACGACAGCTGCCCCTATTTAATCCGCTTGGACCTGAATGTATGAATTGCGCCAGCTTTTCGATGATTCGAGGTAAAAGGGGATTAAATAAAAGAGTAGCTCGAGAAGTTGACCGACGGCGATAAAAGAGAGGTGTAAGTGCAAAGAATTTGATTGAATGGAATTTGGTTGACTATCTGCTGAGGGATGAATCATGCCAAAAGCAAGGGAGTATGCGCGATGCATATGCTATGTATGCGCCGATCTACATGATGCTTGATATCAAGCAATGCAAAAGTGCAGGTTGAAGTAAAGTGTGACGGTTAGGCAGAGATGGTAGAAAAATGAGCTTGACATCCTTAGCTTGAGAGAGAACCCACAAAATACCGATCTTATCGGAGAAAGGCCCCTGAATGGTGACAACTCCCTCTGGGGAAGAACATGAGAAGTCTCGGACTCCTAGAATATCACCACTGGTGCTGCAGGGGATAAGAGAATCATGATTATGACTGACTTCGCTGGGGATATGAAACCATGAAAACCCTAGTTCCAAGGTTCCATTGCCTCTGCTGGGGAGGAAACTAGACAAATCTGACTTCTAAATTACCACCAGTTCTGCTGCAGGGAATTCACAAGGCTCGGAGGATCTTCTCCACTTGGGGCAGACGAGAAACTAAGTCGTACCATTGCTGGTGCATAAACGTTGGGAATGATGCGCGACCCATGCTGGGGAAAAGAATAGCCAAGTCTCTGGTTGAAGTACATCATTCAGCTACTCTACTGGGAACATTATAGATCTGCTGGTGCAATAGGAAATGACCAACCCTTCCAATGAACCAACCCTTCCAAAGAACCATAATGGCGCCTGCTGGGGAAATGATGGCTCTGTTGAGGAAACAACAACCTCTTCACAAACCATCGTAATGTAAGCCGGGTATTAAGTCTTGCAAATGAATATTACCGATTACCCTACAAGAATTACCAGTAAAATATGCAATGCATAATACTTTCACGATTAATTTAGCTTTTTATTGTTCTCAACAGTTTATGGTATTATGTGATCACAAATAATTATTCATTTTGCAAACAAAATATTGGTATGAAAACAATTGAGATAACAAATGATGCATCTTATTAAATGTGAAAATTTGTACATAAGATGTGTACAAGGATGCAAAAATCCTTGATGAGGAGGTTTGCAATAAAAGTGAAAACAAGTGTAAATGGCAAAGGGAAATTATGCTTTGCATTGATTACAACATTGGCTACCATCCACTGTAAGTTTAGGTTCCAACGCCTTGCACCAGTTGATGATGATTTGACTGCTCTGTTACCGTATGAGGTCTAGCTGTGATGAAAAGAGGCTCAAGTGTTCACAGTCAATGCTTTTATCCCTAATTTTTGCCTGGATATGTTTTTTCTATTTATTTTTTTCGTCCACCGGGATACCCATTTTTGCCTAAGTCGCCCTTTCGGGTTTTCAACTTAGCGGGCTGTTATTGTTTTTTTTCCATTGTCCCTAACTTTTGCATGGACATTTCTTTTTTTTGGTCCATCGGGACATCCATTTTTGCCTAGATTGTCCATGCAGATGTCAATCTAGAGGACTCTTATCCATTTTTTCTCAGGCATAATATTTTTTGACTGTTTCGGAGTTCACGGGCGATGGCAACTCCTCCCCATCCATTGTGGTGAGGATCAGGGCTCCGCCTGAGAAGGCCTTCTTGACAACAAAGGGTCCTTCGTAATTAGGAGTCCACTTGCCTCGTGGATCCGAGTGAATAGGAGAATATTTCTTGAGCACGATTTCGCCTTCACAGAATGTTCGAGGGAGGACTTTCTTGTCAAAAGCTCGCTTGAGGCGTCTCTGATACAACTGACCATGACAAACGGCTGTAAGGCGCTTCTCTTCGATGAGATTCAGCTTATCATATCTGGATTGAACCCATTCAGCTTCATCGAGACCTGCTTCCATGATGACTCTGAGCGAAGGAATCTCGACTTTAATGGGTAAAACAACCTCCATACCATACACAAGTGAATACGAAGTTGCCCTAGTGGAAGTACGAACTGAAGTCATGTAACCATGTAGCGCAAAAGGAAGCATTTCATGCCAATCCTTGTAAGTCTTGACCATTTTTTGGACAATCCTCTTGATGTTTTTATTTGCTGCTTCGACGGCGCCATTCATCTTGGGCCGATATGGTGAATAGTTGTGGTGCTCGATCTTAAATTCTTGACACAACTCCTTCATCATGTTATTGTTCAGGTTGCTTGCTTTGTCAATGATAATGTTGCTAGGAATTCCATAACGACAGATTATCTCTTTCTTGATAAATCTGGCAACCACTTAACGTGTAACGTTTGTGTAAGAAGCAGATTCAACCCACTTGGTAAAGTAGTCGATAGCAACTAGAATGAATCGATGACCGTTGGAAGCCTTCGGTTCGATCATTCCAATCATATCTATACCCCACATAGATAATGGCCAAGGTGAAGTCAAAACATTCAATGGAGTAGGAGGCACATGGACCTTGTCTCCGTAGAGTTGGCACTTGTGACATCTTTTGGCAAAGTTGTAACAATCTACCACCATTGTCGTCCAATAATACCCAGACCGAAGGATCTTCTTAGCCATAGCAGGACCTTTAGCATGTACACCTTTGCAGCCTTCATGTATGGACCTTATGATCGTGTTTGTTTCATGTCTATCCACGCATCTGAGCAACACATAATCATAATTCCTCTTGTACAGTATACCACCACTTAAGAAGAATTTGGCGCAAAGCCTCCTAAGAGCTTTCTTATCAGTGATAGTGATACCCTCAGGATATTCCTATTTTTCCAGATATCTTTTGATGTCATAGAACTAAGGTTTCTCATCAGACTCATCCTCGATTGCAAAATAGTGAGATGGTTCGTTCAAATGATCAATGCGGATATGAGGAGCTTTATTCTTCCACTTGACCTTGAACATCGATGCTAGAGTTGCAAGAGCATTAGCTAATTGATTTTCCTCTCTAGGAATACGATGAAAAGAAATCTTATCAAAGTAAGGAATCAATTTAGCTATGTGTTGTTGGTAAGGAACCAGCTTGGAATCCCGAGTCACAAAGTTCCCTCTGACTTGTCCAAAGACCAAGGCAGAATCTCCATAGACTTCAAGAATTTTGATTCTCATGTCAATTGCCGCTTCTATACCGTAGATACATGCTTCGTATTCAGCCATATTGTTGGTGCATGCAAAGCATAATCTAGCAGTGAAGGGAAGGTGGAAACCTGTTGGAGAGATGAGGATAGCACTGATTCCACGACCTTTAGAATTGGAGGCACCATCGAACACGAGCGTCCATCGTGCCCCTGGTTCGGGTCCTATATCAGGGTCTGGAGTCTTATAATCTCTGACGAACAACACATCCTCATCGGGAAACTCAAACTTCATTTGTTGATAACCCTCTACAGGTTGATGAGCAAGGTAGTCAGACAAGACACTGCCTTTTATTGCTTTCTGGGTAACATGTTGGATATTGTACTCAGTTAGCAGCATCTGCCACCGAGCAATCCTTCCAGAGACAGCAGGCTTTTTGAATATGTACTTTATCAGATCCATTCTGGATATCAACAAAGTAGTATGGCAAATCATGTATTGTTGTAGGCATCGAGCTGCCCAGACCAGAGCACAACAAGTTTTCTCCAAGAGTGAGTATCTGGTCTCACAATCAGTGAACTTCTTGCTCAGATAGTAAATTGCATGCTCTTTTCTCCGAGTGTCATCATGTTGATCCAATACACATCCCATTGATTCATCAAGAACGGTGAGATACATGATTAAAGGCCTACCAGGAACCGGTGGTACTAAGATCGGCGGTTCTTGCAAGTATGGTTTTATTTTGTCAAATGCTTCTTGACAATCATTGTTCCATTCAACCGATTGATTTTTCCTTAGTAATTAGAATATCGATTCACAGGTAGCCGTCAAATGGGAAATGAACCTCGAGATGTAATTAAGTCTGCCCAAAAAGCCACGGACTTCTTTTTCTGTTTTGGGAGGCGGCATGTTCTGAATTGCCCTAACCTTGTCAAGATCAACTTCAATGCCTTTCTGACTCATAATAAAGCCCAACAGTTTACCAGATCGAACTCCGAAGGTGCACTTCGTAGGATTCAACTGCAATCTAAACTTCTAGAGTCTGTCAAACAATTTCTTCAGATGAACCAGGTGATCATCCTCAGTGTTGGACTTGGCAATCATATCGTCCACGTAAACCTCAATCTCTCTATGAATCATATTGTGAAAGAGGGTTGTCATGGCATGCTGGTATGTTTCCCCTGCGTTCTTTAGACCGAATGGCATGACTTTGTAACAATATGTACCCCAAGGCGTGATAAAAGTAGTCTTTTCCATATCGGTTAGGGGCATTTTGATCTGGTTATATCTTGAAAACCCTTCCATGAACGAAAAGACAGAGAACTGTGTGGTGTTGTCTACTAAGACATCAATATGAGGCAAAGGAAAATCATCCTTCGGGCTTGCCTTGTTGAGATCTCGATAATCCACCCACATTCTAACTTTACCGTCTTTCTTGGGAACTGGGACGATATTGGCAATCCATTCAGGATATTCGGAAGTGGCGAGGAACCCAGCATCAAACTATTTCTTTACCTCTTCTCTGATTTTGAGTGCCATGTCGGGTCTAGTCCTTCTGAGCTTCTGCTTGACAGGAGGACATCCGGGCTTGAGTGGCAAGTGATGTTTAACGATGTTGGTATCCAAACAGGCATATCTTGATAGGACCAGGTGAAGACATCAACATACTCCTTTAATAGCTTGACCAACTCGGAGTGTACATGCTTTGCGAGGGATACGCCAACCTTGACTTCTTCTCTGACCCCATCAGTACCAAGATTGACAACTTCCACTGGCTCTTTGTGTGGCTGAATCTCTTTATGCTAGTGCTCAAGGAGCCTTGCTAGTTCAGCCGGTAATTCACAATCTTCCTCACCATCTTCTTTGGCTTGGTTAATTGGAATTCCAGAATTACAACGGATGTTTGCGATGTTGTTATCAATGCTTTTATTAGTTCTGCATGTTTATGAATATGTTTAGAATGAGCTATTTTGAAAAGTGAAAAGAAAATAAACTTTTGCCATTTGTTTTGTGAAAAAGTAAAATAAAGAAAAGAAAATAGAGCATGATTTTGAATGCAAAAACTTTCATTTATTGATCACATAATATTGCAAAAGCGTGAGGCCCTTTACAAGCTATCCACTCGTCTCGGGCGAGGACGAGGGAATGAGAAAGCAAAATGCATTACATGTTTATTGGAAAAACCACAAGAATCACGGTAGATGTCCAGTTGTTGAGCTTATAACCCGGCGGGCACTTGCGCACAAAGCTTGAACTCTGATTACTGGGACCAGCATCATCAATAGCTGCCACGATATCACCCTGTTGGAAACCCGCGCTACTGAACTTGATTGCACTGCACTGATTCTGACCATGTGACAGTTGACTTGGACGATGGCCCAAACCAAAACGATTATGCTTCTCAACCACATCAATCACATGCCCCCAGCCTGGCAAGGCACCTCTCTCAATGGTCTCTTTAGCACTCTTAGCAGATGCTAAAGTCACTTGTGATGATCTACTTTGACTATTTGAAGCAGAGCTGACATTTTCGAATTCGAGACACTGCAACGGCACCTCAGCTATACCTTCTTCGGTCTCGATGTATCGAAAAGATGATAGCTCGCTTACAATCAGATTCTCTTCACCACAGACGATGACCAGCTGATCGTCAAACATGAATTTCAACTTTTGATGCAAAGTGGAGGTAACTGCCCCGCGGCGTGAATCCACGAACGAACCAGTAGGCAACTGTATGCTGGATTAATATCCATCACTTGGAAGGTAATGGTAAACAAATGCGGTCCAACTTTGATGGGTAAACCATTTCTCCAATGACCTGTCTTCGAGAACCGTCAAAGGCTCTGACAACTAAGGTGCTCGGCCTCATCTCGCTCCCTTTTACCAGTAATTGGCCCATCGTACCCTTAGGCATCACGTTGAGAGAAGAATCGGTGTCCACTAGAACATGAGATAAGAGGATGTCTGTACAGGTGACGGATATGTGCAGTGCTTTGTTGTGGGAAGTTCCTTCAGGAGGCAATTCTAACTCATTAAAGCCCAAATACCGACTTACAGTTATGCTAGCCACTACATTATCAAACTCGACGACGGATATATCATGCATAACATGAGCAGTGTTTAAAACCTTCAACAAAGTTGATCTGTGTGCGGGCAAACTCATGAGTAAGGATAAGATTGAGATCCTCGAGGGTGTCTGCCCCAGCTGATCCACAATCTTGAAGTCACTTTTCTTGATCAACTTAAGGAATTCTTGATCATCAAGCGCCTCTTTGCTCTTTGAAACATCTTCAGACAGGATATTCAGCACTGGAATAATAGTAGATGCCCCTTGTTGAACAACAGGGGTTGTAGATGCAGGCATCTCCTTGGGAGGAACAACAGTTGGAACTTGAACAGGATTGGTAATGACTTTCGGAGCGAACACACGTCAACTATGAGTCATACCTCCAGCGGCTGTAATATTCACGATCTCAGACTCAGCAAACCTTATCTCTTGACCTCCAGAAAACATAGAAGACACATACCTCCACGGTACCTCCTTAGAATTCTGATACGGAAACGGCTTTGGCGGGCAAACCTCGATTGGTTGCGCCTTCTTCTGCTTAGGGGATTCCACATGAACCTCCCTATAGACAATGGTGAATGGCTCGATGGTAGCAACTTCCTCAACAGGCTTAAATCTGGAAAATTGAACTTCACCTCAGTTGATCAAAATCTGGACACAACCCTTCAGCCTTCAACACTAATTAGGATTATTGTCACAAATCTGGCACTTGCCATGCAACCCTTTGAATAACCCATGTTGATTCAACTTCTTGAAAACAACGGTCGTTGGAGTCTTTACTTCGTCAACATCCATGATCAGTTCAACGTTTGAGCTATCTTCAATCATGTTCAATGCAGGTCCATTGTGATTAGGCAACGGGTTATTCTGAATGTTTAGACCTTCCTCAGCAAAAGTCAGAATCTTCTTATCAATGAGTTCCTGAACCTTGGTTTTGAAAACAAAACATTCCTCTGTAGCATGTCCTATGTATCCGGCATAATAAGCACAAGACGCATTTGGATTATGCTTCGGGCCAAATGGAGGAATAGCAGGTACAATCTGCTCGAGGACAATTGCCCCTTGGTGAACCAAGTAAGGAAACAATTCCGTGTATGACACCGGAATTCTATCGAAATTGGGATGCTTGCGATTTCCTTGATTGTTGTCGTTCTGACGGTTTTGATTCTGCTGATTTTTGTTCTTTTGAGCCTGTTGTTGATTCTGAGCATTCTGGACTGCTTGTTGCGAATGATACTGATATGGAGGTTGTTGATATTATGCAGTAGCAATGTACGGATACGGAAAGTATGGTGTGGGAGCCCTGAGAGCCTAATACTGAGGAGAAACTTAAGCAGTCACAGCGTTGGTTTCACCTTCCTTCTTCTTGGACTGGCTGTTCTGAGACTTTCTGGCCTGCTGCTGGGAAGCAGATCCAAGAATCTTTGCAGTCTTCAAACCATTCTCAATCCGTTCACCAATAGTTATAACATCAGCGAAGTTCGATGAAGAACTACCCACCATTTTCTCATAGTATGATCCTTACAAGGTACCCATAAAGATATAAACCAACTCATTGTTAGAGAGAGCGGGTCGTACACAAGATGCCATCTCACGCCATCTTTGTGCATACTCTTTGAATGTCTCGGCTGAGCGTTGAGATTGATTCTGCAACTGTAATCTAGTAGGTGCCAGATCAAGGTTGTATTTGTATTGTTTCATGAATGCTTCAGACAAATCCCTCCAAGTACGGATCTTACTGCGTTCCAGGCCCATACCAATCCAATGAAGCACCAGACAAACTATCTTGAAAACAATGAACAAGCAATTCATCATTATCAATATAGGATGCCATCTTCCTACAGTACATAGTGATGTGACTACGCGGGCAACTCAAACCTTTATACTTTGGCAGCTCAGGTATCTTGAATTTCTGCGGCAGCACAACATTTGGAACCAAACACAAGTCCTTGGCCTCCATTCCAAAAGCAGAAAACCCTTCAATATCTCTAATATGGTCCTCTAACAACTTGTAGTCAACAGGTCTACTCTGATTATTAGGCCTGACAAGAATCTGAGGATTTGGCGGCTGAGATGCGGCCGGAGCGTGCACTTGCAGATTAGCAAACTGAGAAGGATACACCAAACCTAGATTAACCATATGACTAGCATTCTGACCCATTTGAACACCATATGGATAACTCTGAGGTATCACAGTAGCTGAGGAAGATACCCCAGGATAGAACATCCCAAGATGAACATTCTAAACGGTAGTTTACCCAGCTTGAGATGAAACCGGAACATGAATAGGAGGACCCCTATACACATTTTCTTCTTCATCATGGGTATCAATGTCAGCCAATCTGGCAGTTTGAAGATTCTCATGATCATCACTCACTGCTGGAGGCGGGACTGGAGTAGGCATGCCCCAGGGATATGCAGCAGCATTCCCATTAGGCATGGGTGCAACAAAAGGCTGATATGGTATGAAGGCACCATTGTTATTAGAAATCTGAGGAATGTAATTTGGAGGCATATCCCATGGGAAACCAGCAGGCATTTTGTTTAAACCGGATTGAGAACTGGATTGATGACCAACAGGCTGATTCACAGGCTCAACTGGAACTTCAACCATAACACAAGAAGGAACAACAGCAGGAGTAGCCGTAACAACAGGAGAAGTGGTCACAATAGGAGTGACAACGGTTGCATCAGTAGTAGTTGCAACAATAGTTCCAGCAGCGGAAGCGTCCCTCTGAGTGCGAAGGAGTTCCATAATGATATCCATGTTCATCTGAAACTGATCCATCTGACCTTGGAATTGAGCCAAAGTTTCCTTGTAAGCAGCATTCTCAGATTCGAAGTCAGCCATGATTCTGGATTTGTTTGATCGAGTGAAAAACTGATGTCGAGTCGTCGTCTTGCTACAAGGCGGACGGACAAGGATGAGCAACGGTTTCGGATGAAAGGACATGCATATGTGTGCAAATAAATGTATGATATGCATGCAAAAATAAAGTTTTAAATTCCAGGAATTCTTAAACTTATCTTTGTTGACAATAATCATAAAGCATACAAGTAAAGGTGAAGGATGAAATTGGCAAGCAATTGTAATCATTCATTAATAAAGGAAAGCAGTACAAGTCGAGTACACATCAAATATCTGCCTTTTGGGCTACAACAAAATTCGCATGGATCCTATCAAAGACCACCCTGTAAACAGATAAGAAATGGAAAATAGCCCAAGGAGTCTGGTGTGGCAGTACATCAGTATATGCATCCCTCAACAACCCGGGCAAGTCCTCAAGTGCATGCTCAGCAAATCGGGCTAGACGGCCGTGTCTCTCACTCCAATACTTTGCATGCTTCATGAGGTTGCGCAGCAAAGAATGGTTAGGTCCTTGAAGCATATCCTAAAGGAAGGCCTCCTTTTGATCCAAGAGGTTCTGCAGATGACGACTTTGATGCTCCCAATGAGTACTCTCTGTGTTGAACTAACTGATCTGTTCTCTGCTCTGATGTGCTTGATCTTGCAGCTTTTGAATCTCACCGAAGACTTTGTCGAGCTTAGCTTGACACTGAGAATGGTCCTTTGCTAACTGATAAGCATGGTCTTGCTCACTTTTCCACTTTGTCTTGAACTCAGATAACTTCTTTCGAAGCTCCTCAAGTTGCTTTTTGTAGCTCAACTCCTTTTTGTAGGCTTGATACTGGGTATCGGTGAGTTGTCTCTTCTTTGAAGCAAGTCCCTCATAGGTGCTCTTCAAAGTGTCACCCACTTTCCTACACTTGTTCTGTTCACCCTCCACCTCTTTTAGCATGCGCTCGCGCTTTTGATGGAGCTCAATCTATAGGCTATCCTTCTCGGAAGTGACTCTATCAAGGTTAAGATGAAGATTAGCATTCTCCTTCTTCAACTTCTCAATAGTCAGCTTGAGTTGGTCGACTTCAGACGGAGGAACAATGACAAGTTCAGGAGGCTTGGTATTCATGGAAGGCTCAGGAGAAAATGGCAACAGGATCTCTTTGACACGCTCTTTGACCCAAAGTGTGTAAGCTTCCTTGGCTATGTAATTCTTCTTACCCAAATCAGCTCTTCCTTCGAGGTGAATTTGAGTCCAGGCAGTAGTGAACCTCTTCAGCAAACCCAAGTCATCAACCCCTTCATGAAAGAAGAACTCTTCCACTAACTCAGGATCAGGATTGGCAACCATAGGATATCCCAAATGTCAGAATGCAAGTCTCGGATTATAGTTAATTCCACCCTTTGTACCCAAAAGAGGCACATTGGAGAATTTACCACAATAAAGAATGATCGGAATGTCGTCGAAGACTCGAGAATACCAAGAAATGTCATCAGCAGTAAGAGATATGTTTCGTTGAGACCACTTGAGATTTCCTTTATTCTCAACAAAGGGACCCTTCTGTGGAAGGTGAGACATGAACCATCGGTACAGCAGAGGAGCACAACAAAAAATAGTTCCTTTCTTCTTTTCATTCCTCAAATGAATAGAATGGTAGGTATCAGCGAGAAGTGTCGGAACAGGGTTCTTGGATAAGAAGATACTGATGGCAGCCTGATCTACAAAATCATCCATGTTCAGAAACAAGACAATCCCATATATCAGCAAAGTAAGAATGGCGTTGAAAGCCTTCCAATGTCCATCCTTAGCAAAGGAAGTGGCCTTGTCAACGAAGAACTTCGAAGAAAACCCTCGAATACTCTTCCCTTTGGTCCTGAGATTGTTCTCCACATCTTTTTACTAATGCAAAGTGCATCAGCAATAAGATGAAACTTCGGACAACCACTAGTGTAAACTTAAGGAACCTGCTTCTTGATCTCAACCCCAAGAATATAAGCGTACTCCTCAAGTGTAGGTGCTAGCCGATAATCCTGAAGTATGAAGCATCTAAGCGGCGGGTCATAGAACTGAACCAGAGTATGAATGGAGGTGATGTTGATGTCTGTGTTGAGGATGTATAACAGATTACCATAAGTATCTATGAAAACCCCTCTGTGATCTCCAACCAACAGGGATGTTAAGCCTCTCAAAATACCTAGCTTAGGCTCCACGAACTTGTAGCTAAAAATGCCTCGACAACCAGTACTCATCTCGATGATAATGTCAACAAAAGATAAGTCTTCAAAAACCTGGAAATGCACATGCAAAAATTAATTTACATGATGAAATGATATACAACACAACAACAAGAACCCAGCACTGTCTGAATAATCCCATCTGAATAATCTGGATATCTGCGTTATAATTCTGTGTCGGTGCAACATAATCTGATGTGTGTGCCAATCTGACGTGTGTGAGAGAACAAAGGTATGAAGTGGCTTGTTTTCCTGCAAAAAACCCATCCCCCTCACAGGTGTGATCTAGACACAACAAGGTGGTCCCTATAAAGGTCGCCCAAACCATAGGACTCGGATTAAAAATCCCCGCCGTAGTGAATTCTCACAAGACGGAAGTATTCTCAAGCGAATCACGATCTGGGTTGTGGGTCTCGTGATATTCCAATGCGCAAAATGCAGGCCTCATGACTATCAACATTCTAGCCTATGTGTATACTAGGCCCGATGTTAGGACCTTTCTCTCCAATAATATCTACCCATCCCAACAACAGCAGAATATAGCAGATATACAGAATATGTAGCATATGAATATTCAAAGCAGTAAAGAAATGCAGTAAATAAACATAAAGCTAAAGCAAGTAAAGCGCGAAAGATAAACACCCAAGCAAGCAAGAAAAGCAAGCAAAACTAGGCGAAACCTCAACTTGCAAGAGCAAGTCATCCCCAGCAGAGTCGCCAGCTAAAGATGGCTGGTTTATACCTGAGTGAATCGCACACTCAAAGATACAACAGAGTCGCCACCGAACTTTATTTAGTCCCAAAGGACAGGGAAAACATCGATAAAACCCAAGGGGAAGAGAAATGGGAACGGGGGTCGGTTATGCGAAAGGAAGGTTATAGCACCTAACGCATCCGTCGTACTCGACGGGAACCATTTTGCTTGCTTCTACGCTTGGATGGGTTATCTATCTAAAGGCTTCTAACTAAAAGAAAAGGAGAGAGAGAGAAGGGGGAAAAGAAAGAAAGAAAAGAAATTTCTCACTGAGGATTGTGGCCCTCATGCCTACATACCTTCATAGTGCAATGAGGAAATTAGAGCGCCATAGTTCAGGGAACCAAAGGACAAAAGAGGAATGGAAGAAGACGGAAGTGTGCTCGCCAAGATCATTGCGATCTCGTGCCTACGTATCATACATTCGGACGAATGCAGAATCAGAGCTTCCGTAGTTCGTGGAACCGAACGAAAAACAAAACAAGAAAGAGAGAAGTGGTGTGAAAACCAAGAACACAAAAGAAATACACTCTATTGGGGAAAACCAAACAGTAAGAGTGACTGTATAAGAAACAAGAATGGAATGGTGTCAAAACCAAGAACAAAAGAAGTAGAGAAAGATCCGCTGGGGATACAAAGGAATTGGTGTCAAAACCAAGAAAATAGTGCAAAGGAACAGATAGAGACTGTGCTGAGGATAACGTGCAAGAGTGGTGTCGAAACCAAGAAGATAAAGGAGTAAAGGAATAATAGAAACTCCACTGGGGAGTGAGCAAAAGGGGTGGTGTCAAAACCAAGAGAACAGGTGTAGGACCGAGCGAAGGTCGTGACCCAAAGGATGAGTGTGGGACCGAGCAAAGGTCGTGACCCAAAGGACGGGTGTAGGACCGAGCGAAGGTCGTGACCCAAAGGACGGCTGTGGGACCAAGCAAAGATCACGACCCAAAGGATTTCAGTACTCTGACTGAACAAACAGTACCTGACCGAAGAAAAGGGTATTTGAACCAAAAGAAGGTTACTAACCCAGGGGTGCAAGTATTCGAACCAAAAGAAGGTTGCTAACTGCTGGAGATTCGGTGTTTACAGACGGACTGTGATTAACTGAAGAATGAGTGATTAACCAAGAGAATGTAGTTAACTCAAAAAGGGGTTCAGTGTTAACAGGCGGACTGTGATTAACTGAGAAATGGGTGATTAACCAAGAGAAGGTGATTAACTCAAAAAGGGGTTCAGTATGTTAACAGACGGGTTGTGGTTAACTGAGGAGATGCAAATTGGTGTTTTAACTGACAGACAGTGATTAACCGCCGACAAGGAATTGAGACTCTTCAGGGGAATCAGAAAGCAATGATTGAACACAAGAAGAAAGGAATATTGAAACAAAGAGAATTTGCTAGCGCAAAACAATGATCTTAACCAAGAGGGATGATGATCGATCGAAAAGGGAGATTGCAAGAGGTACGAGTGATCAAGGATCGACTCGACTGAGAAAGAAGATACGCCACCGCCTGGAATTAGAGGTGACTAAGCCAAGCACAGGGCCATTCGTCCCCTACCTGAAGTAGTCAGAATGAGAGTAGGAATTCTCCCTTCTCATTCCTTCCCTAACACACAGAGTGTAGTGCAGAAATTGAAACAGACAGCACAACAACTCCAAGTTGAATAGTGCTCCAGCGTCGTGAAATGGACAGCGTAACAACTACAAGTTATACAGTGCTCCAGTGTTACACGTTGAACGTTGTATGAATCTTCAACTCCGCGGGAGGAAAAAAAGAGAGAAAGAGCTCTAAAGGAAACCTAAGGAGAAGGAAAGGGAAGGATCGATTAATCGAAACATGGTTTCGATCAATTAATCAGAGGGGAATATCATGCCAATAATTTTCCCAAAAAAAGGATTGAAAAACTATTAAGGAAAATGGGTGTATTATTGATTATAAAAAATTAAGCTTATCCATGATGAATAAACTTAATGCAAGCATGAAATGGAAAGTTCAAAACAGTGCCATATGATCAACAAGTATGCAACACAAAGTCATGTTATGTGATCAAAGAGAAATGCAAGAATGATTGTAGTCACATGATGCAAGATATGAACAAATTGAATAATCAAAAAGTGTATTAAAAATTCATGAACATGCTTCAATCAGAAGTGAAATGACACTTAAAACATCCATAAAATCAAGCATGACAATCAATGGAAGTTAAAAGGAAGGAAGCATGGCAAACACACTTGAAAAAAATAAGAAAATGGCCATTCTGTACAGTGTTAACCGGTTACTCACCACGCATTAACCGGTTAATTATTTGAAAACTTGCGTTTCTGGTGAAATTTACACTGAGTAACCGGTTACTCACCAGACGTTAACCGGTTACCACTGTGACAGTGGAAAAAATAATAGAAAAACAGTCTTCTAAAAGTGATTTTCAGCACTTAATCACTTATACCAACCATTACATGCTAGGTCATGAATTTGTGCACGAAAATTACACTATATGAGAGAAAATAACACAAATCACAAGCATCAATCATGGAGATCAAAGATCAAGCAAGTGCATGGTAAATCAAATCGAAAACGATCGAAGTTACATCGTAAAAGCGCAGAAACGATCGAAACAGAGAGTAAAGTAAGATCCACTAACCTACAAGGTGGAGATGTGCCTCGGTAATCGTTGCAACAGTGATCTTGATGCAGAAAATTAAAGAAAACCATAGGAATATCCAATTTGTTGCTGATCCGCGTTGAAATCGATCAAAATACGCTAAAACTCCGAAATGCGAATTTGAACCGTAGAAGTTGCAGCAAATACTCAAGATTAATCCACAATCTAATAGAATTCTAGAAATCCAAGTATAATTGCAAGAATGATGAAGGTCGAGCTCAAGAAATAATCACTTTTGATGTAAAAATTATTATTCTTCAATGTAGAGAATGAGCTTTGGTGAGGTTTTGGAAGAGAATTGAGATGAAGATTAAAATGTAGCAGAGAAAAATCAGAGAGAATGTGAGAGAATTGAGAATGAAAATGTGGGAAATTGGAGAAATGGTTGAGAGTCCTTGAAAAATGAGTGAAGCATTATTTATATAGACTTTTGGCTTGGAGTGTGAGAGGCTTGGAGCTAGCTTTGGACTTAGCTTTGGGTTTGGAACTAGGCTAGGAGTTAGTTACACTTGACTCACTGAGTCAAGGTAGTTAACTCGGTTAGTTAGAACCAATTCGGTAACAATCCCAATGTGAACTCCAACATCCATAGGTTGATATGCTTGGAAAACAAGGAACATGGTGCACTTGATTTGAAAATGATCCATTGGAATAAATTTGAGTGGACACTTGAATACTCCAGAATATTCCACATGCTACTAGACCCATGGAGAATCAATGACCAATGAGTGTGCAAGGTACTGTCTGTAGCGAGCGAAATTGGACGTGTTTCTTAAGCACTGTCGCTCCTTGGGGGTTACTACAGGTCGATTCATTTTTTATCCGATTGTGAGTTGACTAAGGAAGGGAAATAGATGTCTCCAATTAACCCTGCTTGCATACATGAATTTAAACAACGGTCTGTTAGGTTACAGATGCTATCAATGCGGGTGGCCTCTCTTAGGTTATTTTCAGGGAATTTAGACTTTTAGCGGGGAATACGGACTAGGATGTTTAGACTGAAATACGGGATTTTGGGTTTTTGTTTAGTGTGCTCGCTAAGATTTTTCTTTCAATCTTATGCCTATGTGTTCTCGTTTTTCCGAAACAGGGAAATCACAGCGATTGTAGTTCCTCCTATTCTACGGGAGGAAATGGTGTTTTGGTGTCTTGTTCAAAGCCCAAGACGTGAAGCTTAAAGGTGATCTATATCTTGTTCAAAGCCAAAGATGTGAAGCTAAAGGTAGTTTGTATCTTGTTCAAAGCCCAAGATGTGAAGCTAAATGGTGTTGTCTTTAGAGAGAATTTGTCATCTCTAAAGAGGGGTTTGTTTGTCATAACTGTTTATAAAGGAGAATTACTTTAACCGGGATGTGTGAATCCGGCAATGTCATAATTTCCTTTATAGGGGATTTCCAACCTGAAGGAGAAGACTTTAACTCAGTGTAGAGCAATGCCATCTTTCCTTAGGAATTTCTCATGCTAAAAGAGGGATAGTGGCATGGATGTAGATGATCCAGAGGCTTGCCGCTTACAGCGATTAGATGAAGGGAAAAGAGTTGTTGATGTTTGTGTACTGTGAACGAGGCACAACTTTGATGCCAAAAGGTTGATTGGATCAACCAGTGGTTTTCTTATACAAAGCCTAAGAGGAGGCTAAAAGGTTTTCCTTATACAAAGCCTAAGAGGAGGCTAAAAGGGAGTTGACTCAACAAGAGAGTCTTTTATGGTATCTCGTACGAAGCCCGAGATGGAGGCTAAAAGTTTTATACTCAACAAGGGAGTGATTTGTGTCTTGTACAAAGCCCAAGACAGAGGCTGAAGAGGGTTGACTCTACAAGAGAGTCTTTTATACTCAACAAGAGAGTGTTTTTGTATCTTATACGAAGCCCGAGATGGAGGCAAAAGGAAATTTTGACTCAACAAGAGAGTCTTTTTGTATCTCGTACGAAGCCCGAGATGGAGGCTAAAGTGTTTTGACTCAACAAGAGAGTCTTTTTGTATCTCGTACGAAGCCCGAGATGGAGGCTAAAGTGTTTTGACTCAACAAAAGAGTCTTTTTGTATCTCGTATGAAGCCCGAGATGGAGGCGAAAGAGGGTACTGTTTCAGTTGAGTGGCCAGTATATGGGTTCAAAGAGAAAATCAGTTCTTATATGAGTAACACAGTACTCAGGGATTTTGATTCGAGGATCAGGGATATTTCCTTTTCTTTGAGGAAATGGGAAATCCAAAGGGTATTGAGACTATCCGAGTCTACGGGGTTCCTTCCTATTCTTGAAGGGTGCTTGAGAATGTCTTTGAGACTTAAGGAAATTAGACTGTTTAAGTCTAGAGTTTCATCTTTTGTACTATGCTTTGAGAAACAGTAGTAGACTCTTGGAAAGACTGTTCTATTAAGATGACTGATTTCTGTTCCTATACCTCTAGGAGGTCGTCGGGACAATTTGTACGAAGCCCAAGAGGAGGCTGGAAACTTTTAAGAAGCCGAGGGACAATTTGTACTAAGCCCAAGAGGAGGCTATCATTCCCGGAGGAAGAAATCATTTATACGAAGCCTAAGAGGAGGCTGTGAATACTTCTAAGAAGCCGAAGGGTCCTTGTACAACGCCCAAGAGGAGGCGGGGATGCTTTTAGGAAGCCTGTGGGTCCCCAAACCCCGAGAAATTCAAGACAGGCTATTCACAAAGAATAGATCAAGCCAGGAAAGTTTGAGAATTTAGAAGAAACTCAAGAGATGCCATTCACGGAGAAAAGATCATCTCTGGGGAGTAGAGTTTCTTGACAATTCCTAAGGGTTCTTTTAAGAAGCCTGTGGGTCCCCAAACCCCGAGAAGTTCAAAACAGGCTATTCACAGAGAATAGATCAAGCCAGGAAAGTTTGAGAATTTGGAAGAAACTCAAGAGATGCCATTCACGGAGAAAAGATCATCTCTGGGGAGTAGAGTTTCTTTGACAACTTCTACGAGTGACAGTCTGAGAAAGGGTTCAAAAAGAATCTGCCTTTCACATCTCCGTATTGTTTAACCCCCAGAGGAGGGAAGACTATGTCTGGTAATCATATGGGGATCTAGTTTCGTCTATTTCTAAGAGTGATCAAAACGGCTTTACCTAGTGCTAGACGTAGTTGCCGGGGAAACTCTAAATATCTATACTATTATTACACACTCGATATGAGTTTATGAAAGAAGACTTACAGCGAAACATCCCCACAATACAGTTATATGTATATGAAAGCGGTAAATGAAAGCTTATAAACACTTACTCGGTTGTAGAGCTTCCATGTTGTTTGGTTAGTTGTTCAACAAAGAAAGATTGAAAACAACAGTATATTTCAAAATCAAAGGAGAAAGTGCTTTGAAAAGAAAGATTTGGGGCTTATAGCTCAAGGAGAGGCCCAGGGTTTTATAAGTGATCGCACTGTTGAATTTGTACAGAGGGACTTATACGAGTGACTGAGGCCCAAAAATGGTTTGTTGTACAAAGGGATGGGTCTTACACTCTCTCAATAGGCCCAAAAGGTTTAAAGAAAAAGAGTGGGGCTTATAACACCAGGGTAGGCCCAGATGATTTTTCGTTTAAAATGGCGATCGCGCCGAGATTTTCTTTTAACGCAAAGGGGCTTATACAATATCTGAGGCCCAAAGTTGTTTTGGCTAAAAGGGGATTGTGTCTTACACTCTATTAGAGGCCCAAAAGTTTCAAAATCAATAAGGAAAAAATATTTTAAATGTCAAAAACAATTAAAACATTAATTCTTTGCACAAATATCAATTATATGAAATAAATAATATTTTTGGGATTTTTTGGGAAAATAAAATATTTTAACATTTTTGTGAATTATAAAAAAAAGAATCATCTCAAAATCATTAAAACTCAGAGAGAAATTAATTTTTGAATCAATTAAATAAAATCACAAAATTCAAATATTTGAATTTTCAAAAAGGGCGCCAAGAACACGCGCGTGTTCTCGGTTTTGCCCAGATTTGCATTTTATCTCCAATCTCACTGAATACTTGATTATATCATGCAATCCACATACCAATATGCTCGTCTCAACCTCACGATCATGTCTATGGTACTTAATTTCATTTATATTAAACATGGAATAAAAAATCAAGACAAAACCTCAAGAACCCTAATTTCTGCATGAAGGCTGAGAATTTTGATACACGATTCAAACAAAGCAATTAATTGAGGGGGAACATTCCATGCATGATTATGAACATTTGGCAAAAGTATTGTTTGAGGAAATATGCATAGATTGAGAGATGACCAAGTTTAGGCTTACCTCTAGGTCGTGGCAGCAAGTTCAAAGTGATTTCTGAGTTGGAGGTGTTACAGATGAGTTGTGATGATCTGAACAGCTTCCCTACACCCTATGGAGTGTGTTTGAATGCTTGGACTTGATGGAAATTGGCTGGATCACTTCATGGCATCTCAAATGCAACTTGGTTAAAACCTTGAGCAATTGACTGGTGATTCTGAGAAATCAGTGTTCCAGTTGTTGTTTAAGTGTTTGATCAGCTCCCATATGATGTATGTGAGGTGTGTGTGTGATTGGTTTGAGTGGAATTGCTCTCTACTGAAAAACCCGATAGTGACTTGCTAAGAAAGGCATTTTTTAGAGTGAGAAGTGGATTTTGAGAAAGGAAAGTGTTGTAGGCCTTTGGTGTACTTAAACTGATCACAATTGAGCTCTATTTATAGTAGAGCAAGTTTGTTTTGCAAGGAATAGTGAATGTCAACTGCTGAGTACGGTTGGCCAATGTTGGCAAATGAAAATCCAAGTCTCCTCTAGCCATTGACTAGAGGTTAGGGCACAGGCTGCTGGTACCCTTGGTTTTGGATAAGTCTTGACTGAATTCAGTTGCTAATAGCTCAGTCCATGCCACCTTGGTGCTTTCATTGAATGCTCCAATCCAAAATTGGAGTCTTGTTCCTATTTTAGGCAATTCTAGGTTTGGCATGTTATTTCTTGTTCCAAGGACTTTGGAGGCTTGGCTCAGTGATTGTCCCCTTTAGATTCAATCCTCAGATGTGTCCAAAGTGATGACAAGGCTTGGAATTGGCTGATTTTGGCAAATCGACCAAAAGTGCAAAAATCTGCCTTGCCTTGGCAGATTTCAGCAAGGCATCTTGCCACTACCATATCTCAAAGCTCAAATTGAATTTGGTGATGTTCTTGGCCATTTTGGAAAGCCCTTATATGATACAACAACTGTCTGATCATATTTGGTTTTGATACCTTTTGGATCCAAGTGAAAAATCCCCCTACATTTGGAAAAAAATAAGGCAGATTCTGACTTAGTGAAATTTTCACTAAGTGTTGGAACAAAGTGACTTTTCTTGATTTTGATTACTCCATAACTCAAAATCCATGAGGAATTTGGACATAGATCAGTATGAAGCTTTTGTAGAGGGAAATGAGATCTACTAATCAAGCTTTGGATGGGAAAAATGGCTTTGTGGTTTAGGAGTTATGATCCTTCAAAGTTGGTACCTTTGTCACTTTATTTCATAACTTAGAAAATTTTCTAAGTTTTTATGGTTACCCCTTTTACAAGTTATCCCACTTTCTTTGATTTTTCCTGATGAATGATGATTCAAATCATACATTAACATCATTTTAGGGTTAAAAATCCATTTTTGTGAAAAATCTCAAAAAGTCAAAGTTGACTTTTGTGCACAGTTGACTTTTTGTCAGATGAATTCCAAACTGTGCGATCCTTTGGGAAATCATGTCCTTGACCTAAATCAAACTTGATGGACATGTTCCATGGGTGTTATAGGGTGTATTGAATCATGTCTTAGGGTTTGGGAGCATGTCCTGGTCAAAAGTCAAAGCTACAGTTGACTTTTCTCGCAAAACCCTAACTGTGGTTCAGATGAAATTGAAACTTGTTGCTCAAGCTTCTTGGACCAATCCAGTGTTCCAAATGGATCAATATGGTATATTAGATACCCTCAAATCATGTCTTGAGGTCTTGGTTCATGATTTGTCCCAAAAGTCAACTTAGGGGTGAATTAGGTCAAGAAACCCTAATTCCTGATTTTTTATGTATGCATCCCTTGAGGCCAAATTGACTTGATGATTGGGTCCATGAGGTTCCATGGAGTATATTAGGATATGTTTTGAATCATTGGCTCATTCCCAGATGAAAATTTCCATCTGGAGGCCCTGGTCGACCAAAACCCTAATTTGGTGACACTGGTGATCTTGAAGCTTGATCCACCAAGAAGGGAGCAACCTTGTGCTTAATCCTTGAATTGGGAGTCCTCTTGATCCATTGTGGATGTTTGAGAGGTTTAGACAAGTTGAAGATCATGTCAATTCTTGATTGATCCTTTGTCTAAAAACTCTGAGGGTTTGAAACCCTAAGTTTGATTGTGGTGAATGCTCAACAATTCCTTGAGGAGATTGATGAGGCATAAAGGTACATCCATATTGTGATGATGATTTGCAAAATGATGGGAAATCTTAGTGGTCAAAATATGGGGTATGACAGATGCCCCTATTTAATCTTCTTGGACCCGAAGGTGCGAATGACGAAGGTGTTCGGGCATTCGGGGTACAAGAGGATTAAATATTGGAATACCCAAAATTTTGATGGCGTCTATGAATGTTAATTCACGCATTCATCTTCTTTCGCTAAGCAATGATGCTTAGAAAAGGTAAACTTCCCCTCGATCCTGGTCTTCAGCCAAGGAACTGGTCTCAGTTTCTGATTTAAACTTCCCCTCGATCCTGGTTTCCTACCAAGGAACTGGTCTTAGTTTCTTGATTTAAACTTCGCCTCGATCCTAGTTTCCTACCAAGGAATTGGTCTTGGTTTCTTGATTTAAACTTCCCCTCGATCCTGGTTTCCTACCAAGGAACTGGTTTTAGTTTCTTTTGTCAATAAACTTTATTGACAAGGGACGCTATTCGTAGCGGCTTTCCTCAAACTTCTCGCCGAATTTTCCTGGGGAGATGCCATTTGACAGAAAAAGCTTTAATGTCAGACTTGATAGGGAACCCATTCGTCTAAATTGTAGAGGTACACAAACTTCTCTGTTGGAGACGCCATTTGCCGACTCTACTGGGGAAAACGAGTCTCTTGAGAGACTGCTTTCATGCTTGGGGATATTGCATCATACTTTTCTCGGGATCTTCCCGGAGAAACTCCATATGATGTGATCCAATTTTGAGGTGCTGATGACCTTTTCATCAGCGGTTTTTTTGGAGAAAAACTGTTGTACCACCGAATCTCTGATTAGGAGGCTTTCTCTCGGGATTTTCCTTAATCCGGGAAAGCAAGGATATCATCTTCAATGGCGAAGAGTGATGTTGACTGAGGGCTCTCTGGTTTTTCAGAGGTTCAAGTTATCAAAGTGGTCGAGGAGCCAACTTCCATCCAGAAATAAACTGGAGGAGAGAGATTGTTCAGACGCAGCACTTCCTGACGAGGAAAAAACGTGACAACTCGATTGAGAGGACTTTTTATCACCAGGGGACAAGACCGACTAGAGTGATAGTGATGCAATATGAATATGAATGCAAATCAATAATGCATGATGTACGTATGTATATGCTGACAAAACTGACGCGACATACAAACTAAAAGATGAACATGACTGGATACTCGGCCATCGCAGGGCGAAGAAGTACTGTTGGTCTAAAAGTAGCAATTCTACCTTGCTTAGGAGAAGTAGTCCTCGCGGGGAACTACGTTGGTCGGGCTTAGGAGATAAGAACTCGGCTAAGGCGTGTCAGATGAAACAAGGTCTCTGACACAGTTGATCCCTTCATTCAGGCGTACTGGGTTAGAAGGAGTACTTTTATTCTGCACTTTGAAGTTTGCTTACTTTTGGAGAAGCGATTGATGTTCTTTTGATGTTTAACAGTCAAAAGAAATTGCCATCTTTATTTTAAAAGCAGAAAAAGTTTTACAAGTAAATTCATTTTTGTTTTATTTCAAGAATCGTTGATCATATTAAAATGTCATTCTGTAAAGCTAAAATAAATGAGAATTACAAACAAAAGCACAAGGGCTCAAATTTTATTGATAAGATGGAGATCAGCTAAACGCGTGATTCCAAAGAGTATCTACAAAGTTAGAAAATGGTAATTTACAGGGAAAAGGGCTATGTTGAAACATAACGACCACTATCCTTCTACCAACTTTGAATTCGGGGCATCCTGAGCTTCTGTCGAAGATGACCATGACTGGAGTTTTCCTCCGATGGATGGTGTAACTGCTGCTGAGGGACTTGCCTCTGTTGAACATAGTTACTTTCCATTATCCCTAACTTTTTCCTTGATTGTACTGTGATGTTTCCAATCCACCGGGATGTTTTTTTTTATTTTTGTCTCTAACTTTTGCCTGGACCGTCCTTTCGGGTTTTCAATCCACCGAGACATTTGTGTTAGTTTAGGCTAAGTATTTATTGACTACATCAACGTTTATGGGGTAGGCAAATTCCTCTCTATCCATGGTTGCAAGTCTCAAGGCGCCGCCTAAGAAAGCTTTCTTGACCACATAAGGGCCGTCATAGTTCGAAGTCCATTTGCCCCAAGAATCAGTGAGAAATGATTGTATCTTCTTAAGCACGAGGTCTCCTTCCCTGAAGATGCGAGGTCGGACCTTTTTGTCGAACGCCCTCTTCATTCTCTGCTGATACAACTGATCGTGGCATAGTGCCATGATTCGCTTTTCTTCTATCAGATTTAGTTTGTCGTGTCGACTTTGACACCATTCAGCTTCTGTTAACTTAGCTTCCATCAATACCCGGATTGATGGGATCTCTACTTCTATGGGAAGCACTGCCTCCATGCCATATACTAGAGATAAAGGGGTAGCCCCTGTTGAAGTGCGGACAGACGTGCGATAACCGTGAAGCACAAAGGGTAACATCTCATGCCAGTCTTTATAGGTTACGACCATCTTCTGAACAATCTTCTTAATGTTCTTGTTAGCCGCTTCTACCGCTCCGTTCATCTTGGGTCGGTAGGGAGATGAGTTATGGTGTTCGATCTTGAACTCTGCGCACAACTCTTTCATCATCTTATTGTTCAAGTTAGACCCATTATCCGTAATGATCTGGGTCGGAACACCATAACGGCAGATGATACTATTTTTGATAAATCGGACCACCACTTGTCGGGTTACATTGGCGTATGACGCTGCTTCGACCCACTTAGTGAAGTAGTCAATGGCTACCAGGATGAACCGATGTCCGTTTAAAGCCTTGGGCTCAATCATGCTAATCATGTCGATTCCCCATATGGAAAAAGGCCACGGGGAAGAGAGAACTTTGAGATGCGTTGGCGGTACATGAATTTTGTCGGAGTATATCTGACACTTGTGACACCTCCTAATGTACTTGTAGCAGTCGGATTCCATGGTCAACTAATAGTACCCTGCTCTTAGAATTTTTCTCGCCATTGTGTGTCTGTTGGCATGAGTGCCAAAGGACCCTTCGTGAATTTCTTTCATCAGCATGTCTGCTTCTGGTCTGTCTACGCATCGGAGCAAAACCAAGTCAAAATTTCGCTTATACAGCGTGTCACCGCTCAGGAAGAAGCTACCTGCTAGCCTTCTGAGGGTTTTTCTGTCCAGGTGGGTACTCTTGTTTCTGAAGGAAGCATTTGATATCGTGATACCAAGGTTTGTCGTCTATGACTGCTTCAATCGTGAAGATGTAAGCGGGCCTTTCAAGGCGCATTATGTCGATCTTAGGTAGGTCAGTCCATTGACATACACTAATCATAGAAGAGAGAGTGGCTAAGGCGTCAGCCATGTGATTCTCATCACGAGGGATGTGATGAAACTCGATTCTGTTGAAGAAAGGTAACAACCATCTTGTATAGTCTTTGTAAAGAATCAATCATGATTGGTATGTGTTCCAATATCCTTTTATCTAATTGGTAACCAGGGCTGAGTCGCCGTATACGTCCAAGTTTTTGATCCTTAAATCAATTGCTTCTTCGAGACCCACAATACAAGCTTCGTATTCGGCCTCATTGTTCATACAATTGAACGTAAGTCGAGTGGTGAAAGGAACGTGGGTACCCTGAGGGGTAACAATGATTGCCCCAAATCCGTTTCCATAATGATTGACAGCTCCGTCAAAGATAAGTCCCCATTGGGAACCTGGTTCTGGCCCTTCACTGGGTAGCGGTTCATCGCAATCTTTCATTTTCAAACACATGACATCTTCATCTGGGAAGTCGAACCCGATTGATTCTTGATTGTCAATCGGTTGATGACCCAAATGATCGGCTAAAATACTCCCCTTAACGGCTTTTTGAGCATGGTACTCTATGTCATATTCTGATAGAAACATCTGCCAACGGGCGATTCTTCCCGTGAGAGCAGGTTTTTCAAATACATACTTGATTGGGTCCATCTTGGAGACCAACCAAGTAGTGTGACGAATCATGTACTGGCGAAGACGTTTGGCTGCCCAAGCCAAAGCACAGCAAGTTTTCTCGAGCATCGTGTACCGAGTTTCACAGTCGGTGAACTTCTTGCTTAGATAGTAAATGGCATACTCTTTCTGTTTGGTTTCGTCTTGTTGGCCAAGTACACACCCCATTGAGTCTTCCAAGACTGTGAGGTAGATGATCAGTAGTCTTCCTTCCACTGGAGGTGATAGAATCGGAGGATTCAACAAATATTCCTTAACACTGTCGAAAGTGGTTTGGCAATCTTCTGTCCAAACGCAGTCCTGGTTCTTTTTGAGTAATTTGAAAATCGGCGCACATGTGGCAGTCATGAGAAATATAAATCTGGAGATGTAGTTCAAACGTCCCAGGAATCCTCTGACTTTTTTTTCAGTTTTCGGAGAAGGCATTTCTTGAATGGCCTTAACCTTGTCAGGATCAACCTCAATTCCTTTCTGGCTGACGATAAACCCTAAGAGTTTCCCTGAACGGACACCGAAGGTGCACTTGTTGGGATTCAAGCGGAGTTTGTACTTTCTCAACCGCTCGAATAGTTTTGACAGGTGGGTCACACGCTCCTCCTCTGTCTTAGATTTTGCAATCATATCATCGACATACACTTCGATTTCCTTGTGTATCATGTCATGAAACAGAGTAGTCATGGCCCTTTGATAGGTTGGCCCGGCGTTCTTTAAACCGAACGACATTACCTTGTAACAAAAGGTACCCCATGGGGTGATGAATGAAGTTTTCTCCATGTCTTTCGGCACCATTTTGATCTGGTTATAGCCCGAGAATCCATCCATGAAGGAGAAAACTTTGAACTTTGTTGTACTGTCAACCAGCATGTCAATATGTGGTAAAGGAAAGTCGTCCTTTGGATTAGCCTTGTTTAGATCCCTGTAGTCGACACACATTCTGACCTTTCCGTCATTTTTCGGAACGGGTACGATATTGGCTAACCATTGAGGATATTCTGACGTAGCGAGGAAACCCGCGTCAATCTGTTTCTGTACCTCCTCTTTGATTTTGATGGCCATGTTCGGGTGAGTGCGTCTCAACCTCTGCTTTACTGGCGGAAATTCCGACCTTAACGATAAGTGATGTTCCACGATGCTGGTATCCAACCCTGGCATATCCTGATAGGACCAAGCGAATACATCGGGGAATTCTTTGAGAAGCTTTATCAAACTCTCTTTGGCAGTTGGACTGAGCAGTGCCCAATCCTGATTTCTTTTCTCTCTTTTTCTGAACTCAAGCTTACAGTTTCCAACAACTCTTTGTGAGGTTCAATAGACCTTTCCTCTTGTCTAAGTAGTCGGGAGATCTCTTTTGGAATTTCATTGTCAACTTCTTCTTCAGCCCCAAATACCGAGAACTCAAAGTTGGGAGAAGGCATCGGATTGTATGTTTCAACGGGGTTTAAAACAAGCAATCTGCATGACGTGATGATTTGTGTTTAGAAGAGATAGAGAGAATGCAAAAGTGTGTGCAGTGTATTTTTTTATTACTGCTTGTTTCTATTTGAATTGTTTTTTAGGATTACCATTTTCTGAGAAAAGCGAAAAGAGAAAACAGCAATAAATGCGGAAATTACATAACGACGTTATTTTATTAATGAACAAGTCGACTATTGAAACTACAGCCCTATAAAACAAAAGTCTGTCGCTTTAGGCGAAGCGAAGAGGGAAAATTTAAAAAAAGCGAGCCATATAAAAACATCTGTTTCACCTGGGCAGGGTGAAAGGTTAAAGACGACAATTACTTTGACTTATGAACAATCTTCGGAACATCGACAGCAACCCACTGGCGGCGAACTCCTCAGTGAATCACAAAGTCTGGCACCTTCCTTGATTTGTCTTCAGAAATAACACTGATTTCTGGTGGATCAGGATCATTGGAATCTGTCTCCCAGGCAGAATTGTCGTAGGAGAATTCCTCTGTTGCATTTTGTATAGTATTTGTACTCTCGGCTGTGTCTCCCCATCCAGTTGGCTGGATGTCTTCGAGCCTGATACGAGAGCTTTCAGGAGCAGCGTACTTGACCATATAGTCGTATTTTCCACTTGGTTGTCCCAAGGTGTCCCACACTTCTTTGGAACTAGAGGGGTCATCCCTCTCGATGATGTTGACCTCGGGAAAAGCATAATTAATGAATTCTAGTCCTGCAAACGTTGGGAATTCATCGTCATGTTGAGTAGTTTCTAAATGACCTGAGTGTTGATCCCATGACATGGTGGGGACACAGGTATTCTGTTCAATGAGACTCAGCTGAGTTTCATTACTCGGATGACTTTCTTGCCCCAAATTTCCTGGGTAAGGCTGCCACATTGGCAGACCGTCCATCGGGCCATAGTAATTGTGGTCAAAGTTGTCTTTCATCAGAGTTTCCTCCTCTAATGAATTTGGCGGAGCACGACATCCTTCCGGATCACAACCTCCGTATATCATTTCGACATATGACCGTGGTATAAATATCAGACTCTGTGCGGGATAGAAAAATGGTGTAGGCACCTTTTCCTGAGACGTAAAACCGTCCTTGTTAAGATAGGACTTCCATTCTTCATCCGTATCGGAGGGATCCTCCTCATTGATAGCATGGACTATTTGAGACACTGGGTGAAGGAAACCTCCACTATGGAAGAAGTCCTGAATGGGATGAAGACTTTCATCATTAGCAGCTATCCGGGTACAGGTTGCAGAAAAACCAAGACCCTTCTTTGTTGTATTGCTAGTAGGAATGATGAGCTGTCCCCATCCTGTTGTATCGGTACTCTCGACTGCTTTAATAGCATCTTTGTATGAGGAAATCGAAGTTCCTCCTCCTGATTGATCGTCCTTGTGTAGCGAAAACGCTTAAAACTGGGTTCTGATTATCCCTTCTTGTTCCACATAAGTGGATGATGATAAATTGCTGACGAGCAAGGCCTGTTCCCCACAGACTGTGATGAGTTGGCCGTTCTGGACGAAATTTAGCTTATGGTGGTGGGTAGAAGTGACCGCTCCAGCCTGATGTATCCAAGATCTTCCTAATAAACAACTGTACGTTGCCCGGATGTCCATGACCTGGAAGGTGACTTGGAAAGTGTGAGGACCAATAGTTATGGGAAGGTCAACTTCGTCGATAACCGTTTTTCTGGATCCGTCGAACGCTTTGATGACGACCTCGCTGGTTCTCATCGGAGGGCCCTTGAATGATAATTGCATCAAAGTGGACTTCGGCATAACATTCAGGGCTGACCCTGTGTCTACTAGTACGCTGGCTAAAGCATCGTCCTGGCATTTGACTGTGATATTGAGCGCCATGTTATGACGGCGACCCTCTTCAGGTAATTCCTCATCACTAAATCCCAAGTTATTGCAAGAAGTGATGTTAGAGACAATACTATCGAACTATCTGATTGTTACATCCTGTTCCATAAAGGCTTGCTCCAAGACTTTCTGTAGAGCCTCCCTGTTCGCTTCTGAACTGAGTAACAGTGATAATACCGAGATCTTTGAAGGAGTCTGTAACAGTTGATCGACAATGTTGTATTCACTCCTTTTGATGAGCTTCGGCATCTCATCATCGTTTTTTGAAAGTGTCATACTCCAAATTTTGACCACTAAGATTTCCCATCATTGTCAAAATCATCATCACAATATGGGGGAACCATCTTGCCTCATTAGTCTCCCCAAAGATGGGTGAGCATCCACTGCAATCAAATTTAGGGTTTATAGCCCTCTCAGAGCTTTAGACAAATGATCAATCAAGGAATGACATGATCTTCAACTTGTCTAACCTCTCAAGTAGCTACAAAGGATCAAAAGGACTCCCACTCCAAGGATTAAGCACAAAGCTGCTCCCTTCTAGGTGGATCAAGCCTCAAGATCGCCGGTATCACCAAATTAGGGTTTTGGTCGATCAGGGCCTCCAAAGGGAAATTTTCCTCTGGGCATGAGCCAAGGATCCAAAACACAACCTAATATACTCCATGGAACCTCATGGACCCAACCATCAAGTCAATTTTGCCTCAGGGGATGCATTCATCAAAAATCAGGAATTAGGGTTTCTTGACCTAATTCACCCCTAAGTTGACTTTTAGGGCAAATCATGAGCCAAGAACTCAAGAGAGGGTTTGAGGGTCTCTAATTAACTATATTGATCCATTTGGAACAATGGATTAATCCAAGAAGTTTGAGCAACAAGTCTCAATTTCATCTGCACCACAATTAGGGTTTCGCGGGAAAAGTCAACTGTAACTTTGACTTTTGACCTGGACATGCTCCCAAATCCTAAGACATGATTCAATATACCCTATGACACCCATGGAATATGTCCATCGAGTTTGATTTAGGTCAAGGACATGATTTCCTGAAGAATTGCACAGTTTGGAATTCATCTAATAAAAAGTCATCTGTGCACAAAAGTCAACTTTGACTTTTTGAGATTTTTCACGAAAATGTATTTTTAACCCTAAAATGATGTTAATGTATGATTTGAATCATCATTCATCAATAAAAATCAAAGAAAGTGGGATAACTTGTAAAAGGGGTAACCATAAAAACTTAGAAAATTTTCTAAGTTATGGAAAAAGTGACACTAATGTGCCAACTTTGGAGGACCATAACTCCTAAACCACAAGGCTATTGTTCCCCATTCAAAGCTTGATTTGTAGATCACATTGCCTTCTACAAAAGTTTCATACTGACCTATGTCCAAATTCCTCATGGATTTTGAGTTATGGAGTGATCAAAATCAAGAAAAGTCACTTTGTTCCAACACTTAGTGAAAATTTCACTAAGTCAGAATTTGCCTTACTTTTTTCCAAATGTAGGGGGATTTTTCACTTGGATTCAAAAGAGATCAAAATGAAACATGTTCAAACAGTTGTTGTATCATGTAAGGGCTTTCGAAAATGACCAAGAACATTACCAAATTCAATTTGAGCCATGAGATATAACATTGGCAAGTTGCCTTGTTGAAATCTGTCAAGGCAAGACATTTGCACTTTTGCTCGATTTTCCAAAATTGTGCAAATCCAAACACTCCTATCCACTTGGACACCTCTGAGGATTGAATCTAAAGGGGACAATCACTGAGCCAAGCCTCCAAAGTCTTTGGAACAAGAAATAGCATGTTGAACCTAGAATTGCCAAAATAGGGACAAGACTCCAATTTTGGATTGGAGCATTCAATGGAAGCATCAAGGTGGCATGGACTGAACCATTTGCAACTGAATTCAGTCAAGACTTATCCAAGACCAAGACAACCAGCAGCCTATGCCCTAACCTCTAGTCAATGGCTAGAGGAGACTTGGATTTTCATTTGCCAACATTGGCCAAACCTACTCAGCAGTTGCCATTCACTATTCCTTGCAAAACAAACTTGCTCTACTATAAATAGAGCTCAATTGTGATTAGTTTAAGTACACCAAAGGCCTACAACACTTGCCTTTTTCAAAATCTCTTTCTCTTGACAAAAATGCCTTTCTTAGCAAGGTAGCTATCGGGTTTTGAGCTAGAGGGCAATTCCACTTAAACCAATCACACACATACCTCATATACATCACATATGAGCTGATCAAACACTTAAAGAACAACTGGAACACTGATTTCTCAGAATCACCAGTCAATTGCTCAAGGTTTTAACCAAGTTGCAGTTGAGATGCCATGAAGTGATCCAGTCAATTTCAATCAAGTTCAAGCATTCAAACACACTCCATAGGGTGTAGGGAAGCTGTTCAGATCATCACCACTCATCTGTAACACCTCCAACTCAGAAATCACATTGCACTTGCTGCCACGACCTAGAGGTAAGCATAAACTTGGTCATCTCTCAATCTATGCATATTTCCTCGCACAATAATTTTGCCAAATGTTCATAATCATGCATGGAATGTTTCCCCTCAATTGATTGCATTGTTTGAATCGTGTATCAAAAATCCCAGCCTTCATGCAGAATCTAGGGTTCTTGAGGATTTTTCGTGATTTCTTGTTATATGTTTAATTTAAATGAAATTAAATGCCATAGACATGATCGTGAGGTTGAAACGAGTTGATTGGTATGTGGATTGCATGGTATGATTAAGTATTCAGTGAGATTGGAGAAAATGCAAATCTGAGAATCTCAGAACACGCGCGTGTTCTTGGTCCATGTTCTTGGCGCCATTTTTCCAAATTTGAATATTTGAATTTTGTGGTTTTATTTAATTGATTCAAAAATTAATTTCTCTCTGAGTTTTAATGATTTTGAGTTGATTCCTTTTTTAATAATTCACAAAAATGTTAAAATATTTTATTTTAACAAAAAATCCCAAAAATATTAGTTATTTCATATAATTGATATTTTTGAAAAGAATTAATATTTTAATTGTTTTTGACATTTTAAATATTTTTTCCACCTTGATTTTGCAACTTTTAATGGCTTCTAATTATTTTGTAGGTCAATATTTAATTTTTGAAGCATTAATCCAAGATCACAATTTGTTTTCCATATGTTAAACAATTTTGATCATTTTTATTGAATTTTAATTCAATTAAACACATTTTTGAAAACAAATTAGGGTTTTGGATTAATTCAACCCTCATAAATCATTTTCAAAACACTTTTGGGCCTCTATTAGAGTGTAAGACCCAACCCCTTTTGTACAGAAAACTTTTTGGGCCTCATTCGTTGTATAAGTCCCTCTGTACATTTTCAAATAAACGACGCGATCGTCGCCAGTTTAAAATTAACCATTTGGGCCTCTCCTTGAGCTATAAGACCCATTCAAAACTTTTGGGCCTCTAATAGAGTGTAAGACCCAATCCCCTTTTAACCAAGACCTTTTGGGCCTCACTTATTTTATAAGTCCCTCCGCGTTAAAAGGAAATCTCGGCGCGATCGCCATTTTAAACGAAAAGTCAACTGGGCCTACCCTCGAGTAGTAAGACCCATTTCACTCTTTTTATTTAAACTTTTTGGGCCTCTTGAGAGAGTGTAAGACCCATCCCTTTGTACATAAAACCTTTCTCGGGCCTCAGTCACTTGTATAAGTCCCTGTACAAATTCAAAACCACAGTGCGATCACTGATAAAACCCTGGGCCTCTTCTTGAGCTGTAAGCCCCAAAATCTTTCATTTTCAAAGCACTTTCTCCTTTGATTTTGAAATGTACTGTTGTTTTCAATTTTTCTTTGTTGAACAACTAACCAAACAGCATGGAAGCTCTACAACCGAGTAAGTGTTTACATGCTTTCATTTACCACTTTCATATACATATAACTGTATTGTGGGGCTGTTTCGCTGTAAGTCTTCTTTCATAAACTCATATCAACTGTGTAATAATAGTATAGATATTTAGAGTTTCCCCGACAACTACGTCTAGCCTTAAGCCCGTTGATCACTCTTAAATAGTCAAAACTAGATCCCCATAGGATTACCAGACACAGTCTTCCCTCCTCTTGGGGTTAAACAATATGGAGACATGAAAGGCAGCATTCTCGATGAACCCTTTCATAGACTGTCACTCGTAGAAGTTGTCAAAGAAACTCTATTCCCCAGAGATGATCTCTTCTCCGTGAATTGCATCTCTTGAGTTTCTTCCAAATTCTCAGACTTTCCTGGCTTGATCTATTCTCGGTGAATGGCATGTCTTGAACTTCTCGGGGTTTGGGGATCCACAGGCTTCTTAAAAGCACTTGTCAAGAAACTCTACTCCCCAGAGATGATCTTTTCTCCGTGAATGGCATCTCTTGAGTTTCTTCCAAATTCTCGGACTTTCCTTGCTTGATCTATTCCTCGTGAATGACCTGTCTTGAATTTCTCAGGGTTTGGGGACCCATCGGCTTCTTAAAAGCATCGGCCTAATCTTGGGCATTGTACAAGGACCCACAAGCTTCCTAAAAGCGCCCTCGCCTCCTCTTGGGCTTAGTACAAGGACCCGTCGGCTTCTTAGAAGTCTTCACAGCCTCCTCTTAGGCTTCGTATAATGATCTCTTCCTCCAGGAATGATAGCCTCCTCTTGGGCTTCATACAAGGACCACTCGGCTTCTTAAAAGTTTCCAGCCTCCTCTTGGGCTTCGTATAAATTGTCCCGATGACCTCCTAGAGGTATAGGAACAGAAATCAGTCATCTTAATAGAGCAGTCTTTCTAAGAGTCTACTACTGTTTCTCAGCATAGTACAAAAGATGAAACTCTAGACTCGGACAGTCTAAGACCCTTGAGTCCCCAAAGATGTTCTCAAGCACCCTTCAAGTAAGGAAAAACACCAGTAGACTTGGACAGTCTCAATACCCTTCGGATTTCCCACTTCCTTAAAGAACAGGAAATATCCCTGATCCTCGAATCAAAATCCCTGAGTGCAAACATTACTCATATAAGAACTGATTTTCTCTTTAAATCAGCATACTGGACCTTTCACTCAACTGAAACAGCACCCTAGCCTCCTCTTGGGCTTTGTACAATGATTCTCCCCAGCAGAGCTAACAATTTTAGCCTCTATCTCGGGCTTTGTACGAGATACAAAAAAACTCTCTTGTTGAGTCAAATAGCCTCCATCTCGGGCTTTATACGAGATACCAAAAGACTCCATCGTCGAGTCAAAACCTTTTAGCCTCTCTCCCGGGCTTTGTACGAGACACATATTAGTCTCCTCTTAGGCTTTATATAAGAAAACCACTGGTTGATCCAATCAACCTTTTAGCTTCAAAGCCGTGCCTCGTTCACAGTACACAAACATCAACAACTCCTTCCATCTAATCGCTGTAAGCGGCAAGCCTCTGAATCATTTACATCCATGCCACTGTCCCTCTTTTAGCATGAGAAATTCCTAAGGAAAGATGGCATTGCTCTACACTGAGTTAAAGTCTTCTCCTTCAGGTTAAAACCCCCATTAAAGGAAATTATGGCATTGCTAGGATCCGCGTATCCCTGTTAAAGTAATCCTCCTATACAGTCAGTCACCCAACAGTTGTGACAAAACCCCCTCTTTAGAGATGACAAATTCTCTCTAAAGTCAACACCCTTTTAGCATCTATAAATCAACAGTTTTGACTGTTTAACCTCAGTATGCAAGCAGGGTTAGTTGGAGACATCTATTTCCCTTCCTTCATCAGCTTCAATATGATAAAAAATGAATCGAGCTGTAGTACCAGAGCGATTGTGCTTCGCAACCACATCCAAAAATCACTCGCTATAGAAAAATGGCGACTCTGCTGGGGAAAGCGATGCTCCTAGGTAGAAACCTTAAAATTTCGTTCTTTCTTTCTTTTCTGGGATAGGACCCTTTGTTGACTTCACTAGGATCTTAGGTCAAAACCTTTAAATAGGGAAGGAACCGCAGAATGGTGACTCCGTCGGGGAGCCATTTTTGTCAGGAACATAGGATTCATAGCTCTTTAAAGTCTAGGACTTTAGGACAAATATATATATTGCTTTTCCTAATTGCTATATTTGTTTATTTTTCTGCTAATGGGAATGCGTGTGATGCCGCATGTGGAAAGATTGAGTATACACCTAGGAAAAATCACCTTTTTTTGTAGTACGGTGGCTATCGGGAATGGCTGTTACGCGATAAACTACCCTCTTCTGTGATTTCTTTGAAAGGACACCACCTAGCACGGTTCCCGACCCACTGGTGTTCTCAGAAATCAATGATTTTGAGTGAAAGGTACAAAAAATCATCCGTAGAAAACCTTTGGGGATGGGTAGAGCTTTGACTTCATGACAACGACCCTTTGACCCCATGTTTTTGTGTGCTGCATTCATGCATTCATCTAAAAAAACATTAAAACGAAAAAAAATCTTCTCTTCTAGTCTCTCTTTTTCAAATTAAACTAAGACAATGATTGCAAATGTCAGAGAAAAGGATTGCGCTCATGGATTTCGGTAGAAGGAGAACCCATAGGTATACCTTCAAGGTTCCAAAGCTAGAGGATTTGAGAAGGTTAGCGAGGATGATCACTAACCCTGAGGCTTTCAGAGCCAAGCACGGAGGTCTGCTACCACTGTTAAGAGTCCATGTGATTGAGGGAATCATGGATGCACTCGTCCAGTTTTACGATCCAGTTTATCACTGTTTCACATTCCCGGATTACCAGCTCGCACCATCACTGGAGGAGTATTCTCATCTGATTGATCTACACATTACTGATCAAGCTCCTTTTTCTGGACTGGAAGAAATTCCAAAGGATTAAACCATTGCAAGAGCAATTTATTTGGATGAGTCTGAGGTCAAGACTCACCTGACCACTAAGGGTGGCATCCAAGGTTTGCCAGCCCAATTCTTGACAAAGAAAGCCCTGTATTTTGCCAGTATAGGGAACGTGACTTCTTTTGAAAGCATCTTTGTCTTGCTCACCTACGGGTTATTTTTGTTTCCCAACATCAATAACTTTGTAGATATCAACGCCGTTAAGGTTTTTCTCATTGGAAATTCTGTGCCGACTTTGCTCGCAGATGCGTATCATTCTGTACACTTAGGAAATTTGTACAACGGAGGAATGATCACATGTTGTGTACCCCTGCTATATAAATGGTTTACTTCCCATTTGCCTAAGTCTGCTGCTTTTTGGGATTGTAAGAGTGCCTTACGTTGGTCGCAGAAGATCATGTCTCTTACCAACTCTGATATAGATTGGTGTAATAGGATCTATGATGGGATCAGAATCATTGATCGTTGTGGAAACTTCCCCAACGTGCCCCTCATAGGAACTAAAGGAGGAATCAACTACCATTCGGTATTGGTTCGTCGTCAATTTGGATACCCAATGAGGCATGTCCCACGTAATGCTCATCTGGAAGGTCTTTTCTTCAAGGAAGGAGAAAACGACAGAGCACTTAAGATGGAAATAGTGCAGGCCTGGAAGCATGTTCATAAGAAAGGACGAGAGTCTCTAGGAAAACCAGATTGTGTCTCGGTGGAGCCTTATCTCCATTGGGTACAAACTAGAGCCCTCATGCTAAAAATGCCTTATCCGCGTCACGGAATTCTTCCGCCAAAGGAATTTGTCATGTATTTCATGACGAAAACAGAATACAGCAACTACTGAAAGAGAAAGATGCTCTTATTGAAATTTTAGAGCAACATGCTGTAGAGAATCAAGATGACCAGAGGAATTTGCTCGTTCCTTTCATTTGGCAAAGGATTGACAACCCGACAACGGCCCAAGAGCCCCGGTCAAAGAAAAGGAAAAAGTCAGCACCTGAAATCTCTTCAGAGAGGGCTTAGGACCCATTAGCTTAGGATTCTGTTTCTGTACCTTGTAATCTACGGTATTTCATTTCCGCAATCCTTTGAAATTCAATAAAAGGGGTTTCCCCACTGTTTGATATTTGCAATCTAATTGTCGAAGTTTATTTTGATTAAACCAAAAGAACAATTAATATAGTCATTGCATTCATCATTCTCACGTAACTTATTTTTCTTCCCTACGAATCTCACGTTTGTGTCTCGATTCTAGAGTCAAACTGTCTCATTCGTACAATACTCGGACCAATCGTCAAAAAAAGATGGATGATCTTGAGGAAGAAAACAGAGAGTTGAAAGAAGAGATCGACGCTCTGAGAGAGGATATGAGAAAGCTTCGTAACGATATGCAAGCCATGGCAGAAGCTCAGCTACAACGAACTGTGATCTCGGAGATCACCTCAACGCCCATAGTGGACAAGTCCGATCCTAGGTATCAAATGCCAAAAGATCGTCCTTGGGGCATGCCTGTTAACTATATCCTGGAAGGATATGTTCCGCCGATCGCTGAAGATCAGGGAATCTCAACAGAAGCCGCTGGGCCTGAAGGTTACAAACTTCGGGAAAGCGAAGATTCCAGGGGCATACTGAGGACTCCTGAAGGTTACAAACTTCGGGAAACGCCAAGATTCGCTGCCATAGTCACGGTACCACCCCCTGTGGTGCACACTGTCCCGGAAGGACAGATTCCGCCAATACCTGCTGGTAAAAAGGAAACTTTGTTTGACAGAATGGATGAATTTCAGGAGCAGTTTTTGGAAATGCAGAAGGAGCTGCAAGCCATTCGCGGTTAGGATTTATTTGGAAAGGACGCCGCAGACCTCTGCTTGGTCCCCAATGTGAAAGTCCCGTACAAGTTCCAAGTGCCCGACTTTGAAAAATACAAGGGTAACTCTTGCCCTCAAAGCCATCTGGTGATGTACGCTCGGCGGATGTCAGCTCAGACGAAGAATCAGGACCTATTGATTCACTACTTCCAAGATAGTTTAATCGGTGACGCATTAAAATGGTACATGGGTTTAAACCGTGCCACGATCAGCACTTTCAGAGATCTTGGTACTGCCTTCGTCCAACAATACAAATACAATTTGGACATGGCACCCGACAAAGATCAACTCAGATCGATGTCGCAAAAGAACAAGGAAACCTTTAAGGAGTATGCTCAAAGGTGGCGTGAAATTGCCGCTCAAATTTGTCCACCTCTTGAGGAAAAAGAGATGACAAAGATCTTCTTAAAAACCTTAAGCTCATTTTACTATGACCGAATGGTTGCCAGTGCACCCAGTGATTTCACCGAGATGGTGGGCATGGGCGTACGTCTTGAGGAAGCCGTCCGAGAAGGACGTTTGGTAAAAGACACTGGATCGATGAGCCGTACTAAAAAATACGGTAGTGCTCTCCCTAAGAAAAAAGAGCAAGATATTGGGAATATCTCTCTTGGAAAGCAAAGGCATCGATATCAACCAATAGCAGCTATGACTCCTGCTATCAACCTTGCGCCTATTCCTACTTATCAACCTCAGGTTGCGCAAAGCCAACCTGATCAGCAAAGGACACAACAGCCTCTTCAGCAGGCTCGTCCCCAATACAACAACAACCATACAACACGGCCACCAGGACTTGATCCTATACCCGTATCGTACGCAGAGCTGTTTCCATTACTGCTAGCCAAGGGGCACATTCAGACTAAGTCCCCTCTTACAGTACCGGAAAATCCGCCTTTCTAGTTTAAGATGGATCAAACTTGCCCTTACCACCAAGGAGGACCAGGGCATAACATTGAGACTTGTCTCAATTTCAAGTCCTACGTGCAAAAGCTTGTTAGGAGCAGGGTCTTATCCTTCAAGGATACAAATCCTAATGTTCTTACGAACCCGCTGCCTCAACACGAGAAGGCTGCAGTCAATTTGATAGAAGGAGAGACTAACAATGTCTATCAAATCCACGGTGTACTCTTGTTGAAAACCAATCTAGTCAAGATGCATTGTAGACAGAGTGGATATGGCCATGTGCCACCTCATAACTATCATCAGTGTGATATCTACTCTAAAGACAACCAGGGATGTTCTGTGGTGCAAACAGCTCTACAGGAACAAATGGATCTCGGATGGATCCAAGAGCACCGAGTTCGTGGAGTTAACACGGTCTACACAAATTCTAACAATATTCAGAACCACGATATTCGTGCAATGAATGTCAACTTGGTGGCAATACACTCAAGGCAAAGCCAGTATCATAATCTACCGCGGCACGATTATAGTTCTTGTCTGACTTGCTCGGTAAACAAACAGGGATGCTCTTTCATACAAGAGGCCCTCCAGCGTCAGATGGATCTTGGATGGATCCAAGACTACCATGATAGGAATTCCTATCAAATCAACATGGTTCAGATCTTTGATATTCGCGTGATGAATACCAGCCTGGTAGAGTTACATGCTGAACAGGTCCGACTTGGATTCCTGGTATCACATAATTATCACAGCTGTAAGGCGGGTTGCGAAAATGATCGAGGTTGTACCCTTGTCTAGAAGTCACTTCAGCACTTATTAAATCACTGGTGGATGCCAATTTATATGGATGAAGATACTCAGCAAATTAGTATCAGTAATAGGAATCCTACTCGGCGTCAGAGTCAGGATGTCCGATCAGTGGAAGCTAACCTAGTGAGGTTACATTGTATTCAAAGTGGGCGTGGCCAGGTGCCACCACACAATTATGACCGTTGTAGCGTCTGTTCAGAAAGTAACCAAGGGTGTTACCTTGTGAGAGCAGCTCTTCAGGGACAGGTGGATCGTGGAGAGATTCATCCATATCCAGGTTCTGGACCCATCAACTGGACGCTGAACTACCTTTCCAATCAAGTTGAGGATGTTGTCACAATCTCTGGTCATCATAGGACCAGGGATGTTTTTGCCATCATCCCTCTACTTGACGAATCTAAAGTTCCTAACCGGGAACGGATCGAGATTACTTACGATGGTCAAAAAATTCAGAAGGCTCATGTAGTCATCTATCTACCGGGACCATTACCGTATGAATCAACTAAGGTTATCCCTTACAAATATGGTGCAACAACCATTGAAAATGGAAAGGAAATTCCATTACCCTCCGTCGTGAACATCGCAGACATCAGTCGAGTAACACGGAATGGTAAAATCTTCAACCGAGGGGTTGGGGAACCTAACAAAGAAAAGGAACTTCAGACGGAAGCTCCTGATCTACCAGTCGGTCAATCCAGTAATCCCGACCATTCAAAAAACAACGATGAGATGCTGAAGCTCATCCAGGAGAGTGAATACAACATTATTGATCAGTTGTTGCAACCTCCTTCAAAGATCTCTGTGTTATCACTATTACTCAGTTCAGAAATGCATCGGGAGGCTCTACAGAAAGTCTTGGAGCAAGCCTTTGTGGAACAGGATGTAACAATCAGATAGTTCGATAGCATTGTCTCTAACATCACTTCTTGCAACAATTTGGGATTTAGTGATGAGGAATTACCTGAAGAGGGTCGTCGTCATAACATGGCGCTCAATATCACAGTTAACTGCCAGGACGATGTGTTGGCCAGCATATTGGTAGACACAGGGTCAGCCCTGAATGTTATGCCGAAATCCACTTTGATGTAACTATCATTCAAAGGCCCTCCGATGAGAATCAGCGAGGTTGTCGTCAAAGCATTCGACGGATCCAGAAAAACGGTTATCGGCGAAGTTGATCTTCCCATAACTATCGGTCCTCATACTTTCCAAGTCACTTTCCAGGTCATGGACATCCGGGCAACATACAGTTGTTTATTAGGAAGACCTTGGATACATCAGGCTGGGGCGGTTACTTCAACCCTTCACCAAAAGTTAAAGTTCGTCAAGAACGATCAACTTGTCACAGTCTGTGGAGAACAGGCCTTGCTTGTGAGTAACTTGTCATCATCTGCTAGTGTAGAACCCGAGGAGGTTATTGGAATGCATTTCCAAGCACTGTCGGTGAGCAAGGACGATCAGTTCGAAGAAGGAACATCAATTTCCTCATACAAGGATGCTATCAAAGCGATCGAGAGTACCGATACAAAAGGATTGGGACAGCTTGTCATTCCTATTAACAATAAAACAAAGAAGGGTCTTGGTTTTTCTGCAACCTGTACCCAGACAGCTGCCAGCGATGGAAGTCTTCATCCCCTTCAAAACTTCTTCCACAATGGAGGTTTCCTTCACCCGATGCCTCAGGCAGTTCATGCTATCAATGAGGAAGATTCCTCCGACACAGAGGAAGAATGGAAGTCCTATCTTAACGAGGACGGTTATATGTCTCAAGACGAAACGCAAACTCCTTTTTGCTTTCCTACACAAAGTCCGAGATTTATACCCAGATCAGACGTCGAAATGATCCATGGAGATTGTGATCCGGAAGGATGTCGTGCTCCACCAAACTCATTAGAGAAAGACACTCTGATGAAAGACCAATTTGACTACAACTACTATGGCCCAATGGATGGTCTGCCAATGTGGCAACCTTATCCGGGAGACTTGGGGCAAGAAAGTCAGCCGAATGATGAAAATCAGCTGAGCATCATTGAACAGAATACCTGTGTCCCCACCATGTCATGGGATCAACACTCGGGTCATCCTGAAGCTACTCAATATGAAGATGAATTCGCAACGTCTGCGGGACTTGAGTTCATCAACTATGCTTTTCCTGAGGTCAACGTCATCGAGAGAGATGACTCCTCCAGTTCCGAAGAAGTTTGGGACACTCTGGGAGAACCAAGTGGAAAATACGACTTTATGGTCAAGTACACTGCTCCCGAAAGCTCTCGTATCAGGCTCGAAGATACCCAGCCAACTGGATGGGGAGATACAACTGAGAGCACAACTACTCTGCGTAATACAACAGAGGAATCCTCCTACGACAACTCTGCCTGGGAGACAGATTTCAATGATCCTACTCCACCAGAAATCAGCGTTATTTCTGAAGACAAATCAAGGAAGGTGCCAGACTTTGTGGTTCACCGAGGAGTTTTCCGCCAATGGGTTGCCGTCGAGGTTCCGCAGGTCGTTCACCAGTCAAAGTAATTGCCATCTTTTAACCTTTCACCCTGCCCAGGTGGAACGGATGTTTTGATCGGGCTCACTTTTTGTAAATTTCCCTCTTCGCTTTGCCCAAAGCGACAGAGTTTTGTTTTATAGGGCTGTAGTTTCAAGTTTCGACTGTTCATAAATAAAAAACGTCGTTATGTAATTTCTGCATTAATTGCTGTTTTCTCTTTTTACTTTTCTTGGAAAATGGTAATCCTAAAAAATAAACCCAATAATGAAAACAAGCAGTAAAAGAAATACACTACACACACTCTTGCATTTTCTCTATCTCTTCTAAACACAAATCATCACGTTATGCAGATTGCTTGTTTTAAACCTCGTTGAAACGTACGATCCGATGCCTTCTCCCGACTTTGAGTTCCCAGTATTCGAGGCTGAAGAAGAAAATGACGACAAAATTCCAGAAGAGATCTCCCGACTACTCAGATAAGAGGAAAGGTCCATTGAACCTCACAAAGAGCCGTTGGAAATGGTAAACTTGGGTTCGGAAAAGGAGAGAAAAGAAATCAGGATTGGGGAACTTCTCTGTCCAATTGCCAAAGAGAGTTTGATAAAGCTTCTCAAAGAGTTTCCCGATGTATTCGCTTGGTCCTATCAGGATATGCCAGGGTTGGATACCAGCATCGTGGAACACCACCTACCATTGAGGTCGGAATGTCCGCCAGTAAAGCAGAGGTTGAGACGGACTCACCCGGACATGGCCATCAAAATCAAGGAGGAGGTACAGAAACAGATTGACGCAGGTTTCCTCGCCACATCATAATATCCTCAATGGTTAGCCAACATTGTACCCGTTCCCAAAAAGGACGGAAAGATCAGAATGTGTGTCGACTACAGAGACCTGAACAAGGCTAGTCCAAAGGATGACTTTCCTTTACAACACATTGACATGCTGGTAGACAGTACAGCAAAGTTCAAAGTCTTCTCCTTCATGGATGGATTCTCGGGCTATAACCAGATCAAAATGGCGCCGAAAGACATGGAGAAAACTTCGTTCATCACCCCATGGGGCACCTTTTGTTACAAGGTAATGCCGTTCGGTTTGAAGAACGCCGGGGCAACCTATCAAAGGGCCATGACTACTCTGTTTCATGACATTATACACAAAGAAATCGAGGTATATGTTGATGATATGATTGCAAAATCAAAAACAGAGAGTGAGCACGTTAAACATCTGTCAAAATTGTTCGAACGTCTAAGAAAATTCAAGCTCTGCTTGAATCCTAACAAGTGCACCTTCGGTGTCCGTTCAGGGAAACTACTAGGGTTCATCGTCAGCCAGAAACGAATTGAGGTTGATCCTGACAAGGTCAAGGCCATTCAAGAAATGCCTTCTCCGAAAACTGAAAAACAAGTCAGAGGATTCCTGGGACGTCTGAATTACATTTCCAGATTCATATTCCTCATGACAGCGACGTGCACGCCAATCTTCAAATTACTCAAAAAGAATCAGGACTGCATTTGGACAGAGGACTGCCAAACCGCCTTCAACAGTATCAAGGAATACCTGTTGAATCCACCGATTCTATCACCTCCAGTGGAAGGAAGACCACTGATCATCTACCTCACAGTTCTAGAGGACTCAATGGGATGTGTACTTGGCCAACAAGACAAAACTAAAAGGAAAGAGTCTGCCATTTACTATTTAAGCAAGAAATTCATCGACTGCGAAACTCGGTACACGATGCTCGAGAAAACTTGTTGTGCTTTGGCTTGGGCAGCCAAACGTCTTCGCCAGTACATGATTCGTCATACTACTTGGTTGGTCTCCGAAATGGATCCAATCAAGTACGTTTTCGAAAAACCTGCTCTTACGGGAAGGATTGACCGTTGGCAGATGCTGTTATCAGAATATGACATAGAGTACCACGCTCAAAAAGCAGTTAAGGGAAGTATTTTAGCCGATCATTTGGCTCATCAACCGATTGACGATCAGGAATCAGTCGGGTTTGACTTCCTAGACGAAGATGTCATGTATCTAAAGATGAAAGACTGCGATGAACCGCTACCCAGTGAAAGGCCAGAACCAGGTTCCCAGTGGGGACTTATCTTTGACGGAGCAGTCAATCATTACGGAAATGGAATTGGGGCAATCATTATTACCCCTCAGGGTACCCACATTCCTTTCACTGCTCGGCTGACATTCAAGTGTACCAACAACGAGGCCGAATACGAAGCTTATATTATGGGTCTCGAAGAAGCGATTGATTTGAGGATCAAGAACTTGGATGTATATGGCGACTCAGTTTTGGTTATCAATCAAATCAAAGGAGATTGGAACACATACCAATCAGGATTGATTCCTTACAAAGACTATGCGAGGAGGTTGTTACCATTCTTCAACAGAGTCGAGTTTCATCACATCCCTCGTGAGAAGACTCACATGGCTGATGCATTAGCCACAATCTCTTCCATGATTAGTATAGGTCAATGGAATGACATACCTAAGATCGACATAATGCGCCTTGAAAGGCCCGCTTACATCTTCATGATTGAAGCAGTCATAGACGACAAACCTTGGTATCACGATATCAAATGCTTCCTTCAAAAACAAGAGTACCCACCTGGGGCACTAAGGAAGGAGAGAAAGACCCTCAGAAGACTAGCAAGCAGCTTCTTCCTGAGCGGTGATACTCTTTATAAGCAGAATTTTGACATGGTCTTGCTCCGATGCGTAGACAGACCAGAGGCAGAAATGCTGATAAAAGAAATTCACGAAGGGTCCTTTAGCACTCATGCCAATGGACACACAATGGCGAGAAAAATTCTGAGAGCAGGGTACTATTGGTTGACAATGGAATTCGACTGCTACAAGTACATGAGGAGGTGTCATAAGTGTTAGATATACTCTGATAAAATCCATGTACCGCCAACGTATCTCAAAGTTCTCTCTTCCCTATGGCAATTCTCGATATGGGGAATCGACATGATTGGCATGATTGAGCCCAAGGCTTCAAACGGACATTGATTCATCCCAGTATCCATTGACTACTTCACCAAGTGGGTCGAAGCAGCATCATACGCCAATGTAACCCGACAAGTGGTGGTCCGATTTATCAAAAATAATATCATCTGCCGTTATGGTGTTCCGAGCCAGATCATTACTGATAATGGATCTAACTTGAACAACAAGATGATGAAAGAGTTGTGCGTTGAGTTCAAGATCGAACATCATAACTCATCTCCCTACCGACCCAAGATGAACGGAGCGGTAGGAGCGGCCAATAAGAACATCAAGAAGATCGTTCAAAAGATGGTTGTAACCTACAAAGACTGGCAAGAGATGCTACCCTTTGCTCTTCATGGTTATCGCACATCTGTCTGCACTTCAACAGGGGAAACCCTTTTCTCTCTAGTGTATGGCATGGAAGCAGTGCTCCCCATAGAAGTAGAGATCCCGTCAATCCAAGTATTGATGGAAGCTAAGCTCACCGAAGCTGAATGGTGTCAAAGCCGACACGACGAATTGAATCTGATCGAGGAGAAGCGAGTCACGGCACTATGCCATGGTCAGTTGTATCAACAGAGAATGAAGAAGGCGTTCGACAAAAAGGTTCGACCCCGCATCTTCAGGAAAGGAGATCTCGTGCTCAAGAAGATACAATCATTTCTCACTGATTCGCGAGGTAAATGGACTCCGAATTATGATGGCCCCTATGTGGTCATGAAAGCTTTCTCAGGCGGCGCCTTGAGACTTGCAACCATGGACGGAGAGAAGTTTGCCTACCCCGCGAATGTTGATGTAGTCAAGAAATACTTCGCCTAAAGAAAAATGAAAAAAAGTCTTGGTGGATTGAAAACCCGAAAGGGCAGTCCAGGCAAAAATTAGAGACATGAAAAAAAAATCATCCCGTTGGATTGGAAACATCAAAGTACAATCCAGGCAAAAATTAGGGATAATGGCAAGTAACTATGTTCAACAGAGGCAAGTCCCTCAGCAGCAGTAGTTACATCATCCGTCAGAAAACTCCAGCCAAGGTCATCTTCGACAGAAGCTCGGGATGCCCCGAATTCAAAGTTGGTAGAAGGATAGTGGTCGTTATGTTTCAACGTAGCCCTTTTCCTTGTAAATTACCATTTTCTAACTTTGTATATACTCTTTGGAATCACGCGTTTGACTGATCTCCATCTTATCAATAAAATTTGAGCCTTTGTTCTTTTGTTTGTAATTCTTATTTGTTTTAGCTTTACAGAACGACATTTTAATATGATTGACGATTCTTGAAATAAAACAAAATGAATTTACTTGTTAAAACTTTTTCTGCTTTAAAATAAAGATGGCAATTTCTTTTGATTGTTGAACATCAAAAGAGCATCAACCGTTTCTCCAGAAGTAAGCGAACTTCAAAGTGCAGAATCAGAGTACTCCTTCTAGAAAAGCTAGTACGCCTGAATGAGGGATCAACTGTGTCAGAGACCTTGTTTCGTCTGACACACCACGGCCGAGTTCTCATCTCCTAAGCCTGACCAACATAGCTCCCAACAGAGACTATCTCTCCTAAGCAAGGTGGAATTGCTATCTTGAACCAGCGATACTTTTTCGCCCCGCGATGGCCGAGTATCCAGTCATGTTCATCTTTTAGTTTGTGTGTCACGTCAGTTTTGTCAGCATATACATACATACATCATGCATTATCAATTTGCATTCACATTTCATATTGCATCACTATCACTCCAGTCGGTCTAGTCCCCTAGTGATAAAAGTCCTCTCAATCGAGTGGTCAGTTCTTTCCTCGTCAGGAAGGGTTGCGTCTGAACAATCTCGCCTCCAGTTTATTTCTAGAATAAAGTTGGCCCTTGACCACTTTGATAATTTGAACCTCTGAAAATCCAGAGAAAACGTTCAACAAACATCACTCTTCGCCATTGAAGATGATATCCTTGCTTTCCCGGATTAAGGAAAATCCACAGAGAAAGCCTCGTAATCAGAGATTCGGCAGCATGTCAGTTTTGCTCTGAAAAAACCACTGATGAAAAGGTCATCGGCACCTCAAAATTGGACCCCATCATATGGCATTTCTCCGGGAAGATCCCAAGAAAAGTATGATGTAAGATCCCAAGCAGAAGCAGCCTCTCAAGAGACTCGCTTTCCCCAGTAGAAACAAATGGCATCTCCAACAGAGAAGTTTGTGCAACTCTACAACTCAGACAAATAGGTTCCCCAGCAAGTCTGACATCAAAAGTTTTTTCGTCAAATGGCATCTCCCCAGGAAAATTCGGCGAGAAGTTTGAGGAAAACAGTTATGCTTAGTGTCCCTTGTCAAGAAAGTTTATTGACAAAAGAAACTAAGACCAGTTCCTTGGTAGGAAACCAGGATCGAGGGGAAGTTTGTTTCCGCAACTTAGACCAGTTCCTTAGTAAGAAACCAGGATCGAGGGGAAGTTTGTTTCCGCAACTTAGACCAGTTCCTTGGTAAGAAACCAGGATCGAGGGGAAGTTTACCTTTTCTAAGCATCATTGCTTAGCAAAAGAAGATGAATGCGCAAGCTGCCATTCATAGCCGTCAAAATTTCGGATATTTCGATATTTAATCCTCTTGCACCCCGAATGCCCGAATACCTTCGTCATTCACACCTTTGGGTCCAAGAAGATTAAATAGGGGCATCTGTCATACTCCAAATTTTGACCACTAAGATTTCCCATCATTGTGAAAATCATCATCACAATATGGGGGAACCATCTTGCCTCATTAGTCTCCCCAAAGATGGGTGAGCATCCACTGCAATCAAATTTAGGGTTTATAGCCCTCTCATAGCTTTAGAAAAATGATCAATCAAGGAATGACATGATCTTCAACTTGTCTAACCTCTCAAGTAGCTACAAATGATCAAAAGGACTCCCACTCCAAGGATTAAGCACAAAGTTGCTCCCTTCTAGGTGGATCAAGCCTCAAGATCGCCGGTATCACCAAATTAGGGTTTTGGTCGATCAGGGCCTCCAAAGGGAAATTTTCCTCTGGGCATGAGCCAAGGATCTAAAACACAACCTAATATACTCCATGTAACCTCATGGACCCAACCATCAAGTCAATTTTGCCTCAGGGGATGCATTCATCAAAAATCAGAAATTAGGGTTTCTTGACCTAATTCACCCCTAAGTTGACTTTTAGGGAAAATCATGAGCCAAGACCTCAAGAGAGGGTTTGAGGGTCTCTAATGAACTATATTGATCCATTTGGAACAATGGATTAATCCAAGAAGTTTGAGCAACAAGTCTCAATTTCATCTGCACCACAATTAGGGTTTTGCGGGAAAAGTCAACTGTAACTTGACTTTTGACCTGGACATGCTCCAAAATCCTAAGACATGATTCAATATACCCTATGACACCCATGGAACATGTCCATCAAGTTTGATTTAGGTCAAGGACATGATTTCCTGAAGAATTGCACAGTTTGGAATTCATCTGATAAAAAGTCAACTATGCACAAAAGTCAACTTTGACTTTTTGAGATTTTTCCCCAAAATGGATATTTAACCCTAAAATGATGTTAATGTATGATTTGAATCATCATTCATCAAGAAAAATCAAAGAAGTGGGATAACTTGTAAAAGGGGTAACCATAAAAACTTAGAAAATTTTCTAAGTTATGGAAAAAGTGACACTAATGTGCCAACTTTGGAGGACCATAACTCCTAAACCACAAAGCCATTGTTCCCCATTCAAAGCTTGATTTGTAGATCACATTTCCCTCTACAAAAGCTTCATACTGACCTATGTCCAAATTCCTCATGGATTTTGAGTTATGGAGTGATCAAAATCAAGAAAAGTCACTTTGTTCCAACACTTAGTGAAAATTTCACTAAGTCAGAATTTGCCTTACTTTTTTCCAAATGTAGGGGGATTTTTCACTTGGATTCGAAAGAGATCAAAACCAAACATGTTCAAACAGTTGTTGTATCATGTAAGGGCTTTCCAAAATGACCAAGAACATTACCAAATTCAATTTGAGCCATGAGATATAACATTGGCAAGTTGCCTTGTTGAAATCTGTCAAGGTAAGAAAGATTTTGCACTTTTGCTCGATTTACCAAAATTGTGCAAATCCAAACACTCCTATCCACTTAGACACCTCTGAGGATTGAATCTAAAGGGGGCAATCACTGAGCCAAGCCTCTAAAGTCTTTGGAACAAGAAATAACATGTTGAACCTAGAATTGCCAAAATAGGGACAAGACTCCAATTTTGGATTGGAGCATTCAATGGAAGCATAAAGGTGGCATGGACTGAACCATTTACAACTGAATTCAGTCAAGACTTATCCAAGACCAAGGGAACCAGCAGCCTGTGCCCTAACCTCTAGTCAATAGCTAGAGGAGACTTGGATTTTCATTTGCCAACATTGGCCAAACCTACTCAACAGTTGCCATTCACTATTCCTTGCAAAACAAACTTGCTCTATTATAAATAGAGCTCAATTGTGATCAGTTTAAGTACACCAAAGGCCCACAACACTTGCCTTTCTCAAAATCTCTTTCTCTTGGCAAAAATGCCTTTCTTAGCTAGGTAGCTATCGGGTTTTGAGCTAGAGGGCAATTCCACTCAAACCAATCACACACACACCTCATATACATCACATATGAGCTGATCAAACACTTAAACAACAACTGGAACACTGATTTCTCAGAATCACCAGTCAATTGCTCAAGGTTTTAACCAAGTTGCAGTTGAGATGCCATGAAGTGATCCAACCAATTTCAATCAAGTCCAAGCATTCAAACACACTCCATAGGGTGTAGGGAAGCTGGTCAGATCATCACCACTCATCTGTAACACCTCCAACTCAGAAATCACATTGCACTTGCTGCCACGGCCTAGAGGTAAGCATAAACTTGGTCATCTCTCAATCTATGCATATTTCCTCGCACAATAATTTTTCCAAATGTTCATAATCATGCATGGAATGTTTCCCCTCAATTGATTGCATTGTTTGAATCGTGTATCAAAAATCCCAACCTTCATGCAGAATCTAGGGTTCTTGAGGATTTTTCGTGATTTCTTGTTATATATTTAATTTAAATGAAATTAAATGCCATAGACATAATTGTGAGGTTGAAACGAGTTGATTGGTATGTGGATTGCATGATATGATTAAGTATTCAGTGAGATTGGAGAGAAAATGCAAATCTGGAAATCTCAGAACACGTGCGTGTTCTTGGTCCATGTTCTTGGCGACATTTTTCCAAATTTGAATATTTGAATTTTGTGGTTTTATTTAATTGATTCAAAAATAAATTTCTCTCTGAGTTTTAATGATTTTGAGTTGATTCCTTTTTTAATAATTCACAAAAATGTTAAAATATTTTATTTTAACAAAATATCCCAAAAATATTAGTTATTTCATATAATTGATATTTTTGCAAAGAATTAATATTTTAATTGTTTTTGACATTTTAAATATTTTTTCCACCTTGATTTTGCAACTTTTAATGGCTTCTAATTATTTTGTAGGTCAATACTTAATTTTTGAAGCATTAATCCAAGATCACAATTTGTTTTCCATATGTTAAATAATTTTGATCATTTTAATTGAATTTTTATTCAATTAAACACATTTTTGAAAACAAATTAGGGTTTTGGATTAATTCAACCCTCATAAATCATTTTCAAAACACTTTTGGGCCTCTATTAGAGTGTAAGACCCAACCCCCTTTGTACCGAAAACTTTTTGGGCCTCATTCGTTGTATAAGTCCCTCTGTACATTTTCAAATAAACGACGCGATCGTCGCCAGTTTAAAATTAACCATTTGGGCCTCTCCTTGAGCTATAAGACCCATTCAAAACTTTTGGGCCTCTAATAGAGTGTAAGACCCAATCCCCTTTTAACCAAGACCTTTTGGGCCTCACTTATTTTATAAGTCCCTCTGCGTTAAAAGCAAATCTCGGCGCGATCGCCATTTTAAACGAAAAGTCAACTAGGCCTACCCTCGAGTAGTAAGACCCATTTCACTCTTTTTATTTAAACTTTTTGGGCCTCTTGAGAGAGTGTAAGACCCATCCCTTTGTACAGAAAACCTTTCTCGAGCCTCAGTCACTTGTATAAGTCCCTGAACAAATTCAAAACCACAGTGCGATCACTGATAAAACCCTGGGCCTCTCCTTGAGCTGTAAGCCCCAAAATCTTTCTTTTTCAAAGCATTTTCTCCTTTGATTTTGAAATGTACTGTTGTTTTCAATTTTTCTTTGTTGAACAACTAACCAAATAGCTTGGAAGCTCTACAACCGAGTAAGTGTTTACATGCTTTCATTTACCGCTTTCATATACATATAACTGTATTGTGGGGTTGTTTCGCTGTAAGTCTTCTTTCATAAACTCATATCAACTGTGTAATAATAGTATGGATATTTAGAGTTTCCCCGGCAACTACGTCTAGCCTTAAGCCCGTTGATCACTCTTAAATAGTCAAAACTAGATCCCCATAGGATTACCAGACACAGTCTTCCCTCCTCTTGGGGTTAAACAATATGGAGACATGAAAGCCAGCATTCTCGGTGAACCCTTTCATAGACTGTCACTCGTAGAAGTTGTCAAAGAAACTCTATTTCCCAGAGATGATCTCTTCTCCGTGAATTGCATCTCTTGAGTTTCTTCCAAATTCTCGGACTTTCCTGGCTTGATCTATTCTCGGTGAATGGCATGTCTTGAACTTCTCAGGGTTTGGGGACCCACAGGCTTCTTAAAAGCACTTGTCAAGAAACTCTACTCCCCAGAGATGATCTTTTCTCCGTGAATGGCATCTCTTGAGTTTCTTCCAAATTCTCGGACTTTCCTAGCTTGATCTATTCCTCGTGAATGACCTGTCTTGAATTTCTCGGGGTTTGGGGACCCATCGGCTTCTTAAAAGCATTGGCCTCCTCTTGGGCTTAGTACAAGGACCCGTCGGCTTCTTAGAAGTCTTCACAGCCTCCTCTTAGGCTTCGTATAATGATCTCTTCCTCCAGGAATGATAGCCTCCTCTTGGGCTTCATACAAGGACCACTCGGCTTCTTAAAAATTTCCAACCTCCTCTTGGGCTTCGTACAAATTGTCCCGACGACCTCCTAGAGGTATAGGAACAGAAATCAGTCATCTTAATAGAGCAGTCTTTCTAAGAGTCTACTACTGTTTCTCAGCATAGTACAAAAGATGAAACTCTAGACTTGGACAGTCTAAGACCCTTGAGTCCCGAAAGACGTTCTCAAGCACCCTTTAAGTAAGGAAAAACACCAGTAGACTTGGAGAGTCTCAATACCCTTCGGATTTCCCACTTCCTTAAAGAACAGGAAATATCCCTGATCCTCGAATCAAAATCCCTGAGTGCAAACATTACTCATATAAGAACTGATTTTCTCTTTAAATCAACATAGTGGACCTGTTACTCAACTCAAACAGCACCCTAGCCTCCTCTTGGGCTTTGTATAATGATTCTCCCCAGCGGAGCTAACAATTTTAGCCTCTATCTCGGGATTTGTACGAGATACAAAAAACTCTCTTGTTGAGTCAAATAGCCTCCATCGCGGCCTTTATACGAGATACCAAAAGACTCCATCGTCGAGTCAAAACCTTTTAGCCTCTATCTTGGGCTTTGTACGAGACACATGTTAGCCTCCTCTTAGGATTTATATAAGAAAACCACTGGTTGATCCAATCAACCTTTTAGCATCAAAGTTGTACCTCGTTCACAGTTCACAAACATCAACAACTCCTTCCATCTAATCGTTGTAAGCGGCAAGCCTCTGGATCATTTACATCCATGCCACTGTCCCTCTTTTAGCATGAGAAATTCCTAAGGAAAGATGGCATTGCTCTACACTGAGTTAAAGTTTTCTCCTTCAGGTTAAAACCCCCTATAAAGGAAATTATGGCATTGCTAGGATCCGCGTATCTCGGTTAAAGTAATCCTCCTATACAATCAGTCACCCAACAGTTGTGACAAAACCCCCTCTTTAGAGATGGAAAATTCTCTCTAAAGTCAACACCCTTTTAGCTTCACATCTTGGGCTTCGAACAAGATACAAATAAACTCTTCAGCTTCATATCTTGGGCTTTGAACAAGATACAAACCACCTTTAGCTTCACGTATTGGGCTTTGAACAAGACACCAAAAACACCCATTTTCTCCCATAGAATAGGAGGAACTACGAACGCTCTGATTTCCCTGTTTCGGTAAACGGGAATACGTAGGCATAAGATTGAAAGAAAAATATTAGCGAGCACACTAAACAAAAACCCAGAATCCTATACCTCCCACCAATCGACCGAATGCTATTTTAACAAAATAACCTAAGAGAGACCCCGAATCTTTGTAGCATTTATAAATCAACAGTTTTGACTGTTTAACCTCAGTATGCAAGCAGGGTTAGTTGGAGACATCTATTTCCCTTCCTTCATCAGCTTCAATAGGATAAAAAATGAATCGAGCTGTAGTACCAGAGCGATTGTGCTTCGCAACCACATCCAAAAATCACTCGCTACAGAAAGGTCGGGATTACTGGATTGACCGACTGATGGATCGGGAGCTTCTGTTTGAAGTTCCTTTTCTTTGTTGGACTCTCCAACTCCTCTGTTGAAGATTCTACCACTCCGTGTTACACGACTGATGTCTGCAATATTCACAACGGAGGGTAATGCAATTTCCTTTCCATTTTCGACTGTTGTTGCACCGTATTTGTAAGGGATTACCTTAGCTGATTCATACGGTAGTGGTCCCGACAGATAGGTGACTATGGGAACCTTCTGGTTTTTCTGACCATCGTTCGTAATCTCGATCCGTTCCCGGTTGGGAATTCTTGATTCGTAAAGCAGAGGGATAATAACAAAAACATTCCTGGTCCTCTGATGATCAGAGATGACGACAACGTCCTCAATTTGATTGGCAAGGTAGTTTGGCGACCAATTAATGGGTCCGGAACCTGGATATGGGCGGATCTCTTCATGATCCACCTGCCCCTGGAGAGTTGCTCGTACAAGGTAGCACCCTTGGTTACTTTCCGAACAGACTCCACAATGTTCATAATTGTGTGGCGGCACCTGACCACGCCCACTTTGAATACAATGTAACCTCACTAGGTTAGCTTCCACGGATCGGACATCCTGACTTTGACGCCGAGTGGGGTTTCTGTTATTGATACTAATTTGCTGAGTATCTTCATCCATGTAGATTGGCATCCACCAGTGTTTTAACAAGTGCTGAAGTGCTTCCTGGACAAGGGCACATCCCTGGTCGTTTTCGCAACCCGCTTTACAACTGTGATAATTATGTGATATCAGGAATCCGAGTCGGACCTGCTCAGCATGTAGCTCTACCAAGTTGGTATTCATCAAGCAAATGTCGAAGATTTGAACCATATTGATCTGATAGGGATTCCTATCATGGTAGTCCTGGATCCATCCAAGATCCATCTGACACTTGAGGGCCTCCTGTATGAAAGAGCATCCCTGTTTGTTTACCGAGCAAGTCAGACAAGAACTATAATCGTGCCACGGCAGATTATGATACTGGCTTTGCCTTGAGTGCATTGGCACTAAGTTGGCATTCATCGCACGGATGTCGTGGTTCTGAATGACGTTGGAATTCGTGTAAACCATGTTAACTCCATAAACTCGGTGCTCTTGGATCTATCCGAGATCCAACTGTTCCTGTAGAGCTGCTTGCACCACGGAACATCCCTGATTGTTTTTAGAGCAGATATCACACTGGTGATAATTATGAGGTGGCACATGGCCGTACCCACTCTGTCTACAATGCATCTTGACCAGATTGGTCCTTAACAAGAGTACATCGTGAATTTGATAGACATTGTTAAATTCTTTCTCAATCAGGTTGACTGCAGCTTTCTCATGTTAAGGCATAAGGTTTGTGAGAACATTGGGATTCGTATCTTTGAAAGATAAGAGCCCGCTCCTAACAAGCTTTTGCACGTCGGATTTGAAATTGAGACAATTCTCTATGTTATGCCTTGGTCCTCCTTGATGATAAGGGCGTGTCTGATCCACCTTAAACCAAAAAGGTGGATTTTCCGGCACTGTAAGAGGAGACTTAGTCTGGATGTGCCCCTTAGCCAATAGTAACGGACATAGTTCTGCGTATAACATGGGTATAGGATCAAACCCTGGTGGCCGCGTTGTACGGTTGTTGTTGTATTGAGGACGAGCCTGCCGAAGAGGCTGTTGTGTCCTTTGCTGATTAGGTTGGCTCTGCGCAACCTGAGGTTGATACGTAGGAATAGGCACGGGGCTGATAGTAGGAGTTACAGTTGTTACTGGTTGATAACGTCGCCTTTGCTTTCCGAGAGAGATATTCCCAATATCTTGCTCTTTTTTCTTAGAGAGAGCACTATGTATCGTTTTGTACTACTTGATGATCCAACGTCTTTTACCAAACATCCTTCTCGGACGGCTTCCTCAAGACGAACCCCCATGTCCACCATCTCGGTGAAATCACTAGGCGCACTGGCAACCATTCTATCATAGTAAAATGAGCTTAAGGTCTTTAAGAAGATATTTGTCATCTCTTTTTCCTCAAGAGGTGGACAAATTTGAGCGGTAATTTCACGCCATCTCTGAGCGTACTCCTTAAAGGTTTCCTTATCCTTTTGTGACATTGATCTGAGTTGATCTCTGTCTGGTGCCATGTCCAAATTGTATTTGTATTGTTGGACGAAGGCAGTGCCAAGATCTCTGAAAGTGATGATCGAAGCATGGTTTAAACCCATGTACCATTTGAGTGCGGCACCGGTTAAACTATCCTGAAAGTAGTGAATTGATAGGTCCTAATTCTCCGTCTGAGCTGACATTCGCCGAGCGTACATCACCAGATGGCTCGGAGGGCAGGAGTTACCCTTGTATTTTTCAAAGTCGGGCACTTGAAATTTGTGCGGGACTTTCACATTGGGGACCAGACAAAGGTCTGCGGCGTCCCTTCCAAATAAATCCTGACCGCGAATGGCTTGCAGTTCCTTTTGCATCTCCAGGAACCGTTCCTGGAATTCATCCATTCTATCGAACATAGTTTCCTTCTTACTAGAAGGTATTGGTGGAACCTGTCCTTCCGGGACAGTGTGCACCACAGGGGGTGGTACCGTGACTACGGCAGTGAATCTTGGCGTTTCTCGAAGTTTGTAACCTTCAGGAGTCTTCAGTATTCCCCTGGCATCTTCGCTTTCCCGGAGTTTGTAACCTTCAGGCCCAGCGGCTTCTGTTATGATTCCCTGATCTTCAGTGATTGGCGGAACATATCCTTTTGGGATATAGTTAACAGGCATGCCCCAAGGATGATCTTTCGGCATTTGATACCTAGGATCATACTTCTCCATTATAGGCATTGAGGTGATCTCCGAGATCACAGTCCTTTGTAGCTGAGCTTCTGCCATGGCTTGCATGTCGTTACGGAGCTTTCTCATATCCTCTCTCAGAGCGTCGATCTCTTCTTTCAACTCTCTGTTCTCTTCCTCAAGATCATCCATCTTTTTCTGACGATTGGCCCGAGTATTATATGAATGAGAAAGTTTGACTCTAGAACCGAGACACAAACGTGAGATTCGTAGGTAAGAAGAATACACGATGTGAGAATGATGAATGCAATGATTATATTAATTGTTTTTTGGTTTAATCAAAATAAACTTCGACAATTAGATTGCAAATATCAAACAGTGGGGAAACCCCTTTTTGTTGAATTCAAAGGATTACAGAAATGGAAATACAGTAGATTACAAGGTTCAGAAACAGAAACCTAAGCTAATGGGTCCCGAGTCCTCTCTGAAGAGAAATCGAGCGCTGACTCTGGTACTTTCCTTTTCTTTGACCGGGGCTCTTGGGCCGTTGTCGGGTTGTCATTCCTTTGCCATGTGAAAGGAGTGAGCAAATTCCTTTGGTCATCTTGATTCCCTACAGCATGTTGCTCCAAAATTTCAATCAGAGTGTCCTTATCTTTCAGTAGTTGTTGTATTTTGATGCACTCCACGTTGAGGGTGCGGTACTTGTTCTTCCAAGACCTCTTCTCCCGTTGAACTTTGTTGAGAGTAACCTGAAGCTTTTCAGTCTCAGTCATGAAGTACATGACAGACTCCCTCGGTGGAAGAACTCTGTGACAAGGATAAGGCATTTTTAGCTTGAGAGCTCTAGTTTACACCCAGTGGAGATAAGGCTCCACCGAGACACGGTCGGGTTTTCCTAGAGACCCTCGTCCTTTCTTATGAACATGTTTCCAAGCGTGCACTATTTCTGTCTTTAGTGCTCTGTCATTTTCTCCTTCCTTGAAGAAAAGACCTTCCAGATGAACACTTTGTGGGACGTGCCTCATCGGGTATCCAAATTGACGACGAACGAGAACTAGATGGTAATTGATTCCTCCCTTAGTTCCTATAAGGGGTACGTTGGGGAAGTTTCCTCAACGGTTAATGATCCTGATTCCGTCATAAATCCTATTACACCACTCTATGTCAGAGTTGGTGAGGGACATGATTTTCTGCGACCAACGTAAGGTACTCTTGTGATCCCAAAAAGCAGCAGACTTAGGCAAATGCGAGATAAACCATTTGTAAAGCAAAGGTACACAGCACGTGATCTCCCCTCCATTGTACAAATTTCCTAAGTGTACATAATGACACGCATCTGCGAGCAAAGTTGGCACAGGGTTTCCAATGAGAAAAACCTTAATGGAGTTGATATCGACGAAGTTATTAATGTTGGGCAACAGAAATAACCCGTAGGTGAGTAAAACAAAGATGCTTTCAAAAGCAGTCACGTTCCCGATAGTGGCAAAGTACAGGGCTTTCTTTGTCAAGAATTGGGCTGGAAAACCTTGTATGCCACCCTTAGTGGTCATGTGAGTCCTGACCTCAGACTCGTCCAAATGAATTGCTCTTGCAATGGTCTGATCCTTTGGAATTTCTTCCAGTCTAGAAAATGGAGCTTGATCGATAATGTGCAGATCAATCTGATGAGAATATTCCTCCAGCGTTGGTGCTAGCTGGTAATCCGGGAATGTGAAACAATGATAGACTGGATCGTAGAACTGAATGAGCGCATTCACGATTCCCTCAATCACATGGACTCTTAGCAGAGATAGCAAACCTCCGTACTTGGCTCTGAAAGCCTCTTGATTTGTGATCATCCTCGCCAAACCTCTTAAATCCTCTAGTTTTGGAATCCTAAAGGTGTACTTATGAGTTCTCCTTCTACCGAAATCCATTAGCGCAATCCTTTTCTCTGATATTTGCAATCACAGTCTTAGTTTATTTTGAAAAGAACAGAGAGACTAGAAGAGAAATTTTTTGAATGTTTTAATGTTTTTTAAATGAATGCATGAATGCAACACACAAAAACATAGAAAAAACATGGGGTCATAGGGTCGTTGTCATGGAGTCAAGGCTCTACCCATCCCAAAGGTTTATACTAGGGTGATTTTTTGTACCTGTACTCAAAATCATCAGCTCCTCCCAGGATAACAAATAGCAAGCGGATCGCCAGCGAGCTGTATGAAATCTTAGAGTAAATGCTATTCACCGAGAATAGATCATCAGCCTCAAATGAGGGTAGTATCGCGTGACAACTATTTCCGATAGTTTTCGCACTACAAAAGGGTTGCTCCTCAGCTTCTCAGACGTCACAATCGACCCATTGCCTGTGAGAGGGAATGGGTTGCATTGGGAAGCCTCCACTGAGGTTGATGGTCGACCTCGTCGCCATCACTTATCTTAACTGTATACTCAATCTTTCCACATGCGGCATCACACGCATTCCCATTAGCAGAAAAATAAACACAGATATCAATTAGGAAAAGCAGTATATATATTTGTCCTAATGTCATAGACTTTTTAAAAGCTATGAATCTTATGTTCCTGACAGAAAATGGCTCCCCGGCGGAGTCACCATTCTGTGGTTCCTTCCCCACTTAAAGGGTTTTGACCTAAGATCCTAATGAAGTTAACAAAAAGTCTTATCCCAGAAAAGAAAGAAAGAAAGAAAGATCGGCCCCACGGTGGGCGCCATTTTTTCTGTAGCGAGCGAAACTGGACGTGTTTTTCAAGCACTGTCGCTCCTTGGGGGTTACTACAGGTCGATTCATTTTTTATCCTATTGTGAGCTGACTAAGGAAGGGAAATAGATGTCTCCAATTAACCCTGCTTGCATACTGAGTTTAAACAGTGGTCTGTTAGGTTACGGATGCTATCAATGTGTGGGGGCCTCTCTTAGGTTATTTTCAGGGAATTTAGACTTTTAGCGGGGAATACGGACTAGGATGTTTTGACTGATATACGGGATTTTGGGTTTTTGTTTAGTGTGCTCGCTAAGATTTTTCTTTCAATCTTATGCCTACGTATTCTCGTTTTTCTGAAACAGGGAAATCAGAGCGATCGTAGTTCCTCCTATTCTACGGGAGGAAATGGTGTTTTGGTGTCTTGTTCAAAGCCCAAGACGTGAAGCTTAAAGGTGATCTATATCTTGTTCAAAGCCCAAGATGTGAAGCTAAAGGTAGTTTGTATCTTGTTCAAAGCCCAAGATGTGAAGCTAAAAGGTGTTAACTTTAGAGAGAATTTGTCATCTCTAAAGAGGGGTTTGTTTGTCACAACTGTTTATAAAGGAGAATTACTTTAACCGGGATGTGTGAATCCGGCAATGCCATAATTTCCTTTATAGGGGATTTCCAACCTGAAGGAGAAGACTTTAACTTAGTGTAGAGCAATGCCATCTTTCCTTAGGAATTTCTCATGCTAAAAGAGGGACAGTGGCATGGATGTAGATGATCCAGAGGCTTGCCGCTTACAGCGATTAGATGAAGGGAAAAGAGTTGTTGATGTTTGTGTACTGTGAACGAGGCACAGCTTTGATGCTAAAAGGTTGATTGGATCAACCAGTGGTTTTCTTATACAAAGCCTAAGAGGAGGCTAAAAGGTTTTCCTTATACAAAGCCTAAGAGGAGGCTAAAAGGGAGTTGACTCAACAAGAGAGTCTTTTATGGTATCTCGTACGAAGCCCGAGATGGAGGCTAAAAGTTTTATACTCAACAAGGGAGTGATTTGTGTCTTGTACAAAGCCAAAGACGGAGGCTGAAGAGGGTTGACTCTACAAGAGAGTCTTTTACACTCAACAAGAGAGTGTTTTTGTATCTCGTACGAAGCCCGAGATGGAGGCAAAAGGAAATTTTGACTCAACAAGTGAGTCTTTTTGTATCTCGTACAAAGCCCGAGATGGAGGCTAAAGTGTTTTGACTCAACAAGAGAGTCTTTTTGTATCTCGTACAAAGCCTGAGATGGAGGCTAAAGTGTTTTGACTCAACAAGAGAGTCTTTTTGTATCTCGTACGAAGCCCGAGATGGAGGCGAAAGAGGGTACTGTTTCATTTGAATGGCCAGTATATGGGTTCAAAGAGAAAATCAGTTCTAATATGATTAACACTGTACTCAGGGATTTTGATTCGAGGATCAGGGATATTTCCTTTTCTTTGAGGAAATGGGAAATCCAAAGGGTATTGGGACTGTCCGAGTCTACGGGGTTCCTTCCTATTCTTGAAGGGTGCTTGAGAATGTCTGAGACTCAAGGAAACTAGACTGTCCAAGTCTAGAGTTTCATCTTTTGTACTATGCTTTGAGAAATAGTAGTAGACTCTTAGAAAGACTGTTCTATTAAGATGACTGATTTCTATTCCTATACCTCTAGGAGGTCGCCGGGACAATTTGTACGAAGCCCAAGAGGAGGCTGGAAACTTTTAAAAAGCCGAGGGACAATTTGTACTAAGCCCAAGAGGAGGCTATCATTCCCGAAGGAAGAAATCATTTATACGAAGCCTAAGAGGAGGCTATGAATACTTCTAAGAAGCCGAAGGGTCCTTGTACAACGACCAAGAGGAGGCGGGGATGCTTTTAGGAAGCCTGTGGGTCTCCAAACCCCGAGAAATTCAAGAAAGGCTACTCACAAAGAATAGATCAAGCCAGGAAAGTTCGAGAATTTGGAAGAAACTCAAGAGAAGCCATTCACGGAGAAAAGATCATCTCTGGGGAGTAGAGTTTCTTGACAATTCCTAAGGGTGCTTTTAAGAAGCCTGTGGGTCCCCAAACCCCGAGAAGTTCAAGACAGGCTATTCACAGAGAATAGATCAAGCCAGGAAAGTTCGAGAATTTGGAAGAAACTCAGGAGATGCCTATGAGGATCTAGTTTCGTCTATTTCTAAGAGTGATCAAAACGGCTTTACCTAGTGCTAGACGTAGTTGCCGGGGAAACTCTAAATATCTATACTATTATTACACAGTCGATATGAGTTTATGAAAGAAGACTTACAGCGAAACAGCCCCACAATACAGTTATATGTATATGAAAGCGGTAAATGAAAGCTTATAAACACTTACTCGGTTGTAGAGCTTCCATGTTGTTTGGTTAGTTGTTCAACAAAGAAATATTAAAAACAACAGTATATTTCAAAATCAAAGGAGAAAGTGCTTTGAAAAGAAAGATTTGGGGCTTATAGCTCAAGGAGAGGCCCGGGGTTTTATCAGTGATCGCACTGTTGAATTTTTACAGAGGTACTTATACGAGTGACTGAGGCCCAAAAATGGTTTGTTGTACAAAGGGATGGGTCTTACACTCTCTCAAGAGGCCCAAAAGGTTTAAAGAAAAAGAGTGGGGCTTATAACATAAGGGTAGGCCCAGATGATTTTTCGTTTAAAATGGCGATCGCGACGAGATTTTCTTTTAACGCAAAGGGGCTTATACAATATCTGAGGCCCAAAGTTATTTTAGCTAAAAGGGGATTGGGTCTTACACTCTATTAGAGGCCCAAAAGTTTTGAATGGGTCTTATAGCTCGAGGAGAGGCCCAATTGATTTTTTAAAAGGCGACAATCGTGCCGTTTACTTGTACAGAGGGACTTATACAATAAGTGAGGCCCCAAAATTGTTTGTACAAGGGGGTTTGGGTCTTACAATCTCTTAAGAGGCCCAAAAGTTTTGAATGGGTCTTATAGCTCGAGGAGAGGCCCATAGAGTTTTAAAAAGAAGAATGGGTCTTACTACTCGAGGGTAGGCCCAAGGTTATTTGTGTACAAAACGACGATTACGCCGAGGTTTTTGAAAATACCCAGAGGGACTTATACAATAAGTGAGGCCCATGAAAGGTTATTTTACAAAAAGGCTTGGGTCTTACACTCTATTAGAGGCCCAATAGTTTTGAAAATGATTTATGAGGGTTGAATTAATCAAAAACCCTAATTTGTTTTCAAAATGTGTTTTAATTGAATAAAATATTCAATTAAAATGATCAAAATTGTTTAACATGTGGAAAACAAATTGTGATCTTGGATTAATGCTTCATAAATCAAGTTTTACCCTACAAAATGATTAGAAATCATTAAAATTTTCAAAATCAATAAGGAAAAAATATTTTAAATGTCAAAAACAATTAAAACATTAATTCTTTGCAAAAATATCAATTATATGAAATAAATAATATTTTTGGGATTTTTTGGGAAAATAAAATATTTTAACATTTTTGTGAATTATAAAAAAAAGAATCAACTCAAAATCATTAAAACTCAGAGAGAAATTAATTTTTGAATCAATTAAATAAAATCACAGAATTCAAATATTTGAATTTTCAAAAAGGGGGCCAAGAACACCCCAAGAACACGCGCGTGTTCTGGGTTTTGCCCAGATTTGCATTTTATCTCCAATCTCACTGAATACTTGATTATATCATGCAATCCACATACCAATCTGCTCGTCTCAACCTCACGATCATGTCTATGGTACTTAATTTCATTTATATTAAACATGGAATAAAAAATCAAGACAAAACCTCAAGAACCCTAATTTCTGCATGAAGGCTGAGAATTTTGATACACGATTCAAACAAAGCAATTAATTGAGGGGGAACATTCCATGCATGATTATGAACATTTGGCAAAAGTATTGTGCGAGGAAATATGTATAGATTGAGAGATGACCAAGTTTAGGCTTACCTCTAGGTCGTGGCAGCAAGTTCAAAGTGATTTCTGAGTTGGAGGTGTTACAGATGAGTTATGATGATCTGAACAACTTCCCTACACCCTATGGAGTGTGTTTGAATGCTTGGACTTGATGGAAATTGGCTGGATCACTTCATGGCATCTCAACTGCAACTTGGTTAAAACCTTGAGCAATTGACTGGTGATTCTGAGAAATCAGTGTTCCAGATGTTGTTTAAGTGTTTGATCAGCTCCCATATGAGGTATGTGAGGTGTGTGTGTGATTGGTTTGAGTGGAATTGCTCTCTACTAAAAACCCGATAGTGACTTGCTAAGAAAGGCATTTTTGAGAGTGAGAAGTGGATTTTGAGAAAGGCAAGTGTTGTAGGCCTTTGGTGTACTTAAACTGATCACAATTGAGCTCTATTTATAGTAGAGCAAGTTTGTTTTGCAAGGAATAGTGAATGGCAACTGAGGAGTAGGGTTGGCCAATGTTGGCAAATGAAAATCCAAGTCTCCTCTAGCCATTGACTAGAGGTTAGGGCACAGGCTGCTGGTCCCCTTGGTCTTGGATAAGTCTTGACTGAATTCAGTTGCTAATAGCTCATTCCATGCCACCTTGGTGCTTCCATTGAATGCTCCAATCCAAAATTGGAGTCTTGTCCCTATTTTAGGCAATTCTAGGTTTGGCATGCTATTTCTTGTTCCAAGGACTTTGGAGGCTTGAATAAGTGATTGTCCCCTTTAGATTCAATCCTCAGATGTGTCTAAAGTGATGACAAGGATTGGAATTGGCTGATTTTGGAAAATCGACCAAAAGTACAAAAATCTGCCTTGCCTTGGCAGATTTCAGCAAGGCATCTTGCCACTACCATATCTCAAAGCTCAAATTGAATTTGGTGATGTTCTTGGCCATTTTGGAAAGCCCTTATATGATACAACAACTGTCTGATCATATTTGGTTTTGATACCTTTTGGATCCAAGTGAAATCCCCCCTACATTTGGAAAGAAATAAGGCAGATTCTGACTTAGTGAAATTTTCACTAAGTGTTGGAACAAAGTGACTTTTCTTGATTTTGATCACTCCATAACTCAAAATCCATGAGGAATTTGGACATAGATCAGTATGAAGCTTTTGTAGAGGGCAATGAGATCTACAAATCAAGCTTTGGATGGGAAAAAATGGCTTTGTGGTTTAGGAGTTATGATCCTTCAAAATTGGTACCTTTGTCACTTTATTTCATAACTTAGAAAATTTTCTAAGTTTTTATGGTTACCCCTTTTACAAGTTATCCCACTTTCTTTGATTTTTCCTGATGAATGATGATTCATATCATACATTAACATCATTTTAGGGTTAAAAATCCATTTTTGTGAAAAATCTCAAAAAGTCAAATTTGACTTTTGTGCACAGTTGACTTTTTGTCAGATGAATTCCAAACGGTGCGATCCTTTGGGAAATCATGTCCTTGACCTAAATCAAACTTGATGTACATGTTCCATGGGTGTTATAGGGTGTATTAAATCATGTCTTAGGATTTGGGAGCATGTCCTGGTCAAAAGTCAAAGCTACAGTTGACTTTTCTCGCAAAACCCTAATTGTGGTTCAGATGAAATTGAAACTTGTTGCTCAAGCTTCTTGGACCAATCCATTATTCCAAATGGATAAATATGGTATATTAGAGACCCTAAAATTATGTCTTGAGGTCTTGGTTCATAATTTGTCCCAAAAGTCAACTTAGGGGTGAATTAGGTCAATAAACCCTAATTCCTGATTTTTTATGTATGCATCCCTTGAGGCCAAATTGACTTGATGATTGGGTACATGAGATTCCATGGAGTATATTAGGATATGTTTTGAATCATTGGCTCATGCCCAGATGAAAATTTCCATCTGGAGGCCCTGGTCGACCAAAACCCTAATTTGGTGACACTGGCGATCTTGAAGCTTGATCCACCTGGAAGGGAGCAACCTTGTGCTTAATACTTGAAGTGGGATTCCTCTTGATCCATTGTGGATGTTTGAGAGGTTTAGACAAGTTGAAGATCATGTCAATTCTTGATTGATCCTTTGTCTAAAAACTCTGAGAGGGCTTAAAACCCTAAGTTTGATTGTGGTGAATGCTCAACAATTCCTTGAGAAGATTGATGAGGCATAAAGGTACATCCATATTGTGATGATGATTTGCACAATGATGGGAAATCTTAGTGGTCAAAATTTGGGGTATGACACTGTCCCATAAAATGCAGCAGGAACTGAAATTTTGCACTGAGTAACCGGTTACTCACCACACGTTAACCGGTTACTTCAGTCAAATTTTACTCAAATTGCTTAGGAAATGATACTGAAGTCCCGGTTTCGATTTTCCGCCTCTTGACTTGATGAATAAACATTGAAACCTTTATTTTGAGCTTGTTTTGATGATGTGATGACCTTGTGAGGACATGATTATTCGGGTAGAAAAAACTTGAAAATCCTGCAACAAGAAACACATAGATAAAAATGAGAATGCGTATGCCATCGATGCGAATGCACGTGCTCATGCAAAAGACAAAAGAGGGAGGTCAAATTTCGTGTTACGACAGCTTCATCCAAGAACAATATACAATTCATTACCTAAAGGTTTTTGAATCTGTATAACAACTATGTCTTCCACAATGTATCAAACCGATACAGAGGGAGACTTACAACACAAAGGAGCCAACGACTATCAAAAGCCTAAACCTTATTTTCTACTTTACAAAATAGGATTCCTAAGTCTCTGTCATTCTCTCTCTCTTTTCTTCCCTAGGACTTGGTCTTCTTTTATATCCTTCTGCTTCCTTAGGCTTCAAATCTTCTTTCCTTGATCCACTGCAAAACAGCGCCTTGAATCTTGGAACATATTTAAAACCTGTTATATCAGTCCAGATGTCGAGTCTTCATGCTGGGACATTTTATCCGACATCTTTATTTTCTGGCAGAATTCTTCATATTTGATCATCTTGTTCTTCATCATGTTTTAACTAAAATTTAGTCAAACCACAGGAGCTTTCAATCTCCTCCTTTTGACAAATTTTGGCTAAAACTTCTTTTGGACAATAAACCCAGGATGCTCCTGACGTCTCTTCACCTTGAGAGGCAGTTATGATTGGAATACTGATGTGAATCCACTCATGTTTGTGTACACGAGGAAGAGGATAACCAACATTCCCCCTTATCCCATGAATCTATAGTTCCTCACCTTGGGGGAAGAATTTTGCTACTGAAGCAACCAAACACCAAGGTGGGTAACTCAGAACACAGGACACGACTGTGTTCATAACTCAGATCACAGGACACGAAGGAAAGACTCAGAACAGAAGGGAAACCTGAGACTCAGACAGAATGTCAAAACATTCTATCTAACATCCTTGTAAACCAACTGCAAGGACATACTCAACCCCTGTACTTTTCTCCCCCTTTTTAGCCAAAAATTGACAAACATGTCCAAGACAGACCCATACCCAAACTGAACAAACCCAAAAGCGGATAAATCCCATGAGAACCCAACACAACAGAACAGATAACCTGAGACAAGTCGAAGCCAAGAACCCCCTTTATATACCAGAGCATTTTCCTTAGGATGTAACGAACCATTGAAAGTAACACATGTCCATTTAATGAGAGCATTAAATGAAGGGATGTAACTTCACAGACAAATGTGCACTGGATAAATCATATTTGATTGTTTCTTCTTTTAACAAGGACCGTCCAAGGAATGCGCATTCACCGAGACACATGTTTACCACGCGTTCCCTAAGACACATTCTCTCCACCGTCCAAGGTAATCAACTTGGAAACAGTCACATGTCCTAAACAATATTCTAACACCTTGTCATACTTTGTTTAGTCCCTCTTGTAACCTCTGATTCATAGTCACAATGCCTTTCAATGATCCTCAAGAATAATCCTTTCAACCAGAAGACAACGAATAACTGACCAAGATGTTAAGGCATTTCTACTAACATTTTCTAGATAGCAACAAAGTCTCCCAAGACCCTTAGCTAATAAATTCTACCAAACACAAGCAATGACTCTCAGGACACTCCCAAGAAGCTTGAACAACTCTAATTCAATCCATTGACACCCAATGGTTGAATCAAAATCAACCTGTTAAGTCCACCCAGAACTATAACAGTTACACAATGTCACGACAACTTGTCTGGCATTACACCCTCACCTGAGGAATTCTATCACAGACTGCTTGAAACCACAAACAATCTTGATAAACAACTGCACTACTGCAGCAACAGATCTAAGACAGAAGATTAACTCCTCCTGTCATGGATAACCAGTGCTCCTTTGCAAGAAGAACACCTTAAATGAATGGGAAACATAATACTCATCTTTATGTCTTCAAGAGCGCACCCCCTATTCAACACACCTGCTGAACACATTCACTCAAAGCTTGATCCACAAGTAATCCATGTACCACACTAGTACACTCAACAGACAGAAGGTTTCCCCTATCTTTCATAAACGATGCTCTTTCCAGCAAGAAACACCCCAAAATCACCACATGATATCCCATGACAAACTTCATGATCATATATTGAGAGAGTACCAGGATCACATCCTTGTACCACAACCAACAAACTCTTGGATTGAGACAAAAATCACCATTGATCCCTCTCATCCAGAACCCATCCATACCCTGCACAAATCTTCCTTGAATTTTATAGCCATAGATATCCTTGTTCCTTGAGATACAATCCAATTGAATCTGGAATGCTTCATATTCCTCAAAGAGACATACAGAGTCCCTTAGTTTGTTAGCTAGCCCAGATGTTCTTCACACTTGAAGGACATCAAATATATGCTCCAGAAATCCTCAGCTTACTTGCTTCATAAGCACCAAACTGATCCACTTCTCTGGCATGACTTGTAGCAGAAGAACCCACCTCTCCATAAGCATTCTGACATCAGCAAGATTCATCCATCCAAATAAACACCCCATGATTCAAGACAGTCTTCACTTCATCATTCTCCTATATGATAAGTTAGAACCCTTCTGATTCAACTGGAAAACATCAGCTTCCACAATCTGAACTCCAAGTTCAGAAAACATGATGATGTTCTAACATCAGTTAGGACATCCTGATCATATCACAGATACCATACACTATGGTTTTTGATACAATTACCACTAGACTTACTATCTGCATAGTAATCCAACTGAAGATCTTCGGAGAACACATCTCCACCAGCTTGATCAATAAGAACTCCAGACACCCAAAGAGAGAAATAAACTTTCAAACATCTCCTAAACGAAGGTAATCTTCCATAAGAAACTTAGGGCTTCTACCACAAGCTCCAAGATATGAACAGAACTAGAACCTCCTTTGATTTTTAACCAACTACCCTTCTGTACAAGAGTAATTAGTTCCAAGCACACTGTTTGAATTCACATTAGAGATCAACCAAATGCCACTGTTTGGTTATTCTCAACTTTCTTCAGAGCTCCAGAAAATCTTCTGATCCACCAATGAAACCTAATCTTCAAGTTACATGTGCCACCTACTCCATAGCAAGCCATCTTAGATACACCAAGTCTCAGACATGTAACATCTGCTCCTTCTTGCAGCTCCCGCAAATTGCATGAGATAGACCTTTTTGAAGCATTAATTCCATTTATTTATGAGAAGATCAACTTATCTTACGATGATGCGCCACAACATCAACTAAGACCCTGAAGTTTCCGCTTGATGTCACAACATCCGATCAGACATCCAGCTGGAGAGTTCAGTTCTTCATTCTGCCACTTAGAAGAACCTTCCCCCTATAACAGAACAAGAGTTCCATGTTCTCATAGACTTGATTAATGATATCAAGTTAGAGTAGACAACCTCCGTCATGCTTTACTGTACTACAACAACCACCTCATCTTCAGAGAAACCAACCATGCCAAAGCTTGATTCTTCAGAAGAGATCAGCCACACATGATCTTTACAAAAGGAATCCCGCTTTCCTTAAGTAGAGACTTCTTCAGAAAGTCATAGATAACTACCACTTATCATTGACCTCCAAGATGAGAAAGATCACATGATCCTAGAGTGGAGACAGGAACACCCTTGCTATACTCCAATGCACCTAGATCAGAAATAGACTGAACGAAAATTAAAGTCTTCATCTTCACTTCCATCAGCACTACATTCTAGATAAGCTTCCCGCCACAAAACTTCCTAGTATGATTATGTGCCTTGCAATACAAGAATAAAGATGTATCCTACCACATACATGTATGGTACCAAGATTATCAGCCACAACTCCTTTGCTCCAGAGAATCAACAGGATTCTGCACATACTCCACTGTCAAGATGTTTCAACATATGATAGAACATCAGTTTCTTATCTTGACTGTACACATTCTCCAAAGAATATATCCTTGAGCAGATGCAATAAGAGATGTTGCACTTCTTGATGTACCAACTTGTCACCAGTAATCTTGTACTCCAGAATACAAAGATAATCAATTAAATATTTGGGAATTCCACAAAATGCAATTGATCTTAAATCCTTGTCCACAAAACCATACATCCTGTAGAATATATGATCTACCAGATATCAACACAAATCAAGAATTTTTATGTCACCATCTTTCTAGTCAAACAACATGTTGAGACATCAAGTCTGTCACCCTTGACTCAACTTGCCTATGACTTTCCTTTGCTAATAGAATTCTTTCAAATCATGAAGGGTGAAAATAAATCACCTCCCAATATCTCCAAGTTAAATAACATCCATCAGCACCAAAGATCTTCAGAAATCCATCTTCATCATGATAACCAGATTATCCTTCTGAAAGAGCTCTTAAACACGACCATAGATGCCTTTATGAGTGGACTTGAGTGAAGACTCAAGTATCTTTGGCAACTTTTTCAAAAAGAATATTTACCAAATTCATAGATCATGAATTTGATAAACACGGTCTCAACTCACCTTCTCTTCAAACTGACTTCAAGATACAATATGAAACCAAACTTCTAAGTACCAAGTCAACATGACAGACATCAACCAACAACTCTCTCCATTCCATTGCTCCCGACTTTGGAACGACTAGAGCTTTCATAGATCCTGATATCTACAAGAATAGAAGTCAACAATCAAGATATTCCACCATCTTTCTTCTATCACAACTCCAGAATCCCATAAATACCAAAGTTCTTCCATCAGAAACATATGCAGCAGAACCATCAAGGAACATCTTCAACATGCCCTAATATGATGTCAAAACATCTAATAAGACACTTTACAGGAGAACTAGCCACTTCTCCTGCAGTTGCTGTAGAAACTCCTCAGAAAACTTGAACAACCATCAGTAGTTGTTACCTTTGATCCAGAACATCCATCCCATCCATTAATACCCTTGAGTATGTTCGAGTGAATGATCTGATCTCCCAAACTCCTCCTTGTTTAAAAACCATAAAATTGAAATTTTGGCATAGCATATAGCAGATGTTCTAACACGTGTTACGACATTGTTCTCTGCATAACTTTAAAACAAGAGCAGAACAAACAAGCTAATATTCAGAATATCAACAACAGCAGCAAGACAAATGTTTCGACATATGTTACAACATGTTAATCAAAACTGAACTGTAAATTGCAGAATGATAAACAACACAGAATATGATGACCCAGTTCGGTGCAAATCACCTACATCTGGAGGCATACCAAGCCAAGAAGAAGGATCCACTATCAGTAGTATAGTTTTATGTAAATTACCTCTAGTTTACCTATCACTACCCAATGGAAACTTTATCATTAGAAGTCACATCTAATTGATAAGAGAAACCCATCTCACTTCCTAATCATAACCTGTGATTATCTAACAGTTATAGTCACAATAACTGTATGATCCTACTTGAAAGACATCTCTTTCAATACAAAGTTCATCCAAGCATTCTTGAGTAACAAGTTAACTCGGATTTACTTAAAAGCTTCATCCAAGAACACTATACAATTCAATACCTAAAGGTTTTTGAATCTGAATAACAATTATGTCTTCCACAATGTATCAAACCGATACAGATGGAGACTTACAACACAAAGGAGCCAACGACTCTCAAAACCCTAAACCCTATTTTCTACTTTACAAAAGTTTACAAAATAGGATTCCTAAGTCTCTGTTGTTCTCTCTCTCTTTTCTGCCCTATGACTTGGTCTTCTTTTATATCCTTCTGCTGCCTTGGGCTTCAAATCTTCTTTCTTTGATCCACTGCAAAACCGCGCCTTGAATCTTGGAATAGATTTAAAACCTGCTATATCAGTCCAGATGTCGAGTCTTCATGCTGGGACATTTTATCCGACGTCTTTATTTTCGGGCAGAATTCTTCATGTTTGATCATCTTGTTCTTCATCGAGTTTTAACCAAAATTTAGTCAAACCACACGAGCTTTCAAGTCTTATAAGAAGTTGTTTCGTTCAGGTAATTTTTGAGGGTGAATATCCTATGAGTCGAGAAAGTTGTAACACCTCGAATTCGATTAATTTATTTAATGGTATTTTTATTTCTTTTTATCTAATTATTTAAGTGATTTAAAATTATTTTTATTTAATTGATTAATGATATTATATGTTACATGACTATTTGGCAATTGTGGATATTTTTGTGAGATTTATAGAGGGTGGTAGTGTTTAATTAGAATTATTAGTTAATTTTATATGACTAAGATAATAAATTAATAATAAAATAAGAGCAATTGTGAGTTGTGGTGGAAAGTAGTAAATTAATGAAATTGATGGGTTAAGGTGAGAGTTGGTGAGAATTGAGGGAGAGTTGTAAATTAAACATATTAATATTAGGTTAAATATGTAGAAAATGTGAGGGATGTCAATTTTTCTGATACACAGAAATTGAAAAAGTTAGAGAAAATGAGGTAAAACAAAGGTTTAAGAAAGAGAGAGGAATAAGCCATTACCAAAGCTTGGAGCTTGTTACTGGAAATTCAGGTAAGGGGAGAACTACTTGAGTATAGGTGCATTGCATGAAGAGTAGAGAGAGATCCTCACCTTCCTCTAGGTTTTCTTCACCATTGTGGTGCTTATGAGTTTTTATGGTTATTATGTGAAATCCATGCTAATTATCATGTTTTATTTATAAAATTCTGGCATGCAGATACCAGATGTCGAGACAGATGTCATAACACTGGGATCAAGACAGCTTGATCACACAAATAAATATGCAGAACCTTAAATTACAAAAAGTAAAATAACACCAATAGTTGTTAACCCAGTTCGGTGCAACTCACCTACATCTGGGGGCTACCAAGCCAGGAAAGAAATTTAATATGATAGCATTAGTTCAAAGCTAAACTCCCATATTCACGTTATCACTACCTTGTGCAACTTCTACCTAAACACCCTTTAGATATGAGATCCCCCTCTCACTTCCTATCAGTCACAAACTAGTGCGAATTCAACAACAACTCAAAGTAGAAGTACCAACCTTTCCAAGTACAATACTTAGTTTTGCTTAAAAGCTTTAACTAAGAACAATACACTCTTGCTTAAAAGCTTTAGAGTGAACAATTAACAATGAACAATCAGTCAACTAAATGCATCAAACCTGATACAAGAGTGACATAAAAAAAACACACTAAACCCTAAAGAGACTCAAATGCACAGCTAATCCTTATTCTTCAAAATCCACGCTTTCTTTAGGTTTAGAGACTCCTTTAAATAAGCATCAAGTTGCATGGGCTTGGCATCTTAAAACAAAACGCAAAGCGTCAGGAATCAAACTTTCAAACATTAGATACTTTCCGGCACAAAAATAGGAATAAAATACAAAGTTTCCTAAAAAGGCTCAACGATCCTTTAAAAAAAACAATCAAATCTGTCACAACGGAAGTCCCCAAAATATCCTCCATTGGATAACACAAACGTGTAAATTAAAACACACTCAAAACTCACATTCAAAATGCCAAAACAGTCCATCCTTAGACAACTGGTATAACATGTCCTGGCACATGTCACAACATCATGGTGAACATGATGTCTGACTGTCATAGCATAACATCTGGCTTAACATCTTACTGACAGAATGTTTTACCAAAATGTTGTCAATCCAAAAATCACAAAACTTACAATTAATAAATTTGTGCTCTGTTATATACTGAATATTGTTCAAATATGTTGGTAAGAATTCTGAATGTGGATGCTGCCATTGATGTGTTTTGGAGTTATGAATATAACATTGAAGTTGTGATTAGTTGATGAAATTAGGTGATAACTGATGAGTATGTGATGATTTGATTTTTTTATAACATTTATCTATTGTTTTATGTGCGAGTTAGGGTGTTAGTGGTCAAATTCGGAGCTTCGAATGAGCTCCCATGGAGAAAAATGCAGAAACTACCTTCTGCAATAGCGTGACGAGTGTCACGAGCGTGACGCGTTGCCTGTCATGCATCTAGGATGGTTGAAGGTCGTCAGTAGGGTGACAGAGAGATCGTCGTGGTCTCCTAGTAGAATTTTCCTGTTCTATTTTTTATGTTATTTTCTCGTGTGGCCGATGCTTAACTATTGTTTTAGGGTATTTGCTAAAAGTAATTAATTAAGGGGAATTATTATGATGGTGAAATAATAATTAAATTGGTTCGCATAATTATAAGTGGTGAATTGTGATGATGTTTATGAGCTGGGATGTTGTGAATATAATTATGTGCGGTGAATATAATTGTACGCGTTATGTTGAGGTGTGTAGTTCATAAGTGGGGACCACTATGAATGTTGTATTACATGTTGTTGATGGTTAGAAGTGGGACCATGATTGTTGTTGTTGCATTACTTGTATGCCATGCATCATTTTGTGTTAGTGTTGGAAAAGACGAGTTATGGGTTCAGAAGTGGGGACCTGTGATCATTCGGGGTTCAGAAGTGGGGACTCTGTTGCAAGGTATCCATGTTATGTTTTAGTAGCACCCTAAAATGTTGATTTTATTCTTTATTTTATGAGACAGGGTTTTAGGCTGTTACAATGGTCGTCTTAAAGACCATCTTACTCGAGACACATAATGTCTTGGGCTACACACGGTAGTAGAGGAGAGGCAGAAGAGTTAGAAATACCTAATAGTTTATTTTTATTTGTACTATGGTAACAGATGTATCATGGTAACATTTGTATCTTGTATCGTGGTATTATTGTTTGAATTTATATCAGACATCTTTGAATTGCATTAGTATAATTAGCATGTTGTTAATATATCCTTGGAATAATCATCATTGGATAATCATCACTAGTAACATTATCATTAGATAAAAATATCAATTAAGGACACTTGCTGCCAAGGCAAAATCTTTTAAATACTTTCAAGGATTTACGTATTTTTAAAAATTTGGGGTAGATGGTTTACGTGTACTTTATGTGCGTTTGAAAATGTATGTATCTCCAAAATATGAAAAGAAAAATTCAAATTTTCAGTTTATTCCCTCTCACCCAGTTGGGTGGATAGTAATACGCATAAAATTTTCAAGCATTCTACAGGATAATAGATAAGATATGTGCTACTATTTCTAATGCATTCGTTAGCATAGTCCGGATACTGATTTGGTAACTACCGATTTTATTCAAATTACTAGGTGGTTCAAGGTAGTGTCAGCTATATGTATCAATGTAAGAGTCATCCAATAAATAACTAAAGGCACTACATATAATTTCTTGTTTTTTAAACGGTTAACCTATACAAATTCTTTATCAAGAGCCATCTGAAATTTTGCTAGTTAAACATAATCTATAACTATATCTATAATAATATATAAAGGAAATACATTGTTTTGGTGTAGCCTATTTCTTTTATTCCTAAATTAGCCTTGGGATAAGTTTTTTCTTCTTTTTCTCAAACTGTTACACGTTGGTTTTTAGTCACTAACTTCCTCTCAAACTACCCTAAAAACTAGACATGACTCACTAAATAAAATAAAAAAACTGCTTTCTGCAATTTGGAGGCTTTTCCTTACCATAGTAGAGAAGAGAAGTTACCATATTGGTTAAGCAATTTCCAAGAGAAATTGTTCATTTAGAAACTTTGGTGAATCTATTATATATTATATCAGAAAAATTGATATTTTGTAAGTTTTCGTTTACCCTTTTATCTCTTTTAAATTTAAGTGATTCTTAATTCTAATTGTCATACCCCAAATTTTGACCACCAAGATTTCCCATCATTGTGCAAATCATTGCCACAATATGGAGGTACCTTCATGCCTCATCAATCTCTTCAAGAATTATTGAGCCTCCACTACAATTAAGAATTAGGGTTTTCAGGCCCTCTCTAAGCACTTAGACAAAGGATCAATCAAGAAATGACATGATCTTCAACTTGTCTAACCTCTCAAACACCCATAAAGGATCAAGAGGACTCCCATATTAAGAATCAAGCATAAAGTTGCAACATTCCAAGTGGATCAAGCCTCAAGATCGCTAGTGTCACCAAATTAGGGTTTTAGTCGACCAAGGCCTCCAGATGGAAATTTTCTTCTGGGCATGAGCCAATACTTCAAAGCACAACCCAAGATACTCCAAGGGACCTCATGAACCCAATCATCAAGTCAAATTAGCCTCAGGGGATGCATTCATAAAAAATCAGGAATTAGGGTTTCTTGACCTAATTCACCCCTAAGTTGACTTTTGGAGAAAAGCATGAGCCAAAACCTCAAGACATGAATTGAGTACCTTAAATACACAACATTGATTCATTTAAAAAAATGGATTGATCCTAGAAGCTTGATTCACAAGTTTCATTTTCATCTGGACCACAATTAGGGTTTTGAAGAAAAAGTCAACTGTATCTTTGACTTTTGACCAAGACATGTTCCCAAATCTTGGCACATGATTCAAGACACCATAAAACACCTATGGAATCCATCCATTAGGTTTGAATTGGGTCAAGGACTTGATTTCACAAAGGATCACACAGTTTGGAATTCATCTAACAAAAAGTCAACTGTGCCCAAAATCAGGTTTGACTTTTTGGAATTTTTCACAAATATGGTTCCCCTAAGTCAAAAATAATGTTAATTTATGATTTTGGTCATCATTCATCAAGAAAAATCAAGAAAAGTAAAGTTTCTTGCAAAAGGGGCAACCATGAGAAACCAAAATTTTTCTAAGTTATGGAATAAAATTGATTTTGTACCAACTTTGCAAGGTCATAACTCCTAAACCACAAGGCCTTTTTCTCCCATTCAAATCTCAAATGAAAGTTCATCTTACATACTTCAAATATGTCAACTACATCTCATTCCAAATTGTCGCTCCCGGGATTTTCATCCAAGTACAAACGCGAAAGTGGCACCGAAACAGAGTCGTCTGCAATGTGTATTTATCCCAAGAGAGGGAAAGGAAACACCGCATAAACCTGGGGGGAAAGGAAAGAGCATGGTCTTGCGACCAAGAGAAATGGGTTCGGGAGTCGGTTACGCGTGAGGAAGGTATTAGCACCCCCACGCGTCCATCGTACCCGATGGGATCCACGCTTGCTAGTCTCGATCAAAGGGTGGCGTCGTCTGGAGCTCCACTGCTACTGGAAAGGAAAAGGAACACGAAAAAGGAAAAGTGTTAGTTCTTGGATTGGCTGGAATTTTGGTAAAACAAAGTATATTCAATGTTGATGTCAAGGTACTGATGTTGCAACATTGAGATTTAACACTGGGCTGTGTTAAGTATTTAATTTGCTAAAGTTAGATGTCTAATGTCACATAGGCGATGTTGTGACATTAGATCTGCATAACTAATAACATCAGGTTGTGATCTTGTTAGGGTTGCGTGTTAGCTGGAATTGTGGAGAGCAAGTTGTCTCATTGGATGCGAATATCTTGGGATAGATATTTTCTGCTGCATAGGAGATCTGGTGCAGATTTGTAGGAGATTTAAAAGGTTGAAGATTTAAAAATATTTTAGGAGAAAATCTATTTTAAATATTCAATTTTAAATAACAAATCTGGGAGATATTGTAGCGGGTCCAAGATCAATTCAAGGAGCTATATAAAGCACACAAGACCAAAGGAAAAAGTGACAGAAATACAGAGAGAAGATCAAAAGCATAGGCTGAGTGTCTTGAGTATTTTGTACGAGTTATATAACCAGAATTCTAGGGTGAATTGCTGAGTCGTATTCTGTCCTCTCTAAAGCTGTTAAGCAAAGAGAGTTGTGTAACTTGATCAAAGCTGTGAAGCAGGATCAAGGTTTCTCAAAGAGGTTGTTCTTTGAGTGTTTTAGGGATTGAGTAGTGTTCTCATATCTAAGTGGTTTCTTAGGTAGAAAGTCACTAGTAGGGATTAAGTTTAGGAGATTGTCAACTGGGTTGTTGAGTCTGTAAATTAATTCTACAAGTAGTGAATTTCATCCCTGGCTTGGTAGCCCCCAGACGTAGGTAGTTAGACCGAACTGGGTGAACAATTCTTGGTGTTGTTTTGCTGTTTATTTTGTCCATTGTGCAGAGTGTGTTGTTGTGACATCACACCTTAACATCACACGTCTGATACCAGAATTTCAATTGGTATCAGAGCAGGCATCCTGTCTGTCTCTGGGTGAGATCTAGGGAAGTTACTTTCTGGTGTATAGATGGACAAAGAAGTTGGAGGATTCGTCAACAGACCCCCTATTTTGGATGGATCCAATTATGATTATTGGAAGCCAAGGATGACTACCTTCTTAAAATCCTTGGACAGCAGGGCATGGAAGGCCATTATTAAAGAATGGAAAGCACCTGTTGTGTGTGAGAAAGATGATGCTGGCAAAGATAAAGAAGGCACCTCTAAGCCAAAGCCAGAAGAAGAGTGGACCAAGGAGGAAGATGAGCTCGCCCTTGGAAATTCCAAAGCTCTAAATGCAATCTTCAATGGAGTGGATAAGAATATTTTCAGGTGAATTAATACCTGTGAGGTTGCTAAGGAAGCGTGGGATATTTTGAAAGCCACTCATGAAGGTGCATCTAGAGTTAAAATGTCAAGACTTCAGATTTTAACATCAAAATTTGAAAGCCTAAAGATGAAGGACGATGAGACTATTCATGACTTCCACATGAATGTTCTGGAGCTGGCTAATGCATCCAGTGCTCTTGGTGAGAAAATGTCAGATGAAAAGCTTGTAAGGAAGATCCTTAGATCCCTTCCTAAGAAGTATAAGATGAAGGTTACTGCCATTGAAGAATCACAAGACATCAGCAAGATGAGCGTTGATGAGCTCATTGGATCTCTTCAAACTTTTGAGCTTGGGTTGAATGAGGAAGAACCAGAAAAGAAGCCAAAGAGTATAGCCCTGGTGTCAAATGATGAAGAAGAAAAAGGAAAGAGTTCTGAATCCCAGGAGGATCTATCTCAGGCCATAGTTATGTTGGGAAGACAGTTCAATAAAGTGTTCAAGAGAATGAATAATAACTCCAGGCCTAATGTCAAGAACATATCTTCTGACACCAGCAAGTCAAAAGAGAAGGATGAAGAGAAAACTGCCCAAGATAAAGGAGTTCAGTGCTTTGAGTGTGAAGGGTATGGACATGTCAAGAAAGAGTGTCCCACCTTCTTGAAGAAGCAGAAGAAGGGCATGACAGTTTCCTGGTCTGACTCTGATAGTGAAAGTGAAGGTGAGTCAGCAAAGCATGTTAGAGCTTTAACAGGAACTGTTGTTTCTGATTCCAGTGATGGAGAAATAACGTATGAGGAGCTAGCATCTACCTATCAAGAGTTGTGTTTAAAAAGTGCTGAGATTTGTCAAGAAAACAAGTGCCACAAGCAACAGATTGCTCAGCTAGAGGATGAAAAATATGATATGGAAAATGAAGTCGTACTAGTTAGAGCTCACCTTGATCAAATGACCAAGTCTGTTAGGATGCTGAGTTGTGGTACAGACACACTTGATAAGATCCTTTAGACAGAAAAGGTTGCAGGTGATAAGTCTGGTATAGGATATGTGGCAAGCATCTCAGGAGCAAAGGAGGAGGTGTCTCAACCTATGTCTCAAACAAAAAGACAGGATTCTACCCCTAAGAAGGTTGTTCAGCCTCAGAATATTGAGAAAAAGGATGGTCCCCATCAGAGGAAGATGCAGCCTCAAGGAGCTAGTCAGTATATGCCTCCTCAATATCACAAGAGCATGCAAGCTGCAAGGTTCAAACAGGACATGTCACATCAGGTGTCTCAACATCAGGAAAACTGGTATGGTTATGGATATGGATACAACAATGCTGTGCCTCATCACTATGGAAGCAGGAAGCCTCATCACCACAGGAGACACCCTAGAAGACAGCATCAGTACAGAAGAAGATATTATGGGAGGCAGCCACAGCATTATCATCAAAGTGGAAAAAGATTTAACTTTAGATATGATAGAGTAAGATGCTTTTATTGTGGCAGGGTTGGACATATGCAGTACTCTTGTTTTAAGTTGCATGGTTATCCACAATCCACTCCTCAAAGCAAACCCAAGGAGGTCAGACCTAAAGTTGCTAAGCAATGGGTTCCTAAGGAGAAGGTGAAATGTCTTTTAGCCCACGCCTCAGATAGCCAGGTTGATAAGGATACATGGTACTTTGACAGTGGATGTTCAAAGCATATTTCTGGATTCAAAAACTTGTTAGTTGAAGTCAGTCATTGTCCCTCTCATGAGGTTATGTTTGGCAATGGAGAAAAAGGTGTTGTTGCAGGAGTTGGGAAAGTGAAAGGTGATGGTAGACCTGAACTTGACAATGTTCTGTTTGTCAGTGGGTTAAATGCAAATTTGATCAGCATAAGCCGTTGTGTGATGAAGGTTACAAGGTAAACTACACTAAGAATGAGTGTGTGGTTTCTAATGAGCATAATCAGGTTATTATGAAGGGTGTCAGAACCAAAGATAACTGCTATCAGTGGATTTCTCTTGAAGGAAATTCAACTAATGATGTTCAAGTTGATGTTATAACTTCAGACTATGACATCAGGATGCAGAAAGATCACTCAGAGTTAATAAGTTCTGATGAGAATTCTTTTGAAATTTTAAAAGGAAAGTCTTTATGGAGGGAAAAAATTAGTGATTGGTTTTTAAGTGGTACTCAAAATCAGGCGCCTTACCATATTGATACTACATCAAGAGTTATCAAAGCATTCTCATTGCAACGTTTCATCTCCCCAAATCTCAACAGAATAGAAGGTGCTTCTCTAAACCTAGTCTGTTTCAAAGGAACGATGTCTTCCCCTTCCAAGAACTCTGAGTCTCAAAAACCTGAGCAGGTACGAACTAGGGTTTCTTCCGAAAAAGAACTAGTTGACGAAGAACACATTTCTATTGCTCTTCCCAAGTCAGGTAACCCTAAACCCTCAACCAAGGTGAATAAAACTGAAGCTAGGTCATCATCCTCTCAAGCTGTTGAGGAGAAGTATGATGTGGACATGCATTTGGAGCAGATTGCCACCAAAATTCTTGAGAAGGGAATACGTGTGAAAGGGATTTCTGTCCCTTTAAGGCAAATTCCTGCTGAACAGGTGGACTCTCAAAGTGAGGACACAAACTTTCAAAGACTGGCCTTATCTGTGATTCAAGATGCTGAAAGAGGGAGTAAAGAAGAAAATCGTGAAGATACAGATGTTGTCAGAACATCGTCTCTTAGGAATGAAAGTCACAGGCATAAAGGGAAGAATCAGGTTGAGGTTATAGAGATTAAGGACTCATCTGAGGGTGATAGAATTGGTAATGCAAGAAGAAGGGAGGATAAGAAAATGACTTCAGTTACAGACTCTCCCAAGTCGTGGAGCAAAGTTGCCAGGTCTGGCAAGAAGAGGAGAATCAGGGAAGAGTCAGATTTTGAGTGTGATGTTCAAGACATCAACCCTGTAATAAACAAAGTTGCTGATCAAGTGCCTGATAACATCTCATCTCACTGTGCCAGAAGTGCATCCATGTGGAATTATGTGAGCCAAAGAAGGATAGCTCTGGAAAGAGAGGTAGTAGCAGATGACTTAGAGTCTACTAAAATTGTAGATCTAATTAAGTTTGCCGGTCTCATAAGGACTATTTCAGGGTTGACTAATTGCTATGATAGACTGGTCAGAGAATTCATAGTTAATATTCCTGAGTCTATAAATGACAGCAAGAGCCTAACTTTCAGAAGAGTTACCATCAGGGGTAAGTGTGTCTGGTTCTCTCCTAAGGTGATCAATGCCTACTTAGGAAGAAGTGAGGAAGATTATGGAGAATTAGAAGTCTCCAATAATGTTATCTGCAAAGAAATCACAGCTGGTCAGGTAGAAGTTTGGCTCGTAAAAGGAAAGTTGTTAGCCAGTTTGTTGAGTGTCAAATATGCTATTCTGCACAGAATAGGTACTGTCAACTGGGTTCCTACTAATCACAGGACCACAATTTCTGTTGGATTGGGGAAGATAATTTATGCAATTGGGACAAAGCAAAGAATTGACTATGGCTCCTACATCTATGATCATACTATTAAGCATGTTGCTACAAATGCTGTGAAGATGCCCATTGCTTTTCCCTCTCTTATTTTTGGGATTATCTTGTCTCAACATCCTGGAATTCTACAGCATTCAGATGTTGTTTGCAAAAGGAAGTCTGCCTTGTCAGTCCATTACAAGTTGTTTAAAGGGAAACATGTTCCTGACAGTGTCAAGACATCTGCTCCAACATCACAACAGTCACCAGCCAAGACTGGGTTGATTACAGAACTAGAGGAGGCTTACAAGGAGTTAGATGAAGTCATAAGAGTTAGTACTGAAAGGAAACAAAAATTTGAAAAACTTGTCATGACTCTGAGATTGGCAGCAAAGGAAGCAGCCAACACAAGTAAGGATGTTGATGATGGACCTGGTGTAAGTGACAATGATGATGAAGAAGACGATGATGATCTCTGCTCAGATGATTCAAGCGTTTAATGTTTGCCTTCTTAATGTTTAATGTTATATGCACCTGTTTATGTTTTTAGTTTCATTCTATGATTTGTTTTGCCTGTTGCTAACTGTGAAGCTAACAATGAGAGCTAGGGTTTACTGACTGTACTTAATAGAGCTTCTAATTGAAGCTTGTCTAATTGTGGCTAAAAAGGGGGAGAAGTAGCCAAAAGTAGCTAAAGTACAATATGTAGAAATTAAGGGGGAGTAATTGATATTAAGGGGGAGTAATTGTCAGCTGCTATGCTGGTTGTTGCATTGAGGGGGAGTGCTCATTGCTGCTAATAATTGAAGATGATATGTGCAGCTGTTTGAAGATTGTAGTTGATTGTAGTTGAAGATTGTAACTATTTTGAGGCATAATGATATATGCTGAAGTAAATTGAAGATGCTGCTAAGGTACTGCAGCAGAGCTTGTGTAAAGCAAAGTATGCTGAAGAGAATTGAAGACTGATATATGCTGAAGTGGTTATGCTGAAGTTTTTGTGTGAGTAGCAGAGTTTTGAAGAAAAGATGTCACTGCTGATGCTGCTGCTTGGAGTTTCAAAATTATTGATTGAAGTTTTTCCGCTGCTGAAGTCTCTGAAGGTGCAGAGTGCAGAGTTTGTTTGCAGAGTGCAGAAATTGTTTTAGCCAAAATTAGCCAAAGGGGGAGATTGTTAGTTCTTGGATTGGCTGGAATTTTGGTAAAACAAAGTATATTCAATGTTGATGTCAAGGTACTGATGTTGCAACATTGAGATTTAACACTGGGCTGTGTTAAGTATTTAATTTGCTAAAGTTAGATGTCTGATGTCACATAGGTGATGTTGTGACATTAGATCTGCAGAACTAATAACATCAGGTTGTGATGTTGTTAGGGTTGCGTGTTAGCTGGAATTGTGGAGAGCAAGCTGTCTCATTGGATGCGAATATCTTGGGATAGATATTTTCTGCTGCATAGGAGATCTGGTGCAGATTTGTAGGAGATTTAAAAAGTTGAATATTTAAAAAGATTTTAGGAGAAAATATGTTTTAAATATTCAGTTTTAAATAACAAATCTGGGAGATATTGTAGCGGGTCCAAGACCAATTCAAGGAGCTATATAAAGCGCACAAGACCAAAGGAAAAAGTGACAGAAATACAGAGAGAAGATCAAGAGCATAGGATGAGTGTCTTGAGTATTTTGTACGAGTTATATAACCAGAATTCTAGGGTGAATTGCTGAGTCGTATTCTGTCCTCTCTAAAGTTGTTAAACAAAGAGAGTTGTGTAACTTGATCAAAGTTGTGAAGCAGGATCAAGGTTTCTCAAAGAGGTTGTTCTTTGAGTGTTTTAGGGATTGAGTAGTGTTCTCATATCTAAGTGGTTTCTTGGGTAGAAAGTCACTAGTAGGGATTAAGTTTAGGAGATTGTCAACTGGGTTGTTGAGTCTGTAAATTAATTCTACAAGTAGTGAATTTCATCCCTGGCTTGGTAGCCCCCAGACGTAGGTAGTTAGACCGAACTGGGTGAACAATTCTTGGTGTTGTTTTGCTGTTTATTCTGTCCATTGTGCAGAGTGTGTTGTTGTGACATCACACCTTAACATCACACATCTGATACCAGAATTTCAAAAAGGAAAGGAGAGAGAAAGAGAAACAAATGTAGGGAAAATAAAAGTGCTCGAATGGGCCCTACCCCGCTGCCTACGTATCTCATCGGGAACATGAGAATCAGAGTGACGTAGTTCCCCTCACTAGGGACGCTTTGTTTGTGTTTTTTAGGGAACGACTGACATTCTAGCTCATGTGTTGCAGGCTCGCTGGTCCGAGTGCGTTACCATCTTGCAAGAGAACGAGAAGAAGCACGTTCGTACATTGAGAGTGAGTGAGATGAGAAAAGAATTCCCGAAGGAAAGACGTTATTGTTGGTTTGAAGTTTTTTAGACAAGAAGTGTCTTTTACAGTTATTCGTAACTTGCATTGAACCAAAGTCTTAAATATGGGAACGAATACTTCGCGCATCGTCCCCAACAGGACGTACACTAGGTATCCTAGAAGAATGAGAGGAAGCCCCTCGTTCCCCACTTCCCACATAGAAGGCTTAAGCGCAATACACGTTAACCTTTATTAAGTGTTTTTTACTTTTATTTTGAGATGAGAAGAGAGAAAACCCAAAGGAAACTCTAAAGGGAAACTAAGAGTCCTAATGTTATCATGCATGGATGTCTTATGGTTAGTGAGGTTTAGGAGAAAAGACTACCTAAAACCTAATGCTAATCCTACTCCAAGCTTAATCAAAAATTAAGTTGGACTAGGTAGCTCTAAAGGGAAAGAATCCAAGACTTGAACAAGTCTTGAGATTCATGGGATGAGAAAGAGTGAAAGAGAAGAAAAGAGAAGAAGAAGAAGGAAGATGAGATACAATAAATGGCAGCAAGCACATCATATCATAAATGTCCAACTCAAATCAACAATCGTGTTTCAAAGATCAATGCAAAACAATTCAAGTAAGCATGCAAAGATAAACATGAAAGAATGCAAGCATACTTGTATGAAATGCACAATTAAGCATACATGGACTTCATATAAAAATGAAATGAGAAAGGCAAGATGAAAATGAAGACAAGTCAGAACCAATATCATATTATCATCAACAATTCATGTGTGCAAAAGTGATTCAAAACATGAAGCATTAAGATCCAAAGAAGTTCACAAAAGGAAAGGTAATGATATTCATCATACAATTCAAACCAAATGCATTCAACTATGCTCAAGTAACATGAAAACCAAGTATAGAACTCAAGAGGCAGTAGCATATGCATCAATATCATATCAAAACCAAACTCAAGTCATACAAGTTCAAACATCAATCAACACTTTCAAAACATGCACCAAGGTAAACTACAAAAGGAGGACAAAGTTCCAACACTTAAGCATACTCAAACATGATTCAAACATGATCCAAAAATTGCAAAATTTAGTCTCAAAGGACCTTAACCAGGGGTAAACATCATGTCAAAATCTCAATCAAAGAATCACAAAGGAATACAATCAATTAAGCATGGCAAACCAACTTGTGTAAAGAGATGTCAAGGGATGATCATGCATAAGTCACTTAAGCACAAATAAGAAAACATGTATCATATGACATTCAGAAATTGTGAAATTAAAATTCCAATGATCTAGGTCAGAACAAAATCACATGCTAAAAGATCTCACAAAAATTCACAAGTTAGGCAATTCAAACAGTTAAGCAAAGATCAAGTAAGCACCATGATTCAATATGCAAAAGAGAGGGACCAAAATGCAATATGAAAAAGTTTTAAAAATGAAACAAAAATGTTTTTATGCACTTCAATATGTCATCTAATAAATTCAAAAAGAATGAGTTCAAGATCATGTATAGATGATGGGAAATAAATTCTACAAGCTGAAGTGTGCACATGTGAAACAAATCAAAAAGAAAATCAATTAAACAATTAATTAAGACACCAAAAATAAAATAAAATAAGAAAATAAAATTTGTCAAAATTTTATAAAACTAAAAATAGGTTTCATGAATTTTTTTATGATTTTTAGATGCATTAAATTGATTTTAAAAATTAAAATGCAAAACAAATGCAATTAAAATAAAATAAAAAAGAAAAGGAAATCAGGGAGGGGTGCATACAGCAAGAAAACACATTGAAAAGTAATAAAAGGCCCAAAGGAGGGGTGTGAAAAGCAAAGCCCAATGCTAAAAGTCCACTAGCGAAGTCACATGGATTCAGTCAACATCAGATTTAATATCAGCCACATGATCAATCTCATGCGCATCATCAAGTCAACACAAGCAACCAGTACACAAGATCTAGGGTCGTGATTTAAAGCACACAATGATCAAAGAACACACGCGCACACCTAATCATTCTGGACACAATAAAGACTCACGTGACAGGCACATGCACTTTTTAATTTGCTGGCATAATCTTAACCACATGATTCATCAGACATACCACACTAAGTCAACAAATCAAAGATTAATCATGATGAGTGATCAGGATTGAAGGTTCACAATAACAAACATGTGATGACACATATGCAATTAATAAAATGAAATAGATTTTAAAAGGATGTGGCAACATTTGGACCGTCAGATCAAACAGATCAATGGCTGGGAGTTCATCTTCTTCATCCAAACCTTGGCTGGCCGGAAAATGCACCAGTCGTCGGAGCTAGGGCTCCGGTCACCCTCTCCGGTGAGCTTCAATGTGAAAATCTCCAGAAATTGCTCATGAGTATACCATTTTAATCAGAAAAACATGAGGATCACAAATATCATGCTCATTTCAACAAACAATCAACATACAATGCAAATCGAGCAAAAGAAAATTTAGATCCAAAACTTTAAACTCAAAATACACACAATCTACACGTCCAAAATTCAAACAAAACACATCATCATACTCAGTGAACCTCATAGATCATTATGCACACTTAAAATTCAAGTTCTAAGAGCATGAAAAGTTCACTAACCTGAGATCTTGAAGAGCTTAAAATACTCCTAGAAAACCAGAGATAAGCTGCAGATCTAGCCTTAGGAACCTCTAATTGCAAAATAAATGCAATTAGAGCTTGAATATGGTCTGGATCTTGAGTTTTGAACTTGGATCCTCTTGAACTGAACTTGGTGAAAACCTTGCTCTCAGCTAAAAATGGCAGTTGATTCTTGTTCTACTCTCTTCACTGATCAAGAATATGAAAGAATTTCTCAAGAAAACCTTGTGGAGAGGGAGAATAAAAAATGAGAAAGTGAGGAGTGAAAAATGGATTCTGAGCCAAAATGAATGCATGACCTAATTTTAGAGGCATGAGTTAGCTTATATACTCTCCATTAGTCCACTGATTGTCATTAGCAAGTGATTAATCCTTTGGTTAATGAGATTGGAGTGGTTTTACAATTTTGCATTTTGTGTTTTAGCCACTAATCCCCACGTGCTAGGTCTTTCCTCTCATGATAAACCACTCACACTTTCCATGCTGATCACAAATGAAATGGAATTGGGCCTTGAAATGTCTTGGTTGGTGAGTTTTGAATCAATTTGCATAATTGAACTTTGTGAAAATAAAGAGAAATAAGTCATGGAATGAATTGATTCAAAAGCCAAACTTGTGCCAAATGAAGTGTACTTTGATGTTGCAATGTGACATGAACCAATAAAACCAATTACAAGTCCATTTGTGCCAAAATGCAAAAGGTGGAAAAATGGAACCATATGAAAACCTTAAAATGCACCTTGCCATATTTTGACCATAACTAGAGTTCCACAAATGATATGGAGATGTGCTAGTACATTTTGGAAATGGGAGAGAAAGATCTTCAACTTTCATGTTGGAGGAAAATTCATTTGGAGCTTCCTTGATGATGAAAAGTCAAGTTGAATGTGGTGGAAAAATTGCCAAAAATGGAAAGTTCTCATTATAGGTCATTTTCCAAATTTAGTAACTTTTGCACAAACTCTTGATTCTTGATAAATGATGTGAAACTTGACATTTGAAGACCATATGAGGATGTGAGACCTTGAAAACCATGAAAAGAACCTCAAAATTCCACAGTTGACTTTCTCCTTCTGAACTGTTGACTTTTGCTTATTTCACAAGTAACTGATCCATTGAACATCTTCCCCAAGGAACCAATGACCAAGATTCCATCCATGAACACTTAAGAACATAAGGAATACCATGAGATCAAGTCTTTCCCCAAAAATCAGAAATAAACTGATTTTAGGTCAAACCCTAATTTTGGCACCCTCTGGTTAGGAGGAAATATCACATCCTCCAAATCCAAATTCCTCTGAATATGATGTGTATCCTCTCAAACAATGATGAGATATGCCCTTTGGAGATGATAAAAACTCAAAGAGCTTGCCCATTAGGGGGTCAGATCCCAATTTTTGACTGCCTTGTGTAGGAGATCATGCACTGTCCACTCTTCTTGATGAATTTTCCTCTTCCCGTGACTTGTGAGATCAAATGGAGATGATACATGATGTAAGAGATCCTTGAAGCTTGTGAGAAACACTTGGTCTTCTTCTTTAGCTTTGGATGATCAACACCTAAAAGAATCACCTGATCACATGCCCTTATGCAAGATGCCATGCTAACTGCTTGATGTTTTATTTTTCTATGCTTGAATACAATGCAATGCAATGAAAGCTCATGCTAAAAGATATGAAGAAAAGAGAGGGAAAATTTTGGGGTATTACACAAATCTCCGTGGATTTTGAGTTATGAATGGAGCAAAATCACTAAAACATGAAAATACCCCTTTTTTCCAACACTAAGACAAAATTCTGTCCAAGACAGATTTTAGGTAAAACACCAAAACCTGGAGAACTTTTTCACCTAGTTGCAAGATGAATCAATATCAGATGTAAACACCAAAGTTATTATGCATCTTGCTAGCAATTCAAAGAGTCCATCAGCATGGAAAAACTCCATGGAAATCAAGGTATATGGCAGCCCAAAGTCATGTTGCTGCAACTGGTTTGGAAAACCAGTTTGTATATTTTCTTGCTCTACAGGATTTTGAGTCAGGATAAAATGATCAATATGCCACATTCATTCAATATGATCATGATATATCTGATCCAACCTGCAAAATTAGGCCAAGATGCTTCAAAGTTAATCCTTTGGCATAATGAGTCTTTGTACAAAGACTTGGAATTCAAAGTGCATTTATGTGCAATAGTGCACATTCAACAAAGCTGATCTTGTTAGTCAAGATTCATGCATAAGCATCAATAAAAACATCTGAGGAAGGTGGAATTGGTCAAGACATAGCCTTGCTACTTGGAGGGGCTAGTTTACCTCGCATAAAAAGAAATGCTACCCAGCCAAAGCCATTGAATGTGATCTGATCTTGCAGCCATTCACTATTTCTCCAAGACAAAACTTGATCACCTATAAATAGAGGTCACATTGCCTCATTCAGATCACCCCAAAACATTACCATACATGTTTTCTTACATTTCACTCTTCACCTCTAAAATTCAAAATGTTTGAAATGTTAAAACACGATTTTGAGATAGAGAGCAGTTTTGTCCAAACCAATTATGCAAACACCTCACATACATAATATGTAAGTGATTCAAACACTAACACAACATCTAGAACATCAGAATCACAAAGTGGTATCCCATTTGCTCAAGTTCAAAAGCCTTCTGCAGAAGGATTCGAGCTGGTCAGGCCAATAAGTTTCCAACCACTTCAAGCATTCAAACACATTCCTTGGCACCTAAGGAAGCTGTCCAGATCACTCATACACTTCAAAAACACATACAACTGAGAATTTGAATTTCTCTTGCACAGGTAAGCTTGAACCTATCAAACTCAATGAATCATGTATCATAAACATGTTTTCAAGTTACCATTGTGTTTCTGGGTGCTCATAGGTCATTAACCCTCAATAAATTGGTGTTTATAATTCGTGTATGGGATTTTATATAGCTCTTACACTTTTTAGGGTTCATCTGATTTTAACATGTTATCTCTTGATTCACTTGATTTAAACAAAATTGAATATTGACATCATGTTCCTTGTTGAAAATTGTATGGTTTTGGTGTTTACTTCATGTCAAATGGTTGCAAACTAAGTGAAATAGGGCTGGTCTTGCACGAGCTTGAGGAAGAAGATGGCCATGGTGCCATTTGTAACACCCTAAACCCCCGCGTCATAATATTAATAAAATAATAAAACTTCAGAGTCAATTCGAAACAACAAGGGCATTCAGGATGCTACTTCAACAAAAACCTACTCAAGAAATAGACATGTAACACTTAAATCATTTTTCAAAAATAACATTCTTTTAATCTGCAGCGAAAGAATAGTCATTTAACACCATAACCAAAATTTTAGTTCAAATTCTTCAATTAACATCAACCAAATAAACAAAACAACTAAGCGTTCCAAAACCCCCGGTGTTACACATCAGAGCAGACGCCGACACAACAAGCAAAGTAGATGACTTCATCTTCACTGACTCTGACACCGCACTAATCCTGGTCACCTACACATTACCCACGTGGAGGAAACATTCAAACAGAAGGGGTGAGATTCTCAATCAATCAAAAGAATAAGATGATATAATATGCAAGTATAAATCATCAAGTAATTCACCCATATCATGGCATTCAACAACAATCCCACACTTTAACACCACCACAGATAATCATTTAAAGCACAATGCAACACACCTATAAAGAGAAATACAATGAGACACCCACTAGACTCAATGCCTGTGGTACCATTTTCGATCCCTGTTTCATGATCACAATTCCTTTCGGAATGTCAATTAGTCACTCACACCCCATATGGGCACACGACGATCGTGATTGCTCACATCCCACATGGGCACACAATCACCTCAACAACAACAACATTGATTCCATCAAGGAATCCGGATAAACGCTCACACCCCACATGGGCACACACCATCCCTCAACTCATGCATATGCTTATGCACCTTCAACGACAACATGCAATAACGACTAACGCGAACACATGGCATACCATTATTACATCACATCATCAATCAATAATCAACACGCATTTATCAAACATGCCTCATTATGCTCTACAACCACTACACACCTTTGCATCATTTAATCATGCATTTCATATTATCACATCAACATCAACCAAAACAAGCATATAATACTTCAATACATGCTCACGACATCACAGCAACAAAACAACATTTATACAATATAAAATATACAATTTTCACTAATTTCGGCTAATAAAATAATGTTTTTTCAGTCCCAGGCCGCGCTAAGCTCGCCCACACCTGCGCTAAGTGCGCTACTCACTGCCTCGATGAGGCAAAATTCATCCAGACTGCGCTAAGCGCGCTAGACCACGCTAAGCGCCCTCTGCGATTTTGGCAGAAAAACCATGCGATAACAGCATCTCCCAAATGCGATTTTCTGCACTCAAACTGATTTTTAACACACTTTTTCCACAGATTATGCCATTACAACTTATTTCTAACATATGCATTCCAACAACACAAATCAACTACACTAATCTCATCAATTCCAATCATGTAATTATGAATTCTCCTCAAAACCCCAATCAACCCACAAACAACATTCTTATGGATTCAACCTAACAATTCTACCCATATACATGTATCATCAAACCCTTAAGAGATAAAGAATTCCCACCCTTACCTTAAAATAATGAGCTTTCCTAACTTCAATGGATTCTCCCTTTCTTCCTCTTGCCCTAGCTCTTCTACCTCTTTCACTTTTTCACGTGGAATGAGAGCAATGAAATCTCACTCTCTGATTCTCTCATATACCCCAATTAATGAATCGCCTTATTTACCCTCACTTAACCCTCACATAATTACCATAAGGCCCTTCCACTCACTACACCTCTTAATTTATTTTATTTATTCTATTATGTCAATATTATCACTCAACTAATGTGATAAGCTAGTCACATTCATTAAATTAAAATAATCTAATTAACCTTACTCAGCACACCGCTAATCTCTATGTTATTAGCCATACACCCCTACTACCCTGAAGACTTACTTCTTAAGGCTACTATCCTTCACCACGGGTACACAACCACAACGAAGGCACAACAACACATAATTGATCACAATAACATATAATTATTCACAAATAATAATAAAGAAAAATAGGGTGTTACAACTCTCCCCCACTTAGAATATTTTCGTCCTCAAAAATTTACCTGACGCAAACAAACTTGGATACGACTCTCGCATCTTACTCTCCAATTCCCAAGTCATGTTCCCACCGGCATCACCTCCCCATACTACCTTCACGAGAACAATCTCCTTGCCCCTTAACTGCTTCACCTCCCGATCATCAATATGCTCTAGCAAGGCCTCGAATGTGAGATTATCTCTCACTTCCACATCATCCATCGGAATCACATGCGACGAATCCAGAATATACTTCCGAAGCTGCGAAACATGGAACACATCATGCAAATTCGACAAACACCGCGACAACTCCACTCTATATGCAACAGGTCCAACTCTTGCCAAAATTTGATACGGACCAATAAATATAGGAATAAGCTTTCTCGACTTCAAAGCACGTCCAACACCGGTCACCGGAGTGACTCTAAAAAACACATGTTCTCCTTCTTGAAACTCGAGATCTTTCCTTCTCTTATCATGGTAACTCTTCTGCCTACTCTGCGAAGCTTTCATCTTCTCCCGGACCAGCTTCACTGTTTCGGTAGTTTGCTGAACAATCTCAGGTCCGAGCACTACACTTTCACCAGATTCGTGCCAACACAAAGGCGTTCGACACCTATGACCATACAACGCTTCAAAAGGCGTCATTCCAATACTGGAATGATAACTATTATTATAAGTGAATTCAATTAATTGTAAATGACTATCCCAAGCACCTCCTTGTTCAAGTACACAAGCCCTCAACAGATCTTCCAAGGACTGGATAGTTCTTTCTGTCAGACCATCCGTCTGCGGATGATAAGCCGGATCAATCTCAGCTTTGATCCCAAAGCTTCTTGCAAACTCTCCCAAAATCTGGAAGTGAACCTTGGATCTCGATCCTACACAATACTGTAATACCCCAAATTTTGACCACTTAGATTTCCCATCATTGTGAAAATCATCATCACAATATGGATGAACCATCATGCTTCATCAGTCTCCCCAAAGATGGGTGAGCATCCAATACAATCAAAATTAGGGTTTCAAGCTCTCTCAGAGCCTTAGACAAAAGATCAATCAAGGAATGACATGATCTTCAACTTGTCTAATCTCTCAAACATCCACAATGGATCAAAAAGGACTCCCACTTCAAGGATTAAGCACAAGGCTGCTCCCTTCTAGGTGGATCAAGTCTCAAGATCGACAGTGTCACCAAATTAGGGTTTTGGTCGACCAGGGCCTCCAGATGGAAATTTTCATCTGGGCACAAGGCAATGATCCAAAACATGACCTAATATGCTTCATGGAACCTCATGAACCCATGCATCAAGTCAATTTTGCCTCAGGGGATGCATTCATAAAAAATCAGGAATTAGGGTTTCTTGACCTAATTCACCCCTAAGTTGACTTTTGGGACAAACCATGAGCCAAGACCTCAAGAGATGATTTGAGGGTCTCTAATATACCATATTGATCCATTTGGAACAATGGATTGATCCAAGAAGTTTGAGCAACAAGTCTCATTTTCATTTACACCACAATTAGGGTTTTAAGGGAAAAGTCAACTGTAACTTTGACTTTTGACCAGGACATGCTCCCAAACCCTAATACATGATTGAATATACCCTGTTACACCCATGGAACATGTCCATCAAGTTTGATTTAGGTCAAGGACATGATTTCCTGAAGAATTGCACAGTTTGGAATTCATCTGATAAAAAGTCAACTGTGCACAAAAGTCAACTTTGACTTTTTGAGATTTTTCACCAAAATGGATTTTTAACCCTAAAATGATGTTAATGTATGATTTGAATCATCATTCATCAAGAAAAATCAAGAAAAGTGAGATAACTTGTAAAAGGGGTAACCATAAAACTTAGAAATTTTTCTAAGTTAAAAATAAAGTGGCAAGGGTACCAACTTTGGAGGACCATAACTCCTAAACCACAAGGCCATTTTTTCTCATCCAAAGATGGATTTGTATCCCTCATTATCACCTACAAAAACTTCAACTACAAGTCATTCCAATTCATTAAGGATTTTGAGTTATGGAGTGATCACAGTGGCTGAAAAGTGAAAATGTCACTTTTTCCAACACTTAGTGAAATTTTCACTAAGTCAGAATTTGCCTTCACTTTTTGCCAAATGTAGGGGGATTTTTCACTTGGAATCAAAAGAGATCAAAACCAAACTTGTTCAAACAGTTGTTGTATCATGTAAGAGCTTTCCAAAATGGCCAAGAACATTGCCAAATTCAACCTACATCATGAGATACAACATTGGCAAGTTGCCTTGCTGAAATTTGTCAAAGCAAGGCAGAATTTGTATTTTGGCTCGATTTGCCAAAATCAGCCAATCTCAATAGTTCCTATCCACTTGGACACCTCAGATGATTGAATCCAAAGGGGACAATCACTGAGCCAAGCCTCCAAGGTCCAAGGAACAAAGAATAGCATGTTGAACCTAGAGTTGCCAAAATAGGGACAAGACTTCAAATTTGGAATGAGGCATTTAATGGAACCATCAAGGTGGCATGGACTGAGCCATTCTCATCTGAAATCAGTCAAGACTTATCCAAGACCAAGGGGACCAAAGCTCTGTGCCCTAACCTCTAGTCAATGGCTAGAGGAGACTTTCATTTCCATTGGCCAACATTGAGGAAACCTACTTACCAGCTGCCATGCACTATTCCTTGCAAAACAAACTTGCTCTACTATAAATAGAGCTCAATTGTGGTCAGTTTGAGTACACCAAAGCCATCTAACAGATGCTTTCCTCAAAATCTCTTTCTCTTGGCAAAAATGCCTTTCTTAGCAAGGTAGCTATCGGGTTTTGAGTTTGAGAGCAATTCTACACAAACCAATCACTCACACACCTCACATACATCACATATGAGCTGATCAAACACTCACATAACTTTTGAAACATCAAAATCTCAAAATCACTTGCCATCCACACAAGTTTGAAGTGAAGTTGCAGCTAAGGTGCCATAAACTGATCCAGTCCATTTCAATTCAATCCAAGTGTTCAAACACACTCCATATGGTGTAGGGAAGCTGTCCAGATCATCACCACTCATCTGTAACACCTCCAACTCAAAATCACATCTGCTCTTGCTGTCACGACTTGGAGGTAAGCACATACTTGGTCATCTCTCAATCTATGCATATTTCCTCGCACAATAATTTGGCCATATGTTCATAATCATGCATGGAATGTTTTCCCTCAATTAATTGCATTGTTTGAATCGTGTATCAAAAATCCTAGCCTTCATGCAGAAATTAGGGTTCTTGAGGTTTCTTCGTGATTTCTTGTTGTATGTTTAATTTAAATGAAATTAAAGTACATAGACATGATCGTGAGGTTGAGACGAGCATAATGATACGTGGATTGCATGTTATGATTACGTATTCATGGAGATTGGATAGAAAACGCAAATCTGAGAAACCAAGAACACGCGCGTGTTCTTCAGCCTGTTCTTGGCTCCATTTTTCATATATTCAAATATTTGAATTTTGTGATTTTGTTTAATTGATTCAAAAATTAATTTCTCTCTGAGTTTTAATGATTTTGAGTTGATTCTTTTTTTAATAATTCACAAAAATGTTAAAATATTTTATTTTATCAAAAAATCCCAAAAATATTATTTATTTCATATAATTGATATTTTTGTAAAGAATTAATATTTTGATTGTTTTTGGCATTTTAAATATTTTTTCTACATTGATTTTGCAACTTTTAATGCTTTCTAATTATTTTGTAGGTCAATACTTAATTTTTGAAGCATTAATCCAAGATCACAATTTGTTTTCCATGTGTTAAACAATTTTTGATCATTTTAATTGAATTTTTATTCAATTAAATACATTTTGAAAACAAATTAGGGTTTTGGATTAATTCAACCCTCAAAAATCATTTTCAAAACACTTTGGGCCTCTATTAGAGTGTAAGACCCAATCCTTTTTTTGACCAAATCATCTTTGGGCCTCACTTATTGTATAAGTCCCGATACCGTCAAAAAACAAACGGCGCGATCGTCGCCTTTTCAAAAATCATCTGGGCCTACCCTCGAGTAGTAAGACCCATTTATTCATCTCAAAACTCTTTGGGCCTCTTGAGAGAGTGTAAGACCCATCCCCCCTTGTACAAAAACTTTTTGGGCCTCACTCATTGTATAAGTCCCTCTGTACAAGTAAACGGCGCGATCGTCGCCCGTTTAAAAATAAAAACCATCTGGGCCTACCCTCGAGTAGTAAGACCCATTTCTCTTTTCTTTAAACCTTTTGGGCCTCTTGAGAGAGTGTAAGACCCATCCCTTTGTACAGAAAACCTTTTTGGGCCCCAGTCACTTGTATAAGTCCCTCTGTACAAATTCAACAGTGCGCTCACTGATAAAACCCTGGGCCTCTCCTTGAGCTGTAAGCCCCAGATCTTTCTTTTTCAAAGCACTTTCTCCTTTGATTTTGAATATACTGTTGTTTTTAATCTTTCTTTGTTGAACAACTAACCAAACAGCATGGAAGCACTACAACCGAGTAAGTGGTTATCGCTTTCATTTACTGCTTTCATATTATAAACTGTATTGTGGGGCTGCTCACTGTAAGTCTCCTTTCATAAACTCATATCTACTGCGTAATAATAGTATAGATATTTCGAGTTTCCCGGCAACTACGTCTAGAACTAGGTGACGCCGTTTCACTTATTCGTAGAAATAGACGCCTAGATCCCCAATAGGAACACTAGATACAGTCTTCTCTTCGGTTGTCCTCCTTAGGAATCGTCAAGAAGCTCTACTCCCCAAGATGAATGTATTCTCCGTGAATGGCATCTTTGAGTTTCTTCCAAATTCTCGAACTTTCCTGACTTGATCTATTCCTTGTGGATAGCTTGCCTTGAATGTCTCGGGGTTTGGGTACCCACTACGGTCATAATCTTGGACCTTAACTAAGGAACCCTCTTTAAAAGTTAAAAGTCGCGGGATAGTAAACCTCGCACGTTTACCAGTGGTTTTTATCTTTAAAAGAGTTATCTCTCCTAATGGAAAGGAGATGATAGACCCACGGGCTTCTTAAAAGCATTGGCCTCCTCTTGGGCATTATTCAAGGACCCTACGGCTTCTTAGAAGTATTCACAGCCTCCTCTTAGGCTTCGTATAATGATCTCTTCCTCCGGGAATGATAGCCTCCTCTTGGGCTTCGTACAAGGACCCGTCGGCTTCTTAAAAGTTTCCAGCCTCCTCTTGGGCTTCGTACAATTTGTCCCGACGACCTCCTAGAGGTATAGGAACAGAACCTAGTCATCTTCATAGAACAGTCCTTTCATAGAGTCTACTACTATTTCTCAAAGCATAGTACAAAAGGAAAAAAACTCTAGACACGGACAGTCTAACTTTCTTGAGTCTCAAAGACATTCTCAAGCACCCTTCGTTAAAATAGGAAGGAAACCCGCAGACTCGGACAGTCTCAATACCCTTTGGATTTCCCGTTTCCTCAAAGAGAAGGAAATATCCCTGATCCTCAAATTAAATCCCTGAGTACAGTGTTGCTCATATAAGAACTGATTTTCTCTTTTTAAATCAGTATATTGGATCTGTCACTCAACTGAAACAGTTACAATAGCCTCCATCTCGGGCTTCGTACGAGATACCAAAATTCTCCCCAGTGGAGTCAAAACAACCTTTTCGCCTCTCTCTCGGGCTTTGTACGAGATACAAAAACACTCTATTACTGAGTATAAAAAATTCTCCAACTGAGTCAACTCTTTGCTAGCCTCCTCTTAGGCTTTGTATAACAATATGCCCCATTGGGTCAAAAACTTTTAGCCTCTCTCTCGGGCTTTGTACGAGACACAAAATAGCCTCCTCTTAGGCTTTGTATAATGATTTTCCTAGCGAAAATTAGCCTCCTCTTAGGCTTTTGTATAAGAAAACCCCTGGTTGATCCAATCGACCTTTTAGCATCAAAGTTGTGCCTTGTTCACAGTATACAAACATCAACAACTCCTTTCCCTCCATCTAATCGCTGTAAGCGGCAAGCCTCTGGATCATCTGCATCCATGCCACTGTCCCTCTTTTAGCATGAGAAATTCCTAAGGAAAGATGGCATTTCTCTACACTGAGTTAAAGTCTTCTCCTTCAGGTTAAAACCCTTTCTTCGGAAATTATGGCATTGCTCGGATCCGCGTATCCCAGTTAAAGTAATTCTCCTTCTCCCTCTTTAGAGATGATAAATTCTCTCTAAAGTCGAGGTCTTTCAGCTTCACGTCTTGGGCTTTGAACAAGACACAAATAGACCTTTCAGCTTCACGTCTTGGGCTTCGAACAAGACATAAATCACCTTTCGCTTCACGTCTTGGGCTTTGAACAAGACACCAAAACACCCCTTTCCTCCCATAGAATACGAGGAACCAAGAACGCTCTGATTTCCCTGTTTCGGTAAACGGGAATACGTAGGCATAAGATCTAAAGAAAAGATCTTAGCGAGCGCAATCAACAAAAAACCCAAATCCCATATCTCCATCAATCAAAAGCAGTATTTCAAAAGCACCAGTCCTAACATCCTAATCCTTGTTCCCCGCCAGAAACCTTTTACCCAAGCCCTAGAAAGAAAGAAACCTGTATTGGCGAAATACGAATAACCAGTACAAAAGCCCCCCACATTGATAGCATCCGTAACCTAACAGACCGTTGTTTAAACTCAGTATGCAAGCAGGGTTAATTGGAGACATCTATTTCCCTTCCTTATTCAGCTCACAATAGGATAAAAAATGAATCGACCTGTAGTTTAAAGCTCAAACCGCAGAGAGCGACCAGCGCTTAAGAACCGCGTCCAAAATCGCTCGCTACAGAAAAGTGGAGCCCACCGTGGGGCCCGTTCCTTTCTTTCTACTTCTCTTGTGTGAAAAATTACACAAATGGCGACTCTGCTGGGGAGTCTCCTTTTCTGCCTTAGGGCATCATCCCCGTTTTCTACGTAAAATGGGAACTCTACCGAAGAGAAAAATTGACCTACGCTGGTCCATCTCTAAGGCAGGGAACCACAGATTGGGGCTTCCGTCGGGGAACCCATTTGTGTCAGGAACTTAAGAATCGTAGCTTTATAAGTCTAGGATGATTAGGACAAATATATATACTGCTTTTCCTAATTGCTATACGTGTTTATTTTTCTGCTACTGGGAATGCGTGTGATGCCGCATGTGGTGAGATTGAGTATACACTTAAGAAAAGCCAACCTTTTTCGTAGTGCGGAAGCTATCGGAAATAGTTGTTACGCGATACTACCCTCATTTGAGGCTGGTGATCTATTCTCGGTGAATGGCACTTACTCTAAGATTGCACACAACTCGTTGGCGATCCGCTTGTTGTCTGCCTTCCTGGGAGGAGCTGATGATAATGAGTACAGGTACAAAAATCACCCTAGTATAAACCTTTGGGGATGGGTAGAGCCTTGACTTCATGACAACGACCCTCTGACCCCATGTTTTTTCTATGTTTTTGTGTGCTGCATTCATGCATCCATTTAATAAAACATTAAAACATTCAAAAAAAACTTCTCTTCTAGTCTCTCTGTTTTTCAAATTAAACTAAGACTGTGATTGCAAATATCAGAGAAAAAGATTGCATTAATGGATTTCGGTAGAAGGAGAACCCACCAGTATACCTTTAAGGTTCCAAAACTAGGGGATTTGAGAAGGTTAGCAAGGATGATCGTTAACCCAGAGGCTTTCAGAGCCAAGCACGGTGGTTTGCTACCACTGTTAAGAGTCCATGTGATTAAGGGAATCATGGATGCGCTCATTCAGTTCTACGATCCGGTTTATCATTGTTTCACATTCCCAGATTACCAGCTATCACCAACACTGGAGGAGTATTCTCATCTGACTGATTTACATATCACTGATCGAGCTCCATTTTCTGGACTGGAAGAAATTCCAAAGAATCAGATTGTTGCAATAGCAATTCATTTGGATGAGTCTGAGGTCAGGACTCACATGACCACTAAGGGTGGCATCCAAGGTTTGTCAGCCCAGTTCTTGACCAAGAAAGCTCTGTACTTTGCTAGTATAGGGAACGAGACTACTTTTGAAAGCATCTTTGTCTTGCTCACCTACGGATTATTTTTGTTTACCAACATCAATAACTTTGTCGATATCAATGCTATTAAGGTTTTTCTCATTGGAAACCCTGTGCCGACTTTGCTCACAGATGCGTATCATTCTGTACACTTGGGAAATTTGTACAGCGGAGGGGAGATCACATGCTGTGTACCTTTGCTCTATAAATGGTTTATCTCGCACTTGCCCAAGTCTGCTGCTTTTCGGGATTGCAAGAGTGTCTTACGTTGGTCGCAGAAGATCATGTCTCTCACCAATTCCGATATAGATTGGTGTAATAGGATTTATGAGGGAATCAGAATCATTGACCGTTGTGGAAACTTCCCCAGCGTACCCCTCATAGGAACTAAAGGAGGAATCAACTATCATCCGATATTAGTTCTTCGTCAATTTGGATACCCGATGAGACACATCCCACTGGGTGTTCATCTGGAAGGTCTTTTCTTCAAAGAAGAAGAAAGTGACAGAGCACTAAAGATGGAAATAGTGCAAGCTTGGAAACATGTTCATAAGAAAGGACGAGAGTCTCTGGGAAAACCGGACTGTGTCTCGGTGGAGCCTTATCTCCATTGGGTACAAACCAGAGCTCTCAAGCTAAAAATGCCTTATCCTCGTTACGGAATTCTTCCGCCGAGGGAATCTGTCATGTACTTCATGACAGAAACTGAAAAGCTTCAGGTTACTCTCAACAAAGTTCAAAAGGAGAGAAGGTCTTGGAAGAACAAGTACCGCACCCTCGACGTAGAGTGTATCCAAATACAGCAATTACTGAAAGAGAAAGATGCTCTGATTGAAATTTTGGAGCAGCATGCTATAGAGAATCAAGATGACCAAAGGAATTTGCTCACTCCTTTCACTTGGCAAAGGAATGACAACCCGACAACGGCCCAAGCGCCCCGGTCCAAGAAAAGGAAGATACCAGAATCAGCACCCGGTTTCTCTTCAGAAGAGGACTCGGGACCCATTAGTTTAGGTTTCTGTTTCTGCACTTTGTAATCTACTGTATTTCCATTTCTGTAATCCTTTGGAATTCAATAAAAAGGGGTTTCCCCACTGTTTGATATTTGCAATCTAATTGTCGAAGTTTATTTTAATTAAACTAAAAAACAATTAATATAATCATTGCATTCATCATTCTCACATCGCGTATTCTTCTTCCCTACGAATCTCACGTTTGTGTCTCGATTCTAGAGTCAAACTGTCTCATTCGTAAAATACTCGGGCCAATCGTCAGAAAAAGATGGATGATCTTGAGGAAGAAAACAGAGAGTTGAAAGAAGAGATCGACGCTCTGAGAGAGGATATGAGAAAGCTTCGTAACAACATGCAAGCCATGGAAGAAGCTCAGCTACAAAGAACTGTGATCTCAGAGATCACCTCAACGCCCACCATAGAAAAGTATGATCCTAGGTATCAGATGCCGAAAGATCGTCCTTGGGGCATGCCTGTTAACTATATCCCAGAACGATATGTTCCGCCGATCACTGAAGATCAGGGAATCGCAACAGAAGCCGCTGGGCCTGAAGGTTACAAACTTCGGGAAAGCGAAGATGCTAGGGGCATACTGAAGACTCCTGAAGGTTACAAACTTCGGGAGGCGCCAAGACTTACTGCCGTAGTCACGGTACCACCCCCTGTGGTGCACACTATCCCGGAAGGACAGATTCCACAGACACCTTCTGGTAAGAAGGAAACTATGTTTGACAGAATGGATGAATTCCAGGAACAGTTCTTGGAAATGCAGAAAGAGCTGCAAGCCATTCGCGGTCAGGATCTATTTGGAAAGGACGCCGCAGACCTCTGCTTGGTCCCAAATGTGAAAGTCCCGCACAAGTTCCAAGTGCCCGACTTTGAAAAATACAAGGGTTACTCTTGCCCTCAAAGCCATCTGGTGATGTACGCTCGGCGGATGTCAGCCCAGACGGAGAATCAGGACCTGCTGATTCACTACTTTCAGGATAGTTTAACCGGTGCCGCACTCAAATGGTACATGGGTTTAAACCGTACTACGATCAGTACATTCAGAGATCTTGGTACTGCCTTCGTCCAACAATACAAGTACAATTTGGACATGGCACCCGACAGAGATCAACTCAGATCAATGTCGCAAAAGGACAAGGAAACCTTTAAGGAGTATGCTCAAAGGTGGCGTGAAATTGCCGCTCAAATTTGTCCACCTCTTGAGGAAAAAGAGATGAAAAAGATCTTCTTAAAGACCTTAAGCTCATTTTACTATGACCGAATGGTCGCCAGTGCGCCCAGTGATTTCACCGAAATGGTCGGCATGGGTGTACGTCTTGAGGAAGCCGTCCGAGAAGGACGTTTGGTAAAAGACACTGGATCAACGAGCAGTACTAAAAAATACGGTAGTGCTCTCCCTAAGAGAAAAGAGCAAGATATTGGGAATATCTCTCTCGGAAAGCAAAGGCGATGTTACCAGCCAGTAGCAGCTGTTATTCCTGCTATCGACCCCGCGCCTGTTCCTATGTCTCAACCTCAGGTTGCACAGAGCCAACCTGACCAACAAAGGACACAACAGCCTCTTCAGCAGGCTCGTCCTCCATATAACAACAATCGTACAACACGGCCACCAGGATTTGATCCTATACCCATAACGTACGCAGAGCTGTTTCCGTTACTGCTAGCCAAGGGGCACATCCAGACTAAGTCTCCTCTTACAGTACTGGAAAATCCGCCTTTTTGGTTTAAAGTGGATCAAACATGCCCTTATCATCAAGGAGATTCAGGGCATAACATTGAGACTTGTCTCAATTTCAAATCCGACGTGCAAAAGCTTATTAGGAGCGGGCTTTTATCTTTCAAAGATACGAACCCTAATGTTCTTAAGAACCCGCTGCCTCAACACGAGAAAGCTGCAGTCAATCTGATTGAGAAAGAGACTAACAATGTCTATCAAATTCACGATGTACTCTTATTGGGGACCAATCTGGTCAAGATGCATTGTAGACAGAGTGGATATGGCCATGTGCCACCTCATAACTATCACCAGTGTGATATCTGCTCTAAAGATAACCAAGGATGTTCGGTAGTGCAATCAGCTCTACAGGAACAGATGGATCTTGGATGGATCCAAGAGCACCGAGTTCGTGGAGTTAACATAGTCTCTACGAATTCTAACGTCATTCAAAACCACGATATCTGTGCGATGAATGTCAACTTGGTGGCGATGCACTCAAGGCAAAGCCAGTATCATAATCTGCCGCGGCACGATTATGGTTCCTGTCTGATTTTCTCGGTAAACAAACAGGGATGCTCTTTCATACAAGAGGCCCTCCAGCGTCAGATGGATCTTGGATGGATCCAAGACTACCATGATAGGAACTCCTATCAAATCAATATGGTTCAGGTCTTTGACATCCGCGTGATGAATACTAATCTGGTAGAGTTACATGCTGAGCAGGTCCGACTCGGATTCTTAATATCACATGATTACCAAAGCTGTAAAGCGGGTTGCAAAAACGATCGAGGTTGTACCCTTGTCCTGGAGGCACTTCAGCACTTGTTAAATCACTGGTGGATGCCAATCTATATGGACGAAGATACTCAGCAGATTAGTATCAATAACAGGAATCCTACTCGTCGTCAAAGTCAGGATGTCCGATCAATGGAAGGTAACCTAGTGAGGTTACATTGCATTCAAAGTGGGCGTGGCCAGGTGCCACCACACAACTATGACAGTTGTAGCGTCTGTTCGGAAGGTAACCAAGGGTGTTACCTTGTGAGAGCAGCTCTTCAGGGTCAGATCGATCATGGAGAAATTCATCCATATCCAGGTTCAGGACCTATCATTTGGTCGCCGAACAACCTTGCCGATCAAGTTGAGGATGTTGTCACGATCTCTGGTCATCACCAGATCAGGGATGTTTTTTCCATCGTCCATCTACTTGACGAATCTAAAGTTCCCAACCAGGAACGGATCGAGGTTACTTAAGACGGTCAGAAAAATCAGAAGGTTCCCATAGTCATCTATCTGCCGGGGCCACTACCGTATGAATCAGCTAAGGCAATCCCTTACAAATACGGTGCAACAACAATCGAGAATGGAAAGGAAATTCCATTACCCTCCGTCGTGAATATTGCAGACATCAGTCGTGTAACACGGAGCGGTCGAATCTTCAACCGAGGGGTTGGAGAATCCAACAAAGAAAAGGAACTTCAGGAGGAAATTCCTGATCCACCAGTCCGTCAATCTGGTAATCCTGACTTTTCAAAAGTCAAAGATGAGATGCTAAAGCTCATCCAAAGGAGTGAATATAACATTGTTGATCAACTGTTACAGACTCCCTCAAAGATCTCAGTATTATCACTGTTACTCAGTTCAGAAGCACACAGAGAGGCTCTACAGAAAGTCTTGGAGCAAGCCTTTGTGGAACAGGATGTAACAATCAGACAATTTGATAGCATTGTCTCTAACATCACTTCCTGCAATAATTTGGGATTTAGTGATGAGGAATTACCTGAAGAGGGTCGCCGTCATAACATGGCGCTCAATATCACAGTTAACTGCCAGGGCGATGCTTTAGCCAACGTACTGGTATACACAGGGTCAGCCCTGAATGTTATGCCGAAGTCCACCTTGATGCAATTATCATTCAAGGGCCCTCCGATGAGAGTCAGCGAGGTCGTCGTCAAAGCATTCGACGGATCCAGAAAAACAGTTATCGGCGAAGTGGATCTTCCCATAACTATTGGTCCTCACACTTTCCAAATCACTTTCCAGGTCATGGACATCCGGGCAACATACAGTTGTTTATTAGGAAAACCTTGGATACATTAGGCAGGAGCGGTCACTTCGACCCTCCACCAAAAGCTAAAGCTCGTTAAGAACGATCAACTTGTCACGGTTTGTGGGGAACAAGCCTTGCTTGTGAGTAACTTATCATCATCTGCTTGTGTAGAACCCGAGGAGGTTATTGGAACTCAGTTCCAAGCACTATCGGTGAGCAAGAACGATCAATTCAAAGAAGGAACTTCAATTTCTTTATACAAAGATGCTATCAAAGCTGTCGAGAGTACCGATACGACAGGATGGGGACGGCTTGTCGTTCCTATTGACAATAAAACAAAGATGGGTCTTGGTCTTGGTTTTTCTGCAACCTGTACCCAGACAGCCGCCAACGATGAAAGTCTTCATCCCCTTCAAAACTTCTTCCAAAGTGGAGGTTTTCTTCACCCAGTGTCTCAGACAGTTCATGCTATCAATGAGGAAGATCCATTTGACACAGATGGAGAATGGAAGTCCTACCTTAACAAGGATGGCTATATGTCTCAGGAAGAGGTGCCTATGCCTTTTTGCTTTCCTACAGAAAGTCCGAGATTTATACCAAGATCAGATGTCGAAATGATCTACGGGGATTGTGATCCAGAAGGATTCCATGCTCCGTCAAATTCATTAGAGGAAGACACTCTGATGAAAGAAAACTTTGATCACAGTTACTATGGCCCGATGGATGGCCTGCCAATGTGGCAGCCTTACCCAGGAAACTTGGGGCAAGAAAGTCAGCCGAGCAATGAAAATCAGCTGACCATCATTGAATAGAATACCTGTGTCCCCGTCATGTCATGGGATCAACACTCAGGTCATTCGGAAACTACTCAACATGAAGATGAATTCGCAACGTTTGTAGGACTAGAATTCATCAACTATGCTTTTCCTGAGGTCAACGTCATCGAGAGAGATGACTTCTCCAGTTCCAAAGAAGTTTGGGACACTTTGGGACAACCAAGTGGAAAATATGACTTTATGGTCAAGTACACCGCTCCCGAAAGCTCTTGTATCAGGCTCGAAGATATCCAGCCAACTGGATGGGGAGATACAACTAAGAGCACAAATGCTATGCAAAATGCAACAGAGGAATCCTCCTACGACAATTCTGCTTGGGAGACAGATTCCAATGACCCTGCTCCACCAGAAATCAGCGTCATTTCTGAAGACAAATCAAGGAAGGTGCCAGACTTTGTGATTCACCGAGGAGTTCGCCGCCAATGGGTTGCTGTCGAGGTTCCGAAGGTCGTTCGTCAGTCAAAGTAATTGCCATCTTTAACCTTTCACCCTGCCCAGGTGAAACGGATGTTTTGATAGGGCTCGCTTTTTGTAAATTTCCCTCTTCGCTTTGCCCAAAGCGACAGAGTTTTGTTTTACAGGGCTGTAGTTTCAAGATTCGACTTGTTCATTAATAAAATAACGTCGTTCTGTAATTTCCGCATTAATTGCTGTTTTCTCTTTTTACTTTTTCAGAAAATGGTAATCCTAAAAAAAACATTCAATAATAAAAATAAGCAGTAAAATCAAAACACTGCACACACTTGCATTTTCTCTATCTCTTCTAAACACGAATCATCACGTCATGCAGATTGCTTGTTTTAAACCCCGTTGAAACATACGATCCGATGCCTTCTTCCAACTTTGAGTTCCAGGTATTCGAGGCTGAAGAAGAAAATGACAACGAAATTCCAGAAGAGATCTCCCGACTACTCAGACAAGAGGAAAGGTCCATTGAACCTCACAAAGAACCGTTGGAAACGGTAAACTTGGGTTCAGAAAAAGAGAGAAAAGAAATCAGGATCGGAGCACTGCTCAGTCCAATTGCCAGAGGGGGTTTGATAAAGCTTCTCAAAGAATTCCCCGATGTATTCGCTTGGTCCTATCAGGATATGCCAGGGTTAGATACCAGCATCGTGGAACATCACTTACCGTTGAGATCGGAATGTCCGCCAGTAAAGCAAAGGTTGAGACGCACTCACCCGGACATGGCCATCAAAATCAAAGAGGAGGTACAGAAACAGATCGACGCGGGTTTCCTCGCTACATCTGAATATCCTCAATGGTTAGCCAACATCGTACCCGTTCCCAAAAAGGACGGAAGGGTCAGAATGTGTGTTGATTACAGAGATTTGAACAAGGCAAGTCCAAAGGACGACTTTCCTTTACCACACATTGACATGCTGGTTGACAGCACAGCAAAGTTCAAAGTATTCTCCTTCATGGATGGATTCTCGGGCTATAACCAGATCAAAATGGCGCCGAAAGACATGGAGAAAACTTCGTTCATTACCCCATGGGGTACCTTTTGTTACAAGGTAATGTCGTTCGGTTTGAAGAATGTCGGGGCAACCTATCAAAGGGCCATGACTACTCTGTTTCATGACATGATACACAAAGAAATCGAGGTATATGTCGATGATTTGATTGCAAAATCAAGAACAGAGGATGAGCACGTTGAACATCTGTCAAAATTGTTCGAACGTCTAAGAAGATTCAAGCTCCGCTTGAATCCTAACAAGTGCACCTTCGGTGTCCGTTCAGGGAAACTACTAGGGTTCATCGTCAGCCAGAAAGGAATTGAGGTTGATCCTGACAAAGTCAAGGCCATTCAAGAAATGCCTTCTCCGAAAACTGAAAAACAAGTCAGAGGATTCCTGGGACGTTTGAACTACATCTCCAGATTCATATTCCTTATGACCGCCACTTGTGCGCCGATTTTCAAGTTATTGAAAAAGAACCAGGATTGCGTTTGGTCAGAAGACTGCCAAACTGCCTTCGACAGTATTAAGGAATATTTGTTGAATCCTCCGATTCTATCACCTCCAGTGGAAGGAAGACCACTAATCATTTACCTCACAGTCCTAGAGGACTCAATGGGATGTGTACTTGGCCAACAAGACGAAACTAAACGGAAAGAGTCTGCCATTTACTATCTAAGCGAGAAATTCACCGACTGCGAAACTCGGTACACAATGCTTGAGAAAACTTGTTGCGCTTTGGCTTGGGCAGCCAAACGTCTTCGCCAGTACATGATTCGTCATACCACTTGGTTGGTCTCCGAAATGGATCCAATCAAGTACGTTTTCGAAAAACCTGCTCTCACGGGAAGGATTTCCCGTTGGCAGATGTTACTATCAGAATATGACATAGAGTACCACGCTCAGAAAGCCGTTAAGGGAAGTATTTTAGCCGATCATTTGGCTCATCAACCGATTGATGATCAAGAATCAATCGGGTTCGACTTCCCAGACGAAGATGTCATGTATCTAAAAATGAAAGATTGCGATGAACCGCTACCCAGTGAAGGGCCAGAACCAGGTTCCCAGTGGGGACTTATCTTTGATGGAGCAGTTAATCATTATGGAAACGGAATTGGGGCAATAATTGTTACCCCTCAGGGTACCCACATTCCTTTCACTGCCAGACTTATGTTCAAATGTACGAACAACGAGGCCGAATACGAAGCATGTATTATGGGTCTCGAAGAAGTGATTGATTTAAGGATCAAAAACTTGGACGTATACGGCGATTCAGCCCTGGTTATTAACCAGATAAAAGGAGATTGGAACACATACCAATCAGGATTGATTCCTTACAAAGACTATGCAAGAAGGTTGCTGCCTTTCTTTAACAGAGTCGAGTTTCATCATATCCCTCGTGAAGAGAATCACATGGCTGATGCATTAGCCACTCTCTCTTCCATGATTAGTGTAGGTCGATGGAATGACATACCTAAGATCGACATCATGCGCCTTGAACGGCCCGCTTACATCTTCACGATTGAAGCAGTCATAGACGACAGACCTTGGTATCACGATATCAAATGCTTCCTTCAGAAACAAGAGTACCCATCTGGGGCACTCAGAAAAGACAGGAAAACCCTCAGAAGATTGGCTGGAAACTTCTTCCTGAGCGGTGACACTCTTTATAAGAGAAATTTTGACATGGTCTTGCTCCAATGCGTCGACAGACCAGAAGCAGACATGCTCATGAAAGAAATTCATGAAGGATCCTTTGGCACTCATGCCAACGGACACACAATGGCGAGAAAAATTCTCAGGTCTGGGTACTATTGGTTGACAATGGAATCTAACTGCTACAAGTACATGAGGAGGTGTCACAAGTGTCAGATATACTCCGACAAAATTCATGTACCGCCATCACATCTCAAAGTTCTTTCTTCCCCGTGGCCTTTTTCCATATGGGGAATCGACATGATTGGCATGATCGAACCTAAGGCTTCAAACGGACATCGGTTCATCCTGGTAGCCATTGACTATTTTACCAAGTGGGTCGAAGCAGCGTCATTCGCCAATGTAACCCGACAAGTGGTGGTCCGATTTATCAAAAACAATATCATCTGCCGTTATGGTGTTCCAAGCGAGATCATTACTGATAATGGATCTAACTTGAACAATAAGATGATGAAAGAGGTATGCGCAGAGTTCAAGATCGAACACCATAACTCATCTCCCTACCGACCCAAGATGAACGGAGCGGTAGAAGCGGTTAACAAGAACATCAAGAAGATCGTTCAAAAAATGGTTGTAACCTATAAAGATTGGCACGAGATGCTACCCTTTGCTCTTCATGTTTATCGCACATCTGTCCGCACTTCAACAGGGGCTACCCCTTTCTCTCTAGTATATGGCATGGAGGCAGTGTTTCCCATAGAAGTAGAGATCCCGTCAATCAGGGTATTGATGGAAGCTAAGCTCACCGAAGCTGAATGGTGTCAAAGTCGACACGACGACCTGAACCTGATCGAAGAAAAGAGAATCACGACACTATGCCATGGTCAGTTGTATCAGCAAAGAATGAAGAGGGCGTTCGACAAAAAGGTCCGGCCTCGTGTCTTCAGGAAAGGAGACCTCGTGCTAAAGAAGATACAATCATTTCTCACTAACTCTCGGGGCAAATGGACCCAAAATTATGATGGCCCCTATGTGGTCACAAAAGCTTTCTCAGGTGGCGACTTGAGACTTGCAACCATGGACGGAGAGGAATTTGCCTACCCTACGAATGTTGATATAGTCAAGAAATACTTTGCCTAAACTAAAAAAAAAACGTCTCGGTGGATTGAAAACCCGAAAGGGCGGTCCAGGAAAAAGTTAGAGACATGAAAAAAAAAAGAATCATCCCGATGGATTGGAAATCTCATAGTACAATCCAGGCAAAAATTAGGGATAATGGCAAGTAACTATGTTCAACAGAGGCAAGTCCCTCAGCAGCAGTAGTTACATCATCTATCGGAGGAAATCTCCAGTCAAAGGTCATCTTCGACAGAAGCTCAGGATGCCCCGAATTCAAAGTTGGTAGAAGGATAGTGGTCGTTATGTTTCAACGTAGCCCTTTTCCCTGTAAATTACCGTTTTCTAACTTTGTATATACTCTTTGGAATCACGCGTTTGGCTGATCTCCATCTTATCAATAAAATTTGAGCCCTTGTGCTTTTGTTTGTAATTCTTGCTTGTTTTAGCTTTACAGAACGACATTGTTTAAACTTAATCAGCGATTCTTGAAATAAAACAAAAATGAATTTACTTGTTAAAACTTTTTCTGCTTTTAAAATAAAGATGGCAATTTCTTTTGACTGTTGAACATCAGAAGAACATCGGTCGCTTCTCCCGAAGTAAGCGAACTTCAAAGTGCAGAATCAAAGTACTCCTTCTAAGCCAGTATGCCTGAATGAAGGGATCAACTGTGTCAGAGACCTTGTTTCGTCTGACATCCTCGGCCGAGTTCTCATCTCCTAAGCCCGATCAACATAGCTCCCAACGGGACTATCTCTCCTAAGCAAGGTGGAATTGCTATTTTGAACCAACGGTACTTCTTCGCCCCGCGATGGCCAAGTATCCAATTGTGTTCATCCATTAGTCTGTATGTCGCGTCTGTTTTGTCAGCATATACATACATACTTCATGCATTTTATTTGCATTCGCATTTCGTATTGCATCACTATCACTTGAGTCGGTCTTGTCCCCTAGTGATAAACAGTTTTCTCAATCGAGTTTGTCAGTTCTTTCCTCGTCAGGAAGTGTTGCGTCTGCACAATCTCGCCACCAGTGTATCTTTAGATTAGAGTCGGCACTTGGCCACTTTGATAACTTGAACCTCTGAAAGATCAGAGAACCTTCAACAGATGTCACTCTTCGACATTGAAGATGATATCCTCGCTTTCCCGGATTAAGGAAAATCCACAGAGAAAGCCTCGTGATCAGAGATTCGGCAGTACATCAGTATTTCTCCAAAAAGTCGTTGATGAAAAGGTCATCGACACCTCAAAATTGGACCCCATCATATGGCGTTTCTCCGGGAAGATCTCGAGAAAAGTATGATGTAACCCCAAATGAAAACAGTCTCTCAAGAGACTCGTTTTCCCCAGTAGAATCGACAAATGGCGTCTCCAAAGCAGAGAAGTTTGTACACCTCTACAACTCAGACGAATGGGTTCCCCAGCAAGTCTGACATCAAAACTTTTTCCACTCAAATGGCATCTCCCCAGGAAAATTCGGCGAGAAGTTTGAAGGAAAGCCGCTACGAATAGCGTCCCTTGTCAGTAAAGTTTATTGACAAAAGAAACTAAGACCAGTTCCTTGGTAGGAAACCAGGATCGAGGGGAAGTTTACAAAAGAAACTAAGACCAGTTCTTGGTAGGAAACCAGGATCGAGGGGAAGTTTAAATCAGAAACTAAGACCAGTTCTTGGTAGGAAACCAGGATCGAGGGGAAGTTTAAATCAGAAACTAAGACCAGTTCCTTGGTAAGAAACCAGGATCGAGGGGAAGTTTGTTTCCACAACTGAGACCAGTTCCTTGGTAGGAAACCAAGAACGAGGGGAGGTTTATTTCAAAAGAAAACTGAGACCAGTTCCTTGGCTGAAGACCAGGATCGAGGGGAAGTTTACCTTTTCTAAGCATCGTTGCTTAGCTAAAGAAGATGAATGCGTAAGCTACCATTCATAACCACCATCAAAATTTCGGATATTCCGATATTTAATCCTCTAGCACCCCGAATGCTCGAATACCTTTGTCATTCATACCTTCGGGTCCAAGAAGATTAAATAGGGGCATCTGTAATACCCCAAATTTTGACAACTTAGATTTCCCATCATTATGAAAATCATCATCACAATATGGATGAACCATCATGCTTCATCAGTCTCCCCAAAGATGGGTGAGCATCCAATACAATCAAAATTAGGGTTTCAAGCTCTCTCAGAGCCTTAGACAAAAGATCAATCAAGGAATGACATGATCTTCAACTTGTCTAATCTCTCAAACATCCACAATGGATCAAAAAAGGACTCCCACTTCAAGGATTAAGCACAAGGCTGCTCCCTTCTAGGTGGATCAAGTCTCAAGATCGACAGTGTCACCAAATTAGGGTTTTGGTCGACCAGGACCTCCAGATGGAAATTTTCATCTGGGCACAAGGCAATGATCCAAAACATGACCTAATATGCTTCATGGTACCTCATGAACCCATGCATTAGGTCAATTTTGCCTCAGGGGATGCATTCATCAAAAATCAGGAATTAGGGTTTCTTGACCTAATTTACCCCTAAGTTGACTTTTGGGACAAACCATGAGCCAAGACCTCAAGAGATGATTTGAGGGTCTCTAATATACCATATTGATCCATTTGGAACAATGGATTGATCCAAGAAGTTTGAGCAACAAGTCTCATTTTCATTTACACCACAATTAGGGTTTTAAGGGAAAAGTCAACTGTAACTTTGACTTTTGACCAGGACACGCTCCCAAACCCTAATACATGATTGAATATACCCTATGACACCCATGTAACATGTCCATCAAGTTTGATTTAGGTCAAGGACATGATTTCCTGAAGAATTGCACAGTTTGGAATTCATCTGATAAAAAGTCAACTGTGCACAAAAGTCAACTTTGACTTTTTGAGATTTTTCACCAAAATGGATTTTTAACCCTAAAATGATGTTAATGTATGATTTGAATCATCATTCATCAAGAAAAATCAAGAAAAGTGAGATAACTTGTAAAAGGGGTAACCATAAAACTTAGAATTTTTTCTAAGTTAAAAATAAAGTGGCAAGGGTACCAACTTTGGAGGACCATAACTCCTAAACCACAAGGCCATTTTTTCTCATCCAAAGATGTATTTGTAGCCCTCATTATCACCTACAAAAACTTCAACTACAAGTCATTCCAATTCATTAAGGATTTTGAGTTATGGAGTGATCAAAGTGGCTGAAAAGTGAAAATGTTACTTTTTCCAACACTTAGTGAAATTTTCACTAAGTCAGAATTTGCCTTCACTTTTTGCCAAATGTAGGGGGATTTTTCACTTGGAATCAAAAGAGATCAAAACCAAACTTGTTCAAACAGTTGTTGTATCATGTAAGAGCTTTCCAAAATGGCAAAGAACATTGCCAAATTCAACCTACATCATGAGATACAACATTGGCAAGTTGCCTTGCTGAAATCTGTCAAAGCAAGGCAGAATTTGCATTTTGGCTCGATTTACCAAAATCAGCCAATTTCAATAGTTCCTATCCACTTGGACACCTCAGAGGATTGAACCCAAAGGGGACAATCACTGAGCCAAGCCTCCAAGGTCCAAGGAACAAAGAATAGCATGTTGAACCTAGAGTTGCCAAAATAGGGACAAGACTTCAAATTTGGAATGAGGCATTCAATGGAACCATCAAGGTGGTATGGACTGAGCCATTCTCATCCGAAATCAGTCAAGACTTATCCAAGACCAAGGGGACCAAAGCTCTGTGCCCTAACCTCTAGTCAATGGCTAGAGGAGACTTTCATTTCCATTGGCCAACATTGAGGAAACCTACTTACCAGCTGCCATGCACTATTCCTTGCAAAACAAACTTGCTCTACTATAAATAGAGCTCAATTATGGTCAGTTTGAGTACACCAAATCCATCTAACAGATGCTTTCCTCAAAATCTCTTTCTCTTGGCAAAAATGCCTTTCTTAGCAAGGTAGCTATCGGGTTTTGAGTTTGAGAGGAATTCTGCACAAACCAATCACTCACACACCTCACATACATCACATATGAGCTGATCAAACACTCACATAACTTCTGAAACATCAAAATCTCAAAATCACTTGCCATCCACACAAGTTTGAAGTGAAGTTGCAGCTGAGGTGCCATAAACTGATCCAGTCCATTTCAATTCAATCCAAGTGTTCAAACACACTCCATATGGTGTAGGGAAGCTGTCCAGATCATCACCACTCATCTGTAACACCTCCAACTCAAAATCACATCTGCTCTTGCTGTCACGACTTGGAGGTAAGCACATACTTGGTCATCTCTCAATCTATGCATATTTCCTCGCACAATAATTTGGCCATATGTTCATAATCATGCATGGAATGTTTTCCCTCAATTAATTGCATTGTTTGAATCGTGTATCAAAAATCCTAGCCTTCATGCAGAAATTAGGGTTCTTGAGGTTTCTTCGTGATTTCTTGTTGTATGTTTAATTTAAATGAAATTAAAGTACATAGACATGATCGTGAGGTTGAGACGAGCATAATGATATGTGGATTGCATGTTATGATTACGTATTCATGGAGATTGGATAGAAAACGCAAATCTGAGAAACCAAGAACACGCGCGTGTTCTTCAGCCTGTTCTTGGCGCCATTTTTCATATATTCAAATATTTGAATTTTGTAATTTTGTTTAATTGATTCAAAAATTAATTTCTCTCTGAGTTTTAATGATTTTGAGTTGATTCTTTTTTTAATAATTCACAAAAATGTTAAAATATTTTATTTTATCAAAAAATCCCAAAAATATTATTTATTTCATATAATTGATATTTTTGTAAAGAATTAATATTTTGATTGTTTTTGGCATTTTAAATATTTTTTCTACATTGATTTTGCAACTTTTAATGCTTTCTAATTATTTTGTAGGTCAATACTTAATTTTTGAAGCATTAATCCAAGATCACAATTTGTTTTCCATGTGTTAAACAATTTTTGATCATTTTAATTGAATTTTTATTCAATTAAATACATTTTGAAAACAAATTAGGGTTTTGGATTAATTCAACCCTCAAAAATCATTTTCAAAACACTTTGGGCCCCTATTAGAGTGTAAGACCCAATCCTTTTTTTGACCAAATCATCTTTGGGCCTCACTTATTGTATAAGTCCCGATACCGTCAAAAAACAAACGGCGCGATCGTCGCCTTTTCAAAAATCATCTGGGCCTACCCTCGAGTAGTAAGACCCATTTATTCATCTCAAAACTCTTTGGGCCTCTTGAGAGAGTGTAAGACCCATCCCCCCTTGTACAAAAACTTTTTGGGCCTCACTCATTGTATAAGTCCCTCTGTACAAGTAAACGGCGCGATCGTCGCCCGTTTAAAAATAAAAACCATCTGGGCCTACCCTCGAGTAGTAAGACCCATTTCTCTTTTCTTTAAACCTTTTGGGCCTCTTGAGAGAGTGTAAGACCCATCCCTTTGTACAGAAAACCTTTTTGGGCCCCAGTCACTTGTATAAGTCCCTCTGTACAAATTCAACAGTGTGCTCACTGATAAAACCCTGGGCCTCTCCTTGAGCTGTAAGCCCCAGATCTTTCTTTTTCAAAGCACTTTCTCCTTTGATTTTGAATATACTGTTGTTTTTAATCTTTCTTTGTTGAACAACTAACCAAACAGCATGGAAGCACTACAACCGAGTAAGTGGTTATCGCTTTCATTTACTGCTTTCATATTATAAACTGTATTGTGGGGCTGCTCACTGTAAGTCTCCTTTCATAAACTCATATCTACTGCGTAATAATAGTATAGATATTTCGAGTTTCCCCGGCAACTACGTCTAGAACTAGGTGACGCCGTTTCACTTATTCGTAGAAATAGACGCCTAGATCCCCAATAGGAACACCAGATACAGTCTTCTCTTCGGTTGTCCTCCTTAGGAATCGTCAAGAAGCTCTACTCCCCAAGATGAATGTATTCTCCGTGAATGGCATCTTTGAGTTTCTTCCAAATTCTCGAACTTTCCTGACTTGATCTATTCCTTGTGGATAGCTTGCCTTGAATGTCTCGGGGTTTGGGTACCCACTACGGTCATAATCTTGGACCTTAACTATGGAACCCTTTTTAAAAGTTAAAAGTCGCTGGATAGTAAACCTCGCACGTTTACCAGTGGTTTTTATCTTTAAAAGAGTTATCTCTCCTAATGGAAAGGAGATGATAGACCCACGGGCTTCTTAAAAGCATCGGCCTCCTCTTGGGCATTATTCAAGGACCCTACGGCTTCTTAGAAGTATTCACAGCCTCCTCTTAGGCTTCGTATAATGATCTCTTCCTCCGGGAATGATAGCCTCCTCTTGGGCTTCGTACAAGGACCCGTCGGCTTCTTAAAAGTTTCCAGCCTCCTCTTGGGCTTCGTACAAATTGTCCCGATGACCTCCTAGAGGTATAGGAACAGAACCTAGTCATCTTCATAGAACAGTCCTTTCATAGAGTCTACTACTGTTTCTCAAAGCATAGTACAAAAGGAAAAAAACTCTAGACACGGACAGTCTAACTTTCTTGAGTCTCAAAGACATTCTCAAGCACCCTTCGTTAAAATAGGAAGGAAACCCGCAGACTCGGACAGTCTCAATACCCTTTGGATTTCCCGTTTCCTCAAAGAGAAGGAAATATCCCTGATCCTCAAATTAAATCCCTGAGTACAGTGTTGCTCATATAAGAACTGATTTTCTCTTATTAAATCAGTATATTGGATCTGTCACTCAACTGAAACAGTTACAATAGCCTCCATCTCGGGCTTCGTACGAGATACCAAAATTCTCCCCAGTGGAGTCAAAACAACCTTTTCGCCTCTCTCTCGGGCTTTGTACGAGATACAAAAACACTCTATTACTGAGTATAAAATATTCTCCAACTGAGTCAACTCTTTGCTAGCCTCCTCTTAGGCTTTGTATAACGATATGCCCCACTGGGTCAAAAACTTTTAGCCTCTCTCTCGGGCTTTGTACGAGACACAAAATAGCCTCCTCTTAGGCTTTGTATAATGATTTTCCTAGCGGAAATTGGCCTCCTCTTAGGCTTTTGTATAAGAAAACCACTGGTTGATCCAATCGACCTTTTAGCATCAAAGTTGTGCCTTGTTCATAGTATACAAACATCAACAACTCCTTTCCCTCCATCTAATCGCTGTAAGCGGCAAGCCTCTGGATCATCTGCATCCATGCCACTGTCCCTCTTTTAGCATGAGAAATTCCTAAGGAAATATGGCATTTCTCTACACTGAGTTAAAGTCTTCTCCTTCAGGTTAAAACCCTTTCTTCGGAAATTATGGCATTGCTCGGATCCGCGTATCCCAGTTAAAGTAATTCTCCTTCTCCCTCTTTAGAGATGACAAATTCTCTCTAAAGTCGAGGTCTTTCAGCTTCACGTCTTGGGCTTTGAACAAGACACAAATAGACCTTTCAGCTTCACGTCTTGGGCTTCGAACAAGACACAAATCACCTTTCGCTTCACGTCTTGGGCTTTGAACAAGACACCAAAACACCCCTTTCCTCCCATAGATAGGAGGAACTACGAACGCTCTGATTTCCCTGTTTCGGTAAACGGGAATACGTAGGCATAAGATCGAAAGAAAAGATCTTAGCGAGCGCAATCAACAAAAAACCCAAATCCCATATCTCCATTAATCAAAAGCAGTATTTCAAAAGCACCAGTCCTAACATCCTAATCCTTGTTCCCCGCCAGAAACCTTTTGCCCAAGCCCTAGAAAGAAAGAAACCTGTATTGGCGAAATACGAATAACCAGTACAAAAGCCCCCCACATTGATAGCATCTGTAACCTAACAGACCGCTGTTTAAACTCAGTATGCAAGCAGGGTTAATTGGAGACATCTATTTCCCTTCCTTATTCAGCTCACAATAGGATAAAAAATGAATCGACCTGTAGTTTAAAGCTCAAACCGCAGAGAGCGACCAGCGCTTAAGAACCGCGTCCAAAATCGCTCGCTACAGAAAAGTGGAGCCCACCGTGGGGCCCGTTCCTTTCTTTCTACTTCTCTTGTGTGAAAAATTACACAAATGGCGAATCTGCTGGGGAGTCTCCTTTTCTGCCTTAGGGCATCATCCCCGTTTTCTACGTAAAATGGGAACTCTACCGAAGAGAAAGATTGACCTATGCTGGTCCATCTCTTAGGCAGGGAACCATAGATTGGGGCTTCCGCCGGGGAACCCATTTCTGTCAGGAACTTAAGAATCGTAGCTTTATAAGTCTAGGATGATTAGGACAAATATATATACTGCTTTTCCTAATTGCTATACGTGTTTATTTTTCTGCTACTGGGAATGCGTGTGATGCCGCATGTGGTGAAATTGAGTATACACTTAAGAAAAGCCAACCTTTTTCGTAGTGCGGAAGCTATCGGAAATAGTTGTTACGCAATACTACCCTCATTTGAGGCTGGTGATCTATTCTCGGTGAATGGCACTTACTCTAAGATTGCACACAACTCGTTGGCGATCCGCTTGTTGTCTGCCTTCCTGGGAAGAGCTGATGATAATGAGTACAGGTACAAAAATCACCCTAGTATAAACCTTTGGGGATGGGTAGAGCCTTGATTTCATGACAACGACCCTCTGACCCCATGTTTTTTCTATGTTTTTGTGTGCTGCATTCATGCATCCATTTAATAAAACATTAAAACATTCAAAAAAAACTTCTCTTCTAGTCTCTCTGTTTTTCAAATTAAACTAAGACTGTGATTGCAAATATCAGAGAAAAAGATTGCATTAATGGATTTCGGTAGAAGGAGAACCCACCAGTATACCTTCAAGGTTCCAAAACTAGGGGATTTGAGAAGGTTAGCAAGGATGATCGTTAACCCAGAGGCTTTCAGAGCCAAGCACGGTGGTTTGCTACCACTGTTAAGAGTCCATGTGATTAAGGGAATCATGGATGCGCTCATTCAGTTCTACGATCCGGTTTATCATTGTTTCACATTCCGGAATTACCAGCTATCACCAACGCTGGAGGAGTATTCTCATCTAACTGATTTACATATCACTGATCGAGCTCCATTTTCTGGACTGGAAGAAATTCCAAAGAATCAGACTGTTGCAATAGCAATTCATTTGGACGAGTCTGAGGTCAGGACTCACATGACCACTAAGGGTGGCATCCAAGGTTTGCCAGCCCAGTTCTTGACCAAGAAAGCTCTGTACTTTGCTAGTATAGGGAACGGGACTGCTTTTGAAAGCATCTTTGTCTTGCTCACCTACGGATTATTTTTGTTTCCCAACATCAATAACTTCGTCGATATCAACGCTATTAAGGTTTTTCTCATTGGAAACCCTGTGCCGACTTTGCTCGCAGATGCGTATCATTCTGTACACTTGGGAAATTTGTACAGCGGAGGGGAGATCACATGCTGTGTACCTTTGCTCTATAAATGGTTTATCTCGCACTTGCCCAAATCTGCTGCTTTTTGGGATTGCAAGAGTGTCTTACGTTGGTCGCAGAAGATCATGTCTCTCACCAATTCTGATATAGATTGGTGTAATAGGATTTATGAGGGAATCAGAATCATTGACTGTTGTGGAAACTTCCTCAGCGTACCCCTCATAGGAACTAAAGGAGGAATCAACTATCATTCGATATTAGTTCTTCGTCAATTTGGATACCCGATGAGACACATCCCACTGGGTGTTCATCTGGAAGGTCTTTTCTTCAAAGAAGGAGAAAGTGACAGAGCACTAAAGATGGAAATAGTGCAAGCTTGGAAACATGTTCATAAGAAAGGACGAGAGTCTCTGGGAAAACCGGACTGTGTCTCGGTGGAGCCTTATCTCCATTGGGTACAAACCAGAGCTCTCAAACTAAAAATTCCTTATCCTCGTTACGGAATTCTTCCGCCGAGGGAATCTGTCATGTACTTCATGACAGAAACTGAAAAGCTTCAGGTTACTCTCAACAAAGTTCAAAAGGAGAGAAGGTCTTGGAAGAACAAGTACCGTACCCTCGACGTAGAGTGTATCCAAATACAGCAATTACTGAAAGAGAAAGATGCTCTGATTGAAATTTTGGAGCAGCATGCTGTAGAGAATCAAGATGACCAAAGGAATTTGCTCACTCCTTTAACTTGGCAAAGGAATGACAACCCGACAACGGCCCAAGCGCCCCGCTCCAAGAAAAGGAAGATACCAGAATCAGCACCCGGTTTCTCTTCAGAAGAGGACTCGGGACCCATTAGTTTAGGTTTCTGTTTCTACACTTTGTAATCTACTGTATTTCCATTTCTGTAATCCTTTGGAATTCAATAAAAAGGGGTTTCCCCACTGTTTGATATTTGCAATCTAATTGTCGAAGTTTATTTTAATTAAACTAAAAAACAATTAATATAATCATTGCATTCATCATTCTCACATCGCGTATTCTTTTTCCCTACGAATCTCACGTTTGTGTCTCGATTCTAGAGTCAAACTGTCTCATTCGTATAATACTCGGGCCAATCGTCAGAAAAAGATGGATGATCTTGAGGAAGAAAACAGAGAGTTGAAAGAAGAGATCGACGCTCTGAGAGAGGATATGAGAAAGCTTCGTAACGACATGCAAGCCATGGCAGAAGCTCAGCTACAAAGAACTGTGATCTCAGAGATCACCTCAACGCCCATCATAGAAAAGTATGATCCTAGGTATCAGATGCCGAAAGATCGTCCTTTGGGCATGCCTGTTAACTATATCCCGGAAGGATATGTTCCGCCGATCACTGAATATCAGGGAATCGCAACAGAAGCCGCTGGGCCTGAAGGTTACAAACTTCGGGAAAGCAAAGATGCTAGGGGCACACTGAAGACTCCTGAAGGTTACAAACTTCGGGAGGCGCCAAGACTTACTGCCGTAGTCACGGTACCACCCCCTGTGTTGCACACTTTCCCGGAAGGACAGATTCCACAGACACCTTCTGGTAAGAAGGAAACTATGTTTGACAGAATGGATGAATTCCAGGAACAGTTCTTGGAAATGCAGAAAGAGCTGCAAGCCATTCGCGGTCAGGATCTATTTGGAAAGGACGCCGCAGACCTCTGCTTGGTCCTAAATGTGAAAGTCCCGCACAAGTTCCAAGTGCCCGACTTTGAAAAATACAAGGGTAACTCTTGCCCTCAAAGCCATCTGGTGATGTACGCTCGGCGGATGTCAGCCCAGACGGAGAATCAGGACCTGCTGATTCACTACTTTCAGGATAGTTTAACCGGTGCCGCACTCAAATGGTACATGGGTTTAAACCGTACTACGATCAGTACATTCAGAGATCTTGGTACTGCCTTCGTCCAACAATACAAGTACAATTTGGACATGGCACCCGACAGAGATCAACTCAGATCAATGTCGCAAAAGGACAAGGAAACCTTTAAGGAGTATGCTCAAAGGTGGCGTGAAATTGCCGCTCAAATTTGTCCACCTCTTGAGGAAAAAGAGATGACAAAGATCTTCTTAAAGACCTTAAGCTCATTTTACTATGACCGAATGGTCGCCAGTGCGCCCAGTGATTTCACTGAAATGGTCGGCATGGGTGTACGTCTTGAGGAAGCCGTCCGAGAAGGACGTTTGGTAAAAGACACTGGATCAACGAGCGGTACTAAAAAATACGGTAGTGCTCTCCCTAAGAGAAAAGAGCAAGATATTGGGAATATCTCTCTCGGAAAGCAAAGGCGACGTTACCAGCCAGTAGCAGCTGTTATTCCTGCTATCGACCCCGCGCCTGTTCCTATGTCTCAACCTCAGGTTGCGCAGAGCCAACCTGACCAACAAAGGACACAACAGCCTCTTCAGCAGGCTCGTCCTCCATATAACAACAACCGTACAACACGGCCACCAGGATTTGATCCTATACCCATAACGTACGCAGAGCTGTTTCCGTTACTGCTAGCCAAGGGGCACATCCAGATTAAGTCTCCTCTTACAGTACCGAAAAATCCGCCTTTTTGGTTTAAAGCGGATCAAACATGCCCTTATCATCAAGGAGGTTCAGGGCATAACATTGAGACTTGTCTCAATTTCAAATCCGACGTGCAAAAGCTTGTTAGAAGCGGGCTTTTATCTTTCAAAGATACGAACCCTAATGTTCTTACGAACCCGCTGCCTCAACACGAGAAAGCTGCAGTCAATCTGATTGAGAAAGAGACTAACAATGTCTATCAAATTCACGATGTACTCTTATTGGGGACCAATATGGTCAAGATGCATTGTAGACAGAGTGGATATGGCCATGTGCCACCTCATAACTATCACCAGTGTGATATCTGCTCTAAAGATAACCAAGGATGTTCGGTAGTGCAATCAGCTCTACAGGAACAGATGGATCTTGGATGGATCCAGGAGCACCGAGTTCGTGGAGTTAACATGGTCTCTACGAATTCTAACGTCATTCAAAACCATGATATCCGTGCGATGAATGTCAACTTGGTGGCGATGCACTCAAGGCAAAGCCAGTATCATAATCTGCCGCGGCACGATTACGGTTCCTGTCTGATTTGCTCGGTAAACAAACAGGGATGCCCTTTCATACAAGAGGCCCTCCAGCGTCAGATGGATCTTGGATGGATCCAAGACTACCATGATAGGAACTCCTATCAAATCAATATGGTTCAGGTCTTCGACATCCGCGTGATGAATACTAATCTGGTAGAGTTACATGCTGAGCAGGTCCGACTCGGATTCTTAATATCACGTGATTACCAAAGCTGTAAAGCGGGTTGCGAAAACGATCGAGGTTGTACCCTTGTCCAGGAGGCACTTCAGCACTTGTTAAATCACTGGTGGATGCTAATCTATATGGACGAAGATACTCAACAGATTAGTATTAATAACAGGAATCTTACTCGTCGTCAAAGTCAGGATGTCCGATCAATGGAAGGTAACCTAGTGAGGTTACATTGCATTCAAAGTGGGCGTGGCCAGGTGCCACCACACAACTATGACAGTTGTAGCGTCTTTTCGGAAAGTAACCAAGGGTGTTACCTTGTGAGAGCAGCTCTTCAGGGTCAGATCGATCATGGAGAAATTCATCCATATCCAGGTTCAGGACCTATCATTTGGTCGCCGAACTACCTTGCCGATCAAGTTGAGGATGTTGTCACGATCTCTGGTCATCACCAGATCAGGGATGTTTTTGCCATCGTCCCTCTACTTGACGAATCTAAAGTTCCCAACCAGGAACGGATCGAGGTTACTTATGATGGTCAAAAAAAATCAGAAGGTTCCCATAGTCATCTATCTGCCGGGGCCACTACCGTATGAATCAGCTAAGGCAATCCCTTACAAATACGGTGCAACAACAATCGAGAATGGAAAGGAAATTCCATTACCCTCCGTCGTGAATATTGCAGACATCAGTCGTGTAACACGGAGCGGTCGAATCTTCAACCGAGGGGTTGGAGAATCCAACAAAGAAAAGGAACTTCAGGCGGAAATTCCTGTTCCACCAGTTAGTCAATCTGGTAATCCTGACTTTTCAAAAGACAAAGATGAGATGCTAAAGCTCATCCAAAGGAGTGAATATAACATTGTTGATCAACTGTTACAGACTCCCTCAAAGATCTCAGTATTATCACTGTTACTCAGTTCAGAAGCACACAGAGAGGCTCTACAGAAAGTCTTGGAGCAAGCCTTTGTGGAACAGGATGTAACAATCAGACAATTCGATAGCATTGTCTCTAACATCACTTCCTGCAATAATTTTGGATTTAGTGATGAGGAATTACCTGAAGAGGGTCGCCGTCATAACATGGCGCTCAATATCACAGTTAACTGCCAGGGCGATGCTTTAGCCAACGTACTGGTAGACACAGGGTCAGCCCTGAATGTTATGCCGAAGTCCACCTTGATGCAATTATCATTCAAGGGCCCTCCGATGAGAGTCAGCGAGGTCGTCGTCAAAGCATTCGACGGATCCAGAAAAACAGTTATCGGCGAAGTGGATCTTCCCATAACTATTGGTCCTCACACTTTCCAAATCACTTTCCAGGTCATGGACATCCGGGCAACATACAGTTGTTTATTAGGAAGACCTTGGATACATCAGGCAGGAGCGGTCACTTCGACCCTCCACCAAAAGCTAAAGTTCGTTAAGAACGATCAACTTGTCACGGTTTGTGGGGAACAAGCCTTGCTTGTGAGTAACTTATCATCATCTGCTTGTGTAGAACCCGAGGAGGTTATTGGAACTCAGTTCCAAGCACTATCGGTGAGCAAGAACGATCAATTCAAAGAAGGAACTTCAATTTCTTCATACAAAGATGCTATCAAAGCGGTCGAGAGTACCGATACGACAGGATGGGGACGGCTTGTCATTCCTATTGACAATAAAACAAAGAAGGGTCTTGGTTTTTCTGCAACCTGTACCCAGACAGCCGCCAACGATGAAAGTCTTCATCCCCTTCAAAACTTCTTCCACAGTCGAGGTTTTCTTCACCCAGTGTCTCAGACAGTTCATGCTATCAATGAGGAAGATTCCTCTGACACAGATGGAGAATGGAAGTTCTACCTTAACAAGGACGGCTATATGTCTCAGGAAGAGGTGCCTATGCCTTTTTGCTTTCCTACAGAAAGTCTGAGATTTATACCAAGATCAGATGTCAAAATGATCTACGGGGATTGTGATCCGGAAGGATGCCATGCTCCGCCAAATTCATTAGAGGAAGACACTCTGATGAAAGAAAACTTTGATCACAGTTACTATGGCCCGATGGATGGCCTGCCAATGTGGCAGCCTTACCCAGGAAACTTGGGGCAAGAAAGTCAGCCGAGCAATGAAAATCAGTTGACCATCATTGAACAGAATACCTGTGTCCCCGTCATGTCATGGGATCAACACTCAGGTCATTCGGAAACTACTCAACATGAAGATGAATTCGCAACGTTTGCAGGACTAGAATTCATCAACTATGCTTTTCCTGAGGTCAACGTCATCGAGAGAGATGACTTCTCCAGTTCCAAAGAAGTTTGGGACACTTTGGGACAACCAAGTGGAAAATACGACTTTATGGTCAAGTACACCGCTCCTGAAAGCTCTCGTATCAGGCTCAAAGATATCCAGCCAACTGGATGGGGAGATACAACTGAGAGCACAAATGCTATGCAAAATGCAACAGAGGAATCCTCCTACGACAATTCTGCTTGGGAGACAGATTCCAATGACCCTGCTCCACCAGAAATCAGCGTCATTTCTGAAGACAAATCAAGGAAGGTGCCAGACTTTGTGATTCACCGAGGAGTTCGCCTCCAATGGGTTGCTGTCGAGGTTCCGAAGGTCGTTCGTCAGTCAAAGTAATTGCCATCTTTAACCTTTCACCCTGCCCAGGTGAAACGGATGTTTTGATAGGGCTCGCTTTCTGTAAATTTCCCTCTTCGCTTTTCCCAAAGCGACAGAGTTTTGTTTTATAGGGCTGTAGTTTCAAGATTCGACTTGTTCATTAATAAAATAACGTCGTTCTATAATTTCCGCATTAATTGCTGTTTTCTCTTTTTACTTTTTCAGAAAATGGTAATCCTAAGAAAAACATTCAATAATAAAAACAAGCAGTAAAATCAAAACACTGCACACACTTGCATTTTCTCTATCTCTTTTAAACACGAATCATCACGTCATGCAGATTGCTTGTTTTAAACCCCGTTGAAACATACGATCCGATGCCTTCTTCCAACTTTGAGTTCCCGGTATTCGAGGCTGAAGAAGAAAATGACAACGAAATTCCAGAAGAGATCTCCCGACTACTCAGACAAGAGGAAAGGTCCATTGAACCTCACAAAGAACCGTTGGAAACGGTAAACTTGGGTTCAGAAAAAGAGAGAAAAGAAATCAGGATCGGAGCACTGCTCAGTCCAACTGCCAGAGGGGGTTTGATAAAGCTTCTCAAAGAATTCCCCGATGTATTCGCTTGGTCCTATCAGGATATGCCAGGGTTGGATGCCAGCATCGTGGAACATCACTTACCGTTGAGATCGGAATATCCGCCAGTAAAGCAAAGGTTGAGACGCACTCACCCGGACATGGCCATGAAAATCAAAGAGGAGGTACAGAAACAGATCGACGGGGGTTTCCTCGCTACATCTGAATATCCTCAATGGTTAACCAACATCGTACCCGTTCCCAAAAAGGACGGAAGGGTCAGAATGTGTGTTGATTACAGAGATTTGAACAAGGCAAGTCCAAAGGACGACTTTCCTTTACCACACATTGACATGCTGGTTGACAGCACAGCAAAGTTCAAAGTATTCTCCTTCATGGATGGATTCTCGGGCTATAACCAGATCAAAATCGCGCCGAAAGACATGGAGAAAACTTCGTTCATTACCCCATGGGGTACCTTTTGTTACAAGGTTTGTATATCCAAACGTTTGTAGATGGGAATGAGATTGTGTATGAGTCTGAGTGTCGAAGATGTTGATAGGATGACGATGTGATGTTGTATATCCAAGCATAAGTGTGTTGTGGTTGTTACTACGGTGAAAGTTGATGTGCCTAGATATTGTTGAAGTGGTTGTTAGTTATTAATGATTTTGTCGTGAAGATGTTGAATGATTAGCAAGTGAGTTTGGATTTAAATCGTATTGAGTTTTGTTATGTCGGAAAGTAATGATCGAAGTGTTGCAAAATGCGACTTGAGGATCCGGGAGTTGGATGCGGAATTTGCGTTAAGAGTAGTAGTATCGAGGAGATTTTCGAGGACGAAAATATTCTAAGTGGGGGAGAGTTGTAACGCCCAAATATTTAATTATTTATTTAATTGGATATTTATTTAATTGTTGTGAATTATTCGGTTGATTTTGGTGTTGCGGCGAATTAAGTCGCTAAGTCGGAATTTTTAAGTTGGTAAGTCGGAGAAATAATATTAGAAATAATATTAAAGTCGCGGAATAATATTAGTAGTAATATTATCGTAGTTGGAGTGTGTTCGGTTAAGTGGGCTTGGTCTCGTGTCGGAATTAGTAATTTAAGGGGTGTTTGCTTTAGGCCCAATAGATATTATAATTGAGTATTATTATTTTAATAAAACAAAGGAAACAAAAGAAATAGAAAGAGGGAAGTTAAGGTCATCAGTTAGTGGAAGTGGAAGAGAAAAGAAGAACGTGAAAGAAGAAGAAGTTGCGAGAGAGAAACCGCTGCCGGTGACGAATTTCCGGAACCCGATCGATCGTCGAGCTGCCTTCAATCCAAGGTAAAGGTGGGTTCGATTATTATAACTGGGTTATGATGATTGATATGTAGGGTTGGGTCTATATGGATTTCTACTATCTGTGTTGAATTTGTGGTGTTGATTCTGATAAACTTACAGTGGCCTTTGGTGAAATCGTGTTGAATATAAATTGTGTATATTACTGTTGTTGATATTGTGTTGCTTGGGATTTAATGGTTGGTGTATGGTGTGATTGGGTTATTGAATCGAAGCATGCATTTTTGTTAGAAAGTGAGGTAATCTGGGTAGAAAAAAAAATATAGCAGGTATGAATGTATGAAGGAAGCTGGGACCGGCGTCCTATGCCTTGAAAAGAAATATATATATATATATATATATGGGTGCTAGGGGGCGGACGTCTCATGAAAAGGAAAGGAACTTGAGGCGGGGGCCTCAAGAGGTGGGGGTGGGCGCCTCCAAGGGCTTTTTGGGTCTTTGGATTTTTTTTCCTTGGTGTGTGTGTGACATAAGTGTAGCATAGTATTAACCCATGTAAAACGGAATATATACTTTAATTCTTTTCATACTATTATTATTGCCATGTTTCTTAATGAATTAATTCTTTTATGAATTGCTTGAGAATAGGCTAGATTGGTGAGTTAGTTCATACGTGAGTCTGCCTGTTATGAATTAATTTCTTATTGCCATGTTCCTTGAATTCATACTAGTTGTGGCTAAATTAATAAAGCAACCTCACATTGTTAAATTCACAGGGAAGAAATGAATGTAGCAGGAAATAATATGTCCTCTAATTATTTATATACAGAAAACTAATATGTTCACTAGTGATTTAGGTAGCAGAAAATTAGCAGTTTTGGACAGAAACTTAACTAAGTAGCAGTGGTAATTTTGACAGCCACAGGATTAGTAGCAATGGTGTCCCAACAATAATTTGTGGTTAAACAAAGTTTGTTCAAGTAATATAGCAGAGTACTAGTTTAATTAATTTAGTAGCAGGTTAATAACAACTCATGACAGAAGCTTGGAATTAATCAGAAAACATAATTTGGTAATAAACTGGTAGTGGTAGCAGAAGTTAAAAACAGTGTAGTTTCAATCGGTTTAGCCGGTTTAGTCGGAAAATTTAGTTGCCCGGAATTTAACGAAAATTGTCGGGGTAAGTCGGGTAAATTAGTAGGTGACTTTTGTTGAATTGTTTTGTTGAAATTACATTGAAAAAAGTGGAATCTCAGGTACAGTTGGATAAGTGTATTGTCCCGATTTACGGGCAAAGTATTTAAGTTGCAGGTCTTATGACCAATGTTGTTTGAGTTGTGTTGTTGTTGATTAAGTTGTAGGTCGAATGACCAATGTTGTTTGAGTTGTGTTGTTGTTGATTAAGTTGTAGGTCGAATGACCGATGTTGGATTAAGTTGATGCTATTGATGCATGTTTGAGTTGTTGTTTCGTTGTTGTTGTTCTGGTTCTTCTTGTTGATGATGTAGTTGATTGTATGCCTTTGATAATTGTCGCATACATTGCATTCATGAGTCGGGGCTGTATGCTCACACCACGTTGGCCTTGATGGCATTGATTAAGTTGGCCTTGATGGCACCACGTTGAAGGCTTATGCCTTGTTGAAATGCCTCGATAACCTGGCATATGTTTAAGTTGGGAGTTTTACTCCGATGGTACCACATGCATGTGCATAGTTGCGTCACATTTTGAGTCGTTGTGAAGTTGCTGTTGTTATTGATTCATGGTTGTTGTGAAGTTGCTGTTGTTGTGAAGTTGTTGCTTGTTATAAGTTGTTGTTGCTATGTCTTGTTGCTTGAGATAAATTACTAATGTCGTGAGCTGATGTTAGATATGTTGTTATTACTATAATTTGCATCTTTTATATAAGTTGTTGATATATGTAGTTATTTGTTGTCAATACAAGTTGGGGTTGCTATTAAGTTGCTTATTTTTGGTTGTTGCATGACTGTCGTATAAAGCGGTGGAATTTATATGATTCTAATCTAGCATGTTAATTATCATATTTTGTTTATAATATTCGATATCTCACCCCTTCTGTAATGATGTTACCTATTATGGGTAACTGAGCAGGTACTCAAGAATAGCTGCAGAAGTTGAGGTATAATGTGAAGTCTTAGATGCTGTTAGCTCGAGTTGGTCTTGCTCTGATACGTAGCACTCGGGGGGGATGAACGATTGTTGTTTATTTGTTGTTATTGTCTTAGTAGTTGAATCTATAAATTGTTGTTATTAAAGAATTGTTGTTTCAAAGTTGTTTTGAGTTGGACATGAGGTTATGTCATTACAAGTTGAATTATGTGAAGTCGCTTATTAATAAAAGATGTTTTGTTTTCAAAAGGATAATTCAGGTTGTTATCAGTTCATCCGAATCAGTGTTATGTATCTGAATTATTTGTGATTAATATGAAGTTGTTTTCTGTTGAAAATGTGACATCCTGTTTATGTTGAAGAATTTTTAAAATGAAAACTCTGATTTTATTACTTATCCGCCGGGTAGAAATGGGGTGTTACATTAGTGGTATCAGAGCAGGTCGGTCTGTCCGGCCAATGTTGTCTAATGTTGTTTGTCCCTTAGTACTCGACATGTGTGTGAAACACTGTCGGTACTTGTTTGTTAGTTTCTATTTGTTGTCTGCAGGTGTTGGTTTGAAACAAGTGGGGGAGAGGCTTGTCTCCCGGACGCGTTGTTAGTATGTAGAAGTTGGTTCAAGGTGATGTTGATAGCGAGGGTGCAAATGATGTTGGAGCGATGTTATTGCGGACCAGCGAGAGTTTGGACTCGCGAATCCGTATCAGTCAAGTTGGAGATGTGCATAGAGTCTGGACGGTGAATCGAGGATGATTGAAATTAAGGAATTATTCCGAATGGAATGATAAGTTGGTGGGTTAATTCGGTAAGTTGTATCTCTTGAGTATAGTTGGATTAAAGTTGAGTGATTTTCGTAGTTGGACGAAAAGGAGGATGTTGGTAGACCATGGAAGCAAGAGAGGGAAATGGAACTTATGTTCATCAACCTCAAATTCTGGTTTTTGTGATTTTGGAGCAGCTGTCAGTAAACGAGGTATAACTTTTGACTCGTGATTCGGATGGAAGCGGTTCTGGACTTTTTGGAAAGCTTACGAAATTCCCTACAGTTTGCATATAAGATTTGTCTTCAGGAAGTTTGTGAAGAGGGAGAAAAGTGCGTTTTAATGTTTGGGTCTGTTGCTGATTTTTTGGAAAATTCTGCATACGGAAATTCTGGACCAGTCCCGTTGTGTAGCTGATAACTTTTTACTCGTAAGTCGGATTTACGCGATTCTTGAAGTTCTGAAATCTACACAAAATTCTCTTCATTTTGGAATATGATTTTGTGATTGGGAGATCTGTATTGGAGGAGATATATATGGTTGAAGTTGAGCGACATTTGCTGAAAAAAATTTGGAAGGATGAAAACAAGTGTGGAATATTATTAAGAATAAAGTGTTGGTATCTGTAAGATGTGACTGTATCGGAGAATGCTTGGAGATGCAATTTATGTTGAATGAGGATGATTAAGATGATGATGCTAAGTAAAGGTAATGTTGAGAGAAATGCGAAAGTTGATTTGTGTTGCTAAGAATTTTCACCTTGGTTGAAAGTTGTAATTGGAACAAACTGAATTGGATCGTTCTCAATGTTGTAGCGACTTCGGTATTGGAAAAATATTTAAAGTCGTGTTGTACTATGAACGTGCATAAGAGGATGCGCAATGGATTTTGAACGTTTTTGTATCGTTGACGAAGTTGAAACTAAAGAAACTAAGAGTGGCATTGGTAAGCCTTAGAAAGTTGGCAGAGCATTAGGCTTACGGACTTTGGGCACAAGTTGAAGTACGCTATTGGGTTGGGTACTGATGATTTATTTCACCGTTATGGTTGTCGGCTGTCTATTGACAAATTGAGGAACTGATCACCCTTAATCTATTGTTGATAGTAGACAGAATCATAATTGATGGATAGATGTGTCGTGCCAACTAGTATAGTATGTACGTTGAATTGGTCGAAGTCAAGCCAAGTGCTTGAAGGTTGTTTTGCGGATACAAGTTCATATGTTAGAATATTAGTTGAATTTAAGGATGACAGCACGAAGCTGTGTTTGATTGATGAGTAGTATGGGGACTCACAGTCGAGTTCTAGATAACTTGAGTCGTTGTTTGTGATGAAGCGATTGGCTAGTATGCCTTAAGGTGTATGTATGGAGTATGAAGCGTATCTTCCATATTTGTTGGATGAGTTGGAACTGGTGTTTGTTGCAAATGTTTTGAGCTGTTGTAAAATCAGAGGAAGAACGCGTAGAATATTTGAAGGTTGAGTTGTGATTACTAAAAGAAGTTAAATTATAAGTTGATTGGTAAAAGTGGAGTTTTGGTTGGTAAAGATGATTGATCTTGTTGAATTTAAGTGGACTCAGGTGTCAAATGTTGTTGTAATGTTGTTATGCGCCTGAGGTGATTTGGGAACTATGTTGATAAAAGATAGTAAAGTTGTAATTTATGTGTGGTGTTAACGGGGAGATCCCGAAGAGTTAAGTCAAAAGTTTTGGTATTATGTCGATTTTGATGATTGGAAGTTGGAGGTCAACTGAGTAGAGTTAGTACCTTGAAAGTAATCAGAGTGCGCAACGAACACGTAGTGTATTGCGGTTGTTCAGACGTGAATTGTACCGATGTTGATATTTGGTTACGTTGATGTTGTGTTTAAGTTGGTATTCTTAAGTTGTTGTGTTCTGGTTCATAAACCGGAAAATTCTTAAGTTGGTTACTTCTTGTGTTGCGATGTTAGTTGTCAATTGCATCACTTGGGTAATATTCGCGTTGTTGTCGCCGTTGAGGTTAAGAACCGTTGTTCGTGCTATATGTAGAGTTGCCTTGCGAGGGCGAGATTTGATTACTCGGAAGAATTAAGTTGTTGGAATAGTCGTGTCAGAATAATGTGTTTCTCGTAAACTTCACGAAGTCTATAATGATGTTATTATGGTTGTTGGTGATGGGGAGTTGTGCGTATATTCGTGAATTAAGCTGTTAAGTCGACGTTATAATTTTGCTCTCTTTGTCATGATGTTGTTGTTGGTTGCTGTAAGTAAGAAGTAATATTTCATGATATGACGAAGTTGATTTTGTTGGCTATGTTGATGTCACTATAAGAGTGATACGACGATATGAAGTAGAGTTGTGGATATTTTGTTGATAATTGACAAACGTTTGTAGATGGGAATGAGATTGTGTATGAGTCTGAGTGTCGAAGATGTTGATAGGATGACGACGTGATGTTGATAGGATGACGATGTGATGTTGTATATCCAAGCATAAGTGTGTTGTGGTTGTTACTACGGTGAAAGTTGATGTGCCTAGATATTGTTGAAGTGGTTGTTAGTTATTAACGATTTTGTCGTGAAGATGTTGAATGATTAGCAAGTGAGTTTGGATTTAAATCGTATTGAGTTTTGTTATGTCGGAAAGTAATGATCGAAGTGTTGCAAAATGCGACTTGAGGATCCGGGAGTTGGATGCGGAATTTGCGTTAAGAGTAGTAATATCGAGGAGATTTTCGAGGACGAAAATATTCTAAGTGGGGGAGAGTTGTAACGCCCAAATATTTAATTATTTATTTAATTGGATATTTATTTAATTGTTGTGAATTATTCGGTTGATTTTGGTGTTGCGGCGAATTAAGTCGTTAAGTCGGAATTTTTAAGTTGGTAAGTCGGAGAAATAATATTAGAAATAATATTAAAGTCGCGGAATAATATTAGTAGTAATATTATCGTAGTTGGAGTGTGTTCGGTTAAGTGGGCTTGGTCTCGTGTCGGAATTAGTAATTTAAGGGGTGTTTGCTTTAGGCCCAATAGATATTATAATTGAGTATTATTATTTTAATAAAACAAAGGAAACAAAAGAAATAGAAAGAGGGAAGTTAAGGTCATCAGTTAGTGGAAGTGGAAGAGAAAAGAAGAACGTGAAAGAAGAAGAAGTTGCGAGAGAGAAACCGCTGCCGGTGACGAATTTCCGGAACCCGATCGATCGTCGAGCTGCCTTCAATCCAAGGTAAGGGTGGGTTTGATTATTATAACTGGGTTATGATGATTGATATGTAGGGTTGGGTCTATATGGATTTCTACTATCTGTGTTGAATTTGTGGTGTTGATTCTGATAAACTTACAGTGGCCTTTGGTGAAATCGTGTTGAATATAAATTGTGTATATTACTGTTGTTGATATTGTGTTGCTTGGGATTTAATGGTTGGTGTATGGTGTGATTGGGTTATTGAATCGAAGCATGCATTTTTGTTAGAAAGTGAGGTAATCTGGGTAGAAAAAAAAATATAGCAGGTATGAATGTATGAAGGAAGCTGGGACGGGCGTCCTATGCCTTGAAAAGAAAAATATATATATATATGGGTGCTAGGGGGCGGACGTCTCATGAAAAGGAAAGGAACTTGAGGCGGGGGCCTCAAGAGGTGGGGGTGGGCGCCTCCAAGGGCTTTTTGGGTCTTTGGATTTTTTTTTCCTTGGTGTGTGTGTGACATAAGTGTAGCATAGTATTAACCCATGTAAAACGGAATATATACTTTAATTCTTTTCATACTATTATTATTGCAATGTTTCTTAATGAATTAATTCTTTTATGAATTGCTTGAGAATAGGCTAGATTGGTGAGTTAGTTCATACGTGAGTCTGCCTGTTATGAATTAATTTCTTATTGCCATGTTCCTTGAATTCATACTAGTTGTGGCTAAATTAATAAAGCAACCTCACATTGTTAAATTCACAGGGAAGAAATGAATGTAGCAGGAAATAATATGTCCTCTAATTATTTATATACAGAAAACTAATATGTTCACTAGTGATTTAGGTAGCAGAAAATTAGCAGTTTTGGACAGAAACTTAACTAAGTAGCAGTGGTAATTTTGACAGCCACAGGATTAGTAGCAATGGTGTCCCAACAATAATTTGTGGTTAAACAAAGTTTGTTCAAGTAATATAGCAGAGTACTAGTTTAATTAATTTAGTAGCAGGTTAATAACAACTCATGACAGAAGCTTGGAATTAATCAGAAAACATAATTTGGTAATAAACTGGTAGTGGTAGCAGAAGTTAAAAACAGTGTAGTTTCAGTCGGTTTAGCCGGTTTAGTCGGAAAATTTAGTTGCCCGGAATTTAACGAAAATTGTCGGGGTAAGTCGGGTAAATTAGTAGGTGACTTTTGTTGAATTGTTTTGTTGAAATTACATTGAAAAAAGTGGAATCTCAGGTACAGTTGGATAAGTGTATTGTCCCGATTTACGGGCGAAGTATTTAAGTTGCAGGTCTTATGACCAATGTTGTTTGAGTTGTGTTGTTGTTGATTAAGTTGTAGGTCGAATGACCAATGTTGTTTGAGTTGTGTTGTTGTTGATTAAGTTGTAGGTCGAATGACCGATGTTGGATTAAGTTGATGCTATTGATGCATGTTTGAGTTGTTGTTTCGTTGTTGTTGTTCTGGTTCTTCTTGTTGATGATGTAGTTGATTGTATGCCTTTGATAATTGTCGCATACATTGCATTCATGAGTCGGGGCTGTATGCTCACACCACGTTGGCCTTGATGGCATTGATTAAGTTGACCTTGATGGCACCACGTTGAAGGCTTATGCCTTGTTGAAATGCCTCGATAACCTGGCATATGTTTAAGTTGGGAGTTTTACTCCGATGGTACCACATGCATGTGCATAGTTGCGTCACATTTTGAGTCGTTGTGAAGTTGCTGTTGTTCTTGATTCGTGGTTGTTGTGAAGTTGTTGTTGTTGTGAAGTTGTTGCTTGTTATAAGTTGTTGTTGCTATGTCTTGTTGCTTGAGATAAATTACTAATGTCGTGAGCTGATGTTAGATATGTTGTTATTACTATAATTTGCATCTTTTATATAAGTTGTTGGTATATGTAGTTATTTGTTGTCAATACAAGTTGGGGTTGCTATTAAGTTGCTTATTTCTGGTTGTTGCATGACTGTCGTATGAAGCGGTGGAATTTATATGATTCTAATCTAGCATGTTAATTATCATATTTTGTTTATAATATTCGATATCTCACCCCTTCTGTAATGATGTTACCTATTATGGGTAACTGAGCAGGTACTCAAGAATAGCTGCAGAAGTTGAGGTATAATGTGAAGTCTTAGATGCTGTTAGCTCGAGTTGGTCTTGCTCTGATACGTAGCACTCGGGGGGGGATGAACGATTGTTGTTTATTTGTTGTTATTGTCTTAGTAGTTGAATCTATAAATTGTTGTTATTAAAGAATTGTTGTTTCAAAGTTGTTTTGAGTTGGACATGAGGTTATGTCATTACAAGTTGAATTATGTGAAGTCGCTTATTAATAAAAGTTGTTTTGTTTTCAAAAGGATAATTCAGGTTGTTATCAGTTCATCTGAATTAGTGTTATGTATCTGAATTATTTGTGATTAATATGAAGTTGTTTTCTGTTGAAAATGTGACATCCTGTTTATGTTGAAGAATTTTTAAAATGAAAACTCTGATTTTATTACTTATCCGCCGGGTAGAAATGGGGTGTTACAGATCAAGTCTCAAGATCGACAGTGTCACCAAATTAGGGTTTTGGTCGACCAGGACCTCCAGATGGAAATTTTCATCTGGGCACAAGGCAATGATCCAAAACATGACCTAATATGCTTCATGGAACCTCATGAACCCATGCATTAGGTCAATTTTGCCTCAGGGATGCATTCATCAAAAATCAGGAATTAGGGTTTCTTGACCTAATTTACCCCTAAGTTGACTTTTGGGACAAACCATGAGCCATGACCTCAAGAGATGATTTGAGGGTCTCTAATATACCATATTGATCCATTTGGAACAATGGATTGATCCAAGAAGTTTGAGCAACAAGTCTCATTTTCATTTACACCACAATTAGGGTTTTAAGGGAAAAGTCAACTGTAACTTTGACTTTTGACCAGGACATGCTCCCAAACCCTAATACATGATTGAATATACCCTATGACACCCATGGAACATGTCCATCAATTTTGATTTAGGTCAAGGACATGATTTCCTGAAGAATTGCACAATTTGGAATTCATCTGATAAAAAGTCAACTGTGCACAAAAGTCAACTTTGACTTTTTGAGATTTTTCACCAAAATGGATTTTTAACCCTAAAATGATGTTAATGTATGATTTGAATCATCATTCATCAAGAAAAATCAAGAAAAGTGAGATAACTTGTAAAAGGGGTAACCATAAAACTTAGAATTTTTTCTAAGTTAAAAATAAAGTGGAAAGGGTACCAACTTTGGAGGACCATAACTCCTAAACCACAAGGCCATTTTTTCTCATCCAAAGATGTATTTGTAGCCTTCATTATCACCTACAAAAACTTCAACTACAAGTCATTCCAATTCATTAAGGATTTTGAGTTATGGAGTGATCAAAGTGGCTGAAAAGTGAAAATGTCACTTTTTCCAACACTTAGTGAAATTTTCACTAAGTCAGAATTTGCCTTCACTTTTTGCCAAATGTAGGGGGATTTTTCACTTGGAATCAAAAGAGATCAAAACCAAACTTGTTCAAACAGTTGTTGTATCATGTAAGAGCTTTCCAAAATGGCCAAGAACATTGCCAAATTCAACCTACATCATGAGATACAACATTGGCAAGTTGCCTTGCTGAAATCTGTCAAAGCAAGGCAGAATTTGCATTTTGGCTCGATTTGCCAAAATCAGCCAATTTCAATAGTTCCTATCCACTTGGACACCTCAGAGGATTGAACCCAAAGGGGACAATCACTGAGCCAAGCCTCCAAGGTCCAAGGAACAAAGAATAGCATGTTGAACCTAGAGTTGCCAAAATAGGGACAAGACTTCAAATTTGGAATGAGGCATTCAATGGAACCATCAAGGTGGCATGGACTGAGCCATTCTCATCTGAAATCAGTCAAGACTTATCCAAGACCAAGGGGACCAAAGCTCTGTGCCCTAACCTCTAGTCAATGGCTAGAGGAGACTTTCATTTCCATTGGCCAACATTGAGGAAACCTACTTACCAGCTGCCATGCACTATTCCTTGCAAAACAAACTTGCTCTACTATAAATAGAGCTCAATTGTGGTCAGTTTGAGTACACCAAAGCCATCTAACAGATGCTTTCCTCAAAATCTCTTTCTCTTGGCAAAAATGCCTTTCTTAGCAAGGTAGCTATCGGGTTTTGAGTTTGAGAGCAATTATGCACAAACCAATCACTCACACACCTCACATACATCACATATGAGCTGATCAAACACTCACATAACTTCTGAAACATCAAAATCTCAAAATCACTTGCCATCCACACAAGTTTGAAGTGAAGTTGCAGCTGAGGTGCCATAAACTGATCCAGTCCATTTCAATTCAATCCAAGTGTTCAAACACACTCCATATGGTGTAGGGAAGTTGTCCAGATCATCACCACTCATCTGTAACACCTCCAACTCAAAATCACATCTGCTCTTGCTGTCACGACTTGGAGGTAAGCACATACTTGGTCATCTCTCAATCTATGCATATTTCCTCGCACAATAATTTGGCCATATGTTCATAATCATGCATGGAATGTTTTCCCTCAATTAATTGCATTGTTTGAATCGTGTATCAAAAATCCTAGCCTTCATGCAGAAATTTGGGTTCTTGAGGTTTCTTCGTGATTTCTTGTTGTATGTTTAATTTAAATGAAATTAAAGTACATAGACATGATCGTGAGGTTGAGACGAGCATAATGATATGTGGATTGCATGTTATGATTACGTATTCATGGAGATTGGATAGAAAACGCAAATCTGAGAAACCAAGAACACGCGCGTGTTCTTCAGCCTGTTCTTGGCGCCATTTTTCATATATTCAAATATTTGAATTTTGTGATTTTGTTTAATTGATTCAAAAATTAATTTCTCTCTGAGTTTTAATGATTTTGAGTTGATTCTTTTTTTAATAATTCACAAAAATGTTAAAATATTTTATTTTATCAAAAAATCCCAAAAATATTATTTATTTCATATAATTGATATTTTTGTAAAGAATTAATATTTTGATTGTTTTTGGCATTTTAAATATTTTTTCTACATTGATTTTGCAACTTTTAATGCTTTCTAATTATTTTGTAGGTCAATACTTAATTTTTGAAGCATTAATCCAAGATCACAATTTGTTTTCCATGTGTTAAACAATTTTTGATCATTTTAATTGAATTTTTATTCAATTAAATACATTTTGAAAACAAATTAGGGTTTTGGATTAATTCAACCCTCAAAAATCATTTTCAAAACACTTTGGGCCTCTATTAGAGTGTAAGACCCAATCCTTTTTTTGACCAAATCATCTTTGGGCCTCACTTATTGTATAAGTCCCGATACCGTCAAAAAACAAACGGCGCGATCGTCGCCTTTTCAAAAATCATCTGGGCCTACCCTCGAGTAGTAAGACCCATTTATTCATCTCAAAACTCTTTGGGCCTCTTGAGAGAGTGTAAGACCCATCCCCCCTTGTACAAAAACTTTGTGGGCCTCACTCATTGTATAAGTCCCTCTGTACAAGTAAACGGCGCGATCGTCGCCCGTTTAAAAATAAAAACCATCTGGGCCTACCCTCGAGTAGTAAGACCCATTTCTCTTTTCTTTAAACCTTTTGGGCCTCTTGAGAGAGTGTAAGACCCATCCCTTTGTACAGAAAACCTTTTTGGGCCCCAGTCACTTGTATAAGTCCCTCTGTACAAATTCAACAGTGCGCTCACTGATAAAACCCTGGGCCTCTCCTTGAGCTGTAAGCCCCAGATCTTTCTTTTTCAAAGCACTTTCTCCTTTGATTTTGAATATACTGTTGTTTTTAATCTTTCTTTGTTGAACAACTAACCAAACAGCATGGAAGCACTACAACCGAGTAAGTGGTTATCGCTTTCATTTACTGCTTTCATATTATAAACTGTATTGTGGGGCTGCTCACTGTAAGTCTCCTTTCATAAACTCATATCTACTGCGTAATAATAGTATAGATATTTCGAGTTTCCCCGGCAACTACGTCTAGAACTAGGTGACGCCGTTTCACTTATTCGTAGAAATAGACGCCTAGATCCCCAATAGGAACACCAGATACAGTCTTCTCTTCGGTTGTCCTCCTTAGGAATCGTCAAGAAGCTCTACTCCCCAAGATGAATGTATTCTCCGTGAATGGCATCTTTGAGTTTCTTCCAAATTCTCGAACTTTCCTGACTTGATCTATTCCTTGTGGATAGCTTGCCTTGAATGTCTCGGGGTTTGGGTACCCACTACGGTCATAATCTTGGACCTTAACTAAGGAACCCTCTTTAAAAGTTAAAAGTCGCTGGATAGTAAACCTCGCACGTTTACCAGTGGTTTTTATCTTTAAAAGAGTTATCTCTCCTAATGGAAAGGAGATGATAGACCCACGGGCTTCTTAAAAGCATCGGCCTCCTCTTGGGCATTATTCAAGGACCCTACGGCTTCTTAGAAGTATTCACAGCCTCCTCTTAGGCTTCGTATAATGACCTCTTCCTCCGGGAATGATAGCCTCTTCTTGGGCTTCGTACAAGGACCCGTCGGCTTCTTAAAAGTTTCCAGCCTCCTCTTGGGCTTCGTACAAATTGTCCCGACGACCTCCTAGAGGTATAGGAACAGAACCTAGTCATCTTCATAGAACAGTCCTTTCATAGAGTATACTACTGTTTCTCAAAGCATAGTACAAAAGGAAAAAAACTCTAGACACGGACAGTCTAACTTTCTTGAGTCTCAAAGACATTCTCAAGCACCCTTCGTTAAAATAGGAAGGAAACCCGCAGACTCGGACAGTCTCAATACCCTTTGGATTTCCCGTTTCCTCAAAGAGAAGGAAATATCCCTGATCCTCAAATTAAATCCCTGAGTACAGTGTTGCTCATATAAGAACTGATTTTCTCTTTTTAAATCAGTATATTGGATCTGTCACTCAACTGAAACAGTACAATAGCCTCCATCTCGGGCTTCGTACGAGATACCAAAATTCTCCCCAGTGGAGTCAAAACAACCTTTTCGCCTCTCTCTCGGGCTTTGTACGAGATACAAAAACACTCTATTACTGAGTATAAAAGATTCTATAACTGAGTCAACTCTTTCCTAGCCTCATCTTAGGCTTTTTATAACGATATGCCCCACTGGGTCAAAAACTTTTAGCCTCTCTCTCGGGCTTTGTACGAGACACAAAATAGCCTCCTCTTAGGCTTTGTATAATGATTTTCCTAGCGGAAATTAGCCTCCTCTTAGGCTTTTGTATAAGAAAACCACTGGTTGATCCAATCGACCTTTTAGCATCAAAGTTGTGCTTTGTTCACAGTATACAAACATCAACAACTCCTTTCCCTCCATCTAATCGCTGTAAGCGGCAAGCCTCTGGATCATCTGCATCCATGCCACTGTCCCTCTTTTAGCATGAGAAATTCCTAAGGAAAGATGGCATTGCTCTACACTGAGTTAAAGTCTTCTCCTTCAGGTTAAAACCCTTTCTTCGAAAATTATAGCATTGCTCGGATCCGCGTATCCCAGTTAAAGTAATTCTCCTTCTCCCTCTTTAGAGATGACAAATTCTCTCTAAAGTCGAGGTCTTTCAGCTTCACGTCTTGGGCTTTGAACAAGACACAAATAGACCTTTCAGCTTCACGTCTTGGGCTTCGAACAAGACACAAATCACCTTTCACTTCACGTCTTGGGCTTTGAACAAGACACCAATCACCCCTTTCCTCCCATAGAATAGGAGGAACTACGAACGCTCTGATTTCCCTGTTTCGGTAAACGGGAATACGTAGGCATAAGATCGAAAGAAAAGATCTTAGCGAGCGCAATCAACAAAAAACCCAAATCCCATATCTCCATCAATCAAAAGCAGTATTTCAAAAGCACCAGTCCTAACATCCTAATCCTTGTTCCCCGCCAGAAACCTTTTGCCCAAGCCCTAGAAAGAAAGAAACCTGTATTGGCGAAATACGAATAACCAGTACAAAAGCCCCCCACATTGATAGCATCCGTAACCTAACAGACCGCTGTTTAAACTCAGTATGCAAGCAGGGTTAATTGGAGACATCTATTTCCCTTCCTTATTCAGCTCACAATAGGATAAAAATGAATCGACCTGTAGTTTAAAGCTCAAACCGCAGAGAGCGACCAGCGCTTAAGAACCGCGTCCAAAATCGCTCGCTACAAATACTCAACGGGATTCTATGCAACTTCACAATCACCTGAATATAAATCTCTACCTACTTCTGCAAAGGAAAACTGACATTAATCGGAATGAAATGTGCCGACTTCGTCAGTCTATCCATTACTACCCAAATAGAGTCATGCCCTCTCGGCGTATTAGGTAACCCTGTCACAAAATCCATAGAAATATTATCCCACTTCCACTCTGGAATATCTAACGGTTGCATCTTACCAGCAGGTTTCTGATGTTCCACTTTCGACTTCTGACAAGTCAAATAAGTAAACACAAACTGAGCCACATCGCGTTTCAATCTAGGCCACCAAAATATCTTCTTCAAGTCTTGATACATCTTCGTAACTCCTGGATGGATACTCAAACTACTCTGATGACCTTCTTCTAAAATCATTCTCTTCAACTCCGCATTATTAGGAATGCAAATCCTATCATGGAATCGCGACACACCTTGTTCGTCCACCCTGTACTCATTACCTTCTGCTTGGTTATCTCCAATCATCAAATCCACTAGCTTCACATCCAACTTCTGACTGTCTCTGATATTATTAAGAAATTAATTATTAATCGTCAGCATACCCAACATTACACTATGCGGTGTCTGTTCACAAACCAAACTCATATATCTGAACTGTTCGATTAATTCTAACTCTTTAACCATCATAGCAGATACGTGCAACGATTTTTGACTCAGAGCATCAGCCGCGACATTAGCTTTGTCGGGATGATAGTTCAAGCCAAAATCATAATCCTTCAAGAATTCTAACCATCTTCTTTGCCTCATATTCAATTCCTTCTGATCAAACAGATACCTCAAGCTCTTGTGATCACTATACACTTCAAATCTGGAACCATAGAGATAATGCCTCCAAATCTTCAATAAAAAAGCCACTGCGGCTAACTCCAAATCATGAGTCGGATAATTCCTCTCATGTACCCTCAACTGTCGTGAAGCATGAGCCACAACCTTACCATCCTGCATTAGCACACCTCCCAAACCCATCAAAGAAGCATCGCAATACACTATAAACGGTTCATTTGGTTCAGGTAGAACCAACACTAGAGTTGTGGTCAACCTCTTCTTCAGCTCAATGAAACTCTTTTCACAATGAACATCCCACACGAATGCCTTACCTTTGCACGTCAACTGAGTCAACGGAAGTGCCAACTTCGAAAACCCTTCAATAAATCATCGGTAATAACCAGCCAAACCCAAGAAACTTCTAATCTCGGTCATCGACTTCGGAGTCTCCCATTGTAGAACAGCGTCTACCTTGGATGGATCTACAACAATACCATCACCAGAAATAACATGACCAAGAAAACTTACTTCTCTCAACCAGAATTCATACTTAGACATACTTAGACAACTTGGCATAGAGTTTCTTCTCTTTCAACACTTGCAACACAATCTGCAAATGTTCAACATGCTTCTCTTCTGACTTAGAGTAGATTAGAATATCGTCAATAAAGACAACCACAAATTGATCTAAGTACTCATGAAAGATGCGATTCATATATTCCATGAATACACCAGGTGTATTAGTAACTCCGAATGGCATTACCACATACTCATAATGTCCATATCGAGTTCTGAAAGCCGTCTTCTAAATGTCTTCGTCTTTTACTCGTATCTGATGATAACATGACGTCAAATCAATCTTACTAAACACACGGGAACCCACTAATTGATCCATCAAGTCATCAATTCTCGAAAGTGGATATTTATTCTTAATCGTCACTTTATTCAGCTGTCTTTAATCAATACACAACCTCATACTACCATCATTTTTCTTTACCAACAACACTGGGGCTCCCCAAGGCGATACACTCGGTCTCACAAATTTCTTTGCTAAAAAGTCTTCCAGTTGCTTCTTCAGCTCTGAAAATTCTGACACCGACATCCTGTATGGTGCCATAGAGATATGTCTGGTACCAGGGACAAGATCAATAGCAAACTCTACTTCTCTCTCTGGTGGCACATCAGTAATGTCATCTTGAAACACTTCCGGGAATTCACGCACCACTTGCAATTCGTTAATCACTAAATTACTCTCCACTGACAAAGATGCAAACAATGCAAGCATCTGAACTTCTTCTTCCAAGAGCTCCTTCAACTCTCTAGCAGACAGAAAACCATCATCTCCCTCTTCTTCAAGAGTAAGAAATCGAATCGACTTGTTAAAACTGTTAATATGAACATGATTATACTCCAACCAGTTCATACCCAAAATCACATCGAGACCTACCAACGGTAAACAAATCAAATATACACCAAAGTCCTTACCATTGATTGATAATGGACAATTTAAATAGACCAAAGAAGTAGTCACCGATCCTTTAGCAGGGGTTTCGATAACCATATCTCCCTTCATAGGAGAAACAACAAAGCCTAGCCTTCTTACACAATCAGCAATAATAAAAGAGTGAGTAGCACCAGTATCAATAATAGCAATCAAAGGCGTATTATTAATATAACAAATACCTCTGATTAGTCTATCTTCACTAGAAGTCTGAGTTCCTGTCAAAGCGAACACCTTTCCTCCAATTGAAGCTTTCTTTGGCTTCTGACAACGAGTACTAATATGGCCCTGCTCTCCACAATTGTAGCAAGTCACCATATTAACCTTGCAATCAGCAATCAAATGTCTGGATTATCCACACTTGAAACACTTCTTCACGTCACTCGTGTACTCACTGATACGATGACCCAACTCACCACATCGGTAGCACTTCAGAGGAATAGGGGCACCTCCCCCACTTGGCTTCTTGCCATCAGCATACCTCTACTTACCTTTATTAGCAGGAGCTACATAAGGCTTCCCAGGATTCACCAGTTGTTTTCCTCTTCTCTCGGCCAGTCCCTTATAGTGACCCGATCAAGCCTTGCTATCTTCCTCAAATATCCTGCAACAATCCACTAAATCAGGAAACCTTCTTATCCGCTGATACCCAATTGCCTGTTTGATCTCAGGTCTCAACCCATTCTCAAACTTGACACACTTCGAGAATTCAGCTGTCGCCACACTGTAGTGAGGATAAAATTTAGCCAAATCTGATAATTTAGCAGCATACTCGGTAACCGTCATATTACCCTGCTTCAGTTCCAAAAACTCAATCTCTTTCTTTCCACGGACATCCTCGGGAAAATACTTCCTTAAGAGCTCTCTACTGAACACGGCCCAAGTAATTGCCTCACCTGCTGCTCCCAATACTTGACGAGTACTAACCCAGCAGTTATCAGCCTCCTCAGCCAACATATGAGTACCTAACCGCACCTTCTGTGCCTCAGGACATTCCATAACCCAGAAGTTTCTCTCAATCTCCTTGAGCCAAGTCTGCTCTCTATCCGGATCATATCTTCCCTTGAAAGTAGGCAGATTGTTCTTTCGAAACTCGTCATTCTCGTTAGCACGCGGCGGATTCTGTACTGCTTGAGCCATAGCTTGCAAGGCAACAGCAAGAGCAGCATCGTTCCTTCCAGCCATTCTAAATTTTGTCACGTGCCAACAACAGAACACAATGGATAAGGAAACGACACCAACACTAAACAACTCACACACGACAATGACTCGACAACTTGGTCGGACGGACCGACCTGCTCTGATACCACTTTGTAACACCCTAAACCCCCGCGTCATAATATTAATAAAATAATAAAACATCAGAGTCAATTCGAAACAACAAGGGCATTCAGGATGCTACTTCAACAAAAACCTACTCAAAAAATAGACATGTAACACTTAAATCATTTTTCAAAAATAACATTCTTTTAATCTGCAGCGAAAGAATAGTCATTTAACACCATAACCAAAATATTAGTTCAAATTCTTCAATTAACATCAACCAAATAAACAAAACAACTAAGCGTTCCAAAACCCCCGGTGTTACACATCAGAGCAGACGCTGACACAACAAGCAAAGTAGAAGACTTCATCTTCACTCACTATGACACCGCACTAATCCTGGTCACCTGCACGTTACCCACGTGGAGGCAACATTCAAACAGAAGGGGTGAGATTCTCAATCAATCAAAAGAATAAGATGATATAATATGCAAGTATAAATCATCAAGTAATTCACCCATATCATGACATTCAACAACAATCCCACACTTTAACACCACCACAGATAATCATTTAAAGCACAATGCAACACAACTATTAAGAGAAATGCAATGAGACACCCACTAGACTCAATGCATGTGGTACCATTTTCGATCCCTGTTTCATGATCACAATTCCCGTCGGAACGTTAATTAGTCACTCACACCCCATATAGGCACATGACGATCGTGATTGCTCATACCCCACATGGGCACACAATCACCTCAACAACAACAACATTGATTCCATCAAGGAATCCAGATAAACGCTCACACCCCACATGGGCACACGCCATCCCTCAACTCATGCATATGCTTATGCACCTTCAACGACAACATGCAACAATGACTAACGCAAACACATGGCATACCATTATTACATCACATCATCAATCAACAATCAACACGCATTTATCGAACATGCCTCATTATGCTCTACAACCACTACACACCTTTGCATCATTTAATCATGCATTTCATATTATCACATCAACATCAACCAAAACAAGCATATAATACTTCAATACATGCTCACGACATCACAGCAACAAAACAACATTTATACAATATAACATATACAATTTTCGCTAATTTCGGCTAATAAAATAATGTTTTTTCAGTCCCAGGCCACGCTAAGCGCGCCCACACCCGCGCTAAGCGCGCTAGTCATTGCCTCGAGGAGGCAAAATTCCTCCAGACCGCGCTAAGTGCCCTCTGCGATTTTGGCAGAAAAACCCTGCGATAACAGCATCTCCCAAATGCGATTTTCTGCACTCAAACTGATTTTTAACACACTTTTTCCATAGATTATGCCATTACAACCTATTTCTAACATATGCATTCCAACAACACAAATCAACTACACTAATCTCATCAATTCCAATCATGTAATTATGAATTCTCCTCAAAACCCCAATCAACCCACAAACAACATTCCTTTGGATTCAACCTAACCATTCTACCCACATACATGTATCATCAAACCCTTATGAGATAAAGAATTCCCACCCTTACCTTAAAGTGATGAGATTTCCTAACTTCAATGGATTCTCCCTTTCTTCCTCTTGCCCTAGTTCTTCTCCCTCTTTCACTTTTTCACGTGGAATGAGAATAATGAAATCTCACTCTCTAATTCTCTCATATACCCCAATTAATGAATCACCTTATTTACCCTCACTTAACCCTCACATAATTACCATAAGGCCCTTCCACTCACTACACCTCTTAATTTATTTTATTTATTCTATTATGTCAATATTATCACTCAACTAATGTGATAAGCTAGTCACAATCATTCAATTAAAATAATCTAATTAACCTTACTCAACACACCGCTAATCTCTACGTTATTAGCCTTACACCCCTACTACCCTCAAGACTTACTTCTTAAGGCTACTACCCTTCACCACGGGTACACAACCACAACGAAGGCACAACAACACATAATTGATCACAACAACATATAATTATTCACAAATAATAATAAAGGAAAATTGGGCGTTACACCATTCTTCAGAAATCAAACTAGTTTTAGTATATATTATACATTTGCCACTATATATTTGAATTGGCATTGCGCCCTAGTGGTTGATCAGCTGGATTTATGTGTGTAGCGAGCAAAGGGTCTGGGGTTCGAATCCCCCTCGCCCCAAACCTTTTGGAATTTCCACGTAATAATAAAATAAATAAAAAATAAAAAAAAACCAACTAATCGTCCACGTAATAAATAATAATAATAATAAATTAAAAAAAATTGCCACGTCACATATTCTGTTGACTGGATTTCAAGAGGGGTCAAAACAGTGGAATCTTCGAATGTCAGAGGGGGAATCTAAACCTTTTTTTTTACAGGGGGTATTTCAAACCTCGGCCATATGGCAAGGGGCAAAAGAACAATTAACCCTTTTTTATTTAATTTCCTTTGAAATTTATATCTTTTAAATTCAAGATTAGGGTTTCCTCTAAATTTTGATTTTTCAAACATTTTTCAAACACTTTTGGGCCTCTAATAGAGTGTAAGACCCAACCCCCTTGTACATAAAATAATTTGGGCCTCAGTCATTGTATAAGTCCCGATACGATTTTAAAAAATCTCGGCATGATCGTCGTTTTCAAACAATTTTAACCTGGGCCTCCCCTTGTGTTGTAAGTCTCATTTTTCTTATTTTTTTTTAACTTTTGGGCCTCTAATAGAGTGTAAGACCCATCTCTTTTGTACATAAACCATTTTTGGGATTCAGTCATTATATAAGTCCCGATACGATTTTCAAAAACAACGGTAATATCACTGTTATTCTTGGGCCTCTCCTTGAGTTGTAAGCCCCATCTCTTGTACAAAAATAAACTTTGGGCCTCTAATAGAGTGTAAGACCCAACCTCTTCTGTAAATACAATAATTTGGGCCTCAGTCATTGTATAAGACCCCGATACAATTTTCAAAATAAACAGTGCGATCGTTGTTTTTCATTTGGGCCTCTCCTTTAGTTGTAAGCCTCATCTCTTGTACAAAAATAAACTTTGGGCCTCTAATAGAGTGTAAGGCCCAACCTTTTTGTAAATACAATAATTTGGGCCTCAGTCATCGTATAAGTCCTGATACAATTTTCAGAACAACGGTGCGATCACTGTTATTTTTGGGCTTCTCCTTGAGTATAAGCCCCAATCTTTTTTTTTCAAAACAACTTCCCTTTTTGATTTAGATTCAAATTCATAGTTGTTATCAAAACTTTCTTTAATTTCTTGAAGAACTAACCATACAGCTGTAACAATGGAAGCTTACTCACCTGTAAGTTCTAACAGCTTTCTTTTACATACTTGTTTATAATGCTGGAAGCTTGCTCACCTGTAAGTCCTACTACACTCTTCAACATACTTGTTATATATATATATATATATATATATATATATATATATGCCTGTATATTATCTGCTTAGAGTTTTCCCCAGCAATTAGGTCTAGGATTAGATCTAACCAGTAGTCACTCTTTCAACACAGTCAAAACTAGTTCCCCATAGGAAATTCTAGATACAGTCTTGCGTCCTCTTGGGCTTATACAATATGGAATAGAGAAATGCATTATTCCCGGTGAAACTTTTCTCAAGACTGTCACTATTAGAAATTTGTCTAAGAAATTCATTTCCCCCGGAGAGGATTAATTCCCAGTGAAACCTCTCTTGAATTTCTTCAAACCCTAGAACTGTTCACTAAAGAAAGGATTAATTCTCGGTGAAACCTTTCTTGAACTTTTCTTAGGTTTGGACCCACAGGCTTCCTAAAAGCATCCCCAGCCTCCTCTTGGGCTTTGTACAAGGACCCTCAGGCTTCTTAGAAGTTCTCATGCCTTCTCTTGGGCTTAGTACAGGACCCAAAGACCTCTTACAGGTATAGGACAGAACCTAGTCATCTTTTGTTAGAGCAGTCTTCCAAAGAGTCAAAACATCAAACCAATTTAGGGTTGATTCTCATCCCTTAAAACACCAGCCTCCTCTTAGGCATCATACAAAGACAAACCTTTTCATACCAATAGACTTGGACAGTCTCACCTCCTTTTGGATCTCAAAGAAACCCTCAAGTTTCCTAAGCACAGGAAAAACCCTGATCAATTCCCAACAGAGTTAAGACCTCCACAGGTTTCAAAACTCAATCTTTAAACCCTCATTCTAAATCCCCCATCCAGGGTCAAATTACCACCAATAAACCCTCAATCAGAACCTCAAGGCATCTGATATTCCATCTCTTCTGTAATCCTCAGCAAGAGTTGATGCCCCACTTTGGACATGCCTTTGGATCTCACTAATCCTCAGCAGAAGCTGGCCTCCTCTTAGGCTTTATATAAGAATTTCCCCAACCAGCCTCCTCTTAGGCTTTCTATAATGATCTTTCCTCAGCTGAGTTAGCCCCAATCTTGGGCTTTATATAAAACATATCATATTCTCCAGCCGAGTCAATCCTTTCAGCCTCAATCTCGGGCTTTGTACAAGACACATATAAACTCTCTCCAAATGAGTCAAATCCTTCTAGCCTCCTCTTAGGCTTTGTATAATAATTTCCCTAAAGTAGAGTCAGTTTCTTCTTTTAGCCTCAATCTTGGGCTTTGTACAAGACACATACAAATATTCCCCAGTGGAGTCAATAACTCTCTTTTAGCCTCAATCTTGGGCTTCGTACAAGACACCAATAAAACTTCCCAGTGGAGTCAATTCTTTTAGTCTCAATCTTGGGCTTTGTACAAGACAGATAAAACCTCTCACTAGTAGAGTCAGTTTATTCTTTTAGCCTCAATCTTGGGCTTTGTATAAGACACATACAAATATTCCCCAGTGGAGTCAATAACTCTCTTTTAGCCTCAATCTTGGGCTTTGTACAAGACAGACAAGATATTTTCCCGGAAAAGTCAAATGTCCAGCCTCCTCTTAGGCTTTGTATAATGATATCCCCAAAAGAGTCAGTCCCTTTCAGCCTCAATCTTGGGCTTTGTACAAGACAGATATAAAACTCCTTAAATAAAGTCAACCTTTTAGCTTCAACCTTGGGCTTTGATCAAGTCACATAAAAACCAACATCCCCTCAGAGGAAATCAAAAATCTCTCTGTAGGAAGACATTTCTCTGTACATCACATATCAAAAAAACAGAAAATCAAAGCAAACTTTAATCCCAGATAACTGCTATAAGCGGCACACTTGTTGATTCAAATATCCAAGTTGTAGTCCATCTCTTATTCTGGTAAATCCCTTTCTTTCATCTAATTGTTGTAAGTGGCAAGCCTCTGGATTATTTACATCCAAGCCAATGTCCCTCTTTTAGCATGAAAGATTCCTAAGGAAAAATGGCATTGCTCAACACTGAGTTAAAGTTTCATCCTTCAGGATAAATCCCTCAAAAAGGAAATTATGGCATTGTTGGATTCTCATATCCCAGTTAAAGTAATTCTTCTTTATATCAGTCACCCAACAATTGTGATAAACAGACGAGATATCTCCCTTAGAGATGACAAATTCTCTCTCAGTCAAACCTTTTAGCTTCAATCTTGGGCTTTGAACAAGACACAAATAACCTTTAGCTTCAATCTTGGGCTTTGAACAAGACACAAATACTCCTTTAGCTTCAATCTTGGGCTTTGAACAAGACACAAATACTCTTTTAGCTTCAATCTTAGGCTTTGAACAAGACACTAAACATCGATAAGTAGGTAACAGACAAACAAAAACCTTACCAAAAACAACAAAAATACTCTCTCTCAAACATTCCCAAAGGAGAAACTTTCCCAATAAACAGACAAACATCAGTAAGTAGGTAACAGTAGAAAATTGCTAACGATCTATGGATAACCATATATATGATGGGTAATTGACAACTCTCCATTGTATAACCTGACCCCGGACCCCCCAATCTCTTAGCATTTGTTAAATAAAACATTTGTGTGCAAGGTTAGTTTTAGATAGCTTCCCTTTCCTTTCCAGCTTCATAGGATAAATAAAAAATCAGAAAGTAGCACCTAATTCCAATCATGGCGATAAGATGGTCGCGTCACCGACAAAAATCGCACGATACACTAATGATAATGTGTTTTTATTATTTTTCTAATTAACACATGCAATTTTATTCTTCTAATTATTTATATTTTTGTTGGTGTCACACTATTCTTGGAACCATTTCATAGAAATAAGGAGAGAAAGTGATTGTGAACTTGTGTTGGCTGTTGGGTTAGTGTTTGCTTATCTATGGATTCTTTTCCGTTTTCTACTGATGAAGAGATTCAAATGGGTGTTTATAATACGGTAAACATCACAATCAAACATGTTTTTCATTTTTAAAGTATTTAAAAACAAAAAATTGTTTTTAAAAATTTTATCAAACAAGGCCTAAGTGTTACTGCTTTCCGTTTTAAGATCTGGTTTGATAGACTTGAGTTTCAAGAATCATCAATGTTCTGAATGCATTGTCATGTTGACTATAGTAAATTATGTTTTGAGAAATTATCATTGTGACAACCTATACATAGTACCATATGCATTTATGAGGTTCGGTTTTTCACTGCAAACCCGTATAGCATCATGTAAATGCTCTTTGTGTGGTCGCTTAACAATATAGCTATATGCAATGAATATATTACTTCTCAAAATATCTAGAACTTGAACTATGCTTCTCCTCTCAACTTTTCAATTAACAGTAAATATTGATATATCAGTTTGAGGTTAGGTTGGGTATTTGAGGTTCTATAGGTTGGGTATTTGATAGTGAATTCTGTATTATACATATGTGGTTGGCACAATTGAATCACCAAATTAATGAATAATAATTTTTTCTGTTTTAGAGGTTAATTCATATATCATTTTTTAATGCAATGTCTATTGAAATATAATTAGTGATTTACTGTATGATTTTGATTTAATTCTTTAAAATTTAACGTCTATGAGTTAAATCCATTTATATATTTCTAATTAATAATGAACTGCATGCTTCGAAGTGTATGAATCTTCCTTTTGGTTTTGCCATTTACTTAAACTTTTTATTTCACAATTTCTTATTATTTACAATAATTTTATCAATTAAAATATATAATTTTTAAGACAATGGAAGAAAATATTATAATTTTTATTATACAAACACGTTATTAAATTTTCTAATTATACTATAAATAATTAATCAGAGATTTTAAGTTTGAATCCGTCCTAAATAAATAATCAATTAAATATTTAAAAAAAAAAAATTCACTGTCTATCATTTCGATGTTTAGTCTTTTTGAGTACATATAATACTCAATTTATAAAAAAAATTACTAAAAGTAATTAACATTCACTTTTTTGATTGTTTGACAATATATATATATATATATATATATATATATATATATATATATATATATATATATATATATATATATATATATATTTTTTTTTTTTTTTTTTTTTTTTTTTTTTTATTTTTTATTGATAACAAATTTTTTGACAATAATTATTAGGATTCAATTTTTTTATATTTTAATTATTAATGGAACTTATCATCTACTGCAAGTTTGCAATTAAGGTGACAGTTACATTCTACAAACCCGAGACATGTCTTCTTCCACTACTTGTTGATCCTGTCTTTTTCTTTTCTCCACCGTTTCAGATTTAAGCCCTCTCTACCATCATTCATTTGGTGAAGAAAAATGAAGGAAAGCATCCCCTCACAATATGGTAATTGCTTCTTCCTTTATTTTTACTTAATTTTTATTTTTAGTTTCAATTTTTCTGTTGTTTTTTTCTTTATTATTTTTTAATTGTTTTTTTCTCTATTGAATTCTAGATGCTCTTTTAATCTCTTTATATGCTGCTTTTCTCATGTACAATTAATCATGTTTATTTCATTTTAGTTGTTGGCGCTATTTTAATCGTCAGCCATACATTTATTTATTTCCTACTTCATATTTTATATATATATATATATATATATATATATATATATATATATATATATATATATATATATAATTCCTTATTTTGTAGTTTGTGTGTTTTTTTTAAATGGAAAATGAGAGCATCATAGTGAATTAAAAACCGGTGAGGTGAAATATATGTTCATTTATATGTTTATTTTTCTATATCTATACTTCTATACTACTATCTATACTTCTATAATAATATATAAAGGCAAAACATCCTTTTGGTTTAGCTCTTTTTTATTTCAAAATTATCCTTTGCTATTTTAAATGTTTATTTATTTAGTAATTTACCATTTCAATAACTACTTAGAAGTTGAAAGAAAAATGTAACTGCAATTCTCTCTCTCTCTCTTCACTATATAAAAGTGTATATGATTGATCTCTTTACAATAAGGCTCTGTTTGGAAAGATAGTTTTTGAGCTTATAGTTTATGTCTTATAGTTTATACGCTTATATGACAATAAAAGACCTGTTTGGTAACAGTCTTTTCATCACAAACTTATAGCGTATTTTATTGGCTTATAGCTTATTTTTCAGACGCTATTTTAAATAACATTAGCTTATACCTTATCATTTTTTCTTTCACTTTTACCCTTATTATTTTAACTAAAATTCATCAATATCCTTTATGATTTATTATAATTTAAAATAAAATAATCATTATTAAATATTTTTATGTCATTTTATTTTATCACCTAATTAAACCGCTAATTTTACCAAACACTTCAATTAGCTTATCAGCTATAAGTCATCATTCATCCGCTATAAGCTATAAGCTATCACTCACCAGCTATCAGTCATAAACTATAAGCAATCAGCTAACTTATCAGCCAACTGCTATTTTTACCAAACAGAACCTAAGTAAATTGCTACTCAAAACCAATGGTTACTAACCAAATTTTCAGAATATACATCTTTCTTTTTGGTAAAATATTCAGTAAAAATATTTCTATTGCATATTCTTCATTAAATAATTGCTTATATTTTTTTTTTCGTTTTATCTATACTTCTATACTAATATATAAAGGCAAAATATCTTTTTTTATTTCAAAATTATCCTTTGCTATTTTAAATGTTTATTTATTTAGTAATTTAGCATTTCAATAACTACTTAGAAGTTGAAAGAAAAATGTAACTGCAACTCTCTCTCTCTTCACAATATAAAAGTGTCTGTGATTGATCTCTTTACAATAAGTAAATTGTTACTCAAAACCAACGGTTACTAACCAAATTTTCAGAATATACATCTTTCTTTTTGGTAAAATATTCAGGAAAAATATTTCTATTGCATATTCTTCACTAAATAATTGCTTATATTATTTTTTGTTTTTTCTATACTTCTATACTTCTTCTATACTAATATATAAATGTAAAATATCCTTTTTTATTTCAAAATTATCCTTTGCTATTTTAAATGTTTATTTATTTAGTAATTTACCATTTTAATAACTACTTAGAAGTTGAAAGAAAAATGTGACTGCAACTCTCTCTCTCTCTCTCTCTCTCTCTCTCTCTCTCTCTCTCTCTCTCTCTCTCTCTCTCTCTCTCTCTCTCTCTCTCTCTCTCTCTCTCTCTCTCTCTCTCTCTCTCTCTCTCTCTTCACAATATAAAAGTGTTTGTGATTGATCTCTTTACAATAAGTAAATTGCTACTCAAAACCAACGGTTACTAACCAAATTTTCAAAATATACATCTTTCGTTTTTGTAAAATTTTCAGGAAAAATATTTCTATTGCATATTCTTCACTAAATAATTGCTTATATTTTTTTTTTCGTTTTTTCTATACTTCTATACTTACTAATATATAAAGGCAAAATATCCTTTTGGGGTAGCTCTTTTTTATTCCAAAATTATCTTTTACTATTTTAAATGTTTATTTATTTAGTAATTTACTATTTCAATAATTACGTAGAAGTTGAAAGAAAATGTTTATTTATTTAGTAATTTACCATTTCAATAACTACTTAGAAGTTGAAAGAAAAATGTAACTGCAACTCTCTCTCTTCACAATATAAAAGTACTTGTGATTGATCTCTTTACAATAAGTAAACTGCTACTCAAAACCAATGGTTACTAACCAAAGTTTCAGAATATACATCTTTCTTTTTGGTAAAATATTCGAGAAAGTGTTTCTATTGCATATTCTTCACTAAATAATTGCTTATATTTTTTTCCTTTTTTTTTGATAAAGTCTCTAATTGATTGTTGCGATGAAGATGATAGAATGATGACACTGGAAGGTAAATTTTCTATGATATGGTTCAGTATTAAAGATCATTAGTTACTAATAACAATAGTTAGTTCTCTATGATTATAAACTTTTAAAGGAAAGAAATAGTGTAGGGAGATGAGACTGATTCTTTAAAGTTTTAGACGTATGTTTCTTAACAAACTTACAGGTTTAACATCTTTTAGTTTATCAAGTGAAATTGGTCAGCAACAAAATCAGTAGTGGCAATTGAAAATATACAAACAAACAAAGAAACACAATGCCATCTTTTTTTTCCTTTAACACAATTCCCTCTAGAAAGAGAAACTCTTCTAACAACAGATGTGAACTACTTGCACCAATGAAACTCCCTAAACTCACTAGTGAAGCAAGTGAACTCATTGTTCCTTGCACATTTCCCACTAATATAAACATATTAAAACCCAAAAACACACAAAAACAAACAATAAATTCAACAATTCCTTATTATACAACTTACAAAAACTAAGATTTGAACCAACCCAGAAATGAAACTATCATGAAATTGAAGAAGACCATTTCTTAATACACCACCCTAGTTTCTTATACACCACGTGAAATTGTTTTTTTGCCCCCCAGTTCCGGATGTGCACATCCGGACGCACCGTTTCCTTAAAAAACGTTGCCTTGTTCCGGATGTGCAAATTCGGAATGACAAATTACGCGTATTCCGGATGTGCACATCCGGAAAAATGGATGAAACTTAAAAAGGTATAATAATAATATATTTATTTTAAGAAATAATAATAATATGTATTTTAAAAGAATAACGATCAACAGTAAAACATTACTTCTTTGACGTTATCCGAACTCCCAAATCTATCCTCGAAGATTGTAGGACAAATCAAGATCAACTGTAAAACATTACTTCTTTGACGTTATCCGAACTCCCAAATCTATCCTCGAAGGTTGTAGGACAAATCAAGATCAACAGTAAAACATTACTTCTTTGACGTTATCCAAGATTAATGACATTGAAACAGTATAATATATACATATACATCAATATACATCAGTATGTATCAATGTCATACTGATGTATATTGATGTATATGTATATATTATACTGTTTCAAAGTCATTTATCTTGGATAACGTCAAAGAAGTAATGTTTTACTGTTGATCTTGATTTGTCCTACAATCTTCGAACCTGGAAAATATAATCCTTTTAGGCTTAAACCCAGTTGATTTATAGAAAGCCACACGTCACTCCCTGAAAACCATAACGGTAAATAATAATGAGTTATTTATGCATTCAAACACTTTTCTTGTATCGTGTAAGTTAGTAACTACTCTCAATAACGAAAAGGGTTTAGCTCCGAAATATATTGAGTCCTAACTTTATCAGAATGCCGAAGACAACCATTATATTGACGGAGAGACTCCATCCCTAGAGTTTGTTATAACTTCTGATGACATTACTGCTACTGGTGCACCAGCCACATTACTTATTTTTAATAACGAAAAGGGTTTATCTCCGAAATATATTTAGTCCATCTGTAGTGTTGGACGATCAACAAAGAAAGATAACAGGAGCAGTGGTTACACTGGAGAGAAAGGATCAACAAAGTTTTCTATTGAAGAGATACGAATGTATATTAACTTGCGATGATATATTAACGTATGCGAGCAACCGACAAAACCGATTTTAAAAAAAAAAGTTATGCTATTTTCCGGATCTGCAGTTCCGGAAATTATACATGATAAAGCTATACTATGTTTCCGGATGTGCACATCCGGAAAACATCAGCGTTTTTTAAAAAAATGGTGCGTCCGGATGTGCACATCCGGAATCAGGGGGCAAAAACGAAATTTCACATGGTGTATAAGATACTAGGGTGGTGTATTAAGAAAAGGTCATTGAAGAATTAAAGGTACCTATGATATAAAGATACGAACTTTGTGTTTTAATTGAGGTGGAACATGCATAAGGGTTAATAGATATTGAAAAACACTGAACATCTTTAAGGTTGGATCAAAATAATTAACTTCCCATTTCTATTTAATCCAATTAAAAATTAGAGTTAGGATAAAGAAATTATAGATATTTAATTTCTCTCTCATTTAACCTAATCATCAGTAAACATTCATTTGTTTACTCAATTGCAAAAAATGCGATCTCGAAACACAACTAACTTTGTTCTCCACACTGAAATGTGAGGATTTAGTAGAAGCTATTTTTAGTTGCTTACGTCAAAATGGTCCATGCGAAATTTCATGCTCTTTCTTTACTCGTTTTGCAAAAAAAAAATATGACTTATAGTCAATTTATTTATTATTAATCACGTTTAAGTGTTTTCTAATAAGTGAATGATTTTTTTAAAAAAATATTGTTGGTTAAAACTGAATTGCATTATGTTTGAGTTGAACAAGATGATATGAATGTAATAATCATGTTTGGAGTGAACCTACAACTACAAATAAAGTGGATTAAGACATAAATGAAAAATATGCATGACATGCTTATGTTAGAATTAAGAGAGTAGGAATATCATAGTTTAACCATATTAATAATATATAATTTTGTACATAATTCAATAGAATAATCTTTTAAATTGACTCTATAAAATTAACCTATGATTATGCCTTTCAATTTAAGTGCCAAAGTTCTTTCAGTCTCTTCATCATGCTACTTTTCTCATGAATCATTAATCATGTTTTTGTCATTTCATTTTAGTTATTGGTGTTATCTCCTCATATGTGAGTCACCTTATTATTCATAAAGGTACATTCTATATTTTGCTTAATAGTAATGCTATATTTTTTATTTTAAGTTGGATGGTTTTTATTTTTAGAAAAATAAATGACGGTATGATGAAATATGTCTTTAAAAAAACACATCACTATAAATTCGTTAACTTTGTCCGACGTCTAAATAGTACTTTGACGAACTAGATAACCACAGTGTCTATTTCATTTTACTTCCCAAGTATAAATATTCTCATGAAAATAATTTTTCATAGTATATAGGTAATCTTATGCATTTCCACTTCGTTGTTTACCATTTATTTTCCATTGTAAGATTAAATGTTGGGTATAAAGCGTGGTAAGCAATCCCACAAAATGATCTTAGGCACACGACTGTAAACGTTCATACTTAAAATATACTTTATACCCTATATCTAAATGTGCATCACACCACAATATACCAGGAAATATATGACAGAGTTTCCATATGAATATCTGATCGTGAAGGCTGGATCAGATCCTGTAGAATCAGGCCGCCAAGTGCGTCAGGGATGTTGGTCGTATGGAGAGGAGGAGGGTGTACCTGCAAGACACTCCGACGCTCAACTGAGAAAGGGTCAGAGAAAAGGGGCAAGTACAAAGTATGAATTCTTAGGGTGAATATTGGATATCAGACCCTCTCAAGCGAGAGGGTTTATATAGAGCCCCCAGCGCGTGGCCAACGGTCCTATTTTCGGGGCGAAATAACTGTTTTCCCCAAAGAATATGTAACCGCCCAAACTAGCTGTTATGTCGGGCATAGGCGCAGTTTCGGGCACCTGCCATTTGTTGTTCGAGCAGTGAGGAAGCCGTGCGTAACGGGCATCGAAGCCAGGGAGGAACGTTGTATTCCTTGCCCGGTTGGACCTTTCTACCCCTCTGTGGATTGGACTTAGGCAATTTGGGCCGCTCTAGAGCAGAGGCGGATTGGGCCAATTTTAGCCATTGGTCCAGTCCAAAACAGGAGCCCCCCAAGTCGTTGCTCCCGAGCATGGGAGTGATGACTTAAGGACTGCTCATTCCTCTGGGGAGCCAGCATGGAGCTGTTATTTGTAGACGAGGGGGGTAGTCTCAAGGTGCTCGTGACCCTTTATATCCGTGAGATTTGTGGTCGTGACCTTGTTGCCCGGTATTCGGGGAGACTAAGAGTCAGACAGAATTGGAAACGATGGGACGCCACGTGTACCTAGAGCTCCGTGTAGCAGTTAATAGGCAATGATGGCTAGCGGATAGTCATGATGGCCTACGGGCGTGTGGTTGCACGTGCCCCTTTGTATAAAAAGGGGGGAAACCGTCTCATTCAAAACTTTTCCTTTCTGATTTCTCTCCGTCTCTTTCAGTTCTTGCCCGTCACCGTCTTCAGGCTTTTCGACCACCGTCGTCGGCTTCGATCAGCTTCTACCCTCTTCTAAAATCAAGTAAGTTTTCCGATCTGTAACTTGTTTTTACTCACTTTATTGTTAGTGGTAGATTGAATGCGGTTAGGGTTAGCTTTAGATGACAAAATAGGCGGATTTCTGGCGAGTGTTGGTGGTGGACGGTGGTTGTACCATTTTCCCGCCTCCAGCACTTCGCCGGAGTGTGTAGTATGTTCAGCGAGGAGGGTGGTCCACGGCGTAGTTGCGGTAGTTGTGCATGCGTGACCACCGTGTTTGTTCATCGTCTGGTAGAACGATGAGTTTTCTGGTAGAACGTTTCCAGATTTTGGTGAGGCTTTGCGGTTTCCGGTGGAGCTTCAAACGGAATCTGGGCATGAGTGCGGGGAGGCTCCTCGCAGGAGGATGATATGTTTTTAGCATCTCCACGCGGGGAGGTTTTAGCTTTTCTTTTGATGTCAGGGCTTAGGTCGGGGACGCTGTCCTCAGCCCTTCGCGCGCCCTTTCACTTGACTTAGCAGTGGAAGGGTGGATTTGATTTGCTGTCGAATTCATTGTCTTCTCTGCTTTTCAGGTGATCGTAATGGCGACGGGGCCAGACAGAGAGGTTATTCTGGACACGTCCGAGGAGGAAACCGGCTCTGAGGAAAATAGTAGCTCGACGGCTTCGAGCTCGGCGACCTCAATTTCCTCCAGCAATGTCGGGGAGGAAGAAGAGATGGATGCCGTAGAGGAAGATGTCGAAGGGTTCTCCGCGGAGGAGTGGGAGGTGTCCGAACCTTCCGAGCATATTTCTACGTTCGCAAAGTCTTTGGCGGACATCTTTACGGAGGTAGGACCAGAAGGGGAGTGGAAGGTGCACTTCCCTACTTTGAACGAGCGGGTCTGCACGGATTTCGGGGACCGCTTCACAATGTACTTAGATTTTGTTTGTGTTATCTCTTTTCCTCGTAGCTAGCATGCTCGTTTTTTAATTTGTGCAGGTGAGATGCCTCAGGCTCGCGATCGCGTGGTAAGGAATGATATGGCGAGGAATAAAGCTGGAGCAGGTCCTCCTAAATCTCGGCCTGCTGGTGCCCGTGCTCCTCCTCCTATTTAAACTGTCGCGGGGACCTCTTCTTCTCCCTCTCCTACTCTGCAGGGATCTCCTCTGTCCTTGACCGGGTGGGCGAAGCGGCCAAGGACATCAGACGCTGTGGACCTTACCCGGGTGCTGGAGAAAGGGAAGTTTGAGCTCCCTCCGTGTATACTTGACAGGCGGTTTTTCGAAGGTAACTCTTTGGTCGTCCCCCAGGCAGAATCCCTTTGCTTGGAAGGCATGGATCGCCCGAGCAAGAGGGCGCTGGTGGCCCAAGATGCTTCTGCCCTGGTCAGGATGCTGGAGATGGTTGATGTCTACGTAGAAGGGGACTCTGCACTTGAGTCCGAACTCAATGTTGCCCGGGCTTCTGAGGCGGCCCTCAAGGAGGAAGTTAAGAGTGACCGCGAGGCTCGGAGGAAGGCCGAAGAGGAGACGGCCAGGCTGAAGGAGGATGTCTCCAAGCTGGCGGCGGAGAAAAAGGCTGCCGAGAAGCTGAACAAAGAGTTGATGGCGGCCAGCGCCCCGGGTGCTGACGAGCCGGATGATGTAAAAGAATTGAAGACTAGGTCTGAGCTGGTTGCCTGCATCCTGCTGGCCGAAGATGATGGCATCGCCGTGGCAAAGGAGTCTTTCTAAAGCGCCGTGGCTCAATTGTGGGTGGTGAACCCTGGGCTTGAAATATCTGCCGAGGGTACTCACTATCTTGCGCGTGTTGAGGATGGTTGCATTGTCTTGCCCGAAGGTCTCCTTATCGTTACCCCCGAGGATCAGCCCGCAGAGGAGCAGAGACCCGAGCCAGAGTCAACTGAGCACGCTGATGAATGAGGAATTTGTTATTTTTTGATGTTGTTGTAATGAGTTCGGCCTGCGTGCCGTTGTAATTTATTTTTGGGGGGGGGCATGGCCCCATTTTATGTAACAACGTACAATTGTGGTCTTTGCGGCCACTTGTTAAATTATCACATATTTAGTTCTGTTGTTTGCATGACTTTACTTGCTTTTATTTTTGCTAAGTGTTGTATGCATGTTGTGAATGTATGACCGCCCGTAATAGGGGGTACTTGACTTGTGTGACTATTTCTGGGGGGTTGCTCGTAATAGATGTGTTTGGCAGTGTGGGGAACTAGTCGAACTGCCAGGGAATATCCTGGCGGGGAGCGGAGCTCAGGTCGTGTTTGAGGCCTGAGTTCGCGGCGTGAACGTCCCATCGCGAGCTGGGGTTCTGCCAATCGTGGTACTTTGATGACTGCGATGCTCGATCGAGGACCGCTGTCAAGCAATTACCCTGCTCGTTACTGAGCGGCGCTATGCTTTAATCGTATGCGACGCTTGTACCTAGACGTGCATAGTGGTCGGTGGCTGACGTTCGTCGTTGCGACGAGTCGGACCGAGGATTTAGATGTAGTATTGTTTTAGCTTTTCTGCGTTCCATGGTCGAGCGAGTTCTTCCCCAGTGAGATGTTCTAGGTAGTAGGCCCCATTTTCCGTTTTTGCCCGGACGCGGTAGGGTCCCTCCCAATTGGCTGCTAGTTTGCCTTCGCGAGAGTCTTTGTGGTTTCTTCTTAGGACAAGGCTTCCCACGTCGAACTCTCATCGTATCACTTTGGCATTGTGCCTGATGGTGATATTTTGTTTCAGTGAGGCTTCGCGGAGAGCTGCCCCGATTCTGATTTCCTCGACGAGGTCGAGCTCTTCCCTTAAAGATTCATCATTCATCTCCTCGTCTAGAGGCGACTCTGTTCGCCTAGAGGGCACGTGAACTTCGACGGGAATTACAGCCTCGGTTCCGTATGCTAAAGGAAAAGGTGTTTCCCCGGTCATTGAATGGGGAGTTGTACGGTACGCCCAGAGCACGCTGTGTAGCTCCTCGACCCATGCCTTCTTTGTTTCGTCCAGCCTTCACTTGAGGCCTCGAAGGATGACTCGGTTAGCTGCCTCAGCTTGCCCGTTTGTTTGAGGGTGTTCGACGGATGCGAAGTGTTGCTTCGTGCCCAGTTGGGCGACGAAGTCCTGAAACTTCTTGTCCGTGAACTGCATCCCGTTGTCCGTTACTATCGCTTGGGGAATACCGAAGCATGAAAGGATGTTTCGTTTGTAGAAACGCAGGATGTTGAGGGCAGTTATTTTGGCTAGAGCTTCTGCTTCTATCCATTTTGTGAAATAATCTACTCCCACTATGAGGTACTTGTTCTGACTTGATCCTACCACGAAGGGTCCTAGGATGTCTAGGCCCCACCAGGCGAATGGCCACGGGGAGGACATAGTCTTGAGCTTGTTAGGTGGAGCTAGGTGCATGTCCCCGTGCCGTTGGCATTTATCACACTTCTTCATGTGCTCTTTTGCGTCATTTTGCATAGTTGGCCAGTAGTATTCTGCTCGGAGGGCCTTTCGAGCAAGGGACCTTCCGCCGAGATGTTGGGCATTGATTCCTTCGTGGATTTCGCGCAGGATGTGCGCGACCTTTCCTCCTCGATGCATTTGAGCAGCGGAATGGAAAATCCCCGTCTGTATAGTTTGTCTTCGACCAAGACATAAGAGCAGGCTCTTCGCCTGAGTATGTTGGCCTCCTTTGGGTCAGATGGGAGTTCGTCCTTGGCGAGGTAGTTGTAGACTGGGGTCATCCAACAGTTGTTGTCGCCGATCACTTGCACGTCGATTGTCGGGGAGGCCTTCTCGATGCTGGGTCGAGGAAGTACTTCATGTATGACGGATTTGTTTCTGCCTTTCTTCTTTGTGCTGGCCAGTTTAGACAGCACGTCTGCTCGTACGTTATGTTCGCGGGGAACGTGTTTCACTTCCACTATTGTGAACTTCGCCATTTCCTTCTTTACCAGGGCCAAGTATTCGGTCAGGTTGTCGTTTTTAGCTTGGTATTCACCCCAGAACTGGAGGGCCACGAGTTGTGAATCCGTGCAAATGACGACTTCTTCTGCTCCCAGGTCCTCGGCAAGGCATAGCTCAGCGAGGAAGGCTTTGTATTCATCCTGGTTATTGGAGGTTGGGAAAGATAGTGTGAGTGATACCTCGACGATAGTCCCTTCGTCGCTTTCCATTATGAGGCCCGCGCCGCTTCCTGCCGAGCTCGAAGCACCGTCGACGAAGATGGTCCATTTGCGTGCTTCGCTCGCGGGGGAGTCCGTGAATGTCATCTCCGCGACGAAGTCGACCAGAGATTGGGCCTTGAGGGCCTTTCTACCTTCGTATTGAATGTCAAATTCGGATAGTTCTAGCGACCACTTGAGCATTTTTCGGCCATATCTGGACGACCGAGCAGCTGCTTTATGGGCTGATCTGTCCGAACCACGATCGTGTGAGCCAGGAAGTAGTGTCTCAATCTCCTGGCTGCGTTGATGAGGGCTAATACCACTTTCTCTATCTGCTGGTAACATAACTCTGGTCCTTGCAGCGCCTTGCTCGTGAAATAAATGGGCTTCTGCCCGTCAGGTGTCTCGCGGATGAGGGCGGCACTCACTGCTTCGGCAGCTATGGCCAGGTATAGGTACAATGTTTCGCCATTGTCCAGGCGAGAGAGTACCGGTGGCTCTGAGAGTGCTTGTTTCAGATGGAGAAAGGCCTTGTCACACTCCTCGGTCCATTCGAACGCAGCCTCTTTGCGGAGGAGCTTGAAGAATGGAAGGGCGTGCTGGGTGGACTTGGCCACGAAACGAGATAGTGACGCGAGCATCCCGTTGAGGGACTGGATGGATTTTTTGGACTTGGGCGTAAGAAACTCGGAGAATGCCTAGCATTTGTCGGGATTGGCTTCTATTCCTCGTTCCGTTAAGTAGAAGCCGAGGAATTTTCCTGCTCGGACACCGAACGTGCACTTCTCCGGATTAAAACGTGTCGCTCCCGGGATTTTCATCCTAGTACAAATGCGAAAGTGGCACCGAAACAGAGTCGCCAGCAATGTGTATTTATCCCAAGAGAGGGAAAGGAAACACTGCGTAAACCTGAGGGGAAGGATAGAGCAAGGTCTTGCGACCAAGAGAACTGGGTTCGGGAGTCGATTACGCGAGAGGAAGGTATTAGCACCCCCACGCGTCCATCGTACCCGATGGGATCCACGCTTGCTTGTCTCGATCAAAGGGTGTAAGAAAAGGATACTGGAAAATGAACTGCTAGCTGGAGAACTGGAAAAGGAAAGGAGAGAGAAAGAGGAACAAATGTAGGGAAAATAAAAGGAGTGCTCGAATGGGCCCTACCCCACTGCCTACGTATCTCATCGGGAGCATAAGAATCAGAGCGACGTAGTTCCCCTCACTAGGGATGGATTGTTTATGTTTTTTAGGGAACGGCTAATGTTCTAGCTTAGGTGTTGCAGCTCGCTGTATGGAGACTTAGGCGTTACCGTCTTGCAAGAGAACGAGGAGAAGCACGTTCGTACGTTGAGAATGAGTGAGATGAAAAAAGAATTCCCGAAGGAAAGACGTTATTGTTTGTTTTTGTCTTTTAAGAAAGAAGTGTTTTGATTATTTTGTGTTTTGTAACACATATTGTATTTAAGTCTCTCATGTAGGATCGAATGCCTCGCATATCGACCCAAGACAGGACGTATGCTAAACATTCTAAGAAAGTGAGAGAAGACCCCTCACCTCCTTATTCTCACATGAAAGGCTCAAATACAATATTTGTTATGCCTTTATTAAGTATTTTTGCTTTTGTTATGAGAAGAGAAGAAGACTCAAAGGTTTGAAAGAAAAATGCTAAGGGGAAACTAGGTCCTAATGTTATCATACAATGATTGCCCTATGGTTGAGGTAAGAAAGGGAAGTCTACCTAATGTTAGCATACATGGATTGCTACCCTAATGTCTCTCCTACCTCCGCCTTAATCCAAAATTAAGTGGAGCGAGGAATCCTACGGGATCATGTCGTCAGACAAGTAAACACAGGATAAATCAATCACAAAATGAACTAAAAGCAATGAAAGAGTAAACAGTGTCAATAAACAGTAATATCACACAATTACAATAAGAAAGAGGGAGCTTTAGCCAAGGGGTCATATCAACCGAGGCAAACAAGCTAGCTGCAGGAAGTAGGTACTCCTCCAATGGTATCAAGAACCATGGAGAGCAGAATAAGAAAGGGGAAGATGTGAATCAGATCACATAAGCATCAGCATTGGTCCATGCGACCTAAAGACAAAGCGTGGGGGTTGGTTACGAACCCTATCTTCCACTTGACCGACTTGATAACAGGAGCAGGTGATGTTCAAAGCTTCAATCATGTAATGAGAGCTAAGAACGACTCAACTAGAATAACGGGGGTTGATTGCGAATCCTACCTTCCGTCAATTGCCTCCTTGGAGGTCTTACCAGGGGAAATGGGAATGGGATGCCTCGTAGAGGTCTTCAGGCACAATATTAAACAATCACAAACAGAGCCTCCTTTGAGGACTTCCATCATTGCCGGCCAAGTGGCACGGACTCCCAATCCTACTTCTCATGGCATAAAAAGGAAAAATGCGGAATTAGTAAAAGAGAAGAGAAGTGATACCGAACGGATATCAATCCGTAGCAACGCAAGCAAAGTATATGCAAACCGGCCAACTTCTAGCGATCTAGCATAAATGAGCAAAAGTGTTAGAAAGTGAAACGGGTTCGTGAAAGGCATGGAACCAAATGCTCTTAAGACAATAAAATAGGGTCATAAGCCATAAACAGTAGCAACAACAGCGCTCCAGCACCTGCATAGCTGTAAAAACCAGCATCAAGTAAAAACAGCCTATAACAGCTACTATTTCCAGAACAGAATGGGTGTATATGCAGCCAGCCAGGATAACAACATTCTACAGCACTCTTTGTTCACAGTAGCTATGTATACAACAGCTTCTACATTTAGCTAATCAAGTGTAAAACACTACAAAACAGACTCAAATGTTAGTCAAAATTCAAATGGAAAGATCAATAAGAAGTAATTGAGATCAATACTAAAATTTAAACAACAATTAGTCAAAAATCCATGCAAAACATATTAAGGACTATTAAAAAATTTACCAAATGAAACTATTAAAAGGATTAGTCAATGTTAGCATTAAAACTAAGTCAATTCAAACTATATCAATGCCAATTAGTTCAAAATCGATTTCTAATTCTAAAAACAATTAGTGGACAATTAAGCCAAAAACAATTAATTAAGCAATTAAGCCAAAAACAATTAGTAAGCAAAAACAATTAGTACAATTAAGCAAAAACCATTAGGACATGATTAAGCCAAAAATCAATTAATGAATGATTAAGCCACAAACCGATTAGTGAGCAACTAGTGAGCAAAACAATTAGTGCAATTAAGTAAAAATCGCTCAATGAACAATTAGGGTAAAAACAATTAATGAGAAATTAAGCTAAAAACACCTAGTGCAATCAAGTAAAAACAACTATTCCAACCTTTAGCAAACTCTAAATCTAATTATCGGAATTAATGTCTAAAGTCAATATCTACATCAAATTGAAATTGGTTTCTAAACGGAAGCTAACCACAATTAAACTACGATTAGTCTACTACTAAACCATGTTAGAAGCCAATGTTAATCCAAATTAAAATGTCAATTAAAGAAAAAGGTTAATTTCTAATTGAAATCTACTTTTAAAGTGGTGAATTAATTCTAAAATCTAATTCTAAGATTAACCTAATCAATTAACTAAAACCATTAATCGATGTTAAATGTAATACCCCATATTATTTAAATGTTCAATTGGATATCAGATGAGATCAGATAAGTATCTATGTACTCTATCATAAGTATCTAAGCACTTAAATGTTTAAGTATTGACATTTGGGATCAATAGAGCAACTAATGAACTCTAAAGAGATCAATTATTTTATTTAAAAGGCGGATTAATATTTATTAAGTCAAGGAAGTATTTGAAAGTAACTCTAATAATTGATCAATTGGATTGAGATGACGAAATATCAATTAGAGATATTTTACTCTATTGGATTATATTATATAATAATAGTATAATATATATATTTGTATAAGAGAAAGAAGAAGTTGGTAAGAAAAGAAAAGGAAAAGAAGAGGAGAAAAAGAGGAAAAGAGGAAAAAAAGCCATGGAAGAAGAAGAAAAGCTCACGGATCATCATCTTCTTCAAACTCCTCTTCGGTTATCAGGTGGGTTCTAGATAGAGATTTTAGTGTAGAATTTTCTTGAGGTTTTAAAGTTAGGTTAGATTTTAAGAAAATGAACAATTTTTGCAAATCAATGAAATCTAACGGATAAAATGAGATATAAATCGTATGGAACAACCATTATATATGTATAATCATCTATTTATGCTTGGTTGAATGTTTGAAATGGTTTTGATTGGGATTGGAATGGAAAGAATCCAAGAAAACAGAGTTTTTGGGGTTCTGCAACGTGGTTAATCGATTAACACTACGGGTTAACCGATTAACCAGTGAGAAATTTGGTGTTTTACGTGAAAATTGAACTGGTTAATCGATTAACCATTTTGGTTAATCGGTTAACAGAAAGTTTCTGAATTTGGTTAATCTGTTAACCATATGCGTTAACCAATTAACACTGTAACCTTTGGAAAAATATTTTCTAAAATTCATAACTTTTTACTCGGGTGTCCGATTTAAGCGTTCTTTATATCGTTGTGAAGCTAGGAACATTTTCTAGCTGATGGCAGTGAGAAATACCAAATTATTACCCGATTAAATTAATCGGAGGGAACTGTAAATTGGTATGAATTGTGGTATGTTGACTTTTGGTGTTCCATTATGTGATTTTTGATTTCATGCCTATGTTAGTATTGTGAAACATGTTTGAATAAGTATGCATGTTAAAATATGAATTAGGAAGAGTGAGGAAACTTTACCCCAAAACAAATGGTAGAGTAAGATTGTTATAAATTCTAGGTTGTGAATAGAACTGTGAAACACTAGTATGGAACATGTGTGTAAACCTTTGTGGTTTGTGATAAGGCATTGTGGCCTTGTGATTGTCGAATACAATCACGTCGTGTGTTTATTAATCGTAACCGGTTATTACTTTTGATAGTGCGTTTCATGGGTCTCGAGCTCCTCTGAAACATGTGCACCATTACTTGGCAGGTTTGATTCCCACGTAAAGTACGAATGGAACCTAAGGGTAGAGACTTGTGATGGTTAACAGGCCATGAGAAGTGACGGTTCACGACTAACAGGCCGTTGTTCCCGAATGCATTTCGTATGCCAAGTAATTTCGAGGATCCATGACCTGGGTCGTCTTCTAGGCATAGAAGCGGACGGGAAAAGGGGATGCCTTGGTATGGTTATTGATTAGCGGAATTCTTGAGTTAACAGGCTCAGGACATATTCCGATTCGAAAGGAATCTTGAGTTAACAGGCTCAGGGCGTAATTCCTTTTCGCGTGATTTTGATGAGTTAACAGACTCATGACGTGTTTCCATATAGTGTGAGATTGTGAGATCGTGTACTCAAAGTCATTTCCCTTCCCTTTTGACTTGAGTTAGGATGTTAGAACCTTGTAAAGCCGAGAGGACTATAAGATAGCGAACTCACTGAGATTTGATGTATCTCACCCCACTATAGTTACTTTATTTTAGGTAATTGCAGGTTTGATTTGCAAGGGGAGAATGTTGGGATGTTTCAAGAGAAGCTTGGCTTTAGTATTTTTCCGCTGTGTATTTGTTGTATACAGTTGAGGATATTGTATATTCTTAGATTTTATTTTTCTTTGGCTAGTTTCCATGACTTGTGCCATAGATTGTATTTGTGTTTTAGAATGGACAAGAATGTGAACTATGCCATTAGGCACTTTTGATGTGTCAGTACCAAATAAAATGCGTGTATTGTATTATTCTAGATATATTTAATACAGGGCATCACAATTGGTATCATAGCAGGTCGTGTTCTCGACCTAGCCTTGAAACATCATAAGTAAATCTATTCCTGCCTCTTAAGTGTGTCTTACCATCATGAAACTTAATATCATACTATGTAGTGTTGGGCCTGATCAACCTAATACTATGTATGTGATAGGTAGAATCATGGTTGAGCGACCGCGAGGACTCCGAAGTGTTGTTGGAACTTGTGCTATGAGGGAAGGCTCAAGCCACGAGTTAGTAGTGTGGAGTTTTGGTCAACTCTGTTAAGGTTTTGGTAGAAGTTGTGCCTTGGGTAGCATGGAATCGAAGAGTGAAATGTTGTTAAAGAAATCCTTTGGAAAGGATGGAGTCTGAAAGTTAAGGATCTCTAGCGCATGATTGGTCAAGGTATCAAGGAATATGTAAAATCACAAGTAGAGATGGATTGACTACTAGTATGGATAAGGATTTCCAGTACTCTCATTCCGTGGAAAAAGAAAAGTTGTTTTGTGGAACGCGTGGCGTAGGGTCCGGAAGTGAGATAGTATTTGGTGCTTCAATTTCTAAGGTCGTTAAGGTATCTTGAATGGACGAGAGTACCTTAAGGAATGTGTTCGGAACAGTATCTTCCGACTGGTTAAAAGTTGAGAGTTAAGGGCGTTCGGCTTTTATGGGAACTTAAAGTAGTATAGAAACGTGTGAAGGAACACCATGATGTGGCTACATGCTTCAAGTGAAACAAGTGTGAGCCGAAAGAAGAGTAAGACATGAGTTGTGTATCTTCAGTTATGCGTGGAGATTAAGTTCGGGATAATACTTCAGGTTTTCCGTTTTCAGTAAGAGGCCAATTTGGAATACCCAAGGAAGGGTATGAGGTATTGTGTTGGAGAAAGTTTGGACTTCCTTTAGTAATAGAAAGTGTAGTGATATGGACCGGAAGTAGTTTGTATTAAGAGACAGAGTAAGTACCTTGGATCTAAGGAAATCTTAGTAAGATGGTTTTATATTTGGACCTAAGAGGATTACCGTGAGAGCAAAGTAAACGCGATATGGAAAACGGTATCGATGGTAGGTCATGAGAAGGTTACAACTTGGTATAAAGAACAATCGTAGTGGTAGCACCGTGGTAACAAGTGTACGTGATGGCTTTTTCTTGAGATAAGTGTGAAGAGACATACTTTGTGGAACATTGAGTATTGTATTTTAAGAAACAAGATTGTGGTAAAACAACGAGAAGCAAAATCAGGATTTATTACGGACTAAGTGTAAATCATGAAATGATTTATACCGGAAGGTTTTTGTAACTAGTTGATGAGAATTGTCGGTTACGAATCTTCCATTAAGTAAATTGGTGTAAGTGGGATGTGTAATGGGTAGTGAAAGGTAAGAAATCCTGGTTAGTGTGTACGAAGTGATAGAAAGGTTTTTCAAGAGGTTGCATTACCCCGATCTATTTTCAAGTATAGAGAACTTTTGTATTTGTGAATGATTGGATTATTCGGAATCTACCTTTTGGTTGAACCAAGGACGTTGTTGTTTTAGTTCTCTCCAAGGAAATTCAAGTGAGAGAACAAAGTTGTATGCTTGATATGAGATGTCCATCGTTTGGTGGTACCGTATAATGGTTGTATGTTGGATTTTGCTTATGGACGAATCAAGTATGAGTTGTGGATTAAGACCCTAGAATGTCGTCATTATTGGCTGGCCGCTAGTGTCGTCGTATGAACAGAGAGTGAGCTGTCCCACTGAAGTTTTGTAGAGTGACCGCGTCAGAATTTGGAATTTTGCCTTGTTATTTGGTTGGAGTGTGTCATCTGCACGTTTTGATTTTTGTCGGTTTTACCTTGAGTGGATCATGGCTAGTGAATGTTATACAAGTTAAAAAGCCACGAGTTGAGAATAATATTATGGGTTAGAGCAAGCCGGATTGATGGTTTTGAATAGGGATGTTTTTGAATTATGAGAAATTGTGTATTTTCAGTTCCTGCAGCGGTGTTAACCGATTAACACGTGTATGGAAGGTGTTTTACGTTGAATTTTGAGAAGTTAACTGATTAGCTCAGATGGGTAATCGATTAGCATGTGTGTAAATTGTGAAATCCCTTAGGAACCATCATATGCGTTTTGTTACCTTATGTTGCTCCGAGTGGAGAGTTTTGTGTGAATGTAAAATGGAATTCCAAGTAAATGAAAAACGTATTCGTGGTTGAAAATCAGAACTTCTAGAATGTGTTACTTAGTCGATCATCTGTTTAGATAACAAGGGAATTTGACTTTGAGGAAATAATCTTGTGATTTGGGTTGAGCATGAGAAAGTCTTAAGTGTATTACTGTTGAAAGCCTTGAGGGCGAAGTTGGAGATTACTCACGAAGTTTTGTTCTTGTAAGGAATATTTCGGTGTGTATTAATGGTATTAGTAAGGAATGAACGGTTAGTTATAGTTGCAATTGTTATCTTCCTTGGGTTTATGGTTTTGGATTTAGACTCCGTGAGAGTGGTACCAGTTGTGTGCGGTTGTGTTTTACCCAGAGAAGGAAATTTGAAAGTTAGCTTTCCAAGTGCGAGTAAGGATTGAACGTTCCGAAGTTAAGCGTATCACTTGGATCGTTTATGGAACAGGACAATTAGGAGAAGTGGATTAAATTGAGAAACGTGGCATGTCCTTTGAAGGTGTGCGTACGTGTAGAGTGTTGTGTGTGAATTGGTGAGTCATATGGAAACTCACAATCGTGCTTTGGATTAGTTAAGTTTTGATAAGTGGCGACTTGCATATGTTGAAGCTTCGTGATGGTGCTAGGTAATATTAGTCGAGAACTCGTACCAACAACAAACCTTGAGCAAGTCGGAGACCTGTAAGAAGACTTAATGGGGAATGTGGTAACCAGAACCGGAGGTTGTAAAACTATTTTGGATGAGTTGTTTCGAGTTTAAAATGGATTTGGAAGTGTATATGTTATGGTTGTAGCAATGTAACTATGATATATCTATCATCTGGAAAGTGTGGGACCGATGTTATAATATTATGTGTTGGCAAGGAAATTGTTCTACTATAGGACGTCGGTAAGTTTCTTGTGTCGTTGGTTAGTAAGAACCCAAATGGATAAGTGTGTTCTCCGCTGAATGTTAGCTACTTGGTAGTGCTTGAGATTCGTGGTATTCCACTGTTAGATTTTGGGATTTACGCAGTGGAAGGTGACAGATGAAAGAGTTCATTCAGACTAATAAGGATTAGAATGATAAGTACTTGTAAGTATGGAAATAAGGAGTCTTTTCTAAGCGTGTTACCTTTTGGTGTGACACGAAAGAAAGGAAATATCGGATTGAATGAGTAAAGTGGATAGTATCAGACCAGATGGAACTGGTAAAGAAGTCGTTGACTAGTTATGAAGTGGTTCGAATGTTAAAGGATTTATGAAAGGATAGTTGTCGGTAATTGTATGAAGTTAAGGAATCACCGAATTACCTCATGAGAATTTGATGGGTGTTTGTTATCCTGAATTTGTGATGAGGTGTTATGGTTTGGTTTGTGACTCGGTAGAGGAATGTAGAATGGTACATTCTTTCCGGAGTAAGTTGCAACCAAGTCTTTTGTATGAAACAACAGATGAATTAAGGAAACGCAAGTTGAAAGTTAACCCAATATTGGAATAAGAGTATGAATAAGGATGTGAAGTTTGATAATTCGTGAAATTAAGAATTTGGTCTGCGAAGTCAAGTTGGATTATGGATACGTCAGAAATTGTAACGGAAGTAAAGTTAAGAATGAATCGAAGACAATGATACAAGTTGCGGTTATTGTCGAATAGAGCAAATTAGGGGGCGAATTTCAATTTTAGGGGGGGAGAGTGTAATACCCCATATTATTTAAATGTTCAATTGGATATCAGATGAGATCAGATAAGTATCTATGTACTCTATCATTGGTAAATTGGATTAATGAAATCCTCTAAGTGCTTTAAGTATTGACATTTGGGATCAATAGAGCAACTAATGAACTCTGAAGAGATCAATTATTTTATTTAAGAGGCGGATTAATATTTATTAAGTCAAGGAGTATTTGAAGGTAACTCTAATTATTGATCAATTGGATTGAGATGACGAAATATCAATTGGAGACATTTTACTCTATTGGATTATATTATATAATAATAGTATTATATATATATTTGTATAAGAGAAAGAAGAAGTTGGTAAGAAAAGAAAAGGAAAAGAAGAAGAGAAAGAGGAGAAAAAGAGGAAAAGAGGAAAAAAAAAGCCATGGAAGAAGAAGAAAAGCTCACGGATCATCATCTTCTTCAAACTCCTCTTCGGTTATCAGGTGGGTTCTAGATAGAGACTTTAGTGTAGAATTTTCTTGAGGTTTTAGAGTTAGGTTAGATTTTAAGAAAATGAACAATTTTTGCAAATCAATGAAATCTAACAGATAAAATGAGATATAAATCGTATAGAACAACCATTATATATGTATAATCATCTGTTTATGCTTGGTTGAATGTTTGAAATGGTTTTGATTGGGATTGGAATGGAAAGAATCCAAGAAAACAGAGTTTTTGGGGTTCTGCAATGTGGTTAATCGATTAACGCTATGGGTTAACCGATTAACCAGTGAGAAATCTGGTGTTTTATGTGAAAATTGAACTGGTTAATCGATTAACCATTTTGGTTAATCGGTTAACAGAAAGTTTCTGAATTTGGTTAATCTGTTAACCATATGCGTTAACCGATTAACACTGTAACCTTTGGAAAAATATTTTCTAAAATTCATAACTTTTTACTCGGGTGTCCGATTTAAGCGTTATTTATATCGTTGTGAAGCTAGGGACATTTTCTAGCTGATGGTAGTGAGAAATACCTGATTATTGCCCGATTAAATAAATCGGAGGGAACCGTAAATTGGTATGAATTGTGGTATGTTGACTTTTGGTGTTCCATTATGTGATTGTTGATTTCATGCCTATGTTAGTATTGTGAAACATGTTTGAATAAGTATGCATGTTAAAATATGAATTAGGAAGAGTGAGGAAACTTTACCCCAAAACAAATGGTAGAGTAAGATTGTTATAAATTCTAGGTTGTGAATAGAACTGTGAAACGCTAGTATGGAACATGTGTGTAAACCTTTGTGGTTTTGATAAGGCATTGTGGCCTTGTGATTGTCGAATACAATCACGTCGTGTGTTTATTAATCGTAACCAGTTATTACTTTTGATAGTGCGTTTCATGGGTCTCGAGCTCCTCTGAAACATGTGCACCATTACTTGGCAGGTTTGATTCCCGCGTATAGTACGAATGGAACCTAAGGGTAGAGACTTGTGATGGTTAACAGGCCATGAGAAGTGACGGTTCATGGCTAACAGGCCGTTGTTCCCGAATCCATTTCGTATGCCAAGTAATTTCGAGGATCCATGACCCGAATCGTCTTCTAGACGTAGAAGCGGACGGGAAAAGGGGATGCCTTGGTATGGTTATTGATTATCGGAATTCTTTAGTTAACAGGCTCAGGACATATTCCGATTCGAAAGGAATCTTGAGTTAACAGGCTCAGGGCGTAATTCCTTTTCGCGTGATTTTGATGAGTTAACAGACTCATGACGTGTTTCCATATAGTGTGAGATTGTGAGATCGTGTACTCAAAGTCATTTCCCTTCCCTTTTGACTTGAGTTAGGATGTTAGAACCTTGTAAAGCCGAGAGGACTATAAGATAGCGAACTCACTGAGATTTGATGTATCTCACCCCACTATAGTTGCTTTATTTCAGGTAATTGCAGGTTTGATTTGCAAGGGGAGAATGTTGGGATGTTTCAAGAGAAGCTTGGCTTTAGTATTTTTCCGCTGTGTATTTGTTGTATACAATTGAGGATATTGTATATTCTTAGATTTTATTTTTCTTTGGCTAGTTTCCATGACTTGTGCCAAAGATTGTATTTGTGTTTTAGAATGGACAAGAATGTGAACTATGCCATTAGGCACTTTTGATGTGTCAGTACCAAATAAAATGCGTGTATTGTATTATTCTAGATATATTTAATACAGGGCATCACATTAAAGGTCAATCAAGGTTAATTTCTAACGTTAATTAACTAAAATCCTAAATCTAAATCTAATTCTAAAAAATATTTAATTATCTAAAACAAAACCTATAACCAATTAGTAATAACACACAAATAGCAAAACAAGGTGGTTCAGTAATAGTACCGGAAGTGTGAGACTGGAATTGCACATAGTTGCATGGACTGTGGTTTTATTCATGTCCAGGGGGTGTGTTGCTGAAATGGGGTGTGAATAGCAATTCGTATGGTGTGAGGAATGAAAAGGATTGGAACCTAGGCCAATTTACACGAAACCCGGTCCAACTTGTCAAAACTTAACCTAATTCACTCACCACATTCTCAGCCGTGTTCTTCTTCCTTATCAAAGCTCTTGCTATCAGATTACAAGATGTATCTTCATCATCCAATTTCAAAGTCTCTGAATAATGGCGAATCGCGGTATCAAACTCCTTCTTTTGTAGGCCACAATACCAACCTCCTTTTCCTTCTGAGCATCCGATCAAACGCCGTCGAACCTCGCTTCAAACCTCGCCGTCGAACCTCGCTTCAAACCTCGCCGCCGTTCTTCTTTTGTCGCACCGTCTAACTCCTATCTTCAATTGTGCTCAATAATCACTTTTCACATACGCGACTTCTTGCAATAATCGCTTTTCACAACATCGTGCCGCAACCTGCCTTGGTAACCTTCAATTGAACTCAGAATCACTTCTGACAATTACTTCTTGCGATCAAACATCCACAATCGCCGCTCTTTCAGACACGATTGCAATAATCGCACTCCAAGAATCACTTCCTACAAACGCGCTTCTGGAAATAATCACTAGTTGCACCGTGTTAGAATTAGTTCCTCTTTGCTATGAGCTATTTGTTTCTATTGTTATTGTTCTTTGCATTGTGGATTCTGGAATGTGTTGAGAGTTCGGTGTTTTTGAGTCGAATTTGGCGACGTCAACATCGACCATTTGCCGGTACGATTCTTTCTCTTTTCTTCTTCTGCTGCTTCACTGTTATCGTTGTATGTATGTGTATGAGATCCTTGGTTTTTAGAATCGGAGATTGCTCGAGGTTTTAGAATGGATATTGAATGAGTTGGAAATTTGGATCTTGTAACTGGATTAATTGGTCTTGGTTTTTCATGGATATTGGTAAGTAATATGGATATTAGACTTGGATAATCAAAAATAGTTAGAAATGGATTAACAAATAATTTGGATTCAAGAAAAAATGAAAATGGATATGGATTGGATGAAAAAGTGGTTTTACTTTATGGATCCAAAATGGTTCTAAAGTGGATTATGGATATTGAAATGAAATTGAAATGGATTTGAAAATGTAGGCAAAATGGTTTGAAATAAAATGTGGGTTAAGAAATGGATAAAAATAGAAATGGATTATAAAATGGATATTTGGAATTTTAAATGGAAATGGATTTAGGAATGGATAATGGAATGGTTTAATTGTCTTTAAGGTAGATAAAAAAATGAAAATGACTAATGGGTTTATTGTAGAAACTTGAATTCCAAGTAGCCCACACAACTAATCTCGACACGCCCAATTCTACACCAAACTCATATCTTCAATGAATTCCAACAATTCAATCAGTAAGCTCAATCAACCATGACCCAGTGCTCTTTAAATCAATCCACAGGGGCCTTGTCCTGATAATCACTGATATCCTTGACACGAACCCCTAATCTCACAATCTTCAATTGATGACTGTCTATAAACTCTACCAAGCAGAAGAAACCATGACCTTTGTTGATGCATACCCTAAAGCCTGATGAACCTCTGAATACAACAACCTTGGATCTTGATGAACCTTCGAATAGGAAAATACCAATAGCATGAAAAACTCTTCGATCCCATGTCTCAGAAAACCAATGTGACTGTATGAATGAGTATGACCTAATGGAGATGAATGTGAAGCATAAGCCAATTATTGAGAAAAATAAGAGGGAAAATTTTGGGGTATTACAAAACGCATTTTGTATTTCCTGGCCTGTTCGAAGACCTTTCGTAAGTGGGCGGTATGATCTGTTTCCTCGTGGGACTTTACGATCATGTCGTCCATGTAAACTTCAAGCATGTCGCCTATCTATCCCCGAAATACTTTGTTCATCATTCGTTGGTACGTTGCTCCGGCGTTCTTCAAGCCGAAAGGCATTACGTTGTAGTAATAGTTCCCCGATTCGGTCATGAAGGCCGTATATTTTTTGTCGGACATTGCCATTGGGATTTGATTGTAGCCCGAGTAGGCGTCCACGAACGATAAAAGTTTAAAACCAGCGAAATTATCAACAAGTTTATCAATATTGGGGAGGGGGTAGGCATCCTTTGGGCATGCCTTATTGAGATCGGTATAATCAATGCACATGCGCCATTTTCCATTAGATTTTTTAGCCAATACAACGTTGGACAGCCAAGTGGTGTACTTGGCTTCCGAAATAAATTTGGCCTCGAGGAGGTCCTTTACAGCTTTTTCAGCGGCCTCCGTTTTCTCTGGAGACTGCTTCCTCCTACGTTGTGCTACGGCCTTGATGGCCGGGTCAATGGTCAGCTGGTGACATGCGACGGATAGATTCAAGCCGGGCATTTCTGCGGCGCTCTACGCGAAGAGGTCGGCATTCTCTCAGAGGCACGCTTTGAGCTGCTTCCTCGCGATGTCAGGCAGGTCTGCTCCGATCTTTACTCCCCGTTGGGGGTCTTCGCCGAACAGAACTACCTCGAAGTTGCCATCCGGGATTGGGCGCATTGGATGGGAGTTGCCGCTGGATGACGTGGATGGGCCGGCTGAAGTTGCTCGTTCCTCCTGTTGGTCCTCGGGGAAGCGACTGTCGAGGTCGATAGAGTCGACCTGGGGCAGAGGCTTGGCCTCCTCGGAGCTGCTTGGCAATGATGGCTTGCTCGATGCTTTAGGCTTGGGCGCAATGGCGTTGAGCCCCTATGTAGCTGCTTCAAAACACCGTCGGGCAGCTTCTATATCACCGTGGAGGGTGGTGACCATTCCTTTCGAAATGTAATACTTCATCTTCAGGTGGACGGTCAATGGCACTGCTACCAACTCAACTAGAGTTGGCCTTCCGAAAATGCATTGGTAAAGTGACGGGCAGTCGATTACCAGAAATTGCACCTTGATGGATCTGGCCGTTTCAGCTGCTCTGAAGGTCACGATCAGCTCGACGTAACCCCACGGCTTGGTCACAGACTCGTTGAATCCCTGTAAATTGGACCCTACGTAAGGGGTAAGGTGCGATTCGTCCAACTGCAGTGTTGAGAACAGCTGGGAGTACATGATGTCGACCGAGCTGCCCTGGTCAACTAGGATTCGGCGAACGTCGAAGTTCGCCATTTGGGCTCTGACGAGCAGTGGGATGCTTGAGTTTAGGGAGTCGCCGAGGAGTTCCTCCCTGTAGAAGGAGATGGGGATGGAACCCTTTGGGGCCTGATCGAGCGTGGTCACTTTGCTCGAGCTGGTGTTGATCAGGTGTTCGAACTTCCGTTTCACAGACCCCACAGTAACCTTGTTGAAACCCCCGCCAGATATGACCATGGCGGAGGGAAAGGTCTCCCACGGGCTATGGACTGCGAAATATGCAGGGGCGCTGAGCCCGTCAGGGACGTTGAAGTCCTCGGGTCGCGATATGGACATAGTGACCTGTATGTTGGCGTCTTCCGAGGAGGGTACCTCGTCCTCAACCTTCTTGGACTCCTGGGCGTCCTGCCGAGGAGTGTCCTTCTTCTTCGCGAACTGCTTCAGGTAGCCGTCCCTGATCAGTATCTCTATGGCATCCTTCAGATGGATGCAGTCCTCCGTAGTATGGTCGTGACTTTTGTGGAAGCGGCGGTATTTTGACTTGTCCACGTTTTGGTCTATTCGGCAGTTGTTTGGGGAAACAGACCCCAGCTTATTTAAACTCCGAATTGGCACATTCGGACAAAATCTTCTCCCTAGAAACGGTCAGGGGAGTGTAATCATGGAAATGCCCGGAGGGGCCTTTGCTGTCACGAGAGTCGCGAGGACGGTCCTCGTGCCTTCGTTCACCCCGACGTGACGTCGAGGCTTCTTCTCCTTTGGAAGCCCGGGCGTTCTCCTGGTGGCGAGACGCTCGGAAGTTGCTGGCCGCAATCTTCTCCTCGTACTGAATATGAGATTGGGCTTTGAGGAGGAGGGCGTCTAAGTTCCTCGGTGGCGCGAGGCCAATGGCTTTAGCGAACTCGGAGTCCGGACGGACCCCTTGTTCGAGCAGGAACTTCTTCATCTTATCTGTCGTCGGGACCTGCATAGCTTCCTTGTTGAACCTCTCGATATATGTACGGAGAGGTTCGTCTTTCCCCTGGATTATGGCTTCGAGGGAGGCCTCAGTTTTGGGGTGGCGGCGAGATGCTGTGAAGTGCCGCGAGAACATCCTGCCGAGCTGTTTCCACGAGGTGATGGACTCCTCGGGCAGTTGTTTATACCATGTCATTGCTCCCTTTCGGAGCATGGTCGGGAACAGTCTGCATTTGATGACGCCCCGTACGCTGCGGTAGTCTAAGAGCACATCGATGTTCTCGATGTGCTCGTCTGGGTCAGTGGTCCCGTCGTACGTGCCAAGCGACGGGGGTTTCTCCAAGCCTTTTGAGAGATGGGTAGCCAAGATCTCTTGGGACAATGGGCCTCGAGGCTCGTCGTCGCTGCTAGTACTGGTGTATGATGGTGACCGGATGGGATACTCGCGTCGGCGGTTCCTTCGCGGAGAAGGTGAGCAGTTCCTTCGAGGAGAAGGTGAGTGCTTCCTTCGAGGAGAAGACGAGTCGTTCCTTCGGGGAGAAGGTGAACGTGCCCGTCCTTTGGACTTGATCGGAGGATATTGCTCATTCCTTCGAGTTCGTTTGTGGTCATGAGCGTGCTGGTCACGCGGGGAGATCTGGTCGCGCTTTCGAGCTGCGCGAGGATCAGCCTCTTGGCGTAGCCTACAGTCGATTTCTCTTCGTGGCTGCGGACTTCTTGATCGCCTCTGGTTCCTCCGCGTAGGAGGGGATCTTGGACAGTGAGACTCTTCCAGTGCCCTGATCCTCTCGTTCTGCCACAGGATCAGGGTGTTAGTCTTATTGAACGCCTCCAGGAGAGCTGCCACGGCCGGGTCGGTGTTGGGCGGAACGGGAATGGACTGGAGGTCAAGAAAAGGTTGATCGTTGTGGCAATCAGTAGGGGCAGGGGAAGGAGAAGCAGTGGCTCCATCCCTAAGAAAACGGGCATCTCGGAGGAGAGATGATTGGCTGTCAACGTCAGATTTGTTGACGGAGAGGATGGTGGAATGAAGAGCATCCTGGGTGCGATCTTGGGAGGCCATGATCGTGATGATGTTTGAAAGTTGTTTTGATCTTCGGTTAAAGAAAGAAGGGGAGAACAAAGTTTCCCACAGACGGCGCCACTGAATGTGAAGGCTGGATCAGATCCTGTAGAATTAGGCCGCCAAGTGCGTCAGGGATGCTGGTCGTATGGAGAGGAGGGGGTGTACCTGCAAGGCACTCCAACGCTTAAGTGAGAAAGGGTCAGAGAAAAGGGGCAAGTACAAAGTATGAATTTTTAGGGTGAATATTGGATACCTGACCCTCTCAAGCGAGAGGGTTTATATAGAGCCCCCGGCGCGTGGCCAACGGTCTTATTTTCGGGGCGAAATAACCGTTTTCCCCAAAGAATAGGTAACCGCCTAAACTAGCCGTTATGCCGGGCATAGGCGCAGTTTCGGGCACCTGCCCTTTGTTGTTCGGGCAGTGAGGAAGCCGTGCGTAACGAGCATCGAAGCCGGGGAGAAATGTTGCATTCCTTGCCCGGTTGGAGGGGCAGAAAGGTCACTTTTTCCCCTCTGTGGATTGGCCTTAGGCAATTTGGGCCGCTCTGGAGCAGAGGCGGATTGGGCCAATTTTAACCATTGGTCCAGTCCAGAACAATATCTATGTGTTATTGTTTTATTTTAAATTGGATTTTGAGTATCCTGGTTTAAAAGGTTTATTAATATATAGTTGTATGAAAATATGTGTTGCATATAGACATATTCATTTTTTGATTCATTGATAAAATCATTAGAGTTACTACATTGGTTGGGATAATGTCATACCATATCTATAGTACACGACACATTCATTATTGTACACGACACATTCATTTCTGTACACGAAACATTCATTTCTGTACACGACACATTCATTTTTATATACTACATTTAATTTTATAGATAAAATAATATAATGGAAAATATTCGTAGTCAATATTTAAGAGAACGTCAAAGAGAAAGACAAGCATAAAATGCAAGAGATCTAAGACAACAGATGAGTGTTGATCAAAGACAACAAGAATTAGCTAGAAGGAGTTCGAATTACAGACAAAATAAAGAGAAGGAAAAACAAGTTCAAACATCTAATACTTCTAATATGAGAACCATGATGCCATTTCAAGACTTGACGAATGTCAATCTTGCTTCTCGATTTTATCCAAGAGCTCATGACAGTGAAGCTGGACCGAGTACCACACAAGCCGACCGCATTCCATCCCCAGATTAGAAACTTTAATTTATGTTATAGATTATACTTTAATACATTATATTTAAAAAAATATCAATTAATTATGCAAAAATAATTGGTTGGTCTATTAATTCAAAACTAATTTACAGATCAAAATTTTACATACCCAATTTTTCAACAAACTGATAACAACAAAGCAAGACCATTAATAAGAAATATTGATGACAATGATTGTGGTAAGTATAGTTCTGTCAATAATCAAATTAATAGTAATACATATTTAGATTTATACATTATTTTTATTTTTAAACTATAACTCTATATTGAAGTCAATACTTTCTTTTAAAGAATCACCTTCGCAAAATATGAATTCACCTGTTGAAACTCACGAAACACAAACTATTTTTGATCAAGGTACGATTATGTAATTTTAATCCATAACATATATTGTATGTTTTTATTTAAATATTACTAGCATCCAGATAGGCACTCGTGTGCCCGTGTGTCCGCTTTGTTAACGCACACGTAAAAATTTAAATGATAATTTTTATTTAATATTAGTTTTAAATGGAAGTTATGTAGGAAGTTAATAGTAGGAAAATGAGTAGAAAGTTAATAATAGGAAGTTATATGAAAGATGATAGTAGTGGTTTAAGTGAAAGCTATTGTGTAAGTTACACGTTATAATAGGGGTAAAATGGGTAGAAAGATATGATATATATATATATCCAACTAAAATTGTTGAGGGTTATAAATTTCATGTTAGTAACCATGTATATAATGAGTATAATTTTTTTAATGAATGCTTTGTATGTAATAAAATACAGAATCACGATATATTTTTCAAGCAACACATAACATTGCTAGAAATTTTCGAAATACTGTTGTGACAATCAAATCCCTACTGCCTACTTCGAGTGAGTGTAGACGATGCACAACAAAATTGTTTCATAGAGAATCTCAAGATATGTGTTGCAAAGGTGGAAAGGTGACAATTACACAGGTGCCTGCTCCTGACGAGTTGTTACAATTATTTTCAGACACTTCAACTAAGGACGACATTTTAGACAGCATATTTGAAGTTACAACCATGTAATGTCGTTTACTTCACTTGGTGTTCATGTCGACGAAAGTTTGGTTGCAACTGGTCGTGGTATTTACACATTCCGTGCTCAATGCACAATTTATCACAAAATAGGAGGTTTTCATCCGAATAAAGGTTCAAGGCCATGTTACTTGCAGCTATACATTTATGATACCGATCATGAGCTTCAAAATAGGATGAGGGAAAACCCAATACTTAACCAATCCATAGTGTATAAATTGTAAAAAATACTCCACCAATGAACCCGTTTGTCATTATATTTAGGCAGCTTGCACTAGAGCCAAATGTTGAAGAATGTAGGTTACTCATTAAAGAACGTCCGTCAAATCAGCCACAATATAGTCTCCCTTCAGCTTCTCAAGTCGCAACAATTGTTATTGGTGGTGGTGATGAAGATACAATAGAACGTGGAAGAGATACAAATTTCATCAACTGTGATGGAAATCTAACAAAGGTTCAAGAAACAATTGGGTATTATGATCCTTTACAATATCCTATATTGTTTCTGTTCGGAACATATGGTTGGGACATAGAAAAAAAATAATGTTGGAAAAAATGTTGCATGCCGGAAGTACTACAGTTATGTGCTTCAGGTACATGCTAAACTATTTTTCTAAGAAATTTACTTCTAAAAGTGTGAAAAAATAAGTCATCATTGATTATTTTATTCAATGTAGATTCGTCATAATGATCAATCGGTATTGTTAAAATCGGGTCGACTCTTACAACAGTATGTTGTAGACAATTATGTAAAGATTGAAACAGGAAGGTTGAGATGGATTCGAAGAAATCAAAATAATATTCGGTCTGAGGTATATCAGGGGTTACAAGATGCATTGCACGATGGGGAGAATAAGGCAGGTATTTAATATAACATGTTGGATTTATACATGAAGAGCGTCCACTTTATGTTTACCACTATCGACACATTTAATTTTTATAATTTTCATATATTTCTATAGAAAATGTTGGACAAAGGACAATATTGCCATCTTCATTTATTGGCAGTAAGCGAGACATGACACAAAGATATCAAGATGGTATGGCTATAATTCTTAATGATGGTAAACCGTATATATTCCTTACAATGACATGCAATCCTTCTTGGATTGAGATAACCTCTGAGTTAGGCCTCCATCAAACTCCACAAGATCGACCTGATTTGCTAACAAGAATTTTTCGATCAAAATTTGAGCAGTTGAAGGATGATGTCATTAACAAAAGAGTCTTAGGGAGAGTTAAAAGTTATATGTATATGACAGAATTTCAAAAGCGTGGACTACCACATGTGCATATGCTACTCATCTTAGATACAGATGACAAGTTACGGGAACCTGGAGAGTATGATAGTGTGGTGAAAGTGGAAATACTACGATATGAATCTGAACCAAAATTGTATGAAGCAGTGTTAAAATACATGATCCATGGGCCATGTGGAGTATTGAATCAAAACTCTCTATGTATGAAGACTGGTCATTGTAAAAAAAGATATCCAAAAGACTTTTGTGAAGAGACGCATCAGGGAAATGACTCATACCCGGAATACATAAGAAGGTTTGGTGATCCCATTTTTCTAAATAGAAATAAGTCTATTGATAATAGATGGGTGGTTCCTTATAATCCATGGTTGTTGTTGAAGTATGATTGTCACATCAATGTTGAGATTTGCAGCAGCATCAAAAGCATTAAATATTTGTATAAATATGTTTACAAAGGTCCTGATCGAGTTGTAATGGAAGTTCATAGAGGTACAGGTTTGGATGAGATTCAACAATATGTTGATGCAAGATGGATTTTTTTCTCCAGAGGCATTGTGGAAATATTTAAATTCACACTTTACAAGTTATATCCCTTTGTTGAAAGACTACAAATCCACTTGCCAAATCATCATCAAGTGCGGTTTTATAAGCATCAAAGAATCGCGGAACTACTAAATGATAACCAAAATGCAGTAACCAGCTCACTGAATTATTTGCACTAAACCAAATGGATCCACGTGCTAGGAACTATTTGTACAGAGAGATTCCAGAGCATTATTGTTGGCTAAAAGGGGTCAAGAAATGGCAGCGAAGAAGGACAAAACCAAAAGTTATTGGTCGAATCTATACAGTGTCCCCTTCAGAAGGTGAGAAATTTTATTTACATGTTTTGTTGTCTCATTTAAGAGGATCAATAAGTTGGGAATGCCTTTTTACACATAATGGTGCATGTTTTTTCACATTTAAAAAAGCAGATGAGGATTGGGGGTTATTATAGAGTGATAATAGTATCCGTGAATGTTTTCTTGAGGCATCAAATATGTGTATGCCATATGTTTTACGAAGGTTGTTTGTGACTATATTAATTTTTTATGAACCAACTAATGTTAGAGGCTTATTTGATGAGTTTTATCCCTACATGGTGGAGGATTATCAAATGACAAATATTGTTGTAGAGATACCTTTGAAAATATGTTGTTGAGGGAATTGAGGGATCTTTTGCTACTACATGGAAAACTAATAAAAAACTATGATCTTCCAATGTTGACAATGGAAGCAAATGATGTTGGGGGAGTGCCAACAATTATTCAGGAAGAGTTATCGGTCCAAATTCTAAATGAAGACGTTCAATGTGTTGAGAAGTTAAATAATGACCAGATGAGTGCTTACAATATAATTATGAACGCCATCCACCAAAAACAAAGTCAATTTTTTTTTGTTGATGGTCCTGGAGGGACAGGTAAAACTTTCCTTTATCGAACTATAATGGCAAATTTGAGACGCAATAGTGAAATTGTCTTTGCAACAGCTTCCTCAGGCATAGCTGCTACGTTAATACCTGGTGGTAGAACTGCACACTCTCGATTTGGGATCCCCATTGATATAGAGCCCCTTTCTATTTGCAAAATAGTAAAGAATTATGACCTTGCAAAACTCATTAGAATAACCAATACAATCATTTGGGATGAAGCACCCATGATAAATAGATATTGTGTAGAAGCATTAGATCGATCATTGCAAGATATCATGAATAACAATGCTCCATTTGGTGGAAAAATAATGATCATGGGCGGAGATTTTTGTCAGGTGCTTCCTGTTATTGAAAAAGGAAATAGAGGACAAATGATTTCAGCCTATATTGTTAGGTCTCGATTATGGGCCACCACAAAGGTCCTACATTTGCGCCAAAATATGCAATCACTTCATGACCACGACTTTGCACAGTTTCTGATGAGGATTGGAGATGGTAATGAACCTACTAAAGAGGATGACATGGTCAGGATGTCTGCTGAAATTGTTATACCATGGGAAGGAGAAAGCTCCATACAAAAGCTTATACAACATACATTTCCCCAATTAGAAAACCATGGATGGGATGCTTCATATATGGTGGAGAGAGCGATACTTACTCCCAAAAATTGTGATGTGCATATGTTGAATGACATGATTATTAAAAAATTACCTGGAGATGAACATATTTTGTTATCTTTTGATGAGGTTGAGGGTGATACTCATAACCTATATCAACGGCAATACTTGCACACAATTGCTCCTGGTGCTTTACCGCCACATATTTTAAAGATAAAAATAGGGGCTCCACTGATGTTGTTGCGAAACATAGACCCTAAATTTGGGTTGTGTAATGGGACAAGGTTGTTATGTCGTGGTTTTTTTTATGAATTTGCTTGATATTGAAATACTTACAGGCCACAACGCTGGAAAAAAGAGCTTTCTTGCCAAGAATTAAGCTCAAAACCACTGAAGGTGCGAGACTTCCTTTTGTGCTTATTAGAAAACAGTTTCCTGTCAAACTAAGCTTTGCAATCACTATAAATAAATCACAAGGACAAACAATTCCAAATGTCGGAATTTATCTTCCACGACATGTTTTCAGTCACGTATAATTGTATGTTGCTTTATCAAGAGGTGTTTCGCGGGCTGCAACAAAAGTGCTAATTAGCTTTATCCGACATCTAAATAGTACTTTGTCCGACATCTAAATTCGTTAACTTTATCCAACATCTAAATAGTACTTTGACGAACTAGATAACCACAATTAGTTTGCATTGAAACCAGTACTATATATATATATATATATATATATATATATATATAGCTTATCTTTCTACCAATTTTACCCCTATTATAATATTATAATGTGCAATGTACACATTAGTTTGCATTGAAACCAGTACTATCATCTTTCATATAACTTCCTACTATTAACTGTCTACCCAATTTCGTACTATTAACTTTCTATGTAACTTCCATTTAAAACTAATATTAAATCATAAATATCATTAAAAAATTTACGTGTGCGTTAAAAAAAGCGGACAGACGGGCACGTGAGTGCCTGTCTGGACGCTAGTAATATTTAAATAAAAAGATACAATATATGTTATGGATTAAAACAAATCGTACCTTGATCAAAAACTGTTTGTGCTTCGTGTGTTTCAACAGGTGAATTCATATTTTGCGAAGGTGATTCTATAAAAGAAAGTATTGACTTCAATATAGAGTTATAGTTTAAAAATAACAATAATGTGAAAATCTAAATATGTATTACTATTAATTTGATTATCGACAGAGTTATACTTACCACTATCATTGTCATTAATATTTCTTATTAATGGTCTTGCTTCGTTGTTATCAATTTGTTGGAAAATTGGGTATGTAAAATTTTGATTTATAAATTAGTTTTGATTTAATAGACCAGCAAATTATTTTTGCATAACTAATTGATTTTTTTAAATATAATGTATTAAAGTATAATCTATAACATAAATTAAAGTTTCTAACCCGAGGATGGCATGTGTGGTACTCGGTCCAGCTTCACTGTCATGAGCTTTTGGATAAAATCGAGAAGCAAGATTGACATTCGTCAAGTCTTGAAATGGCATCATGGTTGTCATATTAGAAGTATTAGATGTTTCAACCTGTTTTCCTTTGTCTTTATTTTGTCTGTAATTCGAGCGTCTTTTGGCTAATTCTTGTTGTCTTTGATCAACACTCATCCGTTGTCTTCGATCTCTTGCATTTTGTGCTCGTCTTTCTCTTTAACATTCTCTTAAATCTTGACTACGGATATTTTCCATTATATTATTTTATCTATAAAATTAAATGTAGTATATTAAAAACTTATAATACAAACATGAATGCGTCATGTACAAAAATAAAGGTGTTGTGTACTATAGATACGGTATGACATTATTCCAGCCAATGTAGTAACTCTCATGATTTTATCAAACTCTCATGATTTTATCAATGAATCAAAAAATGGATATGTCTATATACAACACATATTTTCATACAACTGTATGTTAATAAACCTCTTAAACCAGGATACTCAAAATTTAATGTAAAATAAAACAATAACACATAGATATTCATATGGAAACTCTGTCATATATTTCCTGATATATTGTGGGGTGATGCACATTTAGATATAGGGTATAAAGTAAAGAATTAAGTAAGAACGTTTACAGTCGTGTGCCTAAGATCAGTTTGTGGGATCGCTTACCACGCTCTATACCCAACATTTAAACTTACAGTGGAAAATAAATGTTAAACAACGAAGTGAAAATGCATAAGATTACCTATATACTATGAAAAATTATTTTCATGAGAATATTTATACTTGGAAAGTAAAATGAAATAGATATTGTGGTTATCTAGTTCGTCAAAGTACTATTTAGATGTCAGATAAAGTTAACGAATTTAGAGTGATGTGTTTTTTTAAAGACATATTTCATTATACTGACATTTATTTTTCCTAAATAAAAAAAAAAAAGATCCAACTTAAAATAAAAAATATAGCATCTATACATCTATAGAAGGCCTTCATGTTGAGGTATTTCGAGTAAATCACCCAATTGTTCCTTAATTTCCTTTGTAGGGCTCTTACCATCAATTTGATAGACTTTTTTGAAATACTTATAATATCATCTAAGCAAGAGATAAATTTAAAGTACTTACGTGTCAACCGTATATACTAACATACTAACATAGATTCGTCCCTCTTAGAAGATTTGAATACTCTCATAATCAAACACTTCAATAGAAAATTGTTAGTGGGATCTTGTTTACAACTTTTATATATATATATATATATATCATCACTTTCCACAAATAATTTTTCATGGTAAAACTAAAATAAGAATCATCACTTTCAGCACATATAAAAATATCATTTAAATAGTAATCCAATTAATTTTTTTTTACACAAACAGTTAATTCTTATTATATTCAGAAGTCTCGTAATATTATGCAATTAATATTGGAAGATAAATTTTGTTTCATCTTATAGGCAATGTGCTTCATCAAAAGATAATAATTAAATCCAATGTATTAATCACTGTGTTTTTCCTTCTTACGTTCTAAAAAAAATTAAGGATAATGCTTATCAAAAAACTAAAATATAATTTTAAAAATATAAATTGATGATATAATAGAAAAAAATGAAGGATAGAATAGAAACAAACATGCACTAAGGAATTGATTATTCCCCTAAAATTAAAATTAAAAGAAAAAAACATGCACCGAAGAGTCATTGTCTCCTTTTAAATTCTTATTCATTTAATAATTGTTTTCCATGGTAAATTTTTCATTTTCATCTTTTAGTTTGCAAAATTAAAAGCACATATGAGACAAATTGAAAATTGCATTCAGGACCATATGTAACAGTGTCGGCGGCAAAATCACTTCTTACTGTCTTTTCATTTTTCTCTTTATGTTTTTTATTCTTCATCTCTCTTTATATTTGCTACTTTTGTTGTTGTTGGATATCTCTCTCCTTTCTTCTCACAAAATCTATGCATCATTGTATGTTTTTATGCATCACTGTTATGGAAGTGATATGTCTGAAAAAAAAGAAAATTATATGGAAGTTATATAGTATGTCTCTATTATGGAATTGCAATACTTAAAAAAAAGTAAAATGACAGGGAAGTTATATAATCTCTCACTATTATGGAATTGCAATAGCCAAAAAAAAGAATATTGTATAGAAGTTATACAGTTTGTAACTATTATGAAATTGCAATGTTTAAAAAACCTGCATGGAAGTTATGAGTCTCATCTATTTTTTTTAAACCGGTCGGTAACTTCTACATAAAAAATAACCGCCTAATTTATAATTTATAATTTTTATTTCTTACATTAAAATCAAGTTTGATCACTACAATATACTCTGAGAATAAATACAATGCCTATAAAGCAAATATCTTCTCAGAGGCTATATGTATACAATGATATTAATATGGAGTCGCAGTAATTTGATGTTATTTTATACTTATATTATTTATTAACTATATTGCAATAATTTTATAAAGATATAATATAGTGGAGAACTTACTATATTATTCATGTTCATTGTATATTAATATGGTCCTTCAATTTTTTTAAATAGCAGTTTCCAAATCCTAAATGAATTCTACCACACACGCTAGAAAATGGAACCATCATTAAGAATGGAGTACTATGGTATCTGCCACACACGCTATAACAATATAAAAATGGAACCATCATTAAATAGCAAATAACAGTTTCCAAAAACCCATTGAATACCTAACAAAAATGATGTTTTTTAAATGTTTACGTTTAGACGCTATTATAATAGAAGGACTAATCTACTACTCAATATTTGTAGGCTAGAGTTGAATTATTTAAAAACATCATTTTTTAACAATGTTTCTGCAAATTATAGAGAGTAAAATACAAAAGAAAAACAATGCCAATAAAGAAAAATCAATAAGTATAAGTATGTAAATATGAACTTCAATGAATATTTGTTATGTATGTTCAATAATGAAGCCAAGAAAAAATAAAATCATTACCAGTTTGTAGTTGTTCAGATTTATCCAATACAAAACGATAAAACCATGAAAAGCTGTTCTTTTTCTTCAATAGGTATGAGTTTCCATTTTTATATTTGTATTTATAACTTCTGCAGTTTTTTTTTTTTTTAATAGGCAAAAATATATATTGATAGAGAGCACAAACAGTGCTCAAAACAAACATACAATCAATTCAACGTGAGATATTCCATAGGATTTCTCCACCAATTATAAAAAAACAACACCGATTTACTTCTCGTACCTATTACTAACCAATTCCACGCAGTGACTTTAATATGATTACACGTATCTTCTAAATTCAGACCGGCGTTATTGAAGATCACGTTGTTCCTCCGAGTCCACAAACACCAACAAGTGGCCAGCCACACCAACATCCTCTTCTTTTTCCCAACTTTATTACCTAATAAAAAGCCGAATTTCTCCGCATGTTTAGGTATAGTTTCTTCAACAATCAACTCCAAATCCAACCACCTACAAATAAGGTTCCAAATTTTGTTGGCAAAAGGACAATCGATAAATAAATGGTACCCATCTTCCAAGCTATGGAGACACGAACAACAAGAGAGATCGACAGGACTATGGATCACTCCCCTATTTGCGAGCTCCTTCTTGGTTGGTAATCTGTTAATGAACAATCTTCATCCAAAAAAATGAATCTTGGACTGCACTTTATTTTTCCATAGCATCCTAATCTGCTGCAAGTACTCCTCTTCAGGACCATAAACTTTGTGAATGCAAACCATACCATTATAGCACGAACTAACAGTGAATCGACCTGAGTCGTCCCGTTTCCAGATGAAAGAATCTTCCGCCGACTGTTTGCAAGAGAAAGCCGATAAATAATTCTTAAATTCCAGCCACCTGCTATAAAACTCGAACTGAGACGAAACGGAGAAACAGTCCCAATTCCATTTCCACAGCTCCACAGCCCAATTGCCATACTGATAAACCAACTCCGGTCTGAGAGAATAACTGTCAAAAATTTCCAAAAAAAAGGATACGGAGAGGTTGAGGATTACACCAGCTATAGTCCCAAAAATTTATCTGATTGCCCTTTCCAATACTGCAGAGAATATTCTTCCTAAACCAAACTTGCAGGTCTTCCCCTTTGTGTTTCAAAACAAACAAGTCGCGCCACCACAAGGATGCTTTCTTGACGTTCAATACCACGTTATGAGAAAGCACAGCCTGCGACACGTTACCGTATCTAAAATTCAGAATATCCCTCCATATCGCTTCCTTGTCGTTGATAAAACGCCATTTCCACTTAGAGAGTAGAGCTTTGTTGAGTAAACCAATGTCCTTCACACCCAACCCGCCTTCGTTTTTGGATTTGCACACGTTGTTCCAGCTAGACCAGTAAATCCCTTTCTTGTTTTTCACTCCATGCCAAAGGAAAGCCGCTTGAATCGAAATGATCTTCTTGATGACAACTTTGGGCGCTTTAAATATAGACAACATATACAAAGGAACAGAATTTAAGGTAGAGTTGAGTAAAGTTAGTCTACCTCCCATTGACAGAAAACTGCCTTTCCAACGAGAGAGCTTGGCCTTCAAAAACTTGATAACCTCAATCCAAGATGCCACCCGCCTAGGATTTATCCCAACTTTAACCCCAAGAAACTTGAAAGGAATTTTCTCAGCTTTACAACACAGAAAGTCTGCTGCCTCTTCCATAAAACCTTCTGCGATGTTGATCCCGTAGAGGTTGCTTTTGCCAAAGTTAACTTGCAGCCCGGAGACCATTTCAAACCCTCTGAAGATCACCTTTAAAGCCCACAAATTTTCCTTACTACACTCTCCCAGAATAATCGTGTCGTCTGCGAACTGAAGGATATCGTAAGAACAAACTTCTCCGCAGTTAAATCCTTTGAATAAACCACACAGCTTGGCCTTGTTAACTAAACCAGAGAGACCTTCAGCGACTAATGCGAAAATAAAAGGGGACAAGGGATCTCCTTGACGAATTCCTTTAGATCCTAAAAAGTCCTTGGTGGGGCTCCCGTTAACCAGGACAGAAAAGGAACTGTCGAAGATACAAGCTTCCATCCACATTCTCCATCTTGGACCAAAACCAAACCTTTTGAATAAATACCTCAGATAATTCCATGACACGCAGTCGAAGGCTTTCTGGAAATCCACTTTCAGAATCAGACAATCTTTTTTGAAACGAGAAGCATAATCAATCACCTCATTGACAACCATAATACCATCAAAAATTTGACGACCCGGGATGAAAGCTGTTTGGGTGGGAGAGATCAGCTTACTCATGACCTTTTTAATTCTAGTCGCCAGAATTTTTGAAAGAATCTTGTTAACACTAGAGATTAGGCAGATGGGACGAAATTCCCCCATATGTTGAGGAAAGTCCACCTTGGGGAAAAGAGCTATGAAAGCTGCAGTCATTGCCTTGGGGAGCTTGCCCTTCTTATGAAATTCTTTAAGGAAATCCAGCAGATCAGCCTTAATAAAGTTCCATCCCTGCTTGAAAAAGTCGAGCGAAAAACCGTCCGGGCCTGGCGTTTTCTCACCATCGCAATCCCAAATGGCCTCTTTGAGTTCTTGTTCAGAAAACGAATTCTCCAACATCCTGTTGTCTTCAGACGAAAGCGAGCAGAAAGCGACACCATTTAACACAGGCCTATTATAAACCTGTTCTCTGCAACTGTTAGAAAAGAAGTTGTGGATATGATCCTTTATCCCATCCACTGTCTCCACTCTACCTGCTTCAGTATTAATCGAGGTTATGTTATTTCTAGTCTTTCTCATCGTCATGGTTCTATGAAAAAACCGCGTGTTCGCGTCTCCTTCCCTAAGCCACTTAGTTCTAGATTTCTGACGAAGGATACTTTCTCTTCTGCACAACAAACTCCAGAACGAGTTAGTGAGATCCTTGTGATTCACCATGATCTCAAGATTGTCAACTCCTTCTCCCCTAGACCAATTCTCCTCTATGATGTTGAACTCCGAAACAGTTTTTTCGATATTCAAATCCTCCCATCCGTACACCTCCTTATTCCACCTTCTTAACTTCTCCTTCATTAACTTAAGTTTCTCTTTCAGAATAAAACTCTTATTGCCCTCTACTTTAATACTACTCCACTCTTTTTCCAGAAAACCCTTGAAACCGACATGATCAAACCAACCACGAATAAATCTGAAAGGTTTAGGCCCCCAGTCCAGCTTATCACAAATCGCCCAAACCGGACAATGGTCCGAGATGTCCCTCTTACCTGTTGTAAGACCAGAGATGTTCCAAGCTTGAATCAAAACAGCTGAAAACAGAATTCTGTCAAGTCTGCTACTAACACTCCCATCGGCCCTCCTCCAAGTGTGACAGTTACCAAGACACGAGGGTTCTACTAATTCCAAAAGGTCCAGAAATTCAGAGAAATCCTCCATCTCCTTCGAACAACTCGAACCAGTGTTGTTGCTTTTTTCATTAGGATTCTTGACAGCGTTAAAGTCGCCTCCAATACACCACGCCCCCGACTCGTACTTAGCTTTCTTCTCCAACAACTCACTCCAACATTTGCGTTTAAGCACGTAAGAGCAGGAGGAATACACATTGACAAAATAGCACAAAAAATTTGAACAGAGGGCGCATAAACCATCGAAACCTTCTCCTTTAAAGCTAAACAGAGGGGTTAAAAAATCAGACCTCCAAGCAATCAACATACCTCCCGATTGACCTACTGAATCTTTGGCCGTCCAATTGCTTTCTTTGTCTCCCCAAATGCTCTGAACAATGGAATCGTTCATCCTTTGCATTTTTGTCTCTTGAATAAAACAAACATCTGGCTTTCCTTTGCGCAAGATTTCTTTAATCCTCCTTCTCTTCAATGAGTTACCACATCCTATGACATTAAATGTTACAATAATCATCTTACACTCCTAAGTTTTGGCGCCCTCTTAACCTTCTCCAGTTTATCCCTCTTTTCCATTACTCTGATCTGATCCTTGTAAACTTCCTCGCCTTCTTCTCCAACAATGCCAAGCTCCTTGATGGTCCCCCAGAGTTTACCCACCTCGGCTTCTTCTTCATTGGCTAGAAATCTCAAATTTCCACACCTAACGTCGGAATCGGACATGTCTTCGCAACAAAGAATAGAACCTCCAGAGAAAACTTCTAATCCACCATCAGAACTTGCGGAAATATTCTTGGAGACGACTGGGAGAGAAACACCCAACGCATCCTCTTGAATTTGACCAGAGTTAGGTTGGGTAGACAAAAGGGCACAGAGTCTCATTTTCTTCTTCTTGGAATACATTCCACTCTTGATGAATTCTTTGAATTTGCCTCTGGGCCTCTGAGCTTGGCCCTTCCCATTTTTTAACCTCTTTAACTTTTTGAGACCAGGTTTAAAATGGGCTTTAAGGCCCCTTTCCTTCCTCCTAAAAAGATCCAGTTTAGTTTAGGCCTGATCCACAACCTCATCTAATTTAGCTGGTACTTTACAAGAAGCAGAATCGGATAGTTCAGAAAGAACAAAGGGAGATCTTCTGAATGCCCTACCAACTATCCCCCTGTCTAAAGATCTACAGGTGATGTGACCTTTGTCAAAAGTAGGACGAAAAAGTTGATGAGACCCATCACTGTTACAACCTGCCCCTAATACCTCGTTTACCTGCGAACCCACGAATATGACCCCTCCTTTGACACCTGTCCCTTTTTCAGAAAGTCTACTTTTGGACCTATCTGCCAAGGTACACTTTATCGCCTCTGTATTTGCGCTTCTTTCATCCTTGGAACTCTCCAAAGCCACCGGACTCACCCATTCATCGGAGTTGATAGCTACCGCCGATACAACCTCCTCCCTGAAATCTTCATTCTTCTTATCAACATAATTACCCTCCAATGGCACAGCTAAATCCTCTGACAATTTGATATGGAACTCAATCCCATTAATAAGAATACGAAAGACTTCGTTGATAGTAAAAGCACAACTCGACCTAATTTTAAATCTAGCGACTTCAAAATTCGTCGGGTTAAGGGTTTCAAAATCTGCTCCAATATACGACCCAAAGGGTTTGCAGATAAATTCGAAGAAAACGGCGTTCCATGCGAAACAAGGAATCCCAAAACTTCTCAACCAAATAATTCTTTCTTTATCAACCTCTTCCTCCTTCCATGGTCTGATGACTTTGAACCATTTTTTCAGCTGCTCTTCCTCTTCTTCCACAGGGATCTTAGCCGCCCTACCTCTCGAGTCCTCAAGGAGACAGAGATTGGCTCCTAACGGGGATACCAAAAGCGATGAACTATGCAATTGAACCTTAAAAGAATCACCTGGGTTCCACACCTCCCCCACGTATGCTAGCTGAAACCTCCTTAACTCTTCCTCCCCTACCTCAAACGACCTAACATTGTTGAATACAGGAGGAAAGTGCGAATGAACGTCCTTTTTTCCTTGGACCACCTGTGCAAACGAGCGATCTCTAGAAGTGGCCTTGTGAGTTTCTCTTGTTGACTGAGGATTCTCCATATCTCTGAACTGCTTCGTCTTTACTTGGTTGTTGTTTTCTCTGGTTGCTGATGTGTCCTTCTTCTGCAAAGACTTGCCTGTATTCCTTTGAAACCTTGGTAAGTTAGCAAACAACTTCTTATTGTCAAAGAAAATGTTATCCAGTTTGGTCGCAAGAGTTTTCTTCCATGACATTACAAAATCTCGCGAATCCGTATCTCCTGCCCTTCTTGTCTCTTTTAGCAGGAATGTAGACCTCCGCCACCTCGCCATATTCCTCAAACTTTTCGAAAAGATCCTTCGCCTTAAATCTTTCTGGGAATTCAGTGATAAAAACCGTTACTATTGGTTTAGAAATCCCACCATCGACTAAATCTTCTGGACCTTCCCTTTCCTTCTTCCAACCTTGCCCTATTTTGCTGTAGCTTCCTCCTTTGATTCTTTTTGTTGAACGGTTCTGAACTTGAATCCATTCTCCCGGAGCCATGAAAGTGGAACCTTCCAATAAAACTTTTTGTTAAACAGTGTTATAACTTCTGCAGTTATTTTAATTGAATTAAATAGGGAAAGTTGATTATTTTGATTTAGATGTTTTTGATTATTTTTGTTAGTTCAAATATAAAATGGGGGGAGTAGTTATTTTTTATTTGTGTAATTCTAAGTAGTTTTAAAGGATAAAAGAGGAAAGAAAATAGACTACACCAAAAAGATGTTTTGCCTTTATATATTGTTATAGATATCTGACATTTTTTCTAATTTAAATCAATTATGTAATTTTAAGTTTAATTAAGTTTTCGCCTGGTTATTAGTTTTTTAATCCATCCAATTTTCTTTTTCCACAACTTTCTATCATTGCAATTGACATAGTTTTCTCTTTTCCCCATCTCATTATATCATTATAATGCTAATTTGGAAAAATTATGACTTCTTCTTGACAAGAAATTTAAGTATGTGGTGAATGAAGTTTTTTATTTTCCACTTAATAATGGAAAACAAATGTTTAAGAAGATTGTAATGTTAAATTCAAAATACTTTGAACAGTTATTTAATGCTTACTTCTTTAAAACAAAACTGTTGGTCGGTGAGAGAAAATTTATGATAGAAATAAAAAATATGTAGATAGATATATAGATAAATCTATATTTTTTATCTATTAACTATTAATTTATAATCTATAACTATATATAAAGGGGTTATAAATTTTTAAAGTGACCTATTTTTGTTCCCAAATTGCCCTTCATCTTTTTTATAAATAACTTTAGTTGTTGGTTACTTTTGATGGTCACCAATTAAAAAATTAACTTCCTTCTCTTCACAAAAGAAAATCTCACATCTATAATGCTAATTTGATATTGATTTTTTTAAGTGTATTCAACTTTATTGCACTATTTAAAACATATAAACATATATTTTTTATTCTAATATAATGAAAGAGAAGTGGATTTAAAACATATACCCAATCAAGTTTGTGACTATGAAAGTGGAGTGAATTTAAGAAATCTCTCTCAATTCTTCTCTCTTTTCATTTCTTTTTCAATCATGGTTTTTTTTTCAAGTTATCGTGTTCCATTGCATATACTTCTTTTTTATTCATTTTAATTTTGATTATGATTAGTAATATTTTGTCGTGGTAAATTTTTTTATTTTAATCTTTCTTCTTTGATATTATGATTAATCTTTCTTCTTCTTTGATATTATGATTAATCTTTCTTCTTCTTTGATATTTTGTTGTTATATTTTTTTAAAGTGTTGAGTTGTATTATAAATTAGAAGGTTTTTTTTCAATGGAATAGATATACACAATAATATACAATGACAGTTACAACAATAAATAACTTTCATATCTATTTGTTTGAGTAACTGTCCACTCACTCATTCAACTTATATATACAAAATAAAACAAATGAAAAATAGGGATAACATAATTCCAGTATTTTATCTTCTACTTCTAAACGTGTGACCTTGCTATTAGACACATCCTTAACCATGAGAAGAAAAAAAAAAGAATAACAATATTAACAATAAAATTTATTGTGAATTATTGAAAATTTGAAACACTAACCATTCACTTTCTAAAATTAATTGAATTTTATTATTAATTTTTTATTTACGTTTTTTACTTTTGATGTTAGAGAGACATGCAAAATAAATGTCATATTACTTAAAAATTTAATTTGAAAATTAATTTAGCTTTTAACTAATTAAGAAAATGATATTTTATAATTTCTTACAAATATGAGAGTATCTAAGTAATTTAATTTTAAATTATAATTAAATAAAAAAAATATTCGTTTAGATTTTAACTACTCATTAAAAAACGAATAAACGAATACAGGAGTGTCCGTTTAGACGCTAGTACAAAATAAAACAAATGAAAAATAAGAATTTCTTAATCCACCCCTTGATATTCTTAGGCACCTAGCGCATTTCCTTTTATGCCCCATGCTTCCGGAGATACATATCCAGACGCACCTTTTTTTGGCCAAAATTTAGCTTTTTCCGAAGCTACATCTACGGAATAATTTTAAACTGGTAAACGTCGGGAAAAACTTCAAAATAATTCAGTTCAGGGAAACTTCCGTAGATGCACCTCCGGAACGTCTAAGCGCCAGATTGTTCCGTAGATACAGCTCCGGAAGTTTCTGCTATATTTGAAATTTGCATGATCACTCCCCCCATTGTTGTGTTTTCTTCTTCTACACTCACCTTCACCAACCTAAAAAATCCTACATTCTCAATATTATTTTTCACTCTAACTTTTTCGTGCAACAAATCAAAGGGAACAAGAGAAGATCGAATTTCAGGTAAAGATTGCACTTTGTCTACTACATTGCTCACATTAATCATCAAACTTTTTGAGAAAAAAAGTAACGTTGCTTCCGGAGCTGTACCTCCGGAACGTGTTGAAGATGAACACTTTCGGATGTACATCTCTGGAATGTGTCTGTGACCTATTTTTTTACAGCAGATTTGTAATTTTTGTTTATTTTTCTTATTGTTTACAAATAGATATGGCGCACCCCGATAATATCTCAAAAGAATTAGTTTCTACAAATGATGTTTCTCCGAATGTTCAAGGGGTTGTCGTAAAGTCGGTAGATGTCGGTGTTGACTTTAATAACAAACAAGAGTTTGATGATCGTGATAGCGTGCTCACATGGATTCGTAGGACTGCAACTAGACTTGGTTTTGGTGTGGTTATAGGAAGATCGGATAATGGCTCGGAAAGAAGAAACACTTTTGTAACTTTGTTGTGCGAAAGAAGCGGGAAATATCATACTCATCTACAGAAGTTTAAAAGAGACGACACCGGTAGTAAAAAATATTAATGTCCTTTTAAGATTCGTGGTTACATGTTTAGTACCAAAAAGTGTAAATTTAGTGTTATTTATGGTTTGCATAACCATGAATTGTGCTTAAAGTTACAAGGTCATCCTAGTGTATGTCGGCTCAAGCCGGAAGAGAAGACATGTATTAGTGACATGACCTTGAATCTTGTCCAACCGAAAAATATACCTGCCACATTGAAACGGAAGGAACCCAACAATATATCAAATATAAGGCAAGTGTATAACATTCGGTACCGCAACAACCAGGCGATTAGGTGAGATAGAAGTGAGATGCAACAACTGTTGAAATTGTTGGATGATAGCAGTTACGTGTCCCAGTACAGAACTTGCGACGATAGAGTTACGGTCCGAGATATTTTTTAGACTCATCGGATTCGATAAAGTTGTTCAACACGTTCTCAACAGTGCTCATTCTTGATTCTACCTACAAGACCAATAAGTATAGACTTCCTTTATTTGAGATGGTTGGTGTTACGTTTACCGAGAAGACATATGTCGTTTGTTTTGCTTTTCTAAAGTGTGAAAAAAAGGACAATTTTACATGGGCATTAGAGGTGTGTCGATCACTTTTGAAGGAGCAAGTTGAGATTCCTAAAGCGATTGCAAAGGTATTTCCTTCTTCTAATGCATTACTTTGTCGATATCACATAACAAAGAATGTGAGTAGTCGGGTTAAACCCCCGGTGGGGGCAAACAAGTAGAGTCTGAAGGTGGAAAATTGGTGAAGGCCGGTGTGATTGTTGAAAAAATAATGGATGCATGGAATTGTATACTAAATTCTTCCACAAAAGAATTATATGCTGATTCCGTCATTCAATTCCGAAAACTGTGTGAAAAGTATCCTGCTTTATTGAAATACGTTGAAAGCGCCATTCTTGATCAAGTGAAGGAGAAGATAGTCTGTGCGTGGACTGATAATGTCCGACACCTTGGAAATACAACCACCAACAGAGTTGAGTAGGCCCATGCTAGTTTGAAAATTTGGTTGGATAATAGCAAGGGGGATTTGTGTCGAGATTGGGACTCCGTAAATCTCATGATTAAAACCAACATAATGAGATACAAACAACATTTGGTCGGAGTATAACGGTATTAAAACATCGATTTAAAGATGTTGTGACTCCGACAAACCCTCAATTCAAGCTGAGTATAGATCAGTGTCCCAGTACTGATGTCGAAAGAGACTATATGAATAACATTCCATAGGCTAATATAATGGGTTCTTTGGTGTATGATATGGTCTGTACTAGACCCGAAATAACATATGCTCTTATTTTCGTATGTCAATGTGGGTCTTGCTTGTAAGCCCAATTGTTTAAGTTAGCTTATTCCCTAAGTTAGCTTGTGTAATGGGCCTGTGTGTAAAAGCCCGTTAGGTTAGTATGTAAGTTTTCTTATAAATAGCATACTAGTCTCTCATCTTTGTAAGGATGGTGAAAATACTAATTAGGGTAAGAGAGGTTAATTGTTAGTATTCACTTGTAATCTTTGAACCCTTATTGAGAAAGTGAATAGTAAAACAGATTTAACTAATTCTCTATTCTTATTTCTTCTTCTCTTTTCCTTTGTGAAACCTAATAGGGTTTCTTGTGTTTGTTCAAGAAACTCAATCTTTTTCTCATATTTTGGTTTAATACTGATGAAATCAATTCACAACAAACTAGTGCGTTGAGCGTGGAGTAGAAGATGTCGTCAATAAAGTATGAGAATGAGAAATTCACCGATGTGAATGATTTCGGTTTGTGGCGCTTGAAGATGCAAGCCCTTCTTGTTCAACTGGGTTTGTTAGAAGCGTTGAAAGGATCGGAGAAGATGGACGCTGACCTATCGGAGAAGGAGAAGACATTGTCGAGTAGCAAGATTTTCCACTGTATGCAGTTGATAAAACTGCTTGATGAAAACTAGTTTGTTCCCTTGTTAGTGCAGAGTTTGTTCCAAGGTGGATATTTGTGGTATTTGGATCAAACTCTAGTGTCGACAAAGGTAGTTTCATGGTTCGAAAGAAGGTTTAGTATGAAGTCGAAGTCTGTTCACATGCGGATTTTGTATGCTGTAGTCGAAGTCTGTTCGAGCATACTATCAAAATATATTAACTTATAATTTAAGTTAGTATGTCGAATTGGGTCTTGCTTGTAAGCCCAATTGTTTAAGTTAGCTTGTTCCCTAAGTTAGCTTGTGTAATGAGCATGTGTGTAAAAGCCCATTAGGTTAGTATGTTAGTTTTCTTATAAATAGCATACTAGTCTCTCATCTTTGTAAGGGTTGTGAAAATCCTTATTAGGGTGAGAGAGGTTAATTGTAGGTATTCACTTGTAATCTTTGAACCCTTATTGAGAAAGTGAATAGCAAAATAGATTTAACCAATTCTCTATTCTTCTTCCTTCTTCTCTTTTCCTTTGTTAAACCTAATAGGGTTTCTTGTGTTTATTCAAGAAACTCAATCTTTTTCTCATATTTTGGTTTAATATTGACGAAATCAATTCACAACAAACTGGTGAACTTTTCAATCTTATACTTTAGTGAAGGCATCTTTCTCCACTCTCAACGCACCAATTTGTTTTGAATTAGGATGCCTTTAAACAAAGTATTAACGATTTCTTTATAGGCAAGAAACACACAAGGGTTAGGGTTAACAAGGAAAAACAAGGAAAAACAACAAGGATTGATTATAACGGCTATTCTTTACTTTCTCTATAAAACATATTACAAGTACTCAAGAATAACAAATAACCCTCTCACCCTAATTAGGTTTTTGTCACACCACACTTATGATGAGAGACTAGTATGCTATTTATAATAAACCTAACATACTAAACTAATGGGCCTTTTAACAATTACCTATTACAAGCTAACTTATGGTACAAGCTAACTTAAACAATTGGATCCTTAACACAAGGCCCAATTCGACAACTACATACTAGAACACAATTCGACTACAGTATGTAGGTCTTCGACAACAGCATGTGAGCAAACTTCGACGACATGCTAACTAGAGTTCGATCCAATATCTCATAAAAAACAAAATTCTTTATTCTCAATTGATCGGCAATATGTCTCGGTCGGGGTTGAACTATATTTTTCACGAGGCCAAACGAGCTGAAACTGTACGTTCCGATAGCGCAAAGTGTGATTGCACTATTGTGAAAACCAATGGTCTTTCGTATGCTTGTGTTATTGCTAAAAAGTTGAAACTAGGTGAGCCAATAAGAATGGAAGAAGTTTTCCCTCATTGGAAAAGACTTAATTTTGATGATGATTGTTGCATGGAAGGAGGTAAATCGAATATCTCTATTTTGACCGAATGGGAAGCGATACAAGAGAGATTCTCAAAGGCCGATGACAACATGAAACTCCACATCAAAGAACAATTGAGGAAGATTACCTATCCCGAAACAACCGACATGAAACCGCCTTCTCAGCTGGTAAAGACAAAAGGTGCTCCGGGGAAACTGAAGGCTACACCGAATGACAAGTCGACTACACGATATCCTTCTTATTGTGAGCACGTTGACAAACTTTATCCCGACTCACCGACTCCTAAATCTCAAAAAAGTGTCATGAAAGGAGACCACATAAGGAAACCGCAACCCTGATTCCACTGAAAATTCCATTCATCGACGAGATGTCGGTTTTTATGCATAAATACATCGACCGTATCGTCAATGTTGAAGGGGGTGGTAATTGCGGTTACCGGGCCGTTTCGACTTTGCTTGGTAAAGGAGAGGATAGTCATGCGTTTGTCTGTCATCAAGTAATCCAGAGTTGAAGACGCATAAAGAATCGTACACGCAGTTGTATGGAAAGAAAGAAAAATTCAATGCGGTTTATGAATCTCTTGTTCCTTGCTTGAGTGGTCCGGCACCGGTGTCGAAATGGATGACTTTCTCTGATATGGCGAACGTATTTCGGTTTCGAAGAGAAAATTTCGCTCGAGTTGAAGGTGACGGTCCGAAGAACTGTCGATGACATCTTAGAGATGTGCAAGCGTCCATCGGACTATTGAAATGTAGTATTTAAATTTCTGTCGAAATCATCAATGTAAAGCTGATTTTATTTTATGAATGTTGATTTTATCATTGCAATGTTAATTTTATGGTATTTTGTATTTGATTTTCTTCCGTAAATATGCATATGAGAATATTCTGTAAATGCATTTACAGAATTAATTAAAAAAAAGCTGAAAAATGTGTGTCCGGAGATACATCTGATAGGGCGCATGGTGCCTAAAAATGCCAAAGAGTGGGATAAGAAATTCTCGGAAAAATAGGGTGTGACCTTACTATTAGACACATCTTTAACCATGAGAAAAAAAAAATAACAATATTAACAACAAAAATTAATGCAAATTATTGAAAATTTGAAAGACTAACCATTCATTTTATAAAATTAGTTGAATTTTATTGTTAATTTTTTATTTACGGGTTTTTACTATTGATGTTAGAGAGACATGCAAAATAAATGAAAATTAATTTAGCTTTTAACTAATTAAAAATATGATATTTTATAATTTCTTACAAATATGAGAGTACCTAAGTAATTTAAATTTAAATCATAATTAAATAAAAAAATATTCATTGAAATTTTAACGTGTACTCAGTGTCCGTTTAAACGCTAGTTTAATATAAATAAAGTCAATTAGGTAGTATTGACTCAGTAGTAAAAGTTTCATTTATAATATGAAGAAAAGGAATTCAAATTTCCTTCAAGACAGTTGTGTAAAATTACCATATCAATTTAATTAAAGTAATTTCTCTCTTTTCAGTTCTTATACTAACATGTGTCTTTTTAACCTTAATTAAAATATCAGATACTAAAATATTGTATTGAAAATTCAATATCTTTAAAGTTTAAAAATTGTCTTTTTCAACATACTTTTATTTTTTATTTTTTTTTCCTTAACAAGTGTTTTGAGGTTACTTCTCATCATAACCCATCAATAAAAATTAATGAAACTTGAAAAAGATTAGACATGTCAAGAATTTTTTAGCCCTAATCGTACAAACTACAACAATCATATCAAACGAAAACAAACCAAATATTGCAAGCCATTCTCAATCCATCCAACTACATACTATTTCAAATGCAATGTTCTATACAAATTAACATACTATTTCAAATGCAATGCTATTCTACACAAATTAATAGCAAGTCTGCAAAAGATTCATAGAGGTACACAAATTAATAGCAAGTCTGCAAAAGATTCATAGAAGTACACGATTCATAGAGGTACACAAATTAATCGTAAGTCTGCAAAAGATTCATAGAGGTACAGTCATGAAACACAAAATTACCCAGCCACATCACAGCAAACATCTCTTAACAATTGTTCAGGGCTATAAAATCACACAAAATCATTCTCGGTTCAGGAGATATTAACACCTGACAACCATGTTAAGGAAACCAACACGAATGCAATTAGTACAAGTGTTTCAAATCACACATCTCGGGTGTTTTCTTAACCAAGATCAGATACATGACAGACAGTAGGCATGTTGTTCCATCCAAAAGAACTAAACTCCCATACCTGACTTGGGTTAGAAGTTCCAGCAGCAGTCATATGTTTATAGTCGGTGGCTAATTGATCTTCCTGAAACATCGATGTAGCATCAGTGACAATGGATTGATTCTTGTCATGCCCAGAACACGGCTCATACCAATCTGAATCAAGCACTAAATCTGGCTGGCTATTGTTCAACAGAGACGTGATATAATTTTCACTGTCAGGGGACCATACATGGTCAACATTCCCTGATTTCACCATGTTGCCTGCATATGAATTTTAAGGAATTAATAGGAAAACCATATGCATGCATTTTCATAATATTGATTCCACAATGTTCCTGTTCCATTGTGTAGTTTGTTGGGAATATTCTATCATAAAAAAATAAAAGTGACTTCTTAAACTAACTTATTTTGACAAGACATGTTTACACCGTGCATGAAGACTTCTATGCTTTGTTAATTAAAAAAAGGGTGCATTAAGCCTTTTTCTATAGAGCGTTTCAACTTTCAACCATTATTTAGAAATTTGGCACTTGATGAAACAACAAACTACACAATGGAACAGGAAATTTTCAAGATAATGAACAATTTTCAGATTGTGACAAAGACATATACAAACAAGGGTATGAGTATGTCAATATTTGCAATTAATGATCATCCATCATATCATACACTAAAAGGCACTAACCATTATCGGTCTGAACAGGTGGCTGTTCATCCAGTGAATTTATGTTGGCACCAACAGCAGGGCACTCATTCAATACTGAAGATGCGCCAAATGGAGATACAGGGTCAGCAAAGTCTTCCCATTCTGGCTCATACATGCTCCAAGTTGAGAGGTCATCCCTTTCACAAGGAGTTGCAGTAGATGAATTTGAACTTCTGTCATAATATTGGTTTTTGGAACTGCTCAGAGTCTTCCGCTGATGAAGTACAGATTGCAGCAGACCACTATTTTGTGGAGAAGAACAATCTGACTCCAGTGTACTAATTGGTGTAGGAGACTTGATAAAATCATCAATTGAGTCAAGTAAAGGATGTGGGGGAGATGTACCCCAGCTACCGAAATCAATTTCCGGATATTGGAGTGAAGGGAGCTCCGACTTCACAGCCTCAAAAGGCTTAGAAGTAGAGAAATTGCCATTTTTAAGTGAATGGCTGTAACACGGTAAGCTGTTTGAGAAGAAACCAGGATCAAGAGGTGATTGCACCCCAATTGATTGTGTCAATTTATCAAAAGCATCATCCTGAATATGTTCAAATGGATAAATACCATTTCTGTCAATACAACCGAAATCAAGAAACGGCATTGGTGACTCTCGAAAACGTTTGGGGTTAGATGATGCCGATGGCCCAAAACTACAGTACTGAGAAGAATCAAAGCCATTTAGCATATTGCCATAATCAGAAATATCAGGAAGCTCAGGCGAATAAGGTAAGATTCCCTGGGTATCCTTCAGACAGTCAAATATTGCATCATGCATATTAAAACTCTTTTTATGCAAGAAACCAGAATGCACCTTATTGCGGCCGTTAATTCCACCAGTGCTTTGGTTATTAAGAGTTGCTTGATATATACCAGGAGGATAAAGTGGCAAGCCAGCTCGATGACGCCTCTTGATCCGAGTGTTCCAATAGTTTTTTATCTCATTGTCGGTACGACCAGGTAACTACAAGCCAAGGAAATAAATCACTATAATGAATAGACATTAAGCACAAAATATTGGAAATAAAAAATGAAGAAAATACTGACTGACACAATTATAAAATCCTGTGAAATGTTTAATCTAAAGTACCAACACTTGTAAATCATGGCAAGTTGCCAGAATAAGTCAAACCCCTCAAGGTTATAAAATAATAGTGATAATTAATAAAAATAAAAAATGCACGGGGTTCCTTAAAATCAAGTCAATCACAAGAAAGAACGTAACTGTTCAAATTCAAAGTTCTATATACATACATGATACATAACTGATACAGCTATATATACTGACATTTACACACCAATCCATTTGCAACTGAATATGCTTTATAATCTATACAATAGGTTTTTCCCTATTAAGGCAAGAAAATAATTAGAAGCACATGGTCATACTGTTAAACCGAGAGTTACGCGCACAGCTTTATCTATTAATGGACAGTTGCCATGACGTTTTCTACTATTTACTGTATAAATTTACAACTAACTTTATCTGCGACTAGGGCTCTGCAAGCCGAAACAAATCATTTGCAAACATAGAAAATTGAATGTTGAAACTTCTTCATTCCGTAAATGTCGACAGAAAAAAATATTGTAGAATTATATACTTATACATAATGGGTGACGTTATGCATTCGGAACCTAACAAAAGATAAGTGAACTGTATTCTACCACATTTGTTAGTGTGAATCTTTATGTAATCTTAACGCCTCCTAGTATATCCCAAGTCGTACACTATTTAATTAATGTTCATTATTATATATACAAATCTAACTAGCTTGTTCCATAATTTTAGAGAAGTTAAAAAAGAAGTTATTAGATGTAAAAATATGCAAGAAATAACAATGACACCATTAATGGAAAATGAAAAGAATTCAAATATTTCATGAAAACCTGAAGGGAAAAAAAACTGCAACTAAATATGTAAGGCAAAGACAAACAATACACAATATGCTTACATGCACAGCCATGCGTGCCCATCTGTTTCCCATTGTTGCATGAAGCTCACAAATCAACCGCTCCTCTTCCTCAGTAAATGCCCCTTTCTTTAAATGTGGCCTTAGGTGATTAGCCCATCGCAATCGACAACTTTTTCCGCAACGCAGCAGGCCTGTCTGCTTCTGAACGGCATTCCAGTTCCCCTCTCCGTTCTTCTTGACATAATTCATCAATATATCATCTTCAGCAGTTGTCCATGGCCCTTTCTTCAGAACTACTCCACAGACACTTGTGCCATTACCCTCATCATTCAACTGTGAATCAATCTGATCATCATGGAGAATGTCATCCGGAATCTCCTTTTTCATCCGTCTCATCATATATTATATGGTTCCTGTCCAAAGCATATCACAACCACAAACAAAATCCTTAAAATACAAAAAGAAAACAATGATAAAACCTGCAAAAGTTCTAAATATCCATTCACAGCCACAAAGTTTACTCTTTTACTTTCAGACATTTCATTTTCATAGTGTAATAGAACAATAATAAATGATGACCGGCGCGAAAACGCCTCAAAAAATAAAACAAAATTTCCAAAGCACTTAAGTGGAAACAAAAATAATCAGAAGCACCATATTAACCAATAAAAAAACAAAAAGCATAAATTTCAATAAAAAATTTCTAATTGGGCAAAACTTCAATCTTGGGAAATTCGTGATGCCCTGTTCGGGACCAGGAAAGCAAGATTTCCCAAACCCAAAATAGAACAAAGCATTATATTGGAGTAAAGAAGCATCAAACTAATTATGCATACCCAATACAGACTCAAATAAACATACACACAGTTAACACACGATGATTATTTCACATGAAAAAGAAAAACACAATATCCATGCCCTAAACCACATAACACCGATTTCAATTATTTTTCAACTAACCAAATACCCTAAACCGGGTCACTGAAATACAATACACATTTATTACAACACAATATCAATAGTAACCTTTAATTTAACATGAGCAAAGAGAAATTTGCAGTGCCTTAATTTTGAGAAACAACAATAAAGATAACATATATGATCATAATGTTTAGTAATTAGTAATTAATTAACAAAATTAATATGAATAAATCCAAAATTCCATGAAAACAAGAATGAGAAACAATGAAGACTAGAAAACATACCTCCCAAAACGACCTCGTTTAGGAGAATTGTAATCCAAAGTTGAATTGAGCTAAGAAACTGAAAGAAACAGAGAAAATCTTGTTCCCAAAATTAACACTAAAAAAAATAGAAAGATGATAAACCAGTTTCAAGATATTGTAGTAAAACTAGGTTAGAAATTGAAAATCAAAAGTAGAAATTTATGCGGTGATAACCCTAATTTAGAAAGTGTGAACTCAGAATTGAAGCTAATTCGAAGAAGAAGAAGAAAAAAAGTGAAATTGAATGAAGGTACGAACCGTAGAGAATGAGAGAGAAGAGAGAACGAAACATGGAAGAAAATTCACAACACTTTCATCTCTATAGAAGAGAGAAAAAGAGAGAGTGAGAGGGTTTTGTTCTGTGTAGAGAGATAAAAAAGAAAATAAAAAAGAAAGAAAGTGCAGAGAAGAAGTAGGAGAGAGAAGCGCGTGAAAATGGAATGTAAATAGTAGAGTACTACTGCTACTAATAACACATGCACTTCTTTTATGTTTCAATCAATGTTTTTGTACTCTTAATAATTCGATTTAGAACACATGATATTAATCTGGATTTTTTTTTTATTAAGATTCTACTATTTCATTTAAAATCAATTTCTTTGACCAAATCAACGAAAAAACTGACACGTTCATAAATGTAATTTGAATAGGTTATTAACAGAAAAGGAATATAATAAATGTTAATTGCACTTTTTTTCTTAATTTTCGGCTATAGATTAGGGTAAGCGTTATAGAATTTACACATTCTTATTTAATTACGATTTTTTAGGAAAATAAGGTCTAAGTTTGAAGTGAGGTGTTAGGGTTAGGGTTAGATACGAAATCAAGAAAGTTGGTATGTGGTGTTTCAATAACATAATAAATGAGCAGTATTAATAATTTAATACGTCTATTTTGATTTCTAATATAGGAGGCAGTATCATTATAATCTTGGAATATATCAAATTTATAAATATATCATCACTAAGTATTTAATTTATTTATGATTTTATACATTAAATTAATTTTAAGAAACCATATTTGATTTTTTTTAGTTTTCGTCATTAGTATCTGATAGACTAAACCGACTAATTTGATTAAAGTCAATTCTGATATCAAGCAGTTAATCTTTTCCGAATTGCAGTACAGACAATTAAATCGTAATTCTCTCTACCAAATTCGCTCTCAATCATTTTTAGAGCTACTATATGTTGTTAACACATATGAATATTTAAATGACAAAGAAATATAGTTAGATTGTATTTTTCTCTCGGTTTTAAGTTACAATTTCATGAATCAATAATTTATAAATTAGGTTACTTTGTACCGAACTCTTAATTTAATATTTTCAACAGGCAAAATGATTGATATTTTTGGGTTATATTGAATTTTCGAATTAATCCATTTTAAGTCAAATTTTAAAAATCAATGATTTATATTTAAAATAAGTTAATGCCAACTAATTAAATATAAGTTAATAATTAATGTTGTATTTGAATTGATGAAACATAAAATAGTAGAAAGGAATTGAGCCGATGAAATGTACATTTCACTCTATTGTTTAAATATTTTATTCAAAATATTTCATTTGATTGCTTACATTTCAAATCGGATAAAATAAATAGTAAAAAATTGGACGAAATGAGATAGAATATATTTCATCATATTCTCATTATTTACTAATTCAAACAATAAAATCTTATTGTCTATCACTTCATTTAGTTCTATTTGATTTCATGTTATACCACCAATACAAATGTACTCTAAAGATACTCTAAAGATAGAATTTTTATTCTGAAAATTGAGCATTAATTTTATTAAAAATTTATATCTATAAATTTTTTTCTTGTTTTGTTAACACAAACTTTACATTTGTGTGTGCCTCCAAGTTAGCATGAGCCTTAAGAAAATAGTACTGGTGGTGTGGGGTCGAGTGAGGGGATGGGAAGCACATGCAAATTGGAAATCCACATGAGTTTTTGTGTGTACTTGTTTCATTCAGCCAGTATGGGTTAGGTTGCCACTGGGTGTGAGCAACTTCAACTTCAACTTCACACGATGTTTATTTGATTTAATTGAGCATCACAACCCCAAGAATATCTTCTCTTCTTCACATGTATGTACATAAATAAAAACATTGTTCAATTTTAAGGTGTACAAGAGCTATTTTATAGTTTATGTATATTTAACAACTTGTAAGTTTCTTCAAACATAGAAAATACCTTGTGTGTTTTTCTGTCATAAAAACTTGTAACCTTTAACTGTGGAATTGGAAAAGATTTGGGGATCTTAAAAATATAAAATAAGAAAATATGTGTAAGTTGAATGAAGTAGTAAAAGATTTTGATAGACAGAACTAAGTTAAATTATTAAATGTATAAAGAGTTTTGTTATGATTGTTTAGAATTTTTTTTATTTTTTTATTTTTTTTTTGCAAGATTCTTTATAGATATTTATACTTAATAGTATGATTTAAATGAAAACCTATATGTGTTAGTTTTTTAACTTGTATTTTATAATATTTTTTTGGACTTTTTCTTTTGCCACTCTTTTAATATTTTAGAAGTTTTTTGAAAAATTCAAAATTATTCTTTGAATTATATAATTTGCACATTTTTTTAAGAGTTTAAATTCTAAAATATTAAATTGGAAGAAATTAAAGAAAAAAGTCTAAAATATAAACAATTCATTAAATATCAAATTCAACACATAATACACCATTATTAATTTATATTAATTAAATACAAAACAAACTAGTTATTTTTCTATCGAGTTTAATCATGCACGTCGCAATTTGATCAAATATTCTAAAAAGAATCAACCTTGAACATAGAGCAAGAACAAATCTAACCAACAAAATGTCTAATCTGATCGGTTCTTTGGTACAATACTGACTAAATATTGAGAACATTGTTTTCATGTCACTTTCATTTTGAAATTGCATGTTGGTGAAATGAACATGTCCATCATCGTCGATTGACAGACGACGATACATAACATTGACCATCCTTCTTATATTAGGAGAGTTGAGAGGATGATGTTAGAATTTTGGGTCACAAATGTAACATTTAAGGTGTTAGTGTCATTATTTTAATTAGTTAAGACTTAAAGAAATCTAATTAATATAATACTTAAAGAAATCTAATTAATATAATATTAAGTTTGTGGCTAAAAGCATAAATGTCATGAATGGTCAGGTTTTGTGTAAATACCATAAGTCAATGTCTAATTTGATGAGGGGGCAAATTAGAATATTGAAAACTAAGAAATAACCATAGGGTTATTTAAATGGGTTATGGTCCCCATTTATAGAACGATCAAAAATACGGTTTATCAGGTTTTCTCTCTTCATCCTCATCAGAGGATATTCAAGGAACCCTAAGGAACTCTACAAATCAGAAGATCACATACCCGCAATCTTCGACGATTTCAATGGCAAATTCGGGTACGCTTCCGCCATTCTCATAATTGTATTCAGATATGGGTATAAGGGATACAAGTTGATAGTATATCGACTTATAAGAATTATTTTAGAGTTTTGTTCTTGATTTCAATATCGATAGAAATAATAAGGTTATGAACGGATCTAACAAGTGGTATCAGAGTCACCCATATCTCATTCAATTTGAATTTGGAATTTTTTTTATTAGGGTTCCAAAATTGGATTTTACCGTTGTCTTCCAATTGTATATTTTTTTAATTGTATGTGGTGTTTACCAGATATCAAACTGGATTGTATATTTTTTTGTACCAATATCGGTAACACTAAACAATTGCCTATGTCATATGAAAATACTTTACAACATGCGTGTGATTCCAACTAGCCAAAGCATCACGTTGCTTAACAGTGTCATCTTACTGCTTGTAATGATTTACTTAAAAAGAATTATTTATAATAAATAATACTACCACCGTTCCTTTATATAAGAGACAACTCAGTTTTTAAGTTCATTGAATAACCAATGTATTTGGTCAGTTTGTAGGCTAGATACATTAATTATTCAATGAACCTAAAAAATGATTTGTCTCTTATATAAAGAAACGGAGGTAGTATTTGTGACTTAATATTTTGAAATTAAACTCAGTGTCAATGTCGTAACAGTGTGTAACAGTATAGTAAAGTACATTTGTGTTTTTTATTCGAATTTACTTTTAACTTTTCTTTAGTTCAATTTTGTTCAAATTTGGCTATGGATTATATTTTTATACAGTAATTTAGTCTTTTTAAGTAAGTAGTTGAAATAAAAAAGTCGCCAAAGTGGCCTTTTTTTGTGAAAATTTCTTATGAAAAATATTAAATTTTTCTAGTTTGTGTGCATGTTTGTCCATGCAAGTATCAATTGACCCAAAGGACAGTTGGTGGTTAGTCGGTTTTCATACGCGCCTATGATGGTAAACATTTGATAATTATAAGGTTTTACTGTCATACTCCAAATATGTCTTACCTGTGTATAACTTTTATCTGTACATCCACCCACTGACAATTATTCGAAAATCCAAAAAAATATGTTGTTTCTATCACAAGGTTGAGTTAAAGTGAGTTGAGGTTCATCTGAAGCTTATGTGCAGTGGTGTTTTTAGTGGGTCAGACACAAGGTGTTCATGATCAAGGCCAAGGATATATAGGGTTCAAGTGGTATGCGTATCTGAATCTTATTAGGGTTTTTGAACCTATTCAAGTCAGTTTTGTATGAGTCAATTTATCAGGCGGTGTTAAATCAAGTGCTTCATGATTAAAGATCGTCAAGGAACAGGGTTTTTCCAGCTAGAGTTTCGTGCAGTGGGTTGAGTTTCATATCCCAAATGGCAATTCAAATTTCAAGGCATGTTGAATATTTGGTTCATCATGATTAAGTTCAGATTGGTTCAATGACTTGAGGTTTAATGGATTCAAAGTATAGGATTTAGTTGTGATTGATCATAATTTCAAGAAGTGATTCAAGACTTTATTCATTTCAAAAGAGAATTCAAGATGTTGCAATCTGGTTTTGAATGAGGTTTTGATTCAATTCAATTAAGAGATCAAAATCATCACAATTTGAGTTTTAATCGTCATGGCCAAAATTCAGGCACGATTCAAATAAAAGTGCAAGGGTACCCATTAGCGATTCAAGTCCATTTGCATCCAAATCTTAAAAATTTTGCTCATGATTTACCATTAAAAAGGGCCTAACACAAAACAGCCATTTCACTACTATATTTCCACAAAAATCATCACAAGGTCCATATCATTTTTACAATAAATTCTCAAGGCCCATATTATTTCCAAGCCCCATCACCATTCCCATGTTACTAATTAAAATACTAAAACATTTGATTTGAAATAACCCACGGAGGACCCACAAATTGGTTCACATACATGATATAGCCATCACACAAATAGTCCATCCAGCCATGACATATCTATTGCTACTATTTAATACAAAGCCACAAAAGGGCCAACAGTTCGTGAAGCCTTGAGCCAATTTTGATGCGACCTTCCATAAGCTTCAGCCCCTAACCTTGTTGTAACCATACAAACCATACCGCAGCAATCATCCAACATTACAAACACCACCTGCAAAAGCTCAAGTCACACAAATAATGTGATCTGCAATGAGAATGAGTGAGCCATCAACTACCTGCAAACCAACAAGCCACGCATAAATCCAACCTGCAAAACAAATTCCAAAACCATAGTATGCAACCATAATAAACCTTGACGTATCGCACCTGCCACTCCAACGGTCACGATACAAAACCTGTAGCACAAATCTCCCAAACCATAACGCCAACCCGACCCCACAAACTCAATTTCAGCATACCCTGCAATATCATTTCTTCAGAAAAAACAAAATTTGTACGATAAACCATTGTCACAACGCAACACACCTTCCAACAAACCTGTACCAAAACGCAGAGGAATCGGCGAAACGGCAACACAAATTCATTAACGGTTTTCATCCTATTTCACTCTATAAATACAAGTTCAAATTCATCCATTAAAGGAGCCCTGGCCGCAAATCATACTCCAACCTCAACCTCAAATCTGAAAATCTTCTAACCTCAATCAACAACAACAACTCATACCAAACCTTCCATCCATTTCATCAACAACATCACAAACCCAACAACCTTCATCTCTCCTAACCCTGCTTCACCCTCAAATCAACCCAACCTTAAAATCCTCTTCATCACCGAACTCCACTCATTTAACCTTCAACCCCCAAATCAACAACGAAAACCAAATCGTAACCCATCCTTCTTCCAACCTCAACCTCAAATCTTCAACCTTCAATACCCAAATCCCAAATCATTTTCGAACCGAAACCAGAAGAAGATGAAGAGAGTTTGAGAAAACGAAAACAACGAAAGAGCAACGCAAACCTGAGAGGAGAAGAACGAACAAAAACAGAACAAGACCGAGGTTCACGTTCGCAAGAAGAAGGTTGAAACCGACGATGATTTACCCTTAGTTGATTACCGTTGACGATTTGTGAGGCGTGTTACTTTGTTCGTCATTTTTTGAGAAAAAAAAGAAAAATGGAAGAGGCTGATTCGTATGGTTGAAGTTTCTCTTCTTTGATCGTAAATATGATGTGTTGGTTTTACACTTTTAGATCCGTGCCATGCTGGGCTTTTTGAAGCCCATGGTTTTCCACTTATACACCCCATTGTTTTGATATCCTCACCTCACTGCTTTGTGTTGTTGATGGGCTCAAGGCCCATGTCTGTTTTACTCTACGCACCCCAAAATCCATTACGCCACCCCTCCCCCTCTCGTTTCTTTTTTTTCTTTTTCTATTTGTTATTTTCTTAAGACTTTTTAATACTTATTTTATAATGATATAGTTGGTTTGTGGCTTATTATGTTAGTTCATTCAATTTTGATTTTCATTTTCTATTTTTGGGGCCAATGATATGACAACAATCTTGATTTAGTTGATTTTCTCAAATCGATTCAAAATCTTGATTTATATGAGGCCTACTATTTATTTATTTTATTTTTGATTTATTTGTTTTTACCATTCATTTTTGGGTCAATGAGAGCCAAATATCAAGATTTATCGATTTTTGGTTTTAAATCTTGATAAATGTGAGACCTTTATTCTTTTTCTTGACATTTTCGATTTTATTTAATTTCTATTATTTTTATTTCATTTTTATTCATTTTTGGGTCAATGAAAATCAAATACTAAAGATTATCGATTTTTCGATTTAAAATCTTAGTAAAGATGAGACCTTTCTATATTTTCGATTTAATTTCTATCTTCATTTAATTTCCATTTTCGTATATTCTTTTAGTTGGTCAATGAAAGTCAAAATCGTTGATTATCGATTTCTCGAGTAAATTCCGATTAAGACGAGACCAATTTTATTTTATGCCAATATTATACCTTGTTCATATTATCTCGATTATATTATTCATACTCCTATCATATTGTTCATATCCATATTCATGTTTATCTAACCTTTTTCATTTGTTCACCATTAATCAAAAAACACTAAAAATATCGAAACCCTAAAACAATAACTGATGGACTGTTGGTTGCTTGGAGATTTGGTTCAAGGCTTAGTTTAGGACACCTTGCACACACACGGCTTTCTCTTGGGATACCTTACAACGAGACCCTTTATTTCATGTCATCCCTTGTACTTTACATGTACCCCCTCCCATTCCGATGTACGCATTTAGCTTTCTTTTGATTGTGGTTTGTTTACTAGGAGCACCCCTAGGGACTAGCATAGACAACCCATTTTCAAACTAATTCTCGATTCGTCGTCGAACCTCTTTTCAAACTAATCCTCGATTCGTCGTCGAGCCATTTTCAAACAAACCCATTTTCCACCAAACCCTCGATTCGTCATCAAGCCATTTTCAAAACAACCTCAAAATCAAACTATTTTCCAAACCAAACTCTTTTCATAAATAAACCCTTGATCCAACGTCAAGCGGATTTTCATAATCAAACTTCAAAAACAACTAACATTTATCGCAACTCTTTTAAGGTGAAAAATGGGGGTTCAAGTCTTTGATCTTCCTTCGATTGTTTGGGTGCGAGTTCTCTTACTCGTGTGTGAGCAATTGACGCCTCTTCTTTTAATAAATCAAATCCTTTTCAAAAAGCGCATACAATAAACCCTTGATTCCACGTCAAGCGGACTTTCATAATCAAACCTCAAAATGACTAACAACTATCGTAATTCTTTTTCAAGGTGAAAAATGGGGGTTCAAGTCTTTGATTTCTCTTCGATTGTTTGGGTGCGAGTTCTCTTACTCGTGTGTGAGCAATGGACGCCTCTTTTAAAAATCAACCAACTCCCTTGTTTCGTGGGCGTACCATGAACTACGACTGCTCTGATTCTTTATTCTCGTCCGAATAAAGGTACGTAGGCACAAGATTGCGATGATCTTGGCGAGCACACTTTTTCTTTTTTCCCCGTTTGCATCCACACTACCATCTTTTTCCGTCAAACCCCATAGTTGAACTACGATTGCTCTGATTCCTCATTCTCGTCCGAATGAGCATACGTAGGCCCGAGGTCGCAATGATCTTGCCGAGCACCCTATCCTTAAACCACCCATTTCCCTTTAGTATCTTTTCCTTTTATCTTTACCTTTCCGCATTTATTTTAGAGAAAAAAACAAACAAACCTAGCTAACGAGTATTGCGATTCGAATCAAGAGGTTCCCGTTGAGTACAACGAACGTGAGGGGGTGCGCATACCTTCCCCTCACGTACCCGACTCCCGAACCCAGAATGTGGTTGCGACGACCATGTTCTTACCCCTCTTTAAAGGTTTTCTCGATATTTTCCTTTCCCTCTTTTGGGATAAATAAAGTTCGGTGGCGACTCTGTCAAACCGTTTCCGCGCCTTTCGCGCGAAGGGTCGTGTCTTCGATTAAGTGATTTTTTCGAGGTGCGACAGCTGGCGACTCTGCTGGGGATAATTTGCTCCATGCAAGAGAGAGTCGAGCCTATCTTGATTCGAATCGCTAGCTCTTTAGCTTTGTTTATCTTTTTCTTCTCGTTCGCTTATGTACTTGTTTTCTTGTTCCCTTATCTGTGTTACCTTTCGTGACATTGTTGGGTTGTTCTGACATTGGGAACTTTGTGAGATGGCTCTACACCCGAGTCGTGAAAAACCCTAGGATTAGGATGGTGGTTGTGTAGTGGAGGCTTTCGTGGTCTCTTCCGCGTGAGCCAAAGCAAAGACCCCGCTTGGAGTAGATTCCCTTGGAAATGTTATCGTTTTGATGTTACTTCGTCACGATGATGATGTTTTCGAGCCTGAATCGTTGATCCCAAGGACCATTAACTTATTTATCCATGGTGGTTGGTAGTGTTAACTCCTTGTGGGTTAATGCGAACGCCCCAATCAGATGAGATCCCTCGAACGTATTACTTCCTGACAGTAATATTTTCGACCTTGATCTAGGATTCTGAGAACCCTATTTAGAACCCGTGTGTTGATGGTTGTGTAGTGGGCGCCTCTGAGGAATCTTTCTCGTGGGGAAGAAACGAAGACCTCACCTAGACGAGATTATTTCGAGGATATTATAGTCGGATGTCTCTTCATCTTGGTTATAATGTTTTCGAAATATATCCATAACTCTAGGCACCTACCTGTTTTAGAAACCTACCCGTGGGCTTTCTTGATCCTAGTTGTGGTTCTTGACCCGTCATCTCCGGCCAACCGCAGAACTGTTTGAAGCTGTTTGATTCTACGATTCTGGATCTTGAATTTTGCATTACATCTCATATCATTGCATTGTATTGCATCTGTTGCGCATCTTGCATTACATTTTTAACCTCAGAATCTCACTTCAACTTCCTTCCTTCTCCAGTAAATCAAGCTGATTCCTCGACACCAGTACGCAACTCGAGCTAATACTAGACGCATGATGGAGCAGATTCAACAAGAGCAAGCCGCCTTCAGAGAAGAGTTGGATTCTATCAAAGGAAAGATTGATCAGATTCTCAAAGCCATCATGATGGCCAAAAAAGAAGAAGAACTGCGTGAAGCTGCCGCTGCCAACAACACTGTGCCTGTGCAAGGGTCACCCTCAAGGCTCTCAGTTCCTGTTCCTAACCCTATCAATTATGGGATACCAATGAACTTCACTCCCGCCGCTGAAGGAGCCATTTCTCAACCACTTCCAACATCTGGAGTCGCTGTTAGTGCCATTCCGCAAGCCCAACCTGTTGTCGCTCAGATTCCTATTCCTCATGCTGAAGAGAATCTGATAGATCAGTATGATGAGGTCCAAAACTATCATGATGCTATCCCATTTGTCAATCCTACTGCTGCTCAGGATTCTGAAGCTATCAAGATGTGTCGTGATCTAGCTGAGAAACTCCGAGTCATGGAGGGACGCAACTCAACTTCTTTGAATGCTCTGGATATGTGCTTGGTGCCAGATGTTGTCATTCCTCCCAAGTTCAAAGTGCAAGAATTCCCAAAGTACAAAGGTCTCAGTTGTCCTCATATCCATCTGAAGACGTACTGTCGCAAGATGGCTGCCTATGCCAAAGACGAAAAGCTGATGATCCATTGCTTCCAAGACAGCCTGTCTGGAGTATCTCTTGAGTGGTATATGCAGCTGGAGCATAGCAATGTGCGCACTTGGGATGATCTAGCTGATGCATTTGTCAAGCAATACAAGTACAACACTGACCTTGCTCCAAATCGTACTCAACTTCAGAGTATGGCTCAAAAGGACAACGAACCCTTTAAGGAGTACGCACAACGCTGGAGAGAGCTAGCTGCAAGGGTGCATCCACCTCTTATTGACCGTGAACTAATTGATATCTTCATGGGTACTTTGCAAGGCCAATACTATGAGAAGTTGATTGGTAATGTCTCTGTCGGATTCTCTGATTTGGTAATTGTCGGTGAGAGAATTGAAGAAGGTCTCAAGAGTGGAAAGATCCAAGGAGGTTCTAGCAGTCAGTCTGCAGTCAAGAAGCCCTTCAATGGATACAAGAAAAAAGAGGGTGAAACAAATGCTGTCTCTGCTCAGAAAGGGCAAGCTCAACAACAAGCTCCTGCTCCAATGCCTTATCAAATCCCTTACTTCCAGTATCCGTATGTTGCTGCTGCGCAATACGCTCCAATGCCTTATCAGCCAACAGTTCAAGTTGTTCAAGCTCCAATGCCTCAACAACAGGTTCCTCAGCAACAACCCTACAACCAGCAAGGGTATCAGTATCCTCCTTAACATCAACAACAGAGAGCTGCTCAACAACGTCAGCCTAATCAACAAAGGATAAGGAGGTCTGATAGATACTTTGATCGTCTGCCAACATCATATGCTCAGATCTTTGCTCAATTGATGGAGAAGAAGGCAATCGTTCTGAGGGACCTAGCTCCTCCAACTGTCATTCCCCCGGATTATGATGCTAATGCTCATTGCGAGTTTCATAAGGGTGCTACAAGGCATAAGCTCGAGGACTGCAGAGCTTTCAAACACAAGGTGCAAGACATGATTGACTCAAAGTTTCTCACATTCAATGGGAGGGCTCCAAACGTCATCAAAAACCCGCTGCCACCGCCAAGCTAGTGCCAGCAGCAAGCCAAGTCAAGTCAAGTCAAGTTTATTCCCCGGAGAAGGCAATCATGTTGCCATCCCATCATTTGCATTCTTGTATTTTCGTCTTTATTTGTTTAAGTACTGTATGCTTTGAACATTGCCGTTTGTATTTGGTTTTCTTAATGTATTGACTATGCATGTTTTGAATCAGTTATGTCGTATTCACTCTTTTTTTTTCATTTACTGCAAAACACCGACACATTTATCCACTTCACTCTCTATATCAAACTGTCATTTAGCAATGATTGGAGGGAGGATGATGACAATGAAATACCCATAATTGCAAAATGTATGCTTTTGGATAGAATCCCGCCGATGATGTACAGGCATTGTTTTAACCCCCAAACACTGGAGAGACAAGGAGTTAATCCCTAGTAAACCACTTCGAGCCTAGAAGTAGTAGTTTCCTTCGGATATTCAAACCCTTACACTCAGCCTAGGGCAGGGTAGTGTTCAGTTAACTCAATTACGCACTCAAATCGCAAAGACAAAACCCAAAAGACATGTCGGTTGTTCATCAATACCCATGACTTGGCAGTCACAATCATTTAACAAAACAAAAAAAAACAAAAATCAAAAGCCTGCTAAGTCGAGCACTTCAAAAGGAGACTTAGGCAAAAATCAAGGCAATCCTGATGGGCTCGACAAGCAAAATCAGTCCATGCAAAAGATAGGGATCAAAAGCAAAATCAAAAGAGGCCCTCAAATCCTCAACAAAAACAAAATAAAGTCCAGTGCCATCAAATCAAAATCAAAGGATCACTGACAGTCATAAAAAACAAAATAAAGGTGACTGCCATTTCAAGCATACCTTGCACCGTCAACCCTTTTGGAAGACAAACATGTGAAGATTTAACTGAACGTAGGACTGGAGATCATCACGAAGAAGGGGTGGGTACAAATTATACTTTGAGCCTAATATCCTTTGTTTCATAAACCGTGAACCAAACCACGTTACAACCCTCGAAAGACCTAATTGAGGCGAGGTTTATTCTGAAAGCATACTATTGCAAGGTTGCGTAAACTGACTCCCCATATTTGCTAATCTTCAGCATTGGTGTCATTCTCCTTGCTACATCTTTCGTACCATCAAAATCAGCACACGTTTGGGCTAACGGTCCATTCGTCTCACTTTCACGACACTCCAATAAACAACTCTTTTTCAAAACTTGTATAAGCATTGCATTAAGATTACCATTTGTGAATGTATAATTTTAATTGCAAATCAGTGCTAGACATCCAAGATATTCCAACAAGGGGCAATCAAAGAGGAATTTGAATTTTCAGTGGTGTCAACCTGAAGCAAGACTACCTCAACAGCTTAATCAGAGGGCAAAATCTTCAACAGCTCAATCAGGGGCAAGCTACCTCAAAGCACATCAAAAGTTCATCTTCCAAAGATCAGACCACTTCGGAATTGGTTAATCAGGGGTAGACCATTACCATGTTCAGACTGGGGCAAGCCTTGTTGCAGAAGGTCATCCTAACCGACAAGTACAAAAGCAAGTGATCAAATTCAAGGCTTCGAGAGCATCTTTATCTCCTTCAATCATGGCGTCTTCAACGAAATGAGTGTCGAGGAAATCAATCCCTCCTACCGTCCAAAGTCCAATCCGCATTGGCAACCACCAAAAGTCCACCATGTTGGCGTCTCCAAACATATCCAATCACCAGTCTGCAATCATATGCATCATACGCGTCATATGCATCGCATTCGTCATCATAGACATCATATGCGTCATATGCATACCAATACCAATCATACTGCCCCAGCACTTGCATCTCTGCGCGTCAGCATTTGCATTGCACATCATTACAAAATCAAGCATTCATATATGCATAGGTCAAGATCCATGATCAATCTCAAGATTGCAAGATGATCTTCGGCCCAGCCAGGGCCATCTTCTTCAAATCCGTGAGCGTTCCTCATGAAGTTGTTCAACCTTTTGTTGACCAAGCTCAAGACAATACTGCAAGCAATCTCCAGCCCAGTCAGGGGCATCTTTTCAAGTTCATGGGCGTTCCTCATGAAATCTTCAACCTCTTGTTGATGAAGTTGTGATCTCCAAGCAAGTCAGTGGGCGTTCCTCATTGAATTCTTTACTTTAACCTTTTGTTGATGTCTCCAAATAAATCTGACTCATCATATCCCCAACAAACTTGACCTTTTTCCAATTACCTTACTATCATCCTTTTGGTGATAGCCAAACCCAGTCAATTCAACTCAACCTGCATCCTTTTGGTGTTGGTAACCCTCAAATCAGATATTTCCTATCATCCTTTTGGTGGTAGCCGTTCATGTCATTTCAACCAAACCTGCATCCTTTTGGTGTTGGTCCTCACAAGTGGGAAATTCCTATCATCCTTTTGGTGGTAGTAGCTTGTTTTGATCTGTCATCCTTTTGGTGTCGCCGATCCGTGAACCTGTTGTATGTGAATCATCCTTTTGGTGAATGACAACCTCTGATATTATGTGTGCCCTATTATCCTTTTGGTAATAGCAGGCTTTGACCTCATTTTTCATCCTTTTGGTGGAAGGGTCCCTGTGTGTGTGTGCCCTATTATCCTTTTGGTAATAGCAGGCTTTGACCTCATTTTCATCCTTTTGGTGGAAGGGTCTGTGTGAGTGTGTTTACCCTATTATCCTTTTGGTAATAGCAGGCGTTGACCTCATTTTCATCCTTTTGGTGGAAGGGTCTGTGTGTGTGCCCTAATATCCTTTTGGTAATAGCAGGCGTTGACCTCATTTTCATCCTTTTGGTGAAAGGGTATGTGTGTGTGTGCCCTATTATCCTTTTGGTAATAGCAGGCGTTGACCTCATTTTTCATCCTTTTGGTGGAAGGGTCCCTGTGTGTGTGTGCCCTATTATCCTTTTGGTAATAGCAGGCTTTGACCTCATTTTCATCCTTTTGGTGGAAGGGTCTGTGTGTGTGTGCCCTATTATCCTTTTGGTAATAGCAGGCGTTGACCTCATTTTTCATCCTTTTGGTGGAAGGGTCCCTGTGTGTGTGCCCTATTATCCTTTTGGTAATAGCAGGCTTTGACCTTATTTTCATCCTTTTGGTGGAAGGGTCTGTGTGTGTGTGTGCCCTATTATCTTTTTGGTAATAGCAGACTTTGACCTCATTTTTCATCCTTTTGGTGGAAGGGTCCCTGTGTGTGTGTGCCCTATTATCCTTTTGGTAATAGCAGGCTTTGACCTCATTTTCGTCCTTTTGGTGGAAGGGTCTGTGTGTGTGTGTGTGTGTTCCCTATTATCCTTTTGGTAATAGCAGGCTTTGACCCCATTTTCATCCTTTAGGTGGAAGGGTCCCTGTGTGTGTGTGCCCTATTATCCTTTTGGTAATAGCAGGCTTTGACCTCATTTTCATCCTTTTGGTGGAAGGGTATGTGATTGTGTGTTTGCCCTATTATCCTTTTGGTAATAGCAAACGTTGACTCCATTTTCATCCTTTTGGTGGAAGGGTCTGTGTGTGTGCCCTATTATCCTTTTGGTAATAGTAGGCTTTGACCTCATTTTCATCTTTTTGGTGGAAGGGTATGTGTGTGTGTGTGTTTGCCCTATTATCCTTTTGGTAATAGCAAGCGTTGACCTTATTTTCATCCTTTTAGTGGAAGGGTCTATGTGTGTGTGTGCCCTATTATCCTTTCTCAATAAATTGGTCTATTCTTTACTCATTTGCATTCCATAGTAGGTCATAAATTGCATATCATTGGTTGCAAGGCATGGTATCTAGTGCTTCAAGGTGTGAGCAGTTGAAAGCCAAAGAAAAGCAAGAGGATAAGAGCCAAGAGTCTTCAAACAAGCCTCAAGAGTCTCTTATATCATATATCCTCTCACTTTAATCCCACAAAGCATTGGAAGTTGGGAATTCATTAAGAAGATTGGATAGTGCATCATCTCCAACACAAAACAGTCTCAAGTTGGGATTTGACCCTCAAATGGGCAAGCTCTTTGAGTTTTTATCACCTCCAAGTGTCATATCTCATCTTTGTTAGATAAGATATACTTCATATTCAGAGGAATTTGGATTTGGAAGATGTGATATTTCCTCCTAATCAGAGGGTACCAAAATTAGGGTTTGATATAAAATCAGTTTATTTCTGATATTTTGGACAAAACTTGATCTCATGGTATTCCTTATATTCCTAAGTGTATATGGGTGGAAAATTGCTCATCAATGGGTTTCAGAAAGGTTTCAATTGGTCAGAGGATTCAAAATCAGGAGAATTGGGGAAAAAGTCAACTGTACAGTGGAAAAGTCAACTCCTGACTTTTTAAGGTCAAATTCATGAAATTCAAGTTATATATGTTCATTGGACAAGATTTGATCAAGAAATGGTGGAAGAGTCATGAAAAATCAAGAAATCACAAAACTGCCAAAAATAGAAACTTTAGGGTTTCCAAAAATGGCAAGTTTGGACCATTTTGCACCACACTTTGAGGCTCTCTTTCTTCAAGATAAAAGCTCCAAACCTTAGGCCCAAGTTGAGCCAATTAAAGTTCACATTCTAAGCTTCAAATCCATATAAAGAACTCTTCCATTGGATCAAAATTGAGGGAGTTATGGTCCATCAAAGTTTGACAAAACTAGGTCACAAACCAAGTCATGACCAAGCAAAACTAGGCCCATGCGCCATAATTTTGTCAAACCCTTGGTGTGCCAAATTTCCACCCATTTTTCTCATTGAAGGAAGCTTCAAATGAAAAAATGTTGAACATCAAAGTTGTTCATCTCATTGTCCTCTTCAACTTTGATGTTGGACATTTTTCCATTTGAGTAAGTTATGATGGATATATGATGGTCTTAAGTTGATGTGATCATGCTGAATATTACAAGTCATGTTGCCTTGCCAACTTGCCAACCTGCCACACCATGTACCAGCTTTGGACCTCATTGTTCTAAGCCATTTTATACCATCTTACACACCTTCATTCAACTCAAAATTCACACCAATCTTGTTCTATGATGTGCCATCTTTCCATAGCCACTAATATCTCATGATTCCATGCCATGAACACAAAGAAATTCATCACCAAACCTCCATGTTTCCATTGTTATCAAGCTGCTCCAAAATCAGAAAAAAAGAAGACATTTATGGTGTTGATTATCACATTCACACGCATACATGTTCACACCATCCAACCATTGCCTCATTTGTACAAACATCCCTCTTACACCATGTTACTTATCATGTTATATCATACAGGAAAAAGGAAAAAACAAAGCTTGCACAACAAGCTCCCTTGCTGCTACATCACTACATCACCACCATTATTTTCTCCACCTCACCATAACTTCATGAACATCATCTACACCATAGCAAAACCAAGCAACTCGCCCCTAACTAACTTGACTCAGTTAGTTAGGGTGAACTCATTTAACCATGCTTGAGCTCATTTGACTAACTCAGTTAACCACCCTAGTTCAATCTTAACCACACCTATATATTCAAATCACACTCACAATTTCATTCCAACTTCATTTTGCTCACACATTTCACAAACACTCTCAAATTCTCTCTATTCTCTCTCTCTGATCTCTCACGAACTCAACACCTTCATCACTCATCTTCTTCAATCATCATCTTCAGTGTGATTTCTGAGCAAGAACAAGCATAATCAACACCAACTCTCCAAGTGTATCTTCATCACACTTTTGAATCTTCCTCTGTTTTCAAGATCTCAAGAATCAGCTGCATTTATTTTGCACGAATTAAGCTCAAGATCAAGTAGCTTTCTCTGGTTTTCTTATAATTCAAGCTTCTTCACAGTTTCAGGTTCTAGTTTACTTAACTTCATTGCTTCGTATTCATGTGATTTGAGCTTATTTCATCTTGATTTGAAGCTTACTAGAAGCTGTGTGAGTCCTGGCTAGTTGATAGGCTCATTAGGAGCATAGTTGGAAAAACTAGGGCAAAGTTGTGGCGTTCGATTCTCCTTATGTGTGTGTGATGTGTGAAAACTGAGCCTATATTCATGATCCTTGCAACTTCCTCTTTCTATTGGTATGTAGTTTGTTGATTTCTGGAACAATGTAAAACTTACAGTGGCCGGAGAGTGGTCGGAGAAGATGACCGGAGGTCCTTCTCTGGCCGGTGAGGTTCGTCTATGGTTTAATATCTAGTTTGAATCATAGCCGTCTGATCTTTTAATCCAACGCTCATAGAAGTGTCAGCGCATTAATGTCCACCATCCCTCTCACGTGCATCATTTTGAATCTGAATGACTTCCATGTGTGTGTGTGCATGCTATCTATTGTGGACTCTAGCCCTGAATGGTTTGATGAGTGTACATGTTTGATGATCTTGCATTGAGATTAATCTAATGGTTTAAACGTTGCCAGTACATTAATGAAGGTGTTGCATACCACGTGTGTTCTTTTGATTTCTGAACTGATTGCATGTGCCTGCGTGTATGGAAGTTATCATGTGCGTGCATTTTCATTCGTCTGATCATAATAATTGCTAGATTGATTGTTGACTTTTTCATCTAATGGCTGTGATTACATCTAATTGGTGACTGATCATACACGCTACCCCACACAACTACACGTTTAATTGGATTGGGTCTGATTACTATTTGCACACCCCTGTTAAGCCCAATGTTATTTTTAAACATGAAGATTACTCACGCTGCACCCCTTCCCCCATTTCTTTTATTATTTTTAATTTCTTTTCCATATTTGTTTAGTTTTCTTATTTTAAAAGTAGTAAAACATTTCTAAAATTCCCAAATAAATTCATGTGAATTCTTGACACATTTAAATAATTTTCTTTAATTTTTAATTCTGATTTCATGGATTTTTGCACCTAATTGTGTAATTTTCTTTTTAATGGATACTCTTCTTTGACACTCAAATTTGTATATTTTATTTCTTCCATCTCACACAATATTTTTCATCCATTCTTTTTGCATTTGTTAGATAGCATATTGAAACATGTAATACAATTTTCACTTGAATTTTAGAATCATTTTATCATGTGTTTTGATGAACCTATTGGAGCTTTCTTTTGAGGTGTTTCAAGGTGGATTTGTGAATTTTTGTTGAGCATTTTTCTTATTGAGTTTTGCACCATAATTTTGATATGTGGTTCTCTTCTGACTTAGGTTGGTTGTGGCTCACTTTCACAATTTTATCTTGTGCTTTGATAATTGTTGGTGCCTTGCATGTGAAGTTACTTTTTGTGCACATTGTTCTATCTCATTTTTATATGTTTTGATGAGGCATTTATGCCACCATTTAATGTTTGTTTGTGCATCAATTATAGGTCATTTGCTTGATATTATAGGTCCTCTTTGTCTCATGATAAATCACTTGGGTTTGCATTTGCATTTGATATGAGTTTGTGCATTCTAATTTGAATTTTGACATGTTTTCATTCCTTATCTCTTCTTGTGCTCTACTTGTCTTGTGCTTATATTTTGTATGCCATTTCCTTCATTCCATTTGCATCTTATTTATAATATGTTACTGCCTTTATGCATTCTTTAATCATGTTACATGTTATGCATCCTTAATATGTCAAGTTGTGCATATATTGAAACATGTTTCACTTCTCCTTTCTTCTTCTTCATCTTATATCTTCTACTTGCATCATTGCATCCATGATTGGTATGATAATTCATGTGCATGTTAAGACATTGATAAATGATATATGGTTCTGACTTTGACCATTTGTGAAGCATTATTGCATGATCATTTTGCATTCCCACTCATTCTTCATCCATTTCTTCCATGATTTACTTCTTGGATGTTTAAGACTTTTGCTTATGCATAGTTTGTGTGTGATTGATATTTTAACATTAGAGAACACCTTTAGATGTAGGTTCTGACCTTGATTGGATTTAATCTCTTAGGATCCTTATCCATTGATTCTTAGTGTGTTTGATCATTATTTGGTATTCTTTCTTCATTCCACTACTTGTAAATGTTTTGTGAACTAACATTTTTCATGTAGGTGCAAATGGTAAGTAAGTGTGTGGATATGCTTCCACATGCAATTATTTCTTTCATCTTCTCTTATTTCTTTTAATAATTCAACTTGTGATCATGATAAGCATTTATATGCTTTCCTTGAATAACTTCTCCTTCATCCCTCTTTAAGATCAACTTAACTTCCATCTTGGAAGTAAGTTGCTTCTTTTATTCTTCTTCTTCTCCTTTCTTTTAGGATTAGGATTCTTAAACCACATTAACCATAGGAACGTCCCTATATGATAACATTAGGGTGAGTCTTAGTTCCCTTTAGTTTTCACCTTTTGCTCCATTTGAGTCTTAGTCCCCTTTAGTTTTCACCTTTTGCTCCATTTGAGTCTTAGTTCCCTTCATTCTTCTAGGATACCTAGTGTACGTCCTGTTGGGGGCCGATACACAACGTATTCGTTCCTATGTTGTAGACTTGGGTGCAATGCAAGTTACAAACAACTTCAAAATACACTTCTTTCTAAAAAACTTCAAACAAACAATAACGTCTTCCCTTCGGGATTTCTCTCCTCATCTCATTCACTCATTCTTAAGGATTCGTCATCTTCGTTCTACCGCAAGCAGGTAACGCCTAAGTCTCCATACAGCGAGCTGCAACACCTAACAGCTAGGACGCGAACGTTGATGTTTCCACTAAAAAACACAAACAACTTTCCCTTAGTGAGGGGAATTACGTCGCTCTGATTCTCATGTCCCCGAAGAGATACGTAGGCAGTGGGGTAGGGCCCATTCGAACACTTCTTTTATTTTCCCTACATTTGTTTCTCTTTCTCTCTCATCTCCTTTTCCAGTTCTCCAGCTAGCAGTTCCTTTTCTAGTATCCTTTCCTTACACCCTTTGATTGAAGCAGCAAGCGTGGATCCCATTGGGTACGATGGACGCGAGGGGGTGCTAATACCTTCCTCTCGCGTAACCGACTCCCGAACCCAGTTCTCTTGGTCGCAAGACCATGCTCTTTCCTTCCTCTCAGGTTTACGCAGTGTTTCCTTTCCCTCTCTTGGGATAAATACACATTGCTGGCGACTCTGTTTCGGTGCCACTTTCGCGTTTGTTCCAGGATGAAAATCCCGGGAGCGACAGCAGGCTTTGACCTCATTTTCATCCTTTTGGTGGAAGAGCATGTGTGTGTGTTTGCCCTATTATCCTTTTGGTAATAGCAAGCGTTGACCTCATTTTCATCCTTTTGGTGGAAGGGTCTGTGTATGTGTGCCCTATTATCCTTTTGGTAATAGCAGGCGTTGACCTCATTTTCATCCTTTTGGTGGAAGGGTCTCTGTGTGTGTGTGTGCTCTGTTATCCTTTTGGTAATAGTAGGCTTTGACCTCATTTTTCATCCTTTTGGTGGAAGGGTCCCTGTGTGTGTGTGCCTTATTATCCTTTTGGTAATAGTAGGCGTTGATCTCATTTTCATCCTTTTGGTGGAAGGGTCTGTGTGCGTGTGTGCGCTATTATCCTTTTGGTAATAGCAGGTTTTGACCTCATTTTCATCCTTTTGGTGGAAGGGCCTATGTGTGTGTCCACTATCATCCTTTTGGTGATAGGTCTGTCATCCTTTTGGTGCCAGATTTCTTGTATTTTAACTTCACAATCCTTTTCTTTCTTTCAGACAAATTTGTGGTCTTCTTCATATCTAATTGTCTTATACCTGGAAAGAATGAACGCCGTAGCAGTTCATCTTACTCGGTTTAAGCCAATTAGATAGGGGCATCTGTCATACTCCAAATTTGTCCTACCTGTGTATAACTTTCATTTGTACATCCACCCACTGACAATTATTCGAAAATCCAAAAAAAAATATGTTGTTTCTATCACAAGGTTGAGTTGAAGTGAGTTGAGGTTCATCTGAAGCTTATGTGCAGTGGTGTTTTTAGTGGGTCAGACACAAGGTGTTCATGATCAAGGCCAAGGATATATAGGGTTCAAGTGGTATGCGTGTCTGAATCTTATTAGGGTTTTTGAACCTATTCAAGTCAGTTGTGTATGAGTCAGTTTATCAGGCGGTGTTAAATCAAGTGCTTCATGATTAAATATCGTCAAGGAACAGTGCTTTTCCAGCTAGGGTTTCGTGCAGTGGGTTGAGTTTCATATCCCAAATGTCAATTCAAATTTCAAGGCATGTTGAATCTTTGGTTCATAATGATTAAATTCAGATTGGTTCAATGACTTGAGGTTTAATGGATTCAAAGTATAGGATTTAGTTATGATTGATCATAATTTCATGAAGTGATTCAAGACTTTATTCATTTCAAAAGAGAATTCAAGATGTTGCAATCTGGTTTTGAATGAGGTTTTGATTCAATTCAATTAAGAGTTCAAAATCATCACAATTTGAGTTTTAATCATCATGGCCAAAATTCAGGCACAGTTCAAATAAAAGTGCAAGGGTACCCATTAGCGATTCAAGTCCATTTGCATCCAAATCTTAAAAATTTTGCTCATGATTTACCATTAAAAAGGGCCTAGCACAAAACAGCCATTTCACTACTATATTTCCACAAAAATCATCACAAGGTCCATATCTTTTTTACAATAAAATCTCAAGGCCCATATTATTTCCTAGCCACATCACCATTCCCATGTTACTAATTAAAATACTAAAACATTTGATTTGAAATAACCCACGGAGGACCCACAGATTGGTTCACATACATGATATAGCCATCACACAAATAGTCCATCCAGCCATGACATATCTATTGCTACTATTTAATACAAAGCCACAAAAGGGCCAACAATTCGTGAAAGCCTTGAGCCAATTTTGATGCGACCTTCCATAAGCTCTAGCCCCTAACCTTGTTGTAACCATACAAACCGTACCGCAACAATCATCCAACATTACAAACACCACCTGCAGAAGCTCAAGTCACACAAATAATGTGATCTGCAATGAGAATGAGTGAGCCATCAACTACCTGCAAACCAATAAGCCACGCATAAATCCAACCTGCAAAACAAATTCCAAAACCACAGTATGCAACCACAATAAACCTTGACGTATCACACATGCCACTCCAACGGTCACGATAGAAAACCTGTAGCACAAATCAGCCAAAACATAACGCCAACCCGACCCCACAAACTCAATTTCAGCATACCCTGCAATATCATTTCTTCAGAAAAAACAAAATTTGTATGATAAACCATTGTCACAACGCAACGCACCTTCCAATAAACCTGTACCAAAACGCAGAGGAATCGGCGAAACGACAACACAAATTCATTCACGGTTTTCATCCCATTTCACTCTATAAATACAAGTTCAAATTCATCCATTAAGGGAGCCCTAGCCGCAAATCATACTCCAACCTCAACCTCAAATCTGAAAATCTTCTAACCTCAATCAACAATAACAACCCATACAAAACCTTCCATCCATTTCATCAACAACATCACAAACCCGACAACCTTCATCTCTTCTGACCCTGCTTCACCCTCAAATTAACCCAACCTTAAAATCCTCTTCATCACCAAACTCCACTTATTTAACCTTCAACCCCCAAATCAACAACGGAAACCAAATCGTAACCCATCCTTCTTCCAACCTCAACCTCAAATCTTCAACCTTCAATACCCAAATCCCAAATCATTTTCGAACCGAAACCAGAAGAAGATGAAGAGAGTTTGAGAAAACAAAAACAACGAAAGAGCAACGCGAACCTGAGAGGAGAAGAACGAACAAAAACAGAACAAGACCGAGGTTCACGTTTGCAAGAAGAAGGTTGAAACCGACGATGATTTACCCTTAGTTGATTACCGTTGACGATTTGTGAGGCGTGTTACTTTGTTCGTCATTTTTTGAGGAAAAAAAGAAAAATGGAAGAGGCTGATTTATATGGTTAAAGTTTCTCTTCTTTGATCGTAAATATGATGTGTTGGTTTTACACTTTTAGATCCGTGCCATGCTGGGCTTTTTGAAGCCCATGGTTTTCCACTTATACACCCCATTGTTTTGATATCCTCACCTCACTGCTTTGTGTTGTTGATGGGCTCAAGGCCCATGTCTGTTTTACTCTACGCACCCCAAAATCCATTACGCCACCCCTCCCCCTCTCGTTTCTTTTTTTTCTTTTTCTATTTGTTATTTTCTTAAAACTTTTTAATACTTATTTTATAATGATATAGTTGGTTTGTGGCTTATTATGTTAGTTCATTCGATTTTGATTTTGATTTTCTATTTTTGGGGCCAATGATATGACAACAATCTTGATTTAGTTGATTTTCTCAAATCGATTCAAAATCTTGATTTATATGAGGCCTACTATTTATTTATTTTATTTTCGATTTATTTGTTTTTACCATTCATTTTTGGGCCAATGAGAGCCAAATATCAAGATTTATCAATTTTTGGTTTTAAATCTTGATAAAGGTGAGACCTTTATTCTTTTTCTTGACATTTTCGATTTTATTTCATTTCTATTATTTTTATTTCATTTTTATTCCTTTTTGGGTCAATGAAAATCAAATACTAAAGATTATCAATTTTTCGATTTAAAATCTTAGTAAAGATGAGACCTTTCTATATTTTCGATTTAATTTCTATCTTCATTTAATTTCCATTTTCGTATATTCTTTTAGTTGGTAAATGAAATTCAAAATCGTTGATTATCGATTTCTCGAGTAAATTCCGATTAAGACGAGACCAATTTTATATTATGTCAATATTATACCTTGTTCATATTATCTCGATTATATTATTCATACTCCTATTGTTGCGGTGAAAATCAGATATCAAGCTATTAATTAACTTGCATCACATTTCTTTTACAACCGACTTTGATTTATCCAAAGGAAAGGTTCAAGATCGAAGAAAAACCTAAGGGGGGAAGATCTAAGGTTCGGGGATTGGTTACGCCTAGGGAAGGTATTAGCACCCTAAACGTCCGTAGTACTCTACTGGAGCCTCTTGTTTTACTTGTTATATCTTACTCGCTTGCTAAGGGTGCTATGCTAAAGGTTAAAACCCTAGGGGTTTGTTTCTAAGTATACTCGACAAAGCATCGCACTTTGCGCCTACGTATCCTTACGGGAGTGGAATCAGAGTATCCGTAGTTCACCGATCTAAGGGTGAAAGAATAGGAACCATTGACTATGGCCAAAGTTCCAAGGGGAAAATGAGTATGACTCATTTTAGAGTTCACGATAACTCTCTAAATCTACGTTGTAGGGGAAAGTGAATTCCCATGATGATGAGAATCACATGGAGTTTAAGAACTCCAACCTACTTCTAAGTTATGATTTCAATGGGTCATGATAGCCAAGAAATAAGGGTGAACCTAGAAGGATAGGGTAAGGTGGTTGTTTAGTGACTTATGAGTCAATTTAAGGTGATCTCCCTTTGGAATGGGGGAAAAGATAACAGTTATAAAAATTACTACGAGATAACAAGTTATAATGCAAATATGATGATGTAAAAGACATGAATAAGATGAGATAAAATAAAATAGAAATAGTCTCGTCTTAATCATGATTTAATCGAGAAATCGATAAGATGAGATAAAATAAAATAGAAATAGTCTCGTCTTAATCATGATTTAATCGAGAAATCGATAATCAATGATTCTCGACTTTCATCGACTAAATAGTAAAGAAACTGAAATAAAAAGAAAGCGGTCTCATGTTGATCAAAGTTTTGTCAACTCAATGAAATCAACCAAACCATGAGGTTTGTTATGTCATCGACCAAAATAAAGAAAGTGGAATTGAAATGAAAATAAAATCGGTCTCGTCTAAATCAAGATTTAATCGAGAAATCGATAATCTTATATTTTTGACTTTCATTGACCAACAAATAAAAGTAAAAAGTGGCCTCACATTTATCAAGACTTTATTGACTTGAAATGATCAAAGTCAAGATTTGTGTAACGTCATCGGCCTAAATAAAGATTATGCAATAAAAATAAGGTTGATCTCGTCTTAATCAAGATTTAAATCGGTAAATCGATAATCTTGATATTTGACTTTCATCGACCAAAATAGAATCGGAATGAAAATAACACTAATCTTGTCTAAATCAAGATTTAATCGATAAATCGACAATCTTGGATTTTTGACTTTCATCGACCAAAATAAATGAAAAAAAGGTGGCCTCCTACAAATCTAGATTTTTAGTGATTTTGAAATAATCAACCAAGTCAAGATTTATATGATATCATTGGCCAAAATAAAGAAAAAATGGAATTGAAATGGAATTAAAGGTGGTCTCGTCTAAATCAAGATTTGACTCGATAAAATCGATAATCTTTTTATTAAACTTTCATTGGCCAACCAAAAGAAAAAACGGCCTCTTACTAATCAAGAGATTTATTGATTTGGATAAATCAACAAAACATGATTTTTGTAATATCATTGGCCAAAATAAACATTGAAGTGATAATGAATATAGAAGATGAAAATCGAAGTAAAAATCTATATAGAATGATAACCAAAAAATAGTTAACAAGGATTTACAAAACTTTATTAATAAAAAGAAATCATTCAAGATATATTTCTTTTAAAAAACAATTTGGTAAAAAAAAGAAAAAGAACGAAATAATAAAAAAAAGGGGTTGCGCATGTGGGCTCTTCGATGGGGTGTACATAAAAGAAAGGGAATCGTTTGGGGCGTAAGCCCATCATCCTTTTACCAACAAAACACGGGTAATCAAATAAAACAAAGGTGGTGTGTGATCCAACACAAGGGTGGTGTGTGAACCAACACAAGGGTGGGATTAAATGGGCCCAATGGCCCACCTGGCTCACAAAAAAACAATTTTATTTAGAGGGAAAAAAAAACAAACATCATTAGCATAAAATCCCTTCTTAAAAAACAAAAAACAGAACTTGAAGAAAAAAAAGTAGAACACGGATGAACCCCCCAAGCGATAGTGAAACGACGAACAAGCCAAAATCGGAGCAGTTTCCAACCTTCTTCTCAAGAAATTCACGCCGCCCCCTAGTCGTTCGTGTTTCAATATTGCTCGCCTACTTCAAGTTTTAGGTTTGTTTTTGACTTCATCTCAGATTTCGTGAATCTTTCCTTTTCTCTGGTTCTAGTTTAGGTTTTGTTTCTCAACCACTTGTCTCGTTCGATCTCATCCCTCACTACAAGAAAATTGTTGATTTGCGACACTTGAGTTGCGCTAGTTGACGCGCAACTGTCGCAACTTATGGATTGCGACTGTTCAGACAACAATTTTGACTAACCGTTGTGAAAATATAAAAATTGCAACACATACTTTACGACAGTTGCTGCAAAACTGCCCTCACATAAAGTTAAAGGCGGATCCTACGGCAGTTTTAGTGAACTGTCGTGACATCAACTACCTACATATAAATGGAAGATGCTTATGATCTCTCTAATTTACCCTTCCTTTGTTTTTAAGTGAAGATTAAACCATGCCCTTATTGGTAATTCACTAACAAAATATTCATGGACCAATAAGATGCTTCCTTTTGTACACTAGGCATCTAATTTTCAAATGCAATACCCACTTCCCTCTTTCCCTCACGTTTTCTTCTCTCTCTCTTTCTCCCTCATTCTCCGTCCTTCACTCTCTCTTTCTCGTCTCCCATTTCCTCTATTCTCCTTTCTCTTTTCCTTGAAACCCTAGCGCCGCCGTCCCTATCTCCGGCCACCACCACCTCCAACCGAAACCCCATTTCTCTCTCTTTCCCCTTCTTTCTCGTCTGCCCCCTTTCTCTCTCTGTGTTCTCTCTTTCAACCAAAACCCTAAATCGTAGTCACCATATCTACGGCCATCACCACTTCCATATATTTTCATGGCAACCCATATTCTCGTCCTTCTCTTGGAGATTTCATTTTCCTCAACGATTTCACGAATCGGTTGTGCTGCTCAAGGATTTGTGGGTTTATCCTTTCTTCATATCCTTTCACGGTTTGCCTCTACTATATTTGGTTCCATTTTTGTTTTATTTCGTCTGATATCTAAGTTTGGGCGTGTCATGTATGATCCAATTTAAAGTTGTATTTTACCATGCTGTTCTGATTTTATCTGCTCTCTTAATTTCTTAATCATTCTGATTTTGTTTTGGTTTGGATGGAGGTTTTGATTTGAATGTGTTATGATATCTGGTTTTAGTTCTGAGTTCTGGTTTTAGTTCTGAGTTCTGGTTTTGATGATTTTGGTATTAGGTTTGATTTTTTTATATGGAAATGTGTAGGGATCCGTTAATGAGGATTTTGGGTTTTGGTGAAGGTTTGTGAAGGATATGGCTCATTCTGAGTTCGGGATCTCGTCTTGCGATTGCATAAGGTCTTGCCATTATTTTTTAATGTTACGTCGTTATTGGAAATTCCAAAGGTGATATACCTTTGTTCATAGTGATTACCAGTTGTTTTTTGCTAATACAGACACTCTGCCAAATGTTCATTATAAATGCAGGGCATGGATTTCGATTGTTTATGGAGCACTGATTGCATTCTGTGAGAACTATATACGGGCCGAGGGACAATAGTTGTTGCTCTTAAAATCGAGGTATGCTGGTTTTGTTATTCCATGGTCTATGCTTTTGTGCCATGAATAATATCTGGACTGAAGTACTTTACATTAGTTGTTTGAAACTTATACGTTCTATTTCAGACCATAGATGGTTGTAGGTTGGTGTCATTCACATCCTGGATTTTGATGCTGGCTTTCTGGAGTGGACACTAATAAACAACAGGTTTTCAACTTTTCTTCAATTTTTAACTTTCTGGAGTGGACATTAATACACAACAGGTTTTTAACATATAATTTCTATGATATTTGTTAAGGCAATTGAACTAAAGATGATATAAAATTATGTAGAATTCTGAGCAAAAGCATTTTCCTACTCAAGATGATGTTATTCGCGTTCATGGTCGACTCACAGAGATTGGATTTGAGCAGAATAATGCAGTTGTTGCTAGGCTCCTTGTGCGTTCACCACAAGTAAGGTGTCTCTTGGGCAAGGGAGGTCATGTTATTTCAGAAATGCGAAGAGCTACAGGTGCCAGTATACGCATCTTTTCGAAGGAACAGATTAAGTTCATTTCTCACAACGAAGAAGTTGTGCAGGTAATTTGCACAATTAAGTACATGCGTTTTTTATGCTATGTAAATAAAAACTTGATGGTATGCTGTTAGGAAATATAATAAAGGATAATGTTGCATCACGGGTTCTGCCCAACTTCAGCTTGTCTATATATCTTATATCTTATTGTTTAGACAAAATTAACGCGAGGCTGGTTTGATTTTTAACGATGAAGAAGAAATAGCAGATACGAGGTAATGAGGTAATATCTTCTGTACACTCATATATTACTCTACGGTTTTGATTTCATCGATTTCGTAATCAACAATTCAATTCACATGTTTCATTTCTCAATTTGTTCTTTTAATTGCATCAGATTTTAAAACTCTGCGGCTCATCGTCTGAGGACTATTGGCTCCCGGTTCGGGCAGGTCAAGGGCCATAGGCCGAGGAAACCAATGAAAAGTGCAGCCAAGGGAAGTTTCTTAGTGTTTGACCTTTCATTATGAGTTTAATTTCTCTCATTTTGTTTTCTTTCAATTTTTCTATGTTTCTTGCATTTCTCTCACAAAATGATAAGTTTAACTGCATATAATGGTTGTTTGGCTTATGCTTCTGCAACAGGACATGAGAGGAATTTTTGGTGTGATGGATTGATATGTTAATGGTTGGTGTTCTGATATGAACTTGGTGGATTTTTTTGTAGAATTTGATGGATGGCTTGAGAGTTTATGGTTGAATGATTGATGAATTGGTTTTTTGGTATAGTGAATTTCTTGTGTATTGTTTGGATGACTCGTGTAAGGATTGGTGATTGTGGTGTACTGTTACTGTTAATGGTTGGTGTTCTGATATGTTTGTCTGGTTTTTCTTGCCTTTTCCTCCATGCGAATTGTGGTGTATTATATAGGCCAAGACTATGAACCTTTTATGAATGCCTTAACTCTATTGTTTAAACATGTTAGGTCCAATTAGGAAAGTTTTTGGAAACTGGTCTGAAGTGTGTCTGCTGTGGTTTTGGAAATAGAGTTAAGATGTCTGATATTGTATTTCTCAATTTTGGAAAATTCAATTAAGTTGTATGATTTATGTTGGCCTTGTTTTGGAAATGTCTGAAATTGTTTGAACAATGTTTGATATGGTTTTGAATTAATTCAGAAACTTTCCATAACCGTTTGATTCTTGTTGGGAACATGTTTTGGGATATGAATATGATAACTGCTCTTCAAAACTCTGATCTTGTATGATTAATGATGAAGTCCTTGTGTTATTTCCGTTTTGCAGCTGTTTTGGAAACCTGGTTTTAGAAGTCGCGTTGCGGTTTTACTGCTGTGAGAAAATTGTCACAATTCTGATGCTTCTTGATGTACTTGGCAACACATCTTATCCTCTTGATTTTGCCCAAGTGGATGCCTCGAATGTACATGCCAAGAAGGACCCTGTCAACAAGTTGATATTTTCAAGTGCATTAGCAATCATGAAGATTTCTTCCTATCGAGGTCTTGACCGTCATAAGCACTATAAGGTTCCTTGGTCTATTAACAAATTGGTGAAACTTATCCACTATTCCCTTTGTCCATTGTTTCCACTTGTATGAAACTTTTGTCTTGAATTTAGTACTAGAATTTAAATGCTAGAAACTCAATGCTTGCTATTTGAATATTTTCACTTTGTTGCAACTTGGCGATGGACTTCGAACTACTGTGTTATGTGTTTTAGTCAGGAAATTGTTCTTTTTTGTTGATTTTATGGGCATATGATCACAAACAGGTATTGCGTGATTTTGTTACTGTGGATTCCTTTGTTCAAGATATATTTTCTCCTCTTGATCAACTTTTGGTGTGGTAATGGAAACTCCGTAAAGTTACCAGAAAAGCAATTAGAACCCCTTGTAGAACAACTGTGAGCTTCAAATCATTAAGGCTATGAGCCGCTCCTTCTGACTTCACTCCACATTCTACTTTTTTGCGAAAACGTCCAGGTTACTTACTCTTGAACCATGATTTCCATGCAGGTTCTCTGTGTTTCCATCCATGACACTCGTATTAGGACAACGAGCAATTCATCGCAACGATCATAGGACCAGTCATTAGCATGGAAAAACTACACTTCTCAGCTTACAATCCCCTGTAACCTATTACGCACTTGAGTATCAGGTAGGCCAACTATCAGCATCTAGAATCCGTTGGCATTTATTAGCAACATCATTAAATTCCCCCTGTTCTTTTTGTAGAATGTTGGCCTTTTCGTGGATGGTTTATGATGTACTTCGCGGCGATTAAGTTGGCATAACTTCTTGGAATGGTTTGTTAAAACTCTAAATGAAGATGATGTGGGCCATTCTTTCTTTTCCCTTCGGATTTCCGGTTTGGGGTTGCTTGGTAGTTTTTTGCTGAGTTTTGGGTTGTTGTTATAAGCATAGTCATAGGACTTGTGATTGTTGATGATTGACTCTGTCCACATTATGCTGAATTTGGTTAACAATTTTGTAATTTAATTTGTGGTATTTTATATTGTAGTTGCTTTTGGTTTAAGTTTAATTAATTTTATGAAAGGGAATGATAATGGTGGTAGATTATTGATGATGAATGGTTTTAAGGTTGTGGTGATTTGTTGATGAAGGTTAAACAATTAGTTCATGCTTATGTTTCGTTGAATTGGTAGTGTAGTTGAATAGGCTTGTGGAGCTTGAAGAGGCTTCACTGCAGATTTAGAATTATGATCATTAGCTTGAAGAGGCTTCGATGATAATATGCATTTCTCTGATTCTATTGCCATATGTTTTGGTGACAACCATATTAATGCTGCTTTGATTAGAGGATTTCAGACCCTCATCACAGAGTTTATTTATTGTTTTTCTGTTACAGTGAGTTTCAAGACATATTTGATGCAGATCATTTTATCACATCCTTGAGAGACAAGGTTCAAATATTGAAGGAATTACTTTAAGATTCCTGAGTCAGAGTGTTGTTTATTTTACAGTTATCATTTATTTTTGCAGATTGCAATGTTCATCAGAAGGGTCTAACGTGCTTCCCTTCTTTATGTAGTGTTACATGATTTTGATATGGTTTTGTTTCCTGATGTACTGGTAGTAGCACTACTTGTGCTTTTTATATTAATTAAATTTGGCTTATTAAAAAAAATGGAAGCAATTAATTTAATATCAGGCAATATTGGTTAAGTGTTTAGTTGGTATATGTTTAGTGTTGTAATGCTTATACTCAACTGAATTTATTTAAGTCCAGTGATGCCATGCTGACTCATTGGTTAATGTTCTTCGTATATACCAGTACTGTAACTTTTAATTAAAGTTACAATAACATTTATTGGGATGAATACTTTAGTCATAGGTTGAATTGAAATTTTATCATCTATTGTTAAAACATGTCAAAATATCTTATTACATAGACTTCAAAAATCCATTGTTAGTCCTAGGTTGAATAGAAAATACTTGATATATTCCATTTTTTTAATTAACATTTCATTGCAATTTCCATATTTTATATAACTTTTATATAATACTTTATCTTTAAAATGTTATTGGAATATTGGAATAGTTCATAAAATTTGGCTGTTGTCAAATTTAATCAATGTAGTGTTTCATCTAATTTTCCAATAGATGTCATCAACCTTTCTTAATTGATGCATCAACAAACCTTTGCAACTACTACTAAATTGAGTGCCAAACTTCATATTAATGGCCAATTTTACACATATAAAAAAATGCTTAATATCTTATTTCAATTCCAAACTGTAATATGTATGGATACTTCTAATTAGTTCACTATGTAATATGTATTGATACTTCTAATTAGTTCACCGTCCATGTTATGTCATACTATCATCGTTCTTTGATGCCTTATATTTTTTAATCTTCTTTATCATATACTATCTTGGTGAATATTAATAATATGTTATGTGATGCTTGCTATCTTCAATTTTTATTCATGACAATAATGTTATGTGAATATTAAAAATAATGTTATGTGATGCTTGCTATCTTCTATTTTTATATTATTCTATAAACTACACGTCAATTTTTCTATTTCAACAAAATATGTCTATACTATAGTACTATTCAATGATCATTTTATGTAAAAATATAAATGGATAATTTAAGATATAAATATTTTTTCTCGTGTGATTCTTATGAATTGTATCACTAAAATCATCAATTTAATATTGTATTATAAGAAAACAATGAGAGTGATATTTGTACATTTCACCAACTCCTGTAAATTTTATCACTGAAACTCAATTTTCACGGGTCACTATTACAATATCTTTTTTATTTTAATCAACAAATAGTTATTAGTAATTTTATAATAACACATATATATATAAGCAACAACCAATCCTTATCGAATGATTTAAGATATAAATAAACTTATCCGTGCGGACGCACGGGTCTTCTACTAGTTCTTCTTGAAAAAAAATGATATGCCTCGTTCACGTTTTATTTCCCCCACGTTCCCAAACTACTGAAATCCCTAAGTTTTGTTTCCCTCTTTTCATACGCACCTCCTGTCAGTAGCCTTCCCCTTTCACATTTTTTTCTAATTCTTCCATCATTTTCTTTGCGTCTCTTTGAACCACAGCATCCAACTCAACAACATCGCTGCACTGTCCAAATCAGTCCCACCTCATCACTGTCTTGAAGCACAGTGCACCAACCCACCGCTGCACTGTCCAATCGAAGATTCAAAGTAAACGCGAAGCACTGTGCATTTTTTAGGGTTTTTTTTGTTAGATTTGATTATGTTTTTTGATAGGGTTTTGTCAACAACGGACCCATATAGGTCTACTAGAGGCTCATTCGTTTTTTCCTATATCTGGTGGATTTATTTGAACGTGATATAAACCAAAGAGATACTAGCCATGGATTATCATCGAGTTGCCGACATTGAGGTAATATACAAGTTACATGTGTTTAATTGATCGGAGCTAGTGTAAGTTATTTAGCTCAATTTCTTCTCTTGATTTGGATTTCACATATTTTACATAACATTGTTTATATAACTCAAACATTTATCGATTACATGTGTTTCATTTCACCTTGCTCAATATTTGTATACTACTTGAATTTTACTCATCAACTAGTTATAATATCCTTAGATTTTTAGACTGTTCATTCAATGATGATATGCAATGGTGACTTCATTGTCAGCTTATAATATCTTCAATCTCCCTAATAACTTTACTGAAGTTAACTGTTTAAACAAAGTATAGGTTAAGATTGAAATTGAATCAGTTTTTTAAGTTCAGTACTTGACATCTTGAGCACCCAATATCTGTTTTTTAAGTTCAATACTTGGCAAAAAAATTATATAGAGGCGAATTTTAAATTAACATAAATGGCCATAAAAAAATCAACATACACGAATTTTAGATTACTTATCACAAGTTCTTCAAATCGCATGTTATTGGGACTGATTTGGTTAGCTGGTTCTTTGGTTTATGCATTTGAGGCGGGTCTTTTATAAATGGCATCAGTTTTTTTGCCTTGGTTTTTCTTTTGTTTTGGGACTAATTTTTACTGGTTGGGTCTACTTAAGTAGAAACAGTTTTTCTTGGGTTTTGGTCTTTTTGGGATTTATCATGTTAACTCGTATGAGTCTTCTTAGGCAGTTGCAATTTCAAAGAAGTCTAGGGAAGGGTAGTTTTTGTTGCAGTCTCTCTGAAATCTGCAATAGCAAATGGCATAAGCCAAACCAGATAACATACGTGAAACCAATTAGCTTATGAGTCAATCAAATGACATAAGTGCCATAATTAAGACCAAATAATCCCACATTTCATTTTTTTGTGTTGGTAATTTCTACTTCCTCGTTGCTATTATTTTATATACCGGTTTTCACTTCTTTTATAAGAATGCTTGAATCTTAAATGATTTGGTTTCTTTTAATATATTTATCTAGCTAGGAATATTAATCGTAAGAAGTTAATGTTGGTTTATTTAATAGGTTAACTTGTTAAGTTTGTGTAAACCCATGAAAGATGTGTTAGGGTCAATGGATTCAACAACAACAATCAGCTCTTATAATGTAAGATTTAATCTCTTTGTTTCTTTTCCTTCTTTGCATTGGACCCCATGGTTTTTGTTTTCTATTTCTACAAATTATTGTTACTTATGATATTTATAATCTCATTCATTTCACAACCAACTCATTGTCACTTGAAACTATATCAAACTCTATAAAATATCCTTTAATTGTGAGTAATATGTGCTCCAATATAGCAGAATGCAACCCCATACGACCGGTGCACCCAATATGATGTTAAGTGGCTGGACATGAATTATCTTGTAATTTACAAATAAAGTTGTGGGTTGAAAGTGTTGCGGACACTACCACAATCACAATATAGCAGTTGTATTATACGATTGTGATATGATCCACAATTTGAGCATTGTTACATTACTCTTGTTTTGTATGGGTTGAGTGATTTGTTGTATTTTGCACCCATTGTTGAGCATGTCTCATGGTCATGAAGGGGGCGGCAAAGCTTATCTAGCGTACTGATGTGAAGTTGGGGTATTCTTGTAATATGGGTATCTATATATGGCTTGTTAAATTGAAACCCTTATTCATTTAAATAACAAGATGAAACTACAAATGTCATATGTCCACGACATGTCTTCTCAATTGCAGTGTTTTAACAAGTATTACAAGTTAACAATGTTCTTGTGATACAATGATGTTTAAAATTAACATTTGTAGGGCTATGTGGTGCTGCGTGGAGAACAATAGTTGTGGAGCCATGGTCAACGGTTTGTATTTTTGGGTCGGGGTCTGATGGTTTAACAATATGGATTCTCTTAAACAAAGTTTTTCTTTCTTTGTATATTTGTGGTTGATTAAATTCTCATTGAAACTTGCAATTGATTAATTTCTTAGGATGATGAGTGAGCTAGACATTCTGAAGCAACTAGGACTATTGGTGTGGATGTCATCCTTTAAAATATCAAAATTGGTAATGCTTGCTTGTTATCAACTATTAAATCAAAGGCTAAAATACAGTTTTGGTCTTCCTGTTTGTCAAAATTCACGATTTTGGTCCCCCCATTTTATTTTTTAACAATTTTGGTCCTCCACCCCAATTTTGGCCAAAAAAAATGATGAACAGTAACTGGTCCGTACATGAACAGTACATGTCCGTACATGAACAGTGCACGTCCGTACATGAACAGTACATGAACAGTGAGGGGTGGGGGACCAAAACTGTTAAAAAATAAAATAGGGGGGACCAAAACCGTGAATTTTGATAAACAGGGGGACCAAAACTGTATTTTAGCCTAAATCAAATATTTTGTTGTTATCTTCCATCATGTTACAAAGCCCTTAAGTTAAAAAATTATGTTGTAACTTTTTTTTCATAAGAAAAATGTCTTTAATAATCGCCTATCAAAATATGGTTGCTAATAAGGATTATTGCTTTGATTGTGTTGGTATGGAATTATTGGTGCATGAAGTGTATGCTTCCTGAAGAAAGGTATAATTCACTCAAATTTTCCAAACACACTTTCTTAAACTGTCATATAGAGACATGTAGATGATATTTTAAAAATTGGGCAATGGAAAAAGATTGATAACAATAGTATCGTTAATGATCTTTTTACAACCGTTTTAGATGAAATTTGAACTTTGTCTCTTGATATTACAAAGTCGAGCACCGCTGAGCTATAGTCTTATCGGTTTGGTTCGGTTCTCGAATTTGTTCAGTGTTGAAGATATCTTTTGTCGTCTTGCTGTGAGCGCTGATTGTGAAGTATAACTAAAGTATGAACAAGTTTGAACCTGAAACATTAAAGTGCAAGAATTTATATTTCTATTTAATTGATTGAAGTAACAATTTCTTGTTTGAGGATTCTCTTCCAAGTAAAAATGTTGCATGTCAGGAATTTGTCAGTCAGTTAAATGAATCTTTGGCTGTTTGGGGTAACAGATTACCTGTTGATGCAAGGTATACATACATCCTTTGCCGTCAAAACCTTTTGTCGTGATAGTATTTGAATTTCTATATTCACATTTACTACTAATTTATCAGAGTGGCGTATTAAAAAATGCTTGCGAAATATGTGATTTGCTGTTATTTGGTGTTGGTGAAGGTGCCACATGTGATGAGCAGCTTAATTGCTTTGACACTACGGTTTCAAGCTGATTAATTGTTAATGTTAATGAAATGGTTAATTCTATTAGATGGAGTGAGTCAGTTAGTAACTTGAATTAGTTAGTTAGGGAAATGTTGTTTATGTATTGGATTTAGTGAAGTCTGAAGTTGAGTTAGGAGAAAAGCAGAGTTAATTATGAACTCGGTTAGGCTTCAGTTATGAAGTCAGTTGGAAATTATTTGTTATTAACAATTGGAAGTTAGTTGCTGATGTTTTTGAAGTTGCTTAAAAGTTCAAATTTCTGTTGCAAGGTGGTGTTGTGCAATTGGTAGTCTAAACTTGCAATAAGTTTTCATTACTTAATGAAATGCTAATGTGAGGTCAAATGTGTTTGGAAGTTAAATTGTTAAGGTTAGTAAAAAATGAAAATGAATTTTCCTTGTCATGAATGGTTTGTTGTGAACTGTTAGTGTGAACTTGGACTAGTCATGAGTCATTCTGTGACTTTTATGAACTTGTTATTTCGTTGATTTTGTGGTTGGCATTTATTTTGCTAAAACTAATCTAGCAGCAAGATGTTGAAACAAGATGTTCTATTTTTCTGCATTCAACATGTCGAATGAAGATGTCCTATACTGGCTCATAGGACATCGTGTCTGATATGGATTTAAAAGAAGATTCTGTTGCTGTTAATTGTTATTGAATATTTTGTGAATATTTGGTTATCCTATGTGGCATCCAAAGTATTTTTGGATTGTGTTTTTGTGTTGGTTTTCGGATTTTCAGCGCTTTCTAATTATGGAGACATATTAGGAAACTTTAGATTGAAGACCTATTTTGTTGGATTTTATTTTGCAGATTTGTGAGCAGTCTCTTTGCTGCGTTTTTGAAGCCCAATTCAGTCCAGATTTAATGCTATATATTGACTGGTGTAAACCTAGTTTAGGTGTGAAACTTACGTGTGTTTTTGTTAGGGTTTTCGAGTGTTAATTGTGAGCCTAACTGGTATCATTCTGATAACAGTATAAGGACTGGTTTTTTGTGTTGTAAGTTCTGTCAATTACTCATAAGCTTTTAAGCATTGAGTTTCTTGTGTGTCAATTCTCATAAGTTTTGAAGTATTGAGAATTGTGTGTTTTGAAAGTGTGACTTTCGTTTTTGTTACTTGTGTTGAAAGGAACCAATCACGAGTTGTGATTGTAGAGAGATTTGAGGAGAGCCTCATACCTAGGTGAGTCTTAGGTAGAAGTCATAGGAAGGGTAGTGATTAAGTAAGCAGATTATAACAGGGTTTGATTATTGTATGATCTGTGAATTGATACTATCGTATATTGGTTTCTTCCCTGGCTTGGTAGCCCCCCGAGTAAGATTGTTGATCCGAACTGGGTAAACATATCACCATGTTCTTTACTTTCTGCACTATTATTATTATTGTTATCTTGTTCATTGTGTTGGATATCAGTGTCTCAACATCTGTGTAGGACATCTGATATCTGTGCCAGAATTTCAATTGGCATCAAGAGCTTGCACCCTTGTTTGGTTCTGGGTGAGATTCAGGGAAGGTACTTTCTGGTACAATGGACAAGGATGGAGGATTTTTGAACAAACCACCTCTGCTTGATGGTTCCAACTATGACTATTGGAAACTAATGATGATAGCATTCATCAAATCCATGGATGATCAAGCATGGAAAGCTGTTATCAAAGGATGAGAACCCCCAAAGGTTAAAGATGGAAAAGGTACTCCTACTAATGTGGTGAAGGAAGAGGAAGATTGGGACGATGCAGACTACAAAGGGTTCGTGGGAAATTCCAAAGCCATGAATGCATTGTTTAAAGGTGTTAATAAGAATATCTTTAGGTTGATTGAACATTGCACCATTGCAAAAAAGGCGTGAGAGGTCTTGAAGGTTGCTCATGAAGGGACTTCAAAGGTGAAGATGTCAAAACTTCAGCTTCTCACTACCAAGTTTGAGAGTTTGAAGATGAAGGAGGATGAGAGCATTCATGATTTTCACATGAACATTATTGAGATAGCTAATGCTTCAAGTGCCCTAGGTGAAAAGATGTCTGACAGCAAACTGGTCAGAAAAATCCTCAGATCTCTACCTAAGAGATTTGACATGAAAGTGACTGCTATAGAAGAAGCTCAGGATATAGATAAGATGAAAGTGGATGAACTTGTGGGATCTCTTCAAACATTTGAATTGGGGATCAGTGAAAAGTCTGAAAAGAAGAAGAGCATAACTTTTGTGTCAAATGCTGGTGACTCAGACGATGAAGGTGACCTGGTCAGAGATGAAGGGGTGTCTAAAGATCTGGTATTGCTTGGAAAACAATTTAACAAAGTGTTGAAAAGGATTGACTGGAAGTCAAGAGCAAATGTTCAGAACAAGTCACTTGACATCAGTAAAAACCAGGATGGAGGCAGACGGTCCAGAATTGAAGAAGACTCCAATCAAGGGAAAAGAGTTCAGTGTTTTGAATGTGAGGGATTTGGGCACATAAAGACTGAGTGTCCCACATATCTCAAAAGGCAGAAGAAGGGCTTATCTGTGTCTTGGTCAGAAGGAGAGTCTGAGAGTGATCTTGAAGAAGAATCAACAAAATTGGTGACAGCCTTGACCGGGATATGTAAGGCTGATGGAGAAACTACTTGTGAGTCTGATTCTGACAAAGAATCTTATATTGGAGAACTCACTAAGGAAGAAGTCTTCACCGGGTTCTCAGAGTTGTGTATCAAGAATGAAGAGATGTGCCAGATAATATTAGAACATAAGGTTCTGATAGCTCAACTAGAAGCTGAGAAGGAAGAACATCTATCAATCATTGCTGATCTTAAATAGGAGGTTGTATGGCAAAAGTCAAAACTTGACAATATGACCAAATCTATAAGAATGCTGAACAATGGTACCACGCAGCTGGATGAGATTCTTCAGACTGGGAAAGATGTTGGAAATGTGCAAGGCCTTGGTTTTAACAATCAAACAGAGAACTACAAGAAGCCTGTATTAAAGTTTGTTCCTCAGAAAATAAAGCAAGAAGAGGGGATGTCAAATCACATGTTTCAACATCAGATGAAGCATCAGAAAAGAGTATGTAGTTCAAAGTATAAACCATGGAGATGTCATTACTGTGGAAATATTGGTCACTTAAAGTCCTTTTGCTACAAGTTGCACGACTATTCCAAAACTGCTCATCAACAAAATAAAGGACAGAGTTGGGCTAAAATAAAGAGAAGATGAACTCCTAGAAATATGATGACCGGTCTCATAGCACATACCTCTCTCAGAGCATCTACAAGGGAAGATTGGTACTTTGACAGTGGTTGTTCAAGACACGTGACTGGTGTGAAGAAATTCTTGTTAGATATCAAGCCTCACTCCACCAATTATGTCACTTTTGGGGATGGATCAAAAGGTGAAATAAAAGGTGTTGGAAAGCTGGACTACACAGGACAACCAAATCTGGATCATGTTCTATTTGTCAAAGGGCTGACTGCGAATTTGATCAGTATAAGCCAACTGTGTGATCTAGGACTCAAAGTAAATTTCACAAAATCTAAATGTCTAGTAACCAATGAGAAAGATAAAGTTGTTATGAAGGGAACCAGGTCTAAGGATAACTGTTATCTATGGAATCCTCAAGAATCAGGAAGTTTGTCTACCTGTTTGATGTCAGAGGAAGATGAAACCAAACTGTGGCATCAGAAATTAGGTCACTTACATTTGAAAGGGATGAAGAAAGTTATGTCAAGTGAAGCTGTTAGAGGTATTCCCAAGTTGAAGATTGATGATGATAGAATATGTGGTGAATGTCAAGTTGGGAAGTAAACAAGGGTGTCACACAAAAGGCTTCAACATCTTACCACAACCTCTAGAGTTCTGGAACTGCTTCACATGGACTTAATGGGACCCATCCAGGTTGAAAGTCTTGGTGGGAAGAAGTATGCCTATGTTGTTGTTGATTTTTACTCCAAATTCACCTGGATAAGCTTTATTAGAGAAAAGTCTGAAGTATTTGCAGCCTTCAAAGAGTTGTGTCAAAGGATTCAACGGGAAAAGGATTGTGGTGTTGTTCGAATCAGAAGTGACCATGGGAAAGAATTCGAAAATAACAGGTTTGAAGAGTTTTGCTTATCTGAAGGAATCACTCATGAATTCTCATCACCGATTACTCCTCAGCAGAATGGTGTGGTGGAACGCAAGAATAGGACTATACAAGAGTGTGCAAGGGTCATGATTCATGCCAAAAAGCTTCCATATCATTTTTGAGCTGAAGCCATGAATACCGCTTGCTATATACACAATAGGGTGACTACCAGATCAGGTACTTCTGTTACTCTTTATGAGCTATGGAAAGGTAGAAAGCCAAATGTGAAGTATTTCCATGTGTTTGGGAGTAAGTGCTATATCTTGGCGGATCGTGAGCAGAGGCGAAAGATGGATCCTAAGAGTGAGGAAGGGGTATTTTTGGGATACTCTATAAATAGTAAAGCATATAGGGTATTTAATTCCAGAACTAAGGTGATGATGGAATCCATAAATGTGGTGGTTGATGACTCTGGGAAAGACGAAGATGTCCCAGATGATGTTGGAGCATGCCTTTCCATGAACAATGAAGTCTCACAAGACATTGAGTCCGTAGAAGATAATGCTCAAGAAACCGACACTAGACCTGAGAATGAAGAGGTAGAGGATGCTAACAGGGGACCCTCTATAAGGATTCAGAAGGATCACCCTAAGGAATTGATTATTGGAAATCTGAATGAAGGTGTAAGAACCAGAACTAGGGAGGCTGTGTCAAATGCATGCTTTGTTTCAAAGCTTGAACCAAAGAATGTCAAAGAAGCATTGACAGATGAGTTCTGGATAAGTGCTATGCAGGATGAGCTTTGTCAATTCAAGAGGAATGAAGTCTGGGAACTGGTACCACGACCAGCAGGAACAAATGTGATTGGAACAAAATGGGTTTATAAGAATAAGTCTGATGAACAAGGAGTTGTTACCAGAAACAAAGCCAGACTAGTTGTTCAAGGATACACACAGATTGAAGGAGTAGACTTCGATGAAACATTTGCTCCTGTGGCTCGATTGGAATCCATTAGATTGTTGCTAGGAGTGGCATGTTTGTTGAAATTCAGATTGTTTCAAATAGATGTCAAGAGTGCCTTTTTGAATGGCTATCTTAATGAGGAAGTTTATGTTGAGCAGCCTAAAGGGTTTGTGGATCCAAATTTTCCTGATCATGTTTTCAAGCTAAAGAAGGCGTTGTATGGGTTGAAACAAGCTCCACGAGCTTGGTATGAAAGGCTGACTGAGTTCTTAGTCAACCATGGATACAGGAAGGGTGGTATTGATAAAACACTTTTTGTCAAGGAGAAGGATGAGAAACTAATGATTGCTCAGATTTATGTAGATGATATTGTGTTTGGTGGGATGTCGGATGAAATGGTCCAACATTTTGTCAACCAAATGCAGTCTGAATTTGAGATGAGCTTGGTAGGTGAATTGACTTACTTCCTTGGATTACAAGTCAAGCAGATGGAAGATTCCATTTTTATTTGTCAGAGCAAATATGCAAGGAATATTGTGAAGAAGTTTGGACTGGATAATGCCAAGCATAAGAGAACTCCTGCTCCTACTCACTTGAAGTTATCCAAAGATGAAAAGGGAGTGAATGTTGAACAAAGTTTATACAGAAGCATGATTGGAAGTCTGTTGTATCTTACAGCAAGTAGGCCAGACATAACCTTTGCTGTTGGCGTTTGTGCAAGATACCAAGCAGAACCCAAGGTCATTCACATCAATCAAGTTAAGAGAATTCTTAAGTATGTGAGGGGTACATGTGATTATGGGTTGTTGTACTCCCATGACTCAAGTTCCATTTTAGTAGGATACTGTGATGCTGATTGGGCTAGAAGTGCTGATGATAGGAAGAGTACCTCTGGAGGATGTTTCTTTTTGGGAAATAATCTTATTTCATGGTTTAGTAAGAAGCAAAATTTTGTTTCTCTTTCTACTGCTGAAGCTGAGTACATAGCAGCTGGAAGTAGTTGTGCTCAACTGGTGTGGATGAAGCAAATGCTATCTGAGTATAATGTCACACAAGATGTCATGACATTATTTTGTGACAACCTGAGTGCTATTAATATTTCTAAAAGTCCTATTCAACATAGCAGGACTAAGCACATTGATATCAGGCATTACTTCATCAGAGAACTTGTGGAGGACAAAGTCATAACTCTTGAGCATGTGAGCACCAAGAATCAGCTTGCTGACATATTTACCAAGGCTCTGGATGCAGTTCAGTTTGAAAACCTGAGGAGCAGACTTGGGGTTTGCATTCATGAAGAACTATAGCAATTAATGTTCCTTCTGGCTGCCAGATTGAAAAGATTAAAGGAGGTTCTGGTAGTGCAGTGTGTGCATGAGGTTATGAAGGGGAAGATGTTGAAGTTTGTGCATGACACTTGGTCATGTGATGTGGTGTGCATCTACTCTCTGATGGTATTTATTCTGGTCTATGACTTGACCATTTCTCAAATATTAATAACTGTTCTACTTGCCTTTGTCATATTTCTGGCTAAAAAGGGGGAGTAGTGTGTTGTGCTTGTGCTGGTGCTACAGCTGAGGGGGAGAATGTGGAATGTTGTGTGTGTTGCTGCAGCTGAGGGGGAGAATGTGGAATGTTATGTTGTGTTGCTGCAGTTGAAGGGGAGTTTTTTTTTTGCTGCTATACTGTGTTGTGTGTTGGTATTTCGCTGCTGTCTCTTATATGGATTTTTTTGCTTGTGTGTTCTTTGCAAGATTTGTTTGTGTGTAGTTTTAGCCAAAATAAGCCAAAGGGGGAGATTGTTATTTCGTTGATTTTGTGGTTGGTATTTATTTTGCTAAAACTAATCTAGCAGCAAGATGTTGAAACAAGATGTTCTATTTTTCTGCATTTAACATGTCGAATGAAGATGTCCCATACTGGCTCATAGGACATCGCGTCTGATATGGATTTAAAAGAAGATTCTGTTGCTGTTAATTGTTACTGAATATTCTGTGAATATTTGGTTATCCTATGTGGCATCCAAAGTATTTTTGGATTGTGTTTTTGTGTTGGTTTTCGGATTTTCAGCGCTTTCTAATTATGGAGACATATTAGGAAACTTTAGATTGGAGACCTATTTTGTTGGAGTTTATTTTACAGATTTGTGAGCAGTCTCTTTGCTGCGTTTTTGAAGCCCAATCCAGTCCAGATTTAATGCTATATATTGATTGGTGTAAACCTAGTTTAGGTGTGGAACTTACGTGTGTTTTTGTTAGGGTTTTCGAGTGTTAATTGTGAGCCTAACTGGTATCATTCTGATAACAGTATAAGGACTGGTTTTTTGTGTTTTAAGTTCTGTCAGTTACTCATAAGCTTTTAAGCATTGAGTTTCTTGTGTGTCAATTCTCATAAGCTTTGAAGTATTGAGAATTGTGTGTTTTGAAAGTGTGACTTTCGTTTTTGTTACTTGTGTTGAAAGGAACCAATCATGGGTTGTGATTGTAGAGGGATTTGAGGAGGGCCTCATACCTAGGTGAGTCTTAGGTAGAAGTCATAGGAAGGGTAGTGATTAAGTGAGCAGATTATAACAGGATTTGGTTATTGTATGATCTGTGAATTGATACTATCATATATTGGTTTCGTCCCTGGCTTGGAAGCCCCCAGAGTAGGATTGTTGATCCGAACTGGGTAAACATATCACTGTGTTCTTTACTTTCTGCACTGTTATTATTATTGTTATCTTGTTTATTGTGTTGGATATCAGTGTCTCAACATCTGTGTAGGACATCTGATATCTGTGCCAGAATTTCAGAACTGAACTGCTGATTGCCAACTGTTGGTGTACCTTAAATTTTTTTTTTGGATAGTGAAATTGCTGTGCGGATTACAATTCCGTGCTGTTTTAAATGTGCTTTCGGATATGTTAGCCTTCAAAATAAGTGTTGTGGTGAGTTATGAAGTGTTGCTGGCTAAAGCTTGATTTTAGAAGCCTCCCTGTGAAATCTTGGTGAAGTGGCTGCTGGTGTGAAATGTTTTATTTTATCTTCCCTATTGGTTTTTGCAGGTGAATTGAGGCAAGGTGGGAGTCCTATCATTGTAATTAAAAGCACCGTTTTCAACAATAAGGATCTTCTCCACAAGGTAGTCTTCAAGTGAATCACTCAATGCATGGTTTGTGAGAAGGTTGTGCAGAATATCAAAACACTATTCATGGATGAGCCCAATCTTCCCATCTTCATTAGAAGGGTTACAACCATCAGACATATTATCTTCAGAACAACAGCCATGACAATTAAGTAGGGAAAGCACAATATTAACGCCTTTACTGCTGAGTTTGCTGCAAGCATCAATAAAAAGAGAAGAATGTCATTCAGTAGAGAAGATGCATGTTTTAACAAGGCTCAGAAGTTCTATAGCAGCCTGAATTGGCATATTCTGATTGATGGAGTTAGAAACTAAGCCAGCGGCCCGTGGTTGTTCACATCCATCTGTAGATCCAACAGACCGCCCTGTCTCAGAAAAAGATCTCCAAAAAGAGCCTCATCCTCATGGCAAACTGCATTTTCAATTTCGGATGGCCCAAAAACTTTTGCAAAACAAGAATGGGATCTTTCTGTTTTTTCCTCTGAATTGAGATAGCACCTGCTATGTATTTCCTTCGCACCTACTATGTATCTAAACTGCCATGAGAATTTGTTGTGTATTTTCTCTATTGTGTTTTTTTTTAAGTGAATTTGTTGTGTATTTTCTCTATATGTGATTATCTGCCCCATTCTCTTCATATTTCTACTAACAATTTTTTTTTAATTTTAAAAATAAATTACCTGTGGATTTACCTGTGGAAAGGAAATTTCCTACGGATTTACCTGCAGAAGTACCTGTGGAACAGAAAGTTGCGACGATTGGAACCGTCGTAATCAACAATAAAAACAAAAATAAAATGGAAAGTTACGACAGTTGATAAGCATCGCAATATACAGATTACGTCAGTTCCTTACCCGTCGTGAGAGTTAACGACAGTTGGTGTGACAGTTTTGACAACCGACGCGATACGACCTCGCGACACACGTTTCTGCGACAGTGGAGTAATCGTCACAATTTGAAAATTACGGCGGTTTTAACCGTCGTAATCTGTCAAAATAACTGTCGTAATCTGCCAATTTTCTTGTAGTGCCTCTCTTCATCTCTTTCTGATTTGTGATTTTGGTTTTGAAGATTATATGGCGTATTGTTCGGTTTGGATTATTTCGAAGGGTTGAGTATTTTGAAGGTGTTCTGGGTTGCTATTGTGTTGTTAATGGAAGCTTTGAGGTTGGAAATGGGAGAGGGTTTTACGAGGTGATGGCTTGGTGATGTTGTGGAAAGAACCGATGGTGGTTGCGTTTCCGTTGTTGGTGATTTGTTGGAGAAACCGGCGATGACGGATGGAATATCAGTGGGCGAAGGAGGGAGGTTTATTGAAGAGGGATGAGAGGTTTTGAGGGCTTTTGTTGTTATTGATGTTTGTTCCAGAAAGTTTACGAATGGATGGTGATGGTTCGTTTATGGGTTTGTAGATGGTTATGGAGGTTCGATGACGATTGGGAAAGGTTGAACAAAGTTGAGCGATGGAAGATTTGAAGAGTTGGTGTTCTGTCGGTTTAAAGTGATGGAAGGTTAAAGTTTGTTTGACAGTGAGCGATTTGAAAGTGGATTTGAAAGGAGGTTGATGGAAGTTTGTTGTAAGAAGTTTGGTGATTTATTGATGAAAACGAAAGTGGAGTTGTGAGGTTGTTTGGTTGAAGATTACGGGTCGTGGGTGTTGCTGTTTGTTGGAGAAGATTAATGAGTTGAAAAGGAGGTGGCGAGGCTGTTGTGGAATAGAGAGAAGATGGAAGTTCGTCCTCTCCCCCCTCGGCCTCTTGTTTGTCTCCTATTTAAACTCCTCCAAACAGAACTTGTTTCTTCAATTTTTATTTGAATTTTTGATCGTTTTTGAATGGTTATTTTCACGGTTTGCAGGAGGAGCGTACAGTTTTGCAGGTTGGACCTTTTTTTAGCAAGGTTTTGGAGCTTTGTCATTGTGTTGAGCAGAGCTTCGTACGGTTTGAACAGGGTTTTGCGTAGGCAGGTTGTTGCGTGGCCTAGAGCTGGTATGTTCTTTATGTACAGGCTGTTGTTGTACGATGCAAGCAGCTTGTTCATTTGAAAATTGGATGCTTGTGAGAAGGTTTACAGGCTGTATCATGGAGCGTAGGGCTTTGTTTGTATGTGTTTGTACGGTTGCTGTAAAGTTGTGTGGCTTGGGTGGGTTACTTCACTTGGCTCAAACATTGTAATTTCAAGTGGTATCAAGTGGTATATGTAGTGTCCTCACTTTGAAATGTAGCTCAAATGACCTTGTCCTCATATGTAGTATCATTGACTCTTAATGTGAACAAGACTTTTTTGTATATGTTTTTTTTGTGACAATTCAAACAATGGGCCCTGTAATGACTTTGAAATTTTCTTAATCTTTTTGTTAGTAATTTTGAACGGTGGATCTCAATTGGGGTTTTGAAATGTTTAATGAAAAGGCTTAGTGAAATGGTTTAGTGAAATGGATTTTTATGAATATGGATAAAAAGAAAATTGGATAATTTGATAATTGAATGAGTGATTGAATGGATATTGGTAGAAGTTGATTTAAAAAAAAATAATTATGGTTTTAATGGATATTTGAAAAAAAGAAGAAAAGATTTTAAATATGAAAATAGGTATGAAAATGGTTAGAATGAATAATGGCTAAGAAAGAAAAAATGGATACTTGGATAAGAAAAATGGTTAATAAATGATTATTGAAATTGGTTTGGAAATAAAGATGACAATTGAGGGTGAATAAAGTGGGTAGAAATTTGGTCATGGTGGGGTTAGGGTTATGGAGGCATCTCTTAAAGACTTGCTTGATTCAATGCTCCATCCAAAAAATCTTGATCAATCACTGCTTGAATCTCCTCAAGATAAACCTGATAAAAAAGAAACAAACACAAACAAAAACCTGATAAAAAGGGTTAGCTGTACAACACGATTGACCTAATATGACATGCAAGGGATCAATGGATCTAAGGGAAAAATTTGGGGTACAATAGTTGCCCCTATTTAAATAGCTTCACCGGATGGCACGAGGAACGACGATCCTCGGGACGCCAAGGTGAAAGGTATTTAAATATAGCAAACCAAAAATTTTGCCCTTAGATGCAAAGACATGCAATGCTACTAATATGATGATATGATGCCATGAAAGATGCAAAAATGTAGACAAAACAAAACACCAAAGAAAGAAGAGCTGCCAACACAAAGGGAAGCTTCACTGGGGAAGCAAGAAGAAAGTTAGTATCCATAAGGAAGAAACTCCTTGGGGATGCAAGCTAACCAACAAAAGAGACAAGACTCACTGGGAAGACTCCGAGGAAACACCGGGGATAGAAAACAAAAGGGATTCTCCACCGGGGAAAGATCCAGGGAGATGGACGACAGGTTCAAACATGACCGGACGACACTGGGGAAAAGACACAAACTTACTGGGCAAGAAACCAGAAAGAAGACATGATCTCCACTGGAGATCAGTTGAAACAAAAGGATAGACACCCGAAGGAAAGATTTTCTGGGGATTTCTTATGCTAAAGAGTTCAAACGAGATCTTCAAGAAAAGCCAGAAAAGATAGAGACGAATTCTGCGCGCCAGATAAAAACATCTGAAATTTAAAAAGGTATAAGGCTAATGAACCAAGGAAGGACTCTGATATTCATAAGTTGGTTGAGATAACAAGTAATCTGCTTTATGAAGAAAAATCGGTATGAGCCAAAAAGTAACCTTATTGGAAGTAGAACCAAAGATGGACCCCAATAAAGGTATCTAGAATGATTGATCATCAAATCTAACGTGACTAGATGAAATTCTAGAAAGGATCCGCAATGAAGGTTGAACCGGAGAGACGATCTTCACTGGGAAAAAACATCCAAAGTGATGGAACAACAGGTTCAAGTATGACCAGTTGGCACTTTAGAAGAAGAAGACAACCTTATTGGAAGTAGAACCAAGAAATGGGCTCCAATAAAGGTACCTAGAATGATTGATCATCAAGGCTAAACGCGACTAGATGACATTCTAGAAAGGATCTATAATGAAGGTTGAACCGGAAAACGGTCTTCACTGGGACAAATACATCCAAAGTGATGGAACATCAGGTTCAAGTATGACCGGTTGGCACTTTAGAAAAAAAAAGGAACCTTATTGGAGATTGAACCAAGAAATGGGCCCCAATAAAGGTATCTAGAATGATTGATCATCAAGGCTAGATGACATTCTAGAAAGGATTCACAATGAAGGTTGAACCGGAGAGACGGTCTTCACTTGGAAAAAACATCCAAAGTGATGGAACAACAGGTTCAAGTATGACCGGTTGGCACTTTAGAAAAAGAAGACAACCTTATTGGAAGTAGAACCAAGAAATGGGCTCCAATAAAGGTACGTAGAATGATTGATCATCAAGGCTAAACGCGACTAGATGACATTCTAGAAAGGATCCGCAATGAAGGTTGAACCGGAGAGACGGTATTCACTGGGAAAAAAACATCCAAAGTGATGGAACAACAGGTTCACGTATGACCGGTTGGCACTTTAGAAAAAAGGGAACCTCATTAGAGATAGAACCAAAGATGGGCCCCAATAAAGGTATAGTACTGATAGGTTAGTACCGGGGTTGCATAACTGAAGATAAGACTTCCTGGGGGATACCCATTATGGTTGCGAAGAGGTTGAATAGTACCAGAGATAGATAAGCTGCTTATAAGAGACTGCCAAGCTTCTTCAAGAGATTGCTGCTTCAGAGATATGTTGATATCACAACATTGTTGGAGAAATAATTATGTCTTCAATGAGGATCAGTAAAAAATGCTTCTGCGAGACACAGTGCAACATAAATGCACACTCAAAGATAGGTTAAAAACCACACCTGCCAGTGACCAAAGTTCAATCTAGGGACAAGCTAGAAAGAAACGGTCAAACAAGACTCCAATTGAGGAATGAACTCAAATGGGGATTTATCTTATCCAATAGTGGAAAAGATAACTGAACCAACCATCATCCACGAGGATTGAACTCTGTGGGGAAAATTATGAAATTATGGGCACTTTATGCCTAGGGCTGAGTTTCTATTGGAGCGAATAGTCAAACCCAGTAACTTGGGGAGATAAACGCCAAAGTGAACCAAAACATGTAAACACCAGAAAAGGAAGAAGAAATGCTAAGATGCTATGCATATGAGTGCTTATGCCATGCTCATGCTTATGCTGACAAAACAGACAAGAAGCGAAACTGGAGATGAAAAAAAATGTCTCGACAAAGGATACCCAGCCGAACTCAACAGGTTATACCAATACTGGGGATGAAGAAGAATCAACAACTTCACTGGTGAAAAGAGTATTCCACTTGAGGTATAACATCATGAGGATTGCCATCATGAGCTTGATTTCTTTGTTGGTAGAGAATCCATGGAGAATTTGTCAAGATTAGCTGAAGTAACAACTTATTGGGGAGCTAGAAAAGGATACTGGCATAATGATCATCTTCAAATCTTATCTGCCCCAGGCTATATGGTCTGTCGGAAGATGATAACAAGAGGATTTTATAGAAGAATTGGCATACAAGGTGTTTCAATATCTTCAAACTCTTGGAGAGATCTCGGCGTAACTGCCCCAGATTAACGACGTTTGCACAACAAAGCCTTTGAACTTGTTCTTCAGAATGGTTGTTGACAACTGGGGAAGAGATGCCCCAGACTGATTGGCCTTTTAGAGATTTACCGAATCTCGACTTAACTGCCTCTGATTAACTGGTCTGTGAGGACAAGTCATCAAAAGGATTTTATAGAAGAATTGACATACCAGACGCTTCAATGTCTTAAAACTTTTGAAACGAAATGAACCTAGACATAATTGCCCCAGTTCAATTGTATTTGAAATATCAAGTCCTTTAGACTGTAGTAGAAACGACCGGGGAACAAACTTGCCCCTGTTGGTGGGTCATTGGAGTCCTTGCCTGTCATAAGATGACTTGAAGAAGACTTGTTCCAGTATTTTGAACTTTGACGAGTTCTGCCCCTGATTCGGTAGATTGGCAGATCCTTCTGCTTGGTTGCCCCTGACTGAGCTTCCTTTATCAAGTCGAATCCCCTAGCTGCCTGCATTGTTGGGATTGCTTTGATATTGAATTGTTTTTTACAAACAAGTATTGTTCATCAAAAATTGGCAATTTCAATGTGATATTCATACAAGCTTTTGAAATCAAGTTTTATTGATGAAACACACACGGTGGAATGATTAAATCAAAAACAAAGATGGATAGTCATTTACGGAATGACAGATGAAGTGATCAACACACGCAAATAACAAAGATTATTAGGAGCCAAGTTAATCAACCTTGATGTAGTATGCTTTCAAAACAACCTTACCTCAATTAGGTCTTTTAAGGGTTGTAACGTGGCTTAGTTCACAGTTTATGAAACAAAGGATAAAGGCTCAAAGTTTATTTGTGCCCACCCCATCTTCGTGATGACTCCAATCCTACACTCAGTTAACTTAAGTTATACATTCAAGTTTCCAAAAGCTAAGAAGTCACTTGATTTGAGAGAGCTGACTGACGCCTTACACGAAGCGCTTGCATTTGATTTCATAACCAAGTTAAACTGAGGACTACCCTGCCCCAAGGCTGAGATTTAAGGGTTTTTTGTGTAAGAAAACCAAAACTCCTACTTCTAGGCTCGAAGGGTTAACAAGGGATCATCTTCCTTATTTCTCCAGTATTTAAGAATTGAAACAATGCCTTATATCATCTGCAGGGTTGAATCGGCAGCATACCACAACAATTATGAACACAAGGTTTTCATCATCCTCCCTAATCCTTGCTTAACAATAAGTTTGGTAAATGGAAAGAAATAAGATGAAGATATTATTATATTTTTGTATGGCGATAAAAATATATGAGTGAAACGAATCGACCTAATCCAAAGATGCATAAACATTTCATTAATCTTGCCAACTTGAAAAACAATAAAGCTTATGAGCAAATACAAATTCAAAGTGCAAAGGAAATACAATAAAATTGCTGAAACAGCCAAAAGATTGCCAGCTTTAGGGAATCAAATAAAGAAAATCAAAGAGGAGCTCAATCATAGACCTCTAATCCATATTTGTCTTGATACATCCTCCACAGCATTACTTATCTCATGAGCGGGTAAGGATTGTTCCTGATATTAGGCTGGGAGCCATCGAAAGACAAAATGTTTCTCTCCACTAAGTCCTTCACAATATGCTTCAAAGCAAAACAACCTTCTAAATTATGGCCTGGTGCACCTTCATGGAATGCACAATGAGCGTTGGGATTGTAAGAAGGTGGAAGCGGATCAGGAGGTGGGCCTGATGACCTTGTAGTTATTAATCCTTGTTGCACCAAAGCAGGATACAATGCTGTATACGTCATAAGAATGGGAGGAATCGGAGGCCTTCCACCTTTTCTTTTGCTTGGAATGTTCTGACGAGAAACTCGAGTCCGTAGTGGATAAGCAGGAGCGTTGGGCGCTCGTTGATACACTGATGGTTGAGGAACCGGCTGATAAACAGAAGCTTGGTGGTTGAATGTTGGCGCGATGGCGGCCACATAAGGTTGCTGAACAGAATAACACTGTTGTTGCTGCTGACGTTTCCAGAACTGATTTTTCTTCTTTTTGTTTGTCATCACCACACTGGTATCTCCTTCCCTTTTGAAGGATCTCTTGGCATCGTCGCTTGGACTACCAGCTCTCTTGGTCATTTTCCCACTCTTCAGACCAAGCTCTACTTTAACCCCCACAGCCACAATATCGGAAAAATTAGCAGACACGCTACTGATCATCCTTTTGTAGAATTCCGGTCTCACCGTGTCGACGAACCAATCAGTTAACTCTTTTTCAGATACAGGTGGCTCTACCTGTGACGTCAGCTCTCTCCATCTCTGTGCATACTCTTTAAAGGACTCGGTATCGTTCTGTGACATGCTCAATAATTGTCTGCGATCTGGCGCCAACTCCATGTTATATTTGTAATGCTTTACAAAAGCATCAGATACATCTTGAAAGCGTTGGATCCTAGATTGGTCCAAAGTCAAATACCACTTTGCAGCAGCTCCTTTTAAACTATCTTGGAAGCAGTGGATCATCAACTTGTCATCATCCATAAATGCAGCCATTCGTCGATAATACATGACCAAATGCGACTTAGGACAGGTCGCTCCTGAGTATAGGTCAAAATTGGGTAGTTTGAACTTGGGTGGAATTACGAAGCCTGAGACTAAGCACATGTCCTTAGCATTAGTATTAAATACATTGCTCATTTCCATTGCTTCCAATTTCTTCTGAATGGTTTCTACACTTTCTTTCAGCCTTTCATGTCGATTATCTCCTTCCTCGGACATATTGACATAATCATAAACCGGATGTGGGTTCTGAAAAACTGGGTACACCTGAGCTTGCACTGCTGCTGGAGCGAAGGTAGGAATAGCCTGAAAAGTCTCATTAACAGCTTGTTGAGTAGAAGTGACGGCCGGAGCACGTATAAAATTAAAAGGCAAGCCCAAAGTGGGGTTCACAGTAGTAACGGGAGGTTCTACAGTTGTAGTGATAATCTCAGAGATCACTGTCACTGGTGTATCCATTTTTGCCCTCATAACTTGAATTGCTTCCAGAATCTGCCCTATTCCTCCTCGGAGCTCACTCAATTCATTGTTGACTCTATCCATCTCACAATATTGTTCAGACATCCTTTGTCGAGTTTAGGTCGAGTGTTGTAGTTGTCGGGAATTCAAAGACGATTCTGAAGGGAAAACGACGACATGAGACGAAGACAGAGAGGAAATGCACATGTTATGACCTGATGCAAATGAGATGCTAATACAAGCCAAATAGTTTCAAGGAACTCAAAGGCGAGTTGCAAAATTTTTTTTTTGGAAAATCTGAAAAAGTTTTTGTTTTTAAAATCCAAGCTCTGTTGATCTTTTAAAAAGGAAACAAACATTTGAGTTCCTCAAAACCAAAGGGCTAGGAATGCTTGAATGTATGGATGCATAAAGTACACGAGCACAAACATAACAAAACATACAAATCCTAGGTTTTGGGGTCTCATGAATGGAGCCATGGTCTACCCATCCCAATAGGTATGTACTACTGGTTTTTATCTGCTGAACAGGGTTCTAAGAAGTTCCCAGAGTCGACAACCCATCTTTCGGATTTTAAGGATTTTCCAGATGACTTGGTAATCAATAAAATTCTCAAGAGGATCTCATCTGAGTGTAGTATCGCGTGACAAACAATTCAGAAATAGACTCCATCATGGTCACCGCACTACATCCTAAAAGGCTTAGTGGGGTTTGGTAACTACGGTTCTTAATATCACGGGCTCCTAGGTCGAGAGTAGCACGCTTTCACGAACGGATTCGTTCAACATAACTAGACTCTCAAGAGGGCCTCAACTGAGTGATGGTGTTCTCAATTCAACTTTTCAGGATTCGACTCCCTCAAAGCCTCCTTGAATACCATCGTCCTATCCTAATTGCACTCAAATCCGGGTATAGGATTTATCTCACCACTCAAGAACCAAGCCAATAAAAGATAATCAAGCACAACATATATACAGGCAATCAGACAGATATACACAAATATAGCAAGCAAGCATAAATAAAACAAGCAAAAACAAGGTGGGCTTAACCCTCAAAAGTGGATATTTCCCCAGTGAAGTCGCCATTTCTGTTGCGGTGAAAATCAGATATCAAGCTATTAATTAACTTGCATCACATTTCTTTTACAACCCACTTTGATTTATCCAAAGGAAAGGTTCAAGATCGAAGAAAAACCTAAGGGGGGAAGATCTAAGGTTCAGGGGTTAGTTACGCCTAGGGAAGGTATTAGCACCCTAAACGTCCGTAGTACTCTACGGGAGCCTCTTGTTTTACTTGTTATATCTTACTCGCTTGCTAAGGGTGCTATGCTAAAGGTTGAAACCCTAGGGGTTTGTTTCTAAGTATACTCGACAAAGCATCGCACTTTGCGCCTACGTATCCTTACGGGAGTGGAATCAGAGTATCCGTAGTTCACCGATCTAAGGGTGAAAGAATAGGAACCATTGACTATGGCCAAAGTTCCAAGGGGAAAATGAGTATGACTCATTTTAGAGTTCACGATAACTCTCTAAATCTACGTTGTAGGGGAAAGTGAATTCCCATGATGATGAGAATCACATGAAGTTTAAAAACTCCAACCTACTTCTAAGTTATGATTTCAATGGCCCATGATAGCCAAGAAATAAGGGTGAACCTAGAAGGATAGGGTAAGGTGGTTGTTTAGTGACTTATGAGTCAATTTAAGGTGATCTCCCTTTGGAATGGGGGGAAAGATAACAGTTATAAAAATTACTACGAGATAACAAGTTATAATGCAAATATGATGATGTAAAAGACATGAATAAGATGAGATAAAATAAAATAGAAATAGTCTCGTCTTAATCATGATTTAATCGAGAAATCGATAATCAATGATTCTCGACTTTCATCGACTAAATAGTAAAGAAACTGAAATAAAAAGAAAGCGGTCTCATGTTGATCAAAGTTTTGTCAACTCAATGAAATCAACCAAACCATGAGGTTTGTTATGTCATCGACCAAAATAAAGAAAGTGGAATTAAAATGAAAATAAAATCGGTCTCGTCTAAATCAAGATTTAATCGAGAAATCGATAATCTTATATTTTTGACTTTCATTGACCAACAAATAAAAGTAAAAAGTGGCCTCACATTTATCAAGACTTTATTGACTTGAAATGATCAAAGTCAAGATTTGTGTAACGTCATCGGCCTAAATAAAGATTATGCAATAAAAATAAGGTTGATCTCATCTTAATCAAGATTTAAATCGGTAAATCGATAATCTTGATATTTGAATTTCATCGACCAAAATAGAATCGGAATAAAAAAAACAAGTTGGTCTCGTTTAAATCAAGATTTAATCGATAAATCGATAACCTTAGATTTTTAACTTTCATCGACCAAAATAGAATCAGAATGAAAATAACACTAGTCTTGTCTAAATCAAGATTTAATCGATAAATCGACAATCTTGGATTTTTGACTTTCATCGACCAAAATAAATGAAAAAAAGGTGGCCTCCTACAAATCTAGATTTTTAGTGATTTTGAAATAATCAACCAAGTCAAGATTTATATGATATCATTGGCCAAAATAAAGAAAAAATGGAATTGAAATGGAATTAAAGGTGGTCTCATCTAAATCAAGATTTGACTCGATAAAATCGATAATCTTTTTATTAAACTTTCATTGACCAACCAAAAGAAAAAACGGCCTCTTACTAATCAAGAGATTTATTGATTTGAATAAATCAATAAAACATGATTTTTGTAATATCATTGGCCAAAATAAACATTGAAGTGATAATGAAAATCGAAGATGAAAATCCAAGTAAAAGTCTAAATAGAATGATAACCAAAAAATAGTTAACAAGGATTTACAAAACTTTATTAATAAAAAGAAATCATTCAAGATATATTTCTTTTAAAAAACAATTTGGTAAAAAAAAGAAAAAGAACGAAATAATAATAAAAAAAGGGCTGCACACGTGGGCTCTTCGATGGGGTGTAAATAAAAGAAAGGGAATCGTTTGGGGCGTAAGCCCATCATCCTTTTACCAACAAAACACGGGTAATCAAATAAAACAAAGGTGGTGTGTGATCCAACACAAGGGTGGTGTGTGAACCAACACAAGGGTGGGATTAAATGGGCTCAATGGCCCACCTGGCTCACAAAAAAACAGTTTTATTTAGTGGAAAAAAAAACAAACATCATTAGCATAAAATCCCTTCTTAAAAAACGAAAAACAAAACTTGAAGAAAAAAAAGTAGAACACGGATGAACCCCCCCAAGCGATAGTGAAACGACGAACAAGCCAAAATCGGAGCAGTTTCCAACCTTCTTCTCAAGAAATTCACGCCGCCCCCTAGTCGTTCGTGTTTCAATATTGCTCGCCTACTTCAAGTTTTAGGTTTATTTTTGATTTCGTCTCAGATTTCGTGAATCCTTCCTTTTCTCTGGTTCTGGTTTAGGTTTTGTTTCTCAACCACTTGTCTCATTCGATCTCATCCCCCTCTTCATCTCTTTTTGATTTGTGATTTTGGTTTTGAAGATTGTATGGAGTTTTGTTCGGTTTGGATTATTTCGAAGGGTTGAGTATTTTGAAGGTGTTCTGGGCTGCTGTTGTGTTGTTAATGGAAGCATTGAGGTTGGAAATGGGAGAGGGTTTTACGAGGTGATGGCTTGGTGATGTTATGGAAAGAACCGATGGTGGTTGCGTTTCCGTTGTTGGTGATTTGTTGGAGAAACCGGCGATGAAGGATGAAATATCAGTGGGCGAAGGAGGGAGGTTTATTGAAGGGGGATGAGAGGTTTTGAGGGCTTTTGTTGTTATTGATGTTTGTTCCAGAAAGTTTACGGATGGATGGTGATGGTTCGTTTATGGGTTTGTAGATGGTTATGGAGGTTCGATGACGATTGGGAAAGGTTGAACAAAGTTGAGCGATGGAAGATTTGAAGAGTTGGTGTTCTGTCGGTTTAAAGTGATGGAAGGTTAAAGTTTGTTTGACAGTGAGCGATTTGAAAGTGGATTTGAAAGGAGGTTGATGGAAGTTTGTTGTAAGAAGTTTGGTGATTTATTGATGAAAACGAAAGTGGAGTTGTGAGGTTGTTTGGTTGAAGATTACGGGTCGTGGGTGTTGCTGTTTGTTGGAGAAGATTGATGAGTTGAAAAGGAGGTGGTGAGGCTATTGTGGAATAGAGAGAAGATGGAAGTTCGTCCTCTCCCCCCTCGGCCTCTTGTTCGTCTCCTATTTAAACTCCTCCAAACAGAACTTGTTCCTTCAATTTTTACTTGAATTTTTTATCGTTGTTGAATGGTCGTTTTCACGGTTTACAGGAGGAGCGTACAGTTTCGCAGGTTGGACCTTTTTTGAGCAAGGTTTTGGAGCTTTGTCATTGTGTTGAGCAGAGCTTCGTACGGTTTGAACAGGGTTTTGCGCAGGCAGGTTGTTGCGTGGCCTAGAGCTGGTCTGTTCTTTATGTACAGGCTGTTGTTGTACGATGCAAGCAGCTTGTTCATTTGAAATTTGGATGCTTGTGAGAAGGTTTACAGGTTGTATCATGGAGCGTAGGGCTTTGTTTGTATGTGTTTGTACGGTTGCTGTAAAGTTGTGTGGCTTGGGTGGGTTACTTCACTTGGCTCAAACATTGTAATTTCAAGTGGTATCAAGTGGTATATGTAGTGTCCTCACTTTGAAATGTAGCTCAAATGACCTTGTCCTCATATGCAGTATCATTGACTCTTAATGTGAACAAGACTTTTTTGTATATGTTTTTTTGTGACAATTCAAACAATGGGCCCTGTAATGACTTTGAAATTTTCTTAATCTTTTTGTTAGTAATTTTGAACGGTGGATCTTAATTGGGGTTTTGAAATGTTTAATGAAAAGGCTTAGTGAAATGGTTTAGTGAAATGGATTTTTATGAATATGGATAAAAAGAAAATTGGATAATTTGATAATTGAATGAGTGATTGAATGGATATTGGTAGAAGTTGATTTAAAAAATAAAAAAAAATAATAATTATGGTTTTAATGGATATTTGAAAAAAAGAAGAAAATATTTTAAATATGAAAATAGGTATGAAAATGGTTAGAATGAATAATGTCTAAGAAAGAAAAAATGGATACTTGGATAAGAAAAATGGTTAATAAGTGATTATTGAAATTGGTTTGGAAATAAAGATGACAATTGAGGGTGAATAAAGTGGGTAGAAATTTGGTCATGGTGGGGTTAGGGTTATGGAGGCATCTCTTAAAGACTTGCTTGATTCAATGCTCCATCCAAAAATCTTGATCAATCACTCCTTGAATCTCCTCAAGATAAACTTGAAAAAAAAGAAACAAACACAAACAAAAACCTGATAAAAAAGGTTAGCTGTGCAGCATGATTGACCTAATATGACATGCAAGAGATCAATGGATCTAAGGGAAAAATTTGGGGTACAACACCTATCATATTGTTCATATCCATATTCATGTTTATCTAAACTTTTTCATTTGTTCACCATTAATCAAAAAACACTAAAAATATCGAAACCCTAAAACAATAACTAATGGACTGTTGGTTGCTTGGAGATTTGGTTCAAGGCTTAGTTTAGGACACATTGCACACACACGGTTTTCTCTTGGGCTACCTTACAATGAGACCCTTTATTTCATGTCATCCCTTGTACTTTACATGTACCCCCCTCCCATTCCGATGTACGCATTTAGCTTTCTTTTGATTGTGGTTTGTTTACTAGGAGCACCCCTAGGGACTAGCATAGACAACCCATTTTCAAACTAATTATCGATTCGTCGTCGAACCTCTTTTCAAACTAATCCTCGATTCGTCGTCGAGCCATTTTCAAACAAACCCATTTTCAACCAAACCCTCGATTCGTCATCGAGCCATTTTCAAAACAACCTCAAAATCAAACTCTTTTCCAAACCAAACTCTTTTCATAAATAAACCCTTGATCCAACGTCAAGCGGATTTTCATAATCAAACTTCAAAAACAACTAACAATTATCGCAACTCTTTTGAGGTGAAAAATGGGGGTTCAAGTCTTTGATCTTCCTTCGATTGTTTGGGTGCGAGTTCTCTTACTCGTGTGTGAGCAATTGACGCCTCTTCTTTTAATAAATCAAATCCTTTTCAAAAAGCGCATACAATAAACCCTTGATCCCACGTCAAGCGGACTTTCATAATCAAACCTCAAAACGACTAACAACTATCGTAATTCTTTTTCAAGGTGAAAAATGGAGGTTCAAGTCTTTGATCTCTCTTCGATTGTTTGGGTGCGAGTTCTCTTACTCGTGTGTGAGCAATTGACGCCTCTTTTAAAAATTAACCAACTCCCTTGTTTCGTGGGCGTACCACGAACTACGACTACTCTGATTCTTTATTCTCGTTCGAATAAAGGTACGTAGGCACAAGATTGCGATGATCTTAGTGGGCACACTTTTTCTTTTTTCCCCGTTTGCGTCCACACTACCATCTTTTTTCGTCAAACCCCGTAATCGAACTACGATTGCTCTGATTCCTCATTCTCGTCCGAATGAGCATACGTAGACCCGAGGTCGCGATGATCTTGCCGAGCACCCTATCCTTAAACCACCCATTTCCCTTTAGTATCTTTTCCTTTTATCTTTACCTTTCCGCATTTATTTTAGAGAAGAAAACAAACAAACCTAGCTAACGAGTATTGCGATTCGAATCAAGAGGTTCCCGTTGAGTACAACGGACGTGAGGGGGTGCGCGTACCTTCCCCTTACGTAACCGACTCCCGAACCCAGAATGTGGTTGCGACGACCATGTTCTTACCCCTCCTTAAAGGTTTTCTCGATATTTTCCTTTCCCTCTTTTGGGATAAATAAAGTTCAGTGGCAACTCTGTCGAACCGTTTCTGCGCCTTTCGCGCGAAGGGTCGTGTCTTCGATTAAGTGAGTTTTTCGAGGTGCGACACTTACATGTGAATAATAAATCAATCTAAAAATAGAGTTGAACGACTAGTGTCTGATGGAATTTTAGATTCCATTGACTTAACGAACTTTGATGTCTGTGTTGAATGCGTTAAGTGCAAACAGACCAAAATAAAGAAATATGGTGCATATAGAACTACAGATGTATTAGAATTGATACACACTGACATTTGTGGACCATTTCCAACACCTTCTTGGAATGGTTAACAATATTTTATATCATTCATAGATGATTATTCTAGATATATGTACATATTTCTTATACATGAAAAGTCTCAATCATTGAATGTGTTCAAATCGTTTAAGGCTGAAGTTAAGAATCAACTCAACAAAAGAATTAAGAAAGTCAAATCTGACCGTGGCGGTGAATATTACTGCAGATATGATGGTTCAAGTGAACAACGTCTAGGGCCTTTTGCCAAATACCTAGAGGAATATGGAATCGTTCTACAGTACACCATGTCAAGATCACCTAGCATGAACGGTGTTGCTGTAAGACGAAACCGGACTCTTAAGGATATGGTAAGGAGTATGATTTGTCATTCTACCTTTCCAGAGTTACTCTGGGGAGAGACATTAAAAACTGCAGCTTATATTCTAAATAGAGTACCAACAAAAGCAACTTTTAAAACACCTTATGAGCTTTGGACTAGGTGAAAGCCTAGTCTAAAACAATTTCCTGTGTGGGGATGTTCAGCTGAGGCAAGGCCTTATAGGCCAAATGAAAAGAAATTGGACTCCCAAATAGTGAGCAGCTACTTTCTTGGTTATTCTGAAAGATCCTGGGGCTATAAATTTTATGATCCCAAATTAAACTAAATCTTTGAGACAGGACAACCACATTCTTTGAGGATATTGAGTTTGGAGGGAAGAATAAGGTTAAAGATTTTGTTTTAGAGGAAGAATCGTTAACAAATCCAGAATTGATTCATATAATTGCTTTTGATCAAGCAAGTATTGTAACTCCACAAGACATTGTTGATTCTCCTCCTACTCAAGATGATTTGGTAATTCATGAAGAACAAACTCAAAATCCTCAAGAACAAGTGTTACAAGAAGCAATGCCTTTGCGAAGATCCACTAGAGAAAGGAAAAATGCTATTCCGGATGATTACATAGTATTTCTCCAAGAACATGAGGAAAATAATGGTATGATGGACGATAATCCAATCAAATTCCGTCAAGACATGCAGGATTCCAACTCGAAAAAGTGGATTGAAGAAATGAAGGAGCAGTGTAAGTCCATGCAAGACAATAAAGTTTGGGAACTTGTCCCATTACCAGAAGGTGTGAAAATCATTGGTTGCAAATGGATTTTTAAGACCAAATAAGATTCTAACGGTAATGTGGAGAGGTATAAGGCTCGTCTTATGGCTAAGGGTTATACTCAAAAGGAAGGGATTGAATTTAAAGAAACTTTCTCTCCGGTTTCATCGAAAGACTCTTTTAGGACAATCATGGCTCTTGTTGCACATTATGATTTGGAACTCCATCAAATGGATGCCAAGGCAGCTTTCCTCAATGGCAACATTGATGAAACGATTTATATGGTGCAATCAAAAAACTTTGTGTTGGGAGACTCAAATAATATGGTTTGTAAATTAACAAAACCCATTTATGGACTAAAACGGGCATCTCGTCAGTGGTACCACAAGTTTCATGAAGTTTTCATACCCTAAATTTTGACCACAAGAATTTACATCATTGTGCAAATCATCACCACAATATGGATGTACCTAGGGGTGTTCAAATCCAAACCAATCCAAATAAAAACCGCAAACCGATCCAAAAAAATCGAAAACCGCAAAAAACTGAAATTTTTTTGGATGTATTTGGATGTCATTTTGTAAAACCGATCGGTTCGGATTGGATTTTGGATTGATTTTTCAAAACCGATCCAAACCAAACCTAACCGCATGTATATATTTTTTATACTTATTTATTTTTTATTAGTATATATGTTGTGTTAATTTAATATTAGATGATACTTATTGTTTTAAATAATATTTATTAGTTTGATTTAATCTATTTATTTTTATTATTTTCATCTTGTAATATTAACTTTAACTTTTGATTTAGTATATTATATATTATGTCAAACTTATTATTTATTAGTACTTTTAGAATATTAATAAAGGATATAATTTGTAATTTGGATATCCAAAAAACCGATCCAAATTAAACCGCATTAATATGGATTGGATCGGATTGGATTTTTTTAATCAATCATCCAAAACTGAACCAAACCGTAAGTAAATTTACCTTTGGATCGAATGATATTTTACTTCAAAACCGATCCAAACCGATCCGCGAACACCCCTAGATGTACCTTCATGCCTCATCAATCCTCTCAAAGATTGTTAAGCATTCACTCCAATCAAGAACTAGGGTTTAGAGCCCTCCCTGAGTACTCAAACAAAGGATCAATTGAGAATGGTCATAATCCTCAACTTGTCAAACCTTTCAAGCATCCATGAAGGATCAAGAGGTCACACTCATCAAGAATTAAGCATAGGAATGCAACATTTCAGGCTGATCAAGCCTCAAGATCACCAGTGTCACCAAATTAGGGTTTTGGTCGACCAAGGCCTCCAAAGAGAAATTTTCATTTGGGCATGAGCCAATACCTCAAAAAATGATCCAAGAAGCTCAAAGGGACCTCATGGATCCAATCACAAGTTCAAAATAGCTTCAGGGGATGCATTCATAAAAAATTAGGAATTAGGGTTTCTTGACCTAATTCACCCCTAAGTTGACTTTTGGAGCAGGGCATGAGCCAAGCCCTCAAGAAATGTTTTGAAGACCTCAAATATCTTATATTGATCCTCTTACAAGTTCAAATGGACACTAAGAACTTGGTTCATAAGCAATATAGAGATACAAATTCATCTAGACCACTAATTAGGGTTTTTGAGAAAAAGTCAACCATATCTATGACTTTTGACCAAGAATGATCTCAAGCTTTGGGACATGATTCAAGATACTCTAAAACACCTATAGAATCCATCCATTAGGTTTGAATTAGGTCAAGAACTTGATTTCATAGAAAATCACAAAGTTTGAAATTCATCTGACAAAAAGTCAACTGTGTCCAAAAACCAAGTTTGAATTTTGGAATTTCTTGACAAAAATGGCTTCCCTAAGTCAAAAACAATATTAACTTATGGTTTGGATCATCATCCATCAAGAAAAATCAAGAAAAGTTAGGTTACTTGCAAAAGGGGAAATCTTAAGAAACTTTAAATTTCACTAAGTCATGAAAAAAATGATTTTTACCCAACTTTGCAAGACCATAACTTGTGATCTAAGTAACCTTTTTCTTCCATCCAAAGCTCAAATGAAAGCTCTCCTTACATACTTCAAGATTGTCAACTACAACATATTCCAAATCCTCATGGATTTTGAGTTATGGATTGATCAAAATCACAAAAAAAAAAAAATTAAAATGGACACTTTTTCAACACTTGGAAAAAATTTGAGAGAGAATCTGTCTCATGATTTGTCCAACTTTGAGGCCATTTTTCATTATGATCCAAAATGATTCAAGACCAAACTTAAACATCAAAGTTGAAGTATGATATAGGGGCTTTCTAAAAAGTACAAGATCATCTCATGGTTCAACTTGACCAAGGAGTTATAAGCCTCCAAAAATGGCATTTTTTCACCCTGCCTACACAAAGGCATGAAAACATAACTTGTATCCCACAATTTCTTGAGCCAATTTTGGACACTTGCATCATTGTATTTCTGTCCAAAATGAACATGAATGATGAAGTATCTAAACACAAGGCCACCAAGTCAAAAATACAATCCTTTAGGCATGTGACATTCAAAGTTCATTTCCCAAAACTCTAACTTTGTCATAAGGCATTGAATGGATTCATAGAGCTGACATGTATCATCCACAACATTGCAAATGAGTCAAGCCTTATCCATGCATCAGAAGATTCATAGCCTGCAAGATTGACTCAAGTCAATGGCTAGAGGAGACTTTGGCTACATGACAAAACTCAATGGATAATAGGCTGATCCAGCCCCCAATCACTATTGCTCCTAAAACAAACTTGTTATACTATAAATAGGGATCCTTTCTGATCAGTTTGAGTACACCAAAGCATAACACCACATGTTCTTCTTCATTTCACTCTCAAAAACAGATTTTGCTTCTTTTTCAAGTCACTATCGAATTTTTCAATAGGGAGCAATTCTGTCAAAACCAATGGTGTAGACACCTCACATACATCATATGTAAGTTATCCAAACACTTCTCACCTATCTGTAACCTCAAAATCACAAAGCTCCAAATCAACCTCAAGCCAACTTGCAGTTGAGGTGCCACAACAAGGTTCAGGTGTTTCCAATCAATTCCAAGCTTCCAAACACCTTACATAAGGTCCATTGAAGCTGTCCAGATCATCAAACAATATATGTAACACCTCCAACACACAATTCGATTTCTTCTTGCAAGATGTAAGCCTGAACTCTCAAACTTTATGATCCATGCATCATAAATGTGTTTTCAAGTTACAAACATGTTTCTGCACTTATGTAGAGTGTTTCCCCTCAATTAATTGCTTTGTAGCTATCGTGTATAGGATTTCGTAGTGTTCTTGCAGAAATTAGGGTTCATATGTTCATCACTTGATTTCTCACTCCACACTTAATATAAATGCAATTAATTTGTACCATTGGAATCCTTGTTCAAAAACGAGTGAGATTGATGTTTACAAAAGTCGAAACCATTGAGTAATCAGAGAGAAAAGTGAGGTTTTATAAATCGTCCATGGCGCAGTCATGAGGAAGAAGAAAGTGACCGTTGGCGCCATTTTTCAAATTATTTGAATTTTTGAATTTTTTATTATTTTCTTAATTGATTTCAAAAATTAATTTTTCTCTCAATTTTAATAATTTTTTATTGGTTTTTTTTTTTAAATTCACAAAAATGTTAAAATATTTTATTCTACAAAAAAATCAAATTTATATTATTTATTTAATATATTTGAATTTTTTGTAAAGAATTTCATTTTAATTGTTTTTAAACATTTTTTAATGAAATTTTCTTCTTGATTTTTCAAATTCAAATGAATTTCACATGTTTATATAAACATAGCATGATTTTTCAAAACATTTTTCAAAGTTCACAACTTGTTTTTTAATATATTTGATATTTTATATCATTTTTTATTTAATTTTCTTTTGGGCCCAATTCTTGTTTCAAAATAACCTTTTGGGCCTCTAATAGAGTGTAAGACCCATCCCTTTTGTAAATAAATAAATTTTTGGGCCTCAGTCATTGTATAAGTCCCTCTGTGGTTTTCAAAATCACGGCATGATCATCGCCTTTTCAAATAAATCATCTGGGCATCTCCTTGAGTATAAGCCCCATTATTCTTTAGTCAAAAATACTTTTGGGCCTCTAATAGAGTTTAAGACCCAACCCCTCTTTGTAAAAAAACAATTTTGGGCCTCTGCTATAGTATAAGTCCCACAACATCTTTCGGTATCGCAGTGCGATCAATGTTTCCAAATAAAGTCATCTGGGCCTCTCCTTGAGTATAAGCCCCAATCCTTTGTACATAAACTTGGTTTTAAACAATAAACAACTTCCATGGGCCTCTCCTTGAGTTGTAAACCCCATACCTCTGTTTTCAAAATCATCTGTCTGTTTTAAACTGGTACTAGGAGGAGCATTATTCCCGGTGAAACTGCTCTTAGACCACTTGTGCCTCTTTTTAAGTTATAAGCCCCAAACTTTCTTTTCTTTTCAAACAACTTGTTTTTAATTCAAATTCAAATTCAACTTTTTTCCTCAAAACTTTCTTCCATTTCCTGAAACCCTAATCATACAGTTAAAATCATACAATCAATCACAATACACTTGGGCCTCTCCTCAGAGTATAAGTCCCTACATCTTTTCAATTCAATGCATATTTGTTTATATACCTGTCAATAAACTTATCTATATATATATATATATATATATATATATATATATATATATATATATTTGTGCATATTTGTTTAAAGTTTTCCTAGCAGTTAGGCCAACATTTAGGTCAAACCAGAGGTTACTTTCAACTTAGTCAAAACTAGTTTCCTCATAGGAAATTTCATATACAGTCTGCCTCCTCTTGGGATTTTTTTAATATGGAAATAAGAAAGGCATTATTCTCAGTGAAACTTTTCTTAAGACTGTCAAAACTTAGAAACATATACAAGAAATTCATTTCCCCAGAGAGGATTAATTCCTGGTGAAACCTACATTGAATTTCTTCAAACCTTAGAACTGTTCAACAAAGAAAGGATTATTCCCGGTGAAACCTTTCTTGAACTTTTTTTAGGTTTGGACCCATATGCTTCCTAAAAGTATCCTCAGCCTCCTCTCGGGCTTAGTACAAGGACCAACAGGCTTATTAGAAGTTCCATAGCCTCCTCTTGGGCTTAGTACAATGACCCAAAGGCTTCCTAAAAGTATAGGATAGAAATTAGTCATCTCTGCTAGTTCAATCCCCGGGAAAGTCAAAATTCCAGAACATCCTATCACCCAAGGGTTGATCTTCATCCCTTAAACCAAGAGCCTCCTCTTGGGCATTATACAAAGATCTCTCTCCAGCCAGAGTCTACCTCTCCTTGAGAGACTTGGACAGTCTCAGCCTCCTCTTGGGCTTCATTCAAGTAGACTTAGAAAGTCTCATCTCCTCTTAGATCTTACACAGAGACCCTCAAGTTTCTTAATAACATAGGAAAACCCTGATCATTTCATCAATACAACAGTCTCCAAGAGAGTTAAAATCTTTAGGGTTTTTAAACTCTAACTCCTTTAACCCCCAACAAGGCACACTTTCACCTTGAAAAACCCAGCCAGGGTTAATTTATCATCAATAAACCCTCAACAGAGTCAGAGCCTCATGGCATCTGGTACTTCAACTCTTCTTTGATTCCCAGTAAGAGTGAATTCCCTTTGGATTCCCCAATACAATTTGGACCTGCTCCTGGATTTCAATAAATCCTCAGCAAGAAATAGCCTCCTCTTAGGCTTCATATAAAACATTTCCCTGGTCAGCCTCAATCTTGGGCTTTGTACAAGATAGATAAAACCCTCCCCAGTGGAGTCAGCTTCCTTCAGCTTCAACCTTGGGCTTTGATCAAGGCACCTAAAAATCAACTTCCCCTCAGATGAGACCATGAGTCCACTCTGTAGAAAGATACCCTTTCTATGCATCACAAACAATCAAAAATCTTTTCCAGATAATTGCTGTAAGTGGCGCACTTGTTAATTCAAAATCCAAGCTAGAGTCCCTCCTTTATCCTGGCTAAAATTTATCTTTCATCTAACAGCTATAATCGGCAAGCCTCTGGATTCCTCACATCCAAGCCAATGTCCCTCTATTACCATGAAAGATTCATAAAGGAAAAGTGGCATTGCTCTATACTGAGTTAAAGCTTCTTCCTTCATGACACCTCCCTTATAAAGGAAATTATGGCTTTGTTGGATTTCTCATATCCTAGTTAAAGTAATTTCTCTTATAATCATTTACCTGACATTTTGTGATGAATAGGTAAGATTTCTCCCTTTAGAGATAACAAATTCCTCTCAGTCAACCAAATAGCTTCAATCTTGGGCTTTGAACAAGATAGAAATACTCCAATAGCTTCAATCTTGGGCTTTGAACAAGACATCAAATATCTTTCCTCCCATAGAAATAGGAGGAACTACGATTGCTCTGATTTTCCAAATCTCTTTACGGGAATACGTAGGCATAAGATTGCGAAATCTTAGCAGCACACAAATAAAAAATCTTTAGGTCCAGTACCTTCCCAAAAACAACAGAAAACCCGAAAAACAACAAAAAACACTCACTCAACACTCCCAAAGGAGAATCTTTCCCAACCTACCGCAGATAAACACAAGAAAGCATTTAAGATAGCATAAATACATGCAAAAGAAGGTTCATATGGATTACCATAGATACACTGGGTGCTAACAACTTCCCTTTGTATAACCAGACTCCGATCCCCGATCTCTTAGCATTTGTTAAAGAAAAAATTTGCGTGCAGGGTTAGTTTAAGATATCTTCTCCTTCCTTAACCAACTTCATAGGATAAATACAGAAATTAGAAAGTAACACCTAAACCAATCATTGCGGTAAGGTGGTCGCGTCACTGACAAAAACCGTACGCTACATAAGTAATTCTCTCATTTGGTTTTAAGGTGAATGTCGTTGAAGATTGTATGTGTCACAAATTCAGTGGGAGCAAGTACATTTTCCTGGTCCTATATATTGATGATATAGGCATGATGCACGAAACCAAGAAATTTTTATCAAGAACATTTGAGATGAAAGATCTTGGTGACGTCTCCTTTGTATTAGGAATTCAAATACATCGGGACCAATCTCGAGGTATTCTAGGATTATCACAAAGGAGTTATATCGAAAAGGTACTTAAAATGTTTGGCATGCAGGAATGTAAATCAGAGATATTCTAATTGCTAAGGGAGGCAAATTCAATCTCAGTTAGTGCCCAAAAGGAAACTTAGAAATTCAAGAAATGCAAAAGATTCCTTATGAGTCAACAGTAGGGAGTCTGATGTATGCTCAAGTGTGTATGCATTCGGTATTGCGTTCATGGTTGGAATATTAGGAAGATATTTGAGCAACCGAGGAATGGATCATTGGAAAGCAGCAAAAAAGGTTATGAGGTATTTAAAGAGAATAAAAGACTATATGCTCACCGTCGCTACCCGAAAAATCAGAGAAGTCGCCATTGAACGTTATTTATCCCAACATGGGGGAAGGAAAACATCGAGAAAACCTAGGAAAAAAGATGGTCTCGCGACCAAGATATTAGTTCGAAAGTCGCTTATGCAAGGGGAAGGTATTAGCACCCCCTCACATCCATCGTACTCGATGGGAACCATCTAGGTAGTCCACGCGTGAATGGGTGTCGTTATCTAAGGTTTACTTACCAAGAAAGAACGGGACTGGTTGACACCAAAAGGAGACTCGATAGGATCTTGCAATCCTATGCCTACGTATTCCCTCGTGCCATGGGAAAGTCAGAGTCATCTTAGTTCGAAGGACTACGGGTGAATTGGTGGGAGGTTGCTCGCAAATATTTCGCAATCTTATGCCTACGTATCTTCATTGACGAATGAAGAATCAGTGCGTCCATAGTTCGTGGGACTACGATATTGTTGGTTCGTTTTATTGAACAATGTTAATGTTCGCATTCTAGAAGTTAAATGTTACTTGTATGCTCGCGCATGGGAGACTTAAGCATTTATTTATTTGCGATAGAACGGATGCGCTTGGATCGCATTCTAGCAGTTAAACATATCTTGTATGCTCGCGCATGAGAGGCTTAAGCGTGGGTTGTATTGCGATAGAACAGAAGTAACATGTCCTTTTTGAAAAGGTTTTGAAACTGATTCCCTAAGGCAAAGGAGTGGTAAAAGTTGTTTGTTTTTTACGAGTTTAATCGTAGGTACTTAGAGGGAGAAGAGTATCCAACCATAGGCTAAGTACGGCCCATAATCAAATACTCGAGAGTTGAGGGGACAATGGTATCCCAACCACTCATATTCACCCTAAGAGGACCGGATTAAACTCCTGTTTAGGTTAAGTGTTTTGGATGGAAAAAGTGAAGATGACATGGAAAGGATGATGGATTGAATTAGGGTAGGTTGGTGGTGATGGGCGAGGCAATCGACTTACAAGGTGCGTACATACAAGACATGTTTGGTTAAGTGGAATGAAATGAAGTTTTGGATGTGGAGAGGGAAGGGAAGGATGGAATCCCTAAAGTGGAGTGTATGAATCCCTAAGGTTCCATTTTATTTGTTTTTGAAAAGAGTTAGACATTGGATCTAACTTGTTTTTATCTTTGTTTTTGAAAACGTCTTCTAAACGCATTGTTTTTATCTTTTCTAACCTATTAACATGCAAGCATACAAGCATACAAACATAAAGCGGAAAATAAAAGTTCATACGCTATTACATTTGAATGGGCGAGGGGGACATTCTTCCCTTCAACAACGGGGATAACCCCAATCTAAGTCATAATGAATAAATGTACAACAAATGATTAAAGTCCAAGTGTCCATGTGTGGTAACTTCTTCAAGTATCACCTCACAAATCAAACCAAAAAAGTTGGTATGATATAATCATGAATGAATGTGAGAATTATGTATAAGATGAATCTAAATGAAGTGTGAGATCAATCAAGCAATAACACAAGAGTTTCAACAAGATATCATAGTCAAAAGCTCAATGAAACATATCACAAACTTCACAAAAAAGGTTGACATCATAATAGCAAGACTTCTATAAGAAAATGGTACAAAAATTAAATAAGAGAATGGTCAAAAAATTCAACAAGAACATAGCAAAAATTCAACCAAATATTATCACAAAAATTCAATAAAATGGTTATTGAAATTTTAACAAAATAGCATTGCAAAAAATCGAACAAAATACCATGAACATTCTACAAGGTATTATCATGAAGTATGGATGTAACGACTTTGCAACAAATCGAATCACAAAAAAAAATCACAAAATGATGAAATATTGAAAATAATATTGAAAGAAAATCACTAAGCATCATCATAAAAAGAATTTACAAGATAACCAAAAACTACAAAAAAAAATCCAAAGAAACAGAGGGTGGAAACGTGAACACAGGTGTGCAGAAAATAACAGCTATGGGCTAGGCCCATTGGCCTTATTCAATTGTATATAAGGGGTTTTTAAAGTAAAACGGACGGGTGCAATTAGGGATCTAAGATGGGCCATTTGACCCTGTCTAATCAAAAGGAGGTGTGGCCTATGTGAAAAACGGAACTCAATCACAGCCAAGGGCATAAACCTTCATATTCTTCTTCTCAATGCAAATGTCTTCTTTTCGTTCAAACTTGCGCCGTCCTCTTCTATTCTGATATCCCTCTCAATCTCTCGCATTTCCTCTCAAACTCACTCGCAGTTCCTCTCAAACTCACTCTACACTCCCTAACTCTATCAATAACTTGTCAAGATTTTATTCAAACATAAGAACCACACTTAAATTCCACATAAACTAAACTACCCGATTCAAAATCAAGCTCTCCTAAGGAGGAATCCAGGCCACTAAGCTTAGGCCTTTGGATTCTCCATTCAAGCTCTACATGGTGACAACAACAGCACAGCGAAATGAATGAATTGCACTCACCTTCAAAGATGATTCAATCGGAAGTGACGGACGGATCTTGAAGAACCACTCAGGTATGAAGGTTACTCCGACTCTACATTCTTCTGTTCTTCTTGCGCGCGTTACATGTGAAATTGTTGTGAATCTTATGTGTTGCAGTTGTTGATATTGATTAGTTGATAAAGATGAAGAATGAAGAACGAGATCGAGAGAGTGAAGAAGAAGAATTCAATTCAGGTATGCGTACTTTCTCACGTTCTCGCTCTCGCTTTACGTTCCGCTTTATTCTTCTTCTTGCTCGATTATGTTCCTTGGTCGTTTTCGATCCCTTTGCGTTTGTGGTGATTATTCACTGTTGTTGTTGATTGTTTCTGAATTGGTGATGGAGTAGGTTATGGAAAAGTGAGGTGGAAGAGGCTTTGTTGAAGATTGATAAAGAGGTGTTGAAGATGCGAATACGAATTGAAGAAGTTTGTTGAAGTGAATTGAAGAAGTTTGTTGAAGTGATGAAGAGTTTGTTACAGAGAGATGATGAGAGTCAAGAATGGTGAGAATGAAGATGAAGATTAACGGAATCAGTGAAATGAATCGGAGAGTGGAAGCTTTATAGAGTGTGAAGTTTCTGGAAAATGAAGCCCTTTTTCAACTTTGTTGCAGCCTGAATTTATACAAGAATTTGGGAGGGTAATTTAGGGTTTTTAATTGAATTCTGTTGGAAATCGGCTAAAGTTTGTTAAGAAATGAATTGATTTCCCTTATGAATTCCTTGGCTGTCAATTCTGTTATGGCACTATGTTCCCTTTCATTTCTGCTATGTAATTATTTATAACTGAATTTCTTCTTTTTGTTATGATTCTGTTACGAATTATTCTTCCCATTATGAAGTTTTCTCACTGCTGTGGTTATGTTTCTCTTGCTATGAATGAACTGTCTTATCTGCTGAACCAGTTATTAAATATCCTCCCTGACCAACAAACTTCACACTGGTAACCTTTCTAAAGTGGCCGCTGAGTGTAGCTAATATTTGTCCTGATGGACGGTAAAAAATAACAGCATTTGAATCTACACCTCCAGTTGCAAATAAGTCCTTAGAATGAAGGATATCAAGAGATATAATGCCTTGTTTATTATTTTTGTGAAATGGGTGACTAGACATTTGGGTATACATCTCGAGAGCATCAACAGAAGCCAAAGTTTCAGGAATCTGTCTCTTTTTCCTCTGCTGAAGATGTTTGGATTTGTGGATTTTGAATTTGCTTGGCTACTTGTTTTGTCATTTAGATATGAAATGGCCTTTTAAATGTGGTTTGGAAATCGGTTTTGGAAATGGATACCCAAATGGATATGGACATGGGTTGATAAATGGAGTTAAGTGGATTTAGTAAATGAAATGGTTTTTGAATTGAAACATGACTTGAATTTGAAATGGACTTTAGGCTAAACAAATGGACTTGGGATTGAATTAAAACAGATATGGATTGAGAAATGGATAGTTGGATAATGAAATGGATCAAAAAATGAATTTCCAATTGGATTAAAATGAAATAAGTTTGAAAATGGATAAATAATGGATATGATCTCGAACTTGTATCTTGAATTCCCAGTAAACCATTTGCATTAACCTTCCATCTTTGTATGCTTAAAAATGAACCTCAATCTTACTTAAGTCCATGAATCCAAATAACTTATGTGGTTGATACTGATGGTCTTTGCAAGTCCTGGTCAAATCAACATCCCAATTGACCATGTGTACCAAGATCTTCTCAATAACTTGTACCCTAAGCAATGATGGGACTTTGAATGATTGGATACACCAATGAATAATCTTTACAAGTGAGTCTCTTGAAGGCCATTGATCAGGGAAATAAATCCTAATCAAGTGATGATGGTGAGCACCAGAAGATGATTCTCCTGATGATTGCACAACTAGAACTTTGAGAATTCATCTGATACCCATATCATGAGGGACAAACCATAATCCATAACCTTTGCATTTTCCAATGAACCAAACCTACGAAAGAGAAAAACCCTGATGTGCTTTGTAAACCCTAATTCTTCGAAACCCTAGTTCCAATGATCATTGATCCAATGCACCAAGCTTATTATTTAACGAATGCATGATGTATGATTGTATGACCTAATGGGAAATGCAGATGAATGCAAAGCAAAAGTCAGTTAGGGTTAGTGTTAGATGTCAAACATGTTATATATTTGTATTCAATACTTGGCATTTTTCATTACTTTCCATGTGTAACTTGTTGATTTTAGTGGTGATTCGTGTTGTTCTTCAAACATTGGAATATACGTGTGGTGCTTGTAATTTGTGTGCTAGTGTGCAGGAATAAGCATGAAATGATCAAGAATGTAAGACACAAAGAGTGGATGCAAGCTGCCATTGAATCATGAAGCTACAACAAGGTGTTCACTTTGCGAACTCTGGCGAAGGTGCCAGCGAAGGTTCACTTTGCGAACAGCAGCGAGGCTTCCAGCGAAGAGAGGCAAAAAGTTTCAGTTGGAAAAGAACCTAAAGTTCGCTTTGCGAACTCCCAGCGAATGTTCGCTGGTTTGCTCACTATGCGAACGACCTGGCGAATGGTGGCAGTGGAAAATGGACCCTGAATTCGCTTTGCGAATGAGCTGGCAAATGATTCGCTGTGCGAATGGATCGTTCGCAGTGCGAACCCACGACATCAGCCTGGGGCGGTTTAACTCTCTGAGGCACTTAAGGTGCCATTTTCTCTCATTCGCTAGGCGAATGATTCATTCGCAGTGCAAATGCTGCAGAATTCAAGTGTTGTATAAATAGATTTTCACTTGTCTTGAAAGGCATCTTTTTGCTATTTTGACCTAAAAACATAGTTTTCTGTCTTTTGATCATCCAAGAGGGAATTTTCACCTTGAGAAGCTGAAGTCACATCCATTCTCGATTATTCGACGTGGATGTTCATTCATCTCCTCTTGAAACTTGTCATCCAAGCTACCATGAGAATGAGTAGCTAAACACTCTTGTGTTGAGGTTAGATGTAGTTGATATGTATGTCTTTTGATCGTTTGTATGTGAACAAGGTTTTTGATCAATATAGATGAAGTTATTTGCTCTCAATGCTTTATGTGTGGTTTGTATTGCTCTAGACATAGATTCTACAAATCATGACCTAATAATTCCATCTCTTAAAAACCAAACTCTAGACATAGATTTGGGATTTGTTATTCGCTTTGTGTTGCTCTTAACGATTGTTATTTCGATTGTTAGCGTGAGACATCATCTAACGGTCTAAACAACGATACTCACGACTTTGCTTTTGACATAAACTTAGTCGAGAGGATACGCGGTTGTATTGGTCAGAAATTAAGTTCATATGCGTGATTAATCGGATATATGTAACAAGGATTAGCGAAACCTAACCTTGACATGCTTTTCTAAAAACCTTACAAACTCTTTGCTACCAATTAATGTTAACCGAAATCGAGAACCATTTGAAACTTGTGAACTTAAAACATTGTGACTATTGAACGACAAGCATCTAATATCGACAATCCCTGTGAAGACGATAAATCACCCCCTAATACTGTTTCAACAAAATGGCGCCGTTGCTGGGGATTGTTCATTGATATTGCAACATTGCAATAGTTGTGTTGTTTTAAGCTTGTTAACTTTTTCTCGAACTTGTTAATTTGTTTTGTTTAGTGTGCAGACTTTGTTTTATGCGAGGGAAACTACCGGCGAACGAACTTCTGTTCGATCCAGAGATTAAAAGAACCGCTCGTAGAATCAATAGCAGAACGAGACGAAGGAGGCAAATAGCGAGACAAAAGCAAGAACATGAGGGAATTTCGACTTCTATACCACCACCATTTCCACAGTTACTTCCAGTTATGGAACATCCACCACCACCACCACCACCTGCTTCTTGACCATGCACTAACAGTCCGAGACACAATGCATAGTTTGCTCGCAATGCGCAGAACGGTCGTCATTTAGAAATGAAGACTGGTATTCTCCAACTGCTATATCAAAGTCCTTTTACTGGTATGGATCATGAGGATCCTTTTACACATCTGACGAAGTTCTATGAGATTACGGCAGCAACTGGTGCGCCCGAAGCTGAAGAGGAATCTCTGTTTAAGAGACTATTCCCGCATTCCCTCACTGGGAAGGCCAAGGAATGGTATCTTGACCAGTCAACGGCAATAATGACGGATTGGAATGCACTTGAAGAAAATTTTTTGGAGCGATTTTTCCCACATACTCATTTTATGGAGGCAAAGACCGCAATCGCAGTGTTCACACAAGGTGCCAACGAATCTCTCAATGAAGCGTGGGAGAGATTCAAATCTATGTTGAGGAAATGCAAGGGGCATGGCTTTGATGAATGGTCTCAAATTCATATTTTTCGAAATGGACTTCAACTTGTGCATAAAACCTTATTGGATGCCACCGCTGGTGGATCCTTAATGAGCAAAACTGCTGAAGAAGCCACTGCCATTATTGACAAGATGGGGTTGAATGATCATCAGGGAAGTCATAACCGTAGCCCTTCTCAAAGGACTCATGGAGTTTTGGAACTGGGAACCAACGATGCTATACTTGCTCAAAACAAGTTATTGTCCCAGCAAGTTGAGTTGTTGACGAAACAAATGTCTAAACTTCCGCAACAATTTAAAGAGATTCATGATTCTTCGAGCAAGAGTGTACAAGTAGCTTGTTGTGAATTGTGTAGGGGAGATCATTCTAACGGATATTGTCCTCCGGTTATGGAGGAGGTAAATTATGCTGGAAATCCGACTCAAGGTTATCAAGGACGACCTCCATACCAAAGTGCTCAACCACCGTACCAAAATCAACAAGGCTATCAACCTTGAAGCAACTACCAAAATCAACAAGGATGGAGACAAAATCCTTACCAACCACCCCAAGAGCAAAGTGGAAGTTCAAGAATGGAGGAGACTTTCACCAAATTCATGCAATTAACAATGGCAACTCAGAAGAGTACAGAAGCTTCGATTAAAAATCTTGAATCGCAAGTAGGGCAACTTGCCAAGCAATTAGCTGAAAACCAACCGGGGCCATCCTTCTCCGCTACCGCTCAGCCAAATCCCAAAGGGGAGTGTAAAGCCATTTTCACAAGAAGTGGGAGAACAATTGGAAGAGATGTTGAGCATGAGGTGGTAGTTGAAAAGGAAAATCATATTGTGTTGGAGAAAGTCGAAAAAAATGATGAAAATGGGATAGTTGAAAAGAATGATGAAGAAGTGAGGAAGAAAAAAGAACAAGAAAGAAAGGAGTTTGAGAAGGAAGTTTTACAAAGACGATTACCGTATCCCCCTACTCCAAAGAAAAAAGAGAATGATAGGCATTACGCAAGGTTTTTGGAGTTATTTAGTCGGTTGCAAGTAACCGTACCTTTCTCTGAAGTTCTTGAACAAATGCCTAGGTATGTCAAGTTCATGAAAGACATACTCATGAAAAAGAAGAGGTGCACTGACAAAAACAACATTGATCTTAATGCCGAGTATAGTGTCGTCATCCAATGTGTGCTTCCTCAGAAAGAACAAGATCCGGGAAGAGTAACTTTACCTATTACAATAGGTAATGATTTTCAATGCAAAGCTTTAGTTGACATGGGTGCGAGCATCAATCTAATTCCCTTTTCGGTGGTGAAAAGACTTGATAATATGACCATAAAATCAACAACCATGACCTTACAACTGGCGGATAAGTCTAGAACTCGTCCGTATGGTGTTGTGGAGGATGTGCTAGTTAAAGTGGATAAATTCTTCTTTCCTATTGATTTTGTGATTGTTGAAATGGATGAGGATGAAGATACACTGATTATATTGGGCCGACCATTCATGAAGACCGCCAAAATGTTGGTGAACGTTGATGAAGGCTTAATGAAAGTGCAGATCAAGGAAAGTGGTATGGAGGAAGAAGCTTGTTTTACATTGTTCAAAGGAGTGATGTTTGTGAATCAAGTGGATGAAGTCGTGCAAAAAGAAAAAGACTTGAAAAAAGAGAAGTTAGAAAGTGAAGCATTGGAAAAGAAAAAGGATGAAGATGCAAAGGTAGCTTTGATGAAGTCATGTTGGGAATGGTCATTTTTAAAGAAGAGGAGACCAAAAATTGGGCACGATAACGGATGAGGTTGTGTGCGCGTAGCGTGTTCTTCTCAGGAGCCTAGTCTTTAGCTGTGTTTTCGAGGCGTCTAGTCTCCGGTCCGTCGAGCTTAGCCGACGTTAAACAAGCGCTTGTTGGGAGGCACCCCAACATTGTAAGTATTTATCGCTTTAATTGCTGTTTTAAATGATTTTAGATATTTGAATGATTGGCAAAGTGGCAGCAGGACAGAACCAGAGAAAATTTTCAAAACTGTCTCATTCGCTGGCTCTTTCGCACTGCGAGTCTGGGGCGAGCGTTCGCTAGCCAGTTCGTATTGCGAACCCAGCGAGACAGGGCTTATGTTTTTGCTGCCACCTCATAAAATTTGGGGTTTTAATTAATTGGGTAGGCCAACACATAGGCCCAAGACCCATTTTAGTTGCTGAAGACTTGAAGGGAAAAACCCTAGTCCCACTTGCCTCTCTCATTCAATTAAAAATCTTTCAAGAACTCTTTTTCTCTCACGTGCCTTTAGCTGACCAAATTTCACGTGTTTTCTCCACCAATTTCCATATTCCAATTCAGGTTTGTATCTCCTTTCTTGATGCTTTCTGATAGTTGTTGTTAGGGTTGTGACTTGCATTTGAGGCATTTAGGAATTTAAGGTTTAAATTCTGTTGGAAGGTTTGCATGTTGAATTTTCTGCAACCCTTAGAATAGAAAGGAATTTGAGAATGATGCTCTGTTGTGGACTGTGTGGCTGCTGTAATTTTTCAAAATTTTTGTGGCTTCACTGGCCCCTTCGCAGTGCGAATCTGGGGTAACTGCTCGCCAGACTTCGCAGTACGAGTATTGCAGCGAACAGAGCAAACTTTGGATTTTTTTTATGAAGTGCAGTTCTGATTTTGTTTGGTTTCTGATTTCTAATGAACTGTCTTGGTGTTTTGTGTTGTTTTGTTTGTTGATGTGTGCAGATGGGTCCAAAAACTAACCTTGCTAAAAAGCGAAAGTCCTCCACATCGTGACAAGTGCTGATCCGGTTCGATGAAGCTCGATTTAGAGGTGCCACACAAGCTGCGAGATATCTGACATTGGAAAAAAGAACGATTCTAGCGGAAAAGAGGTTCATCTTAAGTGAATAGGGGAGTTATCATTCGGTGGCCGCTCTCTGGGAAGCAAAAAGTTGGAATCAACTGATAACGCCAGTCGATAGTTATAATGTGGAAATTGTCCGGGAGTTCTACGCGAACGCCCTTCCGGATGATGGCGACCTGTTCAGTTGGAGGACTCAAGTTGGGGGAAAGACGGTGAGGTTTGACTGTAGGACCATCAGTACTGTTCTTGGGAGTCCTCTGTCGTTACGAGCCAGTCAGATTGATGATTACCATAGGGATCTTCACCTTCACCGAGATATCCTTAAAATGACCAGAGATCTTTTGCGCCCGAGAAAGACTGTTGAACTCAACCCATCTGGGGTTGCGATTAGGTATAGGAGGGAGGACATGCAACCCTTAGCTCAACTCATATTGCTTTTGGTGGTTACCAATATCAAACCAAAGTCGCATTCCTCAACCGTCCCTATTCCTTTAGCTCACCTAGTCCATAGTATCTTGATAAATGTGCAGATTGATGTGGCGCATATAATTGCCGATGAGATAAGGGCAATTGTGGAGAGCGGTTTAGGAGGTAACGCTTCTAGGAAGAATGCCCCTCTCGCATTTCCTTGTCTTATCATGTCATTGTGTGCGGAGGCTGGAGTAGATTTGCCTACGCGACGCCAGGTTACGATATCGTCGGCTATCGATGATCGATATGTCAATAAATTCTACAAGCCTAAGGGGGCTAGGGGTGAGTCGTCTGATGCTGGTGCTGAGGCCGGCACAAGTGGTGGAGAGGCTTCTGGGTCGCATAATTTTTATCCTTATCAGCAAGAAATTTGCCAGTATATCTGGGACTGAATGACGGCTTCTCAGCGCGCCATGTTGGAGTTACATGATTCTATGTAGGTACTCCAGCTTCAGATTCGAGATCCCGCAACAGAGCATTCTATGATGTCGAGGGAGCAGTTCCTCACACACGCTGGTTGGCCTGAGGCCAGGCCAGTATTCGGAGGGGGTGAGGATGCGGCTGGTCCTGCTGGTGATGATGCTGATGAGGAGGGGGATGGTGATGATGTGGAGGTATCTGGCTTTGAGGAGGGTGATCCGCTGTCGCGCATGGATCAAAACGAGTGATTTTTAAAACTGTAGTAAAACGACAATGACTCAGATGTCGATTCACAAGGATTCTTGTCAGAATTAACCAAGTAAAATTGGGGGGTTTGTTTTCGTTTCAAAAAAACTATGAGAAAAAGTGATTAAAAATAAGTGATTAAAAATAAGTGATTAAAAATAAGTGATTATAAAATAAGTCAATCTGCTGTTCGTTATCCTACTTATCATTGATCATATAATTACCAAGCCCTAAGCGAATTTCATTCTCTTTCGATCATAGTAACAATAGCAAGCGTGATTGAATTACTATATGATTTATGTTCCTAAATCCGAATTAAGCAAACAGATAACGCAAACACGAATTAAGCAAACACGGTTACGATTAACAGAACATACATCAATCATAAAATATGCAATTGAATTAAGCAAACAACGACAACTAAATTAAGCAAACACGATTATATATAGAATTGAATTTACTTAGAAAATATATTAACCTCAAAGCGAACGGAGATACGGTTACAACAGATCAACTCAAAGAGTTTAGTTCTCCATAGAATACGTGAAAGCCAAATAAAATTTCATGAAAAGAAGAGAATGTGAACAGTAACACGCTTCCCTAGTTATACAATAAAAAGGAAATCGGGTCATAACCCAACTGGGTCAAAAACAAGATAAAAACCGGCCCAAAACTAATTGTTTCTTTATGACTGAAACTTCAACGAATTTTCCGAGGCATCTATAATCCGAATCAACTTTTGGCTTCCAAACTAAAGTTGTAGCTCTTTCTCTTAGCTTTCCAACGACTGGTAGAATGCCTCGATCCGATTCCTGTAGCTCCAGTTATGATTTTTTTATTAAAAACTGCTAATGCTGAAAATAACAAACGGAAATCAAATAAGGCTGAAAATAAATTAAATTATAAAAACATCATAAAATAGAAAAATAAACAAATAAAACCATAGAAATGCCTAAATATAAACATAGAGGAATGTGCATCAAAATGCACTGATCAAATTCCCCCACACTTGAACTTTTGCACTCCGAGCAAAAAATCAAAAATTTAAAACAGAACTTCAAGCAAAAACCAAACAGAGCATGCAATCTCAAAGGTTCTCTGGATAAAAGGTGCAAGCAAACTTCTAACTCTAAGCTTCAAGAATATGACACAAGTAATTAACTCTTTTGTGACATTCACAGTATATATGAAAAACAGATTACCAAAAAGTACATCACAGACATTAAGATCCTCACAAGATAACTGTTTCCACTCACTCTCAAGTGTTTAGGTTACTGTTTACACTCAAAGCACAACATAAGAGTTAGTACTACCATAAGCTTGAAAAAAAACTCTAACATTCACAATTGACTTACATGCACACAAAGATCAAAAGGACTTTTATTAAGATTGTAACGTGGCCAAGGTAAGGGTAGGATACATCGTAAAGGGGTACTAGCCTAAAGTTCAAAGAGTTAAAAGAAAATTGAAAAAATTGCGGGAGTTGAACTATATAGGATACATCAATTGCTTTCAAACAACAACCTCACAACTTATTTCTCTTCTCTTTTTTTCCGGAAGGATTATGTAATGTAATGAAATCCTTCTCTATATTTTTTTTCTATTTTTTTTTCTTTTTATTTTTATTTTTATTATTATTATTATTTTTTTCTTTTTCTGCCAACATTTGAAATAGCAGAACAACATCACAAAAATGAAGTTCAACCCCACACAACTCCATACAAGACTCTTTCAACCTTTGATTAAGGTGATAATTTTGTTTTTCACTTTTCGGCTTGTAATGAGTTAATCACAAAAAAGGAAAAATAGGCTCAAAGGGGTTTCAAACAAGGGATAATATTTTTCATGGTTGGCTTTTGGGCTAACTAGTTAAAAATAAAACAAAACAAAATGCCTTTATCATTTTAGTGTGCACAAGTAAATAAAAAGCTTCAACAAGAGTCAATTCAAGTTCTAGAGACTAACAAACATGAGTGAAATCACACAAGAAAGAAAGAGATGGATTTTTGATGTATATCCATTATTAGGCTCAAAATCTTACAAGGTTTAGTGATCTACCACCAATGATGTGCAATTCAGAGATTAGTCCTACATATTACACTAAGAATGCACAAAAAGAATCAATGACATCACACCACAAGTCTTTTGTCAAAAAACATAGAGGAAACTCACAGTTGTAACAAAATAACCAACAAAAAAGCATGCAATTTAAATTTTTTTATTGAAAAAGAAATAAACAAAAACAAAGAAAATAAAATGAAAACCATAGGTTCCCTCCCCCACACTTAAAACAGACATTGTCCTCAATGAAAGGAACATAAATATTAAATAAGAGTGAGGGAAAGGAAAGAACACACCCGAGTATTCAAGGTGGATAGGTGATCGCATAAGCATCCTTTCCCAAAGAGAGATTTCCAACTGTCTCCTCTTCCAAAGTGGGGAGGATTTTTAGGTAGCATCCATCGACCTTGAAATTTTTATTATTGCCTTTGCCTTTTATTCCAGGATCAAAGAACCTTCTTCTATAGGTAAAAGTGTCAAACGAACAAGTGAAAATGGCCTTCTCTTTGTCATTTGGTGTAATGTAGATCTCATTTTTAATAGCATCCAAACTCACTAAGTTAGACCAACTTTGGGGATGCCTCACCGTTTTTTCTCCTTCTTCAAGCAAAATCTGATGCATGCACATGGAAGGGCTAATACCTGGAATGTCTTCCAAGGTCCACCCAATCGCCTTTTTATGCCTCTTTAAGACCTGCAAGAGCTTACTTTCTTGATCGAAATCAAGGTTAGACGAAATAATAACAGGAAGCTTTTCATTTCTATCGAAGTAGGCATATTTAAGATTTTCCGAGAGTGGTTTGAGATCTGAAGAAAGAGGTTGTTCAATGGACGGAATAGTTGGGGCAGCAGGGATGTCAAGAGCCTCAGCCGCACAAACCACTTCATCTATAGCCTCATCCACATGAAAAACTTCAGCCTGCAGGGCATCATTTATTTCGGCACAAACAGAGCAAACATTAGTGTTAGTACATACATCACAAGAGTAGACATCATCAAAATCAGACAATAATGGAAAATCAGCTGTAAACAAATCGGTACAAGAATCATCAACAGTTTCAGAAGGCAAATCTTTTGGATTCACTACTGTTTTAGAAGCTTGTTGGTTTGATTCTTGAGCTTTCAGCATGACATTTATAGAGATAGCAAGTTGTCCAATCTGAGTCTGCAAGGCCTGAATGCTAGAATCTGTTCGCTGCTGAAACTGGAGATTATTTATAGCCATTTGCTTGACAAAGTCCTCTAGTGAATGAAATTGATTAGTTCTTTGTTCAGCCATGTTATCAAAAAGAAAGGAAAATTAAGAAAATACCGACAATGTCCCTATTAAGAAAAAGAAAGGAAAAATAAAAAAGCGAATAAAATGAAATCTAAAAATTATGAAAATATTACTAAAAATAAAATCAAATCAGAATATATCTTTACAAAAAATTTCAGATTTTTTTGAAAATATGAAAATAGAAAATAAATGAAATAAAATAGAAAAATAAGGAATTTGCGATTTTCAGGGTCAAAATCTTTTAGAATTTTATTCTAAAAGAGTATTGTTCAGCGATTTTTTTCTGATTTTCTGGAAAAAAAATTCGGAGCAAATCAAAACAGTAGCTTCCGAATTTACCTGACAGGCTGAAACGCTTACCGCTGCACTGCAACTCTGAAAATCAACAACCAAAAACAAAAAACAAAAACAAAAAAAATCTAACAAAACTATAAACTCAAATTCTAAAATCGGTTAAAATCTACAAGAATCCCCGGCAACGGCGCCAATTTGATTCGCTGTCGCGCACGGATCAAAACGAGTGATTTTTAAAACTGTAGTAAAGAGACAATCACTCAGATGTCGATTCACAAGGATTCTTGTCAGAATTAACCAAGTAAAATTGGGGGGGTTTGTTTTCGTTTCAAAAAAGCTATGAGAAAAAGTGATTAAAAATAAGTGATTATAAAATAAGTCAATCTGCTGTTCGTTCTCCTACTTATCATTGATTATATAATTACCAAGCCCTAAGCGGATTTCATTCTCTTTCGATCATAGTAACAATAGCAAGCGTGATTGAATTACTATATGATTTATGTTCCTAAATCCAAATTAAGCAAACAGATAACACAAACACGAATTAAGCAAACACGGTTACGATTAACAGAACATACATCAATCAAATTAATTCGATCCTATTCTATAAAATATGCAATTGAATTAAGCAAACAACGGCAACTGAATTAAGCAAACAGGATTATAGATAGAATTGAAAAGAGAATTGAATTTACTTGGAAAATATATTAACCTCAAAGCTAACGGAGATACGGTTACAGCAGATCAACTCAAAGAGTTTAGTTCTCCATAGAATACGTGAAAGCCAAATAAAATTTCGTGAAAAGAAGAGAATGTGAACAGTAACACGCTTCCCTAGTTATACAATAAAAAGGAAATCGGGTCATAACCCAACTGGCTCAAAAACAAGATAAAAACTGGCCCAAAACTAATTGTTTCTTTATGACTGAAACTTCAACGAATTTTTCGAGACATCTATAATCCGAATCAGCTTCTGGCTTCCAAACTAAAGTTGTAGCTCTTTCTCTTAGCTTTCTAACGACTAGTAGAATGCCTCGATCCGATTCCTGTAGCTCCAGTTATGAATTTTTTATTGAAAACTGCTAATGTTGAAAATAACAAACGAAAATCAAATAAGGCTGAAAATAAATTAAATTATAAAAACATCATAAAATAGAAAAATAAACAAATAAAACCTTAGAAATGCCTAAGTATAAACATAGAGGAATGTGCATCAAAATGCACTGATCAGAGGGGGAGGATGACCAGGTGACCGAGGTGTATGCTACAGAGTCCGAGGAGGACTGATTTCTTTTGATGAAGATGGTTTTGTACTTCCTTTGTGCTACAAAGTGAAGTTTTATTATGTTCTATGTATTTTGTTGTGTTTCAGTTAGTATTGATGTACCTTATCCACTATGTTGGATTATTTTTTATTTTTGGGATGTATTTGTACCGTTGGTGGTATCTTGTTTTGACTTTGTAGGTGTGTTTACACCATTACATTCCTATTTATTATTAGTAGTAATATTTGATGTTTTTAGTAAAAATTTTCTGTTTTTATTTTACTAATATTTCGGTTTTAATTATTGTATTAAGTGTTGAGTTCTTCAGTTTACGAATGCTCAACACTTAAATTGTTGGTATGCTTTCGTGTTAAGAGTTGAATTCTTCAGTTTACGAATGTTCAGCTCTTAAAATTGTTTATATGTTTTATGTTGGTATGCTTGTGAGGATTTAAAGTTTCCTTCTTTTGGTGATGAAACTTGGGGAATTTTAGGTGGGTGATTCTTTATCTTAAAGGAAGATTTCTCCAAGATGGGATGGCTATGATAGTACTTTAAGCATGTTGTTGTGGCAAGGTACATAGTTACCTAGTTCTAGAAGTTAGAATGTATCAGAACTTTGTGTCTTGGTACAAATGAAAATGTTGTTTCGTGTAACAACTCTCTTTGAATGCTTGTTTCATTTAGGTCCAAAAATCCCAAAAGTGAGAAACCTCCATGTTATACTATATGCTTTGGATTGATGATAGATTTTGTTTTATACTTTTACTGCATGCTTCATCTTGTGATTTGTGTGATGTTGTGGAAGTATTAGAAATGATCAAGGCAATTGTTGATTTTGAGCACAACCATTTCTAAACAGTAATTTACCCGTGAGTTGTGAGAATTTGTTAGCCCCTTTGTGCCTAAATTTGTTAGATCTCTTTCGGTGATGACTTGGTGTTGTACATGTTTTAAAAATCTTAGTCATCATTGAGTTTTTGAGAGCTTCTAAATTTTTTTTCTTCTTGAACCTTTGAACTTTTGTTTTAATTGACTCCATTGCCTTAAAAAGCAAGGAACATTCACTTTAGGTTGAGTCGAAAATAAGTTGGGGAGAATGAAAAGAAGATTGGTGAATTACTCAAAATTTTGAAAAAATTCAAGCAAGCATGAAAAGAGAAGAGTTGTGAATATGTGTGTACAAATGAGAAAATGCTTGCTTGAATGAGAAAAATAGATTCAATAATTGTGCATGGTAGTTTGAGAAGGTGTGATAAAGAAAAAATTGGTGAATGAAGTTGAGATGTTGTGAATACCTTGTTTAGTGAATGTTCTTTTGCATCGGCAATTTCGTTTCAATGGCTGTTAGAATATCCCTTTATTGTTTACCCGACCAAGCTACAACCTTGAAGTCCTTAGTGATCTTTTGCTTCCATGATTTCTTTTGTGATCATTTAGATATTGTATGAATTGCTTAGTATTTGCATCATTTGTCATTTGAGTGTAATTGTCCCGTGCTTGTATGCGCGTTTTCCTTCAATCCTTTTTCGAAGAGGAGTGTTAGAATGACATGTGCATGATGAGTTAGTTGTCTCTTGAAACATTGTTTGAAAGTTGTTTAAGAGTCAAGTTCTTTTACATTGTAAGTTCTTGGATTGTGTAATTATTGCTTTGTTGTGATTGTTGTTTATTTGAGCCGTTTCTCTTGTCTTGGGTTGAATTAAATGCTCGAGCAAATCCTCTTGAGAGGCATACTTTGCTTGAGGACAAACAAAGAGTTAGTTGGGGAGAGTTTGTTAGATGTCAAACTTGTTATATATTTGTATTCAATACTTGGCATTTTTCATTACTTTCCATGTGTAACTTGTTGATTTTAGTGGTGATTCGTGTTGTTCTTCAAACATTAGAATATAGGTGTGGTGCTTGTAATTTGTGTGCTAGTGTGCAGGAATAGGCATGAAATGATCAAGAATGTAAGACACAAAGAGTGGATGCAAGCTGCCATTGAATCATGAAGCTACAACAGGGTGTTTGCTTTGCGAACTCTGGCGAAGGTGCCAGCGAAGGTTCGCTTTGCGAACAGCAGCGAGGCTTCCAGTAAAGAGAGGCAGAAAGTTTCAGTTGGAAAAGAACCTAAAGTTTGCTTTACGAACTCCCAGCGAATGTTCGCTGGTTTGCTCGCTGTGCGAAGGACCTGGCAAATGGTGGCAGTGGAAAATGGACCCTGAATTCACTTTGCGATTGAGCTGGCGAATGATTCGCTGTGCGAATGGATTGTTCGCAGTGCGAACCCACGACATCAGCCTGGGGCGGTTTAACTCCCTGAGACACTTAAGGTGCCATTTTCTCTCATTTGCTAGGCGAATGATTCATTCGCAGTGCGAATGCTGCAGAATTCAAGTGTTGTATAAATAGATTTTCACTTGTCTTGAAAGGCATCTTTTTGCTATTTTAACCCAAAAACATAGTTTTCTGTATTTTGATCATCCAAGAGGGAATTTTCACCTTGAGAAGCTGAAGTCACATCCATTCTCGATTATTCGACGTGGATGTTCATTCATCTCCTCTTGAAACTTATCATCCAAGCTACCATGAGAATGAGTAGCTAAACACTCTTGTGCTGAGGTTAGATGTAGTTGATCCTGATAATATGTATTTCTTTTGATCGTTTGTATGTGAACAAGGTTTTTGATCAATATAGATGAAGTTATTTGCTCTCAATGCTTTATGTGCGGTTTGTATTGCTCTAGACATAGATTCTACAAATCATGACCTAATAATTTCATCTCTTAAAAACCAAACTCTAGACATAGATTTGGGATTTGTTATTCGCTTTGTGTTGCTCTTAACGATTGTTGTTTCGATTGTTAGCGTGAGACACCATCTAATAGTCTAAACAACGATACTCACGACTTTGCTTTAGACATAAACTTAGTCGAGAGGATACGCGGTTGTATTGGTCAGAAATTAAGTTCATATGCGTGATTAATCGGATATATGTAAAAAGGATTAGCGAAACCTAACCTTGACATGCTTTTCTAAAAACCTTACAAACTCTTTGCTACAAATTTACTCTTTGCTACCAATTAATGTTAATCGAAATTGAGAACCATTTGAAACTTGTGAACTTAAAACATTGTGACTATTGAACGGCAAGCATCTAATATCGACAATCCCTGTGGAGACGATAAAAACACCCCCATAATATTGTTTAAACAGTTAGGAATAGGCGACAAATTTTGGGGTGCAACAACTTCCCCTATTCAATTGACTTAAACCCGAAGGTATGAAAAGTAACAGTTTTCAGACATTCGAGGTATAAGGTGAATTGAATACCAAAAGAACCATGAAATTTGCACTCTAGGGATGAAAGAGATATGTAAGGTGATGTAACGACCTTTAGATTCTGACAAGGCGCCAGTCGAATATGGACTTAAAAAGGGGTGAAAGGAATTTACGCATCGAAGGCGAGTTCAACAACAGATGCCTGCTTAGGGAGGATTTACAAAAGAACGTCGGATGAAGGCGGACTTACAACAAAAGAAACTGTAGATAGAATGTCGTCTCCACTAGGGAGGCACAGGGTAAAAGAGTATGATCGATGGATCAATGACCCTTAGGATTGATAGAAAGTAAGATCGTCATCAAAGGGTTGATGGGAAATAAAATTATCTAAGGAGTGTCATCGTCAAAGAGTTGACGGAAGAGAACTGCACTAAAGAGACACATCATCAAAGAGTTGATGGAAAGAAAACTTAACCAAAGAGACACATCGTCAAAGAGTTGATGGAAAGGAAACTTCACTAGAGGGACACATCATCAAAGAGTTAATGGAAAGAAAACTTTGCTAAAAAGTCACATCATTAAAGAGTTGATGGAAAGAAAACTTCGCTAGAGATACACGTCATCAAAGAGTTGATGGAAAGAAAACTTCGCTAAAGAGTGACACGTCATCAAAGAGTTGATGGAAAGGAAACTTCACCAGAGAGACACATCATCAAAGAGTTGATGAAAAGGAAACTTCGCTAGAGATACACATCATCAAAGAGTTGATGGAAAGGAAACTTAACTAGAGAGAAACATCATCAAAGAGTTGATGGAAAGGAAACTTCACCAAAAAGACACATCATCAAAGAGTTGATGGAAATGAAACTTCACTAGAGAGACACATCATCAAAGAGTTGATGGAAAGGAAACTTCACTATAGAGACACATTATCAAAGAGTTGATGGAAAGGAAACTTCACTAGAGAGACACATCATCAAAGAGTTGATGGAAAGGAAACTTCACGAGAGACACATCATCAAAGAGTTGATGGAAATGAAGCTTCACTAGAGAGACACATCATCAAAGAGTTGATGGAAAGGAAACTGTCATTGTCAAAGGGTTGACGGAAAAGGATGAATTCACTAAAGAATGACATCATCAAAGAGTTGATGGAAAGGAAACTTCACTAGAGAGTGTCACGTCATCAAAGAGTTGATGGAAAGGAAACTTGGGTAAGAACTCATCAATGGGTTGATGGGAAATGATTTGTTTTCGTCAAGGGGTTGAGTGAAAGGAATGTATCTGGAATGTCGTCACCAAAGGGTTGATGGCAAAGGATTTATTGAGGATAAGATCGATGTATGATCTATAACCCTGGGTATTGATTGAAATATCTGTTAGGGATATGTCATTGTCTTAATTGAGGATTGATTCGAATTTTTGTGCAAGGTACCAAATCTGGCTTATGCTTCGTATGCTCGAATTTTGTATGGCGTAATGATCCATCTCGATGAATATGCTACACGTTTGAGGATGCAATGCTATGCGATGAAGATTAATATATGCAAGCTATTGATGTATGCTCGAGCTGCCGGGGAAAGAAGGACATGCCAAGTGACTCCATGGATCATTACAAAGTTTGGAAAATGTCACATGGAAAGGCTACATTGAAATAGAATGACCACTATTCTCCCTAACAACTTTGAATTCCTGTAATTCAGCTTCCGTTGAGAGAGATTGACTGAGATTTCCTGACGAGTGTTGCTGCAGGTGATCAAGCCTTGCCTGATGCAGTTACTTGCCATGAAATCCCTAACTTTTGCCTAGATTTCTCTTTCAAGTTTTCAATATACCAGAATGAATTATTTCTATTTATGTCTCTAATTTTTGTCTGGACCGCTCTTTCAGGTTTTCAATTTACTGAGACGCTCATTTTTGCCTAAGCCTCCATTTTGGGTTTTCAACTTAGCGACTCGTTCTTTTGATTATTTTAAAGCGAAGTATTTATTGATTGCATCGACGTTCATGGGACGTGGGAGCTCCTCACCATCCATAGTTGTAAGAATTAATGCACCGCCAGAGAAGGCTTTCATGGTAACATATGGGCCTTCATAATTAGGAGTCCACTTGCCACGGAAATCATCATGGTTAGGCAAGATCTTTTTGAGCACGAGGTCGCCTTCTCTGAACTCACGGGACGAACCTTCTTATCAAATACATTTTTCATTTTCTTTTGTTACAACTGACCATGACATAAGGTTATCATTCTCTTCAACAACGTCATTCATCTTGGGTTTGTAAGGTGAAGAATTGTGACGTTCAATCTTGAAACTTTCACAAAGCTCATTCATCATCTTGTTATTCAAATTTGAACCATTATCACTAATGATCTTGCTCGGAATACCATACTGGCGTATGATTTGATTCTTGATAAACCAAACCACCACTTGTTTGGTCACATTGACGTATGAAGCCGCTTTGACCCATTTGGTGAAGTAATCAATAACTACCAGAATGAAACGATGTCCGTTTGAAGCTTTGGGCTCAATCATCATCATTTTTCCATTTTTCCATTTTTTTTCATTTCATTTTTTCTTTATTTTTTCCTTTTCTCTTTGCTTTTTTCTTTTTTATTGCTCTGTTTTTTTATTGTTTTTTCTCTTTTTTATTGCCTTTTTTTTTTATTTTGGCGGACATTTTGGCTTAAGCGGCAGTCGATGCTCAATAATATCAGTATCAAATCCCGGCATATCCTGATACGACCAAGAAAATACATCAACGTACTCTTTTAACAACTCTATCAACATTTTCTTAACATCTTCACCAAGATGGCCCCAATCTTGACCTCTTTCTTGTTCTCTTCAGAACCCAAGTTGATCAATTCATCAGGCTCTTTGTACGGCTGAATAATCTTCCCCTCGTGCTCAAGCGGCCAAGTAATTTCTTCTGGAATATCAATATCTTCCTCACTCTCTTCTTCCACTTCAAATACAGGGAATTCAAAGTTGGGAGAGGGTACAAAATCATTGTTTTCAATGGGTTTATTGTTCATTAATTTGCACATGATTTATGCTTTTATTCAAAAAACAAATAAATGCAATAAATGGAATTATTTTTAACAGGTTTTTTAGTTACCATTTTCCAGAAAAATGAAAAAATAAAAACACACATTGGATAACAAAATGACTTTTATTAATGATCTTAAAATTTGAAACAAAGGTGCCCCAACGAAGTCACTTTCACCTTGGGCAGAGTGAAAGGAATTATTTGAAAAAACAAAACAAATTACTTTGAACAATGAATGACACAAGAAACATTGGCAGCAGTCCAATTTAAGCTAGTCTCTCAACGCGTCATAAAGCAAGGCCATTCTAGATCTGATTCATCTTCACTGATGGCAAAAATAATTTGATCTCTAGGGTGGATGAATTTAGTGTTTAAACAAGATTTGGTTCTGCATATGCACCTTTCAGTTTTGATGATAACAAGGTAGTATTTGTGTGAGAACAATTTTGGTACCCTAATGGTTTGTTATTGTGTAGCTTTAACAACCAATTTTGATAATGAGAATATGAAGTGCAACGTCATCAGTTTTTGAACTTTGTGTTCCGAAACTCGCTTATGCGTTGATTCATTTCTAAGAAGCTTATGAGAAGATGACATGTTGCTGCTGCAATGTTCTCTTGGTTTCTGCTTCTGGATGTGGCTCTGATCATCAAACTTCTGAAGAATGGAAAACTTCTGAATTTTCTAGCTGAGGATTTTGAAGTTTTTGAAGATCTCAAGTCAGATGCTGATGTTATCAAGGTTTTGATTGATAATTCTAAAAATTATGATTTCAAGCTATGTGACTCTTCTGTTCATGCTTGATCAACTTTTTGTCAGAAGCCAATGAATTTGAAGATAAGGAAAAAGGATACGTGATCAAAATAGTACACAGTACAAAACAAACTTGTTCCTCTACTACCTGATTTTTTGGGCGAAATGACTATACTATTCTTCACACTTGTCACTATTCGTTAGTGGACAACTACATTTTTGTATTCTTGATTTTCCCTCCAACGGTTTCTTTTTCATGCTATATATAGAGGACTTGGAGATTTGAAGAAAATGGCCAACTTACAAGACTGTTTCTATGTGAAAAGCTCTAAACTTTGTGCAAACTTTTCTTTAAGTATTGTTGTGTATTTCATTTGTGTAAAATTTGCTTGTGTAGAAGCAACTTGTAAACACACAATCTTTATTCAAACTTTTTGTTTGTAGTTCCCTGAGGGACCAGTTAGGTCAGTATCCTTGAGAAGACATTGACTGTTTGTCTTTGTGCTTTGTTAGTCACCTGTTGTTGCTAGTGCATTTGTAATCAGTTGATTATAGTGGATTAAGTCCTTGTGTATAAGCTGAAATCACCTTGGCAGGTGGACTAGATTATCTTTGAGTTTCAAGTGAACCAGGATAAAAATTCTTGTGTCTCTCTCATTGTTAAATATTTTGATTGTTGAGTTTTTGAGTTGGTAAAAAACTTTTGTTTTTAAAACCCAAATCAAACCCCCTCTTTCTTGTGTTTTTCGCACCTTCATCTAGCACCATGAAACACTTATTGAATACACTTCTACTCTTTTCTAGTTGTACCGATCGAGAACCCTAAACCAGATATGTTTTTATTCTCAACAAGTTCAAAAATCTGGCCCCAACCATCTGATTGAACGATCTTTACAACTTGTTATGCATCTTCCAACGAAGCCATGGATGGCCCAGTTTTTTGAACAACATTGACTATATCAAGGGCTTGGAACTGAGTCTCAACAGCTTTATCATCTACATCTATATATCTGAAAGAAGAAAGGCAACTAACCAGCAAATCTTTTTCACCATAAACAATCACTTGCTTACCATTCTTCACAAACTTGAGCTTCTAATGTAGAGTTGACGTTACTGCCCTAGCATCGTGTATCCACGGTCTTCCCAATAAATAACTGTAAGTCGGGTAAATATCCATCACCTAGAAAGTGATTTGGAAAACATGAGGACCTTTCTTCATTGGAAGATCGACTTCTCCAATTACCGTTCTCTTAGAACCATCAAAAGCTTTGACCACAACACTATTGTGTCTCATGGGATCACCTTGGTAAGCCAGCTTAGAAAAAGTTACTTTCCACATAACATTAAGCAACAAACCGGTATCAACTAGAACATTGGACAGAGTATCCTCTTGACACCTTACAGATATGTACAAAGCCTGATTATTCTTCTTGCCTTCCGGCGGAAATTCTTCATCACTGAAACCCAGAATAATACAAGCTATAATATTTCCTACTACACCATCAAACCTGACCACGGCTACATCATGATCTACATAAGCATGGTCTAACACCTTCATCAAAGATTTTCGATGAGCCTCAGAATTCAACAACAAAGACAACACTGATATTTTTGACGGGGTCTGAAGAAGTTGATTTACCACTTTGTAATCACTCATCCTGATCAATCGTAACAACTCTTCAACATCACCATTCTTCTTAGATTCATTAGACGGGCTGACAACCACATGTTCTGGATTAACAACAATGTCTTTATTGTGCACTTTCTTACTTGTTGACATAGAATCAACCTTTTGGAGAGGCGTTGGAGTAAACAAACAGCCACTTCTAGTCATCCCACTGACATCTGCTATATTCTCAAAAGGACGAGCTGATTTAACTATCTCCTTCTTATCATCTTCCACCACAGTGGAACTATATCTCCAAGGAACAGCTTTACTGGATTCATATGTGTTAGTTCTGTTATTGGCTGCAATTTTGGTAAAACAATGTGTTGGTTCAAGATGTCATGTCTGATGTCTTAACATGTGCTTCTAACATTCTGCATGTGGTGTGTTGCAGTTTCTATGCATGATGTCAAGACTGATGTCTTAACATCTGTTGACAGAACTTTGTGTTCAGTCTGTTATGTTTTAGGGCTGCGCGTTTTTGTTATGTTTGAGAGACTGCAGGCGAAAATCTTGGAGAAGATCTGTTCTAATGCAATCATTTGTGGAGTATATATTGTTACTGTTTTAGGGCGAAAAGATTTGAAGATAAAATCAGTCTTAATTGTGAATCAAATCTGAGAGTTTCAAGGAGTCCAAGCCCAAGAATAAGTTTCTATTTAAAGTAGCCTCAACCGTACTTGGAAGACACGAAGACGAGAGATTGTGTACTGAGTGTCAAGTATTAGGGTTTGTGTTTTCGTCTGTGTATTGTGAGCCATTCCTTCATCTATTTTGATGTTTGAATTGGACTGTTTTAGTTGAGTTGTATGTTGTCCACTCTAAGCTTTTAAGCATGAGTGTTTGTTCTTGATTGAAGATTTTAAGCAAGATCAAGGTATTGTCGTTGAAGTGTGTCTTCTACTTTGTTATTTTCTGTTTTCATCACTGCTGTGATTGAGGGGGAGTGAGAGGTGTCTCATATCTAAGAGTGTCTTAGGTAGAAGTCTCATTGGGTAGTGATTAAGTGAGTAGATTATCAACGTGTATGTTGATTGTAGAGTCTATGAATTAATACTACTAATAGTGAATTTCCTCCCTGGCTTGGTAGCCCCCAGATATAGGTTGTTAAACTGAACTGGGTGAACAATTCTCTGTGTTTATTTATTGCTTTTAAGTGCTGTTCCTTTATTGTCTTGTTCATATAGCAGATATTGATGTCGTGACATCTCACTCGACATCACATATCTGATACCAGAATTTTAATTGGTATCAGAGCAGGTCATCCTGCTCTGTATCTGGGTGAGATCTAGGGCTGTTACTTTCTGGTGTAATGGACAAGGAGAGTGGTGGATTTGTGAATAGACCCCTTATTTTAGAAGGATCAAATTATGACTATTGGAAACCTCGCATGGTTGCCTTTTTGAAATCTTTAGACAACAGGGCTTGGAAGGTTGTTCTGACAGAATGGAAACATCCTGTCATTGTGGGAAAAGATGGTGTGTCAAAACTGAAACCTGAGGAGGAGTGGACCAAGGAAGAAGATGAACTCGCTCTTGGGAACTCTAAGGCCTTGAATTCTCTATTTAATGGTATTGACAAGAACATTTTCAGGCTGGTCAACACATGTGAAGTGGCTAAGGAGGCTTGGGATATCCTGAAGAAAACTCATGAAGGAACTTCCAAGGTCAAGATGTCAAGACTTCAGCTGCTAACAACAAAGTTTGAAAGTTTGAGGATGAAAGAGGAAGAGACCATTCATGACTTTCACATGAATATACTTGAACTGTCTAATGCTTCTAGTGCCATAGGAGAGAGGATGTCTGATGAGAAGCTGGTAAGAAAAATTCTCAGATCTCTTCCCAAGAGATTTGATATGAAGGTGACTACTATAGAGGAAGCTCAAGACATCAGCCAGATGAGGGTAGATGAATTGATTGGTTAAGTTCAGACATTTGAATTAGGGTTGAATGACAGATCTGAAAAGAAGGTCAAAAGCATAGCTTTGGTGTCTAGTACAGAAGATGATGAGAAAGAGTGTGGTCCTGAAACTCAGGAAGAGCTATCCAATGCCATTGTTCTGCTGGGAAGATAGTTTAATAGGGTTTTGAAAAGAATGGACGGGAGCTATAAACCTAATGTCAAGAACATCACATCTGACATCAACAGGTCAGGTGATCAGATGAAGAAAACAAGAACTGAGGAGAAGCCTAATTATGACAAAGGAATCCAATGTCATGGATGTGAGGGTTATGGTAATATCAGAGCTGAATGCCCTACATATCGTAAGAAGCAGAAAAAGGGCTTATCTGTGTCCTGGTCTGATACTGAAAGTGAGGAAGATGAAGAGACTACCAAGCAGGTTAGGGTATTGACTGGAAGGTGTACACCTGATGATGATTCTAGGGATGAAGAGAGCACATATGATGGGTTTACTAATTCTTATAAAGAGCTATGCATTAACAGTACAGAAGCCTGTCAAGAAGGGGAGAGGCAGAAGAAGATCATTGCTCAACTCAAGGCTGAAAAGACAGAGCATATGGAAACCATTGCCAAGCTGAAAGATGAAGTATTTGTGCCGAACTCTAAACTTGAATCTATGTCCAAGTCTATCAGAATGCTGAATAGTGGAACTGATGTTCTAGACAAGATTCTTGATGTTGGAAGAACTGCAGGAGACAAAAGTGGGTTGGGATTCAACAGTGGATCTGCTTTAAATGATGTTATTCCTAGTTCCAAGCCAGTGATGTTGAAACATCCTGACAGAACTCCCTCTAGGAAGAAAGTCAGGCGCTGGAGATGCCATCATTGTGGGGGCTTTGGGCACATAAAGGCTTTCTGTTATAAGTTGCATGGGTATCCTAAGAGTACTTCTAATTGTGCACCCAGACAGGTCATTCATAAAGGTAATCAAGTCATCAAGTAAAAGAAACAATGGGTCTCCAAAACTGATGTTGTCAGCTTGATAGCCCATACTTCTCTTAGAGTTTCTGCTAAAGAAGACTGGTACTTTGACAGTGGCTGTTCAAGACACATGACAGGAGTGAAGAATTTGCTGGTGGATGTTAAACTTCATTCTTCTGGCCATGTGACCTTTGGTGATGGTGTCAAAGGAGAAATCAAGGGTGTGGGAAAGCTGAATTGTGAAGGTACACCTAGACTTGATGATGTACTGCTAGTCAAGGGGTTGACAACAAATTTGATCAGTATTAGTCAACTATGTGATCAAGGACTCATAGTTAATTTTACAAAAACTGAGTGCATTGTCACAAATGAGAAAGGTGAAGTTATCATGAAGGGTGCTAGGTCTAAGGACAACTGTTACTTATGGGTGTCACAAGACTCAAGTCCCTCCACATGTGTTCTTGCTAAAGAAGATGAAGTCAAAGCCTGGCATCAAAAGTTGGGACATTTACATCTGAAGGGAATGAAGAGAATCATATCCACAGAAGCAGTAAGAGGAATCCCTAAGCTCAAAATTGAAGAGGGAAGAGTCTGTGGAGAGTGTCAGATAGGGAAACAGACCAAGATATCGCATCCAAAGCTTCAACAATTCACTACTTCTAAAGATTTGGAACTTCTTCATATGGAATTAATGGGGCCTATGCAGGTGGAAAGTCTAGGTGGGAAGAAATATGCTTATGTTGTTGTAGATGACTATTCCAGGTACACTTGGGTGAACTTCATCAAAGACAAAACAGAAGTGTTTGATGTGTTTAAAGATCTATGTCAAAAACTCCAAAGAGAAAAGGAGAGAAATGTCATAACAATAAGGAGTGGTCATGGGAGAGAGTTTGAAAATAGCAAGTTTGCTGAGTTTTGTTCTGCTGAAGGCATCAGTCATGAGTTCTCTTCTCCCATTACCCCTCAGCAAAATGGAGTAGTTGAAAGGAAGAACAGAACCATTCAAGAATCTGCTAGGGCAATGATTCATGCCAAAAAGCTTCCTTACCATTTCTGGGCTGAAGCTATGAATACTGCCTGTTACATTCACAATAGAGTGACTTTGAGAAGAGGTACTTCAGCTACCTTGTATGAACTATGGAAGGGAAGAAAACCAAGTGTGAAGTACTTTCATGTATTTGGTAGTAAGTGTTATATCCTGACAGATCGTGAACAAAGGAAAAAAATGGATCAAAAAAATGATGAGGGAATCTTTCTGGGATACTCTACAAATAGCAGAGCTTATAGGGTATTCAATTCCAGAACCAAAGTCATGATGGAATCTATAAATGTGGTTGTTGATGACAATGGAATAAAGGAAGTTGCTGAAGTCCTAGATGATGTTGGAACATTTTTTTTTATGATGTATCAACAGAAGCTGAAGACAGAAGTGTAAATCCCAGTCCTGTTGCTGCTGAACCTGATCCTGAACAACCTAACAAGGAACCATCTATCAGAGTGCATAAGGACCATCCAAAAGAGCTTATCAAAGGTGATCCAAACTCAGGAGTTACCACTAGGTCAAGAGAAGTTGTGTCAAATTCTTGCTTTGTATCCAAAATTGAGCCCAAAAATGTGAAAGAAGCCTTGAAAGATGACTTTTGGATTAATGCCATGCAAGAAGAGTTGGGACAATTCAAGAGGAATGAAGTGTGGGAGCTTGTACCAAGGCCTGATGGAATAAATGTGATTGGCACCAAGTGGGTTTACAAGAATAAATCTGATGAACAAGGAGTGGTCACCAGAAATAAGGCTAGACTGGTTGCCCAAGGTTACACTCAGGTAGAAGGAATTGATTTTGATGAGACTTTTGCTCCTGTGGCCAGACTGGAATCTATCAGGCTGCTCTTAGGCGTGGCTTGTAATCTCAAGTTTAAGCTATTTCAGATGGATGTGAAGAGTGCTTTCTTGAATGGGTACTTAAATGAAGAAGTTTATGTAGATCAACCAAAAGGGTTTATTGATCCAACATTTCCTAACCATGTCTACAAACTAAGGAAAGCTCTCTATGGTTTGAAGCAAGCACCAAGAGCTTGGTATGACAAACTTTCTGAATTCTTGGCTGTGAATGGTTATAGAAAAGGGGGAATTGACAAGACCTTGATTGTCAAAGAGGAAGGAGGAAAACTGATGATAGCTCAAATATATGTTGATGACCTAGTATTTGGTGGGATGTCAGATACTATGGTTAAACATTTTGTGAAGCAGAAGCAGTTTGAGTTTGAAATGAGTCTTGTTGGTGAGCTCAGCTATTTTCTGGGTCTACAAGTCAGACAAATGGAAGACTCAATATTTATCTCTCAGAGTAAGTATGCAAAGAACATTGTCAAGAAGTTTGGTCTGGAGAATGCTAATTATAAGAGGACACCTGCTCCTACTCACCTCAAGCTTTCCAAGGATGAACATGGTGTGAGTGTGGATCAAAGCCTATACAGAAGCATGTTTGGCAGCTTACTGTATCTCACAGCCAGCAGACCTGATATCTCCTTTGCTGTAGGAGTTTGTGCCAGATATCAATCTGAACCTAAGGTTAGCCACATGAATCAAGTGAAGAGAATTATGAAATATATGAATGGTACTAGTGACTATGGTATACTATATAGTCATGGACCAGGTACTGAACTGAGTGAATATTGTGATGCTGACTAGGCAGGGAGTGCTTATGATAGAAAAAGTATTTCTGGAGGATGCTTCTTCTTAGGGAACAATCTTATCTCGTGGTTTAGCAAAAAGCAGAACTGCGTGTCTCTCTCTACTGCTGAGGCCGAGTACATAGCAGCAGGAAGTAGTTATTCACAACTGGTTTGGATGAAACAAATGTTAACTAAATACAATGTCAAGCAAGATGTCATGACATTGTACTGTGATAATCTGAGTGCTATCAATATCACCAAGAACCCAATTCAACATAGCAGGACTAAGCATATTAATATCCGTCATCACTTTATAAGAGATCTGGTTGAAGACAAAGTGGTTGTTTTAGAACATGTTGCTACTGAAATGCAGTTAGCTGATATTTTTACAAAGGCTTTAGATGCAAATCAATTTGAAAATTTGAGAAGCAAACTAGGGATTTGCATATATGAGGATTAGTTTTTGGTTGCAGGAAGGTGGTTTGTGGTGCAGTTGTATTATGTGTGTGAGCTTATCTAGTTGGTGAAAGTGACAAAATAAGAATGTTTGGAAACAAACAAGAACATTTTTATTACTGGAAGTACTCAACATTACATTTTTTTTAAATAGAAACTATAAGCTAAGAGGTTTATTGTTTGAGTTAATGAAATTAACCTAATCTTCATCTGCTTCATCATCAGAAGCATGTAGTAACACTGGAGGTTTCTTGATGGTCTTCAGTCTTGTTTCTGTCTTTCTGCCTGTTCTTGTTGCTCCTGTAGAAGATCCTGCTGTTGTCAATTCTTTGGACTACATCTCATTTGGTTTGGTGGTCTTGTTTTTTGGTCGTGCTTCAACTGACCCTTGTGTGCATCATCCTTTTTGTAAGACTGACTCATGATTCTATCCTAGTTCAGTTGTTGTTAAGGACGGCTTGGTATTATAATACAATAGGAGGACATTGTTTGTATGGCCTGACCAGTTAATGTTTTTGATTTTGGAACTTGTTTCTTTGGGAAGCTAGTTGTTTGACCTTGACTCTTGGATGTCAGAACCTTGTGCTTGCTGCTGTTGGTAGGTTCAGAGTTTGTCCAATTGTGGCTAAAAAGGAGGAAAGATAAGCCTAGTTAAGCCTAGTTGAGTGTGGTTGTGATGATAAGCCTAGTTAAGCCTAGTTGAGTGTGGTTGTGCTGTTGTTTTCTGAGTTTCTGGGAGAGGTTATGCTGGTTATGTATGGTTCTTTGCTTAAGGGGGAGTTTGAATTTTGTTTGGTGTTATTGCTGAGTGTTTTATGGTGTACGTCTGCTGCAAGTATCTCTGATGCGTGCTGTGTTGTTTTAGCCAAAATTAGCCAAAGGTGGAGATTGTTAGTTCTGTTATTGGCTGCAATTTTGGTAAAATAATGTGTTGGTTCAAGATGTCATGTCTGATGTCTTAACATGTGCTTCTAACATTCTGCATGTGGTGTGTTGCAGTTTCTATGCATGATGTCAAGACTGATGTCTTAACATCTGTTGACAGAACTTTGTGTTCAGTCTGTTATGTTTTAGGGCTGCGCATTTTTGTTATGTTTGAGAGATTGCAGGCGAAAATCTTAGAGAAGATCTGTTCTGATGCAATCATTTGTGGAGTATATATTGTTATTGTTTTAGGGCGAAAAGATTTGAAGATAAAATCAGTTTTAATTGTGAATCAAATCTGAGAGTTTCAAGGAGTCCAAGCCCAAGAATAAGTTTCTATTTAAAGCAGCCTCAAAGATGAGAGATTGTGTACCGAGTGTCAAGTATTAGGGTTTGTGTTTTCGTCTGTGTATTGTGAGCCATCCCTTCATCTATTTTGATGTTTGAATTGGACTGTTTTAGTTGAGTTGTATGTTGTCCACTCTAAGCTTTTAAGCATGAGTGTTTGTTCTTGATTGAAGCTTTTAAGCAAGATCAAGGTATTGTCGTTGAAGTGTGTCTTCTACTTTGTTATTTTCTGTTTTCATCACTGCTGTAATTGAGGGGGAGTGAGAGGTGTCTCATATCTAAAAGTGTCTTAGGTAGAAGTCTCATTGGGTAGTGATTAAGTGAGTAGATTATTAACGTGTATGTTGATTGTAGAGTCTATGAATTAAGACTACTAATAGTGAATTTCCTCCCTGGCTTGGTAGCCCCCAGACGTAGGTTGTTAGACCGAACTGGGTGAATAATTCTCTGTGTTTATTTATTGCTTTTAAGTGCTGTTCCTTTATTGTCTTGTTCATATAGCAGATATTGATGTTGTGACATCTCACTCGACATCACATATCTGATACCAGAATTTCAATATGGAAACAGCCTAGGCAAACAAATTATCAAGGGATCAACAGGATTTCCCTTACCCTGATAAGTGACTTCAACAAGTTTAGGAATATCGAACGGAGGAACAATAACAGCTACCTCATCTTCTTTATGATTTGCACTAATTTGCAGAATACCATGGTCCATCAAACCTTGGATATCTTCCTTCACTAAAACACATCCTTTCTAATTTTGTTTACACAACTGACAATTGGAATGACCACTTTTGAACAAACCAGCTTGACATAACTTGGCATGCACACCAGCCAATGGAGTATTCACCATATTGACATCAGAAACCACATATCAATCTGGACAAACTTCTACCATATTGACGGAGGATCTACCATGCTCTAGCAAAGGATTAACTTATAAATTCGGCCTGGCTTCTCAGAACTTCAACAAACCATTTTTGACAAGCCTCTAAACTTTAGCTTTCAACAAAAAATAGTTCTCAAGATCATGACCATGTGCTCATTGATGAAAGGCACAATGAACTTTAGATTTTACCACCATTGAAGTGGGTTTGGAACAGGTGGAGGATCTCTAATTTGAATCAACCCCTCAGCAGCAAAATTGGATACAACTTTGTATAAGTCATAGGAATTGGATCAAACTAAGGCCTTCTACGAGCTTGCTGATTGTGATTAGGATGTTGATTTTGTTGTGGCATATAAGTCTGAACAGCAAGAGTCAAACTAACCACTAAAGTGACTGTAGCAATATGAAGTTGTTGATAATATTGTCGAGATCGGTTCCAATTACCTCCATTTATGGGTCTTCTTTGCCTTCCTCCTTGAGATATAACATTAGTATCCCCTTATTTCTTCTTTTGAAAACCATTGCCGTACTTCTTCGTTACAGATGAACTTGCTAAATTGCCCTCTCGGACAACTTCTTCCAATCTGAATCCCATATCCACCATTTTAGTGAAATCACTTGGAGAGCTAACAACCATCTTCTCATAATAGAATGAACTCAAGGTCTTAAGACACATCTTGGCCATTTCCTTCTCTTCCATCGGAGGGGTAATTTGAACAGCAACTTCACGCCATTTCTGTGCATACTCTTTGAACTATTCTTTATCCTTCTGTGACATAGCACAAAACTGGTCACGATCAGGATCCATATCTAAATTATACTTGTATTGACGTATAAACGCTTCTACAAGATCATTGAGAGAACTGGCATGAGCATTGTTCAATCGCATATACCACTTCAAGGTTGCACCAGTCAAACTGTCATGAAAGTAGTGAATCAACAACTTATCATCATTAGTATGAGTAGCCATCTATCGACAATACATAGTTAAGTGACTCTGAGGACATGAGTTACCCTTGTACTTTTCAAAGTCAAGGACCTTGAATTTAACAGGGATCTTGACATTAGGAGTCAAACAAAAATCACGGGTGTTCTTACCAAACAAATCTTTACCCTTCATAGCTTTCAATTCTTTATGCAATTCCTGAAACTAATCTTGGAACTCATCCATTCTCTTGTACACATCCAGATTCTCACTAGGAGCAGTGTGAAAAATAGGGTCATCCACTTGTGGCATAACTTGCACAACTGGAGGAGAAGTGACCATTAGAGGTTAAATAGGAGAAACTTGACTCACCACGTGAGTCTCGGTAGCAGGAACATAATTCTTTGGCACGAAATTGAAAGGCATACCCTAAGGATAACCAGCTGGCATCTGATTCTGACGCAGAGGTCCAACAGGCATAGCAGCTGCAATAGGATTAGTTGTAATCTCTCAAATAATAGTCATTTGAGGTTGAGAAGTAGGTGGAGGCTGATTCTGAGAAGCCACCAAAGATTCGAAAAAAGCAGTCATTCTGTCTATTTCGCTCTCAATGAATTCACTTCTTCACGGAGTTCCCTTTGCTCTTGCTCAACAGTCTCCATCTTTCTTCTTGAATTAGCACGAGTATAAAACTGGTGGGTTAGCTTGTTTTCTATGAAGACAAAGGAAGAACGAATAAGATTCCAACAAAAATGTGGAAAGCAAGACCAAATGATGAACACGATGCTTGAGATGCATATGTAAATGATAGTTTTCAAGGAACTAAGAATTAATCATATCGCAAACATCATACAGAGCAACATATTAATTGAACTTCATTTCATTGATAAATCTGGAAGGATTATAGTATCAGTAAATGATTTCAGGCAATCCTAAACAAAAGCATAAACTAAGGCCTAGGAACTAAGGAAGCCCCGATTGAAGAAGATCTATCTCCATGTTGTAACTTCCTCTTGAGCTTCCTGGTCTAAATTTTAAAAGCAGTCTTCATCTCGACTTTCTCATTCAAGATCTTGTCAACAACACCTTTCCAAGCGCCAAACCTACTCTCTTGATCTAACTTCCTTTTATTTCCATATTGCTCAAGTAACTCATCCTTTTGGCGAAGCAGATCATCTTTCTCCTTCAATTGTCTTTGCAAATCATGAAACTTGCTCTCCCAAGCGTCTCTCTCTTACTTAATCTAAGATAAAGCAACTTGGAGCCTTTCCATATCTTCAGCTAGAACAAGATTGATTGATAAGACTTTAGGGAACATAGGTTCTTCAGGTGGATAAGGAATTTTGATCTGAGCAGCTCTTTCTTGTACCCACTGAGTGTAAGGCTCCAAAGCAACACAATCTCTCAATCCTAGCTTATTCTTCCCTTTTTTGTGAATCCCGCGCCAGGCGTGGACTATCTTTTCCTTCAACCCATTGCTATCAACACCTTCTCAAATGAAGAAAGCTTCCAAAAGAACATTATTTGGTCTATCCTTCATAGCATACCCAAGCAGACGTCGAGCTAGAATCGGGTTGTAGTTAATACCACCTTTTGTACCAAGAAGAGGCACATTAGGGAATTCACAACAACTGTCAATAATTTTCACGCCGTCATAAACTCTAGAATACCAAGTCATATCTGCGTTGGTGCGAGACATAATCCTCTGAGACCACCTCAAACACTTCTTGTTATCCTTGAATAGGCTGGACTGCGGTAAGTGTGAAATAAACCACTTGTAAAGTAAAGGTATGCAACACATACACATTCATCTCTTCTTCTTCGTCCTAAGATGGATAGAATAGTAGGTATCTGCGAGCAAAGTAGGGATTGGATTCCGAATCAGAAAGATGCAGATGGCATTGATATCCACAAAGTTGTCAATGTTAGGGAACAGAACTAGGCCATAGATAAGCAAAACGAGAACAACTTCAAAAGCAACCATACTCCCAGCACTAATAAGAGTAGCAGCCTTCTCCATCAAGAACTTAGCAGGTAGATCCAAATTACCTCCTTTAGTCACAAGATGAGCATCAATCTCTCCTTTCCTCAAGTGCACAGCCTCTCCAATGACACGGGACTTGGGAATCTCCTCTAAACCACTAAACGCTATCTGATCTGATACAGTCAAACGCATGAGATAAGAATACTCCTCCAAAATGGGCGCAAGCTGATAATCAGGGAAAGTGAAACACTCATATACTGAGTCATAGAATTAGACCAGGGTGTTTAGAACTCCATCTTCGGGATCAGTGTTCAACATAGACAAAAGTCTTCCATAACGCTCTTTGAAATCAGAAGGGCAAGCAACCAAAGATCCTACCTTTCTCAACTTTTACAATTTAGGACGCTTTAAACAGAACTAATGAGTATTTCTCCTTCCAGAGTCCATTCTCAAATTGCCTGCGATGTTTGCAAATAGAGTTCCTAAGTTCCTTGAAAACCAGATGAAAAAATGCTCATGAATGCATGAATTCAACAATCACAAACATGGTGGGTTCAAAGGTTCGACGTCACAAGGAAGGATCTAGGTGGACAAAGTAACGACCATCCCACTGGGTATGTTCTATTGCTTTGGATATCACGAACAGTAACCAAGTTCTAAAAAGTTCCTAGAGTCGTAAATACATCTTTTGGATATTATCGGTTTAATGACTTGCTCATAGACCGATAATATTCTCAAGAGAACCTCATCTGAGTGTAGTATCGTGTATCAACAATTCCAAGTCTACACCGAGAAGGTCACCACACTACGTCTTAAAGGCCAAGAGGTTAAAAGGTTCTAAAGGTCTCTCAGAATCACAGATTCCCAGGTCGAAAAAAGTAACGCCATTATAACTACTCGCATGACATCAGTAATTCCAAAGGGGCCTCAACTTAGCGGGGTTCTCATGTCAACCTAAGAAGACCTTTCGCCAGTTAGGTCTCTATAACTATACCACCATCTTAGCTTAAGTGCGCTTAGTCCGGGTAGGGGACTATCCGCATCACACAAAGATCACCAAGCACCCAAAAACAAAAACAACAAATAACAAACAATAATAAAACAACAAATAACAAGCTAGGCTTAACCCTCTTAGGGATGATTCCCCAGTAGAGTTGCCAGCTGTCGCGATGGGAAAAAATTTGAGATTAAACTATTCATTAACTTAACTCAGAAAAGCAAGAGTTGCCACAAAACTTTATTATTTCCAAAGGGAATGTGAAAAGATCGAACAAACCCACAAAAAGCTAAAAAAGATAAAAAGAGAGATCTGGATACAGTGGTTGGTTATACATGGGGAAGGTATTCGCACTCCTGACATCCATTGTAATCAAAGTGAACCACTTGATTATCTATGTTAAAAAAGGCTATTGTTGTTTGTTGGTTGATTTTAAGTGAAAATATATTTGGCATATTCGAGTGGAAAACTCAACTTACTACCCACAAGTATGAGGAAATGGGCATTTGCATCAATCTTGATATGGAGAACTTTTACTTGGATTTTATCAACAAGTACATATCAACATTCAAGTGGAAAATTTTAATAATTTCTCAGCATCTTGTAGAAGTATAGTGGTTTACATCACTGCAAGAATTAGACCAATGTCTAATCTTTCTGAAAATAGGCGCTTAAAGAAAAAGGTGCACAAAGGAACACAAAGAGTTTGATGATGTTTATGTCTTTTAGAGATTTCAAAAGAGTTTAAATATGCTTAAGTGTTTTAACATTTATTGAGAAAAGATTTTCTGGATCACTTGATAAAGTCAAGGTTTATTAAGAAAGAGATGAAGTTTGAAAACAAGAAGTTTTTTGAAATAGAGAGAAGTTTTAAAAATTTAAGAAGTGGAGGAGATGAAGATACTATCCTAAAGAATAAAGTAAATGGTGCCATTATCAGGTAGCCCAAGAGAAAGCCTTTGTGTGTACAAGTGAACTAACCGAAAAAGGTGCACAAAGGAACACAAAGAGTTTGATGATGTTTATGTCTTTTAGAGATTTCAAAAGAGTTTAAATATGCTTAAGTGTTTTAACATTTATTGAGAAAAGATTTTCTGGATCACTTGATAAAGTCAAGGTTTATTAAGAAAGAGATGAAGTTTGAAAACAAGAAGTTTTTTGAAATAGAGAGAAGTTTTAAAAATTTAAGAAGTGGAGGAGATGAAGATACTATCCTAAAGAATAAAGTAAATGGTGCCATTATCAGGTAGCCCAAGAGAAAGCCTTTGTGTGTATAAGTGAACTAACCGCAAGAAGAGCAAGCATTTGACATTGGTCAAAACCAGCATTCCTTTCCCTTTGGATTAAGCCACAAGATAAGCAACTGAGCAGATGAATAATAAGGCATAGAGAAACATCCAAGTCTTGATTTAATGGCCACAGGTATTAGGTGAATCCCAAGGTCTCAGATGGATGGCAAAGTCTCAGAGGGATTGCAAGGTATTAGATAGAAGTACTCCAAGCAAAGGAAACCCTAAGTCTATGTCTAGAGTCCAAAACTCCAAGCAAGGGATATTAACTATAGTCGAAGATTAAATGTTTTTTATGGTTTTGATCATTTTATCATGTTTTTGTATTTTTTTAATAAGATAAAAGAAGAAAGAAAAAGAAAATGACATAAAGTAAGGTGCAAGATGTCGCTCATAGGATTTTCATCCAGGTACAAACGCGAGAGTGGCGCGGAAAAACAGAGTCGCCAGCCGTGTAAATTTATCCAACGAGAGGGAAAGGGAACACCGCATAAACCTGAGGAAGAGGGAAAGGAATGGTCATCGCAACCATAACCTAGGTTCGGGAGTCGGTTACGCGAGGGGAAGGTGCTAGCACCCCACGCGTCCATCGTACTCGATGGGATCCACGCTTGTTGTCTATTCTAAGGGTGAGTTATACTATCATCTAGGGCTGTACTAAACAGGGGAGGGAAAACAAAGACCGACTCGGTAGGACGTCGACGTCCTAGGCCTACGTACCCACTTTGTGCAATGGGGAATTCAGAGTCGACGTAGTTCGGACCAAGTTCTTTTTGTGTTTTTTTATGAGCGACGTTAAGTTCGCGTCCGACAGGTAGGATCGATGCTTGTTTGCGACTCAGACGGAAGGTAACATGCCCTTTTTGAAAATAGCCTTTAGTTTGACAATCCCGAAGGACACAAAAGTTTGAAGTTGGTTTGTATTTTTTAGGACAGAAGTGACTTGAGTTAGTTTATAACTTGCATTTCACCAAAGTCTAGGGCACAGGGGAGAATACTTAACGCATCATCCCAAGACAGGACGCTCGCTAAGCACTTTAGAAAGATGAGAGGAAGCCCCTCATTTCTCATTCCCCACGCTTAAGGCTTGTGCGCAATACACTTTATACTTATTAAGTGTTTTCAAGAAGTTTGAGATGAGAAGAGAGAAGACACAAGGGGTACTCTAAAGGGAACTACGAGTCCTAAAGTTATCATGCATGGGTGACCTACGGTTAGTGAGGTTTGACGACAACCTAAACCTAAAGGAAAAAGATGAGAAAAGGAAAGAGTAAGGGTGACCATGGATACTTATCCATACCCTTAAAGAACTTACCTTAGTCCCTGCATAAAAGGTTAGTATGAAACAAACAAAGGTGATATCAAAGCAAATGAAAACCCAACAATGTCATATAATAGTGACAATAATCCAAACATGAATTAAGAAGTCTAATAAACAACCCCAAGGCAATGGCACAAGTGCCTTTTCAAACAGATAATCAGACAAGATCAAAGATGCGCATATAAGAAAATCTCATGCAAAGAGCCATTAAACAAATAGTAAGACAACTTCTAAAATCACCAAATTAAATATAAAAGTTGCTCAACCAGAGACAAACCAAAAACCAAAAACTCCTGCAAAAAATCAAGGTGTTAGCCATTTACACAATTGGGCAAAGCTCAGGTGAGAAGTAGGGTTCAGTGTGCCAAAGGGAAGGACCAAAATGCAATATGAAATAAATTTAAAAATGAAAGAAAAATATTTTAATGCACTTCAGAATGTTACCTAACAAATGCAAGAAGAACGGATTGAAAATATTTTTTGGATGCAGAGAAATAAAATAAACAAATTTAAGTATGCATGATATGAGAGATGCAAAAAGAAATTAACTAAATAATTGGTTTAGATGATAAAAATAAAATAAAAATAAAAAAAATAAAATTTTTGAAAATTTTATAAAATGATAAATATGTTGCATGAAATTTTTTAGTAATTTTTTAATGTAAAAATCTATTTTTAATAATTAAAAATGAAAAAAATATAATTAAATAAAATATTTAAATTGGATGCGCATAGGGGGTGCATCTAGTAAGAAAAATGCATTGAAAACTTGGAATGGGCTCAGGTGGGGGCGCAGATAGTAAGCCCAACCCAATAATTAATCAGCGAAAATAAAAAAAATAAAAAGGAGTGCATGTGGGCTTTAGTCAGCTGGGTTGACTTATCATCACCATTGGATCAAATCTACGCGTGGCATTCAGTCAACACAAAACAATAGTAATAATGATTAATGGTCCAGATCGCACGGCACATCACGATAATGGTATGCACACACACACGTGATGAGTCAGTACCATGCACACGCCATGTGCCCTGCACATGTTATTTTTATTTGCTGGCAGCGTTGTGGCCACATGATCTATCAGACGGTCCCTGATTAGTCAACTTAAATAAAAGTAAACAAAAAGAAAAGACATAATTGGACGTGCACGATAAGGGCCATGGGGTAATAAACACAGGATTATTAAATTAAAATCAGAAAAAAAATAAAACAAAAAAACATGTGGCAGCGTGGTAGCCCTCGGATCGTGAGAATGAAGGGCCAGGATTATGTCTTCTCCGTTGGACCCCCTCACCGGCCGGAAATCCCCAGGTCGCCGGAGCCGTAGCTCCGGCCGCCCTTTGCTTCACCTGCAATCTTAAAAATACCCAAAAAACACAAAGGGGTACATGTTCTTGACCGGAAAATCGTGAGGATTCCAAATATCCCATCCAAATTTGCAAACAACAAGTGCATAATAAAAAACGAACAAAACAAGGTTAGGGCTCAAAAATTCAAACTCACGATACAAGCAATACACACGTCCAATCTCAACAAAAACTATATCAGGATGATCAACAGACATCACACATCAATATGCATACTTAAAAGGAGAGTTTCGTGATCATGAAAAAAGTGACTAACCTGAGATGGTGCACTCCTAATCCTTGCTTTTAGCTGCGAGTGATGGTTGGTTTTTACTCTCTGGATCACCAGGAAGAGGTTTGTGGAAGAAGTTCTTGAAAAAACCTTGTGAATTGTGAGATTTGTTGAAGAAAAGATTTGGGGTTGCACACTTCAATTCTCCTCCAAATGCACGTGATGAAACCCTAACCAGTGCATGAATGAGTTTAAATAGACTAGGGTTTGTCACTGATAATGAATTGGGCTTGGGTAATTATTTGTTTAATGAGTTTTTGAATAATTTTGGAAAATCACATAATATTAGATACACCTCCTTCCATGCATGGATATCCAACTATTTCATGATGGATCACTTTTATCTGAATTGCTAATCACACCCAAATTGGAATTGGGCCTTGAGATGTATTGGTTAATGAGTTTTCAACATTTTGGCAATTTTGAGTAATGGAAAATAAGTGAAGAATAAACCATGGAATTTATTAATTCTTGGGCCCAAAATAATCCTCAAGGAATGTTATTTGATATTAGAATGTGGCATGAAGCAATGGAATTGATTATAGGTCATTATGCCCAAAGTTGTGAAAATGGAACCATGAAAAACCCTAAAAACCACTTTTCCTTCTTTTGACCATAAGTTGAGTTTCACAAATGATATGGAGACCCACTAGTACTTGTTAGAAAGAGGAGAAAAATATCTTCAACTTTCATGTTGGAGAAAAATTCATTTAAAGCTCCTTTGATGATGAAAAGTCAAGTTGAATGCAGTGCAGGAACTTGCCCAAGAAGGAAACTTTCAAATTATAGGTCATTTCCATATTTAGTAACTTTTGCACCAACTCCCGATTCTTGATAAATGGTATGAAAATTGACCCTTGAAGACCATATGAGGATGTGAGACCTTGAAATCCTTGAAGAGAACCTCAAAATTCCACAGTTGACTTCCCCTCTCACTGTTGACCTTTACCCAATTCACTTGATTCCCAATCCATTGGCCAATTGAAATCCTCCTGGACCAAACTGATGGACAACCTCCCATCCCTAGGTACTTAGGGACCCAAGGAATACCATGGAATCAAGTCTTGCCCAAAAAATTAGAAATAAACTGACTTTATAGCAAACCCTAATCTTGGTACCCTCGGTCTAGGAGGAAATAACACAGTCTCCAATTCCAAATTCCTCTGAATATGATGTGTATCCTCTCCAACAAAGATAAGATATGTCATTTAGTGATGATAAAAACCCAAGGAGCTTGCCCATTGGGGCAATAAACCCAAGAATTTCAAAACCCTAATTTATGCACTGGTTAGGAGAGAGTGATCCACTTGAGATCCCTTGCCACTTGTGAACTCTTGATGATGTGATAGACCAGATAGGACCTTCTTGAACTTCCTCAAGCACCTTGACCCCATGCTAATGATATGCATACATGATAATGCAGAAAAATGAAATGAAATATAAGCCAGTTAGAACTAAAGTAAGGAGGGCAAATTTTGGGGTGTAACAGCTGCCCCTATTCAATCAACTTGGTCCTGAGGGTATGATAGCGATGGCTTTCAGACAATCAGGATACACGGAGATTGAATACCAAAGAACCCAGAAATTTTCAATCCTCCACCAGAGAATTAGCCATAAATGCTGTAATGAAACAAACTCTCCCAGGTTACGTCATCCCTGCTGATAAAGAGAACTGACAAATGAATCTCGAAATATGCCATCCCTACTGATAAAGAGAACTAACGAAAAGAATCTTCAAAAGATTGCCATCTCTACTGATAAAGAGAACTAGCAAAACAAACTGCCATCCCTGCTGATAAATGGAACTGACGAAAAAGAATATTCAAAAGCTTACTATCTCTGCTGATAAAGAGAACTAGCAAAATAAATGCCATCCCTGCTGATAAAGGGAACTGACGGAGAAGGATACCCGAAAGGTTGCTATCTCTGCTGATAAAGAAAACTAGCAAAATGAATGCCATCCCTGCTGACAAAGGGAACTGGCGGAAGAAAATATCCAAAAGATTGCTATCTCTGCTGATAAAGAGAAACTAGCAATATAAATGCCATCCCTGCTGATAAAGGGAAACTGACGAAAGAAAATCTCCAAAAGATTGCTATCTCTGCTGATAAAGAGAACTAGCAATACAAAAGCCATCCCTGCTGATAAAGGGAACTGACGAAGAAAATCTCCAAAAGATTGCTATCTCTGCTGATAAAGAGAACTAGCAATACAAAAGCCATCCCTGCTGATAAAGGGAACTGACGAAGAAAATATCCGAAAGATTGCTATCTCTGCTGATAAAGAGAAACTAGCAAAATAAATGTCATCCCTGCTGATAAAGGGAAACTGACAAAATAAATGCCATCCCTGCTGATAAAGGGAGTTGACGAAAGAAGATATCCAAAAGATTGCTATCTCTGCTGATAAAGAGAAACTAGCAAAATAAATGTCATCCCTGCTGATAAAGGGAAACTGACGAAAGAAAATATCCAAAAGATTGCTATCTCTGCTGATAAAGAGAACTAGCGATACAAAAGCCATCCCTGCTGATAAAGGGAACTGACGAAGAAAATATCCGAAAGATTGCTATCTCTGCTGATAAAGAGAAACTAGCAAAATAAATGTCATCCCTGCTGATAAAGGGAAACTGACAAAATAAATGCCATCCCTGCTGATAAAAGGGAGTTGACGAAAGAAGATATCCAAAAGATTGCTATCTCTGCTGATAAAGAGAAACTAGCAAAATAAATGTCATCCCTGCTGATAAAGGGAAACTGACGAAAGAAAATATCCAAAAGATTGATATCTCTGCTGATAAAGAGAACTAGCAAAACCAATGCCATCCCTGCTGATAAAGGGAGCTGACGAAGAAAGTCTCCAAAAGATTGCTATCTCTGCTGATAAAGAGAACTAGCAACAAACGGCGACTTCACTGGGAATAACGTAAAACAAAACTTCTGGTTTAAGCCAAAATATGTCAAGCAAGAACGGGTTTTCACAAAAGAGAAAGGCCAGACAAACTTCTAACGGACCCATGATCCACAAATAAGATGGCTCCGCTGGGGAAAGGAGAAGTCTAAATAAAAGACTCTGCCGGGGAGCACAAGTATGAGGAACGCATCCTTCCAAAAAATCTCCTGAGTTATGCCATCTCTGCTGGGAAAGAGAACTGGCAAAGGAAGTACCAAACCTGGCTTATGCTTCAAATGCAAATGTTTGAATGGTGGCGTAATGCTCCATACGAAATAGAAATGCTACGCGTTTGAGGATGCAATGCAAATGCTTATGATATGCAAAAAAGGGACCCTCCAGCAAAATAAATGCTGGAGAGAAAGGACTAATTCAGCTGGGGATGACAAAAATAAATTGTCCTCTGAATCCAGGAACTCTGCTGAGAAGGGTCATACAGATCGGCTCTTCGGATCAACAACTTCTGCTGGGGATGAAATCCCGAAAGAACTACCGGGGGCCACTGAAGGTAACGTCGAAAACCTGAGATTTCTCCTCTGCTGGGGGAGTTGAGAATGGACGCCAATAGCGGAACCGGAAGTCTGTTACTGAGGATTGCCAATAACCAATTGGGCTCAGAACCTTCTGGGGGATGCCAACCCATAATACCATCCTGCTTGGGGAAAACAGTACATAATACCATCCTGCTTGGGGATACTGCTGAACTTAGCCTGCTGAAGGGGAGAATGACTTTACTCCCACCTTGCTGGGGATTAGAATATAACGTTGTTGGTGAAAGTACATTTCCTGACTGGATGGGGGAAGTGAGCACCATGATTCTATGGGGAAACAACGTCTTGGTCCGGAGAAAATACTTTCCAAGCCTTCTGCTGGGGGAAGTCTGCTCTGCTGAGGAAAGTGTAATCTCAATGCTGGGGAGAGCAACCTGCTGGGGGGGGGGTACAATCCTGTTGCCCTGCAAGTCAAATAACAACAAAAGAATACCACAACATAACTATCACCGTTAACGCCTAAGTAATTTCTACTGCTTTTCGTTATGCTCCGCAAAGCTCGAAATTTTATATGCAATGTTTATCAAAAATATCGGATGTTTTTTGCAAACAAAACAGTAAAAGTAAAACAAATAATGGAAAGCTCTTTGAGTGAAATGAATATTTTATTGAAGAGTGGCCTGTAAATAGGCATTTACAGTAGGAAGCAATTCCTAAAAAGAGGTAATTACGCAAAAGCAAAAAGAAAATACACATGTCGGCAATGTGGGAACAGATATCCACCATGATTTGACTCAGCTATGACCCATATGTCCTGCTTATCCACAAATGTTTTGACCTTCGAAGAGACTAACTATACTGATTCCTTTCTTTCAGAACTTCCAGGTATCGAGAGTGTTCACAGATCGAACGCAAACCATAGCCTTTCGCTTATAAATCCCTAACTTTTGCCTGGATCGCCCTTTTCGGGTTTTCAATCCATCGGGATACCCATTTTTGCCAAAGTTTCCTTTTCAGGTTTTCAACTTTGCGGGTTTACACGTTTCTTTTTACATTTTATCCCTAACTTTTTCCTGAACCTTTTCCTTTTTTATGGTTCGCCGGGATGCCCCTTTTTTTGCTTGGACTCTCTTTTTATGTCCAGCGGGTCTCTTTTATGCAAAGTATTTTTTGACTACGTCTGCGTTCACAGGGGAGGTAAAATCTTCGCCATCCATAGTTGAAAGTAGTAAGGCTCCACCAGAGAAAACCTTTCTTACCACATACGACCCTTCGTAATTTGGAGTCCATTTACCCCTGTGATCTGTCTGAGGAGGAAGGATCCTTTTCAAAACCAATTCACCTGTCTGAAAACTCCGAGGACGCACTTTCTGGTCAAAGGCGTGCTTCATCATACTCTGATACAACCGACAATGTGAGATGGCTGCCAATCTCTTTTCTTCGATAAGCTTCAACTGATCCAACCTGGAACGCACCCACTCAGCTTCATCAAGCTTCACATCTGCCAGAACTCTCAAGGACGGAATCTCGACCTCTAAGGGTAAAACTGCTTCCATACCATATACCAAAGAGAAAGGGGTTGCCCCAGTTGACGTGCGTACCGAAGTACGATAACCATGTAGGGCATAAGGTAACATCTCATGCCAGTCCTTATATGTTACCACCATCTTCTGTACAATCTTCTTGATATTCTTATTCGCCGCCTCAACAACACCGTTCATCTTCGGACGATATAGAGAAGAATTGTGATGCTCAATCTCGAAACTCTGACATAATTCCTTCATTATCTTGTTGTTCAAATTCGAGCCATTATTAGTGATGATTCTCTCCGGGACCCCATAATGACAGATGATGTCCTTCTTTATAAACCGGGCTACCACTTGCTTGGTGACGTTGGCGTACGAGGCTGCCTCCACCCACTTTGTGAAATAGTCAATGGCAACCAAAATGAAACGATGCCCATTGGAAGCAGTGGGCTCAATATTTCCAATCATATCTATGCCCCACATTGCAAAAGGCCAAGGAGATGACAACACATTCAGAGGCGTAGGCGGCACATGCATCTTATCTGCATAGATCTGGCATCTATGGCACTTTCGAGCGTACTTGAAATAATCAGACTCCATAGTCATCCAGTAATATCCTGCCCTCAACAACTTTCTAGCCATGGTGTGTCCACTGGAATGAGTACCAAAAGAACCCTCGTGAACTTCCTCCATCAATAACCCTGCCTCGTGTTCATCAACACAACGTAGCAAGACCATATCGAAGTTCCTCTTATATAACACATCATCCTTGTTCAGAAAGAAGTTTCCTGCCAACCTTCTCAGAGTCTTCTTATCCTTGGTGGAGGCACCCTCTGGATACTCTTGTCTCTTCAGAAAGACCTTAATATCATGATACCACGGTTTGCCATCAGACACATCTTCAATTACAAACACAAAAGCCGGTCTATCCAGACGCATGATTCTGATCGACGAAGTTTCATTCCAATGGTTCACCTTATACATGGATGCCAATGTCGCCAACGCATCAGTCATCTGATTCTCAGCTCTGGGCACATGATGAAAATCCACCCTATCAAAGAAAGGTAACAACCTTCTGGCATAGTTGTTGTAAGGCACCAAATTCGCCTGACGAGTCTCCCATTCTCCTGTAATTTGATTAACTACCAACGCGGAATCACCATAGACATTGAGGTTCTTAATTCTCAAATCAATTGCCTCCTCTAACCCCATGATGCATGCTTCATACTCTGCCTCGTTGATGGTACACACGAATGCTAACCGGGCAGTGAAAGGTATATGAGAACCCTTTGGGGTCGTAATGATTGCCCCAATTCCATTGCCATATGAGTTGACATCCCCATCAAAGATCATCTTCCACTGAGACCCAATCTCTGGTCCTTCGTCAGGCAGAGGTTCTTCACAATCTTTCATTTTTCAGAAACATAACATACTCGTTCGGAAACTCAAACTTCATTGGCTGATAATCCTCGACCGGCTGTTCAGCAAGGTATTCTGACATGACACTTCCCTTAATGGCCTTATGAGAAACATACTGAATATCGTACTCTGTTAAAACCATCTGCCAACGGGCTATCCTTCCAGAAAGTGCTTCTCAAACACGTACTTAATCAGATCCATCTTCGAAATCAACAAGGTTGTCTGATTTAACATATACTGCCTTAGGCGCTTGGCTGCCCAAGCGAGTGTACAACATGTCTTTTCCAGCATAGAGTATCTTGATTCGCAATCAGTGAACTTCTTACTCAGGTAGTAAATGGCGTGCTCTTTCCTACCTGTCTCGTCGTGTTGACCGAGCACACAACCCATCGAATTCTCAAGAACTGTATGGTACATAATCAACGGTCTCCCAGACACCGGTGGCATAAGGACTGAAGGTTCCTGCAAATACGTCTTTATCCTTTCGAACGCCTCTCGACAATTTTCATTCCACCTGACCTCCTGATCTTTCCTTAACAACTTGAAAATTGGTTCACATGTGGCTGTCAGATGAGAGATAAACCTGGAAATGTAATTCAACCTCCCCAAGAAACCACGAACCTCTTTCTCTGTTCTTGGCTCAGGCATCTCCTGTATGGCTCTTATCTTTGCAGGATCAACCTTTATACCCCTTTCACTAACAATGAATCCCAGCAATTTACCAGACCTCACGCCGAAAGTGCACTTGTTCGAATTCAATCTCAACCTGAACTTCCTCAACCTTTCAAACAGCTTTTGGAGGTTTACCAAGTGTTCTTCCTCTATCTGTGACTTCGCAATCATGTCATCAACATAGACTTTAATCTCCTTGTGAATCATATCATGAAAGAGAGTCACCATCGCCCGCTGATAGGTTGCCCCAGAATTCTTCAATCCAAAGGGCATTACCTTGTAGCAAAATGTTCCCCACGGTGTTATGAATGTAGTTTTTTCCATGTCCTCTGGGGCCATTTTGATTTGGTTATACCCAGAGAAACCATCCATGAAGGAAAACACAGAATATTGAGCAGTATTGTCCACTAACACGTCAATGTGGGAGAGCGGGAAATCATCCTTCGGGCTCGCCCTATTCAAATCTCGGTAATCCACACACATCGTGACCTTCCCATCCTTCTTAGGTACAGGTACAATATTAGCAACCCACGGAGGATAACTTGTCACAGCCAGAAATCCGGCGTCCAACTATTTTTGAACTTCCTCCTTGATCTTGACAGCCATATCTGGTTTCATCCTTCTCAATTTCTGTTTGACTGGAGTACAACCCTCTTTAAGCGGCAGCCGGTGTGAAACAATGTCAGTGTCAAGCCCAGGCATGTCTTGGTAAGACCAGGCGAAGATATCTACATACTCGCGAAGCAACTCAATCAATCTTCCCTTAACGGTGTCTTCCAGGGTAGCCCCAACCTTTACTTCTCGTTTATCATCCTCGGTTCCCAGATTAACAGTCTCAACCTCCTCCTGATGAGGTAGAATAACCCTTTCCTCTTGTTTCAGTAACCTGGCTAATTCTTCTGGTAAGTCACAGTCTTCGTCAGTCTCTTCTTCGGCTTGATAGATAGGATTGTCGAAGTCATATCGAGCCATAGCTAAATCCTGGGTGGAATCTGAACAAAGGAACCTGCATGATGGATGTTTTATGTTTATTATGAGTGCAACAAACAAGAAAACACATTGCCATTTTGATGTGCGTTAATGCAAAAAGTAAAAACAGAAAGACAGGGATCAAAATATTTGAATGAAAAACGTCCTTTATTGATGATAAAAATAGCAAATAAAACATCCAAGCCCTACAAATAAATATCACTACGTCTTGGGCAGAACGTAGGACTCAACATAACAGAAAAAAAAAGTAAATTACTCCGGGCGCGTCACTTGGATAACTTTCTCGGAGGACCAGTTGCCTAAACTCTGACTAGGAATGCAGGGACGGATCCATTCATCCATGTCACAATCACTATCTCCTTCATCCTCAATAGCATTGACTCTGTCGAAGAAAACACCGACACTGGTGAAACGGACTAGACCATAGAACTTGGGAGGCTCTTCAGAACTCCTAGGTGGCTTGTAACCCAATCCGTGGGTATCCTACTTTTTTTGAACATCAATAACACTGCCCCACTTCTGAGAACCACCAGCTTCAACTATAGCACACGCCTCTTTGAAAGAGGACATTGGAATCTCTGGTTGTCTGACGACTGCAGGTTGGGCAACCACCTCAGGCTGATTGACTGCCTTTGGGGATTCCTCGGGAATCTTCACAGCTTCAAAGGCTTGGCACAAAGTTTCCTATATCTCACCATCTACCTCTACATACTTGAAGGTCGATAGGTGACTCACCATGATATCTTCTTCACCACAAACAGTCACAACGTGGCCATCCACCATATACTTCAACTTCTGGTGCAGCGTAGAAGTTACTGCCCCAGCACCATGGATCCATGGGCGGCCCAACAAACAACTATAGGCAGGCTGAATATCCATTATGTAAAAGGTGGGGTTGAAAATCTCAGGACCCACCTTGATCGGCAGAACTAACTCTCCAAAGACTGACCTCTTGGAGCCATCAAAAGCACGTACCACCAAGTCACTTGGTGTACAAATCAACCCACGAGTATCCAACTTCATCAAAGCCTTCTTTGGTAACACATTCAAAGATGACCCAGTTTCAACTAACACATGTGACCTTAAAGAACCACGGCATTCCACTAAAATATGCAGAGCATTGTTGTGATTCCTCCCAGCCGAAGTCAGATCTAAATCGGTGAAACCCAAACCATTACCAGCATTCACATGAGCCACAACCCCTTCTAACTGATTGACGGATATTTCCTGTGGTACATAAGCCATATTCAGAACCTTCAGCAATGCATTTCGGTGTGCCTCGGAGCACAACAGTAAGGACAGAATGGAAATCTTCGATGGAGTTTGGTGAAGCTGGTCAACAATCTTGTAATCACTTTTTTTTATCAACCTCATAAACTCTTCTACGTCTTCTGAGAAAGTATCACCCACTGGCTTTGTCATAGAATTATTTGCTTCCTGCCTCTGTGCAGACTCATCCATCATCTGTTTACCTTTGTCTTGTCTTGAACTACCAGCTTGATTCTCAGACGAAATAAAGACTCTACCACTCCTAGTGATAGCCCCTGCTTCAACAAGATTTCCAACCCCTGTATTCACAACTGATGTGTCTTCCAATTCCTGCTTCTTACCATTAACAAACACCTCGGCCCCATAGTTCCATGGGATGGCCTTGGTAGTCTCATATGGGACTGGTCCAGGAACAGTGATAGTGACTGGTGCTGGTCTCGCCGGCACTGATATAGTTATTATCTTGAATGGAATTATTATCGTGGCAACATCAATCTCTCTGTCAGTAACATTACTCTGCTTGCAACCTCTGTCAAACTGTAATACCCCTTCGTTGATCATTCTCTGAATACCTGCTTTCAATAACTCACGACCGCCTGGCTGCGACACACATCCTACACAACCTTCATCACAACCGGGAAATACCCCTCCCTTCAATAGTCTTTCCTGCACCACACCCAAGGGAGTTTGGACTTCGCTCACATCTGAAATCAAACTCAAGCCTTCACAGTCTTTAATAATAGCATTGACCTTCGGCCCACCGTGATTCGGCATCGGGTTCTGATTCACATTTGGAACATCATTGGAGAAATTGATGGCTTTGGAATCCACCAAATCTTGAACCTTATGCTTAAAAGCTTTACAGTTCTCAGTATGATGTCCGGGTGCCCCAGAATGAAACTCACAATGGGCGTTGGCGTCATAGCCGGGAGGTGGATTACCAGTAGGTGGAGCCAATATTCTCGTCTAAATTAACTGCAGTTTTAACAAGTGCTGGAATAATTGAGAGTAGGACATAGGTGGAGTGTCAAAATGCCTATCCCGCCTATTCTGAGGTTGTGATCGGTAAGGAGCCTGATTTTGTTGTTGAGACACTGCTGGCTGCTGAGGTGCTGCTGGGATGGTTACAGAAGCCACCTGCTGATTATAGTTCTGATGAGGTCCATCTCTACTACGATATGATGACACAGAGTTTGTATCTCCCTCCTTCTTCTTATAACCACTGGCATAAGGCTTCTTACTTCCTCCAGATGAGGACCCATCACCGCCTGATATTTTCCCTGCATTAATTCCACTTTCTACCATCTCTCCTACCAAGATCAAATCAGCAAAATTTCCAGTCATACACGGTACCAGCTTTTCATAGTAATGACCCTGCAAGGTGGCCATAAACATAGTTATCATTTCACTCTCCAACATGGGAGGCTGAACCCTAGCTGCCAGTTCACGCCACCTCTGAGCGTACTCCTTGAAACTCTCATTATTCTTCTATGACAAATTCTGTAGCCGTGTTCTGTTCGGAGCCATGTCAGTGTTATATTGGTAGTGTCTAATGAATGCCCCTGCCAGATCTCTCCAAGTACGCACATCCTTCCTCTCTAGTTGCATGTACCACTCCAGGGATGCCCCAGATAGGCTATCCTGGAAGCAGTGCATCATCAGCTTCTCATTCTTCGCATGCGCAGCCATTTTGCTTGCGTATGCCCTCACATGGGTCCTTGGACAAGACATACCATTATACTTCTCGAAAGTGGGAGTCTAAAACTTGTGTGGAATAACAACGCCTGGAACCAGTCCCAAATCCTCTAGATCCATTCCCACAGAATCCTGATTCACAACACCCATTAGCTGTTCCTCAATCAACCTGATTCTCTGATCATTGTCAATCTGGGGTCCAGCATCCCCACCTGGCAGAGAAAATACATCATCTTGAACATCATCATACTGACGGCCATGAACTGCGCCAGCACCATTACCACCTCCCCCAGCATTTTCAGCTCCGCCCGGAGGAATCACAACACCAGAAACAGGAATACCTCCGCCAGTAGGGCCATTCTGACCATTATTACCAGTAACACCAGTATGGAGTCCTCCATGAAGGACACCGTCATCATCAACCCTCGCAATCAGTGGCTGAACGAGAGTCCTCAACTGCTCTTGTCCCTGAGCAACCCCTTGCATTAATTCCATGAATTGGTTCATGCGAGTCCGCATCTCAATGATCTCATTCTGTAGCTGATCCATGAGTATCTTCTGATTCTGTCTAGTAGGATACCGGTGAAAGTGCTGATCTGCAATTCTGAGATGAGAACAAGATAAGAATACCGTAGATAAACACCTGTCATGCAGAATGATTATGCAAAATGATTATGAATATGCAAATGCAAATGAACATGTTTGAATATTAGCAGGGCGATCCACCCCTTGATTCCAGTTTAATAACAAGATAGAACATAACTTCTGCTCATATATTAAGATAACCAGAGGAAAACCAAATGTCAACAATCACGAATCCAAGATAACAAATCTGAACACATAAATCATAGAGGTCCCAACCAACAAGCCTGGTGGTGATCCAAATACAATAAAAGAGAAAAGAAAACTATGGCATATCATCAAAATCCACAAGTGTCAATCCCCCCCATCCACTATGCTTTCTGCTCCAGTCTTGAATTTCCTTGAACATCTTTTTGGTGTCGGGATGCTTTGGTCTCTGAATTAGCTCTTGAATGAGGACGTCTCTTCTATGTATGATCCCTTCCAAGTATCGGCAATGCAACTCCCAAGCGTCTTCTCCAGAAGCACCATCCATGCTAGGACCCTCATGTCTAGGTTTCTTCACTTCAGCTTGGACTTTTAGTTCTTCTATGGAGGCTATGGCTTCATTGAGTCGACCCTCGACTGCTTGTCTCTTGAATATCCCTGATAAGATCTCAGCGTCTTTTTTCTTGAGCGTCAACGTCAATTGGTCAATCTTAGCTAGATAACCGTCTTCCTTTCTCTTATTCTCGGCCATTGCAGTTTCTCGGTGTTCATCGAACCTGTGAATTTTCAACAAAGCCTTGTCTAATTCCTCCTTCTTGGACTCGAGAACCTTACTGATACCATCCAAAGCTTCTTTCATCCTTTTTCTAGATGCGACCATGTCAGCTAGCTCTTTTTCCGCTTTAACAAGAAGCTCTATTTTCAACTTGGCGGTATAAACAACTTCACCCCGCTCATGCTTTAACTGATAGATTTCCCTTAGTAGCTCTCTGTTTTCTTCTCGCAGCTTTTCCTTTTCAGCCCATAACCTGTCAAACTTCTCTATCTCAACTGTGGTAGGAGGCTCGATCATCAAAGGATACAAAGGTGGTTCCACCGGGAAGGGAAGAAGCTCCTCTTCTGCTCTCTTCTTAATCCACTCTTTATAGGAAGGAAAAGCCCGGTTATTACATTTCCCGAACGAAGTTTTACCCTTCTTGGTCACCCGTTTCCAAGCATTCACAATCTTCCTCATCATCTCTTGATCCTCGGTACCATTGAAGAATAAGGACTCTCTGATATCCCTCTCTTCAGGTGGACCCCTCAAAGGATAACCAAACTGCCTGATAACAAGGGAAGGATTATAGTTGATTCCACCTTTCCTCCCTATCAAGGGTACATTAGGGAATTCTCCTCACTTGTAAATAATCTCCATTCCTAGCAAGTCATGATTGATCCAAACAATGTTGTCAACAATCAAGCCCATAACCCTCTTTGACCACTTCAGAGAATCTTCCATATCAACGAAAGCGCCAGATTCGGGGAGACGACTCAGAAACCAAGTAGCTAAGAGTGGTGCACAACAACTCACAGTTTTTCCACGCCTATTCTCATTCTTATAGTGAACTGAATGGTACACATCACCTAGTAAGGTAGGTATAGGATTCTTTGAAATAAAGATTCTGACGGCATGCATATCCACCAGATCAGGAATATTCGGAAATAGGACGATCCCATAGATGCACATAGCCAGAATAACTTGGAAAGTAGTCCAATTCTTCTCTTTGACATGTATGCAAGCTTGATTAAACAAGAACTTCAATAGGAAACCCTTAACTCCTTGTTTTTCTTCAATATTACTGTTCAGAACGGATTCACTAATATGAAGAGCAGCAGCCATTTCTTTTACCCCGGGGTGTTCTTCAGAAAAGAAAACTATATCATGCCTGATGGGGATTCCCAAAATAAATGAGAACTCCTCCAACGTTGGGGCTAAGATATAGTCCGGGAAAGTGAAGCAACGCAAAGACAGATCGTAGAATTGAAGAAGCGTATGAATAACATCCTTCTCATACTTGGAAATATTATAAACAAACTTCAAAAGTCTCCCATACCCTCCACTGAACTCTGTACGAACTCCGGGACCAGCCATATTAATCAATTTGTGAATCAATGTCAAAGTCGGATCTGGGAACGAATAGGCAATAGTCTTCTTTCTCTGGACATCCATGCTGAAGTAACCTCAGAAAACCGGAATCAAGAGTAAGATGCCAGCCCTGAAAAATGTCAAACATGTTAGAATGCAAGAAAATGACATGCTCATGCAAACATGGGATCAAGGTGACACTGCTGGATGTGCTGTGCTGTTAACTGAACGAGAACCACAACCCAGAAAACCAGAATTCCGAACCACTGAGATAACTAGGAACCCCAATAATCAGACATTGATGAGAAATCCAGAAAAATAGGGTAGGTTGAAGGTTTCGGTTACCTGCAAACCTGCAAACGCCCATTCCTCTCACGTGTGGGTACTAGGATGTTCAATATCCCGGGCTCTCAGGTCGAGAAATGATGATACGTTCACCATTTCTGGTTTGGAATCATCATTAATCGAGGAGGCCTCAACTGATTCTCCAAAGTGGAAGGTCCTCAGCTTTGGCACTGAGGTCAAGAAACAATAGTACATTCATCCCTCGGGGTACAGTACTATCATCAATCGAGGAGTGCCTCCACTGATTCTCTTCAAAAGATAGGGGCTATCCTATGCGAGTTCCAAAGTGGGCCCTCGGGTGCGAATGGGTTTGCCACAGGACGTGGTCTGCCACTGTCACCACTAAAGAGGGATGTTTCCACTAAGGTCCTCGATGATCGGTCACCAGAGTCGACAACTCTCTAGATCAACACCCCAACATGCGCAAGACACACATGTTAGAATGCGTCCCAAGATAGCCTCGTCTGGTTGTGAATTTCGTGAACACACAAACGTTCCAAGCGGGCACGTAGGTCCCACTACTTTCGACTCTAGTCCTAGGGTGTACTCAAGCCTGGGTATTGGGCTTATCTCTCAGACCCACCCAACCTGCAAAACAAAAACAGACAGGGCAACACAGCAGTACGACAGTAATAGAAAATGAAATGCCATGCAGAAAATGCGGTAAAAATAAAATACAACAAATAAAGCAAAACAAAAAACAAAAACACCCAACGAGAACAAAGACAAGCAAGCGCTAGGATTGACTATCTTAGGGATGGACCAGCACAGGTCAACCAGTTTCCCCAGCAGAGTCGCCAGCTGTCGCTCCCAGGGTTTTCATCCAGGTACAAACGCGAGAGTGGCGCGGAAAAACAGAGTCACCAACCGTATAAATTTATCCCACGAGAGGGAAAAGGAACACCGCATAAACCTGAGGAAGAGGGAAAGGAATGGTCATCGCAACCATAACCTGGGTTCGGGAGTCGGTTACGCGAGGGGAAGGTGCTAGCACCCCACGCGTCCATCGTACTCGATGGGATCCACGCTTGTTGTCTATTCTAAGGGTGAGTTATACTATCATCTAGGGCTGTACTAAACGGGGGAGGGAAAACAAAGACCGACTCGGTAGGACGTCGACGTCCTAGGCCTACGTACCCCCTTTGTGCAATGGGGAATTCAGAGTCGACGTAGTTCGGACCAAGTTCTTTTTGTGTTTTTTTATGAGCGACGTTAAGTTCGCGTCCGGCAGTTAGGGTCGATGCCTGTTTGCGACTCAGACAGAAGGTAACGTGCCCTTTTTGAAAATAGCCTTTAGTTTGACAATCCCGAAGGACAAAAAAGTTTGAAGTTGGTTTGTATTTTTTAGGACAGAAGTGACTTGAGTTAGTTTATAACTTGCATTGCACCAAAGTCTAGGGCACAGGGGCGAATACTTAACGCATCGTCCCAAGACAGGACGCTGGCTAAACACTCTAGAAAGATGAGAGGAAGCCCCTCATTTCTCATTCCCCACGCTTAAGGCTTGTGCGCAATACACTTTATACTTATTAAGTGTTTTCAAGAAGTTTGAGATGAGAAGAGAGAAGACACAAGGGGTACTCTAAAGGGAACTACGAGTCCTAAAGTTATCATGCATGGGTGACCTACGGTTAGTGAGGTTTGACGACAACCTAAACCTAAAGGAAAAAGATGAGAAAAGGAAAGAGTAAGGGTGACCATGGATACTTATCCATACCCTTAAAGAACTTACCTTAGTCCTTACATAAAAGGTTAGTATGAAACAGACACAGGTGATATCAAAGCAAATAAAAACCAAACAATGGCATATAATAGTGACAACAATCCAAACATGAATTAAGAAGTCAAATAAACAACCCCAAGGCAATGGCACAAGTGCCTTTTCAAACAGATAATCAGACAAGATCAAAGATGCGCATATAAGAAAATCTCATGCAAAGAGCCATTAAACAAATAGTAAGACAACTTCTAAAATCACCAAATTAAATATAAAAGTTGCTCAACCAGAGACAAACCAAAAACCAAAAACTCCTGTAAAAAATCAAGATGTTAGCCATTTACACAATTGGACAAAGCTCAGGTGAGAAGTAGGGTTCAGTGTGCCAAAGGGAAGGACCAAAATGCAATATGAAATAAATTTAAAAATGAAAGAAAAATATTTTAATGCACTCAACAATGTTACCTAACAAATGCAAGAAGAACGGATTGAAAATATTTTATGGATGCAGAGAAATAAAATAAACAAATTTAAGTATGCATGATATGAGTGATGCAAAAAGAAATGAACTAAATAATTAGTTTAGATGATAAAAATAAAAAAATAAAATTTGTGAAAATTTTATAAAATGATAAATATGATGCATGAAATTTTTTAGTAATTTTTTAATGTAAAAATCTATTTTTAATCATTAAAAATGAAAACAATATAATTAAATAAAATATTTAAATTGGATGCGCATGGGGGGTGCATCTAGTAAGAAAAATGCATTGAAAACTTGGAATGGGCTCAGGTGGGGGCGCAGATAGTAAGCCCAACCCAATAATTAATCAGCGAAAATAAAAAAAATAAAAAGGAGTGCATGTGGGCTTTAGTCAGCTGGGTTGATTTACCATCACCATTGGATCAAATCTACGCGTGGCATTCAGTCAACACAAAACAATAGTAATAATGATTAATGGTCCAGATCGCACGACACATCACGATAATGGTACGCACACACACACGTGATGAGTCAGTACCATGCACACCCCATGTGCCCTACACATGTTATTTTTATTTGCTGGCAGCGGTGTGGCCACATGATCTATCAGACGGTCCCTGATTAGTCAACTTAAATAAAAGTAAACAAAAAGAAAAGACATAATTGGACGTGCACGGTAAGGGCCATGGGGTAATAAACACAGGATTATTAAATTATAATCAGAAAAAAAATAAAACAAAAAAACATGTGGCAGCGTGGTAGCCCTCGGATCGTGAGAATGAAGGGCCAGGATTATGTCTTCTCCGTTGGACCCCCTCACCGGCCGGAAATCCCCAGGTCGCCGGAGCCCTAGCTGCGGCCGCCCCTTGCTTCACCTGCAATCTTAAAAATACCCAAAAAACATAAAGGGGTACATGTTCTTGACCGGAAAATCGTGAGGATTCCAAATATCCCATCCAAATTTGCAAACAACAAGTGCATAATAAAAAACGAACAAAACAAGGTTAGGGCTCAAAAATTCAAACTCACGATACAAGCAATACACACGTCCAATCTCAACAAAAACTATATCAAGATGATCAGTAGACATCACACATCAATATGCATACTTAAAAGGAGAGTTTCGTGATCATGAAAAAAGTGACTAACCTGAGATGGTGCACTCCTAATCCTTGCTTTTAGCTGCGAGTGATGGTTGGTTTTTACTCTCTGGATCACCAGGAAGAGGTTTGTGGAAGAAGTTCTTGAAAAAACCTTGTGAATTGTGAGATTTGTTGAAGAAAAGATTTGGGGTTGCACACTTCAATTCTCCTCCAAATGCACGTGATTAAACCCTAACCAGTGCATGAATGGGTTTAAATAGACTAGGGTTTGTCACTGATAATGAATTGGGCTTGGGTAATTATTTGTTTAATGAGTTTTTGAATAATTTTGGAAAATCACATAATATTAGATACACCTCCTTCCATGCATGGATATCCAACTATTTCATGATGGATCACTTATATCTGAATTGCTAATCACACCCAAATTGGAATTGGGCCTTGAGATGTATTGGTTAATGAGTTTTCAACATTTTGGCAATTTTGAGTAATGGAAAATAAGTGAAGAATAAACCATGGAATTTATTAATTCTTGGGCCCAAAATAATCCTCAAGGAATGTTATTTGATATTAGAATGTGGCATGAAGCAATGGAATTGATTATAGGTCATTATGCCCAAAGTTGTGAAAATGGAACCATGAAAAACCCTAAAAACCACTTTGCCTTCTTTTGACCATAAGTTGAGTTTCACAAATGATATGGAGACCCACTAGTACTTGTTAGAAAGAGGAGAAAAATATCTTCAACTTTCATGTTGGAGAAAAATTCATTTTAAGCTCCTTTGATGATGAAAAGTCAAGTTGAATGCAGTGCAGGAACTTGCCCAAGAAGGAAACTTTCAAATTATAGGTCATTTCCATATTTAGTAACTTTTGCACCAACTCCTGATTCTTGATAAATGGTATGAAAATTGACCCTTGAAGACCATATGAGGATGTGAGACCTTGAAATCCTTGAAGAGAACCTCAAAATTCCACAGTTGACTTCCCCTCTCACTGTTGACCTTTACCCAATTCACCTGATTCCCAATCCATTGGCCAATTGAAATCCTCCTGGACCAAACTGATGGACAACCTCCCATCCCTAGGTACTTAGGGACCCAAGGAATACCATGGAATCAAGTCTTGCCCAAAAAATTAGAAATAAACTGACTTTATAGCAAACCCTAATCTTGGTACCCTCGGTCTAGGAGGAAATAGCACAGTCTCCAATTCCAACTTCCTCTGAATATGATGTGTATCCTCTCCAACAAAGATAAGATATGTCATTTAGTGATGATAAAAACCCAAGGAGCTTGCCCATTGGGGCAATAAACCCAAGAATTTCAAAACCCTAATTTATGCACTGGTTAGGAGAGAGTGATCCACTTGAGATCCCTTGCCACTTGTGAACTCTTGATGATGTGATAAACCAGATAGGACCTTCTTGAACTGCCTCAAGCACCTTGACCCCATGCTAATGATATGCATACATGATAATGCAGAAAAATGAAATGAAACATAAGCCAGTTAGAACTAAAGTAAGGAGGGCAAATTTTGGGGTGCAACACAAGAATGATAAACAGAAATACAGTAAATTTCGGAAAGTAAATTATGAGAAGTAAACTGCGGAAAAATAAAAGCAAGAAATAAAGTTAGATGTTATAAGTTAGTTGTTAGTGGTTAATGATCAAATGATTGATTTATCAAATCGGGACCAATTTGGCTCTATGTTAAGCAATCGTAAGTGAACTTATATAGAAGTCGCACCTATCTAAGGCCGGTCAATAACAAACTTTGTGTTAAACCGGCTAGAGAAATGATACAAAAATCATTATCCTAAAGCTATGTCACACAAAAAAGAAAAATATGAAGCAAAGAGAACATTATCATCTTTAATCAAGAGTTTCAATGATCAACCAAGGGAAACCTATCATAGCTGAAAGTGTCAAGAATAATCTAATGATTTCTAGATTTTCATCAACCAAAAATAAAAAAAAAGTAAAAAAAAAATTAATAAAAAATGAATCAAGGAATATTGAACAAAAGAAATTAGAATAAACTACTAAAAAAACAAATATAAGAAATTTAAAAACAAAGGAAAAACAATTTAAAAAAAGAGAAAAAGAAATAGAATGAAGGGAGGGTGCACATGTGATGTGAGTGGTGTGGAAAGACTGCCATGGCTCAAGGTCCACCCAAAACATGAAGGATTAAAGTGTAATAAGATAAAACAGCCTCAACATCTTCCAATCCCAATTCACGCTTCCCTTCTTCCTCTCTCTTTTCGCAGCTCTCTCTCTCTCTCTCTCTCTCTCTCTCTCTCTCTCTCTCCTCTCTCCCTCTCTCTCTCTCTCTCTCTCTCTCTCTCTCTCTCTCTCATCCGTGTCGCTGAAAAAAATAGGTAGTTCTGTGAACATACAACAACAAGCTGAATCTCCATGACAAAAGAATTGAAAAGCTTGAATGAAGAATAGTTGTATGTGATCAAAAGAAATGTAATTCTCAATCTCAATTATTACAATGGAAAGCACCACTATATATAGCTAAGGCAAGTTGGTTAAAACCTAACTAACTCTTCTCAACTACCTCTAACTAACTTCTAAGGTTAGTTATCACAAAGAGAAAGTAGAAATTACATAGCATTGTTATTGTTACATTGTTTATTATCTTCATTATCATTTACAGCCCCCCTCAAGCTGGAATGAATATCAATCATTCCAAGCTTGGCTTGTAATGTATTAAAAGGACCAGGTTGGAGAGACTTGGTAAAGATGTCCACAACTTGCTCCTTAGAAGTGACAGGCATGAGATGAACAACTCCATCTAGAACTTTCTCACGTACAACATGACAATCAATCTCTATGTGTTTTGTGCGCTCATGAAACACAGGATTGGCAGCTATATGCATGGCAGATTTGTTATCACAATAGATGATGATGGGCATTGGATGATTGATGTGAAAATCATGAAGAATATTGAGAAGCCAAACCCATTCACAAGTAGCTTAAGCAAGAGCACGATACTCAGCTTCAAATGAAGATCTGGAAATGACTGGCTGCTTCTTGCTTTTCCAACTAATGAGTGAAGTGCCAAGGAAATAACAGATGCCAGAAGTAGATCTTCGTGTATCCGGGCAAGCCCCCTAATCTGAATCTGAAAAACCTTTGAGACATAAAGAGGAATTAGATTGAAATAGGAGTCCTTGGCCTGGATTGTTTTTGAGATACTTCAGAACATGTAGACCAGCTAACATATGTTTATCTGTTGGAGCAGCAAGAAATTGACTTAACTTGCTGACAGCATATGCAATTTCAGGTCTGGTATGTGTGAGATACAATAAACGACCAATAAGTCTTCTGTAGGGAGTAGGATCAGATATAGGTGTGCCATAGGTTTTGTGGAGTTGAAGATGAGGTTGCATAGGGGTGGAACATGGTTTGGCACCAAGAAGACCAACATCAGAAATCAAATCAAGAGTGTATTTTCTTTGACATAAAGAAATGCTATGAGTGCTGCGAGCCACTTCAAAGCCTAGGAAGTATTTGAGAACTCCCAAGTCTTTGATGCTGAATTTATCATCCAAAGAAGATTTGATTTGTAAAATTTCATGAGAATCAGTGCCTCCAACTACTAAATCATCAACATAGACCAGAATCATAGTGAAACCTTGAGAATAATACTTAGTGAAAAGTGAGTAATCTGCTTTGGATTGAAGATAACCTGATGCAATAAGAGTGTCAGTGAGTTTTGTGTTCCATTGTCTGCTAGCCTGCTTCAGACCATAAAGAGATCTTTGTAATTTGCAGACAAGATTTGGAGTAGGCAAAATGAGACCAGGTGGAGGTTTCATGTAGACTTCCTCATTAAGATCACCATGGAGGAAAGCTGTGTTAACATCAAGTTGGAACAAAGGCCAATTGTGAATAGCAGCAATAGCTAAGCAAACTCTAACAGTAGTCATTTTAACAAATGGACTGAAAGTGTCAGTGTAATCTAGTCCTTCAGTTTGAGTGAACCCCTTTGCAACAAGTCGTGCCTTGTACCTCTCAATAGTACCATTAGCATGCATTTTTAATTTAAAAACCCACCTGCAGCCAATGGCTTTCTTGTTTGAAGGTAAGGGCACAAGATCCCATGTATTAGTTTTAACCAGAGCCTGCAGTTCAACATTGATAGCATTTCTCCAATTCTCATCACAAATAGCATGCTCATAGGATGTAGGTTCAGGGTTGGCATACAAGTTTAACATGTAATGTTTATGAGAAGATGAAAAGGAATCATAGGATATAGAAGATGAAATAGGATACTTACAGGTGGATGAAGATGAGGCCACAGCTGAGTCAGGATGGTGAATCAGATTACAATGATAATCTCTTAGATAATTAGGAGGATGTACCTGTCTATTGGATCTTCTTACAGGTATGGGCTCACAATTAATAGAAGGAAGATGATTGGTTTCATTGGTAGGAGAATGTGTAGTTGTCAGAGGTTGAATGAGATTGGGATCTATAGAATGAGAACTGTTCTCAGTATGACCATTGTCAACTGAATGATTAGACGTAGGATGGGGAACTGAATTAGGCAGAAACATATAGTCAAACAAATCATCCAGGTGTGTAGTAGTGTGTGAAGAGGATGAAGACAGAGGAAGATTATGTTGATATGGAATGTGAGATTCAAAGAAAACAACATCTCTAGAAATAAAAAGTTCCTTATTATGTAGATCAAACAAAATGTGTCCTTTGACACCAGGTTTATGACCTAGGTTAATGCACTTTCTAGATCTTGAATCTAATTTCTTTCTATTGGATTTTAGAGTGGCTGCATAGCACAAAGAGCCAAAAACTTTCAGGTTGGTCATATCAGGTAAAATGTTGTAAAGAACTTGGTAAGGTGACTTGTGTTTTAAGAAAAGTGTGGGAAGTCTATTTATGATATGAACAACATAACTCACTGCATGAGCCCAAAATAATGAAGGCAAATGAGCTTGAAATAAAAGGGCTCTAGTGATGCCTAAGATATGTTGATGTTTTCTTTCAACAATACCATTTTGTTGAGGTGTGGCCACACAAGATGTTTGGTGGATGATACCTAATTGATTGTAAAAGTCAAGCATAAAAAATTCATTGCCATTATCTGATCTAATGCATTTTACATGGCATTTGAATTGAGTTTTGACTAATGCTACAAAGGACTTGATATGAGAAGTGGTTTCAGATTTTAGTCTCATAAGGTATAACCATGTAAATCTACTCTTATCATCAACTATGGTTAAAAAATACCTATAGCCCATCATGGATGGTATGGCCAATGGACCCCAAATATCCATATGTAATATGTCAAATGTGGATTGGGAAACATGAGAACTAGGAGAAAAAGGCAATCTTTTCTGTTTTGCATAAAAACATACATCACAAGGCATTTTGATATTGACGGGTTTAATGAAAAGAAAATCTTTATTGAGTTCAATCAGTTTTGTATTAGAAGCATGTCCCAATCTAATATGCCATAGGCTACATTCAGGATAATGACTATTTGACTGATTAACAGAAGAATTGATACAATGTATGGGAGGAGTCTTAGGTAATGTAACTGAAGGATAGGTCAAAAGATATAATCCACTATGTAACTCAGTTGTGCCAATCATCTTCAGAGAAGACTTGTCCTGTACAGTACATGAATTATCATTAAAAACAAGTTTGCAATTGAATAATATGGTTAATTTTGGGACAGAAATGAGATTAAAAGCAAAAAGAGGCAAATAAAGAACATCAGTGATGTAAAAATTGCTGCCAAAATGAATAGTGCCTGAAAGGTTAGTGGTGACAAGAATGCCATTTGGGAGTTTGAGGGTGATGGGCTTAATTTGCTTAAGACACTGAAAATACTCACGAGTAAAACAAACATGATCAGTGGCTCCTGTATCTAATATGAATGATGCAGGATGAAATGAATTTGGGATAGTGCAGATAATACCTGATCCAAGATCAGTTTGAGAAGTTAACTGGTTAATGCTATGAGGTTGCAACTGTGATGATCCTTGAAGTAAGGCTAGCAATGCTTGATGCTGCTCTGGTGTAAAAGCCAAACCATGAGATGCTGGTGCACTTGCTTCAGTATCTTCCCCTAATGAGTTTTCAGGTCTATCAGATGCAGTATTGCATTGATTGATTGCACCTTCGTGCTTACAATGAGGAGGATAACCATGCTTTTTGAAACAAGTGTCAATGGTGTGATTAGTCATACCACAATGTGTGCAAACACGATTGTTTCTGCCTCCCACCAGAAGATCTACCTCCTCTAATGCTGCCTCTACCACGCATATTGGAATGTGATTTAGACTGAGTATCATGATTGGTCTGGTACTGATTAGAAGATGGGGTGACCAAAATCTTGGACTCATCAATGGGAAGATTAGCTTGTCTTTCTTGTTGAACAAGCAAGGAATATACTTTGCAAATGCTAGGGAGAGAATCCATAAGCATTATTTGTAACCTAATGGCAGAGTATTGATCATTCAGCCCTTTCAAGAAACGAATTACTTAATCACTAGCTTTGTAAGCACGAATCTTGGTAATGGCAAGACAAGTAGTATCACATTCACATTCAGGAATTGGTCTAAAATTATCTAGTTCTTGCCATAAGATCTTCAGTTTTGTGTAATAAGAAGAAACAGAAGTATCACCTTGTTTCAGTGTGCAGATTTCTTCTTGGATATCTGAAATTCGAAAGACATCGCCTTGATAAAATCGCTCCTTGAGCTCATTCCACATATCAGCATCATTGTCCATCCAAAGAATGCTTTGAGCAATTTCAACTTCTACAGCATTCTTGATCCAAGACATGATCATGGTGTTACATCTATCCCAAGCGATGGAATTTGGATCAAGATCAGAGGGTCGTGGTAAAACACCATTAGTGAAATGCAACTTGTTCTTAGAACGTAGAGCCATGGTCATGGAGCGCGACCAAGAGTGATAATTGTTATTGGAAAGTAATGGTGTAACCAGAATTAAAGCAGGATTTTCATTGGGATGCATGAAATAAGGGTTTAGGATATCAGTTTGATAACCTTTATTGTTGTTTCTTGAAGAAGATTCACCATGATCGTTGCTATTAGAGCTTGAAGACGACATGGTGAGAAACAACAATGTTGCAGAAAAGAATAGAAAGAAGAACAAAATGGATCGAGAGAAGAAGAAGAAGAAGAAGATTGAGAAAGAATGGAGCGGAAAGCAAACTCACAGGCCTATGATACCATGTGAACATACAACAACAAGCTGAATCTCCATGACAAAAGAATTGAAAAGCTTGAATGAAGAATAGTTGTATGTGATCAAAAGAAATTTAATTCTCAATCTCAATTATTACAATGGAAATCACCACTATATATAGCTAAGGCAAGTTGGTTAAAACCTAACTAACTCTTCTCAACTACCTCTAACTAACTTCTAAAGTAAGTTAGCACAAAGAGAAAGTAGAAATTACATAGCATTGTTATTGTTACATTGTTTATTATCTTCATTATCATTTACAAGTTCCGCCGCACCAACACGCCTCACGGCGGAGACTACAACACCAAACAAACTCTCACGTGTCTCTGCTTCTCTCAAATCTTGAACTAAATCCAAATAGTCAACCGAATCGGGACTTCCAACACGAAAAGTGAACTTGAAGATTGATGTGTGAGTTGATGAATTGATGAAAGCAGTCGCGTCTGCGTGAGTTTTGCTGGACTTATTCGTTACTTCTGCTGTTGAATTCGTTCGTGAGGCTTGCATTTCTTGGATTCATCTTGTTGATGTTGAGAATTATTGTGATTCCGAGTTGGATTTGAGCTGCGAATGGTTGTTGTGTTGCTGATGATGTAGTTGAATTATCCAAGCTTGTTAATGAACTTGTCGAATTGAATTCACAAATTATGTGATAAAGTTGTTGAATTGTTGGTATGCTTGTGAATTTGTAGGATTTTGTAGTAGTGAGGATGATGTTGTTGTGCGTATTGTTGATGTTGGTTGTATGTGTGTTTGGATTGGTGAAGGATCAATGAAGTTGAAGTTTATTAAAAGTTTGAAAATGAATTGTGATTGAGGTTTTTGCAGCACTTTGTTGGCTCTCCAAAGCTCGATGGAATTGTGAGAATTGCTTCTTATTTAAAGAATATTTGAAGTGAGAATTTGGCATCTTGAATTTGAAGTTTGCTTTACTAGCTTCCTGCATTTGGTTCTTTTCATGTCGCGTTTTAGTATTGGCTTGGCCGCGTTTTGGCTTCATCAAATAGCAACTTCAGCTTGTTTTTTTTTCCTTCTTGGATGCCTTGGCCGCGTGCTTCTCATGGGCTTGTTGCTCTTTTTCGTTTGCAAATTTTTTTGTAATTTTGGTAATGGGCCTACTCGTATGCATTGCTGAATTTTGTATGGAAATGGCCTTGCAATTTGTAATTGGACTTGGACTTTGAATTGTAATTTGAATTGGTTTTTTCCTTGCATCTCATTTGGACTTTGGCCATGTAATTTGAATTTACGCTTGGGTCTAGTTTTATTATTTGCACCTCCACATATATTTGAATCTTGCTTGAAACTTTGCCCATGATGATTACTTAATGTTATACCCCAAATTTTACCCCTTAGATGTCATGACTTTCTTGCACTTGCATTAAGAATCAATCATCTATGCATTGTTAACTAACCATCATATTTTGCTAGTTTGTTCTTCTATGTGAAAGCTAGGGTTTTGCACAAGAAAGTGGGCAAGATCAATAAGCCAAATTCTCATACATTTCAAGGTCTCCTAAGGCACATCCTGGCTCAATATATCCATCCCAAATGTTCACTAGGTGGTTAAGGGAGATGTTTGAATTCATCTGGACAAGAACGTCAACTGAGGCTCCAAAAGCTCAATCTTAGGTCTTGAGGGATAATCATGAAATTTTCAAATCATATTCCATGATCTCATGTGATTGGATCAAGAGAAATCAAAGAGAAACCATAAAATCAGGAGTTGTGGAATTAGGGTTTTGACCTGACGAATTACAAAGGAATCTTGGTGTGATCAGTCAATACCTTGATTGGTTCATCAACCAATTGAGCTTACATACATGCAAGAGGCCTTATTCATCAAGAAATCAAGTGTGTTTGCCTCCCATCACAAGTGCAATGAGTCTCAAGTTCATCTGGCCCCAAATTAGGGTTTTGTCAGGAAAAGTCAACCATGTCTTTGACTTTTTGGTCAAGGCATGATCCCAAGTCTTGGAACATGATTCCATATGTTCATATGCATCCTTGGAGGCCATCTATTGGTATTTGGGAAGTTTGAGAAAGCAAGATCACAAAGGATCACCCAGTTGAATTCCTGAGGAAATTAGGGTTTTATCTAAAAAGTCAAACATTAACTTTTGAGGTTTTTGGTCCAAGATGAAGTATTCAAGTCATATTCCATCAAGACATGTTTGATCTTTGAATTAGAGCATTAGAAATTAAGATTTAAGAGGTTTCTTGCAAAAAGGGCAAAGTTTGGTTTTCGAAATTTTTTTAAGTGTGGAAGAATCTAGTTTTTGTGTGAACTTTGAAGAGTCATAACTTTCAAACCACATATCCATTTTTTGTAGTCCAAAGCTCAATTTGAAGCTCTCAACATGAACTTTAAAATGTATTAGAGGGTCATTCTCCAAAAGAGGCTTAGTTTTTAAGTTATGAGGCTGGGAAGTTCAAATCAAGTTAGGACTTGGTGAAATTTCACCATTTTTGCCCTAGTTTGCAGCCAACTTTAGCCACCTTTTTCATTATAATCCCTTTAGATTCAGGACTTGGTGCAATTCTTCATTTTCTCAGAAGATTGCACGAATTTGGGAGCATTATCCAACAAATTTGAGCTTTATCCACTTGATCTTGTTATTTATGGCATAAAGGCTTGACTTCCATTTTGGAAAAGGTGAATTTATGCACAAAGTCAGCTTCTTGAGCCTCCAAACTGGTCCTTCTGCACCAGAACCTTGCTTTGCATCATGATAAAGTGTCTGAGCCTCCTAACAACTCTATAAAGGTCAGTACCACACATTGGAACCATGAAGCATCTTGGCAAACTCCACTTGCATTTCAACTAAAGTGCAACTAAACCAAAACCAAATCAGTTGCATTGCTGCAATCTGATCTTCCCCTCCCTCTTGCCTATAAATAGAGTATCCCAACACACTTCAAACACACAACAAAACCTGAGAAAAACACTCAAGAAAAGACTAAAACCAGCCTCTTGCATTCATCCCCCCTTTGTGAACCAAAAACCTCCCATTTGCACAAACACTTCCATACTCAGTTCCAGCCATCAAACCTTCAAACAAATCATTCACACAAACTATAAAACATCCATTGAACCTGTTCAAACTCTCACCACCATCAAAAACCTCTCAAATCAGAAAGTCAACTCTCAAACCCAAGAAAGGTTGACTTTCTGTATCTTTCAAGACCAGACCTTGTTACTTCCACTTCCATCCATTCCACCACTTCAAATACCTTCCATAAAACATGTTTGAGGTGTTCTAAACTTGATTCACCAAATGTAACACTATTTACCCTAAGTTCACTTTTGGCAACTTTGGTCATTTGTGCAAGAAGGAGGCATACAACAGTCCAACCAATTTCTGTGGTTTTCAAGCACTTAGAAAGGATCAAGAAGGTGTATAGGAGCTGACCAGGTCATCAATCTCTTGCTGGAACATCTATTGTGAAAACTACAAGTTAGAGCTTCAAGAGGTATGTGATTTCCAATTTGACTTTTAGAAGCATGTTGATTTTAGATGTACACTGAGCATGGATAGTTTAAGTTTGATGTTTATGACATGTTTGATCCCCTGAATGTTGCTTAGCATGTTTGTTTTTTACTGTACCATAGAATTTGCAAGAATGAGTTTACCTTAGGATCACTATCGTGTTTTAAGATAGAGACACTTTTAGAAAAAACCAACTGGACCATTGGATTCCTGGTGAAAAATCACACAATTTTGGTCTTTACAATTTCCATTTTCATGGAGTTTAGAGGGAGTTAGAGTTTCTTTTTCAACTGGTCTTTTCTAGGTCACAAACCATGTCAAACCTTTGCTATGGCGCCATTCTGGGCCCATGAACTTGTTTTCCTATATTATTAATCACGTTTAGTTTTAGTAATGTATGTATTAGCCACCCCAATGGCACTACCCTTGCCCGGCCTTGCCTTCTGAACCTCTTATCCTTTGTTCGATCCTGGTATCAACCCTTTTGGCCAGCGCGCATATTTTTCTGAGGGTTTCATGTTACTTTCATATTTATTTTGACAAAGGAGTATATTATACAAGTCCATCAACCAACGCAGCTGGTTAAGTGTTTTAGTTACAATACCAAGGGCGTGGGTTCAACTCCCATTTGGACCCTCCACATTATATTTTTATCACTTGGTTTTTTTGTTTCTTTCACAAACTTCATCAGTTTATAACTTCCTCATACTTTAGAGTTTTCAATCCATTCTTTTTGCATTAGTCTCCTCTTGTTACCTATTTTATCTTGACATAAAAAACTCCAAAAATATTTACTTTTAAGGCTTTGGTTCATATAAACGATTAGGTTTTTTTAGGATTTATTAAAGGAGAGTTTTGACTTTGGGTTGTACCATTTAGTTTCCCTTACATTTTTAGGGCTTGTACAAGCTTGTCTTAACATGCTTAGAGCCTTAACTTGAGCTTGCACATTTGTATAGTTTAATTTAGGTATTCTTTTAAGTGTATATGTTTACATATTATGACTTATGATCTTTTATCATCCCTATGAGGTTTTAGATAGGCCTTTACCTTTAATTAGGACTCCCTCATCATGTATATATAACCTCTATGTATATACAAACCATCAACTTAGGTTATATACTGTGCATATGTGTTTAGATTTCCCTTTCATAAAAATGGACTTTAGAATAACATAAGTGATACTTTCCCTTTACATAAAGATTAGGTCAAGGACATTCCCCATGATTAGGTCATCACCTATTTGATTAAGATGTCTAGACTTGTATCATGTTCCCTTTAGGTATTTACCTTGTTCATTAATGAGTGATCCTTGTGTGTTAACATAATACTTGTATAATTTCTTAAGTGTTTGCCTTGAATGTCATCACATTCACCATCATCATCCATGTATTATATCCATGTGTTTATTACCATCTTTAAATTCACGTATGGATATTCTTGTTATCTTTATTAAGTTACCCCCTTAAGTGAGGCTAGCTTGTTAGCTCCTCTCCCTAACCCTCTTTGTTCCCCTCCTTCCAAAGGAAAGTCTCTCTATTAACTTTAATGTCATAGATAGCTAATTACCTCTTGGCCTCATTAGAGCCATCCCTTTCCCCTTGACCTAGCTAGTTTTCTTACCCCTTTTATAAGCACTATCATTATAGTTGCTTACTTCCCCCTTTGCCCTCATTAGAGCCACTTACCTTACAACTTAGGATTCACCTAGAGTTCTTCAACTCTATGTGAGCATCATCATGATGTTCCAATCCCCTTTGGCCTTATTAGAGCCACTCACCTCTCTCCGCCTAGAATTAGGATAGAGTTCTTCAACTCTATGTGATTCTCATCATCATGAGTATTCACCTCTCTTTTGACTTTGAGAGTTCTTAACTCTATGAGAGTATTGTCATACCCCAAATTTTGACCACCAAGATTTCCCATCATTGTGAGGATCATTACCTCAATATGGATGTGTGTCATACCCCAAATTTTGACCACTAAGATTTCCCATCATTGTGAAAACCATCATCACAATATGGATGTACCTTTGTGCCTCATCAATCTCCTCAAGGAATTGTTGAACATTCCCTACAATCACATATTAGGGTTTTAACCTCTCTCAGGGTACTTAGACAAATGATCAATCAAGAAATGACATGATCTTCAACTTGTCTAACCTCCCAAACACCCATAAAGGATCAAGAGGACTCCCACGTCAAGAATCAAGCACAAGGCTGCAGCATTCCAAGTGGATTAAGCCTCAAGATCGCTAGTGTCACCAAATTATGGTTTTGGTCGACCAAGGCCTCCAGCTGGGAATTTTCCTCTGGGCATGAGCCAACACTTCAAAGCACAACTTAAGATGCTCCAAGGGACATCATGAACCCAATCATCAAGTCAATTTAGCCTCAGGGGATGTATTCATAAAATATCTGGAATTAGGGTTTCTTGACCTAATTCACCCATAAGTTGACTTTTGGGACAAAACATGAGCCAAGACCTCAAGACATTATTTGAGGGTCTTTAATAAACTACATTGATTCATTTTCAACAATGGATTGATCCAAGAAGCTTGATTCACAAGTTTCAAGTTCATCAGAACCACAGTTAGGGTTTCGCGAGAAAAGTCAACTGTACCTTTGACTTTTGACCAGGACATGCTCCCAAACCTTGGGACATGATTCAATACACCCTATGGCACCTATCAAATTAGTACATCAAGTTTTATTTAGGTAAAGGACTTGATTTCATAGAGGATCGCACAGTTTGGAATTCATCTGATAAAAAGTCAACTGTGCCCAAAAGTCAAAGTTTAACTTTTTTATTTTTTGATCAATTATGGTCCTCTAACCCTAAAATGATGTTAATGTGTGATTAGAATCATCATTGATCAAGAAAAATCAAGAAAATTGGGATAACTTGTAAAAGGGGTAACCATAAAAAACTTAGAAATTTTCTAAGTTATGGAACAAAGTGGCTAGGGTACAAACTTCCAAGGATCATAACTTGAGATCCAAGCAACCATTTGGGCTGATCCAAAGATGGATTTGTAGCTATCATGGCATACTTTAAAAGTGTCAACTACATCTCATTCTAATTCATCATGGATTTTGAGTTATGGTTGGATCAAAATGGCTGAAAACAAGAAATATCACTTTTTCCAACACTTAGTGAAATTTTCACTAAGTCAGAATCTGTTTCACTTTTTCCAAAATGTAAGGGCATTTTTCACTTGGATACAAAAAGTGTCAAGACAAACTATGATCACACATATTTTGTATCATATGAGAGCTTTCCAAAATGGCCAAGAACCCCATGAAATTCCATTTGAGCTAAGAGTTATGACAGTGGCAATTTGCCTTGTTGCAACTGTCATACTAGGCAGATTTGTGCATTTTGCTCGATTTAAGCAATTTGTGCAAATGACGAACAAGTTTATCCATCTGAACACCTCAGGGAGAGAACAAGGATGGACAAACACTGACCCATAAGCCTCCCAAGTCTTTGGAACTAAAAATAGCATGCCAAACCTAAAAAACCTAAAGAGGGAACAAGCCTCCAATTTTGTTTTGGAGCATTCAATGGATGCACCAAGGTTACATGAACTGAGCCATTTCCAACTGAATGAGTCAAGGCTGATCTCTGAACTAGGGAACCAAAGGCCTGTGCTGTAACCTCTAGTCAATGGCTAGAGGAGACATGTATTCCTATTGATCAACATTTGCCAAACCTCTACAGCAGTTGCCATTCACTATTGCAGCCAAAACAAACTTGCTCTATTATAAATAGAGCTCATTTGTGCTCAGTTTAAGTACACCAAAACCATCAAACTGATGCTTTCCTCAAAATCTCTTTTTTCACTCTAAAATTGCCTTCCAAAGCAAGTCACTATCGGGTTTTGAGTTTGAGAGCCATTCCAACCAAACCAATCACACACACACATACCTCATAAACATCATATAGAAGTGATGCAAACACTTAAACCACAACTGGAACACTGATTTCTCAGAATCACCAGCCAATTGCATAAGGTTTGAACCAAGTTTTAGTTGAGGTGCCATGAAGTGATCCAGCCATTTCCAATAAAGTCCAGGTATTCAAAAACACTCCATATGGTGTAGGGAAGCTGTTCAGATCATCAAAACTCATCTGTAACACCTCCAACTCAAAAATAACTTTGCCCTTGCTGTCACGACCTTCAAGTAAGCCTAAACTTGGCCATCTCTTAATCTAAGCATATTTCCTCGCACAATACTTTTGCCAAATGTTCATAATCATGCATAGAATGTTTCCCCTTAATTAATTGCTTTGTTTGAATCGTGTATCAAAATTCTCAGCCTTCATGCAGAATTTAGGGTTCTTGAGGTTTTGTATTGATTTCTTATTCCATGCTTAAAATAAATGAAATTAAAGACCATAGACATGATCGTGAGGTGAAAACGAGTAGATTGATATGTGGATTGTGTGATTTCATCAAGTATTCAGTGAGATTGGTGAGAAAATGCAAATCTGCAGAAACAGAGGGGTGGCGCGTGTTCTTGGCGCCATTTTTTGAATATTTGAATATTTGAATTTTGTGATTTTATTTAATTGATTCAAAAATTAATTTCTCTCTGAGTTTTAATGATTTTGAGTTGATTCTTTTTTTAATAATTCACCAAAATGTTAAAATATTTTATTTTGCCAAAAATTCCCAAAAATATTATTTATTTCATATACTTGATTTTTTTGAAAAGAATTAATCTTTTATTTGTTTTTAACATTTAAAATATTTTTTCCTCCTTGATTTTCTAAATTTAATTGGTTTCCAATAATTTTGTGGATATAAACATGATTTTTCAAACATTAATCCAAGTTCACAACTTGTTTTTCACAACATGTTTCATAATTTTGATCATTTTAATTAAATTCTTATTTAATTAAAATGCATTTTGAAATTAAATTAGGGTTTTGATTGATTCCACCCTCATCAAATCTTTTTCAAACACTCATGGGCATCTAATAGAGTGTAAGACCCAATCCTTTTTGAAACCAAAATATTTTGGGCCTCAGTTATTGTATAAGACCCACTGCGATTTCAAAAATCTCGGCGCAATCGCCATTTCAAAACGAGAATCATCTGAGCCTACCCTCGTGTTTTAAGTCCCATTTATTTTCTTTAAATAACTATTTGGGCCTCTTGAGAGAGTGTAAGTCCCATCCTTTCATAAAGGAAAACCATTTTGGGCCTCAGTGTATTGTATAAGTCCCGATACCGTCAAAAAAGTTTGACACGATCGTTGCCCTTTTTAAACAAAAACCTTGGGCCTCTCCTTGAGATGTAAGCCCCATCTCTTGTATAAAAAATAAATCTTTGGGCCCCTCCTTGAGCTATAAGCCCCCATCCCCTTGTACATAAAAACCTTTTGGGCCTCAGATATTGTATAAGTCCCTCTGTATGATCTTCAAAACAACGGTGCGATCATCGTTAAAACTTGGGCCTCTCCTTGAGCTGTAAGCCCCAACAATCTTTTCAAAGCACTTTCTCCTTTGATTTTGAATTAAAATATATGTTGTCATCAAAACTTTCTTTAATTTCTTTGTTGAACAACTAACCAAACAACATGGAAGCTCTATAACGGGTAAGTGTTTATTCGCTTTCATTTACCGCTTTCATATATATATAACTGTATTGTGGGGATGTTTCACTGTAAGTCTTATTTCACATCCTTTTATATTCTTGTCACATATCCACTGTGTAATACTAGTATAGTTATTTAGAGTTTTCCCCGGCAACTACATCTAGCACTAGGTAAAGCCATGTTGGTCACTCTTAAATACAAACAAAACTAGATCCCCCGTAGGATTCCAGATACAGTCTTCCCTTCTCTTGGGGTTAAACAATATGGAACAAAGAGAAAGACAGTATTCTCGGTGAACCTTTTCTCAGACTATCACCCTTAGAAATTGTCAAAGAAACTCTAACTCCCTAGAGATGATCTTTTCTCTGTGAATGACATCTTTTGAGTTTCATCCAAATTCTCAAACTTTCCTGGAATGATCTCTTCTCTGTGAATTGCATTTCTTGAACTTCTCATGGTTTGGGGACCCACACGCTTCCTAAAAGCATCCCCGCCTCCTCTTGGGCATTGTACAAGGACCCTTCAGCTTCTTAGAAGTTCTCATGCCTTCTCTTGGGCTTAATACAAGGACCCGGATAATCTCTTAAAGGTTTAAGATAGAACCTAGTCATCCTTTGCTAGAACAGTCATTCCAGTGTCAAAACTCTGACCATTTTAGGGTTAATACTCATCCCTTAATGCCCGTGCCTCCTCTTGGGCATTGTACAAAAGATAAAACTCTAGACTTGGACAGTCTAAACCTCTTGAGTCTCAAAGACGTTCTCAAATTCCTTTCAAACATAGGAAAAAAACACCGATCACTCTGGATCAATCCCCAGCAGAAACCCAGTCTCTCTCATGAGAGTTCCCCACACTTGGACCCGCTTCAGGATAAATAATCCTCAGTAGTAAGTCAGCCTCCTCTTGGGCTTTGTACAAATGATTCTCCCAAGCAGAGCTAACCTTTTCAGACTCTCTTGTTGAGCCAACCTTTTAGCCTCAATCTCAGGCTTAGTACGAGACAGCAAATCACTCTCTTGTTGAGTATAAAAGACTCTCTTGTTGAGTCAATCTCCTTTTAGCCTCACTCTCGGGCTTCATACGAGACAGAAAAACACTCTCTTGTTAAGTATAAAATACTCTCTTGTTGAGTCAATCTCCATTTAGCCTCACGCTCGGGCTTCGTACGAGACAAAAAAACACTCTCTTGTTGAGTATAAAAGACTCTCTTGGTGAGTCCGTCTCCTTTTAGCCTCAATCTCGGGCTTCGTATGAGACATCAAATCACTCTCTTGTTGAGTATAAAAGACTCTCTTATTGAGTCAATCAACCTTCAGACTCTCTTGTTGAGTCAATCACCTGTTCAAGCACTCTCTTGTTGAGTCAAACCATTCCAGCCTCCATCTTGGGCTTTATACAAGATACATTCTCCCCAACGGAGTCAAAATCCCTTTTAGCCTCAATCTAGGGTGTTGTACAAGACATAAAGAACATTTTCCCCGGAAAAGTCAAACTTCTAGCCTCCTCTTAGGCTTTGAATAAAGAAAACCCCGATTGAGTCAATCAACCTTTTAGCATCAAATTTGTGCCTTGCTCACAGCATACAAACATCAACAACTCCTCTTTAGAGATGACAAATTCTCTCTCATCCAAAACCCTTTAGCTTCACATCTTGGGCTTTGAACAAGATACAAATCACCTTTAGCTTCATGTCTTGGGCTTTGAACAAGACACCAAAACATCTCTTTCCTCCCATAGAATAGGAGGAACTACGGTCGCTCTAATTTCCCTATTTCGGGAATACGTAGGCATACGATTGCAAAATCTTAGCGAGCATACTAATCAAAAAACCCAAAATCCTGTACCTTCATACATCCATCAAAAGCATCAGACCTAACACCTTACCAAAAACCTAGCAAATAGTCTAGACACTGTTTTTAAGCAAATAACCTAAGACAGACCCCCCCTTTTGATAGCATCTGTAAATCAACAGTTTTGACTGTTTAACCTCAGTATGCAAGCAGGGTTAATTGGAGACATCTATTTCCATTCCTTAATCAGCTTCACTTGATAAAAAATGAATCGAACTGTAGTACCAAAGTGATAGTGATTTGAAACCACACAAATCGCGCTACAATGTGCCATCATGCCTCATCAATTTCCTCAAGGATTGTTGAGCTTTCACTACAACCAAGAATTAGGATTTTGAGCCCTCTCAGAGCACTTAGACAAAAGATCAATCAAGAAATTACATGATCTTCAACTTGTCTAACCTCTCAAACACCCATAAAGGATCAAGAGGTCTCCCATATCAAGAATCAAGCACAAGGTTGCAACATTCCAAGTGGATCAAGCCTCGATATCGCCAGTGTCACCAGATTAAGATTTTGGTCGACCAAGGCCTCCAGATGAAATTTTTCCTCTGGGAATGAGCCAATGCTTCAAAGCATAACCCAAGGTATTCCAAGGAACCTCATGAACCTAATCATTACGTCAATTTAACCTCAGGGGATGCATTTACCAAAAATCAGGAATTAGGGTTTCTTGACCTAATTCACCCCTAAGTTGACTTTTGGAGCAAAGCATGAGCCAAAACCTAAAGACATGATTTAAGGGCTTCAAACACACTACATTGATCCATTTATAACAATGGATTGATCTAAGAAGTATGATTCACAAGTTTCAATTTCATCTGGACCACAATTAGGGTTTTGAAGAAAAAGTCAACTGTACTTTTGACTTTTGATCAAGACATGCTCCCAAACCTTGGGACATGATTCAATACACCCTATAACACCTATGGAACCCATCCATTAGGTTTGAATTAGGTCAAGAACTTGATTTCTCAAAGGATCGCACAGTTTGGATTTCATCTGACAAAAAGTCAACTGTGCACAAAATCAAGTTTGACTTTTTGGAATTTTTCACAAATATGGTTCCCCTAAGTCAAAAACAAATGTTAATGTATGATATTGATCATCATTCATTAAGAAAAATCAAGAAAAATGAGGTTTCTTGCAAAAGGGGCAACCATGAGAAACCAAATTTTTTCTAAGTTATGGATCAAAAGTGGTTTTGTACCAACTTTGCAAGGTCATAACTCCTAAACCACAAGGCCGTTTTCTCCCATTCAAAGCTCAAATGAAAGTCCATCTGACATACTTCAAATATGTCAACTACAAGAAATTCCAAATCTCCATGGATTTTGAGTTATGGATGGAGAAAAATCACTAAAACATGAAAATACCACTTTTTCCAACACTTAGTGAAAATCAGCCTAAGTTAAAAACAGTCCAAAATCCAAAATGTAGAAGCATTTTTCACTAGGATCCAAGGGGATTCAGAACCATATGTAAACATCAAAGTTGAAGTATGTTATCCCAGCTTTCCAAAGAGTACAAGAACACTCAAAGATTCCATGTGAGCAAGGAGATATGATCCTCCCAAGTTGCCCTACTGCAACTGTCTTCAAGACAGATTTTGAGACCTTTTCTTGCACCACACGATTTCCACTTACAAGTTTGTCATCTTGCTAACTTTGTCATCTTCTCAAATCAACGAGGATCAGATTGAATAATATCAAACTTGCAAAATTAGGCCAAGATTCTTCAAAGTTCATCCTTTGGCATGATGAGTCTTTGAACAAAGACTTGGAATTCAAAGTGCATTTATGTGCAATAGTGCATATTCAACAAAGCTGATCTTCTTAGTCAAGATTCATGCTTAAACAATATTAAAAACATCCGAGGAATGTGGAATTGGTCAAAACATATCCTTGTTGCTTGGAGGGGCCAATTTTCCTTGCATAAGAAGAAATGCCACCAAGCCAAAGCCATTGAATGTGATCTGATCTTGCAGCTATTCACTATTTCTCCAAGACAAAACTTGATCACCTATAAATAGAGGTCACATTGCCTCATTCTGATCACACCAAAACAATACTACACTTGTTTTCACTCTCTTCTTGCTCTTGCTCCAAATTTTCACATTTTTCAAAAGTGAGAATCATGAATTTCAAAACCAGAGCAATTCCACATAAACCAATGATGCAACCACCTCACCTACATCATATGTAAGTGATCCAAGCACTAAAACAACATATGTAACATCAGAATCACAAAGTGGTACCCCATTTGCAGAAAATCCACAGACTGCTGCGAAAGGGTTTGAGCTGATTAAACCAAAGGGCTTCCAACCACTCTAAACATTCAAACACATTCCTTGAGGTATAAGGAAGTTGACCAGATCATCATTACACATCTGTAACACCTCCATCGTCAAACTCAATTACCAGCTGCAAGAGGTAAGCCTTGAACTTTCAAACTCATTAATGCATGCATCATAAACATGTTTTCAAGTTACCATTATGTTTCTGGATGCTCATAGATCATTTTCCCTCAATCAATTGCCATGAATCAGTCGTGTATGGAATTTCATATTGGTTTGTGCAAATTAGGGTTCATCTGGTTTGTGCATGATAATTCTTTCCACACTTAATTTAAATGAAATTGAGTAATACCATCTTGCTCCTTGTTCAAAAGCGAGTAAGTTTGATGTTTACTTCATCCAATTCCATTGAGAAACAAGAGAGATTGGATTGATTCCGCATCTGGTGGCAAAGCGAAGAAGTTGATGTTATTTGCGCGTTTTTCAATTTTTCAAATATTTGAATTATTTAATTAATTTTGATGTTTATTTAATTGTTTCAAAAATTAATTTCTCTCTGAATTTTAATGTTTTTGAATTGATTCTTTTTTTCAAAATTCACAAAAATGTTAAATCATTTTAATTTACAAAAAAAATCCAATTTATATTATTTTTTTAATATAGGTATAATTTTTGTAATTAACTTCATTTTATTTGTTTTTAAACATTTTAAAATGAAATTCCCACTTTGATCTTTTCATTCCAAATGAATTTCAAACTTTCATGTGAATAAACATGATTTTTCAAAATATTTTTCAAAGTATACAACTTGTTTTTGAATATATTTGGTATTTTATATCATTTATTATTTAATTTCCTTTGAAAATTATATTTTAAATTCAAAATTAGGGTTTTCTCTAAATTTTGATTTTTCAAACTTCACATACACATTTTTGGGCCTCTAATAGAGTGTAAGTCCCATCCCTTTGTACAGAAAACCTTTTTGGGCCTCAGTCATTGTATAAGTCCCTCTGCGATTCTTAAAACGACGGTGCAATCATTGTCTTTCATTGGGCCTCTCCCTGAGTTATAAGTCTCATTCTATTTTCTTAAAATACACTTTTGGGCCTCTTTGTTGAGTGTAAGTCCCATCCTTTTGTAAATAAAATAAATTTGGGCCTCACTCGTTGTATAAGTCCCTATACGATTTTAAAAATCTCGGCGCGATCACCGTTTTCAAAACAATTTTCATCAGGGCCTCCCTTTGGTTGTAAGTCCCATTTTTCTTCTTTTTTTTTTCAAACAGTTTTGGGCCTCTAATTGAGTTTAAGGCCCAATTCCTTTTGTACATAAATAATTTGGGTCTCAGTCATTGTATAAGTCCCTACGCGATTTTCAAAAACAACAGTGCGATCACTGTTATTTCTGGGCCTCTCCTTGAGTTGTAAGCCCCATCTTTTGTACAAAAATAAACTTTGGGCCTCTAATAGAGTGTAAGACCCAACCTCTTTGTAAATACAATAATTTAGGCCTCAGTCATTGTATAAGTCCCGATACAATTTTCAGATCAACGATACAATTACTATTTTTCATCCGGGCTTCTCCTTGAGTATAAGCCCCAATCTTCTCTTTAAAACAACTTTCCCCTTTGATTTAGATTCAAATTCATAGTTGTTATCAAAACTTTCTTTAATTTCTTGAACAACTAACCATACAGCTGTTACAATGGAAGCTTGATCGCCTGTATGTTTTAAAACAACTCTCTTTTACATACTTGTATATATATATATATAATGCTAGAAGCTTGCTCACCTGTAAGTCCTCCTACCCTCTTTTACATACTTGTATATATTCCATATGTGTGTGTGTATATATATATATATATATATATATATATATATATATATATATATATATATATATATATATATATATATATTATCTGCTTAGAGTTTTCCCCGACAATTAGGTCTAGGATTAGATCAAACCAGTGGTCACTCTTTCAACATAGTCAAAACTAGTTCCCCATAGGAATTTCCAAATACAATCTTGCCTCCTCTTGGGCTTATACAATATGGAGCAGAGAAATGCATTATTTCCAGTGAAACTTTTCTCAAGACTGTCACTACTAGAAATTTGTCTAAGAAATTCATTTCCCCCAGAGAGGATTAATTCCCGGTGAAACCTCTCTTGAATTTCTTCAAACCCTAGAACTGTTCACTAAAGAAAGGATTATTCCCGGTGAAACCTTTCTTGAACTTTTCTTAGGTTTGGACCCACAGGCTTCCTAAAAGCATCCCTAGCCTCCTCTTGGGCTTTGTACAAGGACCCTCAGGCTTCTTAAAAGTTCTCATGCCTTCTCTTGGTTTTAGTACAAGGACCCAAAGACCTCTTACATGTATAGGACAAAACTTAGTCATCCATTGTTAGAGCAGTCTTTCCAAAGAGTCAAAATCTCAGACAATTTAGGGTTGATTCTCATCCCTTAAAACACCTGCCTCTTCTTGGGCATCATACAAAGATAAACCCTTTCATACCAGTAGACTTGGACACTCTCACCTCCTCAAGGAAAAAAGAGAAACCCTAATCAAATCATCAATCACCAACAGAGTTTAAACTTTTCATTCCTAAATTTCCCCATCAAGGGTCAACTTGCTATCAATACAACACTATCAGAACTTCAAGGCATCTGATATCTCAACTCCTCTGTAATCCTCAGTAAGGGTTGATTCCCCATTTTGGACCTGTCTCTGGATCTCAATAATCTTCAGCAGAAGATAGCCTCCTCTTAGGCTTTGTATAAAGATCTTTCCTCACTCTCTTATTGAGTCAATCATTTTTCAGCCTTAATCTTGGGCTTTGTACAAGATAGATAAAAACATTCTCTTGTTGAGTCAGTCTCTTTTCAGCCTCAATCTTGGGGTTTGTACAAGACACCCATAAATATCTTCAGCTGAGTCAGTCAAATATCATTTTAGCCTCAATCTTGGGATTTGTACAAGACACATATAAAATATCCCTAAGCAGAGTCAATCCACTTTTCAGCCTCAATCTTGGGCTTTGTACTAGACAAATCATACTCACCAGTAGATTCAATCTTCTTCTAGCCTCAATCTTGGGCTTTGTACAAGACAGATAAAACCTTTCACCAGTAGAGTCAGTTTCCCATTTTAGCCTTAATCTTGGGCTTTGTACAAAACACATACAAATATTCCCCAGTGGAGTCAAAAACCCCCTTTTAGCCTCAATCTTGGGCTTTGTACAGGACAGACAAAATATTTCCCCGAAAAAGTCAACTTTTAGCCTCCTCTTAGGCTTTGTATAATGATCTCCCCGGAAGAGTCAGTCTCTTTTTAGCCTCAATCTCGGGCTTTGTACAAGACAGATACAAGATTCCCTAAATAGAGTCGACCTTTCAGCTTCAACTTGGGCTTTGATCAAGGCACATAAAAAACCAACATCCCCTCAGAGGAAATCTAAAATCTCTCTGTAGGAGGATATTTCTCTGTACATCACATATCAAAACAGACAAATTAAACAAACCCTATTTCCAGATAACTGCTGTAAGTGGTACACTTGTTGATTAAATATCCAAGTTGTAGTCCATCTCTTATCCTGGTAAATCTCCATCTTTCATCTAATTGCTGTAAGTGGCAAGCCTCTGGATTATCTACATCCAAGACAATGTCCCCCTCTTAGCATGAAAGATTCCTAAGGAAAAATGGCATTGCTCAACACTGAGTTAAAGTTTTCTCCTTCAGGACAAATCCCTTGTAAAGTAAATTATGGCATTGCGGGATTCACATATCCCAGTTAAAGTAATCCTCCTTTATAATCAGTTACGCAACAATTGTGATGAACAAATGAGATATCTCTCTTTAGAGATGACAAATTCTCTTTCAGTCAAACCTTTTAGCTTCAATCTTGGGCTTTGAATAAGACACAAATAACCTTTTAGCTTCAATCTTGGGCTCTGAACAAGACACAAATAACCTTTAGCTTTCTTCAATCTTAGGCTTTGAACAAGACACCAAACATTTCTTTCCTCCCATAGAATAGGAGGAACTACGATTGCTCTGATTTCCCAGTTTTCTTTAACTGGAATACGAAGGCATAATATTGCAAAATCTTAGCGAGCACACTAATAAAAAACCTTAGGTCTAGTACCTCACCAAAAGCATCGGAAAAAACCGACATCAACAAAAATACTCTCTCTCAAACATTCCCAAAGGAGAAACTTTCCCATTTACAACAGATAAACACCAGTAAGTAGAAAATAGTAGAAATTGCTAACGATCTATGGATAACCATATATAGGATGGGTAATTGACAACTCCCCATTGTATAACCTGACCCCGAACTCCCCAATCTCTTAGCATTTGTTAAAGAAAACATTTGCGTGCAAGGTTAGTTTTAGATAGCTTCCCTTTCCTTTCTAGCTTCATAGGATAAATAAGAAATCAGAAAGTAGCACCCAATTTCAACCAATGCGGTAAGGTGGTCGCGTCACCGACAAAAATCGAACGCTACAAGTATCATGATCTTGAATACTCATTCCCCCCTTGGAGCCTTGATCATTATCAAGAGTTCCTCAACCCGTAGTTAGGTGAACTATGAATGCTCTAATTCCATCCTTATTAGGATACGTAGGCACAATATGCGACGTCTTGGCGAGCATACTTAGTGTATATACCCTTAGGTCTTTACCATTAGGTATTTACCTTTAGCACCTTGGTCATTACCATTAGATCTTTATCTTAGCCTTAGCATAGATCCCTTAGCAAGCAAACATAACATAACACAATACAAACAAGAGATTCCTGTAGAGTACTACAGATATCTAGGATGCTAACACCTTCCCTAGGTATAACCAATCCCCGAACCTTAGATCTATTAGCTTTGTCTTCACATAGCGCACTTAGGGTTTTCTTCCATCTTTACCCTTTCCTTTGGATAAATCAAAGCTCGGTGGTGAATTTCAAAGATGTGTGATTCAAGTTAATTAATAACTTGATATCCGATTCTCACCGCAACAGAAATGGCGACTTCACCGGGGAAGCATTTGAGGGTTAAGCCCACCTTGTTTTGTATTTGTGTTATGTTTTGCTTGCTTGTATATCAATACATATTCATATCTGTATATATACCTGTTATGCTTGAGTTTTTCTGTTTGGCAGGGTTGCTACATTTGAGTGGTGAGGTAAGTCCTAACCCGAACTTGAGAGCACACATATGATAGGATTGTGGTGTAATCAATAGTTGGCTGTTGGGAGTAGTCCTAACATGTTTGGCATATGATGACCACGCTCAGTGGAGGCCCCTTTGGGATTATTGATGTCTGATGCGAGTAGTCGTATTGATGTCACTCTTTCTGACCCGGGAGTCCGTGATACTGAGGACCTTTAGTTACCCTTTACCCCCACTTGGGCTTTTTATTATGTAGTGCAGTGATTATTGAGGTGTAGACCTGTGATGGTTGTCATGCGATACTACACTCAGACGAGTTTATCTTGAGAATATTATTAACCCGCACGAGTAGTCGTGTAGGCCGATAATATCCGAAATATTTATCGATGACTCTGGGAACTTTTTAGAACCCTGTTCTACAGTCGATAAACCCATAGTACACACCTCTTGGGATGGGTAGACCGTGGCTCCATGCATGTGACCCCTAAACCTAAGCCCTGTGTGCTTGGTTGCATGTATATGTTTGTGTTTATGTGTGTTTGTGTGTTCTGTGCATTGCATACATCCATCATTGCATCCATTGTTGGTTTTAAGGAACTCAGTCGTCTTTTTTAGCAAATCATAGGTATCATGGATCTTGAGAAAAGGAACACTAAGAAGTACAATTTCTAGAAGCCCAATTTGGTAGAGTTGAAAAAGCTGGCAGCTTTGGTGTCTTGCCCTGAAGACTTCAGAAAACGCTATGGAAGGTTGATTGGTATCCTTAGGACTAAGATGGAGGATGGAGTCCTTGACACATTGGTGCAGTTTTATGATCTTCTTTACCATTGCTTCATCTTTCCCGACTACCAACTTGTTCCAACATTAGAGGAGTATTCTTATTGGTTTGGTCTACCTGTATTGAAGCAAGAGCCTTTCAGTGGTTTAGAGAAAATTCCTTCACCAAAGGATATTGCTGATGCTGTTCACTTGGAGATGTCTGAAGTCAAGGCTAAGCTTACCACCAAGAATGGAATCAAGGGTCTACCTTCTAAGTTCTTAATGGATAAGGCTTTCTACTTAGCTAAGATGAACAACATGGATGCCTTTGAAGTAGTCTTCGCTTTACTTGTCTATGGTTTGGTTTTGTTTGCTAATATTGAGGAGTTTATTGATATCAATGCCATTCGGATCTTCCTAAGTGGAAACCCTGTACCCACATTGCTTGGTGATACTTATCACTCCATTCATCATAGAACTCTCAAGGGAAATGGTACCATCTTGTGTTGCACCCCTTTGCTTTACAAGTGGTTTGTTACACATTTACCTCGAACATCACACTTTAAAGATAATCCAGACAAGCTCCGTTGGTCTTAGAGAATCATATATCTCACTCAAACTGATGTGTTTTGGTATGATTCAGCTTATGACAATGGGGTCATCATTGATAGTTGTGGCCCATTCCCCAATGTGCCACTCCTTGGTATCAGAGGTGGGATTAGTTACAACCCTATTCTTGCTAGACGCTAGTTTGGGTACCCTATGGAAGAAAATCCTAAGAACATCCTTTTGTCTGGTTTTTTCTATCTTAACGAGGAAGCCAGTGCAGAAACTAAGGACAGAGTTTTGCATGCTTGGGGACCACTCCACAAGAGAACTAAGAATGACTTGGGAAAAAGAAACTGTGTGGCCTTTGAACCATTCCTTCAGTGGGTTCGATCTCGAGCTCGTGATCTTAAGATGTCATACCTCCCCGAGAGACCTCTGCAGCCTGCTGTTGCATCACCCTCTATCATTCCTATCGAGCGCATGGAAGAATATCAGGAAACTCTGGCAAGGATGAAACTTGAGCGAGACACTTGGGAGGGGAAGTACCACACCATCTATGCTGAACAGATGGAGATGAAGAAGCAGATGAAAGAGAAGGATGATTTGATTGAGTTGCTCGAGAGACGTGTAGTAGAGAGGCACGTGGCGCAAGAGAATTTATTTTTCTCTAGCGTACAACCAACTTCCAGTACTCACGAGTATTCAAGTATCCCTCCTACATCTGGTGCTTAGAAAGGAATTATTGACAAGTTGATTCTGGAGAACGACAAGCTGAAGAGGCAGAAGAGGATGCGTGGAGTGGAGCCTTTCTAGATTAGACTACTTAGGACTTCTTAGGCCTAGCTGATTTTTCTCTCTTTGTATTTTGAGCTTCTTGAAATGTACTTTGAAAGTTGTAACTTTTCTCAATATTAATGAATTGAAGCTAATTTTGAAAATGTCTCTGATGTGTTCCTTAAAACCAACTGCATTTGCATTGCATTTTGCATTTTTGCTAACCCTATCAAGGAACTGAAAATTTGTTTTGCAGACATTGTAAGATGGATTTTGGAAAGAGAGGAACTTGGCCGTACACCTTCATGGTTCCCAATGTTGAGCAACTAAAGGAACTAGGAGAATTGATTGAAGACCCATTGGCTTTCTCAGAAAGATATGGAAGGATTCTCCCGCTATTGAAGCTTCGAAGGGCTAAAGGACTGTTAGAGACGCTGGTTCAACTCTACCATCCCCTTTATCATTGCTTCGTGTTCCCTGATTACCAGTTGATGTCGACCTTGGAAGAATACTCTGCTTTGATGGGTCTCCCTGTAAATGATTTCCATCCATTCTCTGGATTAGAAGATGAGCTCAGTGAAAAGGACATTGCAAGTGGAATGAGACTAAGGTTGTCTGACATTCGAGCCTACATGACTATCAAGGGAGGATTTTTTGGTTTTCCCGCCCAGTTCTTGTTTGAGAAGGCTCAGTATTTTGCTGATAGGAAGAACACTGTGCTCTTTGAGTCCACCTTAGCTTTGCTAGCTTATGGACTATTCTTGGATCCCAACATCGAAGACTTTGTCGATGTTAATGCTATTCAGATTTTTATGCTCAAGAATACGGTTCCCACTTTGTTGGCTGATACTTATCATGCCATCCACTCAAAGAATATGCAAGAAGAAGGATAGATCATTTGTTGTGTTGCACTCCTTTATAGGTGGTTTATTTTGAACCTACCAAGGACCGCAACCTTTTAGGATGTGAAAGACAATACAATTTGGTCCAAGAGACTCATGGAGCTTACCTATTCAGACATCGAGTGGTACGACCCAATTTATGGGGGGATCCTTATGATTCACAGCTGTGGGGATTTCCCCAATGTACCTCTTATTGACAGAAAGGGATGTATCAGTTATAACCCTGTTCTCGCTCGCCGACAACTTGGTCACCCAATGGAGGAAGAACCTGACCCTAGCAATCTGACAAGACTTTTTCTTAAAAAAGGTGAAAATCCTGAGTTTAGAGTCAAAATTGCACGTGCTTGGCATTGCATAAACAAACAAAGATGGACTACATTGGGAAATCCTGATTGCACTGTCACAGAGGTTGCTTGGAATGGGCCCGTGGAAGAGTTCTCATGATGAGGATGCCCTATCCGCGTCATAAACCGCCTGTAGCCCCTACAAGTGAAGAGTTGAAGATGAAGAAAGCTCCGGAAGAGCTGACCCTCGACAAAGCGAGAGTACATGAGCAAATCGACAATCTCATGAAGGAGCTCCATGGAGGGGAAGAACCGTCATCAAGTGGATTAGACTCGCAGTTCCTTTTATGTTGTATTTCTATCTGCTTATGTAATGGTCGTTGAAGGTGTACCGCCTATTTTGTAATACTTGCAAATTTGCTAATGAATGAGTTGTTTTAAGACGTATCCTCAATATCTACAATGTTTGCAAATTTCAATTTTGAGTTCCTTGATTGTTTGCATTTGCATTTGCATCTTTTCATGTCATAACATATGCATTCTTTCTTGTCGTGTCTCATCCCGTTGTATTATCTTTAGAAACTGTCACACTGAATCTCCGACGCAGATACAACACTCGAGCCCAAGCTCGCCAAAGGATGTCTGAGCATAATGTTAAATTGGATAGGGTCAACAATGAATTGGATGATTTACGAGGAAGCGTAGGGCTGGAAGTCCTACAAGTCATCAAAGTAAAGATGGATACTCAGACCACCATGGTTTATGAGATTGTCACTTTAACCGTGGAGCCTTCTACAAATGTCAACACTGCTGCTGTGCCACTGTTTGGTTTGCGTTATGGTTTCGTACCTTCGCCAATTATTGCAACTACTCAACAGGCTATTCTTGTGGGAAATGAGAATCCCCAAGCTATCCCAACCTTCGCCCCACCAGTTGTGCAAGCTCAAGTGCACCCCATTTTCCACAATCCATAGCCAGTTTATGACTACCCCGAAGTGTCTGAAGAAGGGGACGAGCGTCATGAAAGGCTGAAAGAAAGTGTGGAAACTATCCAAAGGAAAATGAGAGCAATGGAAGGCAGTAACATCTTTAGTACTGATGCTAGAGATATGTGTTTGGTTTCTGGTTTAGTGATTCCACCAAAGTTCAAAACTCCAAGCTTCGACCAGTACTCAGGCGCGACATGCCCAAAGTCGCACTTGATTATGTACTACAGGAGAATGGCAACATATGTGGATAGTGACAAACTAATGATCCATTGTTTTCAAGATAGCTTGAAGGGAGCCTCTGCTAAGTGGTATATGGGTTTGAACCAGTCCAGAATTCATAGTTTTCAAGATCTGTCAGATGCTTTTGTGAAATATTACAAGTACAATATGGATTTGGCCCCTGATCGTAGGCAGCTTTTGAGTATGTCTCAGAATAACTCAGAGTCCTTTAAAGAATACGCACAACATTGGAGGGAGACTGCTTCCTAGGTGGAACCTCCATTGTCTGAGAAAGAATTAGCTGATTGGTTTGTAGACACTGTGAAGCCTGAGTTTTATGAAAGGATGATTAGTAGCGTTAGCGCCAACTTTGCTGACATTGTGACCATGGGAGTGAAAGTGGAAGCCGGTTTGAAGAGTGGCAATGTGATTAGTTCTTCAGGCAATTCAAGCAGTAGCAACAACAAGAAACCTCCCAGTAATTTCCATAAAAAGAAAGAAGGGGAGACAAATGCAGTTATGACAGGCAGTAAGAAGAATCAAGTTTGGAAACAGCCAGTTTATCAACAGCAATCTAACCTAAGTTTTGTTCAACAACCAAAATACCCTGTGCAGTTTGCCCCATAACCTTATGTGGCAGCTGTGACCCCAACTTTGAATCATCAGCCCGCGCAGCAGGCGCCCGTTTATCAATAACAACCCAACTATCAACAAGCACCCAGTGCTTCAGCTTACCAACAATAATAAGAAGTTCCTCAATCAAACGCTCCCTACCGAAGACTAGCGGCAAAGACTTCATTTCCTCCTATTCCGATGACTTACACATAACTTTACCCTTCTTTGGTCCAACAAGGTTTGATCACCACTAGACCTTTGGGCCCACCTACAGAAAAGTCAATGCAATTTCATAACCCTAATGCAAACTGTGCATTCCACCAAGGCGTTGCCGATCATGACTTAGAAGGATGTCTTACGCTAAAATATATTGTGAAGGGATTAATGGAGAAGCTGATTCTGTCCTTTGGGGATAATCAGCCAAATGTGAAGAATAATTCGTTACCTACACATGGGATTGTAAATTCTATCGAAGATGAAAGGGATGAGGTGTTGATTATGGATGCATCTAAGATCAAGACTCCTGTCAAGGTTTTCCATTCAAAATTGTTTTAAGCGGGTTTAGTAAAGATTTGCCACAATGACTGTGAGGATTGTGATGCCAGTGCCAGAGGATGCAAATTGGTTCAAGATGACATTCAAAGTTTGATTGATAAAGGTTTTCTGCAAGTAATCAGTAAATTGAAGAAAGAGGAAGTTGCAGTAATTGAGCCCATATTCAACTTACCAGAATCAAGAGAGATAGTGCCCATTTTCAATGTGCCGAAGCCTGGTTCCGTGGTCCCTATTTTTAATAAACCAAAGCCAATATGCAACACATCAGAACCTGTTGTTGCTTCTGCTGCCAATCAACCAAAGCCGAAAATCATTCGACAACCTGTTCCGTTCCGCTTCAGAAATTCTAAAGTTGTGTCGTGGAAATATGAAAATACCATGATCAACGAAGACTCTGGAAGTGTGGTTCCAAGGAAAGAGGTGGGAACTACTAGTGAAGAAATAACTAATATAGCCGGGGCTGGAAAGATGACACGAAGTGGTCGAATTTACACTCCCCTCTTCAAAGGGACTACGCCCAAGGAAACTGTTGTTCCTGTGCCTGTCAAGGACAAAGAAAAGGAAGTGGTTACAAGTGATGAGAACGCTGAGTTTCTAAGGATCATCAAAAGAAGTGACTACAAGGTGGTGGGTCAGCTTCATCAGACTCCCTCTAAAATCTCAATCTTGTCTCTGTTGTTGAATTCACCTACTCACTGAGCTGTCTTGCAAAAGATATTGGCCCAAGCCCATGTTACTCGAGATATTACTGCCGGCCAGTTTGACAGTGTAATCGCAAATATCACTGCTTGCAACACCCTTAGTTTTAGCAAAGAGGAGTTACCTAGAGAGGGTCAAAATGAAAATCTTGCCCTACATGTATCCGTGAAATGCCAAGAAGACACTTTGGTAAGAGTCCTCGTGGACACTGGCTCTTCTCTGAATGTTTTGCCTAAGAGGACACTTGAAAAGCTGGCTTACAAAGGGGCTGAAATGAAACTTACCTCCCTAATTGTCAAAGCTTTTAATGGCTCACGAAGATCTGTAATGGGTGAAGTTGAGCTACCAATCTTAATTGGCCCGCATGTTTTCAACATCACATTCTAAGTGTTGGACATTAATCCTGCCTACAACTGCCTACTTGGAAGCCCATGGATCCATGAAGCTGGTGCTGTAACTTCAACATTTTACTAAAAGATGAAGTTCGTGATTGATGAAAAGTTGGTTATCATACATGGCAAAGAGGACTTATGGTCAGTAGTTTATCTTCCTTCCGCTATATAGAGGTTGATGAGGACGCTTTGGAAACTTCTTTCCAAGCTCTTGAAATAGCCAATGCTGTCATGTTGGACATTGAAGAGTCGGTGGTCCCGAGCAATCCATCTTTTGTTTCATTCAAGAGTATGCAATCTTCCCTAAAAGTAGGTATTCCCGCAGGCTGGGGCAAGGTTATTGAAGTTCAAGAAAGGAAGAAGTATCAAGGGTTGGGTTACAAACCAACTCGTGATAAAGCAGCTGCTTCTACAACAATACGACCAAAGACAATCTAGGAAGTGTTCGTCAGCAAAGGATATCGGGTCAATGCTATGATAGAAGATGAAGAAGATGAAGATATCAGCCACTTGGTGTTTCAGTGTGACGCTGCACTAGATAATTGGGAGGCTATTGAGATCCCTGTGTTGTTCCCTGTGCCAGAGTAATATGTTTGTTTTGGTTGTTTGTTTTCAATTCCGTAGTCGTGGCCAAGGCTATCAGACTATTTTATACGGGCCACCACTTTCAACTTTTATTAATCAATGAAGTTGTTTTGTTAAACTCTTTTGTTTTCATTTACCGTTTTTGCTCTTAAGGAAAAATGGTAATCTTTTTCAAAACTACCAAAAATATTTCTTCTTGTATTTAATTTTGTTCATTTTAATAAAATAAGTCCCTCCACCATGCAGAATAATCCACAAACCTGTTGTATTCGATGACCCTACTTTCACCATTGACTTTGATTCACCCATCTACCAAGCTAACGATGAGGGAGAAGAAGATTATGAGGTCCCAAATGAGTTGGCAAAAATGTGTGAGTATGAGTACACAGATCTTTAGCCACACGAGGAACAAGTTGACACTATCAATCTTAGTACTGAGGATGACAAGAAAGAAGTCAAGATTGGGGCAACGCTTGGGGCAGAAATCAGACAACTGCTGGTAAAGCTTCTTGAAGAGTATGTGGATGTGTTTGCATGGTCCTATCAGGACATGCCTGGTTTGGATACATGCATAGTAGTTAATAAACTACCACTCAAGCCTGAATGCCCGCCAGTGAAACAAAAACTCCGAAGAAGTAGGCCCGACATGGCTCTCAAGATCAAAGATGAGGTCAAGCGACAACTTGATGCAGGATTTTTGGCAGTCTCAAAATACACTGAATGGGTGGCCAACATTGTGCCTGTGATAAAAAAGAACGGTAAAGTGCGAATGTGTGTGTATTATAGGGATCTTAACAAGGCAAGTCCAAAGGACGATTTCTCTCTGTCGCATATCGACACCCTCGTGGATAATACGACCCATTTTGCAGTTTTCTCCTTTATGGATGGTTTCTCCGGTTACAATCAGATCAGAATGGATCATGCTGACATGGAAAAAACCATGTTCATCACTCGTTGGGGAACTTATTGCTACAAGGTCATGCTCTTTTGTTTGAAAAACGCAGGGGCAACTTATCAGAGAGCTATGGTGACTCTATTCCATGATATGATACATAAAGAGATTGAGGTGTATGTTGATGATATGATTGCTAAATCCTAGAGTGAGGAGGACCATTTAGATCGCCTTCTAAAATTGTTCAAAAGACTCCAGAAATATCAACTAAGGTTGAACCTTGCTAAATGTACCTTCGGCGTTAGATCAGGAAAGTTGCTCGGTTTTATCGTTAGTCAATGAGGAATTGAGGTAGACCCTGACAAAGTACGAGCTATTCAAGAGATGCCAGCTCCGCAAACTGAGTCTCAAGTAAGAGGTTTTCTTGGTCGTTTGAATTACATCTCCAGGTTTATCTCCAATATGACTCCCACTTGTGAGTCGATCTTCAAGCTGCTTCGTAAAGACCAAACTGTAGAGTGGAATTCTGACTGCCAGCAGGCCTTTGACAAAATCAAGAGTTATTTGCAAGAACCACCGATCCTAGTCCCACCTGTTCCAGGGAGACCCCTCTTCATGTATATGACTGTATTGGAAGGATCAATGGGCTGTGTTTTAGGCCAACACGATGAATCTGGGCGTAAAGAGCATGCCATTTACTACTTGAGCAAGAAGTTTACTGACTGCAAAAGTCGATATTCAGTTTTAGAAAAGACTTGATGTGCTTTAGCATGGGCCACCAGGCGTTTGAGGCAATACTTGATATGTCATACTACTTTATTGATCTCAAAAATGGACCCAATAAAGTATATCTTTGAAAAACCTGCTCAAACTGGAAGGCTTGCCCGTTGGTACATGCTCATCAAAATATGATATTCAGTATGTCACTCAGAAGTCTATCAAGGGAAGTGTCTTATCAGATTACCTTGCAGATCAACCTGTGGAATACTATGAGCCCCTTAAGTTCGATTTCCCAGATGAAGACATTATGGTGGTGAAAGACTGTGAAGAGCCAGGCCCTGATGAAGGTCCTGAACCTGGTTCCCGGTGGAAAATGATGTTTGATGGTTCTTCTAACTATAGTGGACATGGTGTAAGTGTTGTGTTGATGAACCCTGATGGTGGCTATACCCCGTTTACAGCAAGACTCTGTTTTGAATGTACAAACAACATTGTTGAATATGAAGCGTGCAGTCTAGGGTTGGAAGCAGCTATTGACCTCAGAATTAAGATTTTGGAAGTCAGCAGAGATTCTGCTCTTATTATCTATCAAGTCAAAGGTGAATGAGAAACTAGGGACGAGAAGTTGATCCCATACCGTGCTTATATTTAGAGATGATCCAATATTTTGATGAGATCACGTTCCGTTATGTTTCTTGATCAGAAAACAAAATAGATGATGCCTTAGCCATGTTGGCTTCAATGTGGAAGGTTAGTTTTGTTAATGAGGCACCACTCATCAGTATCGAGTGCAAGACCGAACCAGCCTATTGCCAGTTAGTTGAAGAAGAGGCGGATGGGAGACCATGGTTTCATAACATCAGAAATTACCTGAAGAACCAAGAATATCCTGCTAATTAATGCTTCCACTCTTGACAAGAAGACTCTGAGAAGGTTGTCGTCCAAGTTTTTCCTCAATAATGATGTGCTATACAAAAGGAATCATGACATGGTTTTGCTAAGATGTGTTGACAAATGAGAAGCATACCTGTTAATTCAAGACATTCACGAAGGAGCATTTGGCACTCACGCCAATGGGTATGCCATGGTTAAGAAGATCTTGAGGGCTGGGTATTATTGGTTAACTATGGAGAGTGATTGCATCCAATATGCCAGAAAATCCCGCAAATGCCAAATTTATGCTGACAAGGTGCATGTACCTCCAACATTGTTGAATGTGTTGTCATCACCTTGGTCGTTCTCTATGTGGGGCATTGACATGATTGGGGCAATTGAGTCAAAAGCTTATAACGGTCATCGGTTCATCTTACTGGCTATCGACTACTTCACAAAGTGGGTTGAAGTTGCCTCCTACACCAACGTGACCAAGCAAGTGGTTGCCCATTTCATCAAGAATCGGATTATCTGTCATTATGGAATTCTAAACAGGATTATAACAGATAATGGAACAAATTTGAACAACAAGACAATGAAGGAGTTGTGTGATAGCTTCAAGATTGAACATCATGATTCTTCACCTTACCGTCCCAAGATGAATGTGTCATAACCCAAATTTTGACCACTAAGATTTCCCATCATTGTGCCAATCATCATCACAAAATGGAGATACTTTCATGTCTCATCAATCTCCTCAAGGAATTGTTGAGCATTCACTACTAAAAAGAATTAGGGTTTCAAGCCCTCTTAGGGCACTTAGACAAAGGATCAATCAAGAAATGACATGATCTTTAACTTGTCTAGCCCCTCAAACACCCAAAATGGATCAAGAGGACTCCCACATCAATGATCAAGCACAAGGTTGCAACATTCCCAAGTGGATCAAGCCTTAGGATCGACTGTTTCACCAAATTAGGGTTTGGTCGACTGAGGCCTCCAGATGAAAATTTCCATCTGGACATGAGCCAATGCCTCAATGTATCGTCCAATAAGCTCAAAAGGATATCAAGATCCCATCCAAAATGGGAAAATCAACTTGAGGGTCCATCTATAAAAAAAATCAGGAATTAGGGTTTTGACCTAATTCAACCCTTGGGTTAACTTGTGAAGTGAGGCATGGCTTGAGGCTTCAAAATGGACTTCAAAGACCTAAAATAAATCATATTGGCATGTTTACAAGATTTTATTGACTCAAAGATCTGAAGTTATAAGCCACAAGAACTCAAAACCATCTGATCACAAATTAGGGTTTTTGATGGAAAAAGTCAACCCTATCCATGACTGTTGGCCTATCCTTGATCTCAAACCTTGGGGAGGGGTCAAAGACATTCCTAAATACCCTTGGAGGCCATCCATGAAGTTTGATTAGGCCCAAGGATTGATTTCACAAAAGGATCACAAAGTCAAAATTTCACCTAATGGAAAAGTCAACTGTACAAAAGTCAAAGTTTGACATTTTAAATTTTTTGGTCAACCAAGGGTCCATAACCCTAATACAATGTTAACATGTGATTTAAATCATCATTCATCAAGAAAAATCAAAGAAAGTGAGTTAACTTGTAAAAGGGGTAACCATAAAAAACTTAGAATTTTTCTAAGTTATGGAACAAAGTGGCTAGGGTACCAACTTTGCAAGGCCATATCTCTCAAACCCTAAGGCCTTTCTTTCCCATTCAAAGCTCAGAGGGAAGCCTTCATTACACTCTACAAAAGCTTCAACTACATATCATTCCAATTCTTCATGGATTCTGAGTTATGATTGGATCAAAATGACAAAAACATGGAATTTACCACTTTTCCAACACTTAGAAGAAATTCTGCTCAAGGCAGATTTCAAGTGAAACACCAAAACTTGGAGGGTTGTTTCACATAGTTTTAGGCTGAATCAATTCAAGATGTAAACATCAAATTTACTGTCCATATTTCCTACAATCCAAGGAACTTATTGGCATGAAATAACTCAGCTTGAGCCAAGAGTTATGTCTGCTGCAAGACAATATGGCAAGGCTGTCATGAAAAATCAGTTTGTGAGATTTCTTGCCATACATAATTTTGAGCCAAAATGCAATGATCACTATGCCACATGCATTCAATCTGATCACAATGCATCTGATCCAACCAACAAACTTGAACTGAAATGCCAAGAGCTTATCCTTGAGAATTGATGAGTTTTTGGCATATAGGCCTTGAATTCAAAGGCATTGATGTGAAATAGGGCACTTTCAACAAAGCCACTCTACTCAGTCAATATGCTCCCTTAAAAACAATTAAAACATCTAAAGAATGTGGATTTGGTCAAGACATAGCCCTGCTCTTGGAGTGGCTAATTTGCCTTGCATGAGAAAAAATGCCACCAAGCCAAAGCCATTGAATGTGATATGATCCAACAACCATTCACTATTCCTCCAAGACAAGAGTTGATCCACTATAAATAGAGGTCCTAACTGATCTTTCAAACTACACCAAAGCAGCTTACAACATTGCTTTCTCTCATTTCCTTCTTAAACTCAAAATTTCATTATTCTTGAGAAAGCACTATCGGGTTTTGAGTTGGAGGCCAATACAGCTCAAACCAATGATTCACACACATCACATATAACATATAGAAGGTGTTTGAACACTCACCTCCCATATGTAACATCAAAATCACCAAATGGCCATCCAATTGCACAAAACTCATGACTTGCTGCAGAAGGAATCAGGTTGATCAATCCAGAGGTTTTTCAATCAACCTAAGCATTCAAACACATCCATTGAGGTACAAGGAAGCTATCTAAATCGTTGGAACTCATCTGTAACACCTCCAAACCAAAATTCGATTCTCACTTGCAGAGGTAAAACTTGAACTCTCAAACTCAATGAATCATTCATCATAAACATGTTTTCTTGTTACCATTGTGTTTCTGGATGTTTGTAGATCATTTACCCTTAATCAATTATTGTTTACAATTCGTGTATAGGATTTCATTGAGTTCATGCCAATTTTAGGGTTCTTCAGGTTTTATCATGATATGTTTTGACTCAATTAATTTCAATAAAATTGGGTATTGCCATTGTGTTCCTCATCTGAAAACGCATGATTTTCATATTTGGATCGTGTGAAATGGTTGAGAGATGAATGAGATATGGGCCTTCACGTATCTGAGCTTGAGGTTGAAGATGGCCATGCCGCCTTCCTTCAGATATTGAACTTGTTTTATTATATAATTTTCCCTTGCCATATATTAAATGAATTGGCATTGCGCCCCAGTGGTTGATCAACTAGTTTGTGTGTATTGAGCGAGCGCGAGGTCTGGGGTTCGAATCCCCCTCGCCCCAGACCTCTTTTTTATCACTTGTTCCATTTTTACTTTATTTTTCATATTATTTTTAATGATTTGAAAAATTAATTTCTCTTTCAATTTTAATCATTTTTTATTGGTTCTTTTTCTGAAAAATCACAAAAATATTAAAGTATTTTATTCTACAAAAAATTAGATTTATATTATTTATTTAATATAGTTGGTATTTTTGTGAATAAATTCATTTTTTATTGTTTTTAAACATTTTAAAAGTGATTTTTTATCTTGAAAATCAAAATCAAATAAGTTTTAAATCATCTTGTGATTAAAACCTCATTTTTAAAACCTTAACCAAAAATCACAAGTAGTTTATATAAACTTATTTGGTATTTTTATCATTTTTATTGATTTTCTTTAAAGAATTACTTTTAAAAAATGAAATTAGGGTTTCTTTGCTTTTTGATCCTCATCAAATATTTAAAACACTCTGGGCCTCTAATAGAGTGTAAGTTCCATCCCTTTGTAAATAAACAATTTTGGGCCTCACACATTGTATAAGTCCCTCTGTATATTTTCAAAAGTTCGGCGCGATCGTCGCCTTTTTAATAAAATCAGCTGGGCTTCTCCTTGAGCTATAAGACCCATCTTTATTCATTTTCAAACATCCTTGGGCCTCTCCTTGAGTTGTAAGACCCAACCCTTGTTGTACATAAACCTTTTTGGGCCTCAGTCATTTTTATAAGTCCCGGTACGATAATCAAAACAACGGTGCGATCACTGTTAAACCTTAGGCATCTCCTTGAGTATAAGCCCCACCAATCTTTTCAAAACAATTCCATTTTGATTTAGATTCAATACACGGTTGTTATCAAAACTTTCTTTAATTTCTTTAAACAACTAACAATACAGCATGGAAGTTCGCTCACCTGTAAGTTTTATCCGCTTTCATTTACTTGCTTTAATATATATATCTGTATTGTGGGAAGCTGCACACTGTGAGTATTCTTTCATTCTTTCAAATACATGTGAAATATATATAACTGTATTGTGGGAAGCTGTGCATGGTTAGTCTTCTTTCATACCCTTTTAAATACTTGTCATATATCAACTGTATATGTACTAGTATAGTTATTTAGAGTTTTCCCCGGTAACTAGGTCTAGAACTAGGTAAAGCCCTATTGGTGACTCTTAAATACAAACAAAACTAGATCCGCATAGGATTTCCAGATACAGTCTTGCCTTCTCTTGGGCTTAAACAATATGGAACAAAGAGAAAGGCAGTATTCTTCGTGAATCTTTTCTCAGACTGTCACCCCTAGAAATTGTCAAAGAAATTCTACTCCCCAGAGTTGATATATTCTCGGTGAATAGCATCTCTTGAATTTCTTCAAATCACAGAACTTTCACTAAATGATCTATTCTCGGTGAATAGAATTTCTTGAACTTTTCTTGGTTTGGGACCCACGGGCTTCCTACAAGCATCCCCGCCTCCTCTTGGGCTTTGTACAAGGACCCTCCGGCTTCTTAGAAGTTCTCATACTTTCTCTTGGGCTTAATACAAGGACCTTGATGACCTCTTAAAGTTATAAGACAGAACTTAGTCATCCTTTGCTAGAGCAGTCTTTCCAGTGTCAAATCACAAACCAATTTAGGGTTGACTCTCATCCCTTAATACCCATGCCTCCTCTTAAAGGCATCATACAAAAGATAAAACTCTTCCACACCAGTAGACTTGGACAGTCTAAACCCCTTGAGTCTCAAAGACATTCTCAAGTTCCTTACAAATATAGGAAGAAACCCCGGGCTCTCTGGGTCAATCTCCAGCAGAAGCCCAGCCTCTCTCTTGAGAGTTCCCTAACCAGGGTCAGCTTATCCCAAATTAGAACCTCAAAGTCTCTAATATCTCAACTCTTCTGTAATCCTCATAAGAGTTGATTCCCCATTTAAATCTGCCTCGGGATCTTAACAATCCCCGGCAAAAGTTAGCATCCTCTTAGTCTTTGTATAATGATCTTTTCCTCAGCACAGTCAGCCTCCTCTTGGGCTTTGTACAAAGATTCTCCCCAGTGGAGCTAACCTTTTCAGACTCTCTTGTTGAGTCAATCATTTTTCCAGACTCTCTTGTTGAGTTAATCGCCTTTTTAGACTCTCTTGTTGAGTCAATCACTTTCCAGACTCTCTTATTGAGTCAATTACTTTCCAGACTCTCTTGTTGTGTCAATCACTTTAAAATACTCTCTTGTTGAGTCAACCCCCTTTTTTAGCCTCAATCTTGGGCTTTGTACAAGACAGATAAAAGCACTCTCTTGTTGAGTCAAACCCTTTTAGCCTCAATCTTGGGCTTTGTACAAGACATAAATCTCCCTCTCTTAAGATTGGGACAAATATCTTCCCTAGCAGAGTCATTTCCTCCCAGCCGTCTTCTAGGCTTTGAAGAATGATCTTCCCCAAGAAGAGTCAAACTCATTTCAGCCTCAATCTTGGGCTTTGTACAAGACACATAAAAATATCCTCACCAGAGTTAGTTGAATTTCCCGTTTTAGCCTCAATCTTGGGCTTTGTACAAGACAGATAATACTCTCTAGCAAGAGTCAAACTCATTTTAGCCTCAATCTTGGGCTTTGTACAAGACAGATAATACTCTCCAGCAAGAGTCAAACTCGTTTCAGCCTCAATCTTGGGCTTTGTACAAGACACGTACAAATCTCCCCGGCGGAGTCAAAATTCTTTTAGCCTCAATCTTGGGCTTTGAACAAGACACATAGAACATTTTCCCTCAGAAAAGTCAAACTTTTAGCCTCCTCTTAGGCTTCGTATAATGATATCCCCAAAGAGTCAGTCTCTTTTTTTCCTCAATCTTGGGCTTTGTACAAGACACCAATATATACACTCTCTTGTTGAGTCGATCTTATCCAACTTCCTCTTAGGTTGTGGGTAAGGATTTCCCCAGTGGAGTCAATCAACCTCTTAGCTTCAACCTTGGGCTTTGATCAAGGCACACAAAAATCAACAATCCCTCTTTAGAGATGACAAGTTCTCTCTCAGTCAAACCATTTAGCTTCAATCTTGGGCTTTGAACAAGACACAAATAAACCTTTTAGCTTCAATCTTGGGCTTTGAACAAGACACCAAATATTTTTTTCCTCCCTTAGAATAGGAGGAACTACGATTGCTCTGATTTCCCTGTTTCGTTTAAACGGAAATACGTAGGCATAAGATTGCGAAATCTTAGTGAGCATACTAATAAAAAACCCTAGGTCCAGTACCTTCACACATCAACCAAAACTTAGGTCTAGTACCTTGCCAAAAACATCGGGAACACCCGAACATCAACATCAATTCACTCACTCATACTTCCCAAGAAACTTTCCCAACCCATTAACAGATAAACACCATCAATTATAAAGCAAAACCTAAAGCTAATATCCTGTGGATAACCACATATAGGATGGGTAATTGACAACTCCCCATTGTATAACCTGACCCCGAACTCCCCGAATCTCCTTTAAGCTTTTATTCCGTTGAACATTCGCGTGCAAGGTTAGTTTTAGATAGCTTCCCTTTCCCTTTCAGCTTCATGGGATAAATAAGAAATCACAAAGTAGCACCCCTCCTACCATTGCGGTGAGGAAAACCCCGCGATAAGGTGGTCGTGTCACCGACAAAAATCGCTCGCTACAGTAAAATGACGACTCTGCTGGGGAGTCATTTTATTTGTTAGGACTAGGACTATAACTCTTAAGAGGTCTAGGATGTTAGTTTTAGGATAAATATATATATCTCTTTTCCTAATTGATATCCGTGTTTATTTTTCTGCTAATGGGACTGCGGGTGATGCCGCATATAGAAAGTTTGAGTGACACCTAAGATAAGTGATGGCACTAGATGGGTAATCTTACAGGGAGTGACTCCCAAATAAGAGACCCCGGTCGACCATCGAATCAATGGAGAGACCCTTTGTGGATTCAATGCCTATACGACTTTGATTGTTGAAAGCAGATTGTTCGATTGTGGTATTCTATGAAACTGAGGATTTAGTAGGCTAAAACCATGTTACTATTTTGTAGTTCAGAAGCTATCAAAAATAGTTGTCATGCGATACTACCCTCATTTAAGATTACTCTAAGATACTGCAGCTCGCTCGGGTGAACCAGCCTGCTGTTGTTATCCCAAGAGGGGTCAATGATTTTGAGGACAGGTATAAAAAATCACCAGTACAACCTTTGGGGATGGGTAGAGCCATGACTTCATGACACTGAACCTTTGACCACATGTTTTTTCTATGTTTTTGTGTGCTGCATTCATGCATTCATTTCATTAAAAAACTTTAAACAAAGAAAATGTTCTCTTTTAGTCTCTCTTTTTCAAATTAAACTAAGACAATGATTGCAAATGTCAAAAAAAGAAAGATTGCGTTATGGATTTCGGTAGAAGGAAGACTCACAAGTACACCTTCAAGGTTCCAAAAATTGAGGATTTGAGAGGTTTGGCAAGGATGATCACCAACCCTGATGCTTTCAGAGCTAAGTACAGAGGATTGCTGTCTCTTTTAAGGGTCCATGTAATCGAAGGAATCCTGTCTACACTCATCCAGTTCTACGATCTGGTTTATCACTGTTTCACATTCCCGGATTATCAATTAGCACCAACACTAGAGGAGTATTCTCACCTGACTGATTTACCTATCACTGACCAAGCTCCCTTTTCTGGACTGGAAGAAATTGCAAAGGATCAAACCATTGCAAGAGCAATCTATTTGGATGAGTCAGAAGTCAGGACTCACATGACCACTAAGGGTGGAATCCAAGGTTTTCCAGCCAAATTTTTGATAAAGAAAGCTCTGTACTTTGCTAGTATAGGGAGCGTGACTGCTTTCGAGAGCGTCTTTGTTCTGCTCCCCTACGGGTTATTTCTGTTTCCCAACATTGATGACTTCGTTGATATCAATGCCATTAAGATTTTTCTGATTGGAAACCCTGTACCAACCTTGCTCGCAGATGCTTATCATTTTGTACACCTAAGGAAATTGTATAGCAAAGGAATGATCACATGCTGTGTACCCCTGCTATACAAATGGTTCACTTCCCATTTACCTAAGTCTGCCGCTTTTTGGGATCATAAGAGTACTTTACGTTGGTCGCAGAGAATCATGTCTCTTACCAACTCTGACATAGACTGATACAATCAGATCTATGACGGGATAAGAATCATTGACCGTTGTGGAAATTTCCCTAATGTGCCCCTCATAGGAACTAAAGGAGGAATCAATTATCATCCAGTTTTAGTTCGTCGTCAATTTGGAAACTCGATGAGGCATATCCCGCGTAATGCTCATCTGGAAGGTATTTTCTTCAAGGAAGGAGAAAATGACAGAGTACTAAATACAGAAATAGTGCATGCTTGGAAACATGTTCACAGGAAAGGAAGAGAGTCTCTAGGAAAACCAGACTGTGTCTCGGTGGAACCTTATCTCCACTGGGTACAAACTAGAGCTCTCAAGCTGAGGATGCCTTACCCTCGTCAGGAAGTTCTTCTGTTAAAGGAATCTGTCCTTTATTTTATGTCTGATACGAAACAACTTCAGGTTACTCTCAACAAAGTTCAACAGGAGAAGAAGTCTTGGAAGAACAAGTACCGCATTCTCAATGTGGAGTGCAAGAAAATACAGCAACTGTTAATAGAAAAAGATGCTCTGATCGAGATTTTAGAGCAACATGCTGTAGAAAATCAAGAAGACCAAGGGAATTTGCTCGCTCCTTTCACTTGGAAAAGGAATGACAACCCGACAACGGCTCAAGAGCCCCGGTCAAAGAAAAAGAAAATACCAGAACCTGCACCTGAGCCTTCCTCAGAGAGGACTCATGATCCATTAGCTTAGACATTTCCTTTTATAGCACTATGTAAATTACTGTATTTCCATTTCCGCAATCTTTGAATTCAATAAAATGGGGTTTCCATTGTATGATATTTGCAATCCAATTATTGAAGTTTCTTTTGATTAAACCAAAAAAAATTTAAATATATATAATCATTGCATATCATCCATCATTCTCACATAACACATTCTTCTTACCTACGAATCTCACGTTTGTGTCTTGATTCTAGAGTCAAACTGTCTCATTCGTACAATACTCGGGCCAGTCAACAAAATAAAATGGATAATCTCAAGGAAGAGAACAGAGAGTTGAGAGAAGAGCTCGACGCTATGAAAGAATATCTGAGGAAACTTCACAATGACATGCAAGCTCTGGCAGCAGCCCAGATACAACAACAAAGGACTGTGATCTCAGAGATCACATCGACGCCCATAGTGGAGAAGTATGATCCTCGGTATAGCATGCCTAAAGATCGTCCCTGGGGCATGCCTATTAACTATATCTCGGAAGGATATATTCTGCCTATCACTGAAGATCCGGAAACTGCAATAGGAACCACTGGACCTGAAGGTTACAAACTTCGGGAAAGCGAAGATGCCAGGGGCATGACCACAACTCCTGAAGGTTACAAACTTTGTGAAGCACCAAGAGTCACTGCCGTAATGACTCTACCACCACCAGTGGTACACACTGTCCCGGAAGAACAGATTCCACAAATACCTTCAGGTGGAAATGAAAGTATGGACGATAAAATGAGGGGATTCCAGGAACAATTCCTGGAGATGCAGAAAGAACTGCAAGCCATTCGCGGTTAGGATCTATTTGGAAAGGACACCCCAGACCTTTGTTTGGTCCCAAATGTGAAAGTTCCGCACAAATTCAAAGTGCCCGAAGTAAAAGGGTTACTCTTGCCCTCAAAGTCATTTAGTGATGTACGCTCGGAGAATGTCAACTCAGACAGAGAACCAACAGCTCCTGATCCACTATTTTCAGGATAGCTTAACCGGTGCCGCGCTAAAATGGTACATGGGATAAAACCGCACTAAGATCGTCACTTTCAGAGATCTTGGCGCTGCCTTCATTCAGCAGTATAAGTATAATTTGGACATGGCACTAGACAGAGATCAACTCAGAGCCATGTCGCAGAAGGACAAGGAAACATTCAAGGAATATGCTCAAATATGGCGTGAAATTGCCGCTCAGATTTGTCCACCTCTTGAGGAAAACGAGATGACAAAGATCTTCTTGAAAACCTTGAGGTCATTTTTCTACAATAGAATGGTCGCCAGTGCGCCCAGCGACTTCACTGAGATGGTGGGCATGGGAGTTTGTCTTGAAGAAGCAATTCGAGAAGGACGTCTTGCCAAAGATGTCGGACCATCAAGCAGTACCAAAAGATATGGTAGTGATTTCTCTAAGAAAAAGGAGCAAGATATTGGAAATATCTCTCTCGGAAAGCAAAGGCGATGATACCAACCAGTAGCAGCTGTAACTCCTGCTATTAACCCTGCGCCTGTTCCTACATACCAACCTTAGGTTGCTCAGAGCCAACCGAATCAACAACAATATCAAGAAAGGACACAACAGCCTCTTCAGCAGGCTTGTCCTCAGTACAACAACAACCGTACAACTTGACCACCAGGGTTCGACCCTATACCAATGTTGTTCGCAGAACTGTTTCCATTACTACTAACCAAAGGGAATGTCCAAACTAGGGCTCCTCTTACAGTACCAGAGAATCCACCTTTTTGGTTCAAAGCGGATCAGACTTGCCCTTATCATCAAGGAGGACCAGGGCATGACATAGAGAATTATTTCAGTTTCAAATCCGACGTACATAAAATTGTTAGGAGCAGGGTCTTATCCTTCAAGGATATAAATCCTAATGTTCAGACGAACCCGTTGCCTCAACACGAGAAAGCTGTAGTAAATTTGATAGAAGAAGAGTCTAAGCACAACTATCAAATTCACGATGTACTCTTATTGGGAACCAACCTGGTCAGGATGCATTGCAGACATAGCGGATATGGTCATGTACCGTCTCATAACTATCGCCAGTGTGATATCAGCTCTAAAAATAATCAAGGATGTTCTGTGGTGCAATCAGCTCTACAGGAACAGATGGATCTCGGATGGATCCAAGATCACCGAATTCGTGAAGTCAACATGACTTATACAAATTCCAACATCATTCAGAACCACGACATTCTGGCAATGAATATCAACTTGGTGGCAATGCACTCAAGGAAAATCCAACATCACAATCTGCCTCAGCGCGATTACGATTCCTATCTGATCTACTCGGTAAACAAATAGGGATGCTCTTTTACAAGAGACCCTCCAGCGTCAGATGGATCTTGGACGGATTTAGGATTACCGCGATAGAAGTTATTATCAAGTGAATATGATTCAAATCTTTGATATTTGTTTGATGAATACCAGCTTGGTGGAGTTACACGCTACACAAGTCCAGCTCAGTTTTTTTACTTTGCATAATTATCAGAACTGTACAGTATGCCGTGAGAGCGACCAAAGATGTGCTCTCGTTCAAAGAACGCTGGAACACTTGTTAAACCAATGGTGGCTTCCTATCTATATGGATGAAGACACACAACAAGTCAGCATGACTAACGGGAACCCTACTAGGCATCAAAGTCAGGATGTTTGATCAATAGAAATAGACCTAGTGAGGTTACACTGCATACAAAGCGGACGTGGCCAGGTGCCGCCACACAACTATGAGCGCTGTAGAGTTTGCTCAGAAGATAATCAAGGATGTTACCTCGTGCGAGCAGCCCTTCAAAATCAGTTGGACCACAATGAGATTCGACCGTGTCCAAGTTCTGGGTCAATCAACTTGATGCCCAACTATTTCACTGATCAGATCAGAGATGTCATCGTAATCTTTGATCATAAGAGGACCAAAGATGTTTGTACCATAACCCCTCTACTTGACAAATCAAGAATTCCTTTGGACAATAGAAAAGCTCCCAACCAGGAACTGATTGAAATTACTTACAATGGTCAGAAAAACCAGAAGGCTCCTGTAGTTATCTATCTGCCGGGACCGCTACCGTATGAATCAACTAAGGCTATCCCTTACAAATACGGTGCAACAACAATTGAGAATGGAAAGGAAACTCCATTACCCTCCGTCGTGAATATTGCAGACATCAGTCGAGTAACACGGAGCGGTCAAATCTTTAACCGAGGAGTTGAAGAACCTACCAGAGAAAAGGAACCTCAAACAGAAGTTCCTGATCAACCAGTTGGTCAATCCTGTGATCCCGACCTTTCAAAGAACAACGATGAGATGCTGAAGGTCATCCAGAAGAGTGAATACAACATTGTTGATCAACTATTGCAAACTCCTTCAAAGATATCTGTACTATCTCTTTTACTCAGTTCCAACGCTCACAGGGAGGCTCTACAGAAGGTCTTAGGGCAACCCTTTTTGGAACAAGATGTAACAATAAGACAATTCGACAGCATCATCTCCAACATCACTTCCTGCAACAACTTGGGATTCAGTGATGAGGAACTTCCAGAAGAGGGCCCAAATCCTAATAGGGCACTCAATATTACAGTCAATTGCCAGGACGATGCTTTAGCCAGCGTACTGGTAGACACCAGGTCGGCTCTAAGTGTGATGCCGAAATCTACTCTAATGCGACTATCATTCAAAGGATCTCGGATGAGAGGCAGTGAGGTCATCGTCAAAGCATTTCACGGATCCCGGAAAATAGTTATTAGTGAAGTTGACCTTCCCATAACTATCGGTCCTCACACTTTCCTAGTCACTTTCCAGGTCATGGACATCCGGGCAGCATACAACTGTTTATTAGGAAGACCTTGGATACACGAGGCTGGGGGAATCACTTCGACACTTCACCAGAAGCTGAAGTTCGTCAAAAATGACAAGATAGTCACAGTATGCGGAGAACAGGCCTTAATCGTAAGCAACTTATCGTCATCCTATGTAGAACCAGAAGAGGTTACTGGAACCCAATTCCAAGCACTTTCGGTGAGCAATGAGAATCAATCAGAAAAAGGAACATTGATTTCCTCCTACAAAGATGCTCTCGAAGTGATCAAAAGTAACAACGCAAAAGGATGGGGACAGCTTGTCATTCCTATGGATAACAAGACAAAGAAAGGTCTTGGTTTTTCCTCAACCTGTACCCGGACTGTTACTAACGATTAAATTTTTATCCCATTCAGGACTTCTTCCACAATGGAGGTTTCCTTCACCCAGTGTCTCAAGAAGTACATACCATAAACGAGGGTGACTCCTCTGATACAGTTGAAGAGTGGAAGTCCTATCTCAACGAGGACAGTTATATGTCTCAGGAAGAAACACATACGCCATTTTTCTATCACACGCAAAGTCCGAGATATATACCAAGATCAGATGTCAAGATGATGTACGGAGATTGCGATCCTGAAGGATGTCGTTCTCCACCAAACTCATTAGAGGAGGACACTCTGATGAAAAAATACTTTGACTATGACTATTATGGCCCAATGGATGACTTTCCTATCTGGCAGCTGTACCCAGGAGACTCGGGGCAAGAGAGTCAGCCCAACGATGCATATCAGCTAAGTATCATTGAAAAGAATACCTGCGTCCCCACAAAATCATGGGATCATTACTCAGGGCATTCAGAAAATATCCAGTACAACAATGAATTCACAACAATTGCAGGACAAGAGTTCCTTAACTATGCTTTTCCCGAGGTCAACGTCATCGAGAGGGATGACTCCTTCAGTTCCAAAGAAGTGTGGGACACCTTAGGACAACCGAGTGGCAAATACGACTACTTGGTCAAATACACCACTCCTGAAATCTCTCGTATCAGGCTCGAGGACATCCAGCCAACTGGATGGGGAGATCTGCCTGAGAGTGCAAACACTAAGGAAGATACAGCTGACGAATCCTCCTACGATAACTCTGCCTGGGAGACAGATTCTAATGATCCTGCTCCACTAGAAATCAGCGTTATTTCTGAAGACAAATCAAGAAGGAAAGTACCAAACTTTGTGATTCACCAAGGAGTTCGCCGTCAATGGGTTGCTGTCAATGTTCCGAAAGTCGTTCATAAGTCGAAGTAATTGTCGTCTTTACTTTAACCTTTCAGCCTGCCGAGGTGAATGTTTTTATAGGGCTCACTTTCTGTAAATGCCTCTCTTCGCTTCGCCCAAAGCGACTGAGTTTTGTTTTATAGGGCTGTAGTTTCAAGAATCGACCAGATCATAAATAAAATAACGTTATTCTGTAATTTCCGCATTTATTGATGTTTTCTCTTTTTGATTTTTCAGAAAATGGTAATCCTAAAAAACAACTCAAATAATAAAAACAAGCAGTTTTTAGAAAATACACTGCACACACTCTTGCATTCTCTCTATCTCTTCTAAAAACAAATCATCACGTCATACATATTTCTTGTTTTAAACCCCATTGAAACATACGATCCAATGCCTTCTCCTAACTTTGAATTCCCGGTATTTGAGGCTGAAGAAGAAAATGACGAAAAAATTCCAGAAGAGATCTCCCGATTACTCAGACAAGAGGAAAGGTCCATTAAACCTTACAAAGAACCGTTGGAAACGGTCAACTTGGGTTCAGAAGAAGAGAGATAAAAAGTCAAGATTAGGGCACTGCTCAGTCCGACTGTCAAAGAAAGTTTGATAAAGCTTCTCAAAGAATTTCCCAATGTATTCGCTTGGTCCTATCAGGACATGCCAGGGTTGGATACCTGCATCGTGGAGCATCATCTACCATTGAGATCAGAATGTCCGCCGGTAAAACAAAGGCTGAGACGGACTCATCCAGACATGGCCATCAAAATCAAAGAGGAAATACAGAAATAGATTGACGCAGGTTTCCTCGCCATATCAGAATATACTCAATGGCTAGCCAACATAGTACCAGTTCCGAAAAAGGACGGAAAGGTCAGAATGTGTATAGACTACAGAAATCTGAACAAAGCAAGTCCAAAGGATGACTTTCCCTTACCGAACATTGACATTCTGGCAGACAATACAACAAAGTTCAAAGTATCACTACTACAAAAAACCCATTTAACAATGGTTGGAAATGACATATAATGACGCGGGCGAAGGCGTTGTTATGTAAAGTGTTGTTGTATATGCGGTACGTACACTGACGGCCTAGTAACCGTTGTAATAAAATGGAAAATGCGCTACCTATAATGACGGTTATTTTAAATACTCGTTGTTGTATGTCTTTTAATAAAATAAAATAAATACAGCATTAGAACTACCTATAATGACAGTTATTTTAAAAAAAAACCGTTGTTGTATGTCTTATAATAAAATTAAAAAAAATTGCAGCATTAGAACAAGAACAACAACAAGAACATCAAGAACAACAATAAGAACAAGAACAACAGTAAGAACATCAAGAACAAAAATAAGAAGAAGAAGAACAAGAACAAGAACAAGAACAAGAACAAGAACAAGAATAAGAACATGAACAAGAAGAAGAAGAAGAAGAAGAAGAAGAAGAAGAAGAAGAAGAAGAAGAAGAAGAACAACAACAACACAACAACAACAACAACAACAATAATAACAATAATAACAACAACATCAACAACAACAACAACAATAATAACAATGATAACAACAATAACAACAAGAACAACAATAATAAAAAAAGAACAACAAGAACAACAATAATTAAAAAAGAACACCAACAACTAACATTGCTAACTCGAGTTCTGAAAATTGTTATGAAATTTGGTTTAGTGGAGAAATAGAGTATCGTAACTGAAAGATGATGTTTGGAGGTAGAAGATGTAGTTCGTCTAAGTTTTAGGTTTCACAAGGATCACTAATAGTAGTGTCTTGGCCATTGATAATCACTAAATGGACGACCAAGATTTGTTTAAGGATAGTGAATAAACTCAATATGCGCGCCACCTATAATGTTGGTAATGAGAATTGAAAAAATAAGTAAAAAACCAAAAATGCTGGTGCTGGGACTTGAACCCATGACAAGACGCTACCTATAATGACGGTTGGTTTAAATTACCCGTGGTGAAAGTCCTGTCATCATTTTGAAAAAATAAGTAAAAAAAGCTACTTATTACAACGGTTGGTTTAAATACCCGTTGTGAAAGGGTCTGTCAGCATTTTGAAAAAATAGGAAAAACTGATTAAAATAAATTTAGAAAAATCTAAAAACACGAAATTTAATCTAATTAGGTAAAATAAGAATTTTGAGAATTTTTTTAGAATTTTTTGAGACTATGAAAATAGTAAAAAAATTCATTAAAAATAGAAAAAAGATGAATTTGAGGTTTTGAGGGTGAAGTCCCGTAACTCTTCTAGAGTACGGGTCCCATAACTCTTCTAGAGTACGGGACTAATGACCACACGATTTTTCTGCTTCAGATGCACGAAACAGATCTTAAAAAGGAGAAGATTTTCCCTAAAACCGATTTTTTGAAGTGCAAGACCTAAAACTAAATTATTGGCTATAATGACGGTTGAAAACATACAAGTGGTGAAAGGTTGTAGGTATTTTGATAAAATATGTAAAAAAACCATAAATGTTGGTGTTGGGACTTGAACCCATGACCATGCGCTACCTATAATGACGGTTGAAAACATACCTAAGGTGAAAGGTTGTGGGTATTTTGAAAAAATATGTAAAAAAACCATAAAGTTGGTGCTGGGACTTGAACCCATGACCATGCGCTACCTATAATGACGGTTAAAAACATACCCGTGGTGAAAGGCCTCACATTTCACCATGGTTTGAATATTAACCGTCATTAAAAGCCTTTTAATGAGATTAAAAAAAAGCGCGCATCTATTACAACGGTGTATAGGCAATCCGTTGTAAGCCTGACGTTGTTGTTTGCGCATTTTGTAGTAGTGTATTCTCCTTCATGGATGGATTCTCGGGCTATAATCAGATAAAAATGGCGCCGAAAGACATGGAGAAAACTTCATTCATCACCCCATGGGGCACTTTTTGTTACAAGGTAATGCCGTTCGGTTTGAAGAACGTCGGGGTAACCTATCAAAGGGCCATGACTACTCTGTTTCATGACATGATACACAAAGAAATCGAGGTATATGTCGATGATATGATTTCCAAATCTAAGACAGAAGAGGAGCATGTGACCCACCTGTCAAAGCTATTCGAGCGGTTGAGAAAGTATAAACTCCGCTTGAATCCCAATAAGTGCACATTCGGTGTCCGTTCAGGGAAACTTTTAAGGTTCATCGTCAGCCATAAAGGAATTGAGGTTGATCCTGATAAAGTCAAGGCCATTCAAGAAATGCCTTCGCCAAAGACTGAAAAACAAGTCTGAGGATTTTTGGGACGTTTAAATTACATCTCCAGATTCATACCTCTCATGACCGAGACATGCGCGCCGATCTTCAAACTGCTCAAGAAGATACAATCATTTCTCACTGATTCCCGGGGCAAATGGACTCCGAATTATGACGTCCCCTATGTGGTCAAGAATGCTTTCTCAGGCGGAGCCTTGAGACTCGCAACCATGGATGGAGAGGAATTTGCCTACCCCACAAATGTTGACGTAGTCAAGAAATACTTCGCCTAAATAAAAAAAAACGTCTCGGTGGATTGAAAACCCGAAAGGGCGGTCCAGGTAAAAATTAGAGACATGATCAAAAATCATCCCGATGTATTGGAAATATCAAAGTACAATCCAGGCAAAAGTTAGGGATAATGGCAAGTAACTACGTCTAACTAAGGGGCAAATCCCTCTGCGGAAATCATGCCATCCATCAGGAAAACTCCAGTCAAGGTCATCTTCGACAGAAGCTGAGGATGCCCAGAATTTAAAGTTGGTAGAAAGATAGCGGTCGTTATGTTTCAATGTAGACATCTTCCCTTAAATTACCATTTTCTAAACTTTGTAAATACTCTAGGGAATCACGTGTTTGGCTGACTTCTATCCTATCAATAAAATTTGAGCCTTAGTATTTTTGTTTGTAGTTCTTATTTGTTTTAGCTTTACAGAACGACATTTTAACATGATTAATGATTCTTGAAATAAAACAAAAATGAATTTACTTGTCAAACTTTTTCTGCTTTTAAAATAAAAATGGCAATTCTTTTGACTGTTGAACATCGAAAGAACATCGATCACTTCTCCAGAAGTAATCGAGCTTCAAAGTGCAGAATCAAAGTACTCCTTCTAAACCAGTATGCTTGAACGAAGGTTCAACTGTATCGGATGTGATTTTCCCATCTGATATCCCCGACAGAGTTCTTATCTCCTAAGCCCGACCAACAATTTTCCTCACAGGGACTATCTCTCCTAAGCAAGGCAGAATTACTATCTTGAACCCGTGATGCTTTTCATCCCCCGCAGTAGCCGAGTATCCAGTCATGTTCATCTGTTAGTCTGTATATCGCGTCAGTTTTGTCAGCATATACATACATACATCATGCATTATTGATTCATACTCATATTCATATCACTATCACTATCACTCTAGTTGATATTGTTCCCAAGTGATAAAAGTCCTCTCAGTCGAGTTATCAGTTCTTTCCTCGTCAGGAAATATCGCATCTAAACAATCTCTTCCCCGGTGTATTTCTGGAATGAGGATGATCCTCGACCACTTTGATAACTTGAACCTCTAAAAAGCAAGAAAACTTTCGACGAACGTCACTCTTCGCCATTGAAGATGATATCTTTGCTTTCCCAGATTAAGGAAAATCCCCCAGAGAAAGCCTCTTAATCAAAGATTCGGCAGTACAATAGTTTTTCTTCAGAAAAATCGCTGACGAAAAGGTCATTAGCACCTCAAAATTAGATTACATCACATGGCATTTCTCCGAGAAGATCTCGAGAAAAGTATGATGTAATATCCCTGAGCGGAAACCGTCTCTCAAAAGACTCGTTTTCCCCAGTAGAGTCGACAAATGGCGTCTCCGAAACAGAGAAGTTTGAACACCTCTACCGTTCAGACGGATGGGTTTCCCCCAGCAAGTCTGACATCAAAACTTTTTCCCATCAAATGGCATCTCCCCAGGAAAATTCGGCGAGAAGTTTGAGGAAAACCGCTACAAATAGCGTCCCTTGTCAAGAAAGTTTATTGACAAAAGAAACTGAGACCATTTCCTTGGTAGGAAACCATGATAGAGGGGAAGTTTATATCAGAAATTGAGACCAGTTCCTTGGTAGGAAACCAGGATCGAGGGGAAGTTTATATCAGAAACTGAGACCAGTTCCTTGCTATGAAACCAGGATCGAGGGGAAGTTTATATCAGAAACTGAGACCAGTTCCCTGGTAGGAAACCAGGATCGAGGGGAAGTTTATATTAGAAACTTAGACCAGTTCTTTGGTAGGAAACCAGGATTGAGGGGAAGTTTATATCAGAAACTTAGACCAGTTCCTTGGTAGGAAACCAGGATCGAGGGGAAGTTTACCTTTCCTAAGCATCATTGGTTAGCGAATGAAGATGGATGAGCAAACCGCCATTCATAACCACCATCAAAATTTTGGGTATTCCGATATTTAATCCTCTTGCACCCCGAATGCCCGAATACCTTCGCCATTCACACCTTCGGGTCCAAGAAGATTAAATAGGGGCATCTGTCATACCCTAAATTTTGACCACTAAGATTTCCCATCATTATGCCAATCATCATCACAAAATGGAGATACTTTCATGTCTCATCAATCTTCTCAAGGAATTGTTGAGCATTCACTACTAATAAGAATTAGGGTTTCAAGCCCTCTTAGGGCACTTAGACAAAGGATCAATCAAGAAATGACATGATCTTAAACTTGTATAGCCCCTCAAACACCCAAAATAGATCAAGAGGACTCCCATATCAAGGATCAAGCACAGGGTTGCAACATTCCAAGTGGATCAAGCCTCAGGATCGCCTGTTTCACCAAATTAGGGTTTGGTCGACTGAGGCCTCCAGATGAAAATTTCCATCTGGACATGAGCCAATGCCTCAATGTATGGTCCAATAGCTCAAAAGGATCTCAAGAGCCCATCCACAATGGCAAAATCACCTTGAGGGTCCATCTATAAAAAAAAATCAGGAATTAGGGTTTTGACCTAATTCAACCCTTGGGTTAACTTGTGAAGTGAGGCATGGCTTGAGGCTTCAAAATTGACTTCAAAGACCTCAAATACATCATATTGGCATGTTTAAAAGATTTAATTGACTCAAAGAGCTCAAGTTATAAGCCACAAGAACTCAAAACCATCTGATCACAAATTAGGGTTTCTGATGGAAAAAGTCAACCCTATCCTTGACTGTTGGCCTACCCTTGATCTCAAACCTCGGGGAGGGGCCCAAGACATTCCTAAATACCCTTGGAGGCCATCCATGAAGTTTGATTAGTCCCAAGGATTGATTTCACAAAAGGATCACAAAGTCAAAATTTCATCTGATGGAAAAGTCAACTGTACAAAAGTCAATGTTTGACTTTTTGAATTTTTTGGTCAACCAAGGGTCCCTAACCCTAATACAATGTTAATATGTGATTTGAATCATCATTCATCAAGAAAAATTAAATAAAGTGAGTTAACTTGTAAAAGGGGTAACCATAAAAAACTTAGAATTTTTCTAAGTTATGGAACAAAGTGGCTAGGGTACCAACTTTGCAAGGCCATATCTCTCAAACCCTAAGGCCTTTCTCTCCCATTCAAAGCTCAGAGGGAAGCCTTCATTACATTCTACAAAAGCTTCAACTACATATCATTCCAATTCTTCATGGATTCTGAGTTATGATTGGATCAAAATGACAAAAACATGGAATTTACCACTTTTCCAACACTTAGAAGAAATTATGCTCAAGGCAGACTTCAAGTGAAACACCAAAACTTGGAGGGCTGTTTCACATAGTTTTAGGCTGAATCAATTCAAGATGTAAACATCAAATTTGCTATCCATATTGCCTACAATCCAAGGAACTTATTGGCATAAAACAACTCAGCTTGAACCAAGAGTTATGGCTGCTGCAAGACACCATGGCAAGGCTGTCATGAAAAATCAGTTTGTGAGATTTCTTGCCATACATGATTTTGAGCCAAAAAGAAATGATCACTATGCCACATGCATTCAATCTGATCACATTGCATCTAATCCAACCAACAAACTTGGACTGAAATGCCAAGAGCTTATCCTTGAGAATTGATGAGTTTTTGGCATATATGCGTTGAATTCAAAGGCATTTATATGAAATAGGGCACTTTCAACAAATCCACTCTACTCAGTCAAGATGCTCACTTAAAAAACAATTAAAACATCTGAAGAATGTGGATTTGGTCAAGACATAGCCCTGCTCTTGGGAGAGGCTAGTTTGCCTTGCATGAGAAGAAATGCCACCAAGCCAAAGCCATTGAATGTGATTTGATCTAGCAGCCATTCACTATTCCTCCAAGACAAGAGTTAATCCACTATAAATAGAGGTCTTAACTGATTATTCAAACTACACCAAAGCAGCTTACAACATTGCTTTCTCTCATTTACTTCTTAAACTCCAAATTTCATTGTTCTTGAGAAAGCACTATCGGGTTTTGAGTTGAAGGCATATACAGCTCAAACCAATGATTCACACACATCACATATAACATATAGAAGGTATATGAACACTCACCTCCCATCTGTAACATCAAAATCACCAAATGGCCATCCAATTGCACAAAACTCATGACTTGCTGCAGAAGGAATCAGGTTGATTAATCCAGAGGTTTTCCAATCAACCTAAGCATTCAAACACATCCATTGAGGTACAAGGAATCTATCAAAATCATTGGAACTCATCTGTAACACCTCCAAACCAGAATTCGATTCTCACTTGCAGAGGTAAAACTTGAACTCTCAAACTCAATGAATCATGCATCATAAACATGTTTTCGTGTTACCTTTGTGTTTCTGGATGTTTGTAGATCATTTACCCTTAATCAATTGTTGTTTACAATTCGTGTATAGGATTTCATTGAGTTCATGCCAATTTTATGGTTCTTCAGGTTTTATCATGATATGTTCTAATTCAATTAATTTCAATAAAATTGGGTATTGCCATTGTGTTCCTCATTTGAAAAACGCATGATTTTCATATTTGGATCGTGTGAAATGGTTGAGAGATGAACGAGATATGGGCCTTCACGTATCTGAGCTGTTAGCTCTCTTGTATTAGGATTGACTTAATTTTTGTAAAACAAATAATAGCAGCAATAATGTAATAGAGAATAGGATGTATAAACTTGCTAAGAAGAACAGGTACAGCAAGAACATGTTGTGTTGAAGTTATTCAACAACTGGAACAACATGTCGAAGAAGATGTCCTAAGAGGGAGCATTCGACATCGCGCCTGCTGAGCTGGATTAATGACATTCAGTTATGTTTTGAATTGTGCAGAATCTTCAAGAAAAATTATGCATCCTATGTGGCGCATTTTTAAAGGTCTAGAAGATTCAATCAGAAATCAAGTTAAATGAAGATTTTCTAAATAAGGATATTATTTAGGAAACTAAAAGATTGAAGACCTAACTTGTGGCAAAAGCAAATGCTAATTGTAACAGCTAATGAAGCTGTGATTGAAGGCCCAAATCCAGTTGGGTACAGGTTATAAATAGAAGGGTTTGTAACCTTGGAAGATACGGCTCAAGATGTAGAAGTCTAGGGTTCTGTCTAGGTAAACCTCCCGGCTTGTGGGACGGTTACCCGTACCCCTCAAAACCTGTAGGTAAGAGGCAGTACGTATTGTTCTTGGAGGAAGCTTTGAAGTAACTCCAGGTTGTGGTCTTAGTTAAGGGAAGAAGCTAACAAACGGTGGAGTTTAGCATCATACTTAGCTAGGTATTGTTGTCATCAGATGTTGATGTGTCATAGGAGTGTGTCTCCTCACCATGGAAATGTGGCTTCATGTCTATCTGTGTAATCTGAATGTAGGCGAAGGGCTGTCGATGCAGTGGCTGAAATGTTGACTGCTAGACATCATTGCGATGATTGGGAGTGAGATGGAGTCTCATATCTAGGGAGGACCTAGGTAGAAGGGTCATTGGGTAGTGATTAAGTGCGTAGATCGTCAATGGGTGTGTTGGCTGTAGGGTCTGTAAATTAATACTGCTAATAGTGGGCTTCCTTCCTGGCTTGGTAGCCCCCAGAGTAGATGTGTGTCATCAAACTGGGTAAACAATTCTGGTGTGTTCTTATGCTTTTCTGTACTGGTTTTAATTCTTTATACCTTGTGTAAGTTCTTGTAATTGGCTAAAATTTTGTTAAAACAATGTTGATGTCATGGTTGATGTTGCAACATGAGCTTCTAACAATATTGTTATGTTTTGGCTAACATTCTGTCTTGTGAATATTGTTGAAGAGTTAAAGTGCTGAAGAGTGATGTCACATGCGATGTCTTAACATCACTATACCAGAACATTAAAACATCAGGCTGTAATGTTTTTAGGGCTGCGCTGATTATGTTGATTTAAGGAGATCTGTCAGTTAGATTGGATGCGAATTTCTTGGTGCAATCAGTTATGAAGAAGATTAGTTTGTTGCGAATTTAAAGCATAAAGATATGGAGAATATTTAGAGTTAATTATGGAAGATTTAATTAAAGATTTGATTGAAGATCTATTTAGAAGCAGGACCTATTGCAGATTTGTTACAGAAGATTTGATATGATTTGAAGGCCCAAATCCAGTTGGGATTATATTATAAATAGAATGCTTGTAACCTAGAAGAGGGTACGGGTCCAAGATGTAGAACATTAGAGCTTAGTCTAAGTGAACCACTCGGGTTGTGAGATGGTCACTGTGTTATTACTCAGAAATCTGTAGGTAATGAGTATTGTATTGTTCTTGGAGGAAGCTTGGAAGCAACTCCAAGGTGTGTCATGGAAGTATGACTTCTAGTTTTCCATGTTTGTCAAGTTGTTGGTAATCAAGCTGTTGATGCAGTGACGGTGTTGTTGACTTCTAGACATCATTGCGATGATTGGGAGTGAGATGGAGTCTCTTACCTAGGGAGGACTTAGGTAGAAGGGTCATTGGGTAGTGATTAGATTAGGTAGACGTCAACTGGTCTGTTGAGTCTGTAATTTGTTACTGCTAATAGTGGACTTCCTTCCTGGCTTGGTATGCCCCCAGATGTAGGTTGTTGAACCGAACTGGGTGAACAATCCTTGTGTGTGGTTTAATGCGTTTCTGTTACTATTATTGCCTTGTTCATACAGCAGACTGCGATGTTGTGACATTGCACGAGACATCACACATCTGTACCAGAGTTTCAATTGGTATCAGAGCTGGCATCCTGTCTGTTTCTGGATGAGATCTAGGGAAGATACTTTCTGGTTCATGAGCAAGGAAGATAGTTTTACTGTGTTATGGACTTGGTCAGTTCATATAGTTTCTTGTGTGATCCCTTTGAGTGAAGGATGGACTATTCATGATAGAATATTATGGGCACGTTGTGTGCAAGGATTTTTGGATAGTGCCTGAAGGTTGTTGAGGAGTAGTTCTGCTGCATGGTACCCCGGTTGATATTTGTATCTCTAAATGATTCTCTTGGAAAACCATTTAGGTTTGGTCTCCTCAGCAGGATATTCTCTGCAGGACAGCTTCAAAGATACTTGAGGATTAAGTGATCAAAAGGTGAATGGATCTTATGACATGGATGTTTCAATTCAAATCAAACATTGAAGATCAATCTATGGTAAAAGAAGAGGGTAGAGCCAAAGCATAAGAGTATCACTGTCAAATCTTTCATGCGGGAGTGAAGATCTTGATCAGTTATCTCTTAAGCTTATTTGAAAAAAGCTGAGCTTAATATGTCAATTCTAATGTCTCGACATTGTGCTTTACATTAGCAGTTTTTTTTTTGTAAATGCTAAGTCAAAGACCTTTTAGACTGTAGCTGTTTTGAAGGATCACTGAAGCTATGAAGTTGAACAACTTTTGAGTTGCTTCCAAGAGTTTGTGTGCAGTAGCAGGGTAATTCAACCGGTGGTCAATTGAGCTCATTCCGTTTTGTGCCTTGAAGGATTCAAAAGTTGCAGATTGTCTATAGAAGGATGGCAGTTATTACTCTATGATTAGGAGACATGTCAGAACTGATGTTGAAACATCATTTCAGTTCTTTGCTTTCTCAGCCAAAGAAAGTTAGTTGTGCTCACGGTGAAGTCTCAGGTCAAGCCACTTACCTAATCTAAAGTGATCAGTGATGTGGACTAGCAAAAGAGGGATCAACTAGTGCCTCAAGTCTGCAGGAAAAGGATGTTAGACCAGATAAAATGTTGTATCTTACATGACAATATTTGAGTATTTGTCTGCTATGGATAATGTTGTGCATTCAACTAATGAACATATACATTGACGGAAGACTATGTATGTGTCTGAGGTTGAAGTGCAGGACTGCAGAAGTGTTGAGAATTTACTTTATGTGGCTGTTTGGGAGTATTTTCAAGGGTTAAGCATCTTGGAGTTGAATCAACTGGGGGGTTGATTGGTGACTATGGAGTATTATCCAAATTGTCTGGGATGAGTTTGGATTATGAGAGGCAGATAGATTGTGGAATGTTGATGACATCCAACATCTCTAGTCAGACAATTGCTGGTTTTAAGGCTGTAAGATATGAAGACACCACATCTTGATGGTTACAACTTGGATCAGTGGTTTGGAGCATGGTGTGAAGGTCGAGGATAAGTGGTTGTTATCTCTGGCTTTCTACTGACGGCTCTACTAAGGGAAGTGACCTTCTTTAGTATTGCTATGGGGTAGTCTTGGACTACTTATGTTCTGAAGATTTAGAGGTGGCAAGGTGTGAGATTTGGAAACCAAGATGAGTCTCATGTTCTCCATTCATAGGAGTTCTGGTGGTCGTAGATAGAGAAAAGTTGATCAGCTTGGGATCAGGTACAAGTGATGATTGAGTTCAACTTGTGAGTGAGCTCTTGAAGTCATGAAGATGCGAAGAAGCACATGTTATCCTTGATAGGGGGAGATTGTTACAATTTTATGCAGCTGGACGTGTGTTACTGCAGTTTCTGGTGTTGGCACTTATTTTTGGGAAGTTGCATACATGAGGATTTAGTGTCTTGTGCAGTTGTGTTCCTTATTGCATTTGTTTAGTATAAATGGAACATAATTAAAATAGAAGTTTATTGCATTGTTGAAAGCTTACAAGAGTAGTAAAAACAACAAACAAAGAGACTAAATATTATCCCAACCCCCCGAATCAAGAAAAGTTTTCCAATCTTCATCCCTTTCATCATCAGAAGCTTGAAGTTGCACTTGGTTTTTCTTGATGGTCTTCATCTGTGTCTCTGATGTCTTTCTTGTTCTCTTTGCTCCTGAAGTTGTACCAGTTGTGGACAATGTTTGGTTCTTCAACCTCTGTGGATCTGGGTTCCTGACTTCTTGCATGTGACTCCTTTTTGCATCCTTGTTAGATTGACTCATGGTTCTATCTGTGATGTGCGGTTAGGAGCGAGGAGGCTTGGTTCTTATACTGCATAAGAGTCCTTGTTTGTATCGCCTGACCAGTCAAAGTGGTCTTTAGGTTGGAAACTTGTTTTCTTGGGAATTTGTTTTTAACCATGTCTCATTAGATGTCAAAGCTTCGTGTTTGGTGCCTTGGTAGAGGTTGTTTTTTTTTAAAAGGGTGAGACTAGGTCCTGTCTAGTTGTCTGATGTGATTCCCTTTAGTTTGCTTTCGGTATAGCTGCTGGTGCTGGTCGTGTGTCTTATGCCGATGTCCTACATACTGTTGCAACATCGTAGTTTGTAGAGTTGGAAGAAGTAGCATTATTGTCTGAAGTGGCAGTTTTGACATAATGTGGATTAGAATGGGCAGATTCTGATCTTGATGGTAAGTAGTTTTGGTAATACATGACTACTATCATGTTGAAGACTCAATTAGGATGTTATGAATGTAAGGACTGAAGGTTGTTGCCAGTAGTGCAATCTGATCAGAATGACTGAAGATAAGGAGGTTCCTTTTAATACAAGTAAAAGGTGGTGGCAGTCCTTATCTTGTGTTGCAAGTAATCTAAAGACATTTGTTATGGAATGTGTGAGAAACTTCAAATCAAGTGGTCTTTTGTTCATTGGAATTGGCAGATCATGTATCCAAAATTAACATGGAGCTCTTGCTCAACATACACCAGATTGTGGCAATATCCTTGTGATAGCATAAAGAGCATTGACTGTTAAGACTATTGCTGCAAGTAGCCTGTGGGCTGTTCAAGTTTGTGCAGTGTGATGACAGACATCTTGATGGGACATATCATAGCTGTGAAGGAAAGGTCTGAAAAGCAAATTGGTGTATCTGGGTGATTTTATTGAGAAGTCGTCTCAGTATCCTTTAGATAAGAAGATGTGTTTGTATAAATTTCTGTGGAGTCTTTGGTTGATAATCTTATGAGCAAGCAGACAAACTATTTTGGTAAGATGTCAGAACATGATACAGGACATGTTTCTCTAGAGCCAAACAAGTTTTTTTGGGTCGGTAGTGCAAGGATAAGGTGAAACATGTGTCTCTGCCTATGCATGGAGCGTTATTGGCCTAACTTATGGTAAGATTCAGTTGAGAAACATTTAAGGCAGTCAAGCCAGTTTTCGAAGGTAGGCATTGAATTTGAATACAGTTTTTGATACCTAAAATAGCGTTTCTTTGACCAAGAACATTGACATATTCAAGGCTCGTAAATTCCAAAGGTTCTGGTCAGCTATTTATAGGGGTTATTTTGTTTGCCTTCAGCCAGTGAGTGTTCTTGTCTCATAAGTCTTATGGCATTTATTCGTGTTTGGATGAGCACTTCTTGGGTCTGGTTCTGTGAGGGCTTCCTTTGCCAATTTGTGGCTAAAAAGGGGGAGAAAGGAAAGGGATGGGATAAATGGTTTGCGCAGATGTTATGTCTGGAGTCTGCAGTTCCAGCTGTTGCCGAAGGATGTCCTTTCCTCGAGGTGGTGTTGAGTTCTTTGTGACTTGTGTCCTGAGTTATGAACACAGTTGTGACTTGTGTTCTGAGTTACCTGGGTTGGCAGCATGGCACTTCTTAAGTTTCATCTTATGCCACGGATTAAACCCAGTGTCTGATCAATGAAGGTGTGCAGAATTATCTTATGCCACCATTGGTCTTTGATGAATAGACAAACATTTCTTTTCTGGAGGAGTCTTCTACATTTGTTCTGGGTCAGACCTAGAAGGAAAAAGAAATGTGTTGTAATTGTGGGGGAGTGTCAGATATCTTCTTCCTCATGTGCACCAATACTTCAGGACTGTCTTGTTCTTAGGTCCTGATGTGCTGCCTGGAGTTGCTGTTATATGGTGATGTTATGTCCAACATGATGTCCTAACATCATTCAAAATTAGCCAAGAAGATGATTCTCCATGGATGCAGTACACAGCAGCTACTGTTGTGTATTGTTAGGATCAGATGACTTCTAACAGTAGTATAGGGTTGTAATTGTTGCTGTAATTAGAGATGTAATGTTTATATATGTGTTTTAGCCAAAATTAGTCAAAGGGGGAGATTGTAAGTTCTTGTAATTGGCTAAAATTTTGTTAAAACAATGCTGATGTCATGGTTGATGTTGCAACATGAGCTTCTAAGAGTATTGTTATGTTTTGGCTAACATTTTGTCTTGTGAATATTGTTGAAGAGTTAAAGTGCTAAAGAGTGATGTCACATGCGATGTCTTAACATCACTATACCAGAACATTAAAACATCAGGCTGTAATGTTTTTAGGGTTGCGCTGATTATGTTTATTTAAGGAGATCTGTCAGTTAGATTGGATGCGAATTTCTTGGTGCAATCAGTTATGAAGAAGATTAGTTTGTTGCGAATTTAAAGCATAAAGATATGGAGAATATTTAGAGTTAATTATTGAAGATTTAATTAAAGATTTGATTGAAGATCTATTTAGAAGCAGGACCTGTTGCAGATTTGTTACAGAAGATTTGATATGATTTGAAGGCCCAAATCCAGTTGGGATTATATTATAAATAGAATGCTTGTAACCTAGAAGAGGGTACGGGTCCAAGATGTAGAACATTAGAGCTTAGTCTAAGTGAACCACTCGGGTTGTGAGATGGTCACTGTGTTATTACTCAGAAATCTGTAGGTAATGAGTATTGTATTGTTCTTGGAGGAAGCTTGGAAGCAACTCCAAGGTGTGTCATGGAAGTATGACTTCTAGTTTTCTGTGTTTGTCAAGTTGTTCGTAATCAAGCTGTTGATGCAGTGACGGTGTTGTTGACTGCTAGACATCATTGCGATGATTGAGAGTGAGATGGAGTCTCTTACCTAGGGAGGACTTAGGTAGAAGGGTCATTGGGTAGTGATTAGATTAGGTAGACGTCAACTGGTCTGTTGAGTCTATAATTTGTTACTGCTAATAGTGGACTTCCTTCCTGGCTTGGTATGCCCCCAGATGTAGGTTGTTGAACTGAACTAGGTGAACAATCCTTGTGTGTGGTTTAATGCGTTTCTGTTACTATTATTGCCTTGTTCATACAGCAGACTGCGATGTTGTGACATTGCACGAGACATCACACATCTGTACCAGAATTTCACCTTGCCATGCTGTTTTGTTCAGATCAGATGTCCAGACTTTCTATAGGACTTCTGTAGTCTGATATACCAGAATTTCATGAGCTTGAGGTTGAAGATGGCCATGGCGCCATGCTTCAGAAATTGAACTTGTTTTACTATATAATTTTCCCTTGCCATATATTAAATTGCGCCCCAGTGGTTGATCAACTAGTTTGTGTGTATTGAGCGAGCGAGAGGTCTGGGGTTCGAATCCCCCTCGCCCCAGACCTCTTTTTTTATCACTTGTTCCATTTTTATTTTATTTTTCATATTATTTTTAATGATTGAAATATTAATTTCTCTTTTAATTTTAATCATTTTTTATTGGTTCTTTTTCTGAAAAATCACAAAAATATTAAAGTATTTTATTCTACAAAAAAAATCAGATTTATATTATTTATTTAATATAGTTGGTATTTTTGTGAATAAATTCATTTTTTATTGTTTTTAAACATTTTAAAAAGTGAATTTTTATCTTGAAAATCAAAATCAAATAAGTTTTAAATCATCTTGTGATTTAAACCTCATTTTTCAAACCTTAACCAAAAATCACAAGTAGTTTATTTAAACTTATTTGGTATTTTTATCATTTTTATTGATTTTCTTTAAAGAATTACTTTTAAAAAATGAAATTAGGGTTTCTTTTCTTTTTGATCCTCATCAAATATTTAAAAAACTTTGGGCCTCTAATAGAGTGTAAATCTCATCCCTTTGTAAATAAAAAATTTTGGGCCTCACACATTGTATAAGTCCCTCTGTATATTTTCAAAAGTTCGGCGCGATCGTCGCCTTTTTAATAAAATCAGCTGGGCTTCTCCTTGAGCTATAAGACCCATCTTTATTCATTTTCAAACATCCTTGGGCTTCTCCTTGAGTTGTAAGACCTAACCCTTGTTGTACATAAACCTTTTTGGGCCTCAGTCATTGTATAAGTCCCGGTACGATAATCAAAACAACGGTGCGATCACTGTTAAACCTTGGGCCTCTCCTTGAGTATAAGCCCCACCAATCTTTTCAAAATAATTCCCTTTTGATTTAGATTCAATATACAGTTGTTATCAAAACTTTCTTTAATTTCTTAAAACAACTAACAATACAGCATGGAAGCTCGCTCACCTGTAAGTTTTATCCACTTTCATTTACTTGCTTTAATATATATATCTGTATTGTGGGAGGCTACACACTGTGAGTCTTCTTTCATTCTTTCAAATACATGTCAAATATATATAACTGTATTGTGGGAAGCTGCACATGGTTAGTCTTCTATCATACCCTTTTAAATACTTGTCATATATCAACTGTATATATACTAGTATAATTATTTAGAGTTTTCCCCGGCAACTAGGTCTAGAACTACGTAAAGCTCTATTGGTCACTCTTAAATACAAACAAAACTAGATCCCCATAGGATTTCCAGATACAGTATTGCCTTCTCTTGGGCTTAAATAATATGTAACAAAGAGAAAGGCAGTAATCTTCGTGAACCTTTTCTCAGACTGTCACCCCTAGAAATTGTCAAAGAAATTCTACTCCCCAGAGTTGATCTATTCTCAGTGAATAGCATCTCTTGAATTTCTTCAAATCACAGAACTTTCACTAAATGATCTATTCTCAGTGAATAGCATTTCTTGAACTTTTCTTGGTTTGGGACCCAAGGGCTTCCTACAAGCATCCCCGCCTCCTCTTGGGCTTTGTACAAGGACCCTCCGGCTTCTTAGAAGTTCTCATGCCTTCTCTTGGGCTTAATACAAAGACCCTGGCGACCTCTTAAAGTTATAAGACAGAACTTAGTCATCCTTTGCTAGAGCAGTCTTTCTAGTGTCAAATCACAGACCAATTTAGGGTTGACTCTCATCCCTTAATACCCATGCCTCCTCTTAAAGGCATCATACAAAAGATAAAACTCTTCCACACCAGTAGACTTGGACAGTCTAAACCCCTTGAGTCTCAAAGACATTCTCAAGTTCCTTACAAATATAGGAAGAAACCTCAGGCTCTTTGGGTCAATCTCCAGCAGAAGCCCAACCTCTCTCTTGAGAGTTCCCCAACCAGGGTCAGCTTATCCCAAATCAGAACCTCAAGGTCTCTGATATCTCAACTCTTCTGTAATCCTCAGTAAGAGTTGATTCCCCATTTAGACCCGCCTCGGGATCTTAACAATCCCCGACAAAAGTTAGCCTTCTCTTAGGCTTTGAATAATGATCTTTTCCTCAGCACAATCAGCCTCCTCTTGGGCTTTGTACAAGACACATAAAAATATCCTCACCAGAGTCAGTTGAATTTCCCGTTTTAGCCTCAATCTTGGGCTTTGTACAAGACAGATAATACTCTCCAGCAAGAGTCAAACTCGTTTTAGCCTCAATCTTGGGCTTTGTACAAGACAGATAATACTCTCCAGCAAGAGTCAAACTCGTATCAGCCTCAATCTTGGGCTTTGTACAAGACACATACAAATCTCCCCGGCGGAGTCAAAATCCTTTTAGCCTCAATCTTGGGCTTTGTACAAGATAGATAGAACATTTTCCCCAGGAAAAGTCAAACTTTTAGCCTCCTGAAGAGTTAGTCTCTTTTTTGCCTCAATCTTGGGCTTTATATAAGACACCAATATATACACTCTCTTGTTGAGTCGGTCTTATCCAACCTCCTCTTAGGCTGTGGGTAAGGATTTCCCCAGTGGAGTCAATCAACCTCTTAGCTTCAACCTTGGGCTTTGATCAAGGCACACAAAAATCAACCATCCCTCTTTAGAGATGACAAGTTCTTTCTCAGTCAAACCATTTAGCTTCAATCTTGGGCTTTGAACAAGACACAAATAAACCTTTTAGCTTCAATCTTGGGCTTTGAACAAGACACCAAATATCTTTTTCCTCCCTTAGAATAGGAGGAACTACGATTGCTCTGATTTCCCTGTTTCATTTAAACGGGAATACATAGGCATAAGATTGCGAAATCTTAGCGAGCATACTAATAAAAAACCCTAGGTTCAGTACATTCACACATCAACCAAAACTTAGGTCTAGTACCTCACCAAAAACATCGGGAACACCCGAACATCAACATCAATTCACTCACTCATACTTCCCAAGAAACTTTCCCAACCCATTAACAAATAAACACTATCAATTACAAAGTGAGACCTAAAGCCTGACCCCGACTCCACGAATCTCTTTTAAGCGTTTGTTCAGTTAAACATTCGTGTGCAAGGTTAGTTTTAGATAGCTTCCCTTTCCCTTTCAGCTTCATGGGATAAATAAGAAATCAGAAAGTAGCACCCCCTCCTACCATTGCGGTGAGGAAAACCCAGTGATAAGGTGGTCGCATCACCGACAAAAATCGCTCGCTACAAAATGGAGCTGTCGAAGTTACTAACAAAATCGTCAAAAAGATCCTGTAGAAAATGGTCAAGACTTATAAGGATTGGCATGAGATGTTACCTTTTGCCTTGCATGGGTATAGAACTTCGGTTCGGACTTCAACATGGGCAACCCCCTTTTCCTTGGTATGTGGGATGGATGTTGTTCTTCCCATTGAAGTAGAAATACCATCTTTGAGGATTCTGATGGAGACCAAGCTTAATGAAGCAGAGTGGGGCCAAGAAAGATATGATCAGCTGAACCTCATTTATGAGAAATGATTGACTGTGATGTGTCATGGTCATTTGTATCAGAAGAGGATGAAAAGGGCATTTGATAAGAAGGTCCATGTTCATGAATTCCAAGAAGGAGAACTCGTACTCAAAAAGAACTTGCCATCTCAAAAGGATGTACGTGGAAAATGGGCGCCTAATTATGAAGGCCTGTTTGTGGTAAAGACAGTGTTCTCAGGAGGTTCCCTAATTCTTACAACGATGGATGGTGAACAACTCTCACACCCTGTAAATGCTAACACAGTAAGAAAGTATTACGCCTAAAGAGCCCGCTAAGTCGAAAACCAGAAATGGCAACTTAGGCAATAAAAGGGTATCCCGGTGGGTCATAACCTATGAAGGAGACTCAGGCAAAAGTTAGGGATTAAATAAATAAAAAAGAAGAAGCTCGCTAGGTTGAAAAATTAAAAGGGAGGCCTAGGCAAAAATGAGCATCCTGGTGGATTGAAAACTCGAAAGGGAGATCCAGGCAAAAGTTAGGGACAAAAGGCGTTTCACTATGTCAGAAGGGTTGTCACTAATACCAAGGAATTCAAGCAGAAGTCCAAGCTCATTCTCTCTCATCAGCAGCAAGGCTTTGGAGGATTCTTAGTCATTAGGGATAGTAGTTGCCATTGAATACAATGTAACCTTTTGCTTATTGCCATTTCCTAATTGTAATGTTCCATGGACTTTCGCCATTTGCAAGTTGCCATTCTAATGAAATCTTTTGAACCATTCATTGCTTGACATTTATCATTTCTCTACTCCTTTCTTGTTATGCGAAACTTCATTTATTTATTAATAATGGTTTTGAAAGCGAGAAATTTTGAAATAAAAACAAATCTTTTGAGGAAACACAATGGAAACATAATATACTTTGGCTTTTGGGACGATTTAGTAAAATCACATGCTCCCCCGGTAGGTCTTGATGTGACGAAAGCATTGATAAACCATCTGGCATATAAATTCCCAATGAAGCAAGTTTAACTGGTGATGCCTCTTGGATTGGACACTTCAGTAATGACTGACAACCATGATTCAAAGGATTCCTCCCCAGCATCATCCACAGGTGTTTGTTGAAAGCGGAAAGTTTTCTTACCTCCTCAGGTGAAAGAAGAATATTCCACATTAGACCTCAGAGTGGTTGTTCCCCTTTTCCCCAGTCTTTCGCCTCTCGTCAGGTTCGTCTCTTGCATGCCATTGAACACTCGCATCATGCCATATCATGTGCATTCTAGCATTTGGTGTGTTTCTTTTGGATCTTTACCTCTTTTACTTTAACCTGCTCAGGTTACATGTCCTTTTGAGTTCGTGGATCGTCATCTGTGTCCTGCTTGCGTCCGGTTATTACCAGCATGCGCCAATTTGATTATTATCCTTAACCCCCAGGAAGCTTAGTCATCACTATGCAGCCCGGTGACGTCCTGTTTGTGGTTTAAGCTCTACCATCAGGCCAATCATTATTGGTATTAAAAGTCCAGTATTAACTGGCATTGTTCCAAATATCGATCATTATCGGTGTCGTGAAGTCCAGTGTTTACTGGCATGTTTTTTAAAATCCAATTATCATAGGTATTGTGAAGTCTAGTATTTACTGGCATCGTCTAAAAGACTTGTTTCTTTGGTACTCCAAGTCCAGTGTCCACTGGCATTATGTCACAAGTTAATCATTATTGAATTCTCAAGTCCAGTAATTACTGGCGTTGTTTAAAAATCCAATCATAATTGGTCAGTCATAACTGTATGCCCTTTTGTTACGAAAATCCAATCTTAATTGGTCAGTTTTAACTATATGTCTCTTTGTTCAAGATCCAATCATTATTGGTGTCTCAAGTCCAGTAATTATTGGAAGTGTCTTCGTATCGATCATTATCGGTATCGTACAAGTTCAGTGATTACTGGCGCATTTTTTAAAGTCCAATCTTTATTGGCATCCTACAATCTTATCCTTAGCAGAGGTTTGGTCATTGCCAATATCCCCATGAAAGTCCGGTGTTTACTGGCATTTGTTGAAGGTCTGATCATTATTAGTATCCTAAGTCCTGTAATTAATGGCATGTTTTCTAAGTCTAATCATTATTGGCATCTTAAGATTAGTCGTTACCAATATCATCAGAAAGTCCTTTTGATTATCATCACTTGGCGCATGTAGAGTTTGTGTTTGTCTCTGTATTTTCTGGTTTTTTTCTTTAAGATCCCATTTGAACTCTTCAGTATAAGAAATCCCCAGAAAATCATTTGTTGGGTGTCTTTCCTTTGTGTCAAATTGATCCCCAGTGGAGATCATATCTTCTTTTTGGTTCCATCCCCAATAAAGAGTTGTCTACCCTTTTTGTTGTCCCCGAAGTCGTCCAGTCATATCTGAACCTGTCCTTTATCTCCCTAGATATTTCCCCAGTGGAGAACACCTATCTGCATGCCATCTCCATTGAGGATCTGTGGGGTTCCCCACATTTTATTTTCTTATCCCCAGTGTCTTCTTAGTCATTCCTCAGTAAGCCTCAATTGTTGGATGGTGACCTTCATCCCCAGTGAGTCTTGCCTTTAGGTTGTGGACCTTTTCCCCCTTTATGTCTTGTTTTGTCTGCATTTCTGCATCATCATGCCATCATGTCATCATATTAGAAGTTCATGGCATGTCAGCATTTGCATGTTTTTGCTTGTCCTTAGCATATGCATTTCATCTAAGGGCAAAATTTTCGGCTTGCTATATTTAAATACCTTTTCACCTTGATTTCACGAGGATCATCATCACTCGCACCATCCGGTGAAGCTATTTAAAAAGGGGCAACTGTTATACCTCAAATTTTACCCCTGATGTCATGACTTTCTTGCACTTGCATTAGGAATCAATCATCTATGCATTGTTAACTAACCATCATATTTGGCTAGTTTGTTCTTCCATTTGAAAGCTAGGGTTTTGCACAAGAAAGTGGGCAAGATCAATAAGCCAAGTTCTCATACATTTCAAGGTCTCCTAAGGCACTTCCTGGCTCAATATATCCATCCCAAGTGTTCACTAGGTGGTTAAGGGAGATGTTTGAATTCATCTGGACAAGAAAGTCAACTGAGGCTCCAATAGCCTAATCTTTGGTCTTGAGGGCTAATCATGAAATTTTCAAATCATATTCCATGATCTCATGTTATTAGATCAAGAGTAATCAAAGAGAAACCATAAAATCTGGAGTTGTGGAATTAGGGTTTTGACTTGAGGAATTACAAAGAAATCTTGGTGTGATCAGTCAATACCTTGATTGGTTCATCAACCAATTAAGCTTACATACATTCAATAGACCTTATTCATCAAGAATTCAAGTGTGTTTGGCTCCCACCACAAGTGCAATGAGCCTCAAGTTCATTTGGCCCCAAATTAGGGTTTTGTCAGGAAAAGTCAACCATGTCTTTAACTTTTTGGTCAAGGCATGATCCCAAGTCTTGGAACATGATTCCATATATTAATATGCATCCTTGGAGGCCATCTATTGGTATTTGGGAAGTTTTAGAAAGCAAGATCACAAAGGATCACCCAGTTGAATTCCTAAGGAAATTAGGGTTTTATCTGAAAAGTCAAACCATGACTTTTGAGGTTTTTGGTCCAAGATGAAGTATTCAAGTCATATTCCATCAAGACATGTTTGATCTTTGAAATAGAGCATGAGAAATCAAGATTTAATAGGTTTCTTGCAAAAAGGGCAAAGTTTGGTTTTTGAAATTTTTCTAAGTGTGGAAGAATCTAGTCTTTGTGTGAACTTTGAAGAGTCGTAACTTTCAAACCACACATCCATTTTTTGTGGTCCAAAGCTCAATTTGAAGCTCTCATCATGAACTTTAAAATGTATTATAGGGTCATTCCTCAAAAAATAGGCTTAGTTTTTAAGTTATGAGGCTTGGAAGTTCAAATCAAGTTAGGACTTAGTGAAATTTCACCCTTTTTGCCCTAGTTTGCAGCCAATTTTAACCACCTTTTTCATTATGATCCCTTTGGGTTCAGAACTTGGAGTGAACATGAACATTGTATAGCATACTTAGGGCTTTCCAAAAAGTACTAGAACACCCCAATCCAATGTGTGAGCTAAGAGAATCGAAGCCATGAAGTTGAAGGTTTGAAACTTGATTTTCATGCTTTCCACCTTGTGAACTTGTTGCAAATCCAATTTCTTGCCACACAATCTTGCATTTCAGAGATTTTTACTTGCAAATCTTCATTTTCTCAGAAGATTTCACGAATTTGGGAGCATTATCCAATAAAATTGAGCTTTATCCACTTGATCTTGCTATTTATGGCATAAAGACTTGACTTCCATTTTGGAAAAGGTGACTTTATGCACAAAGTCAGCTTCTTGAGCCTCCAAACTGCTCCTTCTGCACCAAAACCTTGCTTTGCATCATGATAAAGTGTCCAAGCCTCCTAACAACTCTAGAAAGGTCAGTACCACACATTGGAACCATGAAGCATATTGGGAAACTCCACTTGCATTTCAACTAAAGTACAACTAAACCAAAACCAAATCAGTTGCATTACTGCAATTAGATCTCCCCTCCCTCTTGCTTATAAATAGAGCATCCCAACACACTTCAAACACACAACAAAACCTGAGAAAAACACTCAAGCAAAGACTGAAACCAACCTCTTGCATTCATCCCCCCTTTGTGAACCAAAAACCTCTCATTTGCACAAACACTTCCAAACTCAGTTCCAGCCCTCAAACCTTCAAACAAATCATTCACACAAACTATAAAACATCCATTGAACCTGTTCAAACTCTCACCACCATCAAAAACATCTCAAATCAGAAAGTCAACTCTCAAATCTAAGAAAGGTTGACTTTTTGCATCTTTCAAGACCAGACCTTGTTACTTCCACTTCCATCCATTCCACCACTTCAAATACCTTCCATGAAACATGTTTGAGGTGTTCCAAACTTAATTCACCAACTGTAACACTATTTACCCTAAGTTCACTTTTGGAAACTTTGGTCATTTGTGTAAGAAGGAGGCATACACCAGTCCAACCAATTTATGTGGTTTTCAAGCACTTGGAAAGGATCAAGGAGGTGTATAGGAGCTGACCAGGTCATCAATCTCTTGCTGGAACATGTATTGTGAAAACTGCAAGTTAGAGCTTCAAGAGGTATGTGATTTCGAATCTTACTTTTAGAAGCATGTTGATTTTTGATGTACACTGAGCATGGATAGTTTAAGTTTGATGTTTATGACATGTTTGATCCCCTGAATGTTGCTTAGCATGTTTGTTTTTTACTGTACCATAGAAATTGTAAGAATGGGCTTACCTTAGGATCACTATCGTGTTTTAAGATAGTGACACTTTTAGCAAAAACCAACTGGACCATTGGATTCCTGGTGAAAAATCACACAATTTTGTTCTTTACAATTTCCATTTTCATGGAGTTTAAAGGGAGTTAAAGTTGCTTTTGCAACTGGTCTTTTCTAGGTCACAAACCATGTCAAACCTTTGCTATGGCGCCATTATGGGCCTATGAACTTATTTTCCTATATTATTAATCAAGTTTAGTTTTAGTAATGGATGTATTGGCCACCCCAGTGGCGCTACCCTTGCCTTGCCTTGCCTTCTGATCCTCTTGTCCTGGGTTTGATCCTAGTATCAACCCTTTTGGCCACCGCCCGTATTTTTCTTAGGGTTTCATGTTACTTTCATATTTATTTTGACAAAGGCGTATATTATACAAGTCCATCAACCAGCGCGGCTGGTTAAGTGTTTTAGTTCCAATACCAAGGGCGTGGGTTCAACTCCCATTTGGACCCTCCCCATTATATTTTTATCACTTAGTTTTTTGTTTCTTTCACAAACTTCATCAATTTATAACTTCCTCATACTTTAGAGTTTTTAATCCATTCTTTTTGCATTAGTCTCCTCTTGTTACCTATTTTATCTTGACATAAAAAAAATCTTCAAAAATATTTATTTTTAAGGCTTTGGTTCATATAAACGATTAGGTTTTTTTAGGATTCATTAAAGGAGTGTTTTGACTTTGGGTTGTACCATTTAGTTTCCCTTACATTTTTAGGGCATGTACAAGCTTGTCTTAACATGCTTAGAGCCTTAAATTGAGCTTGCATCTTTGTATAGTTTAATTTAGGTATATTTTTAAGTGTATATGTTTATTATGAACTTTTGTCATCCCCATGAGGTCTTAGATAGGCCTTTACCTTCAATTAGGACTCCCTCATCATGTATATATGACCTCAATGTATATACAAACCATCAACTTAGGTTATATCATGTGCATATGTGTTTAGATTTCCCTTTCATAAAAATGGACTTTAGAATAACATAAGTGATACTTTCCCTTTACATAAAGATTAGGTCAAGGACATTCCCCATGATTAGGTCATCACCTATTTGATTAAGATGTCTAAACTTGTATCATGTTCCCTTTAGGTATTTACCTTGTTCATTAATGAGTGATCCTTGTGTGTTAACATAATACTTGTATACTTTCTTAAGTGCTTGCCTTGAATGTCATCACATTCACCATCATCATCCATGTATTATATCCATATGTTTATTACCATCTTTAAATTCATGTATGGATATTCTAGTTATCTTTATTAAGTTACCCCCTTAAGTAAGGCTAGCTTGTTAGCTCCTCTCCCTAACCCTCTTTGTTCCCCTCCTTCCAAAGGAAAGTCTCTCTATTGACTTTAATGTCATAGACAACTCATTACCTCCTGGCCTTATTAGAGCCATCCCTTTCCCCTTGACCTAGCTAGTTTTCTTACCTCTTTTATAAGCATTATCATCATAATTTCTTACTTCCCCCTTTGGCCTCATTAGAGCCACTTACCTTACAACTTAGGATTCACCTAGAGTTTTTCAACTCTATGTGAGCATCATCATGATTTTCCATTCCCCTTTGGCCTTATTAGTGCCATTCACCTCTCTCAACATAGAATTAGGATAGAGTTCTTCAACTCTATGTGAATCTCATCATCACGAGTATTCACCCCCCTTTTGACTTTGTTCAAAGTCAACCTCTTAGACTTACCATTTTCAATTTAGACTTAGAGAGTTCTTAACTCTATGAGAGTATCACGATCATGAATACTCATCCCCCCTTGGATCCTTGATCATTATCAAGAGTTCCTCAACCGTAGTTAGGTGAACTATGAATGCTCTGATTCCATCCTTATTCGGATACATAGGCACAAGATGCGACGTCTTGGCGAGCATACTTAGTGTATATACCCTAAGGTCTTTACCTTTAGCACCTTGGTCATTACCATTAGATCTTTATCTTAGCCTTAGCATAGATCCCTTAGCAAGCAAACATAACATAACACAATACAAACAAGAGGTTCCCGTAGAGTATTACAGATATCTAGGATGCTAACACCTTCCCTAGGTATAACCAATCCCTAAACCTTAGATCTCTTAGTTGTGTCTTCACATAGCGCACTTAGGGTTTTCTTCGATCTTTACCCTTTCCTTTGGATAAATCAAAGCTCGATGGTGAATTTCAAAGATGTGTGATTGAAGTTAATTAATAGCTTGATATCTGATTCTCACTGCAACACTTAAACTTGAATGATGATGATAATTGAAAATTGTAATTCTTGATTCTTGATTCTTATTTAGAAAAAAATCACGACGATTAAAACTTGAATTTTCCTTATTGATCCAAAAACCTCATTAAAAACCAAATTCCAACATCTTTGAATCTTTCACATGAATGAACTAAAGTCTTGAATCAATCCTTGAGAATAAAGCTAGACATGAATCAATCTTGAACTTTGAATGGATTAAATTCTTGAACCGATCCTTGAGAAATAAAGCTAGTGATTAATCAATCTTGAACTTTGAATGGATTAAAGTCTTGAATAAAAAATGAATCAATCTTGAACTTATAGCCACTTGAATCATGATGAACCAAAATCCTTACTTTGAATCTTCTTGGACAATATTATGGACCACATGAACATGCCTTGAAATTAGAAGAATCATGACTTGAAATATGAACCTCAATGCACTAGACGTGAATCTGCACAAAACCTTAATTGGAAACATCTGATCCTTGATGATCTTCAAACATATAGCCCTTGAATTTATCACATCCTTGCTCTTAAAACAATCCATGACAAAGATAACTTAATAATGAAGCAAACTCTTCTTGTTTTACCAAGATTAGGTCAACCTTACTTGAATCTCAACCATTACTGCACATACACTTGACCTGACAACTTTGAATGAGCCTTGATTCATCCTTGCAAAACCTGAGCTTAGACAACAAGAAAAATGAAACCAACAACACATATTTTTGGATTTTAAATAAGGGTTAGTAAACATAAACAACATAAAAGCAAACAGAAACACAAATGAGTGCTTGGTGATCTCCTACACAAGGTAAACCCTAGGAGAAGGAGGCTAGGAGAATCCATGTTTATGATTGCAATGAGATGCAAATGATATGATATGTGGAATCTTAGGGGTAAAAATTAGGGTATGACAGTGTTGCATAATGATTCCTAAAATGATTTGAAATTGTTTGAAATTGAAGGAAATGTTAGTGAGATGTTGAGCATGATTATTTAGATATGCAAAATGTAAGGACATGATTCACCTAATTAAAAGACAAACAAATAATCTATAACAATCCATTTAGTAATTAAAAAGAAATTAATTAATCAAAATTTAATCAACTAATCAAATAAACTTTTAATGAATCAATTAACTAATAATTTATATAATTAAATTAATCAAAATAAAAATAATAAAATAAAACAAATAATTAAATTAAATTAAAATACTAAAAATAAACAAAAACACCATAGGAGGGGCGTAAACATGCATATGAGGTTGTGATAAGAGTGAGCTATTGGGTCCAAAGCCCATTTTAGTTAACCATATAATAAAAATAAAATAAAACTAAAATTAGATTTTCAAAACATAATAAAAAAACTCAGATTGCCTCCCCCTAATTCCTTACATCACTCAGCCTCCGTCTTTCTCATTTTTCCCATTAATATTTTTATCCATTTACATTAATTGAAATAAATGAAAGGTTTAATCACAAATCAGAACTCAGTAAGAAAGAAACAAGCAAATCTCTCTCTTTCTCAAGCTTTATTTCAAATGCAGGGGGCGGCCGGCCTGCCAGCCTAGCGGCGGCGACGACCCCTCCTTCTCTCTCACTCGATCTTGTTCATCTCTTTATCAAATTGAATCATCTCTCTCTTTTCTTCTCTCTCTTTCTTTAAAACAATTACAAAATATCAAACTCTTTTCTTCCACTGTTCTCAAATCAACAACATTTTCCATCTAGAAAAATAAAACAAAGAAACATGGATATTAAATCATGGAAATAAAGAAAAAAAAGAAGTCACTGATCAGAGATAAGGGTTGTGGTGGTGCAATTTCGGCAGAAGGATAAAGATACGCAACCGATAGAGGTGATTATGACTCGAGCGGTTTCTGACGACGAAAGTGGAGGCACTAATCTCTCTCTTCTCTTTCTGCTTTGGTTCAGATTTTCTTTCATTATTAATGAGTTGTTGACATTGAAGGTTCGGTTTTGGAGAGGTTCATGGTTTCTTTTATTTGTGAGATGAAGACTATTAGAGGTTATGTGTTGAAAGAAAGAAATTTTTTTTGTTGGAAGAAAATGAAAGTGGTGAGGTTTTCATTTGTGGTGTTGGTCCGCGTGTGGTTATGGAGGAAGTTAAGGGAAAGAGAGATGTATGGTAAATTTTATGTGAGATTTTTGTGGTGTAGTTATGGTAAAGGGTCATCATATAAAGGGGTAAGGGGTTTGTGAAGAGAGGCATGTATAGTTGACGTTGAAGGATGTGTACGAAGAAGGATCACTTTTCTTCTTCAACTATTTTTAATTTTCCAAATAACTGTGAGAGAGAGAGAGAGAGAGAGAGAGAGAGAGAGATTAGAGTGAATGGTTATGGTGAAAATATACTGCAGTACGTGAACATCAAAGAGAGGAGATTTTTGCATGATGAACAGTAGGTAAATGCATGAAGCTCTCTTCCCTCACATCTTAAATGCCTGCGTGTCAAACTTTTACCACTCTCTTTTCATTTTGATTTTCAATAATAGATGGAGAGAATATTGATTCATGTGATTTAGAGTTGTGTAGTATGTATTTTGTTAGTGAAAAAGGTGAGCATTGTTTTTGTTAGTGAAGTGAGGAAAAAAATGCGTGTTAAGTTGCAGGTTGTTTGTGTCATTGTGAGTATAAGCTATTGATTAACTTAACTCATAAAACAAGAGTCGCCATTGCACTTTTATTTTATCCAAAGGAAAGGAAAAAGAGCAAACAAAACCTAAAGAAGTTCTAAAACAAGAACAAATAAACAGAGACAAGGTAAAGGGGTTGGTTACGCAAAGAGAATGTGTTAGTACCCAAAACACCTATAGTACTCTATAGGAACCTCTTTGAAATATCTACGCTTTTTGGTTTGAAAATGGTTTGCTTGTAAAAGATTGGGGAGGTGAGAAAATAAGTATTTTTTTTTTTTTTTTTTTGTGTTTGACAAGTGTAGCGGGGAAATTTGTGAGTGTAAGCTATTTATTAACTTAACTCAAAAATGCAACGCACTTTTATTTTATTCAAAAGGAAAGAAAAAAGAGTGAACAAAACCTAAACAAGTTCTAAAACAAGAACAAACGAACAAAGACAGGGTAAGGGGGTTGGTTACGCTAAGGGAAGATATTAGCACCCAAAACGTCTATAGTACTCTATAGGAACCCTTTGAAATGTCTACGTTTTTTGGTTTGAAAAGGTTTGTTTGAAATGAGATTTGGGAGATGAGAAGAGAAGTATTTTTTTAATATTTTTGTGTTTGAAGAGACTTATTGCCTCATGCCTAGGTACCCACAAAGTGCAATATAGGATCAAAACCTTGTAGTTCGTGGTACAAATAACAAAAATGGTTTGTTTCGATTGATTTTAAATGTAAAGACAAGTCGTCATTTTAAGGAGAAAACTACGACTAGTCACCCACAAGTATAAGAAAACAACATTTGCATCATCTTAAACATCTTAAATACTATGGGGAATAGGAGAATTACATCTCAACTATGAAAATGAATCATGTCTAAACTTTTTGAAAAGTTTTAAATGAAAAATTGCACAAAGGCACACAAAGTTTGAATGATTTTTTGTATTTTTTATATCTTTTTGAAATTAATCAAAGTATGATTAACATTAATTGACATTTATTAAAGAAAAAAAAAGTTTGAAAATCACTTGACCAAAGTCAAGGTTTTTTATGAAAGCGGTTTAATTTTGAAAATAAGAAGATTTTGAAAAAGGGAGAAGATTTTGAAAATTGAAGATGGGGTGGAGAAGAAGTGACTACCCTAAAACTTAAAATAAAAGGTAAAAAAGGGGACATCTAACCACACAAGGAGCAAACACTTGACAAAAAGTCAACATGAACATTCCTCTTCCTTTTGGATTTAAACCACAAGCATAATAAGCAGATGAATTAAAGCATCAGAAGGAATTCCAAGTTAAGCCATAGCAAGATCGAGGAAAATTCTTCCCAAGGATTAAAAGCCAATTAGGAGAGTCATGTATCAAATGATTTTCAATGTTAAAGCATTAACACCTGCACACAGAAAATTTCCCAGACAAAATAGATAAGAATAACACCAAAAGGTCCAAGGTCTCAAATCTCCAATAGCAAAGGGCAAGGATCCTAGATCTAAGTCCGAAGTCCGAGTCACAAAGTTCAAGCATAAGGTCATTACAGTCCGAATTTAAGAGAGTCAATTATTTTAAGTGTTTAAGTATTTATTTGTGCCTTAAGAGAGGTATGGTCCAAGTGGACAAAATAAAAAAAGCATAAGCATAAACATGTGTCCAAGTGGACAAAGAGAAAATAAGATGATAATATGATAATGCTAAAAGTAAAAGCATAAAAGTAAATGAAAAGAAAATAAAGATTAAAAAATAAAAGGCACAAAGTAAAGTTAGTGCAATTATATAGTTAGTAAGTTAGTGTTAGTGATGGAGAACAATTGGTGGTTTTTCGGAGAATACTCGACTAGTCAACCAAAAGCATGAAAACATGAATCCATACATCATTAAGGGAAGGGTGCCAACTCGGATAAAACAGACGAGTATGCCAACTATATCCCTTAACAACAAGGAGACAATCTATTTCACACCACACTATGGAGACTAGGAGATTGGCAACTCACTTACAAAAACGAACTGATTTCCGATTTCGGGACAATTTAGCGTTATGTTAAGCAATCGTAATTGGACTTATGTAGAAGCCACGACTATCTGAGGTCGATCAATAACAATGTTCGTCTTAATACAAGTTAGAGAAATGACATGTAGGTCATTCTCCTAAAACTTGCCACACCAAAAGAAAAGAGGTAGACATCTCATCTTTAACATAACTTCAAAGAGAAGTCTAATGATATGTAAGATTTTCATTGACCAAAAGAAAAGAAAAAGAAGAGGGGAAGGGAAGCCTAATTGAATTACAATATTTGAATCATTCCATCTTTAAGTTCCATCACTATTCTTGGTGGATTAAGGTACTAAAGCTATCACTAATTCAAAGCACCTAAAATGAATCAAATGATCCACTTAAAGATAGATTTGAACTAATGAAGGTTTATCCAACCTCATCAAACACCCAAAATCCATGGAATTTAAAGAGAAATTTGATCAACAAACACCACAATTCAAAGCAAAACCAAAGGAAATGGACGAAGAAAGGAAAGAACTCAAAACACTCCCAAAACAAGCCAAAAAACATAATTCTTACTCTGGTTAATCGATTAACCAATTTTAGGCATATTTTGATTAATTGATTAACACAGTTAAAACATGAGGAAAATGGCTTTTTACTGTGCTGTCTTGGCTCTGGCTCAATTTTTTTTACTTGTCAAAGAAGGCATAGAAATAAACACATGAACCTTAGAGTTTCTTGAGTAATAAATGATCAAATCTTGGGAAACTCTTGATCAAATGATTTTGAAATATTTGCAAATCAACTTTGACTTTGTTCAGATGAATTTCATTCGAGTTGAGGAACTGTTATTTGACATTCTTGATCCCAATTTCTTCCTGAAAAAGTTAGTAAAGGAAAAACAAACATATTTTTGGATTTTAATTAAGGGTTAGTAAACATAAACATAAAAAATATCAAGCAAACAAGAAAACAAGGGTGCTTGGTGATCTCCCTCAAGAGCAAACCTACAGAGGAGGGTAAGAGAACCAAAGCTCGTGATCTTGTTTGTGGTATGGGACGCAAATGATAAGTGGGATCTTAGGGGTAAAAATTAGGGTATTACAACAAGACTTCCTGAGCCTCATGCCTACGTACCCACAAAGTGCAACGGAGGATCAAAACATCGTAGTTCGTGGAATAACAAAATGGTTTGTTATGATTTATTTTAAATGTAAAGACAACTTGTCATTTTAAGGAGAAAACTACAACTAATCACCCACAAGTAATGAGAACTTTGCATCACAAGGAGAAGGGTTCCAACTTGGATAAAAATTAACAAGTATACCACCAGCTCTCACAAGTGGAAAATAATTACCATCAATACTATGGGGATAGGAGAATTACATCTCAACTATGGAAATGACTCATGTCTAAACTTTATGAAACATTTTAAAGCAAAAATTGCACAAAGGCACAAAATGATTGAATGAGTTTTTATATTTTTTATGTCTTTTGAAAATTGTTTAAGTATGCTTAAGATATCTTAACATTTATTAAAGAAAAGATTTTAAAATGCACTTGACAAATTCAAGGTTTTATTATGAAAGTGGTTCTAGTTTGAAAGAAGAAGATTTTGAAAAAGGAAGAAGATTTTGAAAATTTAAGAATGGAGAAGAGATGAAGGGACTATCCTATTGCATAAAATAAAAGCTAGGGACAAAGAAAGATCTAACCAAGAAAAGATAGCTAACCCCATGACATAATTCAATCAAGAATTCCCTCATTTAGATTGAGCATTGAGCAAACCAAATAAGGAAATAGTAATCCAAACATCAGATAAAATCATAATAACCAAGATGTGTCTTCAAGAGAATCCTTAAGCCAAATGTGCCAGATGAATCCAAGTAGGTCTTAAGATGTACTTACAAGCCAAGGTCAAAGTCTTAATTCTAAGTCCAAAGCTCCATAATACATAGGGTAGTAACATCAAGTCCACAAAGTAACCAAGTATTTTAAGAGCTTTAATATTTATTAGTGTCTTAATAGAAAGAAAGTCCAAATGGACAAAATAAAAAGAGCATAAGCATAAACACAAGTCCAAGTGGACAAAGAGAAAAGCAATATGATAATATGATATGAAATGTTAATGTAAAAGCATAAAAGTAAATGGCAATATGTAAAGAGCATAAAATAAATGACAATTAATGTAAAGATTAGTAAGTTAGTGATTAGAAAAGAAATGATAGTTTGTCATTTTTTGGAGAACACTCAACTAAACATCCACAAGCATGAAAACATGGTCTTATACATTACCAAGAGAAGGGCTCCAACTTGGATAAAATCAACAAGTATGGCACTAGATCTCTTTGGTAACAAAAGGTCCAATCTATTTCACACATGGGAGGCTGGTCAATAATAATATGTGTGCTAATGCAAGTTAGAGAAATGACATGTAAGTCATTCTCCTAAAGCTTACCACCCAAAAAGAAAAAAGGAGTGGTCTCATCTTCATCAAGAACTTCAAAAAGTTCCATTATGATAAAGGTTTTCATCAACCAAAAGAAAAAGAGATAAGGAGATGAAGAAGAGGCAGCAAGGAAACCAAAACAACAAATTGAATCAAAGGATTGATAAAGCTATCATCAAGATCAATCACCCATTTTGGTGGATTAGGGTTTTCACCCCATCAACACCCAAGATCCATTGAGCTTGATGAAACTTGACCAAATCAACCAAGATTCAAGTCAAACAACAGTCAACAAAGGTCAAAAGAGAACAAAATGAAATAAAATGAAATAATATGCATCAGAATAATTTTTAAAATGAATCAAAAAAGGAAAATAAACATGAAAATGCAAAAGATCCATCAAATAAGATCACAAATGATCAAGAAAAATCCAAAAACTCAGAAACAACTCAAGGATCATATACAAAAATTTTGAGAATTTTAAAATGCATAAAAATATTTTTAAACTATTTAAAACATATGCAAAAGGAAGAAAATTATGAAAAATAGAAAATTATAAAATATAAATGCACAAAAATGCTCAAAAAATAGGAAATATTTTTATGAAACTATGAAAAAAAATTGGAGTGAAAAATGTGAATGTAGCTATTTTTTTATTAATTTTTGAAGTTTAATGCAATTTTAAAATAAAATTAGAAAATAATAAAAAGAGAAAAAACAAAGCGCGTTGGATCAATCCTCATTAATTGACGTGGCAGATCCAACGCACCTGAGATGAGGGAACACACTGGAACACGCGCAAAGCAAGGCACCAGATCACATTTAAATCCAACCTATGAAAATATTTCAAATCTCCAACGTGGGGCCAAGCAGACCACCACCTTCAACCTCTCCGGTCATCTTCTCCGGTGAACCAGCCACCGAAGATTGCTAGAAGGTAACATTAAGACAAGAGACCACCATCATTGCAATCGTTTCATCAAGGCGGACACAACTCCATCCTCCATTTTTATTTATTGAAAGGGAGTGAGGAAAATTTTGAAGAAATGTAGAAATGAACACGAACACTAAAAAAAATTAAATGATCAATTCAAGCAATCAACATTAGATAAGTTAGGGAAATGATCGGCAAGCCAAGGTCTACATTGTGGGAACTTGTTTGAAGCGAATTGAAGCTTCTAACTACCTTGTTGAGATGGTGGTCGGAGGTTGAAGAAGCTTGATATGGTCAGAGCACTTCAGAAGGTCTGGGAGCTTGAGACTTAATGCAAAAGCTTCAGAGGAGGCTGATTAAGGTATTAGAATAAAGAAATTGGGTTGAGAATGGCTAGAATTCAAAACCCAATATTGAAATTTCTAGGGAAAATTTGAAGTTCAGCAGGGGTTTAATGACTCTCAAAAGCTTGGAAATAAAGGTAGTAAGGTACTCTATTTATAGCTAAGGATGATGGAATGCTGAGAGGGGTGAATTGAGTGGAAATTTAGTGTAATCGTGTGCACCCTTGGTCATAAGGAAAGTGTGACTTGAAATCACCCAAAACTCAGCTAAAACTTGCGTTTCAAGGCTCGATTAAACTTTGAACACTTCACTAAACATGTTTAAGTGGTTAAATCTTGCCAAATTAATCTATAATTGAAGATTATATGAATCAAAATTCTGATCATGGAGCTTTCTTCAGTTTTAAGTCAACATGTTCAACTCAATGAGGCATCCTACTCAAGAGGCTTTTTGATCCCATTCTTCTTGCAATGTGTAGTCCTCATAGCCTAGTTTACAATGTGCCAAGAAAGTATTCATTTGGACATCTGAGGAGAAAGTTATGGTGTGTTGAATTTGGCATGAAAAACTGGTCATTGTACTTAGAAAAAATCTAAGTATCTGAGGCAGAAAATGACCTATATTGTTCCAACAAATTTCAAGGCCTTCCAAGCATAATTTGATCTTGATCCTTGAAGCAAACTTGTAGAGGGAATTAGAAATGATATTATGAAAAAATAATAGGCCTCAAAGGATAAAAAATTGAAGAAGTTGTGATCCTTGAAATTTGGGAAAAGTCACTTGAAAATAGGTCAAATTTCACTAAGTCCACAAATGACATATAATGTTCTCAAACTTTTGATAGTCCTTCAAGCATAATTGGATCTTGTGATGTAAAGATAAGTTGTAGAGGAAATTGAGAAGAGTCATATGCAAAAAGAAGCACTCAAAATATGGAGAATTGAAGGAGTTGTAGTCCTTGGAACTTTGACTTGAAAAATATTGACTTTTTGGTCAAACCTTCTTGAATCAACTTGTGCACTTGAGGTTTTCTTGCATTTCAAGGTACATGGATGATCTTATGAACTCAAAATAAGATTTCCTTGAATGTCCTTTGATTAAATTGACCAAGGCTTGAGATAACTTGTTGAAGAAGACATGGAAATAAACACATGAACCTTTGACTTTTCTTGAGAAACAAGCTACACAGCCTTAAGGTATTCTAGATCCAAATGATATTGAGAGATGTTTGATGATCACAAATCTTGAGATTAAAAACCATGTCTTGAGAGAAAAGCTCTTGAGAATTAATGGATGATCACACTTTTCGTTGAGAGAACACAACCCTAGCTGAGGAATCATGCATGGTGCTCTTGATAAAATGCTCTATCTTGCATCAAGCTTAAAGAAACAAGACATATTTTTACATTTTGATTAGTGGTTAGATAAGCAATAAGCATATAAACATTAAGATAAACACACAAAAGGATGCTTGGTAACCTCTGCAAGGGTAAACCCCAAAGGATAAGAGGGAGGGAAGAACCAAGCATATGATCTTGTTTGTGGAAAAATGCAAATGATGTGGAATCTTAGGGTTAAAAATTAGGGTATCACATTCATATATTGAAAGAGATGAGAGGTTGATATTATGGAGAGGGTTACATGAAGAAGGCGAAATGTGTTATTTAATTATTGTTTCCAAAAAAGATAAACAAATTGAATGAGAAAGATAGACCATGGAGTGTGCGTTGCTGGTTGGTCCGCCTTTGTTCTTTAAGAAAACCTCATTCTCTCTTTTGAAAAAAAAGAGGAAAAATGAAAGTGTGAGAATATGATTCTTTGAAGGTGAGCATCATTTTCAATTGGTCTAGGTTTTTTAGTTTGTCTATCCCAAGACCATGTGGTCCATATATATAGTGGGTGTTTAGGGTTTTTATGATTTGATTAAGTGCCAAGAAAGCCGCTCTAGATAACTTAAGTGATAAGAAAGAGTGATAAAATAAAATAGATAAAAATTAATTCTTTTTATAATAGAGACAAAGAAAAATCAAATGACTATGCATTTGTCTCTATTTATTTTTTTCTTAATATATTGATAAAAAATTAAAAATAAAATGAAATAGAATGAATAAAAACCAGATGCGAAACTGTGCAAAAAAAATGAACATGTTAAAATGATCTTCATAAAATAAAGTTCCGGAAAACAGACAGGTAAAGATTAAATGTTGCAATAAAAAATGTTCGGTTGAAAAGGCCCAGGTTTATCAAAATATGAACGTAAACGGGACCGAAAAAAATTAAACGAGCATGCCGGGTTAAATTACACAAACCGTGGATCAATAGAACTGACAGCTGCAAGCCTGATCTTAAAATTTTTCTCCCGCTAAATTCAAGTGCAATTGAGAATTGTTTCAACCGATTTGTCGATAGAATCAAAATTTTATTTTGGCCAACTTTTTAAGCGTTATGTTGAATGAAATGCATGCTATGATATGCAGATGATGAAAAATCTTGTGAATGCATTGATTTTATTGATTTTATTAATTTAGGGTCAAAATTTGGGGTATGACAATCATCTTACTGGATTTTATCCTCCAACTAATGAAAAATTAAATTATATGGGGAGTCAGCAGCAAAGGCAAGTATTATATCAAGGTAATCAAGGCTATCAATGTGGAAACACCGTGAGTTATGGTCAAGGTTGGAGACAAGATACAAGGTCGTCGAATAGGCAAAATCTTTATCAAAATTTCAATCAGAATCCTCCACAGCCAGACAGAAATTCAAACTTGGGAGATACTTTAAGTCACTTCATGCAAATGTCAATTGTGAATCTGAAAAATACTGATGCTTCGATCTAGAATCTTGAAATACAAGTTAGGAAAGTTGCAAAACAACTGGATGATCAACAAGGAGGGACCTTCACCACTAACACTCAAACCAGTCGAATAGAGCATTGTAAAGCAATTAAAATTAGGAGCTACAGAGTGATTGAAACTAGAGTCGATGAAAATCAAGAAAAAGAATGAGTTGTGATTGGAAAAAAAGAGGGAGAGATAAAAGAAAGTGAGGAGGAGGTAGAAGAACAAAAGAATAAAGAAGAATTAGTTGAAAATGAACAAGAAAAGAATGAGAGAAAAATGAGTAGTGAGCAGAAACAAAAAAACCAAAAGAAACAAAAAGAAAAGATAAAGATTCTGCTAGTGAAAAATATTTTGTATCCTCAAGCTCCTGTCAAGAAAGAGAATGAACGACAGTATGCTAAGTTTCTGGATATTTTCAAATGGTTGCAAATCAATATCCCCTTTGCGGAAGCTTTGGAGCAGATGCCAACATACACCAAATTCACGAAGGAGATTCTTACAAAAAAGTGAAGGTATATAGATGAAGAGACCATTCATTTAGATGCAAATTATTGTGTAATTATTCAAGGAACCCATCCACAAAAGGAAAAAGGTCCTGGTCATGTCACGATACATGTCACCATAGGAAACGTGAACATAGGAAAAGTACTGATTGATATTGGCTCAAGTATAAATCCTATAACATTGTTAGTAATCAGCTAGATAAGTGATATGGAGATGAAGAATAAGAAGATGACACTGCAGGTGGCTGAAAAATCCATCACACGACCATCCAGCATAGATGAGGATGTTCTAGTTATGGTGGATACATTTTTGTTTCCTAATGATTTTATGGTAATGGATTTTGAAGAGGATGATGATACTCCTCTAATCTTGGGTCGACGATTCCTGAAAACCATACAAATGATGATTGATGTTAAGGATGGAATAATGAAGGTCTAAGTTCAAGACGAATAAGAAAGTTTTAACCTGTTTGAAGCAATGCAAAATTAAAAAAAAAAGGGAGTTTGCTTTAACCTGGATACAACTGATGAAACAATCATGGATATGCAAAACATCCACCAAAATAAGCAAAGAAAACAACAAGGGTTGAGGAATGCTTAAATGAGCAAGGCACATCAACAGGAGCTCCTATTCATAGAGAGACATAATAAGAGTTGAAACATAACCCAACCATATACTCAAAGCAAGTTACCAAGGGGTTCTTCAAAGTTACCAAGTCATTCAACAACATGCTTACGAAAATGATGTTGTGCGGCACAAAAGGTTTGGAAGAATCAGCTTCTAATGAGGATTGGAATTCCAAAGAACAAAAGTCAAAACAATGTCTAAGTCGTGAGATTGATTAATTCACCACTACAACCTCACCAGCAGATCTCTTAATCATAGAATAGGCGTCGAGCTACCAACGTTAAACAAGCGCTTATTGGAATGCATCTCAACTTTGTAAGTATCTAGAGTTTTCTTGCATAGTAGGTTCAAACAAGAGTTGAAGTGGCATGCAAATTCATGTGAAAATTCTGCAGAAAAACTGAATTTTGGCAAGCTCTCCAGGCGAGAGTTTTATCTGTTCTTGCTATTTGCTCACTCTGTATTGCCAGGCGAGCATTGCAAATTCAATAAAATGAATTAAATGCCATTTACTACTAGCAACCAACATCCACCCACTTTTCTTTTTCTGTGCACGCATTTTCACTGCAAAATGGGTGGGAATTTTAAAAATCTTCATTTGACCTCATTCAAATCATTTCTCAAAAATCTCTTGCACGCACCCTAGTTCATATGGCATGCCCATTACCACATATCACTTTCAAGCTTTCAAATTTTTAGTTGTTTCATTCAAAGTCTGCAATTATGGAAAGGCTCCCAAAAAGAATGTGCTACGTAGAAAAGTCCAAACACAACAAGCACTTATATAACCTAAGTGCCTTTTGATGACTCAAGGTTCATAGGTGTTGAATGTCGCGGCCCGAAAAATTACCCTAACGCATCACACGCTCGATGATACAACAGAGTCGCCATTGAACTTTATTTATTCCGAAAGGAAAGGGAAAATATCGATAAAACACATGGGAAAGAGAAACGGGTAAGGGAGTCGGCTATGCGAGAGAATGATATTAGCATCCCTCACATCCGTCGTACTCGACAGGAACCATATTTCTTGTTCTTTGCTTGGATGAGTGTTACTATCTAAAGGTTACTTGCAAAAGGGAAAAAATAAGTTTTAAATTAGTGTGCTCATAGAGCATTGGGGCCCTCATGCCTACGTATCTTCATAGTGCAATGACGAAATAAGAGATATGCAGTTCGGAAAACTAAGGATGAAAAAGGAGGAAGGTTGCTCGCTAAGATCTCGCAATCTTGTGCCTACGTATCCTCAAGGTGAAATGAGGAAATCAAAGCTTCGTAGTTCATTGAACTAAGGATGTGAAGAGAAAAAGAGTTGATTGAAAGAGAAAAGAAAGGTTTGCTTGAATTGAACGGAGTTGTGAAATGATAAAGGGTATATCTAAGCATGGGACTAACAAGATAGACATGAAAAGAAAAGATGATTTTCCAAAGCATGGGACTAACATGGCAACCAATGAGGGATTTTGTCTAAGTATGAGACTTACAAGATAGACTTGAGAAGAAAACGGGTTTGCCAAAGCATGGAACTAACACTAGCAAGGCAGACTTGAAAGAAGAAGGGTGCCAAACCATGAGACTAACATGGCAAACATGAGAGAGAGTCTGTCAAAGAATGAGGCTAACAGGGCAATCGTGAGAGCGCCTATCTAAGCATGAGACTAGCAAGACAGACTGGAGAGGAAAAAGATTTGCCAAAACATGAGACTAACATGGCAAATAGGAGGGGTATTGATTCATAGGTGGGTGCTGGACCATGAGGTGCTCAACCTAGATAGGTGTGGAATGCCAAAGAAGATTGTTTGGTCCAAGGAGAAAGTGTATTGTTGATAGAGAATGTTATAGTGTTGCAGTGTTAAATGAGACTTGTCAATTATGTGATTTTAATTGCACTAAAGTCTATGAATGGAGGCGAATACTCTGAGTAACTAGGGCCTACGCCTTGTACGTAGAGGTACTCTGGACAAGGATAGGATTAATCCCTCTCATCATTCTCAATTACTTAAGGCTCGTGGCGTACAATTCGCACCGGAATCAACAAGTGTTGAACAATGCTCCAGTCTTGGATATCAGTCTGACTTGTGTGGGTATGAAGTCTTGAAATCCAAAGAAGATTCACTACAGGGAATTACTCTTCTCAAGTGATCAAGATGTTAGACGATGGCAATGATCTAGAATGGGGGGGTTGAATAGATCACTAATTTTTAAATAGAGTCGGCGCTTAAAAAATTTGTTTTAAAAATGTGCGGAAGCGGCCGAGGAATCAAATCGTCTAAACGAACCGTAAAGATCGGATATGTGACAAGCCAAATGGAATAACAAATCTAATGAGAAACCGAGTCAATAGTTTGAGGATTAATCAATACAAATAATACCAATTTATTTTGTCCAATTTCCAATGACTTATAAAGTGTAAACTTAATTTGACAATATCACAAATAGCTTGTGTGTGATCAATTCGTCGAACACTTGGTGTGCAAAGCACCCCAAGTATTATTTCCTATGTAATGTTAGTGCATAATTTTTCACAATTATAATCCAAGTGATTGTTATGAGTTTTCAAAATAGATTTTCAGCACTACACGACAGTAGAAATTTATGGATCAATTGATATTACACAAACGTGAATAATTCAAAATAAAGAGATAGAGAAAGAGAGAACAACACGAGATTTGTTTAGGCAGTTCCCCTTTCGTCCTCGCTTCTGGTACGTCTGCCCCCAATTCTAAAAACTAGAATTAAGATATGTATTATCTTGTTGCAAAAGTTTATACAAGAGAAGCAATAGTCACCACACACTCAAGCCTAATTGTTGAAGTTGATACTATGCCTTCTCTTCCTTTGATTCAAGTCGAATCAAGTGCCTCGAACGTGTTGAACAAACCTTTAGTTCCCACTACTTGTCTGAACAAACCCACTGTTCTTCAAACCTTTTGCTCGGCTAATTTCGATCACACGTCGTTCAAACCCAAATCTTTCTACACAATCCTCCAGTTATCGCTACTTGATTGAATGAACCTACCGTTCTTCAATCCCTTTGCTCGATTGAATCTGTGAAGCAAAGATCTGTGCAAAACCCCCCCCCCAATCCTCAAGATCTTGGAGGACAAAACCCTTATGGTTTTATTCAAGAAAAACCCACTGAATTCTCAACCCAAACTAGATACACAATCCTACATTTGAACGTAATCACCTCGAAGATGCAAAATATCAATAAAAATTGTTATGTGTAATTGTTGAGAAAATGCAAGAATGAGGATGAAGATGATGAGAAAAATTCAGTGTATATCTTTCACTTTTCTTGTTCTATATGAAAATGATGAGACAAAATGAATATATGTGATGCCTAGACCCACTAACTAACATAACATCATTTTAAAACATAACAGATCAGAAAAATAGGCACAATGCAGCGAACGGTCGACCAAAGCAACATGTGCGTCGACCTGAGCACACCCGAATGCAAAACTACACAAAAAATTAAGTGATGCGTCAACCGGATCAAGGCCATGCGTCCACACAAGCTTACTTAAAAACACCAGATTTAAAGGCTTCCAGTATGAATCGAGCAAAGGGTCGATGTGAGCATACCCGAGATCAAAGGAATGCAAATCAACATTTATGCGTTGACCTGAGCAGGGTTGTAAGTCAACGCAAGCACCCTAAAAAGCCAAAAATGAGTTCTTTGCTAACATTTTGGTCCACCTAAGCCATTTTTGTGTAGACCTAAGTTTCCTAACATGATCAAGTGCACACATAATATATATGAGATGCTCCTATATGTTTAGATACAAGACCTTAGAATATTTTGTGCATTTTAAAGCATGAATGCTAGCTAAGACGCGATGATACCGTCCAAAGTACAAAGTACGAGCTAATACAGGTTTTGACATCATTAAAATAAAGACTAAAGTACCTTGCCCTCACATACTCCCCCTTTTTTATGATGGCAAAACAGTTGCCAGATCTTCAACTTATCGAGTACTTTGAGAATCATCCTCCCCCTGATTTTATGCATTACTCAAAAAAATATGATCTATCTTTGTGAAATGAAGTGCTGCTTTTGTATTATCTTCTCCCCCTTTGACAACATCAAAAAGAGAAAAGTACAAGGTCAATGAAATCAGAAGATATTCATATGAACACAATCACACGCTTTGCAATAGTTAAACATCAACAATCATCCATATAAAATGATGTTAATGCAAAAGATATGAACATAAATAAAACAAGAAGCATATGGAAGGAAATTTAGTGCATTACACAACCAAAGATGTTCAATACAACTTCAAGTCATAGAAACGAAAATAGATAACAAAACACAAAATGACATGCAAAAGGAAACATGAAATGCACTACATCAAAACAACTTAACCCTCTGAGGTCTCCTCCCCCTATATGGATGACCCCTCCCTCTAAAATAGTAATTTGGAAGTGGTGCTTGTTGCTCATCCAAGCGTTCAGTAAGTTTCAAGACAGCCCTGTTGAGAGTATTGAAGTTGTTCGTAAGAGAGCGATTTTGACCATCAGGTGTTTCAGCCATAGTATCAAACCATTGTATCACAGTGGAGGCAAACAAATCAAAGTTCTCACTTTGAGGTTGAAGTTGGCCCTGCAAATCTATGTAACTTTCCTCTTGAGTAGCAGCAAAATTTTGTTGTTGAATCTGCATATTTCTCAGCATGTCAAGAACTTCAGCATTGTTTTGTTGAGGTTGAGGTGGAGACGGAGGCATGTAGTATGAATCTTGATTATTCCAGTCATTTGTTGGAGGCATGTAGGATGAGCCTAGAGTTGTCCAGCCTGTGTGTTGCCACTCACCCCAACCTTGATTGGCATAGGGATCCTAAACAGGTGAGTGACCCAACCAATCATTGTCATCATGATCACCATCATGATGGTCAGTCTCTATCTCACGAGCTTCCTATTCCTCCTCTTCATCTTCATCTTCATCTTTATCCTAACCTGAATCCTTGAACTTGAGGCTTTTTATCTTGAAACTGTACCGTTTCTCTTGAAGATCCCAAATATAACCCATCATAGTTAGGGTCTTTTGACTAAATTCTTGATTAACCATCAAAGAGACGTATGGAATACCTTGGACAACAACATTAGCCCGATTAAGAACCCTTTGAATGAAAGAGGAATAGCATAAAGTTGTACCTCGACCAGATTCCTTCAGAGCAAATATCCTACTAGCAATGTAATGAGGCCAATGAGTCCTTATCTTATTTTTTAGCACATAGACCAAATGTACCTCAGCTTGGTCAACTCTCGAATAACCTCCCTTCTTGGGACAGAGAATGTGAGATACAATCCATTGTAGAATCCTGTCAATCAGCTTCAAACGACCAGTAGTAATAGTCTTAGGAAACAAATCACTAGGCACAATATTGTCAGGATAGGGATCTTTCAACATTGAATTCAGAGCAGTCTTAAACTCATAGTTCGTAGACAATTTGGTATCGGTGATCTTAGGATTAGGGGACAACCGTGGACACATATCTAATAAATCTTTCCAAACATTGGTATCAACCAAGAGACTTTTACCGTCTATCTTATAGCAATATTCATAACCATCAAACTTCCCATGTATACCCATATAGAATAAACTGACTGTATCTTCATTATATTTTGTATCACATTCTAAAAACTTATCAAACTTTTGAAAATCAGGCAGTTCAACAATTTCTCGAATATGCACGTGTTAAGCCCTTTTCAAATAATACACTAATCGCTTAACAACTGATCTTTTTACTAAATTTCTCCCTATAGGTTACAGCCAGTTCATCAGAGAGTAGGGAAAGAGCATTTACCAAAATGTTTGACCGAGGTTGTGAAGTACCTGTCTGAGAGGCTGAAGCTCTTGTGGTTCTTTTTCCTATTGCTCTTGTAGAAGCCATGGAAACTCTGATTTTGTGAGGGATGAACAGTACCCGAGTATAGATTGATGATGAGAAACCCACTTGAAAGCTTATGAAAACTTGAAGTTTCTGTTTTGATGAGGTTTTGAAAATGGGTTTTGAGGGTTTGTAGAGAGATTTTAGAGAGTAGGAGAGGAGAAGTAAGAGGAAGAGATGCAAATGATTATGATATTAAAATTTTGAAATGAGTCAATGCATTGAATGAGTCAAATTTCCCAAGAAAAAGTGAAATGCTTTAACTTCCAAGGAAAATTTTTGCATTTTGCAGCGACGCGTCGACCTAAACCTAGGATGCATCGATGCATGCAGTCTAAAAATGCACAAATTTGAATTATAACAGTATGAGTCGACTCATGGGTCGACCTGTGCGGACCCGATTCAAAATAGATTGAAATAGAAAAAGGCATGAGTCGACCTATGCCCTGTTTTGGTCGAAGCATGCAGTACAATCATGGAAAAATGCAAAATTTCAAGTTATGTATGCATCACACAAGAATAAATAACAAGCTCACACATATTTCACACATTAAAATGGATTAAAATTGGTCCAAACAATAGAATAAACATCAAGATAACACACATCATCGTACAATTTCTTATATATATATATATATATATATATATATATATATATATATATATATATATATATATATATATATAAGTCAAATAGAGAGGAACGATATTACCTCCAATGAAGATGGATGATGGACGCCCTCACATAGCTTAATCTTCTCAATATAGTTAATCAAAGTATAGACAAGCATAGATATAGAGCATGCAACCATTCAATTTTAAACACGATCCGAGATATCGAGAACACCAAGTTCCCTAAGGATGTTAAAGAAAGGCTTTGTCACAAGTGGTTTTGTGAAAATATCAGCAAGTTGATTTTTGGTATCAACATGCTCAAACACAACATCACCTTTCTCTACATAATCCCTAAGGATATGATGGAGAATTTCAATATGTTTCGTGCGTGAATGTAGTATATGGTTTTTGGTTAAATTAATGGTGATTGTATTATCACACAAAATGGGAATACGTTCAAGTTTAAACTTGAAGTCAAGTAATTGTTGCTTGAACCACAAGACTTGGACACAACAACTACCAGCCGCAACGTATTCCGCCTCGATTGTTGACAAAGCAACGGAAACTTGCTTTTTACTATGCCAACTAACTAAGGAATTTGAGAAGAAATGACAAGTGCCACTAGTGCTTTTCCTATCCGATTTGCAACCGGCAAAGTCAGAATCCGAATAACCAACCAAAGAGCAATCACTTCCCTTGGAATACCGAAGCCCATACTTTGGAGTACCACATAGGTATCTAAGTATGCGCTTAACGGCTTTTAAATGTGATTCCTTGGGACATGATTGATACCTAGCACACATACATACACAAAACATGATATCTGGTCGAGATGCGGTAAGATATAGGAGAGAACCTATCATACCTCTATATTTATTTACATCCACATCCTTACCATTCTCATCTCGATTCAAGTTTACACATGTAGTCATCGGTCAATTGCTTTAGACTTAGCCATGTCGAAGCGCTTGAGTAGCTCATAGAAATACTTCACCTAGCTAACGAACGTTTCTTCTTCGAGTTGCTTGATTTGCAATCTGAAGAAGTAGTTTAGCTCCCCCATCATGCTCATCTCGAACTCATCCTGCATCAACTTAGAGAACTCCTTGACCATATTCATGTTAGTAGATCCAAATATGATATCATCTACATATACTTGTACCAAAATGGAGTGTTCTTGACGTTTAATGAAGAGAGTTGTATCAACCTTCCCTCTTGAGTATCCTTGGTCTAGTAAAAATTTGCTAAGACGCTCATACCAAGCCCTAGGGGCTTGCTTGAGACTGTACAAAGCGCATTTAAGCTTATAAACATGATTAGGATACTCATGAGATTCAAAACCAGGAGGCTGAGCTACATAGACCTCTTCATTAATGTATCCGTTTAGTAAAGCACTCTTTACATCCATTTGAAATAATTTGAAATTTTTAGTATATGCGTAAGCAAGCAAAAGATGTATAGCCTCGAGTCAGGAAAGATGAGCATAAGTTTCCTCATAGTTTATGCCCTCTTCTTGGTTATACCCTTGCACCACTAAGCACAATTTGTTCCTTGTTATGACTCCATTTTCGTCAAGCTCGTTCCTAAACACACATCTGGTGCCAATTACTCGATGGCCTCGCGGAGGAGGGACAAGGTCCCAAACCTCATTCCTTTTAAATTTATTTAATTCCACTTGCATTGATAAATACCAATGTTCATCGAGTAAGGCCTCTTTAGAGTTTTTAGGCTCAATCTGAGAGACGAAAGCAAAGTAATAACAAAATTTACTTAGCTTGGATCTTGTAGTTACTCCCTTTGAAATTTCACCGAGTATGTTGTCGACTGGAAGATCTTTAGAGGACTTCCAAGCAGGAGGAAGGTCATCGTTGTTAGTCGGATGATCCTCCTCAATCTCTTCAGGATGGTGATCTTTTTCCACCTCAACTTTCACTGACTCAGGTTGATCAGTCTCTTTTTAAGTGTCCTTGAGTATGTCTTCCGAAGATACACCTGCACCATGAAAAGAAATACCTTTTCTGACATTTTTCGCATAAGATTCATCAAAAGTAACATGTACGGATTCTTCAACCTTAAGTAACCTTTTATTATATATCCTCTATGCCTTACTAGTTTGAGAGTATCCAAGAAAGATACCTTCATCAGCCTTAGAATCAAACTTGCCAAGGTTCTCCTTACCATTATTCAACACAAAACATTTACAAACTTGAAGGTGTGATACGTTGGGCTTCCTCCCTTTCAAAAGCTCATACAAAGTTTTGTTTAAAATAGGACGAATGAGCACCCTATTCCAAATATAACAAGCCGTACTAATGGCATCGGCCCAAAAGTATTTAGGAAGGCCACTCTCATTGATCATAGTTCTTCCCAATTCTTCCAAAATTTAATTTTTACGTTCCATAACACCGTTTTGTTGAGAAGTACATGGTGCAGAAAAATTATGATCAATCTCATTCCTATCACAAAATTCTTCAAAGAGATGATTTTCAAATTCACCTCCATGATCACTTCGAATTGTTACAATGTTTGTAATTAATTTGTTTTGAGAGAGCTTGACAAACTTCTCAAAAGCAGAAAAAGTATCTCTCTTGCTTGCTAAGAAAATAGTCCAGCAAAACCTAGAGTAGTCGTCGACAATCACAAAACTGTAGAAGTTACCACCTAAGCTTTTAATCTTAGATGGTCCAAAGAGTTCCATATGGAGGAGTTCAAGGGGTCTTGTGGTTGAAACAATATTTTTAGACTTAAACGAGATCCTTGTTTGCTTCCCCATTTGGCACGCATCACATAAGTGATCCTTTGAAAACTTGATTTTGGGTAAGCCGACTACTAGAACCTTAGAGACTACCTTATTTAGAAAATCGAAATTGACATGCGCCAAACGCCTATGCCATAACCATGAATCTTCACTCATGGTGACAAGACATTTGTCGCTACTCAACGATACCTCACTCAAGACAAGCATATAGACATTGTTAACCCTCAGGCCTTTAAACACATCCTCCTTCTTATCATTATTTTCAATTATGCAACAATCTTTTGAAAATGAGACTTTATAACCCTTGTCGCATAATTGACTAATGCAAATTAGGTTGTGTTTAAGACCCTCAACTAATAGCACGTCTGAGATAGTAGTAGAAGATGGATTACCTACACTACCGTTGTCGAGTATTGCCCCTTTATTGTTGTCTACGTAGGTCACAAATCTCTTTTTCTTTGCCAAAAATTCAATGAATAGGGAAATGTCTCCCGTCATGTGTCTCTAGCATCCAATATCAAGAACCCATCTTTTCCTTGTATACTCAAGATATTGTACCTACACAATCAAACAAGGGAAATAGGTACCAAATTTTTATTGGGTCCTTGACTGTGAGTGAATCTTTGATTTCATTTGGGAAACCATTAGTAAAGTCCTTTAAGAACTAAAAACCTCTTAAAGTGACATTTGGCAATGGTATGACAACTCTTACCACAATACAAGCAAGTAAGATTAACATTGGTGTCACTTTTGTTAACTTGATCTTTAATCATATAAGTGTATTTTTGGTAGGGATTATTCATGCTTTTCTTAAAATATGATCTATCAATAGCAAAAGTGACCTTAGGTTTTAAAGCCTTGTCAAGTTTGGCTCTAAGAGTTCTTACCTCGTTTTGCCAAATATGACAAGTTTCACAACCCCAATTTAACCAAATACTCTTGTCTTCCTCAATTGTTGCTTTTGTTGCTTCCACCATAGACTTCTTGAGAGCCTCTAATTCCTTTTAAGAATCGGAGATCTTTTTCTCCAAATGAGAGAAAATGTGTTTGTTTGAAGCTAAACGTTTAAAGGTTTCTTTAGCCTCATGGTGTAAAGTATCAAAAGCATGTTGTAATTCAGAATGAGACATTAGATTAGAGCTATCATATTTAGCATGTCTAACCTTTTTATTCTTCTTCTTTTGATGAGCGGAGAGACAAAGATTGACAGACTCTTCTTCGTCACTTGAACTATCTTTACTAGATGAGTCACTGTCGCTTTCCCAAGCAATTTAAGCTCTTCTAGGTTTACTTTGTTTCTTTTGTGGAAAATTCTTTTCCTTCGCCTTGTCCTTCTTCATCAATGGACAATCCGGCTTATAAAGGCCGACTTTACAATTGTAGCAAGACCCTTTTGTTTTACCACTCTTGTTTCCTTCATTCTTGGAAGACCTTGTTTGTCTTCTAAAGTTGACGAGATTCTTTTCCGAATGTTGAATGTCGTTTTTCTTTATATAGCGATTGTATCCCCTCACAAACAATCCCATATCCTCATTCATATCTTCATCATTGTCATCACTTGATTCACTATCACTTATCTCTTTTACGGAGGACTTTGAGCTAGAAGCCTTTAGAGCTATTGACTTCTTTTCCGCATCTTTGGTCTTCTCTTTCTTTTCCTTTTTCTCAAATTGGTCAAGACTAATGAACACTTGCTCATGTTCCTCAAGCTTGCCAAATAAAGTTGTGATGTCCAAAGTCATGAGGTCATTGGCTTCCTTTATGGTCGTGACCTTTGGTTGCCACTGTCATACCCTAAATTTTAACCAGGCGTTTTTATTTTTTCTCATTTTCATCTGTCTATATTTTCATACTGTGTCGTCTGCATATAATATCATATATTTTCTTCATGAATTTTTTTTTTGAATTATCAGCCAGAATTAATGTGTAAATTTTCAGGTATTTTGGTAGAACTGAAAAGTCAATTGTGCAAAAAGTCGGTATTCAGACAGTTTTTAAAATCAAACTTTCAGACATCATTTTTAATATATTTTTCACGTACTTTAACCTGGTGTGCTTATTTTATTTTTTTAGCTATTTTTCGGTCTCTTTTCATACCCCACAGATTGTTATTTTATTTTTTGCCATGTTAGTCTCACACTACAATACAATTCCATCACTATATTCTTCACAATTACCATGGTGCAAACAACAACAATCTTTGGCTGAAATTCATAATCCATGTTTCACAACTTCGCATCCACCTTTCATGAAAAATAAACCTGCTATACACATACAACAATTCTATTTCCTACTATAACATGAACTACAACATGTAAAACACACTTACAACAACTACCCTCCACCAATTGGATCCATCTATGATTGACCAAGACATTCAACTACACCAACAAGTTATAGCCACGCTTGAGTCCCGCTTTTTCTACTTAGTAGCTGATGCACGCTCAACCTTAAGGGGTTGGAGACTGACTTACAGAAATGTCTTGCTTCACCTAAGGAACAATTATCAACAGCTGGTGCGATTTACCGACAAAACCATAAATTCGACAAGTTCACCATTGCCTGCAAGAAATCAAAGAGCAAAATCAATAAAAAATCTCTGCAACAAATTCAATTTCCATCAACAACTACAATTGCAACGCGAAACCGACGTCGCCGACACGCACAATCTCGTTTCAATTCCTCACCAAAATTACAGCAAACTTATTATTTCAAATAAAACAACATTGATGCACCTCAAATCAGAGTTGCAGAAACTTCATCAACACAGGACGAATTCGTCGGCAAACCGCAAAAACTCCATAGAACCAAACATAAACCCCAATTTCTGCCGAAATCAAAAGAACAGAATCAAATCAACAAATTTTAACACTTACAGATAAGAACCGCGACGGAGGGATTTCGCGACGGAAACCCACGACGGAAGAATCGCGGACGGCCGGAGTTCGCAGGTGACGAAGGAGAAATCGCGGACGGAGGAAGTTGGTCGGAAAGCACCGGAATCACGGACGGAGGGTGTAAGACGCAAGTCAGACGCGGAATCATACAGAGACGCGGAATTATTTTGTTTGTTTTTTTTTAAATATTTGGATGGGCTTAGCCCATTTTATTTTACTAAACATACACTTTCATTTTTGATAAAGACACATTCCTGGCCCATCTTTTTAAATATAATTTATCTAACTTTCTTTAATTAATATTATTTAGATTATTAGTTATTCTAAAAATGTGTTAATTATTATTAAAGTTATTTTTTAATTAATTTGATTATTTCTATATAAATTGGTTTATTAATATACATATTAATCTCTTCATGAATTTATCTTAAGACATCTTCTGTTTAAAATCGATTTATTATTCTCTCTTGATGAAATCTGGTCCCTGAAATATCATGCTTACTGAGCACGATGTTTTTCCGTGTATGCTTTTATACCATGATGTTTTTCTATGTGTATTCTGTAACTTTTTGTCAGTTTAATCTGTTGCACGATGCTTTGTCGTGTGCCTTTATTTACTCACGATGCTTTGCCGTGAATGTCTGTATCTCTGTTTATTTATTATGTGACGCTCTTCTGCGTACCTCTTATTTGTTACTTGTGATGCTTTGCCGCGTATCTTTACATGCTGATCACACGATGTTCTTCCGTGTATATTTATTTGTCACGATGCTTTTCCATGTATTCATTTATTCCGTGATGCTTTGCCACATACGCTTGCTCCCTTAGGATTTCTTAGTTCACTTAATTTTCGCTTAGTTTTGAAGTAAGACGGACCTTAGGATATTCAACCAAGCATGATAATATTAGGTTAGATTTTCCCTCTTGCCGCCATGCGATTTAAACTTTTTTTCTGTAGTTCGTACCCCTTAGGGGTGAACTACGACTGCTCTAATTTCTCAAGATTCCGTTGAGAATACGTAGGCATAAGACTGTAAAGTCTTAGCGAGAAACCTTTTCTTTTTTTCATCGTCTCTTTACATCCGACGTTTTCCCAGATATTAGTATCTTCACTCTTTTCTTTCCTTTACATCCGATGTTTTCCCGGATATTCATATCGCACCCTTTTAATAAAAAGAAGATTCATATACACTGGTACTAAGAGGGGCATTAGTCCCGATGAAACTGCTCTTAGACCAATTGGGCCTCTCTTTGAGCTATAAGCCCCAAAAACATTGTGCACATAAATAAATGTTTTAAAAAATAAACAAACCTTCCATGGGCCTCTTTCCAGATTTATAAGCCCCAATACCTTTTCAAATCAATGCATACTTGTGTATATACCTGTTAGTTCACTTATCTGTATATACTTGTGCATATCTGTTTAAGTTTCTCTAAGTATTTAAGTTATCCTCAGTTTAGATTTAGGTCAAACCGGAGATTACTTTCAACATAGTCAAAACTAGTTCCCTCATAGGAAATTCCAGATACAGTCTTGCCTCCTCTTGGGCTTATACAATATGGAACAGAGAAAGACATTATTCCCGGTGAAACTTTTCTCAAGTCTGTCAAAACTTATATATATATATATATATATATATATATATATATATATATATATATATATATATACAAGAAATTCATTCCCCCAGAGAGGATTAATTCCCGGTGAAACCTCTTTTGAATTTCTTCAAACCTTAGAACTGTTCAGCAAAGAAAAGATTAATTCCCGGTGAAACCTTTCTTGAACTTTTCTTAGGCTTGGACCCACAAGCTTCTTAAAAGTTCCTTATAGCCTCCTCTAGGACTTAGTACAAGGACCAACAGGCTTCTTAAAAGCATTATAGCACCCTTTCCCTTTTTTTTTAACATCCGACGCTTTCTCGGATATTCCTTCTCTTTACGTCCGACGCTTTCCCGAATATTCCTTCTATTTTCATCCGACGTTTTCCCGGAAATTCATATCTCAATCTTTAATCTCTTCACTCTTTCAATCAATTCTCACAAACTCTGCTTTCAAGCTTTTCCCTTATTTCCAAACTACGACTACTCTGATTTCTCTTTTGAGAATACGTAGGCACAAGGTCTCAATCCTTGGCGAGTATCCTTTTTTCATTTTTTCATCCTCTTTCAATTTTCTTCAAACTTCCTTTTCCATATATATTTCAAAAACAATAAAAACATTTCTAAATGCTCTCCATCTCTCAAAGGAAATAATTTCTTTCTCAATAATAGTAAATAAATAATAATATCACAGATATATACAAGTGGTTCCCGTAGAGTATGACAAATGCTTAGGGTGTTAATAACTTCCCTTAGTATAACCAACCCCCGATTCCAGTTCTCTTTATTTCCATTTTGTTTTTGTTAACATTTACATTCTTGCAGGGGTTGTTTAGATTTTTTCCCTTCCTTTAAAGCATCAATAGGATAAATATTAAAATTCATATGTGGCACATTGCGCTTCACAAGAAATCCCACAGACGGATGTGGGTGGTCACGAAAATCGCGCTACAGCCACTCCTTAGTAAGACACCTCAAAATTTTATTAATAGCAACTTCATTGGAAACCGGTCTACCAAGTGAGTTTAGTCTATTGATTAAATGAGTAAATCTCTTTTGCATGTCAGCAATGGTTTCCCCTTGCTTCATGTGAAAGAGATCAAACTCTTGTGTCAAAGTGTTGATTCAAGCTAGTTTGACGTCATTAGTTCCCTCATGGGCAACTTGCAATGCGTCCCACATAGCTTTAGCAATAGTACAATGTGAAACTCTATAATACTCATAAATTCCTAAATAGGATATTAGAATATTTCTAGCTTTCTAATCGTAGTTATACTTTTCTCATCTGTTGGTTCTTGGATTGGCTAGAATTTTGGTAAAACAAAGTGTTCAATGTTGATGTCACATGGGTGATGTCTTAACATTGAGTCTTAACATTGAATAATGTTAAGTGTTTAGATTGTTGAAGTTGTGAAGTCTGATGTCACATGCGATGTCATGACATCAGATATGCAGATCAGTAAAACATCAGGTTTGAAATGTTTTTAGGGTTAAGCGTTTTAGCTGGATTTTGGAAGAGCTGGCAGAGTAATTGGATGCGAATATCTTGGAGGAGATATTTTCTGTTACAAACAGATTTGATGCAGATTTGTAGGAGTGTTTAAAGGCTGAAAGATTTAAGAAGATTTTGAGAGAGAAAATTTGTTGAAGATTCAGTTTTAAATAACAAATCAGGTCAGATATTGTAGCAGGTCCATGACCAGATCAAAGAGCTATTTAAAGCGCATCAATCCTTTGAAGAATGTACAGAAGATAGAGAGCATAAACTGAGGGTCATTCATTGTCTTTGTACGAGTTTTTGTAAGCCATTCTAGGTTGAATTGGTGAGTTGTAAAGTGTACTCTCTTAGAGCTGTGAAGCAAGAGAGTGTTATTACTTGATCAAAGCTTGTAAGCAGGATCAAGGTGTTTCTCAAAGTGTGATCTTTGAGGTGTTTTAGGAAGTGAGTAGTGGTCTCATACCTAAGTGGTCTCTTAGGTAGAAAGTTCATTAGGTAGAGATTAAGTTTAGGAGATGTCAACTGGGTTGTTGAGTCTGTAAATTAATTATACTGATAGTGAAATTCCTTCCTGGCTTGGTAGTGTAACACCCCAAAATTTGCCCTTTTACTTTTAGCTAACTGGCTTATGTTTCTTTGAATTTCTTGCATTAGTATTTGTGCATAGCATTGGTTCTTAGCATAGGATCAAGGTACTTGCTTCATCGCAAAAGAGTCTCAGGCCTCAAGGTGGTTTGAGGAGTTCATCATATCTTCATAGGGTCAAGAATGGCAAAGGATTTCAAGTGAATCTTTCTCTCCTAATCAGGGAGACCAAATTAGGGTTTTTGGGTTCAAAGGACTTCTTGAAGGACTTTGTGGATTTAAGCATGCTCTCATGGGTTCCATGTGCTCACAAGTGCTCATAGAGGAAGGCTTGGCTAGTGGTTCATTGTGGAAGATGTTCAGTGGATCAGTTACTTGTGAAGTAAGCAAAAGTCAATTGTAAGAAGGAAAGTCAACCATGGAATTTTGAGGTCCTCTTCATGATTTTTAAGGTCTTATGCCCTCATATGGTCCTCAAATGTCAAGATTCATGTCATTCATCAAGAATCAAGAGTTTGTGCAAAAGTTACTAAATATGGAAATGACCTATAATGAGAAGTTTCCATTTTTGGCAAGTTTTTACACCATATTCAACTTGACTTTTCATCATCAAGGAAGCTTCAAATGAATTTTCCTCCAACATGAAAGTTGAAGATCTTTTTCTCCCCTTTCCAACAAGTACTAGAACATCTCCATATCATTTGTAGAACTCAAGTTATGGCTAAGGCAAGGCAAGGTGTTTTTAGGGTTCTTCATATGTACCAATTTTTCCACCATTTGCATTTTGGTTCCAATTGACTTGTAATGACTTTTATTGGTTCATGTCACATTACAACATTAAAGTACAAGCCATGAGGACCATTTTAACCCTTGAATCAAGTGAATTCGTGCCATATTTCTCACTTATTTCACAAAATGCAAATTGGCAAGATGGATTAAAACTCACAAACCAATCAACCACAAGGCCCAATTTCAATTCATTGGTGATCAGCAAGAGAAATGTGAGTGATTTATGATGAAAAGCATGCCTTGGCACGTGTGGATTAGTGGAAACAATACAACGTGCATTTTGGCATAAACCATCCAATTTCATTAACCAAGGGATTAATCAAATTTTAAATATGATCAGAGGTCTAATGAGGTGTATATAAGCTAACTCACATGCACAAAGCTAGGTCATGCACTCATTTCTGCTCAGAATTCATTCTTCACTCCAAACTTTCTCTCATTCGAAACTCCTTTCTCCTAGGGTTTCAGTGAGATTTCTTCCCATATTTGTGATCAGCACACTCCTTAGAACAAGAATCGTCCATCATTTGAAGCTCTGAGCAAGGTTTTCATCAAGTTGATTTCAAGAGGGTTCAAGTTCAAAATCCCAGATCTAGCCAGATTCAAGTCTCTATTTGCATTTATTTTGCAAATAGAGCTCAAAAGAGGAAGATCTGCAGCTTTTGGAAGGAGTTCTTGGTGTATTTCAAGCTCTACAGATCTCAGGTAAGCTTACTTTCCATGCTCTTAGAACTTATTTTTTTGATGTGCATAATGATCTATGAGGTTCACTGAGTGTGCTGGTGTGTTTAAAATTGATTTTGGACGTGTAACATGTGTGTATTTTGGAGTTGAAGTTTTAGATCCATTTATGTTTTCCTTCGATTTTCACTGTGTGTTTGTTATTTGATGAAATGAATATGATATATGGAATCCTTGTTGAATTCTGGTCAAGATAGTATGCTCATGTTTGATTTCTGGGAAATTTTGTGAAACTCCACCGTGGGAGCCACCGGAGAAGACGACCGGAGCTAGGGCTCCGGCGTCTGGTTCACTTTCAGGTGAACTGAAGATTCAATGAAGGTGATGATGTCTGGACCGTTGGATCTTTTGATCTGATGGTCATAAGTGTGCCAACGCATTAAATGTCGTTACGAGTTTAATTAATGTTTGTGTTTACACTCCATGTTAATTATCATGAACCCCAAATCTTGGCCACACATCTTGATTGCTCTTTGTTTTATTGAGTGGATGATGCGCGTTAGATTGATCTGAAGGCTATGATAATGCCAGCACATTAAATTTGTCACCTGCTTGTCACGTGGGTGTGTATGTGGTCCATATTATGATTATTGTGTGTCCTCCCATGATTATTGCCATGCGCATATGATCCTGACCACTGATCTTGTTTACCTTGCATTTGTTTGATTTGATATCATGCGTTGGATCAATCAGATGGCTTGTGTGAGTCCTATTTGTTGACTGAGTTTTATGTGGGGGTGTATTGACTTCGCTGATGGGTCTTTTGACCTGGGCTTGATATCCACACCTCCCCCTTTGAGCCCAGTTTGGTTTTGAACGTGTTTGGGCTACTATCTGAACCCCCATGTTTATTTCTTTCTTGTTATTTCCTTAATTGTTGCATTTCCATTTTTAATTTTTAAAATTAGTTTTATGCATTTAAAAATCACCAAAAAATTCATGAAGCATATTTAGGGGTTTATAAAGTTTTGGAAAATTTTATTTTCCATTTTTTATTTTATTTTGCGCCTCTGATTAATTGTTTAATTAATTTCTTTTTGGAATGTTTCATATATGCACATCATGCCTTGTTGATTTTTGTTCTCATCATCTATACATGATTTGCATCTAATTATTTTTGCATTTGTTAGAGGACATGTTGAGGTCCTTAAAAATATTTTTCTCATATTTTTAAGCTATTTTCATATTGCATTTTAGTCCCTCTCTTTTGCATATTGAGTCTTGTTTCTTATGTGGTCTTTGCCTAATTGTTTGAGGTACTTAAACTTTGAATTTTGGTGTGATCTTTTGACATGTTGTTAGTCTATGACTTAGGTCATTGGAGTTTTAATTTCACAATTTTTGAATGTGATTTGATATATGTTTGATTATTTGTGCTTAAATGACTTATGCATGATTATATCTTGACATCTCTTTACACAAGTTGACTTGCCATGCCTATTTGCTTGAGTTTCTTCTTGGTTCTTTGCATGTAAATTTGATGTGATGTTTACCCCTGGTTGAGGTCCCTTGTGACCAAATTTTTCCATTTGTGGATCGTGTTTGAATCATGTTTGGCATGTGTTAAGTAATTGGACTTTGAGTTTCCATTTGTGGATTACTTTGGTGCATGTCTTGAAGGTGTTGCTTGATAATTAACCTTGTATGACTTAAGTTTGGTTTGGTATGATATTGATGCATATGCTACTGCCTCTTGAGCTCCTTACTTGGCTTTCATTTCACTTGAGCATAGTTGAATGCATTTGGTTTGAATTGTATGATAAACATCATTACCATTTGCTTTGTAACTTCTTTGGATCATAATGCTTCATGATATGAATCACTTTTGAATATGAGAATTGTTGATGATAATATGATTTTGGTTCTGACTTGCTTTCATCTTCATCTTATTTTCCTCATTTCATCTTGGTATGAAGTCTATGTATGCTTAATTATGCATTCCATACAAGTATGCTTGCCTTTTTTCATGTTTATCTTTGCATGCTTACTTGAGATTGTTTTGCATTGATATTTGAAAATTTTTTGATGATTTGAGTTGGACATTTATGATGTGATGTGCTTGCTGCCCTATCTTGTTTCTCATCTTCTCATTCTCTTTCTCATTCTTCTCTTTCATTCTCTTCCTCCCATGGATCTCAAGACTTGTTTAAGTCTTGGATTCTCTCCCTTTAGAGCTACCTAGTCCAAATTAATTTTTGATTAAGCTTGGAGTAGGATTAGCATTAGATTTTAGGTAGTTGTCCTTCCTAAGCCTCACTAACCATAGGTCATCCATGCATGATAACATTAGGACTCTTAGTTTCCCTTTAGAGTTTCCTTTGTGTCTTCTCTCTTCTCATCTCAAAACTTCTTTAAAACACTTAATAAAGATAGTGTATTGCCCACGAGCCTTAAGCGTGGGGAATGAGAAATGAGGGGCGTTCTCTCATCTTTCTAGAGTGCTTAGCGGGCGTCCTGTCTTGGGACGATTCGTTAAGTATTCGTCCCTGTGCCCTAGACTTTGGTGCAATGCAAGTTATGAACTAACTTAAAAAACACTTCTGTCTAAAAAACACAAAAACAAATTCAAATCTTTTTATCCTTCGGGATTGTTTGGTTCCAGACCATTTTCAGAAAAGGGCACGCTACCTTCCGTCTGAGTCGCAAACAGGCATCGACCCTAACTTTCGGACGCGAATCTGACGTCGCTCATAAAAAACACTAACTGACCCGTAGGTCGAACAACGACTGCTCTGATTTCCTCTCTCTCGTCCGATTGAGGATACGTAGGCACAAGACGGCGATGTCTTGGCGAGCAACCTTCCCCCACGGTTCCCGTCCAAACTACGTTGACTCTGACTTTCCCATTGCACTGAGGGAGTACGTAGGCCTAGGGCATCGAATATGTCCTACCGAGTCCGTCTTAGTCACCCCCATCCCCATTTTCTTTTGTTCAACCATAGATAATAGGACAACTCACCCTCCGTTTAGACAACAAGCGTGGATCCCATCGAGTACGATGGATGCGTGGGGTGCTAACACCGTCCCCTTGCATAACCGACTCCCGAACCCGGACTATGGTTGCGATGACCATGTCTTTCCCCCTTTCTCTTTAGGTTTATGCAGTGTTTCCTTTCCCTCTCTTGGGATAAATACACATTGCTGGCGACTCTGTGTCTTTTGCGCCACTCTCGCGTTTGTACCGTTGGATGCGAATCTTTTGGGAGTGACAACTGGCGACTCTGCTGGGGAGAGGTTGACCTCTTGCTGGTGCATCCCCTCTTGCGAGTCGATCCTAGTGCTTGTTTGTTTTTCGTTGGGTGTTTATTTGTTGTGCTTTATTATGTTGTATATTACTGTTTTACAGCTTTTATCGCATTGCATTTCATTTTATTACTGTCATGCTGGATGTTTGAGATAACATGCCTGAAAAATGAGCTTGAACAATTGCAAAATAAAACGTAAATAAAGAAAACGATGAAATAATTCATGCAAGTCAAGTCAAAAATACGATACATTTTCGAGTTATCAAACTCCCTCACACTTAAACCTTTGCTTGTCCTCAAGCAAACCATGACTCGCGAGAAAAATAGTGTATACGGATACTCATCCTAGGCTGACAACTCTACTTCGGTTAAGTTTGTGTCGATAGGTACTTGCTCACACGCTAAGGATATCGTAACAACACGATTTTGCTTTTGCGGTCATCAACCTCCCTCCTATACAAACCAATCTGAATCATGTCATTATACCTAAGCCTAACTCACTCATCCTACTTTTATCCCTTTTCATTCTGGCACAATCACATTAAGCCCGTTATCCTTTCACACTCATGGTAGGATAGCCTGTTAGTGACTATGATCTCATTATCATCATTTTTTTTTATTTTTTGCACATTGGCTTAAAAATCAATAAAATAAAGAAGTTTGCACTGTTGGGCTAAATGATCGGGTGTGGATCACCAAACTTAGAAGGAGCATTTCTTTTCATTAATTCATCATTTTTTTCTTTTCTTAATTTACCTTTTAAGCCTGAGATCATACACTTATTTGCATTGGCTTCCTACTTAGTGCATGCTTAGGATGGTGCCGACTGCTAAATAAACTAATTAGGGACTACTAAAGGGGTGAGAACTTAAGGCTATGACATAACAAGTACTCAAATTGATTTCGATAATTGAGAGGCTCAAGGTGTTAAAACGATACCGATCTTGCAGAATTTTCCCAAGTTTCACAGTCTAACCTCAATTTCGTCTGTAACTTAAGATTTTCAAAAGAAACACTATTTTTAACTCAAAAAATTTCAAAATATTTGGTATGACTCTAGAGAATGGGGAGATCGATAAACAACATAAAATCACGCATAAAGACTCGACAGCACATGCACAGACGCACGAAACATTAAAATAGAAAATTTTTTAAAATCATGCTAGAAAATAGTAAATCTAACTAGAAAGCGGTAAAATGAAAGCGGTAAATGTTCCTCCCCCACACTTAAACCAAACATTGTCCTCAATGTTTTGAAAAAAGGTGGTAGAGGAAGGATAGAACCTGTATGAATGCCACGACCAAATTCGCTCTGAATCTTCCCATTTTGTCCCTGTCTTCGCTGGCCACTTCTACTCCGGCGTCTTATACTACGAGTTATCTGAATTTGATGAAACTTTACTTTACTGAAGCCGCTTATCATACTGCCTGTTTCCGAAGGAAGTACCTGCAAAAATGGTTGGAAAAATACGGTGCGGTGTGTGCAGGTGGAACCTGACCATGCAAAGAACAAGGAGGATGTAAGTTACGAACGAGAGAGACATGCTCTCTCCTATCATACTCATCATTGGTGTCACCACCAGCAGTGACATTCGCAGGAATGTCCGTGGGCACCAATTCATTTTCGAGATTGTCATATAGAGGTTTTTCGCCTAAATATGGCTGAGACGTGACAAGCGATACAATTCATTATTTTCTGCAAACACAAACAATAAAAGGAAATCATTAAATTAAAAGCTCTTGGGTTTCCTCCCACGCAGGGCTTTATTTAACGTCGATAGCTCGACGGTTTAGAGTGTTAACCTTCGGTTTCCATGGCCACTTATCAAGCCATCTCACATATCCCTCACCTTTTCTTTTCTTCCTTCTGTGGGGTGGTTCATTCTTTTGAACTTGTAGTGGTGGTTCAGGATCTATCCTAACTATTAATTTTTCAAGTTTGGGCTTAGTTATTTCATCCATCACCTCAAAGTCTAACCTTTCATGGTCCTCAAATTTTCTCTTTTTATGCGTGACCTCAAACAAAGATGCATCGGTTTGGATATTTTCCAATACCTCCGCATACGTTTTGGATTGGGATTCTATCTTAGCTTCCACAAACCTTTGCGAGAAAGGAATTGGTGGGGTATATGGAGGAGGAACGACATTAGGTGCTTCCTTCGCTATCTCTTCGACAACCTCCCTTTCGGATGGTGTCGATGGATTTTTCTCAATCTCTACTCTCTTATCACCAGAACTCTCCTCAACCTCATTATCACTCTCCTCAACCTCATCATTACTCTCCTTGGGATTCTCGATTTGTTTTTCATTAATGGTTGTTACAACATCCACATGCTCCTCAGGGAGGGTCCTATATGTGTCTGTGCAAGCAGGGAGATTTGAGTCTCCAATGCCTCAGTGTGAGTCGCGAGGCACTCGACCATATTGTTTATCTGCCTAAGGGTTTCATAATTATCGAGATGTTGTCTTCTAAGCTCTTCATTCTGGAGAGTTTGTGTCTCCACAAAGTGTTCCATCATAGATTCTAACCTAGAATTAGTTGTTGTTTCAATGAAATCCTCCATTAATGTTTCGAGGTTGAAATTAACAGATTCTTGTGGTTCCTTGAAATATTGGGAATGGTGATCGTAGAGGAAATTTGGGTGTGGTTCCTCGAGATATTGGGAGTGAGTCAGTGTCGCATTGAAATCCTGCATTAATATTTCTAGGTTGGAATTATGAGATTCTTGTGACTCCTCAAAATGTTGGGATTGGTAGTTGCAGAGGCAATTTGGGTGAGAATGAGTTAGTGATGCATTAAAATTCTCCATTTGTATTTCAAGGTTGGAATTATGGGATTCTTGCGATTCCTCGAAATACTGGGAGTGCTGATTGTATAAAATTTTTGGGCGATACATAGTAATGAGTGCCTTAGTCTATACGGTGCAACAACGGAATAACAATATTGACTGTTGGTCCCCGGCAACGGCGCCAAAAACTTGATACGTCCGCAAGTGCACAGATTTATCGGAGTATTATAAAAGATTGTTGAACCCACAGAGACCAATGTCAACCTACCGTAATCAATCGTCGCTTTGTAAAACTAAGGCTAATGATATTTGGAAAAAGGGAAACTAAGACTAGCACAAAAATAAAACTAAGAAAATATAACAGAAAAGAGAGACCGGAATGGGGATTCTGTGTACCTCAGGCACTCTGTAATTGGTTAGCGTTAATTTACGTATGTTCCGTAGAAAATATTTATCTAAAGACTCCGCCTCACACTCTCGCGCTATTGACTAAAGCCACATCTCCTAACCACAGGATTTTGCTCTCGCTCGCCCGTTTTAATTAGAAAACATATTTTTAAAATCAATTAGATCCTAATCGATACCTAAAGCGCTCTCGCTATTTTTAGGATCGATGCCCCATTCCCACTATCTGGTTCGATCCCTACGCTCTCGCAGTGCCGACTCTAACCTTTACTTGCTTCTCACTCTCGTGACTAAACAGTGTTAAGTAACCTCTCACTCTCGTGACAAGGCTATTTAAATTAAACTTGGAAACAAAGACCAAAACATAATTTATTATAGGTTAACGCTAATTTAATCACCGAGTCCCGTTGGAACGACGATCCTCACATACCGGACTCAAGACAATTTAGCAAGACATGGAATTAAACATACACAAACTAAACATGATAATTTCAATTGAAAACAACATGATAATTAATTAAAGAGTACAAAAACGATAATAACAAATAATGCGATAAAAACCTGTAAAAGCCAGAAATAAATTATGGGTCTTGGAATAAATGCGGAACTGAAATAACTTTTATTAATGGCGGCAAGCTTTGGTCCAAGCGTTACACAAATTATAGGCCTAATACTAATTGTGTAGTAGTTCCTCAATGTGAGGAAACTACCACTTTTACAATGTAATTTTTGCCTAAAACTATGAACAGCGCTTCCGCGCATAAAAATTCCCCCCCTCCATGCTACCAACTGCCTCTCATTTATAGTGCTCAGCAGAAAGTGAGAGAGAGAGAAAAATTCGGAAGTGGAAGTTATTTTCGTCGATAAAATTGGAGAGTCTTTGTTGAGTTGATAGATTTCCGGAAGATTTCAACTGCTCTGAACGTGTGCGGGAACGTGCGTTGCATTGATACTAATGTTGAGCGGTCCACGTAATTTAAGTTTACTGAGTAAACAAGCCGTGTCGGTCACCATATGCCTTGTGACGAGGGTCACACTTTGAAGGCGTTACGGTCGCCACATGTTGTGTGACGGTCGCCAACTAATTAAGTGCAATTCCCTATTTTTCTGTCATCTGTCTTCTTTCTTGTCCTTTTTTCTTATTCTCTCTTCTATTCTCTCATCTTTTCTCATGCAAGATGTTTGAGATAAAATACCTGAAAATGAGCTTGAACACTTGCAAAATAAAACGTAAATAACGAAAACGATGAAATAATTCATGCAAGTCAAGTCAAAAATACGATACATTTTCGAGTTATCACATGGTTAATGCTATTTGGTTAGAAATCTAATTAAAATCAATCCTAAAATTAGTGATTAACTTCTAACTAATGTCTTATTTTTCCATTATTTTCTCAAGATATGAATTAAAAAATGAAAAACAAATGGATCAATCATATCTAAGTATTATTTTCCAAATAGTTTTCAAAGTATTTTCCAAAGTATTATTTTTCCTAAACTTAAGTCAAGTATTATATTTTCTATCTATTACTAATGGTATATATAGACTACTTATTATAAAACTAAAGCTATTGTATTGAATTAATATTGTATGTTTCTAACTAATTTAATGACATATCTAACTAAAGCTACTTGTTAACAATGGTGGCATTACTTGCCATGGTAACAGAAAAAAAAAGTGCGCAAGAGAAGCTAAGAGAAATATTGTGAAAAGCGTTTACTGTTTCATTGAATTGATAACTGATACAATTGGTTATATATACAAGTGTAGAAGTAGTTGAAAACTACCTAACAAATCTAAGTATGTATGCAAGATAAATACACTTATACATACTAACATGGGTACACTAAGGCTAATACATACAGTCATGAATATACTTAATCTAATAGCCCCCCTCAAGTGGGGTTGTGGATACTACAAAGTCCCAATAAAGCTGGAGAATGAACTGGTTTGGTGAAAATGTCAGCTAGTTGAGCTTTTGTGGATATTGGGAGCAAATGAATAAGTTGTGATTGAATCTTTTCTCTAATCACATGACAATTAAGCTCGATATGTTTGCTTCTTTCATGGAAGGTGGGATTGTGCACCAAATAAATGGCTGATCTACTGTCACAAAACACAGAGGCCGGTTTGGAAAAGTAGACCTGCAAGTCTTTAAACAAATATTGGAGCCATTGAAGCTCACAAGTTAGTGAAGCTAGTGCCTTATATTCAGCTTCTGTGGAAAACCTGGAAATTGTATTCTGCTTCTTTGATTTCCAACATATAAGAGAGGAACCCAACATGACACAAAAGCCAGTGATGGATTTACGAGTTTCACAACATCGAGCCCAATCAGAGTCAGCAAAACTACATAATTCGAGAGCACTAGAAGAAGAGAAAAGAATACCTTTGGTAGGGAAACCCTTCAAATATCTCAATATTCTCTTAGCATCCTGATAATGGCTTAGCTGTTTAGAAACCTATGTCCTCAAGAAGTTCGAGAGCATATTTTCTATGATTGATAAAAATACCTGCATCATATCTGGCAATTTCAAAAGCTAGAAAGAACCGTAAAGTACCAAGATACTTGATTTTAAATTGGTGATCTAGAAGGTGTTTGACACTGTTTATTTTCTGCATAGAATTACCAGCCAGAACTATATCATCAACATAGACCAGCAGAGTAGTAGATGAGTCTGTGTTGGATCTAGTATATAGGGAATAATCTGCTAGAGATTGACAATATCCCAAAGAGATTAGAAAAGAAGAACGTTTTAAATACCACTATTGACTTTCTTGCTTTAATCCATAAAGAGATTTCTGTAATCTACATGCTTCATTAGAAGTAGAAACAAGTAGGCCAGGGGGAGGTTTCATATACACCTCTTCATTCAAATCTCCATGGAGGAAGAAATTATTAACATCAAGTTGTTCCAGATTCCATCCTTTAACAATAGATATGGATAATAACACTCTGACTGTAGTAATCTTAGCTACATGGGAGAATGTATCAAAGTAGCCTACACCTTCCATTTGAGTTTAACCCTTGGTAACAAGTCTTTCCTTATACCTTTCAATGGATCCATTGGTATTATATTTGATTTTGTAGACCCATCTGCATCCAATAGGAACCTTTCCAGGAGGCAAATCCACAATAGACCATGTCTCATTATCTGCTAAAGGTTTTACTCAACAGTCATAACATGTTTCCAACAGTCAAATTTATTGGCTTGTTGGAAAGTTTTTGGTTCAATGTGGGAGGATATGTTGTAGCAAAAATGTTTTTATATGGGAGAGCATCTATTGTATGTTAAGACAGAATATATGGGATAGTTTGTATTATGAGGGTGCTTGGGAGGAGATTTGGATGAAGATATATGATAGCAATGATAGTCTGCTAGGTGACTAGGAGGGTTAGAAATTCTGGTTGAATGTCTCAAGGTGAGAGGGTCTGTAGTTTGAGCAGGAATAGCAGAGTCGTTGGGTAGTGGCTGGGGTATATGATTAGTATCATGGAATGTACCAGCAGATATAGGAGTGGTATGATGTGACTGCACAGGATGAGGAGAGATATCAGGACCAGAAGATGTAGATGGAGAAATTGATGTATCAGTACTTCTGGGGCCTTGGATAGGCACAATATGTTCAGCAGTTCCATCATGTAGAGGCACAGTATCATGCCTAGATTGTTGATCAGCAGACCTAGGGGAAAAAGGCACATCACCTAACCAGTTGTCAAACCCCAAATTTTCACCAATAAGATTCCCCATCATTGTGCAAATCATCATCACAACATGGACAGACCCTCATACCTCATTAGCCTCCCCAAAGATAGGTGAGCATCCACTACAATCAAACTTAGGGTTTCAAACCCTCTCAGAGCTCTTAGACAAGTGATGAATCAAGGAATGACATGATCTTCAGCTTGTCTAACCTCTCAAACTTCCACAATGGATCAAGAGGACTCCCACATCAAGGATTAAGCATAAGGCCACAACATTATGAGTGGATCAAGCCTCAAGATCGCCAGTGTCACCAAATTAGGGTTTTGATCGACCAGGGCCTCCAGATGGAAATTTTCCTCTGGGCATAAGCCAACACTTCAAATCACAACTTAAGATGCTCCAAGGGACATCATAAACTCCATCATCAAGTCAATTTAACCTCAGGGGATGCATTCACCAAAAATCAAGAATTAGGGTTTCTTGACCTAATTCACCCCTAAGTTGACTTTTGGGACAAGGCATGAGCCAAGACCTCAAGGCATAATTTGAGGGTCCCTAATACACTAAATTGATATATTTGCAACAATGGATTGATCCAAGAAGCTTGACCCACAAGTTTCAATTTCATCTGAACCACAATTAGGGTTTTTGAAGAAAAAGTCAACTGTGCATTTGACTTTTGACCAGGACATGCTCCCAAACCTTGGGACATGATTCAATGCACCCTATAACACCTATGAAATAAATCCATCAAGTTTGATTTAGGTCAAGGACTTGATTTCATAAAGGATCGCACAGTTTGGAATTAATCTGATAAAAAGTCAACTGTGCCCAAAAGTCAAAGTTTGACTTTTTCATTTTTTGATCAATTATGGTTCCCTAACCCTAAAATGATGTTAATGTGTGATTGGAATCATAATTCATCAAGAAAAATCAAGAAAAGTGGGATAACTTGTAAAAGGGGTAACCATAAAAAACTTAGATATTTTCTAAGTTATGGAACAAAGTGGCTAGGGTACCAACTTCCAAGGATCATAACTTGAGATCCAAGCAACCATTTTGGTTGATCCAAAGATGGATTTGTAGCTCTCATGACATACTTTAAAAGTGTCAACTACACCTCACTCCAATTGTTCATGGATTTTTAGTTATGGAGTGACCAAAATGATAAAAACATGAAAAGGCCACTTTTTCCAACACTTAGTGAAATTTTCACTAAGTCAGAATCTGTTTCAGTTTTTTCAAAATGTAGGGGCATTTTTCACTTGGATTCAAAAAGTGTCAAGACAAACTATGATCACACATATGTTGTATCATATGAGAGCTTTCCAAAATGGCCAAGAACTCCATCAAACTCCACTTGAGCCATGAGATATGACAATGGCAATGTGCCTTGCTGCAAACTGTCATGGCAAGGCAGATTTGTGAATTTTGCTAGATTTGAGCAAATTTTGCAAATGACAAACAAGTTTATCCATCTAAACACCTCAGGGGGAGACCAAGGATTGACAAACACTGATCCATAAGCCTCCCAAGTCTTTGGAACTAAAAATAGCATGTCAAACCTAAAAAACCCTAAAGAGGGGACAAGACTCCAATTTTCTTTTGGAACATTCAATGGATGCACCAAGGTGGCATGAACTGAACCATTTCTAACTGAATGAGTCAAGGATGATCTCTAAACTAGGGAACCAACAGCCTGTGCTCTAACCTCTAGTCAATGGCTAGAGGAGACTTGGATTCCTATTGATCAACATTTGCCAAACCTCTGCTGCAGTTGCCATTCCCTATTCCTTGCAAAACAAACCTGCTCTACTATAAATAGAGCTCATTTGTGCTCAGTTTAAGTACACCAAAGCCATCAAACATATGCTTTCCTCAAAATCACCTTCTCACTTCCAATTTTGCCTTCTAAGGCAAGCCACTATCGGGTTTTGAGTTTGAGAGCTATTCCAACCAAACTAATCACACACACACCTCATAATCATCATATAGAAGTGATCCAAACACTTAAACAACAACTGTAACACTGATTTCTCAGAATCACCAGCCAGTTGCTCAAGGTTTTAACCAAGTTGCAGCTGAGATGCCATGAAGTGATCCACCCATTTCCAATCAAGTCCAAGCATTCAAACACACTCCATATGGTGTAGGGAAGCTGTTCAGATCATCACAACTCATCTGTAACACCTCCAACTCAAAAATCACTTTGCTCTTGCTGTCACGACCTTCAAGTAAGCCTAAACTTGGTCATCTCTTAATCTATGCATATTTCCTCGCACAATACTTTTGCCAAATGTTCATAATCATGCATAGAATGTTTCCCCTCAATTAATTGCTTTGTTTGAATCGTGTATCAAAATTCTCAGCCTTCATGCAGAATTTAGGGTTCTTGAGGTTTTGTCTTGATTTCTTATTCCATGCTTAAAATAAATGAAATTAAAGACCATAGACATGATCGTGAGGTGAAAACGAGCAGATTGATATGTGGATTGTGTGATTTCCTCAAGTATTCAGTGAGATTGGATAGAAAATGTAAATCAGGCCAAACTAAGAACACGCGCGCGTTCTTGCCATGTTCTTGGCGCCTTTTTTGAAAATTCAAATATTTGAATTTTGTGATTGTATTTAATTGATTCAAAAATTAATTTCTCTCTGAATTTTAATGATTTTGAGTTGATTCTTTTTTTAATAATTCACAAAAATGTTAAAATATTTTATTTTGTCAAAAATTCCCAAAAATGTTATTTATTTCATATAGTTGATATTTTTGCAAAAGAATTAATGTTTTATTTGTTTTTAACATTTGAAATATTTGTTCCTTCTTGATTTCCCAAACTTAATTGATTTTTCAATCATTTTGTGGATATAAACATGATTTTTGAAGCATTGATCCTAGATCACCACTCATTTTTCACATGTTCTCATCAATTTTTATTAATTTTTTAACAAAATTGATGCCTTTTTAAACAAAATTAGGGTTTTGATTAATTCAACCCTCATCAATCATTTTAAAACTCCTTGGGCCTCTTGGTAGGTGTAAGACCCAATCCTTTTGTAAATAAAACCTTTTTGGGCCTCACACATTGTATAAGTCCCTCTGTATATTTTCAAAAGTATGGCGCGGTCGTCGCCTTTGTAACAAAAACAATTGGGCTTCTCCTTGAGCTATAAGACCCATCTTTATTTCTTTTCTTTAAACACTTAAGGCCTCTAATAGAGTTTAAGACCCAATCCCCTCCTTCTAGCAACAATTTTGGGCCTCAGATATTGTATAAGTCCCTCTGCGTTAAAAGAAAAATCTCGGCGTAATCGCCAGTTCAAAAATCAAATCATTTGGGCCTACCCTCGTGTTATAAGCCCCATTTCTTTTCTTTAAATTTCTTTGGGCCTCTATTAGAGTGTAAGACCCAACCCCTTTGTAAATACACCACTTTTTGGGCCTCAGTAATTGTATAAGTCCCACTGTATTTTCAAAAACCTCGGCGATCGCCGTTTTCAATTAAATAACCCTAGGCTTCTCCTTGAGGTGTAAGTCCCATCTCTTGTACAAAAATAAATCTTTGGGCCTCTAATAGAGTGTAAGACCCATCCCCTTGTACATAAAAAATTTTTGGGCCTCACGTATTGTATAAGTCCCTCTGTAGAGTTTTCAAAACAACGGTGCGATCATCGTTAAAACTTGGGCTTCTCCTTGAGCTGTAAGCCCCAATAATCTTTTCAAAGCACTTTCTCCTTTGACTTTGAATTCAAATATATGTTGTTATCAAAACTTTCTTTGTTGAACAACTAACCAAACAGCATGGAAGCTCTACAACGGGTAAGTGTTTATCCGCTTTCATATGTATATAACTGTATTGTGAGGCTGTTTCACTGTAAGTCTTCTTTCACATCCTTTCATATACTTGTCACATATCCACTGTATAATACTAGTATAGTTATTTAGAGTTTTCACCGACAACTACGTCTAGCACTAGGTAAAGCCTGTTGGTCACTCTTAAATACAAACAAAACTAGATCCCCCGTAGGATTCCAGATACAGTCTTCCATTCTCTTGGGGTTAAACAATATGGAACAAAGAGAAAGACAGTATTCTCGGTGAACCTTTTCTCAGACTGTCTCCCTTAGAAATTGTCAAAGAAACTCTAACTCCCCAGAGATGATATTTTCTCCATGAATGGCATCTCTTGAGTTTCTTCCAAATCCTCGAACTTTCCTGGAATGATATCTTCTCGGTGAATTGCATTTCTTGAACTTCTCTTGGTTTGGGGACCCACTGGCTTCCTAAAAGCATCCCCACCTCCTCTTGGGCATTGTACAAGGACCCTTCGGCTACTTAGAAGTTCTCATGCCTTCTCTTGGGCTTAATACAAGGACCCCGACGACCTCTTAATGGCATAAGACAGAACTTAGTCATCTTTTGCTCGAGCAGTCTTTCCCGCGTTAAAACTTCGGCCGTTGTAGGGTTGATATGCATCCCTTAATGCCCGTGCCTCCTCTTGGACATTGTACAAAAGATAAAACTCTAGACTTGGAGAGTCTAAGCCTCTTGAGTCTCAAAGACATTCTCAAGTTCCTTTCAAACATAGGAAGAAACACCGATCACTCTAAAACCTGGTCTCTTTCCTGAGAGTTCCCCACCCTTGGGCCTGCCTATGGATCTAATCCTCAGCAGCAAGATAACCTCCTCTTGGGCTTTGTACAAAATATTCTCCCTAGCAGAGCTAACCTTTTCAGATTCTCTTGTTGAGTCAACTTTTAGCCTCCGTCTTGGGCTTCATACAAGACACATAAAAAACCCACTCTCTTGTTGAGTATAAAAGACTCTATGGTGGAGTCAATCTCTTTTTAGCCTCAATCTCGGGCTTTGTACGAGATAGAAAAAAACACTCTCTTGTTGAGTATAATGGACTCTCTTGTTGAGTCAGTCAACTTTTAGCCTCCGTCTTGGGCTTTGTACAAGACATATAAACACTCTCTTGTTAAGTATAAAAGACTCTCTTGTTGAGTCAATCTCCTTTTAGCCTCTATCTCGGGCTTCGTACGAGACAGCAAAACACTCTCTTGTTGAGTATAAAAGACTCTCTTGTTGAGTCAAACAAACTTAAGACTCTCTTATTGGGTCAATCATCTAACAAACTCTCTTGTTGAGTCAACCCTTTTAGCCTTCGTCTTGGGCATTATACAAGACAGATAAAAGTACTCTCTTGTTGAGTCAAACCATTTCATCCTCCATCTTGGGCTTTATCCAAGATACATTCTCCCCAACGGAGTCAAAAATCCCTTTTAGCCTCAATCTTGGGCTTTGTACAAGACAGAAAGAACTTTTTCCTCAGAAAAGTCAAACTCTCAGCCTCCTTTTAGGCTTTGTATAAAGAAACCCCAGTTGAGTCAATCAACCTTTTAGCATCAAATTTGTGCCTTGCTCACAGCATACAAACATCAACAATTCCTCTTTAGAGATGACAAATTCTCTCTCAGTCAAACCTTTAGCTTCATATCTTGGGCTTTAAACAAGATACAAACCACCTTTAGCTTCATGTCTTGGGCTTTGAATAAGACACCAAAACAACCTTTTTCCTCCCATAGAATAGGAGGAACTACGATCACTCTGATTTCCATGTTTCGGGAATACGTAGGCATAAGATTGCAAAAATCTTAGCGAGCATACTAATAAAAAAAACCCAAAACCCAATACCTTCATACATCCATCAAAAGCATTAGACCTAAAACCTCACAAATAGTCCAGATCCTGTTTTTCAGCAAATAACCCTAAAAGACGAACCCCTATTTTGATAGCATTTGTAAACCAACAGTTTTGACTGTTTAACCTCAGTATGCAAGCAAGGTTAATTGGAGACATCTATTTCCCTTCCTTAATCAGCTCAACACGATAAAAAATGAATCGAACTATAGTACCAAAGCGATAATGATTCGAAACCACAAAAATCGCGCTACATAAAAATGGCGACCACAGTGGGAGGCATTCTTCCTAGCCTCTTTTAAGGTAGAAAGCCTTAAATTCACCGAATACTACAGAAATGATGACTCTGCTGGGGAGTCATTGTCTGTATAGGATCATAAGACTAGAGGTCTAGGATGATTAAGACAAATATATACCGCTTTTCCTAATTGATATTTGTGTTTATTTTTCTGCTAATGGGAATGAGTGTGATGCCGCATGTGGAAAGATTGGGTATACACCTAAGATAGGGGATGGCATTATACGGGTAATCTTACGGGGAGTGAATCCCAGCTAAGTGTCCCCGGACGACCATCAAACTCAGTGGAGACTCCCTTTGCAGATACATTACCTATACAACTTCGGTTGTTGAAAGTAGTGTGGTCGATTGGGTTATTTGAGAAGCTGAGGTTTTTAGTAGACTGAAACCATTTTATAGTGTAGAAGCTATCGGGAATAGTTGTCACACGATACTACCCTCATTTGAGATCACTTTAAGATACTACAGCTCGCTGGCGATCCGCTTGCTGTTGTTATCCCAAGAGGGGTCAATGATTTTGCGGACAGGTACAAAAAATACCAGTATAAACCTTTGGGGATGGGTAGAGCCTTGACTTCATGACACCGACCCTTTGACCCCATGTTTTTTCTATGTTTTTGTGTGCTGCATTCATACATTCATTTAAAAGACATTAAAACAAAGAAAAATCTTCTCTTCTAGTCTCTCTTTTTTTCAAAATAAACTAAGACAATGATTGCAAATGTCTGATAAAGAGATTGCTAATGGATTTCGGTAGAAGGAAAACTCATAAGTACACCTTCAAGGTTCCAAAACTAGAGGATTTAAGAGGGTTGGCAAGGATGATAACCAACCCTGAGGCTTTCAGAGCTAATTTTGGAGGGCTGCTTTCTCTGTTAAGGGTCCATGTAATCGAAGGAATCCTGTCCACACTAATCCAGTTTAACGATCCGATCTAGCACTGTTTCACATTCCTGGATTATCAGCTAGTACCAACACTAGAGGAGTACTCTCACCTGACTGATTTACACATTACTGACCAAGCTCCCTTTTCTGGACTGGAAGAAATTCCAAAGGATCAAACCATTGCAAGAGCAATCTATTTGGACGAGTCAGAAGTCAGGACTCACATGACCACTAAGGGAGGAATCCAAGGTTTGCCAGCCCAGTTCTTGATAAAGAAAACCCTGTACCTTTCCAGTATAGGGAACGTGGCCGCTTTCGAAAGCATCTTTGTTTTGCTTACCTACGGGTTATATTTGTTTCCCAACATTGATAACTTCGTTGATATCAATGTCATTAAGATTTTTCTGATTGAAAACCCTGTATCGGCCTTGCTCGTCGATGTTTATCATTCTGTACATTTAAGGAATTTGTACAGCGGAGGAATGATCACATGCTATGTACCCCTGCTATACAAATCGTTTATTTCCCATTTGCTAAAGTCTGCTGCATTTTGGGATCAAAATAATACTTTACGTTGGTCGCAGAGAATCATGTCTCTTACCAACTCTGACATCGATTGGTACAAGCAAATCTATGACGGGATCAGGATCATTGACCATTGTGGAAATTTCCAAAATGTACCCCTTATAGGAACTAAGGAAGGAATCAACTATCATCCAATTTTAGTTCTTCGTCAATTCGGATGCCCGATGAGGCATGTCCCGCGTAATGCTCATCTGGAAGGTCTTTTCTTCAAGGAAGGAGAAAATGACAGGGCACTAAAGACAGAAATAGTGCATGCTTGGAAACACGTTCATAGAAAAGGACGAGAGTCTCTAGGAAAACCAGACTGTGTCTCGGTGGAACCTTATCTCCACTGGGTACAGACTAAAGCTCTCAAGCTGAGGATGCCTTACCCTCGTCAAGAAGTTCTTCCATTAAGGGACCCTGTTCTTTTGTTTTATGTCTGATACGGAAAAACTTCAGGTCACTCTCAACAAAGTTCAACAGGAGAGGCGGTCTTTGAGGAACAAGTATCGTATTCTCAATGTGGAGTGCAAGAAAATACAACAACTATTAAAAGAGAAAGACGCCCTGATCGAGATCTTAGAGCAACATGCTGTAGAAAATCAGGAGGGCCAAAGGAATTTGCTCACTCCTTTCACTTGGCAAAGGAATGACAACCCGACAACGACTCAAAAACCCCAGTCAAAGAAAAGGAAAGTACCATAACCAACACCCGAGCTCTCCTCGGAGAGGACTCAGGATCCATAAGTTTAGACGTTTACTTTTACAGCACTTTGTAAATTACTGTATTTCCATTTCCGCAATCTTTGAATTCAATAAAACGGGGTGTCCCCACTGTTAGATATTTGCAATCCAATTGTCAAAGTTTCTTTTGAAAATAACAAAAAAAATAGCTAATATAATCATTGCATATCATTCATCATTCTCACGTAACGCATTCTTCTTACCTACGAATCTCACATTCGTGTCTCGGTTCTAGAGTCAAACTGTCTCATTCGTATAATACTCGGGCCAATCGACAGAAAAAGATGGATGATCTCGAGGAAGAGAACAGAGAGTTGAGGGAAGAGATCGACACTCTGAAAAAGGATCTGAGAAAGCTTCATAATGACATGCAAGCTCTGGCAGAAGGTCAGATGCAACAACAAAGGACTGTGATCTCAGAGATCACATCAACGCCCATAGTGGAGAAGTATGATCCTAGGTACAAAATGCCGAAAGATCATCCCTGGGGCATGCCTATTAACTATACCCCGGAAGGATATGTTCCGCTGATCACTGAGGACCAGGGAACCGCAGTAGTAACAGTTGGGCCTGAAGGTTACAAACTTCGGAAAAGCGAAGATGCCAGGGGCATGACAGCAACTCCTTAAGGTTACAAACTTTAGGAGAGAGAAGGACCTAGAGTCACTGCCATAATGACTATACCACCACCTGTGGTACACAATGTCCCGGAAGGACAGATTCCACAGATACCTTCTGGTGGAAATGAAAGTATGTTCGACAAAATGAATGAGTTCCAGGAACAGTTCCTGGAAATGTAGAAAGACCTGCAAGTCCTCCGCGGTCAAGATCTATTTGGAAAAGACGCCGCAGACCTTTGTTTGGTCCCTAATGTGAAAGTTCCGCTCAAATTCAAAGTGCCCGAATTTGAAAAGTACAAGGGTAACTCTTTCCCTCAAAGCCACTTGGTGATGTACACTCGGCAGATGTCAACTCAGACAGAGAACAACCAGCTACTGATCCACTATTTCCAAGATAGTTTAACCGGTGCTGCACTCAAATGGTACATGGGTTTAAACCACACTAAGATCGGCACTTTCAGAGATCTTGGGGCTGCCTTCGTTTAACAATATAAGTATAACCTGGACATGGCACCGGACAGAGATCAACTCAGATCGATAGTGCTCTCCCAAAGAAAAAAGAGCAGGATATTGGGAATATCTCTCTCGGAAAGCAAAGGCGATGATATCAACAAGTAGCAGCTGTAACTTCTGCTATCAACCCTGCGCCTGTTCCAACGTATCAACCTCAGGTTGCTCAAAGCCAACCGAATCAACAACAATATCAGCAAAGGACACAAGAGCCTCTTCAACAGGCTTGTCCTCCGTACAACAACAACCGCACAACGCGACCACCAGGGTTCGACCCTATATCAATGTTGTACGCATAACTGTTCCCACTACCACTGGTCAAGGCGCACGTCCAAACCAGGTCTCCTCTTACAATATCGAAAAATCCGCCTTTTTGGTTTAAAGCGGATCAGACTTGCCCTTATCATCAAGGAGGACCGGGGCATAACATAGAAAACTGTCCTAGTTTCAAATCCTACGTACAAAAGCTTGTTAGGAGCGGGGTCTTATCTTTCAAAGATAAGAATCCGAATGTTCTCACAAACCCGTTGCCTCAACACGAGAAGGCTGCGGTAAATTTGATAAAAGGAGAGTCCAACAACAGCTATCAAATTCATGATGTACTCTTATTAAGGGCCAACTTGGTCAAGATGCATTGTAGACAGAGTGGATACGGGCATGTCCCACCTCACAATTATCACCAGTGTGATATCTGCTCTAAAATCAATCAAGGATGTTGTGTGGTACAATCGGCTCTACAGGAACAATTAGGTCTTGGATGGATCCAAGAGCATCGAGTTCGTGGAGTTAACGTGACTTACACGAATTCCAACATCATTCAGAACCACGACATCCATGAGATGAATGTCAACTTAGTGGCAATGCACTCAAGACAAAGCCGGTATCATAATATTCCACGGCACGATTACAATTCCTGTCTGACTTGCTCGGTAAACAAACAGGGATGCTCTTTTGTACAAGAGGCCCTCCAACATCCGATGGATCTTGGGTGGATCCAGGACTACCATGATAGAACTCCTTATCATATCAACATGGTTCAAATCTTTGATATTCGCTTGATGAACACCAGCTTGGTGGAGTTACACGCTACACAAGTCCAACTCAATTTTCTCACTTCACATAATTATCAGAATTGTACAGTATGTCGTGAGAGTAACCAAGGGTGCGCTCTCGTGCAAAGGACTTTGCAACACTTGTTAAACCACTGGTGGCTTCCGATCTATATGGATGAAGACACGCAATAAATCAGTGTGGTTAATGGGAACCCCACTAGGCATCAAAGTCAGGATGTACGATTTATGGAAATAGACCTGGTGAGGTTACACTGCATTCAAAGCGGACGTGGCCAGGTGCCACCACACAACTATGAACGTTGTAGACTCTGCTCGAAAAATAACCAAGGAAGCTACCTCGTGCGAGCAGCCCTCCAGAGTCAGTTGGACCACAAAGAGATTTAACAATATTCAGTTTCGGGGTCCATTAACTGGACGCCAGACTATCTCGCTGACCAGATCAAAGATGTGGTTGTAATCTTGGACTCCGAGAGAACCAAGGATGTTTGTACCATCATCCCTCTACTGGACAAATCAAAGGTTCCTAGCCAGGAACTGATTGAAGTTACCTACGACAGTCAGAAAAATCAGAAGGCTCCTGTAGTTATCTATCTACCAGGAACAGTGCTGTACAAATCCGATAAGGATATCCCTTACAAATACGGTGCAACAACAATTGAGAATGGAAAGGAAACTCCGTTACCCTCTGTCGTGAATATTCCAGACATCAGTCGAGTAACACGGAGCGGTCGAATCTTCATTAGAGGAGTTGGAGAATCTAACAGAGAAAAGGAACCTTAAGCGGAAGTTCCCAATCCACCAGTCGGTCAATCCAGTGATCCCGACCTTTCAAAGAATGATGATGAGATGCTGAAGCTCATCCAGAGGAGTGAATACAACATTGTTGATCAGCTATTACAAACTCCTTCAAAGATCTCAGTGTTATCGCTTTTACTCAGTTATGAAGCCCACAGAGAGGCTCTATAGAAAGTATTAGAGCAAGCCTTTGTGGAACAGGATGTGTCGATAAGACAGTTCGATAGCAAGGTCTCTAACATCACTTCCTGCAATAACTTAGGGTTTAGTGATGAGGAATTGCCAGAAGAAGGCAAAAGTCACAATATGGCACTCAATATCACAGTCAACTGCCAGGACGATGCTTTGGCCAGCGTACTGGTAGATACCTGATCGGCTCTCAACGTCATGCCGAAGTCCACTCTAATACCACTATTATTCAAAGGATCTCCGATGAGATGCAGCGAGGTCATTGTCAAAGCATTTGACGGGTCCAGAAAAATAGTTATCGGCGAATTCGACCTTCCCATAACCATCGGTCCTCGCACTTTCCAAGTCATTTTCCAGGTCATGGACATCCGAGCAATATACAGCTATTTGTTGGGAAGACTTTGGATACACCAGACTGGGGCAGTCACTTCAACACTTCACCAGAAGCTGTAGTTCGTCAAGAATGACCAACTCGTCACGGTCTGTGGAGAACAAGCCTTGATCGTGAGTAACCTTTCATTATCCACTTGTGTAGAACCATAAGAGGTTATTGGAACTCAGTTCCAACCACTTTCGGTGAGCAATGAGAATCAATCAGAAAAGGGAACATCGATTTCCTCGTACAAAGATGCTCTCAAAGTAATCGAGAGTAACAATGCAAAGGGATGGGGACAGCTTGTCATCCCTATTGATAATAAAACAAAAAAGGGTCTTGGTTTTTCTGCAACCTGTACCCAGACAGCTACTAATGATGAAAGTCTTCATCCCATTCAGAACTTCTTCCTTAGTGGAGGTTTCCTTCACCCAGTGTCTCAAGAAGTACATACCATCAACGAGGGAGATTCCTCCGACACAGATGAGGAATGGAAGTCCTATCTTAACAAGGACGGTTATATGTCTCAGGAAGAGGTGCCTACGCCATTTTGCTATCCCGCACAGAGTCTGAGATTTATACTAAGGTTAGATGTCAAAATGATATACGGAGATTGTGATCCAGAAGGATGTCGTGCTCCACCAAACTTATTAGAGGAAGACCCTCTGATGAAAGACAACTTTGACCACGACTATTATGGCCCGATGGATAGTCTGCCTATCTGGCAGCCGTACCCAGGAGACTTGGGGCAAGAAAATTAGCTGAGCATCATTGAAAAGGATACCTGCGTCCCCACCATGTCATGGGATCAACACTCAGGTCATTCAGAAAATATCTAGTACGACGATGAATTTGTAAAGTTTGCAGGACTAGAATTCATCAACTATTCCTTTCCTGAGGTGAACGTCATCGAGAGAGATGACTCCTCCAGTTCCAAAGAAGTATGGGACACCCTGGGATAACCAAATGGAAAGTACAACTTCTTGGTCAAGTACACTGCTCCTGAAAGCTCTCGTATCAGGCTCGAAGGCATCCAGCCTACTGGATGGGGAGGTATACCTAAGAGTATAAGCACTATGCAAGATACAGTTGAAGAATTCTCCTACGACAACTCTGCCTGGGAGGCAGATTCCAATGATCCTGCTCTGCCAGAAATCAGTGTTATTTCTGAAGACAAATCAAAGAAGGTACCGGAATTTGTGATTCACCGAGGAGTTCGCCGCCAATGGGTTGCAGTCGATGTTTCGAAGATTGTTCATAAGTCAAAGTAATTGCCGTCTTTATCTTAACCTTTCACCCTGCCCAGGTGAAACGAATGTTTTGATAGGGCTCACTTTCTGTAAATATCCCTCTTCGCTTCGCCCAAAGTGACAGAGTTTTGTTTTATAAGGTTGTAGTTTCAAGAATCAACAAGATCATAAATAAAATAACGTCGTTCTGTAATTTCCGCATTAATTGCTATTTTCTCTTTTCGCTTTTTCAGAAATTGGTAATCCTAAAAAACAATTCAAATAATAAAAAAAAAGCAGTAAAAAAAAATATACACTACACACACTCTTGCATTCTCTCTATCTCTTCTAAAAACAAATCATAACGTCATGCAGATTGCTTGTTTTAAACCCTGTTGAAACATACGATCCAATGCTTTCTCCCAACTTTGAATTCCCGGTATTTGGGGTTGAAGAAGAAGATGACAACAAAATTCCCGAAGAGATCTCCAGGCTACTCAGACAAGAGGAAAGGTCCATTGAACCTCACAAAGTGCCGTTGGAAACAGTCAACTTGGGATCAGGAGAAGAGAGAATTGAAATCAGGATTGGGGCACTGCTCAGTCCAACTGGCAAAGAGGGTTTGACAAAGCTTCTCAAAAAATTTCCCGATGTATTCGCTTGGTCCTATCAGGATATTCTAGGGTTAGATACCAGCATCGTGGAACATCATCTACCGTTAAGATCAGAATGTCTGCTAGTAAAACAGAGGTTGAGACGGACTCATCCAGACATGGCCATCAAAATCAAAGAGGAAGTACAGAAACAAATTAGCGCATGTTTCCTCGCCACATCAGAATATCCTCAATGGTTAGCTAACATCGTACCAGTTCCAAAAAAGGACGGAAAGGTCAGAATGTGTCTAGACTACAGAGATCTAAACAAGGCTAGTCCAAAGGACGACTTTCCTTTACCACACATCGACATGCTGGTTGACAGTACAGCAAAGTTCAAAGTCTTCTCCTTCATGGATGGATTCTCGGGCTATAATCAGATAAAAATGGCGCCGGAAGATATGGAGAAAACTTCATTCATTACCCCATGAGGCACCTTTTATTACAAGGTAATGCCGTTCGGTTTGAAGAACGCCAGGGCAACCTATCAAAGGGTCATGACTACTCTGTTTCATGACATGATACACAAAGAAATCGAGGTATATGTCGATGATATGATTGCCAAATCTAAGACGGAAGAGGAGCATGTGACCCACCTGTCAAAACTATTCGAGCGGTTGAGGAAGTATAAACTCCGCTTGAATCCCAACAAGTGCACATTCGGTGTCCGTTCAGGGAAACTTTTAGGGTTCATCCTCAGCCAGAAAGGAATTGAGGTTGATCATGACAAGGTCAAGGCCATTCAAGAAATGCTTTCTCCAAGGACTGAAAAACAAGTCAGAGGATTCCTGGGACGTTTGAACTACATATCCAGATTCGTATTCCTCATGACCGCGACATGCGCGCCGATTTTCAAATTACTAAAAAAGAATCAGGACTGCGTTTGGATAGAATATTGCCAAATCACCTTCGATAGTATCAAGGAGTACCTGTTGAACCCACCAATTCTATCACCTCCAGTGGAAGGAAGACCTCTGATCATATACCTAACAGTCTTGGAAGACTCGATGGGATATGTATTTGGCCAACAAGACGAAACCAAAAGGAAAGAGTCTGCCATCTACTATTTGAGCAAGAAATTCACCGACTGCAAAACTCGGTACACTATGCTTGAGAAAACTTGCTGTGCTCTGGCTTGGGCAGCCAAACGTCTTCGCCAGTATATGATTCGTCACACTACTTGGTTAATCTCAGAAATGGATCCGATCAAGTACCTCTTTGAAAAACCTGCTCTCACAGGAAGGGTTGCCCGTTGGCAGATGTTGTTGTCAGAATATGACATAGAGTACCATGCTCAGAAAGCCGTTAAGGGAAGTGTTTTAGCCGATCATTTGGCTCATCAACTAATTGACGATCAAGAATCAATCGGGTTTGACTTCCCAGATGAAGATGTCATGTACTTAAAAATGAAAGATTGCGATGAACTGCTCCCAGTGAAGGGTCAGAACCAGGTTCCCAATGGGGACTAGTCTTTGATGAAGCTGTCAATCATTATGGAAACAAAATTGGGGCAATCATCATAACCTCTCAGGGTACCCACATTCCTTTCACCGTCCGACTTACATTCAAGTGCACAAACAGCGAGGTCGAATACGAAGCTTGTATCGTGGATCTCGAGGAAGTGATCGACTTAAGGATCAAGAACTTAGATGTATATGGCGACTCAGCCCTGGTTATCAATCAGATCAAAGGAGATTGGAACACATACCAATCTGGATTGATTCCTTACAAAGATTACGCGAGAAGGTTGTTACTATTCTTCAACCGGATCGAGTTTCATCATATCCCTCGTGAGGAGAATCACATGGCTGATGCATTAGCCACCCTCTCTTCCATGGTTAGTGTAGGTCAATGGAATGATCTACCTAAGATCGACATAATACGCCTTGAATGGCCCGCTTACATCTTCGCAATCGAAACAATCATAGATGATAAACCTTGGTATCATGATATCAAATGCTTCCTTCAGAAATAAGAATACCCACCTAGGGCATCTAGAAAGGACATAAAGACCCTCAGAAGGCTCGCAGGCAGTTTCTTTCTGAGCGGTGATACCCTCTATAAGAGAAACTTTGACATGGTCTTACTCCGATATGTAGACAGACCAGAAGCAAACATACTGATAAAAGAAATTCACGAAGGATCCTTTGGCACTCATGCCAACGGACACACAATGGCGAGAAAAATTCTGAGAGCAGGGTACTACTGGTTGACCATGGAATCCGACTGCTATAAGTATAATAGGAAGTGTCACAAGTGTCAGATATACTCAGACAGAATCCATGTACCGCCTACACATATAAAAGTTCTCTCTCCCCCATGGCCTTTTTCCATATGGGGAATCGACATGATTGGCATGATCGAACCCAAGGCTTCAAACGAACATCAGTTCATCCTGTAGCCATTGATTACTTCACCAAGTGGGTCGAAGCGGTATCATACGCTAATGTAACCCGACAGGTGGTAGTCCGCTTTATCAAAAGTAATATCATCTGCCGTTATGGTGTTCCAAGCCAGATCATTATTGATAATAGATCTAACTTGAACAATAAGATGATGAAAGAGTTGTGCGCTAAGTTCAAGATCGAACACCATAACTCATCTCCCTACCGACCCAAGATGAACGGAGCGGTAGAAGCGGCTAACAAGAACATCAAGAAATCGTTCAAAAGATGGTTATAACCTATAAAGACTGGCACGTGATGCTACCCTTTGCTCTTCATGGTTATCGCACATCTGTCCGCACTTCAACAGGAGCAACCCATTTCTCTCTAGTATATGGCATGAAAGCAGTGCTCCCCATAGAGGTAGAGATCCCATTAATCCGGGTATTGATGGAAGCTAAGCTAACATAGGCTGAATGGTGTCAAAGTCGATACGACGAACTGAATATGATCGAAGAAAGACGAATGACGGCACTATGCCATGGTTAGTTATATCAACAAAGGATGAAGAAGGCATTTGACAAAAAGGTACGACCTCGCATCTTTAGGAAAGGAGACCTGGTGCTCAAAAAGATACAATCATTCCTCACTGATGCTCGGGGCAAATGTACTCCGAATTATGACGGCCCCTATGTGGTCAAGAAAGCTTTCTCAGGCGGAGCCTTGAGACTCGCAACCATGGACGGAGAGGAATTTGCCTACCCCACAAATGTTGACGTAGTCAAGAAATACTTCGCCTAAATAAAAATAAAAAATAAAAAAAAATCGTCTCGGTGGATTGAAAACCCGAAAGGGCGGTCCGAGCAAAAATTAGAGACATAAGCAAAAATCATCCCGGTGGATTGGAAACATCACAATACAATCCAGGAAAAAATTAGGGATAATGGCAAGTAACCATGTTCAACAAAGGGGCAAATCCCTCAGCAGGAGTAATGCCATCGGTCAGAAAGACGCCAGTCAAGGTCATCTTCGACAAAAGCTCAGGATGTCCAGAATTCAAAGTTGGTAGAAGGATAGTAGTTGTTATGTTTCAATATACCCCTTTTCCCTTAAATTACCATTTTCTAGACTTTGTAAATACTCTATGGAATCACGCGCTTGGCTGATTTCCACCCTATCAATAAAATTTGAGCCTTTGTGCTTTTGTTTGCAATTGTCATTTGTTTTATCTTTACAGAATGATGTTTTCAATATGATTAACGATTCTTGACATAAAACAAAAAACGAATTTACTTGGTAAAATTTTTCGCCTTTCAAAATACAGATGGCAATTCTTTTGACTGTTGAACATCGAAAGAACGTCGAACGCTTCTCTAGAAGTAGTCGAACTTCAAAGTGCAGAATCAAAGTACTCCTTCTAAACCAGTACGTCTGAATGATGGATCAACTGTGTCAGAGACCGTGTTTCATCTGACACACCTCCCCGACAGAGTTCTTACCTCCTAAGCCCGACCAACGATTGCTCCCCACGGGGGCTATCTCTCCTAAACAAGGCAGAATTGCTATTTTGAACCAGTGATACTTTTCATCTACCATTGTGGCTGAGTATCCCGTCGTGTTCATCCATTAGTCTGTATGGCGCGTCAGTTTTGTCAGCATAAACATACATACATCATGCATTATTGATTTACATTCATATTCATATTGCATCACTATCACTCTAGCCAGTCTTGTTCCCAAGTGATAAAAAGTCCTCTCAATCGAGTTGTCAGTTCTTTCCTCGTCAGGAACCGAACCGTCTAAACAATCTCTCCTCCTGTTTATTTCTTGATTGAAGGTGGTTCTTTGACCACTTTGATAACTTGAACCTCTGAAAAGAAAAAGAGTTCTCGAAAAACGTCACTCTTCGCCATTAAAGATGATATCTTCTCTTTCCCGGATTAAGGAAAATCCCCAGAGAAAGCCTCTTAATCAAAGATTCGGCAATACAGCAGTTCTCCCTCAGAAAATTCGTTGACAAAAAAGGTCATCAGCACCTCATGAGTGGATTGCATCATATGGCATTCCTCCGAGAAGACCTCGAGGAAAAGTATGATGTAATATCCCAAAGCGACAGCAGTTTCTCAAGAGACCTGCTTTCCCAGTAGAGTCGACATATAGCGTCTTAAAAACAGAGAAGTTTGTGCACCTCTACAATCAAAGTTTTTCTATAAAATTGCATCTCCCATGGAAAATTCGGCGAGAAGTTTGAGGAAAACCACTACGAACAGCGTCCCGTGTAAAGAAAGTTTATTGACAAAAGAAACTGAGACCAGTTCCTTGGTAGGAAACCAGGATCGAGGGGAAGTTTATTTCAGAAATTGAGACAAGTTCCTTGGTAGGAAACTAGAATCGAGGGGTAGTTTATTTCAGAAACTGAGACCAGTTCCTTGGTAGGAAACCAGGATCGAGGGGAAGTTTACATCAGAAACTGAGACCAGTTCCTTGGTAGGAAACCAGGATCGAGGGGAAGTTTACCTTTTCTAAGCATCATTTCTTATCAAAAGAAGAAGGATGCATGAATTACCATTCCTAACCACCATCAAAATTTTGGGTATTCCGATATTTAATCATCTTGCACCCCGAATGCCCGAATACCTTCGCCATTCACACCTTCGGGTCCAAGAAGATTAATTAGGGGCATCTGTCATACCCCAAATTTTGACCACTAAGATTCCCCATCATTATGCAAATCATCATCACAATATGGACGGAACCTCATACCTCATTAGTCTCCCCAAAGATGGGTGAGCATCCACTTCAATCAAACTTAGGGTTTCAAACCCTCTCAGAGCTCTTAGACAAATGATCAATCAAGGAATGACATGATATTCAACTTGTCTAACCTCTCAAACATACACAATGGATAAAGAGGACTCCCACATCAAGGATCAAGCACAAGGCTGCAACATTCTGAGTGGATCAAGCCTCAAGATCGCCAGTGTCACCAAATTAGGGTTTTGGTCGACCAGGGCCTCTAGATGGAAATTTTCCTCTAGGCATTAGCCAAAACTTCAAATCACAACTTAAGATGCTCCAAGGTACATCATAAACCCGATCATCAAGTCAATTTAACCTCAGGGGATGCATTCACCAAAAATCAGGAATTAGGGTTTATTGACCTAATTCACCCCTAAGTTGACTTTTGGGACAAGGCATGAGCCAAGACCTCAAGGCATGATTTGAGGGTCCCTAATACACTACATTGATCCATTTGCAACAATGGATTGATCCAAGAAGCTTGACCCACAAGTTTTAATTTCATCTGAACCACAGTTAGGGTTTTTGAAGAAAAAGTCATCTGTGTCTTTGACTTTTGACCAGGACATGCTCCCAAACCTTGGGACATGATTCAATACACCCTATAACACCTATGAAATCAATCAATTATGTTTTATTTAGGTCAAGGACTTGATTTCATAAAGGATCGCACAGTTTGGAATTCATCTGATAAAAAGTCAACTGTCCCCAAAAGTCAAAGTTTGACTTTTTGATTTTTTGATCAATTATGGTTCCCTAACCCTAAAATGATGTTAATGTGTGATTGGAATCATCATTCATCAAGAAAAATCAAGAAAAGGGGGATAACTTGTAAAAGGGTAACCATAAAAAGCTTAGAAATTTTCTAAGTTATGGAACAAAGTGGCTAGGGTACCAACTTCCAAGGATCATAACTTGAGATCCAAGCAACCATTTTGGCTGATCCAAAGATGGATTTGTAGCTCTCATGGCATACTTTAAAAGTGTCAACTACACCTCACTCCAATTCTTCATGGATTTTTAGTTATGGAGTGACCAAAATGATAAAAACATGAAAAGGCCACTTTTTCCAACACTTAGTGAAATTTTCACTAAGTCAGAATCTGTTTCACTTTTTTCAAAATGTAGGGGCAATTTTCACTTGGATCCAAAAAGTGTCAAGACAAACTATGATCACACATATGTTATATCATATGAGAGCTTTCCAAAATGGCCAATAACTCCATCAAACTCCACTTGAGCCATGAGATATGACAATGGCAATGTGCCTTACTGTAAACTGTCGTGGCAAGGCAGATTTGTGCATTTTGCTCAATTTGAGCAAATTTTGCAAATGACAAACAAGTTTATCCATCTGAACACCTCAGGGGGAGACCAAGGATTGACAAACACTGATCCATAAGCCTCCCAAGTCTTTAGAACTAAAAATAGCATGCCAAACCTACAAAACCCTAAAGAGGGGACAAGACTCCAATTTTCTTTTGGAGCATTCAATGGATGCACCAAGGTGGCTTGAACTGAACCATTTCCAACTGAATGAGTCAAGGATGATCTCTAAACTAGGGAACCAGCAGCCTGTGCTCTAACTTCTAGTCAATGGCTAGAGGAGACTTGGATTCCTATTGATCAACATTTGCCAAACCTCTGCTGCAGTTGCCATTCCCTATTCCTTGCAAAATAAACTTGCTATACTATAAATAGAGCTCATTTGTGCTTAGTTTAAGTACACCAAAGCCATCAAACATATGATTTCCTCAAAATCACCTTCTCACTTCCAATTTTGCCTTCTAAGGCAAGCCACTATCGTGTTTTGAGTTTGAGAGCTATTCCAACCAAACCAATCACACACACACACACACACACACACGCACACACCTCATAAACATCATATAGAAGTGATCCAAACACTTAAACAACAATTGTAACACTGATTTATCAGAATCACCAGCCAGTTGCTCAAGGTTTTAACCAAGTTGCAGCTGAGCTGCCATGAAGTGATCCAGCCATTTCCAATCAAGTCCAAGCATTCAAACACACTCCATATGGTGTAGGGAAGCTGTTCAGATCATCACAACTCATCTGTAACACCTCCAACTCAAAAATCACATTGCTCTTGCTGTCACGACCTTCAAGTAAGCCTAAACTTGGTCATCTCTTAATCTATGTATATTTCCTCGCACAATACTTTTGCCAAATGTTCATAATCATGCATAGAATGTTTCCCCTCAATTAATTGTTTTGTTTGAATCGTGTATCAAAATTCTCAGCCTTCATGCAGAATTTAGGGTTCTTGAGGTTTTGTCTTGATTTCTTATTCCATGCTTAAAATAAATGAAATTAAAGACCATAGACATGATCGTGAGGTGAAAACGAGCAGATTGATATGTGGATTGTGTGATTTTCTCAAGTATTCAGTGAGATTGGATAGAAAATGTAAATCAGACCAAACTAAGAACACGCGCGCGTTCTTGCCATGTTCTTGGCGCCTTTTTTTGAAAATTCAAATATTTGAATTTTGTGATTTTATTTAATTGATTCAAAAATTAATTTCTCTCTGAATTTTAATGATTTTGAGTTGATTCTTTTTTTAATAATTCACAAAAATATTAAAATATTTTATTTTGTCAAAAATTCCCAAAAATTTTATTTATTTCATATATTTTAGATTTTTGCAAAAGAATTAATGTTTTATTTGTTTTTAACATTTGAAATATTTGTTCCTTCTTGATTTCCCAAACTTAATTGATTTTTCAATCATTTTGTGGATATAAACATGATTTTTGAAGCATTGATCCTAGATCACCACTCATTTTTCACATGTTCTCATCAATTTTTATTATTTTTTAACAAAATTGATGTCTTTTAAAACAAAATTAGGGTTTTGATTAATTCAACCCTTATCAAGCATTTTAAAACTCCTTGGGCCTCTTGGTAGAGTGTAAGGCCCAATCCTTTTGTAAATAAAACCTTTTTGGGCCTCACACATTGTATAAGTCCGTCTGTATATTTTCAAAAGTACGGCGCCGTCGTCGCATTTGTAACAAAAACAATTGGGCTTCTCCTTGAGCTATAAGACACATCTTTATTTCTTTTCTTTAAACACTTTGGGCCTCTAATAGAGTGTAAGACCCAATCCCCTCCTTCTAGCAATAATTTTGGGCCTCAGATATTGTATAAGTCCCTCTGCGTTAAAAGAAAAATCTCGGCGCAATCGCCAATTCAAAAATCAAATCATTTGGGCCTACCCTCTTGCTATAAGCACCATTTCTTTTCTTTAAGTTTCTTTGGGCCTCTTTTAGAGTGTAAGACCCAACCCCTTTGTAAATACACAACTTTTTGGGCCTCAGTCATTGTATAAGTCCCGCTGTATTTTCAAAAACCTCGGCGATCGCCGTTTTCAAATTAATAACCCTGGGCTTCTCCTTGAGGTGTAAGTCCCATCTCTTGTATAAAAATAAATCTTTGGGCCTCTAATAGAGTGTAAGACCCATCCCCTTGTACATAAAAACTTTTTGGGCCTCACGTATTGTATAAGTCCCTCTTTACAGTTTTCAAAACAACGGTGCGATAATCGTTAAAACTTAGGCCTTTCCTTGAGCTGTAAGCCCCAACAATCTTTTCAATGCACTTTCTCCTTTGACTTTGAATTCAAGTATATGTTGTTATCAAAACTTTATTTGTTGAACAACTAACCAAACAACATGGAAGCTCTACAACGGGTAAGTGTTTATCCGCTTCCATTTACCATTTTCATATGTATATTACTGTATTGTGGGGCTGTTTCACTGTAAGTCTTCTTTCACATCCTTTTATATACTTGTCATATATCCACTGTATAATACTAGTATAGTTATTTAGAGTTTTCCCTGGCAACTACATCTAGCACTAGGTAAAGCCTGTTGGTCACTCTTAAATACAAACAAAACTAGACCCCCCGTAGGATTCCAGATACAGTCTTACCTTCTCTTGGGGTTAAACAATATGGAACAAAGAGAAAGGCAGTATTCTCGGTGAACCTTTTCTCAGACTGTCACCCTTAGAAATTGTCAAAGAAACTCTAACTCCCCAGAGATGATCTTTTCTCCGTGAATGGCATCTCTTGAGTTTCTTCCAAATCCTTGAACTTTCCTGGAATGATCTCTTCTCGGTGAATTGCATTTCTTGAACTTCTAGTGGTTTGGGGACCCACAGGCTTCCTAAAAGCATCCCCGCCTCCTCTTGGACGTTGTATAAGGACCCTTCGGCTTCTTAGAAGTTCTCATGCCTTCTCTTGGGCTTAATACAAGGACCCTGACGACCTCTTAAAGGCATAAGACAAATATTAGGCATTGTTTGCTAGAGCAGTCTTTCCCGCGTCAAAACTCCGGCCGTAGTAGAGTTGATACTCTTCCCTTAATGCCCGTGCCTCCTCTTGGGCATTGTGCAAAAAGATAAAACTCTAGACTTGGACAGTCTAAGCCTCTTGATTCTCAAAGACATTCTCAAGTTCCTTTCAAACATAGTAAGAAACACCGATCACTCTGAAACTCAGTCTCTCTCCTGAGAGTTCCCCACCCTTGGGCCTGCCTATAGATCTAATCCTCAGCAGCAAGATAGCCTCCTCTTGGGCTTTGTACAAAAGATTCTCCCTAGCAGAGCTAACCTTTTCAGATTCTCTTGTTGAGTCAACTTTTAGCCTCCGTCTTGGGCTTCATACAAGACACATAAAAAACCCACTCTCTTGTTGAGTATAAAAGTCTCTGTTGTGGAGTCAATCTCTTTTTAGCCTCAATCTCGGGCTTTGTACGAGATAAAAAAAACACTCTCTTGTTGAGTATAACGGACTCTCTTGTTGAGTCAGTCAACTTTTAGCCTCCGTCTTGGGCTTTGTACAAGACATATAAACACTCTCTTGTTGAGTATAAAAGACTCTCTTGTTGAGTCAATCTCCTTTTAGCCTCTATCTCGGACTTCATACGAGACAACAAAACACTCTCTTGTTGAGTATAAAAGACTCTCTTGTTGAGTCAAACAAACTTCAGACTATCTTGTTGGGTCAATCATTTAATTGACTCTCGTGTTGAGTCAACCCTTTTAGCCTTTGTCTTGGGCTTTATACAGGACAGATAAAAGTACTCTCTTGTTGAGTCAAACCATTTCAGCCTCCATCTTGGGCTTTATACAAGATACATTCACCCCAACGGAGTCAAAAATCCCTTTTAGCCTCAATCTTGGGCTTTGTACAAGACAGAAAGAACTTTTTCCTCGAAAAATTCAAACTCTCAGCCTCCTCTTAGGCTTTGTATAAAGAAACCCCGATTGAGTCAATCAACCTTTTAGCATCAAATTTGTGCCTTGCTCACAGCATACAAACATCAACAATTCCTCTTTAGAGATGACAAATTCTCTCTTAGTCAAACCTTTAGCTTCATATCTTGGGCTTTGAACAAGATACAAACCACCTTTAGCTTCATGTCTTGGGCTTAGAACAAGACACCAAAACAACCTTTTTCCTCCCATAGAATAGGAGGAACTACGATCGCTCTGATTTTCCTGTTTCGGGAATACGCAGGCATAAGATTGCAAAAATCTTAGCGAGCATACTAATAAAAAAACCTAAAACTCAGTACCTTCATACATCCATCAAAAGCATTAGACCTAAAACCTCACAAATATTCCAGATTCTGTTTGTAAGCAAATAACCCTAAAAGACGAACCCCTATTTTGATAGCATTTTTAAACCAACAATTTTGACTGTTTAACCTCAGTATGCAAGCAAGGGTAATTGGAGACATCTATTTCCCTTCCTTAATCAGGTCAACAAGAAAAAAATGAATCGAACTGTAGTACCAAAGCGATAGTGATTCGAAACCACAAAAATCGCGCTACATAAAAATGGCGACCACAGTGGGAGGCATTCTTTCTAGCCTCTTTTAAGGTAGAAAGCCTAAAATTCACCAAATACTACAGAAATGATGACTCTGCTGGGGAGTCATTGTCTGTATAGTATCATAAGACTAGAGGTCTAGGATGATTAAGACAAATATATATACCGCTTTTCCTAATTGATATTTGTGTTTATTTTTCTGCTAATGGGAATGCGTGTGATGCGGCATGTGGAAAGATTGGGTATACACCTAAGATAGGGGATGGCATTATACAGGTAATCTTACGAGGAGTGAATCCCAGCTAAGTGTCCCCGGACGACCATCAAACTCAGTGGAGACTTCCTTTGTAGATACATTACCTATACGACTTCGGTTGTTGAAAGTAGTGTGGTCGATTGGGTTATCTGAGAAGCTGAGGTTTTTAGTAGACTGAAACCATTTTGTAGTGCGGAAGCTATCGAGAATAGTTGTCACGCGATACTACCCTCATTTGAGATCACTCTAAGATACTACAGCTCGCTGGCGATCCTCTTGCTATTGTTATCCCAAGAGGGGTCAATGATTTTGCGGACAGGTACAAAAAATACCAGTATAAACCTTTGGGGATGGGTAGAGCCTTGACTTCATGACACCGACCCTTTGACCCCATGTTTTTTCTATGTTTTTGTGTGCTGCATTCATACATTCATTTAAAAAACATTAAAACAAAGAAAAATCTTCTCTTCTAGTCTCTCTTTTTTTCAAAATAAACTAAGACAATGATTGCAAATGTCAGATAAAGAGATTGCTAATGGATTTCGGTAGAAGGAAAACACATAAGTACACCTTCAAGGTTCCAAAACTAGAGGATTTAAGAGGGTTGACAAGGATGATAACCAACCCTGAGGCTTTCAGAGCTAATTTTGGAGGGCTGCTTTCTCTATTAAGGGTCCATGTAATCGAAGGAATCCTGTCCATACTAAACCAGTTCTACGATCCGGTCTATCATGGTTTCACATTCCCGGATTATCAGCTAGCACCAACACTGGAGGAGTACTCTCACCTAACTGACTTACACATTTCTGACCAAGCTCCCTTTTCTGGACTGGAAGAAATTCCAAAGGATCAAACCATTGCAAGAGCAATCTATTTGGACGAGTCAGAAGTCAGGACTCACATGACCACTAAGGGAGGAATCCAAGGTTTTCCAGCCCAGTTCTTGATAAAGAAAGCCCTGTACTTTTCTAGTATAGGGAACGTGGCCGCTTTCGAAAGCATCTTTGTTTTGCTTACCTACGGGTTATTTTTGTTTCCCAACATTGATAACTTCGTTGATATCAATGCCATTAAGATTTTTCGGATTGAAAACCCTGTACCGGCCTTGCTCGTCGATGCTAATCATTCTGTACATTTAAGGAATTTGTACAGCGGAGGAATGATCACATGCTGTGTACCCCTGCTATACAAATCGTTTATTTCCCATTTGCCAAAGTCTGCTGCATTTTGGGATCAAAAGAATACTTTACGTTGGTCGCAGAGAATCATGTCTCTTACCAACTCTGACATCGATTGGTACAAGCAAATCTATGACGGGATCAGGATCATTGACCGTTGTGGAAATTTCCAAAATGTACCTCTTATAGGAACTAAGGGAGGAATCAACTATCATCCAATTTTAGTTCTTCGTCAATTCGGATGCTCGATGAGGCATGTCCCACGTAATGCTCATCTAGAAGGTCTTTTCTTCAAGGAAGGAGAAAATGATAGGGCACTAAAGACAGAAATAGTACATGCTTGGAAACACGTTCATAGAAAAGGACGAGAGTCTCTAGGAAAACCAGACTGTGTCTCGGTGGAACCTTATCTCCACTGGGTACAGAATAGAGCTCTCAAGTTGAGGATGCCTTACCCTCGTCAAGAAGTTCTTCCATTAAGGGACCCTGTCCTTTATTTTATGTCCGATACGGAAAAACTTCAGGTTACTCTCAACAAATTTCAACAGGAGAGGCGGTCTTGGAGGAACAAGTACCGTATTCTCAATGTGGAGTGCAAGAAAATACAACAACTATTAAAAGAGAAAGATGCCCTGATTGAGATCTTAGAGCAACATGCTGTAGAAAATCAGGAGGACCAAAGGAATTTGCTCACTCCTTTCACTTGGCAAAAGAATGACAACCCGACAATGGCTCAAGAGCCCCAGTCAAAGAAAAGGAAAGTACCAGAACCAGCACCTGAGCTCTCCTCAGAGAGGACTCAGGATCCATAAGTTTAGACGTTTACTTTTACAACACTCTGTAAATTACTGTATTTCCATTTCCGCAATCTTTGAATTCAATAAAACAGGGTGTCCCCACTGTTAGATATTTGCAATCCAATTGTCGAAGTTTCTTTTGAAAATAACAAAAAAATAGCTAATATAATCATTGCATATCATTCATCATTCTCACGTAACGCATTCTTCTTACCTACGAATCTCACATTTGTATCTCGGTTCTAGAGTCAAACTGTCTCATTCGTACAATACCCGGGCCAATCGACAGAAAAAGATGGATGATCTCGAGGAAGAGAACAGAGAGTTGAGGGAAGAGATCGACACTCTGAAAGAGGATCTGAGAAAGCTTCATAACGACATGCAAGCTCTGGCAGAAGGTCAGATGCAACAACAAAGGACTGTGATCTCAGAGATCACATCAATGCCCATAGTGGAGAAGTATGATCCTATGTACAAAATGCTGAAAGATCGTCCCTGGGGCATGTCTATTAACTATATCCCGGAAGGATATGTTCCGCCGATCACTGAGGATCAGGGAACCGCAGCAGGAACCACAGTAGGAACCGCTGGGCCTGAAGGTTACAAACTTTGGGAGAGCGAAGATGCCAGGGGCATGACAGTAACTCCTGAAGCTTACAAACTTCGGGAGAGGGAAGGACCTAGAGTCACTGCCATAATGACTATACCACCACCTGTGGTACACACTGTCCCGGATGGACAGATTCCACAGATACCTTCTGGTGGAAATTGAAGTATGTTCGACAGAATGAATGAGTTCCAAGAACAATTCCTGGAAATGCAGAAAGAGCTGCAAGCCCTCTGCGGTCAAGATCTATTTGGAAAATACGCCGCAGACCTTTGTTTGGTCCCCAATGTGAAAGTTCTGCACAAATTCAAAGTGCCCGAATTTGAAAAGTACAAGGGTAACTCTTTCCCTCAAAGCCACTTGGTGATGTACGCTCGGCGGATGTCAACTCAGACAGAGAACAACCAGTTACTGATCCACTATTTCCAAGATAGTTTAACCGGTGCCGCACTCAAATGGTACATGGGTTTAAACCGCACTAAGATCGGAACTTTCAGAGATCTTGGGGCTGCCTTCGTTCAACAATATAAGTATAACCTGGACATGGCACCGGACAGAGATCAACTCAAATCGATGTCACAAGAGGACAAGGAAACCTTTAAGGAGTACGCTCAGAGATGGCGTGAAATTTCCGCCCAGATTTGTCCACCTGTTGAGGAAAAAGAGATGACGAAGATATTCTTAAAGACCTTGAGCTCATTCTACTACGATAGAATGGTCGCCAGTGCGCCCAGTGACTTCACCGAGATGGTGGGCATGGGAGTTCGTCTTGAGGAAGCAGTCCGAGAAGGACGTTTAGTAAAAGACACTGGATCGTCAAGTAATACAAAACGATACGGTAGTGCTCTCCCAAAGAAAAAAGAGTAGGATATTGGGAATATCTCTCTCGGAAAGCAAAGGCGATGATATCAACCAGTAGCAGCTGTAACTCCTGCTATCAACCCTGCGCCTGTTCCAACGTATCAACCTCAGGTTGCTCAAAGCCAACCGAATCAACAACAATATTAGCAAAGGACACAACAACCTCTTCAGCAGGCTCGTCCTCCGTACAACAACAACCGCACAACGCGACCACCAGGGTTCGACCCTATATCGATGTTGTACGCAGAACTGTTTCCACTACCACTGGTTAAGGGGCACGTCTAAACCAGGTCTCCTATTACAATACCGGAAAATCTGCCTTTTTGGTTTAAAGCGGATCAGACTTGCCCTTATCATCAAGGAGAACCGGGGCGTAACATAGAAATCTGTCTCAGTTTCAAATCCAATGTACAAAAGCTTATTAGGATCAGGGTCTTATCTTTCAAACATACGAATCCGAATGTTCTCACAAACCTGTTGCCTCCACACGAGAAGGCTGCGCTAAATTTGATAAAGGGAGAGTCCAATAACAACTATCAAATTCATGATGTACTCTTATTGAGGGCCAACTTGGTCAAGATGCATTGTAGATAAAGTGGATACGGGCATGTCCCACCTCACAATTATCACCAGTGTGATATCTGCTCTAAAAACAATCAAGGATGTTTTGTGGTGCAATCGGCTCTACAGGAACAATTAGGTCTTGGATGGATCCAAGAGCGTCGAGTTCGTGGAGTTAACGTGACTTACACAAATTCCAACATCATTCAAAACCATGACATCCGTGAGATGAATGTCAACTTAGTGGAAATGCACTCAATACAAAGCCGGTATCATAATCTGTCGCGACACGATTACAATTCCTGTCTAACTTGCTCGGTAAACAAACAGGGATGCTCTTTTGTACAAGAGGCCCTCCAGCATCCGATGGATCTTGGGTGGATCCAGGACTACCATGATAGAACTCCTTATCAGATCAACATGGTTCAAATCTTTGATATTCGCTTGATGAACACCAGCTTGGTGGAGTTACACGCTACACTATTCCAACTCAGTTTTCTCACTTCACATAATTATCAGAACTGTACAGTATGCCGTGAGAGTAACCAAGGGTGCGCTCTCGTGCAAAGGACTTTGCAACACTTGTTAAACCACTAGTGGCTTCCGATCTATATGGATGAAGACACGCAAAAAATCAGTGTGGTTAATGGGAACCTCACTAGGCATCAAAGTCAGGATGTCCGATCTATGGAAATAGACCTGGTGAGGTTACACTGCAGTCAAAGCGGACATGGCCAGGTGCCACCACACAACTATGAACGTTGTAGAGTCTGCTCGGAAAATAACCAAGGAATCTACCTCGTGCGAGCAGCCCTCCAGAGTCGGTTGGACCACAAAGAGATTCAACAATATTCAGTTTTGGGGTCCATTAACTGGACGCCAGACTATTTTGCTGACCAGATCAAAGATGTGGTTGTAATCTCGGAATCCAAGAGAACCAAGGTTGTTTGTACCATTATCCCTCTACTGGACGAATCAAAGGTTCCTAGCCAGGAACTAATTGAAGTTACCTACGAAAGTCAGAAAAATCAGAAGGCTCCTGTAGTTATCTATCTACCGGGACCAATGTCGTACAAATCCGATAAGGATATCCCTTACAAATACAGTGCAACAACAATTGAGAATGGAAAGGAAACTCCATTACCCTCTGTCGTGAATATTGCAGACATCAGTCGAGTAACGCAGAGTGGTCGATGTCATACCCCAAATTTTGACCACTAAGATTTCCCATCATTGTGCAAATCATCATCACAATATAGAGGAACCATCATACTTCATCAGTCTCCCCAAAGTTGGGTGAGCATCCACTACAATCAAAATTAGGGTTTCAAGCCCTCTCTGAGTGCTTAGACAAAGGATCAATCAAGGAATGACATGATCTTCAACTTGTCTAACCTCTCAAACATCCACAATGGATCAAAAGGACTCCCACTTCAAGGATTAAGCACAATGCTGCTCCCTTCTAGGTGGATCAAGTCTCAAGATTGACAGTGTCACCAAATTAGGGTTTTGGTCGACGAGGGACTCCAGATGGAAAATTTTCATCTAGGCACAAGCCAATGATCCAAAACCTAACCTAATATTCTCCATGGAACCTCATGGACCCAATCATCAAGTCAATCTTGCCTCAGGGGATGCATTCATCAAAAATTAGGAATTAGGGTTTCTTGACCTAATTCACCCCTAAGTTGGCTTTTGGGACAAACCATGAGCCAAGACCTCAAGAGAGGGTTTGAGGGTCTCTAATGAACCATATTGATCCATTTGGAACAATGGATTAATCCAAGAAGCTTGAGCAACAAGTCTCAATTTCATCTGCACCACAATTAGGGTTTTAAGGGAAAAGTCAACTGTAACTTTGACTTTTGACCAGGACAAGCTCCCAAGCCCTATGACATGATTCAATATACCCTATAACACCCATGGAACATGTCCATCAAGTTTGATTTAGGTCAAGGACATGATTTCCTGAAGAATTGCACAGTTTGGAATTCATCTAATAAAAAGTCAACTGTGCACAAAAGTCAACTTTGACTTTTTGAGATTTTTCACCAAAATGGATTTTTAACCCTAAAATGATGTTAATGTATGATTTGAATCATCATTCATCAAGAAAAATCAAGAAAAGTTGGATAACTTGTAAAAGGGGTAACCATAAAACTTAGAAATTTTTCTAAGTCATGAAAAAGTGCCACTAATGCACCAACTTTGGAGGACCATAACTCCTAAACCACAAGGCCATTGTGCCCCATTCAAAGCTTGATTTGTAGATCTCATTTCCCTCTACAAAAGCTTCATACTGACCTATGTCCAAAATCCTCATGGATTTTGAGTTATGGAGTGATCAAAATCAAGAGAAAACATTTTGTTCCAACACTTAGTGAAAATTTCACTAAGTCAGATTTTGCCTTACTTTTTGCCAAATGTAGGGGGATTTTTCACTTGGATTCAAAAGAGATCAAAACCAAACATGTTCAAACAGTTTTTGTATCATGTAAGGGCTTTCCAAAATGGTCAAGAACATTACCAAATTCAACTTACACCATGAGATATGACATTGGCAAGTTGCCTTGCTGAAATTTGTCAAAGGCAAGGCAGAATTTGCAATTTTGCTCGATTTGCCAAAATCAGCCAAATTTAAATGCTCTTATCCACTTGGACACATCTGAGGATTGAATCTAAAGGGGACAATCACTGAGCCAAACCTCCAAAGTCCATGGAACAAGAAATAGCATGTTGACCCTAGAATGGCAAAAATAGGGACAAGACTCCAAATTTGGATTGAAGCATTCAATGGAAGCATCAAGGTGGCATGGACTGAGCCATTCTCATCTGAAATCAGTCAAGACTTATCCAAGACCAAGGGAACCAAAGCTCTGTGCCCTAACTTCTAGTCAATGGCTAGAGGAGACTTGGATTTTCATTTGCCAACATTGGCCAAACCTACTTAGCAATTACCATTCACTATTCCTTGCAAAACAAACTTGCTCTACTATAAATAGAGCTCAATTGTGATCAGTTTAAGTACACCAAAGGCCTACAACACTTGCCTTTATCAAAATCTCTTTCTCTTGGCAAAAATGCCTTTCTTAGCAAGGTAACTATCGGGTTTTGAGCTAGAGGGCAATTCCACTCAAACCAATCACTCACACACCTCATATACATCACATATGAGCTGATCAAACACTTAAACAACAACTGGAACATTGATTTCTCAAAATCACCTGTCAATTGCTCAAGGTTTTAACCAAAGTGCAGTTGAGATGCCATGAAGTGATCCAGCTAATTTCCATCAAGTCCAGGCATTCAAACACACTCCATAGCACCTAGGGAAGCTGTTCAGATCATCACAACACAACTGTAACACCTCCTACACAAATCACGATCACCAGCTGCAAGTGGTAAGCATGAGCTCTTCTAACTCTATGATCCATGCAATTTTTGCTGCACAATAATTTGGCCATATGTTCATAATCATGCACGGAATGTTTTCCCTCAATTAATTGCTTTGTTTGAATCGTGTATCAAAAATCCTAGCCTTCATGCAGAAATTAGGGTTCTTGAGGTTTCTTCGTGATTTCATGTTTTATGTTTAATTTAAATGGAATTAAGTCTTATAGACATGATCGTGAGGTTGAAACAAGTTGATTGGTATGTGGATTACATGATATGATTAATTATTCAGTGAGATTGGAGAGAAAATGCAAATCTGGGCAAACCCAGATCACGCGCGTGTTCTTGGTGTGTTCTTGGCGCCATTTTTTGAAAATTCAAATATTTGAATTTTGTGATTTTATTTAATTGATTCAAAAATTAATTTCTCTCTGAGTTTTAATGATTTTGAGTTGATTCTTTTTTTAATAATTCACAAAAATGTTAAAATATTTTATTTTTCCAAAAAATCCCAAAAATATTATTTATTTTGTATAATTGATATTTTTGCAAAGAATTAATGTTTTAATTGTTTTTAACATTTAAAATATTTTTTCCACATTGATTTTGCAACTTTTAATGCTTTCTAATTATTTTGTAGGTCAATACTTAATTTTTGAAGCATTAATCCAAGATCACAATTTGTTTTTCATATGTTAAACAATTTTGATCATTTTAATTGAATTTTTATTCAATTAAATACATTTTTGAAAATAAATTAGGGTTTTTGGTTTAATTCAACCCTCATAAATCATTTTCAAAACACTTTGGGCCTCTAATAGAGTGTAAGACCCAATCCTTTTTTGACAAAACCATTTCTGGGCCTCAGTGTATTGTATAAGTCCCGATACCGTCAAAAACAAATGGCGCGATCGTCGCCCTTTTGAAAAATAACCTTTTGGGCCTCTCCTCGAGCTATAAGACCCATTTAAAACTTTTTGGGCCTCTAATAGAGTGTAAGACCTAACCCCCTTTTAACCAAAATCACTTTGGGCCTCAGATATTGTATAAGCCCCTCTGCGTTAAAAGAAAACCTCGGCGCGATCGCCATTTCAAACGGAAAAATCATCTGGGCCTACCCTCGTGTTATAAGCCCCACTCTTTTTCTTTAAAACTTTTTGGGCCTCTTGAGAGAGTGTAAGACCCATCCCTTTGTACAGAAAACAATTTTTGGGCCACAGTCACTTGTATAAGTCCCTCTGTACAAATTCAAACAGTGCGCTCACTGATAAAACCCTGGGCCTCTCCTTGAGCTGTTAGCCTCAAATCTTTCTTTTCAAAGCACTTTCTCCTTTGATTTTGAATATACTGTTGTTTTCGATCTTTCTTTGTTGAACAACTAACCAAACAGCATGGAAGCTCTACAACCGAGTAAGTGGTTATTGCTTTCATTTACCGCTTTCATATACATATAACTGTATTGTGGGGCTGTTTCACTGTAAGCCTTCTTTCATAAACTCATATCAACTGTGTAATAATAGTATAGATATTCAGAGTTTCCCCTGCAACTACGTCTAGAACTAGGTGATGCCGTTTCGTTTATTCGTAGAAATAGACAACTAGATCCCCAATAGGATCACCAGATACAGTCTTCTCTTCGGCTGTCCTCATTAGGAATTGTCAAGAAACTCTATTCCCAGAGATGAATGTATTCTCCGTGAATGGAATCTTTGAGTTTCTTCCAAATTCTCGAACTTTCCTGACTTGATCTATTCCATGTGAATAACTTGCCTTGAATTTCTCGGGGTTTGGGGACCCACGAGCTTCTTAAAAGCAATCCGCCTCCTCTTGGGCATCGTACAAGGACCCACAGGCTTCTTAAAAGCATCAGCCTCCTCTTGGGCATCATACAAGGACCCACAGGCTTCCTAAAAGCAACCCCGCCTCCTCTTGGGCTTAGTACAAGGACCCTAGAGCTTCTTAGAAGTATTCACAGCCTCCTTTTAGGCTTCGTATAATGATCTCTTTCTCCGGGAATGATAGCCTCCTCTTGGGCTTAGTACAAGGACCCGTCGGCTTCTTAAAAGCTTTCAGCCTCCTCTTGGGCTTCGTACAAATTGTCCTAACGACCTCCTAGAGGTATAGGAATAGAAATTAGTCATCTGCATAGAACAATCCTTTCATAGAGTCTACTACTGTTTCTCAAAGCATGGTACAAAAGATGAAACTCTAGACACGGACAGTCTAATATCCTTGAGTCTCAAAGACATTCTCAAGTGACCCCTTCGTTAAAATAGGAAGGAAACCCGTAGACTCGGGCAGTCTCAATAACCTTCGGATTTCCCGCTTCCTTAAAGAACAGGAATAACCCGGATCCTTGAATCAAACCCATGAGTACAGTGTTGCTCATATAAGAACTGATTTTCTCTTTAAAATCAGTATACTGGACCTGTCACTCAACTGAAACAGTAACCATAGCCTCCTCTTAGGCTTTGTATAATGATCCTTCTCCAGTGAAGTTAGCCTCCTCTTGGGCTTTGTACAAATGATTCTCCCCAGCGGAGTCAAACAACATTCAGCCTCTCTCTCGGGCTTTGTACGAGACACATAAGAGACTCCCTCGTGGAGTCAATAACTTCTTTCGCCTCCATCTCGGGCTTTATACGAGATACAAAAAGGTTCTTATTGAGCCAAACAAATTTCGCCTCCATCTCGGGCTTCGTACGAGATACAAAAAACTCTCTTGTTGAGTCAAATAGCCTCCATCTCGGGCTTTATACGAGATACCAAAAGACTTCATCGTCGAGTCAAAACATTTAGCCTCTCTCTCTCGGGCTTTGTACGAGACATATACTAGCCTCCTCTTAGGCTTTATATAAGAAAACCACTGGTTAATCCAATTAACCTTTTAGCATCAAAGTTGTGCCTAATTCACAGTACACAAACATCAACAACTCCTTCCCCTCCATCTAATCGCTGTAAGCGGCAAGCCTCTGGATCATCTACATCTATCCACTGTCCCTCTTTTAGTATGAGAAATTCCTAAGGAAAGATGGCAGTGCTCTAAACTGAGTTAAGGTCTTCTCCTTCAGGTTAAAATCCCCTATAAAGGAAATTATGGCATTGCCGGATTCACATATCCCGGTTAAAGTAATCCTCCCTTTATAACCAGTCACCCAACAGTGGTGACAAACAGACCCCTTTAGAGATGACAAATTCTCTCTAAAGTCAACACCCTTTTAGCTTCACATCTTGGGCTTTGAACAAGATATAAACTACCTTTCGCTTCACGTCTTGGGCTTTGAACAAGACACCAAAAACAACCATTTCCTCCCATAGAATAGGAGGAACTATGAACGCTCTGATTTCCCTGTTTCGGTAAACGGGAATACGTAGGCATAAGATTAAAAGAAAAATTTTAGCGAGCACACTAAACAAAAAACCCAAAATCCCATACTCTCATGTATCTATCAAAAGCATCAGTCCTAAACATCCTAATCCTTGTTCCCCGCCAGAAAGTCCTAGAAAGAGAAAAAGAAAACCGTATTGGCGAAAATACAAATAACCAGTACAAGGGCCCCCCACATTGATAGCATTCATAACCTAACAGACCGCTGTTTAAACTCAGTATGCAAAGCAGGTTTAATTGGAGACATCTATTTCCCTTCCTTAATCAGCTCACAATAGGATAAAAAATGAATCGACCTGTAGTTAAAACTCAACCGCAGAGAGCGACCAGCGCTTAAGAACCACGTCCAAAATCGCTCAATACAGAAAAATGGCGCCCACTGTAGGGCCCGTTTCTATTTTTCTTCTTCCTTTTCACCTCTTGTGTGAATACCACAGATTTGGGCTTCCGCCAGGGAACCCATTTCTATCAGGAACTTAGGATTCATAGCTTTAAAGGTCTAGGATGATTAGGACAAATATATATACTTCTTTTCCTAATTGCTATACGTGTTTATTTTTCTGCTAATGGGAATGCGGGTGATGCCGTATGTGGAAAGATTAAGTATACACTTAAGATAAGTGATGGCGACGAGGTTGACCATCAACCTCAGTGGAGGCTGACAAATGCAACCCATTCTCTCACCTAGACAATAGGCCGATTGTTAAGTCTGAGAAGCTGAGGAGCCAAACCCTTTCGTAGTGCGGAAACTATCGGGAATAGTTGTTACGCGATACTACCCTCATTTGAGGCTGGTGATCTATTCTCGGTGAATGGCACTTACTCTAAGATTGCTCTACAACTCGCTGGCGATCCGCTTGTTGTTTTGCTTTCCTGGGAGGAGTTGATGATAATGAGTACAGGTACAAAAATCACCTTAGTATAAACCTTTGGGGATGGGTAGAGCCTTGACTTCATGACAACGACCCTTTGACCCCATGTTTTTTCTATGTTTTTGTGTGCTGCATTCATGCATTCATTTAAAAAACATTAAAACATTCAAAAAAATCTTCTCTTCTAGTCTCTCTGTTTTTCAAATTAAACTAAGACTGTGATTGCAAATATCAGAGAAAAGGATTGCATTAATGGATTTCGGTAGAAGGAGAACTCATAGTTATACCTTCAAGGTTCCAAAGCTAGAGGATTTGAGAAGGTTAGCTAGGATGATCACTAACCCTGAGGCTTTCAGAGCCAAGCACGGAGGTTTGCTACCATTGTTAAGAGTCCATGTGATTGAGGGAATCATGGATGCGCTCATTCAGTTTTATGATCCAGTTTATCACTGTTTCACATTCCCGGATTACCAGTTAGCACCAACGCTGGAGGAGTATTCTCATCTGATTGATCTACACATTACAGATCGAGCACCATTCTCTGGACTGGAAGAAATTCCAAAGAATCAGACCATTACGAGAGCAATTCATTTGGACGAGTCTGAGGTCAGGACTCACCTAACTACCAAGGGTGGCATCCAAGGTTTGCCAGCCCAATTCTTGACAAAGAAAGCCCTGTATTTTGCCAGTATAGGAAACGTGACTGCTTTTGAAAGCGTCTTTGTCTTGCTCACCTACGGGTTATTTTTGTTTCCCAACATCAATAACTTTGTAGATATCAACTCCATTAAGGTTTTTCTCATTGGAAACCCTGTGCCGACTTTGCTCGCAGATGCGTATCATTCTGTACACTTGGGAAATTTGTACAGCGGAGGGGAGATCACATGCTGTGTACCTTTGCTTTACAAATGGTTTATCTCTCACTTGCCCAAGTCTGCTGCTTTTTGGGATTGCAAGAATGCCTTGCGTTGGTCGCAGAAGATCATGTCCCTTACCAACTCTGATATAGATTGGTGTAATAGGATCTATGATGGAATCAGGATCATTGACCGTTGTGGAAACTTCCCCAACGTACCCCTTATAGGAACTAAGGGAGGAATCAACTATCATCCAGTTCTCGTTCTTCGTCAATTTGGATACCCGATGAGACACGTCCCAGGGGTGTTCATCTGGAAGGTCTTTTCTTCAAGGAAGGAGAAAATGACAGAGCACTAAAGACGGAAATAGTGCAAGCTTGGAAACATGTTCATAAGAAAGGACGAGAGTCTCTAGGAAAACCGGACTGTGTCTCGGTGGAGCCTTACCTCCATTGGGTACAAACTAGAGCTCTCAAGCTAAAAATGCCTTATCCTCGTTACGGAATTCTTCCGCCGAGGGAATCTGTCATGTACTTCATGACGGAAACTGAAATGCTTCAGGTTACTCTCAACAAAGTTCAAAAGGAGAGAAGGTCTTGGAAGAACAAGTATCGCACCCTCGACGTAGAGTGCATCAAAATACAGCAATTACTGAAAGAGAAAGATGCTCTGATTGAAATTTTGGAGCAACATGCTGTAGAGAATCAAGATGACCAAAGGAATTTGCTCACTCCTTTCACCTGGCAAAGGAATGACAACCCGACAACGGCCCAAGAGCCCCGGTAAAAGAAAAGGAAGATACCAGAATCAGCACCCGATTTCTCTTCAGAGAGGACTCGGGACCCATTAGCTTAGGTTTCTGTTTCTGCACCTTGTAATCTACTGTATGTCCATTTCTGTAATCCTTTGAATTCAATAAAAAGGGGTTTCCCCACTGTTTGATATTTGCAATCTAATTGTCGAAGTTTATTTTGATTAAACCAAAAAATAATTAATATAATCATTGCATTCATCATTCTCACACCGCGTATTCTTCTTACCTACGAATCTCACGTTTGTGTCTCGGTTCTAGAGTCATACTGTCTCATTCGTACAATACTCGGGCCAATCGTCAGAAAAAGATGGATGATCTTGAGGAAGAAAACAGAGAGTTAAAAGAAGAGATCGATGCTCTGAGGGAGGATATGAGAAAGCTTCGTAACGACATGCAAGCCATGGCAGAAGCTCAACTACAAAGGACTGTGATCTCAGAGATCACCTCAACGCCCATAGTGGAGAAGTATAATCCTAGGTATCAGATGCCGAAAGATCATCCTTAGGGCATGCCTGCAAACTATATCCTGGAAGGATATGTTCCGCCGATCACTGAAGATCAGGGAATCACAACAGAAGCCGCTGGGCCTGAAGGTTACAAACTTCAGGAAAGTGAAGATGCCAGAGGCATACTAAAGACTCCTGAAGGTTACAAACTTCAGGAAAGTGAAGATGCCAGAGGCATACTAAAGACTCCTGAAGGTTACAAACTTCGGGAAATGCCAAGACTCACTACCGTAGTCACGGTACCACCCCCTGTGGTGCACACTGTCCCGGAAGGACAGATTCCACCGATCCCTTCTAATAAGAAGAAAACTATGTTTGACAGAATGGAGGAATTCCAGGAGCAGTTCTTGGAAATGCAGAAGTAACTGCAGGCCATTCGCGGTCAGGATCTATTTGGAAAGGACGCCGCAGATCTCTGCTTGGTCCCAAATGTGAAAGTTCCGCACAGATTTCAAGTGCCCGAATTTGAAAAGTACAAGGGTAACTCTTGCCCTCAAAGTCATCTGGTGATGTACGCTCGGCGGATGTCAGCTCAGACGGAGAATCAGGACCTACTGATTCACTACTTCCAGGATAGTTTAACCGATGCCGTATTAAAATGGTACATGGGTTTAAACTGTACTACGATCAGCACATTCAGAGATCTTGGTACTGCCTTCGTCCAACAATACAAGTACAATTTGGACATGGCACCCGACAGAGATCAACTCAGATCGATGTCGCAAAAGGACAAGGAAACCTTTAAGGAGTACGCTCAAAGGTGGCGTGAGATTGCCGCTCAAATTTGTCCACCTCTTGAGGAAAAAGAGATGACAAAGATCTTCTTAAAGACCTTAAGCTCATTTTACTATGACCGAATGGTTGCCAGTGCGCCCATTGATTTCACCGAAATGGTTGGCATGGGCGTACGTCTTGAGGAAGCCGTCCGAGAAGGACGTTTAGTAAAAGACACTGGATCGACAAGCGGTACTAAAAAATACGGTAGTGCTCTCCCTAAGAAAAAAGAGCAAGATATTGGGAATATCTCTCTCGGAAAGGAAAGGCAAAGTTATCAACCGGTAGCGGCGGTAACTCCTGCTATCAACCCCGCGTGTGTTCCTACGTATCAACCTCAGGTTGCGCAGAGCCAACCTGATCAACAAAGGACACAACAGCCTCTTCAGCAGGCTCCTCCTCCATACAACAATAACCGTACAACACGGCCGCCAGGATTTGATCCTATACCCGTGACATACGCAGATTTATTTCCATTACTGCTAGCCAAGGGGCACATTCAGACTAAGTCCCCTCTTACGGTACCGGAAAATCCGCCTTTTTGGTTTAAGGTGGATCAAACATGCCCTTACCACCAAGGAGGATCAGGGCATAACATCGAGATTTGTCTCAATTTCAAGTCCGACGTGCAAAAACTTGTTAGGAGCGGGGTCTTATCCTTCAAGGATACAAATCCTAATGTTCTCACGAACCCGCTGCCTCAACACGAGAAGGCTGCCGTCAATTTGATAGAAGAAGAGACTAGTGATGTCTATCAAATTCACGATGTACTCTTGTTGAAAACCAATCTGTTCAAGATGCATTGTAGACAGAGTGGATATGGCCATGTGCCACCTCATAACTATCACCAGTGTGATATCTGCTCTAAAAACAATCAGGGATGTTCTGTAGTGCAAGCAGCTCTACAGGAACAGATGGATCTCGGATGGATCCAAGAGCACCGAGTTCGTGGAGTTAACATGGTTTACACGAATTCTAACGTCATTCAAAACCACGACATCCATGCGATGAATGTCAACTTGGTGGCAATGCATTTAAGGTAAAGCTAGTATCATAATCTGCCGCGGCACGATTACAATTCCTGTCTAACTTGCTCGGTAAACAAACAGGGATGCTCTTTCATACAGGAGGCCCTCCAGCGTCAGATGGATCTTGGATGGATCCAAGACTACCATGATAGGAACCCTTATCAGATCAACATGGTTCAGATCTTCGATATTCGCGTGATGAATACCAACCTGGTAGAGTTACATGCTGAACAGGTCCGACTCAGATTCTTAATGTCACATGACTATCAAAGCTGTAAAGCGGGTTGCGAAAAGGATCGAGGTTGTACCCTTGTCCAGGAGGCACTTCAGCACTTGTTAAATCACTGGTGGATGCCAATTTATATGGATGAAGATACTTAGCAAATTAGTATCAGCAACATGAATCCTACTCGGCGTCAGAGTCAGGATGTCCGATCTGTGGAAGCTAACCTAGTGTGGTTACATTGTATTCAAAGTGGGCGTGGCCAGGTGCCACCACACAACTACGAACGTTGCGGCGTCTGTTCGGAAAGTAACCAAGGGTGTTACTTTATGAGAGAAGCTCTTCAGGGTCAGGTAGATCGTGGAGAGATTCGCCCATATCTGGGTTCTGGACCCATCAACTGGACGCCGAACTACCTTGCCGAGCAAGTCGAGGATGTTGTCACGATCTCTGGTCATCACAGGACCAGAGATGTTTTTGCCATTATCCCTCTACTTGACGAATCTAAAATTCCCAACCGGGAATGGATCGAGATTACTTATGATGGTCAGAAAAATCAGAAGGTTCCCATAGTCATCTATCTGCCGGGACAAATACCGTATGAATCAACTAAGGCAATCCCTTACAAATACGGTGCAACAACAATTGAGAATGGAAAAGAAATTCCATTACCCTCCGTCGTGAATATTGCAGACATCAGTCGTGTAACACGGAGTGGTAGAATCTTCAACCGAGGGGTTGGGGAACTTAACAAGGAAAAGGAACTTCAGACGGAAACTCCCGATCCACCAGTCGGTCAATCCAGTAATCCCGACCTTTCGAAAAATGATGATGAGATGCTGAAGCTCATCCAAAGGAGTGAATATAACATTGTTGATCAGCTGTTTCAAACTCCTTCAAAGATCTCAGTATTATCATTGTTACTCAGTTTAGAAGCGCATAGGGAGGCTCTACAGAAAGACTTGGAGCAAGCCTTTGTGGAACAGGATGTAACAATCAGACGGTTCGATAGCATTGTTTCTAACATCACTTCCTGCAACAATTTGGGATTTAGTGATGAGGAATTACCCGAAGAGGGTTGCCGTCATAACACGGCGCTCAGTATCACAGTTAACTGCCAGGACGATGCTTTAGCCAGCGTACTGGTAGACACAGGGTCAGCCCTGAATGTTATGCCGAAGTCCACTTTGATGCAATTATCATTCAAAGGTCCTCCGATGAGAATCAGCGAGGTCGTCGTCAAAGCGTTCGACGGATCCAGAAAAACAGTTATCGGCGAAGTTAATCTTCCCATTACTATTGGTCCTCACACTTTCCAAGTCACTTTCCAGGTCATGGACATCCGGGCAACATACAGTTGTTTATTAGGAAGACCTTGAATACATCAGGCTGGAGAGGTCACTTCGACCCTTCACCAAAAGCTAAAGTTCGTTCAGAACGGCCAACTCATCACAGTCTGTGGAGAACAGGCCTTACTTGTAAGCAACTTATCATCATCTGCTAGTATAGAACCCGAGGAGGTTATTGGAACTCAGTTCCTAGCACTGTCGGTGGGCAAGGACAATCAATCCCAAGGAGGAACCTCAATTTCCTCATGCAAAGATGCTATCAAAGCGGTCGAGAGTACCGATACAACCGGATGGGGACGGCTTGTCATTCCTATTGAAAATAAAACAAAGAAGGGTCTTGGTTTTTCTGCAACCTGTACCCAGACAGTTGCCAACGATGAAAGTCTTCATCCCCTTCAAAACTTCTTCCACAGTGGAGGTTTTCTTCACCCAGTGTCTCAGGCAGTACATGCTATCAATGAGGAAGATCCCTCTGACACAGATGAAGAATGGAAGTCCTATCTGAATGAGGACGGTTATATGTCTCAGGAAGAGGTGCCTACGCCATTTTGCTATCCCGCACAGAGTCCGAGATTTATACCAAGGGCAGACGTCGAAATGAGATATGGAGATTGTGATCCGGAAGGATGCCGTGCTCCTCCAAATTCATTAGAGGAGGACACTCTGATGAAAGACAACTTTGACCACAACTATTATGGCCCAATGGATGGTCTGCCAATGTGGCAACCTTACCCAGGAAACTTGGGGCTGGAGAGGCAGCCGAATAATGAAAATCAGCTGACCGTCATTGAACAGAATACCTGTGTCCCCACCATGTCATGGGATCAACACTCAGGTCATTCAGAAACTACTCAACATGAAGATGAATTTTCAACATTTGCCAGACTTGAATTCATCAACTATGCTTTTCCCGAGGTCAACGTCATCGAGAGAGATGACTTCTCTAGTTCCAAAGAAGTGTGGGACACTCTGGGAGAATCGAGTGGAAAATACGACTATATGGTCAAGTACACTGCTCCCGAAAGCTCTCATATCAGGCTTGAAGACATCCAGCCTACTAGATTGGGATATACAACTGAGAGCACAAATACTATGCAAAATGCAACTGAGGAATCCTCCTACGACAATTCTGCCTGGGAGACAGATTCCAATGATCCTGCTCCACCAGAAATCAGCGTTATTTCTGAAGACAAATCAAGGAAGGTGCCAGACTTTGTGATTCACCGAGGAGTTCGCCGCCAGTGGGTTGCTGTCGATGTTCCGAGGATTGTTCATAAGTCAAAGTAATTGCCATCTTTAACCTTTCACCCTGCCCAAGTGAAACGGATGTTTTGATAGGGCTCACTTTCTGTAAATTTTCCCTCTTCGCTTCGTCAAAAGCGACAGAGTTTGGTTTTATAGGGCTGTAGTTTCAAGGATCGACTTGTTCATTAATAAAATAACGTCCTTCTGTAATTTCCGCATTAATTGCTGTTTTCTTTTTTGCTTTTCTCAGAAAATGGTAATCCTAAAAAACAATTCAATAATAAAAACAAGCAGTAATAAAAAAAATACACTGCACACACTTGCATTTTCTCTATCTCTTCTAAACACGAATCATCACGTCATGCAGATTACTTGTTTTAAACCCCGTTGAAACATACGATCCGATGTTTTCTCCCAACTTTGATTTCCCGGTATTCGAGGCTGAAGAAGAAAATGACGACAAAATTCCAGAAGAGATCTCCCGACTACTCAGACAAGAGGAAATGCCCATTGAACCTCACAAAGAGCCGTTGGAAATGGTAAATGTGGGTTCGGAAAAAGAGAGAAAGGAAATCAAGATTGGGGCACTTCTCAGTCCAATTGCCAGAGAGGGTTTGATAAATCTTCTCAAAGAATTCCCCGATGTATTCGCTTGGTCCTATCAGGATATGCCAGGGTTGGATACCAGCATCGTGGAACATCACTTACCATTGAGATTGGAATGTCCGCCAGTAAAGCAAAGGTTGAGACGCACTCACCCGGACATCGCCATCAAAATCAAAGAGGAGGTACACAAACAGATTGACGCAGGTTTCCTCGCTACATCTGAATATCCTCAATGGTTAGCCAACATCGTACCCGTTCCCAAAAAGGACGGAAAGGTCAGAATGTGTGTCGATTACAGGGATCTGAACAAGGCTAGTCCAAAGGACGACTTTCCTTTACTACACATTGACATGCTGGTAGACAGCACAACAAAGTTAAAAGTTTTCTCCTTCATGGATGGATTCTCGGGCTATAGCCAGATCAAAATGGCGTCGAAAGACATGGAGAAAACTTCATTCATTACCCCATGGGGTACCTTTTGTTACAAGGTAATGCCGTTCGGTTTGAAGAACTCCGGGGCAACCTATCAAAGGGCCATGACAACTCTTTTTCATGACATGATACACAAAGAAATCGAGGTATATGTCGATGATATGATTGCAAAATCAAAAACAGAGAGTAAGCACGTTGAACATCTGTCAAAATTATTCGAACGTTTAAGAAAGTTCAAGCTCCTCTTGAATCCCAACAAGTGCACCTTCGGTGTCCGTTCAGGGAAACTATTAGGGTTCATCGTCAGCCAGAAAGGAATTAAGGTTGATCCTGACAAGGTCAAGGCCATTCAAGAAATGCCTTCTCTGAAAACTGAAAAACAAGTCAGAGGATTCCTGGGACGTTTGAACTACATCTCCAGATTCATATTCCTCATGATCGCCACGTGTGCGCCGATTTTCAAATTACTCAAAAAGAACCAGGATTGCGTTTGGTCAGAGGACTGCCAAACCGCCTTCGACAGTATTAAGGAATATCTGTTGAATTCTCCGATTCTATCACCTCCAGTGGAAGGAAGACCACTGATTATCTACCTCACAATCCTAGAGGACTCAATGGGATATGTACTTGGCCAACAAGACGAAACCAAAAGGAAAGAGTCTGCCATCTACTATCTAAGCAAGAAATTCAGCGACTGCGAAACTCGGTACACGATGCTTGAGAAAACTTGTTGCGCGTTGGCTTGGGCAGCCAAACGTCTTCGTCAATACATGATTCGTCATACTACTTGGTTAATCTCCGAAATGAATCCAATCAAGTACGTCTTCGAAAAACCTGCTCTCACGGGAAGAATCGCCCGTTGGCAGATGCTGCTATCCGAATATGACATAGAGTACCAAGCTCAGAAAGCCGTTAAGGGAAGTATTTTAGCTGATCATTTGGTTCATCAATCGATTGACGATCAAGAATCAATCGGGTTAGACTTCCCAGACGAAGATGTCATGTATCTAAAAATGAAAGATTGCGATGAACCGTTACCCAGTGAAGGGCCAGAGCCAGGTTCCCAATGGGGACTTGTCTTTGACGGAGCAGTTAATCATTATGGAAATGGAATTGGGGCAATCATTGTTACCCCTCAGGGTATCCACATTCCTTTCACTGCCAGACTTACGTTCAAATGTACGAACAACGAGGCCGAATACGAAGCTTGTATCGTGGGTCTCGAAGAAGCGATTGATTTAAGGATAAAAAACTTGGACGTATACGGCGACTCAGCCCTGGTTATCAATCAGATAAAAGGAGATGGGAACACATACCAATCCGGATTGATCCCTTACAAAGACTATGCAAGAAGGTTGTTACCCTTCTTTAACAGAGTCGAGTTTCATCACATCCCTCGTGAGGAGAATCACATGGCTGATGCATTAACCACTCTCTCTTCCATGATTAATGTAGGCCAATGGAATGACATACCTAAGATCGACATCATGCGCCTTGAACGGTCCGCTTACATCTTCACGATTAAAGCAGTCATAGACGACAAACCTTGGTATCACGATATCAAATGCTTCCTTCAGAAACAAGAGTACCCACCTGGGGCATCCAGGAAAGATAGGAAAACCCTCAGAAGATTGGCTGGAAGCTTCTTCCTGAGCGGTGACACTCTCTATAAGAGAAATTTTGACATGGTCTTGCTCCGATACGTAGACAGACCAGAAGCAGACATGCTTATGAAAGAAATTCATGAAGGATCCTTTGGCACTCATGCCAACGGACATACAATGGCGAGAAAAATTCTAAGAGCAGGGTACTATTGGTTGACCATGGAATCCGACTGCTACAAGTACATGAGGAGGTGTCACAAGTGTCAGATATATTCCGACAAAATTCATGTACCGCCATTACATCTCAAAGTTCTTTCTTCCCCATGGCCTTTTTCCATATGGGGAATCGACATGATTAGCTTGATTGAGCCTAAGGCTTCGAACGGACATCGGTTCATCCTGGTGGCCATTGATTACTTCACCAAATGGGTCGAAGCAGTGTCATACGCTAATGTAACTTGACAAGTGGTGGTCCGATTTATCAAAAACAATATCATCTGCCGTTATGGTGTTCCGAGCCAGATCATTACTAATAATGGATCTAACTTGAACAACAAGATGATGAAAGAGTTGTGCGCAGAGTTCAAGATCGAACACCATAACTCATATCCCTACCGACCAAAGATGAACGGAGCGGTAGAAGCGGCTAACAAGAACATCAAGAAGATCGTTCAAAAGATGGTTGTAACCTACAAAGATTGGCACGAGATGCTACCCTTTGCTCTTCACGGTTATCGCACATCTGTCTGCACTTCAACAGGGGCAACCCCTTTCTCTCTAGTATATGGCATGGAAGCAGTGCTTCCCATAGAAGTAGAGATCCCGTCAATCCGAGTATTGATGGAAGCCAAGCTCACCGAAGCTGAATGGTATCAAAGTCGACACGACGAACTTAATCTGATCGAAGAAAAGAGAATCACGGCACTATGCCATGGTCAATTGTATCAATAGAGAATGAAGAGGGCGTTTGACAAAAAGGTCCGACCTCGTGTTTTCAGAAAAGGAGACCCCGTGCTCAAGAAGATACAGTCATTTCTCACTGATTCGCGAGGTAAATGGACTTCGAATTATGATGGCCCCTATGTGGTCACGAAAGCTTTCTCAGGCGGTGCCTTGAGACTTGCAACCATGGACGGAGAGGAATTTACCTACCCCACGAATGTTGATGTAGTCAAGAAATACTTCGCCTAAAAAAAAATGTCTTGGTGGATTGAAAACCCGAAAGGGAGGTCCAGGGAAAAGTTAGAGACATGAAAAAAAATATCCCGGTGGATTGGAAACATCACAGTACAATCCAGGCAAAAGTTAGGGATAATGGCAAGTAACTATGTTCAACAGAGGCAGGTCCCTCAGTAGCAGTTACACCATCCATCGGAGGAAAACTCCAGTCAAGGTCATGTTCGACAGAAGTTCAGGATGTCCCGAATTCAAAGCTGGTAGAAGGATAGTGGTCGTTATGTTTCAACGTAGCCCTTTTCCCTGTAAATTACCATTTTCTAAACTTTGTGAATACTCTTTGGAATCACGCGTTTGGCTGATCTCCATCTTATCAATAAAATTTGAGCCCTTGTGCTTTTGTTTGTAATTCTTATTTGTTTTAGCTTTACATAACGACGTTGTTAACATGATTAACAATTCTTGAAATAAAACAAAAAGGAATTTACTTGTTAAAACTTTTTCTGCTTTTTAATAAAGTCGGCAATTTCTTTTGACTGTTGAACATCAAAGGAACATCAACCGCTTCTTCAGAAGTAAGCGAACTTCAAAGTGCAGAATTAAAGTACTCCTTCTAACTCAGTACGCCTGAATGAAGGGATCAACTGTGTCAGAGACCTTGTTTCGTCTGACACGCCACGACAGAGTTCTCATCTCCTAAGCTCGACCAACGTAGCTCCCAACAAGGACTATCTCTCCTAAGCAAGGTGGAATTGCTATTCTGAACCAACGGTACTTCTTCGCCCCGCGATGGCCGAGTATCCAGTCGTGTTCACCTATCAGTTTGTATGTCGCGTCTGTTTTGTCAGCATAAACATACACACATCATGCATTATTGATTTGCATTCACATTTTATATTGCATCACTATCACTCTAGTCGGTCTTGTCCCCTAGTGATAGAAGTTCTCTCAATCGAGTCGTCAGTTCTTGCCTCGTTAGGAAACGCTGCGTCTGAACATTCTCTCTCCTCCAGTTTTATTTCTAGATTGAAGTTGGGTCCTTGACCACTTTGATAACTTGAACCTCTGAAAAACCAGAGAAGCCCTCAGTTAACATCACTCTTCACCATTGAAGATGATATCCTTGCTTTCCCGGATTAAGGAAAATCCACAGAGAAAGCCTCATAATCGGAGATTCGGCAGTACGGCAGTTTTTCTCCGAAAAACCCACTGATGAAAAGGTCATCGGCACCTCAAAATTGGATCACATCATATGGTATTTCTCCGAGAAGATCTCCGAGAAAAGTATGATGTAAAGACCCCAAATGAATGCAGTCTCTCAAGGGACTCGCATTCCCCGGGTAGAGTCAACAAATGGCGTCTCCAAACAGAGAAGTTTGTACACCTCTACAACTCAGACGACTGGGTTCCACAGTGAGTCTGACATCAAAGTTTTTCTATCAAATGGCATCTCCCCAGGAAAATTCGGCGAGAAGTTTGAGGAAAACCGCTACGCATAGCGTCCCTTGTCAATTAAGTTTATTGACAAAAGAAACTAAGACCAATTCCTGTGTAGGAAACCAGGATCGAGGGGAAGTTTACAAAGGAAACTAAGACCAGTTCCTTGGTAGGAAACTAGGATCGAGGGGAAGTTTATTTCAGAAACTAAGACCAGTTCCTTTGTAGGAAACCAGGATCGAGGGGAGGTTTATTTCAAAAGAAAACTGAGACCAGCTCCTTGGCTGAAGACCAGGATCGAGGGGAAGTTTACCTTTTCTAAGCATCACTGCTTAGCTAAAAGAAGATGAATGCATAAGCTACCATTCATAACCACCATCAAAATTTCAGGTATTCCGATATTTAATCCTCTTGCACCCCGAATTCCCGAATACCTTCGTCATTCACACCTTCGTGTCCAAGAAGATTAAATAGGGGCATCTGTCATACCCCAAATTTTGACCACTAAGATTTCCCATCATTGTGTAAATCATCATCACAATATGGAGGAACCATCATACTTCATCAGTCTCCCCAAAGATGGGTGAGCATCCACTACAATCAAAATTAGGGTTTCAAGCCCTCTCTGAGTGCTTAGACAAAGAATCAATCAAGGAATGACATGATCTTCAACTTGTCTAACCTCTCAAACATCCATAATGGATCAAAAGGACTCCCACTTCAAGGATTAAGCACAAGGCTGCTCCCTTCTAGGTGGATCAAGTCTCAAGATTGATAGTGTCACCAAATTAGGGTTTTGGTCGACCAGGGCCTCCAGATGGAAATTTTTCATCTAGGCACAAGCCAATGATCCAAAACCTAACCTAATATACTCCATGGAACCTCATGGACCCAATCATCAAGTCAATCTTGCCTCAGGGGATGCATTCATCAAAAATTAGGAATTAGGGTTTCTTGACCTAATTCACCCCTAAGTTGGCTTTTGGGACAAACCATGAGCCAAGACCTCAAGAGAGGGTTTGAGGGTCTCTAATGAACCATATTGATCCATTTGGAACAATGGATTAATCCAAGAAGCTTGAGCAACAAGTCTCAATTTCATCTGCACCACAATTAGGGTTTTAAGGGAAAAGTCAACTGTAACTTTGACTTTTGACCAGGACATGCTCCCAAGCCCTATGACATAATTCAATATACCCTATAACACCCATGGAACATGTCCATCAAGTTTGATTTAGGTCAAGGACATGATTTCCTGAAGAATTGCACAGTTTGGAATTCATCTGATAAAAAGTCAACTGTGCATAAAAGTCAACTTTGACTTTTTGAGATTTTTCACCAAAATGGATTTTTAACCCTAAAATGATGTTAATGTATGATTTGAATCATCATTCATCAAGAAAAATCAAGAAAAGTTGGATAACTTGTAAAAGGGGTAACCATAAAACTTAGAAATTTTTCTAAGTCATGAAAAAGTGCCACTAATGCACCAACTTTGTAGGACCATAACTCCTAAACCACAAGGCCATTGTGCCCCATTCAAAGGTTGATTTGTAGATCTCATTGCCCTCTAAAAAAGCTTTTCATACTGACCTATGTCCAAATTCCTCATGGATTTTGAGTTATGGAGTGATCAAAATCAAGAGAAAACACTTTGTTCCAACACTTAGTGAAAATTTCACTAAGTCAGATTTTGCCTTACTTTTTGCCAAATGTAGGGGGATTTTTCACTTGGATTCAAAAGAGATCAAAACCAAACATGTTCAAACAGTTGTTGTATCATGTAAGGGCTTTCCAAAATGGTCAAGAACATTACCAAATTCAACTTACACCATGAGATATGACATTGGCAAGTTGCCTTGCTGAAATCTGTCAAAGGCAAGGCAGAATTTGCAATTTTGCTCGATTTGCCAAAATCAGCCAAATTCAAATGCTCCTATCCACTTGGACACATCTGAGGATTGAATCTAAAGGGGACAATCACTGAGCCAAGCCTCCAAAGTCCATGGAACAAGAAATAGCATGTTGACCCTAGAATGGCCAAAATAGGGACAAGACTCCAAATTTGGATTGAAGCATTCAATGGAAGCATCAAGGTGGCATGGACTGAGCCATTCTCATCTGAAATCAGTTAATACTTATCCAAGACCAAGGGAACCAAAGCTCTGTGCCCTAACCTCTAGTCAATGGCTAGAGGAGACTTGGATTTTCATTTGCTAACATTGGCCAAACCTACTTAGCAGTTGCCATTCACTATTCCTTGCAAAACAAACTTGCTCTACTATAAATAGAGCTCAATTGTGATCATTTTAAGTACACCAAAGGCCTACAACACTTGCCTTTCTCAAAATCTCTTTCTCTTGGCAAAAATGCCTTTCTTAGCAAGGTAACTATCAGGTTTTGAGCTAGAGGGCAATTCCACTCAAACCAATCACTCACACACCTCATATACATCACATATGAGCTGATCAAACACTTAAACAACAACTGGAACATTGATTTCTCAGAATAACCAGTCAATTGCTCAAGGTTTTAACCAAAGTGCAGTTGAGATGCCATGAAGTGATCCAGCCAATTTCCATCAAGTCCAAGCATTCAAACACACTCCATAGCACCTAGGGAAGCTGTTCAGATCATCACAACACAACTGTAACACCTTCTACACAAATCACGATCACCGGCTGCAAGTGGTAAGCATGAGCTCTTCTAACTCTATGATCCATGCAATTTTTGTTGCACAATAATTTGGCCATATGTTCATAATCATGCACGGAATGTTTTCCCTCAATTAATTGCTTTGTTTGAATCGTGTATCAAAAATCCTAGCCTTCATGCAGAAATTAGGGTTCTTGAGGTTTCTTCGTGATTTCATGTTTTATGTTTAATTTAAATGGAATTAAGTGTTATAGACATGATCGTGAGGTTGAAACGAGTTGATTGGTATGTGGATTACATGATATGATTAAGTATTCAGTGAGATTGGAGAGAAAATGCAAATCTGGGCAAACCCAGAACACGCGCGTGTTCTTGGTGTGTTCTTGGCGCCATTTTTTGAAAATTCAAATATTTGAATTTTGTGATTTTATTTAATTGATTCAAAAATTAATTTCTCTCTGAGTTTTAATGATTTTGAGTTGATTCTTTTTTTAATAATTCACAAGAATGTTAAAATATTTTATTTTCCCAAAAAATCCCAAAAATATTATTTATTTTGTATAATTGATATTTTTGCAAAGAATTAATGTTTTAATTGTTTTTAACATTTAAAATATTTTTTCCACATTGATTTTGCAACTTTTAATGCTTTCTAATTATTTTGTAGGTCAATACTTAATTTTTGAAGCATTAATCCAAGATCACAATTTGTTTTTCATATGTTAAACAATTTTGATCATTTTAATTGAATTTTTATTCAATTAAATACATTTTTGAAAACAAATTAGGGTTTTTGGATTAATTCAACCCTCATAAATCATTTTCAAAACACTTTGGGCCTCTAATAGAGTGTAAGACCCTCTATAAGAGAAACTTTGACATGGTCTTGCTTCGATGTGTAGACAGACCAGAAGCAAACATACTGATAAAAGAAATTCACGAAGGATCCTTTGGCACTCATGCCAACGGACACACAATGGCGAGAAAAATTATGAGAGCAGGGTACTACTGGTTGACCATGGAATCCGACTACTACAAGTACAAGAGGAAGTGTCACAAGTGTCAGATATACTCAGACAGAATCCATGTACCGCCTATACATCTAAAAGTTCTCTCTTCCCCATGTCCTTTTTCCATATGGGGAATCGACATGATTGGCATGATCGAACCCAAGGCTTCAAATGGACATCGGTTCATCCTGGTAGCCATTGATTACATCACCAAATGGGTCGAAGCGGTATCATACGCTAATGTAACCCGACAGGTGGTAGTCCGCTTTATCAAAAGCAATATCATCTGCCGTTATGGTGTTCCAAGCCAGATCATTACTGATAATAGATCTAACTTGAACAATAAGATGATGGAAGAGTTGTACGCTAAGTTCAAGATCGAACACCATAACTCATCTCCCTACCGACCCAAGATGAACAGAGCGGTAGAAGCAACTAACAAGAACATCAAGAAGATCGTTCAAAAGATGGTTATAACCTATAAAGACTGGCACGAGATGCTACCCTTTGCTCTTCATGGTTATCGCACATCTGTCCGCACTTCAACAGGGGTAACCCCTTTCTCTCTAGTATATGGCATGGAAGCAGTGCTCCCCACAGAGGTAGAGATCCCATCAATCCGGGTATTGATGGAAGCTAAGCTAACAGAGGCTGAATGGTGTCAAAGTCGATACGACGAACTGAATCTGATCGAAGAAAGATGAATGACGGCACTATGCCATGGTTAGTTATATCAACAAAGGATGAAGAAGGCATTTGACAAAAAGGTCCGACCTCGCGTCTTCAGGAAAGGAGACCTGGTGCTCAAAAAGATACAATCATTCCTCACTGATGCCAGGGGCAAATGGACTCCGAATTATGACGGCCCCTATGTGGTCAAGAAAGCTTTCTCAGGCGGTGCCTTGAGACTCGCAACCATGGACGGAGAGGAATTGGCCTACCCCACAAATGTTGACGTAGTCAAGAAATACTTCGCCTAAATAAAAATAAAAAATAAAAAAAATCGTCTCTGTGGATTGAAAACCCGAAAGGGCGGTCCGGGAAAAAATTAGAGACATAAGCAAAAATCATCCCGGTGGATTGGAAACATCACAATACAATCCAGGAAAAAATTAGGGATAATGGCAAGTAACCATGTTCAACAAAGGGGCAAATCCCTCAGCAGCAGTAATGCCATCGGTCAGAAAGACGCCAGTCAAGGTCATCTTCAACAAAAGCTCAGGATGTCCAGAATTCAAAGTTGGTAGAAGGATAGTAGTCGTTATGTTACAATGTAGCCCTTTTCCCTTAGATTACCATTTTCTAGACTTTTTAAATACTCTATGGAATCACACACTTGCCTGATTTCCACCCTATCAATAAAATTTGAGCCTTTGTGCTTTTGTGTGCAATTCTCATTTGTTTTAGCTTTACAGAATGATGTTTTCAATATGATTAACGATTCTTGACATAAAACAAAAACGAATTTACTTGGTAAAATTTTTTCGCCTTTCAAAATAAAGATGGCAATTCTTTTGACTGTTGAACATCGAAAGAACGTCGATCGCTTCTGCATAAGTAGTCAAACTTCAAAGTGCAGAATCAAAGTACTCCTTCTAAACTAGTACGCCTGAATGAAGGATCAACTGTGTTAGAGATCGTGTTTCATCTGACACACCCCCCGACAGAGTTCTTACCTCCTAAGCCCGACCAACGATTGCTCCCCACGGGGACTATCTCTCTTAAATAAGGCATAATTGCTATTTTGAACCAGTGATACTTTTCATCTACCACTGTGGCCGATTATCCCGTCGTGTTCATCCATTAGTCTGTATGTCGCGTCAGTTTTGTCAGCATAAACATACATACATCATGCATTATTGATTTACATTCATATTCATATTGCATCACTATCACTCTAGTCGGTCTTGTTCCCAAGTGATAAAAAGTCCTCTCAATCAAGTTGTCAGTTCTTTCCTCGTCAGGAAGCGAACCGTCTAAACAATCTCTCCTCCAGTTTATTTCTTGATTGAAGGTGGTTCTTTGACCACTTTGATAACTTGAACCTTTGAAAATAAAAAGAGTTCTTGACAAACGTCACTCTTCGCCATTAAGGATGATATCTTCTCTTTCCCGGATTAAGGAAAATCCCTAGAGAAAGCCTCTTAATCAAAGATTCGGAAATACAACAGTTCTCCTCAGAAAATTCGCTGACAAAAAAGGTCATCAGCACCTCATGAGTGGATTGCATCACATGGCATTCCTTCGAGAAGACCTCGAGGAAAAGTATGATGTAATATCCCAAAGCGACAGCAGTCTCTCAAGAGACTTGCTTTCCCCAGTAGAGTCGACATATGGCGTCTCCAAAACAGAGAAGTTTGTGCACCTCTACAATCAAAGTTTTTCTATAAAATGGCATCTCCCCAAGAAAATTCGGCGAGAAGTTTGAGGAAAACCGCTACGAACAGCGTCCCATGTCAAGAAAGTTTATTGACAAAAGAAACTGAGACCAGTTCCTTGGTAGGAAACCAGGATTGAGGGGAAGTTTATTTCAGAAACTGAGATCAGTTCCTTGGTAGGAAACCAGAATCGAGGGGACGTTTATTTCAGAAACTGAGACCAGTTCCTTCGTAGGAAACCAGGATCGAGGGGAAGTTTACATCAGAAACTGAGACCAGTTCCTTGGTAGGAATCCAGAATCGAGGGGAAGTTTACCTTTTCTAAGCATCATTGCTTAGCAAAAGAAGAAGGATGCGTGAATTACCATTCCTAACCACCATAAAAATTTTGGGTATTCCGATATTTAATCATCTTGCACCCCGAATGCCCGAATACCTTCGCCATTCACACCTTCGGGTCCAAGAAGATTAAGTAGGGGCATCTGTCATACCCCAAATTTTGACCACTAAGATTACCCACCATTGTGCAAATCATCATCACAATATGGACGGACCCTCATACCTCATTAGTCTCCCCAAAGATGGGTGAGCATCCACTTCAATCAAACTTAGGGTTTCAAACCCTCTCAGAGCACTTAGACAAATGATCAATCAAGAAATGACATGATATTCAACTTGTATAACCTCTCAAACATCCATAATGGATCAATAGGACTCCCACATCAAGGATCAAGCACACGGCTGCAACATTCTGAGTGGATCAAGCCTCAAGATCGCCAGTGTTACCAAATTAGGGTTTTGGTCGACCAGGGCCTCCAGATGGAAATTTTCCTCTAGGCATCAGCCAACACTTCAAATCATAACTTAAGATGCTCCAAGGGACATCATAAACCCCATCATCAAGTCAATTTAATCTCAGGGGATGCATTCACCAAAAATCAGGAATTGGGGTTTCTTGACCTAATTCACCCCTAAGTTGACTTTTGGGACAAGGAATGAGCCAAGACCTCAAGGCATGATTTGAGGGTCCCTAATACACTACATTGATCCATTTGTAACAATGGATTGATCCAAGAAGCTTGACCCACAAGTTTCAATTTCATTTGAACCACAGTTAGGGTTTTTGAAGAAAAAGTCAACTGTGTCTTTGACTTTTGACCAGGACATGCTCCCAAACCTTGGGACATGATTCAATACACCCTTTAACACCTATGAAATCAGTCAATTAAGTTTTATTTAGGTCAAGGACTTCATTTCATAAAGGATCACACAGTTTGGAATTCATCTGATAAAAAGTCAACTGTGCCCAAAAGTCAAAGTTTGACTTTTTGATTTTTTGATCAATTATGGTTCCCTAACCCTAAAATGATGTTAATGTGTGATTGGAATCATCATTCATCAAGAAAAATCAAGAAAAGTGGGATAACTTGTAAAAGGGCTAACCATAAAAAACTTAGAAATTTTCTAAGTTATGGAACAAAGTGGCTAGGGTACCAACTTCCAAGGATCATAACTTGAGATCCAAGCAACCATTCTGGCTGATCCAAAGATGGATTTGTAGCTCTCATGGCATACTTTAAAAGTGTCAACTACACCTCACTCCAATTCTTCATGGATTTTTAGTTATGGAGTGACCAAAATGATAAAAACATGAAAAGGCCAATTTTTCCAACACTTAGTGAAATTTTCACTAAGTCAGAATCAGTTTCACTTTTTTCAAAATGTAGGGGCATTTTTCACTTGGATCCAAAAAGTATTAAGACAAACTATGATCACACATGTGTTGTATCATATAAGAGCTTTCCAAAATGGCCAAGAACTCCATCAAACTCCACTTAAGCCATGAGATATGACAATGACAATGTGCCTTGCTGCAAACTGTCATGGCAAGGCAGATTTGTGCATTTTGCTCGATTTGAGCAAATTTTGCAAATGAAAAATAACTTTATCCATCTGAACACCTCAGGGGGAGACCAAGGAGGGACAAACACTGATCCATAAGCCTCCCAAGTCTTTGGAACTAAAAATAGCATGCCAAACCTAAAAAACCCTAAAGAGGGGACAAGACTCCAATTTTGTTTTGGAGCATTCAATGGATGCACCAAGGTGGCATGAACTGAACCATTTCTAACTGAATGAGTCAAGGATGATCTCTAAACTAGGGAACCAGCAGCCTGTGCTCTAACCTCTAGTCAATGGCTAGAGGAGACTTGGATTCCTATTGATCAACATTTGCCAAACCTCTGCTGCAGTTGTCATTCCCTATTCCTTGCAAAACAAACTTGCTATACTACAAATAGAGCTCATTTGTGCTCAGTTTAAGTACACCAAAGCCATCAAACAGATGCTTTCCTCAAAATCACCTTCTCACTTCCAATTTTGCCTTCTAAGGCAAGCCACTATCAGGTTTTGAATTTGAGAGCTATTCCAACCAAACCAATCACACACACACACCTCATAAACATCATATAGAAGTGATCCAAACACTTAAACAACAACTGTAACACTGATTTCTCATAATCACCAGCCAGTTGCTCAAGGTTATAACCAAGTTGCAGCTGAGATGCCATGAAGTGATCCAGCCATTTTCAATCAAGTCCAAGCATTCAAACACACTCCATATGCTGTAGAAAAGCTGTTCAGATCATCACAACTCATCTGTAACATCTCCAACTCAAAAATCACTTTGCTCTTGCTGTCACGACCTTCAATGTAAGCTTAAACTTGATCATCTCTTAATCTATGCATATTTCCTCGCACAATACTTTTGCCAAATGTTCATAATCATGCATATAATGTTTCCCCTCAATTAATTGCTTTGTTTGAATCGTGTATCAAAATTCTCAGCCTTCATGCAGAATTTAGGGTTCTTGAGGTTTTGTCTTGATTTCTTATTCCATGCTTAAAATAAATGAAATTAAAGACCATAGACATGATCGTGAGGTGAAAACGAGCAGATTGATATGTGGATTGTGTGATTTCATCAAGTATTCAGTGAGATTGGATAAAAAATGTAAATCAGGCCAAACTAAGAACACGCGCGTGTTCTTGCCATGTTCTTGGCGCCTTTTTTGAAAATTCAAATATTTGAATTTTGTGATTTTATTAAATTGATTAAAAAATTAATTTCTCTCTGAATTTTAATGATTTTGAGTTGATTCTTTTTTTAATAATTCACAAAAATGTTGAAATATTTTATTTTGCTAAAATTCCCAAAATTTTTATTTATTTCATATATTTTATATTTTTGCAAAAGAATTAATGTTTTATTTTTTTTTACATTTGAAATATTTGTTCCTTCTTGTTATCACAAACTTAATTGATTTTTCAATCATTTTGTGGATATAAACATGATTTTTGAAGCATTGATCCTAGATCACCACTCATTTTTCACATGTTCTCATCAATTTTTGTTAATTTTTTAACAAAATTGATGTCTTTTAAAACAAAATTAGGGTTTTGATTAATTCAACCCTCATCAATCATTTTAAAACTCCTTGGGCCTCTTGGTAGAGTGTAAGACCCAATCCTTTTGTAAATAAAACCTTTTTGGGCCTCACACATTGTATAAGTCCCTCAGTATATTTTCAAAAGTACGGCACGGTCGTCGCCTTTGTAACAAAAACAATTGGGCTTCTCCTTGAGCTATAAGACCCAACTTTATTTCTTTTCTTTAAAGACTTTGGCCCTCTAATAGAGTGTATGACCCAATCCCCTCCTTCTAGCAATAATTTTGGGCCTCAGATATTGTACAAGTCCCTCTGCGTTAAAAGAAAAATCTTGGCGCAATCGCTAATTCAAAAATCAAATCATTTGGGCCTACCCTCTTGCTATAAGCCCCATTTCTTTTCTTTAAATTTCTTTGGGCCTCTATTAGAGTGTAAGACCCAACCCCTTTGTAAATACACCTCTTTTTGGGCCTCAATCATTGTATAAGTCCCGCTGTATTTTCAAAAACCTCGGCGATCGCCGTTTTTAAATAAATAACCATGGGTTTCTCCTTGAGGTGTAAGTCCCATTTCTTGTATAAAAATAAATCTTTGGGCCTCTAATAGAGTGTAAGACCCATCCCATTGTACATAAAAACTTTTTGGGCCTCACGTATTGTATAAGTCCCTCTATACAGTTTTCAAAACAACGGTGCGATCATCGTTAAAACTTGGACCTCTCCTTGAGCTGTAAGCCCCAACAATCTTTTCAAAGCACTTTCTCCTTTAACTTAGAATTCAAGTATATGTTGTTATCAAAACTTTCTTTGTTGAACAACTAACCCAACAGCATGGAAGCTCTACAACGGGTAAGTGTTTATCCGCTTTCATTTACCGTTTTCATATGTATATAACTGTATTGTGGGGCTGTTTAACTGTAAGTCTTCTTTCACATCCTTTTATATACTTGTCATATATCCACTGTATAATACTAGTATAGTTATTTAGAGTTTTCCCTGGAAACTACGTCTAGCACTAGGTAAAGCCTGTTGGTCACTCTTAAATACAAACAAAACTAGATCCCCCATAGGATTCCAGATACAGTCTTCCCTTCTCTTGGGGTTAAACAATATGGAACAAAGAGAAAGGAAGTATTCTTGATGAACCTTTTCTCATACTGTCACCCTTAGAAATTGTCAAAGAAACTCTAACTCCCCAGAGATGATCTTTTCTCCGTGAATGGCATCTCTTGAGTTTCTTACAAATCCTCGAACTTTCCTGGAATGATCTCTTCTCGGTGAATTGCATTTCTTGAATTCCTCTTGGGCGTTGTACAAGGACCCTTCGGCTTCTTAGAAGTTCTCATGCCTTCTCTTGGGCTTAATACAAGGACCCTGACGACCTCTTAAAGGCATAAGGCAGAACTTAGTAATCTTTTGCTAGAGCAGTCTTTCCCGCGTCAAAACTCCGACCGTTGTATGGTTGATACTCATCCCTTAATGCCCGTGCCTCCTCTTGGGCATTGTACAAAATATAAAACTCTAGACTTGGACAGTCTAAGCCTCTTGAGTCTCAAAGACATTCTCAAGTTCCTTTCAAACATAGGAAGAAACACCGATCACTCTGAAACCCGGTCTCTCTCCTGAGAGTTCCCCACCCTTGGGCCTGCCTATGGATCTAATCCTCAGCAGCAAGATAGCCTCCTCTTGGGCTTTGTACAAAAGATTCTCCCTAGCAGAGCTAACCTTTTCAGATTCTCTTGTTAAGTCAACTTTTAGCCTCCGTCTCGGGCTTCATACAAGACACATAAAAAACCCACTCTCTTGTTGAGTATAAAAGACTCTCTTGTGGAGTCAATCTCTTTTTAGCCTCAATCTCGGGATTTCTACGAGATAGAAAAAAAACACTCTCTTGTTGAGTATAACGTACTCTCTTGTTGAGTCAGTCAACTTTTAGCCTCCGTCTTGGGCTTTGTACAAGACATATAAACACTCTCTTGTTGAGTATAAAAGACTCTCTTATTGAGTCAATCTCCTTTTAGCCTCTATCTCGGGCTTCGTACGAGACAACAAAAGACTCTCTTGTTGAGTATACAAGACTCTCTTGTTGAGTAAAACAAACTTCAGACTCTCTTGTTGGGTCAATCATCTAACAGACTCTCTTGTCGAGTCAACCCTTTTACCCTTCGTCTTGGGATTTATACAGGACAGATAAAAGTACTCTCTTGTTGAGTCAAACCATTTCAGCTTCCATCTTGGGCTTTTTACAAGATACATTCTCCGCAACGGAGTCAAAAATCCCTTTTAGCCTCAATCTTGGGCTTTGTACAAGACAGAAAGAACTTTTTCCTTGGAAAAGTCAAACTCTCAGCTTCCTCTTAGGCTTTGTATAAAGAAACCCCGGTTGAGTCAATCAACCTTTTAGCATCAAATTTGTGTTTTGCTCACAGCATACAAACATCAACAATTCCTCTTTAGAGATGAAAAATTATCTATCAGTCAAACCTTTAGCTTCATATCTTGAGCTTTGAACAAGATACAAACCACCTTTAGCTTCATGTCTTAGGCTTTGAACAAGACACCAAAACAACCTTTTTCCTCCCATAGAATAGGAGGAACTACAATCGCTCTGATTTCCCTGTTTCGGGAATACGTAGGCATAAGATTGCAAAAATATTAGCGAGCATACTAATAAAAAAAAACCCGAAACCCAGTACCTTCATATATCCATCAAAACCATTAGACCTAAAACCTCACAAATAGTCCAGATCCTGTTTTTAAGCAAATAACCCTAAAAGACAAACCCCTATTTTGATAGCATCTGTAAACTAACATTTTTGACTATTTAACCTCAGTATGCAAGCAGGGTTAATTGGAGACATCTATTTCCCTTCCTTAATCAGCTCAACAGGATAAAAAATGAATCGAACTGTAGTACCAAAGCGATAATGATTCGAAACCACAAAAATCATGCTACACCAGTGCCATGCATATGAATAGAAAAAGGAGTGGTAATGTCATCACTATTGTCTGAAAAGGATGAAGTGTAAGAAGTAGGAGACCTATCAACTGTGGTAGTAGTAGGAACTTCATTAGTAATATCATCTAGTGTGTGATATTGTGGTACAGTTGTGGAGGGATTATTTAAGGATGATAGGGGTTTTAGGGGGAAAATGTCTTCATAGAAAATAACATTCCTAGTGTCGCTACGCGAAAAATAACCAGAAAAGACACAGAGTTGCCATTGAACTTTATTTATCCCAGCGGGGTAATGAAAACATCGAGAAAGCCTCAGAAGGGAGAGAACATGGTCACACAACCAAATTTGGGGTTCGGGAGTCGATTACGCAAGAGGAAGGCATTAGCACCCCTCGCCTTCGTTGTACTCAATGGGATCCACTCTTGTTGTTCTAATCAAAGGGTGTGTATATCTAAAGTTTACTTGCTAAGGGAATGCATGAATGAATTGATTTGGATTAAAGGGAAAATCTACCATAATATCTAAAGCTTACTTGCTAAGGGATCCACTTTTGTTTTAAGAAGATGCAAAAATAAATAAAATCTAGGGAGACCTGATCCTAAATGCTATCATGCAAAGTGGTCCTAAGGTTAGGATTAAAGGGAAAATCTACCATAATATGATAATGCAATATGGACCTAGAATTAAGGATGAAGGGAGATTCTACCCTAAAGTTATCATGCTTAGATAGGAATCCTAAAGTCTACCTCTAATTCAAATCAATTAGGTTAAACAACCTAATCAAATTGAATTAAGGCCACCTAAGGGAACATGTAAATGCATAGCTAGCAATAACTCAAGCATCAATTTCAATCAACAAGTGTAAATATGAAGTACAAAGCATGTCAAAGATCAAGCAATCCTCAAGAAGAAGCATTATCACTTATCAAAAGATCTACCATGAGAAATCATTAGGCTTAAACAAAGAAAGCATCAAACAACGAACCAAAGCAATAAGAGGAATCTCATATCACATCATGACTTAACAAGAGAAATCAAGATCAAAATGTGCAAGCATCAAACATCAAATAAGCATATGAACATGTCATTATCAAACATCAAACCTAAGCATCAAGTTCAAAGCATAAGACCACTTTGAAGCAAGCAACAATTAAAGCATGTCAAAGTATCAATACAAGACATCAAACAATGAACCAATCATCAAATATTATCATCATTGCTCAACAAGAAAAGTCATTAAGCTCAATCAAGTAATCATATGAGCATGTAAACATGTCAAGCATCAATAGAAGGATACATCAATCAATGAACTAATCATCAAGTATATGACACAAGAAATCATCCAATCATCAATACATGGATCAAAAGAAACACGCAAGCATATCAATATAAACATCAATCTCATGCATCAAGAAGACCATCATAAACCATCAAAAACACTACAAAAATACTCAAAACAAAGCAACAAAGGTATGGCAAGATTTGAATCCAAAATCAACATGAAATAAAATTAAGAGAAATTAAAAAGATGACAAGATTAAATCCCAAAAAAACATGATATTCTATTTTTTAAATCATTTTTCAATGTTAACATCAAAAGAAAATAAAAGGAAAACAATTAGAATTAACAAAAAACAATTATAAAAGAAATAAGAAAAAAAAATGAGAGATGTGAAGCAGGGAGGTGCAATAGCAATGTATGTGTATGTGTAGCGATCCTGTACATCCCAGCCCACCAGTGGGAACAAAAAAAAAGTCAGTTAGTTCAACCAAAAACAGACAGCATGGGCTTAAGGGGTGTGTGAAAAGCAATTGTATACGCAAACCCAATCAACTCAAAATAATTCTGAATAATCCACATGTGCAACACAGTCAGCAAAATAATTGAGGTCGACCACCACCCACTGATACCTCAATTCATTTGAAATCAGAACAATGGCGCCAAGGCCACATCATCATCTTCTCATATGACTCCCACCACCGTGTTGGTCGCCACAAGGCGGCGATAGTGGTGATCTTTTCCAGAAACACCAAATAGCTACATCAATTTAACTAGAATTACACGTTGAATCCAAATATGGCAATGAAAATCACACAATCAAAATCAAACATGAACAATCTAAGAAACACGAACGAACCCTAAATATTTCAAAATAAAATTAAATGACAATGAACAAAGATCAATGTCTAACAAGTTAGGGCTTTAGCTCTTATGATCACTAGAAGTAATTTCGTAACAAGATTGAATGAAAACAATGCTCAAATGAGTGAGAACGGGAAACTCAAAATGTTACCTATCAGAGTATGTCCGATGCATCTTCACAGTGAAGAAGAAGATAAGAAAGCAATGAGAAAAGCTCCACTGAAGTTCCAAAAATAAGAATCCACAAGTAATTTTCCTTGAATCTAACTGAAACTCTCCAACCAAATCAACTTACTCAATGAAGAAGACGAAGTTGATCTAAGCAATGCAGTGGCTTCATCAGCAAATTATTGCATTCAGAAGCTCTAATATGAAGTTTTGATGGAGATTAGAGCAAGAGTTTGCAGAGAAACTCCAAGAAATGAAGGATTCGAAAATTGAAATTTGAGAGAATGTGTGAGTTTTTTCAGATTTGAAATTTGGTTTCTTGAGCAATTCTAAGTGAATGAACTATATAGAGGAATCATTTAGGGTTGGATGAAGCAGTTTGGCATGAAGCAAGGCTTGAAATTGGTTGTAACTCGGTTTGGATTTGTTATGCAAGAAAGAGCGCATGGTAGCAGGTTTGGATCAAGGCTTGGGTGAGAGGTTTGTTTGCTTGATTTAGAGGCTTGGTTTGAGTCTTGTTACTCGTGTGAGATGAGCTGGAATAGTGTACTAACTTCCTGAACATATTGTCGTAACCCGAAATTTGACCTCCCTCTTTTGCCTTTTGCATAAGCATGCGCATTCGCATCGTTAGAATACGCATTCACACTTTTCTTTTTGTGTTTCTTGTTGCAGGATATTTAGGTTTTCCAAGCCCAATTAATCATATCCTCACAAGGTCATCACATCATCAAGACAAGCACAAAATAAGGATTTCCATGCCTATTTATCAAAATAAGAGGTGGAAAATCGAAATCGGGGCCACAACACCATTTTTAAGAAAAATTGGGCAAAATTGGATAGAGTAATCGATTACTCAAATAGGGTAATCGATTACCCTGTGTCAGTTTGCAAATTTTGCTGCTTTTTCATGACATCAACTTTGCACACTCTTTGGGCTTTGATTCTACATTGGTCTAGTAGCATGTGGAACATTCTGGAGTCTTCAAGAATTCACTCAAATTTACTCCAATGCATCATTTCCAATTAAGTGCACCATGTTCCTTGTTTTCCAAGTAATGTGGATCTTTGGATGTTGGAGTTCACCTTGGGATTGTTACCGAGTTGGTTCTAACTAATCAGTTAATCGCCTTGACTCGGTGAGTCAAGCCCAACTAACTCCTAGCCTAGTTCCAAACCCAAAGCTAAGTCCAAACCAAATTCCAAACCTCTCATACTCCAAACCTAAAGTCTATATTAACACACCTTCACTCACTTTTCAAGCTCTCTACCATTTGCTCCACCATTTCCCACATTTCTCACACAAATCCTTCACAATTTCACTCTCAATTCTCTCACATCCTCTCTGATTTCTCTACTACTTCTTCATCTTCATCTCAATTCTCTTCCAAAACCTCACTAAAAGCTCTTAATTCTTGAAGGATAATCACTTTTCACATTGAAAGTGATTATTTCTTGAGCTTAACCTTCATTGTCATTCCATTATACTGGTTTTTGTGGAGTTTCAATAGCTTTCGGATTTTATCTCAAGTGATTGACTCAAGTTTCTTCGGTGATAATTCTCATTTTGGAGTTTTCGTCGCGATTTGATCGGTTTCGATATGTTTTGGCTATAATTGAAGATTCCTCTGGTTTTCTTTGATTATCTTCATCAAGATCACATTGCAACATTTACCAAGGCACATCTCAGCCTTGTAGGTTGGTAGATCTCATTCATTTTTCTGTTTCAATCATTTTCGTATCATTCACGATGTAGTTTCGATGTTTTTGCATGTGAATTGATTACACCATTTCTTGATCCATGATCTTGATTGTTTAATTGATTCTATTATTGATCATTTGCGGCTTCTAAACTTGATTTTTCGTGCACAAACTCATACCCTAGCATGTGATAGTTTGGATAAGTGATTATGTGTTGAAAGTTGCTTTTGAAAAGTTGTTTTTCTGTTTTTTTTGCCACTGTTATAGTGGTAATCGATTACTCAAAGAGAGTAACCGATTACTCTTCACAAATTTGCATCAGCGCTGTTTTTTTTCAACTGAGTAACCGATTACTCAAATAGAGTAACTGATTACTTTGCACGTATTTTTCCAGATTCTGCTATTTTCAAGCAAGTATCCGATTACCTGCTTAGGGTAATCGATTACCACTGTAACAGAGTGCCATTTTTGGTGTTTTTTCAAGCTTGTTTGACATCCTTTCCTCCTCTAACTTCCATGGATTGATATGATTAATTTTTATGGATGTTTTAAGTGTCATTTAACTTCTGTTCGAAGCATATTCATGAACTTTCGATGCACGATTTTGATTATTCGATTTAATCATATTTTGGAATCATGTGAACATAATCATTCTTGCATTTTTCTTTGATCACAATAACATGATTTTGTGTTGCATTTTGTTGATCGTTTGGTACTGTTTTGTACTCCCTTTTTTGGTTTTGCATTAAGTTCATTCTTCATGGATGAGCTTAATCTTGTATAATCAATAATTCGCACCTTTTACCTTAATGATTTTTCACTCTCTTTGGAAAATTATTGGCATGGCATTTCCCATTGATTAATTGATCGAAACCATGTTTCGATTAGTTGATCTCTCCCTTCCCTCTCTTTATTCTACCTTTAGAGCTTTCTCTCTCGATCCCTCGTAGAGTTGGAGTTTCGCGCCACGCCCTACATCAGAGCACTGTACAAATTGGAGCCGTTATGCCATCCGTTTTACCACGCGGGAGCACTGTACAACTTGAGCTGTTGTGCCGTCTGTTTAAATTTATGAATTACACCCTATGCGTTAGAGAAGGAATAAGAAGGGAGAATTCCTACTCTCATTCTGACTACTTCAGGTAGGGGACAAATGACCATGTGCTTGGCTTAGTCATCTCTATCTCCAGGCGGTAGTGTGCTTTCTCTCCCAGTCGGGTCGATCCTTGATCACTCTTTTCCCATGGCAATCTCTTTCGATCCTTGATCACTCCTATCTCTTTCGATCCTTGATCACTCCTATCTCTTTCGATCCTTGATCACTCCTATCTCTTTCGATATCCCTTTGATCAATCACCTTTTTGGTTACAATCCTTTGTTCATTGGGTTAACAAACTATCTTTGTTTCAATACCCTATTCTTTTCTTGCGGTCAATCATTGTTTCTTGATTCCCAGAAGAGTCTATTTTCCCTTTCTTCAGTTAAACACAGTACTCTTGTTGCAACTGAATCCCCTGCGGAGTTCGCAACCTTCTTTTGCTTCTTCTCCCTATGTTGGTTAATCGCTGCCTGTCAGTCAAAACACCAATATTTGCACTCCTTCTCAGTTAACCACAACCCGTCTGTTAACATACTGAGTTCCTTGGGTTAATCACCTTCTCTCGGTTAATCACCCGTTTCTTCAGTTAACCACAACATGTCTGTTAAAATACTGAACCCCTTTTTGAGTTAATCACCTCCTCTTGGTTAATCACTCATTTTTCTTCAGTTAACCACAACCGATCTGTTAAAATACTGAACCCCTTTTTGAGTTAATCACCTCCTCTTGGTTAATCACTCATTTTTCTCGGTTAATCACAGTGTTCTGGCTAAAACCGAAATCCAGCGGTTAGCAACCTCTTTTGGTTCAATAACCTTCTTCGTTGGTCAAGTGTTGTTTGTTCAGTCAATACCAACACCCCTTTTGGGTTACGACCTTCGATCGGTCCTACACCCGTTCCTCTGGTTAATCACAGTTTTCTCTGTTAAAACCAATGCTTCTCTATCCCCCACAGAGTTGCAATCCTTGTTTCCTCGGTTAACCACTGTTTATCAGTTAACATACCGATGTCCCCTCAGAGTCAAACACCTTCCCTTGGTTCGGTACTCTCTCTTTTGGTTTATCATAGTCCGTCTGTTAAAACCAATGCTTCATTCTTCCCCAGCTAAGTCCTTTCTATTCATTTTGCTCTTACTTTCTTGGTTTCGACACCAATCCTCTTTGTTATCCCCAGCGGAGTTTCTTTCATTCTTGGTCTTGACACCATTCTTTTTCTAGTCTCTTGTGCAATCACTCTTACTGTGTGGTCTTCCCCAGTAGAGTTTTTCTTTCACTTTTGCTCTTGGTTGTGACACTACTTCTTTTGTCTTCCTGTTTCTTTCTTATTTTGTTTTCCATTTGGTTCCCCGAACTACGGAAGCTCAAATTCTGCATTCTTTCGGATGTCAGATACGTAGGCACGAGACGCGATGTCTTGGCGAGCACACTTCCACCCTTCTTTCCTTCTCCTTTTCTTCCTTCCTTTCTGTCCCCTGGTTCCATAAACTACGACGCTCTAATTTCCTCATTGCACTATGAGGGTACGTAGGCACGAGGGCCCCAATACTCCGCGAGCACTTTCTTTCTTTTCTTTCTTTTTCCCATTCCTTCTCTCTCTCTCTCCTCTTTCTTTTAGCTGGAAGCCTTTAGATAGATAACCCATCCAAGCCTAGAAGCAAGCGAAATGGTTCCCGTCGAGTACGACGGAAGCGTTAGGTGCTAGTACCTTCCTTTCGCATAACCGACCCCGTTCCCGTTTCTCTTCCCCTTGGGTTTTATCTATATTTTCCATGTCCTTTGGGACTAAATAAAGTTCGGTGGTGACTCTATGTTATCTTTGAGTATGTGATTTACTCAGGATGTAAACCATCCATCTTCAGCTGGCGACTCTGCTGGGGAGTCCTTGCTTGCAGGTTGGGGTCTCGCCTAGTTTTGTTTGCTCTCTTGCTTGTTTGGGTGTTTATTTTTTGCGCTTTACTCGCTTTATTTTACTTACTTTAGCTTTATGTTTATTTATCGCATTTCTTTACTGCTTTGAATATTCATATGCTGCATATTTTGGATATCTGTTATTTTCTGCTGTTGTTGGGATGGGTAGATATAATTGGAGAGAAAGGTCCTAACATCGGGCCTAGTATACACAAAAGATAGAACGTGGATAGTCGTGAGGCCTGCGTTTTGCGTGTTGGGATATCACGAGACCTACATCCCAGATCGTGATTCATTTGAGAATACTTCTGTCCTGTGAGAATTCACTACGGCGGCGGATTTTCATCCTGAGTCCTATGGTTTGGGCGACCTTTCTAGGGACCACCTTGTTGTGTCTAGATCACACCTGTGAGGGGCATGGGTTTTTTGCAGGAAAACAAGCCATTTCATACCTTTGTTCTCTCACACACATCAGATTTCTTCACCGACACATCAGATTATGTTGCACCGACACAGAATTATGTGCAGATATCCGGATTGTTCAGACTTGATTATTCGGACAATGTTGGCTTCTTGTTGTTGTGTTGCATATCATTTCATCATGTAAATTAATTTTTGCATGTGCATTTCCAGGTTTTCGAGGACTTATCTTTTGTTGACATTATCATAGAGATGAGTACTGGTTGTCGTGGCATCTTCAGTTACAAGTTTGTGGAGCCTAAGCTGGGTATTTTGAGAGGTTTGGCATCTTTGTTGGTTGGAGATCACAGAGGGGTTTTCATAGATACTTATGGTAATCTGTTGACCATCCTCAACACTAAAGTCAACATCACTGCTATTCACGCTCTGGTTCAGTTCTACGACCCGCCATATAGGTGCTTCACATTTCAGGATTATCTGTTAGCACCTACACTTGGGGAGTATGCTTATATTCTGGGGGTTGAGATCAAGAAGCAGGTTCCTTATGTCTACACTAGCGGTTGTCCGAAGTTTCATCTTATTGCTGGTGCGCTCTGCATTAGTAAGAAGGATGTGGAGGATAATCTCAAGACTAAAGGGAAGGGTATTCGAGGGTTTGCTTCGAAGTTCTTGGTTGACAATGCCACTTCTTTTGCTAAGGATGGACACTGGAAGGCTTTCAACGCCGTTCTTGCTTTGCTGATATATGGGATTGTCTTGTTTCCGAACATGGAGGATTTCCTAGATCAGGCTGCCATCAGCTTCTTCTTGTCCAGGAACCCTGTTCCGACACTTCTTGCTGATACCTACCATTCTATTCATTCCAGGAATGAAAAGAAGAAAGGAACCATTGTCTGTTGCGCTCCTCTGTTGTACCGATGGTTCATGTCTCACCTTCCACAGAAGGGTCCCTTTGTTGAGAATAAGGGTAATCTCAAGTGGTCTCAACGAATCATGTCCCTTACTGCCGATGACATTTCTTGGTATTCTAGAGTCTTCGACGACATTCAGATCATTCTTCATTGTGGGAAATTCTGCAATGTGCCTCTCTTGGGTACACAGGGTGGAATTAACTAGAATCCAAGAATGGCCTTCCGATAGTTAGGATACCCTATGGTTGCCAAGCCTGATCCTGAGGTAGTGGAGGAGTTCATCTTTCATGAAGGGGTTGATGACATGGGTTTGTTGAAGAGGTTCAGTGCCACTTAGACTCAAATTCATCTCGAAGGAAGAGTCGATTTGGGTTAGAAGAATTGCATAGCCAAGGAAGCTTACACACTTTGGGTCAAAGAGCACGTCAAAGAGATCTTGTTGCCATTCTCTCCGGAGCCTTCCATGAATGCCAAGATTCCTGAACTTGCCATTGTTTCTCCATCTGAGGTCGATTAACTCAAGATGATTATTGAGAAGTTGAAGAAGGAGAATGCTGATCTTCGTCTTAACCTTGACAGAGTCACTTCCGAGAAAGATAGCCTACAGATTGAGCTCTATCAGAAGCGCGAGCGCATGCTCAAAGAGGTGGAAGTTGAACAAAACAAGCATAGAAAGGTGGGTGATGATTTGAAGATCACCTACGAGGGACTTGCTTAAAAGAAGAGACAACTCGCCGATGCTCATTATCAAGCCTACAAAGAGGAGCTGAGCTACAACAAGCAACTTGAAGAGCTTCGAGGGAAGTTATCCGAGTTCAAGGCAAAGTGGCAATGCGAACAAGACCGTGCTAATCAGTTAGCAAAGGACTTTTCTCAATGTGAAACTGAGCTCGACAAAGTCTTCGGTGAGATTCAGAAGCTACATGATCAAGCACATCAGAGTCAAGAGCAGATTAGTCAGCTCAACACAGAGAGCACTCATTGGGAGCATCAAAGTCGTCATCTACAGAACCTCCTGGATCAGAAAGAGGCCTTTCTTCAGAACATGCTTCAGGGACCTAATCATTCATTGCTGCATAACCTCATGAAGGATGCGAAGTATTGGTGTGAGAGGCATGGTCATCTAGCCAGATTTGCTGAGCATGCATTGGAGGACCTACCTGGGTTGTTGAGGGATGCATATGCTGAAGCACTACCACACCATCTTCCTTCGGCTATTTTCCATTTCTTGTCTATTTGCAGGGTGGTATTTGATAGGATCCATGTGGATTTTGTTGTAACCCAAAAGGCAGATATTTGACTTGTATTCGACTTATGCTTCTTTCCTTTATTGCTGAACGAATGTAGATTCTTGCTCACTCTATCTTTTATGCCTTTACTTGTATGCTTTATGATTATTGTCAACAAAGATAAGTTTAAGAATTCCTAGAATTTAAAACTTTATTTTTGCATGGATATCATACATTCATTTGCACACATATGCACGTCCCTTCATCCAAAATCGTTGCTCATCCTTGTCCGCCTTCCTTGTAGCAAGACGACGACGCGACATCAGTATTTCACTCGCTCAAGCAAATACATAATCATGGCTGACTTTGAAGTTGAGAACGCTGCTTATAAGGAAACTCTGGCTCAATTCCAAGGTCGGATGGATCAGTTCCAGACGAACATGGATACCATTAAGGAACTCCTTCGTGCTCAAAGGGACGCCACTGCTGATGCCACTATTATTGCAACCCCTACTGATGCAATTATTGTCACTCCTGTTGAGATTGTTCCTCCTGTTGTTACAGCTACTCCTGCTGTTGTTGTTCCTTCTCCTGCTATGGTTGAAGTGCCAGTTGAGCCAGTGAATCAGCCTGTTGTTCATCCGATAAATTCTTAGTTCGGTTTGAACCAGATGCCCACTGGTTTTCCTTGGGGCATGCCTCCGAATTACACTCCTCGGATTGCGAATAATGGTAGTGCCATCATGCCATATCAGCCTTTTGTTGTGCCCATGCCTAATGGGAATGCTGCCGCATATCCATGGGCCATGCCTACTCTAGTCCCGCCTCTAGTGGTGAACGATGATCCTGAGAATCTTCAGGTTCAAACTCATCAAATTGCCGAATTGGCTGACACTGAAACTCCCGATGAAGAAGAGCATGTGTATAGAGGTCCTCCTATTCATGTTCCTGTTTCATCTCAAGCTACTCAAACTGCTTTTCAGAATGTTCATCTTGGGATGTTCTATCCCGGGGCATCTTCCTCAGCTGCTGGGGTACCTCCTCCAAATTATCCGTATGGTGTTCCGATGGGTCAGAATGCTGGTCAGATGGTTAATCCGGGTTTAGTGTATCCTTCTCAGTTTACTACTCTGCAAGTGCACGCTCTGGCCGCTTCCCAGCTGCCAAATCCTCAGATTCTTGTCAGGCGTGTTAATCAGAGTAGACCCGCTGACTACAAGTTGTTGGAAGACCGTATCAGAGCTATTGAAGGGTTTTCTGCTTTTGGCATGGAGGCCAAACATTTGTGTTTGGTTCCAAATGTTGTGCTGCCGCAGAAATTCAAGATACCTGATTTGCCAAAATATAAAGGTTTAAGTTGCCCGCGTAGTCACATCACTATGTACTGCAAGAAGATGGCATCCCATATTGATAATGATGAATTGCTAGTTCATTTCTTTCAAGATAGCTTGTCTGGTGTTTCATTGGATTGGTACATGGGCCTGGAACGCAGCAAAATCCGTATTTGGAGGGATTTGTCTGAAGTGTTCGTGAAGCAATACAAATATAACCTTGATCTGGCGCCCACTAGATTGCAATTGCAGAATCAGTCTAAGCGCTCAGCTAAAATATTCAAGGAGTATGTACAAAGATGGCGTGAGATGGCATCTCGTGTGCGACCGGCTCTCTCTTACAATGAGTTGGTTGACATCTTTATGGGTACCTTACAAGGATCTTATTATGAGAAAATGGTGGGTAGTTCTTCATCGAACTTTGCTGATGTTGTAACGATTGGTGACCATATTGAGAATGGCTTGAAGACTGGAAAGATTCCTGGAGCTGCTTCCCAGCAGCCGACTACCAGAAAGTCTCAGAACAGTCAGTCCAAGAAAAAGGATGGTGAAGCCAACGTTGTGACAGCTCAAGTTTCTCCTCAGTATCAAGCTCCCATGGCTCCCATGCCATATTATCCATATCCATACATCGCTGCTACACAGTATCAACAACCTCTATATCAATATCATCCGCAACAACTAGTTCAGAATGCTCAGAATCAGCAACAGAATCAACAGAACAACAAAAATCAGCAGAATCAAAACTGACAGAACAACAACAATCAAGGAAACCGTAAGCGTCTGAATTTTGATAGAATTCCGGTGTTGTACACAGAATTGTTTCCTTACTTAGTTCACCAAGGGGCAATTGTCCCCAAGCAGATTGCACCTGCAATTCCTCCATTTGGCCCGAAGCATAATCCAAACGCATCATGTGATTATCATGCTGGATACATAGGACATGCAACAGAGGATTGCTTTGTTTTAAAAACCAAGGTTCAGGAACTCATTGATAAGAAGGTTCTGACTTTTGCTGAGGAGGGACCTAACATTCAGAATAATCCATTGCCGAATCATAATGGACCTACAGTTATCATGATTGAGGATAGTTCAAGGGCTGAATTGATCACAGATGTCGATGAGGTAAAGACCCCAATGACTGTGGTTTTCAAGAAATTGAATGAACACGGGCTGTTGAAAGGGCTACATATGGTAAGTGTCAGATTTGTGACGATAATCCCAACCAGTGTCGAAGGCTGAAGGGTTGTGTTCAGATTCTGATGAACCGTGGCGAAGTGCAATTTGCCAGATCTAAACCTGTTGAGGAAGTTGCTGCCATTGAGCCGTTTACCATCGTCTATAAAAAGGTTCCAGTTGAATCCCCTAAGTAGAAGAGGGTGCAACCCATCGTGGTTTGCCCGCCAAAGCCGTTTCCCTACCAAAATTCCAAGGAGGTACCTTGGAAATATGGGTCAACTGTGTTTTCTGGAGGTCAAGAGATAAGGTTTGCTGAATCTGAGATCGTGAATGTTACAGCCGGTGGAGGTATGACTCGTAGTGGAAGAGTGTTCGCTCCGAAGGTCACTACGAAGCCTGTACAAATTCCAACTGTTGTTTCTCCTAAGGAGACGCCTACGACTGCAACCCCTATTGTTCAACAAGGGGCGTCTACTGCCATTCCAGTACCGACTAGCCCATCTGAGGATGTTCCGAAGAACAAAGAGACCCTTGATGATCAAGAGTTCCTTAAGTTGATCAAGAAAAGTGACTTTAAAATTGTGGATCAGCTGGGTCAGACTCCCTCGAGGATCTCAATTTTGTCCTTACTTATGAGTTCGCCTGCGCACAGATCAGCTTTGTTGAAAGTCTTGAACAGTGCTCACGTTATGCATGATATATCTGTCGTCGAGTTTGATGATGTAGTGGCTAACATAACCGCAAGTCGATATTTGGGCTTTAATGAATCAGAATTGCCTCCTAAAGGAATTGCCTATAATAAAGCGTTGCACATATCTGTAACCTGCACAAACACCCTGTTATCTCGTGTTCTAGTGGATACCGGTTCTTTCCTTAATGTGATGCCCAAGGGTACATTGAGTCAATTACTGGTGGAAGGAAACGAGATGAGACCAAGTGCCTTAGTTGCCAGAGCCTTTGACGGGTCTCGAAGGCAAGTTATTGGAGAAGTGGACTTACCCATCAATATTGGGCCGCATTTGTTCACCATTACCTTCCAGGTGATGGATATCAATCCGGTGTACAGTTGCCTATTGGTTCGTCCATGGATCCACACCGCAGGGGCAGTTACCTCCACTTTGCATCAGAAGTTGAAGTTCATGTTTGATGATCAACTTGTCATCGTCTGTGGTGAAGAGAATTTGATTGTAAGCGAGTTATCATCTTTTCAATTACGTCGAGACCAAGGAAGGCATAGCTGAGGTGCCATTGCAGTGTCTCGAGTTTGAAGATGTCAGCTCTGCTTCCACTAGTAAAAGTAGATCACCACAATTGACTTTAGCGTCTGCTAAAATTGCTAAGGAGACTATCCAGAAAGGTGCCTTGTCAGGCTGGGGGCATGTGATTGATGTGGTTGAGAAGCATAATCATTTTGGATTAGGTTATCGTCCTGGTCGACAAGCTAGTTCACTTGGGTCAAAGCAGTGTAACTTAATTAAGTTCAATAGCGCAGGTTTCTAGCAAGGTGACATCATGGCAGCTATTGATGATGCTAGTCCAAGTAATCAAACTTCAAGCCTTGTGCGCAAGTGTCCGCCAGGTTTCAAGCTCAACAATTGGACATCTACCGTGATTCCTATGGTTTTTCCATATAACATGTAATGCATTTAACTTTCTTATTCCCTCGTCCTCGCCCGAGACGAGTGGATAGCTTGTAAAGGGCCTCATGCTTTTGCAATATTATGTGATCAATAAATAAAAGTTTTTGCATTCAAAATCATGCTCTATTTTCTTTCTTTATTTTATTTTTCACAAATAAATGGCAAAAGTTTCTTTTTCTTTTCATTTTTTAAAATAGCTCATTCTATTCATAAACATGCATAACTAATAAAAACATTGATAACAACATGGCAAACATCCATTGTAATTATGGGATTCCAATTAACCAAGCCGAAGAAGAGGGTGAGGAAGATTGTGAATTACCGGATGAACTAGCAAGGCTCCTTGAGCACAAGCATAGAGAGATTCAGCCACATAAAGAGCCAGTGGAAGTTGTTAATCTTGGTACCGATGAGGTCAGAAGAGAAGTCAAGGTTGGCGCATCCCTCGCAGAGCATGTACACTCCGAGTTGGTCAAGTTGTTGAAAGAGGATGTTGATATCTTCGCCTGGTCCTATCAAGATATGCCTGGGTTGGATACCAACATCGTTGAACATCATTTACCACTCAAGCCCAGATGTCCTCCAGTCAAGCAGAAACTCAGAAGGACTAGACCCGACATGGCACTCAAAATCAGAGAAGAGGTGAAGAAACAGCTTGATACTGGGTTCCTGGTCACTTCCGAATATCCTGAATGGATTGCGAACATTGTGACACCCCCCATCTATACCCTGAGCAATTAAAGCGATAACAAATAATCAGAGTATAATTAAAACATTCATGGCATAGACGGGAGCGTCACATCAAAGTGATGAAATATAACAACCTGCTCATATAGATATGCAACAATCAGGTAGCAACATAAACAGAGGAACTCAGTTCCTAACACCCACAATTCAGATACAGAATAAAACCAGAAAATCTACAACTGAAACCTCATATATAAACATAAAAGTTTGTCTGTCATATATAGAGTCATACATGTACAATCCAAAAATATATATACACATAATCATATAACGATCACCCCGACTACCCGGTGCCACATATCAGAGCCGACCGACAAAAGAATGAAGACATAATCTTCACAAAAAGACCTCCAGCATCTAATCTGCAATGCCTCATAGAGCATTCAAAACAGCAGAAGGGTGAGAAACATAATTATAATATAGTTGCATACAATTATGTAATAACACGAAATACGCATGCAAAACATTCTCACCACAACGTACACCATAGTTCAAATACATAACAAAACAATTCATAACTCATGCATCCATCACAACGGCATATCAATCATGCTCAATACATTTATCACCAATATATATATATATATATATATATATATATATATATATATATATATATATATATATCAACTCATCAATCTCATTCACAATTTCCCACACATAATCAATCCATTCATGACTTATGCAAATGCACAGAGACCGACACAACGACTCTATGCATTCGGTACCATTCCATCCATCATTATCATCATCATTAATTCACTCAGGAATTATTGGAATCATTGCTTATTACTTAGTGTAACTCCCCGTCGAACAAACGATGTTCCCCGTCGCTTTAGGTCCTCTTGGTATAAGGCTCACGACGTTTATGGATCGCTTTAGGTCCTCTTTATATAAGGATCACGATCCGATCTCTTTAGGTCCTCTTTGTATAAGGCTCACGATCGTCTATAACATTGCTTTAGGTCCTCTTTGTATAAGGCTCACGACTGTTACAGTAAATTCTCTCTGGAATCGTTTCGTCGCTCACACCCCACAAGGGCACACGACATCACAAGGTGCATATCATGATGCATGGCATACTAATGACTCATGACAATCAAATGCATATACATATATAACCATGTGAACCATCTCAACATCAATAATCATGCATTGCAATCAAACCCAAAAACAATGCATTCATTTGCCATAAGGCCACAAACCATCATCACAACATTTCATCACATGCATTCACATCATATAACAGCACACAAGCTATACGTTATATATCAAAAGCATATCGCATGATAACACATCAATCGCACACAATTACGATGGTAAAAGTCGACAAAACGACAGTTTCCAAATTCCCGACACAGTTAAATCAGCCACCAATCTCAAAACCATTTTTAGAAGGAAGAACGTCTCATATGCTTTCCAACGGTACTAAGAACGTCTCGATCCGTGTTACGGATCAAAAGTTATGGATTTTCAAAGAAAAGAATTTATTGAGAAACAGCCAAATTCGCCTGGCGACTTAGAATTTCTCCTGGCGGATCCTCCTTCGCCAGCACTTTGCCTGGTTAACCACCATTTTAGAAAACACCCAAGAGTTCCAGTAGCTAACACATTTCTGTCTCCCCGTTTTCGCCTAGCGACTTATGATTTCGCCTGGCGAATCCCCCTTCGCCAGCACTTCGCCTGGCGAACTAGTGGCGAGACCTAATTCGCCTGGCGAATCCCCAATTCGCTTGGCGAATCGGACAAGAACAATAATTTTTTGCTGCGGGTTACATGGTTCCAAACCCCAAAATCCAACTTTCTCCAATCAAAATGTTTTCAATCAATCCAAACAAGTATCAACAATGTTCATACATATAATACGATCATACTACGTGATTCATATCGATTTCCAACCGCGAAAACATCAATTTCTATTCATTTTGCTCATTTCAACCTAGAATTGAAAAGCTATGAAAAACAAGTGAACATTCAAACACACACATACATATTCATACACAAGCATATAGTAATCAAGTTTCGCACCCTTACCCGATTAATCGTGCTTTGAAGTGTCGGTTGAATCGATTTCTTAAACTCCATGTTTTCCTCTTTTTCTTCTTCTCACTCTCTTTTTCTCTTCTCTTTCTTTTCTCTCTTTCTAATCTCTATGTTTCTATTTTAAGAAAAACAATAATATCTAACCAAGCAAAATGACCAAAATACCCCTACACTCAATTCCTCGCAAACGTTCCCAAAACGTGATAAAACGTAATAACGATAAACATAACATATTTACCAAATAAAAACCAAGAATCCAATAATATAAAAACAAAATAATTAAATCGACTCGATTAAATAAATCTAACAAAAACCGGGGCGTTACAACTCTCCCCCACTTAGAAATTTTCGTCCTCGAAAATATTACCTGAGATGAATAACTCCGGATACGATTCCCGCATCCGACTCTCCAACTCCCAAGTCAAATTACCCTCAGCAGCGCCTCCCCACGCTACTTTCACAAGCGTAATATCTTTTCCTCTTAACCGCTTTAACTCGCGATCCAAAACCCTCATCGGTAATGCCTCAACCGTAAGGTTCTCCCTTACCTCAACCTCATCCATCGGAATCACATGCGACGGATCCGGAACATACTTCCGAAGCTGTGAAACATAGAACACATCATGTAAATTCGAAAGATTCGGTGGCAACGCCACCCGATAAGCCACAACACCCACTCTCGCGGATATCTGATAAGGACTAATAAATCGAGAAGTAAGTTTCTTCGACTTCAGTGCACATTCAACACCTGACACCGGTGTAACTCTCAAAAATACATGATCGCCTTCTCGAAACTCAAGATCTTTCCTCCTTAGATCATGATAACTCTTCTGCCTACTCTGAGAAGCCTTCATCTTCTCGCGAATAAGTTTCACCATTTCCGTAGTTTGTTGAACTAACTCCGGTCCAACCACCGAACTCTCACCAGATTCATGCCAACACAAAGGTGTTCGACATCTTCTTCCATACAATGCTTCAAAAGGTGCCATTCCAATACTCTAATGGAAACTGTTGTTATACGTGAACTCAACCAACGAAAGATAACTATCCCAAGCACCACCTTGCTCAAGAACACAAGCTCTCAGCAAATCTTCCAATGACTGAATAGTTCTCTCGGTCTGACCATCCATCTGAGGATGATAAGCAGAACTCAATCTCAACTTGGAACCTAACTCCTTTTGCAAACTTTCCCAAAATCTGGAAGTAAACCTCGGATCTTGATCTGAAACAATACACAACGGAACACCATGTAATCTCACAATCACACGGATATAAATCTCACCCAACCTCTCCAAAGAAAAACTGATGTCAATCGGAATGAAATGCGCCGATTTAGTCAGCCTATCCATAATCACCCAAATGGCATTATGTCCCCTCTGAGTATCCGGCAACCCTGTCACAAAATCCATAGAAATGTTGTCCCATTTCCACTCGGGAATATCCAACGGTTGCAATAATCCACTAGGCTTCTGATGTTCTACCTTTGACTTTTGACACGTCAAACACGTATAAACAAACTGAGCCACATCCCTCTTTAATCCAGACCACCAAAAGATCTTCTTCAAATCTTGATACATTTTATTAGCTCCTGGATGTATACTTAAACTACTCCGGTGTCCTTCCTCTAAAATTATCTTTTTCAATTCCGAATCATCAGGAATACAAATTCTACCACGGAATCTCAAAACACCCTGATCATCCACTTTAAAGTCACCATTCACACCTTTACCTCCAACTGTCATCAAATCAACAAATTTCACATCCAGCCTCTGTTTCTCGCTAAAGGTCAACAGAAAATCATTAGTGACTTTTAACATACCCATCCTCACGCTATCAGATGTCAATTCACACACCAAACTCAAATCTCTAAATTCTTCCAAAAGTTCCCACTCTTTAACCATCAAAGCAGACATATGCAAAGATTTCCGGCTTAACGCATCGGCTACCACATTAGCTTTACCAGGATGGTAATTCAAGTTAAAATCGTAGTCCTTCAAAAATTCCAACCATCTCCGTTGCCTCATATTCAACTCTTTCTGATCAAACAAGTATTTTAAACTCTTATGATCACTAAAGACTTTGAATCTTGCACCGTAGAGGTAATGTCTCCAAATTTTCAATACAAAAACCACCGCAGCTAATTCCAAATCATGAGTAGGATAATTCTTCTCATGAACCCTCAATTGTCTCGAAGCATAAGCCACAACCTTACCTTCTTGCATCAACACTCCACCTAAACCACTCAAAGACACATCGCAATACACCACAAACGGTTCACTAGGATTCGGTAAGATCAAAATTGGAGCTGTAGGCAATCTTCTCTTTAGCTCACTAAAACTCTCCTCACACTGAATATCCCAAATAAACGCTTTACCTTTACAAGTCAGCTGGGTCAATGGAAGTGCTAACTTAGAAAAGCCTTCAATGAATCTTCGATAATATCCAGCTAAACCCAAAACGCTTCTAATTTCAGTAACAGATCTAGGAGCCTCCCATTGTAGAACTGCATCTACTTTGGATGGATCCACAGCAATACCATTACCTGAAATCACATGCCCAAGAAAACTCACTTCTGACAACCAAAACTCACACTTGGACAACTGGGCATAAAGTTTATTTTCCTTCAAAATTTGCAACACAATACGCAAATGTTCCGCATGTTCCTCCCGAGACTTAGAATAAATCAAGATGTCATAAATAAACACAACAACAAATTGATCCAAATGCTCATGGAATATGTGATTCATATACTCCATAAACACTCCCGGCGAATTAGAAACCCCGAACGGCATCACGAAATATTCGTAATGTCCGTATCGTGTCCTAAAATCCGTCTTCTGAATATCTTCCTCCTTCACTCTAATCTGATGATAACCTGACCTTAAATCAATTTTACTAAACACACACGCACCTACCAACTGGTCCATCAAATCATCAATTCTCGGAAGAGGATACTTATTCTTAATCGTCACCTTATTCAACTGGCGATAATCAATACACAATCGCATACTTCCATCTTTATTTTTCACCAATAAAACTGGAGCACCCCAAGGCGATACACTCGGCCTCACAAACCTCTTTTCTAACAATTCATTCAACTGCTTCTTCAACTCAACCAACTCAAATGCCGACATACGATATGGTGCCATAGACACAGGTCTAGTACCAGGAACTAGATCTATAGAAAACTCCACCTCTCTTTCTGGCGGCACATCAGAAATATCCTCCGGAAACACCTCCGAAAAATCACACACGACCGAAAACCCATCAATTGCAACTTGACTATCCACAGTCAACGACGTAAACAACCCGAACAACTGAGCTTCATCCGCCAAAAGTCTCTTCAACTCTTTGGTAGATAAGAAACTCGATCCCTCGTCTTCTTCAAGAGAAGGAAATCTTACCAACTTATGATAACAATCGATATGAACTCGATTGAACTGCAACCAATTCATTCCCAGAACTACGTCTAAACCCTCCAACGGCAGACACACCAAATCCATAGCAAAATCCTTACCATTAATGGTCAAAGGACAACTTAAACAAACCAGAGAAGTAGTTACCGACCCCAATGCTAGAGTATCGATAACCATCTCTCCACCCAACGACGACAACAAAAGATTCAAACTCCGCGCACACTCAGACGAAATAAACGAATGAGTCGCTCCAGTATCAATAATAGCAACTAAAGGCGTACTATTAATAAAACAAGTACCTCTGATCATACGATCTGCACTAGTAGGCTGAGTTCCCGCCAATGCAAATACTTTCCCTCCAGCTTGAGCTTGCTTTGGTTTCAGACACCTCGTACTAATATGACCAGATTCACCACAGTTGAAACACTTCACCTCATTCCTCGTGCAATCAGCTGTTACATGTCCTATACCTCCGCAATTGGAACACTTCCTCATATCCTTTCTACATTCAAACTGACGATGTCCTAAGTCACCACACTTAAAACATCTCAGAGGATTATACATACCTCCCCCACTTGGCCTTTTAGCAAAATTAGCCCTTTGCTTTCCCTTGTCAGCTGGTGCCACATAAGGACCACCACGAAACGGTTGCTTTCCTTTCCTTTCGTTCACACTCTTATAATGAGTAGATTGAGCTTTGCTATCCTCCTCATAAATTCTACAACAATCCACCAAATCTAAAAACCTCCTAATTCTTTGATAACCAATTGCCTGTTTGATCTCGGGACGCAACCCATTCTCAAACTTCACACATTTGGAAAACTCCGCAGTTGCTTCAGCATAATGTGGATAAAACTGAACAAGCTCCACAAACTTAGCAGTGTAATCAGTAACAGACATGTTACCCTGTTTCAACTCCAAGAACTCTATCTCTTTCTTGCCTCTGACATCTTCAGGAAAATACTTCCTCAAAAACTCACTGCTAAACAACGCCCAAGTGACAACTTCACTTGTAGTTTCCCACACATGACGCGTACTAACCCACCAATCATCAGCCTCCTCATTTAACATGTGAGTACCCAGTCTCACCTTCTGTTCCTCAGCACAGTCCATCACTCAAAAGATTCTTTCAATCTCCTTAAGCCAAATCTGAGCACCATCAGGATCATGTCTTCCTTTGAAGACAGGCGGTTTGTTCTTCCTTAACTCATCATTCCCACCAGAATTAGGTGTATTCAGCACAACCTGAGCCATAGCTTGCATAGCAGCAGCAAGAGCAGCATCATTCCTACCAGCCATATTTTGTTCATATCCAATAATAGTAACTATGGTTAAACAATCAACTCGCCAGAACACAACTGTCGCACAACAAACAACTTGGTCAAACTGACCAACACGGACTGGACGGACTGGCTCTGATACCACTTAATGTGACACCCCCATCTATACCCCGAGCAATTAAAGCGATAACAAATAATCAGAGTATAATTAAAACATTCATGGCATAGACGGGAGCGTCACATCAAAGTGATGAAATATAACAACCTGCTCATATAGATATGCAACAATCAGGTAGCAACATAAACAGAGGAACTCAATTCCTAACACCCACAATTCAGATACAGAATAAAAGCGGAAAATCTATAACTGAAACCTCATATACAAACATAAAAGTTTGTCTGTCATATACAGAATCATACATGTACAATCCAAAAAGATATATATACACATAATCATATAACGATCACCCCGACTACCCGGTGCCACATATCAGAGCCGACCGACAAAAGAATAAAGACATAATCTTCACAAAAGACCTCCAGCATCTAATCTGCAATGCCTCATAGAGCATTCAAAATAGCAGAAGGGTGAGAAACACAATTATAATATAGTTGCATAGAATTATGTAATAACACAAAATACGCATGCAAAACATTCTCACCACAACGTACACCATAGTTCAAATACAAAACAAAACAATTCATAACTCATGCATCCACCACAACGGCATATCAATCATGCTCAATACATTTATCACCAATATATATATATATATATATATATATATATATATATATATATATATATATATATATATATATATATATATATATATATATATATATATATCAACTCATCAATCTCATTCACAATTTCCCACACATAATCAATCCATTCATGACTTATGCAAATGCACAGAGACCGACACAACGACTCTATGCATGCGGTACTATTCCATCCATCATTCTCATCATCATTAATTCACTCAGGAATTATTGGAATCATCGCTTGTTACTTAGTGTAACTCCCCGTCGGGCAAACGATGTTCCCCATCGCTTTAGGTCCTCTTGGTATAAGGCTCACGACGTTTATGGATCGCTTTAGGTCCTCTTTGTATAAGACTCACGATCCATCGCTTTAGGTCCTCTTTGTATAAGGCTCACGATCGTCTATAGCGTTGCTTTAGGTCCTCTTTGTATAAGGCTCACGACCGTTACAGCAGATTCCCTCTGGAATCGTTTCGTCGCTCACACCCCACAAGGGCACACGACATCACAAGGTGCATATCATGATTCATGACATACTAATGACTCATGACAATCAAATGCATATACATATATAACCATGTGAACCATCTCAACATTAATAATCATGCATTGCAATCAAACCCAAAAACAATGCATTCATTTGCCATAAGTCCACAAACCATCATCACAACATTTCATCACATGCATTCACATCATATAACAGCACACAAGCTATGCGTTATATATCAAAAGCATATCGCATGATAACACATCAATCGCACACAATTACGACGGTAAAAGTCGACAAAATGACATGTTTCCAAATTCCCGACACAGTTAAATCGGCCACCAATCTCAAAACCATTTTTATAAGAAAGAACATCTCATTAGCTTTCCAACGGTACTAAGAACGTCTCGATCCGAGTTACGGATCAAAAGTTATGGATTTTCAAAGAAAATAATTTATTGAGAAACAGCCAGATTCGCCTGACAAATTAGGATTTCGCTTGGCGGATCCTCCTTCGCCAGCACTTCGCCTGGCGAACTAGTGGCGAACCACCATTTTAGAAAACACCCAAGAGTTCCAGTAGCTAACACATTTCTGTCTCCCCGTTTTCGCCGGCGACTTATGATTTCGCCTTGCGAATCCCCCTTCGCCAGCACTTCGCCTGGAGAACTAGTGGCGAGACCTAATTCGCCTGGAAAATCCCCAATTCGCCTGGCAAATCGCACCAGAACCAGAATTTTCTGCTGCGGGTTACATGGTTCCAAACCCCAAAATCCAATTTTCTCCAACCAAAACGTTTCCAATCAATCCAAACAAGTATCAACAATGTTCATACATATAATACGATCATACTACGTGATTCATATCGATTTCCAACCGCGAAAACATCAATTTCTATTAATTTTTCTCATTTCAACCTAGAATTGAAAAGCTATGAAAAACAAGTGAACATTCAAACACACACATACATATTCATACACAAGCATATAGTAATCGGGTTTCACACCCTTACCCGATTAATCGTGCTTTGAAGTGTCGGTTGAATCGATTTCTTAAACTCCAAGCTTTCCTCTTTTTCTTCTTCTCACTCTCTTTTTATCTTCTCTTTCTAATCTCTATGTTTCTATTTTAAGAAAAACAATAATATCTAACCAAGCAAAATGACCAAAATACATCTACACTCAATTCCTCGCAAACGTTCCCAAAACGCGATAAAATGTAATAACGATAAACATAACATATTTACCAAATAAAAACCAAGAATCAAATAATAAAAAAAACAAAAATAATTAAATCGACTCGATTAAATAAATCTAACAAAAACCGAGGCGTTACAAACATCGTTCCGGTTCCGAAGAAGGACGGTAAAGTCAGAATGTGTGTGGACTATCGAGATCTCAACAAGGCAAGCCTGTAGGATGATTTTCCTTTGCCTCATATTGATGTCTTGGTAGATACCACATCGCAGTTCTCTGTCTTTTCCTTCATGGACGATTTTTCAGGATATAATCAAATCAAAATGTCCCCAGCTGATATGGAGAAGACTACTTTCATCACGCCATGGGGTACACATTGTTACAAGGTCATGTCATTCTATCTAAAGAATGCAGGGGCAACATACCAACGTGCCATGACAATCCTCTTTCACGATATGATCCATAAAGAGATTGAGGTTTACGTGGACGATATGATTGCCAAGTCCAAAACTGAAGATGATCACCTGGTTCATCTGAAGAAACTGTTTGACAGACTCTGGAAGTTTAGATTGCGGTTGAATCCTGCGAAGTGGACCTTCGGAGTTCGATCTGGTAAACTGTTGGGTTTTATTATGAGTCAGAAGGGCATTGAAGTTAATCCTGATAAGGTTCGGGCAATTCAGAACATGCCGCCTCCCAAAACAGAAAAGGAAGTCTGTGGCTTTCTGGGCAGACTCAATTACATTTCAAGGTTCATTTCCCATTTGACGGCTACCTGTGAACCAATGTTCAAATTACTAAGAAAAAATCAATTGGTTGAATGGAATAATGATTGTCAGGAAGCATTTGACAAAATAAAACAATACTTGCAAGAACCACCGATCTTAGTACCGCCGATTCCTGATAGGCCTTTAATCATGTATCTCACTATTCTCGATGAATCGATGGGATGTGTATTGGGTCAACATGATGACACTGGCAGAAAAGAACATGCAATATACTATCTGAGCAAGCAGTTCACTGATTGTGAGACCAGATACTCACTCTTAGAGAAAACTTTCTGTGCTCTAGTCTGGGCTGCTCGACGCCTACGACAATACATGATTTGCCATACCTTCTTTATTGATATCCAAAATGGATCCGATAAAGTACATATTTGAAAAGCCTGCTGTCTCCGGAAGGATTTCTCGGTGGCAGATGCTGTTAACCGAGTATGATATCCAACATGTTACCCATAAAGCAATAAAAGGGAGTGTCTTGTCTGACTACCTTGCTCATCAACCTGTAGAGGGTTATCAACAGATGAAGTTTGACTTTCCCGATGAGGATGTTCTGTTCATCAGAGATTATGAGACTCCAGACCCTGACATAGGACCCGAACCAGGGGCGCGAAGGACGCTTGTGTTCGATGGTGCCTCCAATTCTAAAGGTCGTGGAATCGACGCTATCCTTATCTCTCCGACAGGTTTTCACCTTCCCTTCACTGCCAGGTTATGCTTTGCATGCACCAATAATATGGCTGAATACGAAGCATGTATCTATGGTATTGAAGAGGTTATTGACATGAGAATCAAGATTCTTAAGGTCTATGGAGATTCTGCCTTGGTCATCGGTCAAGTCAGAGGGAATTTTGTGACTCGGGATTCCAAGCTGGTTCCGTACCAACAACACATTGCGAAGTTGATTCCTTACTTTGATGAAATTTCTTTTCATCATATCCCCAGAGAGGAAAATCAGCTAGCTAATGCTCTTGCCACTTTAGCATCCATGTTCAAGGTCAAGTGGAAGAATGAAGCTCCTCATATCCACATTGATCACTTGAACGAACCAGCACACTGTTTAGAAATCGAGGATGAGTCTGATGACAATCCTTGGTTCTACGACATTAAAAGATATCTAGAAAAACAGGAATATCCCGAGGGTATCACTATCACTGATAAGAGAGCTCTTAGGCGGCTTTGCGCCAAATTCTTCTTAAGTGGTGGTATACTGTACAAGAGGAATTGTGATTCCGTGTTGCTCAGAGGCATGGATAGACACGAAGCAAACACGATCATAAGGTCGATACATGAGGGTTGCGAGGGTGTACTTGCTAAAGGTCCTGCTATGGCCAAGAAGATCCTTCGGGCTGGGTATTACTGGACAACAATGGAGGTAGATTGTTACAACTTTGCCAAAAGATGTCACAAATGCCAAATCTACGGAGACAAGATCCATGTGCCTCCAACTCCATTGAATGTTTTGACTTCACCTTGTCCATTCTCCATGTGGGGTATAGATATGATTGGAATGATCGAGCTGAAAGCTTCCAACGGTCATCGATTCATTCTGGTTGCTATCGACTACTTCACCAAGTGGGTTGAAGCTGCTTCTTATGCAAACGTTACATGACAAGTGGTTGCCAGATTTATCAAGAAAGAGATAAGCTGTCGTTATGGCATTCCTAGCAACATTATCACAGATAATGCAAGCAACCTGAATAACAATATGATGAAGGAGTTGTGTCAAGAATTTAAGATCGAGCACCACAACTCTTCACCATATCGGCCCAAGATGAATGGTGTTGTTGAAACAACAAACAAAAACATCAAGAGGATTGTCCAGAAAATGGTTAAGACTTACAAAGATTGGCATGAAATGCTTCCCTTTGCACTACATGGCTATAGAACTTCAGTTCGTACTTCTACTGGGGCAAGTCCGTATTCACTTGTGTATGGTATGGAGGCGGTTCTACCCATTGAAGTCGAAATTCCTTCGCTCAGAGTCATCATGGAAGTAGGTCTTGATGAAGCTGAATGGGTTCAATCCAGATACGACCAGCTGAATCTCATCGAAGAGAAGTGCCTTACAGCCGTTTGTCATGGTCAATTGTATCAGAGACGCCTCAAGTGAGCATTTGACAAGAAAGTTCTTCCTCGAACATTCTGTGAAGGCAAACTGGTGCTCAAGAGGTATTCACCTGCTCACTCGGATCCACGAGGCAAGTAGACTCCCAATTATGAAGGACCCTTTGTTGCCAAGAAGTCCTTATCAGGTGGAGCCCTGATCCTCACCACAATGGATGGGGAGGAGTTGCCATCGCCCGTGAACTCCGATACAGTCAAAAAATATTATGCCTGGAAAAAAAATGGATAAAAGTCCGCTAGGTTGACATCCGCAAGGACAATCTAGGCAAAAATGGACGTCCCGATGGACCAAAAAAAGAAATGTCCATGCAAAAGTTAGGGACAATGAAAAAAAACAATAGTTGCCCACTAAGTCGAAAACCCGAGAGGGCGACTTAAGCAAAAATGGGTATCCCGGTGGACGAAAAAAATATAGAAAAAACATGTCCAGGAAAAAATTAGGGATAAAGGCATTGACTGTGAACTCTTGAGCCTCTTCGTCACAGCTAGACCTCAGACGGTAACAGAGCAGTCAAATCATCATCAACTGGTGCGAGGCGTTGGAACCTAGACTTACAGTGGATGATAGCCAATGTTGTAATCAATGCAAAACATGGTTTCCCTTTGCCATTTACATTTGTTTTTCAATTTTATTGCAAATTTCCTCATCAAGGATTTTGCATCCTTGTACACACTTTATGTACAAAAATTTTACATTCAATAAAATGCATTCTTTGTTATCTCAATTTGTTTCATTCCAGTATTTTGTTTGCAAAATAAACAATTATTTGCGATCACATAATACTAAAAAGCATTGAGAACAATAAAAAGCTAAATCAATCGAGAAAGCATTATGCATTGCATGTGTTACCGGTAACTCCTGCAGGATAATCAGTAATATCCATTGGTAAGCCAAACGCCTGGCCGACAATGTGATGGTTCTATGAAGAAGTTATTGTTTCCTCAGCAGAGTCATCTTTCTCCCCAGCAAGCGCCATTATAATTTGTCGAAAAGCTTGTTTGTTTACATATCTTTTCTCCGACATATTTGTAATGTCTCTAGGCAGGTTGTCGAAGTGTTACCAACAAAGACACTTTGCTCGCTTTTCCCCAGCAAGGGTTGTACATCATCTCCAATAACTTGAAACTATCTGTCCCCAGTAGCAGTGGTTTCTCCTCAGCAAATTCAACATGGTTTGGAAGGATGTTTTCCGCACACAGAGCCAATTTTGGTAGGAAAGATTGATTTAATTCTTTCATCCCCAACAGGGACAGCTAGGGTGACTTAGAAACCTGAGATGTTCTCGGTTTCTTTTCCCAGCGGAATCATCATCCTTTGCGAACTCTCTTCTCCAGCAGAGGTTGTCTTTATCTGCGGGTCTTCTCCCCGACCAAGGGTGTCGAAGTCGTTTTGCTACGATTTCTTCCTAACCGCGTCACACTATGCCTTATCTTGTGCCTGTGCATTGCATGATATCAAGCATCATGTAGAAATGCATACATAGCATATGCATCGATCATACTCCTTCTCTTTTTGCCTGACTTATCTCCCAGCAGATTTTCAGCCAAACTTTGCACTTATCTTTTCTACCTTTGCACCACTCTTCTTTTGTCGCTGTCGGCCAAATCCTCGAGCCACTCTTTTATTTAATCCCCTTTTACCTCGAATCATCGAAAAGCTGGCGCAATTCGTACATTCAGGTCCAAGAGGATTAAATAGGGGCAGCTGTCGTAACCCGAAATTTGACCTCCCACTTTTGCCTTTTGCATAAGCATGCGCATTCGCATCGTTAGCATATGCATTCACACTTTTCTTTTTGTGTTTCTTGTTACATGATATTCAGGTTTTCCAAGCTTGATTAATCATATCCTCACAAGGTCATCACATCATCAAGACAAGCACAAAATAAGGATTTCCATGCCTATTTATCAAAACAAGAGGTGGAAAATCGAAATCGGGGCCACAACACCATTTTTAAGCAAAATTGGGCAAAATTGGCTAGAGTAATCGATTACTCAAATAGGGTAATCGATTACCCTGTGTCAGTTTGCAAGTTCAGCTGCTTTTTCATGACAGCAACCTTGCACACTCTTTGGGCTTTGATTCTACATTGGTCTAGTAGCATGTGGAACATTCTGGAGTCTTCAAGAATTCAATCAAATGCCTCATTTCCAATTAAGTGCACCATGTTCCTTATTTTCCAAGTAATGTGGATCGTTGGATGTTGGAGTTCACCTTGGGATTGTTACCGAGTTGGTTCTAACTAACCGAGTTAATCACCTTGACCTGGTGAGTCAAGCCCAACTAACTCCTAGCCTAGTTCCAAACCCAAAGCTATGTCCAAACCAAATTCTAAACCTCTCATACTCCAAACCTAAAGTCTATATAAACACACCTTCACTCACTTTTCAAGCTATCTACCATTTGCTCCACCATTTCCCACATTTCTCACACAAATCCTTCATAATTTCACTCTCAATTCTCTCACATCCTCTCTGATTTCTCTACTACTTCTTCATCTTCATCTCAATTCCCTTCCAAAACCTCACTAAAAGCTCTTAATTCTTGAAGGATAATCACTTTTCACATTGAAAGTGATTATTTCTTGAGCTTAACCTTCATTGTCATTCCATTATACTGGTTTTTGTGGAGTTTCAATAGCTTTCAGATTTTATCTCAAGTGATTGACTCAAGTTTCTTCGGTGATAATTCTCATTTTGGAGTTTTCGTCGCGATTTGATCGGTTTCGATACGTTTCGGATATAATTGAAGATTCCTCTGGTTTTCTTTGATTATCTTCATCAAGATCACATTGCAACCTTTACCAAGGCACATCTCAGCCTTGTAGGTGGGTGGATCTCATTCATTTTTCTGTTTCAATCGTTTTCGTATCATTCACGATGTAATTTCGATGTTTTTGCATGTGAATTGATTACACCATTGCTTGATCCATGATCTTGATTGTTTAATTGATTCTATTATTGATCATTTGCTGCTTTTAAACTTGATTTTTCGTACACAAACTCATACCCTAGCATGTGATAGTTTGAATAAGTGATTATGTGTTGAAAGTTGCTTTTGAAAAGCTGTTTTTTATGCTTTTTTTTTTGCCACTGTTACAGTGGTAATCGATTACTCAAAGAGAGTAACTGATTACTCTTCACAAATTTGCATCAACACTGTTTTTTTTCAACTGAGTAACCGATTACTCAAATAGAGTAACCAATACTCTACACGAATTTTTCCAGATTCTGTTATTTTCAAGCAAGTAACCGATTACCTGCTTAGGGTAATTGATTACCACTGTAGCAGAATGCCATTTTTGGTGTTTTTTCAAGCTTGTTTGACATCCTTTCCTCCTCTAACTTCCATGGATTGATATGATTAATTTTTATGGATGTTTTAAGTGTCATTTAACTTCTGTTCGAAGCATATTCATGAACTTTCGATGCACGATTTTGATTATTCGATTTAATCATATTTTTGGCATCATGTGAACATAATCATTCTTGCATTTTTCTTTGATCACAATAACATGATTTTGTGTTGCATTTTGTTGATCATTTGGTACTGTTTTGTACTCCCTTTCTTGGTTTTGCATTAAGTTCATTCTTCATGGATGAGCTTAATATTGTATAATCAATAATTAACACCTTTTGCCTTAATGATTTTTCACTCTCTTTGGAAATTTGTTGGCATGGCATTTCCCATTGATTAATTGATCGAAACCATGCTTCGATTAGTTGATCTCTCCCTTCCCTCTCTTTAGGCTTCCTTTAGAGCTTTCTCTCTCGATCCCCCATGGAGTTGGAGTTTCGCGCCACGCCCTACATCGGAGCACTGTACAAATTGGAGCCGTTATGCCGTTCGTTTTACCACGCGGGAGCACTGTACAACTTGGAGCTGTTGTGCCGTCTGTTTCAATTTCTGCATTACACCCTGTGCGTTAGAGAAGGAATGAGAAGGGAGAATTCCCAATCTCATTCTGACTACTTCAGGTAGGGGTCGAATGACCCTGTGCTTGGCTTAGTCATCTCTATCTCCAGGCGGTAGTGTGCTTTCTCTCCCTAGTCGGGTCGATCCTTGATCACTCTTTTCCCTTGGCAATCTCTTTCGATCCTTGATTACTCATATCTCTTTCGATCCTTGATCACTCCTATCTCTTTCGATCTCCCTTTGATCAATCACCTTCTTGGCTACAATCCTTTGTTCATTGGGTTAGCAAACTATCTTTGTTTCAATACCCTATTCTTTTCTTGCGGTCAATCATTGTTTCTTGATTCCCAGAAGAGTCTCTTTTCCCTTTCTTCGGTTAAACACAGTACTCCTGTTGCAAAGGAATCCTCTACGGAGTTCGCAACCTTCTTTTGGTTCTTCTCCCTTTGTTGGTTAATCGTTGTCTGTCAGTCAAAACACCAATATTTGCACTCCTTCTCAGTTATTCATAGTCCATCTGTTAACATACTGAGTTCCTTGGGTTAATCACCTTATGTTGGTTAATCACCTGTTTCTTCAGTTAACCACAGCCTGTCTGTTAAAATACTGAACCCCTTTTTGAGTTAATCACCTCCTCTTCGTTAATCACTCATTTTTCTTCAGTTAACCACAGCCGGTCTGTTAAATTACCGAACCCCTTTTTGAGTTAATCACCTCCTCTTGGTTAATCACTCATTTTTCTCGGTTAATCACAGTGTTCTGGCTAAAACCAAAATCCAGTGGTTAGCAACCTCTTATGGTTCAATACCCTTCTTCGTTGGTCAAGTGTTGTTTGTTCAGTCAATACCAACACCCCTTTTGGGTTACGACCTTCGATCGGTCCTACACCCGTTCTTCTGGTTAATCACAGTTTTCTCTGTTAAAACCAATGCTTCTCTATCCCCACAGAGTTGCAATCCTTGTTTCCTCGGTTAACCACTGTTTATCAGTTAACATACTGATGTCCCCTCAGAGTCAAACACCTTCCCTTGGTTCGGTACTCTCTCTTTTGGTTTATCATAGTCCGTCTGTTAAAACCAATGCTTCCTTCTTCCCCAGCGAAGTCCTTTCTATTCATTTTGCTCTTACTTTCTTGGTTTTGACACCAATCCTCTTTGTTATCCGCAACGGAGTTTCTTTCATTCTTGGTCTTGACACCATTCTTTTTCTAGTCTCTTGTGCAATCACTCTTACTGTGTGGTCTTCCCCAGTAGAGTTTTTCTTTCACTCTTGCTCTTGGTTTTGACACTACTTCTTTTGTCTTCCTGTTTCTTTCTTGTTTTGTTTTCCATTTGGTTCTCCGAACTACGGAAGCTCTGATTCTGTCTTTCGGATGTCAGATACGTAGGCACGAGACACGGTGTCTTGGCGAGCACACTTCCACCCTTCTTTCCTTCTCCTTTTCTTCCTTCCTTTCTATCCCCTGGTTCCATGAACTACGACGCTCTGATTTCCTCATTTCACTATGAGGGTACGTAGGCCCGAGGGCCCCAATCCTCCGCGAGCACTTTCTTTCTTTTCTTTCTTTTTCCCCTTCCTTCTCTCTCTCTCCTTTTTCTTTTAGCTAGAAGCCTTTAGATAGATAACCCATCCAAGCCTAAAAGCAAGCGAAATGGTTCTCGTCGAGTACGACGGATGCGTTACGTGCTAGTACCTTCCTTTCGCATAACCGACCCCCGTTCCCGTTTCTCTTCCCCTTGGGTTTTATCAACATTTTACTTGTCCTTTGGGACTAAATAAAGTTCGGTGGTGACTATGTGTTATCTTTAAGTGTGCGATTCACTCAGGATGTAAACCAGCCATCTTCAGCTGGCGACTCTGCTGGGGAGTCCTTGCTTGCAGGTTGGGGACTCGCCTAGTTTTGTTTGCTCTCTTGCTTGTTTGGGTGTTTATCTTTTGCGCTTTACTCGCTTTATTTTACTTGCTTTAGCTTTATGTTTATTTATCGTATTTCTTTACTGCTTTGAATATTCATATGCTGCATATTCTGGATATCTGCTATTTTCTACTGTTGTTGGGATGGGTAGATATTATTGGAGAGAAAGGTCCTAACACCGGGACTAGTATACACATAAGATAGAACATGGATAGTCGTGAGGCCTGCGTTTTGCGCGTTGGGATATCACGAGACCCACATCCTAGATCGTGATTCGTTTGAGAATACTTCTTTCCTGTGAGAATTCACTACGGTGGGGGATTTTCATCCTGAGTCCTATGGTTTGGGCGACCTTTCTAGGGACCGCCTTGTTGTGTCTAGATCACACCTGTGAGGGGGATGGGTTTTTGCAGGAAAATAAACCACTTCATACCTTTGTTCTCTCACGCACATCAGATTTCTTCACCGACACATCAGATTATGTTGCACCAACACAGAATTATGTACAGATATACGGATTGTTCAGACTTGATTATTCAGACAGTGTTGGCTTCTTGTTATTGTGTTGCATATCATTTCATCATGTAAATTAATTTTTGCATGTGCATTTCCAGGTTTTCGAGGACTTATCTTTTGTTGACATTATCATAGAGATGAGTACTGGTTGTCGTGGCATCTTCAGTTACAAGTTTGTGGAGCCTAAGCTGGGTATTTTGAGAGGTTTGGCATCTTTGTTGGTTGGAGACCACAGAGGAGTTTTCATAGATACTTATGGTAATCTGTTGACCATCCTCAACACTGAAGTCAACGTCACTGCTATTCACACTCTGGTTCAGTTCTACGACCCGCCATATAGGTGCTTCACATTTCAGGATTATCAGCTAGCACCTACACTTGAGGAATATGCTTATATTCTGGGGGTTGAGATCAAGAAGCAGGTTCCTTATGTCTACACTAGCGGTTGTCCGAAGTTTAATCTTATTGCTGATGCGCTCTGCATTAGTAAGAAGGATGTGGAGGATAATCTCAAGACCAAAGGGAAGGGTATTCGAGGGTTTGCTTTGAAGTTCTTGGTTGACAAGGCCACTTCTTGCGCTAAGGATGGACACTGGAAGGCTTTCAACGTCGTTCTTGCTTTGCTGATATATGGGATTGTCTTGTTTCCAAACATGGAGGATTTCGTAGATCAGGCTGCCATCAGTATCTTCTTGTCCAGGAACCCTATTCTGACACTTCTTGCTGATACCTACAATTCTATTCATTCCAGGAATGAAAAGAAGAAATGAACCATTGTCTGTCGCGCTCCTCTGTTGTACCGATGGTTCATGTCTCACCTTTCACAAAAGGGTCCCTTTGTTGAGAATAAGGGTAATCTCAAGTGGTCTCAACGAATCATGTCCCTTACTGCCGATGACATTTCTTGGTATTCTCGAGTCTTCGACGACATTCAGATCATTCTTCTTTGTGGGAAATTCTCCAATGTGCCTCTCTTGGGTACAAAGGGTGGAATGAACTACAATCCGAGAATGGCCTTCCGACAGTTAAGATACCCTATGGTTACCAAGCCTGATCCTGAGGTAGTGGAGGAGTTCATCTTTCATGAAGGGGTTGATGACATGGGTTTGTTGAAGAGGTCCAGTGCCGCTTGGACTCAGATTCATCTAGAAGGAAGAGCCGGTTTGGATAAGAAGAATTGCGTAGCCAAGGAAACTTACACACTTTGGGTCAAAGAGCGCGTCAAAGAGATCTTGTTGCCATTCTCTCCGGAGCCTTCCATGAATACCAAGATTCCTGAACTTGCCATTGTTCGTCCATCTGAGGTTGATCAACTCAAGATGATTATTGAGAAGTTGAAGAAGGAGAATGCTGATCTTCATCTCAACCTTGACAAAGTCACTTCCGAGATAGATAGCCTACAGATTGAGCTCCATCAGAAGTGCGAGCGCGTGCTCAAAGAGGTGGAGGTTGAACAAAACAAGCATAGAAAGATGGGTGATGCTTTGAAGAGCACCTACGAGGGACTTGCTTCAAAGAAGAGACAACTCGCCGTTATCAAGCCTACAAAGAGGAGCTGAGCTACAACAAGAAACTTGAAGAGTTTCAAGGGAAGTTATCCGAGTTCAAGGCGAGTGGCAAAGCGAACAAGACCGTGCTAATCAGTTAGCAAAGTACTTTTCTCAATGTCAAACCGAGCTCGGAAAAGTCTTCGGTAAGATTCAGAAGCTACAGGATCAAGCACATCAGAGTCAAAAGCAGATTAGTCAGCTCAACACAGAGAGCACTCATTGGGAGCATCAAAGTCGTCATCTACAGAACCTCCTGGTGTCATACCCCAAATTTTGACCTCTAAGATTTCCCATCATTGTGCAAATCATCCTCACAATATGGATGAACCATCATGCCTCATCAAATGCCTCAAGGGTTGCTGAGCATTCACTACAATCAAAATTAGGGTTTTAAGCCCTCTCAGAGCCTTAGACAAAGGATCAATCAAGGAATGACATGATCTTTAACTTTTCTACACTCTCAAACATACACAAAGGATCAAAAAGGACTCCCACTTCAAGGATTAAGCACAAGGCTGCTCCCTTCTAGGTGGATCAAGTCTCAAAGATCGACAGTGTCACCAAATTAGGGTTTTGGTCGACCAGGGCCTCCAGATGGAAAATTTTCATCTGGGCACAAGCCAATGATCCAAAACATAACCTAATATACTCCATAGAACCTCATGGATCCAAGCATCAACTCAATTTGACCTCAGGGGATGCATACATCAAAAATCAGGAATTAGGGTTTCTTGACCTAATTCACCCCTAAGTTGACTTTTGGGACAAATCATGAGCCAAGACCTCAAGAGAGGATTTGAGGGTCTCCAATAGGCCATATTGATCCATTTGGAACACTGGATTGATCAAAGAAGCTTGAGCAACAAGTTTCAATTTCATCTGCACCACAATTAGGGTTTCGCGAGGAAAGTCAACTGTAACTTTGACTTTTGACCAGGACATGCTCCCAAACCCTAAGACATGATTCAATATACCCTATGACACCCATGGAACATGTCCATCAAGTTTGATTTAGGTCAAGGACATGATTTCCTGAAGAATTGCACAGTTTGGAATTCATCTGATAAAAACTCAACTGTGCACAAAAGTCAACTTTGACTTTTTGAGATTTTTCACCAAAATGGATTTTTAACCCTAAAATGATGTCAATGTATGATTTGAATCATCATTCATCAAGAAAAATCAAAGAAAGTGGGATAACATGTAAAAGGGGTAACCATAAAAACTTAGAAAAATTTCGAAGTTATGGAAAAAGTGACACTAATGTGCCAACGTTGGAGGACCATAACTCCTAAACCACAAGGCCATTGTTCCCCATTCAGAGCTTGATTTGTAGATCACATTGCCCTCTAAAAAAGCTTTATACTGACCTATGTCCAAATTCCTCATGGATTTTGATTTATGGAGTGATCAAAATCAAGAAAAGTCACTTTGTTCCAACACTTAGTGAAAATTTCACTAAGTCAGAATCTGCCTTTACTTTTTTCCAAATGTAGGGGGATTTTTCACTTGGATTCAAAAGATATCAAAACCAAATATGATCAAACAGTTGTTGTATCATATAAGGGCTTTCCAAAATGGCCAAGAACATCACCAAATTCAATTTGAGCTTTGAGATATGGTAGTGACAAGATGCCTTGCTGAAATCTGCCAAGGCAAGGCAGATTTTTGCACTTTTGGTCGTTTTGCCAAAACCAGCCAATTCCAAGCCTTGTCATCACTTTGGACACATCTGAGGATTGAATCTAAAGGGGACAATCACTGAGCCAAGCCTCCAAAGTCTTTGGAACAAGAAATAACATGTTGAACCTAGAATTGCCAAAATAGGGACAAGACTCCAATTTTGGATTGGAGCATTCAATGGAAGCATCAAGGTGGCATGCACTGAGCCATTCTCAACTGAATTCAGTCAAGACTTATCCAAGACCAAGGGAACCAGTAGCCTGTGCCCTAACCTCTAGTCAATGGCTAAAGGAGACTTGGATTTTCATTTGCCAACATTGGCCAAACCTACTCAGCAGTTGCCATTCACTATGCCTTGCAAAACAAACTTGCTCTACTATAAATAAAGCTCAATTGTGATTAGTTTGAGTAAACCAAAGCCATCAAACAGATGCTTTCCTCAAAATCTCTTCTTTCACTCCAATTTTGCCTTCTAAGGCAAGTCACTATCGGGTTTTGAGTTTGAGAGCTTTTCCAATCAAACCAATCACACACACACACACCTCATATACGTCACATATGAGCTGATCAAACACTTAAACAGCAACTAGAACACTGATTTCTCAGAATCACCAGTCAATTGCTCAAGGTTTTAACCAAGTTGCAGTTGAGATACCATGAAGTGATCCAACCAATTTCAATCAAGTCCAAGCATTCAAACAGACTCCATAGGGTGTAGGGAAGCTGTTCAGATCATCACAACTCATCTGTAACACCTCCAACACAAATCACGATCACCAGCTGCAAGTGGTAAGCATGAGCTCTTCTAACTCTATGATCCATGCAATTTTTGCTGCACAATAATTTGGCCATATGTTCATAATCATGCATGGAATGTTTCCCCTTAAATAATTGCATTGTTTGAATCGTGTATCAAAAATCCCAGCCTTCATGCAGAATCTAGGGTTCTTGAGGATTGTTCATGATTTCTTGTTTTATGTTTAATTTAAATGAAATTAATTGTCATAGACATGATCGTGAGGTTGAAACGAGTTGATTGGTATGTAGATTGCATGATATGATTAAGTATTCAGTGAGATTGGATAGAAAATGCAAATCTGAGAAACTCAGAACACGCGCGTGTTCTTGCCCTTGTTCTTGGCGCCATTTTCCAACATTTGAATCTTTGAATTTTGTGATTTTTATTTAATTGATTCAAAAATTAATTTCTCTCTGAGTTTTAATGATTTTGAGTTGATTCTTTTTTTAATAATTCACAAAAATGTTGAAATATTTTATTTTCTCAAAAAATCCCAAAAATATTATTTATTTCATATAATTGATATTTTTGCAAAGAATTAATATTTTAATTATTTTTGACATTTAAAATATTTTTTCCCTATTGATTTTGAAAAGATTAATGACTTCTAATTGTTTTGTAGATCAATACTTGATTTTTGAAGCATTAATCCAAGATTATAATTTGTTTCCCACATGTTAAACAATTTTTTATCATTTTAATTGAATTTTTATTCAATTAAAATACATTTTGGAAAGAAATTAGGGTTTTTGATTAATTCAACCCTCACAAATCATTTTCAAAACTTTTGGGCCTCTATTAGAGTGTAAGACCCAACCCACTTGTACAGAAACAAATTTTGGGCCTCACTTATTGTATAAGTCCCTCTGTACATTTTTAAATTCGGCACGGTCGTCGCCAGTTTAAAAATAAACCATCTGGGCCTCTCCTTGAGCTATAAGACCCATTCAAAACTTTTGGGCCTCTAATAGAGTGTAAGACCCAACCCCCTTTTAACCAAAACCATCTTTGGGCCTCAGATATTGTATAAGCCCCTTTGCGTTAAAAGAAAATCTCGGCGCGATCGCCATTTTAAATGAAAAAATCATCTGGGCCTACCCTCGTGTTATAAGCCCCACTCTTTTTCTTTAAACCTTTTGGGCCTCTTGAGAGAGTGTAAGACCCATCCCTTTGTACAAAAAAATAACTTTTGGGCCTCAGTCACTTGTATAAGTCCCTCTGTACAAATTTAACAGTGCGATCACTGGTAAAACCCTGGGCCTCTCCTTGAGCTGTAAGCTCCAAATCTTTCTTTTTCAAAGCACTTTCTCCTTTGATTTTGAATATACTGTTGTTTTCAATCTGTCTTTGTTGAACAACTAACCAAACAACATGGAAGCTCTACAACCGAGTAAGTGTTTATACGCTTTCATTTACCGCTTTCATATACATATAACTGTATTGTGGGGCTGTTTCGCTGTAAGTCTTCTTTCATAAACTCATATCAACTGTGTAATAATAGTATAGATATTTTGAGTTTCCCCGGCAACTACGTCTAGAACTAGGTAAAGTCGTTTCGTTTATTCGTAGAAATAGACAGTTGGATCCCCAATAGGATCACCAGATACAGTCTTCTCTTCAGCTGTCCTCATTAGGAATTGTCAAGAAACTCTACTCCCAGAGATGAATGTATTCTCCGTGAATGGCATCTTTGAGTTTCTTCCAAATTCTCGAACTTTCCTAGCTTGATTTATTCCTTGTGAATAGCCTGTCTTGAATTTCTCGGGGCTTGGGGACCTATGGGCTTCTTAAAAGCATCAGCCTCCTCTTGGGCATCGTACAAGGACCCACATGCTTCCTAAAAGCAACCCCACCTCCTCTTGGGCTTAGTACAAGGATCCGCCGGTTTCTTAGAAGTATTCACAGCCTTCTCTTAGGCTTCATATAATGATCTCTTCCTCCGGGAATGATAGCCTCCTCTTGGGCTTCGTACAAGGACCCGTCAGCTTCTTAAAAGCTTCCAGCCTCCTCTTGGGCTTCGTACAAATTGTCCCGACGGCCTCCTAGGGGTATAGGAACAAAACTTAGTCGTCTTCATAGAACAGTCCTTTCAAAGAGTCTACTGCTATTTCTCAAAGCATAGTACAAAAGATGAAACTCTAGACTTGGACAGTCTAATTTCCTTGAGCCTCAAAGATATTCTCAAGTGACCCCTTCAAAAATAGGAAGGAAACCCGTAGACTCGGACAGTCTCAATACCTTCGGATTTCCCACTTCCTTAAAGAACAGGAAATGTCCCTGATCCTCGAATCAAAATCCCTGAGGGCCAACATTACTCATATAAGAACTGATTTTCTCTTTAAATTAGCATACTGGACCTGTCACTCAACTGAAACAGCGCCATAGCCTCCTCTTGGGCTTTGTACAAATGATTCTCCCCAGCGGAGTCAAACAACGTTTAGCCTCTCTCTCGGGCTTTGTACGAGACACATAAGAGACTCCCTCGTTGAGTCAATCACCCTTCCGCCTCAATCTCGGGCTTTATACGAGATACAAAAAGGTTCTTATTGAGCCAAACAAATTTCCTCCTCCATCTCGGGCTTCGTACGAGATACAAAAACACTCTCTTGGTGAGTATAAATCACTCTCTTGTTGAGTCAAACCTTTTAGCCTCCATCTCGGGCTTCTTACGAGATACCATAGAGGACTCTCTTGTCGAGTCACTTCCCTTTTAGCCTCTCTCTCGGGCTTCGTACGAGACACATAAAAACTCCCTCTTATTGGGCACATAGCCTCCTCTTAGGCTTGGTATAAGAAAACCACTGGTTGATCCAATCAACCTTTTAGCATCAAAACTGTGCCTCGTTCACAGTACACAAACATCAACAACTCCTTCCCCTTCATCTAATTGCTGTAAGCGGCAAGCCTCTGGATCATCTACATCCATGCCACTGTCCCTCTTTTAGCATGAGAAATTCCTAAGGAAAGATAGCATTGCTCTACACTGAGTTAAAGTCTTCTCCTTCAGGTTAAAATCCCCTATAAAGGAAATTATGGCATTGCCGGATTCACACGTCCCAGTTAAAGTAATTCTCCTTTATAAACAGTTGTGACATACAACCCCCCCTTTAGAGATGACAAATTCTCTCTAAAGTCAACACCCTTTTACCTTCACATCTTGGGCTTTGAACAAGATACAACTACCTTTAGCTTCACGTCTTGGGCTTTGAGCAAGACACCAAAACACCATTTCCTCCCGTAGAATAGGAGAAACTACGATCGCTCTGATTTCCCTGTTTCGGTAAAACGGGAATACGTAGGCATAAGATTGAAAGAAAAATCTTAGCAAGCACACTAAACAAAAAACCAAAATCCGATACTTTCATATATCCGTCCTAACATATTAACATCCCACCAATTAACCGAACACCACTTTTAAAAAAAATACACCCAATAGAGACCCCGAATCTTTGTAGCATCTGTAAACCAACAGTTTTGACTGTTTAACCTCAGTTTGCAAGCAGGGTTAATTTGAGACATCTATTTCCCTTCCTTCATCAGCTTTAATAGGATAAAAAATGAATCGAGCTGTAGATACCAAAGAGCGGTAGTTCTTCGCAACCACATCCAAAAATCGCTCGCTACAGAAAAATGGCGACTCTGTTGGGGACGTGTCATTAGGATCTATCTCACCTTTGTAGCGAGATCTTGTTCTCTTCCCATCTATTAGGTGGAAAACTTTAAGAGGGGCGCCCACCGTGAGGCTCTTCTAACCTTTTTTCTCTTCTCTTGTGTGAAAACCACAGATTGGGGCTTCCGCCGGGGAACCCATTTTCTGTCAGGAACATAGGATTCATAGCTTTAAAGGTCTAGGATGATTAGGACAAATATATATACTGCTTTTCCTAATTGATATATGTGTTTATTTTTCTGCTAATGGGAATGCGTGTGATGCCGCATGTGGAAAGATTGAGTATACACTTAAGATAGGTGATGGCGACGAGGTCGACCATCAACCTCAGTGGAGGCTTCCCAATGCAACTCATTCCCTCTCACAGGCAATGGGTCGATTGTGATGTCTGAGAAGCTGAGGAGAAAATTAGTGGCGCAGAGGCTATCGAAAATAGTTGTCATGCGATGCCACCCTTTTCTGAGGACTCTTCAAAAAACATCACCTAGCACGGTTCCCGGCCCGCTGGTGTTTTCTTGACAAGAGTTGATGATGATGAGAGACAGGTACAAAAGTCACTAGTAAACCTTTGGGATGGGTAGAGCCTTGACTCCATGACAACGACCCTTTGACCCCATGTTTTTTCTATGTTTTTGTGTGCTGCATTCATGCATTCATTTAAAAGACATTAAAACAAAAAAAAAGTTCTCTTCTAGTCTCTCTGTTTTTCCAAATTAAACTAAGACTGTGATTGCAAATATTAGAGAAAAGGATTATGCTAATGGATTTCGGTTGAAGGATAACTCATACGTACACCTTCAAGGTTCCAAAACTAAAGGATTTTAGAGGTTTGGCGAGAATGATCACAAACCAAGAGGCCTTCAGAGCCAAATACGGAGGTCTGCTACCTCTGTTAAGGGTCCATGTGATTGAGGGAATCATGGACGCGCTCGTTCAATTCTACGATCCGGTTTATCACTGCTTTACATTCCCGGATTACCAGCTAGCACTAATGCTGGAGGAATATTCTCACCTGATCGATTTACATATCACTAATCGAGCTCCATTTTCTGGACTGGAAGAAATTCCAAAGGATCAGACCATTGCAAGAGCAATTCATTTGGATGAGTCTGAGGTCAGGACTCACATGACTACCAAGGGTGGCATACAAGGTTTTCCAGCCCAGTTCTTGACAAAGAAAGCCTTGTACTTCGCTAGTATAGGGAACGGGACTGCTTTTGAAAGCATCTTTGTTTTACTCACCTACAGATTATTTTTGTTGCCCAACATTAATGACTTCGTCGATATCAACGCCATTAAGGTTTTTCTCATTGGAAACCCTGTACCAACTTTGCTTACGGATGCGTATCATTCTGTACACTTAGGAAATTTGTACAGTGGAAGGGAAATCACACGTTGTGTACCTTTGCTTTACAAATGGTTTATCTCCTATTTACCTAAGTCTGCTGCTTTTTGGGGTCATAAGAGTGCCTTGCGCTGGTCGCAGAAGATCATGTCTCTTACCAACTCTGACATAGATTTGTGTAATAGGATTTATGATGGAATCAGGATCATTGACCGTTGTGGGAACTTCCCCAACGTACCCCTTATAGGAACTAAGGGAGGAATCAAATATCATCCGGTATTGGTTCTTCGTCAATTTGGATACCCAATGAGGCATGTCCCGCGTAATGCTCATCTGGAAGATCTTTTCTTCAAGGAAGGAGAAAATGACAGAGCACTAAAGACGGAAATAGTGCACGCTTGGAAACACGTTCATAAGAAAGGACGGGAGTCTCTAGGAAAACCGGACTGTGTCTGGTGGAGCCTTATCTCCACTGGGTACAAACTAGAGCTCTCAATGCGTTATCCTCGTTACGAAATTCTTCCGCCGAGGGAATCTGTCATGTACTTCATGACGGAAACTAAAAAGTTTCAAGTTACTCTCAACAAAGTTCAATGGGAGAGGAGGTCTTGGACGAACAAGTACCGTACCCTCAATGTAGAGTGCATCAAAATACAACAACTACTAAAAGATAAGGACGCTCTGATTGAAATTTTGGAGCAACATGCTGTAGAGAGTCAGGATGACCAAAGGAATTTGCTCGCTCCTTTCACTTGGCAAAGGAATGACAACCCGACAACGGCTCCAGAGCCCCGGTCAAAGAAAAGGAAGATACCAGAATCAGCACCCGAGTTTTCTCGGGACCCCTTAGTTTAGGTTTCTGTTTCTGTACTTTGTAATCTATTGTATTTCCATTTTTGTAATCCTTTGAATTTCAATAAAAAGGGGTTTCCCCACCGTTTGATATTTGCAATCTAATTGTCGAAGTTTATTTTGATTAAACCAAAAAATAATTAATATAATCATTGCATTCATCATTCTCACATCGCGTATTCTTCTTACCTACGAATCTCACGTTTGTGTCTCGGTTCTAGAGTCAAACTGTCTCATTCGTATAATACTCAGGCTAATCGTCAGAAAAAGATGGATGATCTTGAGGAAGAAAACAGTGAGTTGAAAGAAGAGATCGACGCTCTGAGAGAGGATATGAGAAAGCTTCTTAACGACATGCAAGCCATGGCAGAAGCTCAGCTACAAAGAACTGTGATCTCAGAGATCACCTCAATGCCCATAGTGGAGAAGTATGATCCTAGGTATCAAATGCTGAAAGATCGTCCTTGGGGCATGCCTGTTAACTATATCCCGGAAGGATATGTTCCGCCGATCACTGAAGATCAGGGAATCATAACAGAAGCCGCTGGGCCTGAAGGTTATAAACTTCGGGAAAGCGAAGATGCCAGGGGCATACTGAAGACTCTTGAAGGTTACAAACTTCAAGAAACGCCAAGATTTACTGCCGTAGTCACGGTACCACCCCCTGTGGTGCACACTGTCCCGGAAGGACAGATTCCACAAATACCTTATGGTAAAAAGGACACTATGTTTGACCAAATAGATGAATTTCAGGAAGAGTTCTTGGAAATGCAGAAGGAACTGCAAGCCATTCGCGGTCAGGATCTATTTGGAAAGGATGCCGCAGACCTCTGCTTGGTCCCCAATGTGAAAGTCCCGCACAAGTTCCAAGTGCCCGACTTTGAAAAGTACAAGGGTAACTCTTGCCCTCAAAGTCACTTGGTGATGTACGCTCGGCAAATGTCAGCTCAGACTGAGAATCAGGACCTGCTGATTCACTACTTTCAGGATAGTTTAACCGGTGTCGCATTAAAATGGTACATGGGTTTAAACCGTACTACGATTAGTACATTCAGAGATCTTGGTACTGACTTCATCCAACAATACAAATACAATTTGGACATGGCACCAGACAGAGATCAACTCAGATCAATGTCACAAAAGGACAAGGAAACCTTTAAGGAGTACGCTCAGAGATGGCGTGAAATTTCCGCTCAAATTTGTCCACCTCTTGAGGAAACAGATATGACAAAGATCTTCTTAAAGACCTTAAGCTCATTTTATTACGACATAATGGTTGCCAGTGCGCCTAGTGACTTCACCGAGATGGTGGGCATGGGAGTTCGTCTTGAGGAAGCCGTCCGAGAAGGACGTTTGGCAAAAAACGCTGGATCATCGAGTAGTACAAAACGATAGGGTAGCGCTCTCCATAAGAAAAAAGAGCAAGATATTGGGAATATCTCTCTCGGAAAGCAAAGGCGACGTTATCAACCAGTAGCAGCTGTAACTCCTGCTATCGGCCCTGCGCCTATTCCTACGTATCAACCTCAGGTTGTGCAGAGCCAACCTAATCAGTAAAGGACACAACAGCCTCTTCAGTAGGCTCGTCCTCCATATAACAACAACCGTACAACACGACCATCAGGGTTTGATCCTATACCCATGTTGTACGCAGAACTATTTTCGTTACTACTGGCTAAGGGGCACATTCAGACTAAGTCTCCTCTTACAGTACCGGAAAATCCGCCTCTTTGGTTTAAGGTAGATCAGACATGCCCTTATCATCAAGGAGGATCAGGGCATAACATAGAGAACTGTCTCAATTTGAAATCTGACGTGCAAAAGCTTGTTAGGAGCAGGCTCTTATCTTTCAAAGATACGAATCCCCATGTTCTCACAGACCCGCTGCCTCAACATGAGAAAGCTGCAGTCAACTTGATTGAGAAGGAATTTAACAACGTCTATCAAATTCACGATGTACTCTTATTGAGGACCAATTTGGTCAAGATGCATTGTAGACAGAGTGGATATGGCCATGTGCCACCTCATAATTATCATCGATGTGATGTCTGCTCTAAAAATAATCAAGGATGTTCTGTATTGCAAGCAGCTCTACAAGAACAGATGGATCTCAGATGGATCCAAGAGCACCGAGTTCGTGGAGTTAACATGGTCTATACGAACTCCAATGTCATTCAGAACCACGATATATGTGCAATGAATGTCAACTTTGTGGCAATGCACTCAAGGCAAAGCCAGTATCATAATCTGCCACGACACGATTATAGTTCCTGTCTGACTTGCTCGGTAAACAAACAAGGATGCTCTTTCATACAAGAGGCCCTCCAGCGTCAGATGGATCTTGGATGGATCCAAGACTACCATGATAGGAACCCTTATCAGATCAACATGGTTCAGATCTTCGATATTCGCGTGATGAATACCAACTTGGTAGAATTGCATGCTAAGCAGGTCCGACTCGGATTCTTAATATCACACGACTATCAAAGCTGTAAAGCAGGTTACGAAAACGATCGAGGTTGTACCCTTGTCCAGGAGGCACTTCAGCACTTGTTAAATCACTGGTGGATGCCAATCTATATGGATGAAGATACTCAGCAGATTAGTATCAATAACAGGAACCCCACTCGGCGTCAAAGTCAGGATGTCCGATCTGTGGAGGCTAACCTAGTGAGGTTACATTGTATTCAAAGTGGGCGTGGATAGGTGCCACCACACAACTATGACCGTTGTAGTGTCTGTTCGGAAAGTAACCAAGGGTGTTACCTTGTGAGAGCAGCTCTTCAGGGTCAGGTGGATCGTGGAGAGATTCGCCCATATCCGGGTTCCAGACCCATCAACTGGACGCCGAACTACCTTGCCAATCAAGTCGAGGATGCTGTCACAATCTCTGGTCGTTACCAGACCAGGGATGTTTTTGCCATCATCCCTCTACTTGACGAATCTAGAATTCCCAACCAGGAACGGATCGAGATTACTTATGATGGTCAGAAAAATCAGAAGGTTCCCATAGTCATCTATCTACCGGGACCACTGCCGTATGAATCAACTAAGGCTATCCCTTACAAATACGGTGCAACGATAGTTGAAAATGGAAAGGAAATTCCATTACCCTCCGTCGTGAATATTGCAGACATCAGTCGTGTAACACGGAGCGGTCGAATCTTCAACCGAGGAGTTGGAGAACCTAACAAGGAAAAGGAACTTCAGACAGAAGCTCCTGATCCATCAGTAGGTCAATCCAGTAATCCCGACCTTTCGAAAAATAATGATGAGATACTGAAGCTCATCCAAAGGAGTGAATATAACATTGTTGATCAGCTGTTACAGACTCCTTCAAAGATCTCGGTGTTATCACTGTTACTCAGTTCAGAAGCCCACAGGGAGGCTCTACAGAAAGTCTTGGAGCAAGCCTTTGTGGAACAGGACGTAACAATCAGACAGTTCGATAGCATTGCCGCTAATATCACTTCCTTCAATAATTTGGGATTTAGTGATGAGGAATTACCCGAAGAGGGTCGCCGTCATAACATGGCACTCAATATTACAGTTAACTGCCAGGACGATGCTTTAGCCAGCGTACTGGTAGACACAGGGTCAACCCTGAATGTTATGCCGAAGTCCACTTTGACGCAATTATCATTCAAAGGCCCTCCGATGAGAATCAGCGAGGTCGTCGTCAAAGCGTTCGACGGATCCAAAAAACAGTTATCGGCGAAGTTGATCTTCCCATAACTATCGGTCCTCACACTTTCCAAGTCACTTTCCAGGTCATGGACATCCGGGCAACATACAGTTGTTTATTAGGAAGACCTTGGATACATCAGGCTGGAGCGGTCACTTCGACCCTCCACCAAAAGCTAAAGTTCATTCAGAACGATCAACTTGTCACAGTCTGTGGAGAACAGGCCTTGCTCGTGAGTAACTTATCATCATCTACTTGTGTAGAACCCGAGGAGGTTATTGGGACGCAGTTCCAAGCACTGTCGGTGGGCAAGGACAATCAATCCCAAGGAGGAACCTCGATTTCCTCATACAAATATGCTATTAAAGCGGTCGAGAGTACCGATACAATCGGATGGGGACAGCTTGTCATTCCTATTGACAATAAAACAAAGAAGGGTCTTGGTTTTTCTACAACCTGTACCCAGACAGCTGCCAGCGATGGAAGTCTTCATCCCATTCAGAACTTCTTCCACAGTGGAGGTTTTCTTCACCCAGTCCCTCAAGCAGTCCATGCTATCAATAAGGAAGATCCCTCTGACACGGAGGAAGAGTGGAAGTCCTATCTTAACAAGGACGGTTATATGTCTCAGGACGAAACGCAAACTCCTTTTTGCTTTCCTACAGAGAGTCCGAGATTTATACTCAGGTCAGACATCGAAATGATATACGGGGATTGTGATCCGGAAGGATGCTGTGCTCCGCCAAATTCATTAGAGGAAGACACTCCGATGAAAGACAATTTTGACTACAACTACTATGGCCCAATGGATGGCCTGCTAATGTGGCAGCCTTACCCAGGAGACTTGGAGCCAGAAAGTCAGCCGAGTAATGAAACTCAGCTGACCGTCATTGAATAGAATACCTGTGTCCCCACCATGTCATGGGATCAACACTCAGGTCATTCAAAAACTACTCAACATGACGATGAATTTGCAACGTTTGCAGGACTTGAATTCATCAACTATGCTTTTCCCGAGGTCAACGTCATCGAGAGAGATGACCCCTCCAGTTCCAAAGAAGTGTGGGACACCCTGGGACAACCAAGTGGAAAATACGACTATATGGTCAAGTACACCACTCCCGAAAGCTTTCGTATCAGGCTCGAAGATATCCAGCCAATTGGATGGGGAGATACAGCTAAGAGCACCAATGCTATGTAAAATACAACTGAGGAATCCTCCTACGATAATTCTGCCTGGGAGACAGATTCCAATGATCCTGCTCCACCAGAAATCAGCGTTATTTCTGAAGACAAATCAAGGAAGGTACCAGACTTTGTGATTCACCGAGGAGTTCGCCGCCAATGGGTTGCCGTCGAACTTCCGAAGATCGTTCATCAGTCAAAGTAATTGCCTCTTTAACCTTTCACCCTGCCCAGGTGAAACAGATATTTTGATAGGGCTCGCTTTCTATAAATTTCCCTCTTTGCTTTGCCCAAAGCGACAGAGTTTTGTTTTATAGGGCTGTAGTTTCAAGAATCGACTTGTTCATTAATAAAATAATGTTGTTTTGTAATTTCCGCATTAATTGCTGTTTTCTCTTTTTGCTTTTTTAGAAAATGGTAACCCTAAAAAACAATTAAAAATAAAAACAAGCAGTAAAATAAATACACTGCACACACTTTTGCATTCTCTCTATCTCTTCTAAACACGAATTATCACGTCATGCAGATTGCTTATTTTAAACCCAGTTGAAACATACGATCTGATGCCTTCTCCCGACTTTGAGTTCCCGGTATTTGGGGCTGAAGAAGAAGTTGACAACAAAATTCCAGAAGAGATCTCCCGACTACTCAGACAGGAGGAAAGGTCCATTGAACCTCACAAAGAGCCATTGGAAACGATCAATATGGGTTCGGAAAAAGAGAGAAAAGAAATCAGGATTGGGGCACTACTCAGTCCAACTGCCAGAGAGGGTTTGATAAAGCTTCTCAAAGAATTCCCCGATGTATTCGCTTGGTCCTATCAGGATATGCCAGGGTTGGATACCAGCATCGTGGAACATCACTTACCGTTAAGATCGGAATGTCCGCCAGTAAAGCAAAGGTTGAGACGGACTCATCCGGACATGGCCATCAAAATCAAAGAGGAGGTACAGAAACAGATCGACGCAGGTTTCCTCGCTACATCTGAATATCCTCAATGGTTAGCCAACATCTTACCCATTCCCAAAAAGGATGGAAAGGTCAGAATGTGTGTTGATTACAGGGATCTGAACAAGGCAAGTCCAAAGGACGACTTTCCTTTACCACACATTGACATGCTGGTACACAGCACAACAAAGTTCAAAATTTTCTCCTTCATGGATGGATTCTCGAGCTATAACCAGATCAAAATGGCACCGAAAGACATGGAGAAAACTTCGTTCATTACCCCATGGGGTACCTTTTGTTACAAGGTGATGCCATTCGGTTTGAAGAACGCCGGGGCAACCTATCAAAGGGCCATGACTACTCTTTTTCATGACATGATACACAAGGAAATAGAGGTATATGTCGATGACATGATTGCAAAATCTAAGACAGAAGAGGAGCATGTGACCCACCTGTCGAAACTATTCGAGCGTTTGAGGAAGTATAAACTCCGCTTGAATCCCAACAAGTGCACCTTCGGTGTCTGTTTAGGGAAACTCTTAGGGTTCATCGTCAGCCAGAAAGGGATTGAGGTCGATCCTAACAAGGTCAAGGCCATTCGAGAAATGCCTTCTTCGAAAACTAAAAAACAAGTCAGAGGATTCTTGGGACGTTTGAACTACATCTCCAGGTTCATATTCCTTATGACCGCCACATGTGCGCCGATTTTCAAATTACTCAAAAAAGAACCAGGATTGCGTTTGGTCAGAAGATTACCAAACCGCCTTCGAAAGTATTAAGGAATACCTGTTGAATCCACCGATTCTATCACCTCCAGTGGAAGGAAGACCACTGATCATTTACCTCACAGTCCTAGAGGACTCAATGGGATGTGTACTTGGCCAACAAGACGAAACCAAACGGAAAGAGTCTGCCATTTACTATCTAAGCAAGAAATTCACGGACTGTGAAACTCGGTACACGATGCTCGAGAAAACTTGCTGTGCTTTGGCTTGGGCAGCCAAACGTCTTCGCCAATACATGATTCGTCATACTACTTGGTTGGTTTCCGAGATGGATCCAATCAAGTATGTCTTTGAAAAACCTACTCTCACGGGAAGAATTGCCCGTTGGCAGATGTTGTTATCAGAATATGACATAGAGTACCACGCTCGAAAAGCCGTTAAAGGAAGTATTTTAGCCGATCACTTGGCTCATCAACCAATTGACGATCAAGAATCAACCGGGTTTGACTTCCTAGACGAAGATGTCATGTATCTAAAAATGAAAGATTGCGATGAACCGTTACTCAGTGAAGGGCCAGAACCAGGTTCCCAATGGGGACATATCTTTGACGGAGCAGTTAATCATTATGGAAACGAAATTGGGGCAATCATTGTTACCCCTCAGGGTACCCACATTCCTTTCACTGCCAGACTTACGTTCAAATGTACGAACAACGAGGCCGAATACGAAGCTTGTATTATGGGTCTCGAAGAAGCGATTGATTTAAGGATCAAAAACTTGGACGTATACGGCGATTCAGCCTTGGTTATCAATCAGATAAAAGGAGATTGGAATACATACCAATCAGGACTGATTCCTTACAATGACTATGCAAGAAGGTTGTTACCCTTCTTTAACAGAGTCGAGTTTCATCACGTCCCTCGTAGAGAAAATCACATGGCTGATGCATTAGCCACTCTCTCTTCTATGATTAGTGTAGGTCAATGGAACGACCTACTTAAGATCGACATAACGCACCTAGAAAGGCCCGCTTACATCTTCACGATTGAAGCAGTCAAAGATGACAAACCTTGGTATCACGATATCAAATGCTTCCTTCAGAAACAAGAGTACCCATCTGGGGCACTCAGAAAAGACAGGAAAACCCTCAGAAGATTGGCTGGAAGCTTCTTCCTGAGCGGTGACACTCTTTATAAGAGGAATTTTGACTTGGTCTTGCTCCGATGCGTAGACAGACCAGAAGCAGACATGCTTATGAAAGAAATTCATGAAGGATCCTTTGGCACTCATGCCAACGGACACACAATGGCGAGAAGAATTCTGAGAGCAGGGTATTACTGGTTGACCATGGAATCCGACTGCTACAAGTACATGAAGAGGTGTCACAAGTGTCAGATATACTCCGACAAAATTCATGTACCGCCATCACATCTCAAAGTTCTCTCTTCCCCGTGGCCTTTTTCCATATGGGGAATCGACATGATTGGCTTGATTGAACCTAAGGCTTCAAATGGACATCGGTTCATCCTGGTAGCCATTGACTATTTCACCAAGTGGGTCGAAGCAGCGTCATACGCTAATGTAACCCGACAAGTGGTGGTCCGATTTATCAAAAACAATATCATCTGCCGTTATGGTGTTCCGAGCCAGATCATTACAGATAATGGATCTAACTTGAACAACAAGATGATGAAAGAGTTGTGTGCTGAGTTCAAGATCGAACACCATAACTCATCTCCCTACCGACCCAAGATGAACGGAGCGGTAGAAGCGGCTAACAAGAACATCAAGAGGATTGTTCAGAAGATGGTTGTAACCTACAAAGATTGGCACGAAATGCTACCCTTTGCTCTTCACGGTTATCGAACATCTGTTCGCACTTCAGCAGGGGAAACCCCTTTCTCTCTAGTATATGGCATGGAGGAAGTTCTCCCCATAGAAGTAGAGATTCCATCAATCCGGGTATTGATGGAAGCTAAGCTTTCAGAAGCTGAATGGTGTCAAAGTCGACACGACGAATTAAACCTGATCGAAGAGAAGCGAATCACGGCACTATGCCACGGTCAGTTGTATCAGCAGAGAATGAAGAAGGTGTTCGACAAAAAGGTCCGACCTCGCGTCTTCAGAAAAGGAGACCTCGTGCTCAAGAAGATACAATCATTTCTCACTGACTCTCGGGGCAAATGGACCCCAAATTATGATGGCCCCTATGTGGTCACGAAAGCTTTCTCAGGCGGTGCCTTGAGACTTTCAACCATGGACGGAGGGAATTTGCCTACCCCACGAATGTTGATGTAGTCAAGAAATACTTTGCCTAAACTAAAAAAAAAACGTCTCGGTGGATTGAAAACCCGAAAGGGCGGTCCAGGCAAAAGTTAGAGACATGAAAAAAAATCATCCCGGTGGATTGGAAATCTCAAAGTACAATCCAGGCAAAAATTAGGGATAATGGCAAGTAACTATGTTCAACAGAGGAAAGTCCCTCAGCAGCAGTTACATCATCCATCAGTGGAAAACTCCAGTCAAGGTCATCTTCGACAGAAGCTCAGGATGCCCGAAATTCAAAGTTGGTAGAACGATAGTGGTCGTTATGTTTCAACGTAGCCCTTTTCCCTGTAAATTACCATTTTCAAACTTTGTATATACTCTTTGGAATCACGCATTTGGCTGATCTCCATCTTATCAATAAAATTTGAGCCCTTGTGCTTTTGTTTGTAATGCTTATTTGTTTTAGCTTTACAGAATGGCGTTTTAACATGATTAGCGATTCTTGAAATGAAACAAAAATGAATTTACTTGTTAAAACTTTTTCTACTTTTAAATTAAATATGGCAATTGCTTTTGACTGTTGAACATCGAAAGAACGTCGATTGCGTCTCCAAAGGCGTTTGAATTTCAAAGTGCAGAATCAAAGTACTCCTTCTAGGCTAGTACGCCTGAACGAAGGATCAACTGTATGAGATGCGGCTTTCCCATCTGATACCCTCGGCCGAGTTCTTATCTCCTAAGCCCAATCAACGGTATTCCCCGCAGGGACTATCTCTCCTAAGCAAGGTATAATTGCTACTTTTTCGACCAACGGTACTTCTTCGCCCCGCGATGGCCGAGTATCCAGTCGTGTTCATCTACTAGTCTGTATGTCGCGTCAGTTTTGTCAGCGTATACATACATACATGCATCATGCATTTGATTTGCATTCATATTCATATTGCATCACTATCACTCTCGTTGGTCTTATCCCCTAGTGATAACAGTCCTCTCAATCAAGTTGTCAGTTCTTTCCTCGTCAGGAAATGTTGCGTCTGCACTACCTCTCTCCTCCAGTGTATCTCTGGATTAGAGTCGGCACTCAACCACTTTGATAACTTGAACCTCTGAAAAGCCAAAGAAGCTTTCTACAAATGTCACTCTTCGCCATTGAAGATGATATCCTTGCTTTCCCGGATTAAATAAAAATCCCCAAAGAAAGCCTCCTAAGCAGAGATTTGGCAGTACAGCTGCCTTTCTCTGAAAGACCGCTGATGAAAAGGTCATCGGCACCTCAAAATTGGAGCCCATCATATGGCATTTCTCCGGGAAGATCCCGAGAAAAATATGATGTAAGACCCCAAGCGGAAGCAGTCTCTCAAGAGACTCATTTTCCCCAGATAGAGTCGACAAATGGTGTCTCCAACAGAGAAGTTTGTGCACCTCTACAACTCAGACGACTGGATTCCCCAGCAAGTCTGACGTCACTTTTTCCACTCAAATGGCATCTCCCCAGGAAAATCCGGCGAGAAGTTTAAAGAAAACCGCTACAAATAGCGTCCCTTGTTAATAAAGTTTATTGACGGAAGAAACTGAGACCAGTTCCTTGGTAAGAAACCAGGATTGAGGGGAAGTTTATTTCAGCAACTTAGACCAGTTCCTTGGTAGGAAACCAGGATCGAGGGGAAGTTGACAAAATAAACTAAGACCAGTTCCTTGGTAGGAAACCAGGATCGAGGGGAGGTTTATTTCAAAAGAAAACTGAGACCAGCTCCTTGGCTGAAGACCAGGATCGAGGGGAAGTTTACCTTTTCTAAGCATCATCGCTTAGCTAAAGAAGATGAATGCGTAAGCTACCATTCATAACCACCATCAAAATTTCGGGTATTCTGATATTTAATTCTCTTGCAGCCCGAATGCCCGAATACCTTCGTCATTCACACATTCGGGTCCAAGAAGATTAAATAGGGGCATCTGTCATACCCCAAATTTTGACCACTAAGATTTCCCATCATTGTGCAAATCATCCTCACAATATGGATGAATCATCATGCCTCATCAAATGCCTCAAGGGTTGTTGAGCATTCACTACAATCAAAATTAGGGTTTTAAGCCCTCTCAGAGCCTTAGACAAAGGATCAATCAAGGAATGACATGATATTTAACTTGTCTACACTCTCAAACATATCCAAAGGATCAAAAAGGACTCTCACTTCAAGGATTAAGCACAAGGATGCTCCCTTCTAGGTGGATCAAGTCTCAAAGATCGACAGTGTCACCAAATTAGGGTTTTGGTCGACCTGGGCCTCCAGATGAAATTTTTTAATCTGGGCACAAGCCAATGATCCAAAACATAACCTAATATACTCCATAGAACCTCATGGACCCAAGCATCAAGTCAATTTGACCTCAGGGGATGCATACATCAAAAATCAGGAATTAGGGTTTCTTGACCTAATTCACCCCTAAGTTGACTTTTGGGACAAATCATGATCCAAGACCTCAAGAGAGGATTTGAGGGTCTCCAATAGGCCATATTGATCCATTTGGAACAATGGATTGATCCAAGAAGCTTGAGCAACAAGTTTCAATTTCATCTGCACCACAATTAGGGTTTCGCGAGGAAAGTCAACTGTAACTTTGACTTTTGACCAGGAAATGCTCCCAAACCCTAAGACATGATTCAATATACCCTATGACACCCATGGAACATGTCCATCAAGTTTGATTCAGGTCAAGGACATGATTTCCTGAAGAATTGCACAATTTGGAATTCATCTGATAAAAAGTCAACTGTGCACAAAAGTCAACTTTGACTTTTTGAGATTTTTCACCAAAATGGATTTTTAACCATAAAATGATGTTAATGTATGATTTGAATCATCATTCATCAAGAAAAATCAAAGAAAGTGGGATAACTTGTAAAAGGGGTAACCATAAAAACTTAGAAAAATTTCTAAGTTATGGAAAAAGTGACACTAATGTGCCAACGTTGGAGGACCATAACTCCTAAACCACAAGGCCATTGTTCCCCATTCAAAGCTTGATTTGTAGATCACATTGCCCTCTACAAAAGCTTCATACTGACCTATGTCCAAATTCCTCAAGGATTTTGAGTTATGGAGTGATCAAAATCAAGAAAAGTCACTTTGTTCCAACACTTAGTGAAAATTTCACTAAGTCAGAATCTGCCTTTACTTTTTTCCAAATGTAGGTGGATTTTTCACTTGGATTCAAAATATATCAAAACCAAATATGATCAAACAGTTGTTGTATCATATAAGGGCTTTCCAAAATGGCCAAGAACATCACCAAATTCAATTTGAGCTTTGAGATATGGTAGTGACAAGATGCCTTGCTGAAATCTGCCAAGGCAAGGCAGATTTTTGTACTTTTGGTCGTTTTGCCAAAACCAGCCAATTCCAAGCCTTGTCAACACTTTGGACACATCTGAGGATTGAATCTAAAGGGGACAATCACTGAGCCAAGCCTCCAAAGTCTTTGGAACAAGAAATAACATGTTGAACCTAGAATTGCCAAAATAGGGACAAGACTCCAATTTTGGATTGGAGCATTCAATGGAAGCATCAAGGTGGCATGGACTGAGCCATTCTCAACTGAATTCAGTCAAGACTTATCCAAGACCAAGGGAACCAGTAGCCTGTGCCCTAACCTCTAGTCAATGGCTAGAGGAGACTTGGATTTTCATTTGCCAACATTGGCCAAACCTACTCAGCAGTTGCCATTCACTATTCCTTGCAAAACAAACTTGTTCTACTATTAATAGAACTCAATTGTGATCAGTTTGAGTACACCAAATCCATTAAACAGATGCTTTCCTCAAAATCTCTTCTTTCACTCCAATTTTGCCTTCTAAGGCAAGTCACTATCAGGTTTTGAGTTTGAGAGCTTCTCCAATCAAACCAATCACACACATACCTATTATACATCACATATGAGCTGATCAAACACTTAAACAACAATTGGAACGCTGATTTCTTAGAATCACCAGTCAATTGCTCAAGCTTTTAACCATGTTGCAGTTGAGATGCCATGAAGTGATCCAGCCAATTTCAATCAAGTCCAAGCATTCAAACATACTCCATAGGGTGTAGGGAAGCTGTTCAGATCATCACAACTCATCTGTAACACCTCCAACACAAATCACGATCACCAGCTGCAAGTGGTAAGCATGAGCTCTTCTAACTCTATGATCCATGCAATTTTTGCTGCACAATAATTTGGCCATATGTTCATAATCATGCATTGAATGTTTCCCCTCAATTAATTGTATTGTTTGAATCGTGTATCAAAAATCCCAACCTTCATGCAGAATCTAGGGTTCTTGAGGATTGTTCATGATTTCTTGTTTTATGTTTAATTTAAATGAAATTAATTGTCATAGACATGATCGTAAGGTTGAAACGAGTTGGTTGGTACGTAGATTGCATGATATGATTAAGTATTCAGTGAGATAGGATAGAAATTTCAAATCTGAGAAACTCAGAACACGCGCGTGTTCTTGCCCTTGTTCTTGGCGCCATTTTCCAACATTTGAACCTTTGAATTTTGTGATTTTTATTTAATTGATTCAAAAATTAATTTCTCTCTGAGTTTTAATGATTTTGAGTTGATTATTTTTTTAATAATTCAAAAAAATGTTGAAATATTTTATTTCCCCAAAAAATCCCAAAAATATTATTTATTTCATATAATTGATATTTTTGCAAAGAATTAATATTTTAATTGTTTTTGACATTTAAAATATTTTTTCCCTATTGATTTTGAAAAGATTAATGACTTCTAATTATTTTGTAGGTCAATACTTGATTTTTGAAGCATTAATCCAAGATCATAATTTGTTTCCCACATGTTAAACAATTTTTGATCATTCTAATTGAATTTTTATTCAATTAAAATACATTTTGGAAAGAAATTAGGGTTTTTGATTAATTCAACCCTCACAAATCATTTTCAAAACTTTTGGGCCTCTATTAGAGTGTAAGACCCAACCCACTTGTACAGAAACAATTTTTGGGCCTCACTTATTGTATAAGTCCCTCTGTACATTTTTAAATTCAGCACGATCGTCGCCAGTTTAAAAATAAACCATCTGGGCCTCTCCTTGAGCTATAAGACCCATTCAAAACTTTTGGGCCTCTAATAGAGTGTAAGACCCAACCCCCTTTTAACCAAAACCAACTTTGGGCCTCAGATATTGTATAAGCCCCTTTGTGTTAAAAAAAAATCTCGGCGCGATCGCCATTTTAAACGAAAAAATCATCTGGGCCTACCCTCGTGTTATAAGCCCCACTCTTTTTCTTTAAACCTTTTGGGCCTCTTGAGAGAGTGTAAGACACATCCCTTTGTACACAAAAATAACTTTTGGGCCTCAGTCACTTGTATAAGTCCCTCTGTACAAATTTAACAGTGTGATCACTGGTAAAACCCTGGGCCTCTCCTTGAGCAGTAAGCCCCAAATATTTCTTTTTCAAAGCACTTTCTCCTTTGATTTTGAATATACTGTTGTTTTCAATCTGTCTTTGTTGAACAACTAACCAAACAGCATGGAAGCTCTACAACCGAGTAAGTGTTTATACGCTTTCATTTACCGCTTTCATATACATATAACTGTATTGTGGAGCTGTTTCGCTGTAAGTCTTCTTTCATAAACTCATATCAACTGTGTAATAATAGTATAGATATTTAGAGTTTCTCCGGCAACTACGTCTAGAACTAGGTAAAGCTGTTTTATTTATTCGTAGAAATAGACAGCTAGATCCCCAATAGGATCACCAGATAGAGTCTTCTCTTCGGCTGTCCTCATTAGGAATTGTCAAGAAACTCTACTCCCAGAGATGAATGTATTCTCCATGAATGGTATCTTTGAGTCTCTTCCAAATTCTTGAACTTTCCTAGCTTGATCTATTCCTTGTGAATAGCCTGTCTTGAATTTCTCGGGGCTTGGGGACCCACGGGCTTCTTAAAAGCATCGGCCTCCTCTTGGGCATCGTACAAGGACCCACGGGCTTCCTAAAAGCAACCCCGCCTCCTCTAGGGCTTAGTACAAGGACCCGCCAGCTTCTTAGAAGTATTCACAACCTTCTCTTAGGCTTTGTATAATGATCTCTTCCTCCGGGAATGATAGCCTCCTCTTGGGCTTCGTACAAGGACCCGTCGGCTTCTTAAAAGCTTCCAGCCTCCTCTTGGGATTCGTACAAATTGTCCCGACGACCTCCTAGGGGTATAGGAACAGAACTTAGTCATCTTCATAAAACAGTCCTTTCAAAGAGTCTACTACTGTTTCTCAAAGCATAGTAGAAAAGATGAAACTCTAGACTTGGACAGTCTAATTTCCTTGAGCCTCAAAGACATTCTCAAGTGACCCCTTCAAAAATAGGAAGGAAACCCGTAGACTCGGACAGTCTCAATACCCTTCGGATTACCCACTTCCTTAAAGAACAGGAAATGTCCCTGATCCTCGAATCAAATCCCTGAGGGCCAACATTACTCATATAAGAACTGATTTTCTCTTTAAATCAACATACTGGACCTGTCACTCAACTGAAACAGCGCCATAGCCTCCTCTTGGGCTTTCTACAAATGATTTTCCCCAGCGGAGTCAAACAACGTTTAGCCTCTCTCTCGGTCTTTGTACGAGACACATAAGAGACTCTCTCGTTGAGTCAATCACCCTTCCACCTCAATCTCGGGCTTTATACGAGATACAAAAAGGTTCTTATTAAGCCAAACAAATTTCCTCCTCCATCTCGGGCTTCGTACGAGATACAAAAACACTCTCTTGGTGAGTATAAATCACTCTCTTGTTGAGTCAAACCTTTTAGCCTCCATCTCGGGCTTCTTACGAGATACCATAGAGGACTCTCTTGTCGAGTCACTTCCCTTTTAGCCTCTCTCTCGGGCTTCGTACGAGACACATAAAAACTCCCTCTTATTGGGCACATAGCCTCCTCTTAGGCTTGGTATAAGAAAACCACTGGTTGATCCAATCAACCTTTTAGCATCAAAACTGTGCCTCGTTCACAGTAAACAAACATCAACAACTCCCTCCCCTTCATCTAATTGCTGTAAGCGGCAAGCCTCTAGATCATCTACATCCATGCCACTGTCCCTCTTTTAGCATGAGAAATTCCTAAGGAAAGATAGCATTGCTCTACACTAAGTTAAAGTCTTCTCCTTCAGGTTAAAATCCCCTACAAAGGAAATTATGGCATTGTCGGATTCACACATCCCAATTAAAGTAATTCTCCTTTATAAACAGTCGTGACATACAACCCCCCTCTTTAGAGATGGCAAATTCTCTCTAAAGTCAACACCCTTTTAGCTTCACATCTTGGGCTTTGAACAAGATACAACTACCTTTACCTTCACGTCTTGGGCTTTGAACAAGACACCAAAACACCATTTCCTCCCGTAGAATAGGAGGAACTACGATCGCTCTGATTTCCCTATTTCGGTAAAACGGGAATACGTAGGCATAAGATTGAAAGAAAAATCTTAGCGAGCACACTAAACAAAAAACCAAAATCCCATACTTTTATATATCCGTCCTAACATCTTAACATCCCACCAATTAACCGAACACCACTTTTAAAAAAAATACACCCAATAGAGACCCCGAATCTTTGTAGCATCTGTAAACCAACAGTTTTGACTGTTTAACCTCAGCTTGCAAGCAGAGTTAATTTGAGACATCTATTTACCTTCCTTCATCAGCTTTAATAGGATAAAAAATGAATGGAGCTGTAGATACCAAAGAGCGGTAGTGCTTCGCAACCACATCCAAAAATCGCTCGCTACACCTTGATCAGAAAGAGGCCTTTCTTCAGGACATGCTTCAGGGACCTAATTATTCGTTGCTGCGTAACCTCATGAAGGATACGAAGTATTAGAGTGAGAGGCATGGTCGTCTAGCCAGATTTGCTGAGCATGCATTGGAGGACTTACCTGGGTTATTAAGGGATGCATATGCTAATGCACTACCACACCAGTAAGGAAACAATTCCGTGTACGACACCGAAACAATTGTCCCCATGCGCATTTTGTAAATTTCCTCTTTTGGGAAAAAGTTGGAGAAATATCTCCCCATCTGTTGGCCACGAGTTTGGTTGATTTTAGCAAAGTTTGTGAGTGGGAATGATGTGGGGACCAGGGGGAATGAGGTAGTACAATAATCATGAGGTGTGCATAAAATTGGACTGGTTTTGGCATGGTGTGAACCTGATAATTCTGCAAGCTCAACATGGCCACTTTGCACTTGTTTAACTTGATGTGTGTTGGTTCTCATGCTACCAAATTGGTACCATTGGAAAGATCTCATGGCATAGAGCAACTTTGATGTTGGAACTATCTTGATAAAATACTTGTAGGCCAAGATAAATTGAGGCAAAGTCATGACATCACAACTGCCTCAAACTTTGAAAAAATTCTAAGTGTTTTGGTCTTTTTGCACAAGTTGAAACCTCTATTTTAGCTCCAATTTTTTTCCACTTGGAAATTGTTTTTGAACTCAAATCTTCCAGCATCATGTAGTATCAAATGTAAGCTTCAATTGCAGCCCTTGTTTGTCAATTTTGGTGCTCAAATGAATGAGATACAATCTTGCAAAGTTGACCAAACGAACATGATCTTTGACACTTAGAAAAAAATTCCAAATTCACCAATTTTACAATTTCTCTTGATTTTCATGATTTCCCTTGAAGTTACTCATCCAAATTCTTCAACCTCTTGAAATTTGACTTGAATGTCCATGGTTGACCAAAAACCCTAAAAGTCAAACTTTGACTTTGAGCACTTTGTTGACTTTTTGCAAATGAATCAATCCACTTCAAATATCGTCTTGAAGCAACTTGAATTACTTTGAGAATGCCAATAAGGTGTACAAAGAAACCTTGAATCATATCTCAAACCAAGGAATCAAGTTTTTGTCAAAAAGTCAACCTCAAGTTGACTTTGACCAAAACCCTAATCTTGAGCAATTTGTGAAAGAAACTTGCAATCCATCTTGAGCCAATTAAACAAATAATGAAGGAAATGATATTTTGAGATGCATTAAGAGAATAGGCTTGAGATATTGAGAACCATAAAAATCCTTGCTCAGAGTAAACCTTAGTTGAAACCATGATGAAACCCTAGTTTGATGCTTCTTGAGAAACCTTGAATAACTAATGAACTTGTGACTTGAGGAGATAATCAAGATGATAATGATTCAACTTCTCCTTAACTTGAGTGCATGAACTTGAGTGTGATAGCCAGATGAATCTCCTTTGAGATGGGGAAAACCCAAATCACAAGAAAACCTTTGATCCCATTTCTTAGGAACTCAATGAAATGCATGATTATGAATGTAATGACCTAGTGGATAATGCACATGAATGTGAAAATAAGCCAATCAGGGTTAGAGACAAGAGGGCAAATTTTGAGGTGCAACAGCTGCCCCTATTAAATCGTGGGGAGGTTTATTTCAAAAGAAAACTGAGACCAGCTCCTTAGCTGAAGACCAGGATCGAGGGTAAGTTTACCTTTTCTAAGCATCATCGCTTAGCTAAAGAAGATGAATGCGTAAGCTACCATTCATAACCACCATCAAAATTTTGGGTATTCTGATATTTAATCCTCTTGCACCCCGAATGCCCGAATACCTTCGTCATTCACACCTTCAGGTCCAAGAAGATTAAATAGGGGCATCTGTCATACCCCAAATTTTGACCACTAAGATTTCTCATCATTGTGCAAATCATCCTCGCAATATGGATGAACCATCATGCCTCATCAAATTCCTCAAGGGTTGTTGAGCATTCACTACAATCAAAATTAGGGTTTTAAGCCCTCTTAGAGCCTTAGACAAAGGATCAATCAAGGAATGACATGATCTTTAACTTGTATACACTCTCAAACATACACAAAGGATCAAAAGGACTCCCACTTCAAGGATTAAGCACAAGGCTGCTCCCTTCTAGGTGGATCAAGTCTCAAAGATCGACAGTGTCACCAAATTAGGGTTTTGGTCGAACAGAGCCTCCAGATGGAAATTTTTCATCTGTGCACAAGCCAATGATCCAAAACATAACCTAATATACTCCATGGAACCTCATGGACCCAAGCATCAAGTCAATTTGACCTTAGGGGATGCATACATAAAAAATCAGGAATTAGGGTTTCTTGACCTAATTCACCCCTAAGTTGACTTTTGGGACAAATCATGAGCCAAGACCTCAAGAAAGGATTTGAGGGTCTCCAATAGGCCATATTGATCCATTTGGAACAATGGATTGATCCAAGAAGCTTGAGCAACAAGTTTCAATTTCATATGCACCACAATTAGGGTTTCGCGAGGAAAGTCAACTGTAACTTTGACTTTTGAATAGGACATGCTCCCAAACCCTAATACATGATTCAATATACCCAATGACACCCATGGAACATGTCCATCACGTTCGATTTAGGTCAAGGACATGATTTCCTGAAGAATTGCACAGTTTGGAATTCATCTGATAAAAAGTCAACTGTGCACAAAAGTCAACTTTGACTTTTTGAGATTTTTCACCAAAATGGATTTTTAACCCTAAAATGATGTTAATGTATGATTTGAATCATCATTCATCAAGAAAAATCAAAGAAAGTGGGATAACTTGTAAAAGGGGTAACCATAAAAACTTAGAAAAATTTCTAAGTTATGGAAAAAGTGACACTAATGTGCCAACTTTGGAGGACCATAACTCCTAAACCACAATGCCATTGTTCCCCATTCAAAGCTTGATTTGTAGATCACATTGCCCTCTACAAAATCTTCATACTGACCTATGTCCAAATTCCTCAAGGATTTTGAGTTATGGAGTGATCAAAATCAAGAAAAGTCACTTTGTTCCAACACTTAGTGAAAATTTCACTAAGTCAGAATCTGCCTTTACTTTTTTCCAAATGTAGGGGGATTTTTCACTTGGATTCAAAAGATATCAAAACCAAATATGATCAAACAATTGTTGTATCATATAAGGGCTTTCCATAATGGCCAAGAACATCACAACATTTAATTTGAGCTTTGAGATATGGTAGTGGCAAGATGCCTTGCTGAAATCTGCCAAGGCAAGGCAGATTTTTGCACTTTTGGTCGATTTGCCAAAATCAGCCAATTCCAAGCCTTGTCATCACTTTGGACACATCTGAGGATTAAATCTAAAGGGGACAATCACTGAGCCAAGCCTCCAAAGTCTTTGGAACAAGAAATAGCATGTTGAACCTAGAATTGCCAAAATAGGGACAAGACTCCAATTTTGGATTGGAGCATTCAATGGAAACATCAAGGTGGCATGGACTGAGCCATTCTCAACTGAACTCAGTCAAGACTTATCCAAGACCAAGGGAACCAGCAGCCTGTGCCCTAACCATTAGTCAATGGCTAGAGGAGACTTGGATTTTCATTTGCCAACATTGGCCAAACCTACTCAGTAGTTGCCATTCACTATTCCTTGCAAAACAAACTTGCTCTACTATAAATAAAGCTTAATTGCGATTAGTTTGAGTAAACCAAAGCCATCAAATAGATGCTTTCCTCAAAATCTCTTCTTTCACTCCAATTTTGCCTTCTAAGGCAAGTCACTATCGGGTTTTGAGTTTGAGAGCTTTTCCAATCAAACCAATCACACACATACCTCTTATACATCACATATGAGCTGATCAAACACTTAAACAACAACTGGAACGCTGATTTCTCAGAATCACCAGTCAATTGCTCAAGGTTTTAACAAAGTTGCAGTTGAGATGCCATGAAGTGATCCAGCCAATTTCAATCAAGTCCAAGCATTCAAACACACTCCATAGGGTGTAGGGAAGCTGTTCAGATCATCACAACTCATCTGTAACACCTCCAACACAAATCACGATCACCAGCTGCAAGTGGTAAGCATGAGCTCTTCTAACTCTATGATCCATGCAATTTTTGCTGCACAATAATTTGGCCATATGTTCATAATCATGCATGGAATGTTTCCCCTCAATTAATTGCATTGTTTGAATCGTGTATCAAAAATTGCAGCCTTCATGCAGAATCTAGGGTTCTTGAGGATTGTTCATGATTTTTTGTTTTATGTTTAATTTAAATGAAATTAATTGTCATAGACATGATCGTGAGGTTGAAACGAGTTGATTGGTATGTAGATTGCATGATATGATTAAGTATTCAGTGAGATTGGATAGAAAATGCAAATCTGAGAAACTCAGAACACACGCGTGTTCTTGCCCTTGTTCTTGGCGCCATTTTCCAACATTTGAATCTTTGAATTTTGTGATTTTTATTTAATTGATTCAAAAATTAATTTCTCTCCGAGTTTTATTGATTTTTTGATTCTTTTTTTAATAATTCACAAAAATGTTGAAATATTTTATTTTCCAAAAAAATCCCAAAAATATTATATATTTCATATAATTGATATTTTTGCAAAGAATTAATATTTTAATTATTTTTGACATTTAAAATATTTTTTCCCTATTGATTTTGAAAAGATTAATGACTTCTAATTATTTTGTAGGTCAATACTTGATTTTTGAAGCATTAATCCAAGATCATAATTTGTTTCCCACATGTTAAACAATTTTTGATCATTTTAATTGAATTTTTATTCAATTAAAATATATTTTGTAAAGAAATTAGGGTTTTTGATTAATTTAACCCTCACAAATCATTTTCAAAACTTTTGGGCCTCTATTAGAGTGTAAGACCCAACCCACTTGTACAGAAACAATTTTTGGGCCTCACTTATTGTATAAGTCCCTCTATACATTTTTAAATTCGGCACGATCGTCGCCAGTTTAAAAATAAACCATCTGGGCCTCTCCTTGAGCTATAAGACCCATTCAAAACTTTTGGGCCTCTAATAGAGTGTAAGACCCAACCCCCTTTTAACCAAAACCATCTTTGGGTCTCAGATATTGTATAAGCCCCTTTGCGTTAAAAGAAAATCTCGGCGCGATCGCCATTTTAAACGAAAAAAATCGTCTGGGCCTACCCTCGTGTTATAAGCCCCACTCTTTTTCTTTAAACCTTTTGGGCCTCTTGAGAGAGTGTAAGACCCATCCCTTTGTACAGAAAAATAACTTTTGGGCCTCAGTCACTTGTATAAGTCCCTCTGTACAAATTTAACAGGGTGATCACTGGTAAAACCCTGGGCCTCTCCTTGAGCTGTAAGCCCCAAATCTTTCTTTTTCAAAGCACTTTCTCCTTTGATTTTGAATATACTGTTGTTTTCAATCTGTCTTTGTTGAACAACTAACCAAACAGCATGGAAGCTCTACAACCGAGTAAGTGTTTATACGTTTTCATTTACCGCTTTCATATACATATAACTGTATTGTGGGGTTGTTTCGCTGTAAGTCTTCTTTCATAAAATCATATCAACTGTGTAATAATAGTATAGATATTTAGAGTTTCCCCGGCAACTACGTCTAGAACTAGGTAAAGCCGTTTCGTTTATTCGTAGAAATAGACAGCTAGATCCCCAATAGGATCACCAGATACAGTCTTTTCTTCGGCTGTCCTCATTAGGAATTGTCAAGAAACTCTACTCCCAGAGATGAATATATTCTCCGTGAATGGCATCTTTGAGTTTCTTCCAAATTCTTGAACTTTCCTGGCTTGATCTATTCCTTGTGAATAGCCTGTCTTGAATTTCTCAGGGCTTGGGGACCCACGGGCTTCTTAAAAGCATCGGCCTCCTCTTGGGCATCGTACAAGGACCCACAGGCTTCCTAAAAGCAACCCCGCCTCCTCTTGGGCTTAGTACAAGGACCCGCCGGCTTCTTAGAAGTATTCACAGCCTTCTCTTAGGCTTCGTATAATGATCTCTTCCTCCGGGAATGATAGCCTCCTCTTGGGCTTCGTACAAGGACCCGTCAGCTTCTTAAAAGCTTCCAGCCTCCTCTTGGAATTCGTACAAATTGTCCCGACGACATCCTAGGCGTATAGGAATAGAACTTAGTCATCTTCATAGAACAGCGCCATAGTCTCCTCTTGGGCTTTGTACAAATGATTCTCCCCAGCGGAGTCAAACAACGTTTAGCCTCTCTCTCGGGCTTTGTACGAGACATATAAGAGACTCCCTCGTAGAGTCAATTACCCTTCCGCCTCAATCTCGGGCTTTATATGAGATACAAAAAGGTTCTTATTGAGCCAAACAAATTTTCTCCTCCATCTCGGGCTTCGTACGAGATACAAAAACACTCTCTTGGTGAGTATAAATCACTCTCTTGTTGAGTCAAACCTTTTAGCCTCCATCTCAGGCTTCTTACGAGATACCATAGAGGACTCTCTTGTCGAGTCACTTTCCTTTTAGCCTCTCTCTCGGGCTTCGTACGAGACACATAAAAACTCCCTCTTATTGGGCACATAGCCTCCTCTTAGGCTTGGTATAAGAAAACCACTGGTTGATCCAATCAACCTTTTAGCATCAAAATTGTGCCTCGTTCACAGTACACAAACATCAATAACTCCTTCCCCTTCATCTAATTGCTGTAAGCGGCAAGCCTCTGGATCATCTACATCCATGCCACTGTCCCTCTTTTAGCATGAGAAATTCCTAAGGAAAGATAACATTGCTCTACACTGAGTTAAAGTCTTCTCCTTCAGGTTAAAATCCCCTATAAAGGAAATTGTGGCATTGCCAGATTCACACATCCCGGTTAAAGTAATTCTCCTTTATAAACAATTGTGACATACAACCCCCCCTTTAGAGATGACAAATTCTCTCTAAAGTCAACACCCTTTTAGCTTCACATATTGGGCTTTGAACAAGATACAACTACCTTTAGCTTCACATCTTGGGCTTTGAACAAGACACCAAAACACCATTTCCTCCCCTAGAATAGGAGAAACTACGATCGCTCTGATTTCCCTGTTTCGATAAAACGGGAATACGTAGGCATAAGATTGAAAGAAAAATCTTAGCGAGCACACTAAACAAAAAACCAAAATCCCATACTTTCATATATCTGTCCTAACATCTTAACATCCCACCAATTAACCGAACACCACTTTTAAAAAAATACACCCAATAGAGACCCCCGAATCTTTGTCGCATCTGTAAACCAACAGTTTTGACTGTTTAACCTCAGCTTGCAAGCAGGGTTAATTTGAGACATCTATTTCCCTTCTTTCATCAGCTTTAATAGGATAAAAAATGAATCGAGCTGTATATACCAAAGAGCGGTAGTGCTTCGCAACCACATCCAAAAATCGCTCGCTACACCTGGATCAGAAAGAGGCCTTTCTTCAGGACATGCTTCAGGGACCTAATTATTCGTTGCTGCGTAACCTCATGAAGGATGCGAAGTATTGGAGTGAGAGGCATGGTCGTCTAGCCAGATTTACTGAGCATGCATTGGAGGACTTACCTGGGTTGTTAAGGGATGCATATGCTAATGCACTACCACACCAGTAAGGAAACAATTCCGTGTACGACACCGAAACAATTGTCCCCATGCGCATTTTGTAGATTTCCTCTTTTGGGAAAAAGTTGGAGAAATATCTCCCCATCTGTTGGCCACGAGTTTGGTTGATTTTAGCAAAGTTTATGAGTGGGAATGATGTGGGGACCAGGGGGAATGAGGTAGTACAATAATCATGAGGTGTGCATAAAATTGGACTGGTTTTGGCATGGTGTGAACCTGATAATTCTGCAAGCTCAACATGGCCACTTTGCACTTGTTTAACTTAATGTGTGTTGGTTCTCATGCTACCAAATTGGTACCATTGGAAAGATCTCATGGCATAGAGCAACTTTGATGTTGGAACTATCTTGATAAAATACTTGTAGGCCAAGATAAATTGAGGCAAAGTCATGACATCACAACTGCCTGAAACTTAGAAAAATTCTAAGTGTTTTGGTCTTTTTGCACAAGTTGAAACCTCCATTTTAGCTCCAATTTTATTCCACTTGGAAATTGTTTTTGAACTCAAATCTTCCAGCATCATGTAGTATCAAATGTAAGCTTCAATTGCAGCCCTTGTTTGTCAATTTTGGTTCTCAAATGAATGAGATACAATCTTGCAAAGTTGACCAAACGAACATGATCTTTGACACTTAGAAAAAATTCCAAATTCACCAATTTTACAATTTCTCTTGATTTTCATGATTTCCCTTGAAGTTACTCATCCAAATTCTTCAACCTCTTGAAATTTAACTTGAATGTCCATGGTTGACCAAAAACCCTAAAAGTCAAACTTTGACTTTGAGCACTTTGTTGACTTTTTGCAAATGAATCAATCCACTTCAAATATCGTCTTGAAGCAACTTGAATTACTTTGAGAATGCCAATAAGGTGTACAAAGAAACCTTGAATCATATCTCAAACCAAGGAATCAAGTTTTTGTCAAAAAGTCAACCTCAAGTTGACTTTGACCAAAACCCTAATCTTGAGCAATTTGTGAAAGAAACTTGCAATCCATCTTGAGCCAATTAAACAAATAATGAAGGAAATGATATTTTGAGATGCATTAAGAGAATAGGCTTGAGATATTGAGAACCATCAAAATCCTTGCTCAGAGTAAACCTTAGTTGAAACCATGATGAAACCCTAGTTTGATGCTTCTTGAGAAACCTTGAATAACTAATGAACTTGTGACTTAAGGAGATAATCAAGATGATAATGATTCAACTTCTCCTTAACTTGAGTGCATGAACTTGAGTGTGATAGCCAGATGAATCTCCTTTGAGATGGGGAAAACCCAAATCACAAGAAAACCTTTGATCCCATTTCTTAGGAACTCAATGAAATGCATGATTATGAATGTTATGACCTAGTGGATAATGCACATGAATGTGAAAATAAGCCAATCAGGGTTAGAGACAAGAGGGAAAATTTTGAGGTGCAACAACTGCCCCTATTAAATCCACTTAAACTTGAAGGTATGAAGAGCAGCAACTTTCAAACCTTTGAGGTAGAAGGGAATTGAATACCAAAAGAACCATAAAATTTGCACTCTGGGGATGAAAGAAAAATGTAGTGATATAGTAGCTTTTTAGTTTTCTGGTGAACAGGTTTACGATGAGTGGGTATAGTTAATCAAAGGTAACTGGTAATGGGGTAATGGTAACAATGCAAGGCAATATAAAAGAAAGGCGGGATCAGCGGATATACGATCCAAAGGAAGATAAAGAGAGGTAAAATCAACAGATCTACAACTCAATGGGGAAACCAAGGTAGTGAGATCAACAGATCTACAAACCAAAAGCTAGGATATAAGAAGTAGGATCAACAGATCTACAACCCTAAAGGATAAAGAGAAGTAAGATCAACGGATCTACGACTCTAAAGAAAAGATCAACGGATCTATGGAAAGGAAGTAGGATCAACGGATCTACGACCCAAAAGGTGGGAGAAGTAATATCAACGGATTTACGACTCCAAAGAAAAGATCAACAGATCTGTGGAAAGGAAGTGATATCAAAGGATCTACAACCCAAAATATGGAGAAAAGTAATATCAATGGATATACGACTCCAAATAAAAGATCAACGGATCTATGGAAAAGGAAGTGAGATCAACAGATCTACAACCCAAAAGATGGAGAGAAGTAATATCAACAGATATACGACTCCAAATAAAATATCAATGGATCTATGAAAAGAAAGTAGGATCAACGGATCTAGGACCAAAAAATGGAGAGAAGTAATATCAATAGATATACGACTCAAAAGTTGGGGAATAGGAAGTAAGATCAATGGATCTACTACCCAAGAAAACGAAAGGGAATAAGATCAAGGTATCTATGAATAGGAAGTAGGATCAACGGATCTACAACCCCAAAAGATGGTAAATAAGATTAACGAATCTAACAGAAAGATGACTCCACTAGGGAAACAAAGGGTAAACAGAGGGTAAGATCGACGGATCTATGACCCTGAGGATTGATTGAAATATCTGTTGGGGAATGGGCTCCTCATTCTCTCTGAGGATGTCATCATCATGATTGAGGATTTGATTCAGGTTTCCGTGCAAGGTATCAAAATTGGCTTATGCTTCGTATGCATGTTTGAATTTTTCCATGGCGTAATGCTCTATATCAAAATGGAAATACTATATGCAAGAAACAAAAGAGAGGACACTCTGCTAGGGAATGCACAAAAGATTTTAGGAAACTTTGATGGAGAAGGGATCATAGTGATCTGATTTCTACAGGGAGATAATAACCCAAACTGCCAATAACAACTGGGCTACAGACTCTACTGACGAATCACAAACTGGCTTATAAACTCTGACGGGGGATGCCAATGAAGATTGGACTTTGAACTGCTGAGAATGCCAATAAACATTGGACTTTGACTTGCTGGGGAAGCCAATAACCTGAACTCTGATTCGCGGGGAATTATCACGAATTTTGACATGTGAGGAAGAGAAAATTTTGACTTCACACTAACTTCCAACTGATTGGTAATATTATGTCATCTTGCACTGTCGGGAATGAGGAATTCTCCTACATTACTGGGGATAAACAAACTCTTCCTAAAGAAACTTTAATTGATGTAAAATGTTTCTCTGCTTGGGGAGAATAAATGCTTCCAACACCTTACTGGGGAATGATACTCTCTAAAAACCTACTGGGGAAGAGAAATCAAAGGCCTCGTGCTGGGAGCATTCCTGGTGCTTCAAGCTTCTGAGCTCATCGCATGTTGACTATCAACAACAGTTCCTGCAGATGTAACACAACAAATTGTGCCCCCGGTACAGTATGTGAACCTTTTTTACCACCCAAGACACTTAAAATGTCAAGCAATTTCAATCGTTTTCAGCATGTTTTTGCAATGCTTCAGTGTTTTTAAATGCAATGTTTATAAAAAATTCGGACATTTTTGCAAACAAAACAATAAAATAAAAACAAAAGGAAAACTATTTGAGTGAAAAGAAATTTTATTAATTGAAATTAGCCTATACATAGGCATTTACATCAGGAAGCAATTCCTAAAAGAGGTAATTGCGCAAAAAACAAGATACAAGGACGACAGTGTAAAAATAGATTGCCGCTAAGTTTCAGTTCTGCTATGGCTCCAATGTCTTTGAAGCTCTCAAGACCTTGCCTTCTTAAGAGAATGATTGGACTGATTCCTATCCTTCGGGGTTCCTAATTGTTGTAATGAAATATGATCCTACGCAGACCGCAGCCTCCCGCTTCCAATCCCTAACTTTTGCATGGATCGTCTTTTCGAGTTTTCAATCCACCAGGATACCCTTTTAGCATAAGTTGCCTTTTCAGGTTTTCAACTTAGCGGGTTTATTCAATTCTTTTTTTTAATTCTTTTATCCCTAATTTTTTCCTAAACCTTCTCTTTTTGTGGTTCACCGGAATGCCCATTTTTTCCTGGACCTATTCTTTTTGCGGTTCAGCGGGCCAATTTTTATGCGAAGTATTTTTTGACTGCGTCTTCGTTCACAGGGGACGGAAATCTTCTCCATCCATAGTTGAGAGTATCAAAGCTCATCTATAGAAAACCTTCTTCACAACATATGGACCTTCATAATTTGGGGTCCACTTGCCCCTGCGATCTGTCTGAGGATACAGGATCTTCTTTAACACCAGGTCACCAGTCTAGAAACACTGAAGATGCACTTTCTGATCGAATGCTTTCTTCATCCTTCTCTGGTACAATTTCCCATGACAAATGGCTACCATTCTCTTCTCTTCAATGACGTTCAATTGATCAAACCTTGTATGAACCCACTCAGCTTCATCAAGTTTTACATCCATCATAATCCTTAAAGAAGGAATTTCCACTTCCACTGGTAGGACTGCTTTCATTCCATATACAAGGGAGAAAGGGGTTGCCCCTATTGAAGTACACACTGAATTATAATATCCATGCAAAGTGAAAGGAAACATCTCATGTCAATCCTTGTATGTCACCACTATCTTTTGCACAATCTTCTTGATATTATTGTTAGCTGCCTCAACAACACCATTCATCTTTGGACGATATGGAGAAGAATTGTGATGTTCAATCTTAAAGCCCTAACATATCTCTTTCATCATTTTGTTATTCAGTTGGATCCATTATCAGTAATGATCCTCTCAGGAATCCCGTAACGACAAATGATTTCCTTCTTTATGAAGCGGGCCACCACTTATTTTGTGACATTTGCATACGAGGAAGCTTCTACGCACTTGGTAAAGTAGTTAATGGAAACTAGGATGAAAATGTCCATTGGAAGCATTTGGTTCAATACGCCCAATCATATCAATACCCCATATAGCAAAAGGCCAAGGATAGGTCAAGACGTTCAAAGGAACAGGCGGTACGTGCACTTTGTCTGCGTAAATCTGACACTTGTGACATTTCTTCACATATTTACAGCAATTGAATTCCATGGTCATCCAATAATACCCTGCTCTCAATATCCTTTTGGCCATTGCTTTCCCACTAGCATGGGTACCAAAAGATCCTTCATGCACTTCCTTCATCAATATGTCTGCCTCGTGTCTATCCACGCAAATGAGAAAGACTATGTCGAAGTTCCTCTTGTACAACACATCCTCATTTAGAAATAAATTTCCAGCCAATCTCCTCAAAGTCTTCTTATCTTTCTGAGACGCCCCAAGTGGGTACTCTTGATTTTTGAGGAAGCATTCGATGTCATGAAACCATGACTTATCATCTACCACCTCTTCTGTTGCAAACACATGAGCGGGCATGTCGAGACACATAATTCTAATCACAGGTACCTCATTCCACCGTTTCACTTCTAACATGGACGACAAAGTTTCCAATGCATCTGCCATCTGATTTTCTGTACGGGGTACATGATGAAGCTCAACCTTATCAAAGAAAGTCAACAATCTTCTTGCGTAGTATTTATAAGGGATCAAACCAGGCTGAGTTATCTCCCATTCTCCCTTGATATAGTTAACAACCAAAGTTGAATCACTATATACATCAAGGATCTTAATAATTAATTCAATGGCCTCTTCCAATCCCATGATGCAAGCTTCATACTCTGCCATGTTGTTTGTACAATCAAATGTCATCCTTGCGGTGAAAGGGATATGAGAACCTTTAGGAGTAATGATGATTGGCCCAATATTGTTGCCATAAGCGTTAACAACCCCATCAAACACTAACCCCCACCGGGATCCAGGTTCCGGTCCTTCATCAGGAAATGGTTCGTCACGGTCTTTAGATTTCAAGTACATAATATCCTCATCAGGAAATTCAAACTTTATAGGCTGGTAATCATTAATCGGTTGATGAACAAGGTAGTCAGACAAGACACTACCCTTGATGGCTTTCTGGGTAACATGTTGAATATCACACTCTGTCAAAACCATTTGTCATCGAGCAATCCTTTCGGTGAGAGCTGGCTTCTAAAATATATTTGATCGGATCAATCTTGGATATCAAGAGAGTTTTATGAGTCAACAAGTATTGTCTCAACCGCTTAGTTGTCCATGCAAATGCACAACCTGTCTTTTCAAGCAAAGAGTACCTTTGCTTAGGTAGTATATTGCATGTTCTTTTCTACCTGTCTTGTCGTGTTGACCGAGTACACATCCCATGGAATTTTTAAGAACAGTTAAATACATTACCAAGGTTCTCCCTGGCACTGGAGGCATGAGGATAGGAGGTTCCTGTAAATATTCTTTTATTCTATCAAATGCCTTTTGACAATTATTATTTCACCCGATAGCCTGATCTTTTTGCAACAATTTGAATATCGGTTCACAGGTGACTGTAAGATGAGATATGAATCTTGAGATGTATTTCAACCTCCCCACGAAACCACAGACTTCTTTTTCTGTTCTAGGCTCATGCATTTCTTGTATAGCTTTTACTTTGGCAGGATCAACCTCGATACCTCGTTCTCTAACAATAAAGCCTAACAACTTGCCAGATCTCACCCCAAAGGTGTACTTATTAGGATTCAACCTCAACTTGAACTTTCTCAACTTTTCAAACAACTTTTAAAGATTAACCAAATGCTCTTCCTCAGTCTAGGACTTCGCAATCATGTCATCAACATATACTTCGATCTCCTGTGAATCATATCATGAAAGAGAGTCACCATAGCACGTTGATACGTTGCCCCTGCCTTCTTCAAACCAAAGCGCATCAAATTATAGTAAAAAGTTCCCCACGGGGTAATAAACGTCGTTTTCTCCATGTCTTTTGGGGCCATCTTAATTTGGTTATACCCAGAGAAGCCATCCGTGAAGGAAAACACTGAGAATTGAGCTATATTTTCTACCAGCACATCAATATGGGGAAGTGGAAAATCATCTTTAGGGATATCCCTATTTAGATCCCTATAATCAACACATATTCGAACCTTGCCATCTTTCTTAGGCACAGGGACAATGTTTGCAACCCACAGAGGATAGTTGGTTACAGCTAAGAAACCTGCATCAAGTTGTTTCTGAACTTGTTCCTTGATCTTAACAGCCCTATCTGGTCAAGTCCTTCTGAACTTTTGCTTGACTGGAGGATAATCCTCTTTAAGAGGAAAATTGTGAACCACGATATCTATATCAAGTCCAGGAATATCCCGGTAATACCAAGCGAATATGTCAGCAAACTCTCGCAACATCTCTATCAACTTTCTCTTCACATCTTCCTCTAAAGCAGCCCCTATCTTGACATCTTTATTTGCATCCTCGGTACCAAGGTTAACAACTTCCACAGACTCCTGGTGTGGTTGAATAACTCTTTCTTCCTTACTCAATAATCTGGCCAACTTTTCAGGGGGAGTTCACAATCTTCCTCACCCTCATCTTCGCCGTGGTGAATTGGATTATATAAGTCATAATGAGCCATAGCAGTTCTGTTATCAATGAATTCTGGAAAGGCGGATCTGCATGATAGATGATTCATGCCTTATTTTAGAATGAGAATGATAAAAACAAACAAGGAAAACATTGCCATTTTTAATGAAAAAGATATAAAACAAAAAATGAAAGACATGGAACAAAATATTTGAATGCAAAAATGTCCTTTATTTATGATAAAAATTGCAAATGCAACAAAGAGGTCCTACAAGAAATTGCTACGCCTTGGGCAGAGCGTATGAAACAACACGTGATATTTAAAACTAAAGAAATTACTCTTCATTAAGAGTGACTTGAATGATCTCTTCAGTTGTTCAATTAGCAAGTTCCTGTCCTAGGACACATGGATGGATCCAACTATCTATATCATAGTCGCTATCAACATCATCGTCCACTGCAAGAATTTGACCATCATAAACAATACCAGCACTGGAGAACCTGATTGGAGCCGGAGGACCTTGAACCCTCAGAGGCATGTGAGTGGGCTTGTACCCAAGACCAAATTTGTCTTGCTTTGTAGGCAGATCAAGAACTTGACCCCAACCTTCTGAACGACCGGCCTCAACACCATCCTTAGCTTCCTTCAAAGACGCCATGGAGATATCATGCCTTTTATCCTCCGGAGGAGGAATCTTCTTAATTTGTACATTTTCAAATGCCTGAAAAAGGGTCTTATGAATTTCCCATTCAACCTCAACATATTTGAAAGAAGCCAAGTGGCTCACAATAATATCCTCTTCACTACACACAGTGACAACTTTACCATCAACCACAAACTTAATCTTTTAGTGGAGAGTGGAGGACACAGCGCCTGCCGCATGAATCCATGGGCATCCCAAAAGGAAGCTATAAGCTGCCTGGATGTCCATGACAAAGAAATTTGTATTAAATATATGAGGCCCCACCTTAATAGGTAAATCAACTTCACCAAACACTGATCTTTTGGACCCATCAAAAGCCCTGACAACCAAATCACTGGGCCTGAGCACCACTCCTTCTGTGTTCAGCTTCATCAATGCTTTCTTGGGTAACACCTTAAGAGATGATCTGGTATCTACCAATACATGAGACAAAACAACAACCATACACTCCAAAGAAATATGCGAAGCTTTGTTGTGATTTCTTCCCTCAGGAGTTAGATCAAAATCAGTGAATCCCAAACCATGACTGGCACTAACATTCGCAACAACCCCTTCAAGCTGATTAACTGATATCTCTTGCGATACAAAAACGACATTCAAGATCTTCAACAAAGCATTCCGATGAGCTTCATAACATAGCAACACTGATAAATATAACAATCTTTGAAGGTGTTTGATTAAGCTGGTCCACCACCTTATAATCACTTTTCTTTATAATTCTCATTAGTTCTTCGACATCTTTAGAGAAAGACATTTCTGGAGTTGAATTTTGTACTGGCTCATCCACCATCACATGTTTTCCCTTAGCCCTAGCTAACGTATTAGCATTAACATCTTGAGAAACCTGTGGAGGGGAAAATATTCGTCCGCTTCTGGTAAACTTGCCAGCGCCAGCAACATTATCGACATTATCAGCATTTGAATCATCAGACAAGGGAGTCTCAATTTCCTGTTTGTGTCCCTGATAGTCTATCTCTGCACCTTAATGTCAGGGAATGACTTTAGTACTTTCATACAAAACAGGCCAGGCATAGCGATCACCACCGGAGCATGCCTTGTTGATGCTGGAATTCTGGTCGAAGTGTAAGGAATTGAAATAACAACAACCCTTTCATCATCAATACTCTTGTCAATGGAAACCCTGTCAAATTAGATTCATCCTTCATTAACCATTTCGTGAATACCAGACTTCAAATCATCGCAAACATTGGGTTGAACAACACACTTCTCGCAATCAACAACACAACCTGGAAACACACCACCTTTCAACAATTTCTCTTTAACAAAAGATATAGGGGTTTTCAAAAGATTCACATCAGTGACCAGATTCAGACCATCAACCTCTTCAACAACGTTCACAGTTGACCCCCCATGTTGTGGCATTGGGTTCTTAACAACATTTTGACCATTGTTCGGGGTAAACTCAATGGCCTTTGAATCAATTAAATCTTGGACCTTATGCTTAAAAGCCTTACAATTTTTAATGTTGTGACTAGGTGCGCCAGAGTGGAACTCGCAGGAGGTGGACCCAAGGTACGAAGTTCAATCAAATGGAGCTCAAGCAAATGTTGAAGTAGCTGAGAATAAGGCAGTGGAACAGAGTCAAGATTTCTTTTAGTCCTTGGTTTCTGTTGATAATTTTGTTGAGTCCCATACGGTTGACGGTACTGTTGAGGTTGTTGAGTTGCAGCTAGAATGGCTACAACAGCCACCTGTTGATATGGTGCTTGATAAGTTCTACCTTTTCCCTTGTAGGAAGACACATAATTAGTCTCCTATTCCCTCTTCTTATGGACTCCAACATAGGGCTTCTTTCCTGCCCCAGAGGAACCAACAGTAACTTGAATCTTTCCCAACTTAATACCATTCTCAATCCTCTCTCCAGCCATGACCAATTCTGAAAATCCAACGGAAGACTCTCCACCAATCTGTCATAATATTGACCTTGCAACGTACCCATGAACATGTCCATGAGCTCTCTCTCCATCATCGGAGGTTGAACTCGTGCAGCCAATTCACGCCATCTCTGGGCGCACTCCTTGAAACTTTCATTGGGATTTTGTGTAAGACTATGTAGTTGAGTCCTATTAGGCACCATGTCAGTGTTGTATTGATAATGGTTAGCAAAATCCTCAACCAATTTTATCCAATTGTGAATGTAAGTCCTTTTCAGTTGTATATACCACTTTAGGGATGCCCCAGCTAGGCTATCCTAGAAGAAATGCATCAATAATTTGTCATCATCTGAATATGCCGACATCTTTCTGTAATAAGCCCTGATGTGAGCCTTTGGGTAGGTTGTTCCTTTGTATTTGTCAAAATCAGGCACTTTGAACTTTGGAGGAATTCTCACACCAAGCACCTAGCCCAGGTCAGCAACGTCCATACCCAAAGTATTATGGAACTCCATGGCCCTCATTCTCTCTTCCAGCATACAGAACTTTCTTTCAGCCTCTATAGGAAGACTCATCTCAATGTCATGCATAGAAAATTAATCCTCATAATCATCCATTTCAAGATTAGGAATGGGGATCCCAACAAGGATAGGGATATGACCAGCATTAGCACCTGGAGGATTCGTACGACCACATGGAGGATTACCACCACGTGGAGGGTTAGAACCACCTGGAGGATTACCACCATCAAAATTTGCTTCTGGAATGACAACAGTGGGCCTTTGGACAAGCGCCCTCAACTCTTTCTGACCCTGAGCCATAGCCTGCATCAAGTCCATAAACTGTCCCATACGGGTCCTGACTTCCAATAGTTCTGTTTGTTCCATAACCCGTCTCTGGTTGCTTCAAGTTGAATAATGATGAAAACCTAGATTTGCATTCTTGCTGAGAAAACCAAATCAAGATCAAAAGACCAATCTCGAGCACCTTCTATGAATGCTAGGATGTATGACAATGCATAAATATATGCAAATTCCACGTTTAATCATTTCCAAGGGAATTTGCACATTGATTCTAGCTTTAAGAAAGAGAACCCAATAGATCACTGGCAAAATAACCTCAAAACATAACTGGCAAATAGAGGTAAGAGTAATACACTAAGTTCAAATACAAAAGGGCCAAAGCCAAAGTACAAAGATAATGGATCCCAATCAACAAGCCTGATGGTGATCACAACAATAAAATATACAACCCTAAGGTGCATCTTCCATCTCCACAAGAGCAAGCCCACCCCAACCAAAGTGCTTATTGCTCCAGTCTTAAATTTCTTTGAAGAGCTTCTTGGTCTTATCATGCTTTGTCCTTTGGATCAACTCTTGAATAAGCACATCTCTCCTGTTGATAATCCCCTCCAAGTACCGACAATGCTGCTCCCAAAAACCATCACCTTCTTCAAACCGAGCTTCAACTCTGGGCTTTTTTACTTCAGCTTTAATCTTGAGTTCTTCCATTTCCGTCAAAGCTTTGTTCAACTAAACCTGGAATCCAACAAGATGGTGATCAACTTCATCTCTCTGGTGATGCTCTTCTTTGAGCTCTCTGTGTTTGTCCTCGAGTTGCTTCTTAAAGCCTTCAATTTGAGCTTTGTATTGATCTTCCATCTTCTTGCGAGAAGTCAAAAGATTTTCCCACTGCTTGTTCAACTTGGAGATCTCAAGATAATCCTTGTCTAACTCTTCCTTTTTCTGCTTGATGATGCTATTAGCACTCTTCAAATCCATACCAATTATTTCTCTCCTTTTTCTTTCTGTTTCAACCATCTCGTCTTTCTTGGCCATCAACTTTGTCTTCAACTTGAATTCATGTGCCATCGTACCATTTGCATGTCTGGCTGCATCGACTTGCCTGTTCAGTTCCTCATTCTCTTTACGAAGCTCTTGATTGTCAACCCTAAGCTTGTTCTATTTCTCTATGGGTACAGAAGTAGGTTTCTCAATAACTAGCGGATACAAAAGAGCCTCCATGGTAAAAGTAACTAAAAGGTTTCAACCTTTTTCTTTATCCACTCCACATAAGGAGGATAAGCCGCACAATCGCTCTTCCCTAGAAATGGTTTTCCTTTTCGATGAATTTTGCACTAAGCCTTCACAGCTCTCTCCAACAACTCAGTATTATCAGCCAGATTCAAGAACAGAGACTCATCTACCTCCCTATCTCTTGGTGGATGTCTTAAAGCATACCTCAATTGTCTTCTAGAAAGAGATGGGTTGTAGTTGATACCACCTCTTACCCGAATAAGAGGTACATTCGGAAATTCTTTGCAATTGTAGATCATCTCCGCACCAAGAAATATTTTGTCATACCAAGTGATATCCTTAGCAACCAGACCCATCAACCTTTCTGACCACTTCAAACAATCCTTGGTATCTACAAATGCACCAACATGAGGGAGATGATTCACAAACCACTTATAGAGAAGTGGGGCACAACAAAGAACAAGTCCACCTCTCTTCTTCTTGTTCCTAGTATGCACGGAGTGGTACACGTCACCTAGAAGATTAGGCACTGGATTCTTCATCATAAAAAGACGAATGGCTTTCATATCCACAAAGTCTACTACATTGGGAAAAAGAGCAATCTCATAGATGCAAAGATCAAGGATGGCGTTTAACGTACTCCAACTGCAAGCATCATCATACACCTTAGCCTCACTTACGAGGAAACTCAAATGAAACCTAGATAGCCCTCCCTTAATCTTAAGGTTGGGTTCCACCATAGATTTGCTCAAATAAAGAGCAACATCAATGTTCTGAGACTCGGGAACCTTCATAGAATTGTGGAATGGCACCTGATCTTTTACTGAAATCCCTAAGATGAGAGAAAATTCCTCCAAGGTAGGAGCAAGCTAATAGTCTCAGAATGTGAAGCATCTCAGCGGAGGATCATAGAACTGAAGCAAAGTATGAATAACCCCCTTCTCATAAGTTGTGACTATGTGAAGCATATTGAGAATATTCCCATAATCTTTCTTGAAATCTTCCAAATTGCCTGAAGTAGTACTAGCAACCATATTATGAAGAGAACTCAGACTTGGTGACTGAAACTTGCAACTAATGGTGTACTTTCTACCAGTGTCCATTTGTAAAAGAGCTTCGGCAACCAGAATCAAAGATAAGATAAAATCCCTGGAAATGAAGAAACATGTGTGTTAAAATGCAGTTATGGTATGATAATATGAATGCAAAGACACGAGATCAAGGCTCCAACAAATTCTGGATATCTGCTGTAATGATAACGAAATAGGTTGAACATAACATGTTCAAAAGTTTTCCTCTGCAAGAAAACTAGAAAACCGGGTAGGATGAAGGTCAATGCTTTTTACAAAATCCCATCTCCTCTCACATGTGGGTTCTAGTCTTAAAAAGAGGTTACTAACGGTCCTCAGCTTCTCAGGCTCTTAGGTCAAGAAATAATAATATGTTCACAATTTCTTGTTTGGCATTATTACCCCTCAAGGAGGCCTCCATTGATTTCCAAAGAAAGGTCTCCAGAGTCATGAGTTCTCTATGCAAACACTTTGTCTACTACAGAACATGTAGGACAAAGTATCCTCAAGAAAACCTCGTCCAAATGTGGGTCTCATGCCAACTATACGTATCAAATGCTACACAAGTCAACACAAGTCCACTCTAATCCTGTGTGTATACTAGTGCCGGGGTAGTGGGTTCATCTCTCAATAACAACCCAACCCAATAGTACAACAATATCTAGAATAAAGGAACAACAAAAGTAAAATGAAATAAATGCAATGAACGATCAAGTAAAGCACAAAGATAAACACTCAAATAAAAGAAAACAAACAAGAGCTAGGACTGACTCACTTAGGGAACCAGAGATTTTGGGTTCGATCCACAGCAGAGTCGCCAGCTATCGTTACGCCAAAAACAACTGGCAAAGACACAGAGTTACCATCGAACTTTATTTATCCCAACGGGGAAAGGAAAACATCGAGAAAACCTCAGAAGGGAGAGAACATGGTCTCGCAACCAAATTCGGGGTTCGGGAGTCAATTACGCAAGTGGTAGGTATTAGCACCCCTCACATTTGTTATACTCAATTGGATCCACTCTTGTTGTTCTAATCAAAGGGTGTGTTTATCTAAAGCTTACTTGCTAAGGGAATGCATGAATTAATTTATTAGGGGAAAACAAAATGTTTTTATTATTGAGTTCGTCTGAGTTTTTCAACCCAGTGCCTACATATCCCCGAGGGAATGAGAATTTCGTAGTTCTTGTTGAAAAAGTTTGCTTTGTTAAGTTCTTTTTATGGACAATGCTAACGTTCGCATTCTAGCAATTAATATATTCCGCTCGCACGTGAGGAGACTTACGCTTTAGCCTGTATTGCGGTAGAACGGAAATAACATGCCCTTTCTAAAAAGGTTAAAGAGAAAATCACAAAGGAAAAAAGATTTGGATTTGTTGAAGTGTTTTTTTAAGGTTTTGAAAAGGTTTGAGATGCATATTATACTAAAGTCTATGACAATACGAACAAATATTTTGTACAAATGATCCAAACGTCTCACGTACAAAATACTCTAAGAAGAGGTAAGGAAAACTCCCGCTCATCTTTTCCCATGTACTTAAGGATCGTAACGTATTATACGCATCACATTTATTAAGTATTTTTTGGATTTTTTATTAAGAAAAAGGATTTTTGTTTTAAGAAGATGCAAAATTAAATAAAATCTAGGGAGACCTGATCATAAATGCTATCATGCAAAGTGGTCCTAAGGTTAGGATTAAAGGGAAAATCTACCATAATATGATCATGCAATATGGACCTAGAATTGAGGATGAAGGGAGATTCTACCCTAAAGTTATCATGCTTGGATAGGATTCCTAAAGTCTACCTCTAATTCAAATCAATTAGGTTAAATAACCAAATCAAATTGAACTAAAGGCCACCTAAGGGAACATGTAAAAGCATAGCTAGAAATAACTCAAGCATCAATTTCAATAAACAAGTGTAAATATGAAGTACAAAGCATGTCAAAGATCAAGCAATCCTCAAGAAGAAGCATTATCACTTATCAAAAGATCCACCATGAGAAATCATTAGGCTTAAACAAAGAAAGCATCAAACAACGAACCAAAGCAATCAGAGGAATCTCATATCATATCATGACTTAACAAGAGAAATCAAGATCAAAATGTGCAAGCATCAAGCATCAAATAAGCATATGAGCATGTCATTATCAAACATCAAGCCTAAGCATCAAGTTCAAAGCATAAGACCACTTTGAAGCAAGCAACAATCAAAGCATGTCAAAGTATCAATACAAGACATCAAGCAATGAACCAATCATCAAATATTATCATCATTACTCAAAAAGAAAAGTCATTAAGCGCAATCAAGTAATCATATGAGCATGTAAACATGTTAAGCATCAATAGAAGGATACATCAAGCAATGAACTAATCATCAAATATATGACACAAGAAATCATCCAATCATCAATACATGGATCAAAAGAAACACACAAGCATATCAATATAAACATCAATCTCATGCATCAATAAGACCATCATAAACCATCAAGAACACTACAAAAATAATCAAAACAAAGCAACAAAGATATGGCAAGATTTGAATCCAAAATCAACATGAAATAAAATCAAGAGAAATAAAAAACATGTAAAGATTAAATCTAAAAAAACATGATATTCTAATTTTTTTAAATCATTTTTCAATGTTAGCATCAAAAGAAAATAAAAGGAAAACAATTAGAATTAAAAAAAAATTAAAAATAAATAAGAAGAAAAAGATGAAAGATGTGAAGTAGGGAGGTGCAATAGCAATGTATGGGTATGTGAAGCAATTCTGCGCAACCCAACCCACAAGTGGCAACAACAAACAAGTCAGTTAGTTGAACCAAAAATGAACATTAAGGGCTTAAGGGGTGTGTGAAGAGTAATTGTGTACGCGGGTCTAATCAACTCAAAACAATTTTGAATAATCCACATGTGCAACACAATCAGCAAAATAATTGAGGTGGACCACACACCCACTGACACCTCAATTCATTTGAAATCATAACAATGGCGCCAAGGCCACATCATCATCATCTCAGATGACTCTCACCACTGTGCCAGTCGCCACAAGGCAGCGATGGTGGTGATCTTTTCCAGAAACACCAAATAGCTTCAACAATTTAACCAGAATTGAACGTTGAATCCAAATATGGAAATGAAAACTACACAATCAAACTCAAACATGAACAATCTAAGAAACACGAACGAACCCTAAATATTTCAAAATAAAATTAAATGACAATGAACAAAGATCAATACCTAACAAGTTAGGGCTTCAGCTCATATGATCGCCAGAAGCAATTTGTAACAGTATTGAATGAAAACAATGCTCAAATGAGTGAGAACGGGAAACTTAAAATGCTACCTATCGGAGTATGTCCGATGCACCTTCAAAATGAAGAAGAATATAAGAAAACAATGAGAAAAGCTCCACTGAAGTTCCAGAAAGAAGAATCCACAAGTAATTTGCCTTGAATCTAACTGAAACTCCCCAACCAAATCAACTTACTCAATGAAGAAGACGAAGTTGATTTGAGCAATGCAGTGGCTTCAGCAGCAAATTATTGCATTCATAAGCTCTAATGTGAAGTGATGATGGAGATTAGACCAAGAGTTTGGAGAGAACTCCAAGAAATAAAGGATTTGAAAATTGAAATTTGAGAGAATTTATGAGTATTTTCAGATCTGAAATTCTGTGTCTTGATCAATTCTGGGTGAATGAACTATATAGAGGAATCATTTAGGGTTGGATGAAGTGGTTTGGCATAAAGCAAAGGCTTGGAATTGGTTGTAACTCGGTTTGGAGTTTGTGGTATGCAAGAAAGAGCACATGGAAGCAGGTTTGGATCAAGGCTTGGGTGAGAGGTTTATTTGCTTGATTTAGAGGCTTGTTACTCGTGTAAGATGAGCTGGAATAATGTACTAACTTGCTGAACAAACAATTCAAAAAATACACATTTTACAAATTTCCTCTTTTGGCAAAAAGTTGGAGAAATATCTCCCCATGTGCAGGCCATGAGTTTGGTTGATTTTGGCAAAGTTTATGAGTGGAAATGATATGGGTACTAAGGGGAATGAGGTAGTACAATGGTCATGAGATATGCACAAAATTGGACTGGTTTTGGCAAGGTGTGAACTTGATAATTCAGCAAGCTCAACATGGCCACTTTGCACTTGTTTAACTTGATGTGCCTTGGTTCTCATGCTACAAACTTGGTACCATTGGAAAGATATCATGGCATAAAGCAACTTTGATGTTGGAACTATCCTGAGAAAATACTTGTAGGCCAAGATAAATTGAGGCAAAGTCATGACATCACAACTGCCTGAAACTTAGAAAAAATTCTAAGTGTTTTGGTCATTTTGCACAAGTTGAAACCTCCACTTTAGCTCCGATTTTCGTCCACTTGGAAATTGTTTTTGAACTCAAATTTTCCGTCATTAGGTAGTATTAAATGTAAGCTTCTATTGCAGCTCTTGTTTGTCAATTTTGGTGCTCAAATGAATGAGATACAATCTTGCAAAGTTGACCAAATGAACATGATCTTTGACACTTAGAAAAAAATCCAAATTCACCAATTTTACAATTTCCCTAATTTATCTTGATTTTCATGATTTCCCTTGAAGAAACTCATCCAAATTCTTCAACCTCTTGAAATTTGACTTGAAATGTCTATGGTTGACCAAAAACCCTAAAAGTCAAACTTTGAATTTGAGCACTTTATTGACTTTTTGCAAATGAATCAATCCATTTCAAATACCATCTTGAATCAACTTGAATTACTTTGATAAGGCCAATAAGATGTACTAAGAAACCTTGAATCATATCTAAAACCAAGGAATCAAGTTTTGGTCAAAAAGTCAACCTCAAGTTAACTTGATCCAAAACCCTAATCTGGAGCAATTTGTGAAAGAAACTTGTAATCCATCTTGATCCAATGAAACAAATAATGAAAGAAATGATATTTTGAGATACATGAAGAGAATAATCTTAAGATATTAAGAACCGTCAAAATCCTTTCTAAGAGCAAACCTCAGTTGAAACCATGATGAAACTCTAGCTTGATGCTTCTTGAGAAACCTTGAATAACTGATGAACTTGTGACTTGAGGAGATAATCAAGATGATAAGGATTCAACTTTTCCTTAACTTGAGTACATGAACTTGAGTGTGATAGCCAGATGAATCTCCTTTTAGATAGGAAAAACCCAAATCACAATAAAACCTTTGATCCTATGTCTTAGGAACTCAACAAAATGCATGATTATGAATGTTATGACCTAGTAGATGATGCACATAAATGTGAAACATAACCCAACCAGGGTTAGAGACAAGAGGGAAAATTTTGGGGTGCAACACCTAGAAATAAATATATTATTATGCTGCATGTCATACACAATGTACCCATTTATACCTTATTTATAACCAAGAAATAAACATTTTCTTGCACGAGGATCAAACTTGGTTCTGTGATTCAGAATGGTAGAAGCAAAACATAAACACCCAAAAACTTTTAAATGAATTAAAGAAGGTGGTTCATGAAACAACAATTCATATAGGCACTTGGATTTAAGTAAAGGAGAGGAGAATCAATTTATGATGTGAATAGCATGCTGAACACAGAAATTCCACATGTTCAAGGAAATATTAGATTGAAAATACAAGGATCTAGCTACATTCAAAATATATTGGTGCTTCCTCTCCACCACCCCATTTTGTTGGGGTGTCTCAATACATGACTTTTGGTGGAGGATGCCCTTGGATTGAAAAAAAAAGGACATGGATACAAATTTTGTGCCATTGTTAGATCTGAAACACTTAAGGGACTTTTTAAATTGGGTTTCAATGTATGTTATAAATTGTATAAGACTTGGCTTTGTTTGATCTTTGGTTTTGAGAAAAATGGCCCACGTGTATCTTGAGTAGTCATCTACTAAGGTAAGAAAATATTTGTGACCTAAAGTAGACATAGTGGAGAAGGGACCCCATAAATGAGTACGCAGTATATCAAAGGGAGAAGTAGAATGTGTAATGCTATTAGGAAAGGGAGGACTCTTTTGCTTAGAAAAATGACCTAATGACACAGTATCAAATGAGTACGCAGTATCTTGAGTAGTCTTTATTTTTACATGGAATAAAAGGAAAACAATTAGAAACAACTTGTAAACCTATATTAGATATATGTCCTAATCTCATATGCCAAAGATTACAAGCATTATTTGTAATAGATGAATAAGAAGATTGCTACCCTGCCAAATCAAGTACATATAATCCTCTTTGCAGATCAGCTATGCCAATCATTACCTTGGAATGACTCTGCATGATATGGTAGGAATTAGCATTAAATTGGACAACACAATTATTGCTAGCAACTAATTTAGCAATATAAATAAGGTTCACATGGAAACTAGGTATTAGAGTACATTATGCAGAGTTATGGAAGGTGACACATGGACAGTACCACAGACAGAGGCAATGGTTTGAGAACCATCAGGCAGACTAACTGATATGGGAGGTATAGTCTTGTGGTTAATAAACAAAGCCAAATTATAAGAGATGTGATCAGTAGATCTTGTTTCTGATATCCAGAGGTTAGGATACTTATCATTGCCATATGAAGCATGGTAATTCAAGGCAAAGGGTGAAGTTGAAACTGAATTGGCTTTGGATTTGTTCTTGGACTGTTGAAGGAGTTCCAATAAGCTATTATACTACTCTTGAGTGAAGTCAAGACTGGATAGAGCATGGCCTGTTAAAGGAACTTCTGAGGTGTTATTGGAACTCGCACCTGTCTGAGCAGAAGAACCAGAATTTGAGGCTTTGGTATTGACCTTGAAGCTTGGAGGAAATCCATGCTTGATAAAGCATGTATCAACTGTGTGATTTGTCCTGCCACAGTGAGTACAAATAGGATTATTGTTGAATGCGTATTTAGGGGGATGTTTTATCGTATCCACAGAGATTGTGTATATTTCCGTCGTTCGATAGTTAAAAGCGTTTCAAACTTTAATAGTAACAAATGTTTTGGGTAATTTTCAATCGGAGCATTTGCATTCAAATTTTAGAAATCAACGGTAAAAAGATTGGTTTTAGGGTTTTGGTAAAAACATGTCAAGATTAGTTTTCGGTAATCCGTTTCGTACGTATTAACTCGATCAAGCGTGTGAACTCGTTAACAATACATATAACCACATATCCTCGTAACAGGTTTCTCTCGAACATTTGTTAAGGGATTTATCATTTTGAATCTTTGTTGATCTCTCACACAAACTACCAAAATGATACATTCAAGTTCAATATTTATGAACATCAACATTCAAAACTATCTCTAACCTTATGAATATTGATGGAATAAATCTTAGGTCAAGTTTAAAACATTTCTCTCGAACATGAATTAAACAACATATAAACCATGTAAACAAAGTTTTTCTTCTATATATATCATCAACAAGGTTCACAAGCTTAAAATCAAAATTAATACATACAAAATAATGGATCACCTACCACTAATCATGACACAAGAGTGTTTAGCTATCCATAGACATGGTAGCTTGCTTGACAAGTAAGTAGCAAAGCTTTTGGAGCATCAATCTTCAAAGATTCAAGGATTGAAGCATAAAAGCTTTGATCACTGTGAAAAATAGTAACAATGGAGTTTTTCTCCTAAAACAAACTTCTAGGTTACAAGAGAGTACAATGAAAGTTATGGAATGGCCAAAATATCTACCAAATATACTTAAGTACATTTTCAGCCCAGAAAGTAGTGTCGGGCGGTCCTTTTCAGCGTCAGGCGATGGCCAAAAGTGAGGCCACGTGACAGCTACAGTGTCATCTGGACCTCCCAAAATATCTAACAGCGTCGAGCGATGAATTCACAGCGCTGGACGATCAGTCCAAGGTCGGGCGAAGCCTGAAGAGGCGCAGCTGGAACGGTTCTGGAAGTTGATCAAAATTAATGAATGCTGCACCTTAGCAGCGCCGGGCGATGCAAGCTTCCTGCGCCTTAGCAGCGCCGGGCAGTTCAAGAGGCCTAATTTGCGACACGCGAGCTTTCTGTTATGAGCGTTTCCTTGTGAATCGAGCTGCGATCTTTTCACCTAAATTTCTACAAAAATACACAAACACATCAAAATACCTAATACTTATAAAAATGCAAGAATCGCTTAATTAATAAGTCGTTTCCCGATTAAAGCGATTAAAAGTGCTTAAAGGCATCAAAATCAACTATGAAAATAAGCACTTCTTGACACCTACCAAACTCTCCCCAAATTGCATCTTTGTTTGTCCTCAATCAAAGAAATTTTCAAAAAGTCTCAAGAAAAGCCTTCAAACACCAAATCGACTGATAACACAAAACGTTCAAACTCGGCATTTAACACACACAAAGAATTACTTCACACCACATAGCATTCAAACATGAATATGAACAATATCCTAAATGAAAAACTACACAATGCAACAATTAGTACCCTCATGCTCAATTGAATCACCTATTACCCTCAAACACAATATGCACATAACTATCTACACAGGACATAACACACTCGTAAGTAATCGTGCCACAACAAACAAGTTATGCAATCATCTCACAAGTCATAACAAACCATGGAATCATAGATCACTAAGGGCTTTTAATCAGTTGTACTTTGGCCAGGGCTAAAAACAAGGGACATATATACACGGCCATTGAATCAAGAAAGGGTAAATTTCATGAAGAGCATTTTTCTTTTTAAACACAACCATTCTTGCTCAAACTTCCAACTCTTATTCTCACAATGCATTCTCTTTTCTTGCTTTGATTCCCTTTTTTTTTCTTTTTTCTTTTTTTATGAGAATGCATTGTATCTACAATTCCTTTTTCTCTTTTCACAATGAACCAATCTCCCCAACTTCAACAGTAATATACACTTAAATCAAAATGCTCTTCAAAATGGTTAAAGTTCGGGTTCATGCTTCAAAGATAACAATTTTTTCGTTTTTGGCTCAAAAGAGGTTTCTAATGCTCACACACTCACAAGATGACTTGAAGTGTTTTTGGAAAAGTGGTTCTACTCATACTACTCAAAAATGCCTTGATCACTTCTAAGTTTCCATAATTCAAACAACAAGTAAGATTAAACATAAAACGTTCAAGTTAAACAAAGATTACTCGAATCACTCTAAACTTGTGAACAACAAAGGCCACTCACATCTTTGGTTAAGTCCTAATTGATTCAACATGAACATGATATTACCAACTAATGCATTGACAAAATTTTTCAAAAAGTATGAAATTCATATTAACAACAAAATGCTACACAATATTTTTCATTCTTTGTAACGTCTCTTGCCAAGATTAATATCATCACCACATGCTACAAGCAAAAGAGGCTTCTCAACAATTCTTGAGCCACTAAAAACTCAATTTCCTCACACTCAAAGACAAACCAAAAATGACTAAGTTATTTACACAACACAAAACAATAAAAACAAATAGAGATTTAAACTATCCACAATGCTTGTCATAAACTTGGTGTTCCCACACCATTTTAAAAAATTCTGCCAAAAACGGCATACAATATCCAACTACGCCGAAGCGTCAAAATAGTGCCCAAAATGCACTTTCACAACAAAATTCTTCTCATTCTACTAAAATATTATAAAATTCAGAATTTTAAAACTAAAAATTAAAGTAAGCAGAAAATAAAACTTCACTTTGGAGCTTGCATCAAAACAGCCCCTCAATCAAACATCTCATCAATGTCTTCATCCCCACCATCATCATCATCATCGTCCTCAGCATCAACATCAACATTATCATCAGCATCAACATCAACACCAGCTCCGGTGCTTGCCCCCTCCGGAAAGAATGGGCGCCTGTCCCCAGGCCAATTAGCATAAGCTTCGAACGACTCCCTTGTAGGAAAGGGAGTGAACTTCGTCGGATGCATCTGATAATGATAAAGCCGCTGCATACTCAAAATTAAATTGGTTAAACCTGTGAAGTGACTCACCCATATCCCAAGTATAATTGAATGCCGCTTTCATATCGAAAATGGATGAGTCACTATCTTCCACCGGCCCACTTCTTTGGCCTCCTGAGCTACTACCAACTTCAGCAGCTTTTTTCTTTTGCCTCTCTTCCTTAGATTTACAAAAATGATCCAGATATCATCATTAACAAGATATTTTAGTTTCTCATTCACCGCACTCGGAATGAGGATATCAGTTTGATAGATCAAGGCTTGAACCAAGCAAGGAAAAATGATTGGAGCATCATCATGAACTCCAGGCCTCCGCGTGTTTTCAACAAAAATTTTCATCTCATAAGCAATTATTTGGACGACATCCACTTCCTTGTCCTCCATGATACAGTACATGAGAAGTCCTGTATCAAGAGGGATGGAAGACCGGTGAAACCTCGGCCTCACGTTATAACACAGCAAAAGTAGGACGGCTTGAGCCTCCGGAGTCATATTCTTGCGGCTGTACTTGATTGGCTCCCTCTTAGCATTCAAATCCACCTTACATCCCAGTTTGAGAATCGTTTTTCCAACCAATTTGTGATCGTGGGTTTTTTTGGACAGCTTCACAAAGCCATTAGTTTGAAGACTTCCCAAGGCACTTGGATTGCCCAAAATCTTGTTAATCGCATCCCGACTGAAACTGATTTCTCGACCCCTTACAAAGGTCTTAAATCGATAGAATTCTCCTTCAGGTTGCAGCGCATTTGCGTAGAATTCTCTAATCAGCTAATAGCACACACGGTCAGCCGAGTTTATTAGAATTTCCCACTTCTTCTTCTCAAAGATTGCTTGAATCCTTCTGTAATCACCCTCACGGTTTAACACAAATCTCTTTTCTGAGAGAACAGTTCTGCCCTCGAGGGATTTGATCCTAGCCTCATGTTCCACGGATAAAAAACGGCTACTTGTCGTACCCCAAATTTGTCCTACCTGTGTATTATTTTCATATGTACCATCCATCCACTAACTATTATTCAAAAATCCAAAAATATGTTTCTTTTACTTCTGGCCGGAACTCAGGGTTTCACAAGGTTGAATTGAATTAAATCAAGACTCAGTTGAGGTTTATTCGGGTCAAGTGTGCGTGCAGTGATGTTTTCAGTACAAGTGAAGGTTTGGTATAATCTTGGTTAGACAAGGTTGTTTCATAATCAAAGCCAGGGTGTGCTTAATTCAGATAATGTGTGCCTGAGGATTCAGTTAGGGTTCTAGGCCCATTCAAGTCAGTTGGTGTGGATCAGATTGTCAGGATATGTCAAGTTATCAGTTATTTCACAGTTGAATACCATCAAGGGCAGTTCGTTCATTTCCATTCTCATTTTATCCATATTATCCAATCCAATTACCATTATCCATCCTATGTCCAAGTTTTCATTATCCATTATTACCCACATTTTTATCCATATCTCTTTCAATTACCATGTCCATATCCAATATCACAAAATTCCATTATCCATCTTGTTCAAAATATCCATAAATATCCATAATCCATATACATTTATTCATTTTCAAATTCTAAATTTCCAAATAAATTCACAATCCATTTTTCTTAACCTTAATTATTTTCTTTCCAATTAATTAAGGCCCATAATATTTGTTTTACAGTTACAATTTCCAAAAAGAAGAAAAGTAAGCCCAATACAACACACGGCTGCTACGTGAAGGGCAAAACAATCCAAGCCATCTACCAACATGCCAACGTGCCTCATGAATCAGTACACACAAATCATACCACATAGACAAAAGACAAAAGCCAGTCACCAACCATCAATATTCCAATTGGCAACGCACAGCAGCTTTTGAAAGCAAACATTTTTTATAAATACACAACCTACAAAATGAAAGAGGAATTGCTAACCAAAACCATATTTCACAATCAAGCCTGCGTAAGTTAAAGGTTACCCGCAGCAGGACCAAGCCATAAATCACGCCAACCTTTGCAAGCCAAGATGACATGACTTCAGTGAGCCCCCACAAACTTTCCAAAGTTGCAAAACGAACCTTCCACACAGCAATACATAACCATACACACCATGACCTTCAGCAGCACATAATTCATTACACAACGCACCAAGGGACCCCACAGATGGTATGACCTGCAAACGAATCAGAACGGCAACGTCAAAATACGCAGCGGCATCAAAATTCCAGCTCACAAATTTCTTTTTTATTCTTCCCATTTCACCCTCCAACTTCCCTATATAACAGGACCCTCTCTCACTCCATTCTTCAAGTTCTGAGCCTCCAAAACCTCTGCCAAAATCTCTCCATAAAACCCCTTCTTTCTACGAATCGTCAACCTCAAATCCTCACCATTTCTCGAATCACTCAACCTTTCACCATCAAACAACAACAACAACGAACCTCATTCGATTCAACAACCCAACCCTTCTTTCAACCGCAACACCAACAACCCTTTTCCTCAACAACACTCATCAATCTTTCACACAACCGAAACCCAAACCATTTTCGAATCAGAACGGAGAAGAAGAAGAGTGAATCAGATCGAAATTGAGACGAAACAGAACACAAACCTGAACCAATCTGGATCGGAGAGGAATGAAATGGAGCTTGAGCGAACGAAATAAGGTTGGAAACGGCGATGAATATTTTGATCCCACGCTTGTTTTGATTTCCAGTCTGGTTCATTTGAGCGCGATGATGAAGATGTTTTGAGCGAGATATTTTGTTCAACCATCTTCTTGCTTTTTGTTTTAGAAATCCTTCGTATATGGGTGTTTGTTTCAGAAATCCCTTGCCCCTGTTTCCCATGTTTATTCTTTGCCGTTTTAACTTTTCAATGTGTTTTTTTTTTATTATTTATGAATCTTGTTTAGTGTTTTTTTGTCCAAGTGTGTTTGATGGGCCATTGAAGTTATGTATGCTCGTGAACTTTTATCCGCACCCTCCAAGGAGTTGTGCACCACCCCTTGTTCAACTGCAATTTTTTTTATTTTTGATGGAACGATGGGCTTAGGCCCAAGTGACTTCCACTGACTTTTATTTATTTTCTTTTGTTTTAAAGAAAGATAGTTTTAACTTTGTTTTTTTTTCTTTATTCCTCCTATGAGTTTTCTAATATATTATTATTTAAACTTATACTTTTCCTTAATATTTCTATTTCCGTTTTAATTTCTCTTTTTGGATTTTATTTTCAATTTCGTTAGGGCCAATGATACAACAATATTCATGATTTAGTCAAACCGATTAAATTTTGATTTATTTGAGGCCTACTATTTATTTATTTATTTATTTTTTATTTCGATTTATTTTTCATTATTTTATTTCTATTAATTTTGGGCCAATGATATCAAAAACATCATGATTTGTTGATTTATTTCAAATAGATCTATAATCTTGGTTAATATGAGGCATATTTATTTTCTTTTTGATTTATTTGTTTTTACCATTCATTTTGGATCAATGAAAACCAAACATCGAAGATTTATCGATTTTCGATTTAAAATCTTGATAAAGGTGAGACCTTTCTTATTTTCCTCTTTTCGATTTTATTTCATCGTTTTTTATTCACTTTGGGTCAATAAAAACCAAAATATCGAAGATTTATCGATTTTCGATTTAAAATCTTGATAAAGGTGAGACATTTCTTATTTTCCTCTTTTCAATTTTATTTCATCATTTTTTATTCACTTCGGGACAATGAAAACCAAAATATCGAAGATTTATCGATTTTCGATTTAAAATCTTGATAAACGTGAGACCTTTCTTATTTTCCTCTTTTCGATTTTATTTCGTTCACTTTGGGTCAATGAAAACCAAAATATCAATGATTTATCGATTATCAATTTAAAATCTTGATAAAGGTGAGACCTTTCTTATTTTTCTTACCTCTTTTCGATTTTATTTCATTTTTATTATCCTTTCATTATCTTTATTCATTTTGGGTCAATGAAAATCAAATACAAGAGATTATCGATTTTTCGATTTAAAATCTTAGTAAAGATGAGACCTTTCTTAGTTTTCCGATTTTATTTCTATTTCAATTTATTTTTCATTACCTCATATTCTTTTATTTTCACTTTTGGTCAAGGAAAGTCAAAAATCGTTGATTATCGATTTCTCGATTAAATCTTGATTAAGACGGGACCAACTTTATCTTTATGTCGATATTATATCTTGTTCATATTATCTTGATTATATTATTGTTCATATTATATTAATATTCACATTATTCATATCATATTCATCTAACCATTTTCTTTGTTTATACACCATTCAATTCACACTAAAACTATCGAAACGCCTAAACACTTAATTTTCGATTAAAGTACTTAACACACCTAATCAATCATTTTTTCTTAATTAAATTGCGAAAGAATTGAATTCTTGAGGTCTAGCATTTCTTGGGTTCTTGAGTGACTGCTATTGAGGCGCACGCCTTGGGTGGCGTGTCATTCGACCTTTCGTTTCTAAGACACGCGCTTTAACTATTTGGACAAAGAAATACCATTGGAGTCTAGCATTCCACGTGGTACTTTCGTTGTTCATCAAACAATATTTCATATATCAATCGAATGAAAAAGGTGTCGTTGGGATCTAGCATCCCAATAATGCCCCGATTAATTGGTTGCGAGGCCGACGTCTCGTTTATCGAATAATCGTCATTCTCTCTAAAATATTTAACAAACCAAATCATTTTCAAACCAATCCTCGATTCGTCGTCGAGCCATTCATAAGTCGAGCGCCTTTTGCCTCGCCATCAAACGCACACTTTCATCTCATGATTTCGTTACTAGGAGCACCCCTAGGAACTAGTATCAATCCTCCCCTCTTGTCGCAACCCAATTCGACCCAATCTTTTTCCAAACGCTTTCTTAATCAACTTATGAAAGGAGGAGATTCTTGGAGTCTAGCATTCCTTAGGTCTTCGAATGAATGACACTTGAGGCACGTCCTTGGGTTGTTATTCATTCACCCTTTCGTCTTAAAACACTTAACCATTATCAAACATTTTCACAATCAACTCACGAAAGAACTGAATTCTTGGGGTCTAGCATTCCTTGGATTCTTGAGTGACTGCTCTCGAGGCACGCCCCTTGGGTTGTATGTCATTCAACCTTTCGTCTCCTAAAATTCAAACACTAACCCCATTCTTTTCGTGGGCGTACCACGAACTACGACTGCTCTGATTCTTTACTCTCGTCCGAGTAAAGATACGTAGGCACAAGATTGCGATGATCTTGGCGAGCTACCTTCCCTCCATCTTACGTCTTCCCTCTATCCCTTCCTGTAGTCGAACAACGATTACTCTGATTCCTCATTCTCGTCCGAATGAGCATACGTAGGCCCGAGGTCGCGATGATCTTGCCGAGTACCCTGTCTTAAAACCACCCCATTTCCCTTAGTAATCGAAACCTTTTACTTTACCTTTTCACATATATCGTTGATAAGAAAACAAACAAGCCTAGCTAACATTCTTCACAAATCGAACTAAGAGGTTCCCTTTGAGTACAACGGACGTGAGGGGGTGCGCGTACCTTCCTCTCACGTAACCGACTCCTGAACCTGGAATGTGGTTGCGACGACCATTTTCTTATCCCTTCTTAAAGGTTTTCTCGATATTTTCCTTTCCCTCTTTTGGGATAAATAAAGTTCGGTGGCGACTCTGTCGAACCGTTTTCCGCGCCTTTCGCGCGAGGGTCGTGTCTTCGATTTAAGTTATTTTTCGAGGTGCGACACTACCGTCAAACTCAAGTTGAACATTTAAAGTAGAGGCAGCACTCTTTTGCTTCTTCTTGGAAGCGTGTTGTGGTGCAAACTGACTAGACATCTGCACAAAACCAAACGAAAACAGTCCAGCACAGTAATATACAACGTTAGCATGGACAGAACACTTAAAAAGTGAAACAAAACAGGGAAAATCCAAACTGGACAAAACAGGGTTGCCGCCTTAGCAGTGCTGGGCGAAGCAAGAGCGCTGTTGTGCCCCTCTGCCGCCGGGCGGAGCTTGCGAAATCAGAAAAAAATTGCTTAAGGCACCTCCATTTTTCCACACACATTCTTCTTCAAACCCACAATAAAATAACAACATTTATGCCAATAATCAAGACATGGAAGTTGAAGAAGAGCAATAATCTAGCATTTACTAAATATAATAATTAACACATAAACCTAACAACATATTGTCTAATGAAGCATGATGAATAAAAGAAGGACAGAAATTAAAGCTAGAACATGCATTACCTTGAGTTTGGAGAGTTTTGAAATGAGAGAGAGTGAGAGAGCAAAGAGTGAGAGAGCAAAGAGCTAGGGTTTTGTCAAAGGGAAGAATGAGAGAAAAGTTCTTACACTTTCTCTTATGTTGTTTTAATAAAACAGGGGAAAATTTGGAATAACACCCATTTGGAGTTACCAAGCCACTAACAATTCTGAAAACGTTCAAATTTCCCACCCTCTCAACTCTCTCGCCTGGCCATTCAGAGGCAAAGCCTCTTTTAATTTCACGCACCGCCGGGCGGTCCAAAACTGTCATCGGGCGCTCTACACCAGATAACATATTTTCCTGCTATGGTGGTTCAAACCAGTAAAATGCAATCTAAAGGCACAACTCAACTCAAAACATGCAAAACCTAAAAAATCACTCAAAAAGGTAATGCAAACATAAAAACAATAAAAAGGCGAGAAATACTTACAATGTTGGGGTGCCTCCCAACAAGCGCTTGTTTAACGTCGGCTAAGCTCAACGGTCCAAGACGATCAACGATTATCAAGAAACACGAAACCAATCTTGCGATCAAAATCACCTCCAAGATAAATTTTCAAGCATTGGTCGTTCACGGTCCAACTTTCCTTTTTCTGCAAATCCTCTATCACAATAGCTCCATAATGCTTAACATCTTTGACAAGAAACGGTCCAGACCATTTGGACTTTAATTTTCCCGGAAACAATTTCAAGCGGGAATTGAACAAAAGTGCCATCTGACCAACCCGGAATTCCTTCTGAGAAACTTTCTTGTCATGATACCCTTTCACTTTTTCCTTATAGATCTTACTTGAATGGTAAGCATTATTTCGCATTTCTTCTAATTCATGCAACTGAACTTTTCTCTTTTCACCGGCCAAACTCGGATCAAAATTCAACATCTTTAATGCCCAAAGAGCCTTATGCTCCAATTCAACGGGAAAATGGCATGACTTGCCATAAACCATTTGAAATGGAGTTAGACTGATTGGCGCTTTGTAAGCGGTACGATACGCCCACAAAGCCTCTTCTAACTTTTGTGATCAATCTTTCCTCGAACTTGACACGGTTTTCTCCAAAATTCTTTTTACTTCTCTATTAGACACCTCGGCCTGACCATTTGTCTGTGGGTGGTACGGAGTTGCAACTTTGTGCTTTACACCATAATGCTCTAAGACCTTTTCGAGCGGTGCATTACAAAAATGCGAACCTCCGTCACTAATTAACACACGAGGGGTACCAAAACCAGAGAATATGTTTTTCTTTAAAAATTTTATCACCGTCTTGCCATCAGCCCTCGGTGACGCAATTGCTTCCACCCACTTGGAAACATAGTCAACCGCAACTAAAATATACTCGTTTGAAAAAGATGGTGGGAATGGTCCGACAAAATCAATGCCCCAACAATCGAAAACTTCAACTTCTAAAATTGTATGTAAGGGCATTTCATTTCTTTTTCTAATTCCGCCACTCTTTTGGCATATATCACAACTTTTAGCATGGAGGTTGGCATCTTTGAACAATGTAGGCCAATAAAAGCCCGATTGGAGGACTTTAGTTGCCGTTCTTAAACCATTGTAATGCCCTCCATACGGCGAGTTGTGACAATGCCAAGGGATACTTTTGGCTTCATCAAGAGTGACACACCTCCTTAACAAATTGTCACCTCCTAACTTAAACAAGTATGGCTCATCCCAAACATAGAAATTAGCATTCGAGAGGAATTTCCGTCTTTGATTCCAAGTTAGGTCCTCCGGTATAAAACCGGTGGCTTTCTGGTTAGCAAAATCTACAAACCACGGCCTAAGTTGCACTCGAAAAAGCTTTTCACCCAGAAATTCTTCATGGACCTCATTCTCACGGTGAGTTACCTCTACATTGACCAACCTAGACAAATGGTCTGCTACAAAGTTTTCCGACCCTTTCTTGTCACGGATTTCCAAATCAAACTCTTATAACAAAAGGATCCACCGGATGAGCCTTTGCTTCGAATCTGGCTGGGTAAGCAAATATTTAATTGTCGAGTGGTCAGTGTAGACTACCACCTTAGAACCAATCAGATAAGACCGAAATTTCTCAAGAGCATAAACAATAGCGAGTAATTCTTTTTCTGTGGTGGCATAATTAACTTGTGCCTCATTAATAACTTTACTCGCATAATGAATAGCATGAAAATTTTTGGCCTTTATTTGCCCAAGCACCGCACCAACGGCATAATCGCTAGCATCACACATTAATTCAAAATTCAAAGTCCAATTTGGAGCAACGATTATGGGTGCGGTGATGAGTTTCTCTTTCAAAATTTTAAAGGCATTTAAACATTCATCATCAAAGGAGAAGGACTTATCTTTGTTGAGTAGATTACTCAATGGCCTTGCAACTTTGGAGAAGTCTTTGATAAACCACCGATAAAAGCCAGCATGGCCAAGAAAACTCCAGATGCCTTTGACATTGGTTGGAGGAGGCAACTTTTCAATCACTTCAATTTTTGCTTGATCGACTTCAAGGCCTTTAGAGGAGACTTTGTGGCCAAGCACAATCCCCTCTTTTACCATAAAGTTGCACTTCTCCCAGTTCAAAACCAAGTTTGTTTCAACACACCTTTCAAGAACGACCTCCAAATTTCTCAAACAAAGATCAAAAGACGCTCCGAAAACGGAGAAGTCGTCCATGAATACCTCCATCGTTTTTTCAATAAGGTCAGAGAAAATTGCTTGAACACATCGTTGAAATGTTTCCGGTGCGTTGCACAAGCAAAATGGCATCTTTTGGTAAGAAAAAATCCCAAAAGGACATGTGAATGTCGTCTTCTCATGGTCTGCCGGGTCAACCGAAATTTGGTTATAAACGGAGTAACCATCCAAAAAGCAATAGAATTGTTGGCCCGACAATCTTTCTAACATTTGGTCCATAAACGGAGTGGAAAATGGTCTTTTCTTGTAGCGGTGTTTAGCCTCATATAATCTATACACATCCTCCAACCCGTCACAGTTCTTGTCGGGATTAATTCATTTTTTTCATTTTGTATTACGGTCATTCCTCCCTATTTAGGCATAACTTGAACAAGACTTACCCAAGGACTATCGGAAATCGGATAAATCATATCGGCATCCAATAGCTTGACAACCTCTTTTCTCACCACTTCCTTCATCGTTGGGTTCAAACGGCGTTGTGGTTGGGCTATCGCTTTAAAATCCTCTTCCATTAAAATCTTGTGCATGCAATAAGCCGGATTAATTCCCTTTAAATCGGAAAGAACCCAACCTAAAGCTTCTTTATTTTTCTTTAAAACTTGAATCAAACGGTCCTCCTCTTTGTCGGTCAAGATGTTGCTAATGATAACCGGTTTGTTACAACAGTCATCAAGGAACACATATTTTAAATTAGAAGGCAACACCTTCAATTCAAGTTGATAATTCTCAAAACTCACTTCTTTCTTTAACACTTCCTCTTCACATTCCCAAGGTTGTAACTCCTCCAAAGATTCAAGTTCTTTCAAACACTCTTCAAGTGCCTTTTCTTCTTCAAAGAAAAATACTTCAAAGGAATCATCAAGAGATCTTTACAAAGGAGACACTACATGAACTTGCTTTGAAACTTCCACTACGCTTTCTTCCATTGCATCAATACGGAAGCTATCATGTTTGTCTTTAGAATGCTTCATTGCTTCAAAGAGATTAAAACTCACTTCTTCATTTTGAACTCCCACTTTCATTAGACCGTCATCAACATCAATCATCATACGGGCGGTCTTCATGAAAGGGCGTCCAAGTATTAATGGAGCATCCTTATCTTCTTCCATATTAATAACAACAAAGTCTACTGGAAAGAAAAACTTATCAACTTTGACCAAGACATCTTGAGCCATTCCATGCGGATGTGTTGTGGACTTGTCGGCCAATTGTAACGTCATCCGAATTGCCTTCATTTCAATGTTCCCAAGCCTCTTCACAATGGATAATGGAATTAAATTTATGCTTGAGCCCAAATCAATTAAGCCTTTTCCGACATAGACATCACCAATTGTTACCGGCAAAGTAGCACGCCCCGAATCGACTTCGTTTCTTGGTAAAGTTCTTTGGATTATGGCACTACAACTTGCATCCCGGACAATTGTTTCCGGCTCCGAATATATTCTTTTCTTGGTGAGGATATCTTTCATTAACTTAGCATATTTCGGCATTTGTTCAAGTGCTTCGGCAAACGGAATGTTAATTTGTAATTGTTTGAAAATGTCCATGAAATGAGCGTAATGTCGTTCGTTGTCTTTCTTGGTGGGCACATGAGGGTAAGGTAAGTTTTGGATCGGAATTGGATTCACTATCTCCTTCCTTTTTTTTTCACTCTTCTTTTCTTTTCTTCAATCTTTTCTTTTTCCAGGTTATCTTTTTCAACTTCTTCCTTATCATTATTTTCAACTACAACATCATCAACTTTCTCTTCCTCCTCAACCTCCTCAATTATCACGTCATCATTTTTCTCATTTTATTCTCCTTCTCCCAACTCTCTCCCACTTCGAGTAATAATGGCTTTACAATGCTCATTTGGGTTATTTTGAGTATTGGTGGATAAAGAAGGTCAAGTTTGTTGTTCGGCCACTTGTTTTGCAAGTTGCCCAACTTGATTCTCTAGATTCTTAATCGATGCTTCATTTGACTTTTGATTTGCCATGGACATTTGAATAAATTGGCTAAGAGTTTCTTCAAGCTTGGAACTCCCACCTTGAGGTTGATAAGGATTTTGTCGATTTTGTTGATATCCTTGATTTTGATAAAAATTTCCTCTTGGTTGTTGATTTTGGTACCCTTGTTGATAAGGTTGTTGTTGCCTTTGATAACCTTGCTGCTGATTTGGATTATTCATGTAATTTACTTCTTCTTCAATTGGAGGACAAGGAGGAGGACAATAGCCGGTTGGATGATCACCTTTACATAACTCACAAATTGCTACTTGCACCTATTTGTTAGGAAGTTCATGCATCTCTTTGATCTGTTGGGGTAGCTTAGACATTTGTTGTGTTAACAACTCAACCTGTTGAGATAGCAATTTGTTTTGGGCAAGTATTGCATCATTCGTCCCCAACTCTAGCACTCCAGCTTTCTTTTAAGAAGGGCCACGGTTATGGTTCCCTTGATGGTCGTTTAAAGCCATCTTGTCAATTATGGCAATGGCTTCTTCGGCACTTTTGCTCATTAAAGATCCACCTGCGGTGGCATCCAACAATGTTTTATGCACTAATTGAAGACCGTTTCTAAAAATGTGAACTTGAGTAAGCTCATCGAAACCATGCCCTTTACACTTTCTCAACATGGATTTGAATCTCTCCTAAGCTTCGTTGAGAGATTCATTTCCACCTTGAGTGAAAACTGCAATTGCTGTTTTAGCCTCTATGAAACGATTGTGTGGAAAAAATCATTCCAAAAAATTTTCCTCTAGCACGTTCCAGTCCGTCATGATTTCCGTATATTGGTCAAGATACCATTCCTTGGCCTTCCCAATGAGGGAATGCGGGAATAATCTCTTAAATAGTGGTTCTTCTTCAGCTTCGGGTGCACCAGTTACTCCCGCAATCTCATAGAACTTAGTCAAGTATGTAAAAGGATCCTCGTGATCCATACCAGTGAAAGGATTCTAATATAGAAGCGAGAGGATACCAGTTTTCATTTCTAAATGCCGACCATTCTGAGCATTGCGTGCAAATTGTGTTGTATGTCTCAGACTATTATTACAAGGTCTAGAAGCAGGTGGTGGTGGTGGTGGTGGTTCAGCCATAGTTGGCGGTAACTGTGGTATTTGCATCGAAGTTGAACTTTCGTCTCGCTCTCGTCTTTCTTTGGCAAGTTGTCTCCTCCGCCTTGTTCTGTTATTTAATTTACGCGCAGTTCTTTCGATTTCAGGATCAAAGAGGAGTTGGTCTGCAGGTAACTTCCCTCATATAAAACGGAGTTTGCATACTAAACCAAACAAATCAACAAGCACAAGAAAATGTTAACAAGTTTAAAACTCAATAACTATTGCAATGCTTGCAATATAACAACAATCCCCGACAATGGTGCCAATTTGTTGAATGAGTATTTAAGGGGGTGTTTTATCGTATCCACAGAGATTGTGTATATTTCCGTCGTTCGATAGTTAAAAGCATTTCAAACTTTAAAAGTAACAAATGTTTTGGGTATATTTCAATCGGATCGTTTGCATTCAAATTTTAGAAATCAACGGTAAAAATATTGGTTTTAGGGTTTTGGTAAAAACATGTCAAGATTAGTTTTCAGTAATCCGTTTCGTACGTATCAACTCGATCAAGCGTGTGAACTCGTTAACAATACATATAACCACATATCCTCTCAATAAGTTTCTCTCAAACACTTGTTAAGGGATTTATCATTTTGATCCTTTGTTGATCTCTCACACAAACAACCAAAATGATACATTCAAGTTCAATATTTATGAACATCAACATTCAAAACTATCTCTAGCCTTATCAATATTGATGGAATAAAACTTAGGTCAAGTTTAAAACTTTTCTCTCGAACATGAATTAAACAACATATAAACCATGTAAACAAAGTTTTCTTCTATATATATCATCAACTAGGTTCACAAGCTTAAAATCAAAATTAATACATACAAAATAATGGATCACCTACCACTAATCTTGACACAAGAGTGTTTAGCTATCCATAGACATGGTAGCTTGCTTGACAAGTAAGTAGCAAAGCTTTTGGAGCATCAATCTTCAAAGATTCAAGGATTGAAGCATAAAAGCTTTGATCACTGTGAAAAATAGTAACAGTGGAGTTTTTCTCCTAAAACAAACTTCTAGGTTACAAGAGAGTACAATAAAAGTGATGGAATGGCCAAAATATCTACCAAATGTACTTAAATACATTTTCAGCCCAGAAAGCAGCGTCGGGCGGTCCTTTTCAGCGCCGAGCAATGGCCAAAAGTGAGGCCACGTGACAGCTACAGTGTCAGCTGGACCTCCCAAAATATCTAACAGTGTCGGGTGATGAATTCACAGCACTGGGACCAAAATGAGTCCAACCATTGAGTTTTCATATATATGTAGGACTTCATGTATAGATTTTAGTTGCAAATGGGGATACCTGTGGAGGAAAATCATCGGGTGATGGAACTGAGAGCTTTCCAGGCATACATCAATTGGCCTGAGGTTGGACCATTTCACCAAGGGGGAAACAACTGATGGTAATGAAGAATAAGAATCTAAGGAAACAAAGACAGAATCATGTGAAGAATCAGATGATGAGATGGATGATTAGAATATGGATGACTGAAAAAAGTTCTCCATAACTAAGTAATATTTTTCAAAAGCTTTAAATCATTTACATTATATCTCTTATTGTTTTCTGTTCATTTTATCTTGTAATGATCAAACTGTTTATTTTGACGTGGGATATTTTGTTAGTATTTTATCCATGACATTTGGATGATGGTTATTCATAATTAGTTTGTTTAAATGGTTTGTTTTAGTATTGCAAGTAGTATTATTTCAAAATAGTGCTACAAGAATTTTTGTGTTTGTTTTCAAGATTGGTCTAATTTGCTTGGAGAAGCCAAGAAGACTCAATCAAGTTTCAAGTAATTCAACAAAATGTAAAGGTGATGATAAGAACTTTGGATGAATTGCACACAACAAAGGTATATGTTTATTGCTTTCTAGAATGTTAGCATGAATTTGAACTTTGTACTTCATACAAAATCATTTCATGAATCATTTTGCAAAAACATGTTTCATGCTAGAATCATTTAAGTCTAAACCAGAAATTTTGAGGAAATCGTCCATTATTCACTTATATGCTTAGGATGACCGATAATTCTTGTTTTAACTCGTTCGATTCATGTTAAATCTTGCATTTGTTTTGAAATTTGTGGAAGCATATAAAGGATCAAGGAAAATTTTGATGCTGAGAAAAACCACCGAATCAAAAATAGCCTCATCCTACCTGGTGAATGAGTGCGCATTTATAAACCCCTTTGAGGCAACAGTCATGAATGAATCATTTATGAACTCGAACAAATCACTAAGTAAACCACTTGGTGAATTTGTTGTATTTCATCCAAAAATCAAAAGTTCATAATTGATACATTCTAGTTTTTCTTTGAAAGAAAAACATTAACCCAATAATGATTAATGTTCCTTGCCAACAATGAAGAGTGTTTTTAAAAAGGAAGGTGATAATCGTTTAAGTTGGGGAGAGGTTGCTTCATGGACAAGAAAAAGAAGAAAAAGGAAAAAAGGAAAAGAAATATGCAATGAAAAGAAAAAGAAAAGGAAAGAAAGGAAAGGAAAGAAAAGAAAATGAATTATCAAATTGTTGCATAAAAAGATCTTAATGGGTGAAAAGAAAGTAAGAAAATAAAAGTGTGGAAATTTTGAATTTTTTGTGATACTTTTCATTAAATTTGGCCAATTTTGTTTAAATATCCTTAGAAATGACCTTTGTTTTGAAACCCGACCAAGTTACAACCTTTGAAAAGTCCTTAGTAATCCATGTTTTCGTAATTTCAAAGTGAATTACTTAGATGAATGCATGAATTGATCAAGATGTTAGCAAGGTTATTAGATGAGAGTTCACTTCCCACATGATTGAATTTAAATTTTTCATCCATTTTATGAAGAAGTGTGTTAGGGTGATTCAAGTAGGATTATGCCATTGCATTAGAATGTATGATATGAAACTTGTGTTTAGAACTTAATACATATTCATGTTTTGATTCTAGAAAAGTAATTAGCATAACCTTCACATGTGCATTTTAAACTTGAACCATACATTTTCTTCATTTGTTTTGAAAAGTAGTGTTGATCATGAAACTTGGTGAAAACTTCTTGCATTTGAAATTTTTTTGAGACTTTGATTGAGGAAAAACAAAGATTTAAGTTGGGGAGAGTTTGATAAGTGCCAAAATATGGTACTTGATCACATTAAATCTTGGCATTATTCGACCCGGTTTACCGTTTTCTACCATTAAATTCCCCAAATTGTGAATATGATTAAGTTTGAAATAGATAAGTGTTGTGCTTTTTGATTTCTTTGCTATTGTGCAAGAATTACACGCTTAAACCAATATTGAAACACAAAGCAAGAAAGAAAAGAATATGCAAGTTCTCCAGGCGAGCATCTGGCGAGACTCAGGCAAAAGCTCGCCCAACAAGCCAATAACGAGGCTCAAGCATGTAGAAACAAAAGCAAAAATCCTCCTTCTCTCTAGGAGAGTCTTAAGCGAGACATTCTCCAGGCAAAACAAGTAAGAGACTTTCCTGAAACAAAAAGTTCCATTCTCGCCAGGCGAGGGTGCAACAAGGAAGCTCGCCAGGCGAGACAAGGCAGTTAGAGATGATGAGTTGGCAGATACTTCAGGGTGAAGAAAGGTTGCTCTCCAGGAGAGAGCATAAGGGCACAACTACTATAAATAGTGTAGAAATATTCAGTTAAAAAGTCTTTTGGAATTTTAGAGAAAATACACCATCAAAGAGAGGAAGACAGAGAGAAGAGTGAAACTTGAGGAATACAAGCTGGATACACATCAATCGTCGGGAAATCACCATTGATGCTCATCCATATTTATTTCTTTTCGTTTATAATCAAAGCTACCATGAAAATGAGCAGATAAATCTTCTTTCTTGTTGAGATTAGATGTAATCCATCGATATTTTATGTATGTGTGTTGATTACATCAATATATAATCAAGTTATTCATCATATATCGTTGTTATATTTGTTTTACCATTTAAATTCATAAGATTTGAATTGTTATTAAGAAATACAGTTCGAATCTTACTCTAAGATAACAATCTGTTAAACTTTAAATGCTAGACATAGATCTAGGGTTAAGTATTCACATCGAGTATTGGATTTTAATGCTACTAGATTACTTAATAACTTGAGACATCGTCGATTAAACGATCCAATAGAAATCTCGCCAGAAGTTTAGATATAAACGCTATTGTGAGTGATATGCGGGGGTAGTGATTGATAACTAGGTTATGTATAAGTGATTCGCAAACTATATACACATTTGGTGGAGGAAACCCAATCCCAGCATGTTGTCATATCACCGAACTTTTATTTATCAATTACCATTTTTACATTACGCAATTTTCACAAACAAACAACTCGACATTTCCTCACTTAAAATGTATTAACTATTGAACGACATTAATATCGCATCAGTCCATATGGATACGAAAACAAATACTTACTTTTGATGTTGAATATTGTAACATTAGCCTCCATGGGAGACTTTGAGAAATACCATTTGGCTCAGGTCCAGAGTAGGTTGAGGAGGAGAAACTGCTCCTCAGCATGTTCAAAATAGACGCAAGAAGTAGACACCACCTCATAAGCAAGCTTTGACACCTTTTCCAGCTCCTTTTGACGAAGAAGGGAGGTTTCCAAAGATTTTTGAAAGGATTCCTTATCAATGGAATTGTATTTGGTATTGGCCTTCTCATCCACAGTCTTCTCATCCAACTTCTCCATGTCTTTATGGAGGACCTCCAATAGCCTTTGGCTCTCATTGTAGGCATCCACCTGCCCCTGAAGCTTTGCCTCTAACTCTTTCTCAGCATTGTCCCGCCTCTCCTGATTGACTTCCTACAATATTAGCACCCTCGAAAGAAGGTTATCCTTCATGCTTACAATACCCGAGGTCGATTTGGAGCGAAAGGCGTGGTAGTCAACAAAAAAATCCTCGGAGAAATGAAGGTGAGAACAATTGAATTGGAGAGAGTCAAAACCGACATCACTCTATAAAGTCTCATAAACTGGGGGAGCATCGCCTCTAGAGGGTGCTTGAGTAATCCCTTTCCCATGAGTAGGAGATGTGGTGCCAACAGTATAGGAAGAGCCATCCTCTCTCCTTTGAGCCTTCACATCAGAAATATCTTGAGTCGGGTCCTCAGCCAGCCTATTCCTCCCTGTCATACCCCAAATTTTGACCACTAAGATTTCCCATTATTGTGCAAATCATCATCACAATATGGATGAACCATCATGCCTCATCAAATGCCTCAAGGGTTGTTGAGCATTCACTACAATCAAAATTAGGGTTTCTAGCCCTCTTAAAGCCTTAGGCAAAGGATCAATCAAGGAATGACATGATCTTCAACTTGTCTAAACCTCTCAAACATACACAAAGGATAAAAAAGGACTCCCACTCCAAGGATTAAGCACAAAGCTGCTCCTTTCTAGGTGGATCAAGCCTCAAAATCGCCGGTGTCACCAAATTAGGGTTTTGGTCTATCAGGGCCTCCAAAGGGAAATTTTCCTCTGGGCATGAGCCAAAGATCCAAAACACAACCTAATATACCCTATGGGACCTCATGGACCCAATCATCAAGTCAATTTTGCCTTAGGGGATGCATTCATCAAAAATCAGGAATTAGGGTTTCTTGACCTAATCCCCCCCTAAGTTGACTTTTGGGACAAATCATGAGCCAAGACCTCAAGACATGATTTGAGGGTCTCTAATATACTATATTGATCCATTTGGAATAATGGATTAATCCAAGAGGCTTGAGCAACAAGTTTCAATTTCATCTGCACCACAGTTAGGGTTTTAAGGAAAAAAGTCAACTGTAACTTTGACTTTTGACCAGGACATGCTCCCAAGCCCTATGACATGCATCAATATACCCTATTACACCCATGGAACATGTCCATCAAGTTTGATTTAGGTCAAGGACATGATTTCATGAAGAATTGCACAGTTTGAAATTCATCTGATAAAAAGTCAACTGTGCACAAAAGTCAACTTTGACTTTTTGAGATTTTTCACCAAAATGGATTTTTAACCCTAAAATGATGTTAATGTGTGACTTGAATCATCATTCATCAAGAAAAATCAAGAAAAGTTGGATAACTTGTAAAAGGGGTAACCATAAAAAACTTAGAAAATTTTCTAAGTTAAAAATAAAGTGGCTAGGGTACCAACTTTGGAGGACCATAACTCCTAAACCACAAAGCCATTTTCTCCCATCCAAGGCTTGATTTGTAGATCTCATTGCCCTCTACAAAAATTTCAACTAGACCTAATTCCAATTCATTATGGATTTTGAGTTATGGAGTGATCAAAATCAAGAAAAGTCACTTTGTTCCAACACTTAGTGAAAATTTCACTAAGTCAGATTTTACCCTACTTTTTGCCAAATGTAGGGGGATTTTTCACTTGGATTCAAAAGAGATCAAACCCAAACATGTTCAAACAGTTGTTGTATCATGTAAGGGCTTTCCAAAATGGCCAAGAACATTACCAAATTCCATTTGAGTCATGAGATATGACATTGGAAAGTTGCCTTGCTGAAATCTGCCAAGTCAAGGCAGAATTTGCATTTTTGTTCGATTTGCCAAAATCAGCCAAATCCAAATGCTCCTATCCACTTGGACACCTCAGAGGATTGAATCTAAAGGGGACAATCACTGAGCCAAGCCTCCAAAGTCTTTGGAACAAGAAATAGCATGTTGAACCTAGAATGGCCAAAATAGGGACAAGACTCCAATTTTGGATTGGAGCATTCAATGGAGGCATCAAGGTGGCATGGACTGAGCCATTCTCAACTGAATTCAGTCAAGACTTATCCAAGACCAAGGGAACAACGGCCCTGTGCCCTAACCTCTAGTCAATGGCTAGAGGAGACTTGGATTTCCATTGGCCAACATTGAACAAACACCTGCTGCAGTTGCCATTCACTGTGGATCCTAAAACAAACTTGCTCTACTATAAATAGAGCTCAATTGTGATCAGTTTAAGTACACCAAAGGCCTACAACACTTGCCTTTCTCAAAAACCACTTCTCACTCTCAAAAATGCCTTTCTTAGCAAGTCACTATCGGGTTTTTCATTAGAGAGCAATTCCACTCAAACCAATCACACACACACCTCATATACATCATATGTGAGCTGATCAAACACTTAAACAACAACTGGAACACTGATTTCTCAGAATCACCAATCAATTACTCAAGGTTTTAACCAAAGTGAAGTTGAGATGCCATGAAGTGATCCAGCCATTCTCAGTCAAGTCCAAGCATTCAAACACACTCCATAGGGTGTAGGGAAGCTGTTCAGATCATCACAATTCATCTGTAACACCTCCTACTCAGAAATCAATTTGCTCTTGCTGTCACGACCTAGAGGTAAGCTTAAACTTGGTCATCTCTCAATCTATGCATATTTCCTCGCACAATACTTTTTCCAAATGTTCATAATCATGCATGGAATGTTTCCCCTCAATTAATTGCATTGTTTGAATCGTGTATCAAAAATCCTAGCCTTCATGCAGAAATTAGGGTTCTTGAGGATTTTTCGTGATTTCTTGTTATATGTTTAATTTAAATGAAATTAAATATCATAGACATGATCGTGAGGTTGAAACGAGTTGATTGGTATGTGGATTGCATGATATAATCAAGTATTTAGTGAGATTGGAGAGAAAATGCAAATCTGGGCAAGCCCAGAACACGCGCGTGTTCTTGGCGCCATTTTCATAAATTCAAATATTTGAATTTTGTGATTTTTATTTAATTGATTCAAAAATTAATTTCTCTCTGAGTTTTAATGATTTTGAGTTGATTATTTTTATAATAATTCACAAAAATGTTAAAATATTTTATTTTCCCAAAAAATCCCAAAAAATATTATTTATTTTATATAATTGATATTTTTGCAAAGAATTAATGTTTTAATTGTTTTTGACATTTAAAATATTTTTTCCACCTTGATTTTGCAACTTTTAATGCTTTCTAATTATTTTGTAGGTCAATACTTAATTTTTGAAACATTAATCCAAAATCACAATTTGTTTTTCCTATGTTAAACAATTTTGATCATTTTAATTGAATTTGTATTCAATTAAAACACATTTTTGAAAACAAATTAGGGTTTTTGGATTAATTCAACCCTCATAAATCATTTTCAAAAACACTTTGGGCCTCTAATAGAGTGTAAGACCCAATCCTTTTTTGACCAAAACATTTTTGGGCCTCAGTGCATTGTATAAGTCCTGATACCATCAAAAACAAATGGCGCGATCGTCGCCTTTTGAAAAATAACCATCTGGGCCTCTCCTTGAGCTATAAGACCCATTCAAAACTTTTGGGCCTCTAATAGAGTGTAAGACCCAACCCCCTTTTAACCAAAAAACTTTGGGCCTCACTTATTGTATAAGTCCCTTCGCATTAAAAGAAAATCTCGGCGCGATCGCCATTTTTAAACGAAAAGTCAACTGGGCCTACCCTCGTGTTATAAGCCCAACTCTTTTTCTTTAAAAACTTTTTGGGCCTCTATTAGAGTGTAAGACCCAACACCCTTGTACAGAAAACATTTTGGGCCTCAGTCACTTGTATAAGTCCCTCTGTACAAATTCAAACAGTGCGCTCACTGATAAAACCCTGGGCCTCTCCTTGAGCTGTAAGCCCCAAATCTTTCTTTTTCAAAGCACTTTCTCCTTTGATTTTTAATATACTGCTGTTTTCAATCTTTCTTTGTTGAACAACTAACCAAACAGCATGGAAGCTCTACAACCGAGTAAGTGGTTATCGCTTTCATATACATATAACTGTATTGTGGGGCTGTTTCACTGTAAGTCTTCTTTCATAAACTCATATCAACTGTGTAATAATAGTATAGATATTTAGAGTTTCCCCGGCAACTACGTCTAGCATTAAGCCCGTTGATCACTTTTAGAAATAGTCTAAACTAGATCCCCATAGGATTACCAGACACAGTCTTCCCTCCTCTTGGGGTTAAACAATATGGAGATATGAAAGGCAGCATTCTCTGTGAACCCTTTCATAGACTGTCACTCATAGAAGTTGTCAAAGAAACTCTATTCCCCAGAGATGATCTTTTCTCTGTGAATGGCATCTCTTGAGTTTCTTCCAAATTCTCGAACTTTCATGGCTTGATCTATTCTCGGTGAATGCCATGTCTTGAACTTCTCGGGGTTTGGGGACCCACGGGCTTCTTAAAAGCATCGGCCTCCTCTTGGGCATCGTACAAGGACCCACAGGCTTCCTAAAAGCAACCGTGCCTCCTCTTGGGCTTAGTACAAGGACCTCTCGGCTTCTTAGAAGTATTCACAGCCTCCTCTTAGGCTTCGTATAATGATATCTTCCTCTGGGAATGATAACCTCCTCTTGGGCTTCGTACAAGGACCCGTCGGCTTCTTAAAAGCTTCCAGCCTCCTATTGGGCTTCGTACAAATTGTCCCGACGACCTCCTAGAGGTATAGGAACAGAACTTAATCATCTACATAGAACAGTCCTTTCATAGAGTCTACTACTGTTTCTCAAAGCATAGTACAAAAGATGAAACTCTGGACTTTGACAGTCTAATCTCCTTGAGTCTCAAAGACATTCTCAAGCACCCTTCAAGAATAGGAAGTAAACCCGTAGACTTGGACAGTCTCAATACCCTTCGGATTTCCCGCTTCCTTAAAGAACATGCATAACCCGGATCCTTGAATCAAATCCTTGAGTACAGTGTTGCTCATATAAGAACTGATTTTCTCTTTAAAATCAGTATACTGGACCTGTCACTTAACTGAAACAACATTCAGCCTCTCTCTCGGGCTTTGTACGAGACACATAAGAGACTCCCTCGTTGAGTTACTCACCCCTTTCGCCTCCATCTCGGGCTTTATACGAGATACAAAAAGGTTCTTATTGAGCCAAACAAATTTTAGCCTCCATCTCGGGCTTTGTACGAGATACAAAAACTCTCTTGTTGAGTCAAATAGCCTCCATCTCGGGCTTCATACGAGATACCAAAAGACTTCATCGTCGAGTCAAAACCTTTTAGCCTCTCTCTCGGGCTTTGTACGAGACACATATTAGCCTCCTCTTAGGCTTTGTATAAGAAAACCACTGGTTGATCCAATCAACCTTTTAGCATCAAAGCTGTGCCTCGTTCACAGTACACAAACATCAAAAACTCCTTCCCCTCCATCTAACTGCTGTAAGCGGCAAGCCTCTGGATCATCTACATCCATGCCACTGTCCCTCTTTTAGTATGAGAAATTCCTAAGGAAAGATGGCATTGCTCTACACTGAGTTAAAGTCTTATCCTTCAGGTTAAAACCCCGATAAAGGAAATTATGGCATTACTAGGATCCGCGTATCCCGGTTCAAGTGATTCTCCTTTATAAACAGTTATGACATACAAACCCCTCTTTAGAGATGACAAATTCTCTCTAAGGTCAACACCTTTTAGCTTCAAATCTTGGGCTTCGAACAAGATACAAATAAACCTTTCAGCGTCACATCTTGGGCTTTGAACAAGATACAAACCACCTTTTGCTTCACGCCTTGAGCTTTGAACAAGACACCAAAACAACCATTTCCTCCCATAGAATAGGAGGAACTACGAACGCTCTGATTTCCCTGTTTCGGTAAATGGGAATACGTAGGCATAAGATTGAAAGAAAAATCTTAGCGAGCACACTAAACAAAAACCCAAAATCCCATACTCTCATATATCTATCAAAAAAACATCAGTCCTAACATCCTAATCCTTGTTCCCCTCCAGAAACCTGTCTGTCAAAATAACACAAGAAATAAAAAGAGAGAAAACAGTATTGGCGAAAATACAAATAACCAGTACAAAGGCCCCCCCACATTGATCGCATCCGTAACCTAACAGACCGCTGTTTAAACTCAGTATGCAAGCAGGGTTAATTGGAGACATCTATTTCCCTTCCTTATTTAGCTCACAATAGGATAAAAAATGAATCGACCTGTAGTTAAAACTCAACCGCAGAGAGCGACCAGCGCTTAAGAACCACGTCCAAAATCGCTAGCTACAGAAAAATGGCGCCCACCGTGGGGCCTCTCTCTGTTTTTCTTCTTCCTTTTCATCTATTGTGTGATTACCACAAACTGGGGCTTCCGCCGGGGAACCCATTTCTGTCAGGAACTTAGGATTCATAGCTTTAAAGGTCTAGGATGATTAGGACAAATATATATTCTGCTTTTCCTAATTGTTATACGTGTTTATTTTTCTGCTAATGGGAATGCGTGTGATGTCGCATGTGGAAAGATCGAGTATACACTTAAGATAAGCGATGGCGACGAGGTCGACCATCAACCTCAGTGGAGGCTGACCAATGCAACCCATTCTCTCACCTAGACAATGGGCCGATTGTTAAGTCTGAGAAGCTGAGGAGCCAAACCCTTTCGTAGTGCGGAAACTATCGGGAATAGTTGTTACGCGATACTACCCTCATTTGAGGCAGGTGATCTATTCTCGGTGAATGGCACTTACTCTAAGATTGCTCTACAACTCGCTGGCGATCCGCTTGTTGTTTTGCTTTCCTGGGAGGAGCTGATGATAATGAGTACAGGTACAAAAATCACCCTAGTATAAACCTTTGGGGATGGGTAGAGCCTTGACTTCATGACAACGACCCTTTGACCCCATGTTTTTTCTATGTTTTTGTGTGCTGCATTCATGCATTCATTTAAAAAACATTAAAACATTCAAAAAAATTCTCTTCTAGTCTCTCTGTTTTTCAAATTAAACTAAGACTGTGATTGCAAATATCAGAGAAAAGGATTGCACTAATGGATTTCGGTAGAAGGAGAACTCATACGTACACCTTCAAGGTTCCAAAACTAGAGGATTTGAGAAGGTTAGCGAGGATGATCATTAACCCTGAGGCTTTCAGAGCTGTAGCGACCGATTTTGGACGCGGTTCTTAAGCGCTGGTCGCTCTCTGCGGTTGAGCTTAAAACTACAGGTCGATTCATTTTTTATCCTATTGTGAGTTGATGAAGGAAGGGAAATAGATGTCTCCAATTAACCCTGCTTTGCATACTGAGTTTAAACAGCGGTCTGTTAGGTTACGGATGCTATGTGGTCGTGGGGCCTTTGTACTGGTTATTTGTATTTTCGCCAATACTGGTTTTTATCTAGACAGAAGGTTTCTGGCGGGGAACAAGGATTAGGACGTTAGGACTGATGCTTTTGAATTACTGCTGTTGATATGGGAGTATGGGGTTTGGTTTTTTTTGTTGATTGTACTCGCTAAGATTTTTCTTTCAATCTTATGCCTACGTATTCCCGTTTATCGAAATAGGGAAATCAGAGCGTTCGTAGTTCCTCCTATACTATGGGAGGAAATGGTTATTTTTGGTGTCTTGTTCAAAGCCCAAGACTTGAAGCGAAAGGTAGTTTGTATCTTGTTCAAAGCCCAAGATATGAAGCTGAAAGGTTTATCTGTATCTTGTTCAAAGCCCAAGATGTGAAGCTGAAGGTCCCCACTTTAGAGAGAATTTTTCATCTCTAAAGAGGGGGTTGTATGTCACAACTGTTTATAAAGGAGAATTACTTTAACCAGGATGCGCGGATCCTAGCAATGCCATAATTTCCTTTAAAGGGGATTTCAACCAGAAGGATAAGACTTTAACTCAGTGTAGAGCAATGCTATCTTTCCTTAGGAATTTCTCATGCTAAAAGAGGGACAGTGGCATGGATGTAGATGATCCAGAGGCTTGCCGCTTACAGCGATTAGATGAAGAGGAAGGAGTTGTTGATGTTTGTGTGCTATGAACAAGGCACAGCTTTGATGCTAAAAGGTTGATTGACTCAACTGGGGGTTTCCTTATACAAAGCCTAAGAGGAGGCTATGGCGACAGGTCCAATATACTGATTTTGAAAGAGAAAATCAGTTCTTATATGAGCAATACTGTACTCAGGGATTTGATTCAAGGATCCGGGTTATTCCTGTTCTTTAAGGAAGCGGGAAATCCAAAGGATATTGAGACTATCTCAGTCTGCGGGTTTCCTTCCTATTTAACGAAGGGGTCACTTGAGAATGTCTTTGAGACTCAAGGAAGTTAGACTGTCCGTGTCTAGAGTTTCATCTTTTAGACTGTGTTTTGAGAAACAGTAGTAGACTCTTTGAAAGGACTGTTCTATGAAGATGACTAGGTTCTGTTCCTATACCTCTAGGAGGTCATCGGGACAATTTGTACGAAGCCCAAGAGGAGGCTGGAATCTTTTAAGAAGCCGACGGGTCCTTGTACTAAGCCCAAGAGGAGGCTATCATTCCCGGAGGAAGAGATCATTATATGAAGCCTAAGAGGAGGCTGTGAATACTTCTAAGAAGCCGTAGGGTCCTTGTACTAAGTCCAAGAGGAGGCGGGGTTGCTTTTAGGAAGCCTATGGGTCCTTGTACGATGCCCATGAGGAGGCCGATGCTTTTAAAAAGCACGTGGGTCCCTAAACCCCGAGAAATTCAAGGCAATGCTATTCACCGAGAATAGATCAATGTCAGGAAAGTTCGAGAATTTGGAAGAAACTCAAAGATGCCATTCACGGAGAATACATTCATCTCTGGGAGTAGAGTTTCTTTACAATTCCTAATGAGGACAGCCGAAGAGGAGACTGTATCTGGTGATCCTATTGGGGATCTAGTTGTCTATTTCTACGAATAAACGAAACGGCGTCACCTAGTTCTAGACGTAGTTGCCGGGGAAACTCTAAATATCTATACTATTATTACACAGTTGATATGAGTTTATGAAAGAAGACTTACAGTGAAACAGCCCCACAATACAGTTATATGTATATGAAAGCGGTAAATGAAAGCGTGTAAACACTTACTCGGTTGTAGAGCTTCCATGCTGTTTAGTTAGTTGTTCAACAAAGAAAGATTGAAAACAACAGTATATTCAAAATCAAAGGAGAAAATGCTTTGAAATAAAAAGATTTGGGGCTTACAGCTCAAGGAGAGGCCCAAGGTTTTATCAGTGAGCGCACTGTTATTTGTACAGAGGGACTTATACAAGTGACTGAGGCCCAAAATGTTTTCTATACAAAGGGATGGGTCTTACACTCTTTCAAGAGGCCCAAGTGAGTTTTAAAAAAGAGTGGGGCTTATAACACGAGGTTAGGCCCAGATGATTTTTTCCGTTTGAAATGGCGATCGCGCCGAGATTTTCTTTTAACGCAGAGGGACTTATACAATAAGTGAGGCCCAAATGATTTTGGTTAAAAGGGGGTTGGGTCTTACACTCTATTAGAGGCCCAAAGTGTTTTGAATGGGTCTTATAGCTCAAGGAGAGGCCCAAGGTTATTTTTCAAAAGGCGGCGATCGCGCCGTTTGTTTTTTACGGTATCGGGACTTATACAATACACTGAGGCCCAAAAAATGTTTTGGTCAAGAAAGGATTGGGTCTTACACTCTATTAGAGGCCCAAAGTGTTTTGAAAATGATTTATGAGGGTTGAATTAATCCAAAAACCCTAATTTATTTTCAAAAATGTATTTAATTGAATAAAAATTCAATTAAAATAATCAAAATTGTTTAACATGTGAAAAACAAATTGTGATTTTGGATTAATGCTTCAAAAATTAAGTATTGACCTACAAAATAATTAGAAAGCATTAAAAGTTGCAAAATCAATGTAGAAAAAATATTTAATATGTCAAAAACAATTAAAATATTAATTTTTTACAAAACTATCAATTATATGAAATAAATAATATTTTTGGGATTTTTTGGGAAAATAAAATATTTTAACATTTTTGTGAATTATTAAAAAAAGAATCAACTCAAAATCATTAAAACTCAGAGAGAAATTAATTTTTGAATCAATTAAATAAAATCACAAAATTCAAATATTTGAATTATTCAAAAATGGCGCCAAGAACACACCAAGAACACGCGCGTGTTCTGGGTTTGGCTGATTTGCATTTTCTCCTCAATCTCACTGAATACTTGATTATATCATGCAATCCACATATCATTATGCTCGTCTCAACCTCACGATCATGTCCATAACACTTAATTTCATTTAAATTAAACATATAACAAGAAATCATGAAAAATCCTCAAGAACCCTAATTTCTGCGTGAAGGCTAGGATTTTTGATACACGATTCAAACAATGCAATTAATTGAGGGAAAACATTCCATGCATGATTATGAACATATGGCCAAATTATTGTGCGAGGAAATATGCATAGATTGAGAGATGACCAAGTATATGCTTACCTCTAAGCCGTGACAGCAAGTGCAATGTGATTTTTGATTTGGAGGTGTTACAGATGAGTGGTGATGATCTGAACAGCTTCCCTACACCCTATGGAGTGTGTTTGAATGGTTGGACTTGATTGAAATTGGCTGGATCAATTTGTGGTACCTCAGCTGCACTTTGGTTAAAACCTTGAGCAACCAGCTGGTGATTTTGTGAAATTGGTGTTTTAGAAGTGATCTAAGTGTTTGATCAGCTCATATGTGATGTATGTGAGGTGTGTGAGTGATTGGTTTGATTGGAATTGCTCTCAAACTCAAAACCCGATAGTGACTTGCCTTACAAGGCAAAATTGGATTGAAAGAAGAGTTTTTGAGGAAAGCATCTGTTTGATGGCTTTGGTGTACTCAAACTGATCACAATTGAGCTCTATTTATAGTAGAGCAAGTTTGTTTTGCAAGGAATAGTGAATGGCAGCTGGTAAGTAGGGTTGGCCAATGTTGGCAAATGAAAATCCAAGTCTCCTCTAGCCATTGACTAGAGGTTAGGGCACAGAGCTTTGGTTCCCTTGGTCTTGGATAAGTCTTGACTGATTTCAGATGAGAATGGTTCAGTCCATGCCACCTTGATGCTTCCATTGAATGCTTCAATCCAAATTTGGAGTCTTGTCCCTATTTTGGCCATTCTAGGTTCAACATGATATTTCTTGTTCCATGGACTTTGGAGGCTTGGCTCAGTGATTGCCCCCTTTAGATTCAATCCTCAGATGTGTCCAAGTGGATAGGAGCATTTGAATTTGGCTGATTTTGGCAAATCGAGCCAAAATACAAAATCTGCCTTGCCTTTGACAGATTTCAGCAAGGCAACTTGACAATGTCATATCTCATGGTGTAAGTTGAATTTGGCAATGTTCTTGGCCATTTTGGAAAGCCCTTACATGATACAACAACTGTTTGAACATATTTGGTTTTGATATCTTTTGAATCCAAGGGAAAAATCCCTCTACATTTGGCAAAAAGTGAAGCAAAATCTGACTTAGTGAAATTTTCACTAAGTGTTGGAACAAAGTGTGATTTCTTGATTTTGATCACTCCATAACTCAAAATCCTTAATGAATTGGACTTAGGTCTAGTTGAAGTTTTTGTAGAGGGTAATGAGGGCTACAAATCCATCTTTGGATGAGAAAAAATGGCCTTGTGGTTTAGGAGTTATGATCCTCCAAAGTTGGTACGTTTGTGACTTTATTTTTAACAAGTTATCCCACTTTTCTTGATTTTTCTTGATGAATGATGATTCAAATCATACATTAACATCATTTTAGGGTTAAAAATCCATTTTGGTGAAAAATCTCAAAAAGTCAAAGTTGACTTTTGTGCACAGTTGACTTTTTATCAGATGAATTCCAAATTGTGCAATTCTTCAGGAAATCATGTCCTTGACCTAAATCAAACTTGATGGACATGTTCCATGGGTGTCATAAGGTATATTGAGGCATATCCTAGGGTTTGGGAGCATGTCCTGGTCAAAAGTCAAAGTTACAGTTGACTTTTTCCTTAAAACCCTAATTGTGGTGCAGATGAAATTGAGACTTGTTGCTCAAGCTTCTTGGATTAATCCATTGTCTCAAATGGATCAATATAGTTCATTAGAGACCCTCAAATCATGTCTTGATGTCTTGGCTCTTGATTTGTCCCAAAAGTCAACTTAGGGGTGAATTAGGTCAAGAAACCCTAATTCCTGATTTTTGATGTATGCATCCCCTGAGGTCAAATTGACTTGATGACTGGGTCCATGAGGTTCCATGGAGTATATTAGGTTATGTTTTGGATCATTGGCTTGTGCCCAGATGAAAAATTTCCATCTGGAGGCCCTGGTCGACCAAAACCCTAATTTGGTGATACTGGCGATCTTGAGACTTGATCCACCTAGAAGGGAGCAACCTTGTGCTTAATCCTTGAGGTGGGAGTCCTTTTTGTTCCATTGTGGGTGTTTGAGAGGTTAGACAAGTTGAAGATCATGTCATTCCTTGATTGATCCTTTGTCTAAGGCTCTGAGAGGGCTTAAAACCCTAATTTTGATTGTAGTGAATGCTCAACAACCCTTGAGGCATTTGATGAGGCATGATGGTTCATCCATATTGTGATGATGATTGACACAATGATGGGACATCTTAGTGGTCAAAATTTGGGGTATGACAGATGCCCCTATTTAATCTTCTTGGACTCGAAGGTGTGAATGACGAAGGTATTCGGGCATTCAGGGTGCAAGAGGATTAAATATCGGAATACCCGAAATTTTGATGGCGGTTATGAATGGTAGCTTGCGCATTCATTTTATTTAGCTAAGCGATGATGCTTAGAAAAGGTAAACTTCCCCTCGATCCTGGTCTTCAGCCAAGGAGCTGGTCTTAGTTTCTGATTTAAACTTCCCTTCGATCCTGGTTTCCTACCAAGGAACTGGTCTTAGTTTCTGATTTAAACTTCCCTTCGATCCTGGTTTCCTACCAAGGAACTGGTCTTAGTTTCTGATTTAAACTTCCCCTCGATCCTGGTTTCCTACCAAGGAACTGGTCTTAGTTTCTGATTTAAACTTCCCCTCGATCCTGGTTTCCTACCAAGGAACTGGTCTTAGTTTCTTTTGTCAATAAACTTTATTGACAAGGGACGCTATGCGTAGCAGCTTTCCTTCAAACTTCTCGCCGAATTTTCCTGGGGAGACGCCATTTGACGGAAACAATTTTGATGTCAGGCTTGCTGGGGAACCCAATCGTCTGAGTTGTAGAGGTACACAAACTTCTCTGTTGGAGACGCCATTTGTCGACTCTATCTGGGGAAAATGAGTCTCTTGAGAGAATGCTTCCGCTTGGGGTCTTATATCATACTTTTCTCGGGATCTTTCCGGAGAAATGCCATATGATAGGATCCAATTTTGAGGTGCCGATGACCTTTTCATCAGCAGATTTTCGGAGAAATACTGATGTACTGCCGAACCTTTGCTTAAGAGGCTTTCTCTGGGGATTTTCTTTAATCCGGGAAAGCAAGGATATCATCTTCAATGGCGAAGAGTGACATCTGTTGAAGGTTCTCTGGCTCTTTAGAGGTTCAAGTTATCAAAGTGGTCGAGTGCCGACTCTGATCTAAAGATACAGTGGTGGCGAGATTGTTCAGACACAACGTTTCCTGACGAGGAAAGAACTAACAACTCGATTGAGAGAACTCCTATCACAAAGGGACAAGACCGGCTAGAGTGATAGCGATGCAATATGAAATGTGAATGCAAATCAATAATGCATGATGTATATATGTATATGCGGATAAAACTGACGCGACACACAAATTAAAAGATGAACGTGACAGGATACTCGGCCATCGTGGGGCGAAGAAGTATCGTTGGTTCAGAATAGCAATTCCACCTTGCTTAGGAGAGATAGTCCCTGTTGGGAGCTATGTTGGTCGGGCTTAGGAGATGAGAACTCGGCTGAGGCGTGTCACACAAAACAAGGTCTCTGACACAGTTGATCCCTTCATTTAGGCGTACTGGGTTAGAAGGAGAACTTTGATTCTGCACTTTGAAGTTCGCTTACTTCTGGAGAAGTGGTTGATGTTCCTTTGATGTTCAACAGTCAAAAGAAATTGCCGACTTTATTTTAAAAGCAGAAAAAGTTTTAACAAGTAAATTCATTTTTGTTTTATTTCAAGAATGGTTAATCATGTTAACAACGTCGTTCTGTAAAGCTAAAACAAATAAGAATTACAAACAAAAGCACAAGGGCTCAAATTTTATTGATAAGATGAAGATCAACCAAACGCGTGATTCCAAAGAGTATATACAAAGTTTGAAAATGGTAATTTACAGGGAAAAGGGCTACGTTGAAACATAACGACCACTATCCTTCTACCCACTTTGAATTCGGGGCATCCTGAGCTTCTGTCGAAGATGACCTTGACTGGAGTTTTCCTCTGATGGATGATGTAACTGCTGCTGCTGAGGGACTTGCCTCTGTTGAACATAGTTACTTGCCATTATCCCTAATTTTTGCCTGGATTATACTATGACATTTCCCATCCATCGGGATGATTCTTTTTTTTTCCATGTCTCTAACTTTTACCTGGACCGCCCTTTCGGGTTTTTAATCCACCGAGACGTTTTTTTTTTAGTTTAGGCGAAGTATTTCTTGACTACATCAACATTCGTGGGGTAGGCAAATTCCTCTCCGTCCATGGTTGCAAGTCTCAAGGCGCCGCCTGAGAAAGCTTTCGTGACCACATAGGGGCCATCATAATTTGGAGTCCATTTGCCCCGAGAATTAGTGAGAAAAGATTGTATCTTTTTGAGCACGAGGTCTCCTTTCCTGAAGACACGAGATCGGACCTTTTTGTCGAACGCCCTCTTCATTTTCTGTTGATACAACTGATCGTGGCATAATGCCGTTATTCTCTTTTCTTCGATCAGATTCAGTTCGTCATGTCGACTTTGACACCAATCAGCTTCGGTGAGCTTAGCTTCCATCAATACTCGGATTGACGGGATCTCTAATTCTATGGGGAGCACTGCTTCCATGCCATACACTAGAGAAAAAGGGGTTGCCCCTGTTGAAATGCGGACAGATGTGCGATAACCGTGAAGAGCAAAGGGTAGCATCTCGTGCCAGTCTTTGTGGGTTACAACCATCTTTTGAATGATCTTCTTGACGTTCTTGTTAGCCGCTTCTACCGCTCCGTTCATCTTGGGTCGGTAGAGAGATGAGTTATGGTGTTCGATCTTGAACTCAGCGCACAACTCCTTCATCATCTTATTGTTCAAGTTAGATCCATTGTCAGTAATGATCTCGCTTGGAACACCATAACGGCAGATGATATTGTTTTTGATAAATCGGACCACCACTTGTCGGGTTACATTTGCGAATGACGCTGCTTCGACCCACTTGGTGAAATAGTCAATGGCTACAAGGATGAACCGATGTCCGTTTGAAGCCTTAGGTTCGATCAAGCCAATCATGTCGATTCCCCATATGGAAAAAGGCCACAGGGAAGAGAGAACTTTGAGATGTGATGGCGGTACATGAATTTTGTCGGCGTATATCTGACACTTGTGACACCTCCTCATGTACTTGTAGCAGTCGGATTCCAGGGTTAGCCAGTAATACCCTGCTCTCAAAATTTTTCTCGCCATTGTGTGTCCTTTGGCATGAGTGCTAAAGGATCCTTCATGAATTTCTTTCATAAGCATATTTGCTTCGGGTCTGTCTACGCATCGGAGCAAGACCATGTCAAAATTCCTCTTATAAAGAGTGTCACCGCTCAGGAAGAAGTTTCCAGCCAATCTTCTGAGGGTTTTCATGTCTTTTCTGAGTGCCCCAGATGGGTACTCTTGTTTCTGAAGGAAGCATTTGATATCGTGGTACCAAGGTTTGTCATCTATGACTGCTTCAATTGTGAAGACGTAAGCGGGCCGTTCAAGGCGCATTATGTCGATCTTAGGTATGTCATTCCATTGACCTACACTAATCATGGAAGAGATAGTGGCTAATGCATCAGCCATGTGATTCTCATCACGAGGGATGTGATGAAACTCAACTCTGTTGAAGAAGGGTAACAACCTTCTTGCATAGTCTTTGTAAGGAATCAATCCTGATTGGTATATGTTCCAATCTCCTTTTATCTGATTGATAACCAAGGCTGAGTGGCCATATACGTCCAAGTTTTTGATCCTTAAATCAATTGCTTCTTCGAGACCCATAATACAAGCTTTGTATTCGGCCTCGTTGTTCGTACATTTGAACGTAAGTCTAGCAGTGAAAGGAATGTGGGTGCCCTGAGGGGTAACAATGATTACCCCAATTCCATTTCCATATTGATTAACTGCTCCGTCAAAGATAAGTCCCCATTGGGAACCTGGTTCTGGCCCTTCACTGGGTAACGGTTCATCGCAATCTTTCATTTTTAGATACATGACATCTTCGTCTGGGAAGTCAAACCCGATTGATTCTTGATCGTCAATCGGTTGATGAGCCAAATGATCGGCTAAAACACTTCCCTTAACGGCTTTCTGAGCGTGGTACTCTATGTCATATTCTGATAACAGCATCTGCCAACGGGCAATTCTTCCCGTAAGAGCAGGTTTTTCAAATACGTACTTGATTGGATCCATTTCGAAGACCAACCAAGTAGTATGATGAATCATGTATTGGCGAAGACGTTTGGCTGCCCAAGCCAAAGCGCAACAAGTTTTCTCAAGCATCGTGTACCGAGTCTCGCAGTCGGTGAATTTCTTGCTCAAATAGTAGATGGCAGACTCTTTTCTTTTAGTTTCGTCTTGTTGGCCAAGTACACATCCCATTGAGTCCTCTAGGACTGTGAGGTAAATGATCAGTGGTCTTCCTTCCACTGGAGGTGATAGAATCGGAGGATTCAACAGATATTTCTTAATACTGTCGAAGGCAGTTTGGCAATCTTCTGACCAAACGCAATCCTGGTTCTTTTTTAGTAATTTGAAAATCGGCGCACATCTGGCGGTCATAAGGAATATGAATCTGGAGATGTAGTTTAAACGTCCGAAGAATCCTCTGACTTGTTTTTCAGTTTTCGGAGAAGGCATTTCTTGAATGGCCTTGACCTTGTCAGGATCAACCTCAATTCCTTTCTGGCTGACGATGAACCCTAGTAGTTTCCCGGAACGGACACCGAAGGTGCACTTGTTGGGATTCAAGCGGAGCTTGAATTTTCTCAAACGTTCGAACAATTTCGACAGATGTTCAACGTGCACATTCTCTGTTTTTGATTTTGCAATCATATCATCGACATATACCTCGATTTCCTTATGTATCATGTCATGAAACAGAGTAGTCATGGCCCTTTGATAGGTTGCCCCGGCGTTCTTCAAACCGAACGGCATTACCTTGTAACAAAAGGTACCCCATGGGGTAATGAACGAAGTTTTCTCCATGTCTTTCGGCGCCATTTTGATCTGGTTATAGCCCGAGAATCCATCCATGAAGGAGAATACTTTGAACTTTGATGTGCTGTCAACCAACATGTCAATGTGTGGTAAAGGAAAGTCGTCCTTTGGACTTGCCTTGTTCAGATCTCTGTAATCAACACACATTCTGACCTTTCCGTCCTTTTTGGGAACGGGTACGATGTTGGCTAACCATTGAGGATATTCAGCTGTAGCGAGGAAACCCGCGTCAATCTATTTTTGTACCTCCTCTTTGATTTTGATGGCCATGTCCGGGTGAGTGCGTCTCAACCTTTGCTTTACTGGCGGACATTTTGATCTTAACGGTAAGTGATGTTCCACGATGCTGGTATCCAACCCTGGCATATCCTGATAAGACCAAGCGAATACATCGAGAAATTCTCTGAGAAGCTTTATCAAACTCTCTCTGGCAGTTGGACTGAGCAGTGCCCCAATCCTGATTTCTTTTCTCTCTTGCTCTGAACCCAAGTTTACCGTTTCCAATGGTTCTTTGTGAGGTTCAATGGACCTTTCCTCTTGTCTGAGTAGTCGAGAGATCTCTTCTGGAATTTTGTTGTCAACTTCTTCTTCAGCCTCGAATATCGGGAACTCAAAGTTGGGAGAAGGCATCGGATCGTATGTTTCAACGGGGTGTAAAACAAGCAATCTACATGACGTGATGATTCGTGTTTAGAAGAGATAGAGAAAAATGCAAGTGTGTGCAGTGTATTTGTTTTACTGCTTGTTTTTATTGTTTTGTTTTTTAGGATTACCATTTTCTTTGAAAAAGAAAAAAGAGAAAACAACAATTAATGCGGAAATTACATAACGACGTTATTTTATTAATGAACAAATCGAATCTTGAAACTACAGCCCTATAAAACAAAACTCTGTCGCTTTGGGCAAAGCGAAGAGGGAAATTTACAGAAAGCGAGCCCTATCAAAACATCAATTTCACCTGGGCAGGGTGAAAGGTTAAAGATGGCAATTACTTTGACTGATGAACGACCTTCGGAATCTCGACAGCAACCCATTGGCGGCGAACTCCTCGGTGAATCACAAAATCTGGCACCTTCCTTGATTTGTCTTCAGAAATGACGCTGATTTCTGGTGGAGCGGGATCATTGGAATCTGTCTCCCAGGCAGAATTGTCGTAGGAGAATTCCTCTGTTGTATTTTGCATAGCATTTGTGCTCTCAGGTACATCTCCCCATCCAGTTGCCTGGATATCCTGAGCCTGATACGAGAGCTTTCGGGAGCGGTGTACTTGACCATATAGTCGAATTTTCCACTTGATTCTCCCAGAGTGTCCCAAAATTCTTTGGACCTGGAGGAGTCATCTCTCTCAATGACGTTGACCTCGGGAAAAGCATAGTTGATGAACTCAAGTCCTGCAAATGTTGGGAATTCATCTTCATGTTGAGTAGTTTCTGAATGACCTGAGTGTTGATCCCATGGCATGGTGGGGACACAGGTATTCCGTTCAATGACGGTCAGCTGATTTTCACTGTTCGGTTGACTTTCTTGCCCCAAGTTTCCTGGGTAAAGTTGCCACATTGGCAGACCATCCATTGGGCCATAGTAGGTGTAGTCAAAATTATCTTTCATCGGAGTGTCTTCCTCTAATGAATTTGGCGGAGCGCGGCATCCTTCCGGATCACAATCCCCGTAGATCATTTCGACATCTGATCTTGGTATAAATCTCGGACTTTCTGTAGGAAAGCAAAAAGGCATAGGCATCTCTTCCTGAGACATATAACTGTCCTAGTTAAGGTAGGACTTCCATTCTTCATCTGTGTCAGAGGGATCTTCCTCATTGATAGCATGAACTGTCTGAGACACTGGGTGAAGAAAACCTCCACTGTGGAATAAGTTTTGAAGGGGATGAAGACTTTCATCGTTGGCAGCTGTCCGGGTACAGGTTGCAGAAAAACCAAGACCCTTCTTTGTTTTATTGTCAATGGGAATGACAAGCTGTCCCCATCCTGTCGTATCGGGACTCTCGACTGCTTTAATCGCATCTTTGTATGAGGAAATCGAGGTTCCTCCTCTGAACTGATTGTCCTTGCTCACTGACAGTGCTTGGAACTGAGTTCCAATAACCTCCTTGGGTTCTATTCCAGTAGATGATGACAAGTTACTCACAAGCAAGGCTTGTTCCCCACAAACCGTGACAAGCTGATCGTTCTGAAAAAATTTTAGCTTTTGGTGGAGGGTCGAAGTAACCGCTCCAGCCTGATGTATCCAAGGTCTTCCTAATAAACAACTATATGTTGCCCGGATATCCATGACCTGGAAAGTGACTTGGAATGTGTGAGGACCAATAGTTATGGGAAGATCAACTTCGCCGATAACTGTTTTTCTGGATCCGTCGAATGCTTTGACGACAACCTCGCTGATTCTCATCGGAGGGCCTTTGAATGATAATTGCATCAAAGTGGACTTCTTCATAACATTCAGGGCTGACCCTGTGTCTACCAGTACGCTGGCTAAAGCATCGTCCTGGCAGTTAACTGTGATATTGAGTGCCATGTTATGACGGCGACCCTCTTTAGGTAATTCCTCATCACTAAATCCCAAATTGTTGCAGGAAGTGATGTTTGAGACAATGATATCGAACTATCTGATTGTTACATCCTGTTCCACAAAGGCTTGCTCCAAGACTTTCTGTAGAGCCTCCCTGTGGGCTTCTGAACTGAGTAACAGTGATAACACCGAGATCTTTGAAGGAGTTTGTAATAGCTGATCAACAATGTTGTATTCACTCCTTTGGATGAGCTTCAGCATCTCATCATTATTTTTTGAAAGGTCGGGATTACTGGACTGACCGACTGGGGGATCGGGAGGTTCTGTCTGAAGTTCCTTTTCTTTGTTAAGTTCTCCAACTCCTCGGTTGAAGATTCGACCGCTCCGTGTTACTCGACTGATGTCTGCAATGTTTACAATGGAGGGTAATGGAATTTCCTTTCCATTTTCAATTATTGTTGTGCCGTATTTGTAAGGGATCGCCTTAACTGATTCATACGGTAGCGGTCCTGGTAGATAGATGACTACAGGAGCCTTCTAATTTTTCTGACCATCATAAGTAATCTCGATCCGTTCTCGGTTGGGAACTTTAGATTCGTCAAGTAGAGGGATAATGGCAAAAACATCCCTGGTCCTGTGATGACCAGAGATCGTGACAACATCCTCAACTTGCTCGGCAAGGTAGTTCGGCGACCAGTTGATGGGTCCAGAACCCGGATATGGACGAATTTCTCCACGATCAACCTGACCCTGAAGAGCTGCTCTCACAAGGTAACACCCTTGGTTACTTTCCGAACAGACGCTACAACTGTCATAGTTGTGTGGTGGCACCTGGCCACGCCCACTTTGAATACAATGTAACCTCACTAGGTTAGCTTCCACTGATCGGACATCCTGACTTTGACGCCGAGTAGGATTCCTGTTATTGATACTAATTTGCTGAGTATCTTCATCCATGTAGATTGGCATCCACCAATGATTTAACAAGTGCTGAAGTGCCTCCTAGACAAGGGTACAACCTCGATCATTTTCGCAACCCGCTTTACAGCTTTGATAGTCATGTGATATTAAGAATCCGAGTCGGACCTGCTCAGCATGTAACTCTACCAGGTTGGTATTCATCACGCGAATATCGAAGATCTGAACCATGTTGATCTGATAAGGGTTCTTATCATGGTAGTCCTGGATCCATCCAAGATCCATCTGACGCTGGAGGGCCTCTTGTATGAAAGAGCATCCCTGTTTGTTTACCGAGCAAATCAGACAAGAACTGTAATCGTGCCGTGGAAGATTATGATACTGGCTTTGCCTTGAGTGCATTGCCACCAAGTTGACATTCATTACACGAATGTCGTGGTTCTGAATGACGTTAGAATTCGTGTAGACCATGTTAACTCCACGAACTCGGTGCTCCTGGATCCATCTGAGATCCATTTGTTCCTGTAGAGCTGCTTGCACTACCGAACATCCTTGATTGTCTTTAGAGCAGATATCACACTGATGATAATTATGAGGTGGCACATGGCCATATCCACTCTGTCTACAATGCATCTTGACCAAATTGGTTTTCAACAAGAGTACATCGTGAATTTGATAGACATCATTAGATTCTTTCTCAATCAGATTGACTACAGCCTTCTCGTGTTGAGGCAACGGGTTCGTGAGAACATTAGGATTCGTATCCTTGAAGGATAAGACCCTGCTCCTAACAAGCTTTTGTACGTCGGACTTGAAATTGAGACAAGTCTCTATGTTATGCCCTGAACCTCCTTGATGATAAGGGCATGTTTGATCCACCTTAAACCAAAAAGGCAGATTTTCCGGTATTGTAAGAGGAGATTTAGTCTGAATGTGCCCCTTAGCCAGTAGTAATGGAAACAGTTCTGCGTACGTCACGGGTATAGGATCAAATCCTAGCGGCCGCATTGTACGGTTGTTGTTATATGGAGGACGAGCCTGCTGAAGAGGCTGTTGTGTCCTTTGCTGGTCAGGTTGGCTCTGCGCAACCTGAGGTTGATATGTAGGAATAGACGCAGGGTTGATAGCAGGAGTCACAGCTGCTACCGGTTGATAACGTCATCTTTGCTTTCCGAGAGAGATATTCCCAATATCTTGCTCTTTTTTCTTAGGGAGAGCACTACCGTATTTTTTAGTACCGCTCGTCGATCCCGTGTCTTTTACCAAACGTCCTTCTTGGACAGCTTCCTCAAGACGTACGCCCATGCCGACCATTTCGGTGAAATCACTGGGCGCACTGGCAACCATTCGGTCATAGTAAAGTGAGCTTAGGGTCTTTAAGAAGATATTTGTCATCTCTTTTTCCTCAAGAGGTGGACAAATTTGAGCGGCAATTTCTCGCAACCTTTGAGCATACTCCTTAAAGGTTTTCTTGTCCTTTTCCGACATCGATCTGAGTTGATCTCTGTCAGGTGCCATGTCCAAATTGTATTTGTATTGCTGGACGAAGGCAGTACCAAGATCTCTGAATGTGCTGATCGTAGTACGGTTTAAACCCATGTACCATTTGAGTGCGGCACCGGTTAAACTATCCAGAAAGTAATGAATCAGTAGGTCCTGATTCTCCGTCTGGGCTGACATCTGCCGAGCGTACATCACCAGATGGCTTTGAGGGCAAGAGTTACCCTTATATTTTTCAAAGTCGGGCACTTGGAACTTGTGCGGAACTTTTACATTTGGGACCAAGCAGAGGTCTGCGGCGTCCTTTCCAAATAGATCCTGACTGCGAATAGCTTGCAGTTCTTTTTGCATTTCCAAGAACTGTTCCTGGAATTCATCCATTCTGTCAAACATAGTTTCCTTCTTACCAGAAGGTGTTGGTGGAATCTATCCTTCCGGGACAGTGTGCACCACAGGGGGTGGTACCGTGACTACGGCAGTGAGTCTTGGCGTTTCCCGAAGTTTGTAACCTTCAGGAGTCTTTAACATACCCCTGGCATCTTCGCTTTCCCGAAGTTTGTAACCTTCAGACCCAGCGGCTTTTGTTGTGATTCCATGATCCTCAGTGATCGACGGAACATATCCTTCCGGGATATAGTTAACAGGCATGCCCCAAGGATGATCTTTCGGTATCTGATACCTAGGATCATACCTCTCAACTACGAGCGTTGAGGTGATCTCTGAGATCACAGTTCTTTGTAGCTGAGCTTCTGCCATGGCTTGCATGTCGTTACGAAGCTTTCTCATATCTTCTCTCAGAGCGTCAATCTCTTCTTTCAACTCTCTGTTTTCTTCCTCAAGATCATCCATCCTTTTCTGACGATTGGCCCGAGTATTATACGAATGAGACAGTTTGACTCTAAAATCGAGACACAAACATGAGATTCGTAGGGAAGAAGAATACGCGATGTGAGAATGATGAATGCAATGATTATATTAATTGTTTTTTTTTTGTTTAATCAAAATAAACTTCAACAATTAGATTGCAAATATCAAACGGTGGGGAAACCCCTTTTTATTGAAATTCAAAAGATTATAGGAATGGAAATACAGTAGATTACAAAGTGCAGAAACAGAAACCTAAACTAATGGGTCCTGAGTCCTCTCTGAAGAGAAATCAGGTGCTGATTCTGGTATCTTCCTTTTCTTTGACCGGGGCTCTTGGGCCGTTGTCGGGTTGTCATTCCTTTGCCAAGTGAAAGGAGCGAGCAAATTCCTTTGGTCATCTTGATTATCTACAGCATGTTGCTCCAAAATTTCAATCAGAGCATCTTTTTCCTTCAGTAATTGTTATATTTTGATGCACTCTATGTCGAGGGTGCGGTACTTGTTCTTCCAAGACCTTCTCTCCTTCTGAATTTTGTTGAGAGTAACCTGAAACTTTTCAGTTTCCGTCATGAAGTACATGACAGATTCCCTCGGCGGAAGAATTCCGTAACGAGGATAAGGCATTTTCAGCTTGAGAGCTCTAGTTTGTACCCAATGGAGATAAGGCTCCACCGAGACACAGTCCGGTTTTCCTAGAGACTCTCGTCCTTTCTTATGAACGTGCTTCCAAGCGTGCACTATTTCCATCTTTAGTGCTCTGTCGTTTTCTCCTTCTTTGAAGAAAAGACCTTCCAGATGAACACCCAGTGGGATGTGTCTCATCGGGTATCCAAATTGACGGCGAACCAATACCGGATGGTAGTTGATTCCTCCTTTAGTTCCTATGAGGGGTACGTTGGGGAAGTTTCCACAACGGTCAATGATCCTGATTCCATCATAAATCCTACTACACCAATCTATATCAGAGTCGGTTAGAGACATGATCTTTTGCGACCAACGTAAGGCACTCTTGCAATCCCAAAAAGCAGCAGACTTGGGCAAGTGAGAGATAAACCATTTGTAAAGCAAAGGTACACAGCATGTGATCTCCCCTCCGCTGTACAAATTTCACAGGTGTACAGAATGATATGCATCTGCGAGCAAAGTCGGCACAAGATTTCCAATGAGAAAAACCTTAATGGAGTTAATATCGACGAAGTTATTGATGTTGGGAAACAAAAATAACCCGTAGGTGAGCAAGACAAAGATACTTTCAAAAGCAATCACGTTTCCTATACTGGAAAAATATAGGGCCTTCTTCGTCAAGAACTGGGCTGGCAAACCTTGGATGCCTCCCTTAGCGGTCATGTGAGTCCTGACCTCAGACTCGTCCAAATGAATTGCTCTTGCAATGGTCTGATTCTTTGGAATTTCTTCCAGTCCATAAAATGGAGCTCAATCTGTAATGTGTAGATCAACCAGATGAGAATACTCCTCCAGCGTTGGTGCAAGCTGGTAATCCGGGAATGTGAAACAGTGATAGACCAGATCATAGAACTGGATTAATGCATCCATGATTCCCTCAATCGTATGGACTCTTAAGAGTGGTAGCAAACCTCCGTGCTTGGCTCTGAAAGCCTCTGGGTTAGTGATCATCCTCGCTAACCTTCTCAAATCCTCTAGTTTTGGAACCTTGAAGGTATACTGGTGAGTTCTCCTTCTACCAAAATCCATTAGTGCAATCCTTTTCTTTGATATTTGCAATCACAGTCTTAGTTTATTTTGAAAAAAATAGAGAGACTAGAAGAGAAGAATTTTTGAATGTTTTAATGTTTTTTAAATGAATGCATGAATGCAGCACACAAAAACATATAAAAAACATGGGGTCAAAGGGTCGTTGTCATGAAGTCAAGGCTCTACCCATCCCCAAAGGTTTATACTAGGGTGATTTTTGTACCTGTACTCATTATCATTAGCTCCTCCCAGGAAAGCAAAACAACAAGCGGATCGCCAGCGAGTTGTAAAGCAATCTTAGAGTAAGTGCCATTCACCGAGAATAGATCACCAGCCTCAAATGAGGGTAGTATCGCGTAACAACTATTTCCGATAGTTTCCGCACTACGAAAGGGTTTGGCTCCCCAGCTTCTCAGACTTAACAACCGGCCCATTGTCTAGGTGAGAGAATGGGTTGCGTTGGTCAGCCTCCACTGAGGTTGATGGTCGACCCCGTCGCCATCACTTATCTTAGGTGTATACTCATTCTTTCCACATACGACATCACCCGCATTCCCATTAGCAGAAAAATAAACATGTATAGCAATTAGGAAAAGCAGTATATATATTTGTCCTAATCGTCCTAGACCTATAAAGCTAAGAACCCTAAGTTCCTGACAGAAATTGGGTTCCCCGGCGGAAGCCCCAATCTGTGGTATTCACACAAGTGAAAAAGGAAATCAGAATTAGGCCCCACGGTGGGCGCCATTTTTCTGTAGCGAGCGATTTTGGATGCGGTTCTTAAGCGCTGGTCGCTCTCTGCGGTTGAGCTTAAAACTACAGGTCGATTCATTTTTTATCCTATTGTGAGCTGATGAAGGAAGGGAAATAGATGTCTCCAATTAACCCTGCTTTGCATACTGAGTTTAAACAGCGGTCTGTTAGGTTACGGATGTTGTGTGGTCGTGGGACCTTTGTACTAGTTATTTATATTTTCGCCAATACTGGTTTTTATCTAGACAGAAGGTTTCTGGCGGGGAACAAGGATTAGGATGTTAGGACTTATGCTTTTGAATTACTGCTGTTGATATGGGAGTATGGGGTTTGGTTTTTTTTGTTGATTGTGCTCGCTAAGATTTTTCTTTCAATCTTATGCCTACGTATTCCCGTTTACTGAAACAGGGAAATCAGAGCGTTCGTAGTTCCTCCTATTCTATGGGAGGAAATGGTTGTTTTTGGTGTCTTGTTCAAAGCCCAAGACTTGAAGCAAAAGGTAGTTTGTATCTTGTTCAAAGCCCAAGAGATGAAGCTGAAAGGTTTATCTGTATCTTGCTCAAAGCCCAAGATGTGAAGCTGAAGGTCCCCACTTTAGAGAGAATTTGTCATCTCTAAAGAGGGGGTTGTATGTCGCAACTGTTTATAAAGGAGAATTACTTTAACCGGGATGCGCGGATCCTAGCAATTCCATAATTTCCTTTAAAGGGGATTTCAACCTGAAGGAGAAGACTTTAACTCAGTGTAGAGCAATGCTATCTTTCCTTAGGAATTTCTCATGCTAAAAGAGGGACAGTGGCATGGATGTAGATGATCCAGAGGCTTGCCGCTTACAGCGATTAGATGAAGAGGAAGGAGTTGTTGATGTTTGTGTGCTATGAACAAGGCACAACTTTGATGCTAAAAGGTTGATTGACTCAACTGGGGGTTTCCTTATACAAAGCCTAAGAGGAGGCTATGGCGACAGGTCCGGTATATTGATTTTGAAAGAGAAAATCAGTTCTTATATGAGCAATACTGTACTCAGGGATTTGATTCAAGGATCCGGGTTATTCCTGTTCTTTAAGGAAGCGGGAAATCCAAAGGATATCGAGACTATCTGAGTCTGCGGGTTTCCTTCCTATTTAACGAAGAGGTCACTTGAGAATGTCTTTGAGACTCAAGGAAGTTAGACTGTCCGTGTCTAGAGTTTCATCTTTTAGACTGTGTTTTGAGAAACAGTAGTAGACTCTTTGAAAGGACTGTTCTATGAAGATGACTAGGTTCTGTTCCTATACCTCTAGGAGGTCGTCGGGACAATTTGTACGAAGCCCAAGAGGAGGCTGGAATCTTTTAAGAAGCCGACGGGTCCTTGTACTAAGCCCAAGAGAAGGCTATCATTCCTGGAGGAAGAGATCATTATACGAAGCCTAAGAGGAGGCTGTGAATACTTCTAAGAAGCCGTAGGATCCTTGTACTAAGCCCAAGAGGAGGCGGGGTTGCTTTTAGGAAGCCTGTGGGTCCTTGTACGATGCCCAAGAGGAGGCCGATGCTTTTAAAAAGCACGTGGGTCCCCAAACCCCGAGAAATTCAGGGCAATCCTATTCACCGAGAATAGATCAAAGTCTGGAAAGTTCGAGAATTTGGAAGAAACTCAAAGATGCCATTCACGGAGAATACATTCATCTCTGGGAGTAGAGTTTCTTTACAATTCCTAATGAGGACAGCCGAAGAGAATACTGTATTTGGTGATCCTATTGGGGATCTAGTTGTCTATTTCTACGAATAAACGAAACGGCGTCGCCTAGTTCTAGACGTAGTTGCCGGGGAAACTCTAAATATCTATACTATTATTACACAGTTTATATGAGTTTATGAAAGAAGACTTACAGTGAAACAGCCCCACAATACAGTTATATGTATATGAAAGCGATAAATAAAAGCGTGTAAACACTTACTCGGTTGTAGAGCTCCATGCTGTTTGGTTAGTTGTTCAACAAAGAAAGATTGAAAACAACAGTATATTCAAAATCAAAGGAGAAAGTGCTTTGAAATAAAAAGATTTGGGGCTTACAGCTCAAGGAGAGGCCCAAGGTTTTATCAGTGAGCGCACTGTTATTTGTACAGAGGGACTTATACAAGTGACTGAGGCCCAAAATGTTTTCTGTACAAAGGGATGGGTCTTACACTCTTTCAAGAGGCCCAAGTGAGTTTTAAAAAAAAGTGGGGCTTATAACACGAGGGTAGGCCCAGATGATTTTTTCCGTTTGAAATGGCGATCGCGCCGAGATTTTCTTTTAACACAGAGGGACTTATACAATAAGTGAGGCCCAAATGATTTTGGTTAAAAGGAGGTTGGGTCTTACACTCTATTAGAGGCCCAAAGTGTTTTGAATGGGTCTTATAACTCAAGGAGAGGCCCAAGGTTATTTTTCAAAAGGCGGCAATCGCGCCGTTTGTTTTTGAAGGTATCGGGACTTATACAATACACTGAGGCCCAAAAAATGTTTTGGTCAAGAAAGGATTGGGTCTTACACTCTATAAGAGGCCCAAAGTGTTTTGAAAATGATTTATGAGGGTTGAATGAATCCAAAAACCCTAATTTATTTTCAAAAAGGTATTTAATTGAATAAAAATTCAATTAAAATGATCAAAATTGTTTAACATGTGAAAAATAAATTGTGATTTTGGATTAATGCTTCAAAAATTAAGTATTGACCTACAAAATAATTAGAAAGCATTAAAAGTTGCAAAATCAATGTAGAAAAAATATTTAATATGTCAAAAACAATTAAAATATTAATTTTTTGAAAAAATATCAATTATATGAAATAAATAATATTTTTGGGATTTTTTGGGAAAATAAAATATTTTAACATTTTTGTGAATTATTAAAAAAAGAATCAACTCAAAATCATTAAACCTCAGAGAGAAATTAATTTTTGAATCAATTAAATAAAATCACAAAATTCAAATATTTGAATTATTCAAAAATGGCGCCAAGAACACACCAAGAACACGCGCGTGTTCTGGGTTTGGCTGATTTGCATTTTCTCCTCAATCTCACTGAATACTTGATTATATCATGCAATCCACATATCATTATGCTCGTCTCAACCTCACAATCATGTCCGTAACACTTAATTTCATTTAAATTAAACATATAACAAGAAATCATAAAAAATCCTCAAGAACCCTAATTTCTGCATGAAGGCTAGGATTTTTGATACACGATTCAAATAATATAATTAATTGAGGGAAAACATTCCATGCATGATTATGAACATATGGCCAAATTATTGTGCGAGGAAATATGCATAGATTAAGAGATGACCAAGTATATGCTTACCTCTAAGCCGTGACAGCAAGTGCAATGTGATTTTTGATTTGGAGGTGTTACAGATGAGTGGTGATGATCTGAACAGCTTCCCTACACCCTATGGAGTGTGTTTGAATGGTTGGACTTGATTGAAATTGGCTGGATCAATTTGTGGTACCTCAGCTGCACTTTGGTTAAAACCTTGAGCAACCAGCTGGTGATTTTGTGAAATTGGTGTTTCAGAAGTGATCTAAGTGTTTGATCAACTCATATGTGATGTATGTGAGGTGTGTGAGTGATTGGTTTGATTGGAATTGCTCTCAAACTCAAAACTCGATATTGACTTGCCTTACAAGGCAAAATTGGAGTGAAAGAAGAGATTTTGAGGAAAGCATCTGTTTGATGGATTTGGTGTACTCAAACTGATCACAATTGAGCTCTATTTATAGTAGAGCAAGTTTGCTTTGCAAGGAATAGTGAATGGCAGCTGGTAAGTAGGTTTGGCCAATGTTGGCAAGTGAAAATCCAAGTCTCCTCTAGCCATTGACTAGAGGTTAGGGCACAGAGCTTTGGTTCCCTTGGTCTTGGATAAGTCTTGACTGATTTCAGATGAGAATGGCTCAGTCCATGCCACCTTGATGCTTCCATTGAATGCTTTAATCCAAATTTGGAGTCTTGTCCCTATTTTGGCCATTCTAGGTTCAACATGCTATTTCTTGTTCCATGGACTTTGGAGGCTTGGCTCAGTGATTGTCCCCTTTAGATTCAATCCTCAAATGTGTCCAAGTGGATAGGAGCATTTGAATTTGGCTGATTTTGGCAAATCGAGCCAAAATGCAAAATCTGCCTTGCCTTTGACAGATTTCAGCAAGGCAACTTGACAATGTCATATCTCATGGTGTAAGTTGAATTTGGCAATGTTCTTGGCCATTTTGGAAAGCCCTTAAATGATACAACAACTGTTTGAACATATTTGGTTTTAATCTCTTTTGAATCCAAGTGAAAAATCCCTCTACATTTGGCAAAAAGTGAAGCAAAATCTGACTTAGTGAAATTTTCACTAAGTGTTGGAACAAAGTGTGATTTCTTGATTTTGATCACTCCATAACTCAAAATCCTTAATGAATTGGACTTAGATCTAGTTGAAGTTTTTGTAGAGGGTAATGAGGGCTACAAATCCATCTTTTGATGAGAAAAAATGGCCTTGTGGTTTAGGAGTTATGATCCTCCAAAGTTGGTACCTTTGTCACTTTATTTTTAACTTAGAAAATTTTCTAAGTTTTTATGGTTACCCCTTTTACAAGTTATCCCACTTTTCTTGATTTTTCTTGATGAATGATGATTCAAATCATACATTAACATCATTTTAGGGTTAAAAATCCATTTTGGTGAAAAATCTCAAAAAGTCAAAGTTGACTTTTGTGCACAGTTGACTTTTTATCAGATGAATTCCAAATTGTGCAATTCTTCAGGAAATCATGTCCTTGACCTAAATCTAACTTGATGGACATGTTCCATGGGTGTCATAAGGTATATTGAGGCATGTCCTAGGGTTTGGGAGCATGTCCTGGTCAAAAGTCAAAGTTACAGTTGACTTTTTCCTTAAAACCCTAATTGTGGTGCAGATGAAATTGAGACTTGTTGCTCAAGCTTCTTGGATTAATCCATTGTCTCAAATGGATCAATATAGTTCATTAGTGACCCTCAAATCATGTCTTGAGGTCTTGGCTCTTGATTTGTCCCAAAAGTCAACTTAGGGGTGAATTAGGTCAAGAAACCCTAATTCCTGATTTTTGATGTATGCATCCCCTGAGGTCAAATTGACTTGATGACTGAGTCCATGAGGTTCCATGGAGTATATTAGGTTATGTTTTGGATCATTGGCTTGTGCCCAGATGAAAAATTTCCATCTGGAGGCCCTGGTCGACCAAAACCCTAATTCGGTGATACTGGCGATCTTGAGACTTGATCCACCTAGAAGGGAGCAACCTTGTGCTTAATCCTTGAGGTGGGAGTCCTTTTTGATCCATTGTGGGTGTTTGAGAGGTTAGACAAGTTGAAGATCATGTCATTCCTTGATTGATCCTTTGTCTAAGGCTCTGAGAGGGCTTAAAACCCTAATTTTGATTGTAGTGAATGCTCAACAACCCTTGAGGCATTTGATGAGGCATGATCGTTCATCCATATTGTGATGATGATTGACACAATGATGGGACATCTTAGTTGTTAAAATTTGGGGTATGACAAGAGCCAAGCACGGAGGTCTGCTACCACTGTTAAGAGTCCATGTGATTGAGGGAATCATGGATGCGGTCATTCAGTTTTACGATCCGGTTTATCACTGTTTCCCATTCCCGGATTACCAGCTCGCACCAACACTGGAGGAGTATTCTCATCTGATCGATTTACATATCACTGATCAAGCTCCATTTTCCGGACTGGAAGAAATTCCAAAGAATCAGACAATTGCAAGAGCAATTCATCTAGTTCTCGTTCATCGTCAATTTGGATACCTAATGAGACACGTCCCACGGGGTGTTCATCTGGAAGGTCTTTTCTTCAAGGAAGGAGAAAATGATATAGCACTAAAGATGGAAATAGTGCACGCTTGGAAGCATGTTCATAAGAAAGGACGAGAGTCTCTGGGAAAACCAGACTGTGTCTCGGTGGAGCCTTATCTCCACTGGGTGCAAACTAGAGCTCTCAAGCTAAAGATGCCTTATTCTTGTTACGGAGTTCTTCCGCCAAAGGAATCTGTCATGTACTTCATGACGAAAACTGAAAAGCTTCAGGTTACTCTCAACAAAGTTCAACAGGAGAGAAGGTCTTGGAAGAACAAGTACCGCACCCTCGACGTAGAGTGCATCAAAATACATAAAGAAAAGGACGCTCTGATTGAAATTTTGGAGCAACATGCTATGGATAATCAGGATAACCAAAGGAATTTGCTCACTCATTTCACTTGGCAAAGGAATGACAACCCGACAATGGCCCAAGAGCCCCGGTCAAAGAAAAGGAAGATACCAGAATCAGCATCCGGTTTCTCTTCAGAGAGGACTCGGGACCCATTAGCTTAGGTTTCTGTTTCTGCACCTTGTAATCTACTGTATTTCCATTTTTGTAATCCTTTGAATTCAATAAAAAGGGGTTTCCCCACTGTTTGATATTTGCAATCTAATTGTCAAAGTTTATTTTGATTAAACCAAAGAACAATTAATATAATCATTGCATTCATCATTCTCACATCACGTATTCTTCTTCCCTTTGAATCTCACGTTTGTGTCTCGGTTCTAGAGTCAAACGGTCTCATTCGTACAATACTCGGGCTAATCGTCAGAAAAGGATGGATGATCTTGAGGAAGAAAATTGAGAGTTGAAGGAAGAGATCGACGCTCTGAGAGAGGATATGAGAAAGCTTCATAACGACATGCAAGCCATGGCAGAAGCTCAGCTACAAAGAACTGTGATCTCAGAGATCACCTCGACGCCCATCATGGAGAAGTATGATCCTAGGTATCAAATGCCGAAAGATCGTCCTTGGGGCATGCCTGTTAACTATATCCCGGAAGGATATGTTTCGCCGATCACTGAGGATCAGGGAATCACAACCGAAGCCGCTGGGCCTGAAGGTTACAAACTTCGGGAAAGCAAAGATGCCAGGGGCATACTGAAGACTCCTAAAGGTTATAAACTTCGGGAGACGCCAAGACTCACTACCGTAGTCACGGTACCACCCCCTGTGGTGCACACTGTCCCGGAAGGACATATTCCACTGATACCTTCTGGTAAAAAGGAAACTATGTTTGACCGAATGGATGAATTCCAGGAACAGTTCTTGGAAATGCAGAAGGAACTACAAGCCATTCGCGGTCAGGATTTATTTGGAAAGGACTCCGCAGACCTCTACTTGGTCCCCAATGTGAAAGTCTCGCACAAATTTCAAGTGCCCGACTTTGAAAAGTACAAGGGTAACTCTTGCCCTCAAAGCCATCTGGTGATGTACGCTCGGCGGATGTCAGCTCAGATGGAGAATCAGGACCTACTGATTCACTACTTCTAGGATAGTTTAACCGGTACCGTACTCAAATGGTACATGGGTTTAAACCGTACTACGATCACCACATTCAGAGATCTTGGTACTGCCTTCGTCCAACAATACAAATACAATTTGGACATGGCACCCGACAGAGATCAACTCAGATCGATGTCGCAAAAGGACAAGGAAACCTTTAAGGAGTATGCTCAAAGGTGGCGTGAAATTTCCGCTCAAATTTGTCCACCTCTTGAGGAAAAAGAGATGACAAAGATCTTCTTAAAAACCTTAAGCTCATTTTACTATGACCGAATGGTTGCTAGTGCGCCCTGTGATTTCACCGAAATGGTTGGCATGGGCGTACGTCTTGAGGAAGCCGTCCGAGAAGGACGTTTGGTAAAAGACACTGGATCGACGAACGGTACTAAAAAATACGGTAGTGCTCTCCCTAAGAAAAAAGAGCAAGATATTGGGAATATCTCTCTCAGAAAGCAAAGGCGATGTTATCAACCAGTAGCAGCTGTGACTACTGCTATTAACCCTGTGCCTATTCCTACGTATCAACCTCAGGTTGTGCAGATCCAACCTGATCAACAAAGGACACAACAGCCTCTTCAGCAGGCTCGTCCTCCATATAACAACAACCGTACAACACGGCCACCAGGATTTGATCCTATACCTGTGTCGTACGCAGAGTTGTTTCCATTACTACTGGCTAAGGGGCACATTCAGACTAAGTCTCCTCTTACAGTACCGGAAAATCTGCCTTTTTGGTTTAAGGTGGATCAGACATGCCCTTACCACCAAGGAGGTTCAGGGCATAACATAGAGACTTGTCTCAATTTCAAGTCCGACGTGCAAAAACTTGTTAGGAGCGGGGTCTTATCCTTCAAGGATACAAATCCTAATGTTCTCACGAACCCGCTGCCTCAACACGAGAAGGCTGCAGTCAATTTGATAGAAGGATAGACTAACGATGTCTACCAAATTCACGATGTACTCTTGTTGAAAACCAATCTGGTCAAGATGCATTGTAGACAGAGTGGATATGGCCATGTGCCACCTCATAATTATCACCAGTGTGATATCTGCTCTAAAGATAATCAAGGATGTTCTGTGGTGCAAGCAGCTCTACAGGAACAGATGGATCTCGGATGGATCCAAGAGCACCGAGTTCGTGGAGTTAACGTGGTTTACACGAATTCTAACGTCATTCAGAACCACGACATCCGTGCGGTGAATGTCAACTTGGTGGCGATGCTCTCAAGGCAAAGCCAGTATCATAATCTCCCGTGGCACGATTACAGTTCCTGTCTGATTTGCTCGGTAAACAAACAGGGATGCTCTTTCATACAGGAGACCCTCCAGCGTCAGATGGATCTTGGATGGATCCAAGACTACCATGATAGGAACTTCTATCAAATCAACATGGTTCAGATCTTCAATATTCGCGTGATGAATACCAGTCTGGTAGAGTTACATGCTGAGCAGGTCTGACTCGGATTCTTAATATCACACGACTATCAAAGCTGTAAAGCAGGTTGCGAAAACGATCGAGGTTGTACTCTTGTCCAGGAGGCACTTCAGCACTTGTTAAATCACTAGTGGATGCCAATGTATATGGATGAGGATACTCAGTAGATTAGTATCAATAACAGAAACCCCACTTGGCGTCAGAGTCAGGATGTCCGATCTGTGGAAGCTAACCTAGTGAGGTTACATTGTATTCAAAGGGGGTGTGGCCAGGTGCCACCACACAACTATGAACGTTGCGGCATCTATTCAGAAAGTAACCAAGGGTGTTACTTTGTGAGAGCAGCTCTTCAGGGTCAGGTAGATCGTGGAGAGATTCGCCCATATCCGGGTTCTGGACCCATCAACTGGACGCCGAACTACCTTGTCGAGCAAGTTGAGGATGTTGTCACTATCTCTGGTCATCACAGGACCAGGGATGTTTTTGCCATTATCCCTCTACTTGACGAATCTAAAGTTCCCAACCGGGAACGAATTGAGATTAATTATGATGGTCAGAAAAATTAGAAGGCTCCCGTAGTCATCTATCTACCGGGACCAACACCATATGAATCAACTAAGGATATCCCTTACAAATACGGTGCAACAAAAATTGAGAATGGAAAGGAAATTCCATAACCCTCCGTCGTGAATATTGCAGACATCAGTCGTGTAACACGGAGCGGTAGAATCTTCAACCGAGGAGTTGAAGAACCTAACAAGGAAAAGGAACTTCAGACGGAAACTCTTGATCCACCAGTCGGTCAATCCAGTAATCCCGACCTTTAGAAAAATAATGATGAGATGTTGAAGCTCATCCAAAGGAGTGAATACAACATTGTCGATCAACTGTTACAAACTCCTTCAAAGATCTCGGTATTATCACTGTTACTCAGTTCAAAAGCCCATGGGGAGGCTCTACAGAAAGTCTTGGAGCAAGCCTTTGTGGAACGGGATGTAACAATCAGACAGTTTGATAGCATTGTCTCTAACATCACTTCCTGCAATAATTTGGGATTTAGTGATGAGGAATTACCCGAAGAGGGTCGCCGTCATAACATGGCGCTCAATATCACAGTTAACTGCCAGGACGATGCTTTAGCCAGCGTACTGGTAGACACAGGGTCACCCCTAAGTGCTATGCCAAAGACTACTTTGATGCAATTATCATTCAAATGCCCTCCGATGAGAATCAGCGACGTGGTCGTCAAAGCATTTGACGGATCCAGAAAAACAGTTATCAGCGAAGTTGATCTTCCCATAACTATTGGTCCTCACACTTTCCAAGTCACTTTCCAGGTCATGGACATCCGGGCAACATATAGTTGTTTATTAGGAAGACCTTGGATACATCAGGCTGGAGCGTCACGTCAACCCTCCACCAAAAGCTAAAGTTCGTCCAGAACGATCAACTTGTCACAGTTTGTGGGGAACAAGCCTTGCTTGTAAGCAACTTATCATCGTCTACTGGTATAGAACCCGAGGAGATTATTGGAACTCAGTTCCAAGCACTGACAGTAAGCAAGGACAATCAATCCCAAGGAGGAACCTCGATTTCCTCATACAAAGATGCTATCAAAGCGGTCGAGAGTACCGATACAACTGGATGGGGACAGCTTGTCATTCCTATTGACAATAAAACAATGAAGGGTCTTGGTTTTTCTGCAACCTGTACCCAGACAGCTGCCAGCGATGGAAGTCTTCATCCCTTTCAAAACTTCTTCCACAGTGGAGGTTTTCTTCACCCAGTGTCTCAAACAGTACATGCCATCAATGAGGAAGATCCCTTCGACACGGATGAAGAATGGAAGTCCTACCTTAACGAGGACGGTTATATGTCTCAGGAATAGGTGCCTATACCATTTTGGTATCCCGTACAGAGTCCGAGATTTATACCATGGTCGGATGTCGAAATGATATATGGAGATTGTGATCCGGAAGGATGTCGTGCTCCACCAAATTCATTAGAGGAGGACACTCTGATGAAAGACAACTTTGACTACAACTACTATGGCCCAATGGATGGTCTGCCAATGTGGCAACCTTATCCAGGAGATTTGGGGCAAGAGAGCCAGCCGAACAATGAAAATCAGCTGACCATCATTGAACAGAATACCTGTGTCCCCACCATGTCATGGGATCAACACTCAGGTCATTCAGAAACTACTCAACATGAAGATGAATTCGCAACGTTTGCAGGACTTGAATTTATCAACTATGTTTTTCCTGAGGTTAACGTCATCGAGAGAGATGACTCCTCTAGTTCCAGAGAAGTGTGGGACACCTTGGGGCAACCGAGTGGAAAATACGACTATATGGTCAAGTACACTGCGCCCGAAAGCTCTCGTATCAGGCTCGAAGATATCCAGCCTACTGGATAGGGAGATACAATTGAGAGCACAAATACTATGCAAAATGCAACTGAGGAATTCTCCTACGACAATTCTGCCTGGGAGACAGATTCCAATGATCCCGCTCCACCAGAAATCAGCGTCATTTCTGAAGACAAATCAAGGAAGGTGCCAGACTTTGTTATTCACCGAGGACTTCGCCGCCAATGGGTTGCCGTCGAGGTTCCAGAGATCGTTCATCAGTCAAAGTAATTGCCATCTTTAACCTTTCACCCTGCCCAGGTGAAACAGATGTTTTGATAGGGCTCGCTTTCTATAAATATCCCTCTTCGCTCCGCCCAAAGCGACAAAATTCTGTTTTATAGGGCTGTAGTTTCAAAAATCAACTTGTTCATTAATAAAATAATGTCGTTCTATAATTTCCGCATTAATTGTTGTTTTCTCTTTTTGCTTTTTCAGAAAATGGTAATCCTAAAAAACAATTCAAATAAAAACAAGCAGTAAATTAAATACACTGCACACACTTGCATTTTCTCTATCTATTCTAAACATGAATCATACCGTCATGCAGATTGCTTGTTTTAAACCCCGTTGAGACATACGATCCGATGCCTTCTCCCAACTTTGAGTTCCCGATATTCGAGGGTGAAGAAGAAAATGACGACCAAATTCCAGACGAGATCTCCCGATTACTCAGACAAGAGGAAAGGTCCATTGAACCTCACAAAGAGCCATTGGAAACGGTGAACTTGGGTTCAGAAAAAGAGAGAAAAGAAATCAGGATTGGGGCACTGCTCAGTCCCATTGCCAGAGAGGGTTTGACAAAGCTTCTCAGAGAATTTCCCGATGTATTCACTTGGTCCTATCAGGATATGTCAGGGTTGGATACCAGCATCGTGGAACATCATTTACCGTTAAGATCGGAATGTCTGCCAGTAAAACAAAGGTTGAGACGGACTCATCCAGACATGCCCATTAAAATCAAAGAGGAGGTACAGAAACAGATCGACGCGGGTTTCCTCGCCACATCTGAATATCCTCAATGGTTAGCCAACATCGTACCCGTTCCGAAAAAGGACGGAAAGGTCAGAATGTGTGTTGATTACAGGGATCTGAACAAGGCTAGTCCAAAGGACGACTTTCCTTTACCACACATTGACATGCTGGTAGACAGTACAACAAAGTTCAAAGTCTTCTCCTTCATGGATGGGTTCTCGGGCTATAACCAGATCAAAATGGCGCCGAAAGACATGGAGAAAACTTCGTTCATTACCCTATGGGGCACCTTTTGTTACAAGGTAATGTCGTTCGGTTTGAAGAATGTCGGGGAAACCTATCAAAAGGCCATGACTACTCTGTTTCATGACATGATACACAAAGAAATCGAGGTATATGTTGATGATATGATTGCAAAATCAAAAACAGAGAATGAGCACTTTGAACATCTGTCAAAATTGTTCGAACGCTTAAGAAAATTCAAGCTCTGCTTGAATCCTAACAAGTGCACCTTCGGTGTCCGTTCAGGGAAACTGCTAGGGTTCATCGTTAGCTAGAAAGAGATTGAGGTTTATCCTGACAAGGTCAAGGTCATTCGAGAAATGCCTTCTCCGAAAACTGAAAACAATTCAGAGGATTCCTGGGACGTTTGAACTACATCTCCAGATTCATATTCCTCATGACCGCGACATGTGCGCCGATTTTCAAATTACTCAAAAAGAACCAGGATTGCGTTTGGACAGAAGATTGTCAAACCGCCTTCAACAGTATCAAGGAATATCTGTTGAATCCGTCGATTCTATCACCTCCAGTGGAAGGAATGCCACTGATCATTTACCTCATAGTCTTAGAGGACTCAATGGGATGTGTACTTGGCCAACAAGATGAAACCAAAAGGAAAGAGTCTGCCATTTACTATTTGAGCAAGAAATTCACCGACTGCGAAACTCGGTACATGATGCTTGAGAAAACTTGATGTGCTTTGGCTTGGGCAGCCAAACGTCTTCGCCAATACATGATTTGTCATACTACTTGGTTAATCTCAGAAATGGATCCAATCAAGTACGTCTTCGAAAAACCTGCTCTCACGAGAAGAATTGCCCGTTGGCAGATGTTGTTATCAGAATATGACATAGAGTACCACGCTCAGAAAGCCATTAAAGGAAGTATTTTAGCCGATCATTTGGCTCATCAACCGATTGACGATCAGGAACCAATCGGGTTTGACTTCCCAGACGAAGATGTCATGTATCTAAAAATGAAAGATTGCGATGAACCGTTACCCAGTGAAGGGCCAGAACCAGGTTCCCAATGGGGACTAATCTTTAACGGAGCAGTTAATCATTATGGAAATAGAATTGGGGCAATAATCGCTACACTCAGGGTACCCACATTCCTTTCACTGCCCGACTTACGTTCAAGTGTACAAACAACGAGGCCGAATACGAAACTTGTATTATGGGTCTCGAGGAAGCAATTGATTTAAGGATAAAAAAAACTTGGACATATATGGCGACTCAGCCTTGGTCATCAATCAGATTAAAGGAGATTGGAACACGTACCAATCAGGATTGATTCCTTACAAAGACTACGCGAGAAGGTTGTTACCATTCTTCAACAGAATCGAGTTTCATCATATCCCTCGTGAGGAGAATCAAATGGCTGATGCATTAGCCACTCTCTCTTCCATGATTAGTGTAGGTCAATGGAACGACTTACCTAAGATTGACATAATGCGCCTTGAACGGCCCGCTTACATCTTCACGATTGAAGCAGTCATAGACGACAAACCTTGGTATCACGATAACAAATGCTTCCTTTAAAAACAAGAGTACCCACCTGTGGCACTTAGAAAAGACAGGAAAACCCTCAGAAGATTGGCTGGAAACTTCTTCCTGAGCGGTGACACTCTCTATAAGAGAAAATTTTGACTTGGTCTTGCTCCGATGCGTAGACAGACAAGAAGCAAACATGCTTATGAAAGAAATTCATGAAGGATCCTTTGGCACTCATGCCAACGGACACACAATGGCGAGAAAAATTCTCAGAGCAGGGTACTATTGGTTGACAATGGAATCCGACTGCTACAAGTACATGAGAAGGTGTCACAAGTGTCAGATATACTTCGACAAAATTCATGTACCGCCATCACATCTCAAAGTTCTTTCTTCCCCGTGGCCTTTTTCCATATGGGGAATCGACATGATTGGCTTGATCGAACCTAAGGCTTCAAACGGACATCGGTTCATTCTGGTAGCCATTGACTATTTCACCAAGTGGGTCGAAGCAGCATCGTACGCTAATGTAACCCGACAAGTGGTGGTCCGATTTATCAAAAACAATATCATCTGCCGTTATGGTGTTCCGAGCCAGATCATTACTGATAATGGATCTAACTTGAACAATAAGATGATGAAAGAGTTGTGCGCAGAGTTCAAGATCAAACACCATAACTCATCTCCCTACCGACCCAAGATGAACGGAGTGGTAGAAGCGGCCAATAAGAACATCAAGAAGATTGTTCAAAAGATGGTTACAACCTACAAAGACTGGCACGAAATGTTACCCTTTGCTCTTCACGGTTATCGCACATCTGTCCGCACTTCAACAGGGGCAACCCATTTCTCTCTAGTGTATGGTATGGAAGCAGTGCTCCCCATAGAAGTAGAGATCCCATCAATCCGAGTATTGATGGAAGCTAAGCTCACCGAAGCTGAATGGTGTCAAAGCTGACACGATGAACTGAATCTGATCAAAGAAAAAAGAATCACGGCGCTATGCCATGGTCAGCTGTATCAACAGAGAATGAAGAAGGCGTTTGACAAAAAGGTTTGACCCCGCATCTTCAGGAAAGAAGACCTCGTGCTCAAGAAGATACAATTTTTTCTCACTGATTCTAGGGGCAAGTGGACTCCAAATTATGATGGCCCCTATGTGGTCACGAAAGCTTTCTCAGGCGGCGCCTTGAGACTTGCAACCATGGACAGAGAGGAATTTACCTACCCCACGAATGTTGATGTAGTCAAGAAATACTTCGCCTAAACTAAAAAAAAACACTCGGTGGATTGAAAACCCGAAAGGGCGGTCCAGGCAAAAATTAGAGACATGGAAAAAAATCATCCCGGTGGATTGGAAACATCAAAGTACAATCCAGGAAAAAATTAGGGATAATGGCAAGTAACTATGTTCAACAGAGGCAAGTCCCTCAGCAGTAGCAGTTACACCATCCATTGGAGGAATATTCCAGTGAAGGTCATCTTCGACAGAAGCTCAGGATGCCCCGAATTCAAAGTTGGTAGAAGGATAGTGGTCGTTATGTTTCAACGTAGCCCTTTTCCCTGTAAATTACCATTTTCAAACTTTGTATATACTCTTTGGAATCACGCGTTTGGCTGATCTCCATCTTATCAATAAAATTTGAGCCCTTGTGCTTTTGTTTGTAATTCTTATTTGTTTTAGCTTTACAGAACGACGTTGTTAACATGATTAATGATTCTTGAAATAAAACAAAAATAAATTTACTTGTTAAAACTTTTTCTGCTTTTAAAATAAAGTCGGCAATTTCTTTTGACTGTTGAACATCAAAAGAGCATCAACCGCTTCTTCAGAAGTAAGCAAACTTCAAAGTGCAGAATCAAAGTACTCCTTCTAACCCAGTACGCTTGAATGAAGGGATCAACTGTGTCAGAGACCTTGTTTCTTCTAACACGCCACGACAGAGTTCTTACCTCCTAAGCCCGACCAACGCTAGCTCCCAACAGGGACTATCTCTCCTAAGCAAGGTGGAATTGCTATCTTGAACCAGCTATACGCCCCGCGATGGCCGAGTATCCAGTCGTGTTCATCCATTAGTTTATATGTCGCGTCAGTTTTTCCAGCATATACATACATACATCATGCATTATTGATTTGCATTCACATTTCATATTACATCACTATCACTCTAGTCGGTCTTGTCCCTTAGTGATAGGAGTCCTCTCAATCGAGTTCCTAGTTTTTTCCTCATCAAGAAACGCTGTGTCTGAACGATCTCTTTCCAGTGTATCTCTGGATTAAAGTCGGCGCTTGGCCACTTTGATAACTTGAACCTCTGAAAAAAAAGAGGAACCTTCAGTCAGCATCACTCTTCGCCATTGAAGATGATATCCTTGCTTTCTCGGATTAAGGAAAATCCACAGGGAAAGCCTCATAATCAGAGATTCGACAGCACGCCAGTTTTGCTCCGAAAAGATCGCTGATGAAAAGGGCATCGGCACCTCAAAATTGGACCCCATCATGTGGCGTTTCTCCAGGAAGATCCCGAGGAAAGTATGATGTAAGATCCCAAGCGACAGCAGTCTCCCAAGAGACCTGCTTTCCCCCAATAGAAACAAATGGCATCTCCAACAGACAAGTTTGTACACCTCTACAACTCAGACAACTGGGGTCCCCAGCGAGTCTGACATCAAAGTTTTCTATCAAATGGCATCTCCCCGGGAAAATTTGGCTGAAAATTCTGGGTATTCTTATATTTAATCCTCTTGTACCTTGACTGTAAGAATGCCTTTTCCACTCTCACCTTCAAGTTCAAGAAGATTAAATAGGGGCATCTGTCACACCCTCATTTTCACCCTAACCCTAGCCTTGCATATCATTTTTATCATCTATGCATTCCATTAGGTCCTAACTTGCATTCATCAGCCTTAATTTTCATTTCGCATCATTCGCATAGCATAACATGTCTTTCATCGTGCATACTGCTTAAAATGTCAATCGGGGTAGAATTCTCGGACTTACAGATGAATCAGTCAAATTGAAAGCCAGTCCCGATTAATTGCAAATTCGGACAAACGTTGTATCTTTCTGAGTGTTCTATTCCACGCTGATAATTTTAGTGCAATCTTTATTCATTTTCGGGAATTTCGATACCCAATTTTTATTCGCTTTTATTCATTTTATTAGTTATTTTTTTTAGTTGAAAAATCCTTTAATTAATTTAGAATTAACTTAGTTTTTTAGTTAAATTAATTTTAATTTAGTTTAGATAATTAGGATTTCATTTAACTTTATTTATTTAATCATTTTATTTTATTATATATTTTTATTTAATTTAAAATTAATCTAGATTTGATCTAATAATTAGGATTTTATTCAATCATTTTCTTCTATCACTTTTGCTAATTAGATTTGTTTGAGTTTATTTATCTCATCATTTTTCATAAGCCCATTTAGAAATCCAAAAAAAATCTACAAAAACCATGAGTCTATTACAAAAAGGCTCAAAGAAAACAAAAAATCATACAAAAAAGGCCAAGACAACACTTGCTTCAATCGTACCATCAACAGCAACAATACTGCAAAAATGGCCAAAAATTCTGCAACTTTGAAAAAGCGACCCTGCAAGCCTCGCCGAACCTGCAATATCAAGACAAACATCCTGCTGCATTTCTGCTACCAACAACCAACAACAACATCAGAGCCAGCAGCATTGAAAAAGACAGCACTAAAAAAATTCAAAAAAAGAAGAGAGGAAGAGAAATATAAGGTGGAAAAATCACAACGAGAAGGGGGGGCACTCAAAAAGAGTTTTCGGCTGAACCTCACACAGTTGCCTTTCGGAAAAATCAAAATTCATTCTTCTTTGTTTCCTTCTTTCCATTACACAAACCCCCTCACCTACTGCTCACATCACAACCCATCGTACCATTTTTTCATCCATCACCACAGCCAACAACCCTTCAGAAAACTTCCAAATCCTTCAATATACAAACCTCAATCAATCTTTCAATCGTCTTCTACGACTCTCAGCCTCCCTGCTCCACTTAAACAACATCACCTACCTTCAGTTTCTTCAACTCAAAACAACCACAACAACACGAGAAACAATACCCTCAACCGCCATTAACGCCGGCAAAACATTCACCAACCACTGTGAAGTAAACAACCGTCATCACCGGAGATCGCACAGCCACACAAGCCGCCGCGAACGAGAAGACGGTGAGAGAGAAGAGATCGTAAAATAGAAGCCGCGGGCAAGAGAAGAGTGATCGAACGTTTGAGAGTAGGAAGAATCGAAGGGAGAGGTTCAATCGTGAGAGATGAGGTGAGAAACGTTCGTTTTCATATGTTTGCAGAGATGAACGGCTGTTTACTTTGGTCTTAGGGTTACCATTCACTTTCACTTGATGGTAGCTGAACCAGATCTTCTGACCCGACCCGTTTGCCCATGTTTTCATTATTATCATTTTCGTTTTTTTTATATTTTATTTTAGTCTTTAATCTTACTATTAATATTAATAAGTTCCTTTTAATAACATTTTTAATTAATATTTAAATCTCTTTTTTATATGTGTTGTTTTTTAGTTAATATTTTTTTATTGATTCTTGTTAAGATTTTGTTAATTATTTTGTTAGATATTTTAGTTAATATTTTTGTTGTTGATAACTTTTATTAATAATCTCATTATTTATTTTTTTAGAAAAATTCCTTATAAGTTCTTGTTAATAATTTTGTTATTTTTCTTGTTAACTATTTTTGTTCATAACTTAGTTAATATTATTTTAATAGTTTTGTAATTATTTTGCTTAAATCTTAGTTCTTGATTTACCTTTGCTTTTCATTTCATTTTCATGTGCGATTTATTTCAACTTTTGGCCAATGTTATAGCAAAAATCATGATTAGTTGATTTCTTTCAGTCGATTCAAAATCTTGATCAATATGAGGCCACTTTCTTTTTTACTTTTCAATTTTATTTCCATTTCGATTTCATCTCGGTTTCTATTTCATTCCTCATTTTCATTCTCTTCTAAAGTCAAAAAACCTTGGTTTGGTACCAAGTGCTCATTTTCAAAACTTCTTTTTGTATTGAATTAAAGAGAGAGGATTAGGTGAAGACCTATTCCTCTTCGAGTATTAGGATGCTCACTTTAGAGTGTGTGGTCTCGATACTCGTCTTTCAATGCGAAGACGTGACTATATTCACCACCCATTCTTTCAAAAAACCTTTCTCTCTCTTTATTTCATCTCCTTGTGTCTAAAAACCTTGGTCTTGTACCAAGTGCATTTTCAAACATTTTCATAATAAACTTAGATGGTCGTGGAGTGGTTAGGCGAAGGCCTTCTCCTATCCCGAGTGCTTGACATTACCTTTAGGGTTCACTGTCGTAAAGCACTTACCATCTAAAACCAAAAGCACTTTTAATAAGAGAATAAAGTTCTCTTTGTATTGAGCTAAAGAGAGAGGATTGGGTGAAGACCTCTCCCTCTTCGAGTATTAGGATGCTCACTTTAGAGTGTGTGGTCTCGATACTCGTCTTTCAATATGAAGACATAACTGTATTCGCCACACAACTTTCACAATAAATCTTTTGAGATAAAGAATTGGGTACTACCCGAAGGGGTTCCTATCCGAGGACTTATTTCACCCTTAAAATCAACTTTCAACAAATCAAATGAGACATCTTGCCTTGATGGCGAAAATCAACCTTTTCAAAAAGGACATGTTACGTTCGTTCTACCACAAACAGGTAACGCATAAGACTCCAAGAGCGAGCCGCAAAACACCTAACTGCTAGAACTCGCACGTTAACATCGTCCATAAAAAACACCAACAAACCGTAGTCGGTCGAACTACGATTTCTCTGATTCTTCATTCTTGTCCGAATGTAAGATACGTAGGCACAAGATCGCAATGATCTTGGCGAGCCCCCTTCCATTTTCTTCACCCGTAGTCCCCCGAACTACGTTGACTCTGACTTACCCATTGCACAAGGGAATACGTAGGCATAGGACCGCGAAGTCCTATCGAGTCCCCTTTTCTTCTCCCCACCTTTTCTGTTATTTTCTTTCATATTCTTTATTCTTAACCTTTCTCTCTCCCTATTTAGAACCCTCTTAGCAAGCAATATCCTTTAGCAAACATCCTTACACATAGACAAGCAAATGGTTCCCATCGAGTACGATGGATGTCAGGGGTGCTAATACCTTCCCCTCGCATAACCGGCTTCCGAACCCATAATTTGGTTGCGAGACCATCGTATCCTTTCTTCTTTGGGTTTTCTCGATGTTTTCCCTTCCCCTCATGGGATAAATAAAGTTCGATGGCGACTCTTCTGTTTTCCTCTTTTCGCCTCCGGTCGACTATTTTTCGAGTAGCGACAGCTGGCGACTCTGCTGGGGAGTGGTTCACCCTAGCAAGCCAAGCCTAGTTTGTTTGTCGTATGTGTGATTTGTTAGCTTTATTATTGGTTTATTATCTTGTGTTATCTTATCTGTTGGGTTTATTAGGGATGGTTATGAGGAGAAAGGCTTTCTACCCGAGCTTTTCGAGTATACACTAAGCTAGGAGGTGGTTGCTTACTGATTTGCGAGACTTAGGACTTGTCGAGTTGGTTTGACTTCCATCGCTCAGATGAGGCCCCTTTGGGAATGATTATGTCTTACGATCATTCGTAATGGCGTCTTTGTTTCCGACCTGGGAGTCCGTGATTCTGAGGACTTTTAGAACCCTATTCCAAAGGTTACTAAGGAATAACTCTCTGTTCATCCTTTGAAGGGATTACCGTCTTACGAATCGTCGTTATGATGGAAAACTTTTGAGGGTTAGTGCATGGGACCTTGTTTGAAAACCCTTGGAATGCCCTGTTTTAAACCAATAGATAACCTACCCGAGGTGAGGGATATCTTGTTGTATTGTTCTGCAGAATCTGTGACCTTAATACCTGTTGCGAACCCCCGATTCAGTGATCTTTGATCCCATGTCTTATTGCATTCATAGCATTGCATTTGCATAAGCATATTCGCAGCATTTTGTATATCATTCTCCAACTAAAAACCGAGAAGCTCATTCAGTCCTTTGTCCATAACCCGCAGTTGATTTCTCGACACTCGCATTGAACCTGTGGTAGATGTGAATCATTTGAAGCAAGTGGAACATAGACGACTTGAAAAGCCAGTTAGACAAAGCAAGTTGGAAGCTGAGGTAGCCATGTCTAAGAGCAACTGTCAGAATGTTGATCCCCCACCAGGATTTACTGTGACAAGTAATCCACTGTACGATCTTCTGCATGATGATGATCCTCCACGATTAAATGTTCCTACTCGACCCCAGTGGAAGCCATTGACTGACCCCATTAAGTACAACTTCGTGCCATTGAGGAGAAACTCCAAGCTATGAAAGTGCATGATACGCCTGGGCTCGATGCTGCTGATATGTGCCTAACGCCAGATTTGGTAATCCCTCCGAAATTCATAGTACCCAACTTCGAGAAGTACACGGGCCTTAGTTGCCCGAAGCGTCATTTGGTGATGTTCTGCCGAAAAATGACCACATATACCCATGATGATAAGCTGATGATTCACTGTTTTCAAGATAGTTTGAGTGGGGCATCTTTAAGTTGGTACATGGATTTAGAAAGAAGCCATATCCAATCATGGAAGGACTTATCCAGCGCTTTTCTAAAGCGATATCAGTACAATCTAGACGTGGCTCCTAGTCGCATGCAGTTGCAAAGCCTATCTCAGAATGGCGATGAATCCTTCAAGGAATATGCACAGTGGTGGAGAGAATTAGCAGCCAGAGTGCAACCACCACTCTTGGACAGGGAATTAATTGACATGTTTATAAACAGTCTGCATGGCTCTTATCTTGAAAGAATGGTTGGCAGTACATCATCAAGCTTCTCTGACCTTGTAATGGTAGGGGAACGCATCAAGAGCTACCTCAAGAGTTGACTAATCCAGAACGTCTCGAATAGCCAAGCCGATGAGACTGAATCCCTCATTAACTCCCAAGAGGAAGAGGATGAAACTAATGCAGTCATAGCAAATGTTGAGTATTCTCATGGTGTACCAGCAAAACCTTTTGGTCCCTCATCTTCTCTGCAGTCATCATTTCCAGCGCCATGCTATACTTATGGGCAACCAGTAATGCCTATAGATTTGTCCCAGAAACCGTGGATTACTCCTCATGTAAATCAACGAGCCCATGGCCGAGGATATTAGAATCAACGTCAGAGTCAGCATAGGCCTCGTAACAATATAGAAAGAAGGAATGCTCCTCTTCATACAGTCCCTATGTCATACAGTCAACTCTTGCCGCATCTTATTCAAAGCTCGCTGGTGGTTCCCAAGTCTCTCAAGCCGTTGCCAGAGCCATACCCTCCTGGGTACAATTTCGATGTGCAATGTGGATATCATGTTGGATCAATGGGGCATTCGACTGAAGATTGCAAAGCCTACCAAGCAAAAGTGCAACAACTGATTGACAAAGGTTACATATCCTTTCCAGAAGGAAGCCTGGTTATGCACGTCAACCTCTCGTCTGTTTGAGTTCAAAGACTACAAGGGTCATCTCCTAAAGCCAGTGGGTCAGACAGAAGACATCCCCAGGATTGGCAATTTTTAGATCTTGTCATTTCTTTGCATTTGTAGTTTCTTCTCTGTTAAGTGCTACTTGTTGTTAAACATTGTTGCTTACTAATGGTTTTGTTAATGTAATGAACGTGCTTTTTTGAACAAGCCCATTCGTATCCACTCATTTTTTCTGATATATTGCAAAAAATCACAAAAAAATTTTTCCACATTTCACTCCCTTTATCAGTTGTTGTCTTAGTAAAGATTTGAGGGAGGATGATGAAAACAAAATACATATAATTGCAAACTGTATGCTTTCGGATAAAATCCCGCTGATGATGTACATGCATTGTTTCAAATCCCCTAAACACTGGAGAGATAAGGAGTTAGTCCCTAGTCAACCCCTTCAAGCCTAGAAGTAGGAGTTTCCTTCTGATTTCTAAACCCTTACGCTTAACCTGGGGCATGGGTAGTGTTCAGTTATCCTGATTACACATTCGAATTTCAAGATGAAACATCTTGTTATGGCGGTTATTCTTCAAAGACCAAAGACTTGGCAGTCACAACCCTTCAAAACAAAATAATAAAAAAGAAGAAAGCCCGCTAAGTCCGCCATCCCAAAGAGGAAACTTAGGCAAAGTTAGGGCAATCCCGATGGACTCGAAAAGTGAAGTCGGTCCACGCAAAAGTTAGGGATCAAAAAATAAATAAAGCAAAAGAGGCCCTCAAATCCTCAAAAAAAGCAAAACCCGATTCAGTGGGCACCAAAGGTCACTGACATCCACAAAAAAATAAGGTGACTGTCATTCCAAGCAAATTCGCCCTTACACCGTCAACCCTTTTTGGAAGATAAATGTGTGTAGTATGACTGATCGTAGGACTGGAGTTCATCACGAAGAATGGGTGGGTACAAATCAAATTTTGAGCCTTATATCCCTTGTTTCAATAACCGTGAACCAGACCACGTTACAACCCTCGAAAGACCTAATTATGGTGGGGTTTATTCTGAAAGCATACTACAGCAAGGTTGCGTAAACTGACTCCCCTCATATTTGCTAACTTTTAGCACGGGTGTCATATTCTTGCTATATCTTTCGCACACCAGTAAATCAACACTGCGTTTGGACTAATGGTCCATTCGTCACACACTTTCACATCATTACAATAAGCAATTTCTTTCAAAACTTGCATGAATGTCGCATTAAAATTACCATTTCTAAGCAAACAATTTTAACTGCAAGAAAGTACTTGACATCAAAAAGATTCTGACAAAGTGCAATAAGAGATAAACTTGACCATTCGTTGGTGCGGGCACGAATCAATACCTTCTCATAACCTTGTGAATCTGGGACAAAGCATTTAAGAGTCAGTTGAGCAGAGAATCATCTCAAGACTCCACTGGCCAAAGGTAGGCCACCCAAAGATTCTTGTGACTAAGGGCAAATCTCTCCAAGGCTCAATCAACACAAGTTAAGTCGCTTCAACGCTCATTCTGGGGCAAGTCCTTCAAGAGACTCAAGCAAAGGCTGGCCTTTGAAGATTCGGATATTGGGGAAAATTATCTCCGACTATGTCATGGTAATCACCTCTACGTTTGAGGAACAGACTGGGGCAGATGAATTGCAAAGGGGAAGATTCCCTCTACAATTTCAAGATTGGTCAAGCAAACCCTGTTGGACTCTAGCAAATGGAGTTTGCAATAAGTGTCAAAGAGCCCTGGGGCAGAGCAGAGGCGCAACTAATATGCATAAGTCAAGTCGCTATGCTCATATTGTCGTTTGCAAAGTCATCTTGGCATCTCAGTTAGAAGTGAGGTTCTCTAAAGAGCAAGCACAACTTCTGCAAAGGACCAAACTTGGAGCATCTGGAGCCTCCACATCTGCCATCCGATCGTAGCATCGTCAGATTTCGAGTGTCAAGAAGTTAAGCTCATTCCCCATCCAACCCAAAGCCTAATCATACTTGGCACACTAACCCAAAGCCCAACCATCTTGGCACCTCCCACCATAAGCCCGATCATACTCGACACCCTTAACCAGATACAAAATCCACCTAGCGTGCACAACTTTAAAGTCCAGTTCTCGTTTGGCAAACCATAAAACCAGTTCCCGTCTGGAAAAACAAAACCATAAAACCAGTTCTCGTCTGGTAAGCACCGTTTCAAAGTCTAGTTCCCGTCTAGCCAACCATAAAGTCAGTTCTCGACTGATAACTTAACCGTTTGCCACTAGTTCTCGCCTGGTAGTCTACCCTTTAAAAACCAGTTCTCGTCTGGTAACCCATTTAAAAGCCATCTTCGATTGGTATCCTTCACCTTACCCATCTCCTTTTCCCCAGCAAGAATTTCAACACAAGCCCAACCACCTTTGGCACGACCATCAATCCATATCCTCATATCCCCAGCATTTTGCATACATTTTTGCATCATTTGCATGCTTGTTTAGCCAGTTCTTGTAGAGGATAGGGGAATTCTTGTGGACTTTGTCCCCCCATCACTTATTACTTCTAACTCCTTCCGTGCCTTTCGCGTGAAGTCTTGTCCTTTCGCGATGTGTCTCCTCTTTGCCTTTTGCAATATGTCTAGCTTACCTTTAGTAAGAGTCTTCCCGTGCCTTCTGCACAATTTCTTCCCAGCTTACTTGTTGTAGGTCTCCTCTCTACCTTTCGTAGAAGGAATTTGTCTCCAAGCCTTTTGTTCTGGAGTCCTCTCTACCTTTTGTAGGAGGAAACTTTGTCTACTAACCTTTTGTTCTGGGGTCCTACCTACCTATCGTAGAAGGAAATTGTCTCTTAACCTTTTGTTCTGGGGTCCTCTCTACCTTTCTTAGAAAGGAATTGTCTCCTAACCTTTTATTCTGGAGTCCTCTATACCTTTTGTAGGAGGAATTATTCTCCAAACCTTGTGTTCTGGAGTCATTTCTGCTTCTGCAGAAAATAATACGATCGTCTTCTCCCAAGGGACTCTCCTCTACTTGTTGTAGCAGGAATTTATTTTTTCTCCTAACCTTTTGTTCAGGGGTCCTCTTTGCCTTTTGCTAGAGGAGAACCAATTTCTATCCTTTATTCTTGAGTCCTCTTTACCTTTCGTAGGAGGAATATCTCATCCTTTATTTCTAGAGTCTCATCTATCTTTTGTAGAAGGAATATCTCATGATCTTTTATATGTCCCGAGTATGCTACATGGACGCCCCCTTTCAAGACTGGCAAAGCACCCATGTTCATTCCGCATTACATCTCAAGCATATCATCATATCCCTCATAACCAATTGCCTTTTTTCCCAATGGCATGTGCCTTTTTCAAGCCATCTCACCATTTCATCACTTTTATTCCACTTCTTCTTTGGCTGAAAATTCCGGGTATTCTTATATTTAATCCTCTTGTACCTCGACTGTAAGAATGCCTTTGCCACTCTCACCTTCAAGTTCAAGAAGATTAAATAGGGGCATCTGTCACACCCTCATTTTCACCCTAACCCTAGCCTTGCATAACATTTTTATCATCTATGCATTCCATTAGGTCATAACTTGCATTCATCAGCCTTAATTTTCATTTCGCATCATTCGCATAGCATAACATGTCTTTCATCGTGCATACTGCTTAAAATGTCAATCGGGGTAGAATTCTCGGAATTACAGACGAATCAGTCAAATTGAAAGCCAGTCCCGATTAATTGCAAAATCGGACCAAACGTTGTATCTTTCCGAGTGTTCTATTCCACGCTGATAATTTTAGTGCAATCTTTCTTCATTTTCGGGAATTTCGATACCCAATTTTTATTCGCTTTTATTCATTTTATTAGTTATTTTTTTTAGTTGAAAAATCCTTTAATTAATTTAGAATTAACTTAGTTTTTTAGTTAAATTAATTTTAATTTAGTTTAGATAATTAGGATTTCATTTAACTTTATTTATTTAATCATTTTCTTTTATTATTTATTTTTATTTAATTTAAAATTAATCTAGATTTGATCTTATAATTAGGATTTTATTCAATCATTTTCTTCTATCACTTTTGCTAATTAGATTTGTTTGAGTTTATTTATCTCATCATTTTTCATAAGCCCATTTAGAAATTCCAAAAAAAATCTACAAAAACCATGAGTCTATTACAAAAAGGCTCAAAGAAAACAAAAAATCATACAAAAAAGGCCAAGACACCACTTGCTTCAATCGTACCATCAACAACAACAATACAGCAAAAATGGTCAAAAATTCTACAACTTTGAAAAAGCGACCCTACAAGCCTCGCCGAACCTGCAATATCAAGACAAACATCCTGCTGCGTTTCTGCTACCAACAACCAACAACAACATCAGAGCCAGCAGCATTGAAAAAGACAGCACTAAAAAAATTCAAAAAAAGAAGAGAGGAAGAGAAATATAAGGTGGAAAAATCATAACGAGAAGGGGTGGGCACTCAAAAAGAGTTTTCGGCTGAACCTCACACAACTGCCTTTCGGAAAAATCAAAATTCATTCTTCTTTGTTTCCTTCTTTCCATTACACAAACCCCCTCACCTACTGTTCACATCAAAACCCATCGTACCATTTTTTCATCCATCACCACAGCCAACAACCCTTCAGAAAACTTCCAAATCCTTCAATATACAAACCTCAATCAATCTTTCAATCGTCTTCTACGACTCTCAGCCTCCCTGCTCCACTCAAACAACATCACCTACCTTCAGTTTCTTCAACTCAAAACAACCACAACAACACGAGAAACAATACCCTCAACCGCCATTAACGCCGGCAAAACATTCACCAACCACTGTGAAGCAAACAACCGTCATCACCGGAGATCGCACAGCCACACAAGCCGCCGCGAACGAGAAGACGGCGAGAGAGAAGAGATCGTAAAATAGAAGCCGCGGGCAAGAGAAGAGTGATCGAACGTTTGAGAGTAGGAAGAATCGAAGGGAGAGGTTCAATCGTGAGAGATGAGGTGAGAAACGTTCGTTTTCATATGTTTGCAGAGATGAACGGCTGTTTACTTTGGTCTTATGGTTACCATTCACTTTCACTTGATGGTAGCTGAACCAGATCTTCTGACCCGACCCGTTTGCCCATGTTTTCATTATTATCATTTTCCTTTTTTTTTTTTTTAGTCTTTAATCTTACTATTAATATTAATAAGTTCCTTTTAATAACATTTTTAATTAATATTTAAATCTCTTTTTTATATGTGTTGTTTTTTAGTTAATATTTTTTTATTGATTCTTGTTAAGATTTTGTTAATTATTTTGTTAGATATTTTAGTTAATATTTTTGTTGGTGATAACTTTTATTAATAATCTCATTATTTATTTTTTTAGAAAAATTCCTTATAAGTTCTTGTTAATAATTTTGTTATTTTTCTTGTTAACTATTTTTGTTCATAACTTAGTTAATAATATTTTAATAGTTTTGTAATTATTTTGCTTAAATCTTAGTTCTTGATTTACCTTTGCTTTTCATTTCATTTTCATATGCGATTTATTTCAACTTTTGGCCAATGATATAGCAAAAATCATGATTAGTTGATTTCTTTCAATCGATTCAAAATCTTGATCAATATGAGGCCACTTTCTTTTTTACTTTTCGATTTTATTTCCATTTCGATTTCATTTCGGTTTCTATTTCATTCCTCATTTCCATTCTCTTCTAAAGTCAAAAAACCTTGGTCTAGTACCAAGTGCTCATTTTCAAAACTTCTTTTTGTAATGAATTAAAGAGAGAGGATTAGGTGAAGACCTATTCCTCTTCGAGTATTAGGATGCTCACTTTAGAGTGTGTGGACTTGATACTAGTCTTTCAATACGAAGACGTGACTATATTCACCACCCATTCTTTCAAAAAACCTTTTTCTCTCTTTATTTCATCTACTTGTGTCTAAACACCTTGGTCTTGTACCAAGTGCATTTTCAAACATTTTCTTAATAAACTTAGATGGTCGTGGAGTGGTTAGGCGAAGGCCTTCTCCTATCCCGAGTGCTTGACATTTCCTTTAGGGTTCACTGTCGTAAAGCACTTACCATCTAAAACCAAAAGCACTTTTAATAAGAGAATAAAGTTCTCTTTGTATTGAACTAAAGAGAGAGGATTGGGTGAAGACCTCTCCCTCTTCGAGTATTAGGATGCTCACTTTAGAGTGTGTGGTCTCGATACTCGTCTTTCAATATGAAGACATAACTGTATTCGCCACACAACTTTCACAATAAATCTTTTGAGATAAAGAATTGGGTACTACCCGAAGGGGTTCCTATCCGAGGACTTATTTCACCCTTAAAATCAAGTTTCAACAAATTAAATGAGACATCTTGCCTTGATGGCGAAAATCAACCTTTTCAAAAAGGACATGTTACGTCCGTTCTACCGCAAACAGGTAACGCATAAGACTCCAAGAGCAAGCCGCAAAAGACCTAACTGCTAGAACCCGCACGTTAACATTGTCCATAAAAAACACCAACAAACCGTAGTCGGTCGAACTACGATTGCTCTGATTCTACATTCTTGTCCGAATGTAAGATACGTAGGCACAAGATCGCAATGATCTTGGCGAGCCCCCTTCCATTTTCTTCACCCGTATTCCCCCGAACTACGTTGACTCTGACTTTCCCATTGCACAAGGGAATACGTAGGCATATGACCGCGAAGTCCTATCGAGTCCCCTTTTCTTCTCCCCACCTTTTCTGTTATTTTCTTTCACATTCTTTATTCTTTACCTTTCTCTCTCCCTCTTTAGAACCCTCTTAGCAAGCAATATCCTTTAGCAAACATCCTTACACATAGACAAGCAAATGGTTCCCATCGAGTACGATGGATGTGAGGGGTGCTAATACCTTCCCCTCGCATAACCGGCTTCCTAACCCATAATTTGGTTGCGAGACCATCTTATCCTTTCTTCTTTGGGTTTTCTCGATGTTTTCCCTTCCCCTCATGGGATAAATAAAGTTCGATGGCGACTCTTCTGTTTTCCTCTTTTCGCCTCCGGTCGACTATTTTTCGAGTAGCGACAAGTGGGACACAAAAAGGGCCTTCCCTTGATAATTTATTAACGACACCCATTTACCTTTCGCCGGTTTGGTGGTGCAAAAAGAGAAAAAGACTCCCACAATCGGAGTCACATATAAGTCCTCATTGACCATCTCAAAGGCTCTGATATAACCTCAATTGTTAGGGACCACATGGGAAGGCGTAATGTTGAGAACCATTAAGACCTCCATGGAAAAGGGAGAAATATGGAAAAGAACCCCCATGTATTTGATGAAATGGAGGTAGAAATAGAATTATGGGGAAGAAGGATCATAAGAAACGGGCGTGGTCGCCATCTCCGACGACGAACAAGCCTCCAAGATAACCAGGTCTTCATTCTCTGAAGAAGAAACCTCAACTTCTAACCAAAAAAGGAGGATTTGTTCATCAGAAATGTAACAAGATCCAATATCTTCAACGTCCTTGGACACGATAGAGGGGTTAGACATTGTCTCTTTGTTCTTGAGAAAATAGTAGAACAAAAAAATCACCACCATCGTCGAAATCAAGAAAGATGGCAACTAATACTCTCAGAATCTATGATCCAACATTTAAACTAAACCCTATTTCAAATGTATCTTCATAAACACTATTCATTATAGAAAGCGAGAGAAAGGGAAATTCATACCTGGAACAAGGTTGCGAGCAAGAGACCAGAAAAAATGAGGACTTTGATAGTTCAGACGAGCTTGTAGAAGTAGGAATCACAAGGAGTGGGAATCATAAGGAATCCTTTAGACTCCCCATAATTTTGAAAAAACATAGCACGTTTATGACACATGCCACTAGAGTTTAAGGTCTCAAAAGACAAACCATCATTACTTACATTAAATGGAAGTAAGTGTGACTAGTTGAATGATTGATTTACATTCCCAACTAACATTTTTTTAGCTAATTAGGAGACATCTGGAAGGTGGATCATCCCTCAATTAGAGGGTTACACAATTAACAAGACTACCTTCAATTGAGGAACTCGCCTAAAGTTGATGGACTCAGACCCTTTGTAATAAAAAGTCTCCTTTGGCTAAGGGACTCACCCCAAACTAGGGGACTCGCCCCTTTCTTAATAAAAAATCGGCTTTGGCTGAGGGACTCACCTCTTAACAAAAAGTTACCATCAGTATATGGACTCGCTCTCGGATGACGATCGTGCCTAAAAAATAAAAAGGGTTTTGAAAACATGTCACCTTTAACAAAGTCCTAGTGCTTGAGGGACTATATGGTGTTATATTTTTTAGGGTCATAAACAAGGGCGGTTCGGGTGTCATCCCCTAAGATTGATATCGTCTTGACAATATCCTTACAAATAAGAAAGGCACGCCCTTAGCACCGATGACTTGTATATTGTTTTTGGTCAGAGGGGAGAGAGCCACCACAATTCCCTGCAGCATAGGTGGTCAACAACTCCCTTGGTCATAAGGAAGCGGTTTCCAGGACTTTCAAAGCCCTTGGACCAATAGAGCCTCTATGAATACCTCTCCCCCAGGGGGAGGGGACATATCTTAATTCATACAGATCACACTATGCATAGCTTATCCCTAAGCACACCATTTACATACATAGCCTCTCACCTCACGTGGGCAGGTCCTTTAAACCACCCAACACACCACCATAAAGAGCTTATCTCATTGTCGGGGGCAAACCTTAACCACCATACAATGTAATATATTTACTAAGACCTCTGAGCATCTTTTCCCTTTGCAGAGATGACATGCACGTATGTACTTTTTGACCAGTACACAAATTGATAACAAAAAATAGTTAAGCAATAACAAGCCTACAAATTGATAACAGAAAACAATTAAGTTATAATTTAGTTGAATACACAAAGTTGAGTTTTCTGAAAGAGAAAATGAGATATACACTGACAAGGTAAAATCATTTTACACCGTTGATCTTACAGGCTACATATGCGATGCTGGGTGTGAAAGATGAGGAGGGGGTGTACCTGCAAGGCACTCCGATGCTAAAGTAAGAATCGGGAGAAAAGAAGGCAAGTATGAAGTATGTGTGACTTAGGACGATTTAGAATACCTGACCCTCTCAAATGAGAGGGTTTTTATACTGACCCCCAGCGCTTGGCCATTGATCCCTATTTTCGGGGCAAGATACCCGCTCCCAAAGAATAGGTAACTGTCCAAAACTAGTCGTTGCCGCGAGATGGGCTTAGTCGCGGGCACAGTTATCATACCCCAAATTTTACCCTTAGATTCTTTGATATTTTGTATATCATTTAGGTCAATAATTCATGCACAACTAACCAAATCATCAGCTTTTGTTTTGCTTTGTTTCACCTGTGTGAATAAGGGTTTGTTTCTAGAGAGTTCAAGCAAGCAATTTCTCGTATTCTCAAGAGACCTCCCTTCCTCAATAATCCAGTGTAGTTTATTTTCATCACAAGTTCTTCATCAAAGATCAGGCAAGGTTATCAGATTGTTTGTGTGCGGTGTGGTTTGAGATTCAGTGGAGGTTTGACCTAATCTCAGTCAGACAGGTGGTTTGTGTTAGTATCCGGTTATAAAGTTGTGGTAAAGGTCACTGTTTTAGGGTGGATGATCATTAGGGCTAGCCCATTTTCAATCAGGATTTTGGCGCAGTGTTCATGACCACTTTTAAAATTTGTCCCAAGTTTCAATTCTACTTCTAGTTCATTCAAGTTCAAGTTCACATCAAAATTCCAAGCTTCACTCAAGATTCAATTTGTCTTTTTATTCAAGACCTTATCTAAGTTTCAAATTCCTAATCCATTTTTAAATTCCATTCATAGTTCCAAATTCAATTCAATTTCCTTTCAAGTTCAATAATCCCTTAAAATTCAAGTGTCAATTCTAATATTCAAGTTGTAATCTTTTTTCCAATTTCCAAATTCCATCCAAAATTCACTTTTCAAGTTTATTTCAAAATTCCCATTTTAATTTCTTTCTAAGTTTCGAGTCCATTTTATATTCATCTTAGTGTACGAATCCATGACCTTCCAATTCAAATTCAAGAGTCAATCCATTTTTCTTCATTCAAAATCTAAGTTCAAACCATAACTTCGTTCTAATTCCATTAAAAAAAACCAAAAGGTTCAAATTTCATTCTAAGTTTTAATTTCAAGTTCATTTCTAGTCAATCTCAATTTTTAATTCCAATTCATCTCAAGTTCCAAAGCTCAAGTTCATGTTCAAATTTGCAAGTGTGATTCCATCTTATACTCATTTTCAAAATATAATTCAAAATTAGGTCCATTCAAAAATAATAATGTCAAAACCCAAATTCATTAAAGCCCATTTTATGCCAAAGCAAAATTTACAACAAAGAAATGGAAAAAGAGATGCTACATCTAAAGCCAACGCCACATCCACATCAAACTTCTGCATGCCTTCAATAGCCTAGCTGCAACTATCTAAAAACGACCCCACAAAAACGATAAAGATGCAAAATGCCAAGAGTAATTTCATCAAGGAAATTGGGGAATCAACTCTTGCTGAGGATTATAGAAGAGTTGAAATATTAGAGGCCATGAGGTTATGATTCTATTAGTGTTGTATTGATGGTAAGTTGACCCTAACTGGGGAACTTAGGATGATAGGTTTAAACTCTGCTGGAGAATTGATGAAATGATCAGGGTTTTTTCTGTGCTTTTAGGAAACTTGATGGTTTCTTTGAGATCTAAAAGGAGATGAGACTTTCCAATTCTACTGCTATGAAGAGATTTTCTCTTAACTAGAGACTGATCTTTATATGAAGCCCAAGAAGAGGTTGATGTTTTAAGGGATGAGAGTCAACCCTGAACTGGTCTGATGTTTTGACTCTCTGGAGGATTGAACTACAAAAGATGACTAGGTTATGTCCTGTAGGAAGTCTTTAGGTCCTTGTACTAAGCCTAAGAGGAGGCTGAGAACTTCTAAGAAGCCTGAGGGTCCTTATACAAAGCCCAAGAGGAGGCTGGGGATGCTTTTAGGAAGCCTGTGGGTCCAAGCCTGAGAAAAGTTCAAGAAAGGTTTCACTGGGAATAATCCTTTCTTTAGTGAACAGTTCTAAGGCTTGAAGAAATTCAAGAGAGGTTTCACCGGGAATAATCCTCTCTGGGGAAATGAATTTCTTGTACAAATATTTCTAATTTGTGACAGTCTTAAGAAAATTTTCACCGGGAATAATGTCTTTCTCTGTTCCATATTGTATAAGCCCAAGAGGAGGCAAAACTGTATCAGGAATTTCCTATAGGGGAAATAGTTTTGACTGTGTTGAAAAAGTAACCACTGGTTTGATCTAACTAGACCTAATTGTTGGGGGAAACTCTAAGCAAGTATAAATACATGTATATACATATGATATATATAAACAAGTATGTTGAAGAGTGTAGTAAAACTTACAGGTGTGCAAGCTCCAGCATTGTAACCACAACTGTATGGTTTGTTATTCAAGAAATTGAAGAAAATTTTGATAATAACTTTGAAATTGAATTTGAATCAAAGAATAAAGTGGTTTTAAAAGGAAGTTTGGGGCTTATACTTAAGGAGAGGCCCAGATGATTTCTTTAAAAAAGGCGACGATCGCGTCGTAGTTTTGAAAATCACATAGGGACTTATACAATGACTGAGGCCCAAATTGTTTCATTTTAAAAAAGAGGATGGGTCTTACACTCTATTAGAGGCCCACAAGTTTATTTTTATACAAGATATGGGGCTTACAACTCAAGGAGAGGCTCAGATGAAAAACAGTGATCGCACCGTTATTTTGAAAATTGTATCGGGACTTATACAACGACTGAGGCCCAAAAATTTGTATATTTACAAGGGGTATAGGTCTTACACTCTAATAGAGGCCCAAGAGTTTATTTTATACAAAATATGGGGCTTACAACTCAAGGAGAGGCCCACATAAAAATTATTTTGAAAACGGTGATCGTGCCGAGATTTTTAAAACATATCGGGGCTTATACAATGAGTGAGGCCCAAATTATTTTTGTACAAAGGGGGGTTGGGTCTTACACTCTATTAGAGGCCCAAAAGTGTTTTGAAAAATCAATTGAATTTGAAAGATCAAGAGAAAGAATTTTTAAAAGGTTTAAAAAACAATTAAAAGGAATTCTTTTCAAAAAAATCAAAATATATTAAATAAATAATATCTTTTTTTGAGTTTTTTATGGAATAAAATACTTTAACATATTTGTGAATTTTGAAAAAAAAAATCATTCAAAAATGATTGAAATTGAAAGAGAAATTAAATTTTGAAGTTATTAAGAATTTGTGAAAAAAATGTGAAAAGAAATAAGTGGTAAAATATAGGATGGCCCTCCCAAGGTTTGAACTCACGCCCTTGGGGTGGAGGGTTTAAAATCTTACCAACTGAGCCAAGTGCGTTGATTGATAGAGAATGGGAAGAGTGAATAATATGTGAAACCTTCTTTTGAAAATGATTGAAAAAACCAAAAGGTCTGGGGCGAGGGGGATTCGAACCCCAGACCTCTCGCTCGCTACACACACACACAAATACTAGTGTTTCCACAAGGGCGCAATGTCAATTCAAACATATAATGGCAATGAAATAATATATAGTAAACTTGGTTTTGAAAACCTGAAAATGGTGCCATGGCCATCCTCTTCCTCCAACCAACTTCTGGTTTGAAGAGGCATGTTATCTCTCTCGTTTCTCAATCATTTTGAAATATGTGAAAACGAAAATTGTTCATTTTTTAACAAGGAACATGATGGCTCCATTCAATTTTATTTAAATTAAGTGAATCAAGAGATAACCTGTTATAATCAGATGAACCCTAAAAAATGCAAGAGCTATATGAAATCTTATATACGCAAGATAAATAGCAATTGATTGAGGGAAAATGATCTATGAACATTCAGAAATACATTGGGAACTTGAAAACATGTTTACGATGCATGCATTAATGAGTTTGAAAGTTCAAGGCTTACCTCTACAAGAAGGAATCAAATTCTGTTGTAGAGGTGTCACAGAAGTGAAACTATGATCTGGATAGCTTCCTTAGGTCTCAAGGATTGTGTTACAATGATTGGAATGGCTTGAATCCTCTGAATTGAGTAGCTCGAATCCAACTGCAACTTGATCAAGTGAACTATGGATATGATGATCTGGATGTTACAGATGTGATTTAGAGGTTTGGATCACTTCTATATGTTGTATACGAGGTGTGTGAACCAATGGTTTGAGTTGTATTGGTCTCTAACTCAAAACCCGATAGTGCTTTCTCAAGAAAATGGAGTTTTGTGTTCAAGAAGGAAACGAGAGAAAGCAATGTTGTAAGTTGCTTTGGTGTGTTTGTAAACATCAGAAGAGAGCTCTATTTATAGGTGAATAGATTTGTCAAGCATGAATAGTTGGAACTTGAAGGATAAGAACTGAATTCAATGGTCTTGGCTTGGCATAATTACTTCTTACACAAGGTACAATAGCAGTCCCAAATAGCTCAGTTATGTATTGACTCAATCCACATTCTACAATCCTTTTAAATGTTGTTTATTGGAGCAACTTGACTACAAGGGATAAGAATCTTGAATATGCATTATTCCACATAATTGCTCCTTGAATTCAAGGCTTCCATGACAAAATTTCATCATTCTCATGAAATTTTCCCTTGGCTCTTTGGCACTATCCTGCAGGTTTGTGAGGAGTCATTCTGATCACATTGATTTAGTTTGTCATAGTGATCATTGCATTTGACTCAAAAATCGTGGCTTGCAAGAAAACATCCAAACTGTCATGAAAACAGTTGCAACAATGCCTCTTGTGGCAGCCATAACTCTTGGCTCAAGTTAAGTTGTTTCATGCCAATGATCTCTTTGGATTGTTGGCAACATGTATGACAAATTTGATGTTTACATTTGAGATTGATTCTTCTTGTAACAAGGTGTAAACATCTCCCAAGTTTTGGTGTTTTACTTAAAATTTGTCTTGGACCGAATTTTTTCTAAGTGTTGGAAAAAGTGGTTATTTTCACTTTTTGTGATTTTGATCAAACTAGAACTCAAAATCCATCAGGATTTGGACTTTGATGTAGTTGACACTTTTGAATTATGTAATGAGAGCTTTCATTTGAGCTTTGGATGGAAGCAAATGGCTTTGTGGTTTAGGAGTTATGACCTTGCAAAGTTGGTACCAAATCATTTTGTTCCATAACTTAGAAATATTTAAGTTTCTTATGGTTGCCCCTTTTGCAAGAAACCTTAATTTTCTTGATTTTTCTTGATGAATGATGATCAAAACCATACATTAACATTGTTTTTGACTTAGGGGAGCCATATTTGTGAAAAAAATCCAAAAAGTCAAACTTGATTTTGGGCACAGTTGACTTTTTGTCAGATGAAATCCAAACTGTGTGATCTTCTATGTAATCAAGCTCTTGACCTAATTAAAACCTAATGGATGGATTCTATAGGTGTTTTAGGGTGTCTTGAGTCATGTCCCAAGATTTGGGAGCATGTCATGGCCCAAATTCAAAGGTACAGTTGACTTTTTCTTCAAAACCCTAATTGTGATCCTGATGAAATTGAAACTTGTGAATCAAGCTTATTGGATCAATCCATTGTTGTAAATGGATCAATGTGGTGTATTTAAGGCCCTCAAATTATGTCTTGAGGTCTTGGTTCATGTCTTGCCTCAAAAGTCAGCTTAGGGGTGAATTAGGTCAAGAAACCCTAATTCCTGATTTTTTATGAATGTCTCCCCTGATGCCATTTTGACTTGATGATTGGGTCCATGAGGTCCCTTTGAGAATTTTGGGTCATGTTTTGAAATATTGGCTCATGCCTAGATGGAAATTTTCATCTGGAGGCCTTGGTCGACCAAAACCCTAATTTGGTGACACTGACGATCTTGAGGCCTGGTCCACTTGGAATGTTGCAACCTTATGCTTGATTCTTGATGTGGGAGACCTCTTGATCCTTTATGGGTGTTTGAGAGATTATACAAGTTGAAGATCATGTCCTTTCTTGATTGATCCCTTGTCTAAGTGCTCTGAGAGGGCTCAAAACCCTAATTCTTGGTTGAAGTGAACGTTCAACAATCCTTGAGAAAATTGATGAGGTATGATGGTAAATCCATATTGTGGAAATGATCCTCACAATTATGGGAAATCTTGGTGGTCAAAATTTGGGGTATGACACTGTAACACAAACCTTCATCTCCAATAACAAATTCTATCACCCTCACTGTCTTTCATCATCACCCGCCGTGTTTCCCCTTTTCAAACAACAACTACAAATTCACCATAAAAACACCATCCTCCCTCCTCCGTATGCTACCATTCAGCTATCACCATCAACACCACTTCACGCAACTGCAACGCCAATTTAACTCACATTAAACACGCTCTCTCCATTTCTTCTTTGAAGCAACAGAGCAACCACATAATCCTTCGATTTGCAGCAATACCAGCAACAAACACAGAGTCGTAACTGAGCCATAAACCTGCGAGAGAGAAATTGGATTTTTTTTCACAAAAAGGGATCAGTAACACGAAGGGTGAGGGGAAGGCAGGTTCATGACCTTGTGGATTGAGGGAAGAGGAGCAGAAACGCGTTTTGTTTCATTGTGGGTAAATTGAATTTTTACTTTTTTTTTTCTTTTACTCATTTTATGCTATTAATGAGCATTGGGATTTATGGCCCATAAACTTGTTGCCCATCCCCCTTAATCAATGATATACACCCCCCCCCCCCCCCCCCCTCTTTGCTTTGTTTTAATTTTTTTTTCTCATTTAGATTTTTAGTTTATTTAGTTTTTTTTTTTACTAATTTAGTCTTGAAATTTTGATTTACCTTTATAAATAGGTTTTTATTGTTTTTTAGAATTGTTGGTTAATATTTAGAATTTTTAATTTAGATGATTCCAATCAACTAAAAACTCAAAATTGTTTTTTTAGTTAGTTTTTTTTGCTAAAAATCAATTTTCTCATTTTCATCATGATTAGAATGGAGATGTCTAGGATTCATCTTTTATCATATTAATTTTAATTTTCACTAAATTTTGTGTCTTGTAGTTTAGGATCTCCTTGTCGATCATGTGGTTTTGATTTTTTACTTTGACTATGTTGTTGTTCATATCTTGTGTTCATCATGCATCTTTTGACATATTATTTCTCTTTGCCCGATTTTGTGTCTGGTACTTGATCCATTTTCCCGTGTTGTTTGTCTATGCCATTCCAAAGGAAATGATCACTTTCGTTGACTGCCATGTCATAGTTTAGCTTAACTTTAGGTCTTTCCCTTTATCCAAGTCTTAGGATTAGAGTCGCCGTACTTTATGTAAGTGTCATGGTTATGAACACTTACTTGCCCTTTTAACCTAGCCTTAGGATTGGAGTCGTCGCATTCCATGTAAGTGTCATGGTTATGAACACTTTTTCCCCCTTGGAACCTTGACCACAGTCAAGACTTCCTCATCCCTAGTTAGATGAACTACGGAGGCTTTGATTCCTCATTCCTAGTTAGGATACGTAGGCACAAGATATGATATCTTGTTGAGCCTGCTAACAACTAACAACTAACTTCCCTTATCTCACGCCGCCACGCGATCGAGACCAACTTACCTTCCCGTTTATCCTAACCTTAGGTTTAGAGTCACCGTACTCTACGTGAGTGTTCTGCCATGGACACTTACTTCCCTTTTAATCTAGCCTTAGGTTTGGAGTCGCCGCACTCCATGTAAGTGTCACGGTTATGAATACTTACTTTTCCCCTTGGAACCTTGACCACTGTCAAGAGTTCTTTAACCCTTGATAGGTGAGCTACGAATGCTCTGATTCTATCCTAGTCAGGATACCTAGGTACGAGATGCGATGTCTTGGCGAGCATACTTTGTATATACCCTAGGTATTTACTTTAGCACAATTCCCTTAGCAAGAAAGCTTTAGCATGACACAAATACTAACAAGAGGTTCCTGTAGAGTACTAGAGATGCTTAGGATGCTAACACCTTCCCTAGGTATAACCAACCCCCGAACCTTAGATCTCTCAGCTTTGTTGTTACATAGCGCACTTAGGGTTTTCTTCGATCTTTACCCTTTCCTTTGGATAAATCAAATCTCGGTGGTGAACTTCATGATTTGTGATTCAAGTTAATTAATAGCTTGATATCCGGTTCTCACCGCAACAGAAATGGCAACTTAACTGGGGAAATACCCTAAGAGAGTTAAGCCTATCTTGTTTGTATTTGTGTTATTCTATATTTTTGCTTGCTTGTATAATTGTATATTTGTAAATATTTGTATATATTCCTGTTGTGCCTGGGTTTTTCTGTATGCAGGGTTGTTACTTTGAGTGGTGAGATAATTCCTAACCCAGACTTGAGTGTACACCTATGATAGGATTATGGTGTAATCAATAGTTAGTTGTTGGGAGTAGTCCTAACATTTCTAACATATGATATAACCACGCTCAGTGGAGGCCCCTTTGGGATTACTGGTGTCTGATGCGAGTAGTCGTATTGGCATCACTTTTTCCGACCTGGGAGTCCGTGAAGCTAAGGACCTTTAGTATCCCTTCACCCCTCTAAGCCTTTTTAGGACGTAGTGCAGTGATTATCCAGGTGTAGACCTGTGATGGTTGTCATGCGATACTACAATCAGACGAGTTTATCTTGAGAATATTATTAGCCCGCATGAGTAGTCATGTAAGCCGATAATATCTGAAAGATTTATCGATAACTCTGGGAACTATTTAGAATCATGTTCTACAGATACAAGAACCCTTAGTACACACCTTTTGGGATGGGTAGACCATGGCTCCATGCTCGTGATCTCCAAATCTAGGCCCTTGTTTGTGTACCTATATATATGTGTGTGAATATATGAATATCTGTATATGTGTGTTGATGCATACATTCATTCCTACATTCATGCATCCATGAGCATTCGCTTTCAAAATAAGTATTCAAAGAACTTAGAGATTTAGTTACAAACATCTTATCTCTAGTAGTTGATTCAGAAAATGATTTCATTAACCAGATTCCCTTTGTAAGACTCATGTTTGTTTCCTTGTAGACGTTGTTGAGAAAGCAAGATAGACAACCTTAAGCAGGGTCCCAAGAGCTAAAGAAGAGATTTGGAGTTTCTTCTCCACAAGTTTCACTTGGTTATTCACATTGAATCTTCTACACCCTTACAACACTAGAGTTCAAGCTCGTATAAGAATGGCAGAGTAGAATGTGGAGATTGAACGAGTTAGTGGTGAGTTGGAAAACCTACGAGGAAATGTAGGATAGATTATAGAGATGCTACAAGCTATACGTGTAAAGATGGACACTCAGACCACCGTGGTTTCTGAAATTATCAACACAGCAGATGATCCTACACCTGTAACAATTATTATCGCCAATGTACCTCCTTATGGTCTTCATTTTAGTTTCGTACCACCACCATTTATAGTGCAAACTACTCAATAGTTGCCTCAACATATTGTTCCTCTGACTTCCGAAGTTCCTCAAGCAGTTCCTATCTCTGTACCAACTGCTGTGCAAATACAAGAACGTCCTTATTTCCATGACGCGAATCAAGTCTATGATGTTCCCGACATGTCTGAAGAGGGAGATGAGCGCCATGAAAAGCTTAAGGAAAATGTGGAAACTATCGAGAAGAGGCTGAGAACCATGGAAGGTAGTTAGATATTTTGCGCTAATGCAAGGGAGATGTGTTTGGTATCTGGGTTGGTTATTCCACCAAAGTTCAAGGTTCCGAGTTTTGATCATTATGAGGGTGCCACTTGCCCTAGAACCCATTTGATCATGTATTACAGAAAGATGGCCGCCTATGTTGACAATGACAAGCTGATGATTCATTGTTTTCAGGATAGCTTGAAGGGTGCTTCTGCCAAATGGTACTTAAGTTTGGATCAATCCCGTATCCACAGCTTCCAAGACTTGTCAGATGCCTTCATTAAGCACTACAAGTACAATATGGATCTTTCTCCAAACAAAAGACAACTTTTGAGTATGTCTCAGAAGAACTCCAAGTCATTTAAAGAGTACGCACAGCGTTGGAGATAAACGGCTTCGCAAGTAGAGCCACCCTTAACTGAAAAGGAGTTAGCCAATTGGTTTGTGGACACGGTGAGACCAGAATTCTACGAAATAATGGTTAGTAGTGTAACTGCTAATTTCTCTGATATCGTGGTTGTGGGGGTTAAAGTAGAGCTTGGTGTGAAAAATGAAAAGATGACCAAGGGAGCTAGTAGTTCAAGTGATAATGCCAAGAAATCCTTCAACAATTTTGATAAGAAAAAAGAAGGAGAGACCAATGATGTGATGTCAAGCGGAAGGAAGAAGAATCAGCCTTGGAAGCATCTCCAGCATCAGCAGAGCTACATTCAGCATCCTGGCTATCCAGTTCAATATGCTCAGCAACCATACGTGGCCGCCGTCGCTCCCGTATTCAGAAACCAAGTTCCTATGTACCAACCCGTGCAACAAACACTTGTTTAACAGCCGATTCATCAACTGTCAATCTATCAACGAGCGCCCAACACTCCTGCATATCAACAACAGACTCAGGCTTCTCGTCATAATGCTCCAAACAGAAGACATGGTGGTAGACCTCCAATTCCTCACATTCCTTTGACGTATACACAGTTATATCCTTCTTTGGTACAATAAGGATAATAACTACAAGGTCATTAGGCCCACCTCCAGATCCGCTTCCACCTTCTTACAATCCCAATGCTCATTGTGCGTTCCATGAAGGTGCGAACCGACAATTTGGAAGGTTGTTTTGCCTTGAAGCATATTGTAAGGGATTTGGTGTAGAAAAAGAATTTGTCTTTTGGTGATTCTCAGCCTAATATCAAAAACAATCCTTTGTCCACTCATGGGGCGGTTAATATTGTGGAGGATGCATCCGGTGAGACGTTGATTCTTGATGTTGTTGATGAAATTTTGGCAATGCAGATAGCAGATGTCCTAACACATGTCACGACATTGTTCTGCATAAACATTTAAACACAAAGGCACAACAGCAGACTAATACCTTAAATATCAGAACTGCATAATCACAAATGTTACGGCATCTGATCCAACATGTTTATCATAAACCCTAATAGAAAAGTAAATCTGCAGAATGATAAAGAACACAACAATTGTTAACCCAGTTTAGTTCAACTCACCTACATCTGGGGGATACTAATCCAGGAAGAAGACTTCACTATCTATAGAACTGTTACAAAGCTAAACTCCCTCGTTTACAACTTTATATCCTAATGTCTACCCAATGAAGACTTTATCAAAGAATACCCCACTCACTTCCCTTAATCGCCAACTGTGATTTCTACATCATCCCTGTCAATACAAAATTCTGTCAAACTTACTTGACAAACAGCTAACTCTGATTTGCTTAAAAGCTTCATCCAAGAACAATACACAATCCAATACCTCAAGGCTTATGGATCTGTACAACACCTATATCTTCCACAATGCATCAACAGATACAAAGGGAGACTTACAACCTAGAGAGCCAATGACTCTCAAAACCCTAAACCTTTGTTTCTTACACAAGAGAACTAGGTTACAAAAGGCATATAAAATCCTAGGTCTAAGTCTTCTTTTATAGTCTTCTGCAGTCTTAGGCTTCATATCTCTGGTCTTTGATCCATTCCTAGAAGGCGCATCAAACCTTGGGCAGATTTGTTACAGCTTTAAAACCTGCTAAATCAGTACTCCAGGATGTCATGTCTTCAGGTTAAGACATCTTCTTCGACAACTTGTTCAGGGCCAGATTTTTCATCTTTATCATTAAAATTGTTTTACCAAAATTCTGTCAAACCAAAGGTACTTTCAATCTCCCCCTTTTGACAAATTTTGGCTAAAACTCCTTTTAGTTTGAATGGCAGTTATGATTGGAATACTGAGCATGTTGGATTCACGTTGGTGTACATGAGGAGGAAGATAACTCCCAGGGTGAGTGAAGTTGAGAAAGGTCCAGGAGTTGAGACTCCTAAAGATACACTAAGAAAGTCTGAAACACCAGAATCCTAGACACTCCTTTCAAACACACTCCCCCTCCAGAGATTAGTTGTAGTCTTCGTGAATCTGAGTACATAAAGCATGTAACTCAAGTCACAAGACACAACTTGATTCTTAACTCAAGTCACAAGACACTAAGAGAAACATATACAAGATGATAAAGCCAACACCTTGTTCAATGTTCTTGCAAAACAACTGCAAGAACAACACACACATTCCCTTTTCCTGTGACTCACACTCCCCCTTTTTAGACAAAAAATGACAAAGGTAGCCAAGGCATTCCCATACCCAACCAATACTAATCCCGACTTGAACAAAAGACATTTTGAACACACCACAACACAGTCTAAGACAACCTGATCCAAGGACTCCCTTAAATACCCAAGAAATTTCATTCGAATGTAACGAGCTTTTGAAAATAGCAATGGTTAAATCAATGACCTCATTAATCCAAGGATGTAACTTCACCAATACCAATGTGCACCGATTAAGAATGCTTTGACTGTTTCTTCTTTGAAGAAAACTGTCCAAAAATAATGTAATTTACGATGAACACGCATGTTCTCCACCGACCACGAGACCAGTTACTTTGATCATATGTCCTTAACAATGTTCTGACATTATGTCAGACATTATCTACCAAAGAGAACTTCTGTATTGACCAATACCTTCACAGTCTTAAGATCACATTCTGAAGAGAAAAGTAAATTCTCCCAGACCTAACCAAATGATTCTTAAGCATCCATTAAGAACCATGTTATTTGTACTGTCAAGTTTCCCCCAACTTGCAATAGTACACTAATGTCAAGACATCCTTCTTGACATCTCATCCTCCCAGGATGGAAACATAATCACAGCTTGCTTGATGCACAATACAAACTGGAACCTGAACTGCACCCTTACAGTAATATATCTTAGATCAAGGAGCAACTCCCCCTATCTAAGATAACTAGTGCTCCTCCAATGAACATTATGCTGATGAATGGAAAACATAAGACGCATCTTCATGTCTTCAAGAGCGCACCCTCTGTCCAACCTACCTGCTCAACATAATCATCAACTCCACTTATTGCTTCTTCTACAAGAACCAATAATCACTCACACATGAACACCATCATGCTTCCCGTGAGGACTCATTAGGATCACCATCCTAAATTAACAAACTCTTAGATTAAGATCAAAGCTCCATTGATCCCCCTATTCCAGAAACTATCCATACACCAAACGAATTCCTCTTGAATTCTCATGTATAGATCTCCTTGTTCTCTGAGATAAAATCCAATTTATCTGGAATGATCCACATTCCTCAAAGTGATACCATACCTCTTAGTTTGTTTTCTTCCAACGGTGTCAGATACTGCATACATGCTTCAGAACTTCACAGCTGCCAGACTGATCCACTTCCCTTTAGCATGACTTTCCAATAGGGGCTTTATCCCCTTCATAAGTTTTTCATCTGACCTTAGCAAGGTCAATTAATAGATAGACACCCAACAATCCAAGACAGTCATTCCTTCATCATTCTCCCATATGATAACCTGGAATACTTCTGATCAACTGGTGAATATCCATATTCAGACTTCCATGCAATCACCACATGATCCACTTCACTCTTCTCTACACAATCCTTCCAAGTCAGTTCTTCTACTCTATCATTCTCCCGTATGACAAGATAGATACTTCTTAGACACGATGTAGCCAACAAGTTCCTATACCAGAACTTAAGAATCCTCCACCAAGGATAACCAACCCAGATAATGTTCTAACATCAGTTAGGACATCCTTCACACATCACACACACAACACGCCATGATTCTTGATATGCTCTACCACTGGACTTACTATCTTCATAGTAATCCAACTGAAGATCTTCAAACAACACTACGCCACCAGCTTGAACAAAGAGAACTTCAGAAACCCATAGAGAAATAAACTCTCATCCACCAAAAGAAGGTATACTTCCATCATCAACCTAGAACATCTACCACAAGCTCCAAGATAGACCAGAACCAGAGCCTTCTTACATTTTCAACCAACTACCCTTCTGCCCAAGAGCAATCAATTTCAAGCATCCTGCTTGAATGCACAATAAAGATCAACCAAATGCCACTATTTGATTAATCTTAACTCTCCTTCAGAACTCCCACAAGATATACTGATCCACCAATGAAATCTGATCTTCAAGTTACATGAACTACTTGCTCCATAGCAAGACATCTTGGATCCACCAAGCCTCTAGACATGTAACATCTTCTTAAACCACAGCTCCCACAAACTGCATGAGATATACCTTTTTGAAGCATCCATAACTTCCATTCTCCTGTAGATATCCTTATCTTAAGCTGACGTGCCACATCACCAGCTGAGATCCTGATGTTAAGCTAGATGTCAGAACATTCTGATACGACATCCAGCTACTGAATTCAGCTCCTCCATCTGCCACTTAGAAGAACCTCCTCCCTATTACAAAACAAGAGTTACATGCTCTCATAAACTTGATTCAACAACTAAGTTTAAGTAGACAACCTCCATCCTGCTTATCACATCACAGATACTCCATACAAGCTCACACCTTGATGAATAACTATCTGCTTTGAAACTCCAAACACTTCACACCTGCCACGTCTGAATATTCAGAAGATAAGTAGTCATAGACTACACCATAGCCATACCAAAGAATGCAACTTTCCTTGAGTAGAGCAATGTGTAGAAAGTCAGAGATAACTGCCACTTAACCTTGACCTTCAAAATGAGCAAGATCCCATGTTCCTAAGTACCTAGATCAGAAATAAACTGATCCAAGCTGTGCTACCACCAGATGCTTCTAGTAACCACTTGAACACACCTACTCCACTCTAATAGTCTTAGATCAAAAATAAACTGATCCAAGAACTAACCATTAAGATTATGATGTCTTCATCTTCATCTTCAACAACATCAAAGTCCAGACCAATTTCTTGCAGAAAAATCTCCAGAGATCACATGCTTCTGTCATACCAGACTGAAGCCCATTCTTAGGTCAACACCCAAAACTAAAACAGATGCTAAAGCGTATGCAGTACCCCTCCCATGATTATGCACACACTCTGATGATGAGATGTTCCAACATCTTGTTGAATATCAACAATCTTGACCTTTAAGGATAATCAATTAAATACTTGTGAATTCCACAAATAGCAATTGATCTTAAATCCTTGTCCAATAACCCTTATTCACTGTTGTAGCTAAGCTCCACCAGATCTCTTCATAAACACTTATCAATTATTCAATCTTTTGGAAGTATCTTCTTTGACAAACAGTGTTGAGATACCAAGGCTACCACCCTTGACTCAAGTAACTAAGATTCTCTCTGAACGAACCTTCTTTACCTCAACAATTCTGAGAACTCCAATCAGATTGGATCCACCCTTAGGGTTAAGAGAGATGAATCCTTCCTTGTTGTTTTGGATGGTGAAAATAAATCACCTCTACTTTCTTCAGGTTGTGTTTCATAGAAACACCTTCTAGTCAAAAGAATAACTAGAAGACTCCAGATGCACGACTGAGACGCCTTTATGAGTGGACTTGAGAGAATTCTCAAGTATCTTTGAGAACCTAGCCGATCAATAATTTATCAAACCTCCAGAGCAAGAACTTGATAAACTTAAACTCAACTCCTCTCCTCTTCAACTGACTTCACATTGTACCATGGAACCAAGCTTCCAAGTACCAAGTCATCATAACAGACATCTTCCAACAACTCCCTTCATTCCATCGCTCCCGACTTTGGAATAAAAGAATGCAGATATCTTCACATATAGAGGCCGACAATTGAGATCTTCCACCATTTGTCTTCAACAACAACTCCAGAATCCCATAATTCTAGAGCTCTTCCATCAGAAACACATGCAGCGGAACCACCAATGAACAAATCCTGCTTTCCCTAATAAGATGTCAGAACATCTTATAAGACACCCCAACAAGAGAACTAGCCACTTCTCCTGCAGTTGTTGTAGAACCTCCTCAGCAACATGAACAACCTCTGGGTTGTTACCTTCGATCCTGAACATCCATCCTATCCATTAATATCCTTGAGTATGTCTGAGTTGATTGATCTGATCTTCAAAACTCCTCCTTGTTTAAACGCCAGAAAGTATCTCCCAAAGTTCTCATACAGAAACAGACAGGATGCCTGCTCTGATACCAATTGAAATTCTGGCAATGCAGACAGCAGATGTCCTAACACATGTCACGACATTGTTCTGCATAAACATTTAAACACAGAGGCACAACAGTAGACTGGGACCTTGAATATCAGAACTGCATAATCACAGATGTTACGACATCTGATCCAACATGTTTATCATGAACCCTAACAGAAAAGTAAATCTGCAGAATGATAAAAACACAGCAATTGTTAACCCAGTTCGGTGCAACTCACCTACATCTGGGGGATACCAATCCAGGAAAAAGACTTCACTATTTGTAGAACTATTACAAAGCTAAACTCCCCCTTTAGAACTTTATATCCTAATATATACCCAATGAAGACTTTATCAAAGAACAACCTCTTTGATACGAGATACCCCACTCACTTCCCTTAATCACCAACTGTGATTTCAACATCATCCCTGTCAATACAGAATTCTATCAAGCTTACTTGACAAACAAGCTAACTCAAATTTGCTTAAAAGCTTCATCCAAGAATAATACACAATCCAATACCTCAAGGCTTATGGATCTGTGCGACACCTATATCTGCCACAATGCATCAACTGATACAAAGGGAGACTTACAACCTAGAGAGCCAACGACTCTCAAAACTCTAAACCCTTGTTTCTTACGCAAGAGAACTAGGTTACAAAAGGCATATAAAATCCTAGGTCTAAGTCTTCTTTTATAGTCTTCTGCAGTCTTGTGCTTCATATCTCTGGTCTTTGATCCATTCCTAGAAGGCGCATCAAATCTTGGGCAGATTTGTTACAGCTTTAAAACCTGCTAAATCAGTACTCCAGGATGTCATGTCTTCAGGTTAAGACATCTTCTTCGACAACTTGTTCAGGGCCAGATTTCTTCATCTTTATCATTAAAATTGTTTTACCAAAATTTTGTCAAACCAAAGGTGCTTTCAACTGAGATTGAAACTCCGCTTCAAGTCTTTCATGCAAAGTTGGTAAAGGTTGGTTTAATGAAGGATCATCTTTCAGACGTTGTAGATTGTGATGTCAACTCTAAGGGATGTTTGTTGGTTCACAAAGACATTCTGAATCAGATCGATGATGGCTTCCTACAAGCGGGTAGCAAGATGAGGAGGGATTAGGTGTCTGTGGTTTTGTTCATCTTTGATTTACCATATTTGATTCTCTAAAGTTGGCAACATGTTGTTTGTTTCAGCCTTTGTTGTAATTTCTATTTATATTTGGTGATGTTGTTTGTAAACACTATCGACTTGCTGGAAATTGTAATCTTTAATGAATGAAGTTTTCTGCTGAAACTACTATTAATGTTTGCAAATATCTTTGAGTTTTTTAGACTTTTTTAGCTTGCATTTGCATTGCATGTGCGTGTCATTACATTTGCATCTCGCTTGCATTTCTCAACCTTGAGTATCATCTTCTTCTTCCTATATCGTAGAAGGATACCTAGCACGCATTCTGGAAAAATAGAGACGATGAATGAGCTTTTGAAAGGTCAAGAAGCCCTGAATGAGGAGATCAGAGTTCTCAAAGGTCAAATGAATTGGGTCTTGGAGACTTTGCAGAACTTGATGAAGAAAGAGCGGCACTCTTACCCAGTTGCATCCAGAGAAGTTATGACTTCGTCATCTCCTGTGGTTCTTCCAACCTAAGGACCTCCTCAGTATCAGCGGTCAAACCACCGTCAACTGCGTCAGCACGCCTAGTAAAGGCCAAGGAAGCCAGAAAGGTATTTCACTTTGTTGCCAATGTCATACAGTCAGATATTGCCAATTTTAATCAAAGGTGGGCTGATAGTGCCGAAGGAGATAGATACCGTGATCTCTCCATACCCACTAGGCTTTGACGCCAACGCCTAATGTGACTACCATTCTGGGGCACAGGGGCATTTAACTGAAGACTGTAAGGTGCTTAGGAGCAATGTTCAGGCTCTGCTTGACTCTGAGATGTTCTCATTCACGCCTCAAGGCATTCTAGTGGCACAGCCTTAAGGAAACTTTGCCTTAACCAGCATTTGTTCCTGTACCAAAATGTCATCCTCATCAAGTGGCTACCAGAAGAGCGTCTCACCATCCAATGGTTGTTTCCCCTCAGGGTTCTCAAAGCCAGAACATGAACAAGAAGAATCCCTCCAAAAGGAATAAGGCTCTCTACAAACCAATTCATGTGTCGCTGAGCAAGCTCTATCCATTATTGATTCAGAACTCGTTGGTGACTCCGCGACCTCTCAACCTTGTGCTAGGGCCATGGCACAACGCGAACTTGACTTGTGAGTTTCACAAAGGAGCTGAAGGGCACGACCTGGATACTTGTCTGGCGTTAGAATCTGTTGTGCAAGAGCTGATCTATGACAAGGATCTGATCCTCGAGAAAGATCACCCAGACGTTGAATGCAAATACCGTACTGGGACAATGGGGCATATAGTTGAAGAGTGCAGGGGTTTTGAGCTGAAATTGCAAAGCTTGTTGGAGCTGCTAAAACCTTAAAAAGTTAAGCCAAATGCCAATGTCTCGACTCCTGAAGCAAAAGACAAAGGACCTGTGAGGCCTTTCAAGGTTCTGTACCACAAGGAGCAAGTAATCAGTGATGGAGGTATTCCCCTGTCTGCACCTAGAAATTGAAGTCTACTAGAGTCAATTCTCCAAAGCTGGTTGTTTTTTGTTTATTTCAGCATTTTCAGTTGTATTTTCCTTGCTTTTTGATTTCATGTCTACTTGTAAACATTGTTCTATTTGAAATTGGCAAGATTAATGAAATGTTTATGCATCTTTTGGATCTATCCATTCGTATCCACTCATTTTCTTTTATTGTCATAAAAAGGAAAAATATTTATCTTTTTCCATTAACTTATCTTTACCAAATTGTTGTTTAAGCAAAGATTGGGGAGGATGACGGAAATGTTATACCCATAACTGTTGTTGGTATGCTTTCAATTAAACTTTGTCGATGATGTAAGGCATTGGTTCAATTCCCAAACATTAGAGAAATAAGGAAGATAACCCCTTGTTAACCCCTTCAAGCTTAGAAGTAGGAGTTTTTTTCCTTACAAAAAAATACTCATAATCTCAACCTTGGGGTGGGTAGTTCTCAGTTAACTTGGCGATATGTGCATACAAGGCACCTTTCATATAAAGGTTGTGCTCACAGGTATTCCTTCGCAAGCAGTAAATAAGTGTCGAAGGTGTTTTCCAAGCCTAAAGGCCAATGATGGTTCACCGTAGCCATTAAACTAGGTAGTCAACTTCTTTCTCAAAGGGAAAATTAAAAAGAGAAAAAGCCCGCTAAGTCAAAACCTATTAAGGAGACTTAGGAAAAAAACAGGGATATCCCACCGACTGTAAGTATCAAAAGGAACAGTTCAGGAAAAAGTTAGGGATAATAAAATAGGAATTCTTTAAAGCTTTCACTCTAAAAGTCCTCGCTAGCGAAAAACAACCAAATGTTGTAGAGGAGTAGTGACTGCCTCTAGGTTTCTGAACCGTCACCAACTATCATCAGTTCAATTCCTAGCCTGTGGGAACCTGAATGTACAGCCAGGGTTAACTAAACGTAGGATTGAACTTCATCATGAAGATTGGGTGGGGACAAACAAACTTTGAGCTTTTACCCTTTGTTTCATGAGCCGTGAACCAAGCCACGTTACAACCCTTAAAAGACCTAATTGAGGTAAGGTTGTTTTGAAAGCATACTACAGTAAAGTTGGATAACCTGACTCCTAATGATCTTTGCTAATGGTTTGTGTTGATCACTTCATCTGTCATTCTGTAAATGGCTAGATCCACCTTGTTTTGACCATTTAATCATTTCATTGTGTATTTTAACATAAACTTTGTTTTCAAAAGCTTGCATGAATGTTGCATTGAAATTGCCAATTTTTAATGAAAAATATTGTTTGCAAGATAACCCAATGTTAAAGGAATCCCAACAAATGCAGCCAGCTGGGGAATTTGACTTGGTAAAAGAAGCTCAGCCTGGGGCAACCAATTTAGAGGATTTGTTAATTAACCATTCCAGGAGTCGGTGAATCAGAGGCAGAAATCTTCAAAGTTTAGAATATTGGGGCAAGCCGTCTTGAGGTCATCTTATGGCAAGTTATTTCCCAAACTCCCTTCAAGGAGAGGACTCCAGAGACCCATCAATATAGGCAAGTTTGTTTCCCAATTGTTACTCTCATAGTCTGAAGGACAAGTTCGGGGGCTTCGTTTTGTAAACGCAGTTAATCTGGGCAGATACGCCGAGATTTGTTCAATCTCTCTAAGAGTTTGAAGGTATTGGAGCATTTTGTATGCCAATTCTTCTGTAAAATCCTCTTGGTCTTTTTCTTCCAACAGACCATGTAATCTGGGGCATGTGAGATTTGAAGATGATCATTATGCAAATGAAATGCAAAACTACATTGTTCTCGTGATATCCTTTGCCAGCTCCCCAGTAAGTTGTTACTTCAGTTGATCTTGGCAATTTCCCATAGATCTCCCTCTTTCAACAAAGAAATCAGGCTCATGATGGCAATCCATAGTGAAGTCCTGAGGTTATACCCTAATTGGAGTATTCTTTTCCCCAAAGAAGGTTGAAATATTGGAGTAAGGCTGTTGATTCTACATGTTCATCTCTAGTGGTGTTCCAATCTGGTGAAGTTGGTTGGGTATCCTTGTCGAGATATCTATGTCATCTCTCGTTTGCTTCCCCTTGTCTGTTTTGTCAACATAAGCATAAACGTGGCATACATGCATTCATACATACGCATGGCATACGAGCATTTTTTATACCATTTTGGTGTTTACCTGTTTCGTTCCCTTTGGCGTTTATTCCCCAGGTGACTGGGCTTGTCTTTTCTCTCCAAATAGGGTCGTTAACCTTTAAGCAGAAAGTGAACATCCTTTCTAAGTTCCCCAGAGAGCTTGATCCTCGTGGATGATAGTTGCTTTAGTTATATTTTCCATGTTTGGATAAGATAAATCCCCATTTGAGTTCATTTCTCAATGGTAAAGTCTTGTTTGACCGTTTCTTTCTAGCTTGTTCCTAGATTGAACTTTGGTCCCTGGCAAGTGTTGTTTTAAACCTAATTAGGTCGCCGAACCTAGTTTGAACGTGCATTTATTTTGTACTGTGTCTCGCAGGAAGAATCTTTTACAGATCCCCGTTGAAGACATAATCCATTCTCCAACATGGTTGTTATAACATCTCCTTGAGAAGCTTGTTTTGCTATTATTACCTCTACAACGATAAGTGGCAATCTCTCCCGAGAAGCTTATCCGTTTTTGGTGTTTCCTTCAAATTTTCTCATAACAAGTGGCAATCCCTTGGAGAAGCTTGTTTTCTATGGTGATAAGTGGCAGTCTCTATCAAAAAGCTTATCCGTCTTTGGTGTTATTCAACCTTTTGCAATTACAATTGGTATTTCCCTGGAAGTCTGTCAGAAGGATTTTATTGAAGACCTTACAAATGGTTTCTCTTTATTTGAGTTACCCCTCTTTACAAGGATCTTATTGCAATTGATGATTCCTCAACAAGTCCTCTATCCAGTTTTCTTCTATCAAATGGCATATCTCTGAAAAATTTCGATGAAGAATCTGATGTTTTTTCTCTTTATTTGAGAAAATTTGCTCATAAAGCAACTAGCTCGAATTTCTTTTGTGAGATCCCTAGTAAGCTTTCCTAGGCTTCATACTTCTCCAAGTGAAGTGGATGTGTGTTTCCCAGTAATTTTTCTGGACACCTTTTTAATCGGTGATGTCTTGTGACTCTTATACTCCTCAACAAAATGGAGGTGCTTATCTATTTCCCATTGGAGCCCATCTTTTGGTTCTACTTCTAATGAGGATTTTTTGTTTTGGTCCAATCCTAAGGCTTTGAGGATTGTGTCCTGTCTTTTATCCTAGAGTGTCAGCCAGTCATTGCTTGAACTTGTTGATCAACTGCTCTGGATATTTCCCATTGGAGACCGTCTTTCCGGTTCTACCTCCAGTGAGGATCTTTTCTTCTAAAGTGCTAACCGGTCACGGTTTGAACCTGTTGTTCCATCACTTTAGATGTCTCATTTTATTTTCTTTCCCTAGTGGAGACCGTTTTTCCAGTTCAACCTTCATTGAGGATTTCTTTTCTTTCTAGAATGTCATCTGGTCAGACTTGAACTTGATGATCAATCACTCTAGATACCTTTATTGGAGCTCATCTTTTGGTTCTACTTCCAATAAGGTTGCTTTATCTTTTCCTAGAGTGTCAACCGTTCATTACTTGAACTTGTTGATCAACTGCTCTGGATTTTTTCCCATTGAATACCGTCTTTTCGGTTCTACCTCCAGTGAGGATCTTTTATTCTAAAGTGCCAACCGGTCACTGCTTGAACCTGTTGTTCCATCACTTTAGTTGTCTTGTTTTCTTTTCTTTCTCTAGTGGAGACCGTTTTCCAGTTCAACCTTCATTGAGGATCCTTTTATGCTAGAATATCCTATGGCCATGCTTGAACCTGATGATCAATTATTCTATATACCTCTATTGGAGCCCATCTCTTGGTTCTATCTCCAGTGAGAATTTTTTATTCTAAAGTTCCAACCGGTCATGGCTTGAACCTGTTGTTCCATCACTTTAGTTGTCTTGTTTTCTTTTCTTTCCCAGTGGAGACCATTTTTCGGTTCAACCTTCATTGAGGATCTTTTCTTTCTAGAATGTCATCTAGTCATTACTTGAACTTGATGATCAATCATTCTAGATACCTCCATTGGAGCCCATATTTTGGTTCTACTTCCAATGAGGATGTTACTTTTACCTTTTCTTTGGTCCAATCTTAAAGCTTTGAGGATTGTGTCATATTCCTGCGTATTCTTTTCAGAGCATCAGCCGGTCATTGCTTGAACCTGTTGATCAACTACTCTGAATATTCCCCAGTGGAAACCATCTATTGGTTCAACCTCCAGCGAAAATCCCTTCTTTATAAAGTGTCACATGGTCATGCTTAAACCTGTTGATCCATCAATTATGATTTCCCCAGTTTGTTTCTGTTCCCCAGTGTTTGTCATCCTGAGTGGGTGGTTATTCATTGTGACAAATCTATCCCTGTTTGCTTTCGTTTTCATCTGCATTTTGCATTTGGCATTCCATCATTTTCATCATGTTAGAGTTCATGGCTTGTAGGCATTATAGATTGGTTTTCTTTTGTCCATAGCATATCATGTCATTGCATCTAAGGGAAAAATTTTTGGTTTTCTGTATTTAAATACCTTTCACCATGATTTCATGAGGATTACCATCACTCATGTCATCCAGTAAAGATATTTAAATAGGGGCAACTGTCATACCCCAAATTTTACCCTTAGATTCTTTAATCTTTTGCATATCATTTAGGCCAATCATTCATGCACAACTATCCAAATTATCAGCTTTTGTTTTGCTTTGTTTCACCTGTGTGAATTAGGGTTTGTTTCTAGAGAGTTCAAGCAAGCAGTTTCTCGTATTCTCAAGAGACCTCCCTTCCTCAATAATCTAGTGTAGTTTACTTTCATCACAAGTTCTTCATCAAAGATCAGGCAAGGTTATCAGATTGTTTGTGTGCGGTGTGGTTTGAGATTCAATTGAGGTTTGACCTAATCTCGGTCAGACAGGTGGTTTGTGTGGGTATCCGGTTATCAAGTTGTGGTAAAGGTCATTGTTTCAGGGTGAATGATGATTAGGGCTAGCCCATTTTCAATCAGGATTTTGGCGCAGTGTTCATGGCCACTTTTCAAATTTGTCCCAAGTTTCAATTCCACTTTTAGTTCATTCAAGTTCGAGTTCACATCCAAATTCCATGCTTCACTCAAGATTCAATTTGTCTTTTTATTCAGACCTTATCTAAGTTTAAAATTCCTAATCCATTTTTAAATTTCATTCATAGTTTCAAATTCAATTTAATTTCCTTTCAAGTTCAATAATCCCTTAAAATTCAAGTGTCAATTCTAATATTCAAGTTGCAATCTTTTTTTCAATTTCCAAATTTCATCCAAATTTCACTTTTCAAGTTTATTTCAAAATTCCCATTTTAATTTCTTTCTATGTTTCGAGTCCATTTTAATTTCATCTTAGTGTACGAATCCATGACCTTCCAATTCAAATTCAAGAGTCAATCCATTTTTCGTCATTCAAAATCTAAGTTCAAACCATAACTTTGTTCTAATTCCATTAAAAAAACCCAAAAGGTTCAAATTTCATTCTAAGTTTCATTTTCAAGTTCATTTCTAGTCAATCTCAATTTTTAATTTCAATTCATCTCAAGTTCCAAAACTCAAGTTCATGTTCAAATTTGCAAGTTTGATTCCATCTCATACTCATGTTCAAATTATAATTCAAAATCAGGTCCATTCAAAAATAATAATGTCAAAACCCAAATTCATTCAAGCCCATTTTATGACAAAGCAAAATTTACAACGAAGAAATGGAAAAAAAAAAGAGATGCTACATCTAAAGCCAACGCCACATCCACATCAAACTTCAGCATGCCTTCCATAGCCTAGCTGCAACAATCCAAAAACGACCCCACAAAAATGGTAAAGATGTAAAATGCCAAGAGCAATTTCACCAAGGCAAATTTACAAAAGACCCCACAAGCAAGAACGTACTGACTGCCACCTTGACCAAATCTGCACAAAGCTACATGACAAATTGCCAAAACAAGACTCCAAAACCCAACATTGCTTCCTACGACCTACATCCTGCTTCAACTAAGCTCTGCCTTGAACACAACAGCGACCACACACACCACCCTGCTACCCGTTTCACTCCAAAACAAAACCATCACCAAAATAAAACCTGCGTCCTAACCTGTTACAAACCTATTCACAACAACATCCAGCAACAATGACTACAAATCGCAGTGAAAGTGAAAATAACAGGTCGGAGAAAAAAATGATTTCAAGGATAAAAGAAAAGTCGCTTAAAGAGAAGGGGGAGAGAAAAAGTAGGACAGACAAAATTTTCAAAACCAATCTTCTAACGCACCTTTTTCATCTTCAATCCTCACAACGTCTTCTGCAATTTACAGAGACCATATATGAAAAGAAAAGAAAATTCCTTCAAGAGAAAAACTGACCTTCACGCAATTTGACTTCATGGTCTTTCAATGTTCGACCCCTGTAACACAAACCTTCATCACCAATAACAAATTCTATCACCCTCATTGTCTTCCATCATCACCCACCGTGTTTCCCCTTTTCAATCAACAACTATAAATTCACCATAAAAGCACCATCATCCCTCCGTCGTATGCTACCATTCGGCTATCACCATCAACGCCACTTCACGCCACTGCAACGCCGATTTAACTCACATTAAACATGCTCTCTCCATTTCGTCTTTGAAGCAACAGAGCAACCACACAATCCTTCGATTTGCAGCAATACCAGCAAAAAACACAGAGCCGTAACTGAGCCATAAACCGGCGAGAGAGAAATTGGATTGTTTTCATAAAAAGGGATCAGTAACACGAAGGGTGAGGGGAAGGCAGGTTCGTGACCTTGTGGATTGAGGGGAGAGGAGCAGAAACGCGTTTTGTTTCATTGTGGGTAAACTGAATTTTTACTTTTTTTTCTTTTACTCATTTTATGCTATTAATGAGCATTGGGCTTTATGGCCCATAAACTTGTTGTCCATCCCCCTCGATCAATGCTATACCCCCGTTTGCTTTGTTTTAATTTTCTTTTATTTTTCCTCAGTTAGATTTTTAGTTTATTTAGTTTTTTTTACTAATTTAGTCATGAAAATTTAATTTACCTTTATAAATAGGTTTTAATTTTTTTTAGAATTTTTGGTTAATATTTAGAATTTTTAATTTAGATGATTCTAATCAAATACAAACTCAAAATTGTTTTCTTAGTTTTTTTGTTAAAAATTAATTTTCTCATTTTTATCATGATTAGAATGGAGATGTATAGGATTCATCTTTGATCATATTAATTTTAATTTTCAGTAACTTTCTTAACCACTAACTTTCGTGTCTTGTAGCTTAGGATCTCCTTGTCGATCATGTGGTTTTGATTTTTTACTTCGACTATGTTGTTGTTCGTATCTTGTGTTCATCATGCATCTTTTGACATATTATTTCTCTTTGCCCGATTTTGTGTCTGATACTTGATCCCTTTTCCCGTGTTGTTTTCCTATGCCATTCAAAGGAAAGGATCACTCTCGTTGACTGCCATGTCATAGTTTAACTTAACTTTAGGTCTTGCCCTTTATCCTAGCCTTAGGATTAGAGTCGCTGTACTCTATGTGAGTGTCATGGTTATGAACACTTATTTGCCCTTTTAAGCTAGCCTTAGGATTGGAGTCGTCGCACTCCAAGTGTCATGGTTATGAACACTTACTCCCCCTTGGAACCTTGACCACGGTCAAGAGTTCCTCATCCCTAGTTAGGTGAACTACGGAGGCTCTGATTCCTCATTCCTAGTCAGGATACGTAGGCACAAGATGCGATATCTTGTCGAGTCCACTAATAACTAACTTCCCTTATCCCAGGCCACCGTGCGACCGATACCAACTTAGCTTCCCGTTTATCCTAGCCTTAGGTTTAGAGTCGTCGTACTCTATGTGAGTGTTCTGCCATGGACATTTACTTCCTTTTTAAACTAGCCTTAGGTTTAGAGTCTCCGCACTCCATGTAAGTGTCATAATTATGAATACTTACTTTTCCCATTGGAACCTTGACCACAGTCAAGAGTTCCTCAACCTTAGTTAGAAGAACTACAAATGCTCTGATTCCATCCTAGTTAGGATACGTATGCATGAGATGCGATGTCTTGGCGAGCATACTTTGTATATACCCTAGGTCTTTACCTTAGCACAATTCCTTTAGCAAGAAAATTTTAGCATAACACAAATACTAACAAGAGGTTCCTGTAGAGTACTACAGATGCTTAGGATGCTAACACCTTCCCTAGGTATAACCAACCCCCGAACCTTAGATCTCTTAGCTTTTTTGTTACATAGCGCACTTAGGGTTTTCTTCAATCTTTACCCTTTCCTTTGGATAAATCAAAGCTAGGTGGTAAACTTCATGATTTGTGATTCAAGTTAATTAATAGCTTGATATCTGATTCTCACCGCAACAACAATCGTCGTGATTGTTTCTGGATGGTAAAACCGTGCGTGACGGGCAGGAATGCTGAGGACGGGCAGCTGACCTAGGGGATCAGCCAGCCAGGTCTCCTCAGCGGAGGGGCGGGAAGGTAAAATGCTTCCTTTCGCCCTCAACTGGCAGGACTTAGGCAATGGGGCCGTTCTGGGAGAAGAAGTGGATTGGGTCATGCCTAGCCATTGGACTAGCCCGGAACAAGGGATTGATAACTTAAGGGCAGCTCGTAGTCCCGGGGAGGAATAAGCGTGACCGACGCCCGTTTATGAGATGAGGTTTTTCCGCAATTCCTGAGGGAGTCTGTGCCCGAGGAACCTGTAACGTTGTCTGGCGTGCCCGGCATGCGGGGAGCCCAACAGTTGATGTGATTTGAAGGGGTGAAGTACCACGCATGCCTTGAGCCACATGTCATATTTAATGTGTAATGACGGCTAGGCTAGGGTCATGATGACGCCCCTAGTCGTGCGTGCTCGTGCACGTGCCCTTGGAATGTCTATAAATAGAGGGAGAACCTGTTCATTCACACTTTTCGCTTCTCTCTCTTCCCTTGCTCTCTATTTTTGAATTCCTTCATTCGCAGCCATTCAACGCAGTTCAAAGTCGTTCAACCACTGTACGCGCACCGACCAAAGCTCCTCAACCCCCTACCTTTCTTCCTCGACCACGTAAGTTATCTGAACTGATCTCTGTTTTAGGTTTTTTTTTCACTTTCTGCTTCCTTAGTATGCATGTGGTTAGGGCGAAACTGTGTAGTGTAGGGACTGTTTTCGGTGATCGTTGGTGGCTGGTGGTGGTTAGGCCATCTTGCGTCGTTGCAAATGTCGCCGGAGCCTTAGAAACTTAAGCTTTTTAGTTGATTATGACACCGTTGCGAGAATGGATGCGTTCGTCGCCAGTGGAACCCATGAACTTTCCGGTGTACTTATGAGTTTTCTGGTGGATCTCCAATGGAAGTTCTGGGTAATGTACCAGGGAGGATCTCCTCGCGTGTGTTTGAGGGATTACCCTGGGTGTCTCCTCGCACCGTTGCTGTGCCATTTGAGTAGGGCTTAGGTCAGGGACGTTGTCCTCAGACCTTCGCGCGCCTTTTCACTTGACTAGCAGTGGAAGGGTGGATTTGACTTTGACATCGAATTCACTTTTGTCCTCTGCTCTTCAGGTAAAGGAGATGTCATGCGAAGTTGAGGATGAAATCCTGAGAGATCTGTCCGAGGAGAGCTCCTCGAAGGATAGCAATACTGAAGATACTTCCGCTCCCTAGGACGCTGGCGAAACACCTACTTCGAGGATTAATGCAGAAGAATGGTCCGTTACAGAACCTCAGGAGCATGCCTCCCTCTTTACCTCTTACACTGAAGACGCCTTCACAACGGTGGGGGTCGAGGGTGACTGGAAGATTCATTTCCCTGGGGAGGATGACCGTATTTGCTCAGCATACGGGGAGAGGTTCCCTATGTATGAATACGTCTTCAAAGAGATAGGTTTTAGGCTTCCCTTTACGGAATTTCAGATGATAGTCTTCGTGCATCTGGATCTGGCGCCCTCGCAATTACATCCAAACTCGATTGCCTTCATACGGGCATTCGAGTTGACGTGCGAATATCTGGAGATCGGAGCTACTCTTCCTCTCTTCTTTACCGTATTCCATCTTCAGCGCCAAGTTTCAGGGAGGAAGTTCGGATGGGCCTCCCTGAAGCAGGGGAAGAAGTTATTCAAGCATTTTTTTGAGTCCATTAGGACTTTCAAGGAAAGGTTTTATATCATCGAGCTCGTGTTAGAGAGGGCCACAAACTACACGTTTATCTGGGAGATTTTGACAGGTGAGAACAGGGAAGACCTTGTTGACGAGCAGGGTAAAATACAGAGGCGGAGGTTGTTGAAGTTCCCCTTCTGCTGGAGCGGGGATCATTTCACCCGGGGAAGTAATGGCTACACCGCCAATCCGGATATGCTATACGAGGATGATATGGCCAACTACGAGAAGCTGGTGGGATTTTTCAACGATTTTACTCCTGCTCAGTGCGTGACCAAGAGCGGGGCCCCAAATTACGAAGAAGATGGGGGGCCTAAGGTGGAGAACCGCTTCATTAATACTAAGGAGCTCCTCGAGTGCAGTACTCGCGATGAGGCTCTAGAACTACTGGGTAGCCCTTTACTTCTTCTTAGCTTGTTTGGATTGCTATTTTCTTTATTTACTAATGCGCTCATTGTTTTGCAGGTAAAATGTCTTCTACCCACGAACGATTGGTGAAGAATGCTCACGCAAAGCTCAAGGGGGGCCAAACGATCGGGAAGAGCCTCCTCAGCCAGCGAGCGCCTCCTTCTCAGATAAGGTCAGGGACTTCCTCGTCCACACTGCCTTCCCTCCACACCTCCCCATGGCCAATAACGTCAAGGTACAAGCGCCATCGGACGGGCGAGATCCTAGACCTCACCAACGAGGGGGGGAAGAGGAGATTCGAGCTGCCTACCTGTCTCCACAACAGGAATTTCTTCGAGGGTTCTTCTTTGGCACACCATCGGGAGGTGTCTCTAAAGCTCGAGGAGATGGATCGTCCAAGCAAGAGGATGATGCTGGCTCAGGATGCTGCTGCCCTGATAAGGGTCCTAGAAATGGCGGTGGTTTACACCGAGGAGGGTGCACTCCAGGAGACCGAGCTGAAGAAGGCCCAGGCCGCAAACACAGTCCTAGAAGAGAAGCTGAAGAAGTCCCAAGAGGCACAGGTCATGGCCATCGAGGAGGCGGTGAAAAAGTACAAATATTAGCTGGCCAAGGTCAACGGGGAGAAGGATACCCTTGCAGCAGAAAAGAAAGCCGCGGAGGACCTGGTCGAGGAATTGAGGACCGTCGCTGCTCCCGTTGAGGATAAAAGCGAGGAAGTGAAGAGTCTGAAGACTCGAGCTTCGCTGGTTACCCGTATCAGCCAGGTGGAGGATGACTGTGTGGGTATCACCGAGGATTCCTTCAACAATGTTGTGGAGCAGTTGAGGATCGTGAATCCCAGAGTCCAACTGTCCACTGAGGAGACCGAGTTCCTCCACAGTGTGGTGGACGGAAAAATCGTCATCCTTTACTTCCTTCAGTTCGGCGAGGAGCAAGAGCAGCCTGTCCATGAAGAGTCTCAGCCATCGACCGAGTAAATTTCCTTTCTGTTGTGCTTTCGGCCTGCGCGCCGATTTTTTGTAATTTATTTTTATTTTGGTATGGGGCTTGGCCCCTTTTTAATGTAACAAGCATAATTGCGGTCCTTGTGGACGTTTTATAATGTTTATTTTCGGCCAATGTGACCGATTAAGCATGTTTTGTTTTGATGCATGTTTTTACTTTGCTTTATTATCGCTAAGTGTCAAAACGCTGCTCGATACACGTGCCCGTTATAAGGGCTACTTTAGTAAATGATTTGTTGTTTTTGGGGTTTGCTCGTCAAGATGTGTTTGACGGTGAGGGGAACTAGTCGAAAGGCCTGGGTAGCTTTCGGGCATAAGAGCGGAGCTCATGTCGCGTTTGTGGCCTGAGTTCGCGGCGTGAACTTCTCATCGCGAGCTGGGTTTTTCTCGTTCCTGAGCCAAAGCCTGCCTTGACTTATTCTGGCATGCAGCGCTTGTACCTGGGCTGTCACTTATGGTCGGTTCGTTGTGCTCGTCGTATTGGCGGAGCATGCCGACAGTTAAGGCCTTTGCTATAATATTATTTTAGCTTATCGGCGTTCCATGGTCAAGCGAGCTCTTCCCCGTCAAGATGTTCTCGGTAGTAGGCCTCATTCTCTGTTTTTGGTCGAACACGATAGGGCCCCTCCCAGGTTGCGGCGAGTTTGCCTTCCCAAGAATCTTTGTGATTTCTCCTCAGGACGACACTGCCTACTTGGAACTCTCGTCGTATAACTATGGCGTTATGCCTAATTGCGATTTTTTGTTTTAATGAGGCCTTGCAGAGGGCTGCTCCTGAACGGACCTCTTCGACGAGATCGAGCTCCTCCCTTAGTACCTCGCTATTTACCTCCTCGTCCAGGGGAGCTTCAGTCTTCCTAGAGGGCACATGTATCTTGATGGGGATTACTGCCTCAGTCCCGTATGCTAGATGGAAAGGGGTTTCCCCGGTGGAAGAGTGGGGTGTATTATGGCAGACCCAAAGCACGATGTGTAGCTCCTCAACCCATTGTTTCTTGGTTTCGTCTAGTCTCCGTTTGAGACCTCATAGGATTACCCTGTTTTCTGCCTCGGCTCGATGGATGCGAAGTGTTGCTTGGTGCCTGTTGGGCGACGAACTCTTGAAATTTTTTGTCTGTGAACTGTGTCCCGTTATCGGTGACGATTGCTTAGGGGATGCCGAAGCGAGCAAGGATGTTCCGCTTGTAGAAGAGGAGTATGTTATGGGTCGTTATTTTGGCCAGAGCCTCTGCTTCTATCAATTTTGTAAAGTAGTCAATGCCTACTATCAGGTACTTATTCTGATTCAACCCTATGACGAATGGTTCTAGGATATCCAGGCCCCAGCATGCGAAGGGCCACGGGGAGGATATTGCTTTGAGTTCATTAGGCGGAGCCAAGTGCATGTCCCCGTGCCGTTGGTATTTATCACATTTCTTCACATGTTCCTTTTTGTTAGGTTGCATGGTTGGCCAGTAATATCCTGCTCGTAGAGCCTTCCTGGCAAGGGATCTCCCCCACGGTGTTGGGCGTTGATCTCCTCGTGAATCTCGCGCAGGACATGGGCGACCATCTCTTCTTCGACACATTTGAGGAAAGGGATGGAGAATCCTCGCCTGTAAAGCTTATCTTAGACCAGGACATAGGAGCAAGCTATGTGCCTGACCACGCTGGCTTCCTTAGGGTCGGACAGTAGTTCGTCCTTGGCGAGGTAGTTGTAAACTGGGGTCATCTAGTAGTTATTGTCGCCAATGATGTGCACGTCGAGGGTCGTGGAATTTTTCTCGATTCTGGATCGAGGAAGTACTTCCTGGATGACAGATCTGTTTCCTCCCTTCTTTTTTGTGCTCGCTAGCTTTGACAAAACATTTGGTCGGACATTGTGTTAGTGGGGAACATGTTTTACCTCTACCGATGCGAACTTCGTCATCTTTTTCTTGACCAAGGTCAAGTATTGAGATAGGTTTTTGTTCTTGGCCTGATATTCTCCCCGAACCTAGAGGGCCACGAGTTAAGAGTCGGTGCAGATGACGACTTCCTCGGCTCCTAGGTCTTCGGCGAGGCGTAGACCTGCGAGAAAAGCCCCATACTCTGCCTGATTATTGGAAGTTGGGAAAGATAAGGTAAGTGAGACCTCGACGAGAATCCCTTCCTCAATTTCCAGGATGATGCCTGCCGCGCTCCCTGCCGAGCTAGATGCTTCGTCGACGAAGATTCTCCATTTGCGAGCCCCGCAAGTAGGGGAGTCGGGCAAGGTAATCTCCGCGACGAAGTCGGCCACCGCCTGAGGCTTGAGGGCTTTTTCTGCTCTCATACTGGATGTCAAACTCGGACAGTTCCAGTGACCATTTGAGTATCCTGTCGGCCATGTTTGGACGAGCAACAGTTTCTTCACAGGCTGGTATGTGCGTACCACAATTGTGTAGGCTAAAAAGTAGTGCCTTGGCCTCCTCGCATCATTGATGAGGGCCAAGGCCACCTTCTCAATCTGCTGGTATCTCAGCTCCGGTCCTTGCAGCGCTTTGCTCGTGAAGTATATGGGCTTCTGCCCATCGGGGGTTTCATGAATGAGGGCGGCGCTGACGGCGTCGGTTGCGATTGCGAGATAGAGATATAGGTTTTCCCCGTTATCTGGCCGGGAGAAGACCGGCGGGCTCCGACAGTGCTTGTTTTAGGTGGAGGAGGGCCTCGTCGCATTCATCCGTCCACTCAAAGGCTGCCTCCTTGCGGGGGAGTTTGAAAAAGGGGAGTGCGTGCTGAGCAGATTCTCCATGAAACGAGACAGCGAAGCGAGCATCCCGTTGAGGGATTGGATGGACTTCTTTGAGTTCGGTGTGGGGAACTCGGAGAAGGCTATGCACTTGTCGCGATTAGCTTTGATTCCTCGTTCTGTTAAGTATAAGCCGAGGAACTTGCCCGCTCGCACCCCAAAGGTGCATTTCTCCGGGTTGAAGCGCATCCTGTACTTTCTGGCCTGCTTGAAGACTTTCTTCAGATGGAGCATGTGATCGGATTCCTCGTGGGGTTTTACGATCTTGCCGTCCATGAAGACTTTGAGCATATCTCCGATTTCTTCTCAGAAGACCTTGTTCATCATTCTTTGGTAGGTAGCGCCAGCGTTTTTCAAGTCGAAAGGCATTACGTTGTAGTAATAGTTGCCTGATTCGGTCATGAAAGTTGTGTACATTTTGTCGCTTTTTGCCATGGGTATTTGGTTATAGCCCGAATATGCGTCCATGAAAGATAACAATTTAAAACCAGCAGAATTATCAACTAATTTATCTATGTTCGGGAGGGGATATGCGTCTTTAGGGCAGACCCTATTAAGATCGGTATAGTCAACACACATGCTCCATTTTCCATTCGATTTTCTAACGAGTACAACATTGGACAGCCAAGTAGTGTAATTGGCCTCCGAAATAAAATTTGCCTCTAGGAGGTCTTTTACAGCCTGTTCTGCAACCTCCGTTTTCTCCAGAGACTGCTTTCGTCTACGTTGAGCTACTACCCTAGCGGCGGGGTCGATGGTGAGCTGGTGGCAGGCCACATCAAGATCTAGCCCAGGCATCTCTGTGGCACCCCACGCGAACAGATTTGCATTGAAAGCTCTAGGTTTTTGAACAAATTTTGGGAAAACATAATTGTTAATGCAACAATGAGATCAAGCTAAATAATTCTGCTGAAGACGTGATGTCGAACAAGATGTCTTAACATGCATCTTGACATCCTGGACTGAATGGCTTAAGTTAGTTTTTAATCTGCTGCAACACTCAAGGAGAAATTGCTGCATGGATCAAGGACTGAAGCCCAAGGAAGCAGAAGCCTATAAATAGAAGACTTAGACCTAGGTTTTGTTATGCCTTAGTACGCCTGTTGTAACCTTGTTTTCTTACGTAAGAAACAAGGGTTTAGGGTTTTGAAAGTCGTTGGATTTCTAGGTTGTAAGTCTCCCTTTGTATCAGTTGATACACTGTGCTAGATATAGGTGTCACTCATATCCATAAGCCTTGAGGTATTGGATTGTGTATTGTTCTTGGATGAAGCTTTTAAGCGAATCCGAGTTAGCTTGTTTGTCAAGTATGCTTGACAGCTTTCTGTATTGATAGGGATGATGTAGAAATCACAGTTGGTGATTAAGGGAAGAGAGTGGGGTATCTTGTATCATGGTTCTAAACGTTTGAGTTTAACCTTGGTATAGATGTTCATGGGGTAGATGTTAGGGATAAAGTTATAAACGTGGGAGTTTAACTTTGTAACAGTCTACACAATAGTGAAGTCTTCTTCCTGGATTGGTATCCCCCGGATGTAGGTGAATTGCACTGAACTGGGTTAACAATTACTGTGTTCTTTATCATTTTGCAGATTTACGTTTTCTGTTGATGTTCATGATAAACATGTTGGAGCAGATGTCGTGACATCTGTGAGGATGCAGGTCTGATATTTAAGGTATCAGTCTGCTGTTGCGCCTCCAAGTTTAAAAGATTATGTAGAACAATGTCTTGACATGTGTTAGGACATCTACTGTCTGCATAGGCCAAAATTTCGATTGGTATCAGAGCAGGCATCTTGTCTAGTTCTGGATGAGATCTTTGGGAGATACTTTATGGCGTTTAAATAAGGAGTTTAAAGATCAGATTAATAAACTCAGACATACTCAAGGGTGTTAATGGATGAGATGGATGAGATGGATGTTCTGGATCGAAGGGAGCAACCCAGAGGTTGTTCATGTTGCTGAGGAGATTCTACAATAACTACAGGAGAAGTGGCTAGTTCTCTTGTTGGTGTGTCTTATAAGTTGTTGCGACATCTTATTAAGGCAAGCAGGATCTGTTCCTTGGTGCTTCCGCTGCATGAGTTTCTGATGGAAGAGCTCTAGAATTATGGGATTCTGGAGTTGTTACTGAAGACATTTGGTGGAAGGTCTTAATCGTCGGCCTCTATATTTGAAGATATCTGCATTATTTTATTCCAAAGTTGGAAGCGATGGAGTGAAGGAAGTTGTGGTCAGATATGTGGTATGATGACTTGGTACTTGGAAGCTTGGCTTCCTGGTGCAGTTTGGAGTCAGTTGAAGAGGAGAGGAGTTGAGTGAAAGTTTATCAGGTTCTTGCTCTAGGAGTTTGATACATGTCTGTTCGGCTAGGTTGTCAAAGATACTTTAGAATTCTCTTAAGTTCACTCATAAAGACATTTATGTCGTGTATCTGGAGTCTTCTAGTTACTCTTCTGACTAGAAGGTGTTTCCTTGAGACACTATCTGAAGAACTTGGAGGTGATTTATTTTCACCATCCAAAAACAGTAAGGAAGGATTCATCTCTCTTGACCCTAAGAGTGGATCCAATCTGATTGAAGATTTGTTGAGGTAAATAAGACTTGTTCAGAGAAAGTCTTAGTTACTTGAGTCAAGGGTGGCAGCCTTGGTATCTCAACATTGTCATTGAAGAAGATATTTGCAAAAATATTGAATGCTTTATAGGTATTCATGACATGATCTGGTGGAGCTCAGCTACAGCAGTGAAGAAGGGTTAGTGTACAAGGATTTAAGATCAATTGTTATTTGTGGAATCCACAAGTATTTAATTGATTATCCTTGAAAGTCAAGATTGAGGGGGTTCCGTCAGATGTTCTAACATCTTTTCATCAGAGGCTTGGAGAGTCAAGGGAGGGGTTCTGCATTCGCTCACAAGTCTCCTAGGTGTTGACCTGGGATTATTGGCTTAGCATCTGTTCCTGGAAAGTATTGTGAATGACTTGTCCAGATGGTGATGCTGTTGAAGATGGAGATGGAAGACTATGAAGACATCATAATCTTGATAGGTTACAGCTTGGATCAGTTTATTTCTGATCCAGGTGCTTTGGAGCATAATGTTTGCTCTGGTTGTGAAGGTCAAGGATAAGTGGCAGTTATCTCTGGCTTTCTACTGACGGCTCTACTAAGGGAAGTGGCATTCTTTGGTATTGCTATGGGGTAGTCTTGGACTACTTATTTTCTGAAGATTCAAATGTGGCAGATTTGAAGTCTTTGGAGTTTCTATGCAGGATGGAGGTTGTCTAATCAAACTTGGTTGTTGAATCAAGTCTATGAGAGCATGGAAATCTGTTTCTGCAAAGGGAGGAGGTTCTTCTAAGTGGCAGAAGGAAGAGTTGTATTCAACAGTTGGATGTCATAATGTTTAGACATCTAGCTTAACATCAGAAGTCTCAGCTGATGATGTGGCACATCACCTTAAGGTAAGGTGATCTACAGGAGAATGGGAGTGATGGATTCTTCAAAAATGTCTATCTCATGCAGTTTGCGGGAGCTGTGGATGGGAAGATGTTACATGACTAAGAGGCTTGGTGGATCCAAGATGTCTTGCTGTGGGGAAAGTAGTTCATGTGACTTGAAGATCTGATTTCATTAGTGGATCTGTGTATCTTGTGGGAGTTCTGAAGATGAGTGAGGTCAATCAAAAGGTGGCATTTGATTGGTTTCACAATGTGCGTTCAAGCAGGATGCTTGAAACTGATTGCTCTTGTGTACAAGAGTAGTTAGTTGAATTTGTTTGAAGGTTTTGGTTCTCTGGGAGCTTGGGTCAGAAGTTCTGGGTTGAGAATGGAAGCATACCTTCTTGGTGGTTGAGAGTTTATTTCTCTCTGGGTTTCTGAAGTTTTCTTGTTCAAGCTGGTGGCTCAGTGTTGTTTGAAGATCTTCAGTGTGGATTACTATGCTGATAGTAAGTCCAGTGGTGGAGCATATCAAGAACCATGGTGTGTGGTGTCTGTGATGTATGGAAGATGTCCTAACTGACATTAGAATATTTTTGGGTTGGATATCCTTGGTGAAGGATTTTAGGTTCTGTGAGGAACTGGTTACTTGCATCGTGTCCAAGAAGTATCTACATGATCATCCGGGAGAATGATGGAGTAGAAGGGTTCCTTGGAAGGAGGATGTAAGTGTTTGTGAAGACTGAAGTGAATCACGTGTTGATTGCTTGGAAGTCTGTTTCCTGAATGCGTTTAGAAGTGGAGATTCACCATAAATCAGAAGTATTCCAGATTATCATACGAGAGAATGATATGAAGGACTGTCTTGGATTGCGGGGTGTTTATCTCTAATGCTGGCCTAGTGAGGTCAGTGGAAAATCTTGCATACGGCATTGGAGCCCTTGGAGCAAGTCATGCTAGTAGTGGATCGGTTTAGCAGCTGTGAAGTTCTGGAGCATGCATACGATAGCTGACATCATGGTAACAAACTAAGGGACCCTGCGCATCTCTTTGAGGAATGGGAAGCATTCTAATTCAATTGGTTTGTGCCTCAAGCAACGAGATATCTTTACATGAGAATTCAAGAGGAGTTCGTGAGGTGTATAAGATGGTTGTGGAATGAGAGGGATCAATGGGAGTTTGATCTCAAGCCAAGAGTTTGTTATGGTTTGGATACACGTCCCCACAGGATGCATGACATTGATCATGTGTGAGTGATTATTGTTTCTTGTCAGAGGGAACAATAAGAGTGTTGATGATTGTGTTCAGTAGGTGTGTTGAATAGAGAGTGTGCTCTTGAAGACATGAAGATGCGTCTTATGTTTTCCAGTCATTAGCTTGGGTGTTCTGTGGAGGAGCACCAGTTACCTTAGTCAGGGGGAGAGGCCTCTTGATCTGAGATGAAGTTCCAGTTTGCATTTGTGCATCAAGCAAACTGAGATGTCAAGGAGGATGGCTTGATATTATTGTTGTAGTTCCAGTTTGCATTTGTGCGTCAAGCAAACTGAGATGTCAAGGAGGATGTCTTGACATTTTGTATTGTTGCAAGTTGTGGGAAACTTGGCAGTACATGTGTATTGGAAATGGTTCTTATTGGATGCTTAAGAATCATTGATGAGTCTGGGAGAATTTATTTTTCTCTGCAGATTGTAATTACAATACTGTGAAGATTTTATTCAATACAGATATTTTCTTTAACATTGTTGGGTGGGACTTGGTCTAGGATGTCATTGCAGTAAAGAGTGTCTAGAGAATCTCTGACAGTCTAATGACAGAAGTATTGATTCCGTCTTGGGAAAGCGCTTAGGGTATATGCTTGTCAAAAGGACGTGTAAAATCTTGTCCTCGAATATACACTCACATGTGTTGGAACTTGTACTTCAAGAAGAATCTGTCCATAAATGAATAAAGACAAAAAGACTGGGTAGTGGTTGATACAATTCAAATAAGGGGATCTCAAAATTCATCTTACTCATTATTGTATCACTCTTGCTGGTGTCTTTATGGCTTATATAAGGGTCTGGGTGAGCACTCTTTGAATCTGGATATACCTTGGTAATACTTGTCAAATTGTGTCTAAAAAGGGGGAGAAATGTTCTGATCTTCTCATAAGGATCTCACGTCTGATAAAGCAGCTTGTCAAAATGCTCAACAAGATGTTTCAACATTCTAGGTCTCAGCTCTCAAATAGACTTTTGTGTCTTGTGATCTGAGTTATGAACACAGTCATGTCCTGTGTTCTGAGTTACCCAAGGAAGTACTTTGCGACTAAGGGTATTGCTACTGCTTTTTCCGAATGGTTTTCTTACGCCTCTTAAGAGGAAGATTTATCCTTTCGTGACAAGTATTGGTTCATGAGTATTGGTTCATGGGTTGAGGGGAAGCGTCTTGCATCTTCTTTCTCATGTACTCCATCACGGGTAATGTATAGACCTTGAAAGTATTTGGAATCCTCACTACATTCACCATCGATCTGGAGCTTACCATGCATATGTGTTTTAGCCAAAATTTGCCAAAAAGGGGGAGATTGAAAGCTCTAGGTTTTTGAACAAATTTTTGGAAAACATAATTGTTAATGCAACAATGAGATCAAGCTAAATAATTCTGCTGAAGACGTGATGTCGAACAAGATGTCTTAACATGCATCTTGACATCCTGGACTGAATGGCTTAAGTTAGTTTTTAATCTGCTGCAACACTCAAGGAGAAATTGCTGCATGGATCAAGGACTGAAGCCCAAGGAAGCAGAAGCCTATAAATAGAAGACTTAGACTTAGGCTTTGTTACGCCTTAGTACGCCTGTTGTAACCTTGTTTTCTTGCGTAAGAAATAAGGGTTTAGGGTTTTAAAAGTCGTTGGCTTTCTAGATTGTAAGTCTCCCTTTGTATCAGTTGATACACTGTGGTAGATATAGGTGTCACTCATATCCATAAGCCTTGAGGTATTGGATTGTGTATTATTCTTGGATGAAGCTTTTAAGCAAATCCGAGTTAGCTTGTTTGTCAAGTATGCTTGACAGATTTCTGTATTGATATGGATGATGTAGAAATCACAGTTGGTGATTAAGGGAAGTGAGTGGGGTATCTCATATCAGGGTTCTAAATGTTTGAGTTTAACCTTGGTAAAGATGTTCATGGGGTAGATGTTAGGGATAAAGTTGTAAACGTGGGAGTTTAACTTTGTAACAGTCTACACAATAGTGAAGTCTTCTTCCTGGATTGGTATCCCTCATATGTAGGTGAATTGCACCGAACTAGGTTAACAATTACTGTGTTCTTTATCATTCTGCAGATTTACGTTTTCTGTTAGGGTTCATGATAAACATGTTGGATCAGATGTCGTGACATCTGTGAGGATGCAGGTCTGATATTCAAGGTATCAGTCTGCTGTTGCGCCTCCAAGTTTAAAAGATTATGTAGCACAATGTCTTGATATGTGTTAGGACATCTGTTGTCTGCATAGGCCAGAATTTCATGCATTCCCTCGAAGGCAGGCTTTTAGCTGTTTCCTTGCTAGGTCAGGGAGTCTGGTACCTATCTTCACTCCTCACTAGGGGTCGTCACCGAGCAGGACAAGTTCGAAATCGCCATCTGAAATTGGGCACATCAGATGATAGGCATCGCCGCTACTGGTCGATGTGGAAGGGCTGCTCGAACATGGACGGATCTTCATCAGCTGTTGGGAGTAGTCCTATCAAGTTTGGCATATGATGACCACACTCAGTTGAGGCCCCTTTGGGATTGTTGATGTCTGATGTGAGTAGTCGCATTGATGTCACTCTTTCCAACTTGGGTGCCCGTGATATTGAGGACCGTAGTTACCTTTACCCTCACTTGGCCCTTTTAGGACGTAGTGTGATGGCTATGAGGGAGTAGTCCCAAATGGTTGATACACGATACTACACTCAGAAGAGTTTATCTTGAGAATAGTATTAACCTGCGTGAGTAGTCACGTAGGCCGATAATATCCGAAATATTTATCAATGAATCTGAGAAATTTTTAGAACCCTGTTCTACGGATACAAGAACCCGAGTACACACCCTCTGGTTGGTTCTTTACCTAGTCTCTATGCTGTGATCTCGAACCTTTGATCTTGTTGCATGTGTTTTGCATCCTGTTTGCATCGCATTGCATATCATTTGTATCTTTGCATGCGTTCGTCTGTCTAGTGACTTATCTCCAGCTGTCTCTATCTTCCAGAGTTTATCTGTAAGTCATCAAGTTGATTCCTCGACACAAGTACCGGACTAGAGCTAACTACAGACGCAAGATGTCAGAGCAAGAGGTACACAATGCTGAGATCCAAATGGAGATCGATGACCTTAAGTCGAGCGTGACCAAGCTCACTGAGATGCTTCAAGTTTTGATTGCTAGAGGAGAGCACCCCCAAAGGACAGTCATCCAGGAAGTTTCAAGCGCTGATCCTCCACCTATTCAGATGCCACCTTCAACTTAGCCTGAGTTTGGTTTGCCACACAACTATTCTCCACCGATTGCATCTACTGCTATGGTTGGTCAAACTGTTATGCCAGTTTTTCAAGCTCCTGTTTTCGCCGAGCCCAAACCTGTGGTCCACGCTGTTACATAAACTGCCCGAGCTCCCTTTGAGAATCCTCTCTATGAGTACAATGCATCCAGTGCTCAGGGTGAAAACCGTGAAGACTTTGTTGAACCTGAAGTTGTCCGAGAGTAGTTTCAGATCATAGATAAGAGATTCAAAGCTGTTGAGGGTACTGACACTTTCAATATGGATGCAGATAATATGTGCTTAGTATCTGATCTTGTTATGCCTGCTAAGTTCAAAACTCCAGAATTTGTGAAATATAAGGGGCACTCTTGCCCAATGGCTCATTTGGTCATGTATCTTCGCAAAATGACTGTTATACCAGAAATGAGAAGCTGCTTATCCACTGTTTTAAGGATAGCTTGAGTGGCGCCTCACTCAAATGGTATATGGGTTTCGAGCAAAACTCCATTCACTGCTTCCAAGATCTCACAAATGCCTTCATGAAGCAGTATAAGTATAACCTCGACATGGCTCCTGATCGCCGCCAGCTTCAAAATATGACTCAACATGAGAAGGAATCTTTTAAGGAGTATGCTTAGCGCTGGAGAGAATTGGAACTACTACGAAAAACCCATTTAACGACGCCAGGTTTACAACGGATTCGTATCCCACCGTTGTAATAGGTTAAAAAATTTGCAGCTGATTTATAACGCCATATTTAACGACGGTCGTATTAAAAAACCGTTGAAATACATGGTGTGTAACAAGCTTCGATTCCCAGCAACTACATTTTTTTCCATATTTTAATTTTTAAACACGCTTGTATTAAAACACCGTTGTAATACATGATGTGTAACAAGCTTTGATTCCCAACAACTACATTTTTTTTCCATATTTTTAGATTTTAAACATATATTTTATTTCTTTTGTTAGTGTTACGAGGATTTAACCTCAAAACTCAAAATTCATCTTTGTTTTTCTATTTTTAAGTGCAAGAGAATATATAAAAATAAAAGAAAACTTCTTTAAAAATAAAAGTGAAAGAGATGAGTATATATAAAAGAAAACTTTATTAAGATTCCAGATAAGAAGAGTACATTGATAATCATATATTACATATATTTATCAATGTCAGAGCCCATAGCTGCAAATGCATCTTCATAATCCAGGACTCTCTCCTCACTTCCCTCATCGGAATCATAATAAACAGTCCTCCTTTTCGTCCTTTTCTTTTTCTTCTTCAGCTTCTTCTTCTTCTTCTTCTTATTCTCCTTCCTTACCCTTAACGCATCCCTGACGTTGGCCGCTGGTTGGACCTCCTCATTTGGCGGCTAACATTGTTCATTTGTGCCCTCATTGGTGATGTTTCTAGCATTCTCATTTGTAGAACTCATTGTTACGAAGAATATATTATGAAGAAATGTAAAATTGTCTATTTATAGATGAGGTTGAAGATGAAAAGTCTGATAGTTTAATGCTTTCAATGATGATAACTTGTAAATGGTTGATATTCTGGAACGATATTTTTTGAAAAACGGAGAAAATTTTAAATCATTATTATACTTGGCCAGAGTGTTCTCTATTCCGGGAAGAGCAAGGGTTATAATATTACAACGGTTAGTAATAATAACTGTAGCGATACCCCTTATACTTGGTACAAAGTTCGACTCCTGGCAACAACATTTTTCTATTTTATGTAATTATAGAAAAATGTCGTTGCCTGGAGTCGAACCTTGTACCAAGTATTAGGGGTATCGCTACGGTTAATATAACTAACCGTTGTGATATTATTAAAACAATATATATACTTATCATTACAGTTATTTTAGAAAACCGTTGTGAAATATTTACCTATATAAGGGAATTAACATTCCCTTATTGACAGTAATGTCGTTTACTTCACAGCGAAACCCTAGCACCCATTTTTCTCTACATTTTTGGTAGCAAACTTCATCTTTTTTAAGAATCCGCAAAAAGAAATACAAGAAGTATGAAGCTTTTGATTTAAGCTTCTTCCTCCTTGTATTTCTTCTTGCAGAATCTAAAACTAGATGAACATGGTGATAATGTTGGCGGTAGCAAGCGTAATGTACATATTGTTTATGGAAAATAAGGTATTGTTCTACTTCAATCTTTTTGTTAGATAGTTCCCATTATCTCGTTTGCTTCATGTTGTTTTTGTTGATTGTTCTCATTTTGTGCAGATTCGACTTCAATGTTTCACAAGCAAGGTGAACTTCATTGTAATGGTACAATCCCACTTCTTAGGGTTTTGTTTCAACTTTTTCTTGTTTTGTTTTGAATACTAACAGAATTTTCTTCATTTCTTCCCACTTCTTAGGGTTTGTTTCACATGGTGATGATGATGGTGGTACATATATATGAATTCATTTTGATAAGGTACATATATATGAATTCATTCTGATATTGTATATGAAATTTAGTTTATTATATACTATGTATATTGTTTGTTTCACTATCCTTTTATTGAAAATGCAATCAGTTAAATTGATATAGAACATTAGTTTATTATATACTATGTATATTGTATATAGTTAAATTGAATACTAACTAATTTTCTTCATTGCTTCCCACTTCTTAGGGTTTGTTTCACATGGTGATGATGATGGTGGTACATATATATGAATTCATTCTGATAAGGTACATATATATATGAATTCATTCTGATAAGGTACATATATATGAATTCATTCTGATATTGTATATGAAATTTAGTTTATTATATACTATGTATATTGTTTGTTTCACTATCCTTTTATTGAAAATGTAATCAGTTAAATTGATATAGAAACTTATAATCTAAAAATTAAGATGTATTTGAAAACCAACCTTTATCATGTCAATATTTTCCGAATTGCATCCATTTCATTCAGCACATTGTATGTTCCTTAACATAAAATTTATGGTTCAATGGTCTGTTTGCTTCAATTCATCGATATCTACAATTCTACTTTACCTCATCGTCGTCACTAATCATCGTGGTTGTTAAGATCATGATTGTTATGATGATAAAATCGCGATGATTTGTGGCAATGATGAGGTAAACTATAATAAAAGATATCGATGGGTTGAAGGAAACCGACCATTGAACCATACATTTTATGTTAAGGAACATAAAATTTGCGGAATGAAATGGATGCAATTCGGAAAACAGTGGTGTGTTTAAGTTGGTTTTCAAGAACAGTTTAATTTTCAGATTATATAGTTCTTTACCAATTTTAATGGTTGTATTTCTTTAATTATGTGTATGGTAAAACAAGCAATATACATTTTTATTTAATAAACTAAGGGTATATTCCACAACGGTTGAGACTCATAACCGTTGTGATAGTTAATATATATTACAATGGTTGAAATACCTAACCGTTGCAATATAACGCGCGCTTTCCAGAATACAACAACGGTTTCCAGACCGTTGTAGAAACAGCGAACTTACAACGACAATCTACATAACAACACCTTCTCCCGCGTCATTATATGTCATTCCCAACCGTTGTTAAATGGGTTTTTCGTAGTAGTGTGGCTTCCCAAGTTGAACCTCCTTTGGCCGAGAAAGAATTGATTGGAATCTTCATGGATACTTTGTCTCCATTCTATTGGGAGAAGATGATTGGAAGTGTTTCCTCTAATTTCACTGATTTGGTTACTATTGGTCAGGGGCTCGAGGAAGGACTCAAGAATGGTAAAGTGTCTAAGGCTGCTGAATCTTCCAATGGTGCGAAGAAATCTTATGGAAATTTCCAGAAGAAGAGAGAAGATCAGACTAATGCTGTTGTGGTTGAAGTGAGAAGACCTCGTCCCCAACCTTAGTATGTTATTCACCCTACTGTTGCTACTGTCACTCCCATGGTTACTGCTCCACGGGCAGCTCAAGCTTCCCAACGTCCACCTGCAGGACAGAACCAGTACCGTAATAGGAATTAATTTCATCCTATTCCCATGACATACACCGAGCTTTATCCTGGTATGGTTCAGCAAGGTTTAATTACCACAAGGCCTATGCCTCCTCCTCCAAATCCTCTTCCACCGGCTATAGGGCTGATCTTCATTGTGAATACCATCAAGGTGGTGCAGGCCATAACTTGGAAGATTGCTTTGCGGTGAAGGCTAGAGTACAAGAGCTGGTGAGAAACAAAATCCTCTCCTTTAAGGATAATCCCAATGTCCAGAGTAACCCTCTGCCAGGGCACGCCAAGTGAAGCTTCAGTCGACTTCAGCTCAGCTACTTCTTAAAGACAAGACAACTCATCCTTATGTTTAACTAGTCACTAGGCCTTGTTTCTTGTTGTTTGCATTTTCCTTATTTTGTAATAGATGTTTGCCTTCAAATTATGTTTGTATTTTCGTAATTAATGAAATGAGCATTGCAACTTTTGATTCAATTTATTTTGTTCACTATTTACACCTTTATACTTTCTTTTGCAAAATATTTTATCTCTTTTCCACTTTATTTTTTATTGTGCACAGATTGGAGGGAGGATGATGAAAACATTATACTCATAATTGTTGTGGTATGCTTTCAAATAAACTTTACTGATGATGTAAGGCATTATTTCAATCCCTAAACACTGGAGAAATAAGGAAGATAATCCCTCGTTAACCACTTCGAGCCTAGAAGTAGGAGTTTTTCTTTCCTTACAAAAAACCCTTAAATCTCAACCTCGGGGCAGGGTAGTTCTCAGTTTAACTTGGTTATGCATTCGAATATAAGCGCTTAATGCAAGACGCCAGTAAGTTCTCTCAAGTCAAATGAATAAATGTTCTACAAGTTGTATGACAACGAAGACAATAAGAGGTCTCAAAACCTCAACAAATGACAAAGAAGAGGTCTCATAACCTCAACGAAAACAAGAAGAGGTCTCAAAACCTCAACAATAAAGGACAATCAAATGTTGTAAGGGAGTAGTGACTACCAAGGTGTCTTAATCATCATCAACTATCATCAGATCAACTCCTAACCTATGGGAATCTGAATGTATATCCTGTGTTAATTGAGCTTAGGATTGAAGTTCATCACGAAGATTGGGTGGGTACAAATAAACTTTGAGCCTTTATCCTTTGTTTCATAAACCGTGAACCAGTCCACATTACAACCCTCAAAAGACCTAACTGAAGCAAGGTTATTTTGAAAGCATACTACAGCAAGGTTGCGTAAACTAACTCCCAAAGCTCTTTGAAAATCATTTGTTCTGGGCATTACACCTTTTGCTTAGACTTTTCTACTTTGAGTGTCTTTAACCGCCGTGTTCTGACCAATGATTCATTTGTTTTGCATCTTCCAAAAATAATTCTGATTTCAAAAGTTGCATGACTTTGCTTTTAAATTAGCGTGTTTGTACAAATACTTTTGCTTTCAAACTGGCTATCCTCTCAAGGAATTTTCAAACAATTAAGAAACTTGGTCGGTGATCCTATCAGGGGCAAGTTCTTTGCAAATCCTGTTGAAGAATCAGTTCAAGATTTGTTGTTCAGGGGCAAGTCCTTCTCAGAATTGGTTCATCCAGAAGATTTTTCAAGACTCATACTGGGGCAAGCATTCAAAGAGCACTATGAAACAGTCATTACAGAATCAGACAAACTGAAGCAATGATCAGTTCGTCTACAACATTCAGCTAACCTGGGGCAATTTACTTGAAGAATCCCCGAGCAGCTCGCCATCCTTCCTACAAGGATCATCAACTTGATACAGTTTACCAGTGTGGTAGAGGTGTGTTTAGCAGTAGCATCACTAGTCCTCGAGTAGAATGGCAGTGATCTCCGTGTTGAGGAATCAGTCTTCTAGTCCTGTCCTTCTCACCAAAAGAGTCGAGTTGTGTCGTCAGCATCTGCATCTGCATTTGATCATATATCATCTGCATAATTCATGTACCCTATGCGTATCATGAGTGTTTCATCCTCATTTGCATTTCTCCCGAGGTCGTGTTACTATCCGCGTCTTCCCTTTTGGTCAAAGTCCAACTTACTTGGCGCCTACCAAAACGTTACATGTCTTTTCATTCAGTTCCATTCTTGAATGTTGTTGTTTCCTTGCGCATCTAATCCTGTTGTTAGATGTTTGTATTCTTTCATTCCAGTGTCATCCCTGGATGTCTGTCTCTTTTAATCTCCAGTGTCATTCTTGGATATCTTATTCCTATTGCTTTTCCCAGTGCTATTCCTGAAAGTTTTGCCTCTCTTCTGTAATCCCCATCAAATTTGCTTGGATATCTTTCAGTGTCATTCCTGAAAGTCTTATCTGTCCATTCAGTGCCATTCCTGGATGAATTTTCTCCTTTGCATTCAGTGTCATTCCTGGATGTCTTTCTCACTATCATTCGATGCCATTCCTGAATATAGTAATTTGCCTTTACTTTCAGTGTCATTCCTGAAAGTTCTTTCTCAGTCATTCAATGCTTTCTTGGATACTGTGATTCCTTTTATCCAATGTTTTCTTGGGCATCCCCTTGTTCACATTCATCCAATGCTTTCTTGGATACAGTGATTCTTTTTATCCAATGCTTTATTGAATCTCCACCTTTCTTACATTTATCTGACGCTTTCTCAGATATTGTAATGTTGCCTTTCATTTAAAGCCATTATTGGATGACTGGTTTCTTTGTATCCAATGCTTTCTTGGGTATCACTTTGTTCACATTCCTCCAATGCTTTTTTGGATATTGTGATTTCTTTACATCCAATGCCTTCTTGGATTTCACCTTTTATCTCATTCTCATCTGATGCCTTCTCAGATATTATGAGTTTTACCTTTCATTCAAAGACATTATTGAATGCCTGGTATCTTTTTTCCAGTGCTTTCTTGGGTATCTCTTTGTTCACATCCCTCCAATGCCTTCTTGGATATTGTGGTTTCTTTATATCCAACGCCTTCTTGGATTATCCCTTTTTATCTCATTTTCATCTGATGCCTTCTCAGATATTATGAGTTATACCTTTCATCTAAAGCCATTATTGGATGACTGGTTTCTTTGCATGCAATGCTTTCTTGGATCCCTACTTTGTTCATTTTCATCTGATGCCTTCTCAGATATTATGAGTTTACCTTTCATCTAAAGCCATTATTGGATGACTGGTTTCTTTGCATCCAATGTTGCCTTAGATCCCTTTATATCTCATTCCCATATAATGCTTTCTCAGAGATTATGAGTTTACCTTTCATTCAAAGCCATTATTGGATGACTGGTTTTCTTTATCCAATGCTTTCTTGGATACTGTGATTCATTTTATCCAATGCTTTCTTGGGTATCTCTTTGTTCACATTCATCCAATGCTTTCTTGGATATTGTGATTCTTTGTGTCCAATGCCTTATTGGATTTCATCTTTTATCTCATTTGCATTTGATACCTTCTCAGATATTGTGATTTTACCTTTCATTTAAAGCCATTATTGGATGACTGGTTTCTTTTCATCCAATGCCTTCTTGGATTACCCTTGTTTGCTCACTTTCATCTGATGCCATTCTTAGATATTGTGATTGTACCTTTCATTCAAAGCCATTATTGGATGATTGTTTTCTTTTGCCATCTGATGTTCTTCCGGATGTGCCTTTCTCTTTCTGATGTTCTTCCAGATCGAGTCTTTGTTCACTTTCATCTGATGTCTTCTCAGATATTGTGATTATACCTTTCATTCAAAGCCATTATTGGATGTCTGGTGTCTTTGTGTCCAATGCCTTCTTGGATTACATTATTTATCTCATTCTCATCTGATGCCTTCTCAGATATTATGAGTCATACCTTTCATTCAAAGCCATTATTGGATGACTGGTTTCTTTTCATCCAATGCCTTCTTGGATCCCTGCTTTGTTCACTTTTATCTAAAGCCATTATTAGATATGGTGATTATTACCCTTCATTCAAAGCCATTATTGGATGTCTGGTTTCTTTTGCCATCTGATGCTTTTCCGGATGTGTCTTTCTCTTTCTGATGTTCTTCCAGATTGAATCTTTGTTATCGAATTCCCCAGTGGAGACCGTCTTTTTGGTGCTATTTCCATTGAGGATCTTATGTTATCTTTTCTTTCTAAAGTGTCAGCTGGTCACACTTGAACCATTTGTTCAGTCACTTTAGATTTCCCCAATTTTGTTTCAGTTTCCCTAGTGTTGTTGTCATCCCCAGTGAGTTATTGCTCATTGTGTGGACTTTGTCACTGTCTGCTTTCGTTTTTGTCTGCATTTTGCATTTATCATTCCATCATTTTCATCATATTAGAGTTCATGGCATGTCAGCATTATTATTTAGTTCTCGTTTGTCCATAGCATAGCATGTCATTGCATCTAAGGGTAAAATTTTCGGTTATCTGTATTTAAATACCTTTCACCATGATTTCGCAAGAATTATCATCACTCGTGTCATCTGGTGAAGATATTTAAATAGGGGCAACTGTCATACCCCAAATTTTACCCTCAAATATTCTGATCTTTTTCATATCATTTTACGTCAGTCATTTTGCATTTTTTTTAGTTAAGCATCTCAAAATTCGTTAACCATGCATTTTTAGTCTCCCATGACATTCTTGTTCTTTTTTTCTTTTTTATTATTATTTATTTATATAATTATTATATATTTTAGTTAAATAGTTATTTAGAGTTTACCTGGTTTATTTGTTCTTTTTAGTGTAGTTTATACTTTAATTAGGTTTTATTTTAATTTTAGTTAGTTTAATCCAGCTTATATTCTATTTTATTATTTTAATTCCAGTTTATTTAGTTTCTTTTCTATTTCTATTTCTTTTTTTAGAATATATTTTTCATTTAATTTGAGGTTAATTTAAGTCTATTTAGGGTAAGAGATAATTTTTAGTAATTATCTTTTATTTCTTATTTACAAAAAGTTATTATTACAATGAAAAATATAAAAATACTAAAAAAAGGAAATTCATTAAAGCCAATTCCAAATTACACCCAAATACAACTTGCAACCAAACCATCTTCAGCTAGACTACACTCCAAGACTTACTCCCACCGTCCCAAACGTACATATACAGCTCATCCAGACAATCCTTACACCAAAACAAAACTGTTGCCATCCTGCTACTACACATGCTCATACAAAGGTAACCAAAACAATGTGATACAAGATAAAACCTTTCTGCAGAATTCAAAACCACAATACGACATACCCTAAGCAAACACTGCTCTAAACCTGCTTCACAATGGTAGCAATGACATACACCTGTTTCAATCCAAACAAATCCCAGCGCATAACAGCAATACCACATCACAACAAGCCAAACTTTTTGGTTCAAACAAGGACATCTTTCTGCTACTTTGACCACACAACCTGCAACTTTATGCTACCCTGCTCCTTACCTTGTGCCTTATGTGTAACGTCCCAGTTTTGTCAGTTTTTATTTAATTGAGTCGTTTTGATTATTTTATTATTATATTATTTTATTTCTGACTTTTATGTGAAAATATGTTATTTTTCATCGTGAATATATTTTGTCGCGTTTTGGGAACGTTTGTGAGATATTTGAGTGTAGGGGTATTTTGGGCATTTTGGTTTATTTTGTTAAGTTTGGAATATGATAGAATAGAAAGAGAGAAAAATAGTAAGGAGAAAGAAAAAGGGAAGAAGAAAAGTAGAGAGAAAGAAGAAGAGAAGAAAAAGAGAGGAAAAACTTGAGAAAGAAGAAATCAATCTCCCGACTTTTCTACGCGCGATTAAATCGGGTAAGGGTGTGAAACTCGATTATACTATGTTTGTGTATGATTATGTATGTGTTTTCTTGTATGTTTGCTTGTCTTCCATAGCTTTTGAGTTCTAGGTTGGAAATGAGAATCTTGTGAGAAATCGATACTTTCGCGGTTGGAAATCGACGTAAATGTGGTAGAATGCTTGTTGCCATGATTGTATTGAGTTCTGATTGATATATGATGTTTTGGAAATGTTTTGGTAGTAGAAATTGTCATTTTGGGTTCCACACAGCGCTGAGAAATTTTGAGTTTTCCTTGGTTCGCCTAGCGAACCTGGGGCGAAGCAGTAGCAAGTGATGTTTTCGCGGGTTCGCCTAGCGAACCAGTTAGTGAAGGTTCGCTGAGTTGTTCGCCTAGCGAACATTGGGTGTTTTTGGGTCTGGTAGTTGCTGCCTTGGTTTGCCAAGGGGTTCGCCTAGCGAACTTTGTATCTGTTTTCTAGCTGGTAGCGGGTTCGCTGGACATTCGCCTAGTGAAGGTGGTAGCGAATGCTCGCTAGAGGGTTCGCCTAGCGAACATGGCTGTTTGTGTAGTTTTGTTTTCTGCATAAATTTTGATCTGTGGTTCGGTTTGAGGCGTGGTTTGATGCGTTAGAAAACTTATAAAATGTTCTTTTTTTATGAGGATGGTGTTGAGATTGTTGGCCGATTAAATTAGGTCAGAAATTAGAAATTGTGTGGTATTGTTGTCGACTTTTACCGGTTACTTAGGTGTAATTGATGGGTTATCCTACGATTTGCTTGTGATATATGTTGGATGCATGTGCTTGAATATCGTGACGATGGTTTGTGGCCGCATGGAAATTAAATGCATTGTTTTGGGCTTGAGTGTAAAGCATGATTTTGTTGATTAAGATGAGTGCATATATGTGTGCATTTTAAATGTCATGAGTCTTTGTATGCCAAGCATCATGATATGCATTCTTATGACGTCCTGAGTGATGGATTGATTCCAGAGGGAATCTGCTATAACATCGTGCGCCTTAAAAATAAGAGGAATGAATTGCCTTAAAAATAAGAGGACCGAAAGCGATGGTTATAGACGATCGTGTGCCCATGTGGGGTGTGAGCGATCGGGTCGTGTGCCCGTGTGGGGTGTGAGCGATCCATAAACGTCGTGTGCCCGTGTGGGGTGTGAGCAACGGGGAACATCGTATGGCCGACGGGGAGTTACAGTAATGTAAAGAGCGGTGGTTCCATCAGAGTTCCTGAGTGAACTAGTGATGAGAAACATTGGAAGTCGGTACCGCATGTGCATTGCATGGAGTCGTTGTGTCGGTCTCTGTGCATTTGCATAAACCATGGATTAATTGTGTATGTAATTGCGAATGTGATTAATGAGATGGAATATGGATAATTGTGTTGATGATGAGTGCATTGTGTATGAGTGATGTGTATTGGTGATGGATACCTGATCCTTGTACTGTGTTGTGTTATATTTGATTGTGGTGCATTTGTGGTGAGAATATTTTACTTGTGCATTTCTGTGTTATTATATAATTATATGCAACTGTATTATGATTGTGTTTCTCACCCTTCTGCTGTTTTATAATGCTCTATGAGGCATTGTAGATTAGAGTTGCTGGAGGTCTTTTGTGAAGCTAGGGTCTTCATTCTTTTGTCGGTCGGCTCTGATATGTGACACCGGGTAGTTGGGGCGATCTAGTGTGATTATTTTGTATTGTGTATATGTATCTGTTGGATTGTACATGTATGATTTTGTGTATGACAACAAACTTTTTATGATATATATACATATGAGATATTCAGTACAGATTTTTCCGCTTTATTCTGTATTGGAATTGTGGGTAGTAGGAACTAAGTTCCTCTGTTTATTTACTGCCTACGGAGTGTTGCATATCTTTATGAGTAGGTGTTGTATGTTTGTTTCAAATTGATGTGACCCCCTCGGTCTATGTCGTACATGTTTTAAATATACTCTGATGAAATTTTGAATTTTTGATTACCGCTTTAATAGCTTTGGGGTATAGATTGGGGGTGTTACATTATGCTCTCTGCAACACTCTGTTTTCATTACAGACATGATCCCTGCATTTGAAGACAACTAGCCCATAACACAGCAACCAAGAGGGATGTACTGCTAAGTTGAATGATTTTTTTTTTTAATTTGAATAAAAGGAGGGGAGGCGGTAAGAAAAAGAAAAGGATTCAAAAACGACACAAAGAAGCAATTATCTGGACCTTGGAAACCACCCTCAAGACTTGACAATAATATCTGAAGCTAAAACAACCTTCTGTTATATACAAAGACATCTTCCTACAAGCTCTAAGAACTCACCACAAGCCATACCAATACTCTGAAAACAACAATCGCTGCCCTCGTCCATAATCATCTTTCAAACATCAAATCCCTTTCCTCTTCAATCAAAATCTTCCAATCGATACATCTTTCAGCCTGACCAAACAACCAACAACTCTCAACCCAACCTCTTTCCACTCTATTTTCGAACACAAAAAAACCTTGTAGCAGCTCACCTTCATCGAACCTTGATCATCTCACTGCCATTGCAACCAATAACACACAACTTCAAGACCTTCCACTACCAACACTTGTGATTCGTCACTCAAATCCAGCACCACAGTAAGACCAACTTCCGCCGCCATTCACAGATCACCGGCGACGACCTCCACACATCAACAACTTCAACGTCGATGACACAACTGAGGAAAAGAACCACGCGAATAGAAGAGACGAGAACGGAGAGGGTGGCGATTCAAAAGAGACGCAGAGAGATTCATGAGTGAGACGCGTTCTTCGTTTTTTAGATTTAGGTTTTTTTTTCTTCTTAAGACCGGATTGAGGAGACCCGCTTCCCTGTTTTAACCCGACCCAGTTCACTGGCCTAAGTTCTGGGCCAACAACAGTTTGGGCTTTAAGCCACCCTATTTCTAATGCACCCTCAACTTTCAATTAATGTTAAGTTAATTAGTATTATCTTCTTTAGGCTTTTTTATTAGTAAATTAATTCTTATTTTTAAATTTAGACATCTAGTTTTGAAATAAGTTAATTAGTTTCTGTAGAGTAGTAATTTAGTTAGTTTAAATAGGTTTAATTAGTTTATTTTAATTTAGATTAGTTAATTAGTTTAGTCTTTTTAGATTAGAATTTAGAATTTAGTTAATAGATTTTAATTAAATTTCAGTCTTAATTAGTTAGTTAAAATTAGTTTAATTATTTAATTAGCTCTTTAAATAGATGTTAGTTTGAATCTTGTTTATTTAGATTTTTATTAACTCTTAAATTTATCTTTACACTCCGTATTTTCATTTTTGTTTATTCCTAATATTTATTTTCAATTTAATTCTTATTGTATTCACTGTATATATGATGATGTTCACTCTATTCTCGATACCGGGGTTTTCCTTCTTATTTCCCTGTTTCTGTCCCTCACTTTCCAAAGGAAAGGGTCGTTCCCGTTGACTGCCATGCATTTAGGATAGCCTTGTCCATCATTCCTTTATCTCACGCCACCGCGCGATCGAAACTTACCTTCCCTTTTTTACCTAGCCTTAGGTTTGGAGTCGCCGTACTCCACGTAGGTGTCTTGCTGTCAGACCCTACTTTCCCGTGGACACTTCCTTTCCCGTTTTGCCTAGCCTTAAGTTTGGAGTCGCCGCACTCCACGTAGGTGTATTGCTGTCAGACCCTACTTTCCCTTGGAACCTTGACCACAGTCAAGAGTTCTTTACCCCATTGAGGGGAACTACAGACGCTCTGATTTCTCAAGTTCATCTTGAGAATACGTAGGCATAGGATTGCGAGATCCTAGCGATCCACCTTTTCTTTTTTCCACCTTTTCGTTTTTCAACCTTTTCTTTTTACCCTTTTACCCCGTGTTGAGGGGAACTACGAATGCTCTGATTCCATTCCCGTCAGGATACGTAGGTGTAGTGGCAAAATCGTGAGTGTAAGCTATTGATTAACTTAACTCGAAAAGCAAGAGTCGTCATCGCACTTTTATTTTATCCAACAAGGAAAGGAAAAAGAGCAAACAAAACCTACACAAGCTCTAAAACAAGAACAAGTGAACAGAGACTGGGTAAGGGGGTTGGTTACGTTAAGGGAAGGTGTTAGCACCCAAAAATTCTATAGTACTCTATAGGAACCCTTTGAAATATTTACGCTTTTTGGTTTGAAAAGGTTGTTTGAAAAGAGATTGAGGAGATGAAAAGAGAAGTATTTTTTAGATTTTTGTGTTTGGATAGACTTATCGTCTCATGCCTACGTACCCACGAAGTGCAATGTAGGATCAAATCCTCGTAGTTCGTGGTACTTAGAATGAAATTTGTTTGTTTTGGTTTATTTTAAGTGTAAAGACAAGTCGTCATTTCCAAGCGAATAATTCCGCTTAAAGAAATGAATCATGTCTAAACTTATGAAAAAGTTTTAAAAGAGAAAGTGCACGAGGGAACAAAAGGAGTTTGATGAGTTTGGTGTTTTTTAAAGTCTTTTGAGAAAAGGTGTCAATATGCTTATGTAGTTTAGCATTTGTTAAGAAATGAAAAGAAAAGAGTAAAATCACTTGACAAAGTCAAGGTTTGATTATGAAAAAGGTGATAGTTTGAAATCAATAATGTTTTGAAAAAGGGAGAAAGTTTTGAAAATTGAAGAATGGGTGGAGAAGAAGTGACTATCCTAAAGCATAAAGTAAAAGCTAAGGATAAGAATAGCCTAACCACACAAGCAAGCTCCATAGTCTTCAAACCATAATTCCAAAGCAAAGGGAGAAAGTCCTAGTTCTAAGTCCAAGGATCCAAGAATAGCATTGAAGTCCAAGGTCTAGGTACAAAACTCCATGTCCATTGCAAAGGATAGTAACCATAGTCCAAGATTAGAAACACAAGTTTTTTGGAGGTTTTGGCCTTTATTAATGTTTTTGGTCCAAATGGACAAAGAGAAAAAGGCATAGCATAAACATGTGTCCAAGTGGACAAAGTAAAAATTGCGGAAGCATAAACATGTGTCCAACGGACAAAGGAAAAATTGCGGAAGTATAAACATGATATGAAATGATAATAATGGAGCATAAAAGTAAAAGAGAGATAGGGAGCGAGAAGGAATCATAAACAAGATTAGTATAATAATATTGTTAGTAAGTTAGTGATTAGAAGTTAAAGTAAGTGATCAATAATGATTGAATGGTTGCACTTAGGTCAAGGTTAATGAGAACTCATTAGAGGATTGATAAGACCAAAGCCTCCTAAAAATAAGTCTCATAAGTGTTGAACCAAAAGGCAAATAATCAATAATCTTTGATCGTTTTCCGATACGGGACATATGTTGCGCTATGTTAAGCAATCGCCGAGTAATTTACGGAGTAATTACCCTACAATGAGGCCGGTCAATAGATCTTTGTGCTAATGCATGCTAGATGAACGATATATAAATCGTCATCCGAAAGCAATACCGTACGAAAAGAAAAATAGGTAGCGATCTAGTCTTGATCAAGAATTCAACAAAGAAATACTAAGATCCATAAGACTTTCATCGATCAAAAAGAAAAGAGATGAAGAAAAAAAATGAATCTAACAAGTTATGATCCATCAACAACCAACAATAAAGTCAAAATAGAAAAAAGAAATCAAATGAAAAGAAGAAAGAATAAAAATATTTTTTAAATGATTTTTTCAAGAAATTTTTCTAAACAAAATTTAAGTAAACAAAAAGGTCGAAAAAGTATAAAAAAAAAAGATTAAGACTAAAAAATAACTAATAGAAAATTAATTGAAATAAAAAAAGTTTAGAAGAAAATTAATTTTAAAAAAAAGTAGAGAGGGAGGTTACTTAGATGAAATGGAGGTGGTAGAAATTAATTCTATACGGGCCAGGCCCAACACAAACACACAAATTCAAAATAAATAATAAAAAAAAAGGTTAGAAACTGCATCATCTTCTTCTCCATAGACGTGGCCGCATGAAGTTTTTTTCCCCCATAGCTAGTATTTTCGAGCTCAACCGAATCGGAGCGACGAGATTCAACTTTCACATGGTTATGATCGGAATCAAGTGTGCATCTCGAATATATGTTCAATTCCGAGCGAAAATGACTCAGTATCTTGAATCTAAACCGTGAGAACTCAACGAATTTTTTTCGATTACCTTCAATTCAAGGTGAGTAACGCTTCGATTCTTCTTTTCTCTTCTTCTGAGCTTGATTCTGAAGTTGTTGTTTCTTTTAAAGTGTGTAAAATCAAATCTCAATGGATGTTGTTCGTGAGACATTGAAGCCAATGTGAGATTGATGCAGATGCAAAAATGGTTGATGTTGTTATTAAAATGTATCAAAATTTGTAGGAATGAATTGAAGAACAAAAGGTGGAAAGAAAGAATATGTGAGGTTGTGAACTGAGAATTTGAAGCTTGAACTTGGGAAATTATTTTGACATGGTTTGTTTGGCGATCAAGATTGAGAGAATGAGTGAGGAGAGTGCTTTATTTATAGATGAAATGAGGTGAATTCTTGCAATTTGATTTGAAATTTTTGGTTGCCGTTTTCATTTAGCTTGCTGTTTTTTTATTTGTTTTGTGTATTGTAACTCGCAGCTCAACTTGTTAGCTTGGAGTTTTTATTTTGCTTGTAATCTCTTGGAAACGACTTGTGCTCGCGTGAAGTATCTTTGGATGGTAGTAGCTCACATGCTTGTGTTTGGCTTGAGATTCAGCTTGGAATCATGCGCAAGTAGATGGTATATCGGCTTAGATTGTGTAGCTGGGCATGTAGTGTGGACCCGTGTGAAGTAGCTTGGGGAAAGCTTAGGAAAATGATGTTTTAGTGCAAGGCTTGAACGTGAAGGCTTCATGAGGGCCTTATCACACTATTATTTTTTTTTTTGTAACTAATATCATGGACTTTTATAATGGGTTTCTAGCACTTTTTTTCTTTGTAGATTTGTACATGGTTTGGACATGGAAATGGTCTTAGAATTGGTAATTGGAATTTTGGATTATTTATGAAATTTGTAATGTAGATTTGGAAAAAATGGTTCAATGAGGATAATTGGAATGAAAATTAAATGGAATTGGATAATGAAAAAAATTGGAAATATGGATACGGATAAATTGGATTTCTTGAAAAAAAGGATAATGGTTTATGGATTTGAATAAAATGGATATTGGAAGTTGGATAGGTAAATGGATAACAAATATTTATTTTTAGCCCAAAACCAATCTTGACTTTTTTTGCAAGCCTTTGATAAAATATGCCACACAGCTACCACTGAGCAAAACGCAACTGAAACAACGGCCATTTGAATATGTCATCCTCTGGATCTTTGATAATAAGTTCTGAATCAATTATTTGGGATGAATACAGTTGAACATTATTAAACTGATGAACTCTGATCATGATAAACCTGACTTTCTGAACCCAAACCTCACATGAACCACTGCTTGATAAATTGAAAAATCTCAACACAAGACATCTTGACTTTGAACAGTCACTAGAAATAAACCACTGGCGCAAATAACTCGCACTTGAAGTAATTGCTTCATAGTTTGACCGAGATTAGGTCAAACATCCATTTGAACTGGATCATAGCTGAACAACCACACTTGATTTGAAATTATGACTTGCTTGGACAAACCGGCAAATCCCTAAACACACAGAGAAAGAAGAACAGGCAAACTGCAGCATATTTTTGGTATTTTGGTTAGAGGTTTGTAAACACAGTCAAATATAAAACAGGTAAGAATAATATACATATGCTCAGGAGAAACACCGATTGTGATCTTGTTTGTGGTATAAGATGCAAATGAGATGTGCAAAATCTTAGGGGTAAAAATTAGGGTTCAACAGCTGTCCCTATTTAAGTTTCTTCAATCAGGAGATATGAAGGTTGAAAACTTCGTCTCGACAAGATTGAAGATACTTAAATACAGAAAACCAAATTTTTAGCCATAAGATGTCACAAGATGATATGAATGCAAAGGATAAAACAGGCTGCTGGGAAAACTTGAAACAAAAGGTATACGGTAAATTGAGTGAGATGACGTGAAAAGACACGCTAGGGAACACAAGCTATTTCTGGAGATCTGTCAAGGTGACAAGGAATATCCATCAATAGTTGGAACGAGAGGGACAAGACCCTAAGAAAGACAAGTAGTGACATTCAAGAATAGCATTGGATAGAAACTACGAACGAGTCAAAAGTATGCCAAAAGATGTCCAAGAATGGCATTGGACAAACAACAAGAAAGTTTCTGGTAAAAACAGCAGCGTCATCCAAGAATGGCATTGGATGAAGGTGAAAAACACTCTATTGGGGATAAGATATCCAAGAATACCATTAGATGAAAGAAACTACAAAATTCAAGAATGGCATTGAATGAGGCAACAACAAACATCAGAAACATCCAAGAATAGCATTGGATATAAACAAAATTCCATTTGAAAACTTCACTGGGGACATCCAAGAATGGCATTAGATAACAAGGGTAAACATCAAAGATATCCAAGAATAGCATTGGACTTGGCTGGGGAAAAGGTGTCCAAGAATGGCATTGGACAAAAGTAATTACAACATCCAAGAATGGCATTGGATAAAAAGGTATCTCAACATCCAAGAATGGCATTGGATGAAGTGAGAAAAGTTCTGGAAAAATACATCAGAAGTATCCAAGAATGGCATTGGATAAAAAAAGTTCCCAATATCCAAGTCTGGCATTGAATAAAGCGAGCAGGGACTTTCAGGAATGGAACTGAAAGGTAAAGGTAATTCACTACATTCAAGAATGGCATTGAATGATAATGAGAAAGACATCCAGGAATAGCACTGAATGCAAAGAAGAAAACTCATTCAGGAATAGCACTGAATGAACAGATAAAACTTTCAGGAATGGCACTGAAAGATATCCAAGAAAGTATATTGGGATTATAGAACAGGTAAAAAACTTCCAGGAATAGCACTGGGTTAAACAAGAGGAACAAGATATCCAGGAATGGCACTGGAGATTAAAAGAGACAGACATCCAGGAATGGCACTGGAGTGAGAGAATATAAAGATCCAGAAATGACACTAGAGTAGAAGAAAACAAACATCTAACAACAGCAATAGATGCACGGGGAAACGACAACATTCAGGAATGGCACTGAATGAAAAGATAGGTAACTGACAACATTCAGGAATGGCACTGAATGAAAAGGCAAGTAAAAGTTTTGGTAGGCGCTAAGTAAGTTGGACTTTGATCACAAGGTAAGATGTTGAAAGCAACAGAACCTCAGGAAATGCATATGAGCGCGAAGCACACTTCGAGCTATGAAAATCTTTCTATGTATGATAGATGAATGATTTATGTATGCAATGCAGATGATAGGGACAACCAAGATAGACTCTTTTGTGAGGGAAGAATGGAACTCTGATTCCTCAACACAGGGAACACTGCCTACTCTGCTTGGAGAGAAGATGTTGAACATATCTCTATCACATTTATGAGTTATATCAGGATGATGGTCTTTTGAGGAAAGATATCTCGAGGATTCTTGAAGAAGATTGTCCCAGATTGATTGATTGATGAGGATAAAATGATCATGGCTTCATTTTGACTGCTACAGGGGAAGAATGAACTGATCATGAATTCAATTCTTGAAATGATTGTTTTGAGAACAAACTGATCATGGCTTCAGTTGCTGGGGATGGACTGATCATGGCTTCAGTTCTTGAAATGTCTGTTGAGAAGGCTAAACTCAGTATGGGTCTTGAAAGAGATCTCCTGGCTAACCAAATATGAGAATGACTTGCATTGAGCAACAAATCTTGAACAGGATCTAGAAGTAATGTGCCTCTGATAGGATCACTGACCATGTTTCTCAATTGTTTGAAATTTCTTGATGAGGAAAGTTTCCCTACAAATAAGATCATTCAAACATGGTAATTTTAATGCAATGCTCAATGCAATTTTTAAATAAAAAATCATTTTTGGAATGATATTATTGATGTAAATCAAATGAAACACTTGTCAAAACACGACGGTTTAGACATTCAAAATGAAAGAGAAAGCAAAGGTATGACATCAAAACAAATGATTGGCAACAAACATAGGAGTCAATCTACGCAACCTTGTTGTAGTATGCTTTCAAAAGAAACCTGGCTACAATTAGGTCTTTTGAAGGTTGTAACGTGGTCTGGTTCACGGTTTTCGAAACAAAGGATATAGGCTCAAAGTTTATTTGTTCCCAACCCATTCTTCGTGATGATCTTCAGTCCTATGCTCAGTTAATTCAACTTATGCATTCAAGTTCCAAGGGATTTTGGAATTGTAACAGTGTTATGACGATGGCTCAAGAGATTTTTGAGATGGCAGTCACTCTTTCTTACAACATTTTGTTGTTTTTGATAAGGACCTCAATAAACTTGTTTTGTCCTTGAGTATTTTGGTAACCTCTTGATTGACTTTTTTTTGTTATCCCTAACTTTTGCCTGAATTGTGTCATTTGAGCTTACAGTCAGCGGGATGCCCCAATTTTTGCCTAAGTCTACTTCATAGTTGTTGACTTAGCGGGCTTTTGTTTTAATTTTTTTTATTCTTTTTTTTTAAAGGTAGTGACTGCCTGGCTTAATGATTACGGTGAACCATCATTGGCTTTTGATTTGGAAGACATCTTCGACACTTCTTTGATGTGTGCAAAGGAAAGCTTGTGATTGCAATGATTCTCTTGTGTCTAAACACACAGTCAAATTAACTGAGAACTACCCATCCCCAGGTTAAAATTGTGGGTTTTTTCGTACACAAAGAAACTCCAACTTCTAGGCTCAAAGGGGTTGACAAAGGATTAACTTCCTTATTTCTCCAGTGTTTGGGAGTTGAAAAAATGCATGTAAGTCCTCAGACAAGTTTCAATTGAAAGCATACAATCCAGCAATTTTAGGTATTTCGTTTTAATCATCCTCCCTCTAATCTTTGCATAAACAAGAGTTTGATAAAGAAAGTGAACATGAGAGATATTTTTGTTTTGTGAAACAGAAAGCATAAAGATGCACACAGTGGATATAAATGAATTGAATCAAAACATTGCAATGCTCATTTCATTGAAATTACCATGAAAGTACAAATAAAGTTCAAAAGAAAACAAACAATACAGTCAAAGAAAAGTGCAAGCAGAAAGAAACAAGGCCTAGTGACTAATCAACAACAAGGATGAGCTGTCATGTCTGAAACACTGGCTTTAGGAGATGATCTGTCTGAACTGACTCAAACTTCACTTTGCATGCTCTAGCAAAGGATTGTTGACAACATTGGAATTGTCATAAAAAAAGGTCAGAATCTTTGAATTCACCAATTCTTGTACTCTAGCTTTCATTGCATAGCAACCTTCCAAGTTATGGCCCGCCCCACCTCGATGGAACTCACAGTGAAGATCAGCCCTATAGCCGGCTAGGAGAGGATTTGGAGGAGGAGGTAGATCCCTCGTTGTAATCAAACCTTTTTGCATAAGACATGGATATAGCTCAGTGTAGGACATCGGGATAGGATCAAAGTTAACCCTATTGTGATTCTGATTTTGTCTAACAGCCTGACGAGGAGCCTGAACTGGTTGAGCATTGACAACAGGAGCAACTGCAGCTACATATTGTTGTTACATGTGACGAGGTTTCCCTTCAACTGAAATAGCATGGGTATCGCCATCCTTTTTCTTTTGAAAATTCCCAGCATACTTTTTAGCACCATTAAAGGATTCAACATTAGTAATCTTTCCTTTCTTGATACCTTCTTCTAGTCTTTCTCCAATAGTGACTAGGTCAGCAAAACCAGATGATACACTACCTATCATCTTTTCCTAAAAGAGTGGCTGAAGAGTGTCCATGAACAATCCAGTCAATTTCTTTTCAGCTAATGGTGGCTCCACCTGAGCAGCTAGCTCTCTCCAGCGCTGAGCGTACTCCTTAAAGGATTCTTTTTCTTTCTGAGACATGTTTTGTAATTGACGGCGGTCAGGTGCCATGTCCAAATTGTACTTATATTGCTTTAAGAAAGCATCAGCCAAGTCTTTCCAGCTTTGGATACGGTTCTTCTCAAGTCCCATATACCATTTCATTGAAGCTCCACTCAAGCTGTCTTGGAAACAGTGAATGTGCAGTTTGTCATTTTTGGCATGAGCAACCATCTTGCGGCAATACATCACCAAGTGGATTTTGGGACAGGTGTGCCCCTTGTATTTCTCAAAATCAGGGGTTTTGAATTTTGCAGGCATAACCAAGTCTGAAACCAAGCATATGTCCATTGCGGCAGCACTAAAGACATCACTTCCTTCCACGGCTCTTATCCTTTTGTCTAGAGTTTACCATTACTCTCTGACTTCTTCAATGTATCCAGGTTCTCCCTGACTTTCAGATTGTGGACCAGCAGCATGGTACACGAAAGGAGGATTCTCAGGAATAACTTGAGCAACAGAATGTACAACACGCTGAGGTTCAGTGAACAATGGAGTCGAAGATACTGGCAGTACAGACGGGACAAACACAGGAGTAGTTACAAAGGGTGGCGAGTAATTCAGAGGTAACCCAAATTCTGGCCAAGTAGAAGCTGGTTGTTAAGTCAGTGGATGGTCAACAGCAGCAGGTAAGATTTCAGAGATCACAGTCCTCTGATATGGTTCACCTCTAGCAATCAAAACTTGCATCATTTTTTTGAGTTTGGTCATGCCGGCCTTCAACTCATCAATTTCCATTCTGACTTCGGTGTTGTGTTGTTCTTGGTTTTCCATTCTCAATCTGACGGCAGCTCTAGTTCCATAGTTGTGTTGAGGAAACAGCTTGACGGTGAACAGATAACTGAAGAAGGAGATACCTGGAATGAGTTTCTGGACAACTGGGAAGAATACATATGTATGCTCATGGATGCAAGAGTGCATGGATGCAACAACCACAAACAAGATCACTCAAAGCACACGGGTTCAAAGGTTCGAGTCACGAGCATGGAGTCAAGGTTAAGAAACCAACCCACAAAGGTATGTACTAAGGATACAACACCTGCTGAACAAGGTTCTAAAGAAGTTCCTAGAGTCTACAACCCATCTTTCGGATATTATCGATTTCTCAACTGCTTGGTAGTCAATAATATTCTCAAGAGAGTCTCGTCTGAGTGTGGTATCGCGTAACAACTGATTCAAGTCTGCACCTGAATAGCCACCGCACCACATACTAATAAGGCCAAGATGGGTTAAGGGTTCTAAAGTCCTCAGCTTCGGGTCCTCGGATCAAGAAGCATAACGGGTTTGCCATTTCTGGTCTGCCATTACTACCTCTTGGGAGGAGTGCCTCAACTGAGTCCTCGAGAATGGTCGCCAGAGTCGACAGTTCATCATAGAAACTCAAATTATTACATGCTGTGAGGTTGGAAACAATTCCATCAAACTGATTAACAGTCACATCATGCTTAACATATGCTTATTCCAATACCTTCTGCAAAGATTTCCTATGAGCTTGAGAATTCATCAGTAAGGACAACACTGAAATCTTGGACGGGGTGTGCAAGAGTTGATCTACAACACTATACTCACTCTTCTTGATCAATTTCAAAACTTCATCCTCATAAACCTTCGAACCACTTGACTGACCAAAAACACCGACATTACTCTCATCTTGATGTTGTTTGCCAGCAACGACACTCTCCACAATATTTGGAGGCTCAGGAGAAAAGACACGACCACTTCGGGTTACTCTACTCACATCAGTGACGCTTACCACAGAAGACAAAGAAGGAATGGTCACTTTCTTACCATCTTCTACCATGGTAGCATTGTACTTATACAGAACAACCTTGTCAGATTCATAGGGTACCGGACTGGGCAACCGAATAACCAAAGGCATAACAGCGGTCTTCTGACTATCATAAGAGATAACAACTCTTTCAGGAATATTAAAGTGTGGTGCAGTAACATTCACCTCATTCTGATATTCATCTCTTCTTGCAGTGACCTCAATCAAATTTTCATCCATCATCCTTTGAATATCCCTCTTCACTATCACACAACCACGTGGATTCACGGAACAGATACAACAAGCTGCATAGTCATGATCAATATCATGGTATTTACTCAAAAGTGCATGCATTTCCACAAGAGATCTTCAGATCCAACGGATATCAAAGATTTTGAATGTACCAGGATAACCATAAACTATTTTGACAGATGCCTTGCCATGGTTTGGCAACAGATTTGATTGTACATTATGGTTGGAATCTTCGAAAGACAAAATACCACTCCTATCCAACCTTTGAACTTCCATCTTCCATGGATAACAGTTGTCAGTATCATGTCCCGCTCCTCCCTGATGGAAAGCACAATGAGCTTCAGGCTTATACCACCATGGTGAATCTTTTGGAACAGCAGGTGGTGGACGGGTCTAAACCAGATTCTTCTTAATTAAACAAGGAAGCAATTATGTGTAGGTCATCGGAATCGGATCAAAATCTTTCCGAAAATGGTCCCGTTGATTGTTCTGTTAATTAGAATGTTGTTGAACAGGCGCTGCCTGAACAACGGGAGTTGAATTGATAACAGGAGTAACAGATGCAACATGTTGCTGACACTGATTGTTTCTATTGTGAGGTCTTCTATACCTTTCTCGAGAAACGGCATTGGTATCTCCTTCTTTCTTTTTGGCAAATCCTCCACTATATTTTTTGGAACTTCCAATAGAATTGCCATCTTTCGACAAACGTCCCTCACGGACACCCTCTTCCAATCTCATCCCCATATTAACCATCTCAGTGAAATCACTTGGGGCGCTAGCAATCATACGCTCATAATAGAAAGGACTCAGAGTTTTCAGAAAAATCTTGGTCATCTCCTTTTCTTCCAAAGGAGGATTGATCTGAGTAGCAATCTCGCACCACCTTTGCACGTATTCTTTGAATGTCTCCTTATCTTTCTGAGCCATTGCCCGAAGCTGGTCACGATCAGGAGCCATATTCGCATTATACTTATACTGTTTCACAAATGCCTCACCCAAATCTTCGAAAGTGCGAACTCAAGTACTGTCGAGTCCCATATACTATTTCAAAGCTGCACCAGACAAACTATCTTGAAAGTAGTGAATGAGAAGCTTATCATTATCCTTTTGAGCCGACATCTTACGAGCATACATAGTTAAATGACTCACCAGACATACATAGTCAAATGAATCACTTGGAGCAGTATGGAAAATCTGCTCTTCACCAAAAGGAACAGCATGAACCACAGGCGGTGGTACAGTCATCACAGGTTGAACGATAGGAACAACTGGAATTTCAGGAGGTGGTGGTGGTTGATAACCTTCAGGAACAAAGTTTCGAGGCATACCCCAAGGGAAACCAGGAGGCATGGAGTATTGAGGAACAGTAGCAGGCGCCACAGAGATGGACGCAGAGACAATCTCAGAAATGACTGTCCTTTGCACAGGAGTTGAAAGTGGAGGAGGAGGAGGTTGATTCTGAGCAGCAACCATTGCTTCCATCATAGCAGTGAGTCTCTCCAAACTATCCTTCAAATTTGTCACTTCCTCACGAAGCTCACGATTCTCTTGTTGCAATTGATCCATCTTTTTCTTCAGATTAGCCCGAGTATTATACTGGTGCGATAGTTTGGCTGAATGAAGACCAAAGGGAAACATAAGACACCTGGAAAAGGCAAGAAACAATGGAAGAGATGATGCTAATGCTAATGCAAAAATGCAAAAGTTTCATTCAACTTTCAAGGATCTTTAAAATATAAAGCAATTGCAAGCATCGTAATAACTCTTTTTTGAAATACTGATAAACATCTCATTTTATTGAATATTTTCTGTGATGTTTGCAAAAGGAAAATCTCTAAAATCCTTGAAAATCGACTTAAAGAAAATGTCCATGAATGCATGAGTGCATGTATGCAGCAACCACAAACAAGATCACGCAAAGCACACGGGTTCAAGGTTCCGAGTCACGAGCATGGAGTCAAGGTTAAGAACCAACCCACAAAGGTATGTACTAAGGGTATAACACCTGCCGAACAAGGTTCTAAAGAAGTTCCTAGAGTCTACAACCCATCTTTCGGATATTATCGATTTCCCAACTTTCTTGTAGTCAATAATATTCTCAAGAGAGTCTCGTCTGAGTGTGGTATTACGTAACAACTGATTCAAGTCTGCACCTGAATAGCCACCGTACCACGTCCTAATAAGGCCAAGATGGGTTAAGGGTTCTAAAGTCCTCAGCTTCGGGTCCTCGGATCAAGAAGCATAACGGGTTTTCCGTTTCTGGTCTGCCATTATTGCCTCTTGGGAGGAGTGCCTCTACTGAGTCCTCGGGAATGGCCGCCAGAGTCGACAGTTTTCCAGGTTACATCCCATCATCTACACCAATGCGCATGATAGAACATTACCAAAGAAAACCTCGTCTGGATATGGATTTTTCGTGTATACTAAGTCTGGCCAAATGCCACACAAGTCACACTACTTTCTACCCTAGTCCTAGGTGTATACTCAAGCCTGGGTATAAGACTTATCTCACCACACAGATCACCAAGCACCCTGACAGAACAACCAATAACAAACAAATCAGATAGAAAGTGATAAATAAATCAAAGTAGGTTAAACCCACTAGGAATCAGAGTCCCCAACAGAGTCGCCACTTTTTCTGTAGCGGCAAAATCGTGAGTGTAAGCTATTGATTAACTTAACTCGAAAAGCAAGAGTCGCCACCGCACTTTTATTTTATCCAACAAGGAAAGGAAAAAGAGCGAACAAAACCTACACAAGCTCTAAAACAAGAACAAGTGAAAAGAGACTAGGTAAGGGGGTTAGTTACGTTAAGGGAAGGTGTTAGCACCCAAAACGTCTATAGTACTCTATAGGAACCCTTTGAAATATTTACGCTTTTTGGTTTGAAATGGCTGTTTGAAAAGAGATTGAGGAGATGAGAAGAGAAGTATTTTTTAGACTTTTTTGCTTGGAGAGACTTATCGTCTCATGCCTACGTACCCACGAAGTGCAATGTAGGATCAAATCCTCGTAGTTCGTGGTACCAAGAATGAAATTTGTTTGTTTTGGTTTATTTTAAGTGTAAAGACAAGTCGTCATTTCCAAGCGAATAATTCCGCTTAAAGAAATGAATCATGTCTAAACTTATGAAAAAGTTTTAAAAGGGAAAGTGCACTAGGGCACAAAAGGAGTTTGATGAGTTTGGTGTTTTTTAAAGTCTTTTGAGAAAAGGTGTCAATATGCTTATGTAGTTTAGCATTTGTTAAGAAATGAAAAGAAAAGAGTAAAATCACTTGACAAAGTCAAGGTTTGATTATGAAAAAGGTGATAGTTTGAAATCAATAAGGTTTTGAAAAAGGGAGAAAGTTTTGAAAATTGAAGAATGGGTGGAGAAGAAGTGACTATCCTAAAGCATAAAGTAAAAGCTAAGGATAAGATAGCCTAACCACACAAGAAAGCTCCATAGTCTTCAAACCATAATTCCAAACCAAAGGGAGAAAGTCCTAGTTCTAAGTCCAAGGATCCAAGAATAGCATTGAAGTCCAAGGTCTAGGTGCAAAACTCCATGTCCATTGCAAAGGATAGTAACCATAGTCCAAGATTAGAAACACAAGTTTTTTAGAGGTTTTGACCTTTATTAATGTTTTTGGTCCAAACGGACAAAGAGAAAAAGGCTTAAGCATAAACATGTGTCCAAGTGGACAAAGGAAAAATTGCGGAAGCATAAACATGTGTCCAACGGACAAAGGAAAAATTGCGGAAGCATAAATATGATATGAAATGATAATAATGGAGCATAAAAGTAAAAGAGAGATAGGGAGCGAGAAGGAATCGTAAACAAGATTAGTATAATAGTATTGTTAGTAAGTTAGTGATTAGAAGTTAAAGTAAGTGATCAATAATGATTGAATGCTTGCACTTAGGTCAAGGTTAATGAGAACTCATTAGAGGATTGATAAGACCAAAGCCTCCTAACAACAAGTCTCATAAGTGTTGAACCAAAAGACAAATAATCAATAATCCTTGATCGTTTTCCGATACGGGACATATGTTGGGCTATGTTAAGCAATCGCCGAGTAATTTACGAAGTAATTACCCTACAATGAGGCCGGTCAATAGATCTTTGTGCTAATGCATGCTAGATGAACGATATATAAATCATCATCCGAAAGCAATACCGCACGAAAAGAAAAATAGGTAGCGATCTAGTCTTGATCAAGAATTCAACAAAGAAATTCTAAGATCCATAAGACTTTCATCGATCAAAAAGAAAAGAGATGAAGAAAAAAATTGAATCTAACAAGTTATGATCCATCAACAACCAACAATAAAGTCAAAATAGAAAAAAGAAATCAAATGAAAAGAAGAAAGAATTAAAATATTTTTTAAATGATTTTTTCAGGAAATTTTTCAAAACAAAATTCAAGTAAACAAAAAGGTCAAAAAGGTAAAAAAAAAAAAAAAGATTAAGACTAAAAAAAAATAATAGAAAATTAATTGAAATAAAAAAATTTTAGAAGAAAATTAATTAAAAATTAAAAAAAAAAGTAGAGAGGGAGGTTACTTAGATGAAATGGAGGTGGTAGAAATTAATTCTATACGGGCCAGGCCCAACACAAACACACAAATTCAAAATAAATAATAATAAAAAAGGTTAGAAACTACATCATCTTCTTCTCCATAGACGTGGCCGCGTGAAGCTTTCTTCCTCCATAGCTATTATTTTCGAGCTCAACTGAATCGGAGCAACGAGATTCAACTTTCACATGGTTATGATCGGAATCAAGTGTGCATCTTGAATATATGTTCAATTCCGAGCGAAAATGACTCAGTATCTTGAATCTGAACCGTGAGAACTCAACGAAAATTTTCCGATTACCTTCAATTCAAGGTGAGTAACGCTTCGATTCTTCTTTTCTCTTATTCCGAGCTTGCTTCTGAAGTTGTTGTTTCTTTTAAAGTGTGTAAAATCAAATCTCAATGGATGTTGTTCGTGAGACGTTGAAGCCAATGTGAGATTGATGCAGATGCAAAAATGGTTGATGTTGTTATTGAAATGTATCAAAATTTGTAGGAATGAATTGAAGAACAAAAGGTGGAAAGAAAGAATATGTGAGGTTGTGAACTGAGAATTTGAAGCTTGAACTTGGGAAATTATTTTGACATGGTTTGTTTGGCTATCAAGCTTGAGAGAATGAGTGAGGAGAGTGCTTTATTTATAGATGAAATGAGGTGAATTCTTGCAATTTGATTTGAAATGTTTGGTTGCCGTTTTCATTTAGCTTGCTGCGTTTTGATTTGCTTTGGTTTTGGAATGAAAAATGTTGTTGTTGTGCCGTTTCGCTCTTGACGTCACGCATTTTGCTTTCGGAATTGTTTACTGCGTTTTGGACTTGTATGTGCAGCATTTTGTAACGTTTTGAAGCTTGCGTTTTGCGCATCATTCCATGTCGTTTTGATGTGTTTACTTCAGTAATTATGTGTTGTAACTCGCAGCTCAGCTTGTTGGCTTAGAGTTATTATTTTGCTTGTAATCTCTTGGAAACGGCTTGTGCTCACGTGAAGTATCTTTGGATGGTAGTAGCTCACATGCTTGTGTTTGGCTTGAGATTCAGCGTGGAATTATGCGTAAGTAGATGGTATATCGGCTTAGATTGTGTAGTTGGGCATGTAGTGTGGACCCGTGTGAAGTAGCTTGGGGAAAGCTTAGGAAATTGATGTTTTAGTGCAAGGCTTGAATGTGAAGGCTTCATGAGGGCCTTATCACACTATTATTATTTTATTTTTTTGCAACTAATATCATGGACTTTTGTAATGAGCTTCTAGCACTTTTTTTCTTTGTAGATTTGTACATGGTTTGGACATGGAAATGGTTTTAGAATTGGTAATTGGAATTTTGGACTATTTATGAAATTTGTAATGTAGATTTGGAAAAAATGGTTCAATGAGGATAATTGGAATGAAAATTAAATGGAATTGGATAATGAAAAAAATTGGAAATATGGATATGGATAAAATGGATTTCTTGAAATAATGGATAATGGTTTATGGATTTGAATAAAATGGATATTGGAAGTTGGATAGGTAAATGGATAACAAATCTTTATTTTTAGCCCAAAACCAATCTTGACTTTTTTCGCAAGCCTTTGATAAAATATGCCACACAGCTACCACTGAGCAAAACGCAATTGAAACAACGACCATTTGAATATGTCATCCTCTGGATCTCTGATAATAAGTTCTGAATCAATTATTTTGGATGAATACAGTTGAACATTATTAAACTGATGAATTCTGATCATGATGAACCTGACTTTCTGAACCCAAACCTCACATGAACCACTGCTTGATAAATTGAAAAATCTCAACACAAGACATCTTGACTTTGAACAGTCACTGCTTAAGAAATAAACCACTGACGCAAATAACTCGCACTTGAAATAATTGCTTGATAGTTTGACCGAGATAAGGTCAAACATCCATTTGAACTGGATCATAGCTGAACAACCACACTTAATTTGAAATTATGAATTGCTTGGACAAACCGGAAAAACCCTAAACACACACAGAGAGAAGAACAGGCAAACTGCAGCATATTTTTGGTATTTTGGTTAGAGGTTAGTAAACACGGTCAAATATAAAACATGTAAGAATAATATACATATACTCAGGAGAAACACCGATTGTGATCTTGTTTGTGGTATAAGATGCAAATGAGATGTGCCAAATCTTAGGGGTAGAAATTAGGGTTCAACAACTGCCCCCATTTAAGTTTCTTCAATCAGGAGATATGAAGGTTGAAAACTTCGTCTCGACAAGATTGAAGATACTTAAATACAGAAAACCAAATTTTTAGCCATAAGATGTCACAAGATGATTTGAATGCAAAGGATGAAACAGACTGCAGGGAAAACTTGAAACAAAAGATATATGGTAAATTGAGTGAGATGACGTGAAAAGACACGCTGGGGAACACAAGCTATTTCTGGAGATCTGTCAAGGTGACAAGGAATATCCATCAATAGTTGGAAAGAGAGGGACAATACCCTGAGAAAGACAAGTAGTGACATCCAAGAATAGCATTGGATAGAAACTACGAACGAGTCAAAAGTATGCCAAAAGATGTCCAAGAATGACATTGGACAAACAACAAGAAAGTTTCTGGTAAAAACATCAGCGTCATCCAAGAATGGCATTGGATGAAGGTGAAAAACACTTTATTGGGGATAAGATATCCAAGAATAGCATTAGATGAAAGAAACTACAAAATTCAAGAATGGCATTGAATGAGGCAACAACAAACATTATAAACATCCAAGAATAGCATTGGATATAAACAAAATTCCATTTGAAAACTTCACTAAGAACATCCAAGAATGGCATTAGATGACAAGGGTAAACATCAAAGATATCCAAGAATAGCATTGGACTTGGCTGGGGAAAAGGTGTCCAAGAATGGTATTATACAAAAGTAATTACAACATCCAAGAATGGCATTGAATAAAAGGAATCTCAACATCCAAGAATGGCATTGGATGAAGTGAGAAAAGTTCTGGAAAAATACATCAGAAGTATCCAAGAATGGCATTGGATAAAAAGAGTTCACAATATCCAAGACTGGCATTGAATAAAGCAAGCAGGGACTTTCAGGAATGGCACTGAAAGGTAAAGGTAATTCACTACTTTCAAGAATGGCATTGAATGATAATGAGAAAGACATCCAGGAATAGCACTGAATGCAAAGAAGAAAACTCATTCAGGAATGGCACTGAATGAACAGATAAAACTTTCAGGAATGGCACTGAAAGATATCCAAGAAAGTATAATGGGATTACAGAACAGGGAAAAAACTTCCAGGAATAGCACTGGGTTAAACAAGAGGAACAAGATATCTAGGAATGGCACTGGAGATTAAAAAAGACAGACATCCAGGAATGGCACTGGAGTGAGAGAATATAAAGATCCAGAAATGACACTGGAGTAGAAGAAAACAAACATCTAACAATAGCAATAGATGCACAGGGAAACGAAAACATTCAGGAATGGCACTAAATGAAAAGACAGGTAACTGACAATATTCGGGAATGACACTGAATGAAAAGGCAAGTAAAAGTTTTGGTAGGCACCAAGTAAGTTGGATTTTGATCGCAAGGTAAGATGTTGAAAGCAACAGAACCTCAGGAAATGCATATGAACGCGAAGCACACTTCGAGCTATGAAAATATTTCTATGTATGATAAATGAATGATTTATGTATGCAATGCAGATGATAGGGACAACCAAGATACTCTTTTGTGAGGGAAGAATGGAACTCTGATTCCTCAACACAGGGAACACTGCCTACTCTGCTTGGAGAGAAGATGTTGAACATATCTCTGTCACATTTATGAATAGTATCAGGATGATGGTCTTTTGAGGAAAGATATCTCGAGGTTTCTTGAAAAAGATTGCCCCAGATTGATTGATTGATGAGGATAAAATGATCATGGCTTTAGTTTGACTGCTACAGGGGAAGAATGAACTGATCATGAATTCAATTCTTGAAATGATTGTTTTTAGAACAAACTGATCATGGCTTCAGTTGCTGGGGATGGACTGATCATGGCTTCAGTTCTTGAAATGTATGTTGAGAAGGCTAAACTTAGTATGGGTCTTGAAAGAGATCTCCTGGCTAACCAAATATGAGAATGACTTGCATTGAGCAACAAATCTTGAACAGGATCTAGAAGTAATGTGCCCCTGATAGGATCACTGACCAAGTTTCTCAATTGTTTGAAATTTCTTGATGAGGAAAGTTTCCCTACAAATAAGATCATTCAAACATGGTAATTTTAATGCAAAGCTCAATGCAATTTTGAAATCAAAAATCATTTTTGGAATGATATTATTGATGTAAATCAAATGAAACACTTGTCAAAACACGGCGGTTTAGACATTCAAAATGAAAGAGAAAGCAAAGGTATGACATCAAAACAAATGATTGGCAACAAACATAGGAGTCAATTTACGTAACCTTGTTGTAGTATGCTTTCAAAAGAAACCTGGCTTCAATTAGGTCTTTTGAAGGTTGTAACGTGGTCTAGTTCACTGTTTTCGAAACAAAGGATATAGGCTCAAAGTTTATTTGTTCCCAACCCATTCTTCGTGATGATCTCCAGTCCTATGCTCAGTTAATTCAACCTATGCATTCAATTTCCAAGTGATTTTGGAATTGCAACAGTGTTATGACGATGGCTCAAGAGATTTTTGAGATAGCAGTCACTCTTTCTTACAACATTTTGTTGTTTTTGATAAGGACCTCAGTCAACTTGTTTTGTCTTTGAGTATTTTGGTAACCTTTTGATTGATTTTTTTTTGTTATCCCTAACTTTTGCCTGAACTGTGTCATTTGAGCTCACAGTCAGCGGGATGCCCCAATTTTTGCCTAAGTCTCCTTCATAGTTTTTGACTTAGCGGGCTTTTGTTTTGATTTTTTTTAATTCTTTTTTTTTGAAAGGTAGTGACTGTCTGGCTTAATGATTACGGTGAACCATCATTGGCTTTTGATTTGGAAGACATCTTCGACACTTCTTTGATGTGTGTGAAGGAAAGCTTGTGATTGCAATGATTCTCTTGTGTCTAAACACACAGTCAAATTAACCGAGAATTACCCATCCCCAGGTTAAAATTGCGGGTTTTTTCGTATAGAAAGAAACTCCAATTTCTAGGCTCGAAGGGGTTGACAAAGGATTAACTTCCTTATTTCTCCAGTGTTTGGGAGTTGAAAAAATGCCTATACGTCCTCAGACAAGTTTCAATTGAAAGCATACAATCCAGTAATTTTAGGTATTTCGTTTTCATCATCCTCCCTCCAATCTTTGCATAAACAAGAATTTGATAAAGAAAGTGAACATGAGAGATATTTTTGTTTTGTGAAACAGAAAGCATAAAGATGCACACAGTGGATATAAATGAATTGAATCAAAACATTACAATGCTCATTTCATTGAAATTACCATGAAAGTACAAATAAAGTTTGAAAGAAAACAAACCATACAGTCAAAGAAAAGTGCAAGCAGAAAGAAACAAGGCCTAGTGACTAATCAACAACAAGGATGAGCTCTCTTGTCTGAAACACTGGCTTTAGGAGATGATCTGTCTGAACTGACTCAAACTTCACTTGGCGTGGTCTGGCAAAGGATTGTTGACAACATTGGAATTGTCATAAAAAAGGTCAGAATCTTTGAATTCACCAATTCTTGTACTCTAGCTTTCGTTGCATAGCAACCTTCCAAGTTATGGCCCGCCCCACCTCGATGGAACTCACAGTGAAGATCAGCCCTATAGCCGGCTAGGAGAGGATTTGGAGGAGGAGGTAGATCCCTCGTTGTAATCAAACCTTTTTTCACAAGACATGGATATAGCTCAGTGTAGGACATCGGGATAGGATCAAAGTTAACCCTATTGTGATTCTGATTTTGTCTAACAGCCTGACGAGGAGCTTGAACTGGTTGAGCATTGACAACAGGAGCAACTGCAGCTACATATTGTTGTTGCCTGTGACGAGGTTTCCCTTCAAATGAAATAGCATGGGTATCGCCATCCTTTTCTTTTGAAAATTCCCAGCATACGTTTTAGCACCATTAAAGGATTCAGCATTAGTAATCTTTCCTTTCTTGATACCTTCTTCTAGTCTTTCTCCAATAGTGACTAGGTCAGCAAAACCAGATGATACACTGCCTATCATCTTTTCCCCAAAGAGTGGCCTAAGAGTGTCCATGAACAATCCAGTCAATTCCTTTTCAGCTAATGGTGGCTCCACCTGAGCAGCTAACTCTCTCCAGCGCTGAGCGTACTCCTTAAAGGATTCTTTTTCTTTCTGAGACATGTTTTGTAGTTGACGTCGGTCAAGTGCCATGTCCAAATTGTACTTATATTGCTTTAAGAAAGCATCACCCAAGTCTTTCCAGCTTTGGATACGGTTCTTCTCAAGTCCCATATACCATTTCATTGAAGCTCCACTCAAGCTGTCTTAGAAATAGTGAATGAACAGTTTGTCATTTTTGGCATGAGCAGCCATCTTGCGGCAATACATCACCAAGTGGCTTCTGGGACAAGTGTGCCCCTTGTATTTATCAAAATCAGGAGTTTTGAATTTTGCAGGCATAACCAAGTCTGAAACCAAGCATATTTCCATTGCGGCAGCACTAAAGACATCACTTCCTTCCACGGCTCTTATCCTTTTGTCCAGAGTTTGCCATTACTGTCTGACTTCTTCAATGTATCCAGGTTCTCCCTGACTTTCAGATTGTGGACCAACAGCATGGTACACGAAAGGAGGATTCTCAGGAATAACTTGAGCAACAGAATGCATAACACGCTGAGGTTCAATGAACAATGGAGTCGAAGATACTGGCAGTACAGACAGGACAAACACATGAGTGGTTACAAAGGGTGGCGAGTAATTCAGAGGTAACCGAAATTCTGGCCAAGTAGAAGCTGGTTGTTGAGTCAGTGGATGGTCAACAGCAGCAGGTAAGATTTCAGAGATCACAGTCCTCTGATATGGTTCACCTCTAGCAATCAAAACTTGCATCATTTCTGTGAGTTTGGTCATGCCGGCCTTCAACTCATCAATTTCCATTCTGACTTTGGCGTTGTGTTGTTCTTGGTTTTCCATTCTCAATCTGACGACAGCTCTAGTTTCGTAGTTGTGTTGAGGAAACAGCTTGACGGTGAACAGATAATTGAAGAAGGAGATAGCTAGAATGAGTTTCTGGACACTGGGAAGAATGCATATGTATGCTCATGGATGCAAGAGTGCATGGATGTAACAACCACAAACAAGATCACTCAAAGCACACGGGTCCAAAGGTTCGAGTCACGAGCATGGAGTCAAGGTGAAGAAACTAACCCACAAAGGTATGTACTAAGGATATAACACCTGCCGAACAAGGTTCTAAAGAAGTTCCCAGAGTCCACAACCCATCTTTCGGATATTATCGATTTCCCAACTGCTTGGTAGTCAATAATATTCTCAAGAGAGTCTCGTCTGAGTGTGGTATCGCGTAACAACTGATTCAAGTCTACACCTGAATAGCCACCGCACCACATACTAATAAGGCCAAGATGGGTTAAGGGTTCTAAAGTCCTCAGCTTCGGGTCCTCGGATCAAGAAGCATAACGGGTTTGCCATTTCTGGTCTGCCATTACTACCTCTTGGGAGGAGTGCCTCAACTGAGTCCTCGAGAATGGTCTCCAGAGTCGACAGTTTTCCAGGTTACATTCCATCATCTACACCAATGCGCAGGATATAACATTACCAAAGAAAACCTCGTCTGGATATGGAGTTTTCGTGTATACTAAGTCTGGCCAAATGCCACACAAGTTACACTACTTTCTACCCTAGTCCTAGGTGTATACTCAAGCATGGGTATAAGACTTATCTCACCATACAGATCACCAAGCACCCTGACAGAACAACCAATAACAAATAAATCAGACAGAAAGCGATAAATAAATCAAAGTAGGCTAAACCCACTAGTTACGTTAAGGGAAGGTGTTAGCACCCAAAACGTCTATAGTACTCTATAGGAACCCTTTGAAATATTTACGCTTTTTGGTTTGAAAAGGTTGTTTGAAAAGAGATTGAGGAGATGAGAAGAGAAATATTTTTTAGATTTTTGTGTTTGGAGAGACTTATCGTCTCATGCCTACGTACCCACGAAGTGCAATGTAGGATCAAATCCTCGTAGTTCGTGGTACCAAGAATGAAATTTGTTTGTTTTGGTTTATTTTAAGTGTAAAGACAAGTCGTCATTTCCAAACGAATAATTCCGCTTAAAGAAATGACTCATGTCTAAACTTATGAAAAAGTTTTAAAAGAGAAAGTGCACTAGGGCACAAAAGGAGTTTGATGAGTTTGGTGTTTTTTAAAGTCTTTTGAGAAAAAGTGTCAATATGCTTATGTAGTTTAGCATTTGTTAAGAAATGAAAAGAAAAGGGTAAAATCACTTGACAAAGTCAAGGTTTGATTATGAAAAAGGTGATAGTTTGAAATCAAGAAGGTTTTGAAAAAGGGAGAAAGTTTTGAAAATTGAAGAATGGGTGCAGAAGAAGTGACTATCCTAAAGCATAAAGTAAAAGCTAAGGATAAGAATAGCCTAAACACACAAGCAAGCTCCATAGTCTTCAAACCATAATTCCAAAGCAAAGGGAGAAAGTCCTAGTTCTAAGTCTAAGGATCCAAGAATAGCATTGAAGTCCAAGGTCTAGGTGCAAAACTCGATGTTCATTGCAAAGGATAGTAACCATAGTCCAAGATTAGAAACACAAGTTTTTTAGAGGTTTTGGCCTTTATTAATGTTTTTGGTCCAAATGGACAAAGAGAAAAAGGCATAAGCATAAACATGTGTCCAAGTGGACAAAGGAAAAATTGCGGAAGCATAAACATGTGTCCAACGGACAAAAGAAAAATTGCGGAAGCATAAATATGATATGAAATGATAATAATGGAGCATAAAAGTAAAAGAGAGATAGGGAGCGAGAAGGAATCATCAACAAGATTAGTATAATAGTATTGTTAGTAAGTTAGTGATTAGAAGTTAAAGTAAGTGATCAATAATGATTGAATGATTGCACTTAGGTCAAGGTTAATGAGAACTCATTAGAGGATTGATAAGACCAAAGCCTCCTAACAACAAGTCTCATAAGTGTTGAACCAAAAGACAAATAATCAATAATCCTTGACCATTTTCCGATACGGGACATATGTTGGGCTGTGTTAAGCAATCGCCGAGTAATTTACGAAGTAATTACCCTACAATGAGGCCAGACAATAGATCTTTGTGCTAATGCATGCTAGATGAATGATATATAAATCGTCATCCGAAAGCAATACCGCACAAAAAGAAAAATAGGTAGCGATCTAGTCTTGATCAAGAATTCAACAAAGAAATTCTAAGATCCATAAGATTTTCATCGATCAAAAAGAAAAGAGATGAAGAAAAAAAATGAATCTAACAAGTTATGATCCATCAACAACCAACAATAAAGTCAAAATAGAAAAAAGAAATCAAATGAAAAGAAGAAAGAATTAAAATATTTTTTAAATGATTTTTTCAGGAAATTTTTTTAAACAAAATTCAAGTAAATAAAAAGGTCAAAAAGGTAAAAAAAAAAAAAAAGATTAAGACTAAAAAAAACTAGGCTTAATACCCTTTTTGATCCTCTAACTATAGGCCAGGGTCCAATTTGGTCCTCTTCCTTTTAAAAGTTTCAAATTGGTCCCATACGTTATTAAAATGGTCCACGTTGATCCAAACCGTTAAATAGATGCTAACGGTGTTAAAAATGATGATGTGGAATCTGATGTGTACTATGGAAATGTACACTCAGCATCCTTCTGTCTTCCTTCCCCAATTTGCTTCGCGATCTTTTATAAACCTAAACCTAGGTCAAAAATTTCCATCCCCAATCTGAAAGGATTCCATCTTTCTCAAATTGAAACGCAATTTGACCTCCAACATGAGTTCTGGGCGCGATTCTTCTTCTTCCTCAAGAACTGGGTTCGAGCAAGATGTGTACACAAATTTTGGGAAGGTTATTTGTGCTTGTGGAGACCGAGCTGTTCTTCGAAGAGCAAGAACACCCACTAACAATGGTAGGCTGTTTTGGGGCTGTAAACATTTTAAGGTAATGTTTTGTTTTCCTAACCTAGTATGAAATTCTTCTCTTCTTAATTCTGAACGCCAGTCTTTGTTGTACAGGGAATCACAAATTTTGGGTGTGACTACTTTGAATGGTTTTATGATGGTTCTAGTTCTAATGGTGAAATGGTAGAAAGCATCAGGAATATGCAATGGAAAGTAGAAATGCAATACAAAGAGATGGATGAAGTCAAAATAGAATTGGTTGAGGCAACAAAAATTGTGGAAGTTCTGAGGCTAGAGAATCTGTAGTTGGTTGATGGCTTGAAGAACACTAACAAATGGAAGATTGTATGGAAGGGCCTGTGTTACATACTGTTGTTTGTCTTAGTGGTTATCAAGTTATGAAAATTAGGTCTAGTTTTTGTTGATCTTATGTAGTTGAGATGTAGTTGAGTTGTATTTTGTTGGTCTGATGTACCAAGTTTATCATTAATGAAAAATGTTTAGTATACTTTGTTGGTCTGATGTTAGGGTTCTTGCCATAATTTTATTACAATTTGTTTCCTCAATTTGTTGCCTTAATTTGTTGCTTATCAGTTTGTGTTCCACATCTTCATAACAGGTTTTGAATCTTAATATGATAACATTTCATAACATGTATTGAACCATAAGTTGATAACAGTCATAACAGGTTTTGAACCTTAATTTGATAACATTAATTTGATAGCATTCATAACAAGTGTTGAACCTTAATTTGATAACATTCACAACATGTATTGAACCATAAGTTGATAACATTATATAAACCAGAATTACATATACCAGAAGTTGATAACAGAAGTTGATAGCATTATATAAACCAGAAGTTGACAGCATTACATAAACCAGAATTTGATAGCATTAAGTAGAGTTACACAAAATATCATTCAAAATGAACAGTTATGACAAAAGACAACATGACACAACACAACCTAAGCTACAGACTCTAAGAGGATTTCTATTGGATGTTCCTTTTAGTAGGAGTTGTTGCTTGAGTAGACTGTGGTGCCTGCCCTGATGCACTTGCTTGAGTAGTCTGTGGTGTCTGCTTACACGTGGATTTGTTATGGCCAATTTTTCTGCACCTTGTACACCTTATAACCATGCCAGACCTCTAGACTTCATTAAAGCAATTCCATGGACACATGGCAGACCTGTCAACCAAAAATTTCATAAATAGGAACATAAGAACCCTAGTTTTTGAAAGGGGAAAAAAACCCTAGACTAAAGATTACACATTGCATGCAGACTATAACATCAGAAACGAAATCGTTACTAACCTCGTTTGGATTTCGTCTTCTTTTTCCTCTTGAATGCTCCGTGTTCTTCCTCTTGAATGCTTCATGTTCTTCGTCTACTGCTTCGTGTTCTTCTTTTTGCTCTAACAGTGTGATGATTCGTCTTCTCCAAGCTGGGCTATGAATGTGAACGCTGAAGACTAAAAAGTAAACGCTTTATCAAGTCAACAATGCCACATCACCACTCAATATATTACACATCAGCCAGCTAAGGCCACGTATTCAACTTTTTTAGTCAAATTTTACCTTTTTTAACAGAATGGACAAACGTGGACCATTTTAATAACGTATGGGATCAATTTGGAACTTTTAAAAGGAAGAGGACCACAATGGACCCTGACCTATAGTTAGAGGACCAAAAAGGGTATTAAGCCAAAAAACTAATAGAAAATTAATTGAAATAAAAAAAGTTTAGAAGAAAATTAATTAAAAATAATAAAAAAAGTAGAGAGGGAGGTTACTTAGATGAAATGGAGGTGGTACAAATTAATTCTATACGGGCCAGGCCCAACATAAACACACAAATTCAAAATAAATAATAATAAAAAAAGGTTAGAAACTGCATCATCTTCTTCTCCATAGACGTGGCCGCGTGAAGTTTTCTTCCTCCATAGATAGTATTTTCGAGCGCAACCGAATCGGAGCAACGGGATTCAACTTTCACATGGTTATGATCGGAATCAAGTGTGCAGCTCGAATATATGTTCAATTCTGAGCGAAAATGACTTAGTATCTCGAATCTGAACCGTGATAACTCAACGAAAATTTTTCGATTACCTTCAATTCAAGGTGAGTAACGCTTCGATTCTTCTTTTCTCTTCTTCTGAGCTTGCTTCTGAAGTTGTTGTTTCTTTTAAAGTGTGTAAAATCAAATCTCAATGGATGTTGTTCGTGAGACGTTGAAGCCAATGTGAGATTGATGCAGATGTAAAAATGGTTGATGTTGTTATTGAAATGTATCAAAATTTGTAGGAATGAATTGAAGAACAAAAGGTGGAAAGAAAGAATATGTGAGGTTGTGAACTGAGAATTTGAAGTTTGAACTTGGGAAATTATTTTGACATGGTTTATTTGGCTATCAAGCTTGAGAAAATGAGTGAGGAGAGTGCTTTATTTATAGATGAAATGAGGTGAATTCTTGCAATTTGATTTGAAATTTTTGGTTGCCGTTTTCATTTAGCTTGCTGCGTTTTGATTTGTTTTGGTTTTGGAATGAAAAATGTTGTTGTTGTGTCGTTTCGCTCTTGACATCACGTGTTTTGCTTTTGGAATTGTTTGCTGCGTTTTGGACTTGTATGTGCAGCATTTTGCAACGTTTTGAAGCTTGCGTTTTGCGCATCATTCCATGTTGTTTTGATGTGTTTGCTTCAGTAATTATGTGTTGTAACTCGCAGCTCAGCTTGTTAGCTTGGAGTTATTGTTTTGCTTATAATCTCTTGGAAACGGCTTGTGCTCACGTGAAGTATCTTTGGATGGTAATAGCTCACATGCTTGTGTTTGGCTTGAGATTAAGCTTGGAATCATGCGCAAGTAGATGGTATATCGGCTTAAATTGTGTAGCTGGGCATGTAGTGTGGAGCCGTGTGAAGTAGCTTGGGGAAAGCTTAGGAAAATGATGTTTTAGTGCAAGGCTTGAATGTGAAGGCTTCATGAGGGCCTTATCACACTATTATTATTTTTTTTTTGCAACTAATATCATGGACTTTTGTAATGGGATTCTAGCACTTTTTTTCTTTGTAGATTTGTACATGGTTTGGACATGGAAATGGTTTTAGAATTGGTAATTGGAATTTTGGATTATTTATGAAATTTGTAATGTAGATTTGGAAAAAATGGTTCAATGAGGATAATTGGAATGAAAATTAAATGGAATTGGATAATGAAAAAAATTGGAAATATGGATATGGATAAATTGGATTTCTTGAAAAAATGGATAATGGTTTATGGATTTGAATAAAATGGATATTGGAAGTTGGATAGGTAAATGGATAACAAATCTTTATTTTTAGCCCAAAACCAATCTTGACTTTTTTCGCAAGCCTTTGATAAAATATACCACATAGCTAGCACTGAGCAAACCGCAACTGAAACAATGGCCATTTGAATATGTCACCCTCTGGATCTCTGATAATAAGTTCTGAATCAATTATCTGGGATGAGTACAGTTGAACATTATTAAACTGATGTACTCTGATCATGATGAACCTGGCTTTCTGAACCCAAACCTCACATGAACCACTGCTTGATAAATTGAAAAATATCAACACAAGACATTTTGACTTTGAACAGTCACTGCTTGAGAAATAAACCACTGGCGCAAATAACTCGCACTTGAAACAATTGCTTGATAGTTTGACCAAGATTAGATCAAACATCCATTTGAACTGGATCATAGCCGAACAACCACACTTGATTTGAAATTATGACTTGCTTGGACAAACCTGCAAAACCCTAAACACACAGAGAGAAGAACAGGCAAACTGCAGTATATTTTTGGTATTTTGGTTAGAGGTTAGTAAACACAGTCAAATATAAAACAGGTAAGAATAATATACATATGCTCAGGAGAAATACTGATTGTGATCTTGTTTGTGGTATAAGATGCAAATGAGATGTGCAAAATCTTAGGGGGAAAAATTAGTGTTCAACAGTAGGCACGAGATGCGATGTCTTGGCGAGCATACTTAGTGTATATACCCCTAGGTCTTTACCTTAACACTTTTCTTTTAGCGAGTAAACTTTAGCATAACACAAATACTAACAAGAGGTTCCTGCAAAGTACTACAGATACTTAGAATGCTAACACCTTCCCTAGGTATAACCAACCCCCGGACCTTAGATCTCTTTGCTGTGTTCCTACATAGCGCACTTAGGGTTTTTCGATCTTTACCTTTTCCTTTGGATAAATTAAAGCTCGGTGGTGAACTCAATGATCTGTGATTCAAGTTAATTAATAGCTTGATATCCGATTCTCACCGCGACACTGGTTTGAGCTCGTGTTTATTAGGTGCTCGGAATTCCTCTTGACGGAGCCCACAGTAACCTTATTAAAGCCCCCACCAGAGATGACCATGGCGGAGGGGAAGATTTCCCATGGGTTGTGCGCAACGAAGTAAGGAGGGACGTTGAGCCCCTCGGGGACGTAGAAGTCTTCAGGCCGCGAGATGCTCATGGCGACTTGAAGGCTGGTCTCTTCCGAGGAAGGAACCTCTTCCTCGACCTTCTTGGACTCCTGGGCGTCCTGCCGAGGAGCCTCCTTCTTCTTGGCAAATTGTTTCAGGTGCCCGTCCCTGATTAGTATCTCAATGGCATCCTTCAGATGAATGCAATCGTCGGTCATATGGCAGTGGCTCTTGTGGAACCGGCAATACTTTGACTTGCCAATATTCGGCTTGGACGATATCTGTTTAGGGAATCGGACCCCTGCTTTCTGGAACTCCAAGTTGGTGCACTCAGAGACGATCTTCTCCCGAGAGACGGTCAGAGGAGTGTATTCATGAAAATGGCCAGAAGGCCCTTTGTTGTTCCAGAACTTTTGTGGGCGGTCATCCCGTCTTCTCTCTCCCCGACGAGATGTCGAAGAGTCGTCGTGTTTGGAGGACCTGGAAATCTCTTGGTGCCTAGAGTCCCAAGCAGGGCTAGTAGCTTCTTTCTCCTTGTACTGGATGTCTCAATGCCAACCGCCTTGGAAATTTCGATTCGGGGATGGAGTCCTCGCTCGAGCAAGAACTTCTTCATGTCGTCGGTTGTGGAGACCTGGACAACTTCTTTGTTGAACCTTTCAATATAGGCTTGAAGAGGTTCATCTATCCCATGAATGATGGCCTAAAGGGAGGCTTCGGTCTTTGGGTGACAGCGAGAAGCCGTGAAGTTCCTGGAGAACATTCTCTCCAACTTCCTCCAAGATGTGATGGATTCGTCGGGGAGATTTTTGTGCCAAGTCATTGCTCCCCTCCTCAGCGTAGTTGGGAACAGTCTAAATTCTATGGTGCCCCGGACGCCATGGTAATCGAGCAATGCATTGTAATTCTCAATGTTGTCGTCAGGGTCTGTAGTGCCATTGTACGTGCCCAGGGATTGGGGTTTCTCCAACCCTTTAGGTAGGCGAATGGCCATGATTTCTTGGGACAACAGGCCACGGGGCCCGTCATCACTACTGCTTCTGGTGGATCGTGACGGGAAGCGGGTACCTCGTCTAAGGGTTGGATGACGATCCCGTCGGGGAGATGGAGTTCGTGCTCGGCCCTTGGATGTGGGCGGAGGCAAATGCTGAGGCTCTGCCCGCAGGTCGCTTCTGGTCCTCTTGGCCCCCGGGGAGTACTGGCTTCGAGGGGAGACATGATCGCGCTTCCTGATTACTAGAGATTTTGGCTTTTGTGGTGCCCGAAGGTCTCTTTCATGTCGGGGAGGAGGACTCCGAGACCTCCGGCGCTCTCTCTTCGGCGGAGGGGATCTTGGCCGGCTGGACTCTTCTAGGGCACCAATCCTCACGTTCTGCTGGAGGATTAGGAGGTTGGTCTTGTTGAGGGCCTCGAGTAGGGCTGCCCTGGCCGGGTCGGCATTGGGCGGAACTGGGACAGGTTGATGGTCCTGAGAGGGTTGGGCCTCAACGTGGTTAACTGGAATGGGGGAGGAAGACGCGGTGGCTCCATCTTTCTGACGACAGACGTCGCTCCCAAGAGAGGGGGTTGCTCTGTCAGCATCAGTCTTGCTGACAGGGAGGAAAGTAGAATAAAGAGCATCGTGGACATTGTCATGGCTGGCCATGATCGAAATCTTGGAAGAACTGTTTTGGTCTTGAGTTTACGAGGAAAGAAATACGGGGATAACAGAGCTTCCCACAGATGGCGCCACTGATCTTACCAGGTGATCAGAACCTAAAATGGGCCAGAGACTACATCTGCGATGCTGGGTGTGAAAGATGATGAGGGGGTGTACCTGCAAGGTACTCCGATGCTAAAGTAAGAATCGGGAGAAGAGAAGGAAAGTACAACGTATGTGTGTCTTAGGACGATTTAGAATACCTGACCCTCTCAAATGAGAGGGTTTTTATAGTGCCCCCAGCGCTTGGCCATTGGTCCCAATTTTCGGGGAGAGATACCCGCTCCCAAAGAATAGGTAACTTCCCAAAACTAACTATTTCCATGGGCAGAGGCGTAGTCGTGGGCACAGTCGTCGTGACTGTTTCTGGATGGTGAAACCGTGCGTGATGGGCAGGAATGTTGCGGAGGGGCAGCTGACCTAGGGGATCAGTCGGTCAGGTCTCCTTAACAGAGGGGCAGGAAGGTAAAATGTTTCCCTTCGCCCTCAACTGGCAGGACTTGGGCAATTGGGCCGTTCTGGGAGCAGAAGTGGATTGGGTCATGCCTAGCCATTGGACTAGCCCGGAACAACCGTTAACCAATCACCATTATGTATCCCGCTACATCAGACTATAATTTTTAAGTTAATGGTATAACTGAGTGATGAATTGCTATTGGATGATAATGTAAAACGAGTGCATACCCATTAAATTCTTTATGAAACAAATTCATATAAATATTAATAATAGTAATAATAATAATAATAATAATAATAATAATAATAATAATAATATATGTTTAGAACACTTGTTAGAATATTAAACATATGAAATTTATACCGATAATTATATTTTAGAAAAATTGAATTTTTTACCCAAATACCCCTAATTTTGGAAAAAATTCCCAAAATAACCCATGTTTCAAAAAAATTCCCAAACTGCCCCCATTAGGGTTTTGGTTTAAACTGTGTCGCCATTGGAATTGGCGACTTCCCTATAAGGCTATAACCTTGTCGCCAATTGAATTGGAGACAGCATTCCAAGTCGCCAGTGCAATTGGCGACATAGAGTAATGGTAAAAGAGAGTCGCCAATTGAAGTGGAGACTCCCTAGAAACTGAATTTTTTCACTATAAATAGGGGTGTTAAGCTCAGTTTGTTCCACATCTCTTCTCACAACTTTGTTTTACTCAGAAGATGTATCATCGTCGTTGGACAAAAGTTATTTTTTTGCAAGACAAGCCACCGATCGACATGATGTTTTGGAACATACAAGGTATCAATCAACTTAAGAGAGAGCTGAATCGGTGGTTGGAGGGAGACATTGGGGAAGGGGAGAAAATCCGAAGTATCGAGAGACATGATCGGCTACGTGGATGGGTTTGTGTGAAGACTGACAAAGATGCGAGGGAAGTCATGTTTGGACCGAATGAAATTAAGTTGATTCTTGTATTCTGTTAGGAATGTGTTAAGTTGTTTGTGTTGTTTGTTGTTAACACTGTTGTTTGTTGTTACAGTTGTTTGTGTTAGTGTTATTTGTTGTTAAAATTATTGTAACAAAGAGAAATTCATTAATGAAAATATTTGGTTACAACAAACGAAAAGATAAGCTAAATTATGATGCAGATGTTCCTCTAACATTGGGACAATGTTTTTTGTTGTGGTCGGGCTGACGACAGATACTGCATAGTCGTATCATTTTATCAGCGATATCCATTTCGCTTCTTATATGGTTGCTGTTTGGGCGCCCTTTTTTCTTTCTTCTCATTTCATCATTGTGCCAAACTATTTCACCTTGGTACGGAGGCCAATAATCCTCCATTGGTAGCACTGCGAAGCCTTCGCTGTATACATTCATAACATTAACCACCTTGTAAACATCAGGTAGATAGCCATAAGCATCTTGACGAACATATGCGCATGCTGCAATGGCATGTGAGCAAGGTACACGGAGGGCCTGGAACCTGCCACAATCACACCAACCTCTGTTTAGCCTGACAGCTTACGATAAATTGGGTCTCCCCTCGTTAAAATCCATTGTTTCTTGTACACTGAATGATTGTCTATATCGGTCAAAGATTGTAACTGTATGTGTGTTGGCTTTGATAGCATCATCCTTCATCAATTTCATAACGCTCTCACTGTATACTTGACCAGACGCTAACACTGCACTCCATCTTTCGCCTCTTGTTGCAAAAAGTGATGCCAACCTATAATAGGTTGATCTCACCAAAGCAGTGATTAGAAGGTTTCTTATTCCTTTGAATACCCCATTCATGGACTCCACAAGGTTTGTTGTCATGTGACCCCATCGACAGCCACCATCAAAAGATCTTGTCCACCTTTCTAGTGGAATGTTATCCAACCAGCTTCCGGCATCTGCATTTGACATCCTTATTTCGTTAAGGTATTATTTTTTGGTCTGTCTAATTATTTTATTTCTAAATCTATAATTACGCAGGAAGTTTCTAGATTTCGGTCTCGTTCCCATGAATATGTTGCACCCGGCGAACTAATACAACCGTATATTGATTTCTCCGGTTTCGGACATGTAAGTAAAATCATGTCTTATTCGGTAGATGCAAAGTTTATACTAGCTTTGCAAGAAAAGTGGCGCTCGGAGACACACACCTTCTTTTTTCCAACCGGTGAATGTACCGTGACCCTAGAAGATGTGTGCATGTTACTCGGTTTACGTATCGATGGTAAGGCAGTCAATGGAAGTACAAACCTTGACCCATCAATTTGTGAGGAGCTTTTGGGTGCCGACTTGCTAGATGCTGCATCGAGAGGCCAAAGTCTCTTCCTCTCGCAACTAAAAGCTTGGTACGCCGGTTTTACTTTAACTGAAGAGTCTATAGAAGAAAGGAAACCTTCTCAACATCCTTATGGCTTTCAAACACCATTTCAACCTTTCATCAACGAATCCTTCACACCAATGTCTCCCTTCAATCGGCCTGCCCGCACACCAATCACCCCCTCAAACTACCCTGGCATGGGTCGCACACTCAGTTTCAGTCCCCCAAGACTTCACGGGAATGCAAGACATCCTAAGGGAACCATCTCGGACTGTTCTTGAGACTTCGACTCCTCAAACACCCAGCGTGAATCAACAACAAGGGGAACAAGGGGGCCGAGTACAATGAGTGCAACGAGTGAGGGTCCCTAAGGGATGTGGAACTGGTGGCCGGTTGAATGCACCCGGTCACGAACATTAATTAATGTAATATTTTATTAAATTAATGAAAATTTAATGTCATTGTGCAAACAAAATCAACGTAAACTAAAAAAAAACAACACACACCCTGTCTCCACATCATTTGGCGACTGGGTTATAGCCTTACACTATGTCGCCAATTGCACTGGCGACTTGGAATGCTGTCTCCAGTTCAATTGGCGACAAGATTATAGCCTTATAGGGAAGTCGCCAATTCCAATGGCGACACAGTTCAATCCAAAACCCTAATGGAAGTAGTTTGGGATTTTTTTTAAACATGGGTTATTTTGGGAATTTTTTCCAAAATTATGGGTATTTGGGTAAAAAATTCAGAAAAATTAGTTTTTTCAAGATATAATTATTATTTGTGTCCAAAAAAGATACTACTAGTAATCAATCAATCTTCATGATGCGTTGACTTTGAGGATACTGAAACTCCGAGAGCACAGTTGTATTATATCTAATGGATGGGCAAGCTTCATTTTACTAGGACGTGTTCCTAAGCTTCAGAGGTGATTATACACGTTTTTACCGGAAATTTCCACAGCATAGTCACACAATTCGCAATTTTCTCCGATACTTGGTAAGAATTCCGGTAAACGGTACACAACTCTTAAAAAATTTGACACGTAAGAGGTATACATAGTCGATACGTTATTTGAGTTTGTGGTACGTTATTTGAATTCGTAATACGATTCTAAAGTATTAATCTGCACGTTGTAAATAAAAAATTATTATGTGAAAAAAATGAATGATATAACAATAAAAATCACTTGAGTTATACATGAAAATTAACAAGAATGATACTGAGATGGTGGTTTTAAAACTAAACAAATGCCCCCCACATCATTCGGAAATAATATGTTAAGAGAAAAAATTAATTTATAAATAGAGCAATGTATTATGGCCATAATGTAAAGCGTCAACGTGCTTGCTTAGTAAATAGTGTTTGCATACGCGCGTGGGGAAATCTATACATATAATTAATTAGTTCAAATTTTTAAGCATGTGGGGCTATGATATGCTTTGTTTAGGCACATAGAGCCATGGTTTTCTTCGGTTCATTGTTTTAAGTGAATTCAGGAAGAATTTCAACGAACCAGTTCGTAAAAGTACCGCGAACAGGTACTCAAGAACCAATTCACGGTTCCCTAGTTAAGAGTTTGTTAGGAGTTAGTTGCTTAATTAATTGGTGCAACTGAACTCTATAAATAGGATAATTATGCACACAATTCATTATCTTTTATCATAACGACTCATTATGTGTTATCTTTTCCGTGAAACTTCCAAATTTTTCTTCACTCATTGACCAAAAAGAGCATAATGAAATGTCAATAATGTTGGAACAAGACACCACAAGTTTGGTGATCAATGGTGGAGAAACTTTGGATGTGAAGAGTGAAATAGGAGAATTGTGTATGAGAGAGAGAGAGAGAGAGAGAGAGAGAGAGAGAGAGAGAGAGAGAGAGAGAGAGAGAGAGAGAGAGAGAGAGAGAGAGAGAGAGAGAGAGAGAATTGAGGGTGACTATAGCACCCCGAAATTTGCTCTAACTTTTATCAACCTTTTTCTGGCCTTTGCATCGCGTTCATCTGCATATCCATTAGGTCATAACTCATTCATTCATTTGCATTTGGGCTCCTGAGGCGTGGGATCATGGTTTCTTATAGTCTGTGCGAATTGGTTACTATTCATCAACTGAAGATGGTGGTCGGGATTCATGGTAAAGGCATCGTGACATGAGATCCAGTTGTGGATTTGTATTATGGTAAAGGCATTGTTGTCCTCTTAGTTGATTATTGTTGGTTGCTTGTAATACAAGTTAATATTTGAGCCTGAGGATTGAAGTTGGCATGGATTCATTAGAGAGAAGTTTCATCCAAGAGATTTCATAAGTTCAATTGGATTAAAGGTTTTAAGGCGGTTGGATGTTTTAAAGGGTTTTCGTCTTGGCACCCAAACTCATCATTTCTCCACCATTCTAATTCAAATTCAAGTAGACATCCATTTTTCCACTCATCATCCAAATTTCAAATATCCAGTTCAATATCCAAAGTTAATCCATAACCATTTTGATATCCATTCTAAACCCATTCCCTATCCAAGTTTTGATCCACCTATCTATTTGGATAACCACTTTCTTTCTAACCCATTTATCCACTTTTCAATCCATATCCACATTTTCCAATAACCAAACTCATTTTATCCGTTATATCATCCATATTCAATTTTTAATCCATTTTACCAATATTCCGAAACCATTTATTACCTACTTTTAATTCAAGATCCAATTTTATCCTAAAATTAGTTTTGGTCCAAATAAGTTTTACATAAAACCAATTTCCAATTTTTGACCTTATTTTCCAAACATAATCCAAAATTCCAAATCCAAATCTAAGTGTCCATCTCGCAACCCGTATTCAAGTTCATTGTTAGTAGAAGTTCTCAAAGATCAGAAAAATGCATTGGAGAATTCAGTTGTTAAGACTGTAATTGAGAGGCTGCCAAAATGGCTCATGCGCATACATTTCTAAACCATTTCTTCCATGGCAGTTTACACAACAGTTTCAATATATCCTGTACCAAAAATTCCAAAAAGGAAAAACACCAATTCATAACAGAAATTCCAGAAAATACATAGCAGTAACCATTTTCTCTCACAATCACACACCAGAAACTTCAAAAAAAATCCAATAACAGTTACACACTTCTAACCTCTCCTAACAGAGAACAACCAGAAAATCGTTACATCGAGAATCTCCTAACAATTCACTAACTAACTTCTAACCGATTCTAACCAACTCCACCAATTCTAATTTTCTAACCTCTAACAGTTCAGTTCACATCAATAATTACCAGAAAATCAATAACCGGAAAGGGAGAGCTAACTGAAAAAAAAAAACAGAATCCAACTGATAAACTCTAACAAAAATTTCTTGGAGCTCCCTCTCTCGTTTCTTCTCTTTTCAATCTTCATCAACTGAAAAACCTTCAACTCTCCCACACTTCAACACCTTTTTTTCTCGATCCGTCTTCAACCTCGAACCAAAAAGCCTTCATTAATTCATCTTCAACCTCTAATCTTCATCATCTGCAGAAACGAAAAACTTCTAAAAAAAACTCTCTGCAACTCTCTTTCAACAACCCGCAGCAACGTCTCTGCAAAACAAGAACACAAAGCAACGTATCAACAATAATAACTCAGTGATTCACTTCCAAAGAAATCAAGAACATAACGAACACCACAAAATCTCCATCAACTCGTACTACATCAAGAAATCGCAACACCAATAACAGTCGAGTGCAGTATCAGAAAAGAAGAGGAAGAGATCATTCGCATCAATAATTACCGATCGCAATTGCAAGACTCACAAGAACACGCATCAACACAATGATTCAAAGTTCCAGAAACAACAACAACACTTTCAGAATCGAAGAAGAAGAAGAACGCGGAATAAGAAAAAAGAGCGGTATCAATACCTTTAATTGTTTCGTCGCAGAGGTACGTAATCTCGATCCAAACCTTGTAGCTGCGGCCTTGGATTTAGAAATCCATTGTGGTTTAATTTTATGCTCCGAATTTGAAATTGTTTGATCGTGATTTCTATACGCACTCGATCCCATCGCTTGGTTGAATATCTGAGAAAACTAGTGTCGGATTTGGAAAGCGGTGAGAATTTGAGTGCGGGTTGATGTAGCGATTTTTTTGGGTTTGAGGAGGTCGGCCGGAGGAGGACGGCGGCGGCCACCGCGCGCCACCGCCTTCTCTGGCAAGAATTTTTATTCCGGCGAGGTTTTTTTGAGAGAGAGAGAGAGATAGAGAGCATTGAGGAGAGAAGTAAGATTGAAGTTTCACGTTGTGGTGAGTGTGTGTCCTCCACCGTTGCTTTTATTAAGTTGGAAACAAGGAGATAAGGTTTGTGGTGGTGGTCCACTCCGGCGATGACACTTGTCGCCATCCGGTAGGACCACCTTGTTACCCAACATGCATTCATTCCCATAGTTTTATCACGCACCCTACGATCATCACCCTTGGATTGATCCATCATCCATCAACCCTCAGATCGTACAGCCAGGATCTAATCTCTATAATCAAAGGTTGACTAAAGGAACACGTAGACCACCAGGCCTTTAGGCGCCCTGGGCCTGGTATATTTCGCTATTTGCACCTCCCTGTGCGGCCCATAGGGTAATTTTGAACTAGGAAACTTACTGATTGCACCCCCTGCTTCTTTGGTAATTGCTTTTATTATTTTTTGATAATAGTTTAAAAACCTATTTTCTAAAAATGGTTTCGTGCCTCGGAAAATTCCAATAAAATTCATGTATATTCGTGGAGGTGTTAATTAATTTTTGGATATTTTTAATTTCATTTGGGGGCTGTTTGATATTTTTCGTGGATTTTGGAAAGGAATGTGTTCATTTTGGTATGTCTTGTGATGTAGGTCATAGAATGTGATCCTCCCTTGACAATTTGGACTTAAATTTTGGTGTACATTTAGGCATTTGAGTGTTTAACATCATGATGATTGATTGGTGCATTGTACTTGAGTTTTGGGATACTTTTGAAGTTAATCTTTTGAGCCTTAATTTGTATGATCATCATTGACATTTGTGCTACGTTTGCAATTATTTGAGGGATTTTGGTGCATGATATGAACCCTATCTTTTGTATGTGATTACCTTCTGGACTTGGAATGACTTGGTTGATTACCTATAATTTTCAAAGGCATTTTGCTATTCTTCACAAATTTTCCAATGTGAACATATTATGTGTAAGCATGCATAGAGATAGGTTATGTTTAGGACTTGTATGAGGGCACTTTGAGCCAAATTTGAATATGAGTTTTAGCAAATTATTAAGTGTATTTTGATGCATAATTGAGACATGCTTGAGTATTGCATTTGATCATTTCACATGCCTTAAATGATGCTTACTTCGTGTGTACGAAACTCGAACGATGCTTCCACTTTGCCTACGTCTTTGACACCAATTAAATGTATAATGGCATGATTGTTTTTGGGATTCAATTAGGACTTTTTATAGGTCATTTTCCTCTAGTTTATGAGCTCTTACATTTCCTTACCATGTCATTTCATTTGCCTTACTTGAGTGACAATTTTACATACTTGCACGAGAAGTTTAAATGTGATTTTGCTCATGGAATGAATTGACTTTAGAGAGAGAGTTTAATGCAAACCTTTGTGACACTTTGAGATTGGTTTTAAGCATGCGTATAAGGTGTTTCACTTCTGACCTTGGTCCATTTTCACGTTTTAATTCAATTCATCTAACTTGTAATGGCTTTCTTTTGTAGTTTACAATTGACTTTAAGGTAGACTTTAGCTTTTGCTATAGTTTGTAATTGTTTAATTTCTTTTGGTCCATTAACTTGGATAGGGTTTAACCAAAGGTGTTTACCAACTAAGGCCTTGTTCCTTTGGTTGTTTCATTGTTGCTTTTTCCTTGTGATTTCTAACTCATTTGTTGATTTGTGCAAGGTGCTTCAAGGAAATCTCCAGGAATGACGTAGTTTGCTTACTTTGTAAATGCACATTTCTAACATGTTTGTTCATTACCATTAACAGGCACTTACGTTGTTTTTGCTTGCGTTGATATTGGTATCCGATCGGTATTACTTCTCTTCTCTTTTACTAATCCCGCATTTTTTCTTTTGATGCCATGAGAAGTAGGATTGGGAGTCTGTGCCACTTGGCCGACAATGCTGGAAGTCCTCAAAGGAGGCTCTATTTGTGATTGTTTACTATCATGCCTAAGACCTCCATAGAGGCATCCCATTCCCATATCCCCCTGTAAGACCTCCAAGAAGGCAATTGACGAAAGGTAGGGTTCGCAATCGACACCCGCTATTCTAGTTGAGTCGTTCTTAGCTCTCATTGCATGATCGAAGCTTTGAACATCACCTACTCCTGTTATCGAGTTGGTCAAGTGGAATGAGGGTTTAGCAATCAAACCCCCACGCCTTGTCTATAGCTCGCATTAACCAATGTTGATGCTTATGTGATCTAATTCACATCTTCCCCTTTCTTACTCTGCTCTCCATGGTTCTCGATACCGTTGGGTGAGTACCCTTATTTCCCATAGCAAGCTTGTTTGCCTCGATTGATATGACCCCTTGGCTAAAGCTCCCCCATTTCCTACTTTGATTATGTGACATTATTGTTGACTGACACTGTTTACTCTTTCGTTGCTTTTAGTTCATTTTGTGATTGATTTATCCTGTGTTTACTTGTCCGATGACGTGATCCCCTTAGGATTCCTAGCTCCACTTAATTTTTGATTAAGTCAGAGGTAGGAGAGTCATTAGGATAGCAATCAATGCATGCTAACGTTAGGATAAAATTTCCTTTCTCATCCTCCACCTTAGGACCAATATTGCATGCTGACTTGTAGGACCGAGTTTCCTCTTAGACTATCTGTGTGACCTTCGTGAGTCTCGACTCTTTTCTCTCGCACCCATGCGATCGAGATCCTGTTTCCTGTTTATCCGTAGTAGCATGAACTACGGATGCTCTGATTCCTCTTTCTCTTCAGATTAAGGATACGTAGGCACGAGATGCGATATCTTGGCGAGCACACTAACAACTAACTTTCATTTTCTCTTACACCTTTGAGTCTTCTCTTCTCATCTCATAACCTTTCTAAAACACTTAATAAAGGTTAACGTGTATTGCGCATGAGCCATATATATGGGAAGTGACATATGGGGGATCTCCCTTATTTCTTCTAGAGTACTTAGTGTACGTCCTGTTGGGGACGATACGCGACGTATTCGTTCCTATGTTGTAGACTTGGGTGCAATGCAAGTTGCAAACTAACTTCAATCCACTTCTTGTCTAAAAACACAAAACAAACTCAAACCTTTTTATCCTTCGGGATCGTTAAGTTTCAAATCTTTTTTTTTCAAAAAAGAGCACGTTATTTTCCATTTTGTCGCAAACAGGCATCGACCCTAACTACCGGACGCGAACTTAACGTCGCTCATAAAAAAACACCGACCTTGTTAGGTCGAACTACGACTGCTCTGATTTCCTCTCTTTGGTTAGATTAAGGATACGTAGGCACGAGACGGCGATGTCTTGGCGAGCAACCTCCCCCCTTAGTTTGTGTTCGAACTACGTTGACTCTGACTTTCCCGTTGCACGAGGGAATACGTAGGCATAGGACGAGCGATGCCCTATCGAGTCACTTCCTTATCTTCTCTTCTTCGTTTCTTCGTTCTTTTCCATTCCCGTTCCTTTTCCTTTCCAGTAGCAGTGGAGCTCCAGATGACGACACCCTTTGATCGAGACAACAAGCGTGGATCCCATCGAGTACAATGGATGCGTGGGGGTGCTAATACCTTCCCCTCGCGTAACCGACTCCCTTACCCGTTTCTCTTGGTCGCGAGACCAGACTTTTCCTTTCCCTCAGGTTTACGCAGTGTTTCCTTTCCCTCTGTTGGGATAAATACACATTACTGGCGACTCTGTTTCCGCGCCACTTTCGCGTTTGTACCTGGATGAAAATCTCAGGAGCGACAGCTGGCTACTCTACTGGGGATAATTGACCTCTTGCTAGTCCATCCCTAAGCGAGTCAATCCTAGCGCTTGTTTGTTTTCGATTTTAGGGTGTTTATATGTTTACTTTACTCGCTTTATTTATGGCATTGTTGCATATTTACTGTTTTATTGCATTTACATGCTTTTCATTTACTATTGTCATATATTATACTGTGCTGGACTGTGCTGGATTTTTCTGTTTGGTGGGTAGGGTGTTCTGAGAGATAAGCCCACTTCCCAGGCTTGAGCATACACATAGGATTTAGAGTGGATAGTCGATCGCTTGCATGGTGTTATCACGTTAAGTCTTCGTGAGATCCATAGCTAGACGAGGCCCATATAGGTGGTATCTGATACTGCATGTTATGCAGGCCATTAGATATCCCTGTATGAGCTGTCGACTCTGGTGACCATTCCCGAGGACTCAGTAGAGGCACTCCTCCCGAGAACGATAATGGCAGACCAGAAATGGCAAACCCATTACGTTTCTCGATCCGAGGACCCGAAGCTGGGAACTTGCATAGGATTACCTTATTTTTAGGGAAATCAATGGACGACCTCTTTGTTTGGCGATAGTATTGTACCCCGAGGGATGAATGTACTATTGCTTCACAAATTGAGAATCCGACACTGAGGAACCTTGGTTTTAGTACCCACATGTGAGAATGGGCGGGTGTTTGCAGGTGACTTAGACCTCCCACATACCTGATATTCTGGTTCTTTTGGTTCATATTATTATGTTCAGATGGTTATTATTCACAGTTCAGCACTATCCACAAATACACAAATGTCACTATCTGCACAGTCCAGCACCGACACCGACACTCTGATCCCATGCCTTTGCATTGTATTTTCATATCCTAACATACATGTTTTTTCATTTCCAGGGCAATATTATACCTTCGATTCCAGTCAAGGGTTTCTTTTCTGATGGATGTTGAGAGAAAGAAAAAGAATGCCATCACCTACAAATTTCTGAAGCCAGCTTTGGGTTCTATCAGCAGTTTGAAGGCTATGGCTAGCTCAGAAGTGTTGGAAGCATTCAGAGAAAAGTACGGGCGGATTTTGTCATTTGTTTGCAACCTCAGCCAGTATGAATGGGTGGGCCTTCACACATTAATGCAATTCTAAGATCCTTCTCTACGGTGCTTTGTGTTTCAGGATTATGTCTTGGTCCCGACTTTGGAAGAATATTCGAATATCTTGGGGATCTCCATTAAGGAAGAGGTACCATTTTTCAGTTCGAAGACAGATCCAGATTTTGAGGTCGTGGCTACTGCTCTTTATTTGAGCAAGTCGACGGTGGAGGCAAACATCACCAAAAAAGGAGAATTTCGAGGGTACCCTCTGACGTACTTGACCAAGATTGCTCAGAAAGCCGCTAAAAACAAAGAGTGGAAGGTTTTATGTGTTGTGTTAGCTCTTTGCGTATACGGCATTATTTTGTTCCCAAATGTGCCAGAATTTGTTGACATGGACGCCATCAAAATATTCACCACTCAAAATCCAATACCCACTCTATTGGGTGACCTTTATCATTCAGTCCATAATCGGAATGAAAAAAGAAGATGGGGATATGTCAACTGTTGTGCACCTTTATTTTACAAATGGTTTTCGCATCGGTTACTGCGTAAAGGGGCATTTGTGGATACCAAGGGTTCAGTGGAATGGCATTATAGACTTATGGGTTTGTCTGCCAAAGATATCATCTAGATAGATCAGGGGTTACTTGGTGGGGATATTATTCATAGCTGTGGTGGATTCCCCAATGTCCCGTTAATAAGGAGGAAGGGAGGCATCAATTATAATCCCTCTCTGGCCATCAGACAATTCGGTTATGCTCTGGAAAATCCCCCTACCGAGAGGAGTGTGGAAGAGTCCTTGTATTTTCAAGTAGGCGACGATCAAGTGATAGCCCGAAGAGCTTCGGAAGCCTGGAATAACATCCAAAGAAGGGGCAAAGGGGTTCTTGGAAAACCTAACAACCGAACTTATCCTCCTTATGAGAACTGGATAAGGAAGATGGTTTTAGATTTCTACTTACCTTTCGATCCTGTACCTCCTTTGTATCCTTAAGTTGTGGAAGAAAGGACCACTGTTCCCATTGAAGAATTCAACAAGTTGCAAACCATGTTGAAAAGCCTCCGGGTAGAGAACTCTTATCTGAGCAGCCATCTATAGGATGCTCTGCATACCAACAAAGAACTGGAATGGAAGACTCAAGATACATTGAAGATTTTGGCAGATAAAGAAAAAGACTTTGCTGACAAAGCCCGGCATTTCCAAAAGGTAAATATGGCTGCTCAAACCTCTGCTCAAGCTCACAGGCAGACCAAACAATCCTTGGCTCAAGCAAAGGCCAGGCTCAACAAACTTCTGCAAGCATGGGACGAAGTTAGAATTAAGAATGCAGAACTGCGGGAGCAATTAAAGACCAAAGACGATGAACTTCAGAAAGCACATGAACAACGAAGAAAGCATTGTGAAGACTTCGGTAAAAGCCAAGAGCAGTTGAAGAGTGCTAGAAATGAGGTGAAAGCTTCCAAGAACGAACTTGAAGATGCCATGGCAGAGATGGGGGCACTCAAAATAAAAGCTGGTGTGAAAAGGCTTAGGGAATGGTGATTGACAATACCAAATCTTGATGCACATGGATTCATTGGCTGATGCTCTGAAGAAGAGGGATATTTTGATCAAAGAAATGATTGAAAGGCCGGGCCATCAGCGCACCAGAATACTCTTTGAAGAAATCAAGCATTCCAGTGAGAAGCTGAAAGATTTGGAGTTGAATGACTGACAGTTCCCTCCCTTTTTGTTTCTCATGCACCTTTTATTGATGTACCATCAGGCTTCTTGATGGAGCCACTCTTTGATGTATTTCCCATTTACGAACTTGTTAAAGAATGCTTCAGCATGTATCAACTTTCTGTTAAATGGAAATGAACGGTTTATTCAGAGATGATTCCTTGGCAGTATTCTATTCACAAGCACATTATCACAACACATCTCTTCTCAACAAATTTTTTCTCAACAATATATGGCTATTACTCAGTTTCTAGTGATCGAGACTGGAATCAGAGTGTAAAATGCCTTGGGAATGAAAAACATGGCATATGCATACATTCATACATATCATTTTGCATAACAGGTACTCGTCCCAGGTCTTTCTAATCTTTATTTTGTTGCAGACAGGATAGCTAACCAGCAGATTCATCAGTATTCTACCAGACTCAAACAAAAGATAGCCATGGAACAACTCCGTGCAGAAGTGACTGAAATGAAGATCCAGATGAGGCAGTTTTGGGAAGATATGCATGCCATGTCTCAAGGCCAGAAACTGCTAAGAAAGGAAGTCAACCAGATGAGGACTCAGATGGGCCTAGTCATGGAAATCTTGAATAAGGTGTTAAATAAGGAAAACAATCATGTGCTCGCTTCCACAGCAGAGGTCCTTACTCCTCCCATCTCTTTGGGGTTTGCTCTACATCATGGATTGCCTCGTGAATCCCCTCCACAAAGTGAAATCTCAGAGCTTTCTCATCAGCAATCACTTCCTGCTCCCCAAGAGGATCCTAAGCCAGAGAGGCCTAAGAGGAAGTTTGATCCCATTCTGATACCGTATGCGCAGTTGCTTTCTTATTTGCTCGAGCTCAAACTGGTTGAACGTGTTAGTTTGGGACCTCTTTCAACAAAGAATCCTTTGGGACCTAATGCTAATGCTAGATGTGAGCTCCACTCTGGGGCACCTATTCACAATGTTGAGAATTGTACAAGGTTCAAGCATAAAGTCCAAGAGCTCCTTGATTCAGAGGCAATCAAGTTTACATCAGTTGGCACTGGTAAACAAGGTGATTTTACTCCCATTATTGCAAATGAATTAGGGACTCCCTCCTTTTCCAAAGGATCCACCTCGCGTCAGGGATCTCTTCCACAACCTTATATTGTAGAAGCTCTACGTCAGCAACCCTTGTTTGGGCCTCGTGTGGAAAGGAAAATACAGGAGCAGATTGGGCGCCCAAATTAGCATCAGCAACAGAAGCAACTCAGACCAAGAAGGCCCAAGAGGATATTTAATCTTATTCCTATTCCTTACAGTCAGTTGTTTGCTCGTTTGCTCAAAAGCTCTCTGATTCAGTTGAGGAATACCATGCCAGTGCCATACCCTATTCCTCCAGACTATGACATGAATGCTAGTTGTGAGTTCCATTCAGGAACGTTCGGGCACACACTTGATAACTGTAATGTGTTCCAGCACAAGGTGCAAGATTTGATTGACTCAAAGGTCATCACCCCAGATGGTACCCCCACAAGGTGAAGCTTCTTTATCAGAGTGAGCACTCGAGGCTGCGAAGACATCATCAGAAGCAATAAGTCCAGACGGAGTCAAACCTCCTCAACAATGGCAATCTTCGGATTCTTTACTGCATTTTCATATGTAGCTCTCATTTGTTTGTTTAAACACTGTCTGCATGTAAAAACTTGTTTGTGTGTTGAATGATACTTTTAATGCAATGAATGTGTTGTTCTTGAAGTATTTTGCTTTTATGCACTCATATCATGTTTATATACACTGCAATACCAACTTTCTTGCTTAGACTCTTTGAGGGAGGATGACGAAGTAAGAATGCAAACTTCGAATGGTATACTTTCGGATAAAACCCTGTTGAGGATGTACATGCATTGTTTCGAATCCCTAAACACTGGAGATATAAGGGAGATAGACCCTCGTTACCCCCTTTGAGCCTTGGAGTAGGAGTTTCTTTTTGAAAACGAAAAAACCTTCAATCTTAACCTGGGGCAGGGTAGGTGTCAGTTAATCTGACCGAGCGTTCAAATTTCGAAAGGAATGTGCATCTGAGGATCCATTACCTTCAAGAGGTTAAAAGATGTGAAACCACAATGGTTATCCATCAGTGATCAATGAGTGAGGCAGTCATAACCCTTTCAAGCAAGTCAGACAAAACGGTGTCACATGATTTGTTTAAAAAAAAAAAGAAGAATCAAAAGAAAAAGAAAAAGGAAAAAAGTCCGTTATGTCGACACTTGAAAACAAGCGACTTAGGAAAAAGTTTGGGCATCCCGCTGGACTTCAAAATTGAAAACTCAAAAGAGTCAGTCCAGGAAAAAATTAGGGATCAAAAAGCAAAAGAATGAAAAGCGAAAAGGATTACAAAAGAAAATCCTCAAACAAGAACAAATTCGTGTGATTACAGACACAAAAGACAAAAAGGGGTGACTGTTGCTCTAAAACCTCATCAGGTCTCAAACCATCAGTGCATGGATTCCTTAAAGATCATGAAACCTTTTGAGAGATGAGCGCTTGTGTCGGATTAGCTGAATGTAGAACTAGAGAACATCACGAAGAGTGGGTGGGCACCAATAAACTTTGAGCCTTAAATCCTTTTTTCTCAAAACCGTGAACCAGACCACGTTACAACCCTTAAAAGTCTTAATTGAAGCAGGGTATATTCCGAAAGTGCACTTCAGCGAGATAGCGTTCCTGACTCCTATGAGTTATGCTAATAAGATTTTTACTAGTATTTCATGTGCGTATTGTTTTCCATTCAAAAAATCAATGTCGTATCCCAGCTAGTGATTCGTTCACAAAGCTTTGCGACTAATTTTTAAAAAACTTCAAGGTTAACATGTTTGTTGCATTAGAATTGTCATTCTCACAATAAACATTTTCTGCTTGCATGTGTTTGACATCAAAAAAGCTTATATGATGAACATCAGTTGAGAAGCTCGATCACGCCAAGTTGAGATGGTGAAAACACCGAAGGACAGTCATGTCAAAGGGTGTGTGGGCAAGAGACTGTGCGCAGACTGGGGGTTCCCAGTCAATGGTGATAAGATGCAGCCAATCTGGAGCAGTCACATTGAAAAGTCTCCCTAAAGCATCCAAACAGGGGCAATTAGGTCGATTTGACAAATCTCTGTAAGACCAGTCAGGGGAAAAGTTTCTTCAAGACTTGGGGCAGGCTACCTCTAGAGCGTGATAAGTTGTCCATTCCTGAAGACGGTTAATTGAAAACACCTCTTCAAAGTTCAAAATACTGGGGCAGAGTATTTTCAAGTCATTACAAATCCCTTCGAGGTAATTTACTTCATGGATTATGAAGTCTGGGGCAGTTATGTCGAGATCTAATAAATCTCTCCAAGAGTTTGAAGACCCTGGGGCAGTGTGAACGTCCGATCTTCTATAAAATCCTCTTGAGATGATTTCTTCCATCAGGCCCTGTGGTCTGGGGCAAATGGAAAGTTCAAGGGACCGTTGGTCGGGTATGGAGACCAGTATGTAGTTGATCAGCAGAGGCGTGAGGCACCCAGTATTGTTCCTCCCCAGTAGAGCTACTCTCCTCAGCATTGAAATTTCATCCTCCTCAGCTGGTTATTACTTTCCCCAGCCAGAGTACAGAGGATTATTTCCCCAGCTAGAGTTGTGATTGATTACTCTCTCAGCAAGCAGTCAGAAGTTGATGTTGTTGCATCCCCAGCAGGAGACTTATGGAATACCTTCCTTCTTTGGACAAAGATATTATTTCCCCACAGAGTCTGAACACCCATTCTCCTCAGCCAGACAGGAAATGTTTTTCTCATCAGCAACGGTATGATCTGATCTCCAACAGATGAGTAAGCTTGATGTTATCCTCTAGCAGAGTTGATGTCGTCAACCACCGTTCCCCAAGCAGATTTATTGGTAGTGGTTGGTATTCCCCAGCATGTGAAGGTACAGATTTCTCCCAGCAGCAGGTTAAGTTCCCCAAGCAGGTTCGGAATTATTGACTTGTCCCCCCAAGCAGAGTTTGGTGGTGATCTTCATAGTGATTTGTTCAACAGCGGTTGATATCCCCAGCAAGTTTAAGTCCAATTGTTATTGGCATATTTCAGATCCAGGTTTTGGGTTCTGTCTTCGGTAGAAGTCATTGGTAATCCCCAGCAGAGAGAAATTCTCTTTGGGTTCCACTTCAATAATCGTTTTATCCATCTCCAACAGAGTGGAAGTTCTCTCGGAGTTTTCATCTCTAGCAGAGTTTGTGATCAGGAAGTCGTTCAGTGAAATCTTCCTCAGCAGGATCTTTTAATTCAGAGGACAATTTAGTTTGTCATCCCCGTGGGGTTGCCTTCGTCTTCAGCATTTATTTTGCTGAGACTTTTCTTTTGCATTGCATAAGCATTCTTGTATGGCATCCTCCTAAACGCATAGCATTTCCATTTCGTATGGATCATTACGCCATAGAAAAATTCAAACATATGCATTCGAAGCATAAGCCAGGTTTGATATCCGTTACCAGTTTTTTCCCCCAGCAAAAAGAGATATAATTCAGAAGATGTTGTTTAACATTAAATTGCAACCAATGGATTCGTCCTTCTTAATGTTGTTCCTTCCTATACTCCCCTACAGAGTTGTCTGTTTAGATTTCTCTTTTCCCCAGCGGAGTCATATTTGTAGATCTGTTGATTCTACTTATCTTGGGTTTGAAAGTCTACCTTCGGCTTAGTCTTTCTTTTCGAGTTCGTCTTCGACCGTTCTCGCATTACCTTTCTTTGAAAGTCCACCTTCGGCTTGGTCTTTCTTTTCGAGTTTGCCTTCGGCTGTCCTTGTATTATGTTCTTTGAGAGTCTACCTTCGGCTTACTCTTTCTTCGAAAGTCCACCTCCGGCTTAGTCTTTCTTTTCGAGTCCACCTTCGGCTTGGTCTCGTATTGTTGGGTTTGAAAGTCCACCTTCGGCTTGGCCTTTCTTTTCGAGTTCGCCTTCGGTCGTCCTCGTATCCTTTGCTTGAGAGTCTACCTTCGGCTTAGTCTTTCTTCGAAAGTCCACCTCCGACTTGGTCTTTCTTTTCGAGTCCACCTTCGGCTTGGTCTCATATTGTTGGGTTTGAAAGTCCACCTTCGGCTTGGCCTTTCTTTTCGAGTTCGCCTTCGGTCGTCCTCGTATCCTTTTTTTGAGAGTCTACCTTCGGCTTAGTCTTTCTTCGAAAGTCCACCTCCGGCTTGGTCTTTCTTTTCGAGTCCACCTTTGGCTTGGCCTCGTATTGTTCTTTGAAAGTTCACCTCCGGCTTGGTCTTTCTTTTCGAGTCCACCTTTGGCTTGGTCTCGTATTGTTCTTTGAAAGTCCACCTTCGGCATTGGCCTTTCTTTTCGAGTTCGCCTTCGGCTGTCCTCGTATCTTTTGTTTGAAAGTCTACCTTCGGCATAGTCTTTCTTTGAAAGTCCACCTTCGGCTCGGTCTTTCTTTTCGAGTCCACCTTCGGCTTGGTCTCGTATTGTTGGGTTTGAAAGTCCACCTTCGGCTTGGCCTTTCTTTTCGAGTTCGCCTTCGGTCGTCCTCGTATCCTTTGCTTGAAAGTCTACCTTCGGCACAGTCTTTCTTTGAAGTCCACCTTCGGCTCGGTCTTTCTTTTCGAGTCCACCTTCGGCTTGGTCTCGTATTGTTGGGTTCGAAAGTCCATCTTCGGGTTGGCCTTTCTTTTTGAGTTCAACTTCGTCCATCCTCGTATTATGTTCTTTGAGAGTCTACCTTCCGGTTAGTCTTTCTTCGAAAGTCCACTTCCGGCTTGGTCTTTCTTTTTGAGTCCACCTTTGGCTTGGTCTCGTATTGTTCTTTGAAAGTCCACCTCCGGCTTGGTCTTTCTTTTCGAGTCCACCTTTGGCTTGTTCTCGTATTTTTCTTTGAAAGTCCACCTTCGGCATTGGCCTTTCTTTTCGAGTTCGCCTTCGGCCGTCCTCGTATCTTTTGTTTGAAAGTCTACCTTCGACATAGTCTTTCTTTGAAATTTCACCTTCGGCTCGGTATTTCTTTTCGAGTCCATCTTCGGCTTGGTCTCGTATTGTTGGGTTTGAAAGTCCACCTTCGGCTTGGCCTTTCTTTTCGAGTTCGCCTTCGGTCGTCCTCGTATCCTTTGCTTGAGAGTCTACCTTCGGCTTAGTCTTTCTTCGAAAGTCCACCTCTGGCTTGGTCTTTCTTTACGAGTCCACCTTCGGTTTGGTCTCATATAGTCTTTCTTTGAAAGTCCACCTTTGGCTTGGCCTTTCTTTTCGAGTTCGCCTTCGGTCGTCCTCGTATCCTTTGTTTGAGAGTCTACCTTCGGCTTAGTCTTTCTTCGAAAGTCCACCTCCGGCTTGGTCTTTCTTTTCGAGTCCACCTTCGATTTGGTCTCATATTGTTGGGTTTGAAAGTCCACCTTCGGCTTGTCCTTTCTTTTCGAGTTCGCCTTCGTCCGTCCTCGTATCTTTTGTTTGAAAGCCTACCTTCGGCATAGTCTTTCTTTGAATGTCCACCTTCGGTCGGTCTTTCATTTTTGAGTTCTCCTTCGGCCGTACTCGTATCCTTTCGTTGATTAGCCCGCCTTCGGTCGGTCTTGTCTTCCTCCCCAGCATAGTCCGCCTTCGGCCGGTCTACCTTTGTTTGAAATTCCTTCTTCGGCAGGTATTTCTTTTCGAGTTCGCCTTTTGCCGTCCTCGTGCTGTTCTGTTTGTTATTCCACCTTCGGCTGGTATTTCTTTTCGAGTTTTCCTTCGGCCGTCCTCATATTGTTTTGTTTGTTATTCCGCCTTCGGCTGGTTTACATTTTCGAGTTCGCCTTCGGCCGTCCTCGTGTTGTTCTGTTTGTTAGCCCGCCTTCGGCAGGTCTACCTTTGTTTGAAATTCCTTCTTCGGTTGGTATTTCTTTTCGAGTTCGCCTTCAGCCGTCCTCGTACTGTTGTTGCTTGTTAGCTTGCCTTCGGCCGGTCTACCTTTGTTTGAAAGTCTACCTTCGAGTTCGCCTTCGGCCGACCTCGTGTTATTGTTGGTTGTTAGCCCGCCTTCGACCGGTCTACCTTTTCGAGTTCACCTTCGGCCGTCCTCATATTATCTTGTCCCCCCGCAGAATCCGCCTTTGGCCGGTCTACCTTTTCGAGTTCGCCTTCGGCCGTTCTCGTAATCACTATATTTCATTACCCCCACAGGTTGCAAATTTCGTGGTTCATTTTGTATTCAATCACCTTCTACCTTAAATATCTGAAAGTTGTTGCTATCATCCTTTCAGGTCTAAGTTGATTGAATAGGGGCAGCTGTAGCACCCCAAAATTTGCCCTAACTTTTATCAACCTTTTTCTGGCTTTTGCATCGCGCTCATCTGCATATCCATTAGGTCATAACTCATTCATTCATTTGCATTGGGCTCCAGAGGCATGGGATCATGGTTTCTTATAGTCTGTGCGAATTGGTTAATATTCCTCAACTAAAGATGGTGGTCGGGATTCATGGCAAAGGCATCGTGACATGAGATCCAGTTGTGGATTTGTATTATGGTCAAGGCATTGTTGTCCTCTTAGTTGATTATTGTTGGTTGCTTGTAATACAAGTTAATATTTGGGCCCGAGGATTGAAGTTGGCATGGATTCATTAGAGAGAAGTTTCATCCAAGAGATTTCATAAGTTCAATTGGATTAAAGGTTTTAAGGCGGTTGGATGTTTTAAAGGGTTTTCGTCTTGGCACCCAAACTCATCATTTCTCCATCATTCTAATTCAAATTCAAGTAGACATCCATTTTTCCACTCATCATCCAAATTCCAAATATCCAGTTCAATATCCAAAGTTAATCCATAACCATTTTGACCATTTTGATATCTATTCTAAACCTATTCCCTATCCAAGTTTTGATCCACCTATCTATTTAGATAACCACTTTCTTTTTAACCACTTTATCCACTTTTCAATCCATATCCACATTTTCCACTAACCAAACTCATTTTATCCGTTATATCATCCATATTCAATTTTTAATCCATTTTACCAATATTCCAAAACCATTTATTACCCACATTTAATTCAAGATCCAATTTTATCCTAAAATCAGTTTTGGTCCAAATAAGTTTTAAATAAAACCAACTTCCAATTTTTGACCTTATTTTCTAAACATAATCCAAAATTCCAAATCCAAATCAAGTGTCCATCTCGCAACCCGTACTCAAGTTCATTGTTAGTAGAAATTCTCAAAGACCAGAAAAAAGCATTGGACAATTCAGTTGTTAAGACTGTAATTGAGAGGCTACCAAAATGGCTCATGCGCATACATTTCTAAACCATTTTTTCCATGGCAGTTTACACAACAGTTTCAATATATCCTATACCAGAAATTCCAAAAAGGAAAAACACCAATTCATAACAGAAATTCCAGAAAATACATAGCAGTAACCATTTTCTCTCACAATCACACACCAAAAAATTCAGAAAAATTCCAATAACAGTTACACACTTCTAACCTCTCCTAACAGAGAACAACCAGAAAATCGTTACATCAAGAATCTCCTAACAATTCACTAACTAACTTCTAACCGATTCTAACCAACTCCACAAATCCTAATTTCCTAACCTCTAACAGTTCAGTTCACATCAATAATTACCAGAAAATCAATAACCGGAAAGGGAGAGCTAACTGAAGAAAAAAACAGAATCCAACTGATAAACTCTAACAGAAATTTCTAGGAGCTCCCTCTCTCGTTTCTTCTCTTTTCAATCTTCATCAACTGAAAACCCTTCAACTCTCCCATACTTCAACACCTTTTTTTCTCGATCCGTCTTCAACCTCGAACCAAAAAGCCTTCATTAATTCATCTTCAACCTCTAATCTTTATCATCTGCAGAAACGAAAAACTTCTAAAAAAACTCTATGCAACTCTCTTTCAACAACCTGCAGCAACGTCTCTGCAAAACAAGAACACAGAGCAACGTATCAACAATAATAACTCAGTGATTCACTTCCAAAGAAATTAAGAACATAACGAACACCACAAAATCTCCATCAACTCGTACTACATCAAGAAATCGCAACACCAATAACAACCGAGTGCAGTATCAGAAAAGAAGAGCAAGAGATCATTCGCATCAACAATTACCGATCGTAATTTTAAGACTCACAAGAACATGCATCAACACAACGATTCAAAATTCCAGAAACAACAACAACACTTTCAAAATCAAAGAAGAAGAAGAACACAGAAGAAGAAAAAAGAGCGGGATCAATACCTTTAATTGTTTCGTCGCAGAGGTACGTAATCTCGATCTAAACCTTGTAGTTGCGGCCTTGGATTTAGAAATCCATTGTGGTTTAATTTTATGCTTTGAATTTGAAATTGTTTGATCGTGATTTCTATACGCACTCGATCCCATCGCTTGGTTGAATATCTGAGAAAACTAGTGCCGGAGTTGGAAAGGGGAGAGAATTTGAGTGGGGGTTGATGTAGCGATTTTTTTGGGTTTGAGGAGGACGGCGGCGGCCACCGCGCTTCACCGCCTTATCCGGCGAGAATTTTTATTCCGGCGAGGTTTTTTGAGAGAGAGAGAGAGAGAGAGATAGAGAGCATTGAGGAGAGAAGTGAGATTGAAGTTTCACGTTGTGGTGAGTGTGTGTCCTCCACCGTTGCTTTTATTAAGTTGGAAACAAGGAGATAAGGTTTGTGGTGGTGGTCCACTCCGGCGATGACACTTGTCGCCGTCCGGTAGGACCACCTTGTTACCCAACATGCGTGCATTCCATAGTTTTATCACGCACCCTACGATCATCACCCTTGGATTAATCCATCATCCATCAACCCTCAGATCGTACAACAAGGATCTAATCTCTATAATCAAAGGTTGACTGAAGGAACATGTAGAGCACCAGGCCTCTAGGCACCCTGGGCCTGATATATTTCGCTATTTGCACTTTCCTGTGCAGCCCATAGGGTAATTTTGAACTAGGAAACTTACTGACTGCACCCCCTACTTCTTTGGCAATTGCTTTTATTATTTTTTTATAACAGTTTCGAAACCGATTTTCTAAAAATAGCTTAGCGCCTCAGAAAATTTCAATAAAATTCATGTATATTCTTAGAGGTGTTATTTAATTTTTGGATATTTTTAATTCCATTTTGGGGGCTGTTTGATATTTTTCTTGGATTTTGGAAAGGAATGTGTTCATTTTGTTATGTCTTGTGATGTAGGTCATAGAATGTGATCCTCCCTTGACAATTTGGACTTAAATTTTGGTGTACATTTAGGAATTTAAGTGTTTAACATCATGATGATTGATTGGTGCATTGTACTTGAGTTTTGGGATACTTTTGAAGTTAATCTTTTGAGCCTTAATTCGTATGATCATCATTGACATTTGTGCTACGTTTGCAATTATTTGAGGGATTTTGGTGCATGATATGAACCCTATCTTTTGTATATGATTACCTTATGGACTTGGAATGACTTGGTTGATTATCCATAATTTTCAAAGGCATTTTGCTATTCTTCACAAATTTTCTAATGTGAACATATTATGTGTAAGCATGCATAGAGATAGGTTATGTTTAGGACTTGTATGAGGGCACTTTGAGCCAAATTTGAATATGAGTTTTAGCACATTATTAAGTGTATTTTGATGCATAATTGAGACATGCTTGAGTATTGCATTTGATCATTTCACATGCCTTAAATGATGCTTACTTTGTGTGTACAAAACTCGAACGATGCTTCCACTTTGCCTACGTCTTTGACACCAATTAAATGTATAATGGCATGATTGTTTTTGGGATTCAATTAGGACTTTTTATAGGTCATTTTCCTCTAGTTTATGAGCTCTTACATTGCCTTACCATGTCATTTCATTTTCCTTACTTGAGTGACAATTTTACATACTTGCACGAGAAGTTTAAATGTGATTTTGCTCATGGAATGAATTGACTTTGGCGAGAGAGTTTAATGAAAACCTTTGTGACACTTTGAGATTGGTTTTAAGCATGCGTATAAGGTGTTTCACTTCTGACCTTGGTCCATTTTCACGTTTTAATTCAATTCATCTAACTTGTAATGGCTTTCTTTTGTAGTTTACAATTGACTTTAAGGTAGACTTTAGCTTTTGCTATAGTTTGTAATTGTTTAATTTCTTTTGGTCCATTAACCTGGATAGGGTTTAACCAAAGGTGTTTACCAACTAAGGCCTTGTTCCTTTGGTTGTTTCATTGTTGCTTTTTCCTTGTGATTTCTAACTCATTTGTTGATTTGTGCAAGGTGCTTCAAGGAAATCTCCAGGAATGACGTAGTTTGCTTACTTTGTAAATGCTCATTTCTAACATGTTTGTTCATTAACACTAACAGGCACTTACGTTGTTTTTGCTTGCTTTGATACGGATTGGTATCCGGTCGGTATTACTTCTCTTCTCTTTTACTAATCCCGCATTTTTTCTTTTGATGCCATGAGAAGTAGGATTGGGAGTCCGTGCCACTTGGCCGGCAATGCTGGAAGTCCTCAAAGGAGGCTCTGTTTGTGATTGTTTACTATCATGCCTAAGACCTCCATAGAGGCATCCCATTCCCACATCCCCCTGTAAGACCTCCAAGAAGGCAATTGACGGAAGGTAGGGTTGGCAATCGACCCCCGTTATTCTAGTTGATTCGTTCTTAGCTCTCATTGCATGATCGAAGCTTTGAACATCACCTGCTCCTGTTATCGAGTCGGTCAAGTGGAATGAGGGTTTAGCAATCAAACCCCCACCCCTTGTCTATAGCTCGCATTAACCAATGCTGATGCTTATGTGATCTGATTCACATCTTCCCCTTTCTTACTCTGCTCTCCATGGTTCTCGATACCGTTGGGTGAGTACCCCTATTTCCCATAGCTAGCTTGTTTGCCTCGGTTGATATGACCCATTGGCTAAAGCCCCCCCTTTCGTACTTTGATTATGTGACATTTTTGTTGACTGACACTGTTTACTCTTTCGTTGCTTTTAGTTCATTTTGTGATTGATTTATCTTGTGTTTACTTGTCCGATGACATGATCCCCTTAGGATTCCTAGCTCCACTTAATTTTTGATTAAGTCGGAGGTAGGAGAGTCATTAGGATAGCAATCAATGCATGTTAACGTTAGGATAAAATTTCCTTTCTCATCCTCCACCTTAGGACCATCATTGCATGCTGACTTGTAGGACCGAGTTTCCTCTTAGACTATCTGTGTGACTTTCGTGAGTCCCGACTCTTTTCTCTCGCACCCATGCGATCGAGATCCTATTTCCCGTTTATCCGTAGTAGCGTGAACTACAGATACTCTGATTCATCTTTCTCTTTAGATTGAGGATACGTAGGCACGAGATGCGATATCTCGGCGAACACACTAACAACTAACTTTCGTTTTCTCTTACACCTTTGAGTCTTCTCTTCTCATCTCATAACCTTTCTAAAACACTTAATAAAGGTTAACGTGTATTGCGCATGAGCCTTATATATGGGAAGTGACGTATGGGGGATCTCCCTTCATTCTTCTAGAGTACTTAGTGTACGTCCTGTTGGGGACGATACGCAACGTATTCGTTCCTATGTTGTAGACTTGGGTGCAATGCAAGTTGCAAACTAACTTCAATCCACTTCTTGTCTAAAAAAACACAAAGCAAACTCAAACCTTTTTATCCTTCGGGATCGTTAAGTTTCAAACCTTTTTTTTCAGAAAAGAGCACGTTATTTTCTGTTTTATCGCAAACAGACATCGACCCTAACTGCCGGACGCGAACTTAACGTCGCTCATTAAAAAACACCGACCATGTTAGGTCGAACTACGACTGCTCTGATTTCCTCTCTTTGGTTAGATTGAGGATACGTAGGCACGAGACGACGATGTCTTGGCGAGCAACCTCCCCCCTTAGTTCGTGTCTGAACTACGTTGACTCTGACTTTCCCGTTACATGAAGGAATACGTAGGCATAGGACGAGCGATGTCCTATCGAGTCACTTCCTTATCTTTTCTTCTTTGTTTCTTCGTTATTTTCCGTTCCCGTTCCTTTTCCTTTCCAGTAGCAGTGAAGCTCTAGATGATGACACCCTTTGATCGAGACAACAAGCGTGGATACCATCGAGTACGATGGACGCGTGGGGGTGCTAATACCTTCCCCTCGCGTAACCGACTCCCTTACTCGTTTCTCTTGGTCGCGAGACCAGGCTTTTCCATTCCCTCAGGTTTACGCAGTGTTTCCTTTCCCTCTCTTGGGATAAATACACATTGTTGGCGACTCTGTTTCCGCGCCACTTTCGCGTTTGTACCTGGATGAAAATCCCGGGAGCGACAGTGACAAGTTATGATTGCAATATCTTAGGATAAGAATGAATATTATACATTTATACATGAGTTATAACATGATTGGAAAACAAAATGACCAAGTAAAATAACAGAAAAGTACAAAAATTGTGCTTGTAAGCAGTTACACCTTACATGAACAAATTAAATTCTTTCAGCGGTAACCGGTTAATACATTTGTGTAACAGGTTACAGCAACTAAAACAACTCTTTTCTGCTCTCGTGTTAACCGGTTATAGCACTTGAATTACTTGAAAAGCTTCAACACGCCACCTTAATTCAAGTGTTGTAAGTCTACCATGCTTATGCTCATATTCAACCTCTTGAAAATATCATTTGCGGCTCCCTTAGTCAATAAATTAGCCACTTGGTCCTCACTTTTACAATATCCCAATTGTAACCTTCCTTCACTAACAAGTTCTCTCAAGTAGTGAAAACTCATCTCAATATGCTTTCTCCTCCCATATACAATTGGGTTCTTAGCAAGATTAATCGTGCAAACGTTGTCAACTAAGAGTGTGACAGCCTCACCCTCACTGCCCCTCAGCTCCTCCAATAGATTCATAAGCCACACGACTTGGCACGAAAATAACGAAGCGACAATGTACTCGGCCTCACAAGATCAGAGTGCAACTTCTGGTTCCTTCTTCGAACACCATAAGATTGGTGTCACACCGAACATAAAGATGTATCCAGTTGTAGAATTTCGATCGTATTTATCTCCGCACCAACTAGAATCTATAAAATCAAGCAAATTACATTTTCCGCCTGTATCCGTTGTGGGAAAGAGAATTCTGCATCCAACAAAACCTTTGACGTATCGTAGGATCCTCTTGACTGCTACCAAGTGAGACAGCTTCGGTATCCACGAGAATCTACTCACAATACCGACACTAAACACCAAGTCCGGTCGCGTATTGCACAAGTAACGCAAGGATCCAATCAACCTCCTATATTGAGTTGGTCTACATCTTGCTCATCCTCATTCTTAAACAACTGCAGCCTTGGTTCATCTGAAGAAATGAAAGCATTGCAACGCTCTATTTCAAACTTCTTCAATATCTTAAGATCATGTCTTCTTTGGTGCATGAGCAGTACCCTTTTGGACTTGTGTAACTTAATACCGAGGAAGTATGTTATGAGACCAAGGTCAATCATCTCAAACTCTTTCATAAGTTCACTCTTGAACTTTTAAATGCACTTTTTGTTGCTTCCTGTGATCAATAAGTCGTCTATATATAGACAAAGGATAATTACTCCTTCACTCGTATCCATCTTCACATACACTCCATGCTCGGATACACATTTCTTGAAGCCAACATCCTTTAGGACACCATCAACTCTTTTATTCTAAGCTCTGAGAGCTTGCTTCAAACCATATAGCGCTTTCTTCAACTTGTAGAACTTCAGCTCTTGGTCTTTCACAACAAACCCAGGGGATTGTCCTACATATATATATCCTCTTCAAGCGGTCTGTTTAAAAATGCATATTTGACAATGATTTGATTGACATGCCAATTGTGGTCATTTGCTATACCAATAACAAGCCTAATGGTTTCAATCCTAACAACCATTGCAAATACCTCTTCAAAGTCTGTGCCTTCTCTTTGCGAAAATCCCTTAGCCACCAATCGAGCCTTATGCTTTATTATCTCACCATTGGGATTTTCCTTTACTTTGAACACCCACTTCACACCAATTGGCTTCTTTACTTTTGATAGATCAACTAACTCCCAAGTATTGTTCTTCTCAATGGATTCCAGCTCCTCCTTCATAGCATAAATCCACTTTGGATCACTTAAGGCCTCTTCCATATTAACAGGTTCTTATTCGTGCATACGTGCAAAATGGACGAAATCACCATCATCATTGACTTCATTGTCTCGGAACAACTCACAACCTTGGAGTCTCTGAGGCAAACCCCTTTGCCTTGTTGACCTTCTAAAATTTTCTTCGTTTCAGGCTTTGACGACAGGCTGTTCTAGTCTTCCACTTTCTTTAGAATTGGAAATTTCAAAGTTGTAACCAGTTATAGCTTTCTGGTAATCGGTTACCGCCTGCATGTAACCGGTTAACATCAACTGGTAATCGGTTACACCCTGCTGCACTTGCTTCAATTCATCGATTACAACATCCCTACTGATCACGATCCTCTTGTTTACAACATCAAACTATTTGTAACCATAGGTAAAGTGATATCCAAAAAGTATCATCACTTCTCCCTTATCATGCAACTTCTTTCTAAGTTGGCCTGGAACATGTCGGTATGCAACGGAACCAAAGACTCTCAAATGGTTTAGATTCGGCTTGAATCCCAACCATGCTTCCTCTGATGTTACATTCTCAAGCTTCTCTGTAGGGCTCCTATTCAACAAATAGGCAGTTGTGGATACCGCTTCTCCCCATAAATCTTTCGGCAAGTTCTTCCCCTTCAGCATTCTTCTCACCATGTTCATGATCGATCGATTCTTTCTTTAGGCTACACCATTTTGTTGTAGTGTATAGGGTGGTACTACCTCATGTACAGTCCCTTCTTTATCACAAAAACTCTCAAAGTAATTTGAGACATATTCGCCTCCACCATCCATTTTGAGCACTTTGAGCTTGTGAACACTTTGCCTCCCAACCACGGACTTGAACTTCTTGAACACTTTAAATACCTCATCCTTTCTTTTGATTAGGTATGTCCATAGCTTTCTACTATAATCGTCGATAAATATGACAAAATATCTATTGCCACCAATAGAATCTACTTGCATCGGCCCACACACATCTGAATACACCACCTCAAGGTGATTCTTGATTCTCCAGTCTGCATCCTTGCTGAATTTCCTTTTATGTTGCTTTGCTTGCACACATTCTTCACAAATTTCATTTGGTATGTTGATCGATGGCAGTCCCGTTACTGTTCCGTTCCTTTCCATGTCTTTGAGATCTCTAAAGTTGAGATGCCTAAGACAATAGTACCACAACCACTCTTCATGATTTGCTACAGTAGCAAGACATCTATTCTCCATAGGCGCTTTAAGAACCAAAACTCCCCTTGCATCCATAACACGCAATCAATTGTTTTCCATGTGAATCTTGTAACCCTTCTTAAGTAATTGGCCAATACTTAGAAGGTTACATTTGATTCCCGAAATATACAAGACATCTTTGATCAAGGAATGTCCACCATCCCTCCTCATGATCAAAACATCACCGATCCCATCGGCCATTAGAGTGGTGTCATCCATGAAGTTTACTTTATTCTTCATGGCATGATTGATTTTGACAAACCAATCATTTCTTCTTGTCATATGAGTTAAACAACCCGAGCCCAAATACCACTCCACACTGCATTGAACTCCTCTTCATGCAATTGGTTAATCATATTATTCAACCAGCCATAGCTCAATTTTTCAGAATTCTTTGAGTTACTGCAGCTGCTGTTCCGCAGTTATTTCCTGTTGCAATCCCCTTCCATGATCATGGGCAATAGTGTATTCTCTTCATCAAACTCTTGTCTTGCAACCTTGGCTTCATCCCCTTGAGATTCCTTCTTGTTCAAGTTGCACTCTTTTTCAAAATGACCAAATATTTGACACTTGTAGCACTGCTCCTTGCTCTTGTCAAACCTCTTTTCTTCACCTCTAAAGTTGTCTTGACCACCATTTTTGTTGCAACTGCTCTCACCCCTTTGACAAGTCAAATTCTTTGAATTTTGGGTCTCCTTTCCACCAAAATTATGAAAAATTCCCTTTGCTCTTCATGGGCCATTTTCATTATGATCTCTTGTCCTTCTCATTGAAATGAGCCGTATTTGCCTTATCATTATTTCTCTCCTCCATCCTTTGCTCATGAGCCTCAAGAGAGCTTTGAAGCCCCTCTTTATTCATCGTTGCAAGATTCTTCGATTCCTTAATCGCCAAAACCGCATTGTCAATCTTGGTGTTAAATAACGTAATATTTTAGCGACAACTTACTCCTCCGTAACAACTTCTCTATATGCCTACACTTGATTCACCAATCGAGTGATTCTTGTTATGAAATTGTTGATTGTCTTCTTCTTCTCCGTTTGAATCAATTCGAGCTGACGCTTGTTGATTGTCTTCTTCGACGATTCATAATCACCAACTTTCTCAAAATTGTCGTCATCAACACATCGATGGAAAAAAAACAACTCCTTAAAATCTTTCTTCTTTTATTCCTTATGCCTTGCTTGCCGTGCCTCTATTGCATCTTGGGCAAGAGGAGTAACATCATTTTTTATCACTTCAAGAATATCTTGGTAACCAAACAATGCCTTCATTTGCTTGCGCAATTTGTCGTAATTCTTCGCATCAAGGATATGTAGGTTTGTTGGGATTCTTTCATTGGAGACATAATTCATGTTGCACACTAGGTGTTTGTGGATCAAAGCTAGACCCTTGATGCCAAATGTTGGAACAAGACACCATAAGTTTGGTGATCAATGGTGGAGAAACTTTGGATGTGGAGAGTGAAAGAGGAGAATTGAGAGAGAGAGAGAGAGAGAGAGAGAGAGAGAGAGAAAGAGAGAGAGAGGGTGAAAAGTTATGATTACAATAGCTTAGGATGAGAATGCATCCTATACATTTATACATGAGTTACAATATGATTGGGAAACAAAATGATCAAGTAATATAACAAAAAAGTACAAAAATCGTGCTTGTAACCGGTTACACCTGACTTGAACAAATTAATTTCTTTCAGCGGTAACCGGTTAACACATTTGTGTAACGGATTACAATAACTAAAATAACTCTTTTCTACGACTTGGATGAGCTTCTGACCTTATTGTAACCGGTTGCCACCCCGTGTTAACCGGTTACAACACTTGAATTACTTGAAAAACTTCAACAAATAATACAACAAAAGCTCTCCAATAAAAAAAGTTATTTTCGTTCTTGACGATGTTGACCAAAAAGTGCAGTTACATGATATTGTTAGAACACCTATTTGGTTTGGTTCTGGTAGCATAGTATTCATTACAACTTGGGACAAAGATTTACTATCACCTTATGAGGTTAAAAGTAAACTATATGAGGTGGAGGAGTTGAATGACAAAGAAGCTTGTGTTGTGGAGTTTTTCAACTAGGGAGCATTGAACATATTGGGACTTCCTTCTTTGAGCAACACCTTTGTGAGAGACACACCACATATTCACCCAAAATCTTAAGGTGATATGTGGATGAGTTCTCTCACTTATAAATGCTCAAGTCTCCACATTTCTAACTAATATGAGACTATTACTCACACTACTTACACTTGCTACATTCTCAACACTCTTCCTCAAGTGTGAGTCCACAATTCTTCATTTTATTGACACTCTTCGATGGGACACCTCCTAACCACAACCTGTGGGGAGTAGTTTCGATAGAAGTGAGTCGGTCCTTCACTCGAATCAAAGGCTCATGATAGCACTGTTGAAGAGTTTTTCAATTAGGGAGCATTGAATATTGTGAGACTTCCTTCTTTGAATAACACCTTTGTAAGAGACACACCATATATTCACTCAAAACCTTAAGGTGATAGGTGGGTGAGTTCTCTCATTCATAAATGCTCAAGTCTCTACATTTTCAACCAATATGAAACTATTACTCACATTACTCACACTTGCTACATTCTCAACAGCTTGCGAATTACTTAGTTAGAATGCTTTCAAAACCGGCAAAGTTAATCCAAAATAGACCAACATTTTAAACCGTTCATTGTGTTATGCTTCTAGGCTCCCACTGGCTTTGGAAAATGAGAAGAATAATGCAAACTTATATTAGAACGGTATGACAGAATTCCAAAAAAAAAAAAAAAATCCAGGACATACTACAGAAAATGAGAAGAAGAATGCAAATTTTTTAGAATTTATTTGAACTTATGACTGACTGAGAGGGATGCAGGCGGGAAACAAGGTGAGTATAGAGGTGAAGGTGTATTGCAGAGTTCAAAAGAAAGTCCTTTTTATCATTCCAAGAATTCCAATATTATTGAGTCTGTCAATAAAATGAAGAATTTTGAAAAGCATCCAAGTAGAATTCAACATGAGGGTTCACAAGTTATAATAGATGTGAAGTACTAGTACTAGTTATTTCAGACGCAGAAATGAGGAACACATGAAACTTGTCACACCAAGTGTACACAGATTATCATTAATCTTACAAATTTTGCAAATTGGTCATCATTTTTTTTTTAAAATTTAACTTGAATTCTAAAATTTTTAAAAATTGCAAATTTATCCTTATTAATTTTCAAAATTTATAGTTTTATCCTTTAAATTTTTAAAGTTTAAAAATTGATTCTTATCTTTTATAAATTTGACTAAAAAACTATAATTTATAGAAATAACATAAAAAAATTAAAATAAATAATTGTCATATTATATTTAAAGAAAAGAATTTAAAAATAAATAATTATTATATTAGACTAGCGTTCAGACAGGCACGCACAGGCACTTGTGTGTCCGTCAGACCGTTTTTTAAATTTGCATCAATGAAAATATAAGTAATATTTTTTCTAAATATAATTTTTAAAAAATACAAATACAATAGAATTAATAGTAGAAAGTTATGTGAAAGTTAATAATAATGATTTTAATTGAAGTTATTAAATAAATTACACAATAGAATAAAGATAAAAATAGTAAAAAAAAAAAAGGCTATACCAAAATAAAGTATTTCTTCTATATATATTATTATAGATTCAAACCAAAGAATTTAAAAATTAAGGGAATTTAATATTTAAATTATTGACAATTTTAAATTTTCTTAAATTTTTAAATTAACACTATAAAGAGTTTCCAAGTAAGGTTACATTCATATGATGAACCTGAAATTATGCTATGAAAAGCACAACATATCAAACGATGCCAATAATGCTAATGCTAAAAAAATGGTGAAAAAAGTGATAATTTGATTTAGTTTTTTACCTAATAAATATGATAAAGTTGGTTAGAATTTGAGTTGGTGTCACGTAAAAAGTTTTATTTATTGTGAGTACTAATTGTCAAGACATACCCTATAGGCTTTAGAGTCTCTAGAGGTCGCTAATTGGCCAAAGAGCACAAGAGAGAGAGAAAGAAGATACCAAAAGAACAGAAAATGCTTGAAGACGAAGAAATTAGTTAATGGGAGTGAGAAAAAGGGAGTGAAAGGAATCAAATAAGATAATTAAGCATTGCTATTGGAAGTATGTATCAATTCTTTTGTACAAAAGGAGGCTAATTTACTTGCATTTCAAGCATATGATCTACTTTAATTTATTTCACTCATACCCATCTTATTAAAGAGCTAGAGAGCATCTATACAGGTAACCAGAATCCTACTTTTCTTTTCTTTGAGTATTTTGAATTGACAATTAATACTAGTTCACTATGCACAAAAGTACTACCACTCTAACACACTACTAACATGGTGTAACATACCTTAAAAAAACATGGTGTAACATATATTTGATTCAATTAAGCATTTGATTAAGGATTTAATTCGAATTAGTGTCTATGGAAAATATATATTTTTGGGAATAGATCTCATTTATTTTGTAGAATTAATTTGTGCAATTGTGATTGCATGCAAATATGTGATAATATTTTTATTTAAAAATATTATATTTCAAACATTTGAATCTGTGAGATTTTGGGTCGAACTCTAGCTCTGTCGAGGGATAGCTTTCATCTGTTTCGACAGGAGACAAGCATGAAGTCGAAGATGGTTTGCATGCTGATGTCGAAGGGTCACATATTGTAGTCGAAGTCAGTTCTAACATGTATTGTCGAAATGTTATATTGAATTGGGCCTTGTGTTAAGGATCTGATTGTTTAAGTTAGCTTGTACCCTAAGTTAGCTTGTAATGAGTAATTTGTCAAAGGCCCATTAGTTTAGTGTGCTAGGTTTTATTATAAATAGCATGTTAGTTTCTCATTCTAAAGTGTGCAAAACCTAATAAGGGTGAGAGAGGTTAGTTTGTTATTCTTGTATACTTGCAATCCTTGTTTTAAGGAGTAAGGAAAGAATAGCAGTTTATAACCAGTTTATAACCAATCCTTGTTATTTTTCCCTTGTTTTTCCGTTAACCCTAACCCTTGTGTGTTTCTTGCATATAAAGAAATCGTTTAATACTTTGTTTCAAGGCATCCTTATTCACAACAAATTGGTGCGGTGAGCCTGGAGAAGATGTCTTCAACAAAGTATGAGATTGAAAAGTTCACCGGAGTGGACGATTTCGGTCTGTGGCGCTTGAAGATGAAATCCCTACTGGTTCAGCAGGGTTGTTTGGAAGCGTTGAAGGGACAGGTAGCAATGGACATTGCGTTAACGGAAAGAGAAAAAACGGCCATGATCGAGAAAGCCCACAACGCAATATTGTTGAGCCTTGGTGATAAGGTTCTTCGACATGCATCAAAGGAGACTACGGCGTCAGGATTATGGGTGAAAATCGAAAGTTTGTATATGAACAAATCCCTGGTGAATCGACTCTACCTGAAGCAAGCTTTGTATTCGTTCAAGATGAGTGAAGACAAAGTTTGGCTGAGCAGTTGGATATGTTCAACAAGCTGATTCTTGATCTTGAAAATATTAATGTGAAGATCGATGACGAAGATCAAGCACTGTTGTTGTTGTGTGCTTTGCCCGGAACACATGCTCACTTCAAAGAAACTCTCTTGTATGGAAGGGAGTCCCTGAGCTTTGAAGAAGTTCAATCATCCTTGTATTCTAAAGACCTGAACGAACGAAAGGAGCATAAACCTTCGACGGTTGGTGAAGGTTTGGCCGTTAAGGGAAAGTTCTTGCGAAAGGATGGTAAGTTCGACAAGAAGAAAGGTAAAAGTCAGCAGAAGTCTTATAGTGGCGAAGCATCTGGTTTTCGATGATATCATTGTAAGAAGGAGGGCCACATAAGAAAGGTGTGCCCTGAACGCCTGAAAGATCATGGAGGTAAGGATAATGGCAACGCAACCATTGTTCAAGATGACTTCAACTTATCTGATATCCTTGTAGTTTCAAGCGGCGACTCAAGAAAAGACTGGATTATGGATTCAAGTTCCACTTGGCACATGACTCCAAACAGAGAATTGTTCGAAGAGCTATGTGATCAAGATGGTAGATCTGTGCAGTTGGGAAACAACAAATCCTGAAAAATTGCAGGTATTGGATCTGTGAGATTCAAGCTCCATGATGAGTCAATAAGGTTATTGACTGAAGTCAGGTATGTACCTGACTTGAAGAGAAATTTAATTTCTCTTGGTGAATTCGACAGGAAGGGATATGTTTTCCAAGGAGAGAAAAGTATCCTAAGAGTCATGAAGGGGTCGAAGGAAGTCTTGAGAGGCGTGAAAAACCAAGACTTGTATACTCTTGAGGTTGAGGTTGTAAGTGGTTAGACAAATATTGCATCCACGAAACCTGTGTCGAAGACAAAATTATGGCACATGAGATTGGGTCATGTCAGCGAAAGAGGCCTGGTCGAATTGGGGAAGCAGAACCTGCTAGGTGGTGACAAAGTCGAAAAGTTGGAGTTTTGTGAATCTTGTGTATTTGGTAAACCCTGTAGGGCGAAGTTTAACAAATGCAAGCAAATAACACATGGATCCCCTGGATTACATTCATGCTGATCTTTGGGGGCCTACAAGGAATCCTTCACAGTCAGATACAAGGTATTTTCTATCCATTGTTGATGACTATTCCAGAAAGTTATGGGTATTCATTCAGAAGATGAAGGATTAAACTTTTGAGAATTTCAAAAGTTGGCAGGTTCTGGTCGAAACTCAAACTGGCAGAAAGGTTAAGAGGTAGAGAACCGACAATGGCCTTGAGTTCTGCAACGAAGCGTTTGATAGTTACTGTGTTGAGTCTGGGATTGCAAGGCATAAGACTGTAGCAGGTACTCCTCAACAAAATGGCTTAGTTGAGAGACTCAATCGAACAATCCTTGAAAGGGTTAGATGCATGTTGGTTAATGTTGGATTGAAGAAGGTGTTTTGGGTAGAGGTTGTTTCTACAGTAGCTTATCTGATAAATAGATATCCCTCGACTGCCTTGGGAATGAAGACACCTGAAGAAGTTTGGTCGGGAAATCCACCTAGTCTCGACAGACTGAGAGTATTTGGTTATGTGGCCTATGCTTGAATTAAGCAAGACAAGGTCGAACCTAGAGCTATGAAGTACATGTTCATGGGATACCCTGAGGAAGTCAAAGCTTATAGGTTATGGTGCCTAGAGCCATGTCACAGGAGGTGTATCACCAGTCGAGATGTAGTTTTCAATGAAACTGAGATGGCTTTCAAGAAAACTGATGATGCTGAAGAAGAGCTAGAACAGGAAGACATTCATGTTGAGGTGGAGCATGTTGATGCTGAATTGCGTACCCCAGATGAAGTTGAAGAAGAAGCAGAAGATGATGTCGGAGATGAGGAGACTGATAATGACTACCTGCTAGCAAGAGACAGGTCGAGGAGAGTCATCAAGCCACCTCAGAGACTTGGGTATGCAGATCTTATAGCTTATGCCTTAATCTCTACAAGTGAGGTGCTTAAGGAAGAACCTAGAGATTACAAGGAAGCTATAAGGAGTTGAAACAAGACTGAATGGCGAAAAGCCATGGATGACGAGATGAAATCTCTTCATGATAATAACATTTGGGAGTTGATTGAGAAACTTGCAGAAGCAAGGTTAGTCAGTTGTAAGTGGATTTTCAAGGTCAAGGAAGGAATCGAAAGAGTGATGTCTAAGCGCATTAAGGCAAGGTTAGTTGCTAGGGGGTTCACTCAGAAAGAATGAGTCGACTTCAATGATGTGTTATCGCCTGTTGTAAAGCATAGATCCATTTGAATGTTGTTAGCCATGATGGCAAAGTTCGACTTGGAACTTGAGCAAATGGATGTGAAGACAGCCTTCCTGTATGGTGATCTAGATGAAACGGTCCTGATGCGTCAACCTGAAGGGTATGCAGAAAAGGATAAGGAATATTATGTGTGCAAGCTTAAGAGATCTTTATATGGACTAAAACAATCTCCTCGACAGTGGAACAGGGGATTCGACAAGTTCATGGCACACATTGGTTTCACTAGGAGCCAGTTCGATCACTGTGTTTACTTTAGATTTCGACCTGGAAACTCACTTGTTATTCTGTTGCTTTATGTGGATGATATCCTCATATCTAGCAACAGTGTTGAGGATATAATAGAGGTAAAGGCTAAACTTAGTAAGGAGTTTGAAATGAAAGATCTGGGAGCTGCGTCCAGGATTATTGGGATTGACATCCGAAGAGATAGAAAGCAGTCAAAATTATGCTTATATCAAGAGACATACCTACGTAAGCTTCTCGACAAGTTTGGTATATTGAATTCAAAGCATGTTGTGACTCTGACAAATCCTCAGTTTAAGCTTAGTACTACTCAAAGTCCGAGTACTGAAGCTGAAAGAATCTATATGAGTAGCATTCCATATGCTAATATAGTTGGTTCTTTAATATATGCTATGGTTTGTACTAGACCCGACATAGCATATGCAGCAAGTCTTGTAAGCAGGTACATGGCAAATCTTGGAAAGGCTCACTGGCAAGCATTGAAGTGGATTTTAATGTACATAAATGGGTCTCTGAATAGAGTCCTAATTTATGGTGGAGCCTTGGGTGATGATAATAAAGCTGCAATCGAAGGATATGTCGACTCTGATTATGCAGGTTGTATAGATTCCAGAAAATCTATTTCTGGATATGTCTTCACTATGTTTGGGACAACAATCAGTTGGAAAGCAACACTTCGGAAGGTGGTTGCCTTATCAACCACCGAAGCGGAATATATTGCTTTAATTGAAGCTGTGAAGGAAGCATTGTGGCTTGAAGGTTTTGCAAAGGAGCTTAAACTTCAAGGTCCAGTTATCACTGTTAAATGTGATAGTCAAAGTGCAATACACCTGTCAAAGAACTCAGTCTATCATGAGCGAACCAAGCACATTGATGTGAGGCTGCATTTCGTTAGAGGGGTAATCGAGCGTGGAGAAGTCCAAGTGCTAAAGGTTTCGATAAATCATAATGTTGTTGATATAATCACCAAGACGTTACCAAGTTGCATGTTTGTCCACTGTATGCAGTTGATAAAGTTGCATGATGAAAGATAGTTTATTCCTTGTTGTTTGTAGAGTTAGATCCAAGGTGGAGATTTGTGAGATTTTGGGTCGAACTCTAGCTCTGTGAGGGATAGCTTTCATGTGCTTCGACAGGAGACAGGCCTGAAGTCGAAGATAGTTCGCATGCTGATGTTGAAGGGTTACATATTGTAGTCGAAGTCATTTCTAATATGTATTGCCGAAATGTTATATTGAATTAGGCCTTGTGTTAAGGATCCGATTGTTTAAGTTAGCTTGTACCCTAAGTTAGCTTGTAATGGGTAATTTGTTAAAGGCCCATTAGTTTAGTGTGCTAGGTTTTATTATAAATAGCATGCTAGTCTCTCATTCTAAAGTGTGACAAAACCTAATAAGGGTGAGTGTGGTTAGTTTGTTATTCTTGTATACTTGTAATCCTTGTTTTAAGGAGTAAGGAAAGAATAGCAGTTTATAACCAATCCTTGTTGCTTTTCCCTTGTTTTTCCGTTAACACTAACCCTTGTGTGTTTCTTGCATATAAAGAAATGGTTTAATACTTTGTTTCAAGGCATCCTTATTCACAACAGAATTAATAATAAAGAAATAATTGATTGATGAGACCTTCTATTGTAGGGTTGAGTTTGAATATGTGATCCTTCACGTATTTATCTTAATATTGAAATTGTAACCATTAAACTTCTAGGAAGACAAACGGTAGAGATTATCACTCTGACAAAAAAATGTTCAAGGAAATAAAAATATATTTAATTTTTTGTTTTACTTTTTATGTAAGAAAAAATTAGAATGGTGCAAGTTTATTGAGAAAAATAATTGACTTGAGCAGAAATTATGTGTTTAGAATAATTGAAGAACATTTGAAATTATCTAAAATTAAAGTAACATAACAGAGTAAGAAATGTTCATTAGATGTGTTTCTAAGGTCACTATTTGCTTTGGTTAAATTGGGAGTGTCGATGGTGCCTTTGTCTAATTTTTTTAGAGTTCAAGAGACTTTTGTTTATATACCATTAGCTGAAGATTTTGAAGATCATCTGGGGTTTCCCATATTACCCCTCCTTTTATAGGTATTTTTTTCTTTAAGTTTATATTGATTTTGGGTGTGTAGGATGTGATTTGAACATCTACTCCTTTGCAGGGTTTGAATTCTCTAGCTTTTAACTTGACCATCCACCATGAGATTTCTCCTCCTCTAGTTTCTCGTTTGTTGGTATCCTATGTTGGTCACTCTATTAAGATTTCCTGGAGAACTTTAATCAGTTATAAGATCAAAAAGCTTTTTGTTATGCCTAAAACGTTAGGGTGTACTTTGAAAATTTATGAGGAGTGTGAAATTGATAGGATGGATGCTTTAGAGATTAGAGACCATTGTAAGAAGTTTCCTTTAAGTCTAAAAGGGATTTCCAATGATTGTAGGATCCTTCAATGTTCGTGGCCTGATGGGGTTGTTAAAAAGGTCAAGGTGAAGGAATTCATTTTGGTTGATAACCTTAGTCGTGTGGCGATCCAAGAGACCAAGTTGTGTGAGGTTTCTACTTCTTTAGTTTATTATTTAAAGGGAAGTTTTTTCTATGATTGGAGTTTTACATCAGATAACGCTGATAATGGAGGTTTGTTATCTATTTGGTGTATTTTTTTAGGGTCTTTATTGGTTCCTTTTTTTGGTGTCAGTTTCCTAAGTGATTATCTTTATTGGGAGCTCTTAATTCATTATGTTTTTTGTGAATGTTTATTCCAAATGCGCTTTTATCGATAAGATGGTTCTTTGGAGCGACCTCACCCGATGCAAAGTTAATCTCCATGGCGAAGTATGGTGTGTGATATGAAATTCTGATTATGTGTGCTATATGAATGAGAGAGATTGGAGATAAAAAGGTCCAAAGGCTCGCCGATTATGTGGGACATTTTGCTTTCTCTAGATTTTTTGTATCAAATGGAGATCTTTGACATACCCTTCATTGTTAGGCAATTTACTTGGTATTAACCCAACGGGAGGGTGACTAGTAGCTCAGATATGATTCTTGTCTCTAAAGGATGAGGGGGGGTTATGGGGAGATGCGTCTCAGTGGGCTTTACTCCATGATGTCTTTGATCACTGTTTGTTAGTCCTTATGTATTCTGATAAGCTTTGGGGCCTTGAACCTTTTAGGTTTAATAATCATTGGCATACTAATAGTTGTTTAAATAACATTGTTTTAAACATGTGGGCTAGTTCTAAGAAACAAGGATATGTGGCTTATGGATTTTGATGTTAATTATAGTTATTTATATGCTTAGGTGAAAAATAGGATAAGGGGAAATATCATAACGACCTTACATGTTGAAAAGGTTGATGAGGTTCATGAGGAGGTATTCAGATTTTTCACTAATCACTTTTTGGAATCCTATCTAAATAGGCCGATTTTGGATAAGGTTAATTTTCAAAATATTATTCCCGCCATTTGTTCTATTTTCACCCACTTTGAGATTCATAACATGGTTGTTTAGTCTAATGGTAATAAAAGTCCAAGTTAATCTTATCCTGTTCATTCTCCTTATTTTTTCACATTAGTTCGCAAAGTGGATTACATGTCCTCTTAGGGTGACTTCATACCTATTTTTTGATTGGTTGCATGTATAAGTTGGTAGATAAAGTGTTAGCTTTTAGACCAACAATTTTGATGGACAAAATAATATCTTCTAATCAAACTTCTTTAGTTAGAGGTTATCTTCTAGTAGATGGAGTGGTGGTTGTTAACGAGGTTGTCAATTTGGCTAAGAAATCTAGAAAATAGTGTCATATACTCAAAGTGTATTTAGAGAAAGCTTATGACACAGTTAGTTGTAATTTTCTTGATTATATGTTGAGAAAATTTGGTTTTTGTGCTAGCTGGCGTGCCTAGATACGAGCTTGCGTGTTTCCTAGGAAGTTGTCCATTATGGTTAATAGTTATCCCATGCAACAAATAAATATTTAGAGAGGTTTCAAGCAGGGTGATCATTTAGCTTTGTTCCTCTTCCTTTTGGTTGTTGAGGGCTTGAGCAAAATTTTAAAAGATATGGTGATCTAGATCTCTTTACCGGTCTCAAGGTGGGTGCCTCTGATCTTAAACTTCTAATCTTCAGTATACTAATGATACATTGATCTTAGGTAAGGCAATTGTTCCTAATATCTAGGTTATTAAATCTATTCTTAAAGTTTTTAACTTTCCTCGGGACTTTGGGTTAATTTTGTTAAGAATAGTTTGATAAGGGTTAATGTGAATCCTTATTTTTGTTTTATTATGGTGGAAGTTTTTGCACTGCAAACAAGAAACTCTCTTATTTAAGTACCTAAGACTCCTGATTGGAGCTAACCCTCATATTAAAGTTACCTAGAGACCCTTGGTTAACTCTATCTCAAATAGACTTGTGTCTTGGGGAAACAAGTACATTAACTTGAGTTGTATAGTAGTTTTGTTGAACTATGTTCTTAAATCTATACCAATTTTCGTTTTTCCTTTCTTGAAATGATTTTCAAAGTTTGGAAGAGTCTAGTAAGACTCTAAAGGAGATTTATTTAGAGATAGACTACATTCAAAGATAATATTTTTTGGGTTTTAGGGTTGGGAGTGTGTAGTCCTAAGAAGGATGAAAGTTTGAGGGCCAGAGATCTACATCTAGTTAACTTGGAGCTCCTAAGTAAGTGGATAAGGATATTATTGCAAGATGTGACATGTGGGTCAATATTTATTCAGCTAAATACGAGGGTTAGTGCAATCTTATCTGCTTCTAGTGGAAGTTCAGTTGGTTTTAGATCTTCCTCGGTGTGGTGGAAATAAACTTTTCGTTGGTATTCACGCTCAAGCAAAATCTGATTGGTTCACTAGAGGCATCTTGAAGAAGGTGGGAAATGACATATCCACCCCCTTCTAAGAGGACACTTAGTTCAAGTGTGCTCCCTTGAGATTTCATTTTCCAATACTTTATCGGGTTTCGAATAAATGATTTGGGAGAGTTGGAGACGTATGTTCCTTTGTGAATGGTATCTGATTCGGGGACCTTATGTGGAGAATAAGTTTGTTTTGTTTTAGAACATGGGCTAGCGACCAATCTCATGGATGTTGTTGAGGGTGTTTCTGGTTCTTTAGAATATGATCATTGGTGTTGGTTGCTTGATAAGTCCGACAGGATTGTATTTCGTGAAAACGACTTGTACTTCTTTGTCTAGGCCTTTTTAGTTTGATGTGTCTATTTTCTTAATATTGAAAGACTATTTCCAATTATCTAGAAGAGTTGTCGCCTTTAAAAATTGTGGTTTTCTAATGGAAGTTAATTAGAGATAGGTTTCTCACCAAACAAAACCTATTTAAGGTTAAGGTGATTGCTAACCTGGATGACATCGATTATGTTCTATGTCAAGGTGCAACTAAGTCTTCTAATTACCTCTTTATCTTGTCACATTGCATCTTTCATTCAATGCAGTGTTTTTACATGGCTTTGTTAGAAGTTTGTTTTGCCTAAGTGTTTAGGGTTGGTCCTTAAACAAGTGAGGTCTCTTAGCTGTACATCGAGAGTTAGGTTGGGTTGGTATGGAATTATTTTCTATGGGCCATTTGAAAATCCCGAAATGAGTTTATTTTTTTCAAGATACCAAGTAATTCTTTTGGTCTTAGAAGTAATTTATGGTTTGGAGGGAGAATTTTTTTTCATTTCAGGTATAAAAAAAATAATGAATAATCCAAGACCAAACCAAGTCAGTCAAACAACGGCAGACGTGCGTGTGATGGTTTATGGTGGTTTGTTCTCTCCATGTAGTCAACCTCTATTAATATAAGCACTACAAAAATGTAATATCTGTCCAATATATGACTTTAAAGAGCTTTTTCAAATTCATCTATTCACACACTAGCTCATATTCATACTTATTTCTTATCAATTTTAAACCAAGCATTATTTTCAATTTCTAACTAAACCTTCCATTTCCAACGGTTCATATCAAAAGAAAAAAATTCCTATATTAGTTTAATGGCTTAAATAGTGTTTTCGTCCCCGTAAGTTAGCGAGTTTTTGGTTTTCGTCCCTGTATTTTTTTTTTTTAGGTTTTAGTCTCTATATCTTACTTTTTGCTTGCTATTTAGTCCCTAAAGCCAAAATCCGCAGGAAAATCCAAAGGTTTCCTGCGGATTTTCCTGCAGGTTTTCCTACGGATTTTTGTTTTAAGGACTAAAATGAACGCGAATGTGAAATATAGGGACTGAAACCAAAAAAAAATTACATGAACGAAAACCAAAAACACGTTAACTTACATGGACGAAAACACTATTTAAGCCTAGTGATCGTACCTGGATCAGATAGTATGACAGTGGCCAATAACGTCGCAAAATCTTCAGCTCCGGTGATGATACGGCGGGGGGGGGGGGGGGGGTACCTGCAAGGTACCCCGACGCTCAAGTTAGGAAAGGTCAGAGAAAAGAGCAAGTACAAAAAGCAGACGTGAGTTAGAATGTAATGTAACCTGACCCTCTCAAGTGAGAGGGTATTTATAGGGAGCCCCCAGTGCGGGGCCAACGGTTACTTGCACTGTGCTGGACTGCAAGGCCCAATCTAAGCAACTGCCAGGGCTTACGTGGCATAGTGAAGACCAGCACGTGGTCTTCGCCCTGGGATAACGGTCCCAAGATCTTCGGAAGGTGGGCAGACCGAATCCTTCGGAGGTGGGAGGTTACAAGAGAACGTGTCCTCGCGGGGAGGAGCTCATGGATGTCGAGGAGAGACGTGTTCAGCAAAGATTGACGCCTCTGCTCGACAGTATCTACTGCATGTGCCCGACCTTGATGGAGGGTGGCACGTGCTCGACGCAAGGGTAAATGTGGACCTTGTTGAGCCTTCCCAGATTATTGGGTTAGGCCTGCCCGACTGGTGGGCAGGTGCCGGCCCAGTCCAGAACAGGAGCTCCCCAAGTCGTTGCTCCGAGGTATCGGAGCAATGACTTAAGGGTTAGTAACCATGTCGAGGACATACTAAACGTGCTCGTGGTACCAGGGTGATCCTTGTCGTCTGATACCCGCGGTTGCTCTTTTTACCGGGGAACGTGCCAAACGGGGGACTTCCCGGCATTGACGGGCTTACCACTATGAGCGAGGAATGTTAGACGGGCAGATATCTTGAAGTCTGTTCGAGTTCAATGGGCCGTTGCTGGGCGACGCCGCGGGGATACGAGAAGTTGTGGAGTCGAGCATCAAAGCAAACGGAAGGACGTGTGTGGGAGAACAAAAGGATGTACTTGGGAAAGCGTGTGCCACATGTCACGCGTCATCATTACCTAGGGCGGCTAGGCTAGGATTAGTGCACTTGAGTGCCTAGGGGCGCCTCGAGTCCCTTGAGGGCCTTATAAATAGAGGCCAGCCCGCGTCATTTGCACATTTCCTTTCTCTCTGCTCAGATTCTCTCTCCTCCTCTCTTTGCTTTTGCCACCGTTTCGCCGCTGCACGCCGCTGTACCGGACCTCATCAACAGCCGTTTTCAAGTAAGTCTCTTGATCCTTTCCCTTTCTAAATGTGTTTCCTGCAGTGGTACTCAGATGAACTGATGAAGTTCCCGGCGAAACCATGAAATTTTCGGCGAAAACGGCGGAGTTTCTCTATGTTCTTGCTGAATCTCGCGGGGAGATGGGATGCGTCTCACGGGGATAAGAAGAATGTCCCGAGGACACGAGATGGACATCTCGGGGACCTCAATAATATCCCCAGCTGTGGGATGAATCCCCTGGGGCGATGCACCGGTGACCTGAGGATGGTCACGGGGACGCTCGTCGGATATCTCGAGAATGTTGGGTGAGCACGACTGTCCCGTGATCCCGATGCTCCTTCTTCACCCTTTCACTTGATCACCGGTGGAGGGTGAATTTGATATGGACCATCGAATTCACCGTTTCCTTCTGCTTTTCAGGTAAATGGAAGCCTTGGTCATGGGATCTATAGACATTGACGACCAACCTGACTCCCCGATGGCGCCGATCACTAGCGTCGAGGGACGGCTGCCCGAGGAGTGGGTTAGCGAAGAACCTCTGAATATGGTATCTCAGTTCGTCGATGGTGATGAGGACGACATCTTCTGTACCGTCGAGTACCACCTGGAGGGCTCCGCGAAGACCTGGAAGGTGTTCAGACCTCTGGCACACCACCGCATCTGCTCGACGTACCGAGGGATGAGGTTTCCTTTGTACGAGTTTATGTTCGACGAGGCGGAGTGGCGCCTGCCCTTCACTGATTTTCAGTAATCAGTGTTCGTTTGGCTGCGCCTGGCGCCCTCACAGCTTCATCCCAACTCTCTCGCTTTTCTCCGTGCCTTCGAGCTAGTCTGCAAGTACCTCAAGATCGGGGCAACTGTGCCCCTGTTCTTCCGTATTTTCCACTTACAGAGATAGGCGAATGATGGCAGACACGGCTGGGTGTCCTTCAAACAGGTGAGCTGACTATTCCAGGCCTACATGGACTCTGTTCGCACCTTCAAATACCGATACTACATCTTGAGGCCGATCTCGTTCGAGGTCGTGGAGTCAGTGTATAGACGGGTCATCCGAGAAGAAGACGGGCAGCAGGAAGAAGTCCTCGAATCGAAGTTCCCCTTATTCTAGACGGAGGAGCACTTCAAAAGGGGCACAGACAGTTACATCGTCAGTCCTGGTCGACAATGCGAAGGGGATCGTCTGGCCTACGAGGAAATAGTCAAATTTGTCGCTGGATTTTCCCCATCCAAACTCGTGACGCCGAACGGGAAATTTATCTGGGGTGATGATGGGCAAATTTTAATGAAATGCAGGTTGATCAATACGAGGGCCCTCCTCGAGACATTTTCCGATGAGGATGCCCTTGTGCTGTTAGGTGGTGGAATCTTCCTCGACTTACTCTTTCCTTGCGCTCTGGGTTTCGATTTACTGATTCATTTCTCTCTCTTTGTAGGTAACATGTCGAGTGCGGAGGCACGCATCAAGAAGCTGGCGGCTGCCCAAAATTCGAGGAAAAGCGGGAAAAGTCGTGTCGAGCAGATCCGTTCACAGCACCCCGGCCCCACTCCAGCGCCAGGGGGTTCTTCCAGCTCTCCCTGAGGTAGTCAGTCTCCCGACAGCCAGGGGTCCCCGAAGAGACAGAGGACAGACGACTGGGTACATGTTGACCTGACAGTGACCGATAGCCCTCCCTCTGAGAAGTTTGTGCTTCCGCCTTGTCACTTGAATCCTCGTTTCCTTTCGGATGCCAACTCTCCGGGCATAGGTGCTGCCGAGGTCCAGGCCATCCTAGGTGCTGGTCAGGCTTCGAGGAGGAGGACTTTGCTTGAGGACCTGTCTGCTGTGATACGAGTCTACTCGGCTGCTCTGGTCCTGAACGACAAGACTTGCCCAGCGGCTGAACTGACTAGGTTACAAGAGAGGTTCAAGGTTGTTTCCGCTGAGATGGAGAAAGTGCGTAAGGAGTTGACCGACTGCAAAAATCAGAACAAGGCGCAGGCCGAGCTTCAGGAGAAGTTAGAGAAGAGGCTGAAGAAAGTCGATGAGGAAAGGAGGGGTCTCGTGGCGAGGGTCGCCGAGTTGGAGGAAGTTGCTCGCCTTGCTGAGGAGGAAACCGAGGAAGACAAGCTGTTGACTTCCCAGCCAGCTCTGATAGCGAAGCTCAGGCAAGCCGAGCAGGATAGCCTCGTGGCGGCCGACATTGGTTTCAACAACGCCGTGCAGCAGCTTTGGGTCCTCAACACCGACCTTATCACTGAAGGGACTGACCCCGACTACGAGGTGGTCGCGGGTCAGATCGTGCAGCCGATGCGGGAGGAGGAGGTCGACTGAGGGGTTACAGAAAACGAGCAGCCATAGGAGAATATCGTCGACTAGGTTTTTGCTTGTTCATCTGGTTTGGCCTACGAGCCATTTTCTTTTGATGCCTTTTACTCGGTCTGCGCGCCAGGGGCTTTTTGACATGTCTGTAATATTTGCACAATGTGTTTTTGCCCGGTTTTAATACTTTTCTTGTTGTACTTATCTGTGTGTGTGATGCATGTGTATTTGATATACTTTACTTGTTTTTGTCTAAGTAATTTGGTGATTTTGGGAGTTTGCTCGACTTTGACGATCCTCGACTGCGTGGAGAGCTGGTCGAGTGGTCGGAGGTGTATTCCGACCTTCAACGAGGCTAAGAGCTCGGTCGAGGTATTAGCTTCGTGGCGTGAACTTCCCATCGCGAGCTGGGCATTCTGCCTAATTGGTACGACGACGATGGAGCTCGATCGAGGGGTCCTCGTCGGATCAAAGTCCTTGCGCACACACAACGCGGCCCTTGATCGTCGTGTTTCATATAGAGGCGTCGTGCCTGTACCCTAGCGTGCCCCCGTAATCGCGATGTTGGTTTGTCGCGAGCAGTGTCTAACTGTAGTATTGCTTAAGCTTCTCAGCGTTCCATGGTCGAGCAAGTTCTTCCCCATGTAGATTCTCGAGGTAGTAGGCTCCTGTCCCCGTTTTTACGCGGACGCGGTACGGGCCCTCCCAGTTCGCGGCGAGCTTGCCCTCTTGAAAATCTTTCTGGTTCTTTCGTAGGACGAGGGTGTCAACCTGAAAATCTCGTTTAATAACTTTGGCGTTATAACCTAGAGTTATTTTTTTATTTAAGTGAGGCCTCCTGGAGGGATGCGCCCGTCCTTATCTCCTCAACAAAGTCGAGCTCTTCCCTCAGAGCTTCGTTGTTCGCGTCCTCGTCGAGGGGGGCCTCCATCCTCCTCGAGGGTTCCTTGATTTCCACGGGGATCACCGCTTCAGTTCCGTGGAATGCGGGGTTGTTCGGTAGGCCCTGAGGACGCTGTGTAGTCCCTCGACCCATCATTGCTTGGCGTCACCTAGTTGGCGTTTCAATCCTCGAAGGATCACTCTATTCGCAGCTTCAGCCTGCCCGTTCGTTTGAGGGTGCTCGACCGACGTGAAGTGCTGTTTCGTGCCCAGTTTGGTGACGAAGTCTTGGAAGTTCATGTCGGTGAACTGCTTCCCGTTGTCAGTGACAATCGCTTGGGGCACGCTGAACCAGGCGAGGATGTTCCTCTTGTAGAAACAGAGTATGTTGAAGGCCGTGATTTTGGCCAAGGCTTCTGCCTCGATCCACTCCGTGAAATAATCTACCCCGACGATGAGGTATTTGTTTTGGTATGACCCTACTACGAAGGGCCCGAGGATATCCATTTCCCACCACGCAAACGGCCATGGGGACGATAGTGTTTTGAGCTCGCTTGAAGGAGCAAGGTGCATGTCCCTGTGTCATTGGCATCGATCACACTTCTTGACATGCTCCTTGGCGTCCTACTGCATGGTGGGCCAGTAATACCCTGCTCGGAGCGCCTTACGGGCTAAGGATCGCCCGCCGAGGTGTTGTGCGTTGATCCCCTCGTGGATTTCTTGGAGTATACCGGGGACCCTGGTCTCCTCGACGCACCTGAGGATGGGGATAGAAAACCCGCGGCGGTATAGTTTATCCTCGATTATTGTGTACGAGTCGCCGCTTATCCATCCCCGCTTCCTTGGGATCCTCGGGTAGTTTGCCCGTCGTGAGGTATTCGTATACCGGGGTCATCCAGCAATTACTTTCCCAGATGGCGTTCACGTCCGTCGTCGGAGCGGGTTTGTCGATGCACGGGCGTGAAAGTACTTCCTGAATGACGGACTTGTTCCCACCTTTCTTCTTTGTGCTCACCAGCTTAGACAATACATCTGCTTGGGTGTTATGCTCGCGCGGGATGTGGGTTACTTCCGCGGAGGCTAAGTTTTTCATTTTTTCCTTCACCAAGGTTAAGTATTCGATGAGGCAGTCGTTCTTGGCTTGGTACTCTCCTCGAACTTGCGAGGCTACGAGCTGAGAGTCGGTGAAGATTTTGACCTCTTTGGCGTCGAGATCTTCGGCCAACCGTAGCCCGGCGAGGAAAGCCTCGTACTCTTCCTGGTTGTTCGACGTTGGGAAGGACAATTCGAGAGTGACCTCGATCAGAATGCCTTCCTCGTTCTCGAGGATAATGCCCGCCCCGCTCCCTTTCGTGTTGGATGCCCCGTCGACGTAGATTGTCCACTTTTGGGATCCGTTGGGTGAAGGTTCCGGGACGGTCATTTCTGCCACGAAGTCCGCCAACACCTGGGCCTTCAGGGCTTTCCTTCCCTCATACTGGATGTCGAACTCGGCGAGTTCGAGCGACCATCTGAGCATCCTTCCTGCCATGTCTGGTCGGCCGAGGAGCTGCCTTATGGGCTACTCGATCCTTACCACGACCGTGTGGGCTAAGAAGTAATGGCGCAACCTCCTGGCCACGGTGACGAGGGCTAGGGCGACTTTCTCGATCTACTGATACTTGAGCTCGAGGCCTTGGAGGGTCTTGCTCGTGAAGTAAAACGGCTTCTGCCCGTCCGGGGTTTTTCGGATGAGGACAGCGCTGACCGCTTCGCTCGTGATGGTGAGATATAAGAACAGTGTCTCCCCGTTCTCCGGTCGTGAGAGGACCGGGGGTTGCGACAGGACTTATTTAAGGTAGAGGAGCGCCTGCTCGCACTCCTCACTCCACTCAAGCATCGCTTTTTGTCGAAGAAGCTTGAAAAACGGGAGGGCGTATTGTGCAGATTTGGCGACGAAGCGGGAGAGGACGGTCAACATCTCGTTCAGTGATTGTATTGACTTCTTCGAGTTCAGGGTTGGGATCTCGGAGAAAGCTCTACACTTGTCGGGGTTGGCCTCGATTCCTCGCTCTGTGAGGTAGAAACCGAGGAACTTGCCCGCCCAAACGCCGAAGGTGCATTTGTCGGGATTGAACCTCATACGCCATCTCCTCGCCGTGTCGAATACCTTCTTGAGATGAGCAGCGTGGTCGACTTCCTCTGTGGATTTGACGGTCATGTCATCTATATAGACCTCGAGCATGTTGCCGATCTCTCCCTGGAAGACTTTGTTCATCATCCTTTGGTAGGTTGCACCGGCGTTCTTCAGGCCGGAGGGCATTACGTTGTAGTAGTAATTGCCCGACTCGATCATGAAGGTTGTATACTGCTCGTCGGCCTTATCTATGGGGATTTGGTTGTACCCCGAGTAAGCGTCCATGAAGGATAATAGCTTGTAACCTGCAGAATTGTCAACCAGCTGGTCGATGTTGGGCAAAGGATAAGAGTCTTTCGGGCATGCCCGGTTAAGATCGGTATAGTCAACACACATCCTCCATTTTCCATTATTCTTTTTGACAAGTACAACGTTGGACAACCAGGTTGTGTACCTGGCCTCCGAAATAAAATTCGCCTCTAGAAGGTCTTTTACAGCTTTTTCAGTAGCCTCCACTTTTTCGGGAGACTGCCTACGCCTAATTTGAACTATGGCCCTAGCGGCCGGATCTACGGTGAGTTGATGGCAGGCCACCTCGGGGTCAAGGCCAGGCATCTCGGAAGCGCTCCCTGCAAACAGATCAGCGCTCTCTCGAAGACATGCCTTCAGCTGTTTCTTCGCCAAGTAAGGGAGTCTGGTGCCAATCTTCATGCTTCGGTCTGGGTCGTCTCCGAGGACGACGAGCTCGAAGTCTCCGTCCGGGACAGGGAGCACTGGGTGGAGGGGCTGCCCGTTGCTTTCCGCCTAGAGGTCAAGGTCAGCTGCTCCGCCTTCTTCATGCTCGCCAAGGAACCTGCTGTCGAGGTTGATCGCGTTGACGCGCGGGAGTGGCCTTTGTGTAGCATCCGAGGATGACTTTGCTCCGGTATTGGGCTTGGTGCTGATGGAACTCATACCTTTGATTGCAGGGTCGAAGCATCTCCTGGCCGCGTCTATGTCCCCGTGCATCGTAACGACCCGGCCCCTGGCCGTGTAGTATTTCATCTTGAGATGGACCGTTGATGGAACTACTGTGAGTTCGGCCAGGGTGGTCCTCTTGAGGATGCAGTTGTAGAGGGACGGACATTCGACCACCAGGAAGCGGGTCTTGACTTGCCGGGCAGTGTCTTCGGCCCCGAATGTGACCATCAGTTCAACGTAGCCCCACGGTTTGGTGGTGGTGCCGTTGAACCCCTGCAGATCTGAACCTATATAAGGGGTCAGATGCCTCTCGTCGAGCTGGAGAGTCCCGAACAGGTGAGCGTACATGATGTCGACCGAACTTCCCTGGTCGACAAGGATCCTGCGAACGTCAAAATTTGCCATCCGTGCCCTGGCCAAGAGGGGGATAGTGGCGTTGGGTGCTCCGCCCGACAGTTCTTCAAGATAGAAGGTGATGAGGTTTGATTTCCCTTGCACCTTCTCGAGAGTGGTGGTCTTCGCCGATGTTGTGGACTCTAGTTCGTCAAATTTCCGCTTGATCGACCCGACGGACACCTTCTCGTAACCATCTCCGGATATGACCATCGTCTTGGGGAAACCTTCCCACGTGCTGCGGGCAGCGACGGGGTCTTCGTGGGGGAAGTTTTTGCCCACATGCTGCGAACTGCCTCTTGGCCCTCGACGCCTTCAGGGACAAAAAAGTCCTCGGGTCGAGTGACGCTGAGGGTGACCTGCAGCCGACTCTCGTCGGGATGAGGTGTTGTCTCCTCGACGCTTTGGGCTTCTCGGGCACTGGGACGAGGGGCGTCGTTCTTCTGGGCATACTTCTTTAGGTGCCCTTCCTTGATCAGGATCTCAATTGCATCTTTGAGATGGATGCAATCCTCTGTGACGTGTCTGTGGCTCCGGTAGAACCTGTAGTACTTGGACTTGTCCGTGTTTGGTTTGGGGGCTGTCGGCTTGGGAAAGCGGACACCCCCTCTCTGGAACTCCGAGTTGGTGCACTCGGAGAGAATTCGCTCGCGAGGAGCGTTGAGCGGCGTGTATTATGTGAACCGGCCAGCAGGGCCTCTCGGTTCGCGAGAGTCCCGGGGTGGCCTTCCTTCCTTCTCTCTCCCCCGCGCTGGGGGGAGAAGAGTCTTCCTCTCTGTGGCCGCGGGGGCCATCTCGTCGCCGCGAGTCGAGGGCCATTTAAGCAGCCTGCGTCTCTTCGAACTCGATGTACGATTGAGCTCGGAAGAGTAGGTCTTCCAAGTTGCGAGGCTTATGAATGTCCACAGCCTTGGCGAAGTCGGTTCCAGTGCGTAGTCCCCGTGTGATCAGGAACTTCTTCATGACGTCGGTCGCGTGGACCTCGACGGCTTCTTTGTTAAATCTCTCGATGTAGTCTCTGAGGGATTCGTTCCGCCCTTGGAAGATGGCCTCCAGGGAGGCCACCGTCTTCGGGTGTCGACGAGAGGCGGTTTTCAGCTGTCTCCAGGACGTGATGGATTCCGGAGCAAGCCTCTTGTACCAAGTCATGGCCCCTTTTCGGAGGGTAGTCGAGAAGAGCCTGCACTTAATAGCTCCCCGGACATTTCTATAGTCGAGCATGGCTTCGAAGCTCTCGATATGATCGTCGGGGTCGGTTGTGCCGTCATAAGTCCCAAGTTGCGGGGGCTTCTCCGTGCCCGCGGGGATAGGTGTGTCCATAATTTCCCTGGACAAGGGAGTTCTCTGGTCGTCCTCGTCACTTCTGACCGGCGACCGCGATGGGGAGCGATGGTTCCGACCCGGTCCATGTCGACGAGGAGAACTCCTGGAATGGCTCTTCGACTTATCGCCGTCATCCTTCCTCCTCTTCCTGGTCGGGGAGCACCTCAGTTCATTCTGAGGAGGGGAGCGAGGGCGCTTCTGAGTGACCGTCGACTAGATTCGCTCCAAGCGTGGTCCGCGACCTTGGCGCCGCGGGGAGGGGCTGCGAGAGTCCGCCTAGGGAGTCCTTCGCGGGGAAGGAGAATGGTTGGGAGATGGGGGGTGACGATCTCTTCGCGGGGAAGATCGTCGTGGCCGCCCTCTCTCGAGCGCTTCGATTCGGAGATTTTGCTGAGCAATCAGCTGGTTGGTCTGGTTGACCAAGGCGAACAGGGCCACCGTGCCTGTATCTGCATTGGGCGGTGGAGGGACAGGCTGGTAGACAACCTGCGGGATGTCCTGTTCGGCGGCGTCGTACGCCACGTCTTCGGAAAATGGGGAACCGATCTGCCCGTCTCTCACGTCGACATCCTCAACATGAATGGCAACGTTGTCTGCACGGTGGTCTCCGTTTTCAGGTTGCGTGAAGACGGTGTCCGGAGCTTTGTTTCCAGTCTGGTTGCTGGCCATGTTCGTTACGAAAAGAGAGATTTGCTTTTGTTTAACGATGAAGGAAAAACGGGGAAGCAGTTGTTCCCACAGACGGCGCCACTGATCGTACCTAGATCAGACAGTATGACAGTGGCCAACAGCGTCGTGAAATCTTCAGCTCTGGTGATGATACGGCGGGGGGGTGTACCTGCAAGGTACTCCGGCGCTCAAGTTAAGAAAGGTCAGAGAAAATGGCAAGTACAGAAAGCAGATGTGAGTTAGAATGTAATGTAACCTGACCCTCTCAAGTGAGAGGGTATTTATAGGGAGCCCCCAGTGCGGGGCCAACGGTTACTTGCACTGGGCTGGACTGCAAGGCCCAATTCAAGCAACTGTCAGGGCTTACGTGGCGTAGTGAAGACCAGCACGTGGTCTTCGCCCTGGGATAACGGTCCCGAGATCTCCGGAAGGTGGGCAGACCGAATCCTTCGGTGGTGGGAGGTTACAAGAGAACGTGTCCTCGCGGGGAGGAGCTCATGGATATCGAGGAGAGACGTGTTCAGCAAAGCTTGACGCCACTGCTCGACAGTATCTGCTGCACGTGCCCGATCTTGCTGAAAGGTGGCACGTGCTCGACGCAGGGGTAAATGTGGACCTTGTTGAGTCTTCCCAGATTATTGGGTTGGGCCTGCCCGACTGGTGGTCAGGTGCCGGCCTAGTCCAGAACACCTAGTTTAGTTGATCTTGACAAGCAATAATGAGTGTGAAATTATTCTTGAAGCAGCAGCAGTGTTTTTTTACTCAACGTTAACATTATCCATTAGTATAGAACTAGTTAATGCAAAGAGAATAAAGGGGAAAAAAACAATAATAAAATAGTACTAGTAGTAACCGTAGTTATACCATTACATTCAAAGAAGCAAGTAACAAATATGCTCTCACATGCTTCATTCTTTAAGCAAGAAAAAAAAAATACAACCACACACACCAAGTAGCTTATAAAATGAACAATTATATGAGAAATTCTCTTCACTAACAACAGCAATTCATACCTCATCTTCAATGGAGTTGTGTCTTGTTCAATTTCTTCTTTTCCTCTTCTTAGCTTCTCTTCTCATCTGTAATACAATAATTGCAGATCAAATTACTAAGGTTCATATTATTATTACACTTTCTTTCTTTTTCTTCTTTATTATTTTATTTTGTGATATGATAATTGAGTGATCAAATTATTGTTTCTTTTATAAATAGCCTTATGTTGTTTATATGGGAAATTCAATTTCATCACAAAACAACATTGATGTAGATGATGGACAAATACCTGAATCTGCTCATCTTCAGTTACTATCATCAATCATTCCAAGGTTAATTACAACATTAATTCATTTTTATCCTTAAATTAAAATCGATATTTCAATTAATCGAAGTTATGGAATGGAAATGTTTTTAATATTTTCAGTGAAGAAAGTGAGAGGATAAGACTTATCCATCATTACAGTCATGCTTTTAGTGGATTTTCTGCCATGCTTACAGGGAATGAAGCTTCTGCATTATCTGGTATTTCATCTTCACTTTCCTTTTTAATTCTTAACTTTTATGATTCATTGACTTTTCCTCCTTTTTTGTTATGAATATTTTACTCTCTTTTTATTTTATCTATATTTTTAACCGTTAGCATGGTTAAATGAATAAAAAAAATCAAATTTTATTTTAATTGTAGTTAAACTTATTTTAATACCCGATACATTAATTTATTGAATGAATAAAATTTTATTTTAAGGGTTTGATTGTTATGCACGATAGTGTAAACATATTTTACACTGTCATTCAATTGAAATATATTATTTTGTCATATTATATAATTAGTTTAAAATTTTTAGTATGATTAAGCGGGAAGTATGATCTTTATTGGTTGACAGTGTAAAAAAATCATCATCCTTTTTTTATTTTAATTATAGTGATTCTTTGCTTTAAGCAAAATCTGTCCCTGATTAGTAATAATAATTAAAGATTAAAGAGAATAAAAATGAATTATGATGTCTAACTCTATAATATCTATAATAACTACTCTGCATAATTAATTTTGTTCACCAACCTTAACAATGTTGAAAAATATGTAACATTTAAGTTTTAAGGTAGTTATAGTTAAAGTGAAATGTTTTTAATAAAACAAAGAATACAATTAATTAATTCAGAATGTAATTTTTTATATATACTAAATGGTATAAAATTTAAATAAATAAACAGGCTGTATAAATGAATTTGTCTGGTTTTGAGGTAACTATAAGCTTGTGATTGGTAAACAGGGCACGATGGTGTGGTGTCAGTGTTCCCAGATCCAATTCTTGAATTGCATACTACAAGATCATGGGATTTTTTAGATTCAGACTTGGGAATGGAACCTCTTGTCACTACTCCCAAACATTCATCAAATGATATAATCATTGCTCTCATTGACACAGGTGAGCAATATATATTTTTAATTTTGGAATTGTTTTCCGAACTGAATTAGTTGATAGATATTACTCCTTCCGTCTCATAAAAAATGTTTTATTTAAAAAAATAGATATGTTAGTTTTGATGATAAAACTAATATTATTGACTAAAATACTCCTATTAATTGTAGTTAAAAAAATGGTTGAATAAAGTGTAAGTTAATAAATAGGAGATGGTATTGAAAAAATAATAATAAATACTGTATTAGTATTGTAAAAGGACAAATATTTTGAGATAGAAAAAAATGACAAATAAGACACTTTTTATGAGACGGATAGAGTATCAAATCTATTACTATATTAAATATGGGTCATGCTAATACACACCTATGTAGGTGTGTATTAGCAACATACACCTTAGTGTATTTTTAAGTGGGACCTACCAATTTTTGGTGGGACCCACAGTAGAAAGATGAAGAAAAAAAATAGAAAGAAAATACATGTAGTGTATTTTTGTGTGAGACTCACCAATTTTGGGTGTATGTTAGCATTTCTCATTAAATATATTGATTATTTAATTAATTTAAAAATATTTTTTTTTAATAAATAGATTAAGAAAAAGTATTTTATAGATACAAGTTAGTAAGATATTTATTTTAATTATAAATTATTATATTATAATTCCTTCATTTAAAATGTGTATGTAATTGATTAATGCATATTGATTAAGAAAATTATATTAATGATAGAAAGAATATTACCTATATCAAAGATAAGTGCTCACTAGTTAACGCTTACTTTTATGTGAAATTCATTTTAAAATAAATGAGTCACATACTATTTAAGTCAATAATAAATATTTGAGAGAATGATAACATAATCCTCTTTTTTATTAAAATATGTTAGAAGCTAATAATTCAGTACATCAAGTTTGGGTTCGACTGTAGTGTGTTTCACTAATTGAACTGAGTTTTTTAGAGATGAATGTATTCGATAAAGTTGAATATAGCTTATAGTTGTTGTGTCGAAGTGTAACTAATAGTTTTGTATTTTGCATTTCGTAAGTTTTGGGCTTGAGCTTTTGTTGCTTATATAAAGGGCATGGTATAATATACATAACAACTTTACTCAATAGGATTCCATTTTTACAATTTAGTTTTCTCACTTTTCTCTCTCATTCTTATTCGTATTCTTGAAACCATAATTGTACCATCAATTTCAACAAATTGGTATCAACGAATTCGGTTGTACTTCAGAGAAAATCTGTAATGGCAAACAGAAACATAACATCAACGCAATTTCCAGCGAATCTACCAATTTTCAAATGGGAGAACTATGAGAGGTGGATTTCGCAGATGAATGTCATCTTTAGATTTCAAGATGTGGCTAAAATCGTGAACGATGAAGTACCTGCACTGGAAGAGAATGCGAACAATGTTCAGTAAGTTGCACACAAGGAACAAGAAAGAAAGATGGAAAAAGCTATGTTCTTAATCCATCAACGTGTGGATCCTAACGTGTTTGAGAAGATCATTGAAGAAGAAAAAGCAAAAGGAGTGTGGTACAAGTTAAAGAACTTGTACGACGAAGATGAAAAGTTGAAGAGGGTGAAGTTACAAACGCCGAGAAAGCAATTTGAGATGACTCAAAAGAAAGAAGATATAGTATCACTAACAAACAAGATGAATGTGTATGGTGAATCAATCACTAATCTGTAGAAGATTGAGAAAGTACTGAGATCTCTGGCTGCAGACTTTAATTAGATTGTCATGTCCATTGAAGAGTCCAAGAATCTAACTGAGATGAAGGTGGAAGAACTTTAAGCTTCATTGGAGGCTTGTGAGATGAGACTGAAGCTGAGGAACTCAGAGAAGGAGGAAGTGGATGAATAGGCAATGCAAGCAAGATTCACCAAGAAATTTGGGAAAGAAAAGGCAAAACGGAGAAAGAATCTTGCTAATGATGAAAAGTCATGAAAGAATTCAAAGAATCATTCTAATTCAACCAAGTAAGTCATGGGCAACAAGTATTCGGGGAAGAAAGTTGACATGAAGGATGTGTAGTGTTATAACTGTCAAGGATTTGGTCATTATACTCGAGATTGTAGACGAAAGAAGGAATCTAGAGCAAAAGATGATGGCAAAGTTCAATATGCACATGCTTGAGAAAGCGACCTTGATGATATGTTACTCGTGGCAAATATTCAGTCAAATAATGAATAAACCAATATGTGGTATCTGGATTCCGGATGCAGCATTCATATGACTGGAAATAAAAACTAGTTTACCAAGTTAGATGAATCAGTCAAGAAGGTGATCAAGTTTTCATATAGTGTGCATGTTACATCAGAGGGAAGATGAAACAAAGTTGTGATGAAAAGGAATGGTCGAAGAGCCAGCATTATTGACGTATTGTATGTACCTTCAATGACAAGTAACTTGATAAGCATAGGTTAATTACTTGCCAAAGGGTATAACATGAAGTTGGAAAAAATCTTATGAAGGTGTATAATGCTGAAGGAAGGATGATCCTGAAGGCGCCATTGGCAGATAACAAAACCTTCAATATTGAGATCAACATGGTTGATCATCAATGTCTTGCTTCGACAACTTTCAAAGACAAGAACTAGCTATGGCATCACAGGCATGGACACCTAAACTTTAGAGGTCTAGGTATGCTCAACCAGAATAAGAAGGTATATGGCTTACCTCAAGTGAAAAAACCAAGGCAGGTATGTGAGTAATGCTGCAAAGCAACCAGGTTAGGAAGGCATTCAAACTTAACTTGTCCATGAAGTCGAGATAAAAGCTGGGATGAAAGGTAGAATGGAGGTAACTACTATTTCATAACCTTTATAGATGAATTTACTATATATATATATATATACACCTCTAGAAAGTGAGGTATTCACACGGTTCAAGAAGTTTAAAATTGCATGTTGAGAAGCAAAGTGGATGCGAGTTAAAGAAACCGAGAACTAGTGGTGGTGAATACACCTCTAGAGAGTTTGCAAGATTTTGCAAGGATGAAAGTATATAGCATAAGGTCATTGCACCATGTACACCTCAGCATAATGATATAGCTGAGAGAAGAAATAGAAGTTTATTGAACATGACTAAGAGCATGTTAAAAGCTAACGAAATGCCAAAGAGATTTTTAGGTGAAGCAGTGTCGACAACATTATACATTCTAAACAAATGTTCAACAAATAAGATAGTCGAGAAGACACCTTATAAGGCTTGGACAAGGCAGAAGCCAAATGTTAGTCATCTTAGAGTTTTTGGATCAATGTGCTTCAGGCATGTACCTGAACAATTGAGGAAGAAATTAGATGATCAAAGTCAGACTATGGTACTCATAGGTTATCATTAGAATGATCCATACAAATTGTATTCACCAAATAATGATAAACTAGTGATCAATCAAGATTTTATAGTGGATGAAAGTAAAGGGTGGAATTGGAGTCAAGGGTCAGTTCGACAAGAGAAAGAAACAGTCCCAATTGTGCTTAATGAAAACCAACAGACTGAAGTCACAACTAATCAAAACGAAGAACCACCTGGGCAGAATGTTAGGAGATCGACTAGAGGAAGAACTGAGTCGACAAGGCTAGCTGGATATGAGAGATTTCCAGATCAAGCAGTCGATGCAGATGGTGATTTAATAGAAAAAGTAATGATGATGGCTGAATCAGAACCAATCAATTTGGATCAAGCCATAAATGATTCGAATTGGTTAGCATTCTTGCAAGAATAACTCATGGCTATCGAGAAGAAAAATACCTGGGAGCTTGTCGAAAAAGTAATTAAGAAGCCAATTGACGTGAAATAGTCTACAAGTTGAAGCTAAGTCCAAATGGTGAGATTTCTAAGCACCAAGAGATATTGGTGGAAAGAGGTATTCTTTAAAAACCTGGTATTGATTTTAACGAAGTTTATGCACCTGTGCCAAGGCTGGAAACCATCAGAATTGTTGTGTCGACTGCAACTTACAAAGGATGGCAGATAAATCAACTAGATGTAAAGTCGACATTTCTGAATGGACCTTTGGAAGAAGAGGTCTATGTCACTCAACCACCAGGGTTCGAAATTAAAGTGTTGAGTCAAAGGTATACAAATTGAATAAGGCTCTCTATGGTTTCAAGCAAGCCCCAAGAGCTTGGAACAAAAGAATAGATATCTTCCTAATTAATGTAGCTTTCTTGAAATGTGTCTCAGAATATAGAATGTATGTTTACAATGCAAGCAGACTTAGCCAAGTTGTCATATGCTTGTATGTGGATTATTTGATGATTACAAGGGCATAAATCAAAGGAGTCAAGTCGAAGCTGATGCATGAGTTTGAAATGTCTAACTTAGGAAATTTATCATATTTCTTAAGGATGGGATTTAAAGACACGCGTGAAGGAATGTTTCTACACCAGACAAAGTATGCCTAAGACATCTTGAAGATGTTCAAGATGAGTAACTGTAATGTAACTATTACACCATTGGAGACTGAAGCAAAGTTGGGAAAGGAAACAAATTATGAGTTTATAAGTGCAACAGTGTACAAATAAATCATTGGCAGGTTGAGCATATTTTCCCCAACCTGCCTCATGTTTGATGGGGAAAGTATGCTTTCGCTGAGTTTTGGTGGGAGTTTGAAATTTTCTTTATTTCAAAATATGGAGGCATGATGGACACTAGTGCCGCTAGTACCCATTCGAACTCTCTCCATTATTGTCTGATTTTGATTAGTTGAATGATTTGGTTTTGATTATTTGAAATATTAGTTGTATGGTTAATGCACTAATATTTTGATTTGTAGTTTATTATTTGAAATGTATGTTTGAAATCGTATCTTCCTTTCGTTATCAATCGAGGATGAATGGTACTCGAGCTTGACAACTCTCCGATTTTCTGGATATCACAAGAGAGTATTAAGTTTGGATTTCAGATCGAAGAGAAGTATGTCCTCGGAGCCCCAAAATTGAAATGGAGGTTTTACGTCATCGAAATACACAAATGAAAGATGGGGATATGTATTTATTCTGGTTTGTGTAAAGAAAATTGAATGAGATACTCTATTTTTTAGAAGTTGTAGACCAATAAGGACCTTACACATCCTATCATATCATCAGGGGGCTTTATGGAGATGCACATCTGTATAGTCCCTGTTTCATTTTTTTAATAATTGAAAGGTTCGTTCAGAGATGCATCTCTGGATATGCCCTTTTTTCAGAAATAAGGGGATTTACAGAGATGTACATCCGTAAGATCCCCTATATTATTTTTTTTATAATTTAAATATGTATCCGGAGATGCATCTTCCGACCCTTCCAACCCATTATTCACACAGAATTAGTGTATTATGTTGTACAAACATTAGAAGAACAAACATTGTCCTGAAATTACCACCAAATTTTATAACAATATGTTGTGTGTTATATACAAAAAACGAGTTACATTGTTAGATTAAAACTAAAATGTATTAAAAGATATGTCGCTACCTAAATCTATTGATGGTTTCTTCTTTGACATTTCCTTATTTGTTTCTCTTACAATAGCACTCAACTTGGTGAACTCTTTCATCCTTTCCAGAAAGTGATTCGGCCAAGTTTCATCATCTTGTGTGAAATGTGTTGTCCACTCCGATGATGTCTTTGGCATATGACATCTCGGTTTCAAATAAATATTAACAAAATGTTGTTTTTTTATAGCCAACCAATACACATGATGCATTCAGATGGATTTTGAGGTGGCTTACTTTGAAGTGGAAAAAATGTTTTCGAGAAACCATATCGTGTTAAATCAATACACACCATATCATAAACACTTGCTATAAGATGTCACATTTTCGGGAAGCACGTCCATTTTTTAAATGGTGTCAGACCACTAAGAAAGGAGCAAGAGCATTGAGAATTGCATCTTAATTTTCTTTGTTCCTATATAGATTTGTGTATGATTCCCTATGCGTCGTCATCTCTTGTATAAGATGGCAACAAGAAAATTGGTAGTTGTCCTCTCTTTACCCAGCAAACCTAAAACAACTCGAGCGTCTACCTCAACAACGACCGGTCGAGCACCCGATTTAACATCAATATTCACTTCACTTAGTTTAACATCATGTTTCACTTCAACCAGTTTAACATCCACACTCGCAATAGCTTTGAGAAACATATCTGAATGCACCATATTTAATGATATCAATATAAAAAAAAAACAGATTCAAAATTTAAACGATCAAGACGATCCGGATATGCATATTCGAACCACATCAAACTTTGTCTGAAGATGCATATCCGGACTTAACATTCTTTTTTCAACTCAAAAACCAGATTAATGCAAGGAATGAGGAATGGAATGAATTAACTTTACTTACAATTCCAACTTCTTTTCCTCCCTTTGATGTGATGAAATACAAGAATGATGTTTTGGTGTTGAAAAGTTGATTGAGAATTGGAGAATTTTTTTAAGGGTTTTGAAAAATAGAGGCTTTTTTCAGCATGAAGAAGAAGATCATGCAAGGTGGTGTTTCATCCAAATTTTTGCTTGACATTTTTCAGATATGCATCTTTAGAAATATCACTGAGTCATTAATTAAATCAATTAAGTGAATAAAAACACCCAAATGAATACAAGGGTATTTTGAAGATGCATCTTCAAATATACCCAAATAATATACAGAGATGCATCTCCAGACTATATTTTATATTTTTTTTTTTGTTCAACATAAGGTGAATCTTAAAAAAAAGAAGTTTGATATGATTTTAATTGCATCAGAAAATATATTTTCAAACATATGAAAAAAATGTAAAAAGCATTCTCCGATTTTTTAGCTAAGGTATTAGAGCATCATCGATTCTAGGGGTGTTCAAAACCGAACCAGCCCAATAGAAAAATGCAAATCAAACCAAACCAAACTGAAACCGCAAAAACCACATTTGGTTCGGATTTGTTCGGGTCATCTTTTAACAAAACCGCGTGGTTTGGTTTAGTTTGCAGTTTGTATTTTGTAAACCGAACTAAACCAAATCAAACCGCAATATGTTACAACCCAAACTTCACTTATCCCACATTCAACCCAAAAATCAAATGTATTATGCCTTAATCTTACAATTACAAAATATATTCTCTTACTCACACTTAGGTTTTAAGTTTCAACCTTCTCAAACATCTCCTAATATTATTGAACATTCTTCTCATCTTTTTCTCATGTATGTCTCGCCTCTACTACACTAATCTCTCATCTCGTATGTTTTTTCTTTTTCATATTCTCTTTTTATGTTACTATTTTATATTCCAGTTACATTTTTATCGCACATTTCTTCTCAAATCTCACATCTCTTATGTTCTTTCTTTTACATCTTCTCTAATCTCCCTTCTCCTCTATTTTTTGTGTTTTATTATAATGTTTTTGATATTGTTTTATGCTACTATCTTATTTCCACTTTTGTTTAAACTAATTTTTGTATATTGAATGATAAGTTTTTGTCTAAATATGACGAATTTTGTTGTTACTTGATAATGTATGAATGACTAAACATAAAGTTATGTTGTTCTCTATAGGTGTATGTATGACTCAATAAAAATCTTATAAAAAAACTGAAACAACCGAACCAAGCCAAACCATATTAATTTGGTTTGATTTGGTTCGATTTTTTTCTAAGGGTGTGTTTGGTTCGTGGTAGATGGAGGGGAGGGGAGGGGAGCTTTTTAATTAAATATGTTTGGTTCAAATTTTAAGAGGGGAATGGAGGGGAGGGGAGCAAAATCCCTCCAAAACATACTTTTTTCTTCCCTCCAATTTGGAGGGATTTGGAGGGGAGGGGAGGAAATATGAGTTGGATATTTAAAAAATTATTATATTTACTAAAATATCCTCAATTTAATTTTAGTATTTCAAAATTATTCGTTTTCGTGTTACTACTTTCTTCTGTGTGATTTTCTCGATTGTTTCCATCATCTTATTATAATTGTTATCTACATTCAAATTATTTTAGAATTTTTGTACTTTATAAAAATCATAATCATTGCATTTTTTTTTTGTTTTTTAATTAAAAATATTATATTCATTTACATTCGTTTTTTATTCTAATTTTGTTACGTATCATATCATATATTTTATATCAAATTTTAAATCATTCATTTTTTTTTGTTTATTCATTTTATTAAACATTTTGAACCATTAATATTTAATAATAATTTATTTTATGTATTTATTTTGTTAGATGATTCATCACGATTTAAACGTTGTTATCAGCATATAATTTAATTTATATTGTAGAGTTATAATCTGAATCAAGTGTACTCAAATTTTTTTACGTTATGTGGTAAATAAATACTTTTTTAGTCACTCAATATTAAAAAAATTATTACCATAACAATATGCATGAATTTTTAACATATGAATATCATATCACCTCTATAAGATCATAAGAATAAAAATGTAAATTATTAATAAAACCCCTCCCCTCCCCTCCTAAACCAAACACATTTTTAATTAAAATTCCTCCCCTCCCCCATCCCCTCTTTTGAACCAAACACTTATCTGATTAAAAAAAATTTCCTCACCTTCCCTCCCCTTCCTTTCCCTCCGTTAAAATTTCTCCCCTCCCCCTAATATGAAACAAACTGACTCTAAAAGTCAACCGAATCAAACCAAACCACATATTTTTTTTCGTGCGATTCAGATAGTTTTTAATGTCAAAATCGCCCAAATCATACCGTAAACACCTCTAATTAATTCCTTTGCAATGTTTCTTTACTAGTACCAAGACTTATATATTATTTTATGAATGATTGAATTTCAAAACACGCAAACAAATTTGCATACAATGTCTGCTTATCATTTTAGTTGAATAAAAAATAAGTTGTGAGTTTACTAAGATTCATTTTATAGTTTTGATCAATTATATAGAATATTTTAAAGATGTAGATACATTATTTAAATAATTTTATAATGTAAAATAATATAATTTTTTTTAATAAAATCCATTTAAAGAATAAAATGAATTCTTTAAACATGGATGGTTTTGGTTTTTTTTATCAAAGATGATCTTAGTTTTTGTTAACTTATCATTTTAAAAAGTTGCATATAAGATAACTTATTTCACATTGTATAACTATTAAAATATATTATTATTAATTATACTAAAAAAATTGGTAATCCATTTTAAAGTAAATTAAATAAGTGAATTATGTAATTAATTGACTCAATTTAAATATAAAAGTTAAATCAATTTTGATTGAATATTACTCCAATTCTATTTTTAAAAGACAATTTTTTATTGAATAATAATGTATTTGGTATATTGTTAGACTAAATATATTAATTATTCAATTAAAAAATAAATTGTTTTTTTTTATTAATAGGATATTTAGCTTGGACATCACTTTTGAAAATAAAGTAAAATATTTTTTTTTCTTTATTTCTATTCTCTCTTTTTTTAGACTAATCAATATTTTAAATTAAATTTTTTTTTTTAATATTTCTTCTCTATTTTCACCGTGTCTCTTATATATATATATATATATATATATATATATATATATATATATATATATATATATCTTCACAAAATTTTTTAAACGAAACATACCCTAGAATTACAAATTTATGATATATAGACCCAGAACAAATAGTGTTATCATAAGAAAAAGATTTGTCATAACTTATTACACCTCATTTGAGTACTCACTTCCTATGGTTCAAGCATCAACATCAAACAATAACTATTTAGCTTCCGTGCACATTCAAACCTTTTCAAGCTTATCTTCCCATGTTACATCATATATTATAGGTTCCTTTAATTTGATAAGTGAGCAAATTTTTTTATGTTTAAAATAAAGCAGCAAAGCTTTTGCAATTTCGGACGGTATGCAATATTGATTGCCGTTATTGCAATGTAAATTAACTGCAATTTTTTTTCGATCATACAAATATAAAAACGGTATCGGCACTTTCTGATATGGTTGTTTTCAGTTATTTTCGTGGTTAAAAGACCTTAGTAGAGTTTTCTTGATTATTATTCAGTTATATAATACTTATCTATGTTCTGCATCAAGGGATATGGCCAGAGTCACCAAGTTTCAGAGATGACGGTATAGGCAAGATTCCTTCAAGATGGAAAGGAGTCTGCATGGAGGGTCATGATTTCAAGAAATCTAATTGCAACAGGTCATCACTCTCCCCTTCTCTTACAAATGTTGAAAATAAATGCAAATTGATTATAAGCTACATTTAAATTCTTTTGAAAAAAACTACAGGAAACTGATAGGTGCAAGATACTATAACACACAAGATACTTTAAATAGCAACAAGACTCGTATTGAAGGAGCCAAAGGTTCACCAAGAGATTCCATTGGACATGGAACTCACACTGCGTCAACCGCAGCGGGTGTATTCGTAAACAATGCTAGTTATTATGGTTTAGCAAAAGGAACGGCGAGAGGTGGTTCACCTTCTACTAGAATTGCAGTATATAAAACATGTTCGGAAGAAGGTTGTTCAGGTTCGACGATACTAAAGGCTATGGACGATGCTATAAGAGATGGAGTGGATATAATCTCAATCTCTATTGGACTTAGCTCGCTAATGCAATCGGATTATTTGAATGATCCAATAGCCATTGGAGCATTTCATGCTGAACAAAGGGGGGTTATGGTGGTGTGTTCTGCTGGGAATGATGGTCCTGATCCTTACACTGTTGTGAACACAGCACCATGGATATTTACAGTTTCGGCTTCTAATATTGATAGGAGCTTTCGGTCGACCGTTGTCCTTGGAAATGGGAAAACTTTCCGAGTAAGTTTCTTATGAAGCACCCACACGGGCACAGACGCTAAACACGACACAGATATTGATATGTAGGTACCAATAATAATTTATGAAAATAGAAGTGATTGAACGCAATTACATGGTCTTTTCATGTATCATCAGGGCGCTGGCATTAACTTCTCAAACCTTACTCGCTCAACAATGTATTCTCTTGTCTTTGGAGAGGAAATTGCTGCCAAATTCGCGCCAACGTCAGAAGCTAGGTACGAGTTCTAATAGTACTAGTTAACATCAACTGTTTGGCTTTAAAAATTTCAACAGAAGAAATGTATACTAAGTGTTCTATGAACTGCAGGAACTGTTATCCTGGATCACTAGATTATACCAAAGTAGCAGGCAAAATTGTTGTTTGTGTTAACGATGATCCGAATATTTCAAGACGCGTCAAGAAGCTAGTTTTACAAGATGCAAGAGCCATGGGGATGATACTCGTCGACGAGAACAATAGAGATGTTTCCTTTGATGCAGGTGCATTTCCCTTCACAGAGATTGGAAATCTTGAATGGCATCAGATCCTTCACTACATAAACTCTACCAAGTAAGCGTGATCAATCTTTACATAAACTCTACCAAGGAAAAAGTAGAGAAATAGTATGCTAGATATACTCTCAGTCTATATCATGTTTCTGTTACAGGAATCCAACTGCAACAATTCTTCCAACAATAGAAGTTCCTAGATATAGGCCTGCACCAATTGTTGCGTCCTTTTCATCCAGAGGTCCTTCTAGCCTTACAGAGAACATTCTCAAGGTAACTTTCTGCAATTTGTTCCTGCATGCAGTTCATTTAGTTATATATCAAGAAATACGTAAGCATATTTTTTTTTGAAGAAAAATACGTAAGCATATTAACAGGGCCGTCTCTGAGGGTGTGCAAGGCAGGCTACCGCATAAGGATCAGAGTTTAAACCGTGGCTAAAAAGGACCTCCTAAAATATTTGTCACTGCTAAACCATGAAAAATATGGTCCCTATTTGATTTTCTATACGTCAACCGTAGCACAGTGGAACTCTGAAAATTTAAGATGATGCTGCATATTTAGAACAATGCACTAACTATTTTCACCAATCTGTTGTGAAGCCTGATGTCATGGCTCCAGGAGTTGCCATTTTGGGTGCCATGGTTCCCAAAAGTGATGAACCAGGAAGTGTTCCATTTGGAGAAAACCCATCTTTATTTGGCATAAAATCCGGCACATCTATGGCATGCCCGCATGTGACAGGTGCTGCAGCATTCATCAAATCAGTACATGGAAGATGGAGTCCTTCAATGATCAAATCTGCATTAATGACAACAGGTTCTAGACCAAAATCTTTTTCTAATATTTTAATTTAGCATCCGTTTTAGGTGTGACGACATGTATCAGTGTCAAATACCAACGCGACACTAATGTATGCATGTAGTTATATTCAATCACTTCTATTTTTTCAAATGATTATCAGTGTTAACGTGTCAATATGTCAATATCAGTGACAGTTCTAGTATCAAATATGTGTCTGGTGTTTGTGTTTCATATACTTACGTTGTTTTGTTGATCGGTTTTTTCAGCTACAACCTACAATAACATGAAGAAGCCGGTGACCAACAGCTCAAAATACATCGCCAACCCACACGAAATGGGAGTTGGAGAAATCAATCCACTCAAAGCTCTCAACCCTGGTTTAGTCTTCGAAACAAATGTCAAAGACTACATCAAATTCCTTTGTTATTATGGCTACTCAAAGAAAATCATAAGCTCAGTGTCTAAAAGCAATGTAACTTGCCCAAAAACCTCTCAAGATCTTATATCCAACATCAATTACCCATCAATCTCTATACAAACACTTAAAAGAAATCAAAAAGTAAAAATGATCACAAGAACAGTCACCAATGTGGGAGCTTTTAATGCTACATATGTTGCAAAGGTGCATGCACCTGAAGGATTGGTTGTTAATGTCTTCCCCAACAAACTTGTGTTTTCAGAGAATGTTGAAAGAATTACCTATAGAGTGTCATTCTATGCCAAGGAAGCTCATGGTGGGTACAATTTTGGGTCTCTAACATGGCTTGATGGTAGACACTATGTTCATACAGTTTTTGCAGTCAAAGTTGAATAATTTTTCACACACACATACACATATTTGAATAGATTACATATATAGTTATACTTGCCTGATTGTATTTTTATTTTTAACATTTTGTATAACTTTATTTGTGTATGGGAATGAACTCTTTCCATTTACTACACGCCATTATTTAAAATATGAATTTATCAAAAGTATGATTCAAACAAGATGTTTTTTTTTATCGAATACATGTTCATAATTTGTTTCTTATTGGATGGATTAAGAGACTAGTATTAGGATAAATAAAGATTTATATTTGTAACGCAAGAGCACTAGGATTAGATGTAGGGATCTCTTCCAATTTAACGAGAAATCCAGGGTTCGAATTTAAGCATAACACGCATCAATGTTAAATCTCTTATAGAGAGTTTGCCGCCTATTTTTCTCTAAGTTACTTCACCAGTAACTCTCATAGTAGAGTTACTTCTCTTAATAACTATTGAATTTTACTAATCCAACCATTGAGGTTAATATGATAAAATCTCGTAACCTCAACATAACCACGGTCTGAAGTTATAAAACAGTGACTGTCAATTAAAGATGTATACTGCAAAAACAAAATCCTGAAACAGTTAAATGAGAAAGAAATATGGAAAATTTTCTAGTGTCCTTCAATAATTGAAATTGTACTGCACCTATGCCTAACGCAATGCGATTAGGACGTTAGTTTTCCGCTGAGTGGCATGGAAGTTGTTAGGGGTGTTAAAAAAACTATGAACCGAACCGAACCGTTAAACTGAACCGAACTGAAATTAAAATAACCGAACTGTTATGTTTGGTTAGTGAACCAAACTATATTACACGAAACAGTTTTAGATCCGTACCGAATTGAAACCAAACCAAACTGAAACTGTAACCGAACTGAACCGAAACTAAAAATTAAAAATATTAAAAACAAGTTTTAATTTTTATTATTTTAAAATTTTAAAAAATAGTTTAATGATTCAGTTCTTTAATAAACGGTTCGGTTTGAAAAAATTGTCTTCTAAACGGTTCGGAATTTCTAAACGGTATATCAAACCAATGACTTTGGTTCAGTTCGGCTCTAAGTAAAGTGAAACGGTTCGGTTCAGTTCAAGTAAATTTGTATTATGGTTTGGTTCAGTTCGGTACGGTTTTCTCTATAAACCGTACCATGAACAACCCTAGAAATTGTAATCACGACGTGGTCTCGGGGCTTTGCGGCACGGTCTCCATGGATTCACTGATAGATCATTTCTCCCTTTTTTTTCTCATTCTCTTCTTCTCTTTTGTTGAAAAAGAAAGGTTTAATGCGGAATTGGAAATGATTGTTGACATTAAATAGGCTTAATACCTACTTTAGTCCCTTAACTTAATTTCAGGTTTCACTTAGGTCCCTTATTCAATAAACTTTTCGTTCAAGTCCCGTATTTCTTCTTCCGTTAACATTTTTAGTCCTTTCTATTAAATAGTCATATATTCCGTTAGTGACTGCCAATGTGGCAATCAGGTTGTGTTCAGGGAGTGACATGGCTTAAGTTACTCCAGGTAAGATACAAATATTTTTAAATTATGGAATTCATAATGTTTTTTAGAAACCTCATTTCAGAAACTTCAACTTTAGTTTCATTTTGCTTCCATTTAACTCTCTAAAAAACCCTAAACATTGTGGAGAAGAAGTATCAGTGGACGAAATCCTTGCGTAATCCTTGTTCGTTCGTTCGTATAGGTATGGTAACAAAGTCTTCCTTGTTCGTTTCACCATCTCAATCATTGTGCGTTTCTGACTTCATGTTGTCGCGTTTTAGGGTTTCTGGAATTTTCGTCTGGGAACAAGAAGAAAATCGTTGGAAGCTACATTTTGTTAGGGTTTGTGGAATCTTCCTTTAAGGTGCGAAATACATACTGGGTATTTATTCTTTGTTGTTTATGTTTGTTAGTTAGGGTTTTTTTATCTTCATTTGGTACATTACTCATATAGTTACCATATCTAGGTCATGATAGTCGTTTTAAGTGCATTGTTCATCATGGGGGCGAGTTTGCTGAGTTAACTAAGTTAGGGTATAATGGTCTTGAGGAAATCTGGGATGTAGAACCGGATTACTGGAGTTACTTTGAAGCATTGGGTGGGTAAAAAGATTTAGGTTATCCAACCATATAAAGCCTTTGGTATTATGATCAAATGGAGTGTAACAACTGTCATACCCTAAATTTCTTCTACTTGTATATAACTTTCATTTGTACATCCATCCCCTAACCATCATTCAAAAATAAAAAATATGATGTTCCTACTCATAGTGTCATTAGGGTGAATCAAGTTCCATTTAAGTATAGCAAGTCAGGAGTGTGTGGTATGGATTGATGTTCAGCGGATTTTGACCTGATCTCGGTCAGGCAATGGTTTGCTTCATAATCAAGGCTAGGGTTGCATTATCCAAGTGGTGTGTGTTTAAGGATTCAACTAGGTTTTCTTTCTGTGCCAGAACAAGTTAGTGTGTGGATCAGTTATCAGGCTATAGCAGGTCAAGTGTTTCAATGACAGATGATTATCAGGGACTGGCCCGTTGTTAGGATTGAGTTTCAAGGTTCATAGTTTCTCAAGGGCTATTCACACGTACCCATTCTCAAATTCACATATTCATCCAATTATATCCAACATCCAATTATCCATTTTTCTATCCATTATCGACTTTAACATCCAAATAACCCATTCACCTAAGCTCGGTACCATTTTATTTATTTTTATTAAGACCATTACCATTTTATTAATCTAATAAGTGCAAAATGTACCTATTTTTGAATATAATTTTTGTTGCACTTATCGTTACTTGGTGTTAAAAATTGGTTGAATAAACCCCACTTTATGTGTAAATACGTTTACTTTACGTTTTCGTGTGTATACTGCGTTTTCTTGTAAATATCATTGAGTTTAATTGATTTTATCTCATTTTTGTAGGTATTCCAGCAATGGGATTTTGCCATTGTTGTATAGAGCATTGAATAAGCTTTCCAACGCTTCAAACCGTGCGTCAATCGGAGTTACAGTTCAAAAATTATGAAGAAAACAAGTTTTGGTTTGCTGTCATGTTCGCTAGGCGAAACAGGAGGCGAGCGCATTTGCTGGCGAGTTCGCTAGGCGAACCGGGGCGGACAAAAAGTTCCAGAAGCGTGAAAAAACACAATTTTAAGGCGGTTTACGTTCACTAGGCGAACGGGGGCTCGCTAGGCGAACCTGGAAAGCCAATTTTGCCTATTTTAGTCATTTTTCATCATTTTTTAGGTTATGGTTTTGGGGATTCTTGCTCCAACTCCATCAAACTTCATTTTTTTCAGTAGATTAGCTTAGAAAACAACTGTGGAGCATGCATACGGATGAACCGGGGTGGATTGATCGTCGACCGGCTCTGACAATCCGCGAGATGTTTGGTTCATTTCACTTTTTCTTTGTGTTTTTCTTTATGGTTGGGTTGTGTATATGTATTTGCTGTAAACTCATGTATATTTGTCGCCCATGGCGTTATATGAAACTTGCTTTACAAATCTCTATTGGTGATTGTCTCTGATTTTTGCTTTATGCATGGGTTTTGAGTTGCGTTAGAGATAATCCTCGCAAACTTCGATTAGGGATAATTATCTGTTAGTTTCTGGATTCTAGAGATAGATTTAAAAGCTAACAATCTTCAATAGGCGTCGAAACTTAATGTCTCCGTGCCTTGAGCTAGCATACGAAAGTATCGGCAATGGTAACACGATTGTTCTCTCAACTTTGCGTTAGACATAACCTGTGTTGTGAGCGATGCTGGGTGATATTGAGGAGTCTTGTAGGTTGAGTATAACTGGTCGGTAAGTTTAAGTTTGTGAGGAGTCGATTATGTGCACGCCTGATAAGTTTCTTGTCTCTGAAGAATGAATTTCTTGTTATGTTTTAATGTTTACTTTTTAGTTTTCTTGTTTTAAACCATTTTAAACCCAAACTCATTAACGCGAGAGACTGTCAAACGGCATTTTTTCCCTCGAACCGATCTCTGTGGACACGACATAAATCCCGGAGGGAATTCTTTCCGAAAATAAATATTTTTGCTGCTTGCCCTATTCTACAATCAACAAAATGGCGCCGTTGCCGGGGATTAGTTTTGATATTGATTCCAATTGCGATAGTTTCTTTGTTTTTGTGTTTTGTATATATCGTATATAGTGTCTATTTCCATTATGTTTGTTTAAGTGTTGTATACATTTTGTTCCCGTAACGTTTGTTTAAGTGTTTGGTTAGGACATTTGCTTTTGGTTTGCGGTGAGGCATCACTATGGCATGAAGGAAGGAAGTTACTAGCTAAGCATTGTAAAGGCGTCGAGCTTACGACGTAAAACAAGCATGGTGTATTCTTTTCTTTTGTTGTTGTTTAGTTTAGGTAGTGTGGTGAGTATTCATTAAACAAGTTGTACTCGGATTTTTCGTAAAATTCTGAAATCTTCACTTTACAACTTGTTTAATGAATTTTTGCCGGTTTTTCAGTTTGTGTATATTAATAGTTTTCGCGTTTGCTAACGAGCTTATTTTGAGTTGCTTGAGGAAATTTGGTGATGTTCCAAGTTTGATCGTTTCAACTCGCGGATGTATGGTAATGATCTTGTTAAGTTTTGCACACGCTTTCTATACTTTAGCATATTCATGATACTTTGGCTTTTTACAACTTCTATGTCATTCATTCTTTTGTATACTTGTTCTTATTGTGAATCACTTTAGTTCTCAACCTTTTTGTGAGGAAGCCTTCTATTGTTCATATATGCACGGAGTACCAACATTCTTGTTTTAACTGGATTTTATTATGCTTAATCTTTTGTTTGTGTTGATTATATGAAAGCATGAAAAGGATCAAGGCATTTTGTTTCATCTTGAGCACAACTACCTAGCCAAATAGTTATTCACCTTGTGAGTGTGTGAGAATTCGTAACCCCTTTGAGCTTTTTGATCCATGTTTTATTTGAACTTAATGCTTGCCTATGAGTGTTTAGTTCACTTATTTTTGATTGGATTTTGTTTTTTCTTGGGCCCTCAACTTTGTGTTGTTGTATGAATTTTTTCCTTGCCTTAGAAAGTAGGGAGTATTCACATGATGATGTGGTTGAATTCAAGTTGGGGAGAGAATGATTGTTTACTCATTGGTTGGATTCTATGTGGATTGAAAAAGAAAAGAAAAAAGAGGAAAATGTGAAAAAGAAAAAGAAAAGTGAAAAAGAAAGAAACAGAAAACCCTTGAAAAAGGAAACAAAAAGAGTTCAAATAATTGTGCTAAATAAGGATTGTGTTTTGTGTAACACTTGGGATTTTGGAAGAAGTTGATTGGAATTTTTGTGTTTGAGTCTTTGTAAGTTGATCACGCCCTTAGGTTTAGGAAAGTTTTTGTTTCAATTACCTTTAGAAATTGCCCCTTGTTTGTTTACCCGACCACGCTACAACCTTGAAAGTCCTTGTGATTCTTGCCTTTGTATGTTCAATGTGAATTTTTGGATGTGTGCATAATTTAGTCTATTGTATGCATAATTGTTGTGTGAGTGATAAATACCTTATTTTGTGTTTTTCATTTACGGATGATTGTTTTTTCTAGGTGTGATTCACATTTGAACTTGTGCAGTTTTAGAATTTTTGGCATGATTTTTGTATTTTGCATTTGTTTCGTGACTATGTTATCGTTGTAGTTTAGTGGTAAGTATTTACTTTGTGTGTACCGTTTTTCATTTGAATCATACATTTGTTTTCCGTTTTTCAAAACTTGTTGATTCGTGACTCTTTGGTTATCACTCGGTTTCGTTGAGTTGTTTGATTTTTGTTTGAGGACAAACAATTATGTAAGTTAGGGAGAGTATGATAAGTGCAAAATGTACCTATTTTTGTATATAAGTTTTGTTGCACTTATCGTTACTTTGTGTTAAAAATTGGTTGAATAAACCCCACTTTATGTGTAAATATGTTTACTTTACGTTTTCGTGTGTATATTGCGTTTTCTTGTAAATATCATTGATTTTAATTGATTTTATCTCATTTTTGTAGGTATTCCAGCAATGGGATTTTGCCATTGTTGTATAGAGCATTGAATAAGCTTTCCAACTCTTCAAACTGTGCGTCAATCGGAGTTACGGTTCAAAAGTTATGAAGAAAACAAGTTCTGGTTTGCTGTCATGTTCGCTAGGCAAACCAGGAGGCGAACGCATTCGCTAGGCGAACCGGGGCGAACAAAAAGTTCCAGAAGCGTGAAAAAACACAATTTTAAGGCGGTTTACATTTGCTAGGCGAACGGGGGCTCGCTAGGCGAACCTGGAAAGCCAATTTTGCCTATTTTAGTCATTTTTCATCATTTTTTAGGTTATGGTTTTGGGGATTCTTGCTCCAACTCCATCAAACTTCATTTTTTCAGTAGATTAGCTTAGAAAACAACTGTGGAGCATGCATACGGATGAACCGGGGTGGATTGATCGTCGACCGGCTCTGACAATCCGCGAGATGTTTGGTTCATTTCTCTTTTTCTTTGTGTTTTTCTTTATGGTTGGGTTGTGTATATGTATTTCCTGTAAACTTGTGTATATTTGTCGCCCATGGCGTTATATGAAACTTGCTTTACAAACCTCTATTGGTGATTGTCTCTGATTTTTGCTTTATGCGCGGGGTTATAGTTGCGTTAGAGATAATCCTCGCAAACTTCGATTAGGGATAATTATCTGTTAGTTTCTGGATTCTAGAGATAGATTTAAGAGCTAAAAATCTTCAATAGGCGTCAAAACTTAATGCCTCCGTGCCTTGAGCTAGCGTACGAAAGTATCGGCAATGGTAACACGGTTGTTCTCTCAACTTTGCGTTAGACATAACCTGTGTTGTGAGCGATGCTGGGTGATATTGAGGAGTCTTATCGGTTGAGTATAACTGGTCGGTAAGTTTAAGTTTGTGAGGAGTCGATTTTGTGCACGCCTGATAAGTTTCTTGTCTCTGAAGAATGAATTTCTTGTTATGTTTTAATGTTTACTTTTCTATTTTCTTGTTTTAAACCATTTTAAACCCAAACTCATTAACGCGAGAGACTGTCAAACGGCATTTTTTCCCTCGAACCGATCTCTATGGACACGACATAAATCCCTGAGGGAATTCTTTCCGAAAATAAATATTTTTGCTGCTTGCCCTATTCTGCAATCAACAAAATGGCGCCGTTGCCGGGGATTAGTTTTGATATTGAATCGCATTGCGATAGTTTCTTTGTTTTTGTGTTTTGTATATATCGTATATAGTGTCTATTTCCATTATGTTTGTTCAAGTGTTGTATACATTTTGTTCCCGTAACGTTTGTTTAAGTGTTTGGTTAGGACACTTGCTTTTGGTTTGCGGTGAGGCATCACTATGGCATGAAGGAAGGAAGTTACTAGCTAAGCATTGTAAAGGCGTCGAGCTTACGACGTAAAACAAGCATGGTGTATTCTTTTCTTTTGTTGTTGTTTAGTTTAGGTAGTGTGGTGAGTATTCATTAAACAAGTTGTACTCGGATTTTTCGTAAAATTCTGAAATCTTCACTTTACAACTTGTTTAATGAATTTTTGTCGGTTTTTCAGTTTGTGTATATTAATAGTTTTCGCGTTTGTCAACGAGCTTGTTTTGAGTTGCTTGAGGAAATTTGGTGATGTTCCAAGTTTGATCGTTTCAACTCGCGGGTGTATGGTAATGATCTTGTTAAGTTTTGTACATGCTTTCTATACTTTAGCATATTCATGATACTTAGGCTTTTTACAACTTCTATGCCATTCATTCTTTTGTATACTTGTTCTTATTGTGAATCACTTTAGTTCCCAACCTTTTTGTGAGGAAGCCTTCTATTGTTCATATATGCACGGAGTACCAACATTCTTGTTTTAACTGGATTTTATTATGCTTAATCTTTTGTTTGTGTTGATTATATGAAAGCATGAAAAGGATCAAGGCATTTTGTTTCATCTTGAGCAGAACTACCTAGCTAAATAGTCATTCACCTTGTGAGTGTGTGAGAATTCGTAACCCCTTTGAGCTTTTTGATCCATGTTTTATTTGAACTTAATGATTGTCTATGAGTGTTTAGTTCACTTATTTTTTATTGGATTTTGTTTTTTCTTGGGCCCTCAACTTTGTGTTGTTGTATGAATTTTTTCCTTACCTTAGAAAGTAGGGAGTATTCACATGATGATGTGGTTGAATTCAAGTTGGGGAGAGAATGATTGTTTACTCATTTGTTGGATTCTATGAGAATTGAAAAAGAAAAGAAAAAAGAGAAAAATGTGAAAAAGAAAAAAAAAAGTGAAAAAGAAAGAAACAGAAAACCCTTGAAAAAGGAAACAAAAAGAGTTCAAATAATTGTGCTAAATAAGTATTGTGTTTTGTGTAACACTTGGGATTTTGGAAGAAGTTGATTGGGATTTTTGTGTTTGAGTCTTTGTGAGTTGATCACTCCCTTAAGTTTAGGCAAGTTTTTGTTTCAATTACCTTTAGAAATTGCCCCTTGTTTGTTTACCCGACCACGCTACAACCTTGAAAGTCCTTGTGATTCTTGCCTTTGTATGTTCAATGTGAATTTTTGGATGTGTGCATAATTTAGTCTATTGTTTGCATAATTGTTGTGTGAGTGATAAATACCTTATTTTGTGTTTTTCATTTACGGATGATTGTTTTTGCTAGGTGTGATTCACATTTGAAGTTGTGTTGTTTTAGAATTTTTGGCATGATTTTTGTATTTTGCATTTGTTTCGTGACTATGTTATCGTTGTAGTTTAGTGGTAAGTATTTACTTTGTGTGTACCGTTTTTAATTTGAACCATACATTTGTTTTCCGTTTTTCAAAACTTGTTGATTCGTGATTCTTTTGTTATCACTCGGTTTCGTTGAGTTGTTTGATTTTTGTTTGAGGACAAACAATTATGTAAGTTGGGGAGAGTTTGATAAGTGCAAAATGTACCTATTTTTGTATATAAGTTTTGTTGCACTTATCGTTACTTTGTGTTAAAAATTGGTTGAATAAACCCCACTTTATGTGTAAATACGTTTACTTTACGTTTTCGTGTGTATATTACGTTTTCTTGTAAATATCATTGATTTTAATTGATTTTATCCCATTTTTGTAGGTATTCCAGCAATGGAATTTTGCCATTGTTGTATAGAGCATTGAATAAGCTTTCCAACGCTTCAAACCGTGCGTCAATCGGAGTTACGGTTCAAAAGTTATGAAGAAAACAAGTTCTGGTTTGCTGTCATGTTCGCTAGGCGAACCAGGAGGCGAGCGCATTCGCTGGCGAGTTCGCTAGGCGAACCGGGGCGAACAAAAAGTTCCAGAAGCATGAAAAAACACAATTTTAAGGCGGTTTACGTTTGCTAGGCGAACGGGGGCTCGCTAGGCGAACCTGGAAAGCCAATTTTGCCTATTTTAGTCATTTTTCATCATTTTTTAGGTTATGTTTTTGGAGATTCTTGCTCCAACTCCATCAAACTTCATTTTTTCAGTAGATTAGCTTAGAAAACAACTGTGGAGCATGCATACAGATGAACCGGGGTGGATTGATCGTCGACCGGCTCTGACAATCCGCGAGATGTTTGGTTCATTTCTCTTTTTCTTTGTGTTTTTCTTTATGGTTGGGTTGTGTATATGTATTTGCTGTAAACTCATGTATATTTGTCGCCCATGGCGTTATATGAAACTTGCTTTACAAATCTCTATTGGTGATTGTCTCAGATTTTTGCTTTATGCGCGGGGTTTGAATTGCGTTAGAGATAATCCTCGCAAACTTCGATTAGGGATAATTATCTGTTAGTTTCTGGATTCTAGAGATAGATTTAAGAGCTAACAATCTTCAATAGGCGTCGAAACTTAATGCCTCCATGCCTTGAGCTAGCGTACGAAAGTATCGGCAATGGTAACACGGTTGTTCTCTCAACTTTGCGTTAGACATAACCTGTGTTGTGAGCGATGCAGGGTGATATTGAGGAGTCTTGTAGGTTGAGTATAACTGGTCGGTAAGTTTAAGTTTGTGAGGAGTCGATTATGTGCACGCCTGATAAGTTTCTTGTCTCTGAAGAATGAATTTCTTGTTATGTTTTAATGTTTACTTTTTTGTTTTCTTGTTTTAAACCATTTTAAACCCAAACTCATTAACACGAGAGACTGTCAAACGACATTCTTTCCCTCGAACCGATCTCTGTGGACACGACATAAATCCCGAAGGGAATTTTTTCCGAAAATAAATATTTTTGCTGCTTGCCCTATTCTGCAATCAACAAAATGGCGCCGTTGCCGGGGATTGGTTTTGATATTGAATCGCATTGCAATAGTTTCTATGTTTTTGTGTTTTGCATATATCGTATATAGTGTCTATTTCCATTATGTTTGTTCAAGTGTTGTATACATTTTGTTCCCGTAACGTTTGTTTAAGTGTTTGGTTAGGACACTTGCTTTTGGTTTGCGGTGAGGCATCACTATGGCATGAAGGAAGGAAGTTACTAGCTAAGCATTGTAAAGGCGTCGAGCTTACGACGTAAAACAAGCATGGTGTATTCTTTTCTTTTGTTGTTGTTTTGTTTAGGTAGTGTGGTGAGTATTCATTAAACAAGTTTTACTCGGATTTTTCGTAAATTTCTGAAATCTTCACTTTACAACTTGTTTAATGAATTTTTGTCGGTTTTTCAGTTTGTGTATATTAATAGTTTTTGCGTTTGTCAACGAGCTTGTTTTGAGTTGCTAGAGGAAATTTGGTGATGTTCCAAGTTTGATCGTTTCAACTCGCAGATGTATGGTAATGATCTTGTTAAGTTTGTACATGCTTTCTGTACTTTAGCATATTCATGATACTTAGGCTTTTTACAACTTCTATGCCATTCATTCTTTTGTATACTTGTTCTTATTGTGAATCACTTTAGTTCCCAACCTTTTTGTGAGGAAGCCTTCTATTGTTCATATATGCACGGAGTACCAACATTCTTGTTTTAACTGGATTTTATTATGCTTAATCTTTTGTTTGTGTTGATTATATGAAAGCATGAAAAGGATTAAGGCATTTTGTTTCATCTTGAGCACAACTACCTAGCCAAATAGTCATTCACCTTGTGAGTGTGTGAGAATTCGTAACCCCTTTGAGATTTTTGATCCATGTTTTATTTGAACTTAATGCTTGTCTATGAGTGTTTAGTTCACTTATTTTTTATTGGATTTTGTTTTTTCTTGGGCCCTCAACTTTGTGTTGTTGTATGAATTTTTTCCTTGCCTTAGAAAGTAGGGAGTATTCACATGATGATGTGGTTGAATTCAAGTTGGGGAGAGAATGATTGTTTACTTATTGGTTGGATTCTATGAGAATTGAAAAAGAAAAGAAAAAAGAGAAAAATGTGAAAAAGAAAAAAAAAAGTGAAAAAGAAAGAAACAGAAAACCCTTGAAAAAGGAAACAAAAAGAATTCAAATAATTGTGCTAAATAAGTATTGTGTTTTGTGTAACACTTGGGATTTTGGAAGAAGTTGATTGGGATTTTTGTGTTTGAGTCTTTGTGAGTTGATCACTCCCTTAAGTTTAGGCAAGTTTTTGTTTCAATTACCTTTAGAAATTGCCCCTTGTTTGTTTACCCGACCACGCTACAACCTTGAAAGTCCTTGTGATTCTTGCCTTTGTATGTTCAATGTGAATTTTTGGATGTGTGCATAATTTAGTCTATTGTTTGCATAATTGTTGTGTGAGTGATAAATACCTTATTTTGTGTTTTTCATTTACAGATGATTGTTTTTGCTAGGTGTGATTCACATTTGAACTTGTGTTATTTTAGAATTTTTGGCATGATTTTTGTATTTTGCATTTGTTCCGTGACTATGTTATCGTTGAAGTTTAGTGGTAAGTATTTACTTTGTGTGTACCGTTTTTCATTTGAACCATACATTTGTTTTCCGTTTTTCAAAATTTGTTGATTCGTGATTCTTTTGTTATCACTCGGTTTCGTTGAGTTGTTTGATTTTTGTTTGAGGACAAACAATTATGTAAGTTGGGGAGAGTTTGATAAGTGCAAAATGTACCTATTTTTGTATATAAGTTTTGTTGCACTTATCGTTACTTTGTGTTAAAAATTGGTTGAATAAACCCCACTTTATGTGTAAATACGTTTACTTTACGTTTTCGTGTGTATATTACGTTTTCTTGTAAATATCATTGATTTTAATTGATTTTATCTCATTTTTGTAGGTATTCCAGCAATGGAATTTTTCCATTGTTGTATAGATCATTGAATAAGCTTTCCAACGCTTCAAACCGTGCGTCAATCGGAGTTACGGTTCAAACGTTATGAAGAAAACAAGTTCTGGTTTGCTGTCATGTTCGCTAGGCGAACCAGGAGGCGAGCGCATTCGTTGGCGAGTTCGCTAGGCGAACCGGGGCGAACAAAAAGTTCAAGAAGCATGAAAAAACACAATTTTAAGGCGGTTTACGTTTGCTAGGCGAACGGGGGCTCGCTAGGCGAACCTGGAAAGCCAATTTTGCTTATTTTAGTCATTTTTCATCATTTTTTAGGTTATGGTTTTGGGGATTCTTGCTCCAACTCCATCAAACTTCATTTTTTCAGTAGATTAGCTTAGAAAACAACTGTGTAGCATGCATACAGATGAATCAGGGTGGATTGATCGTCGACCGGCTCTGACAATCCGCGAGATGTTTGGTTCATTTCTCTTTTTCTTTGTGTTTTTCTTTATGGTTGGGTTGTGTATATGTATTTGCTGTAAACTCATGTATATTTTTCGCCCATGGCGTTATATGAAACTTGCTTTACAAATCTCTATTGGTGATTGTCTCAGATTTTTGCTTTATGCGCGGGGTTTGAATTGCGTTAGAGATAATCCTCGCAAACTTCGATTAGGGATAATTATCTGTTAGTTTCTGGATTCTAGAGATAGATTTAAGTGCTAACAATCTTCAATAGGCGTCGAAACTTAATGCCTCCGTGCCTTGAGCTAGCGTACGAAAGTATCGGCAATGGTAACACGGTTGTTCTCTCAACTTTGCGTTAGACATAACCTGTATTGTGAGCAGTGCTGGGTGATATTGAGGAGTCTTGTAGGTTGAGTATAACTGGTCGGTAAGTTTAAGTTTGTGAGGAGTCGATTATGTGCACGCCTGATAACTTTCTTGTCTCTGAAGAATGAATTTCTTGTTATGTTTTAATGTTTACTTTTCTGTTTTCTTGTTTTAAACCATTTTAAACCCAAACTCATTAACACGAGAGACTGTCAAACGACATTCTTTCCCTCGACTGATCTCTGTGGACACGACATAAATCCCGGAGGGAATTCTTTCCGAAAATAAATATTTTTGCTGCTTGCCCTATTCTGCAATCAACAAAATGGCGCCGTTGCCAGGGATTGGTTTTGATATTGAATCGCATTGCGATAGTTTCTTTGTTTTTGTGTTTTGCATATATCGTATATAGTGTCTATTTCCATTATGTTTGTTCAAGTGTTGTATACATTTTGTTCCCGTAACGTTTGTTTAAGTGTTTGGTTAGGACACTTGCTTTTGGTTTGCGGTGAGGCATCACTATGGCATGAAGGAAGGAAGTTACTAGCTAAGCATTGTAAAGGCGTCGAGCTTACGACGTAAAACAAGCATGGTGTATTCTTTTCTTTTGTTGTTGTTTAGTTTAGGTAGTGTGGTGAGTATTCATTAAACAAGTTTTACTCGGATTTTTCGTAAAATTCTGAAATCTTCACTTTACAACTTGTTTAATGAATTTTTGCCGGTTTTTCAGTTTGTGTATATTAATAGTTTTCGTGTTTTTCAAGAGCTTGTTTTGAGTTGCTTGAGGAAATTTGGTGATGTTCCAAGTTTGATCGTTTCAACTCGCAGATGTATGGTAATGATCTTGTTAAGTTTTGTACATGCATTCTGTACTTTAGCATATTCATGATACTTAGGCTTTTTACAACTTCTATGTCATTCATTCTTTTGTATACTTGTTCTTATTGTGAATCACTTTAGTTCCCAACCTTTTTGTGAGGAAGCCTTCTATTGTTCATATATGCACGGAGTACCAACATTCTTGTTTTAACTGGATTTTATTATGCTTAATCTTTTGTTTGTGTTGATTATATGAAAGCATGAAAAGGATCAAGGCATTTTGTTTCATCTTGAGCAGAACTACCTAGCCAAATAGTCATTCACCTTGTGAGTGTGTGAGAATTCGTAACCCATTTGAGCTTTTTGATCCATGTTTTATTTGAACTTAATGCTTGTCTATGAGTGTTTAGTTCACTTATTTTTTATTGGATTTTGTTTTTTCTTGGGCCCTCAACTTTGTGTTGTTGTATGAATTTTTTCCTTGCCTTAGAAAGTAGGGAGTATTCACATGATGATGTGGTTGAATTCAAGTTGGGGAGAGAATGATTGTTTACTCATTGGTTGGATTCTATGAGGATTGAAAAAGAAAATAAAAAAGAGAAAAATGTGAAAAAGAAAAAAAAAAGTGAAAAAGAAAGAAACAGAAAACCCTTGAAAAAGGAAACAAAAAGAGTTCAAATAATTGTGCTAAATAAGTATTGTGTTTTGTGTAACACTTGGGATTTTGGAAGAAGTTGATTGGGATTTTTGTGTTTGAGTCTTTGTGAGTTGATCACTCCCTTAAGTTTAGGCAAGTTTTTGTTTCAATTACCTTTAGAAATTGCCCCTTGTTTGTTTACCCGACCACGCTACAACCTTGAAAGTCCTTGTGATTCTTGCCTTTGTATGTTCAATGTGAATTTTTGGATGTATGCATAATTTAGTCTATTGTTTGCATAATTGTTGTGTGAGTGATAAATACCTTATTTTGTGTTTTTCATTTACGGATGATTGTTTTTGCTAGGTGTGATTCACATTTGAACTTGTGTTGTTTTAGAATTTTTGGCATGATTTTTGTATTTTGCATTTGTTTCGTGACTATGTTATCGTTGTAGTTTAGTGGTAAGTATTTACTTTGTGTGTACCGTTTTTCATTTGAACCATACATTTGTTTTCCGTTTTTCAAAACTTGTTGATTCGTGATTCTTTTGTTATCACTCGGTTTCGTTGAGTTGTTTGATTTTTGTTTGAGGACAAACAATTATGTAAGTTGGGGAGAGTTTGATAAGTGCAAAATGTACCTATTTTTGTATATAAGTTTTGTTGCACTTATCGTTACTTTGTGTTAAAAATTGGTTGAATAAACCCCACTTTATGTGTAAATACGTTTACTTTATGTTTTCGTGTGTATATTACGTTTTCTTGTAAATATCATTGATTTTAATTGATTTTATCTCATTTTTGTAGGTATTCCAGCAATGGGATTTTTCCATTGTTGTATAGAGCATTGAATAAGCTTTCCAACGCTTCAAACCGTGCGTCAATCGGAGTTACGGTTCAAAAGTTATGAAGAAAAGAAGTTCTGGTTTGCTGTCATGTTCGCTAGGCGAACCAGGAGGCGAGCGCATTCGTTGGCGAGTTCGCTAGACGAACCGGGGCGAACAAAAAGTTCAAGAAGCGTGAAAAAACACAATTTTAAGGCGGTTTACGTTTGCTAGGCGAACGGGGGCTCGCTAGGCGAACCTGGAAAGCCAATTTTGCCTATTTTAGTCATTTTTCATCATTTTTTAGGTTATGGTTTTGGGGATTCTTGCTCCAACTCCATCAAACTTCATTTTTTCAGTAGATTAGCTTAGAAAACAACTGTGTAGCATGCATACAGATGAATCGGGGTGGATTGATCGTCGACCGGCTCTGACAATCCGCGAGATGTTTGGTTCATTTCTCTTTTTCTTTGTGTTTTTCTTTATGGTTGGGTTGTGTATATGTATTTGCTGTAAACTCATGTATATTTGTCGCCCATGGCGTTATATGAAACTTGCTTTACAAATCTCTATTGGTGATTGTCTCATATTTTTGCTTTATGCGCGGGGTTTGAATTGCGTTAGAGATAATCCTCGCAAACTTCGATTAGGGATAATTATCTGTTAGTTTCTGGATTCTAGAGATAGATTTAAGTGCTAACAATCTTCAATAGGCGTCGAAACTTAATGCCTCTGTGCCTTGAGCTTGCGTACGAAAGTATCGGCAATGGTAACACGGTTGTTCTCTCAACTTTGCGTTAGACATAACCTGTGTTGTGAGCGATGCTGGGTGATATTGAGGAGTCTTGTAGGTTGAGTATAACTGGTCGGTAAGTTTAAGTTTGTGAGGAGTCGATTATGTGCACGCCTGATAACTTTCTTGTCTCTGAAGAATGAATTTCTTGTTATGTTTTAATGTTTACTTTTCTGTTTTCTTGTTTTAAACCATTTTAAACCCAAACTCATTAACACGAGAGACTGTCAAACGACATTCTTTCCCTCGACTGATCTCTGTGGACACGACATAAATCCCGGAGGGAATTCTTTCCGAAAATAAATATTTTTGCTGCTTGCCCTATTCTGCAATCAACAAAATGGCGCCGTTGCCAGGGATTGGTTTTGATATTGAATCGCATTGCGATAGTTTCTTTGTTTTTGTGTTTTGCATATATCGTATATAGTGTCTATTTCCATTATGTTTGTTCAAGTGTTGTATACATTTTGTTCCCGTAACGTTTGTTTAAGTGTTTGGTTAGGACACTTGCTTTTGGTTTGCGGTGAGGCATCACTATGGCATGAAGGAAGGAAGTTACTAGCTAAGCATTGTAAAGGCGTCGAGCTTACGACGTAAAACAAGCATGGTGTATTCTTTTCTTTTGTTGTTGTTTAGTTTAGGTAGTGTGGTGAGTATTCATTAAACAAGTTTTACTCGGATTTTTCGTAAAATTTTGAAATCTTCACTTTACAACTTGTTTAATGAATTTTTGTCGGTTTTTCAGTTTGTGTATATTAATAGTTTTCGTGTTTTTCAAGAGCTTGTTTTGAGTTGCTTGAGGAAATTTGGTGATGTTCCAAGTTTGATCGTTTCAACTCGCAGATGTATGGTAATGATCTTGTTAAGTTTTGTACATGCATTCTGTACTTTAGCATATTCATGATACTTAGGCTTTTTACAACTTCTATGTCATTCATTCTTTTGTATACTTGTTCTTATTGTGAATCACTTTAGTTCCCAACCTTTTTGTGAGGAAGCCTTCTATTGTTCATATATGCACGGAGTACCAACATTCTTGTTTTAACTGGATTTTATTATGCTTAATCTTTTGTTTGTGTTGATTATATGAAAGCATGAAAAGGATCAAGGCATTTTGTTTCATCTTGAGCAGAACTACCTAGCCAAATAGTCATTCACCTTGTGAGTGTGTGAGAATTCGTAACCCATTTGAGCTTTTTGATCCATGTTTTATTTGAACTTAATGCTTGTCTATGAGTGTTTAGTTCACTTATTTTTTGTTGGATTTTTTTTTTCTTGGGCCCTCAACTTTGTGTTGTTGTATGAATTTTTTCCTTGCCTTAGAAAGTAGGGAGTATTCACATGATGATGTGGTTGAATTCAAGTTGGGGAGAGAATGATTGTTTACTCATTGGTTGGATTCTATGAGGATTGAAAAAGAAAATAAAAAAGAGAAAAATGTGAAAAAGAAAAAAAAAAGTGAAAAAGAAAGAAACAGAAAACCCTTGAAAAAGGAAACAAAAAGAGTTCAAATAATTGTGCTAAATAAGTATTGTGTTTTGTGTAACACTTGGGATTTTGGAAGAAGTTGATTGGGATTTTTGTGTTTGAGTCTTTGTGAGTTGATCACTCCCTTAAGTTTAGGCAAGTTTTTGTTTCAATTACCTTTAAAAATTGCCCCTTGTTTGTTTACCCGACCACGCTACAACCTTGAAAGTCCTTGTGATTCTTGCCTTTGTATGTTCAATGTGAATTTTTGGATGTGTGCATAATTTAGTCTATTGTTTGCATAATTGTTGTGTGAGTGGTAAATACCTTATTTTGTGTTTTTCATTTATGGGTGATTGTTTTTGCTAGGTGTGATTCACATTTGAACTTGTGTTGTTTTAGAATTTTTGGCATGATTTTTGTATTTTGCATTTGTTTCGTGACTATGTTATCGTTGTAGTTTAGTGGTAAGTATTTACTTTGTGTGTACCGTTTTTCATTTGAACCATACATTTGTTTTTCGTTTTTCAAAACTTGTTGATTCGTGATTCTTTTGTTATCACTCGGTTTCGTTGAGTTGTTTGATTTTTGTTTGAGGACAAACAATTATGTAAGTTGGGGAGAGTTTGATAAGTGCAAAATGTACCTATTTTTGTATATAAGTTTTGTTGCACTTATCGTTACTTTGTGTTAAAAATTGGTTGAATAAACCCCACTTTATGTGTAAATACGTTTACTTTACGTTTTCGTGTGTATATTACGTTTTCTTGTAAATATCATTGATTTTAATTGATTTTATCTCATTTTTGTAGGTATTCCAGCAATGGGATTTTGCCATTGTTGTATAGAGCATTGAATAAGCTTTCCAACGCTTCAAACTGTGCGTCAATCAGAGTTACGGTTCAAAAGTTATGAAGAAAACAAGTTCTGGTTTGCTGTCATGTTCGCTAGGCGAACCAGGAGGCGAGCGCATTCGTTGGCGAGTTCGCTAGGCGAACCGGGGCGAACAAAAAGTTCCAGAAGCGTGAAAAAACACAATTTTAAGGCGGTTTACGTTTGCTAGGCGAACGGGGGCTCGCTAGGCGAACCTGGAAAGCCAATTTTGCCTATTTTAGTCATTTTTCATCATTTTTTAGGTTATGGTTTTGGGGATTCTTGCTCCAACTCCATCAAACTTCATTTTTTCAGTAGATTAGCTTAGAAAACAACTGTGGAGCATGCATACAGATGAACCGGGGTGGATTGATCGTCGACCGGCTCTGACAATCCGCGAGATGTTTGGTTCATTTCTCTTTTTCTTTGTGTTTTTCTTTATGGTTGGGTTGTGTATATGTATTTGCTGTAAACTCATGTATATTTGTCGCCCATGGCATTATATGAAACTTGCTTTACAAATCTCTATTGGTGATTGTCTCTGATTTTTGCTTTACCTTTTCTTTTCGTGTGGCACGGTTTCATTCGAGAATGATTCCCAATATCATTTCTCCATCGTGTTTTAGCACAAAGATCAAATTGCGCATCCTCCTATAGTATGATCTTCATCATAGATTGTGCTACGATGGCTTAGCGCTACATTAGACCCGATTCATCCAATTAACTACTAACTTTACATTTCCGTCAATATTATCTTGATTTACTTTTATGCCAATATTATATCTTGTTCATATTATCTTGATTATATTATTGTTCATATTATTTTATTATCATTGTTCATATCATATTCATACTTATTCATCTAACCCTCTTTTTGTTTCTTTGTTCATACCTTAATCAAAACACACTAACAATTATCGAGACAATAAAAAACTCAATTGGTGGACTGTTGGTTACTATCCTTTTCTTGGAGCTTTTGTCCGACTCTTGCTCAAGGCTTAGTTTAGGACACCTCACACACACACGGCTTCCTCTTGGGCTACCTTACAATGAGACCTTTTATTTCATGTCATCCCTTGTACTTTACCTGTACCCCTCTCCCCATTCCGATGTACGCATTTGTGCTTTCTTTGATTGTGGTTTGTTTACTAGGAGCACCCCTAGGGACTGCATAGACAACCCATTTTCAAACTAATTCTCGATTCGTCATCGAGCCCATTTTCAAAACACCCCCGTAAGTCGATTGCTCATTAGCATCGCCATCAACCTATCGCATTATCCGTCGTGGTTTCGTTACTAGGAGCACCCCTAGGGACTAGGATCGATTCTCACACCCATTTTCAATCAAACTCTCGATTCGTCGTCGAGCCGTTTTCAAACAAACCTCTTTTCAACCAAACTCTCAATTCGTCGTCGAGCCATTTTCAATCAACCTCTAACCAAACTCTTTTCAAACTGACCTCTTCGCATACAAATAAACCCTTGATCCAACGTCAAGCGTATTTTCACAAATAAACTTCAAAAAAACTACAAAAAAACTAACAACTATCGCAACTCTTTTCCAGGTGAAAAATGGGGTTTCAAGTCTTTGATCTCTCTTCAGTTATTTAGGTGCGGGTTCTCTTACTCGTGTGTGAGCAATTGACGCCTTTAAAACAAACCAACTCTCCTCTTTTCGTGGGCGTACCACGAACTACGACTGCTCTGATTCTTTATTCTTGTCCGAATAAAGATACGTAGGCACAAGATTGCGATGATCTTGGCGAGCACACTTTTTCTTTTTTCCCCGTTTCCACACTTCCATTTTTTTCCGTCAAACCCCGTAGTCGAACTACGATTGCTTTGATTACTCATTCTCGTCCGAATGAGCATACGTAGGCACAAGATTACGATAATCTTGCCGATCACCCTATCCTTAAACCACCCATTTTTCCTTAGCATCTTTTCCCTTTTATCTTACATTTCCGCATTTATTTTTGAGAAGAAAACAAACAAGCTTAGCTAACGAGTATCGTGATTCGAATCAAGAGGTTCCCGTTGAGTACAACGGACGTGAGGGGGTGCGCGTACCTTCCCCTCACGTAACCGACTCCCGAACCCAGAATGTGGTTGCGACGACCATGTGCTTATCCTCCCTTAAAGGTTTTCTCGATATTTTCCTTTCCCTCTTTCGGGATAAATAAAGTTCAGTGGCGACTCTGTCGAACCGTGTTCCGTGCCTTTCGCGTGAGGGTCGTGTTTTCGATGAAGTGATTTTTTCAAGGTGCAACAACAAAGGTAGGACATCCTCGGAGTCCTAGGCCTACGTATTCCCTCGTGCAATGGGAAAGTCAGAGTCAACGTAGTTCGGACACGAACTAGGGGGAGGTTGCTTGCCAAGACATCGCCGTCTTGTGCCTACGTACCCTCAATCTAACCAGAGAGAGGAAGTTAGAGCAGTCGTAGTTCGACTTAACCAGGGATGGATTTTCTTTGTTTATGTTTTTTAACAGAAGACGCCAAAGTTCGCGTTCCAGCAGTTAGGTGTCGCAGCTTGTTGTACGGAGTCTTAGGCATTTACCTATTTGCGGTAGAACGGAAGTGACACATCCTTTATGAGTGGAGTGAGGAAGATGAGAAGGGAATTGTTTGTTTTTGTCTTTTAAGAAGAAGTGTTTTGATTATTTTGTGTTCATAATAAGTATTGCACTAAAGTCTATGACATAGGAACGAATGCCTCGCATGGTCGTCCTAACAGGACGTATGCTAAACACTATATAAAGGCGAAGGGAAACCCTTCTCCTTCCATTTCCCATATACTTAAGGCTCATGGCGTACAATACTTGTTGCCTTTATTACATGCTTTTTGATTTTTGTTATGAGATGAGAAAGAGACTCAAAGGAAGAAAGGAAAAAGTCTAAATGGGGGAAAGACTAAAAATCCTAATGTTGTCATACATGGATGTCCTATGGTTATGTGGGGCATAAGAACCACCTAAGTCTAAAGAGAAGAGAGGGATAGCACTATCTAATGCTTATCCTACCTCACCTTAAAAAAAATTAAGGATGAGCTAGGATCCCTAAGGGATGTGAGAAAGTTCTACACAATCAAGCATTATATCATGTTATTCACAAAAGAGAAATAGTAATGAAAGAGATGAGATGAAAGAAGAGATGAGTATGGATTAACATCCATATACTCAAATGTCTTACCTCTGCCCCTACACAAAAGGTTAGTGCATAATCATCACAAGTAATGAAAATAAGTGCAAGAAACTAAACCAAACAAAACTATTTGTTTTAGGAAGACAACTTAAGAAGAAAGTAAAGTTCAAACCAAAAGGGAAAGGTCCTAATGGTAAAGGGACATGCCAAGTCAGTATGTACATGTTAAAGGATCTTACTAATGTAAACATGCCACATGGGATCAAACAAAAGCAAACTAGGCACCAAACCATCATACAAATGCAAATGAAACATTAATAATGCAATATGAATGCAAATGAATCATGAATATGGATGAATGCACATGTAAGCATCAAAGTCAGAATTGAATGACATTTAAGGATGCATCAAGATGTCATTAATGTAACATATGATTCATGAATGCAAGTACTGAACAAGTAGGAAAAAGTGTGAGCAAACATCATTCAAGTTCCAACAATGAAGCATACTTGTAATGTAAGTAAGAAATGAAAATGGAAAATGAATAAACATGTAATATGAATGCAAGTAGGTAACTCATGACATTTTAAATGACATATAGAAGGCAAGGATGGAAGCACAAAGTCCCCACAAGTATCACATTCAAGCACATTGATGATTAAGAACCAACTAAGTTCAAACAAGTTCAAGTAAACACCCAAAGATTTATGAACTTAAGAAACATGTAAAGTGCAATTATAGGTCATGGAATATGGTTGAGGATGATTACAAACAGAAGTGAATCATGTTCAAGTGATTGTTCAAGATCATGCAAGTGTTGGTACAAACATACACTCAAAGAAAATCCAAGAAGAATGCACAATTATACAAGGTATTTCAAGTTAAAACAAATGCATACAAGTCATGTAAGGATGAACTTTGAATGACCTATAACATGATGAAAGTGACCTATAATATTCATGCAACATGAATTAAAAAGCCTCAACAAATGGTCAAAGAAGATAGCACACAATGCTCATTAAGACCTAAACATAAGTCTTCTACATTCACACAAACCAACATGCTTTCATACAATCCATAAAGTCATGTTAAGATGATGAAGAAAATTGAGAAAAGGCAATCAAATTAATGCATAATCAGTGTGCAAACAAGCTTCAAAAGGATGGCTCAAAATCCATTACCAAGCATGCACAAAGATGTTTCACAATGTCATACAAAACACACAAACAATTGGCTTCAAAGACCTCACTCAAAAGTCAACAAGAAATGACTAGAAAAATTCACAAAAAATGCATAACATGACTCAACATATCATAAATTCATGCACCAATTATTAGGAAAAAGAAATCAGGGCACAACTATGTCAAAAAAAAATCAAAATGAAGCATGGGTTATGATTTAATGCTCACACAAAAGAAAATAAATGGAAATTCATGAAAATATGACAAAATATGATGAAATCAGAAATAAAAATAATCAAAACTTATTTAAATGTTTCTAGATGCTTCATGAATTTTTGTGGAATTTTTGGATGCTCAAATGTATTTTTAAAAATTAAAAATCAAACAACCATACAAAAGAAAATAAAAAAACAAAGGAAATGGGCCAGGGGGTGCAGCACAAGTAAAACTCCAGTTATAATATGCATTGGGCTCAGAAAGCGTGGTGTGTGAATAGCAAAAATGTCAAGCCCAAGGCGCGTGTAAATATGAGGGTTCATACCATATTCTCAGTCAACAAATTGACTAAATCAAAGCCATAGGATCTGTAAATGATAAGATGATCAAGCAAGTAAGCACATCACACGCATCACAATGCAAGCACATGGTATGTAAAAAGGATACACACACATGGAATCACACAATTCAAAATTTAATCAGAAAAAGAAGCACGTGAGTGGTGCGTGGTTCTTTAATGCGTTGGCATATCTTGGAGTGTAGGATCAACAAGCATCAACAGTTGTGTTTTAAACTGAGCAAAGGCCTAGGGTCTTCCTCAAATGGACTTTCAGGTGGCCGGAGAAGACTCCGGTCGTCTTCTCCGGTGAGTCTCCGCCGTGCACAGTTGCCAAACATCACAGAAATTCACAAACCATACCTCATTCTCTTCGTCTCAACACGTAGAACATAAATCCACCATTAAAATTCACAAACAAAACACACATAGAGCAGATCGAAGGATGGAAGTTTTGCCCTAAAATTTCAACTAAGCACCTAAAGTGCCTATCAACTAGCCGGATGTTACATTGCTCCTATTGAGCTCCAAATCCACCAAAACATGCTTAAAACAACTTAAAATTGCATGAGAAAATTTTGAGAAATGGAACCTGAACCTGCTGAATCTTCTATTGCAAGAAAGCTAGATATAATACACTTGATCCTTGGAGTAGTTCGTGGCCAAATAAAGGCAAAAGGAACTTCAAATTGCTCGAAAAAATAGTTGATGAAAATGGATAAAACTGGATGCAGCAACTTGTTTCTTTCCTTACTCCATGGATGAATGATTCAAAATGAAGATGGAGAGAACTTGATTCTTGCAGAGAGAGAAAAGAATGAAGCTACCAGAAAGAGCTTTGAGAGAGAGAGAGATTGAAAAGTTTGAGCCAAGTGAAGAATGAGCAAAATTTCGTTAGAAATCTGTTGGAGATTGGTTTATATATCTTGAGTTAACTGTTAACCACCTTGGTTAACAGTTAGAACTCTGATTAGGGTGGGTGAGTTAACTGAGTGAGTGAGTTTGGAGTTGAATGGAGATGGAGTGTAATGAAAGAAGTGTGCACGGGTTGTTTGTGTATGGAGAGGGAGCATGGAATGTTAGGGTGAGGTTTAAGTTGGAAGGTGATGATGTACTGAGCAACACAACTTGCTTAGCAAGTTTTCCCTCTTTCTCCCTTGTTTGAACATACATAGAAATGAAGGTACATGAGCATGAGTGTGCGTGAGACTCTTATTTGGTTTATTAAGGCAATGTTTGATGACATACACATGTATATGTTGCAACAAAGATAAAGTTTTTTGAATGAATTTTCCTTGCTTGACATGGAAGAAAACCAGTTGGCATGTAATGGTCTTTGGAAAGAAATATCTCTATGACCATGAAATGATATGACATGGTTAGTGGCTCTTTGGAAAGAGGACATGAAGTAGAGCAAGGTTTATGTTCAAAACAATTGCAAATAAAACCTCTAAGGTAATCAAAAATGATCATGAAGATGGGTATGCATAACTGATGTAGCAGGTCAACATGACCTGGCCTGACCAGCTCATGCGCGTGTGGAAAAAAATCAGTGAAGCTACCTACTTTGACTCACCATAACTCCTCATACATTGATCAAATGAAAATTTGTCCAACACCAAATTTGAAGGGGATATGGAAATGAACAAAAGTCATGTTGAACTCTTTTCCATTTGGAGTCTCTATCATTGAGAAATTTAACCATGAACTTAGGCACAACATGCACACCAAGTGTTTGTGGAAATTATGGCACACTGACTGGTGCTTGGAGGATGGAGAAAGGAAGCTCTAAAGTTGACCCTTCAGCTTGTCAAAACTTGCCATAAATGGCAACCATACATTGCTATTTTTGGCAATTTTGCACATTTCTTGGTCTTTGATGAATCCCTTGATAGTTCTTGATCAAATCTTCACCAATGATCATATTTGACATGAGGAACATGAATTTGACCTCAAAAAGTTAAGGGTTGACTTTTTCCTCTGCACAGTTGACTTTTCCCCAATTCTCCTTATTCTCAATCAATTGATCAATTGAAACCCTTCCAAATCAAATTGATGGGCAATTCTTCATCCTTAGACCCTTGAGGACATGTAGAATACCATAGAATCAAGTCTTGCCCAAAAAATCAGAAATAAACTGATTTTATGGCAAACCCTAATTTTGACCCCTCAGTCTAGGAGAAATCAGCACATCCTCCAAATCCAAATTCCTCTGAGTATGATGTATATCCTCTCTAACAAAGATGAGATATGCCATTTGGAAATGATAAAAGCTCAAAGATCTTGCCCATTGGGGTGTTATACTTCAGAATTCCAAAACCCTAGTTTGCACTGGTTAGGAGAATGTGACTTCCTTCAATCTTCTGTTGAATTCTCATCTTGTGATACCTTGGGGACTCAAATGAGATGAGTTGAGATATGAGGAGCCCTTGTGACTTATTTGGAGAAGTTTAATTTTTATCCTTTGACTTTGAACTGTCCACACCTTGATGTACTTGATACCATGCCTTGCAACCAATGATGTGTATGATTTTTAGTATGACCTATTATGAAATGCAAATGAATGAAACATAAGCCAATTATTGGAGAGAGATAAGAGGGAAAATTTTGAGGTATTACAACCGCTACCCAGTGAAGGGCCAAAACCAGGTTCCCAATGGGGACTAATCTTTGACGGAGCTGGCAATCATTATGGAAACGGAATTGGGGCAATTATCATAACACCTCAGGGTACCCACATTCCTTTCACTGCCAGATTGACATTCAAGTGCACAAACAACGAGGCCGAATACGAAGATTGTATCATGGGTCTCAAAGAAGCGATCGACTTAAGGATCAAGAACTTGGATGTATATGGCGACTCAGCCATGGTTATCAATCAGATCAAAGGAGATTGGAACACATACCAATCAGGATTGATTCCTTACAAAGACTACGCGAGAAGGTTGTTACCATTCTTCAACATAATCAAGTTTCATCATATCCCTCGAGAAGAGAATCACATAGCTGATGCATTAGCCACTCTCTCTTCCATGATTAGTGTAGGTCAACGGAATGACATACCTAAGATTGACATAATGCACCTTGAACGGTCCACTTACATCTTCGTGATCGAAGCAGTCGTCGACGACAAACCTTGGTATCACAATATCAAATGCTTCCTTTATAAATAAGAGTATCCCCCTAGGGCATCCAGAAAAGACAGAAAAACCCTCAGAAGGCTAGTAGGCTGTTTCTTCCTGAGCGGTGATACACTCTATAAGAGGAACTTTGACATGGTCTTACTTCGATGTGTAGATGTCGCACCTCGAAAAAATCGCTTGATCGAAAACACGACCCTCGTGCGAAAGGCGCGGAAAACGGTTCGACAGAGTCGCCATCGAACTTTATTTATCCCAAAAAAGGGAAAGGAAAATATCGAGAAAACCTTTAAGGAGGGATAAGAACGTGGTCGTCGCAACCACATTCTGGGCTCGGGAGTCGGTTACGTGAGGGGAAGGTACGCGCACCCCCTCACGTCCGTTGTACTCAACGGGAACCTCTTGATTCGAATCGCGATGCTCGTTAGCTAAGTTTGTTTGTTTTCTTCTCTAAAATAAATGCGGAAAGGTAAAGATAAAAGGGAAAGGATGCTAAAGAGGAAATGGGTGGTTTAAGGATAGAGTTCTCGGCAAGATCATCGTGACCTCGGGCCTACGTATGCTCATTCGGACGAGAATGCGGAATCAGAGCAATCGTAGTTCGACTACGGGGTTTGACGGAAAAAGATGGTAGTGTGGAAACGGGGAAAAAGAAAAAGTGTGCTCGCCAAAATTATCGCCATCTTGTGCCTACGTATCTTTACTCGGACGAGAGTAAAGAATCGGAGCGGTCGTAGTTCATGGTACGCCCACGAAACAAAAGGGAGAGGGTTAGTTTAGATGAAAATTACTTGAACTTAAGAAAGATTCCTCGGGCCCAAGTAATCGGGAGAGTGAGTAAAAAATTTGGCTCTCTCTCTTTTTCATCTAAGGTGGTTGAGTGTGAAAAGGTTTGATGTTTTGAAAAGTTTTTGAAGGTTGGACGAATGGTTGTCGAGTTGGACGTGTTTTAGAGGCGCCAATTGCTCACACACGAGTAAGAGAACTCGCACCCAAACAATCGAAGGAAGATCAAAGACTTGAACCCCCATATTTCACCTTGAAAGAGTTTCGATAGTTATTAGTTGTTTTGAGGTTTGATTATGAAAATCCGCTTGATGTGGGATCAAGGGTTTATTGTATGCGCTTGGTTATTTTGAAAAGGATTTGATTTGTTAAAAGAAGAGGCGTCAATTGCTCACACACGACTAAGAGAACTCGCACCCAAACAATCGAAGGAAGATCAAAGACTTGAACCCCCATTTTTCACCTTAAAAAAGTTGCGAAAGTTGTTAGTTGTTTTTGAAGTTTGATTATGAAAATCCGCTTGACGTTGGATCAAGGGTTTATTGGTTATGAAAAGAGTTTGGTTTGAAAAAGTATTTGGTTAGAGGTTGATTTGAAAATGAGCTCGACGACGAATCGAGAGTTTGGTTGAAAAGGGTTCGTTTGAAAATGGCTCGACGACGAATCGAGGGTTTGGTCGAAAATGGGTTTGTTTGAAAATGGCTCGACGACGAATCGAGGGTTAGTTTGAAAATGGGTTGTCTATGTTAGTCCCTAGGGGTGCTCCTAGTAAACAAACCACAATCAAAGAAACTAAATGCGTACATCGGAATGGGGAGAGGGGTACATGTAAATTACAAAGGATGACATGAAATAAAGGGTCTCATTGTAAGGTAGCCCAAGAGAAAGCCGTGTGTGTGCAAAGTGTCCTAAACTAAGCCTTGAACCAAATCTCCAAGCGAAGTATAGTAACCAACAGTCCATCAATTATTGTTTTAGGGTTTCGATATTTTTAGTGTTTTTTGATTAATGGTGAATAAATGAAATGGTTAGATGAATAAACATGAATATGGTATGGACAATATGAATAGGAATAATATTGACAAGTAATTAAAGTTGACATAAAATAAAATAGGTCTCGTCTTAATCACGATTTAATTGAGATATCGATAATCTTTGATACTTGACTTTCATTGACCAAAAAAATGAAAAGAAATAAGATAATGAAAAGTAAAATCGAAATAGAAATAAAATCGGTCTTGGCTTAATCAAGATTTAATCGAGAAATCGATAATCTTAAATATTTGACTTTCATTGACCAAATAAAAAAATATACGAAAATTAAATGGAGATAAAAATTAAATCGAAATAAAACTAAGAAAGGTCTCACCTTTACTAAGATTTTAAATCGAAAAATCGATAATCTTTTGTATTTGGTTTTCATTGACCCAAAATGAATAGAAATAATGAAAAAAAATAATAAAATCGAGAAAGATAGGAAAAAGAATAAAGGTATCACCTTTATCAAGATTTAAAATCGATAAATCGATAAATCTTAGATATTTGGTTTTCATTGACCCAAAATGAAAAATAATGAAAAATATAATAAGAAATGAAATAAAAAAATCAAAAAAGATAAGAAAAAGAATAAAGGTCTCACCTTTATCAAGATTTAAAATCGATAAATCGATAAATCTTAGATATTTGGTTTTCATTGACCCAAAAATGGATAAAATAATAATAATAAATAAATAGTAGGCCTCATATTAATCAAAATTTAATCGGTTTGAAAAAAAAAAACGATTACATCATGAATAATGTTATATCATTGGCCCAAAAAGTTGAAAGCAAAATTAAAGTAAAAGGAAATGATGATTATCAAGAGAAAAACTTAAAAAAAAATGATAAAAAAAAGGAAAATAAAAAGAATGAGAAACAAGGGTGGTGCGCTTGATTTAAAAGGGAGTATGAGTCAAGAAACAACATGGGCTCTGAGGCCCATCATCTAAATAAATAAAATCAGCTCCCATTTTTTAAAAGAATAAAAACCAATAAATCAAAACAAACAATAACATTGTCAAAAACACAACCACCCTCCATTGAAAGCAGAACACACGGCTCTTAAACAACAACGACCTTCATCATTTTTTGAGAAAAAAACAGATCCCCAGTTTGAATCAAAACAAATCTTCAGCATATAAACCAAAGAAAACTCGCGCTCCAAATCGTTTTCATCATCGCGCATCAAGAACCAACGAACAACGTGAAAAGGCAACATGTTCCAACCTTTGTCGATTCGCTTCCGTCTCTGCTAGATTTCACCTCGGCACGAATCTCACTCAGGTTTGTGTTTGGTATCTCGCTCTCTCCGAACTCATTTTCATCTTCTCTCTATTTCTCCTTCATCTCCTTTCTGATATGTGATTTCTGTTTGGGTTGAGTTGTTGATTTTGGTGTGAGGAAAGTGTATTCGATGAAGATTTGTTGGCTTTGGTGTTGGGTTACGTTTACAGTGAAAGTTTAGAAGAGGTTTGAGGTTATGATTTGTTTGTTGGGTTGAGGAAGAAGAAGAGGGTTTTTGGAGAAGATCTGAGGTTTTTAATGGTTTGTGAAAAAAGTGAACAAAGGTCTGTGAAGGTTCATGATTTTTGGTTCGTGTATGAGTGACTTGGTTGATGAAGGTTGGGGTAATTTTTGAGCAAAGTGTGTTTGGCTTATTGAAGCTTCCCTTTTGAGAGAGAGAAGTGTGTGTTTTATAGAGTGAGTTGAGTGAGGAATGATTCTGAAGCGTTGCCGTTTTGAGGTCATGACGTGGTGGAATTGTGAATTGATCGTACCAGTGGTGTGGAGGTCATACGAGAAGATTGTGCAGGTTATTATTTGGTGCGCGTATTGTGAGTGATGGTTTGTCGTGTTATGCGAATCATGTGTGCAGGTTAGCACGTCGTATGAGAGTCATGGCAAGAAATTGGTTTGTGAAATTGTGGGGTTAGGGTTGTTGATGAATGTGCTGCGAGGTTGTGATGGTCTTCAGCAGGTAGTGTCATGGCGTGGTAATATGTAGTGGTTTCACTTGTGGTCTGTACATGAGCCGAGTTATTGGCATGGTGGTGAGATGTATTGATGGTGGCTTGGTATATGAGCAAAAAGTCTTAGTATTACTTTTGAAAAGAATGTACATGAATCACGATAATTGGCAATTGGGCTCTTTCTCTTTTTTTTTTTTTGTATAAATTTTGTACCATTGGGCTTTGGCAAAAAAAACTGTAATGGACTCAAAATGAAATCATGTAATGGACTCCTCTCTTGAATGATAACTTCTTTTTTTGAAACTTCACGATAATTTTGTAGAGTTTTGGATAGTAAAAGGTCTTTGCAATTTGTAGATGGACTATGTACACCTCCATTTTTATTCTAGAAACATGTTTGAGAAAATTAATCCGTGAGAACATGTGAATTCCTTGCAATTCTCAATTCTTGCTTAAAACATGACCATTAAAATTGAATTTCCAACAATCTTCACCAACCAAATTACACACTTTTGAATTCTCACTTGAAAGTGAATAAAATCTTGAATCGGTCTTTGAGAAATAAAGTCTTCCATGAATGAATCCTACTGCACGAAACCCTAGCTGGAAATGTACTGAATTATGATGGAGCACATGACCTCAGCACAACCTGATAATTTGATCCATACCAAGTGACTTGAATAGGCCCAGAACCCTAATTGCATCCTCAGTCACACATCATCTGAACTAATTCACCCTGGCCTTGAAAAGAAAGCAGCATATTTTTGGATTTTTGAATAATAGTTAGTGGACGGATGTACAGATGGAAATTATACATAGGTAGGACAAATTTGGGGTATGACAGATGCCCCTATCTAATTGGCTTAAACCGAGTAAAATGAACTGCAGCGGTGTTCGTTCTATCGAGGTATAAGTCAATTAGATATAAAGAAGACCATAAATTTGTCCGAAAGAAAGAAAAGGGATTGGGCAGTTGAAATACACGAAATCTGACACCAAAAAGACTACAGACCTATCACTAAAAGGATGATACTGAACACACACACACAGACCTTTCCACCAAAAGGATGAAAATGAGGTCACAGCCTGCTATTACCAAAAGGATAATAGGGCACACACGCACACAGACCCTTCTACCAAAAGGATAGAAATGAGGTCAAAGCCTGCTATTACCAAAAGGATAATAGGGCACACACACACAGACCCTTCCACCAAAAGGATGGAAAATGAGGTCAACGCCTGCTATTACTAAAAGGATAATAAGGCACACACACACAGACCCTTCCACCAAAAGGATGAAAATAAGGTCAACGCCTGCTATTACCAAAAGGATAATAGGGCACCCACACACAGACCCTTCCACCAAAAGGATGGAAAATGAGGTCACAGCCTGCTATTACCAAAAGGATAATAGGGCACACACACACAAACCCTTCCACCAAAAGGATGGAAAATGAGGTCACATCCTGCTATTACCAAAAGGATAATAGGGCACACACACACAGACCCTTCCACCAAAAGGATGGAAAATGAGGTCAAAGCCTGCTATTACCAAAAAGATAATAGGGCACACACACACAGACCCTTCCACCAAAAGGATGGAAAATGAGGTCACAGCCTGCTATTACCAAAAGGATAATAGGGCACACACACACAGACCCTTCCACCAAAAGGATGGAAAATGAGGTCACAACCTGCTACTACCAAAAGGATAATAGGGCACACACACACAGACCCTTCCACCAAAAGGATGAAAATGAGGTCAAAGCCTGCTATTACCAAAAGGATATTGGGCACACACACACACAGACCCTTCCACCAAAAGGATGGAAATGAGGTCAAAGCCGGCTATTACCAAAAGGATAATAGGGCACACACACACACAGACCCTTCCACCAAAAGGATGAAAATGAGGTCAAAGCCGGCTATTACCAAAAGGATAATTGGGCACACACACAACTATCTGACACCAAAAGGATGACAGACCTATCACCAAAAGGATGATAGAGAACATACGCACCCAGTGACCCTTCACCAAAAGGATGAAAGTGAGGTCACAACTTACTACTACTAAAATGATAATAGCAAGCAAAACGATACCAAAGGCTATCACTCACCAAAAGGATGACACACAGACCAAGGGTTCATGGATCGGCGACACCAAAAGGATGACGGATCAATACAAGCTACTACCACCAAAAGGATGATATGAACTTCCTACTTGTGAGGACTGACACTAAAAGGATGCAGGTTAGGTTGATATGACATGAATAGTTACCACCAAAAGGATGATAGTAAGTTTCTGGTTTTGAGGATTACCAACACCAAAAGGATGCAGGTTGAGTTGAGTTGATTTAGTTTGGCTATCACCAAAAGGATGATAGTAATGCAATTGACAAAAGGTCAAGTTTGTTGGGGATATGATGAGTAAGGCTTATTAACAAAAGGTTGAAGGGATCCAACTCAATGAGGAACACCCACTGACTTGGAGAAATGATTATTGGTTCAGTTGGGGATGATAACCACATCAACAAAAGGTTGAGGAACACAACTCAATGAGGAACGCCCACTGACTTGCTTGGAGATCACAGCTTTATTGAAAAAATTTCATGAGGAACGTCCATGAACTTGAAAGAGATGCCCCTGGCTGGGCCGAAGATTGCTTGAGCTTGACCAACAAAAGGTTGAAACAACTTCGTGAGGAACGCCCACGGACTTGAAGAAGATGCCCCTGGCTGGGCTGAAGATGCTCTTAAAATCTTGTCTTGTTCAACAAAAGGTTGGTACAACTTCATGAGGAACACCCACGGATTTGCTGAAGATGATGCCCCTGGCTGGGCTGAAGATCGTCTTGAAATCCTGAGATTGATCCTGGATCTTACGCAAATGTATGAATGCTTGATTTTGTAATGATGTACAATGTAAATGCTGACGCGCGGAGATGCAAGTGCTGGTGAAGTATGATTTGGTTTTTGTATGCACATGATGCATATGATTGCAGATGGGTGATTGAATATGTTTTGTAAGAGTGCCAGCATAGTGGACTTTTGGTAGTTGCCAATGCGGATTGGACTTCGGGTGGTGGGAGGGTTTGATTTCCTCGACACTCAGTTCTTTGAAGACGCCATGATCGAAGCAGACAAAGATGTTCTTGATGCCTCGAATCTGATCACATGATTGATAAGTTATTTCTGAGAAGACCATGACTCTTATACTTGAGGGTCAGGTTGGCTTGAAAAGATACAGAGAGGATATGCCTTCTGCGATGGGTCTTGCCCCAGTCTGAACATGGTAATGGTCTGCCTCTGATTAACCAGTTCTGAAGCGATTTAATCTTTGGATGTTGAGCCTTGATGTGATTTGAGATGGCTTGAAATGGCTTGCCCCTGATCAAGCTGTTGAAGGATTTTCCCCAGATTGAGGGTTTGAGGTATTCTTACTTCGGGTTGACACCACTGGAAGTTCAAGTTCTTCTTTGATTGCCCCTTGTTGGAGTTGCTTTGATGTCGAGCACAGATTTGCAGTTAAAATTGCACATTCGCAAATGGTAATCTTAATACAATGCTCATGCAAGTTTTGAAAAAGAGTCATTTATTCGAGTGTCGTGATAGTGAGAGGAATGGACCGTTAGCCCAAACGTGTGCTGATTTTGATGGTGTGAAAGATATAGCAAGGAGAATGACACCAATTTGAAGATTAGCAAATATGGGGAGTCAGTTTACGCAACCTTGCAATAGTATGCTTTCAGAATAAACCTCGCCTCAATTAGGTCTTTTGAGGGTTGTAACGTGGTCTAGTTCACGGTTTAAGAAACAAAGGATATCAGGCTCAAAGTTTGATTTGTACCCACCTCTTCTTCGTGATGTTCTCCATTCCTACATTCAGCTAAATTCTACACATGTTTGTATTCCAAAAGGGTTGACGGTGTAAGAGTGACGATTCAAGGTTTGCTCGACATGGCAGTCACCTTATTTTGTTTTTGATGGGTGTCAGTGACCCTTTGGTTTGGATTTGGTGGTCACTGAAACTTATTTTGTTTTTGTTGAGGACTTGAGTGCCTTTTTTTATTTTGATCTCTATCTTTTGCATGGACTGATTTCGCTTTTCGAGTCCATCAGGGTAGCCTTGATTTTTGCCTAAATCTCCTTTGAGGTGCTCAACTTAGTAGGCTTTTGATTTTTTTTGTTTTTGTTTTGTTTTGTTGGAGGATAGTGACTGCCAAGTCATGGGTCTTTGATGAACAACCGTCATGTCTTTTGGATTTTGCTTTGTGATTCGGGTGCGTAATTGTGTTAACTGAACACTACCCTGCCCCAGGTTAAGTGTAAGGGTTTATAGACCTAAAGAAAACTACTACTTCTTGGCTCAAAGTGGTTTACTAGGGATTAACTCCTTGTCTCTCCAGTGTTTGGGGATTGAAACAATGCCTGTACATCATCGACGAGATTTTATCCGAAAGCATACATTTTGCAATTATGGGTATTTCGCTTTCATCATCCTCCCTCCAATCATTGCTAACAACAGTTTGATATAGAGAGTGAAGTGGATAAATGTGTCGGTGTTTTGCAGTAAATGGAAAAAATGAGTGAATACGACATAACTAATTCAAAACATGCATAATCACTACATTAAGAAAGCTACAAACGAAAGGAAATGTTCAAAGCATACAGTACTTAAACAAATAAAGAGAAAATACAAGAATGCAAATGATTGGATGGCAACATGACTGCCTTCTTCGGGGAATAGACTTGACTTGACTTGACTGACTTGACTTGATGCTGGCACTAGTTTGGTGGTGGCATAGGGTTTTTGATGACGTTTGGAGCCCTCCCATTGAACGTGAGAAACTTTGAGTCAATCATGTCTTGAACCTTGTGTTTGAAAGCTCTGTAGTCCTCAATTATATGCCCTGGGGTACCCTTATGAAACTCGCAATGAGCATTAGCATCATAATCTGGGGGAATGACAGTTAGAAGAGCTAGGTCCCTCAGAGCGATTGCCTTCTTCTCCATCAATTGAGCAAAGATCTGAGCATATGTTGTTGGCAGACGATCAAAATCTCTATTAGACCTCCTTGTCCTCTGTTGATTAGGCTGACGTTGTTGAGCAGCTCTCTGTTATTGATATTGAGGAGGATACTGATACCCTTGTTGATTGTAGGATTGTTGCTGAGGAGCCTGTTGCTGAGGAGTTGGAGCTTGAACAGCTTGAACAGTTGACTGATAAGGCATCGGAGCATATTGGGCTGCAGCAACATACGGATACTGGAAGTATGGCATTTGAAAAGGTATTGGAGGGGGAGCTTGTTGAGCTTGCCCTTTCTGGGCAGAGACAGCATTTGTTTTGCCCTCTTTCTTTTTGTATCCACTGAAGGGCTTCTTGACTGCAGTCTGACTACTAGAACCTCCTTGGATTTTTCCACTTTTCAGACCTTCTTCAATTCTCTCACCGACAATTACCAAATCAGAGAATCCATCAGAAACATTACCAATCAATTTCTCATAGTATTGGCCTTGCAAAGTACCCATGAAGATGTCAATCAGTTCACGATCAACAAGAGGTGTATGCACCCTTGTAGCTAGCTCTCTCCAGTGTTGCGCGTACTCCTTAAAGGATTCGTTGTCTTTTTGAGCCATACTCTGAAGTTGAGTACGATTCGGAGCAAGGTCAGTGTTGTACTTGTATTGCTTGACAAATGAATCAGCTAGATCATCCCAAGTGCGCACATTGCTATGCTCCAACTGCATATACCACTCAAGAGATGCTCCAGACAAGCTGTCTTGGAAGCAATGGATCATCAGCTTTTCGTCTTTGGCATAGGCAGCCATCTTGCGGTAGTACGTCTTCAGATGGATGTGAGGACAACTGAGACCTTTGTATTTTGGGAATTCCTGTACTTTGAACTTGGGAGGAATGACAACATCTGGCACCAAGCACATATCCAGAGCATTCAAAGAAGTTGAGTTGCGTCCCTCCATGACTCGGAGTTTCTCAGCTAGATCACGACACATCTTGATAGCTTCAGAATCCTGAGCAGAAGTAGGATTGACAATTGGGATAGCATCATGATAGTTTTGGACCTCTTCATAGTGATCTATCAGATTCTCTTCAGCATGAGGAATAGGAATCTGAGCGACAACAGGTTGGGCTTGCGGAATGGCACTAACAGTAACTCTAGATGTTGGAAGTGGTTGAGATGTGGCAGGAGCGAAGTCCATTGGTATCCCATAAGTGATAGGGTTGGGAACAGGAACAGAGAGCCTTGAGGTAGATGCTTGAACAAGCACAGTGTTGTTGGAAGCAGCAGCTTCACGCAGTTCTTCTTCTTTTCTGGCCATCATGATGACTTTGAGAATCTGATCAATCTTTTCTTTGATAGAGTCCAACTCTTCTCTGAAGGCGGCTTGCTCTTGTTGAATCTGCTCCCTCATTTGTCTAGTATTGGCTCGAGTTGCATACTGGTGTTGAGGAATCAGCTTGATTTACTAGAGAAGGAAGGAAGTTGAAGTGAGATTCTGAGGTTGAAAAGAATGCAAGATGCGTAACAGATGTAATGCAATGCAATGAGATGCAATGCAAGATGCAAGATCCAGGATCGCAGGATCAAACAACTTCAAACAGTTATGAGGTTGGCCGGAGGAACGGGTCAAGAACCACAACTAGGATCACGAAAGCCCACGGGTAGGTTTCTAGGACGGGTAGGTGCCTAGAGTTATGGATATATTTTGACACATTATAACCAAGACGAAGAGACATCTGATTATAATATCCTCGAAATAATCTCGTCTAGGTGAGGTCTTTGTTTCTTCCCCACGAGAAAGATTCCTCAGAGGCGCCCACTACACAACCATCGACACACGGGTTCTAAATAGGGTTCTCAGAATCCTAGATCGAGGTCGAAAATATTACTGTCAGGAAGTAATACGTTCGAGGGATCTCATCTGATTGGGGCGTTCTCATTAACTCACATAGAATTAACGCTACCAACCACCATGGGTAAATAGGTTAATGGTCCTTGGGATCAACGACAAACTTCAAAAATATTACCGCCATGGCAAAGGTTCACCACAACTATAATATCTCCAAGGGAATCTACTCCAAGCGGGGTTTTCGCTTCAACTCACGTGGAAGAGACCACGCAAGCCTACACTACACAACCACCATCCTAATCCTAGGGTTTTTCTCGACTCGGGTGTAGAGCCATCTCACAAAGTTCCCAATATCAGAACAACCCAACAATGTCACAAAAGGTAACACAAATAAGGAAACAGAAAAGCAAGTACATAAGCGAACGAGAAGAAAAAGAGATAAATAAAACTAATAAGCTCGTGATTCGAATCAAGATAGGCTTGACTCTCTCTTGCATGGAGAAATTGGTCCCCAGTAGAGTCGCCAGCTGTCGTACCTAAAAAAAAATCGCTTAATCGAAGACACGACCTTTCGTGCGAAAGGCGCGGAAAACGGTTCGACAGAGTCGCCACCAAACTTTATTTATCCCAAAAGAGGGAAAGGAAAATATCGAGAAAACCTTTAAGGAGGGGTAAGAACATGGTCGTCGCAACCACATTCTGGGTTCGGGAGTCGGTTACGTGAGGGGAAGGTACGCGCACCCCCTCACGTCCGTTGTACTCAACGGGAACCTCTTGATTCGAATCGCGATACTCGTTTAGCTAAGTTTGTTTGTTTTCTTCTCTAAAATAAATGCGGAAAGGTAAAGATAAAAGGAAGATTCCTCGGGCCCAAGTAATCGGGAGAGTGAGTCAAAGATTTGGCTCTCTCTCTTTTTCATCTAAGGTGGTTGAGTTTGAAAAGGCTTGATGGTTTGAAAAGTGTTTGAAGGTTGGACGAATGGTTGTCGAGTTGGATGTGTTTTAGGGGCGTCAATTGCTCACACACGAGTAAGAGAACTCGCACCCAAACAATCGAAGGAAGATCAAAGACTTGAACCCCCATTTTTCACCTTGAAAGAGTTTCGATAGTTGTTAGTCGTTTTGAGGTCTGATTATGAAAGTCTGCTTGACGTGATAAAGGGTTTATTGTATGCGCTTGGTTATTTTGAAAAGGATTTAATTTGTTAAAAGGAGAGGCGTCAATTGCTCACACACGCGTAAGAGAACTCGCACCCAAACAACCGAAGGAAGATCAAAGACTTGAACCCCCATTTTTCACCTTAAAAGAGTTGCGAAAGTTGTTAGTTGTTTTTGAAGTTTGATTATGAAAATCCGCTTGACGTTGGATCAAGGGTTTATTGGTTATGAAAAGAGTTTGGTTTGAAAAAGGATTTGGTTAGAGGTTGATTTGAAAATGAGCTCGACGACGAATCAAGAGTTTGGTTGAAAAGGGTTCATTTGAAAATGGCTCAACGACGAATCGAGGGTTTGGTCGAAAATGGGTTCGTTTGAAAATGGCTCGACGACGAATCGAGGGTTAGTTTGAAAATGGGTTGTCTATAGTAGTCCCTAGGGGTGCTCCTAGTAAACAAACCACAATCAAAGAAACTAAATGCGTACATCGGAATGGGGAGAGGGGTACATGTAAATTACAAAGGATGACATGAAATAAAGGGTCTCATTGTAAGGTAGCCCAAGAGAAAGCCGTGTGTGTGCAAAGTGTCCTAAACTAAGCCTTGAACCAAATCTCCAAGCGAAGTATAGTAACCAACAGTCCATCAATTATTGTTTTAGGGTTTCGATATTTTTAGTGTTTTTTGATTAATGGTGAATAAATGAAATGGTTAGATGAATAAACATGAATATGGTATGGACAATATGAATAAGAATAATATTGACAAGTAATTAAAGTTGACATAAAATAAAATTGGTCTCGTCTTAATCACGATTTAATTGAGATATCGATAATTTTTGATACTTGACTTTCATTGACCAAAAAAATGAAAGGAAATAAGATAATGAAAAATAAAATCAAAATAGAAATAAAATCGGTCTCGTCTTAATCAAGATTTAATCGAGAAATCGATAATCTTTAATATTTGACTTTCATTGACCAAATAAAAAAATATACGAAAATTAAATGGAGATAAAAATTAAATCGAAAATAAACTAAGAAAGGTCTCACCTTTACTAAGATTTTAAATCGAAAAATCGATAATCTTTTGTATTTGTTTTTCATTGACCCAAAATGAATAGAAATAATGAAAAAAAAATAAAATCGAGAAAGATAGGAAAAAGAATAAAGGTCTCACCTTTATCAAGATTTAAAATCGATAAATCGATAAATCTTAGATATTTGGTTTTCATTGACCCAAAATGAAAAATAATGAAAAATATAATATGAAAAGAAATAAAAAAAAATCAAAAAAGATAAGAAAAAGAATAAAGGTCTCACCTTTATCAAGATTTAAAATCGATAAATCGATAAATCTTAGATATTTGGTTTTCATTGACCCAAAAATGGATAAAATAATAATAATAAATAAATAGTAGGCCTCATATTAATCAAAATATAATCGGTTTGAAAAAAACAGATTACATCATGAATATTGTTATATCATTGGCCCAAAAAGTTGAAAGCAAAATTAAAGTTAAAGGAAATGATGATTATCAAGAGAAAAATTTAAAAAAAAAAAGATAAAAAAAAGGAAAATAAAAAGAATGAGAAACAAGGGTGGTGCGCTTGATTTAAAAGGGAGTATGAGTCAAGAAACAACATGGGCTCTGAGGCCCATCATCTAACAAATAAAATCAGCTCCCATTTATTAGAAGAATAAAAACCAATAGATCAAAACAAACAATAACATTGTCAAAAACACAACCACCCTCCATTGAAAGCAGAACACACGACTCTTAAACAACAACGACCTTCATCATTTTTTCAGAAAAAACAGATCCCCAGTTTGAATCAAAACAAATCTTCAGCATATAAACAAAAGAAAACTCGCGCTCCGAATCGTCTTCATCATCGCGCATCAAGAACCAATGAACAACGTGAAAAGGCAACATGTTCCAACCTTTGTCGATTCGCTTCCGTCTCTGCTCGATTTCACCTCGGCGCGAATCTCACTCAGGTTTGTGTTTGGTATCTCGCTCTCTCCGAACTCATTTTCGTCTTTTCTCTATTTCTCCTTCATCTCCTTTCTGATATGTGATTTCTGTTTGGGTTGAGTTGTTGATTTTGGTGTGAGGAAAGTGTATTCGATTAAGATTTGTTGGCTTTGGTGTTGGGTTACGTTTGCAGTGAAAGTTTAGAGGAGGTTTGAGGTTATGATTTGTTTTTTGGGTTGAGGAAGAAGAAAAGGGTTTCCGGAGAAGATCTGAGGTTTTTAATGGTTTGTGAAAAAAGTGAACAAAGGTCTATGAAGGTTCATGATTTTTGGTTCGTGTATGAGTGACTTGGTTGATGAAGGTTGGGGTAATTTTTGAGCAAAGTGTGTTTGGCTTATTAAAGCTTCCCTTTTGAGAGAGAGAAGTGTGTGTTTTATAGAGTGAGTTGAGTGAGGAATGATTCTGAAGCATTGCCGTTTTGAGGTCGCGACGTGGTGGAATTGTGAATTCATCGTACCAGTGGTGTGGAGGTTAAACGAGAAGATTATGCAGGTTATTATTTGGTGCGTGTATTGTGAGTGATGGTTTGTCGTGTTATGCGAATCATGTGTGCAGGTTAGCACGTCGTATGAGAGCCATGGCAAGAAATTGGTTTGTGAAATTGTGGGGTCAGGGTTGTTGATGAATGTGCTGCGAGGTTGTGATGGTCTTCAGCAGGTAGTGTCATGGCGTGGTAATATGTAGTGGTTTCACTTGTGGTCTGTACATGAGCCGAGTTATTGGCATGGTGGTGAGATGTATTGATGGTGGCTTGGTATATTAGCAAAAAGTCTTAGTATTACTTTTGAAAAGAATGTACATGAATCACGGCAATAGGCAATTGGGCTCTTTCTCTTTTTTTTTTCTTTTTGTATAAATTTTGTACCATTGGGCTTTGGCAAAAAAAACTGTAATGGACTCAAAATGAAATCATGTAATGGACTCCTCTCTTGAATGATAACTTCTTTTTCTGAAACTTCACGATAATTTTGTAGAGTTTTGGATAGTAAAAGGTCTTTCCAATTTGTAGATGGACTATGTACACCTCCATTTTTATTCTAGAAACATGTTTGAGAAAATTAATCCGTGAGAACATGTGAATTCCTTGCAATTCTCAATTCTTGCTTAAAACATGACCATTAAAATTGAATTTCCAACAATCTTCACCAACCAAATTACACACTTTTGAATTCTCACTTGAAAGTGAATAAAATCTTGAATCAGTCTTTGAGAAATAAAGTCTTCCATGAATGAATCCTACTGCACAAAACCCTAGTTGGAAATGTACTTAATTATGATGGAGCACATGACCTCAGCACAACCTGATAATTTGATCCATACCAAGTGACTTGAATATGCCCAAAACCCTAATTGCATCCTCAGTCACACATCATCTGAACTAATTCACCCTGGCCTTGAAAAGAAAGCAGCATATTTTTGGATTTTTGAATAATGGTTAGTGGACGGATGTACAGATGGAAATTATACATAGGTAGGACAAATTTGGGGTATGACAGTAGACAGACCAGAAGCAATCATGCTGATAAAAGAAATCCAAGAAGGATCCTTTGGCACTCATGCCAACGAACACACAATGGCGAGAAAAGTTCTGAGGGCAGGGTACTATTGGTTGACAATGGAATCCGATTGCTACAAGTACATGAGAAAATGTCACAAGTGTCAGATATATTCAGACAAGATCCATGTGCCGCCATCGTAGCTCAAAGTTCTCTCTTCCCCGTGGCCTTATTCCATATGGGGAATCGACATGATTGGCATGATCGAACCCATAGCTTCGAACGGGCATCGATTCATTCTTGTAGCCATTGGTTACTTCACCAAGTGGGTCGAAGCAGCGTCATACGCCAATGTAACCCGACAAGTCGTGGTCCGCTTTATCAAAAACAGTCTCATCTATCGTTATGGTGTTCTGAGCCAGATCATTACTGATAATGGATCCAACTTGAACAATAAGATGATGAAAGAGTTGTGTGCTGAGTTCAAGATCGAACACCATAACTCATCTCCCTACCAACCCAAGATGAACAGAGCGATAGATGCGGCTAACAAGAACATTAAGAAGATTGTTTAGAAGATGGTTGTAACCTACAAAGACTGGCACGAGATGTTACCCTTTGCTCTTCACGGTTATCGTACATCTGCCTGCACGATGAACTGAATCTGATAGAAGAAAAGCGAATAACGGCACTATCCCATGGTCAGTTGTATCAGCAAAGGATAAAGAAGGCGTTTAACAAAAAGGTTCGACCTCGCGTTTTCAGAAAAGGAGACCTCGTGCTCAAGAAGATACAATCATTCCTCACTGATCCCCGGGGCAAATGGACTCCGAATTATGACGGCCCCTATGTGGTCAAGAAACCTTCTTGAGACTCGCAACCATGGATGGAGAGGAATTTTCCTACCCCACAAATGTTGACGTAGTCAAGAAATACTTCGCCTAAATAAATAAAAAAAAAAAAAAAACGTCTCGGTGGATTGAAAACCCAAAAGGGCGGTCCAGGCAAAAATTAGAGACATAATAAAAAATCATCCCGATGGATTGGAAATCTCAAAGTACAATCCAGGAAAAAATTAGGGATTAATGTCAAGTAACTACGTCCAACGAAGGGGCAAATCCCCCAGCAGCAATCATGCCATCCAACAAGAAAACTCCAGCTGAGGTCATCTTCGACAGAAGCTCAGGATGTCCGGAATTCAAAGTTGGTAGAAGAATAGTGGTTGTTATGTTTCAATGTAGATACTCTATGGGATCACGCGCTTGGCTGATTTCCATCCTATCAATAAAATTTGAGCCCTAGTGCTTTTGTTTGCAATTCTTATTTGTTTTAGCTTTACAGAATGACATTTTAATATGATTAACGATTCTTGAAATAAAACAAAAATGAATTTACTTGTCAAACTTTTTCTGCTTTTAAAATAAAGATGGCAATTTCTTTTGACTGTTGAGCATCGAAGGAACATCGATCACTTCTCCAAAGGAGATTAAGCTTCAAAGTGCAGAATCAAAGTACTCCTTCTAAACCAGTGCGCCTGAATGAAGGATCAGCTGTGTCAGATGTGAATATTCCGTCTGGCATCCCCGACCGAGTTCTTATCTCCTAAGCCCGACCAACGTTGTTCCCCACAGGAACTATTTCTCCTAAGCAAGGCAGAATTTCTATCTTGAACAAATGATACTTCTTCGTCCCCTGCGGTGGCCGAGTATCCAATCGTGTTCATCTATTAGTCTGTATGTTTTGTCAGTATTGTCAGTATAAACATACATATATCATGCATTATTGATACATTCATATGCATGTTGCATCACTATCACTCTAGTCGGTCTTGTTCCCAAGTGATAAAAGTCCTCTTAATCGAGTTGTCAGTTCTTTCCTCCTCAGGAAATGTTTGGTCCCTTGACCACTTTGATAACTTGAACCTCTGAAAGACAAGAAGACTTCCGACAAGTGTCACTCTTCGCCATTGAAGATGATATCTTCGCTTTCCCGGATTAAGGAAAATCCCCAGAGAAGGGCCCTTTATCAAAGATTCGGCAATACAACAGTTTTCTCCAGAAAATTCGCTGACGAAAAGGTCATTAGCACCTCAAATTTAGAATACATCACATGGCATTTCTTCGAGAAGATCTCGGGGAAAAGTATGATGTAATATCCCCAAGTAGAAAGCAGTCTCTCAAGAGACTCGCCTTTCCCCAGTAGAGCCAACAAATGGCGTCTCCAAAAGATAAGTTTGTACACATCTACAGCTCAGACAAATGGGTACCCCCAGCAAGTCTGACATCAAAACTTTTTCCCATCAAATGGCGTCTCTCCAGGAAAATTCGGCGAGAAGTTCGATGGAAACCACTACGAATTGCGTCCCTTGTCAAGAAAGTTTATTGACAAAAGAAACTGAGACCAGTTCCGTGGCTGAAAACCCAGATCGAGGGGAAGTTTATTTCAGAAACTGAGACCAGTTCCATGGCTAAAGACCAGGATTGAAGGGAAGTTTATTGACAAAAGAAACTGATACCAGTTCCGTGGATAAAGATCAGGATCGAGGGGAAGTTTATATCAGAAACTGAGACCAGTTCCATGGTTGAAGACCAGGATCGAGGGGAAGTTTTCACCTTTTCTAAAGCATCATTGCTTAGCAAAAGAAGATGAATATGCAAAATTCCATTCATAACCATGATCAAAATTTTGGGTATTTCGATATTTAATCCTCTTGCACCCCGAATGCCCGAATGCCCGAATACCTTCGCCATTCACACCTTCGGGTCCAAGAAGATTAAATAGGGGCATCTGTCATACCCCAAATTTTGACCACTAAGATTTCCCATCATTGTGCAAATCATCATCACAATATGGATGTATTTACATGCCTCACAAATCTCCTCAAAGATGGTTGAGCATTCACCATAATCAGAAATTAGGGTTTCAGGCCCTCTCATAGCACTTAGACAAAGGATCAATCAAGGAATGACATGATCTTCAACTTGTGTATCATCTCAAACCTATAAAGGATCAAGAGGACTCCCACATCAAGAATCAAGCACAAGGTTGCAACATTCCAAGTGGATCAAGCCTCAAGATCGCCAGTGTCACCAAATTAGGGTTTTGGTTGACTGAGGCCTCCAGATGGAAATTTTCCTTTGGGCATGAGCCAATGCTTCAAAGCATAACCCAATATACTCCAAGGGACCTCATGGACCCAATCATCAAGTCAATTTAACCTCAGGGGTTGCATTTACCCAAAAATCAGGAATTAGGGTTTCTTGACCTAATTCACCCCTAAGTTGACTTTTGGGACAAAACATGAGCCAAGACCTCAAGACATGATTTTAGGGTCTCCAATACACTACATTGATCCATTTGCAACAATGGATTGATCCAAGAAGCTTGATGCACAAGTTTCAATTTCATCAGGACCACAATTAGGGTGTCGAGGGAAAAGTCAATTGTACTTTTGACTTGTGACCTGGACATGCTCCCAAACCTTGGGACATGATTTAATACACCCTATAATACCTATGGAATGTATCCATTAGGTTTGTTTTAGGTCAAGGATTTGATTTCACAAAGGATCGCACAGTTTGAATTTCATCCGATAAAAAGTCAACTGTGCACAAAATCAAGTTTGACTTTTTGGAATTTTTCACAACCAAGGTTCCTTAACCCTAATACAATGTTAATATGTGATTGGAATCATCATTCATCAAGAAAAAAAAAGTGAGTTAACTTGAAAAAGGGGTAACCATAAAAAAACTTAGAATGTTTCTAAGTTATAGAACAAAGTGGCTAGGGTACCAACTTCCAAGGACCATAACTTGAGATCCAAGCAACCATTTTGGATGGTCCAGAGCTGGATTTGTAGCTCTCATTACACTCTACAAAAGCCTCAACTACAACTCATTCCAATTCCTCATAGATTTTAAGTTATGGAGTGATCAAAATGGCTGAAAACATGAAAATGACACTTTTCCAACACTTAATGAAAATCTGCCTAAGTTGGCAGTCTTGAACATCAATGTTCATGATGATTTTTCAATTGGATCCAAATAGTTTCAAGACAAACTATGATCACACATGTGTTGTATCATATGAGGGCTTTCCAATGAGCCCAAAAACATGAGAAAACTCCACCTGGGCTAGGAGTTATGACAGCTGCAACATGCCTTGCTGCAAACTGTCTTGGCAAGGCAGATTTGTGCATAAGGGCTCGATTTGATCAAATTATGCAACAACAAGCATGGTTATCCATCTGCACACCTCAAAGGGGAACAACCAAGGGACAAGCACTAATCTACCAGCCTCACAAGTCCATGGAGCTATGTTTAGGCATGACACTCCTAAATTCAAAGATGCTTCAAATATTCAATTTTGTTTCAAAGCATTTAACTGATGCATAGAGGTGGCATTCATCAAGACAATGTTATCCAAGTTCAGTCAAGACTTATCCTTGAACCAAAGAACCATAGGCCTGTGCTCTAACCTCAAGTCAATGGCTAGAGGAGACTTGAGATTCCATTTGATCACAATTGGCCACAGACCTGTACTAGTTGCCACACACTATTGCAGCCAAAACAAACTTGTTGCACTATAAATAGACCTCATTTGTGATTAGTTTGAGTACACCAAAGCACCCAAACTGATGCTTTCCTCAAAATCACCTCTTTCACTCCAATTTTTCCTTCTAACTCAAGTCTCTATCGGGTTTTGAGTTTGAGAGTAATTCCAACCAAACCAGTCACACACACACCTCACATATAACATATAGAAGTGATCCAAACTCTTACATAACATCTGGAACACCAATTTCTCAAAATCACCAGCCATCTGCACAAGCCTTTGACAGATTTGCAGTTGAGGTGCCAAATCAAGTTCCAGCTCAATTCAATCCACTCCAAGCATTCAGACACACTCCATAGCACCTAAGGAAGCTGTTCACATCATTGAAACCAAGCTGTAACACCTCTAACCTAGAACTCGATCACCAGCTGCAAGAGGTAAGCCTAAACTTGGTCATCTCATGATTTATGCATATTTCCTTGCACAATAATTTTGCCATATGTTCATAATCATGTATGGAGTGTTTCCCCTCAATTGATTGTTTGTATGAATCGTGTATGGAATTTCTTAGCCTTTATGCAGAAATTAGGGTTCTTGAGGTTTCTCTTTGATTTCTCATTCCATACTTAAAATAAATGAAATTAAAGACCATAGACATGATCGTGAGTTGAAAACGAGCAGATTGATATGTGGATTGTGTGATTTCATCAAGTATTCAGTGAGATTGATGAGAAAACGCAAATCTGTAAAAACTTAGAACACGCGCGTGTTCTTGATTGTTCTTGGCGCCTTTTTTTAAATATTCAAATATTTGAATTTTGTTATTTTATTTAATTGATTCAAAAATTAATTTCTCTCTGAATTTTAATGATTTTAAGTTGATTCTTTTTTTCAAAATTCACAAAAATGTTAAAATATTTTATTTTACAAAAATTTCCCAAAAATATTATTTATTTCATATATTTGATATTTTTGCAAAGAGTTAATTTTTATTTGTTTTTAACATTTTAAAAATTTTCTTTCTCTTGATAAAAACATGATTTTTGAAACATTGACCCAAAATCAGAACTCATTTCTCACATGTTTTCAATGACTTTATTAATTTTTAATCAAAATTAATTCCATTTTTAACAAAATTAAGGTTTTGATTGATTTCACCCTCATCAATCTTTCTCAAAACACTTTTGGGCCTCTAATAGAGTTTAAGACCCAATCCCCTTTTAACCAAAACCATTTTGGGCCTCAGATATTGTATTAGTCCCTCTGCGTTAAAAAAATATCGGCGCAATCGCCATTTCAAAACAAAGATCATTTGGGTCTCCCCTCGTGCTGTAAGTCCCATCATTCTTTTTCAAAACACTTTTGGGCCTCTTGAGAGAGTGTAAGACCCAACCCCTTTGTAAATAAATAATCTTTGGGCCTCAGACGTTGTATAAGCCCCACTGTATTTTCAAAACCTTGGAGCGGTCGTCGCCTTTTAAAACAAAATCATCTGGGCCTCCCCTCGTGTTGTAAGTCCCATATTTCTTTTTCAAAACATCCTTGGGCCTCTCCTTGAGTTGTAAGACCCATCCCTTTATACAGAAAACCTCTCTGGGCCTCAGTCGTTGTATAAGTCTCGATACGATATTCAAAACAACGGTGCAATCACTGTTAAACCTTGGGCCTCTCTCTTAGTATAAGCCCTAACAATCTTTTCAAAACAAATCCCCTGTTGATTTAGATTCAATATACAGTTGTTATCAAAACTTTCTTTAATTTCTTTGAACAACAAATCATACAGCATGGAAGCTTGCTCGCCTGTAAGTTTTAACATCTTTCATTTACTCGTTTTCATATATATATATATATATATATATATATATATATATATATATATATATATATATATATATATATATATATAACTGTATTGTGGGAAGCTGCGCACGGTTAGTCTTCTTTCATACTCTTTTAAATATTTGTCATATATCAACTGTATATATACTAGTATAGTTATTTAGAGTTTTCCCCGGCAATTAGGTCTAGAACTAAGTAAAGCCATGTTGGTCACTCTTAAATACAAACAAAACTAGATCCCCATAGGATTATCCAGATACAGTCTTGCCTTCTCTTGGGCTTAAACAATATGGAACAAAGAGAAAGGCAGTATTCTTCGTGAACCTTTTCTCAGGCTGTCACTATTAGAAATTGTCAAAGGAATTCTACTCCCCATAGTTGATCTATTCTCGGTGAATAGCATCTCTTGAGTTTCTCCAAACCTTCGAATCTTCACTAAATGATCTATTCTCGGTGAATAGAATTTCTTGAACTTTTCTTGGTTTGGGACCCACGGGCTTCCTAAAAGCATCCTCGCCTCCTCTTGGGCTTTGTACAAGGACCCTCCGGCTTCTTAGAAGTTCTCATGCTTTCTCTTGGGCTTAATACAAGGACCCTGACGACCTCTTAAAGGTATAAGACAGAACTTAGTCATCCTTTGCTAGAGCAGTCTTTCCAGTGTCAAACCTCAGACCAATCTAGGGTTGATTCTCATCCCTTAAAACACCCGCCTCCTCTTGGGCATCATACAAAAGATAAAACTCTTCCATACCAGTAGACTCGGACAGTCTAATCCCTTTGAGTCTCAAAGACATTCTCAAGTTCCCTACAAACATAGAAACCCCAATCATTTTTTATCGATCTCCAGCAGAGCTGAAACCCAGTCTCTCTCCTGGAAATTCCCCAACTAGGATTGGGTTATCATCAGTATAACACTATCCCAAATTAGAACCTCAAGGTTCCTGATACCTCAACCCTTCTGTAATCCTCAGCAAGAGTTGATTTCCCATTTGGACCTACCTCGGGATCTCAATTATCCCCGGCAGAAGATAGCCTCCTCTTAGGCTTTGTATAATGACCTTTCCTCAGCACAGATAGTCTCCTCTTAGGCTTTGTACAATGATTCTCCCCAGCGGAGTTAACCTTTTCAGACTCTCTTGTTGAGTCAATTAACTTCCAGACTCTCTTGTTGAGTCAATCACCTTTTCAGACTCTCTTGTTGAGTCTGTCACTGTTCAGACTCTCTTGTTGAGTCAACTCACCTTTTCAGACTCTCTTGTTGAGTCAACTTTTTTAGCCTCAATCTTGGGCTTTATACAAGACAGATAAAAATACTCTCTTGTTGAGTTAATCTTTTTCCAGACTCATCTTAGGCTTGGTATAAAGATTTCCCCTAGCAAAAGTTAGCCTCCTCTTAGGCTTTGGATAATGATTTCTCCAGTTTGTTCAGCCACAATCCTGGGCTTTGTACAGGACAGATAAAAGTACTCTCTTGTTGAGTCAAACCCTTTTAGCCTCAATCTTGGGCTTTGTACAAGACATAAATCTCCATAACCTTCTCTTAAGCTTGGGACAAATATCTTCCCCAGCAAAGTCAATTCCTCCTAGCCTTCTTTAGGCTTTGAGAAATAATTTCCCAAGCAGAGTCAAACTCATTTAAGCCTCAATCTTGGGCTTCGTACAAGACACATAAAAATATCCTCGCTCGAGTCACTTAAATTTCCCATTTCAGTCTCAATCTTGGGCTTTGTACAAGACACATACAAACCTCCCCAATGGATTCGAAACCTTTTTCAACCTCCTCTTAGGCTTTGTATAATGATATCCCCAAAAAGTCAGTCTCTTTTTTGCCTTAATCTTGGGCTTTGTACAAGATACCAATATATACACTCTCTTGTTGAGTCGGTCTTATCCAGCCTCCTCTTAGGCTTTGGGTAAGGATTCCCCCAGTGGAGTCAATCAACCTCTTAGCTTCAACCTTGGGCTTTGATAAAGGCACACAAAAATCAACAATACCTCTTTAGAGATGACAAATTATCTCTCATTCAAAACCTTTTAGCTTCAATCTTGGGATTTGAACAAGACACCAAAACATCTTTTTCCTCCCTTAGAATAGGAGGAACTACGATTGTTCTGATTTCCCTGTTTCTTTTAAATGGGAATACGTAGGCATAAGATTGTGAAATCTTAGCGAGCATACCAATCAAAAACTCTAGGTCCAGTACCTTCATATTAATCAAAACTTAGGTCTAGTACCTTACCAAAAACACCCGAACATCAACTCACTCACTCTCTCATACTTCCTAAGAAACTTTCCCAACCCATTAACGGATAAACACTATCAAGTACAAAGCGAAACCTAAAGCTAATATCCTGTGGATAACCACATATAGGATGGGTAACTGACAACTCCCCATTGTATAACCTGACCCCGGACCCCCAATCTCTTTTAAGCGTTTGTTCAGTTAAATATTTGCGTGCAAGGTTAGTTTTAGATAGCTTCCCTTTCCCTTCCAACTTCATGGGATAAATAAGAAATCAGAAAGTAGCACCCCCTCCTACCATTGCGGTGAGGAAAACCCAGCGATAAGGTGGTCGCGTCACCGATAAAAATCACTCGCTACATTAGGTCATATGCCATACACAATGGTAGGAACATGAAGTTCAAGAAAAATGACAAGAGAAAGATGAGAGTAATATGTAAAAAGGGCTGTCCTTGGGAGGCATATTGTGCAAAACTTCAAAATGAAGATACATGGCAGCTTAGGAAAATTGTTGAAAAGCACACATGTGTTAGAGACTACAAGGTGAACTTACTTACATCTAAATGGCTCAGTAGTAAGATAAAAAACAATGTGAGGGAGAATCCTGGATTAAGGTTAAGTGATATTATGGAGAAGACACAACAGAAATACAATGTTGGGATCAACAAAACTCTTGCATATATGGCAAAGAGTAAGGTCATTGACATTGTTGATGGATCATTTAGGGAACAATACAAAAGGATACATGATTATGCACATGAACTGTTGAGGGCCAATCCTGGTTCTACAGTCAAAGTTACTAGTCCACCATTCCAAGGTGGAGAAGAAAGTATTGAGAATTTTGAAATTCAATTGAGTCCTCATTTCCAAAGAATGTACATATATTTTAAGGCATGCAAGGAAATTTTTTTCAAGTGCAAGTCTATAATTGGTTTGGATGGCTGCTTCTTGAAAGGCTACTATGGTGGACAAATTCTGGCTACAATTGGAAGGGGTCCAAATGATCAAATGATGCCAATTGCATTTGCTGTAGTGGAAGGTGAAACCAAGGATTCATGGAGTTGGTTCCTTAAACTGTTAATATCTGATCTAGGAGGTACAAGGATATGCAAAACATACACTTTCATAAGTGACCAACAAAAGGTACATGTTTCAGTTCATTAAATTTGTTTACATTTTTCTGTCTTTTATTATCTGATCCAAAAGGTGACTGTTTCTGTCATGTAGGGACTCTTACCAGCTCTTGATGAATTGTTGCCACAGGTGGACCAGAGGCTCTGTATCAGGTATTTCATGAATTTATTGTGTCCATATTGGTATTTCATGATTATGTGTTGACTGCCTATTTTGACATTAGTATTTCATGATTAAGGCATCTATACAGTAACTTTAGGAAGAAATTCCCAGGAGTCAAGCTCAAAGAGTTAATGTGGAAGGCTGCTACAATAAGTTATACAAATGCCTTTGAAAGGGCCATGATGGAGATGAAGGTTGTTAATGAAGAGACTTTCAAGCATTTAATAAAGATACCACCTAGGTTTTGGAGCAAGGCATTCTTTAAGACAAATCCTTTGTGTGACACCCTTGTGAACAACATGTCAGAGGCCTTTAATTCAATTTTTGTGTCAGCTAGGGCTAAACCAATCATAACAATGATTGAAGATATCAGGGTTTATCTCATGCAAAGGTGGGAGGAAAACAGGCAGAAAATTGACAAGTATGAAGGTGACATTCTACCCAATATCAAGAGAAAGATTGAAAGAGAATCTACAAGAACAAACAACTGGATTGTGAGGTATGATTTCATTTAGTATGTTTTAAATCATTTAGTATGATTTAACTAAAATGTTGTAAACAACCACAGGCGTGCAGGTGAGCATGATTATGAGGTGAGGCACACATCATATAATAGAGAAAAGTACATTGTTAATCTGTCTACCAGGTTATGCTCTTGTAGGAGATGGATGTAGACATGATTACCATGCTGGTATGCTATGGCTTCCATGAAATCTCAACTAATGGACATTGACAGTTATGTGCCTGATTGCTACAAGAGAGATTTGTATCAGGCTTGCTATGCAACTGTCATCTTTCTAGTCAATGGGGAAAGTCTTTGGGAGAAAACAGGCTATGCTGAATTACAACCACCACCAATCAAAAGACAATCAGGAAAGTCAAAGAAGAAGAGGACTAGAGATGCATCAGAGAGTATAAGGGATAGTACTCAGCTTAAGAAGGCTAATTTTGGAATCAAGTGCAACAGATGTCACATGATGAGGCACAACAGAGCAACCTGCAAACTGCCACCACCAACTCAACCTGAACCAGTTCAGCTTGGACCAAGTCAACCTGAAGCAAGCCAATCTTCTCAAGTTGATGGGATTCAGCCTGAAGCAACTGCATAATTAATGTTTTAGGTTTATGTCACTTACTGTCAATGAACCAGTTTTTGTATTGATGCTTAAGTTTATGTAGCAACTAGCTGTTATTTTTGTACTGATGCTTAAGCTTGTGTAACATCTAGCTATTATTTTTTGTACTGCATAATACTATCAATGAACCAGTATTAGTGCCATTACTTTTGCTTTTATGTAATAGACCTCAACATTGGCTATTTTATAATGCAATTACTTCTTCAATTTGGTTACATGCTGTGACATTACTTCTTCAATTTGATAATGCATAATACATGCAGTGACATTACTTCTTCAATGACAATTTCATTACAAATATAGCTCACAATTACAGTTACAGTATCAACTGAACATTACTTTTGCAATGAACATTATAAGAATTTAATTACAAATGAACATTACAAAAAAGACTCAACAAAAACTGAACAACATTGTTAACCATCAATAATGTTTCATTTCATAACATTCAAATACATGTTGTGTTAGCCCCATTGCTATTTCAAATACATTGTGACAAAAACTAAATTAAAACCATAAACTAATAATGCCAAAAAAAATTGCATTTTTCAACATCCCTCTTGTGCTCAAAACTTCTTTCTTCAACTTCAAAATCTTCTTCCTTTGTCTTTCAATCTTCAAATCCCTACCATCCACAACTTCATCTCCTACCCATTTGAAAAAATTACATCCCTTCTCCAATTGATTTCTATAATTCCTGCAACCCCAAATTTTTTTCCCAACATTGACACTATTCAGATCCGTAACAGTACGGATTACACATTCATCTTAACACCAACAATCCATCTTTTTGTTTCTCTTTATCACAGATCCAAATGACTTATAGCTTTTGGAGTTTGATTTTGATGAGTTGCTAGAGTTCATTTACATTTTGGAAGAAGAAGGATGAAGAAGAAGAAAGATGAAGAAGACCACACACACATTTGGAAGAAGAAGAAGTATGAATAATACGTTCATATAATGTCCTAATGCTGACTCATAATTGCTTACTAATCCTTGTTGGTATGCCACCTCATATCATTTAACGTTTTCTTCTCCAATTTAACGGTTTGGACCAAGGTTGTTAACGAAACAATTGATAAGGGACTTACACGTAACGTTTATTAAGTAAGGGACCTAAGTGAAAACTGAAATTAAGTTAAAGGACTTCAGACCTAAATAAGCCTAATAAATAAGCACAATTTAAGAGTTAGCATGTAGAGGTGAATTTGCAAAAGTTCATTAAAGTCTTATATTAGAGATTTAGGGGCGCTCAAAACCGAACCAATCCAATAGATAAAAGAGATGATTGTTCATTGATTGTAATTGGCAAAGTGATGGCTATTTATCGATACAAGAGCGAAACAGAAAGTACAAATATTAAGGGAGCTCTTCCTTGAAATTAGGAATGTATAACCACTATCACTTCCTATTAGATAGAAAACTAATTACTATTATTAAGCAATATTATAATACAAGTAAATACACCTGAATTGTAACAACTAGTTATAGCTATCTATTATGCCCCCTCAAAATTGAGTCACAGTCAACGACTCTAATTTTGTCTTTAATATGTGTGAACCTACTACGATGTAATGGTTTTGTGAGAATATTTGTGAGTTAGTCTTTTGTAGAGATGCGTGAGACTGTAAATTTTCCATTTTGAACTTGTTGCTGCACAAAATGATAGTCAAGTGCAACGTGCTTCATTCTTGAATGAAAAACTGGATTAGAACAAAGGTAAGTTGTACCAATATCTATAATATAAGTTTAGTTATTCTGGAAAAGTCAATTATACCCCTCTTTTCTCAACACCCTATTCAATTTTGCTTCTTTATTGTCTTTTCTCAATTTTTTGTCCAATTTTATTATTATTAAATTAGAGTGGTCATTTTATATAAAACCTAAAATGAGTTCTTTACACATTTACAAAGCAAACTTCTTCTTTTCTCTCTCTCTCTCCTCTCTCTCTCTCTCTCTCTCTCTCTCTCTCTCTCTCTCTCTCTCTCTCTCTCTCTCTCTCTCTCTCTCTCTCTCTCTCTCTCTCTCTCTCTCTCTCTCTCTCTCTCTCGATGCATCTCTCACATCCATTCTTCTTCATTTTATCTCATCTATTTATCTTCATAAATATTTTACACATTTGTGATTTATTTTTCTTTTTTCCTTTTTTTTTACAGGTTATAGATTTATACGAAGAGGAAAATTGGCTTTAAGATTTCATTTTCTCTCATCTTATTATCTTCATCAATATTTTACACCTTTTTGATTTTTTTTCTTTTTGTTTTTTGTTTAGTTTATTAAGTTGTAGATTTTTATGAAGACGAAAAAACTGGCTTTAAGACAATATTAGAAGTGTAAATTTTAACTTTTTTTTTTTTTTTTTTATGTTTTTCAAGTAATAGATCTATAGGAAAGACAAAAATTAGTTTTGAAGCAATATTAAAAGTGTAAGTGGTAACATAAAAGTAAAGTTTTCACATTTTCATCTACTTAACATATTTTTTCACTTCTTTTATTTTTTAGGTTGTAGATCTACCAAAACAAAGACAACCACAAGTACTAAAAAAAACATTGACAATATTTGTGAAAATATAAATTATGGTTCATATCTGTTATTTTTATATATGTTATTTTTAGATATGTTATATGATTATATCATATATATGTAGTTATTTGTGTATTCTTTAGATAATATAATTTTTTTTTTCTATTTGATGTTCATGACAAAGCCCAAATTTTTTTTTTTGTCTTTTTAACATCTTTTTCATTTATTTTGTTTTTTTAGGTTTTAGATCTATCGATAATATGGTGGAAAATTTTAAACAACATGGACAATTTCTTAATATTTTTTCAGTTCTTTTGATTTTTATTAATTTTTCTCTCTTCTGTTTCGGAATGTGTTATATATTTTTTAAATTTTATAATCTTGAAGAAGTGTAATTAGTTTTCTAATTTTTTTGAACATTGAGATTGAAAAAAAATATGTATTATTTATTTTAATTTAATGTCTTTTATCACCATTATCATAATAAGTATTAATTTTATTGGCATCATCATTACAATAAAAGAAGTCAAAATTTTAAGATATGTTTCAATAAAAAATATATTTGTGGATTTTACTGTGAACCTCGTAGAAAAGAGATAGTTTAATTCATTTTTTTGAATGGTGGTGTTCCACAAATGAATAGATTTGTGGCATAAATGAGTTAATTTTGTAGAAGATGAAGAAAAAAATTAAAATAATAATTTTATTTTTGTTGAACAGATTGAGTTAGATAAAAATTAAAAGAAAAATGAAAAGAATTCATGGAGAAATGAAAGGAGTAGAACTTGAAATGAGTGGTACAACTTTTAATTCAGAAAATTCAGACATTATTATCATTATGAAAAGGGTTAAATATGTTTTTGGTCTTTTTAAATATCTCAAATTTCGTTTTTAGTCCTCAAAATATTTCCTTTAAAGAATGGACCTCCTAAAAATTTCCATCCACACTTTTGGTCTCTCTTACAACTTAGCGACGATTTTTACAACTTAGCGACAAAATTAGCGACGATTTTAGTGACGAATAATTACTTAGCGATTGAATTAGCGACAATTTTAATGACAATTTTAGTATTACGGACCAAAAGTGTGGATGAAAAATTTTAGGAGGATAATTCTTTAAAAAAAATATTTCGAGGGACTAAAAACAAAATTTGAGATATTTAGGATGACCATAAACATATTTAACCCTTGTGAAAATATGTGAACAATAGAATAGCATGTGCATGGTCTATTAGTAATAAATGTCAAGATGCTTTGAAGGTTGGACAATATAATTGAACTTTATTACTATAACTTACTAATAAATAAGTTGGAATATAACCCGAACAAACACGTGTGGTTGGCAAATTTAAAACAAAAGACCCTCAAACAGGGTGATAGGGTGATGTTTAACACAAGAAACCATTAAAATGACGGTGTGAAACGCTATTAAAATGAAGGTGTGAAATACAAGATTGGGATATAGGGTGATGTTTGACACATATAAAGATAAAGATAACTAAATATATAATAATGATGAAGAATTTGATGAAAATCTTTTTGTGGCCAATAGAAAATAATATATTTTTTTTAACACAATTGAGATAATGTGTATCTAAATATGAGCTTGAAGATAAATAAATATGAGATTGAAAAAAATCTGTATATATTAAATATAATTAAATTAGAATATATATATATATATATATATATACATAATTGATAAATACAATTATTTAGAGACAAAAAAAAACAGTTATATGGTTATTTATAATTAATATATATAACAATTTTTTAATTAATAAATAATTCTTTAATTATATTAATATTATTAAATATGTCTTTCATTAAAATATTGATAAATTTTAGTATTCTTTAAAATATTTATCATTATTTCTTGTAATAATAACTGATACATTTATATTTTAAAACCATAAAAAAAATTATGGGACAAATTTTTGTCATTGATAAATATTAAAACATACTTAAAATATTCGTTTTTTAAAAATAAATATAAAACAAAGTTATTATGGGTAAATAAAAAAATGAAATGTTTATTTTTACTATGTAAATGTGACATCTACCAAATAATATTTTTAGTTTAAAGAAATCCAAAATTTTCAATTAAAATAAATTATAAAATATAAGTAAAAGTGTGTGTCATTGAACAAAATAATATATAGTTACGGGCAAAAATGTTGAAATATTAGATTAGATTTGATTTGATTTGATTTAATATTTAAACATACTCCAAGTTGTATTAGCCCAAGCCCAATTAGGGTTGTATATAAATAGTCATAGTATGTATCATTATTTGTAACAGTTCATTCAATAAATCTTTATTTCCTTATTCTCTCTCTTTCTCTCCTCACTAAAAGTGCCTCACGCACTAACATATTGGTATCAGAGCCTGTTTTGTAAAGGAACCGGCTTACTTGTATCGAAATGCACGGGAAGAGATGTCCTGTTGAAATCGAAATACTCAGGAAAGAGGTGTATCGAAATGCCTAGTAAGAGGTGCCTAGTAATATGTGTCAACAACGATACAAGTGTATGTGGACAAAAGAAATTCCATTAGAGGGGGAGTATTATGGACTCACACTTGAGGGGGAGTGTTGAGAATAATAAAGTTAAGTGTGAGTTGGAGTCCCACATTGATTATAAATATAGATAGTTGAACATTTATAAGTGGGAGAACCCATACACATATCACCTTAAGGTTTTGGGTGAATATGTGGTGTCTCTCTCACTTGTGTTGCTCTTGACACAATGTTCAATACTCCCTAGTTGAAAAACTCCCCCAACAAATGGTATCTAGAGCTCCGGTTAGATTCTTGATCGTGTTTTCAAGAATCACACGTCAGAGATCGTGTTTCCGGGATCGTGGGTTATTGTTGATCAATTGCTGCAAAGATGAATGGTAGCGAAAATTTACCAAACTCTCTTCCAACTCTTGACAGAAATAATTGGCTTCGATGGAGAAAATAAATGCAATCTCTATTTGGCTTTCATGAAACCCTAGAAGTGGTTACTAATGGCAATTATGTGCTTGGTAAAGATGCAACCGAAGCACAGAGAACCGCTCACACGGATGCAAAGAAAAAGGATTGCAAGGTGGCGTTCTACATCCAATCGGCGGTTGATGTGGCTAATTTCGATAGAATCGCTAATGTTGAATCGGAGAAGAAAGCGTGGGATATTCTTGTCAAGTACTATGAAGGAGACGAGAAATTTAAGGTTGTCAAGTTGCAAACTTTGCGATGACACTATGACTTGTTGTCAATAGGAGAAGATGAAAAGATTGCAGGCTATGTGTCGAAGGTGCAAAAACTCGTCCATTTCATGAAGGGTTATGGTGAAACCCTAACTGATAAGATGATATTTGAGAAGGTAATGTGTACGTTAACCTCTCACTTTGATCACGTTATCGTAGCTATTCAAGAATCCAACAATCTTGAAACCCTAAAACTGGAAGATTTGGTTGGTTCGTTGGAAGCGCGTGAGGTTGGGATTGTTGAAAGGAAAAGAGTTCAAGACTTGATACAAGCACTATAGGCATAATCGTGGAAGAAGAATGATGGTTCCAATAAGTTCAAAGGCAAAATCGACAAGACTCGGGGCAAGATGTCTTGAACAAATCCTCATAAGAATAAGATAGATGATAGAACTTCAGAATCCTTGAAAAGAGGAGAAGGAAATACCTATCAGAAAGACAGAGTAGAGAAAAAAGTTGTGCAGTGCTATAACTGTGAAAAGTATGGTCACTTGGCCAAGCATTGTTGGTACAGGAAAGACAAGAGTTTGACCAAAGGCAAGGACAAATGAGCGACCCTTTCACGTCAAGATTCATATGTTTCTGATGATACGGTGGTTATGGATGCAATTGCAGATGACCATGTCGTATCCAAGATCTAGTTCCTCGACTCAGGATGTTCGAATCACATGACTGGTAAAAAAGCATGGTTAGTAGATTTTGACGAGTCAAAGAAGAGTAAGGTGAAACTTGCTGATAATAGCTTATTTCCAAAAGAAGGTACTGACAACATAGTTATTCAAATGAGTAATGGAGCAAAAGCCTTGATCAGAGATGTACTTTATATCTCTGGAATGAAGTGCAATCTGCTAAGTGTTGGACAACTGGTCGAAAAGGAGTTCTCAGTGGTTATGAAAGATGGAGCCTTAGAAATTTTCGACATCAAGAATAACTTGGTCTTGAAATCTCCTCTATCGAAGAATAGAACATTTAAGACCATGATGTTGTACCCCAAATTTTACCCCTTAGATATCATAACATTTTGCACTTACATTTAGGGTTCAATCATCCATGCATTGTCAATTAACCCATATCTTTGCTAGATTGTTTCTTTTGTGAAAATCAGGGTTAACACAAGAAAGAGGATAAGAGCAATAAACCAAGTTCTCATGTGTTTCGAGATCGTCAAGGCATTTGTGAATTTGAAAAGAGAAAAAAGAAAGAAAGAAACAAAAAAAAGGAAAAGAACAAGAAAAAAAAAAGAAGGAAAAAAAATAAGAAAAACAATGTGGTGGCGCCCACCACACTTAAGCATGGCGCTACCACCTTTCAAGGGGCATGGCGCCCACCACCAAAGATCATGGCGCCTGCCACATTAATTTGTGGCACCTGCCATGAATTAATGTGGTGTTTGCCACCTTACCAAGTTGCACCTTGTTTTAATTAAAATAATACTTTTTTGACAAGATCAGTGCAAGTGGGTTCATTTCATCATGAAAAAAGAAATGATTTTCAGTAAAGTATGGCTCCACGTCTCCTCAGCACACACACACCACCTAACCTATTCTGATCAATGAAGATTTTTCAAATCTCAGCCAGCTTGCACGGAGAAATGTGAAAAGGGTAAACTCGACAATGCTTCAAGTTCTCCATTTTTTCCTATAAATATGACGTTCCTTTTCAGTATCAAACACACCAGATTCACCCAAGAAAATAGGCTGAATACTCTCTTTATTTCTCTCCCCCACTTACTCTTAATATTCTTGCAAGAAGAATTTTTTGTTCGAGTTTTCACTGTCCAACCTTGTAGTAACTGGCATTGTAAGGAAGAAGAAGTTCGTCTATTCTTCTTAATACGTACTTGTGAAGAGGCAGTTGAGCATCTCTACTAGGTAACACTCACACCTCCGTTTCATTTCATTTTCATAATATCATAAACATTTGATTCTTGTTACTATTATATATTTTTGCTATCATGTTAACACTTGATTGTTGATTAAATGGTATGTGTGATTTTTGTTGTGATTCCATTTTATGAAAGTTGCTACTTAAAAGAAAAATAAAAAAATATAAAAAAGGAGAGAGATTGTGGCGCCTGCCACAAATGTGTGTGGCACTAGCCACCAAGGGTGGCGCCTACCACCATTCCCCAAGCACACATGGCGCCTACCATGCTTCATAGTGGCGCTTGCCACACATTCATGAGGGGTGGCGCTTGCCACCATATTGTGGCACCTGCCATGATTTTTTTTCATGGCACTTTGTAAAGCACTTTGATGGCGACTGCCATTTTTTACAACTTTAAGTTTTTTTTTTATTTTTTTTTTCATTTCACTTCGTATAATAATTTCATTTCTTTCTAAAATTTCAAAACAAAAAAAAAATGCATTAACTTTATGTTTAATCCTTGGATTTTTCATGGAAAATCATCAGCTGTTTCCCGAAGACTTGTGAGATTTTTTTTTGTGGTATGTTTTTGAGGTTTGTTCCTTGACTGGAATAAAATCATTCTGTTGTTTGTACGTCTTGGCTTTTATTTCATAGCTTTAACATGTCCCCGATTTCAAAACTTTGAGAATGTTATCCTTGTCGTACTTATATCGTTCATTTAATTTCAGTACTTTTCAATCCCTTGTCATTCCCCTCCTTCCAAAGGAAAGTCTCTCTATTGACCGCAAGGTCGTAGTTACCCTTTTAACCTAGCCTTAAATTTGGAGTCGTCGCACTCCACGTAGGTGTCTTGCTGTCAGACCCTACTTTCCCGTGAACACTTCATTCCCTTTTAACCTAGTCTTCCTAAGAGATAACCATTAATCTCTTATAACTCTTATAATTCTTTAACCTTCACAAGAGATAGCCATTAATCTCTTCTCCTTCACGACGGTCTAACCCTTCACAATCCTTTCATAAGAGATAGCCATTAATCTCTTCTCCTAAACAATCAATCCTCACAAGCTTTGCTTTCAAGCTTTTCACCCTACTTTCCCTTGGAACCTTGACCACAGTCAAGAGCTCCTCACTCCATTGAGGGGAACAACAGACGCTCTGATTTTTCAAGTTCATCTTGAGAATACGTAGGCATAGGATTGCGAGATCCTAGCGAGCTACCTTTTTCTTTTTTCACCTTTGACCTTTTTCCTTTACATCCAACACCTTCTTGGATTCCACCTTTCTATTTCTCACCCTTTTACCCCGTATTAAGGGGAACTACCGACGCTCTGATTTCTCAAGTTCATCTTGAGAATACGTAGGCATAGGATTGCGAGATCCTAGCGAGCTACCTTTTTCTTTTTCCATCTTTTTCCTTTACATCCAATGCCTTCTTGGATCCCATCTTTTCTATTTCTCACCCTTTTACCCCGTAGTGGGGGGAACTACGAATGCTCTGATTCCATTCCCGTCAGGATATGTAGGCACGAGATGCGATGTCTTGGCGAGCATACTTAGTGTACATACCCATAGGTCTTTACCTTAGCATATTTCCCTTAGCAAGAAACTTTAGAATAACACAAATACTAACAAGAGGTTCCTATAGAGTACTACAGATACTTAGGATGTTAACATCTTCCCTAGGTATAACCAACCCCCGAACCTTAGATCTCTGAGCTGTGTTCCTACATAGTGTACTTAGGGTTTTTCGATCTTTACCATTTCCTTTGGATAAATCAAAGCTCGGTGGTGAACTTCAAAGATTTGTGATTTAAGTTAATTAATAGCTTGATATCTGATTCTCACTGCAACAGAAATGGAGACTTCACTAGAGATATCTCCCCTAAGAGGGTTAAGCCTATCTTGTTTGTATTTGTGTTATCTTACATGTTTGCTTGCTTGTACATTTGCATATTTATATTTGTATATTTGCCTGTTGTGCTTGGATTTCTCTGTATACAGGGTGGTTACTTTGAGTGGTGAGGATAAGTCCTGTACCCGGACTTGAGAGTACACTTATGATAGGACAATGGTATATCCAAGGAGACTTTGAGGGAGTCGATTCCCAAAAAAGTTGACTTGAGAAACCATCACTCAGTTGAGGCCCTCTCGAGAGTTTAGTCATGTTGAACGAGTCTATTCGTGAAAATGTTACTACTCTCGACCTAGGTGCCCGTGAAACTGATGACCATTAGTTACCTTTAACCCCACTTGGCCTGTTAGGATGTAGTACGATGACTATGAGGGATTCTATTCTCAAAATGGTTGATACGTGATACTACACTCAGACAAGACTCTCTTGAGAATATTATTGACTACTGAGTCATTCGAGAAATCGATAATATCCAAAAGATGGGTTGTTGACTCTGGGAACTTCTTAGAACCCTATTTTACGGATACAAGAACCCTAGTACACACCCTTTGGTTGGTTCTTTACCTAGACTCCATGCTGTGATCTCGAACCTTTGATCCTGTTGCATGTGTTTTGCATCCTGTTTGCATTGCATATCATTTGTATCTTTGCATGATTCATTGCATACGTCTATTTGTCCAGTGGCTCATCTTCAGTTGTCTATATCTTCCAATGTTGTCTGTGAGTCGTCAAGCTGATTTCTCGACACCGATACCGGACTAGAGCTAACTATAGATGTAAGATGTCAGAGCAAGAGGTACACAATGCTCAGATCTGAATGGAGATCGACGATCTCAAATCAAGCATGACTAAACTTAGTGAGATGCTTCAAGTTTTGATTGCTAGAGGAGAGCAACCCCAAAGGACAGTCATCCAGGAAGTTTCAAGCGCTGATCTTTCACCTGTTTAGATGCCACCTTCAACTTGGCCTGAGTTTGGTTTACCACACAACTATTCTCCACTGATTGCATCTACTGCTATGGTTGGTCAGACTGCTATGCCAGTTTTTTAAGCTCCTGTTTTCGCCGAGCCCTGACCTGTGGTCCACGCTGTTACACAAACTGTCTGAGCTCCCTTTGAGAACCCCCTCTATGAGTACAATGTTTCCAGTGCTCAGGGTGAAGAGCCTGAAGACTTTGTTGAACCTGAAGTTGTCCGAGAGCAATTTTAGATCATAGATAAGAGACTCAAAGTCATTAATGGTGCTGACTTCTTCAATGTGGATGCAGACAACATGTGCTTAGTGTCTGATCTTGTTATGCCTACTAAGTTCAAAACTCCAGAATTTGTGAAGTACAAGGGCCATTCTTGTCCAAGGGCTCATTTGGTCATGTATTGTCGCAAGATGGCTGCTTATACTAAAAGTCAGAAGCTTCTTATCCACTGTTTTCAGGATAGCTTGAGTGGAGCATCACTAAAATGGTATATGGGTCTCGAGCAAAACTTCATTCACTGTTTCCAAGATCTTGTAAATGCCTTCATGAAGCAGTATAAGTATAACCTTGACATGACTCCTGATCGTCGCCAGCTGCAAAACATGACTCAACATGAGAAGGAATCTTTTAACGAGTATGCTCAGCGTTGGAGAGAACTCGCTTTTCAAGTTGAACCTCATTTGGCCGAGAAGGAATTAATTGGAATGTTCATGGATACCCTATCCCCATTTTATTGGGAGAAGATGATTGGAAGTGTTTCCCCCAATTTCATTGATTTGGTTATTGGCCAGAGGCTCGAGGAAGGGTTTAAGAATGGAAAAGTGTCAAAGGCTGCTGAATCTTCCAATGTTGTGAGGAAATCCTATGGAAACTTCTAGAAGAAGAGAAAATATCAGACTAACGATGTAATGGTTGAAGTGAGAAGGCCTCTTCCCCAACCTCAGTATGCTATTCACCCTACTGTTGCTGTTGTCACTCCCGTGGTTACTGCTTCATGACCAGCTCAAGCTCCCCAACGTCCAACTGCATGATAAAACCAGTACCGTAATAGGAATCAATTTGATCCTATTCCCATGACATACACCGAGCTTTATCCTAGTATGGTTCAGCAAGGTTTGATTATCACAAGGCCTTTGCCTCCTCCTCCAAATCCTCTTCCAGGTGGCTATAGGGCTGATCTTCATTGTGAATACCATCAAGGTGGTGCAGGCCATAACTTGGAAGGTTGCTTTGCATTGAAGGCTAAAGTACAAGAGCTAATGAGAAACAAAACCCTCTCCATTAAGGACAATCCCAATGTACAGAGCAACCCTCTGCCAGGGCACGCCAAGTGAAGCTTCAGTCGACTTCAGCTCAGCTACTTCTTAAAGACAGGACAGCTCATCCTTGTGTTTAACTAGTTACTAGGCCTTGTTTCTTGTTGTTTGCATTTTCCTTATTTTGTACTGGCTGTTTGCTTTCAATTATGTTTGTACTTTCGTGATTAATGAAATGAGCATTGCAACTTTTGATTCAATTCATTTTGTCCACTATTTACATCTTTATGCTTTCTTTTACAAAATATTTTATCCTTTTTTCCACTTTCCTTTTCATTATGCAAAGATTGGAGGGAGGATGATGAAAATATTATCCATAATTGTTGTGGTATACTTTTGATTAAACTTTGCTGACGATGTAAGGCATTGTTTCACATTCCCCTAAACACTGGAGAAATAAGGAAGATAATCCCTTGATAACCCCTTTCAAGCCTAGAAGTAGGAGTTTTCTTTCCTTACAAAACACAAAAAACCCTTAAATCTCAACCTTGAGTTAGGGTAGTTCTTAGTTTAAATTGGTTATGTATTCTAACGCAAGCGCTTTATGCAAGACACCAGTCAGCTCTCTCAAATCAAATGACAATAAAAAAAGAAGAGGTCTCAAAACCTCAAAGACAAAGAAGAGGTCTCAAAACCTCAGCAAATGACAAAGAAGAGGTCTCAAAACCTCAGCAAAGACAAAGAAGAGGTCTCAAAACCTTAGCAAATGACAAAGAAGAGGTCTCAAAACCTCAGCAAAGACAAGAAGAGGTCTCAAAACCTCAGCAATAAAGGACAACTAAATGTTGTAAGGGAGTAATGACAACCCAAGGTGTCTTAATCATCGACAACTATCATCAGATCAACTCCTAGCCTATGGAAATCTGAATGTATATCCTGTGTTAACTGAGCTTAGGATTAAAGTTCATCACGAAGATTGGGTGGGCACAAATAAACTTTGAACTTTTATCCTTTGTTTCATAAACCGTGAACCAGGCCACGTTACACCCCTCAAAAGGCCTAACTGAAGCAAGGTTATTTTGAAAGCATACTACAGCAAGGTTGCGTAAACTGACTCCCAAAGATCTGTACAGATCATCTGTTTTGGCATTACCACTTTTGCTTAAACTTTTCACTTTGATGTCTTGAACTGCCATGTTCTGACCAGTGACTCATTTTATTTTCCATCTTTCAAAAATAATTTTGATTTCAAAAGTTGCAAGAACTCTGCATTTACCATGTTTGTACAAATACTTTTGTTTGTAAACTGGCTTTTCTCTTAAGGAATTTTCAAACAATTAAGAAACTTGGTCGGTGATCTTATCAGGGGCAAGTTCTTTCCAAATCCTGTTGAAGAATCAGTTCAAGATTTGTGGTTCAGGGGCAAGTCCTTCTCAAAATTGGTTTATCCAGAAAATTTTTCAAGGCTCATACTAGGGCAAGCTTTCCCAGTGTACATTGAAACAATCATCTTCAAGACTCAGACAAACTGAAGCAATGATCAGTTCATCTACAACAGTCAGCTAATCTGGGGCAGTTTACTTGAAGAATCCACATGCAACTTTCCATCCTTCCTATAAGGATCATCACTTGATACAGTTTAATAGTGTGGCAGAGATGTGTTCAGTAGTATCTCTAGTCCCCAAGCAGAATGATAGTGATCTCCGTGTTGAGGAATCAGTCTTCCAGTCTTGTCTTCTCACCAAAAGAGTCTAGTTGTGTCATCAGCATCTACATTTGCATGGTATAATTCATATACCATATGTATATCATGAGTGTTTCATACTCATTTGCATTTCGTCCGAGGTTGTGTCATTATCCACGTCTTACTTGGTGCCTACCAAAACGTTATCCGTCCTTTCATTCAGTGCCATTCCTGAATGTTATTGTTTCCTTGAGCATCTAGTCATGTTGTTGGATGTTTGTCTTCTCTCATTCTATTGCTATTCCTGGATCTTTTTATTCTCACTCCAGTGCCATTCCTGGATGTCCGTCTCTAGTGATCTCCAGTGCCATTCCTGGATATCTTATTCCTCTTGTTTCTACCAGTGTTATTCCTGGAAGTTTTGCCTATCTTCTATAACCTCCATCAAAATTGCTTGGATATCTTTCAGTGTCATTCCTGAAAGTCTTATCTATTTATTCAGTGCCATTCTTGGATGAGTCTTCTCCTTTGCATTCAAAGCCATTATTGAATGTCTGGTGCCCTTTTATCCAATGCTTTCTTGGATCTCTACCTTTCTCACATTTATCTGATGCCTTCTCAGATATTGTGATTTGTACCTTTCATTCAAAGCCATTATTGGATGACTGGTTTCTTTGCATCCAATGCTGTCTTGGATCCCTGTTTGTTCACTTTCATCTGATGCCTTCTCAGATATTGTGATTGTACCTTTCATTCAAAGCCATTATTGGATGACTGGTTTCTTTGCATCCAATGCTTTCTTGGATCCCTACTTTGTTCACTTTTATCTAAAGCCATTATTAGATATTGTGATTTGTACCTTTCATTCAAAGCCATTATTGGATGACTGGTTTCTTTGCATCCAATGCTGTCTTGGATCCCTGTTTACTCACTTTCATCTAATGCATTCTCAGATATTGTGATTTTTACCTTTCATTCAAAGCCATTATTGGATGACTGGTTTCTTTGCATCCAATGCTGTCTTGGATCCCTGTTTGGTCACTTTCATTTGATGCTATGCATTTACCTTTCATTCAAAGCCATTATTGGATGACTGGTTTCTTTGCATCCAATGCTGTCTTGGATATTGTGATTCCTTTTATCCAATGCTTTCTTGGGTATCTCCTTGTTCATATTCGTTCAATGCTTTCTTGGACGTTGTGGTTTCTTTTTATCCAATGCCTTCTTGGATTTCACCTTTTGTCTCATTTTCATCTGATGCCTTCTTAGATATTATGAGTTTACCTTTCATTCAAAGCCATTATTGAATGTCTGGTGTCTGTTTGTCCAATGCTTTCTTGGATCCCTGCTTTGTTCACTTTTATCTAAAGCCATTATTAGATATTGTGATTTGTACCTTTCATTCAAATCCATTATTGGATGTCTGGTTTCTTTTACCATCTGATGTTATTCCTGATGTGCCTTTCTCTGTCTTTTCTGGCTTTTCTTGAAGATTTCGTTTGAACTCTTCAGTATAATAAAATCCCAGAAAATCTTTTGTTGATGTCTATCCTTTTATTTCAAATTGATCCCTAGTGGAGATCATGTCTTCTTTCTAGGTTTCATACCCAGTAAGAATGTGTTTTATTTCCCCAGTGTCGTCTAGTCACCTATGAACCTGTCGTCCATCTCCCTGGATCTTTCCCCAGTGGAGAACACCTCTCTGGCTCTTATTTCCAGTGAGGATCTGTGAGGTTTCCCCTCAGTTTTATTTGTCTATCCCCAGTGTTTCCTCAGAGTCTCCCAAGTGAGTCTCTTTTGTTGGTCAGTATGTATCCACAGGAAATCTTCCATGTGGATATTAACCTTCATCCCTCCCCAGTAAAGCTCACTTGTGGTTGTTTGCTCTTTATCTTTGGTGTCTTGTTTGTCTGCATTTTTGCACTATCATGGCATCATATCATCATATTAGAAGTTCATGGCATGTCAGCATTTGCACGACTGTTGCCCGTCCTTGGCATCTGCATTCCATCTAAGGGCCAAATTTTCGGTTTGCTATATTTAAATATCTTTCACCTTGATGTCCCGAGGACCTTCATTCCTCGTGCCACCTTGTAAAGTTATTTAAATAGGGGCAACTGTTGTACCCCAAATTTTACCCCTTAGATATCATAACATTTTGCACTTACATTTAGGGTTCAATCATCCATGCATTGTTAACTAACCCATATCTTTGCTAGTTTGTTTCTTTTGTGAAAATCAGGGTTGACACAAGAAAGAGGACAGGAGCAACAAACCAAGTTCTCAGGTGTTTCGAGATCGTCAAGGCATTTGTGAATTTGAAAAGCGAAAAAAGAAAGAAACAAACAAAAAAAGGGAAAGAACAAGAAAAGAAAAAAAAAAAAAATAAAAATAAAAACAATGTGGTGGCGCCCACCACACTTAAGCATGACGCCCACCACCTTTCAAGGGGCATGACGCCCACCACCAAAGATCATGGCTCCTGCCACGTTAATGCATGGCGTCTGCCACATTAATTTGTGGAACCTGCCATGAATTAATGTGGCGTTTGCCACCTTACCAATCTGCACCTTGTTTTAATTAAAATAATACTTTTTTGACAAGATCAATGCAAGTGGGTTCATTTCATCATGAAAAAAGAAAAGCTTTTTAGTAAAGTATGACTCCACGTCTCCTCAGCACACAAACACCACCTAACCTATTCTGATCAATGAAGATTTTTCAAATCTCAGCCAGTTTGCACGGAGAAATGTGAAAAGGGTAAACTCGACAATGCTTCAAGTTCTCCATTTTCTCCTATAAATAGGACATTCCTCTTCAGTATCAAACACACCAGATTCACCCAAGAAAATAGGCTGAATACTCTCTTTATTTTTCTCCCCCACTTACTCTTAATATTGTTGCAAGAAGAATTTTTGGTTCGAGTTTTCACTGTCCAACCTTGCAGTAACTGGCATTGTAAGGAAGAAGAAGTTCGTTCGTTCTGCTTAATACGTACTTGTGAAGAGGCAGTTGACCATCTCCACTAGGTAACACTCACACCTCCGTTTCATTTCTGTTTCATTTCATTTTCATAATATCATAAATGTGACACCCCATTTTAATTTATTTAATCGTCGTGTGGTATTTCTTTTGTTTGGCCTTGTAATAGGGGGTGTGTAGTTGAGCTTGTAGAGTAGTGTCTTTAACGGAACGGGATAATAGAGATGTTGGTATAATAATAAGTGGGGACATATTTAGTAGTAGTAGAAGGAGGTATAATATTATTATTATTATTATTTTATGTCCAATATTATTATCATTATTAGTATTATTATTATTACTACTAATATTATTATTGTTAAAGAAAATCAGATTTTTTTTTATGTAAAAATTAGAGTAGTAGTAGTGAAAGGGAGAGGAAAAATAAGATAGGAAGAAAGATAAAGATAGAAAATAGAAAGAAAGAAAGAAGTAGAGAGGAGGAAGAGAAAAGAGAAGAGAAAAAGAAGAAAAGCTTGGAATCATCCATCTTCACAAGAACTTGAGGTAAGGGTGGGATTCTTGATCACTATGGGTTTAGATAATGATGTCAATGGGTAGTATAACATGCTATGAGGATTGGGTTGGATTTCCACAACTTTGAATGTTAGGGTTTTAACATTTGATAGAAATGGTAAATTGAGTGGAAATTGATGTTTCACGGTTGAAATGTGTTATAAACTGAGTATTATGATTGATATATATGTATAATCATCTGTTGATACTTGTTTGTGTGTTTGATTATGTTGGGTTGAGTTTGAAGTGGATGAGTTGGTTAAAAACCTAATTTCTTTCATATTTGATAATATGGGTATTAATTTTTTAAATGTGTTGTATGGCCTTTTAGTTGTTAAAATATCATAATATGTCAAATTCTGAGACCGTGGCTTTTTACGGAATCGAAATCGGAGGTCCGGAAGGCATTGAACGATCGAAAACTGGGTTTTTAGCAAAATCTGCAACTATGTGTCGACTCACTGCAACTATACGTCGATTCATGGCCTGCTTGCGCTGACCCCCGCGTTAACCTCCAGGATTTTGAGTCGACTCACAGTACCATGCGTCGGCTCATGGTCACAACATTTTTCCAGAATGTCAGATTTTGTTTTCTTCATAACTTTTGAACCGTAAGTCCGTTTTGACCCCCGTTCAAAGTGTTGGAAAACTAATGAAATATTATTTCTATTAAAAATGGTTTAGAGGGTAAAATATGACTTAATTAATTCGTGTTTTTGAGAATTAGTTGTGCTGTCAGATGTTCTTATCGCGTAAAATGCGTGCGGTCGGTATTTTGTCGTGTGTTATGCTATTGCCATATAGATGTGAAGCTTTTAGGCTATTCATATGATGTTGAATATTGCTATAGAATGTGGTTATTTAATGTTGTCCTTGTGGCATAAAGGTATTGAATAAATGAATTTTAACGTATGATATCGTATTGATGTTGCTGTGGGTAGCCTTTGTGGCGTGAATCCTAGTGAATTGTATTTTTGTGCAGGTGATAATGGTTGTGGTAATACTAGTGTGTATTATGGTGAGTATGTATCTCACGTGTGATCATGAGGATCGTGGAAATGTATAATTGTTATTATACATGCGTTTGTGTATCTTTTGTGTCATGCATTTCATGATGTTTCTGGTGGAGACAGCTAGGTGGGAATCCATGAGGGGTGCCTAGTATTGTCCGGACTCCAATGCGGGGTTGTGATGGAGTTAAATCATTGCTCAGTGGGAGTGTATGTGATTTATCCGGATTCCATTGGGAATCGGGTTCGATTGAATGAACCAGGGTGTGTGGTGCCAGGAGATAAATCACTGCTCAATGTGAGTATGTGATTTATCCGGATTCCATTGGGGGATCGGGTTCGATTGAATGAACCATAGTGGGTGGCACCACTGGCATTGCATTGTGCCATTGAGTCACATTGCATTATTATGTCTTTGTTGAATTATAATTGAAAGTGATAAGTGTGTCGTGAAGGTGTGCACATTATGTATGATTGCTTGAATACTAATCATTTGTATGTGCCTTGCACCGTTAATTATTGAATGTAATTCTCACCCCTTTTGTTGTTTCTTTTGTCTGTGCTTCTTGGGGAAGTATAGATAATCCAGGTATTTGAGTATTGCATGGAGTGCGTGTTGCCTGATCGAGTCTTAGGAGTCGCTCTGATACGTAACACGGGACATTTTGGGATTTTATCTTTTGTTGTTCTTTTGTGTAATGTATTATGTATCATTACTCACTTTAAAACATGGTGAACCACGAGTTTAGGTGGACCATGATTTTGATGGCGAACGGCCATGATTTTGGATTAAATGTTTCATTCCGCTGTTTTAACTTATTTTGAAAGAAATAGAAGTGAATGAAGTAAATAGAAAAATTCAGGTTATGTTTTTAAGGTGTGACATCCCACTAATGAAGGAAACTCTGAGTATATTTGTATTATATATATATATATATATATATATATATATATATATATATATATATATATATATATATATATATATATATATATATATATATATATATATATATATATAGTCTTGGGGAAAGTGGGGTGTTACAATAAACATTTGCTTCTTGTTACTATTATATGTTTTTGCTATCATGTTAATACTTGATTGTTGATTAAATGGTATGTGTGATTTTTGTTGTGATTCCATTTTATGAAAGTTGTTACTTAAAAGAAAAATAAAAAAATATAAAAAAGGAGAGAGATTGTGGTGCCTGCCACAAATGTGTGTGGCACTAGCCACCAAGGGTGGCGCCTGCCACCATTCCCCAAGCACACATGGCGCCCGCCATGCTTCATAGTGGCGCCTTCCATACATTCATGAGGGGTGGCGCTTGCCACCATATTGTGGCACCTGCCATGATTTTTTTTTCATGGCACTTTGTAAAGCACTTTGGTGGCGACTGCCATTTTTTACAACTTTAAGCTTTTTTTATTTTATTTTCATTTCACTTCATATAATAATTTCATTTCTTTCTAAAATTTCAAAACCAAAAAAAAAATGCATTAACTTTATATTTAATCCTTGGATTTTTCATGGAAAATCATCAGCTGTTTCCCGAAGACTCGTGATATTTTTTTTCTGTGGTATGTTTTTGAGGTTTGTTCCTTGACTGGAATAGAATCATTATGTTGTTTGTACGTCTTGGCTTTTATTTCATAGCTTTAACATGTCTCCGATTTCAAAACTTTGAAAATGTTATCCTTGCCGTACTCATATCGTTCATTTAATTTCATTTCCTTTCAATCCCTTGTTATTCCCCTCCTTCCAAAGGAAAGTCTCTCTATTGACCGCAAGGTCGTAGATAGCTCGTTACCCTTTTAACCTAGCCTTAGGTTTGGAGTCGCCGCACTCCACGTAGGTGTCTTGCTGTCAAACCTTACTTTCCCGTGAACACTTCATTCCCTTTTAACCTAGCCTTCCCAAGAGATAGCCATTAATCTCTTATAACTCTTATAATTCTTTAACTTTCACAAGAGATTGCCAATAATCTCTTCTCCTTCGCGACGGTCTAACCCTTCACAATCCTTTCACAAGAGATAACCATTAATCTCTTCTCCTAAACAATCAATCCTCACAAGCTTTGCTTTCAAGCTTTTCACCCTACTTTCCCTTGGAACCTTGACCACAGTCAAGAGTTCCTCACCCCATTGAGGGGAACTACGGACACTCTGATTTCTCAAGTTCATCTTGAGAATACGTAGGCATAGGATTGCGAGATCCTAACGAGCTACCTTTTTCTTTTTTCACCTTTGACCTTTTTCCTTTACATCCAATGCCTTCTTGGATTCCACATTTCTATTTCTCACCCTTTTACCCCGTATTGAGGGGAACTACGGACGCTCTGATTTCTCAAGTTCATCTTGAGAATACGTAGGCATAGGATTGCGAGATCCTAGCGAGCTACCTTTTTCTTTTTCCACCTTTTTCCTTTACATCCAATGCCTTCTTGGATTCCATCTTTTCTATTTCTCACCCTTTTACCCCGTAGTGAGGGGAACTACGAATGCTCTGATTCTATTCCCGTCAGGATACGTAGGCACGAGATGCGATGTCTTGGCGAGCATACTTAGTGTACATACCCATAGGTCTTTACCTTAGCACATTTCCCTTAGCAAGCAACTTTAGAATAACTCAAATACTAACAAGAGGTTCCTGTAGAGTACTACAGATACTTAGGATGCTAACACCTTCCCTAGGAAGAACCAACCCCCGAACCTTAGATCTCTGAGCTGTGTTCCTACAGAGCGCACTTATGGTTTTTCGATCTTTACCCTTTCCTTTGGATAAATCAAAGCTCGGTGGTGAATTTCAAAGATTTGTGATTCAAGTTAATTAATAGCTTGATATCCGATTCTCACCGCAACACATGATCAGTCCGACTGAGGTATAATGTCTGAAAACAGTTGTCGACCACAAGAATAGTTGGTTGTGGCATCTGAGGTTTGGCCATCTGAACTTTAGGTCACTAAGTCAACTGATCACTCAAGATATGGTAACTGGTATAGCAAGTCTTCAGATGCCCGAAAAACTCTATGAAAGTTGTCTAGTCGGAAAGCAGTTCCGGAAGTCTTTCATTTTGACAATGCCAATGAGATCATCATGCATACTCGAAGTTGTATATTCAGATGTATGTGGTCCTTTTGAAGAGCATACCATTGGTGGAAACAGGTATTTCGTCTCATTTGTCGATGAGTACAGTCAAAAGCTCTAGATCTATGTGAACAAACGAAAGGACAAAGTATTTGAAATCTTTAAGAGATTCAAGATACTTGTCGAAAATCAGGGTGAAAAGAAAATTAAAGTTCTGAAAACAGATGGAGGTGGCAAATACACATCCAAGATATTTGAAGCATTATGTGCAGAACAGGGTATTGATCATGCGATAACTGCTCCTTATACTCCTCAACATAATGGAATAGCATAAAGAAGAAACAAGACCATATTGGACATGGCGAAATGCATGCTGAAACAGAAGAATTTGCCAAAATACTTATGGGGAGAAGCTGTTTTGACTGCTGTTTATATTCTGAACAGGTGTCCTACCAAAAAGCTGAAGAACAAAGTTCCTGAAGAAGTGTGGAGTGGAAAACGACCATCAGTGATTCATCTGAAGGTGTTTGGCTCTATTTGCTACAAGCATATTCCTTACGCTAGGAGAAGGAAGCTTGATGATAAGAGTGGACCTATGATTCTGGTAGGATATCATAAGATGGAGCATATAGGCTGTTCAATCCAATTAATCAGAAGATTGTGATGAGTCGATACATTGTGATTGATGAAAATTCTGCCTAGGATTGGAATTCTAGTAATGCAATTGACAAGCCACTGATGAGCTATGATTTCGACGAAGCAAGTAATGATGTTGAAGTCGGAGATATTGTTGATACTCTAGTCGAAGAAGAAGTCGAAGCAGTTGCTGACATTCTCGACACAGTCGAAATCGAAGAGGATATGACTGGCATAAGTCAGAGACCTCAAAGAACTAGAGCTCGTCCAGCAAGACTTCAAGACTATGAAGTGGTTGGTGATGATGAAGTCACAATAGATGGGGAACTAGTCCATTTTGCTTTACTTACAAGTGTTGAACCAATCAACTATAGCGAAGCCTTCAAAGATAAATAATGGAAGTCTGCTATGGTCGAAGAGTTACAAGCAATTGAAAGAAACAACACATGGGAGTTGGTCGAATTTCTAGCTCGTACAAAAGCTATCGAAGTAAAGTGGGTGTTCAAGTTGAAGCACAATGCTGATGGGTTGATAGCAAGGCATAAGGCAAGATTGGTAGCTCGAGGATTTTTCCAGAGAGCAGGACTCGACTACTCTGAAGTATTTGCACCTGTCGCAAGATTGGAAACTTTTCGACTAGTGGTGGCCTTGGCATGCAAGCAAGGCTGGTCAACATTTCTCTTAGATGTGAAATCAACATTTTTGAATGGACATTTAGATAAGAGGTGTATGTCACATAACCTCCTAGGTTTGTGATTCAGGAGGAAGCAAGTAAAGTATACAAGTTGCACAAAGTGCTCTATGGTCTCAAGTAGGCACCTAGGGCATGGAACAAAAAGATCGACTCATACTTGGTTGAATCGAGATTCGTAAAATGCAAATCTGAGCATGGTGTCTATGTTCAAGTTGTGGTACAAGATATAACAATAATATGCTTATATGTCGATAACTTGCTACTAACTGGAAATATCCTAAAGAACTTGTCGAAGTTCAAAGAGCTAATGAAGAAGGAATTTGAAATGTCGGATTTGAGAAAGTTGCCATACTTCCTAGGCATGGAATTTCAAATTTTGAAGCAAGGCATGGTGCTACATCAAAGAAAGTATGTCAAAGAGATACTCAAGAGATTCAGAATAGATGATTTAACTCTTGCATCTTCGCCTATCGAACCAAATTTAAAGTTGGAGAAACATGGAGAGAAAGACAAAGTTGATACAACTTTGTTCAAACAGATTGTCGGATATCTAATATATGTGTGCAACAATCGACGTGATATATGTTTCTCAGTCGGATTAGTGAGCAGATACACGAGTGAACCAAAAGTGTCACACATGAAGGCTGCAAGAAGAATCCTGAGATACTTAAAAGAATCGACAAACTATGGAATTTTATTTCAACGAGACTCTGAAAGTAAAGAAGTTATGGTTACTTGTTATTCAGATGCTGACTGGTGCGGAGATAAGGAAGATCGAAGAAGCACTACTGGATATTTCTTTCAAGTATTTGGTGCCCCAATTTCATGGTGCTCGAGAAAGCAACCTGTGGTGGCACTATCATCATGTGAAACTGAATATATAGCAGGATCCTATGCTGCATGTCAAGCAATTTGGATTAGATCGGTACTTGAAAAAATGGAGATCAAAGTGAAGAAACCTTTTGTGTTGAAGAAACCTCCAAGTTGTATTATCCCAAATCCAATTAGGGTTGTATATAAATAGTCATAGTATGTATCACTATTTGTAACAATTCATTCAATAAATCCTTACTCCCTCCATTCCTATTTATAAGCAAATTTTAACATTTTAGATTCATTGAGTAATTAATGCATCTAATCTATATATAGTCCAGATACATTATTTATTGAATGAAACTAAGAAATCAAAATTTGCTTATAAAAGAGAATGGAGGAAGTATTTCCTTATTCTCTCTCTCTCTCTCTCTCTCTCTCTCTCTCTCTCTCTCTCTCTCTCTCTCCCCCCTCTCCCCCCCCTCTCTCTCTCTCCCTCTCTCTCTCTCTTTCTCTCCTTACTAAAAGTGCCTCCCGCACTAACAAAAAATACATTGTTAATTCAAATATTTTTATATTTATTCAAATATATAACTAATGTCATTCCAAAATTAATATTTATATACGGGAAAAAAATATATTCTTGATTAATTTATTTATATATACGGGAAAATTATTATTGTTATAAACGAGAACAACTTTAATTGTTCCAAATATTGAATAATATTAATTTATCGATCATTTTTTTAAATATGTCAAAAGATTAATGGAAAAAATATAATTATTATAAACGGGAATAACTTTATTAAAATACTAAAACGATTATAACAAAAACATGAAGTTATTGATAAAAATATTGAATAATAATGGGAAATAGTTTACTATTGGTTCTAATTTTTTTTTGTAAATAATGTCAAAACAAAAATAATATTTATATAAATAATAATATATTGTTGATTCAAATAGTTTTATATATAAAAAGAATTATATGCACTGATTTATTATCTCTTTTAAAAATAATAATATTTTTTTGTTGAACAATCTAATTTTTTTATTTAATTTTTATTATATTTTGAGAAAAATGCGCGTAACATACCAGCACTCGTGCGAACGCATGAGCATCCCACTAGTTATCACAGAAAAGGGTAGGTATTTGAGATGGAATTCCAAGTTCACTCAAAAGATTTGAGATCCACATAATTTATGCTGTAGAATTGGCAGCAGACCTGTATTCTGCGTCTGTCGATGATCTTGCGACTGTTCTTTGTCGTTTTGATAACCAAGAGACAGGATTAACACCAAAATAAATTATGTAGGCTAAAGTTGATGTTTTGTTATCAGGATTAGCACCCCAATCCATATTAGTATATGCTTGTAATTTCATATGAACTGGCTTTGTAAGTTTCAAGCCATTATTGATAATTAACTTGAGATACCTTAATACTTTTTTAAGAACTGATTTAAGAAAGCTCTGTCATGAACTGATTTAAGAATGAAGTGTTGTTACCTGTCAGCAGTAGGTCATCAACATAGACGAGTAAGAACGCACATACACCGTCTTTGTTGTAGATGAACAATGATGGATCACTTAAGCTTGATGAGAAACCAACAAAAATCACAAAGTTTTTTAGCGATTCATGCCACGCACGAGGAGCTTGTTTCAAACCATAAATTGCTTTTTGAAGTTTTCAAACATGATTTGGAAATTGTGAATCAATAAAACTAGGGGTTGTTGCATATATTCATTTTTCAGATAATTTTCCTTGCAAAAATGCATTGTTGACATCCATTTGATGTAAACTCCACCCTTGTCCGAGTGCAATCGTTATCACTACTTTGATTGTTTGAGGTATTACAACGGGAGCAAATGTTTATTTGAAATCGAGACCCTGTGTCTGAGTGAATCCTTTTGCTACTAACTTAGCCTTATATCGTACCACACTTCCATCCAGATTTCTTTTAATTCTGAACAACCACTTGCAGCCAACTAAATTGGTATGTGTGTCTCGTGGAACTAAGGTCCAAGTTCCATTATTAATTAGTGCATTAAATTATGCTGAGCACGCATCTCTCTGGTGTGAGAGTTTAAGAGCTTGAGTGATGGTGGACGGTTCAAGGTTTTCTTGTAAATCATGTGTGGCGGCAACAAATATTTTCTTTGGTTTGAAGATATTATGGTCAGACCTTATAACAATAGGATCACGAAGTGCGGGTTTAATACATTCTGTATTAGGTGCATCATATCTATTATGGATGATAAAACATGTTTGTAAATTAGACTGGTGATTGTGACTCAAGCATAAATGGTGTAGGTGTGGGGAACAAACTCATAACATTTTCCAATGGCAACGCTGATGTCTGAGAGAGCTGACAGCATGTGGGAGTTTGACTTGGCACAGGTACAACAGAGCGAATTGAACCAGCTTGATCTTGTATAGATGTTACTGGAACATAATTTGGAGGTTCATGTGGAATATTATAATACTATAAATGGTAGAATCATATGTGAGAATTGTTTGGACAGGTGATGGTGTTACTATTGATTGATAAGGAAATGAATTTTCCACAAAGTTAACATGCCTAGGGACATAAACCCTATTTGACACTGGTTCTAGGTAGAAGTAGGCATGTTGAGACATAGAGTATCCTAGGAATATACAAGGTTTAGACCTAGGTTGGAGTTTATTTTGCATTTATGGTTTTAACCATGGAAAACACAAACATCCAAATGAGTGAAGTTTGCTATAGTCTGGTTTTATCTGAAACAAGACTTCAAAATGAGATTTCATCTCAATGATTGGTTTTGGCATTTTGTTGATGAGGTAAACTATAATAGTAAATGCAAATGACCATAATTGAGGTGGTAGGTTAGCATGATACAAGAGAGCACGACATGTTTCAACAACATGTCGGTGTCTCCTTTCAGCTGTACCATTTACCTCAGGTGTGTATGTGGTGGACTGGTTAAATGAGAGATACCATTTTTAGCCAACAAAGATTTTAAATTTATAAATTCTCCACCATTATCAGAGAAAAGAGAGACAATAGGAATGTTAAACTTTTTTTTCAACAATAGACTTAAATTAAACAAAGATGGTAAATACATATTATTTATGTTTCATTGGATGCAACCAAACATATTTGAAAAAATGATTTACAATGATTAAATAGTACAAATAACCATCAAAAGATCTAACATGAGTTAGTCCCCAAACATCAGAGTACAAACGTTCCAATGGTTTGCTACTTGTGAGATAATGATTTGAGAAGGGAAGTTTGTGACTTTTGGCACAATGACATGAACTACACTCATGAGATGTTGGAAGCTTTATTGGTAGATGATGACTATCAATCAGATGCTTTATTATTTTGAAAGAAGGATGACCTAACTTATGATGCCATGTAGATGCAGAATGGATGCTTGTATGTAATGCTTGAGGTGGATGTGATGAAATGATAGTCGTGGGTAGATGATATAGATCTTGTTTAAGTGGAACTTGGAGTAGTGCTTGACCCAAATTCAAGTCCTTGACAACAAAATGGTTTGGAAAAAATTCAACAGAACAAGAATTAGATTGATATAGTTTTGAAACAGATAATAAATTGGACTAGATTTTAGGAACACGCATGACTTGTTTGAGATAAAGGGGTTTAAAAAGGGTGAGAATGATAGAGTTACCAATATGAGTAATTTTCAAACCTGTTCCATCGTTGACAATGACCTGATCTGCTCCAGGATATAAATTAGCTAACGTAAGTTGTTGCAGATCTTGTGAAATATGATGAGATGCTCTAGTATCCATGATCCAGTTGGGCCGCTGATTCTGAGCCAAGTTTGCAGTCGGTTTAGTGTCATTCCTTTTTGGAACGCCCTTAATTCTGTAGCAGTTCTTCGTAACATGTCCTGGCTTGTCACAAAACTGACATACAATTTAGCTTTCACCATTTTATTGAGTAGGGGAGGAGTCGTGATTTATTGGTCATGTATTGATACCCTTTATTTCTTGTGACAACATTAGCAGTGGAAACAATATCAGGGGCCGCTTGATTTGCACAATGATGAATGGTTTCAAAGTCCATAAGCTTCTCATGTAATTAAGCAAAAAAATTTGGAAATTCTCTACTTCTAAGTGCAGCGGAAATTTCACAATACTCATCGGTCAAGCCATTAAGCGTGTGAATCACAAGATCAGTTTCATCAAGAGGGTGATCTATGATTGATAATTCATCTGAGATGGTTTTAATTCCTAGAAGGTATTTAGCCATAGATTGATTTTCTTTTGTGAAATTGGAATTTTTTGTTTGAGTGCCATTATACGCATGCGAGAGCGACCAACATACATGGTTTTTAGAATCTCCCATGTTTTATTGGAAGTTTTGGCGGTGTCTAAGTGTGTGACCACTATTGCAGCCACCGAGAAAATGATGCTATGTAAAATAAGTTGATCTTGTCTAAACTGATGCGTAAAGACTGGATTAACAATCACAGTATTATTCTCCAATACTTTTGATGGACATGGTTTACTTCCATCAACATAGCCCATGAGATCACAACCTGTTAAAAGAGCCATGAACTGAATTCTCCAAGCGGGATAATTGTCTCCATCAAGCTTGATGCAGAGTTGAGAACCAGCATTCAAAATAATTAACTTGTCAGCCGGAGATGACATAGTGGGTGTCCCTTAGGAATTTTCAACATCAGAAGCTTGTGGTGCCATGAATGAAGGATCGAGAAAAAAGCTTTTAAGCTAATTTGTTCTGATACCATTAAAGGGATGATTGTTCATTGATTGTAATTACCAAAGTGATGGCTATTTATCATTACAAGAGTGAAACCGAAACTCCAAATATTAAGGGATCTCTTCCTTGAGACTAGGAATGTATAACCACTATCAGTTCTTATTAGATAGGAAATAACTACCACGATTAAGGAATATTATAATACAAGCAAATACACCTGAATTATAGCAACTAGTTATATTTATCTATTAATAGAAACCACACGGTTTGGTTTGGTTTGCGGTTTGTATTTTGCAAACCGAACTAAACCAAATCAAACCACATTATGTTACAATCCAAACTTCACTTATCCCACATCCAACCCAAAATCTAAATCTATTATGCCTTAACCTTACAAATATTCTCTTACTCACACTTAGGTTTTTAACCTTCTCAAATCTCTCCTGGTAGTATTGCATATTCTTCTCATCTTCTTTGCCATGTATATCTCACCTCTTCTGCTATAATCTCTCCTTTCTTATGTTCTTTATTTTTCATCTTCTCATTTTTATGTTATTGTTTTCTCTTCCAAATACGTTTTTATCGCACCTTTCTTCTCTAATCTCACATCTCTTATTTTCTTTCATTTTTATCTTTTCTAATCTATCCTCTCCTCTATTTTTTCTTCTTTTTATTATAATATTTTTGATATTTTTTATACTACTATTTTATATTTTTAATTCTACTTTTGTTTAATCTTATTTTTGTATATTGAATGTGAAGTTTTTGTTTAAATATGGTGAGTTTTGTTGTTATTTGATAATATATGAATGACCAAACAACAAAGTTATGTTGTTCTTTATAGATGTATGCATGACACATTAAAAATCTTGTAAAAAATCGAACCAACCGAACAAACCCAAACCGCATTGGCTTGATTTGGTTTGGTTTGGTTTTATTTCTAAAAGCCGACCGAACCAAACCAAACCACATGCTTTTTTCTCTTGCGGTTCGGATATTTTTAACGTCAAAATCGTCCAAATCGCACCACGGTCACTCCTACACACCTTAATAGTGTTTTTATATGAAATGTTGATAACTTTGTGCGTACCCCTTGGGACACGTAATTTCATAAAACGGTGAGGACGCACCGCCATTAACCATCAAACGTGCGTCCACTGTCTCTCTTGGGCTTGGGCTTAATTAATATTTTCTTTTCCGTTTTTGTGTGGCTTCTTTAAAAACCAGATACTTAGAGTGGTATTGATACCATATTCGATTGGTCATAGTGTCATCAGAGGATGTAATTCTAGATCGATTACCTATCTCGCAAGTAGTGATCTTACAGTATATAACACAATTATTTTATCCTGGAGTCATCGTGGTTGAGTAACTATTTTGCAAAATTTTGAGTTGTATCACACAACGTCTTAAAAAGAGCGACCTAGTCTGCAACTCGACCCAATAATTTCTTCAATGACAATTTTTTAAAACTGTAAAACAACAATTTTAAGAAATTTTGAACTACCACGACTACTGAAGAAATTATTGGTACTTCTGCGGCTGCTGTCTCAGACAAACCGTTCAAGTTTGAGGAAAGCCACTTCAAACATTGGCAACAAAAGATGAAGTTTTTCTCAACCCTGAAAAAGGTTATCAACATTCTAACTATGAGATTAGGAAGAATCTTGTTCTTTGGTTTCTTATGAATAAGACAAAGTGTTGCGTGAAAACTATATAACACGCAAGTATACACGATTCATAACAACGAGTGATAAAAAGTAAGGATATTGTTCCTACAGGAAATGTAATAATATAGATGGATTTACAAAACTGTCTTTTATGAATGGTCATGAGCAAAGGTAACAATAATTTATGCTTGTCACAAGTTCAGTTTTTAAGTAGACAACGATAAATTTGGGTTTGAGTAAATAAGTGAAATCAATAATGGAGTATGTGCTGGGTAATGATCTGTTTAATATACTTTATCTTATGTGTGTATATGATGTGATATGGCATGCCAGATGAGCTCGGAACATGATCTTATAGTGTATTCCTACAACGATGGGACATATGCAAGAAGAAAGCAGGGGGACAAATACATAAGCTTCACATTTAAGTTTAATGCATGTGTGGTTTCATTCCAAATTTTCGCCGTGATTGTAGATCTTAATGTCTAAAGTAGCAATATTAGTGAATATGCCTATCCTACTATTTTCAATCATATTTATCATGAGTTACATTAGTTGATGAATTCCTCACATCAAAAAGCTTTTATCTTTACCTAACATGATCAACCAAATAATCAGAATTATAACAATATAATGCATGATAAAATCAGTCACTAACATCACCTCAATTGACACAAAAGATTAATTCATATTAAACTTCACATGTGATCTTGACAGAATATAATCTACTATTGGCTATGTGTTTACACTTGTAAGAAGAACGAAAAGTTGGTTATCCAAATTGCCCACTATTGTAGCTTTATCTACTACAGAAGCATAATATATGACAACTACCCAAGCATGCAAGGAACACTATAACATAAAATGACTTTTACCTCGGCTGAAAAAGAGGTCTTACCTTGGTTTCACATGCGAGGTAACGAAGGGCGTCATGAAAAGTGCACACTTTACCTCTCGGTTTAAAAAAAACTGACGTGTATGTGTAAAGATAACGAGTTCGATCCTCAGGGATACCTTTTTGAAATTCTGAAATGGCGAAAACACATGTTCTCTCGGTTTTGTCATTTCACCGACAAATATACCACATTTTCACCTCGGTTATCTCATAAAACTGACAGGTAAAACAATTTTGAGTTTATTAAATCTAATGTGGATTTCTTATTTCACTAAACCATATACTGAACATGTAACTTCTCAAAATTGGTTAAGAAAATAATTATATGAACAATTGTGTTATATTTGAAGAACAACTTACATTGATCAGTGATTTTGAAGCATCCTGATTCTCATCATTCATCTCACGTTGTTTTATGGTTAAGATCTCTTTAATGTTTCAAGTTCTTTATTCAACACTTCCTTTTCTACCAATTCATTCTTGAAAGTATGAAATTTGATACTTTGAAAAATGGACAAATATGGAAGAAAGTTGAATGAAAACTAGAAGTATTAGAGAGATTTTAACGATAAAACAACATGAGATAAATGATGAGTTGAAGAAAGCTAGAAAATCATTAATTAGTGTAAGATAAGTTTCAAATACAACTTAATTTTTCATATGATTATTTCCAAAATCAATTTAATAGGTTATATGTTCAAAGAGGGTAGTGAAACAAACAATCAACATTAAAATATAATAAACTCAACTCAATGGAACAAGATGAGAGCTGGACCAAGAATCACAAAAAACATAATCTCAATATTAATCTCTAAAATTCTGGTATCAGATGTGTGATGTTAAGTGTGATGTCACAACAACACAATCTACTAATATGAACAAGGTTATAACAACAGTAAATCAACACAATGAATTGTTCACCCAGTTCGGTCTAACTACCTACGTCTGGGGGCTACCAAGCCAGGAAGGAAGTCCACTATTAGCAGTATTAAATAACAGACTCAACAATACCAGTTGACAATCTACTCACTTAATCCCTACCATATGACCCTTCTACCTAAGTTCTCCCTAGGTAAGAGACTCCATCTCACTTCCAATCATCGCAATGATGTCTAGCAGTCAACATCTCACTCACTGCATCAACAACTTGATTTCCAACAACTCTCCAAACACATAAAAATAGAAGACACTCCTATAACAATACCTAGACATGACCCTCATGACTAAGAACAATGCTTAGAGTTGCTTAACAGCTTCCTCTAAGAATAATACATCTCTTACCTACAGGCTTAGAGATAAACATGATGACCATCCCACAAAATCGGGTGGTTCATCAACCAACACAGCCCTTATAATTTACATGATGGCTGGCCTCCTAAAACTAGGTTACAATGCTTTTATTTATAACCTATTTCCCAACTGGATTTGGGCCTTCAAATCACAACAAATCAGCCGCTACAAATCTGCAAAAGATTCTGCTACTAAATAGATCTTCAATCAAATCTTCAATTAAATCTTCAATTAAATCTAATTATTCTCCATATATTTTTGCATGAAAATAGTAACAAAATCTGCTCAATATAAGATTGCAACAGAATATATTTGTCCCATGATATTCGCCTGCAATCTCTCCACCAGATCTTCTCAAAACACACTTAAACAAATGCAGCCCTAACAAAACACATCAGACTGATGTTCTGATGTTCTGCCAACTAATGTCAAGACATCAGGTTTAACATCAGCTTCCTTCTGAACTCATACAAAACTGCAACCCTTCTGAACTTAACATCAACTCAATGTTAAGAACTCATGTTAAGACATCAGACATATGACATCATTAACAACACCATTGTTTTACCAAAATTCCAGCCAATACAAGAACAAACAATCTCCCCATTTGGCTAATTTTGGCTAAAACAATCTCAGCCTACACCAGAGATACTAGCCGCGGAAAAACACCATACAAACTAACATCAGCACACAACTAGCAGCAGCAACTCCCCCTAAAAACTGCAACCAGCAAAACAGCTGCACAAACTACACACTCCCCCTCAAGCCTAGAACCACAACAGACAACTAGGCAACAGCTAGGCTAACTCTCCCCCTTTTTAGCCACAATTGGACAAACTCTAAATCTGCCAACAAAATCCTGACTCAACAGCTACTACTGTACATTCTCTCCCCCTTTTTGGCCAAAAATTGACAAACATTGGTGTAAATGTATACTTCTGATTCAATCCATTGACACACAAATCTATAGAACCAGGTCTAAACTGTCAAGTACACCATGAACTTCACCAGTAACACAATGTCACGACATCTTGTCTGACATTACAATCTGGATAAACAACTTCTTCAACAAAAGATCAACTCTCCCTATCGAAGATAACCAGTGCTCCTTTGCAAGAAGAACACCTTAAATGAATGGAAAACATAAGACTCATCTTCATGTCTTCAAGAGCGCACCCTCTGTTCAACACACCTGCTGAACGCATTCACAAAATGCTTAATCCTCAAACAATCCAAGTACCACACTAGTACAGACAGAAGTTCTCCTCTTATATTTCACAACTGATGCTCCTTGACCAGTACATCATAGCATTTGGAAAATCCAGATACAGTCTTCATCCATCCAATCAGGAATGCTTCACACAATTATCCACAAGTTTTGAAGTACACTCACAATGCCTTCCACTGAACTCTAAGTAAACTCCTCTTACTTAGAATTAATAACACACATCAAGACAAGTGTGACATCTCCCATCAACAACATCTTTTGGGGACATCAGCTTCTCATTACCATTCAGAGGACTCATTTCGTATAGAAGTCCTTCAAGAAGCTCCCAATAAAACACAGTCAGAGCAGCTTATTCAGGTTAACATACACACTTGAATACCACGAGCTCGCACACCCTCTCTGAAGCAAAGAGTTCAGACTATAAATTAGTATACTCACATGATTCCCTCTTGGTTTGTTATCTTCACATGCTCCAAAACTCCACATCTTGCCAGGCTGATCAACTACTCTCTAGCATGACTTGACAATAGGGCTATGTCCCCTTCACAGGCTTTTCTTCTGCCTTTAGCGATACACGTCCAATCATCTATCTTTAACATTTGGATCAATTGATGAATATCCACATTCAGACTTTCAAGCAATCAATACCTGATCTACTTCAGTCTTCTCTACATTCTCCTTCCAAAGCAGACCTTCAACTTCATCATTCTCCCGTATGATTAGGTAGATTCTCTTTAGATACAATGTAGGTAATCATCCCAGATAATGTCTTATCACAAGTTAGACCATCTTCCACACACCAAAACATCAACACCATGATTCTTGATATGCTCCACCAACTGGACTTACTCTAGCATAGTAATCCAAAGAACCAGAGAAATAAACTCTCATCCACCTTCAAGAAAAATAATCTCCTTGAGTCTTCAACTCATCACCCTTCTGCCCAAGAGTAACTTGTTCCAAGACAATCCTCAATAATAACCAGCTGCCACACTCTGATTATCTTGATTCTTCGAATTCACTTCTGAGATCAACCAAATGCCACAGTTTGATCACCTCAAGCATGAATCCTCATATGAAAACAACCAAATGCCACATTTTGACCTTTTTCACGTTTGTCAGAACTCTCACAAAGATATCCTGATCCACCAAGGGAACCAGATCTTCAAGTCACAAGTTCCAATTGCTCAATAGCAAACACACTTAGACTCCCTAAGCCATGGTCATGTAACATCTTCTCCTTCCTGCAGCTCCTGCAAACTGCCATGAGAACGATCTTTTTGAAGCATCCTATTGTTTATTCCTGTAGATCACCCTATCAAAAGCTGATGTGCCACATCACCAGTTGAGACTTCTGATGTTAAGCTAGATGTCAGAACATTATGTCACCCAATTGTTGAATTCAGCTCTACCTTCTGCGACTCAGAAGAACCTCCTCCCTTTGCAGAAACAGATTTCCATGCTCTCATAGACTTGATTGAACAATCAAGTTTGAGTAGACAACCTCCATCCTGCTTAGAAACTCCAAAGACTTCAAACCTACCACATCTGAATCTTCAGAAAATAAGTAGTCCAAGACTACCCCATAACAATACTAAAGAAAGTCACTTCCCTTAGTAGAGCCGTCAGTAGAAAGCCAGAGATAACTGCCACTTATCCTCGACCTTCACAACCAGAGCAAACACCATGCTCCAAACCACTTAGATCAGAAATAAACTGATCCAAGTTGTAACCAACAAGATTATGATGTCTTCATAGTCTTCCGTCTTCATCTTCAACAGCACCACCATCTGGACAAGTCATTCACAATACTTTCTAGGAACAGATGCTAAACAATAATCCCAGGTCAACACCTAGGCGACTTGTGAGCGAATGTAGAACCCCTCCCATGATTCTCCAAACCTCTGATGAAAATATGTTAAAACAATTGACAGAACATTCTTAATCTTGTCTTTCAAGGATAATCAATTAAATACTTGTGAATATCACAAATAGCAATTGATCTTAAATCCCTGTGGTTTAACCCTTCTTCAGATTCTAGCATCTTCTGAATCTTCTTCATGACAACCATTATGATAACCATTCATACCACAAAAGCCTTCCAGGTTAGGTCAGTGTCTTGATCTTTCACTCCACCCTGAGCAAAGAACTGAAGTGATGTTTCAACATCAGTTCAGACATCAGTCTAAATCACATTAAATATCTACTAGGATTTGGAGACTACAACCATAGTAATCCACACATATCTCTTGCAGCGAACACACGAGAACATATCAACATCTGATCAACTTCCAAGATCATACCAACAAAACTGCAGTAACTTGCATAACACACTCTTCCAGAAGCTTCTTCTTATAAGCACAAGGTTCAGACCTCTCGTCTAACTTAAGAGTGATAACATACCATAGACAATCTGCTACTTCCAATCCTTCAAGCCACAAAATTGAAAGAGCTCATGCATACACCAATTGACCATAGGCTGATTTACACTGCTACTGCACACAAACTCTTGGATGCATTTTCCCTATAAAATTGTCCTCAGACATTTTAGCTTAAACAAGGATCATCTCCTTCTCTTCTGCTATCAATATTACTACCTTTTCTTCAACCAGCACAGCTGAGATGCTATGACATTATGAACAACATCTCAAAAATTGTTTAACTTCACAGCTTCAGTGATACTTCAAAACATCTACAATCTAATAGGACTTCGACTCAGCATTTACCATAAACTGCAGATGTGTAGCGCGATGTCGAGACATTAGGATTGACATATCAAGCTCAGCTTCTTTCTTGATGAAACTTCCTCCAGTTCATGATTTTGAAAATCAGAAACATATATCTTCACAAGAGAATTCATCTTCAGATATACTAGAACTACATTGGACACCATAACCAGGAAGATCTCCTAATTAGGTCACCATAAATACGCTTAAGAGATAACTTATCAAGATCTTCACTCCCGCATGAAAGATTTGATAGTGATACTTTTTTGCTTTGGCTCCACCCTCTTCTTTCATCATCAATGTTCTGGACAGATTGGTCTTCAATACCTGATTTGAAATATATTCTTCTTCTGCTGAGGAGACCAAACTCTAAAGTCTTTCCAAGAAAATACCTTCCAAAAGTCTCACCACCAGAGACACAAGAAAAAACCAGGGTTACATCAGATACCATGCAGCGGAACACACAACAACTCCTCAACACCCTTCAGGCACTACTCAATAATCCTTGCACTCCATCACCATAATCCAAGTGCCAACAAAAAGGTTTGAAAATAAATCAAACTCACAACAGCAGTTCTCCACCAAAGCCACACACCTGATAACAACAGACAGGTCCAATACATACCCTGTCATGAATAGTCCATCCTTCACTTCAAGGGATCAAACAAACAACTATATGAACTGACCAAGTCCATAACTCAGCAAAACTATCTTCCTTGCTCATGAACCAGAAAGTATCTTCCCTAGATCTCATCCAGAAACAGACAAGATGCCTGCTCTGATACCAATTGAAATTCTGGTATCAGATGTGTGATGTTAAGTGTGATGTCACAATAACACAATTTGCTAATATGAACAAGGCTATAACAACAGTAAAACAACACAATGAATTGTTCACCCAGTTCGGTCTAACTACCTACGTCTGGGGGCTACCAAGCTAGGAAGGAAGTCCACTATTAGCAGTATTAAATAACAGACTCAACAATACCAGTTGACAATCTACTCACTTAATCCCTACCCAATGACCCTTCTACCTACCTTCTCCCTAGGTAAGAGACTCCATCTCACTTCTAATCATCGCAATGATGTCTAGCAGTCAACATCTCAGTCACTGCATCAACAGCTTGATTTCCAACAACTCTCCAAACACATAAAAATAGAAGACACACTCCTATAACAATACCTAGACATGACCCTCATGACTAAGAACACTGCTTAGAGTTGCTTAACATGCAGCTTCCTCTAAGAACAATACATCTCTTACCTACAGGCTTGGAGATAAACATGATGACCATCCCACAAAACCGGGTGGTTCATCAACCAACACAACCCTTATAATTTACATGATGGATGGCCTCCTAAAACTAGGTTACAATGCTTCTATTTATAACCTATTTCCCAACTAGATTTGGGCCTTCAAATCACAACAAATCAGCCGCTACAAATCTGCAAAAGATTATGCTACTAAATAGATCTTCAATCAAATCTTCAATTAAATCTTCAATTAAATCTAATTATTCTCCATATCTTTTTGCATGAAAATAGTAACAAAATCTGCTCAATATAAGATTGCAACAGAATATATTTGTCCCATGATATTCGCTTGCAATCTCTCCACCAGATCTTCTCAAAACACACTTAAACAAATGCAGCCCTAACAAAACGCATCAGACTGATGTTCTGATATTCTGTCAACTGATGTCAAGACATCAGGTTTAACATCAGCTTCCTTCTGAACTCATACAAAATTGTAACCCTTCTGAACTTAACATCAACTCAATGTTAAGAACTCATGTTAAGACATCAGACATATGACATCATTAACAACACCATTGTTTTACCAAAATTCCAGCCAATACAAGAACTAACAATCTCAAACTCAAACTCAAACATAATAACAACAACTAAAATACAACATATATATTTAATAAACTCAACTAAAAAACAATAACTTACATTAAACAACAAATAAAAAAACAATCAACAACATCAAGAATAATAACATCAATAAACAACCTTTAGGGTTTAGGGTCTCAACCACAAAAATAACAACATCGACAAAAACAACATCAATAACAACAAGAAAACCTCTAAGATTTCTTTTAATATGTTTTGCTAAATATGTTTTGGAAAGTTTAAAAAATATATTTATTTTTAAGGAAAAGAATCTTAAATAATTGATTTTCATAAAATAAAAAATGGAATAAATGCTAATGATTTTCACAAAATAAAAGAAAAAAGGAAGAAAAATAATGTAATAGCAACTCTTGGATGAAGAAAATAATAATAATAATAATAATAATAATAATAATAATAATAATAATAACTCTTGTGGAAAACTGGAAAAGACAATTGAAATCGTTACTCTTCAGAATATTTTCACTGTTGTCACTCTACCACAATTTCTTCTCTGTTTCTCTCCTTCTCAATTTCAAGCGCCTTCAACCATATGCAACTTTGGGTAATTTTTCTCATACACTTACGCTCTAAATTTGATTTTAAATCTCAGTTATTCTACCATCTTTCATTCTAAGAGTTACAACGGTATACTTTTTGAGCCAAATACGTGAAATTTCATACTAAAAAGTTAATTTTTTTAGGTATTTTGATGGAAGACAACAACACCTTTCATGCTTCAGATTCAGTTGATAAATCTAGGATTGTAGAAGTGAAACCCTTGCGTAGCTTAGCTCCTGTATTGCCGAAAAATATTCAATCTTGTTTTCCTGCCAAATATCCATCTGTGTTTCCTCCATTTTATTCATTTCAGAAACCCCAAGAAATTCCTCTTCCAAAACGTGCTGAAGAAGTTCCTGTTTATGCCGAAACAGCCGAAGAAATTCCTGTTTCTGCGAATGTTTCTGCAAAAGAAACAACTCGAGAAACTCCTGTTGCTGCTAAAGTGACTCCAATAAGGTTCTACAAGAGTTCACTTGATGAAGAAGTGAATCCGCAAGGGGACGGGGGTGTTAATTCGTTTTCTGAAGGGTTGAACGGTGATGAATGTGTTGAAGGTACACGGAAGCGAGGTACAGAGAATATACAGAATTGTAAAGAGTTTCTTAAAAGGAAGAAGAATAAGAAAAGTCGGGAGACAGCCGGTGATGGGCAAAGTTCTAATGTTGGTGTTAACCCGTCTCGAAATGATGACGGTGATTGTGAATCGGTTAATCATGTGCTCATGACATTTGATTCGATTCGAAGAAGGCTTTGTCAGCTTGAAGATTCGAAGGAACTGAATAGTTCACTTGCCATCAAGCGTGCAGATCTCAGAGCAAGCAATGCTTTGACATGTAAAGGGGTTAAAACGAATTTGAGGAGAAGAGCGGGAGCGGTGCCTGGGATCGAGGTTGGGGATATTTTCTTTTTTCGAATGGAAATGTGTCTTGTGGGTTTACACGCTCAATCGATGGGTGGAATTGATTACATGAACATCAAGGACGGGTCTAAGGAGGATACTGTGGCATTAAGTGTTGTTTCGTCAGGAGTATACGGTGATGATACAGAGGATAATGATGTTTTAGTTTATAGTGGTCAAGGTGAGAATTTCAACAAGAAAGATAAGCACGTGACTGATCAGAAGCTCCAAAGAGGTAATCTTGCTTTGGACAGAAGTGCGCAACGACACGACGAAGTTAGAGTCATTCGGGGATTGAGAGATGCTACGAATAAAAGTGCGAAAATCTATATGTATGATGGTTTGTATAAAATCCAAGATTCATGGATCGAAAGAGGGAAATCTGGTGGTGGTATATTTAAGTATAAGTTGGTAAGGTTGCCTGGACAAAAAAGTGCTTTTGCTGCTTGGAAATTGGCTCAAAAGTGGAAAGCAGGTTCTGCTTCAAGGAATGGTTTTATTCTAGCAGACCTCTCCAATGGAGTTGAAAGTATTCCGATATCACTTGTCAATGATGTTGATGATGAAAAAGGTCCTGCCTTTTTCACTTATTTCATGTCTCTCAAAAAACCGAAACCTTTTGGTTTAGTGCAGCCTTCGTTTGGCTGCAATTGCAACAAAGCATGCATCCCTGGTGATTTGAACTGTTCTTGCATTCAAAGAAACGAAGGTGATTTTCCGTATACTGCAAATAGTATTCTAGTGAGTCGGAAGCCGCTGATTCATGAATGTGGCCCTATGTGTCGGTGCCATCCTAACTGCAAAAATCGAGTATCACAGACTGGTTTAAAGCAACAGATGGAAGTTTTCAAAACAAAGGATAGGGGCTGGGGGCTTCGGACACTGGATCCTATTCGTGCTGGTAGCTTTATTTGCGAGTATGCAGGAGAAGTTATTGACAGAGCTAAGGTATGTCAGAATGGTGAAGGAGATGATGATGAATATATTTTCGACACAAGCCGTATTTATCAACCATTCAAGTGGAATCATGAACCTGGCTTACTGGAAGAAGTAAGTTCAAATTTTTCGAGTGAAGATTATACTATACCATCTCCTCTCATTATAAGTGCCAAGAATGTGGGAAATGTGGGTAGATTCATGAACCATAGTTGCTCCCCGAATGTGTTTTGGCAGCCAGTCCTATATGCGGAAAACAATCAATCCTTTCTCCACATTGCATTTTTTGCCCTTAAACATATTCCTCCTATGGCAGAGTTAACATATGATTATGGATTTGTCCTTGCTGGTCATGCCGAGGGTAGTAGTGCACAAAGAAGGAAAAAGAAATGCTTGTGTGGATCAGCAAAGTGCCGTGGTTTCTTCGGTTGACATTTTGTTGCAGTTGGCTCGCAGCTAACATGGTTCTTGGAAGCCTGTTCATGGCTAAATGAGGTTTGTGGATCTATTGCACGTTTTCAAAGTACTTTGATATTTATAGTGAATGCATACTGATTTCAACTTCTTTAGTTGCCTTCTTATGTCATCTAAGTATCTAATAAATTTTTAAGATTCTTATAGCTTCTCACGACAAAGGCACGTGATCTAAATCAGATTTCTTAGTATGTTATGTTTACTTATAAGTGTGCATTTTGTGCCTTTTCAGATTTGAATAATTTTTTATTATAAAAACTGACTAAAGAGTATGTTTTAAACTTATTTTCTCAAGCTGATTTTAAAATGAACTAGTCTTAACCATATACGATAAGTTCTTTTGTATAAGCTAGTGATAAGTTATTTGAAATATGCATGAATGTGATAGAAACTGGTAGCGATATTATTGATACAGATTTAACACAGCTATACATCAGAGTAAGTGATAGAATTGATATAAAACAATTCCTATCCAAGAAATTCGAGTCTTGGTCTCTCCCTTGAAAGAATTTGAGAGCTTGGTCTCTCCCACCTAACTCAATAGCTATCTCATAATCAGTTTCTCCTTTGCTTTCTCTATTATATTCAACTCACTTTTATCTTGAATAAATTTTACAAAATCAATTAATTTAAAATCAATTTTCATTATCGCAAAACCAGACACACTAATTAAATTATACCAAATGACCCTTAATTGGTACTAGTATACTAGAAGTAAAGTGCAGTGTATACAATGCAAGTTTAGCAAGAAATGCTAGCTTTGTCTTGAAGTTGAAAATCGAAGAATGAAGATCTACCAAAAGTTATATGGTTAGGTAGTTTTGATATGTACAAGAAAAAGATGTAGGTCATATGATCAAGTTAGCTGATGAAATGAAGATATGTTTTGGGTGTTATTAGTGATAGAAAGGTACCTATTAAGCTCAAAGGGAAATTGCAGCATATAACTGTAGGCTAATTGTTCAGAGATGAGAATGTTGTGGTGGAGAGTTGAAATATGAGATAAAGTTTAGTATATAATGTGATAGACAGACAATAGGAGTAGCACTTGTGACGATTAAAAAGCTGATAATGTTTTCTTGAGATGATTTGGCCATGTAAGGTAGATCAAATCTCTAGTTGTAGAGGATCCATTCACGTTCTGAAGGATCCAAGTGAAACTTTGGTGTTACATGTGCACCGTGCTATAGTGAGGAAATGCTTAAGTTGTTATTGTTGTTCATGTTCTATTGGGATGTGCATTTGTTTTGGACTGGTGCAGTTTCTCAGGTTAATTGATGTTTTCTCTGCTGTTTTCATGTAAAATATTTTGACGGGGCATATCAAAATTTTATAGAACATGCTTTAAGATTATGCATGGATCTCAAACATATGTTCACATGTATGCAAATGTTTATGCTTAATTGCTTATGATCTACCAACTGACTTGAGATTCTCCTCATTTCTTAAAAGAAATTGTCTATCTCATCAACGCTAATTTCTTGAAGTTTTACATGTGCATACTCTTTATTGGACAGATGAGGAAGTTCATGTTCAAGAGCCAGATTCTGCTTGGAGGCTCCAACTTAGTGTATGCTTACTTCCAAATATCACTGTGAAGGGTATATTTTATTTATTCAAAATTAATCACGTTTTCCACAGGCATTGATATTTCTTGGCTCTGACTTGGATTATCCCGCCCTATTCATAATTTTAAGAGCAAAATTTTGGTGAGTTGAATGGCCATGACCACTTGAAAGTATCATCGACATGTAGATCTTTATCTTGGATTTGTTGTAATGTAGTAATTAGTGTTGATGTTGTTCAGAAGGCTAATATTGTATTTTACATCTGGGATTATATATTAGAAACTAATTTGTTAAACCATGCTGTGTATCTTATTTTTCTCTCTATTGATCTGGTGATTTGTTTTGTTTACATGAAAACATATTCATTATTGAGCTATGTGCCATACTAAAAGTATTGAGCTAGAACTTTGTTGTTTATGTAGTATATTGTTCTATCTACATGAAGTTTAGTCCCCATTAACATAGTTGAAACAAATTTATAAAGGTAATAAAATAGAAAACCAGAAAGACAATTAAGATTTTATTAGTGATGCCACTTTCAGCTTGAGAATCATGATTCCAAAAGAGAATTACAAAAACTTCCAGTTTTTCTATTTCCTTACAAGTTACAACTGTCCTTCTATTGTTTTCCTTTTTATTTTCATTCTTATGCAATAATTACTACTAGCAATTTAGAAACAATTAACAAGACTAATGATGCATTTAATTGCCATCAGTGTCCTCAATAATGACCTAGTGCGACTGCATAATTCTAGCAAAGTTGTCTATTATCAGTGTAACTGATCTGAAAGTGTTTTCTTCTTTTCACCAAGGAATGGTTTGAACATCATAAGTATTCCAATTCCTTCAATCACATTCAAAAAGAAAAACACCATATGGGTACCTGTAGTTAAATGTGCAATAGTAAGCTACCGAAGTAATACATATAGCAAAAACACAGAAATTAGTTGCGGATCATACCTGGGAGGAAAGAAGCATTGCTACGCTTTTGCGACCAAGTTAATCTGTGTTGACCAAGATCATAAGAAAAATTGAAAATTAAAGATGAATTTTGTGTTAACTCTCTAGATATCTAAATTGAAAAGGAAATAGCAATATCTTTTGAAATATTATTCCCTATTAGAGATCAAAATTGTGCAATAAATTAGAGGAAAACTCACATTGTACCACCTGCAGCAGGTCCAATAGCTTTGAATAGAGACATAGCTGTCATAGAAATACCATTAGCGGCTCCTCTTTGTTCCTGTTCCTGTTTTCCAAATCAACAATTTCATCAAAAACTAATATCAAACTTTTTTGTGTAGAAACAAAAATCAATTAATGAAACACACTTACCACTACTCTATTTTGTACAAGGAATAAACCTGTTGTAATTGTCACCTATAATCAAAAGGAATACAATCAATTAAACTAATAATAGAAATAACCTTTTCTCACCAAATGAAAAAGTGAACTTACAGATATAATATTCTTGAGGATGGAAGCAATACTGATGAATATGTACAATGTTATACCCGACAGCATTGCTATGAAGGGGTAACTTTGCAAAAGTGGTATAGAAAATATCTGCATTATAAAACATAACATAATTCAAATGACAAGAAGTGAAATGCAGAATTTCAATAATTGGCACAATAAGATGAAACTGATGAAACTAACCCCTGTGATTCTGGCGATTCCAACAGGTCCACAAGCTTTTTCCATATACTGATATAAGGTTAGCTGGTAGATCACAAGTGCTAGACCTGAAAATTCCAGAAGTTAGTAAAAGTACAAAATGTCTATTAAGTAATAATAGGAATACACATTGTTAAAGGGTCTAAAAATGCACCTGAAATTGCAAGAACATTACCAACATCATCAGTTGTGAAGTTCAAACCTCCTAGACTTGGAGGACTAACACACCACAAAGAGAAAACCTAAAGAAAACAGATAAAAGAAGCATGAGATTCTGAAAAAAATCATATATTTAATCAAATTTATTTTAACTTCATGAATTTGAAATTTACCTCTTGATAAGCAATATCATGAAGTGAGAAGACACAGTAAGCAATTATAGATGACATTAAAGGCCAATTCATGAAGAGGCTTTCATTCCTCTGGACTGTTTTTTCTTTGTCAACATTGTTGCTTCCATTTTCTAAAGCTTCAGCATCATCCGTGGACACATTGTTACCATTGTGCTTGTGAAGTGTTTCCTGCATGCAGTTTAAAGTATTTTATTGAGGTAGAAACTTTACATTATGAAATGACAGCACAAAAATATTGAAAAGAAAATTCATAAAAAGTAAAGATACGTACCGGAATCCACAAGCAGACAATAATTACTACCAATGAAACCGTCGATATTATAAAGCTTGGCAAGGAGTAAGGATACCTAAACCGATAGAAACACAAGATCAGAGCCGAGCCAAAGTTAAATCCTTAGCGTGTATTAGAGAATATTTTCTGTTTCTGTTTTCTGGTTTTAAAAAGTTATTTACACTATCGTTTGTACGGATATTTGAAGAGAGGAACCAAAACGGAAACAAAATGACAGATCTGTAATTAAAACTGAAAACTGAACGAAAAATAGAAAACATTTTCGAAATCCAAACAGACCCTTTTCTTTATAAAGTGAAAATGTGGAAAAATTTCACTTACTTATCCCAAAAGGAACCCTTTGGAAATATATGTGGGTATTTCTCAGCTGGCTGCAAGAAGAAAATAGGAGAGTGACAGTTAAAAGAATAAGTTATGCGCATGTACAGAATATAAGGCTTTTTGGAAAAACTTTCTAATGGTTTCATATGGTTCGGAATTCCGAACCGGTATATCAAACCAATAATTTGGTTCAGTTCAGTTATGGGCAAATTGAAATGGCTCGGTTTAGTTCGGGTGATTTTTTATTATAGTTTGGTCGAGTTCAGTTCGGTTTTCTGACTGACCTGTGAACAGTCCTACTTGAAAAAGCAAAGAATAAATATAGTACCTGAGCCAAATAGCCTCCCAATGCTGGTCCAATGATCAAACCTGTTCCCCAAGCTACACTCACCTGAAACAATATATCACACTTACAATCATTATGATGAAATTCATTATTATTAAGAGCTCATATTGTACAGATTTTTAAATTGTAGTTGTAATGCAGTTACAAAGACATAAAATACGGACTTAATCGCAGTTGCAGATCGTTTTTATAGTATATAATCGCTGGTGAGACATACCGTTGAGAGTCCAAGAGCTTGGTGTTCTTCTCGAAAAATTTCAGTAGCATAAGCCTATCAAACAGAGGAGTTTTGTCAAATAGCTGGTGCAGTAGATGAAAAAAAATAAAAAACTTGTAGTACCTTAGTTGGTCCAATTGCACCATTCAAACATCCGAGAAGAAATCTCGTGATAACAGCCATCCAAAAACTTGAACTAATGCCGAACAGCGTGTTGAAAATGACGCTGAAAACAGATGACCATTAGTGATTACAGAAAACAACACATTCATATGCAACAGAAAACATCTACTTACACTGAGAAAACGCCAATAACCATAACAGGTTTTCGACCATATCGATCAGAAACCATTCCCCATAATACAGATGTTAAAGTTCTTCCAAGCATGAATGATGATCCTACAACATTTTCAATCATCATCAGCGAACCGAAACATCTTATAATAAAGACTTCAAAGAAACTATATAATCAACATAACCTTACCTACATAACCAGCATAGTAACTAATATCCGCCTCAGATTTCGCAATTTTAAAATCCCTAATCTGAAAAAAAAAACATTGCAACATTGAGAATTATGCTATGTGTTAGGCCACTTCCAAGAATTACAATATACAGTAAACTCACCATGAAATACAGGAATGGAAAGAGTGATGATGCAGGAAGTGCTGAACAAGAAAAAACAGATATCAGAGAAGAACTAAGCACTGAAAAGTGTTAGAATTGGAAAAATGAAATAGTGTAGAAGTTGAAAATTAGTTACTTGAAGATAACACCACCATCCAAATGATGAAAAGATTTGTAATGGATACACCTTGATTAAGCTCTTTTGCTTGTTCAACTTTACAACCTGGACAATCCTTATAGTAGTGGTGATTCTTCTTCAACAATGACTCTCTCATATGATCCACACTCATGTTTCTTTCTTTTTCTCTATATCAGTTTTTGATTTATGTGTAACATGTAGAAGAAGATTAGTTAGAGAAAGAGCTTTTATCACTAGTTTCTTTTTGAATTTCTACTAAGTGAAAAAGAACTGATTGAGTAGATATTTATAGAGTTTCTTGAGAAAATCTTGGAGTTCATTCAAGAATTAAAATTGAAAAACAAATGCTAAATTGACAACTTTGCAAAGACAACAGATACAGTGGTTTGTCGACATATTATTTGTTAATCTTTACAAGTGAATTTCAACCACTAAATTAGTTAATAAAAAAATTGAAAAACAAATAATAAATAATATATTATTTGAATTAATTTATAAAAACTTATATATCAATTAAAATAATCTATTATCAAATCATTTTTTTAAATATATGAACTTATAAATTATAATTTCAAAATTTGGCAAGCAGAGCCTAAGAGTAGATAACAAACAATTAAGCTTAATAAATTCTCATCATTGCATGCGTACTTCAAACTTATAAATATAAGAAAACAACAAAATTGAATAACTGATTGTGAAGTTATTGGAGTAAATGCAAACCTAACTAATAATGTGTAATGTGTTACAAATAAAACACATGGCAATTCCAAAAATTTAAAAATAAATATATGGATAGTAGTATGAATTAGGACTTCTATAAAAAAAACCGATTAAAACAATTCATCAACAATTTTCTTTTTAAAATTCATTTTTTTTAAAATATGTACACGAAACAAAATTGACATCAATTATAAAAATAAGTAAATTATAGATTTTTTTATATAGACAAAATATTTATCTATCATCTAGGATCAAATTGTTTTTGCCTTTTTTTCTTATGATCAAATTATTTAATTTTAACTATTGTTGAAGGACATAGATTTAAATATGGCCTCAATTTATTTGTTTTTTTTTCAAAAAATTAAAGTTTTTTTATATAACAGATTTTATTTTCTTCTAAAATTTAAAGTCGATATATTTCCTATTTTATTTTAGGAACTAAATTCAGTCTTGATTACTAGTAGTAAATAAATTAATGTATCCGTGACGGCCAAGGAAAAATGGGGACAGCATGCGTTATTGGCGTACTTGTACGTTGTGGTGGGGTAGTGTCGTTTAGATATTAGAATCTTTCAAGAATATAATTTATTCAACGTTTTTATAGTTTTTTCTAAAAACGTTTTTCACAGGAGCATCTATAATGGAAAATTTGGAGATACTTTAATGTGTTGAAAACTCAAGAGTAATTATTAGTTGATAGTGTTTGTAAATCCTGATTTAACTGTCAATAGTAGAAATTGATATTGTTCGGTTGAGTGTTATTTTAAATTATGGTCGAACCTTATTAAAAATCCTGGCACGCATGATTATGTGTGAGAGTTTTTAATAGGGTTTAAATAATATTTTTGTTTTGGGTTAATACCCATTTTGTCCCCTGTCATATAGGCGCTTTTCGAAAAACCCCCTGTAAAAAAAAAACTTGCAAAAAAAACCCTAACATTTGAAGATTCTCTCAATTTTGACCTTCATCACATTCAGTCACCAAAAACCTGCCATTTTGACCCCTGCCATTTTGTCAGCATTTTTATTTTGACCCCTGCTATTTTGGCAGCGTTTTCATTTTGACCCCTGCTATTTTGGCAGCGTTTTTATTTTGACCCCTGCCATTTTGCCATTTTTAGTGACTGGATGTGATGAAGGTCAAAACTGAGAGAATCTTCAAATGTTAGGGTTTTTTTTTGCAAGTTTTTTTTTTACAGGGGGGTTTTTCGAAAAGCGCCTATATGGCAGGGGGCAAAATGGGTATTAACCCTTTTGTTTTTATAAGTTAGTGTGATTTTGATTGTCGTTTCTGATTTTTTTTTTTGCCAAGTCTCCATATGTTTAATTCTTGTTGGATTCAGTCCCTGCTGTCAATGGACCGTTACAAAAAACTGAATTGGCAGACAGTGATAACCTGAATTATGTTTTAGCATTTATTTTATTATTTTCTTTAACACACGTGGATATGCCCTCTTTATAGTTTATTAAAGAGGGACCAAATAAAAAAATTACATTTTTCTTTTCTTCTCCTTCCCTCTGTCCTCGCCATTGCAAGTTGTTGTTCCTCTCTGCACCTTCAACATCCATGGCTTCTTCTTCGTCTGCCAACTCTCATCACGTTCAAGCATCGGTTTGTGGTTGCAATAGAAGCATGAAAATGTTTATGTCAAACTCTATTGAAAACCCTAAAAGAAGATTTTGTAAGTGTCAAAATTCAGGATTAACGTCTGGTTGCAAGTTGTTCATTTGGGACGATGACCTTAAACGAAATCTAGCTAGTGATCTTAGAAGTTCAAGTGGTTGCAACTGCTCGGAAATGTTGAAGGATTTAGGGTCCATTGTTAAGGAGATTGAGATTGGCAAAAAGGAAAAGATGAAGATTAAGTTGGAGAAGGAGAAGAGAAAAACGACTCTCTTGAAGCTATTGTTGGTTGTGTCATAGGGTTCTTCTTTGCTTATCACAAATGGTGGTGAATCCCATTTGTTTGTGTCTGTTTTCTGTTTTTTGTTTTTAGTCCTTGTAACAGTAATGTATTTTGAGATTGGTCCTTGTACCATATGATGAATGAAAAAGATGTTTTGGTTTTGGACAATATATGTATCCAATTATATTGCTCCTCCTGTTTTGAGTTGTGCATAAACCAAACGTGATAATGTGCATAAAAACCAAATTGGTAATAGGCCATTTCAATTGTGCATAAAACAGCTTGATAAATTGCATAAAACAAACTTGATAATGTATCCAAAATACACATTGTATCATAAACATAAAGGCATAAGCCAAAATACATGCTTGTATCCAAAACATAAAGGTTCAAACTCTAAGGCTAAAGCCAAAGTAGTATTGTAATCAAAATACATAATAGAAAACAACAAGGCTTAATCTGAAGTACACCATTGTAGTAATGTTGTTCAAAAAAACATAAGTCAAAACAGGTCCAATGTCTACAATTTCCATGGTTGTGCAGGGTTACTTACTTCTCCCTTGAGCTTTTTGCATTTGAGTACCATTGCTCTATCACTTTTCCTCAACTCCAACTTCCTTGCGACCTTTTGTTTGGGTTATTTTGCCTACAAAGACACAATAGAAACAGATACAATTAGGCCAATATCAATAAAGCTGAGAACATACACATTAACTCAATTAGTCAGTAGCAGACTTAACTGGTTTAGGAGGCATAAAAACAGGTTCCTTAGGTGGAGGTGCATGAACAAGTTCATTAGCTGTAGGCTCAACCTCTTGAACAGGTGCAGACAGAATGTAGTTTGTAACGCCCGATATTTAATTAATTATTTAATTAAATATTTTCGAAATATTTTTGAATTATTTGTTGGAATTGTTGGAGTTGTGATATGTCGAGAAATGCTGTGATAAGTTGATATTTAATTAATTGGTGATTAAGTTGGAGAATAGTATTAGAATAATACTATTATTATTTAGTTGGGCTTATTATTTGGTTGTAATGAAGTAATAAGTGGGGTGTATGAATAGTAGGCCCAATAAGAGAAAAGAGTATTATTTTGTGTGGTTGAATTAAAAAGGAAAAAGAGAAGTGGCAGTAAGTGGAAATTAAGAGAAAGAGGGAAGTAGCAGTTACAACACAGAGGTTACGAAAGAGAGGAGCAAGGGTTTGGAAACGGAACACGGAGAGGCTGCGAGAACGGGAACCCAATCGGAGATTTAGAGCGACCTTTAATCCAAGGTAAGGGTGGGATTCTGACTCTATAATTGGGTAGTTGATAAATGATATGTGGGATTGGGTTGTAGAATTACTCTGTTTGTGTTTTGATTTTGTAATTGATACTGAAATTGGTTGTTGTGATTGAATTAGTCGTATAAAAATGAATCTATGTTGATTGGGTATGAATTATGTATGTTGCTGTTGTACTGTGATGGGTGGACCTTTTCTGTGATTGAAACGGAGGAGCAGAATATGGAATTTGGAGGAAATTGGAATTGGTATGAGTATGTGAAACTGGGACGAGGAAAACAGGAGCGGAAGGAATGATGAGGACGTAGGAATTGGGAGTGTGACGTCCGCCATGGGGGTGGGACGACCGTCACGCAATGAGAGCTTGGGACGACCGTCTCAAATGTTGAGGCGTCCGTTTGGGGAATGTGACGACTGTCATGGCCTTGTTACGACCGTCACACACACCTGTGACGAAGGTCATGAAAATGTGACGATGGTCACACGGGTCTGTGCATTTTCCTGTTTCTGCGTTGTGGTTTCTGTCTGCTGTATGTCTGGCATAATTGAACTCAGTAAATATTTTTGCAGAAACATAATTAATGTGAGAGTCGGTATATATATATATATATATATATATATATATATATATATATATATATATATATATATATATATATATATATATATATATATATGCATAATAGAAGCTAGTAGCAGTATAATTCAGGAGCAAGGTTAATAATTATCAGAATGGGTATTAAAGTCGCAGGGCTATTAGTAAAATAGCAGAATTGATGTTTTAGCAGAATTATACTGGGTAGTAGCCGGTTTAGAAATTGATACAATAACAGTGCTAGTAGTTTTTGACAAAACCAATGTAGTGGAATAATTTAGCTGGAGTGAATTGTTAGTTACAGAGTTAGTATATGATAATAATTAGCAGAGTTGTTAAAATAGCAGAGTTAATTTTGTAGCAGGAAGACATAAAGTATTTGAAACTAGTAGCAATGAGATATAGTTGTTGAAAACAATGACAGGAGGCTATTAGCAGAAAAACAATAGTAGCTGATTTATATAATTAGTAGATATATTTTAGTAGCATGAGAAATAGTAGATTTAATTAATTGGTCTAATTAAATTATAGACCATATATGTAGTAGTATTTCAGTGGCAACAGTAGTAATAATTTAATGGGAGAATAATTCAGGAGCTAGTATCAAGGATGAAGTAATTCACTAGTAGTATTATTAGTGACAGTGTGGATTCGATAGTAGCAGTACAGAGTAGAAAATGTTGGTAATTTAGCGGAAGATTAATTAACCGGAAATAGTTGAGTTGTCCAAATAATTATGCGGAATGTTTGTAATATAATTTAGTTGATACGATGTGTTGTATACCTTATTGTCATAGGTGAATTTGCAGGTGGGGTTGAATTTGTTAGGCTGAGGGCCAATGTTGATTTGTTGGTTAAGTTGCTGTTGATTTGTTGTTATTGATATGTTGTTGATACCAAGTTGTAGGCCTATGGCTAGTGTTGAATTTGCTGCGAAGTCGCTGTGGAATTGATATCAAGTTGTAGGCCTATGGCCAGTGTAGTTGTTGTTTTGTTGTTGTTGAATAAGTTGATGCTGTAGTTGTTGTCGCATGCATAGCATAACATACCAAGTTGGCCTGGAGTGGCAAAATTATTAAGTTGGCCTGGATTGCCAAAAAGTTGAAAGTTGAAGGCTTATGCCTTGTTTGATGCCTCTATTACTTGGCAATTTCTAAGTTGGGAGTTCTGCTCCGTTTTTAAGTTGGGAGTTCTGCTCCAATGGTACCACATGCATGTGCATTGTATGAGTCACATTCTAAGCTGCATATTCCAGTGTTGTGATGATATATTCGTTGTTATTATATTGTTGACTTGTTGTGACAGGTAGTGTCTGAAAGCTATGAGAATGTTGTTATAACCTGTTGAGGGTTTTGTTGTTATATTTGTGGTTTGAAAGTTGTTATATTAAGTTGGTTAAATTGCCGTGATATTAAGTTGATGACTCTGTTGGGATATTATGCTGATGACTGGTTGTGCTAATTATTGTTATAAGCTGTAAAGTGGTAATTTTATATGATCTAAATTCTAATATATTATTTATCATACATCTTATTATATTGTTAGATATCTCACCCCTTCTGCTGATATTTCCCCTACCATGAGAAATGGGCAGGTACTCAAGAATAGCAGTGGCAGTTCAGAATAGTTTTTGGAGTCCTTATGTTGCTTTATTGCAAGTCAAGAGGGTCTTTCTCTGATACGTAACACTCGGGGGGATGAACGATCGTTGTTTTATAGTTGTTATATTTCAGTTGTTGAATTATAAGTTGATGTCATTGAATACTTGTTATGTTGCAGTTGTTTTCAGATGCACAAAAGATGTTATGTTATTTGAGTTGAAAAGTATGATTCCGCTATTTAGTTAATAAAAGTTGTTTTATTTTAAAGACTAATTCTGTTGTTATCGGTTCATCCGAGTTAAAGTGTTATGTATCTGATTAACATGCGATAATATAAAGTCGTTTTTAAGTTGAAAGTGTAGCATCTCATTTGTATGTTGAAAATTTGAAACTCTGATTTTATAATTATCCGCCGGGTAGAAATGGGGTGTTACATTAGTGGTATCAGAGCAGGTCGGTCAAGTTGCCTAATGTTGTTTATCCCTTAGTATGCGACAAGTGTGTGGAACACTGTCGGTACTTGTTTGTTTTCCTAATCGATGGTATGCAGGAGTAGGTTTGAAGATAAGTGGGGAAGAAGATTTGCCTCTCGGATGTGTTTCAGTTGTAAGATGTTGGCTCGGTATGCTGCTGATGGCGACAGTGCAAGTATTGTTGAAGTATGTTGTTTCCCGAATCCGGAGGAGACATGGATTCAAGATTTTGTTGTTAATCAAGTTGGAGCGTCTTAAGAAAAGATGATTAGACGTTGTTGATGTTTACTTCTCGAAGGATGAGGAGCAATGTAACGGTTGTTGATATACGAGTAGAGAGAAAATCCCTGATGTTTCTGAAGGCGATTGTTAAGTAACAAGGATAATTTTTAGAAGATGGAATTTAGAAAGTTGCGATGTTTCAGCGTTGCTGGTGGACTGTGAAGTTGTCAGTTTGAGTAGCCCTTGCGTAAGATGTCGATGTTTGAACGGTGATGGTGCGACAGATTGCTGTAGACCGTGTCGTGGGATCCTTGTGAGTGATTGTAAAAGTTGTTGGAATGTTTTGGATCGCGAGACAGAGTCGGAAATGCAAGGAGATGAGTGCGATTTCAAGAATGATAAGTGTTGGTACTGGTACGAAGAAATTTTGTTCCGATGTTATCATAAGGCGTGTATAAGTATATCGTTGCATGACGTCGGTGTTCGCATTTTCGGATAACTTTGGAAATTCATATCTTGTGTTCCGAGTATCAGATTGATGTTTCGTTTGAACCTATGAGGAGATAAAAATATATTCTATCCTATGAAAGTGTTTTCAAATACGGTAGATGCATCCCTATATGGAGGGACTCTAAAGTCGGTTACGGAACTAGAGGCTTTTGGGCATAAATGGTTGTTATCGCAGTTGTTTGAGACAAGGTCAAGCGTAATATGTTGTTGGCAAATAAGTGGAGAAATGAGATGTTCGACATTAAAAAGGATGTGAAAGTATTGGCGAAGTGCATATAGATGCAGCTTATGATGATTAACAACGATTATAATGAAGATGTCCTTTTAAAGGAAGATGCTTTTAAGAGGAATTAGAGTCGTGTTTATGATGCCAAGGTAGTGGCATGTGCAAAAGAAGAATTGGAGAGGTTCTATCACCAAAGTAGTGTGGAACGGCATTGTTGAGATTTCAATTGGAACGAGACGACGTGTAATGTACTGGTATAGTAGTAACTCTTGAGTCAGAGAATACTTAACCTTCGTGTGAGGCTAAGTGAGTGTAACGTGGATCGTGTAATGTGTTGGGCGTTGGTGTCTCATCGACAAGATCGAATGAGAGGGAAATTGTGGGAGTATTTGTAAACCTCATTGGAAATTATTGGATTATGGTGCTTTAGGTGACTTGTGTACAAGTTCTAAAGGAAACTATTATAGTTTGGTAACGAGGGCGTATACTCCATTATGGTTGTCAGCTATCTATTGACAAATTGAGGAATTGATCACCCTTAATCTCTTGTTGATAGTAGATGAGATCGTGTTGGATGGTATAGACTTGTCTTGCTATCTTAATAGTGTGTAAATTGATTGATGTTATATCGTGAGGATAGTCGCTCACCAGTTGGTGTGGATTAAGAGAGGAGTGGCTAGGAAAGAGTTGAGACGTATTGAACAATTTGGAGTAGCGGGTTTATATGCGAGCTAACGTCGCAAAGTGAAAGATTGAGAATATCAAGTGACCGACGATTTTATGGCGGATGTTAAAGAAAGTCCGAAACTAGATTGAACTTGTAAACCATATAGTTGACGGAAATTTTAATAAGGACGGTGACTTAAGATGGATGATCAGAGTTGTGCAGCTGAAGCGTGATGTGGCGCATTTGTTATGCGTGTACGACTCGTTAGAAGTGAAGGACTAAATATCAGAAGCTTAAGGGAATGATAGGTCTTGATCTACATGTTTGACTGGGTGGATTGTTGATATAAGGGTGAGTAATACTGCATGGTATGACGAAGTTGATTATGTTGGCTAGGTTGATGTCACTATATGAGTGATACGACGATATGAATAAGTTGTTGACATTTTGTTGATGAGTGACATACGCTTATATGAGAATGAGATTGTGGATGTGTTGTAGTGTTGAGAATGTTGATAAGATGTTAATGTGACTATGTATATCCAGGTATAAGTGTGTATGGATGTGGCTACTTAGATGTTGATATGTCAAGATATTATCGAGTGGTTGATAAGTTATTGACGATTATGTCGCGAAGATGTTGAATGATTAGCATGTGTGTATTGGATTAAAATCATGTTGAGTTGTTGTTATGTCGGAAAAGTAGGGATCGAAGTGTTGCCAAACGCGACTTGAGGATCAGAGAGTTGGAGGCGGAATTTGCGTTAAAGGTGGTAGTATCGAATAGATTTTTGAGGAAGAAAATATTCTAAGTGGGGGAGAGTTGTAATGCCCGATATTTAATTAAATATTTTTGAAATATTTTCGAATTATTTGTTGGAATTGTTGGAGTTGTGATATGTCGAGAAATGCTGTGATAAGTTGATATTTAATTAATTGGTGATTAAGTTGGAGAATAGTATTAGAATAATACTATTATTATTTAGTTGGGCTTATTATTTGGTTGTAATGAAGTAATAAGTGGGGTGTATGAATAGTAGGCCCAATAAGAGAAAAGAGTATTATTTTGTGTGGTTGAATTAAAAAGGAAAAAGAGAAGTGGCAGTAAGTGGAAATTAAGAGAAAGAGGGAAGTAGCAGTTACAACACAGAGGTTACGAAAGAGAGGAGCAAGGGTTTGGAAACGGAACACGGAGAGGCTGCAAGAACGGGAACCCAATCAGAGATTTAGAGCGACCTTCAATCCAAGGTAAGGGTGGGGTTCTGACTCTATAATTGGGTAGTTGATAAATGATATGTGGGATTGGGTTGTAGAATTACTCTATTTGTGTTTTGATTTTTGTAATTGATACTGAAATTGGTTGTTGTGATTGAATTAGTCGTATAAAAATGAATCTATTTTGATTGGGTATGAATTCTGTATGTTGCTGTTGTACTGTGATGGGTGGAACTTTTCTGTGATTGAAACGGAGGAGCAGAATATGGAATTTGGAGGAAACTAGAATTGGTATGAGTATGTGAAACTGGGACGAGGAAAACAGGAGCGGAAGGAATGATGAGGACGTAGGAATTGGGAGTGTGACGTCCGCCATGGGGGTGGGACGACCGTCACGCAATGAGAGCTTGGGACGACCGTCTCAAATGTTGGGGCGTCCGCCTGGGGAATGTGACGACCGTCATGGCCTTGTTACGACCGTCACACACACCTGTGACGAAGGTCATGAAAATGTGACGATGGTCACACGGGTCTGTGCATTTTCCTGTTTCTGCATTGTGGTTTCTGTCTGCTGTATGTCTAGCATAATTGAACTCAGTAAATATTTTTGCAGAAACATAATTAATGTGAGAGTCGGTATATATATATATGCATAGTAGAAGCTAGTAGCAGTATAATTCAGGAGCAAGGTTAATAATTATCAGAATGGGTATTAAAGTAGCAGAGCTATTAGTAAAATAGATGAGTTGATGTTTTAGCAGAATTATACTGGGTAGTAGCAGGTTTAGAGATTGATACAATAACAGTGCTAGTAGTTTTTGACAAGACCAATGTAGTGGAATAATTTAGCTGGAGTGAATTGTTAGTTACAGAGTTAGTATATGATAATAATTAGCAGAGTTGTTAAAATAGCAAAGTTAATTTTGTAGCAGGAAGACATAAAGTATTTGAAACTAGTAGCAATGAGATATAGTTGTTGAAAACAATGACAGGAGGCTATTAACAGAAAAACCATAGTAGCTGATTTATATAATTAGTAGATATATTTTAGTAGCATGAAAAATAGTAGATTTAATTAATTGGTCTAATTAAATTACAGACCATATATGTAGTAGTATTTCAGTGGCAGCAGTAGTAATAATTTAATGGGAGAATAATTCAGGAGCTAGTATCAAGGATGAAGTAATTCACTAGTAGTATTATCAGTGACAGTGTGGATTCGATAGTAGCAGTACAGAGTAGAAAATGTTGGTAATTTAGCGGAAGATTAATTAATCTGAAATAGTTGAGTTGTCCGAATAATTATGCGGAACGTTTGTAATATAATTTAGTTGATACAGTGTGTTGTATACCTTATTGTAATAGGTGAATTTGCAGGTGGTGTTGAATTTGTTAGGCTGAAGGCTAGTGTTGATTTGTTGGTTAAGTTGCTGTTGGTTTGTTGTTATTGATATGTTGTTGATACCAAGTTGTAGGCCTATGGCTAGTGTTGAATTTGCTGCGAAGTCGTTGTGGAATTGATATCAAGTTGTAGGCCTATGGCCAGTGTAGTAGTTGTTGTGTTATTGTTGTGTTGTTGTTGAATAAGTTGACGCTGTAGTTGTTGTCGCATGCATAACATAGCATACCAAGTTGGCCTGGAGTGGAAAAATTATGAAGTTGGCCTGGATTGGCAAAAAGTTGAAAGTTGAAGGCTTATGCCTTGTTTGATGCCTCTATTACTTGGCAATTCCTAAGTTGGGAGTTCTGCTCCGTTTTTAAGTTGGGAGTTCTGCTCCAATGGTACCACATGCATGTGCATTGTATAAGTCACATTCTAAGCTGCATATTCCAGTGTTGTGATGATATATTCATTGTTATTATATTGTTGACTTGTTGTGACAGGTACTGTCTGAAAGCTATGAGAATGTTGTTATAACCTGTTGAGGGTTTTGTTGTTATATTTGTGGTTTGAAAGTTGTTATATTAAGTTGGTTAAATTGCCGTGATATTAAGTTGATGACTCTGTTGGGATATTATGCTGATGACTGGTTGTGCTAATTGTTGTTATAAGCTGTAAAGTGGTAATTTTATATGATCTAAATTCTAATATATTATTTATCATACATCTTATTATATTGTTAGATATCTCACCCCTTCTGCTGATATTTCCCCTACCATGGGAAATGGGCAGGTACTCAAGAATATCAGTGGCAGGTCGGAATAGTTTTTGGAGTCCTTATGTTGCTTTATTGCAAGTCAAGAGGGTCTTGCTCTGATACGTAACACTCGGGGGGGATGAACGATCGTTGTTTTATAGTTGTTATATTTCAGTTGTTGAATTATAAGTTGATGTCATTGAATACTTGTTATGTTGCAGTTGTTTTCAGATGCACAAAAGATGTTATGTCATTTGAGTTGAAAAGTATGATTCCGCTATTTAGTTAATAAAAGTTGTTTTATTTTAAAGACTAATTATGTTGTTATCGGTTCATCCGAGTTAAAGTGTTATGTATCTGATTAACATGCGATAATATGAAGTCGTTTTTAAGTTGAAAGTGTAGCATCTCATTTGTATGTTGAAATTTTGAAACTCTAATTTTATAATTATCCGCCGGGTAGAAATAGGGTGTTACATAGTTTGGTTGCGAGTCACCAACTCCTTGTGAAGCCATTACAGGTGAAACCTCAACAATTGGAGCATGGTCACTAGCAACTTGAGGTGGAGCTGGAATTTGGGAAGTGAGATCATTGACATTGGGTTGAGGTTGTGTTGTTTCAAAAGCTGCACAAAGAATTGCTGCAAGCATTTCAAACTCTTGGTCCACATCACATTGTGTTTCTGGCTGTTGTTCAGTTGGAGGTTCATCTTGAGGTTTTTTTATTCAGTAGAAGCCTCATTTTCAGCCTGAGTTGTTTGTTCTGCTACAGATCCAGGTTGTGTTGTTTGTGTAACATTTTTCTTTGGTTTTTTCTGCACACAGAGTGATTCAATTAATATCACTTACAAACAGTTAGTAAGAATACATAATTGTGTTAAGTTAATACCTTTCTTTTATGAGCTTCAGGGCCAAGCACCAGAACTGGACAACTCCTTGCATTATGGCCATGTACACCACAATTGGTACAACAATAAGATGTATGTGTCCTTACCTTGTTAGGGTCTTCATCAGGTTCCCTCCTCCTTAATTTCTTTGGCCTACCAGGGCCTCTTTTGTATGATGGAGGCAACATCTCCTCAGTATTAACCTCAGGCCACATGTCTTGGCCATTAATTAGGCTAACAATGAAATCATAGCATGCCACATATGTTTCTTTAGAATAACAGTCATCTACATAGTCTTCTGGGTGTTGGTTCCTAAAGCCTAAGGCAGCAACTGCATGTCTACATGGTATGCCTACCAAGTCCCAAAAGTTACAGGTACAAGTTCTTTTAGAAGTGTCAACTATGAAGCTATGTTTGCTATGGATATGTTCAACTTGCCAAATAGTATCACCAGACCAGTTTAGAATCCAATTACCAGCATTTTCTACCTCTTTATCTAACCTAATTCTAGGTCTTGGCATTATCCTATGTTCCCACCTATCAACTTTTTATCTTAAGTTATAATTTCTATTCATAAGGTAGTTTCTTATCTATTCACACATGGTTAAGATTGGTTTATCCCTATCCACTAGTATTGTGCTATTAAAAGCTTCAGATACATTATTCATTAGCGCATCACATTTGGGATAGAATGAGAAATCATGCTTACACCAAGATTTTGTAGGTATTTTGATCAACCACTCCCAAGCCTTAGGATTAAACACCTTCAACTCTTTCATCTTTGCCTTCCATGCTTGTATATATGTGGCCTTTGCTACAACCATCATCAAATCTCTTATCTGTGTGCCACCACCAAACTTCTTTTTGAAATTGGCATATAAATGCCTAAGACAAAGCCTATGCTCCACCCTCTCAAACATCTCCTCAAATACAATAATTAAGCCCTTGAAATCAAAACAAATAATAAAATAAGAGACCTATTTCAAGCAAACAGAAATAATACACAGATAAAATCCACACTAACATTTCATTGTCAGGGACCTAGTTCAAAACAAATTGACATATTCAGGGACCAAATCAAAACACAATTACATAACTTAGGGATGAATTTAAAAAAAATATATAGATCTGAAAAGTACCTTTTGCTTGTCTGATACGAATACCCATCTTTTGTCTTGTCCAATGTCTTCCAAAAGTAAGGTCAGGAACCACCTCCATGACTCCTTTGTCTCAGTCTCACATACACCAAAAGCCAAGGGGTAATATTGGTCATTAGGGTCCCTTCCAACAGCAACAAGCAAGGTGCCTCCATATTTTGTCTTGAGGTGACATCCATCAACACAAATAAATGGCCCGCAAGCAGTAGTGAATCCCTTATTTACTCCATCAAAGCAAAAATAAAAGCAGTCAAATTTGTTGAATTGTGGGACCAACTCTGGTGACATTAATTTTACAGGTGTTCCCTGCATTGACCCTCCTTAATTCTGCAGAATACCTTCACAATAGTGTATATTGCTTTGTTGCATCACCTTCAACCAAAGCTTTTGCAATATGCTTAGCCTTCCATGCCCTGTTCATAGTTATACCTACAGAGTAAGTACTCCTAATCTCAGAGACAATATCATGAAGCTTGATTCCATCAGATGAAGCCATCCTAGCCACCACAGTCTTTGCAATCCACTTGGAGTTAGTAGTGGTGTTATTCAAAACCCTACCACACGTGTGAGCATCAAACCATTTCTTCATTCTATACATGTGCTTATTCCCCCACTTTACTAACAAGAGCCAAAAACCCACAATTGCCCTTGCAAACTACTCTCACTCTAACCTTGTCATTTTTCACATACTTTATATCTCTTTCATTTAATACTGACCATTCAATTATTGCCTCCTTAAATTCATGTAGAGATACAAACTCCAAACCAACTTTGAACTTGTAGTCCTTGTCTAACTCCTCCATCTTAAACCTAGGATATTTTGTTCATTTCTCTTCATCTGATGCACCAGGATCACTACTGCCTAGATCATCACTTAAATAATTAGTTTTAATCCCTTCATTACCAACACTAACCTCACTTGATGACCCCCTAGTGGCAACAACATTTGCTATCTGCTTAACTCTTCTAGGTGGTTTGTCTACAACATCAAATCCATCATCTATGCCAAGGGCCCTTTCATCCTCACTGTCCTCAAATGATAAACCATTATAATCACTATCATCACTATCATCTCCTTCAACACCATTAAGATTCTCATCAACCTTGGCAAATTCATCAACATTTAGATTGCCAGCATCACCATCAACATTGACATTTCCAGCATTATAATGAACATCATCCTCAATAACATTATCAACTTCAATATCATCAACATTATCAGCAATACCATTTCAAGCATTATCATTAACATCATCCTCAATAACATTATTAGCTTCAATATCATCAACATTATCAGCAATACCATTATCAGCATTATCATTAACATCATCCTCAATAACATTATCAGCTTCAATATCATCAGCATTATCAGCAATACCATTACCAGCATTATCATTAACATTATCAACTTCTTAGACAAGATATGAGTGTCAAGTTCTACACTCAGAACTTAGTATCCTACTCCAAGGATAACTAACCCAGAAAATGTTCTAACATCAGTTAGGACATTCTTCACACATCACAGACACCAACCAACATGGTTCTTGATATGCTCCACCATTGGACTTACTATCAGCATAGTAATCCAATTGAAGATCTTCAAACAACACTGCACCACCAACTTGATCAATAAGAACTTCAGAAACCCAAAGAGAGAAATAAACTCTCATCCACCAAAAGAAGGTAATCTTCCATCCTCAACCTAGAACTTCTACCACAAGCTCCAAGATGAACCAGAACCTCCTTACGTTTTCAACCAACTACCCTTCTGCCCAAGAGTAATTAGTTCCAAGCACCCTGCTTGAATGCACACTATGAAACCAACTAAATACCACCTTTGGATTTATCTCATTCTTCTTCAGAATTCCCACAAGATACACTGATCCACCAATGAAATCTTACCTTCAAGTTACATGAACTACTTGCTCTATAGCAAGACATCTTAGATCCACCAAACCTCTAGACATGTAACATCTTCTCAATCCACAGCTCTCGCAAACTGCATGAGATAGACCTTTTTGAAGCATCCATAACTTCCATTCTTCTGTAGATCTCTTATCTTAAGCTGATGTGCCACATCACCAGCTGAGACTCTGATGTTAATCTAGATGTCAGAACATTCTGATACGACATCCATCTGCTGAATTCAGCTCCTCTTTCTGCCACTTAAAAGAACCTCCTCCCTTTAACAGAACAAGAGTTCCATGCTCTCATAAACTTGATTCAAAAACCAAGTTTGAGTAGACAACCTCCATCTTGCTTATCACATATATTCCCTTCAAGCTCACACCTTGATGAATAACTGCTTTGAAACTCCAAAGACTTCACACCTACCACGTCTGAATCTTCAGAAGATAAAGTAGTCCTAGACTACACCATAGCCATACCAAAGAATGCCACTTTCCTTAGTAGAGTAGTCTGTAGAAAGTCAGAGATAACTGCCACTTAACCTTGACCTTCAAAATGAGCAAGATCCTATGCTCCCAAGTACCTAGATCAGAAATAAACTGATCCAAGTTGTGCCACCACCAGCACTCCAAACTGGACAAGCCTCTTGCCAGGACACTTTCTAGATAAACACCAGATGCTTCTAGTAACAACTTGAACATACCTGCTGTACTCCAATACTTTTAGATCAGAAATAAACAGATCCAAGAACAATCCATCAAGATTATGATGTCTTCTTCTTCATCTTCCACATCACCATTGTCTAGACCAGTTTCTTGCCAGGAAACTCTCCAGAGATCAGATGCTTCTGCTACACCACACTGAAGTAGATTCTTAGGTCACCACCTAAGATAAATATAACCAAAAGCTTATGCAGTACCCCTCCCATGATTTTGCACAAACCAGATGATGAGATGTTCCAACATCGTGTTGAACATCAGCAATCTTGATCTTCACATACAAGGATAATCAATTAAATACTTGTGAGTAACAGAAATAGCAATTGATCTTAAATCCTTGTTCAATAATCCTGTTTCACTGTTGAAGTCACACTCCACCAGATCCCTTCATGAACACTTATCAAGTATTCAATCTTTTACAAGTATCTTCTTTGACACACAACTTGTTGAGATACCAAGGCTGCCACCCTTGACTCAAGTGATTAAGATTCTCTCTGAAAGAACCCTATTCACCTTAACAGTTCTGAAAACTCCATTTAGATTGGATCCACCCTTAGGATTAAGAGAGATGAATCCTTCCTTGCTGTTTATGGTTGGTGAAAATAAATCACCTCCACTATCTTCAGGTTTGTGTTTCATAGAAACACCTTCTAGTCAGAAGAATAACTAGAAGACTCCAGATATACGACTGAGATGCCTTTATGAGTGGACTTGAGAGAATTCTCAAGTATCTTTGACAACTTAGCCGATCAATAATTTATCAAACTCCTAGAGCAAGAACTTGATAAACCTAAACTCAACTCCTCTCCTCTTCAACTGACTTCAAACTGCACCATGGAACCAAGCTTCCAAGTACCAAGTCACCATAACAGACATCTTCCAACAACTCTTTCCATTCCATCGTTCCCGACTTTGGAATAAAAAGATGCAGATATCTTCACATACACAGGCCGACGATTGAGATCTTCCACCATTTGTCTTCAGTAACAACTCCAGAATCCCATAATTCTAGAGCTCTTCCATCAGAAACATAAGCAGCGGAACCACCAAGGAACAAATTTTGTTTGCCCTAATAAGATGTCAGAACATCTTATAAGACACCCCAACAAGAGAACTACCCACTTCTCCTGCAGTTGTTGTAGAACCTCCTCAGCAACATGAACAACCACCAGGTTGTTAGCTTCGATCCAGAACATCCATCCCATCCATTAATACCCTTGAGTATATCTGAGTTGATTGATCTGATCTTTAAAACTTCTCCTTGTTTAAACGCCAGAAAGTATCTCCCAAAGATCTCTTCCAGAAACAGACAGGATGCCTGCTCTGATACCAATTGAAATTCTGGAATTGAAGACATCAGATGTCTTAACACATGTCAAGACATTGTTCTGCATAAACGTTTAAACGAAGAACAGAACAGCAGACTGATACCTCGAATATCAGAACCTGCAGAAACACATATGTTATGACATCTGATCCAACATGTTTATCAATACCAATAACAGAATATGTAAATATGCAGAATGATAAAGAACACAATAATTATTAACCCAGTTCAGTGCAATTCACCTACATCTGAGGGATACCAATCCAGGAAGAAGACTCCATTATCTGTAGAATTATCATAAAGCTAACTCCCCCGTTTACAAGTTTATCTCCTAATCTCTACCCAATGAAATCCTTATCAAAGAACACCCTCTTTGATATGAGAATCACCACTCACTTCCCTTAATCACAAACTGTGATATCTACATCATCCCTGTTAATACAGAATTATGTTAAGCATTCTTGACCAACACGCAAACTTGGATTTGCTTAAAAGCTTCATCCAAGAATAATACACAATCCATTACCTAAAGGCTTATGGATATTGTGATACCTATGCCTATCACAGTGCATCAAACCGATACACAGGAAGGTTTACAAATCCTAGAGAGCCAATGACTCTCATAACCCTAAACCCTTATATTCTATATAAGTTACTGATCGTGAAGGCTGGATCAGATCCTATAGAATTGGGCCGCCAAGTGCGTCAGGGATGCTGGTCGTATGGAGAGGAGGGGGGTGTACCTGCAAGGTACTCCGACGCTCAAGTAAGAAAGGGTCAGAGAAAAGGGGCAGGTACAAAGTATGAGTTCTTAGGGTGAATATTGGATACTTGACCCTCTTAAGCGAGAGGGTTTATATAGAGCCCCCAGCGCGTGGCCAACGGTCATATTTTTGGGATGAAATAACCGTTTTCCCCAAAGAATAGGTAACTACCCACACTAGCCGTTATGTCAGGCAGGGTGCCCAAAACTAGCCGTTATGTCGGGCATAGGAATGGTTCCGGGCACCTGCCCACAACTGTTCGGGGAGTAATGAAGCCGTGCGTAACAGGCGGTAATTCCGAGGAGGAATGTTGCATTCCTTGCCCGGTTAGAGGGGCATAAAAGTAACTTTTTCCCCTCTGTGGATTGGACTTAGGCAATTTGGGCCGCTCTGGAGTAGAGGCGGATTGGGCCATGTCTAGCCATTGATCCAGTCCAGAACAGGAGCCCCCCAAGTCGTTGCTCCCGAGCATGGGAGTGATGAATTAAGGGCAGTTCGTTGCTCCGGGGAGCTAGCATGGAGTCGTCGTTTGAAGACGAGGAGGATTGTCTCAGTGCGCCCATGACCCCTGGTGTTTGTGAAATTCGTGGTCGTGACCTTGTTGCCCGGTGTTCGGGGAAACTAATGGTCAGACAGAATTGGAAACGTTGGGACGCCACGTGTGCCTAGAGCTCCGTGTAGTAGTTAATAGGCAATGATGGCTAGTGGATAGCCATCATAGCCTACGAACGTGTGTTCGCACGTGCCCCTTTGTATAAAAAGGGGAAATTCGTCTCATTTGGAACTTTTTGCTCTGATTTCTCTCCGTTTTCTTCAGCATTCTTGCTGGTAACCGCCGTCTGCCTACTCCGACCACCGCTTCAAGCTTCGAGCAGCTACTTTCGTCTACTTAAATCAAGTAAGTTTTCTGATCCTTTGCTTGTTTTACTCCCTTTTGTTGTCAATGGTAGGTTCCATGTGGTTAGGGCTAGGTTTAGAGGACGAAATGGGTGAGTTTCCGGCGATTGTTAGTGGTGGACGGTGGTTGTGCCATTTTTCTACCTCTGACACGTCGCCGGAGTTAGAAGTATGTTTCAGCAAGCAAGGTGGTCCACGACGATGTTGCGACAACTATGTATGCGTGACCGCCGTGTCTGTTCATCTTCTGAGTGGGTGATGAGTTTTCCGGTAGGACATTCCCAGATTCCGGTGACGCTTCGATATTTTCGGCGAAGCTTCAAACGGAAACTAGGTATGAGTGCGGGGAAGCTCCTCGTTCGGGGATGATTAGCTTCGAGCGTCTCCTCGCGGGGAGGTGTCAGCTTTTCCTTTGATGTTAGGGCTTAGGCCGGGGACGTTGTCCTCAGCCCTTTGCGCGTCCTTTCACTTGACTTAGCGGTGGAAGGGTGGATTTAATTTGTTGTCGAATTCACTTTCTTCTCTGTTTTTCAGGTGATCGTAATGGCGACGGGGCCAGATAGAGAGGTTATCCTAGATACATCCGAGGAAGAAACAGGCTCTTCGGAAAATAGTAGCTTGACGGCCTCGAGCACCTCTAGTGATGTTGGGGAGGAAGAAGACTTGGACGTTATGGACGAGGACGCCGCTGAAGGTCCTGATGAAGAATGGGAGGTGGCCGAGCCTTCCGAACATGTGTCCACTTTCGCAACATATTTGGGCGATGTCTTCACAGAGGTTGGACCGGAGGGGGAGTAGAAGGTGCACTTCCTTACTGAGGAAGAACGGATCTGTACGAACTTCGGGGACCATTTTACGATGTATGAATATGCCTTTAAGGAGTTGGGCCTGAGGTTGCCGTTCACTGAATTTCAACAGTCAGTGTTCGTTCATTTGGGATTGGCCCCTACGCAACTGCATCCCAACTCGTTGGCCTTTATCCGGGCGTTCGAGCTGGTATGTGAGCATCTCTCCATAGGGGCTACTCTCCCTCTATTCTTCACTGTCTTCCATCTCCAAAGACAGCTATCGGGGAGAAAGTACGGATGGGTTTCTTTGAAGTAGCTGCGTAAGCTGTTCAAGCCTTTCTCCGAATCGATACAGACGTTCAAGGAGCGATATTATGTTGTCGAGCCCCTGTCCGAAGCTGCCCAGGACAGTACATACGTCTGGGAGATTGAGGTGGACGAGGAAGGGAATGACCTGCGTGATGAGGAGGGGAAATTTATTGGGCGGAGAATCTATAAGTTCCCCATCAATTGGGCACTCGATCATTTCGCCAAGAAGCCCAGCGACTATGTCCTCCATCCGAATGAGCTCCACGGGCAGGATGCCGTGGCGTATGAGGAGTTGGTGAAGTGGGTCAACTTCTTCCGGCTTGCTGAGTGCTGGACGAGCAAGGGTAATCCAATCTTCGAGGAAGATGGGAGTCAGAGGGTTGAGCGTCGATTTATCAATATTAAGGCACTGCTGGAGTGCAAGACCCCCGAGGATGCCGGGAAGCTACTTGGTAGTCTTAGTTGTTTAAATTTGTTTGCTTTATTTCTTTTCCTCGTATCTAACATGCTCGTATTTTATTTGTGCAGGTGAGATGCCTCAGGCTCATGATCGGGTTGTGAGGAATGCTCTCGCGAGGAACAAGGCCGGTGCGGCTCCTCCAAAATCTCAGTTTGCTGGTGCTCGTGCTCCTTCTTTGGCGCAGTCTGCTGCGGGGACCTCTTCCTCTCCTACTCCTGCTCCCCGGGGGTCTCCTCTTCCTTTGACCGGTCGATCCAAGCGACCAAGAATCACTGACGCTGTGGATCTTACTCGGGCATCGGAGAAGGGGAAGTTTGAGCTTCCTCCTTGCATCCATGACAGGAAATTCTACGAGGGGAACTCTCTGATTGTGCCTCGGGTGGAGTCTCTTTACTTGGAAAGCATGGACCGCCCGAGCAAGAAGGCGTTGGTGGCTCAAGATGCTTCCGCCTTGGTCAGGATGCTGGAGATGACGACCGTTTACGCTGAAGGGGACTCTGCAACAGAGGCCGAACTTACCGCTGCTCGGGCTTCCATGGCGTCCCTCAGAGAAGAAGCTAAGGTTGCCGAAGATGCTCGAAAGAAGGCTGAGGAGGAGGTGGCTTGGTTGAAGAAGAAGAACTCCATGCTGGCGGCGGAGAAGAAAGTTGCTGAGGAGCTGGTCCAGCGGCTAAGGGCGGTCAATGCCCCGGGTGGTGAACCCTGAGCTTGACTTTTCTGTCGAGGGCACCCACTATCTGGCGCACGTTGAAGATGGCCGAATCGTCATGCCCGATGCTCTCCTTGAAGGGAATAACGAGGATCAGCCCGCGGAGGACCAGGGGCCTCAGTCCGAGCCTGCCGAGCACGTGGAAGAGTGAGGGGTTTGTATTTTTGATGTTGTTGTAATCTGTCCGGCCTGTGTGCCGTGTAGCTGTTGTAATTTATTTCTTGGGGGCGTGGCCCCTGTTTGATGTAACCCAGTACAATCGTGGTCCTTGTGGCCGCTTATCATGTTAAGTTATTATATGTCTGATTCTGTTATCTGCATGAATTTACTTGCTTTTATTTTTTGCTAAGTGTTGTACTCATGCTCGTTGTGAATGTATGTCCGCCCGTGATGAGGGGTATTTGACTTGTACGAATAATTTGGGGGGATTGCTCATTGTAGATGTGTTCGGCAGTGAGGGGAACTGGTCGAACGGCCAGGGAATATCTTGGCGGGGGTGCGGAGCTCAGGTCGCGTTTGAGGCCTGAGTTTACGGCGTAAACGTCCCATTGCGAGCTGGGGTTCTTCCAGTCATGGTACTTTGATGACAACGATGCTCAATCGAGGACCGCTGTCGAGCAGTTACCCGGCTCGTTACTGAGCGAGGTTCTGCTTTATTCGTATGCGACACTTGTACCTAGATGTGCATAATGGTCGGTAGCTGACGTCCGTCGTTGTGACGGGTCGAACCGAGAATTTAGCTGTAGTATTGTTTTAACTTTTCAGCATTCCATGGTCGAGCAAGTTCTTCCCCGGTGAGATGTTCTAGGTAGTAGGCCCCATTTTCCGTTTTTGCTCGGACGCGATAGGGCCCCTCCCATTTGGCTTCTAGTTTTCCTTCTCGAGAGTCTTTGTGGTTTCTTTTTAGAACAAGGCTTCCCACGTCGAACTCTCGTCGTATCACCTTGGTGTTGTGCCTGATGGTAATTTTTTGTTTCAGTGAGGCTTCGCGGAGGGCTGCTCCGGTGTGGATTTCCTCGACAAGGTCGAGTTCTTCTCGCAATGACTCGTCGTTCATCTCCTCGTATTAGGGAGACTCTGTCCGCCTAGAGGGCACATGAACTTCGACGGGAATTACAGCCTCGGTCCCGTATGCTAGACGGAAAGGTGTTTCCCCGGTCGTTGAGTGTGGAGTTGTGCGGTATGGCCAGAGTACGCTGTACAGTTCCTCGACCCATGCCTTCTTTGTTTCGTCTAGCCTTCGCTTGAGGCCTTGAAGAATGACTCAGTTGGCTGCTTCGGCCTGCCCGTTTGTTTGAGGGTGCTCCACGGATGTGAAGTGATGCTTCGTACCAAGTTGGGCGATGAAGTCTTGGAACTTTCGGTCCGTGAATTGCGTCCCATTGTCCGTTACTATCGCTTGGGGGATGCCAAAACGTGCAAGGATGTTTCGTTTGTAGAAACGCAGGATGTTGAGGGCAGTTATTTTGGCTAGAGCTTCCGCTTCTATCCATTTTGTGAAATAGTCTACACCCACTATTAGGTATTTATTCTGACTTGATCCTACCACGAAGGGTCCTAGGATGTCTAGGCCCCACCAGGCGAATGGCCACGGGGAGGACATAGCCTTGAGCTCGTTGGGCGGAGCCAGGTGCATGTCCCTGTGTCGTTGGCATTTATCGCATTTCTTCACGTGTTCTTTCGTGTTGTGCTGCATGGTCGGCCAATAGTATCCTGCTCGGAGGGCCTTCCGGGCAAGCGACCTTCCTCCGAGATGTTGGGCGTTGATTCCTTCGTGGATTTCACGCAGGATGTGCGTGACCATCTCTTCCTCGACGCATTTGAGCAGTGGAATGGAGAATCCCCGCCTGTAGAGTTTATCTTTGACCAGGACGTAAGAGCAGGCTCTTCGCCTGACTGTGCTGGCCTCCTTTAGGTTGGACGGAAGTTCGTTTTTGGCGAGATAGTTGTAGACAGGGGTCATCCAGCAGTTGTTGTCGCCGATCACCTGCACGTCGAGGGTCGGGGAGACTTTCTCGATGTTGGGTCGAGGAAGTACTTCCTGTATGATGGATTTGTTTCCGCCTTTCTTCTTTGTGCTGGCTAGTTTGGATAGCACGTCCGCTCGCACGTTGTGTTCGCGGGTAACATGTTTCATTTCCACCGTTGTGAACTTCGCCATCTCCTTTTTGACCAGGGCCAAATATTCGGTTAGGTTGTCGTTTTTGGCTTGATATTCTCCCCGGACCTGGAGGGCTACGAATTGTGAATTCGTGCAAATGACGACCTCTTCTACGTCTAGGTCCTTGGCCAGGCGAAGCCCAGCGAGGAAGGCCTCGTATTCAGCCTGGTTGTTGGAGGTTGGGAATGACAGGGTGAGTGATACTTCGGCGAGGATTCCTTCGTTGCTTTCCAGTATGATGCTCGTGCCGCTGCTTGCCGAGCTTGAGGCACCGTCAACGAAAATGGTCCATTTGCGCGCTTCGCTCGCGGGGGAGTCCGCGAATGTCATTTCCGATAAGAAATCGGCCAGAGCTTAGACCTTGAGGGCTTTTCTGCTTTCGTATTGGATGTCGAATTCGGACAGTTCCAACGACCATTTGAGCATCCGACCGGCCATGTCTGGTCGTCCGAGCAGCTGCTTTATGGGTTGATCTGTTCGAATCACGATCGTGTAAGCCAGGAAGTAGTGTCTTAATCTTCTGGCTGCATTGATGAGGGCCAGCGCCACCTTTTCTATCTGTTGGTATCTTAACTCTGGTCCTTGTAGCGCCTTGCTCGTGAAATATATGGGCTTTTGCCCGTCAGGTGTCTCGCGGATGAGAGCGGCGCTCACTGCTTCGGTTGCTACGGCGAGGTATAGGTACAACGTTTCGCCATTGTCCGGGCGAGATAGGATCGGTGGCTATGAGAGTGCTCGTTTCAGATGGAGAAGGACCTCGTCACACTCCTCGGTCCATTCAAATGCTGCCTCTTTGCGGAGGAGTTTGAAGAATGGTAGGGCGTGTTGGGCGGACTTGGCCACGAAACGAGATAGTGACGCGAGCATCCCGTTGAGGGACTGGATGGATTATTTAGACTTGGGCGTAGGAAACTCGGAGAATGCTCGGCATTTGTCAGGATTGGCTTCGATTCCTCGTTCTGTTAAGTAGAACCCGAGGAATTTGCCTGCCCGGACACCGAACGTGCACTTCTCCGGGTTAAAACGCATCTTGTATTTTCTGGCCTGTTCGAAGACCTTTCTCAAATGGGCAGTATGATTGGTTTCCTCATGGGATTTTACAATCATGTCGTCCATGTAGACTTCGAGCATGTCGCCTATTTCTCCCTGGAATACCTTGTTCATCATTCGTTGGTACGTTGCTCCGACGTTCTTCAGGCCGAAGGGCATTACGTTGTAGTAATAGTTGCCCGACTCGGTCATGAAGGCCGTATATTTTTTGTCGGACATTGCCATTGGAATTTGATTATAGCCCGAGTAGGCGTCCATAAACGATAAAAGTTTAAAACCAGCGGAATTATCAACGAGTTTATCAATATTGGGGAGGGGGTAGGCATCCTTCGGGCATGCCTTATTGAGATCGGTGTAATCAATGCACATGCGCCATTTTCCATTAGATTTTTTAACTAGTACAACGTTGGACAGCCAAGTGGTGTACTTGGCCTCCGAAATAAATTTGGCCTCGAGGAGGTCCTTTACAGCTTTTTCAGCAGCCTCCATTTTCTTCGGAGACTGCTTTCTCCTACGTTGTGCTACGACCTTGATGGCAGGGTCAATTGTTAGCTGGTGGCAGGCGACGGACGGATCCAGTCCGGGCATTTCGGCGGTGCTCCACGCGAATAGGTCGGCATTCTCACGGAGGCATGCTTTGAGCTGCTTCCTCGCGATGTCGGGCAGGTCTGCTCCAATCTTCACTCCCCGCTGAGGGTCGTCTCCGAACTAAACGATCTCGAAGTTGTCATCCGGGATCGGGCGCATCAGATGGGAATTGCTGCTGGACGATGTGGACGGGTCGGCTGAAGCTGCCTGTTCCTCCTATCGGTCTTCTTCTTGGAAGCGACTGTCGAGGTCGATAGAGTCGACCTGGGGAAGAGGCTTGGCTTCCTCGGAGCTGCTTGGCAATGCTGGCTTGCCCGATGCTTTTGCCTCCAAACACCTACGTGCATCTTCGATGTCGCCGTGGAGGGTGGCGACCATCCCCTTTGAAGTGTAATACTTCATCTTCAGGTGGACTGTTGAAGGCACTGCTACCAACTCGGCCAGAGTTGGCCTTCCGAATATGCACTGGTAAAGCAACGGGCAGTCGATCACCAGAAATTGTACCTTGACAGATCTGGCCGTCTCAGCTGATCCGAAGGTTACGATCAGTTCGACGTAGCCCCACGGCTTGGTCACTGATCCGTTGAATCCCTGTAAATCGGACCCTACATAGGGGGTAAGGTGCGATTCGTCCAGCTGAAGCGTTGAGAACAGCTGGGAGTACATGATGTCGACCGAGCTGCCCTGGTCGACGAGTATTCTGCGAACGTCGAAGTTCGCTATTCGGGCTCTGACGAGCAAAGGTATGCTCGAGTTCGGGGATCCGCCGAGGAGCTCTTCCTGGTAGAAGGAGATGGGGACGGAGCCCTTCTGGACCTGATCAAGCGTGGTCACTTTATTGGAGCTCATGTTGATCAGATGCTCGAACTTGCGTTTCAAGGAGCCCACAGTGACTTTGTTGAAGCCCCCGCCAGAGATGACCATGGCGGAGGGAAAAGTCTCCCACGAGCTGTGGGCCGCGAAATAAGCAGGGGCGCTGAGCCCGTCCGGGACGTAGAAGTCCTCCGGTCGCGATATGGACATAGCAACCTGTATGTTGGCGTCTTCCGAGGAGGGCACTTCCTCTTCTATCTTCTTGGACTCCTGGGCGTCCTGCCGAGGAGTGTCCTTCTTCTTCGCGAACTGTTTCAGGTGGCCGTCCCTGATCAGTATCTCAATGGCATCCTTCAGGTGGATGCAGTCCTCAGTAATGTGGCCGTGACTCTTGTGGAAACAGAAGTATTTTGATTTGTCCACGTTCGGTCTGGCCGACAGTTGTTTGGGGAAGCAGACCCCTGCATGCTTGAACTCTGAATTGGCACATTCGGACAATATTTTATCCCTGGAGACGGTCAGGGGGTGTAGTCATGGAAACGCCCGGAGGGTCCCTTGCTGTCGCGGGAGTCTCGTGGACGGTCCTCGCGCTTCCTTTCACCCCGACGAGATGTCGAGGCTTCTTCTCCTCTGGAGGCCCGAGCGTTCTCCTGATGGCGTGATGCTCGGACGTTCCAGGCCGCAACCTTTTCTTCGTACTGAATGTGTGATTGGGCTTTGAGGAGGAGGGTGTCTAAGTTCCTCAGCGGTGCAAGGCCAATGGCTTTAGAAAACTCGGAGCCCGGGCCGACCCCTTGCTCGATTAGAAACTTCTTCATTTTGTCCGTTGTAGGGACCTGTACTGCTTCCTTGTTGAACCTCTCGATGTACGCGCGGAGAGGCTCGTCTTTTCCTTGGATTATGGCCCCAAGAGAGGCCTCGGTCTTGGGCTGACGGCGAGATGCTGTGAAGTGCCATGAGAACATCCTGCCCAGCTGTCTCCATGAGGTAATGGACTCCTCGGGCAGTTGCTTGTACCATGTCATCGCTCCCTTTTAGAGCGTGGTCGGAAACAGTCGGCATTTGATGGCGCCCCGTATGCTGTGGTAGTCTAACAGCGCATCGATGTTCTCGATGTGCTCGTCGGGGTCGGTGGTTCCGTCGTACGTGCCGAACGATGAGGGTTTCTCCAAGCCTTTTGGGAGATGGGTAGCCAGGATCTCCTGGGACAACGGGCCGCGAGGCTCGTCGTCGTTGCTAGAACTGGTGTATGACGGGGACCGAACGGGATGTTCGCAACGGCGGTTCCTCCGGGGAGAAGGGGAGCGGTTCCTTCGTGGAGAAGGTGAGTGGGCCCGTCCTTTAGACTTGATCGGCGGAGATTGCTCGTTCCTTCGAGTCCTCTTATGGCCGTGAGTGTGTTGGTCACGCGGGGAGATCTGGTCGCGCTTCTGGGCTGCACGAGGATCAGGCTCTTGGCGTAGTCTTCGGTCGATGTCTCTCCGGGGCTGTGGGCTCCTTGACCGTTGCTGGTTCCTCCGCAGAGGAGGGGATCTTGGACGGTTGGACTCTTCTAACGCCCCGATCCTCTCGTTTTGCTACAGGATCAGGGTGTTGGTTTTGTTGATCGCCTCCAGGAGGGCCGCCACGACCGAGTCGGCGTTGGGCGGAACAGGAACGTGCTGGATATCAAGTGAAGGCTGATCGTCACTGCGATCAGCAGGGGTAGGGGAAGGAGAAGCAGTGGCTTCGTCCCTGAGGAAACGGGCATCTCGGAGGAGAGATGACTGGCCATCAACGTCAGATTTGTTGACGGGGAGGATGGTGGCTGGGAGAGCATCCTTGGTGCGATCTTGGGAGGCCATGATCGTGATGATGTTTGAGAATTATTTTGATCTTCGATTTCTGAGGAAAGAAAGATGGGGAGAACAATGATTCCCACAGATGGCGCCACTGATCGTGAAGGCTGGATCAGATCCTGTAGAATTGGGCCGCCAAGTGCGTCAGGGATTCTGGTCGTATGGAGAGGAGGGGGGTGTACCTGCAAGGTACTCTGACGCTCAAGTAAGAAAGGGTCAGAGAAAATGGGCAAGTATAAAGTATGAGTTCTTAGGGTGAATATTGGATACATGACCCTCTCAAGCGATAGGGTTTATATAGAGCCCCCAGCGCGTGGCCAACGGTCCTATTTTCGGGACGAAATAACCGTTTTCCCCAAAGAATAGGTAACTACCCAAACTATCCGTTATGTCGGGCAGGGTGCCCAAAACTAGCCGTTATGTCGGGGATAGGCATGGTTCCGGGCACCTGCCCACAGCTGTTCGGGGAGTAATGAAGCCGTGCGTAACGGGCGGTAATTCTGGGGAGGAATGTTGCATTCCTTGCCCGGTTGGAGGGGCAGAAAGGTAACTTTTGCCCCTCTGTGGATTGGACTTAGGCAATTTAGGCCGCTCTGGAGCAGAGGCGGATTGAGCCATGTCTAGCCATTGGTCCAGTCCAGAACAGTTACAAAAGGTATATCAAACCGTAGTTCTAAATCTTCTTATATAGGCTTCAGCAGTCTTGGGCTTCATATCTCTGGTCTTTAATCCATTCCTAGAAAGCGCATCAAATCTTGGGCAGATTTGTTACATACTTAAAACCTGCTAAATTAGTGCAGTACTCCAAGATATCATGTCTTCAGGTTAGGACATCTTCTTCGACATCTTTGTTCATGGCCAAATTTCTTCATCTTTATCATTAAAATTGTTTTACCAAAATTCAGTCAAACCATATGTGCTTTCAATATACAAAGCTCAACTAGTTGCAAAGGGGTACCCACAAACTGAAGGAATTGATTACATGGATACTTTCTCTCCAGTTGCAAAAATGACCACTATTAGACCTTTCTTAGCAACAATTGTTTTAAAACATTGGCATCTCATTCAACTTGATGTGAATAATGCGTTCTTCCATGGTAACCTTGAGGAGGAGATATATGTGACACAACCTATAGGTTTCACTCCACCTACCCCTGATAATATTTAAAGCTGCATAAATCATTGTATGGCTTGAAACAAGTCAACCGATAATGGTTTTTGAAGTTATCTACCTTTCTTGATTCCTTACAGTACAAGAAATCTCCTTTAGACCATTCCCTCTTCACTAAAATCAATGGTCCCAATCACACTATTTTGCTTATATTTGTTGATGACTTGATTCTCTCTAGAAATGACTTGGAAGAAATACAAAAGTTGAAATCTAAACTTGACATTACATTCAAGATCAAATACTTTGGAAACCTTCAATTTTTCTTAGGCATTAAGGTGGTTATATCCTCACTTGGCAACTTCATTTGTCAAAGAAAATATGCTCTAGAACTCCTTCACGAAACAAGTCTCCTCGGGGAAAACCTGCTCTTACACATATGAAAAATTCTCATATATATTCAGCTTCGAATGAATCTTCTCCCATTGATCCTATTACCTACAGGAAACTCATTGGCATGTTAATTTATTTATGCACCACTCGACCTAATCTTTGTTTTTCTGTCCAACAACTCAACCAATTTGTATCATTACCAATAACCATTCATCCGCAAGCTGCTTATCGAGTGCTTCAGTACATAAAATAATCTCCATCTCAAGGATTGTTCTTCCCCACTTCCAACCTTCACCTCAAGGCTTTCGGTGATTCAAACTGGGCCTCATGCATTAATATTAGGCGTTCCATTAAAGGCTTCAACTTATTTCTAGGAGAATCCCTCATCTCTTGGAAATTCAAAATCAAAACACGATTTCTCGCTCTTCATCTGAAGCTCAGTATACAACACTCGCATCCACTGTTTGCGAACTCCAATGGTTGACATATCTGTTAACTAATTTCAAGGTTTCATTCACTACTTATTCTCTCTTATATTGTGACAACCAATCAGCTTGTCATATCGTTGCCAATGCTATGTTTTATGAAAAGACAAAACACATTGAAATTTATTGTCATTTCTTGAGAGAAAAATTCATTGCTAAGTTATTACAATTATTGCCAATTCCCAACTCTACGTAACTTGCAGACAATTTCACTAAACCCTTCGATCATCAACCTTTTCCTTTGATTTCATTAAAGTTGAGCACGTCAAACAAGTACGCTCTAATTTGAGGGAAGATATTAAATATCATTTTGTTTGGTTACTTTTTCTATTATGACAGTTAGATTATTCTCCTACTTTCTAGGAGTGTTAGTTATTTTCATTTACTTGACATGCAAATAACTAATCCAATGAATAAGTCTCGATATTTTTCATTCAATAGATGTTTTATACTCTATTAACTGATTCAAATTAGTTGAAATATCTCTCACACAGCTAATGCACTAATATATTAATGTAAAATATTCAATAGTTTTATCAAAATTATTCTTGAAAAAAATATAAATGACTATTTTTAGTTTTGTTTCCTATTCCATACCAAATCGTATATTTTGTTGAAACAAAACGATTTTGAAAAGATGTGCACTGCTACAAAACAAACAAAGCTAGACAAAGTTCAATTACGTGAAGAATCTCAAACATAGATTATGTGTATTTTCATGGTGTAAAAGCTTAATAAGAAATAACAATTTTTAGTATTATTATTATTAAAAGAATTCTGACCAAGTGAAGGTGGGGCTGAACTTGCCCATACATTTTGTTGCTAAAGTCGAATTTGAATACGGAAGTGAAACGACCAATATATCAATTGAGAGCGATTGCATTCAGAGTACTTAGAATAATAGTCAAACTAATCAAAAAATTGTTTTTTTCTTGTCTTAACCTCTCTTTCTTATTAGAATCCAAAGTTGAATAAAAATATCCAATGATTTGAAGGTTTAAGTATTTGCGGAATCACGGTATTTCTGCCGAGATCTTTATTATTGGCTCACTACAAAAATAATTGTCTCTTGCCACATGATTTAGTGAAGTGAAAATCATGTGTTAAAATATGGACAGTTACGACGTGTTTCTCACGTCATTAACATTTTTAATATTAAAATAATAAACGTAAAAGTAGCATATGGTGTCAGATTTAAAAAAAAAAAAAAGTTGTGACGTGAAAATCACGTCGCAACTTTTAAATTACAAAAACAATTAAAAGGGTCACTACGCCAAAATTATTTTTTGGAAGAACTACATAGACAACGTTTTTTTCTCAAAAGCGCTGCTATAAATTTCAATAAAAACAAAAAAAAAAAAACAAAGGAAAAAAGCGCTGTTATAGGGGACCTTTAGAAAACGCTTTTGAAAAGCACTGCTAAAGGCCTGAGGTAGGTTGCACTTTAGAAAACGCTTTTTGGGAAGCGCTGCTAAAAGGCTACCATTAGCCAACGCTTTTGAAAAGCGCTGCTAAAGGCCTTTCGTACACCACACTTTAGCCAGCGCTGCTAAAGGCCATTCATAAACCACCCATTAGAAAGAGCTTTTATAAAGCGCTGCTGTATGCCTAGGAAAAGAAAACGCTTTTAATTTAAAAGCGCTGCTAAATGTATCACATAAGAAAGCACTTTTTAAAAGCGCTGCTATAAGTCTTTTAAAATATAAAAATTAAAATAGATATTCTCCCTCTAATTTTCAATACGACTGTTTCTCTTCTTCGCAAAGCCCTAACATTGTTTCAGACTCTCTCTCTCTCTCTCTCTCTCTCTCTCTCTCTCTCGTGACTCTCTCCACTGTATCTCCGACGCACTCTCACGGCGACGAAACTCCCTTCGTTCGTGACCGTTTCCTCTTCTCCGAAGCACTCTCACGGAGACGAAACTCCCTCCGTTCGTGTCTTCGTCACGCCCTCCGTCCTCCGCTGTAACTCCCGCCGTCGTAACTTCGTTTGAGGTATGTTTTCGTTTGCAATGTTAATATCATGCTTTTGTTTATCAGTTCTGCTGAAAACAAGTTATGCTAATTTGTGGGTTAGTTGCATTGGATAATGTAGTGTGTTTGGATCGTTAATGAGAATGGAGTTGGAAATTGGTTAAGTATATGAAGTGGTTATACTATTTGAATAGATATTGTTAGGAGTGTGAATTATTGGATTGGTTATGCTATTGTGTGATTCTTGCTAACTGTCAATGAATGTTAATTGTTGTTAATAGTTATAGAAAGAGTTAGCTTATGAAATCATGATGATTGAAATTAGAATGTGATGTACTACTATTGAATCCAATTTGACTTAGTGATGTAAGGATTTGGTTAAAAAAACCATTGTGAGCTTCATTTGTGTACCGTTGTTATAGATTTCGGAAAAAGGTTATGTAGTTTGGTGAATGCTTATTGATAATGTTTGTAGTAAGGTTGAAGATGATAAATAGTGATATTTGTGGTGAACTTATTTTGAGAGTTGATTGAAAATGATAATGAAATTAATTGTTAATTGAACTAGTGATTGAATTTATTTTGAGAGTTGATTGAAAATAATAATGAAATTAATTGTTATTTTGAGAGTTGATTGAAAATGATAAATAGTGATTGAATTGTTAATTGAATTTGAATTGATGATTCTTTGTTGGATAGAACTTTGAAGTTAATTGAACTTAAGTGTTGAAGTTGTTTTTTTGACAAACTTGAGTTGAAACATTAAGTGTTGATGTGTCATTTGTGATGAATCAAAGTATACCATGCTACTTGAATTAATGTGATTGAATTTGCGCGTCGATGCCATGTTGCTTAATTGAAGGAAGTGATGATGTTTACTAAATTTGTTTCTTGAAACTTTGACTTGTTCCTCCGATATTTCTTGTTTGTCATATTATATACTAAATTTGTCCTATTATATTTGGTATACACCATCAGTTACTAACTTAGTGAATTTACTATAGGGGTTACTTGTGAAGAGTGAAATTCAAATTGTTTTCAAGAATCTTACACTTTGTGGTTCAGTCCAGAAGTTGCTGACTTATATACAGGTACTTAGTTGTTCTTTTGTGTTTGTTTAGGTTACTTAGTAAAACCATGGATTAAAAATGGATGTCTTCCAATCGATTGTCAAAAGAATACGAGAATGGGGCATCAGAATTCGTTAAGTTTGCGGTTGAACACGCCAAAGACCCCAGTTGAATCACATGTTCTTGCTTAGGTTGTTGTTATGGGCGTTGAATTGGCGCAGTTCAGTTGGAATCGCATTTAATGAGGCATGGAATTGATCGAAGTTATACATGTTGGATATTACATGGTGAGATAAGTAACGAGAATGTTGAACCGAGGGATAATACGACCTATGCTTCAAACGACAATGGCACAGATACACACGATTGTGATCGAGTCGAAGAGATTGCAGAAGCACTTGAAGAAGATCTTCAGGATTATCCCAAAATATTTGAGAGGTTGGTAAGCGATGCAGAGAAAGGGTTGTATAAAGGTTGCACTAAATTCACAAGATTGTCTGCGGTATTAAAGTTGTTCAACTTAAAGATGGGTAATGGATGGTCGGATAAAAGTTTCACAGAGTTATTAGCCCTTATGAAAGATTTGCTTCCGGAGGATAATGTTCTTCCCAATCAAACCTATGAGGCCAAAAAAATGTTGTGCTCTATTGGCATGAGTTATGATAAGATACATGCTTGTCCAAATGATTGTATTTTGTTTTGGAATGAATATGCATCGTTAAATGAGTGCCCTAAATGCGGTGTCTCTCGATATAAGAAGAAAATGTCTCCAACAAAAGTCTTATGGTATTTTCCTATAATTCCGAGATTTAGACGCATGTTTCGTAGTGAAACCGATGCAAAACACTTGACTTGGCATGCAGATGAAAGAATTATAGATGGAAAGTTTTGGCATCCGGTAGATTCACCACAGTGGATGAAAATTGATAATGATTATCCTGATTTTGGAGAAGAAGCAAGAAACCTTTGCTTGGCATTATCTACTGATGGAATGAACCCACTTGGTCTTCAAAGTATCTCACACACCACATGGCCTATGATTATTATGATTTATAACCTACCTCCATGGCTATGTATGAAGCGTAAGTACATGATGTTATCTATGTTAATCTCTGGGCCTAAACAACCAGAGAATGACATAGACGTATACTTGACACCTTTAATCGAAGACTTAAAGATTTTGTGGGAGAACGGTGTGGAGGTTTATGATGGATATAGGAAAGAAAGTTTCAATTTAAGGGCGCTGTTGTTTGGCATAATTAATGATTTTCCACATACGGAAATCTATCAGGGTATAGCATTAAAGGTCAATGTGCGTGTCCTATTTGTGAAGAAAACATAGATTGGACGCGTTTGGAATTTTGTCAGAAGAATGTCTTTCTCGGTCATCGTAGATTTTTAAATTCTAATCATCACTACCGTGGGTGGAGAAAAGCATTCAATGGAAACCCAGAACAAGGTAGAGCTCCACCTACATTGACAGGTGACCAAATTTTTGAAAAGGTGAAAGATGTGACTACTCAGTTTGGAAAGCCTTTTGCACATACGCTTGTCAAACGTGGGTGGAAGAAGAGATTAATTTTTTTTGAATTGCCATATTGGAAGTCGTTGTATGTAGGACATTTTATTGATGTTATGCATATTGAAAAAAATGTATTTGAAAGTGTTATTGGTACTTTACTCAATATACAAGGAAAGTCGAAGGATGACCTTAAAGCAAGAAAGGACTTGGTAGCGATGGGAATAAGAAATGAATTAGGTCCCATGAAGAAAGGAAAACGAACATATCTACCACCTGCTTCTTATATTCTTTCTAGAAAGGAGAAAAAGATATTGTGTAAGTTTCTAAGTGATGTTAAAGTTCCAGAAGGATACTCTTCAGATATTAGAAGACTTATGTATATGAAAGACCTTAAGTTAAAGAGTTTGAAGATACATGATTGCCATGTTATAATGGAACATTTTCTACCAATAGGTATACGTTCTATTTTGCTAGAAAAAGTAAGAAGCACAATAACTAAATTGTGTTTTTTCTTCAGGTCAATTTGTAGTAAGGTGATCGATCCTGCGATCTTACCAACATTGCAAAAAGAAATAGTTATTACATTGTGTGAGCTTGAAATGTTTTTTTCTCCCTCATTTTTTGACATAATGATACATCTAGTTGTTCATCTTGTGAAAGAGACATAATTGGGTGTTTTCTTATAGCGCATACGCGATTAATGGATACACATTTTTTTTACCAAAGAACAAGATGATAAAAGTACTATGCAAAATAGTGGTGTCACCTTGGTAGATGAATCAATGCACATTTCAAGTGTGAATTTTGGGGTTATCGAGCGCATTTGGGTGTTTGATTATGAGAAGTTTCAGATTCCTATCTTTGGTTGCAAGTGGGTTGAAAATAATAGTGGCATACGAATGGATAAATCAGGATTTTTGCAAGTGGATCTTAATGGGTGGGGTACAAAGATGAGCCTTTTATTCTAGCCTCTCAAGCTAGATAAGTGTTCTATGTCACTGATCCGACAAGTACAAAATGGTTTATAGTACTTTTATCTAACAAAGTAATTGATGATAACATTACAGATCAAGGTGATATTGATATTGAGAATGAATCGTATATTATAAGTGATCAAGATGATAATATTGGAGTGAATGAATCCTATATTAGAAATGATCATAATGAGGGAATTTGGATCAATCCATCCATCCGTGTTGTTAAGAGACAAGTAGATCATATTCCTACTCGGAAAAGAAAGAGATGTTAATAAAAAGGTAATAGTAAAATTATATATTCTGTCATGTGTTTTTCATATTTGCGAATGAATTGTATATTTATGTTCAACTGATTATGGATTATGGATTTATATGTTTGTCATGTTATGTATTTGTCATTTCATATTTATGGATTATGTATTTGTCATTTCATATTTGAGAATGAGTCGTATATTTATGTTCAACTGATTATGGATTATGGATTATGGATTTATATGCGCCTTTCTTTATTACAGGTCAAATGGCTACTAATGAGGAGAACTCGCACGATACTCCCAAGAATGATGTAAAAGAATCAATTCATGATGCAGAAGGAGATATTTCAAGAGGAATAACAATTATGAAAGGAATAATTCGTGCTATAGACAAGGGAATAAAATACGACGTTCATTGGAATGAAACAGGTCAACTAATTGAGCCTAACGGCGCAATGTTGACAAGTTACATTGGTGCGCTTGTTCGTTCACAAATTCCTATTACTTGTGACAATTGGAGAATTTCATCGTTGAAACCCGCCAAAGATAAAATATGGAGTGAGATACAGGTACCATATGTGATGTTATTTGTTATTTTTGACGATTATATCTTTAAATTAATTATACTGACACACATTATGTATATTTTTTTGTAGAGGTCTTTTAACATTGGTGACGACCGGCAAAAATATTGTTTTCAATTAGCCGAAAAAAGTCTTAGAGGGTTTCGAGCATTTTTAACCAACAAGTTTCTTAAGGATGACCAAGAAAACTTTGTTGAAGCGGAACATCCGAAGAAGTATGCGAACTTGATTTCACCCGAAGAATGGTACACCTTTGTCGCCAAACGAAGAACTCAAGAATTCCACGTAATCTTAATTTAATTTGTCATGAACATTGTATTATATTCTTGTAGTTATTACATGTGTTCTGACATAACTTAAAATTGTTTATGCAGGATGTGAGTGACGTAAATCGTCAAAGAGCCTCAAAACCCGCGTATCCATACAAGAAAGGGCGTTTGGGATATGCACGCTTAGAACAAAGAATAGTAAGTATATATAATCGCTATGATATTCTTGTTCCCGATGTGTTATTATTCATCTTAATACATGACTTAATGTGTAGCTTGAAGAGTAGAAAAATGAATAAACATCTCTTTCGGAGCATGTTTTGTGGAAGGCTGCCCATGTGGGAAAGGATGGAGTTGTTACTGAAGGTGTTTAACAAGTTTTTGAACAATGTGTAAGTATAACATTATTTGTTTAATTAAATAAAAAGTTTATGAAAATATTAAATATTTATGCTTTTTAATCCCCACTAATATTTTTCGATATGCATATGAATTTCAAAAGACTCTATCTCAGTCTTTAACTCTAACTGAAGACTAGGATTGCAGGAGCATACTGATTCGAGTATTAAATGTTCCTGTGTATTCTGGTCGCGTGAGGGGTAAGGGATTTGGGGTCACTCCATCTTCCTTGTATAAGCGTCCAAAGACCCAAAATCCTAGCAATAAACAAGTGATGGAAACGTTGGAAGAATTAAAAGCTCAAGTTCGTGAACTGCAAAAGGATAAAGAAAGATATATGTTGGAAAAGCGCGGTTCAGAATTTAAAAATACTAGTGACAAAGATAGTATCAATTTTCAACAAAAAATTCCCGAGGTAATTATATATATATATTAATATGAAATTAAATTAGCACAATTTTTTATATTGACATATATGCACAATAACAATTTCATATTAATTTTTTTTAGTTTAAGGCATTTCACCTTGTTAGCTATATTTATCGACACCGACATATCACATGGTTGACAAGGGAAAAGTGCATAACACTTCGGGAGACGTACTTCACCATAGACCGCTCCCTGCTGGATTTTTGAAAGTTTCGATTGATATTGCTTTAGAGCGGGATGCATTACTACCTATACCTGATGACGTTTCAGATGCAACATTGGTGGGGGACGCAATAGGGTCGTATGTTGCATGGTCGTCAAACCTCATTGTCATAGATGATGAGGTATGTTGAAAACCATTATGAACCTTTTAGTTTTCAAATATTTTACTTGCATATAAGTTATGTTATGCTTACTTTTACGTACATTTTATTTACATGGTATTGTTAGACTCCTACAAAATCCAAAGCAAAAGATAAAGGGATTGTGCGACACACCGAGTCAGTTGCATAAAAAAAAGAGGTACATTGATATATAGGCATTGAAAATGTTAATTCTATGATCCAAAATCAAAAGCTTCATGATTTTATACTTTATAACTTATATGATTTTTAGATTCCCACACAAGAGGTGCAACAAGGTAGCAAGAATAAGAAGGCAGAATTAGGCAACATGGCCAAGCCAAAAAAAAGCTTTTATTCTTCATGTAGTACCCTAAATTTTGACCAATGATTTTTCATTTTTTTTAGGGATTTTTGTGCTATCAAGGGGGTGTCATGCAAATGTCAGTGGGCTCATTAGATCGCCAACACTGTTAGGCCCATTTTGGATTTGGGTTGGTATAAAGGTTTTTATTTTTGTTTAACTGGTTAGGTTTTATGTTAAAAAGATATTTTTTATTGGTTCATTTTTGAAGGATTTTTTTGATTAAATAATTATTTGCTTTGTTTTTAATTTTTAATTTAATGGTCATTTTAAATTTAGAGATTAAGGTTGATTTTTAGTAATTAGGTTTTATTAAGGTTAATGGTATTTAGATTATGGTATTATGATTATTTTACTTATTATTATTATTATATCATTATTTATGTAATTATTTTTATTTTATATTATTAATTATCATTTATTTTATTCTTATTTATCTATTTATGCGGTCATTGATTTATTAATAGGAGGTTATATTATTTATTTTTTATTGTTATTTTTTATATACTTATTAATTTGGTATTTATGATTTTATTTATTATTATTTATTTATTTTTTATGGTCAATTTTGTTGATCCACGAGTGAGGTCGTCTTCCTCATTGAGGAACCCTAATTTTGCGCAGAATCAATGGAATACAAAATCAAATCAAAATCTTTTTTTAATTTCTCAATCAAACTTCAATCGAATCTACAATCAAATCTCGGATACAATAAAATCTCGGATACAATCAAAATCAGATGAAAACATAAAGATTACATAAAAAATTACTAAACAAAATCTAATCAAATTAATTCCTAAACCTAATTCCTAAGCCTATTTAAGCTAAAACAAAAAAATCTGAAGGGGGGAGATGGACGAACACGGCCAAGATTTTTCAAGTTTTAACACCTGCGCAAACAAAGGGGAAGGTGATTAGAAACGGAAGTCAGAAAAAGATAATAGGAAATACTACCAGCAACTCTGCACGGAAGGTAAAAAGTCCATACACACTTAGCTTGATTTTGTTATCTCGTTGTGTTGTGGGTTGTGATTGGTTGATTGTTGGATTTCTGGGTTTCAAAATAGGGTTAGGGTTCGTATATAGGGTTAGGGTTCTAGGGATTGGGGTAGGGTTCTTGAGACTTGGGGTTAGGGTTCCCAGGGTTCTTCAAGAACCCTATAGAACTGGGTTGATTTCTGGGTTAATGGGGGTAGGGTTCTTAGGTTTAGGTTTAGGGTTCTTAATTGATGAAGTTTTTGGTTGAATATAAACCAGAATTCTGGGATTAGTGGTGGTTGTGAGGCGTCGCACGGTGGCCAGACGGCCCACCGGCGACGGAAGTTTAGAGAGAAGGGGGAGCGTCTGGGACGTTGAGAGAGAGAGAGAGAGAGTGAGTGAAGAGAGAGAATGGAAGAAGAGAAATGGGAGTGGTCTGAAGGGAAATGAGGCTTTATACCCTCTCCGTGTGCGGTCTGATGAACGCCAAGTGGCGTATCCTCTGCGCTCTGATGAGTTGACTGGGAGGGTCACCGGATAATCCCCTGCGTGCATCCTCACCGTGGACTGCACATCGTAGCCATCCATTTTGAATACTTTGACCGGTCAATGAGATCAGGGACGTTTGAAGCCTTAAGATTAGGATCATGTGGTGCAGAGAGGTTCAACAGTCAAACTCTCCCACCATGAACTTTTTTTTCTTTTTTGGCTTGACTGGGTTTTAGTAATTGGGCCTTGCGCCCTGACTACTATTAGCACCCCCCAACCATGGGCCCATTGCTTCTCCAATGGAAAATACACCCCCAGATTTTATTTTTACATAATTAAGTTTATTACTTCATTTAATTATGTAATTAGGTTTTAAATTTTAATCAAGGTTCAGGAATAGGGTTTTGGGTTTTTAAATAATTAAATTAATTACTTGATTTAACTATTTAATTAGGAAAATTGATTTAGGGTTTATAAATAGGGTTTAGGGTTCTTAATTAATTAAATTAACAACATAATTTAATTACTTAAGTAGGATTTAGATTTTGATTAGGATTTAGAAATAGGATCTTATGGTTTTTTGGATAATTAAATTAATTACTTAATTTAATTGTTTAATTAGGTTAATTTTTAATTAGGATTTATAAACAGGGTTTTAGGGTTTTGGATAATTAAATTAATAACTTAATTTAATTATTTAATTAGGTTAGATATTAATTGGGGATTAAAATATTGTTTTTTGGGATTATTGAAAATTTAGAAATCACTTTGGAATAATTTGGGATTTATTTTCTTTAGCACTAAATGGTATTCTGGGTTTTTATTCATGGAATTTTGTCTTTTTGTTGGTAAATATAAAAATAAAAAAGAGTTCTTTTTGGGATTTAAAATTTGGGATAATGCTCTAGGTCCGAGAGCCTAAATAAGGGATGGGATTTAGGGATAGCACTCTTCGGTTCCAAGAGTATAAATATAGGTCAAGGGATAAGGAATTTTAAGGGATATAACTCTCCATCCGAGAGTATAAATAATGGATAAGGGATATAACTCTTCTTCCGAGAGTATAAATAATGGATAGGGGATATAACTCCTTGTCTAGGAGTATAAATAATAGATTAAGGGATAAAACTCCTTATCTAGGAGTATAAACAATGGATTAAGGGATATAACTCCTTATCTAGGAGTATAAATATAGATTAAGGGATAAAACTCCTTATCTAGGAGTATAAATATAGATAAAGGGATAGAACTCCTTATCTAGGAGTATAAATATAGATAAAGGGATAAAACTCCTTATCTAGGAGTATAAATATAGATAAAGGGATAGAACTCCTTATCTAGGAGTATAAATATAGATAAAGGGATATAACTCCTTATCTAGGAGTATAAACAATAGATTAAGGGATAGAACTCTTTATCCAAGAGTATAAATAGTGGATTAAGTTTGGGATTAGGGTTAGGAATAAGATTAGGGGTAGGAATAGGGGAGGTGAACTACGGTTACTCTGGTCCTTCAAAATTGAAGGTACGTAGGCATAGGGTTGTAAACCCTAGCGAGTATAATTAATAAAAAAAAAACTTAGGATTCTTTTGTAAATAGAAAATTTAGACAAACAAACAAACATACCCTAAAATCTAAGGAGGATCCCATTGAGTACAATGGAAGTGAGGGGTGCCTAACACCTCCCTTAGGATTAGGATTTTAGGTTTATCATTATTTTCCTTAAAAAAAATATGATGGCGACTCGAAATTTTTAGCCGGCCGCGACAGCTGGCGACTCTGCTGGGGACGCCTCCCTAAAGAGAGTCCCTCCTAACCTTAGGCTTTAGGGTTTGGTTTGTTTGTCTTTGGTGTTTATTATTCTTATGTTTTTTATTTGTTTTATATTTTGTTTTTATTTTATTATATTTGTTATATTTTTATTTTGTCATCATACTTTGGATTGGGGCATATGATGTGTGAAGCTAAAGCCCAAGCTTGGAGTATAACCCTAGATTAGGACGTGGAACGAAAATGTTTTGGGGGGGGGATGTGGCATCCCCAATAATTCATTGATGCCACACTCAGAATAGATCCTTCCAAAGGTGTCCTCATGAAAGGGCTAGCCCCTAACGTAGAGGATGATTTGGATGTGGTCCGAGACTCTGAGAACTTTTAGCCTACCCCTTGCCAACTCATGGAGACCCTATGTATTCAACCCTCAAGGGCTGTTACTAGGGTCCTACCCAGATGAGACTTATCCCGAAGGATTACCATAGGAAGGCCTGCTCCTTCTCATGGTAAAACAAGGGTATAATCTGTACATTCTAGGGCCGTTATGCTGCCCAAAACTATATATCCTACATGTGAGGGGATTGGGTAGATAAGACTTAGATCTAACATCGTAGGGAACCTACCTAGTTAGGGTCATGCTTGCATTTCACCCTTACCCTAACCAAATAAAACACTAAAACCAAATGTCCATGTCATCATGCATTTAAAAAAAACATTTTTTTGCATATATGCATTTTTTGTGGGGAATTTCAAGATGTGGTGTAGGAACATTGGGAAGATGGATTCAAACAAGAAAGGGCTACCCTATGCATTAGAGTGCTAAGTGCTGATTTACAAAGTCTCAAAGACCTTCAAGACTTAATCTGCTCAAAGGACGTTTATACACAAGTATGGAAGGATCCTCGATCTTTTAGGTAGAGACCGTAACTGCTTTTGCACAACTTTATGATCCCCCTCTGTGTGACTTCCTCTTCAATAATTTTCAACTAGCTCCTACGTTGGAACAATTTGGACTATATTTGGATTTACAAGGAGAGGGAAAAACCTTACAAGGGGTATGGGGGCAAAAAAAAAGGGGAAAGGAAAAAATAAGGAAAAAGAAAAAAGGAATAAAAAAAGGAAAAAGGAAAGAAAAGCAGAAAAGGGGAAAAGGGTCAAGCCTAAAGACTTAGCTATGCCTGTTGAGGATTTATTATCTCACCACAAGGAGGATAGGGAAGTGCAAGGGCTCAAGATAGGGTACTTGGAGGAGTTTAAAGCTCATTTGAAGAAGGCATTGGGGGCATCAATTTAGTTTACGCCTTCTTAAGTTCAGGAGTTTCCATTTTGGGATTATTGTTTTGGGTTATTTTCCTAATTTTATATTCATCTCTATCTACAATGGATTTTGGAATTCCCCCCAAATAAATTTTTAAAATTATTTAGCATACATCATGCATATTCGTACATCCATGCATCAACATGCATTCAAACAAGGAGAAAGGAATAAAGGAAAAATCATATTTTTTAAAACTTCGTCTCAAGGTCATTGAGCATAATAATCTGACTTCCCGACCTCACACTCGAGCGTCCCGAAAGGAAGCTATGGATCATATGGAGAAGGATATGGTCACTTTAAGAGGAGAAATGGATACCGTTAAGGAGAACGTGGAAGGTATGAAAAGCCAGATTGATCAACTGACACTTACCATCCAGAGTTTGATAGCCAGAGGAACCAGGTCAAGTCCTCAAAGGAAGGTTCCTACTCCTTCCCTCCATGTTGAAGGCAATAACCCTCTATTAGGGTTCGTCCATGATCTGGAACGCGAGCACAAAACTGTTAACCAACCTCTCGAGGGAACCGTCTCTCCACCCATTTCTAATGGGGCACCTCGTACTACTCACATACCTATTCCACGTGAGAATTGCGCATAGTGGAACATCCAATACGAGGGTGAAAATCCAAGGCAAGTGGCCCTTAAAAATAAGGGAACCGCTGTTATAGAAAGGAGAGGTATTGATGATAAGTACAAAGCACTTGAGGAAAGGTTAAAGGTCGTGGAGGGATTCAATAGTTTTGGAGTGGATGCCTTAGAAATGTGTCTGGTGCCCGATGTGGTCATACCTCCCAAGTTTAAGGCTCCGAACTTCGAGAAATACAAGGGTGTCAGTTGTCCTAAGAATCACCTTAGGATGTTTGCTCGAAAAATGGGTGCCCATGCTACTAATCAGAAGCTGATGATGCACATTTTCCAAGACAGCCTTAGTGGGGCATCCTTGGACTGGTATATGCAATTGGAGAGGATTCACATTAAGACTTGGGAAGACCTTGCAAATGCCTTTCTGAAGCAATACCAATACAACGTGGAATGGCTCCTAACCGCATGCATTTGCAGAACATGTCTCAAAAGGGGAATGAGTCCTTCAAAGAATATGCCCAAAGATGGAGGGAACTAGCTACTCGCGTGCAACCTCCATTATTGGAAAGTGAACTTGTAGATATGTTTATGGACACCCTACAAGGAACATACTACAAGAGGATGATTGGGTCAGTCTCAACAGGATTTGTTGACTTGGTTATCATTGGAGAGAGGATTGAGAGCGGTTTAAAGACAGGAAAGATCGGGCAGTCATCCTCTGATCAACATAACAATAAAAGGTATTCCGGAAATCGCGATGTCGGTGTTGTAGACCTTGAAGGACCAAATATGGGAGATAATGCATTACTGGGGCACACTGAGGCAATAGTCAACGCCATGGAAGGGATGGCGGATGAATTCCTTATTAATAAGGGAGACATAACAAACTGGGGAAAACAATGGAAGTCACCTGAGGAGAAGGATTTGTTCGGGCTGGGTTACAAACCAGCTAATGAAGGATTAGAAGGCGATTTCCATGGTGTGGGATTTGGAATGTGGGATCATGTGGCCTTAATGGAAGAGGAAGAAAGGAATGCCTAATTTCGACAATTGGAGAACCATCGGGATTCCTGAGATGATTTCTGTTTCGAAGTAATTTACTTTTTTCTTAAAATAATAATAAGTCCCTTGCTATGCCCAAGGCAAGTGGACAAAGCTTTGTAGGGCCACTTGTTATTTCGTTGGATTATTTCTATCAATAAAATTGCATTTTGTTTTCAATCAAGATCTTTTTTCTTTCATTTTCTATTTATTTAAAATGGCAATATACCTTCTTTCAATATTTTCATTCCCATCAATTCAAAAGGGATACTAATAAAATATGTTCCCCATGCAAATTCAAAAATGAACCTATTAAAAATGACACCGCTATAATCTCGAATGACTTCGAATTACCGATTAACCAAGCAGAAGAGGGTGATGAGGACGAGTGTGAGCTTCCCGAAGAGTTAGCCAGACTGCTGAGGCAGGAGGACAAGGAAATACAACCTCATCAGGAACCAGTGGATGCGATCAATCTGGGAACTGAGGAAGATAGGAAAGAGGTCAAAGTCGTGCTTCTCCGGATAAGGATATAAAGGAAAGACTGATCGAGCTATTGAAAGGATACTCCGACGTGTTTGCATGGTCATACCAAGATATGTCAGGACTTGATACAAGCATCGTCAAGCACGAATTACTACTCAAACTAGAATGCACGCCAATCAAGCAAAAGCTGAGGAGGACTAGACCAGACATAACCCTCCAGACTAGGGAAGAAGTCAAGGAGCAATTCTACTTTTGTCACAAGGTAACGCCTGTTGGGTTAAAGAACGTAGGAGTAACTTATCAAATGACTATGGTAATATGGGGCATAAGGAGATAGAGGTTCATATGGATTGTCGCGGCCGGCAAAAATATTCGAGTCGCCATCATATTTTTTCTAAGGAAAATAAATGATAAACCTAAAATCCTAATCCTAAGGGCAGAGATTCCTAAGGTTCGGGAGTCAGTTAAGTGAGGGGAAGGTGTTAGGCACCCCTCACTTCCATTATACTCAATGGGATCCTCCTTAAGTTCTAGGGTATGTTTGTTTGTTATTTTAATGTTTGACTTTATATTTATTTACAAAAATCCTAAGTTTTTTATTATTGTACTCGCTAGGGTTTACAACCCTATGCCTACGTACCTTCAATTTTGAAGGATCAGAGTAACCGTAGTTCACCTCCCCTATTCCTACCCCCTAATCCTATTCCTAACCTTAATCCCAAACTTAATCCACTATTTATACTCTTGTATAAAGAGTTCTATCCCCATATCTATTATTTATACTCCTAGACAAGGAGTTCTATCCCTTAATCTTTTATTTATACTCCTAGACAAGGAGTTCTATCCCCTAATCCATTATTTATGCTCTCGGATATCAAGAACTCTATCCCTTAAATCTAGTGTTTATACTCCTAGATGAGGAGTTCTATCCCTTAAAACGCTATCCATTATTTATACTCTCGGACGGAGAGTTTTATCCCTTAATCCTTTTATTTATACTCTCGGATATCAAGAATGGCATCCCTAAATTCTTATCCCCTATCCCTTATTTAGGCTCTCGGACCAAGAGCTTTATCCCTTAATCCTTTTATTTATACTCTCGGATATCAAAAGTTCTATCCCTTATCCCATCCTTTATTTAGACTCTCAGACCAAGAGCTTTATCCCGAGTTAAAATCCCAAAAAAACCTTTAGATATCTTTTAGAAAATAAATTTCTAATTTTTTTACAGAAAAAGGAAATAAAAGTCAAAAAACCAGTTAGACTAAAAAACAAAAGTTTACATCCCAATAACTTCCAAATTCCCAAAATAATCCCTAAAACAAATTAAAAGTATTTTTTATCCTTCAAAAATGAAATTAACTTTATTCTTTTCCCAAAACCCAATATTTATCCTTTTCAAAAATAATTTCCTTTGAAATAAAAACCTAAAAAATAAATTCTTTATTAAGAAAATATAAAAGGAATTAATTATTCATTTTATCATACCAAGTCCTTAAAAGCCTATTCCCTAAACCCTAATAAAATGATTAATTCAACAATTAACTTAAATCATTTGATAAAACAAAATTCTAAGTGAAAATTAATTAATAAATCAAATTAAATAATTAATAAAAAAACCCAAGAAAACCCTATTCTAACAAATTAAATTAAGGAATTAATTTAATTGGTAAAAACTAAAAAAACCTATTTTTACAACTTAAATTAAAAACCCATTTTAACAACTTAAATTAAGGAATTAATTTAATTGTTAAAAACTAAAAAAACCTATTTTACAACAAAAACCTATTTTAACAACTTAAATTAAGAAATTAATTTAATTGTTAAAACTAAAAAAAACTAAAACCCATTTTTACAATTTAAATTAAGGCATTAATTTAATTGTAAAAAAAAAACTAAAAGAAAACCCTATATTAACAATTTAAATTAAGAACCTCTTTTAATTGTTAATAATCTAAAATTAATTAAATAAAATAAAAAACCAGGAGGGGTGTAATTTGTTTGGAAAAGAACCAATTGGGCTTCTGGGGGGTGCTGGTAGTAATCTGGGCGCAAGGCCCAATTACTAAACCCAAGTTTTTGGAACAGAGAAAAAAAAGCCATGACAGAGAGAGTCTGACTTTGACTCTCTCCTGGACGTTGGATGGAGATCGGATGGTCCTCCTTGAAGCCAAACTCGTCCGTTGATCCCAAAGTATGCCAAAGGGACGATCATGATTGAGAGTCAAAGCAGACTCACGATAGAAACGCGTGTACCGGATCTTCTAGTCAACTGGAAAGTCAACTGATCTGTAGGATCCTAAGGGTGCCACTTGGCTGGAATCAGAGGGTGCGCCTAGGAGATATTTATTCCCTTTTTCCTTCAGACCCTCTCATTTTTCATTCTCCTTTCTCTCTCTAGCTCACCCCCTCTCTCTCCATCCCTCAACGCTCTCTCTTCTCTCTTGCCTTTCCTCTCCGGCCACCACCCAAAACTTCTCCGACCACCGTAAAATTCCCCAGAACCACCACCCCAACCCAGATTTTCGGTTGATCTTCAACCGGAATCTGCACACATTACGAACCCTACCCCAAATTGACGAACCCTAACCCTATCCTTCACCCCAAACCCAGACCTTCAAGAACCCCCAAAAACCCTAACCTAAAACCTAAAAACCCTAACCTAAAACCTAAGAACCCTAACCCCACCCAGATGAACCCTAACTCTATCTACATGAACCCTAACCCTATCCCAAGAACCCTAACCCTAAATAAACCCTAAAACCCCCAAAAATCAAATTTGAAGCATGCGTTGACACATTACAACAACGACCATCAATAGCAAAACAATAATCGAAAGCTACGTAAACCTACCTCTCCCTTCTTTTAATTTCCCGATTCTTCTCTAATCTCCCTTCCGTTTTGTTTATAGGTGACGATTTATGGAGGCTTCAAAGGATTCGTGGCAGCCGTTCGTCTTAGCGTCTCCAAAACCCCCCCTTCTGATTTTAATTTTTGTTTTTTATATACTTAGATATTAGGGTTTTAGGATTTATTGTTGATTGAATCCGTTTTAACAATTTCTGATGTGATTCGATTTAGAATTGATTTTATGTTGTTTTTTAGAATTAGGATTCTATTTTGTAATTTTAGGTTTCTTTTGATTTGATTGTAATATGGTTGTACAGATTGATTGAGAAATTAAATGCAATTGATTCTATTTGATTCCACTGATTTTGTTTTCCTGATTCTGCGCAGTTAGGGTTCGCAAAATGGGGAAGAAGATGAAGGCCCAATTGGGTCAACAAAATTGACCGTAAAAGAATAAAAATAAATAAAAAGATGGTAGAAATAAAATAAATTATAAATTATAAATATTAATAACATAGTAATAATTGCCACCGGCCCCCTAAATTCTCATTCTTCAACTAATAGTAAAAAATGAAATTACCCCCTAATTAAAATTACTAATATACTTAAACCCTAAAACCTAATAAAAATTAACTTCTAATTAATAATTAATTTAAACTAATATACTTAAACTTAAACCCAAATAACTAATTCCGATGATCTTAAAAAACAAAACCAATGAACCTCCCAAAAATAAATCCAAACCATTTCCAAAATTTTTTTAAAACTATTTCTAAAATAAATACCTGGTTATTGTCTAATTAGTCTAAAAACCCCAAATCTCTAATAATCACTTCTAAAAATAAATAAGACAACTCCTAACAAGTTAAAAAGGTTAAACAACTAATAATAAAAACCCCTTACCAAATCCAATATGGGCCTAACCCTACTGGCAACCTCAGAAGCCCAATGACCTCTAACTAATACCCTCTGATAGCCCAAAAATCCAAGAAAACAAAGTAACAAACCACTGGTCAAAATTTAGGGTACTACAGCTGCCCCTATTTAATCGTCTTCGAATCAGAAGGGTGATGTCGATGCTCCTTCCTCCTTTTGAGGAGGAGACGATTAAATACAAGAAGGTCCCTAATTTTGACCGCTGAACCCGATAGGTGCCAAGTTAACATCCGAAAATCCCTGGTAAGAAACCTTCAGCGAAATACCCGACTGAACCCCTTGAAAAACTTTTTAGATAAAAAATCCCTGGATAGGAATTTTGTAGAACCCCTGATAAAATCCTTTTGGTGATTATGAACCCTATGCATGTATGCATGTTTGCGTATATGAGTGCATGTTAGATGCTAGAGCGTAGCGACATGACTGATGCATGACCTGGGCTAACGCCTCTTTTATGATATGCAATGCATGCGTTTGCCTGAAAAAAACTTTCATAACTTCCTGACTCCCTGACCCTTGAAACTTGATAATTATTGTAAGCCATGATACCTTTGATTCCTATAACGTGCCATTAAAGAACCTCCCATGTTGGGTAGATTGTAACGTATATTCCTGTCAGTGTATAGACCCTACATCCTGCTTTGGAAGAATATGGTCCCTTTGATGATTCCAAAAAACGAAGTAAAATCCATTTTCCCTTTTCACTTTTATTTTTACCTAATATTTCAATGCATTATTTCACAATTAATTGACACCTTGTAATCAAGCGGAATGATTTAGGAGGCAAATAAATGTATTTGAAAAGCCAATTTATTGAGAGTTGGCCCGAAAATGGGCGATGATAAGCAAGGAGGGTAATTCTCATAAGGAGATATTACCGAGAATGGCAATAAGAAAATAAATTTATTTATGATCCTATTAAATTTAACACCAGCTAATATCCCTAAGACTCAAAGATCACGACACTTCGCTTCTGAATATGACGGCTAGAATGATCGCTCCCTTCTGAATTTCTGTTATGGGGTGACTTGAGTGTTTTCAGTCATATGTCTTTTGGATATCCCTAACTTTTGCCTGAACCGCTCTCTTTAGAGTCTTAGTCCACTGGGATGATATACCATTTTTTTTCGACTAAGCCGCCCTTTAGGGTTTTTGACAAATCCCTAATTTTTGCCTGGATTGCTCTTTCGAGTTTTCAATCCACCGGGACGCCCTAATTTTTGCCTAAGTCGCCCTTTTAGGGTTTTCGACTTAGCGGGCTTTTATCCTCTTTTTCTAGGCATAACATTTTTGACCGAATCGGAGTTCACCAGTTGCCGTAAATCCGTTCCATCCACGGTTGTTACTATTAGTGCTCCGCCAGAGAAGGCACTCTTCACGACATATGGCCCTTCATAGGGTGGGGTCCATTTGACGTGGTAGTCTTTATGGATGGGTAATATTTTCCTTAACCCCAAGTCTCCCTCTTTGAGTAGGCGAGGACGCATTTCTTTGTCAAACGCTCTCTTAATTCCCCGTGGGTATAATTTGTCTGTAGCCACACGTTTCCATTATACGAGGTTTAGCTGATCGAGCCTAGTTTGCACCCATTCTGCCTAATCCAGTTTGGCTTCCTTTATGATCCTAAGCGAGGAATTTCCACTTCAATTGACAGCCCCTCTTTGACGTCCATATCCTTATGCAAATATAAGTTTCCCTCGAGATCCAGGTTCAGGTCCTTCATAGGAGTCTGGAGCCTTACAATCCTTTATAACCATGACATCTCTGTCTGGGAAGTCCATCGACATGAGTTTGATAGTCGTCGAGATGTACTTCCTTTAATGGCCTTAGGAGTGACGTATTGATTATCACTTTTAATTAATAACATATGCCCCCTAGCTATTCTCCTTGATATGTCATGTTTCCCTAGTTCACAACCCATTGAATTCTCAAGTATCGTTAAGTACGTTATGAGTGGTCTCCTTGGGATTGGTGGCACCAATATAGGTGTCCTTCATTTTTCTTTTGTTCCCCCTTTGACTGACCATGGATCCTGATATTTTCCAGATCTGATTCCATAAGTACACCCTGCAGGCTTTAGTCGTAACTTGAATTTCCTTAACTATTCCAACAACTTTTGCAAGTTAGTTATGTGACTTGGTAGTCGTATCATCCATATGAACCTTTATCTCCTTATGCCCCCTATTACCATAGTCCTTTGATAAGTTACTCCTACGTTCTTTAACCCAACAGGCGTTACCTTGTGACAAAATTTCGAATTGTTTCTTGACTTCTTCCCTGATCTGGAGGGTCATGCCTGGTCTAGTCCTCCTCAGCTTTTGCTTGATTGGCGTGCATTCTAGTTTGAGTATTGGTTTGTGCTCGACGATGCTCGTATCACGTCCTGGCATATCTTGGTATGACCATGCAAACATGCCAGAATATCCTTGCAATAGCTCGATCAATCTTTCCTTTATATCCTTATCTGGAGAAGCACAACTTTGACCTATTTCCTATCTTCCTCAGTTCCCAGATTGATCACATCCACTGGTTCCTGGTGAGGTTGTATTTCCTTGTCCTCTTGCCTCAATAGTCTGGCTAACTCTTCGGGAAGCTCACACTCGTCCTCATCACCCTCTTCCGCTTGGTTAATCGATAATCCGAAGTCATTCGAGATTATAGCGGTGTCATTTTTAATAGGTTCATTTTTAAATTTGCACGAGGAAGATTTTTTATTATCTCTTTTGGAAAGAAGTGCTAGAAATGAAAATATTGAAAGAAGGTATATTGCCATTTTGAATAAACAGAAAATGAAAGAAAAAGATCTTGATTGAAAACAAAATGCAATTTTATTGATAGAAATAATCCAAAGAAATAAAAGGTGGCCCTACAAAGCTTTGTCCACTTGCCTTGGGCATAACAAGGGACTTATTATTATTTTTTTTAAAAAGGTAAATTACTTCGAAACAAAAATCATCTCAGAAATCCCGATGGTTCTCCAATTGTCAAAATTAGTCATTCTTTCCTTCCTCTTCCACTAAGGCCACATGATCCCAAATTCCAAATCCCACACCATGGAAATCACCTTCTAATCCTTCATTAGCTGGTTTGTAACCCAGCCCAAACAAATCATTCTCCTCAAGTGACTCCCCTTGTTTGCCCCAGTTTGTTATGTCTTCCTTATTAATAAGGAATTCATCCCCCATCTCTTCCATGGCGCTGACTGTTGCCCCAATGTGCCCCAGTAATACATCATCTCCTAAATTTGGACCTTCAGAATCTACAACACTGACATCATTTTCCTTTGAGTTGTTTTCGGGGTATCCTTTATTGTTATGTTGGTCGGAGGATGACTGCCCAATCTTTCCTGTCTTTAAACCGTTCTCAATCCTCTCTCCAATGATAACCAAGTCAGTGAATCCCGTTGAGACTGCCCCAATCATCCTTTCATAGTATAGTCCTTGCAGAGTTCCCATGAATGTATCCACTAGCTCGCTCCCCCGTAATAGAGGTTGAACACGAGAGGCTAGCTCCCTCCATCTCTGGGCATACTCCTTAAAAGATTCGTTCCCTTTTTGAGACATGTTTTGTAATTGTATACGATCAGGGGCCATGTCTACATTATATTGGTATTGCCTTATAAAGGCACTTGCCAGATCCTCCCAGTTCTTGACGTGAGTCCTTTCTAGTTGTACGTACCAATCCAAGGATGCCCCACTAAGGCTGTCTTGGAAAACATGCATCATTAGCATTTCATTTTTAGCATGAGCCCCCATCTTTCGGGAAAACATCCGGATGTGATTTTTGGGACAACTAACTCCTTTATACATCTCGAAGTTAGGTGCCTTAAACTTAGGAGGTATGACCACATCGGGCACCAGACACATTTCCAAGGCATCAACTCCAAGAACATTGAATCCCTCCACGACCTTTAGTCTTTCCTCAAGTGCTTTGTACTTATCATCAATCCTTCTCCTTTCCCTAACAGTGGTTCCTTTATTTTCAAAGGCCAATTGACTCGGATTTTCACCCTCGTATGCATAGTTCTCACGTGGAGTAGGTCTGTAAGTAGTACAGGGCGCCCCATTGGAAATAGGTGGAGAGACGGCTCCCTCGAGAGGTTGGTCAACAGTTTTGTGCTTAGCAGTTTCAGTCTCCTCACGTTCCAGATCATGGACAAACCCTAGTAGGGGGTTATTGTCTTCAACATGGGAGGTAGGAGTAGGAACCTTCCCTTGATGGCTTGACTTGGTTCTTCTGGCTATCAAATTCTGGACGGCAAGTGTCAGTTGATCAATCTGACTTTTCATTTCTTCCACGTTCTCCTTGACAGTATCCATTTCTCCTCTTAGAGTAACCATATCCTTCTCCATCTGATCCATAGCTTTCCTTTGGTACGCTCGAGTGCGAGGTCGGGAAGTCAGATTGTTATGCCTGAGACGAAGTTTAAAAAAAAATGATTTTTTTTTTATTTTTCCTTATATTGAATGCATGTTGGTGATGAATGTATGAATATGCATGATGTATGCTAAATAAATTTAAAATTTTTATTTGGGGGGAATTCCAAAATCCATTGTAGTCATAGATGAATATATCCAAAGGATGAAACCCATACACATAGAATATCAAATCCAAATCCATTAGCCGATCCCCAAATCCAAATGCCTTCCAAACTCATAACAATAATTCCTCGGGAATAACCCAAAACAATAATCCCAAAATGGAAGCTCCTGAACTTAAGAAGACGTAAACTAAATAGATGCCCCCAATGCCTTCCTAAAACTCCTCCAAGTACCCTTGCATTTTCCTATCCTCCTTGTGGTGAGATAATAGGCACAGCTAAGTCTTTGGGCTTGACCCTTTTTCCTTTTATGTTTTTTTTTGGTTTTTTTTTGTTGCTTTTTTCTTTTTCTTTCTTTTTTTTTTGCCCCCGTGCCCCTTGTAAGTTTTTTCTTCTCCTTGTAAATCCAAGTATAGCGTAAGAGCTAGTTGAAAATCCTTGAAGGGGAAGTCACATAGAGAAGGATCATAAAGTTGTGCAAAAGCAATTATGGCCTCTATCTTCATAGGGATCCCTAAGAGATCGAGGATCCTTCCATACTTGGGTGTAAACATCCTTTGAGCAGATTTGGCATTAAGTCTCAAAGGTCCTTGAGACTTTGTAAATCAACACTTAGCACTCTAATGCGTAGGGTAGCCCTTTTGTTTGAATCCATCTTTCCCATATTCCTACAACGCATCTTGAAATTCCCCACAAAAATGTATATATGCAAAAAAAAGTTTTCAAATGCATGATGACATGGACCCTTTGTTTTTTGGTTAGGGTAAGGTGAAAATGCAAGCATGACCCTAACTAGGTAGGCTCCCTATATTAGGTTTAGATCTAAAGCTTATCTACTCAATCCCCTCACATGTAGGATATAAAAATTTGGACAGCATAACGACCCCAACATGTTCAGACTATACCCTTGTTTTACCATGAGAAGGAGCAAGCCTTCCTACGATAATCCTTCGGGATAAATCTCATTTGGGGTAGGAGCCTAGTGACAGTGAGGGTTGAATACATAGGGTCTCCATAGATTGGTGTGGGGTAGGTTAAAGGTTCTCAGAGTCTCGAACCACATCCAAATCATCCACTACGTCAGGGGCTAGCCCTTTCGTGAGGACAACTTTGGAAGGATCTATTCTGAGTGTGGCATCAATCATTGTTGGGGATGTCGCATCCCCACCAAAAACATTTCTGTTCCACGTTATGTTCTAGGGTTATCCTCCAAGCTTTGGGCTTTAGCTTCACACTTTTTTTTGCCCCAATCCCTTGCATGATGACAAAAAAGAAATAAACAACACAAGGGTTAAGTATAATAAATAAACAAAATATAAAATAAAACAAAATAAAAAACAAAAACATGAGAAAAATAAACCCAAAACCCCAAACAAACAAACAGGACCCTAAATTCTAAGGATAGGATGAACTCTCTTTAGGTGTCCCCAGCAGAGTCGCCAGCTGTCGCGACCGGCAAAAATATTCGAGTCGCCATCATATTTTTTCTAAGGAAAATAAATGATAAACCTAAAATCCTAATCCTAAGGGCAGAGATTCCTAAGGTTCGGGAGTCGATTAAGTGAGGGGAAGGTGTTAGGCACCCCTCACTTCCATTATACTCAATGGGATCCTCCTTAAGTTCTAGGGTATGTTTGTTTGTTATTTTAATGTTTGACTTTATATTTATTTACAAAAATCCTAAGTTTTTTATTATTGTACTCGTTAGGGTTTACAACCCTATGCCTACGTACCTTCAATTTTGAAGGATCAGAGTAACCGTAGTTCACCTCCCCTATTCCTACCCCCTAATCCTATTCCTAACCCTAATCCCAAACTTAATCCACTATTTATACTCTTGGATAAAGAGTTCTATCCCCATATCTATTATTTATACTCCTAGACAAGGAGTTCTATCCCTTAATCTTTTATTTATACTCCTAGACAAGGAGTTCTATCCCCTAATCCATTATTTATGCTCTCGGATATCAAGAGCTCTATCCCTTAAATCTAGTGTTTATACTCCTAGATGAGGAGTTCTATCCCTTAAAACCCTATCCATTATTTATACTCTCGGACGGAGAGTTTTATCCCTTAATCCTTTTATTTATACTCTCGGATATCAAGAGTGCCATCCCTAAATCCTTATCCCCTATCCCTTATTTAGGCTCTCGGACCAAGAGCTTTATCCCTTAATCCTTTTATTTATACTCTCGGATATCAAGAGTTCTATCCCTTATCCCATCCTTTATTTAGGCTCTCGGACCAAGAGCTTTATCCCGAGTTAAAATCCCAAAAAAACCTTTAGATATCTTTTAGAAAATAAATTTCTAATTTTTTTTACAGAAAAAGGAAATAAAAGTCAAAAAAACAGTTAGACTAAAAAACAAAAGTTTACATCCCAATAACTTTCAAATTCCCAAAATAATCCCTAAAACAAGTTAAAAGTATTTTTTATCCTTCAAAAATGAAATTAACTTTATTCTTTTCCCAAAACCCAATATTTATCCTTTTCAAAAATAATTTCCTTTGAAATAAAAACCTAAAAAATAAATTCTTTATTAAGAAAATATAAAAGGAATTAATTATTCATTTTATCATACCAAGTCCTTAAAAGCCTATTCCCTAAACCCTAATAAAATGATTAATTCAACAATTAACTTAAATCATTTGATAAAACAAAATTCTAAGCGAAAATTAATTAATAAATCAAATTAAATAATTAATAAAAAAACCCAAGAAAACCCTATTCTAACAAATTAAATTAAGGAATTAATTTAATTGGTAAAAACTAAAAAAACCTATTTTTACAACTTAAATTAAAAACCCATTTTAACAACTTAAATTAAGGAATTAATTTAATTGTTAAAAACTAAAAAAACCTATTTTACAACAGAAACCTATTTTAACAACTTAAATTAAGAAATTAATTTAATTGTTAAAACTAAAAAAAACTAAAACCCATTTTTACAATTTAAATTAAGGCATTAATTTAATTGTAAAAAAAAAAACTAAAAGAAAACCCTATATTAACAATTTAAATTAAGAACCTCTTTTTATTGTTAATAATCTAAAATTAATTAAATAAAATAAAAAACCAGGAGGGATGTAATTTGTTTGGAAAAGAACCAATTGGGCTTCTGGGGGGTGCTGGTAGTAATCTGGGCGCAAGGCCCAATTACTAAACCCAAGTTTTTGGAACAGAGAAAAAAAAAGCCATGACGGAGAGAGTCTGACTTTGACTCTCTCCTGGACGTTGGATGGAGATCGGATGGTCCTCCTTGAAGTCAAACTTGTCCGTTGATCCCTAAGCATGCTAAAGGGACAATCATGATTGAGAGTCAAAGCAGACTCACGATAGAAACGCGTGTACCAGATCTTCTAGTCAACTGATCTGTAGGATCCTAAGGGTGCCACTTGGCTGGAATCAGAGGGTGCGCCTGGGAGATATTTATTCCCTTTTTCCTTCAGACCCTCACATTTTTCATTCTCCTTTCTCTCTCTAGCTCACCCCCTCTCTCTCTATCCCTCAACGCTCTCTCTTCTCTCTTGCCTTTCCTCTCCGGCCACCACCCAAAACTTCTCCGAGCACCGTAAAATTCCCCAGAACCACCACCCCAACCCAGATTTCCGGTTGATCTTCAACTGGAATCTGCACACATTACGAACCCTACCCCAAATTGACGAACCCTAACCCTATCCTTCACCCCAAACCCAGACCTTCAAGAACCCCCAAGAACCTTAACCTAAAATCTATGAACCCTAACCTAAAACCTAAGAACCCTAACCCCACCCAGATGAACCCTAACTCTATCTACATGAACCCTAACCCTATCCCAAGAACCTTAACCCTAAATAAACCCAAAAACCCCCAAATATCAAATTTGAAGCATGCGTTGACACATTACAACAACGACCATCAATAGCAAAACAATAATCAAAAGCTACGTAAACCTACCTCTCCCTTCTTTTTATTTCCTGATTCTTCTCTAATCTCCCTTCCGTTTTGTTTGTAGGTGACGATTTACAGAGTCTTCAAAGGATTCGTGGCAGCCGTTCGTCTTAGCGTCTCCAAAAACCCCCCTTATGATTTTAATTTCTGTTTTTTATATACTTAGAAATTAGGGTTTTAGGATTTATTGTTGATTGAATCCGTTTTAGCAATTTCTGATGTGATTCGATTTAGAATTGATTTTATGTTGTTTTTTAGAATTAGGATTCTATTTTGTAATTTTAGGTTTCTTTTGATTTGATTGTAATATGGTTGTACAGATTGATTGAGAAATTAAACGCAATTGATTCTATTTGATTCCACTGATTTTGTTTTCCTGATTCTGCGCAGTTAGGGTTCGCAAAATGGGGAAGAAGATGAAGGCCCAATTGGGTCAACAAAATTGACCGTAAAAGAATAAAAATAAATAAAAAGATGGTAGAAATAAAATAAATTATAAATTATAAATATTAATAACATAGTAATAATCGCCACCGGCCCCCTAAATTCTCATTCTTCAACTAATAGTAAAAAATGAAATTACCCCCTAATTAAAATTACTAATATACTTAAACCCTAAAACCTAATAAAAATTAACTTCTAATTAATAATTAATTTAAACTAATATACTTAAACTTAAACCCAAATAACTAATTCCGATGATCTTAAAAAACAAAACCAATGAACCTCCCAAAAATAAATCCAAACCATTTCCAAAAAAAATTTAAAACTAATTCTAAAATAAATACCTGGTTATTGTCTAATTAGTCTAAAAACCCCAAATCTCTAATAATCACTTCTAAAAATAAATAAGACAACTCCTAACAAGTTAAAAAGGTTAAACAACTAATAATAAAAACCCCTTACCAAATCCAATATGGACCTAACCCTACTGGCAACCTCAGAAGCCCAATGACCTCTAACTAATACCCTCTGATAGCCCAAAAATCCAAGAAAACAAAGTAACAAACCACTGGTCAAAATTTAGGGTACTACATGGATGATATGATTACCAAGTTGCAAAAGGAAGAAGATCACATAACTAACTTGCAAAAGTTGTTGGATCAGTTAAGGAAATTCAAGTTACGACTAAAGCCCACAAGGTGTACCTATGGAATCAGATCGGGAAAATATCAGGGTCCATGGTCAGTCAAAGGGGAATAAAGGACAAAATGAAAGCCACCTATATTGGTGCTACCAGTCCCAAGGAGACCACTCATAATGTACTTAACAATACTTGAGAATCCAATGGATTGTGAAACTTCGGACTCCTATGAAGGACCTGGACCTGGATCTCGATGGAAACCTCTATTTGCATAAGGATATAGGCTTCAAAGAGGGGCTATTAATTGGGGTGAAAATTCATCATCTAGGATCTTAAAGGAAGCTAAACTAGATAAGGCAGAATGGGTGCAAACTAGGCTCGATCAGCTAAACCTCGTATAAGGGAAACATGTGGCTGTGGGCAGTTATACCCACAGGGAATTAAGAGAGCGTTTGACAAAGAAATTCGTCCTCGCCTACGCAAAGAGGGAGACTTGGGGTTAAGGAAAATATTACCCATCCATAAAGACCACCACGTCAAATGGACCCCACTCTATGAAGGGCCATATGTCGTGAAGAGTGCCTCCTCTGGCGGAGCGCTAATACTAACAACCGTGGATGAAGTGGATTTACCGCGACCGGTGAACTCCGATTCGGTCAGAAAATGCTATGCCAAAAAAAGATGATAAAAACTCGCTAAGTAGAAAACCTTAAAGGGCGACTTAAGCAAAAATTAGGGCGTCCCGGTGGATTGAAAACTCGAAAGAGCAATCCAGGCAAAAATTAGGGACTTGGATAAAAATGATACCCGACAAGTCGAAAACCCTAAAGGGCGGCTTAGTCGACAAAAATGGTATATCATCCCGGTGGACTAAGACTCTAAAAAAAGCGGTCCAGGCAAAAGTTAGGGATATCCAAAAGGCATATGACTGAAAACACTCAAGTCACCCCGTAACAGGAATTCAGAAGGGAACGATCATTCCAGCCGTCATCTTCAGAAGCGAAGTGTCGCGATCTTGGAGTCTTAGGGATATTAGCTGGTGTTAAATTTAATAGGATCATAAATAAATTTGTTTTCTTATTGCCATTTTACATTTATCTGGATTTACGGTAATATCTCCTTATGAGAATTACCCTCCTTACTTATCATTGCCCATTTTCGGGCCGATTCTCAATAAACTTTTCTTTCCAAGTACATTTCTTTGCCTCCTAAATTATTCCGCTTTATTACAAGGTGTCGATTAATTGTGAAATAATGCATTGAAATATCGGGTACAAATAAAGGCTTTGAAAAAGGAAAATGGATTTTACTTCGATTTTTGGGATCATCAAAGGGATCATATTCGTCCAAAGCAGGATATAGGGTCTATGCACTGACAGGAATATACGTTACAATCTAACCTACATGGGAGGTTCTTTAGCGGCAAGTTAAATAGGAATCAAGGATATCATGGCTTACTACAATTATCAAAGTTTCAAGGGTCAGGGAGTCAGGACGTTATGGAAAGTATTATTTAAGACAAAGACATACATTGCAAAAAAGAGGCGTTAGCCCAAATAATGCATCATACATAAGAGAACGCATGCATGCACTCATATACACAAAACATGCATACGTGCATAGGGTTCATAATCGCCCAGGGGATTTTATCAGGGGATTCTGTTAAGGGTTCTTTTATTTTTTTTAAGGGGTTCATCAAAAGGAGTTATCAAGGGGTTCCATCCGGGGGTTTCTCCAAAGGTATTTATCGAGGGGTTCAATCGGGTAATTCGCCAAGGGTTTATAACCAGGGATTTTGGGATGCCAACTTAGCACCTATTGGGTTCAGCGGTCAAAATTAGGGTCCTTCTTGTATTTAATCGTCTCCTCCTCAAAAGGAGGAAGGCTCATCGACATCATTCTTTTGATTCGAAGACGATTAAATAGGGGCAGCTGTAGTACCCTAAATTTTGACCAATGATTTTTCATTTTTTTAGGGATTTTTGTGCTATCAAGGGGGTGTCATGCAAATGTCAGTGGGCTCATGAGATCGCCAACACTGTTAGGCCCATTTTGGATTTGGGTTGGTATAAAGGTTTTTATTTTTGTTTAACTGGTTAGGTTTTATGTTAAAAAGATATTTTTTATTGGTTCATTTTTGAAGGATTTTTTTGATTAAATAATTATTTGCTTTGTTTTTAATCACTACGGGAAAAGAGGGAAAAGAGGGCGCTTTTTTTGCCCTATGAAAGCGCTTAAAAGCGCTGTCTAAGCCTGCGCTGTCGTAGGTAAAGACAGCGCTTTTTTATTTATGAAAAAGCGCTCTCTAAAAGGGGGACTTTAGACAGCGCTTTTAAAAGCGCTGTCTAATGTATACGTTTAAAATTAAAAAAAAAAATTTATATACTTTAGAGAGCGCTTTTTCCTTCAAAAGCGCTCTCTAAAGTGGGCTTTAGACAGCGCTTTTCAAAAGCGCTTTCTAAAGTATACGTAAAATGATTTTTTATATACCTTTAGAGAGCGCTTTTTCCTTAAAAGCGCTCTCTAAAGGGGACTTTAGACAGCGCTTTTTAAAGCGCTGTCTAATGTATACGTATTAAATTTTTTATATATATACCTTTAGAGAGCGCTTTTTTATATGTATACCTATAATTTTTTTGAATTTTTTCCTATACCTTAAGAAAGCGCTTTTTTCTCAAAAGCGCTGTCTTTTGTCTACGTATAATTTTAAAGATTTTTTTAAAAAATCCAATTTTAACCAATTTTTTATGCAGAAACCTGCATATTTTCAAACCTGCATATTTTTAAACCTGCATATTTTCTCAACAGAATTCATAGAATTCATATACATTTCAATAAACATAGAATTCTTACAAGCATTCTAGAATTCATACAGAATTCATATAAATAGAAACCTGTTGTAAGAATTCTTACAATATACATTTCAATCAACAGAATTCTTACATTTCAATAAACATAGAATTCACAAAACTAAAATTTATAACAGAATTCTTACACCAGAATTCTTGCAACAGAATTTCCTTCTATTCACAAAACTACAATTTATAACAGAATTCTTCTTGCAATAGAATTTCCTTATATTCACAAAACTAGAATTTACATTCACAAAACTATACATTCAAAGAATTCTTCTTTGAATAAAGAATTCGCATAACTCTTCCGTAATATAATTCAATTGTTTCCTTGTGTAATACGAACACGCCATATCATCGAAATACTACATGACAAAACAAAATATGCATTATTTAGTTAAAAATAATAAATTATATGACATATAAGATAAATATTAAAATAAATCCTAAGTTATAAAACCATACATACCGTGATAGGAATCTCCAATTGTTCCATTTGAATGATTTCTCTCATGAACCTCAAAACGAAGTAGCCCGTGCTACTCGAATCTCTCTTTGTGCACGGTACAATAGTATAGCTCTATAAAAGAAAAACGTAAACTTAGAACAATGTCACAGAAATAATTAAATATACAATGTCACAAAAATAATTAAGTATAGCTCTATTGTTGGATTTGTTACACACCAGAAACTAGCAGATAACAGAGAATTCACATAACAGAAACAAAAAAAAAACTTACAAAGGCTCATAACCGAATCCTCAACTTCTCTAACCAAATTCTCTCCAATCACTAACACAAACTCTAACAGTTTCAATCTAACCAACTAACTGTAATAGAAGTAACCTATCCTAACCATTTTACACCAGAAAATCTCATAACTAATAATACAAAAACCAACTAACACCATAGTTTTCTTCAATCTTTTACCGCAAATTCGCGACCGGCATCACAAGTCACAACGCCACTACAAGTGCAAAACTCTGCATTCTTCACGCATCATTTTCATCTTCCCCAATTCATAAACCTGCGAAAAATCAATAAGATTCAAAGAACGACAATTGAAGCATCGCAAAAGAAAATAAAAGAAGGAACATTCAGAATAAAAAACAAGAACGGAGTCGAAGCAATGGCAACAACAAAGGATTGAATTCATACCTGAATAAGATTCGCGTCCAGGTAAACATCTCCATTCACAACCGCTCTTCGTCGTTCTCGTGGCAATAGGTTTCGAATCTTGTTTGTGAAAGGATGATTTAAACGAATCGGATCGTGAGATTGAGGATGAGGAGTGAACGATTCCATTTTCATCAGTATCTCTCCGATAACCACGCTATGAGAAGGAATCGGAAGACGTGTTGCGAGAGAAAGAAGAATGTTGGGAGGAAAGCGAAAGAGGAACGTTGAGAGCGTGATTGGAAAAGAAGAGTGAGACGGAGAAGAAGATATTGCCGACAATGTTTTCGCGGCGGCTACATGAAACGAGAGAGAGTGATAGTGTAATGTTGAATCCTGATGTTCATATGCCCTAGTAGTTTCCTTCTTGGACCGGTTTGGACCTCAGACGCAATGGACTGGCTGTTTGCACCCTATATTTTCATCCATGCATCCCCATGGAAATCTCTTCCCACACGCCTTAAATCCACTACTACACGCCTTTAGAGGGCGCTTTTCCTTAGAAAGCACTTTCTAAAGTGAAAAGAAATTGAGACCTATTAGAGCGCTTTCTGAAAGCGCTTTCTAAGGTGGCCTTTAGACAGCGCTTTTAAAAAGCGCTCTCTAAAGTAATACCTATAGCAGCGCTTTTTGGAAAGCGCTGTCTAAGGTGGCACTCTTTTACACTCTTTTACAGCGCTTTTGAAAAGCGCTTTCTAAAGCCTTTCTTTTAAATAAGTTAAAATGTTTGTATTTAAAACATATATATTTAAATATATTATTTGAATAATTTAAAATATAATATAAAATAAATTAAAATTTAATTTAATATAATTTAAATATATTAAATATAATTTGATATATTAATATAATTTAAAGTATATTTAAAATTAATATATTTTAAATTATATATTAATATAATTTATATATATTAAATATAATTTAAATAAGTTAAAATGTTTGTATTTAAAACATATATATTTAAATATATTATTTGAATAATTTAAAATATAATTTAAAATAAATTAAAATATAATTAAAATATATTAAATATAATTTGATATATTAATATAATTTAAAGTATATTTTAAATTAATATATTTTAAATTATATATTAATATAATTTATATATATTAAATATAATTTAAATAAGTTAAAATGTTTGTATTTAAAACATATATATTTAAATATATTATTTGAATAATTTAAAATATAATTTAAAATAAATTAAAATATAATTTAAATATATTAAATATAATTTGATATATTAATATAATTTAAAGTATATTTTAAATTAATATATTTTAAATTATATATTAATATAATTTATATATATTAAATATAATTTAAATAAGTTAAAATGTTTGTATTTAAAACATATATATTTAAATATATTATTTGAATAATTTAAAATAAATTAAAATATAATTTAATATAATTTAAATATATTAAATATAATTTGATATATTAATATAATTTAAAGTATATTTTAAATTAATATATTTTAAATTATATATTAAATATAATTTAAATAAGTTAAAATATATAATTTAAATATATTAAATATAATTTGATATATTAATATAATTTAAAATTCCTTTCCCTACCTAAAGGGCATGGGTTCGACCCCCCCTTTGCCATTTTTTGTGATTCTTGATGTTTTTCAGTATAATTGTGCCAAACAACAAATACAACGCTGTCTCTGAAAATGTTTAGAATTGTTTTATATTTTAATTAGTAAATGACTTTAGGGCGCGCTTTTCCTTAGAAAGCGCTTTCTAAAGTGTAAAGAAATTGAGCCCTATTAGAGCGCTTTCTGAAAGCGCTTTCTAAGGTGGCCTTTAGACAGCGCTTTTAAAAAGCGCTCTCTAAAGTAATACCTATAGCAGCGCTTTTTGGAAAGCGCTGTCTAAGGTGACACTCTTTTACACTCTTTTACAGCGCTTTCTAAAGCCTTTCTTTTAAGGCGTTTTTTTTAGCGAAATTTTTTTATTCTTTTTAGCAGCGCTTTTGCATAAAAGCGCTGTCTTTTTGGTGCTGTCTAATCATATTTTTGGCGTAGTGAATTTTTAATTTAATGGTCATTTTAAATTTAGAGATTAAGGTTGATTTTTAGTAATTAGGTTTTATTAAGGTTAGTGGTATTTAGATTATGGTATTATGATTATTTTACTTTTTATTATTATTATTATTATATCATTATTTATGTAATTATTTTTATTTTATATTATTAATTATCATTTATTTTATTCTTATTTATCTATTTATGCGGTCATTGATTTATTAATAGGAGGTTATATTATTTATTTTTATTGTTATTTTTTATATACTTATTAATTTGGTATTTATGATTTTATTTATTATTATTTATTTATTTTTTAGGTATAGGTTTCGGGTTCTTAATTGATGAAGTTTCTGGTTGAATATCAATCGGAATTCTGGGATTGGTGGTGGTTGTGGGGCGTCGCACGGTAGCCGGACGACCCACCGGCGACGGAAGTTTAGAGAGATGGGGGAGCGTCTGGGACATTGAGAGAAAGAGTGAGTGAAGAGAGAGAATGGAAGAAGAGAAATGGGAGTGGTCTGAAGGGAAAAGAGGCTTTATACCCTCTCCGTGTGCGGTCTGATGAATGCCAAGTGGTGTATCCTCTGCGCTCTGATGAGTTGACTGGGAGGGTCACCGGGTAATCCCCTGCGTGCATCCTCACCGTGGACTGCACATCGTAGCCATCCATTTTGAATACTTTGATCGGTCAATGAGATCTAGGGATGAGATCAGGGACGTTTGAAGCCTTAAGATTAGGATCATGTGGTGCGGAGAGGGTCAACAATCAAACTCTCCCACCATGAACCTTTTTTCTTTTTTGGCATGACTGGGTTTTGGTAATTGGACCTTGTGCCCTGACTACTATTAGCACCCCCAAACCATGGGCCCATTGCTTCTCCAATGGAAAATACACCCCCAGATTTTATTTTTACATAATTAAGTTTATTACTTCATTTAATTATGTAATTAGGTTTTAAATTTTAATCAAGGTTCAGGAATGGGGTTTTGGGTTTTTAAATAATTAAATTAATTACTTGATTTAATTATTTAATTAGGAAAATTGATTTAGGGTTTATAAATAGGGTTTAGGGTTCTTAATTAATTAAATTAACAACTTAATTTAATTACTTAAGTAGGATTTAGATTTTAATTAGGGTTTAGAAATAGGATCTTATGGTTTTTTGGATAATTAAATTAATTACTTAATTTAATTGTTTAATTAGGTTAATTTTTAATTAGGATTTATAAACAGGGTTTTAGGGTTTTGGATAATTAAATTAATAACTTAATTTAATTATTTAATTAGGTTAGATATTAATTGGGGATTAAAAAATTGTTTTTTGGGATTATTGAAAACTTAGAAATTACTTTGGAATAATTTGGGATTTATTTTCTTTAGCACTAAATGGTATTCTGGGTTTTTATTCATGGAATTTTGTCTTTTTGTTGGTAAATATAAAAATAAAAAAGAGTTCTTTTTGGGATTTAAAATTTGGGATAATGCTCTTGGTCCGAGAGCCTAAATAAGGGATGAGATTTAAGGATATCACTCTTCGGTTCCAAGAGTATAAATATAGGCCAATGGATAAGGGATTTTAAGGGATATAACTCTCCATCCGAGAGTATAAACAATGGATAAGGGATATAACTCCTTGTCTAGGAGTATAAATAATAGATTAAGGGATAAAACTCCTTATCTAGGAGTATAAATAATGAATTAAGGGATATAACTCCTTATCTAGGAGTATAAATATAGATTAAGGGATAAAACTCCTTATCTAGGAGTATAAATATAGATTAAGGGATAGAACTCCTTATCTAGGAGTATAAATATAGATAAAGGGATAGAACTTCTTATCTAGGAGTATAAATATAGATAAAGGGATAGAACTCCTTATCTAGGAGTATAAATATAGATAAAGGGATATAACTCCTTATCTAGGAGTATAAACAATATATTAAGGGATAGAACTCTTTATCCAAGAGTATAAATAGTGGATTAAGTTTGGGATTAGGGTTAGGAATAGGAATAGGGGGTAGGAATAGGGGAGATGAACTACGGTTACTCTGATCCTTCAAAATTGAAGGTACGTAGGCATAGGGTTGTAAACCCTAGCAAGTATAATTAATAAAAAAAACTTAGGATTCTTTTGTAAATAGAAAATTTAGACAAACAAACAAACAAACATACCCTAAAATCTAAGGAGGATCCCATTGAGTACAATGGAAGTGAGGGGTGCCTAACACCTTCCCCTCACTTAACTGACTCCCGAACCTTAGGAATCTCTGCCCTTAGGATTAGGATTTTAGGTTTATCATTATTTTCCTTAAAAAAATATGATGGCGACTCGAAATTTTTAGCCGGCCGCGACACGTCAATTTCGGTTGTGCGTTGAAACATTTGTAGGCACATCAGATTTAATGGAAGGCGATATCCGTGAAATACCTATGGAAGAAGGTATTTTTGGGTTTGCCTATTCAGAAACAATTGCTAAAGAAGAATTGGATCAGATTTTTCAGCATGCTGAATTAAGCATCGGTGTTATGAATTCATACATCAGGTAATCCATCGATTTTATTTAATTAATTAATCAATTTATTTACTCATTTCAATGAATATTCTAATGTTGATTATGTTTTTATTTCAGGTTATTGTATGAAAAATTGATGCTCCCGCGTCAATTGACAGGATGACTCTCTTTCTTGTCTCCCAACTGTGTCAACGCAAATCTAATCGATCGAACTGCAAATGCGGTCAGAGATCACTTAGTAGATGAAATTATGACCAACAAAGATACAGATAAGTTGTATCTTTTACCATATAATACTGGCCATGGGTTAGATTTTCATTCTAACTTCGTTTATTATAATCTTTCGCTTTTTTACATTGTGTATAGCATTTCCATCTAAAACTTTTGTTTTATTTTACAGTGGACACTGGTTGTTGCTTGCGATTAATCCGATAAAAGAAATAATATATTATCTGGATTCGCTAGATGGTGATCAAACAAAATACCCGGAGATGAAGAAGATGATTGATACGTAAGTGATGTGATTGTTCTAAATATTCGCGTGTGTATTTATTAATTTATTTATGTGAGATTGTTCTAAATATTCGTTTATATTATGATAGAGCCATACAAATATTCCGATCACAACGACAAGCTCGAGTACCAAAGAGCAAAGCAAACAACATTACATGGATAAAAGTGCAGGTATATTTTCACATTTTTTATTATAATAGTGATACTACTTGATAACACAAGTTAAACTATATATCATGATACATATTCATACTTTTTTCTATGTGTAGTGTCCTCGTCAGCGTAATGGTATAGATTGAGGTTATTTTGTATTGAGATTCATGAAAGAAACTATTCATTTAGAACAAATAGAGATTCCAAACATGGTATGAATTTATAAGTTATGATTTATTTTAAGACTTATTATCGGATATTTCATCTAATTAATTACTTTTAACTAAATCATGCATATTATGTTATATTATGTAGTACTTGGATGAATTCAAGTGTGCCACCTACACGAAAGATAAATTGGAAGAATTAAAGGAGGAATGGTGTCAATACATTGTTGAAATGAGAATTATATAAGGTATATTATTGTTTTCTTTCTTTTGTATTAAGTTTATGGAATGTGTTGTATAGTTTTGGAAATTGTTGAATAGTTTTAGAAGTTGATGTATAGGTGATGGAAATGGTGTATGAGGTTTAGAATTAGTGCATCTTTAGGATGTTTGGTGTAATTAGTTTTGGAAGTTGTTATTAGAATTTTGGATGTTTACTTGGATGTATGAGGTTTGTATTGAGTTATATATATAATGGTTATTTTGGTGTATGAGGTTTGTGTTGAAATATATATAATGGTTATTATATAGTTTATGTGTTGAATTATAATGGTATACAAGGCCTATGTGTTGAATTATAATGGTATACAAGGCCTATGTGTTGAAATAAAGGCTTGTGTTGAATTATACATGTTTATGATTAGCGATAATGAAAAATTTGAATTATGATCGTTTGTGCTGCCAATACACAACGCAAAATAAGACTTATGGAAAAAATGCACAACAGACAGCGCTTTGGGCAAAAAATGCTCCAAAAAAATTGATTTTCAAAAAAGTGCTTTTAAAAAGCGCTTTTAGAAAAGACAACGCTTTCTAAAAGCGTTGCTAAAGAGGATCCTACAAAAGCGCTTTTTCTTGAAAAATCGCTGCCTAAACTGGTAGCAAAAGAAAGGGCTTTTAAAAGTGCTGCCTAAAGTATAAAGAAAGGGGTCCTACTAAAGCGCTTTCTGAAAGCACTGCTAAAGGGTGTCCTACGAAAGCGCTTTTACTTGAAAAAGAGCTGCCTAAAGTTTAAAGAAAGAACACTTTAGGCAACGCTTTTAAAGTGTTGCCTAAAGGGGACCTAAGGCTGCGTTTTTCCAAGAAAAAAAGCGTTGCCTTTACCTACAGCAGCGCCACTTTAGGCAGCGCTTTTAAGTGCTACTAAAGGCCAAAAAAAGCACTGCTAAAGGTCTTTTATAGCATAGTGGGTCAGGCCTACTGAAGAGGGAAGTTTGAAATTTTCAAAATTTTTGTTGTGACGTGAATATCACGTCGCAACCGTTTAGGAGGAAAAAATTCTGACGGAGAAGTGATGGGTCACTGGCTGCAGGTTGACTGACAAAAAGAATATGACCGTTGGAACATTTGCGATGTGATTATCACGTGACAAAGTTGCGAAATGATAATCACGTCGCTACATGGTTAATATTTATTTCAAAAATTTAAACGTTAGTGTTTGCGACGTGAATATCACGTGGCAACTTTGCGATGTGAAATTCACGTCGCTGAGAGTTTTATTTATTAAACGCGTGAACCATTTCCCAGACCACACTTTAATTGTTTTTTTCTTCTTTCTCTTTCTGCCTCTCCTCCTTCACTTATTCTTCTTCTTCTTCACTTTTCTGATTTTTGTTTCTTCTTCTTCTTACCCATTTTTTCTTCATTTTGCTGCCTCTGCTTCTCCAAAATCAAACTGTTATTGCTTCTAAGGTAATATATTTTCACACTTAATATGGTTTTTGTTCAATTTATTTTTATTAATTTCGTTTAAAGTGCATTATTTTCTGAGTTTAATATTTTTTTATTTTTTCTGCCAAATTATCACAGTTATTTGAAAGAAGAATTTGAACAAGAAGGAGATTGAAGAAGATATTGTACAAGAAGATTGAAGGAGTTTGAAGAAAATATATTTTTGCTATTTAATTTTTTATTTTAGTTTGATATATTAATATTAGGGTTGTTGGTTGTTACTACCTCCGTTCCTTTTTATAAGAGACAACTTACTTTTTAAGTTCATTGAATAATCAATGTATCTAGTCTATAAACTGACCAAATACATTGATTATTCGATGAATCTAAAAATTGAGTTGTCTCTTATAAAAAGGAACGGAGGTAGTATTTAATTTTATTTTTGATTTTGTAAAATATTTTGTGAATATGTAAAACGAAAAATAATTTTTGCTGTTTAAATTATTATATTGTAAAACGAAAAATAATTTAATATATTTAGTTAAAACGAAAAAATAGTATATGTTTAAATAAATATTTTCTGTTTTTATTTTCAAAACGAAAAAATAATTTATTTTCTGTATTTATTTTCAAAACCAAAAATAATTTTTTCTGTTTTTATTTTTTATATTTTCAAATAGAATATTAAAATAGAATGTTATTTATTAAAGTAATAATTTTTAATTTTTAATTTTATAACAATATATTAAAACAGAATATTTAAACAGTATATCAAACGAAAAATTATTTATTAAAACAGAATATTATAACAGTATATTTTCAAACGAAAAATAGTAAAGTTATAATTTTTAATTTTTAATTTTATTTATATATATATATATATATTTTTAAAACAGAATATTAATTTTTTGTGAATATTTATATTTGGTTATATTTATTTTTAGAAACAGAATATTAAAAACAGAAATATTTGGTTATATTTTTTGTGAATATTTTTAGAAACAAAATATTAAAAATAGAATATATATTTTTTAAAAACATAGTAGATGTTTAAAAACATAATTTTTATATTAAAAACAGAATTTTTATATTAAAAATAGAATAAATTTTAATAGTATATGTTTAATAGTATATATAGAATAAATTTTTAATAGTATATGTTTAATAGTATATAACATGTTTAATAGTTAAAATAAAAAATAATATGTTTAAGAATAATATATATTAAATAGTTTAAATTTTTAATAGTTATTGTTTAATAGTATATATACATAGTATATTTAATAGTTAAAACCAATTAAAACAATATGTTATATTAATTATGGAATATGTTGTATTATATGTTGTTATGCATGTATTATATGTCATGTTATATGTATATTTTATATGTTATGCATTTTATGTTATGTTTTGCTTACTAATTATATGTATTATATTTTACGTTATATGTTTATTAAAAGTTTAGTTATAGTAGAAAGTTTGTTTCTATTAAAAGTAATTTTTAGTTAATATAAGTTTATGTTAAAGAATAATAATAAGTTAGTTAATACTTGTATTTAATATTTTATAAAAAAATCTTGAAATTGAGATTAAAATCACATTTGTAATTAAAAAGACAATGATTGTATAAATGTGCAGTATGGAGTATTATAGGTACTATCGTAGTTGGATGTACGATAAGTTGTATCCAGGAAGACGCGGACTTAAACCAAATTTTAAGGAGGGAGTTAAAGGGTTTATCACGTGGGCATTTTCCCAGGAATGTTCTCGAATCGAAGGAGGAGTTAGATGTCCTTATCTTAAATGTGGATGCAGACCTATAATTAGTGACGCAGAGGAAGTAGAACGACACTTGAAGAGAATGGGTTTCATTGAAAATTATTGGGTTTGGACATATAATGGAGAAGAATTGCCGAGTAGTGTACCAGAGACCAGTAATACGAATGCTTCAAGTAGTCGATCACCGATGGAACACGGGGAAAAGTTTAATCTGACCAGTGAGATGGTGGGCGATGCTTTTGGTGTGAATGTGACCTATGACGAACCTAAAGATATTGATGAGGAAGAGTTTCCGAATGAGGAAGCACAAAGATTTTATCAGTTGTTGAATGAGATGAATACGCTGTTGTTTGAGGGGTCGTCGGACTCAAAGTTATCAATGTGTATGAGATTGTTAGTTGCCAAGTCAAATTGGAATGTTCCTGATCAGTGTTTGGAATTCTTTGAAAAAATGATGCTTGATGTGACTCCTACGAAAGACAACTTGCCTACAAGTTTTTCTGATGCAAAGAGGTTGGTGTCGAAGTTGGGATTAGAAGTAAGAAATATTGAATGTTGCATTAGTGGTTACATGTTGCTTTATGACAATGAGTTTGGTACTAATGATGGAGCGTTAGAGGAATGTAAGTTCTGTAAGAGTCCAAGATATAAATTTCGTAGTAAACCTATTGATCGCAAGTAAAAACGTGTACCAGTGAAGTCCATGTTTTATCTTTCGATAATACCAAGGTTGAAAAGAATATTTGCTTTAATGTGTAGCGCGATTTTTGTGGTCTTGAATCACTATTGCTTGGGCACATACAGTTCGATTCATTTTTTATCCTGTTAAGCTGATTAAGCAAGGGAAACAGATGTCTCTAATTAACCCTGCTCGCATACTGAGTTTAAATAGTCAAAACTGTTAGTTTACAGATGCTATTAAGACGTGGGCCCAACTTCGGTTTATTTTGTTAAAAACACAATGTTCGGATCATTTGTGAGGTTTTAGGTAACATGTTTAGATTTGATGCTTTTGGGGGTTGATTTGATGGAGATACTGGATTTTGGGTTTTTGATTAGTGTGCTCGCTAAGATTTTTCAATCTTATGCCTACGTATTCCTGTTTAACGAAATAAGGAAATCAGAGCGATCGTAGTTCCTCCTATTCTAAGGGAGGAAAAAGGTTGTTTTGGTGTCTTGTTCAAAGCCCAAGACATGAAGCTAAAGGTGATTTGTATCTTGTTCAAAGCCCAAGATGTGAAGCTAAAAGGGTTTTGGATGAGAGAGAATTTGTCATCTCTAAAGAGGAGTTGTTGATGTTTGTATGCTGTGAGCAAGGCACAAGTTGATGCTAAAAGGTTGATTGACTCAACCAGGGATTTCTCTATGCAAAGCCTAAGAGGAGGCTATTGACCCAACAAGAGGGTGTCTTTTATTTGTCTCGTACGAAGCCCGAGATAGAGGCTAAAAGGGTTGACACAACAAGAGAGTGCTAACAAGTGACTGACTCAACAAGAGAGTGCTTTTATATGTGTCCTGTACAAAGCCCAGGACGGAGGCTAAAAGGTTTGACTCAACAAGAGAGTCTTTTTGATCTGTCCTGTATAAAGCCCAAGACGGAGGCTAAAAAAGGATGACTCAACAAGAGAGTCTTTTATACTCAACAAGAGAGTGATTTGGTATCTCGTACGAAGCCCGAGATGGAAGCTAAAAAGGAGGCTGTCTCAACAAGAGAGTCTTTTATACTCAACAAGAGAGTGTTTTAGTGTCTCGTACGAGGCCCGAGATGGAGGCAAAAAGGGAAGTGACTCAATAAGAGAGTCTTCTATACTCAACAAGAGAGTGTCTTAGTATCTCGTACGAAGCCCGAGATGGAGGATAAAAAGGCATGACTCAACAAGAGAGTCTTTTATACTCAACAAGAGAATCTGAAAAGGTTAGCTCCGTTGGGGAGGATCATTGTACAAAGCCCAAGAGGAGGCTGACTTTCCTGAGGAAAGGATCATTATACAAAGCCTAATAGGAGGCTAACTTCTGCCGGGGTTTATTGAGATCCCGAGACAGGTCCAAGTGGGAGAGCCCTCATGAGAGAGGACAGGTTTCTGCTGGAGATTTATCCAGAGTGATCGGGGTTTCTTCCTATATTTGAAAGGAACTTGAGAATGTCTTTGAGACTCAAGGGGGTTTAGAATGTCCAAGTCTAGAGTTTTATCTTTTGTACGATGCCCAAGAGGAGGCACGGGCATTAAGGGATGAGTATCAACCCTAAAGTGGCCGGAGTTTTGACATTGGAATGACTGCTCTAGCAAAGGATGACTAAGTTCTATCTTATACCTTTAAGAGGTCATCAGTGTCCTTGTATTAAGCCTAAGAGAAGGCATGAAAACTTCTAAGAAGCCGAAGGGTCCTTGTACAATGCCCAAGAGGAGGCGGGGATGCTTTTAGGAAGCCTGTGGGTCCCCAAACCAAGAGAAATTCAAGACATGCTATTCACAGAGAATAGATCAAGCCAGGAAAGTTCGAGAATTTGGAAGAAACTCAAGAGATGCTATTCACGGAGAATAGATCAACTCTGGGGAGTAGAGTTTCTTTGACGATTTCTAAGAGTGATAGTCTGAGAAAGGGTTCACCGAGAATGCTGCCTTTCTCTTTGTTCCATATTGTTTAACCCCAAGAGAAGGGAAGACTGTGTCTGGTAATCCTATGGGGGATCTAGTTTTGTTTGTATTTAAGAGCGACCAACAAGCTTTACCTAGTTCTATACGTAGTTTCCGGGGAAAACTCTAAAATAACTATACTAGTATTACACAGTTGATATTTGACGAGTATATAAAAGGTTGTGAAAGGAGACTTACAGGGAAACAACCCCACAATACAGTTTATATACATATGAAAGTGATAAATGAAAGCGGATAAACACTTACCTGTTGTAGAGCTTCCATGCTGTTTGGTTAGTTGTTCAACAAAGAAAACTTTGATAACAATATTATATTCAAAATCAAAGGAGAAAGTGCTTTGAAAAGATTGTTGGGGCTTACAGCTCAAGGAGAGGCCCAAGTTTTAACGATGATTGCACCGTTGTTTTAAGAATCGTACAGAGGGATTTATACAATATGTGAGGCCCAAAATTGTTTTATGTACAAAGGGGGGTTGGGTCTTATGCTCTATTAGAGGCCCAAAAGTGGTTTTGAGAAAAAATAATGGGACTTATAGCTCGAGGAGAGGCCTAGATGATTTTATTTTGAAAACAGTGATCGCGCCGAGGTTTTGAAAACACAGTGGGTCTTATACAATGACTGAGGCCCAAATTCATTTTGGTTTCAAAAAAGGGTTGGGTCTTACACTCTAATAGAGGCCCAAAGAAATTTAAAGAAAATATATGGGGCTTATAACACGAGGGTAGGCCCATTTGGTTTTGTTAAAAAGGCGACGATCGCGCCGTTGTTTTTGAAAATACAGTGGGACTTATACAATGACTGAGGCCCAACAAGTTATGTATTTACAAAGGGGATGGGTCTTACACTCTAATATAGGCCCAAAGAGTTTTAAAGAAAAGAAATGGGGCTTATAACACGAGGGTAGCCCCAGATGATTTTTTGTTTTGAAATGGCGATCGCGCCGAGATTTTTCTTTTAACGCAAAGGGACTTATACAATACATGGGGCCCAAAATAGTTTTGGTTAAAAGGGGATTGGGTCTTACACTCTATTAAAGGCCCAAAGTGTTTTTGAAAGTTTGATGAGGGTTGAATTAATCAAAACCCTAATTTGTTTTCAAAAATATATTTTAATTGAATAAAAATTCAATTAAAATGATCAAAATTGTTAAACATGTGTGAAAACAAATTGTGATCTTGGATTAATGTTTCAAAAATCATGTTTTAGTCCACAAAATGATTGGAAACCAATTAAATTTGGAAAATCAAGAAGGAAAAAACATTTTACATGTCAAAAAACAAATAAAACATTAATTCTTTGCAAAACTATCAAATATATGAAATAAATAATATTTTTCGGATTTTTTGGTAAAATAAAATATTTTAACATTTTTGTGAATTATTAAAAAAAGAATCAACTCAAAATCATTAAAACTCAGAGAGAAATTAATTTTTGAATCAATTAAATAAAATCACAAAATTCAAATATTCAAATATTCAAAAAATGGCGCCTAGAACATGGCAAGAACACGCGCCACCCTCTGTTTCTGCAGATTTACATTTTCTCTCCAATCTCACTGAATACTTGATGAAATCACACAAACCATATATCAATCTGCTCGTTTTCACCTCACGATCATGTCTATGGTCTTTAATTTCATTTATTTTAAGCATGGAATAAGAAATCAAAGAGAAACCTCAAGAACCCTAAAACTTGCATGAAAGCTGAGAAATTCCATACACAATTCAAACAAAGCAAGGGTAAATACTCTTATGCATGATTATGAACATATGACAAAATTATTGTGCAGCAAAATATGCATGGATCATAGAGTTGGAAGAGTTCATGCTTACCCCTTGCAGCTGGTGATCGTGTTTTGTGTTGGAGGTGTTACAACTAGGTTCCAATGATGTGGATAGCTTCCCTAGGTGCCAAGTGATGTGTCTGAATGCTTGGAATGGTTTGAAATAAGCTGGAACTGAAGATGGCATCTCAACTGCAACTTGGTTAAAACCTTGAGCAGTTGGCTGGTGATTATGAGAAATCAGTGTTCCAGATGTTGTTTAAGTGTTTGGATCACTTCTATATGATGTTTATGAGGTGTGTGTGTGTGATTGGTTTGGTTGGAATAGCTCTCAAACTCAAAACTCAATAGTGACTTGCTTTGGAAGGCAATTTTGGAGTGAAAGAAGAGATTTTGAGGAAAGCATCTGTTTGATGGCTTTGGTGTACTCAAACTGAGCACAAATGAGCTCTATTTATAGTAGATCAAGTTTGTTTTGCAAGCAATAATGAATGGCAACTGCAGCAGAGGTTTGGCCAATGTTGATCAATAGGAATCCAAGTCTCCTCTAGCCATTGACTAGAGGTTAGGGCACAGGCTGCTGGTTCCCTTGGCCTTGGATATGTCTTGAATAAATTTAGTTGGAAATGGTTCAGTCCATGCCACCTTAGTGCATCCATTGAATGCTCCAAAACAAAATTGGAGTCTTGTCCCCTCTTTAGGGATTTCTAGGTTTGACATGCTACTTTTGGTTCCAAAGACTTGGGAGGCTTATGGATCAGTGTTTGTCCCTCCTTGGTCCCTCACTGAGGTGTTTAGATGGATAAGCATGTTTGTCATTTGCACAAATTTGGCAAATCGAGCAAAATGCACAAATCTGCCTTGCCATGACAGTTTCCAGCAAGGCACATTGCCATTGTCATATCTCATGGCTCAAGTGGAATTTCATGGGGTTCTTGGCCATTTTGGAAAACTCTCATCTGATACAACATATGTGTGATCATAGTTTGTTTTGATACCTTTTGGATCTAAGTGAAAAATGCCCCTACATTTGGAAAAAAGCAAGGCAGATTCTGACTTAGTGAAAATTTCACTAAGTGTTGGAAAAAAGTGACATTTTCACTTTTTGTGATTTTGGCCATTCCATAACTTGAAATCCATGGAGAATTGGAATGAGGTGTAGTTGACACTTTTAAAGTATGCCATGAGAGCTACAAATCCATCTTTGGATCACCCCAAATGGTTGCTTGGATCTCAAGTTATGATCCTTGGAAGTTGGTACCCTAGCCAATTTATTTCATAACTTAGAAAAATTCTAAGTTTTTATGGTTACCCCCTTTTACAAGTTATCCCACTTTCTTTGGTTTTTCTTGATGAATGTTGATTCAAATCACGCATTAACATCATTTTAGGGTTAGGGAACCATAATTATGAAAAATCTCCAAAAGTCAAACTTTGACTTTTGTGCACAGTTGACTTTTTATCAGATGAATTCCAAACTGTGCGATCCTCTATGAAATCAAGTCCTTGACCTAAATCAAACTTGATGGATTGATTTCATAGGTGATATAGGGTGTATTGAATCATGTCCTAGGGTTTGGGAGCATGTCCTGGTCAAAAGTCAAAGATACAGTTGACTTTTTCCGCGAAACCCTAACTGTGGTTCTGATGAACTTGAAACTTGGGAATCAAGCTTCTTGGATCAATCCATTATTGCAAATGGATCAATGTAGTGTGTTGGAGACCCTCAAATCTGGTCTTGAGGTCTTGGCTCATGTTTTGTCCCAAAAGTCAACTTAGGGGTGAATTAAGTCAAGAAACCCTAATTCTTGATTTTTAGTGAATGCTTCCCTTGAGGTTAAATTGACTTGATGATTGGGTCCATGAGGTCCCTTGGAGTATATTGAGTTATGTTTTGAAGTATTGGCTCATACCTAGAGGAAAATTTCCATCTGGAGGCCCTGGTCGACCAAAACCCTAATTTGGTGACTGTCATACCCCAAATTTTGACCACTAAGATTTCCCATCATTGTGCAAATCATCATCACAATATGGAGGAACCATCATACTTCACCAGTCTCCCCAAAGATGGGCGAGCCTTCACTACAATCAAAATTAGGGTTTCAAGCCCTCTCTGAGTGCTTAGATAAAGGATCAATCAAGGAATGACATGACCTTCAACTTGTCTAACCTCTAAAATATCCACAAGGGATCAAGAGGACTCCCACTTTAAGGATTAAGCACAAGGCTGCTCCCTTCCAGGTGGATTAAGTCTCAAGATCGACAGTGTCACCAAATTAGGGTTTTGGTCGACCAGGGCCTCCAGATGGAAAATTTTCATCTGGGCACAAGCCAATGATCCAAAACATAACCTAATATACTCCATGGAACCTCATGGACCCAATCATCAAGTCAATTTTGCCTCAGGGGATGCATTCATCAAAAACCAGGAATTAGGGTTTCTTGACCTAATTCACCCCTAAGTTGACTTTTAGGGCAAATTATGAACCAAGACCTCAAGACATGATTTGAGGGTCTCTAACATACTAAATTGATCCATTTGCAACAATGGATTAATCCAAGAAGCTTGAGTAACAAGTCTCAATTTCATCTGCACCACAATTAGGGTTTTAAGAGGAAAGTCAACTGTAACTTTGACTTTTGACCAGGACATGCTCCCAAGCCCTAGGACATGCCTCAATATACCCTATGACACCCATGGAACATGTCCATCAAGTTTGATTTAGGTAAAGGACATGATTTCCTGAAGAATTGCACAGTTTGGAATTCATCTGATAAAAAGTCAACTGTGCACAAAAGTCAACTTTGACTTTTTGAGAATTTTCACTAAAATGGATTTTTAGCCCTAAAATGATGTTAATGTATGATTTGAATCATCATTCATCAAGAAAAATCAAGAAAAGTGGGATAACTTGAAAAAGGGGTAACCATAAAACTTAGAAATTTTTCTAAGTCATGAAAAAGTGCCACTAATGCACCAACTTTGGAAAACCATAACTCCTAAACCACAAGGCCATTGTGCCCCATTCAAAGCTTGATTTGTAGATCACATTACCCTCTATAAAAGCTTCATACTGAGCTATGTCCAAATTCCTCATGGATTTTGAGTTATGGAGTGATCAAAATCAAGAGAAAACACTTTGTTCCAACACTTAGTGAAAATTTCACTAAGTCAGATTTTGCCTTACTTTTTGCCAAATGTAGGGGGATTTTTCACTTGGATTCAAAAGAGATCAAAACCAAACATGTTCAAACAGTTGTTGTATCATGTGAGGGCTTTCCAAAATGGTCAAGAACATTACCAAATTCAACTTACACCATGAGATATGACATTGGCAAGTTGCCTTGCTGAAATCTATCAAAGGCAAGGCAGAATTTGCAATTTTGCTCGATTTACCAAAATCAACCAAATTCAAAAGCTCCTATCCACTTGGACACATCTGAGGATTGAATCTAAAGGGGACAATCACTGAGCCAAGCCTCCAAAGTCCATGGAACAAGAAATAGCATGTTGAACATAGAATGGCCAAAATAGGGACAAGACTCCAAATTTGGATTGAAGCATTCAATGGAAGCATCAAGGTGGCATGAACTGAGCCATTATCATCTGAAATCAGTTAAGACTTATCCAAGACCAAGGGAACCAAAGCTCTGTGCCCTAACCTCTAGTCAATGGCTAGAGGAGACTTGGATTTTCATTTGCCAACATTGACCAAACCTACTCAGCAGTTGCCATTCACTATTCCTTGCAAAACAAACTTGCTCTACTATAAATAGAGCTCAATTGTGTTCAGTTTAAGTACACCAAAGGCCTACAACACTTGCCTTTCTCAAAATCTCTTTCTCTTGGCAAAAATGCCTTTCTTAGCAAGGTAGCTATCGGGTTTTGAGCTAGAGGGAAATTCCACTCAAACCAATCACTCGCACACCTCATATACATCACATATGAGCTGATCAAACACTTAAACAACAACTGGAACATTGATTTCTCAGAATCACCAGTCAATTGCTCAAGGTTTTAACCAAAGTGCAGTTGAGATGCCATAAAGTGATCCAGCCAATTTCCATCAAGTCCAAGCATTCAAACACACTCCATAGCACCTAGGGAAGCTGTTCAGATCATCACAACACAACTATAACACCTCCTACACAAATCACGATCACCAGCTGCAAGTGGTAAGCATGAGCTCTTCTAACTCTATGATCCATGCAATTTTTGCTGCACAATAATTTGGCCATATGTTCATAATCATGCATGGAATGTTTTCCCTCAATTAATTGCTTTGTTTGAATCGTGTATCAAAAATCCTAGCCTTCATGCAGAAATTAGGGTTCTTGATGTTTCTTCGTGATTTCATGTTTTATGTTTAATTTAAATGAAATTAAGTGTTATAGACATGATCATGAGGTTGAAACGAGTTGATTGGTATGTGGATTGCATGATATGGTTAAGTATTCAGTGAGATTGGATGGAAAACGCAAATCTGGGAAACTCAGAACACGCGCGTGTTCTTGGTGTGTTCTTGGCGCCATTTTCAGAAATTTGAATATTTGAATTTTGTGATTTTGTTTAATTGATTCAAAAATTAATTTCTCTATGAGTTTTAATGATTTTGAGTTGATTCTTTTTTTAATAATTCACAAAAATGTTAAAATATTTTATTTTATCAAAAAATCCCAAAAATATTATTTATTTTATATAATTGATATTTTTGCAAAGAATTAATATTTTAATTGTTTTTGACATTTTAAATATTTTTTCCACATTGATTTTGCAACTTTTAATGCTTTCTAATTATTTTGTAGGTCAATACTTAATTTTTGAAGCATTAATCCAAGATCACAATTTGTTTTTCCTATGTTAAACAATTTTGATCATTTTAATTGAATTTTTATTCAATTAAATACATTTTTGAAAACAAATTAGGGTTTTTGGATTAATTCAACCCTCATAAATCATTTTCAAAATTTTTGGGCCTCTATTAGAGTGTAAGACCCAACACCCTTGTACAGAAAACATGTTGGGCCTCATTCGTTGTATAAGTCCCTCTGTACATTTTCAAATAAACGGCACGATCGTCGCCTTTTCAAAATAACCTTGGGCCTACCCTCGAGTAGTAAGACCCATTTCTTTTCTTAAAACTCACTTGGGCCTCTAATAGAGTGTAAGACCCAACCCTTTTTGACCAAACCATTTTTGGGCCTCAGTGTATTGTATAAGTCCCGATACCGTAAAAAACAAACGGCGGGATCGTCGCCTTTTGAAAAACAATTTCTGGGCCTCTCCTCGAGCTATAAGACCCATTCAAAACTTTTGGGCCTCTAATAGAGTGTAAGACCCAATCCCCTTTTAACCAAAACATTTTGGGCCTCACTTATTGTATAAGTCCCTCTGCGTTAAAAGAAAACCTCGGCGCGATCGCCATTTCAAACGGAAAAATCATCTGGGCCTACCCTCGTGTTATAAGCCCCACTCTTTTTCTTTAAACCTTTTGGGCCTCTTGAGAGAGTGTAAGACCCATCCCTTTGTACAGAAAACATTTTGGGACTCAGTCACTTGTATAAGTCCCTCTGTACAAATTCAAACAGTGCGCTCACTGATAAAACCTCGGGCCTCTCCTTGAGCTGTAAGCCCCAAATCTTTCTTTTTCAAAACACTTTCTCCTTTGATCTTGAATATACTGTTGTTTTTAATCTCTCTTTGTTGAACAACTAACCAAACAACATGGAAGCTCTACAACCGAGTAAGTGGTTACTGCTTTCATTTACCGCTTTCATATACATATAACTGTACTGTGGGGCTGTTTCACTGTAAGTCTTCTTTCATAAACTCATATCAACTGTGTAATAATAGTATAGATATTTAGAGTTTCCCCGGCAACTACGTCTAGTATTAAGCCCGTTGATCACTCTTAGAAATAGTCTAAACTAGATCCCCATAGGATTACCAGACACAGTCTTCCCTCCTCTTGGGGTTAAACAATATGGAGACACGAAAGGCAGCATTCTCTGTGAACCCTTTCATAGACTGTCACTCATAGAAGTTGTCAAAGAAACTCTATTCCCCAGAGATGATCTTTTCTCCGTGAATGGCATCTCGTCTGTTTCTTCCAAATTCTCGAAATTTCCTGGCTTGATCTATTCTCGGTGAATGGCATGTCTTGAACTTCTCGGGGTTTGGGGACCCACAGGCTTCTTAAAAGCATTTGTCAAGAAACTCTACTCCCCAGAGATGATCTTTTCTCCGTGAATGGCATCTCTTGAGTTTCTTCCAAATTCTCGAACTTTCCTGACTTGATCTATTCCTTGTGGATAGCTTGCCTTGAATTTCTCGGGGTTTGGGGACCCATCGGCTTCTTAAAAGCAATCGGCCTCCTCTTGGGCATCGTACAAGGACCCGCAGGCTTCCTAAAAAGCAACCGTGCCTCCTCTTGGGCTTAGTACAAGGACCGTACGGCTTCTTAGAAGTATTCACTGCCTCCTCTTAGGCTTCGTATAATGATCTCTTCCTCCGGGAATGATAGCCTTCTCTTGGGCTTCATACAAGGACCGATCGGCTTCTTAAAAGTTTCCAGCCTCCTCTTGGGCTTCGTACAAATTGTCCTGACGACCTCCTGGAGGTATAGGAACAGAACTTAGTCAGCTTCATAGAGCAGTCCTTTCAAAGAGTCTACTACTGTTTCTCAAAGCATAGTACAAAAGATAAAACTCTAGACACGGACAGTCTAGTCTCCTTGAGTCTCAAAGACATTCTCAACTGACCCCTTCAAGAATAGGAAGGAACCCCGTAGACTCGGACAATCTCAATACCCTTCGGATTTCCCACTTCCTTAAAGAACAGGAATAACCCGGATCCTTGAATCAAATCCATGAGTATAGTGTTGCTCATATAAGAACTGATTTTCTCTTTAAATCGGCATACTGGACCTGTCACTCAACTAAAATAGTAACCATAGCCTCCTCTTAGGCTTTATATAATGATCCTTCTCCATTGAAGTTAGCCTCTCTCTCGGGCTTTGTACGAGACACATAAGAGACTCCCTCGTTGAGTCAATCACCTCTTTCGTCTCCATCTCGGGCTTTATACGAGATACAAAAAGGTTCTTATTGAACCAAACAAATTTTAGCCTCCATCTCGGGCTTCGTACGAGATACAAAAACTCTCTTGTTGAGTCAATTAGCCTCCATCTCGGGCTTTATACGAGATACAAAAAGATTCCCTCGTTGAGTAAAAAATTTTAGCCTCTCTCTCGGGCTTTGTACGAGACACATATTAGCCTCCTCTTAGGCTTTATATAAGAAAACCACTGGTTGATCCAATCAACCTTTTAGCATCAAAGCCGTGCCTCGTTCACAGCATACAAACATCAACAACTCCTTCCCTTTCATCTAATTGCTGTAAGCGGCAAGCCTTTGGATCATCTACATCCATGCCACTGTCCCTCTTTTAGCATGAGAAATTCCTAAGGAAAGATGGCATTACTCTACACTGAGTTAAAGTCTTCTCCTTCAGGTTAAAATCCCTTTAAAGGAAATTATGGCATTGCTGGATTCACAAATCCCGGTTAAAGTAATTCTCCTTTATAAACATTTGTCATAGACAAACCCCTCTTTAGAGATGACAAATTCTCTCTAAAGTCAACACCTTTAGCTTCACATCTTGGGCTTTGAACAAGATACAAACCACCTTTCGCTTCACGTCTTGGGCTTTGAACAAGACACCAAAATACCATTTCCTCCCATAGAATAGGAGGAACTACGAACGCTCTGATTTCCCTGTTTCGGTAAACGGGAATACGTAGGCATAAGATTGAAAGAAAAATCTTAGCGAGCACACTAAACAAAAACCCAAAATCCCATACTCTCATGTATCTATCAAAAGCATCAGTCCTAACATCCAAATCCTCGTCCCCCGCTATAAAATCCTAGAAAGAGAAAAGAAAACCGTATTGGCGAAAATACAAATAACCAGTACAAAGGCCCCCCCACATTGATAGCATTCGTAACCTAACAGACCGCTGTTTAAACTCAGTATGCAAAGCAGGGTTAATTGGAGACATCTATTTCCCTTCCTTCATCAGCTTTAATAGGATAAAAAATGAATCGACCTGTAGTAAGCTCAACCGTAGAGAGCGACCAGCGCTTAAGAACTGCGTCCAAAATCGCTCGCTACAGAAAAATGGCGCCCACCGTGGGGCCGTTCAAAGTTAGATCTAGGCACGGTCATCCCCATTTTTCACAGAAAAATGGCGCCCACCGTGGGGCCGGGTCATTTTCCTTTTTCTCTTCACTTGTGTGAATACCACAGATTGGGGCTTCCGCCATGGAACCCATTTTCTGTCAGGAACTTAGGATTCATAGCTTTAAAGGTCTAGGATGTTTAGGACAAATATATATACTGCTTTTCCTAATTGCTATACATGTTTATTTTTCTGCTAATGGGAATGCGTGTGATGCCGCATGTGGAAATATTGAGTATACACTTAAGATAAGTGATGGCGACAAGGTCGACCATCAACCTCAGTGGAGGCTAACCAATCCAACCCATTCTCTCACCTAGACAATGGGCCGATTGTTAAGTCTGAGAAGCTGAGGAGCCAAACCCTTTCGTAGTGCGGAAACTATCGGGAATAGTTGTTACGCGATACTACCCTCATTTGAGGCTCGTGATCTATTCTCAGTGAATGGCACTTACTCTAAGATTGCTCTACAACTCGCTGGCAATCCGCTTGTTGTTTTGCTTTCCTGGGAGGAGCTGATGATAATGAGTACAGGTATAAAAATAACCCTAGTATAAACCTTTGGGGATGGGTAGAGCCTTGACTTCATGACAACGACCCTTTGAACCCATGTTTTTTCTATGTTTTTGTGTGCTGCATTCATGCATTCATCTAAAAAAACATTAAAACATTCAAAAAATTTCTCTTCTAGTCTCTCTATTTTTCAAATTAAACTAAGACTGTGATTGCAAATATCAGAGAAAAGGATTGTGCTAATGGATTTTGGTAGAAGAAGAACCCATAGTTACAACTTCAAGGTTCCAAAGCTAGAGGATTTGAGAAGGTTTGGCGAGAATGATCACTAACCCTGAGGCTTTCAGAGCCAAGCACGGAGGTCTGCTACCACTATTAAGAGTCCATGTGATCGAGGGAATCATGGACGCGCTCATTCAGTTTTACGATCCGGTTTATCATTGTTTCACATTCTCGGATTACCAGCTCGCACCAACGCTGGAGGAGTATTCTCACCTGATTAATCTACACATCATTGATCGAGCTCCATTTTCTGGACTGGAAGAAATTCCAAAGAATCAGACCATTGCAAGAGCAATTCATTTGGACGAGTCTGAGATCAGGACTCACATGACCGCTAAGGGTGGCATCCAAGGTTTGCCAGCCCAGTTCTTGACAAAGAAAGCCCTGTATTTTGCCAGTATAGGAAACGTGACTGCTTTTGAAAGCGTCTTTGTCTTGCTCACCTACGGGTTATTTTTGTTTCCCAACATTAATAATTTCGTCGATATCAACTCCATTAAGATTTTTCTCATTGGAAACCCTGTACCGACTTTGCTCGCAAATGCATATCATTCTGTACACTTAGGAAATTTGTACAATGGAGGGGAGATCACATGCTGTGTACCTCTGCTTTACAAATGGTTTATCTCTCACTTGCCCAAGTCTGCTGCTTTTTGGGATTGTAAGAGTGCCTTACGTTGGTCGCAGAAGATCATGTCTCTTACCAACTCTGATATAGATTAGTGTAATAGGATCTATGATGGAATCAGAATCATCGATCATTGTGGAAAATTCTCCAACATACCCCTTATAGGAACTAAAGGAGGAATCAACTACCATCCAGTTCTCGTTCATCGTCAATTTGGATACCCGATGAGACACGTCCCACGGGGTGTTCATCTGGAAGGTCTTTTCTTCAAAGAAGGAGAAAGCGACAGAGCACTAAAGATGGAAATAGTGCATGCTTGGAAGCATGTTCATAAGAAAGGACGAGAGTCTCTGGGAAAACCAGACTGTGTCTCGGTGGAGCTTTACCTCCACTGGGTACAAACTAGAGCTCTCAAGCTAAAGATGCCTTATCCTCGTTACAGAATTCTTCCGCCGAGGGAATCTGTCATGTACTTCATGACGGAAACTGAAAAGCTTCAGGTTACTCTCAACAAAGTTCAAAAGGAGAGAAGGTCTTGGAAGAACAAGTACCGCACCCTCGACGTAGAGTGCATCAAAATACAGCAATTACTGAAAGAGAAAGATGCTCTGATTGAAATTTTGGAGCAACATGCTGTAGAGAATCAAGATGACCAAAGGAATTTGCTCACTCCTTTCACCTGGAAAAGGAATGACAACCCGACAACGGCCCAAGAGCCCTGGTCAAAGAAAAGGAAGATACCAGAATCAGCACCCGATTTCTCTCCAGAGAGGACTCGGGACCCATTAGTTTAGGTTTCTGTTTCTGCACTTTGTAATCTACTGTATTTTCGTTTCCGCAATCCTTTGAATTTCAATAAAAAGGGGTTTCCCCACTGTTTGATATTTGCAATCTAATTGTCGAAGTTTATTTTGATTAAACAAAAAAAAACAATTAATCATTGCATTCATCATTCTCACATCGCGTATTCTTCTTACCTACGAATCTCACGTTTGTGTCTCGGTTCTAGAGTCAAACTGTCTCATTCGTATAATACTCAGGCCAATCGTCAGAAAAAGATGGATGATCTTGAAGAAGAAAACAGAGAGTTGAAAGAAGAGATCGACGCTCTGAGAGAGGATATGAGAAAGCTTCGTAACGACATGCAAGCCATGGCAGAAGCTCAGCTACAAAGAACTGTGATCTCAGAGATCACCCCGACGCCCATCATGGAGAAGTATGATCCTAGGTATCAAATGCCGAAAGATCGCCCTTGGGGCATGCCTGTTAACTATATCCCGGAAGGATATGTTCCGCCGATCACTGAAGATCAGGGAATCACAACAGAAGCCGCTGGGCCTGAAGGTTACAAACTTCGGGAAAGCGAAGATGCCAGGTGCATACTGAAGACTCCTGAAGGTTACAAACTTCGGGAAACGCCAAGATTTACTGCCGTAGTCACGGTACCACCCCCTGTGGTGCACACTGTCCCGAAAGGACAGGTTCCACAGACACCTTCTGGTAGGAAGGAAACTATGTTTGACCGAATGGAGGAATTCCAGGAGCAGTTCTTGGAAATGCAGAAGGAACTGCAGGCCATTCGCGGTCAGGATTTATTTGGAAAGGACGCCGCAGACCTCTGCTTGGTCCCTAATGTGAAAGTTCCGCACAAGTTCCAAGTGCCCGACTTTGAAAAATACAAGGGTAACTCTTGCCCTCAAAGCCATCTGGTGATGTACGCTCGGCGGATGTCAGCTCAGCCGGAGAATCAGGACCTACTGATTCACTACTTTCAGGATAGTTTAACCGGTGCCGCATTAAAATGGTACACGGGTTTAAACCGTGCCACGATCAGCACATTCAGAGATCTTGGCACTGCCTTCGTCCAACAATACAAATACAATTTGGACATGGCACCCGCCAGAGATCAACTCAGATCGATGTCGCAAAAGGACAAGGAAACCTTTAAGGAGTATGCTCAAAGATGGCGTGAAATTGCCGCTCAAATTTGTCCACCTCTTGAGGAAAAAGAGATGACAAAGATCTTCTTAAATACCTTAAGCTCATTTTACTATGACCGAATGGTTGCCAGTGCGCCCAGTGATTTCACCGAAATGGTTGGCATGGGCGTACGTCTTGAGGAAGCCGTCCGAGAAGGACGTTTGGTAAAAGACGCTGGATCGGCGAGCGGTACTAAAAAATACGGTAGTGCTCTCACTAGGAAAAAAGAGCAAGATATTGGGAATATCTCTCTCGAAAATCAAAGACAAAGTTATCAACCGGTAGCAGCTGTGACTCCTGCTATCAATCCTGCGTCTATTCCTACGTATCAACCTCAGGTTGCGCAAAGCCAACCTAATCAGCAAAGGACACAACAGCCTCTTCAGCAGGCTCGTCCTCCATACAACAACAACCGTACAACACGGCTACCAGGGTTTGATCCTATACCCGTGTCATACGCAGAGCTGTTTCCATTACTGCTAGCCAAGGGGCACATTCAGACTAAGTCCCCTCTTACAGTACCGGAAAATCCGCCTTTTTGGTTTAAGGTGGATCAAACTTGCCCTTATCATCAAGGAGGATCAGGGCATAACATAGAGACTTATCTCAATTTCAAGTCCGACGTGCAAAAACTTGTTAGGAGCGGGGTCTTATCCTTCAAGGATACAAATCCTAATGTTCTCACGAACCCGCTGCCTCAACACGAGAAGGCTGCAGTCAATTTGATAGAAGGAGAGACTAACGATGTCTATCAAATTCACGATGTACTCTTGTTGAAAACCAATCTGGTCAAGATGCATTGTAGACAGAGTGGATATGGCCATGTGCCACCTCATAATTATCACCAGTGTGATGTCTGCTCTAAAAACAACTAAGGATGTTCGGTAGTGTAATCAGCTCTACAGGAACAGATGGATCTCGGATGGATCCAGGAGCACCGAGTTCGTGGAGTTAACATGGTCTACACGAATTCTAACGTCATTAAGAACCACGACATCCGTGCAATGAATGTCAACTTGGTGGCAATACATTCAAGGCAAAGCCAGTATCATAATCTGCCGCGGCACGATTACAGTTCTTGTCTGACTTGCTCGGTAAACAAACAGGGATGCTCTTTCATACAGGAGGCCCTCCAGCGTCAGATGGATCTTGGATGGATCCAAGACTACCATGATAGGAACTCCTATCAAATCAACATGGTTCAGATCTTCGATATTCGCGTGATGAATACCGACCTGGTAGAGTTACATGCTGAGCAGGTCCGACTCGGATTCTTAATATCACACGACTATCAAAGCTGTAAGGCGGGTTGCGAAAATAATCGAGGTTGTACCCTTGTCCAGGAGGCACTTCAGCACTTGTTAAATCACTGGTGGATGCCAATTTATATGGATGAAGATACTCAGCAAATTAGTATCAGTAACAAAAATCCTACTCGGCGTCAGAGTCAGGATGTCTGAGCTGTGGAAGCTAACCTAGTGAGGTTACATTGTATTCAAAGTGGGCGTGGCCAGGTGCCACCAAACAATTATGACCGTTGTAGCGTCTGTTCGGAAAGTAACCAAGGGTGTTACCTTGTGAGAGCAGCTCTCCAGGGTCAGGTGGATCGTGGAGAAATTCGTCCATATCCGGGTTCTGGACCCATCAACTGGACGCCGAACTACCTTGCCGAGCAAGTTGAGGATGTTGTCACGATCTCTGGTCATCACATGACCAGGGATGTTTTTACCATTATCCCTCTACTTGACGAATCTAAAGTTCCCAACCGAGAACGGATCGAGATTAATTATGATGGTCAGAAAAATCAGAAGGTTCCCATAGTCATCTATCTACCAGGACCACTACCGTATGAATCAGCTAAGGCTATCCCTTACAAATACGGTGCAACGATAATTGAAAATGGAAAGGAAATTCCATTACCCTCCATCGTGAATATTGCAGACATCAGTCGTGTAACACGGAGTGGTAGAATCTTCAACCGAGGGGTTGGGGAACCTAACAAAGAAAAGGAACCTCACACAGAAGTTCCTGATCCACCAGTCGGTCAATCCAGTAATCCCGACCTTTCGAAAAACGATGATGAGATGCTGAAGCTCATCCAAAGGAGTGTTGTTGATCAGCTGTTACAAACTCCTTCAAAGATCTCGGTATTATCACTGTTACTCAGTTCAGAAGCACACAGGGAGGCTCTACAGAAAGTCTTAGAGCAAGCCTTTGTGGAACAGGATGTAACAATCACACAGTTCGATAGCATTGTCTCTAACATCACTTCCTGCAATAATTTGGGATTTAGTGATGAGGAATTACCCGAAGAGGGTCGCCGTCATAACATGGCGCTCAATATCACAGTTAACTGCCAGAACGATGCTTTAGCCAGCGTGCTGGTAGACACAGGGTCAGCCCTGAATGTTATGCCGAAGTCCACTTTGATGCAATTATCATTCAAAGGCCCTCCGATGAGAATCAGCGAGGTCGTCGTCAAAGCGTTCGACGGATCCAGAAAAACAGTTATCGGCGAAGTTGATCTTCCCATAACTATCGGTCCTCACACTTTCCAAGTCACTTTCCAGGTCATGGATATCCGGGAAACGTACAGTTGTTTATTAGGAAGACCTTGGATACATCAGGCTGGATCGGTTACTTCCACCCTCCACCAAAAGCTAAAGTTCGTCAAGAACGATCAATTTGTCACAGTCTGTGGAGAGCAGGCCTTGCTTGTGAGTAACTTGTCGTCATCTGCTGGCATAGAACTCGAGGAGGTTATTGGAACTTAGTTCCAAGCACTGTCAGTGAGCAAGGACAATCAGTTCAAAGGAGGAACCTCGATTTCCTCATACAAAGATGCTATCAAAGCAGTCGAGAGTATCGATACAACAGGATGGGGACAGCTTGTCATTCCTATTGACAATAAAACAAAGAAGGGTCTTGGTTTTTCTGCAACCTGTACCTGGACAGCTGCCAACGATGAAGGTCTTCATCCCCTTCAAAACTTCTTCCACAGTGGAGGTTTCCTCCACCCAGTGTCTCAGGCAGTACATGCTATCAATGAGGAAGATCCCTCTGACACAGAGGAAGAGTGGAAGTCCTACCTTAATGAGGACAATTATATGTCTCAGGAAGAGGTTATATGTCTCAGGAAGAGGTGCCTACGCCATTTTTCTTTCCCGCACAGAGTCCGAGATTTATACCACGGTTAGAAGTTGAAATGATATATGGAGATTGTGATCCGGAAGGATGCCGTGCTCCGCCAAATTCATTAGAGGAAGACACTCTGATGAAAGACAACTTTGACCACAATTACTATGGCCCAATGGATGGTCTGCCAATGTGGCAGCCCTACCCAGGAAACTTGGGGCCGGAAAGTCAGCCGAACAATGAAAATCAGCTGACCGTCATTGAACAGAATACCTGTGTCCCCACCATGTCATGGGATCAACACTCAGGTCATTCAGAAACTACTCAACATGAAGATGAATTTGCAACATTTGCAGGACTTGAATTCATCAACTATGCTTTTCCTGAGGTAACGTCATCGAGAGAGATGACTCCTCTAGTTCGAAAGAAGTGTGGGACACCCTGGGACAACCAAGTGGAAAATACGACTATATGGTCAAGTACACTGCTCCCGAAAGCTCTCGTATCAGGTTCGAAGACATCCAGCCTACTGGATGGGGAGATACAGCTGAGAGCATAACTGCTCTGCAAAATGCAACTGAGGAATTCTCCTACGACAATTCTGCCTGGGAGACAGATTCCAATGATCCCGCTCCACCAGAAATCAGCGTTATTTCTGAAGACAAATTAAGGAAGGTGCCAGACTTTGTGATTCACCAAGGAGTTCGCCGCCAATGGGTTGCCGTCGAGGTTCGAAAGGTCGTTCGTCTGTCAAAGTAATTGTCGTCTTTTAACCTTTCACCCCGCCCAGGTGAAACGAATGTTTTTATAGGGCTCGCTTTCTGTAAATTTCCTCTTCGCTTTGCCCAAAGCGACAGAGTTTTGTTTTATAGGGCTGTAGTTTCAAGGATCGACTTGTTCATTAATAAAATAACGTCGTTCTGTAATTTCCGCAGTAATTGTTGTTTTCTCTCTTTGCTTTCTCAGAAAATGGTAATCCTAAAAAACAATTAAAAAAAAAAAAATAAGCAGTAAAATAAATACACTGCACACGCTTGCATTTTCTCTATCTCTTCTAAACACGAATCATCACGTCATGCAGATTGCTTGTTTTAAACCCCGTTGAAACATACGATCCGATGCCTTCTCCCAACTTTGAGTTCCCGGTATTCGAGGCTGAAGAAGAAAATGACAGCGAAATTGCAGAAGAGATCTCCCGACTACTCAGACAAGAGGAAAGGTCCATTGAACCTCACAAAGAGCCGATGGAAACGGTAAACTTGGGTTCAGAAAAAGAGAGAAAAGAAATCAGGATTGGGGCACTGCTCAGTCCAACTGCCAGAAAGGGTTTGATAAAGCTTCTCAGAGAATTTCCCAATGTATTCGCTTGGTCCTATCAGGATATGCCAGGGTTGGATACCAGCATCGTGGAACATCACTTACCATTGAGATCGGAATGTCCGCTTGTAAAGCAGAGGTTGAGACGGACTCACCCGGACATGGCCATCAAAATCAAAGAGGAAGTACAGAAACAAATTGACGCGGGTTTCCTCGCCACATCAGAATATCCTCAATGGTTAGCCAACATCGTACCCGTTCCCAAAAAGGACAGAAAAGTCAGAATGTGTGTTGATTACAAGGATCTGAATAAGGCTAGTGCAAAGGATGACTTTCCTTTACCACACATTGACCTGCTGGTAGACAGTACAACAAAATTTAAAGTGTTCTCCTTCATGGATGGATTCTCGGGCTATAACCAGATCAAAATGGCGCCGAAAGACATGGAGAAAACTTCGTTCATCACCCCATGGGGCACCTTTTGTTACAAGGTAATTCCGTTCGGTTTGAAAAACGCCGGGGCAACCTATCAAAGGGCCATGACTACTCTGTTTCATGACATGATACACAAAGAAATCGAGGTATATGTCGATGATATGATTGCAAAATCAAAAACAGAGAATGAGCACGTTGAACATCTGTCAAAATTGTTCGAACGTTTAAGAAAGTTCAAGCTCTGCTTGAATCCCAACAAGTGCACCTTCGGTGTCCGTTCAGGGAAACTACTAGGGTTCATCGTCAGCCAGAAAGGAATTGAGGTTGATCCTGACAAGGTCAAGGCCATTCAAGAAATGCCTTCTCCGAAAACTGAAAAACAAGTCAGAGAATTCCTGGGACGTTTGAACTACATCTCCAGATTCATATTCCTTATGACCGCCACGTGTGCGTCGATTTTCAAATTACTCAAAAAGAACCAGGATTGCGTTTGGACAGAAGATTTTCAAACCGCCTTCGACAGTATCAAGGAATATCTGTTAAATCCTCTGATTCTATCGCCTCAAGTGGAAGGAAGACCACTGATCATTTACCTCACAGTCCTAGAGGACTCAATGGGATGTGTACTTGGCCAACAAGACGAAACCAAACGGAAAGAGTCTGCCATTTACTATCTAAGCAAGAAATTCACCGACTGTGAAACTCGGTACACGATGCTTGAGAAAACTTGTTGCGCTTTGGCTTGGGCAGCCAAACGTCTTCGCCAATACATGATTTGTCATACTACTTGGTTAATCTCAGAAATGGATCCAATCAAGTACGTATTTGAAAAACCTGCTCTCACGGGAAGAATTGCCCGTTGGCAGATGCTGTTATCAGAATATGACATAGAGTACCACGCTCAGAAAGCCGTTAAGGGAAGTATTTTAGCTGATCATTTGGCTCATCAACCGATTGACGATCAAGAATCAATCGGGTTTGACTTCCCAGACGAAGATGTCATGTATCTAAAAATGAAAGATTGCGATGAACCGTTACCCAGTGAAGGGCCAGAACCAGGTTCCCAATGGGGACTTATCTTTGACGAAGCAGTTAATCATTACGGAAACAGAATTGGGGCAATCATTGTTACCCCTCAGGGTACCCACATTCATTTCACCGCCAGACTTATGTTCGAATGTACGAACAACGAGGCCGAATACGAAGCTTGTATCATGGGTCTCGAAGAAGCAATTGATTTAAGGATCAAAAACTTGGACGTATATGGCGACTCAGCCTTGGTTATCAATCAGATAAAAGGATATTGGAACACATACCAATCAGGATTGATCCCTTACAAAGACTATGCAAGAAGGTTGCTACCTTTCTTCAACAGAGTTGAGTTTCATCATATCCCTCATGAGGAGAATCACATGGCTGATGCATTAGCCACTCTCTCTTCCATGATTAGTGTAGGTCAATGGAATGACATACCTAAGATCGAAATAATGCGCCTTGAAAGGCCCGCTTACGTCTTTGCAATTGAAGCAGTCATAGACGACAAACCTTGGTATCACGATATCAAATGCTTCCTTCAGAAACACGAGTACCCACCTAGGGCATCCAGAAAAGACAGAAAAACCCTCAGAAGATTGGCTAGAAACTTCTTCCTGAGCGGTGACACTCTCTATAAGAGAAATTTTGACACGGTCTTGCTCCGATGCGTAGACAGACCAGAAGCAGAAATGCTGATGAAAGAAATTCATGAAGGATCCTTTGGCACTCATGCCAACGGACACACAATGGCGAGAGAAATTTTAAGAGCAGGGTATTACTGGTTGACCATGGAATCCGACTGCTACAAGTACATGAGGAGGTGTCACAAGTGTCAGATATACTCCGACAAAATTCATGTACCGCCATCACATCTCAAAGTTCTCTCTTCCCCATGGCCATTTTCCATATGGGGAATCGACATGATTGGCATGATTGTGCCTAAGGCTTCAAACGGACATCGGTTCATCCTAGTAGCCATTGATTACTTCACCAAGTGGGTCGAAGCAGCGTCATTCGCTAATGTAACCCGACAAGTGGTGGTCCGATTTATCAAAAACAATATCATCTGCTGTTATGGTGTTCCAAGCCAGATCATTACTGATAATGGATCTAACTTGAACAACAAGATGATGAAAGAGTTGTGCGCAGAGTTCAAGATTGAACACCATAACTCATCTCCCTACCGACCCAAGATGAACGGAGCGGTAGAAGCGGCCAATAAGAACATCAAGAAGATCGTTCAAAAGATGGTTGTAACCTACAGAGACTGGCATGAGATGCTACCCTTTGCTCTTCACGGTTATCGCACATCTGTCCGCACTTCAACAGGGGCAACCCCTTTCTCTCTAGTATATGGCATGGAAGCAGTGCTCCCCATGGAAGTAGAGATCCCGTCAATCCGAATATTGATGGAAGCTAAGCTCACCGAAGCTGAATGGTGTCAAAGTCGACACGACGAACTGAATCTGATCGAGGAGAAGCGAATCACGACACTATGCCATGGTCAATTATATCAACAGATAATGAAGAGGGCGTTCGACAAAAAGGTCCGACCCCGCATCTTTAGGAAAGAAGACCTCGTGCTCAAGAAGATACAATCGTTTCTCACTGACCCTCGGGGAAAATGGACCCCAAATTACGATGGCCCCTATGTGGTCACGAAAGCTTTCTCAGGCGGCGCCTTGAGACTTGCAACCATCGACGGAGAGGAATTTGCCTACCCCACGAATGTTGATGTAGTCAAGAAATACTTCGCCTAAAAAAAAAAAAAAGTCTCGGTGGATTGAAAACCCGAAAGGGCGGTCCAGGCAAAAATTAGAGACATAAAAAAAATCATCCCGATGGATTGGAAACATCAAAGTACAATCCAGGAAAAAATTGGGGATAATGGCAAGTAACTATGTTCAACAGAGGCAAGTCCCTCAGCAGCAGTTACACCATCCATCGGAGGAAAACTCCAGTCAAGGTCATCTTCGACAGAAGCTCAGGATGCCCCGAATTCAAAGTTGGTAGAAGGATAGTGGTCGTTATGTTTCAACGTAGCCCTTTTCCCTGTAAATTACCATTTTCTAACTTTGTATATACTCTTTGGGATCACGCGTTTGGCTGATCTCCATCTTATCAATAAAATTTGAGCCCTTGTGCTTTTGTTTGTAATTCATTTGTTTTAGCTTTATAGAATGACATTTTAACATGATCAGCGAATCTTGAAATAAAACAAAAATGAATTTACTTGTTAAAACTTTTTCTGCTTTTAAAATAAAGACGACAATTTCTTTTGACTGTTGAACATCAGAAGAACATCGGTCGCTTCTCCAGAAGTAAGCAAGCTTCAAAGTGCAGAATTAAAGTACTCATTCTAACCCAGTACGCCTGAATGAAGGGATCAACTGTGTCAGAGACCTTGTTTCGTCTGACACGCCTCGACCGAGTTCTTATCTCCTAAGCCCGATCAACGGTATTCCCAACAGGGACTATCTCTCCTAAGCAAGGTGGAATTGCTATTCTGAACCAACGGTACTTCGTCACCCCGCGATGGCCGAGTATCCAGTCGTGTTCACCTGTCAGTTTGTATGTCGCATTAGTTTTGTCAGCATAAACATACATACATCACGCATTATTGAGTTACATTCACATTTCATATTGCATCACTATCACTCTAGTCGGTCTTGTCCCCTAGTGATAAAAGTCCTCTCAATTGAGTTGTCAACCCTTTCCTCGTCAGGAAGTGTTACGTCTGAACAATCTCTCTCCTCCAGTTTTATTTCTGGATGGAAGTTGGGTCCTCGACCACTTTGATAACTTGAACCTCTGAAAGACCAGAGAGCCCTCAGTTAACATCACTCTTCGCCATTGAAGATGATATCCTTGTTTTCCTGGATTAAAGAAAATCCCGAGAGAAAGCCTCCTAAATCGAAGATTCGGCAGTACGGCAGTTTTTCTCCGAAAAACCCACTGATGAAAAGGTCATCGGCACCTCAAAATTGGATCACATCATATGGCGTTTCTCCGGGAAGATCCTGAGAAAAGTATGATGCAATATCCCCAAGCGTGAAAGCAGTCTCTCAAGAGACTCACTTTCCCCATATAGAGTCGGCAAATGGCATCTCCAACAGAGAAGTTTGTACACCTCTACAACTCAGACGACTGGGTTCCCCAGCAAGTCTGACATCAAAACTTTTTCCACTCAAATGGCATCTCCCCAGGAAAATTCGGCGAGAAGTTTGAGGAAAACCGCTACGAGTAGCGTCCCTTGTCAGTAAAGTTTATTGACAAAAGAAACTAAGACCAGTTCCTTGGTAGGAAACCAGGATCGAGGGGGAGTTTACATCAGAAACTAAGACCAGTTCCTTGGTAGGAAAACAGGATCGAGGGGAAGTTTATTTTAGAAACTGAGACCAGGTCCGTGGCTGAAGACTAGGATCGAGGGGAAGTTTACCTTTTCTAAGCATCATTGCTTAGCTAAAGAAGATGAATGCGTAAGCTACCATTCATAACCACCATCAAAATTTCGGGTATTCCGATATTTAATCCTCTTGCACCCCGAATGCCCGAATACCTTCGTCATTCACACCTTCGTGTCCAAGAAGATTAAATAGGGGCATCTGTCATACCCCAAATTTTGACCACTAAGATTTCCCATCATTGTGCAAATCATCATCACAATATGGAGGAACCATCATACTTCATCAGTCTCCCCAAAGATGGGTGAGCCTTCACTACAATCAAAATTAGGGTTTCAAGCCCTCTCTGAGTGCTTAGACCAAGGATCAATCCAGGAATGACATGATATTCAACTTGTCTAACCTCTAAAATATCCACAAGGGATCAAGAGGACTCCCACTTTAAGGATTAAGCACAAGGCTGCTCCCTTCCAGGTGGATTAAGTCTCAAGATCGACAGTGTTACCAAATTAGGGTTTTGGTCGACCAGGGCCTCCAGATGGAAAATTTTCATATGGGCACAAGCCAATGATCCAAAACATAACCTAATATACTCCATGGAACCTCATGGACCCAATCATCAAGTCAATTTTGTCTCAGGGGATGCATTCATCAAAAATCAGGAATTAGGGTTTCTTGACCTAATTCACCCCTAAGTTGACTTTTAGGGCAAATTATGAACCAAGACCTCAAGACATGATTTGAGGGTCTCTAACATACTAAATTGATCCATTTGCAACAATGGATTAATCCAAGAAGCTTGAGTAACAAGTCTCAATTTCATCTGCACCACAATTAGGGTTTTAAGAGGAAAGTCAACTGTAACTTTGACTTTTGACCAGGACATGCTCCCAAGCCCTAGGACATGCCTCAATATACCCTATGACACCCATGGAACATGTCCATCAAGTTTGATTTAGGTCAAGGACATGATTTCCTGAAGAATTGCATAGTTTGGAATTCATCTGATAAAAAGTCAACTGTGCACAAAAGTCAACTTTGACTTTTTGAGATTTTTCACTAAAATGGATTTTTAGCCCTAAAATGATGTTAATGTATGATTTGAATCATCATTCATCAAGAAAAATCAAGAAAAGTGGGATAACTTGAAAAAGGGGTAACCATAAAACTTAGAAATTTTTCTAAGTCATGAAAAAGTGCCACTAATGCACCAACTTTGGAGGACCATAACTCCTAAACCACAAGGCCATTGTGCCCTATTCAAAGCTTGATTTGTAGATCACATTACCCTCTACAAAAGCTTCATACTGACTTATGTCCAAATTCTCATGGATTTTGAGTTATGGAGTGATCAAAATCAAGAGAAAACACTTTGTTCCAACACTTAGTGAAAATTTCACTAAGTCAAATTTTGCCTTACTTTTTGCCAAATGTAGGGGGATTTTTCACTTGGATTCAAAAGAGATCAAAACCAAACATGTTCAAACAGTTGTTGTATCATGTGAGGGCTTTCCAAAATGGTCAAGAACATTACCAAATTCAACTTACACCATGAGATATGACATTGGCAAGTTGCCTTGCTGAAATCTGTCAAAGGCAAGGCAGAATTTGCAATTTTGCTCGATTTGCCAAAATCAACCAAATTCAAATGCTCCTATCCACTTGGACACATCTGAGGATTGAATCTAAAGGGGACAATCACTGAGCCAAGCCTCCAAAGTCCATGGAACAAGAAATAACATGTTGAACCTAGAATGGCCAAAATAGGGACAATACTCCAAATTTGGATTGAAGCATTCAATGGAAGCATCAAGGTGGCATGGACTGAGCCATTCTCATCTGAAATCAGTCAAGACTTATCCAAGACCAAGGGAACCAAAGCTCTATGCCCTAACCTCTAGTCAATGGCTAGAGGAGACTTGGATTTTCATTTGCCAACATTGGCCAAACCTACTCAGCAGTTGCCATTTACTATTCCTTGCAAAACAAAATTGCTCTACTATAAATAGAGCTCAATTATGTTCAGTTTAAGTACACCAAAGGCCTACAACACTTGCCTTTCTCAAAATCTCTTTCTCTTGGCAAAAATGCCTTTCTTAGCAAGGTAGCTATCGGGTTTTGAGCTAGAGGGCAATTCCACTCAAACCAATCACTCACACACCTCATATACATCACATATGAGCTGATCAAACACTTAAACAACAACTGCAACATTGATTTCTCAGAATCACCAGTCAATTGCTCAAGGTTTTAACCAAAGTGCAGTTGAGATACCATAAAGTGATCCTGCTAATTTCCATCAAGTCCAAGCATTCAAACACACTCCATATCACCTAGGGAAGCTGTTCAGATCATCACAACACAACTGTAACACCTCCTACACAAATCACGATCACCAACTGCAAGTGGTAAGCATAAGCTCTTCTAACTCTATGATCCATGCAATTTTTGCTGCACAATAATTTGGCCATATGTTCATAATCATGCATGGAATGTTTTCCCTCAATTAATTACTTTGTTTGAATCGTGTATCAAAAATCCTATCCTTCATGCAGAAATTAGGGTTCTTGAGGTTTCTTCGTGATTTCATGTTTTATGTTTAATTTAAATGAAATTAAGTGTTATAGACATGATCGTGAGGTTGAAACGAGTTGATTGGTATGTGGATTGCATGATATGGTTAAGTATTCAGTGAGATTGGATGGAAAACGCAAATCTGGGAAACTCAGAACACGCGCGTGTTCTTGGTGTGTTCTTGGCGCCATTATCAGAAATTTGAATATTTGAATTTTGTGATTTTTGTTTAATTGATTCAAAAATTAATTTCTCTCTGAGTTTTCATGATTTTGAGTTGATTCTTTTTTTAATAATTCACAAAAATGTTAAAATATTTTATTTTATCAAAAAATCCCAAAAATATTATTTATTTTATATAATTGATATTTTTACAAAGAATTAATATTTTAATTGTTTTTGACATTTTAAATATTTTTTCCACATTGATTTTGCAACTTTTAATGCTTTCTAATTATTTTGTAGGTCAATACTTAATTTTTGAAGCATTAATCCAAGATCACAATTTGTTTTTCCTATGTTAAACAATTTTGATCATTTTAATTGAATTTTTATTCAATTAAATAAATTTTTGAAAACAAATTAGGATTTTTGGATTAATTCAACCCTCATAAATCATTTTCAAAATTTTTGGGCCTCTATTAGAGTGTAAGACCCAACACCCTTGTACAGAAAACATGTTGGGCCTCATTCGTTGTATAAGTCCCTCTGTACATTTTCAAATAAACGGCACGATCGTCGCCTTTTCAAAATAACCCTGGGCCTACCCTCGAGTAGTAAGACCCATTTCTTTTCTTAAAACTCACTTGGGCCTCTAATAGAGTGTAAGACCCAATCCTTTTTGACCAAACCATTTTTGGGCCTCAGTGTATTGTATAAGTCCCGATACCGTTAAAAACAAACGGTGCGATCGTCGCCTTTTGAAAAACAATTTCTGGGCCTCTCCTCGAGCTATAAGACCCATTCAAAACTTTTGGGCCTCTAATAGAGTGTAAGACCCAATCCCCTTTTAACCAAAACATTTTGGGCCTCACTTATTGTATAAGTCCATCTGCGTTAAAAGAAAACCTCGGCGCGATCGCCATTTTAAACGAAAAAATCATCTGGGCCTACCCTCGTGTTATAAGCCCCACTCTTTTTCTTTAAACCTTTTGGGCCTCTTGAGAGAGTGTAAGACCCATCCCTTTGTACAGAAAACATTTTGGGCCTCAGTCACTTGTATAAGTCCCTCTGTACAAATTCAAACAGTGCGCTCACTGATAAAACCTTGGGCCTCTCCTTGAGTTGTAAGCCCCAAATCTTTCTTTTTCAAAACACTTTCTCCTTTGATCTTGAATATACTGTTGTTTTTAATCTCTCTTTGTTGAACAACTAACCAAACAGCATGGAAGCTCTACAACCGAGTAAGTGGTTATTGCTTTCATTTACCGCTTTCATATACATATAACTGTATTGTGGGGCTGTTTCACTATAAGTCTTGTTTCATAAACTCATATCAACTGTGTAATAATAATATAGATATTTAGAGTTTCCCCGGCAACTACGTCTAGCATTAAGCCCATTGATCACTCTTAGAAATAGTCTAAACTAGATCCCCATAGGATTACCAGACACAGTCTTCCCTCCTTTTGGGGTTAAACAATATGGAGACATGAAAGACAGCATTCTCTGTGAACCCTTTCATAGGCTGTCACTCATAGAAGTTGTCAAAGAAACTCTATTCCCCTGAGATGATCTTTTCTCCGTGAATGGCATCTCTTGAGTTTCTTCCAAATTCTCGAACTTTCCTGGCTTGATCTATTCCCGGTGAATGGCATGTCCTGAACTTCTCGGGGTTTGGGGACCCACAGGCTTCTTAAAAGCATTTGTCAAGAAACTCTACTCCCCAGAGATGATCTTTTCTCCGTGAATGGCATCTCTTGAGTTTCTTCCAAATTCTCGAACTTTCCCGACTTGATCTATTCCTTGTGGATAGCTTGCCTTGAATTTCTCGGGGTTTGGGGACCCATCGGCTTCTTAAAAGTAATCGGCCTCCTCTTGGGCATCATACAACGACCCGCAGCCTTCCTAAAAAGCAACCGTGCCTCCTCTTGGGCTTAGTACAAGGACCCTACGGCTTCTTAGAAGTATTCACCGCCTCCTCTTAGGATTCGTATAATGATCTCTTCCTCCGGGAATGATAACCTTCTCTTGGGCTTCATACAAGGACCGATCGGCTTCTTAAAAGTTTCCAGCCTCCTCTTGGGCTTCGTACAAATTGTCCCGACGACCTCTTAGAGGTATAGGAACAGAACTTAGTCAGCTTCATAGAGCAGTCCTTTCAAAGAGTCTACTACTGTTTCTCAAAGCATAGTACAAAAGATAAAACTCTAGACACGGACAATCTAGTCTCCTTGAGTCTCAAAGACATTCTCAAGTGACCCCTTCAAGAATAGGAAGGAACCCCGTAGACTCGGACAATCTCAATACCCTTCGGATTTCCCACTTCCTTAAAGAACAGGAATAACCCGGATCCTTGAATCAAATCCATGAGTACAGTGTTGCTCATATAAGAACTGATTTTCTCTTTAAATCAGCATACTGGACCTGTCACTCAACTGAAATAGTAACCATAGCCTCCTCTTAGGCTTTGTATAATGATCCTTCTCCATTGAAGTTAGCCTCTCTCTCTCGGGCTTTGTACGAGACACATAAGAGACTCCCTCGTTGAGTCAATCACCTCTTTCGCCTCCATCTCGGGCTTTATACGAGATACAAAAAGCTTCTTATTGAATCAAACAAATTTTAGCCTCCATCTCGGGCTTCGTACGAGATACAAAAACTCTCTTGTTGAGTCAATTAGCCTCCATCTCGGGCTTTATACGAGATACAAAAAGATTCCCTCGTTGAGTCAAAACTTTTAGCCTCTCTCTCGGGCTTTGTACGAGACACATATTAGCCTCCTCTTAGGCTTTATATAAGAAAACCACTGGTTGATCCAATCAACCTTTTAGCATCAAAGTTGTGCCTCGTTCACAGCATACAAACATCAACAACTCCTTCCCTTTCATCTAATTGCTGTAAGCGGCAAGCCTCTGGATCATCTACATCCATGCCACTGTCCCTCTTTTAGCATGAGAAATTCCTAAGGAAAGATGGCATTACTCTACACTGAGTTAAAGTCTTCTCCTTCAGGTTAAAATCCCTTTAAAGGAAATTATGGCATTGCCGGATTCACAAATCCCGGTTAAAGTAATTCTCCTTTATAAACATTTGTCATAGACAAACCCCTCTTTAGAGATGACAAATTCTCTCTAAAGTCAACACCTTTAGCTTCACATCTTGGGCTTTGAACAAGATACAAACCACCTTTCGCTTCACGTCTTGGGCTTTGAACAAGACACCAAAATACCATTTCCTCCCATAGAATAGGAGGAACTACGAACGCTCTGATTTCCCTGTTTCGATAAACGGGAATACGTAGGCATAAGATTGAAAGAAAAATATTAGCGAGCACACTAAACAAAAACCCAAAATCCCATACTCTCATGTATCTATCAAAAGCATCAGTCCTAACATCCAAATCCTCGTCCCCCGTTATAAAATCCTAGAAAGAGAAAAGAAAACCGTATTGGCGAAAATACAAATAACCAGTACAAAGGCCCCCCCACATTGATAGCATTCGTAACCTAACAGACCGCTGTTTAAACTCAGTATGCAAAGCAGGGTTAATTGGAGACATCTATTTCCCTTCCTTCATCAGCTTTAATAGGATAAAAAATGAATCGACCTGTAGTAAGCTCAACCGTAGAGAGCGACCAGCGCTTAAGAACTGCGTCCAAAATCGCTCGCTACAGTGACACTGGCGATCTTGAGGCTTGATCCACTTAGAAGGGAGCAGCCTTGTGCTTAATCCTTGATGTGGGAGTCCTCTTGATCCTTTGTGGATGTGTAAGAGTTTAGACAAGTTGAATATCATGTCATTCTTGGATTGATCCTTTGTCTAAGCTCAGAGAGGGCTTGAAACCCTAATTCCTATTTGTAGTGAATGCTCACCCATCTTTGGGGAGACTGATGAGGCATGAAGGTTCCTCCATATTGTGATGATGATTTGCACAATGATGGGAAATCTTAGTGGTCAAAATTTGGGGTATGACAGATGCCCATATTTAATCTTCTTGGACCCGAAGGTGTGAATGACGAAGGTATTCGGGCATTCAGGGTGAAAGAGGATTAAATATCAGAATACCCGAAATTTTGATGGTGGTTATGAATGGCACTTTGCCAGTCCATCTTCTTTTGCTAAACAAAGATGCTTAGAAATGGTAAAAACTTCCCCTCGATCCTGGTTTTCAGCCAAGGAACTGGTCTAAGTTTCTAAAATAAACTTCCCCTCGATCTTGGTTTCCTACCAAGGAACTGGTGTCAGTTTATGAAATAAACTTCCCCTCGATCCTGGTTTCCTACCAAGGAACTGGTCTCAGTTTCTGAAATAAACTTCCCCTCGATCCTAGTTTCCTACCAAGGAATTGGTCTCAGTTTCTTTTGTCAATAAACGTTCTTGACAAGGGACGCTATTCGTAGCGGTTTTCCTCAAACTTCTCGCAGAATTTTCCTGGGGAGATGCCATTTGATGGGAAAAAGTTTTGATGTCAGAATTGTTGGGGAACCCATTCGTCTGAGTTGTAGAGGTGCACACACTTCTCTGTTGGAGACGCCATTTGTCGACTCTATCGGGGAAAACGAGTCTCTTGAGAGACTGTTTCCGCTTGGGGTTTTACATCATACTTTTCTCGGGAACTTCTCAGAGAAATACCATATGGTGTGATCCAATTTTGAGGTACTGATGACCTTTTCGTCAGCGGATTTTTTGAGAAAAACTGCTGTATTGTCGAATCTTTGATTAAAAAGCTTTCTCTAGGGATTTTCCTTCATCCGGGAAAGCGAAAATATCATTTTCAATGGCGAAGAGTGACATTTGTCGAAAGTTTCTATGGTCTTTCAGAGGTTCAAGTTATCAAAGTGGTCGAGGACCAACTTCATCCTAGAAATAAACTGGAGGAGAGAGATTGATCAGATGCAACATTTCCTGACGAGGAAAGAACTGACAACTCGATTGACAAGAGGACTTTTATCACTAGGGGATAAGACCGACTAGAGTGATAGTGATGCAATATGAATGTGAATGTAAATCAATAATGCATGATGTATGTATGTATATGTTGACAAAACTGATGCGACATACAAACTAATAGATGGACACGACTGGATACTCAGCCACTGCTGGGACGAAGAAGTACCATTGGTTCAAGATAGCAATTCTGTCTTGCTTAGGAGAGATAGTCCCTGCGGGGAACACCGGTGGTCGGGCTTAGGAGATAAGAACTCGGCCGAAGATGTCAGATGGAGTACTCGCATCTTACATAACTGATCCTTCGTTCAGGCGCACTGGTTTAGAAGGAGTACTTTGATTCTGCACTTTGAGACTCGAACATCTTTGGAGACGCAATTGATGTTCTTTCGATGTTCAGCAGTCAAAAGAAATTGCCATCTTTATTTTAAAAGCAGAAAAGTTTGACAAGTAAATTCGTTTTTGTTTTATTTCAAGAATCGGTAGCCATATTAAAATGTCGTTATGTAAAGCTAAAACAAATAAGAATTGCAAACAAAAGCACAAGGGCTCAAATTTTATTGATAGGATGGAAATCAGCCAAACGCGTGATTCCATAGAGTATTTACAAAGTTTAGAAAATGGTAATTTAAGGGAAAAGGGCTACATTGAAACGTAACGACCACTATCCTTCTACCAACTTTGAATTCGGGACATCCTGAGCTTCTATCTTTGAATTCGGGACATCCTGAGCTTCTGTCGAAGATAGCCTTGACTGGAGTTTTCTTTCGATGGATGGTGTAACTGCTGCTGAGGGATTTGCCCCTGTTAGACGTAGTTACTTGCCATTATCCCTAACTTTTTCCTGGATTGTACTTTGAGATTTCCAATCCATCGGGATGATTTTTTTTATTATGTCTCTAATTTTTGCCTGGACCGCCCTTTCGGGTTTTCAATCCACCAAGACATTTTTTTTAGTTTAGGCGAAGTATTTCTTGACTACGTCAACATTCGTGGGGTAGGCAAATTCCTCTCCATCCATGGTTGCAAGTCTCATGGCGCCGCCTGAGAAGGGTTTCTTGACCACATAGGGGCCGTCATAATTCGGAGTCCATTTGCCCCGGGAATCAGTGAGAAAATATTGTATCTTCTTGAGCACAAGGTCTCATTTCCTGAAGACGCGAGGTCGAACCCTTTTGTCGAACGCCTTCTTCATTCTTTGCTGATACAACTGATCGTGGCATAGTGCTGTGATTCGCTTCTCTTCGATCAATTTTAATTCATCGTGTCGACTTTGACACCATTCAGCTTCTGTAAGCTTAGCTTCAATCAATACCTGGATTGATGGGGTCTCTACTTCGATGGGGAGCACTGCTTCCATGGCATATACTAGAGAGAAAGGGGTTGCCCCTGTTGAAGTGTGGACAGATGTTCGATAACCGTGAAGAGCAAAGGGTAGCATCTCGTGCCAGTCTTTGTAGGTTACAACCATCTTCTGAACAATCTTCTTGATGTTCTTGTTAGCCACTTCTACCGCTCCGTTCATCTTGGGTCGGTAGGGAGAGGAGTTATGGTGTTCGATCTTGAACTCAACACACAACTCTTTCATCATATTATTGTTCAAGTTAGATCCATTATCAGTAATGATCTGGCTCGGAACACCATAACGGCAGATGAGATTGTTTTTGATAAAGCGGACCACCACTTGTTGGGTTACATTAGCGTACGACGCTGCTTCGACCCACTTGGTGAAGTAATCAATGGCTACTAGAATGAACCGATGTCTGTTTGAAGCCTTAGGTTCAATCATGCCAATCATGTTGATTCCCCATATGGAAAAAGGCCATGGGGAAGAAAGAACTTTGAGATGTGTTGGCGGTACATGGATCCTGTCGGAGTATATCTGACACTTGTGGCAACTCCTCATGTACTTGTAGCAGTCGGATTCCATGGTCAACCAGTAGTACCCTGCTCTGAGAATTTTCCTCGCCATTGTGTGTCTGTTGGCATGAGTGCCAAAGGATCCTTCATGAATTTCTTTTATCAGCATGTCTGTCTCTGGTCTGTCTGCGCATCGGAGCAAGACCATGTCAAAATTCCTCTTATAGAGTGTGTCACCGCTCAGGAAGAAACAGCCTGCCAGCCTTCTGAGAGTTTTCCTGTCCTTCCTTAGTGCCCCAGGTGAGTACTCTTGTTTCTGAAGGAAGCATTTGATATCGTGATACCAAGGTTTGTCGTCTATGACTGCTTTAATCGTGAAGATGTAAGCGGGCCGTTTAAGGCGCATTATGTCGATCTTAGGTAGGTCGGTCCATTGACCTACAATAATCATGGAAGAGAGAATGGCTAAAGCATCATCCATGTGATTCTCATCACGAGGGATGTGATGAAACTCGATTCTGTTGAAGAAGGGTAACAACCTTCTTGCATAATCTTGTAAGGAATCATCCCTGATTGGTAGGTGTTCCAATCTCCTTTTATTTGATTGACGACTAGAGCTGAGTCGCCATATACATCCAAGTTCTTAATCCTTAAGTCAATCGCTTCCTCGAGACCCATGATACAAGCTTCGTATTCAGCCTCTTTATTTGTACACTTGAATGTATGTCTGGCGGTGAAAGGAATATGGGTACCCTGAGGTGTTATGATGATTGACCCAATTCCGTTTCCGTAATGATTGACAGCTCCGTCAAAAATTTGTCCCCACTGGGAACTTGGTTCTGGCCCTTCACTGGGTAGTGGTTCATCGTAGTCTTTCATTTTCAAGTACATGACATCTTCGTCTGGGAAGTCAAACCCGATTGATTCTTGATCGTCAATTTCTTGATGATCCAAATGATCGGCTAAAATACTTCCTTTAACGGCTTTCTGAGTGTGGTACTCTATGTCGTATTCTGATAACATCTGCTAACGGGCGATCCTTCCCGTGAGAGCAGGCTTTTCAAAGACATACTTGATCGGATCCATTTCGGAGATTAACCAAGTAGTGTGACGAATCATATACTGGCGAAGACGTTTGGCTGCCCAAGCCAGAGCGCAGCAAGTTTTCTCAAGCATAGTGTACTGAGTCTCGCACTCGGTGAATTTCTTGCTCAAATAGTAGATGGAAGACTCTTTTCTTTTTGTTTCGTCTTGTTGGCCAAGTACACAGCCCATGTAGTCTTCCAAGACTGTTAAGTAAATGATCAGTGGTCTTCCTTCCACTGGAGGTGATAGAATCGGCGGATTCAACAGGTATTCCTTAATACTGTCGAAGGCGGTTTGGCAATCTTTTGTCCAAACGTACTCCTGGTTCTTTTTGAGTAATTTGAAGATCGGCGCACATGTCGCGGTCATGAGGAATATGAATCTGGAGATGTAGTTCAAACGTCTCAGGAATCCTCTGACTTGTTTTTCAGTTTTTGGAGAAGGTATTTCTCGAATGGCCTTGACCTTGTCAGGATCAACCTCAATTCCTTTCTGGCTGACGATGAACCCTAAAAGTTTCCCTAAATGGACACCGAAAGTGCACTTGTTAGGATTCAAGCGGAGTTTGTACTTTCTCAACCGCTCGAATAGCTTTGACAAGTGGGTCACATGCTCCTCTTCTGTCTTAGATTTGGCAATCATATCATCGACATATACCTCGATTTCCTTATGTATCATGTCATGAAACAGAGTAGTCATGGCCCTTTGTTAGGTTGTCCCGGCGTTCTTTAAACCGAACGACATTACCTTGTAACAAAAAGTACCCCATGGGGTAATGAACGAAGTTTTCTCCATGTCTTTTGGCGCCATTTTGATCTAATTATAGCCCGAGAATCCATCCATGAAGGAGAAAATTTTGAACTTTGTTGCACTGTCTACCAGCATGTCAATGTGTGGTAAAGGAAATTCATCCTTCGGACTTGCTTTGTCTAGATCCCTGTAATCTACACACATTCTGACCTTTCCGTCCTTTTTTAGAACTGGTACGATGTTGGCTAACCATTGAGGATATTCTGATGTGGCGAGGAAACCCGCGTCAATTTGTTTCTGTACCTCCTATTTGATTTTGATGGCCATGTCCGGATGAGTTCATCTCAACCTCTGTTTTAGTGGAGGAAATTCCGATCTCAATGGTAAATGATGTTCCACGATGCTGGTATCCAACCCTGGCATGTCCTGATAGGACCAAGCAAATACATCGGGGAATTCTTTGAGAAGCTTTATTAAACTATCTTTGGCAGTTGGACTGAGTAGTGCCCCAATCCTGACTTCTTTTCTCTCTTTTTCCGAACCCAAGTTGACCGTTTCCAACGGCTCTTTGTGAGGTTCAATGGACCTTTCCTCCCGTCTGAGTAATCGGGAGATCTCTTCTGGAATTTCGTCGTCAACTTCTTCTTCAACCCCAAATACCGGGAACTCAAAGTTGGGAGACGGCATTGAATCGTATGTTTCAACGAGGTTTAAAACAAGCAATCTGCATGACGTGATGATTTGTTTTTTTAGAAGAGATAGAGAGAATGCAAGAGTGTGTGCAGTGTATTTTTTGATAACTGCTTGTTTTTATTATTTGAATTTTTTTTTATGATTACCATTTTCTGAAAAAGCAAAAAGAGAAAACAACAATAAATGCGGAAATTACAGAACGACGTTATTTTATTTATGATTGTCGATTCTTGAAACTACAGCCCTATAAAACAAAACTCTGTCGCTTTGGGCAAAGCGAAGAGGGATATTTACAGAAATTGAGCCCTATCAAAACACCCGTTTCACCTGGGCAGGGTGAAAGGTTAAAGACGACAATTACTTTGACTTATGAACAATCTTCGGAACATCGACAGCAACTCATTGGCGGCGAACTCCTCGGTGAATCACAAAGTCTGGCACCTTCTTTCTTGACTTGTCCTCGAAAAAGACGCTGATTTCTGGAAGAGCAGGATCGTTGGAATCTGTTTCCCAGGCAGAGTTGTCGTAGACGAACTCTTCTGTTGCATCTTGCATAGTATTTGTACTCTCAGGTAAATCTCCCCATCCAGTTGGCTGGATATCCTCGAGCCAGATACGAGAGCTTTCAGGAGCGGTGTACTTGACCAAGAAGTCGAACTTTCCACTTGGTTGTCCCAAGGTGTCCCACACTTCTCTGGAACTGGAGGAGTCATCCCTTTCGATGACGTTGACCTCAGGAAAAGCATAGTTGATGAATTCTAGCCCTGCAAGCTTTGTAAATTCATTGTCGTGCTGGATAGGTTCTGAATACCCTGAGTGTTGATCCCATGACATCGTGGGGACGCATGTATTCTTTTCAATGACGCTCAATTGATAAGCATCGTTCGGCTGACTCTTTTACCCCAAACCTCCTGGATACGGTTGCCAGATAGGCAGGCCATCCATTGGGCCATAATAGTCGTGGTCAAAGTTGTCTTTCATTAGAGTGTCCTCCTCTAATGAATTTGGTGGAGCACGGCATCCTTCCGGATCACAATCTCCGTATATCATTCTGACACCTGACCTGGGTATAAATCTCAGACTCTGTGCGGCATAGCAAAATGGTGTAGGTACCCTCTTCCTGAGACATATAGCCGTCCTCGTTAAGATAGTACTTCCATTCTTCCTCCGCATCGGAGGAATATCCCTTGTTGATGGTGTGCACTTCCTGATGCGCTGGGTGAAGGAACCCTCCACTGTGGAAGAAATCCTGAATGGGATGAAGACTTTCATTGCTAGTAGCAGTCTGGGTACAGGTTGATGAAAAACCAAGACCCTTCTTTGTTTTGTTATCAGTAGGAATGACAAGTTGTCCCCACCCTTTTGCGTCGTTACTTTTGATCACTTCGAGAGCATCTCTGTACGAGGAAATCGAGGTTCCTTTCTATGATTAATTTTTATTGCTCATCGACAGTGCTTGGAACTGGGTTCCAATAACCTCCTCTGGCTCTACACAAGTAGACGATGATAAGTTACTCACGAGCAAGGCTTGCTCTCCACAGACCATGACGAGTTGGTTGTTCTTGACGAACTTCAGTTTCTGGTGCAGCGTCAAAGTGACTGCCCCAGCCTGGTGTATCCAAGGTCTTCCTAATAAACAGCTGTACGCTGCCCGAACGTCTATGACCTGGAAAGTGATTAGGAAAGTGTGAGGACCGATAGTTATGGGAAGGTCGACTTCGCCGATAACTGCTTTCCGAGATCCGTCAAATGCTTTGAAGATGACCTCAATGCCCCTCATCGGGGATCCTTTTAATAATAGTTGCATTAAAGTGGACTTCGGCATAACGTTGATGGCCGATCCGATGTCTACCAGTACGCTGGCTAAAGCATCTTCCTGGCAATTGAATGTAATATTGAGAGCCAAGTTGTGGATTTTTCCTTCTTCTGGCAATTCCTCACCACTAAATCCCAAGTTGTTGCAGGAAGTGATATTGGACACGATGCTATCGAACTGTCTTATTGTTACATCCAGTTCCACAAAGGCTTGCTCTAAGACTTTTTGCAGAGCTTCCCTGTGAGCTTCGGAACTGAGTAAAAGAGATAACACAGAGATCTTTGAAGGAGTTTACAACAGTTGATAAACAATGTTGTATTCACTCTTTTAGATGAGCCTCAGCATCTCATCGTTGTTCTTTGAAAGGTCGGGGTCATCGGATTGACCGACTGGTTGATTAGGAACTTCTGTCTGAGGTTCCTTTTCTTTGCTAGGTTCTCCAACTCCTCGGTTGAAGATTTGACCGCTCCGTGTGACTCGACCGATGTCTGCAATATTGACGACGGAGGATAATGGAACTTCTTTTCCATTCTTAATTATTGTTGCATCGTACTTATAAGGGATCACCTTATCGGACTTGTACGGTACTGGTCCTGGTAGATAGATAACTACAAGAGCCTTCTGATTTCTCTAACCATTGTAAGTAATTTCAATCAGTTCCTGGTTAAGAACCTTCGATTCGTCCAGTAGAGGGATGATGGCACACACATCTTTGGTCCCTTCGCGATCAGAGATTACAATGACATCTTTGATTTGATCAGCGAAGTAGTCTAGCGTCCAGTCAATGGACCCCAAAACTAAATATGGTTGAATCTCTTTGCGGTCCAACTGACCTTCGAGGGCTGCTCGCACGAGGTAACACCCTTGGTTATCTTCCGAGCAAACTCTACAGCGTTCATAATTATGTGGTGGTACCTGGTCACGTTGTCCCTATTCAATCACTGTAGACCTGAATGGATGATAGCGATTGCTGTCAGACTTTCAAGGTATGGAGGGATTGAATGCCAAAAATAACCATAAAATTTGCACTCTGTGGAGTGGAAGAAAAGGGATATAAACCCAACCAAATGAACTCTGCTTGAAGAAAACTCTGATGAGAAGAATAACACTGGAGGGATGCCTTTTTGAACAACGCCAGACGGCTACTGGCTTGCCACGCTACGGGTGGACTTTAGCAATGTCTTTTAGAACAACGCCAGACGACTACTGGCTTGCCATGCTGCGGGTGGACTTTAACAATGTCTTTTAGAACGACGCCAGACGACTATTGGCTTGCCACACTACGGGTGGACTTTAGCAATGTCTTTTAGCACGACGCCAGACGACTACTGGCCTGCCACACTACGGGTGGACTGTCCTTTTGAATGGAGTCAGACGACTACTGACTTGCCACACTGCGGGTGGACTTTCGCCAATCTACAGTTAGACTTTGCAGCTGAATTACCACACTGCAGGTGGACTTTTCGCAATCTACGGTTGGACTTGCTGATGATTTGCCACCCTTGGATGGACTTCTGCCAATCTACGGTTGGACTTAGCTGCTGTCTTTTTGAAGGGAGTCAGACGACTACTGACTTGCCACACTGCGGGTGGACTTGTGCCAATCTACGGTTGGACTTTGCAGCTGGAATGCCACACTGCGGGTGGACTTGTGCCAATCTACGATTGGACTTTGCCTTGTTTTGCCACCCTTGGATGGACTTTTGCCAATCTACGGTTGGACTTACAACTGAATTGTCACCCTTGGATGGACTTTTGCCAATCTACGGTTGGACTTTGCCTTGTTTTGCCACCCTTGGATGGACTTTTGCCAATCTGCGGTTGGACTTTGCTGCTTTGCCACCCTTGGATGGAATTTTGCCACTCTACGGTTGGACTTTGACAAAATTCCAATACTGGATTATGCTCTGCATGTATGTCAGACGTCTCTACTGACTCTGCTGAGGAACAATGATCAATGATTTGACATTAGAGACTCCTGGAAGGATGATATCTCTGCTGGAGAATGAATGAACATTCTGTTTGCTTCGAATTGTCACGTTTGCCAAAAATAAATTGGACTGTGAAATATGAGAGAGTGATGACTCTGCCAGAAATTACTTCATCTTCCTGGGGACGAATTCTAGTCATAGCAACTCCGCTGGGGATGAGAATTTTCTGACTTGGCTGGGGAAAGAATGTACTAACACTCTGCCAAAGAAGACAAGTCATTAAAACTCTGCTTGGGGATCTATCAAACCCGAGGAGAATCTGCTAACACTCTGCTGAGGAAGAGATTCTGTTGGCATCTTAAACTTCTGTGGGGAAGAAAAACAACTCAGCCGGGGAGTATTGTTGACAAGATTTAATGCTGAACTCTGTGGGGATATAACTACCAGAGATACGATCTTGCTGGGGACCAGAACAATCTGTTGTGATATGCTGGGAATAAGGTCCCTAGAGATCTGCTGGGAAAGCACAAAGCAAATGCATTGTGATCGGTTGAGGAACAAAGCTGTCGACCTTAGAATAAGAGTCACAATGCCCCACGTTAGGCAAACCTTCTGCTTGACGACTCCACTGGGGATAATGAGTTGACGACACCCTGCTGGGGAGAACCGCTTCAAAGCGTCTTTCGCTGGGGAATGTCTCTTAAGAGGATTTTACAGAAGACCACGCATCTTCCAACTTTTAGACAAATGCCGAACCTTAAGAGGTCACTCTACTGGAGATAATAGATTTGGAACATCTCGCTGGGGAATTTTATGATGCCCCATGCTTGGGAGTGTCACCAGCTCACTTTTGCCCGATTATACGACTGATCTGAAGAAATGTCCCAAGAGGATTTTACAGACGACTTGGCATCTTCAAACTCCTGAACATTAACAGCGAGGCAACTCTACTGGGGAATTTGCAACCGTTATCGACACAGAAAATCTTGTAGCTGTTGGAAGTACTGAATAGGAGAATCGACTTAATAAGATACAACGATACCCAGTTGAACTCAATCCACCGGTATCGAATTGTCGTGACCGACCGCCAACCGAATGATGGACTCAATCAGTAAACGTTGTGACAAAAGTAACGTGCGAACCTTTTCCCGAACATGACTGCCCCAGTATTCTGCATGGGAATAAGTGACTCCTCGTCTAGAGGACATGATCCATGCTCTTGGAATACTTGTACCTGTTACCTGCAATAAAAGAATATGCACACATGCCCCTGGATATTGCATGGTGTGAATCCACCATCCAGGATTACTCAATATTCAAAGTGATTTTAAATGTTTTTCTGCGCATGTTATTTGTAAGGCCACAGTGTTCTCAAATGCAATGTTTTATAAAAAATTAGGACGTTTTTGCAAACAAAGCAGTAAAAACAAAATAAGAAGCTATTGACTGAAATTCAATTTATTGATTGAAAAGCCCAGAATAGGCAAGTACAATTGGGAAGCAAACCCCGGAAAGAGGAGAGTGCTGTAAATTGAGAAAAGAAACTATCCTAATGGCAATGTGAAAACGACATTCCACTGAGTTTCAATTCTGCTATGGCCAGTATGTCTTCAAAACTCCCCGACCTTGCCTTCTGAGGAATGATCAGACCGATTCCTACCCTTTGGAAAGTCAGTTGCCGAAACGCTGATGGAGTGCAGATAACTCAGACCGTAGTCGTTCGCTTAAATCCCTCTTTTGCATGGATCGCCCTTTCTGGTTTTCAATCCATCGGGATACCCTTTTTTGCCTGAGTTGTGCTTGCGGATTTTCAACTCACCGGGTGTACAATTTTTTTTATTTTATATCCCTAATTTTTGCCCGAACCCTTTTTATTCTGTTTTTGTGGTTCGCCGGGATGCCCTTTTTTGCCTGGACTTTTCTTCTTTTTTTTTTGTCCAGCGGGTCTATTTATGCGAAGTATTTTTTGACTACGTCTGAGTTGACAGGGGATGAAAAGTCTTCGCCGTCCATGGTTGTAAGTAATAAGGCTCCGCCCGAGAAGACCTTCTTAACCATGAATGGACCTTAATAATTGGGAGTCCATTTGCCCCTGTGATCTGTACTAGGAGGAAGGATCCTTTTGAGTACCACATCTCCCACCTTGTAAACCCGAGGACGCACCTTTTGGTCAAATGCCTGCTTCATCCTCCGCTGGTATAACTGCCCATGACACACAGCTGCCAGTCGTTTCTCCTCAATAAGGCTCAACTGATTGAATCTGGCATGAACCCATTCAGCTTCGTCTAACTTGACATCCATCATGACTCTGAGGGATGGAATTTCAACTTCGACCAGTAGTACTGCCTCCATACCGTATACAAGTGAGAATGGTGTTGCCCCAGTGGACGTGCGTACTGACGTTCGGTACCCATGCAAGGCAAACGGTAGCATCTCATGCCAATCTTTATATGTGACAACCATTTTCTGCACAATCTTCTTAATATTCTTGTTGGCCGCTTCCACAACGCCATTCATCTTCGGGCGATACGGAGAAGAATTGTGGTGTTCGATTTTGAAGTCCCGACACAGCTCAGCCATCATTTTGTTGTTCAGATTAGAACCATTATCAGTAATGATTCTCTCGGGCACTCCATAGCGACAAATGATATCCCGTTTCAGGAAACAAGCTACCACCTGCTTAGTGACATTGGCATAAGATGCTGCTTCAACCCATTTAGTGAAATAATCAATAGCGACCAAGATGAAACGATGGCCATTTGAACCAGTGGGCTCAATCTTTCCAATCATGTCAATGCCCCACATGGAAAAGGGCCAAGGAGATGACATGACACTCAATGGATTTGGAGGAACGTGCACCTTGTCTGCATAAATCTGGCATTTGTGACACTTGCGGGCGTACTTATAACAGTCTGCTCCCATTGTCAACCAATAATACCCCGACCTCAATAGTTTCTTTGCCATTGCGTGTCCTCCGCCATGGGTACCGAAAGAGCCTTCATGTACTTCCTGCATTAACAGGTCTGCTTCGTGTCTATCCACGCATCTGAGCAGAACCATGTCAAAATTCCGTTTGTACAGCACGTCATCCTGATTCAAGAAAAAGCTACCAGACAACCTTCTCAACGTCTTCTTATCTTTAGTAGATGCCCCAAGCGGGTACTCTTGACTTTTCAAGAAACACTTAATGTCATGAAACCATGGCTTGTCATCAGACATTGCATCAACAACAAACACAAATGCAGGTCTATCAAGATGAGACACTTCGATCTTAGGTACATGACTCCATCTTTGCACTTTGATCATAGACGACAACGTGGCCAAGGCATCCGCAAACTTATTCTCATCTCGAGGAATATGGTACAGCTTCACTGTTGTGAAAAATGTTAGCAATCTCCTTGTATAATCTCTATACGGAACCAGATTTTCTTGGTGCATGTACCAACTCCCTTTCACTTGATTGATTACCAAAGCTGAATCACCGAAGATATCAAGGGTCTTAATTCGTAAATTAATCACCTCCTCAATCCCCATTATACAAGCTTCATATTCTGCTTCATTGTTGGTCCATCCGAAAGTTATTCGGGCAGTGAAAGGCATATGAACACCTTCCGGCGTGATAAGGACTGCTCCAGCTCCGCACCCATTCATGTTGACAGCCCCATCAAACATCAAACTCCATTTGGATTCAGGGTCTGGCCCCTCCTCCGGGAGTGGTTCATCGCGATCTTTAGCTTTGAGAAAGATGATGTCCTCATCAGGGAAATCAAATTTCATGGGTTGGTAATCATCAATCGGCTATTGCGCAAGATAGTCTGACAAGATACTTCCTTTGATGGCCTTTTGAGAAGTATACTGGATATCATATTCTGTCAAAACCATTTGCCACCGTGCAACTCTGCCTGTTAGTGCTGGTTTCTCAAAAATGTATTTGATAGGATCCATTTTTGAAATCAACAACGTTGTGTGCCTGATCATATACTGCCTCAATCGCTTAGCAGCCCATGCAAGTGCACAACATGTCTTCTCAAGCATTGAGTACCGGGACTCGCAGTCATTGAACTTTTTGCTTAGGTAGTAGATAACATGCTCCTTCCTACCTGTCTCATCGTGTTGACCGAGAACGCAACCCATAAAACCTTCAAGCACTATCAAATACATTATCAAAGGTCTTCCCGAAACTGGAGGCATGAGGATTGGAGGTTCCTGCAAGTATTCTTTTATTTTATCGAATGCCAATTGGAAATCATCATTCCACCTGACCGTCTGATCTTTTCTTAGCAGTTTGAATATTGGTTCGCACGTGGCTGTTAAGTGAGATATGAACCTTGTAATGTAGTTCAATCTACCCAGAAAACCATGGACCTCTTTTTCTGTTCTCGGTTCAAGCATGTCTTGTATTGCTTCACTTTGGCAGGATCAACCTCAATCCCTTTTTCGCTCACAATGAAACCCAACAGCTTTCCAGAACGCACCCCGAAAGTGCACTTGTTTGGATTCAACCTTAAACAGAATTTTCTCAACCTTTCAAACAACTTTTTCAAGTTAATCAGATGCTCTTCTTCCGTTCGCGACTTGGCAATCATGTCGTCCACATAACATTCAATCTCTTTGTGAATCAAGTCATGGAATAACGTTACCATTGCTCGCTGGTACATTGCCCCTGCGTTTTTCAACCCAAAAGGCATCACCTTATAATAGTACATACCCCATGGAGTAATGAACATGGTCTTCTCCATATCCTCAGGTGCCATCTTAATCTGGTTGTACCCAGAAAAACCATCCATAAACGAGAACACTGAAAACTGAGCCGTATTATCAACCAGCACATCGATGTGGGGTAGTGGAAAATCATCTTTTGGACCAGCTTTGTTAAGATCTCGATAATCCACACACATTCTCACCTTTCCGTCTTTCTTCGGCACCGGCACGATGTTGGCAACCCAAGGAGGATAATTAGTCACAGCAAGAAACCCGGCGTCCCACTGCTTCTGAACTTCTTCTTTGATCTTTATGGCCATATCGGGATGAGTCCGACGAAGTTTCTGCTTGACTGGCGGGCATTCTTCGCTCAATGGCAGCCTGTGCACAACAATATCAGTATCCAGGCGAAGATGTCAACATATTCACACAACATTTCAGTCAAAGCTTGCTTCACATCTGCTTGCAGGCTGGCGCCAATCTTGATCTCTTTCTTAGCATCCTCGGTACCAATATTGATGATCTCTATGGTCTCTTGATGAGGCTGGATGACCCTTTCCTCTTGTTTCAACAATCTGGCCAGTTCCTCAGGGAGTTCACAGCCTTTCTCATCCCCTTCTTCGGCTTGATAAATCGGTTTTTCAAAGTCATACATAGCCATAGCAAAATCGCTATCAATGGAATCCAGAGGATCAAGTCTGCACGAACGGGTTCATGCTTTATTTTAGAATTTATTTTTAGAACAAAAAGAAAAGAAACATTGCCATTTTATTATTTTTGTGCAAAAATAAAAAGAAAGACAAGGAACAAAATTTGAGTGGAAAACGTCCTTTATTGATGATTAAAATTGCAAATGCAAACAGGTGGCCCTACAAATGAATCTATACGCCTTGGGCAGAGCGCAAGATTTTAACATGCATTATGGTTAGAAAAACAAAGAAAATTACTCTGTTTGAAGAGTAACTCGGACGACTTCTTCAACAGACCAATTCTGCAATGGTTGTCCCAGAGCACGTGGGCTTACCCAGTTGTCCAAGTCACAGTCACTGTCAACGCCATCTTCTGTAGCTGCACAAGACTGGTCTGGGTAAATGATTCCCCCACTGCTGAAAGTGATGGGTCCACTGTTCTCTGCAACTGAAGTCATAGAGGGATGATAACCAATACCAAACTTGTCCTCCTTCATTGGTGTCTCTATCAGCTTGCCCCAGCCTTGGGCATTGCCTGCTTTGACAACCTCGACAGCTTGTTTATAGGACGAAATGGATGTACCGGCTCTATCTGGTGCAAGGGAAGATTCAGGCACATTATCAATATTCACCGCTTCAAACGACTGGCAAAGCATTTCGTGAATTTCCCCATCCATCTCAATATACTTGAACGTGGACAAATGACTAACAAAAATGTCTTCCTCGCCACACACAGTCACAACTTGTCCTTCAAACTCGTATTTCAGCTTTTGGTGTAAGGTGGATGTAACAGCCCCGGCCGCATGAATCCAAGGGCGACCTAATAAGCTGCTATACGCAGGCTGTATATCTATCACGTGGAATGTAGCTTTGAATACTTGCGGTCCGATTTGCACGGGTAATTCCACTTCACCAAACACAGATCTTTTCGTTCCATCGAACGCCCTGACAACCAAATCACTTGGCCTTAAAATCAAACCATCAACTTCTAGCTTCATCAACGCCTTCTTAGGCAAGACATTGAGTGAGGAACCAGTGTCTACCAGCACGTGAGACAACACTGCACCCCTACATTCCATTGTAATGTGCAAAGCTTTATTGTGATTTCTTCCATCAGAAGTCAAATCTCTGCTTGTCAAACCCAATCCGTGGCTGACATTGACGTTAGACATTACCCCTCAAGCTGATTAACAGTGATTTCCTGTGGAACATATGCTCTCTTCAACACTTTCAATAAAGCCTCTCGGTGCGTGTCAGAACATATCAACAATGACAAAATTGAGATTTTCGAGGGCGTTTGATTTAATTGATCTACAATCTTGTAATCACTTTTCTTTATTATCCTCATGAACTCTTCTACATCGTTGTCAAAGGTAATCTTTGTCTCTGTTTCAGGCGCAGGCACACTCTCAGCCACCTGTTTTCCTTTAGCCTTGGCCGCGGCCTCAACTTCTTTATCACTGCGCAAAGTTTGGGGAGCAAACAACCTTCTGCTCCTAGTAAAGCCACCTACACCACCCACATTATCAATATTTGAACTGGCTGATGTCCCGACTTCCTGCTTTTTCCCTTCATAATACACGTCTGCCCCATAGTGCCATGTGATTGCCTTCGTAGATGTAAACGGAACTGGTCCTAGCACCGTGATGGTAACAGAACTGGATCTTTCTGGCACAACACTTGCTACAGGAGCTGTACTCGCAGGCACCTGAATTTCTGCAGGAGTATAATAGATGGTCACAGTTGACACCTCATCAGTATCCTTCATAACCTGGTCAAACTGTAGACGGCCCTCGTCAATCAGACTCTGCAAACCGATTCTTAATTTATCACAGCCATTCTCTCGGCCCATACACTCAGAACAATCTTGATCACAACCCGGGAACATCTGTCCCTTCAACAAACGATCCTTCACCACTAGCAAGGAAGTCTTCACCTGATTGACATCTGCCACCAAGTTTAACCTCTTTCCGTCTTCAATAGCACGTACATCTGCCACACCATGATCAGGCATGGGGTTCTGGAGAACATTAGGAGGTAACGAGAAATTGATTGCCTTAGCATCAATCAAGTCTTGCACCTTGTTCTGAAATACCCAACATTTCTCAGTAGTATGCCCCTGAGCACCTGAGTGGAAATCACAGCGAGCGTTAACATCAAAATTAGGTGGCAAGTTGCCAGCGGCAGGATGTCTCATTGTACGAAGCTCAACCAACTTTAATTTGAGTAACTGAGGTAACAACGCTGAATAAGTCATAGGGAGAGGGTCAATCTTACGGTCCCTCTGCCTAGACCTCTGTTGGAAAGGAGGTTGCTGTTGTTGCTGCTGAGCTTGCTATTGTGGCTGTTGTTGCTAAACAGATGGTGCTGGGATTGTCACTGCACCTACCTGGTGATACACCTGAGAACGTCCTCTTTCTCGTCCTTTATACACAACGTTTGTATCACCTTCTCTTCTTTTCTGACCACTAGCAAATGGTTTCTTCGTTCCAGAAGAGCCAGCCCCACTTACATCTTGGATCTTCCCAAGCTTCAACAAACTCTCGATCCTTTCTCCAGCAATCACTATATCAGCAAATCCGGTTAATGGACACGCAGCCAATCTTTCAAGAAATGCCCCTTGCAGGGTGCCCATAAACATATCTGCCATTTCTCTATCCAGCAAGGGAGGTTGAACCTGTGCAACCATCTCTCTCCACCTTTGAGCGTATTCCTTGAAACTTTCCTTAGCATTCTGTGACAACCCTTGCAGTTGAGTGCGGTTGGGCGCCATGTCGATATTGTACCGATACTGCTTTAGGAATGCTTCTGCCAGATCCTTCCAACTTCTCACAGCAGCCCTGTTCAATTTCATGTACCAGGTCAAAGAAGCTCCAGCCAGACTGTCTTGAAAGTAATGCATCCATAACTTCTCATCATCAGTATGGGCTGAAATCCTCCCAAAATAAGCCTGAATATGTGTCCGGGGACACGTATTGCCATGATATTTGTCAAAAGTGGGTGGCTTGAACTTTGGAGGGATTCTGACTCCTGGTACCAGCCCCAAACTAGTAACATCGATACCCATAGAATTCTTGTACTCTATAGCCCGGATCTTCTCAGCCAACTCATCATACCTTCTATCGCCAGGATTACCCATATCAGCATTCAATAGGGTAAATTGGTCTTCCTGAACGTCTTCCTGAATACCCTAACATTTTTTCCATTTCCATTACCCAGATTACCCCTAGGAGGAGGATTGCCAACAGGAGGAGGAGTGACCCTTGTATGTGAATTGTCATTCTGATTACCTTCAGGCGTGGTTTCTGGACGCTCGACCAGAAGCCTCAATCTTTCCTGAGCCTGTGCCATACCAGTCATGAGAGTCATGAACTGGTCCATGCGTGCCCTCATTTCATCAAAATCATTCTGCATTTGATCCATTATCCTTGCTTGAATTCTTCGAGTTGAGTATCGGTGAATGTGATTCTTAGCTATAATGCCTAAAACCAAATAAAGGTTAGAGACCCTGTGACGAGTACCTGAAAAAGAAAGCAACAAAATGCAAAATGATATGCAATGCAATGAAATGTTTATTCATTTTAGGACATTCCTTCCTTCAATTCTAGTTTGGCCCTAAGGGAACTACGCATACCCCTGCAACCGTTAACAGTAACAGAACATCCGAGGTGCATAATAATAATTCGGAATACCCATCATATACGGCCCAGTGAGTGTGTGAATCATTATATAATTTTATGAAGAATCCACTTCAATAATACCAAACGAAACACCATTAGCATAAATGAAACCCACAACCAGGTGTGGAACAGTCAAATACAAATTGGTTCTGAACAGATACAACTGAATAGCATGAATACAAGCAAAGGAAAAACCCATCAACAAGCTTGATGGTGAATTTCCAGAATAACAACAACTCAGACACTGAGCCCATACAAATCCTCCCGGACCTCCTTGAGAAGTGCTTCAGTAACTGGATCATTGGGGCGCTCGGTAAGACTTCTAATCAGTTGACTTCTTAACTTGACAACTTCTTCTAGCTTTCGAATATGATCTTTAACAACTAGCTCTTTGGCTCTCTTTACTCCAGCGCGGATTTTCAGATCTTTGATCTCTTTATTAGCGAACTTAGTTGCTGGAGAAATTCACTTTCTTTGCTCTTTAACTTTTTCCTCAGCTCGTCATTTTCAGCCCTGATTCTCACCTCGATCTCCCTCTGACATTCGGAAAACTCATCCCATCTCTGTTGTCCTTTGGAAAGGGCATTCTCAGACTTGGTCAACTGCTCATTGATTCGCTTGCACACCTCTTTTAGTGCCATCTCATTCTGTTTGACCTTGCGAATATAGATAGTGTCCTCGACAATTCTTTTCTCATTAGCCTCATGACGTGCAGTCAGCTTTTGCAGTTCATACTCAACATTACGCTTTTCACAAAGCATCTTTCAGAGTCCTTCACTCAACTTATCATTCATTTTGACTATCTTATCCATCTCCTCCTTAAGCTTGTTATATTCATTAACACTTATCATGGTCACCGGTTCCACAGCAACTGGATCTGACGGTCTTTCTTGAGAAAACGGTAAAAGAGTGATCTGAACTCTTCTTTTCAACCAGGAATCATATTGAGAAGAAGACACATTGTTACACTTGCCGAAGACGACTTTACCTTTCGTTTGCAGATTACCCCAAGCTCCAGCCGCTTGCCTTACCAACAAAGGATTATCCTTCACGGAGAAAAAGAAAGATTCTTCCAAATCATTGTCCTTCGGAGGCTCTATTAAAGCAAACCCTAACTGTCTCCTGAGAATAATAGGATTGTAATTGATGCAAACCCTTATCCCCAAGAGTGGCACATTAGGATGTCTTCCACAGCTACTGACAAAATTTTCACCCATCGTCCTTTGATTGAACCAGCGAATGTCTTTAGCCGTCAACTGAATCATCCTCTTAGCCCAATTCTTTGAAGGATGAGGATTCAAAAAGGCCTCTGAATTTGGTAAATGACTCATAAGCCACTTATGGAATAGAGGTGCGCAACATCTAACCAAACCTCCTCGTTTCTTCTCATTTTTAAAATGCACAGAATAGTACAAATCACCCAGGAGTGTAGGTATGGGATTCTTCAGCACAAAGATATGGATTACACTTATGTCCACAAACTTAGGTTCATTAGCAAACAGCATAATTCCATAGATGCTCAAAGCCAGGATTGCACAAACGGTTTCCCACTGAGCCCTAGCAGCACATTCTTCAGCTTTGGCAACCAAGAAGTCCAAACAAAAGCCAGATAAACCTCCTTTGGTGGCGAGGTTATCTGCTACCACAGGTACGCTCAGATGGAGGGCCTTAGCTATCTCTTCAGGCTTTGGAGGGCGTATATCGGAGTTGAAAGGAACCTGGTGCTTGAGAGGCACACCTAGAAGCAGGGCATACTCTTCTAGCATCGGAGCCAACTGAAAGTCTGAGAAAGTGAAGCACCTTAGCTATGGGTCATAAAACTGCAAGCAAGTATGAATGACACTCCTCTCTGAAGCATTCAAGTCATCAACCACAGTCAGAATCTCCCCATAAGCCTTTCGGAACAAACCCACATGATCTGGAGTAATAAGAGAAACCATCTTTCGTAACTGTCCCACCTTGGTGTCAAAGAAAGTATAATGCACATTGTTCTTCCTGGGAATCTCCATAGCTGCAAAAGGGAACTGTCAATCGGAATCGAAAGGAAGTATACCCTGCAAATGAATAAACATGAAGGTTAAATGCAAGAATGCTAATGATGACATGTATGCAAGGGCATGTGATCAGTGCTGCACAAATACTGCTGAACCCACTGTACTGTTTTCTGAATTTGATGAGACATACAAAACCAGTATAAATAGTCCAATAACAAATCCAGAACAAACGTGAACTGATCAGGATCAAAGATTCATTAACCAATCCAGAACTCATAAGAAAACCGGGTATTCTGAAGGTCAAGGGTTCCTGCACACCTGTAAACAATCCCCCGAATCTCACATGTATGTACTAGAAAGTGAGAATCCTCAAATTCGAATCTCGGAATGAGAAGCAATAGCACATTCAGCCCGAAGGATACAATGCTATCGCCAAACAAAGAGATCGTCCTCTGATTCACCTCAAAATAAAGAGGGGTCATCCAGACTTAACAACTCTTCCAGATAGCTCTACCATTGTGGAAGACCCACAACGCAGAATTCTCTAGAGAGAACCACATCTAGATTGTGTTTCATATTCCCTCCTCGAGCCGAGATGGAACGCGAGAGGACATGAAACACACTAAACATAAGTGCACTCAGGCCTGTGTATTAGGCCTATCTCTCAGAATACCCCATCCCACCAAACAGAAAATAGCACAACACATCATAATACAGTGTATGAAATGAAAATGCTAAAATGCGGTAAATACAGTAATATAGTAATATAGTAAATAACAATACAGTAAAATAGTAAATGCAACACAATGTAAACACCCAATGAAAAAACAATAGACAAGCGCTAGGATTGACTCGCTAAGGAAACCAGAGATTCTGGGTTCGGTCCCCAGCAGAGTCGCCAGCTGTCGCTCCCGGGATTTTCATCCTAGTACAAACGCGAAAGTGGCGCGGAAACAGAGTCACCAGCAATGTGTATTTATCCCAAGAGAAGGAAAGGAAACACTGCGTAAACCTGAGAGAAAGGAAAGAGCATGGTCCTACGACCAAGAGAACTGGGTTCAGGAGTCGGTTACGCGAGAGGAAGGTATTAGCACCCCCTCACGTCCATCGTACCCGATGGGATCCAAGCTTGTTGCTTTAATCAAAGGGTGTAAGGAAAGGATACTGGAAAAGGAAGTGCTAGCTGGAGAACTGAAAAAGGAAAAGAGAGAGAAAGAGAAACAAATGTAGGGAAAATAAAAGAAGTGCTCGAATGGGCCCTACCCCACTGCCTACGTATCTCACCGGGAACATGAGAATCAGAGCGACGTAGTTCCCCTCACTAAGGGAAAAGTTGTTTGTGTTTTTTAGTGGAAACGTCGACGTTCGCGTCCTAGCAGTTAGGTGTTGTAGCTCACTGTAGGGAGGCTTAGGCGTTACCTGTTTGCGGTAGAACGGAATTGACGCATCCTTAAGGAATGAGTGAATGAGATGAGAAAAGAATTCCCGAAGGAAAGACGTTATTGTTTGTTTGAAGTTTTTTAGAAAGAAGTGTTTTTGAAGTGGTTTGTAACTCGTATCGTATTTAAGTCCTTCATATAGGATCGAATGCCTCGCATATCGACCCAAGACGGGACGTACGCTAAACATTCTAAGAAAGTGAGAGAAGACCCCACACCTCCTTGTTCCTATATGAAAGGCCTAAATACAATAGGTGTTATGCCTTTATTAAGTGTTTTTTACCTTTATTATAAGATGAGAGAAGAGACTCAAATGGAGGAGAAAGGTAAAATCTAATGGGAGACTAAGACACACCTTAGTGTTAGCATGCTTGGAGATCCTATGGTTAATGTGGTTTAACAAACCTACTTCTAGAAGAAATAAGAAGAAGAGCAAAAGAAGCAACTTACTTCCAAGATGGAAGTTAAGTTGGTCTTAAAGAGGGGTGAAGAAGAAGTTATTCAAGGAAAGCATATAAATGCTTAACATGATCACAAGTAGAAAGTTTAAAAGAAATAAGAGAAGATAAGAGAAAGAAGTGTGTGTGGAAGCATACCCACACACTTACTTACCTTTAGCACCTACATGAAAATGTTAGTTCAAAACAATTTACAAGTAGTGCAATAAGAAAAGAATAACAAGTGGTGAACAAACAAGTTAAGAGTTAAAGGATAGATCCTAAGAGATGAAACTCAACCAAGGTCAGAACCTAGACTCTAAGGGTATTCTCTAATGTTAATTGATCTATCAAGAACAAACTATGAACAACTAAAGATCTTAAACATCAAAGAAGTGAATCATGGAAGAAATAGATGAAGAATGAGTGGATATGCAAGGTGATCATGCAACAATGCTTCAAGTAATGTCAGAATGTGGATGACCTAAATATGTGCCTAAACATGATGTACAAATGTCAAATAAGGCATACAATCAAACATCCAAACATTAAGAGTGATTAGGAGAAGAGGTGAGAAGATATGAACATGAATTTAACATGGAAAGAAAACATTCAAGGCATAAGTCAAACCTAAAAAGACTCAAGATGAACTCAAGTATCTAAATCAGAAGTGATATGACATGTTAAAGATGCACAAATGATCATGGCAAAATCACATAGCAACTTAGCAAACATGTAAGAAGAAGTCATATAAAAGAATGAATGCCTCATACTTGAAAAGAAATGCAAGAGATGCAAAATGGCATACAAGTATGAATGCTTATGGATAGGTCAGTAGAAAATCATGGATCAAATTCAAATGAGATGATAATATGATCATATTATAAGCACACAACCAAACATGAAAAGCATAAGATGAAGACATAAGAAACATTAGGTCAAAAAGTCCCATAAGATGCATCATATAAAACAAAGGATCAACACATGCCAAATGGACTTAACAATGATCAAACAAAGCTTCTAAGAGTCTAAACATGTTACCTAAATCCAAACAAAAGACCTCAAATAATGGCATAAATGCCTCATGCAATGAAGGTTAAAGAAAGGCACATAAAGTTCAAGCAAAACCTCCTTCAAACACAAGCACTCAAACATATGTAAAAGTGAATTAAAAAATTATGGAATTAGAATACAAATGACCTCAACCAGGTACTAATTACATATCAAAATCCCATACAAAAATTCAGGGAGGAAGGACCTCAAACAATCAAGCAATAGTCACTTATGAATCATGAACCAAAGTCCAAAGATGGGGGACCTAAATGCAATAAAAGAAAGTTCTAAAAATGAAACAAAAATATTTTTATGAATTTTTGAATGTTACTGAATGGATGCAAAAAGATTGATGCAAAAATGTTTAAGGAGCTATGAGAAATAAATCTTTGAAATAAAGATATGAAAATAGAAACAAGTTTCAAAAGAAATAAAAGAAAAATATGGAAGGATATGCAAATATTCACAAAAATCAAAATTAAAAATAATAAAAAATTATTTAAACATGTTAAGATATCACATGAATTTTTGTAGATTTTTTCTTGAGGTTTTGGTATTTTTAAAATAGGAAATCAAGCAAGTATAGAAAAGAAATTAAAATATAAAAAGAAATGGGAAGGGGGTGCAGCGTAAGCAATATCCATGTTTAAAACAAAAAATGGGCTCAGTGTGGGGGTGAAAACAACAATTAAGTCCAATCCAACTAAACATGTGTTGTATGTGATAGTGCGCATGATCAGTCAAGAATTAAATACCATCACAACCATACAATCAGATCCATCAAGATTAATCATTAAGACATGCTGATCCAACCGTCTACAACACAAGCATATGAAAACTCTCCTACACACGCGCACACACAATCAATTAAGACCACAAGTAAAGGCACGTGAGAAGCACATGTATCAGTAATGTGTTGGCAAGTTTTGGTGCATTGGATCAAATCAATAAAGTAAAGTAACTCAATCGTATGGTTCATGATCAATGCGCATGGTAGTTATGATGCAATGCACACACGAGAGTCATGGAAATCAAACACACCACGAACGTTAGATCAAAATCCAGAAATAGTCAGGATTCAAACTGGAACTTAAAACCCTAAGTAAAACCTCACCGGCCAGAGAAGACTCCGGTCATCTTCTCCGGCCACCCTCCGGCCACCTGCAACCTCCAAGTCTCCAGAAATACACAAACCTTATGTCAAAATGAAGCTGAAGTTATGTACGTCATGAATCTAGGCTTGGTTTTCACATATAACACACACATAATAAGAATCGAACACAAGAAATTTGCCCTAGGTTTTGAGTCTATGCCTCTAAGAGGCCTATCAACTAGCCGGAGTTAACAGAGCTCCTAATGAGCTAAAATCACATCATCATCAAGCTTCAAAACAAGATAAACGAGCAAAATAAGGTGAATAATTTTTGAACCTAAAACTTGGAGATCTTGGAAATGTTGAGAAAACCAGAGATATCCAATTGACCTTCCTCTTTGGAGCTTCAATCTAAGCAAAATAAATGCTAAAGAATATTGGAATGGAGGAGAAAATGAGACTGCACTTGAGAGTTTATCACTTGTTCTTGCTCCAAAATTACTCTGATGAAGATGAATGATGAAGATGCTTGATGAGAATGATGAAAAAATGGTGAACTCGTGTAAACTCAGAGAGAGAATAGAGAGAAATTGAGAGAGAAAGTGAGAAGAAGTTTGAAGTGAGTGTGGAAAATGAGAGTTAGCAATGAATTTGTGAGTGAAATTTCTATTTATATGTGTGGTTTAGAGTGAACCAGTGGTGGTTAAATGAGTGAGTTAAGGTGAGTTGAGTGGGTTAAAGTGAGTTGTCCCTAACTAACTGAGTCAAGTTAGTTAGGGTGAGTGAGGAGAGGAGTGATATGGTGATGAAGGTTTATGATGTTATGGTGGAGTGGATGAAAAAGAATGGTGATGATGAAGTCACGGCTGCAGCAGAGAAACTTGCTCAACAAGTTTAGTTCTTTTCTTCTCTTATGTATGAAGCAACATGGGGAGTCCATCGTGTGTTTGGCTTAAAGTGGAAATGAATATAGGGTGTATGCGTGTGAATGTTAAGACAACAACAACAACAACAATTCATTTTTCTGATTTTGTAGCAGCCCAAGGTTCCATGGAAAGGTGCAAGTTTGAGAATGAATTTCTCTCTTGTTAGTGAATGAAACAATGAGGTATTGATGGCATTAGAAAGATGGTGCATCATAGAACAATATTGGTGTGAGAATTGGCTTGAATTGAGACCTCAAATACACCTAAAAATGGACATGAATTCAGTGGATCCAAAACTGACTTGGAGGCGTGGCAACTTGGCATGGCAAGGAAAAATGGTACATGAATTTTCAGCGTGATCATACCTACTTGGGACCTTGATAATCATCTCATAACTTGCTCAAATGAAAATTTTTCCAACATCAAAGTTGAAGAGGACATGGAAAGGAACAACTTTAATGTTGGAAAATTTTCCATTTGAAGCTTCCTTGATGGAGAAAAATGGCTTGACTTTTGGAACACCATGTGTTTGTCAAAATTATGGCGCATGGGCCTAGTCTTGCCTTGCCATGCCTTGGTTTTGGACCAAGTTTTACCAAACTTTGATCAATCATAACTCCCCCAATATTGATCCAATGGAGATGTTATTTATATGGATTTGAAGCTTGGAACATGAACTTTAATTGGCTCAACTTGGACCTGAGGTTTGGGGCTTTTATCTTGGAGAAAGAGAGCCTCAAAGTAGGGTGCAAAATGGTCCAAACTTGCCATTTTTGGAAACCCTAAAGCTTCCATTTTTGGCAGTTTTGTGATTTCTTGATTTTTCATAATTCCTCCATCATTTCTTGATCAAATCTTGTCCAATGAACCTATATAACATGAACTTCATGAATTTGACCTTACAAAGTCAGGAGTTGACTTTTCCACTGCACAATTGACTTTTTCCCCAATTTCTTGATTATCAAGCAACTGATCAATTGAACCTCTTCTGAAATGAATCAATGGCCAATCTTCCATCCTTAGACACTTGATATCATGTAGAAAACATTGAGATCAAGTTTGAATCAAAATTTCATCAGGAGACCACTTGAATCCAAAACCCTAATCTTGGTACCCCCTGGCTAGGAGGAAATAACACATCCTCCAAATCCAAATTCCTCTGAATATGATGTATATCCTATCTAACAAAGATGAGGTATGCCATTTTGAGGTGATAAAAACTCAAAGAGCTTGACCATTTGAGAGTCAGATCCCCACTTTAGACTATTTTGCATAGGAGATGATGCACTACCCAATCTTCTTGATGAATTCTCCTCTTCCAATGCCTTGTGGGATCAATTGAGATGATATATGACATAAGAGACCCTTGAGGATTGTGAGAGACCCTTGGCTCTTATTTCCTTTGCTTTAGATGATCAACACCTTTGAGAATCACTGATCCCACGCCCTTATGCAAGATGTCATGCAATGCTATACTTTATCCTTCTATGCTTGAATGCAATGCAATGAAATGAAAGCTCATGCTAAATGATATGAAGAAACTAGAGGGCAAATTTTGGGGTATTACACACGTCCGCTTTGAATGCAATGTAACCTCACTAGGTCTGTTCCCATTGATCGAACATCCTGACTTTGATGCCTAGTAGGGTTCCTGTTAATCACACTCACTTGTTGCGTGTCTTCGTTCAGATAGATCGGAAGCCACCAATGATTTAACAAGTGTTGCAAAGTTCTTTGAACGAGAGCACATCCTTGGTCACTCTCACAACATCCTTTGCAGTTCTGATAATTATGCGAAGTCAGAAAACCAAGATGGACTTGCTTAGCATGTAATTCTACCAAGCTGGTATTCATCAAGCGAATATCGAAGATCTGAATCATGTTGATCTGATAAAGATTTTTATCAGGGTAGTCCTAGATCCACCCAAGATCCATCTGACGCTGGAGGGTCTCTTGTACAAAAGAGCATCCCTGATTATTTACCGAGCAAATCAGACAGGAATTGTAATCGTGCCGTGGCAGATTATGATACTGGCTTTGCCTTGAGTGCATTGCCACCAGATTGACATTCATCGCACGAATGTCATGGCTCTGACTGATGTTGGAATTCGTATAAGTCATGTTGACCCCTCGAATTCGATGCTCTTGGATCCACCCGAGATCCAATTGTTCCTGTAGAGATGATTGCACCACAAAACATCCTTGATTGTTCTTAGAGCAGATATTACACTGGTGATAGTTGTGAGATGGTATATGGCCATCCCCGCTCTGTCTGCGATTTATCTTGTCCAGATTTGTCCTCAATAAGAGTACATCATGAATTTGATAGCTGTCGTTAGACTCTCCTTCTATCAAATTGACTGCAACTTTCTTGTGTCGAGGCAACGGGTTCGTGAGAACATTTGGATTCGTATCTTTTAAAGATAAGACCCCGCTCCTAACAAGCTTTTGTACGTTGGATTTAAAACTGAGACAGTTTTCTATGTTATGCCCCGGTCCTCCTTGATGGTAATGACAGGTCTGATCCGCTTTGAACCAAAAAGGCGGATTTTCCGGTACTGTAAGAGGAAACCTAGTTTGGACATGCCCCTTGACCAGTAGTAATGGAAACAGTTCTGCGTACAACATGGGTATAGGGTCTAACCTTAGTGGTCGCATTGTACGATTATTGTTGTACTGAGGACGAGCCTACTGAAGAGGTTGTTGTGTCCTTTGCTGATATTGTTGTTGATTCGGTTGGCTTTGCGCAACCTGAGGTTGATACGTTGGAACAGACACAGAGTTGATAGTAGGAGTTACAGCTGCTACTAGTTGGTAACGTCGCCTTCGCTTTCCGAGAGAGATATTCCCAATATCCTGCTCTTTTTTCTTAGGGAGAGCACTACCGTATCATTTTGTACTACTTGATGGTCCAGCGTCTTTAACTAAATGTCCTTCTCGGATGGCTTCCTCAAGAGGAACTCCCATGCCCACCATCTCGGTGAAGTCACTGGGCGCATTGGCGACCATTCGGTCGTAGTAAAATGAGCTCAAGGTTTTCAAGAAGATCTTTGTCATCTCTTTTTCCTCAAGAGGTGGACAAATCTGGGCGGCAATTTCACGCCATCTCTGAGCGTACTCCTTAAAGTTTTCTTTGTCTTTCTGCGACATGGATCTGAGTTGATCTCTGTCCGGTGCCATGTCAAGGTTATACTTATATTGTTGAATGAAGGCAGCGCCAAGATCCCTGAACGTAGAGATTTTAGTGCGGTTTAAACCCATGTACCATTTGAGTGCGGCACCGGTTAAACTATCCTGGAAGTAATGGATCAGTAGCTGGTGGTTCTCTGTCTGAGTTGACATTCTCCGAGCGTACATCACCAAATGGCTTTGAGGGCAAGAGTTACCCTTGTACTTTTCAAATTCGGGCACCTTGAATTTGAGTGGAACTTTCACATTGGGGACCAAACAAAGGTCAGCCGCGTCCTTTCCAAATAGATCCTGACTGCGAATGGCTTGCAGTTCTTTCTGCATCTCCAGGAATTATTCCTGGAACTCATTCATTATGTTGAACATACTTTCGTTTCCACCAGACGGTATCTGGGAAACCTGTCCTTCTGGGACAGTGTATACCACGGGTGGTGGCACAGTCATTACGGCAGAGACTCTTGGTGCCTCCCGAAGTTTGTAACCTCCAGGAGTTGCTGTCATGCCCCTGGCATCTTCGCTTTTCCGAAGTTTGTAACCTTCAGGCCCAACGGTTCCTGTTGCAGTTTCCAGATCTTCCATGATCGGCGGAATATATCCTTCTGAGATATAGTTGAGTGGCATGCCCCAGGGACGATCTTTCGGCATTTTATACCTAGGATCAAACTTCTCCACTATGGGCATAGATGTGATCTCTGAGATCACAATCCATTGTTATTGCATCTGAGCTTCTGCCAGAGCTTTCATGTCACTATGAAGCCTTCTCAGATCTTCTTTTAGAGTGTCGATCTCTTCTTTCAACCCTCTGTTCTCTTCCTCGAGATCATCCATTTTCTTTTGTCGATTGGGCCCGAGTATTGTACGAATGAGACACTTTGACTGTAGAATCGAGACGCAAACTTGAGATTCACAGGGAAGAAGAATGCGTTTATGCGAGAATGATGAATGATATGCAATGATTCTATTAATTAATAATATTAATCAAAATAAACTTCGACAATTTTGATTGCAAATATCAAACAGTGGGGAAAACCCGTTTTATTGAATTCAAAGATTGTGGAATGGAAATACAGTAGACTACAAAGTGTTGTAAAAGGAAATCTCTAAACTAATGGATCCTGAGTCCTCTCTATGGAGAGCTCAGGTGCTGGTTCTGGTGCTTTGCTTTTCTTTGACCGGGGCTCTTGAGCTGTTGTCGGGTTATCGTTCCTTTCCCAAGTGAAAGGAGAGAGCAAATTCCTTTGGTCATCCTGATTTTCTACAACATGTTGCTCTAAAATCTCAATCAGAGCATCCTTATCTTTCAATAGTTGTTGTATTTTCTTACACTCCACATTGAGAATGCGATACTTGTTCGTCCAAGACCTCCTCTCTTGTTGAACTTTGTTGAGAGTTACTTGAAGTTTTTCCACATCAGACATAAAATAAGGGACATTGTCCCTTAATGGAAGAACTTCCTGACGAGGGTAAAGTATCCTCAGCTTGAGAGCTCTAGTTTGTATCCAGTGGAGATAAGGCTCCACCGAGACACAATCTGGTTTTCCTAGAGACTCTCTTCCTTTCCTATGAACATGTTTCTAAGCATGCACTATTTCTGTCTTTAGTGCCCTATCATTTTCTCCTTCCTTGAAGAAAAGACCTTCCAGATGAGCATTTTGCGGGACATGCCTCATCGGGTATCCGAATTGACGACGAACGAGAATTGGATAATAGTTGATTCCTCCCTTAGTTCCTATAATGGGTACATTTGGGAAGTTTCCATAACGGTCAATGATTCTGATCCCGTCATAGATTCGATTGTACCAATCAATATCAGAGTTGGTAAGAGCCATGACTCTCTGCGACCAACGTAAAGTATTCTTTTGATCCCAAAATGCAGCAAACTTGGGCAAATAGGAAATGAACCATTTGTATAGCAGGGGTACACAACATGTAATCATTCCTCCGCTGTATAAATTCCTTAAGTGTACAGAATGATGCGCATCTGCGAGTAAGGTTGGTACGGGATTTCCAATCAGACATATCTTAATGGCATTGATATCTACAAAGTTATCGATGTTGGGAAACAAAAATAACCCGTAGGTGAGCAAAACAAAGATGCTCTCGAAAGCAGGAACATTCCCTATACTGGCAAAGTACAGTGCTTTCTTTATCAAAAACTGGGCTGACAAACCTTGGATACCACCCTTAGTGGTCATGTGAGTCCTGACTTCCGACTCATTCAAATAAATTGCTCTTGCAATTGTTTGATCTTTTGGAATTCCTTCCAGTCCAGAAAACGGAGACTGATCAGTGATATGCAGATCAATCAAGTGAGAATACTCCTCCAGTGTTGGTGCGAGCTGATAATCCGGGAATGTGAAAGAATGATAAACCAGATCGTAGAACTGAATGAGCGTAGCAAGTAATCCCTCAATTACATGGATCCTTAACAGAGACAGCAATCCTCCATATTTAGCTCTAAAAGTGTCAGGGTTGGTGATCATCCTCACCAATCCTCTTAAATCCTCTAATTTTGGAACCTTGAAGGTATACTTATGAGTCCTTCTTTTACCGAAATCCATAATGCAACCTCTTTCTCTGATATTTGCAAACATTGTCTTAGTTTAATTTGAAAAAGAGAGATTAGAAGAGAATTTTTTTTAGTTTTTTAATGTTTTTTAAATGAATGTATGAATACAGCACACAAAAATATAGAAAAAACATGGGGTCAAAGGGTCGGTGTCATGAAGTCAAGGCTCTACCCCCCCCCAAAGGTTTATACTGGTGATTTTTTGTACCTGTCTGCAAAATCATTGATCCCTCTTGGGATAACAATAGCAAGCGGATCGCCAGCGAGCTGATGTATCCTAGAGTGACCTCAAATGAGGGTAGTATTGTCTGACAACTATTTTCGATAGCTTCCGCACTACAAAATGGTTGCAGTCTACTAAAAACCTCAGCTTCTCAGATAACCCAATCGACCACACTACTTTCAACAATCGAAGTCGTATAGGCCATGTATCTGCAAAGGGAGTCTCCACTGAGTTTGATGGTCGACCGGGGACTCTTAGCTGGGATTCACTCCCCGTAAGATTACCCATTTTGCCATCACCTATCTTAGATGTATACTCAATCTTTCCACATGCGGCATCACACGCATTCCCATTAGCAAAAAAATAAACACAAATATCAATTAGGAAAAGCAGTATATATATTTGTCTTAATCATCCTATACCTCTAGTCTTATGATCCTATACAGACAATGACTCCCCAACAGAGTTTCCATTTCTGTGATACTTCGAGAACTCAGGGCTTTCTACCTAGGATTATGAATTTAAGGTTTCCACCGAAAATTGTAAGAATGAGAAAAGGGCCCCACGGTGGGGGCCATTTTTTTCTGTAGCGCGATTTTTGTGGTCTTGAATCACTATCGCTTGGGCACATACAGTTTGATTCATTTTTTATCCTGTTAAGCTGATTAACGAAGGGAAATAGATGTCTCCAATTAACCCTGCTCGCATACTGATTTTAAACAGTCAAAACAGTTGGTTTACAGATGCTATTAAGACGTGGGCCCAACTTCGGTTTATTTTGTTAAAAACACAATGTTCGGATCATTTGTGAGGTTTTAGGTAACCTGTTTAGATTTGATGCTTTTGGGGGTTGATTTGATGGAGATACTGGATTTTGGGTTTTTGATTAGTGTGCTCGCTAAGATTTTTCAATCTTATGCCTACGTATTCCCGTTTAACGAAACAGGGAAATCAGAGCGATCGTAGTTCCTCCTATTCTAAGGGAGGAAAAAGGTTGTTTTGGTGTCTTGTTCAAAGCCCAAGACATGAAGCTAAAGGTGATTTGTATCTTGTTCAAAGCCCAAGATATGAAGCTAAAAGGGTTCTGGATGAGAGAGAATTTGTCATCTCTAAAGAGGAGTTGTTGATGTTTGTATGCTGTGAGCAAGGCACAAGTTGATGCTAAAAGGTTGATTGACTCAACCGGGGATTTCTCTATACAAAGCCTAAGAGGAGGCTATTGACCCAACAAGAGGGTGTCTTTTATTTGTCTTGTACGAAGCCCGAGATAGATGCTAAAAGGGTTAACTCAACAAGAGAGTGCTAACAAGTGACTGACTTAACAAGAGAGTGCTTTTATATGTGTCTTGTACGAAGCCCAAGACAGAGGCTAAAAGGTTTGACTCAACAAGAGAGTCTTTTTGACCTGTCCTGTATAAAGCCCAAGACGGATCAACAAGAGAGTCTTTTATACTCAACAAGAGAGTGATTTGGTATCTCGTACGAAGCCCGAGATGGAGGCTAAAAAGGAGATTGACTCAACAAGAGAGTCTTTTATACTTAACAAGAGAGTGTTTTAGTGTCTCGTACGAAGCCCGAGATGGAGGCAAAAAGGGAAGTGACTCAACAAGAGAGTCTTCTATACTCAACAAGAGAGTGTCTTAGTATCTCGTACAAAGCTCGAGATGGAGCCTAAAAAGGTCTGACTCAACAAGAGAGTCTTTTATACTCAACAAGAGAGTCTGAAAAGGTTAGCTCCGTTGGGGAGGATCATTGTACAAAGCCCAAGAGGAGGCTGACTTTCCTGAGGAAAGGATCATTATACAAAGCCTAAGAGGAGGCTAACTTCTGTCGAGGTTTATTGAGATCCCGAGACATGTCCAAGTGGGAGAGCCCTCATGAGAGAGGCCGGGTTTCTGCTGGAGATTTATCCAGAGTGATCGGGGTTTCTTCCTATATTTGAAAGGAACTTGAGAATGTCTTTGAGACTCAAGGGGGTTTAGACTGTCGAAGTCTAGAGTTTTATCTTTTGTACGATGCCCAAGAGGAGGCACGAGCATTAAGGGATGCGTATCAACCCTAAAGTGGCTGGAGGTTTGACACTGGAATGACTGCTCTAGCAAAGGATGACTAAGTTCGGTCTTATACCTTTAAGAGGTCGTCAGGGTCCTTGTATTAAGCCCAAGAGAAGGCATGAGAACTTCTAAGAAGCCGAAGGGTCCTTGTACAACGCCCAAGAGGAGGCGGGGATGCTTTTAGGAAGCCTGTGGGTCCCCAAACCAAGAGAAATTCAAGACATACTATTCACAGAGAATAGATCAAGCCAGGAAAGTTCGAGAATTTGGAAGAAGCTCAAGAGATGCTATTCACGGAGAATAGATCAATTCTGGGGCGTAGCGTTTCTTTGACAATTTCTAAGAGTGACAGTCTGAGAAAGGGTTCACTGAGAATGCTGCCTTTCTCGAGAAGGGAATACTGTGTCTGGTAATCCTATGGGGGATCTAGTTTTGTTTGTATTTAAGAGCGACCAACAAGCTTTACCTAGTTCTAGACGTAGTTGCCGGGGAAAACTCTAAAATAACTATACTAGTATTACACAGTTGATATTTGACGAGTATATAAAAGGTTGTGAAAGGATACTTACAATGAAACAGCCCCACAATACAGTTTATATACATATGAAAGCGATAAATGAAAGCGGATAAACACTTACCTGTTGTAGAGCTTCCATGCTGTTTGGTTAATTGTTTAACAAAGAAAACTTTGATAACAATATTATATTCAAAATCAAAGGAGAAAGTGCTTTGAAAAGATTGTTGGGGCTTACAGCTCAAGGAGAGGCCCAAGTTTTAACGATGATTGCACCTTTGTTTTGAGAATCGTACATAGGGACTTATACAATATGTGAGGCCTAAAATTGTTTTATGTACAAAGGGGGTTGGGTCTTATACTCTATTAGAGGCCCAAAAGTGGTTTTGAGAAAAAATAATGGGACTTATAGCTCGAGGAGAGGCCCAAATGATTTTATTTTGAAAACGGCAATCGCGCCGAGGTTTTGAAAACACAGTGGGTCTTATATAATGACTGAGGCCCAAATTCATTTTGGTTTCAAAAAAGGGTTGGGTCTTACACTCTAATAGAGGCCCAATGAAATTTAAAGAAAAGACATGGGGCTTATAACACGAGGGTAGGCCCATTTGGTTTTGTTAAAAAGGCGACGATCACGCCGTTGTTTTTGAAAAGACAGTGGGACTTATACAATGATTGAGGCCCAAAAAGTTGTGTATTTACAAAGGGGATGGGTCTTACACTCAAAAGCTTATTCAATGCTCTTCATGAATATGGCAAGATAGCCTTGCCTGAATACCTACAAAAAATGAGATAAAATCAATTAAACTCAGTAATATTTACACGATACACAATATATACACTAAAATGTAAAGTAAACGTATTTATAAACAAAGCGGGGTTTATTCAAACGTTTATAACAAAAAGTATCGATAAGTGCAACAAAACTTATATACAAAAATAGCTACAATTTGCACTTATCACATACTTATTTTGCCGCTAAACCTAGAAATCTGAGGCTTGGATTATGCCTTGATGGTTTTACTCCATATGTCCAAGCGTCTGGAAGTGGATATTCTTATTGGCCAGTTACTGTAACCCTTTACAATCTCCTTCCTAAGATGTGCATGACAAAACCATACATGTTTTTGACCTGCCTCATTCCAGGACCATCGAGTCCAAAAGCCGGAATCGATGTGTACTTACAACCTTTAATTGATGATTTGAAGAGATTATGGATTGGAGAATGGACTTATGATATATCAAGTAAAAAAAACTTTACTATGCGAGGCGCCTTGATGTGGACATTTAACGAATTTCCAGCATATGGGATGTTGTCTCGATGGGGTACGTATGACAAAATGGGATGTCCGCATTGCATGGGGATGTAATACCCTAATTTTTACCCCTAAGATTCGATATGTTTCTTGCATCTCATACCACAAACAAGATCACAAGGTTTGGTTCTTTTGCCCTCCTATGTAGGTTTGGAGTTTGGATCTTGGAGTAATTTGAAGCAATTTTTAGATTTGAAGTGGTAATTCATCTCTCACCATTGTTGAAGCTTCATCTTCATCTGCTATAATAGATCTTTGGAGATCCTTGTTACTTGATCCTTTGGATCTTGTAATTGTGTTTGATTGCTAGTTTTTACTGTTGTTTTACTTAAAATCTCGTGCAATTTTGATTCCATGATTATAAGGTGTTTGAAGAAAGTTTTGAAAGATGATCAAGCTGAATTTTGCACTATATTTTGACTCTGCGTGCAGAGTAATCGATTACCCTAAGAGAGTAATCGGTTACTCTGAGACATAATACAATTTTGGGCTTGTTTTTGGGACTGTTTTGGTTTTTCTTCCTTTTTCTTCCCCTTCTTGTTTTGGCCTTGAAGTGCATTGTTGAGATTAATTTCTCTTCATTTTCAATGGACTTTGGATATGGTTAAAGTAATTAAACATTCATTAGTTCAAATCTATCTTTAAATGAATTGTTGAATTCATTTGAGGTGCTTTGAATTAGTGATATGTTTTCACACTTAAACTTATCTATTAAAGGTGATTAAACTTGAAGATGAAAGGACCTTGAAAGTTTAATTCAATTTGGCTTTCTTTTCATCTATTTCTTTTTTTATTTTGATAGATAAAAGTCTTATGGATCTTAGAATTTCTTTGTTGAATTCTTGACCAAGACTAGATCGCTACCTATTTTATTTTCGTGCGGTATTGCTTTCTGATGACGATTTACATATCGTTCATCTAGCATGCATTAGCACAAAGATCACTATTGACCGGCCTCGAGTAGGGTGACTTCTTTATAACTCACTTGGCGATTGCTTAACATAGCGCTACATTTGTCCCTCCCCATCCGAATCGGAACTTGAACTTTCGTGGCCCGTACTTATGATCGTCTGCCCAAGCATGGTTGTTCTCTTGTATTAGGCTCATAATCTTTGAAGTTTGTTGCGTAGAGGCTTTGATTCTATCAATCTTCTGACAAATCTTCATTAACCTTGATCTAAGCACACTGTTCAACCATATAGTTCAAGACGTGAGACGGAATATTCGGTGTTGCCTTTTTGAGGACTCTTGGCATTTGTGCCTTTGTGCTACTACTATGTATATACTATTATATTATATTTCTATATTGTTTATGCTTCCTTCTTGCTCCCTATCTCTCTTTATTTTTTATGCTTTATGTCATTATATCATATCATGTTTATGTTTATGTCATTTTTCTTTTGTCCATTTGGACCATATTATCTTGTGCTTTTGTTTTTCTTTTGTCCATTTGGACTCAAAAACATTAATAAAGGCTTAAACCACTAAAAGACTTGTGCTCTTAATGTTGGACTATGGCCACTATCCCTTACATTAGAGGATCTCTACTCTTGATTATGGACTTATGGACTTAGAATTAGGATTCTCTCCCTTATGCTTTGGACCATTATGGAGTTTGGTATTCTAGCCTTTATTTGGCTTGCTTATTGACTCAAGAGGGTGGAATTCTTTTCTTATTATGCTTTTAAGAGTGCCTCCATGTGGTTAGATCTTTCTTACCTTAACTTTTATTTTATGCAATAGGGTAGTCACTTCTTCTCCACCCCTTCTTAAATTTTCAAAATCTCCTCTCTGTTTAAAAACCTTCTTGTTTTCAAAAACTTAAAACCACTTTCATAATAAAAACCTTGACTTTGGTTAAGTGATTTTCAAACTTTTTTTTCTCTAATAAATGTCAATCCATGTTAATCATATTTTGACCATTTCAAAAAAACCTAAAAAATACAAAACTCATTCAAACTTTTTTGTGCTTTTATGCACCTTTTTTCTTTTAAACTTTTCAAAAAGATTAGACATGAGTCATCTTCTTTGATGATTTGTAAAGCTCCTAACCATGGTATTTTGTGTAAAGTATGGCCATTTTCCACTTAGATGTTGAAGCGATAGTCTTGTTGATTTTAATCCAAGCAAATCCTCCATCTTAATGTGATGCAAATGCCTCTTTCCCATACCTTTGGGTAATTAGTTGAGTATTCTCTCTTGAGAATGACGAGTTGTCTTTTCAAGATAAAATGAATCATAACCAATAAATGTTTGTTATTTGTACTACGAACTACGAGGTTTTGATCCTATATTGCACTTTGTGGGTACGTAGGCATGAGGCGTTAAGTCTCTCCAAACACAAAAATATTAAACAATACTTCTCTCCTCATCTCCCCAATCTCTTTTCAAACAAACATTTTCAAACCAAAAAGCATAGATATTTCAAAGGGTTCCTATAGAGTACTATATACGTTTTGGGTGCTAACACCTTCCCTTAACATAACCAATCCCCTTACCCATTCTCTGTTTGTTCTTTGTTTTAGAACTCTTTAGGTTTTGTTCGCTCTTTTTTCCTTTCCTTTTTTGGATAAAATAAAAGTGTGGTGGCGACTCTTGCTTTATCAGTTAAGTTAATCAATAGGTTACACTCATAATTTTTACCGCTACAGAAAAGTGGCGACTCTGTTGGGGACTCTGGTTCTTATTGGGTTTAACCTACTTTGATTTATTTACCGCTTTTTGTTTGATTTGTTTGTTATTGGTTGTTCTGTTTGGGTGATCTTGAGAGGTGAGATAGATCCTATACCCGGATCTGAGAGCTCTTATGATAGGCGGTGGTATAGTCAAGGAATCTTCTAGGGAGTAATCCTGAACAAGTGAACTTAAAGGTGCTGATAAAACCTTAGTACACACCATTGGGGGTTGGTTCTTGTCCCTTGACTCCATGCTCGTGACTCGAACCTTTAAACCTGTGTGCTTTGTGTGATCTTATTTGTGGGTGTTGCATCCATGCATTCATAACATCATTTTGACCAAGTCTTCAAGGAACTTAAAGATGTTTGTTGCAAACATTGCAGGGATTTTTCACTATGGATTTTGGAAAAAGGAACACTAAGAAGTACACTTTCAAGAGTCCTAAGTTAGAAGGTCTGCGAAAGCTAGGGTCTTTGGTTACTGATCCCGAGGCTTTCAAAGATAGATATGGAAGGTTGCCATCTCTTCTGAGGATCGATATGGTAAATGGAATTTTGGCTACTCTGATTTAGTTCTATGATCCGGTGTACCACTATTTTACATTCCCTGATTACCAACTCATGCCCACACTTGAGGAGTATTCTGGTCTACTTAGGTTACTATCCCTGATCAAGTCCCTTTTTCTGGTTTGGAAGAGACTCCTAAGTATCAAGATATTGCTAAAGCTACTCATTTGAAGGTATCTGAGATTGAAGCTCGTATGGCTACCAAGGGATGTATTCTGGGGTTACCTGCTAATTTTTTGATGGATAAGGCCTGTTACTTCACTAGCAAAATGAATAAGGACGCCTTCGAGGCTATCTACGCCTTGCTTGTTTATGGGTTGTCCCTCTTTCCTAATGTTGACAACTTTGTTAACATTAATGCTATTAAGATCTTCTTAATTGGAAACCCAATTCCCACTCTAGTCGCTGATGCCTATCACTCCGTTCATCTCAGGAATTCTCGTGGTAGAGGGATGATTACTTGTTGTGCACCGTTGTTATACAAGTGGTTTATTTCTAACTTGCCTCGGTCTACTGATTTTTGGGACCTCAAGGACGGTTTATTATGGTCGCAGAAAATCACGTCGCTTACTCATTCAGATAATGTTTGGTACAACTTGATTATAGTAAAGTGAAGATCATTAAAAGTTGTGGCGGATTTCCTAATGTACCTCTTCTTGGTACAAAAGGGGGTATTAGTTACAACCCTGTTTTGGCCCAGCATCAGTTGGGGTATCCTATGAAAGACAAACCAAGTAATATCCATTTGGAGGGTTTCTTCTTCGAGAAGGATGAAGAGAACAAAGAATTCAAGGAGAAGATTACACAAGCTTGGCGTCACATCCATAGAAAAGGAATGGAATATTTGGGAAATCCGAATTGTGTTTCTTTGGAGCCTTATCTCCAATGGGTACAAGCGAGAGCTATCACATTGAAGATGCCTTATCCGCGCCAAGAACCTTTACCTCTAGCTGCTAGAACACCCGTTCTTATTTTCATGAGTGATGCAGAGAAGCTTCAGATTGCTTTAAATGAGATGCGTCAATAGAGGGATGCTTGGAGGAACAAGTACCAGATTGTTGACATGGAGAATGCAGAACTTTAGAAGCAGTTGAAGCAAAGAAATGAAGAAGAAATGGATAACAAGAAGAGAAAAGTGCAAGAGGATTTATTTTCCTCTATCATTCAGAGTTCATACGCTCCCTCTACCTCAGTTGCTTGGAAGTTGGTTGTCGACAAGCTCGTAGTTGAGAAGACTCAGGTGGAGGACCAGATCAAAGAGCTCAGTAAGAAGCTACAAGGAGGGTCTTTTTCTCATGGGATTTCTTAGGATTTCTAATTTCTAGCTTTCTATTATCTTCTGTTTTGATTAGGATCCTTGAAAATGTACTCCAAAAGTTGTAATCCTTTTCCATTATCAATAAAACGAGATTTTCAGTATTTCGTAATGTGTTGTCTCAATATAATGTTTGCAATATTTCCTTTGTATCCTTGAAGTTCCTTGAAGGCTTTGCATTTGCATACTGCACATCAAGCATCATCTTTTGCATTGTTTCTTGCCTTTTTCCAGGTGTCTTATTGTTTCCCTTTGGTCATCATTCAGCCAAGCTGTCGTACCAGTATAATATTCGAGCTAATCTGAAGAAGAAGATGGATCAGTTGAAAAAAGAGAACCGTGAGCTTTATGAGGAAGTGACAACTTTGAAGGATAGTTTGGAGAGACTCACGACTATGATGGAATCGTCAGTTACTGCTCAGAATCAGCCACCCCCTCCTCATCCGCTTTCAACTCCTGTGCAAAGGACAATCATTTCTGAGATTGTCTCTACGCCCATCTCTGTGGCGCCTGCTAGTGTTCCTCAACACTCCATGCCTCCTGGCTTCCCCTGGGGGCATGCCTCATAACTTTGTTCCTGAATGTTATAAACCACCACCACCTCCTGAAGTTCCAGTTGTTCCTACTGTCCAGCCTGTGATGTCTGTACCACCGCCTGTGGTCCATACCGTTCCTTTTGGTGAAGAACAAATTTTCCACACTGCTCCAAGCGAAAATATTAGTGCTTATGATAAAATGGAAGAGATTCAAGACCAGTTTGCTGAAATGCAGAAAGAAATCAAAGCTTTGAGGGGTAAAGAGCTATTTGGAAAGAATGCTCATGAGTTATGCTTGGTTCCAAATGTGAAGATCCCACATAAGTTCAAGGTCCCTGACATTGAAAAGTATAAGGGTAATTCTTGTCCATTGAGCCATTTAACTATGTATGCTCGTAAGATGTCGACTCAGACTGATAATAATCAACTTCTCATTCACTACTTTCAATACAGTTTGTCTGGTGCTGCCTTGAAATGGTATATGGGACTTGAAAGCACTCGAATTCGCACTTTCGAAGACTTGGGTGAGGCTTTTGTAAAGCAGTATAAGTATAATGTGGATATGGCTCCCGATCGTAACCAGCTTCGAGCAATGGCTCAGAAAGATAAGGAGACATTCAAAGAATACGCGCAGAGGTGGCGCGAGATTGCTACTCAGATTAATCCTCCTTTGGAAGAAAAAGAGATGACCAAGATTTTTCTGAAAACTCTGAGTCCTTTCTATTATGAGCTTATGATTGCTAGTGCCCCGAGTGACTTCACTGAGATGGTTAATATGGGGAAGAGATTAGAAGAAGGTGTCCATGAGGGACGTTTGTCAAAAGATGGTAATTCTGCCAGAAGTTCCAAGATATATGGTGGAGGACTTGCCAAGAAGAAAGAAGGTGAGACCAATGCTATTTACCGTGGAGGACACAAAAAGAGTTATGGTAAAACTAATCGATGTTAGCAACATGTTGCATCTGTTATGCCTGTTATTAATTCAACCCCTATTGTTCAAGCTACTCATCAACAATGTTCTAATCAACAAAATAATCAACGAGACCGTTATCAGAAGGATTTTGATCCGATTACGATGACCTATACGGATTTGATTCCTGGTTTAATTCAAAAGAATCTTGTTCAGACCCGTGCGCCACCTGCTGCTCCGAAAGATTCGTCGTGGTGGTATAAGCCTGAAGCTCATTGTGCTTTATATTAGAGAGGAGCTAGGCATGATACTGAGAACTGTTATCCATTGAAGATAGAAGTGCAAATGTCAGTTAGAAGTGGTATTTTGTCATTCGAAGACTCCAATCCTAATGTACAATTGAATATGTAGCTCAATCATGGTAAGTGTCCTGGTACATTCAAAATTTTTGATATCCATTGGATCCGAAGATCTCTTGTGGAAATGCATGCGCTTTTGAGTGAATACCATGATATTGATCATGATTATGCAGCTTGTTGCATCTGTTCCGTGAATCCGCGTGGTTGTGTGATAGTGAAGAGGGACATTCAAAGGATGATGGATCAGAATTTGATTGAGGTCACTGCTAAAAGAGATGAATATCAGAATTAGGTGAATGTTATTGTGCCACACTTTAATATTCCTGAACGAGTTGTTATCTCTTATGATAGTCGGAAGACCGCTGTTACACCTTTGGTTATTTGGTTGCCCAGTCCAGTACCCTATGAATCTGACAAGGTTGTTTCGTATAAGTACAATGCTATCATGGTAGAAGATGGTAAGAAAGTGCCCATTATTCTTTTTCTTTTGTGGTAAGCATCGCTGATGTTAGTAGAGTGACTCGGAGTGGTCGAGTTTTTGCTTCTAAGCCTCCAAAGATTGTGGAGAATGATTTTGTTTGCAAGCGACCTCAAAATGATAATAATGTCGATGCTTCTGGTCAGTCCAGTGGTTTGAATAAGAAGGATTATGAGGATGAGGTATTGAAATTGATCAAGAAGAGTGAGTACAGTGTTGTAGATCAACTCTTGCAGACCCCGTCCAAGATTTCAGTGTTGTCCCTACTGATGAATTCTGAGGCTCATAGGGAATCTTTCCAGAAAGTATTGGAACAAGCATATTTTGAACATGATGTTACTGTTAATCAGTTTGATGGCATTGTTGCCAACCTCACAACATGCAATAATTTGAGTTTCTGTGATAAAGAGTTACCCGAGGAGGGGAGAAATCACAATTTGGCTTTACATATCTCTATGAACTGTCAAGAAGATGCACTTTCCAATGTGTTGGTTGATACTGGCTCTTCTTTGAATGTGTTGCCAAAATATACTTTGTCAAGGCTGCCATGAGGTATAGTGGGGTTATTGTTAAAGCTTTTGATGGATCTAGAAAAACTGTGATTGGAGAGGTTGATCTTCCAATCAAAATAGGACCATGCTTCTTCCAAATTACTTTTTAAGTAATGGATATTCGTCCTGCTTATAGTTGTCTACTTGGCCGACCATGGATTCATGAAGCTGGGGCAGTGACTTCGACTCTTCATCAGAAATTGAAATTTGTTAAGAATAATAAGTTGGTAATTGTTGGAGGTGAGCAAGCGACGCTGGTGAGCCATCTTTCATCCTTTTAGTATGTTAATGCCGAAGAAACTGTTGGGACTCCATTCCAAGCTCTTTCCGTTGATGATAAAGCTGTTACAAAGAATGGGTTTCCCATGTCTTCTTTGAAAGATGCTCTGCATGTATTAAAGACTGGTCGGTCTGACGGTTGGGGCCGAGTTATTGACGTGGTTAATAACCTGGGCAAAAATGGTTTAGGCTTTACGCCTGGTATAGTTAGAAGAGATTTGAAGCGTATTAATGAGGCCTTTCACAACGCTGGATTCATCAACAAAGATCACTCTGCTGCTGCCATCATTAAAGATGATGAAGAGGAAGAAATTCCCAATTTCGTGACACATGGACAGATCTGCCAGAATTGGATAGTTGTTGATGTTCCCAATGTTATTCATATTTCAAAGTAATTTGTTTTTGTTTCTTTCAAAAATCCTTTCACTCTGCCCAAGGTGAAAGTGAATTTGTGAGGGCTTTGTTACAAATTTTATCATCATCAATAAAATGTTATTTTGTTTACCCATATTATGTTTTCCACTTTTGCTTTATTTTTGAAAAATGGTAACATTAAAAACCAAAAAAATATAATGTGATAATCATTTTTATCTGCATAATACTTGCACTTCTTGTTCATATTCTAAAATCAAACATAAATCATTGTGCAAATTGATTGTTAAACCCATTAAAAACAATGACCTTATGCCCTCTCCCAACTTTGAGATCCCTGTGTTTGGAGCTGAAGAAGAGGTTATTGAGGAGATTCCAGATGAAATTTCTCGGTTGCTTGAGGATGAGGAAAAAGCAATTCAGCCTCATTAAGAGCTGGTGGAATTGGTTAATTTGGGTTCAGAGGAAGATATAAAAGAAGTCAAGATTGGGGCACTGCTTTAGTCAGATGTTAAGAAGAGGATAATAGAGCTTCTTAGAGAATATGTTGACGTGTTTGCTTGGTCCTATCTGTAACACCTCAAAATTTGCCCCCTTGTTTCTAACCTTTTTGGCTTATGCTTCATTTCATTAGCATCGTTCTTTTTTGCATTTGCATAGTTCTTTTGAGCATGGGATTGATGTATCTTTCAGCAGCTCATGGCGTCATCAGTTCCAGTATCATTTCCAACAATGTTCAGAGCCAAGCAGATAGCTTTCAAAGTCTTTTTGAGCATTTATTTTGCTCATTAGACATTTTGACAATCAGAAGCTCTGACAGTCATTTTTTTTATCAGCGATTCATCACCAGACGATTATTTTCAGTAGTAGTCCGAGCACAAAAGGCGCCAAAAATCAAAATTTGCACTGTGTAACCGGTTATAGCGTATCTGATAATCGGTTACCCTTTGGTTTTCTGCGCATTTCTTCAGTTTTTGAACTGAGTAACCGGTTAGCAGATATGCTATAACCGGTTACTCTTGGCAAAAATTGAAAATTTTAGTTTGCGTCATTTGTGATCATGTGCTTGGCATGGCATGTGTGGGAAGGATCTAGAATTGATATTTTCATCATTTTCCACCCAAAGTTCAAATTCCTTCCAACATTTTCCACTCTAATTCCTCATTTCCTTTCCTAATCCACTTTTCACCCCAATTTCCACCCACTAAACCTCACTCCAAACCACATTTGAATTCATAACCTAGCTTCTATTTAAATCAATTCATTCCAAACCTCACATAACTTGGATCCATTTTCTGAATTTTCTACACATTTCACTCCAATTTTCTATCAACTTCTCTCTCATTCCAAAACCCTCACTCAAAGTTCCACCATCAAAGTTCAACAAATTTTGCATTGAAATTTGTTGATCTTGGAACTAAACCTTCATCCATTCACTAATTCTTGAAGGAATTCTGATTTTGCTACTGTTTTGCTTTTGGATCTAAGTTCTTGGAAGTTATTTTGGAGAAGCTAGAAGCAAGTTCATCACATTGCATTTATTTTGCATTTTTTGGTGAAGATAGCATTGGATCTCTGGTTTTCTTGCTTAGATTCATCTATTGCAGCTTATCAACACTCACCAAAGCAATTCTCAGCTTTGTAGGTTGGTGAATTTCATATCTACTTTTCATTTTAGCTTATTTTGCTTGTTCATGATGTAGATCTTGAATTTGTTGTGTTTGATCCATTGGATTGTGGATTTGACTGTTGTTGTTTGTTAATTGATGTGTGTTTGCTGGTTTTGCGATGTAATTTTCGTGCATATTGAGATGCCCTAACATGCAGGTGTTTGGAGAAGTGATAAGCTGCTGAAAAGTGCTTTTGGAGCTGTTTTTTTGAATTCTGTTGCTGTGTAACCGGTTAGCAGTTATGTTGTAACCGGTTAACATGTTGTTTTTTTGCGTATTTTCAGGCTATCTTGAACTGTGTAACCGGTTACCACTGCTGCAGAATATGACTTTGTTGTATTTTCTTGCTTGTTTGAGATCCTTTGCATGTCTAAACTTTATGGATTGATATGATGATGATTTGTGGATCATTCTTGAGTTGTTGCACCTCACACTATTGCATGAACACAATTTTCCGACACGCGATTCTTGATTTTCATCAAGAAATGTTTATGTTTGCGTTATTGACTAATTGATGCGGCAAACACGATGCACACACATTTGAATCGTGTTAATTCTTGATTGATGCTTAACTTACTGGACATGTGATGTGGGGTTGTTGTTTGCTTCCGTGGTTGCTTATGCATGATGTTTTGACCGACGTTTGATTTGTGCAACTTTGTTGAGTAATTGTTCTTGAATTGTTAGCATGATCATGTTATTCATTCTTGATGCTTGCAACCTTTATGATTGGTTTGCCATGCTTTGTGTGTCTATTTGCAATCATTGCTTGCATGAGTATTTGTTTTCAAATGCATGGTGTGCTGTCCTGTTTTCCACTGCTGTCTTAGTGCATATGTGCTGGTGTATGTGTTGCTGTTTGACCTTTTACACCTGTTTTATGTGCTGAACATGGGCTGTTAAATGTTGTTTGGTATATTGTGCTGTATTTACTGCTGTGCAGGTGCTGGAGCGCTATTGTAGCTGCTGCTTGTTTGTTTTATTCGCCTTTTCTTCTTCACCCCTTTCACTCTTTCTCTTCCCTTGAATCTCAAGACTTGTTTAAGTCTTGGATTCACTCCCTTAGAGCTACCTAGTCCAACTTAATTTTCGATTAAGCTTGGAGTAGGATTAGCATTAGGCTTCCTTTTGCATGCTAACTTAGGTGGACGTTTCCCTTTTAACCTCAACTATAGGGCCACCTTTGCATGACAACATTAGGAACAATTAGTTTCCCTTTAGTGTTTTATTTTCCTTTGAGTCTTCTCTTCTTATCTCATAACACTTCTAAAACACTTAATAAATATAATGAATATTGCGCTCGAGCTTTAAGTGTAGGAAATGAAGAATGAGGGGTCTCCCCTCCTCTTCTAGAGTGTTTAGCATACGTCCCATTTGGGGACGACCATGCGATTCACTCGTTCCCGCATGGTAGACTTTAGTGCAATGTAAGTTACGAACTAACTTTAATCCACTTCTGTCTAAAAAACACAAAAAACAAACTCAAACCTTTTTCATCCTTCGGGATCGTTAATTTCAAACTTCTTTTTTTCAGAAAAGGGCACGTTACTTCCGTCTCGTCGCAAACAGGCATCGACCCTAACTGCCAGACGCGAATATAACGTTGCTCATAAAAAACACTAACCGACCTCGTTAGGTCGAACTACGACTGCTCTGATTTCCTCTCTCTGGTTAGATTGAGGATACGTAGGCACAAGACGACGATGTCTTGGCGAGCAACCTTACCCCTTAGTTCGTGTCCGAACTACGTTGACTCTGACTTTCCCATTGCACGAGGGAATACGTAGGCATAGGACGAGCGATGTCCTATCGAGTCACTTCTTTTTCTTTTCTCCCCTGTTTCTTCGTTCTCCTACGTTCCCGTTCCTTTCCCTTTCCAGTAGCAGTGGAGCTCCAGACGACGACACCCTTTGATCGAGACAACAAGCGTGGATCCCATCGAGTATGATGGACGTGTGGGGTGCTAACATCTTCCCCTCGTGTAACCGACTCCCTTACCCGTTTCTCTTGGTCGCGAGACCATGCTCTTTTCCTTCCTTCAGGTTTACGCCGTGTTTCCTTTCCCTCTCTTGGGATAAATACACATTGCTGGTGACTCTGTTTCCGCGCCACTTTCGCGTTTGTACCATGGATGAAAATCCTCGGGAGCGACAGCTGGCGACTCTGTTGGGGATTAGTTGACCTCTTGCTGGTCCATCCCCTCTTGCGAGTCAATCCTAGTGCTTGTTTGTTTATTTTCATTGGGTGTTTACTGTTGTGCTTTATTTTAATGTATTACTGTGTTACTGTTTTTACCGCATTTATTGCATTGCATTTCATTATTATGCTGGACTGTACTGTGCTGTACTGGTTTTCTGTTTGGCAGGTGGGGATTCTTTGAGAGATAAGCCCAATACACAGGCTTGAGCATACACTTAGGACTAGAGTGGAAAGTAGTGGGACCTACGCGCCGTCTTGGTGCGTTTGGTGTTCACGAAATTCACATCCAGACGAGGCTATTTTGGGAGATATTCTGACGTGTGTGTCTTGCACATTTCAGAATGTTGATCTAGAGAGTTGTCGACTCTGGCGACCGTTTCTCCGAGGACTCAACAACGCCTCTCCTCCCAACATGTGATAATGGCAGACCAGAAATGGCAAACCCATTACACTTGTCAATCCGAGGACCCAATGCTGGGAATTTGCATAGTATGACCTTATTTTTTAGGGGAATCGGTTGAGGCCTCCTCGATTGATGATGATGCCAAACCAGAAATGGTGAACGTATCATCATTTCTCGACCTGAGAGCCCGTGATATTGAGGATCCTCGATTTTTTAGTACCCACATGTCAGAGGGGATGGGTGTTTGCAGGTCTGCAGGTAACCAAAACCTTCAACCTACCCGGTTTTCTGGATTTCTCGACAGTGTATAGTTATTTACCTGGTTTTCTGGTTATCTCAGTGGTCCGATGTTCTGGAATTTTGGTTTTCTGGGTTGTGGTTCTTGTTCAGTTAACAGCACAACACATGTCCAGAGCAGTGATACCTTGATCCCATGTTTGCATTTGCATCATTTCTTGCATTCTAACATGTTTGACTTTTTGTAGGACTTGCATCTTACCCTTGACTCCAGTTGTTGAGGTGTTCTCGTCATGGAAGCTCAGAGGAAGAAGAATGTAGCATACACATTCTCAGATCCGACTTTGAAGTTGATTCACAAGATGATTAGTATGACTGATCCTGAGATCCGCGCCAAGTTCAAGGAGGAATATGGGAAGATATTGAAGGTTGTCCGAAATATTTCACAAGAAGAGCACGATGCCATTCACACGCTCCTTCAATTCTATGACCCTCCTTTACGTTGTTTCACTTTTCCAGATTATGTATTGGATCCAACCTTAGAGGAGTTCTCATTTATTTTGGGAATTTCTGTCGAGCCGAGGATACCTTTCTTCTCTGAAGAACAACCCGGACTGGAAGAGATGGCGGCTTCTATTCACATGGGGGAATCCATTCTGAGTAACAATGTTATTGACAAGCAAGGGTTTAAAGGCCTCCCTTTAAAGTTTCTGTTTGACCAAGCCAGCTCATATGCTAAGGAGAGAAATTGGTCTGCTTTCAATGCTATTTTAGCTCTTTGCATTTATGGGATTGTCCTATTCCCCAACATCCCGGAGTTTGTTGACATGCATGCAATTTGGATTTTCATCTTGAGAAACCCCGTGCCTACCCTTCTTGGTGACGTGTATCATTCAGTCCACTATAAGAATGAAAAGAGATGAGGAAGGACTGTAAGTTGCTGCGCGCTGCTCCTAGCTACATGGTTTTTTAGTCATCTCCCTAAAGTTGGGACTTTTGTTGATGCAAGGGATTCTATGAAGTGGTCTAAGAGGTTGATGGGATTGACTGCTGACAACATCGTTTGGTTTAATCACAATTTAATAGGGATTGAGCTCATTTTCAACTGCGGAGGATTCCCAAATGTACCCTTAATATGGAGGAAAAGCAGAATTAATTATAACCCTTCCCTTGCTATCAGACAATTTGGGTATGCATTAAAGACTCCCCCTGAGGAACAAGATATCAGAGAACCCTTGTTTTTCAATGGCACTGTGGACCAAGAGATGGTAAGGAAAGTTGTGAACGCTTGGAAGCAAGTTTTTAAGAGAGGAAATACTTTCTTTAGGAAGTGTAACAACCAAGCTTTCTCTCCGTATGTGGAGTGGATCCCAAAAAGGGCAGAAGATGAGCTTCTTCCTTTCCCAATAGAGCCGCCTTTGTACCCTCTGTTGATTGAGCCACCAACCACAGTGAAGATAGAGAAGTATAACAAATTGTGGGCTGAAAAAGAGAAGCTGCGAGAGGAGAACAGCGAGCTACACAAAGAAATTTACCAATTGAAACATGAGCGAGGTAAAGCTGTTCATGTCGCCAAGTTGAAAACAGAGTTTCTCGCTGAGAAAGAAAAGGAGTTGGCCGATGAAATCACAACTAGACAGAAGGTAGGACAAACCTTAAAGGGTGTTAACAGGGTTTTGAAGTCAAAAAAGGAAGACTTGGTCAAAGCTTCACTAAGAATCACAGGTTCAATGATTGTCGGAATACAACAATCGTAGCCAACAAGCAAAAAGAGGATAAGTATTTGAAGCAGATTGAGAGTCTGAAGTTAAAGCTCAGGAAGAAAGACGAGGAGATCTTATCGGGAACATTCCAGAGACACGCAGTTGAGGAGCGACTGAATGAGGCCATGGCAACCATTGAAGAGCTGAAGATAAGAGCTGAGGTGAAGAGGCCTAGGGGTGAAGGTTCTGGCTCGGGCAGTGGTTCTCAAAGGGTGCAAGACCATGATGTTTGAGAAGAACTTGCGCATTGATGATACTCTGTAGTTTTCTTTCTTTGTTGTATTTTGGGTCACCACCAGAATTGTTGTCTGGGATCTTTGTTTATCTTGCTTCAGACTTATTATGTTATCTTGGGTTGTAATCTCTGACAATGATTTTCTCTGATATATGAGCAGAAGTTTTATTCCATCTTGTCTTTAAACTGGAATCAAGGAGTGGATCGCCCTGCAAATATTCAAACATGTTCATTTGCATTTGCATAATCATAATCAATTTTGCATAGCAGGTACTCGTCCCGGGTTTTTCTAACCTTTACTTGGTTGCAGGCAGGATTGATAACCAGCCAAATCACTGGTATTCTACTAGATCAAATCAGAAGAGAATTATGGAGCAAATGCAAGCAGAGATGGCCGCCATGCAGGCTCGCATGGCCCAATTCATGGAATTGATGCAAGGTGTTGCCCAAGGGCAAGAGCAACTGAGGACTCTGGTCCAACCCTTAGTGGCAAGAGTGGATGAAGACGGGGTTCTTCATGGCGGAATCCATAATGGAGTCGCTGGTAATGGTATTCAGGGAGGTCCTGCGGGCGTAGAGATCCCTATTCCTGGTGTTGTGATCCCTCAGGGCGGAGGAGAGCAGCTTGTGATTCCTTCTGTTGTAGGAGGAGGAAGTGTTTGTGCTGTTCAAAATCGTCGTTTCGAAGACCAACAAGATGACGTTTTCTCCATGCCAGGCGGGGATGCTGGTCCTCAGGCCAACAATGATCAAAGGTTCAGATTGATTGAAGAACAACTAAGGGGTGTGGTGAATCAGAATTCTGTAGGTATGGATCTGGAGGATTTGGGGCTGGTTCCCGGTGTTGTAATTCCGCACAAATTTCAGGTGCCCACTTTTGAGAAATACAATGGTACCACCTGTCCCAAGACGCATGTCAGGGCATACGCAAGGAAGATGGCTGCGTACTACAAAGATGAGAAATTACTGATGCATTTCTTTTAGGATAGCCTGTCTAGGGCATCCTTAGAATGGTATATGCAATTAGAGAGATGCCATGTCCGTAATTGGAGAGAGTTGGTCGAGGTCTTTATCAAGCACTACCAATAGAATACTGATATGGCTCCCAATCAGACCCAGCTACAGAATATGTCTCAAAAGGGTAGTGAAAGCTTTAAGGAATACGCGCAGAGATGGCGTGAGCTAGCGGCAAGGGTGCAGCCACCCATGTTGGAGAAGGAGATGCTGAATCTGTTTATGGATACTTTGCCAGGACGTTATTATGAAAAACTGTTACCTTGCATGTCAGGCAAGTTTGCTGATTTAATCATGGTTGGGGAGATGTTAGAGGGTGGAATCAAAGCTGGGAAAGTACTAGGTAATGATGGGTTGTCTTCTGGTCAGGGGAAGAAACCTTATGGGAATTATAAGAAGAATGAGGAAGCAAATTCTATGTCATCTTACCAAGGTAAGGGGAAGCAACGCCAGAATTATAATCAGCAAGTTGCCTCTGTAACTATTCCAGCTGCACCTCAGCAGCAGAGGAGTACCCCTAATCAGTACCAGAATAGGCAGCCCGGCCAGTATCAGAACCGTCAAAGGAGCGCTGAAAGGCATTTTGATCAGCCGCCTATGTCTTATGCTCAATTGTTGCAACACTTGTTACAGCTACGTTTAGTTGAGCTCCGCACCCTGGCTCCACCCACAGGGAGGCTTCCTCCGGGCTATGATGCTAACGCACATTGTGATTTTCACTCCGGTGCCCCGGGGCATACAATCGAAAGGTGTAGGGCATTTCAGCATAATGTCCAAGATTTGGTGGATTCGAAGGCCATCAACTTCTCAAACGATGTGCCCAATGTCATTCAAAACCCAAAGTCGAACCACGGTGGGCCAAGGGTTAATGTTGTGTTAGAGGAGAATGAATCTTTGAATCTGGTTATGGATGTTAATGAATTAAAGACTCCTTTGATGGTGGTAAGGGAGAGGTTATTGAGGGGTGGGGTGTCCCCCGGATGTGATGAGAATTGTTCAGATTGTATGTCGCAAATGAATGGTTGTGGTTTATTGAAAAGCCGAAATTCAAAAGTTGATAGATGAAGGTCGTTTGCAGTTTGACCAGTGTAACCAACAGAAAGAAATTGTTAGCAGAAAAAGTGAGGTTGCTACCATTACTATCCCTTTCAAAACAATCACTATTTCAAGGCCGGTAAGACCAACACCGGTTATTATTACAGCTCCCGGACCCGTGCCATATGAGAGCACCAAGGCCATTCCTTGGAACTATGGAGCCGAAGTGTTTGTTAATGGGCAGAAACCAGAACTGGTGGGAACTTCTGTAGTGAACTCTTGTGTTGAAAATAGTGATGAGGCAGGGGCTATCACGAGAAGCGGTAGGGTCTTTATCCCTTCTAATGATCAAGCTGGTAGTTCTAGACAAGACAAAGGAAAGCAGGTTGTAGATAATTTTGTGCAAGCACCAGTAGTGAATGATTCCACGACAAAACCGATTGATAATTCTTTCTCCGAGAACGTAGAAGATTTTATGAGACTATTTTGGAAAAGTGATTATAAAATTGTGGATCAATTGCATCGGACTCCGTCTAAGATTTCTATCTTGTCCCTGTTACTGTGTTCCGAGGCACACCAAAACGCACTGCTGAAAGTACTGAATGCTGCTTACGTACCCTAGGAGATCTCAGTTAATTAGTTGGAGGGGGTAGTGGCCCATGTTAATGCAGGCAATGGTTTGGGTTTTACTGATGTTGACTTGACTCCAGCTGGGAGAAACCATAATAATTCCTTGCATATTTCTGTTGAGTGTCGTGGATCGTTGATGTCTCATGTGCTTGTGGATACTGGATCCTCTTTGAATGTGTTGCCTAAGAAGGCATTGATGAAGCTGGACACCCGAGGGTTGATATGCACGCCAAGTGATTTGGTGGTGCGCGCATTTGATGGTTCCAAAAGATCTATTTTTGGGGAGATTGTGCTACCAATTAAGGTTAGACCGGAGGTTTTCGATGCTACCTTCTATATCATGGACATCCAGCCTGTTTACAGCTGTCTGCTGGGTCGTCCATGGATTCACAGTGCTGGGGCTGTGACGTCTACATTGCATCAGAAGTTAAAGTACATGGTAGACTGACATATGGTGACGGTTTGTGGAGAAGAGGATATCATGGTAAGCCAGCTATCTACTTTCAAGTATGTGGAGGTAGATGGCGAAATACATGAAACTTTATGTCAGGCTTTTGAAGCAGTAAAGATCCCTGAGGAATCTCTCAAGGAAGTCAGCCAACCTGAAGTGGTGGAACAACCTATAGTGGTACATCAGCCGGAGATTTCTATGTCTTCCTTCAAGGATGCTCGGGCCGTGGTTGAAGCCGGCAGCTCACAAAAGTGGGGTCAGATTATTGAGGTCCAGGAAAAGCGGAATACTCATGGACTGGGTTATAAGCCACCCAGGCGTCCTGAAGAGCCTCCCAAGTTCTATGGTCCAGTTCGTTTTACCAGTGTCGGTGTATTCTTTGATAGAATCAATGTTATTGATGAGGATGGGGATAGTGATTGTGATATGGAGAGTTGGATCCGCCCTTGTGTTCCAGGTCAAAGTCTTCGCAACTGGTCGTCAGAGAGAGCCATTCAAGTGACCGGACCAGAGTAATTGCTCCTATTTGTCATCTATGTTAATCCTACGTTCTGTCCAAGACGTAGTGATTCTTGTTTGTAGGGCTTGAATGTTTTTGTATGCTTTTTCTTTATCATTAATAAAGGACGTTTTCGTATTCAAATGTTTTGATCCCTGTTTTTCTATTTTTTATTTTTGCATTAAAACCACAGCAAAATGGCAATGTGTTTTTGTTTGATGCATCCATAATAAACATAAATCATCAATCATGCAGGTTGTCTTGTTCAGATTCCACCCATCATGATTCAGCTATGGCTCGGTATGACTTAGATAATCCCATATATCAGGCTAAAGAGGGGACTGATGAAGATTGCGCCTTACCAGAGGAATTGGCCAGGCTGTTAAAACAGGAGGAAAAGGTCATTCTGCCTCATCAGGAGGAAATCGAGATTGTTAACTTGGGAACCGAGGACGCAAAGAAAGAGGTACGGATTGGGGCTGCTTTGGAAGACATTGTCAAGGGAAGATTAATTGAAATGCTCCGAGAGTATGTGGATATCTTCGCCTGGTCTTACCAAGATATGCCTGGGCTCGACACTGACATCGTGGTACACCGGCTTCCACTCAAAGAAGGATGTGCTCCGGTTAAGCAGAAGCTGAGAAGGACAAAACCGGATATGGCCATCAAGATTAAAGAAGAGGTTCAGAAACAGTTAGATGTTGGGTTTCTTGCTGTAAGAAATTATCCTCTGTGGGTTGCTAATATTGTACCTGTACCTAAGAAAGATGGAAAGGTCAGGATGTGTGTTGATTACAGAGATCTGAATAGAGCAAGCCCAAAAGACGATTTCCCGCTTCCTAACATTGACGTGTTTGTGGACAACACTGCTCAATATTCTGTGTTTTCCTTCATGGACGGCTTCTCTGGGTATAACCAAATCAAGATGGCCCCAGAGGACATGGAGAAGACGACGTTTATAACACCGTGGGGGACTTTCTGTTACAAGGTGATGCCCTTTTGATTGAAAAATGTTGGGGCAACATATCAGCGGGCGATGGTGACTCTCTTACATGATATGATTCACAAAGAGATCGAGGTCTGTGTTGATAACATGATTGCAAAGTCACAAACAGAGGAAGAGCATCTGGTAAATCTCCAGAAACTGTTTGAGAGGTTGAGAAAGTTCAGACTGAGGTTGAATCCGAACAAGTGCACCTTCGGGGTGAGATCTGGAAAGTTATTGGGTTTTATTGTCAGCGAAAAAGGTATCGAGGTTGATCCTGCTAAAGTAAAAGCTATACAAGAAATTCCTGAACCAAGAACGAAAAAAGAGGTTCGTGGTTTCTTAGGGAGGTTGAACTACATTGCTAGATTCATCTCTCATCTTACAGCCACATGTGAACCAATATTCAAGTTGTTAAGAAAAGATCAGGCGGTCAGGTGGAACGACGACTGTCAAAAGGCGTTCGAAAAAATAAAAGAATATTTGCAGGAACCTCCGGTCCTTATGCCGCCAGTGCCAGGAAGGCCATTGATTATGTATCTTACGGTTCTTGAGAATTCAATGGGGTGCGTGCTCGGTCAACACGACGAGTCAGGTAGAAAAGAGCATGCCATCTACTACCTGAGTAAAAAATTTACTGATTGCGAGTCAAGGTACTCGATGCTGGAGAAAACATGTTGTGCACTCGCTTGGGCAGCCAAGCATTTGAGGCAGTATATGTTAAGCCACACAACCCTCTTAATTTCGAAGATGGATCCGATCAAGTATGTATCAGGAAAGCAGGCGCTTTCGGGAAGGATATCTCGTTGGCAGATGGTTCTGACAGAATACGACATTCAATATGTTTCCCAAAAAGCCATCAAGGGAAGTGTTTTGTCAGAATATCTCGCCGAACAACCAATCGAGGATTATCAACCGATGAAGTTTGGATTCCCTGACGAACACATTATGTATCTGAAGATGAAAGAAAGATTGTGAAGAGCCTTTGCATGATGAAGGCCATGAAATTGGATGGAAATTGGTCTTTGATGGAGTTGTTAACTCATATGGTAACAGAATCGGGGCAATCATTACGACTCGACAGGGTTATCATATACCCTTCACTGCCCGATTAGCGTTCATATGCACCAACAATGAGGCGGAGTATGAAGCATGCATCATGGGGTTAGAAGAAGCAATTGATTTGAGAATCAAGAACCTCGATGTTTATGGTGATTTCGTGTTGGTAGTTAATCAGATTACAGGTGAATGGGAAACTCGTCAAGCGAACTTGGTGCCTTATAACAACTATGCCAGAAGGTTGTTACCGTTCTTTGACAGAGTCGATTTCCATCATATACCTCAGGTGGAGAATCAGATGGCACATGCGTTGGCAACGCTATCCTCAATGTATCAGGTGAATCGTTGGAATGAAACTCCTTCGATCAGAATCATGCGTCTGGATAGACCAGCCTTTGTGTTTGCAATTGAAGATGTATCAGATGGAAAACCTTGGTATCATGATATTAAGGTTTTTCTGAAGAGTCAAGAGTATCCAAGGGGTGCATCCACCAAAGATAAGAAGACTCTGAGGAGGTTGGCAGGAAATTTATTTTCGAATAAAGATGACGTGTTATATAAGAGAAACTTTGACATGGTCTTGCTACGTTGTATTAATGGACACGAGGCAAGCATGTTAATGGAAGAAGTTCATGAGGGCTCTTTCGGTACCCATGCCAATGGGCATGCTATGGCTAGAAAGCTGTTGAGAGCGGGGTATTACTGGATGACTATGGAGTCTGATTGTTTTAAATACGCCCGGAAATGTCGCAAATGCCAGATTTATGCAGATAAGGTGCATGTACCGCCTACTCCTCTGAATGTGTTGTCATCGCCTTGGCCCCATGCTATGCGGGGGCATTGATATGATCGGAAAGATTGAACCTACTGCTTCCAATGGGCATCATTTCATTTTGGTTGCCATCGATTACTTCACGAAGTGGGTGGAAGTAGCTCATTTGACAATGTCACCAGACAAGTGGTAGCTAGATTTATCAAGAAGGACATCATATGCCGGTATGGAGTCCCGGAGAGAATCATTACTGATAATGGTTCAAATTTGAATAACAAGATGATGAAGGAGCTATGTCAGAGCTTTAAGATTGAACATCACAACTCTTCTCCCTATCGTCCGAAGATGAATGGGGCTATTGAAGCAGCAAATAAGAACATCAAGAAGATTGTGCAGAAAATGGTAGTGACCTATAAAGACTGGCATGAGAGGTTGCCTTATGCTTTACATGGTTATCGTACTTCGCTACGCACATCAACTGGGGCAACTCCTTTCTCATTGGTATATGGAATGGAAGCAGTTCTACCATTAGAGGTTGAGATTCCTTCTTTAAGAATTCTGGAAGACGTGAAGCTTAATGAAGCTGAGTGGGTGCGTTCCAGACTGAATCAGCTGAACCTTATTGAAGAGAAAAGATTGGCAGCCATTGCACATGGTCGGTTGTATCAGAGAAGGATGAAGAAAGCCTTTGATCAGAAAGTGCGTCCTCGATGTTTTCAGGCTGGTGAATTGGTTTTGAAAAGGATCCTTCCTCCTTAGACAGATCACAGGGGCAAATGGACTCCAAACTACGAAGGGCCATATGTAGTAAGACAGGTTTTCTCTGGTGGAGCCTTATTACTCTCAACTATGGATGGCGAGGATTTTACGTCCCCTGTGAACGCAGACGTAGTCAAAAAATACTTTGCATAAAAGAGACCCGCTGGACACAAAAAGAAAGTCCAGGCAAAAAAAGGGCATCCCGGCGAACCATAAAAAGAAAAGGTTCGGGAAAAAATTAGGGATAAAAAAAAAAAGAAAAAAAAAGAAAGAAAATAAACCCGCAAGGTTGAAAACCTGAAAAGGCAACTTTGGCAAAAATGGATATCCCGGTGGATTGAAAACCCGAAAAGGGCGACCCAGGCCAAAGTTAGGGATTTAAAAGCAAAAAGCTATGATCTGCGTTCGATTTGTGAGCGTCCTTGGATACCTGAAAATTTCGAAGGAAAGGAATTAGTCCAATTAGTCTCTTCGAAGGCCAAAGCATCTGCGGATAAGCGAGGCATATTGGGTCATAGCTGAATCGAATCATGGTGGATATATGTTCCCCACATTACCGACACGTGTATTTTCTTTTATTTCTTTTTGTGCAATTACCTCTTTTCAGGAATTACTTCCGAATGTAAACACCTATTTACAGGCCAATTCATCCAATAAAATTTTCATTTCACTCAAAAGCTTTCCATTTGTGTTTTTACTTTTGCTGTTTTGTTTGTGAAAACGTTCGATATTTTGATAAAACATTGCATGCGAAAATGTTAAGCTTTGCGAAGCATATCAGAAAACAGTGGAAATTACTTAGGCAACGGTCGTTGCGATGGTAATCGAAGTAGCCTTTTTGCGTATAGAACTTTCTGTTGATTTTGTTTGCAGGGCAACAAGTTTGTTCTTCCCCAGTAGAGCTACTCTCCTCGACATTGAAAAGTTCATCCTCCTCAGCAGGTTGTTATTTTCCCCAGCCAGGGTGTCGAGGATTATCTTCATCAGCAGAGTACAGAAGATTAATTCCCCAGCTATAGTCGTGATTGATTTATCACTTTCTCAGCAAACAATAAGAAGTTGACACTGTTGCATCCCCAATAAAAGATTGATGGAATATCTTCTTTGGACAAGGAGTTTGGTTTCCCCACATAGTCTTGACACTACTTTTCCTCAATTAGTCGGGAGATATTTTTCTCATCAGCAACGGTATGATTTAATCCCCATAGATGAGTAAGTTGGATGTTGTCCTCTAGCAGAGTCGATGCCGTCAATCACCATTCCCCAAGCAGATTTGCTGGTATTGGATGATATTCCCCAGCAGGGTAAAGGTAAGAGCATCTCGCAGTAGTAGGTTCAGAATTATTGACTTGTCTCCCCAAGCAGAGTTTGGTGGTGATCTTCTCAGTGGATTGTTCAACAGCGGTTAATACCCCCGACAGGTCTTAAAGTCCAGTTGTTATTGGCATTTTTCAGATCCAGGTTTTGGATTCTATCTTCGGCAGAAGTCATTGGTAATCCCCGGCGGAGAGAATTTCTCTTCAGGTTCCTTCCTTAGATTTTAGTTTCTATCTATCCCCAACAGAGTGGATATTCTCTCGGAGTCTCCATCTCCAGCAGAGTTAGTGATCAGGAGCTTCCTCAGCAGAGTGAAGTTTTTCTCAGCAGGGTCTCTTATTTCAGAGGATAATTTATTTTGTCATCCCCGGTGGGGTTGCCTTTGTCTTCAGCATTTATTTTGCTGAGACATTTCTTTTGCATTGCATAAGCATTTTTGCATGGCATCCTCCCAAACGCGTAGCATTTCCATTTCGTATGGAGCATTACGCCATAGAAAAATTCAAACATATGCATTCGAAGCTTAAGCCAGGTTTGATATCCTTTACCGGTTTCTTTCCCCAGCAGAAAGTAACATGATTCAGGAGATATTGTTTAACATTACACCGCAACCAGTGGATTCGTCCTTCTTGTTGGTCCTTCCTATACTCCCCTGCAGAGTTGTCTGTTTAGATTTCTCTCTTCCCCAGCGGACTCATCTTGGTAGATCTGTTGATTCTACTAATCTTGGGCTAGAAATTCCGCCTTCAGCCGGTCTTTCTTTTGCGAATCCGCCTTTGGCTGTCTTCGTCATCGCTCTTCTGGTTCATCCCCTCAAAGCAGCTAGCGTGAAACACTCATCCGTGTTCTTTTAACACTCGTCCGTGTTCTTTTTCATTGCCTCAATACTTCGTAAGTATTGATTTTAAACACTCGTCCGTGTTCTCTCGACACCCGTCCGTGTTCGGTTTAGCATTTCAATCCCCAGTAAAGTTGCCTTTTGAACCTTTATTTCAATACCCGTCCGTATTGACCTTTTGACACCCGTCCGTGTTTTTTCAATACCCGTTCGTATTGACCTTTAACACCCGTCCATGTCCCTTCAGCACCCGTCCGTATTGACCTTAGATACCCATCCGTATTGACCTTAGACACCCGTCTGTGCTCTTTCATCACCCGTCCGTGTTTGACCTTAGACACCCGTCCGTATTCTTTCAGCACCCGTCCGTGTTTGAACCTTTATTTTAATACCCGTCCGTATTGACCTTAGACACCCATCCGTGTTTGAACCCTTTGGACACCCGTCCGCGTTCTTTCAGCACCCGTCTGTGTTTGAACCTTTTTTCCAGCACCCGTCCGTGTTTGAACCCTTTATACACCCGTCCGTGTTCTTTCAGCACCCGTCCATGTTTGAACCTTTATTTCAATACCCGTTCGTATTAACCTTAGACACTCGTCCGTGTTCTTTTAGCACCCGTCTGTGTGAACCTTTAGACACTCGTCCGTGTTGGTTTTGACTTCTTTAATGATTCATCTTCATTCGTTCGGCACTCGTCTGTGCTTATCCCCCAACACATTCAACACTCGTCCGTATTTGTTTCAATCTATTTTGATACTTCGTCCGTATTGGTCTCTGACACTCGTCCGTGTTATGATCTTACACTTTTTGTTACTTGTTCCCCAGCGGAGTCATCTCTCCTTTTGTAGGACACAAATTTGTGCGGTTATTTTGGTATTCAATCAACATGTATCTCGACCATCTGGAAGCCTTTTGCTTCCATACCCTCGGATCTAAGAAGTTTGAATAGGGGCAGCTGTAACACCTCAAAATTTTCCCCCTTGTTTCTAACCTTTTTGGCTTATGCTTCATTTCATTAGCATCATTCTTTTTTGCATTTGCATAGTTCTTTTGAGCATGGAATCGAGGTATCTTTTAGCAGCTCATGGCATCATCAGTTCCAGTATCATTTCCAACAATGTTCAGAGCCAAGCAGATAGCTTTCAAAGTCTTTTTGAGCATTTATTTTGCTCATTAGACATTTTGACAATCAGAAGCTCTGACAGTCATTTTTTTATCAGCGATTCAGCACCAGACGATTATTTTCAGCAGTAGTCCGAGCACAAAACGGAATTCACAGCATATTTCAAGTGTGTTTCAGTGTTACTCAGTAGCAATGCCAAGTTTTGGGGTTCAGAGGCTTAATGGTTTCAAAACAACTGTCATAAGTACCTTTTTCAAGTTTCCCTCCAAAAGGCGCCAAAATTTAAAATTTGCACTGTGTAACCGGTTACAGCGTATCTGATAACCGGTTACCCTTTGGTTTTCTGCGTATTTCTTCAGTTTTTGAACTGAGTAACCGGTTAGCAGATATGCTGTAACCGGTTACTCTGGGCAAAATTTGAAAATTTTAGTTTGCATCATTTGTGATCATGTGCTTGGCATGTGCACGTGTGGGAAGGATCTAGAATTGATATTTTCATCATTTTCCACCCAAAATTCAAATTCCTTCCAACATTTTCCACTCTAATTCCTCATTTCCTTTCCTAATCCACTTTTCACCCCAATTTCCACCCACTAAACCTCACTCCAAACCACATTTGAATTCCTAACCTAGCTTCTATTTAAATCAATTCATTCCAAACCTCACATAACTTGGATCCATTTTCTGAATTTTCTACACATTTCACTCCAATTTTCTCTCAACTTCTCTCTCATTCCAAACCCCTCACTCAAAGTTCCACAATCAAAGTTCAACAAATTTTGCATTGAAATTTGTTGATCTTGGAACTAAACCTTCATCCATTCACTAATTCTTGAAGGAATTCTGATTTTGCTACTGTTTTGCTTTTGGATCTAAGTTCTTGGAAGTGATTTTGGAGAAACTAGAAGCAAGTTCATCACATTGCATTTATTTTGCATTTTTGGTGAAGATAGCATTGGATCTCTGGTTTTCTTGCTTAGATTCATCTATTGCAGCTTATCAACACTCACCAAAGCAATTCTCAGCTTTGTAGGTTGGTGAATTTCATATCTACTTTTCATTTTAGCTTATTTTGCTTGTTCATGATGTAGATATTGAATTTGTTGCGTGTGATCCATTGGATTGTGGATTTGACTGTTGTTGTTTGTTAATTGATGTGTGTTTGCTAGTCTTGAGATGTAATTTTCGTGCATATTGAGATGCCCTAACATGCAGGTGTTTGGAGAAGTGATAAGCTGCTGAAAAGTGTTTTTGGAGCTGTTTTTTTGAATTTTGTTGTTGTGTAACCGGTTAGCAGTTATGTTGTAACCGGTTAACATGTTATTTTTTTGCGTATTTTCAGGCTGTTTTGAACTGTGTAACCGGTTACAATGTAACTGCTAACCGGTTACCACTGCTGCAGAATGTGATTTTCTTGCATTTTCTTGCTTGTTTGAGATCCTTTGCATGTCTAAACTTTATGGATTGATATGATGATGATTTGTGGATCATTCTTGAGCTGTTGCACCTCACACTATTGCATGAACACAATTTTTCGACACGCGATTCTTGATTTTCATCGATAAATGTTTATGTTTGCGTTGTTAACTAATTGATGCGGCAAACACGATGCACACACATTTGAATCGTGTTAATTCTTGATTGATGCTCAACTTACTGGACATGTGATGCGGGGTTGTTGCTTGCTTCCGTGGTTGCTTATGTATGATGTTTTGATCGACGTTTGATTTGTGCAACTTTGTTGAGTAATTGTTCTTAATTGTTTGCATGATCATGTTATTCATTCTTGATGCTTGCAACCTTTATGATTGGTTTGCCATGCTTTGTGTGTCTATTTGCAATCATTGCTTGCATGAGTATTTGTTTTCAAATGCATGGTGTGCTGTCATGTTTTCCACTTCTGTCTTAGTGCATATGTGCTGGTGTATGTGCTGCTGTTTGACCTTTTACACCTGTTTTGTGTGCTGAACATGGGCTGTTGAATGTTGTTTGGTATATTGTGCTGTATTTATTGCTGTGCAGGTGCTGGAGCGCTGTTGTAGCTGCTGCTTGTTTGTTTTATTCGCCTTTTCTTCTTCACCCCTTTCACTCTTTCTCTTCCCTTGAATCTCAAGAGTTGTTTAAGTCTTGGATTCACTCCCTTAGAGCTACCTAGTCCAACATAATTTTCGATTAAGCTTGGAGTAGGATTAGCATTAGGCTTCCCTTTGCATGCTAACTTGGGTAGACGTTTCCCTTTCAACCTCAACTATAGGGCCACCTTTGCATGACAACATTAGGAACAATTAGTTTCCCTTTAGTGTTTTATTTTCCTTTGAATCTTCTCTTCTCATCTCATAACACTTCTAAAACACTTAATAAATATAACGAATATTGCACTCGAGCCTTAAGTGTAGGAAATGAAGAACGAGGGGTCTCCCCTCCTCTTCTAGAGTGTTTAGCATACGTCTCATTTGGGGACGACCATGCGATTCACTCGTTCCCGCATGGTAGACTTTAGTGCAATGTAAGTTACGAACTAACTTCAATCCACTTCTGTCTAAAAAACACAAAAAAAACTCAAACCTTTTTCATCCTTCGGGATCGTTAATTTCAAACTTCTTTTTTTCAAAAAAGGGCACGTTACTTCCGTCTCGTCGCAAACAGGCATCGACCCTTACTGCCGGACGTGAATCTAACGTCGCTCATAAAAAACACTAACCGAGCTCGTTAGGTCGAACTACGACTGCTCTGACTTCCTCTATCTGGTTAGATTGAGGATACGTAGGCACAAGACGACGATGTCTTGGCGAGCAACCTTCCCCCTTAGTTCGTGTCCAAACTACGTTGACTTTGACTTTCCCATTGCACGAGGGAATACGTAGGCATAGGACGAGCGATGTCCTATCGAGTCACTTCTTTTTCTTTTCTCCCCTGTTTCTTCGTTCTCCTTCGTGCCCGTTCCTTTCCCTTTCCAGTAGCAGTGGAGCTCCAGACGACGACACCCTTTGATCGAGACAACAAGCGTGGATCCCATCGAGTACGATGGACGTGTGGGGTGCTAACACCTTCCCCTCGTGTAATCGACTCCCTTACCCGTTTCACTTGGTCGCGAGACCATGCTCTTTTCCTTCCTTCAGGTTTACACAGTGTTTCCTTTCCCTCTCTTGGGATAAATACACATTGTTGGCGACTCTATTTCCGCGCCACTTTCGCGTTTGTACCATGGATGAAAATCCTTGGGAGTGACACTATCAAGACATGCCTAGCCTTGATACTGATATTGTGGAGCATAGATTGCCATTGAAGCTTGAATGTCCACCTGTGAAGCACAAATTGAGAAGAACTCATCCCGATATGGATGTGAAGATCAAAGAGGAGGTTCAAAAGCAGATTGATGTTGATTTTCTTGTGACTTATGAGTATCCTCAATGGGTGGCCAATATTGTGCCTGTTCCAAAGAAAGACGGAAAAATCCGAATGTGCGTTGACTATAGAGATTTGAATAAAGCAAGTCCGAAAGATGATTTTCAACTGCCACACATTGATATGCTGGTAGATAATACTGCTAAATTCCATATCTTTTCTTTTATGGATGGATTTTCCGGTTATAATCATATAAAGATGGCACCCGAGGATATGGAGAAGACAACATTCATTACACCCTGGGGAACATTTTGTTATAGAGTGACATCTTTCGGTTTGAAAAATGTTGGTGCAACGTACCAGAGAGCTATGACTACTTTGTTCCATGATATGATGCATAAAGAAATTGAGGTCTATATGGATGATATGATTTGTAAGTCAAAGACTGAAGAAGAACATATTGAGTACTTATTGAACTTGTTTCAACGTTTGAGAAAGTTTAAGCTCCGTTTGAATCCTAATAAATGCACTTTTGGTGTCCGTTCTGGAAAGTTGTTGGGCTTTATTGTCAGCCAAAAAGGCATTGAAGTTGATCTTGGTAAAGTTAAAGCTATTCAGGAAATGCTTGCGCCCAAACCAGAAAAATAAGTAAGAGGATTCTTAGGACGTTTGAATTATATCTCCTGATTTATATCCAATATGACTGCCACATGTGCGCCGATCTTGAAGCTTCTTCGTAAAGATCAATGTTATGTCTGGACAGAGGATTGTCAAAAAGCTTTTGAAAGAATAAAAGAGTATCTGCTTGAACCTTGGATTTTGTCTCCTCCCGTGGAAGGACGACCTTTGATCATGTATTTGATTGTGCTGGAAGAGTCTATGGGATGTGTTCTGGGTTAACAAGATGAATCTGGTCGAAAAGAATTTGCCATTTATTATTTGAGCAAGAAGTTCACCGATTGTGAGTCTCGGTACTCAATGCTTGAAAAGACATGTTGTACTTTAGCTTGGGCTGCCAAGCACCTCTGCCAGTATATATTGAATCATACAACATGGTTGATATCTAAAATGGATCCAATCAAGTATATTTTTGAAAAGCCTGTTTTGACAGGGAGGATTTCTCGTTGGCAAATGTTTTTGTCAGAATATGATATCGAGTACCGAACTCAAAAAACAATAAAAGGAAGTGTTTTGGCTGACCATTTGGCACACCAGCCAATTGATGATTATCAACCTATCAGGTTTGATTTTCCTGATGAGGATGTGATGTATCTAAAGGTTAAAGATTGTGAAGAACCATTACCTGATAAAGGGCTTGAGCCTGGATCCCGTTGGGGTTTGATTTTTGATGGAGCTGTAAATGAGTATGGCAATGGTATTGGGGTAATAATTATTACTCCTCATGGTTCTCATATTCCTTTCACTACAAGGTTGATGTTCACTTGCACAAATAATGCGGCAGAGTATGAAACGTGTATTATGGGCTTGGAAGAAGCTATTGATTTAAGAATCAAGATTCTTGATGTATATTGAGATTCAGCCCTGGCGATTAATCAGATTAAAAGGGAATGGGAGACACGTCAACCTGATTTAATTCCTTATCGTGATTATGCAAGAAGGTTGTCAACTTTCTTCAATAAGGTTGAGTTTCACCATATACCCAGAGTAGAGAATCGAATGACAGATGCTTTAGCAACTATATCCTCCATGATTATGGTGAATCGGTGGAATGATGTGCCAAAAATCGATGTTATGCATCTTGATGACAAGCTCGCGTGTTTGCGGTCGAAGAGGTCGTTGATGATAAACCTTGGTATTATGATATCAATTGCTTTCTTCAGAATCAAAAGTACCCACTTGGGTCATCCAAGAAAGATAAGAAGACTTTGAGAAAATTGGCTGGTAGTTTCTTCTTGAATGATGATGTGCTGTATAAAAGAAATTATGATATGGTCTTGCTCAGATGCGTGGATAGACACGAAGTAGACATGTTAATGAAAAAAATTCACGAAGGATCTTTTGGTACCCATGCCAATGGGCATGCAATGGCTAAGAAGATGTTAAGGGCAGGTTACTATTGTCTGACAATGGAATCTGGCTGTTGCAAATATGTGAATAAATGTCATAAGTGCCAGGTTTATGCTGACAAAATTCATGTACCTCCAACTCCTCTCAATGTTATCTCTTCTCCATGGCCTTTCTCCATGTGGGGCATTGATATGATTGGAATGATTGATCCTAAAGCGTCGAACGGACACCGTTTCATATTGGTGGCTATTGACTATTTTACCGAGTGGGTTGAAGCGACATCATATGCCAATGTGACCAAGCAAATAGTGGTCTGGTTTATCAAGAACCAAATCATCTGTCGGTATGGTGTTCCGAGCAAGATTATCACTGATAATAGGTCGAATCTGAATAACAGGATGATGAAGGAATTGTACGATGAGTTTAAGGTTGAGCATCATAATTATTCTCCTTACAGACCTAAGATGAGTGGGGATGTTGAAGCTGCTAATAAGAATATCAAGAAGATTGTTCAGAAGATGGTTGTTACCTACAAATATTGGCATGAGATGCTCCTTTTTGCTTTGCATGGGTATCGTACATCCGCCCGTACTTCAACAGGGGAAACCCCTTTCTCTCTTGTTTATGGTATGGAAGTAGTGCTCCCGGTAGAAGTTGAAATCCCTTCTATTAGAGTTTTGATGGAAGCTGAATTGACTAAGGCAGAATGGTGCCAAAGCAGATATGATCAGTTAAATTTGATTAAAGAGAAAAGAATGACGGCCTTGTGTCATGGCCAATTGTATCCACAGAGAATGAAGAAAGCTTTTGATAAGAAGGTTCGACCTTGTGTGTTTAGAGAAGGCAACCTCGTGCTAAAAAAGATATCGACTTTTACCAATGATTCTAGGGGCAAGTGGACTCCTAATTATGAAGGCCCATATGTTGTTAAGAGAGCCTTCTCTGGCGGTGCATTACTTCTTACAACTATGGATGGTGAAGAGTTCACTCGTCTTGTGAATGCCGATGCAGTCAAGAAATACTTCGCCTAAAAAAAAAACAGCTCGCTAAGTTGAAAACTCGAATGGGCGGCTTAGGCAAAAATGAGCGTCTCGGTGGGCTAAAAACCCGAAAGGGCAGTCCAGGCAAAAATTAGAGACAAAAAAAAAAATAATCATCCCGGTAGATTGAAAACCCGAGAGGGAAATCTAGGAAAAGGTTAGGGATTATGGCAAGTAACTGTATCTGGCCAGTCTTGATCATTGAAAGCAACATTGTTTATCAAGGATTTTGCTTCAATCATCTTCAACTGAAGTTTTGAGCATAGTGGATTTCAAAGTTGTTAGGGAGAATAGTGGTCATTGTATTTTAATGTAACCCTTTCCATGTATTTACCAATTTTCAAACTTTGTAATGATCCATGGAGTTACGCCATTTGCACACTACTATTCTATTAATAAAATTTGGGCCTTTGTCCCTTTGTTTGCAATTGTTACTTTGTTTTTGTTTGCAGAATTTCATTTATTTTTGGTGATGATTTTTGAAACAAAATGTGAATAATTGATTTAGATTTTTGAAAAATATATAAAACATTTTCTTTTGATTTATGAATATAAAACGGAATGTCAACGGTTATTCCAAGAATGGTAAGATCGACGTTTTCCTCAACAGAGTTTGTTCTTACTCTTTTAATAGAATTTATTGACAGCTCCCCAGTAGAGTTTGTTGATATTTCCCCAATAGAGTTCTTGATATTTCCTTAGCAGAGTTTGTTCATGTAACCAGTTGTTGACAAGTTGATGGTATACCGGTTTGTGTTTTCTCCAGACGAGTGTTGTTCGGTTATTCCCTAGCTATGCCTCGATCCAGATCTTCACCATCTGATTATGTTATTGGTCAGGCAGTTGGGCAATTTTGAAGACCATCTCTCATTGGTGTCAATGCCCACGTAGAGATTCACTCATGTTATCCCCAACAAAATTCATATAAGGAATCCTCATTCAGAGTTGTATCCTCTAGACATGTTGTAGCTGTTGCTTGTTTGTTTTATTCGCCTTTTCTTCTTCACCCCTTTCACTCTTTCTCTTCCCTTGAATCTCAAGAGTTGTTTAAGTCTTGGATTCACTCCCTTAGAGCTACCTAGTCCAACATAATTTTCGATTAAGCTTGGAGTAGGATTAGCATTAGGCTTCCCTTTGCATGCTAACTTGGGTAGACGTTTCCCTTTCAACCTCAACTATAGGGCCACCTTTGCATGACAACATTAGGAACAATTAGTTTCCCTTTAGTGTTTTATTTTCCTTTGAGTCTTCTCTTCTCATCTCATAACACTTCTAAAACACTTAATAAATATAACGAATATTGCACTCGAGCCTTAAGTGTAGGAAATGAAGAACGAGGGGTCTCCCCTCCTCTTCTAGAGTGTTTAGCATACGTCTCATTTGGGGACGACCATGCGATTCACTCGTTCCCGCATGGTAGACTTTAGTGCAATGTAAGTTACGAACTAACTTCAATCCACTTCTGTCTAAAAAACACAAAAAAAACTCAAACCTTTTTCATCCTTCGGGATCGTTAATTTCAAACTTCTTTTTTTCAAAAAAGGGCACGTTACTTCCGTCTCGTCGCAAACAGGCATCGACCCTTACTGCCGGACGTGAATCTAACGTCGCTCATAAAAAACACTAACCGAGCTCGTTAGGTCGAACTACGACTGCTCTGACTTCCTCTATCTGGTTAGATTAAGGATACGTAGGCACAAGACGACGATGTCTTGGCGAGAAACCTTCCCCCTTAGTTCGTGTCCAAACTACGTTGACTTTGACTTTCCCATTGCACGAGGGAATACGTAGGCATAGGATGAGCGATGTCCTATCGAGTCACTTCTTTTTCTTTTCTCCCCTGTTTCTTCGTTCTCCTTCGTGCCCGTTCCTTTCCCTTTCCAGTAGCAGTGGAGCTCCAGACGACGACACCCTTTGATCGAGACAACAAGCGTGGATCCCATCGAGTACGATGGACGTGTGGGGTGCTAACACCTTCCCCTCGTGTAATCGACTCCCTTACCCGTTTCACTTGGTCGCGAGACCATGCTCTTTTCCTTCCTTCAGGTTTACACAGTGTTTCCTTTCCCTCTCTTGGGATAAATACACATTGTTGGCGACTCTATTTCTGCGCCACTTTCGCGTTTGTACCATGGATGAAAATCCTTGGGAGCGACACTATCAAGACATGCCTAGCCTTGATACTGATATTGTGGAGCATAGATTGCCATTGAAGCTTGAATGTCCACCTGTGAAGCACAAATTGAGAAGAACTCATCCCGATATGGATGTGAAGATCAAAGAGGAGGTTCAAAAGCAGATTGATGTTGATTTTCTTGTGACTTATGAGTATCCTCAATGGGTGGCCAATATTGTGCCTGTTCCAAAGAAAGACGAAAAAATCCGAATGTGCGTTGACTATAGAGATTTGAATAAAGCAAGTCCGAAAGATGATTTTCAACTGCCACACATTGATATGCTGGTAGATAATACTACTAAATTCCATATCTTTTCTTTTATGGATGGATTTTCCGGTTATAATCATATAAAGATGGCACCCGAGGATATGGAGAAGACAACATTCATTACACCCTGGGGAACATTTTGTTATAGAGTGACATCTTTCGGTTTGAAAAATGTTGGTGCAACGTACCAGAGAGCTATGACTACTTTGTTCCATGATATGATGCATAAAGAAATTGAGGTCTATATGGATGATATGATTTGTAAGTCAAAGACTGAAGAAGAACATATTGAGTACTTATTGAACTTGTTTCAACGTTTGAGAAAGTTTAAGCTCCGTTTGAATCCTAATAAATGCACTTTTGGTGTCCGTTCTGGAAAGTTGTTGGGCTTTATTGTCAGCCAAAAAGGCATTGAAGTTGATCTTGGTAAAGTTAAAGCTATTCAGGAAATGCTTGCGCCCAAACCAGAAAAATAAGTAAGAGGATTCTTAGGACGTTTGAATTATATCTCCTGATTTATATCCAATATGACTGCCACATGTGCGCCGATCTTGAAGCTTCTTCGTAAAGATCAATGTTATGTCTGGACAGAGGATTGTCAAAAAGCTTTTGAAAGAATAAAAGAGTATCTGCTTGAACCTCGGATTTTGTCTCCTCCCGTGGAAGGACGACCTTTGATCATGTATTTGATTGTGCTGGAAGAGTCTATGGGATGTGTTCTGGGTTAACAAGATGAATCTGGTCGAAAAGAATTTGCCATTTATTATTTGAGCAAGAAGTTCACCGATTGTGAGTCTCGATACTCAATGCTTGAAAAGACATGTTGTACTTTAGCTTGGGCTGCCAAGCGCCTCTGCCAATATATGTTGAATCATACAACATGGTTGATATCTAAAATGGATCCAATCAAGTATATTTTTGAAAAGCCTGTTTTGACAGGGAGGATTTCTCGTTGGCAAATGTTTTTGTCAGAATATGATATCGAGTACCGAACTCAAAAAACAATAAAAGGAAGTGTTTTGGCTGACCATTTGGCACACCAGCCAATTGATGATTATCAACCTATCAGGTTTGATTTTCCTGATGAGGATGTGATGTATCTAAAGGTTAAAGATTGTGAAGAACCATTACCTGATAAAGGGCTTGAGCCTGGATCCCGTTGGGGTTTGATTTTTGATGGAGCTGTAAATGAGTATGGCAATGGTATTGGGGTAATAATTATTACTCCTCATGGTTCTCATATTCCTTTCACTACAAGGTTGATGTTCACTTGCACAAATAATGCGGCAGAGTATGAAACGTGTATTATGGGCTTGGAAGAAGCTATTGATTTAAGAATCAAGATTCTTGATGTATATTGAGATTCAGCCCTGGCGATTAATCAGATTAAAGGGGAATGGGAGACACGTCAACCTGATTTAATTCCTTATCGTGATTATGCAAGAAGGTTGTCAACTTTCTTCAATAAGGTTGAGTTTCACCATATACCCAGAGTAGAGAATCGAATGACAGATGCTTTAGCAACTATATCCTCCATGATTATGGTGAATCGGTGGAATGATGTGCCAAAAATCGATGTTATACATCTTGATGACAAGCTCACGTGTTTGCGGTCGAAGAGGTCGTTGATGATAAACCTTGGTATTATGATATCAATTGCTTTCTTCAGAATCAAAAGTATCCACTTGGGTCATCCCAGAAAGATAAGAAGACTTTGAGAAAATTGGCTAGTAGTTTCTTCTTGAATGATGATGTGCTGTATAAGAGAAATTATGATATGGTCTTGCTCAGATGCGTGGATAGACACGAAGTAGACATGTTAATGAAAAAAATTCACGAAGGATCTTTTGGTACCCATGCCAATGGGCATACAATGGCTAAGAAGATGTTAAGGGCAGGTTACTATTGTCTGACAATGGAATCTGGCTGTTGCAAATATGTGAATAAATGTCATAAGTGCCAGGTTTATGCTGACAAAATTCATGTACCTCCAACTCCTCTCAATGTTATCTCTTCTCCATGGCCTTTCTCCATGTGGGGCATTGATATGATTGGAATGATTGATCCTAAAGCGTCGAACGGACACCGTTTCATATTGGTGGCTATTGACTATTTTACCGAGTGGGTTGAAGCGACATCATATGCCAATGTGACCAAGCAAATAGTGGTCCGGTTTATCAAGAACCAAATCATCTGTCGGTATGGTGTTCCGAGCAAGATTATCACTGATAATAGGTCGAATCTGAATAACAGGATGATGAAGGAATTGTACGATGAGTTTAAGGTTGAGCATCATAATTATTCTCCTTACAGACCTAAGATGAGTGGGGATATTGAAGCTGCTAATAAGAATATCAAGAAGATTGTTCAGAAGATGGTTGTTACCTACAAAGATTGGCATGAGATGCTCCTTTTTGCTTTGCATGGGTATCGTACATCCGCCCGTACTTCAACAGGGGAAACCCCTTTCTCTCTTGTTTATGGTATGGAAGTAGTGCTCCCGGTAGAAGTTAAAATCCCTTCTATTAGAGTTTTGATGGAAGCTGAATTGACTAAGGCAGAATGGTGCCAAAGCAGATATGATCAGTTAAATTTGATTGAAGAGAAAAGAATGACGGCCTTGTGTCATGGCCAATTGTATCCACAGAGAATGAAGAAAGCTTTTGATAAGAAGGTTCGACCTTGTGTGTTTAGAGAAGGCAACCTCGTGCTAAAAAAGATATCGACTTTTACCAATGATTCTAGGGGCAAGTGAACTCCTAATTATGAAGGCCCATATGTTGTTAAGAGAGCCTTCTCTGGAGGTGCATTACTTCTTACAACTATGGATGGTGAAGAGTTCACTCATCTTGTGAATGCCGATGCAGTCAAGAAATACTTCGCCTAAAAAAAAAACAACTCGCTAAGTTGAAAACTCGAATGGGCGGCTTAGGCAAAAATGAGCGTCTCGGTGGGCTGAAAACCCGAAAGGGCAGTCCAGGCAAAAATTAGAGACAAAATAAAAAATAATCATCCCGGTAGATTGAAAACCTGAGAGGGAAATCTAGGAAAAGGTTAGGGATTATGGCAAGTAACTGTATCTGGCCAGTCTTGATCATTGAAAGCAACATTGTTTATCAAGGATTTTGCTTCAATCATCCTCAACTGAAGTTTTGAGCATAGTGGATTTCAAAGTTGTTAGGGAGAATAGTGGTCATTGTATTTTAATGTAACCCTTTCCATGTATTTACCAATTTTCAAACTTTGTAATGATCCATGGAGTTACGCCATTTGCACACTACTATTCTATTAATAAAATTTGGGCCTTTGTCCCTTTGTTTGCAATTGTTACTTTGTTTTTGTTTGCAGAATTTCATTTATTTTTGGTGATGATTTTTGAAACAAAATGTGAATAATTGATTTAGATTTTTGAAAAATATATAAAACATTTTCTTTTGATTTATGAATATAAAACGGAATGTCAACGGTTATTCCAAGAATGGTAAGATCGACGTTTTCCTCAACAGAGTTTGTTCTTACTCTTTTAATAGAATTTATTGACAGCTCCCCAGTAGAGTTTGTTGATATTTCCCCAATAGAGTTGTTGATATTTCCTTAACAGAGTTTGTTCATGTAACCAGTTGTTGACAAGTTGATGGTATACCGGTTTGTGTTTTCTCCAGACGAGTGTTGTTCGGTTATTCCCTAGCTATGCCTCGATCCAGATCTTCACCATCTGATTATGTTATTGGTCAGGCAGTTGGGCAATTTTGAAGACCATCTCTCATTGGTGTCAATGCCCACGTAGAGATTCACTCATGTTATCCCCAACAAAATTCATATAAGGAATCCTCATTCAGAGTTGTATCCTCTAGACGTGTTGTAGCTGTTGCTTGTTTGTTTTATTCGCCTTTTCTTCTTCACCCCTTTCACTCTTTCTCTTCCCTTGAATCTCAAGAGTTGTTTAAGTCTTGGATTCACTCCCTTAGAGCTACCTAGTCCAACATAATTTTCGATTAAGCTTGGAGTAGGATTAGCATTAGGCTTCCCTTTGCATGCTAACTTGGGTAGACGTTTCCCTTTCAACCTCAACTATAGGGCCACCTTTGCATGACAACATTAGGAACAATTAGTTTCCCTTTAGTGTTTTATTTTCCTTTGAGTCTTCTCTTCTCATCTCATAACACTTCTAAAACACTTAATAAATATAACGAATATTGCACTCGAGCCTTAAGTGTAGGAAATGAAGAACGAGGGGTCTCCCCTCCTCTTCTAGAGTGTTTAGCATACGTCTCATTTGGGGACGACCATGCGATTCACTCGTTCCCGCATGGTAGACTTTAGTGCAATGTAAGTTACGAACTAACTTCAATCCACTTCTGTCTAAAAAACACAAAAAAAACTCAAACCTTTTTCATCCTTCGGGATCGTTAATTTCAAACTTCTTTTTTTCAAAAAAGGGCACGTTACTTCCGTCTCGTCGCAAACAGGCATCGACCCTTACTGCCGGACGTGAATCTAACGTCGCTCATAAAAAACACTAACCGAGCTCGTTAGGTCGAACTACGACTGCTCTGACTTCCTCTATCTGGTTAGATTGAGGATACATAGGCACAAGACGACGATGTCTTGGCGAGCAACCTTCCCCCTTAGTTCGTGTCCAAACTACGTTGACTTTGACTTTCCCATTGCACGAGGGAATACGTAGGCATAGGACGAGCGATGTCCTATCGAGTCACTTCTTTTTCTTTTCTCCCCTGTTTCTTCGTTCTCCTTCGTGCCCGTTCCTTTCCCTTTCCAGTAGCAGTGGAGCTCCAGACGACGACACCCTTTGATCGAGACAACAAGCGTGGATCCCATCGAGTACGATGGACGTGTGGGGTGCTAACACCTTCCCCTCGTGTAATCGACTCCCTTACCCGTTTCACTTGGTCGCGAGACCATGCTCTTTTCCTTCCTTCAGGTTTACACAGTGTTTCCTTTCCCTCTCTTGGGATAAATACACATTGTTGGCGACTCTATTTCCGCGCCACTTTCGCGTTTGTACCATGGATGAAAATCCTTGGGAGCGACACTATCAAGACATGCCTAGCCTTGATACTGATATTGTGGAGCATAGATTGCCATTGAAGCTTGAATGTCCACCTGTGAAGCACAAATTGAGAAGAACTCATCCCGATATGGATGTGAAGATCAAAGAGGAGGTTCAAAAGCAGATTGATATTGATTTTCTTGTGACTTATGAGTATCCTCAATGGGTGGCCAATATTGTGCCTGTTCCAAAGAAAGACGGAAAAATCCGAATGTGCGTTGACTATAGAGATTTGAATAAAGCAAGTCCGAAAGATGATTTTCAACTGCCACACATTGATATGCTGGTAGACAATACTGCTAAATTCCATATCTTTTCTTTTATGGATGGATTTTCCGGTTATAATCATATAAAGATGGCACCCGAGGATATGGAGAAGACAACATTCATTACACCCTGGGGAACATTTTGTTATAGAGTGACATCTTTCGGTTTGAAAAATGTTGGTGCAACGTACCAGAGAGCTATGACTACTTTGTTCCATGATATGATGCATAAAGAAATTGAGGTCTATATGGATGATATGATTTGTAAGTCAAAGACTGAAGAAGAACATATTGAGTACTTATTGAACTTGTTTCAACGTTTGAGAAAGTTTAAGCTCCGTTTGAATCCTAATAAATGCACTTTTGGTGTCCGTTCTGGAAATTTGTTGGGCTTTATTGTCAGCCAAAAAGGCATTGAAGTTGATTTTGGTAAAGTTAAAGCTATTCAGGAAATGCTTGCGCCCAAACCAGAAAAATAAGTAAGAGGATTCTTAGGACGTTTGAATTATATCTCCTGATTTATATCCAATATGACTGCCACATGTGCGCCGATCTTGAAGCTTCTTCGTAAAGATCAATGTTATGTCTGGATAGAGGATTGTCAAAAAGCTTTTGAAAGAATAAAAGAGTATCTGCTTGAACCTCGGATTTTGTCTCCTCCCGTGGAAGGACGACCTTTGATCATGTATTTGATTGTGCTGGAAGAGTCTATGGGATGTGTTATGGGTTAACAAGATGAATCTGGTCGAAAAGAATTTGCCATTTATTATTTGAGCAAGAAGTTCACCGATTGTGAGTCTCGGTACTCAATGCTTGAAAAGACATGTTGTACTTTAGCTTGGGCTGCCAAGCGCCTCTGCCAGTATATGTTGAATCATACAACATGGTTGATATCTAAAATGGATCCAATCAAGTATATTTTTGAAAAGCCTGTTTTGACAGGGAGGATTTCTCGTTGGCAAATGTTTTTGTCAGAATATGATATCGAGTACCGAACTCAAAAAACAATAAAAGGAAGTGTTTTGGCTGACCATTTGGCACACCAGCCAATTGATGATTATCAACCTATCAGGTTTGATTTTCCTGATGAGGATGTGATGTATCTAAAGGTTAAAGATTGTGAAGAACCATTACCTGATAAAGGGCTTGAGCCTGGATCCCGTTGGGGTTTGATTTTTGATGGAGCTGTAAATGAGTATGGCAATGGTATTGGGGTAATAATTATTACTCCTCATGGTTCTCATATTCCTTTCAGTACAAGGTTGATGTTCACTTGCACAAATAATGCGGCAGAGTATGAAACGTGTATTATGGGCTTGGAAGAAGCTATTGATTTAAGAATCAAGATTCTTGATGTATATTGAGATTCAGCCCTGGCGATTAATCAGATTAAAGGGGAATGGGAGACACGTCAACCTGATTTAATTCCTTATTGTGATTATGCAAGAAGGTTGTCAACTTTCTTCAATAAGGTTGAGTTTCACCATATACCCAGAGTAGAGAATCGAATGACAGATGCTTTAGCAACTATATCCTCCATGATTATGGTGAATCGGTGGAATGATGTGCCAAAAATCGATGTTATGCATCTTGATGACAAGCTCACGTGTTTGCGGTCGAAGAGGTCGTTGATGATAAACCTTGGTATTATGATATCAATTGCTTTCTTCAGAAGCAAAAGTACCCACTTGGGTCATCCAAGAAAGATAAGAAGACTTTGAGAAATCCTCATTCAGAGTTGTATCCTCTAGACGTGTTGTTGCTGCTTTGGATGTCCTCAAACGGAGAACAATGTTCTTTCCCTCTAAGAGTATTGACACGGTAGCCACTTGTCGGGTTTTATCTTTCCTTGTGGATATATTTCTCTCCAGGTTGTTGTACCTAGAGATTTATCCGTGCTGGTTCCCCAACAGAGGCAGTGCATTATTGTTTCGATTGTTTCCCAAGTATAGAGCAGTGATGTTAATTTCTTATCATCCCCGGCAAGTCCAGGATGTACTTCTCTCCAGATTGTTTATTTTCAGAGAAGATTGTGCACTGAAGTTGCTGATGATACCTCCATTCAAGAAGTATTGATGTATTAGTCACCCGTGGGCTTTTCTCTTATTTATGATGAGTATTAATCTAAAATCCCCCACAGTTTGACCTTTTGTTGTTTTCCTCAGCAAGTCCAGGATGTTTTGCTCAGATTTGGTTAATCCCCTGAGAGTGTTCTCGTATCTCCAGCAAGATCTGCCTTATTTTCCCAGTGGATTTTGCGTAGATGTTTATATGTCTACAATCCCCAGCGGATTCATTTCTTTTTTCCGTAACAGATCTCCTCATCTTATTGAAGTGGAAATTCTTGTGAATTCTTTATTATCCCCAGGAAAAGTCAGAAAGATTTGAGTTGTTATGAATCACCGACAGCTTTCCTTCCATCCTTAAAGCAGAGTTTATGATTCCTCTTTATAGATCGTTGATGTTAGAAGATTGATATTTGGGTTTCTCCCCAAGGAGTATCTTTGTTTCTCCAGCAATATTTGAGCCTTGTAATAGGATTTATTTTCCTTGGATGGATTTTGTTTATCTCTTGCAGGATTTCTTCAGATGAATCCCTAGCAGAGCTGCTAATGATATATCCATTTTGTTGAAATTAGCCGAGTATTCAGTGGTGTTGTTTGTTTATTCCACCCTCTATTTATCCTTATGTCTGTTTTGTCAGCATATTCATGCTCATACGCATTGTATACGCATTCATTTGTTGTGCATAGCATATTTTTGTTGCATTGTGTATCTTTCATTTGTGTTGGTGCTTCTTTGCTCTCTGTTGTTATTGTCACCGCAGAGCATGTATTCTTCTCTCCATTTAGAGTGTCGACCCGTAAGCAGAAAATGCCTATCCTTGTGAACTCCCCACTGAGTTTATGCCTCATGGAAGATATTTGTTTTAATATTCCTCCCCAGTTCATTTATCTTGATGGAATTAATCCCCAGTTGAGATATTTCCTCCTCGGGATGAGTCTTGTTTGACCGTTTCTCTCTGGTTTATTCCCGGATTGAATTTTGGTCCGTTGCTTTGGGAATGGAAGCTTATTACCTTTGTCTTCCTTCCCATTTAGTTGGTAGTAGGTAATATAGACGGTTTTGGTTACCTTGTTATAGTTATCACTTGGTTGATAGCTGGTAATCTTTCCCTGTTCAAGTTTATCGCCTTTGTCGTCCCGCCCGTTTAGTTGGTAGTAGGTGATATTTCTCGGATTTGTTGAGATTGTTACCTTTGTCGTCCTGCCCTTTTGTTGGTGGTAGGTAATTTTTCTCATATTCTTGGTTGATTACCTTGTTTTAACTGTCACTTGTTGATAGTTGGTAATCCCTCTTTTTGGCTTATCACCTTTGTCGTCCTGCCCATTTAGTTGGTAGTAGGTGATATAGTTGGCTTATTATCTTTGTCGTCCTGCCCATTTGTTGGTAGTAGGTAATATAGTCCGGTTTGGTTACCTTGTTATAGCTATCACTTGTTTGATAGTTGGTAATCTCTCCACGTTCGAGTTTATTACCTTTGTCGTCCTGTCCTTTATTGGTAGTAGGTAATATTTCTCATATCCTTTGGTTGATTGCTTTGTTGTAGCTACCACTTTGTTGGTAGTTGGCAATCTTTCCTTTTGATCATGCTATTACCGGATGTCTGGTACTAGACGATCTTTTCCCCAGCGGAAATTTTTCCTCCTTGTTGGGGCGAGTTTTTCTCTTTTATTTCTGGTGTTGGTTACTTTTCACTCAGTGGAATCTTACTCTTTTACTCTTCCCCTATGGAGTCTTTTCTCTTCGCTCCCTAGCCTTTTGTTTGTCTCTTGTGGCGTTTCTCCCCACAGAGGTCTTGTGTCTATATATCATTTTCATGATCATATCATTTTGTGGTCTCTTAGGGCCAAAAATTGGGTTGTTGTTATATTTAAGTCTCTTCTATCTCGTTGAGACAAAGATGCCCATCTTCGTATCTCCGGATAGAAGAAACTTAAATAGGGGCAACTGTAATACCCTAATTTTTATCCCTAAGATCCCACATGTTTCTTGCATCTCATACCACAAACAAGATCAAAAGGTTTGGTTCTTTTTCCCTCCTCTGCAGGTTTGTTCTTGAGTGAGATCGCTAAGCACCCGTGTTCTTTTGTTTGTTTAATGTTTGTTTTTGTTTATGTTTACTAATCATTAATTAAAATCCAAAAATATGTTTGTTTTTCCATTACTAACTTTTTCAGGAAGAATTTGGATCAAGGATATCAAAATCAGTCCCTCAGCTCGAATGAATTTCATCTGAACAAAGTCAAAGTTGATATGCAAAAACAATTCAAAAATCATCTGATCAAGAGTTTCCAAGATTTAATTGATTATTATTTAAGAGACTCAAAGGTTCGTGTGTTTATTTCCATGCCTTCTTTGACAAGCAAAAGAATCGAGCCGAACCACAGCAGAGCACTCAAAAGGGCATTTTTTTCAAAATTTGCACTGAGTAATCGGTTACTCTAATTAGGGTAATCGATTACCTTCTTGGAATTTTGAAAAATGGCAGCAAATTTAAATTCTGCAGCAATTGGCACCAATTTTCATCATTTTGATCACATTTGGAATATTCTAGACCATGTCATTTTAATTCCCCTACATCATCACAATTAATTCCCACCATGTACCTCCACTAATCACCACTCTTTTGATAATTTCCCTCCAAATTCAAATTCCAAGCCTAATTTTCATTTCCAAACCAAATTCCAATCCACCAAAATTTCCAAGCCTAAATCCTATAAATAGAGGGCTCATTTCATTTATTTCACAAGCTTTTGATAGCCAAAAAGCCTCTTGCAATTTCTCTCCCCAACTACCAAATTTCACTAAAGCTCACATTTCTTCTTTTGAAAGTTAACAAGAATTCACATTGAATCTTGTTCAACTTTGAGCTAAACCTTCATCCAAGCTTCTTTTCTTCATCAAATCTCATAGATTAAGGCTTTGGAGTTTGGATCTTGGAGTAATTTGAAGCAATTTTTAGATTTGAAGTGGTAATTCATCTCTCACCATTGCTGAAGCTTCATCTTCATCTTCCATAATGTAGATCTTTGGAGATCCTTGTTACTTGATCCTTTGGATCTTGTAATTGTGTTTGATTGCTGGTTTTTACTATTGTTTTACTTAAAATTTCGTGCAATTTTGATTCCATAATTATAAGGTGTTTGAAGAAAGTTTTGAAAGATGATCATGCTGAATTTTGCATTATTTTTTGACTCTGCATGCAGAGTAATCGATTACCCTAATAGAGTAATCAGTTACTCTGAGACAAAATGCAATTTTTGGCTTATTTTTGGGACTGTTTTGGGTTTTCTTCCTTTTTCTTCCCCTTTCTTCTTGTTTTGGCCTTGAATTGAATTGTTGAGATTAATTTGTCTTCAATTTCAATGGACTTTGGATATGGATAAAGTAATTAAACATTCATTAGTTCAAATCTATATTTAAATGAATTGTTGAATTCATTTGAGGTGCTTTGAATTAGTGATATGTTTTCACACTTAAACTTATCAATTAAAGGTGATTGAACTTGAAGATGAAATGACCTTGAAAGTGTAATTCAATTTGGCTTTCTCTTCATCTATTTCTTTTTTTATTTTGATCGATGAAAGTCTTTTGGGTCTTAGAATTTCTTTGTTGAATTCTTGAACAAGACTAGATTGCTGCCTATTTTCTTTTCATGCGGTATTGCTTTCGGATGATGATTTACATATTGTTCGTCTAGCATGCATTAGCACAAAGATCACTATTGACTGGCCTCGAGTAGGGTGACTTCTATATAAGTCACTTGGCGATTACTTAACATAGCGCTGCATTTGTCCCTCCCCATCCGAATCGGAACTTGAACTTTCATGGCCCGAACTTATGATCGTCTGCCCAAGCATGGTTGTTCTCTTGTATTAGGCTCATAATCTTTGAAGTTTGTTGCGTAAATGCTTTGATTCTATAAATCTTCAGACAAATATTCATTAACCTTGACCTATGCACACTGTTCAACCATATAGTTCAAAACGTGAGACGGAATATTCGGTGTTGCCTTTTTTAGGACTCTTGGCACTTGCGCCATTGTGCTACTACTATGTATATACTATTATATTATATTACTATATTGTTTATGCTTCCTTCTTGCTCCCTATCTCTCTTTATTTTTTATGCTTTATGTCATTATATCATATCATGTTTATGTTTATGTCATTTTTCATTTCAAAGGGTTCCTATAGAGTACTATAGACGTTTTGGGTGCTAACACCTTCCCTTAACGTAACCAACCCCCTTATCCATTCTCTGTTTGTTCTTTGTTTTTGTTCGCTCTTTTTCCTTTCCTTTTTTGGATAAAATAAAAGTGCGGTGGCGACTCTTGCTTTATGAGTTAAGTTAATCAATAGCTTACTGTCATACCCCAAATTTTGACCACCAAGATTTCCCATCATTATGCAAATCATCATCACAATATAGATGAACCATCATGCCTCATCAATCTCCTCAAAAATGGTTGAGCATTCACTACAATCAAGAATTAGGGTTTTGAGCCCTCTCAGAGCACTTAGACAAAGGATCAATCAAGAAATGACATGATCTTCAACTTGTCTAGCCTCTCAAAACACCCACAAAGGATCATTAGGACTCCCACATCAAGAATCAAGCACAAGGTTGCAGCATTCCAAGTGGATCAAGCCTCAAGATCGCATGTGTCCCCAAATTAGGGTTTTGGTCGACTGAGGCCTCCAGATGAAAATTTCCATCTGAACAAGAGCCAATGCCTCAATGTGTGGTCCTATAAGCTCAAAAGTATCTCAAGAGCCCGCCCACAATGGCAAAATCACCTTGAAGGTCCATCTATCAAAGAATCAGGAATTAGGATTTTGACCTAATTCAACCCTTGAGTTAACTTGTGAAGTGAGGCATGGCTTGAAGCTTCAAAATGAACTTCAAAGACTTCAAATACACCATGTTGACATGTTTCCAAGATTTGATTGACTCAAATAGTTCAAATCATAAGCCATAAGATCTCAAAACCATCTGATCACAAATTAGGGTTTCCGAGGGGAAAAGTCAAACCCTATCCTTGACTGTTGGCCTACCCTTGATCTCAAACATTGGGGAGGGGTCTAAGACATTCCTAAATACCCTTGGAGGCCATCCATGAAGTTTGATTGAACCCAAGGATGATTTCACAAAAGAATCATAAAGTCAAAATTTCATCTGATAAAAAAAGTCAACTGTACAAAAGTCCAAGTTTGACTTTTTGGATTTTTGGTCAACCAAGGTTCCTTAACCCTAAAAAAATGTTAATATGTGATTTAAATCATCATTCATCAAGAAAAATCAAAGAAAGTGAGTTAACTTGTAAAAGGGGTAACTATAAAAAAACTTAGAATTTTTCTAAGTTATGGAACAAAGTGGCTAGGGTACCAACTTCCAAGGATCATAACTTAAGATCCAAGCAACCATTTTGGGTGATCCAAAGCTGGATTTGTAGGTCTTGCTACACTCTACAAAAGCTTCAACTACATCAAGTTCCAATTTTTCATGGATTTTTAGTTAGTAGTGGATCAAAGTGGTGAAAAAACCAAAATATGTCAAAAAACACTTAGTGAAAATTCTGCCTTGAAATTTCGGCATGAAACATCAAACTTCCAAGGCATTTTTCACATTGATCCAAGATGAATAAATAAAATATTCAAACTTCAATGTTTTAATACATCATTCAAGCTTTTCAAAAAGTACAAGAAGTCTCTCTAATTCATTTTGAGCTGAGAGATACATCCATGGGAAGTTAGCTCCAAAATATGATTTTTCACTAAGTCAGAATTATGTATTTGGTCGAATTTGCATATTATGAGTCATCAAAGACATGTTTATCCATATGCACACCTCAGGGGGAGACCAAGGAGGAACAAACACTGATCCATAAGCCTTCAAAGTGATTGGAACTACATGTAGGTGTGCCATCCCTAAAAGCTAAAGATGCCTCAAGACTCCAATTTTGTTATGAGACATTCAATTGATCCATAAAGCTGACATGTATCAGTCCATGATCAACCAAATGAGTCAAGATAAGCTCATACAACAGAGGACCATAGGGATGTGCTCTAATCTCAAGTCAATGGCTAGAAAAGACTTGAGATTCCATTTGATCCACATTGGCCAAAGGCATGCTGCAGTTGCCACACACTGTTGCTTGCAAAACAAACTTGACACACAATAAATAGGCCTTAATTGTGATCAGTTTGAGTACACAAAAGGTCCTAAATAGATGCCTTTCTCAAAATCACCACTTTCACTCCAAAAACACATTCTCTTGCAAGTCACTATCGGGTTTTGCATTTGAGAGTGATTCCAACCAAACCAATGGTTCACACACCTCACACATAACATATAGGAGTGATCTAAACCATTACATCCCATCTGTAACATCAAAATCAACAAATGGCCACCCAATTGCAGAAGACTCATAACTTGCTGCAGAAGGAATCAGGCTGATCAATCCAGAGGTTTTCCAATCAACCTAAGCACTCAAACACATCCATTGAGGTAGAAGGAAGTTTTCCAAATCATTGGAACTCATCTGTAACACCTCCAAACCAGAATTTGATTCTCACTTGCAGAGGTAAAACTTGAACTCTCAAACTCAATGAATCATGCATCATAAACATGTTTTTTTGTTACCATTGTGTTTCTGGATGTATGTAGATCATTTACCCTCAATCAATTGTTGTTTACAGTTCGTGTATAGGATTTCATTGAGTTAATGCCAATTTTAGGGTTCTTCAGGTTTTATCAGATTATGTTTTGATTCACTTAATTTCAATAAAATTGAGTATTTCCATTGTGTTCCTCATCTGAAAACACACGATTTTCATATTTGGATCATGTGAAACGTTGAGAGATGAGTGAGGTAGGAGGCTTCACGTATCTGAGCTTGAAGATGAAGATGGCCATGGCGCCATTCTTCAGAAATCCAACTTGTTTTACTATATATTTATTGCTTGCCATATATCAAATGAATTGGCATTGCACCCTAGTGGTTAATCAACTGGTTTGTGTGTATTGAGCGAGCGAGAGGTCTGGGGTTCGAATCTCCCTCGCCCCAGACCTCATTTTTATCACTTGTCCTATTTTAATATTTTTCATATTATTTTTGTTAATAACTTGGGAAATTAATTTCTCATTCAATTTTAATCATTTTTTATTGGTTCTTTTTCTGAAAAATCACAAAAATATTAAAGTATTTTATTCTACAAAAAAATCATATTTATATTATTTATTTAATATAGTTGGTATTTTTGTGAATAAATTCATTTTTATTGTTTTTAAACATTTTTAAAAGTGAAGTTTTATCTTGAAAATCAAAATCAAATGAGTTCTAAATCATCTTGTGATTAAAACCTCATTTTTCAAACCTTAACCAAAAATCACAGGTGGTTTATTTAAACTTATTTGGTATTTTTTTATCATTTTTATTAATTTTCTTTTAAGAATTACTTTTAAAAATGAAAATTAGAGTTTCTTTGATTTTTGATCCTTATCAAACATTTCAAAAACACTTTTGGGCCTCTAATAGAGTGTAAGACCCAACCCCTTTGTAAATAAAATAACTTTGGGACTCAGTCATTGTATAAGTCCCAGTACAATGTTCAAAACAACGGTGCGATCACTGTTTTTCCATGGGCCTCTCCTTGAGTTGTAAGCCCCATCACTTGTACAAAAATAAATCTTTGGGCCTCTAAAAGATTGTAAGACCCATCCCTTTGTACAGAAAATCTCTTTGGCCCTCAGTCATTGTATAAGTCCCAGTACAATTTATCAAACAACAGTAAAATTACTGTTTTTTCATCTGGGCCTCTCCTTGAGTATAAGCCCCAATAATCTTTTCAAAAACAACTTCTCTTTTGATTTAGGTTCAAATATATAGTTGTTATCAAAACTTTCTTTAATTTCTTTGAACAACTAACAATACAGCATGGAAGCTTGCTCACCTGTAAGTTTTTATCAGCTTTCATTTTCTTGCTTTCATATATATATATATATATAACTGTATTGTGGGAAGCTGCTCCCCTGTAAGTCCTTCTTTCATATCCTTTTAAATACTTGTCATATATCAACTGTATATATACTAGTATATCTATTTAGAGTTTTCCCCGACAACTAGGTCTAGAAGTAGGTAAAGCCAGTTGGTCACTCTTTAATACAGTCAAAACTAGATCCCCATAAGATTTCCAGATACAGTCTTGCCTTCTCTTGGGCTTAAACAATATGGAACAAAGAGAAAGGCAGTATTCCCGGTGAACCTTTTCTCAGACTGTCACTATTAGAACTTGTCAAAGAAATTCAGTTTCCCCAGAGAGGATTAATTCCAGGTGAAACTTCTCTTGAATTTCTTCAAACCCTAGAACTGTTCACTAAAGAAAAGATTATTCCCGGTGAAACTTTTCTTGAACTCCTCTTAAGTTTGGACCCACAGGCTTCCTAAAAGCATCCCCGCCTCCTCTTGGGCTTTGTACAAGGACCCTCCGGCTTCTTAGAAGTTCTCATGCCTTCTCTTTGGCTTAATACAAGGACCCTGAAGACCTCTTAAAGGTATAAGGCAGAACTTAGTCATCCTTTGCTAGAGCAGTCTTTCCAGTGTCAAATCTCAGACCAATTTAGGGTTGATTCTCATCCCTTAAAAAAGACCTGCCTCCTCTTGGGCATCATACAAAGATAAACTTTTCCATACCAGTAGACTTGGACAGTCTAATCCCCTCTCGGATCTCAAAGACATTCTCAAGCACCTTACAAACCTAAGAAAAACCCCGGTCATTCTGGATCAATCTCCAGTAGAGTTAAAACCCATGGGTTCTAAAACCCAGTCTCTCTCCTAAAAATACCCAGCCAGGGTCAGTTAATCATCAGTATAGCACTATCAGAACCTCAAGGTATCTGATACCCCAACTCTGCTGTAATCCTCAGCAAGAGTTGATTCCCCATTTGGACCTGCCTCTGGATCTCAGTAATCCTCAGCAGAAGGCAGCCTTCTCTTAGGCTTTGTATAATGATTTCTTTCTTTATTCTTCCCTGGAAAAGATAGCCTCCTCTTAGGCTTTGTAAAATGATCCTTCTGTTCCTCAGCATAGCCAGCCTCCTCTTGAGCTTTGTACAATGATTCTCCCCAGCGGAGCTAACCTTTTCAGTCTCTCTTGTTGAGTCAATCACCTTTCAATACTCTCTTGTTGAGTCGACCCTTTTAGCCTCAATCTTGGGCTTTGTACAAGACAGATAAAATCGTTTTCTTGTTGAGACAATCTTCCAGCCTCCTCTTAGGCTTGATATGATGATTTCCCCTAGCAGAAGTCAGCCTCCTCTTAGGCTTTGTATAATGATTTCTCCAGCTTGTTCAACCACAATCCTGGGCTTTGTACAGGACAGATAAAAGCACTCTCTTGTTGAGTCAAACCCTTTTCATCCTCAATCTTAGGCTTTGTACAAGACACCATATAGATTTTCCTAAGCAGAGTCAAACTCTTTTTCATCCTCAATCTTGGGCTTTGTACAAGATAGATAATACTCTCCCGTAGAGTCAAACTCATTTCAGCCTCAATCTCGGGCTTTGTACAAGACACTTAAAATATCCTCAGCCGAGTCAGTAAAGTCTCTTTTAGCCTTAATCTTGGGCTTTATACAAGACAAATAAAGATTTCTTTCCCACAGAGTCAGCCTTCTTTTCAGCCTCAATCTCGGGCTTTGTACAAGACACATACGAACCCTCCCCGGCGGAGTCAAACTTTTAGCCTCCTCTTAGGCTTTGTATAATAATATCCCCTTAGAGTCAGTCTCTTTTTTTCCTCAATCTTGGGTTTTGTACAAGACGTATAAACACTCTCTTGTTGAGTCGGTCATTTCCAGCCTCCTTTTAGGCTTCGTATAAAGACTTCCCTAGTGGAGTCAATCAACCTCTTAGCTTCAACCTTGGGCTTTGATCAAGGCACAAAAAAAATCAACATCCCCTCAGAGGAAACCAAAATCTCTCTGTAGGAAGTCATTTCTCTGCTTATCAAAACAGATAACTCAAATCAAACCCTAACCCCAGATAATTGTTGTAAGTGGCACACTTGTTGATACAAAAATCCAAGATGTCGTCCATCTTTAATCCTAGTAAAACCCTTTCTTCCATCTAATTTTTGTAAGTTACAAGCCTCTAGATTATTTACATCCACGCTACTGTCCCTCTCTTAGCATGAGAAATTCCTAAGGAAAAATGGCATTGCTCTACACTGAGTTAAAGTTTTCCCCTTTAGGACAAATCCCTTATAAAGGAAATTATGGCATTGCTGGATTCACATATCCCATTTAAAGTAATTATCCTTTATAAACAGTCACCCAACAACTGATAAACAGACCAGATGTCTCCCTTTAGAGATGACAACTTCCCTCTCGGTCAAACCTTTTAGCTTCAATCTTGGGCTTTGAACAAGACACAAATACTCCATTTAGCTTCAATCTTGGGCTTTAAACAAGACATCAAAATATCTTTTTCCTCCCTTAGAATTGGAGGAACTACGATTGCTCTGATTTCCTTGATTCGTTTAAACGGGAATACGTAGGCATAAGATTGCGAAATCTTAGCGAGCATACCAAACAAACACTATAGGTCCAGTACCTTCACACATCAATCAAACATTAGGTCCAGTACCTTACCAAAAACATCGATAAAACCCGAACATCAACAAAAACTCACTCTCTCTCTCTCAAATTTCCCAAGAAACTATCCCAACCCATTAACGGATAAACACCATCAAGTACAAAGCAGAACCTAAAGCTAACAACCTGCAGATAACCACATATAGAATGGGTAACTAACAACTCCCCATTGTATAACCTGACCCCGAACTCCCTGAATCTCTTTAAGTGTTTGTTCAGTTAAGCATTCGCGTGCAAGGTTAGTTTTAGATAGCTTCCCTTTCCCTTCTAGCTTCACGGGATAAATAAGAAATCAGAAAGTAGCACCCCTCCTCTTCATTGAGGAGAAAACCTAAATTTTACGATAAGGTGGTCGCATCACCGATAAAAATCGCACGCTACAGTAAAATGGAGACTCTACTGGGGAGTCATTGCTAGGATCTGTCTTACCTTAGTCATCATCGTCACCATTTTCCACAGAAAAATGGCGACTCTGCTGGGGAAATTTTTTGATCTGTTTAGGATTATAGACTATAATTCTTAAGAGGTCTAGGATGTTAGTTTTAGGAATGAATATATATATATATATATATATATATATATATATATATATTGCTTTTCCTACTTGATATTCGTGCTTATTTTGCTGCTAATGGGACTGCGGGTGATGCCGCATGTGGAAAGTTTGAGTGATACCTAAGATAAGTGATGGCATAGACGGGTGGTCTTACAGGGAGTGATTCCCGAATAAGCCATCCTGGTAGATCATCGAATCAGTGGAGATACCCTTTGCGGATTCAATGTCTAGTGACTTCGGTTGCAAAAGCAGATTGTTCGATTGTGGTATCCATGAAACTGAGGATTTAGTAAACTGAGACCATGTGACTATTTTGTAGTGCGGAAGCTATCGAAAATAGTTGTCATGCGATACTACCCTCATTTAAGATTACCCTAAAATACTACAGCTCGCTCGGGTGAACCAGCCTGCTGTTGTTATCCCAAGGGGGGGTCAATGATTTTGAGGATAGGTAAAAAATTCACCATAGTACAACCTTTGGGAATGGGTAGAGCCATGACTCCATGCTCGTGACGCTGAACCTTTGAACCCATGTTTTTTCTATGTTTTTGTGTGTTGCATTCATGCATTCATTTCATTAAAAAACTTTTAAACAAAGAACAAATCTTCTTTTCTAGTCTCTCTTTTTCAAATTAAACTAAGACAATGATTGCAAATGTCAGAGAAAAGAGATTGCGTTATGGATTTCGTTAGAAGGAAGACTCACAAGTACACCTTCAAGGTTCCAAAACTAGAGGATTTAAGAGGGTTGGCAAGGATGATCACCAACCCTGATGCTTTCAGAGCTAAGTACGGAGGACTGCTGTCTCTGCTAAGGGTCCATGTAATTGAAGGAATCCTGTCTATGCTGATTCTGTTCTACGATCCGGTGTATCACTGTTTCACATTCCCAGATTATCAACTAGCACCAACACTGGAAGAGTATTCTCACCTGGCTGATTTACCGATCACTGACCAAGCTCCCTTTTCTGGTCTGGAAGAAATTCCAAAGGATCAAACCATTGCAAGAGCAATCCATTTGGATGAATCAGAAGTCGGGACTCACATGACCATTAAGGGTGGAATCCAAGGTTTACCAGCCAAGTTTTCGGTAAAGAATGCTCTGTACTTTGCTAGTATAGGGAACGTAACTTCTTTCGAGAGCGTCTTTGTTCTACTCACCTACAGGTTATTTCTGTTTCCCAACATTGATAACTTCGTTGATACCAATGCCATTAAGATATTTTTGATGGGAAACCCCGTACCGACCTTGCTCGCAGATGCTTATCATTCTGTGCACTTAAGGAATTTGTACAGTGGAGGAATGATCATATGCTGTGTACCCCTGCTATACAAATGGTTCACTTCCCATTTGCCCAAGTCTGCTGCTTTTTGGGATCACAAGAGTACTTTACGTTGGTCACAGAGAATCATATCTCTTACCAACTATGACATTGATTGGTATAATCGGATCTATGACGGGATAAGAATCATTGACCGTTGTGGAAATTTCCCTAATGTTCCCCTCATAGGAACTAAAGGAGGAATCAATTATCATCCAGTTTTAGTTCGTCGTCAATTCGGATACCCGATGATACATATCCTGCATAATAGTACATGCCTGGAAACATATTCACAGGAAAGGAAGAGAGTCTCTAGGAAAACCGTACTATGTCTTGGTGGAACCTTATCTCCACTGGGTATAAACTAGAGCTCTAAAGCTGAGGATGCCATACCCTCGTCAAGAAGTTCTTCCGTTAAAGGAATTTATCCTTTATTTTATGTCTGATACGGAAAAACTCCAGGTCACTCTCAACAAAGTTCAACGGGAAAAGAAATCTTGGAAGAACAAGTACCGCATTCTCAATATGGAGTGTACCAAAATTCAGCAACTGTTAAAAGAAAAAGATGCTCTGATCGAGATTTTAGAGCAACATGCTGTAGAAAATCAAGAAGACCGAAGGAATTTGCTCGCTCCTTTCACTTGGTAAAGGAATGACAACCCGACAACGGCTCAAGAGCCCCGGAAAAAGAAAAGGAAAATACCAGAACCAGCCCCTGAGCTCTCTTCAGAGAGGACTCAGGATCCATAAGCTTAGACATTTCGTTTTATAGCACTATGTAAATTACTGTATTTCCATTTCCGCAATCTTTGAATTCAATAAAATGGGGTTTCCCCACTGTATGATATTTGTAGTCCAATTGTTGAAGTTTCTTTTGATTAAAATAACAAATTTATTAATTATTGCATATCGTTCATCATTCTCACATAACACATTCTTCTTACCTACGAATCTCATGTCTGTGTCCCGATTCTAGAGTCAAAATGTCTCCTTCGTACAATACTCAGGCCAATTGACAAAAGAAAATGGATGATCTCGAGGAAGAGAACAGAGAGCTGAGAGAAGAAATCGACGCTCTGAAAGAAGATCTTAGAAAACTTCACAGTGACATGCAATCTCTGGCAGCAGCCCAGAAAAAACAACAACGGACTGTGATCTCAGAGATCACATCTACGCCCATAGTGGAGAAGTATGATCCTCGGTACAACGAGCCTAAAGATCGTCCTTGGGGCATGCCACTCAACTATATCCCGGAAGGATATATTCTGCCGATCACGAAAGATTCGAAAACTACAGTAGGAACCGCTGGGCCTGAAGGTTACAAACTTCGGAAAAGCGAAGATGCAAGGGGCATGACAGCAACTCCTGAAGGTTACAAACTTCGGGATAGGGAAGCACCAAGAGTCACAGCCATAATGACTATACCACAACCCGTGGTACACACTGTCCCGGAAGGGCAGATTCCACATATATCTTCTGGTGGAAACAAAAGTATGTACGACAGAATGAATGAGTTCCAGGAATAATTCCTGGAGATGCAGAAGGAACTGCATGCCATTCGCGGTCAAGATCTATTCGGAAAGGACGCCGCAGACCTTTGTTTGGTTCCCAATGTGAAAATTCCGCACAAATTTAAGGTGCCCGAATTTGAAAAATACAAGGGCAACTCTTGCCTCAAAGTCATTTGGTGATGTACGCTCGAAAGATGTCAACTCAGATAGAAAACCAACAGCTACTGATTGATTATTTTTAAGATAGTTCAATCGGTGCCGCACTCAAATGGTACATGGGTTTAAACCGCACTAAGATCGTCACTTTCAGAGATCTTGCTGCTGCCTTTGTTCAGCAGTATAAGTATAACTTGGACATGGCACCAGACAGAGATTAACTTAGAGCCATGTCGTAGAAGGACAAGGAAACCTTTAAGGAATATGCTCAGAGATGGCGTGAAATTTCCGCCCAGATTTGTCCACCTCTTGAGGAAAAAGAGATGACAAAGATCTTCTTGAAAACCTTAAGCTTATTCTATTATGACCGAATGGTCGCAAGTGCGCCCAGTGACTTTACTGAAATGGTAAACATGGGGTACGCCTTGAAGAAGCAGTCCGAGAAGGAAGATTGGTCAAAGATACAGGGCCATCAAGCAGTACCAAAAGATACGATAACGCTTTCCCTAAGAAAAAAGAGCAAGATATTGGTAATATCTCTCTCGGAAAGCAAAGGCGACAATATCAACCAGTAGCAACAGTAACTCCTGCATCCAACCCTGTGCCTGTTCCAACGTATCAACCTCAGGTTGCTCAGAGCCAACCAAATCAACAACAATATCAGCAAAAGACACAACAGCCTCTTTAGCAGGCTCGTCCTCAGTACAATAACAACCGTACAACGCGACCACCAGGGTTTGACCTTATACCGATATTGTACGCAGAACTGTTTTCACTACTACTGGTCAAGGGACACGTCCAAACCAGGTCCCCTCTTACAATACCGGAGAATTCACCTTTTTGGTTCAAAGCGGATCAAACTTGCCCTTACCATCAGGGAGGACCGGAGCATAACATAGAAAACTATCTCAGCTTCAAATTCGATGTGCAAAAGCTTGTCAGGAGCGGGGTCTTATCCTTCAAGGATACAAATCCAAATGTTCAGATGAACCCATTGCCTCAACACGAGAAGGCTGCAGTAAATTTGATAGAGGAAGAGTCTAACCACAACTATCAAATTCATGATGTACTCTTATTGGGAACCAACCTGGTCAAGATGCATTGCAGACAGAGCGGATATGGTCATGTACCATCTCACAATTATCACCAGTGTGATATCTGCTCTAAAAACAATCAAGGATGTTCTGTGGTGCAATCAACTCTACAGGAACAGATGGATATCAGATGGATCCAAGATCACTGAATCTGTAAGGTCAACATGACTTATACAAATTCCAACATCATTCAAAACCACGACATCCGTGCGATGAATGTCAACTTGGTGGCAATGTACTCCAGGAAAAGCCAGCATCATGACCTGCCACGGCACGACTATGATTCCTATTTGATCTGCTCGGTAAATAATCAGGGATGCTATTTTGTATAAGAGGCCCTCCAGCGTCAGATGGATCTTGGATGGATTCAGGATTACAGTGATAGAAGTCATTATCAAGTTAATATGATTTAAATCTTTGATATTCGCTTGATGAATACCAGTTTAGTTGAATTACACGCTAAGCAAGTCCAACTCGATTTTCTGACTTCACATAATTATCAGAACTGTAAATTATGTCGTGGAGATGACCAAGGATGTGCAGTTTTTCAAAGAACACTGCAACACTTGTTGAACCACTGGTGGCTCCCGATCTATATGGACGAAGCTACACAGCAAGTCAATATGACTGACGGGAATCCTACTAGGCATCAAAGTCAGGATGTTTGATCAATGGAAACAGATTTAGTAAGGTTACACTGCATACAAGGCGGACGTGGCCGGGTGCCACCACACAACTATGAGCGCTGTAGAGTTTGCTTAGAGGATAGCCAAAGATGCTACCTCGTGCGAGCAGCCCTTCAAAGTCAGTTGGACCACAAAGAGATTCGACCATGTTCAAGCTCTGAGCCAGTAAACATAATGTCAGACTATCTTCCCAATCGAGGCAAATAAGTTATCTTAATCCCTAAACGAGAAGTGGCCAAAGATGTATGCTCCATAATCCCTTTACTCCATGAATCAAGAGTTCTTCTTGATAGTGGAAAGATTCTCAACCTCGAACCAATTAAGGCTAGCTACGATGGTAAAAAAAATCAAAAGGCTCCTGTAGTTATCTATCTACCAGGACCAGTAACGTACAAATCCGATAAGGTTATCCCTTACAAATACGGCGCAACAACAATTGAGAATGGAAAGGAAACTCCATTACCCTCCGTCGTGAATATTGCAGACATCAGTCGAGTGACGCGGAGTGGTCGGATCTTCAACAGAGGAGTTGAAGAACCCATCAAAGAAAAGTAACCTCAGACAGAAGTTCCCAATCAACTAGTCGGTAAATCCAGTGATCCCGTCCTTTCAAAGAACAACGATGAGATGCTAAAGCTCATCCAGAAGAGTGAGTACAACATTGTTGATCAACTGTTGCAAACTCCTTCAAAAATCTCTGTGCTATCTATTTTACTCAGTTTCGAAGCCCACAGAGGGGCTCTACAGAAAGTCTTAGAGCAAACCTTTGTGGAACAAGATGTGACAATAAGACAATTTGACAGCATCATCTCCAACATCACTTCCTGCAACAACTTAGGATTTAGTGATGAGGAACTGCCGGAAGAGGGCCAAAATCATAACATGGCGCTAAATATTACAGTTAACTGCCAGGACGATGCTGTAGCCAGTGTAATGGTAGACACTGGATCAGCTCTGAATGTTATGCCAAAATCTACTCTAATGCGACTATCATTTCAAGGATCGCCGATGAGAGGTGTAGCGAGCAATTTTGGACGTGTTTCTTAAGCAATGTCGCTCCTTGGGGGTTACTACAGGTCGATTCATTTTTTATCCTATTGTGAGCTGACTAAGGAAGGGAAATAGATGTCTCCAATTAACCCTGCTTGCATACTGAGTTTAAACAGCGGTCTGTTAGGTTACAGATGCTATCAATGTGGGGGGCATCTCTTAGGTTATTTTCAGGGATTTACATTTTTAGCGGGGAATACGGACTAGGATGTTTTGACTGATATATGGGATTTTGGGTTTTTGTTTAGTGTGCTCACTAAGATTTTTCTTTCAATCTTATGCCTACGTATTCCCGTTTACCGAAACAGGGAAATCAGAGCGATCGTAGTTCCTCCTATTCTATGGGAGGAAATGGTGTTTTGGTGTCTTGTTCAAAGCCCAAGACGTGAAGCTAAAGGTGGTTTGTATCTTGTTCAAAGCCCAAGATGTGAAGCTGAAGGGTCTATTTGTATCTTGTTCGAAGCCCAAGATATGAAGCTTAAAGTGTTTGACTTTAGAGAGAATTTGTCATCTCTAAAGAGGAGTTTGTCTGTCACAACTGTTTATAAAGGAGAATTACTTTAACTTGGATGTGTGAATCCGGCAATGCCATAATTTCCTTTATAGGGGATTTCCAACCTGAAGGAGAAGACTTTAACTCAGTGTAGAGTAATGCTATCTTTCCTTAGGAATTTCTCATGCTAAAAGAGGGACAGTGGCGTGGATGTAGATGATCCAGAGGCTTGCCGCTTACAGCGATTAGATGAAGGGGAAGGAGTTGTTGATGTTTGTGTACTGTGAACGAGGCACAACTTTAATGCTAAAAGGTTGATTGGATCAACCAGTGGTTTTCTTATACAAAGCCTAAGAGGAGGCTAAAAGGTTTTCCTTATACAAAGCCTAAGAGGAGGCTAAAAGGTGTTTGACTCAACAAGAGAGTCTTTAGTATCTCGTACGAAGCCCGAGTGGGAGGCGAAAGAGGGAGTTGACTCAACAAGAGAGTCTTTAGTATCTCGTACGAAGCCCGAGATGGAGGCTAAAGGTTTTATACTCAACAAGGGAGTGATTTGTGTCTTGTACAAAGCCCAAGACGGAGGCTAAAAGGATTGTGACTCAACAAGAGAGTCTTTTTTGTATCTCGTATAAAGCCCGAGATGGAGGCGAAAGTGTTTATTCAATAAGAAAATTTTTGTATCTCGTACAAAGCCCGAGATGGAGGCGAAAGATGTTCGACTCAACAAGAGAGTCCTTTTTTGTATCTCGTACGAAGCCCGAGATGGAGCCTAAAGAGGGTACTGTTTCAGTTGAGTGACCAGTATATGGGTTCAAAGAGAAAATCAGTTCTTATATGAGTAACACTGTACTCAGGGATTTTGATTCGAGGATCAGGGATATTTCCTTTTCTTTGAGGAAATTGGAAATCCAAAGGGTATTGAGACTGTCCGAGTCTACGGGGTTTCTTCCTATTCTTGAAGGGTGCTTGAGAATGTCTTTGAGACTCAAGGCAATTAGACTGTCCAAGTCTAGAGTTTCATCTTTTGTACTATGCTTTGAGAAACAGTAGTAGACTCTTGGAAAGACTGTTCTATTAAGATGACTGATTTTTGTTCCTATACCTTTAGGAGGTCGTCGGGATAATTTGTACGAAGCCCAAGAGGAGGCTGGAAACTTTTAAGAAGCCGAGGGACAATTTGTACTAAGCCCAAGAGGAGGCTATCATTCCCGGAGGAAGAAATCATTTATACGAAGCCTAAGAGGAGGCTGTGAATACTTCTAAGAAGCCGACGGGTCCTTGTACAACGCCCAAGAGGAGGCGGGGATGCTTTTAGGAAGCCTGTGGGTCCCCAAACCCCGAGAAGTTCAAGACAGGCTATTAACAAAGAATAGATCAAGCCAGGAAAGTTTGAGAATTTGGAAGAAACTCATGGGATGCAATTCATGGAGAAGAGATCATCTCTGGGGAGTAGAGTTTCTTGAGAATTCCTAAGGGTGCTTTTAAGAAGCCTGTGGGTCCCCAAACCCCGAGAAGTTCAAGACAGGCTATTCACAAAGAATAGATCAAGCCAGGAAAGTTTGAGAATTTGGAAGAAACTCAAGGAATGCAATTCATGGAGAAGAGATCATCTCTGGGGAGTAGAGTTTCTTTGACAACTTCTACGAGTGACAGTCTTAGAAAGGGTTCAAAAAGAATCTGCCTTTCACATCTCCATATTGTTTAACCCCAATAGGAGGGAAGAATGTGTCTGGTAATCCTATGGGGATCTAGTTTTGACTATTTAAGAGTGATCAACGGGCTTAATGCTAGACGTAGTTGCCAGGGAAACTCTAAATATCTATATTAATATTACACAGTCGATATGAGTTTATGAAAGAAGACTTACAGCGAAACACCCCCACAATACAGTTATATGTATATGAAAGCGGTAAATGAAAGCATATAAACACTTACTCGGTTGTAGAGCTTCCATGCTGTTTGGTTAGTTGTTCAACAATGAAAGATTGAAAACAACAGTATATTCAAGATCAAAGGAGAAAGTGTTTTGAAAAAGAAAGATTTGGGGCTTACAGCTCAAGGAGAGGCCCAGGGTTTTACTAGTGATTGCACTGTTGAATTTGTACAGAGGGACTTATACAAGTGACTGAGGCCCAAAAATTGTGTTTTGTACAAAGGGATGGGTCTTACACTCTCTCAAGAGGCCCAAAAGGTTTAAAGAAAAAGGGTGGGGCTTATAACACGAGGGTAGGCCCAGATGATTTTTTTGTTTAAAATGGCGATCGCGCCGAGATTTTCTTTTAACGCAAAGGGGCTTATACAATATCTGAGGCCCAAAGTTGTTTTGGTTAAAAGGGGATTGGGTCTTACACTCTATTAGAGGCCCAAAAGGTTTTGAATGAGTGATGGGGCTTACAGCTCGAGGAGAGGCCCAAATGATTTTTTAAAAGGCGACGATCGTGCCGTTTACTTGTACATAGGGACTTATACAATGAGTGAGGCCCAAAATTGTTTGTACAAGGGGGTTTGGGTCTTACACTCTCTCAAGAGGCCCAAAGAGTTTTGAAAATGATTTATGAGGGTTGAATTAATCAAAAACCCTAATTTGTTTTCAAAATGTGCTTTAATTGAATAAAATATTCAATTAAAATGATCAAAATTGTTTAACATGTGGAAAACAAATTGTGATTTTGGATTAATGCTTCATAAATCAAGTTTTGCCCTACAAAATGATTAGAAATCATTAAAATTTTCAAAATCAATAAGGAAAAAATATTTTAAATGTCAAAAACAATTAAAACATTAATTCTTTGCAAAAATATCAATTATATGAAATAAATAACATTTTTGGGATTTTTTGGGAAAATAAAATATTTTAACATTTTTGTGAATTATTAAAAAAAGAATCAACTCAAAATCATTAAAACTCAGAGAGAAATTAATTTTTGAATCAATTAAATAAAATCACAAAATTCAAATATTTGAATTTTCAAAAAGGGCGCCAAGAACACCCCAAGAACACGCGCGTGTTCTGGGTTTTGCCCAGATTTGCATTTTCTCTCCAATCTCACTGAATACTTGATTATATCATGCAATCCACATACCAAACTGCTCGTCTCAACCTCACGATCATGTCTATGGTATTTGATTTCATTTATATTAAACATGGAATAAAAAATCAAGACAAAACCTCAAGAACCCTAATTTCTGCATGAAGGTTGGGAATTTTGATACACGATTCAAACAAAGCAATTAATTGAGGGGAAACATTCCATGCATGATTATGTACATTTGGCAAAAGTATTGTGCGAGGAAATATACATAGATTGAGAGATGGCCAAGTTTAGGCTTACCTCTAGGTCGTGGCAGCAAGTTCAAAGTGATTTCTGAGTTGGAGGTGTTACAGATGAGTTATGATGATCTGAACAGCTTCCCTACAACCTATGGAGTGTGTCTGGATCACTTCATGGCATCTCAACTGCAACTTGGTTAAAACCTTGAGCAATTGACTGGTGATTTTGAGAAATCAGTGTTCTAGATGTTGTTTAAGTGTTTGATCAGCTCACATATGATGTATGTGAGGTGTGTGTGTGATTGGTTTGAGTGGAATTGCTCTCTACTGAAAAACTCGATAGTGACTTGCTAAGAAAGGCATTTTTGAGAGTGAGAAGTGGATTTTGAGAAAGGAAAGTGTTGTAGGCCTTTGGTGTACTTAAACTGATCACAATTGAGCTCTATTTATAGTAGAGCAAGTTTGTTTTGCAAGGAATAGTGAATGGCAACTGCTGAGTAGGGTTAGCCAATGTTGGCAAATGAAAATCCAAGTCTCCTCTAGCCATTGACTAGAGGTTAGGGCACAAGCTACTGGTCCCCTTGGTCTTGGATAAGTTTTGACTGAATTCAGTTGCTAATAGCTCAGTCCATGCCACCTTGGTGCTTCCATTGAATGCTCCAATCCAAAATTGGAGTCTTGTCCCTATTTTAGGCAATTCTAGGTTTGGCATGCTATTTCTTGTTCCAAGGACTTTGGAGGCTTGGCTCAGTGATTGTCCCCTTTAGATTCAATCCTCAGATGTGTCCAAAGTGATGACAAGGCTTGGAATTGGCTGATTTTGGAAAATCGACCAAAAGTGCAAAAATCTGCCTTGCCTTGGCAGATTTCAACAAGGCATCTTGCCACTACCATATCTCAAAGCTCAAATTGAATTTGGTGATGTTCTTGGCCATTTTGGAAATCCCTTATATGATACAACAACTGTCTGATCAAATTTGGTTTTGATACCTTTTGGATCCAAGTGAAAAATCCCCCTACATTTGGAAAAAAGTAAGGCAGATTCTGACTTAGTGAAATTTTCACTAAGTGTTGGAACAAAGTGACTTTTCTTGATTTTGATCACTCCATAACTCAAAATCCATGATGAATTTGGACATAGATCAGTATGAAGCTTTTGTAGAGGGCAATGAGATCTACAAATCAAGCTTTGGATGGGGAAAAATGGCTTTGTGGTTTAGGAGTTATGCTCCTCCAAAGTTGGTACCTTTGTCACTTTATTTCGTAACTTAGAAAATTTTCTAAGTTTTTATGGTTACCCCTTTTACAAGTTATCCCACTTTCTTTGATTTTTCTTGATGAATGATGATTCAAATCATACATTAACATCATTTTAGGGTTAAAAATCCATTTTTGTGAAAAATCTCAAAAAGTCAAAGTTGACTTTTGTGCACAGTTGACTTTTTGTCAGATGAATTCGAAATTGTGCAATCCTTTGGGAAATCATGTCCTTGACCTAAATCAAACTTGATGGACATGTTCCATGGGTGTTATAGGGTATATTGAATCATGTCCTAGGGTTTGGGAGCATGTCCTGGTCAAAAGTCAAAGCTACAGTTGACTTTTCTCGCAAAACCCTAACTGTGGTTCAGATGAAATTGAAACTTGTTGCTCAAGCTTCTTGGATCAATCCATTGTTCCAAATGGATCAATATGGTATATTAGAGACCCTCAAATCATGTCTTGAGGTCTTGGTTCATGATTTGTCCCAAAAGTCAACTTAGGGGTGAATTAGGTCAAGAAACCCTAATTCCTGATTTTTGATGTATGCATCCCTTGAGGACAACGTGACTTGATGATTGGGTCCATGAGGTTCCATGGAGTATATTAGGATATACTTTGAAGCATTGGCTCATGCCCAGATGAAAATTTCCATCTGGAGGCCCTGGTCGACCAAAACCCTAATTTGGTGACACTGGCGATCTTGAAGCTTGATCCACCTAGAAGGGAGCAACCTTATGCTTAATCCTTGAAGTGGGAGTCCTCTTGATCCATTGTGGATGTTTGAGAGGTTAGATAAGTTGAAAATCATGTCATTCCTTGATTGATCCTTTGTCTAAGCACTCAAAGAGGGCTTGAAACCCTAATTTTGATTGTGGTGAATGCTCAACAATTCCTTGAGGAGATTGATGAGGCACAAAGGTACATCCATATTGTGATGATGATTTTCACAATGATGGGAAATCTTAGTGGTCAAAATTTGGGGTATGACAGATGCTTCTATTTAATTTTCTTGGACACGAAGGTGTGAATGGTGAAGGTATTCGGGCATTCGAGGTGCAAGAGGATTAAATATCGGAATATCTAAAATTTTGACGGCGTATATGAAGGGTAATTCACGCATTCATCTTCTTTCGCTAAGCAATGATGCTTAGAAAAGGTAAAATTCCCCTCGATCCTGGTCTTTAGCCAAGGAACTGGTCTCAGTTTTCTTTTGAAATGAACTTTCCCTCGATCCTGGTTTCCTACCAAGGAACTGGTCTCAGTTTCTAATATAAACTTCCCCTCGTTCTTGGTTTCCTACCAAGGAACTGGTCTTAGTTTCTTTTGTCAATAAACTTTATTGACAAGGGACGCTATTCGTAGCGGTTTTCCTCAAACTTCTCGCCAAATTTTCCTAAGGAGATGCCATTTGATAGAAAAATTTTGATGTTAGAGTTTCTGGGGGAACCCAGTCGTCTGAGTTGTAGAGGTGTATAAACTTCTCTGTTTGGAGACGCCATTTGCCGACTCTACTGGGGAAAACGAGTCTCTTGAGAGACCGCTTTCACGCTTGGGGATATTGCATCATACTTTTCTCGGGATCTTCCCAGAGAAATGCCATATGATGTGATCCAATTTTGAGGTGCTGATGACCTTTTCATCAGTGGTTTTTTTTGGAGAAAAACTGCTGTACCACCAAATCTCTGATTAGGAGACTTTCTCTCGGGATTTTCTTTAATCCGGGAAAGCAAGGATATCATCTCCAATGGCAAAGAGTGATGTTGAGTGAGGGCTCTCTGGTTTTTCAGAGGTTCAAGTTATCAAAGTGGTAGAGGGACCAACTTCATTCCAGAAATAAACTGGAGGAGAGAGATTGTTCCGACGCGACATTTCCTGACGAGGAAAGGGCTGACAACTCGATTGAGAGGACTGTTATCACTAGGGGATAAGACTGACTAAAGTGATAGTGATGCAATATGAATGTAAATCAATATTGCATGATGTATGTATGTATATGCTGAAAAAACTAACGCGACATACAAACTAATGGATGAACACGACTGGATACTCGGCCATCGCGGGACGAAGAAGTACCGTTGGTCCAAAAGTAGCAATTCTACCTTGCTTAGGAGAAATAGTCCTCGCGGGGAACTATGTTGGTCGGGATTAGGAGATAAGAACTCGGCTGAGGCGTGTCAGACGAAACAAGGTCTCTGACACAGTTGATCCCTTCATTCAGGCGTACTGGGTTAGAAGGAGTACTTTGATTCTGCACTTTGAAGTTCGCTTACTTCTAGAGAAGCGATTGATGTTCTTTTGATGTTTAACAGTCAAAAGAAATTGCCATCTTTATTCTAAAGCAGAAAAAGTTTTACAAGTAAATTCATTTTTGTTTTATTTCAAGAATCGTTAATCATATTAAAATGTCGTTCTGTAAAGCTAAAACAAATGAGAATTACAAACAAAAGCACAAGGGCTCAAATTTTATTGATAAGACGGAGATCAGCCAAACGCGTGATTCCAAAGAGTATTTACAAAGTTAGAGAATGGTAATTTACAGGGAAAAGGGCTACGTTGAAACATAACGACCACTATCCTTCTACCAACTTTGAATTCGGGACATCCTGAGCTTCTGTCGAAGATGACCTTGACTGGAGTTTTCCTCCGATGGATGGTGTAACTGCTGCTGAGGGACTAGCCTCTGTTGAACCTAGTTACTTGCCATTATCTCTAACTTTTGCCTGGATTGTACTGTGATGTTTCCAATCCGCTGGGATGATTTTTTTTTTGTCTCTAACTTTTGCCTGGACCGCCCTTTCGGGTTTTCAATCCACCGAGATGTTTTTTTTAGGCGAAGTATTTCTTGACTACATCAACGTTTGTGGGGTAGGCAAATTCCTCTCCGTCCATGGCTGCAAGTCTCAAGGCGCCGCCTGAGAAAGCTTTCTTGACCACATAGGGGCCGTCATAATTCGGAGTCCATTTGCCCCGAGAATTAGTGAGAAATGATTGTATCTTCTTGATCACAAGGTCTCCTTTCCTGAAGACGCGAGGTCAGACCTTTTTGTCGAACGCCTTCTTCATTCTCTGCTGATACAACTGACCGTGGCATAGTGTCGTGATTCGTTTCTCTTCAATCAGATGTAGTTCGTCGTGTCGACTTTGACACCATTCAGCCTCCGTAAGCTTAGCTTCCATCAATACCCAGATTGATGGGATCTCTACTTCGATGGGGAGCACTGCTTCCATGCCATATACTAGAGACAGGGGTTGCCCCTGTTGAAGTGCGGACAGACGTGCGATAACCATGAAGCGCAAAGGGTAACATCTCGTGCCAGTCTTTATAGGTTACAACCATCTTTTGAACAATCTTCTTGATATTCTTGTTAGCCGCTTCTACCGCTCCGTTCATCTTTGGTCGGTAGGGAGATGAGTTATGGTGTTCGATCTTGAACTCTGCGCACAACTCTTTCATCATCTTGTTGTTCAAGTTAGATCCATTATCAGTAATGATCTGGCTCGGAACACCATAACGGCAGATGATATTGTTTTTGATAAATCGGACCACCACTTGTCGGGTTACATTAGTATACGACGCTGTTTCGACCCACTTGGTGAAATAGTCAATGGCTACCAGGATGAACCGATGTCCGTTTGTAGCTTTGGGCTCGATCACGCCAATCATGTCGATTCCCCATATGGAAAAAGGCCATGGGGAAGAAAGAACTTTGAGATGCGTTGGCGGTACATGAATTTTGTCGGAGTATATCTGACACTTGTGACACCTCCTCATGTACTTGTAGCAGTCGGATTCCATTGTCAACCAATAGTACCCTGCTCTTAGAATTTTTCTCGCCATTGTGTGTCCGTTGGCATGACTGCCAAAGGATCCTTCGTGAATTTCTTTCATCAGCATGTCTGCTTCTGGTCTGTCTACGCATCGGAGCAAGACCATGTCAAAATTCCTCTTATAGAGGGTATCACCGCTCAGGAAGAAACTACCTGCTAGCCTTCTGAGGGTCTTTCTATCCTTTCTGAATGCCCCAGGAGGGTACTCTTGTTTTTGAAGGAAGCATTTGATATCGTGATACCAAGGTTTGTCATCTATGACTGCTTCAATCATGAAGATGTAAGCGGGCCTTTCAAGGTGTATTATGTCGATCTTAGGTATGTCAGTCCATTGACATACACTAATCATAGAAGAGAGAGTGGCTAAGGCGTCAGCCATGTGATTCTCATCACGAGGGATGTGATGAAACTCGATTCTATTGAAGAAAGGTAATAACCTTCTTGCATAATCTTTGTAAGGAATCAGTCCTGATTGGTATGTGTTCCAATCTCCTTTTATCTGATTGATAACCAGGGCTGAGTCGCCATATACGTCTAAGTTTTTGATCCTTAAAACAATCGCTTCCTCGAGACCCATGATACAAGCTTCGCATTAGGCCTCATTGTTTGTACATTTGAACGTAATTCGAGCGGTGAAAGGAATGTGGGTACCCTGAGGGGTAACAATTATTGCCCCAATTCCGTTTCCATAATGATTAACTGCTCCTTCAAAGATAAGTCCCCACTGGGAACCTGATTCTAGCCCTTCACTGGGTAGCGGTTCGTCGCAGTCTTTCATCTTTAGATACATGACATCTTCGTCTGGGAATTCGAAGCCGATTGATTCTTGATTGTCAATCGGTTGATGAGCCAAATGATCGGCTAAAATACTTCCTTTAACGGCTTTTTGAGCGTGGTACTCAAAGTCATATTCTGATAGCAACATCTGGCAACGGGCAATCCTTCCCGTGAGAGCAGGTTTTTCAAATACATACTTGATTGGGTCTATCTTGGAGACCAACCAAGTAGTGTGACGAATCATGTACTGGCGCAGACGTTTGGCTGCCCAAGCCAAAACACAACAAGTTTTCTCGAGCATCGTGTACCGAGTTTCGCTGTCGGTGAATTTCTTGCTTAGATAGTAAATGGCAGACTCTTTTCGTTTTGTTTCGTCCTGTTGGCCAAGTACACACCCCATTGAGTCTTCCAAGACTGTGAGGTAGATGATCAGTGGTCTTCCTTCCACTAGAGGTGATAAAATCAGAGGATTCAACAGATATTCCTTCAAACTGTCGAAGGCGGTTTGGCAATCTTCTGACCAAACGCAGTCCTGGTTCTTTTTTAGTAACTTGAAAATCGGCGCACATGTGGAAGTCATGAGGAATATGAATCTGGAGATGTAGTTCAAACGTCCCAGGAATCCTCTGACTTGTTTTTCAGTTTTCGGAGAAGACATTTCTTGAATGGCCTTGACCTTGTCAGGATCAACCTCAATTCCTTTCTGGCTGACGATGAACCCTAAAAGTTTCCCTGAGCGGAAACCGAAGGTGCACTTGTTGGGATTCAAGCGGAGTTTGTATTTTCTCAGACGCTCGAATAGTTTTGACAGGTGGGTCACATGCTCCTCCTCTGTCTCAGATTTTGCAATCATATCATCGACATATACCTCGATTTCCTTGTGTATCATGTCATGAAACAGAGTAGTCATGGCCCTTTGATAGGTTGCTCCGGCGTTCTTCAAACCGAACGACATTACCTTGTAACAAAAGGTACCCCATGGGGTGATGAATGAAGTTTTCTCCATGTCTTTCGGCGCCATTTTAATCTGGTTGTAGCCCGAGAATCCATCTATGAAGGAGAAAACTTTGAACTTTATTATACTGTCAACCAGCATGTCAATGTGCGGTAAAGGAAAGTCGTCCTTTGGACTTGCCTTGTTCAGGTCCCTGTAATCGAACACATTCTGACCCTTCCGTCCTTTTTCGGAACGGGTACGATGTTGGCTAACCATTGAGGATATTCTGATGTGGCGAGGAAACCCGTGACAATCTGTTTCTGTAACTCCTCTTTGATTTTGGTGGCCATGTCCGGGTGAGTGCGTCTCAATCTCTGCTTTACTAGCGGAAATTCTGATCTTAATGGTAAGTGATGTTCCACGATGCTGGTATCCAACCCTGGCATATCTTGATAGGACCAAGCGAATGCATCGGGGAATTCTTTGAGAAGCTTTATCAAACTCTCTTTGGCGGTTGGACTGAGCAATGCCCCAATCCTGATTTCTTTTCTCTCTTTTTCTGAACCCAAGTTAATCGTTTCCAACGGCTCTTTGTGAGGTTCAATGGACCTTTCCTCTTGTCGGAGTAATCGGGAGATCTCTTCTGGAATTTCTTCGTCAACTTCTTCTTCAGCCCCAAATACCGGGAACTCAAAGTTGGGAGAAGGCATCGGATCGTATGTTTCAACGGGGTTTAAAACAAGCAGTTTGCATGACGTGATGATTTGTGTTTAGAAGAGATAGAGAGAATGCAAAAGTGTGTGCAGTGTATTTTTTTTATTACTGCTTGTTTTTATTATTGAATTGTTTTTTAGGATTACCATTTTCTGAGAAAAAGCAAAAAGAAAAAATAGCAATTAATGCGGAAATTACAGAACGACGTTATTTTATTAATGAACAAGTCGATTCTTGAAACTACAGCCCTATAAAACAAAACTCTGTCACTTTGGGCAAAGTGAAGAGGAAAATTTACAGAAAGCGAGCCCTATCAAAACATTCGTTTCACCTGGGCAGGGTGAAAGGTTAAAGATGGCAATTACTTTGACTTATGAACAATCCTTGGAACATCGACAGCAACCCACTGGTGGCGAACTCCTCGGTGAATCACAAAGTCTGTCACCTTCCTTGATTTGTCTCCAGAAATAACGCTGATTTCTGTTGGAGCAGGATCATTAGAATCTATCTCCTAGGCAGAATTGTCGTAGGAGGATTCCTCAGTTGTATTTTGCATAGCATTTGTGCTCTCAGCTATATCTCCCTATCCAGTTGGCTGGATATCTTTGAGCCTGATACGAGAGCTTTCGGGAGCGGTGTACTTGACCATATAGTCGTATTTTCCACTCGGTTGTCCCAAGGTGTCCCACACTTCTTTGGAACTGGAGGGGTCATCTCTCTCGATGACGTTGACCTCAGAAAAAGCATAGTTGATGAATTCTAGTCCTGCAAACGTTGCAAATCCATCGTCATGTTGAGTAGTTTCTGAATGACCTGAGTGTTGATCCCATGACATGGTGGGGACACAGGTATTCTGTTCAATGATGCTCAGCTGAGTTTCATTACTCGGCTGACTTTCTGGCCCCAAGTCTCTTGGGTAAGGCTGCCACATTGGCAGACCGTCCATCGGGCCATAGTAATTGTGGTCAAAGTTGTCTTTCATCAGAGTGTCCTCCTCTAATGAATTTGGTGGAGCACGACATCCTTCCGGATCACAACCTCTGTATATCATTTCGACATCTGACCGTGGTATAAATCTTGGATTTTGTACGGGATAGAAAAATGGCGTAGGCGCCTCTTCCTGAGACATATAACCGTCCTCGTTAAGATATGACTTCCATTCTTTATCTGTGTCGGAGGGATCCTCCTCATTGATAGCATGGATTGCCTGAGGCACTGGGTGAAGGAAGCCTCCACTATGGAAGAAATTATGAATGGGATGAAGACTTTCATTGCTGGTAGCTGTCTGAGTACAGGTTACAGAAAAACCAAGACCTTTCTTTGTTGTATTGCTAGTAGGAATGACAAGCTGTCCCCATCCTGTTGTATCGGTACTCTTGACTACTTTAATAGCATCTTTGTATGAGGAAATCGAAGTTCCTCCTCAGGATTAATCGTCCTTGTGTAGCGAAAGCGCTTGGAACTGGGTTCCGATTATCCCTTCTGGTTCCACATAAGTGGATGACGATAAATTGCTGACGAGCAAGGCCTGCTCCCCACAGACTGTGATGAGTTGGCCGTTCTGGACGAACTTTAGCTTTTGGTGGAGGGTTGAAGTGACCGCCCCAGCCTGTTGTATCCAAGGTCTTCCTAATAAACAACTATACGTTTCCCGAATGTCCATGACCTGGAAGGTGACTTGGAAAGTGTGAAGATCAATAGTTATGGGAAGGTCAACTTCGCCGATAACCATTTTTCTGGATCCGTCGAACGCTTTGACGACGACCTCGCTGGTTCTCATCGGAGGGCCCTTGAATGATAATTGCATCAAAGTGGACTTCGGCATAACATTCAGGGCTGACCCTGTGTCTACCAGTACGCTGGCTAAAGCATCGTCCTGGCAGTTGACTGTGATATTGAGTGCCATGTTATAACGGCGACCCTCTTCAGGTAAATCCTCATCACTAAATCCCAAGTTGTTGCAATAAGTGATGTAAGAGACAATACTATCGAACTGTCTGATTGTTACATCCTGTTCCACAAAGGCTTGCTCCAAGACTTTCTGTAGAGCCTCCCTCTGCGCTTCTGAACTGAGTAACAGTGATAATACCGAGATCTTTGAAGGAGTTTGTAATAGCTGATCAACAATGTTGTATTCACTCCTTTGGATGAGCTTCAGCATCTCATCATTGTTTTTCGAAAGGTCAGAATTACTGGATTGACCGACTGATGGATCGGGAGCTTCTGTCTGAAGTTCCTTTTCTTTGTTGGACTCTCCAACTCCTCTGTTGAAGATTCTACCACTCCGTGTTACTCGACTGATGTCTGCAATATTCACGACGAAGGGTAATGGAATTTCCTTTCCATTTTCAATTGTTGTTGCACCGTATTTGTAAGGGATTGCCTTAACTGATGCATACGGTAGTGGTCCCGGCAGATAGATGACTATGGGAACCTTCTGTTTTTTTTACCATCGTACGTAATCTCGATCCGTTCCCAGTTGGGAATTCTTGATTCGTCAAGCAGAGGGATAATGGCAAAAACATTCCTGGTCCACTGATGATCAGAGATGACGACAACGTCCTCAATTTGATTGGCAAGGTAGTTCGGCGACCAATTGATGGGTCCGGAACCTGGATATTGGCGGATCTCTCCACGATCCACCTGCCCCTGTAGACCTGCTCGCACAAGGTAGCACCCTTGGTTACTTTCCAAACAGACTCCACAACGTTCATAATTGTGTGGTGGCACCTGGCCATGGCCACTTTGAATACAATGTAACCTTACTAGGTTAGCTTCCACAGATCGGACATCCTGACTTTGATGCCGAGTGGGGTTTCTGTTATTGATACTAATTTGCTGAGTATCTTCATCCATGTAGATTGGCATCCACCAATGATTTAACAAGTGCTAAAGTGCTTCCTGGACAAGGGCACATCCCTGATCGTTTTCGCAACCCGCTTTACAGCTGTGATAATTATGTGATATTAGGCATCCGAGTCGGACCTGCTCAGCATGCAACTCTACCAAGTTGGTATTCATCAAGCGAATGTCGAAGATCTGAACCATATTGATCTGATAGGGATTCCTATCATGGTAGTCTTGGATCCATTCAAGATCCATCTGACGCTGGAGGGTCTCCTGTATGAAAGAGCATCCCTGTTTGTTTACCGAGCAAATCAGACAAGAACTGTAATCATGCCGCGGCAGATTATGATACTAGCTTTACCTTAAATGCATTGCCACCAGGTTGACATTCATAGCACGGATGTCGTGGTTCTGAATGACATTGGAATTCGTATAGACCGTGTTAACTCCACGAACTCGGTGCTCTTGGATCCATCTGAGATCCATCTGTTCCTGTAGAGCTGCTTGCACCACAGAACACCCTCGATTGCTTTTAGAGCAGATATCACACTGATGATAATTATGAGGTGGCACATGGCCATATCCACTCTGTCTACAATGCATCTTGACCAGATTGGTCCTTAACAAGAGTACATCATGAATTTGATAGACGTTGTTAAATTCTTTCTCAATCAGGTTGACTGCAGCTTTCTCATGTTGAGGTAGCGGATTTATGAGAACATTGGGATTCGTATCTTTAAAAGATAAGAGCCCGCTCCTAACAAGCTTTTTCACGTCAGATTTGAAACTAAGACAGTTCTCTATGTTATGCCCTGGACCTCCTTGATGATAAGGGCATGTCTGATCCACTTTAAACCAAAAAGGCGGATTTTCCGGCACTGTAAGAGGAGACTTAGTCTGGATGTGCCCCTTAGCCATTAGTAACGGAAATAGTTCTGCGTATAACATGGGTATAGGATCAAACCCTGGTGCCCGCGTTGTACGGTTGTTATTGTATGGAGGACGAGCCTGCTGAAGAGGCTGTTGTGTCCTTTGCTGATTAGGTTGGCTCTGCGCAACCTGAGGTTGATACGTAGGAATAGGCGAAGGGCTGATAGCAGGAGTTACAGCTACTACTGGTTGGTACCGTCGCCTTTGCTTTTCGAGGGAGATATTCCCAATATCTTGCTCTTTTTTCTTAGGGAGAGCACTACCGTATCGTTTTGTACTACTCGATGATCCAGCGCCTTTTACCAAACGTCCTTCTTGGACGGCTTCCTCAAGACGAACTCCCATGCCCACCATCTCGGTGAAGTCACTGGGCGCACTGGCAACCATTCTGTCATAGTAAAATGAGGTTAAGGTCTTTAAGAAGATCTTTGTCATCTCTTTTTCCTCAAGCGGTGGACAAATCTGAGCGGAAAATTCACGCCATCTCTGAGCGTACTCCTTAAAGGTTTCCTTGTCCTTTTGTGACATTGATCTGAGTTGATCTATGTCCGGTGCCATGTCCAAATTGTATTTGTATTGTTGGACGAAGGCAGTACCAAGATCTCTGAATGTGCTAATCGTAGTACGGTTTAAACCCATGTACCATTTGAGTGCGGCACCAGTTAAGCTATCCTGAAAGTAGTGAATCAGGAGGTCCTGATTCTCCGTCTGAGCTGACATTCACCGAGCGTACATCACCAGATGGCTCTGAGGGCAAGAGCTACCCTTGTATTTTTCAAAGTCGGGCACTTGGAACTTGTGCGGAACTTTCACATTGGGGACCAAGCAGAGGTCTGCGGCGTCCTTTCCAAATAAATCTTGACCGCGAATGGCTTGCAGTTCCTTCTGCATTTCTAGGAACTGTTCCTGGAATTCATCCATTCTATCGAACATAGTTTCCTTCTTACTAGAAGGTATTGGTGGAACATGTCCTTCCAGGACAGTGTGCACCACAGGGGGTGGGACCGTGACTACGGCAGTGAATCTTGGCATTTCCTGAAGTTTGTAACCTTTAGGAGTCTTTAGTATGCCCCTGGCATCTTCGCTTTCCCGAAGTTTGTAACCTTCAGGCCCAGCGGCTTCTGTTATGATTCCATGATCTTCAGTGATCGGCGGAACATAGCCTTCCGGGATATAGTTAACAAGCATGGCCCAAGGACGATCTTTCGGCATTTGATACCTAGGATCATACTTTTCCACTATAGGCGTTGAGGTGATCTCTGAGATCACAGTCCTTTGTAGCTGAGCTTCTGCCATGGCTTGCATGTCGTTACGAAGCTTTCTCATATCCTCTCTCAGAGCGTCGATCTCTTCTTTCAACTCTCTGTTCTCTTCCTCAAGATCATCCATCCTTTTCTGATGATTGGCCCGAGTATTGTACGAATGAGACAGTTTGACTCGAGACACAAACATGAGATTCGTAGGTAAGAAGAATACGCGATGTGAGAATGATGAATGCAATGATTATATTAATTTTTTTTTGTTTAATCAAAATAAACTTCGACAATTAGACTGCAAATATCAAATAGTGGGGAAACCCTTTTTTATTAAATTCAAAGGATTACCGAAATGGAAATACAGTAGATTACAAGGTGCAGAAACATAAACCTAAGATAATGGGTCCCGAGTCCTCTTTGAAGAGAAATCGGGTGCTGACTCTGGTACTTTCCTTTTCTTTGACCGGGGCTCTTGGGCCGTTGTCGGGTTGTCATTCCTTTGCTAGGTGAAAGGAGCGAGCAAATTCCTTTGGTCATCTTGATTCTCTACAGCATGTTGCTCCAAAATTTCAATCAGAGCGTCCTTATCTTTCAGTAGTTGCTGTATTTTGATGCACTCCACGTTGAGGGTGCGGTACTTGTTCTTCCAAGACCTCTTCTCCCGTTGAACTTTGTTGAGAGTAACCTGAAGCTTTTCAGTCTCAGTCATGAATTACATGACAGATTCCCTCGGTGGAAGAATTACGTGACGAGGATAAGGCATCTTTAGCTTGAGAGCTCTAGTTTGCACCTAGTGGAGATAAGGCTCCACCGAGACACAGTCGGGTTTTCCTAGAGACTCCCGTCCTTTCTTATGAACATGTTTCCAAGCGTACACTATTTCTGTCTTTAGTGCTCTGTCATTTTCTCCTTCCTTGAAGAAAAGACCTTCCATATGAACACTCCGTGGGACGTGCCTCATCGGGTATCCAAATTGACGACGAACGAGAACTGGATGGTAATTGATTCCTCCCTTAGTTCCTATAAGGGGTACGTTGGGGAAGTTTCCACAACGGCCAATGATCCTGATCCCCTCATAAATCCCATTACACCAATCAATGTCAGAGTTGGTAAGAGACATGATTTTCTGCGACCAACGTAAGGCATTCTTGTGATCCTAAAAAGCAGCAGACTTAGGCAAATGAGAGATAAACCATTTATAAAGCAAAGGTACACAACATGTGATCTCCCCTCCACTGTACAAATTCCCCAAGTGTACAGAATGATACGCATCTGCGAGCAAAGTTGGCACAGGGTTTCCAATGAGAAAAACCTTAATGGCGTTGATATCGACGAAGTTATTAATGTTGGGCAACAAAAATAACCCGTAAGTGAGTAAAACAAAGATGCTTTCAAAAGTAGTCACGTTCCTGATACTGGCGAAGTACAGGGCTTTCTTTGTCAAGAACTGGGCTGGCAAACCTTGTATGCCACCCTTAGTGGTCAGGTGAGTCTTGACTTCTGACTCATCCAAATGAATTGCTCTTGCAATGGTCTGATTCTTTGGAATTTCTTCTAGTCAAGAAAATGGAGCTTGATCAGTAATGTGTAGATCAATCAGATGAGAATATTCCTCCAGCGTTGGTGCTAACTGGTAATCCAGGAATGTGAAACAATGATAGACCGGATCGTAGAATTGAACGAGCGCATCCATGATTCCCTCAATCACATGGACTCTTAGCAGAGATAGCAAACCTCCGTACTTGGCTCTGAAAGCCTCTTGGTTTGTGATCATCCTCGCCAAACCTCTTAAATCCTCTAGTTTTGGAATCCTGAAGGTGTACTTATGAGTTCTCCTTCTACCGAAATCCATTAGCGCAATCCTTTTCTCTGATATTTACAATCACAGTCTTAGTTTATTTTGAAAAAACAGAGAGACTAGAAGAGAAATTTTTTGAATGTTTTAATGTTTTTTTAAATGAATGCATGAATGCAGCACACAAAAACATAGAAAAAACATGGGGTCAAAGGGTCGTTGTCATGGAGTCAAGGCTCTATCCATCCCCAAAGGTTTATACTAGGGTGATTTTTGTACCTGTACTCAAAGTCATCAGCTCCTACCAGGATAAAAAACAGCAAGCTGATCGCCAGCGAGCTGTATGAAATCTTAGAGTAAATGCTATTCACCGAGAATTGATCATCAACCTCAAATGAGGGTAGTATCGCGTGACAACTATTTCTGATAGTTTCCGCACTACAAAAGGGTTGGCTCCTCAGCTTCTCAGATGTCACAATCGACCCATTGCCTGTGAGAGGGAATGGGTTGCATTGGGAAGCCTCCACTGAGGTTGATGGTCGACCTCGTCGCCATCACTTATCTTAAGTGTATACTCAATCTTTCCACATGCGGCATCACACGCATTTCCATTAGCAGAAAAATAAACACAGATATCAATTAGGAAAAGCAGTATATATATTTGTCCTAATGTCCTAGACTTCTTTTAAAAGCTATGAATCTTTTGTTCCTAACAGAAAATGGCTCCCCAGCGGAGTCGCCATTCTGTGGTTCCTTCCCCACTTAAAGGGTTTTGACCTAAGATCCTAGTGAAGTCAACAAAAAGTCCTATCCCAGAAAATAAATAAAGAAAGAAAGACCGTCCCCACGGTGGGCGCCATTTTTCTGTAGCGAGCGATTTTGGACGTGTTTCTTAAGCACTGTCGTTCCTTGGGGGTTACTACAAGTCGATTAATTTTTTATCCTATTGTGAGCTGACTAAAGAAGGGAAATAGATGTCTCCAATTAACCCTGCTTGCATACTGAGTTTAAACAGCAGTCTGTTAGGTTACGGATGCTATCAATGTGGGGGGCCTCTCTTAGGTTATTTTCAGGGATTTACACTTTTAGCGGGGAATACGGACTAGGATGTTTTGACTGATATACGGGATTTTGGGTTTTTGTTTAGTGTGCTCGCTAAGATTTTTCTTTCAATCTTATGCCTACGTATTCCTGTTTACCGAAACAGGGAAATCAGAGCGATCGTAGTTCCTCCTATTCTATGGGAGGAAATGGTGTTTTGGTCTCTTATTCAAAGCCCAAGACGTGAAGCTAAAGGTGGTTTGTATCTTGTTCAAAGCCCAAGATGTGAAGCTGAAGGGTCTATTTGTATCTTGTTCGAAGCCCAATATATGAAGCTTAAAGTGTTTGACTTTTGAGAGAATTTGTCATCTCTAAAGAGGGGTTTGTCTGTCACCACTGTTTATAAAGGAGAATTACTTTAACCGGGATGTGTGAATCCGGCAATGCCATAATTTCCTTTATAGGGGATTTCCAACCTGAAGGAGAAGACTTTAACTCAGTGTAGAGCAATGTTATCTTTCCTTAGGAATTTCTCATGCTAAAAGAGGGACAGTGGCGTGGATGTAGATGATCCAGAGGCTTGCCGCTTACAGTGATTAGATGAAGGGGAAGGAGTTGTTGATGTTTGTGTACTGTGAACGAGGCACAACTTTGATGCTAAAAAGTTGATTGGATCAACTAGTGGTTTTCTTATACAAAGCCTAAGAGGAGGCTAAAAGGTTTTCCTTATACAAAGCCTAAGAGGAGGCTAAAAGGTGTTTGACTCAACAAGAGAGTCTTTAGTATCTCGTACGAAGCCCGAGAGGGAGGCGAAAGAGGGAGTTGACTCAACAAGAGAGTCTTTAGTATCTCGTACGAAGCCCGAGATGGAGGCTAAAGGTTTTATACTTAACAAGGGAGTGATTTATGTCTTGTACAAAGCCCAAGACGGAGGCTAAAAGGATTGTGACTCAACAAGAGAGTCCTTTTTGTATCTCGTATAAAGCCCGAGATGGAGGCGAAAGTGTTGATTCAATAAGAACCTTTTTGTATCTCGTATAAAGCCCGAGATGGAGGCGAAAGATGTTCGACTCAACAAGAGAGTCCTTTTTTGTATCTCGTACGAAGCCCGAGATGGAGGCTACAGATGTTCGACTCAACAAGAGAGTCCTTTTTTGTATCTCATACGAAGCCCGAGATGGAGGCTAAAAAGAGAAAATCAGTTCTTATATGAGTAACACTGTACTCAGGGATTTTGATTCGAGGATCAGGGATATTTCCTTTTCTTTGAGGAAATGGGAAATCTAAAGGGTATTGAGACTGTCCGAGTCTACGGGGTTCCTTCCTATTCTTGAAGGGTGCTTGAGAATGTCTTTGAGACTCAAGGCAATTAGACTGTCCAAGTCTAGCGTTTCATCTTTTGTACTATGCTTTGAGAAACATTATTAGACTCTTGGAAAGACTGTTCTATTAAGATGACTGATTTCTGTTCCTATACCTTTAGGAGGTCGTCGGGACAATTTGTACGAAGCCCTAGAGGAGGCTGGAAACTTTTAAGAAGCCGAGGGATAATTTGTACTAAGCCCAAGAGGAGGCTATCATTCCCGGAGGAAGAAATCATTTATACGAAGCCTAAGAGGAGGCTGTGAATACTTCTAAGAAGCCGACAGGTCCTTGTACAACACCCAAGAGGAGGCGGGGATGCTTTTAGGAAGCCTGTGGGTCCCCAAACCCCGAGAAGTTCAAGACAGGCTATTCACAAAGAATAGATCAAGCCAGGAAAGTTCGAGAATTTGGAAGAAACTCAAGGGATGCAATTCACGGAGAAGAGATCATCTCTGGGGAGTGGAGTTTCTTGACAATTCCTAAGGGTGCTTTTAAGAAGCCTGTGGGTCCCCAAACCCCGAGAAGTTCAAGACAGGCTATTCACAAAGAATAGATCAAGCCAGGAAAGTTCGAGAATTTGGAAGAAACTCAAGGGATGGAATTCATGGAGAAGAGATCATCTCTAGGGAGTAGAGTTTCTTTGCAACTTCTACGAGTGATAGTCTGAGAAAGGGTTCAAAAAGAATCTGCCTTTCACATCTCCATATTGTTTAACCCCAAGAGGAGGGAAGACTGTGTCTGGTAATCCTATGGGGATCTAGTTTTGACTATTTAAGAGTGATCAACGGGCTTAATGCTAGACGTAGTTGTCGGGGAAACTCTAAATATCTATACTATTATTACACAGTCGATATGAGTTTATGAAAGAAGACTTACAGCGAAACAGCCCCACAATACAGTTATATGTATATGAAAGCGGTAAATGAAAGCATATAAACACTTACTCGGTTGTAGAGCTTCCATGTTGTTTGGTTAGTTGTTCAACAAAGAAAGATTGAAAACAACAGTATATTCAAGATCAAAGGAGAAAGTGCTTTGAAAAAGAAAGATTTGGGGCTTACAGCTCAAGGAGAGGCCCAGGGTTTTACCAGTGATTGCACTGTTGAATTTGTACAGAGGGGCTTATACAAGTGACTGAGGCCCAAAAATTGTTTTCTGTACAAAGGGATGGGTCTTACACTCTCTCAAGAGGCCCAAAAGGTTTAAAGAAAAAGAGTGGGGCTTATAACACGAGGGTAGGGCCAGATGATTTTTTCGTTTAAAATGGCGATCGAGCCGAGATTTTCTTTTAACGCAAAGGGGCTTATACAATATCTGAGGCCCAAAGTTATTTTGGTTAAAAGAGGATTGGGTCTTACACTCTATTAGAGGCCCAAAAGGTTTTGAATGAGTGATGGGGCTTACAGCTCGAGGAGAGGCCCAAATGATTTTTTAAAAGGCGGCGATCGCGCCGTTTACTTGTACATAGGGACTTATACAATGAGTGAGGCCCAAAATTGTTTGTACAAGGGGGTTTGGATCTTACACTCTCTCAAAAGGCCCAAAGAGTTTTGAAAATGATTTATGAGGGTTGAATTAATCAAAAACCCTAATTTGTTTTCAAAATGTGCTTTAATTGAATAAAATATTCAATTAAAATGATCAAAATTGTTTAACATGTGGAAAACAAATTGTGATTTTGGATTAATGCTTCATAAATCAAGTTTTGCCCTACAAAATGATTAGAAATCATTAAAATTTTCAAAATCAATAAGGAAAAAATATTTTAAATGTCAAAAACAATTTAAACATTAATTCTTTGCAAAAATATCAATTATATGAAATAAATAATATTTTTGGGATTTTTTGGGAAAATGAAATATTTTAACATTTTTGTGAATTATTAAAAAAAGAATCAACTCATAATCATTAAAACTCAGAGAGAAATTAATTTTTGAATCAATTAAATAAAATCACAAAATTCAAATATTTGAATTTTCAAAAAGGGCGCCAAGAACACCCCAAGAACACGCGCGTGTTCTGGGTTTTGCCCAGATTTGCATTTTCTCTCCAATCTCACTGAATACTTGATTATATCATGCAATCCGCATACCAATCTGCTCGTCTCAACCTCACGATCATGTCTATGGTATTTAATTTCATTTATATTAAACATGAAATAAAAAATCAAGACAAAACCTCAAGAACCCTAATTTCTGCATGAAGGCTGGGAATTTTGATACACGATTCAAACAAAGCAATTAATTGAGGGGAAACATTCCATGCATGATTATGAACATTTGGAAAAAGTATTGTGCGAGGAAATATGCATAGATTGAGAGATGGCCAAGTTTAGGCTTACCTCTAGGTCGTGGCAGCAAGTTCAAAGTGATTTCTGAGTTGGAGGTGTTACAGATGAGTTGTGATGATCTGAACAGCTTCCCTACACCCTATGGAGTGTGTTTGAATGCTTGGACTTGATGGAAATTGGTTGGATCACTTCATGGCATCTCAACTGCAACTTGGTTAAAACCTTGAGCAATTGACCGGTGATTCTGAGAAATCAGTGTTCCAGATGTTGTTTAAGTGTTTGATCAGCTCACATATGATGTATGTGAGGTGTGTGTGTGATTGGTTTGAGTGGAATTGCTCTCTACTAAAAAACTCGATAGTGACTTGCTAAGAAAGGCATTTTTTAGAGTGGGAAGTGGATTTTGAGAAAGGCAAGTGTTGTAGACCTTTGGTGTACTTAAACTGATCACAATTGAGCTCTATTTATAGTAGAGCAAGTTTGTTTTGCAAAGAATAGTGAATGGCAACTGCTGAGTAGGGTTAGCCAATGTTGGCAAATGAAAATCCAAGTCTCCTCTAGCCATTGACTAGAGGTTAGGGCACAGGCTGCTGGTCCCCTTGGTCTTGGATAAGTCTTGACTGAATTCAATTGCTAGTAGCTCAGTCCATGCCACCTTGGTGCTTCCATTGAATGCTTCAATCCAAAATTGGAGTCTTGTCCCTATTTTAGGCAATTCTAGGTTTGGCATGCTATTTCTTGTTCCAAGGACTTTAGAGGCTTGGCTCAGTGATTGTCCCCTTTAGATTCAATCCTCAGATGTGTCCAAAGTGATGACAAGGCTTGGAATTGGCTGATTTTGGCAAATCGACCAAAAGTACAAAAATCTGCCTTGCCTTGGCAGATTTCAACAAGGCATCTTGCCACTACCATATCTCAAAGCTCAAATTGAATTTGGTGATGTTCTTGGCTATTTTGGAAAGCCCTTATATGACACAACAGCTGTCTGATCACATTTGGTTTTGATACCTTTTGGATCTAAGAGAAAATTCCCCCTACATTTGGAAAAAAGTAAGGCAGATTCTGACTTAGTGAAATTTTCACCAAGTGTTGGAACAAAGTGACTTTTCTTGATTTTGATCACTCCATAACTCAAAATCCATGAGGAATTTGGACATAGATCAGTATGAAGCTTTTGTAGAGGGCAATGAGATCTACAAATCAAGCTTTGGATGGGGAAAAATGGCTTTGTGGTTTAGGAGTTATGATCCTCCAAAGTTGGTACCTTTGTCACTTTATTTCATAACTTAGAAAATTTTCTAAGTTTTTATGGTAACCCCTTTTACAAGTTATCCCACTTTCTTTGATTTTTCTTGATGAATGATGATTAAAATCATACATTAAAATCATTTTAGGGTTAAAAATCCATTTTTGTGAAAAATTTCAAAAAGTCAAAGTTGACTTTTGTGCACAGTTGACTTTTTGTCAGATGAATTCGAAACTGTGCGATCCTTTGGGAAATCATGTCCTTGACCTAAATCAAACTTGATGGACATGTTCCATGGGTGTTATAGGGTATATTGAATCATGTCCTAGGGTTTAGGAGCATGTCCTGGTCAAAAGTCAAAGCTACAGTTGACTTTTCTCGCAAAACCCTAACTGTGGTTCAGATGAAATTGAAACTTGTTGCTCAAGCTTCTTGGATCAATCCATTGTTCCAAATGGATCAATATGGTATATTAGAGACCCTCAAATCATGTCTTGAGGTCTTGGTTCATGATTTGTCCCAAAAGTCAACTTAGGGGTGAATTAGGTCAAGAAACCCTAATTCCTGATTTTTGATGTATGCATCCCTTGAGGCCAACTTGACTTGATGATTGGGTCCATGAGGTTCCATGGAGTATATTAGGATATGCTTTGAAGCATTGGCTCATGCCCAGATGAAAATTTCCATCTGGAGGCCCCGGTCGACCAAAACCCTAATTTGGTGACACTGGCGATCTTGAAGCTTGATCCACCTAGAAGGGAGCAACCTTGTGCTTAATCCTTGAAGTGGGAATCCTCTTGATCCATTGTGGATGTTTGAGAGGTTAGAAAAGTTGAAAATCATGTCATTCCTTGATTGATCCTTTATCTAAGCACTCAGAGAGGGCTTGAAACCCTAATTTTGATTGTGGTGAATGCTCAACAATTCCTTGAGGAGATTGATGAGGCACAAAGGTACATCCATATTGTGATGATGATTTGCACAATGATGGGAAATCTTAGTGGTCAAAATTTGGGGTATGACAAGAGGCAGTGAGGTCATCGTCAAAGCATTTGACGGAAACGGAAAAAACAGTTATCGGCGAAGTCGACCTTCCCATAACTATCGGTCCTCACACTTTCCAAGTCACTTTCCAGGTCATGGACATCCGGGCAGTATACAGCTATTTGTTAGGAAGACCTTGGATACACGAGGCTGGGGCAGTCACTTCGACACTTCACCAGAAGCTGAAGTTTGTCAAGAATGACCAACTGGTCACAGTCTGCAGAGAGCAAGCCTTGATCGCGAGCAACTTATCGTCGTCCACTTGTGTAGAACCAGAGGAGGTTGTTGGAACCCAGTTCCAAGCACTTTCGGTGGACAATGACAACCAATCAGAAAAAGGAACATCGATTTCCTCGTACAAAGATGCTCTCGAAGTGATCAAAAGTAACAATGCAAAAGGATGGGGGACAGCTTGTCGTTCCTACTGATAACAAAACAAAGAAGGGTCTTGGCTTTTCCTCAACCTGTACCCAGACTGCTACTAACGATGAAAGTTTTCATCCCATTCAGGACTTCTTCCACAGTGGAGGTTTCCTTCACCTAGTATCTCAAGAAGTACATACCATCAACGAGGGTGATTCCTCCGATACAGAGGAAGAATGGAAGTCCTATCTTAGCGAAGACAGTTATATGTCTCGGGGAGAGTTGCATACGCCATTTTGCTACCCCACGCAGAGTCTGAGATATATACCAAGATCAGACGTCAAAATGAGATACGGAGATTGTGATCCAGAAGGATGTCGTGCTCCACCAAATTCATTAGAGGAAGATGATCTAATGAAAGACAACTTCGATCACGACTATTATGACCCAATGGATGACTTGCCTATCTGGCAGTCATACACAGGAGACTTGGGGGCAAAAGAGTCATCCCAATGATGCATATCAGCTGAGCATCATTGAAAAGAATACCTACTTCCCCACCCAATCATGGGATCATTACTCGGGGCATTCAAAAAATATCCAGCACAACGATGAATTTGCAAAGATTGCAGGACAAGAGTTCATCAACTACGCTTTTCCTGAGGTTAACGTCATCGAAAGGGATGACTCCTCCATTTCCAAAGAAGTGTGGGACACCTTAGGACAACCGAGTGGCAAGTATGACTTCTTGGTCAAGTACACCGCTCCTGAAAGCTCTCGTATCAGGCTCGAAGACATCTAGCCCACTAGATGGGGAGATCCACCTGAGAGTACAAACACTGTGCAAGATACAACACAAGAGTTCGTCTACGACAACTCTTCTTGGGAGACAGACTCCAACGATCTTGGTCCACCAAAAATCAGCGTCATTTCTGAAGACAAGCCAAGAAGGAAGGTACCATACTTTGTGATTCACCAAGGAGTTCGCCGCCAATGGGTTGCTATCAATGTTCCGAAAGTAGTCCATAAGTTTAAGTAATTGTCGTCTTTGTTTTAACCTTTCACCCTGCCCAGGTGAAACAGATATTTTGATAGGGCTCAGTTTCTGTAAATGTTTCTCTTCGCTTTGCCCAAAGCGACAGAGTTTTGTTTTATAGGGCTGTAGTTTCAAGAATCGACAAGATCATAAATAAAATAACGTCGTTCTGTAATTTCCGCATTTATTGTTGTTTTCTCTTTTCGCTTTTTCAGAAAATGGTAATCCTAAAAACAACTAAAAAAAAATAATAACAAGCATTTTTCAGAAAATACACTGGACACACTTTTGCATTCTCTTTATCTCTTCTAAAAACAATCATCACGTCGTGCAGATTGCTTATTTTAAACCCCATAAAAACATACGATCCAATGCCTTCTCCCAACTTTGAATTCCCGGTATTTGAGGTTGAAGAAGAAAATGACGAAGAAATTCCAGAAGAGATCTCCCGATTACTCAGACAAGAGGAAAAGTCCATTGAACCTCACAAAGAGCCGTTGGAAACAGTAAACTTGGGTTCAAAAGAAGAGAGAAAAGAAGTCAAGATTAGGGCACTGCTCAGTCCAACAGTCAAAGAAAGTTTGATAAAGATTCTCAAAGAATTTCCTGATGTATTCGCTTGGTCTTATCAGGATATGCCAGGGTTAGATACCAGCACCGTGGAACATCATCTACCGTTACGATCAGAATGTCCGCTAGTCAAACAAAGACTAAGAAGGGCTCATCCAGACATGGCCATCAAAATCAAAGAGGAAGTACAGAAACAGATTGACGCGGGTTTCCTCGCCACATCAGAATATCCTCAATGGCTAGCCAACATAGTACCAGTTCCGAAAAAGGACGGAAAAGTCAGAATGTGTGTAGACTACAGGGATCTGAACAAGGCCAGTCTGAAGGACGACTTTCCCCTGCCGCACATAGACATGCTGGTAGACAGTACAACAAAGTTCAAAGTATTCTCCTTCATGGATGGATTCTCGGACTATAATTAGATAAAAATGGCACTGAAAGATATGGAGAAAACTTCGTTCATCACCCCATGGGGTACCTTTTGTTACAAGGTAATGCTGTTCGGTTTGAAGAACGCCGGGGCAACCTATCAAAGGGACATGACTACTCTGTTTCACAACATGATACACAAAGAAATAGAAGTGTATGTCGATGATATGATTGCCAAATCTAAGACAGAAGAGGAGCATGTGACCCACCTGTCAAAGCTATTCAAGCATCTGAGGAAGTACAAACTCCGCTTGAATCCCAATAAGTGCACATTCGGTGTCTGTTCAAGGAAACTTTTAGGGTTCATCGTCAGCCAGAAAGGAATTGAGGTTGATCCTGACAAGGTCAAGGCCATTCAAGAAATGCCTTCTCCAAAGACTGAAAAAAAGTCAGGGGATTCCTGGGACGTTTGAATTACATTTCCAGATTTAGATTCCTCATGACCACGACATGTGCGCCGATCTTCAAATTACTCAAAAAGAATCAGGACTGCGTATGGATAGAAGACTGCCAAACCGCCATCGACAGTATCAAGGAATACATGTTGAATCCACCTATCCTGTCACCTCTAGTAGGGGGAAGACCTCTGATCATCTACTTAACCGTCTTGGAAGACTCCATGGGTTGTGTACTTGGCCAATAAGACAAAACGAAAAGAAAAGAGTCTGCCATCTACTATTTGAGGAAGAAGTTTACCGACTGTGAAACTTGGTATACTATGCTTGAGAAAACTTGTTGTGCTCTGGCTTGGGCAGCCAAACGTCTTCGCCAGTATATGATTTGTCACACTACTTGGTTAATCTTCGAAATGGATCCAATCAAGTATGTCTTTGAAAAGCTTGCTCTCACGGGAAGGATAGCCCGTTGGCAGATGTTGTTATCAGAATACGACATCGAGTACCGTGCTCAGAAAGCCGTCAAAGGAAGTATTTTAGCCAATCATTTGGCTCATCATTCGATTGACGATCAGGAATCAGTCGGATTTGACTTCCCAAACGAAGATGTCTTGTACTTGAAAATGAAAGATTGCGATGAACCACTACCAAGTGAATGGCCAGAACTGGGTTCCCAATGGGGACTTATCTTTGACGGAGCTGTCAATCATTATGGAAACGAAATTGGTGCAATCATCATAACACCTCAGGGTACCCATATTCCTTTCACTTCTAGATTAACGTTCAAATGTACAAACAACGAGGCCGAATACGAAGCTTGTATCATGGGTCTCGAAGAAGCGATTGACTTAAGGATTAAGAACTTGGACGTGTATGGAAACTCAACCCTGGTTATCAATCAGATCAAAGGAGATTGGAACACATACCAATCAGGACTGATTCCTTACAAAGACTATGTGAGAAGGTTGTTTCCATTCTTCAATAGAATCGAGTTTCATCATATCCCTCGTGAAGAGAATCACATGGCTGATGCATTGGCCACTATCTCCTCCATGATTAGTGTAGGTCAATGGAACGATGTACCTAAGATTGAAAAAATGCGCCTTGAACGGTCCGCTTACATTTTCACGATAGAAGCAGTCATAGACGACAAACCTTGGTATCATGATATTAAATGCTTCCTTCAAAAACAAGAATACCCCACCTGGGGCTTTAAGAAAAGACAGAAAGACCCTCAGAAGGCTGGTTGGCAGCTTCTTCCTGAGCGGTGATACCCTCTATAAGAGAAACTTTGACATGGTCTTGCTCCGATGCGTAGACAGACCAGAAGCAAACATGTTGATGAAAGAGATTCACGAAGGATTCTTTGGCACTCATGCCAACTGACACACAATGGCGAGAAAAATTCTGAGAGAAGGGTACTATTGGTTGACCATGCAATCCGATTGCTACAAGAACATGAGGAGATGTCACAAGTGTCAGATATACTCAGACAAAATCCATATACCGCCAACGCATCTCAAAGTTCTCTTTTACCCATGGCCTTTTCCATATGGGGAATCGACATGATCGGCATGATCGAACCCAAAGCTTCAAACAAACATCGATTCATCCTGGTAGCCATTAATTACTTCACCAAGTGGGTTGAAGCAGTGTCATACACCCATGTAACCCGACAGGTGGTGGTCCGATTTATCAAGAACAATATCATTTGCCGTTATGGTGTTCAAAGCCAGATCATTACTGATAATGGATCTAACTTGAACAACAAGATGATGAAAGAATTGTGCGCTGAGTTCAAGATCGAACACCATAACTCATCTCCCTACCGACCTAAGATGAACGGGGCGGTATAAGCGGCTAACAAAAACATAAAAAAGATCGTTCAAAAGATGGTTGTAACCTACAAAGACTGGCACGAGATGCTACTCTTTGTTCTTCACGGTTATCGCACATCTGTCCGCACTTCAACAGGGGCAACCCCTTTCTCTCTAGTATATGGCATGGAGGCAGTGCTTTCCAAAGAAGTAGAGATCCCATCGATCCCGGTATTGATGGAAGCTAAGCTAACAGAAGCTGAATGGTGTCAAAGTCGACACGACGAACTGAACCTAATAGAAGAAAAGCAAATAACGGCTCTATGCCATGGTCAGTTGTATCAGCAAAGAATGAAGAAGGCGTTTAACAAAAAGGTTCGACCCGTGTCTTCAGGAAAGGAGACCTTGTGCTAAAAAAGATACATTCATTTCTCACTGATTCCCGGGGCAAATGGACTCCGAATTATGACGGCCCTTATGTGGTCAAGGAAGCCTTCTCAGGCGGCGCCTTGAGACTCGCAACCATGGATGGAGAGGAATTTGCCTACCCCACAAATGTCGATATAGTCAAGAAATACTTCGCCTAAAAAAAAATAAAAAATAAACGTCTCGGTGGATTGAAAACCCGAAAGGGCGATCCAGGAAAAAATTAGGGACATACGCAAAAAATCATCCCGGTGGATTGGAAATTTCAAATTATAATCCAGGCAAAAGTTAGGGATTAATGGGAAGTAACTACGTCTGACAAGGTTAAATCCCTCAGCAGTAATTTCATCCATCAGGAAAACTCCAGTCAAGATCATCTTCGACAGAAGCTCAGGATGTCCAGAATTCAAAGTTGGTAGAAGGATAGCGGTTGTTATGTTTCAATGTAGCCCTTTTCCCTTAAATTACCATTTTCTAACGTTGTAAATACTCCATGTAATCACGCGCTTGGCTGATTTCCATCCTATCAATAAAATTCGAGCCCTAGGGCTTTTGTTTGCAATTCTTATTTGTTTTAGCTTTACAGAATGACTTTTTTAACATGATCAACAATTCTTGAAATAAAACAAAAATGAATTTAGTTGTCAAATTTTTCTGCTTTTAAAATAAAGATGGCAATTCTTTTGACTGTTGAACATCGAAAGAACATCGATCGCTTCTCCAAAGGCGATTAAGCTTCAAAGTACAGAATCAAAGTACTCATTCTCAAACCAGTATGCCTGAATGAAGGATCAACTATATCAGATGTGATTTTCCCATCTGATATCCCCGGCAGAGTTCGTATCTCTTAAGACCAATTAATCAATTCTTTCTCCATACAGGTATTACCTCTCCTAAGCAAAACAGGATTTCTATCTTGAACCGATAGTACTTTTCATCCCCCGCAATGGCCGAGTATCCAGTCGTGTTCATCCCTTGGTATGTATGTCGCGTCATTCTTGTCAGCATATACATACATACATCGTGCATTATTGATTCACATTCATAATCATATTGAATCACTATCACTCTAGTCGGTCTTATCCCCTAGTGATAAAAGTCCTCTCAATCGAGTTATCGGTTTTTTCCTCGTCAGAAATGTTTTGTCTGAACAATCTCTCCCCAGTTTATTTCTGGATTGGAGACAGTCCTCGACCACTTTGGTAACTTGAACCTCTGAAAGGCAAGAAGGCATTCGGCAAACGTCACTCTACACCATTGAAGATGATATCTTCGCTTTCACGGATTAAGGAAAATCCCCAGAGAAAGCCTCGCAACTAAGGACTCTCAGCAACACATTGGTTTTTCTCTCCAGAAAGTCAATGTTAATGAAGTCATCAGCACCTCAAAATTGGATTACATCACATGGCATTTCTCCGAGAAGATCTTGAGGAAAAGTATGATGTAATATACCAAGCTGGAAACCGTCTCTCAAGAGACTCGTTTTCCCAAGTAGAGTCAACAAATGGCGTCTCCAACAGAGAAGTTTGAACACCTCTACAACTCAGACGAATGGGTTCCCCATCAAGTCTGACATCAAAACATTTTTTTCATCAAATGGCATCTCCCCAGGAAAATTCGGCAAGAAGTTTGAGGAAAACCGCTAGAAATAGCGTACCTTGTAAAAAAAAGTTTATTGACAAAAGAAACTGAGACCAGATCCCTGGATGAAGACCAGGATCGAGGGGAAGTTTACAAAAGAAACTAAGACCAGTTCCTTGGCTGAAAACCAGGATCGAGGGGAAGTTTATATTAGAAACTAAGACCAGTTCCTTGGCTGAAAACCAGGATCGAGGGGAAGTTTATATCAGAAACTAAGACTAGTTCCTTGGCTGAAGACCAGGATCGAGGGGAAGTTTTTACCTTTTTTAAGCATCATTGCTTAGAAAAAGAAGATGGATAAGAAAGCATCCATTCATAACCACCATCAAAATTTCGGGTATTCCGATATTTAATCCTCTTGCACCCCGAATGCCCAAATACCTTCGCCATTAACACCTTCGGGTCTAAGAAGATTAAATAGGGGCATCTGTCATACCCCAAATTTTGACCACCAAGATTTCCCATCATTGTGAAAATCATCATCACAATATGGATGAACCATCATGCCTCATCAATCTCCTCAAAAATGGTTGAGCATTCACTACAATCAAGAATTAGGGTTTTGAGCCCTCTCAGAGCACTTAGACAAAGGATCAATCAAGAAATCACACGATCTTCAACTTGTCTAGCCTCTCAAAACACCCACAAAGGATCAAGAGGACTCCCACATCAAGAATCAAGCACAAGGTTGCAGTATTCCAAGTGGATCAAGCCTCAAGATCGCCTGTGTCCCCAAATTAGGGTTTTGGTCGACTGAGGCCTCCAGATGAAAATTTCCTTATGAACATGAGCCAATGCCTCAATGTGTGGTCCTATAAGCTCAAAAGGATCTCAAGAGCCTACCCAAAATGTCAAAATCACCTTGAAGGTCCATATATCAAAGAATCAGGAATTAGGATTTTGACCTAATTCAACCCTTGAGTTAACTTGTGAAGTGAGGCATGGCTTGAAGCTTCAAAATGAACTTCAAAGACTTTAAATACATCATGTTGACATGTTTACAAGGTTTTATTTACTCGAAGAGCTCAAATCATAAGCCACAAGAGCTCAAAACCATCTGATCACAAATTAGGGTTCCTGAGGGAAAAAGTCAAACCCTATCCTTAACTGTTGGCCTGCCCTTGATCTCAAACCTTGGGGAGGGGTCTAAGACATTCCTAAATACCCTTTGAGGCCATCCATGAAGTTTGATTGAACCCAAGTATTGATTTCGCAAAAGAATCACAAAGTCAAAATTTCATCTGATAAAATAAGTCAACTATACAAAAGTCCAAGTTTTACTTTTTGGATTTTTGGTCAACCAAGGTTCCTTAACCCTAAAACAATATTAATATGTGATTTGAATCATCATTCATCAACAAAAATCAAATAAAGTGAGTTAACTTGTAAAAGGGGTAACCATAAAAAAACTTAGAATTTTTCTAAGTTATGGAACAAAGTGGCTAGGGTACCAACTTCCAAGGATCATAACTTGAGATCCAAGTAACCATTTTAGGTGATCCAAAGCTGGATTTGTAGGTCTTGCTACACTCTACAAAATCTTAAACTACATCAAGTTCCAATTCTTCATGGATTTTTAGTTAGTAGTGGATCAAAGTGGTGAAAAAACCAAAATATGTCAAAAAACACTTCTGCCTTGAAATTTCAGCATGAAACATCAAACTTCCAATTCATTTTTCACATTGATCCAAGATGAATCAATAAAATCTTCAAACTTCAATGTTTTAGTAAATCATTCAAGCTTTTCAAAAATTACAAGAAGTCTCTCTAATTCATTTTGAGCTGAGAGATACATCCATGGGAATTTAGCTCCAAAATCTGATTTTTCACTAAGTCAGAATTATGCATTTGGTCGAATTTGAATATTATGAGTCATAAAAGACATGTTTATCCATCTGCACACCTCAGGGGGAGACCAAGGAGGAACAAAGACTGATCCATAAGCCTTCCAAGTCTTTGGAACTACATGTAGGTGTGTCATCCCTAAAAGCTAAAGATGCCTCAAGACTCCAATTTTGTTTTGAGACATTCAATGGATGCATAGAGCTGGCATGTATCAGTCCATGATCAACCAAACGAGTCAAGATAAGCTCATACAACAGAGGACCATAGGCCTGTGCTCTAATATCAAGTCAATGGCTAGAGGATACTTGAGATTCCATTTGATCCACATTGGCCAAAGGCCTGCTGCAGTTGCCACACACTGTTGCTTGCAAAACAAACTTGACACACTATAAATAGGCCTCAATTGTTATCAGTTTGAGTACACCAAAGGTCCTAAACAGATGCCTTTCTCAAAATCACCACTTTCACTCCAAAAACACCTTCTCTTGCAAGTCACTATCAGGTTTTGCATTTGAGAGTGATTCCAACCAAACCAATGGTTCACACACCTCACACATAACATATAGGAGTGATATAAACCATTACATCCCATTTGTAACATCAAAATCACCAAATGGCCACCCAATTGCACAAGACACATGACTTGCTGCGGAAGGAATCAGGCTGATCCATCCAGAGGTTTTCCAATCAACCTAAGCACTCAAACACATCCATTGAGGTACAAGGAAGCTGTCCAAATCATTGGAACTCATCTGTAACACCTCCAAACCAGAATTCGATTCTCACTTGCAGAGGTAAAACTTGAACTCTCAAACTCAATGAATCAAGCATCATAAACATGTTTTCTTGATACCATTGTGTTTCTGGATGTATGTAGATCATTTACCCCCAATCAATTGTTGTTTACAGTTCGTGTATAGGATTTCATTGAGTTCATGCCAATTTAAGGGTTCTTCAGGTTTTATCAGATTATGTTTTGATTCACTTAATTTCAATAAAATTGAGTATTGCCATTGTGTTCCTCATCTGAAAACGCACAATGTTCATACTTGGATCATGTGAAATGGTTGAGAGATTAGTGAGGTAGGAGGCTTCACGTATCTGAGCTTGAAGATGAAGATGGCCATGGCGCCATTCTTCAGAAATCCAACTTGTTTTACTATATATTTATTGCTTGCCATATATTAAATGAATTGGCATTGCGCCCTAGTGGTTGATCAACTAGTTTGTGTGTATTGAGCGAGCGAGAGGTCTGGGGTTCGAATCTCCCTCGCCCCAGACCTCTTTTTTATCATTTGTCCTATTTTAATATTTTCATATTATTTTTGTTAATAACTTGGAAAATTAATTTCTCATTCAATTTTAATCATTTTTTATTGGTTCTTTTTCTGAAAAATCACAAAAATATTAAAGTATTTTATTCTACAAAAAAATCAGATTTATATTATTTATTTAATATAGTTGATATTTTTGTGAATAAATTCATTTTTATTGTTTTTAAACATTTTTGAAAGTGAATTTTTATCTTGAAAATCAAAATCAAATGAGTTCTAAATCATCTTGTGATTAAAATCTCATTTTTCAAACCTTAACCAAAAATCACAAGTGGTTTATTTAAACTTATTTAGTATTTTTTTTATCATTTTTATTAATTTTCTTTAAAGAATTACTTTTAAAAATGAAAATTAGGGTTTCTTTGATTTTTGATCCTTATCAAACATTTCAAAAACACTTTTGGGCCTCTAATAGAGTGTAAGACCCAACCCTTTTGTAAATAAAATAACTTTAGGCCTCATTCATTGTATAAGTCCCAGTACAATTTTCAAAACAACGGTGCGATCACTGTTTTTCCATGGGCCTCTCCTTGAGTTGTAAGCCCTATCACTTGTACAAAAATAAATCTTTGGGCCTCTAAAAGATTGTAAGATCCATCCCTTTGTACAAAAAACCTCTTTGGACCTCAGTCATTGTATAAGTCCCAGTACAATTTATCAAACAACAATAAAATTACTGTTTTTTCATCTGGGCCTCTCCTTGAGTATAAGCCCCAATAATCTTTTCAAAAACAACTTCTCTTTTGATAGGTTCAAATATACAGTTGTTATCAAAACCTTCTTTAATTTCTTTGAACAACTAACAATACATCATGGAAGTTTGCTCACCTGTAAGTTTTTATCAGGTTTCATTTACTTGCTTTCATATATATATATATATATATATATATATATATATATATATATATATATATATATATATATATATATATATATATATAATTGTATTGTGGGAAGTTGCTCCCCTGTAAGTCCTTCTTTCATATCCTTTTAAATACTTGTCATATATCAATTGTATATATACTAGTATATCTATTTAGAGTTTTCCCCGACAACTAGGTCTAGAAGTAGGTAAAGCCAGCTGGTCACTCTTTAAAACAGTCAAAACTAGATCCCCATAAGATTTCCATATACAGTCTTGCCTTCTCTTGGGCTTAAACAATATGGAACAAAGAGAAAGGCAGTATTCCCAGTGAACCTTTTCTCAGACTGCCACTATTAGAACTTGTCAAAGAAATTCAGTTTCCCCAGAGAGGATTAATTCCTGGTGAAACTTCTCTTGAATTTCTTCAAACCCTAGAACTGTTCACTAAAGAAAAGATTATTCCCGGTGAAACTTTCCTTGAACTCTTCTTAAGTTTGAACCCACAGGCTTCCTAAAAGCATCCCCGCCTCCTCTTGGGCTTTGTACAAGGACCCTTCGGCTTCTTATAAGTTCTCATGCCTTCTCTTGGGCTTAATACAAGGACCCTGAAGACCTCTTAAAGGTATAAGACACAACTTAGTCATCCTTTGCTAGAGCAGTCTTTCCAGTGTCAAATCTCAGACCAATTTAGGGTTGATTCTCATCCCTTAAAAAATACCTGCCTCGTCTTGGGCATCATACAAAGATAAATTCTTCCATACCAGTAGACTTGGACAGTCTAATCCCCTCTCGGATCTCAAAGACATTCTCAAGCACCTTACAAACCTAGGAAAAACCACGGTCATTCTGGATCAATCTCCAGTAGAGTTAAAACCCATGGGTTCTAAAACCCAGTCTCTCTCCTAAAAATCCCCAGCCAGGGTTAGTTAATCATCACTATAACACTATCAGAATCTCAAGGTATCTGATGCCCCAACTCTGCTGTAATCCTCAGCAAGAGTTGATTCCCCATTTGGACTTGCTTCTGGATCTCAGTAATCCTCAACAGAAGACATCCTTCTCTTAGGCTTTGTATAATGATTTCTTTCTTTGTTCTTCCCCAGCAAAGATAGCCTCCTCTTAGGCTTTGTATAATGATCCTTCCGTTCCTCAGCATAGCCAACCTCTTCTTGGGCTTTGTACAATGATTCTCCCCATCGGAGCTAACCTTTTCAGACTCTCTTGTTGAGTCAACCACCTTTCAGTACTCTCTTGTTGAGTCGACCCTTTTAGCCTCAATCCTGGGCTTTGTACAAGACAGATAAAACCGTTCTCTTGTTGAGACAATCTTCTAGCCTCCTCTTAGGCTTGATATGATGATTTCCCCTAGCAGAAGTCAGCCTCCTCTTAGGCTTTGTATAATGATTTCTCTAGCTTGTTCAGCCACAATCCTAGGCTTTGTACAGGACAAATAAAAGCACTCTCTTGTTGAGTAAAACCTTTTATGCCTCAATCTTGGGCTTTGTACAAGACACCATATAAATTTTCCTAAGTAGAGTCAAACTCTTTTTCAGCCTCAATCTTGGGCTTTGTACAAGACAGATAATACTCTCCCGTAGAGTCAAACTCATTTCAGCCTCAATCTCGGGCTTTGTACAAGACACTTAAAATATCCTCAGCCGAGTCAGTAAAGTCTCTTTTAGCCTCAATCTTGGGCTTTGTACAAGACAGATAAAGATTTCTTTCCCACAGAGTCAGTCTTCTTTTCAGCCTCAATCTGGGGCTTTGTACAAGACACATATGAACCCTCCTCGGCGGAGTCAAAATTTTAGCCTCCTCTTAGGCTTTGTATAATAATATCCCCACAAATTCAGTCTCTTTTTTTCCTTAATCTTTGGCTTTGTACAAGACATATAAACACTCACTTGTTGAGTCGGTCATTTCCAGCCTCCTCTTAGGCTTCGTCAGAGAGTTCCCTAGTGGAGTCAATCAACCTCTTAGCTTCAACCTTGGGCTTTGATTAAGGCACAAAAAAAATCAACATCCCTTCAGAGGAAACCAAAATCTCTCTATAGGAAGTCATTTCTCTACTTATCAAAACAGATAACTCAAATCAAACCCTAACCCCAGATAATTGTTGTAAGTGGCACACTTGTTGATATAAATTTACAAGATGTCGTCCATCTTTTATCCTGGTAAAACCCTTTCTTCCATCTAATTGCTGTAAGTGGCAAGCCTCTGGGTTATTTACATCCACGCTACTGTCCCTCTCTTAGCATGAGAAATTCCTAAGGAAAAATGGCATTGCTCTACACTGAGTTAAAGTTTTCCCCTTTAGGACAAATCCCCTATAAAGGAAATTATGGCATTACTGGATTCACATATCCCAGTTAAAGTAATCCTCCTTTATAAACAGTCACCCAACAACTGATAAATAGACCAGATGTCTCCCTTTAGAGATGACAAATTCCCTCTCGGTCAAACCTTTTAGCTTCAATCTTGGGCTTTGAACAAGACACAAATACTCCATTTAGCTTCAATCTTGGGCTTTGAACAAGACACCAAAATATATTTTTCCTCCCTTAGAATAGGAGGAACTACAATTGCTCTGATTTCCCTGTTTCTTTTAAACGGGAATACATAGGCATAAGATTGCGAAATCTTAGCGAGCATACCAAACAAACACTCTAGGTCCAGTACCTTCACCCATCAATCAAACATTAAGTCCAGTACCTTACCAAAAACAACGGGAAAACCCAAACATCAACAAAAACCTACTCTCTCTCTCATATTTCCCAAGAAACTTTCCCAGCCCATTAACGGAACACCATCAAGTACATAGCAGAACCTAAAGCAAACAACCTGTGAAAACCACATATAGGATGGGTAACTAACAACTCCCCATTGTATAACCTGACCTCGAACTCCCCGAATCTCTTTAAGCGTTTTTTCAGTTAAACATTCGCGTGCAAGGTTAGTTTTAGATAGCTTCTCTTTCCCTTCCAGCTTCACGGGATAAATAAGAAATCAGAAAGTAGCACCCCCTCCTCTTCATTGAGGAGAAAACCCAAATTCCGCGATTAGGTGGTCGCGTCACCAAAAAAACGCTCACTACACTTACACTCATAATTTTTACCGCTACAGAAAAGTGGCGACTCTGCTGGGGACTCTGGTTCTTATTGGGTTTAGCCTACTTTGATTTATTTACCGCTTTTTGTTTGATTTATTTGTTATTGGTTGTTCTGTTTGGGTGATCTTGAGAGGTGAGATAGATTCTATACCCGAAACTGAAAGCTCTTATGATAGACGGTGGTATAGTCAAAGAATCTTCTAGGGAGTAATCCTGAACAAGTGAAGTTGAGAACCCACCACTCAGTGGAGTCCTCTTTGAGGATGGTATATGTCGATCAAGTAATCGTGAAAACATTGCTATTTTCGACCTGGGAGCCTGAGAAGCTGAGGACCTTAGTATTCCTTTAACCCATCTTGGCCAATTAGGATGTTGTTCGGTGACTATGAGGGTGTAAACCTGAAATAGTTGATACGCGATACTACACTCATACGAGGTTCTCTTGAGAATATTACTGATTCCCAAGTAATTGGCGTGCTAGTAATATCCGAAAGAGGATTGAGGACTCTGGGAACTTTTTAGAACCTTGTTCTACAGGTGCTGATAAAACCTTAGTACACACCATTGGGGGTTGGTACTTGTCTCTTGATTCCATGCTCGTGACTCGAACCTTTGAACCTGTGTGCTTTGTGTGATCTTGTTTGTGGGTGTTGCATCCATGCATTCATATCATCATTTTGACCAAGTCTTCAAGAAACTTAAAGATGTTTGTTGCAAACATTGTAGGGATTTTTCACTATGGATTTTGGAAGAAGGAACACTAAGAAATACACTTTCAAGAGTCCTAAGTTAGAAGGTCTGCGAGAGCTAGGGTCTTTCAGGAATTCTCGTGGTGGAGGGATGATTACTTGTTGTGCGTCGTTGTTATACAAGTGGTTTATTTCTCACTTGCCTCGGTCTACTGCTTTTTGGGACCTCAAGGACGGTTTATTATGGTCACAGAAAATCATGTCGCTTACTCATTCAGATATTGTTTGGTATAACTTTGATTATAGTAAAGTGAAGATCATTGATAGTTGTGGCGGATTTCCTAATGTACCTCTTCTTGGTACAAAAGGGGGTATTAGTTACAACCTGGTTTTGGCCCGTCGTCAGTTGGGGTATCCTATGAAAGACAAACCAAGTAATATCCATTTGGAGGGTTTCTTCTTCGAGAAGGATGAAGACAACAAAGCATTCAAGGAGAAGATTGCGCAAGCTTGGCGTCACATCCATAGAAAAGGAAGGGAAGATTTGGGAAAGCCGAATTGTGTTTCTTTGGAGCCTTATCTCCAACGTGTATAAGCGAGAGCTATCACATTGAAGATGCCTTATTCGCACCAAGAGCCTTTACCTCTAGTTGCTAGAACACCCGTTCTTATTTTCATGAGTGATGCAGAGAAGCTTCAAATTGCTTTGAATGAGATGCGTCAAGATAAGGATGCTTGGAGGAACAAGTACCAGATTGTTGACATGGAGAATGCAGAACTTTAGAAGCAGTTGAAGCAAAGAAGAGAAAAGTGCAAGAGGATTTATTTTTCTCTAGCATTCAGAGTTCAGATGCTCCCTCTACCTCAGTTGCTTGGAAGCTGGTTGTCGACAAGCTCGTAGTTGAGAAGACTCAGGTGGAGGACCAAATCAAAGAGCTCAGTAAGAAGCTGCAAGAAGGGTCTTCTTCTCATGGTATTTCTTAGGATTTCTAATTTCTAGCTTTCTATTATCTTCTATTTTGATTAGGATCCTTGAAAATGTACTCCAAAAGTTGTAATCCTTTTCCATTATCAATAAACTGAGATTTTCAGTATTTCGCAATGTGTTGTCTCAATATAATGTTTGTAATATTTGCTTTGTATCCTTGAAGTTCCTTGAAGGCATTTCATTTGCATATTTTACATCAAGCATCATCTTTTTCATAGTTTCTTGCGTTTTTCCAAGTGTCTTATTGTTTCCCTTTCGTCTTCATTCAGCCAAGTTGTCGCACCAGTCTAATACTTGAGCTAATCTGAAGAAAAAGATGAATCCGTTGCAACAAGAGAACCGCGAGCTTCGTGAGGAAGTGACAACTTTGAAGGATAGTTTGGAGAGACTCACTGCTATGATGGAATCGTTGGTTGCTGCTCAGAATCAGCCACCCCCTCCTCATCCGCTTTCAACTCCTGTGCAAAGGACAGTCATTTCTGAGATTGTCTCTACACCCATCTCTGTGGTGCCTGCTAGTGTTCCTCAACACTCCATGCCTCCTAGCTTCCCCTGGGGCATGCCTCCTAACTTTGTTCTTGAAGGTTATCAACAACCACCACCTCCTGAAGTTCCAGTTATTCCTACTGTCCAGCCAGTGATGTCTGTACCACCGCATGTGGTCCATACCGTTCCTTTTGATGAAGAACAGATTTTCCACACTACTCCAAGTGAAAATGTCAGTGCTTATGATAGAATGGAAGAGATTTAAGACCAGTTTGCTGAAATGCAGAAAGAAATCAAAGCTTTGAGGGGTAAAGAGCTATTTGGAAAGAATGCTCATGAGTTATGCTTGGTTCCAAATGTGAAGATCCCACATAAGTTCAAGGTCCCTGACTTTGAAAAGTATAAGGGTAATTCTTGTCCGTTGAGCCATTTGACTATGTATGCTCATAAGATGTCGACTCAGACTGATAATAATCAGCTCCTCATTCACTACTTTCAAGATAGTTTGTCTGGTGCAGCCTTGAAATGGTATATGGGACTTGAGAGCACTCGAATTCGCACTTTCAAATACTTGGGTGAGGCTTTTGTAAAGCAGTATAAGTATAATGCGGATATGGCTCCCGATCATGACTAGCTTCGATCAATGGCTTAGAAAGATAAGGAGACATTCAAAGAATAAGCGTAGAGGTGGCGCGAGATTGCTGCTCAGATTAATCCTCCTTTGGAAGAAAAAGAGATGACCAAGATATTTCTGAAAACTCTGAGTTCTTTCTATTATGAGCGTATGATTGCTAGTGCCCCGAGTGACTTCACTGAGATGGTTAATATGGGGATGAGATTAGAAGAAGGTGCCTGTGAGGGACGTTTGTCAAAAGATGGTAATTCTTCCAGAAGTTCCAAGAAATATGGCGGAGGACTTGTAAAGAAGAAAGAAGGTGAGACCAATGCTATTTCCCGTGGAGGACGCAAAAAGAGTTATGGTAAAAACAATTGGTGTCAGCAACATGTTGCATCTGTTACAACTGTTATCAATTCAACTCCTGTTGTTCAAGCTACTCATCAACAACATTCTAATCAACCAAACAATCAACGAGGCCGTTATCAGAAGGATTTTGATCCGATTCCGATGACCTATACCTGGTTTAATTCAAAAGAATCTTGTTCAGACCCGTGCGCCACCTGCTGCTCCGAAAGATTCGCCGTGGTGGTATAACCCTAAAGCTCATTGTGCTTTCCATCAGGGAGGAGCTGGGCATGATACTAAGAACTGTTATCCATTGAAGATGGAAGTGCAAAGGTGGGTTAGAAGTGGTATTTTGGCTTTCGAAGACTCCAATCCTAATGTACAATTGAATATGTTCTATGGTCTATGGTTGTCCTGCTACATTCAAAAAATTTTATATCCGTTGGATCCGAAGATATCTTATGGAAATGCATGCGCTTTTGAGTGAATACTATGATATTGATCATGATTATGCAGCTTGTTGCATCTGTTCCGTGAAACCACGTGGTTGTGTGATAGTGAAGAGGGAAATTCAAAGGATGATGGATCAGAATTTGATTGAGGTCACTGATAAAAGAGATGAATATCAAAATGAGGTGAATGTTATTGTGCCACACTTTAATATTCCTGAACGAGTTGTTATCTCTTATGATAGTAGGAAGACCGCTGTTACACCTTTGGTTATTCTGTTGCCTGATCCAGTACCCTATGAATCTGATAAGGCTGTTCCGTATAAGTACAATGCTACCATGGTAGAAGATGGTAAGGAAGTGCCCATTCCTTCTTTTTCTTCTGTGGTAAGCATCGCTGATGTTAGTAGAGTGACTCGGAGTAGTCTAGTTATTGCTTCTGAGCCTCCAAAGATTGTGGAGAATGTTGTTGCTGGCAAGCAACCTCAAGATGAGAAAAATGTCGATGCTTCCAGTCAGTCCAGTGGTTTGAATAAGAAGGCTTATGAGGATGAGGTATTGAAATTGATCAAGAAGAGTGAGTATAGTGTTGTAGATCAACTCTTGCAGACCCCATCCAAGATTTCAGCGTTGTCCCTACTGATGAATTCTGAGGCTTATAGGGAATCTTTGTAGAAAGTATTGGAACAAGCATATGTTGAACATGATGTAACTGTTAATCAGTTTGATGGCATTGTTGCCAACCTCACAGCATGCAATAATTTGAGTTTCTGTGATGAAGAGTTACCCGAGGAGGGGAGAAATCTCAATTTAGCTTTGCATATCTCTATGAACTGTCAAGAAGATGCACTTTCCAATGTGTTGGTTGATACTGGTTTTTCTTGGAATGTGTTGCCAAAATCTACTTTTTCGAGGCTTTCGTACCAAGGTGCTCCCATGAGGTATAATGGGGTTGTTGTTAAAGCTTTTGATGGATCTAGAAAAACTGTGATTAGAGAGGTTGATCTTCCAATCAAAATAGTACCATGCTTCTTCCAAATTACTTTTCAAGTAATAGATATTTGGCCTGCTTATAGTTTTCTACTTGGCCGACCATGGATTCATGAAGCTGGGGCAGTGACTTCGACTCTTCATCAGAAATTGAAATTTGTTAAGAATAACAAGCTGGTAATTGTTCGACTCTGCATGTATTAGAGACTGGTCAGTCTGACGGTTGGGGCCGAGTTATTGATGTGGTTAATAACCTGGGAAAAACTGGTTTAGGCTTTATGCCTGGTACAGTTAGAAGACATTTGAAGCGTATTAATAAGGCCTTTCACAGCGCCGACAAAGATCAGTTCGTTGCTGCCATCATTGAAGATGATGAAGAGGAAGAACTTCCCAATTTCGTGACACATGGATAGATCTTCCAGAATTGGATAGTTGTTGATGTTCCCACTGTTATTCATATTTCAAAGTAATTTGTTTTTGTTTCTTTCAAAAATCCTTTCACTCTGCCTAAGGTGAAAGTGAATTTGTGAGGGCTTTGTTTCAAATTTTATCATCATTAATAAAATGTTATTTTGTTTATCCATATTATGTTTTCCCTTTTTGCTTTATTTCTAAAAAATAGTAACATAAAAAACCAAAAAAATATAATGTGATAATCATTTTTATCTATATAATACTTGCACTTCTTGTTCATATTCTAAAATCAAACATAAATCATTGTGCAGATTGATTGTTAAACCCATTGAAAACAATCACCCTATGCCCTCTCCCAACTTTGAGTTCCCTGTGTTTGGAGCTGAAGAAGAGGTTATTGAGGAGATTCTAGATGAAATTTCTCGGTTGCTTGAGCACGAGGAAAAAGCCATTCAGCCTCATGAAGAGCCCGTGGAATAGGTTAATTTGGGTTCAGAGGAAGATATAAAAGAAGTTAAGATTGGGGCACTGCTTCAGTCAGATGTTAAGAAGAGGATAATAGAGCTTCTTAGAGAATATGTTGACGTGTTTGCTTGGTCCTATCAAGACATGCCTGGTCTTGATACTGATATTGTGGAGCATAGATTGCCATTGAAGCCTGAATGTCCACCTGTGAAGCAGAAATTGAGAAGAACTCATCCCGATATGGCTGTGAAGATCAAAGAGGAGGTCCAAAAGCAGATTGATGCTGGTTTTCTTGTGACTTCTGAGTATCCTCAATGGGTGGCAAATATTGTGCCTGTTCCAAAGAAAGACGGAAAAGTCCGAATGTGCGTTGACTATAGAGATTTGAATAAAGCAAGTCCAAAAGATGATTTTCCACTGCCACACATTGATATGCTAGTAGATAATACTGCTAAGTTCCATATATTTTCTTTTATGGATGGATTTTCCGGTTATAATCAGATAAAGATGGCACCTGAGGATATGGAGAAGACAACATTCATTACACCCTGGGGAACATTCTGTTATAGAGTGATGCCCTTCGGTTTGAAAAATGTTGGTGCAATGTACCAGAGAGCTATGACTACTTTGTTCCATGATATGATGCATAAAGAAATTGAGGTCTATATGGATGATATGATTTGTAAGTCGAAGAATGAAGAAGATCATATTGAGTGCTTATTGAAGTTGTTTCAACATTTGAGAAAGTTTAAGCTCCATTTGAATCCTAATAAATGCACTTTTGGTGTCCGTTCTGGAAAGTTGTTATGCTTTATTGTCAGCCAAAAAGGCATTGAAGTTGATCCTATTAAAGTTAAAGTTATTCAGGAAATGCCTGCGCCCAAAACAGAAAAACAAGTAAGAGGATTCTTGGGACGTTTGAATTATATCTCCCGATTTATATCCAATATGACTGCCACATGTGCACCGATCTCAAGCTTCTTCGCAAAGATCAAGGTTGTGTCTAGACAGAGGATTGTCATAAAGGTTTTGAAATAATTAAAGAGTATTTGCTTAAACCTCCGATTTTGTCTCCTCCTGTGGAAGGAAGACCTTTGATCATGTATTTGACTATACTGGAAGAGTCTATGGGCTGTTTTCTGGGTCAACAAGATGAATCTGGTTGAAAAGAATTTGCCATTTATTATTCGAGCAAGAAGTTCACCGATTGTGAGTCTCGGTACTTAATGCTTGAAAAGACATGTTGTGCTTTAGCTTGGGCTGCCAAGCGCCTCCGCCAGTATATGTTGAATCATACAACTTGGTTTATATCCAAAATGGATCCAATCAAGTATATTTTTGAAAAGCCTGCTTTGACTGGGAGGGTTGCTCGTTGGCAAATGTTGTTGTCAGAATATGCTATCGAGTCCCGAACTCAAAAAGCGATAAAAGGAAGTGTTTTGGCTGACCATTTGGCACACCATCCAATTGATGATTCTCAACCTATCAAATTTGATTTTCCTGATGAGGATGTGATGTATCTAAAGGTTAAAGATTGTGAAGAACCATTACCTGATGAAGGGCCTGAACCTGGATCCCGTTGGGGTTTGATTTTTGATGGAGCTGTTAATGAGTATGGCAATGGTATTGGGGCAATAATTGTTACTCCTCATGGTTCTCATATTCCTTTCACTACAAGGTTGATGTTCACTTGCACAAATAATGCGGCAGAGTATGAAGTGTGTATTATGGGCTTGGAAGAAGCTATTGATTTAAGAATCAAGATTATTTATGTATACAGAGATTCAGCCCTGGTGATTAATCAGATTAAAGGGGAATGGGAGACACGTCAACCTGATTTGATTCCTTATTGTGATTATGCAATATGGTTGTCAACTTTCTTCAATAAGGTTGAGTTTCACAATGTACCCAGAGTAGAGAATCGAATGGCAGATGCTTTAGCAACTATATCCTCCATGATTATGGTGAATCGGTGGAATGATGTGCCAAAAATCGATGTTATGCGTCTTGATAGACCAACTCATGTGTTTGCGGTTGAAGAGGTCGTTGATGATAAACCTTGTATTATGATATCAAATGCTTTCTTCAAAATCAAAATTACCCACTTGGGTCATCTAAGAAAGATAAAAAGACTTTGAGAAAATTGGCTGGTAGTTCTTCTTGAATGATGATGTGTTGTATAAGATAAATTATGACATGGTCTTGCTTAGATGCGTGGATAGACACGAAGCAGACATGTTAATGAAAGAAATTCATGAAGGCTCTTTTAGTACCTAGGCCAATGGGCATGCAATGGCTAAGAAGATGTTAAGGGCAGGTTACTATTGGCTGGTAATGGAATCTGGATGTTGCAAATATGTGAAGAAATGTCATAAGTGCTAGGTTTATGCTGACAAAATTTAGGTACCTCCAACTCCTCTCAATGTTATCTCTTCTCCATGGCCTTTCTCCATGTGGGCCATTGATATGATTGGAATGATTGAGTCTAAAGCGTCGAACGGACACCGTTTCGTATTGGTGGCTATTGACTATTTTACCTAGTGGGTTGAAGCGGCATCATATGCCAATGTGACCAAGCAAGTAGTGGTCCGGTTGATCAACAACCAAATAATCTGTCGGTATGGTATTCTGAGCAAGATTATCACTAATAATGGGTAGAATTTGAATAACAAGATGATGAAGGAATTGTACGATGAGTTTAAGGTTGAGCATCATAATTCTTCTCCTTACAGACCTAAGATGAATGGGGCTATTGAAGCTGCTAATAAGAATATCAAGAAGATTGTTCAGAAGATGGTTGTTACCTATAAAGATTGGCATGAGATGCTCCCTTTTGCTTTGCATGGGTATCATACATCCGTTCGCACTTCAACAGGGGAAACCCCTTTCTCTCTTGTTTATGGTATGGAAGCAGTGCTCCCGGTAGAAGTTGAAATCCCTTCTATCAGAGTTTTGATGGAAGCTGAATTGACTGAGGCTGAATGGTGCCAAAGCAGATATGATCAGTTGAATTTGATTGAAGAGAAAAGAATGACGACCTTGTGTCATGGCCAATTGTATCAACAGAGAATGAAGAAAGCTTTTGATAAGAAGGTTCGACCTCGTGTGTTCAGAGAAGGCGACCTCGTGCAAAAAGATCTCGACTTTTACCAATGATTCTAGGGGAAAGTGGACTCCTAATTATGAAGGCCCATATGTTGTTAAGAGAGCCTTCTATGGCGGTGCATTACTTCTTACAACTATGGATGGTGAAGAGTTCACTCGTCCTGTGAATGCCGACGCAGTCAAGAAGTACTTCGCCTAAAAAAACTAAAAAGAACAGCTCGCTAAGTTGAAAACCCGAAAGGGAGGCTTAGGCATAAATGAGCGTCTCGGTGGGCTGAAAACCCGAAAGGGCGGTCCAGGAAAAAATTAGAGACAAAAACAGAAATAATCATCCCGGTAGATTGAAAACCCGAGAGGGCAATCTAGGCAAAAGTTAGGGATTATGGCAAGTAACTGCATTTGGTCAGTCTAGATCATTGAAAGCAACATTGTTTATCAAGGATTTTGCTTCAATCATCCTCAGCTGAAGTTTTGAGCACAGTGGAATTCAAAGTTATTAGGGAGAATATTGGTCATTGTATTTTAATGTAACCCTTTCCATGTATTTACCATTTTTCAAACTTTGTAATGATCCATGAAGTTGCGGCATTTGCGGACTACTATTCTATTAATAAAATTTGGGCCTTTGTCCCTTTGTTTGCAATTCTTACTTTGTTTCTATTTGCAGAATTTCATTTATTTTTTATGATGATTTTTGAAACAAAATGTGAATAATTGATTTAAATTTTTGAAAATTATAAAAACATTTTCCTTTGATTTATGAATATAAAACGGAAGGTCAACGGTTATTCCAAGAATGGTAAGATCGATGTTTTCCTCAACAGAGTTTGTTCTTACTCTTTTAATAGAATTTATTGACAGCTCCCCAGTAGAGTTTGTTGATATTTCCCCAATAGAGTTGTTGATATTTCCTCAGCAGAGTTTGTTCATGTAACCAGTTGTTGAAAAGTTGATGGTATACCGGTTTTTATTTTCTATAGACGAGTGTTGTTCGGTTATTCCCCAGCTATGTCTCAATCCAGATCTTCACCATCATATCATGTTATTAGTCAGGCAGTTGAGCAGTTTTGAAGACCATCTCTCATTGGTGTCAATGCCCACGCAGAGATTCACTCATGTTATCCCCAGCAAAAGTCATATAAGGAATCCTCACTCGGATTTCTATCCTCTAGACGTGTTGTTGATGCTTTGGATGTCCTCAAACAGAGAGGAATGTTGTTTCTGTAAGTTATATGTGAGCCTAAGGTGGGGGGAGGGTGAATTAGGTTCTTAGAAGATTATCCCGAATTTTAACGATTTTGGATTTTTACTTTCCTAAAGATTTATAAGTGTTGAAATGGTAAATGCGGAAAGTAAATGAACACCGAGACATATAGTGGTTCCCCTCACATGTCGAGAGTACTCCACTCCCCTTTCAACTTGAAAGAGAATTTCACTATAATGTTAGATTCCTAGACAAGACAAAACTATGTCTTACTATACCACTCTAACAACCAAGAACACTCCTCTTGGGTTTACAAATGTTTAAAGTCCAATCGAGAATAAATATCTCACAAATGGACCTCTTGTATCCACAATCCGGATCACAAGGAAAACCTTACAAACTTATCTTTAACAATCCTAAAAATAAGTTGTAATCAAAATAATACAAATCTGAATTTTGTATGTGTGCAGAAAGTTTGAATCTTCAATGTATCAATCTAGAGATTGATCTTCCCCTTAAATAACAATCACTCAAATAAGGTTTATATAAGTGTTCGACACAATGAGGATGAAACAAATGCAATGTATATGAAGGTTTATGTGCAGAAGTTTCACTTAGAAAAGTTTGAAGAACACTTTGATAAAAATGTAAGAATTGAGAAGAATGATTGTTTGAAAATTTTAGCAAAGGAGGTGAGTTTAAAATCTGACAATTTTATGCTTTTATAATGCTTAAACACCTCTACAAACAGATATAATTAATTAAGGGATGCCATGGTTCAAATGGAAAAGGTTTGTGAAAGAAGCATGAAGAGTTGCATTTATTTTTGAAATCTGTTCAGTGGTAACCGGTTACAGCATAACTGCTAACCGGTTATCACGCTGTAACGTAACCAAGAAATTCAAATTTTCTTCATGTTAACTGGTTATCAGTTAAGCTGTAACCGGTTACATGCGTCCAGTTTTGAAAAAATACTTAATTTTATGAAATGTAATCTTCATGAATATGAATCAAAACCTTTTTATATGATAAATGCAATATGAAGACAATGTATTGAACACTTATATGTACCACATAATGAGTGAAAGTTTAACCTTGATTATTTCTTGAGAATTTCTTCAAGTCTTGTAATATGTAAAAAACTTTGAGTTCTTGCTTGTATACATTTGATCCACTTCCTTTTTGAGCATGATTATATTCAAGTAATATTTGTTGTCTTCATCAAAATCATTTGAAAAGCTTGAAACTACATTCTCCCCCTTTTTGATGATGACAACCAACTTTGAAAGTATGCTTTAATTATGTTTCTCTAAAGTTGGAAAATATTCCCCCTTTGATGATGCTCCCCCTCAATTCATGAGTATCAAAAAGAGTTCTTACAATTCTGTACAAAAGTGTTAGAGAAACATAGTCTCTTCTCCCCCTTTGTCATTACCAAAAAGGAAGGATAAGAGGAAACTTATGAAACATATGAAAAATATGGAAATGAACCAAAACATATAATAGAGCATAACATACACAACATAATCGAACATAAACACAACACTTAATAGACCATTACGGATACAAATGAAAAACATGCCTATAATAATGTCTTAGGCTTAAAACTTCAAAACATACCTTAAAACTTAAGCTTAAACTAAAACAAGAACTAAACAAAGAAAACACATAATAACATAGGATAGGTTAGGGTCAATCTTCGTCTTCCGACATCTCATCTTCCTCTTCCTCATGGTCTTCCTCACTTGCTTCTTCATGATCGGTACTTGTTCCCACATTACAAGTCATTTTGCTAAACATCTTTTTAAGGGAATTGAAACCGCGACATGTCTCATAATGGTTACGGGTCATTTGTTATTTCATGGAGACAATTTCCGAATAGAGAAACTCATTGGTAATACCACCTTCCGGAGCCGGAGGATTAGCTTGTTCCAAATCTTCCTTGTACATGAACCGTCCATTAGGAGCAACAATTATTCCGGTATTTTTCATGGCGGTTTTAGCATTGATTTCATCTCTTGAAGTCATGTCTTGCCTAGGTTCCCTACCAAGTAGCACTTTCTTGTATTCCAAAAATTTTGGCACAAACTGAGCATAAGGCAAGCTTTCGGTTAACTCGAATTGATGTTTCATATTATGGAAAATCACATAAGCCCAATTTATCTTCAAGCCTAACTTCATGCAACAGATAAGGTGAAGTTCAAGTTCATTCACTTGAGAATGGTTGGGATTCTTTGGAACCAAAATGTAGGCTAGGATATAATGTAACATTCGATCACTCACGCTTAAGCAAGATGCATTCTTGACAATCCGGATAGAGTTCGTCGGTTGTCTAGCCATAATGAAATCCATAGTTCCTCGCCTAGAAATACTAGCAAAATAAGCTAGACTCTCAAAACTAGCCCAATTTTCATTTTTCGGAACAATACCGGAACGAAGTTCTTCAACATCCTTATAAGGAACACCTAAGGCTTTTCCAAAATCCTCCAGATCCAATGAATAATAATTGTTCTTAACAACAGTTGTGAGCATATCATCATCTACCTCTTCTTTGTAAAACACAATAGAGGAATAAAATTGTCTAACTAAGTCAGAATAATAAGGGCCAGATTCTGCCACTAGCTTAGCAACACCAGAATTTTTCAACAAGGTTTCAAAGGTAAAGCTATGTGAAGGAAAATCCTTAAAGAGAACATACTTTACCGGCATGAGATTCTGGGTACGAACGGCAAAATCCAATTTTCTGGCCTTAACAGTTGCTGCACGATCTTGTTCAACTTGCTCAGAGGCTCCTTCATCAGCTTTCTTTTTGCCCTTGTTCTGTCTGTTGAGAGCCATGGATGATCCTTGAAGCTTTTTGGAAAATGAGGTTTATAGGGTTTGAGGTGAATCCGAAAATGGATTAGATTGAGAGATATGTGAGGATAGAATGTAGTAGGGTGAGACTTATATGGAGTTATTTGGGAAAGTGGGTATTGATTTCTCTTTAACAGTAGTAATGGAGCTTTTATGAGAAATATTGAATGAGTGGGGAAGATGAAGTGAGATGATAGGAAATGAGAGTTTCAAGGCTTAGAGATAAGTCTAACATATTATCATATTTGACCAAAATAAATTATTAAATAAAAACAAAAAACAAAAAATAAATATAAAGGAATACATATACGTGACAAATTGAATAAATTTTTTTTGAAAGTTCCAGTGGTAACTGGTTACAGCGTAACTGATAACCGGTTACATAGTACAAAACTGCGCAAATAAGGCAAAAATAACACATGGTAACAGGTTACAGCTTAACTGATAACCGGTTACAGCAGCAAACAGTCAAAAACAGTAGCTTTGCATAGCCCAAATTATGTGATTTTTCCAAAAAAATTTATCTTGACATGTTACTACACATAGAAATGCAACTTATGAAATTTTTTTTTTTTAATAAAACACAAATTATTTATATGTGAAAATAGGAGAATTCATAAAATGTCACATACATCAATTATTATCAATTAGTGCAAAAATAAAAAAATAAAAGTAATTAATGTTTTGTGTACCTTGGTTTCATTATGACATATAATGAATAAAAATTAAAGATTAAATGTCACCTTCATCCAATATGCCAAGTTCTCGACGAATCTTGAAAAACGGTTCTTTTGCGAGAGGTTTTGTGAAAATGTCCGCTAGTTGATTATGTGTATCCACAAATGTGACTTCAACATCTCCTTTAAGCACATGATCACGTAGAAAATGATGTCGAATGTCTATGTGTTTGGTTCTTGAGTGGATGACCGAATTCTTTGTAATATTGATAGCACTTGTGTTGTCGCATCGAAGTGGTATGCATCCAAGATCGATTCCATAGTCACTTAATTGTTGTTTTAGCCAAAGATTTTGTGCACAACAACTACCCGCTGCTATGTATTCTGCTTCAGCCGTACTAAGAGCAACACACGCTTGTTTCTTACATGACCATGAAACTAAAGCATTTCCTAAAATGTGACATGTTCCACTCGTGCTTTTTCTCTCAGTTTTGCAACCTGCATAATCCGCATCCGAATAACCAACCAAATTACACATACTACCTTTTGGATACCATAGGCCAACGTTCGTCGTTCCCTTGAGATACTTCATGATTCTTTTCACAGCGGTGAGATGTTACTCCTTTGGATTTGCTTGAAAATGAGCATATAAACACACACTAAACATTATGTCAGGATGGCTTGCCGTCAAATATAATAAAGAACCAATCATGCCTCGATACTTCGTAATATCAATGGAAACACCCGATTCATCTTGATCAACATAGGTTCCGGATCCCATTGGTGTAGCCATAGCCTTGCAACTATCAATGTCGAATCTTTTCAACAATTCTTTGCAATACTTGGATTGGTTGATGAATATACCATCCTTTAGTTGTTTGATATGAAGTCCAAGAAAGTAATTCATCTTTCCCATCATAGACATCTCAAACTCTCCTTGCATCATTAATGAGAATTCTTTACAAAGATCTTCGTTCGTTGAACCGAATATGATGTCATCAACATAGACTTGGACTAACAAAGTATTGTCTTTTGCTTTCTTAATGAACAATGTCTTGTCAACTTTGCCTTTTACAAATCCCTTTTCACAAAGAAAATTGCTAAGACGATCATACCATGCTCTTGGTGCTTGCTTTAAGCCATAAAGAGCTTTCTTTAATTTGAAGACATGTGAAGGATTCTTGAAGTCTTCAAAGCCCGGGGGTTGTTTGACATAGACTTCTTCATTGATGTAGCCATTCAAGAATGTGCTTTTGACATCCATTTGATATAGTTGAAAATTTAATGAACATGCATAAGCAAGTAATAAACGAATAGCTTCTAACCTTGCAACCGAGCGAATGTTTCCTCGAAATCAATACCTTCTTATTGATTGTAACCTTGTGCAACCAACCTTTCTTTGTTTTGAACAATTATTCCATTCTCGTCAAGTTTGTTCTTAAACACCCATTTTGTACCAATGACGTGTTTATCACTTGGTCTAGGAACAAGTTCCCAAACTTTATTCCTTTCGAATTGGTTTAACTCTTCTTGCATAGCAATAATCTAATTATCGTCACTTAAGGTTTCACCAACTTTGGAAGGTTCAATTTGTGAGACAAACGCCATATTTAAGCAAGCATCTTTAAGATTTAACTTTGTTGCTACACCTTGACTAATATCACCAATAACTTTGTCAATTGGATGATCTCTATGAGTCCTCCATTCCTTAGGTAGATCATTTAAATTTAACTCTTGTTGAATTGATTCTTCTTGGAGTTCCACTTGATTCTCTCTTGAAGTATCTTCTTGGGGAACTTCTACAATTTCATCATCATCATCACATAAAATAATATCCTCCTTGGAGGGGTTAGATTCATCAAACTTAACTTGCATAGATTCTTCAATTGTTAAAGTTCTTTTATTATAAATTTTATAAGCCTAACTTGTAAGAGAATTACCAAGAAATATACCTTCATCCGATTTTTCATCGAACTTACCAAGATTGTCTTTGTCATTGTTTAAGACAAAACATTTGCATCCAAAAATGTGAAAATAAGCAATGTTTGGTTTCCTCCCTTTGAAAAGTTCATAGGGAGTTTTCTTTAGAATAGATCTAATGTTAACATGATTACTTACAAAACATGCCGTGCTCACCACATCCGCCCAAAAGTATTTTGGAAGATTTGAATCGCTAAGCATTGTTCTTGCAAGTTCCACTAATGACCTATTCTTTCTCTCCACCACTCCATTTTGTTTAGGAGTCCTTGGTGCCGAGAAGTTGTGAGATATTCCATGTTCTTCACAAAATTCTTCAAAGGAAGCATTTTGGAATTCTCCACCATGGTCGCTTCTTATGGAGGCAATTGAAAGTGACTTCTCATTTTGAATTCGCTTTGCATATTTCTTAAACGCCTTAAATGCATCACTTTTCTGCACTAAAAAGAATGACCAAGTATATCTAGAGAAATCATCAACAATAACTAAAGCATATACATTACCTCCGAAGCTTCTTGTTCTTGATGGACCAAATAAGTCCATATGCAACAATTGTAGTGGCCTTGAAGTGGACACCACATCTTTAGATTTGAAAGTTGACTTGGTTTGTTTCCCTTTTTGACATGCACCACACAACTTATCTTTGACATATTTTATCTTTGGTAATCCAATAACTAAATCATGCTTAATTAATCTATTCAAATGCTCCATATGAATGTGAGCAATCCTTTTGTGCCAAAGCCATGAATCATTATTGCTTGCGATAAGACATTTAACCTTCAAAGAAGTGTTATCAAGGGAAATCATAAAAATATTGTTAATTCTATTACCTTTAAGCATTACCTCATTAGTGACTCCGTCTTCTATCACACATTCATCTTTAGTGAACTTGATTTTGAATCCTTTGTCACAAAGTTGGCTTATGCTAATAAGATTATGCTTTAAGCCTTCAACATAAAGCACATCTTCAATTGTTGTGAAAGGTAGTGAACCAACATTTCCTACGCCAAGAATCTTTCCTTTATTGTTATCTCCATAAGTAACATAACCCTTGGCCTTAAGCACTAGACTTGAAAATTTTTTTATATCTCCGGTCATATGCTTCAAACAACCACTATCAAGATACCATAGATTTGAAGTGGTCTTCAAGCAAACCTACAAAACAAATTAAGTTTTGTTAGGTACCCAAATAGCCTTGGGTCCTTCATAATTAGTACCTTTCTTTACCCACACATAATGCCCACTTGCAACACTAAAGTTTCTTACATAGCAAGCATTAGGTGTATGGCCAATAATACCACAATAAAAACAAGTAGGAACAAAATTGCTTTTATATCTAGGAACATATGATTTCTTTTTAGGAAATCTTTTCTTAATAGGAGTTCTTTTCTTTTTAGGATAAGGATGCACATTCCTAGGTTTGTTCACTTTTTCCTTAGAAGTTTGGTCACTAGCCTTAACAAAGATTGTTTTACTAGAGCTTGGTTTAGAAAATTTTGAATAACCAAGTCCACTTTTGTCATTTGAATATCTTTGTTGACTAAGGACCGTTTCTAAACCAATTTGTCCTTTCTCATATCTTTCTAAGACTCTTTTTAATTGAACAATTTGGAATGAAAGTGATTCACAATTTTTACATATCAACTCTTGTTTTTCTTCACTTGCTTTCTTTTGTTTTTCATCTTTTGACTCTTTTTCCATAACATCGACTTTTTCTTCTAAAGATGTTATTTGTCTTTTTTGTGAAGAAATTATTTTACATAAGACCTTACATTCATTTAAAAGTTCATTTATGGCTTCTTGTGCATCATTATCATAAAGAGAAAATTTAGTACTAACCTCGTCATTTTCATCTTCGGAGTTATGTGTAGCCATAAGTGCTAGTTTTGCGCTTTCATCGCTCTCCGAGTCGGATGATGAACTAATTTCATTGTCTTCCCATGCAATGTATGCCTTCTTATTTTTTTATTCCTTCTTGCCTTTAAAACTTCCTTTCTTTGCAAGTTGTGGACATTCGGGTTTTATGTGACCTTGCTTCCCACATTCATAACATGTAATGTCTTGAGATGAAGTTGAAGTATCCTTTTTCTTAAAGTGTTTCTTCCTTTTAGCATAAAAAGACTTATCTTTATTTCCAAAGAATTTTCCAAGTCTTTTTACTAGAAGCATGAAATTTTCGTCTTCCTCCGATGAGTCGTCATTTTGTTTTCCTTTTGCATCTACCTTTAAAGCAATACCTTTGGACTTCTTGTCTTGAAGTTCATGTTTTTCAAGTTGTCCAAGTTCTAACTCATGTTCTTGAAGTTTACCAAATAGAGATGCGGAAGTCATCGTAGAGAGGCTTTTCTTTTCCGATATTGCCGTTACTTTTGGTTGCCATTCTCTTATCAAAGATCTTAGAATTTTGAGATTTAGTTCATCATTTGAGAATGTCTTACCAAGTGCTATTAAGTGGTTAGTCAAATGAACAAATCTTTTCTGTAATGCAACAATGTTTCTCCGGGCTGCATTCGGAATATTTCATATTCTTGACTTAGAATATTTAGTCTAGATCTTTTAACTTCAGTCGTTCCTTCATGTGTTTCTACCAAAGTATCCCATATTTCTTTTGAAGATTTACATTGACAAACACGAAAGAACTCATCAATACTTAAGGCACTTTGAAGAAGATTGATAGTTTTCTTTTCATTTAGAATTTTTCTCTTATCTTCTTCATCATATGTACTTTTTAATTTTGCAGTACCAACACCATTGACTACATTCACAGGATTATGTGGACCATTCTCAATAGCTTCCCATATACCTTCTCCTTGTGCTTCAAGATGTGCTCTCATACGAATCTTCCAAAAATCAAAATACTCTCTAGAGAAAAGTGGGGGCTTGTTACTACTTCCACCGTCTTTAAAAACCGGGTTCGTGCTTGCGGAAGCCTTGCTGGATCTTGTCGTAACAGGTTACCTAACATGCTCTGATGCCAAATGTAAGTTATATGTGAGCCTAAGAGGGGGGGTGAATTAGGTTCTTAGAAGATTATCCCGATTTTTAACAATTTTTGATTTTTACTTTCCTAAAGATTTCTAAGTGTTGAAATGGTAAATGCGGAAAGTAAATGAACATCGAGACGTATAGCGCTACCCCTCACACGTCGAGAGTACTCCACTCCCCTTTCAACTTGAAAGAGAATTTCACTATAATGTTAGATTCCTAGACAAGACAAAACTATGTCTTACTATACCACTCTAACAACCAAGAACACTCCTCTTGGATTTACAAATGTTTAAAGTCCAATCGAGAATAAATATCTCACAAATGGACCTCTTGTATCCACAATCCGGATCACAAGGAAAACCTTACAAACTTATCTTTAACAATCCTAAAAATAAGTTGTAATCAAAATATCACAAATCTGAATTTTGTATGTGTGCAGAAAGTTTGAATCTTCAATGTATCAATCTAGAGATTAATCTTCCCCTTAAACAACAATCACTCTAATAAGGTTTATATAAGTGTTCGACACAATGAGGATGAAACAAATGCAATGTATATGAAGGTTTATGTGCAGAAGTTTCACTTAGAAAAGTTTGAAGAACACTTTGATAAAAATGTAAGAATTTAGAAGAATGATTGTTTGAAAATTTTAGAAAAGGAGGTGAGTTTAAAATCTGACAATTTTATGCTTTTATAATGCTTAAACACCTCTACAAACATATATAATTAATTAAGGGATGCCATGGTTCAAATGGAAAAGGTTTGTGAAAGAAGCATGAAGAGTTGCATTTATTTTTGAAATCTGTTCAGTGGTAACCGGTTACAGCATAACTGCTAACCGGTTATCACGCTGCAACGTAACCAAGAAATTCAAATTTTCTTCATGTTAACTGGTTATCAGTTAAGCTGTAACCGGTTACATGCGTCCAGTTTTGAAAAAATACTTAATTTTATGAAATGTAATCTTCATGAATATGAATCAAAACCTTTTTATATGATAAATGCAATATGAAGACAATGTATTGAACACTTGTATGTACCACATAATGAGTGAAAGTTTAACCATGATTATTTCTTGAGAATTTCTTCAAGTCTTGTAATATGTAAAAAACTTTGAGTTCTTGCTTGTATACATTTGATCCACTTCCTTTTTAAGCATGAATATATTCAAGTAATATTTGTTGTCTTCATCAAAATCATTTGAAAAGCTTGAAACTACAGTTTCCCTCTAAGAGTATTGACACGGTAGCCACTTGTCGGGTTTTATCTTGCCTTGTAGATATATTTATCTCCAGGTTGTTGTACCCAGAGATTTATCCATGCTGGTTCCCCAACAGAGGCAGTGCATTGTTGTTTCAATTGTTTCCCAAGCATAGAGCAGTGATGTTACTTTATTATCATCCCCGGCAAGTCCAGGATGTACTTCTCTCCAGATTATTTGTTTTCAGAAAAGATTGTTTAGTGAAGTTGCTGATGATACCTCTATTCAAGAAGTATTGATGTATTAGTCACCTGTAGGGTTTTCTCTCATTTATGATGAGTATTGATCTAAAATCCCCCACAGTTTGACCTTTTTCTATTTTCCTCAGCAAGTCCAGGATATTTTGCTCAGATTTGGTTAATCCCCTGAGAGTGTTCTCATATCTCCAGCAAGATCTGCCTTGTTTTCCCAGTGGATTTTGCGTAGATGTTTATATGTCTACAATCCTCAGCGGATTCATTTCTTTTTTCCGCAGCAGATCTCCTCATCTTATTGAAGTGGAAATTCCTGTGAATTCTTTATTATCCCCAGGAAAAGTCAGAAAGATTTGAGTTGTTATGATTCCCCAACAGCTTTCCTTCCAACCTTAAAGCAGAGTTTATGATTCCTCTTTGTAGATCGTTGATGTTAGAAGATTGATATTTGGGTTTCTCCCCAAGGAGTATCTTCCTTTCTCCAGAAAGATTTGAGCCTTGTAATAGGATTTATTTTCCATGGATGGATTTTGTTTATCTCTTGCAGGATTTCTTCAGATGAATCCCTAGCAGAGCTGCTAATGATATCTCCATTTTGTTGAGATTAGCCGAGTATTCAGTGGTGTTGTTTTGTTTATTCCACCCCCTGTTTATGCTTATGTCTGTTTTGTCATCATATTCATGCTCATACGCATTACATGCACATTCATTTGTTATGCATAGCATATTGTTGTTGCATTGTGCATCTTGCATTTGTGTTGGTGTTTCTTTGCTCTCTGGTGTTGTTGTCACCGCAGAGCATGCGTGTCCTCTCTCCATTTAGAGTGTCGACCCGTAAGCAGAAAATGCATATCCTTGTTAATTCCCCAATGAGTTTATGCCTTTTGGAAGATATTTATTTTAGCATTCCTCCCCAGTTCATTTGTCTGGATGGAATTTGTTAGTTCTTGGATTGGCTGGAATTTTGGTAAAACAAAGTATGTTCAATGTTGATGTCAAAGTGCTGATGCTGAAACATTGAGTCTTAACACTGGGTTGTGTTAAGTGGTTAAGTTGCTGAAGTTGGATGTCTGATGTCACATGCGATGTTGTGACATTAGATCTGCAGAATTAATAACATCAGGTTGTGATGTTGTTAGGGTTTGCGTATTATCTGGAATTGTGGAGAGCTGTTAGTCTCATTGGATGAGAATATCTTGGGATAGATATTTTCGCTGCATAAGAGATCTGGTGCAGATTTGTAGGAGATTTAAAAGGTTGAAGATTTGAAAAGATTTTAGGAGAAAATCTGTTTTAAATATTCAGTTTTAAATAACAAATCAGGTCAGATATTGTAGCAGGTCCAAGTCCAATTCAAGGAGCTATATAAAGCGCACTAGTACTAAAGAAAAGACACGAAGAAAGTGAGCCAAAGACTGAGAGTCGTTTTGTGTCTTCGTGCATGTTTTGTAAGCCATTCGAGAGTGAATTGGTATTGTGATTTTGAGTTGTTCTTGATCAAAGCTGTGAAGCAGAATCAAGTAGTGGTATTCAAAGTGTGTGATCTTTGAAGTGTTTTAGGGATTGAGTAGTGTTCTCATATCTAAGTGGTTTCTTAGGTAGGAAGTCACTAGTAGGAATTAAGATTAGGAGATTGTCAACTGGGTTGTTGAGTCTGTAATTTAATTCTACGAGTAGGGAATTTCATCCCTGGCTTGGTAGCCCCCAGACGTAGGTAGTTAGACCGAACTGGGTGAACAATTCTCTGTGTTATGCTGCTGTTTATTTTGTCCATTGTGCAGAGTGTGTTGTTGTGACATCGCACCTTAACATCACACGTCTGATACCAGAATTTTAATTAGTATCAGAGCAGGCATCCTGTCTGTCTCTGGGTGAGATCTAGGGAAGTTACTTTTTGGTGTAAAGATGGACAAAGAAGTTGGAGGATTTGTCAACAGACCCCCTATTTTGGATGCATCCAATTATGACTATTGGAAGCCAAGGATGGCTACTTTCTTAAAATCCTTGGACAGCAGGGCTTGGAAGGCCATTATTAAAGAATGGAAAGCACTTGTTGTGTTTGAAAAAGATGATGCTGGGAAAGATAAAGAGGGCACCTCAAAGCCAAAGCCTGAAGAAGAATGGACCAAGGAAGAAGATGAGCTTGCCCTTGGAAATTCCAAAGCTTTAAATGCAATTTTCAATGGGGTGGATAAGAATATATTCAGACTGATCAATACTTGTGAAGTTGCTAAGGAAGCATGGGATATTTTGAAGGCTACTCATGAAGGTACATCTAGAGTAAAGATGTCAAGACTTTAGATTCTAACATCTAAGTTTGAAAGCCTGAAGATGAAGGAAGATGAGACTATTCATGAGTTCCACATGAGTGTACTTGAGCTGGCTAATGCATCCAGTGCCCTTGGAGAGAAAATGTCAGAACAAAAGCTTGTAAGGAAGATCCTGAGGTCCCTTCCTAAAAGGTACAAGATGAAGGTGACTGCAATTGAAGAAGCTCAAGACATCAGCAAGATGAGAGTTGATTAGCTCATTGGATCTCTTCAAACTTTTGAGCTTGGTTTGAATGAAGAAGAACCTGAAAAGAAGCCAAAAAGTATAGCCTTGACTTCAAATGCTCAAGAAGATGAAGGGAAGAGTACTGAATCCCAGGAGGACTTATCTCAGGCCATTGTTATGTTGGGAAGGCAGTTCAACAAAATGTTCAAGAGATTGAACAATAACTCCAGGCCAAATGTCAAGAACATATCTTCTGACATCAGCAAGTCAAAAGAGAAGGATAAAGAGAAAACTGCCCAAGATAAAGGAGTTCAGTGCTTTGAATGTGAAGGGTATGGACGTGTCAAGAAAGAGTGTCCCACATTCTTGAAGAAGCAGAAGAAGGGCATGACAGTTTCCTGGTCTGACTCTGATAGTGAAAGTGAAAGTGAGTCAGCAAAGCATGTCAGAGCTTTGACAGGAACTGTTGTTTCTGATGATGATTCCAGTGATGGGAAAATAACTTATGAGGAGTTAGCATCTACTTATCAAGAGCTGTGTTTAAAAAGTACTGAGATTTGTCAAGAAAACAAGTGTCACAGGCAACAGATTGCTCAGCTTGAGACTGCTAAAGCTGAGTTGGAAAATGAAGTCTTGTTGGTCAAAGCTCATCTTGATCATATGACCAAAACTGTTAGGATGCTAAACAGTGGTACAGACACACTTGATAAGATCCTTCAGACAGAGAGGGTAGCTGGAGACAAGACTGGATTAGGATTTGTGGTTGAGAAAGAGATGTCTCAACCTATGTCTCATCTTCACACGAAGAGACAGGATCCTAAACCTAAGCAAGTTGCTCATCCACAGCCTCAGAATGTTGGGAAGAAGAATGGCCCTCATCATAGGAAGATGCAGCCCCAAGGATCTAGTCAGTATATGCCTCCTCAATATCACAAGAGCATGGAGGTTGTAAGGTCTAAATGGAACAGGTCTCATCAGATGTCTCAACATCAGGGTAACTGGTATGGAGATGGACATGAATACAACAATGTTGTGCCTCATTACTATGGAAGAAGGAAGCCTCATCACCATAGGAGACAGCCTAGAAGACAGCATCCTCAGTTCAGGAGACAGTCTACCTATGGCAAAAGACAACAGCACCATAGAAGACAGGCCAACAATGAAAGAAGGAGACAACATAATGGTAGAAGATATAACCAATTCAGAGATGACAGAGTTAGATGCTTCTATTGTGGAAGGTTTGGACATATGTAGTACTCTTGTTTTAAATTACATGGTTATCCATAATCTGCTCCTCAAAGCAAACTAAAGAAGGTCAGACCCAAAGTTTCTAAACAATGGGTTCCCAAGGAGAAGGTGAATTGTCTTTTAGCCCACACCTCAGACAGCCAGGTTGATAAGGATACATGGTACTTTGACAGTGGATGTTCAAAGCATATGATTGGATTCAGAACTCTGATAGTTGAAGTCAGTCATTGTCCCTCTCATGAAGTTATGTTTGGCAATGGTGAAAAAGGTGTTGTTGCAGGAGTTGGAAAGTGAAAGGTGATGGTAGACCTGAACTTGACAATGTTCTGTTTGTCAACGGTTTAAATACAAATTTGATCAGCATAAGCCAATTGTGTGATGAAGGGTACAAAGTTAACTACACCAAAGATGAGTGTGTGGTTTCTGATGAGCATAATCAGGTTGTGTTAAAGGGTATAAGATCCAAAGATAATTGATATCAATGGATACCAAAAGAGGTCAGCTTATGTGGTAATGATGTTGTAACATCAGATGGTAACATCAAGCATGAAAGAATACTGCAAGGACAATCAGAATTAATGAATTTTGATCCTTTAAAAAATTTAAAAGGAAAGTTTGTATGGAGGGAGAAAGTCATTTACACTCAAAATCAAGCTCCTTGCCTTAGACCCTCATTTCCTAGTGTTGCTACATCACGCTTCTTCAAGCCCTGTTCTCGCAACGGATCATCTTCTTCGCCTTCAAGAATCAACCTTCACTAAAAGGATTCATGGCGTCTCCATACAAGAAATCTGAGTTTCAGAGTTCCTCAAAAGGAAGAGCTAGGGTTTCCACTGATGAAGGTTCAACATCCGATCCTATGAACATTGAGCCCCTCTCAACCATTCTTCCTGAATCAGGTACTTCGAGACCCACTAAACTAACTCCTAATAGACCGGCTACTATCTTTAAGAATCCTGAAACAAAGAAAGTAGTTACTAGTGTGTTATTTGGGGACAAAACTGTGCCAAAATCATCAACTTCTCAGTCTATTGAAGAGAAGTTTGATGTAGATAAAAGGATGGGTAATCTTGCCTCAAAAATTCTGAACAAAGGTATCCCTGTTAAAGGAATTTCAATTCCTCTGAATCAGATGCCAGCTGAGAAAGATAACGTGCAAGGAGGTAAGTCAAGTCTTCAATAACTTGCTATAACAGCTATTGAAGATGCTGATCAGAGTGAAGACATGCATGAAGAGACAAATGTTGAGGAGAATGTTAGGACATCTGCTGAACCCCCTTTTGTTGGTGAAGATAATGCTGATGCGATCAATGTAGATGATCTATCAGATGATGAAGTGATAGCAATAGCTGTCCCAAGTATTGCAAAGAGATTAAAATCTAGGAAGGGAAAGAAGGTTGAACCCTCTCCTAAGAGGTCATCTGGTGATAAGAAGAAGAACATTGCTGTTGGACCAGCAAAAGCCTGGAGTAAAGTGGAAGTAAATCCTAGAAAAAGGAAGGTTGTGGAGCATTCAGAGTCTGACTATGATGTTGAAGATGATGTTCAGGACATCACGCCTATCAGGAAAACCATTTTAAAAAGAATCTCTGATAAGGTCCCTGAAGTGCCAGTGGACAACATATCCTTTCATTATGCGAGCAGTGCTTCCTTGTGGAAGTTTGTATGCCAAAGGAGATTAGCTCTGGAAAGGGAGCTTGGAAAGGATGTCTTGGAGATGAAAGAAATTATGGACCTCATTCATGTTGCTGGACTGCTGAAGACTGTGACCAGATTCTCTAAGTACTATAGTGGACTTGTTAAGGAATTTGTTGTCAACATCCCCATAGACATTTCTGACAATAGAAGTGTGAACTACATGAAGGTGTTTGTTAGAGGGCAATGTATTGACTTCTCCCCTAGCACCATTAATAAATATCTGGGAAGAGATAAACAAGAGGGATGTGAGCTGGAAGTGACTGATAATGAAGTGTGTAGAGAAATCACTGCCACTCAAGTTAAGGTGTGGCCACTGAAAAATAAATTAACAGCTAGCAAACTCAGTATCAAGTATGCTATTTTGCACAGAATTGGTGCTGCTAACTGGGTACCTACTAATCACAAAACTACCATAACTGTGGGATTAGGAAGGTTCATCTATGCTGTTGGGAAAAAGGTCAAGTTCAACTATGGAAGCTATATATTTGATCAAGTGGTGAAGCATGGTGCCACCAATGCTATCAAAATGCCTATATCATTCCTGTCCCTTATCTGTGGAATGATCTTAGATCAACATCCTGGAATCTTAACTAGTACAGAGGTAGCATGTAAGAGGGAGACAGCTTTATCTTTGCATCCCAAACTGTTTGTTGGGAGTCATGTTCCATACATTATTACAACATCAAGTTCTGGGGTTAAGAAGGTCAGTACAAAATCTGAGTTGATTGAGGAATTAAAGGCATCCTGCAAGGATCTTGAGATGGTTATCAGTACCAGCACTGTCAGGAAAATAAAGATTGAGCAGATGATCAAAGACTTGGAACAGGGGGAAGATAATGTGAATGGCGATACTGAGGATTCTGGGTCAGATGAAGGTGATGCTGGTGGTACTAGCTCGGATGAAGACTAACTTCCATCTGCTGTTAGTAGATATTAGTTTAGTTTTTTGTTTTGCACTTGCTATGCCGGTTATGTAATTTGAATGTTGTGCTGTTATATGCACTTTTTATGGTTTTCTGTTCTATGATTTGTTCTGCCTGGTTGCTAACTGTGAGGCTAACAATGAGAGCTAGGGTAGTACTTGCTGTAGTTAAGTCTGACTTGATGAGCTTGTCAAATTGTGGCTAAAAAGGGGGAGAAGTAGCTAAAGAAAAATAGCCAAGGGAGTCAAGAGTATCAAAGAATGTCAAATGTTGTCAAATGAGTTGTTGAGCTGATTGCAGATGTTATAGTGCGGATATTAAGGGGGAGAAATTACTATTAATGTTGACAGTTGCCTGTTTTTGCATTGCTGGTTTGCATTGCGGGGGAGTAATGAGTAATTACTGAACTGCTTGATAAGCCATTTTTGCTAGTTCATGATTGAGGGGGAGCAACATTGTTGAAATAGTTGCTGTTGAAGATGGTGATGCAGTAGAGTTTGTTTTAGCCAAAATTAGCCAAAGGGGGAGATTGTTAGTTCTTGGATTGGCTGGAATTTTGGTAAAACAAAGTATGTTCAATGTTGATGTCAAAGTGTTAATGTTGAAACATTGAGTCTTAACACTGGGCTGTGTTAAGTGGTTAAGTTGCTGAAGTTGGATGTCTGATGTCACATGCGATGTTGTGACATTAGATCTGTAGAATTAATAACATCAGGTTGTGATGTTGTTAGGGTTTACGTATTAGCTGGAATTGTGGAGAGCTGTTAGTCTCATTGGATGAGAATATCTTGGGATAGATATTTTCGCTGCATAAGAGATCTGGTGCAGATTTGTAGGAGATTTAAAAGGTTGAAGATTTGAAAAGATTTTAGGAGAAAATCTATTTTAAATATTCAGTTTTAAATAACAAATCAGGTCAGATATTATAGCAGGTCCAAGTCCAATTCAAGGAGCTATATAAAGCGCACCAGTACTAAAGAAAAGACACGAAGAAAGTGAGCCAAAGACTGAGAGTCGTTTTGTGTCTTCGTGCATGTTTTGTAAGCCATTCGAGAGTGAATTGGTATTGTGATTTTGAGTTGTTCTTGATCAAAGCTGTGAAGCAGAATCAAGTAGTGGTATTCAAAGTGTGTGATCTTTGAAGTGTTTTAGGGATTGAGTAGTGTTCTCATATCTAAGTGGTTTCTTAGGTAGGAAGTCACTAGTAGGAATTAAGATTAGGAGATTGTCAACTGGGTTGTTGAGTCTGTAATTTAATTCTACGAGTAGTGAATTTCATCCCTGGCTTGGTAGCCCCCAGACGTAGGTAGTTAGACCGAACTGGGTGAACAATTCTCTGTGTTATGCTGCTGTTTATTTTGTCCATTGTGCAGAGTGTGTTGTTGTTACATCGCACCTTAACATCACACGTCTGATACCAGAATTTCAGAATTAATCCCCAGTTGAGATATTTCCTTCTCGGGATGAGTCTTGTTTGACCGTTTCTCTCTAGTTTATTCCTGGATTGAATTTTGGTCCCTTGCTTTGGCAATGGAAGCTTATTACCTTAGTCATCCTACCCATTTAGTTAGTTGTAGGTAATATAGTCGGGTTTGGTTACCTTGTTATAGCTATCACTTGGTTGATAGTTGGCAATCTTTCCCTGTTCAAGTTTATCGCCTTTGTCGTCCTACCCGTTTAGCTGGTAGTAGGTGATATTTCTCGGATCTGTTGAAATTGTTACCTTTATTGTCCTCTGCTTTTGTTGGTAGTAGATAATTTTTCTCATATTCTTGGTTGATTACCTTGTTTTAACTGTCACTTGGTTGATAGTTGGTAATCCCTCTTTTTGGCTTATCACCTTGTCGTCCTGCCCATTTAGTTGGTAGTAGGTGATATAGCTGGCTCATTATCTTTGTCGTCTTGCCCATTTGTTGGTAGTAGGTAATATAGTCCGGTTTGGTTACCTTGTTATATCTATCACTTGTTTGATAGTTGATAATCTCTCCACGTTCGAGTTTATTACCTTTGTCATCCTGCCCTTTGTTGGTAGTAGGTAATATTTCTCATATCCTTTGGTTGATTACTTTGTTGTTGTAGCGAGCGATTTTGGACGTGGTTCTTAAGCACTGTCGCTCTGGGGTACTACAGGTCGATTCATTTTTTATCCTATTGAAGCTGATGAAGGAAGGGAAATAGATGTCTCCAATTAACCCTGCTTGCATACTGAGTTTAAACAGATGACTGTTGGTTTACATATGCGGTTTAGATTGTGGGCCTCTTTCTGCTTATTTTGCTAAGAATGAAATGACGGGACTATGCTATTGGTAGGATGTTAGGACTGATGCTTTTCGATTGATGTATGAAGGTACGGGATTTTGGGTTTTTTTATTAGTGTGATCGCTAAAATTTTTCAATCTTATGCCTACGTATTCCCGTTTAACAAAACAGGGAAATCAGAGCGATCGTAGTTCCTCCTTTTCTATGGGAGGAAAAAGGTTGTTTTGGTGTCTTGTTCAAAGCCCAAGACGTGAAGCTAAAGGTGGTTTGTATCTTGTTCAAAGCCCAAGATGTGAAGCTGAAGGGTCTATTTGTATCTTGTTCGAAGCCCAAGATGTGAAGCTAAAGGGTTTTGACTTTAGAGAGAATTTGTCATCTCTAAAGGGGGTCTGTTTGTCATAACTGTTGGGTGACTGATTATAAAGGAGAATTACTTTAACTAGGATATGTGAATCCAGCAATGCCATAATTTCCTTTATAGGGGATTTTTAACCTGAAGGAGAAGACTTTAACTCAGTTTAGAGCAATGCCATCTTTCCTTAGGAATTTCTCATGCTAAAAGAGGGACAGTGGCATGGATGTAAATAATCCAGAGGCTTGCCGCTTACAGCAATTAGATGGGGGGAAAAGGAGTTGTTGATGTTTGTATACTGTGAACGAGGCACAACTTTTGATGCTAAAAGGTTGATTGACTCAACCGGGGTTTCCTTATACAAAGCCTAAGAGGAGGCTATTGGCCCAACAAAGGGTTGTTTTTATGTGTCTCGTGCGAAGCCCGAAAGAGAGGCTAAAAGGGTTAACTCAACAAGAGAGTGCTTTTGTATGTGTTTTGTACGAAGCCTAAGACGGAGGCTAAAGGCGCTTGACTCAACAAGAGAGTCTTTGTACCTCGCACGAAGCCCGAGATGGAGGCTGAAAATGTTTGACTCAACAAGAGAGTCTTTTATACTCAACAAGAGAGTTCTTTTGTATCTCGCACGAAGCCCGAGATGGAGGCTAAAAGGGGGTTGACTCAACAAGAGAGCCTTTTATACTCAACAAGAGAGTGATTTGGTATCTCGTACGAAGCCCGAGATGGAGGCTAAAAAGGTTAGCTCCGCTGGGGAGAATCATTGTACAAAGCCCAAGAGGAGGCTAGGGTGCTGGTGACTGTTTCAGTTTAGTGACAGGTCCAGTATGTTGGTTAAACGAGAAAATCAGTTCTTATATAGGTAATGTTGTGCGGAGGGATTGATCAGAGGATCAGGGAGATTTCCTGTTCTTTAAGGAAATGGAAAATGCAAAGGGTATTGAGACTGTCCAAGTCTATGGGTGTTTTGAGAAATCGATTCTCAGGTAGTGAATGATTTTTGTATGATGCCCAAGAGAAGGCTGGTATGTTAAGAGATGAAGGTCAACCCATTAACAGGTCTGACACTTGACTCAGAAAGACAGCTCTAGCAAATTGATGACTAGGTTCTGTTCCTATACTTGTAGAGGTCTCTAGGTCCTTGTACTAAGCCTAAGAGAAGGCATGAGAGCTTTTAAGAAGCCGAAGGGTCCTTGTACAACGCCCAAGAGGAGGCGGGGATGCTTTTAAGAAGCCTGTGGGTCCCCAAACCCCGAGAAGTTCAAGACATGCCATTCACCGAGAATAGATCAAGCCAGGAAAGTCCGAGAATTTGGAAGAAACTCAAGAGATGCCATTCACGGAGAAAAGATCATCTCTGGGGAGTAGAGTCTCTTTGACGAGTTCTAAGAGTGACAGTCTGAGAAAGGGTTCACCTAGAATGCTGCCTTTCACGTCTCTATATTGTTTAAACCCAAGAGGAGGGAAGACTGTGTCTGGTAATCCTATGGGGATCTAGTTTTGTTTGTATTTAAGAGTGACCAACAGGGCTTTACCTAGTGCTAGACGTAGTTGCCGGGGAAAACTCTAAATAGATATACTAGTATTACACAGTGGATATTTGAAAAATATATAAAAGTTTGTGAAAGAAGACTTACAGTGAGCAGCCCCACAATACAGTTATATATATATATATATATTTATATATGAAAGCGGGTAAACACTTACTCGGTTGTAGAGCTTCCATGCTGTTTTGTTAGTTGTTCAACAAAGAAAGCTTTGATAACAACATTATATTCAAAATCAAAGGAGAAAGTGCTTTGAAAAGATTGTTGGGGCTTACAGCTCAAGGAGAGGCCAAAGGTTTTATCAGTGATTGCACTGTTGTTTTGTACAGGGACTTATACAAGTGACTGAGGCCCAAAAAGGTTTTCTGTACAAAGGGATGGGTCTTACACTCTCTCAAGAGGCCCAAAGGTTTATTTTTATACAAGTGGCGGGGCTTACAGCTCAAGGAGAGGCCCAAAAGTATTGTTTAAAAAGGCGACGATCGCGCCGAACTTTTTGATTGTATCGGGACTTATACAATACACTGAGGCCCAAATTATTTTGGTTTTCAAAAAGGGTTGGGTCTTACACTCTACTAGAGGCCCAAGGATTTTTAAACAATGGGGCTTATAACACGAGGGTAGGCCCAAGGGTTTGATTTTTGAACTGGCGATCGCGCCGAGATTTTCTTTTAACGCAGAGGGACTTATACAATATCTGAGGCCCAAAATTGTTTTGGTTAAAAGGGGATTGGGTCTTACACTCTATTAGAGGCCCAATGATTTTGAATGGGTCTTATAGCTCGAGGAGAGGCCCAAAATTGTTTTAAACGGGCAATGATCGCGCCAAACTTTTTGAAAATACAGGGGGACTTATACAATGACTGAGGCCTAAAAGGTGGTGCATTTACAAAGGGGTTGGGTCTTACACTCTAATAGAGGCCCATGAGTGTTTGAAAGTTTGTTTGAGTGAAAATCAAGGAAACCCTAAATTTGTTTTCTTTTAAAAGGAAATATTTAAAGAGAATCAAATAAAAATGATAAAAATACCAAATAAGTTTGAATAAACCACTTTTGATTTTTGTTGAGGGTTTGAAAAATGAGTTTTTTATCACAAGATAAATTAAAACTCATTTGGTTTTGATTTTCAAAGTAAATATTCACTTTTAAATGTTTAAAAACAAATAAAAATGAATTTACTCACAAAAATACTAATTATATTAAATAACTAATATAAATTTAATTTTTTTGTGGAATAAAATATTTCAACATTTTTGTAATTTTTTGCAAAAAGAACCAATAAAAAATAATTAAAATTGAGGGAGTTATTAATTTTTCAAATCATTTAAAAATAATAAGAAAAACAATAAAAAAGTGGAGAAAATAGCAAAAAGAGGATCTGGGGCGAGGGGGATTCGAACCCCAGACCTCTTGTGTATAGGGCACGCGCCTTACCACTGGGGTGGTGATACATCCGTTAATTGAAACACAACCACAAATATACAAGGCTTGCCTTGTTTTTGTCTTGGCCCAAGGCAAGGCAAGGCAAGATTTTGGTTGAAAACGTGAAGTCCATAACTTTCTCATTTCTCCATGGATTGGGACAAAATTTAGGTCTATCCTGCCTAGAATTTCACAAGGAATCCAATGGTGGTGGTATTTTTTTCAGATCATGCTCCTATTGAAAAACCCGATAGTGGTTTTGAAATAGGCCATGATTTGCATTTTCTATGCCATCTCTTGGTACAAGCATGAATTACATGATAAATTGGTGCAAACACAACACATATAACATGTATAAGAGATGCATGATCAGTGGACATCAAAAGAAAGCATGGTTCAAAGAATCCAAGTTGTGATGCTTACCTCCTTTGGAGCTTTTGTGCAGTCTGCCAAGCCACTTGTTCCAGAAATGATTTGATGCTTTGAACAACCTTAAATGATCTCTTAGAAGCTTTTAGGATGGTTGGAATCAGCTGGAAACCTCAGGAACAAGTTTGAGCTCTTTCTTGCAAAGGGCCAAAAGTGGCCAAAATGGCAACTCTCTCAAATGGTGTTCCAGATGGGGGGAACAATTTGGGACAGTTCAAGGATGATATTTGGAGTGTGTTTGAGGTTTTATCTGGTTTGGAAAGTGACTGAATCAAGACATGGCTTGAAAAATGCACAAAAGTACTATTTTGAGGTTTTAAGAGGTGACTTTGTGATTTTGGTGTTACAGGTCACTTGTGAAGGTTTGGACAACTTAGATATGACATATTGGATGTGTTTGGATCATGAGCTATGGTGAAATTTCTCTCTAACTCAAAAACTCAGAATTACCTTGCTAAAGAAGGCATTTTTGCCAAGAGAAAGAGATTTTGAGGAAAGCAAGTGTTGTAGTGCTTTGGTGTACTCCAACTTAACACAATTGAGCTCTATTTATAGTAGAGCGAGTTTGTTTTGGATGTAATAGTGATTGGCAACTACAGCAGAGGTTTGGCCAATGTTGACCAATGAGAATCCAAGTCTCCTCTAGCCAATGACTAGAGGTTAGGGCACAGGCTGCTGGTCCCCTCGGTCTTGGATAAGTCTTGACTGAATTCAGTTGGAAATGGCTCAGTCCATGCCACCTTGGTGCATCCATTGAATGCTCCAATCCAAAATTGGAGTCTTGTCCCTCTTTTAGGCATTTCTAGGTTTGGCATGCTATTTTTGGTTCCAAAGACTTGGGAGGCTTAGGATCATAGTTGGTTCCTCCTTGGTCCCCCCTTGAGGTGTTCAGATGGATATAGTTGCCTGTCCTTTGCAAAATTTGAGCAAATCGAGCAAAACTCCAAAATCTACCTTGCCATGACAGTTTTGCAGCAAGGCATATTGGCATTGTCATATCTCATGGCTCAAGTGGAATTTGATGGAGTTCTTGGCCATTTTGGAAAGCCTTCATATGATACAACAACTGTTTGATCATAATTGGTTTTGATACTTTTTGGATCCAAGTGAAAAATGCCCCTACATTTGGAAAAAAAGTAAGGCAGATTTTGACTTAGTGAAAATTTCACTAAGTGTTGGAAAAAAGTGACATTTTCCCTTTTTGTGATTTTGATCATTCCATAACTCAAAATCCATGATGAATTGGAATGAGGTGTAGTTGAAGCTTTTGTAGAGGGCCATGAGGGCTACAAATCCAGCTTTGGATGGGGAAAAATGGCCTTGTGGTTTAGGAGTTATGATCCTCCAAAGTTGGTACCCTAGCCACTTTGTTCCATAACTTAGAAAAATTTCTAACTTTTTATGGTTACCCCTTTTACAAGTTATCCCACTTTTCTTGATTTTTCTTGATGAATGATGATTCCAATCACACATTAACATCTAAAAAAGTCAAAGTTTGACTTTTGTGCACAGTTGTCTTTTTATCAGATGAATTCCAAACTATGCGATCCTCTATGAAATCAAGTCCTTGACCTAAATCAAACTTGATGGATTGATTTCATAGGTGTTATAGGGTGTATTGAATCATGTCCTAGGGTTTGGGAGCATGTCCTGGTCAAAAGTCAAAGATACAGTTGACTTTTCTCGCGAAACCCTAACTGTGGTTCAGATGAAATTGAAACTTATTGCTCAAGCTTCTTGGATCAATCCATTGTTGTAAATGGATCAATGTGGATTGTTAGAGATCCTCAAATCATGTCTTGAGGTCTTGGCTCATGATTTGTCCCAAAAGTCAACTTAGGGGTGAATTAGGTCAAGAAACCCTAATCCCTGATTTTTTGTGAATGCATCCCCTGAGGTTAAATTGACTTGATGATTGGGTCCATGATGTCCCTTGGAGCATCATAGGTTATGCTTTGAAGCATTGGCTCATGCCCAGAGGAAAATTTCCATCTGGAGGCCCCGGTTGACCAAACCCTAATTTGGTGACACTGGCGGTCTTGAGGCTTAATCCACTTGGAATGTTGCAGCCTTGTGCTTAATCCTTGATGTGGGAGTCCTCTTGATCCATTATAGATGTTTGAGAGGCTAGACAAGTTGAAGATCATGTCATTCCTTGATGGATCCTTTGTCTAAGGCTCAAAGAGGGCTTGAAACCCTAAGTCTGATTGTAGTGGATGCTCACCCATCTTTGGGGAGACTAATGAGGTATGATGGCCCATCCATATTGTGATGATGATTTGCACAATGATGGGAAATCTTAGTGGTCAAAATTTGGGGTATGACTGTTGTAGCTGCAACTTTGTTGATAGTTGGCAACCTTTCCTTTTGATCATGCTATTACCGGATGTCTGGTACTAGACGATATTTTCCCCAGCGAAGATTTTTCCTCCTTGTTGGGACGAGTTTTTCTCTTTTATTTCTGGTGTTGGTTATTTTTCCCTCAGTGGAATCTTACTCTTTTACTCTTTCCATGTGGAGTCTTTTCTCTTCTCTCCCTAGCCTTTTGTTTGTCTCCTGTGGCGTTTCTCCCCACAGAGGTCTTGTGTCTGCATATCATTTGCATGATTATATCATTTTGTGGTCTCTTAGGGCCAAAAATTGGGTTGTTGTTATATTTAAGTTTCTTCTATCTCGTTGAGACAAAGATGCCCATCTTCGTATCTCCGGATAAAAGAAACTTAAATAGGGACAGCTGTAATACCCTAATTTTTATCCCTAAGATCCCACATGTTTCTTGCATCTCATACCACAAACAAGATCACAAGGTTTGGTTCTTTTGCCCCCCTCTGCAGGTTTGTTCTTGAGTAAGATCGCTAAGCACCCGTGTTCTTTTGTTTGTTTAATGTTTACTAATCATTAATTAAAATCCAAAAATATGTCTGTTTTTCCTTTACTAACTTTTTTAGACAGAATTTGGATCAAGGATATCAAAATTAGTCTCTCAGCTCGAATGAATTTCATCTGAACAAAGTCAAAGTTGATCTGCAAACAATTCAAAAATCATCTGATCAAGAGTTTCCAAGATTTAATTGATTATTATTCAAGAGACTCCAAGGTTCATGTGTTTATTTTAATGCCTTCTTTAACAAGCAAAAAAATCGAGCCGAACCACAACAGTGCACTCAAAATGGCATTTTTTTCAAAGTTTGCACTGAGTAATCAGTTACTCTAATCAGGGTAATCGATTACCCTCGTGGAAATTTGAAAAATGGCAGCAAATTTAAATTCTACAGTAATTGGCACTAATTTTCATCATTTTGATCACATGTGGAATATTCTAGACCATCTCATTTTAATTCCCCTACATCATCACAATTAATTCCCACCATGTACCTCCACTAATCACCACTCTTTTGATAATTTCCCTCCAAATTCAAATTCCAAGCCTAATTTTCATTTCCAAACCAAATTCCAATCAACCAAAATTTCCAAGCCTAAATCATATTAATAGAGGCATCATTTTATTCATTTCACAAGCTTTTGATAGCCAAAAAACCTCTTGCAATTTCTCTCCCCAGCTACCAAATTTTACTAAAGCTCACATTTCTTCTTTTGAAAGTTAACAAGAATTCACATTGAATCTTGTTCAACTTTGAGCTAAACCTTCATCCAAGCTTCTTTTCTTCATCAATTCTCATAGATTAAGGCTTTGGAGTTTGGATCTTGGAGTAATTTGAAGCAATTTCTAGATTTGAAGTGGTAATTCATCTCTCACCATTGTTGAAGCTTCATCTTCATCTTCCGTAATGTAGATCTTTAGAGATCCTTGTTACTTGATTCTTTGGAACTTGTAATTGTGTTTGATTGCTGGTTTTTACTGTTGTTTTACTTAAAATTTCGTGCAATTTTGATTCCATGATCATAAGGTGTTTGAAGAAAGTTTTGAAAGATGACCATGCTGAATTTTGCACTAATTTTTGACTCTGCGTGCAGAGTAATCGATTACCCTAATAGAGTAATCGGTTACTCTGAGAAAGAATGCAAATTTTGGCTTGTTTTTGGGATTGTTTTGGTTTTTCTTCCTTTTTCTTCCCCTTTCTTCTTGTTTTGGCCTTGAAGTGCATTGTTGATATTAATTTCTCTTCAATTTCAATGGACTTTAGATATGGTTAAACTAATTAAACATTCATTAGTTCAAATCTATCTTTAAATGAATGGTTGAATTCATTTGAGGTGCTTTGAATTAGTGATATGTTTTCACACTTAAACTTATCAATTAAAGGTGATTGAACTTGAAGATGAAAGGACCTTGAAAATGTAATTCAATTTGGCTTTCTCTTCATCTATTTCTTTTTTTATTTTGATCGATGAAAGTCTTATGGATCTTAGAATTTCTTTGTTGAATTCTTGACCAAGACTAGATCGCTACCTATTTTCTTTTCGTGCGGTATTGCTTTCGGATAACGGTTTACATATCGTTCATCTAGCATCCAATAGCACAAAGATCACTATTGATCGGCCTCGAGTAGGGTGACTTCTTTGTAAGTGACTTGGCGATTGCTTAACATAGCGCTACATTTGTCCCTCCCCATCCGAATCAGAACTTGAACTTTCGTGGCCCGAACTTATGATCGCCTGCCCAAGCATGGTTGTTATCTTGCATTAGGCTCATAATCTTTGAAGTTTGTTGCGTAGAGGCTTTGATTCTATCAATCTTCTGACAAATATTCATTAACCTTGACCTAAGCACATTGTTCAATCATATAGTTCAAGACGCGAGACGGAATATTCAGTGTTGCCTTTTTGAGGACTCTTGGCACTTGTGCCTTTGTGCTACTACTATGTATATACTATTATATTATATTACTATATTGTTTATGCTTCCTTCTTGCTCCCCATCTCTCTTTATTTTTTATGCTTTATGTCACTATATCATATCATGTTTATGTTTATGTCATTTTTCTTTTGTCCATTTGGACCATATTATCTTTTGCTTTTGTTTTTCTTTTGTCCATTTGGAGTCAAAAACATTAATAAAGGCTTAAACCACAAAAATACTTATGCTCTTAATGTTGGACTATGACCACTATCCCTTGCATTGGAGGATCTCTACTCTTTATTATGGACTTATGGACTTAGAATTAGGATTCCCTCCCTTATGCTTTGGACCATTATGGAGTTTGGTATTCTAGCATTTATTTGGCTTGCTTATTGACTCAAGAGGGTGGAATTCTTTTCTTATTATGCTTTGAAGAGTGCCTTCATGTGGTTAGATATTTCTTACCTTATCTTTTATTTTATACAATTAGGTAGTCACTTCTTCTCCACCCCTTCTTAAATTTTCAAAATCTCCTATCTCTTTCAAAACCTTCTTGTTTTCAAAAACTTAAAACCACTTTCATAATAAAAACCTTGACTTTGGTCAAGTGATTCTCAAACTTTGTTTTCTCTAATAAATGTCAATCCATGTTAATCATATTTTGACCATTTCAAAAAGACATTAAAAATACAAAACTCATTCAAACTCTTTTGTGCTTTTATGCACCTTTTTTCTTTTAAACTTTTCAAAAAGATTAGACATGAGTCATCTTCTTTGATGAGATGTAAAGCTCCTAACCATGGTATTTTGTGTAAAGTATAGCCATTTCCACTTAGATGTTGAAGCGATAGTCTTGTTGATTTTAATCCAAGAAAATCCTTCATCTTAATGTGATGCAAATGCGTATTTCCCATACCTTTGGGTAATTAGTTGAGTATTCTCTCTTGAGTATTCTCTCCTCATCTCCCCAATCTCTTTTCAAACAAACCTTTTCAAACCAAAAAGCGTAGATATTTCAAAGGGTTCCTATAGAGTACTATAGACGTTTTGGGTGCTAACACCTTCCCTTAACGTAACCAACCCCCTACCCATTCTCTGTTTGTTCTTTGTTTTAGAACTCTTTAGGTTTTGTTCGCTCTTTTTCCTTTCCTTTTTTGGATAAAATATAAGTGCGGTGGCGACTCTTAATTTATGAGTTAAGTTATTCAATAACTTACACTCACAATTTTTACCGCTACAGGGGAACACTAAGGCGTTTACGTTGGAAAAAGGGGGGAAAAGTTCATGGTTTGTCACCGTTGATTCCTACCAAGAAATCGTCCCTATGGAAGAAACAAGACTGATTTCAAAAAAGATGAATGAGTAACAGATTTACCTCCGCCTCGATTGTCACCAGGTGAAGTATGGAACCAAGTTTGTGAACTACCAAAATTCACCGGTATTGGTAAAGCATGTAGAATTCAAGGATATGGGGTCACACACAATTAGACAAAAAAAGTATATTTTAGGACCTCCCATATTGGAAAGATAACTTGTTGCGCCATAATCTTGATGTTATGCAGATTGAGAAGAATTTTTTTGCTAATGTATTTAACACAGTGATGGATGTTTAAGACAAAACTAAAGATAATGAGAAGGCTAGACAAGACATGAAAATTTGGTGTAATCGAAAAGAGTTGGAGTTAAAGCGTCAACCGAATGGAAAATTATTAAAACCCAATGCTAATTACAGTCTAACTTCCCAAGAAGCTAAAGCGGTTTGTCGATGGTTAAAAGAATTGAGAATGCCTAATGGTTATGCTTCAAATTTGGCAAGGTGTGCCGACGTTAACACAGGGAAGTTGTATGGTATGAAAAGTCATGATTGCCATATTTTTATGGAACGATTGCTTCCAATTGCGTTCGGTTCACTACCCAATCATGTGCTTAATCCACTAAATGAAATTAGTCCATTTTTTTAGAGATATGTGTGCGTCAACCTTAAGAGTGGATGACATTGTTAAGTTGGACCAAAATATTCCAGTCATTCTCTGTAAGTTGGAACAAGTATTTCCGCCTTGTTTTTTTGAATCTATGGAACATCTACATGTGCATCTTGCATATGAAGCTTTTCTTAGAAGCCTTGTTCAATATAGGTGGATGTATCCCTTTGAAATGTTCATGGGTGATTCAAAGCGATCGGTGAAAAATAAAGCTAAAGTTGAAGGATCAATATGTGCGCATTACTTGCATCGGGAAACATCTCATTTTTGCAGTCAATATTTAAATCACTTGATGTTAACTCCAAGAATCATAAGGAATCCTGTGAATGTTAACGAAAGAAGTCAACTTACCTTATCAGTCTTCGGGCTTCCTGGTCGTCCCTCTGGAAAGAAGGGTGTGCATTGGCTGACCCAAAACGAAATGCAATCTACACATGTTCATGTCTTAATTAACGGCGTCGAAGTTAAACCATATCTTGAGTAAGTATATCCAAACTGTTTAATATTCTCTACAGTATGAATACAAAACTTATTACCTTGAAACTTATAGTGTGTTTCTTTATAGGGAATTTAACATCTCCTACTTTCATAGAACCGGTGTACAAGTAACCTCTGGTCACATACATGCTCATTTCCCAGCATGGTTCAAGGAGAAATTATCATGCATTGTTGCACCGACTCAATAAATACTCCATTTGAGAAACTTCTCTGAAAGCCCTATTCAAAGCGCAAATGAATGTCACGCATGCTTATTTTTTTATTGTTTGTGTAGGAGGATTACCAGGTATTACTCACACAATTTTTGGAAGAAAATCCTCAGTATACTCCAAGAGGTTCTAATCCGCTTAATCCACGAGTGAATTTTTATATTTTGGATTTAGTAACTGGCGGTAAGGGACCTAATGGATGCTTATTTCGTGCTGGAGCTTTGGCTGGTGGTATAAGAAAAGGGGACCGAACTCTATTTCAAAGAGTTAGAGATGGCGAAGGAACGTCGCATCCACCACAGTTAACCCTCGAAATGCTGGAAACAGTAAGACGCCTAGCGCTAACTGAGGCGAGATGCGAGTCGGCGCTACGTGGGGCGACACTAAAGGCCCAGATGGAAGAGCATCAACGTCAGATAGAGGCAATGAATAAGAGACAAGCTGATATGAAGGCGATGATGCAACAATTTATGCAATTACAAGGTGGCGCCAATCAAGTTGTTGAAGATGAAGAAGTTGGTAGGCAACGACAGATGGATGACGACGGTGACAATGATTTTGGGCTTGACGACTTTTCCGATCCGGATTGATCCGAAGGATTTATTGTAATTTTAAATTTTTATTTTAGTAAAATATTAATTACATTTTTGTATATTATTATACACTTTTTATTTAACAATTTTATTCTTAATTTTAGTTTTTATTTATATTTATTAGTTTTTTGGTATTAATTATATTTATAAATTTTTTAATTTAAATTGTTATTCAAAAAAATTATTATTAATTGTGTATATTTATTAATTTTTGGTATTAATTATATTTACTAATTTTTCAATTTAAATTATTATTAAAACCGATTTAATTATTATTAATTAATTAATTAAAATTTTAAACTAATATTTAAATTATTATTAAAAAAATTATTATTAATTGTGTATATTTATTAATTTTTGGTATTAATTATATTTATTAATTTTTCAATTTAAACTATTATTAAAATTTGATTATTTATTTATTATTAATTAATTAATTAAAAATTGAAACTAATATACAAACGTATGAAATTAATCAGGTTTTTTAAAAAAAATAGCCACGTGATATTCACGTCGCTACTTGCCACGTGAAATTCACGTCACTACATATCACGTGGCGAAAATCTTACACAACTCTGACCCCATCTGCTACGGTTGCTTTACCTGCAATTTCTGTTTAGTTTTGCGACGTTAGAATCACTTCACTAATTTGAGATGTGATTTTCACGTAGCAACAGAATTGTCACACGCGCTCCTGCCACGTGAATGATCACGTCGCTAAATTCCTTTTGTGACGTGATTTTTCACGTTGTGACGTTAATATCACGTGACAAGATATAGTTTTTTTTGTAGTCTTACTTTTTTTAGACGAAGTTTATACTACTGTACTCATACAAAGTACAATTGATGGTCATCATAGACGCATCAGTTTTGTTCAAATACAAGCTCCTCTCAAGAATCATAAAGGATGTGGACTTAGACTGGTACATGAATCTTCCCCTATTCTTAGTAATCAACTATCAAGATCTATTCTAAAAATAGACCCATCAGTTCTCGACCAACAAACAATACAAGATATCCACCATAAGCATATTCAACGATTGTCATAGGCACTATGAATCTTTGTGAGAGTATTAAGCACGATTCAACGAAGCCAACATCAAGGTGGTCAATCCTAATAATAAGTGTGTAAATCACCTATTTATCACTATTATATTCACACATTTATCGACTTACTTTATCATTAAATAACATATAAAACCTATGCTTAATTGAGTAATATACTAAAAATATCATTGACCGCGATTTACTACCATTTGATCATTATTAGTTAAAAAAACTAAAAAATAATATAGAAAGGATGAACTGCCAAGACATATGAAAAAACATGCTCCAAGAGTTAAAGGCCAAGAAAAACCACATTCACATTCATTGGGCGGATATTACTTCAAGAAGAAAATCTAAAATAATCAAGATATGACCTGATTTGCAAAGACAAGTTCGTTGGACCAATGAATCCTCGATCAACAAATTCAGAATAGAGATTTTGGCTGTTGGAATAATATAGCAAGTGTGAGTAAGTGAGGAAATGAAATAAAACCTTAAGGTTTTAGGTGGACAAGTAGTGTGTCTCTCACAAAAGGTGCCTAGTCATACACTATGTATCAATGTTCCCTAGTAAAAATTACCCCCAACAAATGGTATCATGAGCCTTTGGTTCGAGATAGAGACCGAGGTGTATCGAAAAGCCCAGGAAGTGATGTCTCGTTGAAATTGAAACGTCCAAGAAAGAGGTGTATTTGATGTGTCAACGGCGGTACAAAGTCTAAAAAAAAAGGGGAACATTGTGGACTCGCATTTGAGGGTGAGTGTTGGAATAATTTAGCAAGTGTGAGTAAGTGAGGAAATGAAATAGTCCCACATTAGATAGGAATGTGGTAACTTGAGCATTTATAAGTGAGAGAACCCACTCACCTATCACCTTAAGGTTTTAGGTGGACAAGTGGTGTGTCTCTCACAAAGATGTCTAGTCCTACACTATGTATCAATGTTCCCTAGTAAAAACTCCCCCCAACAAATAGTATCATGAGCCTTTGGTTCGAGAATGTATTAAGGTTCTTTAAAATTGTTTATGCTATTTAACCCTTTTGTAGATTTTGACCATGAAGATTCTTACACTCGTCTTACAAAAATTCTATGAGATATCAGGGACTATTGGAGCCGAAGAAGAATAAGAAGAAGATATATTCCTAATATTATTCCCACACTCACTTATAGTTATAGATAAAGATTAATAGCTAGATGAGAACACACAAACCATGACCTACTAGAACATATTGGAGCAAAAATTCCTTATTTGGTATTTCTCTCAAAACATATTCATGGAAGCGAAAACCACAATTTTAATCTTTTCACAATGTTCTAATCAAACATTATTTGAAGTCTGAGAATAACATAAATCAATGTTAAGAATATGTCCAAATCATGGCTTTTATGACTTGACTCAGATACACATATTCAGAAATGAACTTTTAAAATAATTGAAGTTGTTACTTGACGCCATACAGGTGGTTCACTAATGGTCAAAAGTGTAGAAGATGTAATCATGATTATTAAAAGAGTGTCACTAAGTAATCATCATGGTCAATACAATAGAGGTACAAGTTAAAGGAAACCAATAGTGCTAGAGCTAAATACAAATAAAGCTATGCAATTATAAAAGATTATGGAAGAACTCTCAAAGCAATTATCAAAGCTTCCCCAACAATTTAGAGAAATGCAAGAATCTTCGAGTAAGCCTAACTAGATTTCTTTCTGTGAGTGAACTGTAGGTGACCACCTGACTGAATATTGTCCTCCTTGTGATAAAGAAGCCAATTAATTGAAAAATCAAAGACATGATCCATACCAAAGAGGCCCCAACAACTTCTAAGTAAGAAATAATTTTCAAAAAGGCAAAAATGTTGGTTAAGGATGGGGACCTGATGCTGAACCATCCAATAGACAATAGTTCCAGAGTTATCAAAACCATAAATAGTCTAAATAGAAGCTGGAAAATACTCTAGACCAATTCATCCAAATTGCTATTATCAATCAGAAACAAGTAGAAGCCTCTATAAAAAATTGGAGTCTAAATGCAATAGATTGTCAAACACATAAACCATAAACCAAGAGGTGCATTCCCAACAAAAACTCAACCATATCCCAAGAAACATTGCAATAAAATTATGGGAAATGGTGGTTAAGTGAACATCCTTTCGAGTTCAATTATGTTATTATTGATGATATTGTTGTTGTTAAATTAAATGAGCAGGTTGATGAATCAAAAGACGAGTTTGACAAGAACTGAATAAAATAGAAACAAAGATTCTTGGATTTCTGTACATTAAGATAAATACATTGAGCTAAGATCTATCTATATTGAAGAAAATTGTAGCATTATAATTCAAGAAGCTCTAAGCAATTGATCCAATGAGATCCACATTGTTGATCTTAATTGGAGGCATGGTATTGCGGTGAGAATTGCTTATCAAGTTATTGATTAAACTTGAATCACAAATCTTTTAAAAATTCACCACCGAGTTTTGATTTATCCAAGGGAAAGGGTAAAGATCGTTTAAAACCCTAAGTTTTGCAATGTAACAACAATGCTAAGAGATTGTGGGGTTTGGGGTTGGTTATACCTAGTGAAGATGTTAGCATCCTAAACATTTATAGTACTCTATAGGAACCTCTTGCTACTATTTGTGTTATTGTTTGCTATTTTTTTGTGTTTGGGTTTTGTGGGTGAAGATAAGAACCTAAGGGTTTAGTCACCAAGTATGCTCGCCAAAACTTTGCGGTCTTGTGCCTACATATCCTTACAAGGATGGAATCAGAGTATTTGTAGTTCACCTCACTAAGGATGAATGAACACTTGATTATGATCAACGTTCAAAGGGAGAGGCAAGTGTTATAGCCTTAACACTTACTTGACTTAACAAAGTCAAAAGAGTTGTAAGTTCTACCCTATGTCTAAGTTGAAAGGTAATGACTCTAACAAGGTCAAGGGGAATGGGTATTTCTAAGCTACCTATTACATCGAGTCAATAGAGAGACTTTCCATTGGATTAAGGAACAAGAGGCAACTTAAGGATGAAAGCTAACAAGCTAACATCACTTGGGGGAATGAATTGAAAAAATTAAAGGAAGTGTGAATAGATGGATGATATGAACAAGTATGATATTCAAACATGATATCAATTGTAAGTATTCAAAATAACATTCAAACATGATGTTAATAGTAATATGACATAGATAAAACACATGGTTACAACCAAAGTATAAAGAAGAGATACGACAACATCTAAGGTAAGGGACTTGACAAAGTCATAAAGGAAACAAGGTAACAACCAAGCACATTTAAAGTTTGGGGAAGTTCAAGACAACATGGTGACAACCAAGATAAACAAAGATGTTACGACATCTAAACATACATGCAGTATAGTTCTAACAAGACTAAGGCATCATGGATAACAAGTTTAAGTTTAAAATTAAAGCAAACATGCCTTAGAGTTAACTAACACCACTTAATCATGAATACAAGACAAGTAAGGATAAGTTGTAATAACACTTAATCATGAACACAATTTAAACATTTCAACAATGGAGAAGTCATTACAACACTTAAGCATGGTAATATTCAAGATTCAAGTTAACATGACATGTATAAGTTATAACAACACGTAAACATGGATGGAAACAAAGTTCAATTAACATGTAAAAGTTATAAGAACACTTAAACATGGAGAAAGTTCAAAGATGAGATAAGGCATGTTAAAGTTAAGACATTACTTATCATGGTATTGATCGGTGGTTTTCATACGTTATTTTACTGTTTGTTTTAGTTAATCTTTTGTTATTGTTTATTTGTTTTATATCTCTTTTACCGCATTTTATGCCTTGGTTGTGTCCTTTAGTGTTTTCAGGTTCATACAAACATTCAAGAGGAATCAGAGTGAAAAACGATAAAAATCGCAAGTTTCAAAAGAGTTTTAAGTAGGATGACAGTAGCCTGACACGCCCACCCGTGTCGCCTGACATGGCTCGTGTCAGGATAGTACCAAGAAGAGACGATGTTGGAGATATAGAAGGGGGCTGACACGGGTGCCTGTGTCACCTAACACAGCCCGTGTTAGCATGTCTGGAGCAAATAAGATTTTCATCAAAACGCTAGGGACCCAACACGGGCGCCCATGTCAGCTGACACGACCCGTGTTGGCTGTGTCGTGGAATCTTTTTATTTTATTGGATTTTTTACCTTTGTGATCCATGAGGGTATTTTGGGCATTTCTCTACCGATGTGTTGGACCTGAGAGTATTTTAGACACTTTCTGAGAAGGAAAAGGGACTTTTTGGAATACGGAAGGATTTTACGATCAGAATCGGAGCTTTCAAGGGATTCGGAGAACGGAGATTTTCATGAGCACTCGCGATTGAAGATCAAAGCCATCCATTTATCTTGTAATGTCTAATTTATCTGTTGTAATCTCTTTGAATATTATGAGCAGCTAAACCCCCCAATGCTATGGGGTGTCCCTGAATTGCGATGTAATAACTTTTATGTTCCTTGTTTTATGATACTAGTGCTTTTGATCTTAATCTCTTTTATCTTGCAAAATGCTTACTGCTTTTTACATCGGACAAATGTAATCTGGTTTGCGGTTAAGGTTTAGGTCGGACAAACCAACTTAACGTTGTTTGCATGTTAATAATACCGTAGATATTTCCTAGGAATGGGGATACCCGGTAGTAACCGTAACATTCTTGATAAAATATACTGCTTGTGATTTTTTCTAGACTGCGAAGGAATTAGGGTAGAGACTGAATCGCATAGGTTTTTCTGCTAAGGAATTAGGGAAAAATAATCTTAATAATCGGTAAGAGTTGGTTGAAAGCAAAATATCGTAGAATAAGGATTGAGGTTATCACAGAGCAATTCACACACCTTGCCGTAGTATGTTTCATAATATTGTTTAAAAGTCAAGTTTATTCTTCTGCTTTATTTTCTCATTACCGTATTATTTTCAAAACAAACCAAACCCCCAAAGTAATTTTTGTTTAATTGAATCACTATCAAACTTATATTTCCTACGCAGTCCTCGAGATCGATTCTAGGGATAATACCCCTTTTTATTACTACATCGGTAAAAATAGTACACTTGTTATTTTTCCAATCAAGTTTTTGGCGCCGTTCCCGGGGACTGCCAAAATATATGTTTAATTGTAGTTCAATTGGAATTTTGTCGCTCTGCGACTAAAATTTTTTATTTATTTTTATTTTTATTTTTTTTCTTCCTGTTATAAATTTTAATTTTTGTTTCTCTAACAATTTTCTAATCTGTGTACGCGAGACCAACCTCAGCTGAAATAATTTTTGTACGCACGTGCAGATATCGACACCGAGACACGCCCAGAAGCTGTTAAGATGGCTGCAAATCTGCCACCAGCAGAGAGACTTCTGGGTGACTATGGGAGAGAAAATGCTCCAACAAGACGGTTGACGATAATAAATCAACCGGTGAATGTTGATCATTTTCAGCTGCACCCATCTACAATCTGTCAGCTCGAAAGGAGACCGTTTTCGGGGAAAATCAATGAAGATGCCAACAAGCACCTCCAAAGGTTCCTTACTATAAGCACATCATCAAAGATTGAAGGGCATTCTGAAGAAGCCAAACAGTTGGTGATGTTTCCATTTATTTTGTCCGAGGATTCTGAAGAATGGTTTTATTTTCTACCTGCTGGGAGTATTACCACGTGGTAAGAGATGGAGACAACGTTTCTCAATGAGTACTTTCCTGCTTTTGTGTACATCCGTAAGAGGTATACATAGTGAAATTTAAATAGAAGGAGGGAGAGTCGTTGGGGGACGCTTATAAAAGGTTTAAAAGGTTGTTGGTTGAATGTCATACTAACAATATGGATTAAACAGAAGAGATGCAGAATTTTGTGAATGGCCTCAAGTTGAAGACGGAGCAACTGATTGATACAACAGCCGGTGGCTCATCTATTTTTATAACTGCCACTGGTATCAAAAAGATAATTGAAGCTATTACGGGAAATGAGTATCTAGAATTATATGATTGCAGTGTGAGTCAACCTGAGGTAATAATTGATCTGAAGCTATCAAATTAAGTTGTCAAAATGGAAGACCAAATTGCAGCGGAAGTAGAAAGAAGAATCAAGAAGATGGATATTGGTGCTCAGCCTGTGGCACAAGTTCAACAAGTTCAAACTGGCCAGACGGTGAGTTGTGAGATTTGTAGTGGACCCCATTATATTGTGCATTGCATTGAAACTGAGCAAAAAATTGAAGAGATAAAGTTTCTGAAGCATAAACATCCCTATTCTCAAACTTATAATCCAGGGTGGAAGAATCATCCTAACTTCTCCTGGAAAGACCAAAATTAATTCCAATACCAACAGCAGCAACAGGTCTCTCAGAAAGCAAAGTGGGAGATTGCCATTGAGAAGATGGCAACTCAAAATATGTAATTCCAGGAAGAGACCCAAAATGATCAAAGGAACACCACAACGTCTATCAAAAATCTTAAGGTTCAGATGGGTCAGATAGCACAACACCTAGCCAATGCTCAAGCATTAGGCGCCCTCCCGAGCGCAACAAGACCAAATTCTAAAAATCATGAGAATGTTAATGTTGTCACAACAAGGAGTCATAAAGTTGCAGAAGAAGAAAAAGGAAGGGAGACAGATGATTATCAGTGTACAGAGGTGGATCTGGAAGTGAGAGAGAACAAGAAAGAACCAGAAAGAGCCATACCACCTGTAAAGCTAACTGAAGAGAAAAAGAAAGAGGGGGCTAAACCAAAGATCAAGTTACCTTATCCACTGAGAGTGACAACATTGTTTAAAAAGTTAGAGATCAATATGCCTTTCTTTGAAGCACTCGAGCAAATGCCTTTGTACAAAAAATTCATGAAGGAGGTAATCGGTAAAAAAAGACCTAGTGGAGAGGAGATGAAAAGTGTAAGCGAGCAATGCAGTGAAGCGTCACAAGGTAGAAGAAATCCCATCAAGCGAAAAGATCCTGGAACTATAGCAATCCCGTGCACTATAAAAGACAGAACTTTCAAGAAGGTCCTTGATGATTCGGGTGCTAGTGTGAGTCTCATGCCTTTATCTATTTTCAAAAAGCTGGGTATTGGAAAAGTGAGCCATACGGGAACAATTTTGAAGTTTGTAGACCACACGACTAAGCGGTCATATGGGCTAGCAGAAGATGTACTGGTAACAATTGATAACTTTACCTTTCCTATTGATTTTGAGATCATGGACATTCTGGAAGATGAAGAGACTCCTATCATACTTGGCCGACCATTCTTGCTTACTAGTCGATGCAATGTTGATATTGAAAAATGTACTATAACCTTGAAATCTTTTGATGAGGAAATAACTGTAAAAGTGTTGGATATCAAGAAGCGAGGAGAAGATGAAGGTAATCAAGCTTCTGTTGGAATGATCCAAATAGTGGGAAAAAGCAAAAATTCAAGACCACCTCCTAAAAAAGTTGCGGGTATAATCTTTAAGGTTGCAGTATCTCAGTCATCTATTGCACATAGCAAAACTCCAAAGCTTATTCAAGAAGTCAAGAAGAGAAAGAGAAAGAAACATCAACGGAAGTATATGGAGGTTGGAGGTAACTTGAGGGACAAAGTAGCTCTTATCTCTGAACCTGACTGGTTTTCTGTGGCGGAAAAGTCAAGAGACAAGGTGTGGAAGCTGAAGTACCCCCCATGACATGGGGGAATGAGCCGTCGAGCCATGTGACGTTAAACGAAGCACTACGTGGGAGGCAACCCACATTTTTTATTTACTAAGTCATTTTTTGTTTGATTGCAGGTAATAAATAGGACCTTACGGGTGCAAGCTATGATGTAGCAGTTGGTTTTGCATTACCTTCCGCCTCCTCAGTAAGGATCTCTGTGAGTAACCTCTCTCGCTCTTGTTCTAACACATTGGGGCAATGTGTGGTTCAAATTTGGGGGAGGATTAACTATTTTTAGTTCTTTCGTTTAGACTTGTTATTTTTGTTTTTATGTGTTGTTTTATAGAAACCACTTTGAATTTCCCCGAATTAGAACCCTAAAAAAAATCTTGTGAATAATGTGATTTTGAGGTGGTCAAGAAAGTATATAGAGTTTGAGGGAAGAAGAGCTAGAATTAGGGACATTAGGAAAGTTTAGAAATTGAGGTATAACCTGACACCCTAGATTTCCCGGAGTAAGGAAACGAGTCCAACGTGTAGATTTGTGCCATAGTACTTGGATTTGAGAAGTATTCCCCGATTAGTTCATAGTTATAGTCCGACATGATTAAAAAGAATTGCATGTATAGGGTTGTTTGAGAGAAAGACTTAAGGCATCGAAAAAGTGAATAATGGCGATAAAGACAACTAGTCCTTCTAAGTTAGGTAACCCTTACCCGGTTACTTAGCCTAACGGCGGTTGAGTCTCAATTGTCACCCCATAATGGACTAATAAATGCCAATGCGTGAAAAAAAAAGAGAGAATAAAGGTGCCTAGAAAAAGTCTCGATCAATTTTGTACATGTGAGGGAAAACGATAAAAAATGCCTTAATCTGATTATCCGAATGAAAGGGGTAGAAAATCGAAGAAAAGACTTAAGCCCAAAGCATAGTTGGAAAGGTAACCGAAAGGGGGATTTAGGTCCATGGTTTTATCGCGGTATGTGTTTGTGTAATACCTTCGTTAATGGACGATTACCAAGAGAACTAATTTTAGCCAATCGGAACAAAGGCTCGTGTATGAGTATCGATGCACCTTACCTTCACAAGTTTTTCTTTTGAATGGTACCGTTTGATCTAGAAAGTATGTCTGCAAGCTTGTTGCCTGAGGTCAAGCAACGGTTTAAGTTTGGGGGAGTTTGATGGGTGGTTTTCATACGTTATTTTACTGTTTGTTTTAGTTAATCTTTTGTTATTGTTTATTTGTTTTATATCTCTTTTACCGCATTTTATGCCTTGGTTGTGTCCTTAGTGTTTTCAGGTTCATACAAACATTCAGGAGGAATCGGAGCGAAAAAACGATAAAAATCGCAAGTTTCGAAAGAGTTTTAAGTAGGAAGACAGTAGCCTGACACGGCCGTGTCAGGATAATACCAAGAAGAGGCGATGTTGGAGATATGGCAAGGGGTGACTTGGGTGCCCGTGTCACCTGACATGGCCCGTGTCAGCATGTATGGAGCAAACAAGATTTTAATCAAAATGCTAGGGACCCAACACGGCCGCCCGTGTCAGCTGACACGGCCCGTGTTGGCAGTGTCGTGGAATCTTCTTATTTTCTTGGATTTTTGACATTTGTGATCCATGAGGGTATTTTGGGCATTTCTCTAATGATGTGTTAGACCTGAGAGTATTTTAGACACTTTCTGAGAGGGAAAAAGGACTTTTTGGAATACAGAAGGATTTTACGATCAGAATCGGAGCTTTCAAGGGATTCAAAGAAGAATAATTTCATGAGCACTCGCGATTGAAGATCAAACCCATCCATTTATCTTGTAATGTCTAATATATCTGTTATAATCTCTTTGAATATTATGAGCAACTAAACCCCCCAATGCTAGGGGGTGTCACTGAATTGCGATGTAATAACTTTTATGTTCCTTATTTTATGATACGAGTGCTTTTGATCTTAATCTCTTTTATCTTGCAAAATGCTTACTGCTTTTTACATCGGACAAATGTAATCTGATTTACGGTTAAGGTTTAGGTCGGACAAACCAACTTAACGTTATTTGCATGATAATAATACCGTAAATATTTCCTAGGAATGGGGATACCCGGAAGTAACCGTAACATTCTTGATAAGATATAATGCTTGTGATTCTTTCTAGATTGCTAAGGAATTAGGGTAGAGACTAAATCTCAAAGGTTTTTCTGCTAAGGAATTAGGGAAAAATAATCTTAAGAATCAGTAAGAGTTGGTTGAAAGCAAAATAACGTAGAATAAGGATTGAGGTTATCGCAGAGCAATTCACACACCTTGCCATATTATGTTTCATAATATTGTTTAAAAGTCAAGTTTATTCTTCTGCTCTATTTTCTCATTACCGTATTATTTTCAAAACAAACCAAACCCCCCAAAGTAATTTTTGTTAAATTGAATCACTATCAAACATATATTTCCTACGCAGTCCTCGAGATCGTTTATGGGGATAATACCCCCTTTTTATTACTACTTCGGTAAAAATAGTACACTTGCTATTTTTCCAATCAAGTTTTTGGCGCCGTTGCCGGGGACTACCAAAATATAAGTTTAATTGTTGTTCAATTGGAATTTTGTCGCTCTGCGACTAAATTTTTTGATTTTTTTTCTTCCTGTTATAAATTTTAATTTTTGTTTCTCTAACAACTGTCTAATCTATGTACGCGAGGCCAGCCCTCAGCTGAAATAATTTTTGTACGTAGGCGCAGATACTGACACAGAGACACACCTAGAAGCTGTTAAGATGGCTGCAAATCCGCCACAAGCAGAGAGACTTCTGGGTGACTATTAGAGAGTAAATGCTCCAATAGGACGGTTGACGATAATAAATCAACCGGTGAATGTTGATCATTTTCAGTTGCAGCCATCTACAATCCGTCAGCTCGAAAGGAGACTTTTTTCGGGGAAAATCAATGAAGATGCCAACAAGCACCTCCAAAGGTTCCTTACTATGAGCACATCATCAAAGATTGAAGGGAATTCTGAAGAAGCCAAACAGTTGGTGATGTTCCATTTACTTTGTCCAAGGATGCTGAAGAATGGTTTTATTGTCTACCTGCTGGGAGTATTACCACGTGGCAAGAGATGGAGACAACGTTTCTAAAATGAGTACTTTCCTGCTTCTGTGTACATCCGTAAGAGGTATGACATAGTGAACCTTAAACAAAAGGAGGGAGAGTCGTTGGGGGACGTTTATAAAAGGTTTAAAAGGTTGTTGGTTGCATGTCCTACTCACAACATGGATGCAACAGAACAGATGCAGAATTTTGTGAATGGCCTCAAGTTAAAGACGAAGCAACTGATTGATACAGCAGCTGGTGGCTCATCTAATTTTACAACAGCCACTGGTATCAAAAAGATAATTGAAGCTATTGCAGAAAATGAGCATCTGGAATTATATGATCGCAGTGTGAGTCAACCTGATGGAATAATTGATCTGAAGCAAGCAAATCAAGTTGTCAAAATGGAAGACCAAATTGCAGCGGAAGTAGAAAGAAGACTCAAGAAGATGGATATTGGTACTCAGCCTGTGGCATAAGTTCAACAAGTTCAAACTGGTCAGACGGTAAGTTGTGAGATTTGTAGCGGACCCCATTATATTGTGCATTGAGTTGCAACTGCGCAACAAATTGAAGAGATAAAGTTTCTGAAGCAGAACAATCCCTATTTTCAAACTTATAATCCAGGGTGGAAGAATCATCCTAACTTCTCTTGGAAAGACCAGAATCAATTCCAATACCAATAGCAGCAATAGGTCCCTCAAAGAGCAGAGTGGGAGATTGCCATTGAGATGATGGCAGCTCAAAATATGCAATTCCATGAAGAGACCCAAAATGATCAAAGAAACACCACAGCGTCTACCAAGTAAGGATAAGTTGTAACAACACTTAATCATAAACACAATTTTAAACATTTCAACAATGGAGAAATCATTACAACACTTAAGCATGGTAATATTCAAGATTCAAGTTAACATGACATGTATAAGTTACAAAAACACGTGAACGTGGATGGAAACAAAGTTCAAGTTAACATGTAAAAGTTATAACAACACTTATACATGGAGAAAGTTCAAAGATGAGATAAGGCATGTTAAAGTTAAGACATAACTTAACATGGTATCATTCAAAATTCAAAGTAAACATGTATAAGTTAAAACATCGCTTAATCATGAATACAATTTAAGGCAAGTAAAGGTAACAACCAAGCATACTTGAGCAAAAGAAACATGTTTATGACAATAACATGTGGATGAAGATGCAAGCATACAAGAGATGGCATGTGAGCATTCTCAAAGATGACAAATTAAAGTTCAAACATCATGTGAACAAGTTAAAACATTACTTGAACATTTAAGCATGGATACAAGTTGAACATGTCAAGACAAGTAGGTAACAACCAAACATGAATATTAAGGTTCAAACATGGTCATAAACAAGAAACGCCACAAAGGTTTAAGCATACAAGCATGTATTCAAAGCCATTTACAAGGCAAAATTCAAGTGTTTAGGAACACATAAACATGGTATAATAAACACAAAGGCACATGTACATATCAAAGTCATGTAAAAATAGAAGTAACATCACATGTTAAGGCAAAATAGTCAAGTAAAAGCTTATGGTATGGACAAAGTTCAACATACACTTTTAACATGTAAACATGCATAAAAAAGGCATCAAGCTCAAGTAAAAACATAATGTACAAGTTCAAAATGTCATACAAAGTTTATAAATGATGTATATGGTTCATACAAGGCATCATGTACAAAGGAAATCAAGGAATCATTCAAAAGAATCAAGAGAAACTTAAGGAAACCCTAAAAACACCACTCAATTTAAGCATGCCTAAATGCCATACAAATAATTATTTCTGGAAATTTAATTTCACAAACAGAAACTAGACATTATTTTGAGCATTTTGCAAAAAGAATGGGTCAAAAATAATGTAGGATGAAAAAGTTATGATACTTTGAATTTGAGAACAAAATAGAGAAAATAAAGTCATAAAATAAATGGGAATGGTCCCCATGGGACTTGAACCCAGGTCATCTCGCTTGCAGCTTAAAACAATTGGCATCTCAACTACACGCGCGTGGTGAATATATGGTGAAAACAAGATAATATATATGAAGTTCAGTTGAAAAATCAGAAACTATAAAAGAACTAGGGCGAGGGGGATTCGAACCCTAGTTCTAATGGTGCAAGGTACATAGGGCGCGCAGGTTTAACAACTGGGGTGGTGATACATCCATTGTATCACCTCCCATCATTAATACAAGTACTTAACAAAGCCCTAAATCCTGACCAGAAATGCACCAAGGTCATGTCTTGCCCAAGGAATTCAAGTTTTCCACCACTTGCAAAACCAATCCTAACTTTCTCTATACTCAATGAAATTAAAAAATGTAAAGACCAATCTTGCATAAAATTTCACAAGGAATTCAGTGGTGGTTTTGGTTTTGTTAAAAAATGTGTCTATTTAAAAACACAACATCATCATCAAGAAGGATACATTTTTGCAAGTTCTATGGAATATCTTCATACAATCAATAATAGCATCAAAAAATGGTTCAAACACAACACATATGACATATCAAACATGTTCATGGCCAAAGTACATCAAAGCAAGGCATATTTTACAAAGTTCCAAGTTTGAGGGAACTTACCTCTTGAAGCAAAATGCCAAATTTCAAGATATTTGCTACAGAAATGATGTGATGCTTTGGACACCTCCAATATACCGCCAAGAAGCTTCTTGAATGTTTGGAACCAAAAGAAAACCACTAGAACAGAAACCACCTTCCTCTTGCAAAAGTGTCAAAAGTGACCAAAGTGAAACTTCAACCAAATGAAGTTACATTTGAACAAACAAGTTTGGAACAACTTAGGGATGTTTTATAGGGTGTGTTTGAAGTGTTGGAGTGTTTGGAAATGGTCAGAATCAAGACTTGGCTTGAAAAATGCAAAAAGTCAAAGAAAATGAGGTTTCAAAGGTTGACTTTCTGATTTTGATGGTTTGGGGTGAAGATGAAGGTTTGCACACCTTTAAGTGGTGATTTGTGATGTGTTTGAATGGTTGTTTGAGTGGTTTGTGGTTTGGAGAGGGCAGATTGCACGTTTGTGCAAGGTTGGTGTTTTCTTGGGACAAAAGGAAGTTTGGGCAAGTTTTTGGTTTGAGAGGTTTTTGAGGGAGGAATGCTAAGGTTTTGTTGTGTGTTAGAGGCTTGTAATGAGCCTTTATTTATGGGGAAAGATTGAGGCTTAATGCTCTGCAGAATCGTAAATGGTTTGGTTTATGGTTTAGTTGAAATTCAATGGGCGGTTTCATGAAATTTGGAAGTTCCAAAGCAAAGTACAAGTATGAGATAGTTGTTGGAAAGTTCAAACATATTTTTTCTGAATAAAGGAAAGATTTGGTGCAGAAGAAACAAGTTAGAAGCTCAAGGAGGGTTGACATTGTGATTAAAGTGGCTTTATGAGAATGGAAGTGGTAACTTTGTGCCAAAAATGGAATGAAATTTTGAACAAAGTCATAATCACTTGGATAATGCTCCATTGTTTTGTGTAAACTTCTGATTATGGCTAGATTTACAAGTTTCAAGACCTGTAATCAAAGATTATGCAGCTTGGATTTGAATTTGCAACTTGCATCTTGATGAAAATGGCCAAAATTTCAAGTATGGAAGGCCATCTTTCTCTCTTCGAAACTCCTAGATCAAATTTTTGAAAAGCCCCAAATATGCTCTACAACTTTCATGTTTGATGAAATTCATGAATCGCAAGGAATCATGGTGAAAACTGGCTCCAAAGATGGGTACGTTTGATGAACAAAAACTGCCTTGAAAAATTTCAAAGTATGGGAAGATTTTTCATAACTTGATGGCTCCATAACACAAAATCTAAGCACTTTTTGGAGATGGACTCAAATTTACAAAGTTGTAGTATGTTGTGAGGGCTTCAATTTGATCTTTGGAACATAAAAATTGGATGGGTAGATTGAAAGTTACGACTCTCCAAAGTTGGCACAAAATTAGTGTTTTATCCCACACTTAGAAAAAATTCAAGTTTCTTAACTTTGCCCCTTTTGCAAGAAACCTTTCAAATCTTGATTTTTCATGCTCAAACTCATTGATCAAACATGTCTTGATGAAATTTGGCTTAAAGACTTCAATTTTGACCAAAAGTCAAAGAGTTGACTTTGTCAGATAAAGCTTGTGTAACAGACGAATTCAATTGTGTGATCTTCAATGATATCGCATTATTGAACTTTTCAAACATCATGGATGGAATCCAAGGATGTATTTGAGTGTCTTGAATCATGTCCCAAGGCTTGGGATCATGCTTTGATCAAAAGTCAAATGCACAGTTGACTTTTCCAGACAAAACCCTAATTTAGGGCCAAATGAAATTGAACTTCCATAAACTTGAAATAAGACCAATTTGCACTTGATTCTTGATGGAGAGAGGCCTCTTGAGTGTATTCCCACTTGATTGGTTGATGATCAATCCAAGACATTCATCGATCAAATAAAGATCTCATTGATTCTCTTGATTCAAAACCCTAATTCATGGGGAACAAAACAAGAAACAACTTGAACAATATTAGGGTTAGCAATGCAATGTGTGATGACAAAGGACTCTAGGGTCAAAATTTAGGGTATGACACATGGATATTGAAAGGGCTCGTGTAGTTTTAGGAGCCAACATCAACTTAATGCCTCTTTTAGTAGCAGAGAGACTTAAATATATGTATAGACAAAAGAAACAAAAATTGTATTGCAGTTTACTGACAAGTTTGTCAAACAACCTGTAAGAACAAGATTTAGTTCTGCATCTAGCCTTTAGTTTTGATGTTAACAATACATTGTTTCTTAGAAAACAATTTTGTACCCTAATGGTTTTGTCTAGTGTATAGCTTTTGCTAACAAGGTCTGACTCTGAAGATTTGGCGTATGTCATCATCAAATTCTGGACTCAACACACTTTAACTTCGAAGAGATACAATTGTGCGCTTTACAGGATTACGTCAAGTTTTGGAATGCTCTTAGACAACAATTTTGATGAACGTTTGTGCTAAATCTTCTTAACGTGGCTCTGATAGAAGAGCCTCTGAAGACTTATCAAATTCTGAAGACCAGGTTCGGGGGAACTGTGTCAAGACTCTGAAGACTAAGGTTCTGAAGTTTCTCTTAACCAGACTCTTGATCCTTCTAAACATGTTTCAACAACATTTAATCATAAGCCTCTGAAGATTAGAAGATAAGATCAAAAGTTTTTACGTGAAAAAAATAGTACACAGTACAAGATCAATATTATTTCCACTACGCTGATTTTATAGAGTAAGGATTGTACTACTGTACCATTTTGTCTCCCACCTTTGTAGACCGTTATGCAAGGTTCCAGCTCATTTGTGAGGATTTCCATTCAACCCTACAACGAATTTTTTCATTGCCTATATAAAGGAGACTTGGAAGAATGAATGAAGCTCCTAATTCAATCTACAATACGCTATATCACAACTCTTTTACTAAACATCATATTATTGTGAATAGAAAATAAACATAAAGCTTTTGTTTATTTTTGTTTTATATAGAGCTTTTGTTCATTTTTATGTGATAAATTCATTGTACTTAAAACTTGTGTAATCTGCTTTCTTAGGAGCAACTCTGACAACGAATTTCTTATATCTCATTGTTTGAGGTTGTATTCCTTGAGAGACTAGGGTATAATCAGGATTCTCGAGAAGACATTGATGGGTAGTCATTGTGTGTCTGTAATCAGTTGATTATAGTGGATTAAGTCCTTATTGATTAAGCGAAATCACCTTGGCTGGTGGACTGGATTAGCTTAGTTAACAGTGAACCAGAATAAAAATATCCGTGTTCATTTATTTTCGTTCTTGTTTCATCGTTAAGTGTTTTAGGCATGGAAAGTTTTAATCTTGGAAACACAATTCAAACCCCCTTTCTTGTGTTTCTTGTCACATTCAATTGACATCATAGCTCTGGTTCTAGTATTGATCGTTTATCAAACACTTCACTATGTTAGATAAAGATCCAGTTTGTGAAACACAATGGCGGGTATTCCACCACCTCCACCTGCTGTAAATGATAGAGATCGCTATAGCGCTAAACCTCCTGATTTTGATGGAGACAGATTTGATTACTAGAAAGACATAATATAATGTTTATTTCTTGGTCATGCCGTAGATCTATGGGATATGGTAGTTGATGGCTACATAGACCCTGTAGATGCTAGCGACAATAAAATAAAAAGAAGAGTGTTGAATGATTAACAAAAGAAAGATTATAAAAATCATCACAAAGCTAGAACTATCTTGCTGAATGCCATATCATATACTGAGTACAAGAAGACAACAAATAGAGACTCACGAAGGAAACACCCAAGTTAAAGAAACCAAGGCACTTGCCTTGATTCAGAGATATGAAGCGTTTAAGATGAAGGATAATAAACCTGTTGAGAACATGTTCTCAAGGTTTCAGACTTTTTTTGTAGGATTAAAGGTCCTGGACTAAGAGTATTCTAATGTTGATCTATGGTAATTACGTTGAAGTTATCAAAGGATCTGAACAACACTTCTCTTGAAGAACTTGTTAGTTATTTAAGAAGTCATGAAATTGAACTTGAAGAAGATGAGCCCTAGAGAAAGAGCAAATTAGTTGCTCTAAAGTCTTTGGGAAAGTACGAAAAGACTAGAGCTTTTCAAGCAGAAGAAGAAGAAGAATAATAATCCGAAGAAGATTCTGAAAAAGGAGATAAGTTATCTTTTCTGTCCAGAAGAGCGAATCAACTCTGGAAGAAAAGAAAAGGCATATTCAGAGGATAAAGAAGGACATGTGGTCATCTTGAGTCCACTCCTGGATCCAAGAAAGCTGGAGCTAGCAAAGAAGTCATATGTTTTGAGTGCAAGGATCCTGGTCATTACAAGAATGAGCTTCCCAAGATAAAGAAATACAAACCAAAGAAGAAAGACTTCAGAGGGAAGAAGAATGGTCTAATGGCTACATGGGACGATTCAAAATCCTTAGAGATGACTTTGAGGAGTATCAAGCTAATGTGGGGCTGATGGCATGCACAGAAGCTCCTGTTGAGAAAGTTCAATCAGAATCTAAGTTAGATTCAGAAGAGGTATTTCCTGAACTCCCTCGCTCTGAACTTGAATCTAGTTTAACAGAAGTTATGGATAAGTATCAGAAGTTTATGAACAAATACAACAATCTGAAAAAGGTTTATGTATCTGAGTCAGAAGCATAATGTAAGCTTAAGAAATATTTTCCAAGTTTAAGTGAAGAAAACTTTATTTTGAAAAACAATAACTTTGTGCTTTAGAGCAAGAGTTCCAAACTTGAAAAAAAAAAATCTTTCAGAAGCCTCTACAGATTCTGATAGTGTCATAAATAAATATGACAAATCCTTCCAAGAATTTCTTGATAGAAGCCTAAATAGAAGCACAATGGCTTCAATGATTTATGGCGTAAGCAGAAATGGAACAAGAGAAATTGGTTATGATTCTGATAAATAATCTAATTCTCAACAAGATGATAAACAAAAAACTCTTTCTTCTCATTTTGTCCCTTCTGGTAAACAAAATGGTGTTGTGCCTAAAGGTAAAGTTGTTGCAAAACATAAGGTTAAAGAAAAAGCTGATACCCGTTTCAACTATGCATACATGTATTCATATCCTGCATAAAAACCTAAGATTGTTAAAAACTCTGGGAAGACTAAACAAAAAGGACCCATAAAGATGTGAGCACCTAAGGATAAGATAATATATGTTGCAAACATCCTTAGAAGCGCAGTTAAGACACTAATCATGGTACTGGACTCTGGATGCTTGCGGCACATGACAAGAAGAAGGCATATGTTCCAAAGCCTGGAGGCATCATTGGTTTTGAAGGTGATCAGAAAGGGAAGATCATTGGCTCTGGAACAGTTGGTAACGATTCTCTCCCCTATATTACTAATGTTTTATTAGTTAAAGGATTAATGCATAAATTATTGTACATAAGTCAATTAAGTGACAATGGTTATGATATAATATTTAATAAAAAGTTCTGTAAAGCTGTTAGTCAGAAGGATGGCTCAGTTCTTTTCAATAGAAAGAGAAAAAAAACAACATTTACAAGATTAGACTTTCTAATCTGAAAAATCAGAATGTAAAATGTCTTATGTCTGTAAACGAAGAGCAATGGACGTGGCATAGACGATTAGGCCATGTTAGCATGAGGAGGAATTCTCATCTAAATAAGCTTGATTTTGTTTGAGGCCTTCCTAATCTGAAGTTTGCTTCAGATGCTCTTTGTGAAGCACGTTAGAAAGGCAAGTTTTCAAAAACTTCTTTCAAAGCCAAAAATGTTGTTTCCACCTCTAAACCATTAGAACTTCTACACATTGACCTTTTTGTACCAATGAAAATTGCTTCTGTCAATGGTAAGAAGTATGGACTAGCTATTGTAGATGACTACAGTAGATGGACATGGGTTAAGTTTCTTAGACACAAGGATGAGTCACATTCTGTGTTTCCTGCCTTCTGTTCTCAAATGAAAAATGAGAAAGACTTTAGAATTGTTAAAGTCAGAAGTGATCATGGTGGAGAATTTGAAAACAAAAGTTTTGAGAAAATATTTGATGAGAGTGGAATTTCCCATGATTTCTCATAACTTCCACAACATAATGGAGTTGTAGAAAGGAAGAACATGACTTTGCAAGAGATGGCAATGACCATGACCAAATAGACTAATGTGACTAAGCACTTCTGGGCAGAGGCAGTCAACACAGCGTGTTACATTTAGAACAAGATCTCTATAAGATCTATTATGGGTAAGACTCCTTATGAATTGTGGAAGAACAGAAACCCAACATTTCATATTTTCATCCTCTTGGTTGTGATTGTTTTATGTTGAACACTAAAGACAATCTGAATAAGTTTGATTCTAAGGCACAAAAATGTATTATGTTAGGATACTCTGAATGCTCTAAGGGCTATATAGTATGCAACACAGAAACATGAATTATTGAGGAATCAATTCATGTTAGATTCAATGATAAGCTTGACCCTGAAAAGTCAAAGCTAGTTGAAAATTTTGCAGATACGGAGATCACCTATTCGAGCTCTGAAGGTAAAACTTCATAAGAAAAATATGCTGAAACTATTAAACCAGAAGTTGTTGAAGTTTAGACTCCTCTGAGGAAGCACGAGCAAAGATCCTCACATTCTGAAGAATTGATTATGGTAGATAAGACCGAACCTGTCAGAATCAGATTCTCATTCAAACCTTATGAAGAAAATCTTCTGGGTTTAGTGTCCCTTATAGAACCTACATCTATTGATGAAGCCCTTCTGGACATTGAGTGGATTATGGCTATTCAAGAAGAACTCGACTAATTCTCTAGAAACGATGTGTGGACTCTTGTGCCTAGACCCAAAGGAACTAAGTGGGTCTTCAGAAATAAGCTGAACAAACAAGGAGAGGTAGTAAGAAACAAGTCCTGACTGGTTGCACAAGGCTATAGTCAGCAAGAGGGTATTGATCTCAGCATCAACAACTTCTAGTCTCTGGCGAGCATTATCCCACCAGTTTTCGGCCTCTTCCGACAACATGTGAGTACCAAACAAAACCTTATATTCTTCAGTACATGCCATCACTCAGAAAATTTTCTCCATATCTCTGAGCCACACCTGAGAACCCTCCAGACCATCTGCCCTTGAGTGTCGGTGGATTATTCCTCTGGAATTTCCCTAAACCATGGAACTCATCACCTACTTGATTCTGTTGTTCGTGCAATGCCTGAGTCACTGACTCCAAAGCATCAACAATAGCGCGATCATTTCTTCCATCCCTTCCGCACATCATCTAACAAGCATAAGAAGAAACAATGCACTCACCGTGTACACACACATGTCACATACTAGGCACTCAATCACATTACAAAATCTAGCCGAACGGAAGATCTGCTCAGAAACCACTATGTAACACCCTAAACCCTGAAACAGTCAAATCATAGAATAATTCATCTATTGATCACACTGCACATGTTTAGGATATCACACATCATAAAACACACATGTTCCACAACATATATTAATTGAGGTAAAACATTCTAATACACCTATCATCGCATGCTCACCTTCACTTAGGGTATCATCGCAGTGGAAATCATCAAATAAGCATGCTTCATAATGATTAAGTCACATTAAAATACTTCATTTGAATTAAAACAATGTAGCAAAAGTCTCCACTATAACATAAGCTCAAAATGTGAAGAACATGTCATACGACTCTCGAATTATCAAAACACAAACTGAATAAAACAAACATTCCCAACCCCGATGTTACAGAATCATAACAAGAATTCTAAACACCGATAAACTAGTCAAATCAACTTCAAGAGCTAACTTCCACTTACTGCCGCAAAAACTACTCGTGAGTATCTGTAAGATGTCCATGGTGGACAACATCAAAGCAAAAGGGGTGAGAAACAACAAACCAATATAAAGGGTGTAAAGAATTCTAAAGTAAAGAATACACAACAAGCACATTTTTAATACACACCAACCAACAACATGTTCTCACACCCAAATCATGATAACATTTACACAAACACATCCAATCATCATCATGAACAATCAACTACATATGCAATCATGTATGCAAATGTACTCCACAACTTACTCATTATGCATGCGGTACCATTCATGAACACTTAAGTTTATCATGCTCCCGATCTCCACCATAGGACCAGAGCACACCAAATCATTACCGTCACTATAGGTAATGCTTCACTGATTCCCACCTAAAACTGGCTACTTGCTCCCAATTCCCACCACATGACCAGAGCACACCAAAGCTGGACCAAAGCCCATACACCATAATGCATGACTCTTAATAACATGCATTATCATAAAAAGGTTCACCAAAAGGATCCCCATACACATCTCACCATTTATGCATCACATCATTCATCATACACAACAATCAATCCATGTTACAACATCAATAAACAACAACGAACATCAGTGACTCATCAAATGTAAATTCATATGTATCCATTCATGTTACTTCACCAAAACAACAACACATTATTGTATAAACATAAATATTTACAAAATTACCATTCATTCTACAACATGTATTCACACATTACTTCAACAAGTCGATTCATCATATTAAACTTCACCAAACAGCAACCAATCGCTGCTGGCATTAGAAAATAGACCGAAAAGTTGACACGAAACAACAATTCAACATTGTATCCTTTCACTAAGTGAAGCCTTTGCTTGCTAAGCGAGCTCTCGCTAAGCTAAACATCTCTCGCTAAGCAAAATCCACAAAAAAACAGAACTTACACCCTGTCACGGTTGCTAAGCAAACACAACAGTTCGCTAAGCAAAGTCATTCTCACTAAGCGAACTCGTTCAGACCTGCAAAAATACAGAATGCGATTTGCCTCTATGGCAACCCCAAAGCGCCTCCAATGCAGTCCCAAACATTCCTAATCTCCCAAAAAATTATATCACATGTTATAACACCACTAGGACAAGTTAAATCACAACATTACATTATTTAATTCATCCAATCTCATAAATTCATGTTTACCCCAAAACCTTCCAAACCCTCAAACATGGTGGAAAACATTAACATCTCAACACAAAAAAAATTACACATATAGGCACATGAAATTAATCATTAAGCAACCAACAACATCAAAACTTCATAAAAAATTCAGAATTAATCACATCCTAATTTCCCTAAAGAAAGTAAGGACCTCTTAACTCTACCCCATCTTGCAAAACACATGAATCAATAGTCCTTTCTCCCCCTTACCTTAGATTTCTAGCAATGATAGTGAATTGTACAACTTCTATGAGTTCCCTCTCCTTATTTTTAGAATATATACTCCCCCACTACTTTGCTCAACTATGAATTTTGTCCAACTCATTACAAGCCTCACTAATTAATTAATTTAAATAAAATACTATTTATTTTTTTAATTAATTAAAATTATAATAACTTCTAAACCATTCAACCACTCTCTTACTTCTCTCTACACCTCTATTTCAAGGATACTTACTCCCACAATCACACAACAATAACTACTAAACATTAATTAATCAAATAAACTTCCGAATAATTCAATTAAATTAATTAATAAACTCCAAACATTAATGGCCAAAAATATGGATTCATAATTTTCAATGATTTTTCAAGATATACTTTGGTGTTATTTCTAAAAAACAAAGATGATGAAATTGATACATTTAAAAGCTTTTGCAAAAAAGTTCAAAATGAAATAGATTCAAACATTATCTCTGTACGAAGTGATCATAGAGGAGAATTTGAAAATTCTTATTTTAAAGAAATTTTTTTAAGAAAATGACATAAATCATAATTTTTCATGTAGAAATCCTCAACAAAATGAGGTTGTAGAACAGAAGAATAGAACTATACAAGAAATGGCAAGAACCAAGCTCAATGAATAAAAAATTGAAAAATACTTCTGGCTAGAAGCTGTAAATACATCTTGCCACATCTTTCTATTATAAAATTATAAATAAAACTCCTTATGAACTTTGAAAAAAATAGAAAACCCAACATATCACATTTTCACATTTTTTGATGTTATTTCTTTATTGTGAAAATGGAAAAGTCACCAGAAACAAAGTAAGACAAGTTGCTCAAGGATTCGGCCAACAAGATGGTATTGAATACGATTAAAATTATGATCCTATAACAAGGTTGAAATCAATTTAAATTCTTCTTGCATATAGGGACGTAGCCAGAAATTTTGACTAGTGGGGTCAATATAAATATAACATTTCATTTTAAAAAATTTAAATATAAATTATAATTGTTCTCTACGATTTTTCATGTTCTGAAAATGTTGAATGATTTTCTCATTTTCAACATCAACAAAAATATCTCTCTCAATGTAAGTAACTAAACAATCATTTAACCAATCATCACCCATGCGATTTCACATTCGATTCTTGATAATATTCATAACACAGAAAGCTCTTTCAGCAGTTGCAGTTGCCACCATTAATATCAGAGATAAGTTTAAAAGCAAATATACTAACCGGTACACAACATGTTTGTTGGTATCTACGTGCTTGATAGAAAGATCATCAATCCCCTCTAATTCTGAAAATTCACTGTCAGAGCATACATCTAAGAAATAGTTTTCAAGCTGACAATCTAGTGCCAATAATTCCTCTTGAGAAAACTCTAGAGGATAAAATTGAGCTAAACGGGTCAAACTCTCCTTATGAAATGCAGAAAATGAATCTCTTGGACTTAAACAAGCTACACAAAGGAGCAACTCAGTATTCACATTTGTAAAACGATTATTCAACTCTTGAAGTTGTCGATCAATCACTTCATAAAACAATTCAACTTGAAAATGATGTAAATTAGATACTTTCTCCATTTTTCTCTTTGAATTTTTTTTTGTGCTGGTTGAAAAGTGTCATCCATATCTGGTATGTTAAAATCATTATGCTCACAAAATAATGAAACATCATTCAACAAAGAATCCCAACCATTATCCAACCATTATCCCTTATAGCTTGTAGCCTTATTTTGGACACTTTTACTAACTTCATAACATTTACAATATCTTGATCACTTATTTGTAATGCTTGAGATAAATCATGTGTAATTCCTAAAACTATTTTCATCAAGTGCAAGATGAAAATAAATTCAAAAGATTGCATATAATTCATCAGCATTAATGCTTCACCTTTTTTATTTATCTAAATCTATTCCATCTTCCTCAACCATTTCTAGCACATTAATCATAGAAGAGGATAGAGAAACTATACTAAGTAATGTACCATAATGTGAGCTCTATCTTGTTTCCCCCACCTTCTTAATTGTCATTTATTGATTCAAGTCATGCCCACTAGAGATTTCTCTGTGATCCAATACTTCTTTCACCTTTGTAGCTTGGCTTTCACGAAGAATATTTCGACGCTTACATGATGCTCCAACGAGATTATACAAATTAGCAACCAAATTAAAAAATAAAGCAATTTTAAAATGCCATTTTGCTAGTGTCACAAGAGCTAATTGGAGTTGATGGGCAAAACAATGAATAAAAAATGCAGAACAATTCTCTTTTAAAATCAAGCTTTTTACACCATTATATTCACCTTGCATATTACTTGCTCCATCATATCCTTTTCCACATATCATTGACAAACTTAATCCATATTTTGCAAATAATGACTCCAAAGTCGATTTCAATGTTAGGGCACTAGTATATGAAACATGAACAACACCAAGAAAATGCTCAATAACTTTTCCTTCATTATTTACATAACGTATCACGAGATTCATCAATTAAAATAGAAAATAAATCATCTGCAAGATCATCCAATATAACTTGAGTAATGAATGTTGCAGCAACTTTAATAATATCCTTTTGAATATCAGGAGATGTTAACTTAATATTTCCACGACAATTTTTCCAAACTTTATAAATATCTTCATTGTGGTTATCAATAAAATTCATAAGTTTAATAAAATTCCCCTTATATCTTGATGAAATTAACTCATCATTACCACGAAAAGCTAAACCTTGTGCCAATAAATATCGAATGCAATCAATTATGCCCGTCAAATGAATTTGTTAGTCCTATTTAACTTGATTAGATTGTTTACACAAGACACCTTCAATGTGTTTCTTTTGTTTCATTAGAGCTTGACAATTTCTCCATGCTTGATTATGAGAGCTATTTACATCTCCAAGATAATCTCGAACCTTTCACTTTTTTCTAGTTTGTAAAGCCTTCTATTATAAAGGCATCACCGAAACCTTTACATTCTTTAACATGTGACCTCATAAGATAACAACATAAAAAATATGCAGAATCCTCACTTTGACTATATTCCAACCCACTACCATATTTTAAATACTAATCTGAATTAACCTTACGAATGGTATCTCCAAATTTTCTTTGTTGAAAAATAATTTCTTTTGGTTGACAAAGACCCTTTTGCAAATAATATCTTCTAATTTCATCTCTATCACTTGGATGATAATCTGACATTTTCGGCCTTAAACCGGGATCATTAGGACGTTTTTCCAATTCAAACTCCAAAAATATTTTTTTCATGGGAGGACCCAGTTTGAGACTTCGACCTTCATTAGGTGTTTGAGGATTAGGAGTTGAAGGTTGCTCTGTTGATTTTCTTTTGAAATATTTTCCATTGCTTATTATTAAAAACAAAACAAAAAAAATTACAATTAAAATCATATTCAGAAAATTCATAATTGTTATGAAACTAAATAAAACGATATACAAAATCAAGGAGAGGAAGAGAAGAGAGAAAGTAATCTTATTTTATCTTCATCAAATGTGTCCTTTACATTCCAATGTGGTTCTTATTTATAGTAAGTGACCAATAAATAACCATTAACTTAAGGAATACAAAAAGCTTAGGATATTAACTCATAGGAGTTAAGGAATATGAAAAGTTGGGTAAATGAACATCCACACCTATTTATTATTATTCATAACACTCCCCCTTGGATGTTCATTAAGGATATGCCTCGTTAAAACCTTACTAGAAAAAACCCAGTGGGAAAAAATCTAGTGAAGGAAAAAGAGTACAATATCCTTTCATTACTCCCCCTCAGCTGAACAATCATTTCTTCGATGAAGACCAATCTTTTGTACTAGTTGATTAAAAATTCTACTTGGGAGTGACTTTGTGAAAAGGTCTGCAAGATTATCACATGAACATATTTGTTGGATGCTTATATCACCACTCTTTTGAAGATCATGAGTAAAAAAAACTTTGGAGAAATGTGTTTTGTCCGGTCTCCTTTAATGTAACCATATTTCAATTGTGCGATGCATGCAGTATTATCTTCATATATGGTCGTTGTATTTAATGTCTCAGAAGATAAACCACAAGTATTTTGGATGTGCTGAATTAAGGATCTCAACCAAACGCATTCTCGACTTGCCTCATGTAATGCTAAAAGTTCTGCATGATTAGATGATGTTGCTGCTATGGTTTGTTTGACTAATCTCCATGAAATAGTTGTACCCCCACATGTAAATAAATAACCTGTTTGTGATCTACCATTATGAGTATCTGACAAGTAACCTGCATCTGCATAACCTGTTAATTCAAATCTGGATGCTTTGTTATAAAACAAACCCATATCTATTGTACCTCTAAGGTAACGGAGTATATGTTTGACTCCGTTCCAATGTCTTTGTGTAGGTGAAAAACTGTATCTTGCTAATAGATTGACAGCAAATGATATATCACGACGTGTATAATTAGCAAGGTACATTAGTGCTCCAATTGCACTGAGATATGGTACTTCAGGACCAAGCAATTCTTCATCCTTTTCTCGAGGTCTGAAAGGATATTTCTCCACATATAACGATCTAACAACCATTGGAGTAGACAATGGGTGACATTTGTTCATATAGAAGCGTTTTAACACTTTTTCTATACAGCCTTCTTGATGTACAAATATTCCTTTGTCCAAATGTTCAATTTGCAAACCTAGACATAATTTTGTCTTTCCTAAGTCCTTCATCTCAAACTCTTTCTTTAAACAATTCATAGCTTTTGGAAGCTCTCCGGGAGTTCCAATAATATTTATGTCATCCACATAAATAAAATTATTGCAAATTCCTTTCCTGATATTTTTATAAAAATACAAGGGTGAATGGAGTTATTTGTATATCCCTCTCTAAGCAAATATTCACTGAGACGATTATACCACATTCGTCCAGATTGTTTCAGCCCATAGAGAGACTTGTTCAATCTTATGGAGTAGCTTTCTCAAGATTCAGATTTGTGTGTATCTAGTCTATTGAACCCTTCAGGGAGTTACATGTAAATTTTACTATCAAGTGAACCATACAGATAAGTTGTTACAACATCCATCATGTGCAAATTGAGCCCTTCATGTGCTACAAACCTAATTAAATATCAAAAATTAAATTGCATCCACTACAGGTGGATATGTTTCATCAAGATAAATTTTAGGTCTTTGTGAAAATTCTTGAGCAACAAATCAAACTTTATACCATTCTCATTTTGCTTTTTCACAAAAACTCATTTATATTCAATTGATTTCACATCTTGAGGTGTTCGAACTACAAGTCCAAAATTGAGTCACTTGTAAAGTGAGTTTAATTTTTCTTCAATTGAATATGTTCATATTGGCCAATTTTCACTTTGTCTACAATCTTTGATAGACTTTAACTCATGATCCTCGTTATCATTTATCATCTTTAGCGCTATATTATACACAAAGAGATTGTCAATATTGACTTTATTTTGGTTCCATCATATTCCATTCATGACATAATTTATCGAGATCTCTTAATTTTCATAAATTTCAGGTACCTGGTTAGTTCTTCTGGAACTCAAAATTAAATTATGTCAAAGTGCTCTTAGAGTTTTCATATCCTCATTTGGGTCATCTTTAACTTTAGTTTCTTTTCTTGGTAGAGGACTTTTAACATCGGAACCGACTTTTCTACCACGCTTCAGGCGCAGCTATAACTCATTTGCAATATTATATTGTCCAATATTAGAATCCATCTTGAGTGGAATATTAGCAGCTAATAATTTGTTTCATAAACTTTGTAAATGAATTGTGTTTTGAACTTCGAGGATCAAAATGTTATTATAATATTTTATTTTAAATTGTTAATTTGAACTTCTGGTTCACACTTTCAGCTGCTTATTCTCTCCTCCTAATATTGAGAAAATTAATTTATCAATTGATAATCAGCCTACTGTGCTTCAAATAAGTATTCACTTATTGGATCAAGGTATATCCTCAAGTACGAGATTCATATAAAATACCATTTCTCAAAATTCTTTCAAAACTCATATTATCGTACTAAATTGGAGCAATTGAATATTTACAACACATCCAAAAGTTTACATAGATGAGATATAATAGGTTATTAACCTAAAATAATTTGTAAGTTAAGGGGAGAATCATCTTATATTAACTTGTTGGCTTAATGCGAATAAATATCTTAATATCATACTTTGTGTGTTTCAAATATCTAGTTTAGAATTGATGATCTCACAAGTATCAATTATATAACTAACTTTAGACGTCTAAAGAATGGATCTTCAAGTCCATTTTTTATGAGCATGTTCTTCAAGATGTTCAATATTAATTTTAGTAATATATGTGATACTTATCAAGGAATTTCTGAAAAAATCCAGAAAACGAGATCTTAGTCTAATTAATTGAGAAAATGATTTCACAAACTTCTAGCTGTGAATAGACATATGCACGATCTTTTAGTCGATGCAACAATTAATGTCATAAAAACTCAATTTCTCAAATTTTCCTTTAGGAACACACAAATTTTATTGGCCTTGAAGAAACTTCTGGTTCTTCAAAACTAGTTCTCACATCATAATACATCTGAGATGACCCAACCGATTTTGCCAACAACACACTTAAGTGTGATTTGTAAACATCTGATTTACCATAATACATATGATTCTATTATTCTATTTGTTTCAATCTCTAGTAATTATAAAATAATTTGTATTTTTATTATATTGTTCTAAAATTTAGGACACACTTACTATTAAAATGATTCATACAAATAAAATATAATAATATTTTAATAGAAGAAAATTAAATATAGTGATTAATTTAAAACAAAATTAACAATAAAATATACACATATGATATAAATCATAAATTGTTACTATTTTACTACTTTTTCTTCATTTGTTTATAAATATATTATTATTATTATTTTTATTTTGACAAAGGTACTAATATCATCTCACAACACAATCTTACGTAGCATGAGTGTGTGGGAAAAAAACCCTTACCTTGTGTGCTTCCTAACTTTTGATATTCGACAACATATTGGACAATCAAGCGCTTAGTGCTCCCTTTTCCTTAAGAAGTTTCGGAACATAGAAATGTTCAAGAGAGAGTGATAATTTTATTTGTGTATTTTTTTTTTCTTTTCACATGTGAGATATGGGATGAGATTGTGAGTATTTATAAGAGTGGAAATTGAAAAAAAAGAAGAATATGAGTGTCTCCTAATAAAAAAAAGGCACTAGAGAAAATAAATTAATTAGCTAAGAGTTTTATGATAGTGGAATGTGGATAGTATTATTTTATTAAATTAATTCAATATCATTCATTTCAACTATCCAATTTCCAGCATTCATAATGCACTCAATTAAGAATTTATTATTCCACTCACAAATGCTTAACGTTATTTCTCATGCTATGCATTCTTTTGTCTTTCCCACTCATAATTATCCACTCATCATTCATATAATAATAACATATGCACTCTTAAGTCATTCAAACATAAAGTAGGAAATAATAAGACACATGTTCTTGTTTTTCTTTAGACTATTGAATATATTGATTCAAATTTAATTTATAAAATGCTACTAACAATAACACATATGTTTTAAATTTTAGATTATTTATTTTTTTCCTTAAACTAATAAATTATTTATTCATTTTTGTTTTGGCTATATCAAAATAATTTGATTATAGTATAAATAAGAGGTAATTAAGAAAATAAATAAAGTTCTTTGTAACTGTAAGAATATAAAACTTTTTACATCTATTAAGTGAAGAATTAGAGAGACGGACTACTTGAATGTAATTATTTCCGTTATCAATAGAAAATAAATTATTATCAACTTATAATAAAATAAATCACCTATTGAATAATATAAAATATAATTATCGAATGATCTCAAAGTACACAAAAATAAAACAATTCAACTCTTCTAAACACACTTAGTGTCAACAACTAACAATTTTGTTACCATTCTTTTTCTTATAATCTAATTCATAAATATCTCACAACAATTATACAAGAAACTTCTCATAATTAAATATATAAAAAAATCACTTCTTTAAAATTAAAATTTCTAAATTTTCATTCAAAAATAAATATGTTCAATAATAACCAAAATATATTTAAATCAGATAACATACTAAAAACTATGTTTATAATATATATTTTTCAATCTTAATAAATTTACATTTATTAATATTATTCATGCAATCCTTTTGTGATTGTCAATTTTTCTAAGATCCATGAAAATTGTCATTGATACTTTTCTGATCAATGGAGACAGAATAATCATTTTCTTATCAATCATCAAGGGATAACCATTATCTGATGAATGGAGAAAAGTAATTCATTCTTTGAACAATCCTCTAGGGATCATTTCTAAATATATAATTTTTTGAGAGTTAGATCATAAATCTTCAAACAATGATAAAGATAACCAGTTTAAGTGCAATCCTCCGGGGATGCATTATAAGTTCTTCAAGAACTATATACATTATTATTTTTCAATCATTCATGGATCTTGATTAGTTCTATAGGAACTATATAATAAATTATTATTTTGCTATCCTTCAGGGATGCTTGGTAAGTTCTTCAGGAATTACATAAATGATTTGTTACAAATAATGATCTAAATATTATAATCATCCTTCTGAGATGAGTTAAAATTATTTGTGTCATTCTTCTGGAATAAAAATCTTTTGGCAACTTTTATATCACATACTCAATTTTTTTTCCTTGATTCTAAACAAATGATGGTTTAAGATTAATTTGAGATGGAAGCAAAAAAATCATACCTGAGAGCTTCGTGCTGATAACGTGTTATGAAATTAAATAAAACGATATACAAAATCAAGGAGAGAAAGAGAAGAGAGAAAGTAATCTTATTTTATCTTCATCAAATGTGTCCTTTACATTCCAATGTGGTTCTTATTTATAGTAAGTGACCAATAAATAACCATTAACTTAAGGAATACAAAAAGCTTAGGAAATTAACTCATAGGAGTTAAGGAATATGAAAAGTTGGGTAAATGAACATCCACACCTATTTATTATTATTCATAACAATAATAATATTATAAAATTGATAGAAACATAACAATTTCAAACAAACACTATAAAACTCTAAAAATAAATTTTCTGCCATTAATACAATCTCTAGCTTAATAAAGTAATAATATATTTTTACTTTGATTACAATAATAAAAATAAAGCCTTAAATGCAGTTTTGGTCCCCATAGTATCATTTTTCTAAACTTTTGATCCCCCTTTAAAAAACCCAGGTTTTGGGTCCCTTGTTTTGATTTTTTTTGGGATTTTTTTGGTCCCCCCTCTAAATTAGGGTATGTGGCATATTTCTTGCTGATGTGGATTAGCTGACTAGGATTATGTATTATTTTATATTCATTGACATAATTAATATATAACTTTAATAAATAGCCTAATTAATAATTATATTATTATTATTATGCTGAATATTTAATATAAGTACCAAATCCCTAATTGCAGCACTCCACCGTGACATTGTTGAAGAGGAAAACTCAGTAACCCTAAATCTCTTATTCTTCCCCAACCTTTAAATTTCAGAAACCCTAAATCTATAATCTTTAAATCTCAGTTGCTATCCAGAGGGGCTTGGCAAGCATATTCTTCTCCACTAGGGAATTTAAAGATGACGCCTATTCGGTCTTGAGTAAGTGTGAAATTCCTATTAAACATCCTAAAGTCAACAGTGCTAGTGGTGTGAGAAGGTCTGGTGGAATATTGAAAAGAACTTAAAAACTCGTAAGTAAGCCTAGTGTATATGGGGCTGATTAAGGAACAGAAGTGTGACATACGTAGGTTGTTAAGCATCCAGTTGACGCTGTCGAATAGGCCTAAGTCTCGGACAGCAGCAATGTCGGGATACCGTGTAGCGAAGACCGACCTCTTGTACAATTTGTGGTAGTTTATTTTCTGATTCTCACCATCGATGCCTTCCACGAAAGTAATGCTAATGTAATCAATATCTCTTGCTACTTTTGGAGGCATGATGAAATTTGGATGAAATTTGGAAATTTGGAAAGAATGAGTATGGATGTTTTGAGAGAAGAAGAATGATTTGTGAAGTAAGAGAATGGGAGGTTATGGTGTTATAAAATGATTAGAATGAAGTTAGATGGTTAGGGGTTAGAGTAGAAGTTACTAATGAATAGTGAGGGTGGTTATGGGAGAAGTTATGAGATTTGAATGAATTTTGATGGAAAACCGCGCAAAAGAAAAGTTGGAAATGAAAAACTGTATGTTTTCTTGATATGGCGAGCACCATGTGTATTGAACGTTGGATATTTGAAATTTAAAGCCAATGGTGAACTCCATGGAGACCAACAGCATAATGGCGAACGTCGTTAGCTAAAATGCGCAGGTTTTATATTTTGGTTCAGAATCACTTTATTTTTGTTGTAAAAAGCCTTACTACTGCTGTTTGGAATTATTATTGAATGGGGCTAGAATCGAAACATAATAATTACATTAAAGTAAAGAAACTAGTGATATAAAATGAAAATAAAACAACCGAAAGGGAAATTACATTAATTTAAACAAATGCAGCACAAGTTCTCGTCGATGGCTCGACGGTAATGTGAATATAAATAATCAACGGAAGGAAAAATACATGCTGAACACAAACAATACAAACTAAGAAATAGGGAAATAGCGGTACATCCAATAATACTAGCCACTGCGGCGCCTAATGTTAAATTCAGTGAAACGCCTCATCGAATAGACTTGCTGGAACAAGTGATCAAACAGCTCATTAGCCACATCCATAAAACTGAGGAGATCAACTCGAAGAGAGGTGAGCTCTCCTCTAAGGGAATAAACCTCAGACTGTAGAGTAGAGATAGTAGCAGCAACATCAATAGGAGGATTAATAGTATGAGCACCAGAGATGTGAGAAACAACATCATGGAGAATGGCATCTCAGACTTCATAAGACCAAGGGCTGTAAGGTGGAATAAGTGACTCACTTCGGTGCTATAAATCATAAAGCCAATTATCCCCGTTATGAACATTAGTTTTCTCATGGTTGGGCAATGTGAAGTTATGGACCACTTGGTTATCAATGAGAAACTCAAACTCTGCAGGTCCTAAATTAGCAATAATGCCACGGTTAGAGAAAAAGTTCAGGTGCATAGGACAGATACCTCCAAAGGCACGAATATGGTTAAGTTGGTATCTCAGGCCAATGGCATCAACAATCATAGTAACTAACCCTCCTATGAGAATGGTACCTTGGGTCTCATGGGAAATTTTGTTCAGGTTGGCTAACATATAGGTAGCGGCATTCACGGGTCTCCCCTGAGAGGCACAATACATTATAAATAACTCATCCTTCGACACAGAAGTAATGTTCTCATCCTTACCAAATAGTGTATGGGTTAAAATCTTATGGAAATAGCGGATAGCGGGGTTATGGATATTCTCGGAAAACATGGTGTGTGGCTCAGGGTGGTAATTTTCGGTTATGGTTCCCCAAAAGTAGTTAAGGTCAAGGTTGGTAAAGGCATCATCAGGAGTTATGGTAAGGTCAGCCATCTCGTGGTGGGCGAAGTGGTATTTGGTTCCAAATAATCTGAAGGTAGCTAAGCCTCGACCAAATCCAAAACCTCGGTTAGGAACATAGTAAAGGGAGGTCAGAAACTGAAGGGTAAGCCTACAGTACGGGGTAAACCTCTTTCTCACAACAAAGTTATCCCAACCTATTTGGTTGAGAAGGAACATCACACTGTCTCTGATTCCTAAAGTGGTCAAGGCGAGTCCATTAGGATAAATCGGTAATGCTATCTCCCTCTGGGCCAAAACTTTGAAACGACGCCTCTGAGCTTCGCTCCTAAAGACAACCTCCATATCATCAACATGCTCCATTCTCCGAAGTTAGTGACAATCTATCCTAAGTTATGGTAGTTGTCATACCCCAAAATTTAACCACAAGATTTCCCATCATTTTCCAAATCATCACCATAATATGGATGTACCTTCATGCCTTATCAATCCTCTCAAAGAATGTTGAGCATTCACTACAATCAAGAATTAGGGTTTTGAGTCCCCTCAGAGCACTCAGACAAAGGATCAATCAAGAATGGACATGATCCTCAACTTTTCAAGTCTTTTAAACATCCATGAAGGATCAAGAGGTCTCCCATATCAAGAATCAAGCACAAGAGTGCAACATTTCAAGTGGATCAAGCCTCAAGATCATCAGTGTCACCAAATTAGGGTTTTGGTCGACCAAAGCCTCCAGAGAGAAATCTTCCTCTAGGCATGAGCCAATACTTCAAAACATGATCCAAGAAGCTCAAAGGGGCCTCATGGACCCAATCATAGAGTCAAAATAGCCTCAGGGGATGCATTCATAAAAAATCAGGAATTAGGGTTTCTTGACCTAATTCACCCCTAAGTTGACTTTTGAAGCAAGGCATGAGCCAAAACCTCAAGAATTGTTTTCAAGACCTCCAATACATCATATTGATCTATTTACAAGATTGGATTGACCCAAAGAACTTGGTTCATAAGCAATACAAGGATTCAAATTCATCTGGACCAATTAGGGTTTTTTGATGAAAAGTCAACTGTACCTTTGACCTTTGGCCAAGACATGATCCCAAACCTTGGGACATGATTCAAGACACTCTATAACACCTATGGAATCCATCCATTAGGTTTGAATTAGGTCAAGGACTTGATTTCATAGAGGATCACAAAGTTTGAAATTTATCCGATAAAAAGTCAACTGTGCCAAAAAACCAAGTTTGACTTTTTGAATTTCTTGACAAACAAGGTTTCCCTAGGTAAAAAACAATGTTAAATTATGGTTTGGATCATCATCCATCAAGTAAAATCAAGAAAAGTAGGGTTACTTGCAAAAGGGGCAACCATAAGAAACTTGAAAATTCACTAAGTCATGAAAAAAGTGATTTATACCTAACTCTGCAAGACCATAACTTGTGATCCAAGCAACCTTTTTCTTCCATCCAAAACTCAAATGAAAGCTCTCATTACATACTTCAAGATTGTCAACTACAACAGATTCCAAATCCTCATGGATTTTGACTTATGGATTGATCAGAATCTGTTTTGCATTTTCATAAACTTTAAGGCCATTTTTCATTATGATCCAAGTTGATTCAAGACCAAAGTTGGACATCAAAGTTGTAGTATATTATTGGGGATTTCCAAAAAGTACAAGAGCCTCCCATGGTTCAACTTGAGCAAGGAGTTATAAGCCTCCAAAAATGGCATTTTTCACCGTGCCCACACAAAAGCATGAAAGCATAACTTGGTTCCCACGATTCCTTGGGCTAATTTTGACACTTGCATCCTTTCCTTTCTGTCCAAAATCAACTTGAATGATAAGGGATCTGATCACAAAGCCACCAAGTCAAAAATCCTATTCCATGGCATGTGAACTTCAATGTTGGAAATCCAAAAACTCTAATTTTGTTTCAAGGTATTCAAGAGGTGCATTGAGGTGGCATGCATCAGTCTATGACAGTCCATTTGTGTCAAGATTATTTCAAAAATTAGAAGACCTAAAGCTACAAAGATCAGCTCAAGTCAATGGCTAGAGGAGACTTGGTACCATGGCATTTAAGAAAGTGATACATGGGCATATCCATTGGATAATAGAGTGAACTAGCTCCCATTCACTATTCCTCCAAAAACAAACTTCCTCTACTATAAATAGAAGTCATTTCTGATGTTTCAAACCACACCAAAACAATACCAAGGCCTTGTTTTCTCACTCTCCCTCTCTTACTTCAATTTCAAGTCACAATGGAGCAATTTTGCGATTCTTGAAACCAGAGAAAAAACCACTCAAATAACTATCCAAACACATCATAAATCATCTATTGGAGGTGTTCAAACCTTCATCCTCATTGTACAACACCAAAATCAGAAAGTCAACCCCCAAAACCTCAAATTTTGTCTTTTCTGCATTTTTCAAGCCATGTATTGATCCAATCACTTTCAAAGCCAAACAACACTTCAAATACTCCCCAAATAACATCCTTAAATTGTTCCAACAAGTTTCCCTCAACTGTAACACCATTTGAGTGAGTTACAATTTTGGTCACTTTTGCCACTTTTGCAAGAAAGAGCCAGTTCTTGTTCCTGAGGTTTCCAGATGGTTTTGATCTTCCTAAAAGCTTCTAAGGAGTCTATCAAGAGTGTCTAAGGCATTAGATTACTTCTGGCACAAGTATTTTGAAAGATAGCACAAGGAGCTTCAAGAGGTAAGTGCATAACAACTTGAACTCTTTAAAATATGCATTTCTTTGATGTCCATTGATCATGAACATGTCATACATATCATATGTGTTGTGTTTGAACCAATTTACAATGCTATTATTGCTTGTATGAAGTGGTAGCATAGAACTTGCAATTTTTGGCCTATTTTGAAACCACTATCGGGTTTTAAAATATAAGCAACTTTAGAAAATTCTGAGACCACCATTGGATTCCTCATGAAATTCTAGGTAGGATCCATCTAAATTTCATCCATTTTCATCGAGAAATGAAGAAGTTATGGCCTTTTTGCAAATGCCCCAAAATCTGGTTTTTGCCTTGGTCTGACCTAGAAATTAGGTCACCCTTATATGCATATGGGATGGTTTTGATACACGGATGTATCTCCACCCCAGCGGTAGCAGCGCGTGTTTGTTTGGTTGGAGGGCATGGGTTCAACACCCACCCAGACCATTTTTGGTTCCCTCTCCTTTTTTGCTATTTTTCTCATTTTTCATTATTTTCTTAATTAATCTCAAAATTAATTTCTCCTTCAATTTTAATTATTTTTTATTGATTCTTTTTTTCAAAATTCACAAAAATGTTGAAATATTTATTCTACAAATAAATCAAATTTATATTATTTATTTAATATAGCTTGAATTTTTGTACTTAATTTCATTTTATTTATTTTCAAACATTTTTAAAATGAGATTTCCACCTTGAATTTTCAAATTCAATTGGATTCCAAGCTTTCATGTGACTAAACATGATTTTTCAAAGTTTACAACTTGTTTTTTAATATATTTGATATTTTATATCATTTTTTATTTAATTTCCTTTGAAAATTATATTTTTAAATTCAAATTAGGGTTTTCTCTTAATTTTGATTTTTCAAACTTCATTTGATACACTTTTTCGCGTCTATAGAGTGTAAGACCGATCGTTTTTGTAAATACACCATTTTGGGCCTCAGTCATTGTATAAGTCCCGATACGATTTTCAAAATAAACGCTGTGATCGCTGTTTTACATTTGGATATCTCTTTGAGCTATAAGCCCCATGTCTTGTATAAAAATAAACTTTTGGGCCTCTATTAGAGTGTAAGACCCATTCCTTCTTGTACATAAATAATTTTGGGCCTCAGTCATTGTATAAGTCCCTCTGTGGTTTTCAAAATCACGGCGCGATCGCGGCCTTTTCAAAATTTTCATCTGGGCCTCTCCTTGAGTATAAGCCCCATTATTCTTCTCACAAACACTTTTGGGCCTCTAATAGAGTGTAAGAACCAACCCCTCTTTGTATAAAAACAATATTTGGACCTCTTATATAGTATAAGTCCCACAACGTCTTTCGGTATCGCAATGCGATCAATATTTTCAAATAAGTCATCTGGGCCTCTCTTTGAGTTATAAGCCCCAAACATTCTTCCAAACAAATTTTCTCTTAATTCAATGTTGTTTCTTTCAAAACTTTCTTCAATTTCTTGAAACCCTAAAAGAGGCAATACAATTGTAGTCAATATAACATATCACAATATGCTTGGGCTTCTTCTCAGAAGGTAAGTCCCCACTTCTTTTTTAGTGCATATTTCTTATATATATATGGAAATATAATTGTCTGTATATATACTTGTGCATATCTTGCTTAGAGTTTCCCCAACAGTTAGGTCTATGATTAGGTCAAACCAGAGGCTACTTTCAACATAGTCAAAACTAGTTCCCACATAAGAAATTCCTTATACAGTTTTGCCTCCTCTTGGACTTATACAATATGGAACAGAGAAAGGTATTATTTCCGGTGAAACTTTTCTCAAGACTGTCAAAACATAGAAATATATATTTGTACAAGAAATTAATTTCCCCAGAGAGGATTAATTCCCGGCGAAACCTCTCTTGAATTTATTCAAACCTTATAATTGTTCAACAGAGAAAGGACTTATTCCCAGTGAAACCTTTTCTTGAACTTTTCTTAGGCTTTGACCCACAGGCTTCTTAAAAGCATCCCCAGCTTCCTCTTGGGCTTAGTACAAGGACCAACAGGCTTCTTAGAAGTTCCTCAGCCTCCTTTTGGGCTTAGTACAAGGTCCCAAAGGCCTCCTAAAGGCATAGGACAGAAATTAGTCATCTCTACTAGTTCAATCCTCAGGAGAGTCAGAATTCTAAAACATCAAACCACTTTAGGGTTGATCTTCATCCCTTAAAACAATAGCCTCCTCTTGGGAATCATACAAAGATCTCTCTCCACACTAGAACCTACCATTTCTCGAGAGACTTGGAAAGTCTCAGCCTCCTCTTAAGCTTCATTCAAGTTAGACTTGGAAAGTCTCATATCCCCTTGAATCTCACAGACACCTTCAAGTTTCCTAAAAGCACAGGAAAAACCCTGATCATTTCATCAATATACTAATCTCCAGCAGAGTTAAAACCTCTATAGGTTTTCAAACTCAACTTTAAACCCATCTAATCCCCCAATAAGACTTAGGCTTTAATTTTAAATTCCCCAGCAAGGGTCAATTTACCATCAACAAATCCCCAACAGAATTAGAGCCTCATGGCATCTGATATCTCAACTCTTCCCTGATCCCCAGAAAGAGTAAAACCCTTTGGATTCCCCACTACCATTTATACCTGCTCCTAGATTTCTTTAAATCCTCAGCAAGAGATAGTCTCCTCTCAGGCTTCATATAAGAATTTCCCCCAGTGGAGTCAGTCAGCCTCAATCTTGGGCTTTGTATAAAACAGAGAAAACCCTCCCCAGTGGAGTCAGTTTCTTTTAGCTTCAACCTTGGCCTTTGATCAAGGCACACAAAAACTAATATCCCCTCATATGAGACCATGAGTCTACTCTGCAAGAGGACACTTCCTCTATACATCACATATCAAAAAAAATAATCAAAATCTTTTTCCAGATAATTGTTGTAAATGGCACACTTGTTGATTCAAAATCCAAGCTGAAGTCCCTCCTTTATCTTGGCTAAAAAATCATCTTTCATCTAACAGTTGTAAGTGGCAAGCCTCTGGATTCCATACATCCAAGCCAATGTCCTTCTCTTAGCATGAAAGATTCATAAAGGAAAAAGTGATATTGCTCTACACTGAGTTAAAGCTTTCTTCCTTCATGACATCCCTCTTATAAAGGAAATTATGGCATTGCTGGATTCACATATCCCAGTTAAAGTAATTTCCCTTATAACCAATTAGTCAACTTTTGTGATGAAGAGGCAAGATGATCTCCCTTTAGAGATGACAAATTCTCTATCAGTCACCCCTTTAGCTTCAATCTTGGGCTTTAAACAAGACACAAATACTCAAATAGCTTCAATGTTGGGCATTAAACAAGACACCAAACATTTTCCTCCCATAGAAATAAGAGGAACTACGATTGCTCTGATTTCCTAGATTTCTTTACAGGAATACATATGCATAAGATTACGAAATCTTAGCGAGCACACAAATCAAAAACTTTAGGTCCAGTGCCTTCCCAAAAACAACGGAAAACCCGAAAATAACAAAAACATTCACTCAACACTCCCAAAGGAGAAACTTTCCCGAACCACAGCAGATAAACATAAGAAAGCATTTCAAATTAATAGAGAAACATGGAATAAAAGGTCTATGGATAACCATATATACACTGAGTGTTAATAGCTTCCCTTTGTATAACCTGACGCCGTTCCCCGATCTCTTAGCATTTGTTAAAGAAAACATTTGCATGCAAGGTTAGTTATAGATAACTTCCCTTTCCTTTCCAACTTCACAGATTAAATAAAAAATCCGAAAGTAGCACCCAATTCCAATTCCAACATTTGCTTTGCATTTATTTCTCTATTTATTTACTTACTTTTCTGCTATATATATATATATATATATATATATATCATTTACTGTCGTATTACTTGATACCCGTGTTTAAATAAGTAGCACCCAATTGCAATTCCAACATTTGCTTTGCATTTATTTCTCTATTTATTTACTTACTTTTCTGCTATATATATATGTATATATATATATATATATGTATATATATATAAATATATATATATATATATATATATATATATATATATATATATATCATTTACTGTCGTATTACTTGATACCCGTGTTTAAATTACCGTTATCTGGGAATGCAATTAATACGCATGTGGAAAGTTTGAGAGAACATTAAGGTAAGTGGTGGCGTCTCCGGGAAGACCTATAGGGTGTGATTCCTGACTAATTTAACCTGGCAGTCCACCTAATCAGTCGAGGTACCCGTGTGGACTTGCTAATGTTGAACGACCACTTGGTGAAAGCATAGTTTTCCCAGTGCGGTACCCATGACACTGAGGATTTAGTAGACATTTAATTATTAAACCATTAGGTAGTGCGGTGACTATCGGGAATAGTAGACATGCGATACTACACTCAAAAGAGATTCATCTTAGGCTATTACATCTCACATGAGTCAATCAGCTTGCTGTTATTATCCCTAAGAGGGGTCAATGATTTTGGGAACCTTTTAGAACCCATACTATAAGTATAAAAATTGACCAATTAGTACACACCTTTGGGGATGGGTAGATCCATGGCTCCATGCTCGTGACGACGAACCCCTAAACCCATGTTTTCAAGTGTTTTTATTTGCTGCATTCATGCATCCATGCATTCATAAAAAAAAACCTTTTTCAAAATGTCGCTCCCGAAAGATTCGCATCCAATGGTACAAACGCGAGAGTGGCGCAGAAAACACAGAGTCGCCAGCAATGTGTATTTATCCCGAGAGAGGGAAAGGAAACACTGCGTAAACCTGAAGAAAAAGGGGGAAATACATGGTTATCGCAACCATAGTCCGGGTTCGGGAGTCGGTTATGCGAGGGGAAGGTGTTAGCACCCCACGAATCCATCGTACTCGATGGGATCCACGCTTGTTGTCTAAACGGAGGGTGAGTTGTCCTACTATCTATGGCTGAACAAAAGAAAACGGGGATGGGGTGACTAAGACGGACTCCGTAGGACATATTCAATGCCCTAGGCCTACGTACTCCCTCAGTACAATGGGAAAGTCAGAGTCAACGTAGTTCGAACGGGAACTGTGGGGGAAGGTTGCTCGCCAAGACAATCGTTGTCTTGTGCCTACATATCCTCAATCGGACGAGAGAGAGGAATCAGAGCTAATGTAGTTCGTGGATACGACCACGAATGGGTAAGTGTCTTTTATGTGAGCGACGAGCTCTTTTCTGAAAATGAAGTTTGAAACCCAACAATCCCGAAGGATACAAAAGATTTGAATTTTGTTTGGTGCTTTTTTAGACAGAAGTGTTTTTTTAAGTTAGTTCATAACTTGCATTGCACCAAAGTCTAGGGCACAGGGACGAATACTTAACGAATCGTCCCAAGACAGGACGCCCGCTATGCACTCTAGAAAGATGAGAGGAAGCCCCTCATTTCTCATTCCCCACGCTTAAGGCTCGTGCGCAATACACTTTATCTTTATTAAGTGTTTTCAAGAAGTTTCGAGATGAGAAGAGAGAAGACCCAAAGGAAACTCTAAAGGGAAACTAAGAGTCCTAATGTTATCATGCATGGATGACCTATGGTTAGTGAGGCTTAGGAGGGACGACTACCTAAAACCTAATGCTAATCCTACTCCAAGCTTAATAAAAAATTAAGTTAGACTAGGTAGCTCTAAGGGAAAAGAATCCAAGACTTAATCAAGTCTTGAGATTCATGGGATGAGAAAGAGTGAGAGAGAAGAAGGAAGCATCTTAAATGCTAAAGCAAACACAAGTATGAAAGCTTAAAAGAGAAAAGAGAAGTTAGAATGTGGATAACTATCCACGTCCCATTCACTTACCTTTAGCCCCTACATGGTTAGCAAAAAACAAACATAAGCAACAATAAGACAAATGAAACCCAAACAAATTACAACCCAAAGAGAAATGGTTACAAACCAAATGAAACTCATCCAAGTCAGAATGTACACCTTAAGGGTGACCTATAATTTTTACCAAACAAACTCAAGCAAAGAGAATGCAAACAAGTGGCAAAACATACAAGAAAGTCATCAAAGAAGGAGTAGAAGAAGAATGAGTGGATATGCAAGGTGATCATGCAAGAATGCTTCAAATAAAATCAAAGTCAGAATGTGGATGACCTAAACATTTGCCTAAACATGCTATACAAGTGTTACGTAAGGCATACAAGCAAGTATCCAAGCATTAAGAATCATTAGAAGAAGGAGAAGGAAGCATGTAAGTGAAACATGTTAAAGGATGCAAGATGAAACATGAATAACATATGACATGAATGCAAATCTCCAAGGTCAGAAACATACATCAAATGAAGTGCAAAGGAATGATATGGCATGGCATACACAAACCAAACACAAGCCAAGAAGAGGCATAGATGAGAAGAAGTGAGAAGATAAATCAAAAAGAGGCATATAAATCAAACATTGAACATGTGCACAAAATATGCAACAACCTCACACCAATGACCTATAATTGCAATCAAATGACCTATAATGATTTAAACATGGTTTATGAAGTCAAAGAAACAATCCCAAATAATGGCACAAGTGCCTTCTCAAACAAGTATTCAAACATGATCAAAGATGTGCATAAAAGAGACTTAAAAATAAGAGCAATCAAACAATTAGCAAATCATCTTCAAAAATTACCAAATTAATTCTCAAGACTCCTCAACCAGGGCCAGACAACATGTCAAAAGCTCATGCAAAAATTCACAAGATAAGTGCTTCAATCAATCATGCAAAGTCACATGGGAATTATGAATCAATATGCAAAAGAGAGGGACCAAAATGCAATATGAAATGAGGTTAAAAATATAAGAAAAAAGTTTTTAAGGACCTCAAGATGTTGATGAAACAATACAAAAAGAATGAGTTCAAAATGCTTTGTAGATGATGAGAAATAAAAACAGCAAGTTAAGTGTGCACAATTTAAAAAGAAATTAAAGCAACAATTAATTCAGATGCTAAAAATAAAATAAAAAAGGAAAATAAAATTTGAAAAAAATTTTTAAAATGCCAAAGATGATCCATAATTTTTGGATGCATAAAACTATTTTTAAAAATTAAAAATGGAAATGAATCAATTAAATAAAATAAAATGGAAGAAAATAAACCATGGGTGCAACAAGCAACAAATCCACTTTGGAAAAGCCAAATGGGCTCAATCAGGGGGGTTCAAATAGCAAGCCCAGTCCAATGCCAGGGTAAGCGTGTCCAAACAAATAACCATGGTCTCAGTCAACATAATTGACTCACATAAGCCATTAGATCAATCCCACGCTCCACACTCAGTCAAACAAACCACAACGTAATCATGATGAGAGGTTCAGATCAGCATACACATGATAATTAACATACACACGCGCACACAAAGACTATCTGGAATAAAAAGAAATCACGTGAAAGGCATGTGGTATTTTTAATGCGCTGGCAGGCTAAAGTCCATCAGATCAAATCAACGCATGATAATTAGTCAAAGAAATCACAAGTAATCCAGATCTATGGCTCAGATCTCATGCATATGGTAACTATGATACATAGGCAAACACATGGATTAAATAAACACGTGAGAAACCACACGCAATTTTAATGTGCTGGCTAAATGTGAGCCCTCAGACCAACCCTTGGACGGTCCAGATTATGTGTTCAACCTCAAAACCCTGGTTCACCTGAAAAATAACCAGACGCCGGAGCCCTAGCTCCGGTCGTCTTCTCCGGCGAACTCAACTTCAAAAATTCCCAGAAATCATAAACCAGACCACAGTTCTACTCAGAATTTCACAAGGATCTCAAATATGCCATTCAAATCAACAGATCATGCATAGATTAGACAAATCGAAAACAAAAAGTTTGGATCTAAAAACTTTAGATCCACCATACTGCCATGATACACGTCCAAAATCAAATTAAATTACATCAGGATGATCAGCAACTCACAAAGAACACAATGCACACCAGAAAAACAAATTCTAGGATCATGAATTTCACACCAACCTGAACCTTGTATAACTTGAAATACGCCAAGAAAACCCTCTGGAAGCTACAGATCTACTCCTTAGAACCTCTAATTGCAAAATAAATGCAACTAGAGCTTGGAATCGTGCTAGATCTTGAAGTTTGAAGAAGTTGAATCCAAATCCGATTATGGCCAAAACCTCAGTATGAGCTTCAATCAGTGGTTGATTCTTGCTCTATTCTCTTCACTGATCAAGAATGTGAAGAGAAATCTCAAAGAAACTCCAAGGAAAGTGAGTTTCGAGGAGAGAAAGTGTGAGAGCAAAAATTCAAATCTGAGCAAATGAGAGTGCATGACCTAATTGTGAAGGCATGAGTAAGCTTAGATACATCCCATTAGAGCACTGATCACAATTAAAACTTGATTAATCCCTTGGTTAATGAGTTTTGAGTGGTTTTGCAAAAATGCACTTTGTGTTGTACCACTTGATTCACACGTGCATGAGCAATGAAATCAGCATGATTCACTCACATTCCACTTGCTAATCACACCTGAATTGGAATTGGGCTTTGTGGTGGCTTGGTTTGTAAGTTTTAATTCATCTTGCGAATTTGTACAATGTGAAATAAGTGATGAATATGGCACGAAATCTCTTGGTTCAAAGGCCAAAAATGATCCTTATGATGTGTACTTGAATGTGGAAATGTGAATTGAATGATTAGAGGTCATCATACTTCAATTTGAACCAATTTGCAAAAGGTGGAAAAATGGTACATGTGAAAAACCTTAAAAAACACCTTGCATTGTTTTGACCATAACTTGAGTTTCACAAATGATATGGAAATCATCTAGTACTTTTTTGAAATGGGAGAGAAAGATCTTCAACTTTAATGTTGGACGAAAATTCATTTGACGCTTCCTTGATGATGAAAAGTCAAGTTGAATGTGGTGGAAAAAATTGCCAAAAATAGAAAGTTCTCATTATAGGTCATTTTCCAAATTTAGTAACTTTTGTACAAACCCTTAATTCTTGATAAATGGTATGAAACTTGACCCTTGAAGACCATAGGAGGATGCGAGACCTTGAAAACCATGAAGAGAACCTCAAAATTCCATGGTTGACTTTCTTCTCCACTGTTGACTTTTGCTTACTTCACAAGTAACTGATCCACTGAACATCTTCCACAATGAACCACTAGCCAAGTCTCAATCCATGAACACTTGTGGGCATATGGAATACCATAAGAACATGCTTGAATCCTCAAAGCCCTTCAAGAAGTCCTTTGGGTCAAAAACCCTAATTTGGTCCCTCTGGTTAGGAGGGAAAGATTCACTTGAAACCCTTTGCCATTCTTGACCTTATGATGATATGATGAACCCCTCAAACCACCTTGAGGCTTGAGACTCCTTTGAGATGAACCAAGTACTTTGATCCCATGCTAAGAATCAATGCCATGCACAAATGCTAATGCAAGAAATGCAAAGAAACATAAGCCAGTTAGCTAAAAGCAAGAAGGCAAATTTTGGGGTGTTACAGCTGCCCCTTTTCAATCAACTTGGTTCTGAAGGTATGATAGCAACGGCTATCATGCGTTCAAAGGATTCACAGAGATTGAATAACAAAAGAAACCTGAAATTTGCAATCCTCAAAGGAGGGACGACTCCACTGGGGAACAAACAATAAATGTTGCACTGTCAAAACACGTACGAGTGTTGGGAACCAATACAAACAATGTATTGAAAAGTCTTGAAATAAACACAAACGAGTGTTAGCTATGCTGGGAATAAACAATGACGGGTGTCAAGGAATCAAAGATATCATATACAGACGGGTACTGAAAAGTTACACGGACGGGTGCAAGAGGTTCAATACGGACGGGTACTGAAAAGATACACGGACGGGTGTAAAAAAGTTCCAATACGGACGGGTATCGAAAAGGTACACGGACGGGTATAAAAAAAGGTTCAATACGGATGGGTATCGAAAAGGTACACTGACGGGTGTAAAAAGGTTTCAATACGGACGGGTACTGAAAAGGTACACGGACGGGTGTAAAAAGGTTTCAATACGGACGGGTACTGAAAAGGTACACAGACGGGTGTAAAAAGGTTTCAATACGGACGGGTACTGAAAAGGTACACGGACGGGTGTAAAAAGGTTTCAATACGGACGGGTACTGAAAAGGTACACGGACGGGTGTAAAAAGATTTCAATACGGACGGGTACTGAAAAGGTACACGGACGGGTGTAAAAAGGTTTCAATACGGACGGGTATCGAAAAGGTTGTAAGGCGACTTCTATCGGGGATTAATCTCGCTGGGGAATGGAAGGCAACACGGACGGGTGTCTAGAAAAAATAGTATTGGGTAAAGGTCATGAAAACACGGACGGGTGCCGAAGGAAACACGGATGAGTGTCATCAAAAGGTCAATACAGACGGGTATTGAAACAAAAAAGGTTCAAACACGGACGGGTACCGAAGGAAACACGGATGAGTGTCATCAAAAGGTCAATACAGACGGGTATTGAAACAAAAAAGGTTCAAACACGGACGGGTGCCGAAGGAAACACGGACGAGTGTCATGGTAAAAACCTCGAAGGGATGAACCAAAAGACCACCTGGACGAAAGAGGTGAACAGAAATCATGGGTTCACAATCCTGGCAAAACACTCTGTCGTGGGACTGTCAAATATTGCTTTGAATGACTAAACCCAACACTTGTTGAGTGAAGTCGAATGATATTCTCCTGAAATCTGGCTTTCCTGACGAAGGAAAACTCAAACTTGGCTTATGCTTCAGATGCACATGTTTTAATTTTGCCGTAATGTTCCACACGAAGTGGAAATGCTACGCATTTGGGAGGATGCCATGCAAAAAGATGCTTATGCAGTGCAAAAGACCGCCCCAGCAAAATAAATGCTGAGAACAAAAGGAACTCCACTGAGGACGACAAACTACATTGTCATCAAGCCAAAGAACACTCAGTGAGGAAAACTTCACCCTCCTAAGGAAGATCACAATCACCAATTCTGCCGGAGATGGACGAATCTCTGAGAGAAAACCCACTCTGTTGGGGACGGAAAGATCAACAACTCTGTTGGAGATGGACGAATCTCCGAGAGAAAACCCACTCAGCCAAGGAATATCAAGATCAACAATTCTGCTGGAGAAGGACGAAACTCTGAGAGAATACCCACTCAGCTGGGGAGTATCAAGATCGACAACTCTGCTGGAGAAGGATGAAACTCCGAGATAATACCCACTCAGCTGGGGAATATCAAGATCGACAACTCTGCTGGAGAAGGACAAAACTTCGAGAGAATACCCACTCAGCCGGGGAGGGAGATGAATACTGAAGATGGAAACTCCTCCGCTGGGGATCACCAAATACTTCAGAACTTGGATTTAACGCCTGCCAAAAACGATTGGACTCAAGACCTGCTGGGGATACCATTCACCACCAGACTCTGCTTGGGGATGTCAATGAGCTTAATCTGCTGTTAGGGAAATAACTTTACCCTCACCCTGCTGGGGATTAGATCAAACCGTTGTCGTTGAGACTATACTTTCTGACCAACTGAGGAAAGTATACACCAGGACTCTGTGGGGATAATAACATCTTTGTCCACAAATCTCCTGCTGGAGATACAACAACATCCACCTTAGAGCAATCAACTTCTGAACGCTTGCTGGGGAATAGTAATCCAAACATAACTTTTACTGGGTATACAATCCTCTGTACTCCTGCTGAGGAGGACGATCCTCAATGACTCCGCTTGGGAGAAAAAGTAGTTGTCAACATCCACTCTGCTAGGGGATAAACACACTGTTTCCTGACTAGCTGAGGAAAAAACAACTGCCTCATATCCTGTGGGGAAACACCATCTTTGATCAAAGAAGATGCTTCATCCATCTCTTGCTGGAGAGGCTGCAGAAATGACAATTTCTGACTACCTGCTGAGGAAAGGTGAGCCAAATCACAACTCTGGCTGGGGGTAAACCTCTTATATCCTGCTGAAGGGGACGATCCTTAACGACTCTGTTTGGGGAATTACCTTTTTATACTCTGCTGAGGAAAATGATCCTCGATACTCTGATTGGGGAGAGTAGCAAACTGCTGAGGACGATCAGACTTCAAAGTTGGGGAGCAAAGCTCTACTGGGGAGGTACCAATGAAAATTGGACTTTAAATTACTTGAGATGACTAGATCTGACCGTTGAGGGAGAGAACACTCTGACTCCTCATCGTCTTCGTGACGATATTCTATCGTCTTACCTTGCTGAGAGTGAGGATTCCATCTGTACTGCTAGAGATAAAAAAACCTTCATAGCAGCCCTTTTCGAACATAGGACAATTCTCTGCTTGAGGAAGAATAACAATTCCCACACCTTGCTGGAAAAAGATACCCTCTGGCTCTTTGCTGGAGGGAAAAGACTCCAAAAGTCCCACACTGGGAACAACTCAGTGCTTCAAGTTTCTGCATATTGATTGTCAAGAGCGAAACACAGTTCCTTTAACTCTCCACCTTGCCCCAGACCACAGGGTCTACTTGAAGCAGTCATCTTAAGAGGATTTTACAGAAAACCTGGCGTTCAACAATGCCCCAGGGTTTTCAAACTCTTAGAGATGTATCCGGTCTGGACATAACTGTCTCATACTTCATGATTCATGAAGTAAACCACCTCGAGAGGATTCGTAATGACCTGAAATGTTCTGCCACAGTATTCTGAGCCTTGCAGAGGTGCTATTGATTGACTGTGTTCTGAAGGGAAAAACTTCTCGCGTCCTTGAAGTGACCTGCCCCAGTACAAGCCTTGCAGTACATTTGTCTCTGACCAACTAGTCTTCGAGAGATTTACCGAATCTCGACGTGATTGCCCCAGTTTACACGCTTGTGGAGAGATTTATCGGATCTCGACATAATTGCCCCAGTTCGAAGAAATTTTCTCAACATGAATGCCCCATGGTTGATTGTACTCTGAAAAGACCTCCTCGACTTGAATGCCCCAGCTTGGCTACATTTTGAAGAGATTTCCCGGTGTGATTGTCCCAGATTGGTTACATCTCAACACAAATGGCTGGGAACGCCTTTTTCCCACATAATCTTTCAGCAACATGTCCTCTGGAGTCTCAGGCACCTCAACTTGGTCAGTTTAAGCTTCTCGACTGATGTTCATCGTGTAAGCTTCTTTGATGTCAAACAAATGTATGCAAGCAGAAAATATTTATTCTGAGAATGATTATTCAAATGCAAAACATATGTTAATCTTGAAGTCCTTATTGAAAAAATGTCACACAACCGAGTTACGACACTTATTTTTGAAAGGAAAGCAATACGCACATGCAACACCAACAAAAATCTTATTAGCACAACTCATGGGAGTCAGGAACGCTATCTCGTTGAAGTACGCCTTCAGACTAAACCCTGTTTCAATTAGGACTTTTAAGGGTTGTAGCGTGGCCTGGTTCGCGGTTTGAGAAAAAAAAGATTTATGGCTCAAAGTTTATTGGTACCCACCCACTCTTCATGATATTCTCCAGTCCTATGTTCAACTAATTTGACACAAGCTCTCGTCTCTCAAAAGGTTTCCCGATTTCTAGGGAATCCATGCAACTGCTGATTCGACACCTGACGAGGTTTTAAAACAACAGTCACCCCTTTTGTCTTTTGTGTCTATAGCCACACGACTTTGTTCTTGAGGATTTTTCTTTGTAATCCTTTTGGCTTTTCGCTTTCTCATTCTTTTGCTTTTTGTTCCCTGATTTTTGCCTGGACTGACTCTTTTGAGTTTTCAATTTTGAAGTCCAGCGGGATGCCTTAACTTTTGCCTAGGTCACTTGCTTTCAAGTTTTTCGACTTAGCAGGCTTTTTCTTTTTCTCTTTTTTTTTTCTTTTTCTTTTTGAACAAGTCGTGTGACACCGTTTTTCCTAACTTGTTTGAAAGGGCTATGACTGTTTCACTCTTTGGTTGGTGAGGAGTAACCATTGTGGTTCTACACCTCTTAACCTCTTGATAGTGGAATGGAAGGTAATGGATCCTCAGATGTACACTCCTTCTGAAAGTTGAACACTTGGTCAAACTAACTGACTCCTACCCTGCCCCTGGGTTAAAATTGAGGGTTTTTTGTTTTCAAAAAGAACTCCTACTACTAGGCTCAAAGGGGTTGACAAAGGTCTATCTCCTTATCTCTCTAGTGTTTGTGAATTGGAAACAATGCATGTACATCCTTAATAGGGTTTTATCCAAAAGCGTACCATTAGAAATCTGCGTTCTTATTTCATCATCCTCCCTCCAAGAGTCTAGGCAAGAAAGATAGTGTTGCAGTGCATACAAGCATTTAAAATGAGTGAACACGAATGGAATTCTTCAAGAAAAACATACTCATTGCATTAAAATCAAAACACAAACAAGTTTTTACATGCAGACAATGTTTAAACAAACAAAGGAAAGCTACATATGAAAATACAGTAAACAAACTAATGATTACCATTGTTGAGGAGACTTGACTCCGTCTGGACTTATTGCTTCTGATGACGCTCTTGCAATCTGGTGCTTACTCTGACAAAGATGCTTCAATCCAATGGGGTACCATCTAGCGTGATGACCTTTGAGTCGATCAAGTCTTGCACCTTGTGCTGGAATGCATTACAGTCGTAAATTGTATGCCCAAACGTTCCCGAATGGAACTCACAGCTAGCGTTCATGTCAAAGTCCGGAGGAATAGAGTACGGTACCGGTGTGGTACTCCTCGTTTGAATCAGAGAGTTATTGAGCAGAAGAGCAAACAACTGACTATAAGGGATAGGAATAGGATCAAATATCCTCTTGGGCTTTCTTGGTCTCGGTTGCCTCTGCTGCTGATGATTCTGCTGCTGGTGTTGAGTTGGGTGCCTCACCTGCGCTTGCACTTTCCTTTCCACATTTGGCTGAGGCACAAACAAAGGTTGCTGACGTAGAGCTTCTGCAGTAAAAGGTTGTGGAGAAAGTCCATGACATGAGGTGGATCCTGCAAAGAGGGAAGGAGTCTCCACTTCTGATGAGAACTTGATTGCCCCTGAATCAATGAGTTCTTGGACCTTATGCTTGAACCTTGTACAATTCTCAACATTGTGACCAGGTGCCCCAGAGTGGAAGTCACACCTAGCATTCATATTGGAACCCAAAGAAAACCCTGTCGGAGTTGGTCCTAGAGTGACACGCTCGACTAGTTTGAGCTCGAGCAGATAAGGAAGCAATTGCCCATACGGCATTGGAGGGGGATCAAACTTCTTCCTAGGCCTCTCTAGCCTAGGATCCTCTTGGGGAGCAGGGAGTGATTGCCGAGGAGAAAGCTCAGAAACTTCAAATTGTGAAGGGGATTCACGAGGCAATCCATGATCTAGAGTAAATCCCACAGAGATGGGAGGAGTAAGGATTTCTGTTGCGGATGTGAGCACAGGATTGTTTTCCTTCTTTAACACCTTATTCAAGATTTCCATGACCAGACCCATCTGAGTCCTCATCTGATTGACTTCCTCTCTTAGCAACTTCGGTTCTCGGGACATGACCATCATATCTTCCCCAAATTGCCTCATCTGAATCTTCATTTCAGTCACCTCTGCACGGAGTTGTTCCATGGATATCCTCTGGTTATCACAGGTTGAGTAGAATGCCGATGAATACGTTGGTCGGCAATCCTGTCTGAAGAAAGGAGAACATAAGAAGTCCAGAGAATCCAAGAGAACCTGCAATGCAAAAATGAGATGATTATGCAAATGCAAATGCAAACATGTATGAACATTATCAAGGTGATCTATCCCTTGATTCCAGTTTTAACAACAGAAGAGGACTGAATTCCTGATCATATAAAGAGAATAAGCATCTGTTACAACACAAGTCTGAATAAGCATAAACAAAGGCCCCGACCAACAAGCCTGGCGGTGATCCCGGAAATACAAAGAAAATAGCAGCAAGGAAACTAAGGCATATCATCAAGACTCAGTCGTGCTAGAATTCCCCATTCGTCATTCTTTTTGCACCAATTCTGCACTTCCTTGAGAAGCTTCTTGGTATTAGGATGTTCTGGTCTCTGAATCAACTCCTGAATCAAAAGATCCCTCCTGAATCAAAAGAACCCATAGATGCACATAGCCCGAATAGCTTGGAAAGCAGTCCAATTCCTCTTCTTGACATGTATACAAGCTTGATCCAACAAGAACTTCAATAAGAAGCCCTTAGCTCCTTGTTTCTCCACAATATTACTGCTCAGAACGGATTCACCAATATGAAGAGCAATGGCCATTTCTTTTATCCCAGGACATTCTTCAGAAAAGAATACTATGTCATGCCTGATGGGGATTCCCAAAATAAATGAGAACTCCTCCAACGTTGGAGCCAAGATATAGTATGGGAAAGTGAAGCAACGCAAAGATGGATCATAGAACTGAAGAAGTGTATGAATGGCATCCTTCTCATACTTGGAGATATTGTAGACAAACTTCAGAAGTCTCCATACTTTCCACCGAACTCTGTACGAACTCCAGAACCAGCCATACTAATCAGCTTGTGAATCAACGTCAAGGTCGGGTCTGGGAATGAATAAGCAACAGTCTTCTTTCTCTGGACATTCATGCTAAGGCAACCTCAGAAAACCGGAATCAAGAGTAAGATGCAAGCCCTGAAAAATGTCATACATGTTAGAATGCAAGAAAAATGATATGCACATGCAAACATGGGATCAAGGCATCACTGCTGGATGTGATGTGCTGTTAACTGAACGAGAACCACCACCCAAAAAACCAGAATTCCAGAATACCGAACCACTGAGATAACCAGAAACCCAGATAATCAAACACTGATGAGAAATCCAAAAAACCGGGCAGGTTGAAGGTTTCGGTTTCCTGCAAACCTGCAAACACCCATCCCCTCTCACATGTGGGTTCTAGAAAGGCGAGGATCCTCAATATCCCGGGCTCTCAGGTCGAGAAATGATGATACGTTCACCATTTCTGGTTTGGCATCATCGCCAATCGAGGAGGCCTCAACTAATTCCCCTAAAAAATAAGGTCATCCTATGCGAGTCCCTCAGCATTGGGTCCTCGGATCGAGAATGTGCAATGGGTTTGCCACGGAACGTGGTCTGCCACTGTCACATTTCGGGAGGAGAGGCGCAACTGAGGTATCGGAGAAACGGTCACCAGAGTCGACAACTCTCTAGATCAACACCCTAACATACGCAAGACACACACGTCAGAATGCATTCCAAGATAGCCTTGTCTGGTTGTGAATTTTGTGAACACACAAACGCACCAAGCTGGCACGTAGGTCCCACTACTTTCCACTCTAGTCCTAAGGTGTACTCAAGCCTGGGTATTGGGCTTATCTCTCAGAACAACCCAACCTGCCAAACAGAAACCAGCCAGCACAACACAGGAATATCCAGTGTGACAGTAATAAAATGAAATGCAATGCAGTAAAAGCTGTAAAACAGTAATATACAACATAATAAAGCACAACAAATAAACACCCAACGAAAACAAACAAGCGCTAGGATCGACTCGCTAAAGGGGATGGACCAGCAAGAGGTCAACCAGAGTCCCCAGGAGAGTCGCCAGCTGTCGCTCCCAAAAGATTCGCATCCAACGGTACAAACGCGAGAGTGGCGGAGAAAACACAGAGTCGCCAACAATGTGTATTTATCCCGAGAGAGGGAAAGGAAACACTGCGTAAACCTGAAGAGAAAGGGGGAAAGACATGGTCATCACAACCATTGTCTGGGTTCGGGAATCGGTTATACGAGGGGAAGGTGTTAGCACCCCACGCATCCATCGTACTCGATGGGATCCACGTTTGTTGTCTAAACGGAGGGTGAGTTGTCCTACTATCTATGGCTGAACAAAAGAAAACGGGGATGGGGGTGACTAAGACGGACTCGGTAGGACATATTCAATGCCCTAGGCCTACGTACTCCCTCAGTGCAATGTGAAAGTCAGAGTCAACGTAGTTCGGACGGGAACTGTGGGGGAAGGTTGCTCGCCAAGACAATCGCTGTCTTGTGCCTACATATCCTCAATCGAACGAGAGAGAGGAATCAGAGCTAATGTAGTTCGTGGGTACGACCACGAATGGGTAAGTGTCTTTTACGTGAGCGATGAGCTCTTTTTTGAAAATGAAGTTTGAAACCCAACAATCCCGAAGGATAAAAAAGATTTGAATTTTGTTTGGTGTTTTTTTAGACATAAGTGTTTTTTAAGTTAGTTCATAACTTACATTGCACCAAAGTCTAGGGCACAGGGACGAATACTTAACGAATCGTCCCAAGACAGGATGCCCGCTAAGCACTCTAGAAAGATGAGAGGAAGCCCCTCATTTCTCATTCCCCACGCTTTAGGCTCGTGCGCAATACACTTTATCTTTATTAAGTGTTTTCAAGAAGTTTCGAGATGAGAAGAGAGAAGACCCAAAGGAAACTCTAAAGGGAAACTAAGAGTCCTAATGTTATCATGCATTGATGACCTATGGTTAGTGAGGCTTAGGAGGGACGACTACCTAAAACCTAATGCTAATCCTACTCCAAGCTTAATCAAAAATTAAGTTGGACTAGGTAGCTCTAAGAGAAAAGAATCCAAGACTTAAGGAAGTCTTGAGATTCATGGGATGAGAAAGAGTGAGAGAGAAGAAGGAAGCATCTTAAATGCTAAAGCAAACACAAGTATGAAAGCTTAAAAAAGAAAGGAGAAGTTAGAATGTGGATAACTATCCACGTCCCATTCACTTACCATTAGCCCCTCCATGGTTAGCAAAAAACAAACATAAGCAACAATAAGACAAATGAAACCCAAACAAATCACAACCCAAAGAGAAATGGTTACAAACCAAATGAAACTCATCCAAGTCAGAATTTACACCTTAAGGGTGACCCATAATGTTTACCAAACAAACTCAAGCAAAGAGAATGCAAACAAGTGGCAAAACATACAAGAAAGTCATCAAAGAAGGAGTAGAAGAAGAATGAGTGGATATGCAAGGTGATCATGCAAGAATGCTTCAAATAAAATAAAAGTCAGAATGTGGATGACCTAAACATGTGTCTAAACATGCTATACAAGTGTTACATAAGGCATACAATCAAGTATCCAAGCATTAAGAATCATTAGAAGAAGGAGAAAGAAGCATGTAAGTGAAACATGTGAAAGGATGCAAGATGAAACATGAATAACATATGAAATGAATGCAAAGCTCCAAGGTCAGAAACATACATCAAATGAAGTGAAAAGGAATGATATGGCATGGCCTACACAAACCAAACACAAGCCAAGAAGAGGCATAGATGAGAAGAAGTGAGAAGATAAATCAAAAAGAGGCATGTAAATCAAACATTGAACATGTGCACAAAATATGCAACAACCTCACACCAATGACCTATAATTGCAATCAAATGACCTATAATGATTCAAACATGGTTTATGAAGTCAAAGAAACAATCCCAAATAATGGCACAAGTGCCTTCTCAAACAAGTATTCAAACATGATCAAAGATGTGCATAAAAGAGACTTCAAAATAAGAGCAATCAAACAATTAGCAAATCATCTTCAAAAATTACCAAATTAATTCTCAGGACTCCTTAACCAGGGGCAGACAACATGTCAAAAGCTCATGCAAAAATTCACAAGATAAGTCCTTCAATCAATCATGCAAAGTCACATGGGAATTATGAATCAATATGCAAAAGAGAGGGACCAAAATGCAATATGAAATGAGCTTAAAAATATTAGAAAAATTTTTTTAAGGACCTCAAGATGTTGATGAAACAATGCAAAAAGAATGGGTTCAAAATACTTTGTAGATGATGAGAAATAAAAACAGCAAGTTAAGTGTGCACAATTTAAAAAGAAATTAAAGCAACAATTAATTCAGATGCTAAAAATAAAATAAAAAAGGAAAATAAAATTTGGAAAAATTTTATAAAATGCCAAAGATGATCCATGATTTTTTCATAAATTTTGGATGCATAAAACTATTTTTAAAAATTAAAAATGGAAATGAATCAATTAAATAAAATAAAATGGAAGAAAATAAACCAGGGGTGCAACAAGCAACAAATCCACGTTGGAAAAGCCAAATGGGCTCAATCAGGGGGGTTCAAATAGCAAGCCCAGTCCAATGCCAGGGTCAGCGCGTCCAAACAAATAACCATGGTCTCAGTCAACATAATTGACTCACATAAGCCATTAGATCAATCCCACGCTCCACACTCAGTCAAACAAACCACAACGTAATCATGATGAGAGGTTCAGATCAGCATACACATGATAATTAACATACACACGCGCACACAAAGACTACCTGGAATAAAAAGAAATCACGTGAAAGGCATGTGGTATTTTTAATGCGCTGGCAGGCTAAAGTCCATCAGATCAAATCAACGCTTGATAATTAATCAAAGAAATCACAAGTAATCCAGATCTATGGCTCAGATCTCATGCATATGGTAACTATGATACACAGGCAAACACATGGATTAAATAAACATGTGAGAAACCACACGCAATTTTAATGTGCTGGCTAAATGTGAGCCCTCAGATCCAACCCTTGGACGGTCCAGATTATGTCTTCAACCTCAAAACCCTGGTTCACCTGAAAAATAACCAGACGCCAGAGCCCTAGCTCCGGTCGTCTTCTCCGGCGAACTCAACTTCAAAAATTCCCAGAAATCAGAAACAAGACCACAGCTCTACTCAGAACTCCACAAGGATCTCAAATATGCCATTCAAATCAACAGATCATGCATAGATTAGACAAATCGAAGACAAAAAGTTTGGATCTAAAAACTTTAGATCCACCATACAGCCATGATACACGTCCAAAATCAAATTAAATTACATCAGGACGTTCAGCAACTCACAAAGAACACAATGCACACCAGAAAAACAAATTCTAGGATCATGAATTTCACACCAACCTGAACCTTGTAGAACTTTAAATACGCCAAGAAAACCCTCTAGAAGCTGCAGATCTACTCCTTGGAATCGTGCTAGATCTTAAAGTTTGAAGAAGTTGAATCCAAATCCGATTATGGCCAAAACCTCAGTATGAGCTTCAATCAGTGGTTGATTCTTGCTCAATTCTCTTCACTGATCAAGAATGTGAAGAGAAATCTCAAAGAAACTCCAAGGAAAGTGAGTTTCGAAGAGAGAAAGTGTGAGAGCAAAAATTCAAATCTGAGCAAATGAGAGTGCATGACCTAATTGTGAAGGCATGAGTAAGCTTATATACATCCCATTAGAGCACTGATCACAATTAAAACTTGATTAATCCCTTGGCTAATGAGTTTTGAGTGGTTTTGCAAAAATGCACTTTGTGTTGTACCACTTGATTCACACGTGCATGAGCAATGAAATCAGCATGATTCACTCACATTCCACTTGCTAATCACACCTGAATTGGAATTGGGCTTTGTGGTGGCTTGGTTTGTAAGTTTTAATTCATCTTGCGAATTTGTACAATGTGAAATAAGTGATGAATATGGCACGAAATCTCTTGGTTCAAAGGCCAAAAATGATCCTTATGATGTGTACTTGAATGTGGAAATGTGAATTGAATGATTAGAGGTCATCATACTTCAATTTGAACCAATTTGCAAAAGGTGGAAAAAAGGTACATGTGAAAAACCTTAAAAAGCACCTTGCATTGTTTTGACCATAACTCGAGTTTCACAAATGATATGGAAACCATCTAGTACTTTTTGGAAATGGGAGAGAAAGATCTTCAACTTTCATGTTGGAGGAAAATTCATTTGAAGCTTCCTTGATGGTGAAAAGTCAAGTTGAATGTGGTGGAAAAAATTGCCAAAAATAGAAAGTTCTCATTATAGGTCATTTTCCAAATTTAGTAACTTTTGTACAAACCCTTAATTCTTGATAAATGGTATGAAACTTGTCCCTTGAAGACCATAGGAGGATGTGAGACCTTGAAAACCATGAAGAGAACCTCAAAATTCCATGGTTGAGTTTCTTCTCCACTGTTGACTTTTGCTTACTTCACAAGTAACTGATCCACTGAACATCTTCCACAATGAACCACTAGCCAAGTCTCAATCCATGAACACTTGTGAGCATATGGAATACCATAAGAACATGCTTGAATCCTCAAAGCCCTTCAAGAAGTCCTTTGGGTTAAAAACCCTAATTTGGTCCCTCTGGTTAGGAGGGAAAGATTCACTTGAAACCCTTTGCCATTCTTGACCTTATGATGATATGATGAACCCCTCAAACTACCTTGAGGCTTGAGACTCATTTGAGATGAACCAAGTACTTTGATCCCATGCTAAGAATCAATGCCATGCACAAATGCTAATGCAAGAAATGCAAAGAAACATAAGCCAGTTAGCTAAAAGCAAGAAGGCAAATTTTGGGGTGTTACACAAAACAAGAAAAAAAACTTTTTTCTAAATTAACTGAAACAATAATTGAAAATATCATAGAAGTTGCGTTATAGATTTCAGAAGAAGAAAAACGTACAAGTACACCTTCAAGGTCCCAAAACTAGACGCTCTAAGGAAATTGGCAAGGATGATTACTAATCCCGAGGCTTTTAGAGCTAAGCACAGAGGACTGTTATCTCTTCTGAAGATTAACATGGTTGAAGGGATCGTATCTACATTAATTCAGTTCTATGATCCGGTTTACCACTGCTTCACTTTTCTGAATTATCAGCACACATCGACGCTGGAAGAGTACTCCCACCTGATTGATTTATCTATCACTGATCGAGATCCATTTTCTGGACTGGAAGAAATTCCAAAGGACCAAACCATTGCAAGAGCAATCTCTTTGGATGAGTCAGAAGTCAGGACTCACATGACCACCAAAGGAGGAATCCAAGGTTTACCAGCTAAATTCCTGATGGAGAAAGCTCTATACTTTGCCAGTATTGGAAATATAACTACTTTTGAGGATGTCTTTGTTCTACTCACATATGGGTTATTCCTCTTTCCCAACATTGACAACTTCGTCCACATCAATGTTGTTAAGATATTCCTGATTGGGAATCCAGTCCTAACCTTGCTTGTGGACGATTATTATTCTATACACTTAAGTAATTTGTACACTAGATGGATGATCAAATGTTGTGTACCATTACTCTACAAATGGTTTATTTCCCACTTTCCCAATTCTACTACTTTTTGGGATCACAAGAGTAATCTGCGATGGTCGCAGAAGATTATGTCTCTTACCAATTCAGACATAGATTGGTACAATCGGATTTACGAAGGGATAAAAATCATCAACAGATGTGGAAATTTCCTCAATGTACCCCTCATTGGTACTAAAGGAGGGATCAACTATAATCCAATTCTAGCTCGCCCTCAACTCGGATACCAAAGAAGAATATCCCACATAATGCTCATCTGGAAGGTCTTTTCTTCATGGAAGGAGAAATTGACAGGACACTAAAAAAAGAAATAGTGCACGCCCTGTAACATATTCATAGGAAAGAGAGAGAATCCCTGGGAAGACCAAATTGTTCCTCTGCAGAAACTTACCTCCACTGGGTACAAACTAGAGATATCAAATATAGAATGCCTTACCCTCGTCAAGAAGTTTTTCCCTTAAAGGAATATGTCCTTTATTTCATGTCCGATGCGGAAAAACTCCAGATCGCTCTCAACAAAGTCCAACGTGAGAAGAACTCTTGGAAGAACAAGTACCAGATTCTTAATTTGGAATGTACCAAGATTCAGGAGCTGCTAAAAGAGAAGGATGCTCTGATTGAGATATTAGAGCAGCATGCTATGGAAAGTCAGGAGGAACGAAGAAATTTACTCACTCCTTTCACTTGGCAGAGAGTCATTGACCCGACAACGGCTGAAGGAGCCCAATCAAAGAGAATAAAAGTTCGGGAACCAGTATCTTAGCTCTCCTTAGAGAGAACTCAAGAACCATAGGCCTAATTTCCTTTCTCGCACTATGTAAAATACTGCACTTTTCTTTGTAAAATACTGCAATTTTTCAAGTTCAATAAAAAGGGTCTCCCCTGCTGTATGATATTTGCAATATAATTTTTAAAATTTATTTTGGTAACAAAAAACTAAAAAAATATAACATTATTTGCATATCATTCATCATTCTCACATAACACATCTTTGTGTTTGAGTCTCTCATATGTGTCGCACTCTAGAGAGTCAAACTGTCTCATTCGTACAATACTCGGGCCAATCCACAAAAGAAAATGGACGATCTCGAGGAAGAGAATAGAGAGCTGAGAGAAGAAATCAATGCTCTGAAGGAGAGTTTGGAGAAACTCCACCATGACATGCAATCCCTGGCAGCAGCCCAGGAACAATAGCATCAAAGGACTGTAATTTCAGAGGGTACGTCTACACCAACATTTGAGACGCCTGGCAGTCATCCTCAGTAGAACATGCCTAAAGGTTTCCTTTGGGGTATGACTCATAACTTTATACCTAAAGGATACATCCCACCAGTCGCTGAAGACTCAGAAGTCGTAGAAGGAACAGCCAGACCTGAAGGTTACAAACTTCAGGGAAATGAAGATGCAAGGGTTACAACAGAAACTCCTGAAGGTTACAAACTTCAGGTCACTGAAGCACCAAGATTCACCGTAATAATGACTATACCACAGCCAGTGGTACACACTGTCCCGAAAGAACAGATTCTACAAGCAACTTATGGCGGAAACAAACACGTATACGAAAGGATGAATGAGTTCCAGGAACAGTTCTTGGAAATGCAGAAGGAACTGCATGCCATTCGCGGTCAAGAATTATTCGGAAAAGATGCCGCTAACCTCTGTTTGTTCCCTAATGTAAAGATACCGCACAAATTCAAGGTGCCTGACTTTGAAAAATACAAAGGAAACTTTTTCCCTCAAAGTCATTTGGTGATGTACGCTCGGAAAATGTCTACCCAGACAGACAATCAACAGCTACTAATCCATTACTTCCAAGATAGCTTAACCGGTGCCACACTCAAATGGTACATGGGTTTAAAGCGCACCAAGATCAGTACTTTCAGAGATCTCGGCGAAACCTTCATTCAGCAGTATAAATACAACTTGGACATGGCACCAGATTGGGACCAACTCAGAGCAATGTCACAAAAGGATAAAGAAACCTTCAAAGAATATGCTCAGAGATGGCGTGAAATCGCCGCCCAAATCTGTCCTTCTCTCGAGGAAAAGGAAATGATAAAGATCTTCCTAAAAACATTAAGCCCGTTTTATTACAACCGAATGGTTTCCAGTGCGCCTAGTGACTTCACTGAAATGGTGAACATGGGAGTACGCCTTGAAGAAGTAGTCTGAGAAGGACGACTGGTCAAAGATGCAGAGCCATCTAGCAGTACCAAAAGATACGGTAGTGCTTTCCAAAAGAAGAAAGAGCAAGATATCAGTAATATCTCTCAGGGAAAGCAAAGGCGAAGGTATCAACCGGTAGCCGCGGTAACTCCCACTATCAACCCAACGTCAACTCCGACATATCAACCTCAGGTTGCTCAGAGCCAACCAAGTCAACAACAGTATCAGCAAAGGCCACAACAGCTTCTCTAGCAGGCTCACCCTCAGTACAATAACAACAATCGTATAACATGACCATTGGAGTTCGACCCTATATCGATGTTGTACGCAAAACTATTTCCACTTCTATAGACCAAGGGGCACATTCAAACCAGGACTCCTCTTACAGTACTAGAAACTCCACCTTTTAGGTTCAAAGCTGATAAAACTTTCCCTTACCATCAAGGAGGACCGGGACATAACATTGAGAATTATCTCAGCTTCAAGTTGATGTACAGAAGCTTGTCAGGAACGGGGTTTTATCTTTCAAAGATACTGATACTAATCCAAATGTTCAAACGAACCCATTACCGCAACATGAGAAGACTACGGTGAATTTGATAGAAGAGGAACTTGTCAATAGTTATCAAATTCACAATGTATGCTTATTGGGAACAAATCTGGTGAAAATGCATTGCAAATAGAGCGGGTACGGCCATGTGCCATCTCACTACTAAACCTGACCGAACGGACCGACCTGCTCTGATACCACTATGTAACACCCTAAACCCCAAAACAATTTATTTATAAAGAAATCCACATCAAGGATGTTACTTCATCACAATACTCAAATTAATATCATTCATATATTAAAAACTCAGCGGGAAGAAAAGAAACATTCAATTAATCTGAATAAAAAAATCTGAATAAATCATCTCCCAGAAAGTAATAGGAGTATTACGATTCAATATATAAAATAAAACAAAAGTGCCAAAATCCTAGTGTTACAGTTCATAGCATTTTATTCGACTAAAATGAAAAACAAAATAGTAAATGCAAAGAGTTCCAACTCACGGTACTCACGATCTTATCACTTCTGCTGATCACCTGTATTAAAGTAATGTAGAAACACCAAAGAAAGAGAAAAGATAGGTGACCAAAATGGTACCAATCTTGAACCATGCATTGCCAATAAGGCCACCAAAATAATCTCACCAAAGATTACTAATCACAACAATATAATTATAAACAACTCAAACTGAGCAATTATATATTACTACTCTACAGCTCTAAATCACTAAAATTCTCAAAATATCTCAAAAAGAGTTTATACAATTTTATAACTCAATGAAAATTATAAAGTACTCAAAAGGTCATAATGTCAAAAATTATTCTAACCATTGAAACACCCCTCAAACTCAAAACCAACGATCAAACTAATAAAATAAAATAAAAGTATATCTCATTGCTATGTCAATTTATTTGTCAATTTATCAAACCATCAACATTAGTTGAAATATTTCCACCTATCTTGCAACTCACTTAAGCATCTAAGTTATGCTACTGCAGTTACATCATATAAAAAATATTCATGCAATCAATATAATTTTGTCATGTCTAAATTATGAAACTTTATTATTTTTTCTATAAGCTAAAATTAGATTAGAAAAGAACAAAAACATGAGAGGATATAAATTATGAAACATATATATCGCAATCACGAACAATAATACTCAAAGTGAAAAAAATATTATTTGATACATTGGCAGTTACGAATAAATTGCCATAAACATGGCCAAGGTTTTTTTTTACATTAATCACACAACACCATGATTATATTACTAACTAACACATATAAATCATTGACCTACACTTACCATTTTATTTTTAATTTTAATTAATTTATTTATTTAAAGTAAAATTTAAATAATATTTATAAATTATAATTAAATAGTTACATTTCTACCAACTAATTTATTTTAAAAATAGTTATAAATAAATGTGGTACATGTCGCACAGAGTTTACACACCGGAGTTTTTATGCAAAAAGAGATTTTACAAACAAAGTTACGAATTGGTGTAGCACGCGATTTTTGTCGGTGACGCGACAACCTTATCGCGGAATTTGGATTTTCTCCTCTATGAAGAGGAGGGAGGGGGGTGCTACTTTCTGATTTCTTATTTATCCCGTGAAGCTGGAAGGGAAAGGGAAGCTATCTAAAACTAACCTTGCATGCGAATGCTTAACTGAACAAACGCTTAAAGAGATTGGGGGGTCCGGGGTCAGGTTATACAATGGGGAGTTGTCAATTACCCATCCTATATGTTGTTATCCACAGGATGTTAGCATTAGGTTTCGCTTTGTACTTGATGGTGTTTATCCGTTAATGGGTTGAGAAAGTTTCTTGGGAAAGTATGAGAGAGAGAGTGAATTTTTTGTTGGTGTTCGGGTTTTTTCGATGTTTTTGGTAAGGTGCGGGACCTAAGTTTTGATTGGTATGAAGGTACTGGACCTAGAGTTTTTGTTTAGTATGCTCGCTAAGATTTCGCAATCTTATGCCTACGTATTCCTGTTTAAACAAAACAGAGAAATCAGAGCAATCGTAGTTCCTCCTATTCTAAGGGAGGAAAAAGATATTTTGGTGTCTTGTTCAAAGCCCAAGATTGAAGCTAAAAGGTTGAGTATTTGTGTCTTGTTCAAAGCCCAAGATTGAAGCTAAAAGGTTTGACTGAGAGAGAACTTGTCATCTCTAAAGGGAGACATTTGGTCAGTTTATCACAACTATTGGGAGACTGTTTATAAAGGAGAATTACTTTAACTGGGATATGTGAATCCAGCAATGCCATAATTTCCTTTATGAGGGATTTGTCCTGAAGGAGAAAACTTTAACTCAGTGTAGAGTAATGCCATTTTTCCTTAGGAATTTCTCATACTAAGAGAGGGACAGTGGCATGGATGTAAATAATCCAGAGGTTTGCCACTTATAGTAATTAGATGAAAGAGAGGATTTACCAGGATAAAAGATGGACAACAACTTGCATATTTGAATCAACAAGTGTGCCACTTACAATAGTTATCTGGGATTAGGGTTTGTTTTGAATGTCTGTTTTGATAAGTGATAAACAGAGAAATGACTTCCTACAGAGGGCTTTTGATTCACTCTGAGGGGATGTAGATTTTTGTGTTCCTTGATCAAAGCCCAAGATTGAAGCTAAGAGGTTGATTGACCCTACTAGGGAAGTCCTTATACAAAGCCTAAGAGGAAGATGAAGAGAGACTAACTCTTCGAGAATATCATTATACAAAGCCTAAGAGGAGGCTAAAAAAGTTTGACTTTTCTGGGGAAAATGCTTTGTCTGTCTTGTACAAAGCCCAAGATTGAGGCTAAGAAGGGATTTCGACTCCGCCGGGGAGGGTTTGTATGTGTCTTGTACAAAGCTCAAGATTGAGGTTGAAAAGAAACTGACTCAATGGGAAAGAAATCTTTATTTGTCTTGTACAAAGCCCAAGATTGAGGCTGAAATGAGAATTTACTGACTCGGCTGAGGATATTTTAAGTGTCTTATACAAAGGCCAAGATTGAGGCTGAAACGAGTTTGACTCCCCGGGAGAGTATTATCTGTCTTGTACAAAGCCCAAGATCGAGGCAGAGATAAGTTTGACTCTGCTTAGGAAATTATTTCTTAAATCCTAAAAGTAAGCTGAGAGGAATTGACTCCACTAGGGAAGATATTTGTCCCAAGCTTAAGAGAAGGTTATGAAGATTTATGTCTTGTACAAAGCCCAAGATTTAGGCTAAAAGGGTTTGACTCAACAAGAGAGTGCTTTTATCTGTCCTGTACAAAGCCCAGGATTGTGGCTAAACAAGCTGGATAAATTATTATACAAAGCCTAAGAGGAGGCTGACTTTTGCTAGGGGAAATCATATATCAAGCCTAAGAGGAGGCTGGAAAAGATGGACTCAACAATAGAGTGATTTTATCTGTCTCGTACAAAGCCTGAGATTGAGGCTAAAAGGATTGACTCAACAAGAAAGTGCTGAAAGGTGATTGACTCAACAAGAGAGTGCTGAAAGGTGATTGACTCAACAAGAGAGTCTGAAAAGTTGATTGACTCAACAAGAGAGTCTGAAAAGTTGATTGACTTAACAAGAGAGTCTGAAAAGGTTAGCTCCGTTGGGGAGAATCATTGTACAAAGCCCAAGAGGAGGCTAGCTATGCTGAGGAAAGGTCATTATACAAAGCCTAAGAGGAGGCTATCTTCTACTGGGAATTGTTGAGATCCTGAGGCAGGTCCAAATAGGGAATCAACTCTTGCTAAGGGTTATAGAAGAGTTGAGATATCAGATGCCTTGAGGTTCTGATAGTGCTATACTGATGATAAATTGACCCTGGCTGGGGGATTTTTAGGAGAGAGACTGGGTTTTAGAACCCATGGGCTTTAACTCTGTTGGAGATTGATCTAAAATGATCGGGGTTTCTCCTATGTTTGTAGGGAACTTGAGAATGTCTTTGAGATCCGAGAGGGGATTAGACTGTACAAGTCTACTGGTATTGAATAATTTATCTTTGTATGATGCCCAAGAGGAGGCAGGTGCTTTAAGGGATGAGAATCAACCTTAAATGGTTTGATGTGTTGACACTGGAAAGACTGCTCTATCGTAGGATGACTATGTTCTGTCCTATACCTTTAAGAGGTCTTCAGGGTCCTTGTATTAAGCCCAAGAAAAGACATGAGAAATTCTAAGAAGCTGGAGGGTCCTTGTACAAAGCCCAAGAGGAGGCGGGGATGCCTTTAGGAAGCCTGTGGGTCCAAACTTAAGAATAGTTCAAGAAAAGTTTCACCGGGAATAATCTTTTCTTTAGTGAACAGTTCTAGGGTTTGAAGAAATTCAAGAGAAGTTTCACCAGGAATTAATCCTCTCTGGGGAAACTGAATTTCTTTGACACATTCTAATAGTGACAGTCTGAGAAAAGGTTCACCGAGAATACTGCCTTTCTCTTTGTTCCATATTGTTTAATCCCAAGAGAAGGCAAGACTGTATCTGGAAATCCTATGGGGATCTAGTTTTGACTGTATTTAAAGAGTGACCAACTGGCTTTACCTAGTTCTAGACCTAGTTGTCGGGGAAAACTCTAACTAACTATGCTAGTATATATACAGTTGATATATGACAAGTATTTAAAAGGGTATGAAAGAAGGACTTACAGGTGCGCAGCTTCCCACAATACAGTTATATATAGGAAAGCAAGTAAATGAAAGCTGATAAAACTTACAGGTGAGCAAGCTTCTATGCTGTATTGTTAGTTGTTCAAATAAATTAAAGAAAGTTTTGATAACAACTGTATATTTGAATCTAAATCAAAAGAGAAGTTGTTTTTTGAAAATATTGTTGGGGCTTATACTCAAAGAGAGGCCCAAGGTTTAACAGTGATCGGACCGTTATTTTGAAGATCGTATCGGGATTTATACAACGAAAGAGGCCCAAAATGGTTTATTTACAAAAGGGTTGGGTCTTACAACTCAAGGAGAGGCCCAGATCTTTTGACAAAGAAAGATGGGACTTACAACACGAGGGGAGGCCCAGATGATTTAATTTTGAACTAGCGATCTGTAACACCTCAAAATTTGCCCTCTTGTTTCTAACCTAACTGGCTTATGCTTCCTTTCATCTGCATTATCATTCCTGCATTTTGTATTTTTCTTTTGAGCATGGGATCAAGGTATTCTTTCAGTAGCTCACGGCGTCATCAGATCCAGTACGATTGTTAACAGTGTTTAGAGTCAAGCAGATAGCTTTCCAAGTCTTTTTGAGCATTTATTTTGCTCATTAAGTGATTGGATGATCAGAAACTCTGGCAGTCAATTTTTAATCAGTTATTCAGCACTAGACAGTTGGTATCAGCAGTTTAATCCGAATGCGAAAAACATTTTTCAGCATATTTCAAGTGTATTCCAGTGGTAATATCAGTCGGCAAGTTTCAGAGGTCTATCATGGTCCAGAACAGGTGGAACCGGGCGAATATCCAAGTTTCCCTCCTTTTGGTGCCAATTTTGAATTTTTGAATGGAGTAATCGATTACTCAAAGTGAGTAACCGATTACTCTGGGTGAAATTGCAAAAATGTGGAATTTTCAGCACTGCAGAATTTTAGAATATTTTGTAGTCATGTGCTTGGCTTGTGCATGTGTGGGAAGGATCTAGAATTGATCTTTTTACATCATTTTCCACCCAAATTCAAATTCTCTCCATCATTTTTTCCACTCTAATTCCTCACCTCATTTCCTAATTCTCATTTCATCCCAATTTCCACTCACTTAACCTCACTCCAAACCACATTTGAATCCCTAACCTAGCTTCTATTTAAATCAATTCATTCCAAACCTCACCAACCTAGATCATTTTCACTCTCCAATTTTTAAGAATTTCTCTTAATTCTCTCTCACTTTTCCACTTTTCATCTTCATCTTCAACCTCTCACCAAAGCTCCATATCCATAGATTCACAAATTCTTCATTGGAATTTGTGAATTCTTGAGCTAAACCTCCATCACATCATCATTCTTGGTTCAATTCTGATATAGCTACTGGTTTGGATCTTGGAATCACTTTTGGGAGCAGCTTTTGATTATTTGGAGTGTTCTTGCTTGGATCTTGAAATTTCTTGCTAGGATCTTGAAGATTATTGTATAGATCTCTGGTTTTCTTGTTTGGATTCACCAATTTTCGTGCTCAACAATCACCAAGGCAAATCTCAACCTTGTAGGTTGGGTTTCCTTAGATCTATGTTTGATTTAGCTTAATTTCAACTTATGCAATGTAGATCTTTGGTTTGTGATGTGATTTGATCCACTTGCTTGATTTTGATTTGTAATCTTGTTGTTTGATTGATGAAACTGGTGTTTGATTACTGATATTTGATGTGAATTTCGTGATTAATTGATTGTATGATCATTTGGATGTTTGTACAAGTGTTTGGATGCTGAAAAGTGCTTTTCAAAGATGATTTTCTGCCTCTGTTTCAGTGGTAATCGATTACCCTAACAGAGTAATCGATTACTCTACCTAATTTTCACGTTTTTGGTCAAATTTCAACTGAGTAACCGATTACTCAAAGTGAGTAATCGATTACCACTGCTGCAGAGTGATATTTTCTTGCATTTTCTTGGTTGTTTGAGATCCGATGCATGCCTAAACTTCATGAATTATTATGTCATTGATTTGTAGACTATTCTTGAGCTGTTGCACCTCACACTATTGCATGAACACGACTTTTCGACACGCGATTCTTGGTTTTCATTATTGAATGTTCATGCTTGTGTGGTTGATTTCTTGATGCTATGAACACCATACACACACTTCTTTGAGCATGTTGATTGTGATTAAATGCTTATGTTGCTGGAATTGTGTTATGCATGCCTAATTGTTTCCATTCCTTGAGATGCATGTTTGTTCCGCTTTGTTCATATGCTTGATGTTGTGCATCCATTCATGATGTGGTGCATTCTTTCATGGTGTTTTCAAGTGTTATTTTCCATGATATACGATGTGTTTGTAATCATAATGCATGATGTTTAATGCGTGTTTGCTTTGCCATGCTTGATTCGTATTCAAATGTATTGCATGTTGCCTGTTTCCACAGCTATCTAAGTGTATGTGTACTGTTGTATGTGCTGCTGGTTGACATTTTACACCCTTTCTTGTGCTGAATTGTATGCTGTTGTATGCTGCCTTGCTTGTGTGCTGTCTTTTACCGCTGTTTTGGTGCAGGGACGTTGTGGTAGCTGCTGTTTTTATTTAGTCGCTTCTTTTCCTCTTTCGTCTCTTTCACTTTTTTCTCCCCTTGGATCTCAAGACTTGTTTAAGTCTTGAATTCTTTTCCCCTTAGAGCTACCTAGTCCAACTTAATTTTCGATTAAGCTTGGAGTAGGATTAGCATTAGGTCTTAGGTAGTTGTTTCTCGCCTAAACTTCACTAACCATAGGACCACCCTTTTGCATGACAACACTAGGATAGTGATTCCCTTAGAGTCACCCTTCTTCCTTGTGTTTTCTCTTCTCATCTCCTAACTCTTCTAAAACACTTAATAAATATAACGAATATTACGCTCGAGCCTTAAGTGTAGGAAATGAAGAACGAGGGGTCTCCCCTCCTCTTCTAGAGTGTTTAGCATACGTCCCATTTGGGGGCGACCATGCGATTCACGCGTTCCCGCATGGTAGACTTTGGTGCAATGTGAGTTACGAGCTAACTTCAATCCACTTCTGTCTTAAAAACACAAAAGCAAACTCAAATCTTTTTATCCTTCGGGATCGTTAAGTTTAACTCATTTTCAGAAAAGGGCACGTTACTTCCGTCTCGTCGCAAACAGGCAACGACCCTAACTGTAGGACGCGAATCTGGCATCGCTCATAAAAAACACTAACCGACCTCGTTAGGTAGATCTACGACTGCTCTGATTTCCTCTTTCTCGTCCGATTGAGGATACGTAGGCACAAGACGGCGATGTCTTGGCGAGCAACCTCCCCCCTAGTTCGTGTCCGAACTACGTTGACTCTGACTTTCCCATTGCACGAGGGAGTACGTAGGCATGGGACGAGCGATGTCCTATCGAGTCACTTCTTTTTCTTTTCTTCTTCGTTTCTTCGTTCCTTTCCGTTCCCGTTTCTTTTCCTCTCCAGTAGCAGTGGAGCTCCAGACGACGACACCCTTTGATCGAGACAACAAGCGTGGATCCCATCGAGTACGATGGACGTGTGGGGTTCTAACACCTTCCCTTCGCGTAACCGACTCCCTTACCCGTTTCTCTTGGTCGCGAGACCATGTTCTTTCCTCTTCCTTCAGGTTTACGCAGTGTTTCCTTTCCCTCTCTTGGGATAAATACACATTGCTGGCGACTCTGTTTTCCGCGGCACTTTCGCGTTTGTACCATGGATGCAAATCCTCGGGAGCGACAGCTGGCGACTCTGCTGGGGAAAATAACAACCTCTGGCTGGTCCATCCCCTCTTGCGAGTCGATCCTAGCGCTTGTTTGTTTTATTTCATTGGGTGTTTATCTGTTGTTCTTTATTTTGTTGTATATTACTGTTTTACTATATTTACTGCATTTATAGCAGTGCACTTCATTATTGCTGTACTGTTCTGCTGCTGGATTTTCTGTTTGTAGGGTGGGTTGGATTCATGAGAGAAAAGCCCAATACCCAGGCTTGAGCATACACCTATGATTAGCGTGGAAAGTAGTGTGACTTGTTTGGCATTTGGCCAGACTTAGTATACACGAAAACTCCACATCCAGACGAGGTTTTCTTGGTAATATTATATCCTGTGCATTTGGGGAAGACAATGGAATATAACCGGGAAAACTGTCGACTCTGGCGACCATCTCCCGAGGACTCAGCAACACCTCTCCTCCCAGCATGTGATAATGGCAATCCAGAAATGGCAAACCCGTTACACTTGTCGATCCGAGGACCCAATGCTGAGAACTCATTATAGGATGACCCTTATTTTTGGGGGAATCAGTGGACGACCTCTTTGTTTGGCGATAGTATTGTACCCCGAGGGATGAATGTACTATTGCTTCTCAAATCGAGAATCCGAGACTGAGGATCCCGTCTTCTAGAACCCACATGTGAGAGGGGATGGGTGTTTGCAGGTCTGCAGGTAACCTAAACCTTCAACCTACCCGGTTTTCTGGATTTCTCATCGGTGTACTGTTATTATCCTAATTTTCTGGAAGTTTGAATGGGCTGTTATTCTGGACTTCTGGTTTTCTGATATTTGGGGTTTTATTCAGTCAGCAGAACAACAGTAGTTTTGAGCATCATGGATACCTTGATCCCATGTTTGCATTTGCATCATCATTTTGCATTCTAACATGTTTTTTCATTTGTAGGGTTGCATCCTAACTTTGATTCCGGTTGTCCGAAGACTATCCATGATGAATACTAGTACTGAAGAAAGGAAGAATATCATCCCGTACAAGTTCCCGGAGCTTCATCTAGATGTTGTTCACAAGATCTCGGCTATGGCAAAACTTGGGGTATTGGCAGACTTTAGAGGAGAATATGGGAGGATTCTGAGTTTCGCCCGAGATGTTACCAACTATGAGTTCAGGGCTCTGCACACCCTGATGCAGTTCTATGATCCTCACCTGCGGTGTTTTCTGTTTGCGGATTATCTTTTAGCTCCGACATTGGAAGAGTATGCTCTCATTTTGGATGTTTCTGTCAAAGAAGAAGTGCCCTTCTATCCTTCTAAGGAGTTTCCCGATCTGGAAAAGGCTGTTGCTGCGTTACGCTTGGATCAGTCTTTGCTGAAGAAGAATGTTGCGAGTAAAGGAGGTTATAAAGGCTTTAACACGAAGTTTTTGATCGAGCAGGCTGCTATTTATTCTAAGGCTAAGTGTTGGTCGGTGTTCAATGCAATTCTGGCTATGTGTGTTTATGGGGAACGACATTGTTCCCTAATGTGAAGGATTTTGTAGACGTGCACGTTGTCCGGATATTCACCACGAAGGATCTGATACCTACCTTGCTTGGGGATCTGTACTATTCAATGCACTGTAAGAATGAGAAGAGGAGAGGAGGACCTCTTTACTTTTGTGCTCCAGTACTCTACAAGTGGTTTGCCAATCGCCTTCCCAAATCTGGGGCATTCGAAGACACTAAAGAAACATTGGATTGGTCAAGGAGATTGATGGGATTAAGGGCTGACAACTTGATTTGGATCAATCGTGATTTGCTGGGCCAAGAGATCCTGATTAGTTGCGGAGGTTACCCAAACGTACCTTTAATAGGAAGAAAAGGGGGAATTAGTTATAACCCTATTCTTGCTATTAGGCAATCTGGGTATGCTTTGAAGGAGCCGCCAAAGGACCAAGATGTTCAAGAGTCTCTATATGTGAGTGGAGAAGCCAATCTGGAAGTGTTAAAGGAAGCTTCAAATACTTAGAGAGACCGCCACAAGAAAGGAAATACTTCTTTTGGAAAGTGTAACAACAAAGCCTTCCCTGCATACGAGGACTGGATTCAGAGGAGAGTAGAGAGTGTACTTCTACCGTTCTGCAGAGAACCTCCATCTTACTCCCTGCTGATTGAATCTCCGACCACAATTGAGATAGAGAAGTATAACAAACTGTGGGTTGAAAAGGAGAGGCTTCGAGAGGAGAATGGTGAGCTGCAAAGAGAAATTTACCAGTTGAAACACGAGCGAGGTGAAGCTGTTCACGCCGCCAAGTTGAAAACGGAATTGCTCGCTAAGAAAGAAAAGGAGCTGGCTGAAGAGGTCATAGCCAGACAAAAAGGTAGGACAAGGTCTAAAAGGTGTTAGCAGGATTCTCAAATCCAAGAAGGAAGATCTAGCCAAAGCTTGGTCAAAGATTCATAAGTTCAACGCTTACCGAGATACTGCAATCACAGCCAACAAGCTGAAAGAAGATAAGTTCCTGGATCAGGTCGAGAGTTTGAAGACAAAGCTCAAGAAGAAAGACGAGGAGATCTTATCAGGGACGTTCCAGAGACACGCAGTCGAGGAGCGACTGAATGAGGCCATAGCGACCATAGCAGAGCTGAAAATATGAGCTGAGGTGAAGAGGCCTAGGAGTGAAGGCTCTAGCTCAGGCAGTGGGTGACACTCTGTAGTTTGTTTTTCTTTGTATCTCAGGTCACCACCAGAATTGTTGGCTGGGATCTGTGCTTCTTTTGTTTTCAGACTTATTATTGTTATTTTGGGTTGTAATCTCTGACGGTGATTTTTCTCTGATTTATATATGAGCAGCAGTTTCATCCTATCTCGTTTTTAAACTGGAATCAAGGGTTGGATCGCCCTGCAAATATTCAAACATGTTCATTTGCATTTGCATTTGCATAATCATAATCATCTTTTTTGCATCGCAGGTGCTCGTTCCGGTTTATTCTAACCTTTATTTGGTTGTAGGCAGGATTGATAACCCGCTGATTCACCGGTTTTCTACTAGATCAAATCAGAAGAGAATTATGGAGAAGATGCAAGCTGACATGGCTGCCATGCAGGCCCGTATAGACCAATTCATGGAGCTGATGCAGGGTGTTGCCCAAGGGCAAGAGTAGTTGAGGACCTTGGTCCAACCCTTAGTGGCGAGGGTGGATGAAGACGGGGTTCTTCATGGCGGAGTTCATAATGGTGTTGCTGGTAACGGTGCTCAGGGAGGCCCTGTGGGCGTGGAGATCCCTATTCCTGGTGTTGTGATCCCTCCGGGCAGAGGAGAGCAGCTTGTGATTCCTTCTGTTGTGGGAGGAGGAAGTGTTTGTGCTGTTCATGGTCGTCGTTTCGAAGACCAACAAGATGACGTTTTCTCTCTGCCAGGCGGGGATGTTGGTCCTCGGGATGACAATGATCAGAGGTTCAGACTCATTGAAGAAAAACTAAGGGGAGTGGTGAATCAGAATTCGGTAGGAATAGATCTGGAGGATTTAGGGCTGGTTACTGGAGTTGTAATTCCACACAAATTTCAGGTGCCCACTTTTGCAAAATACAATGGTACCACCTGTCCCAAGACGCATGTCAGGGCATACGTGTGACGCCCCCAATCTATACCCCCAAGCTATTAAGGCAGTAAATAAAAATTCAAAATTTCATCAGAGTATATTTAAAAACATGGCATAGACAGGGAGAATCACATTATAATGAAACAAAACATACATACATACCTGCTCATAAAGATATGCAACAGTGGGGTAGCATACATACAGAGGAAACTCAGTTCCTTACACCCACATTTCAAAGTTTTTAGAATAAATGCGGAAAATCTAAAAATTGAATATCATATAAAAAGTTGGTCATATTTCAGGTTATACATACACAAGCAAAAGATGTATATGCACAACAACCACAAACGGCCACCCTAGCTACCCGGTGTCACATATCAGAGCCGACCAACAAAAAGGGTGAAGACACAAAGCTTCATAAAAAGACCTCCAGCAACTCAAATCTGCAATGCCTCATAGAGCATTATAAAACGAGCAGAAGGGTGAGAAAAACAACCATAATATAAATGCATATAATTATATATATCAACATAAAAATACACATATCAAATTTTCTCACCACAATTATCACATGCCTACACATAAAGCATATACAGATTATATTCACATAAACCCATATTCACACATCATGCATATGTTTATACACACAAAACATATCATTCATAATTCAAGGCATGTAACACGAATGTACATCAATTCACAAATGCATATCACAACGTCTCGCACATAATCAACCAAATCATGATTTTCCACATATAACCAATGCAACCATAATTCATGCAGATGCAAAGAGACCGACACAACGATTCTCTATGCAAATGCATATGCGGTACCAACTCCAAGATTCATATCTCAATACTAGTTCCCTCAGGAACTCTGCAGAACCATCGCTCGTTACATCACTGTAACTCCCCGTCGGGCATACGATGTTCAACCGTCGCTTTAGGTCCGCAGGCTATTCATACCTTTCATATTTTCGAGGCACACGACGTTTATGGATCGCTTTAAGTCCTCAGGCTTTTCTCACCTCATATTTTTGAGGCACACGATCGTCTATAATCATCGCTTTAGGTCCTCAAGCTATTCATACCTTTCATATTTTCGAGGCACACGATGTTATAGCTGATTCCCCAACGGAACCACCGTCACACAGGACGCAATGACAATGCATATCATGATGCTTGACACACAAGAACTCATGACAACCATGCATCTTCACACATATATGCAGTCACAAACATGCATCTATAACCAAATACTACACATTGCATTTATTTGCCTTTCGGCCACAATTCATCACCACAATATGTCATTACATGCATTCACATTATATAACGTCATACAAGTCATACGATATCCATATCAAAAGCACATAGCATAATACACATCATTTACACACCATTAAAACGGTAAAAGTCGACAAAACGACACTATTCACATTTCCCGACATAATTTAATCGGCTAACAATCTCAAAATTATCATCATAAGAAAGTACATTTTATAAGCTTTCCAACGATATAAATATCACTTAAATCGGAAATACGGTTCGAAAGATATGAATTTCTTAAACGAAAAGAAAATTAAACAAAAACTCCCAACCGCCCGGCGAAGTATGCCCACCGCCCGGCGAAACACGCTTCGCCTCTGGTTCGCCCGGCGAAGCACAGGCAACGCCAATTCCCCAAAATGACTCAAAGAGGCAGAAACTTGGAACCTCTGCGCCTCTCGAAACTGCCCGGCGAAAGCACGCATCGCCCGGCGAAACGATCCCACCGCCCGACGCTTCACACCAGAAGCAGAATTTCTGCTTCGTTTTACACTGTTCCATATCCCAAAAATTCCATTTTTCATCTCCAAATCACTTCCATCAGCAAAACAATTAATAGCAATAGTTCATACACATATAGAGATCATATAACATAAATTATATCGACTTCCGTCCGTGAAAACATCGATTTCTACTCATTTTATCATTTTCGACCTAAAACTCACATATAACTCAAAACTCTACCAAACATAATTTTTCAACTGCAACAATCATACATAATCACACGCATGTATAGAATAATCGAGTTTCAAACCCTTACCCGGACTCCAAACGATCTAGCTCTTGTTCTTGAAGATTTCCTCTCTTTTCTTCTCTTTTTCCCCTCTTCCTCTTTCTTTCTCTTCTTTTTCTTTCTATCTCTCCTTTTTCTCTTTCTCTCCTATTTCCTTTCTTTTATTTTCTTTTTCTCTCATTTCTATTTTTACCACATAATTCTATTTCTCTCCCAATTCTCTTATTTTCTATGTCTACACAATATTTCCTCTACAAATTACTTCTTTAATTTTCTCTAACCCATTAATAGTTATAAAATGACCAAAATGCCCTTAAGCCCAAAATTCCCGAAAACGCGATAAAATATAATAACAATGCAAAACAACATATTATCACACCAAAGTCATAAGTAAAAATAATATAATACTCAAAATAATTATATCGACTCAATTTAATAAAATGATCAAAACTGGGGCGTTACAACTCTCCCCCACTTGGAAATTTTCGTCTTCGAAAATAAATCCAAACCCAACAACTCCAACCACGGCCCTCGCAACCAACTAACAAACCAATATGCCAACAAAAGGCACACCACGAATAACACAACAGACAAACCAACTTGCTAACAGCAGATACAACAACGACACGACAACGACGACAACAAAAACAACAAGCTGCCAGCCCATACAATGCACTTGACAACCGACTCACTACCTAAAGAAAACCGCGATACCAACACACAGGTTCACTCTAGAACCTAAACACAACTAGATCGTTACCATCACCGCAGGTAACCCACCTCTAATTCCTCACACAGGAATTAGCTACTCGCACTCGAACCAACACAATGGAAACGAGGCAACAACACGAACAAGAATACAACGTTCCACGACACGGCAAGGCCCCAACCACATCAACAAAACAAGAATACCAACCTCCTTGTCACACAACCTTATCCAAACAATGCTACGATTCACCAATCAAACATATAACCAAAACATCCGTCTACTTAGTAGCCCATGAATACCATTCAAACCTTTCACCTAACACTTCCATTCTGAAACATCCATTGGTCTCACCATTCCTACAGATTTCCAATGTTCCACCTAAAAACTCTTACAAGTCACACACGCATATACGAAATGTGCCACATCACGCTCCCGCTGCGCACTCTGATGACTTGTAACCATCAAAACTACCAATCTCACGTCCAAAGTCTAACTCTTTCGCATACTCACCAAACCACTGTTCACTTTTAATATCCCAGCCTCACATTCTTTTGTGTTATCTCCCACACCAGACACAAGCCTCTGAACTGCTCAAACAACTCTAATCCTCGGAACATTAAAAATAGACATACATAGAAACTTTCGACTTAACTCCTCAGTCACCACAATAACTTTTCCCCAAGGATAATTCAAGCCAAATTCGTAACTCATCACGAATTCTAACCATTCTCGTTGTCTCTATACCTTCTGACCAAACCCGCATTCGATATTCTTGTAATTACCACACGCTTCGAATCTAGAATCATAAAGATAATACTTCCTATAATCCAACATAACACAGCTACAACCAATTCCACAATAGTACTGATCCTTCCACGATTCCTCAAATGTCGAAGAACATAAACCACAACTTAAACAAACCACCACTCTTATCAAACATTCCAACAATTGTAATTCTGGTCAAACTCAACCAACCCATTCTAGTTACCTGATCCTGAAAATGAACACTTATTCTCAATCGTAACCCTATACCATTGTCCGTACTCCATACACAATTCCTGCTCTTGACAATCCAAATTCCATCCTATTGCAACAACCACCCAAAAAGGAACTCTCAAATATTACATCCACCCCCAAGGGTTTCCTCAAGATTTCTGCAATCTCAATACCATCAAAGAATTTCAAATCGTTTGCAATTCATCACAATTCAAAACTCAAGCTATGCAAAACACAACTGCAAGTTCCCATACTACTCACTGGTTAACATGCATCCTCCTACTATCATCTTATTCCTTACCAACCCTTAGTAATACCCAATCATTATCCCTCAGAGACATTCCAACTTAATCCACATACTCAAACCTCTAATCTGTCTCATCTTCTGATATAAGAATTCTCATTAACTCACCAAAACAATCTATAACCAACTCCTTACCTTTCAAGTAATCCATTCCGCACCACTATCAAAGCCGGAAAGACACGTCCATTCCATCCAACATAATTCCCGTCTGCTATCAACAAGAGATTAAGGGAGATCAGTTCCTCAATTTGTCAATAGACAGTCGACAACCATGATGAGGCATAAACCGTCTCCACCAAATGATAATAGCATGCCTTACATCCTATACACAAAACTACCTAAGGCACAATTCCTTAGTTGACATAATCCTTACCTCTGCACCCCTTCTTGAACCAGAAACCAAACTTATAATCTTGCAATTTACAACACACTGAGCCAGCGCTCTACACCTGAAACAACACGGAGAAGTACCAGCTTCTCCCCCACTTATCTCATTCTAATCCTTTCAACTGTAAACACACTAAATCCATTACAAATCCTTTACCATAAACATTCAAAGAACAATTAGACAAACCCCAAGAGTAATTACCGACCCCTAGACAAAAATATCGATAACCATCACACCACCCCAAGAAGACAACACAATTCAAATGCTTCGCGCACTCATACGAAATAAATGAATGAGTCGCTCCAATATCAATAATAGCAAATAAAGACGTACTATTAATAAAACAAGTACCTTGAGTCAGACGATCCGCACTAGTAGTCTCATCCCCTGCCAATGCAACAACCTTCCTACCAGTCTGAGCTCCCTTCGGTTCCGTACACCTCGTACTGATATGACCTGTTCCACCGCAGTTGAAACACTTCACATTAATTCTTTTACAATCCGCTGCGACATGTCCCGAACCTCCACAATTAGAACATTTCAGTTTATTCCTCCTACAATCCAACTTACGATGTCCTACTTCCCCACACTTGTGACACTTAATGTAACACCTCGGAGGACTAGACATTCCTCCCCCACTACGAGACTGTTGTTTCCCTTTCCTGTCATTCACATTCTCATAGGGAGTAGCACGCACCTTACGATCCTCTTCGTAAATCCTACAATTGTCCACCAATTCAGAAAACCTTCTAATCCTCTGATAACCGATTGCCCTTTTAATCTCCGGACGCAATCCGTTCTCGTACTTCACGCACTTAGAAAATTCAGCAGTCGCTTCCGGATAATGAGGATAGAACTGCACAAGTTCCACAAACCTTGCAGTGTAATCAACCACAGACATATTGCCTTGTTTCAACTCCAAGAACTCAATCTCTTTCTTTTCCTTCACACCCTCAGGATAATACTTCCTCCGAAACTCTCGGCTAAATAAATCCCAAGTAACTTCTTCATCATCCACTCCCAACACTTGGCGTAAACTAACCCACCAATCAGTTGCTTCTTCCTCCAGCATGTGAGTACCCAGTCTCACCTTATCCTCTTCAGCACAATCCATCACATGGAAGATTCTTTCAACCTCCTCAATCCAAAATTGTGCACCATCAGGATCATATCTTCCCTTGAAGATAAGCGGTTCGTTCATCCCAAACTCATTATTACCCGCAACATTCGATACACCCTGCACAGCCCGAGCCATATTCTGTTCATTTCCAATAACAGCAACTATGGTTGAACAAACAGCTCGCCGAACCACAAAGACCAACAAGGACTGACACAACTGACACGGACTGGCTCTGATACCACTTAATGTGACGCCCCCAATCTATACCCCCAAGCTATTAAGGCAGTAAATAAAAATTCAAAATTTCATCAGAGTATATTTAAAAACATGGCATAGACAGGGAGAATCACATTATAATGAAACAAAACATACATACATACCTGCTCATAAAGATATGCAACAGTGGGGTAGCATACATACAGAGGAAACTCAGTTCCTTACACCCACATTTCAAAGTTTTTAGAATAAAAGCGGAAAATCTAAAAACTGAATATCATATAAAAAGTTGGTCATATTTCAGGTTATACATACACAAGCAAAAGATGTATATGCACAACAACCACAAACGGCCACCCTAGCTACCCGGTGTCACATATCAGAGTCGACCAACAAAAAGGGTGAAGACACAAAGCTTCACAAAAAGACCTCCAGCAACTCAAATCTGCAATGCCTCATAGAGCATTATAAAACGAGCAGAAGGGTGAGAAAAACAACCATAATATAAATGCATATAATTATATATATCAACATAAAAATACACATATCAAATTTTCTCACCACAATTATCACATGCCTACACATAAAGCATATACAGATTATATTCACATAAACCCATATTCACACATCATGCATATGTTTATACACACAAAACATATCATTCATAATTCAAGGCATTTAACACGAATGTACATCAATTCACAAATGCATATCACAACGTCTCGCACATAATAAACCAAATCATGATTTTCCACATATAACCAATGCAACCATAATTCATGCAGATGCAAAGAGACCGACACAACGACTCTCTATGCAAATGCATATGCGGTACCGACTCCAAGATTCATATCTCAATACTAGTTCCCTCAGGAACTCTGCAGAACCATCGCTCGTTACATCACTGTAACTCCCCGTCGGGCATACGATGTTCAACCGTCGCTTTAGGTCCTCAGGCTATTCATACCTTTCATATTTTCGAGGCACACGACGTTTATGGATCGCTTTAAGTCCTCAGGCTTTTCTCACCTCATATTTTCGAGGCACACGATCGTCTATAATCATCGCTTTAGGTCCTCAGGCTATTCATACCTTTCATATTTTCGAGGCACACGATGTTATAGCTGATTCCCCAACGGAACCACCGTCACACAGGACGCAATGACAATGCATATCATGATGCTTGACACACAAGAACTCATGACAACCATGCATCTTCACACATATATGCAGTCACAAACATGCATCTATAACCAAATACTACACATTGCATTTATTTGCCTTTCGGCCACAATTCATCACCACAACATGTCATTACATGCATTCACATTATATAACGTCATACAAGTCATACGATATCCATATCAAAAGCACATAGCATAATACACATCATTTACACACCATTAAAACGGCAAAAGTCGACAAAACGACACTATTCACATTTCCCAACATAATTTAATCGGCTAACAATCTCAAAATTATCATCATAAGAAAGTACATTTTATAAGCTTTCCAACCATATAAATATCACTTAAATCGGAAATACGGTTCGAAAGATATGAATTTCTTAAACGAAAAGAAAATTAAACAAAAACTCCCAACCGCCCGGCGAAGCATGCCCACCGCCCGGAGAAACACGCTTCGCCTCTGCTTCGCCCGACGAAGCACAGGCGACGCCAATTCCCCAAAATGACTCAAAGAGGCAGAAACTTGGAACCTCTGCGCCTCTCGAAACCGCCCGGCGAAAGCACGCATCGCCCGGCGAAACGATCCCACCGCCCGGCACTTCACACCAGAAGCAGAATTTTTGCTTCGTTTTACACTGTTCCATATCCCAAAAATTCCATTTTTCATCTCCAAATCACTTCCATCAGCAAAACAATTAATAGCAATAGTTCATACACATATAGAGATCATATAACACAAATTATATCGACTTCCGTCTGTGAAAACATCGATTTCTACTCATTTTATCATTTTCGACCTAAAACTCACATATAACTCAAAACTCTACCAAACATAATTTTTCAACCGCAACAATCATACATAATCACACACATGTATAGAATAATCGAGTTTCAAACCCTTACCCGGACTCCAAACGATCTAGCTCTTGTTCTTGAAGATTTCCTCTCTTTTCTTCTCTTTTTCCCCTCTTCCTCTTTCTTTCTCTTCTTTTTCTTTCTATCTCTCCTTTTTCTCTTTCTCTCCTTTTTCCTTTCTTTTATTTTCTTTTTCTCTCATTTCTATTTTTACCACATAATTCTATTTCTCTCCCAAATCTCTTATTTTCTATGTCTACACAATATTTCCTCTACAAATTACTTCTTTAATTTTCTCTAACCCATTAATAGTTATAAAATGACCAAAATGCCCTTAAGCCCAAAATTCCCGAAAACGCGATAAAATATAATAACAATGCAAAACAACATATTATCACACCAAAGTCATAAGTAAAAATAATAATACTCAAAATAATTAAATCGAATCAATTTAATAAAATGATCAAAATTGGGGCGTTACAATACGCAAGGAAGATGGCAGCGTATTCTATAGATGAGAAATTGCTGATGCAATTTTTCCAGGATAGCCTGTCTGGGGCATCCTTGGAATGGTATATGCAACTAGAGAGATGCCATGTCCGTAATTGGAGAGAGTTGGTCGAGGCCTTCTTCAAGCACTACCAATATAACACTGATATGGCTCCCAACAAGACCCAGTTACAGAATATGTCTCAGAAGAATAATGAAAGCTTCAAAGAATATGTGCAGAGATGGCGTGAACTAGCGGCAAGGGTGCATCCGCCCATGTTGGAAAAGGAAATGCTGAATTTGTTTATGGATACGTTGTCGGGGGCGTTATTATGAGAAACTGTTACCTTGTGCTTCAGGCAAGTTTGCTGATTTGATCATGGTCGGGGAGATGTTAGAGAGTGGAATCAAAACTGGGAAGGTAGCAGGTAGTGATGGGTCGTCTTCTGGTCAGGGGAAGAAACCCTATGCTAATTATAAGAAAAAGGAGGAAACCAATTCTGTGTCGTCTCACCGAGGTAAAGGAAAGCAGCATCAGAGTTATAACCAGCAGGTAGCTTCAGTGACAATTCCTGCAGCACTTCCACCTCAGCAGCAACAAAATCAGGCTCCTCGTCAGTATCATCCAAGGCCTAAGCAGAACCGACATTTTGATACTCCACCTCTACCATATTCACAGTTGTTTCAGCATTTGTTGCAGTTGCAGTTAGTCCAGAAAAGGACTCTAGCTCCTCCCACCGGTAATCCACCTCCGGGTTATAATCCTAATGCCCACTGTGACTTTCATTCTGGGGCACCCGGACACTATATTGAAGACTGCAAAGCTTTTAAGCACGCAGTCCAAGACTTGGTGGATTCAAAGGCCATTAACTTCTCAAATGATGGGCCAAATGTCATCCAGAACCCAATACCGAACCATGGTGGGCCAAGGGTTAACGCTGTGTTAGAGGAGAATGAATCTTTGAATTTGGTTATGGATGTCAATGAATTGAAGACTCCTTTGATGGTGGTAAAGGAGAGGTTATTGAGTGGTGGGGTGTCCCCTGGATGTGATGAGAATTGTTCAGACTGTATGTCGCAAGTGAATGGGTGTGATTTGTTAAAGTCAGGAATTCAAAAGCTGATAGATGAAGGTCGATTGCAGTTTGACCGATGTGACCAACGAAAATAGGTTGTTAGCAGGAAAAATGAGGTTGCTACCATTATTATCCCTTTCAAAACAATCACTATTTCAGGGCCAGTCAGACCAACACTGGTGATTATTACATTTCCCGGACCCGTGCCATATGAGAGTACCAAGGCCATTCCTTGGAACTATGGAGCCGAAGTATTTGTCAATGGACCGAAACAAGAACTGGTGGGCACTTCTTTATTGAACTCTTGTGTTGAAAGCAGTGTTGAGGCAGGGGCTATCACGAGAAGTGGTAGGGTCTCTACCCCTTCTAATGATCAAGCTCTTGTCCTTGTTATTGTGTTCCGAGGCACATCAAAATGCATTGCTGAAAGTACTGAATGCTGCTTACGTACCTCAAGAGATCTCTATTAATCAGTTGGAGGGGGTAGTGGCCCATGTTAATGCAGGAAATGGCCTGGGTTTTACTGATGTTGACTTGACTCCAGCTGGGAGAAACCATAACAATGCCTTGCATATTTCTGTTGAATTCCGTGGATTGTTGATGTATCATGTGCTTGTGGATACTGGGTCCTCTTTGAATGTTCTGCCTAAGAAAACCTTGATGAAGTTGGACACCCACGGGTTGATATGCACACCTAGTGATTTGGTGGTGCGCACTTTCAATGGCTCGAAGAGGTCTGTTTTCGGTGAGATTGTGCTACCAATTAAGGTTGGGCCGGAAGTTTTCGATGCTACCTTCTATATCATGGACATCCAGCCTGCCTACAACTATCTGCTGAGTCGTCCATGGATTCACAGTACTGGGGCTGTGACGTCTACATTGCATCAGAAGTTAAAGTATATGGTAGACGGGCATGTGGTGACGGTTTGTGGAGAAGAGGATATGATGATAAGCCAATTATCTACTTTCAAGTATGTGGAGGTAGATGGTGAAATACACGAAACTCTATGTCAGGGTTTCGAAGCAGTGAAGATCACTGAGAAGCCTCTCAAGGAAGGTAGCCAATCTGAAGTGGTTCAGCCTACAGTGGTACATCAGCCGGAGATTTCAATGTCTTCTTTCAAAGATGCTCGGGCCGTGGTTGAAGCCGGCGGTTCACAAAGGTGGGGTCAGGTTATTGATATCCAGGAAAAGCGAGATACTCATGGACTGGGTTACAAGCCACCCAGGCGTCCTGAAGAGCCTCCTAAGTTCTATGGCCCAGTCCGTTTCACCAGTGCTGGTGTTTTCTTCGACAGAGTTAATGCAATTGAGGAGGATGGGGATGGTGATTGTGATATGGATAGTTGGATCCGCCCGTGTGTCCCAGGTCAGAGCCTTCGCAACTGGTCGTCAGAGAGACTTATTCAAGTGACCGGACCAGAGTAATTGCTTCTGTTTGTTATCTCTATTAATCCTACGTTCTGCCCAAGACGTAGTGATTCTTGTTTGTAGGGCTTGAATGTTTTTGTATGCTTTTCTTTATCATTAATAAAGGACGTTTTCGCATTCAAATGTTTAGATCCCTGTTTTTCTGTTTTTGTTTTTGCATTAAAATCACATCAAAATAGCAATGTGTTTTTGTTTGATGCATCCATAATAAATATATATCATCAATCATGCAGGTTTTCTTGTTCAGATTCCACCCCTCATGATTCAGCTATGGCCCGATACGACTTTGATAATCCCATATATCAGGCTGAAGAGGGGACTGATGAAGACTGCGCCTTACCAGAGGAATTAGCCAGGTTGTTAAAACAACAGGAAAAGGTCTTTCTGCCTCATCAGGAGGAAATCGAAGTTGTTAACTTGGGAACCGAAGACGCAAAGAAAGAGGTACGGATTGGGGCTGCTTTGGAAGACACTATCAAGGGAAGATTGATTGAAATGCTCCGAGAGTATGTGGATATCTTCGCCTGGTCTTACCAAGACATGCCTGGGCTCGACAGTGACATCGTGGTACACCGGCTGCCGCTCAAAGAAGGATGTGCTCCTGTCAAACAGAAGCTGAGAAGGACGAAACCGGAAATGGCTGTCAAGATTAAAGAAGAGGTTGAGAAACAGTTGGATGATGGGTTTCTTACTGTAACGAATTATCCTTCGTGGGTTGCTAATATTGTACATGTACCTAAGAAGGACGGAAAGGTCAGGATGTGCGTTGATTACAGGGATCTGAATAGAGGAAGCCCAAAAGATGACTTCCCGCTTCCTCACATTGACGTGTTAATGGACAACACCTCTCAGTATTCTGTGTTTTCCTTCATGGATGGCTTCTCTGGGTATAACCAAATCAAGATGGCCCCAGAGGACATGGAGAAAATGACGTTCATAACACCGTGGGGAACATTCTGTTACAAAGTGATGCCCTTTGGATTGAAGAATGTTGGGGCAACATATCAGCGGGCAATGGTGACTCTCTTTCATGATATGATTCACAAAGAGATCGAGGTCTATGTTGATGACATGATCGCGAAGTCACAGACGAAGGAAGAACATCTAGTGAATCCTCAGAAACTGTTTGAGAGGTTGAGAAAATTCAGACTGAGGTTGAATCCGAACAAGTGCACCTTCGGGGTGAGATCTGGAAAGTTACTGGGTTTTATTGTCAGCGAAAAAGGTATCGAGGTGGACCCTGCTAAAGTAAAAGCCATTCAAGAAATGCCTGAACCAAGAACAGAAAAGGAGGTTCGTGGTTTCTTAGGGAGGTTGAACTACATCGCTAGATTCATCTCTCATCTTACAACCACGTGTGAACCGATATTCAAGTTGCTAAGAAAAGATCAAGAGGTCAGGTGGAACGAGAATTGTCAAAAGGCGTTCAAAAAAATAAAAGAATATTTGCAGGAACCTCCGGTCCTTATGCCGCCAGTGCCAGGAAGGCCATTGATTATGTATCTTACGGTTCTTGAGAACTTAATGGGGTGTGTGCTCGGTTAACACGACGAGTCAGGTAGAAAAGAGCATGCCATCTACTACCTGAGTAAGAAGTTTACTGATTATGAGTCGAGGTACTCGATGCTGGAGAAAACATGTTGTGCACTCGCTTGGGAAGCTAAGCGTTTGAGGCAGTATATGTTAAATCACACAACCCTCTTGATTTCGAAGATGGATCCGATCAAGTATGTGTTTGAGAAGCAGGCGCTTTCTGGAAGAATAGCCCGTTGGCAGATGGTTCTGACAGAATACGACATTCAATATGTTTCCTAAAAAACCATCAAGGGAAGTGTTTTGTCAGAATATCTCGCTGAACAACCAATTGAGGATTATCAACCGATGAAGTTTGAATTTCCTGATGAGCACATTATGTATCTGAAGATGAAAGATTGTGAAGAGCCTCTACCTAATGAAGGACCTGAAATTGGATCCCAATGGAAGCTAGTTTTTAACGGAATCGGGGCAGTCATTACGACTCCAAAAGGTTCTCATATACCCTTCACCGCCCGATTAGCGTTCATATGCACCAACAATGAGGCAGAGTATGAAGCATGCATTATGGGGTTAGAAGAAGCGATTGATTTGAGAATCAAGAACCTCGATGTTTATGGTGATTCCGCGTTGGTAGTCAATCAGATTACAGGTGAATGGGAAACTCGTCAAGCGAACTTGGTGCCTTATAACAACTATGCCAGAAGGTTGTTACCTTTCTTTGACAGAGTTGATTTCCATCATACACCCCGGTTGGAGAATCAGATGGCCGATGCGTTGGCAACATTGTCTTCGATGTATCAGGTGAATCGTTGGAATGAAACTCCTTCGATCAGAATCATGTGCTTGGATAGGCCAACTTTTGTGTTTGCAATTGAAGATGTGTCAGATGGCAAACCTTGGTATCATGATATTAAGGTTTTTCTGAAGAGTCAAGAGTATCTGGAAGGTGCATCCACCAAAGACAAGAAAACTCTGAGGAGGCTGGCGGGAAATTTCTTTCTAAATAAAGACGATGTGCTATACAAAAGGAATTTTGACATGGTCTTGCTACGTTGTGTTGATGAACGCAAGGCAAACCTGTTAATGGAGGAAGTTCATGAAGGGTCTTTCGGTACCCATGCCAATGGGCATGCTATGGCCAGAAAGCTGTTGAGAGCGGGGTATTATTGGATGACTATGGAATCTGATTGTCTCAAATATGCCCGAAAGTGTCATAAATTCCAGATTTATGCTGATAAGGTGCATGTGTCGCCTACTCCTCTGAATGTGTTGTCATCGCCTTGGCCCTTTGCTATGTGGGGCATTGATATGATCGGAAAGATTGAGCCGACTGCTTCCAATGGGCATAGTTTCATTCTGGTTGCCATCGATTCTTTCACGAAGTGGGTGGAAGTAGCCTCATTTGCCAACATCACCAGACAAGTGGTAGCCAGATTTATCAAGAAGGACATCATCTGCCGGTATGGGGTCCCGGAGAGAATCATTATTGATAATGGTTCAAATTTGAATAACAAGATGATGAAGGAGCTATGTCAGAGCTTTAAGATTGAACATCACAACTCTTCTCCCTATCGTTCGAAGATGAATGGGGCTGTTGAAGCAGCAAATAAGAACATCAAGAAGATTGTGCAGAAGATGGTAGTGACTTACAAGGACTGGCATGAGATGTTGCCTTATGCTTTACATGGTTATCGTACTTCGGTATGCACATCGACTGGGGCAACTCCTTTCTCACTGGTATATGGTATGGAAACAGTTCTACCATTAGAGGTTGAGATTCCTTCTTTAAGGATTCTGGCAGACGTGAAACTTGATGAAGCTAAGTGGGTGTGCTCCAGACTGGATCAGTTGAACCTCATTGAAGAGAAGAGATTGGCAGCCATTGCACATGGTCGGTTATATCACAGCATGATGAAGAAAGCCTTTGATCAGAAAGTACGTCCTCGGTGTTTTCAGGTTGGTGAATTGGTTTTGAAAAGGATCCTCCCTCCTCAAACAGATCACAGGGGCAAATGGACTCCAAACTACGAAGGGCCATATGTAGTAAGACAGGTTTTCTCTGGTGGAGCCTTATTACTCTCAACTATGGATGGCGAAGATTTTACGTCCCCTGTGAACGCAGACATAGTCAAAAAATACTTTGCATAAAAGAGACCCGCTGGACACAAAAAGAAAGTCCAGGCAAAAAAGGGGCATCCCGGCGAACCATAAAAAGAAAAGGTTCGGGCAAAAGTTAGGGATAAAAAGAAAAAAGAATAAACCCGCAAAGTTGAAAACTTGAAAAGGCAACCTTGGCAAAAAGGGGTATCCCGGTGGATTGAAAACCCAAAAAGGGCGATCCAGGCAAAAGTTAGGGATTTGAAAGCAAGAGGCTACGATCTGCGTTCGATCTGTGAGCACTTTTGATACTTGGAGTTTTCGAAGGAAAGGAATCAGTCCAGTCAGTCTCTTCGAAGGCCAAAACATCTGCGGATAAGCAAGGCATACTGGGTCATAGCTGAATTGAATCACGGTGGATTTTTGTTCCCCACATTACCGACATGTGTATTTTTCTTTTCTTTTCTTTTTTGCAATTACCTCTTTCCAGGAATTGCTTCCAAATGTACATGCCTATTCACAGGCCAATTTCATTCAATAAAATCTTCATTATGCTCAAAAGCTTTCCGTTTGTGTTTTTACTTTTGCTGTTTTGTTTGTGAAAACGTCCGATATTTTGATAAAACATTGCATGCGAAAATGTTAAGCTTTGCGAAGCATATCAGAAAACAGTGGAAATTGCTTGGGTAATGGTTGTTGTATTGGTAATAGAGGTGATCTTTTTGCGTATAGAACTTCCTGTTGATTGTGTTTGTAGGACAACAAGTTTGTTCTTCCCCAGTGGAGTCGCCTCCCCCAGCACTGAAAGTTCATCACCCTCAACAGAACCCATTCCCCCAGCAAGCAAGTTTAGAGTAGACTGCTCCAAGGTGAATGTGGTTATACCTCCAGCAGAAGGTGTGCTGGATGTCTTTGAAAAGACTTTAGGTTCCCCACAGAGCTTGGTAACCACTTTCCTCAGGAGATCAGGAAGTGTAGTTTCGTCAGCAACGACATGCTCTAATCCCCAACAGGGTAGCAGGGTTTCTCCCCAGTAGAGTTACTCCCCTCAACATTGAAACTTCATTCTCCTTAGCAGAGTGTAGAGGATTATTTCCCCAGTTAGAGTTATGGTTGATTTATCACTTTCTCAGCGAGCAATCAGAAGTTGATGCTATTGAAATCCTCAGCAGAAGACTTATGGAATATATTCTTTGGACAAAGATGTTATTTCCCCACAGGGTCTGAGCACTCATTATCCTCAGCCAGTCAAGAAATGCTTTTCTCACCAGCAACGGCATGAGTTAATCCACTCAGATGAGTAAAATTGATGTTATCCTCCAACAGAGTTGATGTCATCATCTACCGCTCCTCAAGCAGGTTTGCTAGTCATGGCCGGTACTCCCCCAGCAGGGTAAAAGTACTGATATTCCCCGGCAGGGTAAAAAGGAAAGAGCGCCTTCCAACAGCAGGTTGAGCTCGATGATATCCCCAAACATGTTTGGAACCATTGACTTGTCTCCCCGAGTAGAGTTTGTTGGTGATCTTCACAGGGGTTTGTTCAACAGCAGTTAAAATCCCCAGTAGGTTTTAAGACCAATGGTTATTGGCATTCTTTCGGATCCAGGTGGAAGTCATTGATAATCCCCGGCAGAGAGAATCTCTCTTTGGATTCCATCTTCATTGTTCATTTTTTTCCCCATCCCCGACAGAGTGGAATTTCTCTCGGAGTTTTCATATCCAGCAGAGTTTGTGATCAGGATCTTCCTCAGCAGAGAGAAGTTTTCCTCAGCAGGGTCTCATATTTCAGAGGACAATTTTGTTTGTCATCCCCGGTGGGGTTGCCTCGGTCTTCAGCATTTATTTTGCTGAGACGCCTCTTTTGCATTGCATAAGCATTTTTGCATGGCATCCTCCCAAAAGCGTAGCATTCCATTGATATGGAGCATTACGGAAAAATTCAAACATATGCATTCGAAGCATAAGCCAGGTTTGATACCCTTTACTAGATTGTTTCCTCAGCAGAAAGTAACAAAATTCAGAAGATGTTGTTTTACACTACACCGCAACCAGTGGATTCGTCCTTCTTGTTGGTTCTTCCGATACTCCCCCACAGAGTTGTCTGTTTAGATTTCTCTTTTCCCCGACGTAGTCATCTTTGTGGAACTGTCGATTCTACATATTGATGTTTGAAAGTCTACCCTCGGTTTAGTCTTTCTTTGAAAGTCCACCTTCGGCCTGGTCTTTCTCTTTTCTCGAGTTCGCCTTCGGCCGTCCTCACACCCGTTGTTATCTTGTTATCCCCAGTAGAGTTATCTTGTTTGGTACAACCTTTGTTTAAAAGTCTACCTTCGGCTTAGTCTTTCTTTGAAAGCTCACATTCGGCTTGGTCTTTCCTTTTCGGGCCCACCTTCGGCCTGGTCTTTCTTTTTTCGAGTCCACCCTCGGCATGGCCTCGTATCCTTTGTTTGAGAGTCTACCTTCGGCTTAGTCTTTCTTTGAAACCCACCTTCGGCTTGGTCTTTCTTTTTTGAGTCCACCTTTGGTATGGCCTCGCATCATTCGTTTGAGAGTCTACCTTTGGCATAGTCTTTCTTTGAAAGCCCGCCTTCGGCTTGGTCTTTCCTCTTTGAGTCCACCTTCGGCATGGTCTCGTATCCTTTGTTTGAAAGTCTACCTTCGGCATAGTCTTTCGTTGAAAGCCCACCTTCGGCTTGGTCTTTCTTTTTCGAGTCCACCCTCGGCATGGCCTCGTATCCTTTGTTTGAGAGTCTACCTTCGGCTTAGTCTTTCTTTGAAAGCCCACCTTCGGCCTGGTCTTCCTTTTTCGAGTCCACCTTCAGCATGGTCTCGTATTCTTTGTTGAACATCTACCTTCGGCTTTAGTCTTTCTTTGAAAGCCCACCTTCAGCTTGGTCTTTCTTTTTTCGAGCCCACCTTCGGCATGGTCTCGTACCCTTTGTATCCCCCCAGCGTGGTCCGCCTTTGGCCAGTCCACCTTTTTGAGTTCGCCTTCGGCCGTCCTCGTTTATCCTTATATCCCCAGTTTAGTCCGTCTTCGGCCGGTCCGCCTTTCTGAGTTCGCCTTCGGTCGTTCTCGTATTCGCATTATTTCATCATCCCCGCAGGGTGCAAATTTTCCAGGATATTTTGGTATTCAATCTCCGTGTATCCCGATCGTCTAAAAGCTGTTGCTTCCATACCCTCGGATCCAAGAAGTTTGAATAGGGGCAGTTGTAACACCTCAAAATTTTCCCTCTTGTTTCTAACCTAACTGGCTTATGCTTCCTTTCATCTGCATTATCATTCCTGCATTTTGTATTTTTCTTTTGAGCATGGGATCAAGGTATTCTTTCAGTAGCTCACGGAGTCATCAGATCCAGTACGATTGTTAACAGTGTTTAGAGTCAAGCAGATAGCTTTCCAAGTCTTTTTGAGCATTTATTTTGCTCATTAAGTGATTGGATGATCAGAAACTCTGGCAGTCAATTTTTAATCAGTTATTCAGCACCAGACAGTTGGTATCAGCAGTTTAATCTGAGTGCAAAAAACATTTCTCAGCATATTTCAAGTGTATTCCAGTGGTAATATCAGTCGGCAAGTTTCAGAGGTCTATCATGGTCCAGAACAGGTGGAACCGGGAGAATATCCAAGTTTCCCTACTTTTGGCGCCAATTTTGAATTTTTGAATGGAGTAATCGATTACTCAAAGTGAGTAACTAATTACTCTGGGCGAAATTGCAAAAATGTGGCATTTTCAGCACTGCAGAATTTTGGAATATTTTGTAGTCATGTGCTTGGCTTGTGCATGTGTGGGAAGGATCTAGAACTAATCTTTTTGCATCATTTTCCACCCAAATTCAAATTCTCTCCATCATTTTTTCCACTCTAATTCCTCACCTCATTTCCTAATTCTCATTTCATCCCAATTTCAACTCACTTAACCTCACTCTAAACCACATTTGAATCCCTAACCTAGCTTCTATTTAAATCAATTTATTCCAAACCTCACCAACCTAGATCATTTTCACTCTCCAATTTTTCAGAATTTCTCTCAATTCTCTCTCACTTTTTCCACTATTCATCTTCATCTTCAACCTCTCACCAAAGCTCCATATCCATAGATTCACAAATTCTTCATTGGAATTTGTGAATTCTTGAGCTAAACCTCCATCACATCATCATTCTTGGTTCAATTCTGATATAGCTACTGGTTTGGATCTTGGAATCACTTTTGGGAGCAGCTTTTGATTATTTGGAGTGTTCTTGCTTGGATCTTGAAGTTTCTTGCTAGGATCTTGAAGATTATTGTATAGATCTCTGGTTTTCTTGTTTGGATTCACCAATTTTCGTGCTCAACAATCACCAAGGCAAATCTCAGCCTTGTAGGTTGGTTTTCCTTAGATCTATGTTTGATTTAGCTTAATTTCAACTTATGCAATGTAGATCTTTGGTTTGTGATGTGATTTGATCCACTTGCTTGATTTTGATTTGTAATCTTGTTGTTTGATTGATGAAACTGGTGTTTGATTACTGATATTTGATGTGAATTTCGTGATTAATTGATTGTATGATCATTTGGATGTTTGCACAAGTGTTTGGATGCTGAAAAGTGCTTTTCAAAGTTGATTTTCTGCCTTTGTTTCAGTGGTAATCGATTACCCTAATAGAGTAACCGATTACTCTGCCTAATTTTCACGTTTTTGGTCAAATTTCAACTGAGTAACCGATTACTCAAAGTGAGTAATCGATTACCACTGCTGCAGAGTGATATTTTCTTGCATTTTCTTGGTTGTTTGAGATCCGATGTATGCCTAAACTTCATGGATTATTATGTCATTGATTTGTAGACTATTCTTGAGCTGTTGCACCTCACACTATTGCATGAACATGACTTTTCGACACACGATTCTTGGTTTTCACTATTGAATGTTCATGCTTGTTTGGTTGATTTCTTGATGCTATGAACACCTTACACACACTTCTTTGAGCATGTTGATTGTGATTAAATGCTTATGTTGCTGGAATTGTGTTATGCATGCCTAATTGTTTCCATTCCTTGAGATGCATGTTTGTTCCGCTTTGTTCATATGCTTGATGTTGTGCATCCATTCATGATGTTGTGCATTCTTTCATGGTGTTTTCAAGTGTTATTTGCCATGATATATGATGTGTTTTTAATCATAATGCATGATGTTTGATGCGCGTTTGCTTTGCCATGCTTGATTCGTATTCAAATGTATTGCATGCTGCCTGTTTCCACAACTGTATAAGTGTATGTGTACTGTTGTATGTGCTGCTGGCTGACATTTTACACCCTTTCTTGTGCTGAATTCTATGTTGTTGTATGCTGCCTTGCTTGTGTGCTGTCTTTTACCGCTGTTTTGGTGCAGGGACGTTGTGGTAGCTGCTGTTTTTATTTAGTCTCTTCTTTTCCTCTTTCGTCTCTTTCACTCTTTTCTCCCCTTGGATCTCAAAACTTGTTTAAGTCTTGAATTCTTTTCCCCTTAGAGCTACCTAGTCCAACTTAATTTTTGATTAAGCTTGGAGTAGGATTAGCATTAGGTCTTAGGTTGTTGTTTCTCGCCTAAACTTCATTAACCATAGGACCACCCTTTTGCATGACAAGACTAGGATAGTGATTCCCTTAGAGTCACCCTTCTTCCTTGTGTCTTCTCTTCTCATCTCCTAACTCTTCTAAAACACTTAATAAATATACCAAATATCGCGCTCGAGCCTTAAGTGTAGGAAATGAAGAACGAGGGGTCTCCCCTCCTCTTCTATAGTGTTTAGCATACGTCCCATTTGGGGGCGACCATGCGATTCACTCGTTCCCGCATGGTAGACTTTGGTGCAATGTGAGTTACGAGCTAACTTCAATCCACTTCTGTCTAGAAAACACAAAAACAAACTCAAATATTTTTATCCTTCGGGATCGTTAAGTTCAACTCATTTTCAGAAAAGGGCACGTTACTTCCGTCTCGTCGCAAACAGGCATCGACCCTAACTGCCGGACGCGAATCTGGCGTCGCTCATAAAAAACACTAACCGACCTCGTTAGGTCGAACTATGACTGCTCTGATTTCCTCTTTCTCGTCCGATTGAGGATACGTAGGCACAAGATGGCGATGTCTTGGCGAGCAACCTCCCCCCTTAGTTCGTGTCCGAACTACGTTGACTATGACTTTCCCATTGCACGAGGGAGTGCGTAGACATGGGACGAGTGATGTCCTATCGAGTCACTTCTTTTTCTTTTCTTCTTCGTTTCTTTGTTCCTTTTCATTCCCGTTTCTTTTCCTTTCCAGTAGCAGTGGAGCTCCAGACGACGACACCCTTTGATCGAGACAACAAGCGTGGATCCCATCGAGTACGATGGACGTGTGGGGTGGTAACACCTTCTCTTCGCGTAACCGACTCCCTTACCCGTTTCTCTTAATCGCGAGACCATGTTCTTTCCTCTTCCTTCAGGTTTACGCAGTGTTTCCTTTCCCTCTCTTGGGATAAATACACATTGCTGGCGACTCTGTTTTCCGCGCCACTTTCGCGTTTGTACCATGGATGCAAATCCTCGAGAGCGACACGACCGCGCCGAGATTTTTGAAAATATAGTGGGACTTATACAATGTCTGAGGCCCAAAATCGTTTTGGTTAAAAAGGGATTGGGTCTTACACTCTATTAGAGGCCCAAAAGATGTTTTGAAAGAGAAAGATGAGACTTACAACACGAGGGGAGGCCCGGATGATTTTGTTTTAAAAGGCGACGACCGCGCTATGATTTTGAAAATACAGTGGGACTTATACAACATCGGAGGCCCAAAAATGTTTGTATTTACAAAGGATTGGGTCTTACACTCTATTAGAGGCCCAAAAGTGTTTGAAAATTTAAAATCGAGGGAAAACCCTAATTTTAAATAAAATGTTATTTTTCAAAGGTAATTTAAATAATAAATGATAAAATATCAATTATATTTAAAAAAAAGTTTTACACTTTGGAAAATATCTTGAAAAATCATGTTTAATCATATGAAAGTTTAAAATTCAATTGATTTTGAAAGATCAGAGTGGGAATTTCATATAAAAATGTTTAAAAACAAATAAAATGAAATTAATTACAAAAATTCTAACTATATTAAATAAATAATATAAATTGGATTTTTTTGTAAAATAAAATATTTAAACATTTTAGTGGATTTTGAGAAAAAGAATCAATTCAAAAACATAAATAATCAGAGAGAAATTAATTTTTGAATCCATTAACAAAAATATCAAAATATTCAAATATTTGAAAATTTAAAAAAGGGCGCCAAGAACACTAAGTTCTTGCCCGCGTGCCCTGTTTCTGCAGATTTGCCCCGGCGTTCTTCAAACCGAACGCCATTACTTTGTAACAAAAAGTGCCCCATGGGGTGATGAATGAAGTTTTCTCCATGTCTTTCGGCGCCATTATTATCTGATTATAGCCCGAGAATCCATCCATGAATTAGAATACTTTGAACTTCGATGTACTGTCTACCAACATGTCTATGTGTGGTAAGGGAAAGTCATCCTTCGGACTGGCTTTGTTCAGATCCCTGTAGTCTACACATATTCTGACTTTTTCGTCCTTTTTCGGAACTGGTACTATGTTGGCTAGCCATTGAGGATATTTTGATGTGGCGAGGAAACCAGCGTCAATCTATTTCTGTACTTCCTCTTTGATTTTGATGGCCATGTCTAGATGAGTGCGTCTTAGTCTTTGTTTTACCGGCGGACATTCTGATCTTAACGGTAGATGGAGTTCCACGATGCTGGTATCCAATCCTGGCATATCTTGATAAGACCAAGCGAATACATAGGGAAATTCTTTAAGAAGCTTTACCAAACTTTCTTTGACAGTTGGACTGAGCAGTGCCCGAATCTTGACTTCTTTTCTCTCTTCTTCTGACCCCAAGTTGACCGTTTCCAATGGCTCTTTGTGAGGTTCGACGGACCTTTCCTCTTGTCTGAGTAATCAAGAGATCTCTTCTGGAATTTCTTCGTCATTTTCTTCTTCAGCCTCAAATACCGGGAATTCAAAGTTGGGAGAAGGCATTTGATCGCGTGCTTCAACGGGGTTTAAGACAAGCAATCTGCACGGCGTGATGATTGTTTTTAGAAGAGATAGAGAGAATACAAGAGCGTGTGCAGTGTATTTTCTAAAAACTGCTTGTTTTTATTATTTGAGTTATTTTTAGGATTACCATTTTCTGAAAAAACGAAAAAGAGAAAACAACAATAAATGTGGAAATTACAGAATGACGTTATTTTATTTATGATCTTGTCGATTCTTGAAATTACAGCCCTATAAAACAACACTCTGTCGCTTTGGACAAAGCCAAGAGATACATTTACAGAAAGTGGGCCCTATCAAAACATCCGTTTCACCTGGGCAGGGTGAAAGGTTAAAACAAAGACGACAATTACTTAGACTTATGAACAACTTTCGGGACATCGATAGCAACCCATTGGCGGAAAACTCCTTGGTGAATCACAAAGTCTGGTACCTTCCTTCTTGGCTTGTCTTCAGAAATGATGCTGATTTCGGGTGGAGCAGGATAGTTGGAATCTGTCTCCTAGGCAGAGTTGTCGTAGGAGGATTCTTCTGTTGTATCTTGCACTATGTTTGCACTCTCAGGTAAATCTCCCCATCCAGTGGGCTGGATTTCTTCGAGCCTGATACGAGAGCTTTCAGGAGCTGTGTACTTGACCAGGAAGTCGTACTTTCCACTCGGTTGTCCTAAGGTGTCCCACACTTCTTTGTAACTGGAGGAGTCATCCCTCTCGATGACGTTGACCTCAGGAAAAGCGTAGTTAAGGAACTCTTGTCCTGCGCTCTTTGCAAATTCATCGTTGTACGAGATATCTTCAGAATGCCTTGAGTAATGATCCCATGATTCGGTAGGGATGCAGGTATTCTTTTCAATGATGCTCAGTTGATATGCATCATTCGGCTGACTCTTTTACCCCAAGTCTCCTGGGTACGGCTGCCAGATAGGTAGGCCATCCATTGGGCCATAATAGTCGTGGTCAAAGTTGTCTTTCATCAGAGTGTCCTCTTCTAATGAGTTTGGTGGAGCACAGCATCCTTTCGGATCACAATCTCCGTATATTAGCTTGACATCTGACCTCAGTATATATTTCAGACTCTGTGCGGGATAGCAAAATGGCGTAGACACTTCTCCCTGAGACATATAACATTCCTCGTTAAGATAGGACTTCCACTCTTCATTTGTATCAGAGGAATCACCCTCGTTGATGGTATGGACTTCTTGAGACACTGGGCGAAGAAAACCTCCACTGTGGAAGAAGTTCTGAATGGGATGAAAACTTTCATCGTTAGTAGCAGTCTGGGTACAGGTTGAGGAAAAACCAAGACCTTTCTTTGTCTTATTGTCAGTAGGAATGACAAGCTGTCCCCATCCTTTTGCATTGTTACTTTTGATCACTTCGAGAGCATCTTTATACGAGGAAATCGATGTTCCCTTTTCTGATTGATTGTTATTGCTCACTGAAAGTGCTTGGAAATGGGTTCCAACAACCTCCTCTGGTTATACACAAGTGGACGACGATAAGTTCCTCACGATCAATGCTTGCTCTCCGCAGACTGTGACTAGTTGGCCATTCTTGACGAACTTCAGCTTCTGGTGAAGTGTCGAAGTGACTGCCCTAACCTCGTGTATCCAAGGTCTTCCTAACAAACAGATGTATGATGCCCAGATGTCCATGACCTGGAAAGTGACTTGGAAAGTGTGAGGACCGATAGTTATGGGAAGGTCGACTTCGCTGATAACTGTTTTTCGGGATCCGTCAAATGCTTTGACGATGACCTCACTGCTTCTCATCGGAGATCATTGAAATGATAGTCGCATCAGAGTATATTTTGGCATAACATTTAGAGCTGATCCAGTGTCTACCAGTACGCTGGCTAAAGCATCGTCCTGGCAGTTGACTATAATGTTAAGCGCCATGTTGTGATTTTTGCCTTCTTCCGGCAGTTCTTCATCACTGGATCCCAAGTTGTTGCAGGAAGTGATGTTGGAGATGATGCTGTCGAATTATCTTATTGTCACATCTTATTCTACAAAGGCCTGCTCTAAGACATTCTGTAGAGCTTCTCTGTGAGTTTCAAAACTGAGTAATAGATATAGCACAAAGATTTTTGAAGGAGTTTGCAACAGTTGGTCAACAATGTTGTACTCACTCTTCTGAATGAGCTTCAGCATCTCATCGTTGTTTGTTGAAAGGTCGGGATTACTAGATTGATCGACTAGTTGATTAAGAACTTCTATTTGAGGTTCATTTTCTTTGCTGGGTTCTCCAACTCCTCAGTTGAATATCCGACCGCTCCGTGTTACTCGACTGATGTCTGCAATATTCACGACGGAGGGTAATGAGGTTTCCTTTCCATTTTCAATTGTTGTTGCACCGTATTTGTAAGGGATAGCCTTATCGAATTTGTACGGTACTGGTCCCGGTAGTGTCATACCCCAAATTTTGACCACTAATATTTCCCATCATTGTGCAAATCATCATCACAATATGGATGTACCTTTATGCCTCATCAATCTCCTCAAGAATTGTTAAGCATTCCCTGCAGTCAAGCATTATAGTTTTAGGCCCTCTAAGAGCCTTAGACAAAGGATCAATCAAGAAATGACATGATCTTCAACTTTTCTAACCTCTCAAGCACACATAAATGATCAAGAGGACTCCCACATCAAGAATCAAGCACAAGGTTGCAACATTCCAAGTGGATCAAGCCTCAAGATCGCCAGTGTCACCAAATTAGGGTTTTGGTCGATCAGGGCCTCCAGATGAAAATCTTCATCTGGGCATGAGCCAATGCTTCAAAATATAACTTAAGATACTACAAGGGACCTCATGAACCCAATCATCAAGTCAATTTTACCTCAGGGGATGCATTCACCAAAAATCGGGAATTCGGGTTTCTTGACCTAATTCACCCCTAAGTTGACTTTTGGTAAAAAACATGAGCCAAGATCTCAAGACAGGATTTGAGGGTCTACAATACACTACATTGATCCATTTGCAACAATGGATTGACCCAATAAGCTTGATACACAAGTTTCAACTTCCTCAGGACCACATTTAGGGTTTCAGGGAAAAAGTCAACCGAACCTTTGACTTTTGACCTAGACATCCTCCCAAACCCTGGGACATGATTCAATACACCCTATAACACATATGGAACATATCCATCAAGTTTGATTTAGATCAAGGACTTGATTTCACAAAGGGTCGCACAGTTTGGAATTCATCTGATAAAAAGTCAACTGTGCATAAAAGTCAAGTTTGACTTTTTGAGATTTTTCACAATTATGATTCCTCAACCCTAAAACAATGTTAATATGTGATTTGAATAATCATTCATCAAGAAAAATCAAAGAAAGTGGGATAACTTGTGAAAGGGGTAACCATAAAAAACTTAGAATTTTTCTAAGTTATGGGACAAAGTGGCTAGGGTACCAACTTCCAAGGATCATAACTTGAGATCCAAGCAACCATTTTGGATGGTCCAAAGCTGGATTTGTATCTCTCATGGCATACTTTAAAAATGTCAACTACACCTCATTCCAATTCCTCATGGATTTTAAGTTATGGAGTGATCAAAATGGCTGAAAATACAAAAGTGACATTTTTCCAACACAGTGAAATTTTCACTAAGTCAGAATCTGCCTTATTGTTTCCCAAATGTGGAGGAATTTTTCTTTGTAATTCTAGTTGGATCAAAACCAAAGTTGGCCATCATGTTGAAATAGGATATATCAGCTTTCCAAAATGTCAAAGAATTCCATCAAATTCCATCTGAGCTAGAAGATATGACAGTTGCAACATGCCTTGCTGCAAACTGTTGTGCAAGGCAGATTTGTGCATTAGGGATCGATTTGGTCAATTTGTTCAAACAACAAACAATTTTATCCATATGCACACCTCAGGGGGAGACCAAGGAGGAACAAACACTGATCCATAAGCCTCCCAAGTCTTTGGAGCTACATATAGGTTTGGCACCCCTAAAAGCTAAAGATGCCTTAAGACTCCAATTTTATTTCGGAGCATTGAATGGATGCTTAGAGGTGGCATGTATCAGAGCAAAGATGAACACTTCAGTCAAGCCTTATCCTTGAATCAGAGAACCATAGGCATGTGCTTTAATCTCAAGTCAATGGCTAGAGGAGACTTGAGATTCCATTTGATCCACATTGGCCAAAGGCCTGCTGCAGTTGCCATTCCCTATTCCTTGCAAAACAAACTTGACACACTATAAATAGACCTCATTTTTTATTAGTTTGAGTACACCAAAGGCCTATAACACTTTCCTTTCTCAAAATCACACTTTCACTTCCAAATTTGCCTTCTAAAGCAAGCCACTATCGGGTTTTAAGTTTGAGAGAAATTTCAACCAAACCAATCACACACACACACACACCTCATAAACATCATATAGAAGTGATCCAAACACTTAAACAACATCTGGAACACCAGATTCTCAAAATCACCAGCCATCTGCACAAGCCTTTGACAGATTTGCAGTTGAGGTGCCAAATCAAGTTCCAGCTTAATTCAATCCACTCCAAGCATTCAGACACACTCCATAGCACCTAGGGAAGCTGTCCACATCATTGGAACCAAGCTGTAACACCTCTAACCCAAAACACAATCACCAACTGCAAGAGGTAAGCCTCAACTTGGTCATCCCATGATTCATGCATATTTCCTCGCACAATAATTTTGCCATATGTTCATAATCATGTATGGAATGTTTCCCCTTAATTAATTGCTTTGTATGAATCGTGTGTGGAATTTTTGAGCCTTCATGCAGAATTTAGGGTTCTTTAGGTTTCTCTTTGATTTCTTATTCCATGCTTAAAATAAATGAAATTAAAAACCATAGACATGATCGTGAGGTGAAAATGGGTAGATTGATATGTGGATTGTATGATTTCATCAAGTATTCAGTGAGATTGACGAGAAAATGCAAATCTGAGAAAAACTCAGAACACGCGCGTGTTCTTGGGTGTTCTTGGCGCCCTTTTTCAAAAATTCAAATATTTGAATTTTGTGATTTTATTTAATTGATTCAAAAATTAATTTCTCTCTGAATTTTAATGATTTTGAGTTGATTCTTTTTTTAATAATTCATAAAAATGTTAAAATATTTTATTTTACAAAAAATTCCCAAAATTTTTATTTATTTCCTATACTTGATATTTTTGCAAAGAATTAATTTTTACTTGTATTTTAACATTTAAAATATTTTTTCCTTCTTGATTTTCCAAACTTAATTGGTTTTCAATCATTTTGTGGATAAAAACATGATTTTTGAAACATTGATCCAAGATCACCACTCATTTTTCACATGTTTTCAATAATTTTTATTAATTTTTAAACAAAATTAATTCCATTTTAGACAAAATTAGGGTTTTGATTAATTCCACCCTCATCAATCTTTTTCAAACACTCATGGGCCTCTAATATAGTGTAAGTCCCATCTCTTTGTAAATAATATTTTTTGGGCCTCACACATTGTATAAGTCCCTCTGTATATTTTCAAAAGTTCGGCGCGATCGTCGCCTTTTTAACAAAATCAACTGGGCTTCTCCTTGAGCTATAAGACCCATCTTTATTCATTTTCAAACTCTTTGGGCCTCTAATAGAGTGTAAGACCCAATCCCTCTTTGAAACCAAAATATTTTGGGTCTCAGTCATTGTATAAGACCCACGGTGTTTTCAAAAATCTCGGCGCGATCGCAAGTTTAAAATAAGACCACTTGGGCCTCTCCCTGAGTTGTAAGCCCCATTATTTTTCTTAAAATTACTCATGGGCCTCTAATAGAGTGTAAGAACCAATCTTTTTTAACCAAAACCTTTTTGGGCCTCAGACATTGTGTAAGTCCCTCTGCGTTAAAAAAATCTCTGCGCGATCGCCATTTTCAAACAAGAAAATCATCTGGGCCTACCCTTATGTTGTAAGTCCCATTTCTTTTCTTTAAATAATCTTTGGGCCTCTCCTTGAGTTGTAAGACCCAACCCTTGTAGTACATAAACCTTTTTGGGCCTTAGTCGTTGTATAAGTCCCGGTACAATATTCAAAACAACGGTGCGATCACTGTCAAACTCTTTGGGCCTCTCCTTGAGTATAAGCCCCACAATCTTTTCAAAATAATTCCCTTTTGATTTAGATTCAATATACAGTTGTTATCAAAACTTTCTTTAATTTCTTTGAACAACTAACCATACAGCATGGAAGCTTGCTCACCTGTAAGTTTTATCTGCTTTCATTTACTTGCTCAAATATATATATATATATATATATATATATATATATATATATATATATATATATATATATATATATAATTGTATTATGGGAAGGTGCGGATGGTTAGTCTTCTTTCATAACTTTTTTAAATACTTGTCATATATCAAATGTATATATGCTAGTATAGTTATTTAGAGTTTTCCCCGGCAACTAGGTCTAGAACTAGGTAAAGCCCTGTTGGTCACTCTTAAAATACAAACAAAACTAGATCCCCATAGGATCTCCAGATACAGTCTTGCCTTCTCTTGGGCTTAAACAATATGGAACAAAGAGAAAGGCAGTATTCTTCGTGAACCTTTTTTCAGGCTGTCACCCCTAGAGATTGTCAAAGAAATTCTACTCCCCAGAGTTGATCTATTCTAGGTGAATAGCATCTCTTGAGTTTCTTCAAATCACAGAACTTTCACTAAATGATCTATTCTCAATGAATAGCATTTCTTGAACTTTTCTTGGTTTGGGACCCACAGGCTCCTAAAAGCATCCCCGCCTCCTCTTGGGCTTTGTACAAGGACCCTCCGGCTTCTTAGAAGTTCTCATGACTTCTCTTGGGCTTAATACAAGGACCCTGACGACCTCTTAAAGGTATAAGATAGAACTTAGTCATCCTTTGCTAGAGCAGTCTTTCGAGTGTCAGACCTCAGGCCACTTTATGGTTGATTCTCATCCCTTAATGCCCTTGCCTCCTCTGGGGCATCATACAAAAGATAAAACTCTTCCACACCAGTAGACTTGGACAGTCTAATCCCCTTGAGTCTCAAAGACATTATCAAGTTCCTTACAACTATAGGAAAAAACCCCGGGCACTCTGGATCAACCTCCGGCAGAGTTGAAGCTCAGTCACTCTCCTGAGAAAATCCCCAACTAGGGTCAGTTTATCCCAAATCAGAACCTCAAGGTATCTGATACTTCAACTCTTTTGTAATCCTCAGTAAGAGTTGATTCCCCACTTGGACCTGCCTCGGGATCTCAATTATCCCTGGCAAAAGATAGCCTCCTCTTAGGCTTTGTATAAGGACCTTTGCTCAGCAGAAAGCTAGCCTCCTCTTAGGGTTTGTATAATGATCCTTCCTTTTTTCAGCATAGTCAGCCTCCTCTTGGGCTTTGTACAAATGATTCTCCCCAGCGGAGCTAACCTTTTCAGACTCTCTTGTTTAGTCAATCACTTTTTAGACTCTCTTGTTGAGTTAATCACTTTTTAGACTCTCTTGTTGAGTCAATCACTTTTTAGACTCTCTTGTTGAGTCAATCACTTGTTAGACTCTCTTGTTGAGTCAATCACCTTTTTGGATTCTCTTGTCGAGTCAACCTTTTTTAGCCTTAATCTTGGGCTTTGTACAAGATAGATAAAAAATACTCTCTCGTTGAGTCGATCTTTGTCCAAGCTTGGAATAAAGACTTCCCCTAGCAGGAGTTAGCCTCCTCTCAAGCTGTGTAGAAGGATTTCTCCAGCTTGTTTAGCCATAATCCTGGGCTTTATACAAGACAGATAAAACCACTCTCTTGTTGAGTCAACCCCTTTTAGCCTCAATCTTGGGCTTTGTACAAGACATAAGTTTCCCTCTCTTGAGCTTGGGACAGATATCTTCCCTAGCAGAGTCATTTCCTCCCAGTCTTCTTCTAAGCTTTAAGGAATGATTTTCCCCAAGAAGAGTCAAACTCATTTCAGCCTCCTCTTAGGCTTTGTATAATGATTTTCCCAGTAAGGTCAGCCTCAAATCTTGGGCTTTGTACAAGACACATACAAACCCTCCCCAGCTGAGTCAAAATCCCCTTTTAGCCTCAATCTTGGGTTTTGTACAGGACAGACAAGGAAAAGCCAAACTTCCAGCCTCCTCTTAGGCTTTGTATAAAGAAATCTCCTAGCCGAGTCAATTAACCTTTTAGCATCAACCTTGTGCTTTGATCAAGGCACACAAAAATCAATAATCCTTCTTTAGAGATGACAAGTTCTCTCTCACTCAAACCTTTTAGCTTCAATCTTGGGCTTTGAACCAGACACAAATAACCCTTTTATCTTCAATCTTGGGCTTTGAACAAGACACAAAAATATATTTTTCCTCCCTTAGAATAGGAGGAACTACGATTGCTTTGATTTCCCTGTTTCGTTTAAACGGGAATACGTAGGCATAAGATTGCGAAATCTTAGCGAGCATACTAAACAAAAACCCTAGGTCCAGTACCTTCATACATCAGTCAAAGACTTTAGGTTTCATACCTTAGCCATCATCATCATCATTTTCCACAGAAAACATCAACTCACTCACTCATATTTCCCAAGAAACTTTCCCAACCCATTAACAGATAAACACCATCAATTACAAAGCGAAACCTAAAGCTAATATATTGTGGATAACCACATATAGGATGGGTAATTGACAACTCCCCATTGTATAACCTGACCCCGACTCCCCGAATCTCTTTTAAGCCTTTGTTCAGTTAAACATTCGCGTGCAAGGTTAGTTTTAGATAACTTCCCTTCCCCTTTAAGCTTCATGGGATAAATAAGAAATCAGAAAGTAGCACCCACTCCTCCTCATTGCGGTGAGGAAAACTCTAGTGATAAGGTGGTCGCGTCACCGATAAAAATCGCTCGCTACAGTAAATGGCGACTCTGCTGGGGAGCCGTTGTCTGTTTAGGCCTAAGATTATTATAGCTCTTAAGAGGTCTAGGATGTTAGTTTTAGGAATGAATATATATATATATATATATATATATATATATATATATATATATATATATATATATATATATATATATATCGCTTTTCCTAATTGATATCCATGTTTATTTTTCTGCTAATGGGACTGCGGGTGATGCCACATCTGGAAAGATTGAGTATACACCTAAGATAAGTGATGGCACTAGACGGGTAATCTTACAGGGAGTGACTCCCAAATAAGAGACCCCGGTCGACCATCGAATCAGTGGAGATACCCTTTGCGGATTTAATGCCTATACGACTTCGGTTGTTGAAAACAGATTGTTCGATTGGGTTATCTGAGAAGCTGAGGATTTTAGTAGACTGAAACCATGTTACTATTTTGTAGTTCGAAAGCTATCGGAAATAGTTGTCACGCGATACTATCCTCATTTGAGATTACTCTAAGATACTGTAGCTCACTCGGGTGAACCAGCCTGCTGTTGTTATCCCAATAGGGGTCAATGATTGTGAGGACAGGTACAAAAATCACCAATATAACCTTTGGGGATGGGTAGAGCCATGACTTCATGACATCGAACCTTTGACCCCATGTTTTTTCTATGTTTTTGTGTGCTGTATTCATGCATCCATTTCATTAAAAAATATTAATCAAATAAAAAATCTTCTCTTCTAGTTTCTCTTTTTCAAATTAAACTAAGACAATGATTGCAAATATCAGAGAGAAAGGAGATTGCGTTATGGATTTCGGTAGAAGGAAGACTGACAAGTACACCTTCAAGGTTCCAAAACTAGAGAAATTAAGAGGATTGGCGAGGATGATCACTAACCCTGATGCTTTCAGAGCTAAATACGGAGGGTTGCTGTCTCTGTTAGGGGTCCATGTAATTGAAGGAATCCTGGCTACCCTCATTCAGTTCTACGATCTGGTCTATCACTGTTTCACATTCCTGGATTATCAACTGGCACCAACACTGGAGGAGTACTCTCACCTGACTAATTTACCCATCACTGACCAAGCTCCCTTTTCTGGACTGGAAGAAATTCCAAAGGATTAAACCATTGCAAGAGCAATTTTGGACGAGTCAGAAGTCAGGACTCACATGACCACTAAGGGTGGAATTCAAGGTTTTCCGGCCAAGTTTTTGATAAAGAAGGCTCTGTACTTTTCTAGTATAGGGAACGTGACTGCTTTCGAGAGCATCTTTGTCTTACTCACCTACGGGTTATTTTTGTTTCCCAACATTGATGACTTTGTTGATATCAATGCCATTAAGATTTTTCTGATTGGAAACCCTGTACCGACCTTGCTCGCAGATGCTTATCATTCTGTACACTTAAGGAATTTGTACAACGGAGGAATGATCACGTGCTGTGTACCCATGCTTTACAAATGGTTCATTTCCCACTTACCCAAGTCTGTTGCATTTTGGGATCCTAAGAATACTTTACGTTGGTCGCAGAGAATCATGTCTCTTAGCAACTCTGACATAGATTGGTACAATCGGATCTATGACGGAATAAGAATCATTGACCGTTGTGGAAACTTCCCTAATGTACCCCTCATAGGAATTAAAGGAGGAATCAATTATCATCCAGTCTTAGTTCATCGTCAATTTGGATACCCGATGAGGCATGTCCCGCGTAATGCTCATCTGGAAGGTATTTTCTTCAAGGAAGGAGGAAACGACATAGCACTAAAGACAGAAATAGTGCATGCCTGGAAACATGTTCACAGGAAAGGAAGAGAGTCTCTAGGAAAACCGGAATGTGTCTCTGTGGAACCTTATCTCCACTGGGTACAAACTAGAGCTCTCAAGCTGAGGATGCCTTACCCTAGTCAAGAAGTTCTTCCGTTAAAGGAATCTGTCCTTTATTTTATGTCTGATATGGAAAAACTTCAGGTTACTCTCGCCAAAGTTCAACATGAGAAGAAGTCTTGGAAGAACAAGTACCGTATTCTCAATGTGGAGTGCAAGAAAATACAGCAACTATTAAAAGAAAAATATTCTCTGATCAAAATTTTAGAGCAACACGCTGTAGAAAATCAAGAAGACCAAAGGAATTTGCTCGCTCCTTTCACTTGGCAAAGGAATGACAACCCGACAACGGCTCGAGAGCCCCGATTAAAGAAAAGGAAAGTACCAGAACCAGCACCTGAGCCCTCCTCAGAGAGGACTCAAGATCCATTAGCTTAGACATTTCCTTTTACAGCACTATGTAAATTACTGTATTTCCATTTCTGCAATCTTTGAATTCAATAAAACGGGGTCTCCCCATTGTTTGATATTTGCAATCCAATTGCTGAAGTTTATTTTGATTAAACAAAAATAATAATTAATATAATCATTGCATATCATTCATCATTCTCAAGTAACGCATTTTTTTTACCTACGAATCTCACATTTGTGTCTTGATTTTAGAGTCAATCTGTCTCATTCGTATAATACTCGGGCCAGTCAACAAAAGAAAATGGATAATCTCGAGGAAGAGAACAGAGAGTTAAGAGAAGAACTCGACGCTCTGAAAGAAAACTTGAGAAAGCTTCACAATGATATGCAAGCTCTGGCCGCATCCCGGATGCAACAGCAAAGGATTGTGATCTCAGAGATCACATCGACGCCCATAGTGGAAAAGTATGATCCTCGATATACCATGCCTAAAGATCGTCCCTGGGGCATGCCACTCAACTATATCCCAGAAGGATATATTCTGCCGATCACTGAAGATCCAGAAACTGCAGCAGGAACCACTGGGCCTGAAGGTTAAAAACTTCAGGAAAGCAAAGATGCCAGGGGCATGACAATAACTACTAAAGGTTACAAACTTCGGGGAGCACCAAGAGTCACTGCCGTAATGACTATACCACCACCTGTGGTACACACTGTCCCGGAAGGATAGATTTCCTAGATTCCGTCTGGTGAAAATGAAAGTATGGACGAGAGAATGAGGGAATTCCAGGAACAGTTCTTGGAGATGCAGAAGGAGCTGCAAGCTATTCGCAGTCAGGATCTATTTGGAAAGGACGCTGCAGACCTTTGTTTGGTCCCAAATGTGAAAGTTCCGCACAAATTCAAGGTGCCCGAATTTGAAAAGTATAAGGGTAACTCTTGCCCTCAAAGTCATTTGGTGATGTACGCTCGGAGGATGTCAACTCAGACATAGAACCAACAGCTACTGAACCACTATTTTCAAGATAGTTTAACCGGTGCCGCACTCAAATGGTACATAGGATTAAACCGCACTAAGATCGACACTTTCCGAGATCTTGGCGCTGCCTTCGTTCAAAAATATAAGTATAATCTGGACATGGCACCAGACAGAGATCAACTCAGAGCCATGTCGCAGAAGGATAAGGAAACCTTTAAGGAATACGCTCAAAGATGGAGTGAAATTGCCGCTCAGATTTGTCCACCTCTTGAGGAAAAAGAGATGACAAAGATCTTCTTGAAAACCTTGAGCTCATTTTACTACGACAGAATGGTCGCTAGTGCGCCCAGTGACTTTACTAAGATGGTAGGCCTGGGAGTTCGTCTTAAGGAGGCAGTCCGAGAAGGACGTTTAGTAAAAGACGCTAGATCATTAGGCAATACCGAAAGATACGGTAGTGCTCTCCTTAAGAAAAAAGAGCAAGATATTGGTAATATCTCTCTTGGAAAGTAAAGGTGACGGTACCAACCTATAGCAGCTGTAACTCCTACTATCAACCCTGTGCCTGTTCCAACGTATCAACCTCAGGTTGCTCAAAACCAACCGAATCAACAACAATATCAGCAAAGGACGCAACCGTCTCTTCAGCAGGCTAGTCCTCCGTACAACAACAAATGTACAACGCGACCACCAGGGTTTGACCCTATACCAATGTTGTACGCAGAACTGTTTCTGCTACTACTGGCCAAAGGGAACGTCCAAACCAGGTCTCCTCTTCCAATATCGGAGAATCCGCCTTTTTGGTTCAAAGCAGATCAGACTTGCCCTTACCATCAAGGAGGACCAGGACATAACATAGAAAACTATCTCAGCTTCAAATCTGACGTACAGAAGCTTGTTAGGAGCGGGGTCTTATCCTTCAAGGATACAAATCCAAATGTGCAGATAAACCCGCTGCCCCAACACGAGAAAGCTGCTGTAAATTTGATCGAGGGAGAGTCTAACCACAGCTTGTCATACCCCAAATTTTGACCACTAAGATTTCCCATCATTGTGTAAATTATCATCACAATATGGATGAACCATTAGTCTCCCCAAAGATGGGTGAGCATCCACTACCATCAGAATTAGGGTTTCAAGCCCTCTCAGAGTTCTTAGACAAAGGATGAATCAAGGAATGACATGATCTTCAATTTGTCTAACCTCTCAAAAATCCACAATGGATCAAAAGGACTCCCACTTCAAGGATCAAGCACAAGGCTGCTCCCTTCTAAGTGGATTAAGCCTCAAGATCGCCATTGTTACCAAATTAGGGTTATGGTCGACCAGGGCCTCCAGAGGGGAATTTTCCTCTGGGCATGAGCCAATGCTTCAAAGCATAATCTATGATGCTCCAAGGGACATCATGAACCCAATCATCAAGTCAATTTTGCCTTAGGGGATGCACTCATAAAAAAATCAAGAATTAGGGTTTCTTAACCTAATTCACCCCTAAGTTGACTTTTGGGACAAAACATAAGCCAAGACCTCAAGAGGGGATTTGAGGGTTTCTAATAAACCACATTGATCCATTTGCACCAATGGATTAATCCAAGAAGCTTGATCAACAAGTTTCAAATTCATCTGAACCACAATTAGGGTTTTGCGGGAAAAGTCAACTGTAGCTTTGACTTTTGACCAGGACATGCTCCCTAACCCTAGGACATGATTCAATACACCCTATGACACCTATGGAACATGTCCATCAAGTTTGATTTAGGTCAAGGACTTGATTTCATAGAGGATCGCACAGTTTAGAATTCATCTGACAAAAAGTCAACTGTGCACAAAAGTCAACTTTGACTTTTTGAGATTTTTCACAAAAATGGGTTTTTAACCCTAAAATGATGTTAATGTATGATTTGAATCACCATTCATCAAGAAAAATCAAGAAAAGTGGGATAACTTGTAAAAGGGGTAACCATAAAAACTTAGAAAATTTTCTAAGTTATGGAACAAAGTGGCAAGGGTACCAACTTTGGAGGATCATAACTCCTAAACCACAAATCCATTTTTCCCCATCCAAAGTTGGATTTGTAGCCCTCATGGCCCTCTACAAAAGTGTCAACTACACCTCATTCCAATTCATTATGGATTCTGAGTTATGGAATGATCAAAATGACTAAAACATGAAAATACATCATTTTCCAACACTTAGAAAAATTCTGGCCAAGGCAGATTTTGTTGGAAACACCAAAACTTGTGAGATATTTTCACATAGTTGCAAGCTGAATTAAGTCTAAAGGTAAACATCAATGTTGTTGCATATGTTTCTAAGAATCCAAAGAACCTCTCAGCATGAATTGATTCAGCTTAAGCCAAGAGGAATCCATGCCCAAAGTCATGCTGCTGCAAGCTGTTTTGAAAAAATCAGTTTGCATTTTTGCTTGCCACACACGATTTCTGAATCAAAACCAAGGATCATTATGCCACATGTACTCAAACCAATCACAATGCATCTGATCCAACCTATAAAGCTGAGTTACAAAGCCAAGGAATCTTCCAACTTGAAGTTCATGCATTTTGGCACATTTTTCCTTGAATTCAAAGGGCATTAATGTGGAATAGTGCATTGTCAAGATTCTCACTCTCCTCAGTCAAGTTCTCGGATTAAACAACAATTAAAATGACTGAGGAATGTGATTTCAGTCAAGACATAACTGATCTATTTGGAGCAGCTGTTACACCTAATGCAAGAGGCATTTATGTCCAACCAATCCCTTTGAAGGTGATATGATCCAGCAGCCATTCACAATTCCTCCAAGACAAGAGTTGATCACCTATAAATAGAGGTTCCAATGGATCATTAAAGGCACACCAAAGCACCTGATAGTACTGCTTTCTCTCATTCTCTCTTAAGTGCCAATTTTCTTTGTTTTTGAGCAACCACCATCGGGTTTTGAGTTGCAGCCCTAAGCAATCTATTCCAATTGCTCAGACACATCACATATGATGTATTTGAGGTGTCCAAACACTTAAACACCAACTGTAACACCCCTAGCTCAAAATCACCCTTCAACCAAGCCATTATGCCTCAATTATGCAGTTGGAGTTCTCCAACTTGATCCAAAGGTTTGCAGAGTGTTCCAAAGCTTGCAACACACTCCACAACATCCATTGAAGTTGTAGGGATCATCAAATCGCATCTGGAACACCATTTGTGCAGAGTTCCATTTCAGCTTGCATCAAGGTAAGCCTCAAAACTCCATCTTCATGATCCATGCATATTTCCTCGCATGATACTTTTGCCAATTGCTTGAAATCATATGTTGAGTGTTTTCCCTCAAAATTGGATCATAGCCCTCATAACCATGTCTGCACGGCTGCTTTTGCAAAATTAGGGTTCATACGGTTGTGATGATATAACTTGTTATACACTGAAAATGAATAAAATCAAGTATTGTCATCTTGTTCCTTGTGAAAAACGCACGAGTTTGGTGTTTGAATCATGTCAAATGGTTGAGAGATGATTGAGATAGGGTGCTTCATGCACGAGCTCGAGGAAGAAGATGGCCATGGCGCCATTCTTCAGGTTTTCCAACCAAGTTCTCTAAATATTTTTCACTTGCCATATGTTTAATGAATTGGCACCGCGCCCCAGTGGTTGATTAGCTGGTTTTGTGTGTATTGGCAAGCGAGAGGTCTGGGGTTCGAATCCCCCTCGCCCCATATCTCTTTTTTACCACTTTATCTTATTTTTTGTTATTTTTCATATTTATTTTAAATGATTTGAAAAATTAATAACTCCTTCAATTTTAATTATTTTTTATTGGTTCTTTTTGCAAAAAATCACAAAAATGTTGAAATATTTTATTCCACAAAATAATTAAGATTATATTATTTATTTAATATAATTAGTATTTTTGTGAATAAATTCCTTTTTAATTGTTTTTAAACATTTTAAAAGTGAATATTTACTTTGAAAATCAAAACCAAATGAGTTTTAATTCATCTTGTGATTAAAACCACATTTTTCAAACCTTAGACAAAAATCACAAGTGGTTTATTCAAACTTATTTGGTATTTTTATCATTTTATTTGATTTTCTTTAAATATTTACTTTTAAAGGAAAACAAATTTAGGGTTTCTTTGATTTTCACTCAAACAAATCATTCAAAATCATTTTGGGCCTCTAATAGAGTGTAAGACCCAATCTCCTTTTAACCAAAACAATCTTTGGGCCTCAGATATTGTATAAGTCCCTCTGCGTTAAAAGAAAAGCTCGGCGCGATTTCCAGTTCAAAAGAATCAACTGGGCCTACCCTCGTGTTATAAGCCCCATTCCTTTTTTCTTTCAATCATTTTTGGGCCTCTTGAGAGAGTGTAAGATCCATCCCCTTTGTACAGAAAACCTTTCTTGGCCTCAGTCACTTGTATAAGTCCCTGTTCAAAACGACAGTGCGATTAGTGATAAAACTCAGGGCCTCTCCTTGAGCTGTAAGCCCCAACAATCTTTTCAAAGCACTTTCTCCTTTGATTTTGAATATAATATTGTTATCAAAGCTTTCTTTGTTGAACAAACTAACAAAACAGCATGGAAGCTCTACAACCGAGTAAGTGTTTACTCGCATTCATTTACTGCTTTCATATGTATATAATTGTATTGTGGGGCTGTTTCACTGTAAGTCTTCTTTCACAAACTCATATCGATTGTGTAATAATAGTATAGATATTTAGAGTTTCCCCGGCAACTACGTCTAGAACTAGGCAAAATCTCGTCTCTTTACCTCCGACGTTCACCCAGATATACCTTAACCCTGAGAATTTTCTTTTACAACAATTTTAGATAACTAGATCTAAGAAATATCCCCCTTGAACAGTTCATATACAGAAGGCCAATGTTCCAAGTGAAGCCCCTTTCGGAACTGTTCATCTACCTCCTCTTGGGCTTAGTGTAAGGACCCACAGGCTTCCTAAAAGCATTCCCGCCTCCTCTTGGGCGTTGTACAAGGACCTGTCGGCTTCTTAGAAGTTTTCACAGCCTCCTCTTAGGCTTCGTATAATGATTCTTTCCCCGGGAAGATAGCCTCCTCTTGGGCTTCGTACAAATTGTCCCCCGGCTTCTTAAAAGTTTTTCTCGCCTCCTCTTGGGCTTCGTACAAATTGTCCCGACGACCTCTTAAAGGTATAGGAAAAGAAATTAGTCATCTTAATAAAACAATATTTCAAAGAGTCTAGATCTTCCTACCGTGAACATACTGTCTCTGGATCTCTCTTAAGCATAGTACAAAAGATTAAACTCTAGACTTGGACAGTCTAATCTCCTTGAGTCTCGAAGACATTCTCAAGTTCCTTTCAAAAATAGGAAAAAAACACCCGTAGACTTGGGCAGTCTCAATACCCTTCGGATTCCCGGTTTCCTTAAAGAACAGGAAATAATCCCGGTCCTCAGATCAAATCCATGAGTACAACATTACCCATATAATAACTGATTTTCTCTTTTAACCAACATACTGGACCTGTCACTCAACTGACACAGTAATCCTAGCCTCCTCTTGGGCTTTGTACAATGATTCTCTCCAGCACAGTTAATCTTTTAGCCTCCATCTCGGGCTTCGTACGAGATATAAATCACTCTCTTGTTGAGTATAAAAGACTCTCTTGTTGAGTCAATCTTCCTTTTAGCCTCCGTCTTGGGCTTCGTACAAGACACATATAAATGACTCCCTTGTTGAGTCACTCTTCTTTTAGGCTTCATCTCGGGCTTTGTACGAGATACAAAACACTCTCTTGTTGAGTATAAAAATACTCTCTTGTTGAGTCGATCCCCTTTAGCCTCCATCTCGGGCTTTGTACGAGATACAAATCACTCTCTTGTTGAGTATAAAAGACTCTCTTGTTGAGTCAAACCTTTAACCTCCGTTTTGGGTTTCGTACAAGACACATACCAAAAGCACTCTCTTGTTGAGTCAACCCTTCCAGCCTCTCTCTCGGGCTTCGTATGAGACATATAAAAGCATCCTCTTGTTGGGTCATTAGCATCCTCTTAGGCTTTGTATAAGAAAACCCCGGTTGAGTCAATCAACCTTTTAGCATCAAAGTTGTGCCTCGTTCACAGTATATAAACATCAACAACTCCTTTCCCCTCCATCTAATTGCTGTAAGAGGCAAGCCTCTGGATTATTTACATCCACGTCACTATCCCTCTTTTAGCATGAGAAATTCCTAAGGAAAGATGGCATTGCTCTAAACTGAGTAAAAGTCTTCTCCTTCAGGTTGAAAATCCCCTATAAAGGAAATTATGGCATTGCTGGATTCACATATCCCGGTTAAAGTAATCCTCCTTTATAATCAGTCACCCAACAATTGTGACAAACAGACCCCTTTAGAGATGACAAATTCTCTATAAAGTCAGCACCCTTTTAGCTTCACATCTTGGGCTTCGAACAAGATACAAATAGACCCTTCAGCTTCACATCTTGGGCTTTGAACAAGATACAAACCACCTTTAGCTTCATGTTTTGGGCTTTGAACAAGACACCAAAACACCGTTTCCTCCTATTCTCTCCCATAGAATAGGAGGAACTACGATGCTCTGATTTCCTTGTTTCGGTAAATAGGAATACGTAGACATAAGATTGAAAGAAAAATCTTTGCGAGCACACCACATCAAAAACCTCTGGCCACAAATCTTCACATATCCATCAAAACATCCGAGACTGTATCCCCCACCAAAAGTCTAAACTCGTTCAAAATAAACCTAAGAGAGGCCCCCCACATTGATCGAGTTTTGACTGTTTAACCTCAGTTTGCAAAGCAGGGTTAATTGGAGACATCTATTTCCTTTCCTTCATCAACTTCAATAGGATAAAAAATGAATAGACCTGTAGTACCCTCCTAGAGTGACAGTGCTTAAGAACCACGTCCAAAATCGCTCGCTACAGAAAAATGGCGCCCACCGTGGGGCTCTAAAAGTTTTTCATCTCTGGGGTAGAAACCAAGGAGTGGGGACTTCACTGGGGTTAAGACTTTTTTGTTGACTTCACTAGGATCTTAGGCCAAAACCTTTAAATTAGGAAAGTGCCACAGAATGGCGACTCCGCCGGGAGCCATTTTCTGTCAGGATCATAGGATTCATAGCTCTTAAAAGTGTAGGACATTAGGACAAATATATATATACTGCTTTTCCTAATTGATATCTGTGTTTATTTTTCTGCTAATGGGAATGTGTGTGATGCCGCATGTGGAAAGATTGAGTATACACCTAGGAAAAGCCTCTTTTAGTAGTGCGGAAGCTATCGGAAATAGTTGTCTCGAGATACTACCCTCTTCTGAGGTTCTTCGAAATAACATCACCTAGCACGGTTCCCGGCCCGTTGATGTTATCTCGACAAGAATCAATGATTTTAAGAGACAGGTACAAAAATCACTAGTATAAACCTTTGGGATGGGTAGAGCCTTGACTTCATGACACCGACCCTTTGACCTCATGTTTTTTCTATGTTTTTGTGTGCTGCATTCATGCATTCATTTAAAAAACATTAAGCAAAGAAAATTTTCTCTTCTAGTCTCTCTTTTTCAAATTAAACTAAAACAATGATTGCAAATAGTAGAGAAAAAAAAGATTGCGCTCATGGATTTCGATAGAAGGAAAACTCATAAGTACACCTTCAAGATTCCAAAGTTAGAGGATTTGAGAGGTTTGGCAAGGATGATCACAAACCATGAGGCTTTCAGAGCTAAGTACGGAGGTCTGCTACCTCTGTTAAGGGTCCATGTGATTGAAAGAATCATGGAGGCACTCATTCAGTTTTACGATCTGGTCTATCACTGTTTCACATTCCCGGATTACCAGCTCGCACCAACACTAGAGGAGTATTCTCACCTGACTGGTTTACATATTACTGATCAAGCTCCCTTTTTTGGACTGGAAGAAATTCCAAAGGATCAATTCATTGCAAGAGAAATTTATTTGGATGAGTCGGAAATCAAGACTCACATGACCACCAAGGGAGGAATCCCAGGTTTACCAGCCAAGTTTCTGGTAAAGAAAGCTCTGTACTTTGCTAGTATAGGGAACGTGACTGCTTTTGAAAGCATCTTTGTTTTACTCACATACGGGTTATTTTTGTTTCCCAACATCTTTGTAGATATCAACGTCGTTAAGGTTTTTCTCATTGGAAACGTTGTACCAACCTTGCTCGCAGATGCGTATCATTCTGTACACTTAAGGAATTTATACAGTGGTGGAATGATCACGTGCTTGTACCCCTGCTATATAAATGGTTTATCTCCCATTTGCCCAAGTCTGCCGCTTTTTGGGATCATAAGAGTGCCTTACGTTGGTCGCAGAAAATCATGTCTCTTACCAACTCTGACATCAATTGGTACAATCGAATCTATGATGGGATTAGGATCATTGACCGTTGTGGAAATTTCCCCAACGTACCCCTTATAGGAACTAAGGGAGGAATCAATTACCATCCAGTTTTAGTTCGTCGTCAATTTGGATACCCGATGAGGCATGTCCCGCGTAATGCTCATCTAGAAGGTCTTTTCTTCAAGGAAGGAGAAAATGACAGGGCACTAAAGATCGAAATAGTGCACGCTTGGAAACATGTTCATAAGAAAGGACGTGAGTCTCTAGGAAAACCAGATTGTGTCTCGGTGGAGCCTTATCTCCACTGGGTACAAACTAGAGCTCTCAAGCTAAAGATGCCTTATCCTCGTCACGGAGTTCTTCCGCCAAGGGAATCTGTCATGTACTTCATGACTGAAACAGAAAAACTTTAGGTTACTCTCAACAAAGTTCAACAGGAGAGGAGGTCTTGGAAGAACAAATACTGCATTCTCAATGTGGAGTGTACCAAAATACAACAACTGTTAAAAGATAAGGATGCTCTAATTGAGATTTTGGAGCAACATGCTGTAGAGAATCAGGATGACCAAAGGAATTTGCTCGCTCCTTTCACTTGGCAAAGGAATGATGACCCGACAACGGCCCAAGAGCCCCGGTCCAAGAAAAGGAAAGTACCAGAATCAGCACCCGAGTTCTCCTCAGAGAGGACTCGGGATCCATTAGATTAGGTTTCTATTTCCAGCACCTTGTAAATTATTGTATTTCCATTTCCGCAATCCTTTGAATTCAATAAAACGGGGATTTCCCCACTGTTTGATATTTGCAATCTAATTGTCGAAGTTTATTTTGATTAAACAAAAAAAACACAATTAATATAATCATTACATTCATCATTCTCACGTCACGTATTCTTCTTACCTGTGAATCTCACGTTTGTGTCTCGGTTCTAGAGTCAAACTGTCTCATTCGTACAATACTCTGGCCAATCGTCAGAAAAAGACGGATGATCTCGAGGAAGAGAACAGAGAGTTGAAAGAAGAGATCGATGCTCTGAGAGAAGATATGAGAAAGCTTCGTAACGACATGCAAGCCATGGCAGAAGCGCAGCTACAAAGAACTGTGATCTTCGAGATCACCTCAACGCCCATAGTGGAGAAGTATGATCCTAGGTATCAAATGCCGAAAGATCGTCCCTGGGGAATGCCTGTTAACTATATCCCGGAAGGATATGTTCCGCCGATCAATGAAGATCAGGGAATCATAGCAGAAGCCGCTGGGCCTGAAGGTTACAAACTTCGGGAAAGCGAGGATGCCAGAGGCATATTGAGGACTCCTGAAGGTTACAAACTTCGGGAAACGCCAAGATTCACTTCCGTAGTAACGGTACCACCCCCTGTGGTGCACACTGTCCCGGAAGGGAAGATTCCACAGATACCTTCTGGTAAAAAGGACAGCATGTTCGATAGAATGGATGAATTCCAGGAGCAGTTCCTGGAAATACAGAAGGAACTGCAGGCCCTTCGCGGTCAGGATTTGTTTGGAAAGGACGCCGCGGACCTCTACTTGGTCCCCAATGTGAAAGTCTCGCACAAGTTCCAAGTACCCAATTTTGAAAATTACAAGGGTAACTCTTGCCCTCAAAGCCACTTGGTGATGTACGCTCGGCGAATGTCAGCTCAGACAGAGAATCAGGATCTACTGATTCACTACTTTCAGGATAGTTTAATCGGTGCCGTATTAAAATGGTACATGGGTTTAAACCGCGCTACGATTAGCACTTTCAGAGATCTTGGCACTGCCTTCGTCTAACAATATAAATACAATTTGGACATGGAACCAGACAGAGATCAACTTAGATCAATATCGCAAAAAGACAATGAAACCTTTAAGGAATACGCTCAGAGATGGCATGAAATTCCCGCTCAAATTTGTCCACCTCTTGAGGAAAAAGAGATGACAAAGATTTTCTTAAAGACCTTGAGCTCATTTTACTACGACCGAATGGTTGTCAGTGCACCCAACAACTTCACCGAAATGGTTGGTATGGGAGTGCGTCTCGAGGAAGCCGTTCGGGAAGGACGTCTAGTCAAAGACACTGGGTCGACAAGCGGTACTAAAAAATACGGTAGTGCTCTCCCTAAGAAAAAGGAGCAAGATATTGAGAATATCTCTCTTGGAAAGCAAAGGCGACGGTACAAACCAGCAGCAGCTGTAACTCCTGCTATCAACCCTGCGCCTGTTTCTACGTATCAACCTCAGGTTGCTCAAAGCCAACCACATTCGCAGCAATTTCAGCAAAGGACACAACAGCCTCTTCAGCAGGCTCGTCCTCAATACAACAAAAACTGTGCAACGCGGCCACCAGGATTTGATCCTATACCCGTATCGTACGCAGAACTATTTCCGTTACTATTGGCTAAGGGGCATGTCTAGACTAAGTCTCCTCTTACAGTACCGGAAAATCTACCTTTTTGGTTTAAGGTGGATCAGACTTACCCTTACCATCAAGGAGGACCAGGGTATAACATAGAGAACTGTCTCAGTTTCAAATCCGACGTGTAAAAGCTTGTTAGGAGCGGGGTCTTATCTTTCAAAGATACGAATCCGAATGTTCTCACAAACCCGCTGCCTCAACACGAGAAGGCTAGAGTCAATTCGATAGAGGGAGAGTCTAACAACACCTATCAAATTCGCGATGTACTCTTACTGAGGGCCAACTTGGTCAAGATGCATTGTTGACAGAGTGGATATGGCCATGTGCCACCACATAATTATCACCAGATTGATATTTGCTCTAAAAGCAATCGAGGATGTTCTGTGGTACAATCAGCTCTACAGGAACAGATAGATCTCAGATGGATCCAAGAGCACCGAGTTCGTAGAGTTAACATGGTTTATACGAATTCCAACATTATTCAAAACCACGATATCCGTGCGATGAATGTCAACCTGGTGGCAATGCACTCAAGGCAAAGCCAGTATCATAATCTGCCGCGTCACGATTACAATTCTTGTCTGACTTGCTCGGTAAACAAACAGGGATGCTCTTTCATACAGGAGGCCCTCCAGTGTCAGATGGATCTTGGATGGATCCAAGACTACCATGATAGGAATCATTTTCAAATCAACATGGTTCAAATCTTCGATATTTGCTTGATGAATACCAACCTGGTGGAGTTACATGCTAAACAGGTCCGGCTCGGGTTCCTGGTACCACATGATTATCAGGGCTGTAAAGTGGGTTGCGAAGACGATCAGGGTTGTGCCCTTGTCCAGGAAACACTTCAGCACTTGTTGAACCACTGGTGGCTTCCAATCTATATGGATGAAGACACCCAGCAAGTTAGTATCACTAATGGGAATCCTACTAGATATCAAAGTCAGGATGTTCAGTCAATAGAAACAGATCTAAGGAGGTTACACTGCATTCAAAGTGGACGTGGCCAGGTGCCACTACACAACTATGAGCGGTGTGGAGTTTGCTCAGTGAATAATCAAGGATGCTACCTCGTGCGAACAACCCTTCAAAGTCAGTTGGACCGCAAAGAGATTCAACCATGGTCAAGTTCTGGATTAGTCAACTACCTCGTTGATCAAATCGAGGACGTTGTCATAATCTCTAATCATCATAGGGCTAGGGATGTTTCTGCCATCATCCCTCTACTAGACGAATCAAGAGTTCCCAACCAGGAACGGATCGAAATTACTTACGATGGTCAGAAAAATCAGAAGGCTCCCATAGTCATCTATTTACCGGGACCACTATCGTATGAATCAACTAAGGTTATCCCTTATAAGTACGGTGCAACCACAAATGAGAATGGAAAGGAAATTCCGTTACCCTCCGTCGTGAATATTGCAGACATCAGTCGAGTAACACGGAGCGGTCGAATCTTCATCCGAGGAGTTGGAGAACTTAACAAAGAAAAGGAACTTCAGACGGAAGCTTCTGATCCACCAGTTGGTCAATCCAAAAATCCCAACCTTTCAAAAAACAATGATGAGATGCTGAAGCTCATCCAAAGGAGTGAATACAACATTGTTGATCAACTGTTACAAACTCCTTCAAAGATCTCAGTGCTATCACTTTTACTCAGTTCAGAAGCGCACAAGGAGGCTCTACAGAAAGTCTTAGAGCAGGCCTTTGTGGAATAGGATGTGTCAATACGACAGTTCGATAGCATCATCTCTAACATCACTTCCTGCAACAACTTAAGATTCAGTGATGAGGACTTTCCAGAGGGGGGCAAAAGTCACAACATGGCGCTCAATATCACAGTCAACTGCCAGGACGATGCTTTAGCCAACGTACTGGTAGACAGAGGGTCAGCCCTGAATGTTATGCTGAAGTCCACTTTGATGCAATTATCATTCAAAGGACCTCCGATGAGAACCAGCGAGGTCGGCGTCAAAGCATTTGACGGATCCAGAAAAATGGTTATCGGCGAAGTCAACCTTCCCATAACTATCAGTCCTCACACTTTCCAACTCACTTTCCAGGCCATGGACATCCGGGAAACATATAGTTATTTATTAGGAAGACCTTGGATACACCAGGCTGGGGCAGTCACTTCGACACTGCACCAGAAACTGAAGTTTGTCAAGAACGATTAACTCGTCATAGTCTGTGGAGAACAGGCCTTGTTCGTAAGCAACTTATCATCATCTACTTATGTAGAACCCGAGTAGGATGTTGGGACTCAGTTCCAAGCGCTTACGGTGAGCAATAAGAATCAATCAGAGAAGGGAACTTCGATTTCCTCGTACAAAGATGCTATTAAAGCGGTTGAGAGTACCAATACAACAGGATGGGGACAGCTTGTCATTCCTACTAACAATAAGAAAAAGAAAGGTCTTGGCTTTTCCTCAACCTGTACTCAGACTGCTACTAACGATGAAAGTCTTCATCCCATTCAGGACTTCTTCCACAGTGGAGGTTTCCTTCACCCAGTGCCTCAAGCAGTCCATACCATCAATGAGGGAGATTCCTCTGATACAGATGAGGAATGGAAGTCCTATCTTAACGAGGACGGTTATACGTCTCAGGGTGAAACATAGACTCCCTTTAGCTTTCTTGCACAGAGCCTGAGATTTATACCAAGGTCAGACGTCAAAATGATATATGGAGATTGTGATCCAGAAGGATGTCGTGCTCCACCAAATTTGTTAGAGGAAGATACTCCGATGAAATACAACTTTGACCACGACTATTATGGCCCAATGGATGGCTTTCCTATCTGGCAGCCGTATCCCGGAGACTTGGGGCAAGAAAATCAGCCGAACAATGAAAATCAGCTGACCATCATTGCACAGAATACCTGTGTCCCTGCCATGTCATGGGATCAATACCTAGGTTATCCTGGAAATACCCAGCACGACGATGAATTCGCAACATTTGCAGGACTAGAATTCATTAGCTATGCTTTTCCAGAGGTCAACGCCATCGACAGGGATGACTCCTCCAGTTCCAAAGAAGTGTGGGACACCTTGGGACAACCGAGTGAAAAGTACGACTTCATGGTTGAATACACTGCTCCTGAAAGCTCTCGTATCAGGTTCGAAGACATCCAACCAACTGGATGGGGAGATACAACTGAGAGTACAAATACTAGGCAAGATACAACTGAGGAATCCTCCTAAGACAACTCTTCCTGGGAGACAGATTCCAATGATCCTGCTCCACCAGAAATCAATGTTATTTCTGAAGATAAATCAAGGAAGGTACCAAACTTTGTGATTCACCGAGGAGTTCGCCGCCAATGGGTCGTTGTCGATGTTCTGAAGATTGTTCATAAGTCAAAGTAATTGCCATCTTTACTTTAACCTTTCACCTTGCCCAGGTGAAACGGATGTTTTGATAGGGCTCGCTTTCTGTAAATTTCCCTCTTCGCTTCGTCCAAAGCGATAGAGTTTTGTTTTATAGGGATGTAGTTTCAAGAATCAACTTGTTCATTAATAAAATAACGTTGTTCTATAGTTTCTGCATTAATTACTGTTTTCTCTTTTTGCTTTTTCAGAAAATGGTAATCCTAAAAAAAAATCAATCATAAAAACAAGCAGTAATAAAAGAAAAACACTGCACACACTTACATTCTCTCTATCTCTTCTAAACACAAATCATCAAGTCATGCAAATTGCTTGTTTTAAACCCAATTGAAACATGCGATCCAATGCCTTCTCCCAACATTGAGTTCCCGGTATTTGAGGCTGAAGAAGAAAATGACAACGAAATTCCATAGGAGATCTCCCGACTACTCAAGCAAGAGGAAAGGTCCATCGAACCTCATAAAGAGCCGTTGGAAACGGTAAACTTAGGTTTGGAAGAGGAGAGAAAAGAAATCAGGATTGGGGCACTGCTCAGTCCAACTGCCAGAGAGGGTTTGATAAAGCTTCTCAAAGAGTTTCCCGATGTATTCGCTTGGTCCTATCAGGGTATGCCAGTGTTGGATACCAGCATCGTGGAGCATCACTTACCGTTGAAATCGGAATGTCCGCCAGTAAAACAGAGGTTGAGACGGACTCATCCAGACATGGCCATCAAAATCAAAGAGGACGTACAGAAACAGATTGACGCGGGTTTCCTTGCTACGTCTGAATATCCTCAATGGTTAGCCAACATCTTACCTGTTCCAAAAAAGGACGGAAAGGTCAGAATGTGTGTCGATTACAGAGATCTAAACAAGGCTAGTCCGAAGGACGACTTTCCTTTACCACACATTGACATGCTGGTAGACAGTACAACAAAGTTCAAAGTTTTCTCCTTCATGGATGGATTCTCGGGCTATAACCAGATCAAAATGGCACCGAAAGACATGGAGAAAAATTCGTTCATCACCCCATAGGGTACCTTTTGTTACAAGGTAATTCCGTTCGGTTTGAATAATACCGGGGTAACCTATCAAAGGGCCATGACTACTCTGTTTCATGATATGATACACAAGGAAATCGAGGTATATGTCGATGATATGATTGCCAAATCTAAGACAGAGGAGGAGCATGTGACCCACCTGTCAAAACTATTCGAGCGGCTGAGAAAGTACAAACTCCGCTTGAATCCCAACAAGTGCACATTTGGTGTTCGTTCAGGGAAACTCTTAGGGTTCATCGTCAGCCAGAAAGGAATTGAGGTTGATCCTGACAAGGTCAAGGCCATTCAAGAAATGCCTTCCCCGAAAACTGAAAAATAAGTATGAGGATTCCTGGGACGTTTGAACTATATTTCCAGATTCATATTCCTCATGACCGCGACATGCGCACCGATTTTCAAATTACTGAAAAAGAACCAGGACTGCGTTTGGACAGAAGACTGCCAAACCGCCTTCGACGGTATCAAGGAATACCTGTCGAACCCGCCAATTCAATCACCTCCAGTGGAAGGAAGACCACTGATCATCTACCTCACAGTCTTGGAAGACTCAATGGGTTGTGTACTTGGCCAACAAGACGAAACAAAAAGGAAAGAGTCTTCCATCTACTATTTGAGCAAGAAATTCACCGACTGCGAGACTCGGTACACTATGCTTGAGAAAACTTGCTGCGCTTTGGCTTGGGCAGCCAAATGTCTTCGCCAGTACATGATTCGTCACACCACTTGATTAATCTCAGAAATGGATCCAATCAAGTATGTCTTTGAAAAACCTGCTCTCACAGGAAGGATTGCCCGTTGGCAGATGTTGTTATCAGAATACGACATCGAATACCACGCTCAAAAAGCCGTTAAAGGGAGTGTTTTAGCCGATCATTTGGCTCATCAACCGATTGAGGATCAGGAACCAGTCGGATTTGACTTCCCAGACAAAGAAGTCATGTATCTAAAAATGAAAGACTGCGATGAACCGCTACCCAGTGAAGGGCCAAAACCAGATTCCCAATGGGGACTTATCTTTGACGGAGCTGTCAATCATTACGGAAATGGAATTGGGGCAATTATTATAACACCTCAGGGTACCCACATTCCTTTCACCTCCAGACTTACATTCAAGTGCACATACAATGAGGCCGAATACGAAGCTTGTATCATGGGTCTCGAAGAAGCGATCGACTTAAGGATCAAGAACTTGGATGTATATGGCGACTCATCCCTGGTTATCAATCAAGTCAAAGGAGATTGGAACACATACCAATCAAGATTGATTCCTTACAAAGACTACGCAAGAAGGTTATTATCCTTCTTCAACAGAATCGAGTTTCATCATATCCCTCGTGAGGAGAATCACATGGCTGATGCATTAGCCACTCTCTCTTCCATGATTAGTGTAGGTCAATGGAACGACCTACCTAAGATCGACATAATGCGCCTTGAGAGGCCCGCTTACATCTTCACGATTGAAGCAGTCATAGATGACAAACCTTGGTATCACGATATCAAATGCTTCCTTCAGAAACAAGAGTACCCGCCTGGGGCACTAAGGAAAGACAGAAAAACTCTCAGAAGACTGGCTGGCAGCTTCTTCCTGAGCGGTGATACACTCTATAAGAGGAACTTTGACATGGTCTTGCTTTGATGCGTCGACAGACCAGAAGCAGACATGCTAATAAAAGAAATTCACGAAGGATCCTTTGGCACTCATGCCAACGGACACACAATGGCGAGAAAAATTCTGAGAGCAGGGTACTACTGGTTGACCATGGAATCCGACTACTACAAGTACATGAGGAAGTGTCATAAGTGTCAGATATACTCAGACAAAATCCATGTACCGCCAACGCATCTCAAATTTCTTTCTTCCCCGTGGCCTTTTTCCATATGGGGAATCGACATGATTGGCATGATCGAGCGCAATACTTTAAACGGACATCGGTTCATCCTAGTAGCCATTGATTACTTCACCAAGTGGGTCGAAGCAGCGTCATATGCCAACGTAACCCGACAAGTGGTTGTCCGATTTATCAAAAACAATCTCATCTGCCATTATGGTGTTCCAAGCCAGATCATTACTGATAATGGATCTAACTTGAACAACAAGATGATGAAAGAGTTGTGCGCTGAGTTCAAGATCGAACACCATAACTCATCTCCCTACCGACCCAAGATGAACGGAGCGGTAGAAGCGACTAACAAGAACATCAAGAAGATTGTTCAGAAGATGGTTGTTACCTACAAAGACTGGCACGAGATGCTACCCTTTGCTCTTCATGGTTATCGCACATCTGTGAGCACTTCAACAGGGGCAACCCCTTTCTCTCTAGTATATGGCATGGAGGCAGTGCTTCCCATAGAAGTAGAGATCCCATCAATCCAGGTATTGATGGAAGCTAAGCTTATAGAAGCTGAATGGTGTCAAAGTCGATAAGAAGAATTAAACCTGATCGAAGATAAGCGAATAACGGCTCTATGCCATGGTCAGTTGTATCAACAGAGAGTGAAGAAGGCGTTTTACAAAAAGGTCCGACCACGCGTCTTCAGAAAAGGAGACCTTGTGCTCAAGAAGATACAATTATTTCTCACTGATTCTCGGGGCAAGTGGACTCCGAATTATGACGGCCCCTATGTGGTCAAGAAATCTTTCTCAGGCGGCACCTTGAGACTCGCAACCATGGATGGAAAGGAATTTTCCTACCCCACAAATGTTGACGTAGTCAAGAAATACTTCGCCTAAATAAAAAAAAAGTAGAAAAAAACGTCTCGGTGGATTGAAAACCCGAAAGGGCGGTCCAGGCAAAAATTAGAGACATGATAAAAAATCATCCCGGTGGATTGGAAACCTCAAAGTACAATCCAAGCAAAAATTAGGGATAATGGCAAGTAACTATGTTCGACAAAGGGGCAAGTCCCTCGGCAACAGTTACATCATCCGACAGGAAAACTCCGATCAAGGTTATCTTCGACAGAAGCTCAGGATGCCCAGAATTCAAAGTTGGTAGAAGGATAGTGGTCGTTATGTTTTGATGTAGCCCTTTTCCTTGTAAATTACCATTTTCTAACTTTGTATATACTCTTTGGAATCACGCGTTTGGCTGATTTCCATCCTATCAATAAAATTTGAGCCCTCGTGCTTTTGTTTGCAATTCTTATTTGTTTTAGCTTTACATAATGACATTTTAACATGATCAACGATTCTTGAAATAAAACAAAAATGAATTTACTTGTAAAATTTTTCATCTCAAAGTAAGGGTGGTAATTTCTTTTGACGTTTGAACATCGAAAGAACATCGATCGCTTCTCCAGAAGTAAGCGAGCTTCAAAGTAGAGAATCAAAGTACTCCTTCTAAAACCAGTGCACTTGAACGAAGGATCAGCTGTGTTAGAGACCATGGTTCATCTGACACCCCCGGCAGAGTTCTTACCTCCTAAGCTCGACCAACGGTTGTTCCCCGCAGGGACTACTTCTCCTAAGCAAGGCAGAATTGCTACTTTTGGGCCAGCGGTACTTTTTCGCCCCGCGATGGCCGAGTATCCAGTCATGTTCATCTATTAGTTTGTATGGCGCGTCGGTTTTGTCAACATATATATACATGCATCGTTCATTATTGATTTACATTCGTATTCATATTGCATCACTATCTCTCTAGCCGGTCTTGTCCCCTAGTGATAGACAGTCCTCTCAATCGAGTTGTCAGTCCTTTCCTCGTCAGGAAATGTTGCGTCTGAATAATCTCTCTCCTCCAGTGTATTTCGGGGATGAAGTTGGTCCTTGATCACTTTGATAACTTGAACCTCTGAAAAACCAGAGAACCCCCGAAAAACATCACTCTTCGCCATATCTTCGCTTTCCCAGATTAAGGAAAATCCCTAGAGAAAGGCTCTTAAGCAGCGATTCGACAATACAACTGTTGTTCTCTGAAAAAACCGCTGATGAAAAGGTCATCAGCACCTCAAAATTGGATCACATCATATGGCATTTCTCCGGGAAGATCCCGAGAAAAGTATGATGTAATACCCCAAACAGAAGCAGTCTCTCAAGAGACTCGTTTTCCCCCAGTAGAGTCGACAAATGGCATCTCCAACAGAGAAGTTTGTGCCTCTGTACAATCAAAACTTTTTCCATCAAATGGAATCTCCCCAGGAAAGTACGGCGAGAAGTTTGAGGAGAACCGCTACGCATAGCATCCCTTGTCAAGAAAGTTTATTGACAAAAGAAACTAAGATCAGTTCCTTGGTAGGAAACCAGGATCGAAGGGAAGTTTATATCAGAAACTAAGACCAGTTCCTTGGTAGGAAACCAGGATCGAGGGGAGGTTTATATCAGAAACTGAGACCAGTACCTTGGCTGAAGACCAGGATCGAGGGGAAGTTTACCTTTTCTAAGTATCATTGCTTAGCAAAAGAAGATGGATGTGCAAACTGCCATTCTTAACCGCTATCAAAATTTCGGGTATTCCGATATTTAATCCTCTTGCACCCCGAATGCCTAAATACCTTCGCCATTCACACCTTCGGGTCCAAGAAGATTAAATAGGGGCATCTGTCATACCCTAAATTTTGACCACTAAGATTTCCCATGATTGTGTAAATTATCATCACAATATGGATGAACCATTAGTCTCCCCAAAGATGGGTGAGCATCCACTACCATGAGAATTAGGGTTTCAAGCCCTCTCAGAGTTCTTAGACAAAGGATCAATCAAGGAATGACATGATCTTCAATTTGTCTAACCTCTCAAACATCCACAATGGATCAAAAGGACTCCCACTTCAAGGATCAAGCACAAGGTTGCTCCCTTCTAAGTGAATTAAGCCTCAAGATCGCCAGTGTTACCAAATTAGGGTTTTGTTCGACCAGGGCCTCCAGAGGGGAATTTTCCTCTGGGCATGAGACAATGATTCAAAGCATAACCTATGATGCTCCAAGGGACATCATGAACCCAATCATCAAGTCAATTTTGCCTCAGGGGATGCACTCATAAAAAAATCAGGAATTAGGGTTTCTTGACCTAATTCACCCCTAAGTTGACTTTTGGGACAAAACATGAGCCAAGACCTCAAGAGGTGATTTGAGGGTCTCTAATAAACCATATTGATCCATTTGCACCAATGGATTAATCCAAGAAGCTTGATCAACAAGTTTCAAATTCATCTGAACCACAATTAGGGTTTCGTGGGAAAAGTCAACTGTAGCTTTGACTTTTGACTAGGACATGCTCCCTAACCCTAGGACATGATTCAATACACAGTATGACACCTATGGAACATGTCCATCAAGTTTGATTTAGGTCAAGGACTTGATTTCATAGAGGATCACACAGTTTAGAATTCATCTGACAAAAAGTCAACTATGCACAAAAGTCAACTTTGACTTTTTGAGATTTTTCACAAAAATGGTTTTTTAACCCTAAAATGATGTTAATGTATGATTTGAATCATCATTCATCAAGAAAAATCAAGAAAAGTGGGATAACTTGTAAAAGGGGTAACCATAAAAACTTAGAAAATTTTCTAAGTTATGGAACAAAGTGGCAAGGGTACCAACTTTGGAGGATCATAACTCCTAAACCACAAAGCCATTTTTCCCCATCCAAAGCTGGATTTGTAGCCCTCATGGCCTTCTAGAAAAGTGTCAACTACACCTCATTCCAATTCATTATAGATTCTGAGTTATGGAATGATCAAAATGACTAAAACATGAAAATACATCATTTTCCAACACTTAGAAAAATTCTGGCCAAGGCAGATTTTGTTGGAAACACCAAAACTTGTGAGATCTTTTCACATAGTTGCAAGCTGAATCAAGTCTAAAGGTAAACATCATTGTTGTTGCATATGTTTCTAAGAATCCAAAGAACCTCTCAGCATGAATTGATTCAGCTTGAGCCAAGAGGAATCCATGCCCAAAGTCATGCTGCTGCAAGCTGTTTTGGAAAAATCAGTTTGCATGTTTGCTCGCCACACACGATTTCTGAATCAAAACCAAGGATCATTATGCCATATGTACTCAAACCAATCACAATGCATCTGATCCAACCTACAAAGCTGAGTCACAAAGCCAAGGAATCTTCCAACTTGAAGTTCATGCATTTTGGCACATTTTGCCTTGAATTCAAAGGGCATTAATGTGGAATACTGCATTGTCAAGATTCTAACTCTCCTCAGTCAAGATCTCTGATTAAACAATAATTAAAATGACTAAGGAATGTGATTTCAGTCAAGGCATAGCTGATCTATTTGGAGCAACTGTTACACCTAATGCAAGAGGCATTTATGTCCAACCAATCCCTTTGAAGGTGATCTGATCCAGCAGCCATTCACTATTCCTCCAAGACAAGAGTTGACCACCTATAAATATAGGTTCCAATGGATCATTCAAGGCACACCAAAGCACCTGATAGCACTGCTTTCTCTCATTCTCTCTTAAGTGCCAATTTTCTTTGTTTTTGAGCTACCACCATCGGGTTTTGAGTTGTAGCCCTAAGCAATCCATTACAATTGCTCAGACACATCACATATGATGTATTTGAGGTGTCCAAACACTTAAACACCAACAGTAACACCCCTAGCTCAAAATCACTCTTTAACCAAGCCATTATGCCTCAATTATGCAGTTGGAGTTCTCCAACTTGATCCAAAAGTTTGCAGAGTGTTCCAAAGCTTGTAACACACTCCACAACATCCATTGAAGCTGTAGGGATCATCAAATCGCATCTGGAACACCATTTGTGCAGAGTTCCATGTCAGCTTGCATCAAGGTAAGCCTCAAAACTCCATCTTCATGATCCATGCATATTTCCTCGCATGATATTTTTGCCAATTGCTTGCCATCATATGTTGAGTGTTTTCCCTCAAAAAATTGGATCATAGCCCTCATAACCATGTTTGCACGACTACTTTTGCAAAATTAGGGTTCATACGGTTGTGATGATATAACTTGCTATACACTAAAAATGAATAAAATCAAGTATTGCCATCTTGTTCCTTATGAAAAAACGCACGAGTTTGGTGTTTGAATCATGTCAAATGGTTGAGAGATGAGTGAGATAGGGTACTTCATGCACGAGCTCGAGGAAGAAGATGGCCATGGTGCAATTCTTCAGGTTTTTCAACCAAGTTCTCTATATATTTTTCACTTGCCATATGTTTAATGAATTGGCATTGCGCCCCAGTGGTTGATCAGCTGGTTTTGTGTGTATTGGCAAGCGAGAGGTCTGGGGTTCGAATCCCCCTCGCCCCAGATCTCTTTTTTACCACTTTTGCTTATTTTTTGTTATTTTTCATATTTATTTTAAATTATTTGAAAAATTAATAACTCCTTCAATTTTAATTATTTTTTATTGGTTCTTTTTGCAAAAAATCACAAAAATGTTGAAATATTTGATTCCACAATAAAATTAAGTTTATATTATTTATTTAATATAATTAGTATTTTTGTGAATGAATTCCTTTTTAATTGTTTTTAAACATTTTAAAAGTGAATATTTACTTTGAAAATCAAAACCAAATGAGTTTTAATTCATCTTATGATTAAAACCTCATTTTTCAAACCTTAAACAAAAATCACAAGTGGTTTATTCAAACTTATTTGGTATTTTTATCATTTTATTTGATTTTCTTTAAATATTTACTTTTAAAGGAAAACAAATTTAGGGTTTCTTTGATTTTCACTCAAACAAATCATTCAAAATAATTTTGGGCCTCTAATAGAGTGTAATACCCAATCCCCTTTTAACCAAAACAATCTTTGGGCCTCAGATATTGTATAAGTCCCTCTGCGTTAAAAGAAAAGCTCGGCGCGATCGCCAGTTCAAAAGAATCATCTGGGCCTACCCTCGTGTTATAAGCCCCATTCCTTTTTTCTTTCAATCATTTTTGGGCCTCTTGAGAGAGTGTAAGACCCATCCCCTTTGTACAGAAAACCTTTCTTGGGCCTCAGTCACTTGTATAAGTCCCTGTACAAAATGACAGTGCGATCACTGATAAAACCCTGGGCCTCTCCTTGAGCTGTAAGCCCCAACAATCTTTTCAAAGCACTTTCTCCTTTGATTTTGAATATAATATTTCTATCAAATCTTTCTTTGTTGAACAAACTAACAAAACAGGATGGAAGCTCTACAACCGAGTAAGTGTTTACCCGCTTTCATTTACTGCTTTCATATGTATATAATTGTGTTATGGGACTGTTTCACTGTAAGTCTTCTTTCACAAACTCGTATCGACTGTGTAATAATAGTATAGATATTTAGAGTTTCCCCGGCAACTACGTCCAGAACTAGGCAAAACGTGGTCTCTTTACCTCCGACGTTCACCTAGATATACCTTAACCCTGAGAATTTTCTTTTACAACAATTTTAGATAACTAGATCTAAGAAATCCCCCCCTTGAACAGTTCATATACAGAAGGCCAATGTTCCAAGTGAAACCCCTTCTAGAACTGTTCATCAGCCTCCTCTTGGGCTTAGTGCAAGGACCCACAGGCTCCCTAAAAGCATCCCCGCCTCCTCTTGGGCTTAGTGCAAGGACCCACAGGCTCCCTAAAAGCATCCCCGCCTCCTCTTGGGCGTTGTACAAGGACCTGTCGGCTTCTTAGAAGTTTTGACAGCCTCCTCTTAGGCTTCGTATAATGATTTTTTCCCCTGGAAGAGAACCTCCTCTTGGGCTTCGTACAAATTGTCCCTCGGCTTCTTAAAAGTTTTTCTCGCCTCCTCTTGGGCTTCGTACAAATTATCCCGACGACCTCTTAAAGGTATAGGAATAGAAATTAGTCATCTTAATAGAACAGTCTTTCAAAGAGTCTAGATCTTCCTACCGCGAACATATTGTCTCTGGATCTCTCTTAAGCATAGTACAAAATATAAAACTCTAGACTTGGACAGTCTAATCTCCTTGAGTCTCGAAGACATTCTCAAGTTCCTTTCAAAAATAGGAAGAAAAAAAACACCCATAGACTTGGGCAGTCTCAATACCCTTCGGATTCCCTGTTTCCTTAAAGAACAGGAAATAATCCTGGTCCTCAGATCAAATCCATGAGTACAACATTACCCATGTAAGAACTGATTTTCTCTTTTAACCAACATACTGGACCTGTTACTCAACTGAAACAGTAATCATAGCCTCCTCTTGGGCTTTGTACAATGATTCTCTCCAGCAGAGTTAATCTTTTAGCCTCCATCTCGGGCTTCGTATGAGATACAAATCACTCTCTTGTTGAGTATAAAAGATTCTTTTGTTGAGTCAATCTTCCTTTTAGCCTCCGTCTTGGGCTTCTTACAAGACACATATAAAAGACTCCCTTGTTGAGTCACTCTTCTTTTAGCCTCCATCTCGGGCTTTGTACGAGATACAAAACACTCTCTTGTTGAGTATAAAAAGACTCTCTTGTTTAGTCGATCCCCTTTAGCCTCCATCTCGGGCTTCGTACGAGATACAAAACACTCTCTTGTTGAGTATAAAAGACTCTCTTGTTGAGTCAAACCTTTAACCTCTGTTTTGGGCTTCGTATAAGACACATACCAAAAGCACTCTCTTGTTGAGTCAACCCTTCCAGCCTCTCTCTCGGGCTTTGTACGAGACATATAAAAGCATCCTCTTGTTGGGTCATTAGCCTCCTCTTAGGCTTTGTATAAGAAAACATCGGTTGAGTCAATCAACCTTTTAGCATCAAAGTTGTGCCTCGTTCATAGTATACAAACATCAAAAACTCCTTTCCCCTCCATCTAATTGCTGTAAGCTGCAAGCCTCTGGATTATTTACATCCACGCCACTGTCCCTCTTTTAGCATGAGAAATTCCTAAGGAAAGATGGCATTTCTCTAAACTGAGTTAAAGTCTTCTCCTTCAGGTTGAAAATCCCCTATAAAGGAAATTATGGCATTGCTGGATTCATATATCCCGGTTAAAGTAATCCTCCTTTATAATCAGTCACCCAACAATTGTGACAAACAGACCCCATTAGAGATGACAAATTCTCTATAAAGTCAACACCCTTTTAGCTTCACATCTTGGGCTTCGAACAAGATACAAATAGACCCTTCAGCTTCACATCTTGGGCTTTGAACAAGATATAAACCACCTTTAGCTTCATGTCTTGGGCTTTGAACAAGACACCAAAACACCATTTCCTTCCATAGAATATGAGGAACTACGATCGCTCTGATTTCCATGTTTCGGTAAACGGGAATACGTAGGCATAAGATTGAAAGAAAAATCTTAGCGAGCACACCACATCAAAAACCTCTGGCCACAAATCCTCACATATCCATCAAAACATCCGAGTCCGTATCCCCCACCAAAAGTCTAAACTCGTTCAAAATAAACCTAAGAGAGCCCCCCCCCCCCCCACATTGATCGCATCTGTAAACCAACAGTTTTGACTATTTAACCTCAATTTGCAATGCAGGGTTAATTAGAGACATCTATTTCCCTTCCTTCATCAGCTTCAATAGGATAAAAAATGAATTGACCTGTAGTACCCTCCCAGAGCGACAGTGCTTAAGAACCACGTCCAAAATCGCTCGCTACACAACTATCAAATTCATAATGTACTCTTATTGAGGGCCAACCTGGTCAAAATGCATCGCAGACAGAGTGGATATGGGCATGTACCATCTCATAATTATCACCAGTGTGATATCTTCTCTAAAGACAATCAAGGATGTTTTATGGTGCAATCAGCTCTACAGGAACAGTTGGATCTCGGATGGATCCAAGATCACCGAATTCGTGAAGTCAACATGACTTATACAAATTCTAACATCATTCAAAACCACGACATCCGTGCAATGAATGTCAACTTGGTGGCAATGCACTCAAGGCAAGGCCAACATCATAATCTGCCACGGCACGATTATGATTCCTGTCCTATCTGCTCAATAAACGATCAGGGATGCTCTTTTATACAAGAGGCCCTCCAGCGTCAGATGGATTCAGGATTACCGTGATAGAAACCGGTATCAAGTGAATATGATTCAAATCTTTGATATTCGCTTGATGAATACCAGCTTGGTGAAGTTGCATGCTAAACAAGTCCAACTCGGTTTTCTGACTTCGCATAATTATTAGAACTGTAAGGGATGTCGTGAGAGCGACCAAGGATGCACTCTCGTTCAAAGAACTTTGCAACACTTGTTAAACCACTGGTGGCTTCCGATCTATTTAGACGAAGACACACAACAAGTCAGTATGATTAATGGAGCCCTACTAGGCATCAAAGTTAGGATGTTTAATCAATGGAAACAGATATAGTGAGGTTACACTGCATACAGAGCGGACGTGGTCGGGTGCCACCACACAACTATGAATGCTATAGAGTTTTCTCTGAAGATAATCAAGGATGTTACCTCGTGCGAGCAGCCCTTCAGAGTCAGTTGAGTCACAAGGAGATTCGGCCGTGTCCAAGTTCGGGGTCAACCAATTTGATGCCAGACTTTGTCACTGATCAAATCAAAGATGGTGTCGTAATCTCTGATCATAAGAGGACCAAAGATGTTTGTACCATCATCTCTTTACTAGATGAATCAAAAGTTCCCAACCAGGAACTGATTGAAATTACTTACAACGGTCAGAAGAATCAAAAGGCTCCTATAGTTATCTATCTACCAGGACCATTACCGTATGAATCAACTAAGGCTATCCCTTACACATACGGTGCAACAACAATTGAGAATGGAAAGGAAATTCTATTACCCTCCGTCGTGAATATTGCAGACATCAGTCGAGTAACACGGAGGGGTCGAATCTTCAACCGATGAGTTGGAGAACCTACCAGAGAAAAGGAACCTCAAACGGAAGTTCATGATCAACCAGTCGGTCAGTCTAGTGATCCCGACCTTTCAAAGAACGGTGATGAGATGCTGAAGCTCATCCAGAAGAGTGAATACAACATTGTTGATTAGCTGTTGCAAACTCCTTCAAAAATCTCAGTGTTATCTCTGTTACTCAGTTCCGAGGCTCACAGGGAGGCTCTACAGAAAGTCTTAGAGCAGGCCTTTATGGAACAAGATGTGTCAATAAGATAATTCGACAGTATCATCTCCAACATCACTTCCTGCAACAACTTGGGGTTTAGTGATGAGGAATTGCCAGAAGAAGGCAAAAGTCACAACATGGAGCTAAATATTACAGTCAACTGCCAGGACGATGCTTTAGTCAGCGTACTGGTTGACACCGGATCAGCTCTGAATGTTATGCCGAAATCCACTCTAATGCGACTATCATTCAAAGGATCTCCTATGAGATGCAGTGAGGTCATCGTCAAAGCATTTGATGGATCCCGAAAAATAGTTATCGGCGAAGTCGACCTTCCCATAACTATCGGTCCTCACACTTTCCAAGTCACTTTCCAGGCCATGGACATCCGGGCCGCGTACAACTGTTTGTTAGGAAGACCTTGGATACACGAGGTTAGGCCAGTCGCCTCAACACTTCACCAAAAGCTGAAGTTTGTCAAGAACGACAACTCGTCACAGTCTGCAGAGAGCAAGCCTTAATCTTGAGCAACTTATAGTCGTCCACTTGTGTAGAGTCAGAGGAGGTTGTTGGAACCCAGTTCCAGGCACTTTCGGTGAGCCACGACAACCAATCAGAAAGAGGAACATCGATTTCCTCGTACAAAGATGCTCTCGAAGTGATCAAAAGTAACAATGCAAAAGGTTGGGGACAACTTGTTATTCCTACTGATAACAAGACAAAGAAAGGTCTTGGTTTTTCTGCAACCTATACTCAGACTGCTGCTAACGATGAAAGTCTTCAACCTATTCAGAACTTCTTCCACAGTGGAGGTTTCCTTCACCCAGTGTCTCAAGAAGTACATACCATCAACGAGGGTGATTCCTTCGATACAGATGAAGAGTGGAAGTCCTATCTTAACAAGGACGGTTATATGTCTCTGGAAGAGGTGCCTACACCATTTTTCTATCCCGCACAGAGTCCGAGATATATACCGAGAGCGGATGTCAAAATGATATATAGAGATTGTGATCTGGAAGGATTCCGTGCTCCACCAAACTCATTAGAGGAAGACACTCTAATGAAAGACAATTTTGACCACAACTATTATGGCCCAATGGAGGGCCTGCCTATCTGGCAGCCGTACCCAGGAGACTCGGGGTAAAAGAGTCATCCCAACGATGCATATCAGCTGAGCATCATTGAAAAGAATACCTGCATCCCCACCATGTCATGGGATCAACACTCAGGGCATTTAGAAAATACCCAGCACGGCGATGAATTTGCAAAGCTTTCCGGACTAGAGTTCATCAACTATACCTTTCCCGAGGTCAACGTCATCGAGAGGGATGACTCCTCCAGTTCCAAAGAAGTGTGAGACACCTTAGGACAACCGAGTGGCAAATTCGATTACCTGGTTAGGTACACCACTCCCGAAAGCTCTCGCATCAGGCTCAAAGACATTCAGCTAACTAGATGGGGAGATCTACCTGAGAGTACAAACACTATGCAAGATACAGCCGAGGAATCCTCCTACGACGACTCTGCCTGGGAGACAGATTCCAACGATCCTGCTCCACCAGAAATCAGCATTATTTCTGAAGACAAATCAAGAAGGAAAGTGCCAGACTTTGTGATTCACCGAGGAGTTCGCCGCCAATGGGTTGCTGTCAACGTTCCGAAAGTTGTTCATAAGTCAAAGTAATTGTCGTCTTTATCTTAGCCTTTCACCTTGCCCAGGTGAAACGAATGTTTTAATAGGGCTCACTTTCTGTAAATGTCTCTCTTCGCTTCGCCCAAAGTGACAGAGTTTTGTTTTATAAGGCTGTAGTTTCAAGAATCGACAAGATCATAAATAAAATAACGTCGTTCTGTAATTTCCGCATTTATTGCTGTTTTCTCTTTTCAATTTTTTAGAAAATGGTAATCCTAAAAAAACAACTCAAATAATAAAAACAAGCATTTTTTAGATAATACACTGCACGCACTCTTGCATTTTCTCTATCTCTTCTAAAAACAAATCATCACGTCATGCAGATTGCTCGTTTTAAACCCCATTGAAACATACGATCCAATGCCTTCTCCCAACTTTGAATTCCCGGTATTTGAGGTTGAAGAAGAAGATGACGACGAAATTCCAGAAGAGGTCTCCCGATTACTCAGACAAGAGGAAAGGTCCATCAAACCTCACAAAGAGTCGTTGGAAACAGTCAACTTGGGTTCAGAGGAGGAGAGAAAAGAGGTCAAGATTGGGGCACTGCTCAGTCCAATTGTCAAAGAAAGTTTGACAAAGCTTCTCAAAGAGTTTCCCAATGTATTCGCTTGGTCCTATCAGGATATGCCAACATCATCTACCATTGAGATCAGAATGTCCGCCGGTAAAACAAAGACTAAGACGGACTCATCCAGACATGACCATCAAAATCAAAGAGGAAGTACAGAAATAGATTGACGCAGGTTTCCTCGCCACATCAGAATATCCTCAATGGCTAGCCAACATAGTACCAGTTCCGAAAAAGGACGGAAAGGTCAGAATGTGTGTAGACTACAGGGATCTGAACAAAGCCATTCCAAAGGATGACTTTCCTTTACCGCACATAGACATGTTGGTAGACAGTACAGCAAAGTTCAAAGTATTCTCCTTCATGGATAGATTCTCGGGCTATAATCAGATAAAAATGGCACCGGGAGATATGGAGAAAACTTCCTTCATCACCTCATGGGGTACTGTAACACCTCAAAATTTGCCCTCTTGTTTTTTTTGGCTTATGTTTCATTGCATGCTTTGCATTATCATCCTTGCATTTCATTGGTTCATTGGCATGGGATCAGGGTGTATAAATCAAATCCAAGGAGCCTAAAGCCTCAAGAGATCTTAATTGATTCATCACCTTACCATATGATCAAGTTTGACAAGAAATTTCAAGGAAATCACATTCTCTTAACTAGTGCAATATTAGGGTTTAGGGGATTCTTGAATATAACTACTCAATGGGCAAGGTCACTGAGCTTTTAGCATCTCCAAATGGCACATCCCATCATTGTTTGAGAGGATACACTTCATACTCAGAGGAATTTGGATTTGGAGGATGTGCTGATTTCTCCTAGACTGAGGGTTCAAAACTAGGGTTTGCCATAAAATCAATTTATTTCTGATTTCTTGGGCAAAACTTGATCTCATGGTATTCTACATGTCCTTAAGTGTCTAAGGATGGAGAATTGTCTATCAATTTGTTTCAGAGGATATTCAATTGGTCACTTGATTGAAAATCAGGAGAATTGGGGAAAAGTCAACTGTGCAGAGGAAAAAGTCAACTCTTGACTTTTTAAGGTCAATTTCATGTTCCTCATCTCAAATATGATCCTTGGTGAAGATATGATCAAGAAATATCAAAGGATCCATCAAAAATCAAGAGATGTGGAAAGTTGCTAAAAATAGAATTCATAAAGTTTCCTTATTTGGTAAGTTTTGGCAAGGTAAAGGACCATCTTTAGAGCTCTCTTTCTTCCGGGTAAAAACTTCTAATGGAAAAATTCCAAGCCCTATCTTGTATTTTATGTTCCAAGCTTCAAGACCATAGCTAGAACACTTCCATTGGACCAAAATTGAAGGATTCGTGATGTTTTAAAGTTGGAGGTTGCAAGTTGCATTTTGGCCAGCATGCCCAAGTCATGGGCGAGCCACACGCATGCAATTGATCAAACATGTTGTGTGCATGCTAGGTTCAAGTTCAGGGACCAATTACACCATGATGCAAGCTTCAAATGAAAAAGTTTTCAACATCAAAGTTGTTCATCTTGCATCCCTCTACAACTTTGATGTTGAGCGTTTTTCATTTTGACAAACACATCTCAAGATATGGCAAGATCAAGTCACGGGTATCAAAGATGAAATTTTGCCCAACATGAGCAGCCCATGCATGCATGCAGTCTGCCTAGTCAAATCATTTTCCTCTCAACTTTGGACCAATGTATCTCTCTCATTTGAGCTCCAATTGGAATGATTCAAAGCACAATTGGAAGCTCATCATGAGATCTTTTGAAAGGCCTCTCAAATACCAAAAGTGCACGTGCCATTTGTGAGATACTTGAGAACCAAGCTAGCTGGTCACTTGAATTTTGGTAAGGCTCGACACATGTAGGTTTTGGTTGGTGTTCAAATCTGTTGTCACGAAATACACCTCATTCCCATATTACCATTTCAAGCCATGCATAAACTTACATAATGGCATACCACCTCACACTTGTTTCTTATGTCCTTGAAAGAAATGACAAAAACTTCATCAACAAGTTGCTGAAAATTCTGACTTGTACTCACAATAACATCACACATATCATTACCATCATGAATACACACATGCATAGAAATAACCCGTGTTTACCATAGTCTCATTCCTACTCTTCAATTTCACTAACCAAACTTGTAACTACATTGTTAACCATGATCAACATCTAAACTACACTCCAACCTCACATATCAAAGCTCATAGGCCCTAACAAAAACGGTTAGATCCCATTTTTCTACAAAGCATATCAAAAATCACCAAAAACTCCACCATTGAAGCTCTCAACTTCAGAGCTTCGAATCTCACTCTCCCTTGAAGCTTTCTCTATTTTCTTTCCACGATCATCATCACCAAGCATCAAGCTACTTACTGTGTGCATTAGATACGTTCTGGAAGCTCTATAGCATCGCCTTCGAATCCATACTTTACTTGCAAGATTCTGTTTTTTCTCAAGATTCAAGAGGTTCAAGGCATTTATTTTGCCTCCATTGTAGAGCACAAGTCCTTGCAGTGAAGTTGTTGGGTTTATGGAAGTTCCTACATCAAGATTCCATTAAGGTCAGTGGGATTCTTTAATCTTATCATTCATATAGTATCTTGTGGCTAGGGATGCATAGTTAGGTGTTACTTGGGTCCTCTTTAGAGAGGCATTGCTGTTGTGAGAAAGAACTAGGAGAATGTAGATTCTTATTTTTAGGGCAGCTGAAGATGGCTTCGATCTGGCTTGTATATGTATGATCAGGAAAAAACAATGGCATATTCTTAATCTACGTGTGATTCTAGTTAATTTGATGTATTCATTTGGATTTTTTGGAAATTTTCGCCACCACGCACAGTTGAACCCTAACTGAATCCGGCCAAGGAACATTTTAATCATGATCGTCCATTTCCCTTGATCCAATGGCTGAGAGAGGAACAACGCATTAAAATGGCCATCTCCTTGGCACGTGATGTTTTTCTGAGTTATTTTGATTTTTTGTGCTCGTATGTAGTGATCTCATGTTATCATATCATGTGGGTGCATTTTGATACATGTGATTGTTCTACTTTGTTGATTATCATACGTGGCCTTAATCTGATGGTTGTTATTGAGTCAAATTGTTGACTGATCCCTATGCTATGCACCTTATCTGAATACCTGTTATTGGATTGGGCCTATGTTTCTATGTGCACCCCTCACTTTAGAGCCCAAGCCATTATGAACTGAATATTTACTTCCCATGCACCCCCCATGGAATTCTCTAGTTTTTTTTCTATTTTTTGGATGCACGTTTCAAAATGCCATTTTTAAAAATAGTCCCTTTTCACTAAAAATTTTGAGAAAATTCATGGGTGGTCCTAACCCTCTCTTTTAATTTTTAGTAATTTTTATTTCCATGTTTGATTAGTTTTGATGCCTATTTTAGAATTTTCTTTGTGTTGTGCTTTAAGGATCATAGTTAGTGATACTTGGTGCACTAATAATTTTCTATAAGAAGTTTGGTATTGATTTTTTGCATGGAACTTGACATGAGATATTAGGACATATTGAGCACTGTTGTGTCATTTCTTGGGATTTTTTAAGTTATATTTGATTGGCTTTTGAATGTCATCTTGTATGTGTTTGTTCAATGACTATAGTGCACATTATAGGTCTTGTTTAAACATGATAACAAACGAGTTTTTGCTCATTCTTTTGCATATTGTTTAGCATATGATTACACGCCATATTAATTGTTTCCTTTGAATTTTTTACAACATTTGATCATGCTTATGTTAATTGATAAAGTGCACCTTGTTTGTGTAGATGTTTAGAGTGCTAGTTCTAGAGCTTCATGTTCATTGTGCAACTATTCAACATGATACTTGTGCATTCATTTGTATACATGTTTAGGCATCCTTATAGGTCACCTAAAACCAAATTATAGGTCCTTAACACCTAACTTTGATTGATTTGTATAGACTTAATTGAACATGGATTGATGCTTGGTGTTAGATCTTTCTTTGTCTACTTTTTTCTTATATGTTGCATGGCATATCTTCATGAAGACTTATAGGACCTAAGAGCTATCCAAACTTGACTCACTTTCTGTTTTAGATCATCACTAATCATTCATGTGTGACTCATAATTTCTTTTCACTTAATTGAATTCATATGACCACAAATTGTCTTCACTTGCTCAACTTGTTTTAGTTTCATTTGTTTGTGTAGTATGCTTTTAATTGTTGCATCATTCCATTATACATGATCTCATAGGACCTATAACATGCTCATATACTTGTAAATGCTCTTTTGACCCACAAGTGCCCATTTGTTTCATGCATTATCACTTTGGTATGTCATTTCCTAATTGAACATTGTTTGTTAACTTTGTTTGACTTCTTCTATTTATTTTAGGACTTACATGAGACCTATTAGAGGTCAATAGCCTCTAACTTTGACATGTCTAACATGCCTTTAACTCATTCTAATTTCATCTATCTTCACTCACTTCATACATCATCCATGCTTGACATTTTGAACTTGTTTTGCTCTTAACCTTTGACAAGTAGTGATGTGAGTTATGTATGAACATTATAGGATTCTTATTTTGATTTACATTTCATGTAAAGGGTGATATGCTACTGACTTGGATGCTCATGCATGATTCATTTCACTTGCATGACTTCTTTTGGTTTGTTTTTCCTAGTATGTGCATAGTTTGAACTTATATGAACTTGCTTGGGCCTAATTGTTCTTACTCTTCAATGTGCTTTAATGTGAGACTTTTAGGGAATTTGTAAGAACATTCTTGAATTATAAATGCCATTTCAAATGTCATGAGCTACTGCCTTGTATCCATTTGCATGATTATTCATCTTCCATCTTTATTTCCTACTTGCATAACAAGTATGTTTCATTGTTGGAACTTGGATAATGTTTGCTCCCCCACTTTTTCTTACTTGATCAATGCTTGCATTCATGGATCATATGCTATATTAATGACATCTCCATGTATTAATAAATGTCATTTACTTATGACCTTGATGTTTATATGTGCATTCATTCATGTTTATGAACCATATGCATTCATATTGTGTAGTTTTGGCATAACTTGCATTTGTGTGATTTTTTGGTGCATGTTCCAACATAGCTTGGCTTTGTTTGGTATCTTAACCTTATTAGAGGCCATTAATATGTACCTACTGACTTAGGATGTTCCTTAACCATTAGGACCCATCCCTTTTGGTTTGAATTTTACTTTCTTCTTAAGTTGTCTTCCTAAGACAACTAGCATTTATTTGGCTTACTTTTGATACTTGTATTCATTAATTGTAATCATTTGGTACTAAACTTTTGTGTAGGGGCAGAGGTAAGGTTCTTGAGCATATGGATGGTTATCCATGTTCATCTCTTCTTTCATCTCTTATCTCTTTTACTTGTCTTTCTCTTTTGTGAATAGCATGATATAATGCTTTGTGTACAACTTTTTCACACCCTTTGGGATCCTAGCTCATCCTTAATTTTTGATTAAGGTGAGGTAGGATAGGAATTAGGTAGTGCTATCCCTCTCTTCTATTTAGACTTAGGTTCTCAAACCTTGACCTTAGGGCCACTTTTGCATGAAAACATTAGGAACAAATTAGATTCCCTTTAGTGTTTTTTTTTCCAACTTGAGTCTTCTCTTCTCATCTCATAACACTTCTAAAACACTTAATAAAATTAACGTGTGTTGCGCATGAGCCTTGCATGTGGGAAGTGAGGAATGAGGGGTTTCCTCTCCTTTTGCTAGAGTGTTAGCATACGTCCTGTTAGGATGACCATGCGACGCATTCGATCCTACGTTATAGACTTGGGTGCAATGCAAGTTACAAACAACTTCAAAAACACTTCTGTTTAAAAAACACAAAACAAACTCAAACCTTTTTATCCTTTGGGATCGTTAAGTTTCAAACCTCATTTTCAGAAAAGGGCACGTTACTTATGTCTTGTCGCAAACAGGCATCGACCCTAACTGTCGGACGCGAACTTAACGTCGCTCATAAAAAACACCGACCTTGTTAAGTCGAACTACGACTGCTCTGATTTCCTCCTTCTGGTTAGATTGAGGATACGTAGGCACAAGACGGCGATGTCTTGGCGAGCAACCTCCCCCTAGTTCGTGTCCGAACTATGTTGACTCTGATTTTCCCGTTCCCGAGGGAATACGTAGGCCTAGGACTCCGAGGACTTCCTATCGAGTCACTTATTTTTCTTTCCTCCTTCTTTTCTCCGTTCTTTTCCATTCTCGTTCCTTCTCCTTTCCAGTAGAAGTGGAGCTCCAAATGACGACACCCTTTGATTGAGACAACAAGCGTGGATCCCATCGAGTACGATGGACGTGTTGGATGCTAACACCTTCCCTTCGCGTAACCGACTCCCTTACCCGTTTCTCTTGGTCGCAAGACCATGCTTTTCCTTTCCCTCAGGTTTACGCAGTGTTTCCTTTCTCTCTCTTGGGATAAATACACATTGCTGGCGACTCTGTTTCTGCGCCACTTTCGCGTTTGTACTTGGATGAAAATCCCGGAAGCGACAGGTACTTTTTGTTACAAGGTAATGCCATTTGGTTTGAAGAACGCTGGGGCAACCTATCAAAGGGCCATGACTACTCTGTTTCATGACATGATACACAAAGAAATTGAAGTGTATGTCGATGATATGATTTCCAAATCTAGGACAGAAGAGGAGCATGTGACCCGCTTGTTAAAGCTACTCGAGCACTTGAGAAAGTAGAAACTTCGCTTGAATCCCAATAAGTGCACATTTGGTGTTCGCTCAGGGAAACTGCTAGGGTTCATCGTCAGCCAGAAAGGAATTGAGGTTGATCCTGACAAGGTCAAGGCCATTCAAGAAATGCCTTCTCCAAAGACTGAAAAATAAGTCAGGGGATTACTGGGACGCTTGAACTACATTTCCAGATTTATATCCCTCATGACCGGGACATGCGTGCCGATCTTCAAACTACTCAGAAAGAATCAAACCTGTGTATGGACAGAAGATTGTAAAAAAGCTTTCGACAGTATCAAAGAATACCTGTTGAATCCACCAATCCTGTCACCACCAGTGGAAGGAAGGCCACTGGTCATATACCTAACAGTCTTGGAAGACTCCATGGGTTGTGTACTTGGCCAATAAGACGAAACCAAAAGGAAAGAGTCTGCCATTTACTATTTGAGCAAGAAGTTCACCGACTGTGAAACTCGGTACACTATGCTTGAGAAAACTTGTTGTGCTCTGGCTTGGGTAGCCAAACGTCTTTACCAGTACATGATTCGTCACACTACTTAGTTAATCTCCGAAATGGATCCGATCAAGTACGTCTTTGAAAAGCCTGCTCTCACAGGAAGGATTGCCCGTTGGCAGATGTTGTTATCAGAATACGAAATCGAGTACCATGCTCAGAAAGCCGTCAAAGGAAGTATTTTAGCCGATCATTTGGCTCATCAACCGATTGACGACCAAGAATCAATTGGATTTGACTTCCCAGACGAAGATGTCATGTATTTAAAAATGAAAGACTGCGATGAACCGCAACCCAGTGAAGTGCCAGAACCAGGTTCCCAATGGGGACTAATCTTTGACGGAGCTGTCAATCATTATGGAAACAGAATTGGGGCAATCATCATAACACCTCAGGGTACCCACATTCCTTTCACTGCCAGATTGACATTCAAGTGTACAAACAACGAGGCTGAATACGAAGCTTGCATCATGGGTCTCGAAGAAGCAATTGATTTAAGGATAAAAAACTTGGATGTATATGGCGACTCAGCCCTGGTTGTCAATAAAATCAAAGGAGATTGGAACACATACCAATCAGGGTTGATTCCTTACAAAGACTATGCGAGAAGGTTGTTACCATTCTTCAACAGAATCGAGTTTTATCATATCCCTCGTGAATAGAATCACATGGCTGATGCATTATCCACCATCTCTTCTATGATTAGTGTAGGTCAATGGAACAACATACCTAAGATTAATATAATGCGCCTTGAGCGCCCCGCTTACATCTTCACGATTGAAGCAGTCATAGACGATAAACCTTGGTATCACGATATCAAGTGCTTCCTTCAGAAACAAGAGTACCCACCTGGGGCATCCAGAAAAGACAGAAAAACCCTCAGAAGGCTGGCAAGCAACTTCTTCCTGAGCGACGATACACTCTATAAGAGAAATTTCGACATGGTCTTGCTCCGATGCGTAGACAGACCCGAAGCAAACACACTGATAAAAGAAATTCACGAAGGATCCTTTGGCACTCATGCCAACGTACACGCAATGGCGAGAAAAATTCTTAGAGTCGGGTACTATTGGTTGACCATGGAATCCGACTGCTACAAGTACATGTAGAGATGTCACAAGTGCCAGATATACTCAGACAAAATCCATGTACCGCCAACACATTTCAAAGTTCTCTCTTCCCCATGGCCTTTTTCCATATGGAGAATCGACATGATTGGCATAATCGAACTCAAAGCTTCGAACGGACATCGGTTCATCCTTGTAGCCATTGATTACTTCACCAAGTGGGTCGAAGCAGCGCCATACGCTAATGTAACCCGAAAAGTGGTGGTCTGATTCATCAAAAACAATATCATTTGCCGTTATGGTGTTCCTAGCCAGATCATTGCCGATAATGGATCTAACTTGAACAACAAGATGATGAAGGAGTTGTGCGCTGAGTTCAAGATCGAGCACCATAACTCATCTCCTTGCCGACCTAAGATAAACGGAGCGGTAGAAGCGGCTAACAAGAACATCAAGAAGATCGTTCAAAAGATGGTTGTAACCTACAAAGACTGGCACGAGATGTTACCCTTTGCCCTTCATGGTTATCGCACGTCTGTCCGCACTTCAACAGGGGCAACCCCTTTCTCTCTAGTATATGGCATGGAAGCAGTGCTCCCCATAGAGGTAGAGATCCCATCAATCCGGGTATTGATGGAAGCTAAGCTAACAGAGGCTGAATGGTGTCAAAGCAGACACGATGAACTGAATCTGATCGAAGAGAAGCGAATAACGGTACTATGCCATGGTCAGTTGTATCAGCAAAGAATGAAGAAGGCGTTTGACAAAAAGGTCCGACCTCGCGTCTTCAGAAAAGGAGACCTCGTGCTCAAGAAGATACAATCATTCCTCACTGATTCTCGGGGAAAGTGGACTCAGAATTATGACGGCCCCTATGACGGCCCCACAAATGTTGATGTAGTCAAGAAATACTTCGCCTAAATTAAAAAAAACGTCTCGGTGGATTGAAAACCCAAAAGGGAGGTCCAGGCAAAAATTAGAGACATATTCAAAAATCATCCTAATGGATTGGAAATCTCAAAAGTATAATCCAGGAAAAAGTTAGGGATAATGGCAAGTAACTAAGTCCAGCAAAGGGGCAAATCCCCCAGCAGCAGTCATGCCATCCATCAGGAAAATGCCAGTCAAGGTCATCTCCGACAGAAGCTCACGATGTCCAGAATTCAAAGTTGGTAGAAGGATAGCGGCCGTTAGGTTTCAATGCAGTCCTTTTCCCTTAAACTACCATTTTTTAACTTTGTAAATACTCCATGGAATCACGCGTTTGGCTGATTTCCATCCAATCAACAAAATTTGAGCCCTAGTACTTTTGTTTATAGTTCTTATTTGTTTTAGCTTTACAGAACGACATTTTAACATGATCAACGATTCTTGAAATAAAACAAAAATGAATTTAATTGTCAAACTTTTTCTGCTTTTAAAATAAAGATGGAAATTTCTTTTGACTGTTGAACATCGAAAGAACATCGATCGCTTCTCCAGAAGTAATCGAGCTTCAAAGTGTAGAATCAAAGTACTCCTTCTAAACCAGTGCACCTGAATGAATGATCAGTTGTGTCAGATGCGAATATTCCGTCCGACATCCCCGATAGAGTTTTTATCTCCTAAGCCCGACCAACGTTGTTCCCCATAGGGACTATTTCTCCTAAGCAAGGCAGAATTTCTACTTTTGGACCAGTGATACTGTTCATCCCCCGCAGTGGCCGAGTATCCAGTCGTGTTTATCTATTAGTCTATATGTCGTGTCAGTTTCGTCAGCATATACATACATACATCATGCATTATTGATTCATATATGTTCATATTGCATCACTGCCACGCTAGTCGGTCTTACCCCCTAGTAATAAAAGTCCTCTTGTTAATTGAGTTGTCAGTTCCCTCCTCTTCAGGAAGTGAATCATCTAAGCAATCTCTCTCCAGTTTATCTCTGGATTAGAGACGGTCTTCGACCACTTTGATATCTTGAACCTCTGAAAAGCAAGAAAAATTTCGACAAACATCACTCTTCGCCATTGAAGATGATATCTTCGCTTTCCCGGATTAAGAAAAATCCCCAGAGAAAGCCTCTTAATTAAAGCTTCGGTAATACGGAAGCTTTTTCTCTGAAAAATTCGCTGACGAAAAGGTCATCAGCACCTCCAAACCAGATTACGTCACATGGAATTTCTTCGAGAAGATCTCGAGGAAAAGTATGATGTAATACCCCTAAGCAGAAAACAGTCTCTCAAGGGACTCGTTTTCTCTAGTAGAGTCAACAAATGGCGTCTCTAACAGAGAAGTTTGTACACCTCTGCAGCTCAGACGAATGGGTTCCCCAGCAAGTCTGACACCAAAACTTTTTCCCATCAAATGGCATCTCCCCGAGAAAATTCGGCGAGAAGTTTGAGGAAAACCGCTACAAACAGCGTCCCTTGTCAAGAAAGTTTATTGACAAAAGAAACTAAGACCAATTCCTTGGTAGGAAACCAGGATTGAGGGGAAGTTTACATCAGAAACTGAGACCAGTTCCTTGGTAAGAAACCAGGATCGAGGGGAAGTTTATTTCAGAAACTAAGACCAGATCCTTGGTAGGAAACCAAGATCGAGGGAAAGTTTACATCAGAAACTGAGACCAGTTCCTTGGTAGGAAACCAGGATCGGGGGGAAGTTTATTTCAGAAACTAAGACCAGATCCTTGGTAGGATACCAGGATCGAGGGGAGTTTTACATCAAAAACTGAGACCAGTTCCTTGGTAGGAAACCAGGATCGAGGGGAAGTTTATTTCAGAAACTGAGACAAGTTCCAGGGCTAAAGACCAGGATCGAGGGGAAGTTTTTACCTTTTCTAAGCATCATTGCATAGAAAAAGCAGAAGGATGCGTAAACTACCATTCATAACTACTGTCAAAATTTCGGGTATTCTGATATTTAATCCTCTTGCACCCCGAATGCCCGAATACCTTCACCATTCACACCTTCGGGTCCAAGAAGATTAAATAGGGGCATCTGTCATACCCCAAATTTTGACCACTAAGATTTCCCATCATTGTGCAAATCATCATCACAATATGGATGTACCTTTATGCCTCATCAATCTCCTCAAGAATTGTTGAGCATTCCCTGCAGTCAAGCATTAGTGTTTTAAGCCCTCTAAGAGCCTTAGACAAAGGATAAATCAAGAAATGACATGATCTTCAACTTGTCTAACCTCTCAAACACACATAAATGATCAAGAGGACTCTCACATCAAGAATTAAGCACAAGGTTGCAACATTCCAAGTGGATCAAGCCTCAAGATCGCCAGTGTCACCAAATTAGGGTTTTGGTAGACCAGGGCCTCCAAATGAAAATCTTCATCTGGGCATGATCCAATGCTTCAAAATATAACTCAAGATACTACAAGGGACCTCATGGACCCAATCATCAAGTCAATTTTACCTCATGGGATGCATTCAACAAAAATCGGGAATTAGGGTTTCTTGGCCTAATTCACCCCTAAGTTGACTTTTGGGACAAAACATGAGCCAAGATCCCAAGACATGATTTGAGGGTCTCCAATACACTACATTAATCCATTTGCAACAATGGATTGATCCAAGAAGCTTGATCCACAAGTTTCAACTTCCTCAGGACCAAAATTAGGGTTTCGGGGAAAAAGTCAACTGAACCTTTGACTTTTGACCTGGACATGCTCCCAAACCCTGGGACATGATTCAATACACCCTATAACACCTATGGAACATATCCATCAAGTTTGATTTAGATCAAGGACTTGATTTTACAAAGGGTCGCACAGTTTGGAATTCATCTGATAAAAATTCAACTGTGCATAAAAGTCAAGTTTGACTTTTTGAGATTTTTCACAATTATGGTTCCTCAACCCTAAAACAATGTTAATATGTGATTTGAATCATCATTCATCAAGAAAAATCAAAGAAAGTGGGATAACTTGTAAAAGGGGGTAACCATAAAAAACTTAGAATTTTTCTAAGTTATGGGACAAAGTGGCTAGGGTACCAACTTCCAAGGATCATAACTTGAGATCCAAGCAACCATTTTGGATGGTCCAAAGCTGGATTTGTAGCTCTCATGGCATACTTTAAAAGTGTCAACTACACCTCATTCCAATTCCTCATGGATTTTAAGTTATGGAGTGATTAAAATGGCCGAAAATACAAAAGTGACATTTTTGCAACACTTAGTGAAATTTTCACTAAGTCAGAATCAGCCTTATTTTTTCCCAAATGTGGAGGCATTTTTCATTGTAATTCAAGTTGGATCGAAACCAAAGTTGGACATCATGTTGAAATAGGATATATCAACTTTCCAAAATGTCCAAGAACTCCATCAAATTCCATCTGAGCTAGAAGATATGATAGTTGCAACATGCCTTGCTGCAAACTATTGTGCAAGGAAGATTTATGCATTAGGGCTCGATTTGGTCAACTTGTTCAAACAACAAACAATTTTATCCATCTGCACACGGTAGCGCAGTTTTTGTGGTTTCGAATCATTATCGCTTTGGTACTACAGTTCGATTTATTTTTTATCCTATTGAAGTTGATGAAGGAAGGGAAATAGATGTCTCCAATTAACCCTGCTTACATACTGAGTTTAAACAGTCAAAACTATTGGTTAACAGATGCGGCTTTAGTTCGTGGGCCTCTCTATGCTTATTTTGTTCAGAACGAAATACCGGGACTGTTCATGGGGAATTTGTTGGGATACTGTTCTAGATTGGCTTTGGGGTTTATTGATTAGTGTGCTTGCTAAGATTCTTTTTCAATCTTATGCCTACGTATTCCCGGGATAGGGAAATCAGAGCGATCGTAGTTCCTCCTATTCTATGGGAGGAAAGGGTGTTTTGGTGTCTTGTTCAAAACCCAAGACATGAAGCTAAAGGTGGTTTATATCTTGTTCAAAGCCCAAGATGTAAAGCTGAAGGGTCTATTTGTATCTTGTTCGAAGCCCAAGATGTAAAGCTAAAAGGGTGTTGACTTTAGAGAGAATTTGTCATCTCTAAAGGGGAATATTTGGTCTGTTTGGCACAAATGTTGGGTGACTGATTATAAAGGAGAATTACTTTAACTGGGATATGTGAATCTAGCAATGCCATAATTTCCTTTATAGGGGATTCTCAACCTGAAGGAGAAGACTTTAACTCAGTTTAGAGCAATGCCATCTTTCCTTAGGAATTTCTCATGCTAAAAGAGGGACAGTGGCGTGGATGTAAATAATCTAGAGGCTTGCCGCTTACAGCAATTAGATGAAGGAAAAGGAGTTGTTGATATTTGTATACTATGAGCAAGGCACAAATTTTGATGCGAAAAGGTTGATTGCCTCAACCGGGGTTTTCCTTATACGAAGCCTAAGAGGAGGCTATTGACCCAATAAGAGGATGCTTTTGTGTCTCGTACGAAGCCCGAGATAGAGGCTAAAAGGGTTGACTCAACAAGAGAGTGTTTTTATATGTGTCTTGTACGAAGCCCAAGACGGAGACTAAAAGGGTTTGACTCAACAAGAGAGTCTTTTATACTCACCAAGTGAGTGATTTGTATCTCGTACGAAGCCCGAGATAGAGGCTAAAGGTGATCGACTCAACAAGAGAGACTTTTTATACTCAACAAGAGAGTGATTTGTATCTCGTACAAAGCCTGAGATAGAGGCTAAAGGTAATCGACTCAACAAGAGAGTCTTTTTATACTCAATAAGAGAGTGTTTTGTATCTCATACAAAGCCCGAGATGAAGGCTAAAAAATGTTTGATTCAACAAGGGAGTCTTTTATACTCAACAAGAGAGTGAAAAGGTCAGTTCCGCTGGGGAGAATCATTGTACAAAGCCCAAGAGGAGGCTAGGGTTACTGTTTCAGTTGAGTGACAGGTCCAGTATGTTGGTTAAAAGAGAAAATCAATTCTTATATGGGTAATGTTGTACTCATGGATTTGATCTGAGGATCGGGATTATTTCCTGTTTTTTTCAGGAAACGGGGAATCCGAAGGGTATTGAGACTGTCCAAGTCTACGGGTGTTTTCTTCCTATTTTTGAAAGGAACTTGAGAATGTCTTCGAGACTCAAGGAGATTAGACTGTCCAAGTCTAGAGTTTTATATTTTGTACTATGCTTAAGAGAGATCAAGAGACAAAATGTTCGCCGTAGGAATATCTAGACACTTTGAAAGACTGTTCTATTAAGATGACTAATTTTTGTTCCTATACCTTTAAGAGGTCGTCGGGACAATTTGTACGAAGCCCAAGAGGAGGCGAGAAAAACTTTTAAGAAGCCGAAGGGACAATTTGTATGAAGCCCAAGAGGAGGCTATCTTCCCGGAGGAAGAATCATTATACGAAGCCTAATAGGAGGCTGTGAAAACTTCTAAGAAGCCGACGGGTCCTTGTACAACACCCAAGAGGAGGTGGGGATGCTTTTAGAAAGCTTGTGGGTCCCGAAACCCCGAGAAGTTCAAGACATGCCATTCACAGAGAATAGATCAAGCCAGAAAAGTTTGATAATTTGGAAGAAACTCAAGAGATGCCATTCACGGAGAAAAGATCATCTCTGGGGAGTAGAGTTTCTTTGACAATGTCTTAGGGTGACAGTCTGTGAAAGGGTTCATCGAGAATGATGCCTTTCACGTCTCCATATTGTTTAACCCCAAGAGGAGGGAAAAATGTGTCTGGTAATCCTATGGGGATCTAGTTTTGTTTGTATTTAAGAGTGACCAACAGGGCTTTACCTAGTGCTAGACGTAGTTGCCGGGGAAAACTCTAAATATCTATACTAGTATTACACAGTCGATATGAGTTTATGAAAGAAGACTTACAGTGAAACAGCCCCACAGTACAGTTATATAAATAAGAAAGCGGTAAATGAAAGCGGGTAAATACTTACTCGGTTGTAGAGCTTCCATACTGTATTGTTAGTTATTCAACAAAGAAATTGAAAATAATAGTATGTTACAAAATCAAAGGAGAAAGTGCTTTTGAAAGGAAAATTGGGGCTTACAGCTCAAGGAGAGGCCCAGGGTTTTATCAGTGATCGCACTGTCGTTTTGTACAGGGACTTATACAAGTGACTGAGGCCCAAGAAAGGTTTTATGTATAAGGGGATGGGTCTTACACTCTCTCAAGAGGCCCAAAAATGATTGAAAGTGAACAAAGATGGGTCTTATATCTCAAGGAGAAGCCCAGGGTTTATTTTGAAAAGGGCGACGATCGCGCCGAGGTTTTGAAAACATCGTGGGTCTTATACAATGACTGAGGCCCAAAAGTTTTCGGTTTCAAAAGGGGATTGGGTCTTACACTCTATTAGAGGCCCAAAATGGTTTTGAATGGGTCTTATAGCTCGAGGAGAGGCCCAGATGGTTTATTTTAAACGGGCGATGATCGCGCCGAACTTTTGAAATACAACGGGACTTATACAACATTTGAGGCCCAAAATAGGTTTGTATCTACAAATGATTGGGTCTTACACTCTATTAGAGGCCCAAAGAGTTTGAAAAAGTTTGATGAGGGTTGAATTAATCAAAAACCCTAATTTGTTTCAAAATGTATTTTAATTGAATAAAAAATTCAATTAAAATGACCAAAATTGTTTAACATGTGGAAAACAAATTGTGATCTTGGATTAATGTTTCACAAATCAAGAATTGACCTACAAAATGATTAGAAATCATTAAAATTTGCAAACTCAAGAAGGAAAAAATATTTTAAATGTCAAAAAACAATTAAAATATTAATTCTCGGCAAAAATATCAATTATATGAAATAAATAATATTTTTGGGATTTTTTGGTAAAATAAAATATTTTAACATTTTTTTGAATTATTAAAAAAAGAATCAACTCAAAATCATTAAAACTCAGAGAGAAATTAATTTTTGAATCAATTAAATAAAATCACAAAATTCAAATATTCAAATATTTGAAAAAGGGCGCCAAGAACAAGGCAAGAACACGCGCCCTTCCTCTGTTTCTGCAGATTTGCGTTTTCAATCCAATCTCACTAAATACTTGATTATATCATGCAATCTATATATCAATCTACTCGTTTCAACCTCACGATCATGTCTATGGTCTTTAATTTCATTTATTTTAAACATGGAATAAGAAATCAAAGAGAAACCTCAAGAACCCTAAATTCATCATGAAGGTTCAGAAATTCCATACACGATTCATACAAAGCAATTGATTGAGGGTAAACACTCTATGCATGATTATGAACATACGGCCAAATTATTGTGCAGCAAAAAATGTATGGATCATAGAGTTAGAAGAGCTCATGCTTACCACTTGCAGCAGGTGATCGAGTTCTAGGTTGGAGGTATTACAGCTAGGTTCCAATGATGTGGATAGCTTCCCAAGGTGCCATGGAGTGTGTCTGGATGCTTGGAGTGGATTGAAATGATCCGGAACTTGAGATGGTACCCCAACTGCAAATCTGTCAAAGGCATCAGCAACTGGTTGGGGATTTTATGATTTTGGTGTTCCAGATGTTACGTGAGTGTTTAGATCACTTCTATATGATTTTTATGAGGTGTGTGTGTGTGATTGGTTTGATTGGAAGAGCTCTCAAACTCAAAACCCGATAGTGACTTGCTTTGGAAGGCAAATTTGGAGTGAAAGAAGAGATTTTGAGGAAAGCATCTGTTTGATGGCTTTGGTGTACTCAAACTGATCACAAATGAGCTCTATTTATAGTAGAGCAAGTTTGTTTTGGGATAACTGCAGCAGAGGTTTGGCCAATGTTGACAATAGGAATCCAAGTCTTCTCTAGCCATTGACTAGAGGTTAGAGCACAGAGTTGTGGTTCCCTAGTTGTTGGATCATTCTTAACTGAATTCAGTTGCAAATGTGTCAGTCCATGCCACCTTGGTGCATCCATTAAATGCTCCAATCCAAAATTGGAGTCTTGTCCCTCTTTTAGGGATTTCTAGGTTTGGCAGGCTACTTCTTGTTCCAAAGACTTTGGAGGCTTGGATCAGTGTTTGTTCCCTTTATATTTGATCCTCAGATGTTTCCAAAGTGATGACAAGGCTTGGAATTATCTGATTTTACCAAATCGAGCAAAAGTACAAAATTCTGCCTAGCCTTGGCAGTTTTTAGCAAGGCATATTGCCATTGTCATATCTCATGGCTCAAGTGGAATTTGATGGAGTTCTTGGCCATTTTGGAAAGCCCTCATATGATACAATAACTGTTTGATCATAATTGGTTTTGATACTTTTTGGATCCAAGTGAAAAATGCCCCTACATTTGGAAAAAAGTGAAGGCAGATTCTGACTTAGTGAAAATTTCACTAAGTGTTGGAAAAAAATGACATTTTCACTTTTCTTGATTTTGATCATTCCATAACTTGAAATCCATGGGGAATTGGAATGAGTGGTAGTTGAAGCTTTTGTAGAGGGTAATGAGAGCTACAAATCCAGCTTTGGATGGGAAAAAATGGCCTTGTGGTGTAGGAGTTATGGTCCTCCATAATTGTGAAAAATCTCAAAAAGTCAAAGTTTGACTTTTGTGCACAGTTGACTTTTTATCAGATGAATTCCAAACTGTGCGATCCTCTATGAAATCAAGTCCTTGACCTAAATCAAACTTGATGGATTGATTTCATAGGTGTCATAGGGTGTATTGGATCATGTCCTAGGGTTTGGGAGCATGCCCTGGTCAAAAGTCAAAGATACTGTTGACTTTTCTCGTGAAACCCTAACTGTGGTTCAGATGAAGTTGAAATTTGTTGCTCAAGCTTCTTGGATAAATCCATTGTTGCAAATGGATCAATGTGGTTTATTAGAGACCCTCAAATCCTCTCTTGAGGTCTTGACTCATGTTTTGCCCAAAAGTCAACTTAGGGGTGAATTAGGTCAAGAAACCCTAATTCCTGATTTTTTAATAATGCTTCCCCTGAGGTAAAATTGACTTGATGATTGGGTTTATGATGTACCTTAGAGCATCATAGGTTATGCTTTGAAGCATTGACTCATGCCCAGAGGAAAATTTCCATCTGGAGGCCCTGGTCGACCAAACCCTAATTTGGTGACACTGGCGATCGTAAGGCTTGATCCACCTAGAAAGGAGAAGCCTTGTGCTTAATCCTTGAAGTGGGAGTCCTCTTAATCCTTTGTGGATGTTTGAGAGGCTAGACAAGTTGAAGATCATGTCATTTATTGATTGATCATTTGTCTAAGAGCTCTGAGAGGGCTTGAAACCCTAAATCTGATTGTAGTGGATGCTCACCCATCTTTGGTGAGACTAATGGTTCATCCATATTGTGATGATGATTTGCACAATGATGGGAAATCTTAGTGGTCAAAATTTGGGGTATGACAGATGCCCCTATTTAATCTTCTTGGACCCGAAGGTGTGAATGGCGAAGGTATTCGGGCATTCAGGGTGCAAGAGGATTAAATATCGGAATAGCCGAAATTTTGATGGTGGTTATGAATGGCAGTTCGCGCATCCTTCCTCTTTTACTAAGCAATGATGCTTAGAAAAGGTAAACTTCCCCTCGATTCTGGTCTTCAGCCAAGGAACTGGTCTCAGTTGGTGAAATAAACCTCCCCTCGATCCTGGTTTCCTACCAAGGAACTGGTCTTAGTTTCTTTTGAAATAAACTTCCCCTCGATCCTGGTTTCCTACCAAGGAACTGGTCTTAGTTTCTAAAATAAACTTCCCCTCGATCCTGGTTTCCTACCAAGAATCTGGTCTCAATTTCTGGAATAAACTTCCCCTCGATCCTGATTTCCTACCAAGGAACTGGTCTCAGTTTCTGATACAAACCTCCCCTCGATCCTGGTTTCCTACCAAGGACCTGGTCTGAATTTCTGAAATAAACTTCCCCTCGATCCTGGTTTCCTACCAAGGATCTGGTCTTGGTTTCTTTTGTCAGTAAACTTTATTGACAAGGGACGCTATTTGTAGCAGTTCTCCTCAAACTTCTCGCCGAATTTTCCTGGGGAGATGCCATTTGATGGAAAAAGTTTTGATTGTAGAGAAGCACAAACTTCACTGTTTGAGACGCCATTTGTCGACTCTACTGGGGAAAATGAGTCTTCTTGAGAGACTGCTTTCGTTTGGGGATATTACATCATACTTTTCTCGAGATCTTCTCAGAGAAATGCCATACGATGTACCCCAATATTGAGGTGCCGATGACTTTGTTGACATTGACATTCTGGAGAGAAGGATCAATGTGTTGCTGAAAGTCTTTAGTTGAGAGGCTTTCTCTAGGGATTTTCCTTAATTCGGGAAAGCGAAGATATCATCTTCCATGGGGAAGAGTGATGCTGGCTGAGGGTTCTCTGGTTTTTCAGAGGTTCAAGTTATCAAAGTGGTCAAAGACCGTCTCCAATCCAGAAATAAACTGGAGGAGAGATTATTCAGACACGACATTTCCTGACGAGGAAAAAACTGACAACTCGATTGAGAGGACTATTTTCACTAGGGGATACGACCGACTAAAGTGATAGTGATGCAATATGAATGCAAATGCAAATAAATAATGCATGATGTATGTATGTCTATGCTGACAAAACTGACGCAACACACAGACTAATAGATGAACATGACTGGATACTCGGCCACTGCGGGGGACGAAGAGGTACCACTGGGTTCAAGATAGCAATTCTGCCTTGATTAGGAGAAGTAGTCCCTGTAGGGAACAACCGTTGGTCGGGCTTAAGAGATGAGAACTCGGCCGAGGGGTTTCAGAGGAAACACGGTCTCTGACACAACTGATCCTTCGTTCAGGCGTACTGGTTTAGAAGGAGTACTTTGATTCTGCACTTTGAAGCTCGACTACTTCTGGAGTAGCGATCGATGTTCTGTCGATGTTCAACAGTCAAAAGAAATTGCCAACTTTATTATAAAAGGAGAAAAAGTTTTACAAGTAAGTTCATTTTTGTTTTATTTCAAGAATCGTCGACCATGTTAAAACGTCGTTCTGTAAAGCTAAAACAAATAAGAATTGCAAACAAAAGCGCAAAGGCTCAAATTTTATTGATAGAATGGAAATCAGCCAAACTCGTGATTCCATGGAGTATTTACAAAATTTAGAAAATGGGAATTTAAGGGAAAAGGGCTACATTAAAACATGACGACCACTATCCTTCTACCAACTTTGAATTCGGGACATCCTGAGCTTCTGTCGAAGATGAACTTGACTGGAGTTTTCCTGACGGATGATGTAACTGCTGCTGAGGGACTTGCCCCTTTGTCGAATGTAGTTACTTGCCATTATCCCTAATTTTTGCCTGGATTGTACTTTGAGGTTTCCAATCCACCGGGATGATTTTTTATCATGTCTCTAATTTTTGCCTGGACCGCCCTTTCGGGTTTCCAATCCACCGAGACGTTTTTTTTATATTTAGGCGAAGTATTTCTTGACTACGTCAACATTTGTGGGGTAGTCAAATTCCTCTCCGTCCATGGTTGCAAGTCTCAAGGCACCGCCTGAGAAATCTTTCTTGACCACATAGGGGCCATCATAATTCGGAGTCCATTTGCCCCGAGAATCAGTGACAAATCATGTACTGGCGAAGATGTTTGGCTGCCCAAGCCAAAGCGCAGCAAGTTTTCTCAAGCATAGTGTACCGAGTTTCACAGTCGGCGAACTTCTTGCTTAAATAGTAGATGGCAGACTCTTTTCTTTTTGTTTCGTCTTGTTGGCCAAGTACACAACCCATTGAGTCTTCCAAGACTGTTAAATAGATGATCAACAGTCTTCCTTCCACTGGAGGTGATAGAATCGGCGGGTTCGACAGGTATTCCTTGATACTGTCGAAGGCGGCTTGGAAGTCTTCTGTCCAAATGCAATCCTGATTCTTTTTTAGTAATTTGAAAATCAGCGCACATGTTGCGGTCATGAGGAATATGAATCTGGAAATATAGTTCAAACATCCCAGGAATCCCCTGACTTGTTTTTTAGTCTTTGGAGAAGGCATTTCTTGAATGGCCTTGACCTTGTCAGGATCAACCTCAATTCCTTTCTGGCTGACGATGAATCCTAAGAGTTTCCCTGAACAGACACCGAACATGCACTTGTTGGGATTTAAGCGGAGTTTGTACTTTCTCAGACGCTCGAATAGTTTTGACAGGTGGGTCACATGCTCCTCTTCTGTTTTAGATTTGGCAATCATGTCATCGACATATACCTCGATTTCTTTATGTATCATGTCATGAAATAGAGTAGTCATGGCCCTTTGATAGGTTGCCCCGGTGTTCTTCAAGCCGAACGACATTACCTTGTAACAAAAAGTACCCCATGGGGTAATGAACGAAGTTTTCTCCGTGTCTTTCGGCACCATTTTGATTTGATTATAGCCCAAGAATCCATCCATGAAGGAGAAAACTTTGAACTTTGCTGTACTGTCTACCAGCATGTCAATGTGTGGTATGGGAAAGTCGTCCTTTGGACTTGCCTTGTTTAGATCTTGGTAGTCGACACACATTCTGACTTTTCCGTCCTTTTTCGGAAATGGTACTATGTTGGCTAACCATTAAGGATATTCTGACGTAGCGAGGAAACCCGCGTCAATCTGTTTCTGTACCTCCTCTTTGATTTTGATAGCCATGTCTGGATGAGTCTATCTCAACCTTTGTTTTACCGGCGGACATTCTGATCTCAACGGTAGATGATGTTCCACGATGCTGGTATCCAACCCTGGCATATCCTGATAGGACCAAGCGAATACATCGGGAAACTCTTTGAGAAGCTTTGTCAAACTCTCTTTGGCAGTTGGACTGAGCAGTGTGTCGATCTTGACTTCTTTTCTATCTTCTTCTGAGCCTAAGTTGACTATTTCCAGCAACTCTTTGTAAGGCTCAATGGACCTTTCCTCTTGTCTGAGTAGTCGGGAGATCTCCTCTGGAATTTCGTCGCCATCTTCTACTTCAGCCTCAAATACCGAGAACTCAAAGTCAGGAGAAGGCATCGGATCGTATGTTTCAACGGGGTTTAAAACAAGCAATCTGCATGACGTGATGAATTGTGTTTAGAAGAGGTAGAGAAAATGCAAGTGTGTGCAGTGTATTTCTTTTACTGCTTGTTTTTATTATTTAGTTGTTTTTTAGGATTACCATTTTCTGAAAAATGAAAAGAGAAAACAACAATTAATGCGGAAATTACAGAACAGTGTTATTTTATTAATGAATAAGTCGATCCTTGAAACTACAACCCTATAAAACAAAACTCTATCGCTTTGGGCGAAGCGAAGAGGGAAATTTACAGAAAGTGAGGCCTATCAAAACATCTGTTTCACCTGGGCAGGGTGAAATGTTAAAGTAAAGATGGCAATTACTTAGACTTATGAACAATCTTCGGAACATCGACAGCGACCCATTGGCGGCGAACTCCTGGGTGAATCACAAAGTTTGGTACCTTCCTTGATTTGTCTTCAGAAATGACGCTGATTTCTGGCGGAGATGGATCATTGGAATCTGTCTCCCAGGCAGAGTTGTTGTAGGAGGATTCCTCAGTTGTATTTCGCATAGTATTTGTACTCTCAACTGCATCTCCCCATCCAGTTAGCTGGATGTCTTCAAGCCTGATACGAGAGCTTTCAGGAGCAGTGTACTTGACCATGAAGTCAAATTTTCCACTTGGTTGTCCCAGGGTGTCCCACACTTCTTTGGAATTGGAGGAGTCATCCTTCTCGATGACGTTGACCTCGGGAAAATCATAGTTAATGAATTCTAGCCCTGCAAACGTTGCGAATTCATCGTCGTGCTGGGTATTTTTAGGATAAACTGGGTGTTGATCCCATGACATGGTGGGGACGCAGGTATTCTCTTCAATGATGCTCAGCTGATTTTCATTGTTCGGCTGACTTTCTTTCCCCAAGTCTCCTGGGTAAGGCTGCCACATTGGCAGGCCATCCATCGGGCTATAGTAGTCGGGGTCAAAGCTGTCTTTCATCAGAATGTCCTCCTCTAATGAGTTTGGGGGAGTGCGGCATCCTTCCGGATCACAATCTCCATACATCATTTTGACATCTGACCTTGGTATAAATCTCGGGCTCTGTGCAGGAAAGCAAAAGGGAGTCTGTGTTTTGCCCTGAGACGTATAATCGTCCTCGTTGAGATAGGACTTTCATTCTTCCTCCATATCGGAGGAATTATCTTTATTGATGGTATGCACGTCTTGAGTCACTGGTTGAAGGAAACCTCCACTGAGGAAGAAGTCCTAAATGGGATGAAAACTTTTATTGTTCGCAGCCGTCTGAGTACAGGTTGAGGAAAAGCCAAGACATTTCTTTGTTTTATTATCAGTAGGAATGACAAGTTGTCCCCATCCTGTTGTATTGGTATTCTCGACCGCTTTGATAGCATCTTTGTATGAGGAAATCGAGGTTCCTTTCTCTGATTGATTCTCATTGCTCATCGTAAGCGCTTGGAACTGAGTCCCAACAACCTCCTTGGGTTCTACACAAGTAGATGATGATAAGTTACTCACGAGCAAGGCCTATTCTCCACAGACTGTGACGAGTTCACCGTTTTGGACGAACTTTAGCTTTTGGTGGAGGGTCGAAGTGACCGCCCCAGCCTGATGTTTCCAAGGTCTTCCTAATAAACAACTGTATGTTGCCCGGATGTCCATGACCTGGAAAGTGACTTGGAAAGTATGAGGACCAATAGTTATGGGAAGGTCGACTTCGCCGATAACCGTTTTTCTGGATCCGTCAAATGCTTTGACGACGACCTCGCTGGTTTTCATCAGAGGTCCTTTGAATGATAATTGCATCAAAGTGGACTTCAGCATAACATTCAGGGTTGACTTTGTGTCTACCAGTATACTGGCTAAAGCATCGTCCTGGCAATTGACTGTAATGTTGAGCGCCATGTTATGACGGCGACCTTCTTCAGGTAATTACTCATCACTAAATCCCAAGTTATTGTAGGAAGTGATGTTAGAGACAATGTTATCGAACCGTCTGATTGTTACATCCTGTTCCACAAAGGCTTACTCCAAAACTTTCTGTAGAGCCTCCCTGTGCGCTTCTGAACTAAGTAACAATGATAATACCGAGATCTTTGAAGGAGTTTGTAATAGCTGATCAACAATGTTGTATTCACTCCTTTGGATGAGCTTCAGCATCTCATCATCATTTTTTGAAAGGTCGGGATTACTGGATTGACCAACTAGTGGATTGGGAACTTCTGTCTGAGGTTCCTTTTCTTTGATGGGTTCTCCAACTCCTCTGTTGAAGATTCTAGCACTCCGTGTTACTCGACTGATATCTGCAATATTCACGACGGAGGGCAACGGAATTTCCTTTCCATTCTCAATTGTTGTTGCACCGTATTTGTAAGGGATAGCCTTAGTTGATTCATACGGTAGCGGTCCCGGTAGATAGATGACTATGGGAGCCTTCTGATTTTTCTTACCATCGTAAGTAATTTCGATCCGTTCCCTGTTGGGAACTCTCGATTCGTCAAGTAGAGGGATAATGGCACAAACATCCCTAGTCCTCTGATGATCAGAGATTACGACGACGTCCTTGATTTGATCAGCGAAATAGTTAACTGATCCAGAACTTGACCATGGTTGAATCTCTTTGCGGTCCAACTGACTTTGAAGGGCTGCTCGCACGAGGTAGCATCCTTGATTATCCACTGAGCAAACTCCACACCGCTCATAGTTGTGTAGTGGCACCTGGCCATGTCCGCTTTGAATACAATGTAACCTTACTAGGTCTGTTTCCATCGACTGAACATCCTGAATTTGACATCTAGTAGGATTCCCATTAGTGATACTAATTTGCTGGGTGTCTTCATCCATATAGATTGGAAGCCACCAGTGGTTCAACAAGTGCTGAAGTGTTTCCTGGACAAGGGCACAACCCTGATCGTCTTCGCAACCCGCTTTACAGCCCTGATAATCATGTGATACCAGGAACCCGAGTCGGACCTGTTTAGCATGTAACTCCACCAGGCTGGTATTCATCAAGAGAATATCAAAGATTTGAATCATGTTGATTTGATAATGATTCCTATCATGGTAGTCTTGAATCCATCCAAGATCCATCTGACGCTGGAGGGCCTCTTGTACAAAAGAGCATCCCTGTTTGTTTACCGAGCAAGTCAGGCAGGAATTATAATCGTGACGCGGCAGATTATGATACTAGATTTTCCTTGAGTGAAGTGCCACCAAGTTGACATTCATCGCACGGATATCGTGGTTTTGAATGATGTTGGAATTCTTATAAACCATGTTAACTCCACGAACTCGGTGCTCTTGGATCCATCCGAGATCCATCTGTTCTTGTAGAGCTGATTGCACCACAGAACATCCTCGATTGCTTTTAGAGCAGATATGACACTGGTGATAATTATGAGGTGGCACATGGCCATATCCACTCTGTCTACAATGCATGTTGACCAAGTTGGCCCTTAACAAGAGTACATTGTGAATTTAATAGATGTTGTTAGACTCTCCTTCAATTAAATTGACTGTAGCCTTCTTGTGTTGAGGCAGCGGGTTCGTGAGAACATTCGGATTCATATCTTTGAAAGATAAAACCCGGCTCCTAACAAGCTTTTGCACGTCGTATTTGAAACTGAGACAGTTTTCTATGTTATGCCCTGGTCCTCCTTGATGGTAAGGGCAAGTCTGATCCACCTTAAACCAAAAGGGTGGATTTTCTGGTACTGTAAGAGGAGACTTAGTCTGGACATGCCCCTTGGTCAGTAGTAATGGAAATAGTTCTGCGTACGATACGGGTATAGGATCAAATCCTGGTGGCCGCGTTGTACGGTTGTTGTTGTATTGAGGACGAGCCTGCTGGAGAAGCTGTTGTTTCCTTTGCTGAAATTGCTGCGACTGCGGTTGGCTTTGAGCAACCTGAGGTTGATACGTAGAAATAGGCACAGGGTTGATAGCAGGAGTTACCGCCGCTACTGGTGATATCATCGCCTTTGCTTTCCGAGAGAGATATTCCCAATATATTGCTCCTTTTTCTTAGGGAGAGCACTACCGTAATTTTTAGTACCGCTTGTCGACCCAGTGTCTTTGACTAGACGTCCTTCTCGAACGACTTCCTCGAGACGCACTCCCATACCGACCATTTCGGTGAAGTCGTTGGGCGCACTGGCAACCATTATGTCATAGTAAAATGAGCTCAAGGTCTTTAAGAAAATCTTTGTCATCTCTTTTTCCTCAAGAGCTGGACAAATTTGAGCGGCAATTTCACACCATCTCTGAGCGTATTCCTTAAAGGTTTCCTTGTCCTTTTGCGACATTGATCTGAGTTGATCTCTGTCTGGTGCCATGTCCAAATTGTATTTATATTGTTGGACGAAGGAAGTGCCAAGATCTCTGAAAGTGTTAATCGTAGTGCGGTTTAAACCCATGTACCATTTTAATGCGACACCGGTTAAACTATCCTGAAAGTAGTGAATCAGTAGATCTTGGTTCTCTATCTGAGCTGACATTCGCTGAGCGTACATCACCAGATGACTCTGAGGACAAGAATTACCCTTCTATTTTTCAAAGTCGGGCACTTGGAACTTATGTGGGACTTTCACATTGGGGACCAGGCAAAGGTCTGCGGCGTCCTTTCCAAATAAATCTTGACCGCGAATAGCTTGTAGTTCCTTCTGCATTTCCAGGAACTACTCCTGGAATTCATCTATTCTATCGAACATACCTTCCTTTCTATCAGAAGGTATCTATGGAATCTATCCTTCTGGGACAGTGTGCACCACAGGGGGTGGTACCGTTACTACGGTAGTGAATCTTGGCGTTTCCCGAAGTTTGTAACCTTTAGGAGTCCTCATTATGCCTCTGGCATCCTCGCTTTCTCGAAGTTTGTAACCTTCAGGCCCAGCGGCTTCTGCTGTGATTCCCTGATCTTCAGTGATCGACGGAACATATCCTTCCGGGATATAGTTAACAGGCATGCCCCAGGGACGGTCTTTCGGCATTTGATACCTAGGATCATACTTCTCCACTATGGGCGTTGAGGTGATCTCTGAGATCACAGTTCTTTGTAGCTGATCTTCTGCCATGGCTTGTATGTCGTTACGAAGCTTTCTCATATCCTCTCTCAGAGCGTCGATCTATTCTTTCAACTCTCTATTCTTTTCCTCGAGATCATCCATCTTTTTCTGACGATTGACCTGAGTATTGTACAAATGAGACAGTTTGACTCTAGAACCGAGACACAAACGTTAGATTCGTAGGTAAGAAGAATACGTGACGTGAGAATGATGAATGCAATGATTATATTAATTGTCTTTTTTTTGTTTAATCAAAATAAACTTCGACAATTAGATTGCAAATATCAAACAGTGGGGACACCCCCGTTTTATTGAATTCTAAGGATTACGGAAATGGAAATACAGTAAATTACAAGGTGCGGAAACAGAAACCTAAGCTAATGGGTCCCGAGTCCTCTCTGAGGAGAACTCGGGTGCTAATTCTGGTACTTTCCTTTTCTTGGATCGGGGCTCTTGGGCCATTGTCGGGTTGTCATTCCTTTGCCAAGTGAAAGGAGCGAGCAAATTCCTTTTGTCATCCTGATTTTCTATAGCATATTGCTCTAAAATCTCAATTAGAGCATCCTTATCTTTCAGCAGTTGCTGTATTTTGGTACACTTCACATTGAGAATGTGGTACTTGTTCTTCCAAGACCTCCTCTCCTGTTGAACTTTGTTGAGAGTAACCTGAAGTTTTTCCGTTTCAGTCATGAAGTACATGACAGATTCCCTTGGCGGAAGAACTCCGTGACGAGGATAAGGCATCTTTAGCTTGAGAGCTCTAGTTTGTACCCAGTGGAGATAAGGCTCCACCGAGACACAGTCCAGTTTTCCTAGAGACTCCCGTCCTTTCTTATGAACATGTTTCCAAGCGTGCACTATTTCCATCTTTAGTGCCCTGTCATTTTCTCCTTCCTTGAAGAAAATACCTTCCAGATGAGCATTACGCGGAACATGCCTCATCGGGTAACTAAACTGACGACGAACTAAGACTAGATGATAATTGATTCCTCCCTTAGTTCCTATGAGGGGTACATTGGGGAAGTTTCCACAACGGTTAATGATACTGATCCCGTCATAAATCCTATTGTACCAATCTATATCAGAGTTAGTAAGAGACATGATTTTCTACGACCAACGTAAGGCACTCTTATGATCCCAAAAAGCGGCAGACTTATGCAAATGGGAGATAAACCATTTATATAGCAGGGGTACACAGCACGTGATCATTCCACTGCTGTATAAATTCCTTAAGTGTACAGAATGATAAGCATCTGCAAGCAAGGTTGGTACGGAGTTTCCAATGAGAAAAACCTTAATGGCGTTGATATCGACGAAGTTATCAATGTGGGGAAACAGAAATAACCCGTAGGTGAGTAAAACGAAGATGCTTTCAAAAGCAGTCATGTTCCCTATACTAGCAAAGTACAGAGCCTTCTTTACCAGAAACTTGGCTGGTAAACCTGGGATTCCTCCATGGTGGTCATGTGAGTCTTGACTTCTGACTCATCCAAGTAGATTGCTCTTGCAATGATTTGATCCTTTGGAATTTCTTCCAGTCCAGAAAAGGGAGCTTGATCAGTAATGGGTAGATCAATCAGATGAGAATACTCCTCCAGCGTTGGTGCGAGCTGGTAATCTGGGAATGTGAAACAGTGATAGACCGGATCGTAAAACTGAATGAGTGCCTCCAGGATTCCCTCAATTACATGGACCCTTAACAGAGGTAGCAGACCTCCGTACTTGGCTCTGAAAGCGTCAGGATTAGTGATCATCCTTGCTAATCCTATCAAATCCCCTAGTTTTGGAACCTTGAAGGTATACTTGTGAGTTTTTCTTCTACCGAAATCCATTAGCGCAATCCTTTTCTCTCTGACATTTGCAATCATTGTCTTAGTTTAATTTAAAAAAGATAGACTAGAAGAGAAAAAAAATTTTGTTTAATGTTTAACATAGAAAAAACATGGGGTCAAAGGGTCGGTGTCATGAAGTCAAGGCTCTACCCATCCCAAAGGTTTATACTAGTGATTTTTGTACCTGTCTCTCAAAATCATTGATTCTTTTCGAGATAACATCAGCGGGCCGTGAACCGTGCTAGGTGATGTATTTCAAAGAATCTCAGAAGAGGGTAGTATCGTGTGACAACTAGTTCCGATAGCTTCCGTACTACTGAAAGAGGTTTTTCCTAGGTGTATACTCAATCTTTCCACATGCGGCATCACACGCATTCCCATTAGCAGAAAAATAAACACAGATATCAATTAGGAAAAGTAGTATATATATTTGTCCTAATGTCCTAGACTTTTTAAGAGCTATGAATCCTATGATCCTAACAGAAAATCGCTCCCCGGCGGAGAGGCCATTCTGTGGTACCTTCCCAACTTAAAGGTTTTGACCTAAGATCCTAGTGAGAGCCGATTCTAGCAATAATGACATTCCCCTATGGAACCGTCATTCGGTGATACCTTGTGAACCCAAGGAGTCGTCCTAAGAGAAGGTTTCAACCAGAGAGATAAGAGAGACAAGATTCCTTTGTTTGGCCCCACGGTGGGCGCCATTTTTCTTGTGAAATTGTCTAAATTTAAGGTTTCCTCCTAAGAGACGGGAGAAGAACAAGTAGCTCCCACTGTGGTCGCCATTTTTCTGTGGAAAATGGGGACGACGATGACTAGATCTTACTTACTCTCCCACTGTGGTCGCCATTTTTCTGTAGCGCAGTTTTTGTGGTTTCGAATCACTATCGCTTTGATACTACAGTTCGATTCATTTTTTATCCTATTGAAGCTGATGAAGGAAGGGAAATAGATGTCTCTAATTAACCCTACTTGCATACTGAGTTTAAACAGTCAAAACTGTTGGTTTACAGATGTGGCTTTAGTTCGTGGGCCTCTCTCTGTTTATTTTGTTCAGAACGAAATATCAGGACTGTTCATGGGGAATTTGTTGGGATACTGTGCTAGATTGGCTTTGGGGTTTTTTGATTAGTGTGCTCGCTAAGATTCTTTTTCAATCTTATGCCTACGTATTCCTGGGATAGGGAAATCAGAGCGATCGTAGTTCCTCCTATTCTATGGGAGGAAAGGGTTTTTTGGTGTCTTGTTCAAAGCCCAAGACATGAAGCTAAAGGTGGTTTATGTCTTGTTCAAAGCCCAAGATGTGAAGCTGAAGGGTTTATTTGTATCTTGTTCGAAGCCCAAGATTTGAAGCTAAAAGGGTGTTGACTTTAGAGAGAATTTGTCATCTCTAAAGGGGAATATTTGGTCTATTTTGCACAAATGTTGGGTGACTGATTATAAAGGAGAATTACTTTAACTGGGATATATGAATCCAGCAATGCCATAATTTCCTTTATAGGGGATTTTCATCCTGAAGGAAAAGACTTTAACTCAGTTTAGAGCAATGCCATCTTTACTTAGGAATTTCGCACGCTAAAAGAGGGACAGTGGCGTGGATGTAAATAATCCAGAGGCTTGCCGCTTACAGCAATTAGATGAAGGAAAAGGAGTTGTTGATGTTTGTATACTATGAGCAAGGCACAGCTTTTGATGCTAAAAGGTTGATTGCCTCAACCGGGGTTTTCCTTATACGAAGCCTAAGAGGAGGCTATTAACCCAACAAGAGGATGCTTTTGTGTCTCGTACGAAGCCTGAGATAGAGGCTAAAAGGGTTGACTCAACAAGAGAGTGTTTTTATATGTGTCTTGTACGAAGCCCAAGACGGAGGCTAAAAGGGTTTAACTCAACAAGAGAGTTTTTTATACTCACCAAGAGAGTGATTTGTATCTCGTACGAAGCCCGAGATAGAGGCTAAAGGTGATCGACTCAACAAGAGAGTCTTTTTATACTCAACAAGAGAGTGATTTGTATCTCGTATGAAGCCCGAGATAAAGGCTAAAGGTGATTGACTCAATAAGAGAGTCTTTTTATACTCAACAAGAGAGTGTTTTGTATCTTGTACAAAGCCCGAGATTAAGGATAAAAAATGTTTGACTCAACAAGAGAGTCTTTTATACTCAACAAGAGAGTGAAAAGGTCAGCTCCGCTGGGGAGAATCATTGTACAAAGCCCAAGAGGAGGCTAGGGTTACTGTTTCAGTTGAGTGACAGGTCCAGTATGTTGGTTAAAAGAGAAAATCAGTTCTTATATGGGTAATGTTGTACTCATGGATTTGATCTGAGGATCGGAATTATTTTCTATTTTTTTAAGGAAACGGGGAATCCGAAAGGTATTGAGACTGCCCAAGTCTACGGGTGTTTTCTTCCTATTTTTGAAAGGAACTTGAGAATGTCTTCGAGACTCAAGGAGATTAGACTGTCCAAGTCTAGAGTTTTATCTTTTGTACTATGCTTAAGAGAGATCAAGAGACAGTATGTTCGCCGTAGGGAGATCTAGACTCTTTCAAAGACTGTTCTATTAAGATGACTAATTTCTGTTCCTATACCTTTAAGAGATCGTCGGGACAATTTGTACGAAGCCCAAGAGGAGGCGAGAAAAACTTTTAAGAAGCCAAACGGATAATTTCTACGAAGCCCAAGAGGAGGCTATCTTCCCGGAGGAAGAATCATTATACGAAGCCTAAGAGGAGGATGTGAAAACTTCTAAGAAGCCGGCGGGTCCTTGTACAACGCCCAAGAGGAGGCGGGGATGCTTTTAGGAAGCCTGTGGGTCCCTAAACCCTGAGAAGTTCAAGACATGCCATTCACAGAGAATAGATCAAGCCAGGAAAGTTCGAGAATTTGGAAGAAACTCAAGAGATGCCATTCACGGAGAAAAGATCATCTATGGGGAGTAGAGTTTCTTTGACAATGTCTACGGGTGACAGTCTGTGAAAGGGTTCACCGAGAATGCTGCCTTTCACGTCTCCATATTGTTTAACCCCAAGAGGAGGGAAGACTGTGTCTGGTAATCCTATGGGGATCTAGTTTTGTTTGTATTTAAGAGTGACCAACAGGGCTTTACCTAGTGCTAGACGTAGTTGCCGGGGAAAACTCTAAATATCTATACTAGTATTACACAGTCGATATGTGTTTATGAAAGAAGACTTACAGTGAAACAGCCCCACAGTACAGTTATATACATATGAAAGCGGTAAATGAAAGTGGGTAAATACTTATTCGGTTGTAGAGCTTCCATACTGTATTGTTAGTTGTTCAACAAAGAAATTGAAAATAACAGTATGTTACAAAATCAAAGGAGAAAGTTCTTTTGAAAGGAAAATTGGGGCTTACAGCTCAAGGAGAGGCCCAGGGTTTAATTAGTGATCGCACTGTCGTTTTGTATAGGGACTTATACAAGTGATTGAGGCCCAAGAAAGGTTTTCTCTACAAGGGGATGGGTCTTACACTCTCTCAAGAGGCCCAAAAATGATTGAAAGTGAACAAAAATGGGTCTTATAGCTCAAGGAGAAGCCCAGGGTTTATTTTGAAAAGGGCGACGATCGCGCTGAGGTTTTGAAAACATCATGGGTCTTATACAATGACTGAGGCCCAAAAGTTTTTGGTTTCAAAAGGGGATTGGGTCTTACACTCTAGTAGAGGCCCAAAATGGTTTTAAATGGGTCTTATAGCTCGAGGAGAGGCCCAGATGGTTTGTTTTAAACGGGCGATAATTGCGCCGAACTTTTGAAATACAGCGGGATTTATACAACATTTGAGGCCCAAAATAGGTTTGTATTTACAAAGGATTAGGTCTTACACTCTATTAGAGGCCCAAAGAGTTTAAAAAAGTTTGATGAGGGTTGAATTAATCAAAAACCCTAATTTATTTTCAAATTGTATTTTAATTGAATAAAAAATTCAATTAAAATGACCAAAATTGTTTAACATGTAAAAAAAAATTGTGATCTTGGATTAATGTTTCACAAATCAAGTTTTGACCTACAAAATTATTAGAAATCATTAAAATTTGCAAACTCAAGAAGGAAAAAATATTTTAAATGTCAAAAAACAATTAAAATATTAATTCTTGGCAAAAATATCAATTATATGAAATAAATAATATTTTTGGGATTTTTTGGTAAAATAAAATATTTTAACATTTTTTTGAATTATTAAAAAAAGAATCAACTCAAAATCACTAAAACTCAGAGAGAAATTAATTTTTGAATCAATTAAACAAAATCACAAAATTCAAATATTCAAATATTTGAAAAAGGGCGCCAAGAACAAGGCAAGAACACGCGCCCTTCCTCTGTTTCTGCAGATTTGCGTTTTCTATCCAATCTCACTGAATACTTGATTATATCATGCAATCTACATATCAATCTACTCGTTTCAACCTCACGATCATGTCTATGGTCTTTAATTTCATTTATTTTAAACATGGAATAAGAAATCAAAGAGAAACCTCAAGAACCCTAAATTCTGCATGAAGGTTCAGAAATTCCATACACGATTCATACAAAGCAATTGATTGAGGGTAAACACTCTATGCATGATTATGAACATATGGCCAAATTATTGTGCAGCAAAAAATGCATGGAACATAGAGTTAGAAGAGCTCATGCTTACCACTTGCAGCTGGTGATCGAGTTCTAGGTTGGAGGTGTTACAGCTAGGTTCCAATGATGTGGATAGCTTCCCTAGGTGCCATGGAGTATGTCTGGATGCTTGGAGTGGATTGAAATGATCTGGATCTTGAGATGGTACCCCAACTGTAAATCTGTCAAAGGCTTGAGCAATTGGCTGGTGATTTTGTGATTTTGGTGTTCCAGATGTTATGTGAGTGTTTGGATCACTTCTATATGATGTTTATGAGGTGTGTGTGTGATTGGTTTAATTGGAAAAGCTCTCAAACTCAAAACCCGATAGTGACTTGCTTTGGAAGGCAAATTTGAAGTGAAAGAAGAGATTTTGAGGAAAGCATCTGTTTGATGGCTTTGGTGAACTCAAACTGATCACAAATGAGCTCTATTTATAGTAGAGCAAGTTTGTTTTGGGATCAATAGTGAATGGCAACTGCTGCAGAGGTTTGGCCAATGTTGATCAATAGGAATCCAAGTCTCCTCTAGCCATTGACTAGAGGTTAGAGCACAGAGTTGTGGTTCCCTAGTTGTTGGATCATTCTTGGCTGAATTCAGTTGCAAATGTGTCAGTCCATGCCACCTTGGTGCATCCATTAAATGCTCCAATCCAAAATTGGAGTCTTGTCCCTCTTTTAGGGATTTCTAGGTTTGGCATGCAACTTCTTATTCCAAAGACTTTGGAGGCTTGGATCAGTGTTTGTTCCCTTTAGATTTGATCGTCAGATGTGTCCAAAGTGATGACAAGGCTTGGAATTATCTGATTTTTCCAAATCGAGCAAAAGTGCAAAATTCTGCCTAGCCTTGGCAGTTTTCAACAAGGCATATTGCCATTGTCATATCTCTTGGCTCAAGTGGAATTTGATGGAGTTCTTGATACTTTTTGGATCCAAGTGAAAAATTCCCCTACATTTGGAAAAAAGTGAAGGCAGATTCTGACTTAGTGAAAATTTCACTAAGTGTTGGAAAAAAGTGACATTTTCACTTTTCTTGATTTTGATCATTCCATAACTTGAAATCCATGGGGAATTGGAATGAGTGGTAGTTGAAGCTTTTGTAGAGGGTAATGAGAGCTAAAAATCCAGCTTTGGATGGGAAAAAATGGCCTTGTGGTTTAGGAGTTATGGTCCTCCAAAGTTGGTACCCTAGCAACTTTATTCCATAACTTAGAAAAATTTCTAAGTTTTTTATGGTTACCCCTTTTACAAGTTATCCCACTTTTCTTGATTTTTCTTGATAAATGATGATTCAAATCACACATTAACATCATTTTAGGGTTAAAAAACCATAATTGTGAAAAATCTCAAAAAGTCAAAGTTTGACTTTTGTGCACAGTTGACTTTTTATCAGATGAATTCCAAACTGTGCGATCCTCTATGAAATCAAGTCCTTGACCTAAATCAAACTTGATGGGTTGATTTCATAGGTGTCATAGGGTGTATTAGATCATGTCCTAGGGTTTGGGAGCATGCCCTGGTCAAAAGTCAAAGATATAGTTGACTTTTCTCGCGAAACCCTAACTGTGGTTCAGATGAAGTTGAAATTTGTTGCTCAAGCTTCTTGGATCAATCCATTGTTGCAAATGGATCAATGTGGTTTATTAGAGACCCTCAAATCCTCTCTTGAGGTCTTGGCTCATGTTTTTTTCCCAAAAGTCAAGTTAGGGGTGAATTAGGTCAAGAAACCCTAATTCCTGATTTTTTATGAATGCCTCCCCTGAGGTAAAATTGACTTGATGATTGGGTTTATGATGTCCCTTAGAGCATCATAGGTTATGCTTTGAAGCATTGTCTCATGCCCAGAGGAAAATTTCCATCTGGAGGCCCTGGTCGACCAAACCCTAATTTGGTGACACTGGCGATCTTAAGGCTTGATCCACCTAAATGGGAGAAGCCTTGTGCTTAATCCTTGAAGTGGGAGTCCTCTTGATCCTTTGTGGATGTTTGAGATGCTATATAAGTTGAATATCATGTCATTTCTTGATTGATCCTTTGTCTAAGAGCTTTGAGAGGGCTTGAAACCCTAAGTCTGATTGTAGTGGATGCTCACCCATCTTTGGGGAGACTAATGGTTCATCCATATTGTGATGATGATTTGCACAATAATGGGAAATATTAGTGGTCAAAATTTGGGGTATGACACACACCTCAGGGGGAGACCAAGGAGGAACAAACACTGATCCATAAGCCTCCGAAGTCTTTGGAGCTACATATAGGTTTGGCACCCCTAAAAGCTAAAGATGCCTCAAGACTCCAATTTTGTTTTGGAGCATTCAATGGATGCTTAGAGGTGGCATGTATCAGAGCAAAGATGAACACTTCAATCAAGCCTTATCCTTGAATCAGAGAACCATAAGCTTGTGCTCTAATCTCAAGTCTATGGCTAGAGGAGACTTGAGATTCCAATTGATCCACATTGGCCAAAGGCCTGCTGTAGTTGCCATTCCCTATTCCTTGCAAAATAAACTTGACACACTATAAATAGACCTCATTTTTGATCAGTTTGAGTACACCAAAGACCTATAACACTTGCCTTTCTCAAAATCACACTTTCACTTCCAAATTTACCTTCTAAAGCAAGCCACTATCGGGTTTTGAGTTTGAGAGCAATTCCAACCAAACCAATCACACACACACACACACACACACCTATTAAACATCATATAGAAGTGATCCAAACACTTAAACAATATCTGGAACACCAGATTCTCAAAATCACCAGCCATCTGCACAAGCCTTTGACAGATTTGCAGTTGAGGTGCCAAATCAAGTTCCAACTCAATTCAATCCACTCCAAGCATTCAGACACACTCCATAGCACCTAGGGAAGCTATCCACAACATTGGAACCAAGCTGTAACACCTCTAACCCAAAAAAACGATCACCAGCTGCAAGAGGTAAGCCTCAACTTAGTCATCTCATGATTCATCCATATTTCCTCGCACAATAATTTCGCCATATGTTCATAATCATGTATGGAATGTTTCCCCTCAATTAATTGCTTTGTATGAATCGTGTGTGGAATTTCTGAGCCTTCATGCAGAATTTAGGGTTCTTGAGGTTTCTCTTTGATTTCTTATTCCATGCTTAAAATAAATGAAATTAAAGACCATAGACATGATCATGAGGTGAAAACAAGTAGATTGATATGTGGATTGTATGATTTCATCAAGTATTCAGTGAGATTGATGAGAAAATGCAAATCTGGGCAAAACTCAGAACACGCGTGTGTTCTTGGGTGTTCTTAGCGCCCTTTTTCAAAAATTCAAATATTTGAATTTTGTGATTTTATTTAATTGATTCAAAAATTAATTTCTCTCTGAATTTTAATGATTTTGAGTTGATTCTTTTTTTAATAATTCACAAAAATGTTAAAAGATTTTATTTTACAAAAAATTCCCAAAAATATTATTTATTTCCTATACTTGATATTTTTGCAAAGAATTAATTTTTATTTGTTTTTTAACATTTAAAATATTTTTTCCTTCTTGATTCTCCAAACCTAATTGGTTTTCAATCATTTTGTGGATAAAAACATGGTTTTTGAAACATTGATCCAAGATCACCACTCATTTTTCACATGTTTTCAATAATTTTTATTAATTTTTAAACAAAATTAATTCCATTTTAGACAAAATTAGGGTTTTGATTAATTCCACCCTCATCAATCTTTTTCAAACACTCATGGGCCACTAATAGAGTGTAAGTCCCATCCCTTTGTAAATAATACCTTTTTGGGCCTCACACATTGTATAAGTCCCTCTGTATATTTTCAAAAGTTCGGCGCGATCGTCGCCTTTTTAACAAAATCAATTGGGCTTCTCCTTGAGCTATAAGACCCATCTTTATTCATTTTCAAACTCTTTGGGCCTCTAATTGAGTGTAAGACCCAATCCCTCTTTGAAACCAAAATAGTTTGCGCCTCAGTCATTGTATAAGACCCACGGTGTTTTCAAAAATCTCGGCGCGATCTCCAGTTTAAAATAAGACCATTCTTTTTCTTAAAATTAATCATTGGCCTCTAATAGAGTGTAAGACCCAATTGTTTTAACCAAAACCTTTTTGGGCCTCAGACATTGTATAAGTCCCTCTGCGTTAAAAAAATCTCGGTGCAATCGCCATTTTCAAACAAGAAAATCATTTGGGCCTACCCTTGTGTTGTAAGTCCCATTTCTTTTCTTTAAATAATCTTTGGGCCTCTCCTTAAGTTTTAAGACCCAACCCTTATTGTACATACACCTTTTTAGGCCTCAGTCGTTGTATAAGTCCCGGTACAATATTCAAAACAACGGTGCGATCACTGTCAAACTCTTTGGGCCTCTCCTAGAGTATAAGCCCCACAATCTTTTCAAAACAATTCCCTTTTGATTTAGATTCAATACACAGTTGTTATCAAAACTTTCTTTAATTTCTTTGAACAACTAACCATACAGCATGGAAGCTTGCTCACCTGTAAGTTTTATCCGCTTTCATTTACTTGCTCAAATATATATATATATATATATATATATATATATATATATATATATATATACATATATATATATATATATATATATATTACTGTATTGTGGGAAGTTGCGCATGGTTAGTCTTCTTTCATACATTTTTTAAATACTTGTCATATATCAACTGTATATATGCTAGTATAGTTATTTAGAGTTTTCCCCGGAAACTAGGTCTAGAACTAGGTAAAGCTCTGTTGGTCACTCTTAAATACAAACAAAACTAGATCCCCATAGGATCTCTAGATACAGTTTTGCCTTCTCTTGGGCTTAAACAATATGGAACAAAGAGAAAGGCAGTATTCTTCGTGAACCTTTTCTCAGGCTGTCACCCCTAGAGATTGTCAAAGAAATTCTACTCCCCAGAGTTGATCTATTCTAGGTGAATAGCATCTCTTGAGTTTCTTAAAATCACAGAACTTTCACTAAATGATCTATTCTCGTTGAATAGCATTTCTTGAACTTTTCTTGGTTTGGGTCCCCACAGGCTTCCTAAAAGCATCCCCGCCTCCTCTTGGGCTTTGTACAAGGACCCTCCTGCTTCTTAGAAGTTCTCATGCATTCTCTTGGGATTAATACAAGGACCATGACGACCTCTTAAAGGTATAAGACAGAACTTAGTCATCCTTTACTAGAGCAGTCTTTCCAGTGTCAGACCTCAGGCCACTTTAGGGTTGATTCTCATCCCTTAATGCCCTTGCCTCATCTGGGGCATCATACAAAAGATAAAAGTCTTCCACACCAGTAGACTTGGGCAGTCTAATCCCCTTGAGTCTCAAAGACATTCTCAAGTTCCTTACAACTATAGGAAAAAACCCTGGGCACTCTGGATCAACCTCCAGCAGAGCTGAAGCTTAGTCCCTCTTATGAGAAAATCCCCAACCAGGGTCAGTTTATCCCAAATCAGAACCTCAGGGTATCTGATACTTTAACTCTTCTGTAATCCTCATCTAGAGTTAATTCCCCACTTGGAACTGCCTCGGGATCTCAATTATCCCCGACAAACGATAGCCTCCTCTTAGGCTTTGTATAAGGACATTTCCTCAGCAGAAAGCTAGCCTCCTCTTAGGCTTTGTATAAGGACCTTTCTTCAGCAGAAAGCTAGCCTCCTCTTAGGCTTTGTATAATGATCCTTCCTTTCCTCAGCATAGTCAGCCTCCTCTTGGGCTTTGTATAAATGATTCTCCCCAACGGAGCTAACCTTTTGAGACTCTCTTGTTGAGTCAATCACTTTTTAGACTCTTTTGTTGAGTCAATCACTTTTTAGACTCTCTTGTTGAGTCAATCACTTTTTAGACTCTCTTGTTAAGTCAATCACTTGTTAGACTCTCTTGTTGAGTCAATCACCTTTTCGGACTCTCATGTTGAGTCAACCTTTTTTAGCCTCAATCTTGGGCTTTGTACAAGACAGATAAAAATACTCTCTCGTTGAGTCGATCTTTGTCCAAGCTTGGTATAAATATTTCCCCTAGTAGGAGTTAGCCTCCTCTCAAGCTGTGTAGAAGGATTTCTCCAGCTTGTTTAGCCACAATCCTGGGCTTTATACAGGACAGATAAAAGCAGTCTCTTGTTGAGTCAAACCCTTTTAGCCTCAATCTTGGGCTTTGTACAAGACATAAATTTCCCTCTCTTGAGCTTGGGACAGATATCTTCCCTAGCAGAGTCATTTCCTCCCAGTCTTCTTCTAGGCTTTGAGGAATGATTTTCCCCAAGAAGAGTCAAACTCATTTCAGCCTCCTCTTAGGCTTTGTATAATGATTTTCCCAGTAAGGTCAACCTCAAATCTTGGGGTTTGTACAAGACGCATACAAACCCTCCCCAGCGGAGTCAAAATCCCTTTTAGCCTCAATCTTGGGCTTTGTACAAGACAGACAAAATATTTTCCCTGGAAAAGTCAAACTTCCAGCCTCCTCTTAGGCTTTGTATAAAGAAATCTCCTAGCCGAGTCAATTAACCTTTTAGCATCAACCTTGTGCTTTGATCAAGGCACACAAAAATCAATAATCCTTCTTTAGAGATGACAAGTTCTCTCTCAGTCAAACCTTTTAGCATCAATCTTGGGCTTTGAACCAGACACAAATAAACCTTTTAGCTTCAATCTTGGGTTTTGAACAAGACACAAAAATATCTTTTTCTTCCCTTAGAATAGGAGGAACTACGATTGCTCTGATTTCCCTGTTTCATTTAAACAGGAATACGTAGGCATAAGATTGCGAAATCTTAGCGAGCATACTAAACAAAAACCCTAGGTCAAGTACCTTCATACATCAGTCAAAGACTTTAGGTTTCATACCTTAGCCATCATCACCATCATTTTCCACAGAAAACATCAACTCACTCACTCATATTTCCCAAGAAACTTTCCCAACCCATTAACAGATAAACACCATCAATTACAAAGCGAAACCTAAAGCTAATATCCTGTGGATAACCACATATAGGATGGGTAATTGACAACACCCCATTGTATAACCTAACCCCGACTCCCCGAATCTCTTTTAAGCGTTTTTTTCAGTTAAACATTCGCTTGCAAAGTTAGTTTTAGATAGCTTCCCTTTCCCTTTCAGCTTCATGGGATAAATAAGAAATCAGAAAGTTGCACCCACTCCTCCTCATTGGGGTGAGGAAAACTTTAGTGATAAGGTGGTCGCGTCACCGACAAAAATCGCTCTCTACAGGTAGATAGATAACTACAGGAGCCTTTTGATTTTTCTGACCATCATAGCCGGCCTCAATTGGTTCGAGGTTGAGAATCTTTCCACTATCAAGAGGAACTCTTGATTCATGGAGTAAAGGGATTATGGCGCATACATCTTTGGCCACTTCTCGTTTAGGGATTAAGATAACTTCTTTGCCTTGATTGGGAGTATAGTCCGACATTATGTTGATCGGACTAGAGCTTGACCATGGTTGAACCTCTTTGTGGTCCAACTGACTTTGAAGGGCTGCTCGCACGAGGTAGCATCATTGGTTATTCTTTGAGCAAACTCTACAACGCTCATATTTGTGTGGTGGCACCCGGCCACGTCCGCTTTGTATGCAGTGTAACCTTACTAGATATGTTTCCATTGATCAAACATCCTGACTTTGATGCCTAGTAGGGTTCCCGTTAATCATACTGACTTGTTGTGTGTCTTCATCTAGATAGATTGGCAGCCACCAGTGGTTCAACAAGTGTTTCAGTGTTCTTTGAACGAGTGCACATCCTTGGTCATCTCCACGACACACTTTACAGCTCTGATAATCATGTGAAGTCAGAAAACCGAGTCGGACTTGCTTAGCATGTAATTCCACCAGACTGGTATTCATCAAGCGAATATCAAAGATTTGAATCATATTAACTTGATAATGACTTCTATCCCGGTAGTCCTAAATCCATCCAAGATCCATCTGACGCTGGAGGGCCTCTTGTACAAAAGAGCATCCCTGATTGTTTACCGAGCAAATCAGATAGGAATCATAGTCGTGCTGTGGCAGATCATGATGCTGACTTTGCCTTGAGTGCATTGCCACCAAGTTGACATTCGTCGCACGGATGTCGTGGTTTTGAACGATGTTGGAATTTGTATAAGTCATGTTGACCTCACGGATTCGGTGATCTTGGATCCATCCAAGATCCATCTGTTCTTGTAGAGTTGATTGCACCACAGAACATCCTTGATTATTTTTAGAGAAAATATCACACTGGTGATAATTATGAGATGGTACATGACCGTATCTACTTTGTCTACAATGCATCTTAACCAGGTTGGTTCCCAATAAGAGTACATCATGAATTTGATAGTTGTGGTTAGACTTTTCCTCTATCAAATTTACCGCAGCTTTCTCGTACTGAGGCAACGGGTTCGTCTGAACATTTGGATTTGTATCCTTAAAGGATAAGACCCCGTTCCTGACAAGCTTCTGCACATCGGATTTAAAGCTGAGACAGTTTTCTATGTTATGCCCTGGTCCTCCTTGATGGTAAGGGCAAGTCTGATCCGCTTTGAACCAAAAAGGCGGATTTTCTGGTACTGTAAGAGGAGACCTGGTTTGGACGTGCCCCTTGACCAGTAGTAGTGGAAACAGTTCTACTTACAACATTGTTATAGCCCTGGTGGTGGCGTTGTACGATTGTTATTGTACTGAGGATGAGCATGCTGAAGAGGTTGTTGTGTCCTTTGCTGATATTGTTGTTGATTCGGTTGGCTCTGAGCAACCTGAGGTTGATACGTTGGAACAGGCGCAGGGTTGATAGCATGAGTTATAGTTGTTACTGGTTGGTACCGTCGCCTTTGCTTCCTGAGAGAGATATTACCAATATCTTGCTCTTTTTTCTTAGGGAAAGCACTACCGTATCTTTTGGTACTACTTGATGGTCCGGTATCTTTGACCAGACATCCTTCTCGGACTACTTCTTCAAGACGTACTCCCATATTCACTATTTCAGTAAAGTCGTTGGGCGCACTGGCGACCATTCGGTCGTAGTAGAATGAGCTCAAGGTTTTCAAGAAAATCTTTGTCATCTCTTTTTCCTCAAGAGGTGGACAAATCTGGGCGGCAATTTCACGCCATCTCTGAGCATATTCCTTAAAGGTTTCCTTGTCCTTCGGCAACATGGCTCTAAGTTGATCTCTGTCCGGTGCCATGTCCAGGTTATACTTATATTGTTGAACGAAGGCAGCACCAAGATCTTTGAAAGTGACGATCTTAGTGCAGTTTAAACCCATGTACCATTTGAGTGCGGCACCGGTTAAACTATCTTGGAAGTAGTGGATCAGTAGCTGTTGGTTCTCAGTCTGAGTTGACATATTTCGAGCGTACATCACCAAATGGCTTTGAGGGCAAGAGTTGCCCTTATATTTTTCAAATTTGGGCACCTTGAATTTGTGCGGAATTTTCACATTGGGGACCAAACAAAGGTCTGCGGCGTCCTTTCCAAGTAGATCCTGACCGCGAATGGCATGGAGTTCCTTCTGCATCTCCAAGAATTGTTCCTGGAACTCATTCATTCTGTCGTACATACTTTCGTTTCCACCAGAAGGTATCTGTGGAATCTGTCCTTCCGGGACAGTGTGTACCACGGATGGTGGTATAGTCATTACGGCAGTGACTCTTGGTGCTTCCCTATCCCGAAGTTTGTAACCTTCAGGAGTTGCTGTCATGCCCCTTGCATCTTCACTTTGCCGAAGTTTGTAACCTTCAAGCCCAGCGATTCTTGCTGCAGTTTCCGGATCTTCTGTGATCGGCGGAATATATCCTTCCGTGATATAGTTGAGTGGCATGCCCCAGGGAAGATCTTTAGGCATATTGTACCGAGGATCATACTTTTCCACTATGGGCGTAGATGTGATCTCTGAGATCACAGTCCTTTGTTGTTGTATCTTGGTTGCTGCCAGAGATTGCATGTCATTGTGAAGTTTCCTCGGATCTTCTTTCAAAGTGTCGATTTCTTCTCTCAACTCTCTATTCTCTTCCTCGAGATCATCCATTTTCTTTTGTCGATTGGCTCGAGTATTGTACGAATGAGACAGTTTGACTCTAGAATCGAGACACAAATGTGAGATTCGTAGGGAAGAAGAATGCGTTATGTGAGAATGATGAATGATATGCAATGATTATATATTAGATTTTTTGTTTAATCAAAAGAAACTTCAACAATTGGATTGCAAATATCATACAGTGGGGAGACCTCGTTTTATTGAATTCAAAGATTGCTCAAATGGAAATACAGTAATTTACAAAGTGCTGTAAAAGGAAATGTCTAAGCTTATGGATCCTGAGTCCTCTCTGAAGAGAACTCAGGTGCTGGTTCTGGTATTTTCCTTTTTTTTGACCGGGGCTCTTGAGCTGTTGTCGGGTTGTCATCCTTTTGCCAAGTGAAAGGAGCGGGCAAATTCCTTCGGTCTTCTTGATTCTCTACAGCATGTTGCTCTAAAATCTCGATCAGAGCATCTTTTTCTTTTAATAGTTGTTGTATTCTGGTACACTCCACATTGAGAATGCGGTACTTGTTCTTCCAAGATTTCTTTTCCCGTTGAACTTTGTTGAGAGTGACTTGGAGTTTTTCCGTATCAGACATAAAATAAAAGACAGATTCCTTTAGCGGAAGAACTTCTTGACGAGGGTAAGGCATCCTCAGCTTGAGAGCTCTAGCTTGTACCCAGTGGAGATAAGGCCCCACCGAGACACAGTCTGGTTTTCCTAGAGACTCTCTTCCTTTCCTGTGAATATGTTTCCTGGCATGCACTATTTCTGTCTTTAGTGCTCTGTCACTTTCTCCTTCCTTTAAGAAAAGACCTTCCAGATGAAATTTACGCGGGATATGTCTCATCGGGTATCCGAATTGACAATGAACTAAAACTGGATGATAGTTGATTCCTCCTTTACTTCCTATGAGGGGTACATTAGGGAAATTTCCACAACGGTCAATGATCCTTATCCCGTCATAGATCCGATTGTACCAATCGATGTCAGAGTTGGTAAGGGACATGATTCTCTGTAACCAACATAAAGTACTCTTATGATCCTAGAATGTGGCAGACTTGGGAAAATCGGAAGTGAACCATTTGTATAGCAGGGGTACACAGCATGTGATCATTCCTCCGCTGTACAAATTCCTTAAGTGTATGGAATGATAAGCATCTGCGAGCAAGGTTGGCACAGGGTTTCCAATCAGAAATATCTTAATGGCATTGATATCAACAAAGTTATCAATGTTGGGAAAAAGGAACAACCCGTAGGTGAGTAGAACAAAGACACTCTCGAAAGCAGTCATGTTCCCTATACTAGCAAAGTACAGAGCTTTCTATACCAAAAACTTGGCTGGTAAACCTTGGATTCCACCCTTAATGGTCATGTGAGTCCTGACTTCTGACTCGTCCAAATAGATTGCTCTTGCAATGGTTTGATCCTTTGGAATTTCTTCCAGTCCACAAAAGGGAGCTTGGTCATTGATGGGTAAATCAGTCAGGTGAGAGTACTCCTCTAGTGTTGGTGCCAGTTGATAATCCGGGAATGTGAAACAACGATAAACTGGATCGTAGAACTAAATCAGCGTAGACAGTATTCCTTCAATTACATGGACCCTTAACAGAGACAGTAGTCCTCCGTACTTAGCTCTGAAAGCATCAGGGTTGGTGATCATCCTTGCCAACCCTCTTAAATCCTCTAGTTTTGGAACCTTAAAGGTATACTTGTGAGTCTTCCTTCTATCAAAATCCATAACACAATCTTTCTCTCTAATATTTGCAATCATTGTTTTAGTTTAATTTGAAAAAAGAGAGATTAGAAAAGAAGATTTTTCTTTGTTTAAAGTTTTTTAATGAAATGAATGCATGAATGCAGCACACAAAAACATAGAAAAAACATGGGTTCAAAGGTTCAGCATCACGAGTATGGAGTCATGGCTCTACCCATTCCCAAAGGTTGTACTATGGTGAATTTTGTATCTGTCCTCAAAATCATTGATCCCCCTTGGGATAACAATAGCAGGCTGGTTCACCCGAGCGAGCTGTAGTATCTTAGGTTAATCTCAAATGAGGGTAGTATCGTATGACAACTATTTTCGATAGCTTCCGCACTACAAAATAGTCACATGGTCTCAGTCTACTAAATCCTCAGTTTTATGGATACCACAATCGAACAATCTGCTTTCAACAACCGAAGTCGTTTAGACATTGAATCGGTAAAGGGTATCTCCACTGATTCGAGGGTCTACCAGGATCGCTTATTCGGGAATCACTCCCTATAAGACCACCCGTCTATGCCATCACTTATCTTAGGTATCACTCAAACTTTCCAGATGCGGCATCACCCGCAGTCCCATTAGCAGAAAAATAAACACAGATATCAAGTAGGAAAAGCGATATATATATATTTATTCCTAAAACTAACATCCTAGACCTCTTAAGAGCTATAATCCTAGTCCTATACAGAAAATGACTCCCCAGCAGTGTCGCCATTTTACTGTAGCGCGCGATTTTCGTCGGTGACGCGACCACCTTATCGCGGAATTTGGATTTTCTCCTCAGTGAAGATGAGGGGGTGCTACTTTCTGATTTCTTATTTATCCCGTGAAGCTGGAAGGGAAAGGGAAGCTATCTAAAACTAACCTTGTACGCGAATACTTAACTGAACAAACGCTTAAAGAGATTGGGGGGTCCGAGGTCAGGTTATACAATGGGGAGTTGTCAATTACCCATCCTATATGTGGTTATCCACGGGATGTTAGCTTTAGGTTTCGCTTTGTACTTGATGGTGTTTATCTGTTAATGGGTTGGGAAAGTCTCTTGGGAATGTATGAGAGAGAAAGAGTGAGTTTTTTGTTGGTGTTCGGGTTTTTCCGATTTTTTGGTAAGGTGCGGGACCTAAGTTTTGATTGGTATGAAGGTACGGGACCTAGAGTTTTTGTTTAGTATGCTCGCTAAGATTTCGCAATCTTATGCCTACGTATTCCCGTTTAAACAAAACAGGGAAATTAGAGAAATCGTAGTTCCTCCTATTCTAAGGGAGGAAAAAGATATTTTGGTGTCTTGTTCAAAGCCCAAGATTTAAGCTAAAAGGTTGAGTATTTGTGTCTTGTTCAAAGCCCAAGATTGAAGCTAAAAGGTTTGACTGAGAGAGAACTTGTCATCTCTAAAGGGAGACATTTGGTCTGTTTATCACAACTGTTGGGAGACTGTTTATAAAGGAGAATTACTTTAACTGGGATATGTGAATCCAGCAATGCCATAATTTCCTTTATGAGGGATTTGTCCTGAAGGAGAAAACTTTAACTCAGTGTAGAGCAATGCCATTTTTCCTTAGGAATTTCTCATACTAAGAGAGGGACAGTGGCATAGATGTAAATAATCCAGAGGCTTTCCACTTACAGCAATTAGATGAAAGAGAGGATTTACCAGGATAAAAGATGGACGACAACTTGGATATTTGAATCAACAAGTGTGCCATTTACAACAGTTATCTGGGATTAGGGTTTATTTTTAATGAGAAATGACTTCCTACAGAGGGATTTTAATTCCCTCTGAGGGGATGTTGATTTTTGTGTGCCTTGATCAAAGCTCAAGGTTGAAGCTAAGAGGTTGATTGACCCTACTAGGGAAGTCCTTATACAAAGCCTAAGAGGAAGCTGAAGAGAGACTGACTCTTCGGGGATATCATTATACAAAGCCTAAGAGGAGCCTAAAAAAGTTTGACTTTTCCGGGGAAAATGTTTTGTCTGTCTTGTACAAAGCCCAAGATTGAGGCTAAAAAGGGATTTCGACTCCGCCGGGGAGGGTTTGTATGTGTCTTGTACAAAGCCCAAGATTAAGGCTGAAAAGAAACGGACTCTGTGGGAAAGAAATCTTTATCTGTCTTGTACAAAGCCCATGATTGAGGCTGAAATGACACTTTACTGACTCGGCTGAGGATATTTTAAGTGTCTTGTAAAAAGCCCAAGATTGAGGCTGAAATGAGTTTGACTTTGTGGGAGAGTATTATCTGTCTTGTACAAAGCCCAAGATCGAGGCGGAGATAAGTTTGACTCTGCTTAGGAAATTATTTCTCAAAGCCTAAAAGTAGGCAGAGAGGAATTGACTCCACTAGGGAAGATATTTGTCCCAAGCTTAAGAGAAGGTTATGAAGATTTATGAAATTCTGGTTACAGATGTGTGATGTTAAGTGTGATGTCACAACAACACAATCTGCTATATGAACAAGGTAATAACAACAGTAAATCAACACAATGAATTGTTCACCCAGTTCGGTCTAACTACCTACGTCTGGGGGCTACTAAGCCATGGAGGAAATTCACTATAAGTAGTATTAAATTACAGACTCATCAATCCCAGTTGACATCTATTAATCTTAATCACTACCCAATGACACTTTTACCTAAGAGGCCACTTAGATGTGAGAAACCACTCACTCCCTAAATCACCTCAGTGATACAACTCAAGGATTACAAATTGAAACCCACCTTGATCCTGCTTAACAGCTTTGATCAAGAACAACTCTCTCTTGCTTAACAGCTCTAGAGAAACCAATTACAACTCAAAATAGTAACACCAATTCAAACATGAATGGTTTACAAACACACACACGAAAACTCAAATTGACTCTCAGTCTATGCTCTCTGTCTTCGTTCTTTAACATAGGGTTGAGCCTGCTTTAAATATCATTCTGACTTGGGCTTGGACCTCTTCCAAAATATCTGATTTGATTTGTTATTAAATAGGATTTAAAACAGATTTGATCTTCTAATCTTTTTAAATCTTTTCAAATCAGCCCTAATGTAGTTACATGATCTGCTCCATATCTGATTGAAAATATCTTCTCCAAGAAATTTGCATCCAATCTCTCTAACAGATCTCCTCAAAACAAGCTAACACGCGCAGCCCTAAAACATCACAACCTGATGTTCCGATGTTCTGATAACTGATGTCAAGACATCAAGTTTAACATCAGCATATAAAACTTCAACCCTGCAACAACTAATGTTAGATACCAATGTTAAGACATCAGACATATGACATCAACATTGTTCAACTTTGTTTTACCAAAATTCCAGCCAATACAAGAACTAACAATCTCCCCCTTTGGCTAATTTTGGCTAAAACTCTCTCTGCCAACATCAGAGGTACCTGCAGTAGAAAAACTTCATACTCACAACCAGCAGCAATCACAATTTATCACATCCAAAATCTGTACAAAGCTCCCCCTCAAAACAAGAACCAGCATACCAGCTTGAAATTCTGGCACAGATATCAGATGTCCTACACAGATGTTGAGACACTGATATCCAACACAATGAACAAGATAACAATAAAAATAACAGTGTAGAAAGTAAATAACACAGTGATATGTTTACCCAGTTCGGATCAACAATCCTACTCTGGGGGCTACTAAGCCAGGGACGAAACCAATATATGATAGTATCAATTCACAGATCATACAATAACCAAACCTTGTTATAATCTGCTCACTTAATCACTACCCTTCCTATGACTTCTACCTAAGACTCACCTAGGTATGAGGCCCTCCTCAAATCCCTCTACAACCACAACCCGTGATTGGTTTCTTTCCACACAAGTAACAAACCGAAAGTCACACTTTCAAAACACACAATTCTCAATACTTCAAAGCTTATGAGAATTGACACACAAGAAACTCAATGCTTAAAAGCTTATGAGTAACTGACAGAACTTACAACACAAAAACCAGTCCTTATACTGTTATTAGAATGATACCAGTTAGGCTCACAAATAACACACGAAAACCCTAACAAAAACACACATAAGTTCCACAGCTAAACTAGGTTTACACCAGCCAATATATAGCATTAAATCTGGACTGAATTGGGCTTCAAAAACGCAGCAAAGAGACTGCTCACAAAACTGCAAAATAAACTCCAACAAAATAGGTCTTCAATCTAAAGTTCCCTAATATGTCTCCATAATTAGAAACAGCTGAAAATCCGACAAACCAAGACATAAACACAATCAAAAAATGCTTTGGATGCCACATAGGATAACCAAATATTCACAGAATATTCAGTAACAAATCTCAGCAACAGAATCTGCCTTTAAACTGAATCCAGACACGATGTCCTATGAGCAGGTATGGGACATCTTCATTCGACATGTTGGGTGCAGCACAATAGAACATCTTGTTTCAACATCTTGCTGCTAGAAAAAGTTTTAGCAAAATAAATGCCAACCACAGAATCAATGAAATAACAATCTCCCCCTTTGGCTTATTTTGGCTAAAACTACACACCAAACAAATCTTGTAAAGAAGCACATCCATATCAGAGACAGCAGCGAAATATCAACACTCAACACACATAGCAGGAAAAAAATAGCATAGCAGCACTCCCCCTTCAACTACATACAACACAAACATTCCACATTCTCCCCCTCAACTGCAACAACACAAACATTCCACATTCTCCCCCTCAACTGCAGCACCAGCACAAGCACACCACACACAAACATACTACTCCCCCTTTTTAGCCAGAAATATAACAAAGGCAAGTAGAACAGATATTAATATTTGAGAAATGGTCAAATCATAAACCAGAATAAACCGCATCAGAGAGTAGATGCACACCACATCACATGACCAAGTTTCATTCACACACTGCACTACCAGAACCTCCTTTAATCTTTCCAATCTGGTAGCCAGAAGGAACATTAATTGCTATAGTTCTTCATGAATGCAAACCCCAAGTCTGCTCCTCAGGTTTTCAAACTGAACTGCATCCAGAGCCTTGGTAAATATGTCAGCAAGTTGATTTTCTGTGCTCACATGCTCAAGAGTTATGACTTTGTCCTCCACAAGTTCTCTGATGAAGTGATGCCTGATATCAATGTGCTTAGTCCTGCTATGTTGAATAGGATTTTTGGAACTATTAATAGCACTCAGGTTGTCACAAAATAATGTCATGACATCTTGTGTGACATTATATTCAGATAACATTTGCTTCATCCACACTAGTTGAGCACAACTACTTCCAGATGCTATGTACTCAGCTTCAGCAGTAGAAAGAGATACAGAATTTTGCTTCTTACTAAACCACGAAATAAGATTATGTCCCAAAAAGAAACATCCTCCAGAGGTACTCTTCCTATCATCAGCACTTCCAACCCAATCAGCATCACAGTAACCTACTAAAATGGGACTTGAGTCATGGGAATACAACAACTCATAATCACATGTACCACTCACATACTTAATAATTCTCTTAACTTGATTGATGTGACTGACCTTGGGTTCTGCTTGGTATCTTGCACAAACACCAACAGCAAATGTTATGTCTGGCCTACTTGCTGTAAGATACAGCAGACTGCCAATCATGCTTCTGTATAGACTTTGTTCAACATTCACTCCCTTTTCATCTTTGGATAACTTCAAGTGAGTAGGAGCAAGAGTTCTCTTATGCTTGGCATTATCCAGTCCAAACTTCTTCACAATGTTCCTCGCATATTTGCTCTGACAAATAAAAATGGAATCTTCCATCTGCTTAACTTGTAATCCAAGGAAGTAGGTCAATTCACCTACCAAGCTCATCTCAAATTCAGACTGCATTTGGTTGACAAAATGTTGGACTATTTCATCCGACATACCACCAAACACAATATCATCTACATAAATCTGGGCAATCATTAGTTTCTCATCCTTCTGCTTGACAAAAAGAGTTTTATCAATACCACCCTTCCTGTATCCATGGTTGACTAAGAACTCAGTCATCCTTTCATACCAAGCTCGTGGAGCTTGCTTCAACCCATACAAAGCCTTCTTTAGCTTGAAAACATGATCAGGAAAATTTGGATCCACAAAACCTTTAGGCTGCTCAACATAGATTTCCTCATTAAGATACCCATTCAGAAAGGCACTCTTGACATCCATTTGAAACAATCTGAATTTCAACAAACATGCCACTCCTAGCAGCAATCTGATGGATTCCAATCGAGCCACAGGAGCAAATGTTTCATCGAAGTCTACTCCTTCAATCTGTGTGTATCCTTGAGCGACTAATCTGGCTTTGTTCCTTGTAACAACTCCTTGTTCATCAGACTTATTCTTATAAACCCATTTTGTTCCAATCACATTTGCTCCTGCTGGTCGTGGTACCAGTTCCCAGACTTCATTCCTCTTGAATTGACAAAGCTCATCTTGCATAGCACTTATCCAGAACTCATCTGTCAATGCTTCTTTGACATTCTTTGGTTCAATCTTTGAAACAAAACATGCATTTGAAACAGTCTCCCTCGTTCTGGTTCTTACACCTTCATTCAGATTTCCAATAATCAATTCCTTAGGGTGATCCTTCTGAATCCTTATAGAGGGTCCCCTATTAGCATCCTCTACCTCTTCATTCTCAGGTCTAGTGTCGGTTTCATGAGCATTATTTTCTACGGGCTCAATGTCTTATGAGATTTCATTGTTCATAGGAAGGCATGCTCCAACATCATCTAGGACATCTTCGTCTTTCCCAGAGTCATCAACCACCACATTTATGGATTCCATCATCACCTTAGTTCTGGAATTAAATACCCTATATGCTTTAATGTTTGTAGAGTATCCCAAAAATATCCCTTCCTCGCTCTTAGGATCCATCTTTCGCCTCTGCTCACGATCCGCCAAGATATAACACTTACTCCCAAACACATGGAAATACTTCACATTTGGCTTTCTACCTTTCCATAGCTCATAAAGAGTGACAGAAGTACCTGATCTGATAGTCACCCTATTGTGTATATAGCAAGAGGTATTCATGGCTTCAGCCCAAAAAAGATATGGAAGCTTTTTGGCATGAATCATGACCCTTGCACACTCTTGTATAGTCCTGTTCTTGCGTTCCACCACGCCATTCTGCTAAGGAGTGATCGGTGATGAGAATTCATGAGTGATTCCTTCAGATAAGCAGAACTCTTCAAACCTGCTATTTTCGAATTCTTTCCCATGGTCACTTCTGATTTGAACAACACCACAATCCTTTTCCCGTTGAATCCTTTGACACAACTCTTTGAAGGTTGCAAATACTTCAGACTTTTCTCTGATAAAGCTTATCCAGGTGAATCTGGAGTAATCATCAATGACAACATAGGCATACTTCTTCCCACCAAGACTTTCAACCTGCATAGGTCCCATTAAGTCCATGTGAAGCAGTTCCAGAACTCTAGAGGTTGTGGTAAGATGTTGAAGCCTTTTGTGTGACACCCTTGTTTGCTTCCCAACTTGACATTCACCACATATTATATCCTCATCAATCTTCAGCTTGGGAATACCTCTAACAGCTTCACTTGACATAACTTTCTTCATCCCTTTCAAGTGTAAGTGACCCAATTTCTGATGCCACAATTTGGTTTCATCTTCCTTTGACATCAAATAGGTAGACAAACTTTCCGGTTCTTGAGGATTCCACAGATAGCAGTTATCCTTAGACCTGGTTCCCTTCATAACAACTTCATCTTTCTCATTGGTTACTAGACATTCAGATTTTGTGAAATTTACTTTGAGACCTACATCACACAGTTGGCTTATACTGATCAAATTAGCGGACAGCCCTTTGACAAATAGAACACGATCCAGATTTGGTTGTCCTGTGTCGTCCAGCTTTCCAACACCTTTTATTTCACCTTTTGATCCATCCCCAAAAGTGACATAATTAGTGGAATGAGGCTTGATATCTGACAGGAATTTCTTCACACCAGTCATGTGTCTTGAACAACCACTGTCAAAGTACCAATCTTCCCTTGCAGATGCTCTAAGAGAGGTATGTGCTATGAGACCGGTCATCATATTTCTAGGAGTCCATCTTCTCTTCACTTTAACCCAACTCTGTCCTTTATTTTGTTGATGAGCATTCTTGGGATAGCCGTGCAGCTTGTAGCAAAAGGACTTTAAGTGACCAATCTTTCCACAGTAATGACATTTCCAAGGTTTATACTTTGAACTACATACTCTTTTCTGATGCTTCATCTGATGTTGAAACATGTGATTTGACATCCCCTCTTCTTGCTTTATTTTTTGAGGAACAAACTTTAATACAACCTTCTTGTAGTTCTCTGCTTGATTGTTAAAACCAATGCCTTGCACATTTCCAGTATCTTTCCCAGTCTGAAGAATCTCATCCAGCTGCGTGGTACCATTGTTCAGCATTCTTATAGATTTGGTCATATTGTCAAGTTTTGACTTTTGCCATACAACCTCCTCTTTCAGATTAGCAATGATTGATAGATGTTCTTCCTTCTCAGCTTCTAGTTGAGCTATCATAACCTTCTGTTCTAATATTATCTGGCACCTTTCTTTATTCTTGATACACAACTCTGAGAACCCGGTGAAGACTTCTTCCTTAGTGAGTTCTCCAATATAAGATTCTTTGTCAGAGTCAGACTCACAAGTAGTTTCTCCATCAGCCTTACATATCCCGGTCAGGGCTGTCACCAATTTTGCTAATTCTTCTTCAAGATCACTCTCAGACTCCCCTTCTGACCAAGACACAGATAAACCCTTCTTCTGCCTTTTGAGATACGTGGGACACTCAGTCTTTATGTGCCCAAATCCCTCACATTCAAAACACTGAACTCTCTTCTCTTGATTGGAGTCTTCTTCAGTTCTGGACCTTCTGCCTCCATCCTGATTTTTACTGATGTCGAGTGACTTGTTCTGAACATTTTCTCTCGACTTCCAGTCAATCCTCTTCAACACTTTGTTAAATTGTTTTCCAAGCAATACCAGATCTTTAGATACCCCTTCATCTCTGACCAGGTCACCTTCATCTTCTGAATCACCAGCATTTGACACAAAAACTATGCTCTTCTTCTTTTCAGACTTTTCACTGATCCCTAATTCAAATGTTTGAAGAGATCCCACAAGTTCATCCACTTTCATCTTGTCTATATCCTGAGCTTCCTCTGTAGCAGTCACTTTCATGTCAAATCTCTTAGGTAAAGATCTGAGGATTTTTCTGACCAGTTTGCTGTCAGACATCTTTTCACCTAGGGCACTTGAGGCATTAGCTATCTCAATAATGTTCATGTGAAAATCATGAATTCTCTCATCCTCCTTCATCTTCAAACTCTCAAACTTGCTAGTGAGAAGCTGAAGTTTTGACATCTTCACCTTTGAAGTCCCTTCATGAGCAACCTTCAAGACCTCCCACGCCTCTTTTGCAATGGTGCAATGTTCAATCAACCTGAAGATATTCTTGTTGACACCATTAAACAATGCATTCATGGCTTTGGAATTTCCCATGGATCCTTTATAGTCTGCATCATCCCAGTCTTCCTCTTCCTTCACCACATCAGTAGGGGTACCTTTTCCATATTTAACCTTTGGGGGTTCCCATCCTTTTATAACAGCTTTCCATGCTTGATCATCCATGGATTTGATGAATGCTATCATCATTGGTTTCCAATAGTCATAGTTGGAACCATCAAGCAGAGGTGGTTTGTTCAAAAATCCTCCATCCTTGTCCATTGTACCAGAAAGTACCTTCCCTGAATCTCACCCAGAACCAAACAAGGGTGCAAACTCTGATACCAATTGAAATTCTGGCACAGATATCAGATGTCCTACACAGATGTTGAGACACTGATATCCAACACAATGAACAAGATAACAATAAAAATAACAGTGCAGAAAGTAAATAACACAGTGATATGTTTACCCAGTTTGGATCAACAATCCTACTCTGGGGGCTACCAAGCCAGGGACGAAACCAATATACGATAGTATCAATTCACAGATCATACAATAACCAAACCCTGTTATAATCTGCTCACTTAATCACTACCCTTCCTATGACTTCTACCTAAGACTCACCTAGGTATGAGGCCCTCCTCAAATCCCTCTACAACCACAACCTGTGATTGGTTTCTTTCCACACAAGTAACAAACCGAAAGTCACACTTTCAAAACACACAATTCTCAATACTTCAAAGCTTATGAGAATTGACACAGAAGAAACTCAATGCTTAAAAGCTTATGAGTAACTGACAGAACTTACAACACAAAAACCAGTCCTTATACTGTTATCAGAATGATACCAGTTAGGCTCACAAATAACACACGAAAACCCTAACAAAAACACACGTAAGTTCCACACCTAAACTAGGTTTACACCAGCCAATATATAGCATTAAATCTGGACTGAATTGGGCTTCAAAAACGCAGCAAATAGACTGCTCACAAATCTGCAAAATAAACTCCAACAAAATAGGTCTTCAATCTAAAGTTCCCTAATATGTCTCCATAATTAGAAACAGCTGAAAATCCGAAAAACCAAGACATAAACACAATCCAAAAATGCTTTGGATGCCACATAGGATAACCAAATATTCACAGAATATTCAGTAACAAATCTCAACAACAGAATCTGCCTTTAAACTGAATCCAGACACGATGTCCTATGAGCAGGTATGGGACATCTTCATTCGACATGTTGGGTGCAGCACAATAGAACATCTTATTTCAACATCTTGCTACTAGAAAAAGTTTTAGAAAAATAAATGCTAACCACAGAATCAATGAAATAACACAGCTGTTCAACCAAGCACACTCCCCCTCAAGCCTAGAACCACATCAGACACTTAGGCAACACATATGCACACAGGCTAACACTCCCCCTTTTTAGCCACAATTGGTCAACCACCAACAAGTTATCCCCTAACACTTACAACAGTTAGTCCTACTAGCTCTCCTTGTCAGTCAAAAGTCAGCACCACAAGACAAGACAAATCATAGAACAAACTCCAGATAAGCATAAAAGTACTTTTATCCAAGTTACACAACATGCACCCAATGTACAGAAACAAAAAAAAACTACAACCTACAAAAGCAAAAAAAAAACAGCAGTAGCAACAATTCAATCTTCATTAGTATCAGAACCATCTGTAGCATCCTCTTCACCTTCCTCTGAACCTGAATCTTCAGCATTGACACCCACATCATCTTCACCCTGTTCCAAGGATTTGATCATCTGCTCAATTTTCATCTTCCTAGCAGTGCTAGTACTGATCACCATATCAAGATCCTTGCAGGTCGCCTTCAATTCTTCAATCAACTCAGTTTTAGTACAGGCCTTCTTAACACTAGAACTTGATGTTACAATAATGTCTGGAACATGATTCCCAACAAACAACTTGGGATGCAAGGATAAAGTTGACTCCCTCTTACATGCTATATCTGAACTAGTTAAAATTCCAGGATGTTGATCTAAGATCATTCCACAGACAAGGGAAGGGAATGTTATAGGCATCTTGATAGCATTAGTGGTAGCGTGCTTCACAACTTGATCAAATATGTAATTTCCATAATTGAACTTGACCTTTTTCCCAACAGCATAAATAAACCTTCCTAATCCCACAGCTATGGTGGTTTTGTGATTAGTAGGTACCCAGTTAGCAGATCCAATTCTGTGCAAAATAGCATACTTGATACTGAGTTTGCTAGCTGTCAATTTACCTTTCAGTGGCCAAACCTTCAGTTGAGTGGCTGTGATCTCTTTACACACATCATTATCAGTCACTTCCAGTTCACCAACCTCTTGATCAACTCTTCCCAGATACTTATTGATGGTACTAGGAAAGAAATTAATACACCTACCCCTAACAAACACCTTCATGAAGTCCACACTTCTTTTATCATAAATGTCTATAGGAATGTTAACAACAAATTCCTTAACAAGTCCACCATAGCACTTAGAGAATTTAGTCACAGTTTTCCACAGGCCAGCAGCATGAATGAGCTCCATAATTTCTTTCACCTCCAATGCTTCTTTGCCAAGCTCTCTTTCCAGTGCTAATCTCCTTTGAAAAACAAATTTCCACATTGGAGCACTGCTAGCATAATGAAAGGATATGTTGTCCACTGGCACTTCAGGAACCTTATCAGAAATTCTCTTCAAAATGGACTTTCTAACTGGGGTGATGTCTTGAACATCTTCCTCAACATCATACTCAGATTCAGATTCTTCTCTAATCTTTCTCTTTTTGGAGGTCACAGCAACCTTGCTCCAAGATATTGTTGGACCAACTACAGATGTCTTTTTCTTCTTCCCTTCAGCTGTCATATTAGGAGAAGATTCCACAGTCTTTCCTTTTCTAGTCTTCAATCTTTTGGCAATACCAGGAACAGCATTACCAATTACTTCATTATCAGATAAGTCAACAACATCCACCACATCAACACTCTTCTTCCCTCTGGGACTAGGAGTAATATCCCTAGCAGGTGATGTTCCAACATCATGTTCAACATCAACCTCATCTTCAACATGAGTATCATTATCTTCAACTTCAGCTTCTGCATCTTCAATGACAGACACAGCCAATCTGTGAAGATTGGTTTCAGAAGTTTGCATGTCACCCTTTTCTCTAACAGATTGATCAGCAGGCATTTGACTCAGAGGTCTAGATATTCCCTTTACAGAAATCCCTTTCTCAAAAATTTTTGTGACAATCTGATCAATACTTTTGTCCACGTCTACCTTTTCTTCAACAGCTTGAGGAAGAGGGGTGGTAGTCTTAGGAGTAGGTTTGTCTCCAAACAAAACACTAGTGACGAACGCTCTACTTTTGCTATCATCAAATTTCTTACATGCAGATTTATTAGAAGTATTACCTTTTGAAGGCCTCTTAGGTTGATACTTCTCAGGTCTTTTCTTTTCTGAACCTGGAATCATAGAGAGAGGCGCTATGTCCAACGCCTCATCCATTGAAACTTCTTTCGTTGAAAGCCTAGATGTTGCATGCGAAAAGCTCTTTGAATCAGACTTCTTGGAGGGAGATGACTCATGTTGAGACATTGTTCCTTTGAAACAGTTGATGTACAAGGATGTATTGTGTCTTCCGATCTTAGATGAGAAGATGAACAGACTTGGAGTGTGGAGATTGATGTAGCGTGTGAGAGTAACAATAGGGAATGATAGCCTAAGGTAAGGGGGCTGCTTTTGTTGGTCACTTAAAAGCCAATAAATGTATTTTCCCCACCAAAACAAATTTCCTTTTAAATTTTTGAAATTTAATAAATGCACACCATAAGTCACTAACCTTTGATGCCTTTTCCACATGCCCAAATTTCTACTTAAGACTTCACAAATTTCAGCACACATATCTTTAGGGAAATTGTCATTACACTTCATATCTGAGTGATCAACCTTTATGACCTTAGTTTCTTCAAGATTTCCTCTAAATAGTTGCATAACACTAGGTTGTTTGGTGATCCTTCTAATGTCATATTCAGATGTCATAACATCATCCTTGACATTACATGATGAGCTGGACTCTTGAGGAACCCATAAATAACAGTTATATATGGATCTAACTCCCCTCATAACGACTTCACTCTTCTCATTAGTGACTAAACATTCATCATTAGTGTAGCTAACCTTGAATCCTTCATCACATAACTGACTGATGCTAATCAAATTAGCAGTTAATCCTTTGACAAGAAGTACATTTTCAAGATTAGGCCCAGCCTCACAATTCAATTTTCTAACTCCTTTAGCTTCCCCTTTTTCTCCATTACCAAAAGTTACATCATTTGTGGAGTAAGTCCTGATATCCACCAAATGATTCTTGAAACCTGTCATATGCTTTGAGCAACCACTGTCAAAATACCAACCATCCATAGTCGGGGTTCTAACAGATGAGTGAGCTAATAGACATATGACAGCAGCTTTAGGAAACCATTGTTTAACAGCCTGGGGCCTGTTCTGCTTATGTCTAGGTTGAGGAACAGATTTGGGATAACCATGCAGTTTAAAGCAAGAAGATTGTATATGGCCAAATCTTCCATAATAGTAACATCTCACTCTTTGAATCTCTTCTCTGAAGTGATTGAAATGTCTGCCACCTTGATGATGATTTCTGTCATACTGCTGAGGCTGCCATCTGTCAAAATATTGATGATGTCTTCTCCCATAATTAGGCTGTCTTCTGTAGTGATGGGTCTGTCTTTTGTAATGATTATGCTGTCTTTTACCATGATGATGCGGCCTTCTTCTGCCATAACCATGAGGCACAACATTATTATGTCCAAAACCAAACATTTTCCCTTGATGTTGAGACATCGGATAGAACATGTTATGTTTGAAACTAGAAGCCTGCATACTCCTATGGTATTGGGGAGGCATATACTGCCTAGCTCCAGAAGCCTGAGGCTTTCCTTGAGGTTGAGGCAAAAACTTCTTAGGAACAGGACCATATCCCTTTCCATTATTTTGTGGCCCAAGGTGAGGGACAACCTTCTTAATTCCAGAACCATGTCCTTTTTCATGATGATGAGGAATGTTCTGCTTAACCCCAGAAGAACTAGCCTCTGCAGATATCTTCTTCTCACCCTCATATCCTAGACCAGTCTTATCACTTGCCTCTTTTCCAGCTTCAAGTATTTTATCCATAGTGTCAGTTCCACTATTTAACATTCTGATGGATTTTGACATTTGATCAAGCTGGGATTTTAACAACAAAACTTCATTCTCAAGTTCAACTTTATCAGTCTCAAGCTGTATTATAATCTTCTTCTGCTTCTCCCCTTCTTGACAGACCTCTTCACTTTTCAAACACAGCTCTTGATAAGAAGATGCCAGCTCTTCAAAGGTCAATTCACCATCACTAGACTCTCCATCAGAGGCACATATTCCAGTCAATGCCTTAACATGCTTGGCATTCTCTTCTTCACTTTCACTATCTGTATCAGACCAGGAAACAGATAACCCCTTTTTCTGCTTTTTGAGATATGTAGGACATTCTTTCTTGACATGACCATAACCTTCACACTCATAACATTGAACTCCTTTGTCATGATTGGACTTTTCTTCATATCTTGTTTTCTTCACTTGATCACTAGACATGTTGTTGTCAGATGTGATGTTCTTAACATTAGGTCTATAGTTTCTGTCCTTTCTCTTTAACACCTTATTAAATTGTCTCCCAAGCATCACAACAGCATTTGACAGTTCCTCCTGAGTTTCAAAATTACACTCCTCCTTCATCTTCAGATTTTCAAACTTAGTAGTCAACAGTTGAAGTCTTGACATCTTGACCTTGGAAGTTCCTTCATGAGTAGTTTTCAAGACATCCCAAGCTTCCTTAGCTACTTCACAAGTGTTTACCAGCCTAAAGATGTTCTTGTCAATACCATTAAAGATGGCATTCAAGGCTTTTGAATTTCCAAGTGCAAGCTCATCTTCTTCCTTGGTCCAATCTTCCTCAGGTTTCAGCTTTGTTGTACCATCCTTTTCAACAATAACAAGTGCTTTCCATTCTTTTAAGATAGCCTTCCAAGCCCTCCTGTCTAATGACTTCAAGAAGGTAACCATCTGTGGTTTCCAATAGTCATAATTAGAGCCATCTAGAATAGGGGGTCTATTCATAAATCTACCACTCTCCTTGTCCATTGCACCAGAAAGTATTAGCCCTAGATCTCACCCAGATGCAGAGCAGGATGCCTGCTCTGATACCAATTGAAATTCTGGTATCAGATGTGTGATGTTAAGTGTGATTTCACAACAACACAATCTGCTATATGAACAAGGTAATAACAACAGTAAATCAACACAATGAATTGTTCACCCAGTTCGGTCTAACTACCTACGTCTGGGGGCTACCAAGCCAGGGAGGAAATTCACTATAAGTAGTATTAAATTACAGACTTAACAATCCCAGTTGACATCTACTAATCTTAATCACTACCCAATGACACTTCTACCTAAAAGACCACTTAGATATGAGAAACCACTCACTCCCTAAATCACCTCAGTGATACAACTCAAGGATTACAAATTGAAACCCACCTTGATCCTGCTTAACAGCTTTGATCAAGAACAACTCTCTCTTGCTTAACAGCTCTAGAGAAACCAATTACAACTCAAAATAGTAACACCAATTCAAACATGAATGGTTTACAAACACACACACGAAAACTCAAATTGACTCTCAGTCTATGCTCTCTGTCTTCGTTCTTTAACATAGGGTTGAGCCTGCTTTAAATATCATTCTGACTTGGGCTTGGACCTCTTCCAAAATATCTGATTTGATTTGTTATTAAACAGGATTTAAAACAGATTTGATCTTCTAATCTTTTTAAATCTTTTCAAATCAGCCCTAATGTAGTTACATGATCTGCTCCATATCTGATTGAAAATATCTTCTCCAAGAAATTCGCATCCAATCTCTCTAATAGATCTCCTCAAAACAAGCTAACACACGCAGCCCTAAAACATCACAACCTGATGTTCTGATGTTCTGATAACTGATGTCAAGACATCAAGTTTAACATCAGCATATAAAACTTCAACCCTGCAACAACTAATGTTAGAAACCAATGTTAAGACATCAGACATATGACATCAACATTGTTCAACTTTGTTTTACCAAAATTCCAGCCAATACAAGAACTAATAATTTATGTCTTGTACAAAGCCCAAGATTTAGGCTAAAAGGTTTGACTCAACAAGAGAGTGCTTTTATCTGTCCTATACAAAGCCCAGGATTGTGGTTGAACAAGCTGAAGAAATTATTATACAAAGCCTAAGAGAAGGCAGACTTTTTCTAGGGGAAATCATTATATCAAGCCTAAGAGGAGGCTGGAAAAGATGGACTCAACAATATAATGTTTTTATCTGTCTCGTACAAAGCCCGAGATTGAGGCGAAAAGGATTGACTCAACAAGAGAGTGCTGAAAGGTGATTGACTCAACAAGAGAGTGCTGAAAGGTGATTGACTCAACAAGAGAGTCTGAAAAGTTGATTGACTCAACAAGAGAGTCTGAAAAGTTGATTGACTAAACAAGAGAGTCTGAAAAGGTTAGCTCCGCTGGGGAGAATCATTGTACAAAGCCCAAGAGGAGGCTAGATATGCCGAGGAAAGGTCATTATACAAAGCCTAAGAGGAGGCTATCTTCTGCTGGGAATTATTGATATCCTGAGGCAGGTCCAAATGGGGAATCAACTCTTGCTAAGGGTTACAGAAGAGTTGAGGTATCAGATGCCTTAAGGTTCTGATAGTGTTATACTGATGATAAACTGACCCTGGCTGGGGGATTTTTAGGAGAGAGATTGGGTTTTAGAACCCATGGGTTTTAACTCTGTTGGAGATTGATCCAAAATGATCGAGGTTTCTCCTATGTTTGTAGGGAACTTGAGAATGTCTTTGAGATCCGAGAGGGGATTAGACTGTCCAAGTCTACTGGTATTGAATAGTTTATCTTTGTATGATGCCCAAGAGGAGGCAGGTGCTTTAAGGGATGAGAATCAACCCTAAATGGTTTGATATGTTGACACTGGAAACACTGCTCTATCGAAGGATGACTAAGTTTTGTCCTATACCTTTAAGAGGTCTTCAGGGTCCTTGTATTAAGCCCAAGAGAATGCATGAGAACTTCTAAGAAGCCGGAGGGTCCTTGTACAAAGCCCAAGAGGAGGCGGGGATGCTTTTAGGAAGCCTGTGGGTCCAAACTTAAGAATAGTGCAAGAAAAGTTTCACCAGGAATAATCTTTTCTTTAGTGAACAGTTCTAGGGTTTGAAGAAATTTAAGAGAAGTTTCACCGTGAATTAATCCTCTCTGGGGAAACTGAATTTCTTTGACAAATTCTAATAGTGACATTCTGAGAAAAGGTTCACCGAGAATACTGCCTTTCTCTTTGTTCCATATTGTTTAAGCCCAAGAGAAGGCAAGACTGTATCTGGAAATCCTATGGGGGATCTATTTTTTACTGTATTTAACGAGTGGCCAACTGGCTTTACCAAGTTCTAGACCTAGTTGCCGGGGAAACCCTAAATAACTATGCTAGTATATATACAGTTGATATATGACAATTATTTAAAAGGGTATGAAAGAAGGACTTACGGGTGCGCAGCTTCCCACAATACAGTTATATATAGGAAAGCAAGTAAATGAAAGCTGATAAAACTTACAGGTGAGCAAGCTTCCATGTTGTATTATTAGTTGTTCAAAGAAATTAAAAAGAGTTTTGATAACAACTGTATATTTGAATCTAAATCAAAAGAGAAGTTGTTTTTTGAAAAGATTGTTGGGGCTTATACTCAAAGAGAGGCCCAAGGTTTAACAGTGATCGCACCGTTATTTTGAAGATCGTATCGGGACTTATACAATGACTGATAACTAAAAAGGTTTATTTACAAAAGGGTTGGGTCTTACAACTCAAGGAGAGGCCCAGATGTTTTGACAAAGAAAGATGGGACTTACAACACGAGGGGAGGCCCAGATGATTTGATTTTGAACTGGCGATCGCGCCGAGATTTTTGAAAATACAGTGGGACTTATACAATGTTTGAGGGCCAAAATGGTTTTGGTTAAAAAGGGATTGGGTCTTACACTCTATTAGAGGCCCAAAAGATGTTTTGAAAGAGAAAGATGGGACTTACAACACGAGGGGAGGCCCAGATGATTTTGTTTTAAAAGGCGACGACCGCGCCATGATTTTGAAAATACAGTGGGACTTATACAACATCTGAGGCCCAAAAATGTTTGTATTTACAAAGGATTGGGTCTTACACTCTATTAGAGGCCCAAAAGTGTTTGAAAATTTAAAATCGAGGGAAAACCCTAATTTTAAATAAAATGTTATTTTTCAAAGGTAATTTAAATAATAAATGATAAAATATCAATTATATTTAAAAACAAGTTGTACACTTTAGAAAATATCTTGAAAAATCATGTTTAATCATATGAAAGTATAAAATTCAATTGATTTTGAAAGATCAAAGTGGGAATTTCATATAAAAATGTTTAAAAACAAATAAAATGAAATTAATTACAAAAATTCTAACTATATTAAATAAATAATATAAATTGGATTTTTTTGTAAAATAAAATATTTAAATATTTTAGTGAATTTTGAGAAAAAGAATAAATTCAAAAACATAAATAATCAGAGAGAAATTAATTTTTGAATCAATTAACAAAAATATCAAAATATTCAAATATTTGAAAATTTTAAAATGGGCGCCAAGAACACTAAGTTCTTGCCGCGTGCCCTGTTTCTGCAGATTTGCATTTTCTCACTTTTCTCCATGATTTTTCAATGGTTTTGCACGATTCAAGTACCAATCTTGTTCGTTTTTGAACAAGGATCACAGCCATATAGATTAATTGCATTTATATTAAGTATTGAGTGAGAAATCAGAAGAAAACCTCAAGAACCCTAATTTCAGCATGAACACAATGAAATTCCATACACGGTTGATTCATGGCAATTGATTGAGGGTTATCACCCCATACATGATTATGAACATGTGGAAAAATTATTGTGCTGTAAAATATGCATGTATCATGGAGTTTGAAGAGTTCATGCTTACCTCTTGCAGCTGGTGATTGAGTTGGATGATGGAGGTGTTACAGCTAGGTTCCAATGATCTGGATAGCTTCCTTAGGTGCCAAGGAGTGTGTTTGAATGCTTGGAGTGGATTGAATTGAGCTGGAACTGGTTGTGGTGCCTCAATTGCAAATCTGTCAAGAACTTGAGCAATTGGCTGGTGATTTTGAGAATCTGATGTTCCAGATGTGATTTTGTGTTATGGATCACTCACATATGGTGTTTATGAGGTGTGTGTGTGATTGGTTTGGTTGAAATTGCTCTCAAACTCAAAACCCGATAGTGACTTGAGTTAGAAGGCAAAATTGGAGTGAAATGGAGATTTTGAGGAAAACATCAGTTTGGGTGCTTTGGTGTACTCAAACTGATCAGAAATGAGCTCTATTTATAGTAGAGAAAGTTTGTTTTGCAAGCAATAGTGAATGACAACTGGTACAGGTCTGTGGCCAATTGTGATCAAATGGAATCTTAAGTCTCCTATAGCCATTGACTTGAGGTTAGAGCACAGACCTAAGGTTCTTTGGTTCAGGGATAAGTCTTGACTGAAATTGGATAACATTTTCTTAATGAATGCCACCTCTATGGATCAGTTAAATGCTTTGAGACAAAATTGAATATTTGAAGCATCTTGAATTTAGGGATGACATGCCTAAACATAGATTCATGGACTTGTGAGGTTGATGAATCAGTGTTTGTCCCTTGGTTGTTCCCTCTTGAGGTGTACAGATGGATAACCATGCTTGAATTTTCCCAAATTGATCACTTCGAGCACTAAGGCACAAATCTGCCTTGCAAAATAGTTTGCAGCAAGGCATGTTGCAGCTGTCATAACCTCTAGCTCAGGTGGAGATTGATGGAGTTCTTGGACATTTTAGAAAGCTGATATATCCTATTTCAACATGATGTCCAACTTTGGTTTTGAATCAACTTGAATTACAATGAAAAATGCCTCTACATTTTGGAAAAAATAAGGCAGATTCTGACTTAGTGAAAATTTCACTAAAGTGTTGGGAAAATGTCATTTCGATGTTTTTAGCCACTTTGATCACTCCATAACTAATAATCCATGAAAAATTGGAATGCGATGTAGTTAAAACTTTTGAAGTATGTAATGAGAGCTACAAATCCAGCTTTGGACCATCCAAAATGGTTGCTTGGATCTCAAGTTATGGTCCTTAGAAGTTGGTACCCTAGCCACTTGCTTCCATAACTTAGAAAAATTCTAAGTTTTTTTATGGGTACCCCTTTTACAAGTTAACTCACTTTCTTTGGTTTTTCTTGATGAATGATGATTCAAATCACATATTAACATTGTTTTAGGGTTAAGGAACTTTGGTTGACCAAAAATCCAAAAAGTCAAACTTGGATTTTTGTACAGTTGACTTTTTCATCAGATGAAATTTCGACTTTGTGATTCTTTTGTGAAATCAATCCTTGGGCTCAATTAAACTTCATGGATGGCCTCTAAGGGTATTTAGGAATGTCTTGCCCCCCTCCCCCCACAAGGTTTGAGATCAAGGGTAGGTCAACATTCAAGGGTAGGGTTGACTTTTTTCATCAGAAACCCTAATTTGTGATCAGATGGTCTTGAGTTCTTGTGGCTTATGATTTGAGCTCTTTGAGTAAATCAAATCTTGTAAATATGTCAATATGATGTATTTGAGGTCTTTGAAGTTCATTTTGAAGCTTCGAGCCAGGCCTCACTTCACAAGTTAACTCAAGGGTTGAATTAGGTCAAAACCCTAATTCCTCATTTTTTGATAGATGGACCCTCAAGGTGATTTTGCCATTGTGGGTGGGCTCTTGAGATTCCTCTGAGCTTAATGGACCAAATATTGAGGCATTGGCTCATGCCCAGATGGAAATTTTCATCTGGAGGCCTTGGTCGACCAAAACCCTAATTTGGTGACATTGGTGATCCTGAGGCTTGACCCACTTGGAATGCTGCAATCTTGTGCTTGATTCTTGATGTGGGAGTCCTCTTGATCCATTGTGAGTGTTTGAGAGGTTAGACAAGTTGAAGATCATGTCATTTCTTGATTGATCCTTTGTCTAAGTGCTCTGAGAGAGGTTAAAACCCTAATCTTTGATTGTAAAGAATGCCTAATAATCCCTGAGGAGATTGATGAGGCATGATGGTTCATCCATATTGTGATGATCATTTGCACAATGATGGGAAATCTTGGTGGTCAAAATTTGGGGTATGACAATTGGGAATCTAAAAAAACATAATCAAAAATCCTAAATTTATAACAATCGTCGGCTCCATCATCAAAACACACAATCATCCGAAGGAAACCATAAATCAAATCAACATAAAATCAGTACAATGATCAAATCGGATTTTTTCCAAATCCCATTTGATAACCCAAAAATATAATATCTATATAAAAATCAATCACCAAACAATAACCAAATGGGAGCACAGATCGTGAAAACGATCTACTCCAAATTATAGCCAAAATACTTGTGAGATATTATCTTACCAAATTATCATGCATCACATTCAACACTATATGACCAAAAGAGTTCGGTCAAACCTCATTGTCAGAACACAGTTTTATCGACACAAATAGACAACATAACATTGAGATAAAAAAAAATATACCCACGGCGCTGATGAGAGGGCAATGGTACCCTCATCATCTTGCTGCCTAACCCACCATACAGTAAATAATCTCCCATTTACTGTAAATGAAGCTTGCAGTTCTTTACGTTCCTCCCTCTCCAAGCTCTGTAATTCCACAAACTCAGATCAATCTCTATTCCCAATTTTCTTATTTTTTTCCATTCGAATTCACTCCTTAGACGTTATTATATCCCAACTTAACTCACAATTATATTAAACTAACGTAAAAAAACTAAAGTTAGATACTTATTATTATTATTATTATTATTAAATTCTAATAAACCAAAATTTCTAAGGTCGTAACTATTATTATTATTATTATTATTATTATTATTTATTTTAAATTAAATAAATATCTCATTTGAACCTTTCACCTCCTACTTACTCCCACACCTCAATATAATCGTTAAAATATATCTAACTGTAATCTTATTTTACTATTATTATTATTAATAAAAATAAATCTCAAAATTACAATTGGTCTCAACATCATTATCCCAATCTTTTACGCATTCTTTAACGGTAATATAATAAACTAAATTTTCGTGAAATAATTCATACTAATTAAACAATTATTTCAATAAACCGTAATATGATAATCTCAGAATAATTATTCTAAAACATCCCAATAATAGCTTTAATTTTATATTGAAAGAAAAATAACATTTTTATTAAATAAAAAATTTAATTAAATAATTATTCAATAAAAATACTCATTATAATTATTATAATTATATATAACTTTTTCCGTTGTGATTCGTTCAACCCTTAAGTTCCAAATAATCTTTTCACACTCATTACTACATACACCTTTAATTAATAATGTTAATATATTTTTAACGATAAAATATTATTACTATAATAATTAAATAATTAATCCCAACAATTATTTATTCTATAAAATTTTAATTCTCAATTATTAAATAAACAATACTCTAAAATAACTATTTTATTTTTAATTCAACTAATTCACTACTTATCGCTAGATAAACCAATTATCTAATTAATTTTATCCAATTAAATAAATTATAACTTATTTCCCCGCTCTCAATTACTCTAAATTCCTATTACTTATTTCCCCTCAATTAGGCCTCTGACTGCCACATTGCAGCAAAGATTCCTTTCTATTGCTTGCGTGGCAGTCCACGTGGCATTTTTAATATTATTTTATTATTTTATAATTATCTTTTATTTTTTTATTATTTTATTATTATTATTTTTTATTTTTTTTTATTTTTTTTTATTTTTTTTTTTTATAATTTTTATTATTTTTTTATTTTTTTATTTTTATTTTTTTATTTATATATATATATTTTTTTTTTTTATAATTTTTTTTTTATTTTTTTTAAATTTTGTTTACGTTTTTTTTTTGTTTTATTTTTTATAATTTTTATAATTTTTTTTTCTTTTTTTTTTAATTTTTTTTCGTTTTTATTTATATATTTTTTATTTTTTTACTTTTTTTTTTATTTTTCGTTTTTGGACCTAATAAAGCATGTGCTAAAAATCAAAACCTGCAACTTAGATGATAAAAATCAAAACCTTCTATAAAATATTAATGGAGGTGGTCGTGTGGAACTGTGTGGGTTGAGTTCGAGAAAGGAAAGATACAAGATGGGGGTGGTGGTTGTTGCAGCAAGGTTGAGTTGTTATGTTGTTGCAGCAAGGTTGAGTTGTTATGTTGCAGCAATGGTTAATAAGAGAAAGATTTTTTTTAGGGTTAATACCCATTTTGCCCCCTGCCATATAGGCGCTTTTCGAAAAACCCCCCTGTAAAAAAAAACTTGCAAAAAAAACCCTAACATTTGAAGATTCTCTCAGTTTAGACCTTCATCACATCCAGTCACTAAAAATGCCAAAATGGCAGGGGTCAAAATAAAAACGCTGCCAAAATGACAGGGGTCAAAATGAAAACGCTGCCAAAATGGCAGGGGTCAAAATAAAAACGCTGCCAAAATGGCAGGGGTCAAAATGGCAGGTTTTTTGTGACTGAATGTGATGAAGGTCAAAATTGAGAGAATCTTCAAATGTTAGGGTTTTTTTTGCAAGTTTTTTTTTTACAGGGGGGTTTTTCGAAAAGCGCCTATATGGCAGGGGGCAAAATGGGTATTAACCCTTTTTTTAAGGTGGTGGATTGTAATGAAGTTGATAACTTTTTATATTGTATGAACATAACTTATGGTGTGAACATGACAGTAGCAAGTTACCATTTTCATGAGGATGTGGATGGTTGTGTTATGGTTATAGTATAGATATGATGTTACAATATGGTGATGGAGGTTTGGAGAGTGATGAGAGCTTGAGATTCTTGTTTATTAGGGTGTGTGGTATTGTTGTGTTGTGAGTATGCTTTGTATTGAGTTTTGGATGGTTGATGAGTATTGAAAACAATGGAGAAGAAATGAAACAATATTATAGCGAAAAAAGAAGAAGAAGTGGAGAGAGGTTATTAAGATATGAGGTGGTCGTGTTTATGGTGCAGTAGTAGTAATTTCTACATGGTGTGTAAGAGAAGGTAGGTGGTGAGCAGCATGAAGAAAATTTGTTGTTGAAAAGACTTTGTGTGTTGTAATATAAGGGAAAAAGTATGTGGTGTTTGTGTTCTCCTCTCAAATTATTAACATATATGAAGTGTTTTTGCTGGTAAAGTTTCAACAGGTTTAAAGTGTTTTCAATGCCCCACATCGGTTGGTTAGGGGGCACCACTAGTGTTTATAAAGAAATCACTCATAAGTATTGTTGAATTGAAATTAGTATGAGAATAAATGGATTAGTATGATAATAAATTGAAATAAATGGATTAGTATAATGAAACTAATTTTTAAAATAACAATTTGTTTAAAATAGAATTAAAAATAAAAATTAGGTCCAAAAACGAAAAATAAAAAAAAATATAAAATGTATAAATAAAAACGAAAAAAATAAAAAAAAATTAAAAAAAATTAAAAAAAATTAAAAAAATTAAAAAAATTAAAAAAAAAATTAAAAAAAATAAATAAAAAATAAATAAAAAATATAAAATATAAAAAATAAAAAAATAAAAAAATAATAATAAAATAATAAAATATTATTAAAAATGCCACGTGGACTGCCACGCAAGCAATAGAAAGGAATCTTTGCTGCAATGTGGCAGTCAGGGGCCTAATTGAGGGAATCTAATTAAGATGAGGGGGTTTTAAAAAAAAAACTTTGCCAGGGGCTAAAATGAGAACTCGCTAACATTGCAGGGGGGTTTGTATATTTAACCCATAAAATAATAACTATAAATCAAGCCGAACACCCATATTTACTCATTTAGATTAAATAATTAAGTAAGAATAATAATCTAAAAATCGAGGTGTTACAACTCTCCCCTACTTAAAAAAAATTTCGTCCTCGAAATTTACCCAACGCAAACAGCTCTGGATAACATCCTCTAATTCGACGCATTTGATTCCCATATCACACCCTCCCCATCGTTCTTTGAAAAACTTGTCGCGGAATTCGTAGAAATATTGTCTAACATCCACTTAGGCATTCCAAACAATTGTATCAATACATACGACCTTTGTTCCTCAATATTCAACTTCTGACTAGTTAAACATAAACAAACTCTCCCAAGTACTTATTTATTCTCGGCCGCCAAACATTTTCTAAGGGTCTTGATTCAATTTGGTAGTTCTACGATAATTACTCTAACTGCTACTGTGTCTTTCTCTCGGAGTCATCTTCTTAAGATCCGGCACACCAGACATACTAACTCTATTTCAAAACCTCAAGATTTTATTCTTATAAACTCTAAATTCCTCACCTTCCCTCTGATTAACTAATGACAAAAGATCAACTCAATGTCACATCTAACTTCTGACTCTTCCTGATCTCATTAATAAAGTTACTGGTCAACTTCAACATATCCAATCTCACACTATTAGTGGTCACCTTGTACACCAAGCTCAGGTATCTGAATTGTTTTAATCAAGTCCAGCTCTATAACCATCAACGCCGACATGCGTAACGACTTCCAATTCAAAGCATCTGCCGCAACATTGGCTTTATTGGGATGGTAATTAAAACCAAAGCCATAGTCCTTCAAAACTCTAACCATCTTCATTGTCTCATATTAAGATCTTTCTGATCAAACATATATCTCAAACTGTTATGACCATTAAACACTTAAAAACTGGAACCATACAAACACTATCTCCAAATCTTCAGTACAAACACCACATCGGCTAACTCAAATCGTGAGTAGGATAGTTCCATTCATGAATCTTTAGCTGTCGAAAAGCATAAGCTACTACATGTCCATTCTGCATAAGTACTCCACCCAAACCATCTTGGACGCATCATAATATACATCAAAAGGTTCTTTCAAACCTGGCAGAATTAAAACTACGGCTGTCGTCAACTTCTTCTTCAGCTCTCTAAAAATTTTTTCACATTTGATATCCCACACAAAGGCTTGACCCCTTTGAGTTAAATGAGTCAAAGGTAGAGCTAAATTTTTTTGAAGCTTCCCACTATAGTACTGCATCCACCTTAGAAGGATCAACTGTTATACCGCCACTAGAAATCAAATGGCCAAGAAAGCTTATTCATCACAACCAGAATTCACACTTTGACAATTTGGCGCACAACTTCTTCCCTTTCAAAACTTGAAGCACAATATGGAGATGTTTTGCATAATCCTCATTTGATTTAGAATACACCATGATGTCTGTAACACCCCCTTTCTATACCCCAAATAATCAAATAAATCATTTAGGCACGTATTGGAAATTTCATCAGATTATAATTGTAAACACGACATAAAAAGGTATGTCACATTATGCTTGAAATTAAAACATACAACACCTGCTCAACAAATGATATGCAACAGTGGGGTAACTTTCAAACAACAAAGGATCTCTGTCCTTATACCCACATCTCAATATTTAGAATAAAAGCGGAAAATCCAAACATTGAAATACATCCAAGTATATATACGTAGATATATACACAAATTCATCAGCAAGATACATATGCAAATGTATCACAAAAAGATCAAAACGTCCTAGCTACCCGGTGCTACATATCAGAGCCAACCGACCAACAAGGAAAATGAAGACACGCTTCACAAAAAGACCTCCAGCATACCTACTCTGCAATGCCTCATAGAGCATCATAAAACAGCAGAAGGGTGAGAAATATTATCATAATAACAATGCATAATAATTATGTACTACAACATAAACATATAACACATATTCTCACCACAACTCATCATATATCACAATATAGATATATCATCAAGCATATTCATTATGCATACAGTCACCATTATCATTATTCCACATGAACACACACATACTTGTTCATTCAACAATGCATCATTATAAGATACAGTTTACATCATTTCCCATAAACATACATATATCAATGTTTACTACGTCACAATCATCACATCTCACTCCATATACATCGCAAGGCATATATATATAAAACCAAGCATATTTCTCATAATGTTTATCATTCAACATAAACACATATATTCATGTTCATTCATCCATGCACAAATACAAGGATGGCCAATGTAAATCATAGAGACCGACTCATGACTCTATGCAAATGCAATGCGGTACCGACTCATTTCATCTTAAGTTTAATTGAATAACTTATTGGAACCATCGCTCGTTACCAATGTAACTCCCTGTCGGGCATACGATGTTCCCCGTCGCTTTCGGTCCTCTTTGTATAAGGCTCACGACGTTTATTGATTGCTTTCAGTCCTCTTTGTATAAGGCTCACAATCCGATCGCTTTCGGTCCTCTTTGTATAAGGCTTACGATCGTCTATAACCATCGCTTTCGGTCCTCTTATTTTTAAGGCTAACGATATATCAAATCGCTTTCAGTCCTCTTATTTTTAAGGCTCATGATGTTATAGCAGATTCCCTCTGGAATCAAACCGTCGCTCACACCCCACACGGGCACACGACGTTACAGCGGATTCTCATTAGAATCACACAACACAAGAATGCACACCATGATGCTTCACATACAACATGACTCATGACACTCTTGACATGCATACATATTTACAATATAGTCATGCATTCATCACACACAATCCACATACATTCACATCAATAATTACTCACCATCAACCACAACAATCCATCATCACAACATCTCATTATATATTCACAATCAACATGCATTATCATTTAACTCAAACAATGCATATATTCACCAAAGAGCCACAAATCACAAAGAATTCCCCAATCAAGGGTTCACTCCACAAGCATATCCACAACACATTCATAACCACACATTCATTTCATCAAAAACAACTATTTACGATTAATCGGTAAAGTCGGCCAAAATTCGGCTAAAAATAATATTTCTTTTCACCAAATGATAGAACATATTTTTAGCTTCAGATCGATATAAAGAACAGCTAAAACGGATAAACGACGAAAAAGTTATGCAACTTTTAAAAAACAAATTTTTTGAAAAAGAACAGCAGAGTGCAATCGATTTACACCTGTGTGCAATCGATTGCACGGCCCCAGAAATCACATTTTTCACCCTTTTTCATGTGCAATCGATTTGCATCCTGCTGCAATCGATTGCACCTGTTAAAAACCAGAAAAAACAGCTGCTGCCTCAACACAAAACCCTCAGGAAACCCGACCGATTCAATTCTATGATACGAAACAAATACTCAGTAATCCTTACCAAATATATATCAACGTTTTAGGACCATAAAACGATAATTCTACGACGTTCGATTTTCACCCGAAATCTCACATTCTCAAAACCCAAAAATGTCAAAACTCACAATATCAACCGATTTCAACCAAACGAGTTTCTATAATCTCGGCCTAACCTCATACGACTAATCTACGCAATTTATTTCGAAATTCATCCGTGAAAACATCGATTTCTATCGATTTCTTACAATTCGACCTAAACGGAAAAATATGGAAAACCAACCAAAACATCCACACAAAACACATACATAATCATACACAAAGTTAGGATAACAATATTTCACACCCTTACCCGATTATTCGCGATTGAAACGGAGTAATCTTTGATTTTCCTCTTTTCCTCTTTTTCTCCTCTTCTTTCTCTTCTATTCTCTTTCTTTCTCTTCTTTTTCTTTTTCTTTCTATTTCTCTCATTTTCTCTCTCTCTCTCTTTCTATTTATAAAAATATCTACCCCCCAAAAAGACCAAAATACCCCTCAGCTCAAATATCTCCCAAACGCTCTCAAAATGCGATAAAACATAAACAATGATGAAAAATAATATATTGTCAAATAAAAGTCAAGAATAAAATAATATAAAACCAAAACCAATTAAATCTACTCTATTAAATAAATCTAACAAAACTGGGGCGTTACAATGTCGTCTATGAAAACCACAACAAATTTTCCAAGTAAGGATGGAAGATTCTATTCATGTACTCCATAAACATACCAGGTGCATTAGGAACACCGAATGGCATCACCGAGTATTCATATTGAATGTATAGAGTCTTAAATGCAGTCCTTGAGATATCTTCATCCTTCACTCTAATTTGATGGTAGCTTGATCTGAAGTTAATCTTACTAAATACACATGCTCCAACCAATTGGTTCATAAGATCATCGATTATGGGAAGAGGATATCTATTCTTGATAGTAACTTTGTTCAGCTATCGTTAGTTAACGTATAACCTCATACTTCCGTCTTTCCTCTTCACTAATAACGTCGAAGCTCCCCAAGGCGATACACTTGGTCTGAAAAATTTCTTCTAAATCAAATCTTCAAGTTGTTTCTTCAACTCACCCAATTTTGCTGGAGACATTTTTTAAGGTGCCATGGATACAGGTCTAGTACTAGGTACTAAATCAATGGCGAAGTCAACTTCTCTTTCTGCCGGTAGATCAGAAATGTCATCTTAAAGTACGTCTTGAAAATCACACACCACCGGTAGATCAACCATCTTCCTTTTACTTTCAACTTACAAGGAAGCAAATATCGTATACATTTGAGCTTTATCCTTCAAGAATTCCTCAAATTAATTAGCAGATATAACCTTTAAATCTTCCTCGCTATCAAACTCGGGGAACAACACGGTCTCATCCAGAAACCTGCACTCCTGCAAATCAGTGGCATGCTGATTCAACATTCCACACTTGAAACATCTCTGAGAAACAGAAGCTTCTCCCCCACTTGTTTTGATCCCGCTCTTGCAGGAAAGCGGTTAGAAAACAGAATAATTAGGTATCGACAGTGTTTCCCACACATGTCGCATACCAAGGAACAAATAAATTCACAGAAAACTAGCTGAACGAACCGAACTGCTCTGATACCACTATGTAACACCCTAAACCCCAAAACCATTTATTTATAAAGAAATTCACATCAAGGATGTTACTTCATCATAATACGCAAATCATTAGCATTCATTTATTAAAAACTCAGTGGAAAGAATAAAAACATTCAATTAGTCTGAATAAAAAAAAATCTTAATAAAACATCTCCCAGAAAGTAATAGGAGTATTACGATTCAATTCATAAAATTAAACACAAGCGCCCAATGGCCAGTGTTACTGTTCAGAGCATTTTATACGACTAAAATGAAAAACTAAACAATAACTTCCAAGAGTGCCATCTCGTGGTACTTACGATCTTATCACTCATGCTGATCACCTGTATTAAAGTAATGTAGAAACACTAAACAAAGAGAAAAAAGGGGTGAGAATACATTTACATGTAATAACGGTGAAATTTAAGCACGCAAGATGATATTACAAACACAACAACGATAAAAGCACACACACAAAATAATGTCGATATAATGTTTATGCACTTCAACGTACTCCAACACCATAACCTAAATACATGTGGTACCAAGTTTTTGTGGATATATAATCCAACGGTCTCCGTTTTTTCCACCAAACCGACGATCCCCACCAATGGATCTAAGACCTGCCCCTGGTCTTTCCCATTGAGACCAACGATCCCTATCAATAGATCTGAGGCCACCAAATAGACCGAAGTCCCACCTAACTCCAAAATATATGTAAGCATGGAAATGCTAAGGTTCAAAACATATATTTCACCCATAAGTCAAACTAGTAATCACCCAAAAAGCTAAATAAACACCAAAAATGGTTCCAATCTTGAACCATGCATTGCCAATATGGCCACCAAAACAATCACAACAATATAACTATAAACAAATCAAATTGAGTAATTATATATTATTACTCTACAGTTCTAAAATCACTAAAATTCTCAAATTATCTGAAAAAGAGTTTATGTCAATTTATAACTCAATAAAAATTATAATGTACTCAAAAGGTCATAACATCATAAATTATTCTAACCAGCGAAACCCCCCTCAAACTCAAAACCAACAACCAAACTAATAAAATAAAATAAAAGTATCTCATTGCTATGTCAATTTATTTGTCAATTTATCAAACCATCGACATTAGTTGAAACATTTCCACTTATCTGGCAACTCATTTAAGCATCTAAGTTATGCTACTGCAGTTACATCACATAAAAATTTTAGCGAAAACAAACCAAGAGGAAAAATATTCATGCTATCAATATAATTTTGTCATGTCTAAATTATGAAACTTTATTTTTTTTCTATAAGCTAAGGTTAGATTAGAAAAGAAAAAAAACCTGAGAGGTTATAAATTATAAACCATATATATTGCAATCACGAACAATAATACTCAAAGTGAAAAGAGTATTATTTGATAAATTAGCATTTACGAATAAATTGCCATAAACATGGCCAAGGTATTTTTTTTTAACATTAATCATACTAGACCATGATGATATTACCAACTAACATGTATATACCATTGGCCTACACTTACCTTTTTATTTTTAATTTTTTTAATTTAAAATAAAATTTTAAATAATATTTATAAAGTATAATTAAATAGTTACATATCTACCATCTAATTTATTTTAAAAATACTTATAAATAAATGTGGTACATATCGCAACGAGTTTACACTCCAGAATTTTTACGCAAAAATAGGTTTTAAAAACAAAGTTACAGGCCAGGAATCTAAAAAAACAGAATCCCAAATCCTAAATTTATAACCACTGTTAATTCTATCATCAAAACACACAATCATCCGAGGAAAAACACAAATCAAATCAACAACAAATCAGTACAGTGACCAAATAGGATTTTCCCAAATCCCATTTGATAACCCAAAAACATAGTATCCATATAAAAAATCGATCATCAAACAATGACCAAATTGGAGCACTGATCTGTAAAATAACAAGTGTACTATTCTGTCAATGTAGTAATAATAAGGGAATTCTCCCCAGAATCGATCTCGAGAACTCCGTAGGCAAATACAAATTTTACTCTAATTCAGTTGAACAAAATTCCTTTGGGTTTTGGTTTTGTTTTGAAAATAATAAACTACAGAGAGAAAAGAGAGCAGAAGAATAAAATTGACTTTTAAAAGATATAAGAAAGCATGCCAAGGCAAGGTGTATGAATTTCTTTGCACTAACCTAAATCCTTATTCGAGGAGACATTGCTTAAAACAAACTCTTACCGAATCTTAAGAATGTTTTTCCCTAATCCCTTTTCCAGAAAAACCTTTGATATTCATCTTATACCCTAATTCCTTAGCAGTTTAGGAAGAATATCAAGCATTGTATTTTAACAAGATTATTATGGTTACTACAGGGTATCCCTATTCCTAGGCAATATCTACTGTAATATTATCATGCAAAAAGCGTTAAGTTGGTTTGTCCGACCTAAACCTTAACCGTAAATCAATTCCATTGGTCAGGTAGAAAAAGAATTAAGCACTTTGAACAATAAAGTAGATTAATAAAAAGCATTTATCTCATAGAATGAAGGAAATTAGAGTCAATACAATAGCAATTCAGGGACACCCCTTTAGCATTGGGGGGTTTAGCCGCTCATAAGATTCAAAGAGATTACAACAGAAAAGTTAGACATTACAAAATAAATGAATTGCTTTGATCTTCAATCGCGAGTGCTCATGAAAATCTCCGTTCTTTGAATCCCTTGAAAGCACCAATCATAAAAAGGAAAAAATCTCCATTTTCCTATCTCAAAAAGTGTCTCAAATACTCTCAGGTCCAATACATTCATGGGGAAATGCCCAAAATACCCTCAAGGATCCAAAAGGCAAAAATTCCAACAAAATTTAAAGACAACATGACCCAGACAACACGGGCTGTGTCAGGCGATACGGACGGCCGTGTTGGCTCTCTAGCATTTGTTGCTCATAATCCTCAGCATCAGACTTGCTGACACGGGCCATGTCAGCTGACACGGGCACCTGTGTTAGCCCCCTGCCATATCTCCAAAATCTCCTCTTCTTGGTACTATCCTGACACGGGCTGTGTCAGGCGACACGGGTGGCCGTGTCAGACCACTGTCTTCCTACTTCAAACTCTTCCGAATCTTGCGATTTTTCTCATTTTTTTGCTCTGATTCCTCCTGAATGTTTATATGAACCTGAAAACACTAAAGGACACAACCAAGGCATAACATGCGGTAAAAGAGATATAAAACAAATAAACATAATAAAAGATTAACTAAAATAAACAGTAAAATAACTTATGAACACCACCGATCAAACTCCCACAAACTTAAATCGTTTCTTGACCTCAAGCAATAAGCTCGCATTCAGACTTTCTAGATCAATGGTACCATTCAAATGAAAAACTTGTGAAGGCAAGGTGTGTCGATACTCATACGTGATCCTTTGTTTCGAATGGCTAAAACTAGTCATGGTCTTTCTTCCCTCAAACTCTATATACTTTCCTGACTACCTCACACAACACATAATTCCTAAGAAAAAATTACTATGGTACTAATTCGGGGAAAATTCATAGTGGTTTCCATAAAACATCACACAAAACAGATATGACACATACAAAAAGTAAAAACTCAAAGCAGTAAATCCTCCCCCAAACTTGAATTACACATTGGCCCCAATGTGTTAGAACAAGAGCGAGGGAGGTCACTCACAGAGATCCTTACTAAGGATGCCGATGGTAATGCAACACCACTGCTACACCATCGTTTGCACATGTAGGATACAAATTATTTCCTGCAACCAAAACAAAACAAATAGAAAAAAGAAAGTAATTAATCAGACAAGCGTGGGTTGCTTCCCACGTAGCCCTTCGTTTAACGTTGCATGACTCGATGGGTCACTCCCCAATGTTATGGGGGATACTTCAGCTTACAAGATTTGTTGCTTGACCTTTCCGCAACAGAGGAACGGTCAGGCTCAGAGACAAGAGCTACATTGTGATTCAACTCCCATCCAACTTCCATATCCTTCCTTAGATGTTTCTTCCTCTTCTTAACTTCTAGGCTAGACTTTAGAGTTGTGTTGTGTACAACAGATGACTCAGATGCTGCAACACTATAGATTATTCCAGAGACTTTTTCATGAAGTGGTTTTGAGCTTTTGCTCTTTTCCACTATTCGGACCATTCTAACTGAGGAGTGATGACTTTCCTCTTGACCTTGCTTCTCGAGCTCGAACACTTTTAAGGTTATTTCCTCCTCAAAATATTTCAAGGTTAGAGTACCAGCTTCAATATCCACACTGCATCGACTAGTCATTAAGAATGGTCAACCTAGTATGATAGTCGTCTCCTCATCCTCAGGAAGATCAATGATCTCAAAGTCCACTGGATAGGTGAAGTTATCAATAGTCACAAGCACATCTTCTGCTAAGCCGTATGACCGCTTGGTCGTGTGGTCGACAAACTTCATATTTGTTCCTGTTTCACTTATTTTTCCTATAGCCAGCTTTTTGAAAATCGAGAGAGGCATGAGACTCACGCTAGCACCCGAATCAATCAGGACTTTCTTAAAAGTTCTGTCCTTTATAGTACAGGGGATTGCTACGGAACCAGGATCTTTCCGTTTGATGGGAATTCTCCTACCTTGTGATCCCTCACTACTCTCCTCAATTATACTTTTTAGCTCCTCTCCACTAGGTCTCTTTTTCCCGATGACCTCCTTCATGAATTTCTTATATAGAGGCATTTTTTCGAGTGCTTCAAAGAAGGGCATATTAATCTCTAACTTTTTGAACAATGAGCTGAATTTCTCAAAGTCCTTTTCTTGTGACTCCTTCTTTGTCACTCTTGAGGGGTACTGTAACTTGATCTTTGGTTTGACCGTCTCTTTCCTTTTTTCTTCGGTTGGCTTTATTGGTGGCCTGGCTTCTTATGGCTCTCTCTGATTTTCTCGCACTTCCAGATCCACCTCTATACACTGATACTTATTGGCTGCCCATTCTTCTTCTTCTGCAACTTTTCGGCTTCTTGTGTAACAACATTGACATTCTCATGATTCTTCGGATTTGGTATTGTGGTACTTGGGAGGGAGCCTGGTGCTTGAGAATTTGCAAATTGTTGAGCTATCTGACCCAATTGAACCTCCAGATTTTTGATGGAGGCTGTGATATTCCTTTGGTTATTCCGGGTCTCTTCCTGGAATTGCATGTTATGAGCTGCTATCTTCTCAATGGCAATCTCCCATTGTGCTTTTTGGGGAGCCTGTTGCTACTGTGGGTATTGGTGTTGATTCTGATCTTTCCAAGAGAAGTTAGGATGATTCTTCCACTTTGGATTATAAGTTTGAGCGTAGGGATTATTCTGCTTCAGGAATTTTATCTCTTCAATTTTTTGCGGAGTCGCAACACAATGTGCAGTATAATGGGGTCTACTACAAATCTCACAACTCATAGGTTGACCAATTTGAACTTGAGCCACACTTTGAGTACCCACTTTCATAGCCGTTAACCTTTTTTCAACTTCCGCAACAATCTGATCTTCCACCTTCACAACCTGATTATTCAACTTCGAGCCAATCAAACCCTCAGGTTTACTCACACTTCGATCATATAACTCCAAATGTTCATTGGCCGTAATAGCTTCAATAATCTTCTTGATACTAGTTACGATGGTGAAGTTGGATGATCCACCAGTATTTGTATCAATAAGTTGCTTAGTTTTCATTCGAAGGCCATTTACGAACATCTGCATCTGCTCATTTTGATCCATGTTGTGAGTCGGGAAGGCTACCAAAATCTTCTTGAACCTCTTGTAGGCGTCGCCGAGTGATTCTCCGTCCTTCTACTTAAAGTTCACAATATCATATATTTTTTAGATATAAACAAAGGCCGGAAAAAACTCATTTAGAAAGCCTTCTCCATCTCTTCCCAAGTGGTAATACTCCTAGCAAGTAACGAGTAGAACCACTCTTCAGCATCTTCCGAAAGAGTGAAAGGAAACATTCTTAACTTTTTTGCTTCCTCGGTGTTCCCATCAATCTTGAGAGTGGTGCTCATAGTCAGAAACCTTTGTAAATGTTTGTTGGAATCTTCATTGACCTTTCCAGTGAAATGTCTCCTCTCAAGTTGAGTGATGGTGCTCAGATGCAGCTGAAAATTTGTCACATTCACTGGTTGGTTTACAATTGTAACCCAACCAGCCGGTGTATGTGTAGCTCCGTAATCACCGAGGAGACTCTCTGCCGGTTGATTTCTAGCTAAGATCACAATCTTCGGTTGTATCTCTATGTCTGTATCGGCTCCTGGAAAAAAATAAAATTTTAGTCACAGAGTGACAAAAATTCAACTGAACTAAAATTAAACTTGTATTTTTGGCAGTCCTCGACAATGGCGCCAAAAACTTGATCGGTAAAATAGCAAGTGTACTATTATGCCAATGTAGTAATAATAGGGGAATTCTCCCCAGAATCTATCTCGAGAACTGCGTAGGCAAATACAAATTTTACTCTAATTCAGTTGAACAAATATTCCTTTAGGTTTTGGTTTTGTTTTGAAAATAATAAACTACAGAGTGAAAAGAGAGCAGAAGAATAAAATTGACTTTTAAAAGATATAAGAAAGCATGCCAGGGCAAGGTGTATGAATTTCTTTGCACTAACCTAAATCCTTATTCGAGGAGACATTGCTTAAAACAAACTCTTACTGAATCTTAAGAATGTTTTTCCCTAATTCCTTAGCCAGAAAAACCTTTGATATTCATCCTATACCCTAATTCCTTAGCAGTTTAGGAAGAATATCAAGCATTATATTTTAATAAGATTATTATGGTTACTACAGGGTATCCCTATTCCTAGGCAATATCTACTGTAATATTATCATGCAAAAAGCCTTAAGTTGGTTTGTCCGACCTAAACCTTAGCCGTAAATCAAATTCCATTGGTCAGATAGAAAAAGCATTAAGCACTTTGCACAATAAAGTAGATTAATAAAAATCACTTATCTCATAGAATGAAGGAAATTAGAGTCAATACAAAAGCAATTCAGGGACACCCCCTAGCATTGGGGGGTTTAGCCGCTCATAATATTCAAAGAGATTACAACAGAAAAATTAGACATTACAAGATAAATAGATTGCTTTGACCTTCAATCGCAAGTGCTCATGAAAATCTCCTTTCTCAGAATCCCTTGAAAGAACCAATCGTAAAATTCTTCTGTCTTCTCAAAGTCTCTTTTCCTTTCTCAAAAAGTCTCTTAAATACATTCAGGTCTAATACGTTAATGGGGAAATGCCAAAAATACCCTCAAGGATCCAAAAGGCAAATATTCCAAGAAAATTAGAAGACAATACGACCCAGCCAACACGGGTCGTGTCAGGCGACACGGGCGGCCGTGTTGGCTCCCTGGAATTTGTCACTCACAATCCTCTGCATCAGACTCGCTGACACAGGCCGTGTCAGCTAACACGGGTGCCATATCTCTAAAATCTCATCTTCTTGGTACTATCCTGACACTGGCCGTGTCAGGCGACACGGATGGCCGTGTTAGGCTACTGTCTTCCTACTTCAAACTCTACCAAATCTTGCGATTTTTCTCCTTTTTTCGCTCTGATTCCTCCTGAACGTTTATATGAACCTGAAAACACTAAAGGACACAACCAAGGCATAAAATACAGTAAAAGAGATATAAAACAAATAAACATAACAAAAGATTAACTAAAACAAACGGTAAAATAACGTATGAACACTGCCAATCAAGCACAGATTGTGAAAACGATACAATCTACTCCAAGTCACAGCCAAAACATTTGTGAGATATTATTATACTAAATTATATGCATCACATTCAACGCTATGTGACCAAAAGAGTTGGGTCAAACCCCATTGTCAGAATACAGTTTTATCGACACAAATTGGCAGCATAACATTGAGATAAAAATAATACACCCACGACGGTAATGAGAGGGAAAGGGTACCCTCATCATCGTGTTTCCTAACCCACCATACAGTAAATTATCTCCCCTTACCATTATTGAAGCTTCCCGTTCTTCACGTTCCTCCCTTTCCAAGCTCTGTAATTCCACATAGTTGATCAATCTCTTTTCCCAAATTTCTTCTTTTTTTCCATTCCAATTCACTCCTTATACGTTATTGTATATCCCAACTTAACTCACAATTATATTATAAACTAATGTACAAAAAAACTAACGTTAGATACTTATTATTATTATTATTATTATTATTATTATTATTATTATTACTATTAAATCACAATAAACCAAATTTTCTAACATTTGTAACTATTACTATTATATTTATTTATATTTTAAATCAAATAAATATCCCATTTGAACCTTTTACATCCTACTTCCACACCTCAATGTAATCGTTAAAATATATCTAACTTTAATCTTATTTTACTATTATTATTGTTTATAAAAATAAAACTCAAAATTACAATTGGTCTCAACACCATTATCCCAATCTTTTACGCATTCTCTAACGCTAATATAATAAACTAAATTTTAAGTGAAATAATTCATTCAAATTAAACAATTATTTCAATAAACCGTAATATGTTATTCTCAGAATAATTATTCTAAAACATCATAATAATAACTTTATTTTTATATTGAAATAAAAATAACACTTTTCTTAAATAAACATTTTAATTAAATAATTACTTAATAAAAATACTCATTATAATTATATTTAACTTTTCAGTTGTCATTCGCTCAACCCTCAAGTTACAAATAACCTTTTCACCCTCATTGCTACATACACATTTAAGTAATAATGCTAATATATTTTTAATGATAAAATATTATTACTATAATAATTAAATAATTAACCCCAACAATTATTTATTCTATAAAATTCTAATTCTCAATTATTTAACAAATAATACTCTAAAATAACAATTTTATTTTTAATTCCACTAATTCACTACTTATCGCTAGATAACCCAATTATCTAATTATTTATATCCAATTAAATAAATTATAACTTATTTCCCCGCTCAAATACTCTGAATTCCTATTACTTATTAATTTACTAAAATACTCTTAAATCTCATGAAACAAAGAAATAATCCAATAATCTTGATTAATAAAATAATAACTATAAATCAAGTAGAATACCCATATTTACTCAATTAGATTAAATAGTTAAGTAAAAATAATAATCTAAAAATCGGGGTGTTACAAAAATCACCAAGCCCGTTCCCTTGATGCTGGTCGACACCAGCTTGTCTTTCACTTCAATCAAGTTCTTCAATTTTCTTTTAGCTATCTTGTAGCTTGAGGCTACTTGGGTCAATTTGTTGGCCTCTAGGTTGTGTATTCGTGATACATGTTCAATATCCACAGTTTCAAATCGTTTAAGCATTGAATTTTTCTTGAAGAAGTATATTAATAGGTTATCTTTTATGCATTTGCATTCCTTTGCTAACTATTTGATTACCAGTTCAGAGTCACCTTTGATCTCAACTCTAGTTGCTCCCAAGTCTAATAGTATGGTAAGACCTATGATCAAGGCTTCATATTGTCATACCCCAAAATTTGCCCTCTTATTTCTTCATATCATTTAGCATGAGCTTTCATTTCATTTCATTGCATTGCATTCAAGCATAGAAAAATAAAACATTAAGCATTTAGCATTGCATCTTGCATAAGGGCATGGGATCAGTGATCCTCAAAGGTGTTGAACACCCAAACCAAGGGTCTCCCACAAGCCTAAAGGGTCTCTTCTGTCATATATTATCTCAATTAATCCCACAAGGCATGGGGAGAGGAGAATTCATCAAGAGGATTGGGCAGTGCATCATTTCCTACACAAGGCAGTCAAAAATTGGGGTCTGATCCTCAAATGGACAAGCTCTTTGAGTTTTTATCATCTCCAAATGGCATATTTCATCTTTGGTTGAGAGGATACACATCATATTCAGAGGAATTTGGATTTGGAGGATGTGCTATTTCCTCCTAACCAGAGGGTGCCAAAATAAAGGTTTAACCTAAAATCAGTTTATCTCTGATTTTTTGGGCAAGGCTTGATCTCATGGTATTCCTTATGTTCTTAAGTGTATATGGATGGAAAATTGCTCATCAAGTGGTTTCAGAAGGGTTTCAATTGATCAGTTGCTTGATAATCAAGAAATTAGGGAAAAAGTCAACTGTGCAGTGAAAAAAGTCAACTCCTGACTTTTTAAGGTCAAATTCATGAAATTCATGTTATATATGTTCATTGGACAAGATTTGATCAAGAAATGATGGAGGAATAATGAAAAATCAAGAAATTACAAAACTGCCAAAAATAGAAACTTTATGGTTTCTAAAAATGGCAAGTTTGGACCATTTTGCACCACACTTTGAGGCTCTCTTTCTTCAAGATAAAAGCTTCAAACCTCAGGCCCAAGTTGAGCCAATTAAAGTTCATGTTCTAAGCTTCAAATCCATATAAAGAACTCTTCCATCGGATCAAAATTGAGGGAGTTACGATCAATCAAAGTTTGGTAAAATCAAGGCAAATCTCAAGTCATGGCAAGGCAAGCGCAGGCCCATAGGCCATAATTTCATCGAACAGTTGGCGTGCCAAATGTCAAGCCAATTTTCTCCATCAGGAATGCTTCAAATGAAAAATTGCTGAACATCAAAGTTGTTCATCTCCATGCCCTCTTCAACTTTGATGTTGAACATTTTTTCATTTGAACAAGTTATGAAGGTCATATGAGGGCTCGAACATGGGGGTTTCATGCTGAAAGTTCACAAGTCACAAGGCCTTGCTTGCAGCCTAAGTCACACACACATACACTAGTTGTAGTTCCTTGTTTTCCAAACAACCGAGTTAATCCTAACTAACCGAGTTAACTAACTTGACTCGGTGAGTTTAGTCTAACTAACTCCGACCCTAGCTCCAAACCCAAACCTCATTCCAAACCACTTATACTCCAAACCTAAAATCTATTTAAGAGATGCTTCACTCATTTTCAAGGACCTTCAACCATTTTCTCAAATTTCTCACACTTCACTCTCATTTTCTCTCTTCACTTTGCTACAACTTCTACTTCTCTCTTCCAAAACCACACACAAAAGCTCTTATTTCTTGAAGAATAATCACTTTTTACATTGAAAAGTGATTAATTCTTGAGCTAAACTTCATCTCTTGGTTTGCATTGGTTGGATTTTCTGGAATTTCAGCTTGTTCTTCTTCAATCCAAAGGTTTCTCACCATTTATTTTGGTGCAAGTTGGATTTTGGTGGATTTTCGCGATTTTGTTCGGTTTCGACGCGTTTCGGCTATTGATTGAAGAATCTCTGGTTTTCTTTCATTTTCTGCATCAAGATTACTTTGCAACAATTACCAAAGCAAGTCTCCGCTTTGTAGGTTGGTTCTCCCTAAATCTACACTGTTTTTAGCTTATTCACAACGTATTCGATGTAGATTTTTGTGGATTTTCGATTTGGATTCATGTGCTTAAATATGATTCTTGATGTGGTTGTTAATTGAATCCAATTGATGTTTGTTGACTGTAATTCAATGTAATTTCATGCCTAATTGATTACATGTTCGTTTGGAAGTTTGAAGAAGTGATTTGCTGCTGAAAAGTGCTTTTGAAACTGGTTTTTTTGGCCACTGTCCCAGAGTAACCGGTTACTCACCGTTTGTTAACCGGTTACTCTGTGAATATTTGCGTAAATTGTCTGATTTTCAACTAAGTAACCGGTTACTCACCGTTTGTTAACCGGTTACTCTGGGACAGAATGTGTATTTTTGTGCATTTTCTTGCTTGTTTGACATCCTTAACATGTTTAAACTTCATGGCTCATTGCATTGATGATTGGTGGATTATTTTTGAGATATCTTAACTCACACCACAGTACGAACTTGATTTTATGACACGCGTGCCTTTGTTTTTCATTATTGAGCATAATGTTTGCATTGTAGATTAATTGATGTGATGAACACATGATGCACACACCTTGAGCTTATTAATTGCTAATTGATGTTATGTTGCTGGAATTATCATGCGCATGTTCATTTTCTTTCCATTTTAAGAGATGTATACTTGTTTTTGACTTGCTCATATTCTTGATAATGTGTACTCTTTTGTAATGTGCATCATAACATGTTTGATTTCAAGGATTGTTCACCATGATTTATAATGTGATTGTGATCGTGTTTGTTTGATGAATGTGCAAGGCTTAATGCATGATAATGGTCGTTCATGATTGAAATTGTTTGTTAATGCATGCTGTCTCTAATATTCCACCGCTACCTATACACATATATGTTGTAGTATGTGCTGCCAAATGCTTGTTACACCCATTTTGGTGTGCTGAACATGAGCTGTTATTTGTTGTTTGGTATATGAAGCTGAATTTACTGCTGTTCTGTTGCATGTGGGCTGTAATAGCTGTTGTTTTCGTTATTTCCTTCCATTGGCTTGTTTGACCAAGTTCTTTTACTTAGGATTTTTTGTGAATAATTTTGAACTAACCTTTTCATGTAGGTTCAAATGGTAAGTAAGTGTGTGGATATGCTTCCACATGCACTTCTTTCTTTCATCCTCGCTTATTTCTTTTAATAATTCAAATTGTGATTTTGATAAGCATAGACATGCTTTCTTTGAATAACTTCTTCTTCATCCCTCTTTAAGATCAACTTAACTTCCACCTTGGAAGTAAGTTGCTTCTTTTGCTCTTCTTCTCCTTTCTTGTGGGTAGGTTTCTTAAACCACATTAACCTTAGGATCACCATGTATGATAACATTAAGATTGAGTCTTAGTCCCCATTAGATTTTCACCTTTGATCCGCTTTTGAGTCTTTCTTCTCTCATCTCAAAACAAAAAAGTAAAAACATACTTAATAAAGGCATGACTAATATTGTATTTGAGCCTTTCATGGGAGAATAAGATAGTGATGGGTCTTCTCTCACTTTCTTGGAAGGTTTAGCATACGTCCCGTCTGGGGACGATGTGCGAGGCATTCGATCTTACATGAAGGACTCAAATACAATGTGAGTTACTAAACATCAGTAAACAAAACACTTCTTTCTTAAAAGACAAAAAAAACAAGAAATAACGTCTCTCCTCCGGAAATTCTTTTCTCATCTTACTCATGCTCAACGTATGAACGTGCTTCTCCCCGTTCTCTCGCAATACGGTAATGCCTAAGTCTCCATACAGCGAGCTGCAACACCTGAGCTAGAACATTAGCCGTTCCCTAAAAAACACAAACAACTTTCCCTTAGGTGAGGGGAACTACGTCGCTCTGATTCTCATGTTCCCAATGAGATACGTAGGCAGTGGGGTAGGGCCCATTCGAGCACTTCTTTTATTTTCCCTACATTTGTTTCTCTTTCTCTCTCCTTCCCTTTCCAGTTCTCCAGCTAGCAGTTCCTTTTCCAGTATCCTTTCCTTACACCCTTTGATCGAAGCATCAAGCGTGGATCCCATCGGGTACGATGGACGCGTGGGGGTGATAATACCTTCCTCGCGCGTAACCGACTCCCGAACCCAGTTCTCTTGGTCGCAAGACCATGCTCTATCCTTCTTCTCAAGTTTACGCAGTGTTTCCTTTCCCTCTCTTGGGATGAATACACATTGCTGGCAACTCTGTTTCGGTGCCACTTTCGCGTTTGTACTTGGATGAAAATCCCGGGAGCGACAGCTGGCGACTCTGCTGGGGATCGAACCCAGAATCTATGGTTTCCTTAGAAAGCCAATCCTAGCGCTTGTTTTCTTTTCTTTTATTGGGTGTTTATCTTGGAGTTGTGTTTTGCTGTGTTTACTGTTGTACTGTATTGCTATTTACTATATTACTGCTTTACTGCACTTTACCGTATTTATCGCATTTACTGCATTACATATCATTATTATGCTGGACTATGCTGTTGTTTTCTGTTTGGTGGGCAGGGTGTTCTGATAGATAAGCCCACTACCCAGGCTTGAGTATACACATAGGTTTTAGAGTGGATAGTCATGACGCTTGCGTGGTGGTGACCACGCATTGTTGTTCATGAGACCCACAACCAGACGAGGTTCTATCAGGAGCTTTCTGCTACTGCATGTGATGTCGGCCAGTAGTTATTCTCTTTAGGAACTGTCTACTCTGGTGACCATTCCCAAGGACTCAGTTGCGACACTCCTCCCGAGATGTGACAGTGGCAGACCACATTATGTGGCAAACCCATTGCACATTCTCGATCCGATGACCCAATGCTGGGAACTTGCTATAGGATGTCCTTTTTTAAAGAGAATCAGTGGAAGCACTCCTCGATTGGCGATAGTACTGTACCCCGAGGGATGAATGTACTATTGCTTTTCGACCTCAGTGCCTGAAGCTGAGGACCTTTCATTTTGTGAATTAGTTGAGGCCTCCTCGATTGATGATGATGCCAAACCAGGAATGGTGAACGTATCATCATTTTTCGACCTGAGAGCCCGGGATACTGAGGATCTTAGTACCCACACGTGAGAAGGGCGGGTTGTTTACAGGTTTGTAGGTAACCATAACCTCCTACATACCCGGTTTTCTGGTGTCTTTACACAAAAGGAGAATTCATACTATTATATTCAGATGGTTCTTATCTATGGTTCTATATTGATCTCAGAGCTACACTGACACCGTTCACAGTCCAGCACAGACACTTGGCACCGTGATACCATGCCCTTTGCATTGCATTATCATATCCTAACATACATGTTTGTTCATTTCCAGGTGCATATTTTACCCTTGATTCCAGTCATCAGGTCCTCACAAAGATGAACACTAAAGAGAGGGAAAATATCATCAGTTACAAGTTCTTCATGCCTACTCTGGGCCCTATTATTATCTTGAAGGGAATGGAAAGCCCTGAAGTGCGGACAGCTTTCGAAGAGAAATATGGTTGGATTTTATCTTTTGTTTACAATGTCAGTGACTATGAGTACAGGGGTCTCCACACTTTGATGCAGTTCTATGACCCTCCGCTGAGGTGTTTTGTATTTCCAGATTATTTGTTGGTACCTACTCTGGAGGAGTATTCCAACATGTTGGGGATTGCTATCAAGGAGGAGCCTCCTTTCTTTGGGTCTGTGGGCGATCTTGACTTTGGAAAAGTGGCTGGTGCTCTTCATTTGAGCAAATCAGAGTTAGAAGCCAATATCTCCAACAAAGGAAAGATTCGTGGTTACAAGCTGGAATATCTGATAAAGAAGGCTCAGGAAGCAGCTAAAGGCGAGAAATGGGTTATTTTTAATGCTTTGCTAGCCCTTTGTGTATACGGCATTGTATTGTTTCCCAACGAGCCGGATTTTGTTGATACGGATGCCATACAGATATTCATGATGAAAAATCCGGTACCAACACTGCTGGGAGATCTTCACTATTCCTTGTACAACCGAAATGAAAAGAAAAGAGGAGGGGTAATTCGTTGCTGTGCACCTTTGTTCTATAAGTGGTTTGCAAGTCACTTACCACAATCAGGGGCTTTTGTGGATTCTAAAGATTCTCTAGAGTGGAGTCAGCGCTTAATGGGATTAGTTGCCAAGGACATCATATGGGTAGATCATGGGCTGATTGGCAAGAATATTATCCACAGCTGTGGTGAGTTCCCTAATGTTCCACTGATAGGAAGAAAAGGGGGAATTAACTACAATCCTTCTTTGGCCGTCCGGCAATTTGGGTACGCCCTGACGGGTCCGCCTATTAAGAGAGATGTAGAGGAGTCCCTGTATTTCCATGCATCAAATGGTTGGGAAACAACACAAAAGGCTTCTGAAAGCTGGGTTAGCATACTGAAGAAGGGGAAAGTTGCTCTAGGCAAACCCAACAACCGGGCTTATCCAGCATATGAAGAGTGGGTGAAGAAAAGAGTTGAAGATTTTCTCTTGCCTTTTGGTAAGGCGCCCCTTTTGTATCTGGAGAATGAGAAAGCAAGAAGCACTGCCACTGCGGAAGAAGTCGACAAGTTGCAAGCCTCGGTGAAAAAGCTTCAAGGAGAGAATTCTGAGCTAAGCAGCCGTCTTAAAGAAGCGCTACATGCCAACAAGGAGCTGGAGCGGAGAGCTCAAGACGCAGAACAAATCTTAGCGGCAAGAGAGAGGGACTTTGCTGAAAGAGCCCAACATTTCCAAAAGATTAGTAAAGGTGTTGATGCTGCTACTCAAGCTCACAAGCAGACCAAGCAGGCCTTAGCGCAGAACAAAGAGAAGTTAGCCAAGTTTCAGCAAGCCTGGGATGAGGTCAGTCTCGAGAATGCAGAGTTACAGGAACAGTTAAAGGCCAAAGATGACGAGCTTCTTAGAGCACATGAATAACGCAGAAAGCATCGGGAAGACTTTGCAAAGAGCCAGGAGCAGCTGAAGATTGTTAATGAGGAATTGAAGAGGTCCAAGGAAAAGCTTGAGGATGCCATGGTGGAGATGGGAAGACTCAAGATACAAGCTGGGGTGAAAAGGGTTAAGGAAGTGAGTACTGATGAAGCCCTCCTGATGCACGCAGGTTCATTAGCCGAAGCTCTGAATAGGAGAGACATTTTGATCAAAGAGTTGATTGAAAAGTCGGGTCGTCAGCGCACTAGAATCCTTTTTGAAGAAATCAAACATTCTAGCGAGAAATTGAAAATTTTGGAGTTAGATGTGTGATCTTACTTTCCCCTCTCTTAATGTAGCTTTGTTGATGTATTGTTGACTACCATCAGGCTTGTTGATGGAGTCATTTCTTTGATGTATTTCCCATTTACGAACTCATTGTAAAATGTTCCAGCACTTATTAGCTTTCTAGTCAATGAATGGCTTATTCAAAGGGGTTTCTTCGGCGTCACGCTATTCACCAGCACATTGTCACAACATTATCACATCACAGTTCTTCACGATATTTTTCTCTCCCTATTATGTGACTATCAGTGAAATTCTTGTGATTAAGACTGGAATCAGGGTGTAAAACGCCCTGGCAGTGATAAACATGGCATTTGCATGGCATTTGCATTGCATATCATTTTGCATGTTGTTTGCTTTGCAGGTACTTGTAGCAGGAGATCTCTAACCTTTATTTGGTTTCAGGCATTATAGTTGAGAATCACGTACACCGATACTCAACTCGAAGAAATCAAGCAAGGATAATGGATCAAATGCAGAATGATTTGGCTGAAATGAGGGCACGAATGGACCAGTTCATGACCCTCATGACTGGTATGGCACAAACTCAAGAGAGATTGAGGCTTCTGGTCGAGCGTCCAGAGGCCACGCCTGAAGGTAATCAGAATGACAATTCACAGACAAGGGTCACTCCTCCTCCTGTTGGCAATCCTCCTCCTGGTGGCAATTTGGGTAATGGAAATGTCAGAAATGCTGGTGTCGTTCAAGAAGATGTTCTGGAAGACCAATTCACCCTGATGGATGCTGAGATGGGTAATCCTAATGATAAAAGGTACGATGAGTTGGCTGAGAAGATACGGGCTATGGAATGGAAGAATTCTATGGGTATTGATGTTACCAGTCTGGGTCTAGTACCAGGAGTCAGAATTCCTCCAAAATTCAAGCCGCCCACTTTTGACAAATATCATGGCAATACGTGTCCCCAGACACATATTTAAGCTTACTTTGGGAAGATCTCTGCCCATACTGATGACGAGAAGCTATGGATGCATTATTTTTAGGACAGTTTGGCTGGAGCATCGTTGACCTGGTATATGAAATTGAACAGAGCTGCTGTGAGAAGTTGGAAGGATCTGGCAGAAGCATTCTTAAAGCAATATCAGTACAATATCGATATGGCGTCCAACCGCACTCAACTGCAAGGGTTGTCACAGAATGCTAAGGAAAGTTTCAAGGAATACGCTCAAAGGTGGAGAGAGATGGCTGCACAGGTTCAAACTCCTTTGTTGGATAGAGAAATGGCAGATATGTTTATGGGCACCCTGCAAGGGGCATTCCTTGATAGATTGGCTGCTTGTCCATCAACAGGATTTTCTGACATCGTGATTGCGGGTGAAAGGATCGAGAGTCTGTTGAAGCTTGGAAAGATTCAAGACGTAAGTGGGGCTGGTTCCTCTGGGACGAAGAAACCTTTTGCTAGTGGTCAGAAAAGGAGAGAAGGTGATACAAATGTTGTGTATAGAGGACGGGGAAGAGGTCGTTCTCAGGCTTACCATCAAGTAGGTGCAGTGACTATCCCAGCACCAGCTGTTCAGCAGCAGCAACCCCAACAACAGGTTCAGCAACAACATCAACCTCCTTTCCAACAGAGGTCTAGGCAGAGGGACCGCAAAATTGACCCTCTCCCTATGACCTATTCAGCATTGCTACCCCAGTTACTCAAATTAAAGTTGGTTGAGCTTCGTACTATAAAAGCTCCTGCTGCTGGAAACTTGCCACCTAATTTTGATGTCAACGCTCACTGTGATTTCCATTCGGGTGCTCAGGGGCATACCACTGAGAAGTGTTAGGCGTTTCAAAATAAAGTACAAGATCTGATAGATGCTAAAGCAATCAATTTCTCGTTACCTCCTAATGTTCTCCAGAACCCCATGCCTGATCAGGGTGTGGCAGATGTGCGTGCTATTGAAGACGGAAGGAGATTGAACTTGGTGGTAGATATCAATCAGGTGAGGAATTCCTTGTTGGTTGTAAAAGATAGTATGTTGAAGGGACAGGTGTTCCCGGGTTGTGACCGAGATTGTTCTGAGTGTATGAGTCAGAAGAATGGTTGCGATAAGTTCAAAGTTGGTTTGCAGAATCTGATCAATGAAGGTCGTCTACAGCTTGACCGGGTTGTGAAGGATATTGATGAGGTGTCAACTGTGACCATTTATTATACTCTTGTGAAAATTCAGGTGCCTGCAAGTACAGCTCCTGTAGCGAGTGTTGTGCCAGAAAGACCCAGTCCTGTTACCATCACGGTGCCAGGACCTGTTCCGTTTACATCTACGAAGGCAATCCCATGGCACTATGGGGCAGACGTGTACTATGAAGGGAAAAAGCAGGAAATCGGGGCATCATCCATTTCAAATATTGATAATGTGGGTGGTGTAGGAGGCTTTATAAGAAGCGGAAGATTGTTTGCTCCCCAAACTTTGCACAGTGATAAAGAAGTTGAGGCCGCGGCCAAAGCTAAAGGAAAACAGGTGGCCGAGAGTGTGCCTGTGCCTGAAACAGAGACAAAGATTACCTTTGACAATGAGGTGGAAGAGTTCATGAGGATAATAAAGAAAAGCGATTATAAAATTATCTATTAACTGAACCAGACGCCCTCGAAAATCTCAATCTTGTCATTGTTGATGTGTTCTGACGCGCACCGAGAGGCTTTGTTGAAAGTGTTGAAGAGAACATATGTTCCACAGGAAATCACTGTCAATCAGCTTGAGGGTGTAATTTCTAATGTCAATGTCAGCCACGAATTGGGTTTCACAAGCAGAGATTTGACGTCTGAAGGAAGAAACCACAACAAAGCTTTGCACATTACAACGGAGTGCAGGGGTGCAGTGTTGTCTCACGTATTGGTAGACACTGGTTCCTCACTCAATGTCTTGCCTAAGAAGGCATTGATGAAGCTAGAAGTGGATGGATTGATATTAAGGCCAAGTGAATTGGTTGTCAGAGCGTTCGATGGGACAAAAAGATCTGTGTTTGGTGAAGTTGAATTGTCGATGCAAATTGGGCCGCAAGTGTTCAAATCTACATTCCACGTGATGGATATACAGCCTGCTTATAGTTGCTTATTAGGTCGCCCATGGATTCATGCGGTCGGGGCTGTTACATCCACCTTACATCAGAAACTGAAATACGAATTCGAGGGACAAGTTGTGACAGTGTGTGGTGAAGAAGACATTTTTGTCAGTCATTTGTCCACGTTCAAGTATGTTGAGATGGATGGGGAAATCCACGAGATGCTTTGCCAGTCGTTTGAAGCGGTAAATATTGACAATGGGCCTGAATCTTACCTTGCACCAGATAGAGCCGGTACATCCATTTCATCCTATAAGCAAGCTGTCGAGGTTGTCAGAGCAGGCAATGTCTAAGGATGGGGCAAGCTGATAGAGACACCAATGAAGGAGGACAAGTTTGGTATTGGCTATCATCCCTCTATGACTTCAGTTGCAGAGAACAGTGGACCCATCACTTTCAACAGTGGGGGAATCATTTACCCAGACCAGTCTTGTGCAGCTACAGAAGATGGTGTTGACAGTGACTGTGATTTAGACAACTGGGTACAGCCACGCGCTCCGGGACAACTATTGCAGAATTGGTCTGTTGAAGAAGTCATCCGGGTTACTCTTCAAACAGAGTAATTTTCTTTGTTTTTCTAACCATAATGCATGTTAAAATCTTACGCTCTGCCCAAGGCGTATAGATTCATTTGTAGGGCCACCCTGTTTGCATTTACAATTTTAATCATCAATAAAGGACGTTTTGCACTCAAATTTTGTTCTCTGTCTTTCATTTTTATTTTTTTACAAAAAATACTAAAATGGCAATGTTTCGTTTCTTGTTGTTTTTAAAATCAATTCTAAAATAAAGCATGAACCCGTTCGTGCAGACTTGATCCTCCAGATTTCATTGATAACGGTTCTGCTATGGCCATGTATGACTTTGACAAACCGATTTATCAAGTCGAAGAAGGGGATGAGAAAGGCTGTGAACTCCTTGAGGAACTGGCCAGATTGTTAAAACAAGAGGAAAGGACCATCCAGCCTCATCAAGAGACCATAGAGATCATCAATATTGGTACCGAGGATGCTAAGAAAGAGATCAAGATTGGCGCCAGCCTGCGAACAGATGTACAGAAAGCCTTGACTGAAATGTTATGTGAATATGTTGATATCTTCGCCTGGTCGTATCAAGACATGCCAGGGTTGGATACTGATATTGTTGTGCACAGGCTGCCATTGAGAGAAGAATGCCCGCCAGTCAAGCAGAAACTTCGTCGGACTCATCCTGATATGGCCATCAAGATCAAAGAAGAAGTTCAGAAGCAGTGGGATGCAGGGTTTCTTGCTGTGACTAACTATCCTCCCTGGGTTGCCAACATTGTGCCGGTACCAAAGAAAGACGGAAAGGTTAGAATGTGTGTGGATTATCGAGATCTTAACAAAGCTAGCCCGAAAGATGATTTTCCACTACCCCACATAGATGTGCTGGTTGACAATACAGCTCAGTTTTCAGTGTTCTCGTTTATGGACGATTTCTCCAGGTACAACCAGATTAAGATGGCGCCTGAGGATATGGAGAAGACCACGTTCATTGCTCCGTGGGGTACATATTGTTATAAGGTAATGCCTTTTGGGTTGAAAAACGCAGGGGCAACGTACCAGCGAGCATTGGTAACGTTATTTCACGACTTGATTCACAAAGAGATTGAATGTTATGTGGATGACATGATTGCCAAGTCGAGAACGGAAGAAGAACATCTGATAAACTTGAAAAATTTGTTTGAAAGGTTGAGAAAGTTCCGTTTGAGGTTGAATCCAAACAAGTGCACTTTTGGGGTGCGTTCTGGAAAGCTGTTGGGTTTCATTGTGAGCGAAAAAGGGATTGAGGTTGATCCGGCCAAAGTGAAAGCAATACAAGATATGCCTGAACCAAGAACAGAAAAAGAGGTTCGTGGTTTTCTGGGTAGATTGAACTACATTGCAAGGTTCATATCTCACCTAACAGCCACATGCGAACCAATATTCAAACTGCTGAGAAAAGATCAAACGGTCAGGTGGAATGATGATTGCCAATTGGCATTCGATAAAATAAAAGAATACTTGCAGGAACCTCCAATCCTCATGCCTCCAGTTTCAGAAAGACCTTTGATAATGTATTTGACAGTGCTTGAAGGTTCTATGGGTTGTGTTCTTGGTCAACACGACGAGACAGGTAGGAAGGAGCATGATATCTACTACCTGAGCAAAAAGTTCAATGACTGTGAGTCCGGGTACTCAATGCTTGAAAAGACATGTTGTGCACTTGCATGGGCCGCTAAGCGATTGAGGCAGTATATGATCAGGCACACAACCTTATTAATTTCCAAAATGGATCCTATCAAATACATTTTCGAGAAACCAGCGCTAACAGGCAGGGTTGCACGGTGGCAAATGGTTTTGACAGAATATGATATCCAGTATACTTCCCAAAAGGCCATCAAAGGAAGTATCCTGTCAGACTATCTTGCACAACAGCCGATTGATGATTACCAACCTATGAAATTTGATTTCCCTGATGAGGACATCATGTTTCTCAAAGCTAAAGACAGCGAGGAACCACTCCCGGAGGAGGGGCCAGACCCTGATTCCAAATGGAGTTTGATGTTTGATGGGGCTGTCAACATGAATGGGTGCGGAGTTGGAGCAGTTCTTATCACGCCGGAAGGTGTTCACATGCCTTTCACTGCCTGAATAACTTTCGGATGCACCAATAATGAAGCAGAATACGAAGCTTGTATAATGGGGATTGAGGAGGCGATTAATTTGCGAATTAAGACCCTTGATATCTTCGGTGATTCAGCTTTGGTAATCAATCAAGTGAAAGGGAGTTGGTACACGCACCAAGCAAATCTGGTTCTGTATAGAGATTATACAAGGAGATTGCTGACATTTTTCACAACAGTGAAGCTGTACCATATTCCTCGAGATGAAAATAAGTTTACAGATGCCCTGACCACGTTATCTTCCATGATCAAAGTGCAAAAATGGAATCATGTACCTAAGATCGAAGTATCTCGTCTTGACAGACCTGCATTTGTGTTTGTTGTTGATGCAACGTCTGATGACAAACCATGGTTTTATGACATCAAGTGTTTCTTGAAAAGTCAAGAGTACCCGCCGGGGGCATCTACTAAAGATAAGAAGACGTTGAGAAGGTTGTCTGGTAGCTTCTTCTTGAATCAGGATGACGTGCTGTACAAACGAAATTTTGACATGGTTCTGCTCAGATGCGTGGATAGACAGGAGGCAGACTTGTTAATGCAGGAAGTACATGAAGGTTATTTAGGTACCCATGACGGAGGACATTCAATGGCAAAGAAATTATTGAGATCGGGGTATTATTGGTTGACAATGGAAGCGGATTGTTGCAAGTACGCCCGCAAGTGTCACAAATGCCAAATTTATGCAGACAAAGTGCATGTACCTCCATATTCGTTGAGTGTCATGTCCCCACCTTGGCCCTTTGCAATGTGGGGCATTGATATGATCGGAAAAATTGAGCCTACTGCTTCAAACGGCCATCGCTTCATCTTGGTTGCCATTGATTATTTCACTAAATGGGTTGAAGCAACATCTTATGCCAACGTCACTAAGCAAGTGGTAGCTCGTTTCTTGAAACGGGATATCATTTGTCGCTATGGAGTGCCCGAGAGAATCATTACTGATAATGGTTCTAATTTGAACAACAAAATGATGGCTGAGCTGTGCCGGGACTTCAAAATTGAACATCACAATTCTTCTCCGTATCGCCCTAAGATGAATGACGCTGTGGAGGCGGCCAACAAGAATATTAAGAAGATTGTGCAGAAAATGGTTGTCACATATAAAGATTGGCATGAGATGCTATCGTTCGCCTTGCATGGGTACCGAACGTCAGTACGCACGTCCACTGGGGCAACACCATTCTCACTTGTATACGGTATGGAGGCAGTACTACCGGTTGAAGTGGAGATTCCATCCCTCAGAGTCATGATGGATGTCAAGTTAGACGAAGCTGAATGGGTTTGCGCCAGATTTAATCAGTTGACCCTTATTGAGGAGAAACGACTGGCAGCTGTGTGTCATGGGCAGTTATACCAGCGGAGGATGAATCAGGCATTTGACCAAAAGGTGCGTCCTCGGGTTTACAAAGTGGGAGATGTGGTACTCAAAAGGATCCTTCCTCCTAGTACAGATCACAGGGGCAAATGGACTCCTAACTATGAAGGTCCATTTGTGGTTAAGAAGGTTTTCTCGGGCGGAGCCTTATTACTTACAACCATGGACGACGAAGACTTTTCATCCCCTGTCAACTCAGACGTAGTTAAAAAATACTTCGCATAAATAGACCCGCTGGACAAAAAAAAAGAAAAGTCCAGGCAAAAAAGGGCATCTCGGCGAACCACAAAAACAGAATAAAAAGGTTCGGGCAAAAGTTAGGGATATAAAATAAAAATTGTGTACACCCGGTGAGTTGAAAATCCGCAAGGACAACTCAGGAAAAAAAGGGTATCCCGATGGATTGAAAACCCGAAAGGGCGGTCCATGCAAAAGAGGGATTTAAGCGAATGACTACGGTCTGAGTTATCTGTACTCCATCACCGTTTCAACAATTGACATTCCAAAGGGTAGGAATTAGTCTGATTATTCCTCAGAAGGCAAGGTCGGGGAGTCTTGAAGACATACTGGCCATAGCAAGATTGAAACTCAATGGAATGCCGTTTTCACATTGCCATTAGGATAGTTTCTTTTCTCAATTTTCAGCGATCACCTCTTTCCAGGGATTGCTTCCTGATGTACTTGCCTATTCTGGGCCTTGCAATCAATAAATTGAATTTCAGTCAATAGCTTCTTATTTTGTTTTATTGCTTTGTTTGCAAAAACGTTCTAATTTTTTATAAAACATTGCATTTGAAAACATGGTGGCTTTATGTCGCGGTGAAAATTAGATACCATAGTTATTAATGAACTAGGATCACATTTATTTCGACACCGACTTTGATTTATCCAAAGGAAAGGTTCAAGGTCGAAAACCTAAAGGGGGAGATCTAAGGTTCGGGGGTTGGTTACGCCTAGGGAAGGTATTAGCATCCTAAACGTCCGTAGTACTCTACGGGAACCTCTCGTTTTATTATGTTATTTATTGCTTGCTTGCTAAAGGTATGTGTTAAGGGAAAAGACCTAGAGGTTGATGGCGATGCTTAAAAAGCAATCGACTTACAAGGGAAAAAATGGCTCGATGTGAATCGAGAGTTTATTTTGAAAAATGGTTTGAATAAATGGAGAAGGTTGTAAAGGTATAATAAACTGTGACATGGCAGTCAACAGAGGAAAATCTTTCCTTTGGAATGAACAGATAACAGAGGGTCAAAGAGAAACTTTCAGCACAAAAGAAATCACCAAAGAAGTCAAACTTGTGACAATGAAATAGATAATCACACACGAGATATGAAAAAAACAAAACCACAAGACCTACAAAAGATCCTGAGCCACAAGTCATGAAAGTTAGTGTTTAAGAAAGATTAATTAACAGGAATAAAATCTAAAATTACCCTAAGTAAACATTCTAAGCATAAAATCAACATCAAGAGAATTAATTTTGAGAAACATATTTTTTGAGATTTTATTTAGAATTAGCAATTAGTCTAATCACCTAAAATAAATATTTTTAATTATGATCAAAATAGTAAAGACAAAATTAAACAAATATTTTAAATGTGGAAAAAATTTAATAAACAAATAAATAAAACAGAAATTAAAAGAGTTTTGTGAGAGAAAAAAATAAGGGGTGGGATCATAAAGACAGGGTGACTCTGCCCACAATGGGGCGGCCCAGTCTGGAGAAAATGGAGTGGGTCGGACCAATATCCAGACCCAGTTCGGTTAGTCAAAGAAAGGTTAGGCAACTCTGATGCATTATCATTCCAGAAATAAGAAAAAAACCTTAAAGGAGACATGAAAAACCCTTCCCCAAATGGAACTTGTCCGATCCCCACAACTCAATCTCTCTCACTCGTTTCCTTCCCCGCTCTCTCTTTCTCACCATTTTTCTCATCTTCAATTTCTTTCCCTCTCGCACGTAACTCGCTTCCCTGCTCGCTCGTACCTCTCTCAACTATCTCCCAGCTCTTTCACCTGTGTTTTTTTTCTTTTTCAAACCACAGACACCACAACCAAGTGTTCCTTCTTATAAACCCTAATTACCTATTGGGAATTAATCACGGCAAGTGCTGTAATTCCATACATTCATCTTACCATGTAGGTGGCTTTGCACTGATTCTAATTGAGGATGATTCATGAATTGATGAACTTTCTTTTTCTGTTTTATTCATTTTTTATTCTGAATAATCGCCATAACAGATTTTTATTATGCTAATGATGCCCTTGACTTTTTACAATTTCAGCTTTACAAATGAGAGATTGTTGATGCCTTAAGGCTCGGAAACATCACGTGCAGGAAAGCTTCCTTTTTTTAAGACATCGCTGTCAAACAGGAGTTCTAATTTGTAAGGGTCCCACTTTGGCTTCATGTCTCCGTCTATCAGTATAGCTCTGCAACCCTCAAAGAAATCCTTGCAATGTTGTCCTTGTAAGATATGGCAAACAAATCTATATTCATGAACAAGTCAATTGCCAACACCAAGAAACCTGCTCTGAGCACTAATCAATAATTGCAGATACGACAGTTAAGCCACAAGTTTCGCATTTCGCATAATGATTCTTCCGATAAAGCTAGTTTCGATGAAGGGACAAGATGTGTTGTAAAGCCACAAGCAAGAAGTTATCAGGAAATAGTCTCAAAGCTATTTATGGCATTGCAAAGACGGTATTCTCTGTACCGACCAGAAACCTCTTGTGCATAGAAGCACCAGCATCATCTCACTATATGTTGCCATCTAAATATTTCTAATAAAATTCTTTTGCACCAAATCTCCAATCTCATCCTTTCGCATTACGAGCAACGGCTGCAACATCATTACCATCATGAAATGCCCTTCGATTTCCCTTAATGAAGTATTTCCAGTAGGACATTCAATTTGTTTGGCCTGTTCAATATGAATTTCCAATTTGAACTTTGTATGTCTTGAATAAAATGTGAACTTTCAATTCTTTTACTTTGTAAAGAGTTTTAGAATTTTGGTACATTTAGACTTTACATGAACTTGAACTTGTAACTCTTCAAAAAAATCAAACCCTCATGACATATTAATTAAATCCCATGATGACTTGAATTTAAGTTTTGACTCCACAATTTTGAATTTGAATCTTATGTCTCGATGAACATCTCTTGCAACTTAGAAACTTGAACTTGGATGACAACTTGGAATAAAGAGCTTAAAATGTGAAAAAATGATCATGGGGTTTCTTAGATTCATGGATATGGAGATTTGGCCATTGAAGAAATTTATGAAAAATCTAGGCCTCAAATGTCATAAAATAAAACTTCATGAAATTGCACTTCATGCTGACAATTGAAATTTTGCCAAGACCACTTGAATTTCTCGAATCCATAAACAGGAACTAGTTATCCATTTCAAGCCCACGGTTCACAAATCACAAGAATCCAAAATTAGGGTATGACAGATGCCCCTATTTAAGTTTCTTCTATCCGGAGATATGGAGATTGGAATCTTCGTCTCGACGTGATAGGAGAGACTTAAATACAAACATGCACAATTTTTGGCCCTAAGATGCCACAAGATGCATATGATATGACATGAAATGACATGAATGCAAGACAAAGATCTTATGAGAAATGGTGTCACGGGGGATAACTGCATACGGATAACACTGAAACACAGTTAAAGAATGGAAGACCCGGCGAGGAACAACGTAGCAAAGCAAAACTCCATGGGGAAAGATCCAAATCCACTCGGGATGACTAAACTCCACTGGGGAAGAGACTAACAATTGACAATCACATGGTATCTCAAACATGGGGTATCTCCAAATAGAACGAAGATGTGTATTGCCTACTACCAAGGATGTGGTAGCTTAAACAGCAGGCAAGAAACTTGAAAAGAAGGATAACTTACTACCAACAGATGGTAGCCTAAGCAAAGGTATCCAATTGAAATGAAGGTGCGTATATTACCTACTACCGAACCTATGGTAGCCTAAGCAAAGGTAATAAACTTGAAAGGAGAGATCACCTACTACCAAACACGGTAGCCTAAGCATAGGTGTCCGACCCAAAAAAAGACGTGTTACCTATTATCAAACATATGATAGCATAAGCAAAGGTAAACACAAAAGGAAAGATGACCTACCCCCAAATATGGCAGCCTAAGCAAAGGTATCTAACCAAAATCCAATAGACATATTACCTATTATCAAACATATGATAGCCTAAGCAGAGGTGTCTGACCAAAATCCAATAGACATATTACCTACTATCAAATATATGATAGCCTAAGCAGAGGTAATTGACTTGAAAGGAAGAGATCACCTACTACCAAACACGGTAGCCTAAGCAAAGGTGTCTGACCCAAAAGAAAGGTGTGTTACCTACTATCAAACATGATAGCCTAAGCAGAGGCGATCACGGAAGGAAAGATGACCTACTACCACCACGATAGCCTAAGCAGAGGCATCTGACCAAAAAGATATGGTAATTTCCTACTATCAAACATATGATAGCCTAAGCAAAGGTAATAACCAAAAGGAAAGATGACCTACTACCACCACGGTAGCCTAAGCAGAGGCATCTGACAAAAAAGATATGGTATATTACCTACTATCAAACATATGATAGCCTAAGCAAAGGTAACAACCAAAATAAGCTTCCAATGATCAAAATATGATTCAGCTTCTTCTTTAACTAAATGTTCCATTTAGAAAGGGTAAATAAACTTCCCCACGCCTCAAGGTTGTATGCCATGAACGGGTTTTCAAATAGAATGCTGCAAGGTTGTATGCCACGAGCAAGTCCGAAAATAAACGCTTCGAGGTTGTATGCCATGAGCAAGTCCAAAAATAAACGCTTCGAGGTTGTATGCCATGAGCAAAGTCTTGAAATAAAAGCTACGAGGTTGTCTGCCTCGAGCAAAGGTCTTGAATTCCTCTTAGAAAGGCGAATACTTATTGGAAAGTAACTTCACAGGGGATTGGAATTTTCACTGGAGATTGAAGACTTCAGCGGGACTCCATAGCTCATTGGAGATTAGAAAACATCATTGGGAATCTTCAGAAAAGATGCAGGCCGATTGACTTGCAAAATAATGTCTTCTCAAATAAAGAGAAAGATCATCTGAATCTTCACCAAACTTCTCGGAGAGATGCCATCTGATGGAAGTAAATTGAATAGTAGACTCACTGTGAGACTATCACTGAGGAATAATATTGCTGTAGTGTGAAATAAAATCCTTGTAACAGGAATTCTCAAATAAAGAGAAACACTCGTAAAGTACTCAACAAACTTCTCTGATGGATACCCAGAGAGATGCCATTTGATGGAGAACGGGTTGATAATATTGATAACTTCTGGGGATAGACAAACTGTCCTGAAAAGAGACTGCCATTTGTCATCCTAATAGAAAGCCCGAGACCAAAACAAACTGCTCAAATAAAGAGCTGCCATTTATTGTCTGGGTATAAATTCTGGGAAATGCTGTAATAACACCGTTGGAGAAAGATCTTGTCTTCAATGGTAATCTTCAAACAGATTCTACCTGGGGAGACAAAGTGCAAAATAAATGCACGCTCGATCTAGGTTCACAAGCCTATAGATATTTAAAAATTGTGATTGTTAGGGACCAAAGTTCAATTCAGGAAATAACTGAAGAGAAACGGTCAAGCAAGACTCTATCCAGTGAGGAATGAACTCATCTGGGGTTTATTTTTATCCAAAAACGGAAAAGAAAACTAAAGCAACCATCTTCCACGAGGATCGAGCTCAATGGGGAATTGGAAATGATGTGATATTTCTGCTTAGGGCTGACGACTCTACTTTGAGGGAGAAGACAAACCCGATCACTTGGGGGTAAACACAACCAAGGGGAAAGAACAAACAAACAAACACAAAAATGCAAAATGCACCGATGCCATGTATCTATATGAATGAATGTATGTTATGCTTATGCTTATACTGACAAAACAGACAAAGAGAAGTAAACTGGAGATGAAATAAATATCTCGACACGGATACTCAGCCAATAGAAGCATCACTGGGGATGAAATGGAAAACCACATATAGAAACAAAGTCTTGCTTCAAGGCTTCAAACTTCTTTGAGGAAAAGAGACCACTCTATTTGGGGATGATCATCCTGACTACACTTAGGGAATTGTCAAGATGAATCTGGTCACTCTGTTGAGAATGAGAAAGATCCACTAGGAAAGGATCAAACTCATGACTGGAGGTACTTCATGGGGTATAAAATAAATATCCAACACGAACTGAAGTAGTCTGGAAGGAAGTTGTAATTGGAAATGCCAGAGTTGAGGCCACACAGGGGATAAAATAAATATCCACTTCATTGGGGAAGCTTAGATCAATGTTGCAAATTGAAGATGTAAGAGTTGAGACTTCATGGGGGATGAAATAAACATCCACTTCGCTGGGGAAGATTGAAGCTGTAAGAAGTCCGTTGAGTGAAGTAACAGTTATTTCATTGAGGGGAGGTTGAACCCAAGGGAATCCACTGGGGGGAATTCTTAGGTCACCAATTGGGGAACTTTGCATCAGACACACTATAACTGCTTGAAGTAGAAATTCACCGGGGAATAGTTGTGACTGACTGAAGTAGAAATTTGCTGGGGAATCATCACGCCACTTGAGACAGAAACTCTTTGGAGTATGGGTGAAGAATGTTGTGAGAACAAAGTAGCTTTGCATTGATGAACTGTGTAGTAGTCGCCATTTTGAACAACTGTAGTCGTGAATGGATAAAGAGTCTTCAGTTCTCAAATGCCCCAGATCACATGGTTTATGGGAATAAGTCATCTCAAGAGGATTTTATAGAAAACTTGGCATCCAACTGTTCCAATGTCTTCCAACTCTTTGAGAGATTTGTCGAATCTCAACGTAACTGCCCCAGATTGATGGTGTTCTGTACAAGTCGTTCTAAGAGGATTTTACAGAAAACTTGGCATCTAAGATGTTTCAACGTCTTTCAACTCTTAGAGAGATTTGTAGAATCTCAACGTAATTGCCCCAGATCGACTGTATTCTGTGTAACAGAGTCTTCAAACTTGCCCCTTGGGGTCAGATTATGGAAGCAGCAACTGAGAATAACTTGCCCCTGTTTAGCGGAGTCTTCAGGAAACATGCCTCTGGATACGATCATCTTTCTGAAATAATTTTCCATTTACTCATTAGAGTTTCAAGTCTAAAAAGACCGAGCTCATTACTGATGCTCATATGTAAGCTTCTATGATGTCGAGCAACGTTAGCATGTTAATTCTGAAATGGGTAATGCAACACACATGTTTGTCTTGAAGTTTTTTGAAAAGATATCGCGATAACTTGTGACCGAATCACTAGTTAGGATATGACTTAATTTTACAAAGCCAACACCAATTTTGAGCATAACTCATAGGAGTCAGGAAACGTTATCTCATTGAGTATGCTTTCGAAATAAATCCTGCTTCAATTAGGTCTTTTAAGGGTTGTATCGTGGCTTGGTTCATGGTTTACGAAACAAAGGATAAAGGCTCAAAGTTTATTTGTACCCACCCATTCTTCGTGATGTTCTTCGGCCCTACATTCAGTTAACCTGACACGAACACTCATCTCTCAAAAGGAGTTTTTTTTTTAAAAATGGTTGAGAAACCACTGAGGCTTTGGACATGACAGTCACTTACTTATTTGCTTTTGGTGTTTGATCACACGACTCTGTTCTTTACTGAAGATTTTTCTTTGTGATCCTTTATTTCCACTTTCACATTCTTTGTTTTATTCCCTAACTTTTGCCTGGACGAAATCTTTTGGATTTGAATTTGAAGTCCAGCGGGATGCCCCAATTTTGACTTAGCGGGTTTTTATTTTTTCTTTTTTATTTATGAACAAGTCGTGTGACTCTAAGTCATTTTGACCTTTTTGAAAGGATTGTGACCGCCCCACTCTTTAGATGGTTAAGGATAATCATTGTGAATTTTACTGCTAGCCTCCTAATGCGTGAGGGATAGAAAAAGTGGATTCTCGGATGTTCACTCCTCTTTTTTTTTGGAAAGTCTGGGCGCTCGATCAGCTTAACTGAACACTACCCTGCCCCAGGTTAAAATTGAGGGTTTTTTTTTATTTAGAAAAGAAAACTCCTCCTTCAAGGCTCAAAGGGGTTAACGAGGGTCTATCTCCCTTATATCTCCAGTGTTTGGGATTTGAAACAATGCCTTACATCCTCAGCAGAGTCTTATTCAAAAGCATACAAAAAGAGATCTTGTGTTTTTAATTCGTCATCCTCCCTCCAATTCTCTGCCTACGCAAGAGATCGGGTAGCATTGGCATTATAAAATAGAAAAAGCATTTAAAATGAGTGAAACGAATGGATTTCTTCAAGACAAACATTATTCATTGCATTAATTATTCAAGTCCTCACACGCAAAACAAGTGCATTAACGAACGTAGAAAATTACATATGAAAACAGCAAATAAGCTTAAAATACGGAGAGACATAGCCTAGAGAAAATCGTCCTCTGTATCAATCCAACATGTCCAGGGGGGATTACTTCTTGTTCAAGTAAGAGATGGATCTCAACTTGGGGTTCGCACAATTCGAAGGACAAGACTCCCTTTTGAATGATCTCTTTCACTTTCTCCTTCAAGACATAGCATTCCTCGATATCATGGTGTTGGGATATGACCAAATCTTTGACCCAATTCATCAGGCTCTTCTTGGTAGCCTTCAAGTTTGCAACTTTGTCGCGAAGTACTTGATTCTCCAATTCTTAGGTTTCCCTCAGATTCCTCATCGTGGTAGAAAAAGTTTCCATGTTAGCTTCCAAAGCGGAAATCTCTGCTCGAAGTGTGTGGTTTTCTTGTTCCAAATGATTCATCTTCTTGGCTTGAGTACCGTGCTTATGATGACTCGATGATGGTAGAAGAAACAAAAGTGAGAACTTGGAATGCAAAGGATGTGATGCTAATGATGTATGCAAATACAGAATGCAAATGAATTTCAAGGAACTCAAAGGTTATGTTACAAACACCATAAAGTGGATAAAACTTTTGAATGACTGAAAAGGTCTCATTTCATTGAATTTTTTTTTGAAGGGTTACAAAATAAAGTACAACTTCCAAAATCCATGGTAAAACCTATGATGCTTGCAAGATAACTCCAAGTTCCTTAAAAGGGTTAGAAAGATGGTGCATGATTGCATGGATGCATGAATGCACAAACACATGTATACACATATTCACAAACACACAGACAAAGGTCCTAGGTTTAAAGGTCACGATCATGGAGCCAAGGTCTACCCACCCCAATAGGTGTGCACTATAGTTTCAAATGTACCTGCCGAACGGGTTCTACAAAGTTCCCAGAGTCTACAATCCATCTTTCGGATATTATCGATTTTCCAAATCACTTGGTAGTCAACAATATTCTCAAGAGAATCTCGTCTGAGTGTAGTATCGCGTAGCAACTATCGCGGAAATAGACTCCCGCATAGTCCCCGCACTACCTAATAGGCCAAGTTGGGTTAAAGGTAACTACGGTCCCCAGTCCCGAGGGCCTTTAGATCGAAACCATACCGTCTTCACGAATGAACTCTTTAGACAAATATTTTATTCGAGAGGGCCTAGACTGAGTGGTGAAGTCTCAATTTACTTTTTCAGGAATCGACTCCCTCAAAGCATCATTGAAGTCTCACCGTTTTCCTATCTTAATGTCACTCTAGTCCGGGTGTAGGACTTTGTCTCACCACACTAAATTCCTAAACCTGCACAAAAAGAAAAACCAAGCAAGCAAATAATAATAATAACATAAATAAACGAGTTAGGGGAAACCCTCAATAATAATAAAAAACATTATAACTTCCCCAGTGAAGTCGCCATTTCTGTCGCGGTGAAAATTAGATACCATAGTTATTAATGAACTAGGATCACATTTATTTCGACACCGACTTTGATTTATCCAAAGGAAAGGTTCAAGGTCAAAAACCTAAAGGGGGAGATCTAAGGTTCGGGGGTTGGTTACGCCTAGGGAAGGTATTAGCATCCTAAACGCCCGTAGTACTCTACGGGAACCTCTCGTTTTATTATGTTATTTATTGCTTGCTTGCTAAGGGTATGTGTTAAGGGAAATGACCTAGAGGTTGATGGCGATGCTTAAAAAGCAATCGACTTACAAGGGAAAAAATGGCTCGATGTGAATCGAGAGTTTATTTTGAAAAATGGTTTGAATAAATGGAGAAGGTTGTAAAGGTAGAATAAACTGTGACATGGCAGTCAACAGAGGAAAATCTTTCCTTTGGAATGAACAGATAACAGAGGGTCAAAGAGAAACTTTCAGCACAAAAGAAATCACCAAAGAAGTCAAACTTGTGACAATGAAACAGATAATCACACACGAGATATGAAAAAAACAAAACCACAAGACCTACAAAAGATCCTGAGCCACAAGTCATGAAAGTTAGTGTTTAAGAAAGATTAATTAACAGGAATAGAATCTAAAATTACCCTAAGTAAACATTCTAAGCATAAAATCAACATCAAGAGAATTAATTTTGAGAAACATATTTTTTGAGATTTTATTTAGAATTAACAATTAGTCTAATCACCTAAAATAAATATTTTTAATTATGATCAAAATATTAAAGACAAAATTAAACAAATATTTTAAATGTGGAAAAAATTTAATAAACAAATAAATAAAACAGAAATTAAAAGAGTTTTGTGAGAGAAAAAAATAAGGGGTGGAATCATAAAGAGAGGGTGACTCAGCCCACAATGGGGCGGCCTAGTCTGGAGAAAATGGAGTGGGTCGGACCAATATCCAGACCCAGTTCGGTTAGTCAAAGAAAGGTTAGGCAACTCTGATGCATTATCATTCCAGAAATAAGAAAAAAACCTTAAAGGAGACATGAAAACCCCTTCCCCAAATGGAACTTGTCCGATCCCCACAACTCAATCTCTCTCACTCGTTTCCTTCCCCGCTCTCTCTTTCTCACCATTTTTCTCATCTTCAATTTCTTTCCCTCTCGCACGTAACTCACTTCCCTGCTCGCTCGTACCTCTCTCAACTATCTCCCAGCTCTTTCGCCTGTGTTTTTTTTTCTTTTTCAAACCACAGACACCACAACCAAGTGTTCCTTCATATAAACCCTAATTACCTATTGGGAATCAATCAAGGCAAGTGTTGTAATTCCATACATTCATAAATTGAAGAGGTTAAGCCTCGGGATTCAAAACCTAAACCGAAAATCTCTCTCTCGCGCGATACAAGTTCGCTCTCTATGCTCTTCTTCGCGAAACCCTCTCGCTCAATCGAAGATTATCAACAAAATTCAGAAAAAGGGAGCAACAATGTACAACTCAATGAAGAAATTTACAACAATTTACCGTGGGGATCGATATACCTCTCAAAGAATTCCGACGCGGCGGCTTCGACAATTTTGATGGTATGTCTTTCAATTCTCTTCTTCTCCGCATACAGGTTGTTGCTATTACTCTGCTACTTGGCTGTTGTTTTGTGTTATTGTGGCTGACATTGTTGTTGCTTTGCTTTCCCTGCCTCGTTCATCTTCATCCTCTCTTTGCGGTTTACCTCCTTTCGCGATTCTTTGATGGCCACGACAGTTACGTCGAGGTTAGGAATGTTTGATGGATTCCAAGTTGCACGCAGCTTGAAGGTTGTGATAAGGCAATGATGAGATGGAAATAACGAGGGTGTATCTTCCTCTCCAAATCATATTCTCAAACCAGGTATGTGATCAGTGTGTTGGATTTCTTGAGTATGTTTTCGTGTTTTGTTGTGAACTGCTCATGGTATGTGAACTTTCTTGCTGGTATTTCTCTATGTGTAACATGTGTATGATGTGAATCTTCTTTTTCTTACTATTGTGTATTTCCTTTTGAAATGTATGTGTGCTTGTGAGTTGGATAAGGGAGGCTTCGTGAAGGGTTTTTTTTTTGCTATGAAAGTTCTGTCTTGTGAATATTGATTTGTGGTGATCTCTTGGAATGAATCCTACTACTCTTTTATAGGCTCAAACGAATTAATACGCTGATTTTTGAATTGATGACTAAGATTGTGTGTCAAATCTTGTTTTGGAAAGAAAATGTGGTTGTGATTCTTTGCCCTAAACGTATAATTTCTGTCATGAACATGTTTCCGTTTTCATCTCGTCATATCCGTAAATTGGTAACGGTTCTTGATTTATTTCCTTGTTTTATGATTCTCTCATGATAATTATGGTTGATGATGATGATTTGATTTTCTGTGATTAATGATGATTGATACGTTGCTGTAATTTCTCTTGATTTTCTTACCATGTAGGTGGATTTGCACTGATTCTAATTGAGGATGATTCATGAATTGATGAACTTTCTTTTTCTGTTTTGTTCATTTTTTATTCTAAATAATCGCCATAACAGATTTTTATTATGCTAATGATGCCCTTGACTTTTTACAATTTCAGCTTTACAAATGAGAGATTGTTGATGCCTTAAGGCTTGGAAACATCACGTGCAGGAAAGCTTCCTTTTTTTAAGACATCGCTGTCAAACAGGAGTTCTAATTTGTAAGGGTCCCACTTTGGCTTCATGTCTCCGTCTATCAGTATAGCTCTGCAACCCTCAAAGAAATCCTTGCAATGTTGTCTTTGTAAGATATGGAAAACAAATCTATATTCATGAACAAGTCAATCGCCAACACCAAGAAACCTGCTCTGAGCACTTATCAATAATTGCAGATACGACAGTTAAGCCACAAGTTTCGCATTTCGCATAATGATTCTTCCGATAAAGCTAGTTTCGATGAAGGGACAAGATGTGTTGTAAAGCCACAAGCAAGAAGTTATCAGGAAATAGTCTCAAAGCTATTTATGGCATTGCAAAGACGGTATTCTCTGTACCGACCAGAAACCTCCTGTGCATAGACGCACCAGCACCATCTCACTATATGTTGCCATCTAAGTATTTCTTATAAAATTCTTTTGCACCAAATCTCCAATCTCATCCTTTCGCATTACGAGCAACAGCTGCAACATCATTACCATCATGAAATGCCCTTCCATTTCCCTTAATGAAGTATTTCCAGTAGGACATTCAATTTCTTTGGCCTGTTCAATATGAATTTCCAATTTGAACTTTGTATGTCTTCAATAAAATGTGAACTTTCAATTCTTTTACTTTGTAAAGAGTTTTAGAATTTTGGTACATTTAGACTTTACATGAACTTGAACTTGTAACTCTTCAAAAAAATCAAACCCTCATGACATATTAATTAAATCCCATGATGACTTGAATTTAAGTTTTGACTCCACAATTTTGAATTTGAATCTTATGTCTCGATGAACATCTCTTGCAACTTAGAAACTTGAACTTGGATGACAACTTGGAATAAAGAGCTTAAAATGTGAAAAAATGATCATGGGGTTTCTTAGATTCATGGATATGGAGATTTGGCCATTGAAGAAATTTATGAAAAATCTAGGCCTCAAATGTCATAAAATAAAACTTCATGAAATTGTACTTCATGCTGACAATTGAAATTTTGCCAAGACCACTTGAATTTCTCGAATCCATAAACAGGAACTAGTTATCCATTTCGAGCCCACGGTTCACAAATCACAGGATTCCAAGCTCTTCCACTTGACAACTAATAATCCAACTTCGCGAATAAACCCAAATCATGCCATGAGAAATCCTTTGAAAGTGAGGATACCACTTGCAAAACAACACACCACCAAATTCCAACCAATTCTCAAATGACCAGGCTCAAAGCCAATGGACAGAAAAAAAACCTAATCCTCCTCTTATCTCCACAGGAACTCAACACAACTTGCAAAGAACCGGAATCACAACGAGCATACACACACAACCTCTATGGTCTTTGAGCCTTCTGCAGCAACACATGATTTCACCACTGAAAACAAACACACAAAGTCTAATAAATTGGTTAGCTATGCATGGATGATTGACCTAGAAATGATGCGAAACGAAAAGCAAAATCTTAAGGTAAAAAATTAGGGTATGACACTTTACAATAGCATGTGCAGGAAAACATTTAAAATTACTTTGAATGTTGAACAATCTTGGATGGTGGATTCAAACCACGCAATATTCTGGGGCATGTGTGTGTATGCTTTTGTTGCAGGTAACAGGTCCAGATGATTTCAAGCACAAGACGAGTAATCACTTATTCCCATACATAAGACTGGGGAAATCATGTTCGGGGAAGGGTTCACTTGTCACCCTTTTGTCACAACGTTTACTAATTGAGTCCATCATTCGGTCGACGGTCGGTCGCGACATTTCGATATCGGTAAATGGAGTGCAACTGGATAGTGTTGTATCTTATTAAGTCGATTCTCTCATTCAGTACTTCCAACAGCTACAAGCTTTTCTGTGTCGATAACAGTTGCGAATTCCCCATATAGAGTTGCTTCGCAGACACCGAAGTTAATGGTCAATCCCCAGTGAAGTCGCCAGGAGTTTAAAGATGCTTAATCTTCTGTAAAATCCTTCTATGACGTTTTTTTCAGATAAGTCTTGTATCGTGAAAAAAAAAGCAAGTTGTTGACTTTCTCAAACATGGGACATATTGAATTTCCCCGGTAAAAGATGTTCCAAATCTATTATCCCCAGTAGAGTGTGAAGATGTTTGGTCTCCTGTAAAATCCTCTCAAGAGACATTCCCCAGCATGAGATGTTTCAAAGCGGTTTTCCCCAGTAGAGTTTGTTATAAACTCATTATCCCCAGTGGAGTCGTCAAGCGGAAAGTTTGCCTAACGTGGGGTATTGTGGCACTTATCCTAAGCTCGACAGTTTTGGTTCCTCGGCAGACTACCGTGGAAGTTTGCTTGTGTTTCCCAGCAGATCTCTAGGGACTTTCTCCCAGCATATCTCCACGGAGTTCCTTCTAACCAGGATTTGTATATCCCCGATGGAGTAGCCTTGATCCCCAGCAAGATCGTATCTCCGGTAGTGGTATCCCCACAGAGTTCAGCATTGAATATTGTCAGCAGTATTCCCCAGCTGGATTGTTTTATCCCCGCAGAGGTTTATCAACAGAAGCTCTTCCTCAGCAAAGTGGTAGTACATTCTTTTCCCAGCTGAGTTAGAAGGCTGATGGTCCCCGCAAAGGATCTCGAGTGGGGTAGACCCCCAAGCAGAGTTTTAATGACTTCTCTCCCAGCAGGACGTCATTCAAAAATTCTCATCCCCAGCTGAGTTGCTATGACTAGAGTTCATCCCCAAGCAGATGAAGTAATTCCTGGCAGAATCATCGCTCCCCTCATATCTCAAAGTCCAATTTATTTTTGGCAAACATGACAATTTGAAACAGACGGATTTCTCATTCATTCTCCAGCAGAGATATTATCCTTCAGGAGTCTTTGAAATCAAGTCATTGATCATTGTACCTCAGCAGAGTCGGCAGAGATGTCTGATATGTATGCAGAGCATAATCCAATATTGAATGTTGTTGCAAAGTCCAACAGCAGATTGGCAAAAGTCCGTCTTCGGGTGGCAAATTATCAAAGTCCAATAGCAGATTGGCAAAAGTCCGTCTTCGGGTGGCAAACCCTCAAAGTCCAACAGCAGATTGGCAAAAGTCTGTCTTCGGGTGGCAAATCAGTAAAGTCCACCAGCAGCGTGGCGAGCCAGTAGTCGTCTTGCATTGTACAAAAGACATTATTAAAGTCCACCAGCAGCATGGCAGGCCAGTAGTCGTCTAGCATTGTACAAAAGACATTATTAAAGTCCACCAGCAGTGTGGTGAGCCAGTAGTCGTCTGGCATTGTACAAAAGACATTATTAAAGTCCACCAGCAGCGTGGCGAGCCAGTAGTCGTCTGGCGTCGTGCAAAAAGACGTTATTAAAGTCCACCAGCAGCGTGGTGAGCCAGTAGTCGTCTGGCGTCATGCAAAAAGACGTTATTAAAGTCCACCAGCAGTGTGGCAAGCCAGTAGTCGTCTGGTGTCGTTCCAAAAGGCAGCTCTTCAATATTATTCTTTTCATCAGAATTTTATACAAGTAGAATTCATTTGGTGGGGTTTATATCCCTTTTCTTCTTCTCCACAAAGTGCAAATTTTCGGGGTATTCTTCGGTATTCAATCCCTCCATACCTTGAACGTCTGAAAGCAATCGCTATCATCCATTCAGGTCAACAGTGATTAAATAGGGGCAGCTGTCATACCCCAAAATTTGCCCTCTCATTTCTTCATATCATTTAGCATGAGCTTTCATTTCATTGCATTGCATTCAAGCATAGAAAAATAAAACATTAAGCATTTAGCATTGCATCTTGCATAAGGGCATGGGATCAGTGATCCTCAAAGGTGTTGATCACCCAAACCAAGGGTCTCCCACAAGCCTAAAGGGTCTCTTATGTTATATATTATCTCAATTGATCCCACAAGGCATGGGGAGAGGAGAATTCATCAAGAGGATTGGGCAGTGCATCATTTCCTACACAAGGCAGTCAAAAATTGGGGTCTGATCTTCAAATGGACAAGCACTTTGAGTTTTTATCATCTCCAAATGGCATATTTCATCTTTGGTTGAGAGGATACACATCATATTCAGAGGAATTTGGATTTGGAGGATGTGTTATTTCCTCCTAACCAGAAGGTGCCAAAATAAGGGTTTGACCTAAAATCAGTTTATCTCTGATTTTTTGGGCAAGGCTTGATCTCGTGGTATTCCTTATGTTCTTAAGTGTATATGGATGGAAAATTGCTCATCAAGTGGTTTCAGAAGAGTTTCAATTGATCAGTTGCTTGATAATCAAGAAATTGGGGAAAAAGTCAACTGTGCAGTGAAAAAAGTCAACTCCTGACTTTTTAAGGTCAAATTAATGAAATTCATGTTATATATATTCATTGGACAAGATTTGATCAAGAAATGATGGAGGAATAATGAAAAATCAAGAAATTACAAAACTGCCAAAAATAGAAACTTTAGGGTTTCTAAAAATAGCAAGTTTGGACCATTTTGCACCACACTTTGAGGCTCTCTTTCTTCAAGATAAAAGCTTCAAACCTCAGGCCCAAGTTGAGCCAATTAAAGTTCATATTCTAAGCTTCAAATCCATATAAAGAACTCTTCCATCGGATCAAAATTGAGGGAGTTACGATCAATCAAAGTTTGGTAAAATCAAGGCAAATCTCAAGTCATGGCAAGGCAAGCGCAGGCCCATAGGCCATAATTCCATCGAACAGTTGGCGTGCCAAATGTCAAGCCAATTTTCTCCATCAGGAAAGCTTCAAATGAAAAATTGCTGAACATCAAAGTTGTTCATCTCCATGCCTTCTTCAACTTTGATGTTGGACATTTTTTCATTTGAACAAGTTATGAAGGTCATATGAGGGCTCGAACATGGGGGTTTCATGCTGAAAGTTCACAAGTCACAAGGCCTTGCTTGCAGCCCAAGTCACACACACATACACTAGTTGTAGTTCCTTGTTTTCCAAGCAACCGAGTTGATCCTAACTAACCGAGTTAACTAACTTGACTCGGTGAGTTGAGTCTAACTAACTCCGACCCTAGCTCCAAACCCAAACCTCACTCCAAACCACTTATACTCCAAACCTAAAATCTATTTAAGAGATGCTTCACTCATTTTCAAGGACCTTCAACCATTTTCTCAAATTTCTCACACTTCACTCTCATTTTCTCTCTTCACTTTGCTACAACTTCTACTTCTCTCTTCCAAAACCACACACAAAAGCTCTTATTTCTTGAAGAATAATCACTTTTTACATTGAAAAGTGATTAATTCTTGAGCTAAACTTCATCTCTTGGTTTGCATTGGTTGGATTTTCTGGAATTGCAGCTTGTTTTTCTTCAATCCAAAGGTTTCTCACCATTTATTTTGGTGCAAGTTGGATTTTGGTGGATTTTCACGATTTTGTTCGGTTTCGACGTGTTTCGGCTATTGATTGAAGAATCTCTGGTTTTCTTTCATTTTCTGCATCAAGATTACTTTGCAACAATTACCAAAGCAAGTCTCCGCTTTTTAGGTTGGTTCTCCCTAAATCTACACTGTTTTTAGCTTATTCGCAACGTATTCGATGTAGATTTTTGTGGATTTTCGATTTGGATTCATGTGCTTAAATATGATTCTTGATGTGGTTGTTAATTGAATCCAATTGATGTTTGTTGACTGTAATTCAATGTAACTTCATGCCTAATTGATTACATGTTCGTTTGGAAGTTTGAAGAAGTGATTTGCTGCTGAAAAATGCTTTTGAAACTGGTTTTTTTGGCCACTGTCCTAGAGTAACCGGTTACTCGCCGTTTGTTAACCGGTTACTCTGTGTATTTTTGCATAAATTGTCTGATTTTCAACTAAGTAACCGGTTACTCACCGTTTGTTAACCGGTTACTCTGGGACAAAATGTGTATTTTTGTACATTTTCTTGCTTGTTTGACATCCTTAACATGTTTAAACTTCATGGCTCAATGCATTGATGATTGGTGGATTATTTTTGAGATATCTTAACTCACACCATAATACGAACTTGATTTTACGACACGCGTGCCTTTGTTTTTCATTATTGAGCATAATGTTTGCATTGTAGATTAATTGATGTGATGAACACATGATGCACACACCTTGAGCTTATTAATTGCTAATTGATGTTATGTTACTGGAATTATCATGCGCATGTTCATTTGCTTTCCGTTTCAAGAGATCTATACTTGTTTTTGACTTGCTCATATTCTTGACAATGTGTACTCTTTTGTAATGTGCATCATAACATGTTTGATTTCAAGGATTGTTCACCATGATTTATAATGTGATTGTGATCGTGTTTGTTTGATGAATGTGCAAGGCTTAATGCATGATAATGGTCATTCATGATTGAAATTGTTTGTTAATGCATGATGTCTCTAATATTCCACCGCTGCCTATACACATATATGCTGTAGTATGTGCTGCCAAATGCTTGTTACACCCATTTTGGTGTGCTGAACATGAGCTGTTGTTTGTTGTTTGGTATATGAAGCTGAATTTACTGTTGTTCTGTTGCATGTGGGCTGTAATAGCTGCTGTTTTCATTATTTCCTTCCATTGGCTTGTTTGACCAAGTTCATTTACTTAGGATTTTTTGTGAATAATTTTTGAACTAACCTTTTCATGTAGGTGCAAATGGTAAGTAAGTGTGTGGATATGCTTCCACATGCACTTATTTCTTTTAATAATTCAAATTGTGATTTTGATAAGCATAGACATGCTTTCTTTGAATAACTTCTTCTTCAGCCCTCTTTAAGATCAACTTAACTTCCACCTTGGAAGTAAGTTGCTTATTTTGCTCTTCTTCTCCTTTCTTGTGGGTAGGTTTCTTAAACCACATTAACCTTAGGATCACCATGTATGATAACATTAAGATTGAGTCTTAGTCCCCATTAGATTTTCACCTTTGATCCGCTTTTGAGTCTTTCTTCTCTCATCTCAAAACAAAAAAGTAAAAACATACTTAATAAAGGCATGACTAATATTGTATTTGAGCCTTTCATGGGAAAATAAGATAGTGATGGGTCTTCTCTCACTTTCTTGGAATGTTTAGCATACGTCCCATCTGGGGACGATGTGCGAGGCATTCGATCTTACATGAAGGACTCAAATACAATGTGAGTTACTAAACATCAGAAAACAAAACACTTCTTTCTTAAAAGACAAAAAAATAAGCAATAACGTCTCTCCTTCGGGAATTCTTTTCTCATCTTACTCATGCTCAACGTATGAACGTGCTTCTCCTCGTTCTCTCGCAAGACGATAACGCCTAAGTCTCCATACAGCGAGCTGCAACACCTGATCTAGAACATTAGTCGTTCCCTAAAAAACACAAACAACTTTCCCTTAGGTGAGGGGAACTACGTCGCTCTGATTCTCATGTTCCCGATGAGATACGTAGGCAGTGGGGTAGGGCTCATTCGAGCACTTCTTTCATTTTCCCTACATTTATTTCTCTTTCTCTCTCCTTCCCTTTCCAGTTCTCCAGCTAGCAGTTCCTTTTCCAGTATCCTTTCCTCACACCCTTTGATCAAAGCAGCAAGCGTGGATCCCATCGGGTACGATGGACGCGTGGGGGTGCTAATACCTTCCTCGCGCGTAACCGACTCCCGAACCCAGTTCTCTTGGTCGCAAGACCATGCTCTATCCTTCTTCTCAGGTTTACCCAGTGTTTCCTTTCCCTCTCTTGGGATAAATACACATTGCTGGCGACTCTGTTTCGGTGCCACTTTCGCGTTTGTACTTGGATGAAAATCCCGGGAGCGGCACATATTTAGCCTCATTATTGGAACAATGGTCGTTGATATTTAACTTATCCTTAGTAGGAATTCCTTCTGGGGATATGATAAAAATCACCAAGCATGTTCCCTTGGAATGAGTGAAACCGTCAAATTATAGTTTCCGTGTTGGGAACTTGACATAGTTATGCACTATTTCTGTTACTGCATGATCTACTATGAAATAAGCAACAATTTGACCTTTCATGCCTTTTAAGGGCGCATAAGTTAAAAATTATTCAGTCAGGGCTAATGCCCATTTTACAACTTTACTATGTAAAATTGGTTTCGACAACATATAAATAATAACGACGAAGTGTGAATAAACAAACACATATGAAGATTTTATATAATGCTTGAGTTTGGTACAAGTATAAAGATAAACACAATTTTTATACCATAGCGTATCTAGTCTCAGCATCGTTCATGATTCGACTTAAATAATATATGGCCCTTTTGACGATATCATCATCTTCTTGGGCTAACACACTCCCAATTGTCGACTGAAATGCATAAATATAGTGTTTCATGGCTTTATTCCTCATGGGAGGTAACAACATTGAAGGTTTCGACAAGTACCTCTTGATCTCATCGAAGGCTTGTTGATGTTCTGGTCCCCACCTGAAACATTCATCTTTCTTTAATCGTAACAATGGTGGGAGCACTTTTGTCTTGCCACTTAGATTTGAAATGAATCTTCTTAGAAAGTTGATTTTTCCTAACTAGGACTGGAGTTGTTTTTTGTTGGTCGGAGACCAAGTATTTTGTATGGGTTTTGTCTTGTTTGAATTTATCTCTATGCCCTTCTTATGGACGACAAAGCCAAGAAAATCACTTGCATGAACACAAAAAGCACATTTTAATGGGTTCATTTCAAGCCCATGTTTCATCATCTTTTCGAATGATTCTCGAAGGTGGTCGAGGTGACCATCCTTAGATGAAGATTTGATGACAGTGTCATCAATGTACACTTGCATAAATTTTTCAATTGAGTCATGAAACATCAAGTTCATTACTCTCTGGTACGTAGCACCATTATTCTTTAGTCTAAAAGGCATCATCACCCATTCGTATGTGCCTAAGGCCTCTAGGCATCAAAATGCCATTTTTGCTACATCTTCCTCTACAATGAAAATCAGATTGTAATCGGAATATCCATCTGTCATACCCCAAATTTTGACCACTTAGATTTCCCATCATTGTGCAAATCATCATCACAATATGGATGTACTTTCATGCCTCATCAATCTCCTCAAGGATTGTTGAGCATTCACTACCATCAAGAATTAGGGTTTCAAGCCCTCTCAGAGTTCTTAGACAAAGGATCAATCAAGGAATGACATGATCTTCAACTTGTCTAACCTCTCAAACATCCACAATGGATCAAAAGGACTCCCACTTCAAGGATCAAGCACAAAGGCTGCTTCCTTCTAGGTGGATCAAGTCTCAAGATCGACAGTGTCACCAAATTAGGGTTTTGGTCGACCAGGGCCTCCAGATGGAAATTTTTCATCTGGGCACAAGCCAATGATCCAAAACATAACCTAATATAATCCATGGAACCTCATGGACCCAATCATCAAGTCAATTTTGCCTCAAGGGATGTATTCATCAAAAATCAGGAATTAGGGTTTCTTGACCTAATTCACCCCTAAGTTGACTTTTAGGGCAAATCATGAGCCAAGACCTCAAAGGATGATTTGAGGGTCTCTAATACACTACACTGATCCATTTGCAACAATGGATTAATCCAAGAGGTTTGAGCAACAAGTCTCAATTTCATCTGCACCACAGTTAGGGTTTTAAGGAAAAAGTCAACTGTAACTTTGACTTTTGACCAGGACATGCTCCCAAGCCCTATGACATGCATCAATATACCCTATGACACCCATGGAACATGTCCATCAAGTTTGATTTAGGTCAAGGACATGATTTCATGAAGAATTGCACAGTTTGGAATTCATCTGATAAAAAGTCAACTGTGCACAAAAGTCAACTTTGACTTTTTGAGATTTTTCACCAAAATGGATTTTTAACCCTAAAATTATGTTAGTTTATGATTTGAATCATCATTCATCAAGAAAAATCAAAGAAAATGGGATAACTTGTAAAAGGGGTAACCATAAAAACTTAGAAAAATTTCTAAGTTATGGAAAAAGTGACACTAATGTGCCAACTTTGGAGGACCATAACTCCTAAACCACATGGCCATTGTTCCCCATCCAAGGCTTGATTTGTAGATCTCATTGCCCTCTACAAAAACTTCAACTAGACCTAATTCTAATTCATTGGGGATTTTGAGTTATGGAGTGATCAAAATCAAGAAAAGTCACTTTGTTCCAACAATTAGTGAAAATTTCACTAAGTCAGATTTTACCCTACTTTTTGCCAAATGTAGGGGGATTTTTCACTTGGATTCAAAAGATATCAAAACAAAATATGCTCAAATAGTTGTTGTATCATGTAAGGGCTTTCCAAAATGGCCAAGAACATTACCAAATTCAATTTGAACCATGAGATATGACATTGGAAAGTTGCTTTGCTGAAATCTGCCAAGGCAAGGCAGAATTTGCATTTTTGCTCGATTTGCCAAAATCAGCCAAATCCAAATGCTCCTATCCACTTGGACACCTCTGAGGATTGAATCTAAAGGGGACAATCACTGAGCCAAGCCTCCAAAGTCTTTGGAACAAGAAATAGCATGTTGAACCTAGAATGGCCAAAATAGGGACAAGACTTCAATTTTGGATTGGAGCATTCAATGGAAGCATCAAGGTGGCATGGACTGAGCCATTCTCAACTGAATTCAGTCAAGACTTATCCAAGACCAAGGGAACCACAACCCTATGCCCTAACCTCTAGTCAATGGCTAGAGGAGACTTGCATTTCCATTGGCCAACATTGAACAAACACCTGCTGCAGTTGCCATTCACTGTGGATCCCAAAACAAACTTGCTCTACTATAAATAGAGCTCATTTGTGCTCAGTTTGAGTACACCAAAGCCATCAAACAGATGCTTTCCTCAAAACCTCTTTCTCTTGGCAAAAATGCCTTCTTTAGCAAGACAGCTTTGAGTTTTTGAGCTTGAGAGCTTTTCCATCACAATCAATCACACACACACCTCATATATATCATATGTAAGCTGTGCAAACTATCACAAGTGACCTGTAATCATAAAATATCAAATTCACCTCTCAAAACCTCAAAATAGGCTTTTGTTGCATTTTTCAAGCCATGCCTTGATTCAGTCACTTTCCAAACCAGATAAAACCTCAAACACACTCCAAATATCATCCTTGAACTGTCCCAAATGGTTCCCCTCATCTGGAACACCATTTGAGAGAGTTGCTATTTTGGTCACTTTTAACCCGTTTTGCAAGAAAGGGACAGTTTGTGTTTTTGCAGGTACCAGCTGATTCCAACCATCCTAAAAGCTTCTAAGAGGTCATTTGAGTGTGTCTAAAGCATCAAATCATTTCTGGAACAAGAGGTTTGACAGATTGCACAAAAGCTCCAAAATCTCAAAAAAAGAGGTAAGCCTCAAAACTTGGAATCTTTGAATCATGCAATGCTTTGAAGTCCACTGATCATAAACATCTCATACATGTTGTATATGTTGTGTCTGAGCTAATTCACCATGTAATCCATGCTTGTACCAAGTTGTAGCATAGAAAATGCAATTATAGGTCATTTTCAAAACCAGTATCGGGTTTTGAAGAGGGAGTGTGATCTGAAAAAACTACCACCACCATTGGATTCCTTATGAAATTCTGATCCAGATGCATATAAATTTTATCTCAAACCATTAAGAATTGAGAAAGTTATGACCTTCACGTTTTTGAGCCAAAACTTGCCAAAACTTGCCTTGAGCCAGGCCTAAAACCAAGGCATGACTTGTATATTTGTTGTTTTGTTTCTAACAATGGATGTATCACCACCCCAGTGGTAAGGCGCGCGCCTTGTAACCTTGACGTCTTGGGTTCAAACCCCACCTATGCCATTTTGTGTTTTTTCACATTTTGCCATTTTTTCCAATATTTTCATGGTTTTTTAATTAATTGGAAAATTAATAACTCTTTCAATTTTAATTATTTTTGATTGGTTCTTTTTGCAAAAAATCACAAAAATGTTGAAATATTTTATTCCACAAAAAAATTGAGTTTATATTATTTATTTAATATAATTAGTATTTTTGTGAATAAATTCATTTTATTTGTTTTTAAACATTTTAAAATGAATATTCATCTTGAAAAATCAAGACCAAATGAGTTTTAATATCTCTTGTGATTTATACCTCATTTTTCAAACCTTAAACAAAAATCACAAGTGGTTTATTCAAACCTATTTGGTATTTTTCATTGATTTTCTTTAAATATTTACTTTTAAAGAATAAAATTAGGGTTTCTTTGATTTTCACTCAAACAAATCATTGTCAAACACTCATGGGCCTCTAATAGAGTGTAAGACCCAATCCTTTGTAAATACAAACCATTTTGGGCCTCACTAATTGTATAACTCCCACTGTATTTTCAAAAACCTCGGCGCGATCGCCAATAAAAAAATCAAACCTTGGGCCTCTCCTTGAGCTATAAGACCCATTCAAAACTTTTGGGCCTCTAATAGAGTGTAAGACCCAACCCCCTTTTAACCAAAAACTTTGGGCCTCACTTATTGTATAAGTCCCTTCGTGTTAAAAGAAAATCTCGGCGCGATCGCCATTTCAAACGGAAAAACAAACTGGGCCTACCCTCGTGTAGTAAGACCCATTTATTTTCTTTAAAACTTTTTGGGCCTCTTGAGAGAGTGTAAGACCCAACCCCCTTGTTCAGAAAACATTTTGGGCCTCAGTCACTTGTATAAGTCCCTCTGTACAAATTCAAACAATGCGCTCACTGATAAAACCCTGGGCCTCTCCTTGAGCTGTAAGCCCCAAAACTTTCTTTTTCAAAGCACTTTCTCCTTTGATTTTGAATATAATGTTGTTTTCAATATTTCTTTGTTGAACAACTAACCAAACAGCATGGAAGCTCTACAACCGAGTAAGTGTTTATCCGCTTTCATTTACCGCTTTCATATACATATAACTGTATTGTGGGGCTGTTTCGCTGTAAGTCTTCTTTCATAAACTCATATCAATTGTGTAATAATAGTATAGATATTTCGAGTTTCCCCGGCAACTACGTCTAGAACTAGGTGACGCCATTTCGTTTATTCGTAGAAATAGACAACTAGATCCCCAATAGGATCACCAGACACAGTCTTCCATCCTCTTGGGGTTAAACAATATGGAGACATGAAAGGCAGCATTCTCGGTGAACCCTTTCATAGACTGTCACTCGTAGAAGTTGTCAAAGAAACTCTATTCCCCAGAGATGATCTTTTCTCCGTGAATGGCATCTCTTGAGTTTCTTCCAAATTCTCGGACTTTCCTGGCTTGATCTATTCTCGGTGAATGGCATGTCTTGAACTTCTCGGGGTTTGGGGACCCACGGGCTTCTTAAAAGCATCGGCCTCCTCTTGGGAATCATACAAGGACTCATAGGCTTCCTAAAAGCAACCCCGCCTCCTCTTGGGCTTAGTACAAGGACCGATCGGCTTTTTATAATGTATTCACATCCTCCTCTTAGGCTTCGTATAATGATCTCTTCCTCCGGGAATGATAACCTCCTCTTGGGCATCGTACAAGGACCCGTCGGCTTCTTAAAAGTTTCCAGCCTCCTCTTGGACTTCGTACAAATTGTCCCGACGACCTCCTAGAGGTATTGGAACAGAACTTAATCATCTACATAGAACAATCCTTTCATAGAGTCTACTACTGTTTCTCAAAGCATGGTACAACAGATGAAACTCTAAGACGAAGACAGTCTAATATCCTTGAGTCTCAAAGACATTCTCAAGTGACCCCTTCGTTAAATAGGAAGAAAACCCGTAGACTCGGACAGTCTCAATACCCTTCGGATTTCCCACTTCCTTAAAAAACAGGAATAACCCGGATCCTCGAATCAAATCCTTGAGTACAGTATTGCTCATATAAGAACTGATTTTCTCTTTCAAAATCAGTCTACTGGACCTGTCACTCAACTGAAACAGTCACCACAACCTCCTCTTAGGCTTTGTATAATGATCCTTCTCCAGTGAAGTTAGCCTCTCTCTTGGGCTTTATACAATGATTCTCCCCAACAGAGTCAAACAACGATTAGCCTCTCTCTCGGGCTTTGTATGAGACACATAAGAAACTCCCTCGTTGAGTCAATCACCCTTTTCGCCTCCATCTCGGGCTTTATACGAGATACAAAAAGGTTCTTATTGAGCCAAACAAACCTTTCACCTCCATCTCGGGCTTCGTACGAGATACAAAAAACTCTCTTGTTAAGTCAAGTAGCCTCCATCTCGGGCTTTATACGAGATACCAAAAGATTCCCTCGTTGAGTCAAAACCTTTTAGCCTCTCTCTCGGGCTTTGTACGAGACACATATTAGCCTCCTCTTAGGCTTTGTATAAGAAAACCACTGGTTGGTCCAATCAACCTTTTAGCATCAAAGTTGTGCCTCGTTCACAGTACACAAACATCAACAACTCCTTCCCCTCCATCTAATCGCCGTAAGCGGTAAGCCTCTGGATCATCTACATCCATGCCACTGTCCCTCTTTTAGCATGAGAAATTCCTAAGGAAAGATGGCATTACTCTACACTGAGTTAAAGTCTTCTCCTTCAGGTTGAAATCCCCTATAAAGGAAATTATGGCATTGCCGGATTCACAAATCCCGGTTAAAGTAATCCTCCTTTACAGTCAGTCACCCAACAGTTGTGACAAACAGACCCTCTTTAGAGATGACAAATTCTCTTTAAAGCCAAACCTCTTCAGCTTCACATCTTAGGCTTTGAACAAGATACAAATCACCTTTTGCTTCACGTCTTGGGCTTTGAACAAGACACCAAAAAAACCATTTCCTCCCATAGAATAGGAGGAACTACGAACGCTCTGATTTCCCTGTTTCGGTAAACGGGAATACGTAGGCATAAGATTGAAAGAAAAGATCTTAGCGAGCACACTAAATAAAAACCCAAAGTCTCATACTCCCATATATCCTAATCTGAAGCAGTATCCTAACAAAAAAGAGAGAAATCAGTATTGGCGAAAATACAAATAACCAGTACAAAGGCCCCCCACATTGATCGCATCCGTAACCTAACAGACCACTGTTTAAACTCAGTATGCAAAGCAGGGTTAATTGGAGACATCTATTTCCCTTCCTTATTCAGCTCACAATAGGATAAAAAATGAATCGACATGTAGTTAAAACTCAACCGCAGTGAGAGCGACCAGCGCTTAAGAACCGCGTCCAAAATCTCTCGCTACCGAAAAATGGCGCCCACCGTGGGGCCTATTTCTAAATCGTTTTTCTCTTCACTTATGTGAAAACCACAGATTGGGGCTTCCGCCGGGGAACCCATTTCTGTCAGGAACTTAGGATTCATAGCTTTAAAGGTCTAGGATTATTAGGACAAATATATATACTGCTTTTCCTAATTGCTATACATGTTTATTTTTTTGCTAATGGGAATGCGTGTGATGCCGCATGTGGAAAGATTGAGCATACACTTAAGATAAGTGATGGCGACGAGGTCGACCATCAACCTCAGTGGAGGCTGACCAATGCAACTCATTCTCTCACCTAGACAATGGGCCGATTGTGATGTCTGAGAAGCTAAGGAGCCAAACCCTTTTGTAGTGCGGAAACTATCGGAAATAGTTGTTACGCGATACTACCCTCATTTGAGGCTGGTGATCTATTCTCGGTGAATGGCACTTACTCTAAGATTGCTCTACAACTCGCTGGCGATCCGCTTGTTGTTTTGCTTTCCTGGGAGGAGCTGATGATAATGAGTACAGGTACAAAAATCACCCTAGTATAAACCTTTGGGGATGGGTAGAGCCTTAACTTCATGACAACGACCCTTTGACCCCATGTTTTTTCTATGTTTTTGTGTGTTGCATTCATGCATTCATCTAAAAAACATTAAAACATTCAAAAAAATTTCTCTTCTAGTCTCTCTGTTTTTCAAATTAAACTAAGACTATGGTTGCAAATATCAGAGAAAAGGATTGTGCTAATGGATTTCGGTAGAAGGAGAACTCATAGTTATACCTTAAAGGTTCCAAAGCTGAAGGATTTGAGAAGGTTAGTGAGGATGATCACAAACCAAGAGGCTTTCAGAGCCAAACACGGAGGTTTGCTACCACTATTAAGAGTCCATGTGATTGAGGGAATCATGGATGCGCTCATTCAGTTTTACGATCTGGTTTATCACTGTTTCACATTCCCGGATTACCAGCTCGCACCAACGATGGAGGAGTATTCTCATCTGATTGATCTACACATTACAGATCGAGCTCCATTTTCTGGACTGGAAGAAATTCCAAAGAATCAGACCATTGCGAGAGCAATTCATTTGGACGAGTCTGAGGTTAGGACTCACATAACTACCAAGGGTGGCATACAAGGTTTGCCAGCCCAGTTCTTGACAAAGAAGGCCCTGTATTTTGCCAGTATAGGAAACATGATTGCTTTTGAAAGCGTCTTTGTTTTGCTCACCTACGGGTTATTTTTGTTTCCCAACATCAATAACTTCGTCGATATCAACCCCATTAAGGTTTTTCTTATTGGGAATCCTGTGCCGACTTTGCTCACAGATGCGTATCATTCTGTACACTTGGGAAATTTGTACAGCGGAGGAGAGATCACATGCTGTGTACCTCTACTTTACAAATGGTTTATCTCTCATTTTCCTATGTCTGCTGCTTTCTGGGATCATAAGAGTGCCTTACGTTGGTCGCAGAAGATCATGTCTCTTACCAACTCTGATATAGATTGGTGTAATAGGATCTATGATGGGATCAGAATCATTGATCGTTGTGGAAACTTCCCCAACATACCCCTTATAGGAACTAAAGGAGGAATCAACTATCATCCGGTGTTAGTTCTCCGTCAATTTGGATACCCGATGAGACACGTCCCACGGGGTGTTCATCTGGAAGGTCTTTTCTTCAAGGAAGGAGAAAACGACAGAGCACTAAAGACAGAAATAGTGCACACTTGGAAGCATGTTCATAAGAAAGGATGAGAGTCTCTAGGAAAACCGGACTGTGTCTCGGTGGAGCCTTATCTCCATTGGGTACAAACTAGAGCTCTCAAGTTGAAGATGCCTTATCCTCGTTACGGAATTCTTCTGCCAAAGGAGTCTGTCATGTACTTCATGACTGAGACTGAAATGCTTCAGGTTATTCTCAACAAAGTTCAAAAGGAGAGAAGGTCTTGGAAGAACAAGTACCGCACCCTCGACATAGAGTGCATCAAAATACAGCAATTACTGAAAGAGAAAGATGCTCTGATTGAGATTTTAGAGCAACATGCTATAGAGAATCAAGATGACCAAAGGAATTTGCTCACTCCTTTCACCTGGCAAAGGAGTGACGACCCGACAACGGCTCAAGAGCCCCGGTCAAAGAAAAGGAAGATACTAGAATCAGCACCCGATTTCTCTTCAGTGAGGACTCGGGACCCATTAGCTTAGGTTTCTGTTTCTGCACCTTGTAATCTACTGTATTTCCATTTCTATAATCCTTTGAATTTCAATAAAAAGGGGTTTCCCCACTGTTTGATATTTGCAATCTAATTGTCGAAGTTTATTTTGATTAAACCAAAAAACAATTAATATAATCATTGCATTCATCATTCTCACATCGCGAATTCTTCTTACCTACGAATCTCACATTTGTGTCTCGGTTCTAGAGTCAAACTGTCTCATTCGTATAATACTCGGGCTAATCGTCAGAAAAGGATGGATGATCTTGAGGAAGAAAACAGAGAGTTGAGAGAAGAGATCGACGCTCTGAGAGAGGAAATGAGAAAGCTTCGTAACGACATGCAAGCCATGGCAGAAGCTCAGCTACAACGAACTGTGATCTCAGAGATCACCTCAACGCCCATAGTAGAAAAGTATGATCCTAGGTATCAAATGCCGAAAGATCGTCCTTGGGGCATGCCTGTTAACTATATCCCGAAATGATATGTTTCGCCGATCACTGAAGATCAGGGAATCACAACAGAAGCCACTGGGCTTGAAGGTTACAAACTTCGGGAAAGCGAAGATGCCAGGGGCATACTAAAGACTCCTGAAGGTTACAAACTTCGGGAAACGCCAAGATTTACTGCCGTAGTCACGGTCCCATCCCCTGTGGTGCACACTGTCCCGGAAGGACAGATTCCACAGATACCTTCTGGTAAGAAGGAAACTATGTTTGACAGAATGGAGGAATTCCAGGAGCAGTTCTTGGGAATGCAGAAGGAGCTGCAAGCCATCCGCGGTCAGGATTTGTTTGGAAAGGACGCCGCAGATCTCTGCTTGGTCCCAAATGTGAAAGTTCCGCACAAATTTCAAGTGCCCGACTTTGAAAAGTACAAGGGTAACTCTTGCCCTCAAAGCCATCTGGTGATGTACGCTCGGCGGATGTCAGCTCAGACGGAGAATCAGGACCTACTGATTCACTACTTACAAGATAGTTTAACCGGTGCCGCATTAAAATGGTACATGGGTTTAAACCGTGCCACGATCAGTACATTCAGAGATCTTGGCACTGCCTTCGTCCAACAATACAAATACAATTTGGACATGGCACCTGACAGAGATCAACTCAGATCGATGTCGCAAAAGGACAAGGAAACCTTTAAGGAGTATGCTCAAAGGTGGCGTGAAATTTCCGCTCAAATTTTTCCACCTCTGGAGGAAAAAGAGATGACAAAGATCTTCTTAAAGACCTTAAGCTCATTTTACTATGACCGAATGGTTGCCAGTGCGCCCAGTGACTTCACCAAAATGGTTGGCATGGGTGTACGTCTTGAGGAAGCTGTCCGAGAAGGACGTTTGGTAAAAGACGCTGGGCCATCAAGCAGTACTAAAAAATACGGTAGTGCTCTCCCTAAGAAAAAAGAGCAAGATATTGGGAATATCTCTCTCAGAAAGCAAAGGCGACGTTATCAACCGGTAGCAGTTGTGACTCCTACTATCAACCCTGCATCTATTCCTACGTATCAACCTCAGGTTGCGCAGAGCCAACTTGATCAGCAAAGGACAAAACAGCCTCTTCAGCAGGCTCGTCCTCCATATAACAACAACCGTACAACATGACGACCAGGATTTGATCCTATACCCGTGTCGTACGCAGAGCTGTTTCCATTACTACTGCCTAAGGGGCATATTTAGACTAAATCTCCTCTTACAGTACCGGAAAATCCGCCTTTCTGGTTTAAGGTGGATCAAACATGCCTTTACCACCAAGGAGGATCAGGGCATAACATAGAGACTTGTCTCAATTTCAAGTCCGACGTGCAAAAACTTGTTAGGAGCAGGGTCTTATCCTTCAAGGATACAAATCCTAATGTTCTCACGAACCCGCTGCCTCAACATGAGAAGGCTGCAGTCAATTTGATAGAAGGAGAGACTAACGATGTCTATCAAATTCACGATGTACTCTTGTTGAAAACCAATTTGGTCAAGATGTGTTGTAGACAGAGTGGATATGGCCATGTGCCACCTCATAAGTATCACCAGTGTGATATCTGCTCTAAAAACAATCAGGGATGTTCTGTGGTACAAGCAGCTCTGCAGGAACAGATGGATCTTGGATGGATCCAAGAGCACCGAGTTCATGGAGTTAACATGGTTTACACGAATTCTAACGTCATTCAGAACCACGATATCCGTGCGATGAATGTCAACTTGGTGGCAATACACTCAAGGAAAAGCCAGTATCATAATCTGCCGCGGCACGATTACAGTTCCTGTCTGATTTGCTCGGTAAACAAACAGGGATGCTCTTTCATACAAGAGGCCCTCCAGCGTCAGATGGATCTTGGATGGATCCAAGACTACCATGATAGGAATTCCTATCAAATCAACATGGTTCAGATCTTCGATATTCGCGTGATGAATACCAACCTGGTAGAGTTACATGCTGAATAGGTCCGACTCGGATTCTTAATATCACATGACTATCAAAGCTGTAAAGCAGGTTGCAAAAATGATCGAGTTTGTACCCTTGTCTAGGAGTCACTTCAGCACTTGTTAAATCACTGGTGGATGCCAATTTATATGGATGAAGATACTCAACAAATTAGTATTAGTAACAGGAATCCTACTCGGCGTCAGAGTCAGGATGTCTGATCAGTGGAAGCTAACCTAGTGAGGTTACATTGTATTCATAGTGGGCGTGGCCAGGTGCCACCACACAATTACGACCGTTGTAGCGTTTGTTCGGAAAGTAACCAAGGGTGTTACCTTGTGAGAGCAGCTCTTCAGGGTCAGGTAGATCGTGGAGAGATTCGCCCATATCCGGGTTCTGGACCCATCAACTGGACGCCGAACTATCTTGCCGATCAAGTTGAGGATGTTGTCACGATCTCTGGTCATCACAGGACCAGGGATGTTTTTGCCATTATCCCTCTACGTGACGAATCTAAAGTTCCCAACCGGGAACGAATCGAGATTACTTACGATGGTCAGAAGAATCAGAGGGTTCCCATAGTCATCTATCTACCAGGACCACTACCGTATGAATCAGCTAAGGCAATCCCTTACAAATACAGTGCAATAATAGTCGAGAAGGAAAGGAAATTCCATTACCCACCGTCGTGAATATTGCAGACATCATTCGTGTAACCCGGAGTGGTAGAATCTTCAACCGAGGGGTTGGAGAACCTAACAAGGAAAAGGAACTTCAGACAGAAGCTCCCGATCCATCAGTTGGTCAATCCAGTAATCCCGACCTTTCGAAAAATAATGATGAGATGCTGAAGCTCATCCAAAGGAGTGAATACAACATTGTCGATCAGCTGTTACAGACTCCTTCAAAATCTCGGTATTATCACTGTTACTCAGTTCAGAAGCCCACAGGGAAGCTCTACAGAAGTCTTGGAGCAAGCCTTTGTGGAACATGATGTAACAATCAGACAGTTCGATAGTATTGTCTCTAACATCACTTCCTGCAATAATTTGGGATTTAGTGATGAGGAATTACCTGAAGAGGGTCGCCGTCATAACATGGCGCTCAATATCACAGTTAACTTCCAGGACGATGCTTTAGCCAGCGTACTGGTAGACACAGGGTCAGCCCTGAATGTTATGCCGAAGTCCACTTTGATGCAATTATCATTCAAAGGCCCTCCGATGAGAATCAGCGAGGTCGTCGTCAAAGCGTTCGACGGATCCAGAAAAACAGTTATCGGCGAAGTTGATCTTCCCATAACTATTGGTCCTCACACTTTCCAAGTCACTTTCCAGGTCATGGACATCCGGGCAATGTACAGTTGTTTATTAGGAAGACCTTGGATACATCAGGCTGGAGCGGTCACTTCGACCCTCCACCAAAAGCTAAAGTTCGTCAAGAACGATCAACTTGTCACAGTTTGTGGGGAACAAGCCTTGCTTGTGAGTAACTTGTCACCATCTACTGGTATAGAACCCGAGGAGGTTATTGGAACTCAGTTCCAAGCACTGTCGGTGAGCAAGAACAATCAGTTCAAAGGAGGAACCTCGATTTCCTCATACAATGATGTTATTAAAGCGGTCGAGAGTACCGACACAACCGGATGGGGACAACTTGTCATTCCTATTGACAATAAAACAAAGAAGGGTCTTGGTTTTTCTGCAACCTGTACCCGGACAGCTGCCAACGATGAAAGTCTTCATCCCCTTCAAAACATCTTCCACAGTGGAGGTTTTCTTCACCCAGTGTCTCAAGCAGTACATGTTATCAATGAGGAAGATCCCTCTGACACGGATGAAGAATGGAAGTCCTATCTTAATGAGGACGGCTATATGTCTCAGGAAGAGGTGCCTACGCCATTTTGCTATCCCGCATAGAGTCCGAGATTTATACCAAGGTCAGACATCGAAATGATCTATGGAGATTGTGATCCGGAAGGATGCCGTGCTCCGCCAAATTCATTAGAGGAAGACACTCTGATGAAAGATAACTTTGATCACAATTACTATGGCCCAATGGATGGTCTGGCAATGTGGCAACCTTACCCAGGAAACTTGGGGCAAGAGAGTCAGCCGAACAACGAAAATCAGTTGACCGTCATTGAAGAGAATACCTGTGTCCCCACCATGTCATGGGATCAACACTCAGGTCATTCAGAAACTACTCAACATGACGATGAATTCGCAACGTTTGCAGGACTTGAATTCATCAACTATGCTTTTCCCGAGGTCAACGTCATCGAGAGAGATGACTCCTCCGGTTCCAAAGAAGTTTGGGACACCTTGGGACAACTGAGTGGAAAATTCGACTTCATAGTCAAGTACACCGCTCCCGAAATCTCTCGTATCAGGCTCGAACATATCCAGCCTACTGGATGGGGAGATACAGCTGAGAGCACAAATACTATGCAAAATGCAACAAAGGAATTCTCCTGCGACAACTCTGCCTGGGAGACAGATTCCAATGATCCCGCTCCACCAGAAATCAGCGTTATTTCTGAAGACAAACCAAGGAAGGTGCCAGACTTTGTGATTCACCGAGAAGTTCACCGCCAATGGGTTGCCGTCGAGGTTCCGAAGGCCGTTCGTCAGTCAAAGTAATTGCCATCTTTAACCTTTCACCCTGCCCAGGTGAAACAGATGTTTTGATAGGGCTCGCTTTCTGTAAATATCCCTCTTCGCTTCGCCCAAAGTGACAGAGTTTTGTTTTATAGGGCTGTAGTTTCAAGAATCGACTTGTTCATTAATAAAATAACGTCGTTCTGTAATTTCCGCATTAATTGCTGTTTTCTCTTTTTGCTTTTTCAGAAAATGGTAATCCTAAAAAACAATTCAAATAAAAACAAGCAGTAAAATAAAAACACTGCACACACTTGCATTTTCTCTATCTCTTCTAAACACGAATCATCACGTCATGCAGATTGCTTGTTTTAAACCCCGTTGAAACATACGATCCGATGCCTTCTCCCAACTTTGAGTTCCCGGTATTCGAGGCTGAAGAAGAAGATGACAACGAAATTCCAGAAGAGATCTCCCTACTACTCAGACAAGAGGAAAGGTCCATTGAACCTCATAAAGAACCGTTGGAAACGGTAAACTTGGGTTCAGAACAAGAGAGAAAAGAAATCAGGATTGGGGCACTTCTCAGTCCAAATGCCAAAGAGAGTTTGATAAAGCTTCTTAAAGAATTCCCCGATGTATTCGCTTGGTCCTATCAGGATATGCCAGGGTTGGATACCAGTATCGTGGAACATCATTTACCGTTGAGATCGGAATGTCCGCCAGTAAAGCAAAGGTTGAGACGCACTCACCCGGACATGGCCATCAAAATCAAAGAGGAGGTACAGAAACAGATTGATGCGGGTTTCCTCGCCACGTCAGAATATCCTCAATGGTTAGCCAACATCGTACCCGTTCCCAAAAAGGATGGAAAGGTCAGAATGTGTGTCGACTATAGGGACCTGAACAAGGCTAGTCCAAAGGATGACTTTCCTTTACCACACATTGACATGCTGGTGGACAGTACAACAAAGTTCAAAGTCTTCTCCTTCATGGATGGATTCTCGGGTTATAACCAGATCAAAATGGCGCCGAAAGACATGGAGAAAACTTCGTTCATTACCCCATGGGGCACCTTTTGTTACAAGGTAATGCCGTTCGGTTTGAAGAACGCCGGGGCGACCTATCAAAGGGCCATGACTACTCTGTTTCATGACATTATACACAAGGAAATCGAGGTATATGTCGATGATATGATTGCAAAATCAAAAACAGAGAGTGAGCACGTTGAACATCTGTCAAAATTGTTCGAACGTCTAAGAAAATTCAAGCTCCGCTTGAATCCCAACAAGTGCACCTTCGGTGTCCGTTCAGGGAAACTACTAGGGTTCATCGTCAGCCAGAAAGGAATTGAGGTTGATCCTGACAAGGTTAAGGCCATTCAAGAAATGCCTTCTCCGAAAACTGAAAAACAAGTCAGAGGATTCCTGGGACGTTTGAACTACATCTCCAGATTCATATTCCTCATGACTGCCACATGTGCGCCAATTTTCAAATTACTCAAAAAGAACCAGGATTGCGTTTGGACAGAAGATTGTCAAACCGCCTTCGACAATATCAAGGAATATCTGTTGAATCCTCTGATTCTATCACCTCCAGTGGAAGGAAGACTACTGATCATTTACCACACAGTCCTAGAGGACTCAATGGGATGTGTACTTGGCCAACAAGATGAAACCAAACGGAAAGAGTCTGCCATTTACTATTTGAGCAAGAAATTCACCGACTGCGAAACTCGGTACACGATGCTTGAGAAAACTTGTTGCGCTTTGGCTTGGGCAGCCAAACGTCTTCGCCAATACATGATTTGTCATACTACTTGGTTAATCTCCGAAATGGATCCAACCAAGTACGTCTTCGAAAAACCTGCTCTCACGGGAAGAATTACCCGTTGGCAGATGTTGTTATCAGAATATGACATAGAGTACCATGCTCAGAAAGCCGTTAAGGGGAGTATTTTAGCCGGTCATTTGGCTCATCAACCGATTGACAATCAAGAATCAATCGGGTTTGACTTCCCAGACGAAGATGTCATGTATCTAAAAATGAAAGATTACGATGAACCGTTACCCAGTGAAGGTCCAGAACCAGGTTCCCAATGGGGACTTATCTTTGACGGAGCAGTTAATCATTATGGAAACGGAATTGGGGCAATAATTATTACCCCTCAGGGTACCCACATTCCTTTCACAGCTCGACTTACGTACAAATGTACGAACAACGAGGCCGAATACGAAGCATGTATCATGGGTCTCGAGGAAGCAATTGATTTAAGGATCAAAAACTTGGACGTATACGGCGATTCAGCCTTGGTTATCAATCAGATAAAAGGAGATTGGAACACATACCAATCAGGATTGATTCCTTACAAAGACTATGCAAGGAGGTTGCTACCTTTCTTCAACAGAGTTGAGTTTCATCATATCCCTCGTGAGGAGAATCACATGGCTAATGTATTAGCCACTTTCTCTTCCATGATCAGTGTAGGTCAATGGAACGACCTACCTAAGATCGACATAATGCGCCTTGAAAGGCCCGCTTACATCTTCGCGATCGAAGCAGTCATAGACGACAAACCTTGGTATCACGATATCAAATGCTTCCTTCAGAAACAAGAGTACCCATCTGGGGAACTTAGAAAAGACAGAAAAACCCTCAGAAGATTGGCTGGAAACTTCTTCCTGAGCGGTGACACTCTTTATAAGAGGAATTTTGACTTGGTCTTGCTCCGATGCGTAGACAGACCAGAAACAGACATGCTTATGAAAGAAATTCATGAAGGATCCTTTGGCACTCATGCCAACAGACATACAATGGCGAGAAAAATTCTGAGAGCAGGGTATTACTGGTTGACCATGGAATCCGACTGCTACAAGTACATGAGGAGGTGTCACAAGTGTCAGATATACTCCGACAAAATTCATGTACCGCCATCGCATCTCAAAGTTCTTTCTTCCCCGTGGCCTTTTTCCATATAGGGAATCGACATGATTGGCTTGATTGAGCCCAAAGCTTCAAACGGACATATGTTCATCCTGGTAGCCATTGACTATTTCACCAAGTGGGTCAAGCAGCGTCGTACGCTAATGTAACCCGACAAGTGGTGGTCCGATTTATCAAAAACAATATCATCTGCCGTTATGGTGTTCCGAGCCAGATCATTACTGATAATGGATCTAACTTGAACAACAAGATGATGAAGGAGTTATGTGCAGAGTTCAAGATCGAACACCATAACTCATCTCCCTACCGACCAAAGATGAACGGAGCGGTAGAAGCGGCTAACAAGAACATCAAGAGGATTGTTCAAAAGATGGTTGTAACCTACAAAGACTGGCACGAGATGCTACCCTTTGCTCTTCACGGTTATCGCACATCTGTCCGCACTTCAATAGGGGCAACCCCTTTCTCTCTAGTGTATGGCATGGAAGCAGTGCTCCCCATAGAAGTAGAGATCCTGTCAATCCGAGTATTGATGGAAGCTAAGCTCACCGAAGCTGAATGGTGTCAAAGCCGACACGACGAACTGAATCTGATCGAGGAGAAGCGAATCACGGCACTATGCCATGGTCAATTGTATCAACAGAGAATGAAGAGGGCGTTCGACAAAAAGGTCCGACCTCGTGTCTTCAGAAAAGGAGACCTCGTGCTCAAGAAGATACAGTCATTTCTCACTGATTCTCGGGGCAAATGGACCCCAAATTATGATGGCCCCTATGTGGTCACAAAAGCTTTCTCAGGCGGTGCCCTGAGACTTGCAACCATGGACGGAGAGGAATTTGCCTACCCCACGAATGTTGATGTAGTCAAGAAATACTTTGCCTAAACTAAAAAAAAACCATCTCGGTGGATTGAAAACCCGAAAGGGCGGTCCAGGCAAAAGTTAGAGACATGGCAAAAATCATCCTGGTGGATTGGAAACATCACAGTACAATCCAGGCAAAAATTAGGGATAATGGCAGTAACTATGTTTAACAGAGGCAAGTCCCTCAGCAGCAGCAGTTACATCATCCGTCAGAAAACTCCAGTCAAGGTCATCTTCGAAAGAAGCTCAGGATGCCCAGAATTCAAAGTTGGTAGAAGGATAGTGGTGGTTATGTTTCAACGTAGCCCTTTTCCCTGTAAATTACCATTTTCTAACTTTGTATATACTCTTTGGAATCACGCGTTTGGCTGATCTCCTTCTTATAAATAAAATTTGAGCCTTTGTGCTTTTGTTTGTAATTCTTATTTGTTTTAGCTTTACAGAACGACGTATTAATATGATTAACGATTCTTGAAATAAAACAAAAGTGAATTTACTTGTTAAAACTTTTTCTGCTTTTTAATAAAGACGGCAATTTCTTTTGACTATTGACCATCAAAAGAGCATCGGTCGCTTCTCCAGAAGTAAGCGAACTTCAAAGTGCAGAATCAAAGTACTCCTTCTACGCTAGTGTGCCTGAATGGAGGATCAACAGTGTCGGATGCGACTATTCCATCTGACATCCTCGGTCGAGTTCTTATCTCCTAAGCCCGACCAACATAGCTCCCAACAGGGACTATCTCTCCTAAGCAAGGTGGAATTGCTATCTTGAACCAGCGATATTTCTATACGCCCCGCGATGGCCGAGTATCCAGTCATGTTCATCTTTTAGTTTGTATGTCGCGTCAGTTTTGTCAGCATGTACATACATACATCATGCATTATTGATTTGCATTCACAGTCATATTGCATCACTATCACTCTAGTCGGTCTTGTCCCCTAGTGATAAAAGTCCTCTCAATTGTGTTGTCAGCCCTTTCCTCGTCAGGAAGTGTTACGTCTGAACATTCTCTCTCCTCCAGTTTTATTTCTGGATTGAAGTTGGCCCTTGACCACTTTGATAACTTGAACCTCTGAAAGACCAGAGAGCCCTCAGTTAACATCACTCTTCGCCATTGAAGATGATATCCTTGTTTTCCCGGATTAAAGAAAATCCCGAGGGAAACCTCCTAAATCGGAGATTCGGCAGTACGACAGTTTTTCTCCGAAAAACCCACTGATGAAAAGGTCATCGACACCTCAAAATTGGATCACATCATATGGCATTTCTCCGAGAAGATCTCCGAGAAAAGTATGTAAAGACCCCGAACGAAAGCAGTCTCTCAAGAGACTCATTTTCCCCAGTAGATTCAAAAAATGGCGTCTACAAACAGAGAAGTTTGTGCACCTCTATAACTCAGACGACTGGGTTCCCCAGCAAGTCTGACATCAAAACTTTTTCCATCAAATGGCATCTCCCCAGGAAAATTCGGCGAGAAGTTTGGAGGAAAACCGCTACGCATAGCGTCCCTTGTCAGTAAAGTTTATTGACGAAAGAAACTAAGACCAGTTCCTTGGTAGGAAACCAGGATCGAGGGGAAGTTTACATCAGAAACTGAGACCAGTTCCTTGGTAGGAAACCAGGATCGAGGGGAAGTTGACAAAAGAAACTGAGACCAGTTCCTTGGTAGGAAACCAGGATCGAGGGGAAGTTGACAAAAGAAACTAAGACCAATTCCTTGGTAGGAAACCAGGATCGAGGGGAAGTTTAAATCAGAAACTGAGACCAGTTCCTTGGGTGAAGACAAGGATCGAGGGGAAGTTTACCTTTTCTAAGCATCATCGCTTAGCTAAAGAATATGAATGCGTAAGCTGCCATTCATAACCACCATCAAAATTTTGGGTATTCCGATATTTAATCCTCTTGCACCCCGAATGCCCGAATACCTTCGTCATTCACACCTTCGGGTCCAAGAAGATTAAATAGGGGCATCTGTCATACCCCAAATTTTGACCACTTAGATTTCCCATCATTGTACAAATCATCATCACAATATGGATGTACTTTCATGCCTCATCAATCTCCTCAAGGATTATTGAGCATTCACTACTATCAAGAATTAGGGTTTCAAGCCCTCTCAAAGTTCTTAGACAAATGATCAATCAAGGAATGACATGATCTTCAACTTGTCTAACCTCTCAAACATCCACAATGGATCAAAAGGACTCCCACTTCAAGGATCTTCTAGGTGGATCAAGTCTCAAGATCGACAGTGTCACCAAATTAGGGTTTTGGTCGACCAGGGCCTCCAGATGGAAAATTTTTCATCTGGGCACAAGCCAATGATCCAAAACATAACCTAATATACTCCATGGAACCTCATGGACCCAACCATCAAGTCAATTTTTCCTCAAGGGATGCATTCATCAAAAATCAGGAATTAGGGTTTCTTGACCTAATTCACCCCTAAGTTGACTTTTAGGGAAAATCATGAGCCAAGACCTCAAAGGAGGATTTGAGGGTCTCTAATACACTACATTGATCCATTTGCAACAATGGATTAATCCAAGAGGTTTGAGCAACAAGTCTCAATTTCATCTGCACCACAGTTAGGGTTTTAAGGAAAAAGTCAACTGTAACTTTGACTTTTGACCAGGACATGCTCCCAAGCCCTATGACATGCATCAATATACCCTATGACACCCATGGAACATGTCCATCAAGTTTGATTTAGGTCAAGGACATGATTTCATGAAGAATTGCACAGTTTGGAATTCATCTGATAAAAAGTCAACTGTGCACAAAAGTCAACTTTGACTTTTGAGATTTTTCACCAAAATGGATTTTTAACCCTAAAATGATGTTAGTGTATGATTTGAATCATCATTCATCAAGAAAAATCAAAGAAAGTGGGATAACTTGTAAAAGGGGTAACCATAAAAAGTTAGAAAAATTTCTAAGTTATGGAAAAAGTGACACTAATGTGCCAACTTTGGAGGACCATAACTCCTAAACCACAAGGCCATTGTTCCCCATCCAAGGCTTGATTTGTAGATCTCATTGCCCTCTACAAAAGCTTCAACTAGACCTAATTCCAATTCATTGGGGATTTTGAGTTATGGAGTGATCAAAATCAAGAAAAGTCACTTTGTTCCAACACTTAGTGAAAATTTCACTAAGTCAGATTTTACCCTACTTTTTGCCAAATGTAGGGGATTTTTCACTTGGATTCAAAAGAGATTAAAACCAAATATGTTCAAACAGTTGTTGTATCATGTAAGGGCTTTCCAAAATGGCCAAGAACATTACCAAATTCAATTTGAGCCATGAGATATGACATTGGAAAGTTGCCTTGCTGAAATCTGCCAAGGCAAGGCAGAATTTGCATTTTTGCTCGATATACCAAAATCAGCCAAATCCAAATGCTCCTATCCACTTGGACACCTCTGAGGATTGAATCTAAAGGGGACAATCACTGAGCCAAGCCTCCAAAGTCTTTGGAACAAGAAATAGCATGTTGAACCTAGAATGGCCAAAATAGGGACAAGACTTCAATTTTGGATTGGAGCATTCAATGGAAGCATCAAGGTGGCATGGACTGAGCCATTCTCAACTGAATTCAGTCAAGACTTATCCAAGACCAAGGGAACCACAGCCATGTGCCCTAACCTCTAGTCAATGGCTAGAGGAGACTTGCATTTCCATTGGCCAACATTGAACAAACACCTGCTGCAGTTGCCATTCACTGTGGATCCCAAAACAAACTTGCTCTACTATAAATAGAGCTCATTTGTGCTCAGTTTGAGTACACCAAAGCCATCAAACAGATGCTTTCCTCAAAACCTCTTTCTCTTGGCAAAAATGCCTTCTTTAGCAAGACAACTTTGAGTTTTTGAGCTTGAGAGCTTTTCCATCACAATCAATCACACACACACCTCATATATATCATATGTAAGCTGTGCAAACTATCACAAGTGACCTGTAATCACAAAATCACAAAGTCACCTCTCAAAACCTCAAAATAGGCTTTTGTTGCATTTTTCAAGCCATCAGTCACTTTCCAAACCAGATAAAACCTCAAACACACTCCAAATATCATCCTTGAACTGTCCCAAATGGTTCCCCTCATCTGGAACACCATTTGAGAGAGTTGCTATTTTGGTCACTTTTAACCCCTTTTGCAAGAAAGGGATAGTTTGTGTTTTTGCCGGTACCAGCTGATTCCAACCATCCTAAAAGCTTCTAAGAGGTCATTTGAGTGTGTCTAAAGCATCAAATCATTTCTGGAACAAGAGGTTTGACAGATTGCACAAAAGCTCCAAAATCTCAAAAAAAGAGGTAAGCCTCAAAACTTGGAATCTTTGAATCATGCAATGCTTTGAAGTCCACTGATCATAAACATCTCATACATGTTGTATATGTTGTGTTTGAGCTAATTCACCATGTAATCCATGCTTGTACCAAGTTGTAGCATAGAAAAATGCATAGTATTTTTGTGAATAAATTCATTTTATTTGTTTTTAAACATTTTAAAATGAATATTCATCTTGAAAAATCAATACCAAATGAGTTTTAATAACACTTGTGATTTATACCTCATTTTTCAAACCTTAAACAAAAATCACAAGTGGTTTATTCAAACCTATTTGGTATTTTTCATTGATTTTCTTTAAATATTTACTTTTAAAGAATAAAATTAGGGTTTCTTTGATTTTCACTCAAACAAATCATTGTCAAACACTCATGGGCCTCTAATAGAGTGTAAGACCCAATCCTTTGTAAATACAAACCATTTTGGGCCTCACTTATTGTATAAGTCCCACTGTATTTTCAAAAACCTCGGCGCGCTCGCCAATAAAAAAATCAAACCTTGGGCCTCTCCTTGAGCTATAAGACCCATTCAAAACTTTTGGGCCTCTAATAGAGTGTAAGACCCAACCCCCTTTTAACCAAAAACTTTGGGCCTCACTTATTCTATAAGTCCCTTCGTGTTAAAAGAAAATCTCGGCGCGATCGCCATTTCAAACGGAAAAACAAACTGGGCTTACCCTCGTGTAGTAAGACCCATTTCTTTTCTTTAAAACTTTTTGGGCCTCTTGAGAGAGTGTAAGACCCAACCTCCTTGTACAGAAAACATTTTGGGCCTCAGTCACTTGTATAAGTCCCTCTGTACAAATTCAAACAGTGCGCTGACTGATAAAACCCTGGGCCTCTCCTTGAGCTGTAAGCCCTAAATCTTTCTTTTTCAATGCACTTTCTCCTTTGATTTTGAATATACTGTTGTTTTCAATCTTTCTTTGTTGAACAACTAACCAAACAACATGGAAGCTCTACAACTGAGTAAGTGTTTATCCGCTTTCATTTCCCGCTTTCATATACATATAACTGTATTCTGGGGCTGTTTCGCTGTAAGTCTTCTTTCATAAACTCATATCAACTGTGTAATAATAGTATAGATATTTCGAGTTTCCCCGACAACTACGTCTAGAACTAGGTGACGCCGTTTCGTTTATTCGTAGAAATAGACAACTACATCCCCAATAGGTTCACCAGACACAGTCTTCCATCCTCTTGGGGTTAAACAATATGGAAACATGAAAGGCAGCATTCTCGGTGAACCTTTTCATAGACTGACACTCATAGAAGTTGTCAAAGAAACTCTATTCCCCAGAGATGATCTTTTCTCCGTGAATGGCATCTCTTGAGCTTCTTTCAAATTCTCGGACTGTCCTGGCTTGATCTATTCTCGGTGAATGGCATGTCTTGAACTTCTCGGGGTTTGGGGACCCACGGGCTTCTTAAAAGCATCGGCCTCCTCTTGGGCATCATACAAGGACTCACAGGCTTCCTAAAAGCAACCCCGCCTCCTCTTGGGCTTAGTACAAGGACCGATCAACTTCTTAGAAGTATTCACAGCCTCCTCTTAGGCTTCGTATAATGATCTCAACCTCCGGGAATGATAGCCTCCTCTTGGGAATCGTACAAGGACCCGTCGGCTTCTCAAAAGTTTCCAGCCTCCTCTTGGACTTCGTACAAATTGTCCCGACGACCTCCTAGAGGTATAGGAACAGAACTTAATCATCTGCATAGAACAATCCTTTCATAGAGTCTACTACTGTTTCTCAAAGCATGGTACAACAGATGAAACTCTAAGACACAGACAGTCTAATATCCTTGAGTCTCAAAGACATTCTCAAGTGACCCCTTCGTTAAATAGGAAGAAAACCCGTAGACTCGGACAGTCTCAATACCCTTCGGATTTCCCACTTTCTTAAAAAACAGGAATAACCCGGATCCTCGAATCAAATCCTTGAGTACAGTGTTGCTCATATGAGAACTGATTTTCTCTTTCAAAATCAGTCTACTAGACCTGTCACTCAACTGAAACAGTCACCACAGCCTCCTCTTAGGCTTTGTATAATGATCCTTCTTTAGTGAAGTTAGCCTCTCTCTTGGGCTTTATACAATGTTTCTCCCCAGCGGAGTCAAACAACGTTTAGCCTCTCTCTCGGGCTTTGTATGAGACACATAAGAGACTCCCTCGTTGAGTCAATCACCCTTTTCGCCTCCATCTCGAGCTTTATACGAGATACAAAAAGGTTCTTATTGAGCCAAACAAACCTTTCACCTCCATCTCGGGCTTCGTACGAGATACAAAAAACTCTCTTGTTAAGTCAAGTAGCCTCCATCTCGGGCTTTATACGAGATACCAAAAGATTCCCTCGTTGAGTCAAAACCTTTTAGCCTCTCTCTCGGGCTTTGTACGAGACACATATTAGCCTCCTCTTAGGCTTTGTATAAGAAAACCACTGGTTGGTCCAATCAACCTTTTAGCATCAAAGCTATGCCTCGTTCACAGTACACAAACATCAACAACTCCTTCCCCTCCATCTAATCGCTGTAAGCGGCAAGCCTCTGGATCATCTACATCCATGCCACTGTCCCTCTTTTAGCATGAGAATTTCCTAAGGAAAGATGGCATTACTCTACACTGAGTTAAAGTCTTCTCCTTCAGGTTGAAATCCCCTATAAAGGAAATTATGGCATTGCCGGATTCACAAATCCCGGTTAAAGTAATCCTCCTTTACAGTCAGTCACCCAACAGTTGTGACAAACAGACCCTCTTTAGAGATGACAAATTCTCTTTAAAGCCAAACCTCTTCAGCTTCACATCTTGGGCTTTGAACAAGATACAAATCACCTTTCGCTTCACGTCTTGGGCTTTGAACAAGACACCAAAAAAACCATTTCCTCCCATAGAATAGGAGGAACTACGAACGCTCTGATTTCCCTGTTTCGGTAAACGGGAATACGTAGGCATAAGATTGAAAGAAAAGATCTTAGCGAGCACACTAAACAAAAACCCAAAGTCCCATACTCCCATATATCCTAATCTGAAGCAGTATCCTAACAAAAAAGAGAGAAATCAGTATTGGCGAAAATACAAATAACCAGTACAAAGGCCCCCCACATTGATCGCATCCGTAACCTAACAGACCGCTGTTTAAACTCAGTATGCAAAGCAGGGTTAATTGGAGACATCTATTTCCCTTCCTTATTCAGCTCACAATAGGATAAAAAATGAATCGACCTGTAGTTAAAACTCAACCGCAGTGAGAGCGACCAGCGCTTACGAACCGCGTCCAAAATCGCTCGCTACACCATCGAGAAGACTTAGATATTCGAATCCAGCAGCTCAATCGACTTACATCTCAGCCCCTGGTATTTGTTATTTGTCTTTATAAGTAGCTAAAGGTGTGAAAAACGCAAGAAATAGGGGTTCGAATTGGGTTTTTAAAAAATAAAAGCTTTTTACCAACTCAAAAAACAACAATCAAAAGATTGAATAATGAGAAATGCATAAGGATTTTTATCCTGGTTTGCTTGAAACTCAAAGTTAATCCAGTTCACACACCAAGGTGATTTCGGCTTATACACAAGGACTTAATCCACTATAATCAATTGATTACAAATGCACTAGCAACAACTGGTGACTATCAAACCACAATGACAAACTGTTAAAGTCTTCTCAAGGATTCTGACCTAATCGGTCCCTTAAGGAAATACAAACAACAAGTTTGAATAAATATTGTGTTACAAGTTGCTTCTACACAAGCAGATTTTACATAAATGAAATACAAACACTTAAAGAAAAGTATGCACAAAGTTGTAAGCTTTTCACTTAGAAAAAGTCTTGTAAAAATTGGCTATTTTTTTCAAGTCTTTAAGTCCTCTTTATATAGCATGAAAAAGGAACTGTTGGAGGGAAAATTAGGAATACGAGAAATGCAACTGTCCACTAACGGATTAGTGACAAGTGTGAAGAATAATACATTCTTTCACCCACAAAATCAGGTAGTGGAAGGAATATTTTCATTTTGTACCATGTATTATTTGATCACGTATCCTTTAATCTTATCTTCAAACTCATTGGATTCTGATGAAAAGGGGATGAAGCATGAAAAGAAGAAATACATAGCTGAAATCAGAATCTTCAGAATCATCAATTAGAAACTTTGATAGCATCAATACCTGACTTGAGATCTTCAGAATCTTGACATCATCAGCGTGTGACTTGAGATCTTCAAAATCTTCAGCTAAGAACAGAAACTTCAGAAGCTTGCTATTCTTCAGGAGCTTGATGGTCAGAGTCACATCCAGAAACAAAAACGGAGAGAACGTTGCAGCAGCAACATAGTGTCTTTCCAGAAATTTCTTAGAAGTGAATCAACGCAGAAGCAAATTTTGGAACAGGAAGTTCAGAAACTGATGATGTTTCACATCATGGTTTCAAAATCAGAGTTGGTTGTTAAAGCTACATAATAACAAACTGTTAGGGTACCAAAATTGTTCTCACACAAATACTACATTGTTATCATCAAAACTCAAAGGTATAGATGCAGAATCAAATCTTGTTCTAACAATATCCCCCTTTTTAATGATGACAAAACCACGTATTTTGATGAACAATTTGTACCAGGTAATCACAGAAATATACATCAGAAATAAGCACAAAGCTCCCCCTGAGATGTATAATCCTAAAAATATAAAATCAAAATGAAAGAGCACTTTCCTGATTAAAATTTTTGCAGAACCAGAATGATCTTCTATCAAAATCTAGTTTTTCTTCAGAAGTTGCTTGAACTTATCCAGAACACTGGTTATCAAAGTCAAAATACTTTTGATGAAATTTTACTCCAGAAGTCTGGCTTGTAATCTTAGCCTGATATGAAGTCTTTTTGAAAGAGCTTCATATCCTGGTTAAAACTTTAAGAATTTAATGTTAGGTTATGTCTGATTGAAAGTCTTTCTCAAACTTATGAAGTTAATTCTTCAGACTCAGATTGTAAACCATTTCTTCTGATCTGACAACTTCAAGAGCTTTTGATTTTTTGTGACTTTCCTTGAAAAACAGCTAAAAAAATATTCTCGAAGTAGTTGTTAGCATAAACATTTAAGAATATTTGGGTTCTGATTCATGAACATAGATATATCAAAATCAATATGTTTCTCCCATTTTATCATCAATAAAAAAAGACTAAGACAAAACAAAATAAAGAAAAGAAACATAACATATATTAAAAAAATTTCGAAGGCACAAGAGTACAGGATGATCATAAAAAAAAAAAAAAAAACTAAATCAAAATAACACAAAAAGTGCATAAAATTTTGAAACCTAAGAGTTTGGGTTATGTGGAGGAAGTTTGGAGAGGATCAGCTCAAACATAGAATCATGCTTGTCAAAGCGCTGTCTGACCAGGACTCTATCTTCCTTTAGCTCAGTAAGAGTTTTTAGAATCTCAGGAATCACCCTAGAAGAAGACAAAGTTTCAGCAACATGTTGATTTTCAGAAACAGCAATTTATTGTTCTGACACATTGTCTCCAGACTATTGTTGGTCTTCAGAGACAACTTGCTTGTGTCGGTCCAATTGAGCAGAAACATCTTCCATGATGACATCTGGATCTCTAGAACCTTCCTCAGTTCCCTTTGCTTGTTCCTCAATCTCATGTGCAGGAAGACACAATGGAGCATGTCGTAACTTTAAGATTTCCATAGCAGGTATAAGACATGAATGGAAATTTTTCAACCTTTAATTGTTCGACTTTTCGAACTCTATTGGCCAGCTAGGCCATGTCTCTTAGGTATTGGGTGTCTAACTTTTTCCTAATGAAGTAGTCGATACCCCTTGCTTCCAGTTCGACAAACTCATGTTCTGGGACCTGCGTGAAACATCTCGCTTTCAAGGTTCTAAACCTATTGAGGTAATTATAATTGCTCTTTACTACCTTCCTCTTCATGTTGGCTAATTCCTTAAGGCTAATATTACATTTCCTCGTGTAGAATTGCTCGTGGAATGCCCTATTTAGTTGGGCCCGTGTAAAAAAATTGGGGGGAGGGTGGTGAACCATGTAAAAACGTTCTTTGTTAATGAGTTTGGAACATACTTGATTTTTTAGGTTCTCATTGTTGGCTAAATCATCGGCCTCAGTTTGATATTGGGAAACATGTTCAACAATCGACTCATTAGTGTCACCAGTGAACTTGGTGAATTTTGGGACTTTTAAGCCACTAGGCATTTTTGTTTGCCTTACATACTCAGGCAACGGGGATATATAGTTTTGTTTGTGGAGGCCTACGTTGAGGCCATTCTGGACCAAAACACGTTCAACGGCGTTGGTGTTATTATCATGTACCCATATGTTGTCCTATCAGGCTTGTCTTAGGACTTGGTCGACATCTTGGTTACGTTGTACTAGGACCATGTCAATGCCTTCTTACATTTGATTGTTTTCGACAACCCTATTTTCTGGGGGATTAGCCCCCTATGGAATGTTAGGCACTGGAGGTGCCCCCAAAAAATCAGTGATCCTATCCATTTGGTGGGTTAACTGTTAATAACTCCTAGTCGTGTTTTCTATAAGTGGGGTAAACAAATTTCCTATCTGTCGTGTGAGTGTGTGAACCATATCGTGGTTACTCTCATCCATTAATTGTCTCATTACTTAGAGTTATTTGTTAAGGTCAAAGCACCTTGTGGAGGGAAATACCCTATATCCCCTAGTGGTTATTTTAGTTGGCCAAAGTTGCCCATGGTAGATGCTTGGGCCATAAAAGGATTAAACGGCTATGACGTTACCATCAGGTTCTCTGAATACATTGATGTACTAGGGTGTAGGCTTTTGCTATCATTTCACTTGGCAATGCCATACGGTTGCTCTTTATGACGAAACGAGAAGCCTAGATAAGGAGGCCTCTGGTCTCCAGGATTTCGCTATTCCCTAGAAACAGTTGGTGCGGTTGACGCTTGTGGTGATGAAATTCACACATTTGGCTGTATAGAATATACCACTTCTTGGCTTATGACAGTAGGCATCTCCTCGACAAAGGTTGGAGCCATAGAACTATCAACACTAGTAATAGTCGGTTGTCCTTCAAGGTTTTGAGTATTACCTTGGGAAGGGGTTTGGTTTTATAGAGACATACTGAAAAGACGCCTACCACTCCTCAAGTGCATACAACATAAAAGACCACAAAAATGGAAGACCCAAAAACAAAACGTAAGACACTACTTTTCTGCAAAAATATTCGCACAAAAGGGTCTCACTAGGCGTGCCAAGTTATTTACCGATGTTTTTGGTAAACAATCACAAAGTCTATGAGATTAACTCGAAAACTTTCCAAAGAAATTTGTGTAAATAATTTGTGTGAACACACGTACGTGTGAATTGAATGTGGCGTAGTAAAAGACCCTAAATGAAGTCAAGTTGTGATGAATGGTAAAGTAAAATGTAGTAATTAACATTAAACAAAGAAAAATTAAAAGTACAATGTTCGGTTTAAGGAAGCAAAATAACTAAGAAAAAATTGTGGACGCAGACACATACATATTTCTCGCTCAACTGTTTCGTTCATTGACTCGGGTACTTCAGTGGTATGTAGAGTATGTATGAAATTGTGAGACCCCTTATCCCATGTATGAGTATGCTATTTATTCTATTTAAAAAATAACCGTCGACGGCAGTTATGACCACTAGCAGAATAATTTCATTTTCTCCACGTTCAATCCTTCAAACTTCCACTAGTGCGTCTACGTGTCTTCCAAGACGCTATCTTGTTGCAATCCACGTCGAGTGGTAACTACTTTTCAACTTCTTCCCGATCTCTCGATGATAACTGCTCCAAACATGTTGTCGAAGGTTCCTATCAAGGCCCCCAAGACTTGAAAATTTACTTAAGTCTTTTATACAAAGTTATTCAATCGACCGATCCTTTTGGAAGGAGGGATTTTGTTGAATGTCCTTCTCGAGATTTTGGACATGTTTCTATCAACTGTCCTTTTTAAGATTTTGGACTCGTTTCCCAATGAGCTGGGTCATGGGGAATCATCCTTGAGATTCCTCTAAACCATGTCTCGCTGCGTCGACGGCCTGGTCGACCCCTCATCGTTGGTATGTCGACGCCTTGTCATTTATGCTTCTTTAAAGATACTTCATTAATGTTCATAGTAAATGTATACTTCATTAATATTCATAGTAAACATATTTTCATTGAAATTCTTTATTTATTTTCTGGTAGATGAAAATCCAAGTGTAATACTTGTAGTTGTCTGTGTTACCACCTCCCCTTAGAGATGCATGTTCATCATCAAAAAGGGGGAGAATGTGGATCTATATGCTTGAAGGTGATGAAGCTCCACATCTGAAGTTTTGATAATGACAATGCATGGCAATAGGATTCAACCTCAATGATGATACTATAAACAAATAAAGTATCTTATTAATCATCAACAAAAGGACTCAAGATCAAAGTGTCTATACAAACAAAAACTATCTAGCAAAAGTCTTGAGGTTTTTTAGGAGAAATGTGTGAAAGCTCGCTAGGTCATGTCTTCTAGTCTATTTGAGTGAATCAAATATTATAAAAGTAAGGCAATGGCTTAAATGTCCTAAGGTAAAACACACACACACATACACACACTGAAAATGATTTTCTAAGCTAAAACTAAGTGATTAAAATGTTTTCCAAAACATTTTTCAAAGTATTTTAACTATCTAATCGATTGTAAAGAAGTTCCAATCGATTGGTATTACCTTTTCAACCATCTAATCTATTGGAGCACTTTGAAATTCAATTAGAAGAGTGTCAATAGATTACAAAATCAATAAGTACAACACATTAATGACTTGTAACAATTCTATATCCAAACCTTCCTATTTGGGCTTGCCAATCGATTGTAAATGAGTTGTATAATCGATTGGAGTATTTTGCCAATCAATTAGATAATTAATTTGGCCCATGTTTAATTCCTTTCTTAGTTTTTCCAACTACTATATAAGGGAGGCACACCCAGCCACACCCTCACTTCAAACCATTCCACTTTCCAAATTTTTCATATTTCTTTGGAATTTATCTCTCTCCATCTCTTTAAGAAAATATTCTTATTCACTTCTAACTGCCTTAGTGCTACTAAATGAAGATCTACTTGTGAGGGAGACATTTTTGTAAGTGGTCGTGCTGGTCATTTATATTCTTAAGGCTGCGATACCTTTAAGATATTTAGTTTGGTTCTTAAGATCAACCTATTATAAAATATATGTTCTTGGCTTATTAAGCTTTGTCGATAAAAAATTTGTTTTGGTTATTAAGATCAACCATAAATCTCTAAATGGTTCGATAGTTTAGCTTGGGTTAAAAGTTGTCATTTGGTTGAGGATAAGCCTCTTAAAATCTCACTATCAGGTTGTATTAAGGTTCATAGGTATAATCTTCAAAAGCTCAAAGTATATTGTGAAACTCTCAAGAAGACCTTTTGGGGACTGGACTAGGCCAACATTCGGCCAAACTTGTATAAATCTCTTGTGCAATCTTTCTAACCATATCCATTTTTTTTTTGCAATTTACTTTGTAACATTTTATTTCTGCTACGATTGCTCACCTAAAAGTTTCTAATACAATCTTAATCGAGAAAGGCTAAAATTAATCACGAATTTTAAATACCACAATTCACCCATTTCTTATGGTTGAAGTCACTTGTCAAACAAGTCGGGGTGTGGTGAAGGTAAGCATATCTCTAACATTGACCGCACTTATTGACAAAGACAATTTTATCCTTCATTAGAGTAGGATAGTAATACCCCGCCCTTAACAACTTATGAGTACTAAGGCGGTTTCATGCTCGCCAAGGCATCGTAGCTCCTTTGTGTACTTCCATGAGTACTAAGGAGGTTTCATGCTCGCCAAGGCATCGTAGCATGGGAGAAGCCCTCCCCATTTAGTAGAGCTTCCCAGAGAGTAAAATATACTTGGCAGACTATTTTTGGATTCTTCTTGCTTCCCCATCATCAATTGGAAGTTTGTCTAACTGTAGGTAACACATGGACAACTTCTAGGGAGTATACCTCACCATAATCGATGTTGGGTGAGGTGAGGGTCTCTCGATTAACTGTCCTGTTAAAACCTGTTATCTTCGATTCTAAAATTCTGCTCGCGCGGAACATGTTATGTTTCAAAAGAAGTGAGAGGATAAACTTTGTACCTTTTATAGATATTTTATCAGTTGGGATTCTTTTGACTGGTACTGTCCGGAGACTTGGTTGGTTATCAGTTGGGAGTCACTTTTGGCTTTCATTATGGAGGCTCCCATCTCTAAGGCTAGGACCATGTCGGTGATAAAAGCCTTGTACTCTGCCTGATTTTGCCGGCAATGAACTTGAGTTTTAATGCTTGCTCGATGAGTATGTCGCTCGTTTCCTCAAGGACTATTCTCATGCCACTCCCATTCACGTTGTAGGCACCATCCACAAATAGTACTCACTTTGGGGGCATCTATGGGTCTTCAGGAGAGCTAAATTCCTCCATAAAATTAGCTAGAGCTTGTGACTTGATGTTTACCCTTGAGACATATTGGGTTTTGTATTTAGACAGTTCCACCGCCCAAGATATCATCCTCCCCACCAAATCTGGCTTCTTTAGAACTGTACGAACATGATAGTTGGTCTTTACAAAGATTTTGTGACCTTCAAAGTATTGTATCAATTTCCTCACCTCAACGATGGCTAGTGCCAACTTTTCAATCCTCTAATAATGTGTTTTGGCGCCTCTGAACACCTTGCTTAGAAAATAAATGAGCCTTTCTGTCTTGTTTGACTTCTGGACAAGGACTGAGCACATTGCATGCTCTGTGACTGAGAGATAGAAGAGTAATGGAGACTCCTCCCTAGGGCGAGTGAGAATATGGTGGCAATACAAGGAAGGCCTTGACCTTGGTGAAAGCCTTTTCACATTTGACGGTCCATATAAATCTCTCTTTATTCTTCAAGGAAACAAAGAAAAGGAAATTATTGTCGCTTGCGCAAGAAAGGAAGCGAGATAAGGAAGTTAGGAAACATGTAAAATGTTTCACTTTATTATCATTGGTGGGGATTCTCATGGTGATGACTACTAGGCATTTATCTGGATTGGTCTCAATGCCTCAACTTGTCAGCATGAACCCTAGGAATTTCCTAACCCGAACCCCGAAAGAACACTTTGTAAGATTAAGGCACATGTCATATTTCCTAGCTGACTACAGGACATTCTCTTGGTCTTCTCCATGGTTGTGTACTTCAATAGTTATCACTATCATGTTGTCAACGTAGGCCTCCAAGTTATCCCATATCTGTTGGGCGAACACAACGTCCGTGAGTCATCGGTAGGTGGCACCAATATTCTTAAGGTCGAATGGCATGACATTGCAGTAGTTGTTGTCATGATTCGACATAAAGGTTGTTTTGGGGGCGTCCAGGGATCCAAATGAATTGGTTGCTCCTGGAGTATGCATCCTCAAGGCTTAAAATCTGGTAGCCTGAGGATCCATCGATAAGGCGATCGATGTCTGGAAATGGGTATAGATCTTTGGGGCAGACCATGTTCAGATCATTGAAGTTTGTACGCAGGCACCACACGTTTTTAGTTTTCCGTACTAGAACCACATTGGCTAGCCAAGTAGGGTATTTTGTTTCTTTGATGAAACCAACGTTTGATAGTTTCCCCACTTCTTCATCAAAGGCGGCTCTTTTTTCCTTGTAAACATTATGTTTCCTCTATGCCGCTTGCTTGGCGGAAGAGTGGATGACGAGGTGATGAATCACCACTTTGGTGTCTACCCCAAGCATGTCATAAGGGTCTCAGGCGAACAGGTCGAAATTCTTAGTAAGTTGGTCGACTAGCTATCGTTCCTCCTCCTCAAAGAGTAAAGTGTTGATCTTCGTGACCTGATGGGCGAGTGATCCTATTTGGACATCCTTCATGTCCTTAGTAGGCATGATTTTTTCTGCCTCCGCAACTAATCTGGGGTGCCAACATTCGAGATCAGTATTTGGAACTTTAGAAAGAATGAACTATTCCCTACCTGTCATAAGGCTATTTTGGTAGAAATCTTAGGTAATCTATTGGTCTCCTTGGACTAATCGACTCGCCCTCCATGAAGTTAATAATTTAGGACCATGTATAGGGTGGAAACAACTTCCTCTAGCACTTTGATGGTGGGTCACCCAAGAATTATTTTATACGATGACAATGCGTTCACAATAAGGTAGTTGACATCAATCTCCTTGGCTTCTGCGCCTTCGCCAAATGTGGTCTCCAGGGTTATATGGCCCATTACTTGTACATGTTTTCCTAATAGTCTTGTTAATAAGTCGTTGAATACTTTTATGTCGTTAGAGTCAGGCTGTAACTTTGGGAAGACATCCCAGAATAAAATATCAATGGAGCTATCATGATCTATCAAGACTCGCTTGATGTCCCGGTTACTATGTTGCACATTGATGATCAAGGGGTCATTATCATGTGGGCTGACTCCGAGGGAGCCTTCCTCGGAAAAGGAGATGTTAACCCCAATTTTCCCTTGCGTGCCTTGGTGAAAGTAGGAGATATTACACTTGCTGCAAGCACATGCCTTGCGTTTCTCCTCCGAGAAGAGCTAGAGCTACCTTTACCAGCAAAACCTCAGGCAATGGTGTTCATGCTATAATGTAGGGTTTTGCCGACCATCTGCAGAGGGAATATGGAAGGAGTTAGATAAAAGGTGTGGCCCATGCTAGTTTTACCGGGATCCCACGATGGATGTTGCTGACTGGTCAAAAAGTGTAGGTGTGCGTGTTCCTTCTGCAAGGGAAGGGGGACTTAGAGGCATTAATAGGTATATTACGATGTATGGTAGTTAGGGTTTGCTCACGGTGGCGAGAAGCCCTGTACGGTGGTGTTTTGTGGTGATTTTGTGGACTTTCTCACTTGAGGTGAGAGACCTTGTTACATAATGGTTGCTTGTGTATAAGCGTATGTAGGGTGGAATTTGCATAGCTTAAGATCCATCCCTTTTATCCTCTTGGAGAGATGTATTTATAAGGTCCCTTGGGCCTAGGATTTTCTTTGAAATATTCACTGCCCACCTAGTCAATGCTGGACCATTAAATCTAAGAATGGCAAAAATATTCGTACCCGCGGATATCCGCGGATAAAATCCATCACAGATACGGGGCAAGTAGCTTAATGGATATCCACAGACAAAATAAATGGATATTTAAATACCCGTTTGTTAATGGATAAGGATGTGGGTTTAATGATGCCCATCCCGCGAATACCTGTATCCGTTAATAAATTATAAAAATTATTAAAATATTATTAGTTTATTATACTTTTTCTTTTCATCTTTTAAAAAAAATTAGTCTTCTATTTTTTTTTTAAATTTTATTTGAAGAAAACCTTTAACATTTCATACAAATCCTATTTGATAATTTCATATTTAAACTTCTTCAATACTCTAGACCTCACTTCAACAATTTCATCATCCAATCAACTAATACCACCATTCTCTGTCCAACAAGTGCCACCTTTCCTACTCAACCGTCGTCTGATTTTCAACCACAACTCACAATCACAATATCTTTTATTTGTTTTGGTTAAAATGAAATGTATGAATATTATGTTAGGATGTTATTATGTTTTGGTGAGTGAAAAGGAAATTAATGTGAATAAGTTTTGTTGTTAAATTGAGAGAGAATTGTATGGATTCTATATGATAATAACTTTTGTGTCTTTAGAATGTTATCCATGAATATTTGTAAATATTTACGAATGTCTTAAACCCATGGATTACCCATTTAGCGGATATCTGCACGGATATGGAGTGGATAAATATCATATTTATCCAACGGGGCGGACACGAATATCATAGTACCCGTCCCCATGGATATCCATTTACATCCCTAGTCGAATCCCTATTTATAAGGAGGACATGAGTCAGTTAATGACCCTGACTTCTCTTTGTCTAAGAAACATCTTATCGCACATTACCCATGATTAGTCGATAAGAAAACCTTGGAACGAGGTGATACCCTCCCCTTAGGCGACAAGTTGTCATCGCCTCTCTTGGAAAGACCAACAATCCTCGCCCTAGGCGGGTCCTATTACAAATATATATATATATATATATATATATATATATATATATATAAAATCTATTTTATCAAATTAAGTGTCTTAAACAATTAAGTGATCAAATAAAGTTACAAGGCTAATTAAATTTTATTTAGAAATTAATAAATTAATTAATTTGGTGTAAGTTCAAATATGAGCGGATGACATAATGATCCATTTTAGAATAATGGAAATCCTAATAGACAAAAATAGGTTTTGATGCTCAATCACTTTATAAATAAGTTTTGGTCCCCACTATATTATATATATAAGCGATTTATATTTTTTATCCATCGGAAGAGTATTGAAAGTATTAGAAGTACCAGACACTCAAAATTTGTTTCCTAATATTAAGGATTACCTACGGATAACATGAATGGATACATATATTCTTAAAACTAATAGATTTTTTAATTATATACATGTTTGTATGACTCTTTGGTTTCCGCAGTAAATTATATGTTATAAAAAGAGTGTTTATATTCAATTAACCGGCTCTAAACATTAGTGAGAGATGAAATGGAGATATAGGTTGAGAAACAAAAATAACAATTTTCAACTACCTACCAATTCATAAAATATGTACCCAAACTATCTAATTTACCCTACTAATAAAGTTACTTAATGAGTAAACAAAGGGCTTTAAAGTAAATAACATATTCAAATTTTCATGTTGCTTCTCATTAGTTTTAGATGCCACGTTTCAATTTTCTATTGGTCCATGGATTCCTTGGTTTATTTTATCAAGTTTCCCTCTCTTTTCTTCTCATTTTACTTTTCATTCCCCTCTCATCCGTCTGACCTTGGGAAGTACTTCTCTCCTCACCTTGCTTGTTCTTCACCAAAAGGTAATGTGAGTATTTCATCATTTCTCGTCATTTAGCTTGCTGCATATGGTTGTTCATGAGCATCATTTCTCATCATTGAACATGGTTGTTAAACCATTCTTGAACATTATCCGTGTTGTAACCGTTTTCTTGTTCTTCAGCTGTTTCATCGTTCATTTTGTGCTTTACATTTCTCATTATTTTTACTTTGCTTGTTTTCATTTTGTACCCATTTTGTTTTCGTTTTTGAACATGGTTTCATGATTTCTGCTTACATGAATTTCCGCTGGTTTCATTTTGCTGTAACATATTCAAATACGATTTCGCCATCATATTTCGTTTCAATGATCGATATTGTGGTGTTTCATCATTATCTTTGCACACGGCCGTAACAGTCATTTTATGTTTTGCATTTATCAGCATTTGAAAACAAATACATCAGTTGTGAAGTCAAGCTATTGATGTGTGTGTTCATGTAAACAACTTCATTTAAAAAAACAGGTTTCACCCAAGATAATCTTTTACCATCAAGACTTTCTGGAGAGAGTGTTGGTTGTACATTGTAATGTTGTGAAGACACTTGAAGTCAAGTTTTCATTTTTTTCTCGAAAACATGTATTTCACAATTTTGGAAAGCATGTATTTGTTGCTCAAAATCAGCCTTAACTATTAGAATATTGTGAAGACATTTGAAACCAAGTTTTCATTCTTATATTGAAATGCATCTATTTCAATATTTTGTAAACCATGTATTTGTTGCTCAACTTCAGCTTTAACATTTTTCATTCTCTGCTCTGTTCTGGTTTATTTCAAGATTTTGTAAAGCATGTATTTTTTGTATGTTTGTTGGCATTGTTCCTATTATGTTTAACATGCTCACATGTTTATTTGTGGTGAAGTTGACTCCTGCATTACACCATACTTATTTTTTCTTTTTCTGGTTTGCAGATCAACAACTCAACATGTCCCGACCACCAATTATGATTTCTGATTTGCAGGTGGATAACAATGTATGGAAAATCGCTGTTCGCATAACTTATTTGTAGATTTTTACAGAAATGAATGGTCAGAAACACTTGGAATGCGTTATTCAAGATTCGAAGGTATGCATTGGTTTTGCCAAAAAATTTATACAGTTTATTTAAGTTACATACAATCTAACTTTGTCATTCATTAACAGGGTGACAAAATACATGTTGTTACTAGGAACCGTGATTTTAAAAGGTGGACGGAAACATTAAGGGAACACCAGACATTCATGGTTTGTAATGGGGATCCTCTTGTCAATGATTTGGCTTTTAAAGTTTTTGACACACTTTGAAACTTTTTCTTCATGGTGGAACAATCGTAAGCATTTTGGACATCCCTGAAATAACGATGCACCAGTTCAATTTCAAACCAATCGGTGCAATCTTACAAGGAGATTTTGAAGTTAACCGCTTATACGGCAAACCAATTGAACTCATTAGACATTTATTTTATAACTGTATTTTATTAAGCAGTGAATATACCAAAAATTTCATGATTTGTATATGTGATTGGTGTACTCCATCAAGTTATTAAAACTCAAGTTGCAGGTGCTGGCAAAAAAGTGTGCGTCAACATTGTTTTATCAGATGAGTTGTTAATACCTTTGCATTACCTTCTAATGTGTAACATATTTCATATATCAAGTGCTGAGTTATTAAAAAAAATTCTATGTTTTATTTGAAGTGGAGGTGAAATTGATGTAACTCTGTGGGAAAGGTATGCCAATCAATTTATGGCAAACACTGCTTCAGGTTCCACAAGTGGTCCAAAAGTCATCATTATAACTAATGCAACGTGCCAACAGAGTGCAAGTAAGCCTTCAATTATGATATATTCTTGTCATTTCTTTTCCCGAGTAAGTTAGCTCTATTTCACCATTCATGTATTATTTTGAGTTGTTTTCTATTTATTTCTTACAGCATCCAGGAAGCTATACATTTCAAATGCTTGGAGTGGATCCAAATTATTTATTAATTATGATCATCCTCAAGTTACATCTTTCAAAACAAAGTATGTTCATCTAATGTTAGTATATCTCACTCCTTTTATGATATGATTTTTCCATTACTTACTTCATATTTCATGCTTTACGGTTTGTTAGATTTGGCGACATTGGCATCTCCAATGTCCTTTCACAGCAAGTATCCCAGAACTCAGCTTCTTATGGCACGTTCGAAGATAGATCATTCTCATATTCCAATGATGTCTAGACTATTGGAGACATAAACTCCCTTCAAAATGTAAGTGACAATCACCTATTACTTTGAAACTCTTCAACTAATTTCTCTTGAATTGCATATGAAAAACATGATAGATTTAATATATCTACTTTGTAGTCAACCTTCTGTAACAGATTTGGAAAAACAAAGAGGTTCAAATCAAGTCGGTTCGGTTGGTACTATGAGCAGTGTCCAGCTAGCAGGAGGACAAATAAGTCTCCCGAAGTTCCGTTCATCTGTAACTGTTGTGAGAATCCAGTTGCTCCTATTACCAAGTAAGCCAAACATATTTGGTTACTAAAATAAAATGGTTTGGATTAAGTTTTACTTTTATAACTTATTTGGTTTCCATACATTTTTACATAGGTATAAAATTGAAATCGAGGTTGAGTCCGAGGGAAAAATTGGTTGTTTTGTCTTTTGGGACAAGGAGTGTTTTCAATATGTTGGATTGTCTGCACATGATTTAAGACAAGTCATGAAAACGGTACGTACATTATCACATTAAGTATAACTAATTCTACAACAATGATATTTTTAACTAATCCAACAGCTGAACTAGCATTGTGATCTGATATGGTTTGTATGCACATGATATGTTTACCTGAACTCGCATCCTTATTTTCTCAGTAGGAGTGTATTAAATATGTTTACCTGATCCTACAACAACACAAATATGAATACATTGTTTTTACATTGAAAATTAAATAAGCATGTTGGGTTACGATAATTGTGGAGTTTTGTTATATGTTTGATTGCTTTCTATTATGCATTCAACTTGTTGTATATTCAATACTTTTTGTATAAAATGTATTTTTGTTGTTCATATTTGAATTCATACCTCTTCATATGAAATTCTCATGACTTTATGATAGAAAGTTGATCTAGCTATAACAAAGGTCGTGTTACTTTGGCAAATATGAGTAAACATTTGTTGGTCATGTTGTGTTGTATAGTCAATACACCCAAAATATATTTGAATATTTTCTTACTTTTCTTACAACATGGTTAGACAAATGAATATCATCCACAGATATATCCCGCACATTTAGATAATTTGTTGGACAAGGAATTTACTTTTCGTGTTAAGTACCAACCCGACTATAAGCAATCATCTGTTGTCAAGCTTACAGAGGATAAAGAAATAATAAAAATGATCAAAGAAGGCATGATTCATCATGAGGTATTTTAATATGAAAATTTAAATCCCAGTCAACTCACTTTAATGTAAAACCATTGATCTTAGTTGTTACCATCTTTTTTCTGTAACAAACTTCTCAAGTAGCCATCAACACACCAGTTAACAAATGGAAAGGAATCGTTGATATGATCAAAATTCCAGACAAAGAAACAATTAATCCTACTCGATCTCCTATAGTAAATGTGGTATGTTTGTTTTCAACTCATACAACATATAATCATGTTCATAAATTATTCAATTCATAACATTAGCATTTCATGAATTTCTTATTCACATGTTAACAGAGTAATTGTCGCTCCCAGGATTTTCATCCAGGTACAAACGCGAAAGTGGCGCGAAAACATAGTCGTTAGCAATGTGTATTTATCCTAAGAGAGGGAAAGGAAACACTGTGTAAACCTGAGGGAAGGGAAAAAGCATGGTCTCGCGACCAAGAGAAACGGGTAAGGGAGTCGGTTACGCGAGGGGAAGGTGTTAGCACCCCACGCGTCCATCGTAATGATGGGATCCACGCTTGTTGTCTCGATCAAAGGGTGTCTTCGTCTGGAGCTCCACTGCTACTGGAAACGAGAAGGAACGGGAACGGAGAAGAGCGAAGAAACGGGGGAGAAAAGAAAAAGAAGTGACTCGATAGGACATCACTCGTCCCATGCCTACGTATTCCCTCGTGCAATGGGAAAGTCAGAGTCAACGTTGTTCGGACATGAACTAAGGGGGAGGTTGCTCGCCATGACATCGCCGCCTTGTGCCTACGTATCCTCAATCTAACCAGAGAGAGGAAATCAAAGCAGTCATAGTTTGACCTAACGAGGTCTTAGTGTTTTTTATGAGCGACGTTAAGTTCGCGTTCGGCAGTTAGGGTCGATGCCTGTTTACGACAAAACGGAAAATAAAGTGCCCTTTTCTGAAAATAGGTTTAAAACTGAACAATACTGAAGGATAAAAAAAGATTGAGTTTGTTTTGTGTTTTTTAGACAAGAAGTGGATTGAAGTTAGTTTGCAACTTGCATTGCACCCAAGTCTACAACATAGGAACGAATACGTCGCGTATCGTCCCCAACAGGACGTACACTAAGTACCCTAGAAGAATGAAGGGATGTTCCCCCATACCTCACTTCCCATATATAAGGCTCATGCGCAATACCCGTTAACCTTTATTAGATGTTTTAGAAAGGTGATGAGATGAGAAGAGAAGACTCAAAGAAGAAGAAAACACTAAGGGGAAACTAGTTTGTTCCTAATGTTATCATGCAAAAGATGGCCCTAAGGTCAAGGTTTAAGAACCTAAGTCTAAAGAGAAGAGAGGGATAGTACTACCTAATGCTTATCCTACCTCACCTTAATCAAAAATTAAGGATGAGCTAGGATCCCAAAGGGTGTGGGAAAGTTGTACACAAAGCATTATATCATGCTATTCACAAAAGTAAAAGACAAGTAAGATAGATGAGATATGAAAGAAGATATGAACATGGATAACCATCCACATGTTCAAGCACCTTACCTCTTCCCCTACATAAAAGGTTAGTACCAAATGATTACAAGTAATGAATACAAGTATCAAAAGTAAACCAAACAAATGCTAGTTGCTTTAAGAAGACAATTTGAAAAGCAAACAAGGTCCAAATCAAAAGAGAAAGGTCTTAAGGTTTAAGGATCCTCCAAGGTCAGTAGTTATAGGTCAAGGGTCCTTACCAAAATAAACATACCAAATGAAAGCAAACAATGTCAAACTATGCATTAAAAGTTCACACAAGTGCAAGTTATGCAAGAACTATGCAAGATGAATGCAAATGGTTCATAAACATGAATAAATGCATATGTAAACATCAAAGTAAGAAGTGAATGACATTTATTAAAGCATGGAGATGTCATTGAATGAACATACAAGTCATGGATGCAAGAATTTAAAGAATTGAAGCAAGAAGAAGTGAACAAACACAATTGAAGTTCAACAATGAAGCATACTTGTAATGCAAGTCAAAGATAAAAATGAAATGAGATCATACATGTCTAATGGAAACAAGTCAGTAGCATATGAAATTTGAAATGACATGTAGAATTCAAGAATGTATGCACAAAGTTCACACAAGTATCATGTTGACACATGTTCAAAGGTAGAAGCAAGTATGTGCAAACAAGGTCAAACAAACATGCAAAAGTTAATGAATTTAAGAAACATGTCATTGTGCAATTATAGGTCATGGAATATGGTTGAGGATGATTGCAAATAGAAGTGAATCATGTTCAAAGTACATGTGCAAGGCCATACAAGAGTTGATACAAACATGTGCTCAAAGAAGGTCAAGTGAGAATGCACAATTACATAACACATTTCAAGTTAAAACATGTGCATACAAGTCATGTAAGGATGAAATTTGAGTGACCTATAACATGAGAAAAGTGACCTATAATGTTCATGCAACATGGATTAAAAGGTCTCAACAATTGTCAAAAGGAAATGCACACAATCCACATTAAAACCCTAGCACAAGCCTTCTAACATTCACACAAACAAACATGCTTTCATACAATCCATAAAGTCATGTTAAGATAATGAGAAAATTGAGAAAAGACAAGTAAATTGAGGTGCAATCAGTGTGCAAACATGTCTCAAAAAGTTGGCTCAAAATCAATTACCATACATGCCCAAAGATGCTTCACAATCTCAAACCAATCACATAAACAAATGGCTCAAAGACCTCATTCAAAAGTCAATAAAAAATTTACCTAAAAATCTATGAAAAAAAGTATGAGATGCATCAATACATCACAGAGGCATGGATCAATTATCATGTGAAAATTCAACACAAAACTCTGCCAAACAAATTAGAAATGAAGTATGTATCATGGATAGATGTTCACACCAAAGAAATTAAGTGGAAATTCATAGAAACATGTCAAAATATGATAAAACCATAAAATAAAATATGTAAAAATTATTTAAATGTCTTATAATGCTTCATGAATTTTTGTGGAATTTTTGAATGCTTGGAAGTATTTCTAAAAATTAAAAATGAATCAATTATGAAAAAGAAAATAAAAAAGCAAAGCAATAAAGCAGGGGGTGCAACGAGAGCAAAAACTTAGTTCACATGTGTTTGGGCTCAAAAACGTGGCGTGTGAATAACACAAAGTGTCAGGCCCAAGGCGCATGCAAGTCTGAAGTGTATACAGTGTTCTCAGTCAAAATATTGACTCAATAAGAGCCACAAGATCCAGTCAACACATGATGATCAAGAGAGTAAGGCAATCAAAGGAATAAGCAAGCACGCACATGATAAGCAATAGTGTATCAACCACGTGGAATCACAAGGATCAGAAATATAAGGCACGTGATGAGGAGCCTCCTCATTAATGCGCTGACAATGTTATATCCATTGAATCAAGAAACAATCAACGCACACGATTAGAACTGAGGAAAACTAGGGTTTATGTGAGTTTAAACTCTCAGGTGTCCGGAGAAGACTCCGGTCGTCTTCTCCGGCGAGCCTCCGTCGTGCTCAGTCCTCAGACATTTCAGAAACGTGAAAATCTTATATCAAAATGACCCTCTCGCAACGTAGATCATGAATCTACCACTAGAATTCACAAACAATGCACACATAATGCAGATCGAAGCCAAACAGTTTGACCTAGCATATTCAACTAAGCACCTAAGGTGCCTATCAACTAGTCGGAGAGTCACATTACTCCTATTGAGCTTCAATCAAGCAAAAACAAGTGAAATCAGAGCAAAAAGAGAGCAAGAAGTTTTAAATGAAACCTGTTTCTCAGATGATTTTTTCACTACAAGACTAATGGAGAAAGATTCCTTGATTCTTGGAGATAATTTCTGGCCAAATAAAGGCTGTGAACTGATTTGAATCACTGAACTTTGAGAGAAAAAGCTTGGAGAAGAAGATGAACTTGAAGATTCACTGTTATCAAATCCAAGATTTCTTGATGATGATGATGAATCTTGAAGGAGATTGAAGAAGTTGGAAGGAGAGTAAACTCGAGAGAGAGAGAGAGAGAGAGAGAGAGAGAGAGAGAGAGAGAGAGAGAGAGAGAGAGAGAGAGAGAGAGAGAGAGAGAGAGAGAGATTGAAAAAATGGTGAGAAGTGAAAATGATCCAAAGTCCCTTGAAAATCAGTTAGAGAATGGTTTATATATGGTGAGTTAAATGTTAACCAACTGTGGTTAACAGTTAGAAGCAAGGTTAGGTTAGTTGAGTTGAAATGAAAATGAATTTGAAAAATGGAGAGTGAAGTGAGGTTAGTATTAGCTCGGGTTATTCATGTGTGGAGAGGGAGCATGACATGTCATGGTGGTGATTAAGATGAAGGGTGATGATTATGTGATGCTGAGCTTCTTGTGCAAACTTCTTGTGCAAGTTTCTATTTCTCTCCCTTGTTTGAACACTTATAGAAAAGCACGTACATGTGCAGGTGTGTATGTGAAAGGTTTGCATGGCTAATTATGGCAATGTTTGACATATATATGGCTGGAGATGGGATGACACGCGCATACAATCTACTCCCTTTTGGATTGTAATGAAAACAACACAAGTGCTATGACGGTGACTTTAGCAAGAAATATTTCATCAACCCATGGATGCAATGCCAAGATCTTTTGCTTCTTGGAAAGGTCTCATGAAGTAGAACAATATTGGAGTTAAAAACAAACGCAATGGAAGCCTCTAATATGCTTAAAAATGTCCCTGAAATCTATTGGTCATGGTTGGGCTGGCTGACCAACTTGCCTTGGCCGTGCCTGGCTCACGTGTGCATGGGATGAATCAATTAAAACCCCTAACTTTGCCTCAATATATCTCTCAATGAGTTGATCAAATGAAAAATCTTTCAACACCAAAGTTGAAGAGGAGATGGAGATGAACAAGATTGATGTTGAACATTTTTCCAATTGAAGCCTCCATCAAAGAGATATTTGGCTATGAACTTGGATAGACCCTGCACACAAGGTGTTTTTGAAAATGACTGCGTGCTGACTGGTCATGACTTGCCATTTTGCCTTGATTTGTCTCAACTTTAATTGATCATATCTCTCTCAATTTTAACCCAATGGACATGTTCTTGGTATGGTTTTGAAGCTTGAAATGTGAACTTTCAATAGGCCTCCATAAACTTTTAGTTTGAAGCTTGGAACATGGAAAAATAATATCTTAAAGTGAGCCCTTCAACTTGCCTACACTTGCCATAAATGGAAACCCTAAGTTTCTAAATTTGGCAACTTTGAATCTTTCTTGATTTTTGATGAAACCCTAAACATTCCTGGATGAAATCTTTACCAGTGAACATATTTGAGATGAGGAACAATATTTTGACCTCAAAAAGTCAAGAGTTGACTTTTTCCTCTACACAATTGACTTTTTCCCAATTCTTCTGATTTTCAGTCAATTGATCAATTGAAATCCTTCCAATCCAAATTGATGGACAATTCTCCAATCTTAGACACTTAAGGACATGAGGAATACCATAGAATCAAGTCTTGCCCAAAAATTCAGAAATAAATTGATCTTATGGCAAACCCTAGTTTGGTGCCCTCGGTCTAGGAGAAATCAGCACATCCTTCAAATCCAAATTCCTCTGAGCATGATGTGTATCCTCTCAAACAATGATGAGATATGCCATTTGATGAGGATAAAAACTCAAAGATCTTGTCCATTGGGGTGTTATACTCAAGAATCCCAAAACCCTAATCTTGCACTGGTTAGGAGAAGGTGGTTCCCTTGAGATTTCTTGTCAAGCTTGATCACATGATGAGATGGTAGGTCTATTAAGATCTCTTGAGGCTCAAGGCTCCTTTGATTTGACTTAGATACCTTGATCCCATGCTAAGGCCAATGGTATGCAAAGATGATAATGCAAAGCATGCAATGAAACATAAGCCAGTTAAAGCTAAAACATGAGGGCAAATTTTGAGGTGTTACAGTAACATGTCTGCTTCACAAAACTCAAACGAGGATTTCCATTCAAGCCAAACCCCTTCTAAGAGGTTTTCCCAGGAATGTCAATTTCATGAGCAAGATTCGTCAGCATGCTGTCTCCCAAACTTTCTGCTACCAAGGCTCCCAAACTATCTGCTACAAAGAGTAGCAAACAAGGCAAGAAAAAATGAATTTGTTTCCTATTGTTATGTATTCTGTTACACCAAACTTTTATTATGCTGATCTGCAAGCCTTTTGAATTTATTTATGAATTGATGGTAAAAATCCACAACTTGTGATGAATTAATTTTTGTTGTAATGTTGTCACCTACACCTTGTGATCATGGTGTATGGTTAAGTTCGAACTTAATACTATTCAGCAATTTTATGTTATAACAATTTAGAAAGAACGTGTTTAATATGCATCTATCAGTATTTGAAGTTACCTATTTGGACAATGGATTTGTTGTATTGGAAAAGTCATGCTATATGTATTGAAAATGAAGCATTTTTGGCAGTCACTCCCTTTAGAGTTTGCTTTCCATGTGCTTACTATTTGACAGTCTATGATTAGCTTATTTTAACCTTATCATTTGGATATCAGTTTTGAAGTTAAAAAAACAATAAATTTGAAACGCATACATCACGCTCTCCCTAGGTAGTCTGCAATGCAATTTGATATGCCTAGACAGTAGACACAACAACCTATTGGAAAGAAAAATTGAAATAGAAACCATGTCATCTTATAGGGTCTGCTTTTTAACATACTAGATTTTCAATGTTATGGAAAAGAGTCTCAAAATTTGAATTATCATGTCAACTATGGTATCATTTACTCTCTTCCATTAAAATAAAGTAATAATGCTGAAGATATCTATTAGCTTTCAAATAACAGATGCTCAACAATATGAATAATCTTTTGCACAATTTTGGCATGGTAAATGATAGTATGCACCTAAGTTTGCAGTTCTATACCGTTTGAACTAAAAGACTTATTCACATCTTGCAACACATTTGAAATTTGCCTTGCAAACTTTATGTACTAGCATTATAACCTAGCTATTGTAGTTAAAAATAATGAATATCAAGTACTAACCTACATAGCCAGCCTCACACGTTATAGTGTATGACTCTAGGAATTACTCTACAATGTTGGTTATTTTAATATTTTCACTGTTGTAGTTTGTCTTGGATGGGATGCTAAATTATAGCATTGTTTGATGCAAATAAATCTGCAGACTTACTGCTGCATAACAGGTGTTGTTGACTAAAGAATGAGAATGGACCCCTGCTATACATTGTACTAAAATCATACTCTTTCACTAGAACTTTGTGGTAGCTTATACAAAGCTCCATGATGTCTCTGCAGCATTTTAAAAGCACATGTCTACATCAAAACTGAGTTGCTATTGCCGTCAATCTCGAAAATATGTAACTGGTTATGTTGACAACTTCTCCAAAGAAAAAAGTTGGGTTTTAACTAGGGGTGGACAAATTTGAACCGACCGATTGAAACCGACCGATCCGTTGTCTTTTTTGTGCAAATGGATCGGGTCGAGTCGGGTGTCGGTTGATTCGGTTGCTTAATTTGGATATTATAGGGTTGCTTCGGTCGGGCTCGGATGCTAATTTTGGATCCGACGAAAACCGAAACCGACCGAACTTAATTAATATATTTTTTATTTATTTTTATTACTATATGAATGACTCACTATAAAAATGAGATTAATAATGTTGCAGGATACTATCATTTTTATAAATTGATGATTGCATTGTATACTCTAAAAAATACAAGATATGTAATATAAAATTTTGTATATTATTTAGTTTATCGGTTAAATTATGATAATGATCAAAATTAATGTCAAATAATATTAAAAATATTATTCCGTAATAATAATTTTTATTAAAAAAATAGTTTTATTCTAAAAATTTAATATTTTTTATACAAAAATTAAAAAAAAATCATTTTTATAAATTTTTTCTAATAAATATTAAACCGACTAAACCGGTCCGACTTAACCGCCAAACCGACTTAACCGAATCCGACAAAAACCGAAATTTTATCGGTCGAAATTGGGCCATACAAATGAAACCGTGGTTTACGTCGGATTTAAGTTTTTGGCCCGAAACCGACCGTAACCGACCGATTGTCCACCCCTAGTTTTAACTATGTTCAAAAACAACCTTTTTGGAAACAACTTGCTGACTGTATTATCAAACAAACCTTTGTTATTGACATTTCAATATAATATTAGTATCCTAAAACAGTTAACTTTTTTTTGTTTGCATTACACATTTTTGTCAACAACATTTGCTTTGGTGTGTTTGAGACAAAAGGTTTCCAAAGACATTATCTTGAAGAAAGATTGAGTACCCAATGCTATAGATGTGCATGCCATGATTCAAGGTATTTGGTTTCTTTTCCAAATAATCTCAGATTCAGTATTGTGCTTCCTTGAATGGTTGTTATTGTATTTTGCATCCATGATTATTATTGTATTGTGCATGTTGTAGTATTTTGCATTTTGCTAAATCCGAATATTAAAGCCATAGTTTTTACGTCGTGAATACAAAAACCATATACTGAAAATAGTATGTTGTTTTGAGAATTCTGCGATTCATGGACATTTTAATATCCTGCAGCTCATGGATGTTCTGGTATGCACAATCATACAACATATATAAAATACCATCTCTTGTGTAAGCTTGTTGTTTAATTGCAACTAACAATTTTTCATGCCAATTCTGGTGCAACAATGTAACAGAAAAGAAATTCGGTGGTACATAGCATGATAGATTAAATTTAGATCTATATTGCAAAAGAGAAAATTAATAAAACAACTTTTCTTCCTCCATTCAGCAGCTCATACAATGCATATAAATAGTTAGGGTTAGAGAATATAGTTGGGCCACGGGCCTCTCACAACACTAACAGCAATAATAAACTACTAAAGACACCTCTAATATGTAATAAAGTCTTTAAATAAAACTGACCCCTTTTTTATTCTATTGGGCCTCATGGACTTCCTAACAATACTATTGGGCTCCAAGAGAACCTTGTCCTCAAGGTTCAAATTATGATTGGCCGTTTTGGACGCATGCTGTGAGGAATTGGGCTGAAGAAAAACGTCGTTGGGCTTGGCATTAGTTGCAACTGGTCCATTGTTCAATACCGGGCCATGCGAAATCTGTGGGCAAGGAATTTGAAAAGGTGGATGCAAGCTAGCAGTAGTATGTGGATTAGGAATCTGAAAAGGAGATTTAGTGGATATTGGTTGGGAAATGTGTGAGGTGGGATAAGAAAGGTTAGGTGAAGTGGGACAGGTGTGAGGTTGAAAAATACACGGTTTACCAAGTGGGAAGAGTGGGTAGCCGTTGGGGGTCTGAGCATGCGTGTCTTGGGGAAGTGAATTGTCAGGCGGCCACATGGGGAGTTGGGTAGCACGTGATAACACATTGTCCCAAGTGCACTTTGGAGATTTGTTGTTAAGATCAGTTGGAGGACTTAAAGTAGCATTTGTGTTTTTTCTCAAAATATTTTCCTTGGCTTCTAAGAGTTCTCCTCCGCCCTTTTGTTTTCTCAAAATATTTTCCTTGGTTTCTGAAAGTTCTCCTCCGCCCTTTTTTCCGAAACTTTGTGCTTCCGTCCCAACTAACTCAATACCTTGTTGCATGCAAGGTTCTTTTCCTTCCTTGTTCGCGTCTGAGTCCAAAGGGGCATGTTGGTCCCCAAATACAAAGTCCTCTTCTAAATCTAAAAGATGATGTTTTTCAAAGAACACAGAGTCAGGTGGAGGGAGACGAACAATTGTGGTCGTTTGAGTGTCTGGATAGTAAGGTCTGAGGAGCGAGACGTGGACCACCGGGTGAATACGCGAAGAGGAAGGTAGATCGAGTAAATAGGCGACAGATCCGACTCGCTTGATAATTTTGAACGGTCCAAAGAAACATTTGGATAGTTTCTGCGAAGAACGACGATCCACTGTTGTTTGGCAATACGGCTGCAACTTCAGAAGGACGAGATCCCCAACGCTAAAGGTATGGTCCAAACGAAACTTATTGGCTTGTTTCTCCATTTGCACTCTGCTTTTTTTTAGATTTTCTTTTAACTGAGCTAGTATACTTTGTCTGTTTTGCATGGATGTGTCTAATGACTCTGTGGTTGCTGCTCCGGCGAAGTAATCTGGAAGGGATGGAGGGTCACGACCGTAAAGGGCTTTGAAAGGGGTCATTTGAATAGCGGAGTGGAAAAAGGTGTTGAACCAGAACTCAGCAAGGTGAAGATATTTGAACCACTGCTTGGGGTGTTCTCCGGCTAGACAACGAAGGTACGTTTCTATAGATCTGTTTACCACTTCCGTTTGACCGTCAGTTTCTGGATGATAAGAGGTACTGTATGTCAATGTAGTTCCCTGGAGTTTAAAGAATTCCTTCCAGAAAGTACTCAAAAACAGAGGATCACGGTCAGAGACGATAGTCTTGGGAACACCATGGAGTCGGAAAATTTCAACAGCAAATCTTGAAGCGAGGTCCTTAGCGGTGAACTTTGATGGTAGAGCCAAGAAGTGTACAAACTTTGTCAAGCGATCACAAATGACCCAAATTACAGTGTGACCGAAGGAGTTTGGCAGATGCGTAATAAAATCCATGGTGAGTTCATCCCAAACTTTATTAGGAATTGGTAGAGGTTGTAACAGTCCCTTCTTCTTCTGAGTTTGGTATTTGTTTGTCTGGAAGATGACACAGTGTTTAACCATAGTCTTAACTGCTTGTGAAAGACCAGGCCAGCTGAAAGATAACTGGATACGAGCTAAGGTAGCCCTGACACCAGATTGACCAGCAGATGGTGTGGCGTGATACTCCTGCAGGATGCTGTGGCGGAGTTGTGAGACTTCAGGTATAAAGATTATGTCGTTGTAGTAAAGTAGTCCATGCACAAACTTATACCCACTGCTATCTGTTGTATGTTGACATAACTGTTGGACTAATTGCTGACCTGCAGTGTCTTTTTCATAGAACTGGCGGAGCGTGGCTAAAAGACATGGGACAGGAGAGGACAGAGCAAGCAGTTGAGGTTCCTCAGAGCAGTATTTGCGGCTTAAAGCATCGGCGACAACATTTGATTTCCCAGGCTTGTAAGTGATATCAAAACTAAACCCTTGTAGCTTAGAAGCCCATCTCTGTTGCTCTGGCGTCTGAATCTTTTGTAAAAGGAGATTTCTGAGGCTTTTTTGATCTGTGTAAATATGGAATTTTTGACCAATGAGATACTGACACCATTTCTTTACAGATTCCGTGACCGCAAACATCTCACGCACATAAACTGATGCTGCTTGCATTCGTGGACACATCTTCTTGCTGAAGAATGCAATCGGGTGGCCATCCTGAGATAAGACAGCACCAATAGCAACACCAGAGGCATCTGTTTCGATGATAAAAGTTTTTGTAAAATCTGGTAGAGCCAAGACCGGCATGTCGGTCATATGTCATTTTAATTCTGTAAAGGCCAAAGCTGCCTCTGTACTCCATGTAAATTTAGTGGAACGCAACAGGTCGGTGAGAGGAGCGGCGAGTGTGGCGTAGTTACGCACGAAACGACGGTAAAATCCAGTGAGGCCTAAAAAACCGCGGAGAGCCGTGAGAGAACGAGGTGGGGGCCAATCCAAAATTGCCCTCACTTTTTCCGGATCTGGTGCAACACCACCAACAGAGATCACATGACCCAAATAGTCAATAGTATCCACTGCAAACACACACTTTGACAACTTGACAAAAAAAGCATTGGACTTCAATAATTCAAAAACAACCTGCAAGTGAGCTAAATGGTCCTGCAAATTTGAACTATAGATTAAAATGTCATAAAAAAAAACTAAAACAAATCGCCTTAGATATGGTCTCAAAAGATCATTCATAGCGGATTGAAATGAGGAGGGAGCGTTTGTAAGGCCGAAAGGCATCACAAGAAACTCATAGTGTCCATCGAAAGTTCGAAAAGCTGTTTTATGTGTATCTTCCTTTGCAACACGGATCTGGTGATAACCGGATCTCAAATCTATCTTTGAAAAAATGTTTGCTTAGCCTAACTCATCAAGTAACTCATCAATGGTTGGGATAGGGTATCTGTCTTTAATGGTGACTGCGTTTAGGGCCCTGTAGTCAACACAAAAGCGCCAGGTACCATCTTTCTTTTTAACTAAGAGGACATGGGAAGAAAATGGGCTATGGCTAGGAATAATGGTTCCTTCTCTTAGCATTTCTTGAATTATAGTGGTCATGGCATCCTTTTGGGAGTGAGGGTATCTATAAGGCTTCACATTAATGGGAGGAGTGTTGGGTAGAAGGGGAATATGGTGATCATGGGGTCTGTTAGGAGGTAGGCTGGTGGGAGTTTGAAAAATTGAATTGTAATTATGGAGGAGGGCAGCAAGTTTGGGGTCAAGGCCAGGTTTTAGTGTGAGTAATGGTGAAGGGTTTGGGTCCTCAATGTTTTGTGGGCTGGGACAGGTTTGCATGAACATTAGGTGACATGAAGCAATGGAGTTGGTATGAATGAGATGGCGGAGTTGATGAAAGGTAGTGTGAATAGGATGGGCAGAAGTATCACCTTTCAAAGTAATATCACTTTTTTGATGGTTAAATGTAATAGATGGGATGGAGAAATCAGCCTTAATGGGCCCTAAGGTGCGCAACCACGCCATTCCGAGAACTATGTCCGCACCTTCAATAGGTAATAGGTAAAATGGGAGTGTGAAGGGTTTGTTTTGAAGGTTAAGTTGGACATTTTCACAAATCCCTTCACATTGTAAATGGGAACCATTGCCAACCATAACCGAAAATTGGGAAATAGGTGTGGTCTTAAGGTTAAGGTGGTGAGCAATTCTTGGCTGCATGATGTTGTGAGTGCTGCCTGTATCAACCAAAACCATAACCGTAAGTCCACCAATAGTCCCTTTGAATTTTAGTGTTTGTGGTGAAAACAGTCCTGTCAAAGCTTGTGTAGATAATTGGAAATATGTATCTCCAAGATCATACTCCACTTCAGATTGGTGTTCAGTTTGTTCAACAAGAGGTTCATCTAGGATTTCATCTTCGGCCAAGAGAAGAAGAAATCTACTAGTTGTACATTTGTGGCCAGGAATAAATTTTTCATCGCAATTAAAACATAGGCCTTGAGCACGCTTTTCTTGAAGTTGGGCTTGGGAGAGGCGTTTAATTGGAAATTTGGAGGAGGCTGGGCTGGATTGAGTATTAGGGCCAGAAGAAACTTGTGGCTGGTTGGTAGGAGCAGTCTTGGGGGGTTGGGTGCTGGTGCTGGGACTGGGGGTGTTTGGCTTAGAATAATAATTTGTGAAAAGTTTGGATTTGGGTTTGGAATCCTTGAGTTTTGCTTCAATCAGCTTGGCAAGCCCAATAGCTTGTGATATTGTTGTGGGGTGGTGGATAGCCATTTCATTCTTAATTTCAAGTGCTAGGCCAAAAATAAAACAATTTAATATTGCATCTGGTGGTAAACCGAAAACTTTGTTGCCAAGTGTTTCAAAAGCCGCTTGATATTCTGGGACTGTTCCCATTTGTTTCAGCTTGAAAAATTCTGCTTGGTGATTATCATAGGTAGAGGGCCCAAAGCGTAATTCTAATGCCTTAGTAAAGGAAAACCAATCACTTAAAAATTGACTTTGATGCATCCACTTGAACCATCCTAAGGCCTCTCCCTTCATATAAAATGAAATTAAAGGTAATCGACTTTCAGGTGGGATATTATAAAATTGAAAAAATTGGTCAGCTTGAAATAACCAGTCTAAGGGATTTGAGCCATCAAATAATGCAAGTTCAAGTTTTGGGGTTCTGAATGGGGGTAAAGGTGACATTTGAGGGTAGGGAGGGTTTTGGATATGGGAATAGAGGGGAGGGTTGTACTGTTGGTTTGAATAAAACGCAGTTTGTGGATATTGTGTAGAGTGAAGAAATGGTGGGGGCTGCAAGTGGGAAGTGCTGTGCTGGGTTGTGATTGTTGTGGGGGGGGGGGGGGGGGGTTGAGAGTAAATCGTGTGGGTTCGAATAGGTGTATTTGTGGGTGTCCGAGTATGGGGTGGGGGTGTAGGTGACGAAGAGACAATGAGGGGGTTGTGAGTTATACCTGATGAGCTTGCTGCCATTGAAGTGTGAGGGGGTTGTTGAAGCTTTAGAGAGGACAGCTTAATGGCAGCCATTACTTGTTCAAATCTGGAATCTTCCAAATGTTTGTCATTCTCCAATCTGGTATGTATATGGCCAATTTGTTTTTCCAAATTTGCAGCAACTCTCTCCATTTTCTCATCTAGCAGCTGCTGATGTTGAGCCATCACATTATCTATGTGAATTTGGGTTGTTTGGACAGCCTCTTCCACTATTTCTTTAGGGGTTGGATTAGGTGGTTTGGGGGGAGCCATGGATTCAGCAAGATGAAAGCACCAATGATAGATTTAAGATAGATTAAATTTAGATCTATATTGCAAAAGAGAAAATTAATAAAACAACTTTTCTTCCTCCATTCAGCAGCTCATACAATGCATATAAATAGTTAGGGTTAGAGAATATAGTTGGGCCATGGGCCTCTCACAACACTAACAGCAATAATAAACTACTAAAGACACCTCTAATATGTAATAAAGTCTTTAAATAAAACTGACCCCTTTTTTATTCTATTGGGCCTCATGGACTTCCTAACCATAGATTTTTTAAGAAACTAAACTGCATTTTAAATCAAGTTTTCAAGCAAGACATGGTAAACTTAAAACACTAAATTACAATATCTATCTGCCATTAATATGTAGAATCATTATTGTGTAGGTTGGTTACACAACTATTATATTCATGTCTGATCAAGGATTCAACCGGATACCGAATTGGTAAAGCTATTCCTATCGTTACTATTTTTCTTTTGTAAAATAGGCTACGATTTGTAATTCATTGCTGTTATTTTTTATTTGATTTAAAGATTTGGTAGGCTACGATTTTATTAATCATGCATTATATAATTTCTTAGGAATTACATTGGCTTTATAATGATGAATGACGAATTATTGCGGAGAAGATTTATTTGTAAGCGAGCTAGATTACACAGAACATCCATTCTAAAGGCTAAACAAAATAAGCGTATCAAGTTTTCTTCTTATGAGGTACATCCATCTGCAACAAGGAAAATGCCATACCTCAAGTTCCACTAAACACAACATATCCAAATATTTTTCGAGCCACTCCCATTCATCATACAACATCGTGCCATAATGGGTAAGTATGAAAGACTTTTGGTCCATGCAAGATATTTTCAAAAATATGTTTTGTTATTAATTGTTGTAAACTTGGTCAAGAATACTAATGGCATACGTATGGAGGAAAAACAAAACTTTGGTAAGCGTGGAAGATGACGTCCTAAAACATTACCTGGCGTTCCAAATCTGACATACAACATTACAAACAACATACCAGACACAATACTCACTGAGGAACTTAATCCTATGTTAGTTTTATCTTAACTGTTCCATCTTCTATATTTTAACTTAATGTTTGTGAATATATCATTCCCAAATATTGTTATGTTGCACTTCTTGATATAATATCTAATGTCATGTCGTAAGTCTGATTTTGTGCCTAACTTTATCAAGCGTGGAAGAGGTCATCCAAAGAAATCTACATCGGTCATAACCCATATCAATGTTTCTAACATTTCGGGAGTTATTCCAACGTGAGTCCTAATATTACTCTGTTCATCTTATTTCATTGGATGATCTTTAAAAAAATATCTAACAAACATTTATTCGGCAAATGTTTATTTTCCAGTAGCACAAACATTGGGTTAACTTCACCGTGCATAATTGTCCTTAATTCACTATTGCCGACAAAAATCGTTGCTGCAAATCCATAACCCACAATTCCAATTTTTGCACCTACACCTAACTTGGATTTGGATAGTGAAAATGATGATGGTTCTGACTACGATCCATTCTTAGGTTTGTGTAACAATGTTTCCGTGTTTTTTAATTAGACCTAATCAGTAGATTCATGTCTAATGTAGTACTGTTGATATGTTTTTAATATCACAGCACACGAATCTGATGACGGTTCAAGCATGGATGAATCATATACTTGCCCACCATTTTTAACAGCAAATCAAACCAGCGGAAACAATTAGGGTAATCATAAATATTATTAGTTGAATACCCCACAAATACATGATTGTATCATAGTTATCCTATGCATGCTTATAAATTTCTTTGGTCCATATTATCTTAGTCAACTTACTATAGGCATTGATCTTTTTGTACCAGATTATTATGATTTGGGAGATGATATGATTGAATGTAGATATTCTAAGGCCATGATGTGGTATCAAGAAAGGATGGACAAACATAGGCATGCTGCAAGTCCAAAATACTATTTATGTTGTGGTAATGGTAAAGTTGAACTACCCATGTTGAAACATCCACCTGAAGTTTTTATCACATCTCCTACGTGATCACAATGCCAAAGACAGTAAAAACTTCTAATCACAACTAAGAACATACAACATGATATTTGCATTCACTTCATCGAGAGCTAAGTTTGACAATAGATTTAATAATGGTTGTGGTCCTCCTACTTTACAAGTTCAAGGTCAATCTTGCCACCGCATTGGTAGTTTATTGCCACCAGAAGGTCAACCACCCAAATTTGCTCAACTTTACATATATGATACAAAAAATGAAATCAGTAACCGAATGGATGGTCTAAGATATTATTATTATACTTTACTGTATTTATATACTTTAAAATACAAACCATACCACACTTTTTAATATCTCTATGTTCACCTATTTTTCTGGTTTTGCATAGCAACAAAAACAACATTTTCCAGAAGTTATTCAAAGGTTGTCAGATATGTTGTACACACATAACACACATGCAAAAAGTTTCTTGATGGTTAGACAATGGATAAATCAAAACAATCTCCATAATCTCAAGCTCATGTTAATTTCATCTAGATCTACCGACAGAATATTGTACAATCAACCTACTGTTTCTGAGGTGGGAGCTTTAATTGTTGGAGACATTGACACGGGCGAAGAAAGAGATATTATAATGCAAGCCAACAGGGGACAAATACAAATAGTTGATGAATTTCATCCTGCCTATTTAACATTCTAATATCCATTGATATTCCCTTATGGAGAAGATGGTTATAGACCTTACATTGCCCATCGAGATCTTTACGTTTTTTATGATAACCAAAGGAATCGACTTACAATAGGCAAATGGCTAGCATCTAGAATCCAAACAAGATCCGATGAGGCAAAGACATTGTTATCATCTAGGAGACCGTTCCAACAATTTTTGGTGGATGGTTACACAATGCTCGAAGGGGAGAGATTGAATTGTCTTAGGAAAAACCAAAGCAAACTAAGAGTGTCAAAGTTTACAAGTTTGAATGAAGAGTGAGATCAAATGCAAGGATCGAGCACATGAAAGAGAGTTATATTTCCTTCGCCGTTTGTGGGAAATAGGAGATTTATGGATCAACTCTACTATGATGGCATGGCAATTTGTAGTAAGGTGGGTTTTTCGGGCCTATTTATAACATTCACCTGTAACCCAAATTGGTATGAGATTCAGAGAGTACTTGGTCCTTTAAATTTGAAGCCACAAGATAGATCGGATATCATTGATAGAATATTTAAGATGAAGTTTGATAGCCTTCTAGCAGACGTGACAAAGAAGGGGACCTTAGGCAAAGTTTTTGCATGTAAGTATTGAATTTCGACTTTACTAATAATCATATTTTTAATACTTGCAGCAGAATATATTAACATGTACCAAGAACATTGTCATGTTTTAATTATTATTTAACAATATTTCTTATTTTCAGATATGTACACAATTGAGTTTCAAAAGAGAGGGCTACCACATGCACACATTCTTATATTCTTACATCCATCCAATAAATATCCAGGACCAGAAGATATCGATAAAATCATATCAGCTGAAGTACCCGGTCCGGTGAAACAACCAAGATTGTACAATCTGGTTAAAAGCCACATGGTTCATGGACCTTGCGGATTAGCAAATCAAAGTGCTCATGTATGAAGGATGGTAGGTGCTCATATTACTATCCTAAGAAATTCCAAGATGTGACAATTGTTGATCAAGATGGATACCCAATTTATAGGAGGAGAGATCTAGGTAATACACTTGAAAGGAATGGACTCACACTTCATAGTGGTCATGTTGTCCCCCACAATCCAAATTTGTTGATGAAATATGAGACACACATAAATATGGAGTGGTGCAATCAAAGTACTTTAATAAAATATCTTTGCAAATACACCAACAAGGGCTCTGATAGGATTTCAGCAGTGATTGTTCCAAATAGCTCTCATACATATGCGAATATTGACGAAATCAAACAATACTTAGATTGTCGATATGTATCCCCAAGCAAAGCTTGTTGGAAAATATTCTCTTAATCAATTCAAGGTCAAAAACCAGCAGTTGAAAGGTTTTTTTTTCACATGGAAGGAGAGAATTCAATTTACTATAAATATTATGAGCAAATTGGAAATGTCCTTCTGAAACCAAGTGTAACATAATTAATGTTTACAGCTTGGTTTGACCAATAGTGAATATGAAGAAGCAAAACAAGTAACATATGGTCAATTTGTGTCCAACTTTGTTTATGATCGACGGAAGATGTGTTGGAGGCCACAGAAAAGAGGTTACACAATTGGTAGACTAATTTGGGTCCCGCCAACAACCGGTGAATTGTACTATTTTAGGATGTTTTGACTGTAAAGAAAGGGTCAACTTGCTATGATGATTTAAAGACAATTGATGGGTTCAAACACAAGACATTTAGAGATGCATGTTTTGCTATGGGTTTCCTCCAAGATGACAAAAAGTACGTTGAGGCAATAAAAAGGCATACAATTGGGGTTCTGGTGTTTTTTTTTTGCAGAAACTTTTTTTTTGCAATGTTGTTATCAGCTTCAATGAATCAACCTAACCATGTTTGGCTTAAGACTTGGAAATACTTACCAGATGGCATTCTTTATGAACAAAGAAGATTGTCTCAAAATCTAGGTTATACATTTTTATACTATGTCTATCCTTGTATGCATTCATATTTAATCTTTGTATGTATCCTTTATGTATGAGACCCTTTTGAATTTATTACGTGTAGACTTAAACTTGTCTGATGAAGATATCCAACAACTGACGTTGATGGAAATTTTGAAGCAACTTCAAAACAAATAGAAGAAGTTTGAAAGAATTTAAACCAATACAATATCCATCAAATTATGTCATTGACTTTCTTGGGAACATATTGATATATGATGAACGACAATATGATATTTCTACCCAGGAACAAATTTACCAAAATCTGTTTCAATCCTTAACAGGTATTGATAATTCATTATAGTTAAATTCAATTCGTTTAGTTTACCAAATCCAATTCTCATGCTTTACATGAATTGGTTTTTAATTTTCTAATTATGTTTGTGCATAGATCTATTGCATACACATTACTATGCATTATGCTAAATTATGTTGAAATTATGTTATTTCTTATTGTAGGAGAACAACTTAGCATTTTCAATGAAATCATGCTTGCCGTCACAACACAAAGAGATGGAGTTTTTTTTATTTGGTTATAGCAGCACCGGGAAAACATTCATGTGGAACACCCTTTCTTCCGCTCTTCGTTCCAAAGAAGATATTGTATTGAATGTAGCATCAAGCGGAATAGCAAGTTTGTTACCTGGAGGGAGAATCACACATTCGAAATTTAAAATTCCAGTACCATGTCTAGAATCATTTACATGTAACATTGAGAAAAAATCAGATTTAGCCAATTTGTTGAAAGTTACAAAACTCATTATATGGGATGAAGCACCAATGGCAAATAAATATTGTTTTGAAGCTCTTGACAAGTCATTGAAGGATATAATGAGTGATGATAGTGGTGAATGTAACCAAATTTTTGGAGGTAAAGTTGTCATTTTTGGAGGAGATTTTAGACATATTCTAACTATTGTACCAAGAGGAACCAGATCTAATATTATTCATTCTACAATTAATGCATCATATATTTGGGACCATTGCAAATTCCTAACTCTAACAAAAAATATGCGATTACAAAGTGGTTCAAATATAGTAAGCTTTGAAGAAATACGACTATTCTCAGAATGGATTTTAAAAGTTAGTGATGGGAAGATATCTGAACCCAATGATGGATATGCTGAGATACTTATTCCAGAAGAGTTACTTATTAGAGATTATGACAACCCACTTGAAGCTATTGTTACAAGTACTTATCCAAATCTCCTTCAAAACTACACAAATTCAGATTTTCTTCAATGTAGAGCTATTCTTGCATCAACTATTGAAATAGTTGATGATATTAACGACTACATAACAGATTTGCTTCCAGGTAAATTTTAATTCCCCTTCATCAAATATGCAAAGTTCCTTTATTTATATATGACATGTAAAATATTGAATATATATTTATCAATAGTTTTTTGCATAGCAATAGCTCCAACACTGTGCATATTTTTTTCTTTAAGTATTTCTGTGTTATTTGTAATAAGTGTTTAAAAAGTGTTGGTTTTGTTTTGAGCTGTTGGTTTTGTTTCAATCCAGTTAATACATGCTTTAATTATATATGTGTTGTAATTTTTTTGTGCTATTTTACTTCCAAAATTACATAGTTTTGTTTCAATTTAAGTAATAATGCATGCATACATTTATTACATGCGTATGATGCATGTTGTTACTTATTGTAAACAACATGCTGTGAGCCTGTGACCACGTTAGTTATTTAGGATCACTACTATGGAAAACCCATTTAACAACGGTTGCAAAAGATATATAATGACGCAAGCGCAGGCGTTGTTATGCATAGTGTCGTTGTATATATGATACTTACAATCACGGCCCAGAAAGCATTGTAATAAATTGGAAAACGCGCTACCTATAATGATGGTTATTTTAAATATCCGTTGTTGTATGTCTTTTAATAAAATAAAAAAATGCAGCATTAGAACTACCTATAATGATGGCTATTTTAAAGAACTGTTGTTGTATACTACCTATAATGATGGTTATTTTAAATACTCGTTGTTGTATGTCTTTTAATAAAATAAAAAAAATTGCAGCATTAGAACAAGAACAACTGCAAGAACAAGAACAACTGCAAGAACAACAAGAACATCAAGAACAACAATTAGAATAACAACAACAACAACAACAACAACAATAACAACAAGAAGAAGAAGAAGAAGAAGAAGAAGAAGAAGAAGAAGAAGAAGAAGAAGAAGAAGAACAAGAACAAGAACAAGAACAACAACAACAACAACAACAACAATAATAACAATAATAACAACAAGAACAACATTAATAAAAAAGAACAACAAGAACAACAATAATAAAAAAGAATAACAAGAACAACAATAATTAAAAAAGAACACCAACATCTAACATTGCTAACTCGAGTTCTGAAATTTAGTTTAGTGGAGAAATAAAGTATCATAAATGAAAGATGATGTTTGGAGGTAGAAGATGTAGTTCATCTAAGTTTTAGGTTTCACGAGGATCACTAATAATAGTGTCTTGGCCGTTGATAATCACTAAATGGACGGTCAAAATTTGTTTAAGGATAGTTGTCATACCCCAAATTTTACCCTCAGATTCTGATCGTTTGCATATCATCATGAGTCGGTCTCTTTTTTTTTTTTGCTAATCATCAATCATGCGCTTTTTGTCGAATTTATCATCCCATATCATGCTTGATTTCATTTATTTCATTTTTTATTTTTAGTTAAATATTTATCTTAAATTATTTAGAATTAATTTAGTTAATTTTAACATTTTAGCTTAGTTTATATTTTAATTAAGTTTTAATTTTAATTTAGTTTACTTTTGATTTTGGTCTAAAATTTATTTTAACTAGTTTAAATTTTATTTATTTTAGTTTAATTTTAATTTTAACTTTTTATTTTCTTTTGTTAAAAAAAATCATTTAAAAAATATTTATAGAGTCCAATTTCTTTAATTTAGTAAATTTTAGTCTAAATGTTATTAGTTTAAATTCTTTTAATTTAACTTAATCTTACTTTCATTTTAATTTTAATTATAATTACAGTTTTATTTTTCCTTTTTAATTGTTAAAAAACTTTAAGTCCAAAATCCAAAATTATGTACAAGCCTCCCCTCAATGCTACATCACAAACCGTACAAACACCCTGCATTCTACAAAATGCCAATAAAACAACCTGCAAATAGATTACACCAAAATGGAACTTTTGCCACGTGCTACTTCACCACACCATACCACAAGCATTCCTCCAGAAAACTCTGCCACAAGACTTGTGCAGGACCAAAAGTATCACAAACAAAATCTGCCAAAGCTGCTTGCCTCCTTGCACAAAAATGAGCCTGAGTGATCTGTATCATTTGGCTCAACACAACACAATGCCAAAACCATGCCAAGGCTCGTGCAAAACCTCCCTGCTATCCAAACCTCTGCAGAACCTGCAAATGAAAACGACTCCACACCACCAGAGATTCAGACGAAAATGACACAACTTCAGATGGGAACAAAAATTCAAATTTGAATTCACAAATTTGTGAGATAAAAGAAGAGAACTGGGAAACCAATTGGAGCAGCTGACCATCACAAACACTTTAAAACCATCCTATAAATCAGCTTCAGCATACAACAAAGAACCACCTCCTTCAACGACCCGCTTGCCTGATACCCACACCGACCACCACCCTCATTCACTTTCGATTAATCCATCCACCATATTCCAATCAACACAAAAAAAAACCTTACCCAAAACAGAGAATTTCTGGACCAGGAGCAGACGAGAAAGAAGGAGAGATCGGAGATTAAAACAAAATCGAGAAAACTTTTTGTCTGTGCCATTGTTGTCGGATTAAGGTACCTCCTTTTGTCTCCATTTCTGATCCTTCACACTTTTAATGATGGCGTGTTTGTTGTTCATGAGAGATCGCGATTGAAAAGACGACTGTGAAGTTGGTTTATGAAACCAAAACTGGACCTTGAGTGAGCGATGAGAGCGAAGATGGTCGCGCGAGAGAGATAGAGTGATGATGGCGATTGAGAGAGTGACAATGGCGAGTGATTAGCGAACCGCTTTTTGTTCCTTCCTTTACATTGTAGTCGTGTTTATGCTTTTAACAGGGTAGCGATCGTGTTTACAGCCGTTTCAGTTTTTTTTTCTTTTAGGGTATTTTATCCAATGGAGATTCATTCCAACCCGGGTCATGGGTACCGAACCGACCCATGTGCTGATCCGCCTTCCCTTTCTTATACTTCATGGGCCTCATTAGCCCGGGTACTAATTGCCCGCCCTTTTTTCTTAATCAGTTTTTCTTAGTTTTTAATTCATTTAGTTTTGTAGATTTTTATGTAATTAGTTGTTTTAGATTATTAGATACCAATTTACTTAGTTTTGTTGGAATTTTCCTTAATTAAAATTTTCAAGTAGAATTTAATTTAAATAGTTTAATTAGTTAATTATTTTAGAATTAGTTAATTAGTTCTTAACTAGACCCTAGTTAATAGATTATTTTGCAATTAGATTTTAATTTAGAATTTAGTTTAGTTTTTGGTTTTAATTAGATTTTACTTTTTTATTTTTTTTATTTACTTTATTTAGTTTGTAATTTAATCTTAACAATCCTCATTTTCATCTTAGTTAATCTCTGGTTTTCAATTTTAAATTTAATTCTTAGTATATATGTTGTATATATTACTGTGTAATGCCCCGTATTATCTAAATGCTCAATTGGATATCTGATGAGGTCAGATGAGTATCTATGTGCTCTGTCTTTGATTAATTGGATTTATGGAATCCTCTAAGTGCTCTAAGTATGGTTAAGTGGGATCAATAGAGCAACTGGTGAACTCCAAAGAGATTAATTATTTTATGAAAGAGACAGATTAATTATTTTAACTCGAGAAAGGATTTTAAGGTAACTCTAATAATTGATCAATTGGTTGAGGCGACAAAATATCAATTGGAGATATTTTACCCTGTTGGATTATATTGTAAAATAAGTTATATATATATATATATATATTTGTTAGTAAGAGAAAGAAGAAAAAAAAGTTGGAAAAAGAAGAAGAAAAGGAGAAAGAAGAAAAGGAAGAGAAGAAGAAGAGAAACAAGAGGAAAATGGGAAAGAGGGAAGAAAACTTGGATCATTGTTCATCATCTTCTTCAACCTCCTCTTCGATTACCAGGTGGGTTCTAGTTAGACACTCTAAGTTCTAGAATTAAGGATTTAGAACTTAGGTTAGATTTGAGAGAAAATGATTAAACGGATAAATCAATGAAATCTAACGGATGAAATGCGATATAAATTGTGTAGTGTAGTCGTATTATGCATGTGATCATTTGATAATACTTGCTTTGATGTTTGGGAATGATCTGGTATGGAAAGGATGGGTTTTTGAAGCTCATGGAACCCTAAACACGCAGCTGGGAATTCTGAGTTTCGCATGGTTCGCCTAGCGAACCTGACGAAGGGGAAAGCGAATGGTTGGTCGAGGGTTCGTCTAGAGAACCCCAAAGCGAAGGGAAGGTGAATGTTTGCCCAGAGTTTGCAAAGTGAATTTTTTGCCCTTTTTCTTCTGCCATGGTTCGCTGGGGGTTCGCATTGCGAACATGAAAGCGAATGTGACAGATTTCCCATTTTGTTTCCTTCATAACTTTTGATCCGTAACTCGGATTGAGACACGGTCTGAAGCGTTGGAAATCTACTTCAATGCTCTTTGGGATGATGAGGTAGAAACATGGATATATGCTATGGATTGATAAGATAAATATGGAAATGTAATGTATGTAATTTTGTTTCCACCAAAACTCAAGGATCGGGAATCCGATTGATACGAGTCCAAAGCCTTTGGAAAGATAATCCAACAAGGTAGTGAATGTTAATGTTAGACCATGATTTAACCAAGGATGCTTGGTAGAAGATAGTAGTGGCTTGTATGCCTTAAAATGTGTGTGAACTACTATGTGAAAATAATGTTTATATGACATGTTGAAAATTCATATCTTTTGGATTATAAGTTCGTTCGAGGCATAGTAATAGCCGATGCAAAGCTGTGAAAATATCATACGGGATAAGAGTGAGAAATATTGTTTTCGATACCAGATTAAATAAATCGGAGGGAACCTAAGGGTGATATAACTTATGATTGAATCATTATATGTGATTCTATTATACAATTGTAATATGCTTTGTATAACTTATGATTGAATTATTATATGTAATTCTAAAATGCAATTGTAATAGGCCTTGTCTAATATTGTTGTTAAACATGATCGAGAGAGAGAAAGTGCATGTTAAAATATGGAATAGAAAGAGTGAGGAAACTTTACCCCATAACAATATGATAGTGGAACCTAGTAATGGCTAGGAATTAATAGAAACTCTAGATGGCGATGCTCGTGCATTTGATGTAGGAAGGTGCATCCTTGACGAGTAATGGCCTAGAGTAGACAACCTAGATGAAGATGCTCGTGCGTTCGATGTAGAAAGGTACATCCGTGACTAGTAATGGTCTAGGTGAGAGTGAAACACTAGTATGGAACACGTGTAATTATTATGTTTATTTGAGAAAGGCAAAAGAGGCCTAAAGGCTAATGTGGCCTAGAATTATTGAATACAATTATGGTTGTATGTGAAATCACAAAATCGTAACCATTTCCCCATTTTGAGCCGTTTCATGAGTAACGAGCTCCTCTGGAATGAATGCACGATTTCTTGGCAGGTTTGATTCCCAATGTTATAGTACGAATGAAGCCTACGGGTAAAGAGACTTGTGATGGTGTACGGGCCGTGTGAAGTGACGAATTAAGGTGATAACATGTCCCTTAGTTCCGAATCCATCTCGTATGCCAATAAATCTACTAGGATCCATGACTAGTTCCGACTTCTAGACGTAGAAGAGGACCGGGAAAAGGGGATGCCTTGATAGGGTTGACGATAGTGATAACTTTTGAGTTAACAGACTCAATAACGTGTTTCCATATAGTGTGAGATTATGAGATTGTGAGATTGAGAACTGAAGGTCATTTTCCTCCCCCTTGACTTGAGTTAGGATTGGCTAGAACCTTGTAAAGCCGAGAGAATCCATAAGATAGGGAACTCACTGAGATTTAATATCTCACTCCATTATTGTTGATTATCTTCAGGAAGCAATTGCATATATGATTTACAAGTGGAGCTATGCTTGGATGTTTCAAGAGAAGCTTAGTTGAGCTTATTCCGCTATGTATCATTCATGTATAATGAGGAATATTGTACCTTATTCTTAGATTTTATTATTTTGGATAGTTTCCATGTCTTGTGCCATATGTTGTATTTATGTTTCAGAAATGGACAAGTATGTGAATTATGCCATTAGGCACTTGTGATGGTGTCAGTACCAAATAAAAACACTTGTATGGTATTATTCTAGATATATATTATACAAGGCGTTACTTGCTGTTTACTTTACTCCTTCACTGGAGGTTCTCCTCGTTATTCTTATGTTCATATCATTATCTTATTATACTATTCATACTATTATATTCATATCTTGCTCATACCTTATTCCAAAGGAAATGACCGTTCCCGTTGACTGTCACATCATTTAGGATAGCCTTGCCCCTCGTAGGTGTCTTGCTGTCAGACCCTACTTTCTCGCACGATCGAGACTGGCCTTCCCCATTTTAACCTAGCCTTAGGTTTGGAGTCGCCGCACTCCACGTAGGTGTCTTGCTGTCAGGCCCTACTTTCCCTTGGAACCTTGACCACAGTCAAGAGTTCCTCATCCCCATTGAGGGGAACTACGGTCGCTCTGATTTCTCAAGCTCATCTTGAGAATACGTAGGCATATTGCGAGATCCTAGCGAGCTAACTTTTTATTTTTCTATCTTTTTTCTTTTTCCACCTTTTTCCTTTACATCCAATGCCTTCTTGGATTCCACATTTTTCTTTTCATACCTTTTCTTCTTACCCTGTTTACCCCGTAGTGAGGGGAACTACGAATGCTCTGATTCCATTCCCGTCAGGATACGTAGGCACGAGATGTGATGTCTTGGCGAGCATACTTAGTGTATATACCCCTAGGTCTTCCTTTACCTTAGCACATTTCCCTTCGCAAGCAAACTATAACATAACACAAATACTAACAAGAGGTTCCTGTAGAGTACTACAGATACTTAGGATGTTAACACCTTCCCTAGGTATAACCAACCCCCGAACCTTAGATCTCTTAGCTGTGTTCCTACATAGCGCACTTAGGGTTTTACGGTCTTTACCCTTTCCTTTGGATAAATCAAAGCTCGGTGGTGAATTTCAAAGATTTGTGATTCAAGTTGATTAATAGGTTGATATCTGATTCTCACCGCAACAGAAATGGCGACTTCACTGGGGACTCTCCCTAAAAGGGTTAAGCCCACCTTGTTTGTCTTTGTGTTATTTTACATGTTTGCTTGCTTGTATACTTGTATATTTTGTATATCTGTATATACTTGTTGTGCTTGGTTTTTCTGTATGCAAGGTTGTTACCTTGAGTGGTGAGGATATGTCCTGTACCCGGACTTGAGAGTACATTTATGATAGGACGGTGGTATATTCAAGGAGACTTTGAGGGAGTCGATTCCCGAAAAAGTTGACTTGAGACACCATCACTCAGTTGAGGCCCTCTTGAGAGTCTAGTCATGTTGAACGAGTCTATTCGTGAAAACGTTCTACTCTCGACCTAGGTGCCCTTGATATTGAGAACCGTAGTTACCTCTAACCCCACTTGGCCTGTTAGGATGTAGTGCGAGGACTATGAGGGAGTTTATTCCCGAATTGGTTGTTACGCGATACTATACTCAGACGAGACTCTCTTGAGAATATTATTGACTACCGAGTCATTCGGGAAATCGATAATATCCGAAAGATGGGTTGTTGACTCTGGGAACTTCTTAGAACCCTATTTTAAGGATACAAAAACCCTAGTACACACCCTGTGGTTGGTTCTTCACCCAGACTCCATGTTGTGATCTCGAACTCTTGATCTTATTGCTTGTGTTTTGCATCCTGTTTGCATTGCATTGCATATCATTTGCATCTTTGCATGTTTCATTGCATGCGTTTGTTTGTCCAGTGGTTCATTTCCAGCTGTCTCTATCTTCCAGTGTCACCTGTGAGTCGTCAAGCTGATTCCTCGACACCGATACCAGACTAGAGCTAACTACAGACGAAGAATGTCAGAGCAAGAGGTACACAATGCTGAGATCCGAATGGAGATCGATGACCTCAAATCAAGTATGACTAAACTAACTGAGATGCTTCAAGTCTTGATTGCTAGAGGAGAGCCACCCCAAAGGATAGTCATCCAGGAAGTTTCAAGTACTGATCCTCCACCTATTCAGACGCCACCTTCAACTTGGCTAGAGTTTGGTTTGCTACACAACTACTCTCCACCGATTGCATCTACTGCTATGGTTGGTCAGAATGTTATGCCAGTATTTCAAGCTCCTATTTTCGTCGAGCCCAGACCTGTGGTACATGCCATTCCACAGACTATTCGAGCTCCCTTTGAGAATCCCCTTTATGAGTACAATGCTGCCAGTGCTCTGGGTGAAGATTGTGAAGACTTTGTTGAACCTGGAGTTGTCCGAGAACAGTTTCAGTTCATAGATAAGAGACTCAAAGCTGTTAAGGGTACTGACACTTTCAATATGTATACAGAAAATATGTGCTTAGTGTCTGACCTCGTTATGCCTGCCAAGTTCAAAACTCCAGAGTTTGTGAAGTACAAGGGTCATTCTTGTCCAAGGGCTCATTTGGTCATGTATCTTCGCAAGATGGCTGCTTATACCAAAAATCAGAAACTGCTTATCCACTGTTTTCAGGATAACTTGAGTGGAGCCTCACTCAAATGGTATATGAATCTCGAGCAAAACTCCATTCACTGCTTCCAAGATCTTGTAAATGCCTTCATGAAGCAGTATAAGTATAACCTTGACATGGCTCCTGATCGCCACCAGCTGCAAAACATGACTCAGCATGAGAAGGAATCTTTTAAGGAGTATGCTCAGCGCTGGAGAGAGTTGGCTTCCCAAGTTGAACCTCCTTTGGCCGAGAAGGAATTAACTGGAATGTTCATGGATACCCTGTCCTCGTTCTATTGGGAGAATATTATTGGAAGTGTTTCCTCCAATTTCACTGATTTGGTTACTATTAGCCAGAGGCTCGAGGAAGGGCTCAAGAATGGAAAAGTGTCCAAGGCTGCTGAATCTTCCAATGTTACGAAGAAATCTTATGGAAATTTCCAAAAGAAAAGGGTAGATCAGACTAATGCTATCATGGTTGAAACAAGAAGGCCTCGTCCCCAACCTCAGTATACTATTCACCCTGTCGTTGCTGCTATTACTCCCGTGGTTACTGCTCCACGACCATCTCAAGCTCCTCAACGTCCAGCTGTTGGATAGAATTAGTACCGTAATATGAATCAATTTGATCATATTCCAATGAAGTACACTGAACTGTATCCTGGTCTAGTTGAGCAAGGTTTGATTACCACAAGGACTTTACCCCTTCCAAATCCTCTTCCAGCTGGATTCAGATCTGATCTCCAATGTGCCTTCCATGAAGGTACCGCAAGCCACGACTTAGAAAATTGCTATGCATTAAAGGCTAGAGTGCGTGATTTGATTAATACTGGAATTCTTAACTTTCCTGACAATCCCAATGTCCAGAACAACCCTCTTCCAGGGCACGCAAAGTGAAGCTTCAGTCGACTTCAGCAGATTATCCTCCTAAAAGTCAGTGTTTCAGACAAGACAGCTCATCCTTGTGTTGATTATTCACTAGGCCTTTGTTTCTTATTGTTTGCATTTTCTTTATTTTGTAATAGCTGTTTGCTTTCAACTATGTTTGTACTTTTACAATTAATGAAATGAGCATTGCAACTTTTTGATTCAATTCCTTTGTGTTTGCTATTTACATCTCTATGCTTTCTTTTTCAATAAATACTTTATCCCTTTTCCACTTTCTTTTGATTGTGCAAAGATTGGAGGGAGGATGATGAAAACTTTATACCCAAATTGCTGTTAGTATGCTTTCAAATCCAGACTTTGCTGACGATGTAAGGCATTGTTTCGACTCCTAAACACTAAAGAAATAAGGTAGTTAACCCCTCATCAACCCCTTTGAGCCTTGATGTAACACCCTAAATTTCGTAAGAATATTTATTTAATTTATTTAAATATTATATTCGTGAATTTTGGTGAATTTTGGTGATTCGGGTTGATGTCGGTAATTTTGTGAAGTTTTGGTTATTTAATTAAATAATAGTATATATTATGAGATATAATGTATTATTATTAAAGGAATTGAGGGCAAGACGGACTTTTGATGAGGATTAGTGAGGGCATTATGGAGAAAGCCCAATTTTGAGGCCCAAGGGTTAGAGTGGATATAAAAAGGAGGATTTTGAGAATATGGTTCTTTTTGGTTAGAACGTGAAAAGAAGGAAAGAAGGAGAGCTCTAAGGAAAAAGGGAAAAGACGAGGATTTCGTGAAGGTTTCCAAAGGCTCAAGAGAGAACACTTCGGATCGACAATCTAAGGTATAGGGAGTAATTACCTTCATTATTTTCAATATAGGATTCGATGTAATTGAAATGGATGTTTCGTGTTTGAGGGTCTGTGGGGTTTTGTGATGAATTGATGATTTTGAGGGTATTTTGTGAATCGATTATTAAGGGTTGAATTTAATCGGATGAAATAGACCTTGGGGCTGATTCCCTGTCGACGTTGTGTTGACCTTGTGGAAAAGAGGATTGTAAGGGCCGTAAGGGAAATTGGGGTTTTGTGAAGGTTTAGGGACTATAAGGTTCCCGCAGTGTCCTGAATCGACCTAATAGATGTAGGTTTTATGCCGATGATTTCCGTGATGCATTAGGACTATTGTAGGGATGTTTTTGGGTCATTTAGGGCTGTAATCGCAGGTACCTTTGAGGATGGGGAGCTACTGATGCATAGCAGCGATTTGCTGTAATCGCAGGTTCGCTAAGCTAACCATTGCTTCGCTAAGCAAATGTTCGCAAAGGCTCGCAAAGCAAGCAGCGCAGCGAAGGCGCAATAACATGGGTGTGGGTACTAAGATGATTCTGGAGTAGAAGTGGGGATTCGCTGGAAGTCTCGCTAAGCGAATGAATCAGCGAGTGGCTTCGCACATCGAATAAACCAGCGAGTACGACAGATGGTGGTTTCTGGTGTCTTGGTGTGGTGTCTGTGGGATTTGCTGGCCGCTTCGCTAAGCGGAGGTTGTAGCGAACAGGTTCACCTAGTGAATCCTGGAGCAAACGTCTGTTGTTCGCAAAATTTCGTTTTTGTTGCCGTGCTATTATGGTGTTTGATGTTGTGATATTTATGATGAGTTACCATGATGTTCTTGATGATATTGAGGTGCTGATTTGTGATGTTTTGATGAATATATGATGACATGATTTATATGAGAATTGATGAATGATGACGATATGATATGACTGATGAATTGTGAGAGAATTATATATGTGATGTTTCGTGATTAAATGATGATATGATGTTATTGATGATTTTACATGATTATCTTGATGCGTGTATTGATGATTTGACGATGATGATTCATGATGTTTTTGATGAATACATGATGATATAATTAACATGAGGTTTTGATGAATGGCGATGTATATGATGGCTTTTGTTGATGAATGAAGATGCACATAATGATGTTTATTTGACGATGGTGATTATTGACGTTGTGCATCATGCATTCATATGCATACTCTGTGATGAAGCTTCATTCCTATTGTGCGGATATGAGGTGATTTTGACGTGCTCCGGTTCCAATGCGGAATCGATCCTCTTGACGGGGATCTTTGGAGGGGTGATGCCTAGTGTCCATCGATTTTGACGATTGGTAACACATGTATGAGTTTTGTTGTGCATTTACATTTAATTGGCATTGTTGTATTTTATGATGTTGGTTGTGATTTTGATGTTTCCTTGTGATGACCCTGAAGATGTTGTATATGAAGATAATTCCATTTTATGTATATCTTGTTTTATATTGATTATTATGAATTGTGATTACTCATCCTGCCTGTTTGAATGTTGCCTCCACGTGGGTAACGTGCAGGTGATCTGGCTTAGATGTGGATGCCCTCGAGGACTTTTAAGGTTATTGCTTTTGGTCGATGAAGAGGGTCTTGCTCTGATAGTGTAACTTCGGGTTGGGTCGTCGAGTCGAATCATGTGATTTATTTGCCGTTATTTGATGTTATGGTTTATTATAAAACCTTTTTGATTATTTGTGGTTATTGTGGTTCTGCTGCTACTTCTGAGGGCCTTTTGTTGAAAACCTTTTATTTGAAAATTTTGAGTTCCGCTGCCATGTGAAGGCTTTTTGTGAAACTTTGAGGAGAACCCTTTGTTTACAGGACAAGTGTATTATTTTGATTTTAAATGAGAAATGTGCACCTTTTGAGGTGATTTTGATGCTTTACTTTGATAATTTGAGTTGTTTCTGCTGCAACATTATTGGGGGTAGAAAAGGGTGTCACATTAGTGGTATCAGAGCAGGTCGATCCATCCGGCCAGGTTGTCTAATGTTGTTTGTTTCCCTAGTGTGCGACATGTGCGTAAAAACACAGTCGATGCTTGTTTTGTTTTCCATTTGCAGGTTGGGAATGAAACAAGTGGGGGAGAAGATGGTGCTTCTCTAAGGTGTTTCGAGTGTGGAACGTTGGCTAAGTGTGGTGTTGGACGCTGCGATAGTTAGTGGAGATAGTTTATACTGCCTCATGATATCGGCTGTTATTGACAAATTGAGGAACTAATCACCCTTAATCTCTTGTTGATAATAGACGGGATCATGTTGGATGGGATAGACGTGTCTTGTGAGCTTGAGTAGTGCGCGCAGTGAATTATCCGGGGTCAAGTCGGGTGCTTACAAATTGTTTTGATGAGTCGATAGAAACTAATAGGTTTGAAGATGAGGCGAATTCGAGTTTCTTGTCTGACGGTCAAGTTGGGATATCTTGAGGAGAACGATCAGGTATTGTTGATGTTTGTTGTTTGAGGGATGGAGGACAGTGTGACGACTAGTGATATGCCGGTGGTGTGTAATTCTTGACGATCACTTGAATCTAATTTCGACGAAGGTGAAGAGTTATTTGTTCTGTGAAGCAAATAGGTGAGTCTGTGAAAAATGGTGCAAAGGTGTTATGATGTCGGATTATTGGAAGGCATAAAGGATACGGTGGGGCGTGATCCACCTATGACGTGTGACTATGTGGAGATGTTCCCATGAGATATCATTGATTTACCACTGTTGTGTGGAGTGTAACTTGCTATCGACCTGGTACTCGATGCAAGCTCGATGTCGGTGTTTGCATACAGAGTATATGTTTCTCAATAAGTGAATTGAAGGAAATGCTGGAAGAATTGCTTGAGAGAAAGTTGTTCGACCGAGTGTTTCCCTGTGAGGTGCCCCTGTGATGTCGGTAAAGAAGAAATATGGTATTATGAGATTGTGTGTGGATTTTAGACAGTTGAATAAAGTGACGATCTAGAATAAGTGTCTGCTTCCGAGGATTGAGGATTTGATGGATCAGTTAGTAGATGCCTATGTGTTTACCAAGATTGAATTGAGGTCTGGTTACCATCAGATTCGTGTTAAGTCTAATGGTGCTCCGAAGACGGCCTTCGGGACGAGGTATGGTGACTATGAGTATACTGTGATGTCATTTGGTGTGTCTAATGCACCTGGTATTCATGGAGTATATGAATCGGAATTTTCTAGAGTGTTTGGATAAGTTTGTAGTGGGTTTTATTGACGATCTTTTGATAGACTCTAAATCTGAAGAAGAGCATGTTGAGCATTTGAGGATTGTGTTGCAGGGTTGAAAGAGAAGAAGTTGTAGGTGAAGTTGTCGAAGTGTGAGTTCTGGTTGAAGGAAGTGAGTTTTCTCGGCCATGTGATTTCAAGTGGTGGAATTGTTGTTGATCCTTCTAATATTGATGCGGTGTTGCATGGGAGCCGCCGAGGTCTGCTACTGAAATATGAAGTTTTTGAGATTGGCGGGTTACTACCGCAAGTTTATGGGAGTTTTTCTAAGTTAGCATTATCTTTGACTCAGTAGACTCGAAAGGATCAAGCTTTTGTGTGGGATGTAGCTTGTGAAGAGAGTTTTGTAAAATTGAAGAAGAGATTGATGACCGCTCCAGTGTTGAATTTAACTAATCCGAGTGAATCTTTTGTGGTGTACAGTGATGCATCAAAGATGGGTCTTGGTGGAGTATTGATACAGAATGGACAAGTTATTGCCTATGCTTCGAGATAATTGCGCGTTCATGAGAGGAATTATCCTACACATGACTTGGAATTGGCCGCGGTGGTGTTTGTGTTGGAGATTTGGAGACATTATCTGTTTGGCTCTAAATTTGAAGTGTTTAGTGATCATAAAAGTCTAAAGTACTTATTTAATCAGAAAGAATTGAACATGAGGCAGAGAAGGTGGTTAGAACTGTTGAAGGATTTCGTTTTGATTTGATTTATCATCCATGCAAAGCGAAGGTAGTGGCCGATGCATTGAGCAGGAAGTCATTGCATATGTCGATGCTTATTGTGAAAGAGTTGGATTTAATTGAGCAATTCAGAGATTTGAGCTTGGTATATGAAAGGACCTCTGACAGTGTGAAGTTGGGAATGTTGAAGTTGAGTAGTGGTATTTTGGAAGAGACCAGAGTGGGACAACAATCTGACTTGAAGTTGGTTGACCAGTTGACTTTGATCAACCAAGGTAACGGAGGAAAATTCCGAATTGATGAGAATGGTGTGATGATGTTCAGAGACAGGGTGTGTGTTCTAGATGTCCCAGATATTAAGAAGAGCATTCTGGAAGAAGGACATCAAAGTAGGTTGAGTATTCATCCCGGTGCTACGAAAATGTACCAAGATTTGAAAAAGTTGTTTTCGTGGTCAGGTATGCAGAAGGATGTCGCGATGTTTATTTATGCGCGTTTGACTTGTCAGAAGTCGAAGGTTGAGCATCAAAAGCCTTTAGGTATGATGCAGGCGTTGAGGATTCCAGAATGGAAATGGGATAGTATTTCTATGGATATGGTGGGATTGTCGAAGACTGCTAAGGGAAATGATTCAATTTGAGTGATCGTGGATAGATTAACTAAGTCGACTCATTTCTTGTGGATGAAGATTAACCATTCTATGCAGAAGTTAGCCGAGATGTATATTGAGGAGATTGTGAAGTTACATGGGGTACCTTCAAGTATTGTGTAGGATAAAGATCCGAGATTTTTGTCGAGGTTTTGGAAGAGTTACAAGATGCTTTGAGTACTAAGTTGAGGATAAGTTCTGCCTATCATCCGCAGACGGATAGACAGACATAGAGGGTTACCCAGTCTTTAGAGGAATTTCCGAGGGCTTGTGTGTTGGGTCAAGGTGGATCGTGGGATGGTCATTTGCAGTTTTAATGCTAGTGTTGGAATTACGTTGTATGAAGTTTTGTGCGGAATGAGGTGTAGGACTCCATTGTGTTGGTATGGGTCGGGCGAGAGTGTTGTACTCGGACCTGAAATTTTGTAAGAGATACCTGCAAAGGTTACGAGGATCTAAGAAAGAGGAAAGTTGGACTTGAGGTGTGGAGATCAGATGAGGGGGTCGTATCCGACTCTGTTTCCTTGAGGTAATTTTTGAGGGAGAAAATTCTTTAAGTGGGGGAGAGTTGTTGTAACACCCTTTTCTACCCCCACAAATGTTGCAGCAGAAACAACTTAAATATCAGAGTAAAACATAAAAGTTCCCTCAAAGGGTGCACATTTCTCATTTAAATCAAAATAATACACTTGCCCTGTAAACAAGGGATTTCCTCAAAATAACTCAAAAGCCTTCACATGGCAGCGGAACTCAAAATTCTCAATTAAAAGGTTTTCAACAAACATTGTAATAATCCAAAAAGGTTTTCAACATATAAAACCATATCATCAAATGACAACAAAATAAGGCAAAAACATAGTTCGTCTCAAAGGACCCCAACCCGATGTTACACTATCAGAGCAAGACCCTCTAAATCGACCAAAAGCAAATAAACTTCAAGGTCCTTGAAGCATCCACAGCTAAACCTGATCACCCGCACATTACCCACGTGGAGGCAACATTCAAACAGGCAGGGTGAGTAATCACAATTCATAATAATCATTATAAACCAAGATATGCATAAAATGGCATTATCTTCATGTACAACATCTTCAGGGTCATCAAAAGGAAACATCGAAATCACGAACAACATCATAAAACACAGCAATGCCAATTAAATGCAAATGCACAACAAGACTCATGCATGTGGTACCAATCGTCATAATAGATGGACACTAGGCCATCAACCCTCCAAAGATCCCCGTCAATAGGATCGATCCCGCAATCGGAACCGGAGCACGTCATAATTACTTCATATCCACACAATGGGAATGAAGCGTCGTCACAGAGTATGCATAAGAATGTATGATACACAACATCATTAATCATCATCATCAATTAAACATCAAATGTGCATCATCATTCATCAATTCTCATATACGTCATGTCATCACATATTCATCAAATAATCACCAAAACATCATCATATAATCATCAGTAACATCATGAAAAATCATCATAAAAATCACAGCATCGAAACATCACAACAGCACAGCAGCACAAACAAAAATTCACAAACGGCAGACGTTCGCTCCAGGGTTCGCCTAGCGAACCTGTTCGCTGTGGCCTTCGCCTAGCGAAGTGGCCAGCGAACCTCACAGACACCACCCTCAACACCAGAAACACTACCATCTGGCATACTCGCTGGTGAACTCGCCTAGCGAACCCACTCGCCGATTCCTTCGCTTAGCGAAACTCCCAGCGATGTCCGCCTATCCTCTCCAAAATCATCTCAGTACTCCCTCCCACGTTATCGCGCATTCGCTGCGCTGCTCGCTTAGCGAGCCTTGGCGAAAATTCGCCTAGCGAAGCAACGGTTCGCCTAGCGAACCTACGATTACAGCAAATCGCTGCTACGCCTCAGTAGCTCCACAACCTTCAAAGCACCTACGATTACAATCTCAAATGACCCAAAATCATCCCTACAACAGTCCTAACATATCACAGAAATTAAAGGCCTAAAACCTACGTCTGTTAGGTCGATTCAGGACACTACGGGAAACCTTAATTTCTCCTAAACCTTCAAAACTCTCAAGCTTCATATAAACTCCATAGATCCTTCCCACATGGTTAAAACTACAACAACGACGGGGAAATTAGCCCCAAGGTCTACTTTAGCGGTTCAATTCCACGTTATTGATCGATTCACAAAAATGCCCTTAAAATCATCAGTTTACCTCAAAACCCATAAACCCTCAAAAACCCCAAAATCCACTTTAATCAATCGAATCCTATAAAGAAAACAATGAAAGAAATTACTCCCCATACCTTAGATTGTCGATCCGATGAGTTCTCTCTTAAGACTTTGGAAACCTTCACGAAAATCCTCGCCTTTTTCCCATTTTCCTCAGAGCTCTGCACTTTCTCCTTATTTTCACGATCTCCACAAATGAATCCCAATTCTCCTCAATTCCTCCTTTTTGGTTAATTTAACTCTTGGGCCTCAAAATTGGGCTTTCTCCATAATACCCTCACTAATTCTCTCCAATGTCCATCTTACCCGTAATTCCTCTAATATTATTTTAAATTAATAACAATACTAATATATCCATATTACATACTATTATTTAATTAAAATAACCAAAACTTTATAAAAACACCAACATCGACACAATTCGACAAAAATCACAGAAAACCACGAATATAATACTTAAATAAATTAAATAAACATTCTTACGAAAATCGGGGTGTTACAGTTGTAACACCCCAAATTTCGTAAGAATATTTATTTAATTTATTTAAATATTATATTCGTGAATTTTGGTGAATTTTAGTGATTCGGGTTGATGTCGGTAATTTTGTGAAGTTTTGGTTATTTAATTAAATAATAGTGTATATTATGAGATATAATGTATTATTATTAAAGGAATTGAGGGTAAGACGGACTTTTGATGAGTATTAGTGAGGGCATTATGGAGAAACCCCAATTTTGAGGCCCAAGGGTTAGAGTGGATATAAAAAGGAGGATTTTGAGAATATGGTTCTTTTTTGTTAGAACGTGAAAAGAAGGAAAGAAGGAGAGCTCTGAGGAAAAAGGGAAAATAAGAGGATTTCGTGAAGGTTTCCAAAGGCTCAAGGGAGAACACTTCGGATCAACAATCTAAGGTATGGAGAGTAATTACCTTCATTGTTTTTAATATAGGATTCGATGTAATTGAAGTGGATGTTTTGTGTTTGAGGGTTTGTGGGGTTTTGTGATGAATTGATGATTTTGATGGTATTTTGTGAATCTATTATTAAAGGTTGAATTTAATCGGATGAAATAGACCTTGGGGCTGATTCCCTGTCGAAGTTGTTTTGACCCTGTGGAAAAGAGGATTGTAAGGGCCGTAAGGGAAATTGGGGTTTTGTGAAGGTTTAAGGAATTTAAGGTTCCCGTAGTGTCCTAAATCAACCTAATAGATGTAGGTTTTATGCTGATGATTTCCGTGATGCATTAGGACTGTTGTAGGGATGTTTTTGGGTCATTTGTGGCTGTAATCGCAGGTACTTTTGAGGTCAGGGAGCTACTGATGCGTAGCAACAATTTGCTGTAATCGCAGGTTCGCTAAGCGAACCATTGCTTCGCTAGGCGAATGTTCGCCAAGGCTTGCAAAGCGAGCAGCGCAGCGAAGGCGCGATGACATAGGTGTGGGTACTGATATGATTCTGGAGTAGAAGTGGGGATTCGCTGGAAGTCTCGCTAAGCGAATGAATCAACAAGTGGCTTCGCACAGCAAATAAACCAGCGAGTACGACAGATGGTGGTTTCTGGTGTCTTGGTGTGGTGTCTGTGGGATTCGCTGGCCGCTTCGCTAAGCGAAGGTTGTAGCGAACAGGTTCGCCTAGCGAATCCTGGAGTGAACGTTTGTTGTTCGCGAAATTTCATTTCTGTTGTCGTGCTGTTCTGGTGTTTGATGTTGTGGTATTTATGATGCGTTACCATGATGTTCTTAATGATATTGAGGTGCAGATTTGTGATGTTTTAATGAATTTTTGATGACATGATTTATATGAGAATTGATGAATGATGACGATATGATATGACTGATGAATTATGAGAGAATTATATATGCGATGTGTAACACCCCATTTTAATTATTTAGACGTCTTGTGTTATTTTATTTGTGTGACCTTGTTTGGGGGAGTGTTTTGAGTGCGTTTAAGGGTTGCCCTTAGTTAGGAGGGTGAGTTGGTGAGATAAAGCCTTTAGATTAATATTAATAGTGGTATAGTTAATAATAATAATAATAATTTAATTAATAATAGTAATATTATTATTTTATTATTATTATTGTTATTATTGCAATTATTATTAATTAATTTAAATAAAAAAGGATTAAGAAAATTAGAAGAGTTTTAGGGAAAATAGAAAGGTTTTGGCACGTGAAACGAGGAATAGAGAACCAAGAGGAGAGAAAGAACAAGGGTGCTAGGGCTTGATCTTCTTCCCCAATTATCCAGATTTTCTGTAAAGATTCGAGGTAAGGGGGGAGAAACGGGTTTAATATTGGTGATTCATTCATGATAGGGTAGTGGGGAGTCCTTAACCCCGTAGGAATTGTATGAAAATTGTTATGTTGTTGATCTATTGTATATTCCTGTTATGATTCTGAAATCGTGCATGAATTGATGTGTGTTTCCATGAATTTTTGTTGTTGTTGCTGTTTTATGAACATCTGTTACAGATCTGTTGTTTTTTTATTCAAATTGGGAGAACGATTTGAGATTATAGACCTGTAATACATGTAGTAATTCTAGGTACAAGAGAAAAGATGAAAATTGGACCTAAAATTCATGTAGAAATGATTATAGGACTGGTTGGAAGTGAAGAAGTGTGGAAATCGTAGCAGAGTGCTAAATGGTGAGGTCTCTGGTGATTTGCGTAATGGATCTGGCCATACGCATATTGGGCTAGGCCATACGCGTATGGGAGTGAAGGAAAGGGAGCCTTACGCGTAAGGGGAGCTTGAGGGGAGGGTTTGGCACGACCCTCTGCCCATACTCGTATGGTATGCGTATGATTGGCATGGCAATACGCGTATGGAGTAGCCTTACGCGTATGTAGATCTGAGAGTTGGAAATTGAAGGAAAAGTGGGTCTCTGCCCATACGCGTATGAAGTTGGGCAATACGCGTATGGCAGGGCGAGGCAGGAGGCCTTACGCGTATCAGATGGTGGCATACGCGTAAGGAAGGGCGAGGGAGCAAGTCATACGCGTATGACTCAGGTCAATACGCGTATGGACAGCATTGGTGCAGAATTTCATATTTTTGCGATTTCTTTCCCGTCTTCGTATCGGAATTGTTTTCTCTTGGTTTGAGAGGTTGGGGATAGTTGCCAGGTGCTGAGAAATAAGACATGGGTGATGAAAACATTAATTTTAGTAATTTTAATTAGTTAATTAATTAATTGGGTGTTTGGTGTGTATGAAGCAAATTACATGACGATGGTGTTGATGATATGTATGATGTGATCAGGAGGATCGTGTGCATGTATTTACGCTTGTATACATGTTTTGTTGTGCATAGTTGAGTCTTGCATATTCATGGTGATTGGTGGGATGAATCATTGCTCAGGAGGAGTGTTTGTGATTCATCCGTACTCCTATATAGAGAATGGTGGGGGATAGATCATTGCCAAGTAGAGGTGTATGTGATCTATCCGGGGTTCGCTTGAATGAACCAATGAGTCGGTACCGCATGCATGGTGTCGTGTTGCATTACATTATTATTTGATGTTGTTGATGATATTGGACAGTAGGTCGTGTTGGTGTATTTTTTACTTATATATGTGAATGCTACCTTGTTATCATGTATTTATTCACCGATAATATTGAATGTGATTTCTCACCCCTTTGTTGTTGTTGTGTCTGTGCTTCTTCGGAGGTACAGATAATCCAGGTACTTAGATAGCTTGGATATTGGTGTTGCTGATCGAGTCCATAGGAGTGCTCTGATACGTAACACGGGATTTTGGGGATTTCATTCATTTTGTTATTTGTTATTCTTTTTGTTACGTATCTTTATTTTTGACGAACATTATGGTGAACCACGATTTTATGTGGAGTTTTGGTGTTATTGGCAGATGGCCGTAAATCGAATAATTGAATATATTTTCCGCTGTTTAATTTTATTAAAATAAAGGAGATTTGTTTTGTTGGCTCTTAATGTGACATTCCACTTGTTGAAAAATCTGATTTATGTTTAATACTTTGTTTATTTTCAACATGGGAAAGTGGGGTGTTACAATTGGTATCAGAGCAGGTCCGTCCGTCCGGCCAGGTGTTAGAGTTGAGTCTGTCCTTAGGATAGGAGTTGATTTAGTGTTCTGACCTTATGTTGATTGTTGAACAGTATGGCAGGAAGGAATGATGCTGCTCTTGCTGCTGCTATGCAAGCCATGGCACAGGTTGTAGAGAATGCCAATCAGGCTGGAGGTGCTCAGTTTCATGACTTAGCACAGTTCCAGAGCAACAAGCCGCCTACTTATGAGGGAGGTATCTTGGATCCAGAAGCTGCACAGAAATGGCTGAAGGCTGTGGAGAAGATCTTCAGGACCATGGGATGCAGTGATGCTCAGAAGGTACCGTTTGGTACGCATATGCTGGAAGGAGAGGCTGAGGCTTGGTGGGACAATAGTCGTCAGAGATTGGAAGCTGCAGATACTGAGATTACTTGGGCTGTATTTCAAGCTGAGTTTCTGGAAAAGTATTTTCCGGAAGACATTCGTAGTGCAAAGGAGGTTGAATTTCTGGAGCTGAAGCAGGGTGATAAGACTGTTGCTGAGTATACCGCTAAGTTTGAGGAGCTGGTTCAGTATTATGCTCATTACAATACTGAAGAAGTTATGACTTCGAAGTGTTTGAAGTGTGAGAACGGGCTACGTCCCGAGATCAAATTGGGTATTGCTTGTCAGAAGATAAGAAACTATCCAGAGCTGGTAAGCAGAACCAGAATTTATGATAATGACAACAGAGCCAGAATTGCTCATTACAAAGCTGTGAATGAGAAGAAGGGTAAGCAGAGATTTGGAGGTACTCCTCACAGTACTCCAGCTGATAAGGGGAAACAGAAAACTGACGTGGGAAAGAAACCAAAGGAGAAGGGAGCAGGTGCTGATACTCTCAAGTGCTTCTGATGTGGTGGCGCGGGTCACCGTGCTAATAACTATCAGAATGAGGTGAAGAAGTGTTTCAAGTGTGGCAAAGCAGGTCATGTTATAGCTGACTGCAGAGCCACTATGCCTACTTGTTATAATTGTGGAGAGAAGGGTCACATCATTACTCACTGTGAGAAGCCGAAGAAGTCTCAAGCGTCTCAAACTGGTGGGAAAGTGTTTGCCTTGGTGGGAGCCCAATCCACTGAGGAGGAGCGTTCTGTCAAAGGTACTTGCTTTATTAATGATATTCCTTTGATTGTTATCATTGACACGGGTGCAACACACTCGTTTATTTCTGTTGACTGTGTGAAGAGATTAGGGATTATGCCATCTACTCTAGAGCAGAGGATGACGATTGAAACTCCATCTATTGGTTCCGTGGTTACTTCTTTGGTGTGTTTGAAGTGTCCGCTGACCATGTTTGGTAGAGATTTCAGAGTGGACTTGATTTGTCTGCCACTCGGTAATCTTGATGTTATTTTGGGAATGAACTGGTTGGAGTTCAACCGGGTGTATATTGATTGCTTCAGGAAGACGTTACTGTTTCTTACTCCTGAAGAGGAAGCATTAGCAGATTCGCTATCTAGCAAGGAGTTAAGGGCGTTGTTGGAGGACGAAGCGAAGCTGTTTGCAGTGTTTGCCTTGTTATCTGTTGAAAGCAAGACTTCAGTTAATGAATTACCAGTAGTGAATGAATTTCCTGAAGTGTTTCCAGATGACATCACAGAATTGCCTCCGACAAGGGAAGTTAAATTCGCTATTGATCTTGTACCGGGTATCAGACCTATCTCTATGGCACCGTACAGGATGTCTGCATCAGAATTGGCAGAGTTGAAATCTCAGGTCAGGGAATTGCTCGATAAGAAGTTTATCAGACCAAGTGTGTCGCCGTGGGGAGCTCCAGTGTTGTTGGTGAAAAAGAAGGATGGTAGTATGCGTTTGTGCATTGATTACCATCAGTTGAATAAAGTAACCATTAAGAATAAGTATCCACTTTCGAGGATTGATGACTTAATGGATCAGCTAGTAGGAGCTCGTGTTTTCAGCAAAATTGATCTGAGGTCGGGTTACCACCAGATTAGAGTAAAGGAAGGCGATATTCAGAAAACTGCTTTCAGAACTCGCTACGGACATTACGAATATGCAGTGATGCCTTTCAGAGTGTCTAACGCGCCGGGTGTATTTATGGAATATATGAATCGCATTTTCCATTCTTATCTGGATCAGTTTATTGTGGTATTTATTGATGATATACTGATTTACTCTAAGTCTGACGAAGAGCATGCAGGTCACTTGAGAATTGCATTGCAGGTGTTGAAAGATAATAAACTGTTTGCAAAGTTCTCGAAGTGTGAATTTTGGTTGAGGACCGTGAGTTTCTTGGGTCATGTGATTTCTGGTGATGGTATAGCGGTGGATCCCTCTAAAGTAAGTGCAGTACTTCAGTGGGAAACTCCGAAGACCGCAACGGAGATTAGAAGCTTTTTGGGTTTGGCAGGTTACTATAGAAGATTCATTGAAGGGTTTTCTTAATTGGCGTTTCCATTGACTCAGTTGACCAGGAAGAATCAAGCTTTTGTCTGGGATGCTGCCTGTGAGGAAATTTTTGAGGAACTGAAGAAGAAGCTGACTACAACACCAGTGTTAATTTTACCAAGTCCAAATGATTCTTTTATAGTGTATTGTGATGTGTCTAAGATGGGATTAGGCGGTGTGTTGATGCAAGGTGGCAAGGTAGTGGCTTATGCTTCAAGACAGTTGAGGGTGCATGAGAGAAACTATCCTACTCGTGATCTGGAATTAGCTGCAGTGGTGTTCGTGTTAAAAATCTAGAGACATTATTTGTATGGATCAAGATTTGAAGTATTTAGTGATCACAAAAGTTTGAAATATTTGTTCGACCAGAAAGAATTGAATATGAGGCAAAGAAGGTGGTTAGAGTTCTTAAAGGATTACGATTTCAATTTGAGTTACCATCCGGGAAAAGCTAATGTTGTGGCAGATGCTCTGAGTCGGAAGACAATCCATATGTCTGCGTTAATGGTGAAGGAAATGGAATTGATTGAACAGTTCAGAGATTTGAGTATGGGTTGTGAAACTACACCGGAAAGTATCAGATTGGGTATGCTGAAGGTGAATAATGACTTTTTGGATGTAATTAAGGAAAATCAGAAACTGGATGTGAAATTAGTGGACTTGATGCCTGCAGGAGGGGATGATCCTGATAGTGACTTTAAAGTGGATAATGTTGGTGTGTTGAGATTCCGGGGCAGGATTTGTGTACCGGATAATGAGGAATTGAAAAAGGCAATCTTGGAAGAAAGTCATCAGAGTAGCTTAAGTATTCATCCGGGAGCTACAAAGATGTACCATGATTTGAAGAAGTTGTTTTGGTGGTCCGGTATGAAGAGGGACATAGCTCAGTTTGTCTACACTTGTTTGACACGTCAAAAGTCAAAAGTAGAGCACCAGAAGCCTTCGAGACTGATGCAACCGTTAGAGATTCCTGAATGGAAATGGGACAGTATTGCTATGGATTTTGTGACTGGTTTGCCAAATACGGCAAGAGGCTTTGATGCTATTTGGGTAGTGGTGGATCGACTTACGAAGTCTGCACATTTTATACCAATTAACATCAGTTTTCCGTTGTCGAAGCTGGCGGAAATTTATATCAGGATAATTGTGAGGTTACATGGTGTTCCGTCGAGCATAGTGTCGGATAAAGATCCGAGGTTTACTTCAGAATTTTGGAGGAGTCTGCAGGAAGCCTTGGGTTCTAAGTTGAAGTTGTGCTCGGCTTATCATCTACAGACCGATGGTCAGTCAGAGAGGACCATTCAGTCGTTGGAGGATTTGCTGAGAGCCTGTGTATTGGAAAAAGGTGGTGCGTGGGATACTCATTTGCCATCGATTGAGTTCAAGTATAATAACAGTCACCATTCTAGCATCGAAATGGTGCCTTTCGAAGCTTTGTATCGTAGGAGGTGTAGGACGCCTCTATGTTGGTATGAAACAGGCGAGAATGTGGTGCTTGGACCTGAAATTGTGCAACAGACTACTGATATAATTCAGATGATCCGTGAGAAGATGAAAGCGTCTCAGAGTAGACAGAAGAGTTATCTTGATAACAGGAGGAAAGATTTGGAATTCAGTGAAGGTGATCACATGTTCCTAAGAGTTAACCCAGTGACCGGTGTGGGTCGTACTTTGAAATCCAAGAAGTTGGATCCTAAGTTTATTGAACCATATCAAATCTTGTAGAGGTTTGGTACAGTCGCTTATAGGGTGGCGCTGCCGCCTAAACTTTCGAACTTGTATGACGTGTTTCATGTGTCGCAACTTCGGAAGTATGTTTCAGATCCGTCTCATGTGATTCAGAGAGACGAAGTTCAGATCAGGGAGAATCTTACTGTAGAGGCGATGCCGTTGGAGATTGAAGATCGTAAGATGAAACAACTCAGAGGAAAGGAGATACCTCTGGTGAGAGTAGCTTGGGGAGGTGCTGCAGGAGGCAGTGCGACCTGGGAATTGGAAAGCAGGATGCGAGAGTCGTATCCAGATTTGTTTCTATCAGGTAATTTTCGAGGAGGAAAATAATTTAAGTGGGGGAGAGTTGTAACACCCCATTTTAATTATTTAGACGTCTTGTGTTATTTTATTTGTGTGACCTTGTTTGGGGGAGTGTTTTGAGTGCTTTTAAGGGTTGCCCTTAGTTAGGAGGGTGAATTGGTGAGATAAAGCCTTTAGATTAATATTAATAGTGGTATAGTTAATAATAATAATAATTTAATTAATAATAGTAATATTATTATTTTATTATTATTATTGTTATTATTGCAATTATTATTAATTAATTTAATTAAAATAGGATTAAGAAAATTAGAAGAGTTTTAGGGAAAATAGAAAGGTTTTGGCACGTGAAATGAGGAATAGAGAACCAAGAGGAGAGAAAGAACAAGGGTGCTAGGGCTTGATCTTCTTCCCCAGTTGTCCATATTTTCTATAAAGATTTGAGGTAACAGGGGAGAAACGGGTTTAATATTGGTGATTCATTCATGATAGGGTAGTGGGGAGTCCTTAACCCCGTAGGAATTGTATGCAAATTGTTGTGTTGTTGATCTGTTGTATATGCCTGTTATGATTCTGAAATCGTGCATGAATTGATGTGTGTTTCCATGAATTTTTGTTGTTGCTGCTGTTGTATGAACATCTGTTACAGATCTGTTGTTTTTTTGATTCAAATTGGGAGAACGATTTGAGATTATAGACCTGTAATACATTTAGTAATTCTAGGTACAAGAGAAAAGATGAAAATTGGACCTAAAATTCATGTAGAAACGATTATAGGACTGGTTGGAAGTGAAGAAGTGTGGAAATCTTAGCAGAGTGCTGAATGGTGAGGTCTCTAGTGATTTGCGTAATGGATCTGGCCATACGTGTATTGGACTAGGCCATACGCGTATGGGAGTGAAGGAAAGGGAGCCTTACGCGTAAGGGGGGCTTGAGGGGAGGGTTTGGCACGGCCCTCTGCCCATACTCGTATGGTACCCGTATGATTGGCATGGCAATACGCGTATGGAGTAGCCTTGCGCGTATGTAGATCTGAGAGTTGGAAATTGAAGGAAAAGTGGGTCTCTGCCCATACGCGTATGAAGTTGGGCAATACGCGTATGGCAGGGCGAGGCAGGAGGCCTTACGCGTATCAGATGGTGGCATACGTGTAAGGAATGGCGAGGGAGCAAGTCATACGCGTATGACTCAGGTCAATACGCGTATGGGCAGCAGTGGTGCAGAATTTCATATTTTTGCGATTTCTTTCCCGTCTTCGCATCGGAATTATTTTCTCTTGGTTTGAGAGGTTGGGGATAGTTGCCAGGTGCTGAGAAATAAGACATGGGTGATGATAACATTAATTTTAATAATTTTAATTAGTTAATTAATTAATTGGGTGTTTGGTGTGTATGAAGCAAATTACATGACGATGGTGTTGATGATATGTATGATGTGATCACGAGGATCGTGTGCATGTATTTACGCTTGTATACATGTTTTGTTGTGCATAGTTGAGTTTGGCATATTCATGGTGATTGGTGGGATGAATCATTGCTCAGGAGGAGTGTATGTGATTCATCCGTACTCCTATATGGAGAATGGTGGGGGATAGATCATTGCCAAGTAGAGGTGTATGTGATCTATCCGGGGTTCGATTGAATGAACCAATGAGTCGGTACCGCATGCATGGTGTCGTGTTGCATTACATTATTATTTGATGTTGTTGATGATATTGGACAGTAGGTCGTGTTGGTGTGTTGTTGACTTATATATGTGAATGCTACCTTGTTATCATGTATTTATTCACCGATAATATTGAATGTGATTTCTCACCCCTTTGTTGTTGTTGTGTCTATGTTTCTTTGGAGGTACAGATAATCCAGGTACTTAGATAGCTTGGATATTGGTGTTGCTGATCGAGTCCATAGGAGTGCTCTGATACGTAACACGGGATTTTGGGGATTTGATTCATTTTGTTATTTGTTATTCTTTTTGTTACGTATCTTTATTTTTGACGAACATTATGGTGAACCACGATTTTATGTGGAGTTTTGGTGTTATTGGCAGATGGCCATAAATCGAATAATTGAATAAATTTTCCGCTATTTAATTTTATTAAAATAAAGGAGATTTGTTTTGTTGGCTCTTAATGTGACATTCCACTTGGTGAAAAATATGATTTATCTTTAATACTTTGTTTATTTTCAACATGGGAAAGTGGGGTGTTACACGATGTTTCGTGATTAAATGATGATATGATGTTATTGATGATTTTACATGATTATCTTGATGCGTGTATTGATGATTTGACGATGATGATTCATGATGTTTTTGATGAATACATGATGATATAATTTACATGAGGTTTTGATGAATGACGATGTATATGATGGCTTTTGTTGATGAATGAAGATGCACATAATGATGTTTATTTGACGATGGTGATTATTGACGTTGTGCATCATGCATTCATATTCATACTCTGTGACGAAGCTCCATTCCCATTGTGCGGATATGAGGTGATTATGACGTGCTCCGGTTCCAATGCAGAATCGATCCTATTGACGGGGATCTTTGGAGGGGTGATGGCCTAGTGTCCAGCGATTTTGACGATTGGTACCACATGCATGAGTCTTGTTGTGCATTTGCATTTAATTGGCATTGTTGTATTTTATGATGTTGGTTGTGATTTTGATGTTTCCTTGTGATGACCCTGAAGATGTTGTATATGAAGATAATGCCATTTTATGTATATCTTGTTTTATATTGATTATTATGAATTGTGATTACTCACCCTGCCTGTTTGAATGTTGCCTCCACGTGGGTAACGTGCAGGTGATCTGGCTTAGATGTGGATGCCCTCGAGGACTTTTGAGGTTATTGCTTTTGGTCGATGTAAAGGGTCTTGCTCTGATAGTGTAACATCGGGTTGGGTCGTCGAGTCGAATCATGTGATTTATTTTCCGTTATTTGATGTTATGGTTTATTGTAAAACCTTTTTTATTATTTGTGGTTATGGTGGTTCTGCTGCTACTTCTGAGGGCCTTTTGTTGAAAACCTTTTATTTGAAAATTTTGTGTTCCACTGCCATGTGAAGGCTTTTTGTGAAACTTTGAGGAAAACCCTTTGTTTACAGTGCAAGTGTATTATTTTGATTTTAAATGAGAAATGTGCACCCTTTGAGGTGATTTTGATACTTTACTCTGATAATTTGAGTTGTTTCTGCTGCAACATTATTGGGGGTAGAAAAGGGTGTTACACTTGAAGTAGGAGTTTCTTTTCTTTACAAATAAAAACCCGCAATCTTAACTTGGGGTAGGGTAGTTCTTAGTTAACTTGATTGTGCAAGAGTTTCATGCAAGACGCCTTTCAACAAAAGTTCACAAACTTTCCTTCGCACACAGCAAGCAAGTGTCGAAGATGTCTTTCAAGTCAAACGCCAATGATGGTTCGCCGTAATCATTAAGCCATGCGTTCACAACCTTTTAACTCCTCCAAATTAAACGAATAAATGTAGTACAAGTTGTTCCCAAAGTGATTAATGAAGAAGGGTCATCAAGAAATACTTACTCGAAGAATGAGTCGAGTCCCTTTCGAGGCAAAAGCTAAGAAAGGTGTGAAGCTCATGACCTTACCTTATACAAAGAGAAGAAAGAACAAGCTTGTATAACAACCATGAGTTGTAAGGAAGCAGTGATCGCCATCTCAAGTCCATTGAATTTTGAACCATCACCATTACTATCATCAGTGCAATTCCTAACCTATGGGAATTTGAGTGCATAGCTTGAGTTAACTGAGCATAGGACTGGAGTTCATCACGTAGATTGGGTGGGTACAAATAAACTTTGAGCCTTTATCCTTTGATTCTTAAACCGTGAACCAGGCCACGTTATAACCCTCAAAAGACCTTACTGAAACAAGGTTATTTTGAAAGCATACCAAGCAAGGTTGCGTAAAATGACTCCCAAAGATCTTTGTAGATCATCTATTTTGGCATTACGCCTGTGCTTGAGCTTTCACTTTTAAATGACTTGAACCGTCGTGTTCTGACTAATAACTCATATACTTTGCATCTTTCAAAAATGATTAATTTCAAAAGTCGCATGAACTCTGCATTTACTATGTTTCTAAGAGCACCATGAAACGGTCATTTCCATAATCAATCAAGCAGAAGCAATGATTAGCTCATCTACAATAATCAGCTAGTCTGGGGAAGTTTACCTGAAGAATCCCCAAGCAACTCTTTATCCTTCCTACAAGGATCATCAATTTGGATACAGTTTACCAGTGTGGTAATGATGTGTTCAGCAGTAGCATCTCTAGTCCCAAGCAGAATGACAGTGATCTCCGTGTTGAGGAATCAGCTTTCCAGTATTGTCTTCTCCACAAAAGAGTTGAGTCGTGTCGTCGACATCTACATTTGCATTTGCATTTGATCATATATCATCTGCATAATTTATACCATATGCATAACATGAGTGTTTCATCCTCATTTGCATTTCTCCCGAGGTCGTGTCGTTATCCACGTCTTACCTTGTGGTCAAAGTCCAACTCACGTGGCACCTACTAAACAGATATGGTCGTGTCTATCTGACGTTCTTCTAGATATGACCTTTCTTATCCGATTGTTTTGCCGGATATGTTTGTTCCTCTTTTGTATCCAATGCCGTTCTTGAATGTCATTTATTTGTCTCTCTCTGATGTTTTTCCAGATTGAGTTTTTTGTTCTGATGTTCTTCTAGGACTTATCTGATGTTTTTCCAAATATTTCGTTTTGTTATTCTGATGCTTTTCCGGAACGACATTGCTTTTACCATCTGATGTTCTTCCGGATGTGTCTCTCTTTCTGATGTTTTTCCAGATTGAGTCTTTTGTTCTGATGTTCTTCCAGGACTTATCTGATGTTTTTCCAGATAGGCCTTTGTAATTCTAATGTTTTTTCTAGAATTTCATTGCTTTTACTATCTGATGCTCTTCCAGATGTGTCTCTCTTTCTGATGTTTTTTCACATTGAGTCTTTTGTTCTGATGTTCTTCCAGAACTTATCTGATGTTTTTCCAGATATTTCGCTTTGTTAATTCTTATGCTTTTTCGGAATGACATTGCTTTTTGCCATCTGATGCTTTTCCGGATGTGTCTCTCTTTCTGATGTTTTTCCAGATTGAGTCTTTTGTTCTGATGTTCTTCCAGAACTTATCTGATGTTTTTCCATATAGGCCTTTGTAATTCTGATGTTTTTCCAGAATTTCATTGCTTTTACCATCTGATGCTTTTCCGGATGTGTCTCTCTTTCTGATATTTTTCCAGATTGAGTCTTTTGTTCTGATGTTCTTCCAAAACTTATCTGATGTTTTCCATATATTTTGTTTTGTTAATTCTGATGCTTTTCCAGAATGACATTGCTTTTTGCCATCTGATGCTTTTTCGAATGTGTCTCTCTTTCTGATGTTTTTCCAGATTGAGTCTTTTCTTCTGATGTTCTTCCAGAACTTATCTGATGTTTTTCCAGATATTTTGTTTTGTTAATTCTGATGCTTTTCCGGAATGACATTGCTTTTTGCCGTTTGATGCTTTTCTGGATGTGTCTCTCTTTCTGATGTTTTTTCAGATTGAGTCTCTTGTTCTGATGTTTTTCCAGATAGTCCTTTGTAATTCTGATGCTTTTCCAGAATTTCATTGCTTTTACCATCTGACGCTTTTTTGGATGTGTCTCTCTTTCTGATGTCTTTTCCAGATTGAGTCTTTTGTTCTGATGTTTTTTCAGAACCTATCTGATGTTTTTCCAGATATTTCCATTGTATTTTAGATACCCTTCAAGGTTTTGTTTCACTCCCCAATGAGTTTCCAGATATATACCTTTGCAATTCTGATGTTTTTCCAGAATTTCTTCTCCTTTACCGTCTGATGTTTTTCCAGATTGAGTCATTTGTTCTGATGTTCTTCCAGAACTTATCTGATGTTTTTCCAGATATTTCGCTTTGTTATTCTGATGTTTTTCCGGAACGACGTTGCTTTTACCATCTGACGCTTTTCTGGATGTGCCTTTTTCTTTCTGATGCTTTTCCAGATTAAGTCTTTGTTATTTGATTCCCCAGTGGAGACCGTCTCTCCGGTGCTACTTCCATTGAGGATCTTGTGTTATCTTTCCTTCTAAAGTGTCAGCCGATCACGCTTGAACCAATTGCTCACTCACTTTAGATTTTCCCAGTTTGTTTCAGTTCTCCAGTGTGGTTGTCATCCCCGGTGAGTGATTGGTCATTGTTTTGACTTTGTCCCGGTCTGCTTTCGTTTGTGTCTGCATTTTGCATTTATCATTCTATCATTTTCATCATACTAGAAGTTCGTAGCATGTCAGCATTGTTGATTAGTTTTCTTTTGGCCATGGCATTGCATGTCAGTGCATCTATGGGCAAAATTTTCGGTTATCTATATTTAAATACCTTCCACCATGATTTCATGAAGATTACCATCTCTCATGTTATCTGGTGAAGATATTTAAATAGGGGCATCTGTCATACCCCAAATTTTACCCTCAGATTCTGATCGTTTGCATATCATCATGAGTCGGTCTCTTTTTTTTTCGCTAATCATCAATCATGCGCTTTTTGTCGATTTTATCATCCCATATCATGCTTGATTTCATTTATTTCATTTTTTATTTTTAGTTAAATATTTATCTTAAAATATTTAGAATTAATTTAGTTAATTTTAACATTTTAGCTTAGTTTATATTTTAATTAAGTTTTAATTTTAATTTAGTTTACTTTTGATTTTGGTCTAAAATTTATTTTAACTAGTTTAAATTATATTTATTTTAGTTTGATTTTAATTTTAATTTTTTATTTTCTTTTGTTAAAAAAATCATTTAAAAATATTTATAGAGTCCAATTTCTTTAATTTAGTAAATTTTAGTCTAAATGTAATTAGTTTAAATTCTGTTAATTTAGCTTAATCTTACTTTCATTTTAATTTTAATTATAATTACAGTTTTATTTTTCCTTTTTAATTGTTAAAAAACTTTAAGTCCAAAATCCAAAATTCTGTACAAGCCTCCCCTCAATGCTACATCAGAAACCGTACAAACACCCTGCATTCTACAAAATGCCAATAAAACAACCTGTAAATAGATTACACCAAAATGGAACTTTTGCCACCTGCTACTTCACCACACCATACCACAAGCATTCCTCCAGAAAACTCTGCTACAAGACTTGTGCAGGACCAAAAGTATCACAAACAAAATCTGCCAAAGTTGTTTGCCTCCTTGCACCAAAATGAGCCTGTGTGATCTGTATCATTTGGCTCAACACAACACAATGCCAAAACCATACCAAGGCTCGTGCAAAACCTCCCTGCTATCCAAACCTCTGCAGAACCTACAAATGAAAACGACTCCACACCACCAGAGATTCAGACGAAAATGACACAACATCAGATGGGAACAAAAATTCAAATTTGAATTCACAAGTTTGTGAGATAAAAGAAGAGAACTGAGAAACCAATTAGAGCAGCTGACCATCACAAACACTTTAAAACCATCCTTCAAATCACCTTCAACATACAACAAAAAACCACCTCCTTCAATGACCTGCGTGCCTGATACCCACACCGACCACCGCCCTCATTCACTTTCGGTTAATCCATCCACCATATTCCAATCAACACAAAGAAAAAACCTTACCCAAAACAGAGAATTTCCGGACCAGGAGCAGACGAGAAAGAAGGAGAGATCAGAGATTAAAACGAAATCGAGAAAACCTTTTGTCTGTGCCATTGTTGTCGGATTAAGGTACCTCCTTTTGTCTCCATTTCTGATCATTCACACTTTTAATGTTGGCGTGTTTGTTGTTCTTGAGAGATCGCGATTGAAAAGACGACCATGAAATTGGTTTCTGAAACCGAAACTAGACCTTGAGTGAGCGATGAGAGCGAAGATGGTCGCGTGAGAGAGATAGAATGACGATGGCGATTGAGAGAGTGACGATGGCAAGTGATTAGCGAACCGCTTTTTGTTCCTTCCTTTCCATTGTAGTCGTGTTTATGCTTTCAACAGGGTAACGATCGTGTTTACAGCCGTTTCAGTTTTTTTTTCTTTTAGGGTATTTTATCCAATGGAGATTCATTCCAACCCGGGTCATGGGTACCGAACCGACCCATGTGTTGATCCGCCTTCCCTTTCTTGTACTTCATGGGCCTCATTAGCCCGGGTACTAATTGCCCCCCCCCCCCCCCCCCTTTTCTTAATCAGTTTTTCTTAGTTTTTAATTCATTTAGTTTTGTAGATTTTTATGTAATTAGTTGTTTTAGATTATTAGATACCAATTTAATTAGTTTTGTTGGAATTTTCCTTAATTAAAATTTTCAATTAGAATTTAATTTAAATAGTTTAATTAGTTAATTATTTTAGAATTAGTTAATTAGTTCTTAACTAGACCCTAGCTAATAGATTATTTTGCATTTAGATTTTAATTTAGAATTTAGTTTAGTTTTTGGTTTTAATTAGATTTTACTTATTTAATTTTTTTATTTACTTTATTTAGTTTCTAATTTAATCTTGATTATCCTCATTTTCATCTTAGTTAATCTCTGGTTTTCAATTTTCAATTTAATTCTTATTATATCTGCTGTATATATTGCTGTTTACTTTACGCCTTCACCGGAGGTTCTCCTCGTTATTCTTATGTTCATATCATTATCTTATTATACTGTTCATACTATTATATTCATATCTTGCTCATACCTTATTCCAAAGGAAATGACCGTTCCCGTTGACTGTCACGTCATTTAGGATAGCCTTGCCCCTCGTAGGTGTCTTGCTGTCAAACTCTACTTTCTCGTACGATCGAGACTGGCCTTCCCCGTTTTAACCTAGCCTTAGGTTTGGAGTCGCCGCACTCCACGTAGGTGTCTTGCTGTCAGACACTACTTTCCCTTGGAACCTTGACCACAGTCAAGAGTTCCTCATCCCCATTGAGGGGAACTACAGACGCTCTGATTTCTCAAGCTCGTCTTGAGAATACGTAGGCATAGGATTGCGAGATCCTAGCGAGCTACCTTTTTATTTTTCTACCTTTTTCTTTTTCCACCTTTTTCCTTTACATTCAATGCCTTCTTGGATTCCACATTTTTCTTTTCATACCTTTTCTTCTTACCCTGTTTACCGCGTAGTGAGGAGAACTACGAATGCTCTGATTCCATTCCCGTCAGGATACGTAGGCACGAGATGCGATGTCTTGGCGAGCATACACTACAAGAAAATTGGCAAATTACGACGGTTATTTTGGCAGATTACGACGGTTAAAACCGTCGTAATTTGCAAGTCACGACGGTTACAACACTGTCGCAGAAACGTCCGTCGCGAGGCCGTATCATGTCGGTTGTCAAAACCGTCACACCAACCGTCGTTATCTGTCACGACGGATAGGGAACTGACGTAATCTGAATATTACGGCGGTTACAACTGTCGTAACTTTCCATTTGTTTTTTATTTTTATTAATGATTACGTCGGTTTAAATCGTCGCAACTTTCTGTTCCACAGGTACATCTGCAGGTAAATCCGTAGGAAATATCCTTTCCACAGGTAAATCCGCAGGTAATTTATTTTTAAAATTAAAAAAAAATTACTTGTAGAAATATATATAAAATGGGGCAGAAAATAACATATATTTTCATTCAACTAAACATATATATCATAATTAGATTTATACAAGCACCATGTCACTTTATAAAGCTTATCATATTACAATTACATTCAGATAAGGAATCAAATACATTGAAGAATATTTTTGTAATTAAAATCTATCAGGCTATAATAAACCAGAACTAAGCCAGCTACAATTGTGACACTGTTTTCTGTCTATGTGTTTCTCTTTCATTTGCTTCACCACATCAGTTTGGATGTATTTAGTATATTTAATTTCATCAAGTAAACCTACTACTCAACATAAACTATTGGCCTTACAGAGTAACTCAAATGACAGTCCGTTGCTCAGGAAACCCAAAAACTTCTTTGATTCATCTCAGTCGCACAGCATCCGCTGCTCAGCAAATCCACATTGTCGAATTGATCCTGCATAAGTGAATAGTCATCTTCATAGATGTCATCATCGTCATAAAAATCAGATCCATAATCAGTATATTCAAGTGCATCATCAATGATGTCATGACATGAAATATCAGAAGTGGGACAATTTGAATTCTTTGAACTCAGTGATATCGAGGTCAAACTTTAGCAAACTTTGAAATTTACTTACCTGTGGCATGTCAACAGAATATACAACTTGGTAAAATGTTATAAATTTTGAATAAATTAAGGAATAATATCATGAACGATGTTATATCTTTCACAATTAGTTTGACTATATATTATGTGTTTGGATTTTAATCCATGCCTTTTCCAATTTTTACTTCTGTTGACCAAACATATCTTCATGCCTAACACAATCTCAAGTAAATAGAGAAACACTTACAGGAGCAACACCATGCTGGTGCAGATCGCCTCCCGCTAATCACCCAACCCTAGATATTGTTCCCTCTGCAACTCATCTAACACCCTGCAAAAATAAACCAAACAACTTACACAATTCATCATTTGCGGTGTTTTCAAATTGCAGATATAGCAGAGTATAACACATGGTTATTTGAAATTTAAAAAAAAATGGTTATTTAAAAACAATCTACCATTGACTAATCTTGTCAACACATCCAAACTTACCAACACAGACTAAACTAGACACAATACCGAATTGAGTGCAACTCACAATCCGATATCAGAAGCAATAACACTTTTATCTCAATGTATCTATTTGCATCCCCTTGTTGACAATCTTGTAAGAAAAAATCTTCATGTCTCTTTGAACTTCTTTATCTCCAAATCCGCAACCTATGTACATATCTTTCAAATAATTTCATCAAATCGGTTAATAGGTATCATTGGTTCGAAATAATAAAAGTTAGTCGGGTATGAGTAAAAATATTGGTAAAAATTTGTAATCTTAATTTTTAAAAAAAAAACATGACACTGTCACTCTCATTGTTGGTGTAAATATGTATAAATATTAGGATTTAGTTGACGTTGTGTTCACCTTAGCAAGATTAGTAAGTTTTCCTCTTTCATTAACTCCAACTAATAATCATAAATCAAAATATTTGCATCTAAGGTACCTTAAAGAAGATTGTCAGACCATTGAAAGAAGAACCATCATTTGAAGACATTCCAAAAATAATTATGAACCCTAAATCCACATGTCGCAGCAGAGCAAAAGTGGATGTGTGCCATTGCAGAGGACTATAAAAAAAGGTTTATGTGTTAGTCTGTGACACCCCTAATCTAAACCCCCAAGCTATTAAAGCGGTAAATAAAATATAAAATTTCATCAGAGTATATTTAAAATATCACGGCATAGACCGAGGGGTCATATCAATTTAAAACAAACATACAACACCTGCTCATACAGATATGCAACAGCTCAGGTAGTAATACACCCACAATCCAATTACAGAATAAAAGCGGAAAATCCGTAACTGAATATCAACATATATATATATATATATATATATATATATATATATATATATATATCATGAAAGTTTGTCATACATCAAGTCATACATGTACAATTCAAAAGATACATATACATAATACAAAATAATCACAAACGGCCTCCCTAACTACCCGGTGTCACATATCAGAGCCGACCGACAAAAGAATGAAGACGCAAAGCTTCACAAAAAGACCTCCAGCAACTCTAATCTGCAATGCCTCATAGAGCATTATAAAACAGCAGAAGGGTGAGAAAAACAATCATATTACAGTTGCATATAATTATATATTAACACAGAAATACACAGGTAAAACATTCTCACCACAAATGCACCACAATCAAATACAACACAACACAGTACAATTCTCAAGTATCAAATATCACTACACATCAATTATACACAATACACTCATCATCAATACAATTACAAATATTCCATCTCATCAATCACATTCAGAATTCCATGCACAATTAATCCATGATTTATGCAAATGCACAGAGACCGACACAACGACTCTATGCACATGCCATGCGGTACCGACTTCCAATATTTCTCATCACTAGTTCACTCAGGAACTCTGCTGGAATCATCGCTCGTTACTGAGGATCACTCAAGTAACACCCCGTCGGGCCTACGATGTTCCCCGTCGCTTTAGGTCCTCTTGGTATAAGGCGCACGACGTTTATGGATTGCTTTAGGTCCTCTCGGTATAAGGCGCACAATCCGATCGCTCACACCCCACATGGGCACACGATCGTCTATAACCATCGCTTTAGGTCCTCTTATTTTTAAGGCGCACGATATATCAAATCGCTTTAGGTCCTCTTATTTTTAAGGCGCACGATGTTATAGCAGATTCCCTCTGGAATCAATCCGTCACTCAGGACGTCACAACAATGCATATCATGATGCTTGGCATACAATGACTCATGACATTTAATATGCACATATATACACATCCATAATCATGCATATATCAATAATTACCATACATCGCATTTTCTTGCCGTAAGGCCACCAACCATCATCACAATATGTATTTCATGCAATTTCATCACTCAACAGTACACAAGTCATACAATATCCACACCAACAGCATATTGCACATACACATCAAGTTCACACAGTTAAACGACAAAAGTCGACAACAAAACAACACATTTTCTAATTCTCAACATAATTTAATCGGCCAACAATCTCAAAATCATCATCATAAGAAAGTACATGCTACAAGATTTCTAACGCATCAAACCACGCCTCAAACCGACTCACGGATCAAAAGTTACAGAGAAAACAAATTGGAATAAACTGTCATGTTCGCAGTGCGAATCTCCTAGCGAGTCCTTCGCTCTATCATTCGCAGTGCGAATGTCCTAGCGAATAGTGGCAGAAGCAAAATAGCCTAGAAAATTTCCAACGTTCGCAGTGCGAACCATCCAGCGAATGCTCGCTACCCTATTCGCAATGCGAATCCTCCAGCGAACAGTGGCAGAATGAAAAATAATACAACGTTCGCAGTGCGAACCTCACGCGAACGCTCGCCACCCATTCGCTGGCCATTCGCAGTGCGAACCTGCGATTTCAGCAAAACCCAGCAGCGCACCATATCATCCAAAAATGATATTTTCTCATCTAAAACATTTCCAAACCAACCTATAACAACCAGAACATAACTCAATCATGGTAACAAGTATTCTACTACGTTTACATCGATTTTCGACCGTGAAACCATCGATTTCTCATTATATTTCTCATTTCCAACCTAAAACTCAAAGCTATGGAAAACCAGAAAATATGCAAACATACACATACATAATCATACACAAGCATAAGATAATCGAGTTTCACACCCTTACCCGATTTAATCGTGTTCTAGAAAGGTCGGGAGATTGATTTCTTCTTCCTCAAGTTTTTCTCTCTTTTTTTTCTCTTCTTCTCTTTTCTTCTTTTCCTCTCTATTTGCTCTCTTTTCTTTCTATTTATATTCTAACTTAACAAAACAAATCAAAATACCCAAAATACCTCTACACTCAAATATCTCGCAAATGTTCCCAAAACGCGACAAAATATATTCACGACGAAAAATAACATATTTTCACATAAAAGTCAGAAATAAAATAATATAATAATAAAATACTCAAAAACGACTCAAATAAATAAAACGACAAAACTGGGGCGTTACAACTCTCCCCCACTTAGAAATTTTCGTCCTCGAAAATCTTACCTGAGACGAACAACTCTGGATACGACTCCCGCATCCTACTCTCCATCTCCCAAGTCAAATTGCCCTCAGCAGCGCCTCCCCAAGCCACCTTCACAAGTGCAATATCCTTGCCTCTCAACCGTTTCACCTCGCGATCCAAAATCCTAACTGGTAGTGCCTCAACCGTAAGGTTCTCCCTTACCTCCACCTCATCCATCGGAATCACATGCGACGGATCCGGAACATACTTCCGAAGCTATGAAACATGGAACACATCATGCAAATTCGACAGACTCGGCGGCAACGGCACCCGATAAGCCACAACACCCACTCTCGCAGATATCTGGTAAGGACCAATAAATCAAGAAGTAGGCTTCTTCGATTTCAATGCACGACCAACACCCGTTACCGGTGTAACCCTCAGAAATACATGATCCCCCTCTTGAAACTCAAGATCCTTCCATCTCCGATCATGATAACTCTTTTGTCTGCTCTGAGAAGCCTTTATTTTCTCACGAATGAACTTCACTTTTTCCGTAGTCTGCTGCACCAACTCCGGTCCAACCACCGTTCTCTCACCAGATTCGTGCCAACACAACGGTGTTCGACATCTTCGTCCATATAATGCTTCAAACGGTGCCATTCCAATACTAGAATGAAAACTGTTGTTATACGTGAATTCAATCAATGCAAGATAACTATCCCACGCACCACCTTGTTCCAAAACACACGCTCTCAACAAATCCTCCAAAGACTGAATCGTTCTCTCCGACTGCCCATCCATCTGCGGATGATAAGCCGAACTCAACCTCAATTTAGAACCCAACGCCTTCTGTAAACCTTCCCAAAATCTCAAAGTAAACCTTGGATCTCGATCTGAAACAATACTTAACGGAACTCCATGCAACTTCACAATCACACTGATGTAAATCTCAGCCAACCGTTCCAAAGAAAAACTGATGTCAATCGGAATGAAATGAGCCGATTTAGTCAATCTGTCCACAACCACCCAAATAGCATTATGCCCTCGCTGAGTATTCGGCAATCCCGTTACAAAATCCATAGATATACTATCCCACTTCCACTCAGGAATATCCAACAGTTGCAACATACCACTAGGCCTCAAATGTTCTACCTTCGATTTCTGACAAGTCAAACACGCATACACAAACTGAGCCACATCTCTTTTCAATCCAGACCACCAAAAAATCTTCTTCAAATCTTGGTACATCTTGTTCGCTCCCAGATGTATACTCAAATTACTCCCGTGTCCTTCTTCCAAAATCATCCGTTTCAAATCCGAATCATCCGGAATACAAATTCGCCCACGGAACCTCAACACACCATTAATATCCACTTGAAAATCACCACTCGCCTCTTTTCTGCCAACCAACATCAAATCCACAAATTTCACATCCAGCTTCTGTTTCTCACTAACCGTCATCAGAAAATCATTGGTAACCTTCAACATACCCAGCCTCACACTATCCGAAGTCACTTCATATACCAAACTCAAATCTCTAAACGATTCCAAAAGCTCCCACTCCTTAACCATTAAAGCGGACATATGTAAAGATTTCCGGCTCAATGCGTCGGCTACCACATTAGCTTTACCAGGATGGTAATTCAAGCCAAAGTCGTAGTCCTTCAAAAATTCCAACCATCTTCGTTGCCTCATATTCAATTCCTTCTGATCAAACAGATATTTCAAACTCTTGTGGTCACTAAAGACTTCAAACCTCGCACCAAAAAGATAATGCCTCCAAATCTTCAACACAAAAAACCACAGCCGCTAACTTCAAGTCATGCGTAGGGTAATTCTTCTCATACACTCTTAACTGCCTCGAAGCATACGCCACAACCTTACCGTCTTGCATTAGCACACCACCAAGACCAATCAAAGACGCATCACAATACACCACAAATGGTTCATTAGGATTCGGCAAAATCAAAATCGGAGTTGTCGTCAATCTTCTCTTCAGCTCATTAAAACTTTCCTTGCACCGAATATCCCAAATGAACTCTTGCCCTTTACAAGTCAACTGGGTCAAAGGATGTGCTAGCTTAGAAAAACCTTCAATAAACCTTCGATAATAACCGGCCAAACCCAAAAAGCTTCAAATTTCAGTAACAGATCTAGGAGCTTCCCATCGTAGAACTGCTTCTACTTTAGATGGATCCACAGCAATACCATTACCTGAAATCACGTGCCCAAGAAAACTCACCTCCGACAACCAGAACTCACACTTGGACAACTTGGCAAAAAGCTTCTTTGCCCTCAAAACCTGCAAAACAATACGCAAATGCTCCGCGTGCTCCTCCCGAGACTTAGAATAAATCAATATGTCATCAATAAACACAACGACAAATCGATCCAAATGCTCGTGGAAAATACGATTCATGTATTCCATAAACACGCCTGGCGCATTAGAAACCCCGAACGGCATCACAGAATATTCATAATGACCGTAACGTGTCCTAAAAGCCGTCTTCTGAATATCTTCCTCCTTCACCCTAATCTGATGATACCCCGACCCCAAGTCAATCTTACTGAACACACAGGCACCCACCAACTAATCCATCAGATCATCAATTCTCGGAAGAGGATACTTATTCTTAATCGTCACCTTATTCAACTGGCGATAATCAATACACAACTGCATACTTCCATCTTTCTTTTTCACCAATAAAACTGGAGCACCCCAAGGAGAAACACTTGGTCTCACAAACCTCTTTTCCAACAATTCATTCAACTGTTTCTTTAACTCAATCAACTCAGATGCCGACATTCAATAAGGTGCCATAGATACAGGTCTAGTACCAGGAACTAGATCTATTGAAAACTCCAACTCTCTCTCTGGCGGCAAGTCTGAAACATCCTCATGAAACACTTCCGGAAAATCACACACAACAGAAAACACATCAAGTGAAACTTGATTATCCACAGTCAAAGATGCAAACAATCCAAACAACTGAGCTTCATCCGCCAAAAGTCTCTTCAACTCTTTGGTAGATAAGAAACTTGAGTCTTCGTCTTCCTTAAGAGAAGGAAATCTTACCAACCATATTCTGTTCATTTCCAATAATAGAAACTATGGTTAAACAAACAGCTCATCCAAAGACCAAGGCCGACAAGGACTAACACAACCAGACACAGACTGACACGGACTAGCATAAACTGACACGGACTGGCTCTGATACCACTTAACGTGACACCCCCAATCTAAACCCTCAAGCTATTAAAGCGGTAAATAAAATATAAAATTTCATCAGAGTATATTTAAAATATCACGGCATAGACCGAGGGGTCACATCAATTTAAAACAAACATACAACACCTGCTCATACAGATATGCAACAGCTCAGGTAGTAATACACCCACAATCCAATTACAGAATAAAAGCGGAAAATCTGTAACTGAATATCAACATATATATATATATATATATATCATGAAAGTTTGTCATACATCAAGTCATACATGTACAATTCAAAAGATACATATACATAATACAAAATAATCACAAACGGCCTCCCTAACTACCCGGTGTCACATATCAGAGCCGACCGACAAAAGAATGAAGACGCAAAGCTTCACAAAAAGACCTCCAGCAACTCTAATCTACAATGCCTCATAGAGCATTATAAAACAGCAGAAGGGTGAGAAAAACAATTATATTACAGTTGCATATAATTATATATTAACACAGAAATACACAGGTAAAACATTCTCACCACAAATGCACCACAATCAAATACAACACAACACAGTACAATTCTCAAGTATCAAATACCACTACACATCAATCATACACAATACACTCATCATCAATACAATTACAAATATTCCATCTCATCAATCACATTCACAATTCCATGCACAATTAATCCATGATTTATGCAAATGCACAGAGACCGACACAACGACTCTATGCACATGTCATGCGGTACCGACTTCCAATATTTCTCATCACTAGTTTACTCAGGAACTCTGCTGGAATCATCGCTCGTTACTGAGGATCACTCAAGTAACACCCCGTCGGGCCTACGATGTTCCCCGTCGCTTTAGGTCCTCTTGGTATAAGGCGCACGACGTTTATGGATTGCTTTAGGTCCTCTCGGTATAAGGCGCACAATCCGATCGCTTACACCCCACATGGGCACACGATCGTCTATAACCATCGCTTTAGGTCCTCTTATTTTTAAGGCGCACGATATATCAAATCGCTTTAGGTCCTCTTATTTTTAAGGCGCACGATGTTATAGCAGATTCCCTCTGGAATCAATCCGTCACTCAGGACGTCACAACAATGCATATCATGATGCTTGGCATACAATGACTCATGACATTTAATATGCACATATATACACATCCATAATCATGCATATATCAACAATTACCATACATCGCATTTTCTTGCCGTAAGGCCACCAACCATCATCACAATATGTATTTCATGCAATTTCATCACTCAACAGTACACAAGTCATACAATATCCACACCAACAGCATATTGCACATACACATCAAGTTCACACAGTTAAACGACAAAAGTCGACAACAAAACAACACATTTTCTAATTCTCAACATAATTTAATCGGCCAACAATCTCAAAATCATCATCATAAGAAAGTACATGCTACAAGATTTCTAACGCATCAAACCACGCCTCAAACCGACTCACGGATCAAAAGTTACAGAGAAAACAAATTGGAATAAACTGTCATGTTCGCAGTGCGAATCTCCTAGCGAGTCCTTCGCTCTCTCATTCGCAGTGCGAATGTCCTAGCGAACAGTGGCAGAAGCAAAATAGCCTAGAAAATTCCCAACGTTCGCAGTTCGAACCATCCAGCGAATGCTCGCTACCCCATTCGCAATGCAAATCCTCCAGCGAACAGTGGCAGAATGAAAAATAATACAACGTTCGCAGTGCGAACCTCACGCGAATGCTCGCCACCCATTCGCTGGCCATTCGCAGTGCGAACCTGCGATTTCAGCAAAACCCAGCAGCGCACCAGATCATCCAAAAATGATATTTTCTCATACAAAACATTTTCAAACCAACCTATAACAATCAGAACATAACTCAATCATGGTAACAAGTATTCTATTACGTTTACACCGATTTTTGACCGTGAAACCATCGATTTCTCATTATATTTCTCATTTCCAACCTAAAACTCAAAGCTATGGAAAACCAGAAAATATGCAAACATACACATACATAATCATACACAAGCATAAGATAATCGAGTTTCACACCCTTACCCGATTTAATCGTGTTCTAGAAAGGTCGGGAGATTGATTTCTTCTTCCTCAAGTTTTTCTCTCTTTTTCTTCTCTTCTTCTCTTTTCTTCTTTTCCTTTCTATTTGCCCTCTTTTCTTTCTATTTATATTCTAACTTAACAAAACAAATCAAAATGCCCAAAATACCCCTACACTCAAATATCTCGCAAATGTTCCCAAAACGCGACAAAATATATTCACGACGAAAAATAACATATTTTCACATAAAAGTCAGAAATAAAATAATATAATAATAAAATACTCAAAAACGACTCAAATAAATAAAACGACAAAATGGGGGCGTTACATAGTCCACCATATTGAGTAAAACATGGCATGCCAAAGACATATCAGGAAAATTATTGATTATTAGCACATGTAATCAGCAAGGTTGAATAAAAACAATGTCAATGACAAGGAGGTCATAACTTGTAATATGTATCTAGTAAGTAAGCCAAAAAGAAAATCATTTTAACTTTTATCTTTTGTTATCAATTGATCCCTATTTGCATCAATTATCAATCAAAATATATGACAAGGAAAATGTTCAACACAGTATAATTTAATTAATTAACTAGCCTTAAAATTGTGTGAATGATGAGTTGTTTCATTGTCATTGTCAGGATGCACTATCTTATTTTTCTAACTACTCTTATTATTATAATTACACTTTATTTTATATGCTAGCAACATGAACTTAGCATTTATAAAATATATATTTGTTACTATACTTATACTTACCAGTCAAATGTTAAACCATCAAGTCAGCCTTTCGGTAAGGTCGCTGTCAACTTTCTCATCCCAAAATTGAGTCCCTGCCTAAAAGACAAGGATTTACTCAATGACAATGAAGTTAAATAATGGAATAACTTGCCTAAAGTTCAGATGCATTTTATGCATATAAGAATTTATGAACAAGAAACGAATTTATACTTGTTGGCATGGAAGCATGTATATACGTATAAAATAACAAATAGCACGTTATCCATTATTTATGACATTGTTTCTTGATGACTAAAACTAGTAGAGCTACGTTTGGGTTTGTAGGGGTCTTGCCCTGCAATGTTTAAATTGCTAAAATTACTAAATTAAATAATCAATTCAATAAGGCATATCCTCATAAGGCATTATAGATTCATTACTCGGCTGTAAATTGATTGGCATGGCACAACAAACCTTCCAACTTCACAGTTCACTCATAAGCAATTATCTGTCATAAACTGTTCACAATTTCATCAAAAGAATTTGTACAGTAAAATGCTACAACTCAGCAAAGAACACTCTTCCTTTTCTAGTATCAAAATTTAACACAAACTCAAAAAAACAAATAAGGGTTTGTGAATATATAGGTTCAACCAACAGCACAATCAACAACCAATCAAACAATTAATGAAGGAAAAAACTAGTAACAATAAAGGGTATATTTGAACGATTGCTTATAGCAATTATCTGTAAACATAACTTCTTAAGAACCATGTTCTTCTTCAATGATTTTATGGCCATGAATCTAGTAAACTATATGATTCTGAGAACCCACATTGAAATAGAACTTTGACAGAATATGCAAAGTATGAAAGATACTTATCTTTTATTAGCGGTGTCGCCATCTCGATTTGCTTTTGTTAAGAACTAGCCTGCCTTCGATCGTAGAGCTCATCAACTTCCTTTGTTTCCATGCCGAGTTGTTGAGCTAGGTTTCATTGCTGATTCAGATCAGATTTCCCCCATTCAAAAACAACTTTGACATCCTTTATTTACACAACCCCTTTTCAAGGATAGCGCCGAAGTTGTTATCCGACTTCGTCCGCCTCACGGTGCCGACATCTATTTCGCCCCAAAGATATCCATACATTATAAGCTTCAGGATGGCATCAGCGTCAGCTGTGAGAATTGATTATGATTCAATGAATAAAGACTCGACTGAACTTCCATGGTGGTGCGACCTTCCATGATACTATTGCAGTTTAAACATCTGGATACGCTTCCGTATCAGCGGTATAAAAACAATAAACAGAGCAAACAGGGTTTACTTAAACAAAAATTGGCGATTAATATTAGTAACTTCTATATGATCCATATCAATAACCTCAAGGTTTTGAAAACCAGTTAAGGCTAAATATTTCAACAATTCGCAACCTAACTCACCTTCCCCAACCAACAACACTTTGGCGAAAGCTTGAAGATCATCTCTGAACTACAACAACAACAGATCTAGAATCATGAAAATTACATGATAAAACCCTAAAACAAAACCCTAAGAGTGAAGAAAGTACCTCTGCGCCAGGTTCAAACTTTGGAACAAAGATATTGCTGAGAAACAAATGTTTTAGGGTTAACAATGGAAGAAGGGTAAACGATGGCCGATGGGTGAGTTGTTTATGTAATAATAAGGATTCAATGTTGAAGATGGAAGAAGAAGAAAATTTTAAAAAGAGTTTGGTTTTTTTGGGTTCACAATAGAGAAGATGTTTTGGTGGAGCTCATAACCTAAGTTTCACAAAAAAAGAATAGATAATTTTATTATAAATTATTAGTTTTTGGATTTGGCGAAAATGAAAAATAAAAACCAAAATGAAGGAGGGAAGAATCCCACTCGGTGGCTCAGTTTTATATATCTATTATACCTACGACTAATTATAGACTTGAAAACTTGTCACTAAAAGATGCGGTTGGTATATGTCAATTTTTTTGTAGTGTTCGCAGTGATTCGATTGAGAAGACAAACCTGATTCGAATTGATGGTGGTTGATTTTATGGTGATTCGCAGTGACGGCGTGAGTGGCTGAGAAAAATATTAGTTTCCCTCTTTCTCCAAGGGCGTAGGCGGCGAGTGAAAAAGAAGAGAAAAAAAACATAAAAAAGGAATGAATATTCTGTTTTAGCGCGAAAAATATTATGGAGGACGACGGGTGAAATCACTGTCGTGACCTTTGTGAAGGGAATGGGATGACGACGGGATGGTTCACCGTCGTGAAACATAAATTTTGGGTATATAATTTTGAGTTTAATTTTAATACTTTAATTTTGGATATAATATTTTGAGTTTAATTTTTTTTCTAAAATTAAAGTTTTATTTTGAGTATATATAGTATTTTAATTTTTATAGTTTAATTTTGATATATAAAATATTTTAATAAAATTAACTATAATTTCTAAAAAATTTATGTATTTTGAGTTTAATTTATTACTATAATTATATTTTATAAATTTTTATAGTAATTTATTTATTTAAAATACATAAATTTTTAGTCACTACAAACAAATAATTTTAGATCTGTCACTGGTCTTAGAATGTTGTAGTATAGATATTGTTATTATATTGTAAATAAATAATTATAATAATTATTTATTAAAATTAATTAATAAAATTGAAAAGGTTGGAAAATAAAAATGAAAGAAAAAAGTGGGAAATTAAAAGAATAAAAAAATAGTGATTATGATTGGCTAAAGTAATTGCGACAGTTTGCCTTAACTGTCGCGAGTGTGGAAAGAGGGCGGTTCTTTGGTACCTGTCGCAATTATTTTATACAACATGCCTAAAAAATCTGCGACGGTTGGCTCAAACCGTCGTAAGAACTGTCGTAGTCCAGGAATAAGGATGGTTTTTTTATAACTGTCGCAAAAAATCTACGATAGTTGACCCTAACTGTCGTAACAACCGTCGCAATCCAGGAATAAGGACGGTTTTGTGATAGCTGTCGCAACTCAAGTGTCGTAAATCTCCTTTTTTCTTGTAGTGATACTTAGTGTATATACCCCTAGGTATTCCTTTACCTTAGCACATTTCCATTCGCAAGCAAACTATAACATAACACAAATACTAACAAGAGGTTCCTGTAGAGTATTACAAATACTTAGGATGCTAACACTTTCCCTAGGTATAACTAACCCCCGAACCTTAGATCTCTTAGCTGTGTTCCTACATAGTGCACTTAGGGTTTTACGGTCGTTACCTTTTCCTTTGGATAAATCAAAGCTCGGTGGTGAATTTCAAAGATTTGTTATTCAAGTTGATTAATAGCTTGATATCCGATTCTCACCGCAACAATAGTGAATAAACTCAATATGCGCGCCACCTATAATGTTGGTAATGAGACTTGAAAAAATAAGTAAAAAAACCAAAAATGCTGGTGCTGGGACTTGAACCCTTGACAAGACGCTACCTATAATGACGGTTGGGTTAAATTACCCGTGGTGAAAGGTTTGTAAGCATTTTGAAAAAATAAGTAAAAAACGCTACCTATAATGATAGTTGGTTTAAATACCCATAGTTAAAGGTTTGTCAGCATTTTGAAAAAATAGGAAAGAAGTAACATGATTAAAATAAATTCAGAAAAATCTAAAAACACGAAATTTAATCTAATTAGGCAAAATAAGAATTTTGAGATTTTTTTTGGAATTTTTTGAGTCAATGAAACCAATAAAAAATTCATTAAAAATATAAAAAAGATGAATTTGGGGTTTTAAGGGTGAAGACCCGTAACTCTTTTAGAGTACGGAACTAATGACCGCACGATTTTTCTGCTTCAAATGCACCAAACAAATCTAAAAAAGGAGACGATTTTTCCTAAAACCGATTTTTTGAAGAGCAAGACCTAAAACTAAACTATAGGCTATAATGACGGTTGAAAACATAACTGTGGTGAAAGGTTCTGGTCATTTTGAAAAAATATGTAAAAAACCATAAATGTTGGTGCTGGGAATTGAACCCATGATCAGACGCTACCTATAATGACGGTTTTTTAAATACCCGAGGTGAAAGGCCTCACATTTCACTATGGTTAGAATATTAACCGTCATTAAAAGCCTTTTATTGAGATTAAAAAATGCGCGCATCTATTACAAGAGTGTATAGGCAAGCCGTTGTAAACCTGACGTTGTTGTATGTGCGTTTTGTAGCAGTGGATGTCAAAACAATGCGGCTGGCATTTAAAGATGCTGTTATTTATTACCTTGTGCTTCCTAATTCATTTATTGTCAATTATAAGATGTTGTCATTTAAAAAGTGTTGGTGGCTGAGTTTTAACTTACACCCATCTTCGCATGAAAAGAGACATAAATGAGTACAATAATCATTTACGGCTTCCAATTACTACCTCCGTTCCGTTTTATAAGAGACAACTTACTTTTTAGGTTCATTGGATAATTAATGTATCTAATCTATAAACTGACCAAATACATTGATTATTCAATGAACCTAAAAAGTGAGTTGTCTCTTATAAAAAGGAACGGGGGGTAGTAATATTTGTTGCATATTTTTATAGTACAACATGAGCATTAATTGTGTAGAATGGCATGCTAAAGGTATTAAATGTAGCATTTGTATATGGTCCCTACTTAATGTGCAGCTCGCTTTATTTTTTTTTAATGATTATAAGCATTGTGACCTTATGTAGGTGAACCAAAGGAATATTTGAGCAGCGATTCTATTGATAGATTTGGAGCAAATGACAATGGTGATTTTGAGCATTTGACTCCTGAGTTTTTGAATTATCTAAAGACTTTTGGATTGTCAAACCATTCCATTAAGTTGAAGATTGGCACAACCATCATGTTGATTAGGAATTTGAATCAATCAAAAGGATTTTGCAATGGTACAAGGTTGAGAGTTACTAGGTTGGCCAACCATGTAATCGAAGCAACTATTATATCAGGGACAAATCTTGGAAACACTATATATATTCTGAGGATGTCGTTGTCTCCTTCTCAATCGCCGTGACCATTTAAACTCATCAGACGATAATTCCCAATTATAGTGTCATTCGCTATAACAATCAACAAATCTCAAGGTCAATCATTAGATTATGTTGGTTTATATTTGCCCAAGAATGTTTTCAGTCACGAACAACTATATGTCGCTATTTCGAGAGTTAAGAGTAAAACAAGATTGAAAATCTTGATACACGACAAAGACAATAACTCCTTAGATCAGACTACAAATGTTGTCTTCAAAGAAGTTTTCAATAACACCATATAGATACCTATAATTTCATTTCATGCTAATTACTATATCATTTTATATGTTTGATGAAATAGCAAGCTTGATAGCTATAACTCTAATACATGACTAATTCACAATTCTTTAAATATTTTTGTAGGTTATGTCATCTATACGATTTGAATGATCAATTACCCAAATTACATGCCGTTCTGAAGAATGATTAGAGTTTCACTTTCTACTATTTGTCATTTTGGTCTTCAACTTCTTTGTACTATTTTAAAGTTTGATTCAAATACATAATTTTCCATTGTTGTGATTTTAATCCTCTTATAGATATATATTACAGTGACAACATTTCAAATCTAAAATTATTTTTACTTATAATTTTAATTTCAAATGTAATTTTTATCATTGACTAAATTATATGTTGAGACTTACCCGTACGTAGAGCTGTCAAAATGGGCCGAAGCCCATGGGCCAGCCCGTCGAGCCCGAAAAAAGTTAGGGCTTGGGCCTTATTTTTGGAGCCCATATTATTCCGGGCCTTTTTGAGCCCGGCCCGAAAAAGCCCGAAAAAAAATGGGCCGGCCCGTATGGGCTATGGGTAGCCCGCCAGCCCGACAACTTTTTTTAAAAGAATTAATTTAACTATTTGGCTCATATATAAATTCATAAATATATATAATTGGACCTAAAAAATAAATTTGGCCCAAGAAACATTTGGATACAATGTGTTAGTGCTTCTTTGGTTCGGTCCGCACACACTTCAGTGACTACCAGAACATTAATTTCTATTACATTATATTACATTACAGTATTCTAAAATGAATATATTACATTAAGATCATTAAAATGAGTATTAATTTCTATAACATTATATATTAAAATGAGTATTAATTTCTATTACATTATATATTACTTAAAAAATGAATTTTTTAATTTTTTTTTTTAAAATGGGCCCGTTTAGGGCCGGGCCCGTTTAGGGCTGGGTAGCCTGCAGCCCAGACAGGGCTGGGCCTGGATAGTAAAAAAGGAGCCCGTATTCAAAATGGGCTTTTTGAGCCCGGCCCGGAAAAGCCCGAGGTCCGCCAGGGCCGACCCGTTTAGGGCCGGGCTACCCGTTTTGACAGCTCTACCCGTACGGACACACGGGTTTTCTATTAGTTTAAATATATAAATGGATGAGAGCAATATCGATGTTATTAATAAATTTTAACCAGATTTAAAACCAAGATATTTTTGAAGTGAACTAAAAAATGTTATACTGATAGTATTATAATATATAATGAAATCAAAGGCGTGGTGTTTCGGTCGAGTTAATATGCACTACACTTGAGGTCACTTTCAATTTGAGAATCTTGATTTTAATGAGAGAACAACAATAACTTTTCTATATTTCTTTTTCAACTCTTGTTTTTTTCCCCTTGTTTGTTACTAATTCTTTCTCGTTTGCTTTTTTATTTGCTGTTTGTTTGCTATTAGTTTAGCAATAACAAAACTAATAATGCACCTAATTACCATCAATGTCTAATTACGACAAAGTGTTACATCATAATTCAATCAATGTAACGTATCCGAGTTTGTTTTCTTCTTTTCACCAAGGAATGGTTTAAACATCAAAACTATTCCAAGTCCTTCAACTAAATTCAGGAAGAAAAATACCATTTGAGTGCCTGCAGTTAAATATGAATAAAAAGACTTTATGCTTTTGAAAAAGTGGACTTGTAATTAAGTGAAAAGAGATAGGGGAAAAGACATTTAAAGCTAGAAAAAAAGTTGAATGATTATGGTTGAAACATGACAAGTACCTGGGAGGAAAGAGGCATTCATACGCTTTTGTGACCAAGTTAATCTGCATTGACTAGGATAATAATAATAAGAAGAAAGTTGAGAAAATTAAAGTAAAATGATGAGTTCTTAAATGACAACTCCTATAATAACGATAACAAACTCCTATGATTATTCCTTTTATTCTTTTGTTCCTTTATTTCTCCTATAAACCCTCCAAATCTTTGGCTTGGGCCCACTGTCAAGGCCCACCACTTGATCCACCTTTCTATCAATTCCCGCCTCCATAGAAATGGCCTTGTCCTCAAGGCAAAAATCTGGAAATTGACCCTGCAATACGGCATTATCCTCCCATGTCACGTCCTCCCATATCGTGTGCTTCCATTTAATGAGACTTTGTTGCACAGTCACTCCTCCCTTCATAGTCACCCTAGAGCTCATGACCTTCTCTGGATAAACATCACTCTCATCTGTGAGTTCTAAATCTTTGGGAAGTTCCCCTAGAACCTGATAGTCTCCAACTGCCTTCTTCAATAACGACACGTGAAAAACAGGGTGGATCCTGGACTGATCAGGCAGTTGCAGCCTATATGCCACATCTCCAACCTTAGCTACAACTTTTAAAGGCCCATAAAAACGTGCCGCTAATTTTTTATTGATCCGTTTAACCACTGAATGCTGTCTGTGAGGTCGTAATTTCAAAAAAACCCATTCACCAACCTGAAAACGCACATCTCTTCTCTTCTTGTTAGCATAGCTCGCCATCTGTTCTTGAGCTCTTTGTAGATGTGATTTAAGTTGTTTTATAGCCTCATCTCTCTCACTTAGCTCTAATGCCAACGCAACCACCTTAGTCTCATTTGATAAAAATCGCAGAATACTAGGAGGATGCCTTCCATAAACCACTTTAAAAGGAGTTTTCCCAATTGACACATGATAGGTGGTATTGTACCAAAACTCAGCCCAAGAGAGCCAATTTGACCAAGTTTTGGGCTGATCTGAAGCAAAGCATCTCAAATAGCTTTCCAGACATCTATTTATCACTTCCGTTTGCCCATCCATTTCCAGATGATAGGCAGAACTCATCTGCAATTTAGTGCCCTGCAATTTAAATAATTCCAACCAAAAATGGCTCACAAATAAGGGATCCCTGTCACTGATAAGGGACTTTGGAATTCCATGAAGCCTCACTATTTCTTTTACAAACAATTCAGCAATGGATTTAGCTGTGTAAGGATGCTTGAGCAATATGAAGTGACTGTATTTAGATAACCTATCCACAACCACAAGTATAGCCTCATAACCCTTAGACTTAGGCAAACCTGTTATGAAATCTAGAGAAAGATCCTCCCAAATGCCATTAGGAATGGGGAGAGGTTGCAGCAAACCTCCGGGAGTCGTGGCCGCATATTTTTGTCTTTGACAGACATCACAAGCACGCACAAATTCTCTCACCGACTTCTGCATTCCCAGCCAATATAAATTATCCGCCAGCTTCCGATAAGTTCTCAAGAAACCTGAATGTCCACCCGTAGGAGTGCAATGAAATTCCCCCAACAGAAGAGGGATAGATGGGGACTTGGGAGAAAGAACCAGCCTGCCATGATAAAACAACACACCTTGCTTAACAGAATAGCCGGGCTTAGAATCAGGAGCAGACAACACGGTTTGTATCATGTCCTGAATTTCCGGATCATCTGTCACCTCATCTAAAAGTTTCTTGCTATCGGTCCATTGAGGGTATGAAATCAAAGTACCCAAATCAGCATCGTCATAACATCTGGATAGAGCATCAGCAGCTTTGTTCTCCATCCCTGGTTTGTATTTCACCTCAAACTAATAGCCAAGCAACTTAGCCAACCAACACTGCTGGTCTGGGGAAGTTATCCGCTGCTGCAGGAAGTGTTTTAGACTCTTGTGATCAATGTATACTGTGAACTGCTTTCCCAACAAGTAGTGTTGCCAATGCTGAATGCACAATACCAAAGCCATAAGCTCCTTTTCATACACCAACTTCGCTAACATCTGGATAGAGCATCAGCAGCTTTGTTCTCCATCCCTGGTTTGTATTTCACCTCAAACTGATAGCCAAGCAACTTAGCCAACCAACACTGCTGGTCTGGGGAAGTTATCCGCTGCTGCAGGAAGTGTTTTATACTCTTGTGATCAGTGTATACTGTGAACTGCTTTCCCAACAAGTAGTGTTGCCAATGCTGAATGCACAATACCAAAGCCATAAGCTCCTTTTCATACACCGACTTCGCTAAATTGTCCTGAGATAATGCTTTGCTAAAAAACGCTACAGGTTTCCTCTGCTGCATTAACACTGCTCCGATACCTCTACCAGCTGCGTCACATTCCACTTCAAAGGGTAAAGAAAAATTAGGTAATACCAAAATAGGGGGTGAAGTCATGATAATCTTCATCAATTGAAAAGCTGCATTTGCCTCTGTTCCCCATGCAAAGTTGTCCTTCTTGGTCAGCTCAGTCAAAGGCTTGGCTACTTTGCCATAATCCTTAATAAATTTTCTATAGTACCCAGTAAGTCCCAAAAACCCACGAACTCCTTTAACATTCTTTGGTTCTGGCCAATCCAAAATGCACCGTACTTTAGCAGGATCTACTGCTACCCCTTCACCTGAGATGATGTGCCCCAAGTAATCAATCTGTTTACACCCAAACTTACACTTAGCTTGATTTGCAATAAAATAGTTCTCACGTAAAATAGAAAGAACCTGACTTAAGTGCTTCTGATGCTCTTGAATGTTCTTACTGTATATGAGAATATCGTCAAAAAAACTAAGACAAATTTCCTCAAAAAAGGCCTAAAAATATCATTCATAGTTGCTTGGAAAGTGGCTGGAGCATTCATTAACCCAAATGGCATCACTAGATACTCATAGTGGCCATTGTGAGTTCTAAAAGCTGTTTTGGGAATATCATCTTCATGCACCCTGATTTGATGATACTCGGACTTAAGGTCAATCTTCGAAAAAACAGTCGAGCCGTATAATTCTGCCAATAATTCGTCTACGATGGGAATAGGGTACTTGTCTGGAACTGTAGCTTTGTTAAGAGCTCTGTAATCCACGCACATTCTCCAACTTTTATCTTTCTTTTTTACCAAAATCACCGGACTAGAGAAAGCACTCATACTGGGTCTGATCACTCCTGCCTGCAATAGTTCAGTCACCTGTTTCTCAATCTTCTCTTTCTGGTGGTGAGGATACCGGTAGGGTCTAACATTGATTGTCCCATGATTTGGAAATAATTTGATATGGTGCACTTGAGACCTCTCTGGGGGCAGCTGAATTTGATCTTTAAAAACTGCAGGAAATTGTTCCAGAATTGCAATTAATTCTGTTGGCACAGAGACCTCATCAGCTTCAAATTGGTGATGCTGAGATCCCCACCATTCAGTTCCCATCCTATTCTGCTTGTCTTCCAAAAATGAGTTCAGATAACTATGCTCCTCTTGCCTGCTACCTTGACCCAACACCTTTACCATCTGCCCCTCATACATGAACTGCATAGACAACACCTTCCAATCCATTATTACCTTTCCTAGTGTGCTCAGCCACGAGACTCCCAACACCATATCCAAACCTCCCAGATCCAGTACTAACGCATCAATGACTACCTTCACAGAACCCATCTTCATTACAATTCCTTTGCACACCCCTTGAGAATTCACCCTATGTCCATCGCCAAGTTTGATGCTCCTGGCAGGTTCAGGAGTGATTTCTAACCCCAACGCATTTGTTACTTGAGGGGTCATGAAATTGTGGCTCGCACCACTATCAATCAACACTAACACATCCACATTTTCAATTTTTCCCTCAATTTTCATGGTACGATTTCCACTTATACTTCCCAACACACCCATGGATTGACATTCTACCTCCTCTTCCTCTTCAGTTTGCACTTCCTCCATAGATACGATTTCACCTTCATCGTTAAGAGTTTCTCCTTCACCCAAAATCAACACTCGTAAGGATCTCTCAAGACACTTATGGAGAGTAGGGTGATACTTGCCTCCACACTTGAAACACAGCCCCTTCGCCCTTCTCTCAGCCATCTCGTCGTTGTGAATGCTGCGAATCCCTTTCCATTTTTCAGATCGCGAATCATTTTCACCCTTTTTCCCGGTTGAAGCTAACGACGTCGTAGAGAGCGTGTTAGATCCACTAGATCCTGTTTTCTGAGTCGGGTTGGCCCAACTGGAATGATTTGTCTCTTTAGGGTTTGACCCGCTCCTGCTCCGAAAGGCTGACCCGACCCAATCATTACGACCCAATCGATCCTGCCCTCCTTTTTTGCTACCATATTTGCCTGCGTCATCATCATCTTCTCTCAACTCTTCCTCTACGTCTTTTGCGATACGCATCATCTGCATCTGATTCAGGGGATTGAGAGTCCGAACCCTACGACGAATTTGTGGCTTCAAACCACTCATAAAATAACCCAGATACTGTTCCTCTGGAAGTCGTCCCACTTGTGACGACAAAAGCTCAAAAGCTTCCACAAATTCTTCTACACTACCAGTCTGTTTCAACGTGGCTAATTCCTCAAAAGGATTTTCCAGACGCCTTCCTCCATATCGCGCAATCAGTCCCTTTTTTAACTTTTCCCAGGACAGATTGTTCTCTGTTTCCATCAAAAGGTTAAACCAGTGTATGGTAGAACCTTCCATACTCAGACGTGCCAACTTCACTCGCATTTCATCAGTCGTATTCTGCACATCAAAATAGATCTCAGCTCGTGTGATCCATGCAACAGGATCGTCTCCTTCGAATAGTGGCAATTTCACCTTCTTCCCTGACAAACGTGATTCCTCATGCGAAGACTCACCCATGGGACCCCCACTCTCCTGATTCGTATTCTTCTGATCGATCTGATTGCATAAATCAGAGAGAACCGAGCTTTGTTGTTGCATCTGTTGAGCCAACGTTTGCAATGTTGCTTTGACGTCAACCATCTGTGTTTCCAACGCGTCCATACGATCTCCCATCTTAGGCTTTCGTGGCATCTACAATTCCGGTGCGGTGGGGATTTTTTGATCCGGTAGGTCGGACCAATTGATGAGTTCTTAAATGAATATATGGAAAAATAGCGGATAAATGAATGGAACAGTAAAAGAATAACTCAATTATAGAATAATAATGATGAAAATAACAACTGATAGTTAATACCTATCAGCCCCTAAGCACACAGTGCTTCCCTCACCAAGATGGTGAATCCTAATGGAATTCCTAGATGCCTAATCCCTACCTTTCTGTCCTCTTTTATAGCCATCAGCTTATTCCTAATTTATCGAAACAAACCCCCCTAATTAAAATAACAAACTCCCCTAATTAAAATAACAAACTTATTTAATAACAACTCCTATAATAACGATAACATACTCCTATGATTATTCCTTTTATTCTTTTGTTCCTTTATTTCTCCTATAAACCCTCCAAATCTTTGGCTTGGGCCCACTGTCAAGGCCCACCACTTGATCCACCTTTCTATCATAAAACAACATGTGCATCAAAACTTGTACTAATCAAAAGTTTTATAGCAATTATAATTTGAAATATTAATCAGTTAAGAGATCTTCTTTTACATTTTTGAATTATGACAATAGAGGTGGCCGGACCCCTTTTGTTCACGTTTTGTTTGGACGAGTTACGGTTTTAGACCCGCACCCTATAATATGTATGCGCCGTGATTTTGCAGGCACATGCATTAACATGAGTTTTTTAACTGACGCAGGTAAAAGTTTTAGGCTCGCACTCTTTACTATACTTTACTGCTTTGCTCTATTTTTTTATATACTTTTGCTGGACAAACATAAACAGGACGGGTATACACATTTGCCGCTCCTATATGACAACTAAGTAAGAAATTAGAGGAATGCACTGACATTGTACCGCCTGCTGCAGGGCCAATAGCTTTGAATAGAGACATGCATGTCATAGATATGCCATTAGCTTCTCCTCTTTGGTGTTGTTCCTGTTTTTCAATATCAATATGCAACAACTCCATCAAAAACTATTATCAAACTTTGAGTTGAAAGAAAAGATAACTTATGAATACACTTACCACTACTCGGTTTTGTATAAGGAATAAACCCGTTGTAATCGTCACCTGAACCCATAAAAAGAACATAAGCATATGCATAATAAATGATTAAATAAACATAAAAAGATGCACTTACAGACATAACATTCTTGAAGACGGAAGCAATACTAATGACTACGTATAAGGCTGTGCCCGACAACAATGCTATGAAGGGGTAACTTTGCAAAAGTGGTATCGACAAAATCTGCAAAAGGAACCAATAGTAGAATGACACAATACATATAACAAGCAATGAAATGCAGAAATTTCAATCGCGGATGCAACCATTAGATGAAAACTGACCCCTGTGATGCGGGCAAAGCCGATAGGTCCACAAGCTTTTTCCACTGACGGGTATATGAAAAGTTGGTAGATCACAAGTGCAAGTCCTAATAATTTCACGAGTTAGAAATTACATAAAAATTCATCTAATTATTTATGCCTAACAGCGCGAAATATTAATTATAAGTTACAAAGATGCACCTGAAATTGAAAGAACATTGCCAACATCATCAGTTGTAAAGTTCAAACCCCCTAGCCTCGGAGGACTAACAGCCCATAATGAGAAAACCTAAAGAAATAAAGATGAGTAGATGTTTTTACACTAAAACCGTATCGAGGAACATTAGCAATTGTTAAAATTCTGCTATGTTATTGCGATATTCAACAATATTGTTCAATAATGAAACATTTACCTCTTGATAAGCAACATCATGAAGTGAGAAGACACAGTACACAATGATTGATGACATCAAAGGCCAATTCATGAAGAGGTTTTTATTCTTTTGAACTGTCTTTTCTTTAACTATTCTCATGCTTCCACTTTCTACAACTTCAGCATCGTCTCTAGACTCGTTACCACTATGATTGTGAAGTGTTTCCTACAGTTTAAAGAATCATTTGATAACATGTCCAAATAGAGAGACGAACTTGATTAACATTTTCCCGTTCTAAGAATCATTTTGAAATATTGATAATCTAAAGGGCTAAACTGATATGTTTAAGATACACACCGGAATCCAAATGCTGACAATAGCTACGGTAAGTGCGAATCCTGATATTATAAAGCATGGTAAGAAGTATGGAAACCTGCAAAATGATTTGTTTTAACAAATAATCAGTAAAGTTGAAAATCCTTTGATTTTATAAAGTTAAAAAACAAGAAAAGTTCACGTACTTGTCACAAAAGGAACCCTTTGAAAATATTTCGGGGTATTTTTCTGCTGGCTGTAAGAAGAGAATTTCTAAAGTATTTTTAGAGAAACAAATAGAAAGTGTGCACAAGAATGTGCCACTACCTACATTTCATACCGTCACAGTCGTTCAAGTTTAAAGAAGCTCTGTGTAGGGTAGCCATAGCTCAACTATAGTTTAAACGTAGCAAATATTTTGGACCTAGTCGGTAGTCTGCCTTGCATGTCCTTAAAGACGGTCTACATATACAGAGAATAAGAACAGTACCTGAGCCAAATATCCACCCAACGCGGGGCCAATAATTAAACCTATGCCCCAAGCTGCACTAACCTGAAATCATATCACATTGATTATTAAGATGGAGATGCAGTATATTAAGAACTAGTAGTAGATCACAGAATAATTTGTAACACTCACAGTAGAAAGTCCTATAGCTTGGTGCTCTTCTCGAAAAAGTTCAGTAGCATAAGCCTTCACCGGTCCAAGTATGCCATTTAAACTTCCGAGAAGAAATCGCGTTATAATAGCCATCCAGAAACTCGTACTAAGGCCGAATAGTGTGTTGAGTATGATTCTAAAATCAAGTGAATACCAATAATCATAAGGGAAATGGCATAATATAACTTAAAGAAAGAATCTGATTCATCGTTAGATACTTACACTGCGATGACCCCCATAATTATAACAGGTTTTCGACCGTATCGATCAGATATTATTCCCCATAATACAGAAGTTAAAGCTCTTCCAAACATGTATGCAGATCCTATAACATTTTCAACCATCAATCATAATTGGTTTTTGATCAATATATAACTATGATACTATACTTTTAAATATACTAAACAAATAAACAAATAAATCTTACCCACATATCCAGCATAATAACTAATATCAGCTTCTTCTTTTGCAACATTGAAATCTCTTACCTGAAAATAAACGTTTCGTTGTTGACGATTATATTATTTGAGTTTTGAACTATTTTACTTGAATTATTTAAGCTTATCTACTAGCATAAGCACTTGCGACACTGTTTGAAATACGAAACAGCTTATGATGTCTTCATAAGCTTTTTTCAGCTTATTTTCATAAGTTGTCCAAGAAAACTTATGAAACAGTTTTCACTTTTTTATCTTTTGTTAATGATAAGCGCAAATAAGCTATTTAACACTCACCATGAAATAAAGGAATGGAAAGAGTGATGATGCAGGAAGTGCTGAAAATTACAACAACAAAAAAGCTTCGTAAGAAAAGGACAAAAGAACATAAAACATGTGAAAAAGTTAATAGATCCTCACATGACTTATCCAAAAGGAAAAGTCCTAAACACCACAAATGAATCAGTTATTGAAAAACAAGTTCAATAATGCTTACTAGCAGATAACACAACCATCCAAATAATCAAAAGATTTATAATGGATACACCATGGTTTATCTCTTTGGCTTGTTCCACCTTACAACCAGGACAATCCTCATAGTATTGCTTCTTCTCCAACAATGGTACTTTCATATGCTCCTCCTCCATTTTTGTAACAGAAATCCACTTTTATCACCTTTATATGCAACATATATATAGAAGAAGATTTAATCACAAAGAGATATATCAATTCAAACACATGCTTTTGTTTTAGATTTGAAGAAAGTTAACAAAAAAATGGTTGAGTTGAGTTGAGCAAAGAAATGAACATACAGCTTCTTGAGAAACTTTTGGAGCTCAATGAATGAGAAATGAACAACACTAGGCCTAGTTTCACACCTTTTGTATGACACAGAAATTATGGTAAATGTTTCATTTCTTATAAAAAAAACTAAGTAACACGGACACTTTTGAAAACATTCATCCGATACATGAATCAACACTTGTAATTATGTTTAATTTATTTATTTTTAAAATAATTATCGATATCATCGTGTTAGTATCAAAAGCGTTTTCAAAGAGACCGTAACAAAACAAATATAGTTTGAATTTAATATAAATAATTTTATTTAAGAAGTAGGTAGTTGTTAATATAAGTAATTGAGTTAAAATTGAACTTTTCATCTATTATTGAGATGGCATGAATCCATTGAATTCTTATTGACAATGGTTACAGCTGGATCAAGGTTTTAAATAACTTGGTCTTAATTGACTTTTTTTAAAATAAAATAAAATAATAAAATAATGTGACAATAAATTAGAATATTTGATTGGTTGAGGATACCAATACCTAATTAATTTCAAAGATACTAGAGTGCTCACTTAATTTAAAACGGGTAATAATTAATAAATAAATAAATAAATATAATTATAAATGTCTGACATCTACTCAGAAACATTTTTTTTTAAATATCGGTGCTTGAAATTAAATTTTGTTTCCGAAAACATTGAAGGCTTTGAATTGCGACACCATTCTGTTTTTAGAAATAAGAATCATAATTGTTATTGTCAAAAAATGATATAATAATTAAATAAAAGAAAATGAAGGGAACGTTCCTTTCGTTTATTCTCACATGATTGAAGAGTTTTACATATTAACACACTTTTCAATACTTTTTTTATTCGTTAAATTTATATGAATCTATCAACGTGATGTGTCAAATATAATTTATTGAAAAATATGTGTCAGAATTTGGTTCAAACAATATTATTTAATCCTTACAAGGGAAAAACAGGATTAATAAAGCGGATGTATTGCTTGAGAAAAACAGGATTAATTAAGCGGATGCATTGGTTGAGAAAAACAGGATTAATTAAGCGGATGCATTGTTTGAGAGGTGCAGGGCCAGTGATGTTTCTGAGGTGGTGGAAAGTAGAAGGGCTGAAACAAGTCTCTTTTGGTAGAAGTTTAAAATTAAAGAAAATTAAAGAAAATATGTTTTTTTTCAGAAATCTAGGCTGAAGTGGGATAACGACCGGGATTCTAACAGCAGGTTTTTTCATGGAGAATGAAGGAGACAAGGCGCACAAACTTCATAGGCTCTATTAATACTGCTGTAGGCTTGGTGGATTCAGTGTGAGAAGACAAGGAGGAAGCTAAGAAGCATTTTGCGGAGAAATTCTTTGAAGAAGGATTGGGTTCGGTAATTTTGGCTGAAATGGATGGAGGCTATTATTTTCTCGAGCTATATGTCCGTTTTGGTTAACGGGAGCCTGACTAGCGAGTTTAGCGTGAAAATGGACCTTAGACAAGACGACCCGCTATCACCTTTTCTATTTGTTATAGTTGTTGAAGGGCTTACTGGTTTGGTAAGAAGGCTCGTGAGATTGGTGGTTTCTCAGGTTTTAAAGTGAAAGATCATTGTGTGGTGGATGCCCTGCAGTTTTTCGACGATACTTTATTAGCTGGTGAAGGAAGTTAAAAGCACTTGTGGTCTCTAAAAGCAGTTCTAAGAGGGTTCGAAATTGTTTTGGGGCTTGGAGTAAACTTCTTTAAAAGAAAATTGATCGGTATTAACATTAGCAAACACTTTATACTTGCGGCTGCTAACTTTCTATCTTGCAGGATTGAGGCTAAAGAATTCTCTTTTCTTGGCATACCGATTGGAATTAATCCTAGAAGGATAATATCTTGGAACCCGCTGGTAAGCAAATTGAAGTCGCGTCTAGCGTATTAGAAAGGGAGACTGCTGAGCATTAGATGCGGAATTACTTTATTGAGGTCTGTTTGGTGCAGTTTGTCTATTTTCCTTCTCTCGTTTTACAAAGCTCCAGTGGCGATTTTTAGAGATATTACGAAGATTCAAAACAAGTTTCTATGGGCGGAGGCAGAAGGCGGTAGGAAGGTACATTGGGTAGGGTGGGAGAAAACTTTGTTTGCCCATTGATAAATTGGGTGGGTGGGGGGGGGGGGGGGGGGGGGGGGGGTTGGCTTCAAAAGTATTGAGGAATTCAACATTTCTTTGTTGTTAAAATGGAGATGGAGGGTAATCGAAAGAAAGGATTCTATGTGGATTGAGGTGTTGAAGGCAAGATACAGTAATTTGAATGTTCAAGTTTTAAGTACGACTTGCTCTAGCAGGCTAGCATCTGTTTCTTCATGGTGGAAAGATATTTTGATGTTAGAATGGAGACTTGATAAGGAAATGTTTAATGATAATTGTGGTTTCTATTTAGGTTATGGTAACGTGATCCGTTTTGGCATTCAAATTGGAACGGTGATGTTAGTTTTAAAACCATTTTTCATTATTTATATTACTTGATTTTTGCTAAAAAGGAAAATGTGACAAGTTTGGGTTGCTGGATTCTGGATAGGTGGAAATTGGGAGATTTGGGGATTCCCATTTCATCAAACGCAACAATGCAAGATAGGGTGGAGGAATTAAGAACGACTATATTTGATATTTATCCTTGCATGGATCATAAAGACGGGGAAGTTTGGTATCCTAATCCAGGGGCAGGATACTCGGCTAAGTCGGGATATGTCATATTAACTGATTTTATGAATTCTCGTGTTTCTGATGCAGGATCGGAGGAGGCTTTATGTTGAAAAGTATTTCGGGGGTGTTTTATCGTATCCACAGGGATTGTGTGATATTAATGCTTGCCGTTCAATAGTATAGCGTTTTAAGTAAAGAGTTTTTCAAATGATTCTTGGTTTTGTAACATAAGTTTGTAGCAAAGAAGTAAATTAGAGCAAAGATGTTGTAAGTTTGAGAAAAGCATGTCAAGACTAGATTTCGCTAATCCTTTTCATACGTATCCGATTAATCAAGCATATGAACTTAGTTTCGATCAATACAATCGCATATCCTCGCAAATCAGTTTATGTCTAAAGCAAATTCGTGGGTATTATTGTTTAAATCGTTAGATGATGTCTCACGCTAACAATTGAAACAATAAACGTTAAGATCAATACAAAGCGAATATTAAACCCAAAATCTATATCTAAAGTTTGGTTTTCAAGAGATGAAGATATTAGGTCAAGATTTGTAAAATCTATGTCTAGAGTGATTCAAACCACAAATATGACATTAAAAGCAAACAACATCATATATTGATCATCAACCTTGTTCATATACAAAAGATCAAAAGAAATACATACAAGCAAAATTAACTACCTCTAATCTTGACACAAAAGTGTTTAGCTACCCATCACCATGGTAGCTTGATCAACAAGTAAGAAAAGAATCTTTGATAGCATCAAAGTCGAAGAATCGAGGATTGATCCTCCAAAGATTTGAATCTCACTTCTCCTTGAAATCATAAGGTTTTTGACCTAGAAAACCCTTTTTCTCTTCTTAGAAATTCTGAAAAGTGAAAGGTACAAGTTATGTAAAAATATCTTCAAGATAAGATATTTATAGGAAGTGTATATGGTGCAGTAAGTGGTGCCGCGCTTAGCGCCATCAGAAGCGCGCTAACCGCGATCAGTAGAAAATAGGGTAATTTCCCAGAAAGGGCGCTAAGCGCGGGTAGCATCCCGCTTAGCGCGGTTTGAAACTTTAGCTACTGGAAGTTGATGAAAAAGCACGCTGAAGACGCGGTGAAATTCCCACTCAGCACGGTTTTGCTCTTTTGCAACTGGAAGTCAGTATGTGGGCGCTGAAAGCACGCTGAAAATCTCGCTTAGCGCGCTTTGCCGACACGAACTCTTCGAAAATGCTCTTTCAGACCTTCTTTCCTTCACCGATTGATCCCAACATCCAATATAAGCAAGAATACCTGTAAAATAGCATTAAAATGATCATAATATACAATATATATACAATAAAATCGGACATTAGCATAAATATACTAAAACTACTAGATATTCTACTAAATTAACAAGGAAACCAATTGAAAGGGCCATAAAATATAGTCAAAAGTATGCACAATTTGGCCCTTAACAACTCTCCCCAACTTATTATTTTGTTTGTCCTCAAACAAAAGTGTCTCGAACTAGAAACAAACCCGAAACCCGAACAAGAATTCAGAATCAACTTAATAGAACAATGAAAATTTTATGGTTCAAAAAGTAAAAGTAACAACAAGATAACTTATCGAAGTCTAAACAAATCATGAAGATGAAACTATTGCTAAGTGCAAACACACACATCAAAACTTCTTGAGCAATACAAGTTCAAAATCGAATCACACCTAGGCACACATTCATCAATGGATGAAACAAAATGAGGTTTTATCACTCAACAAACAATCATGCAAACATCCAGAACCAATTATGCATTCAACAAACAATATGCATTAAAGAGTGAAAAAGAAGGAATCACAAGTTCTTCTAAGGTTGTAACTTGGCTTGACTACAAGGAAGGGTCATTTATCAAAGTCATTGAAACAAAATCGCCTACTCCTTAAGAGAATTCCACCCTTAATATAAAAACACTTCAAGACCTTAGCCTTCTTGTTATCTTTGGAGGCATCATTACAACATTGAGCTTTTTGTTGGCAATTCATGCCCAATTTCCTTTATTTTTCACTTATTTCTTTCTTTCAAGCACTTTCATCATTCAAAACCACCTTATTATATTTTCATCAAAATTTTTTTTTTCATAATGCCTTAATCTACCTTTTTCTCTCCCCAACTTAGAACACAACCAAACATGATAATTAGGAATGCTCTCACACAACTAAGGCAAGGAACAAACTGCACAACCATTCTTAAGGTTGGGGTTCAAAAAGTTTCACAACAAAATTCCAAGATCCCATTCAAAACTATGCACAATATTTACACATTTCAATTATTCACACGGATCTTGAAATGACGGCTCAAAAAGGGGTTTACAAATACTCGCTCACTCACACGGTAGATTGATCATTCTTATTTGGTCAAGTGGTTTTTCTCAAAATGCACAAAAAATGCCTTGATCCTTTTCTTCCCTTTTCACAATTAATACACATGCATGATTTCAACATAATCAGAACGAGTCAAACAAGAATGCTGATATCCTGCATATATTCTACAATGAAAGCTTCTTCACAATGGCAATGTTCTAAATGATTAAAAAATAAACAAGTATTTCAAAAGAAGTAATGACTAAAAATTACACTCATCACAAGTTTCATTTCCAGGCTTAGTTTAGAAAGCGATAAAAATGTACCTTGCGCGGTACCTTTACTCGATCTTATCATTACCACTCAATTGCAAAATGATTCATCATTCTTGACATTAGTTCACAAGTTCCTTCAAGTTTTCAACTAAGGAACAAACAAAATCAAAAAATTTTCTAGTAAAATATTAATTGCACAAAAACTACTAAAAATAACAACATAATACTATAATACCAAAATTCGCGACAACCAAACAATGGTGTCACATGTGTTCTTCATCCTAAACAGGATGGTACAAAATACTCCAAAAATACAATAAAAACCAAACAATAATATCAAAATAGTTCAAACATAAACATAAACATAAAACATAAAAAGATAGAAAAACCCATGATCACTAATTGGAAGCCTCAGAGCTCTCCTCCTTCTCCTAGATAGTCTCTCCACTATCATCATCATCGTCGTCTGCCGCAGCCATATCCTCATCCGCACCAGCATCTTGTCTCTCTACCTCAGCCTATAGTACCTGTGCAACCTCTTGAGGTGGAACCTGCCCCTTCTGATAATGATAAGGCATGTACCTAGGCCATGCCACAAAAGCGTCAAAATCCTGCTGAGATGGAAAAGGGTGCTCCACCTGAGGCTCGCGCACCTGTAAATGTAATGCTTGCATAGATGAGTGTAAAAATGAAAAAAGCCCTTTGATGAGCCATATGCATGTCCCATGTGTACATGCATGCGACCCGCTCATCAAAGGGTTGATCTGCCGGTGGAACCTCGTCATGCTGCTGCTACTGCTGTGGGTGTTGGTGGGCATGTGGTGGTGGCGGTGGTGTATGATCTACTCTATGCATGCAATGGCTCTAAATCCATGTATCAGTCACAATCCCCTTAATGGTCTTGTGGACCACGCCTGGGATCAGGACTCCAGCATTAGTGCACAACCCCATAATCAGCCCCTGGAAAACCAAAATAGAAGGGGTCTTAGACCCCAAACGATGACCACTAGCTGTCGTAGCTCGGATCTCATCAGAGATAATCCTCGCTACATCAATCTGCCGCTCCTCCATAATATAATAAATCATGCAAGCGATGTCCATAGGAATGGAAGAGGTGTGACTCCTTGGCCTGATGTTGTGCAGGACAAGAGTCATCAAAATCTGAGCAGTAGTGTTCATGTCGGCCCTTTTTAGAATCTTCGGCCTCCCCGTCGCGTTTAGCTCAAATCCACGCCCCGGATAAGCTAAAGCCAAACAAACATTTTCCAAATTCCAGGTCCGCCTAGTTACCCTCTTAGCATACGCACACTGCTCACCCTCCACTAAAACTAGCAGATTACCCAAGTACTCGTTGATGGCATACCTTGAGAAAGAAACATTCCTCCCTCGAACATAAGTATTGTAACTATACACCTGCCTCTCCAGAGGAATAGCGTTTACCTAGAACTCACGCACTATCTCATAATTCAGCAAAGTAGGAGGGGTCAAGAGTGCATTCCATCCGTGCCCCTCACTAATGCTCTGGCATCCACAGAACTCCCCTTGCGGATTGGTCCGAAAAATGCGCTCCGTCCAAATGCTTCAACGGGTTAATTCCATATAACGTCCCTGCTGTTCCACCCCAAAGAAACGATTTGCATCGAACTCGATTGGTGGCTGCCTTTGCTGAGAAGTCTGGCCAGTGCAAACTCTAGCACGTTTTAAAGCCATCTATAATAAAAGAAAAATAGACAAAAACAACACAAAATGGGTTAAATCACCAGCCAGAAAATTCTATAAAATTCATGTTAAACACAAAGCAACAAAAAATCGGCAAACAGTCGACGAAAATGAACGAAACAGAAATGTTGCTCCTAGGGGTGCGCACTTAGCACGGTCAGAGCGCGCTCAGGCATGCAAGCAACCTCTGTTGTGCAGCCAACCAAGCCCCTCATCTATGATAAATAATAAAAAAAGCATAGAACAACATATTTACAATAGCATGGCAGATTAAAAAGTGAATCAGGAAAAACATGGCACAAAAGCGCGCTTAGCGCGGTCATGAGCGCGCTCAGCGTGATCACGAAAATCCCTAAAAATGCTTCTGGTTTCATGGTCTAACAGCCCCACAATCCAACATTCAAACTCCAATCAATCCAAAATTAACATGCAACAACAGAATCGTTCAGGATTTAGTTGTTCTAAACGTGCAACATCAGTTTACAAACAATTTAACCTAAAATCCTAAAATTTACACAAACAACATTTCAAATCACTTAATCTCTAACCCTAACACTACCGGCCACAAATCTTACAAATAAACCCTAAGCAGCAAATATTCTATACAATGAAGAGAAAGACGAAGAAATTTACAAACCTGGATAGAGATAAAATGAGCAGAAAGAAATCTGTGCTTGAGAGCAAGAATGCAAATTGAGAGCTCTTGGGGAGAAAAATCCGGTGACCGTTGCAAATGAGTGGGAAAAATGAGGGTTTTGCTGAAACCCTACTCAACTTAAATAAAAATAGACCCAGAGGCCCAATGTTTTTCCACTCAGGCCCAAACTTGGCTGGCTTGTTTACGCGACCGCGCTAAGCGACCTCAAAAGCGCACTGAGCGTGCTCAGTGAAACACAGCCAGTCAAGTCTAGCATCAGATTGCAATCACCCGACTATTCTGCCCTATTAAATCACAAACACAGAAAATAAAAAAATTCAAAATAGTAAATACTTACAATGTTGGGGTGCCTCCCAACTAGCGCTTTGGTTAACGTCGTTTGAGCGCGACAGTCAAATGCAACCTCAAGGATCGCAAAAAGGCACTACGGTGGTATTCTGCTCGAAATCACCACCAAGATAAACCTTCAACCTCTAACCATTTACAGACCAACTCTTATTTGACTGCGTGTCTTCAATGACAATCGTCCCATATTGTTTGATCTCCCGAATCCGGAATGGACCAGACCACTTAGATTTCAATTTTCCAGGGAACAGTTTTAATCGAGAATTAAAAAGTAAGACCAGTTGCCCTACTTCAATTTTCCAGGTCACTATCTTTCTGTCATGGTAAGTTTTCACTCGATCTTTGTACAGTTTGTTGGAGTCATACGCTTGGAAGCGCAATTCCTCCATTTTATGCAATTGTACCTTTCTTCTTTCTCCACTTAAAGTTGGATCAAAATTCAGAAATTTTAAGGCCCAAAATGCCTTATGTTCCAACTCCACCGACAAATGACAATTCTTACCATAGACCACTTTGAAAGGTGTGAGACCAATCAGAGCCTTAAAAGCTGTTCGATAGGCCCACAAAGCATCGTCTAGCTTGTTTGACCAGTCTTTTCTCGAGGCCGACACTGTTTTTTCCAAGATCCTTTTAATTTCTCGGTTTGATACCTCCGCTTGTCCATTGGCCTGTGGATGGTATGGTGTTGCAATTTTGTGCTTTACACCATAATGCTCCAAGGCTTTTTCTAGCTGAGTGTTTCAAAAGTGGGATCCTCCGTCACTTATCAACACCCTCGGAGAACCAAATCGAGAAAAAAATGTTTTTCTTTAAAAAATTTATCACAGTTTTTCCGTCCGCTTTAGCATATGCTATCGCTTCTACCCACTTGGATACATAGGTAACTGCGACCAAAATATACTCATTGGAAAACAATGATGGAAAAGGTCCAACAAAGTCTATGCCCCAACAATCAAACACCTCGACTTCCAACATGTTTTGTAACGACATTTCATTCTGTTTTGCCATTCCACCACTCCTTTGACACTTGTCACAACTTTGTGCATGCGCATGCGCATCTTTGAATAAAGAAGGCCAATAAAAGTCCGATTGGAGGACTTTCGTTGTCGTTCTTAATCCGTTGAAATGCCCTCCATAAGGAGAGTTGTAATAATGCCAAAGTATGTTAGTGGCCTCTTCTATTGACACACACCTTCTCAAAATGTTATCGACACCAAGCCTAAACAAATATGGGTCATCCCAAACAAAATACCTGGCGTCAGATAAAAATCTATTTTTCTGATGATGAGTTAGACCTTCCGGTATTAATCCGGTGGCTTTGTGATTTGCCATGTCAGCAAACCATGGTCTAACTTGCACCATATACAACTTTTCGTCCGAAAATTCCTCCTTGTCCTCTAATTCATTTTTGGTCACCTAAACATTCACAAGGCGGGATAAGTGATCCGCCACCAAATTCTCAGATCCCTTCTTGTCACGAATTTCCAAATCAAATTCTTGTAACAAAAGGAGCCAACGAATTAGCCTTTGTTTTGAATCCGGCTTGGTAAGTAAATACTTAATCGCCGCGTGATCCGTATAAACCACTACTCGAGACCCAATTAAATAAGACCGAAATTTCTCCAATGCATACACTATCGCAACAACTCTTTTTCGGTTGTTGCATAGTTTACTTGAGCTTCATTCAAGACTTTGCTCGCATAGTGTATAGCATGAAAATTTTTTGCTCTCCGTTGACCCAATACCGCACCTACCGCATAATCGCTCGCGTCACACATGAGTTCAAAATCCATTTTCCAATTTGGCGCGATGATTATGGGTGCGGTAGTCAAACTTTGTTTTAAAGAATTAAAAGCGACCATGCAAGACTCATCAAAATCAAAGGACTTATCTTTGTTGAGCAAATTTCTCAAAAGCTTTGCGATCTTTGCGAAATCCTTGATGAACCTCCAATAAAATCCCGCATGTCCAAGGAAGCTCCTTATACCTTTTACATTCAACGGTGGTGGCAATTTCTCAATAACATCCACCTTGGCTTGATCCATTTCAAGGCCCCTTGAAGAAACTTTGTGGCCAAGCACAATTCCTTCGGTTACCATGAAGTTGCATTTTTCCCAATTGAGTACCAAGCTGGTTTCCACACACTGTTCCAATACCGCATCCATGTTTTTCAAACAAATATCAAATGATTGCCCAAAAACCGAGAAGTCATCCATAAAAACCTCAACTGTCTTTTCGATCAAGTCCGAGAATATAACTTGCATACACCGTTGAAAAGTCGTTGGTGCATTACACAACCCAAACGACATCCTCCTATAAGCGAAGATTCCAAAAGGGCATGTGAAAGCAGTTTTTCATGGTCCTCCAGGTTTACAATAATTTGATTGTAACCCGAATAACCATCCAAAAAACAGTAGAATTATTGACCGGAAAGTCTCTCAAGCATTTGGTCCATAAATAGAAAAGGGAAATGATCTTTCCTCGTAGCTTGGTTTAGCCTATGGTAATCGATGCACATTCTCCACCCGGTCACGGTTCTTGTCGGGATTAACTCATTTTTCTCATTTTGGATAACTGTCAATCCTCCTTTCTTCGGTACCACTTGCACCGGGCTAACCCATGGGCTATCAGAAATCGGGTAAATCATTCTGGCATCTAACATTTTTACCACTTCCTTCCTAACCACTTCTTTCATGGTAGGATTTAAGCAGCGTTGCGGTTGAGCAACCAATTTGAAATCTTCTTCCATGAATATTCGATGCATACAATAAGGACTTATTCCTTTTAAATTGGAAAGAGTCCATCTCATTGACTCTTGATTCTTATTCAAAACACAAATCAATTTTTCCTCCTCAATTGTGGTTAGCTCTGTGCTTATGATCACCGGTTTATGCCCCTCGTCATCAAGAAAAACATATTTAATATGAGATGGCAACAACTTCAATTCAAGCTTAATCTCCTCAATATTTTCCTTTTTCAAAATTTTCACCCTATCTTTCAAAGGAGGAATTTCATCCAATTCTTCTAGTTCTCGCAAACACTTTTCGATCTCTTTTTCTTCGGTTTCATTGATACTCTGAAGAGCATTTGTGAGAAATTTTTTTAATGGGGTTGGAACTTGTAATTGCCACTTTACTTCTTCAATCACCTTTTCCGTTGCATCGATTCTAAAACAATCGCTTTTGTCCTTTGAATGCTTAATGGCTTCAAATAGATTGAAACAAATCTCATCATCTTGGACTCTAACCTTCATAAGATCTTCATCCATATCAATGGCCATTCTAGCGATTTTCATAAACGGTCTTCCAAGAATCAATGGAGCGTCTTCATCTTCCTCCATATCAATCACCACAAAGTCGATGGGAAACAAGAATTTGTCTACCTTAACCAATACATCTTCTGCTACACCGTGAGGACGGGTAGTGGATTTATCGGTAAGTTGAAATGTCATTTGAATAGCTCTCAATTCCATATGTCCCAACCTTTTCACAATAGACAAAGGTATCAAATTGATAATAGAGCCCAAATCAATCAATCCGTTGCCAACATAGATATTTTGTATTGTAACCGGCAAAGTGACTCGTCCCGAATCACTTTCTTTCCGCGGGAGAGTCCGTTGAATGATAGCGCTACAACTAACATCAACCATGATATTTTCTTGATCCGTATACCTTTTCTTTTTGGTGAGAATATCCTTCATGGATTTTTTGTATTTTGGCATTTGCTCCAATGCTTCAGAAAATGGAATGTTGATTTGCAATTGCTTAAAAATATCCATAAACCGAGCATAGTGCCTCGCACTATCTTTCTTTGACGGAGCATGAGGATATGGAAAATGTTGGATCGGAATAGTATTCACCGGTTCCTTCCCCTTCCTAGTTTTTTTTTTTAATTTTTCTTCTCTCACTCTTTTTTCTTCTTCCTCACTTTTTTTCTTTTCATTTTCAACTAAATCTCCCTCAACATTTTTTTCTACTTCATTCTCATTCTCATCGATATCTTTTTCTTTTTCAACTACTTCCTCTTCTTGCAATGCTCTTTAGAATTTGGTTGAGTATTCTCTGGAAAAGTTCCTTTGTGTTAGTCGGCAAATTGTTTTGATAATTGCCCGACTTGCATCTCAAGATTCTTTATGGCCTCATCGGTATTCTTTTGATTTGACATTGACATTTGCATAAATTGCATGAGAGTGTCTTCCATCTTTGTATTTCCACTCGGAGCTTGCGGAGGTTTAGTGTAGTTTTGATATTGTTGTTAACGATTTGAAGGTCCGGCATCTTGAGGCCTCCACAGTTGTTAATAACCTTGATTATCTCTTGGTTGGTAACCTTGGTTGCCTTGTTGGTAAGGTGGTCAAGGTTGATATCCTTGATTTTGATTTCCCGCATAACTTACCTCTTCCACAACCGGAGGACAATACCCGGCAGGGTGATCTCCTCTACAAAGCTCACAACTCGCAATTTGTTGGTTTTTGTTGGGAACTTCTTGCATTTCTTTGATTTGTTGTGGAAGTTTTGACATTTGTTGCGTCAACAACTCCACTTGTTGAGATAGTAATTTATTTTGTGCAAGAATAACATCGTTAGTTCCCAATTAAAGCACTCTCGATTTCTTTTGCGGTTGGCCATGGTTATGATTCCCTTGATGATCGTTTAGTGCCATCTTGTCGATGATAGAAATTGCTTCTTCGGCGCTTTTGGACATTAAAGACCCGCCCGAAGTCGCATCCAACAAGGTTTTATGATTTGGTTGGAGACCATTTCTGAAAATATGCACTTGCGTAAGCTCATCAAAACCGTGCCCTTTGCATTTCCTAAGCATGGATTTGAATCTCTCCCAAGCTTCATTGAGGGATTCATTTCCACCTTGTGAGAAAACCGCGATTGCCATTTTCGCTTCCATAAAACGATTATGTGGAACAAATCGTTCTAGGAACTTCTCCTCCAACATGTTCCAATCCGTCATAATAGCAGTCAACTGGTCAAGGTACCATTCCTTTGCCTTCCTAATGAGGGAATGCGGAAAGAGTCTCTTGAACAACGACTCTTCTTCAGCTTCAGGCGCTCCAGTTGCACCCTCAATTTCATAAAATTTTGTCAAATGAGTGAAGGGATCCTTGTGATCCATACCGGTGAATGGATTTTGATATAGAAGAGCAAGGATGTCGGTCTTCATCTCGGAATGCCTCCCGTTGTGGGAATTAGGTGCAAACTAAGATGCGTGCCTTGGACTGTTAACACATGGTGTTGAAGCAGGTGGTGGTGGTGGTGGTGGTGGAGCTGCTATGGTTTGCGTAAACTGTGGTGTTAGTGTAGAAGATTCTCCTTGTGTTCGTCTTTCCATAGCAAGTTGCCTCCTCCATCTTGTTTTGCTATTTAACTTATGCACAGTTCTTTCAATCTCAGGATCAAAAAGAAGTTGATATGTGGGTAACTTCCCTCGCATAAACAGAGTCTGCACACTTAGCCAAACAAATTAAAAAGCACAAAGGAATTACAGAGGTAAGAGATTAACAATACAAATAACTTAAAATCACCATACTATTGCAATGATTGCAATATCAAACAACAATCCCCAGCAACGACGCCATTTTGTTGAAAAGTATTTCGGGGGGTGTTTTATTGTATCCAAAGGGATTGTGTGATATTAATGCTTGCCATTCAATAGTTTACCGTTTTAAGTAAAAAGTTTTTCAAATGATTCTTGATTTTGTAACATAAGTTTGTAGCAAAGAAGTAAATTAGAGCAAAGATGTTGTAAGTTTGAGAAAAACATCTCAAGACTAGATTTCGCTAATCCTTTTCATACGTATCCGATTAATCAAGTATATGAACTTAGTTTCGATCAATACAATGTCGAATCCTTGCAAATCAGTTTATGTCTAAAGCAAATTTGTGGGTATTATTGTTTAAATCATTAGATGATGTCTCACGCTAATAATCAAAACAATAAACTTTAAGACAAATACAAAGCAAATATTAAACCCCAAATCTATATCTAGATTTTAGTTTTTAAGAGATGAAGATATTAGGTCAAGATTTGTAAAATCTATGTCTAGAGTGATTCAAACCACAAATATGACATTAAAAGCAAACAACATCATATATTGATCATCAACCTTGTTCATATACAAAAGATAAAAAAAAATATATACAAGCAAGATTAACTACCTCTAATCTTGACACAAAAGTGTTTAGCTACCCATCACCATGGATAAGTCAAGGATAAGCTCTGAATCAAAGAACCATAGGCATGTACCCTAACCTTTAGTCAATGGCTAGAGGAGGCTTGAGATTCCTTTTGTATAACATTGGCCAAAGGCCTGCTGCAGCCCCCATTCACTATTGCTTGCAAACCAAACTTGCTCTACTATAAATAGACATCAATTGTGATCAGTTTGAGTACACCAAAGCAACCAAACTGATGCTTTCCTCAAAATCCATATCTTTAGGCCAAAATACCTTCTTTTGCAAGGTACCTCTGAGTTTTTGAGTTAGAGAGCAATTCCATCACAGCTCATGATCCAAACACATCCAACATGTCATATCTAAGCTATCCAAACTCTCATATGTGACCTGTAACACCAAAATCACAAAGTCCCCTCTCAAAACCTCAAAATTGGACTTTTTTGCATTTTTCAAGACATGTCTTGATTCAGTCACTTTCAAAACCACATAAAACCTCAAACACACTCCAAATATCATCCTTGAACTATCCCAAATGGCTCCCCACATCTAGAACACCATTTTTGAGAGTTTCCATATTGGTCACTTTTGCCCCTTTTACAAGAAAGAGCTCAAACTTGTTCCTGAGGATTCCAGCTGGTTCTAACCATTCTAAAAGCTTCTAAGGGATCAATTGAGAGTGTCCAAAGCATCAAATTACTTCTGGCACAAGAAGCTTGGCAGATTGCACAACAAGCTCCAAGAGGTAAGTGCATCATTACTTGAACTTTCTAAAATATGCATTACTTTGAAGTCCACTGATCATAAACATCTCATACATGTTATATATGTTGTGTTTGAACCAATTTTCCATGAAATTCCTGCTTGTACCATGTGTTAGTATAGAAAATGCAATTATAGGCCTATTTCAAAAACACTATCGAGTTTCTAAATAGAGACCTCATATGAAAAAACCACCACTACCATTGGATTCCTTGTGAAATTCTAGGCAGGATATACCTAAATTTTGTCCCAATCCATGGAGAAATGAGAAAGTTATGGCCTTTACGTTTTTGGTCCAAAACCTTGTCTTGCCTTGCCTTGGCCAGGCCTAAAACAAGGCAGGCGTTATGTATTTCTAGGGTGGCTTTGATACACGGATGTATCACCACCCCTGTGGTAGAAGGCGCGCACTGCAACCTTGAGGTCTGGGGTTCGAATCCCCCTCGCCCCGACCCTTTTTTTACCACTTTTTCCATTTTTGAAATATTTTTCATATAATTTTAAATGATTTGAAAAATTAATTTCTCTCTCACTTTTAATTATTTTTTATTGGTTCTTTTTACAAAAAATCACAAAACTGTTAAAATATTTTATTCCACAAAAAATCCAATTTATATTATTTATTTAATATAATTAGAATTTTTGTAATTAGTTTCATTTTAATTGTTTTTAAACATTTTTTAAATGAAATTCTCACTTTAATCTTTCAAAATCAATTGGATTTTAAGCTTTCATATGATTAAACTTGATTTTCCAAAATATTTTCCAAAGTGTACAACTTGTTTTTGAATATAATTGATATTTTATCACTTATTATTTAAATTACCTTTGAAAAATACCATTTTTATTCAAAAATTAGGGTTTCTTCCTGATTTTTAATTTTCAAACACTCATGGGCCTCTAATAGAGTGTAAGACCCAACCCCATTTGAAAACCAAAATAATTTGGGCCTCAGGTATTGTATAAGTCCCAACACATTTTCAAAAACCTCGGCGTGATCGCCAGTTCAAAAATCAAATAACCTGGGCCTACCCTCGTGTTGTAAGTCCCATCTTTTTTCAAAACATCCTTGGGCCTCTAATTGAGTGTAAGACCCAATCCCTGTGTAAGTAAACCATTGTGGGCCTCACTTATTGTATAAGTCCCTCTGAACGTTTTCAAAACAACGGCGCGATCGTCGCCTTTTTAACAAAATCATCTGGGCTTCTCCTTGAGCTATAAGACCCATCTTTATTCATTTTCAAACTCTTTGGGCCTATCCTTGAGTTGTAAGACCCATACCTTTGTACATAAAACCTTTTGGGCCTCAGCCATTGCATAAGTCCCAGTACAATCTTATCAAAACGACTTCCCTTTTGATTTAGGTTCAAATATACTGTTGTTATCAAAACTTTCTTTAATTTCTTTGAACAACTAACAATACAACATGGAAGCTTGCTCACCTGTAAGTTTTATCAGCTTTCATTTACTCGCTTTCATATATGAATAACTGTATTGTGGGAAGCTGCACACTGTGAGTCTTCTTTCATTCTTTTAAATATATGTCAAATATATATAACTGTATTGTGGGAAGCTGCACATGGTTAGTCTTCTTTCATACCCTTTTAAATACTTGTCATATATCAACTGTATATGTACTAGTATAGTTATTTAGAGTTTTCCCCGACAACTAGGTCTAGAACTAGGTAAAGCCATGTTGGTCACTCTTTAAATACAGTCAAAATTAGATCCCCATAGGATTTCCAGATACAGTCTTGCCTTCTCTTGGGCTTAAACAAAATGGAACAAAGAGAAATGATGTATTCCTCGTGAACCTTTTCTCAGACTGTCACCCCTAGAAATTGTCAAAGAAATTCTACCCCCCGGAGTTGATCTATTCTCAGTGAATAGCATCTCTTGAGTTTCTTCAAACCTCAGAATTTTCACTAAATGATATATTCTCGGTGAATAGCATTTCTTGAACTTTTCTTGGTTTGGGACCCATAGGCTTCCTAAAAGCATCCCCGCCTCCTCTTGGGCTTTGTACAAGGACCCTTCGGCTTCTTAGAAGTTTTCATGCCTTCTCTTGGGCTTAATACAAGGACCCTGGCGACCTCTTAAAGGTATAAGACAAAACTTAGTCATTCTTTGCTAGAGCACTCTTTCCAGTGTCAAACCTCCGACCAATTTAGGGTTAATTCTCATCCCTTAAAACACCCGCCTCCTCCTGGAGGCATCATACAAAAGATAAAACTCTTCTACACCGGTATACTTGGACAGTCTAATCCTCTTGAGTCTCAAAGACATTCTCAAATCCCCTCCAAACATAGGAAGAAACCCCAGATTCTGGATTAATCTCCAGCAGAGCTAAAACTTATGGGTTCTAAAACCCAGTCTCTCTCCTAAAATCCCCCAGCCAGGGTCAGTCTATCACTAGTATAACACTATCTCAAATCAGAACTTCAAGGCATCTGATACCTCAACTCTTCTGTAATCCTCTGTAAGAGTTGATTCCCCACTTGGACCTGCCTCGGGATCTCAATAACCCCCAGCAGAAAGATAACCTCCTCTTAGGATTTGTATAATGACCTGTCCTCGGCAAAGTCAACCTCCTATTGGGCTTTGTACAATGATTCTCCTCAACGGAGCTAACCCTTTTCAGACTCTCTTGTTGAGTCGATCACCTTTTTAGACACTCTTATTGAGTCAATCACCTTTGTAGACTCTCTTGTTGAGTCAATCACCTTTTCAGACTCTCTTGTTGAGTCAACCACTTTTCCGACTCTCTTGTTGAGTCAATCACATTTCAGTACTCTCTTGTTGAGTCAACCTTTTAGCCTCAATCTCAGGCTTTGTACGAGAAAGATAAAAAACACTCTCTTGTTGAGTCAATAGCCTCCTCTTAGGCTTTGTATAATGATTTCCCCTAGCAGGAGTTCACCTCCTCTCGAGCTGTATATGATGATTTCTCCAGCTTGTTCTGCCACAGTCCTGGGCTTTGTACAAGACAGATAAAAAGCACCCTCTTGTTGAGTCAAACCCTTTTTAGCCTCTATCTTGGGCTTTGTACGAGATATAAAATTTCATAACCTTCTCTTAAGCTTGGGGCAAATAACATCCCCAGCAGAGTCAATTCCTCCCAGCCTTGTTTTAGGCTTCGAGGAATAATTTTCCAAGCAGAGTCAAAATCGTTTCAGCCTCTATCTTGGGCTTTGTACGAGATACCTAAAATATCCTTAGCCGAGTCACAAAAGTCTCTTTCAGCCTCAATCTTGGGCTTTGTACAAGACAAATAAAGATTTCTTTCCCGCAGTGTCAGTCTTCTTTTCAGCTTCTATCTTGGGCTTTGTACAAGATATATACAAACCTCCCCAGCGGAGTCAAAATCCTTTTAGCGTCAATCTTGAGCTTTGTACAAGACAGATAGAACATTTTCCCCGGAAAAGTCAAACTTTTAGCCTCCTCTTAGGCTTTGTATAATGATATCCCCAAAAGAGTCAGTCTCTTTTAGCCTCAATCTTGGCGGTTTTCAAGATATATATAAACACTCTCTTGTTGAGTCGGTCATTCCCAACCTCCTCTTAGGCTTTGTATAAGGTCTTCCCCAGTGGAGTCAATCAACCTCTTAGCCTCAACCTTGGGCTTTGATCAAGGAACACAAAAATCAACATACTCTCCGAGGAAATCAAAAGTCCCTCTATAGGAAGTCATTTCTCTGTTTATCATATGTCAAAACAGAAACTCCTTTTCCTTCATCTAATTGCTGTAAGCGGCAAGCCTCTGGATTATTTACATCCACGCCACCGTCCCTCTTTTAGCATGAGAAATTCCTAAGGAAAGATGACATTGCTCTACACTGAGTTAAAGTCTTCTCCTTTAGGTCAAAAATCCCCTATAAAGAAAATTATGGCATTGCTGGATTCACATATCCCAGTTAAAGTAATCCTCCTTTATAATCAGTCACGCAACATTTGTGATAAACAGACCAAATGTCTCCCTTTAGAGATGACAAGTTCTCTCTCAGTCAAACCTTTTAGCTTCAATCTTGGGCTTTGAACAAGACACAAATACTCAACCTTTCTGCCTCTATCTTGGGCTTTGAACAAGACACCAAACAATATCTTTTTCCTCCATTAGAATAGGAGGAACTACGATTGCTCTGATTTCCCTGTTTTGTTTAAACGGGAATACGTAGGCATAAGATTGCGAAGTCTTAGCGAGCATACTAATAAAAAACTCTAGGTTCAGTACCTTTATATCAATCAATCCTTAGGTCCAGTACCTTACCAAAAACATCAACAAAAACTCAATCTCACTCATACTTCCCAAGAAACTTCCCCAACCCATTAACAGATAAGCACTATCAATTACAAAGCGAAACCTAAAGCTGATATCCCGTGGATAACCACCTATAGGATGGGTAATTGACAACTACCCATTGTATAACCTAACCCAGGACCCCCCAATCTCTTTAAGCATTTGTTCAGTTAAACATTCGCGTGCAAGGTTAGTTTTAGATAGCTTCCCTTTCCCTTCCAGCTTCATGGGATAAATAAGAAATCAGAAAGTAGCACCCCCTCCTACCATTGCGGTGAGGAAAAACCCAGCGATAAGGTGGTCGCATCACTGACAAAATTCGCTCGCTACAGAAAAATGGCGACTCTGCTGGGGAAACATTTTGTCTGTTTAGGATTATAAACTAGAATTCTTAAGAGGTCTAGGATGTTAGTTTTAGGAATGAATATATATATTGCTTTTCCTAATTGATATCCGTGTTTATTTTTCTGCTAATATGACTGCGGGTGATGCTTCATCTGGAAAGTTTGAGTGACAAGTAAGATAGGTGATGGCACTAGACGGGTAATCTTACAGGGAGTGACTCCCAAATAAGAGACCCCGGTTGACCATCGAATCAGTGGAGACACCCTTTGCGGATTCAATGCCTATACGACTTCGGTTGTTAAAAGCAGATTGCTCGATTGTGGTTGTCCATGAAACTGAGGACTTAGTAGGCTGAGACCATGTTACTATTTTGTAGTGCGGAAGCTATCGAAAATAGTTGTCATGCGATACTACCCTCATTTGAGATCACTCTAAGATACCGCAGCTCGCTCGGGTGAACTAGCCTGCTGTTGTTATCCCAAGAGGGGTCAATGATTTTACGGACATGTATAAAAAATCACCAGTACAACCTTTGGGGATGGCTAGAGCCATGACTTCATGACACCGAACCTTTGACCCCATGTTTTTTCTATGTTTTTGTGTGCTGCATTCATGCATTCATTTCATCTAAAAAACTCTTAAAAAAAGAAAATTTTTCTCTTCTAATCTCTCTTTTTCAAATTAAACTGAGACAATGATTGCAAATGTCAGAGAGAAATATTGCGTTATGGATTTCGGTAGAAGAAAGACTCACAAGTACACCTTCAAGGTTCCAAAATTAGAGGATTTAAGAGGATTGGCAAGGATGATCACCAACCCTGATGCTTTCAGAGCTAAGTACGGAGGACTGCTGTCTCTGTTAAGGGCCCATGTAATTGAAGGAATCCTATCCATACTCATTCAGTTCTACGATCCGTTTTATCACTGTTTCACATTCCCGGATTATCAACTAGCACCAACATTGAAGGAGTACTCTCACCTGACTGATTTACCTATCACTGACCAAGCTCCCCTTTCTGGACTGGAAGAAATTCCAAAAGATCAAACCATTGCAAGAGCAATTTATTTGGACGAGTCAGAGGTTAGGACTCACATGACCAGTAAGGGTGGAATCCAAGGTTTTCCAGCCCAGTTCTTGATAAAGAAGGCCCTGTACTTTGCCAGTATAGGGAACATGATTGCTTTCGAGAGCATCTTTGTACTACTCACCTACGGGTTATTTCTGTTTCCCAACATTGATAGCTTCGTTGATATCAATGCCATTAAGATATTTCTGATTGGAAACCCCGCACCAACCTTGCTCGCAGACGCTTATCATTCTGTACACTTAAGGAATTTATACAGCGGAGGAATGATCACATGCTGTGTACCCCTGCTATACAAATGGTTCACTTCCCATTTATCTAAGTCTACTGCTTTCTGGGATCATAAGAGTACTTTACATTGGTCGTAGAGAGTCATGTCTCTTACCAACTCTGACATCGACTGGTACAATCGAATCTATGATGGGATCAGGATCATTGACCGTTGTGGAAACTTCCCTAATGTACCCCTTATAGGAGTTAAAGGAGGAATCAATTATCATCCAGTTTTAGTTCGTCGTCAATTTGGATACCCGATGAGGCATGTCCCGCGTAATGTTCATCTGGAAGGTCTTTTCTTCAAGGAAGGAGAAAATGACAGAGCACTAAAGACAGAAGTAGTGCACGCTTGGAAACATGTTCACAGGAAAGGAAGAGAGTCTCTAGGAAAACCAGACTGTATCTCTGTGGAGCCTTATCTCCACTGGGTACAAACTAGAACTCTCAAGCTGAGGATGCCTTACCCTCGTCAAATACGGAAAAACTTCAGGTTACTCTCAGCAATGTTCAACAGGAGAAGAAGTCTTGGAAGAACAAGTACCGCATTCTCAATGCGGAGTGTAACAAAATACAACAACTCTTAAAAGGAAAAGATGCTCTGATCGAGATTTTAGAGCAACATGTTGTAGAGAATCAAGAGGACTAAAGGAATTTGCTCGCTCCTTTCACTTGGCAAAGGAATGACAACCCGACAATGGCTCAAGAGCCCCGGTCAAAGAAAAGAAAAGTACTAGAACCAGCACCTGAGCTCTCCTCAAAGAGGACTCAGGATCCATAAGTTTAGACATTTCCTGTTACATCACTTTCTAAATTACTGTATTTCTATTTCTGCAATCTTTGAATTCAATAAAACGGGGTTTCCCCACTGTATGATATTTGCAATCCAATTGTCAAAGTTTCTTTTGATTAAATAACAAAAAATTATTAATATAATCATTACATATCATTCATTATTCTCACCTAATGCATTCTTCTTCCCTACGAATCTCACGTTTGTGTCTCGATTCTAGAGAGTCAAACTGTCTCATTCGTACAATACTCGGGCCAATCGACAAAAGAAAATGGATGATCTCGAGGAAGAGAATATAAGGTTGAGAGAAGAAATCGACACTCTGAAAGAAGATTTGAGGAAACTTCACAATGACATGCAATCTCTGGCAGCAGCACATATGCAACATCAAAGGACTGCGATCTCAGAGATCACATCGACGCCCATAGTGGAAAAGTATGATCCTTGGTATAACTTGCCTAAGGATTGTCCCTGGGGCATGCCACCCAACTATATCCCGGAAGGATATATTCCGCCGATCATGGAAGATCTGGAAACTACAGCAGGAGCCGCTGGGCCTGAAGATTACAAACTTCGGGAAAGCGAAGATGCAAGGGGCATGACAGCAACTCCTAAAGGTTACAAACTTCGGGAGAGGGAAGCACCAAGAGTCACTGCCGTAATGACTATACCACCACCCGTGGTACACACTGTCCCGGAAGGACAGATTCCACAGATACCTTCTAGTGGAAATGAGAGTATGAACGATAAAGTGAAGGAATTCCAGGAATAGTTCCTGGAGATGCAGAAGAAGCTGCAAGCCATTCGCGGTCAGGATCTATTTGGAAAGGACGCCGCAGACCTTTGTTTGGTCCCCAATGTGAAAGTTCCGCACAAATTCAAGGTGCCCGAATTTGAAAAGTACAAGGGTAACTCTTGCCCTCAAAGTCATTTGGTGATGTATGCTCGGAGGATGTTAACTTAGACAGAGAACCAACAATTACTGATCCATTATTTCCAGGATATTTTTACTGGTGTCGCACTCAAATGGTACATGGGTTTAAATCGCACTAAGATCGTCACTTTCAGAGATCTTGGCGCTGCCTTTGTTTAACAATATAAGTATAACCTGGACATGGCACTCGACAGAGATTAACTCAGAGCCATGTCGCAGAAGGATAAGGAAACCTTTAAGGAATATGCTCAGAGATGGCGTGAAATTGCTGCCCAGATTTGTCCACCTCTTGAAGAAAAGGAGATGACAAAGATCTTCTTGAAAACCTTGAGCTCATTTTACCACGACAGAATGGTCGCCAATGCGCCCAGTGACTTCACCGAGATGGTGGGCATGGGAGTAAACCTTGAAGAAGCAGTCCAAGAAGGACAATTGGTCAAGGATACCAGACCATCAAGCAGTACCAAAAGATACGATAGTGCTCTCCCTAAGAAAAAAGAGCAAGATATTGGTAATATCTCTCTCGAAAAGCAAAGGCGGCGTTACCAACCAGTAGCAGCTGTAACTCCTGCTATTAACCCTGCGCCTATTCCTGCGTATCAACCTCAGGTTGCTTAGAGCCAACCGAATCAACAACAATATCAGCAAAGGACACAACAACCTCTTCATTAGTCTCGTCCTCAATACAGCAACAACAATACAACGCGACCATCGGGGTTCGACCCTATACCAATGTTGTATGCAGAACTGTTTCTGTTACTACTAGTCAAGGGGCACGTCCAGACCAGGTCTCCTCTTACAAACCAGAAACTCTGCCATTTTGGTTCAAGGCAGATCAGAATTGTCCTTACCATCAAGGAGGACCAGGGCATAACATAGAAAACTATCTCAGCTTCAAGTCCGATGTGCAAAAGCTTGTTAGGAGCGAGGTCTTATCCTTCAAGGATACAAATCCAAATGTTCAGACGAACCCGTTGCCTCAACACGAGAAAGCTGCAGTCAATTTGATAAAGGAAGGATCTAAGCACAGCTATCAAATTCACGATGTACTCTTATTAGGAACCAACATGGTCAAGATGCATTACAGGCAGAGTGGATACGGTCATATACCATCTCATAACTATCAATAGTGTGATATCTGCTCGAAAGACAATCAAGGATGTTCTGTGGTGCAATCAGCTCTACAAGAACAGATGGATCTTGGATGGATCCAAGATCACCGAATTCGTGAGGTCAACATGACTTATACAAACTCCAACATCATTCAAAACCACGGTATTCTGGCGATGAATGTCAACTTGGTGGCAATGCACTCAAGGCAAAGCCAACATTATAATCTACCACAGCACGATTATGATTCCTGTCTGATCTTCTCGGTAAATAATCAGGGATGCTCTTTTATACAAGAGGCCCTCCAGCGTCAGATGGATCTTGGATGGATCCAGGATTACCGTGATAGAAGTCATTATCAAGTGAACGTGATTCAAATCTTCGATATTTGTTTGATGAATACCAGCTTGGTGGAATTACACGCTAACCAAGTACAACTCGGTTTTCTGACTTCGCACGACTATCAAAACTGTAAAGTGTGTCGGGAGAGTGACCAAGGATGTGAACTCGTTCAAAGAACACTGCAACACTTGTTAAACCACTGGTGGCTTCCGATCTACTGAAGACATACAACAAGTCAGTATGACTGACGGGAACCCTACTAGGCATCAAAGTCAGGATGTTCGATCAATGGAAACCGACCTAGTGAGGTTACACAACATTTAAAGTGGACGTGGCCGGGTGCCACCACACAATTATGAGCCTTGTAGAGTCTGCTCGGAGAATAATCAAGGATGCTACCTTGTGCGAGCATCCTTTCAAGGTCAGTTGGACCATAAGGAGATTTAACCATGGTCAAGCTCTGGTTTAATGTCAAACTATCATCCTGATCGAGGCAAAGATGTTGTCTTAATCCCTAAGAGAGAAATGGCCAAGGATGTGTGTGCCATAATCCCTTTACTCCATGAATCAAGGGTCCTTCTTGATAGTGGAAAGGTTCTCAATCTCGAACCAATTGAGGCCAGCTACGATGGTTAGAAAAATTAGAAGGCTCCTATAGTTATCTATTTGCCGGGACCAGTACCGTACAAGTCCGATAAGGCGATCCTTTACAAGTACGGTGCAACAATAGTTGAGAATGGAAAAGAAGTTCCATTACCCTCCGTCGTGAATATTGCAGACATCAGTTGAGTAACACGGAGCGGTCGAATCTTCAACCGAGGAGTTGGAGAACCTACCAGAGAAAAAGAACCTCAAACAGAAGTTCCCGATTAACCATTCGGTCAACCCAGTGATCCCGACCTCTCAAAGAACAACGATGAGATGCTGAAGCTCATCCAGAAGTGTGAGTACAAAATTATTGATCAACTGTTGCAAACTCCTTCAAAAATCTATGTGCTATCTCTTTTGCTTAGTTCCGAAGCCCACAGAGAGGCTCTACAAAAAGTCTTAGAGCAAGCCTTTGTGGACCAAGATGCTACGATAAGACAATTCGACAGCATCATTTCCAACATCACTTCCAGCAACAACTTGGGGTTTAGTGATGAGGAACTGCCAGAAGAAGGAAAAAGTCACAACATGGCGCTTAATATTACAGTCAACTGCCAGGACGATGCTCTAGCCAGTGTACTGGTAGACACATGATCGGCTCTGAATATTATGCCGAAGTCTACATTAATGCGACTATCATTTAAGGGATCTCCGATGAGAGGCAGTGAGGTCATCGTCAAAGCTTTTGACGGATCTCGAAAAATAGTTATCGGCGAAGTCGACCTTCCCATAACTATTGGTCCTCACACTTTCCAAGTCACTTTCCAGGTCATGGACATCCGGGCAGCATACAATTGTTTATTAGGAAGACCTTGGATACACCAGGCTAGGGCAGTCACTTCGACACTTCACCAGAAGCTGAAGTTCATCAAGAACGACCAGCTAGTCACAGTCTGTGGAGAACAAGCCTTGATCATGAGGAACTTATCGTCGTCCACTTGTGTAGAACCAAAGGAGGTTGTTGGAACCCAGTTCCAAGCACTTTCGGTGAGCAATGACCAATCAGAAAGAGGAACGTCGATTTCCTCATATAGAGATGCTCTCGAAGTGATCAAAAGTAACAATGCAAAAGGATGGGGACATCTTGTCATTCCTACTGATAACAAAATAAGGAAGGGTCTTGGTTTTTCCTTAACCTGTACCCAGAATGCTACTAACGATGAAAACCTTCATCCCATTCAGGATTTCTTCCACAGTGGAGGCTTCCTTCACCCAGTGTCTCAAGAAGTACATACCATCAACGAGGGTGATCCCTATGATATAGATGAAGAGTGGAAATCATATCTTAATGAGGACGGTTATATGTCTCAGGAAGAGGTGCCTACACCATTTTGCTATCCCGCATAGAGTCTGAGATTTATACCAAGGTCAGACATCAAAATGATATACGGAGATTATGATCCAGAAGGATGTCGTGCTCCGCCAAACTCATTAGAGAAAGACACTCTGATGAAAGATAACTTTTACCACGACTATTATGGCCCAATGGATGGCCTTCCTATCTGGCAGCCGTAGCCGGGAGACTTGGGGCAAGAGAGTCGGCCCAACGATGCATATCAACTTAGCATTATTGAAAAGAATACATGCGTCCCTACCATGTCATGGGATCATTATTCCGGGCATTCAGAAAATATCCATCATGACGATGAATTTGCAAAGCTTGCAGGACTAGAGTTCATTAACTATGCTTTGCCCGAGGTCAACGTCATCGAAAGGGATGCCTCCTCCAGTTCCAAAGAAGTGTGGGACACCCTGGGACAACCGAGTGGCAAGTTCGACTACTTGGTTAAGTACACCGCTCCTGAAAGCTCTCGTATCAGGCTCGAAGACATCCTGGCAACTGGATGGGGAGATTTTCCTGAGAGCATAAACACTGTGCAAGATGCAGCAGAAGAGTTCATCTACGACAACTCTGCCAGGGAAACAGATTCCAATGATCCTTCTCCACCAGAAATCGGCGTTATTTCTGAAGACAAGTCAAGAAAGAAGGTACCAGACTTTGTGATTCACCGAGGAGTTCACCGCCAATGGGTTGCTGTCAACGTTCCGAAAGTCGTTCATAAGTCTAAGTAATTGCCGTCTTTATTTTAACCTTTCACCCTGCTGACACTCCCAGGATTTTCATCCAAGTACAAATGCGAAAGTGGCACCGAAACAGAGTCGCCAGCAATGTGTATTTATCCCAAGAGAGGGAAAGGAAACACCACATAAACCTGAAGGAAGGAAAGAACATGGTCTCGCGACCAAGAGAACTGGGTTCGGGAGTCGGTTACTCGCAGGGAAGGTATTAACACCCCCACGCGTCCATCGTACCCGATGGGATCCACGCTTGCTGCTTCAATCAAAGGGTGTAAGGAAAGGATACTGGAAAAGGAACTGCTAGCTGGAGAACTGGAGAAGGAAAGGAGAGAGAAAGAGAAACAAATGTAGGGAAAATAAAAGAAGTGCTCGAAAGGGCCCTACCCCACTGCCTACGTATCTCATCGGGAACATGAGAATCAGAGCGACGTAGTTCCCCTCACTAAGGGAAAGTTGTTTGTGTTTTTTAATGGAACGACTAACGTTCTAGCTCAGGTGTTGCATCTCGCTGTATGGAGACTTAGGCATTACTGTCTTGCGAGAGAATGAGAATAAGCACGTTCGTACGTCGAGAGTGAGTGAGATGAGAAGAGAATTCCCGAAGGAAAGACGTTATTGTTTGTTTGGAGTTTTTTAGAAATAAGTGTTTTTTTGCAGTTATTTGTAACTTGCATTGCACCAAACTCTAGGGCACATGGACGAATACTTAACGAATCGTCCCAAGACAGGACGCCCGTTAAGCACTCTAGAAAGATGAGAGGAAGCCCCTCATTTCTCATTCCCCACGCTTAAGGCTCGTGTGCAATACTCTTTATCTTTATTAAGTGTTTTCAAGAAGTTTTGAGATGAGAAGAAGTGACTCAAAAGGAGCAAAAGGTGAAAACTAATGAGGGATACTAAGACTCAATCTTAATGTTATCATACATGGTGATCCTAAGTTTAGTGTGGTTTAAGAAACCTATCCAAAAGAAAGGAGAAGAAGAGCAAAAGAAGCAACTTACTTCCAAGGTGGAAGTTAAGTTGATCTTAAAGAGGGATGAAGAAGAAATTATTCAAGGAAAGCATATAAATGCTTATCAAACACAAATTTGGATGATTAAATGAAATAAGAGAAGATGAAAGATAAAAGTGTGTGTGGAAGCATATCCACACACTTACTTATCTTTAGCACCTACATGAAAATGTTAGTTCAAAACAACTTACAAGTAGTGCAATAAGAAAAGCAAAAACAAATGGTGAACAAACAAGTTAAGAGTTAAAGGATAAAGACCCTAAGAGGTGAAACTCAATCAAGATCAGAACATATGATCTAAGGGTGTTCCCTAATGTTAAAATATCCAACACCAATGAATTATGCCCAAACAAAGCACTAATCATTAAAGAAGTGAATCATGGAAGAAATAGATGAAGAATGAGTCAACATGCAAGGTGATCATGCAATAATGTCTCAAGTAATGTTAAAGTCAGAATGTGGATGACCTAAACATGTGCCTAAACATGATGTATAAATGTCAAATAAAGCATACCATCAAGTATCCAATCATTAAGAGTGATTAGGAGAAGAGGTTAGAAGATATGAACATGAATTTAACATGGAAAGAAAACATTCAAGGCATAAGTCAAACCTAAAAAAAATTCAAGATGAAACTCAAGTATCAAAGTCAAAAGTGATATGGCATGTTAGGATGAAGATAAGATGCACAAATTAATCACTTTCAAGCAATTACAAGTCATTTAGAAGCTAGAGGAAAAAGAAACATGCATTTGAATGAAACATGTTCAAGTATGCAAAGTAAAACATGAATGGCATATGAGATAAATGCAATGCTTTAAAGTCAGAGGCATCCATCATATGAAATGTAAATGGATAGTATGGCATGGCATAAACAAACCAATTACAAGTCAAGTTGGCACTTAGATGAAAAAGAATAAGGAATTAGGTCAAAAGGAAACATGTGAAACAAGTATTGAACATGTACACAAAGGAAGCACCAACTTCAAACCAATGACCTATAATTTCATTCAAAAGACCTATAATGATCTAAACATGGCTCAAGAAGTCAATAAGAATGATCCCCTACAATGCCACAAGTGCCTTCTCAAGCAAGTAAACAAAACATGGTCAAAGAAGTTCACAAAAAGGGACCTCAAACAAGAGTCATCCAACAAATACCAAACACGATTTAAAAATCACCAAATTAGGTCCCAAGGGATCTCAACCAGAGGTAAACATCATACGAAAAAATCATGCAAAGAATCACAAATAAACTCAATCAAACAAGCATGGCAAAGTAGTTAGGGTTTCACATGATCATGCACAAAGAAATGGCTCAAAGAGGATGCAAAGATGATATTAAAAATATGAAAAAAAAATTTTAAATACTTCAAAGTGTCCTTTGAAATATGCAAAAAGAATGAAGATCAAACTAGGTATCAATGATGAGAAATAAAATCAACAAGATCAAGTGTGCACAAATGAAGCATTTCAAAAAGAAATTCAAACAACAATTAATTCAGAGGCAAAAAATAATAAAAAATGGAAAATAAAATTTGAAAAAACTTTATAAAACTATGAATATGATTCATGAATTTATTTGGAATTTTTAGATGTGCTTTACTATTTTTAAAAATTAAAAATGAAAATGATATGCAAAATAAAAATAAAATGACATAGCATGGGCCAAGGGGTGCAGTCAGAGTAATTTCCACGTTCAAAAATAAAAATGGGCTCAGTGTGGGTGCGCAAATAGCAATTAAGTCCAATCCAATTAAATTTGTGATTGAGTGTGGTAGCGTGTGTGTGCAGTCAAGTGAAGATGCAATCATGGCCACATAATTCAGTCAACCAAAATTAATCAATAAAGCATGCTGATCCAATGATCCATGAGGTAAGCACATGATAAGATTCCTACGCGCACGCACACACAACCAACTATACCAAAGTGAAGGCACATGATAAACACATGTAATTTTAATGTGCTGGAAAAACATCAGGCGTTGGATGCAGTCAATGATGATCAAGCATGCAAGATGGATGGATCAGAAGCGAAACACACCATAACAATCATGGAACGCATGCACACAAACACTCAAGTCAAAAAACCAAGCACGTGAGGAACACATGGAATTTTAATGCACTGGAAATGCTATAACCACACGATGATGACAATCCAACGGTCATGATTAAAACCAACATAAACCCTAGCAGTTAAAGCTACCGGCCAGAGAAGGACCTCCGGTCATCTTCTCCGGCCACTCACCACCGTCTGCAAGTTTCCTCTTCTCCAGAAATTCACAAAATACATATCATTCAAAAGCTGAAGTTACACACAACACGAATTCGACATTGGAATTTGCAAACAAGGCAAGATCAGAGAGATACGAAGACAAACATTTTGCCCTAAATTGGATCTACACCTCTACAAGGTCTATTAACTAGCCAGAAATGTTTCCATGCTCCTAATGAGCTTAAATCAACACAAAAATAAGCTAAACAGAATGTAAATCGTGCCAAGAAAGTTTAAGATATTGAAACCTAAAAATGTTGAAAACTTGAGTTGAAAGAAAACCAGAGAAGTAAGCTTCCTCTTTGAGCTTTAATTGGCCAAATAAAGGCTTACAAATCCTTGCAAGTATGGACGAAATTCAATATGCAGTGGATGATACTTTAATCTCTTTAATTTACTAAGCTTCAATGCATTCCAATGCTACTTCAATTTGAAGCTTAAAGATGGATTCAGATGTAGATGATGATGAAATCGTGTGTAGAGAGAAAGTTTAGAGCAAGTAGAGAGAGTTTGAGAGAATTTTTGGAGTGAAAATGGGAAATGAAAGTTGAAAAATGAAATTGTGAGTGAAATGTGAATTTATATATGTGGTTTAGTGTGTTAACTCGTGGTCAAATGAGTGAGTTTATTGAGTTGATGTGAGGTTAATTGAGTTGTCCCTAACTAACTGAGTCAAGTTAGTTAGGGCGAGTGAGGAGAGGAGTGATATGGTGATGAAGGTTCAGGATGTTATGGTGGAGTGTAAGTGAATCAGTGGTGATGGTGGAGTTATGCTGCAGCAGAGAAACTTGCTCAACAAGTTTTTATTCTTTTCCATTTCCACGTATAGAAAGCATGTCATGGATGGTGTAAGAATTATGTTTGGCTTAAATGACGAAAAGAAAGTGTGGAATATGCGTGCAAGCTGATATGGATTCACAACACTAACAATGAGTTTTTATGATTTTGTAGCAGCAACATTCTTAATGCACCAATGGATGTTTGGAGATGAATATCTCTCATGTTAATACATGGTTTAATGGAGTTTTGGTGCCAAATGAAAGAGGACTCATGAGAGAATACATTTGGTGTGAGAATGGGATTGAAATGAAGCCTCAAACACACTTAAAAATGGCTATGAATTCAATGGGTCCAAACTGGTTGGTGGGCGTGTAAACTTGGCATGGCGTGGCAAGGGTAACCTATGGATTTTCAGCATGATCATAACATCTTTGAACCCTTAGAACCATCTCATAACTTGCTCAAATGAAAATTTTTCCAACATAAAAGTTGAAGAAGACATTGAGATGAACAACTTTGATGTTCAACATTTTTTCATTTGGAGCTTCCATCATTGAGAAAAGTGCCTGAACATTTGGCACACCAAGTGTTTGTCAAAATGATGGCCGGTGGGCTTGGTCACGTTTGGTCATGACTTGGTTTTGGACCTAGTTTCATCAAACTTTGATCAACCATAACTCATTCAATTTTGATCCAATGGAGATGTTCTTTACATGGATTTGAAGCTTAGAACATGAACTTTAATTGGTTTAACTTGGGCCTGAGGTTTGGAACTTTTATCTTGAAGAAAGAGAGGTTCAAAGTAGAGTGCAAAATGGTCCAAACTTGCCATTTTTGGAAACCCTAAAGTTTCTATTTTTGGCAGTTTTGTGGTTTCTTGATTTTTCATTATTCCTCCATAATTTCTTGATCAAATCTTGTCCAATGAACCTATATAACATGAATTTCATGAATTTGACCTTAAAAAGTCAAGAGTTGACTTTTTCACTGCACAGTTGACTTTTCCCCCAATTTCTTGACTATCAAGCAACTGATCAATTGAAACCCTTCTGAAACCAATTGATGAGCAATTTTCCATCCATATACACTTAAGAACATAAGGAATACCATGAGATCAAGTCTTGCCCAAAAAATCAGAGATAAACTGATTTTAGGTCATACCCTAATTTTATCACCCTCTGGCTAGGAGGAAATGGCACATCCTCCAAATCCAAGTTCCTCTGAATATAATGTATATCCCATCTAACAAAGAAGAGATATGGCATTTTGAGGTGATGAAGACTCAAAGAGCTTGCCCATTTGAGGGTCAGATCCCAATTTTTGACTGCCTTGTGTAGGAGATGGTGTACTGCCCAATCTTCTTGATGAATTCTCCTCTTCTCATGCCTTGTGGGACCAATTAAGATGACATATGATGTAAGAGACCCTTGAGGCTTGTGAGATACCCTTGGCTCTTATTCCTTTACTTTGGATGATCAACACCTTAGAGAATCACTGATACCATGCCCTTATGCAAGATGCAATGCAAAATGCTTAATGTTTTGTTTTTCTATGCTTGAATGCAATGCCATGAAATGAATACTCATGCTAAATGATATGAAGAAATGAGAGGGCAAATTTTGGGGTATTACACCTGCCCAAATGAAACGAATGTTTTGATAGGGCTCACTTTCTGTAAATGTATCCTCTTTGCTTTGCCCAAAGCGATAGAGTTTTGTTTTATAGGGTTGTAGTTTCAAGAATCGACAAGATCATAAATAAAATAACATCGTTCTGTAATTTCCGCATTTATTGCTATTTTCTCTTTTCGGTTTTTCAGAAAATGGTAATCCTAAAAAATAACTCAAATAATAAAAACAAGCAGTTATCAAAAAATACACTGCACACACTCTTGCATTCTCTCTATCTCTTCTAAAAACAAATCATCACGTCATACAGATTTCTTGTTTTAAACCCCATCGAAACATACAATCCAATGCCTTCTCCCAACTTTGAATTCCCGGTATTTAAAGCTGAAGAAGAAGATGACAAAGAAATTCCAGAAGAGATCTCCCGATTACTCATACAAGAGGAAAGGTCCATTAAACCCCACAAAGAGCCGTCGGAAACGGTCAATTTAGGTTCAGAAGAAGAGAGAAAAGAAGTCAAGATTGGGGGACTGCTGAGTCCGACTGTCAAAGAAGGTTTGATAAAACTTCTCAAAGATTTTCCCAATGTATTCGCTTGGTCCTATCAGGATATGCCAGGGTTGGATACCAACATCGTGGAACATCATCTACCATTACGATCAGAATGTCCACCAGTAAAGCAGACGTTGAGAAGAACTCTCCCAGACATGGCCATCAAAATCAAAGAGGAAGTACAGAAACAGATTGACGCGGGTTTCCTCGCCACTTCAGAATATTCTCAATGGCTAGCCAACATAGTACCAATTCCAAAAAAGGACAGAAAAGTCAGAATGTGTGTGGACTACAAGGATCTAAACAAGGCCAGTCCCAAGGATGATTTTCCCTTACCACACATTGACATGCTGGTAGACAGTACAGCAAAATTTAAAGTATTCTCCTTCATGGATGGATTCTCGGGCTATAATCAGATAAAAATGGCGCCGAAGGACATGGAGAAAACTTTGTTCATCACCCCATGGGGTACTTTTTGTTACAAGGTAATTCCGTTCGGTTTGAAAAACACAGGGGCAACCTATCAAAGGGCCATGACTACTCTCTTTCATGACATGATACACAAAGAGATAGAGGTATATGTCGATGACATGATTGCCAAATCTAAGACAGAAGAGGAGCATGTGACCCACCTGTCAAAACTATTCGAGCGTCTGAGAAAGTACAAACTCTGCTTGAATCCCAATAAGTGCATATTCGGTGTCCGTTCAGGGAAACTTTTAGGGTTCATCATCAGCCAGAAAGGAATTGAGGTTGATCCTAACAAGGTCAAGGCCATTCAAGAAATGCCTGCTCCAAAGACTGAAAAACAAGTCAGGGGTTTCCTGGGATATTTGAACTACATTTCCAGATTTATATTCCTCATGACCGTGACATGTGCGCCGATCTTCAAATTACTCAAAAAGAATCAGGATTGTGTTTGGACAAAAGACTGTCAAACCACCTTCGACAGTATCAAGGAATACCTGTTGAATCCGCCGATTCTTTCACCTCCAGTGGAAGGGAGACCACTGATCATCTATCTAACAGTCTTAGAAGACTCCATGGGCTGTGTACTTGGTCAACGGGATGAAACAAAAAGAAAAGAGTATGCCATCTATTATTTGAACAAGAAATTCACCGACTATGAGACTCGGTACACTATGTTTGAGAAAACTTGTTGTGCTTTGACTTGGGCAGCCAAACGTCTTCGCTAGTATATGATTCATCACACTACTTGGTTGATCTCAGAAATGGATCCAATCAAGTATGTCTTTGAAAAGCCTGCTCTCACGGGAAGGATTGCTCATTGGCAGATGTTGTTATCAGAATATGACATAGAATACCACGCTCAGAAAGTCGTTAAAGGAAGTATTTTAGCCGATCATTTGGCTCATCAACTGATTGACGATCAGGAATCAGTCGGATTTGACTTCCCAAACGAAGATGTCATGTACTTAAAAATGAAAGATTGCGAAGAACCGCTACCCAATAAAGGGCCAGAACCAGGTTCCCAATGGGGACTAATCTTTGACGGAGCTGTAAATCATTACAGAAATGGAATTGAGGCAATCATCATAACACCTCAGGGTACCCATATTCCTTTCACTGCCAAACTAACATTCAAGTGTACAAACAATGAGGTTGAATACGAAGCTTGTATCATGGGTCTCGAAGAAGCGATCGACTTAAGGATCAAGAACTTGGATGTATATGGCGACTCAGCCTTGATTATCAATCAGATCAAAGGAGATTGGAACATATACCAATCAGGACTGATTTCCTTACAAAGATTACGCGAGAAGGTTGTTACCATTCTTCAACAGAATCGAGTTTCATCATATCCCTCGTGAAGAAAATCACATGGCTGACGCACTAGCCACTCTTTATTCCATGATTAGTGTAGGTCAATGGAATGACATACCTAAGATCGACATAATACACTTGGAAAGGCCCGCCTACATCTTCACGATCGAAACAGTCCTAGACGACAAACCTTGGTATCACGATATCAAATGCTTCCTTTAGAAACAAGAGTACCCACCTAGGGCATCCAGAAAAGGCAGGAAAATTCTCAGAAGACTGGCTGGCAACTTTTTTCTGAGCGGTGATACACTCTATAAGAGAAACTTTGACATGGTTTTGCTTCGATGTGTAGACAGACCAGAAGCAAACATGTTGATGAAAGAAATTCACGAAGGATCCTTTGGCACTCATGCCAACGGACACATAATGGCGAGGAAAATTTTGAGAGCAGGGTACTACCAGTTGACCATGGAATCCGATTTCTACAAGTACATGAGAAGGTGTCACAAGTGTCAGAGATATTCCAACAAAATCTATGTACCGCCAACGCATCTCAAAGTTCTCTCTTCCCCATGGCCTTTTTCCATATGGGGAATCGACATGATCGAACCCAAAGCTTCAAACAGACATCGGTTCATCTTAGTAGCCATTGACTATTTCACCAATTGGGTCGAAGCAACATCGTACGCCAATGTAACCTGACAAGTGGTGGTCCGATTCATCAAAAACAATATCATCTGCCGTTACGGTGTTCCTAGCCAGATCATTATGGATAATGGATCCAACTTGAACAATAAGATGATGAAAGAGTTATGTGATGAATTTAAGATCGAACACCATAACTCATTTCCCTACCGACCCAAGATGAATGGAGCGGTGGAAGCGGCTAACAAGAACATCAAGAGGATTGTTCAAAAGATGGTCGTAACCTACAAAGACTGGCACGAGATGCTACCTATTTCTCTTCACGGTTATCGCACATCTGTCTGCACTTCAACGGGGGCAACCCCTTTCTCTCTAGTATATGGCATGGAAGCAGTGCTCCCCATCGAAGTAGAGATCCCACCAATTTGGGTATTGATGGAAGCTAAGCTAACAGAAGCTGAATGATGTCAAAGTCGCATGACGAACTGAATCTAATAGAAGAAAAACGAATAATGGCTGTTGCGGTGAGAATCGGATAACAAGCTATTAATTAACTTGCATCACAAAACTTTGAATTCACCACCGACTTTGATTTATCCAAAGGAAAGGTTCAAGATCGAGAAAAACCTAAGGGGGGATCTAAGGTTCGGGGGTTGGTTATACTAAGGGAAGGTATTAGCACCCAAAGTATCTGTAGTACTCTATAGGAACCTCTTGTTTAGTTTGTGTTATGTTATGTTTGCTTGCTAAGATATATGCTAAAGGTAAAGGTAGAGACCTAAGGGATATGTACACTAAGTTTACTCGCCAAGACGTCGCATCTTGTGCCTACGTATCTGACTAAAGAATCAGAGCAACCATAGTTCACCTGGCTAAGGGATGAATTTTAAGGAACCATTGACTATGGCCAAAGTTCCAAGGGGAAATGAGTGTGAGCTCATTTGAGTTCACGATAACTCTCTAAATCTAAGTTATGGGGAAAAGTGAGTTCTCATGATGGTGAGAATCACATAGAGTTCAAAACTCTAACCTATTGCTAAGTTATGATGGAAATGGCTCTCATGAGGCTAAGGGAAAGAATCCTATGACTATGAGGTCAAGGAAAAGATGATGGCTCTATAACTATGAGCTCAAGAGGGAATCCTATGACTATGAGGTCAAGGAGGGAGGTAATGAGCTATCTATGACTTTGAGGTCAATAGAGAGACTTTTCCTTTGGAAGGAGGGGAAGACAACTTCTTGTAAACAAGAACGTTACAAGGGAGGATTGAAATTGCATGAATAAAAATGAGTGTAAGAACTCAAAGGGGGTGCACAACAAACAAGCATGATCAAACATCTGTGTATGGCAATAGATAGTGAAATAATTCAAAACAATTAAGCACACGAGAACAAATACATATCATTTCCAAGCTTGAAATCAAAGGCAAAGCAACCAAGGCAAGGGACTTAGTAATGAAGCCAAACAAGACCCTAATGGAATGAACTTATCCAAGGCTAATGAACTCTCTTAAAATATGCCTCTCAAGAAGCAAGAACAAATCTAAGAGTCTCACAAAATCTCAAGAACTTTAGTGAATTTTCAAAAGAATTTCAAGACTAAAAAATACACATGCTTTTGTGAATTAATGTAAAGTGAAAAACTAACTAAGAAAAATTAAACTAAACATTAAAGAGTGTTCATGAAATTTTTTGGTGTTTTAGATAAAAGAAACTATTTCTTATCAATTAAAATTGAAAGAAGAAAAAGAAAAACCAATAAAGCACTAAATAAACAGAGGGGTGTATTGGTGAATTAGCAATGAGCTGAGTTGTGTGATTTCTGCGCATAGTGGGCTTTTGGTAGGGTGCGGTTAGTGAATGGGCAAGGCCCACCAATCCAAAAGAAGTAAAAAACATTCAGACAAGTGATATTATATGGTTTAATATATGAGTGACACGCACAACATACATCAATCGGTCATTAATTTATTTAAGTCTAAAACGAAAAAACGACTATTGACCAATCACGTTGCCACACATTCTCTTACTCATGCGAACATGCAGCAACAAAACTAAACCCATCGTAAAACTTTGAAAAAGGACATGGTGCATCCTTCACTTGTTCAATCCATGCCATATTCATATCTCAACCAAAACTCATGGAATAAAAACACAACACGCAGTGCTCTAAATAATAGACAATGTTGAATCTTGAGCAAAACCAGAGGGTGGCATAAACAGAAAGAAAATCAACATAGAAAAGACAGTGCTCATAAACGAAACTAATCTCTCATCTTGCCATAGTGTCAACATAGACCCAAAGTAACTCAAGCATATGTGCGCATATCATCAGCTTATGTTTGATGCATATAACTAGAGGCATAAATCCAAACAAAGACTTCCAGATAGTTCAGCCTAGTTTAACACATAACAAACATCCTGAGAGTACTCTCCCGACTTGCAGAATCATTATGAAACTTTACACATTATAAGCTACCAGTAAAACAAGATGGTGTCACTACATCAAGCAAAATTACACAACATCATCTACCATATTATTCAAAACTGAGTTAAGAATCAAACATCAATAAAGTAACAGTATGAAAAAAATGCTCATGGTATATGGAGGCAAGGAGGGTGAGGGTTACTGCCTATCGTGCCAACTAAAATTCCACACAAAACTTCCTGTCACTTTTAACTCAGATTAACATGATATGGATAGCTCAAAAGAAATCTATAACATACAGGTTTTAGCATGAGGATATAACACATATGCTCCAAATCAGTAACTGACAATACTAGGACATGTATCATGCGGATTCATACATTACATTACCATTTGACTTCAATTCATAAACAAAACACATGATAACAATAGGAATGCTCATGATACTTTGAACATAGAGTGCAAGAGGAATAGAGTTACCCAGTGGAAGAAATCCACTGCACCTTCTCACTTTGAGATCCTTGAAATGAATGGAATAGACCTCCACAATCCTTAGAACATGCGTGCTTCACTTCTCACAAACACCTCCTTGCTTGAATGAAAACTCCTCTAAAAAATATGATGAGATATTTGGTTATTGATGATCTTGGTGTGGTGTGTTTTGAGGTTCTGCTTGTGTTGTTTTATGCTCTCATTGTTGGTGTTAAAACTGCCGGTGTTATGGCATCCTCACAAGCTTTTCTTTAGGGCAGTGGTGATAACTTGTGGAGACAATGCTTGTTTTGGCATTTGGTGTTTGGTGTTGTCGATTTACAAAGGATAAAGAATAAGAGGGGGTTGTTTTTTTTTCTGATACTTTTGTGTGTGATTGTTGGTTTTAAATGAATGAGAAGCCTCATCTTTTTATAGTGGCACCAGTTGATTAATCGCATGGAAAACTCAACAGACAATGGTTTTGTCTAGAGGAGAAAGAGGCATAATAGTGACATGTCACTGAGCTGGTTCACGGCAGAGGTTGGGGAGATGAGAAACTTGTTGGCTTGTGCCCAGTATGGCAGCATGGGTGATGGTGAGAGGTCGAGCATGCTGCATAACACAGGTTACTTTCACCCTTTCATGAATGGGCTGCTACCTCTTTTTGTATGTCAAAAGATAAGGTTAATTTTGGGTAGGTTAAGAGATCAACAACATGACAGGTTTCTTTTGACCCTTTGACTATTGCATTGGGTACTACCACACCGTGGGAAAGGGTTTGGTTATGAATGTAATCCAAAAACGAAACAAGGTCTGGGCCATGAAGTACAAGTTATGCTAGGCACATCACCAAATGACAATTTATTGTCCTATGAAACAAATGGATTGGTTCTTGGGCCATTTGAAAATTGACACGAAACATATGCTCTTTGTTGTGAGGGAAAGCTTGAAATTGGGCTTGAAAACATGTAAGGATTGGTGGTGAAGTTTGGTGTGGCAACATATTAGCAACTAGCATTTCATAAGTGCATGGTAACAACTTCATCGTGACAACTTCAAGGCATCATAACTTGATCACTAGTCCCCCAATTCTTGAAATTTTTAATCCTATGCAAAGTGGGCATTTGATAGATCAATTTTCATGTGGAAAGCATTTGGATTTGAAGCTTGTAACTATGAGATAAAATACCATGAAATCATGTGAAACATGCTGTCCAAGAAACTTAGAAAAAATTCTAAGTTATGAAACTTTTCCAATTTGAAACACTAAACTTTGAAGCATCATAACTTGAGATTGGTTTATCCAAATGAGGAGCTCTACAGATGCTTCGAAAGCTTGAAGAATAAGGAACAACTTTCATGTCCAAAGATTTTTGGTTTGGAGTTTGGAACTAAGTGAAAAACAACCATGAAGTAGTGTTCAAAATTGGAGCAAAATGCTGAAATTTTCACTAAGTCCCTAAGGCATATTATGTTCCAAGTCTCATAACTTAAAAAACCATGCATTTTTTGAAGAGAGGTCCTCTAATATGTTTTGAAGATCATGGAAAGAGCTTCCATTTGAGCTTTGAGTCACTTAATTTGGATGTGTGGTTTGAAAGTTATGACCGTTTCAATTTTGGCACAAGTAGTGAAATCTCCACATTTGAAAAGTTTCATGAACTAAACATTGCTTCCTTTGCAAGGAACTTCCTAGAACTTGATCTCTCATGTCTTTACTCATCAATGAGACATGCCCTGATGGATTGAGGATTTGTATTTTTCATCTTGGATCAAAATCTCAAAGATTACAGCTTCAGTCAAACCCTAATCTTCCTCAGAATACAACTGGATGATTCCTGATGATCTTGCCTCTGTCATCTCTTTCAATGCTCGTGGATGGCCTTTAAGGATGTCTAGTATCATGTAGAATCATGTCCCAAGGCTTGGGATCATGCCTTGGTTAACATCAAAAGCAATGGTTGATCTTCTTGACCAAAACCCTAGTTTGAGGCATAGTGAATTTGTGGTTCAAGGTACACTTGATTTCTTGTTGAATTGGACTCCCTGGATGATTGCATTTGGAGCCTCAGTTGTCTTTCGTTCCTTGGGTCATATGAGAGCTTGACTTAGGAGACTCTGCCCTCCTCTTTGTGCAAGTCCTGGCTTACAAGAGAAACAAACTTGCAAGATGAAAGTGGTTAGTTGACAATGCACAGATGATTGAATCCTAAATGTCAAAGCAAGATGTTATGACATCTAATGGGTAAAATTTGGGGTGCAAGAGTTGCCCCTATTTAAATAGCTTTACCGGATGGTACGAGGAATGGAAATCCTCGGGACATCAAGGTGAAAGGTATTTAAATATAGCAAACCAAAAATTTTGCCCTTAGATGAAATGCAGATGCTAAGGACAAGCAACAAACATGATGGTGCAAAGATGCAGACAGACCAGACACCAGAGATAAAGAGAAAACAACCACATGCAAGTATCACCGGGGAAGGATGAAGGTTAGTATCCATGAGGCAAACTCATCGGGGATACATGCTAACCAACAAAAGAGACTCAATGGGGAGACTATGAGGAAACACTGGGGATAGAAAATGAAAGGGAAAATCCCATAGGTCCTCACTGGAGATAGGAGCCAGAGAGGTGCTCTCCACTGGGGAATGATCCAGGGAGATGGACGACAGGTTCATATGTGACCGGACGACACTAGGGAAATGAGACACATTCTTACTGAGCATGAAACTAGAAAGAAGACATGATCTCCATTGGGGGATCAGTTTGAAAAAAAAGGATATACATCCAAGAAGATTTTCTAGGGATTTCTTATACTGAAGAGTTCAAAAGGGATCTTTAAGAAAGAACCAGAGATAAAATCTGCGCGCCAGATAATGAGAGATGATTGGACTTTTTAGCTGGGAATAAGGTTAATGAGCCATGATTGGACTCTGGTACTCATATGAGTTGGTTGAGATAACAGAAGATTTGCTTTATGAGGAAACCAATATGAGCTGGATTTTAAATTTTGGTTTAGGTTTATATTAGACCAGGGTTCAAACAACGGGTTCACATCTGACCGGAAGTTTAGGTTCACATGTGACCTGGTTTCAAACAACGGGTTCACGATAACCTGAAGTTTAGGTTCACATCTGACCTGGTTTCAAACAACGGGTTCACGATAACCTGAAGTTTAGGTTCACATCTGACCTGGTTTCAAACAACGGGTTCACGATAACCTGAAGTTTAGGTTCACATCTGACCTGGTTTCAAACAACGAGTTCACGATAACCTGAAGTTTAGGTTCACATCTGACCTGGTTTCAAACAACGGGTTCACGATAACCTAAAGTTTAGGTTCACATCTGACCTGGTTTCAAACAACGGGTTCACGATAACCTGAAGTTTAGGTTCACATCTGACCTGAAATAAACAATGCCAGTAGTTACTGGACTTTAGGTATCCAAATGAGGTGATTAAGTATCAGATAGATCGGTACCGGGGTTGTAGGTTAGACTTCCTGGGCAATACCCATTATGGTTGCAAAGAGGTTGAATAAAACCAGAGATAGATAAGTTTCTCATAAGAGATTGCCACTTATCGCCATAAAAGAACAAGCTTCTCCAAGAGAATGCCACTTGTTGTTGGGTATAAATTCCAAAGAGATGTTGATATCGCAACACTGCTAGAGAATTTAGACGAGGATCTGTAAAAGATTCTTCCTGCGAGACACAATGAAAAATAAATGCACGCAAAAATTAGGTTCAACATCCTAAATAGGCCCAGGGACCAAAGATCGATCTAGGAACAAGCTAGAAAGATGCGGTCAAACAAGACTCCAACCTTTGAGGAATGAGCTCAAGTGGGAATTTATCTTATCCAATTATGGAAAAGATAATTGAACCAACCATCATCCACGAGGATAAAACTCTATGGGGAATTTAGCAAGGATGGGCACTTTATGCCTAGGGCTGACAACTCTATTGGAGAGAATGGACAAACCCAGTCACTTGGGGAGATAAACGCCAAAGTGAACAAAACTGATAAACACCAGAATGGAAGCAGAAATGCTAAGATGCCATGCATATGAGTGCTTATGCCATGCTTATGCTTATGCTGATAAAACATACAAGAAGCGAAACTGGAGATGAAATAAACATCTCGACAAAGGATACCCAACCAAACTCATCAGATTGGACGATTACTGGGGATGAACTTGCAGAATCAGCGGTTCTACTTCAAGGTTACAACCTTTTTTGGTGAGAAGAGCACTTCACTTGGTGTAGCATCATGACTTCACTAGGATTGCCATCATGAGCTTGATTTCTTCATTGGAGGGAAGTCCGTGGAGAATTGCCAAGATTTAGCTGGAGAGACAGCTTACTGGGGAGCTAGTAGCAGACGTCATCTGCCCCAAAGTACATGGTCTATCAAGAGGATTTTATAGAAGAATTGGCATACAAGGTGTTTCAATATCCTCCAACTCTTTGAGAGGTTCATGAATTTCGGCATAATTGCCCCAGATTTACTGTATTTACACAACACGGTCCTTGAATTTGTGCTTCAGACTGGTTGTCGACAACTGGGGAACAAACTTGCCCCTGTCAGCTTTGTTGATCTGTGAAGGAGATGTCCCTGACTAACTGTTTTTTAGAGATTTGCCGAATCTCGACCTGATTGCTTCTGATTGACGGGTCTGTGAGGGTAAGTCATCAAAAGAATTTTACAGAAGAATTGGCATACCAGATGCTTCAATGTCTTCAAACTTTTGAAAAGAAATGAACCTAGACATAATTGTCCCAGTTTTACTGCATTTATACAACAAGGTTCTTGAACTTGTTCTTCAGACTGGTTGATCCGTGAAGGAGGTGCCCCAGGCCAATTGACCTTTTAGAGATTTACCGAATCTCGACCTGATTGCCCCTGATTAACGATATTCGTGATACAAGGTCCTCAGACTGCGGTAGAAACAACTGGGGAACAAACTTGCCCCTGTTGGAGGGTCAACTGGAGTCCACACTTGTCATAAGATGACCTCAAGAAGACTTGCCCCAAAATTCTAAATTTTGAAGAGTTCTGCCCCTGATTCAATAGCTCTTGGAATGGTGGATTGGCAGATCCTTCCGCTTGGTTGCCCCTGACTGAGCTTCCTTTATCAAGTCAATATTCCGTAGCTGGCTGCGTTTGTTGGGATTTCTTTGATATTAAATTGTTTTTTTTACAAACAAGTATTGTTCATTAAAAATTGGCAATTTCAATGCGATATTCATGCAAGCTTTTGAAATCAAGTTTTATTGATGAAACACACACGGTGGAATGATTAAATCAAAAACAAAGTGGATCTAGTCATTTACGGAATGACAGATGAAGTGATCAACACACGCAAATAGCAAAAATCATTAGGAGTCAGGTTAATCAACCTTGCTGTAGTATGCTTTCAAAACAACCTTACCTCAATTAGCTCTTTTAAGGGTTGTAACGTGGCTTGGTTCACGGTTTATGAAACAAAGGATAAAGGCTCAAAGTTTATTTGTCCCCACCCAAACTTCGTGATGAACTCCAATCCTACGCTCAGTTAACTTAGGCTATACATTCAGATTCCCATAGGTTGGAAATTGAACTGATGATAGTTGGTGATGATTAAGACACCTAGGGTAGTCATTACTCTCTTACAACATTTGATTGTCCTTTATTGCTGAGGTTTTGAGATCTCCCTTTGTCTTCACTGAGGTTTTGGGACCTCCTATTTGCTTGATTGATATTATGAGATTCTGCTTTGTCTTGATTCTTGTACGAACCTTCTTGTATAAGGCGAAGTTTTGGGCTTCCCATCTTTCTTGGCTTTTGCCTTGAAAGGGACTCGGCTCACTCTTCGATTAAGGATTTCTCAATGATCCTTCCTTATTTGCTGTTTGGAGGAACAACTTGTATAATGTTAACTCATTTGATCTGAGAGAGCTGGCTAGTGTCTTGCATGAAGCGCTTGCATTAGAATGCATAACCAAGTTAAACTGAGAACTACCCTGCCCCATGGTTGAGATTATGGGTTTTTGTGTTTTGTAAAGAAAACTCCTACTTCTAGGCTCGAAGGGTTAACGAGGGATTATCTTCCTTATTTCTCCAGTGTTTAGGAATTGAATCAATGCCTTACATCCTCGGTAAAGTTTAATTGAAAGCATACCACAGCAGTTATGGATATGATGTTTTCATCATCCTCCCCAATCTTTGCTTAAACAAACAGTTTGATAAAGGGAAAGAAACAAGACAAAGATGTATACTTTTTTTTTGCTTTTATGAATATAACAGTAAATGAGTAAAACGAATGGATTTAATCAAAAGATGCATAAACATTTCATTAATGTTGCCAATTTGAAAGTACAATAATGCTTATAAGCAAATATAAATTCAAAGTGAAGGAAATACAATTGAAAATACTGAAATGAACAAAATACAGCCAACTTAGGTGAATTGATTTTAGAAGATTTCAGTTTCTGGGCCCAAGCGAGGGAACACCCTTGCCACCAATCACTTGTTCCTTATGGTACAACACTTTGAGAGGCCTTGCAAGTCTTTTGCCTTTTGCTTCCAGATAGGAGACATTGACATCCGATGTACCTTCCTGAGGTTGCAGTGTTTTCATCAGGCTTAGCAATCTCGTTTCGAACTCTTTGCATTCTTCAATGGGATGCCCCCCTGTGTCAGTGCGGAATTTGCATACAATCCCTGGGCGATCTTCTTCGAAGATTAGATCTTTGTTGTGGATCAGATTTTGCACAGTTGACTCTAAGGCTCGGCAACCATCCAAGTCATGCCCTTCGGCTCCCTTGTGGAATTCACAACTCAGGTTTGGATTGTGCCACGGTTCGGGCACAGGGTTATGAAGTCGAGGAGTTACCAACTTGTTTTGAATCAGCAGTGGGAACAGTTTGCTCAACGGCACTGGGATAGGTGTGTAGTGAACCTTACCCCTTTTGACAGCACACTTCTTCTTATCTTGGCTTCGAGAACCTTGAGGAGAAACAAACGTTGGAGGCTGAAACACCCTTTCGGTAGACACTTGTTGACGATTACATTTGGGTGCAGGAACAAGACCAACGGTTGGCTGGCATGAGGTTTCCTCAAAGGAAGATCCTTGGAATAGGAGAACTACAGGAGATGACGAACTGATAACCTCTCTAGGAGTAATAGGGTGAGCACACTCCTTTTTCTTCATTAGAGCTTGCAAAGTTTCTAGAACCCAATTCATCTGGCATTTAAGGATTCTGACCTCCTCTTTCAAGTCTTCTTAGTCCTTCATAATTTTATTCATTGTTGCCATTGTCTTGAATAGGTGCTAGGTATCCTTCAGACACAGAGGAAGAGACGTAAGACTGAGAAATGCGAATATGATGCGAATGCGCATGAAATGCAAATGTAAGCCAAGTGGTTTCAAGGAGCTCAAAAGCAAGTTGCAAACATTTTTTTGGAAAATTGAAGAGTTTTGTTTCAAAATCCATGATCTCAATCAATCTTTGCAAAGGAAAGAACACATGAGTTCCTTGAAACCAAAGGGCCATTATGAATGTATGCACAAACACACATATACAGGTATTCATATATTCACACATATGTACAAGCAAACAAATGAGGGCCTAGATTTGAAGATCACGAGCATGGAGCCATGGTCTACCCATCCCAAAAGGTGTGTACTATGGGTTTTCATCTGCAGAACAGGGTTCTAAAAAGTTCCCAGAGTCGACAATCCATCTTTCGGATATTATCGACTTCCCAAATTACTCGGTAATCAATAATATTCTCAAGAGAAACTCGTCTGAGTGTAGTATCGCGTGACAACCATTTCAGAAATAGACTCCCTCATGGTCACCGCACTACATCCTAAAAGGCCAAGGGGGTTTGGAGGTAACTACGGTTCTCAGTTTTGACAGCACCTATGTTGAGAGTAGCACATTTTCACGAATAGACTCGTTCAACATGACTAGACTCTCAAGAGGGCCTCAACTAAGTGACGGTGTCTCAAGTCAACTTCTTTGGGAATTGACTCCCTCAAAGCCTCCTTGAATATACCATCGTCCTATAATAAGTGCTCTCAAGTCCGGGTTAGGACTTATCTCACCACTCAATAGTAGCACCCTGCACACAGAAGATCCCAAGCAAAACAGGTATACAGATATATACAGATATGTACATGTATAGCAAACAAGCATAAATAACATAAACAAAAAAAGGTGGGCTTAACCCTCAAAATCGTCCCCAGTGAAGTCGCCATTTCTGTTGCGGTGAGAATCGGATAACAAGCTATTAATTAACTTGCATCACAAAACTTTGAATTCACCACCGACTTTGATTTATCCAAAGGAAAGGTTCAAGATCGAGAAAAACCTAAGGGGGGAGATCTAAGGTTCGGGGGTTGGTTATACTAAGGGAAGGTATTAGAACATTAAGTATCTGTAGTACTCTACAGGAACCTCTTGTTTAGTTTGTGTTATGTTATGTTTGCTTGCTAAGATATCCGCTAAAGGTAAAGCTAGAGATCTAAGGGATATGTACACTAAGTTTGCTCGCCAAGACGTCGCATCTTGTGGCTACGTATCTGACTAAATAATCAGAGCAACCGTAGTTCACCTGGCTAAGGGATGAATTTTGAGGAACCATTGACTATGGCCAAAGTTCCAAGGGGAAATGAGTGTGAGGTCATTTGAGTTCACGATAACTCTCTAAATCTAAGTTATGGGGAAAAGTGAGTTCTCATGATGGTGAGAATCACACAGAGTTCAAAACTCTAACCTATTGCTAAGTTATGATGGAAATGGCTCTCATGAGGCCAAGGGAAAGAATCCTATGACTATGAGGTCAAGAAAAGATGATGGCTCTATGACTATGAGCTCAAGAGGGAATCCTATGACTATGAGGTCAAGGAGGGAGGTAATGAGCTATCTATAACTTTGAGGTCAATAGAGAGACTTTTCCTTTGGAAGGAGGGGAAGACAACTTCTTGTAAACAAGAACGTTACAAGGGAGGATTGAAATTGCATGAATAAAAATGAGTGTAAGAACTCAAAGGGGGTGCACAACAAACAAGCATGATCAAACATCCATGTATGGCAATAGATAGTGAAATAATTCACAACAATTAAGCACATGAGAACAAATACATATCATTTCCAAGCTTGAAATCAAAGGCAAAGCAACCAAGGCAAGGGACTTAGTAACGAAGCCAAACAAGACCCTAATGAAATGAACTTATCCAAGGCTAATGAACTCTCTCAAAATATGCCTCTCAAGAATCAAGAATAAATCTAAGAGTCTCACAAAATCTCAAGAACTTTAGTGAATTTTCAAAAGAATTTCAAGACTAAAAAATACACATGTTTTTGTGAATTAATGTAAAGTGAAAAACTAACTAAGAAAAATTAAACTAAACATTAAAGAGTGTTCATGAAATTTTTTGGTGTTTTAGATAACAGAAACTATTTCTTATCAATTAAAATTGAAAGAAGAAAAAGAAAAACCAATAAAGCACTAAATAAACAGAGGGGTGTATTGGTGAATTAGCAATGAGCTAAGTTGTGTGATTTTTGCGCATGGTGGGCTTTTGGTAGGGTGCGGTTAGCGAATGGGCTAGGCCCACCAATCCAAAAGAAGTAAAAAACATTCAGACAAGTGATATTATATAGTTTAATATATGAGTGACACGCATAACATACATCAATCGGTCATCAATTTATTTAAGTCATAAAAAGACAAAACGACTATTGACCAATCACATTGCCACACATTCTCTTACTCATGCAAACATGCAGCAACAAAACTAAACCCATCGTGAAACTTTGAAAAAGGACATGGTGCATCCTTCACTTGTTTAATCGATGCCATATTCATATCTCAACCAAAACTCATGGAATAAAAACACAACACGCAGTGCTCTAAATAATAGACAACGCAGAACCTTGAGCAAAACCAGAGGGTGGCATAAACAGAAAGAAAATCAACATAGAAAAGACAGTGCTCAGAAACGAAACTGATCTCTCATCTTGCCATAGTGTCAACATAGACCCAAAGCAACTCAAGCATATGTGCGCATGTCATCAGCTTATGTTTGATGCATATAACTAGAGGCATAAATCCAAACAAAGACTTCCAGATAGTTCAGCCTAGTTTAACACATAACAAACATCCTGACAGTACTCTCCCGACTTGCAGAATCAGTATGAAACTTTACACGTTATAAGCTACCAGTAAAACAAGATGGTGTCACTACATCAAGCAAAATCACACAACATCATCTACCATATTATTCAAAACTGAGTTAAGAATCAAAAATCAATAAAGTAACAGTATGAAAAAGATGCTCATGGTATATGGAGGCAAGGAGGGTGAAGGTTACTGCCTATCGTGCCAACAAAAATTCCACACAAAACTTCATGTCGCTTTTAACTCAGATTAACATGATATGGATAGCTCAAAAGAAATCTCTAACATACAGGTTTTAGCATGAGGATATAACACATATGCTCCAAATCAGTAACTGACAATACTAGGACATGTATCATGCGGATTCATACATTACATTACCATTTGACTTCAATTCACAAACAAAACACATGATAACAGTAGGAATGCTCATGATACTTTGAACATAGAGTGCAAGAGGAATAGAGTTACCTAGTGGAATAAGTCCACTGCACCTTCTCACTTTGAGATCCTTGAAATGAATGGAACAGACCTCCACAATCCTTAGAACACGCGTGCTTCACTTCTCACAAACACCTCCTTGCTTGACTGAAAACTCCTCTAAGAAATATGATGAGATACTCGATTGTTGATGATCTTGGTGTGGTGTGTTTTGAGGTTCTGCTTGTGTTGTTTTATGCTCTCATTGTTGGTGTTAAAACTGCTGGTGTTGTGGCATCCTCACAAGCTTTTCTTTAGGGCAGTGGTGATAACTTGTGGAGACAATGCTTGTTCTGGCATTTGGTGTTTGGTGTTGTCGACTTAAAAAGGATAAAGAATAAGAGAGGGTTTTTTTTTTCTGATACTTTTGTGTGTGATTGTTGGTTTTAAATGAATGAGAAGCCTCATCTTTTTATAGTGGCACCAGCTGATTAATCGTATGGAAAACTCAACAGACAATGGTTTTGTCTAGAGGAGAAAGAGGCATAATAGTGACATGTCACTGAGCTGGTTCACGGCAGAGGTTGGGGAGATGAGAAACTTGTTGGCTTGTGCTCAGCACGGCAGCTGGGTGATGGTGAGAGGTCGAGCATGCTGCATAACACATGTTACTTTCACCCTTTCATGAATGGGCTGCTACCTCTTTTTGTATTTCAAAAGATAAGGTTAATTTTGGGTAGGTTTTGAGACCAACAACATGACAGATTTTTTTGACCCTTTGACTATTGCATTGGGTACTACCGCACCGTGGGAAAGGGTTTGGTTCTGAATGTAATCCAAAAATGAAACAAGGTCTGGGCCATGAAGTACAAGTTATGCTAGGCACTTCACCATATGACAATTTCTTGTCCAATGAACCCAATGGATTGGTTCTTGGGCCATTTGAAAATTGACACGAAACATATGCTCTTTGTTGTGAGGGAAAGCTTGAAATTGGGCTTGAAAACATGTAAGGATTGGTGGTGAAGTTTGGTGTGGCAACATATTAGCAACTAGCATTTCATAAGTGCATGGTAACAACTTCATCGTGACAACTTCAAGGCATCATAACTTGATCACTACTCCACAAATTCTTGAAATTTTTAATCCTATGCAAAGTGGGCATTTGATAGATCAATTTTCATGTGGAAAGCATTTGGATTTGAAGCTTGTAACTATGAGATAAAATACCATGAAATCATGTGAAACATGCTGTCCAAGAAACTTAGAAAAAATTCTAAGTTATGAAATTTTTCCAATTTGAAACACTAAACTTTGAAGCATCATAACTTGAGATTGGTTTAACCAAATGAGGAGCTCTACACATGCTTGGAAAGCTTGAATAATAAGGAACAACTTTCATGTCCAAAGATTTTTGGTTTGGAGTTTGGAACTAAGTGAAAAACAGCCATGAAGTAGTGTTCAAAATTGGAGCAAAATGCTGAAATTTTCACCAAGTCCCTAAGGCATATTATGTTCCAAGTCTCATAACTTAAAAAACCATGCATTTTTTGAAGATAGGTCCTCTAATATGTTTTGAAGATCATGGAAAGAGCTTCCATTTGAGCTTTGAGTCACTCAATTTGGATGTGTGGTTTGAAAGTTATGACCGTTTCAATTTTGGCACAAGTAGTGAAATCTCCACATTTGAAAAGTTTCATGAACTAAACATTGCTTCCTTTGCAAGGAACTTCCTAGAACTTGATCTCTCATGTCTTAACTCATCAATGAGACATGCCCTGATGGATTGAGGATTTGTATTTTTCATCTTGGATCAAAATCTCAAAGATTACAGCTTCAGTCAAACCCTAATCTTCCTCATAATACAACTGGATGATTCCTGATGATCTTGCCTCTGTCATCTCTTTCAATGCTCCTGGATGGCCTTTAAGGATGTCTAGTATCATGTAGAATCATGTCCCAAGGCTTGGGATCATGCCTTGGTTAACATCAAAAGCAATGGTTGACCTTCTTGACCAAAACCCTAGTTTGAGGCATAGTGAATTTGTGGTTCAAGGTACACTTGATTTCTTGTTGAATTGGACTCCCTGGATGATTGCATTTGGAGCCTCAGTTGTCTTTCTTTCGTTGGATCATATGAGAGCTTGACTTAGGAGACTCTGCCCTCCTCTTTGTGCAAGTCCTGGCTTACAAGAGAAACAAACTTGCAAGATGAAAGTGGTTAGTTGACAATGCACAAATGATTGAATCCTAAATGTCAAAGCAAGATGTTATGACATCTAATGGGTAAAATTTGGGGTGCAACAACGGCTTTATGCCATGGTCAGTTGTATTAGCAAAGAATGAAGAAGGCGTTTGAAAAAAATGTCCGACCTCGCGCCTTCAGGAAAGGAGACCTTGTGCTCAAGAAAATACAATCATTTCTCATTGATTCCCGGGGCATGTGGACTCGGAATTATGACGGCCCCTATGTGGTCAAGAAAGCTTTCTTAGGCGGCGCTTGAGACTCACAACCATGGACGGAGAGGAATTTGCCTACCCCACGAATGTTGATGTAGTCAAGAAATACTTCGCCTAAACTAAAAAAAAGTCTCGGTGGATTGAAAACCTGAAAGGGCGGTCCAGGAAAAAAGTAGAGACATAATAAAAAATCATCTCGGTGGATTGGAAGCCTCAAAGTACAATCCAGGTAAAAGATAGGGATTAATGGCAAGTAACTACGTCTGATCAGTTCAACTCCTCAGTAGTCGTGGCATCCATAAGAAAACTCTAGTCAAGGTCATCTTCGACAGAAGCTCAGGATGCCCAGAATTTAAAGTTAGTAGAAGGATAATAGTCGTTATGTTTCAATGTAGCCCTTTTCCCTTAAATTACCATTTTCTAAACTTTGTAAATACTCTATGGAATCACGCGTTTGGCTGATTTCCATCCTATTAATAAAATTTGAGCCCTAGTGCTTTTGTTTGCAATTCTTATTTGTTTTAGCTTTACGAAACGACATTTTAACATGATTAACGATTCTTGAAATAAAACAAAAATGAATTTACTTGTCGAACTTTTTCTGCTTTAAAATAAAGATGGCAATTCTTTTGACTGTTGAACATCGAAAGAACATCGATCGCTTCTCCGAAAGCAATCGAGCTTCAAAGTGCAAAATCAAAGTACTCCTTCTAAACCAGTGCGCCTGAATGAAGGATCAGTTATTCCAGATGCGAATATTCCATCTGACATCCCCGGCAGAGTTCTTACCTCCTAAGCCCGACCAACGATTGTTCCCCACAGGGACTATCTCTCCTAAGCAAGGCAGAATTGCTATATTTGGACCAGATGATACTTTCCATCCCCTGCACTGGCCGAGTATCCAGTCGTGTTCATCTATTATTTTGTATGTCGCGTCAGTTTTGTCAGCATAAACATACATACATCATGCATTATTGATTTACATTCATATTCATATTGCATCACTATCACTCTAGTCGGTCTTGTCCCCTAGTGATAAAAGTCCTCTCAATTGAGTTGTCAGTCCTTTCCTCGTCAAGAAGCAAATCATCTGAGCGATCTCTCCTCCGTTTTATTTCCGGATTGGAGACGGCCCTTGACCACTTTGATAACTTGAACCTCTGAAAGACAAGAAAACTTTCGACAAACGTCACTCTTTGCCATTGAAGATGATATCTCCGCTTTCCCGGATTAAGGAAAATCCTCAGAGAAAGCCTCTTAATCAAAGATTCGACAGTATAGCAGTTTTTCTCCGAAAGATTCGCTGACAAAGAGGTCATCAGCACCTCAAAATTGGATTACATCAAATGACATTTCTTCGAAAAAATCTCAAAGAAAAGTATGTTGTAGTATCGCCAAGCGGAAAATAGTATCTCAAGAGACTCGTTTTCCCCAGTAGAGTCGACAAATGGCGTCTCCAAACAGGGAAGTTTGTGCACCTCTACAACTCAGACGAATGGGTTCCCCAGCAAGTCTGACATCAAAAGTTTTTCCCATCAAATGGCATCTCCCAAGGAAAATTCGGCGAGAAGTTTGAGGAAAACTGCTACGAATAGCGTCCCTTGTCAAGAAAGTTTTGAAATTCTGGTACCAGATATGTGATGTTACGTGTGATGTCACAACAACACACTCTGCAATGGACAAAGTAAAACAACAGAAGAGTACACAAAGAATTGTTCACCCAGTTCAATTAAACAACTTACTCTGGGGGCTACCAAGCCAGGAAGGAATTTCACTATCAGTAGAATTAATTTACAGACTCAACAACCCAGTTGACATCTCCTAAACTTAATCTCTACCTAATGAACGTTCTACCTAAGAGACCACTTAGGTATGAGACCACTACTCACTTCCTAAAACACCTCAAAGATCACACTTTGAGAAACACCTTGATCCTGCTTACAAGCTTTTATCAAGTAACAACACTCTCTTGTTTCACAGCTCTAAGAGAGTACACTTTACAACTCACCAATTCAACCTAGAATGGCTTACAAAAACTCGTACAAAGACAATGAATGACCCTCAGTATATGCTCTCTCTCTTCTGTCCTTTCTTCAGGATTGATACGCTTTATATAGCAATTTGATCTGATCTTGGACCTGCTACAATATTTGACCTGATTTGTTATTTAAAACTGAATCTTTGACAGCTTTTCTCTCTCAAAATCTTCTTAAATCTTCAGCCTTTAAACACTCCTACAAATCTGCATCAAATATGTTTGTAACAGAAAATATCTCCTCCAAGATATTCGCATCCAATTACTCTACCAGCTTTCTCAAATTCTAGCTAAAACGCTTAACCCTAAAAACATCTCAGACCTGATGTTTTACTGATCTGCATATCTGATGTCATGACATCACATGTGACATCAGACTTCAAAACTTCAACAAGATAAATACTTAACATAAACCAATGTTAAGACTCAATGTTAAGACATCACCCACGTGACTTCAACATTGAACAACTTTGTTTTACTAAAATTCTAGCCAATCCAAGAGCCAACAATCTCCCCCTTTGGCTAATTTTGGCTAAAATAATCTCTGCAACATCAGAGACTTCAGCAGCGGAAAAAAAATTAGTATAAGACTCCTAGCAGCACTTCTTCAAACAGCTCCAAAATGCTGCGGACACTCCATCAGCTCACAAAACAAATTCATCTGAGCTGTTCAACCATTCTCCCCCTCAACTTCTGCACTTCTGCATCACAACTAGCAGCACTACTTGGCATGGGCTAACTCTCCCCCTTTTTAGCCACAATTGGACAAACCTCAACTTGAAGTCCTTCTAACAACCAGTTAGTCCTAATCTAGCTCTCATTGTCAGTCTAAAGTCAACATACACGACAAGACAAGTCATAGAACATAAAAAAGCTTAAAAAGCCACAAAATTCAAATTACATAATTCAGTGCAGAACCAAAACAGCAAAAAAAACTATTGTCTAGCAAAAACAATAAAAGAAATTTAATCTTCATCAGAGCTAGGTCCATCTTCACCATCCTCTTCATCTTCCTCAGAATTGACACCTTCAACATTGACATCATCATTATCATCTTGTTCCAAGGACTGGATCAGCTTCTCAATCTCATTCTTTCTAGTCATGCTGGTACTGATGACAACATCCAGATCCTTACAAGTAGCCTTCAATTCTGCAAGTAAATCAGCCTTGGTACTTTTCTTCTTGTTCCCAGCATCTGATATTGAGACAATGTCTGGAACATGACTCCCAACAAACAATTTCGGATGCAGAGATAAAGTAGACTCCCTCTTGCAGGCTGTGTCTGAACTTGTCAATATGCCAGGATGTTGTTTCAGAATTACCCCACAAATAAGAGATGGAAATGCTATAGGCATTTTGAAAGCATTAGTGGTGGCATGTTTCACAGTCTGTTCAAAGATATATGATCCATAGTCAAATTTCTTCTTAGTGCCCACATCATAAATGAACCTTCCTAATCCCACAGCTGTTGTGGTTTTATGATTAGTTGACACCCAGTTTGCAACTCCAATTCTGTGCAAGATAGCATACTTAACACTAAGTTTGCTAGTTTGCAGTTTTCCTTTCAAGGGCCACACCTTAACTTGACCAACAATTATTTCCTTGCAGACATCATTATCAGTGACTTCTAGCTCTGTAAACTCTTCTTCTTTTCTTCCTAGGTAATTGTTGATAACCTCAAGAGAGAATCCAATACATTTTCCTCTCACAAACACTTTCATGAAATCTCCACTCCTTTTGTCAGAGATATTTATAGGAATGTTAACTATGAATTCCTTAACCAGACTATCATAACACTTGGAGAACCCACACACAGTCTTCATCAGACCAGCAACCTTTATCACCTCTATGACTTCTTTAATTTCCATAGCCTCTTTGCCAATTTCTCTTTCAAGAGCAAGTCTTCTTTGACAAACAAATTTCCACATGGAAGCACTGCTTGCATAATGGAAAGAAATGTTATCAACTGGAACATCAGGTATCTTGTCAGCAATTCTCTTCAAGATTGACTTTCTCACAGGAGTGATGTCTTGAACATCATCCTCAACATCATACTCTGATTCAGATTCTTCCACTAGCTTCCTCTTTTTGGGATTCACATCAAATTTGCTCCATGTTTTTGTAGGACCAACAATAGAAGTCTTTTTCTTCTTTCCTTCAGCTGACTTCTTTGGAGAAGATTCCACATTCTTCCCTTTCCTTGTTTTCAGTCTCTTGGCTAGACTAGGAACAGCATTCCCAATCACTTCATCATCAGATAGATCAACAACATTTACCACATCTTCATTCTTCTTTCCACTAGGGCTAGTTTCAACATTCCTTTCAGGCGATGTTCTGAAATTTGTTTCAACATCAGCTTCCTCCTGAACACTTTCTTATTCACCACCTACTTCAGCATCTTCAATGACAGACATAGCCAGTCTGTGAAGATTTGTAGAAGCACTTTGGATGTCCTCCTTTTCAGTAGGCATTTGTCTAAGGGGAATAGAAATACCTTTTACAGATAAACCCTTATCCAAAATCTTGGTGGCAATCTGATAAAGACTGCGATCAACATCAAACCTCTCCTCAACAGCTTGAGAGGTGGAAGACCTAGGTACAGATTTATCGCTAAAAAGTACACTAGTGACTAGCCTCTTAGTTTCATTATCATTAAATTTAGTTCCAGCCCTTTTTGGTTGTAGTTTGGAAGGTCTTGACTTACCAGATTCAGGAACCATCATGGAGATGGGTTCTACATTCAAAGCTTCTTCAGCAGATCAATCTTCTATAGAAACCCTAGCTTTATCTCGCGATGAACTTTGTGAGGCAGATTTCTTGGATGGAGATGATATATGTTTCGACATTGTTCCTGTGAAGCACTTTAGATTCAGAGGTGGATGACGATTTCTATTGAAGGAGAAGGAGATGAACAGATTAGGGATATGAAGTTTGATGAAGCGTGAGATGGCTATAATAGGAAATGACTGCCTAAAGTATGGAGCCTAATTTTGTGGGTCACTTAAATGCCAATCAAGGATTTCCTCCCTCCAAAATAACTTTTTAAAAGGATTCACACCACAAGTTATTGACCCTAGTTGACCTTTCAGCATGCTCAGACTTTCACCCTTAATGTTACAGTCAGATGTCACAACATCAACCTTAACATCATTAGATGAGCAGACCTCTTGAGGTATCCATTGATAACAATTATCTCTGGATCTGACTCCTTTCATAACTACCTCATTTTCCTCATTATTTATCAAACACTCATCTTTAGTGTAGCTGACCTTATATCCATCATCATAGAGCTGACTTATGCTAATCAGGTTAGCACTCAAACCTTTGACAAGTAGCACATTGTCAAGATCAGGTCCATCATGACACTTCACTTTTCCAACACCTTTTACCACCCCTTTCTCTCCATTTCCAAAAGTAACATCAATTAAGGAGCAAGAATTGACATCCACCAATTGGTTTTTGAATCCAGTCATGTGCTTTGAACAGCCACTGTCAAAGTACCATCCATCCTTAGCAGAGTGTCTATTAGAAAAGTGAGCCAATAGACATTTAACCTCTTCTTTAGGAACCCACTGCTTAACAACCTTGGGCCTGTTATCCTTCTGTCTAGGTTGAGGGATAGACTTTGGATAACCATGAAGCTTGAAGCATGAAAATTGCATATGGCCAAATCTTCCACAATAGAAGCACCTTACTCTTTCTTTTCTGAAGTTGTTAAACTTCCTGCCACCTTGATGATGAAAATGCTGTGGCTGCCATCCATAGTACTAGTGCTATTTTCTTCCATAGTTTGCCTGTCTCCTGTAGTGAGGATTCTGTCTCTTAGGCTGTCTTCTATGGTGATGTGGCTTCCTTCTTCCATAATAATGAGGCACAACATTATTATATTCAAAGCCATACATGTTCCCCTGATGTTGAGACATGTTGAACCTAGGAGCCAACATACTTCTATGGTATTGAGGAGGCATATACTGCCTAGCTCCATAAGTGTGTACCTTCCCTTGATGAGGACCATGAGCATCCCTTATCCCAACATTTTGATGTTGTTGGTGAGCAACCTGCTTGGGTTTAGGACTATGTTTCTTTTTGTTAGGTTGAGACATTGGTTGAGACATGTCCTTTTTGGTTCCTGAAGTACTAGCTTCAGCAGAAACCTTCTCCTCAACGAATCCTAAGCCAGATTTGTCTCCTGCTACTTTTTCAGCCTGAAGGATCTTATCAAGAGTATCAGATCCACTGTTCAACATTCTAACAGATTTTGTCATTTGATCAAGTTGAGATTTAACCAACAAGACTTCATTTTCAAGATCAGCTTTGACAGTCTCAAGCTGAACAATTTGTTTCTTTTATTTCTCACTTTCTTGACATACTTCTGCACTCTTCAGACATAACTCATGATAAGAGGCTACTAACTCCTCAAAAGTCAGTTCCTCATCACTTGATTCTCCATCAGTCACACATGTCCCTGTCAAGGCTCTGACATGCTTGGCTGACTCTTCTTCACTTTCACTGTCAGTATCAGACCAGGAAACTGTCATGCCCTTTTTTTGCTTCTTAAGGAATGTAGGACATTCTTTCTTGACATGTCCATATCCTTCACACTCAAAGCATTGAATCCCTTTGTCTTGAGCAGTCTTCTCTTCATCCTTCTCCTTTGACTTGCTGATGTCAAAGGAGATGTTCTTGACATTAGGTTTGTTGTTCTTATTCATCCTCTTGAAAACCTTGTTAAACTGTCTTCCCAGCATAGCAATGGCCTGAGACAGCTCCTCCTGAGATTCAGCACCATTCCCTTTCTTGGCTTCTTCAGAACTGGAGACCAAAGCTATACTCTTGGACTTCTTCTCAGGTTCCTCTTCATTCAACCCTAACTCAAAGGTTTGAAGAGATCCAATTAGCTCATCAAATCTCATTTTACTGATGTCTTGAGCTTCCTCAATTGCAGTCACCTTCATCTTATACCTCTTGGGAAGGGATCTAAGGATTTTCCTCACCAACTTTTCTTCAGTCATCTTCTCTCCAAGAGCACTAGAGGCATTAGACAACTCAAGAATACTCATATGAAAGTCATGAATAGTTTCATCTTCCTTCATCTTTACACTTTCAAACTTTGATGTCAGAAGTTGAAGTCTTGACATCTTAACTTTTGAAGTTCCTTCATGAGTAGTCTTCAAGATGTCCCAAGCTTCCTTGGCAACTTCACAGGTATTGATCAACCTGAATATGTTCTTATAAACTCCATTGAAAATAGCATTTAAGGCTTTGGAATTACCAAGGGCAAGCTCATCTTATTCCTTGGTCCATTCTTCTTCAGGTTTCAGTTTTGAGCTGCCTTCTTTTTCTTTCCTAGCATCATCTTTCTCAAAAACTACATGTGTTTTCCATTCTTTTATGATAGCCTTCCAAGCCCTGCTATCCAAGGATTTCAAAAATGTAATCATCCTTGGCTTCCAATAATCATAATTAGAGCCATCCAAAATAGGGGGTCTATTCACAAATCCACCAACTTCCTTGTCCATCTTTACCAGAAAGTATCAGCCCTAGATCTTACCCAGATTCAGAGCAGGATGCCTGCTCTGATACCAATTGAAATTCTGGTACCAGATATGTGATGTTACGTGTGATATCACAATAACACACTCTGCAATGGACAAAGTAAAACAACAGAAGAGTACACAAAGAATTGTTCACCCAGTTTAGTTAAACAACTTACTCTGGGGGGCTACCAAGCCAGGAAGGAATTTCACTATCAGTAGAATTAATTTACAGACTCAACAACCCAGTTGACATCTCCTAAACTTAATCTCTACCTAATGAACTTTCTACCTAAGAGACCACTTAGGTATGAGACCACTACTCACTTCCTAAAACACCTCAAAGATCACACTTTGAGAAACACCTTGATCCTGCTTACAAGCTTTTATCAAGTAACAACGCTCTATTGCTTCACAACTCTAAGAGAGTACACTTTACAACTCACCAATTCAACCTAGAATAGCTTACAAAAACTCGTACAAAGACAATGAATGACCCTCAGTCTATGCTCTCTCTCTTCTGTCCTTTGTTCAGGATTGGTACGCTTTATATAGCAATTTGATCTGGTCTTGGACCTGCTACAATACCTGACCTGATTTGTTATTTAAAACTGAATCTTCGACAGATTTTCTCTCTCAAAATCTTCTTAAATCTTCAGCCTTTAAACACTCATACAAATCTGCATCAAATCTGTTTGTAACAGAAAATATCTCCTCCAAGATATTCGCATCCAATTACTCTACCATCTTTCTCAAATTCCAGCTAAAACGCTTAACCCTAAAAACATCTCAGACCTGATGTTTTACTGATCTGCATATCTGATGTCATGACATCGCATGTGACATCAGACTTCACAACTTCAACAAGATAAATACTTAACATAAACCAATGTTAAGACTCAATGTTAAGACATCACCCATGTGACATCAACCTTGAACAACTTTGTTTTACCAAAATTCTAGCCAATCCAAGAGCCAACAAGTTTATAGACAAAAGAAACTAAGACCAGTTCCTTGGTAGGAAACTAGGATCGAGGGGAAGTTTATTTCAGAAACTTAGACCAGTTTCTTGGTAAGAAACCAGGATCGAGGGGAAGTTTATTTCAGAAACTTAGACCAGTTCCTTGGTAGGAAACCAGGATCGAGGGGAAGTTTATTTCAGAAACTTAGACCAGTACCTTGGTAGGAAACCAGGATCAAGGGGAAGTTTATTTCAAAAACTTAGACCAGTTCCTTGGTAGGAAACCAAGATCGAGGGGAAGTTTATTTCAGAAACTTAGACCAGTTCCTTGGTAGGAATCCAGGATCGAGGGGAAGTTTTACCTTTTCTAAGTATCAACTCTTAGCAAAAGAAGATGTATGAGCAAACTTCCATTCATAGACACCATCAAAATTTCGGGTATTCCGATATTTAATCCTCTTGCACTCTGAATGCCCGAATACCTTCGCCATTCACACCTTCGGGTCCAAGAAGATTAAATAGGGGCATCTGTCATACCCCAAATTTTTACCACCAAGATTCCCCATCATTGTGTAAATCATCATCACAATATGGATGAACCATCATGCCTCACTAATCTCCTTAAAGAGGGGTGAGCATTCACCACAACCAAGAATTATGGTTTTGAGCCCTCTTTGAGCACTTAGACAAAGGATCAATCAAGAATTGATATGATCTTCAACTTGTCTAAACTCTCCAACACCCATAAAGGATCAAGAGGACTCCCACATCAAGAACCAAGCACAAAGTTGCTACATTCCAAGTGGATCAAGCCCCAAGATCGATAGTGTCACCAAATTAGGGTTTTGGTCGACCAGGGCCTCCAGATGGAAATTTTCATCTGGGCATGAACCAATGCTTCAAAACACAACCTATGATACTCCAAGGGACCTCATGGACCCAATCATCAAGTCAATTTAACCTCAGGGGATGCATTTACCAAAAATCAGGAATTAGGGTTTCTTGACCTAATTCACCCCTAAAGTTGACTTTTGGGACAAAACATGAGCCAAGACCTCAAGACATGATTTGGGGGTCTCTAATACACTACATTGATCCATTTGCAATAATGGATTAACCTAGAAAACTTGATTCACAAGTTTCATTTTCATCTGGACCACAATTAGGGTTTTGGCAAAAAAGTCAACTGTACCTTTGACTTTTGACCATGACATGCTCCCAAACCTTGGGACATGATTCAATACACCTTATATCACCTATGGAGTCCATCCATTAGGTTTGATTTAAGTCAAGGACTTGATTTCACAAAGGATCGCACAGTTTGTATTTCATCTGATAAAAAGTCAACTGTAAAAAAGTCAAAGTTTGACTTTTTGATTTTTTGGTCAACCAAGGTTCCTTAACCCTAAAACAATGTTAATGTGTGATTGGAATCATTATTCATCAAGAAAAATCAAGAAAAGTGAGTTAACTTGAAAAATGGGTAACCATAAAAAACTTAGAATTTTTCTAAGTTATGAAACAAAGTGGTTAGGGTACCAACTTCCAAGGATCATAACTTGAGATCCAAGCAACCATTTTGGATGATCCAAAGATGGATTTGTAGCTCTCATGGCATAATTTAAAAGTGTCAACTACATCTCATTCCAATTCCTCATGGATTTTAAATTATGGAATGATCAAAATGGCTGAAAACATGAAAATGACATTTTTGCAACACTTAGTGAAATTTTCACTAAGTCAAAATCTGCCTTACTTTTTCCAAAATGTAGGGGCAGTTGTCACCTTGATCCAAGTCAAACCAGGTCTAGGGTGGACATCAAAGTTAAAGTATGCCATGAGGGCTTTCCAACAAGTACCAGATCATCTCCAAATTCCATTTGAGCAAGGAGATACAACCCTTGAAACATGGCATCATGAGCTAATTTTTTTCAAGACAGATTTGGTAGATTTCGTGCATTTTGCTCGATTTGTCCAAATATGATAAATCCAAGCCTTGTCATCAATTTGGACACATATGAGGATTAAATCCAAGGGGGATGATCTGATCTCCAAGCCTCACAAGTCCATGAATCTACAAGTAGCATGCCAAACCTAAAAAGCTACAAAGATGCCAAATATCCAATTTTTTTCCAAGCATTCAATGCATACACCAAGGTGTCATGAACTAAGCCTATTCCAACTGAATGAGTTAAGGATAAGCTCTAAATCAAAGAACCATAGGCCTGTGCCCTAACCTCTAGTCAATGGCTAGAGGAGACTTGAGATTCCTTTTGCATAACATTGGCCAAAGGCCTGCTGCAGCCTCCATTATTGCTTGCAAAACAAACTTGCTCTACTATAAATTGACATTAATTGTGATAAGTTTGAGTACACCAAAGCAACCAAACGAATGCTTTCCTCAAAATCCCTCTCTTTTGGCCAAAATACCTTCTTTTGATAGGTACCTCTGAGTTTTTGAGTTAGAGAGAAATTCCATCACATCTCATGATCCAAACACATCCAATATGTCATATTTAAGCTGTCCAAACTCTCATATGTGACCTGTAACACCAAAATTACAAAGTCCCCTCTCAAAACCAATAGTGATGGGTCATACACTCTCTCAAGAGGCCCAAAGGTGTCTAAAGAAAAAAAAATGGGGCTTATAACACGAGGGTAGGCCCAGATGATTTGATTTTTGAACTGGCGATCGCGCCGAGATTTTTTTAATGTACTGGGTCTTATTCAATGCATTGAGGCCCAAAAAAGTTTTGGTAAAAAGGGGGTTGGGTCTTACACTCTAATAGAGGCTCAATGATTTATTTTTGTACAAGTGGTGGGGCTTACAACTCAAGGAGAGGCCCAGGGTTATTTGTTTTGAAAACGGCAATCGCGCCGAGGATTTTGAAAGCACAGTGGGTCTTATACAATGACTGAGGCCCAAATATTTTGGTTTCAAAAATGGGTTGGGTCTTACACTCTATTAGAGGCCCAAAGTGTTTGAAAAAGTTTGATGAGGGTTGAATTAATCAAAAACCCTAATTTGTTTTCAAAATATATTTTAATTGAATAAAAATTCAATTAAAATGATCAAAATTGTTAAACATGTGGAAAACAAATTGTGATCTTGGATTAATGTTTCAAAAATCAGGTTTTGATCCACAAAATGATTGGCAATCACTAAAATTTGAAAAATCAAGAGGGAGAAAATATTTTAAATGTCAAAAAACAATTAAAATATTAATTCTTTACAAAAATATCAAGTATATGAAATAAATAATATTTTTGGGATTTTTTGGGTAAATAAAATATTTTAACATTTTTGTGAATTACTAAAAAAAGAATCAACTCAAAATCATTAAAACTCAGAGAGAAGCTAATTTTTGAATCAATTAAATAAAATCACAAAATTCAAATATTCAAATGTTCAAAAATGGCGCCAAGAACATGGCAAGAACACGCGCCACCCTCTGTTTCTGCAGATTTGCATTTTCTATCCAATCTCACTGAATACTTGATGATATTATGCAATCTACATATCAATCTACTCGTTTTCACCTCACGATCATGTCTATGGTCATTAATTTCATTTATTTTAAACATGGAATAAGAAATCAAAGAGAAACCTCGAGAACCCTAAAATTTGCATGAAGGTTCAGAAATTCCATACACGATTCAAACAAAGCAATTGATTGAGGGAAAACACTCTATGCATGATTATGAACATATGGCCAAATTATTGTGCAGCAAAAAATGCATGGATCATAGAGTTAGAAGAGCTCATGCTCACCTCTTGCAGCTAGTGATCGTGTGTTGTGTTAGAGGTGTTACAACTTGGTTCTAAGGATATGTACAGCTTCCCTAGGTGCTATGGAGTGTGTCTGGGTGCTTGTAGTGGATTGAATTGAGCTGGAACTTGATTTGGCACCTCAACAGCAAATCTGTCAAAGGCTTGTGCAGATGGATGGTGATTTTGAGAATCTGGTGTTCCAGATGTTATGTGAGTGTTTGGATTACCTCTATATGATGTTTATGAGGTGTGTGTGTGTGTGATTGGTTTGGTTGGAATAGCTCTCAAACTCAAAACCCGATAGTGACTTGCTTTGGAAGGCAATTTTGGAGTGAAGGAAGAGATTTTGAGGAATGCATCAGTTTGATGGCTTTGGTGTACTCAAACTAAACATAATTGAGCTCTATTTATAGTAGAGCAAGTTTGTTTTGCAAGGAATAGTGAATGGCAACTGCTGCATAGGTTTGGCCAATGTTGATCAATGAGAATCCAAGTCTCCTCTAGCCATTGACTAGAGGTTAGGGCACAGGCTGCTTGTTCCCTTGGTCTTGGATAAGTCTTGACTGAATTCAGTTGGAAATGGCTCAGTCTATGCCACCTTGGTGCATCCATTGAATGCTCCAAAACAAAATTGGAGTTTTGTCCCCTCTTTAGGGATTTCTAGGTTTGGCATGCTATTTTTGGTTCCAAAGACTTGAGAGGCTTGGGATCAGAGTTGGTTCCTCCTTGGTCTCCCCTTGAGGTGTTCAGATGGATAAGTGTGTTTGTCATTTGCAAAAATTTGGCAAATCGAGCAAAATGCACAAATCTGCCTTGCTTTGACAGTTTTCAGCAAGCCATGTTGCCATTGTCATATCTCATGGCTCAAGTGGAATTTGATGGAGTTCGTGGCCATTTTGGAAAGCCCTCATATGATACAACAACTGTTTAATCATAATTGGTTTTGATAATTTTTGGATCCAAGTGAAAAATTCCCCTACATTTGGAAAAAAGTAAGACAGATTCTGACTTAGTGAAAATTTCACTAAGTGTTGGAAAAAAGTGACATTTTCACTTTTGGTGATTTTGATCATTCCATAACTTAAAATCCATGAGGAATTGGAATGAGTTATGTTTGAAGCTTTTGTAGAGTGCCATGAGAGCTACAAATCCAGCTTTGAATGGGGAAAAAATGGCCTTGTGGTTTAGGAGTTATGATCCTTTAAAGTTGGTACCCTAGCCACTTTGTTTCATAACTTAAAAAAATTTCTAAGTTTTTACGGTTACCCCTTTTACAAGTTATCCCACTTTTCTTGATTTTTCTTAACGAATGATGATTCTAATCATACATTAACATCATTTTAGGGTTAAGGAACCATAATTGTGAAAAATCTCAAAAAGTCAAAGTTGACTTTTATGCACAGTTGACTTTTTGTCAGATGAATTCCAAATTGTACGATCCTCTATGAAATCAAGTCCTTGACCTAAATCAAACTTGATGGATTGATTTCATAGGTATCATAGGGTGTATTGAATCATGTCCCAAGGTTTGGGAGCATGTCCTGGTCAAAAGTCAAAGGTGCAGTTGACTTTTTCATCAAAACCCTAATTGTGGTTCTGATGAATTTGAAACTTATTGCTCAAGTTTCAAGGATCAATCCATTGTTGAAAATGGATAAATGTGGTTTATTCGAAACCCTCAAATCCTCTCTTGACGTCTTGGCTCATGATTTGTCCCAAAAGTCAACTTAGGGGTGAATTAGGTTAAGAAACCCTAATTCCTGATTTTTTATGAATGCATCCCCTGAGGCAAAATTGACTTGATGATTGGGTCCATGAGGTTCCATGGGGTATATTAGGTTATGCTCTTAAGCATTGGCTCATGCCCAGAGGAAAATTCTCATCTGGAGGCCCTGGTCGACCAAAACCCTAATTTGGTGACATTGTTGATTTTGAGGCTTGATCCACTCAGAATGCTGCAACCTTGTGCTTGATTCTTAATGTGGGAGTCCTCTTGATCCATTTTGGATGTTTGAGAGGTTAGACAAGTTGAAGATCATGTCAATCCTTGATTGGTCCTTTGTCTAAGAACTCTGAGAGGGCTTGAAACCCTAATTCTGATTATAGTGAGTGCTCACCCATCTTTGTGGAGACTGATGAGGCACCAAGGTACATCCATATTGTGCTGATGATTTACACAATGATGGGAAATATTAGTGGTCAAAATTTGGGGAATGACAGATGCCCCTATTTAATCTTCTTGGACCGGAAGGTGTGAATGGCGAAGGTATTCGCGCATTCGGGGTGCAAGAGGATTAAATATCAGAATACCCAAAATTTTGATGGTGGTTAGGAATGGTAGTTCACGCATCCTTCTTTTTTTGCTAAGCAATGATGCTTAGAAAAGGTAAACTTCCCCTCAATCCTGGTTTCCTACCAAGGAACTGGTTTTAGTTTCTGAAATGAACTAGTAAGATACCCGTGCTCCCGCACGGGTAAATTTATTTGATATGATATAAAATATATTTAGATACACATGTAAATTTGAAATAAATTATTTAATCGTAAAATGAACAATAATCATATAAATTCAAATGTATTAAATAATCATAAAAAAATTACATGTGATATGGAGAAAGAAAAAACAAAATTTTGATATTTGAAAATGAAATCTTTGTCTCTCAAATCAAATAAAAATAATTGTTGATTAAAATAAAATAGATATTATTTTGATAGTGACACGTGAGGTAAAAAGTTAGCTGTCTACATCACTATTGAGTATTATTCAATTTTATACGATATAAAATGTATTTAGGTACATATATATTTGAAATGAGTTATTTAATTGTAAAATAAACAATGATTTTATAAATTCAATTGTATTAAATAATCATACAATTAAAAAAAAAGGACGAAACTCGTGAGATGGAGAAAAAAAAAAGAAAATTTTGACTTTTGAAAAATAAGGAATTTGTTTCTCAAATAAAAATAATTGTTGATTAGAATAAAATAGATATTATTTTAATAATTATTCATTAATTGTCTGAACAATTTGATTAAACAATTTATTAATACCTATAAATTATTTTTTAATAGTTATAAATTATTTTTAATACCTTTAAAGGGTTCATTATTTTAAATGTCTTGTAAATTCTTTTTAACACCTTTAATAAAAATTCTTTTTATCCAAAAACATTTCTTGTAAATTCAACTTTTTTCTGTGTTTTTTTTTCAATACATTAAAAAAGGTTTGATTCTTTTATTTTTAATTTTTAGAAAAAAATATAAAGGAAAAGAGAAAATAAAAAGAGAAAAAAAAAATTAAAATGACAGTAACAAAGTGCGTGGGAAAAAATGAGAAATATTAGATATTTGAACTAAGAAAGGAAAGGGAATATTGAAAAAGTTGATGTTAAAAAATGAATTAATAGAATAAAAATATGTGTTACTTTGTGGTTAATTATAATGGAAAAAATTGAGACATTAAGTAATTATTTTTTTAACCTTTTCTTGTGTTATATATAATTGATTGATTATATATCTGAGAGTTGTGTTTTATTCTATTATATTCTATAAATTATAATTCTTTATTCAAATATATCCTTTAATTGGCCAATCTTTACATCAATCTTCATTATATGTGAGTTGACTGAATTTTATTTTTAAAGCTTAATTTTATTCTAAATTGGAATTTTCGTGCTGCCTAAATATAACTCATATCCTCCACAATTTCCATATAAAATAGAGTAGTAATAACTGAATTTAAATAATGTTCCAATTGAAATTTAATATGCATTAACCTATACATAGAACATAATAGGATTAAACAAAGCAAACAATTACATGCATTAGTTGATCTTAACCATGAATCTGAGATTGGCCGACTCACATTACATATTTACTAAATCATCATTAAATCATCTTTCTGTTAAATTAAGATCAAATGGCCGAAATAAACTCAATCCTCAATCGGTGGCTTCTTCTTCCATACAAATTTTCCCTAACAATTTTAAATTTCTCAAGTATGTATGAAAAACGTGCAAGAGCTGCGCCAGTATCTATAGTCAACAGTTTCATTATTAGAAGTACACCCTCACATTACGATAATAAAATACTAAAGAATGAAAAGGAAAGAAAATGAGAATAGGAAGCATGGAACTGTGCCAGAAATTTAAAGAAATGTCACCAAGATTTTGCACATATCAGGATGACACCAGGAAATTACAGGCAGAAGAAGAAAATGTTTTAAGAAAATGTTTTATTAGAGAAGAATAATCATAACTTACCTCTACTCTAAATTCCTAGAGATATTGGTTCTTAGCATCCCACAAAATATCTTCTTCATGAAGGATCAACATCATTATATTTGATCGCACAAATGCAGTATGGAACATAATTATAAATACAACTTATCATCAGTAGAATCATTATTCCAGTATATGCACTAAAGAATTATCGATGATGACAGTAGGTACGCAATTGCTATGTTGTTTGTTTTGTACTCAATTGTTAGTACTCAAACCACATAATGGTCAGTACAGTGCTAAATTGTTTGTTATCATCTTCATCATCTTCATCATTTCGTAACTGCTAGGTTGTTTGTTTCGTCTTTTCGTAACATTTGCAGGATGGTAACAATGTATCAATTGGATCTTGAGACTGCAGATCACCCTGTCACAATTTCAAATCAAACTTCACCATTCATGTTCTAAAAAACATAACTATTCAAAAAACTCTAACAACAATCAAAATTATCCATTCCAATTACACCATAGTTAACATAAAATGAATAATTATAGCGAAATTAGACAATAGAAAAATGAAGAAAAAAAAATTAAACAAAGGAGGAAAATGGAGATTAGACAAAATTAGGACCAGATTTGGCTAGGACAAATTTGAACCATTTTCTATATGCTTAGACACTTGGCTAGGATAGATTTGTACCAATTTTTTTTACAACAAAGCAATTTCCTATTACATATATGTATATTAAATGATTCAAAAACATTATTTTACTGAAAAGATAGATTAAAAACACCAACTTTGTCAGAGATTTTTATGTTGGAACTATTTTTAAAGTCCCTGTGAATACAAAATAGTATCATTGTTATAAAAAAAAAACATAATATTCTACTTACAATCCATGCTATGTATCAACTATTTTTGTGAATATCATGAGTTATGCTAGTTAATTATAATTGTGAGGTCTACCTTTAAAGTTTACCACAATCAGTGTCATATATCGTCAATTTTTGGTGCTATGAATTGTCTTTCTTCCATCAATGTCAACCATTTGTCTGCCATAGCAAACAATCATAAGTTACTTAGAGGATAACTAATGTCCATGTTAGTGTGAAAGGTAAAATCAAGTTATGAAAACTCCACATATGATAAGTCATCCAAAAAAACAACTATTATGCTAAGAGAAAGATTATCTTGTATTTTGTCCCTATAAGTTAATTGATACATGACTCAATGTTGGTTATTAAAGCTTCCTGTAAGAGTGCTTCGTACCATTCTAACATGGACATGTAACTCATTAAGAGTGTTTTATGAATTAATATCAACTTCAAAAAGCATACAAAAAACAATAAAAAAAGGCTCAAAGTGGTAATACACACACTTTACATTTCTTAAAAAAGGAAAGTCCACAAGAAGAACACACGGAAAATGTAAAATAAAGTGACTTCGACTTTTTCTTTGTCGTATGCATATTTTACACAGTAATTTATAGTGTTAACTCTTCATTATAGAATAACAAACATACCTGAATTCATTTTCGCTAGCTAGTAATGAGATGAATGTCAATTAAGAACCATTAACCTGTAATTTGTCAAAAGTTGCATGCTTTTGAGAGAATATCATTCACTATGGACTTTCTAAAAAATTTGAAAGTTTTTGAGTATTTTACCAGAACAATCTACCTATTAACACATGGTATTATAAACCTGTAAGATTAAAATGATATTATAAAATTCCATCTAATAATCTAATAGAGGAGCATTCTTGTAAAATTCCACTTAACAAAATCACAACAAATACAAATCAAATTTGAATAACACTTCAGACAAAATTTATAAAACAATTAATAATTAACTAATCATCCATTGTTCATAACTAAAGGTAAACGGAAAACTAATTCACGATCAAATGGTTTTAATTACATAATCTAAATACAAATTTGAAAGAAAAAAATAATAAAACCTGGATGTCATCAAAGCTCCAGTGGTTAAAGAGTTTGACTTCGATCTGAGAAGGATATGAAACTACAAAAATCGTCAAACAAAGTTAGATATCAAAATAGAAAGAGATATACATAAGGATAATGAATAAAATTCAGATATGGTTGCAAAAAAATCAAACAAAGTTAGTTACTGAAATCAAAAGAAGTTAGTTACCGATATCAGCCCCTCTATCATCAATCTATGTCATGTGTTGTTTTAAAATAGAAAACAAAGCTTTCAAAGGCAAGTGAAGAGAAATAGAAAACAACATTTATGCCAAACAATTGTTGTAAAGCAAAAAGCGCCGATCCAATGAACATCACTGAAAAAGAAGTGTATAATCTTAAAAATAAATATTTTAAAAAATATATATGATTAAGGAATCATTTAGAAGATACAACCATATAGTGTTCCACATAGCTTAAACCGGAAGGCTTATGTATAGAAACATTTTCTATTTCTTTTCTCAAACCTGCAGCTTCGTCATGTTGATTCATGTCAGCTATCATGTTAGGTAGCATCACATAGCCACCACCGTGAACCTGCTCCAACTTAAGAAGTCATACCAACAAATATACTTCAACTTGTACAACATGTAAACAACTAAATTTGCTGAAAGCAATAACAAAGGTATACATTTGAACATATCAAAGTTAATAGAACATGTAAACAACTTTTAAACTTGAACATTTGAAATGAAGAGGAAATGAAACGGAACAAATTTCAGAAATAGATGGTTGCTTCATAAATGAAGGTATTTCACAAACAAATAGTTGCTTCACAAATGAAGGTGGTGATGGACCATGGTTCAGACCATTCTTGATTGGATAAGATAGCCTGGTTGCAATTTTGATAGTGAGATCTAGAGTAATTTCCATTACCTCTAACTAAGTCTCAAAATCTGTAAAAATCAACAAAACAATAACCCATAAAAAAACATTCAAAAACAAAGAATCAGACACATGATAACAAAAAGATTAAAAACGAAAAATGAAAGATATAAATGAGTGATTTAGGAAAAAAACAGTGGAAACATAAATCACAGGAAAATGTGAAACATTCTTAAAAGACATTTTAGCTAAAAAGGAGAAACTTTTATACATGTTCTGAACATGAATGAAATCAGAAATTTTTTTCAACCAGGGAAGACAAGATTGAATCAAAGAGTAAATGCAAGCAAAGCCAATTTAAGAAAGATTGAATCAACATTTCCTCAACCAAAACTATGACCTCAAGATCAACACCTCTGCAGTTTACAGGTTGTATGAATTTGAATGTTCATAGAAAAGGATGTTTAGCAACTGCAGTAAAATTTTAAGAAGGGTTCGATAAATAACAATTTTCACAGAATTCAGCAACCCTGTATAAAGGATGTTTAGCAAATGCAGTAAAATTTTAATCCTAATATGCTTGAGAAAATGTGGTAAAATATGATGGTAAAATCAAGGATGGATCCTGTACATCTATATTCAAATTGGGACCCATTAGTAGCTCCATGTGCTGAGACAAATCAATGTCACATGTGACAAGGAAGAAGAAGAAAAATACAATGAGACAAGTATGATTATGAAATAGTATTTGTTGAATACCTGAAGACGAGAAATATCACATTGTGCACCGTCCAAAACAAAAACTTCAGAAGGTTTTATCCCTAGATCTTTGTAAACTCCATGAGCAATTGCTTTTCTCAGAGCCTGCAAGTGTTGGTAAAGGTTCTACAGTGTCACCAATTCCAAGGTCTATTACATTTGCATTTGGATACTTCTTTAAGTGAAAAAGCTCATTTCTTTTAATCTGATACACAATCATATAACAAATATATAATAAAATTCTAACACGTGTCATATGACAGAGTGAATATTTTATTGCTTCTTAAAATATTAAGTTTTTCATGATAACAATGTTCAACTGAGACAGAAAAATAATATTTGATATCATGCATCTGCACATTGAACCAATATACTGCATTATTAACTGAAAAAATATATTGGTTACATCAGGTAGGAAATGATTACTGCAGCAATGGATGGGAAATTATTGTCTCCGGATTCTGCATGAGTTACATCAGATCCAAATATTATTGTTGGAATAGCACTAACCAGTGGAATCCTCCAACTTAATGCATCCAAAAGTACCGTGTTTCTTCCTCCCATCTAAAAGAATTGCGTAAATATTCAAATGCAACATGTAGCCACCTCAACTTTTTCGATTATAAAGTAGATCATTTAATAATAACAAACCTTGACATTGAGTTTTAGGGCCACATTTTCCCAGTACTGTCTGTGAGTCTTGAATACATATTTTGCAAGACAACATTGAGAAATCCTTTTAATTTTGTCACTCCACACTGTAAGAACCACAGTATTAATAACAAATTCATTAGAAAATTTTGAAAAAGGAATATTGACATGAGGTTAGGTTCACAGATCTATGTTGTATTCCAAAATATTTTGTTTTCCTCTCTCACTAACGTTATCTTTTCGTTTGCTTTCTCTTTATATCCATTTTCAACCCTAGATCTACAATATTGTCGCAAACTAAATTTGTAGATCTGTTTCAAAAATACAAAGTTAAAATTAGTGAAGAGTCGATGATATTGTTGTCCAACCTTGCGAATAAAAAGATGTTAATGAAGATGATGAAACTGAAAATGCAGTTTAGAATCAGAAAATGCTAAGTTTTAGGACTTACAGGTGAAATCAAAGCATACACATCAATAATCAGACCATGAAATCAATAGAGTGAAAGGAAAAGAGAAATACCCGTGTTGGATATGAACGTGGCGGCTTTCGTTTGGTCCCGCGCGAAGGAGTGACCGGTGCTTCGCGTTTTGATGGCGATCGGAAATAGAGACGTCGTCTGTGATGTGTGGCGAATCTGACCGAAATCCGGCGAGGCCAACTTCTTCTTCTTTTTTCTTTTTCTGTTTGATTTGTTTCAATTGTAATTAATTTGGGTTTATGTTGAAATAAAAATGGTGAAATTTTTGGAAAGATGGATTTGAGAAGATGGTTCAGATAGAGAGAGAATGAGATATAAAAGGATAGTAGATGGTGTGAAACAATGTCAAGATTTTGTGCGCTTTTGGATTTTGGGGGGAAAGATTTTGTTTCCTTGAGACAAACCAGGCATTGATACGTGGGGAGCAATGAGGAGGAGAAAGTTACTTTTGCTTTTGGATTAATATATTAGTTACTGAAATAACCCTTTGATAGTGTATTTTTTTTGGGGAAGGGCAATTTGGGCAGTTCATGAAACCTATTTGTAATGGGTAGATAATAGACTTCCCCTCGATCCTGGTTTCCTACCAAGGAACTGGTCTAAGTTTATGATTTAAACTTCCCCTAGATCTTGGTTTCCTACCAAGGAACTGGTCTTAGTTTCTGCTTTAAACTCCCCCTCGATCCTGGTTTCCTACCAAGGAACTGGTCTTAATTTCTGCTTTAAACTTCCCCTCGATCCTGGTTTCCTACCAAGGAACTGGTCTTAGTTTTTGATGTAAATTCCCCTCGATCCTGGTTTCCTACCAAGGAACTGGTCTCAGTTTCTTTTGTCAATAAACTTTATTGTTTATCACTTATTATTTAAATTACCTTTGAAAAATACCATTTTTATTCAAAAATTAGTGTTTCTTCCCGATTTTTAATTTTCAAACACTCATGGGCCTCTAATAGAGTGTAAGACGCAACCCTTTTTGAAAACCAAAATAATTTGGGCCTCAGGTAGTGTATAAGTCCCAACGCACTTTCAAAAACCTCAGTGCGATCGCCAGTTCATAAATCAAATAACCTGGGCCTAGCCTCGTTTTGTAAGTCCCATCTTTTTTCAAAACATCCTTGGGCCTCTAATAGAGTGTAAGACCCAATCCCTGTGTAAATTAACCATTGTGGGCCTCACTTATTGTATAAGTCCCTCTGTATGTTTTCAAAACAACGACACGATCGTCGCCTTTTTAACAAATCATCTGGGCTTCTCCTTGAGCTATAAGACCCATATTTATTCATTTTCAAACTCTTTGGGCCTATCTTTGAGTTGTAAGACCCATACCTTTGTATAAAAAACCTTTTGGGCCTCAGTCATTGCATAAGTCCCAGTACAATCTTTTCAAAACGACTTCCCTTTTGATTTAGGTTCAAATATACAGTTGTTATCAAAACTTTCTTTAATTTCTTTGAACAACTAACAATACAACATGGAAGCTTGCTCACCTGTAAGTTTTATCAACTTTCATTTACTCGCTTTCATATATGTATAAATGTATTATAGGAAGCTGAACACTGTGAGTCTTCTTTCATTCTTTTAAATACATGTCAAATATATATAACTGTATTGTGGGAAGCTGCGCATGGTTAGTCTTCTTTCATACCCTTTTAAATACTTGTCATATATCAACTGTATATGTACTAGTATAATTATTTAGAGTTTTCCCCAGCAGCTAGGTCTAGAACTAGGTAAAGCCATGTTGGTCACTCTTTAAATACAGTCAAAACTAGATCCCCATAGGATTTCCAGATACAGTCTTGCCTTCTCTTGGGCTTAAACAATATGGAACAAAGAGAAAGGCAGTATTCCTCGTGAACCTTTTCTCAGACTGTCACCCCTAGAAAGTGTCAAAGAAACTCTACTCCCCGAAGTTGATCTATTCTCGGTGAATAGCATCTCTTGAGTTTCTTTAAACCTCATAATTTTCACTAAATGATCTATTCTCGGTGAATAGCATTTCTTGAACTTTTCTTGGTTTGGGACCCACAGGCTTCCTAAAAGCATCCCCGCCTCCTCTTGGGCTTTGTACAAGGACCCTCCAGCTTCTTAGAAGTTCTCATGCCTTCTCTTGGGCTTAATACAAGGACCCTGACGACCTCTTAAAGGTATAAGACATAACTTAGTCATCCTTTGCTAGAGAAGTCTTTCCAGTGTCAAACCTCTGACCAATTTAGGGTTAATTCTCATCCCTTAAAACACTCGCCTCTTCTTGGAGGCATCATACAAAAGATAAAACTCTTCCACACCGGTAGACTTGGACAGTTTAATCCTCTTGAGTCTCAAAGACAATCTCAAGTTCCCTCCAAACATAGGAAGAAACCCCGAATTCTGGATTAATCTCCAGCTGAGTTAAAACTTGTGGGTTCTAAAACCAAGTCTCTCTCCTAAAATCCCCCAGCTAGGGTCAGTCTATCACTAGTATAACACTATCTCAAATCAGAACCTCAAGTCATCTGATACCTCAACTCTTCTGTAATCCTCAGTAAGAGTTGATTCCCCACTTAGACCTGCCTCGGGATCTCAATAACCCCTAGCAGAAAGATATCCTCCTCTTAGGATTTGTATAATGACCTTCCCTCGGCAAAGTCAGCCTCCCATTGGGCTTTGTACAATGATTCTCCTCAGCGGAGCTAACCCTTTTCAGACTCTCTTGTTGAGTCGATCACCTTTTTAGACTCTCTTGTTGAGTCAATCACGTTTGTAGACTCTCTTGTTGAGTCAACCACCTTTTCAGAATCTCTTGTTGAGTCAACCACTTTTTTGACTCTCTTGTTGAGTCAATCATGTTTCAGTACTCTCTTGTTGAGTAAACCCTTTAGCCTCAATCTCGAGCTTTGTACGAGACAGATAAAAAACACTCTCTTGTTGAGTCAATAGCCTCCTCTTAGGCTTTGTATAATGATTTCCCCTAGCAGGAGTTCACCTCCTCCCGAGTTGTATATGATGATTTCTCCAACTTGTTCTGCCACAGTCTTGGGCTTTGTACAGGACAGATAAAAAGCATTCTCTTGTTGAGTCAAACCCTTTTTAGCCTCTATCTTGGGCTTTGTATGAGATATAAAATTTCATAACCTTCTCTTAAGCTTGGGATAAATAACTTCCCCAGCAGAGTCAATTCCTCCCAGCCTTGTTTTAGGCTTCGAGGAATAATTTCCCAAGCAGAGTCAAAATCGTTTCAGCCTCTATCTTGGGCTTTGTACGAGATACCTAAAATATCCTTAGTCCAGTCAGAAAAGTCTCTTTCAGCCTCAATCCTGGGCTTTGTACAAGACAGATAAAGATTTCTTTCCCGCAGCGTCAGTCTTCTTTTCAGCTTCTATCTTGGGCTTTGTACAAGATACATACAAACCTCCCCAGCGGAGTCAAATTCCTTTTAGCCTCAATCTTGGGCTTTGTACAAGACAGATAAAACATTTTCCCCAGAAAAGTCAAACTTTTAGCCTCCTCTTAGGCTTTGTATAAAGATATCCTCAAAAGAGTCAGTCTCTTTTAGCCTCAATCTTGGGCATTGTACAAGACATATATAAACACTCTCTTGTTGAGTCGGTCATTCCCAGCCTCCTCTTAGGATTTGTATAAGGACTTCCCCAGTGGAGTCAATCAACCTCTTAGCCTCAACCTTGGGCTTTGATCAAGGCACACAAAAATCAACATTCCCTCCGAGGAAATTAAAAGTCCCTCTATAGGAAGTCATTTCTCTATTTATCATATGTCAAAACAAAAACTCCTTTTCCTTCATCTAATTGCTGTAAGCAGCAAGCCTTTGGATTATTTACATCCACGCCACTGTCCCTCTTTTAGCATGGGAAATTCCTAAGGAAAGATGGCATTGCTCTACACTGAGTTAAAGTCTTCTCCTTTTGTTGAAAAATCCCCTATAAAGGAAATTATGACATTGCTGGATTCACATATCCCAGTTAAAGTAATCCTCCTTTATAATCAGTCACCCAACAGTTATTATAAACAGACCAAATGTCTCACTTTAGAGATGACAAGTTCTCTCTCAGTCAAACCTTTTAGCTTCAATCTTGGGCTTTGAACAAGACACAAATACTCAACCTTTCAGCCTCTGTCTTGGGCTTTGAACAAGACACCAAATAATATATTTTTCCTCCCTTAGAATAGGAGGAACTACGATTGCTCTGATTTCCCTGTTTCGTTTAAACGGGAATACGTAGGCATAAGATTGCGAAGTCTTAGCGACCATACTAATCAAAAACTCTAGGTCCAGTACCTTCATATCAATCAATCCTTAGGTCCAGTACCTTACCAAAAACATAAACAAAAACTCAATCTCACTCATACTTCCCAAGAAACTTTCCTAACCCATTAACAGATAAGCACTATCAATTACAAAGCGAAACCTAAAGCTGATATCCTATGGATAACCACATATAGGATAGGTAATTGACAACTACCTATTGTATAACCTGGCCCCAGACCCCCCAATCTCTTTAAGCGTTTGTTCAGTTAAACATTCGCGTGCAAGGTTAGTTTTAGATAGCTTCCCTTTCCCTTCCAGCTTCATGGGATAAATAAGAAATCAGAAAGTAGCACCCCCTCATACCATTACGGTGAGGAAAAACCCAATGATAATGTGGTCGCGTCACCGACAAAAATCGCTCGCTACACAAACTTTCCGTTATTTACTTGATCCCTAAGAGCATAATACATTTTGGAACAAGTTTGGTTCTACATCTACAATCCTTAAGTTTTGATGATAACAAAGTATAAATAATAATTATGTATACTAATAGTTTCATTAAGTGTGCAGAATCTTAAAGATAAGGAAAACGGATTATGGACTCTGGACAAAGCAGATTCTGAACTCTGGACAAAGCAGACTCTAAACTATGGACAAAGCGAACTCTGGACTCTGGATAAAGCAGACTCTGTTAGAAAAGATTTGTTCATGACATATACTATTTTACTTTTGATGATAACAAAAGTATTAAAAGAACAATGGTTTATTTGATGTGTGTTTTATTTATGCAGGTTCTTGTTTTTGTACATAAATAATCAGAATTTGTTTTACTAAGACACACTTAGGAGTTGCTTTATTGCTAGCTTCTGGCGGCAGAGTGAGAAGAACATTTGCTAGTGTGGCTTGACACAGACTCTGAGCTGAAGGCCTCAGCATTCAGACGATTTACTACACTTGGTAATTGTATATCAACATTTGGTACCATTCAGACTTTGTGATAAAGTTGTGGATTGTCCGTACTGCAGAAAGCAAGTTGTATTGTCTTATTAGCTTGTCAGCTCGAGTCTACAAGATTGCAAGGCTCAAAAAAGGATGGTGATAACACGAAAATGTATCATATATTTTCCTTGATTTACGACTAATAATTACGTTACTTCAGCTTAAGTTCCAATTATTCCGCGAGTATTCTAGTGTTTTCGCAGGTATTTCATTGTCCAAGCTAAAAAGGAGCAAAGTAGAAAAACATGAAGAAATTAGAAGAAAACAGGAAGAAATGACTAAGAAAAAAACAGAAAATGGAAAGTGGTGTGTGTCACGACCGTCACACAACCACCACGACCGTCACACTTCCAAAGGCTGCCACGCCCGTCACACACTCACCACGACCGTCATACGCACAAAATGGTTTTTATGTTCAGAAACGCAGACGTGGACAAAGAAGACCAATGCACATGCACGATCAGTATTTTCTCCTACATTCTCTCAAACACAGCTTCTCCAACTTCCCATTCTCTCCACTACTTCTCCAACTTCCCATTATCTCCACTATTTTTCACATGAATTCTTAAGTAACTTCCAACCTGTTATCACTATATATAGGACCTATCATTTAGTTTCAAGGGACCCCAAGTTTTGTGCGCGAAAGCGCTGTTCATAGATTTAGGCAGAAATTACCATTGTAAAAGTGGTAGTTCTCTCACATCGAGGAACTACTACACCATTAGTATTTAGGCCTATAACTTGTAACGCTTGGATCAAAGCTTGCCGCCATTTTCAAAGTTAATTCCAGTTTCTTTACAGGTTTCTTTTTATCGCATTATTTATTATAATTGCTTTATTTTCCAAATTTAATTATTATGCTGTTCTTTATCGTAACCGTAATGATTTATGCGTTTTTAATTAATTCCATGTTTGGCTAAATAGTTTAGAGTCCGGCATATGAGGACCGTCGTTACCGGCGGGACTCGGTAGGAAATAATAGGTGCGAACTTATGATTAAAATTCTGTTTTGGTTTTAATTTCCAAGTCTAATTTAAATAGCTTTGTCACGAGAGTGAGAGGTTATTTAACACGATTTTTTCACGAGAGTGAGAAATTAATTAAGGTTAGAGCCGGCACTGCGAGAGCGTGGAGATCGAACCGGATAGTGGAAATTAGGCAACATATCTAAATACAGCGAGAGCGCTTTAGATACGTTTAGGATATTATTGGCTTTCAAAATATATTTCCTAGTCACCGGGCGAGCGAGAGCAAAATCTTGGGATTAGGGAACATGACTTTAGTCAATACCGCGAGAGCGTGAGGCGAAGTCTTTAAGTTGGTATATTCTACAGAACTAAGTTATAGTCATAATTAGTACCCGAATTCTACAAAGTCCTTTAGGAACGCGGAATCCATATTCCGACCTCTCTTTATTATCAAATTTCTTAGTTTTATTTTAGTTCTACTCTTAGTTTCCCTTTTTTTTTTCAATTATCATTAGCCTTAGCTTTACAAAGTAACGATAGATTACGGTAGGTTGACATTGGTCTCTGTGGGTTCGACAATCTTTTATATTACTTCGATATTTCCGTGCACTTGCGGACGCATCAAGTTTTTGGTGCCGTTTCCGGGGACCAACATTCAATATTGTTATTCTGTTGTTGCACTGTATAGACTAAGGCACTCATTACTATGTATCACCCAAATTTTTTCTACAATCACCACTCCCAGTATTTTGGGGAATCGCTAGAATCCCATAATTCCAACCTTGAAATACAAATGGAGAATTTCAATGTATCACTAACTCATTCTCACCCAAATTTCCTCTGCAACTACCAATCCCAACATTTTGAGGAGCCGCAAGAATCTCATAATTCCAATATAGAAATATTAATGCAGGATTTCAATGCGACACTGACCCACTCCCAAAATTTTGAGGAGCCGTTTCTATTACCAGCCGCAAGACTCCCAATATTTTGAGGAACCGCAACCAAATTTTCCCTATGATCACCACTCCCATTATTTTGAGGAACCGCAAGAATCCGTCAATTCCAACCTCGAAAGATTAATGGAGGATTTCATTGAAACAACAACTAATTCAAGGTTAGAATCTATGATGGAGCACTTTGTGGAGACCCAAACTCTCCATAATGAAGAGCTTAGAAGACAACATCTCGATAATTATGAAACCCTTAGGCAGATAAACACTATGGTCGAGTCCCTCGTGACACACACTAAGGCATTGGAGACTCAAATGTCCCTGCTTGCACAGACACCTATAGGTCCCTACCCTGTAGTGAAACAAAAATCAAAGATCCTAAGGAGAGTGATAATGAGGTTAAGGAGAGTGATATTGAGGTTGAGGAGGGTTCTGGTAAGGAAGAAGTAGAGATTGAGAAAATTTTACTGGGACCACCTGAAAGGGAGGTCGTCAAAGAGGTAGAGAAAGTAGCACCTAAGGCTTTTCCTCATGCGTATACCCCACCAATTCCTTTCCCGCAAAGGTTTGTGGAAGCTAAGGTAGGATCCTAATCCAAAACGTATGCGGAGGTATTGGAAAATACCCACACCGATGCGCCTTTGTCTGAGGTCCTGTATAAAAAGAGAAAATTTGAGGACCATGAAACTAGGGATATCATTACTGCTAAGAGTGTAAGGTTAAACTTTGAGGTGATGGATGAAATAACTAAGCCCAAACTTGAAAAACTAATACTTAGGATAGATCCAGAACCACCACCACGAGTTCAAAAGAATGAACCACCCCACAAAAGGAAGAAAATAAAAGGTGAGGGATATGTGAGATGGCTTGATAAATGGCCTTGGAAACCGAAGATTAACACTCCTAACCGTCGAGCTATCGATGTTAAACAAAGCCCTGCGTGGGTGGCAACCCACGAGCTTTTAATTTAATGTTCTACTTTTATTGTTTGTGTTTGCAGAAAATAAAGAATCATATCGCTTGTCACGTCTCGCTGCATTTAGGAGAAAGATCTCTAGATGACGACCCCTTAAGGTGAGTTGGTGCCCACGCACATTCCTACGAATGTCGCTGCTGGTGGTGACACCAATGATGAGTATGATATGAGAGAGCATATCTCTCTAGTTCGTAACTCACCTCCTCCTTGTCCTTTCGCATGGTCAGGTTCCACCTGCACACACCGCACCGTATTTTTCTAACAATTTTTGCAGATACTTCCTTCGGAAATAGGCAATATAATGAGCGACTTCAAGAAAATGAAGTTTCAGCAAATTAAGATAACTCGTAGTACAAGACGCCGGAGTAGAAGTGGCCAGCAAAGACAGGGATAACAAGAGAAGAATCAACGTGAATTTGGCCGTGGTAGCATGCAATGGCATTCATACAGGTTCTATCTTTCCTTTTTCACCATTTATCAAAACATTGAGGACAATGTTTGGTTTAAGTGTGGGGGGAGGGGAACTTTACTGCTTTCATTTTACCGCTTTCTAGTTAGATTTACTATTTTCCAGCATGATTTTAAAATTTTTTCTGTTTTAAATGTTTCGTCCGTCTGTGCATGTGCTGTCGAGTCTTTATGGTGATTTTATGTTGTCTATCGATTTCCCCATTCCCTTGAGCCACACAAAATATTTTGAAATTTTTGAGTTAAAAATAGTGTTTCTTTTGAAAATCTTAGGTTACAGACGAAATTGAGGTTAGACTGTGAGACTTGGGAAAATTCTGCAAGATCGGTATCATCTTAACACCGTGAGCCTCTAAATTATGGAAATAAATTTGAGTACTTGTTATGCCATAGCCTTAAGTTCTCACCCCCTTAGTAGTCCCTAAGTAGTTTATTTAGCAGTCAGCACCATCCTAAGCACGCACTAAGTAGGAAGCCGATGCAAATAAGTGTATGATCTCAGGCTTAAAAGGCAAATTAAGAAAAGATAAAAATGAATGCTCCTTCTAAGTTAGGTGATCTTCACCCGATCATTTAGCCCAACGGTGCAAACTTCTTTAGTGATATTTAAGACAATGTGCCAAAAGAAAGAAAAAAAATGATAATAATGAGATCATAGTCGCTAACAGGCCATCCTACCATGAGTGTGAAAGGATAACGGGCTTAATGTGATTGTGCCAGAATGAAAAGGGATAAAAGAAGGATGAGTGAGTTAGGCTTAGGTATAATGACATGATTCAGATTGGTTTGTATAGGATGGAGGTTGATGACCGTAAAAGCGGAATTGTGTTGTTACGATATCCTTAGTGTGTGAGCAAGTACCTATCGACACAAACTTAACCAAAGTAGAGTTGGTATCCTAGGATGAGTATCCGTATGCACTATTTGTCTTACGAGTCATGTTTTGCTTGAGGACAAGCAAAGGTTTAAGTGTGGGGGTGTTGATAACACGAAAATGTATCATATATTTGCCTTGATTTACGACTAATAATTACGTTATTTTAGCTTAAGTTCCAATTATTCAGCGAGTATTCTAGTGTTTTCGCAGGTATTTCATTGTCTAAGCTAAAAAGGAGCAAAGTAGAAAAACATGAAGAAATGAGAAGAAAACAGGAAGAAATGACTAAGAAAAAAACAAAAAATGGAAAGTGGTGTGTGTGACGACCGTCACACAACCACCACGACCGTCACGCTTCCAAAGGCTGCCACGCCCGTCACACACTCACCACGACCGTCACACGCACAAAGTGGTTATTATGTTCAGAAACGCAGACGTGGATAAAGAAGACCAATGCACACGCACGATCAGCATTTTCTCCTACATTCTCTCAAACACAGCTTCTCCAACTTCCCATTCTCTCCACTACTTCTCCAACTTCCCATTATCTCCACTATTTTTCACATGAATTCTTAAGTAACTTCCAACCTTTTATCACTATATATAGGACCTATCATTTAGTTTTAAGGGACCCCAAGTTTTGTGCGCGAAAGCGCTGTTCATAGATTTAGACAGAAATTACCATTGTAAAAGTGGTAGTTCTCTCACATCGAGGAACTACTACACCATTAGTATTTAGGCCTATAACTTGTAACGCTTGGATCAAAGCTTGCCGCCATTTTCAAAGTTAATTCCAGTTTCTTTACAGGTTTCTTTTTATCGGATTATTTATTATAATTGCTTTATTTGCCAAATTTAATTATTATGCCGTTCTTTATCGTAACTGTAATGATTTATGCATTTTTAATTAATTCCATGTTTGGCTAAATAGTTTAGAGTCCGGCGTATGAGGACCGTCGTTACCGGCGGGACTCGGTAGGAAATAATAGGTGCGAACTTATGATTAAAATTCTGTTTTGGTTTTAATTTCTAAGTCTAATTAAATAGCTTTGTCACGAGAGTGAGAGGCTATTTAACACGATTTTGTCACGAGAGTGAGAAATTAATTAAGGTTAGAGTCGGCACTGCGAGAGCGTGGGGATCGAACCGGATAGTGGAAATTAGGCAACATATCTAAATACAGCGAGAGCGCTTTAGATACGTTTAGGATATTATTGGCTTTCAAAATATATTTCCTAGTTACCGGGCGAGCGAGAGAAAAATCTTGGGATTAGGGAACACGACTTTAGTTATTACCGCGAGAGCGTGAGGCGAAGTCTTTAAGTTGGTATATTCTACGGAACTAAGTTATAGTCGTAATTAGTACCCGAATTCTACAAAGTCCTTTAGGAACGCGAAATCCATATTCCGGACTCTCTTTATTATCAAATTTTCTTAGTTTTATTTTAGTTCTAGTCTTAGTTTCCCTTTTTTTCAATTATCATTAGCCTTAGCTTTACAAAGTAACGATAGATTATGGTAGGTTGACATTGGTCTCTGTGGGTTCGACAATCTTTTATATTACTTCGATATTTCCATGCACTTGCGGACGTATCAATTGGTATATTCTATGGGTGTCTACTCCCAACGACTCTATCAGTACAAAACCTCTTGAAGACTCAAAGGTTAAACCCGTTACACACTGGATTCAGAATCTATTGTGCATTCATCTTCAACGTCTCTTGTACTATGGAGTAAAGGCAAAGAAACTTGATCAAGACACTTCCTTAACAACTAATTTCTGCAAAGGCTATATATATGGCTGAAGATTCAAGTTTGAATCTTAACAAGGATTTTTCTGATGAAGGAGTAGCAAGATCAAGCAATTATCAACTCTAATGTAATATGCAGATTATCTCTTTTAGGTGGTAATTGTAAAAGCCTTAATATTTCTTATCATTAAATATCTTAGAAATCTTAAGAGCTTTAGGTCTTTGTTATGGTGATTTTCCGTATCTCTGATGTTTGCATCATGTACATCTTGTTCTTTATTCTACTGAGCCTTTAGTAGTTTATAGATTAAGTCTCTTGCTATGTGTTTGAGAAAAAAGTCTTGTCTCATTAGGATTCAAGAAACAAGTCTTGAGCTACAATGCTTAAGCCACACAAGTCTCATTGCTTAAGTGCTTGAGATGTGAAAGTTTGATTCAGCTAGTCTGATTGAGCAAGTGGGGAAGACTCCGTCTGAGGGGCGTGAGCCAGGAGAGTATTAGACATGTGCTCTAAGCAAAGGGAAATCTCAGCCTGATGACCATAAGAGCAGGTGGCTCAGTCAGAGGGCGTGAGAAAGTGAAGTCTTAGACATGTGCTCTAAGCAAGGGGAAGTCTCAACCTAGAGACCTTAGAGCAGGTGGCTCGGTCAGAGGGTGTGAGCAAGGGAAAGTCTTAGACATGTTCTCTAAGCAAAGGAAGTCTCAGACAGTTGGTTTAAGCAATTGTAAAAGTCTTATGCAGGAGCATAAGCGATTGTAATCATGAAGTGGTTATAATGAAAATATCTTGTGAGGCAAGGGGACTGGAGTACTCTCAGTTAGGAGAGGAACCAGGATAAATCTTTTCTTCTGCTGTTATTTTATTTAATTGTGTTATATCCGCTGCTAATGAATTAAACAGAATCTGAACACCAGTTCTGATTCTGAAACTCTGATCAGAAGTTAAATTAAAAGAAAACAGGAAACACAATTCAACCTCTCTTCTTGTGTACTTTTCACACCTTCAATTGGAATCAGAGCATGGTCTGTGCTTAACACTTAACAGTGGCGCATATAATGATCCAATAAGAAAATTATATTTCTTCTTCAAGAAGGAATCAAGTGCCACATGAAAAATATCATACGGTTTTTCCTACCATATTCAAATGGGTATCTTCACTGAATTTAAATGATGAAAAAGCTAAACATATATTTAACTCATTGGACTTGATAAAGGGTTGCTGAAGGTCTATAGAATATTCTTGAAAGAGGTATTTCTATAGAAGTTGATGGTTGAAAATATCTTTCAATAACTCAGAAGATGCTTATTGAATATCTTCAGAGGTAGTTGCATTCTGGTAGATTCTCTATCTCACTTCTGAGTATATCAATATCATTGATATGTCTGATGCTTGGACTATCTTTTAATTCTTGTGCTCAAATTTATAGATCAATTTTTGAAGCTTGAAGTAGTTTGACTTCATCTAATCTTTTCAAGAAAATTCGGAGAAGATTGTTCTTTGACTTAGATCTAAAGTCAGAATTTATTTTTTAATGTTTACATCTTGAAGTTGTTGTGTTCTGAAGATTTGTCTGGAAATCTTCAAAGAAAAGAAATGAAGTTAGATGATGAAAAACTATTCAACAAATGACCTTTTCTATTTGGCTCAGTTCCTTGAAATGGCTGATGATGAGAGACTTAGGTTTCTTATCAGAAGCACTTCCATACTGAATGAATGGATTGTGATATCTGTTGCTAGAAGAGTAACTTCAGAAGTCTCTGAAATACCTGTATTTCAAGTGATCTCCCAGATCTGAAAGCAAGAAGAAACACTACCAGAACCTAATATCAGATGCTATTCAATGTCTAGTCGATTTGAAGCTGATATTAGTGCAGGATACAGATGAAAAGAAACATCTGTGTTCTAAAATAAAAATCAAGTATTGAAGAGGAAAAGATGTTGTTAAAGCTATCTTGCTTCAAAATATTTGATAGTTTGTTCTTTAAGGTGATATCTTAAGAAACTCCATTGCTTCTTGGTTGAGGATCATCATGGAAGTTGTTTTAAAAAGATATTTCTATGAGAAATCTTCAACTTCTCTTTGAGATCTATCAGCCGTACTTAAACAGTACTTTGATCTGCTTTATGTCAATTTCGGAAAGCTAACACCATCTGGTTCTAAGCTTGTCAATGATTTCAGAGTCAAAAAATTTAATCCCATATAATGAGATTAATGACATTATTTAGAACAAGATTTTGTTCCTATCATATCTCATTCTAGATTTATACTCTGGAGTGACTTATGGTTTTATTATTAGATTGAGATGTAAGGTAAAGAAGAGTATGTTTGCTCTTACATGTATGGTCTTATAGAAATATGAGTATCATAATGCATCTGCTACAGATATCAAGGAAAGAAGTAGAGGCATCTTCCATAAGGTTATTTACAACATTTATTGTAAGAAGAGCCAACATCCCAGATTCAAGTACTGGTGGTATTGAATTTGGTGAGAGTAGTGGAATCAATGGTTAGACAGCCATTGAATCAGAATCCACTCAAAGTTATGTTCAGACTTTATTGGTCAAGTCTGATTGCTGAATCGAGTCAGGCCAAACAAAAGGAAAATAAATTAAAGAGGTATGCTTGTTCTTTTATGGTTTATCTTTTGATTCAATGGAACATTTGTATATATATAAATACAAAGTTTCTTTAATACTTCTAGAGAGGTTCTTTTGTAAAGATGAACTCCAGAAACCTTTAAGAAGAGTCTCTATTGTGTTTGTCTATACTGAATGTTTTATTAAGCCAGATGATGATCATATTTATGAAAATAGTTTTCTCACTTTTGTGTTGATATTGTTGCTTGTTAGCTGTCTAAAGAAGATAATTCAATATTCATCTATCACTCATGACTCTTATTTCAAGATAAAGTGCAAGTTCTGAATAAAACCTTAGAGACTTGTAACTGACAGATGATATCTCTGTCTAAGTCTAGATCTACTAGACGCTGATGGATGATAGCTTCTGGAAGTTATCTGTTTCTAAGATTCAGAAGAAGATTCTTTTTTAATGTCATAAAAGTTTAAGTAAAAAGTTTTTTTTTTTCAAAAAACTTTTATAATACTTAACTTTTCATAAAGGTGAAACTCATCTAGTGGAATTGAAATATTTGTTGGATAAAGAACCTTTGGGTAATAATATTTTCTCTTTTAGTACTTGCTGTTATTATTCCCTCTCTTGTGAAACATCATTGTGTCTTTTTTCTGACAAGATTCTTATTCTTGTAAGATTCTTATTTCTTATTCTCTTCTTCTTGGTTGTGTGTTGATCAAACCAAACCTGAGATGAGTTCTTCAGTTAATTCTCCTTTGAATCAGCTGGTTGTCAGCAATGAAAAGTTTGTTAATTTTGATGAGTTGCTTAAGATTGGTTTCAACTTCTGGAAAACTGTGTCTAAACAAGGCTGAAATGGCTACTTTGAGATGCTCTGTGGTTTCACTTATCCAAGTCTTGTCAAAGAGTTTTGGATTAATGCTTCCATTGTTGACCTGAATTTTAAGTATGTTATTCTGTCTAGGGTAACTGGTGTTTCTATTATAGTAACCTCTAGAGCGATTGCAAATGTGATCAATTGTGAGGAGAATGGAGAAATCCCAAGAACTCTTGTTTGGGAACACTCTCTTCCGTCATGGCATATCTTTGTAGATCCATCTAATACATCAGAGGTCTCAAATCTTCTTCCTGATGTTGTTGTTTGGAATCAGATTCTGAATTCAAACTTACTTCCTAAGGATAAGGATTTAGACCAAGTGGACCCTATTGAAAAAGATATGCTTCTACTTCTTCATTTAGATTTGAAGATTGATCTTCCTCAAGTTATGTTTGACCATCTGAAGTGGTTTCTTTCTTTTCAAAAGGGAAAGATATTCTTCATTCCTTATGGACGAGATATTTCTGAAATACTTGTTCAGCAAGGGGGTTAATGTAACACCCTAAATAAAACCTCGTAATATTCTTAAATAAAACATCAGAGTAATTAAAGAAGCACACAAAACATAAGATGTTATGACCAGCATACAAAACCTAAACATTATTTTATTCGCAGCAGAATCATAAACTTATTTATTGTTTCATGGCATGTAAAAGTCAATGTGGCATCACATAATCCATTAAAATTAATTAAACAAGATAAATGAGATGTCCACAATCTCAAAGAAAATATAAATCATAAAAACATTCCCACGACTCCCCAGTGTTACAATTAGAGCAGACACCAACTATAGAGAAGAGATAAGGAGACTCCATCTTCAACACCTGAGTCCTACTGCGGAGTATCTGCATATTGCCCATGTGGAGGCAATATTCAAACAGAAGGGGTGAGATATCATGATATTATAAAGGAAATCATGTTAAATAGCATGCATTAAGTTAGCACAACAACAATTCAACTAGCATCTCACATCAATCATCTAGTGATATCATCACCAATTATTCACCAAACAAACAGCAAATCACACAACACAAATCAATTAATCACTCATCACTATGTACTTAACAACTTAGCAACATATATGACATATAATGCAATGATACTCACACCCAAATCAATGCGCATGCATGTGGTACCAATTTTCATGAACACTCAAGTTCACAGTTCTGATCCCCACCTCCTTGGATCAAATCCACTCATTGATCCATCAACTCTAAATTAGCTACCGGCCCAATCCACACAATGGGATTTTAGGCTCACCAACAACAGACCATCTGTCCAAAAATGTATGCAATGCAACTATTTATTCTTACAACAACACCAACACCATCGTGTACAATAATCCACCATCATGGTTATTGTACACTGCCCAAATTAGCCAACAAGCACACACACACACACACACACACACACACACACACACACACACACACACACACACACACACACACATATATATATATATATATATATACTATGCATTCACAATGACATTATCATACATGCTCATTTTACACCAATAACATCACAACAACCTCTTTATAACAACATTCAAGTTTCGCCACTTACAACGGGATTTCTTTACATGCACAACAAGTAATAGTCATAATCTTCAACATATTAAACATAAAAATGGTTCATATAAGTATACCATGTTAGAGTTATGCTCATTAGCTTTCCAATGCTTCAAACGGTTCGTCATTTGAATTAACGGTTAAAAAATTATGATCGAAACCGTTTTGAGCATTTTTCTGCATATGAGTCGACCCCAGGGTCGACGCGCAGGGTACTTAGGTCGACGCAAGCCTATGAGTCGACGCATACTATTCAAATTTCCACAATTTTGCATTCGGGTAGCGTCAGGTCGACTCAGGGGTTCTAGCGATCGACGCACACTGTTCTGAACCCCAAAAATCACTTTTTAAAAAAAGCATTTTCACCACAGATTTTCACTCCAAAGTCTATGCCACCAACCCCTATCACCCTAGACTCGATTTTATATCATATTAACATCCCAAAACTCAATTATACTATGTTTTACTCATGAATTAACGATAAATTATCATCAATTTCATACTTCCGACTCGAAGCTCCAAAACTCAACAATGGAGACACTTTCAACAATTTCTAAAACAGAATTACTACACACATATATGTACAGAACTCATCACATATCAGTTAGAAAAACATCGTTTATCACACAATCAACTAACAATTTCATCATTGATCAAGTATTCATAGTAATCATAACATAGAACAACATTCCACCCATAAAAAAAAACCTAACTTTTACCCACCATTTAACATATTAACCCTTATAAAACCAGAACCCCACCCTTACCTCGAAATTAAGCTTTCTAGACTTTCACAGATGGTGGTTCCTCTTCTTCTCCTCTAGCCCTAGAATTTCTAATTGTCAGTTCCAAAACACGTACGATCAGAAACTGATTCTAATCTTTTCCAATTCCTTTATAAAATCCCTCAACTATGGTTTTCCTCATTTACCCTCACTCACACTATGTAATTACAATTTTTCCCTTCAATTTTCTACACACTTAATATCTCATTTCCTTTTATTTCATTCTATTATTATTATTATTATTATTATTATTATTATTATTATTATTATTATTATTATTATTATTATTATTATTATTATTATTATTATTATTATTATTATTGATCCCATTTAATTAAAATAATAATAATAATAATAATTCTCAACAATATTTAATTAAATTAATTTTCATCTAATATTAAATAATGAACTAATTATCACTAATATATTCTATTTAGTCTTACTTCTCACACCACCAATCCCTACCCAAATGCTCACACACTCCTTCACTCTCAAGGTCTACTCTTAAGGTTACTACCCCACACCAAGGGCATCCCCAAACATAACAAAACACACAAAATCACAATTATACCCATAACTTCACGTAATTAAATTACGAAAAATGATTTAAAATAAAACGGGCGTTACAACTCTCCCCCACTTAGAATATTTTCGTCCTCGAAAATTACCTGAGGCAAACAACTTAGGATTCGACTCTCGCATCCTGCTCTCCAACTCCCAAGTTGCATTTCCTCCAGCAGCGCCTCCTCTCATGACCTTTACGAGAGCAATCTCCATGCCCCGCAATTGTTTCACCTCCTGACCATCAATTCTCACAGGTAAAGCCTCCACAGTAAGGTTATCCCTTACTTGCACATCGTCCATCGAAATCAAATGCAACAGATCTAGAATGTACTTCCGCAACTTCCAAATATGAAATACATCATGCAAATTGGACAAACTTAGTGGCAACGCCACTCTATAAGCAATAACTCCTACATGCACGAATATCTGACATGGACCGATAAACCGAGGAGTGAGCTTCTTCGACTTCAGGGCACGTCTAACACTGGTCACTAGAGTGACTCTTAAGAATACATGGTCCCCTTCTTGGAACTCAAGATCCTTTCTCCTCTTGTCATGATAGTTTTTCTGTCTACTTTGAGAAGCTTTCATTTGTTCTCGAATTAGTTTCACTTTCTTCATAGTCTGTTGGACTAATTCAGGTCCAAGCACCACACTCTCACCAGATTCATGCCAACACAAAGGCGTCCTGCATCTCCGACCATAGAATGCTTCAAAAGGTGGCATCCCAATATTAGAATGAAAACTGTTGTTATAAGTGAATTCAATCAACGTCAAGTGACTATCCCAAGCACCTCCTTGTTCTAGAACTTAAGCCCTCAACAAATCTTCTAACGACTGAATAGTCCTCTCCGTCTAACAATCCGTTTATGGATGATAAGCCAAACTCAGCCTCAGCTTAGTACCCAGTGCCTCTTGCAAACTCTCCCAAAATCTGGAAGTGAACCTCAGATCTCTATCCGACACAATGCTCAACGAAGTTCCATGCAATTTAACAATTACACGGATGTAGATCTCCGCCAACTTCTGCATAAGAAAAATGATGTTAATTGGAATAAAATGGCCGACTTTGTCAGTCTATCCACAATCACCCAAATAGCATCATGCCCTCTCAGAGTATTTGGCAATCCCGTCACGAAATCCATAGAAATGTTGTCCCATTTCCATTCAGGAATATCCAATGGTTGCATCAACCCTGCTGGTCTCTGATGCTCAACCTTCGACTTCTGGAAAGTCAGATAAGCATAAACAAACTACACCACATTGCGCTTCATTCCTGACAACCAGAGTATCTTCTTCAGATCTTGGTACATCTTATTAGCTCCCGGATGGATACTTAAGCTACTCCGATGACCTTCTTCTAAAATCATTTTCTTTAGTTCCGCATTATCGGGAATACAAATTCTATTCCTGAATCACAACACACATTGTTCGTCTACTTTGAAATCATTCTCAGCAGCTTGATCATCTCTGACCATCAAGTCCACCAATTTCATATCCAGTTTCTGATTATCTTTAATCCTAGTAAGAAAATCATTGTTGATTGTTAGCATCCCTAACTTCACACTCTAATGTGTTATTTCACATACTAAACTCATGTCTCTAAACTGTTACACAAGTTCCAACTCTCTAACCATCATTGCTGACATGTACAACGACTTCCAACTTAAAGCATCATCCACGACATTAACTTTACCAGGATGTTAATTCAAACCGAAATCATAGTCTTTCAAGAATTACAACCACCTACGTTGTCTCATGTTTAATTCCTTCTAATCAAACAAGTACCCTAGGTTTTTGTGGTCACTGAGCACTTCGAACCTAGAACCATACAAATAATGTCTCTAGATTTTCAATACAAACACTACTGCAGCCAACTCGAAGTCATGGGTAGGATAGTTCCTCTCATGAATCCTCAACTGTTGGGAAGCATAAGCCATAACTTTTCAATCTTGCATCAACACACCTCCTAGACACATCAGTGGCACATCGCAATATACTACAAAAGGTTCATTTGGTTCAGGCAAAACCAAAATTGGAGATGTTGTTAACCTCTTCTTCAACTCTACAAAGCTCTTCTCACATTGAATATCCCATATGAAATGGCTTACCCTTGTAGGTTATCTTAGTTAGCGGAAGTGATAACTTGGAAAACCTACAATGAATCTACGGTAGTAACCACCCAACCCCAAAAAGCTTCGAATTTTGGTAACCGACTTCGGAGTTTCCCATTGTAGAATTGCATCTACTTTGGAAGATCCACTGCGATACCATTACCTGAAATAACATGACCAAGGAAGCTAACCTCCTTCAACCAGAACTCACACTTCGATAGCTTAACATAAAGCTTCTTCTTCTTCAGAACCTGCAACACAATCCTCAAATGTTTCTCATACTCCTCTTCTGACTTAGAATAGATCAGAATGTCATTAATGAACACTACAACAAACTAATCTAAGTAGTTATGAAAAATCCAATTCATATACTCCATAAATACACCGAATGCATTAGAAATGCCAAAAGGCATTACCAAGTATTCATAATGTTCGTAACGAGTCCTGAAAGCGATCTTCTGAATATCTTCATCTTTTACTTTTATTTGATGATAACTCGACCTCAAGTCTATCTTGCTGAACACCTGAGCACCCACCTGTTGATCCATTAAATCATCTATCCTTGGAAGTTAATACTTGTTCCTAATCGTCTCTTTGTTCAGCTACCGATAATCTATACACAATCTCATACTACCATCTTTCTTCTTTACAAACAATACCAGAGCTCCCCAAGGCGACATACTTGGTCTTACAAATTTCTTCTCCAGCAAGTCTTCTAGTTGTTTCTTCAACTCCGCTAATTCTGAAGCCGACATCCCGTATGGTGCCATAGAAATAGGTTTGTTACCAAGGACAAGATCAGTAGAAAATTCCACTTCTCTTTCTGGCGGTACATCTGAAATATCCTCCGAAAATACTTATGGAAACTCTCGTACCACCTGCACTTCATCGATCACAGCTTGACTGTCAATAGACAACGATGCGAACATCGTAAACAACTGAGTTTCATCTTCTAAAGTATCCTTCAACTCTTCCATAGATAAGAAATCAGCCCCTTCCTCATCACCAGGAGTAGGAATCCACACCAATTGATTAAAACAATTGATCTAAACATGGTTAGACATCAACCAGTTCATTCCCAAGATAACATCGAGATTCCTCAATGGTAAACAAATGAGGTCCACACCTAAATCCTTATAAAAGATTCTCAAAGTAAAATTTAAATAAACAAGAGAAGTAGCCACGGATCCCTTAGCAGGAGTTTCGATAACCATTTCTCCCTTCATCACAGACACACTAAGGCCTATCCTTTTCACACAATCATCAAAAATAAAGGAATGAGTAGCACCAATATCAATAATAGCAATCAAAGGCATATTATTAATATAAAATATACCTCTAATCAACTTGTCCTCACTGGAAGTCTGAGTTCCTGACAGAGTGAACACTTTGCCTCCAGTTGTAGCTTGCTTTGGTTTCTAGCAATAAGTAATGATATGACCAGGTTCTCTGCAATTGAAGCAAATCACTACCTTTTCAGTGCAATTAGTGACAAGATGTCCTGTCTTACCTCACTTGTAGCACTTCTTCACATCGCTCTTACACTCATTGACGCGAAGACCCGTCTCACCACATCTATAACACTTAGGAATAGTAGGAGCATCTCCCTACTTGGCTTCTTTCCATCAGCATATCTCGGTCTGCCTTTATCAGCTAGAACTGCATAAGGCTTCCCTCGGTTCATCTATTGTTTTCCTTTTCTCTCGGCCAACCCTTTATAGTGAGCCGATCGAGACTTTCTATCTTCTTCATAGATTCTACAACAATCCACCAAATCTGGAAATCTTCTAATTCGCTGATACCCGATCGCTTGTTTGATCTCAGGCCTCAAATCGTTCTCAAATTTGACACACTTCGAGAACTCAACAGTTGCTTCACTATAGTGAGGGTAGAACTTAGCAAGTTCCACAAATTTGGCAGCATATTCTGTAACTGACATGTCACCCTGCTTCAACTCCAGAAACTCAATTTCCTTCTTACCTCGGACATCTTCAGGAAAGTATCTCCTCAGAAATTCCCTACTGAACACTGCCTAAGTGATAACTTCTCCCGTAAATCCCAACACTTGACAGATGCTAAACCACCAATTATCAGCCTCTTCAGCTAACATGTGAGTACCTAGTCATACCTTCTGTGCCTCAGGACAATTCATAACCTAGAAGATCCTCTCGAATCTCTCTGAGCCAATTTTGTGCTCCATCTGGATCATATCTTCCCTTGAAGGCAGGCAGTTTGTTCTTCCGAAACTCATCATTCTCACCAGCATTAGGCTGATTCTACATAACCTAAGCAACAACTTGCAAAGTAGCAGCAATAGCGGCATCTTTTCTTCTAGCCATTCTCTATTACGCATCAACAACAGCACACAATGGTTAAGGAATAACATCGACAATAGTCAACTATCATACAACAACGACTCAATAACTTGGCAGGACAGACCGACCTGCTCTGATACCACTATGTAACACCCTAAATAAACCCCTGTAATATTCTTAAATAAAACATCAGAGTAATTAAAGAAACACACGAAACTTAGAATGTTACGGCCAACAAATAAAACCCGAACATTATTTTATTCGCAGCGGAATCATAAACTCATTTATTGTTTCATGGCATGTAAAAGTCAACTTGGCATCACATAATCCATTAAAAGTAATTAAACAAGATAAAAGAGATGTCTACAATCTAAAATAAAATATAAATCATAAAAACATTCCCATGACTCCCCAGTGTTACAATCAGAGCAAACACCAACTATAGAGAAGAGATAAGGAAACTCCAGATTCACCTCACACCTAAGTCCTACTGCAGAGTATCTGCACATTGCCCACGTGGAGGAAATATTTAAACAGAAGGGGTGAGATATCATGATATTATAAAGGAAAACATGTCAAACATCATGCATTAAGTTAGCTTAACAACAATTCAACTAACATCCAGCGATATCATCACCAATTATTCACCAAACAAACAACAAATCACATGATACAAATCAATTAATCACCCATCATCACATATTTAACAACTTAGCAACATATACGACATATAATGCAATGAGACTCACACCTGACTAAATGTGTATGCATGTGGTACCAATTTTCGTGAGCACTCAGGTTCACCGTTCTGATCTCCACCTCCTAGCATCAGAACCACTCACTGATCCATCACCTTTGAATCACCTTCCGGTCCAATACACACAATGGTATTTTAGGCTCACTAACAACGGACCATCTGTCAACAAATGTATGCAATGCAACTATTTATGCATACAGCAACACCAACACCATCGTGTACAATAACCCACCACCATGATTATTGTACACTGCCCAAATTGGCCAACAAGCATAAAAATTTATCTCATATAGTATAGACATACATATACACACACACACACACACACAGATATATATATATATATATATATATATATATATATATATATATATATATATATATATATTATGCAGTCACAATGACATCATCAAACATGCTCATTTTACACCAATAACACCACAACAACCTCTATATAACAACATTCAACTTTCGCCACTTACAACAGGATTTCTTTACATGCACAACAAGTAATAGTTGTAGTCTTCAACATATTAAACATAAAAATATTAGAAAAATGGTGCATCTAAGTATACCATGTTAAAGTTCTGCTCATTAGCTTTCCAACGCTTCGAACGGTTCTGCATCTAAGTATACCATGTTAAAGTGCTGCTGCATTGCATACATTTGGATTAACGGTTAAAAAGTTATGACCGAAATCGTTTCAGACGTTTTTCTGCCTATGAGTCGACACCAGGGTCGATGCGCAGGGTACTTAAGTTGACTCAAGGTCTATGAGTCGATGCATACTGTTCAAATTTCCACAATTTTGCATCCGGGTAGCACCAGGTCGACCCAGGGGTTCTAGCGGTCGACGCACACTGTTCCGAACCCCACAAATCACCTTTTTTAAAAGCATTTTCACCACAGATTTTCACTCCAAAGTCTATACCACTAATCCCCATCACCCTAGACCCGATTTTATATCAAAATAACATCCTAAAACTCAATTATGCTATGTTTTACTCATGAATTTACAACAAATTATCATCAATTTCATACTTCTGACTCGAAGCTCGAAAACTCAACAATGGAGGCACTTTCAACAATTTCCAAAACAGAATTACTACACATATATATATATACAGAACTCATCACATATCAGTTAGAAAAACATCGTTTATCACACAATCAACTAACAGTTTCATCATTGATCAAGTATTCATAGTAATCATAACATAGAACAACATTCCACCCATAAGACAAAACCTAACTTTTACCCACCATTCAACATATTAACCCTTATAAAACCATAACCCCACCCTTACCTCAAAATCAAGCTTTCTAGAATTTCACAGATGGTGGTTCCTCTTCTTCTCCTCTAGCCCTAGCATTTCTCACTATTAGTTCCAAAACACGTACGATCAGAAACCGATTCTAATCTTTTCCAATTCCTTTTCCTTAACTATGGTTTTCCTCTTTTACCCTCACTCACACTATGTAATTACAACTCTTCCCTTCAATTCTCTACACACTTAATATCTCATTTTCTTTTATTTCATTCTATTATTATTATTATTATTTTTGATCCCATCTAATTAAAATAATAATAATAATAATAATAATAATAATAATAATTCTCAACAATATTTAATTAAATTAATATTCACCTAATATTAAATAATTAACTAATTATCACTAATATATTCTATTTAGTCTTACTTCTCACACCACCAATCCCTACCTAAATGCTGACACACTCCTCCACCCTCAAGGTCTACTCTTAAGGTTACTACCACACACCAAGGGCATCCCCAAACACAACAAAATACACAAAATCACAATTATACACACAACTTCACGTAATTAAATTACGAAAAATGATTTAAAATAAAACGGGCGTTACAGTTAACATAAGTTCTGAGGCTAGTTCTTCCAAGATTTGGAGAGACAAGTTTGAAGCTATCTATGAAAGATTCTGATGTTAGATTTCTGCATAGTTATGCTTTGTATGTTGTTGAAATCTTTGTATTAAGCATCTTATTAATAAATTCAAAGTTTGTTCATGTTTGTGTTCAATTTTAACTGATTAATATTTATTCTTGTTGTTAAATGAAAATGTGAAATAGATAAAAGAATTCAAATGTTTGCAACTTATTTTATTAATAAAAAGGAAGCTATTACAAGACAACTAGATTTTTCTAGTCTAATGGATATGTCCTAAGGAATTCCCTAGGATCATCTGACATGTCTAGATTATCTAAGAAATCATGCCATTCTTCCTTAGAAAACTCCAAAGCCTCCTTTCTCAGTTTGTTTATGTGTCTGGATCCAAAAGATCTTCTTCTTTTGTGAGTCTTCACAAAGGATGCTAAAGAGGAGAGCACCTCTGAAGCTGTCTGCTTGCTTGCAGATTCTTCAGCTACTGCCTTGCTTTGATTTGCTTGAGTTGCTGCATTCAGTAGTACTGTCTTCCTGAAATCTCTCTTTGGAATCCATATTTTCTTTTGTTTATACATCTTGGTGTTTTAGGGATTAAGTGATGATGGAAGAAAGCTTACTAGAGTCTTTTTATAGACGTGTTACATTCATTGTCTTGAGTTTAATATTATTTAAGTACTAATTAAATCTTATCAATATTCTAATAATGACTTTTGAAAATGTGATCTAACAGTCAAACCTATTAAGATTATCTAAATAACTGTGAGTTTATGTTTGATCTGTTTTAACTGTCATTTTTGTGTCAGTTTCACTTTGTTAGTGTATATTCTGAAAATCTAAAGAAATTACTGGAATGTAATTGTATGCTAAAGTAGTATTGGTTAGAAAAACTATTTCATTAATATTAAACTGGTGGATTACAAATAAAAAAAAAACTAGAACAAGATGATTCTAGAATTGATCCCTAGCTAATGCATCTCGTGCCCAGCGGCGTCCACTATTGCTATAGTCCACCTCTTCGTCTTTTGAATCAATCACTTCTTCCTCTTCTATGTCTGGAAGAGAGTGTTAGAATTTCTTGTTGACCCTCATTTTCTTCTTCTTTGACCTCTTCATGCTTTTTCTCCGAGGCTTCAAAGCTGCTACTGCTAAACCTCCTTATGAAGGTCGTTTAGGTACTGCCGAGGTTGCCCTTCTGCATAAAGTATTGCTGAGGTCAGAGGCTTAGTTGTAGAGGACTCAGAAGTAGCTCGTCTCTGAGGGGATCAGATTGCCAAACTAGTAGAGCACTTGGTTACATCTATTACGACGAATGCATTATGACTCTCGGTTGATGATTCCATATCTTTAGGTTGGTGATTGATGAAAATGACTTAGGAGCTGGATTCTTTTATAATGGCTTCTGTGGATACCAAGAGTCTCTAATTAATCCTTGTTTAATTCTTAGAATAGTAACAACCACTAAGACTTCAAAGCATGAACTTTACAAACCTTAATTACTCTTATTACTTTATTATTCTTCTTCTTTGGAAACTGATCCTGTAATGATGATTAGAGTTACATTTATTAGTGATATTATTTCTCTTTCCTTCCTTTTCCTTTTATTCTTTTTAATGTGACAAAAGGAGGAGAAATAATAGTAAGTATTTAAGTGGAAACTGAACCCATTGAATACTTGTCCTGCACATATTGGTAATTTATTTTCTATTTTTATGGTTACCTTGCCCAGGGCGTATTTTTAACTTTCTTGTACATAGGTATAAGGAAAAGCTTACAAACCTCAAACTTAGCCTATCAGACCCAGAAGGAGCTTGTAAACCTCGTATTCTGGTATTGCCAAAGAAAGTTTAAAAGGGCAACATATTTTTACTCTCTTGTACATAGTGTTAAGTAAGGGCTTACAAACCTCTGACTTAGTCTATTAGACTCAGAAAGAGCTTACAAACCTCATATTCTGATGTTGCCAAAGGAAGTTAAAATGTTATTATTTTGTTTTTCTTAAATACGAAACTAAAGGGGAGCTTACAAACCTCAACCTTGGAACTGTTTGACTCAGGGGGAGCTTGTAAACCTCAGACCCTGATGTTACTAAGAAGACTAATTTATTTTTTCTTGAAAAATAGTTCTTGGTGTTAGAGTCAACAGAACTCAGCTATGGACTATCAGACTTAGGGGGAGCTTACAAACCTCATACCCTGTTGTTGCAGAAAAAATTAAATGCCCAACATTGTCCTTTAAATACTTGTGTTTGTCATCATCAAAATGGGGAAGATTGTTAGAACAAGATTTGTTCATGACATATTCTCTTTTAGTTTTGATGATAACAAAGGTATTAAAAGAACAATGGTTTATTTGATGTGCGTTTTATTTATGCAAGTTCTTGTTCTTATACATAAATAATCAGAATCTGTTTTAGTTAGACACACTTAGGAGTTACTTCATTGCTAGCTTATGGTGGCATACTTTGAAGAACAATTGCTAGTATGGCTTGAGGCAGATTCTATGCTGAAGGCCTCAACATTCAGACGAGTTACTACACTTGGTAATTGTATATCAGAATCTGGTACCATTCAGAGTTGGTGATAAAGCTGTGGATTGTCTGTACTATAGAAAGCAAGTTGTATTGTGTTATCAGCTTGTCATCTCGAGTCTACAAGATTGCAAGGCTCAAAAAAGGCTGGTACATTCTACAGATGTTTGCTCCCAACAGATCTATCAGTATAAAACCTCTTGAAGACTCAAAGGTTAAACGCATTACGCACTTGATTCAGAATCTACTGTGCATCCATCTTCTATGTCTCTTGTAATATGGAGTAAATGCAAAGACACGTGATCAAGACACTTCCCCAAGGGCTAGTTTCTGCAAAGGCTATATATATGGTTGAAGATTCAAGTTTGAATCTTAACAAGGATTGTTCTGATGAAGGAGTAGCAAGATCAAGCAATTATCAACTCTAATGTAATATGCATATTTTCTATTTTAGGTTGAAATTGTAAAAGCCTTAAGATTTATTATCATTAAATATCTTAGAAATCTTAAGAGCTTTAGGTCTTTGTTATGGTGATTTCCCGTACCTCTGATGCTTGCATCATGTACACCTTGTTCTCTATTTTGCTGAGCCTTCAGTAGTTTAGACTAAGTCTCTTGCTATGTTCTTGAGCAAAAAGTCTTATCTCATTAGGATTCAAGCAACAAGTCTTGAGCCAAGATGCTTAAGCGACGTAAGTCTCATTGCTTAAGTGCTTGAGCTGTGAAAGTCTTATTCAGCTAGTCTGATTGTGCGAGTGGGGAAAAGTCTGTCTGAGGGGCGTGAGCCATTAAAGTCTTAGACATGTGCTCTAAGAAAAGGGAAGTCTAAGTTTGATGACCAGAAGAGCAGGTGGCTCGGTCAAAGGGCGTGAGCAAGTGAAGTCTTAGACATATGCTCTAAGCAAGGGGAAGTTCCAACCTGAAAGGACCTTGGAGCAGGTGGCTCGGTCAGAGGGTGTGAGCAAGGGAAAGTCTTAGACATGTGCTCTAAGCAATGGAACTCTCAGACAGTTGGTTTGTGTAGTTGTAAAAGTCTTATGCAGGAGCATAAACAATTGTAATCATGAAGTGGTTATAATGAAAATCTCTTGTGAGGAAATGGTGTTAGACGATGGCTATGGATCTAGAAGGGGGGGTTGAATAGATCCCTTGAATTTTACACGCAAATGGACTACAAAAATTCTGTTTTAAAAAATTTGTTTAACGGAAGCTACCACTAGATAGAACGTCTACAACGAACCTTCTACCGAAAGGATCAGATATGCACGAATATATTATGGATGAGTACGAAAGAGAAAAATTCAGTTCTGAATATTACACTTATAAACGCAGACAACAAATTATCACTTGCTTGATGTTTATACCGATCCAATGAGGTTAATTGATAAGCAATTTAAAGAAATGTGTTCGAATTTTGCTTGGAAACAAATTATCAAACACGTAGTGTGCGTAAACACACTATGTGCAGAATTTCTATGGAGAATAATGTGCAGCTGTTCCAAAACACAATTCAATGAATTGTATTGATTTAACAAAATAGTTTATCAGCGTACAATTATTCTATGACAGAAATTACGATAGTTTGCTACGTCACAAATTCGAACAATACTGAAATGTAAAAGAGTTAAGGGAAAGAGAAAACACACGAGATTTGATTAGGCAGTTCCCCAATCGTCCTCGCTTTGGGTACGTCTGCCCCCAATTCCGCAAAAGGAATTGAGATATATATATATATATATATATGTAGTTGTTGCAATTTGTTTATTACAAGAGAAAACAATGAACATTCAAACCCCGAACGTCTTCGATTGTTGATGCAGAATTTTCTCTTCCCTTGATTCAAGATGAATCAAGTGCTCAGAATATGGATGATTCAATTACCGTCCCACGCTACTAAACCGAAAGAAAACTCCGTTCTTCAGTTACCTTCACTCGGTCAATTGAAATCTTCCAAGAATTCGAACCCAAACCTTCTTCTACGATCCTCTGATTACAGCTACTAAACCGAAACAGTTGCGCCAATTTCCGGTTACCTTCGCCCAGCCGAATCCCTGTAGAAAGAATAGTTTGTACAAAAACCCCCAAAATCTCCTTGATTCTTGGAGGACAAACCCAACTGGTTTGATTCAAGAAACACCTGCCAAACTCTCAACCCAGAAGATGAAGATCACACTTCCTAAATTCTGAACATTATCACTTCGATCAATGGGCGACACAAACAAAAATGATTATGTGTGATTGTTTGTTTACACAATGAAGAAGATGAAGATGAAGAGAGAACTGACATATATTTTTCACGTTTCTTGTTGTGTATGAAAAATGAAGACCCAAAATTATTTATATAAAAAAAATATATGACCAAAAGAAATAACAGGAAATAACAGAAACGAAATAAGTGAAAAAGTGCAAAAAAAAAAAGTCATGCGTCGACCTCTGGAGTCTATGCGTCGACGCATAAAATGGCAATTTTGAGTTCTCAGGTTTATGCGCTTACCCGTGGCTTCTGGGGGTCAGCGCATGATTTCTGAGGTCAACGCATGAAGGCAAATTTTTCAAGAAATTTCATTTTTTGAATTGTTTTCACCAGACCAAAGTCAAACATACATGCTAGACACTACTAAATCACTTGTGGACCTTTATTTTTGGGGAGAACAAGATCCTATGCATCTAGACACATGACCAATAACGATAAGACGCTATATGCCCGACACGTGAAGTGATACCGCTCAAATTACAATCTAATGTGTTTGTTGACATCATTAAAACAAGATAGCTAGAAGGATATCCCTCACATACTCCCCCTTTTTGATGATGGCAACACTTCCTTGATTTTCATGAGAGATGTAATTTGAGATGATCAATGCTCCCCCTGTCTTTAACATCCGGTTAAACGTTTCTGTAGCTTGTATTCTTCTCCCCCTTTGACAATATCAAAAAGACGAGAAGACAATGGTCAAAATAGCATACGAAAATATGTAGTGGATCATCAAATATTTGCAACAACAAAACAGTTACCAGCATCCACATATGATACCGCTAATGTAAACAAGTAATGATTAAATACAGATCAATGATATTAAAGCAAAACATTCACTTCATAAAATTTGAAACATAACAGAAAAGTTTAGCACATGTCAAAATAACAGAAAGCAAACAACAAAACACAAATTCATGCACAACTAAACATGATGCCCTAAGGTTTATGGTCTCCTCCCCCTAAATCGATAACCTCATCCCCTGTGGTATTGACTTGGTGGTGGAAATTCCTCGAGTTAAAGGTTGAGGTCAATCAAGGTGCTATTGAGGTTACCAAGGCTGTTGGCCAAGTTTTGATTTTGCTGAGTTATATTGGCATCCATTTGATTGAACCTAGTCATAGCTGCATTTGGGAAATTGTTGAAGTTGGTGGCATGAGACGATATTTGGTTAGACAGGTTTGTGAGCTGTTCCTACCGAGTCAGGTATCGAGTTTCCTGCTGCACTTGAAATTCTTGATGTTGCAGAGACAACTCAGTCAGCCTTGCCAAAATTTCATCATTGGTTTGTTGATCATACTGAGACGGTGGAGTTGGAGGAGCAAAATTTTCTGGAAGCTGCCATTCAGAGTCCCCATCATAGGATGGAGGAACATACGTAGCACCAAGGTTGATCCAGCAGTTTTGTTGCCACTGACCCCAGCCTTGATTGTCAGAGGGTTCTTCCGGTTGATATCCCATCCATGCCTCATTGTCTTCTTGATTGTCTTCTTCTTCCGGTTGATTGTCTTGCATGACAACATCTTCCTGCATTACCACATTTTCATCATTACCAACTTGACCTGCATTATCTTGACTGCCTTCATCCTCACTTGCTTCAAGATGAACAGGTTCAGGATGAGTAGCTCTTTGTCGATGGATGAACCTTCGCTCACGTGACTGCCAATGGTAACCCATCATGGACAAGTTTCTAGCCAGAAACTATTGTTCAGCAGTAATATGAATATGACAAATCTGTGGAATAGGAATGTTAAAATGATTCAAGAAATTTGCCTCAGCAGATGCATAGCCAAGTGCTAGAAACTTGTTGGAGCTGCGAGTTGTGAACATCCTATAAGCAAAGTAGTAAGGCCAGTTAATTTTGATCTTTTCCCTCAGGATGGAGATAAGATGCACCTCCGCTTGTTCAACTCTTGAGTAGCCTCCTTTCTTAGGCCTCAAGATGCGAGAAACAATCCACTGAAGAATACGTTCTTTAAATTTCAAATGACCGGTGGTGACACTCTTAGGAAATGCTTCACTTGCCACAAACTCAGCTGGATATGGTTCCCTCAACATAGAATTCAAAGCAGTTTTGAATGCATAGTCTTTAACAAAGGTTTTATTAGTAACCTTTGGGAGACTGTCATCAGTATTCAAAACAAACAATATAGACCATACATCGTTTATCACCTAAAATTCTGCATTATTTATAGAGAACTTAAATTCAGCCCCACGAAATTTTCCCTTTATCCCACAGTAGAACAATCTAGTCAAGTCTTCACTGTACTTGTCATCACACTCAACAAATTCATTCAGATTTTGAAAGTTTATGAGTTCAGAAATTTTAGGAATGTGAAAATCTGGACCCATCAACAGATAAAATCCATGTTGTCTTATAACACCCCGGTTAGAGAATAATTCCGCAAACCGAGTGGCTAACCTTTCAGAAATTAAAGATTCAAAAGTTACCCGTTGTGAGGATGATCCTCTTGTTTGTGCTTGTTGTGAAGTGGATCTTCTTCCTCCTCTTGTACCAGCATTTCTTCTGGAAGCCATTGTTGAAGAAGAGTTGAAGGACGATTATCAAACTTGTTTGTTGCAGAGATAGAAGAGAAGATGTGTGAAATCCTTTGAATACCTTGCAGTAGATATATAGAGAATTTTCTCTTGGTGTTCCCTTCCCCTTTTTCTAATTTATTAGGGTTTTGATGAGGGTTTAGTGGGGATTAATTGAGATTGTTGAGGTTTAAAGGAGTAGAATAGGGAGAGATTGACCATAAAAACTAATTAGATGACATGCAATAATCATAGTTTAATGTGCAATGAGAAAACATAGGGAAGGTAAACATTAATAGGTCGGCGCACGCAACCCAGAAAGAGAAAGAAGTCTGAACGATTCCTTCATGCGTCGACCTGTGAATCTGTGCGTCGGCGCATGATTCCTAAAAAATTAAAAGGAAACTAAACATGTGGTTATGCGCTTTCCCGAATATTTGATAGGTCAGCGCATGAAACCATGCGTCGACGCATGGACCTGTAAAAATGAAATTTTTGCAAAATTCTTGTTCCAAGCAGATAAATACACAAATACACACAGAACCAAACATTCACATGAATGATAAGTGCTCAAAATGAAATAAACATCAAGATTAGAGTAAGTAACATGGCACAAAATGTTGATAAACCTCTATAAGTTGGAATGATATTACCTTGAACATCATGACGGTGAGATCCCTCACATATGGATGAATTTCTCTTTGCATTGTTAGTTAAAGATATGAACAAGCATATATATATATATATATATATATATATATACGTGAAGATCATAATTCTAAAGGATGTTATGCACGATCCGAGATATCGAGAATGCCAAGTTCCCTACGGATGTGAAAGAAAGGCTCTGTAGCTAATGGTTTTGTGAAAATATCAGCAAGTTGATTCTTAGTGTCAACATGCTCAAAAATAACATCACCTTTCTCTACATGATCCCTAAGAAAATGATGGCGTATTTCGATATGCTTGGTGCATGAATGTAGTACAGGGTTCTTAGTTAGATTAATCACACTAGTGTTATCGCACAAAATTGGAACACGTTCAAGTTTTAAGTTGAAATCAAGTAATTATTGTTTAAGCTATAGGACTTGAGCACAACAACTACCGGCGGCAACGTATTCGGCCTCGACTGTTGACAGAGCAACGGAAACCTGTTTCTTGCTGTGCCAACTCACCAAGGAATTTGCGAAAAAGTGACACGTGCCACTAGTACTTTTCCTATCCAACTTGCACCCGGCAAAGTCGGAGTCAGAGTAACCAACTAAGGAACAAACACTACCTTTGGAATACCACAGCCCATACTTTGGAGTACCAGAGAGGTATCGAAGTATGCGCTTAACTGCCTTCAGGTGGGATTCCTTAGGATGTGCCTGATACCTCGCACACATGCATACACTAAACATTATATCGGGACGTGATGCGGTAAGATAAAGGAGAGACCCTATCATACCTCGGTACTTCTTTACCTCAACATCCTTACCCTTTTCGTCACGATCGAGATTAGCACTTGTAGGCATATGAGTATCTATTGCTTTGCAGTTCAGCATATCAAAACGTTTTAGTAACTCAAGACAATATTTCGTTTGACTCACGAATGTGCCCTCTTCAAGTTGTTTAATTTGCAATCCAAGTAAATAGTTGAGCTCCCCCATCATGCTCATTTCAAACTCCCCCTGCATCAAACTAGAAAACTCCTTGACCAAGGTCATGTTAGTAGACCCAAATATAATATCATCAACATAAATTTGTACCAAAATTAAGTGTTTTCCTTGACATTTAATAAAGAGGGTTGTGTCAACCTTTCCTCTTGAATATCCTTGATCAAGTAGAAATTTGCTTAGACGTTCATACCAAGCCCTAGGGGCCTGTTTAAGTCCGTACAAAGCTCGCTTAAGTTTATAAACATGATCAGGATATTCGTGTGATTCAAAACCGGGAGGTTGGGCTACATAAACCTCTTCATTTATATATCCGTTAAGGAATGCACTTTTGACATCCATTTGGAATAGCTTAAAGTTCTTTGTGCACGCATAGGTAAGTAGAAGGCGTATGGCCTCGAGTCGGGCAACCGACGCATAAGTTTCCTCATAGTCGATTCCTTCCTCTTAGTTATACCCTTGCGCTACAAGCCTAGCTTTGTTACGCGTTATTACTCCATTTTCATCAAGTTTATTCCTAAACACCCATCGGGTGCCTATTACTCGATGATCTCGCGGAGCGGGGACAAGGTCCCAAACCTCATTTCTCCATAATTGATTTAGTTCATCTTGCATTGATAGATACCAATGCTCATCGAGTAATGCTTCCTTAGAGTTTTTAGGTTCAACTTGGGAAACAAAAGCAGAGTAATAACAAAAGTTACTAAGTTTAGAGCGAGTAGTTACTCCCTTAGAGATATCACCGGGAATGTTGTCAATTGGATGGTCTTTTGAAGACTTCCAAGCTGGAGGAAGTTCATCTTCCTTAGCATGATGATCATCCTCACTTTTCACTGATTGGTGATCCTTTTCCTCCTCAATACGCACTGCTTCAGGCTGATCAATTCCCTTATCAGTATCCTTGAGTATGTCTTCAGTAGGTACACCTGCACCATGAAAAGAACTACCTTCTCCGACATTTCTCGGATAAGACTCGTCAAAAGAAACATGAACTGACTCTTCAACTACACGTAACCTTTTATTATAGATTCTATAAGCTTTACTTGACTGAGAGTATCCAAGAAAAATACCCTCGTCAGCCTTGGCATCAAATTTTCTGAAAGTCTCTTTTCCATTATTTAACACAAAGCATTTGCAACCAAATACATGAAGGTGAGAGATGTTTGGCGTACGCCCATTTAAAAGCTCATACGGTGTCTTGTTTAGAATAGGCCGGATGAGCACCCTATTCAAAACATAACAAGTCGTACTTATGGCGTCGACCCAAAAGTATTTTGGTAATCCACTATCATTGATCATAGTCCTTCCAAGTTCTTCCAAAACTCTATTTTTATGTTCCACTACCCCATTTTGTTGAGGGGTACGTGGTGCGGAAAAATTATGATCAATTCTGTTGGAATCACAAAATGCTTCAAATAAATGATTTTCAAACTCACCCCCATGGTCACTTCGGATTGACCCAATGCTTGTGTTTAACTTGTTTTGAGATAACTTAGCAAATCGTTCAAAGGCTGAAAAGGTATCACTCTTATTTGCTAAGAAAATTGTCCAGCAAAACCTAGAAAAATCATCGACTATAACAAATCCATAATAGTTACCACCTAGGCTTTTGACCCTAGATGGTCCAAAGAGGTCCATATGGAGGAGCTCAAGGGGTCTCATAGTTGAAACAATGTTTTTAGATTTAAAAGAGATCCTTGTTTGCTTCCCCATTTGGCACGCATCGCAAAGATGATCCTTTGTAAATTTAATTTTGGGCAAACCGATGACTAGGTCTTTAGAGATAATTTTGTTAAGCAAATCAAAGTTGATATGAGCCAAGCGTCTATGCCACAACCATGAATCTTCATTCATAGTGACTAAACACTTGTCTCCATCCAAAGATACCTCGTTTAAGTCTAGCATATAGACGTTATTCACCCTCAAGCCCTTAAACACATTCTTTTGGTCGCAATCTTCAACTACGCAACAATCCTTTGAAAAAGAGACTTTATAATTTTTGTCACATAGTTGACTAATGCTTAAAAGGTTGTGTCTAAGGCCCTCCACAAGAAGTACATCAGAGATAGTAGTAGATGAGGGGTAACCTATACTACCTTTGCCGAGAATCTGTCCCTTGTTGTTATCTCCGTAGGTGACAAACCCCTTTTTCTTCGCCACAAAGTCGATGAAAAGAGATATGTCTCCGGTCATATGTCTTGAGCAGCCACTATCTAGAACCCATCTTCCTTCGGTGGTCTCAAGACTTTGTACCTACAAAAATAGTCAAGGGAGAGTAGGTACCTAATTCTCATTGGGTCCTTTATGGTGAGTGAAACCAAAATTGCCTTTGGGCAACCATTGATAAATGCCCTTTGGAACAAGAAATCTCCGAAAGCGGCACTTAGCAATAGTATAACCGGGATTACAACAATATAAGTAATCACGATTAGTTTGGAGTTTACCTTTGCTATCACTATCTCGAATCACATACGTGTATTGTTGATACGGATTATTCATTATTTCACGATAATGTGATCGATCAATAGCAAACGTAATCTTAGGCTTGAGAGCCTTGTCTAACTTGGCTTTGAGGGTTCTCACCTCTCTTTGCCAAATGTGACAAGTAACACAACCCCCAAGGTCAAACCATGTATATTTATTCTCATCGATCTTAGTTTTTGATACATTCACCATGAAGTTTTTAAGATCTTCCAATTCCTTTTGGGAATCGGAAACCTTTTTCTCCAAATAGGAAAAATCTTTTTATTCGAAGCTAAGCGTTGAAATGCTTCCTTAGCTTCATGGTGTAATGTATCAAAAGCTCTTTTTAATTCAGCATGAGACATATTTTGACAGTTTTCATATTTAGAGTGTTTTACCTCTTTTCCTTTGTTGTGACGTGCCATGAGACAAAGGTTGACGGATTCACTTTCGTCACTTGAGGAGTCATCTTTCTCCGACTCGCTATCGCTTTCCCAAGCGATGTATGCTCGTCGAGACTTGTTGGACTTTTTGTTTCAGCGACTCTTGTCATTTCCTTATCTTTGTCTTTCTTTAGGGATGGACAATCCGGCTTGTAGTGTCCAGATTTTCCACAGTTGTAGCACGTCCCTTTTACCTTGCCATTTTTATTACCTTCACTTCTAGATTGCTTCCGGAACTTGACAAGATTTATGTCCGAGTCCTGAATATCATTCTTACGAAGATATCTATTGTATCTTTTCATAAATAAGCTCATATCATCACCGGATTCTTCATCTTTGTCATTTTTGGCTTCATCATCACTTAGCTCTTGATGTGTGGACTTTAAACAAGAAGCCTTAAGAGCTATCGACTTCTTCTCCGTATCTTTTGCCTTCTCTTTCTTTATACTCTTCTCATGTTTATCCAAGCTAATGAGCACTTGCTCATGCTCATCGAGTTTACCAAAGAGTGTTGTGAGGTCTAGAGTAGCAAGATCATTGGCCTCCTTGATAGCGGTAACCTTCAGTTGCCATTCCCTGCTAAGACACCTCAGAATTTTATTAGTAGAAACCTCATTTGGAATTGGTTTACCAAGAACATGCAATTTGTTGATAATGTGAGTGAATCATTTTTGCATATCCGCAATGGTTTCCCCTTGCTTCATGTAAAACAAATCAAACTCTTGCGTTAGTGTATTAATACGAGCCAATTTAACATCATTAGTGCCTTCGTGGGCTACTTGTAAGGCATCCCACATAGCTTTGGCTGTTTCACAATGGGAGACTCGATAATACTCTTCAACTCCCAAAGAGGAAATGATCATATTACGAGCCTTCCAATCATAATTGTACTTTTTATCGTCCTCCTCAGTCCATTGGTCTTCGGGTTTAGGAACAACAACGCCTTCCGCGTTAGTCACAGTGATTGCCATGGGACCGTTTAAAATAACGTTCCAAACCTTCCGATCTAAGGAGTTAATATGAACGCACATACAATCCTTCCAGTAGCTATAGTTTTCACCTGTAAAAACTGGAGCTCTATTATAAGCCCCCTTAGGTTCGTTCGCCATGATCCAAGAAGTTTTACCGAAGCACCAGAATAAACCGGAGCTCGTGATACCACTTGTTAGACGATGGCTATGGATCTAGAAGGGGGGTTGAATAGATCCCTTGAGTTTTACACTCAAATGGACTACAAAAATTATGTTTTAAAAAATTTGTTTAACGGAAGTTACCACTGGATAGAACGTTGAACCTTCTACCAAAAGGATCGGATATGCACGAATATATTATGAATGAGTACGAAAGAGAAAAATTCAGTTCTGAATATTACACTTATAAACGCAGACAACAAATTATCGCTTGCTTGATGTTTATACCGATCCAATGAGGTTAATTGATAAGCAATTTAAAGCAATGTGTTCGAATTTTGCTTGGAAACAAATTATCAAACACGTAGTGTGCGTAAACACACTATGTGCAGAATTTCTATGGAGAATAATGTGCAGCTGCTCCAAAACACAATTCAATGAATTGTATTGATTTAACAAAACAGTTTATCAGCGTACAATTATTCTAAGACAGAAATTACGATAGTTTGCTACGTCACAAATTCGAACAATACTGAAATGTAAAAGAGTTAAGGGAAAGAGAGAACACACGAGATTTGATTAGGCAGTTCCCCAATTGTCCTCGCTTTGGGTATGTCTGCCCCCAATTCCGCAAAAGGAATTGAGATATATATATATATATATATATATATATATGTAGTTATTGCAATTTGTTTATTACAAGAGAAAACAATGAACATTCAAACCCCAAACGTCTTCGATTGTTGATGCAGAATTTTCTCTTCCCTTTATTCAAGATGAATCAAGTGCTCCGAATATGGATGATTCAATTACCGTCCCACGCTACTAAACCGAAAGAAAACTCCGTTCTTCAGTTACCTTCACTCGGTCAATTGAAATCTTCCCAGAATTCAAACCCAAACCTTCTTCTACGATCCTCTGATTACATCTACTAAACCGAAATAGTTGCGCCAATTTCCGGTTACCTTAGCCCAGCCGAATCCCTATAGAAAGAACAGTTTGTACAAAAACCCCCAAAATCTCCTCGATTCTTAGAGGACAAACCTAACTGGTTTGATTCAAGAAACACCTGCAAAACTCTCAACCCAAAAGATGAAGATCACACTTCCTAAATTCTGAACGTTATCACTTCGATCAATGGGCGACACAAAAAAAAATGATTATGTGTGATTGTTTGTTTACACAATGAAGATGAAGATGAAGAGAGAACTAACATATATTTTTCACGTTTCTTGTTGTGTATGAAAAATGAAGACCCAAAACTATTTATATCAAAAAAATATGACCAAAAGAAATAACAGGAAATAACAGAAACGAAATAAGTGAAAAAGTGCAAAAAACAAAGTCATGCGTCGACGCATAAAATGGCAATTTTGAGTTCTCAGGTTTATGCGCTTACCCATGGCTTCTGGGGGTCAGCGCATGATTTTTGAGGTCAGCGCATGAAGGAAAATTTTTCAAGAAATTTCATTTTTTGAATTGTTTTCACCAGACCAAAGTCAAACATACATGCTAGACACTACTAAATCACTTGTGGACCTTTATTTTTGGGGAGAACAAGATCCTATGCATCTAGACACATGACCAATAACGATAAGACGCTATATACCCGACACGTGAAGTGATACCGCTCAAATTATAATCTAATGTGTTTGTTGACATCATTAAAACAAGATAGCTAGAAGGATATCCCTCACAAATGGGACTGAAGTACTCTTAGTTTGGGGATGAACCAAGATAAATCTTTTGTGTCTTCTGCTGTTATTTTATTTACTTCTGTTATATTTGCTGCTAATGAATTAAATAGAATTTGAACACCAGTTCTGATTCTGAAACTCTTATATGAATTTAAATTAAACAAAAACGCGAAACACAATTCAACCCCCCCTTCGTGTGTACTTTTCACACCTTCTGACTTTGGACTCTGGACAAGAGACTCTGGACTTCAATAGATTCTAAAATAAGGTTAAAATATGAAGAAATGTTTAATTGATAGTCAACCATCTGGGTAACCAAGTCAACGCTTCTGGAACAAATAATCCAAATTTACTCTGATAACCCAAGCCTCATTTTCACTAGACTCTGAAGTCTAATCTTTAATACTCTGAACCCTGATCAAGCTTCAAATCCTCTCAAATACGAAGCCAATGATTTAGAGAATAATGTTGAAAGAATATTCCCGAAACTAGTACATTCATGTGGAAAAACAAAATGTTTCCTTAAAGGACAAATATTCTGGAATTATTAAGGAATGTACTACCAATAGATCTCCACAATTCACGACTCAACCTCGTACCATTATTACAATTGATAAATTGAAGAAGTTTTCAATTCTATCCTCCAACAGTACTATTCATTATCTATTTAAAGAGGAAGAGGAATTGTGAAGTAAATATGAACGATGAATAAGAATTACAACGAAGGGAGTAAAAAGAAGAACAAAAAATGAGAGAAACAATAATTACAACACTCACTACACTTAGAGCTTTTACTTGTATATTTTCCTAAGTGTAAACTCTAATATTCATCTTGTGTATCTGCTTGTTTAGAAGCATTCTTGTAAACACACACTCTTTGTATTTTAATTTTGGTTAAATTCCTTTGAGGGACTAAGTTAGTCTATAGCCTCGAGATGTCATTGACAGTTGGTCTTTGAGTTTTTCCTTGAGGGAATAAGTTGAGTCTGCAGCCTCGAGAAGTCATTGACAATTTGTCTTTGAGTTTGTAATCTGTTTGATTAAGTCCTTGTGATAAGGTGAAATCACTCTGACGATTGGACTGGTTTAGCTTAGCTAACAGTGAACCAGTATAAAACTCGTATGTATTTCTATCATTATTGTACTTGTCATAGGTTTGCAAAAAGGCTGTCATATCAGAAAACCAATTAAAACCCCCATCTTGTGTTTCTTGAACGTTCAATTGGCATCAAAGCTCTGGTTCTAGTATTTACTTTTTGTGTCAAACACTTAACCGTGTCAGATAAAGATTCATTTTTAGAAACACAGTATGACATTTACCAACAATAATGAAAAAGATCATTATTCAGATTAACCTTTAATCTTTGATGGAGAAAAATTTGACCACTAGAAAGATAGAATCAAAAGTTTCTTTCTTGCGTATGATGCAGATCTATGGGAGATGGTAACTGATGGTTACACACATCATGTGGATTTAAATTGTGTAAATCTTGGAAGAAACAAGATGGATGGACAATAAAAGAAGTACAACTAGAACCATCACAAATCTAGAACAATATTGCTAAACACTATTGCTTATATTGAGTATGAGAAGGTTACAAATAAAGGCTCATCTAAGTCTATATTTGATTATTTAAGGATGAATCATTGTAGCGTGCGGTTTTTTCGGTGACGCGATCACCTCACCGCATGATTTGGGTGTTACTTTCTGATTTCTGTATTTATCATATGAAGCTAGAAAGGAAGGGGAAGATATCTTAAACTAACCCTGCACGTAAATGTTTTCTTTAACAAATGCTAAGAGATTGGGGATCGGGGTCTAGTTATACAAAGGGAAGCTATTAACACCTAGTGTACCTATATTAATCTATAGGAACCTTATTTTTGCATGTATTTATGTTAATTTGAAATGCTTTCTGGTGTTTATCTGCTATGGATTGGGAAAGTTTCTCCTTTGGGAGTGTTGAGAGAATGTTTTTGTTGTTTTTGGGTTTTCTGTTGTTTTTGGAAAGGTACTGGAACAAGACATCTTAAAGCTTTAATTGTTTGTTTTGATATGTGATGTATAGAGGGGATATCTTCCTACCGAGAGGACTCATGGTGTCATATGAGGGGATGTTGATTTTTGTGTGCCTTGATCAAAGCCCAAGGTTGAAGCTAAAAGAAAATGACTCCACTGAGGAGGGTTTTATCTATCTTGTACAAAGCCCAAGATAGAGGCTGAGACTGGGGAATTTCTTATATGAAGCCTAAGAGGAGGCTGACTCTTGCTGAGGAATTATTGAAATCCAGGAGCAGGTCTAAATTGTATTAGAGAATCCAAAAGGAATTTACTCTTGCTGGGAATCAGGGAAGAGTTGAAGTATCAAATGCTATGAGGCTCTGATTTCATTGGGGATTTGTTAATGGTAAATTGACCCTGGATGGGATTTTCAAGGTGAAATTTAAGCTTAGTTGAGGGCCAGGGGAGTTCAAAGGTGAGTTTGAAAACCTTAGAGGTTTTTAACTCTGCTAGAGACTGGTGTATTGATAAAATGATCAGGGTTTTCCCTATACTTTTAGGAAACCTGAGGGTCTCTGTGTGAGGTCCAAAAAGAGACTGATAATTGCCAAGTTTACTTGAATGAAGCCCAAGAGGAGGTTGAGACTGTCCAAGTCTCTTAAAAAGAGGTAGACTCTGGTGTAGAGAGAGATCTTTGTATGAGGTCCAAGAGGAGGCTGTTGGTTTAAGGGATGAAGATTAACCCTTGGATGATATGATGTGTAGCTAGAATTTTGACTCTCCTGGGGATTGAACTAGTATAGATGACTAAATTCTTATCCTATGCTTTTAAGAATCCTTTGAGTCCTTGTACTAAGCCCAAGAGAAGGCTGGAGAACTTTTAAGAAGCCTGTTGGTCCTTGTACTAAGCCCAAGAGGAGGCTGGGGATACTTCTAAGAAGCCTGTGGGTCCAAGCCTAAGAAAAGTTCAAGAAAGGTTTCACCGGGAATAAGTCCCTTCTTTGTTGAACAGTTCTAAGGTTTGAAGAAATTCAAAAGAGGTTTCACCAGGAATAATCCTCTCTGGGGAAATGAATTTCTTGTACACATATATTTCTAAGTTTTTACAGTCTTGAGAAAAGTTGCACCGGGAATAATTCCTTTCTCTGTTCCATATTGAATAAGCCCAAGAGGAGGCAAACTGTATCGAGGGGAGTTTCCTATGAGGGAACTATTTATTACTAAGTTAGAAGTAACCTCTGGTTTGACCTAAGTATAGACCTAACTGCTGGATAAACTCTAAACAAATATGCATAAGTATATATACAGATAAGTGTATTAACAAGTATATAAACAAATATGCAATAAATTGAAATGATGTTGGGTCTTACACTTTGAGAAGAGGCCCAAGTGTATTGTGATTAATTGTATTAATTAAAGTTGTATGATTAGGGTTTTAAGAAATTGAAGAAAGTTTTGAGAAAACTTTGAATTTGAATTTGAATTAAAAGAAAGTTGTTTGAAAAGAAATTAATGTTTGGGGCTTATAACTCAAAGAGAAGCCTGAGTGGTCTAAGAGCAGTTTCACCGGGAATAATGCTCCTTTTAGTACCAGTTTAAAAATAGACAGATGATTTTGAAAACAGAGGTATGGGGCTTACAACTCAAGGAGAGGCCCATGAAAGTTGTTTATTGTTTAAAACAAAGTTTGTACAAAAGTTTGGCGCTTATACTCAAGGAGAGGCCCAGATGACTTATTTTGAAAACAATGATCACACTGTGATACCGAAAGACGTTGTGGGACATATACTATAGCAGAGGTCCAAAATTTATTTAAGTACAAAGAGGGTTGGGTCTTACTGTCGCTCCCGAGGATTTGCATCCATGGTACAAACGCGAAAGTGGCGCGGAAACCAGAGTCGCCAGCAATGTGTATTTATCCCAAGAGAGGGAAAGGAAACACTGCGTAAACCTGAAGGGAAGAGGAAAGAACATGGTATCACGACCAAGAGAAACGGGTAAGGGAGTCGGTTAAGCGAAGGGAAGGTGTTAGCACCCCACGCGTCCATCGTACTCGACGGGATCCACGCTTGTTGTCTCAATCAAAGGGTGTCGTCATCGGGAGCTCCATTGCTACTGGAAAGGAAAAGAAATGGGAACGGAAAGGAACGAAGAAACGACGAAGAAAAGAAAAAAAATGACTCGATAGGACATCGCTCGTCCTATACCTACGTATTCCCTCCTGCAATGGGAAAGTCAGAGTCAACGTAGTTCGGACACGAACTAAAGGGGGAGGTTGCTCGCCAAGACATCGCCGTCTTGTGCCTACGTATCCTCAATTGGACTAGAGAGAGGAAATCAGAGCAGTCGTAGTTCGACCTAACGAGGTCGGTTAGTGTTTTTTATGAGCGATGTTAAGTTCGCGTCCGGCAGTTAGGGTCGATGCCTGCTTGCGATGAGACGGAAGTAACGTGCCCTTTATGAAAATGATTTGAAATTAACGATCCCGAAGGATAAAAAAGATTTGGGTTTGTTTTTGTATTTTTTAGACAGAATTGGATTGAAGTTAGTTCGTAACTCACATTGCACCAAAGTCTACCATGCGGGGAACGAGTGAATCGCATGGTCGCCCCCAAATGGGACGTATGCTAAACACTCTAGAAGAGGAGAGGAGACCCCTCGTTCTTCACTTCCTACACTTAAGGCTCGAACGCAATATTTGTTATATTTATTAAGTGTTTTTGAAGTGTTATGAGATGAGAAGAGAAGACACAAGGAAGACTGGTGACTCTAAGGGAATCACTATCCTAGTGTTGTCATGCAAACGTGGCCCTATAGTTGACGTTGAAAGGGGAACTTCTACCTAAGTTAGCATGCAAAGGGAAGCCTAATGCTAATCTTACTCCAAGCTTAATTGAAAATTAAGTTGGACTAGGTAGCTCTAAGGGAGTGAATCCAAGACTTAAACAAGTCTTGAGATTCAAGGGAAGAGAAAGAGTGAAGGAGACGAAGGAGGGGAGGAAGCGAATAAATAAAAACAACAGCTACCACAACGTCCCTGCACCAAAACAGCGGTAAAAAACAGCACACAAGCAAGGCAGCATACAACAGCATACAATTCAGCACAACAAAGGGTGTGAAAAGCCAAACAGCCGTACATACAACAGCGCACATACACATAGACAGCTGAAGAAACAAGGCAGCATGCGATACATTTGAATACGAATCAAGCATGGCAAAGCAAACACGCATTAAACATCATCATTATGATTACAAACACATCATATATCATGGTAAACAATCTTGAAAACACCATGGAAGAAACTACATCACGAAGGTATTCATAACATTAAGCATGTGCACAAATCGGAACAAACGTGCATCTCATGAAATTAAATGCACGCAATCAAGTTCAAACAAACAACTCCAGCAACATTAATAACGAGTCACAATCAACATGCTTATGAAGTGTGTGCTATGTGTTCATTGCATCAATTAATCAACAACGCAAACATAAACATTTATCGACGAAAACCAAGACTCGTGTGTCGAAGAATCGTGTTCATGCAATAGTGTGAGGTGCAACAGCTCAAGAATAGTCCGTAAATCATCAATGCATCATTCCATGAAGTTTAGGCATGCATCGAATCTCAAACGACCAAGAAAATGCAAGAAAATATCACTCTGCAGCAGTGGTAATCGATTACTCACTTTGAGTAATCGGTTACTCAGTTGAAATTTGACCAAAAACGTGAAAATTAGGCAGAGTAATCGGTTACCCTGTTAAGGTAATCGATTGCCACTGAAACAGAGGCAGAAAATCAACTTTGAAAAGCACTTTTCAGCATCCAATCACTTATGCAAACATCCAAATGATCATGCAATCAATTAATCACAAAATTCACATCAAATATCAGTAATCAAACACCAATTTCATCAATCAAACAACAAGATCACAAATCAAATCAAGCAAATGGATCAAATCACATCACAAACCAAGGATCTACATTGCATAAGTTGAAATTAAGCTAAATCAAACATAGATCTAAGAAAAACCAACCTACAAGGCTGAGATTTTCCTTGGTGATTGTTGAGCACGAAAATTGGTGAATCCAAGCAAGAAAACCAGAGATCTATACAATAATACTCAAGATCCTACCAAGAAACTTCAAGATCCAAACAAGAACACTCCAAATAATCAAAAGCTGCTCCGAAAAGTGATTCCAAGATCCAAACCAGTAGATATATCAGAATTGAACCAAGAATGATGATGTGATGGAGGTTTAGCTCAAGAATTCATAAATTCCAATGAAGAATTTGTGAATCTATGGATATGGAGCTTTGGTGAGGGGTTGAAGATGAAGATGAAAAGTGGAAAAAGTGAGAGAGAATTGAGAGCAAAATTCTGAAAAAAATGAGAGTGAAAATGATCTAGGTTAGTGAGGTTTAGAATGAATTGGTTTAAATAACCCCTAGGTTAGGAGTTAAGTTTGGGTTGGGAGTGAGGTTAAGTGAGTGGAAATTGGGGTGAAAAATGGATTAGGAAATGAAATGAGGAATTAGAGTGGAAAAATGATGGAGAGAATTTGAATTTTGGGTGGAAAATGATGCAAATAGATCAGTTCTAGATCCTTCCCACACATGCACAAGCCAAACACATGACCACAAAATACTCCGAAATTCTGCAGTGCTAAAAATGCCACATTTTTTGCAATTTTGCCCAGAGTAATCGGTTACTCACTTTGAGTAATCGATTACTCAGTTCAAAAATTCAAAATTGGCACCAAAAGGAGGGAAACTTGGATATTCGCTCGGTTCCACCTGTTCTGGACCATGATAGACCTCTAAAACTTGCCATCTGATATTACCACTGGAATACACTTGAAATATGCTGTGACTTGTTTTTCCGTATTCTGATTAAATTGCTGATAACAACTATCTGGTGCTGAATGACTGATCAAACATCGACTGTCGGGGTTTCTGATCATCCAATCGCTTAATGAGCAAAATAAATGCTCAAAAGACTTGGAAACCTATCTGCTTGGCTCTGAACACTGTTAAAATCATATTGGAACTGATGATGCCGTGAGTTGCTAGAGAATACCTTGATCCCATGCTCAAAAGGACAATGCAAATGCAGGAATGATAATGCAAATGAAAGGAAGCATAAACCTGTTAGGTGAGAAGCAAAAGGGCAAATTTTGAGGTGTTACAGTTGCCCCTATTCAAACTTCTTGGATCCGAGGGTATGGAAGCAACGGCTTTCAGACGATCGGGATACACGGAGATTGAATACCAAAATAACCTGAAAATTTTGCGCCCTGCGGGGATGATGAAATAATGTGAATACGAGAACATCCGAAGGCGAACTCGGAAAGGCAGACCGGCCGAAGGCGGACTAAACTGGGGATACCAGGATAAACGAGGACAGCCGAAGGTGAACTCGAAAAGGTGGACCGGCCAAAGACGAACCACGCTGGGGAGATGCAAAGGGTACGAGACCATGCCGAAGGTGGGCTCGACAGAGAAAGACCAAGCCGAATGTGAGCTCTCAAACAAATGATACGAGACCATGCCGAAGGTGGACTCGAAAAAGGAAAGACCAAGCTGAAGGTGGGCTTTCAAAGAAAGACTAAGCCGAAGGTAGGCTCCCGAACAAAGGATACGAGACCATGCCGAAGGTGGGCTCGAAAAAAGAAAGACCAAGCCGAAGGTGGGTTTTCGAAGAAAGGATACGAGACCATGCCGAAGGTGGAATCGAAAAAGAAAGACCAAGCCGAAGGTGGGTTTTCAAAGAAAGACTAAGCCGAAGGTAGACTTTCCAACAAAGGAATACGAGGCCATGCCGCTGGTGGGCTCGAAGAAGAAAGACCAAGCCGAAGGTGGGTTTCCAAACAAAGGATACGAGACCATGCCGAAGGTGGACTCGAAAAAGAAAGACCAAGCCGAAGGTGAGCTTTCAAAGAAAAACTAAGCCGAAGGTAGACTTTCCAACAAAGGAATACGAGGCCATGCCGAAGGTGGGCTCGAAGAAGAAAGACCAAGCCGAAGGTGGACATTACTATGGATAACCAGATAACAGCGGGTGTGAGGACGGCCGAAGGCGAACTCGAGAAAAGAGAAAGACCAAGCCGAAGGTGGACTTTCAAAGAAAGACTAAGCCGAGGGTAGACTTTCAAACAATAATATGTAGAATCGACAGTTCCACAAAGATGACTCCGCCGGGGAAAAGAGAAATCTAAATAGACAACTCTGCGGGGGAGTATAGGAAGGACCAACAAGAAGGACGAATCCACTGGTTGCGGTGTAATGCAAAACAACATCTTCTGAATTTTGTTACTTTCTGCTGGGGAAAGAAACCGGTAAAGGATATCAAACCTGGCCTATGCTTCGAATGCATATGTTTGAATTTTGCCGTAATGCTCCATATCAATGGAATGCTACGCTTTTGGGAGGATGCCATGCAAAAATTCTTATGCAATGCAAAAGAGGTGCCTCAGCAAAATAAATGCTGAAGACAAAGGCAACCCCACCGGGGATGACAAACTAAATTGTCCTCTGACATATGAGACCCTGCTGAGGAAAACTTCACCCTGCTTAGGAAGACACTGATCACAAACTCTGCTGGATATGAAAAATCCGAGAGAAATTCCACTCTGTCGGGGATGGATAAAAATGAACAATTGAAGATGGAATCCAAAGAGAAATTCTCTCCGATGGGGATTACCAATGACTTTCACCTGGATCTGAAAGAATGCCAATAACAATTGGACTTAAATCCTGCTGGGGATTCCAACTGCTGTTGAACAAACCACTGTGAAGATCACCATCAAACTTTACTCAGGGAGACAAATCATGGTTCTAAACCTGGTTGGGGATATCACCGAGCTCAACCTGCTGTTGGAAGGTGCTCTTTCCTTTTTAACCTGCCGGGGAACATTAGTACTTTTACCCTGCCGGGGAGTACCGGCCATGACTAGCAGACCTGCTTGAGGAACGGTAGATGATGACATTAACTCTGCTATAAGATAACATCAAGCTTACTTATCTAAGGGGATTAACCCATACCGTTGCTGGTGAGGAAAACATTTCTCGACTAGCTGAGGAGAATGAGTGCTCAGGCTCTGTGGGGAAATAACATCTTTGTCCTAAGAAGATATTCCATCAGTCTCTTGCTGGGGATGTAACAGCGTCAACTTCCGATTGTTTGCTGGGAAAGTGATAAATCAATCACAACTATAGTTGGGGAATTAATCCTCTGTACCCTGCTGAGGAAAATAATTCTTAACATCCTGGTTGGGGAAAAATAACAACCTGCTGCTGTTGGATGAACTTTTCAACGTCGAGGAGACTAGCTCTACTGGGGAGAAAAATCAACGAAACCTGCCGAGGTATATCATTGAGCTTAACCTGCTGTTGGAGGACAGATTCTATCCTGCGGGGGATTAGAGCATGCCTTTGCTGACGGAACTACGCTTCCTGACTTCCTGAGGAAAGTGACTACCAGGATCTGTGGGGAACACAAAGTTTTTTCAAAGACCTCCAGCACACCTCCTGCTGTAGATACAACCACACTCACCTCAGAGCAATCCACTCTAAACTGCTTGCTGGGGGAATGGGTTCTGCTGAGGATGATGAACTTTCAGTGCTGGGGGAGGCGGCTCCACTGGGGAAGAACAAACCTAAGCAATTTCCACTGTTTTCTGATACGCTTCGCAAAGCTTAACATTTTCGCATGCAATGTTTTATCAAAATATCGGACGTTTTCACAAACAAAACAGCAAAAGTAAAAACACAAATGGAAAGCTTTTGAGTGAAATGAAGATTTTATTGAATGAAATTGGCCTGTGAATAGGCATTTACATTTGGAAGCAATTCCTGGAAAGAGGTAATTGCAAAAATAAATAAAAGAAAATACACATGTCGGCAATGTGGGGAACAGAAATCCACCATGATTCAATTCAGCTATGACCCAGTATGCCTTGCTTATTCGCATATGTTTTGCCCTTCTAAAAGACTGACTGGACTAATTCCTTTCCTTCGAAACTTCCATGTATCAAAGGTGTTCACAGATCGAACGCAGATTGTAGCCTCTTGCTTTTAAATCCCTAACTTTTCCTGGATCGCCCTTTTCGGGTTTTCAATCCACTGGGATACCCCTTTTTGCCAAAGTTGCCTTTTCAGGTTTTCAACTTTGTGGGTTTATTCTTTTTTTTTTCTTTTTTTATCCCTAACTTTTGCCCGAACCTTTTTCTTTTTATGGTTCGCCGCGATGCCCCTTTTTTGCCTGGACTTTATTTTTGTGTCCAGCGGGTCTCTTTTATGCAAAGTATTTTTTGACTACGTCTGCGTTCACAGGGGACGTAAAATCTTCGCCATCCATAGTTGAAAGTAATAAGGCTCCACCAGAGAAAACCTATCTTACTACATATGGCCCTTCGTAGTTTGGAGTCCATTTGCCCCTGTGATCTGTTTGAGGAGGAAGGATCCTTTTCAAAACTAATTCACCAGCCTGAAAACACCGAGGACACACTTTCTGATCAAAGGCTTTCTTCATCCTGCTCTGATACAACCGACCATGTGCAATGGCTGCCAATCTCTTCTCTTCAATAAGGTTCAGCTGATCCAGTCTGGAACGCACCCATTCAGCTTCATCAAGCTTCACATCTGCCAGAATTCTTAAAGAAGGAATCTCAACTTCTAATGGTAGAACTGCTTCCATACTATATACCAATGAGAAAGGAGTTGCCCCGGTCGATGTTCGTACCGACGTACGATAACCGTGTAAAGCATACAGCAACATCTCATGCCAGTCCTTGTAGGTCACTACCATTTTCTGCACAATCTTCTTGATGTTCTTATTTGCCGCTTCAACAGCCCCATTCATCTTCGGACGATAAGGAGAAGAGTTATGATGTTCAATCTTAAAGCTTTGACATAGCTTCTTCATCATCTTGTTATTCAAATTCGAACCAGTATCAGTAATGATTCTCTCAGGGACTCCATACCGGCAGATGATGTCCTTCTGATAAATCTGGCTACCACTTATTTGGTGACATTGGCAAACGAGGCTGCTTCCACCCACTTCGTGAAGTAATCGATGACAACCAGAATGAAATGGTGCCCATTGGAAGCAGTCGGCTCAATCCTTCTGATCATATCGATGCCCCACATAGCAAAGGGCCATGAGCTTGGATATATGTCTGGGGACACGTATTGCCATGATATTTGTCAAAAGTGGGCGGCTTAAATTTTGGAGGAATCCTGACCCCTGGTACCAGCCCCAGACTAGTAACATCGATACCCATAGAATTCTTGCATTCCATGGCCCGTATCTTTTCAGCCAACTCATCATACCTTTTATCATTAGGATTACCCATCTCAGCATCCAACAGGGTGAATTGGTCTTCCAGAACATCTTCTTGAATACCACCAACATTTCTGACATTTCCATTACCCAGATTACCACCAGGAGGAGGATTGCCAACAGGAGGAGGAGTGCCATGAGTCTGTGAATTGTCATTCTGATTACCTCCAGGCGTGGCCTCTGGACGCTCGACCAGAAGCCTCAATCTTTCTTGAGTTTGTGCCATACCAGTCATGAGAGTCATGAACTGATCCATTCGTGCCCTCATTTCAGCCAAATCACTCTGCATTTGATCCATTATCCTTGCTTGATTTCTTCGAGTTGAGTATCGGTGAATGTGATTCTCAACTATAGTGCCTGAAACCAAATAAAGGTTAGCGATCCCCCACAACAAGTACCTGTTATGCAAAAATGCTTATGATTATGAGGATGCACATGCAAAATGCAAACAATCATATTTAAACATTTCCAGGCCGAATCTGCTTTGATTCCAGCTTTGAAATCGGGCAAGGGATCGGACACAACTGTAATACCCCAAAATTTTCCCTCTCTTTTCTTCATATCTTTTAGCATGAGCTTTCATTGCATTGCATTGCATTCAAGCATAGAAAAATAAAACATCAAGCATTTAGCATTGCATCTTGCATAAGGGCTTGTGATCAGGTGATTCTCTAAGGTGTTGATCATCCAAAGCTAAAGAAGAAGACCAAGTTGTTTCTCACAAGCTTCAAGGACCTCTTACATCATGTATCATCTCCATTTGATCTCACAAGTCATTAAAAGAAGGGAATTCATCAAGGAGATTGGACAGTGCATGATCTCCTACACAAGGCAGTCAAAAGTTGGGATCTGACCCTCAAATGGGCAAGCTCTTTGAGTTTTTATCATCTCCAAAGGGCATATCTCATCATTGTTTGAGAGGATACACATCATATTCAGAGGAATTTGGATTTGGAGGATGTGTTATTTCCTCCTAACCAAAGGGTGCCAAAATTAGGGTTTGACCTAAAATCAGTTTATTTCTGATTTTTGGGGCAAGGCTTGATCTCATGGTATTCCTTATGTTCTTATGTGTTCATGGATGGAATTTTGGTAATTGGTTCTTTGGGGAAGATGTTCAATGGATCAGTTACTTGTGAAATAAGCAAAAGTCAACAGTTCAAAAGGAAAGTCAACCATGGGTTTGCAAAGGTTCAAATCATGATTCTCAAGTCCATATACCTTTATTTGGTCAAGGAATGGCATGGATGGCATCATAAATCAAGAATCAAGAGTTTGTGCAAAAGTTACTAAATTTGGAAAATGACCTATAATGAGAACTTTCCATTTTTGGCAATTTTTCCACCACATTCAACTTGACTTTTCATCATCAAGGAAGCTTCAAATGAATTTTCCTCCAACATGAAAGTTGAAGATATTTCTCTCCCATTTCCAAAAAGTACTAGAACATCTCCATATAATTTGTGGAACTCTAGTTATGGTCAAAAGATGGCAAGGTGCATTTTGAGGTTTTCATATGGTTCCATTTTTCCACCTTTGGCATTTTGGCACAAATGGACTTGTATTTGATTTTATTGGTTCATGTTATATTACAACATCAAAATACAAGTCAAGAGGATCATTTTTGGCCTTTGAATCAATTCATTCCATGACTTATTTCTCATTATTTTCACAAAGTACAATTATGCAAATTAATTCAAAACTCACAAACCAAGCAAGTGCAAGGCCCAATTTGAATTCAGAGGTGATCAATAAGTAAATTGGAGGTGAATCATGCTTGTGGCAAGGAGTTTGCACGTGGGAATGAGTGGAAGCAACACAAAATGAATTTTGGCAAAACCACTTCAATCTCCTTAATCAAGGGTTTAACCATTTGTTAATCATAATCAGTGGACTAATGGAGAGTATATAAGCTAACTCATACCCTCACAGCTAGGGCAGAGACTCTCATTTGCTCAGTTTTGATTTTTTTCTCTCACACTTCATCTCTTCGAATCTCACTCTCCTTGGAGTTTCTTTGAGATTTCTCTTCACATTCTTGACCAGTGAAGAGAATAGAGCAAGAATCAATCACTGGTTGGAGCTTATACTGAGGATTTCACCAAGTTCTATTCAAGAGGATTCAAGTTCAAACCTCAAGATCTAGCACGATTTCAAGCTCTAGTTGCATTTATTTTGCAACTAGAGGTTCCAAGGAGTAGATCTGCAGTTTTTGGAGGGATTTCTAGGAAGATTTCAAGCTCTTCAAGGTTCAGGTTGGTGTTGATTTCATACTCATAGAACTTGAATTTTAGATGTGCATAATGATCTATGAAGTTCACTGAGCATGATGATCTATTTTATTTTAATTTTGGACGAGTATCATGGATGTATTTCGTGATTTAAGTTTTGGATCCAAACTTTATTTTGTTCGATTTGCATTGTATGTTGAGTGTTTGTTGAAATGAGTTAGATATTTGTGATCCTTATGATTTTCTGATCAAAATGGTATACTCATGAGCAATTTCTGGAGATTTATACATTGAAGCTCACCGGAGAGGGTGACCGGAGCCCTAGCTCCGGCGACTGGTGCATTTTCCGGCCAGCCAAGGTTTTGGATGAAGAAGACGAATTCCCAGCCATTAATCTGTTTGATCTAACGGTCCACATGTTGCCACATCCTTTAAAAATCTATTTCATTTTATTAATTGCATATGTGTGTCATACCCCAAATTTTGATCACTAAGATTTCCCATCGTTGTGAAAATCATCATTACAATATGGAAGAACCATTATATTTCATCAGTCTCCCCCAAGATGGGTGAGCATCCACTGCAATCAAATTTAGGGTTTCAAGCCCTCTCTGAGATCTTAGACAAAGAATCAATCAAGGAATGACATGATCTTACAATTTTTCTAAACCTCTCAAACATCCACAATGGATCAAGAGGACTCCCACTTCAAGGATTAAGCACAAAGCTGCTCCCTTCTAGGTGGATCAAGCCTCAAGATCGCCAGTATCACCAAATTAGGGTTTTGGTCGATCAGGGCCTCCAAAGGGAAATTTTCCTTTGGGCATGAGCCAATGCTTTAAAGCACAACCTAAGATACTCCATGGAACCTCATGGACCCAATCATCAAGTCAATTTTTCCTCTGGGGATGCATACATCAAAAATCAGGAATTAGGGTTTCTTGACCTAATTCACCCCTAAGTTGACTTTTGGGGCAAATCATGAGCCAAGACCTCAAGATAGGGTTGGAGGGTCTCTAATGAACTATATTGATCCATTTGGAACAATGGATTAATCCAAGAAGTTTGAGCAACAAGTCTCAATTTCATCTGCACCACAGTTAGGGTTTTAAGGAAAAAGTCAACTGTAACTTTGACTTTTGACCAGGACATGCTCCCAAGCCCTAGGACATGAATCAATATACCCTATGACACCCATGGAACATGTACATCAAGTTTGATTTAGGTCAAGGACATGATTTCCAGAAGAATTGCACAGTTTGGAATTCATCTGATAAAAAGTAAACTGTGCACAAAAGTCAAGACTTTTTGAGATTTTTCACCAAAATGGATTTTTAACCCTAAAATGATGTTAATGTATGATTTGAATCATCATTCATCAAGAAAAATCAAGAAAAGTTGGATAACTTGTAAAAGGGGTAACCATAAAAACTTAGAAAATTTTCTAAGTTAAAAATAAAGTGGCTAGGGTACCAACTTTGGAGGGTCATAACTCCTAAACTACAAATCCATTTTTCCCCATCCAAGGCTTGATTTGTAGATCTCATTGCCCTCTACAAAAACTTCAACTAGACCTAACTCCAATTCATTGTGGATTTTGAGCTATGGGTGAGCCAAAATGGCTGAAAACATGAAAGTACCACTTTTCCAACACTTAGAAAAAATTCTGTCCAAGACAGATTTTGTTGGAAACACCAAAACTTGTGAGGTTTTTTCACACAGTTACAAGTTGAATCAGTTCCAAAGATAAATATCAATGTTGTTGCAAATGTTGCCAAGAATCCAAGCAACTCAATAGCATGAAACCAATCCACTTGTGCCAAGAATCATGGCTGCCACAACACACCATGTCAAGGCTGCCATGAAAAATCAGTTTGGGAGTTTTGTGCCATCCATGATTTCTGAGTCAAAAAGAATGATCACTATGCCACATGCCCTTAATCTGATCATGAACCAACTGATCCAACTGATAGGACTGAGTCAAAAAGCCAAGGAATCTTCCAATTTGAAATTCATCTACTTTGGCACATTTTGCCTTGAATTCAAAGGGCATTAATGTGGAATAGTGAATTTTCAACAAAGTCACTCTACTCAGTCAAGTTCTCTGATTAAACAACAATAAAAACATCTGAAGAATGTGATTTTGGTCAAGGCATAGCCCTGCTCTTGGGAATGGCTAGTTTTCCTTGCTTGAGAAGAAATCCTCCAAGCCAATCCATGCAAATGTGATCTGATCCAGCAACCATTCACTATTCCTCCAAGACAAAAGTTGATCACCTATAAATAGAGGTTCCAATGGATCATTCAACTCACACCAAAGCCAGTTACAACACTGCTTTCTCTCATTCTTCCTTAAACCTCAAGTTTCTTGGTTTTTGAGTAACCACTATCAGGTTTTGAGTTGCAGCCTTAGGCAATCAATTCCAATTGCTCAAACACATCACATATGATGTATTTAAGGTGTCCAAACACTTAAACACTAACTGTAACACCTCAGGCTCAAAATCACCCTTCAACCAAGCCATTATGCCTCAATTATGCAGTTGGAGGTCTCCAGCTTGATCCAAAGAGTTTCAAAGTGTTCCAAAGCTTGCAACACACTCCATAACATCCATTGAAGCTGTAGGGATCATTAATTCACAACTGGAACAAAGTTTGTGCAGAGTTCCATTTCAGCTTGCATCAAGGTAAGCCTCAAAACTCCAACTCCATGATCCATGCATATTTCCTTGCATGATATTTTTGCCAATTGCTTGCCATCATATGTTGATTGTTTTCCCTCAGAAAATTTGATCATAGGACTCATAATCATGTCTGCACGATTGCTTTTGCAAAATTAGGGTTCATACGGCCACAATGATATAATTTGTTATACAGTGAAAATGAATGAAATTGGGTATTGCCATCTTCTTCCTTGTGAAAAAACGCATGAGTTTGGTGTTTGAATCATGTCAAATGGTTGAGAGATGAGTGAGATAGAGGGCTTCACGCATCAGAGCTTGAGGAAGAAGATGGCCATGGCGCCATTTTCAGAAAATCCAACTAGTTTGATATATATTTTTCACTTGCCATGTTATTAATGAATTGGCATTGCGCCCCAGTGGTTGATCAACTGGTTTGTGTGTACTAGCGAGCGAAAGGTTTGGGGTTCGAATCCCCCTCGCCCCAGACCTTTTTTTTTATCACTTTTTCCTATTTTTCATATTATTTTGTTAATGATTTGAAAAATTAATAACTCACTCAATTTTAATTATTTTTTACTGATTCTTTTTGCAAAAAATCATAAAAATGTTGAAATATTTTATTCCACAAAAAAATTAGATTTATATTATTTATTTAATATAATTAGTATTTTTGTGAATAAATTCATTTTTTATTTGTTTTTAAACATTTTAAAATGAATATGCATCTTGAAATATCAAGACCAAATGAGTTTTAATATCTCTTGTGATTTATACTTCATTTTTCAAACCTTAAACAAAAATCACAAGTGGTTTGTTCAAACCTATTTGGTATTTTTCATTGATTTTCTTTAAATATTTATTTTTTAAAGAATAAAATTAGGGTTTCTTTGATTTTCACTCAAACAAATCATTATCAAACACTCATGGGCCTCTAATAGAGTGTAAGACCCAATCCTTTTTTTTGACCAAATCATTTTTGGGCCTCAGTGTATTGTATAAGTCCCGATACCGTCAAAAAACAAACGGTGCGATCGTCGCCTTTTCAAAACAAACTTGGGCCTACCCTCGAGTAGTAAGACCCATTTCCTTTCTTAAAACTTTTTGGGCCTCATTCGTTGTATAAGTCCCTCTGTACGTTTTCAAATGAACGACGCGATCGTCGCCAGTTTAAAATCAACTGGGCCTCTCCTTGAGCTATAAGACCCATTCAAAACTTTTGGGCCTCTAATAGAGTGTAAGACCCAATCCTTTTTTTGACCAAATCATTTTGGGCCTCAGTCACTTGTATAAGTCCCTCTGTACAAATTCAAACAGTGCGCTCACTGATAAAACCCTGGGCCTCTCCTTGAGCTGTAAGCCCCAAATCTTTCTTTTTCAAAGCACTTTCTCCTTTGATTTTGAAATATACTGTTGTTTTCAATCTTTCTTTGTTGAACAACTAACCAAACAGCATGGAAGCTCTACAACCGAGTAAGTGGTTATTGCTTTCATTTACCGCTTTCATATACATATAACTGTATTGTGGGGCTGTTTCACTGTAAGTCTTCTTTCATAAACTCATATCAGTTGTGTAATAATAGTATAGATATTTCGAGTTTCCCCGGCAACTACGTCTAGAACTAGGTGACGCCGTTTCGTTTATTCGTAGAAATAGACAACTAGATCCCCAATAGGATCACCAGATACAGTCTTCTCTTTAGCTGTCCTCATTAGGAATTGTCAAGAAACTCTACTCCCAAAGATGAATGTATTCTTCGTGAATGGCATCTTTGAGTTTCTTCCAAATTCCCGAACTTTCCTGACTTGATCTATTCCTTGTGAATAGCTTACCTTGAATTTCTCGGGTTTTGGGGACCCACGGGCTTCTTAAAAGCACCGGCCTCCTCTTGGGCATCGTACAAGGACCCACAGGCTTCCTAAAAGCACCCTCGCCTCCTCTTGGGCTTAGTACAAGGACCCGTCGGCTTCTTAGAAGTATTCACAACCTCTTCTTAGGCTTCGTATAACAATCTCTTCCTCTAGGAATGATAACCTTCTCTTGGGCTTCGTACAAGGACCATCTCCATAGAACAGTCCTTTCAAAGAGTCTACTACTGTTTCTCAAAGCATAATACAAAAGATGAAACTCTAGACTTGGACAGTCAAATCTCCTTGAGTCTTAAAGACATTCTCAAGTGCACCCTTCATTAAATAGGAAGAAAACTCGTAGACTCGGACAGTCTCAATACCCTTCGGATTTCCCACTTCCTTAAAGAACAGGAATAACCCGGATCCTTGAATCAAATCCTTGAGTACAGTGTTGCTCATATAAGAACTGATTTTCTCTTTCAAAATCAGTATACTGGACCTGTAACTCAACTGAAACAGCCACTATAGCCTCCTCTTGGGCTTTGTACAATGATTCTCCCTAGCGGAGTTAAACTAGCCTCTCTCTCAGGCTTTGTACGAGACACATAAGAGACTCCCTCGTTGAGTCAATCACCCCTTTAGCCTTCATCTCGGGCTTTATATGAGATACAAAAAGGTTCTTATTGAGCCAAACAAACAACAGCCTCCATCTCGGGCTTCGTACGAGATACAAAAACTCTCTTGTTGAGTCAAATAGCGTCCATCTCGGGCTTCATACGGGATACAAAAACTCTCTTGTTGAGTCAAATAGCCTCCATCTCGGGCTTTGTACGAGATACAAAAACACTCATGTTGAATATAAAAGATCCTCTTGTAGGATCAACCCCTTTTAGCCTCTCTCTCGGGCTTTGTACGAGACACATATTAGCCCCCTCTTAGGCTTTGTATAAGAAAACCACTGGTTGATCCAATTAACCTTTTAGCATCAAAGCTGTGCCTCGTTCACAGTACACAAACATCAACAACTCCTTCCATCTAATCGCTGTAAGTGGCAAGCCTCTGGATCATCTACATCCATGCCACTGTCCCTCTTTTAGCATGAGAAATTCCTAAGGAAAGATAGCATTGCCCTACACCGAGTTAAAGTCTTCTCCTTCAGGTTAAAATCCCCTTTTAAGGAAATTATGGCATTGCCGAATTCACAAATCTCGGTTAAAGTAATTCTCCTTTATAAACAGTTGTGACATATAAACCCCTCTTTAGAGATGACACATTCTCTCTAAAGTCAACACCTTTAACTTCACATCTTGGGCTTTGAACAAGATACAAATAGACCCTTCAGCTTCATATCTTGGGCTTTGAACAAGATACAAACCATTTTTCACTTCACGTCTTGGGCTTTGAACAAGACACAAAAACACCCATTTCCTCCCATAGACTAGGAGGAACTACGAACGCTCTGATTTCCCTGTTTCGGTAAACGGGAATACGTAGGCATAAGATCGAAAGAAAAGATCTTAGTGAGCACACTAAACAAAAAAAACCCAAAATCCCATACTCCCGTATATCATAATCTGAAGCAGTATCCTAACAGAATCCCAGAGAGAAATCAGTATTGGCGAAAATACAAATAACCAATACAAAGGCCCCCCACATTGATAGCATTCGTAACCTAACAGACCGCTGTTTAAACTCAGTATGCAAGCAGGGTTAATTGGAGACATCTATTTCCCTTCCTTCATCAGCTTTAATAGGATAAAAAATGAATCGACCTGTAGTAAACTCAACCGCAGAGAGCAACCGCGCTTAAGAACCGCGTCCAAAATCGCTCACTACAGAAAAATGGCGCCCACCATGGGGCCCGTCTCTATTTTTCTTCTTCCTTTTCATCTCTTGTGTGAATACCACAGATTGGGGCTTCCGTCGGGGAACCCATTTTCTGTCAGGAACTTAGGATTCATAACTTTAAAGGTCTAGGATGTTTAGGACAAATATATATACTGCTTTTCCTAATTGCTATACATGTTTATTTTTCTGCTAATGGGAATGCGTGTGATGCCGCATGTGGAAAGATTGATTATACACTTAAGATAAGTGATGGCGACGAGTCGACCATCAACCTCAGTGGAGGGTGACCAATGCAACCCATTCTCTCACCTAGACAATGGGCCGATTGTGATGTCTGAGAAGCTGAGGAGCCAAACCCTTTTGTAGTGCAGAAACTATCGAGAATAGTTGTTACACGATACTACCCTCATTTGAGGCTGGTGATCTATTCTCGGTGAATGGCACTTACTCTAAGATTGCTCTACAACTCGCTGGCGATCCGCTTGTTGTTTTGCTTTCCTGGGAGGAGCTGATGATAATGAGTACAGGTACAAAAATCACCCTAGTATAAACCTTTGGGGATGGGTAGAGCCTTGACTTCATGACAACGACCCTCTGACCCCATGTTTTTTCTATGTTTTTGTGTGCTGCATTCATGCATTCATTTAAAAAAACATTAAAACATTCAAAAAATAATTTCTCTTCTAGTCTCTCTGTTTTTCAAATTAAACTAAGACTGAGATTGCAAATATCAGAGAAAAGGATTGCGCTAATGGATTTCGGTAGAAGGAGAACCCATAGGTATACCTTCAAGGTTCCAAAGCTAGAGGATTTGAGAAGGTTAGCAAGGATGATCACTAACCCTGAGGCTTTTAGAGCCAAGCACGGAGGTTTGCTACCACTGTTAAGAGTCCATATGATTGAGGGAATCATGGATGCGCTCATTCAGTTCTACGATCCGGTCTATCAATGTTTCACATTCCCAGATTACCAGCTCGCACCAACGCTGGAGGAGTATTCTCATCTGATTGATCTACACATTACAGATCGAGCTCCATTTTTTGGACTGGAAGAAATTCCAAAGAATCAGATCATTGCAAGAGCAATTCATTTGGACGAGTCTGAGGTCAGGACTCACATAACCACTAAGGGTGGCATCCAAGGTTTGCCAGCCCAGTTCTTGACAAAGAAAGCCCTGTATTTTGCCAGGATAGGAAACGTGTCTGCTTTTGAAAGCATCTTTGTCTTGCTCACCTACGGGTTATTTTTGTTTCCCAACATCAAAAACTTCGTCGATATCAACTCCATTAAGGTTTTTCTCATTGGAAACCCTGTGCCGACTTTGCTCGCAGATACGTATCATTCTGTACACTTGGGAAATTTGTACAGCGGAAGGGAGATCACATGCTGTGTACCTTTGATTTACAAATGGTTTATCTCCCACTTGCCCAAGTCTGTTGCTTTTTGGGATTGTAAGAGTACCTTACGTTGGTCGCAGAAGATCATGTCCCTCACCAACTCTGATATAGATTGGTGTAATAGGATCTATGATGGAATCAGAATCATTGATCATTGTGGAAGCTTCCCCAACGTACCCCTTATAGGAACTAAGGGAGGAATCAACTACCATCCAGTTCTCGTTCATCTTCAATTTGGATACCCGATGAGACACGTCCCACGGGGTGTTCATCTGGAAGGTCTTTTCTTCAAGGAAGGAGAAAACAACAGGGCACTAAAAATGGAAATAGTGCAGGCCTGGAAGCATGTTCATAAGAAAGGATGGGAGTCTCTAGGAAAACTGGACTGTGTCTCGGTGGAGCCTTATCTCCATTGGGTACAAACTAGAGCTCTCAAGCTAAAGATGCCTTATCCGCGTCACAGAATTCTTTCGCCAAGGGAATCTGTCATGTACTTCATGACTGAGACTAAAAAGCTTCAGGTTACTCTCAATAAAGTTCAAAAGGAGAGAAGGTCTTGGAAGAAAAAGTACCGCACCCTCGACGTAGAGTGCATCAAAATACAGCAATTACTAAAAGAAAAGGATGCTTTGATTGAAATTTTAGAGCAACACGCTGTAGAGAATCAAGATGACCAAAGGAATTTGCTCACTCCTTTCACCTGGCAAAGGAATGACAACCCGACAACGGCCCAAGAGCCCCGGTCAAAGAAAAGGAAGATACCAGAATCAGCACCCGATTTTTCTTCAGAGAGGACTCGGGACCCATTAGCTTAGGTTTCTGTTTCTGTACCTTGTAATCTACTGTATTTCCATTTCTGTAATCCTTTGAAATTCAATAAAAAGGGGTTTCCCCACTGTTTGATATTTGCGATCTAATTGTCGAAGTTTATTTTGATTAAACCAAAAAAAAATTAATACGATCATTGCATTCATCATTCTCACATCACGTATTCTTCTTCCCTACGAATCTCACGTTTGTGTCTCGGTTCTAGAGTCAAACTGTCTCATTCGTATAATACTCGGGCCAATCCTCAGAAAAATATGGATGATCTTGAGGAAGAAAACAGAGAGTTGAAAGAAGAGATCGACGCTCTGAGGGAGGATATAAGAAAGCTTCGTAACGACATGCAAGCCATGGCAGAAGCTCAGCTACAAAGAACTGTGATCTCAGAGATCACCTCGACGCCCATAGTGGAGAAGTATGATCCTAGGTATCAAATGCCGAAAGATCGTCCTTGGGGCATGCCTGTTAACTATATCCCGGAAGGATATGTTCCGCCGATCACTGAAGATCAGGGAATCACAACAGAAGCCGCTGGGCCTGAAGGTTACAAACTTCGGGAAAGCGAAGATGCCAGGGGCATACTGAAGACTCCTGAAGGTTACAAACTTCGGGAAACGCCAAGATTTGCTGCCGTAGTCACGGTACCACCCCCTGTGGTGTACACTGTCCCGGAAGGACAGATTCCACCGATACCTTCTGGTAAAAAGGAAACTTTGTTCGACAGAATGGATGAATTCCAGGAACAGTTCTTGGAAATGCAGAAAGAACTGCAAGCCATCCGCGGTCAGGATCTATTTGGAAAGGACGCTGCAGACCTCTGCATGGTCCCCAATGTGAAAGTCCCGCACAAGTTCCAAGGGTAACTCTTGCCCTCAGAGCCATCTGGTGATGTACGCTCGGCGGATGTCAGCTCAGATGGAGAATCAGGACCTACTGATTCACTACTTCTAGGATAGTTTAACCAGTGCTGCATTAAAATGGTACATGGGTTTAAATCGTACTACGATCAGTACATTCAGAGATCTTGGTACTGCCTTCGTCCAACAATACAAATACAATTTGGACACGGCACCTGACAGAGATCAACTCAGATCAATGTCACAAAAGGACAAGGAAACCTTTAAGGAGTATGCTCAAAGGTAGCGTGAAATTGCCGCTCAAATTTGTCCACCTCTTGAGGAAAAAGAGATGACAAAGATCTTCTTAAAAACCTTAAACTCATTTTACTATGACCGAATGGTTTCCAGTGCGCCCAGTGATTTCACCGAGATGGTGGGCATGGGTGTACGTCTTGAGGAAGCCGTCCGAGAAGGACGTTTGGTAAAAGACACTGGATCGACGAGCGGTACTAAGAAATACGGGAGTACTCTCCCTAAGAAAAAAGAGCAAGATATTGGGAATATCTCTCTCGGAAAGCAAAGGCGATGATATCAACCAGTAGCAGCTGTGACTCCTGCTATCAGCCATGCGCCTATTCCTACGTATCAACCTCAGGTTGCGCAAAGCTAACCTAATCAGCAAAGGACACAACAGCCTCTTCAGCAGGATCGTCCCCAATACAACAACAACCGTACAACACGACCACAGGATTTGATCCTATACCCGTATCGTACGCAGAGCTGTTTCCATTACTGCTAGCCAAAGGGCACATTCAGACTAAGTCCCCTCTTACAGTACCGGAAAATCCGCCTTTTTGGTTTAGGGTGGATCAAACTTGCCCTTACCACCAAGGAGGTCCAGGGCATAACATAGAGAACTGCCTTAATTTCATGTCTGACGTGCAAAAACTTGTTAGGAGCAGGGTCTTATCCTTCAAGGATACAAATCCTAATGTTCTCACGAACCCGCTGCCTCAACATGAGAAGGTTGCAGTCAATTTGATAGAGGAAGAGACTAACAATGTCTATCAAATTCACGATGTACTCTTGTTGAAGACCAATCTGGTCAAGATGCATTGTAGACAGAGTGGATATGGCCATGTGCCACCTCATAATTATCACCAGTGTGATATCTGCTCTAAAGACAACCAGGGATGTTCTGTGGTGCAAGCAGCTCTATAGGAACAGATGGATCTCTGATGGATCCAGGAGCACCGAGTTCATGGAGTTAACATGGTTTACATGAATTCCAATGTCATTCAGAACCATGATATTCATGCAATGAATGTCAATCTGGTGGCGATGCACTCAAGGCAAAGCCAGTATCATAATCTGCCGTGGCATGATTACAGTTCCTGTCTGACTTGCTCGGTAAACAAACAGGGATGCTCTTTCATACAGGAGGCTCTCCAGCATCAGATGGATCTTGGATGGATCCAGGACTACCATGATAGGAATCTCTATCAGATCAATATGGTTCAAATCTTTGACATTCGCGTGATGAATACCAACCTGGTAGAGTTACATGCTGAACAGGTCCGACTCGGATTCCTGATATCACATGACTATCAAAGTTGTAAAGTGGGTTGCGAAGACGATCAAGGTTGTACCCTTGTCCAGGAGGCACTTCAGCACTTGTTAAATCACTGGTGGATGCCAATTTATATGGATGAAGATACTCAGCAAATTAGTATCAGTAACAAGAATCCTACTCGGCGTCAGAGTCAGGATGTCCGATCAGTGGAAGCTAACCTAGTGAGGTTACATTGTATTCAAAGTGGGCGTGGCCATGTGCCACCACACAATTACGACCGTTGTAGCGTCTGTTCAGAAAGTAACCAAGGGTGTTACCTTGTGAGAGCAGCTCTCCAGGAGAAGGTGGACCGTGGAGAAATTCGTCCATACCCGGGTTCTGGACCCATCAGCTGGACGCCGAACTACCTTGCTGATCAAGTTAAGGACGTTGTTGTCATCTTTGGTCATCATAGGACCAGGGATGTTTTTTCCATCATCCCTCTACTTGACGAATCTAAAGTTACCAACCGGGAACGGATCGAGATTACTTACGATGGTCAGAAAAATCAGAAGGTTCCCATAGTCGTCTATCTGCCGGGACCAATACCGTATGAATCAACTAAGGCTATCCCTTACAAATACGGTGCAACAACCATTGAAAATGGAAAAGAAATTCCATTACCCTCCGTCGTGAACATTACAGACATCAGTCGAGTAACACGGAGTGGTAGAATCTTCAACCGAGGGGTTGGGGAACATAACAAAGAAAAAGAACTTCAGACGGAAACTCCTGATCTACCAGTCGGTCAATCCAGTAATCCCGACCTTTCAAAAAATAAAGATAAGATGCTGAAGCTCATCCAAAGGAGTGAATACAACATTGTTGATCAACTGTTACAGACTCCTTCAAAGATCTCGGTATTATCACTGTTACTCAGTTCGGAAGAGCATAGGGAGGCTCTACAGAAAGTTTTGGAGCAAGCCTTTGTGGAACAGGATGTAACAATCAGACAGTTCGATAGTATTGTCTCTAACATCACTTCTTGCAACAATTTGGGATTTAGTGATGAGGAATTACCCGAAGAGGGTCGCCGTCATAACATGGCGCTCAATATCACAGTTAACTGCCAGGACGATGCTTTAGCCAGCGTACTGGTAGACACAGGGTCAGCCCTGAATGTTATGCCGAAGTCCACTTTGATGCAATTATCATTCAAAGGCCCTCCGATGAGAATCAGCGAGGTCGTCGTCAAAGCATTCGACGGATCCAGAAAAACGATTATCGGCGAAGTTGATCTTCCCATAACTATTGGTCCTCACACTTTCCAAGTCACTTTCCAGGTTATGGACATCTGGGTAACGTACAGTTGTTTATTAGGAAGACCTTGGATACACCAGGCTGGAGCGGTTACGTCAACCCTCCACCAAAAGCTAAAGTTCGTCAAGAATGATCAACTTGTCATAGTTTGTGGGGAACAAGCCTTGCTTGTAAGCAACTTATCATCGTCTACTGGTATAGAACCCGAGGAGGTTATTGGAACGCAGTTCCAAGCACTGTCGGTGAGCAAGAACAATCAGTTCAAAGAAGGAACTTCCATTTCTTCATACAAAGATACTATCAAAGCGATCGAGAGTACCAATACAACCGGATGGGGACAGCTTGTCATTCCTATTGACAATAAAACAAAGAAGGGTCTTGGTTTTTCTGCAACCTGTACCCAGACAGCTGCCAATTACGAAAGTCTTCATCCCCTTCAAAACTTCTTCCACAGTGGAGGTTTCCTTCACCTAGTGTCTCAAGCAGTACATGCTATTAATGAGGAAGATCCCTCTGACACAGATGAAGAATGGAAGTCCTACCTTAACGAGGACGGTTATATGTCTCAGGAAGAGGTGCCTATACCATTTTGCTATCCCGCACAGAGTCCGAGATTTATACCAAGGTCAAACGTCGAAATGATATATGGAGATTGTGATCCGGAAGGATGCCGTGCTCTGCCAAATTCGTTAGAGGAAGACACTCTGATGAAAGACAACTTTGACTACAACTACTATGGCCCGATGGATGGCCTGCCAATGTGGAAGCCTTACCTAGGAGACTTGGGGCCAGAAAGTCAGCCGAGTAATGAAACTCAGCTGAGCATCATTGAACAGAATACCTGTGTCCCCACCATGTCATGGGATCAACACTCAGGTCATTCTGAAGCTACTCAACATGAAGATGAATTCGCAACATTTGCAGGACTCGAATTCATCAACTATGCTTTTCCTGAGGTCAACGTCATCGAAAGAGATGACTCCTCCAGTTCCAAAGAAGTTTGGGACACTCTGGGAGAACCAAGTGGAAAATACGACTTTATGGTCAAGTACACCGCTCCCGAAAGCTCTCGTATCAGGCTCGAAGATATCCAGCCTACTGGATGGGGAAATGTACCTGAGAGCACGAATACTATGCAAAATACAACTGAGGAATCCTCCTACGACAACTCTGCCTGGGAGACAGATTCCAACGATCCTGCTCCACCAGAAATCAGCGTCATTTCTGAAGACAAATCAAGGAAGGTGCCAGACTTTGTGATTCACCGAGGAGTTCGCCGCCAATGGGCTGCCGTCGAGGTTCTGAAGGTCGTTCATCAGTCAAAGTAATTGCCATCTTTTAACCTTTCACCCTGCCCAGGTGAAACGGATGTTTTGATAGGGCTCGCTTTCTGTAAATTTCCCTATTCGCTTAGCCCAAAGCGACAGAGTTTTGTTTTATAGGGCTGTAGTTTCAATATTCGACTTGTTCATTAATAAAATAACGTCGTTCTGTAATTTCTACATTAATTACTGTTTTCTCTTTTCGCTTTTCTCAGAAAATGGTAATCCTAAAAAACAATTCAATAATAAAAACAAGCAGTAATAACAAAATACACTGCACACACTTGCATTTTCTCTATCTCTTCTAAACACGAATCATCACGTCATGAAGATTGCTTGTTTTAAACCCCGTTGAAACATACGATCCGATGCCTTCTCCCAACTTTGAGTTCCCGGTATTTGGGGCTGAAGAAGAAGTTGACAACAAAATTCCAGAAGAGATATCCCGACTACTCAGACAAGAGGAAAGGTCCATTGAACCTCACAAAGAGCCGTTGGAAACGGTAAACTTGGGTTCAGGAAAAGAGAGAAAAGAAATCAGGATTGGGGCACTGCTCGGTCCAACTGCCAGAGAGGGGTTGATAAAGCTTCTCAAAGAATTTCCCGATGTATTCACTTGGTCCTATCAGGATATGCTAGGGTTGGATACCAGCATCGTGGAACATCACTTACCATTAAAACCGGAATGTCCGACAGTAAAACAGAGGTTGAGACGGACTCATCCGAACATGGCCATCAAAATCAAAGAGGAGGTACAGAAACAGATTGACGCAGGGTTCCTCGCCACAACAGAATATCCTCAATGGTTAGCCAACATTGTACCCGTTCCCAAAAAGGAGGGAAAGGTCAGAATGTGTGTCGATTACAAAGATCTGAACAAGGCAAGTCCAAAGGATGACTTTCCTTTACCACACATTGGCATGTTGGTAGACAGTACATCAAAGTTCAAAGTCTTCTCCTTCATGGATGGATTCTCGGGCTATAACCAGATCAAAATGGCGCCGAAAGACATGGAGAAAACTTCGTTCATCACCCCATGGGGCACCTTTTGCTACAAGGTAATGCCGTTTGGTTTGAAGAACGCCAGGGAAACCTATCAAAGGGCCATGACTACTCTGTTTCATGACATGATACACAAAGAAATCGAGGTATATGTCGATGATATGATTGCAAAATCAAAAACAGAGAATGAGCACGTTGAACATCTGTCAAAATTGTTCGAACGTTTAAGAAAATTCAAGCTCCGCTTGAATCCTAACAAGTGCACCTTCGGTGTCCGTTCAGGGAAACTACTAGGGTTCATCGTCAGCCAGAAAGGAATTAAGGTTGATCCTGACAAGGTCAAGGCCATTCAAGAAATGCCTTCTCCAAAAACTGAAAAACAAGTCAGAGGATTCCTGGGGCGTTTGAACTACATCTCCAGATTCATATTCCTTATGACCGCGACATGCGCGCCGATCTTTAAATTACTAAAAAAAAACCAGGATTACGTTTGGTCAGAAGATTGCCAAACCGCCTTCGACAGTATCAAGGAATATCTGTTGAATCCTCCGATTCTATCACCTCCAGTGGAAGGAAGATCACTGATCATTTACCTCACAGTTCTAGAGGACTCAATGGGATGTGTACTTGGCCAACAAGACGAAACTAAATAGAAAGAGTCTGCCATTTACTATTTAAGCAAGAAGTTCACCGACTACGAAACTCGGTACACGATGCTTGAGAAAACTTGTTGCGCTTTGGCTTGGGCAGACAAACGTCTATGCCAGTACATGATTCGTCACACTACTTTGTTAATCTCCGAAATGGATCCAATCAAGTATGTTTTCGAAAAACCTGCTCTTACGGGAAGGATTGCCCGTTGGCAGATGTTGTTATCAGAATATGACATAGAGTACCACGCTCAAAAAGCTGTTAAAGGAAGTATTTTAGCCGATCATTTGGCTCATCAACCGATTGACAATCAAGAATCAATCGGGTTTGACTTCCTAGACGAAGATGTCATGTATCTAAAAATGAAAGATTGCGATGAACCGTTACCCAGTGAAGGGCCAGAACCAGGTTCCCAATGGGGACTTATCTTTGATGGAGCAGTCAATCATTACGGAAATGGAATTGGGGCAATCATTGTTACCCCTCAGGGTACCCACATTCCTTTCACCGCTCGACTTACGTTCAAATGTACGAACAACGAGGCCGAATACAAAGCATGTATCATGGGTCTCGAAGAAGCGATTGATTTGAGGATCAAAAACTTGGACGTATATGGCGATTCAACCCTAGTTATCAATCAGATAAAAGGAGATTGGAACACATACCAATCAGGATTAATTCCTTATAAAGACTATGCGAGGAGGTTGTTACCATTCTTCAACAGAGTCGAGTTTCATCATATCCCTCGTGAGGAGAATCACATGGTTGATGCATTAGCCACTATCTCTTCCATGATTAGTGTAGGTCAATGGAATGACATACCTAAGATTGACATAATGTGCCTTGAAAGGCCCACTTACATCTTCACCATCGAAGCAGTCATAGACGACAAACCTTGGTATCACAATATCAAAGGCTTCCTTCAGAAACAAGAGTACCCACCTGGGGCACTAAGGAAGGATAGAAAAACCCTCAGAAGATTGGTTGGAAACTTCTTCCTGAGCGGTGACACTCTCTATAAGAGGAATTTTGACATGGTCTTGCTCCGATGCGTAGACAGACTAGAAGCAGAAATGCTGATGAAAGAAATTCATGAAGGATCCTTTGGCACTCATGCCAATGGACACACAATGGCGAGAAAAATTCTGAGAGCAGGGTACTATTGGCTGACCATGGAATCCAACTGCTACAAGTACATGAGGATGTGTCACAAATGTCAGATATACTCCGACAAAATTCATGTACCGCCATCACATCTAAAAGTTCTCTCTTCCCCATGGCCATTCTCGATATGGGGAATCGATATGATTGGCATGATTGAGCCCAAGGCTTCAAACGGACATCGGTTCATCCTAGTAGCCATTGACTACTTCACCAAGTGGGTCGAAGCAGCGTCGTACGCTAATGTAACCCGACAAGTGGTGGTCCGATTTATCAAAAACAATATCATCTGCCGTTATGGTGTTCCGAACCAGATCATTACTAATAATGGGTCTAACTTGAACAACAAGATGATGAAAGAGTTGTGTGCAGAGTTCAAGATCGAACATCATAACTCATCTCCCTACCGACCCAAGATGAACGGAGCGGTAGAAGTGGCCAATAAGAACATCAAGAAGATCGTTCAAAAGATGGTTGTAACCTACAAAGACTGGCACGAGATGCTACCCTTTGCTCTTCATGGTTATTGCACATCTGTCCGCACTTCAACAGGGGCTACCCCTTTCTCCCTAGTGTATGGCATGGAAGCAGTGCTCCCTGTAGAAGTAGAGATCCCGTCAATCCGAGTATTGATGGAAGCTAAGCTCACCGAAGCTGAATGGTGTCAAAGCTAACACGACGAACTGAATCTGATCGAGGAGAAGCGAATCACGGCACTATGCCACGGTCAACTGTATCAATAGAGAATGAATAAGGCGTTCGACAAAAAGGTCCGACCTCGCGTCTTTAGGAAAGGAGACCTCGTGCTCAAGAAGATACAATCATTTCTCACTGATTCCCGGGGCAAGTGGACTCCGAATTATGATGGCCCCTATGTGGTCACGAAAGCTTTCTTAGGCGGCGCCTTGAGACTTGCAACCATGGACGGAGAGGAATTTGCCTACCCCACGAATGTTGATGTAGTCAAGAAATACTTCGTCTAAAAAAAAAAACGTCTCGGTGGATTGAAAACCCGAAAGGGCGGTCCAGGAAAAAATTAGAGACATGAAAAAAATCATCCCGGTGGATTGGAAACATCATAGTACAATCCAGGCAAAAATTAGGGATAATGGCAAGTAACTATGTTCAACAGAGGCGAATCCCTCAGCAGCATCAGTTACATCATCTGTCAGAAAACTCCAGTCAAGGTCATCTTCGACAGAAGCTCAGGATGCCCAGAATTCAAAGTTGGTAGAAGGATAGCGGTCGTTACGTTTCAACGTAGCCCTTTTCCCTGTAAATTACCATTTTCTAACTTTGTATATACTCTTTGGAATCACGCGCTTGGCTGATTTCCATCCTATCAATTAAATTTGAGCCTTTGTGCTTTTGTTTGTAATTCTTATTTGTTTTAGCTTTACAGAACGACGTTGTTAATATGATCGACGATTCTTGAAATAAAACAAAAATGAATTTACTTGTTAAAACTTTTTCTGCTTTTAAAATAAGGTCGGCAATTTCTTTTAACTGTTGAACATCAAAGGAACATCAACCGCTTCTCTAGAAGTAAGCGAACTTCAAAGTGCAGAATCAAAGTACTCCTTCTAACCCAGTACGCCTGAATGAAGGGATCAACTGTGTCAGAGACCTTGTTTTGTCTGATACGTCACGGCAGAGTTCTTATCTCCTAAGCCCGACCAACATAGCTCCCAACAGGGACTATCTCTCCTAAGCAAGGTGGAATTACTATCTTGAACCAGCGATATTTCTATACGCCCCGCGATGGCCGAGTATCTAGCCGTGTTCATCCATCAGTCTGTATGTCACGTCAGTTTTGTCAGCATATACATACATACATCATGCATTATTGATTTGTATTCACATTTCATATTGCATCACTATCACTCTAGTCGGTCTTGTCCCCTAGTGATAGAAGTTCTCTCAATCGAGTTGTCAGTTCTTGCCTCGTCAGGAAACGCTGTGTTTGAACAACCTCGCCTCCAATTTATTTCTGGATTCAAATTGGCCCTTGACCACTTTGATAACTTGAACCTCTGAAAAACCAGAGGAACCTTCAGTCAGCATCACTCTTCGCCATTGAAGATGATATCCTTGCTTTCTCGGATTAAGGAAAATCCACAGAGAAAGCCTCGCAATTAGAGATTCGGCAGCATGCCAGTTTCGCTCTGAAAAGACCGTTGATGAAAAGGTCATCGGCACCTCAAAATTGGACCCCATCATATGGCATTTCTCCGGGAAGATCCCGAGAAAAGTATGATGTAAGATCCCAAGCGACAGCAGTCTCCCAAGAGACCTGCTTTCCCCCAGTAGAAACAAATGGCGTCTCTAACAGAGAAGTTTGTGCACCCCTACAACTCAGACGACTGGGTTCCCCAGCAACTCTGACATCAAATTTTTTCCACTCAAATGGCATCTCCCCAGGAAAATTCGGCGAGAAGTTTGAGGAAAACTGCTGCGAATAGCGTCCCTTGTCAATAAAGTTTATTGACAAAAGAAACTTAGACCAGTTCCTTGGTAGGAAACCAGGATCGAGGGTAAGTTTTAATCAGAAACTAAGACCAGTTCCTTGGTAGAAAACCAGGATCGAGGGGAAGTTGACCAAAATAAAACTAAGACCAGTTCCTTGGCTGAAGACCAGGATCGAGGGGAAGTTTTTACCTTTTCTAAGCATCATTGCTTAGCAAAAGAAGATGAATGCGTAAGCTACCCTTCATAACCACCATCAAAATTTTGGGTATTCCGATATTTAATCCTCTTGCACCCCGAATGCCCGAATACCTTCGTCATTCACACCTTCAGGTCTAAGAAGATTAAATAGGGGTATCTGTCATACCCCAAATTTTGGTCACTAAGATTTCCCATCATTGTGAAAATCATCATTACAATATGGAAGAACCATTATATTTCATCAGTCTCCCCCAAGATGGGTGAGCATCCACTGCAATCAAATTTAGGGTTTCAAGCCCTCTCTGAGATCTTAGACAAAGAATCAATCAAGGAATGACATGATCTTACAATTTTTCTAAACCTCTCAAACATCCACAATGGATCAAGAGGACTCCCACTTCAAGGATTAAGCACAAAGCTGCTCCCTTCTAGGTGGATCAAGCCTCAAGATCGCCAGTATCACCAAATTAGGGTTTTGGTCGATCAGGGCCTCCAAAGGGAAATTTTCCTTTGGGCATGAGCCAATGCTTTAAAGCACAACCTAAGATACTCCATGGAACCTCATGGACCCAATCATCAAGTCAATTTTTCCTCTGGGGATGCATACATCAAAAATCAGGAATTAGGGTTTCTTGACCTAATTCACCCCTAAGTTGACTTTTGGGGCAAATCATGAGCCAAGACCTCAAGAGAGGGTTGGAGGGTCTCTAATGAACTATATTGATCCATTTGGAACAATGGATTAATCCAAGAAGTTTGAGCAACAAGTCTCAATTTCATCTGCACCACAGTTAGGGTTTTAAGGAAAAAGTCAACTGTAACTTTGACTTTTGACCAGGACATGCTCCCAAGCCCTAGGACATGAATCAATATACCCTATGACACCCATGGAACATGTCCATCAAGTTTGATTTAGGTCAAGGACATGATTTCCAGAAGAATTGCACAGTTTGGAATTCATCTGATAAAAAGTTAACTGTGCACAAAAGTCAAGACTTTTTGAGATTTTTCACCAAAATGGATTTTTAACCCTAAAATGATGTTAATGTATGATTTGAATCATCATTCATCAAGAAAAATCAAGAAAAGTTGGATAACTTGTAAAAGGGGTAACCATAAAAACTTAGAAAATTTTCTAAGTTAAAAATAAAGTGGCTAGGGTACCAACTTTGGAGGGTCATAACTCCTAAACCACAAAGCCATTTTTCCCCATCCAAGGCTTAATTTGTAGATCTCATTTCCCTCTACAAAAACTTCAACTAGGCCTAACTCCAATTCATTGTGGATTTTGAGCTATGGGTGAGCCAAAATGGCTGAAAACATGAAAGTACCACTTTTCCAACACTTAGAAAAAATTCTGTCCAAGACAGATTTTGTTGGAAACACCAAAACTTGTGAGGTTTTTTCACACAGTTACAAGCTGAATCAGTTCCAAAGATAAACATCAATGTTATTACAAATGTTGCCAAGAATCCAAGCAACTCAATAACATGAAACCAATCCACTTGTGCCAAGAATCATGGCTGCCACAACACACCATGTCAAGGCTGCCATGAAAAATCAGTTTGGGAGTTTTGTACCATCCACGATTTCTGAGTCAAAAGGAATGATCACTATGCCACATGCCCTCAATCTGATCATGAACCAACTGATCCAACTGATAGGGCTGAGTCAAAAAGCCAAGGAATCTTCCAATTTGAAATTCATCTACTTTGGCACATTTTGCCTTGAATTCAAAGGGCATTAATGTGGAATAGTGCATTTTCAACAAAGTCACTCTACTCAGTCAAGTTCTCTGATTAAACAACAATAAAAACATCTGAAGTATGTGATTTTGGTCAAGGCATAGCCCTGCTCTTGGGAATGGCTAGTTTGCCTTGCTTGAGAAGAAATCCTCCAAGCCAATCCATGCAAATGTGATCTGATCCAGCAGCCATTCACTATTCCTCCAAGACAAAAGTTGATCACCTATAAATAGAGGTTCCAATGGATCATTCAACTCACACCAAAGCCAGTTACAGCACTATTTTCTCTCATTCTTCCTTAAACCTCAAGTTTCTTGGTTTTTGAGTAACCACTATCGGGTTTTGAGTTGCAGCCTTAGGCAATCAATTCCAATTGCTCAAACACATCACATATGATGTATTTGAGGTGTCCAAACACTTAAACACTGACTGTAATACCTCAAGCTCAAAATCACCCTTCAACCAAGCCATTATGCCTCAATTATGCAGTTGGAGGTCTCCAGCTTGATCCAAAGAGTTTCAAAGTGTTCCAAAGCTTGTAACACACTCCATAACATCCATTGAAGCTGTAGGGATCATTAATTCACAACTGGAACAAAGTTTGTGCAGAGTTCCATTTCAGCTTGCATCAAGGTAAGCCTCAAAACTCCAACTCCATGATCCATGCATATTTCCTCGCATGATATTTTTGCCAATTGCTTGCCATCATATGTTGATTGCTTTCCCTCAGAAAATTTGATCATAGGACTCATAATCATGTCTGCACGATTGCTTTTGCAAAATTAGGGTTCATACGGCCACAATGATATAATTTGTTATACACTGAAAATGAATGAAATTGGGTATTGCCATCTTCTTCCTTGTGAAAAAATGCATGAGTTTGGTGTTTGAATCATGTCAAATGGTTGAGAGATGAGTGAGATAGAGGGCTTCACGCATCAGAGCTTGAGGAAGAAGATGGCCATGGCGCCATTTTCAGAAAATCCAACTAGTTTGATATATATTTTTCACTTGCCATGTTATTAATGAATTGGCATTGCGCCCCAGTGGTTGATCAACTGGTTTGTGTGTACTAGCGAGCGAAAGGTCTGGGGTTCGAATCCCCCTCGCCCCAGACCTTTTTTGGATCACTTTTTCCTATTTTTCATATTATTTTGTTAATGATTTGAAAAATTAATAACTCACTCAATTTTAATTATTTTTTACTGATTCTTTTTGCAAAAAATCATAAAAATGTTGAAATATTTTGTTCCACAAAAAAATTAGATTTATATTATTTATTTAATATAATTAGTATTTTTGTGAATAAATTCATTTTTTATTTGTTTTTAAACATTTTAAAATGAATATGCATCTTGAAAAATCAAGACCAAGTGAGTTTTAATATCTCTTGTGATTTATACTTCATTTTTCAAACCTTAAACAAAAATCACAAGTGGTTTGTTCAAACCTATTTGGTATTTTTCATTGATTTTCTTTAAATATTTATTTCTTAAAGAATAAAATTAGGGTTTCTTTGATTTTCACTCAAACAAATCATTGTCAAACACTCATGGGCCTCTAATAGAGTGTAAGACCCAATCCTTTTTTTTTTACCATATCATTTTTAGGCCTCAGTGTATTGTATAAGTCCCGATACCGTCAAAAAACAAACGGCGCGATCGTCGCCTTTTCAAAATAAACTTGGGCCTACCCTCGAGTAGTAAGACCCATTTCCTTTCTTAAAACTTTTTGGGCCTCATTCGTTGTATAAGTCCCTCTATACGTTTTCAAATAAACGACGCGATCGTCGCCAGTTTAAAATCAACTGGGCCTCTCCTTGAGCTATAAGACCCATTCAAAACTTTTGGGCCTCTAATAGAGTGTAAGACCCAATCCTTTTTTTGACCAAATCATTTTGGGCCTCAGTCACTTGTATAAGTCCCTTTGTACAAATTCAAATAGTGCGCTCACTGATAAAACCCTGGGCCTCTCCTTGAGCTGTAAGCCCCAAATCTTTCTTTTTCAAAGCACTTTCTCCTTTGATTTTGAAATATACTGTTGTTTTCAATCTTTCTTTGTTGAACAACTAACCAAACAGCATGGAAGCTCTACAACCGAGTAAGTGGTTATTGCTTTCATTTACCGCTTTCATATACATATAACTGTATTGTGGGGCTGTTTCACTGAATGTCTTCTTTCATAAACTCATATCAGCTGTGTAATAATAGTATAGATATTTCGAGTTTCCCCGGCAACTACGTCTAGAACTAGGTGACTCCGTTTCGTTTATTCGTAGAAATAGACAACTAGAGATGAATATATTCTCCGTGAATGGCATCTTTGAGTTTCATCCAAATTCTCGAACTTTCCTGACTTGATCTATTCCTTGTGAATAGCTTACCTTGAATTTCTCGGGGTTTGGGGACTCACGGGCTTCTTAAAAGCATCGGCCTCCTCTTGGGCATCGTACAAGGACCCACATGCTTCCTAAAAGCACCCTTGCCTCCTCTTGGGCTTAGTGCAAGGACCTGTCGGCTTCTTAGAAGTATTCACAGCCTCCTCTTAGGCTTTGTATAATGATCTCTTCCTCCGGGAATGATAGCCTTCTCTTGGGCTTCGTACAAGGACCTCTTGGCTTCTTAAAAGTTTCCAGCCTCCTCTTAGGCTTCGTACAAATTGTCCCGACGACCTCTTAGAGGTATAGGAACAGAACTTAATCATCTCCATAGAACAGTCCTTTCAAAGAGTCTACTACTGTTTCTCAAAGCATAGTACAAAAGATGAAACTCTAGACTTGGACAGTCTAATCTCCTTGAGTCTCAAAGACATTCTCAAGTGCACCCTTCGTTAAATAGGAAGAAAACCCGTAGACTCGGACAGTCTCAATACCCTTCGGATTTCCCGCTTCCTTAAAGAACAGGAATAACCCGGATCCTTGAATCAAATCCTTAAGTACAGTGTTGCTCATATAAGAACTGATTTTCTCTTTCAAAATCAGTATACTGGACCTGTCACTCAACTGAAACAGCAACTATAGCCTCCTCTTGGGCTTTGTACAATGATTCTCCCCAGCGGAGTCAAACAACATTTAGCCTCTCTCTCGGGCTTTGTACGAGACACATAAGAGACTCCCTCGTTGAGTCAATCATCCTTTTAGCCTTCATCTCGGGCTTTATACGAGATACAAAAAGGTTCTTATTGAGCCAAATAAACAACAGCCTCCATCTCGGGCTTCGTACGAGATACAAAAACTCTCTTGTTGAGTCAAATAGCCTCCATCTCGGGCTTCGTACGAGATACAAAAACTCTCTTGTTGAGTCAAATAGCCTCCATCTCGGGCTTTGTACGAGATACAAAAACACTCTTGTTGAGTGTAAAAGATCCTCTTGTAGGATCAACCCCTTTTAGCCTCTCTCTCGGGCTTTGTACGAGACACATATTAGCCCCCTCTTAGGCTTTGTATAAGAAAACCACTGGTTGATCCAATTAACCTTTTAGCATCAAAGTTGTGCCTCGTTCACAGTACACAAACATCAACAACTCCTTCCATCTAATCGCTGTAAGCGGCAAGCCTCTGGATCATCTATATCCATGCCACTGTCCCTCTTTTAGCATGAGAAATTCCTAAGGAAAGATAGCATTGCTCTACACCGAGTTAAAGTCTTCTCCTTCAGGTTAAAATCCCCTTTAAAGGAAATTATGGCATTGCCGGATTCACAAATCCCGGTTAAAGTAATTCTCCTTTATAAACAGTTGTGACATATAAACCCCTCTTTAGAGATGACACATTCTCTCTAAAGTCAACACCTTTAGCTTCACATCTTGGGCTTTGAACAAGATACAAATAGACCCTTCAGCTTCATATCTTGGGCTTTGAACAAGATACAAACCACTTTTCGCTTCACGTCTTGGGCTTTGAACAAGACACCAAAAACACCCATTTCCTCCCATAGACTAGGAGGAACTACGAACGCTCTGATTTCCCTGTTTCGGTAAACGGGAATACGTAGGCATAAGATCGAAAGAAAAGATCTTAGTGAGCACACTAAACAAAAAAAACCCAAAATCCCATACTCCCGTATATCATAATCTGAAGCAGTATCCTAACAGAATCCCAGAGAGAAATCAGTATTGGCGAAAATACAAATAACCAATACAAAGGCCCCCCACATTGATAGCATTCGTAACCTAACAGACCACTGTTTAAACTCAGTATGCAAGCAGGGTTAATTGGAGACATCTATTTCCCTTCCTTCATCAGCTTTAATAGGATAAAAAATGAATCGACCTGTAGTAAACTCAACCGCAGAGAGCGACCGCGCTTAAGAACCGCGTCCAAAATCGCTCGCTACAATGTGTCATCACATGTTTGTTATTGTGAGCCTTCAATCCTGATCACTCATCATGATTAATCTTTGTTTTGTTGACTAAGTGTGGTACGTCTGATGAATCATGTGGTTAAGATTACGCCAGCGAATTAAAATGTACATGTGTCTGTCATGTGATTTCATTTGTGTTCAGAATGATTAGGTGTATGCGTGTTTACTTGATTATGGTGTGCGTGTGAATCTGGTCCATTGATCTTGTTTACTTGTGTGAAATGTTGACTTGATGTGGTGCATTGGATTGATCTGGTGGCTGATAGTGAATCAATCATGTTGATTTTGTCTAGTTTTTTGTTTGTTTGCGCTGATGGACCTTTTTTTTGTCTTGGGCTTATTAATTGCACCCCCAGTCTGAGCCCACCTTCTTTTTTCAATGTGTTTTCTTGCTGTATGCACCCCTCCCTGATTTCCTTTTCTTTTTATTTTATTTTCTTTGCATTTGTTTTGCATTTTATTTTTTAAAAATCATTTTAATGCATTCAAAAATCATAAAAAAAATCATGAAGTTTGTTTTTAGTTTTATAAAATTTTTCCAAATTTTATTTTATTATTTTATTTTATTTTTGGTGTCTTAATTAATTGATTAATTGATTTTCTTGTTGAATTGTCTCACATGTGCATACTTTGCATTGTAGATTTTATTTCTCTTCATCTATAACACATTTTCAACTTATTCTTTTTAAATTTGTTAGATGACATATTAAATTACATAAAAAAATTTTTGTTTCATTTTTAAAACTTTTTCATATTGCATTTTGGTCCCTCTCTTTTGCATATTGATGCATGTTTCTCACTTGATCTTTGCTTAATTGTTTGAATGGCTTAACTTATGAATTTTTGTGAGATCTTTTAGCATGTGATTATCCTCTGACCTAGATCATTTGAGTTTAAATTTCACAATTGTTGAATGTCATATGATACATGTTTGCTTATTTGTGCTTAAGTGACTTATGCATGATCATCTCTTGACATCTCTTTACACAAGTTGATTTGCCATGCTTAATTGATTGGTTTCCTTTGTGATTGTTTGAATGAGCTTTTGATAATGATGTTTACCCCTGGTTGAGGTCCTTTGTGCCTAAATTTTTCAATTTGTGGATCATGTTTGAATCATGTTTGAGTATGCCTAAGTGTTGGAACTTTGTCCTCTTTTTGTAGTTTGCTTTGGTGCATGTTTTGAAGTTGTTGATTGATGTTTGAACTTGTATGACTTGAGTTTGGTTTTGATATGATATTGATGCATATGCTACTGTCTCTTGAGTTCTATAATTGGTTTTCATGTTACTTGAGCATAGTTGAATGCATTTGGTTTGAATTGTATGATGAATATCATTACCTTTCCTTTTGTGAACTTCTTTGGACCTTAATGCTTCATGTTTTGATTCACTTTTGTACACATGAATTGTTGATGATAATATGATATTGGTTCTGAATTGTCTTCATTTGCATCTTGCCTTTCTCATTTCATTTTGATATGAAGTCCATGTATGCTTAATTGTGCATTTCATACAAGTATGCTTGCATTCTTTCATGTTTATCTTTGCATGCTTACTTGAATTGTTTTGCATTGACCTTTGAGACATGTTTGATGATTTGAGTTGGACATTTATGATATGATGTGCTTGCTTCCATTTATTGTATGTCATCTCTCTTCTTCTTCTTCTCTTTTCTTCTCTTTAACTCTTTCTCATCCCATGAATCTCAAGACTTGTTCAAGTCTTGGATTCTCTCCCTTTAGAGCTACCTAGTCCAACTTAATTTTTGATTAAGCTTGGAGTAGGATTAGCATTAGGTTTTAGGTAGTCTTTTCTCCTAAACCTCACTAACCATAGGACATCCATGCATGATAACATTAAGACTCTTAGTTTCCCTTTAGAACTTCCTTCGGGTTTTCTCTCTTCTCATCTCAAAATAAAAGTAAAAACACTTAATAAACGTTAACGTGTATTGCGCTTGAGCCTTCTATGTGGGAAATGGGGAACGAGGGGCTTCCTCTCATTCTTCTAGGATACCTAGTGTACGTTCTGTTGGGGATGATGCGCGAAGTATTCGTTCCTGTATTTAAGACTTTGGTTCAATGCAAGTTACAAATAACTGTAAAAGACACTTGTTGTTTAAAAAACTTCAAACCAACAATAACGTCTTTCCATCGGGAATTCTTTTCTCATCTCACTCACTCTCAGTGTACGAACGTGCTCCTACTCGTTCTCTTGCAAGATGGTAACGCACTCGGACCAGCGAGCCTGCAACACCTGAGCTAGAAAGTTAGTCGTTCCCTAAAAGACACAAACAAAGCGTCCCTAGTTAGGGGAACTACGTCGCTCTGATTCTCATGTTCCCGATGAGATATGTAGGCAGTGGGGTAGGGCCCATTCGAGCACTTATTTTATTTTCCCTACATTTGTTTCTCGTTCTCTCTCCTTTCCTTTTCCTTTTTCCTGATCCTTTCCCTTTCCAGTAGCAGCGGAGCTCCAGACAACGACACCCTTTGATCGAGACTAGAAAGCGTGGATCCCATCGGGTACGATGGACGTGAGGGGGTATTAATACCTTCCTCTCACGTAACCGACTCTCGAACCCAGTTCTCTTGGTCACAAGACCATGCTCTTTCCTTTCCCTCACGTTTATGCGGTGTTTCCTTTCCCTCTCTTGGGATAAATACACATTGCTGGCGACTCTGTTTCGGTGCACTTTCGCGTTTGTACTTGGATGAAAATCCCGGGAGCGACAACAACATCGGAAAATAAATCCGAATCCAGAAATATTGCAGAATCAATCAAAAGATAACCCCCTTCAAACAACTGAGAGCTATTGAGACAAATGTTGCAATATCATAGCATAAGAAGTCATACAAATAGGTTCAATACAATCAAAAGTGATTCCATCAACAATCCTGATGGTAATCACCGCAAAAACAAGCAACAGAATTACTACAAGTCAATTCCAAGTAAACCGGTTTCAATCTCCTCAAGAAGGTTCACCGTATCTGGATGAGTAGGTCTTTCTAGCAAACCCTTGATCAGTCTGTTTCTCTTCTCGACATCCTGATTCAGCCTAGCAATCTGCTCTTCAACATCGTTGCCTTCGTGCTTTGACTTCTTGATTCCCGCTTGCAGTTTGAGCTCTTCAATCTCTTTCTATGCTTCTTTCCACTTGGAAAAGTAACGATCTTTCCTTGCTTTCACTACCTGAAGCTCTTCTTTCAGCTCTTCATTCTTAATCTTGGCCTCCTTCCACATATCCTGATACGTGGCAAGCTTGTCTTTTGCTTTAGTCAAAAGCTTCTTGTTTTTCCTCTTAGCTTTGCCTGACGATTCAGCAGCCATACTGACCTTTTTGAAGTGTTGAGCCCTGTCAGCAAAATCCTTCTCTTTTTTCTCTAGATGCGTAGTCATGTCTTGAACTTTCCATTTCAACTCCAAGTTGTCCTGTAGAGCACTCTGTAGCTGACTACTCATGTCAGAGTTTTCCACCCTCAGGTCAGATACCAACTTACGCTACTTGTCGAATTCTTCGAATGGTACAGTGAGTCTCTCTTCCACAATCTCTGGATATAATGGGGGCGCCCGATGAAAAGGAAAATAGAACTCTTCTACCCTCTTCTTCACCCATTCAACATATGGAGCGAAAGCTTGATTATTGGGCTTACCCAAAACAGTTTTACCTATCTTTTGTCTGCTGAGCCAAGCTTGAGAAGCTTCTTGTGCAATAACCACACCATCAGTCATATGAAAATACAAAGATTCTTCCAAATCTTTCCCAACTGGAGGATCTTTTAGAGCGTATGCAAACTGCCTGATAGCCAAAGACGGGTCGTAGTTAATACCTCCTTTTCTTCCGACCAAGGGTACATTAGGATACTTGCCACAGCTATGCAAAATATCAGTCTCCACCAATCCCTTGTCCACCCAAAGAATATCTTTAGCAGCTAAGCCCATCAGACGCTTACTCCACTCTAAAGAAGTCTTTGAATCAATAAAAGCACCAGATTGGGGCAAACGTTTGGCAAACCACTTGTAAAAGAGAGATGCGCAACAACAAACCACCCCACCTCGTCTTTTCTCATTCCTGTTGTATAGGGCGTAGTGGAGATCACCTAACAAAGTCGGCACCGGATTCTGAGCTATTAATATCTGAATAGAATCCGTATCGACAAAATCAGACTCATTAGGGAATAACACAATGCCATATATACACAGAGCCAATATTGCATTGAAAGCCATCCACCTCTTTTCCTTTGCTTCTTCTTGAGCCCTCTTAACGAAGTACTCCAAGTGATAGCCTCGGGATTTTCCCTTCTTAGAAAAGTCAACCTCCACTGTAGATCTGCTCAAATAAAGAGCCTCAGCCACTGCATGGAAATCACAATTTCCTCGGGAACCACAGAAAGGAACACCTTCTTTGACAGGAATCCTCAAAATGTTGGAGTACTCCTCCAGGGTAGGAACCAACACATAATCTGGCATCACAAAGCACCTCAAGGAAGGATCATAAAACTGCATCAAGGTGTGTAGCCCATTGTATTCATATTCACTGAGACTCCGAACCAGGGATAAAATCCACCCATACTTCTCTTCAAAGGCTCCTAAAACTTCTGGACTAGCTATACTCTGCAAACTGTTCAACGGGCCAAGAGTGATCTTCGGGAACTTGTAGACGATGATGTGCTTCTTACCCCTCTTAGTGTCCATCCCTATAACTGCCCGTTGACTGGAATCAAAGACTAGATACTACCTGAAAATGCACAAACATGAATGTCAGAAAAAATGGAATGCAATACAGAGCATGGGATCAAGGTATCCACACAAACTGGCTGCACTGCGCTGACTGAACAAATCAAGGCTCTGTACCAAAACTCAGAACAATAACCACCATAGTGATAAAACCAAAAAACCAGGTAGGTTGAAGGTCACGGTTACCTGCAAACCTGCAAACACCCATCCCTCTCAGATGTGGGTACTAAGATCCTCAATATCCCGGGCTCTCAGGTCGAGAAATGATGATACGTTCACCACTTCTGGTTTGGCATCATCACCAATCGAGGAGGCCTCAACTAATTCACAAAAACGAAAGATCCTCAGCTTCAGAGGTTTGAGAAGCAATAGCACATTCAACCCGAAGGATACAATGCTATCGCCAATCAAAGAGGTCGTCCGCTGATTCACTTCAAAAGGAAATCCTATAGCAAGTTCCCAGCATTGGGTCCTCGGATCGAGAATGTGCAATGGATTTGCCACAGAACGTGGTTTGCCACTGTCACATCTCGGGAGAAGTGTCGTTACTGAGTCCTCAGGAATGGTTATCAGAGTCGACAATTCCTCCAGAGAATAACTACTGGCCTGTATCAACATATAGTAGCAGATACCTCCGGATAAAACCTCGTCTGATTGTAGGGATCGTGATCACCCGCACGTGGCCAACACCACGGGAGCGTCACGCCTGCCCACGCTAAAACCTAGGTGTATGCTCGAGCCTGGGTATTGGGCTCATCTCTCAAAACCTCCCAACCTGCCAAACAGAAAAACAGCACAGCGCAACACAGTCCAGCATAACAATGCAATGCAGTAAAATACGATAAAAACAGTAAAGCGGTAAAGCAAAAATACAGTAAACAGCAATACAGTAATATACGACAAAGCAAAGCACCAAAAGAGTACACCCAATGAAAAAAACAGACAAGCGCTAGGATTGACTCGCTAAAGGGGATGGACCAGCAAGAGGTCAACTCTCCCCAGCAGAGTTACCAGTTGGCGCTCCCGGGATTTTCATCCAAGTACAAACGTGAAAGTGGCACCAAAACAGAGTCGCCAACAATGCGTATTTATCCCAAGAGAGGGAAAGGAAACACCGCATAAACCTGAGGGAAAGGAAAGAGCATGGTCTTGCAACCAAGAGAACTGGGTTCGGGAGTCGGTTACGCGAAGGGAAGGTATTAGCACCCCCCGCGTCCATCGTACCCGATGGGATCCACGCTTGCTTGTCTCGATCAAAGGGTGTCGTCAACTAGAGCTCCACTGCTACTGGAAAGGAAAAGGAACGAGAATGGAAAAGAACGAAGAAACAAATGTAGGGAAAATAAAAGAAGTGCTCGAATGGGCCCTACCCCACTGCCTACGTATCTCATCGGGAACATGAGAATCAGAGCGACGTAGTTCCCCTCACTAGGGATGGATTGTTTGTGTTTTTTAGGGAACGACTAACGTTCTAGCTCAGGTGTTGCAGGCTCGCTAGACCGAGTGCGTTACCATCTTGTAGGAGAACGAGTAGGAGCACGTTCGTACGTTGGTAGTGAGTGAGATGGGAAAAGAATTCCCGAAGGAAAGATGTTATTGTTGGTTTGAAGTTTTTTAAGCAAGAAGTGTTTTCTACAGTTATTTGTAACTTGCATTGAACTAAAGTCTTAAATACATGAACGAATACTTCGCGCATCGTCCCCAACAGGACGTACACTAGGTATCCTAGAAGAATGAGAGGAAGCCCATCGTTCCCCATTTCCCACATAGAAGGCTCGAGCGTAATACACGTTAATCTTTATTATGTGTTTTTTACTTTTATTTTGAGATGAGAAGAGAGAAAACCCGAAGGAAACTCTAAAGGGAAACTAAGAGTCCTAATGTTATCATGCGTGGATGACCTATGGTTAGTGAGGCTTAGGAAGGATAACCTAAAACCTAATGCTAATCCTACTCCAAGCTTAATCAAATATTAAGTTGGACTAGGTAGCTCTAAAGGGAAAGAATCCAAGACTTAAACAAGTCTTGAGATTCATGGGATGAGAAAGAGTGAAAGAGAAGAAAAGAGAAGAAGAAGAAGGAAGATGAGATACAATAAATGGCAGCAAGCACATCATATCATAAATGTCCAACTCAAATCATCAAACATGTTTCAAAGATCAATGCAAAACAATTCAAGTAAGCATGCAAAGATAAACATGAAAGAATGCAAGCATACTTGTATGAAATGCAAAGCATACATGGACTTCATAACAAAATGAAATGAGAAAGATAAGATGAAGATGAGTACAAGTCAGAACCAAGATCATATTATCATCAAAAATTCTTATGCAAAAGGAAATCATATCATGAAGCATTAAGATCCAAAGAAGTTCACAAAAGGAAAGGTAATGATATTCATCATACAATTCAAACCAAATGCATTCAACTTGTCTCAAGTAATATGAAAACCAAATAAGGAACTCAAGGGGCAGTAGCATATGCATCAATATCATATCAAAACCAAACTCAAGTCATACAAGTCCAAACATCAATCAACATCTTCAAAACATGCACCAAAGTAAGCTACAAAAAGAGGACAAAGTTCCAACACTTAAGCATACTCAAACATGACTCAAACATGATCCACAAATTGCAAAATTTAGTCTCAAAGGACCTCAACTAGGGGTAAACATCATATCAAAAGCTCATTCAAATAATCACAAAGGAACCCAATCAATTAAGCATGGCAAATCAACTTGTGTAAAGAAATGTCAAGAGATGATCATGCATAAGTCACTTAAGCACAAATAAGCAAACATGTATCATATGACATTCAACAATTATGAAATTAAAATTCCAATGATCTAGGTCAGAATACAATCACATGTCAAAAGATCTCACAAAAATTCACAAGTTAAGCAACTCAAACAATTAAGCAAGGATCAAGTAAGCACCATGATTCAATATGCAAAAGAGAGGGACCAAAATGCAATATGAAAAAGTTTTTAAAATATGACAAAAAATTTTTTATGCACTTCAATATGTCATCTAACAAATGCAAAAAGAATGAGTTGAAAATGTGTTTTAGATGAAGAGAAATAAAATCAGCAAGTTGAAGGTGTGCATATATGAAACAAATCAAAAAGAAATGAACCAAACAATTAATTCAGATGCCAAAAATAAAATAAAATAAAAAAATAAAATTTGGAAAAAATTTATAAAACCCTAAACATGCTTCATGATTTTTTTTATAATTTTTAGATGCATAAAAATGATTTTAAAAATTAAAATGCAAATACAACAATTAATGAAAATAAAATGAAAGAAATAAATAAGGAGGGTGCATACAGCAACAAAAACACGTTGAAAATGTAAAAAGGCCCAAAGGAGGGGTGCAATTATCAAGCCCAAATAAAAAAAAGTCCACCAGCGAAGTCAAACATGGAGCACATGGAATTCAGTCAACATCAGATTTAATCATGGCCATACAAGCAATCCAACGCACACCAACAGTCAATGAAATCATCAGGTAATCATGATAAGTGGTCAGATCAGCATACATACCATAATTAACATACACACGCACACACACAATTACCCAAACACAATATAAACTCACGTGAGCAGCACATGCACATTTTAATTCGTTGTCACAATATTAACCACATGATCTATCCTACGCATCAGATTAGTCAGACATGTCAACAAGTAAGCAAGATGTGAGGCTGTGATTGAGTGTACACAATAATAACCATAGGAAGCCACACATGCAATCCTTGAAATAAAAATCAGAAAATAAGAAACGTGGCAACACGAGGGCCCTTGGATCATAACAATGAACGGTTGAGACTTCATCTTCTCCACTTGAACCCTCCACCGACCGGAACACAAACTAGACGCTGGCGCCCTAGCTCCGGTCGTCTCCTCCAGTGAGCACCATCATAAAAAACTCCAGAAATGTCACATGAATATACCAAATTGACCAGAAAATCATGAGGATCAAAAATATCATGCTCATTTCAACAAACAATCAACATACAAACCAAATAGAGCAAAATAAAGTTTGGATCCAAAACTTAAATCACCAAATACTCTCATAATACACGTCCAAACTCAAAATAAAATAGATCATCATGCTCAGCACACATCACAGATCATTATGCACACTTAAAATTCAAGTTCTATGAGTATGAAATCAACACCAAGCTGAACCTTGAAGAGCTCAAAATACCACAAGAACGCCTTCCAAAAGCTGCAGATCAAGTCCTTGGAACCTCTAATTGGAAAATAAATGCAACTAGAGCTTGGAATCGTGCTAGATCTTGTGGTTTGAACTTGGATCCTCTTGAACTGAACTTGATGAAAACCTCAGTATGAGCTCCAATCAGTGGTTGATTCTTGCTCTATTATCTTCACTGATCAAGAATATGAAAGAATTTCTCAAGAAAACCTTGTGGAGAGAGAGAATAAAAAAGGAGAAAGTGAGGAGTGAAAAATGGATTCTGAGCCAAAATGAATGCATGACCTAGTTTTGGAGGCATGAGTTAGCTTATATACTCTCCATTAGTTCCCTGATTATGATTAGCAAGTGATTAATCCTTTGATTAGTGAGATTGGAGTGATTTTACAATTTTGCACTTTTTGTTTAAGCCACTAATCCACACGTGCATTCCCTTGCCTCTCATGATAAACCACTCAGACTTTTTATGCTGATCACAAATGAAATGGAATTGGGCCTTGAAATGTCTTGGTTGGCGAGTTTTGAATCAATTTGCATAATTGTACTTTGTGAAAATAATGAGAAATATGACATGAAATAACTTGATTCAAAAGCCAAACTTGTGCCAAATGAAGTGTACTTTGATGTTGTAATGAGACATGAACCAATAAAACCAATTACAAGTTCATTTGTGCCAAAATGCAAAAGGTGGAAAAAAATGATATATGGAAAACCTCAAAATGCACCTTGCATTGTTTTGACCATAACTAGAGTTCCACAAATGATATGGAGATGTTCTAGTACTTTTTAGAAATGGGAGAGAAAGATCTTCAACTTTAATGTTGGAGGAAAATTCATTTGAAACTTATTTGATGATGAAAATTCAAGTTGAATATGGTGGAAAAACTGCCAAAAATGGAAAGTTCTCATTATAGGTCATTTTCCAAATTTAGTAACTTTTGCACAAACTCTTGATTCTTGATGAATGATGTGAAACTTGACCCTTGAAGACCATATGAGGATGTGAGACCTTGAAAACCATGAAAAGAACCTCAAAATTCCACAGTTGACTTTCTCCTTTACAGTTGACTTTTCTTGGTTCACAAGCAACTGATCCACTGAACATTCTTCACCATGAATTAATAACCAAGATTCCATCCATGAACACTTAAGAACATAAGGAATACCATGAGATCAAGTCTTGCCCAAGAAATCAGAGATAAACTGATTTTAGGTCAAACCCTAATTTTGGCACCCTCTGGTTAGGAGGAAATAACACATCCTCCAAATCCAAATTCCTCTGAATATGATGTGTATCCTCTCAAACAATGATGAGATATGCCCTTTGGAGATGATAAAAACTCAAAGAGCTTGCCCATTTGAGGGTCAGATCCCAACTTTGGACTACCTTGTGTAGAAAATTATGCATTGTCCAATCTTCTTGGTGAATTCCCTTCTTTCAATGACTTGTGAGATCAAATGGAGATGATACATGATGTAAAAGATCCTTGAGGCTTATGAGAAACACTTGGTCTTCTTCTTTAGCTTGGGATGATCAACACCTTAGAGGATCACCTGATCATATGCCCTTATGCAAGATGCCATGCTAAATGCTTGATGTTTTATTTTTCTATGCTTGAATGCAATGCAATGCAATGAAAGCTAATGCTAAAAGATATGAAGAAATGAGAGGGCAAATTTTAGGGTATTACACAAGGTTTTCCATCTGATACACCTTCAATTGCAAACACAAATGCTGGTCGATCTAGACGCATGATTCTGATCGAAGGAGTTTGATTCCAAAGATTCACCTGATACATCGAAGACAACGTTGCCAACGCATCGGCCATCTGATTCTCCAACCAGGGTATATGATGGAAATTAATTCTGTCAAAGAAAGGTAACAACCTTCTGGCATAGTTGTTATAAGGCACCAAGTTCGCTTGACGAGTTTGATTCTGTCGATCTAGACGCATGATTCTGATCGAAGGAGTTTGATTCCAAAGATTCACCTGATACATCGAAGACAACGTTGCCAACGCATCGGCCATCTGATTCTCCAACCAGGGTATATGATGGAAATTAATTCTGTCAAAGAAAGGTAACAACCTTCTGGCATAGTTGTTATAAGGCATAGTTGTTATAAGGCACCAAGTTCGCTTGACGAGTTTCCCATTCTCCTGTGATCTGATTAACTACCAACGCGGAATCACCATAAACATCGAGGTTCTTGATTCTCAAATCAATCGCTTCTTCTAACCCCATAATGCATGCTTCATACTCCGCCTCATTGTTGGTACATATGAACGCCAATCGGGCAGTGAAAGGTATATGAGAACCTTTTGGAGTTGTAATGACTGCCCCGATTCCGTTACCGTATGAATTAACAGCCCCATCAAAGACCAACTTCCATTGGGATCCAATTTCAGGTCCTTCACCAGGTAGAGGCTCTTCACAGTCTTTCATCTTCAGATACATAATGTGCTCATCAGGAAATTCAAACTTCATCGGTTGTAATCCTCAATTGGTTGTTCAGCGAGATATTCTGACAAAACACTTCCCTTGATGGCCTTTTGGGAAACATATTGAATATCGTATTCCGTCAGAACCATCTGCCACCGGGCTATTCTTCCAGAAAGCGCCTGCTTTTCAAACAGATACTTGATTAGATCCATCTTCGAAATCAAGAGGGTTGTGTGATTTAACATATACTGCCTCAAACGCTTAGCTGCCCAAGCGAGTGCACAACATGTTTTCTCCAACATCAAGTACCTTGACTCATAATCAGTAAATTTCTTACTCAGGTAGTAGATGGCATGCTCTTTTCTACCTGACTCGTCGTGTTGACCGAGCACACACCCCATTGAGTTCTCGAGAACCGTAAGATACATAATTAATGGCCTTCCTGGCACTGGCGGCATAAGGACCGGAGGTTCCTGCAAATATTCTTTTATTTGTTTGAACGCCTTTTGACAATTCTCGTTCCACCTGACCTCTTGATCTTTTCTTAGTAACTTGAATATCGGTTCACACGTGGATTTTCCCTTGCATCTCAAGACTTGTTTAAGTCTTGGATTCACTCCCTTAGAGCTACCTAGTCCAACTTAATTTTTGATTAAGCTTGGAGTAGGATTAGCATTAGGCTTCCCTTTGCATGCTAACTTAGGTAGAAGTTCCCCTTTCAACCTCAACTATAGGGCCACATTTGCATGATAACATTAGGAACAATTTAGTTTCCCTTTAGTGGTTTCTTTTGAGTCTTCTCTTCTCATCTCATAACACTTCTAAAACACTTAATAAATATAATGGCTATTGCGCTCGAGCCTTAAGTGTAGGAAGTGAAGAACGAGGGGTCTCATCTCCTCTTCTAGAGTGTTTAGCATACGTCCCATTTGGGGGCGACCATGCGATTCACTCGTTCCCGCATGGTAGACTTTGGTGCAATGTGAGTTACGAGCTAACTTCAATCAACTTCAGTCTAAAAAATACAAAAACAAACCCAAATATTTTTATCCTTCGGGATCGTTAATTTCAAATCATTTTCAGAAAAAGGGCACGTTACTTCCATCTCGTCGCAAACAGGCATCGACCCTAACGGTCGGATGTGAATCTAACGTTGCTCATAAAAAACACTAATCGGCCTCGTTAGGTCGAACTACGACTGCTTTGATTTCCTCTTTCTCGTCCGATTGAGGATACGTAGGCATAAGGCGGCGATGTCTTGGCAAGCAACCTTTCCCCTTAGTTCGTGTCCGAACTATGTTGACTCTGACTTTCCCATTGCACGAGGGAGTGCGTAGGCGTAGGACGAACGATGTCCTATCGAGTCACTTTTTTTTCTTTCTTTTCTTCGTCGTTTCTTCGTTCTTTTCCGTTCCCGTTTCTTCTCCTTTCCAGCAACAGTGGATCTCCGGATGACGACACCCTTTGATCGAGACAGCAAGCGTGGATCCCATCGAGTACGATGGACGCGTGGGATGCTAACACCTTCCCTTCGCGTAACCGACTCCCTTACCCATTTCTCTTGGTCGTGAGACCATGTTCTTTCCTATTCCCTTCAAGTTTACGCAGTGTTTCCTTTCCCTCTCTTGGGATAAATACGCATTACCGGCGACTCTGTTTTCCGTGCCACTTTCGCGTTTGTACCATGGATGCAAATCCTCGGGAGCGACACTTACACTCTATTAGAGGCCCAAAAGTGTTTGTAAAGAAGAAGGAATGAGGCTTACAACTCAGAGAGTGGCCCAAGGTTTTTATTTGAAAAGCGACGATCGCGTCGTGGTTTTGAAAACCACAGTGGACTTATACAATGAATGAGACCCAAAATTTTTATGTACAACAAGGAATAGGTCTTACACTCTACAAAGAGGCCAAAAGTGTTTTGAAAAATTAAAATCAAAGGGAAAACACTAATTTTAATTAAAAAACATTTTTCAAAGAAAATTAAATAAAAAAGATATAAAATATAAAATATCTATAAAATCAAGTTGTGAACTTTGAAAAATGTTTTGAAAAATCATGTTTTATTTATATGAAAGCTTGAAATTCATTTGAATTTGAAAAATCAAGAGAAAAATTTCATTAAAAATGTTTAAATACAATTAAAATGAAATTCTTTACAAAAATTCAAATATATTAAATAACAATATAATTTTGATTTTTTTGTAGAATACAAATATTTTAACATTTTTGAGAATTTTCAAAAAAAGAACTAATAAAAAATGATTAAAAAGCAAAGAGAAATTAATTTTTTAAATCAATTAAGAAAATAAAAAAAATTCAAATATTTAAATATTCAAAAAATGGCGCCAAGGCCATCTTCTTCTTCCTCGCGCGAACCTCCATGGCCAGATTTGCAAAACCTCTCATATCTTCCTGATTACTCAATGGTTTTGACTTTTGTAAACATAAAAGTTGTTCGTTTTTGAATAAGGATTCCAATAGTACCAATTAATTGCATTTATTTTAAGTGTGGAGTGAGAAATCAAGTGATGAACACATGAACCCTAATTTCTACTAGAACACTATGAAATTCTATACACGATAGCTACAAAGAAATTGATTGAGGGGAAACACTCTACATAAGTGCAGAAACATGTTTGTAACTTGAAAACACATTTATGATGCATGGATCATAGAGTTTGAGAGTGTCAGGCTTACTTGTGCAAGAGGAATTCAAATTCTAATGTAGAGGTGTTACAGATGTTGTGTGATGATCTGGACAACTTAAATGGGCCTTATGTAAGGTGTTTGAAAGCTTGGAATGTATGGAAAACACCTAGACCTTGTTGTGGTACCTCAATTGCAAATAGGCCTAAGTTGGATTTTGAGCTTTGTGATTCTGAGGTTACAGATGATGGAGAAGTGTTTGGATAGTTTCTATAGGATGTATGTGTTGTGTTAGGATCATTGGTTATGGTGGAATCCTTCTCTATTTGAAAATTCACATGTTACTTGCCAAAGAAGGAAGTTCCGGTTTTGAAGAGTGATTTGGAGGAAAACACGAGTTCTGATGTTTTGGGGTCGTTTGATCAGTCACACATGACCTCTATTTATAGTAGAGGAAGTTTTTTTTTGAAGGAGTAATGAATGGAGGCTGGATCACCCTATTATCCATTGAGTTTTGTCATGTAGCCAAAGTCTCCTCTAGCCATTGACTTGAGATCAGCTTTGCAGGTTTAGGTCTTCTGAACTTTGGATATGTCTTGACTCATTTGAATAACAATGCCTCTGTTCATGCCACCTCTATGCACCCATTGAATGCCTCATGATAAAATTGAAAGTTTTGGAAATGAATCTTGAATGCCACATGCCTAAGAGATAGGATTTTTGACTTGGTGGTCTTATGCTCAGATTCCTCATAATTCATGTTGATATTGGACAGAAATACAATGATGCAAGTGTCCAAAATTGGCTCAAGAAATCGTGGGATACAAGTCATGTACCAATGCTGTTGTGTAGGTGTCATACCCCAAATTTTGACCACCAATATTTCCCATCATTGTGAGGATCATTACCACAATATGAATGTCCCTTCACGCCTCATCAATCTCCTCAAAGATGGTTGAGCATTCACCACAATAAAGAATTAGGGTTTCAAGCCCTCTTAGAGCACTTAGACAAAGGATCAATCAAGAAATGACATGATCTTAAACTTGTCTAACCTCTCAAACACCCATAAAGGATTAAGAGGACTCCCACATCAAGAATCAAGCACAGGGTTGCAACATTCCAAGTGGATCAAGCCTCAAGATTGTCAGTATCACTAAATTAGGGTTTTTATCGACTGAGGCCTCCAGAAGGAAATTTTCCTCTGGGCATGAGCCAATGCTTCAAACAATAACCCAAGATACTCTAAGGGACCTCATGGACTCAATCATCAAGTTAATTTAACCTCAGGGGATGCATTTACCAAAAATCAGGAGTTATGGTTTCTTGACGTAATTCACCTCTAAGTTGACTTCTGGGGCAAAACATGAGCCAGGACCTCAAGACATGATTTGATTGTCTCCAATACACTACATTGATCCATTTGCAACAATGGATTGATCCAAGAAGCTTGATTCACCAGTTTCAATTTCATCTGAACCACAATTAGGGTTTTGAAGAAAAAGTCAATTCTATCTTTGACTTTTGACCAGGACATGCTCCCAAACCTTGAGACATGATTCAATACACCCTATAACACCTATGGAATCCATCCATTAGGTTTGATTTAGGTCAAGGACTTAATTTCACAAAGGATCGCACAGTTTGGATTTCATCAGATAAAAAGTCAACTGTACAAAAATCCAAAGTTTGACTTTTTGAATTTTTGGTCAACCAAGGTTCTTTAACCCTAAAACAATGTTAATATGTGATTTGAATCACCATTCATCAAGAAAAACCAAAGAAAATGAGTTAACTTATAAAAGGGGTAGGTAACCATAAAAAACTTAGAATTTTTCTAAGTTATGGAACAAAGTGGCTAGGGTACCAACTTCCAAGGACCATAACTTGAGATCCAAGAAACCATTTTGCATGGTCCAAAACTGGATTTGTAGCTCTCATTACACACTTTAAAAGTGTCAACTACATCTCATTCCAATTCCTCATGGATTTTAAATTATGGAGGGATCAAAATGGCTAAAAACATGAAAATGACACATTTCCAACACTCAGTGAAATTTTCACTAAGTCTGAATCTGCCTTATTTTATCCAAAATGTAGAGGCATTTTTCAATGTAATTCATGTTGGATCAAAACCAAAGTTGGACATCATGTTGAAATAGGATATATCAACTTTCCAAAATGACCAAGAACTCCATTAAACTCCACCTGAGCTAGGGGTTATGACAGCTGCAACATGCCTTGCTGCAAACTGTCTTGGCAAGGCAGATTTGCGCATTAGGGTTCAAATTGATCAAATTGTGAAAAAATAAAAATGGTTATCCATCTGCACACCTCAAGGGGATACAAGCAAAGAACAAACACTGATCCATAAGCCTCCCAAGTCTAAGATTCCACAAGTAGCCATGCCAAACCTAAAAAGCTAAAGATGCCTCAAGACTCCAATTTTGTTTTGAGACATTTAATGGATGCATAGAGCTAGCATGTATCAGTCCATGATCAGCCAAATGAGTCAAGATAAGCTCATCCAATAGAGAACCATAGGCATGTGCTTTAATCTCAAGTCAATGGCTAAAGGAGACTTGAGATTCCATTTGATCACAATTGGCCATAAACCTGTACTAGTTGCCATTCACTATTTCTTGCAAAACAAACTTGATCCACTATAAATAGGCCTCATTTGTGATCAGTTTGAGTACACCAAAGCACCCAAACTGATGCTTTCCTTAAAATCTCCATTTCACTCCAGTTTTTGCCTTCTAACTCAAGTCACTATCGGGTTTTGAGTTTGAGAGAAATTCCAACCAATCCAATCACCCACACACCTCACAAACATCATATGTGAGTGATCCATAACACAAAATCACATCTGGAACATCAGATTCTCAAAATCACCAGCCAATTGCTCAAGTTCTTGACAGATTTGCAGTTGGGGTACCATCTCAAGTTCCAGATCATTTCCATTCATTCCAAGCATTCAAACACAATCTTTGGCACCTAGGGAAGCTATCCAGATAATTGGAACCTAGATGTAACACCTCTAACTCAGAACTCGATCACCAGCTGCAAGAGGTAAGCATGAACTCTTCAAACTCCATGATGCATGCATATTTTACTGCACAATAATTTTACCATATGTTCCTAATCATGTATGGAGTGATAACCCTTAATCAATTGCCATGAATTAGTTGTGTATGGAATTTCATGGTGTTCATGCTGAAATTAGGGTTCTTGAGAGTTTCTTCTGATTTCTCACTCAATACTCAAAATAAATGCAATTAATCTATATGGTTGTGATCCTTGTTCAAAAACGAGAAAGATTGGTACTTGAATCGTGCAAAACCATTGAGAAATCAGGGAGAAAAGTTAGAAAACGCAAATCTGGAAAAACAGAGGGCGTGGGCAAGAACTTGGTGTTCTTGGCGCCCTTTTTCAAATTTTGAATATTTGAATATTTTGTTATTTTTGTTAATTGATTCAAAAATTAATTTCTCTCTGAATATTTATGTTTTCGAATTGATTCTTTTTCTCAAAATTGACTAAAATGTTTAAATATTTTATTTTACAAAAAAGTCCAATTTATATTATTTATTTAATATAGTTAGAATTTTTGTAATTAATTTCATTTTTGTTGTTTTTAACATTTTTAAATGAAATTCCCACTTTGATCTTTCAAAACCAATTGAATTTCAAACTCTCATGCAATTAAACATGACTTTTCAAAATATTTTTCAAGGTGTACAACTTATTTTTTAATATATTTGGTATTTTAAATCATTTTTTTCATTTCATTTCCTTTGAAAAATAACATTTTTATTTAAAATTAGGGTTTCCTTTTGATTTTAAATTTTAAAACACTTTTGGGCCTCTAATAGAGTGTAAGACCCATCCCTTATCATATGAAAACCTCTGTGGGCCTCAGTCATTTGTATAAGTCCATATACGATTCTCAAAATAACGGTGCGATCACTGTCATTCACATGGGCCTCTCCCTGAGTTGTAAGCTCCATTCTCTTTTCTTTTTAAAAACTCTAGGCCTCTAATAGAGTATAAGACCTAATCCCCTTGTAACTAAAACCATTTTTGGGCCTCAGGTATTGTATAAGTCCCTCTGCGTTAAAAGAATCTCGGCGCGATCACCATTTCAAAACAAATCATATGGGCCTCTCCTTGAGTTGTAAGACTCAACCCTTTTGTAAATAAACCTCTGTGGGCCTAAGTCATTGTATAAGTCCCTCTGTGATTTCCAAAACAACGGTGCGATCACTGTTAAACCTTGGGCCTCTCCTTGAGTATAAGCCCCAATAATCTTTTCAAAACAACTTCCCTTTTGATTTAGGTTCAAATATATATATATATATATATATATATATATATATGTGTGTGTGTGTGTGTGTGTGTGTGTGTGTGTGTGTGTGTGTGTTATCAAAACTTTCTTTAATTTCTTTGAACAACTAACAATACAGCATGGAAGCTTGCTCACCTGTAAGTTTTAAACAGCTTTCATTTACTCGCTTTCATATATATATATATATATATATATATATATATATATATATATATATATATATATATATATATAACTGTATTGTGGGAAGCTGCACACTGTAAGTCTTCTTTCATATCCTTTTAAATACTTGTCATATATCAACTGTATATACTAGTATAGTTATTTAGAGTTTTCCCCGGCAACTAGGTCTAGAACTAGGTAAAGCCATGTTGGTCACTCTTAAATACAATCAAAACTAGATCCCCATAGGATTTCCAGATACAGTCTTGCCTTATCTTGGGCTTAAACAATATGGAACAAAGAGAAAGGCAGTATTCTTCGTGAACCTTTTCTCAGGCTGTCAGCCCTAGATATTGTCAAAGAAACTCTACTCCCCAGTGTTGATCTATTCTCGGTGAATAGTATCTCTTGAGTTTCTTCAAACCTCAGAATTTTCATTAAATAATCTATTCTCGGTGAATAGCATTTCTTGAACTTTTCTTGGTTTGGGACCTACAGGTTTCCTAAAAGCATCCCCGCCTCTGGTTGGGCTTTGTACAAGGACCCTCCGGCTTCTTAGAAATTCTCATGCCTTCTCTTGGGCTTAATACAAGGACCCTGAAGACCTCTTAAAGGTATAATATAGAACTTAGTCATCCTTAGCTAGAGCATTCTTTCCAGTGTCAAACCTCTGACCAATTTAGGGTTGATTCTCATCCCTTAATACATCCGCCTCCTCTTGGGCATCATACAAAAGATAAAACTCTTCCAACACCAGTAGACTTGGACACTCTAACCCCCTTGAGTCTCAAAGACATTCTCAAGTTCCCCAAAACATAGGAGAAACCCCGGTCACTCTGGATCAATCTCCAAAAGAGTCTAAAACCCAGTCTCTCTCCTAAAAACCCCAAACCAGGATCAATTTATCATCAACATAACACTATCCCAAATCAGAACCTCAAGGCATCTGATTTTGATGGATGAAAGAATGAAGGAATTCCAGGAGCAATTCATGGAGATGTAGAAGGAACTTCATGCCCTTCGCGGTCAGGATCTATTTGGAAAGGACGCAGTAGACCTTTTTTTGGTCCCCAATGTGAAAGTTCCGCACAAATTCAAGGTGCCCGAATTTAAAAAATACAACGGTAACTCTTGCCCTCAGAGTCATTTGGTAATGTATGCTCGGAGGATGTCAACTCAGACAGAGAATCAACAGCTACTGATCCACTATTTCCAAGATAGTTTAACCGGTGTCGCACTCAAATGGTACATGGGATTAAACCGCACTAAGATCGTCACCTTCAGAGATCTTGGCGCTGCCTTTGTTCAACAATATAAGTATAATCTAGACATGGCACCGGACAGAGATAAACTCAGAGTCGTGTCGCAGAAGGATAAGGAAACCTTCAAGGAATATGCTCAGAGATGGTGTGAGATTACCGCCCAGATTTGTCCACCTCTTGAGGAAAAAGAGATGACAAATGGTCGCCAGTGCACCCAATGACTTCACTGAGATGGTAGGCATGGGAGTTTGTCTTGAAGAAGCAGTCCGAGAAGGACGTTTAGTTAAAGATGTTGGACCATCAAGCAGCACCAAAAGATACGGTAGTGCTCTCCCTAAGAAAAAAGAGCAAGATATTGGCAATATCTCTTTCGAAAAGCAACGACGAATTACCAACCAGTAGTAGCTATAACTCCTGCTATTAACCCTGCGCCTGTTCCTAAGTCTCAAACTCAGGTTGCTCAGAGCCAACCGAATCAACAACCATATCAGCAAAGGACACAATAGCCTCTTCAGCAGGCTCGTCCTCAGTACAACACCAACCGTACAACACGACCACCAGGGTTCGACCCTATAACAATGTTGTACGCATAACTGTTTCCATTACTACTGGTTAAGGGGTATGTCCAAACTATGTCTCCTCTTACAATACCGGAAAATCAGACTTGCCCTTAACATCAAGGAGGACCTGGGTATAACATAGAAAACTGTCTCAGCTTCAAATCCGATGTACAAAAGCTTGTCAGGAGTGGGGTGTCATACCCCAAATTTTGACCACCAAGATTTCCCATCATTGTGTAAATCATCATCACAATATGGACGAACCATCATGCCTCATCAGTCTCCCCAAAGGTGGGTGAGCATTCACCACAAACAAGAATTAGGGTTTTGAGCCCTATCAGAGCACTTAGACAAAGGATCAATCAAGGAATGACATGATCTTCAACTTGTCTGAACTCTCTAACACCTATAAAGGATCAAGAGGACTCCCACATTAAGAACCAAGCACAAAGTTGCTACATTCCAAGTGGATTAAGCCTCAAGATCGCCAGTGTCACCAAATTAGGGTTTTGGTCGACCAGGGCCTCTAGATGGGAATTTTCATCTGGGCATGAGCCAATGCTTCAAAACATAACCTATGATACTACAAGTGACCTCATGTACCCAATCATCAAGTCAATTTAACCTCAGGGGATGCATTCACCAAAAATCAGGAATTAGGGTTTCTTGACCCAATTCACCCCTAAGTTGACTTTTGGGACAAAACAAGAGCCAAGGCCTCAAGGCATGATTTGAGGGCCTCTAACACACTATATTAATCCATTTGCAACAATGGATTGATCTAAGAAGCTTGACTCACAAGTTTCATTTTCATCAGGACCACAACTGTACCTTTGACTTTTGACCCAGATATGCTCCCAAACCTTGGGAGATGATTTAATACACCCTATATCACCTATGGAGTCCATCCATTAGGTTTTATTTAGGTCAAGGACTTGATTTCACAAAGGATCGCACAGTTTAGATTTCATCCGATAAAAAGTCAACTAGGCACAAAATCAAGTTTGACTTTTTGGAATTTTTCACAATTATGGTTCATTGACCCTAAAACAATGTTAATGTGTGATTGGAATCATCATTCATCAAGAAAAAACAAAGAAAGCTTGTTAACTTGTAAAAGGGGTAACCATAAAAAACTTATAATTTTTCTAAGTTATGGAACAAAATAGCTAGGGTACCAACTTCCAAGGACCATAACTTGAGATCCAAGCAACCATTTTGGATGGTTCAAAGCTGGATTTGAAGCTCTCATGGCATACTTTAAAAGTGTCAACTACAGCTCATTCCAATTCCTAATGGATTTTTAGTTATGGAGTGATCAAAATGGCTGAAAACACAAAAGTGACATTTTTCCAACACTTAGTGAAATTTTCACTAAGTCAGAATCTGCCTTATTTTTTCCCAAATATAGAAGAATTTTTCATTATAATTCAGGTTGAATCAAAACCAAAGTTGGACATCATGTTGAAATAGGATATGTCAGCTTTCCAAAATGTCCAAGAACTCCATCAAAATCAATCTGAGCTAGGAGTTATGACAGCTGCAACATGCCTTGCTGCAAACTGTCTTGGCAAGGCAGATTTATGCATTAGTGCTCGAATTGCTCAAATTGTGCAACTTCAAGCATGGTTATCCATCTGCACACCTCAAGGGGGAACAACCAAGGGACAAGCAATGATCCATAGGCCTCCCAAGTCTTTGGAACTACATATAGGTTTGGCACCCTAAAAGCTAAAGATGTCTCAAGACTCCAATTTTGTTTTGAGGCATTCAATGGATGCTTGGAGGTGGCATGTATCAGAGCAAAGATGAACACTTCAGTCAAGCCTTATCCTTGAATCAAAGAACCATAGACCTGTGCTCTAATCTCAAGTCAATGGCTAGAGGAGACTTGAGATTCCATTTGATCCACATTGGCCAAAGGCTTGTTACAGTTGCCATTCCCTATTCCTTGCAAAACAAAGTTGACACACTATAAATAGACCTCATTTTTGATCAGTTTGAGTACACCAAAGCACCCAAACTGATGCTTTCCTCAAAATCACCTCTTTCACTCCAAATTTGCCTTCTAACTAAATTTACTATTGGGTTTTGAGTTTGAGAGCAATTCCAACCAAACCAATCACACACACACACACCTCACATATAACATATAGAAGTAATCCAAACTCTCAAATAACATCTGGAATACCAATTTCACAACATCACCAGCCATATGCACAAGCTTTTGACAGATTTGCAGTTGAGGTGCCAAATCAAGTTCCAGCTCAATTCAATCCACTTCAAGCATTCAGACACACTCCATAACACCTAGGGAAGCTGTCCACATCATTGGAACCAATCTGTAACACCTCCAACCTAGAACTCGATCACCAGCTGCAAGAGGTAAGCCTCAACTTGGTCATCTCATGATTCATGCATATTTCCTCGCACAATAATTTTGCCATATGTTCATAATCATGTATAGAGTGTTTCCCCTCAATTAATTGCTTTGTATGAATCGTGTATGCAATTTCTTAGCCTTTATGCAAAAATTAGGGTTCTTGAGGTTTCTCTTTGATTTCTTATTCCATGCTTAAAATAAATGAAATTAAAGACCATAGACATAATCGTGAGTTGAAAACGAGTAGATTGATATGTGGATTGTGTGATTTCATCAAGTATTCAGTGAGATTGATGAGAAAATGCAAATCTGGGCAAAACAGAGCACGCGGGCAAAACCAAGGTGTTCTTGCGCCCTTTTTCAAACTTTCAAATATTTGAATTTTGTGATTTTATTTAATTGATTCAAAAATTAATTTCTCTATGAATTTTAATGATTTTGAGTTGATTCTTTTTTTAATAATTCACAAAAATGTTAAAATATTTTATTTTACAAAAATTTTCCAAAAATATTATTTATTTCATATACTTGATATTTTTGCAAAGAATTAATTTTTATTTGTTTTTTAACATTTACAATATTTTTTCCTTCTTGGTTTTCCAAACTTAAATGGTTTTCAATATTTTAGTGAATAAAAACATTTATTGTATAAGTCCCTTTGTACATTTTCGAAACAATGACGCGATCGTCGCCTTTTTAACAAAATCATATGGGTTCTCCTTGAGCTATAAGACCCATCTTTATTCATTTTCAAACTCTCTGGGCTTCTCCTTGAGTTGTAAGACCCATACCTTTGTACAGAAAACCTCTTGGGCCTCTCCTTGTGTATAAGCCCCAACGATATTTTCAAAACAACTTCCCTTTTGATTTAGGTTCAAAATACAGTTGTTATCAAAACTTTCTTTAATTTCTTTGAACAACTAACAATACAGCATAGAAGCTTGCTCACCTGTAAGTTTTATCAGCTTCTATTTACTCGCCTTCATATATATATATATATATATATAATTGTATTGTGGGAAGCTGCACACTGTGAGTCTTCTTTCATTCTTTTAAATACATGTCAAATATATATATAACTGTATCGTGGGAAGTTGCACATGGTTAGTCTTCTTTCATACCCTTTTTTAAATACTTGTCATATATCAACTGTATATATACTAGTATAGTTATTTAGAGTTTTCCCCGACAACTAAGTCTAGAACTAGGTAAAGCCATGTTGGTCACTCTTTAAATATAGTCAAGACTAGATCCCCATAGGATTTTCAGATACAGTCTTGCCTTCTCTTGGGCTTAAACAATATAGAACAAAGAGAAAGGTAGTATTCCTCGTGAACCTTTTCTCAGACTGTCACCCCTAGAAATTGTCGAAGAAATTCTACTCCCCGGAGTTGATCTATTCTCGGTGAATAGCATCTCTTGAGTTTCTTCAAACCTCAAAACTTTCACTAAATGATCAATTCTCGGTGAATACCATTTCTTGAACTTTTCTTGGTTTGGGACCCACAGGCTTCCTAAAAGCATCCTCGTCTCCTCTTGGGCTTTGTACAAGGACCCTTCGGCTTCTTAGAAGTTCTCATGCCTTCTCTTGGGCTTAATACAAGGACCCTGCATTACTACAAAATGCGCAAACAACAACGCCAGGCTTATAACGGTTTGCCTATACACCATTGTAATAGATTCGCGCGCTTTTTAATGATGGTTAAAATTCCAACCGTGGTGAAATGTGAGGCCTTTCACCACTGGTATTTAAAGAAACGTCATTATAGGTAGCGCCTAGTCATGGGTTCAATTCCCAGCACCAGCATTTATGGTTTTTTAATATTTTTTCAAAATGCCAACAACCTTTCACCATGGTTATGTTTTCAACCATCATTATAGGCTATAGTTTAGTTTTAGGTCTTGCACTTCAAAAAATTGGTTTTAGGGAAAATCATCTCCTTTTTGAGATCTGTTTCGTGCATCTGAAGCAGAAAAATTGTGCGGTCATTAGTCCTGTACTCTAGAAGAGTTATGGGACTTCACCCTCAAAACCCAAAATTAATCATTTTTCTATTTTTATTGAATTTTTTTACTGTTTTCATAGTCTCAAAAAATTCCAAAAAAAATCTCAAAATTCTTATTTTATCTAATTAGATTAAATTTTGTGTTTTTAGATTTTTCTGAATTTATTTTAATGATGTTACTTCTTTCCTATTTTGTCAAAATGCTGACAGGCCTTTAACCACGGGTATTTAAACCAACCGTCATTATAGGTAGCGTTTTTTACTTATTTTTTCAAAACGCTTACAGACCTTTCACCACAGGTAAGTTAAACCAACCGTCATTATAAGTAGCGTCTTGTCATGGGTTCAAGTCCCAGCACCAGCATTTTTGGTTTTTTTACTTATTTTTTCAAGTCTCATTACCAACATTATAGGTGGCGCGCATAATGAGTTTATTCACTATCCTTAAACAAATCTTGGTCGTCCATTTAGTGATTATCAACGGCCAAGACACTACTATTAGTGATCCGCGTGAAACCTAAAACTTAGACATCGTCTACCTCCAAACATCATCTGTCATTTACGATACTCTATTTCTCCACCAAACCAAATTTCAGAACTCGAGTTAGCAATGTTAGTTTATTGGTGTTCTTTTTAATTATTGTTGTTCTTTGTTGTTCTTTTTTTTTAATGTTGTTCTTTTTTTTAATGTTGTTCTTGTTGTTCTTTTTTATTAATGTTGTTCTTGTTGTTATTATTGTTATTATTGTTGTTCTTGTTCTTGTTCTTGTTCTTGTTCTTTTTGTTATTGTTGTTGTTGTTGTTGTTGTTGTTGTTATTGCTGTTGTTGTTGTTGTTGTTATTCTTATTTTTGTTCTTGATGTTCTTGTTGTTCTTGATGCTCTTGTTGTTCTTTTTTTTTGTTCTTGTTCTTGCTGTTGTTCTTATTCTAATGCTGTATTTTTATTTTATTTTATTAAAAGACATACAACAACGGTTATTTAAAATAACCGTCATTATAGGTAGTTCTACAACAACGGTTATCTATAATAACTGTCATTATAGGTAATTCATGTTTTACATAATTCGCTGCTGATGGGTTTCGAACCCAGTACCTAAGTGTATGTATTATAACAGTTTATTATCATAACCGTTGTGATATATGGCGTGCGTCCTGCCTTTCAATGACGATTTCCAGACCGTTGTAGCAACAGCAAACTTACAATGACAATCTACATAACAACGCCTTCGCCCATGTCATTATATGTCATTTCCAACTGTTGTTAAATGGGTTTTTCGTAGTAGTGCTGATGACCTCTTAAAGGTATAAGACATAACTTAGTCATCCTTTGCTAGAGCAGTCTTTCCAGTGTCAAACCTCTGACCAATTTTAGGGTTGATTCTCATCCTTTAAAACACCCGCCTCCTCCTGGAAGCATCATACAAAAGATAAAACTCTTCCACACCAATAGACTTGGACAATCTAAATCCCCTTAAGTCTCAAAGACATTCTCAAGTTCCCTCCAAACATAGGAAGAAACCCCAGATTCTGGATTAATCTCTAGCAGAGCTAAAAAATGTGGGTTCTAAAACCCAGTCTCTCTCCTAAAATCCCCCAACCAGGGTCAGTCTATCACTAGTACAACATAATCTCAAATCAGAACCTCAAGGCATCTGATATCTCAACTCTTCTGCAATCCTCAGCAGAAGTTGATTCCCCACTCGGACCTGCCTCGGGATCTCAATAATTCCCAACAGAAGTTAGCCTCCTCTTAGGCTTCATATAAAGATCTTTCCTCGACACAGTCAGCCTCCTCTTGGGATTCGTATAATGATTCCCCCCAACGGAGCTAACCTTTTTAGACTCTCTTGTTGAGTCAGACACATTTTTAGACTCTCTTGGGGAGAAAAACCAATCATTGGTTCTCAGAGGTAAGAACTCTACTGGGGATGTCAAATGGGAAATTCCATCTGAAACAATTGATCCTTCATTCAGGGTGTACTAATCAAAAGGAGTATTTTGATTCTGTATTTTGATGTTTGACCACTTCCGGAGAAGCCGTCGATATTCCCTCTTGTGCTCATTACTAAAAAAGAAATTGCCATCTTTATTTTAAAAGCATAAGTAAATTTGAAAACAAAAGTAAATTCATTCTATTTGTTTCAAGATTCGTTGATCATATTAAAGTGTCATTTTGCAAAGCAGAATAAATGAGAATCGCAAATAAAGGGCACGAGGGCTCAAGTTTTTATTGATAGAATGGTAATCAGCCGAACGCATGATCCCATGGAGCATTACAAAGTTTAGAAAATGGTAATTTAAAGGGAAAAGGGCTACATTGAAACATAATGACCGCTATCCTTCCACCAACTTTGAATTCTATACATTCTGAGCTTCTATCGAAGGTGACTGACTGAAGTTTTCCTAACGGATGACGTTACCGCTGAGGAGTCAATCTTGTCGGATATAGATAATTGCCATGAATCCCTAACTTTTTCATAGGTGGCCCTTTCAGGTTTTCAATCTATCGGGATGACTATTGTTTATGTCTCTAATTTTTGCCTAGACTGCCCTTTCGGGTTTTCAATCCACCGAGACATTTTTTTTATTTTTTATTTTTTATTTTAGGCGAATTATATCTTGACTACATCAACATTTGTGGGGTAGGTAAATTCTTCTCCATCCATGGTTGCGAGTCTTAAGACACCGCCTGAAAAGGCTTTCTTGACAACATAGGGATCATCGTAATTCGGAGTCCATTTGCCCCTGGAATCAGTGAGAACTGATTATATCTTCTTGAGCACGAGGTCTCCTTCTCTGAAGACACGGGGTCAGACGTTTTTATCAAACGCCTTCTTCATTCTTTGCTGATATAACTTTCCATGGCATAAAGTCGTCATTCTATTTTCTTCGATTAGGTTCAGTTCATCGTATCTACTTTGACACCATTCAGCTTCTGTTAGCTTGGCTTCCATCAAGACTCTCATTGATGGAATCTCTACTTCTATGGGGAGCCCTGCTTCCATGCCATATACTAGAGAGAAAGGGGTTGCCCCTGTTGAGGTGCGGATAGATGTGCGATAACCGTGAAGAGCGAAGGGTAGCATCTCATGCCAATCTTTGTAGGTTACAACCATCTTCTGAACGATCTTCTTGATATTTTTGTTAGCTGCTTCTACCACTCCATTCATTTTAGGTCGGTAGGGAGATGAGTTATGGTGTTCGATCTTGAACTCATCACACAACTCTTTCATCATCTTGTTATTCAAGTTTGATCCATTAATAGTAAAGATCTGGCTTGGAACACCATAACGGCATATGAGATTGTTCTTGATAAATCAGACCATTACTTGTCTAGTTAAATTGGTGTATGATACTACTTCGACCCATTTGGTGAAGTAGTCAATGGCTACCAGGATGAACCAATGTCAGTTTGAAGCTTTGGGTTCAATCATGCCAATCATGTCGATTCCCCATATAGAAAAAGGCCATGGAGAAGAAAGGACTTTGAGATGCATTGGTGGTACATGAATTTTGACGGCGTATATCTGAAACTTGTGACATTTCCTCATGTACTTGTAGCAATCAGATTCCATTGTCAACCAATAATATCCTGCTCACAGAATTTTTCTTTCCATTGTGTGTCCATTGGCGTGAGTGCCAAAGGAGGCTTCATGAATATATTTCATTAACATGTTTGCTTCTGGTCTATCTACACATCTGAGCAAAACCATGTCGAAGTTTCTCTTGTAGAGTATATCATTGTTTAGGAAGAAGTTGCCAGCCAGTCTTTTGAGAGTCTTCCTATATTTTCTTGATGCCCCAGGTGGGTATTCCTGTCTTTGAATGAAGCATTTGATATCGTAAAACCATGGTCTGTCATCTATGACTGCTTCAATCGCGAAGATGTAAGCGGCCTTTTCGAGGCGCATTATGTCAATCTTGGGTATGTCGTTCCATCGATTCACACTAATCATGGAGGATAGAGTGGCTAGTGCATCAGCCATGTGGTTTTCTTCACGAGGGATACGTTGAAACTCGATTCTGTTGAAGAAAGGTAACAACCTTCTCGCGTAGTCTTTGTAAGGAATCAATCCTGATTGATATGTGGTCCACTCTCCTTTGATCTGATTTATAACCAAGGCTGAGTCTCCATAAACATCCAAGTTCTTTATTCTTAAGTCAATAGCTTCTTCGAGACCCATGATACAAGCTTCATATTCGGCCTCATTGTTTGTGCATTTGAATGTCAATCTAGCAGTGAAAGGAATATGGGTACCCTAAGGTGTTACAATGATTGCCCCAATTCTATTTCCATACGCGTTGACAGCTCAGTCGAATATTAGTCCCCACAGGGATCTTGGCTCTGGCCCTTTGCTCGGTAGTGGTTCATCGCAATCTTTCATTTTAGGTACATGACATCTTTGTCCGAGAAGTTAAATTTGACTGATTCCTGATCGTCAATCGGCTGATGAGCCAAATGATCTGCCAAAATAATTCCTTTGACGACTTTCTGAGCATGGTACTCGATGTCATATTCTGATAACAACATTTGCCAACGGGCAATCATTCCTGAAATTCTGGTACCAGACGTGTGATGTTAAGGTGCGATGTCACAACAACACACTCTGCACAATGGACAGCAATAACAGTAAATAAATCAACACAATGATTTGTTCACCCAGTTCGGTCTAACTACCTACGTCTGGGGGCTACCAAGCCAGGGATGAATTTCACTACTTGTAGAATTAAATTACAGACTCAACAACCCAGTTGACAATCTCCTAATCTTAATTTCTACTAGTGACTTTCTACCTAAGAAACCACTTAGATATGAGAACACTACTCAATCCCTAAAACAACTCAAAGAACAACCTCTTTGAGAACCCTTGATTCTGCTTCACAGCTTTGATCAAGTAATACAACTCTCTTTGCTTCACAGCTTTAGAGAGGACAGAATACGACACAACAATTCACCCTAGAATTCTGGTTATACACCTTGTACAAAATACTCAAGACACTCAGCCTCTGCTCTTGATCTTCTCCCCGTATTTCTGTACCTTCTTCCTTGGTCTTGTGCGCTTTATATAGCTCCTTGAATTTGGATTGGATTTGTCACAATATTTGATCAGATTTGTTAATTAAAAACTGAATCTTTTAAAACAGATTTTATCCCCAAAGTCTTTTTTAAATCTTCCACCTTTTAATTCTCCAACAAACCTGCAATCAAATCTCCCATGTAACAGAAAATATCTAGCCCAAGATATTCTCATCCAACGAGTCAACACTCTCCACAATTCCAGCTAATGCGCGACCCTAATAACAACAAGCCCATGCTGTCATTAGCTTCAGTTCTGCAGGTCTGATGTTACAACATCACCTATGTGACATCAGACATCCACTTCAGCAACTAGCAACCTTAACACAGCCCAGTGTTAAGTGCAATGTTATGACATCAAGCCCATGACATCAAACATAGTTAACCTTCACAACTTAGTACATCCCAGTACTAAGACTCAATGCTGCAACATCAACACCATGACATCAGCATTGAACACCTTGTTGTTTTACCAAAATTCCAGCCAATCCAGGAACTTACAATCTCCCCCTTTGGCTAATTTTGGCTAAAACAATCTCTGCATCTTCAGAGACTTCAGCAGCGGAATATCTTCAATATTTTGAAATACACTTCATCAGCAGCAGTTTGACAATCTTCATAGTCTTCATTACTAGATCTGCTGCAGCACCATCTTCATTATTGACAGCAGCCAATTGGTGCTCCCCCTCAAGAACATGAACCAGCATCACAGCTGTTCAGTAGCTCACAATGTGCAGCACTTTTCTCCCCTTTGATGTCTGCTTGGCTGCACTCTTCAATTGCCATGATATCTTCACTAGTTCAGTCAAGACTCCTCCTCACTGCAGCAATGTTGCTCAGCATAGCAACTGTCAATAACTCCCCCTTAATATCTGCATCACACTTGCAGCATATGGCAATAATAACTCTTGACTATCTTTGACACTTGAACCTCTTGGCTATTTCTCATTTCCCCCTTTTTAGCCACAATTTGACAAACCTCAACAAGAAGTCCTATGACACCCATCTATTCAAGGCCATGATTCAATCTTGTCTTCAGACATCTCCTCAGAAGCATGTGCGCACAAGATTCAAACAATTTCCTTCATATGACTAGAACCATCCAAAGCCACACCAATCAACAGCCTAATGTCATAACACGCTATCTAACATTATATCCTCATAAGAAGCAACCAATCTCCACAAGCATGCAATCTTCACTATAAATGCACCTTTGCTGCGATATCCATAGACAAGTACTCCCCCTGTCAAATGCTCTAGATGAATATGAACACTTGCTGAGCACATTCATTTCGGTACCACTGTCTCTTTTTCCACATACAGTCATTCCCTGATCTACTTCAGTCTTCTCTACATTCTCCATCCAAGGCAGACTTTCTACTTCATCATTCTCCCGTATGACTATGCAGACGCTCCTTAGGTATAATGTAAGCACCAAGCTTCAGATCCAGAACAAGGACATCCTTCACCAAGGACACTCTTGACACTCTTGACACCAGGGTATTACATATGCTCTACTACTGGATTTACTATTAGCAAAGTAATCCAAACTCAACACTGTGTCACAACCTCCACAAATTCTCAGAATACTTATAAGCTTTACTGAGATCCAGTCTCTTCAAGAGATCACACTTCCTCTTTCCTTACATCCACCAGTAGTTGTTGAAACTGGTGATGTCTTCAAAGACAGTAGTCATGCTTAAACACATGACCATAATCTCCACTTCTTCTGACCAAAATGCTAGAGCATTCAACTCCACATGTCCAATCTTAATCATCTTCCAGATCTAACCACCAGCAAACATGATGTTATAACATCTTTTGGGACATCAGCTTCTCATCACCATTCAAAGGACTCATTGCACAGAGAAGTCCTTCAAGAAGCTCCCAATAAAACACAGTCAGAGCAACTTATTCATACACACCTGAATACCATAAGTTCCCACACCCTCTCTGAACCATATCCTAGCAAACTCAACCATATCCAGAGTATTTATACCAAATTCTTTTTCCAGAACATACTTCCACCATTTTATGAAAAGCACAGGAATGTTATCTAGTATGCCCTTTTGAATTTTCTCAGAAGTTCTAACAACAACGGCTTCCTTCATTTGAGAGATATCCTGGACATTATCCTCAGACTTATCTCTGATCTTCCTAGAGATGAACACTTTACTCCTGGATTTTGTAGTACCATCCACATAGATTTTCTGCTTAGCAGTTCTCATCTTTGGAGGTGACTCAATAGCTTTCCTCTTTCTTGATTTCAGTCGTTTAGCAACCCCAGGAACCACTTTTGCAATTAGTTCATCATCAGCTCTAACATCTGCATCTTCCAACCTAAGGATTGTCAACTTGTGAAATTTTTCTTCTGAACTATAGGAGTCATTAGTCAGGTTGTCATCTTTCTTGGCCTTGCAAGTATTCAGCTCCCAACACTTCTTAAGGTCACAGCTTTTGATCCTTCCATCAGCATTGTTGACTCCTTCATCTTGCTCACATAACTGACTACTCACATCATCCAACTTAGGAGTAACAACACCATAAGTCATTAACCCAGATTGACTTTTCACCATATTTTCACACTTGATGTCATCATCTGATGTTACAGCATCATCACTAGATAAGCTGTCCACTTGAGGTATCCACTGATAGCAATTATCTTTGGATCTTACTCCCTTCATCACTACCTCATTCTGCTCATCAGCTACCACACATTCATCTTTGGTGTAGCTTACGTTGTAACCTTCATCACAAAGTTGACTTATGCTAATTAAATTAGCACTCAACCCTTGAACAAGGAGCACATTATCAAGAGTAAGGCCATCATGATTCTTCACTCTTCCAACTCCTTCTACTACTCCTTTTTCACCATTGCCAAAAATAACACCATTTGCATGGCAAGGATTGAACTCTACCAAATGCTTCTTGGATCCAGTCATGTGCTTTGAACATCCACTGTCAAAGTACCATGCATCCATAGAAAAATGCTCATCTGATGTGTGAGCCAATAGACACTTCACCTTCTCCTTAGGTACCCATAGTTTAACAACTTTGGGCTTGTACTCTCTACATCTGTTTTGAGGCTGAGGGTATCCATGCAGCTTGTAGCAAGAGTACTGCATATGTCCAAACCTTCCACAATAAAAGCATCTCACCCTTTCATCTCTGAATCTTCTGCCATGATGAGATTGCTTAGGCTGCCCTCCATAATGTGATCTCCTCCTACCATAACTGGCCTGCCTTCTATTATGCTGGTATCTTCTTCCATTAGGAGGCTGAGAATGCTGTTTCCTGGATTGTCTCCCATGATGGTGTGGCTTTCTTCTTCCATAGATATGAGTAACAACATTGGTGTAACCATACCCCTGATGTTGAGACACCTGATAAGACATGTGCTTTTTGAACTGAGCAGCTTGCATGCTCTTGTGGTGTTGTGGGGGCATATACTGACTAGCTCCTTGTGGCTGCTTTCTCTTCTGATTAGGACCAGTCTTCTTCTCAATCTTCTTAGGTTGTGAAACATCAGCTTTCTTAGTTGTAGGATCCTGCTTCTTTGGCTGATGTTGAGACAAAGGTTGTGACACTTCCTTATTTGAACCTGAAGTGCTTGCTTCTGAAGTTCCCTTATCCTCAGCCACATAACCTATTCCAGCTTTGTCTCCAGCAGCTTTTTCTGACTGTAGTATCTTGTCAAGAGTGGTTGTCCCACTGTTCAACATTCTAACAGATTTAGTCACATGATTAAGATGAGCTTTGACACATAAGACTTCTTTTTCCAATTCAGCTTTGTCATTCTCTAGCTGAGCAATCTGTTTCTTCTGTTGATTCCTCTCCTGACATAGTTCAACACTCTTTAAGCACAACTCTTTGTAGGTTGAAGCTAGCTCATCATAAGTGACTTCTCCATCACTATCATCATCAGGTTCAATAATTCCTGTCAAAGCTGTAACATGCTTTGCTGACTCAATTTCACTTTCACTATCAGAGTCAGACCAGGAAACTGTCATGCCCTTCTTCTGCTTCTTCAAGAATGTGGGACACTCTTTCTTGACATGTCCATACCCTTCACATTCAAAGCACTGAACTCCTTTATCTTGGGCAGTCTTCTCTTCATCCTTCTCTTTTGCCTTGCTGTTGTCAGAAGAGATGTTCCTGACATTAAGCCTGGAGTTATTGTTCATCCTCTTCAACACTTTGTTGAACTGTCTTCCCAACAGAACTATGGCTTGAGACAGATCCTCCTGAGACTCATCATCTGTAACTTTCTTAACTTCTGCAGGAGTGGAAACCAAGGCTATACTTTTGGGCTTCTTTTCAGGTTCTTCCTCATTCAAACCAAGCTCAAAAGTTTGAAGAGATCCAATGAGCTCATCAACCCTCATCTTGCTGATGTCTTGTGATTCTTCAATGGCAGTTACCTTCATCTTATACTTCTTAGGAAGAGACCTCAGGATTTTCCTTACAAGCTTTTCTTCTGACATCTTTTCTACAAGGGCACTGGATGCATTAGCCAGCTCAAGCACACTCATATGGAAGTCATGGATAGTCTCCTCTTCCTTCATCTTCAGACTCTTAAACTTCGATGTTAGAAGCTGGAGTCTTGACATCTTAACTCTAGATGTTCCTTCATGAGTGGCCTTCAAAATATCCCATGCTTTCTTAGCAACCTCACAGGTATTAATTAACCTGAAAATATTCTTATCCACTCCATTGAAGATTGCATTTAAAGCTTTGGAATTTCCAAGGGCAAGCTCATCTTCTTCCTTGGTCCATTCTTCTTCCGGCTTCAGCTTTGAGGTGCCCTCTTTATCTTTGCCAGCATCATCTTTTTCAAACACCACAGGAGCTTTCCATTCTTTAATGACAGCCTTCCAAGCTCTGCTGTCCAATGACTTTAAGAAAGTAGTCATTCTAGGCTTCCAATACTCATAGTTTGAGCCATCCAATATAGGGGGTCTGTTGACAAATCCTCCAACCTCTTTGTCCATCTTCACACCAGAAAGTATCTTCCCCAGATCTCACCCAGAGCCAGATAGGATGCCTGCTCTGATACCAATTGAAATTCTGGTACCAGACGTGTGATGTTAAGGTGCGATGTCACAACAACACACTCTGCACAATGGACAGCAATAACAGTAAATAAATCAACACAATGATTTGTTCACCCAGTTCGGTCTAACTACCTACGTTTGGGGGCTACCAAGCCAGGGATGAATTTCACTACTTGTAGAATTAAATTACAGACTCAACAACCCAGTTGACAATCTCCTAATCTTAATTTCTACTAGTGACTTTCTACCTAAGAAACCACTTAGATATGAGAACACTACTCAATCCCTAAAACAACTCAAAGAACAACCTCTTTGAGAACCCTTGATTCTGCTTCACAGCTTTGATCAAGTAATACAACTCTCTTTGCTTCACAGCTTTAGAGAGGACAAAATACGACACAACAATTCACCCTAGAATTCTGGTTATACACCTTGTACAAAATACTCAAGACACTCAGCCTCTGCTCTTGATCTTCTCCCCGTATTTCTGTACCTTCTTCCTTGGTCTTGTGCACTTTATATAGCTCCTTGAATTTGGATTGGATTTGTCACAATATTTGATCAGATTTGTTAATTAAAAACTGAATCTTTTAAAACAGATTTTATCCCCAAAGTCTTTTTTAAATCTTCCACCTTTTAATTCTCCAACAAACCTGCAATCAAATCTCCCATGTAACAGAAAATATCTAGCCCAAGATATTCTCATCCAACGAGTCAACACTCTCCACAATTCCAGCTAATGCGCGACCCTAATAACAACAAGCCCATGCTGTCATTAGCTTCAGTTCTGCAGGTCTGATGTTACAACATCACCTATGTGACATCAGACATCCACTTCAGCAACTAGCAACCTTAACACAGCCCAGTGTTAAGTGCAATGTTATGACATCAAGCCCATGACATCAAACATAGTTAACCTTCACAACTTAGTACAGCCCAGTACTAAGACTCAATGCTGCAACATCAACACCATGACATCAGCATTGAACACCTTGTTGTTTTACCAAAATTCCAGCCAATCCAGGAACTTACAATTCCTATGAAAGTAGGCTTTTCGAAGACATACTTGATCAGATATATTTTGGAGATTAACCAAGTAGTGTGACATATCATGTACTGGCGAAGACGTTTGGCTACCCAAGCCAGAGCGTAGCAAGTTTTCTTGAGCATAGTGTTTCGAGTTTCACAGTCCGTGAATTTCTTGCTTAAGTAATTAATGGCAAACTCTTTTATTTTTGTTTCGTCTTGTTGTCCATGCACACAACCTATAAAGTCTTCCAAGACTGTTAAGTAGATAATTAGTGGTCTTCCTTCCATTGGAGGAGACAGAATCGGAGGGTTCAGCAGATATTATTTGATGCTATCGAAAGCTTTTTGGCAATCTTCAACCCACGTCCCAAAAATCCTCTGACCTATTTTTTAGTCTTTGGTGAAGGCATTTCTTGAATGGCCTTAACTTTGTCGTGATCAACCTCAATTCCTTTCTGGTTGACGATGAATCCTAAGAGCTTTCCTAAGCGAACAACAAATGTACATTTGTTGGGATTCAGGTGGAGTTTGCACTTTCTTAGACGCTCGAATAACTTTGACAAGTGTTCCACATGTTCTTCTTCTGTTTTAGATTTGGAAATCATATCATTGACGTACACTTCAATTTCTTTGAGCATCTTGTCATGAAACAGAGTTGTCATGGCCCTTTGATAAGTTGCCCCTGCATTCTTCAGACCGAAAGACATTACCTTGTAACAAAAGGTGCCCCATGGGGTGATGAATGAAGTTATCTCCATGTCTTCTAGTGCCATTCTAATTTGATTATAGTCCGAGAATCCATCCATGAAGGACAAGACTTTGAATTTTACTGTGCTGTCTACCAATATGTCAATGTGTGGTAGGGGAAAATCATCTTTTGATTGTCATATCTGGATGTGTCTGTTAGTTCTTGTTATTGGCTGGAATTTTGGTAAAACAATGTTGTTGTTGAAGATGTCATATGTTTGATGTCTTAACATGAGTTACTAACATTCTGGTTATGTTAAGTTCTTAGGGTTGCAGTTTGGGTGCTGATGTTAAACATGATGTCTTGACATCAGTTGATAGAACATCAGAACATCAGTCTACTGTGTTATTAGGGTTGCGCGTGTTTTTGTTGTTGGTGAGATTTTTGCTTAATTGAGTGAGAGATTGCAGGCGAATATCTTGGTGAAGATATTTTCTGATGCTCTCATATGTGGAGCTGATCTTGTTGCTATTTTTAGGGCTGAATGATATGAAAAGATTTGAAGATAAAATCTGTTTTAATTTCAAATCAAATCAGAGATTTTCAAGGAGTCCAAGCCCAAGTCTGAGTTTCTATTTAAAGCAGCCACAACCCTACTTGAAGTAGACGAAGACTAGAGAGTGTATACTGAGTATCAGTTGTTAAAGTTTTCGTTTGTGTTTTGTAAGCCATTCATATGTGAATTGGTATAGTTTATTTAAATTGTATTTGTCCTCTCTAAAGCTTTTAAGCAAGAGAGTATTATTCTTGATCAAAGCTTTTAAGCAAGATCAAGTTGTGAAGTTTGTAATCTTTGAGTTGTATCACTGAGGTGATTAAGGGGGAGTGAGTGGTATCTCATATCTAAGAGGTTCTTAGGTAGAAGTGTCATTGGGTAGTGATTAAGTTAGGAGATTGCCAACTGGGATTGTTGAGTCTGTAATTTAATACTGCTAATAGTGATTTTCCTCCCTGGCTTGGTAGCCCCCAGGCGTAGGTAGTTAGACCGAACTGGGTGAACAATTCATTGTGTTCATTGACTGTTTTATTATTCATTTAGCAGATTGTGTTGTTGTGACACCACACTTAACATCACACATCTGATACCAAAATTTCAATTGGTAACAGAGCAGGCATCAGGCATCCTGCTCTGCATCTGGGTGAGATCTAGGGTTGTTACTTTCTGGTACTATGGACAAGGAGAGTGGTAGATTTGTGAATAAACCCCCTATTCTAGATGGCTCAAATTATGATTATTGGAAACCTCGCATGGTTACCTTCTTGAAGTCCTTGGACAGCAGGGATTGGAAGGCTATTTTAAAAGAATGTAAACATCCCGTTATTGTTGAAAAAGATGGAACATCAAAGCTAAAACCTGAGGAAGAGTGGACCAAGGAAAAAGATGAACTTGCGCTTGGAAATTCTAAGGCTTTGAATGCCATTTTTAATGGTATTGACAAGAACATCTTTAGACTGATCAACAGTTGTGAAGTGGCTAAGGAAGCTTGGTATGTCTTGAAAACTACTCATGAAGAAACCTCCAAAGTCAAGATGTCAAGACTTCAACTGCTGACAACTAAGTTTGAAAATCTGAAGATGAAGGATGATGAGACCATTCATGATTTTCACAGGAAAATTCTTGAGCTGTCAAATGTTTCTAGTGCCCTTGGAGAGAAAATGACTGAAGAGAAGTTGGTAAGGAAGATTCTTTGATCCCTTCCCAAGAAATATAAAATGAAGGTGACTGCTATAGAAGAAGCTTAAGACATCAGTAAAATGAGGGTGGATGAGTTGATTGGTTCTCTTCAAACTTTTGAATTAGGGATGGATGAGGAACCTGAAAAGAAGACCAAAAGCATAGCTTTGGTATCTAGTTCTGAAGATGCTAAGAAAGAGAATAGTCCTGAGTCTCAGGAGGAGCTGTCCCATGCCATTGTCCTTCTAGGAAGACAGTTTAATAAGGTGTTAAAAAGAATGGACAGGAACTATAGACCAAATGTTAAGAACATCTCGTCTGACATCAACAAGAGAACTACAGCTGAGGAGAAGCCTAATCTTGACAAAGGAGTCCAATGCTATGAGTGTGAAGGTTATCGTCATGTCAGAAAAGAATGTCCTACATATCTCAAGAAGCAGAAAAAGGGGTTATCTATTTCCTGGTCTGATACTGAGAGTGAGAGTGATGAAGAGTCTGCCAAGCATGTTAGGGCATTGACTGGAATATGTGATTCTGAAGGAGAGTCTAGTGATGATGATCTGACCTTTGAAGAGCTAGAAACCTCCTATAAAGAGTTGTGTCTGAAAAGTGAAGAGGTTTGTCAAGAAAGGGAGAAGCAGAAGAAAATTATAATCCAGCTTAAGGCTGATAAAGCTGAACTTGAGAATGAAGTTCTATTGTTAAAATCCCAGCTTGATCAAATATCCAAATCCATTAGAATGTTGAATAGTGGAACTGACACTCTGGATGAAATCCTTCAGGCTGGAAAAGGAGCAATTGATAAGATTGGTCTAGGATTTAATGGTGAAAAGAAATCTTCTTCAGATGCTAGTTCTTCTGGTACCAAACAGAACTTGTCCCATCAGATGTCTCAACATCAAGGGAAAGCTCATGTGTCAGGACCCAAGCAATATGTACCTAATCAGAAGACTCAACACCATGGGAAAGGTTATGCCTCTAGACCTAAACATATCATGTCCCAACCTATGTCTCAACATCATGAGAAAATATATGGGCCTAATAATATTGTGCCTCACTATTATGGCAGAAGAAAGCCCCATCATCATGGGAAAAGATAGCCTAATCATCATTACAGAAGACCGTCTCAATACTATGGGAGGAGACATCCTCAATATTATGGCAGAAGGCAGCCTCAGCAGTATAACAGAAAACATCCTCAAGAGAGAGGCCTGTTAATCACTTCAGAGAAGAGTTTCAAAGCTGGAGATGTCACTATTGTGGAAGATTTGGTCACTTGAAATCTTTCTGTTTCAAGCTCTATGGATATCCTCAACCTAATCCCCAACCTAGAAAAAATCAGGATAGTCCTACTGTTGTTAAGCAATGGGTTCCCAAGGATAGTGCCACTTGTTTGTTAGCTCAGATGTCCTTAACTGGTTCTGCCAAAGAGGACTCGTATTTTGATAGTGGTTGCTCTAGGCACATGACAAGTATGAAGAGTTTGTTGTTGAATGTTGAACATTATTCCAGCTGTGTAACTTTTAGAGATGGTGTCAAAGGAGAAATCAAGGGTGTGGGAAGACTGAACTGTGCAGGTGCTCCTAGACTAGATGATGTGTTATTGGTCAAAGGATTGAAGGCCAACTTGATCAGTATTAGTCAACTATGTGAGCAAGGACTTAAAGTTCACTTTACTAAAGCTGAATGTATAGTCACTAATGAGAAAGGTGAAGTTGTCATGAAGGGTGCTAAGTCCAAAGACAACTGCTATCTATGGGATAAAAAGGGAGAACATCTAGAGATGAAACAAAGTCTAATTGATCGCAATGTCAAGCATAATGTCATGACATCCTACTATGACATTCCAAGGATCACCAAACACTCTAGTGTTAATCTTAGGGAAAGCAAGATCATTGAGGTTGACCATACAGGAAGGAGGTGTAATGACAGTCTCTCTAAGGATATATGTGCTGAACAGTGTGATGTCGTAAGAGGAAAACTGGGTATGTGTAAAAGTCAACAGATGTTAATGACTTGTGCTGAACATTTATTAAATTTCAAAAATTTGAAATGTTATACATTTTGGTGGGGGAATTACATTTATTGGATTTTAAGTGCTCAACAAAAGCAGCCCTCCTACCCTATGCAATCATTTCCTTACTTTGCCTCCACACGCTACATCAATCCTTATTCGCTTAGTCTGTTCATCTTCTCTCCAAAGAATAGAAGTCTCAACACATTTTTGTTCATCAGTTGCTACAGAGGAACAATGTCTCAACAAATGTCGTCTCCCTCCAAGAAGTCTGCATCCAAGAGTCCCTCACATACAAAACCTAGGGTTTCGACGAAAGGGGTTTCTGAGGATGAAGCTTTGGATATAGCCCCTCTCCCAATGATATCAGCTTCTAAGACAAGACCTGACAAGCTACAAACAAAAAGGGCTTCTCATGATACATCACGTAAATCTTCTGATCATTCTGTTGGTAAAAAGTTTGATGATAGGAAAAGTAGAGAGTTTGTTACTAGCATTCTGTTTGGAGATAAATCTGCTCCTAGGACCTCCACTCCTCAAGCTGTTGGAAATTAGAATGAGGAAGAGACTGTAGATGTTGATAAAAGTATAGGTCAGATTGTCACTAAGATTTTTTAGAAAGGGATTCCTGTGGCTGGAATATCAAGACCTTTGGGTCAAATGGCTGCTGTGCAATCTGAAGGTAAAAAGGATGACATGCAACCAGCTGAAACCAATCTTCACAGGTTGGCTATTTCTGTCTTTGAAGATGCTGAAACTGAAGCTGAAGCTGATGTTGATCATAATATTGGAGCTAGGGTTGATGTTGAACTTGATGTTAGAACATCACCTACTAGGGAAGTTTCTTCTAGCCCCAAAGGAAAGAAGCCTGTTGAAGGTGTGAATGTTGAGGATTTGTCAGACAATGAGGTTATTGGCAATGCAATTCCAGGTATTGCAAAAAGATTGAAGTCTAGAAAAGGGAAGACTATTGATTCATCTCCTAAGGTGAGAACTGAAAGCAAAAATAAGAAGACTCCTGTTGTTGGCCCTGCAAAGTCTTGGAGCAAGGTTTCTGGCTCATCCAAAAAGAGGAAGATAAGGGAAGACTCTAACTCTGAGTTTAATGTTGATGAGGATGTTCAAGACATCACTCCAGTGAGAAGGTCCATTTTGAAGAGGATTGCTGATAAGGTTCCTGATGTACCTGTGGACAACATCTCTTTTCACTATGCTAGAAGTGGTCACATGTGGAAGTTTGTGTGTCAAAGAAGATTGGTTCTGGAAAGAGAGCTTGGCAATTATGCTCTGGAGATTAAGGAAGTTATGGAGCTGATTAAGTTTGCTGGGTTGATAAAAACTGTTTCTGGGTTCTCCAAATGTTATGATGGGCTAGTTAAGGAGTTTGTTGTAAACATTCCTGTGGACATTACTGACAGAAGGAGTGTGGACTTTAGAAAAGTATATGTGAGAGGTAAGTGTATTGAATTTTCTCCTGAGGTTATCAACACCTACCTAGGAAGAAATGAGCAAGATTATAGAGAGCTGGAAGTGACTGACAATGAGGTGTGCAAGGAGATCACTGCAACTCAAGTGAAGGTTTGGCCTTTGAAAGGAAAGCTGTCTTCTAGTCTTCTTAGTGTCAAATATGTTGTCCTGAACAGGATAGGTGCTGCAAATTGGGTCCCCACTAATCACAAGACTACTATCTCTGTTGGCTTGGGGAAGATGATTTATGCTATTGGGACAAATAAATACTTTGATTATGGGACCTACATTTTTGATCAAACTGTGAAGCATGCTTCAACAAATGCTATTAAAATGCCTATAGCATTTCCTTCTCTCATTTGTGGAGTGATCCTGAAGCAACATCCTGGAATATTGACTACTTCAGATACTGCTTGCAAGAGGGAGACTGCATTATCCTTGCATCCCAAGTTGTTTGTAGGGAATCATGTCCTAGACATTGTCTCAACATCAGGTTCTGGTGTCAAGAAGGCATGTTCCAAAGATGATATGATAGAAGAATTGAAGTCTGCCTGCAAGGATCTAGATGTAGTGATAAGCACCAGAACTGCCAGGAAGATGAAACTTGAGCAGAGGATCAAGTCTTTGGAACAGGATGGAGATGATGAGGATGTCAACACAAATGTCAATGCTGAAGGGTCAGGTTCTGAGAAAGGTGATTCAACAACTGAAAATGAGGATGATGAAGATGTTTCTACTAATGAAGATTGATTAAGCCAGCTGTGCTGTTTCAATTTGTTTTGTTTTATTTTTTTTCAGCACCTTGGGTGCAAATTTTGTATCCTGGATAATGGTACTGTTATGTTTATCTGGTTTTTGTTCTATGATTTGTCTTGTCATGTGATGCCTTCTTTTGTATGACAAGGAGAGCTAGCTTAGGACTAACTGGTAGTTTTTGACAGTAGTGAGAGGGACTAACTGTTTGATGGTTGGCCAATTGTGGCTAAAATGGGGGAGAGTTAGCCTAGTGTTGTTGTTTTCTGTTTGATGTTTTCTGTTGCCTAGCCTCTTGTTTTGAGGGGGAGTTTTGTCGTGTGCACCTTTGGAAGTTGTTGCTGTTGGTGAGAATGTTAGTTTGGTTTATCCGCTGCAGGTATCTCTGATGTTGGCTGAGTTGTTTTAGCCAAAATTAGCCAAAGGGGGAGATTGTTAGTTCTTGTTATTGGCTGGAATTTTGGTAAAACAATGTTTTTGTTGAAGATGCCATATGTATGATGTCTTAACATGAGTTACTAACATTCTGGTTATGTTAAGTTCTTAGGGTTGCAGTTTGGGTGCTGATGTTACACATGATGTCTTGACATCAGTTGACAGAACATCAGAACATCAGTCTGCTGTGTTATTAGGGTTGCGCGTGTTTTTGTTGTTGGTGAGATTTTTGCTTAATTGAGTGAGAGATTGCAGGCGAATATCTTGGTGAAGATATTTTCTGATGCTCTCATATGTGGAGCAGATCTTGTTGTTATTTTTAGGGCTGAATGATATGAAAAGAGTTGAAGATAAAATTTGTTTTAATTTCAAATCAAATCAGAGATTTTCAAGGAGTCCAAGCCCAAGTCTGAGTTTCTATTTAAAGCAGCCACAACCCTGCTTGAAGCAGACGAAGACTAGAGAGTGTATACTGAGTATCAGTTGTTAGAGTTTTTGTTTGTGTTTTGTAAGCCATTCATGCGTGAATTGGTATAGTTTGTTTGAATTGTATTTGTCCTCTCTAAAGCTTTTAAGCAAGAGAGTATTGTTCTTGATCAAAGCTTTTAAGCAAGATCAAGTTGTGAACTTTGTAACCTTTGAGTTGTATCACTGAGATGATTAAGGGGGAGTGAGTGGTATCTCATATCTAAGAGGTTCTTAGGTAGAAGTTTCATTGGGTAGTGATTAAGTTAGGAGATTGTCAACTGGGATTGTTGAGTCTGTAATTTAATACTGCTAATAGTGATTTTCCTCCCTGGCTTGGTAGCCCCCAGACGTAGGTAGTTAGACCGAACTGGGTGAACAATTCATTGTGTTGATTGACTATTTTATTGTTTATTTAGCAGATTGTGTTATTGTGACATCACACTTAACATCACACATCTGATACCAGAATTTCAGGGTCCTTCTCAGTCTTTGTTTTTCCGGAGGACATTTTATTTTCAGTGGTAAGTGATGTTCCACGATGCTGGTATCCAACCCTAGCATGTCCTGATAGGACTAAGCAAACACATATGGAAATTCTTTGAGAAGTTTTATCAATCCTTATCTGATAGTTAGACTGAGCAGTGCCCCAATCTTAACTTCTTTCCTTTCTTCATTTGAACCCGAATTGACTGTTTCCAACAGCTCTTTGTATGGTTCGATGGACCTTTCCTCTTGTCTGAGGAGTCAGGAGATTTCTTTTGGAATTTCTTCGTCTCCTTATTCTTCTACTTCAAATAACGGGAATTCAAAGTTGGGAGAAGGCATTGGATCATATGTTTCAATGGGGTTTAAAACAAGTAATCTGCATGACGTGATGATTCCTTTTTAGAAAAGACAGAGAGAATACAAAAGTGTGTGCAATGTATTTTCTGAAAACGTTTTTTTTTTATTTTGGGTTGTTTTTTTTAGGATTACCATTTTATGAAAAATGAAAAGTGAAAATAGCAATAAATGCGGGAATTCAGAATGACATTATTTATTTATGATTTGTCGATTCTTGAAACACAACCCTATAAGACAAAACTCTTTCGCTCTGGGCGAAGTGAAGAGGTACATTTACAGAAAAGCAAGCCCTATAAAACATCCTTTTCACCTGGGCAAAGTGAAAGGTCAAAACAAAGACAAGGCAATTACTTTGATTTATGAACGACATTCGGGACATCGACAACAACCCGGTGGCGATGAGCTCCTCTGTGGGCCACAAAGTCCGGTATTTGTCTTCTTGGTTTGTCTTCAGAAATGACACTGATTTCTGGTGGAGTGGGATCATTAGAGTCTTCTTCCCATGTAGAGTGATCATAAGAGGATCTTCTGTCGCATTTTTTATAGTGTTTTCACTCTCAAGTCGATCTCCCCATCCAGTTGGCTGAATGTCATCGTATCTGATGCGAGAGCTTTCGGGGGCAGTGTATTTGACTAGAAAGTCGTACTTGCCACTTGGATGACCCCAAGGTATCCCAGGTTTCTGTGGGAATAGATGTGTCATCTTCTTCAATGACGTTGACCTCAGGAAATGTATAGTTAATGAATTATTGTCCTGCAATCTTTGCAAATTCATCAACATGTTGTTAGACATTTTTGGAATGTTCTGGGTAAGGATTCCATGACTCTGGGGGAACAGGCGTTTTCTTTTCAAGATTATTCAGCTAATAGGCATTATCCGGCTGACTTTTTTGCCCCGAGTCTTCCAAGTATGGCTTCTAGATAGTCAAATCATCCAGGGGATCATAAGAATCACATTCAAAGTTTCCTTTCATCAGAGTATCTTCCTCTAATGAATTGGGTGGAGCACGACATCCTTCGAGATCACAGTCTCTATAGATCATTCTAACATCTGATCTTGGTATATATCTGGGCTTTTGCTTGGGAAAGCAGAATGGCATGTGCGTTTCTCCCTGAGATATATAGCCTTCATCGTTGAGATAAGACTTCCACTCCTCATCCGTATCAGGAGAGTTGTTCTCCTCGGTGGTGTGGACTTCTTGAGATACTGGGTGGAGGAAGCCTCCGCTGTGAAAGAAATCCTGAATGGGATGAAAACTTTCATCCTTCTTTGTAGTCTAGGTACATGCTGGAGAAAAACCAAGACCTTTTCTTGTCTTGTTATCAGCAGGAATTACAATTTGTCCCCATCCTTTTATGTCACCATTCCTCATTATTTTGAGAGCATCTTTGTATGAGGAAATCGATGTTCCTTTTTCTGGGTGATTTTCATTGCTCACCGAGAGTGTTGAAATTCAGTTCCAACGACCTTTTCTGGTTCTACACGGGAGAATGATGATAAGTTATTCACGATTAAAGCTTGCTCTACGCATATCGTGACTAATTTGTCGTTCTTGACGAACTTCAGCTTCTGGTGAAGTGTCAAAGTGACTGCCCCGACTTCATGTATCCAAGTTCTTCCTAATAAACAACTGTATGCTGCTCGAATGTCCATGACCTAGAAAGTGACTTGGAAAGTGTGAGGACCAATGGTAATGGGAAGATCGACTTCGCCGATAACTATTTTTTTGGATCCATCAAAGGCTTTGACGATGATCTCACTACCTCTCATGGGAGTATCTTGAAAAGATAGTCGTACCAAAGTTGACCTTGGCTTGACGTTCAAGGATGAACTTGTGTCTACCAGTATGCTAGCTAAAACATCATCCTTGCAATTGACTGTGATATTGAGTGCCATGTTATGGTTTTTGCCTTCCTTTGGAAGTTCTTCATCACTGAATCCCAAATTATTGCAGGAAGTGATGTTGGACATAATTCTGTCAAATTGACCCACTGTCATATCTTGTTCTACAAAGGCCTATTCCAAGACTTTCTGTAGAGCTTCTCTGTGAGCTTCTGAACTAAGCAGGAGAGATAGTACAGAGATTCGAGACGGAGTTTACAACAATTAATCCACAATGTTGTACTCGCTTTTCTGGATGAGCTTTAGCATTTCATCATTGTTCTTTACAGGTTCCCCGTTGCTGGATTGATCGATTTGTTGATTAGGAACTTTGATTTGAGGTTCCTATTCTTTGGCAGGTTCTCCAACTCCTCTGTTGAAGATTCGACCGTTCCGGGTAACTCGATTGATGTCGACAATGTTCACAATGGAGGGTAATGGAATTTCTTTTCCATTTTCTATGGTCTTTGCACCGTACTTGTATTGGATAGCCTTTTCTGACTTGTATGGTATTGGACCTGGCAAGTAGACGACCACAGGGGCTTTTTGGGCCATTTGACCATCGTAGGCAACCTCGATTGGTTCCAGATTGGGCAGGTCAGACACTTTTCCACTGTCAAGGGAGATTTTTGACTCATTGAGCAAAGGAATTATGGCACAAGCATCCTTGGTTATTCCATGATTGGAGACTATGACAATGGTTTTGTCTAGTAGTCCTTGATCCTTGTTTTGAACAGGGAGACAATCTTGTATCATGCTGATTGATTGTGAATTCAAGCATGGTTGAATTTCCTTTTGGTCTAACTGATGCTGGAGAGCTACTCGTATGAGATAGTATCCTTGGTTATTTTCTGAACATATTCGATAACGTTCATAATTGTGAGGTGGTACCCGACCGTACCCACTTTGTACACAATGCATCCTTACCAGATCTGTTTCCAGTAAGCGGATATAACAGCTTTGGTGCCTATCAGGATCTCCATTAGTGATGCTAACTTATTGTGTGTCTTCATCCTGGTAGATCGGAAGCCACCAATGGTCTAATAGATGTTGAAGAGTCCTTTGTACAAGCGCACAACCTTGGTCATTTTCGCAGCATTCTTTGCAGTCTTGATAATCGTGCGAGGCCAGAAAACTAAGTCTGACCTGCTTGGCATGCAATTCCACTAGACTGGTATTCATTAAGAGGATGTCAAAGATCTGAACCATGTAAACCTGATGATCATTCCTTTCATGGTAGTCTTGGATCCATTCGAGATCCATTTGACGCTGGAATGCCTCTTGTACAAAAAAGAATCCCTGATTGTCTTTTGAGCATATCGGGCATGCATTGTAATCGTGCTGCGGCAAATTGTAATACTGACTTTGTCTTGAATGCATCACCACTAGATTGACGTTTATTGCATGAATGTTATGGTTTTTAACAATGCTTGGATGTGCATGGGCCATGTTTACTTCACGAATCCGGTGATTCTGAATCTAGCCTAGATCCATTTGCTCTTGTAGAGCTGGTTGTACTACGGCACATCCTTTATTGTCCTTGGAACAGATATCACACTGATGATAGTTGTGAGATGGCACATGACCGTACCTGCTCTGTCTGCAATGCATTTTTACCAGGTTGGTTCCCAGTAATCGTACATTGTGAATTTGGTAACTGCTGCCAAGTTCTCCTTCTATCAAATTCACTGTAGTCTTCTCATGTTGTGGTAACAGATTCGTCTGAACATTCTGATTAATATCTTTGAAAGATAAAACCTCGTTTCTGATGAGCTTCGGTACATCAGACTTGAAGCTGAGGCAATTCTCAATGTTATGTTTTGATCCTCCTTGATGGTAAGGGCAAGTTTGATCTGCTTTGAACCAAAAAGGTGGATTTTCTGGTACTCTAAGAGGAGTCCTTGTGTGAACGTGCCCCTTGGACAGCAGAAGTGAAAATAACTCAGCATGTAACATTAGTATAGGGTCAAACCCTGATGGTCGTGTAGTACGATTATTATTATTGTACTGTGGGCGAGCCTGTTGAAGAGGCTATTGCTGCCTTTTTTGATACTGTTGTTGATTTGGTTGGCTTTGAACAACCTGAGGTAGATATGTCGGAGCTGGCGTTGGGTGGATAGCGGGAGTTACCACTACTACCGGTTGATACCTTTGCCTTTGCTTTCCCAGAGAGATATTATTGATATCTTGCTCTTTCTTCTTTTGGAAAACACTACCGTATCTTTTAGTACTGCAGTATAGCTCTGCATATTTTACTAATCGTCCTTCTGGGACTGCTTCCTCAAGGCGTACTCCCATGTTCACCATTTCAGTGAAATCACTAGGTGCACTTGCAACCATTCGATCGTGATAAAACGAGCTTAATGTTTTCAGGAAGATCTTTGTCATTTCCTTTTCCTAGAGGGGAGGACAGATCTGGGCGACGATTTCACGCCATCTCTGAGCATATTCCTTGAAGGTTTCTTTATTCTTTTGTGACATTGCCCTGAGCTGGTCCCTATCTGGTGCCATGTCCAAATTATATTTATACTGCTGAACGAAGGCTTCCCCAAGATCTCTGAAAGTACTGATCTTGGTGCGGTTTAAACCCATGTACCATCAGAGTTCGGCACTAGTTAAACTGTCTTGGAAGTAATGGATTAGTAGCTGTTGATTTTCTGTCTGGGTAGACATTTTTCGAGCGTACATCACCAAATGACTTTGAGGGTAAGAGTTGCCTTTGTATTTTTCAAAGTCAGGCACCTTGAATTTGAGCGGTATTTTTACATTAGGGACCAAACAGAGGTTGGCGGCATCTTTGGAAAACAAGGTATGTCTATGAATGGCATGCAGTTCCTTCTGCATTTCTAAGAATTGTTCCTGGAATTCATTTATTCTTTCATATACTTCTTCGTTTCTTCCAGAAGCGTCCTGCAGAATATGTTCCTCCGGGATAGTGTGCACCACTAGTTGTGGTATAGACATTACAACAGTAATTCTTGGCGCTTCAGTGACCTAAAGTTTGTAACCTTCAGGAGTTTTTGTTGTAATCCTTGCATCTTCATTTACCTGAAGTTTGTAACCTTCAGGTCTGGTGGTTCCTGCTACAGCTTTTGGGTCTTCAGTAACCGGTGGGATGTATCCTTTAGGTATAAAGTTGAGAGGCATGCCCCAGGGGAACCCTTTAGGCATGTTGTATTGAGGATGACTGCCAGGTGTCTCAAATGCTGGTGTAGATGTAATCTTTGAGATCACAATCCTTTGATGTTGTTGTTCCTGGGCTGCTACCAGGGATTCCATAATGTTGTGGAGTTTCTCAAAATTTTCCTTTAGAGCATTGATTTCTTCTCTCAGCTCTCTTTTCTCTTCCTCGAGATCGTCTATTTTCTTTTTTCGATTGGCCTGAGTATTGTAAGAATGAGATAGTTTGACTCTAGAGTGCGACACATATGTGAGACTCAAATACAAATATGTGTTATGTGAGAATGATGAATGATATGCAGAGAATGATATAATTTTTAGTTTTTGTTTTCAAAAGAACTTTTAAAAATTATATTGCAAATATCACACAGTGGGGGAAACCCTTTTATTGAACTCGAAAGATTGCAGTATTTTATAGGGAAAAGTACAGTATTTTACAAAGTGCGAGAAAGAAAATTAGGCCTATGGATCCTGAGTTCTCTCTGAGGAGAGCTCATATGCTGGTTCCTAAAATTTTCGTTTCTTCAATCGGGCCCCTTCAGCCATTGTTGGGTCGACGATCCTTTGCCAAGTGAAAGGAGTGAGCAAATTTCTTTGTTCCTCCTGACTTTCTATGGCACGCTGCTCTAATATCTCAATCAGAGCATCCTTTTCTTTTAGAAGTTCTTAAACCTTGGTACATTCCAAATTAAGAATCTGGTATTTGTTCTTCTAAGAGTTCTTCTCACGCTGGACTTTGTTGAGAACGACCTGGAGTTTTTTCGCATCAGGCATGAAATAAAGGACAGATTCCTTTAAGGGAAAAACTTCTTGACGAGGGTGAGGTATCCTTAGCTTGATGGCTCTAGTTTGCATCCAGTGGAGATAAGGCTCTACAGAGATGCAGTTTAGCCTTCCTAGGGACTCTCTCCCCTTCCTTTGAATATGTTGCCAGGCATGCACTATTTCTTTCTTTAGTGCCCTGTCATTTTTCCCTTCCTTGAAGAAAAGACCTTCCAGATGAGCATTATGTGGGATATTCTTCATCGGGTATCCAAGTTGACGACGAGCTAAAATTGGGTGATAGTTGATCCCTCCTTTAGTACCAATGAGGGGTACATTAGGTAAATTTCCACATTTGTCGATGATTTTTACTCCATCATAGATCTGATTGTACCAATCTATATCAGACTTGGTAAGAGGCATAATCTTATGTGACCATCGCAGACTACTCTTGTGATCCCAAAAAGCAGCAGACTTGGGCAAGTGGGAAATAAACCATTTGTAGAGTAATGGTACACAACATGTGATCATCCCTCCACTATACAAATTCCTTAAGTGTACAGAATGATAAGCAACTGCGAGTAAGGTTGAGACTGGATTCCCAATTAAGAATATCTTAAAAGCATTGGTGTCGACGAAGTTGTCAATGTTGGGAAAGAGGAATAACCCATATATGAGTAGAACAAAGACATATTCGAAAGCAGTTATATTTCCTATACTGGCAAAGTATAAAGCTTTTTCCATCAGAAATTTAGCTGGTAAACCCTGGATTCCTCCCTTGGTGGTTATGTGAGTCCTGATTTCTGACTCTTCCAAAGAGATTGCTTTTGCAATGGCTTGATCTTTTGGAATTTCTTCCAGTCCGGAAAATGGATCTTGATCAGTGATAGGTAAATAAATCAGGTGAGAGTACTCTTCCAGTGTTGGTGTAAGTTGATAATCCAAGAATGTGAAGCAGTGGTATACCGGATTGTAGAACTGTACCAGTGTAGATAGGATCCCTTCAACCATGTCGACCTTCAAAAGAGACAACAGTCCTCCATGCTTAGCTCTGAAAGCCTCGGGATTAGTAATCATTGTAGCGTGCGATTTTTTGTCGGTGACGCGACCACCTTATTGTCATACCCCAAAATTTGACCACTAAGATTTCCCATCATTGTGAAAATCATCATCACAATATGGAGGAACCATCATACTTCATCAGTCTCCCCAAAGATGGGTGAGCATCCACTACAATCAAAATTAGGGTTTCAAGCCCTCTCAAAGCCTTAGACAAAGGATCAATCAAGGAATGATATGATCTTCAACTTGTATAACCTCTCAAAAATCCACAATGGATCAAAAGGACTCCCACTTCAAGGATCAAGCACAAGGCTACTCCCTTCTAGGTGGATCAAGTCTCAAGATCAACAGGATCACCAAATTAGGGTTTTGGTCGACCAGGGCATCCAGATGGAAAATTTTCATCTGGGCATAAGCCAATGATCCAAAACATAACCTAATATACTTCATGGGACCTCATGGACCCAATCATCAAGTCAATTTTGCCTCAGGGGATGCATTCATCAAAAATCAGGAATTAGGGTTTCTTGACCTAATTCACCCCTAAGTTGACTTTTAGGGAAAATATGAGTCAAGACCTCAAGAGAGGTTTGAGGGTCTCTAATGAACTATATTGATCCATTTGGAACAATGGATTATTCCAAGATGTTTGAGCAACAAGTCTCAATTTCATCTGCACTACAATTAGGGTTTCGCGAGGAAAGTCAACTGTAGCTTTGACTTTTGACCAGGACATGCTCCCAAGCCCTAAGACATGATTCAATATACCCTATGACACCCATGGAACATGTCCATTAAGTTTGATTTAGGTCAAGGACATGGTTTCATGAAGAATTGCACAGTTTGGAATTCATCTGATAAAAAGTCAACTGTGCACAAAAGTCAACTTTAACTTTTTGAGATTTTTCACCAGAATGGATTTTTAACCCTAAAATGATGTTAATGTATGATTTGAATCATCATTCATCAAGAAAAATCAAAGAAAGTGGGATAACTTGTAAAAGGGGTAACCATTTAAACTTAGAAAAATTTCTAAGTTATGGAAAAAGTGACACTAATGTGCTAACTTTGGAGGACCATAACTCCTAAACCACAAGACCATTGTTCCCCATTCAAAGCTTGATTTATAGATCTCATTGCCCTCTACAAAAGCTTCATACTGACCTATGTCGAAATTCCTCATGGATTTTGAGTTATGGAGTGATCAAAATCAAGAAAAGTCACTTTGTTCCAACACTTAGTGAAAATTTCACTAAGTCAGATTTTACCTTACTTTTTGCCAAATGTAGGGGGATTTTTCACTTGGATTCAAAAGAGATCAAAACCAAACATGTTCAAACAGTTGTTGTATCATGTAAGGGCTTTCCAAAATGGCCAAGAACATTACCAAATTCAATTTGAGTCATGAGATATGACATTGGCAAGTTGCCTTGCTGAAATCTGCCAAGGCAAGGAAATTTTTTACACTTTTGGTCGATTTGCCAAAATCAGCCAAATCCAAATGCTCCTATCCACTTGGACACCTCTGAGGATTGAATCTAAAGGGGACAATCACTAAGCCAAGCCTCCAAAGTCTTTGGAACAAGAAATAGTATGTTGAACCTAGAATTGCCAAAATAGGGACAAGAATCCAATTTTGGATTGGAGCATTCAATGGAAGCATCAAGGTGGCATGGAGTGAGCCATTGTCAACTGAATTCAGTCAAGACTTATCCAAGGCCAAGGGAACCAGCAGCCTGTGCCCTAACCTTTAGTCAATGGCTAGAGGAGACTTGGATTTTCATTTGCCAACATTGGCCAAACCTACTAAGCAGTTGCCATTCACTATTCCTTGCAAAACAAACTTGCTCTACTATAAATAGAGCTCAATTGTGATCAGTTTGAGTACACCAAAGCCATCAAATAGATGCTTTCCTCAAAATCTCTTCTTTCACTCTAATTTTGCCTTCTAAGGCAAGTCACTATCGGGTTTTGAGTTTGAGAGCTTTTCCAATCAAACCAATCACACACACACACACCTCATATACATCATATAGAAGTGATCCAAACACTCACATAACATCTGGAACACAGATTTCACAAAATCACCAGCCAATTGCTCAAGTTCTTGACAGATTTGCAGTTGGGGTACCATCTCAAGTTCTAGATCATTTCAATCCATCCAAGCATTCATACACACTCTATGGCACCTAGGGAAGCTATCTAGATCATTGGAACCTAGCTGTAATACCTCCAACACAAATCACGATCACCAGCTGCAAGTGGTAAGCATGAGCTCTTCTAACTCTATGATCCATGCAATTTTTACTGCACAATAATTTGGCCATATGTTCATAATCATGCATGGAATGTTTCCCCTCAATTAATTGCATTATTTGAATCGTGTATCAAAAATCCTAGCCTTCATGCAGAAATTAGGGTTCTTGAGGATTTTTCGTGATTTCTTGTTTTATGCTTAATTTAAATGAAATTAATTGTAATAGACATGATCGTGAGGTTGAAACGAGTTGATTGATATGTGGATTACATGATATAATCAAGTATTCAGTGAGATTGGAAAGAAAATACAAATCTGGGCAAGCCCAGAACACGCGCGTGTTCTTGGGTGTTCTTGGCGCCATTTTTTCAAAATTTGAATATTTGAATTTTGTGATTTTATTTAATTGATTCAAAAATTAATTTCTCTCTGAGTTTTAATGATTTTGAGTTGATTCTTTTTTTAATAATTCACAAAAATGTTAAAATATTTTATTTTCCCAAAAAATCCCAAAAATATTATTTATTTTATATAATTGATATTTTTGCAAAGAATTAATGTTTTAATTGTTTTTAACATTTAAAATATTTTTTCCACCTTGATTTTGCAACTTTTAATGCCTTCTAATTATTTTGTAGGTCAATACTTAATTTTTGAAGCATTAATCCAAGATCACAATTTGTTTTTCATATGTTAAACAATTTTGATCATTTTAATTAAATTTTTATTCAATTAAATACATTTTTGAAAACAAATTAGGGTTTTTGGATTAATTCAACCCTCATAAATCATTTTAAAAACACTTTGGGCCTTTAATAGAGTGTAAGACCCAATCCTTTTTTTGACCAATCATTTTTGGGCCTCAGTATATTGTATAAGTCTCGATACCGTCAAAATAAACGGCGCGATCGTCGCCTTTTCAAAAACAAAACCCTGGGCCTCTCCTTGAGCTATAAGACCCATTCAAAACTTTTGGGCCTCTTTCAGAGTGTAAGACCCAACCCCCTTGTACAAAAAACTTTTTGGGTCTCATTCGTTGTATAAGTCCCTCTGTACATTTTCAAATAAAGGACGCGATCGTCGCCAGTTTAAAATTAAACATCTGGGCCTCTCCTTGAGCTATAAGACCCATTCAAAACTTTTGGGCCTCTAATAGAGTGTAAGACCCAATCCCCTTTTAACCAAAACATTTTGGGCCTCAGATATTGTATAAGCCCCTTCGCGTTAAAAGAAAATCTCGGTGCGATCGCCATTTCAAACGAAAAAAATAAACTGGGCCTAATCTCGTGTTATAAGCTACACTCTCACTCTTTTAAAACTTTTTGGGTCTCTTGAGAGAGTGTAAGACCCATCCTTTTGTACAGAAAACCTTTTGGGCCACAGTCACTTGTATAAGTCCCTCTGTACAAATTCAAACAGTGCGCTCACTGATAAAACCCTGAGCCTCTCCTTGAGCTGTAAGCCCCAAATCTTTCTTTTTCAAAGCACTTTCTCCTTTGATTTTGAAATATACTGTTGTTTTCAATCTTTATTTGTTGAACAACTAACCAAATAACATGGAAGCTCTACAACCGAGTAAGTGGTTATTGCTTTCATTTACCGCTTTCATATACATATAACTGTATTGTGGGGTTGTTTCACTGTAAGTCTTCTTTCATAAACTCATATCAACTGTGTAATAATAGTATAGATATTTAGAGTTTCCCCGGCAACTACGTTTAGAACTAGATGACGTCGTTTCATTTATTCGTAGAAATAGACAACTAGACCCCCAATAGGATCACCAGATACAGTCTTCTCTTCAGCTGTCCTCATTAGGAATTGTCAAGAAACTCTACTCCCCGAGATGAATGTATTCTTTGTAAATGGCATCTTTGAGTTTCTTCCAAATTCTCGAACTTTCCTGGCTTGATCTATTCCTCGTGAATAGCATGTCTTGAACTTCTCGGGGTTTGGGGACCCACGGGCTTCTTGAAAGCATTGACCTCCTCTTGGGCATCGTAAAAAGACCCACAAGCTTCCTAAAAGCATCCTTGCCTCCTCTTGGGCTTAGTACAAGGACCCCACGACTTCTTAGAAGTATTCACAGCCTCATCTTAGGCTTCGTATAATGATTCTTCCTCCGAGAATGATAGCCTCCTCTTGGGCTCGTACAAGGACCTCTCGGCTTCTTAAAAGCTTCCAGCCTCCTCTTGGGCTTCGTACAAATTGTCCCGATGACCACCTAAAGGTATAGGAACAAAACTTAATCATCTGCATAGAACAGTCCTTTTAAAGAGTCTACTACTGTTTCTCAAAGCATAGTACAAAAGATGAAACTCTAGACTTGGACAGTCTAATCTCCTTGAGTCTCAAGGACATTCTCAAGTGACCCCTTCGTTAAATAGGAAGAAAACCCGTAGACTCGGACAATCTCAATACCCTTCGGATTTCCCACTTCCTTAAAGAACAGGAATAACCCGGATCCTCGAATCAAATCCTTTAGTACAATGTTGCTCATATAAGAACTGATTTTCTCTTTCAAAATCAGTATACTGGACCTGTCACTCAACTGAAACAGTCACCATAGTCTCCTCTTGGGCTTTGTATAATGATTCTCCCCAGCGGAGTCAAACAACGTTTAGCCTCTCTCTCGGGCTTTGTACGAGACACATAAGAGACTCCCTCGTTGAGTCAATCACCCATTCTGCCTCCATCTCGGGCTTTATACGAGATACAAAAAGGTTCTTATTGAGCCAAACAAACCTTTAGCCTCCATCTCGGGCTTTGTACGAGATACAAAAATTCTCTTGTTGAGTATAAAAGATCCTCTTGTAGGATCAACCCCTTTTAGCCTCTCTCTCGGGCTTTGTACGAGACACATATTAGCCTCCTCGTAGGCTTTGTATAAAGAAAATCACTGGTTGATCCAATTAACCTTTTAGCATCAAAGCTGTGCCTCGTTCACAGTACACAAACATCAACAACTCCTTCCTCTTCATCTAATTGCTGTAAGCGGCAAGCCTCTGGATCATCTACATCCATGCCACTGTCCCTCTTTTAGCATGAGAAATTCCTAAGGAAAGATAGCATTGCTCTACATTGAGTTAAAGTCTTCTCCTTCAGGTTAAAATCCCCTTTAAAGGAAATTATGGCATTGCCGGATTCACAAATTCCGGTTAAAGTAATTCTCCTTTATAAACAGTTGTGACATACAGACCCCCTTTAGATATGATAAATTCTCTCTAAAGTCAAACCCCTTCAGCTTCACATCTTGGGCTTTGAAAAGATACAAATAGACCTTTCAGCTTCATATCTTGGGCTTTGAACAAGATACAAACCACCTTTCGCTTCACGTCCTGGGCTTTGAACAAGACACCAAAACAACCATTTCCTCCCATAGAATAGGAGGAACTACGAATGCTCTGATTTCCCTGTTTCGGTAAACGGGAATACGTAGGCATGAGATTGAAAGAAAAATCTTAGCGAACACACTAAACAAAAACCCAAAATCCCATACTCTCACATATCTATCAAGAAGCATCCGTCCTAACATCTAAACCTCCCACCACTTTTAAAAAAATAAACCCGATAGAGACCCCGAATCTTTGTAGCATCTGTAACCTAACAGACCGCTGTTTAACCTCAGTTTGCAAGCAGGGTTAATTTGAGACATCTATTTCCCTTCCTTCACCAGCTTTAATAGGATAAAAAATGAATCGAGCTGTAGACACCAAAGAGCGATAGCGCTTCGCAACCGCGTCCAAAATCGCTCGCTACACTTATCGCAAATTTTTGTTTTTCCTCACCGCAGTGAGGGGGAGTGGGGTTGTATTTTCTGATTTCTTATTTATCCCGTCAAGATGGAAGGGAAAGGGAAGCTATCTAAAACTAACCTTGCACGCGAATGTTTAACTGAACAAACGTTTAAAGAGATTCGGGGAGTTCGGAGTCAGGTTATACAATGGGGAGTTGTTAATTACCCATCCTATATGTGGTTATCCACAGGTTGTTAGTTTTAGGTTCGTCTTTGTACTTGATGGTGTTTATCTGTTGATGGGTTGGGAATGTTTCTTGGGAAATATGAGAGAGAGAGAGTGAGTTTTTGTTAATGTTTGGGTTTTTTGATGTTTTTGGCAAGGTACGGGACCTAATTTTTGATTGGTATGTGAAGGTACTAGACCTAAAGTTTTGATTGGTATGCTCGCTAAGATTTCACAATCTTATGCCTACGTATTCCCGTTTAAAGAAATAGAGAAATCAGAGCAATCGTAGTTCCTCCTATTCTAAGGGAGGAAAATATGATGTTTTGGTGTCTTGTTCAAAGCCCAAGATTGAAGCTAAAGGAGTATTTGTGTCTTATTTAAAGCCCAAGATTGAAGCTAAAAGGTTTGACTGAGAGGGAATTTGTCATCTCTAAAGGGAGACATCTCGTCTATTTATCACAACTGTTGGGTGAATGTTTATAAAGGAGAATTACTTTAACTGGGATATATGAATCCAGCAATGCCATAATTTCCTTTATAGGGGTGTTATCCTGAAGGGGAAAACTTTCACTCAATGTAGAGCAATGCCATTTTTCCTTAGGAATCTTTCATATTAAGAGAGGGACAGTGGCGTGGAAGTAAATAATCCAGAGGCTTGCCGTTTACAGCAATTAGATGAAAGAAGGAAGTTTTACCAGGATAAAAGATGGACGACATCTTGGATATTTGAATCAACAAATGTGCCACTTATAGCAGTTATCTGGGATTATGATTTGTTTTGAATGTTTGTTTTGAAGAGTGATAAACAGAGAAGTATCTTCCTACAGAGAGATTTTGATTTCCTCTGAGGGGATGTTGATTTTTGTGTGCCTTGATCAAAGCCCAAAGTTGAAGCTAAGAGATTGATTGAATCCACTGGGGAAGCCCTTATACAAAGCCTAAGAGGAGGCTAGAAAAAGACTGACTCAACAAGAGAGTGTTTATATATGTTTTGTACAAAGCCCAAGATTGAGGCTAAAAGAGACTGACTCTTTGGGGATATCATTATACAAAGTCTAAGAGGAGGCTAAAAGTTTGACTTTTCCGGGGAAAATATTCTGTCTGTCTTGTACAAAGCCCAAGATTGAGGCTAAAAGGGATTTTGACTCCGCCGGGGAGGGTTTGTATGTGTCTTGTACAAAGCCCAAAATTGAGGCTGAAAAGAAGACTGGCTCGGTGGGAAAGAAATCTTTATCTGTCTTGTACAGAGCCCAAGATTGAGGCTAAAATGAGACTTTACTGACTCGGTAGAGGATATTTTAGGTGTCTTGTACAAAGCCCAAGATTGAGGCTGAAAGGAGTTTGACTCTGCTGGAGAGTATTATCTGTCTTGTACAAAGCCCAAGATTGAGGCTAAAAAAGAGGATTGACTCTACTTAGGAAATTTATATGGTGTCTTGTACAAAGCCCAAGATTGAGGCTGACCAAGCTGGAGAAATCATTATACACAGCCTAAGAGGAGGCTAACTTCTGCTATGGGAAATCATTATGCCAAGCCTAAGAGGAAGCTGAAAAAGATTGACTCAATAAGAGAGTGTTTTTATCTATCTTGTACAAAACCCAAGATTGAGGCTAAAAGGGTTTACTCAACAAGAGAGTATTGAAAGGTGATTGACTCAACAAGAGAGTCTGAAAGGTTAGCTCAGTTGGGGAAAATCTTTGTACAAAGCCCAAGAGGAGGCTAAAAGTGTTGAGGAAGGGAAGGATCAGTATACAAAGCCTAAGAGGAGGCTAACTTTGTTGGGGAAGAACAAAGAAATAAATCTTTATACAAAGCCCAAGTGGAGGCTGTCTTCTGCTGGGGATTATTGAGATCCAGAGGCAGGTCCAAATGGGAAATCAACTCTTGCTGAGGGTTTACAGAAGGGTTGAGATATCTTGAGGTTCTGATTTGGAATAGTGTTATACTGATGATAAACTGACCTTGGCTAAGGGAATTTTAGGAGAAAGACTGGGTTTTAGAACCTATGGGGTTTTAATTCTACTGGAGATTAATAAAAAATGACCAGGATTTCTCCTATGTTTGTAGGGAACTTGAGAATGTCTTTGAGATCCAAGAAGGAATTAGACTGTCCAAGTCTGCTGGTGTGGAAGAGTTTATCTTTGTATGATGCCCAAGAGGAGGCTGGTGTTTTAAGGGATGAGAAACAACCCTAAATTGGTCTGAGGTTTGGAAAGACTACTCTAACAAAGGATGACTAAGTTATATCCTATACCTTTAAAAGGTCTTCAGGGTCCTTGTATTAAGCCCAAGAGAAGGCGTGAGAACTTCTAAGAAGCCGGAGGGTCCTTATACAAAGCCCAAGAGGAGGCAGGGATGCTTTTAGGAAGCCTGTGGATCCCAAACCTAAGAAAAGTTCAAGATAGGTTTCACTGAGAATTAATCCTTTTGTGAGCAGTTCTAGGGTTTGAAGAAATTCAAGAGAGGTTTCACCGAGAATTAATCCTCTCCGGGGAACTGAACTTCTTTGACAATTTCTAATAGTGACAGTTTGAGAAAAGTTTCACCGGGAATAATGCATTTCTCTTTGTTCCATATAGTTTAAGCCCAAGAGAAGGCAATATTGCATCTGGAAATCCTATGGGGATCTAGTTTTGACTGTATTAAAGAGTGGCCAACTGGCTTTACCTAGTTCTAGACCTAGTTGTCGGGGAAAACTCTAAGTAAATATATTAGTATATATACAAGTGATATATGACAAGTATTTAAAAGGATATGAAAGAAGGACTTACATGTGAGCAAGCTTCCATCAATACAGTTATACATATATATATATATATATATATATATATATATTTGAAAGCGAGTAAATGAAAGTTGATAAAACTTACAGGCGAGCAAGCTTCCATTGTAACAGTTGTATGGTTAGTTGTTCAAGAAATTAAAGAAAGTTTTGATAACAACTGTGGATTTGAACCTAAATCAAAAGGGAAGTTGTTTTTGAAAAGATTGGGGCTTATACTCAAAGAGAGGCCCAGATGAAAAACAGTAATTGTACCGTTGTTCTGTAAACTGTACTGGGGCTTATACAATGACTAAGGCCCAAAAAAGTTTTTTGTACAAAGGAATAGGTCTTACAACTCAAGGAAAAGCCCAAAGGTTTGAAAAAGAAAAGAAATGGGACTTACAACACAAGGGTAGGCCCAGATGAAAATGTTTTGAAAAGCGACGATCGCGTCGAGATTTTGAAAACACAGCGGGACTTATACAATGTCTGAGGCCCAAATTATTTTATCTTCAAAGGGATGGGACTTATACTCTCTCAAGAGGCCCAAAGTGTGTTTTAAGAAAAGGGAATGGGACTTATAACTCAGGGAGAGGCCCGATGAAAGACAGTGATCGCACCGTCGTTTTAAGAATCGCAGAGGGACTTATACAATGACTGAGGCCCATATTATTTATTTAAAAGAGGGGGTTGGGTCTTACACTCTATTAGAGGCCCTAAGTTGTTTGAAAAAGATTTGTTAGGGTGATGGTGATCAAAACCCTAATTTTTGGTTTTTAAATGTATTTTAATTGAATAAAAATTCAATTAAAATAATCAAATATGTGAAAAAAGGTTGTGATCTTGGATTTATATTTGGAAAATCATTATTCATTCATGGGATGATTTAAAAATCATTTGAATTTTGCAAAACCAAGAGAAAGAAATATTTTTAATGTTTAAAAACAAATAAAAATATAATTCTTTACAAAAATACCAAATATATGAAATAAATAATATTTTTGTGAAATTTTCATGGAATAAAATATTTTAATTTTTTTGTGAATTTTCAAAAAAAATAATCAATAAAAAATTATTAAAATTGAGAGAGAAATTAATTAACAAAAACATGAAAATATGGAAAAAAAAAAAAAGCAAAAACATAGAAAAATGGCAAAATGGTCTGGGTGGGGTTTGAACCCACGACCTTGGCAACAAACACACATGCGCGCTACCACTGGGGTGGTGATACATCCGTGTATCAAAACCAACCCATTAATTTATATGGCATGCCTTGTTTCTAGGCCTGGGCAAGGCAAGCTTTTGGGCAATTTACGTGAAGCCTCTAACTTTCTCATTTCTCCATGATTGGGACAAAATTTAGGTGTATCTGACCTAGAATTTCATGAGGAATCCAATGGTGCCCTTGGAATTTTCAGAAAATATTTCCTCCTCAAAATCCGACAGTATTTCAAAATAGGCCTATTTTTGCATGTTCTAGGCTATCTCATGGTACATGCAAGGATTACATGGCAAATTGGTTCAAACACAACATATACAACATGTATAAGATGTTTATAATTCTTGGAGCTTTTTGTGCTATCTGCCAAGTTCCTTGTGCCAGAAGTAATTTGATTCTTTGGACACTCTCAATTGATCCCTTAGAAGCTTTTAGAATGATTAGAACCAGCTGGAATCCTCAGGAACAAGTTGTGGCAATATCTTGCAAAAGGGGCAAAAGTGACCAATATGGCAACTCTCTCAAATGGTGTTCCAGATGAGGGGAACCATTTTGGAACAGTTTGAGGATGATATTTGGAGTGTGTTTGAGGCTTTGTTTTGATTTGGAAGTGGATGAATCAAGACATGGCTTGAAAATGCAGAAAAGTCCAATTTTGAGGTTTTGGAAGTGGACTTTGTGATTTTGGTGTTTTAGGTCACAAGTGAGTGTTTGAACAGCTTAGTGTCATACCCCAAATTTTGACCACTAAGATTTCCCATCATTGTACAAATCATCAGCACAATATGGATGTACCTTTGTACCTCATTAGTCTCCCCAAAGATGGGTGAGCATCCACTACAATCAACATTAGGGTTTCAAGCCCTCTCTGAGCTTTAGACAAAGGCTCAATCAAGAAATGACTTGATTTTCAACTTGTCTAATCTCCCAAACATCCTCAAAGGATCAAAAGGACTCCCACTTCAAGGATTAAGCCCAAGGTTGCTCCCTTCTAGGTGGATTAAGCCTCAAGATCGCCAGTGTCACCAAATTAGGGTTTTGATCACTCAGGGCCTCCAGATGAAAAATTTCATCTGGACATAAGCCATTGATCCAAAACATAACCTAATATACTTCATGGAACCTCATTAACCCATGCATCAAGTCAATTTTGCCTCAAGGGATGCATTCATCAAAAATCAGGAATTAGGGTTTCTTGACCTAATTCACCCCTAAGTTGACTTTTGGGACAAATCATGAGCCAAGACCTCAAGAGATGATTTGAGGGTCTCTAATATACCATATTGATCCATTTGGGACAATGGATTAATCCAACAAGTTTGAGCAACAAGCCTCAATTCCATCTGCACCACAATTAGGGTTTTAAGGGAAAAGTCAACTGTAACTTTGACTTTTGACCAAGACATGCTCCCAAACCCTAATACATGATTGAATATACCCTATGACACCCATGTAACATGTCCATCAAGTTTGATTTAGGTCAAGGACATGATTTCCTGAAGAATTGCACAGTTTGGAATTCATCTGATAAAGAGTCAACTGTGCACAAAAGTCAACTTTGACTTTTTGAGATTTTTCACCAAAATGGATTTTTAACCCTAAAATGATATTAATGTATGATTTGAATCATCATTCATCAAGAAAAATCAAGAAAAGTGAGATAACTTGTAAAAGGGGTAACCATAAAACTTAGAAATTTTTCTAAGTTAAAAATAAAGTGGCAAGGGTGCCAACTTTGGAGGACCATAACTCCTAAACCACAAGGCCATTTTTTCTCATACAAAGATGGATTTGTAGCCCTCATTATCACCTACAAAAACTTCAACTACAAGTCATTCCAATTCATTAAGGATTTTGAGTTATGGAGTGATCAAAGTGGCTGAAAAGTGAAAATGTCACTTTTTCCAACACTTAGTGAAATTTTCACTAAGTCAGATTCTGCCTCACTTTTTGCCAAATGTAGGGAGATTTTTCACTTGGAATCAAAAGAGATCAAAACAAAACCTGTTCAAACAGTTGTTGTATCATGTAAGAGCTTTCCAAAATGGCCAAGAACATTGCCAAATTCAACTTACACCATGAGATATGACATTGGCAAGTTACCTTGCTGAAATCTGTCAAGGCAAAGCAGAATTTGTAACTTTGGTCGATTTGCCAAAATCATCCAAATTCAATTGCTCCTATCCACTTGGATACCTCAGAGGATTGAATCTAAAGGGGACAATCACTGAGCCAAGCCTCCAAAGTCCATGGAACAAGAAATAGCATGTTGAACCTAGAATGGCCAAAATAGGGACAAGACTTCAAATTTGGAATGAGGCATTCAATGGAACCATCAAGGTGGCATGGACTGAGCCATTCTCATTTGAAATCAGTTAAGACTTATCCAAGACCAAGGGAACCAAAGCTCTGTGCCCTAACCTCTAGTCAATGGCTAGAGGAGACTTGGATTTTCATTTGCCAACATTGGCCAAACCTACTTACCAACTGCCATGCACTATTCCTTGCAAAACAAATTTGCTCTACTATAAATAGAGCTCAATTGTGGTCAGTTTGAGTACACCAAAGCCATCTAACAGATGCTTTCCTCAAAATCTCTTCTTTCACTCCAATTTTGCCTTCTAAAGCAAGTCACTATCGGGTTTTGAGTTTGAGAGCAATTCCAATCAAACCAATCACTCACACACCTCACATACATCACATATGAGCTGATCAAACACTTAGATTACTTCTGAAACATCAATTTGACAAAATCACCAGCTGGTTGCTCAAGGTTTTAACCAAAGTGCAGCTGAGGTACCACAAAATGATCCAGCCAATTTCTATCAAGTCCAACCATCCAAACACAATCCATAGGGTGTAGGGAAGATGTTCAGATCATCACAACTCATCTGTAACACCTCCAGATCAAAAATCACTTTGAACTTGCTGTCACGACCTAAAGGTAAGCCTAAACTTGGGTATCTCTCAATCTATGCATATTTCCTCGCACAATAATTTGGCCATATGTTCATAATCATGCATAGAATGTTTCCCCTCAATTAATTGCATTGTTTGAATCGTGTATCAAAAATCCTAGCCTTCATGCAAAAATTAGGGTTCTTGAGGTCTCTTCGTGATTTCTTGTTGTATGTTTAATTTAAATGAAATTAAAGTACATAGACATGATCGTGAGGTTGAGACGAGCATAATGATATGTGGATTGCATGATATGATTACGTATTCATGGAGATTGGATGGAAAATGCAAATCTGAGAAACCAAGAACACGCGCGTGTTCTTCAGCTTGTTCTTGGCGCCATTGTTAGAAATTCAAATATTTGAATTTTGTGATTTTGTTTAATTGATTCAAAAATTAATTTCTCTCTGAGTTTTAATGATTTTGAGTTGATTCTTTTTTTAATAATTCACAAAAATGTTAAAATATTTTATTTTCCCAAAAAATCCCAAAAATATTATTTATTTCATATAATTGATATTTTTGTAAAGAATTAATATTTTGATTGTTTTTGGCATTTAAAATATTTTTTCTACATTGATTTTGCAACTTTTAATGCTTTCTAATTATTTTGTAGGTCAATACTTAATTTTTGAAGCATTAATCCAAGATCACAATTTGTTTTCCATGTGTTAAACAATTTTTGATCATTTTAATTGAATTTTTATTCAATTAAATACATTTTGAAAACAAATTAGGGTTTTGGATTAATTCAACCCTCATAAATCATTTTCAAAACTTTTTAGGCCTCTTGAGAGAGTGTAAGACCCATCCCCCCTTGTACAAAAACTCTTTGGGCCTCACTCATTGTATAAGTCCCTCTGTACAAGTAAACGGCGCGATCGTCGCCCGTTTAAAAAATAAAAAAATCATCTGGGCCTCTCCTTGAGCTATAAGACCCATTCAAAACACTTTGGGCCTCTATTAGAGTGTAAGACCCAATCCCCCTTTTAACCAAAACATCTTGGGCCTCACTTATTGTATAAGTCCCTCTGCGTTAAAAGAAAACCTCGGCGCGATCGCCATTTTTAAACGAAAAATCATTTGGGCCTACCCTCGTGTTATAAGCCCCACTCTTTGTTCTCTAAACTTTTTGGGCCTCTTGAGAGAGTGTAAGACCCATCCCTTTGTACAGAAAACCATTTTGGGCCCCAGTCACTTGTATAAGTCCCGCTGTACAAAGTCAAACAGTGCGCTCACTGATAAAACCCTGGGCCTCTCCTTGAGCTGTAAGCCCCAAATCTTTCTTTTTCAAAGCACTTTCTCCTTTGATTTTGAATATACTGTTGTTTTCAATCTTTCTTTGTTGAACAACTAACCAAACAGCATGGAAGCACTCCAACCGAGTAAGTGGTTATCGCTTTCGTTTACTGCTTTCATACTATAAACTGTATTGTGGGGCTGCTCACTGTAAGTCTCCTTTCATAAACTCATATCTACCGTGTAATAATAGTATAGATATTTCGAGTTTCCCCGGCTACTACGTCTAGAACTAGGTGACGCCGTTTCATTTATTCGTAGAAATAGACGCCTAGATCCCCAATAGGAGCACCAGATACAGTCTTCTCTTCGACTGTCCTCCGTAGGAATCGTCAAGAAGCTCTACTCCCCAAGATGAATGTATTCTCCGTGAATGGCATCTTTGAGATTCTTCCAAATTCTCGAACTTTCCTGACTTGATCTATTCCTTGTGGATAGCTTGCCTTGAATGTCTCGGGGTTTGGGTACCCACTACGGTCATAATCTTGGACCTTAACTAAGGAACCCTCTTTAAAAGCTAAAAGTCGCTGGATAGTAAACCTCGCACGTTTACTAGTGGTTTTTATCTTTAAAAGAGTTATCTCTCCTAATGGAAAGGAGATGATAGACCCGCGGGCTTCTTAAAAGCATCGGCCTCCTCTTGGGCATCGTACAAGGACCCTACAGCTTCTTAGAAGTATTCACAGCCTCCTCTTAGGCTTCGTATAATGATCTCTTCCTCCGGGAATGATAGCCTCCTCTTGGGCTTCGTACAAGGACCGATCGGCTTCTTAAAAGTTTCCAGCCTCCTCTTGGGCTTCGTACAAATTGTCCTGACGACCTCCTAGAGGTATAGGAACAGAACCTAGTCATCCTCATAGAACAGTCCTTTCAAAGAGTCTACTACTGTTTCTCAAAACATAGTACAAAAGATGAAACTCTAGACATGGACAGTCTAACTTCCTTGAGTCTCAAAGACATTCTCAAGTGACCCCTTCGTTAAATAGGAAGGAAACCCGCAGACTCGGACAGTCTCAATACCCTTTGGATTTCCCATTTCCTCAAAGAGAAGGAAATATCCCTGATCCTCAAATCAAATCCCTGAGTACAGAGTTGCTCATATAAGAACTGATTTTCTCTTTTAAAATCAGTATATTGGATCTGTCACTCAACTGAAACAGTTACCGTAGCCTCCTCTTGGGCTTTGTTCAATGATTCTTCCCAGCAAAGTAAACGTTTAGCCTCCATCTCGGGCTTTGTACAAGATACAAAAACACTCTCTTGTTGAGTATAAAAGATTCTCCTGTTGAGTCAACCCTTTTAGCCTCTCTCTCGGGCTTTGTACGAGACACACAAAGACTCCCTCGTTGAGTCAAACAAACAATAAGCCTCCATCTCGGGCTTTGTATGAGATACAAAGACTCTCTTGTTGAGTCAAACTTTTAGCCTCCATCTCGGGCTTCGTACGAGATACAAAAACACTCTCTTGTTGAGTATAAAAGATTCTCCTGCGGAATCAAAATATTTTAGCCTCTCTCTCGGGCTTTGTACGGGACACAAAATAGCCTCCTCTTAGGCTTTGTATAATGATTTTCCTAGCGGAAATTAGCCTCCTCTTAGGCTTTGTATAAGAAAACCACTGGTTGATCCAATTAACCTTTTAGCATCAAAGCTGTGCCTCGTTCACAGTACACAAACATCAACAACTCCTTTCCCTTCATCTAATCGCTGTAAGCGGCAAGCCTCTGGATCATCTATATCCACGCCACTGTCCCTCTTTTAGCATGAGAAATTCCTAACGAAAGATAGCATTGCTCTACACTGAGTTAAAGTCTTCTCCTTCAGGTTAAAATCCTTTCTTCATAAATTATGGCATTGCTCGGATCCGCGTATCCCAGTTAAAGTAATTCTCCTTCTCCCCTCTTTAGAGATGACAAATTCTCTCTAAAGTCGAGGTCTTTCAGCTTCACGTCTTGGGCTTTGAACAAGACACAAATAGACCTTTCAGCTTCACATCTTGGGCTTTGAACAAGATATAAACCACCTTTCGCTTCACGTTTTGGGCTTTGAACAAGACACCAAAAACACCCATTTCCTCCCATAGAATAGGAGGAACTACGAACGCTCTGATTTCCCTGTTTCGGTAAACGGGAATACGTAGGCATAAGATCGAAAGAAAAGATCTTAGCGAGCGCAATCAACAAAAAAACCAAATCCCATATCTCCATCAATCAAAAGCAGTAATTCAAAAACATCAGTCCTAACATCCTAATCCTTGTTCCCCGCCAGAAACCTTCTGCCCAGGTAAAAAAGAAAGAAACCGTATTGGCGAAAATACAAATAACCAGTACAAAGGCCCCCCCACATTGATAGCATTCGTAACTTAACAGACCGCTGTTTAAACTCAGTATACAAAGCAGGGTTAATTGGAGACATCTATTTCCCTTCCTTATTCAGCTCACAACAGGATAAAATATGAATCGACCTGTAGTCAAAGCTCAAACCGCAGAGAGCGACCAGCGCTTAAGAACCGCGTCCAAAATCGCTCGCTACAGAAAAGTGGCGCCCACCGTGGGGCCCTTCAAAGTTAGATCTAGGCACGGTCTTCCTTTTCACCTCTTATGTGAAAAACCACAGATTGGGGCTTCCGCCGGGGAACCCATTTTCTGTCAGGAACTTAGGATTCTTAGCTTTATAAGTCTAGGATGATTAGGAAAAATATATATACTGCTTTTCCTAATTGCTATACATGTTTATTTTTCTGCTAATGGGAATGCGGGTGATGCCGTATGTGGAAAGATTGAGTATACACTTAAGATAAGTGATGGCGACGGGGTCGACCATCAACCTCAGTGGAGGCTGACCAACGCAACCCATTCACTCTTCTAGCCAATGGGCCGGTTGTTAAGTCTGAGAAGCTGAGGAGCCAAACCCTTTCGTAGTGCGGAAACTATCGAAAATAGTTGTTACGCGATACTACCCTCATTTGAGGCTGGTGATCTATTCTCGGTGAATGGTACTTACTCTAAGATTGCTCTACAACTCGCTGGCAATCCGCTTGTTGTCTTGCTTTCCTGGGAGGAGCTGATGATAATGAGTACAGGTACAAAAATCACCCTAGTATAAACCTTGGGGATGGGTAGAGCCTTGACTTCATGACAACGACCCTTTGACCCCATGTTTTTTCTATGTTTTTGTGTGCTGCATTCATGCATTCATTTAATAAAACATTAAAACATTCAAAAAAATTATCTTCTAGTCTCTCTGTTTTTCAAATTAAACTAAGACTGTGATTGCAAATATCAGAGAAAAAGATTGCATTAATGGATTTCGGTAGAAGGAGAACTCATACGTACACCTTCAAGGTTCCAAAACTAGGGGATTTGAGAAGGTTAGCAAGGATGATCACTAGCCCTGAGGCTTTCAGAGCCAAGCACGGAGGTCTGCTACCACTGTTAAGAGTCCATGTGATTGAGGGAATCATGGATGCGCTCATTCAGTTTTACGATCCGGTTTATCACTGTTTCACATTCCCGGATTACCAGCTTGCACCAACGCTGGAGGAGTATTCTCACCTGATTGATCTACACATTACGGATCGAGCTCCATTTTCTGGACTGGAAGAAATTCCAAAGAATCAGACTATTGCAAGAGCAATTCATTTGGACGAGTCTGAGGCAGGGCTCACATGACCGCTAAGGGTGGCATCCAAGGTTTGCCAGCCCAGTTCTTGACAAAGAAGGCCCTATACTTCGCCAGTATAGGAAACGGGATTGCTTTTGAAAGCATCTTTGTCTTGCTCACCTACGGGTTATTTTTTTTTTCCAACATCAATAACTTCGTCGATATCAACGCTATTAAGGTTTTTCTCATTGGGAACCCTGTGCCGACTTTGCTTGCAGATGCGTATCATTCTGTACACTTGGGAAATTTGTACAGCAGAGGGGAGATCACATGTTGTGTACCTCTGCTATACAAATGGTTTATCTCTCACTTGCCCAAGTCTGCTGCTTTTTGGGATTGCAAGAGTGCCTTAGGTTGGTCGCAGAAGATCATGTCTCTTACCAACTCTAATATAGATTGGTGTAATAGGATTTATGAGGGAATTAGGATCATTGACCGTTGTGGAAACTTCCCCAACGTACCCCTTATAGGAACTAAAGGATGAATCAACTACCATCCGGTATTGGTTCTTCGTCAATTTGGATACCCGATGAGACACATCCCACTAGGTGTTCATCTGGAAGGTCTTTTCTTCAAAGAAGGAGAAAGTGACAGAGCACTAAAGATGGAAATAGTGCAAGCTTGGAAACATGTTCATAAGAAAGGACGAGAGTCTCTGGGAAAACCGGATTGTGTCTCGGTGGAGCCTTATCTCCATTGGGTATAAACTAGAGCTCTCAAGCTAAAGATGCCTTATCCTCGTTACGGAATTCTTCCACCGAGGGAAACTGTCATGTACTTCATGACGGAAAGCTTCAGGTTACTCTCAACAAAGTTCAACGGGAAAGAAGGTCTTGGAAGAACAAGTACCGCACCCTCGACATAGAGTGTATCCAAATACAGCAACTACTGAGAGAGAAAGATGCTCTGATTGAAATTTTGGAGCAACATGCTGTAGAGAATCAAGATGACCAAAGGAATTTGCTCACTCCTTTCACCTGGCAAAGGAATGACAACCCGACAACGGCCCAAGCGCCCCGGTCAAAGAAGAGGACTCGGGACCCATTAGTTTAGGTTTCTGTTTCTGCACTTTGTAATCTACTGTATTTCCATTTCTGTAATCCTTTGGAATTCAATAAAAAGGGGTTTCCCCGCTGTTTGATATTTGCAATCTAATTGTCAAAGTTTATTTTGATTAAACAAAAAAAAAATAATATAATCATTGCATTCATCATTCTCACATCGCATATTCTTCTTCCCTACGAATCTCACGTTTGTGTCTTGATTCTAGAGTCAAACTGTCTCATTCGTATAATACTCGGGCCAATCGTCAGAAAAAGATGGATGATCTTGAGGAAGAAAATAGAGAGTTGAGAGAAGAGATCGACACTCTGAGAGAGGATATGAGAAAGCTTTGTAACGACATGCAAGCCATGGCAGAAGCTCAGCTACAAAGAACTGTGATCTCAGAGATCACCTCGATGCCCATAGTGGAGAAGTATGATCCTAGGTATCAGATACCAAAAGATCGTCCTTGGGGCATGCCTGTTAACTATATCCCAGAAGGATATGTTCTGCCGATCACTGAAGATCAGGGAATCGCAACAGAAGCCGCTGGGCCTGAAGGTTACAAACTTCGGGAAAGCGAAGATGCCAGGGGCATACTCAAGACTCCTGAAGGTTACAAACTTCGGGAGGCGCCAAGACTTACTGCCGTAGTCACGTTACCACCCCCTGTGGTGCACACTGTCCCGGAAGGACATATTCCATAGACACCTTCTGGTAAGAAAGAAACTATGTTTGACAGAATGGATGAATTCCAGGAACAGTTCTTGGAAATGCAGAAAGAGCTGCAAGCCATTCGCGGTCAGGATCTATTTGGAAAAGACGCCGCAGACCTCTGCTTGGTCCCAAATGTGAAAGTCCCGCACAAATTCCAAGTGCCCGACTTTGAAAAATACAAGGGTAACTCTTGCCCTCAGAGCCATCTGGTGATGTACGCTCGGCGGATGTCAGCTCAGACGGAGAACCAGGACCTGCTGATTCACTACTTCCAGGATAGTTTAACCGGTGCCGCACTCAAATGGTACATGGGTTTAAACCGTACTACGATTAGTACATTCAGAGATCTTGGTACTGCCTTCGTCCAATAATACAAGTACAATTTGGACATGGCACCCGACAGAGATCAACTCAGATCAATGTCGCAAAAGGACAGGGAAACCTTTAAGGAGTATGCTCAAAGGTGGCGTGAAATTGCCGCTCAAATTTGTCCACCTCTTGAGGAAAAAGAGATGACAAAGATCTTCTTAAAGACCTTAAGCTCATTTTACTACGGCCGAATGGTCGCCAGTGCGCCCAGTGATTTCACCGAAATGGTCGGCATGGGTGTACGTCTTAAGGAAGCCGTCTGAGAAGGACGTTTGGTAAAAGGCACTGGATCAACGAGCGGTACTAAAAAATACGGTAGTGCTCTCCCTAAGAAAAAAGAGCAAGATATTGGGAATATCTCTCTCGGAAAGCAAAGGCGACGTTATCAGCCAGTAGCAGCTGTTACTCCTGCTATCGGCCCCGCGCCTGTTCCTATGTATCAACCTCAGGTTGCGCAGAGCCAACCTGACCAACAAAGGACACAACAGCCTCTTCAGCAGGCTCGTCCTCCATATAACAACAACCGTACAACACGGCCACCAGGATTTGATCCTATACCCGTAACGTACGCAGAGCTGTTTCCGTTACTGTTGGCTAAGGGGCACATTCAGACTAAGTCTCCTCTTACAGTACCGGAAAATCTGCCTTTTTGGTTTAAAGCGGATCAAACATGCCCTTATCATCAAGGAGGTTCAGGGCATAACATAGAGACTTACCTCAATTTCAAGTCTGACGTGCAAAAGCTTGTTAGGAGCGGGCTCTTATCTTTCAAAGATACGAATCCCAATGTTCTTACGAACTTGCTGCCTCAACATGAGAAAACTGCAGTCAATCTAATTGAGAAAGAGACTAACAATGTCTATCAAATTCATGATGTACTCTTGTTAAAGACCAATCTGGTCAAGATGCATTGTAGACAGAGTGGATATGGCCATGTGCCACCGCATAATTATCACCAGTGTGATGTCTGCTCTAAAGACAACCAGGGATGTTCTGTGGTGCAAGCAGCTCTACAGGAACAAATGGATCTTGGATGGATCCAAGAGCACCGAGTTCGTGGAGTTAACATGGTTTACACGAATTCCAACATCATTCAAAACCACGACATCCGTGCGATGAATGTCAACTTGGTGGCGATGCACTCAAGCCAAAGCCAGTATTATAATCTGCAGCGGCACGATTACAGTTCCTGTCTGATTTGCTCGGTAAACAAACAAGGATGCTCTTTCATACAAGAGGCCCTCCAACGTCAGATGGATCTTGGATGGATCCAAGACTACCATGATAGGAACTCCTATCAAATCAACATGGTTCAGATCTTCGATATCCGCATAATGAATACCAACCTGGTAGAATTACATGCTGAGCAGGTCCGACTTGGATTCTTAATATCACATGACTATAAAAACTGTAAAGCGGGTTGCAAAAATGATCGAGGTTGTACCCTTGTCCAGGAGGCACTTCAGCACTTGTTAAATCACCGGTGGATGCCAATCTATATGGACGAAGATACTCAGTAGATTAGTATCAATAACAGGAATCCTACTCGTCGTCAAAGTCAGGATGTCCGATCAATGGAAGGTAACCTAGTGAGGTTACATTGTATTCAAAGTGGGCGTGGCCAGGTGCCACCACACAACTATGACAGTTGTAGCGTCTGTTCAGAAAGTAACCAAGGGTGTTACCTTGTGAGAGCAGCTCTTAAGGGTCAGGTCGATCATGGAGAAATTCGTCCATATCCAGGTTCAGGACCCATCATTTGGTCGCCGAACTACCTTGCCGAGCAAGTTGAGAATGTTGTCACGATCTCTGGTCATCACAGGACCAGGGATGTTTTTGCCATCATCCCTCTACTTGACGAATCTAGAGTTCCTAACCGAGAACGAATCGAGATCACTTATGATGGTCAGAAGAATCAGAAGGTTCCCATAGTCATCTATCTACCGGGACCACTACCGTATGAATCAGCTAAGGCTATCCCTTACAAATACGGTGCAACGACAGTTGAAAATGGAAAGGAAATTCCATTACCCTCCGTCGTGAATATTGCAGACATCAGTCGTGTAACACGGAGCGGTCGAATCTTCAACCGAGGGGTTGGAGAATCCAACAAAGAAAAGGAACTTCAGGCAGAAATTCCTGATCCGCCAGTCGGTCAATCTAGTAATCCCGACCTTTCAAAAGACAAAGATGAGATGCTAAAGCTCATCCAAAGGAGTGAATATAACATTGTTGATCAACTGTTACAGACTCCTTCAAAGATCTCGGTATTATCACTGTTACTCAGTTCAGAAGCACACAGAGAGGCTCTACAGAAAGTCTTGGAGCAAGCCTTTGTAGAACAGGATGTAACAATCAGACAGTTCGATAGCATTGTCTCTAACATCACTTCCTGCAACAATTTGGGATTTAGTGATGAGGAGTTACCCGAAGAGGGTCGCCGTCATAACATGGCGCTCAACATTACAGTTAACTACCAGGACGATGCTTTAGCCAACGTACTGGTAGACACAGGGTCAGCCCTGAATGTTATGCCAAAGTCCACTTTGACGCAATTATCATTCAAAGGCCCTCCGATGAGAGTCAGCGAGGTCGTCGTCAAAGCATTTGACGGATCCAGAAAAACGGTTATCGGCAAAGTTGATCTTCCCATAACTATTGGTCCTCACACTTTCCAAATCACTTTCCAGGTCATGGACATCCGGGCAACATACAGTTGTTTATTAGGAAGACCTTGGATACATCAGGCTGGAGCGGTCACTTCGACCCTCCACCAAAAGCTAAAGTTCGTCAAGAACAATCAACTTGTCACGGTTTGTGGGGAACAAGCCTTGCTTGTAAGCAACTTATCATCATCTACTTGTGTGGAACCCGAGGAGGTTATTGGAACTCAGTTCCAAGCACTATCGGTGAGCAAGGACAATCAGTTCAAAGAAGGAACTTCAATTTCTTCATACAAAGATGCTATCAAAGTGGTCGAGAGTACCGATACAACCGGATGGGGACAGCTTGTCATTCCTATTAACAATAAAACAAAGAAGGGTCTTGGTTTTTCTGTAACCTGTACCCAGACAGCTACCAACGATGGAAGTCTTCATCCCATTCGGAACTTCTTCCACAGTAGAGGTTTTCTTCACCCAGTGTCTCAAGCAGTACATGCTATCAATGAGGAAGATCCCTCTGACACAGATGAAGAATGGAAGTCCTATCTTAATGAGGATGGTTATATGTCTCAGGAAGAGGTGCCTACTCCATTTTGCTATCTCGCACAGAGTCTGAGATTTATACCACGATCAGATGTCGAAATGATATACGGGGATTGTGATCCAGAAGGATGCCGTGCTCCGCCAAATTCATTAGAGGAAGACACTCCGATGAAAGACAACTTTGACCACGACTACTATGGCCCAATGGATGGTCTGCCAATGTGGCAACCTTACCCAGGAAGCTCGGGGCAAGAAAGTCAGCCGAACAATGAAACTCAGCTGAGCGTCATTGAACAGAATACCTATGTCCCCGCCATGTCATGGGATCAACACTCAGGTCATTCGAAAATTACTCAACATGACGATGAATTCGCAACGTTTGCAGGACTTGAGTTCATCAACTATGCTTTTCCCGAGGTCAACGTCATCGAGAGGGATGACTTCTCCAGTTCCAAAGAAGTTTGGGACACTCTGGGACAACCAAGTGGAAAATACGACTTTATGGTCAAGTACACTGCTCCCGAAAGCTCTCGTATCAGGCTCGAAGATATCCAGCCAACTGGATGGGGAGATACAGCTGAGAGCACCAATGCTATGCAAAATACAATAGAGGAATCCTCCTACGACAATTCTGCCTGGGAAACAGATTCCAATGATCCTGCTCCACCAGAAATCAGCGTTATTTCTGAAGACAAATCAAGGAAGGTGCCAGACTTTGTGATTCACCGAGGAGTTCGCCGCCAATGGGTTGCTGTCGATGTTCCGAAGGTCGTTCGCCAGTCAAAGTAATTGCCCTCTTTAACCTTTCACCCTGCCCAGGTGAAATGGATATTTTGATAGGGCTCGTTTTCTGTAGATTTCCCTCTTCGCTTTGCCCAAAGCGACAGAGTTTTGTTTTATAGGGCTGTAGTTTCAAGAATCGACTTGTTCATTAATAAAATAACGTCGTTCTGTAATTTCCGCATTATTTGCTGTTTTCTCTTTTTTCTTTTTCAGAAAATGGTAATCCTAAAAAACATTCGATAATAAAAACAAGCAGTAAAATCAAAACACTGCACACACTTGCATTTTCTCTATCTCTTCTAAACACGAATCACCACGTCATGCAGATTGCTTGTTTTATAACCCGTTGAAACATACGATCCGATGCCTTCTCCCAACTTTGAGTTCCCGTTATTTGGGGTTGAAGAAGAAGTTGACAACGAAATTCTAGAAGACATTTCCCGATTACTCAGACAAGAGGAAAGATCCATTGAACCTCACAAAGAGCCGTTGGAAACGGTAAACTTGGGTTCAGAGCAAGAGAGAAAAGAAATCAGGATTGGGGCACTGCTCAGTCCAACTACCAGGGAGGGTTTGATAAAGCTTCTCAAATAATTCCCCGATGTATTCGCTTGGTCCTATCAGGATATGCCAGGGTTGGATACCAGCATCTTGGAACATCACTTACCGTTAAGATCAGAATGTCCGCCAGTAAAGCAAAGGTTGAGACGGACTCACCCGGACATGGCCATCAAAATCAAAGAGGAAGTACAGAAACAGATTGGCGCGGGTTTCCTTGCTACATCTGAATATCCTCAATGGTTAGCCAACATCGTACCCGTTCCCAAAAAGGATGGAAAGGTCAGAATGTGTGTTGATTACAGAGATCTAAACAAGGCAAGTCCAAAGGACAACTTTCCTTTACCACACATTGACATGTTGGTTGACAGCACAGCAAAGTTCAAAGTTTTCTCCTTTATGGATGGATTCTCGGGCTATAACCAGATCAAAATGGTGCCGAAAGACATGGAGAAAACTTCGTTCATTACCCCATGGGGCACCTTTTGTTACAAGGTAATGCCGTTCGGTTTGAAGAACGCCGGGATAACCTATCAAAGGGCCATGACTACTCTATTTCATGACATGATACACAAAGAAATTGAGGTATATGTCGATGATATGATTGCAAAATCAAAAATAGAGAGTGAGCACGTTTAACATCTGTCAAAATTGTTCGAACGTCTAAGAAAATTCAAGCTCCGCTTGAATCCCAACAAGTGCACCTTCGGTGTCCGTTCAGGGAAACTACTAGGGTTCATCGTCAGCCAGAAAGGAATTAAAGTTGATCCTGACAAGGTCAAGGCCATTCAAGAAATGCCTTCTCCGAAAACTGAAAAACAAGTCAGAGGATTCCTGGGACGTTTGAACTACATCTCCAGATTCATATTCCTTATGACCGCGACGTGTGCGCCGATTTTCAAGTTACTCAAAAAGAACCAGGATTGCGTTTGGACAGAAGATTGCCAAACCGCCTTTGATAGTATTAAGGAATATCTGTTGAATCCTCCGATTCTATCACCTCCAGTGGAAGGGAGACCACTGATCATTTACCTCACAGTCCTAGAGGACTCAATCGGATGTGTACTTGGCCAACAAGACGAAACTAAACGGAAAGAGTCTGCCATCTACTATCTAAGCAAGAAATTCACCGACTGCGAGACTCGGTATACAATGCTTGAGAAAACTTGTTGCGCTTTGGCTTGGGCAGCCAAACGTCTTCGCCAGTACATGATTCGTCATACTACTTGGTTTGTCTCCGAAATGGATCCAATCAAGTACGTTTTCGAAAAACCTGCTCTCACGGGAAGTATTGCCCGTTGGCAGATGTTACTATCAGAATATGACATAGAGTACCATGCTCAGAAAGCCGTTAAAGGAAGTATTTTAGCCGATCATTTGGCTCATCAACCGATTGACGATCAAGAATCAATCGGGTTTGACTTCCCAGACGAAGATGTCATGTATCTAAAGATGAAAGATTGCGATGAACCACTACCCAGTGAAGGGCCAGAACCAGGTTCCCAGTGGGGACTTATCTTTGACGGAGCAGTCAATCATTATGGAAATGGAATTGGGGCAATCATTGTTACCCCTCAGGGTTCCCACATTCCTTTCACTGCCAGACTTACGTTCAAATGTACGAACAACGAGGCTGAATACGAAGCATGTATCATGGGTCTCGAAGAAGCGATTGATTTAAGGATCAAAAACTTGGACGTATACGGCGACTCAGCCTTGGTTATTAACCAGATAAAAGGAGATTGGAACACATACCAATCAGGATTGATTCCTTACAAAGACTATGCAAGAAGGTTGTTACCCTTCTTCAACAGAGTCGACTTTCATCACATCCCTCGTGATGAGAATCACATGGCCGATGCATTAGCCACTCTCTCTTCCATGATTAGTGTAGGTCGATGGAATGACATACCTAAGATCGACATCATGCGCCTTGAACGGCCCGCTTACATCTTCACAATTGAAGCAGTCATAGACGACAGACCTTGGTATCACGATATCAAATGCTTCCTTCAGAAACAAGAGTACCCACCTGGGGCACTCAGAAAGGACAAAAAGACCCTCAGAAGATTGGCTGGAAACTTCTTCCTGAGCGGTGACACTCTTTATAAGAGAAATTTTGACATGGTCTTGCTCCAATGCGTCGACAGACCAGAAGCAGACATGCTCATGAAAGAAATTCATGAAGGATCCTTTGGCACTCATGCCAACGGACACACAATGGCGAGAAAAATTCTGAGAGCAGGGTATTATTGGTTGACCATGGAATCCGACTGCTACAAGTACATGAGGAGGTGTCACAAGTGTCAGATATACTCCGACAAAATTCATGTACCGCCATCACATCTCAAAGTTCTTTCTTCCCCGTGGCCTTTTTACATATGGGGAATCGACATGATTGGCATGATTGAGCCCAAGGCTTCAAACGGACATCGGTTCATCCTGGTAGCCATTGACTATTTCACCAAGTGGGTCGAAGCAGCGTCATTCGCCAATGTAACCCGACAAGTGGTGGTCCGATTTATCAAAAACAATATCATCTGCCGTTATGGTGTTCCAAGCGAGATCATTACTGATAATGGATCTAACTTGAACAATAAGATGATGAAAGAGTTATGTGTAGAGTTCAAGACCGAACACCATAACTCATCTCCCTACCGACCCAAGATGAACGGAGCGGTAGAAGCGGCTAACAAGAACATCAAGAAGATTGTTCAAAAGATGGTTGTAACCTATAAAGATTGGCACGAAATGCTACCCTTTGCTCTTCACGGTTATCGAACATCTGTCCGTACTTCAACAGGGGCAACCCCTTTCTCTCTAGTATATGGCATGGAAGCAGTGCTCCCCATAGAAGTAGAGATCCCATCAATCCGGGTATTGATGGAAGCTAAGCTTACCGAAGTTGAATGGTGTCAAAGTCGACACGACGAACTGAACCTGATCGAAGAGAAGCGAATCACGGCACTATGCCATGGTCAGTTGTATCAACAGATAATGAAAAGGGCGTTCGACAAAAAGGTCCGACCTCGTATCTTCAGAAAAGGAGACCTTGTGCTCAAGAAGATACAATCATTTCTCACTGATTCTCGGGGAAAATGGACCCCAAATTATGATGGCCCATATGTGGTCATGAAAGCTTTCTCAGGCGGCGCCTTGAGACTTGCAACCATGGACGGAGAGGAATTTGCCTACCCCACGAATGTTGATGTAGTCAAGAAATACTTCGCCTAAAACTAAAAAAAAAAAAAAAACGTCTCGGTGGATTGAAAATCCGAAAGGGCGGTCCAGGCAAAAGTTAGAGACATGAAAAAAATCATCCCGATGGATTGGAAATCTCGTAGTACAATCCAGGAAAAAGTTAGGGATAATGGCAAGTAACTATGTTCAACAGAGGCAAGTCCCTCAGCAGCAACAGCAGTTGCATCATCTATCGGAGGAAATCTCCAGTCAAAGGTCATCTTCGACGGAAGCTCAGGATGTCCCGAACTCAAAGTTGGTAGAAGGATAGTGGTCGTTATGTTTCAACGTAGCCCTTTTCCCTGTAAATTACCATTTTCTAACTTTGTATATACTCTTTGGAATCACGCGTTTGGCTGATCTCCATCTTATCAATAAAATTTGAGCCCTTGTGCTTTTGTTTGTAATTCTTTACTTGTTTTAGCTTTACAGAACGACGTTGTTTAAACTTAATCAGCGATTCTTGAAATAAAACAAAAATGAATTTACTTGTTAAAACTTTTTCTGCTTTTAAATTAAAGATGACATTTCTTTTGACTGTTGAACATCAGAAGAACACCGATCGCTTCTCCCGAAGTAAGCGAACTTCAAAGTGCAGAATCAAAGTACTCCTTCTAGACCAGTACTCCTGAATGAAGGATCAATAATGTCAGAGACCATGTTTCGTCTGACATCCTCGGCCGAGTTCCCATCTCCTAAGCCCGATCAACATAGCTCCCAACGGGACTATCTCTCCTAAGCAAGGTGGAATTGCTATTTTGAATCAACGGTACTTCTTCGCCCCGCGATGGCCGAGTATCCAATTGTGTTCATCCATTAGTCTGTATGTCGCGTCTGTTTTGTCAGCATATACATACATACATCATGCATTTTTTATTCACATTCACATTTCGTATTGCATCACTATCACTTGAGTCGGTCTTGTCCCCTAGTGGTAGAAGTCCTCTCAATCGAGTTGTCAGTTCTTGCCTCGTCAGGAAATACTGTGTCTGAACAACCTCGCTTCCAGTTTAATTCTGGAAAGAAGTTGGTCCTTGACCACTTTGATAACTTGAACCTCTGAAAAGCCAGAGAAAACTTTCAATAAACATCACTCTTCGCCATTGAAGATGATATCCTTGCTTTCCCGGATTAAGGAAAATCCACAGAGAAAGCCTCGTGATCAGAGATTCGGCAGCACGCCAGTTTTGCTCTGAAAAACTACTGATGAGAGGGTCATTGGCACTTCAAAATTGGATCCCATCATATGGCATTTCTCCGGGAAGATCCCGAGAAAAGTATGATGTAACCCCAAACGAAAACAGTCTCTCAAGAGACTCGCTTTCCCCAGTAGAATCGACAAATGGCGTCTCCAAAACAGAGAAGTTTGTGTACCTCTACAATTCAGACGAATGGGTTCCCCAGCAAGTATGACATCAAATTTTTTTTACTCAAATGGCATCTCCCCAGGAATATTCGGCGAGAAGTTTGAAGGGAAAACCGCTACTAACAGCGTTCCTTGTCAAGAAAGTTTATTGACAAAAGAAACTGAGACCAGTTCCTTGGTAAGAAACTAGGATCGAGGGGAAGTTTAAATCAGAAACTAAGACCAGTTCCTTGGTAAGAAACCAGGATCGAGGGGAAGTTTAAATCAGAAACTAAGACCAGTTCCTTGGTAGGAAACCAGGATCGAGGGGAAGTTTAAATCAGAAACTAAGACCAGTTCCTTGGTAGGAAACCAAGAACGAGGGGAAGTTGACAAAAGAAACTAAGACCAGATCCTTGGTAGGAGACCAGGATCGAGGGGAAGTTTACCTTTTCTAAGCATCATCGCTTAGCTAAAGAAGATGAATGCGTAAGCTACCATTCATAACCGCCATCAAAATTTTGGGTATTCCGATATTTAATCCTCTTGCACCCTGAATGCCCGAACACCTTCGTCATTCACACCTTCGGGTCCAAGAAGATTAAATAGGGGCATCTGTCATACCCCAAATTTTGACCACTAAGATTTCCCATCATTGTGCAAATCATCAGCACAATATGGATGTACCTTTGTACCTCATTAGTCTCCCCAAAGATGGGTGAGCATCCACTACAATCAACATTAGGGTTTCAAGCCCTCTCTGAGCTTTAGACAAAGGCTCAATCAAGAAATGACTTGATTTTCAACTTGTCTAATCTCCCAAACATCCTCAAAGGATCAAAAGGACTCCCACTTCAAGGATTAAGCCCAAGGTTGCTCCCTTCTAGGTGGATCAAGCCTCAAGATCGCCAGTGTCACCAAATTAGGGTTTTGATCACTCAGGGCCTCCAGATGAAAAATTTCATCTGGACACAAGCCATTGATCCAAAACATAACCTAATATACTTCATGGAACCTCATGAACCCATGCATCAAGTCAATTTTGCCTCAAGGGATGCATTCATCAAAAATCAGGAATTAGGGTTTCTTGACCTAATTCACCCCTAAGTTGACTTTTGGGACAAATCATGAGCCAAGACCTCAAGAGATGATTTAAGGGTCTCTAATATACCATATTGATCCATTTGGTACAATGGATTAATCCAAGAAGTTTGAGCAACAAGTCTCAATTCCATCTGCACTACAATTAGGGTTTTAAGGGAAAACTCAACTGTAACTTTGACTTTTGACCAAGACATGCTCCCAAACCCTAATACATGATTGAATATACCCTATGACACCCATGGAACATGTCCATCAAGTTTGATTTAGGTCAAGGACATGATTTCCTGAAGAATTGCACAGTTTGGAATTCATCTGATAAAGAGTCAACTGTGCACAAAAGTCAACTTTGACTTTTTGAGATTTTTCACCAAAATGGATTTTTAACCCTAAAATGATGTTAATGTATGATTTGAATCATCATTCATCAAGAAAAATCAAGAAAAGTGAGATAACTTGTAAAAGGGGTAACCATAAAACTTAGAAATTTTTCTAAGTTAAAAATAAAGTGGCAAGGGTACCAACTTTGGAGGACCATAACTCCTAAACCACAAGGCCATTTTTTCTCATCCAAAGATGGATTTGTAGCCCTCATTATCACCTACAAAAACTTCAACTACAAGTCATTCCAATTCATTAAGGATTTTGAGTTATGGAGTGATCAAAGTGGCTGAAAAGTGAAAATGTCACTTTTTCCAACACTTAGTGAAATTTTCACTAAGTCAAATTCTGCCTCACTTTTTGCCAAATGTTGGGGGATTTTTCACTTGGAATCAAAAGAGATCAAAACCAAACTTGTTCAAACAGTTGTTGTATCATGTAAGAGCTTTCCAAAATGGCCAAGAACATTTCCAAATTCAACTTACACCATGAGATATGACATTGGCAAGTTACCTTGCTGAAATCTGTCAAGGCAAGGCAGAATTTGCAACTTTGGTCGATTTGCCAAAATCAGCCAAATTCAATTGCTCCTATCCACTTGGACACCTCAGAGGATTGAATCTAAAGGGGACAATCACTGAGCCAAGCCTCCAAAGTCCATGGAACAAGAAATAACATGTTGAACCTAGAATGGCCAAAATAGGGACAAGACTTCAAAATTGGAATGAGGCATTCAATGGAACCATCAAGGTGGCATGGACTGAGCCATTCTCATCTGAAATCATTCAAGACTTATCCAAGACCAAGGGAACCAAAGCTCTGTGCCCTAACCTCTAGTCAATGGCTAGAGGAGACTTGGATTTTCATTTGCCAACATTGGCCAAACCTACTTACCAGCTGCCATGCACTATTCCTTGCAAAACAAATTTGCTCTACTATAAATAGAGCTCAATTGTGGTCAGTTTGAGTACACCAAAGCCATCTAACAGATGCTTTCCTCAAAATCTCTTCTTTCACTCCAATTTTGCCTTTTAAAGCAAGTCACTATCGGGTTTTGAGTTTAAGAGCAATTCCAATCAAACCAATCACTCACACACCTCACATACATCACATATGAGCTGATCAAACACTTAGATTACTTCTGAAACATCAATTTCACAAAATCACCAGCTGGTTGCTCAAGGTTTTAACCAAAGTCCAGCTGTGGTACCACAAAATGATCCAGCCAATTTCAATAAAGTCCAACCATCTAAACACATTCCATAGGGTGTAGGGAAGCTGTTCAGATCATCACAACTCATCTGTAACACCTCCAGATCAAAAATCACTTTGAACTTGCTGTCACGACCTAAAGGTAAGCCTAAACTTGGGCATCTCTCAATCTATGCATATTTCCTCGCACAATAATTTGGCCATATGTTCATAATCATGCATGGAATGTTTCCCCTCAATTAATTGCATTGTTTGAATCGTGTATCAAAAATCCTAGCCTTCATGCAGAAATTAGGGTTCTTGAGGTCTCTTCGTGATTTCTTGTTGTATGTTTAATTTAAATGAAATTAAAGTACATAGACATGATTGTGAGGTTGAGACGAGCATAATGATATGTGGATTGCATGATATGATTACGTATTCATGGAGATTGGATGAAAAATGCAAATCTGAGAAACCAAGAACACGCGCGTGTTCTTCAGCTTGTTCCTGGCGCCATTTTTAGAAATTCAAATATTTGAATTTTGTGATTTTGTTTAATTGATTCAAAAATTAATTTCTCTCTGAGTTTTAATGATTTTGAGTTGATTCTTTTTTTAATAATTCACAAAAATGTTAAAATATTTTATTTTCCCAAAAAATTCCAAAAATATTATTTATTTCATATAATTGATATTTTTGTAAAGAATTAATATTTTGATTGTTTTTGGCATTTTAAATATTTTTTCTACATTGATTTTGCAACTTTTAATGCTTTCTAATTATTTTGTAGGTCAATACTTAATTTTTGAAGCATTAATCCAAGATCACAATTTGTTTTCCATGTGTTAAACAATTTTTGATCATTTTAATTGAATTTTTATTCAATTAAATACATTTTGAAAATAAATTAGGGTTTTGGATTAATTCAACCCTCATAAATCATTTTCAAAACTTTTTGGGCCTCTTGAGAGAGTGTAAGACCCATCCCCCCTTGTACAAAAACTCTTTGGGCCTCACTCATTGTATAAGTCCCTCTGTACAAGTAAACAGCGCGATCGTCGCCCGTTTAAAAAATAAAAAATCATCTGGGCCTCTCCTTGAGCTATAAGACCCATTCAAAACACTTTGCGCCTCTATTAGAGTGTAAGACCCAATCCCCCTTTTAACCAAAACATCTTGGGCCTCACTTGTTGTATAAGTCCCTCTGCGTTAAAAGAAAACCTCGGCGCGATCGCCATTTTTAAACGAAAAATCATTTGGGCCTACCCTCGTGTTATAAGCCCTACTCTTTTTTCTCTAAACTTTTTGGGCCTCTTGAGAGAGTGTAAGACCCATCCCTTTGTATAGAAAACCATTTTGGGCCCCAGTCACTTGTATAAGTCCCGCTGTACAAAGTCAAACAGTGCACTCACTGATAAAACCCTGGGCCTCTCCTTGAGCTGTAAGCCCCAAATCTTTCTTTTTCAAAGCACTTTCTCCTTTGATTTTGAATATACTGTTGTTTTCAATCTTTCTTTGTTGAACAACTAACCAAACAGCATGGAAGCACTCCAACCGAGTAAGTGGTTATCGCTTTCGTTTACTGCTTTCATATTATAAACTGTATTGTGGGGCTGCTCACTGTAAGTCTCCTTTCATAAACTCATATCTACTGTGTAATAATAGTATAGATATTTCAAGTTTCCCCGGCTACTACGTCTAGAACTAGGTGACGCCGTTTCATTTATTCGTAGAAATAGACGCCTAGATCCCCAATAGGAGCACCAGATACAGTCTTCTCTTCGGCTGTCCTCCGTAGGAATCGTCAAGAAGCTCTACTCCCCAAGATGAATGTATTCTCCGTGAATGGCATCTTTGAGATTCTTCCAAATTCTCAAACTTTCCTGACTTGATTTATTCCTTGTGGATAGCTTGCCTTGAATGTCTCGGGGTTTGGGTACCCACTACGGTCATAATCTTGGACCTTAACTAAGGAACCCTCTTTAAAAGCTAAAAGTCGCTGGATAGTAAACCTCGCACGTTTACCAGTGGTTTTTATTTTTATAAGAGTTATCTCTCCTAATGGAAAGGAGATGATAGACCCGCGGGCTTCTTAAAAGCATCGGCCTCCTCTTGGGCATCGTACAAGGACCCTACGGCTTCTTAGAAGTATTCACAGCCTCCTCTTAGGCTTCGTATAATGATCTCTTCCTCCGGGAATGATAGCCTCCTCTTGGGCTTCGTACAAGGACCGATCGGCTTCTTAAAAGTTTCCAGCCTCCTCTTGGGCTTCGTACAAATTGTCCCGACGACCTCCTAGAGGTATAGGAACAGAACCTAGTCATCCTCATAGAACAGTCCTTTCAAAGAGTCTACTACTGTTTCTCAAAACATAGTACAAAAGATGAAACTCTAGACATGGACAGTCTAACTTCCTTGAGTCTCAAAGACATTCTCAAGTGACCCCTTCGTTAAATAGGAAGGAAACCCACAGACTCGGACAATCTCAATACCCTTTGGATTTCCCATTTCCTCAAAGAGAAGGAAATATCCCTGATCCTCAAATAAAATCCCTGAGTACAGAGTTGCTCATATAAGAACTGATTTTCTCTTTTAAAATCAGTATATTGGATATGTCACTCAACTGAAACAGTTACCGTAGCCTCCTCTTGGGCTTTGTTCAATGATTCTTCCCAGCAAAGTAAACGTTTAGCCTCCATCTCGGGCTTTGTACGAGGTACAAAAACACTCTCTTGTTGAGTATAAAAGATTCTCCTGTTGAGTCAACCCTTTTAGCCTCTCTCTCGGGCTTTGTAAGAGACACACAAAGACTCCCTCGTTGAGTCAAACAAACAATAAGCCTCCATCTCGGGCTTTGTACGAGATACAAAGACTCTCTTGTTGAGTCAAACTTTTAGCCTCCATCTCGGGCTTCGTACGAGATACAAAAACACTCTCTTGTTGAGTATAAAAGATTCTCCTGCGGAATCAAAATCTTTTAGCCTCTCTCTCGGGCTTTGTACGGGACACAAAATAGCCTCCTCTTAGGCTTTGTATAATGATTTTCCTAGCGGAAATTAGCCTCCTCTTAGGCTTTGTATAAGAAAACCACTGGTTGATCCAATCAACGTTTTAGCATCAAAGCTGTGCCTCGTTCACAGTACACAAACATCAACAACTCCTTTCCCTTCATCTAATCGCTGTAAGCGGCAAGCCTCTGGATCATCTATATCCACGCCACTGTCCCTCTTTTAGCATGAGAAATTCCTAACGAAAGATAGCATTGCTCTACACTGAGTTAAAGTCTTCTCCTTCAGGTTAAAATCCTTTCTTCATAAATTATGGCATTGCTCGGATCCGCGTATCCCAATTAAAGTAATTCTCCTTCTCCCCTCTTTAGAGATGACAAATTCTCTCTAAAGTCGAGGTCTTTCAGCTTCACGTCTTGGGCTTTGAACAAGACACAAATAGACCCTTCAGCTTCACATCTTGGGCTTTAAACAAGATACAAACCACCTTTCGCTTCACGTCTTGGGCTTTGAACAAGACACCAAAAACACCCATCTCCTCCCATAAAATAGGAGGAACTACGAACGCTCTGATTTCCCTGTTTCGGTAAACGGGAATACGTAGGCATAAGATCGAAAGAAAAGATCTTAGCGAGCGCAATCAACAAAAAAAACCAAATCCCATATCTCCATCAATCAAAAGCAGTAATTCAAAAACATCAGTCCTAACATCCTAATCCTTGTTCCCCGCCAGAAACCTTCTGCCCAGGTAAAAAAGAAAGAAATCGTATTGGCGAAAATACAAATAACCAGTACAAAGGCCCCCCACATTGATAGCATTCGTAACTTAACAGACCGCTGTTTAAACTCAGTATGCAAAGCAGGGTTAATTGGAGACATCTATTTCCCTTCCTTATTCAGCTCACAATAGGATAAAAAATGAATCGACCTGTAGTCAAAGCTCAAACCGCAGAGAGCGGCCAACGCTTAAGAACCGCGTCCAAAATCGCTCGCTACACTTAGATACAACATATTAGAGGTGTTTGGATCATGATCTATGGTGGAATTGCTCTCTAACTCAAAAACTCAGAGATACCTTGCAAAATAAGGCATTTTGGCCTAAAGAAAGAGATTTTGAGGAAAGCAAGTGTTGTAGTGCTTTGTGTAGCGCGGATTTTTGTGTGGTTTCGAAGCACTATCGCTTTGGGGTACTACAGCTCGATTCATTTTTTATCTTATTGAAGCTAATGAAGGAAGGGAAATAGATGTCTCCAATTAACCCTGCTTGCAAACTGAGTTTGAACAGATGACTGTTGGTTCACAGATGCTAAAAATGTTGTGGGTCTCTCTTAGGTTATTTTGTTAAAATAGTGCCCGGGCGATTTGTGGGAGGTTAAGACTGATGCTTTTCGATTGATACGTGAAGGTGCGGGATTTGGGGCTTTGGATTAGTGTGCTCGCTAAGATTTTTCTTTCAATCTTATGCTTACGTATTCCCATTTACCGAAACAGGGAAATCAGAGCGAACGTAGTTCCTCCTATTCTATGGGAGGAAATGGTGTTTTGGTGTCTTGTTCAAAGCCCAAGACGTGAAGCTGAAAAGGTGGTTTATATCTTGTTCAAAGCCCAAGATGTGAAGCTGAAAAGTGTTGTCTTTAGAGAGAATTTGTCATCTCTAAAGGGAGTTTATTTGTCACGACTGTTGGGTGACTGACTATAAAGGAGGATTACTTTAACCGGGATATGTGAATCCTAGCAATGCCATAATTTCCTTTATAGGGGGTTTTAACCTGAAGGAGAAGACTTTAACTCAGTGTAGAGCAATGACATCTTTCCTTAAGAATTTATCATGCTAAAAGAAGGACAATGGCGTGGATGTAAATAATCCAGAGGCTTGCCGCTTACAGTGATTAGATGAAAGGAGTTGTTGATGTTTGTATCCTGTGAACGAGGCACAGTTTTGAGGCTAAAAGGTTGATTGACTCAACCGGGGTTTTTCTTATACAAAGCCTAAGAGGAGGCTATTGGCCCAACAAGAGGGTGTTTTTATGTGTCTCGTACGAAGCCCGAGAGAGAGGCTAAAAGGGTTTGACTCAACAAGAGAGTGCTTTTAGATGTGTCTTGTACGAAGCCCAAGACGGAGGCTAAAAGTTGACTCAACAAGAGAGTCTTTTATACTCAACAAGAGAGTGTTTTTGTATCTCGTACGAAGCCCGAGATAGAGGCTAAGGGTTGACTCAACAAGAGAGTCTTTTATACTCAACAAGAGAGTGTTTTTGTATCTCGTACGAAGCCCGAGATAGAGGCTAAAGGTTGACTCAACAGGAGAGTCCTTTTGTATCTCGTACGAAGCTCGAGATAGAGGCTAAAAGGATTGTTGTTTCAGTTGAGTGACATGTCCAGTAGGTTGGTTAAAAGAGAAAATCAGTTCTTACAAAGAGACTGATTAAAGGTAAGGCTATGCTTTGGGATTGATCAGAGGATCAGGGTCATTTCCTGTTCTTTAAGGAAATGGGGAATCCAGAGGGTATTGGAGACTGTCCGAGTCTACTGGTGTTTTTCCCTACTTGAGAATACCTTCGAGACTCAAGGAGATTAGACTGTCCAAGTCTAGAGTTTTATCTTTTGTACTATGCTTAAAGAAACAGTGGTAATACGTTCACGGTAGAAAGATCTAAACTCTTTGAAAGACTGTTCTATTAAGATGACTAATTTCTGTTCCTATACCTCTAGGAGGTCATCGGGACAATTTGTATGAAGCCCAAGAGGAGGCTGGAAACTTTTAAGAAGCCGAGGGACAATTCGTACGAAGCCCAAGAGGAGACTCTTTTCCCGAAGGAAGAATCCTTATACGAAGCCTAAGAGGAGGCTGTGAATACTTCTAAGAAGCTGTAGGGTCCTTGTACAACGCCCAAGAGGAGGTGGGGATGCTTTTAGGAAGCCTGTGGGTCCCCAAACCCCGAGAAATTCAAGACAGGCTATTCACAGAGAAAAGATCAAGCCAGGAAGGTCCGAGAATTTGGAAGAAAGTCAAGAGATGCCATTCACAGAGAAAAGATCATCTCTGGGGAGTAGAGTTTCTTTAACAATGTCTAATGGTGATAGTCTGAGAAAGGGTTCACCGAGAATGCTGCCTTTCACGTCTCCATATTGTTTAACCCCAAGAGGAGGGAAGACTGTGTCTGGTAATCCTATGGGGATCTAGTTTTGACTGTATTTAAGAGTGACCAACAGGGCTTAGTGCTAGACGTAGTTGTCGGGGAAACTCTAAATATCTATACTAGTATTACACAGTTGATATGAGTTTATGAAAGAAGACTTACAGTGAAACAGCCCCACAATACAGTTATATGTATATGAAAGCGGATAAAGAAAGCATTTAAGCACTTACTCGGTTGTAGAGCTTCCATGTTGTTTGGTTAGTTGTTCAACAAAGAAAGATTGAAAATAACAGTATATTCAAAATTAAAGGAGAAAGTATTTTGAAAAGATGTTGGGGCTTACAGCTCAAGGAGAGGCCCAAGGTTTATCAGTGATCGCACTGTCATTTTGTACAGAGGGACTTATACAAGTGACTGAGGCCCAAGAAATGTTTTCTGTACAAGGGGATGGGTCTTACACTGTCTCAAGAGGCCCAAGTGTTTAAAGAAGAAGGATGGGGCTTATACCACGAGGGTAGGCCCAGATGATTGGTTTTTTTATTGGCGATCGTGCCGAGGTTTTCTTTTAACGCAAGGGGACTTATACAACGTCTGAGGCCCAAAAAGTTTTGGTTAAAAGGGGATTGGGTCTTACACTCTAATAGAGGCCCAAAAGATTTATTTTTGTATAAGTGGTGGGGCTTACAGCTCAAGGAGAGGCCCAGGGTCATTTGTTTGAAAATGGCGATCGCGCCGAGATTTTGAAAATGCGGTGGGTCTTATACAATGCATTGAGGCCCAAAATGGTTTGGTTTTCAAAGGGGGTTGGGTCTTACACTCTAATAGAGGCCCAATGATTTTGAATGGGTCTTATAGCTCGAGGAGAGGCCCATGGTTTGTTTTTCAACGGACGATGATCGCGTCGAACTTTTTGAAATACAACGGGACTTATACAATAAGTGAGGCCCAAAAAGTTTTGTATTTACAAAGGATTGGGTCTTACACTCTATTAGAGGCCCAAAAGTGTTTGAAATTGTTTGATAAGGGTGAAAATCAAAGAAACTCTAATTTGTTATTCTTTAAAAGTAAATATTTAAAGAAAATCAAATAAAATACCAAATAAGTTTGAATAAACCATTTGTGATTTTTGTTTAAGGTTTGAGAAATGAGGGATTAATCACAAGGTTAATTAAAACTCACTTGGTTTTGATTTTCAAAGTAAATATTCACTTTTAAAATGTTTAAAAACATTAAAAAGGAATTTATTCACAAAAATACTAATTATATTAAATAAATAATATAAACTTAATTTCTTTGTGGAATAAAATATTTCAACATTTTTGTGATTTTTTTGCAAAAAGAACCAATAAAAAATAATTAAAATTGAAAGAGTTATTAATTTTCCAATTAATTAATAAAACATATAAATATTGGAAAAAATAGCAAAAATGTGAGAAAACACAAAATGGCATGGGTGGGGTTTGAACCCACGACCTCAAGGTTATAGGGCGCGTACCTTACCACTAGGGTGGTGATACATCCATTGCTTGAAGTGAAACCACAAATATACAAGGCATGCCTTGTTTTATAGGCCTGGTCAAGGCAAGGCAAGGCAAGTTTTGCCAAGAAACGGGAAGGTCCATAACTTTCTCATCTCTCAATGTTTGGGGACAAAATTTATATGCATCTGGCCTAGACTTTCACAAGGAATCTAATGGTGGTGGTATTTTTTTCAGATCATACTCCCTCCTCAAAACCCGATAGTGGTTTTGAAAAAGGCCTATAATTGCATTTTCTATGCTACACTTTGATACAAGCATGAATTAGATGATGAATTGGTCCAAACACATCATATATAACATGTATGAGGTGTGTATGATCAGTGGACTTCATTTGGCCTAAAGAGAGGGATTTTGAGGAAAGCATCTGTTTGATGGCTTTGGTGTACTCAAACTGAGCACAAATGAGCTCTATTTATAGTAGAGCAAGTTTGTTTTGGGATCAATAGTGAATGGCAACTGCAGTAGAGGTTTGGCCAATGGTTGTACTTTGGAATCCAAGTCTCCTCTAGCCATTGACTAGAGGTTAGGGCACAGGACTATGGTTCCCTTGGTCTTGAATAAGTCTTGACTGAATTCAGTTGCAAATGGCTCAGCCCATGCCACCTTGGTGTATGCATTGAATGCTCCAATCCAAAATTGGAGTCTTGTCCCTCTTTTAGGCAATTCTAGGTTTGGCATGCTACTTCTTGTTCCAAGGACTTTGGAGGCTTGTCTCAGTGTTTGTCCCCTTTAGATTTGATCCTCAGATGTGTCCAAAGTGATGACAAGGCTTGGAATTATCTGATTTTACCAAATCGAGCAAAAATGCAAAATTCTGCCTAGCCTTGGCAGTTTTCAGCAAGGCATATTGCCATTATCATATCTCTTGGCCCAAGTGGAATTTGGTGATGTTCTTGGCCATTTTGGAAAGCCCTCATATGATACAACAACTGTTTGATCATAGTTGGTTTTGATACTTTTTGGATCCAAGTGAAAAATGCCCCTACATTTGGAAAAAAGTGAAGGCAGATTCTGACTTAGTGAAAATTTCACTAAGTGTTGGAAAAAAGTGACGTTTTCACTTTTTGTGATTTTGATCATTCCATAACTCAAAATCCATGAGGAATTTGGAGGGAGGTCGGTTTTAAGCTTTTGTAGAGGGTAATGAGATCTACAAATAAAGCTTTGGATGGGGAAAAATGGCTTTATGGTTTAGGAGTTATGATCCTCCAAAGTTGGTACCCCTTTTACAAGTTATCCCACTTTTCTTGATTTTTCTTGATGAATGATGATTCAAATCATACATTAACATCATTTTAGGGTTAAAAACCCAATTTTGTGAAAAATCTCAAAAAGTCAAAGTTGACTTTTGTGCACAGTTGACTTTTTGTCAGATGAATTCCAAACTGTGTGATCCTTTAGGAAATCATATCCTTGACCTAAATCAAACTTGATGGACATTTTCCATGGGTGTTATAGGGTATATTGAATCATGTCCTAGGGTTTGGGAGCATGTCCTGGTCAAAAGTCAAAGATACAATTTACTTTTCTCACGAAACCCTAACTGTGGTACTGATGAAATTAAGACTTGCTGCTTAAGCTTCCTGGATCAATCCATTATTAAAAATGGATCAATGTGGTATGTTGGAGACCCTTAAATCATGTCTTGAGGTCTTGGCTCATGATTTGTCCCAAAAGTCAACTTAGGGGTGAATTAGGTCAAGAAACCCAAATTCCTGATTTTTGATGCATGCATCCCCTGAGGTTAAATTGACTTGATGCTTGGGCCCATGAGGTTCCATGGAGTATTTTAGGATATGCTTTGAAGCATTGGCTCATGCCCAGAGGAAAATTTTCATCTGGAGGCCCTGGTCGACCAAACCCTAATTTCGTGACACTGGCGATCTTGAGGTTTGATCCACCTAGAAGGGAGCAGCCTTGTGCTTAATCCTTAAATTGGGAGTCCTCTTTATCCATTATGGATATTTGAGAGGCTAGACAAGTTGAATATCATGTCATTTCTTGATTGATCCTTTGTCTAAAAGCTCTGAGAGGGATGGAAACCCTAAATTTGATTGTAGTGGATGCTCACCAATCTTTGGGGAGACTGATGAGGTATGATGGTTCCTCCATATTGTGAGGATGATTTTCACAATGATGGGAAATCTTAGTGGTCAAATTTTGGGGTATGACAGATGCCCCTATTTAATCTTCTTGGACCCGAAGGTGTGAATGGCGAAGGTATTCGGGCATTCGGGGTGCAAGAGGATTAAATATCGAATACCCGAAATTTTGATGGTGGTTATGAGTGGTAGTTTTCTCATCCATCTTCTTTTTCTAAGCAATGATGCTTAGAAAAGGGTGAAACTTCCCCTCGATCCTGGTCTTCAGCCATGGAACTGGTCTTAGTTTTATGAAATAAACTTCCCTTCAATCCTGGTTTCCTACCAAGGAACTGGTCTTAGTTTCTGATATAAACGTCCCCTCGATCCTGGTTTCCTACAAAGGAACTGGTCTTAGTTTCTGATATAAACTTCCCCTCGATCCTGGTCTTCAGCCATGGAACTGGTCTCGGTTTCTTTTGTCAATAAACTTTCTTGACAATGGATGCTATTCATAGCAATTTTCCTTAAACTTCTCACCGGATTTTCCTGGGGAGATGCCATTTGATGGAAAAAGTTTGATGTCAGACTCGCTGGGGAACCCAGTCGTCTGAGTTGTAGAGGTGTACAAACTTCTCTGTTTGGAGACGCCATTTGCCGAATCTACTGGGGAAAACGAGTCTCTTGAGAGACTGCATTCACGCTTGGGGATATTACATCATACTTTTCTCGGGATCTTCTCGGAGAAACGCCATATGATGTGATCCAATTTTGAGGTGCTGATGAACTTTTCATCAGCGGTTTTTTTAGGAGAAAAACTGTTGTATTGCCGAATCTCTGCTTAAGAGGCTTCCTCTAGGGATTTTCCTTAATCTGGGAAAGCAAAAATATCATCTTCAATGGCGAAGAGTGACATCGGTTGAAGGTTCTATGGTCTTTCAGAGGTTCAAGTTATCAAAGTGGTCAAGGGCCAATCCTGATCCAGAAATAAACTAGAGGAGAGATATTGTTCAGACGCAACCTTTCCTGACGAGGAAAGAACTGACAACTCGATTGAAAGGACTGTTATCACTAGGGGATAAGACCGACGGGAGTGATATTGATGCAATATGAATGTGAATGCAAATCAATAATGCATGATGTATGTATGTATATGCTGACAAAACTTACGTGCCATACAGACTAATAGATGAACATGACTGGATACTCGGCCATCGCGGGGCGAAGAAGTACCACTGGTTCAAGATAGCAATTCCGCCTTGCTTAGGAGAAACATTCCCTGTTGGGAGCGACGCTGGTCGGGCTTAGGAGATGGGAACTCGGCCGAAGAGGTCAGATGGAGCATTCGCATCTGACATAGCTGATCCTTCATTCAGGCATACTGGTTTAGAAGAAGTACTTTGATTATGCACTTTGAGGCTCGAACACCTTTGGAGAAGCGATCGATGTTCTTTCGATGTTCAACCTTCAAAAGAAATTGTCGTCTTTATTTTTAAGAGCAGAACAATTTTAACAAGTAAATTCATTTTTGTTTCGTTTCAAGAATCATTGATCATGTTAAAATGTCGTTCTGTAAAGCTAAAACAAATAAGAATTGCAAACAAAAGCACAAGGGCTCAAATTTTATCGATAGGATGGAAATCATCCAAACGCGTGATTCCATAGAGCATTTATAAAGTTTAGCAAATGGTAATTTACAAGGAAAATGGGCTACGTTGAAACATAACGACCACTATCCTTCTACCAACTTTTAATTCTGGGCATTCTGAGCTTCTGTCGAAGACGACCTTTACCGGAGCTTTCCTGATGGATGATGTAACTACTGAGAAGTTGAACTGATCAGACGTAGTTACTTGCCATTATCCCTAATTTTTGCCTGGATTGTACTTTGAGATTTCCAATCCACCGGGATGATTATTTTTTATTTTTTTATTTTTTTTACTTTGTCTCTAATTTTTGCCTGGACCGCCCTTTCGGGTTTTCAATCCACCGAGACGTTTTTTTTAAGCGAAGTATTTCTTGACTACATCAACATTTGTGGGGTAGGCAAATTCCTCTCCGTACATGGTTACAAGTCACAAGGCACCGACTGAGAAAGCTTTCTTGACCACATAGGGGCCGTCATAATTCGGAGTCCATTTGCCCCGGGAATCAGTGAGAAATGATTGTATCTTTTTTAACACAAGGTCTCCTTTCCTGAAGACGCGAGGTCGAACCTTTTTGTCGAACGCCTTCTTCATTCTTTGCTGATACAATTGACCGTGGCATAGTGTCGTTATTCGTTTCTCTTGGATCAGGTTGAGTTCATCGTGTCGACTCTGACACCATTAAGGTTTTGTAAGCTTAGCTTCCATCAATATCCGGATTGATGGGATCTCTACTTCTATGGGAAGCACTGCTTCCATGCCATATACTAGAGAGAAAGGGGTTGCCCATGTTGAAGTGCGGACAGATGTGCGATAACCATGAAGAGCAAAGGGTAGCATCTCGTGCCAATCTTTGTAGGTTACAACCATCTTTTGAACAATCTTCTTGATGTTCTTGTTAGCCGCTTCTACCGCTCCGTTCATCTTTGGTCGGTAGGGAGATGAGTTATGGTGTTCGATCTTGAACTCTGCGCACAACTCTTTCATCGTCTTATTGTTCAAGTTAGATCCATTATCTTTAATAATCTGGCTCGGAACACCATTACGGCAGATGATATTGTTTTTGATAAATCGGACCACCACTTGCCGGGTTACATTAGCGTATGACGCTGCTTCGACCCACTTAGTGAAGTAATCAATGGCTACCAGGATGAACCGATGTCCGTTTGTAGCTTTGGGCTCAATCAAGCCAATCAGGTCGATTCCCCATATGGAAAAAGGCCATGGGGAAGAAAGAACTTTGAGATGCGTTGGCGGTACATGAATTTTGTCGGAGTATATCTGACACTTGTTACACTTCCTCATGTACTTGTAGCAGTCGGATTCCATTGTCAACCAATAGTACCCTGCTCTTAGAATTTTTCTAGCCATTGCATATCCGTTGGCATGAGTGCCAAAGGACCCCTCGTGAATTTCTTTTATCAGCATGTCTGCTTCTGGTCTGTCTACACATCGGAGCAAGACCATGTCAAAATTTCTCTTATAGAGTGTATCACCGCTCAGGAAGAAACTGCCAACCAGCCTTCTTAGAGTTTTTCTATCCTTTCTGGATGCCCCAGGTGGGTACTCTTGTTTCTGAAGGAAGCATTTTATATCGTGATACCAAGGTTTGTTGTCTATGACTGCTTCGATCGTGAAGATGTAAGTGGGCCGTTCAAGGCGCATTGTGTCGATCTTAGGTAAGTCATTCCATTGACCTACGCTAATCATGGAAGAGAGGGTGGCTAATGCATCAACCATGTGATTCTCATCGCGAGGGATGTGATGAAACTCGATTCTGTTGAAGAAGGGTAACAACCTTCTTGCATAGTCTTTGTAAGGAATTAGTCCGGATTGGTATGTGTTCCAATCTCCTTTAATCTGATTGATAACCAGGGCTGAGTCGCCATATACATCCAAGTTCTTGATCCTTAAGTCGATCACTTCCTCGAGACCCATGATACAAGCTTCATATTCGGCCTCATTGTTCGTGCACTTGAATGTCAATCTGGCGGTGAAAGGAATGTGGGTACCCTGATGTGTTATGATGATTGCCCCAATTCCGTTTCCGTAATGATTGACAGCTCCGTCAAAGATTAGTCCCCATTGAGAACCTGGTTCTGGCCCTTCACTGGGTAGTGGTTCATCACAGTCTTTCATTTTTAGATACATGACATCTTCGTCTGGGAAGTCAAATCTAACTGATTCCTAATCGTCAATCGGTTGATGAACTAAATGATCGGCTAAAACACTTCCTTTAACGGCTTTCTGAGTGTGGCACTCTATGTCATATTCTGATAACAACATCTGCCAACGGGCAATCCTTCCCGTGAGAGCAGGCTTTTCAAAGACGTACTTGACTGGATCCATTTCAGAGATTAACCAAGTAGTGTGATGAATCATGTACTGGCGAAGACGTTTGGCTGCCCAAACCAGAACGCAGCAAGTTTTCTCAAGCATCGTGTACCGAGTTTCACAGTCGGTGAATTTCTTGCTTAAATAGTAGATGGCAGACTCTTTCCTTTTGGTTTCGTCTTGTTGGCGAAGTACACATCCCATGGAGTCTTCCAGGATGGTGAGGTAGATAATCAGCGGCCTTCCTTCCACTGGAGGTGATAAAATCGGAGGGTTCAACAGGTATTCCTTAATACTGTTAAAGGCGGGTTGACAGTCTTCTGTCCAAACGCAGTCCTGATTCTTTTTAAGTAATTTGAAAATCGGCGCACATGTCGCGGTCATGAGGAATATGAATCTGGAGATGTAGTTCAAACGTCCCAGGAATCCTCTAACTTGTTTTCATTTTTTGGAGAAGGCATTTCTTGAATGGCCTGACCTTGTCAGGATCAACCTCAATTCCTTTTTGGCTGACGATGAACCCTAAGAGTTTTCCCGAACGGACACCGAAGGTGCACTTGTTGGGATTCAAGCGGAGTTTGTACTTTCTCAACCGCTCGAATAGCTTTGACAGATGGGTTACATGCTCCTCTTCTGTCTTAGATTTTGCAATCATATCATCGACATATACCTCAATTTCTTTGTGTATCATGTCATGAAACAGAGTAGTCATGGCCCTTTGATAGGTTGCCCCGGCGTTCTTCAAACCAAACAGCATCATCTTGTAACAAAAGGTACCCCTGGGGGTAATGAACGAAGTTTTCTCCATGTCTTTCGGCGCCATTTTGATCTGGTTATAGCCCGAGAATCCATCCATGAATGAGAAAACTTTGAACTTTGTTGTACTGTCAACCAGCATGTCAATGTGTGGTAAAGGAAAGTCGTCCTTTGGACTAGCCTTGTTAAGATCTCTGTAATCCACACACATTCTGACTTTTCCGTCCTTTTGGGAACGGGTACGATGTTGGCTAACCATTGAGGATATTCTGATGTGGCGAGGAAACCTGCGTCAATCTGTTTTTGTATCTCCTCTTTGATTTTGATGGCCATGTCCGGGTGAGTCCGTCTCAACATCTGTTTTACTGGCGGACATTCTGATCTCAACGGTAAATGATGTTCCACGATGCTGGTATCCAACCCTGGCATATCCTGATAGGACCAAGCAAATACATCAGGAAATTCTTTGAGAAGCTTTACTAAACCCTCTCTGGCAGTTGGACCGAGCAGTGCCCCAATCCTGATTTCTTTTCTCTCTTTTTCTGAACCTAAGTTTACCGTTTCCAACGGCTCTTTATGAGGTTCAATGGACCTTTCCTCTTGTCTGAGTAGTCGGGAGATCTCTTCTGGAATTTCATCGTCATTCTCTTCTTCAGCCCCAAATACCAGGAACTCAAAGTTGGGAGAAGGCATTGGATCGTATGTTTCAACGGGGTTTAAAACAAGTAATCTGCATGACGGTATAATTTGTGTTTAGAAGAGATAGAGGAAATGCAAGAGTTTGTGCAGTGTATTTCTTTTACTGCTTGTTTTTATTATTGAGTTATTTTTTAGGATTACCATTTTCTGAAAAAAGCAAAAAGAGAAAACATCAATTAATGCGGAAATTACAGAACGACGTTATTTTATTAATGAACAAGTCGATTCTTGAAACTACAGCCCTATAAAACAAAACTCTGTCGCTTTGGGCGAAGCGAAGAGGGAAATTTACAGAAAGTGAGCCCTATCAAAACATCTGTTTCACCTGAGCAGGGTGAAAGGTTAAAGACGGCAATTACTTTGACTTATGAACAATCTTCGGAACATCGACATCAACCCATTGGCGGCGAACTCCTCGGTGAATCACAAATTTTGGCACCTTCCTTGATTTTTCTTCAGAAATAAGGCTGATTTCTGGTGGAGCGGGATCATTGGAATCTGTCTCCCAGGCAGAGTTGTCGTAGGAGGATTCCTCTGTTGCATTTTGCATAACATTGGTGCTCTCAGGTAGATCTCCTTATCTAGTTGGTTGGATGTCTTCGAGCCTGATACGAGAGCTTTCGGGAGCAGTGTACTTGACCATATAGTCGTATTTCCCACTTGGTTGTCCCAGGGTGTCCCACACTTCTTCGAAATTGGATGAGTCATCCTTCTCGATGACGTTGACCTCTGGAAAAGCATAGTTGATGAATTCAAGTCCTGCAAACATTGCAAATTCATCGTCGTACTGGACGTTTTCTGAATGACCTGATTGTTGATCCCATGACATGGTGGGGACGCATGTATTCTTTTCAATGATGCTCAGCTGATTCTTATTGTTCGGCTGATTTCCTTGCCCTAAGTCTCCTGGATACGGCTGCCACATTGGCAGGCCATCCATCGGGCCATAATAGTTGTGGTCAAAGTTGTCCTTCATCAGAGTGTCCTCCTCTAATGAGTTTGGTGGAGCACGACATCCTTCCGGATCACAATCTCTGTATATCATTTCGACATCTGACCTGGGTATAAATCTCGGACTCTGTGTAGGAAAGCAAAAGGGAGTATGCGTTTCGTCCTGAGACATATAACCGTCCTTGTTAAGATAGGACTCCCATTCTTCCTCCATATCAGAGGAATCATCTTTATTGATGGTATGCACTTCTTGAGGCACTAGGTGAAGGAAACCTCCACTGTGGAAGAAGTCTTGAATGGGATGAAGACTTTCACAGTTAGCAGCTGCCTGGGTACAGGTTGCAGAAAAACCAAGACCCTTCTTTGCTTTATTGTCAGTAGGAATGACTAGCTGTCCCCATCCTGTTGTATTGGTACCCTCGACCGCTTTGATAGCATCTTTGTATGAGGAAATGGAAGTTCCCTCTTCAGATTAATTGTCCTTGCTTACCGAAAGTGCTTGGAACTGAGTTCCAAAAACCTCCTCGGGTTCTACACTAGTAGATGATGATAAGTTACTCACGAGCAAGGCTTGTTCTCCACAGACCGTGACGAGCTGGTTGTTCTGGATGAACTTTAACTTTTGGTGGAGGGTCGAGGTGACTGCCCCAGCCTGATGTATCCAAGGTCTTCCTAATAAACAACTGTACGTTGCCCGGATGTCCATGACCTGGAAAACGACTTGGAAAGTGTGAGGACCAATAGTTATGGGAAGGTCGACTTTGCCGATAACCGTTTTTCTGGACCCGTCAAATGCTTTGACGATGACCTCACTGGTTCTCATCGGGGGTCCTTTGCATCAAAGTGGACTTCGGCATAACATTCAGGGCTGACCCTGTGTCTATCCGTACGCTGGCTAAAGCATCGCCCTGGCAGTTGACCGTGATATTGAGCGCCATATTATGACGGCGACCCTCTTCAGGTAATTCCTCATCACTAAATCCCAAGTTATTGTAGGAAGTGATGTTAGAGACAATGCTATCGAACTGTCTGATAGTTACATCCTGTTCTACAAAGGCTTGCTCCAAGACTTTCTGTAGAGCCTCCCTGTGCGCTTCTGAACTAAGTAACAGTGATAATACCGAGATCTTTGAAGGAGTTTGTAACAGTTGATCAACAATGTCGTATTCACTCCTTTGGATGAGCTTCAGCATCTCATCGTTGTCTTTTGAAAGGTAGGGATTACTGGATTGACCGACCGGTGGATTGGGAACTTCTGTCCGAGGTTCCTTTTCTTTGTTAAGTTCTCCAACTCCTCGGTTGAAGATTCGACCACTCCGTGTTACTCGACTGATGTCTGCAATATTCACGACGGAGGGTAATGGAATTTCCTTTCCATTCTCGACTGTTGTTGCACCGTATTTGTAAGGGATAGCCTTAGTTGATTCATACGGTAATGGTCCTGGTAGATAGATGACTATAGGAGCCTTCTGATTTTTCCGACCATCGTAAGCAATTTCGATTCGTTCTTGGTTGGGAACTCTCGATTCGTCAAGTAGAGGGATGATGGTACAAACATCCCTAGCCTTCTGATGATCAGAGATTACGACAACATCCTCAATTTGATTAGCGAGGTAGTCTGGCGCCCAGTTGATTGGTCTGAAACCCGGATATGGGCGAATCTCTCTATGATCCACCTGACCCTGAAGAGCTGCTCGGACAAGGTAACATCCTTGGTTACTTTCCAAACAAACTCTACAACGTTCGTAGTTGTGTGGTGGCACCTGGCCACGCCTGCTTTGAATACAATGTAACCTCACTAGGTCAGTTTCCACAGATCGAACGTCCCGACTTTGATGCCGAGTAGGGTTCCCGTTGGTAATACTAATTTGTTGGGTGTCTTCATCCATATAGATTGGAAGCCACCAGTGGTTCAACAAGTGCTGAAGGGTTTCCTGGACAAGGGTACAACCTTGATCGTTTTCGCAACCCGCCCTACAGCTCTGATAATCATGTGATACCAGGAACCCGATCCGGACCTGTTTAGCATGTAACTCCACCAGGCTGGTATTCATCAAGCGAATATCAGAGATTTTAATCATGCTGAACTGATAGGGATTCCTATCATGGTAGTCCTGGATCCATCCAAGATCCATCTGACGCTGGAGGGCCTCTTGTACAAAAGAGCATCCCTGTTTGTTTACCGAGCAAGTTAGACAGGAACTATAATCGTGCCGTGGCAGATTATAATACTGGCTTTGCCTGGAGTGCATCGCCACCCAGTTGACATTCATTGCACGGACGTCGTGGTTCTGAATGATGTTAGAATTCATGTAAACCATGTTAACTCCACGAACTCGGTGCTCTTGGATCCATCCGAGATCCATCTGTTCCTGTATATCTGATTGCACCACAGAACATCCTTGATTGCTTTTAGAGCAGATATCACACTGGTGATAGTTATGAGGTGGCACATGGCCATATCCACTCTGTCTGCGATGCATCTTGACCAGATTGGTCCTTAACAAGAGTACATCATGAATTTGATAGACGTTGTTAGTCTCTCCCTCTATCAAATTGACTGTAGCTTTCTCGTGTTGAGGCAGCGGGTTTGTGAGAACATTAAGATTTGTATCCTTGAAAGATAAGACCCCGCTCCTAACAAGCTTTTGTACGTCGGATTTGAAATTGATATAGTTCTCTATGTTATGCCCTGGTCCTCCTTGATGGTAAGGGCAAGTCTGATCCACCTTAAACCAAAAAGGAGGATTTTCCGGTACTGTAAGAGGGGACTTAGTCTGGAATTGCCCCTTAACCAATAGTAACGGAAATAGTTCTGTGTACAATACTGGTATAGGATCAAATCCTAGTGGCCGCGTTGTATGGTTGTTATTGTATGAAGGACGAGCCTGCTGAAGAGGCTGTTGAGTCCTTTGTTGATTAGGTTGGCTCTGCGCAACCTGAGGTTGATACGTAGAAATAGGCGCAAGATTGATAGCAGGAGTCACAGCCGCTACTGGCTGATAACGTCGCCTTTGATTTCCGAGAGAGATATTCCCAATATCTTGCTCTTTTTTATTAGGGAGAGCACTACCGTATCGCTTTGTACTACTCGATGATCCAGTGTCTTTGACTAGACGTCCTTCTCGGACGGCTTCCTCAAGACGAACTCCCATACCGACCATCTCGGTGAAGTCACTGGGCGCACTGGCAACCATTCTATCGTAATAAAATAAGCTTAAGGTCTTTAAGAAGATCTTTGTCATCTCTTTTTCCTCAAGAGGTGGACAAATTTGAGCGCAATTTCACGCCATCTCTGAGCGTATTCCTTAAAGGTTTCTTTATCCTTTTGTGACATTGATCTGAGTTGATCTCTGTTGGGTACCATGTTCAGATTGTATTTATATTGTTGGACGAAGGCAATGTCAATATCTCTGAAAGTGCTAATCGTAGCACGGTTTAAACCCATGTACCATTTTAGGGCGACACCGGTTAAACTATCCTGAAAGTAATGAATCAGCAAATCTTGATTCTCTGTCTGAGTTGACATTCGCCGAGCGTACATCACCAGATGGCTCTGAGGGCAAGAGTTACCCTTGTACTTTTCAAAGTCGGGCACCTGGAATTTGTGCGGGACTTTCACATTAGGGACCAAACAGAGGTCCAAGGCATCCTTTCCAAATAAATCCTGACCGCGAAGGGCCTGCAGTTCTTTCTGCATTCCCAGGAAATGTTCCTGGAACTCATTCATTCTTTCGAACATGTTGTCGTTTCCACCAGAAGGTATTTGTGGAATCTGTCCTTCCAGGACAGTGTGTACCACGGGCAGTGGTATAGTCATTATGGCCGAGACTCTCGGTGCCTCCTGAAGTTTGTAACCTTCAGGAGTTGCTGTCATGCCCCTGGCATCTTCGTTTTTCCAAAGTTTGTAACCTTCAGGCCCAGCGGTTCCCGATGCAGTTCCCTGATCCTCATTGATCGGCGGAACATATCCTTCCGGGATATAGTTAAGTGGCATGCCCCAGGGACGATCTTTTGGCATTTTGTACCTAGGATCGGACTTCTCACTATGGGCGTTGAGGTGATCTTCGAGATCACAGTCCTTTGTAGCTGAGCTTCTGCCATGGCTTGCATGTCGTTATGAAGCTTTCTCATATCCTCTCTCAGAGTGTCGATCTCTTCTCTCAACTCTCTGTTCTCTTCCTCGAGCTCATCCATCTTTTTCTGACGTTTGGCCTGAGTATTGTACGAATGAGATAGTTTGACTCTAGAATCGAGACACAAACGTGAGATTCGTAGGTAAGAAGAATACATGACGTGAGAATGATGAATGCAATGATTATATTAATTGTTTTTTTTATTTAATCAAAATAAACTTCGACAATTAGATTGCAAATATAAAACAGTGGGGAAACCCCGTTTTATTGAATTCAAAGGATTGCGAAAATAGAAATATAGTAGATTACAAAGTGCGGAAACAGAAACCTAAGCTAAGGGGTCCTGAGTCCCCTCTGGGGAGAAACCGGGTGTTGATTCTGGTACTTTCCTTTTCTTGGACCGGGGCTCTTGGGCCGTTGTCGGGTTGTCATTCCTTTGCCAAGTGAAAGGAACGAGCAAATTCCTTTGGTCATCCTAATTATCCACAGCATGTTGCTCTAAAATCTCGATCAGAGGTTCCTTATCTTTCAGCAGTTGCTGTATTTTGGTACACTCTACATTGAGGGTGCGGTACTTGTTCTTCCAAGACTTCCTCTCCTGTTGAACTTTGTTGAGAGTAACTTGAAGTTTTTCCATTTCAGTCATGAAGTACATGACAGATTCCCTCGACGGAAGAACTTTGTGACAAGGATAAGGCATCTTTAGCTTGAGAGCTCTAGTTTGTACCCAGTGGAGATAAGGATCCACCGAGACACAGTCCGGTTTTCCTATAGACTCTCGTCCTTTCTTATAAACATGTTTCCAAGCGTTTACTATTTTCGTCTTTAGTGCCCTGTCATTTTCTCCTTCCTTGAAGAATAGGCCCTCCAGATGAGCATTACGCGGGACATGCCTCATCGGGTATCTAAATTGATGACAAACCAATACTGGATGGTAGTTGATTCCTCCCTTAGTTCCTATGAGGGGTACGTTGGGGAAGTTTCCATAACGGTCAATGATCCTGATCCCTTCATAAATCCTATTGCACCAATCTATATCAGAGTTGGTAAGGGACATGATTTTCTGCGACCAACGTAAGGCACTCTTATGATCCCAAAAAGCAGCAGACTTAGGCAAATAGGAGATAAACCATTTGTATAGCAAGGGTACACAGCATGTGATCGTCCCTCCACTGTACAAATTCCCTAAGTGTACAGAATGATATGCGTCTGTGAGCAAAGTTGGCACAGGGTTTCCAATGAGAAAAACCTTAATGGCGTTGATATCGACGAAGTTATTAATGTTGGGAAACAAAAATAACCCGTAAGTGAGTATGACAAAGATGCTTTCAAAAGCAGTCATGTTCCCTATACTGGCAAAGTACAGAGCCTTCTTTGTTAGGATCTTGGCTGGAAAACCTGGGAGCTCACCCTTGGTGGTCATGTGAGTCTTGATTTCTGACTCATCCAAATAGATTGCTCTTGCAATGGTCTGATCCTTTGGAATTTCTTCCAGTCCAGAAAAAGGAGCTCGATCAGTAATGTGTAAATCAGTCAGGTGAGAATACTCCTCCAGCGTTGGTGTGAGCTGGTAATCCGGGAATGTGAAACAGTGATAGACCGGATCGTAAAACTGAATGAGTGCCTCCATGATTCCTTCAATCACATGGACTCTTAACAGAGGTAGCAAACCTCCGTACTTGGCTCTGAAAGCTTCAGGGTTAGTGATCATCCTCGCTAATCCTCTCAAATCTTATAGTTTTAGAACCCTGAAGGTATACTTATGAGTTCTCCTTCTAACGAAGTCCATGAGCGTAATCTTTTTCTCTGACATTTCCAATTATTGTCTTAGTTTAATTTGAAAAAGAGAGACTAGAAGAGAAGTTTTTCTTTGATGTAATGTCTTTTAGATGAATGTATGAATGCAACAGACAAAAACATAGAAAAAACATGGGGTCAAAGGGTTGGTGTCATGAAGTCAACGCTCTACCCCCCCCCCCCCAAAAGGTTTATACTAGTGATTTTTGTACATGTCTCTCAAAATCATCAGTTCTTGTCGAGAAAATGTAACACCCCAACCCCAATTAAATAAAGCGATAAAAATTTCATCAGAGTATAATTAAACATTCATGGCATAGACGAAGGCGTCACATCAATTGAGACAAAACACAATAAACCTGCTCATAAAGATATGCAACAATCAGGCAGCAAATAATAGAGGAACTTAGTTCCTACTACCTACAATTCAGATACAGAATAAAAGCGGAAAATCTGCAACTGAATCTCATATATATATCACAGAAAAAGTTTGTCTGTCATACACAGATCCATACATATACAATCCAAAAGATATATATATACATATACACATAAATCACAAACGATCTCCCCGACTACCCGGTGCTGCATATCAGAGCCGACCGACAAAAGAATGAAGACCTAAGCTTCACAAAAAGACCTCCAGCATCTAATTTGCAATGCCTCATAGAGCATTTAAAACAGCAGAAGGGTGAGAAACACAATCATAAAATAATTGCATACAATTATATAATAACACCAAAAATACACATGTAAAATATTCTCACCACAACTTACATCAGAATTCAAACACAAAATAACACATTGCATATCTCATATATCCATCACAAATGCATATCAATCATGCACAATACATTTATCACCAATATATATATATATATATATATATATATATATATATATATATATATGTATCTCAACTCATCAATTCCATTCACAATTCCACACAAAATCAATCCATTCATAATTTATGCAAATGCAAAGAGACCGACACAACGACTCTATGCAAATGCGGTACCATCCATCCATCATCTCAACACTAGTTCACTCAGGAACTATTGGAATCATCACTTGGTACATAATGTAACTCCCCGTCGGGCAAAAGATGTTCCCCGTCGCTTTCGGTCCTCTTGGTATAAGGCTCACGACGTTTATGGATCGCTTTCAGTCCTCTTTGTATAAGGTTCACGATCCGATCGCTTTCGGTCCTCTTTGTATAAGGCTCACGATCGTCTATAATAATCGCTTTTAGTCCTCTCGGTATAAGGCTCACGATGTTATAGCGGATTCCCTCTGGAATCATTTCGTCGGTCACACCCACTAGGGGACACGACATCACAAGAATGCATATCATGATGCTTGGCATACAATGACTCATGACATTCAAATGCACACATATACACATCCATAATCATGCATATATAATCAAATACAACACATTGCATTTTCTTTCCCTTAGGCCACAAATCATCATCACAACATTTCCTCACATGCATTTTCATCACACAACCAGCACACAAGCCATACGATATCCATATCAACAGCATATTGCATGATACACATCAATTACACAATTAAAACGGTAAAAGTCGACAAAATGACACTATTTCAAATTCTCGACATAATTAAATCGGCCAACAATCTCAAAACCATTTTAATAAGAAAGTACATTTCAATAGCTTTCCAACGATACAAAGAATGTTCAAAACGGATAATCGGAACACAAGTTACGGAAGTATAACGAAAAGGAATCGCGAAAAGACAACATTCTGCACCCTCTCCGGTCATACGCGTATTGCCCTGAGCCATACGCATAATGCCCAGCTCACACGCCCATTCCATACACGTATTACCCAACTGGATACGCGTATGAGCAGAGACCAAATTCTCCCCAAAAATCCCACTAAAAGCTCCATATGCGTAATGCCTCACACGTTACGCGTATTGCCTTGCCAGATACGCGTACCATTACGCAAATCAGCAGATGGCCGAGAAAAATGAACTTCCATACGCGTAATGCCCAAAATTCTCCTTTCCATACGCGTATTGCCCAAACCAATACGCGTATTGCCCTGCGTGTTACGCGTATGGGCAGAGAAAAATCCAGAAATTTTCTGCAGAATTTTTTCTGCGAAATTCACTCAAACCCCACTCCAAGTTTCACCTAAACACCAGAAAATTGCCAATAGATAGCACAACAACATATATCTAACATGTATCAACAATTATGAACATTAAAATATGATTTCAGACACATTTTGAATCAATTTCCAACATTTTCAACATATTATGGGTTTTGTTCTATATCTCATTTCAATCCAAAAACAACCAAATACAAACGTACATAATCATACACAAGTATAATATAATCGAGTTTCGCACCCTTACCCAATTTTAGCGTGTTTTCAATAGTCGGTTGATCGAATTCTTAATTCCCAAGTTTTCTCTCTTTTTCTTCCCTTCTTTTCCTTCTTTCTCTTTTTCTTCTTCTCTTTTTCTTTCTCTCTAATTTTCTCTCTTTCTATTTCTATTTTACTAACTTAAGGAAAAATAAAGTGAAATGACCAAAATACCCCTACACTCAAATATCTCGCAAACGTTCCCAAAACGCAATAAAACATACTCACGACGAAAAATAATATATTATCAAATAAAAGTAAAAAATAAAATAATATAATAATAAAAATAATTAAATCGACTCGATTAAATAAAACTAACTAAAACTGGGGCGTTACAACTCTCCCCCACTTAGAAATTTTCGTCCTCGAAAATATTACTTGAGACGAACAACTCCGGATACGACTCCCGCATCCGACTCTCCAACTCCCAAGTCAAATTGCCCTCAGCAGCGCCTCCCCACGCTACTTTCACAAGCGCAATATCCTTGCCTCTTAACCGCTTCAACTCGCGATCCAAAATCCTCACTGGTAATGCCTCCACCGTAAGGTTCTCCCCTACCTTAACCTCATCCATCAGAATCACATGCGACGGATCCGGAACATACTTCCGAAGCTGTGAAACATGGAACACATTGTGCAAATTCAAAAGACTCGACGGCAACGCCACCCGATAAGCCATAGCACCCACTCTCGCGGATATCTGGTAAGGACCAATAAACCGAGAAGTAAGCTTCTTCGACTTCAATGCACGACCAACACCCGTCACTGGTGTAACTCTAAAAAATACATGATCGCCCTCTTGAAACTCAAGATTTTTCCTCCTTCGATCATGATAACTCTTTTGCCTACTCTGAGAAGCCTTCATTTTCTCACGAATAAGTTTCACCTTTTCCGTAGTCTGTTGCACCAACTCCGGTCCAACCACCAAACTCTCACCAGATTCATGCCAACAAAAAGGTGTTCGACATCTTCTTCCATACAACGCTTCAAAAGGTGCCATTCCAATACTCGAATGGAAACTGTTGTTATACGTGAATTCAACCAACACAAGATAACTATCCCAAGCACCACCTTGCTCAACAACACAAGCTCGCAACAAATCTTCCAACGAGTGAATAGTTCTCTCGGTCTGACCATCCGTCTGCGGATGATAAGTAGAACTCAATCTCAACTTGGAACCTAACGCCTTTTGCAAACTTTCCCAAAATTTGGAAGTAAACCTCGGATCTCGATATGAAACAATACTCAACGGAACACCATGCAATTTCACAATCACACTGATATAAATCTCAGCCAACCTCTCCAAAGAAAAAATGATGTCAATCGAAATGAAATGCGCCGATTTAGTCAGCTTATCCACAATCACCCAAATGGTATTACGTCCCCTCTGTGTATTCGGCAACCATGTCACAAAATCCATAGAAATGTTGTCCCATTTCCACTCGGGAATATCCAACGGTACCAACAATCCACTAGGCTTCTGATGTTCCACCTTAGACTTCTGACATGTCAAACACGCATAAACAAACTGAGCCACATCCCTCTTCAATCCAGACCACCAAAAGATCTTCTTTAAATCCTGATACATCTTATTAGCTCTCGGATGTATACTCAAATTACTCCGGTGTCCTTCCTCTAAAATCATCTTTTTCAAGTCCAAATCATCAGGAATACAAATTCTACCACGAAATCTCAAAACACCCTTATCATCCACTTTAAAGTCACCATTCACACTTTGATCCCCAACCATCAATAAATCAACAAATTTCACATCCAACTTCTGTTTCTCGCTAACGGTTAACAGAAAATCATTAGTAACCTTTAACATACCAAGCCTCACGCTGTCAGACGTCAATTCACACACCAAACTCAAATCTCTAAATGCTTCCAAAAGTTCCCACTCTTTAACCATCAAAACAGACGTATGCAAAGACTTCCGGCTCAATGCATCGGCTACCACATTAGCTTTACCAGGATGGTAATTCAAGCTAAAATCGTAGTCCTTCAAAAATTCCAACCATCTCTGTTGCCTCATATTTAACTCTTTCTGATCAAACAAGTATTTCAAACTTTTATGATCACTAAAGACTTCGAATCTTGCACCATAGAGATAATGCCTCCAAACTTTCAATACAAAAACCATAGCCGCTAATTCCAAATCATGAGCAGGGTAGTTCTTCTCATGAATCCTCAATTACCTCGAAGCATAAGCCACAACCTTACCTTCTTGCATCAACACTCCACCTAAACCAATCAAAGACGCATCACAATACACCACAAACGGTTCAGTAGGATTCGGTAAGATCAAAATCGGAGCTGTAGTCAATCTTCTCTTTAGCTCATTAAAACTTTCCTCACACTGAATATCCCAAATGAATGCTTTACCTTTACAAGTCAACTGGGTCAACGGAAGTGCTAACTTAGAAAAACCTTCAATGAATCTTTGATAATATCTAGCTAAGCCCAAAAAGCTTCTAATTTTAGTAACAGATCTAGGAGCCTCCCATTGTAGAACTTCATCTACTTTAGATGGATCCACAACAATACCATTACCTGAAATCACGTGCCCAAGAAACCTCACTTCCAACAACCAGAACTCACACTTGGACAACTTGGCAAAAAGTCTCATTTCCTTCAAAATTTGCAACACAACACGCAAATGCTCTGCATGTTCCTCCCGGGACTTAGAATAAATAAAAATGTCATCAATAAACACAACAAAAAATCGATCCAAATGCTCATGGAAAATACGATTCATATACTCCATAAACACACCCGGCGCATTAGAAACCCCGAACGACATCACAGAATATTCGTAATGACCGTATCGTGTCCTAAAAGCCGTCTTCTGAATATCTTCCTCTCTCACTCTAATCTGATGATAACCTGACCTCAAATCAATCTTACTAAACACACAAGCACCTACCAACTGGTCCATCAAATCATCAATTCTCGGAAGAGGATACTTATTCTTAATCGTCACCTTATTCAGCTGGCGATAATCAATACACAATCGCATACTTACATCCTTCTTTTTCACCAATAAAACTGGAGCACCCCAAGGCGATACACTTGGCCTCACAAACCTCTTTTTTAACAATTCATTCAACTGCTTCTTTAACTCAACCAACTCAGATACCGACATACGATAAGGTGCCATAGACACGGGTCTAGTACCAGGAACTAGATCTATAAAAAAATCCACCTCTCTCTCTGGCGGACCATCCGAAATATCCTCAGGAAACACCTCTGGAAATTCATACACAACTGGAAACACATCAAGTACAACTTGACTATCCACTGTCAACGATGCAAACAACCCAAACAACTGAGCTTCATCCACCAAAAGTTTCTTCAACTCTTTGGTAGATAAGAAACTCGATTCCTCGTCTTCTTCAAGAGAAGGAAATCTTACCAGCTTATGATAATAATCAATATGAACCTGACTGAATTGCAACCAATTCATACCCAGAACCACATCTAAGCCCTCCAACGGCAAACACACCAAATCCATCTCAAAATCTTTACCATAAATGGTCAAAGGATAACTTAAACAAACCAAAGAAGTAGTTACCGACCCCATTGATGGAGTATCAATAACCATCTCTCCACCCATCGAAGACAACAAAAGATTCAAACGCTTTGCGCACTCAGACGAAATAAACGAATGAGTCGCTCCAGTATCAATAATAGCAACTAAAGGCGTACTATTAATAAAACAAGTACCTCTGATCAGACGGTCTGTACTTGTAGTCTGAGTCCCTACCAATGCAAAAACTTTCCCACCAGCTGGAGCCTGCTTTGGTTTCGGACACTTCGTACTAATATGACCAGGTTCACCATAGTTGAAACACTTCACCACATTCTTCTTACAATCAGCTGCGACATGCCCTATACCTCCACAATTGGAACACTTCCCTAGTTTCTTCCTACATTCGAACTGACGATGTCCTAAGTCACCACACCTATAATATCTCAGAGAATTAGACATACCTCCCCCACTTGACCTTTTCTCAAAATTACCCCTTTGCTTACCCTTTTCAGCTGGTGTCACATAAGGACCACCACGAAACGGTTGCTTCCCTTTCCTTTCGTTCACACTCTTATAGTGAGTAGAACGAGCTTTGCTATCTTCCTCATAAATCCTACAACAATCCACTAAATCTGAAAACCTTCTGATCCTTTGATAACTGATTGCCTGCTTGATCTCAGGACGCAATCCGTTCTCAAACTTCCCACACTTAGAAAACTCTGCAGTCACTTCAGCATAATGTGGATAAAACTGAACAAGCTCTACAAACTTAGCAGTGTAATCAACAACAGACATATTACCTTGTTTCAAATCCAAGAACTCTATCTCTTTCTTTCCTCTTACATCTTCAGGAAAATACTTCCTAAAAAATTCCCTGCTGAACAAAGTCCAAGTGACCTCTTCATCTCTAGCTTCTAACACATGACGCGTACTAACCCACCAATCATCAGCTTCCTCCTACAACATGTGAGTACCCAGTCTTACCTTATGTTCCTCAGCACAGTCCATTACTCGAAAGAATATTTCAATATCCTTAAGCCAAATCTGTGCACCATCAAGATCATGTCTCCCTTTGAAGACAGGCGGTTTATTCTTCCTGAACTCATCATTCCCACCAGCATTAGGTGCACCCTGCACAGACCGAGCCATGGCTTGCATAGCAGCAGCCAAAGCAGCATCATTCCTACCAGCCATATTCTGTTCATTTCCAATAACAGCAACTATGGTTAAACAAACAGCTCACCCCAACACAACGACCAACAAGGACGGACACAAACTGACACGGACTGGCTCTGATACCACTTAATGTAACACCCCTAATCTATACCCCCAATTAAATAAAGCGATAAAAATTTCATCAAAGTATAATTAAACATTCATGGAATAGACGAAGGCGTCACATCAATTGAGACAAAACACAATAAACCTGCTCATAAAGATATGCAACAATCAGGCAGCAAATAACAGAGGAACTTAGTTCCTACTACCCACAATTCAGATACAGAATAAAAGCGAAAAATCTGCAACTGAATCTCATATATATATCACATAAAAAGTTTGTCTGTCATACACAGATCCATACATATACAATCCAAAAGATATATATACATATACACATAAATCACAAACGATCTCCCCGACTACCCGGTGCTACATATCAGAGCCGACCGACAAAAGAATGAAGACCTAAGCTTCACAAAAAGACCTTCAGCATCTAATCTGCAATTCCTCATAGAGCATTTAAAATAGAAGAAGGGTGAGAAACACAATCATAATATAATTGCATACAATTATATAATAACACCAAAAATACACATGTAAAATATTCTCACCACAACTTACATCAGAATTCAAACACAAAATAACACACTGCATATCTCATATATCCATCACAAATGCATATCAATCATGCACAATACATTTATCACCAATATATATATATATATATATATATATATATCTCAACTCATTAATTCCATTCACAATTCCACACAAAATCAATCCATTCATGATTTATGCAAATTCAAAGAGACCGACATAACAACTCTATGCAAATGCGGTACCATCCATCCATCATCTCAACACTAGTTCACTCAGGAACTATTGGAATCATTGCTTGTTACATAATGTAACTCCCCATCGGGAAAACGATGTTCCTCGTCGCTTTCGGTCCTCTTGGTATAAGGCTCACGACGTTTATGGACCGCTTTCAGTCCTCTTTGTATAAGGCTCACGATCCGATCGCTTTCGGTCCTCTTTGTATAAGGCTCACGATCGTCTATAATCATCGCTTTCAGTCCTCTCGGTATAAGGCTCACGATGTTATAGTGGATTCCCTTTGGAATCGTTTCGTCACTCACACCCACTAGGGCACACAACATCACAAGAATGCATATCATGATGCTTGGCATACAATGACTCATGACATTCAAATGCACACATATACACATCCATAATCATGCATATATAATCAAATACAACACATATCATTTTCTTGCCCTTAGGCCACAAATCATCATCACAACATTTCCTCACATGCATTTTCATCACACAACCAGCACACAAGTCATACGATATCCATATCAACAGCACATTGCATGATACACATCAATTACACACAATTAAAACGGTAAAAGTCGACAAAATGACACTATTTCAAATTCCTGACATAATTAAATCGGCCAAAAATCTCAAAACCATTTTAATAAGAAAGTACATTTCAATAGCTTTCCAACGATACCAAGAATGTTCAAAACGGATAATCGGAACACAAGTTACGGAAGTATAAAGAAAAGGAATCGTGAAAAGACAACATTCTGCACCCTCTCTGGTCATACACGTATTGCCCTGAGCCATACGCGTAATGCCCAGCTCACTCGCCCATTCCATACGCATATTGCCCAACTGAATACGCGTATGGGCAGAGACCAAATTCTCCCCAAAAATCCCACTAAAAGCTCCATACGCGTAATGCCTCACACGTTACGCGTACCATTACGCAAATCAGCCGATGGCCGAGAAAAATGAACTTCCATACGCGTAATGGCCAAAATTCTCCTTGCCATACGCGTATTGCCCAAACCAATACGTGTATTGCCCTGCGTGTTACGTGTATGGGCAGAGAAAAATCCAGAATTTTTCTACAGAATTTTTTCTGCAAATTTCACTCAAAACCCACTCCAATTTTCACCTAAAGACCAGAAAATTGCCAATAGATAGCACAACAACATATATCTAACATGTATCAACAATTATGAACATTAAAACATGATTTCAGACACATTTTGAATCAATTTCCAACAATTTCAACATATTATGGGTTTTGTTCTATATATCATTTCAATCCAAAAACAACCAAATACAAACATACATAATCATACACAAGTATAATATAATCGAGTTTCGCACCCTTACCCGATTTAATCGTGTTTTCAATAGTCGGTTGATCGATTTCTTAATTCCCAAGTTTTCTCTCCTTTTCTTCTCTTCTTTTCCTTTTTTCTTCTTCTCTTTTTCTTTCTCTCTAATTTTATCTCTTTCTATTTCTATTTTACTAACTTAAGGAAAAATAAAGTGAAATGATCAAAATACCCCTACACTCAAATATCTCGCAAACGTTCCCAAAACGCGATAAAACATACTCACGGCGAAAAATAATATATTATCAAATAAAAGTCAAAAATAAAATAATATAATAATAAAAATAATTAAATCGACTCGATTAAATAAAACTAAGTAAAACTGGGGCGTTACAGAAAACACCAGCGGGCCGGGAAGCGTGCTAGGTGATGTTTTTCGAAGAACCATCTGAAGAGGGTAGTATCGCGTGACAACCATTTCCAATAGTTTCCACACTACTAATAGTTTCCCCAGCAGAGTCGCCATTTTTCTGTAGCGCGAATTTTTGCATGATTGCGAAGCACTATCGCTTTGGGGTACTACAACTCGATTCATTTTTTATCCTATTGAAGCTGATGAAGGAAGGGAAATAGATGTCTCTAATTAACCCTGCTTGCAAACTGAGTTTGAACAGATGACTGTTGGTTCACAGATGCTACAAAGATTGTGGGTCTCTCTTAGGTTATTTTGTTAAAATAGTGCCCGGGCGATTGGTGGGAGGTTAAGACTGATGCTTTTCGATTGATATGTGAAGGTGCGGGATTTGGGGCTTTGGATTAGTGTGCTCGCTAAGATTTTTCTTTCAATCTTATGCCTACGTATTCCCGTTTACCAAAACAAGGAAATCAGAGCGATCGTAGTTCCTCCTATTCTATGGGAGGAAATGGTGTTTTGGTGTCTTGTTCAAAGCCCAAGACGTGAAGCTGAAAAGGTGGTTTATATCTTGTTCAAAGCCCAAGATGTGAAGCTGAAAAGTGTTGTCTTTTGAGAGAATTTGTCATCTCTAAAGGGAGTCTGTTTGTCACGACTGTTGGGTGACTGACTATAAAGGAAGATTACTTTAACTGGGATATGTGAATCCTAGCAATGCTATAATTTCCTTTATAGGGGGTTTTAACCTGAAGGAGAAGACTTTAACTCAGTGTAGAGCAATGCCATCTTTCCTTAGGAATTTCTCATGCTAAAAGAAGGACAGTGGCGTGGATGTAAATAATCCAGAGGCTTGCCGCTTACAGCGATTAGATGAAAGGAGTTGTTGATGTTTGTATCCTGTGAACGAGGCGCAGTTTTGAGGCTAAAAGCTTGATTGACTCAACCGGGGTTTTTCTTATACAAAGCCTAAGAGGAGGCTATTGGCCCAACAAGAGGGTGTTTTTATGTGTCTCGTACGAAGCCCGAGAGAGAGGCTAAAAGGGTTTGACTCAACAAGAGAGTGCTTTTAGATGTGTCTTGTACGAAGCCCAAGACAGAGGCTAAAAGTTGACTCAACAAGAGAGTCTTTTATACTCAACAAGAGAGTGTTTTTGTATCTCGTACGGAGCCTGAGATAAAGGCTAAAGGTTGACTCAACAAGAGAGTGTTTTTGTATCTCGTACGAAGCCCGAGATAGAGGCTAAAGGTTGACTCAATAAGAGAGTCCTTTTGTATCTCGTATGAAGCCCGAGATAGAGGCTAAAAGGATTGTTGTTTTAGTTGAGTGACAGGCCTAGTAGGTTGGTTAAAAGAGAAAATAAGTTCTTATAAAGAGACTGATTAAAGGTAAGGCTATTCTTTGGGATTGATCAAAGGATCAGGGTTATTTCCTGTTCTTTAAGGAAATGGGGAATCCCGAGGGTATTGGAGACTGTCCGAGTCTACCGGTGTTTTTCCCTACTTGAGAATACCTTCGAGACTCAAGGAGATTAGACTGTCCAAGTCTAGAGTTTTATCTTTTGTACTATGCTTAAAGAAACAGTAGTAGTACGTTCACGGTAGAAAGATATGGACTCTTTGAAAGACTGTTCTATTAAGATGACTAGTTCCTGTTCCTATACCTCTAGGAGGTCGTCGGGACAATTTGTACGAAGCCCAAGAGGAGGCTGGAAACTTTCAAGAAGCCGAGGGACAATTTGTACGAAGCCCAAGAGGAGGCTCTCTTTCCGAAGGAAGAATCCTTATACGAAGCCTAAGAGGAGGTTGCGAATACTTCTAAGAAGCCATAGGGTCCTTGTACAACGCCCAAGAGGAGGCGGGGATGCTTTTAGGAAGCCTTTGGGTCCCCAAACCCCGAGAAATTCAAGACAGGCTATTCACAGAGAATAAATCAAGCCAGGAAAGTCCGAGAATTTGGAAGAAACTCAAGAGATGCCATTCACGGAGAAAATATCATCTCTGGGGAGTAGAGTTTCTTTGACAATGTCTAATGGTGACAGTTTGAGAAAGGGTTCACTGAGAATGCTGCCTTTCACGTCTCCATATTGTTTAACCCCAAGAGGAGGGAAGACTGTGTCTGGTAATCCTATGGGGATCTAGTTTTGACTGTATTTAAGAGTGACCTACAGGGCTTAGTGCTAGACATAGTTGTCGGGGAAACTCTAAATATCTATACTAGTATTACACAATTGATATGAGTTTATGAAAGAAGACTTACAGTGAAACAGCCCCACAATACAGTTATATGTATATGAAAGCGGATAAAGAAAGCATCTAAACACTTACTCAGTTGTAGAGCTTCCATGTTGTTTGGTTAGTTGTTCAACAAAGAAAGATTGAAAATAACAGTATATTCAAAATTAAAGGAGAAAGTATTTTGAAAAGATGTTAGGGCTTACAGCTCAAGGAGAGGCCCAAGGTTTATCAGTGATCGCACTGTCGTTTTATACAGAGGGACTTATACAAGTGACTGAGGCCCAAGAAATGTTTTTTGTACAAGGGGATGGGCCTTACACTCTCTCAAGAGGCCCAAGTGTTTAAAGAACAATGATGGGGCTTATAACACGAGGGTAGGCCCAGATGATTGGTTTTTTTATTGGCGATCGCGCCGAGGTTTTCTTTTAACGCAGGGGGACTTATACAACGTCTGAGGCCCAAAAAGTTTTGGTTAAAAGGGGATTGGGTCTTACACTCTAATAGAGGCCCAAAATATTTATTTTTGTATAAGTGGTGGGGCTTACAGCTCAAGGAGAGACCCAGGGTCATTTGTTTGAAAATGGCGATCGCGCCGAGATTTTGAAAATGCAGTGGGTCTTATACAATGCATTGAAGCCCAAAATGGTTTGGTTTTCAAAGGGGGTTGGGTTTTACACTCTAATAGAGGCCCAATGATTTTGAATGGGTCTTATAGCTCGAGGAGAGGCTCAGGGTTTGTTTTTCAACGTACGATGATCGCGTCGAACTTTTTGAAATACAACGGGACTTATACAATAAGTGAGGCCCAAAAAGTTTTAAATTTACAAAGGATTGGGTCTTACACTCTATTAGAGGCCCAAAAGTGTTTGAAATTGTTTGATAAGGGTGAAAATCAAAGAAACCCTAATTTGTTATTCTTTAAAAGTAAATATTTAAAGAAAATCAAATAAAATACCAAATAAGTTTGAATAAACCATTTGTGATTTTTTTTAAGGTTTGAGAAATGAGGGATTAATCACAAGGTTAATTAAAACTCACTTGGTTTTGATTTTCAAAGTAAATATTCACTTTTAAAATGTTTAAAAACATTAAAAAGGAATTTCTTCACAAAAATACTAATTATATTAAATAAATAATATAAACTTAATTTTTTGTGGAATAAAATATTTCAACATTTTTGTGATTTTTTGCAAAAATAACCAATAAAAAATAATTAAAATTGAAAGAGTTATTAATTTTCCAATTAATTAATAAAACATAAAAATATTGGAAAAAATAGAAAAAATGTGAGAAAACACAAAATGGCATGGGTGGGGTTTAAACCCATGACCTCAAGGTTATAGGGCGCGCACCTTACCACTGGGGTGGTGATACATCCATTGCTTGAAGTGAAACCACAAATATACAAGGCATGCCTTGTTTTCTAGGCCTGGTCAAGGCAAGGCAAGGCAAGTTTTGCCAAGAAACGGGAAGGTCCATAACTTTCTCATTTCTCAATGTTTGGGGACAATATTTATATGAATTTGGCCTAGAATTTCACAAGGAATCCAATGGTGGTGGTATTTTTTTTCAGATCATACTCCCTCCTCAAAACCCGATAGTGGTTTTGAAAAAGGCCTATAATTGCATTTTCTATGCTACACTTTGATACAGGCATGAATTATATGATGAATTGGTCCAAACACAACATATATAACATGTATGAGGTGTGTATGATCAGTGGACTTCAAAGCAATGCATATTTTGGAAAGTTCAAGTCATGATGCTTAGCTCTTTTTGAGCTTTTGGAGTTTTCTGTGCAATTTGTCAAACTTCTTGTTCCAGAAATATTTTGATGCTTTGGACACTCTCAAATGATCCCTTAGATGCTTTGAGGATGGTTGGAATCAGCTGGAACCTGCAAAAACACAAACTGGTCCTTTCTTGCAAAAGGGGTTAAAATGACCAAAATATTAACTCTCTGAAATGGTGTTCCAGATGAAGAGAACCATTTAGGATAGTTCAAGGATGTTATTTGGAGTGTGTTTGAGGTTTTATCTGGTTTGGAAAGTGACTGAATCAAGACATGGCTTGAAAAATGCACAAAAGGCCTATTTTGAGATTTTGAGAGGTGACTTTGTGATTTTGGTGTTACATGTCACTTTTGATAGTTTGGATCACCTACATATGATGTTTATGAGATGTTAGGATCATGAGTTGTGATGGAAATGCTCTCTAACTCAAAAACTCAGAGTTACCTTGCTAAAGAAGGCAATTTGGCCTAAAGAGAGGGATTTTGAGGAAAGCATCTGTTTGATGGCTTTGGTGTACTCAAACTAAGTACAAATGAGCTCTATTTATAGTAGAGCAAGTTTGTTTTGGGATCAATAGTGAATGGTAGCTGCAGCAGAGGTTTGGCCAATGGTTGCACTTTGGAATCCAAGTCTCCTCTAGCCATTGACTAGAGGTTAGGGCATAGGGTTGTGGTTCCCTTGGTCTTGGATAAGTCTTGACTGAATTTAGTTGCAAATGGCTCAGTAGATGCCACCTTGGTGTATGCATTGAATGCTCCAATCCAAAATTGGAGTCTTGTCCCTCTTTTAGGCAATTCTAGGTTTGGCATGCTACTTATTGTTCCAAGGACTTTGGAGGCTTGGTTCAGTGTTTGTCCCATTTAGATTTGATCCTCGGATGTGTCTAAAGTGATGACAAGGCTTGGAATTATCTGATTTTGCCAAATCGAGCAAAAATGCAAAATTCTGCCTAGCCTTGGCAGTTTTCAGCAAGGTATATTGCCATTATCATATCTCTTGGCCCAAGTGGAATTTGGTGATGTTCTTGGCCATTTTGGAAAGCCTTCATATGATACAACAACTGTTTGATCATATTTGGTTTTGATACTTTTTGGATCCAAGTGAAAAATGCCCCTACATTTGGAAAAAAGTGAAGGCAGATTCTGACTTAGTGAAAATTTCACTAAGTGTTGGAAAAAAGTGACATTTTCACTTTTTGTGATTTTGATCATTCCATAACTCAAAATTCATGAGGAATTTGGAGGAAGGTCAGTTTTAAGCTTTTGTAGAGGGTAATGAGATCTACAAATCAAGCTTTGGATGGGGAAAAATGGCTTTGTGGTTTAGGAGTTATGATCCTCCAAAGTTGGTACCCTTGCCACTTTGTTCATAACTTAGAAAATTTTCTAAGTTTTTATGGTTACCCCTTTTACAAGTTATCCCACTTTTCTTGATTTTTCTTGATGAATGATGATTCAAATCATACATTAACATCATTTTAGGGCTAAAAAACCATTTTTGTGAAAAATCTCAAAAAGTCAAAGTTGACTTTTGTGTACAGTTGACTTTTTGTCAGATGAATTCCAAACTGTGCGATCCTTTAGGAAATCATGTCCTTAACCTAAATCAAACTTGATGGACATGTTCCATGGGTATTATAGGGTATATTGAATCATGTCCTAGGGTTTGGGAGCATGTCCTGGTCAAAAGTCAAAGATACAGTTGACTTTTCTCACGAAACCCTAATTGTGGTACTGATGAAATTGAGACTTGCTGCTCAAGCTTCCAGGATCAATCCATTGTTACAAATGGATCAATGTGGTATGTTGGAGACCCTCAAATCATGTCTTGAGGTCTTGGCTCATGATTTGTCCCAAAAGTCAACTTAGGGGTGAATTAGTTCAAGAAACCCTAATTCCTGATTTTTGATGCATGCATCCCCTGAGGTCAAATTGACTTGATGCTTGGGCCCATGAGGTTCCATGGAGTATTTTAGGATATGCTTTGAAGCATTGGCTCATGCCCAGAGGAAAATTTTCATCTAGAGGCCCTGGTCGACCAAACCCTAATTTGGTGACACTGGCGATCTTGAGGTTTGATCCATCTGGAAGGGAGTAGCCTTGCGCTTAGTCCTTAGAGTGGGAGTCCTCTAGATCCCTTGTGGATATTTGAGAGGCTAGACAAGTTGAAGATCATGTCATTTCTTGATTGATCCTTTGTCTAAAAGCTCTGAGAGGGCTGGAAACCCTAAATTTGATTGTAGTGGATGCTCACCCATCTTTGGGGAGACTGATGAGGTATGATGGTTCCTCCATATTGTGAGGATGACTTTCACAATGATGGGAAATATTAGTGGTCAAAATTTGGGGTATGACACTTTTATGTACTCAAACTGAGCACAAATAAGCTCTATTTATAGTAGAGCAAGTTTGTTTTGCAAGCAATTATGAATGGCACCTGCAGCAGACCTTTGGCCAATGTTGAGCAAAAGGAATCTCAAGTATCCTCTAGCCATTGACTTGAGGTTAGGGCACAGGCCTATGGTCCTTTGATTCAGATCTTATTCTTGACTCTTCAGTTAGGAATGTGTCAGTCCATGCCACCTTGGTGTATCCATTAAATGCATTGCAACAAAATTGGAGTCTTGGCACCTTTTTAGCCTTTTTTAGGTTTGTTATGGCTAAGTGTAGATTCTTGGACTTTGGAGTCTTGGGGATCAGATCATTATCCTTTTTTTATCCTCTTATGTGTCTAAATGGATGACAAGGCTTGGAGTTGCTCAATTTTGCCAAATCGAGCAAAATGCCAAAATCTGCCAAAATCTGCCTTGTCCAAGACAGTTGGAAATGGTGATTTTGAGGGATTCTCATCTCCCTGCTCAGGTTGATTTATGGGAGGCTCTTGTGCTTTTTAGAAAGCCCTCATATGATACAAAACATGTGTGATCATAGTTTGTTTTGAAACTATTTGGATCCCATTAAAAAATCCTCATGAACATTGATGTTCAAGGCTGCTAACTTAGGCAGACTTTCACTAAGTGTTGGAAAAAGTGTCATTTTCATGTTTTTGTTATTTTGATCACTCCATAACTTAAAATCCATAAAGAATTGGAGTCTGAGGTAGTTGAAGCTTTTGTAGAGTGTGGCGAGACCTACAAATCCAGCTTTGGATCACCCACTTTTATTCCATAACTTAGAAAAATCTTGGTTTTTCAAGGTTGCCCGTTTTATAAGAAACCTCACTTTTCTTGATTTTTCTTGATGAATGATGATCAATATCATACATTAACATTATTTTTGACTTAGGGGAACCGTATTTGTGAAAAATTCCAAAAAGTCAAACTTGATTTTGTGCACAGTTGACTTTTTATCGGATGAAATCCAAACTATGTGATCCTTTGTGAAATCAAGTCCTTGACCTAAATTAAACCTAATGGATGGATTCCATAGGTGTTATAGGGTGTATTGAATCATGTCCCAAAGTTTGGGAGCATGTCTTGGTCAAAACTCAAAGGTACAATTGACTTTTTCTTCAACCCTAATTGTGGTCCAGATGAAATTGAAACTTGTGAACCAAGCTTGTTGGGTCAATCCATTGTTTCAAATGGATCAATGTAGTGTATTTGAAGTCCTCAAATCATGTCTTGAAGTCTTGGCTCATGCTTTGCCTCAAAAGTTAACTTAGGGGTGAATTAGGTCAAGAAACCCTAATTCTTGATTTTTTATGAATGCATCCCCTGAGGTTAAATTGACTTGATGATTGGGTCCATGAGGTCCCTTGGAGTATCTTGGGTTATGCTTTGAAGCATTGGCTCATGCCCAGATGAACATTTTCATCTGGAGGCCTCAGTCGACCAAAACCCTAATTTGGTGACATTGGCGTTCTTTAGGTTTGATCCACTTGGAATGTTGCAATCTTTTACTTGATTCTTGATGTGGGAGTTATCTTGATCTTTTATAGGTGTTTGAGATGTTAGACAAGTTGAAGATCATGTCATTTGTTGATTGATCCTTTGTCTAAGTGCTCTAAGAGGACTTAAAATCCTAATTCTTGATTGTGGTGAGTGCTCAATCATCTTTGAGGAGATTGATGAGGCATGAAGGTACATCCATATTGTGATGATGATTCTCAAAATGATCGGAAATATTGGTGGTCAAAATTTGGGGTATGACAGATGCCCCTATTTAATCTTCTTGGACCCAAAGGTGTGAATGGCGAAGGTATTCGGGCATTCGGGGTGCAAGAGGATTAAATATCAGAATACCCGAAATTGTTATGGTGGTTAAGATTGGCAGTTTGCTCATCCATCTTCTTTTGCTAAGTAATGATGCTTAGAAAAGGGTAAAAACTTCCCCTCGATCCTGATCTTTAGCTAAGGAACTGGTCTCAGTTTCTTTTGTCATTAAACTTCCCCTCGATTCTGGTCTTCAGCCAAGGAACTGGTCTCAGTTTCTTTTGTCAATAAACTTCCCCTCGATCCTGGTCTTCAGCCACGGAACTGGTCTCAGTTTCTTTTGTCAATAAACTTCCCCTCGATCCTGGTTTTTAGCCAACGAACTGGTCTTAGTTTCTTTTTTTTTAAGTTCCTTCCTTGACAAGGGATGCTATGTGTAGCGGCTTTTTTCAAACTTCTTGTCAAATTTTCCTAGGGAGATGCCATTTGATGGGAAAAAGTTTTGATGTTAGAATTGCTGGGGAACCCATCCGTCTGAGCTGTAGAGGTGTTCAAACTTCTCTGTTGGAGATGCCATTTGTTGACTCTACTGGGGGAAAACGAGTCTCTTGAAAGACTGTTTTCTACTTGAGGATATTACATCATACTTTTCTTCGAGATCTTCTCGGAGAAATGCCATGTGATGTAATCCAATTTTGAGGTGCCGATGACTTCATTAATATTGACTTTCTGTAGAGAAAAAACCAATGTGTTGCTGAGAGTCTTTAGTTGCGATGCTTTCTCTGGGGATTTTCCTTAATCCGGGAAAGCGAAGAACATCATCTTCAATAGTAAAGAGTGACGTTTGTCGAATGTCTTCTTGTTTCTCAGAGGTTCAAGTTATCAAAGTGGTCGAGGGCCCTCTCTAATCTAGAAATAAACTGGGGAGAGATTGTTCAGACGCTCTATTTCCCAACGAGGAAAGGACTGACAACTTGATTGAGAGGACTTTTATCACTTGGGAACAAGTCCGACTAGAGTGATAGTGATGCAATATGAATATGAGTTATGAATTAATAATACATGATGTATGTATGTTTATGCTGACAAAACTAACGCGACATACAGACTAATAGATGAACACGAAGGGATACTCGACCACAGCGGGGAATGAATAGTATCACTGTTCCAAGATAGCAATCCTGCCTTGCTTAGGAGAGTCGGTCCCTGTAGGGAGAAAGAATTGTTTAATCAGCCTTAAAAGGTATGAACTCTACTGGGGATGTCAGATGAAACATGGTCTCTGACACAGTTGACCCTTCATTCAGGCGCACTGGTTTAGAAGGAGTAGTTTCATTCTGCACTTTGAGGTTCAACCACCTTCGGAGAAGCGATCGATGTTCTTTCGATGTTCAACAGTCAAAATAATTGCCATCTTTATTTTAAAAGAAGGAAATTTTTTGACATGTAAATTCATTTTTGTTTAATTTCAAGAATCTTGATCATGTAAGAATGCCATTCTGTAAAGCTAAAACAAATAAGAATTACAAACAAAAGCACTAGGGCTCAAATTTTATTGATAGGATGGAAATCAACCAAGCGCGTGACCCCATAAAGTATTTACAAAGTTAGAAAATGGTAATTTAAGGGAAAAGGGCTACATTGAAACATAACGACCGCTATCTTTTTACCAACTTTGAATTCTGGACATCCTGAGCTTCTGTCGAAGATGACCTCGACTGGTGTTTTCCTGATGGATGGCATTACTGCTGGGGATTTAACCTCGTCGGACGTAGTTACTTGCCATGAATCCCTAACTTTTGCCTGGTGTAATACCGTAATTTTTACCCCTAAGATCCCACATGTCTTTTTGCATTTCATACCACAAACAAGATCACACATTGGTTCCCTCATTTGTAGGATGATGCCTTGCAGGGATCTTTGAGTGTGTGTGTGTTTGTTAGCTGTTTTATTGCTTAATTTGTTTATGTTTACTAACCATTAATTAAAATCCAAAAAATATGCTTGCTTTTTCTTTACTAACTTTTTCAGGAAGAATTTGGATCAAGGATACCAAAAACAGTCCCTCGGCTTGAATAAATTTCATCAAAACAAAGTCAGAGTTTGATCTGCAGATAATTCAAAAATCATCTAATCAAGAATTTCAAAGATTCAATTGATTATTATTCAAGAGACTTTAAGGTTCATGTGTTTATTTCCATGTCTTCTTTGACAAGCAAAAGAATCGAGCCGAACCACAACAGTGCACTCAAAAAGGGCATTTTTTTCAAAATTTACACTGAGTAACCGGTTACCCTATATAGAGTAACCGGTTACCCTCGTGAAAATTTGAAAAATGGCAGCAAATTCAAATTCTGCAGCAATTGGAACCAATTTTCATCATTTTAGATCACATGTGGAATATTCTATACCATCCCATTTTAATTCCCTACATCATCATAATTAATTCCCACCATGTACCTCCACTAATCACCACTCTTTTGATAATTTCCCTCCAAATTCAAATTCCAAGCCTAATTTTCATTTCCAAACCAAATTCCAATCCACCAATTTTTACAAGCCTAAATTCTATAAATAGAGGCCTCATTTCATTCATTTCACAAGCTTTTGAGAGCCAACAAACCTCTTGCAAATTCTCTTCCCAACCACAAAATTCACCAAAGCTCACATTTCTTCCTTTGAAAGTTAATAAGAATTCACATTGAATCTTGTTAAACTTTGAGCTAAACCTTCATCCAATCTTGTTTTCTTCATCAATTCTCATAGATCAAGGCTTTGGTGTTTGGATCTTGAAGCATTTTGAAGGAATTTTCAGATTTGAAGTGGTAATTCATCTCTCTCCATTGTTGAAGCTTCAATTTCACCTTCCATAATGTAGATCTTTAGAGATCTTTGTTACTTGATCTTTTGGATCTTGTAATTGTGTTTAATGGCTGGTTTTCACTGTTGTTTTACTTAAAATTTCGTGCAATTTTAGTTCCATGATCACAAGGTGTTTGTAGAAAGTGTTGGAAGTTGATCATGCTGAATTTTGCACCCTTTTTTGACTCTGCATGCAGAGTAACCGGTTACCCTATATAGAGTAACCGGTTACTCTAAGTCAGAATGCAATTCTTGGCTTGAAATGCATTGTTGAGATTAATTTCTCTTCAATTTTAATTGACTTTGGATATGGTTAGAGTAATTAAACATTCATTAGTTCAAATCTATCTTTAAATGAATTTTTGAATTCATTTGAGGTGCTTTGAATTAGTGATATGTTTTCACACTTAAACCTATCAATTAAAGGTGATTGAACTTGAAGATGAAAGGATCTTGAAAGTGTAATTCAATTTGGCTTTCTCTTCATCTATTTCCTTTTTTTATTTTTGATCGATGAAAGTCTTATGGATCTTAGAATTTCTTTGTTGAATTATTGATCAAGACTAGATCGCTACCTATTTTCTTTTTGTGCGGTATTGCTTTCAGATGACGATTTACATATCGTTCATCTAGCATGAATTAGCACAAAGATCACTATTAATCGGCCTCATTGTAGGGTAATTACTACGTAAATTACTCGGTGATTGCTTAACATAGCGCTACATTTGTCCCTCTTTATCCAATTCGGAATTTGATCTTTTGTGGTCCGGGCCTTGATTGGTCGTGTCAACCCAATGTTGGTTAATTCTTTGTATTAGGTTCAAAATCTGTGAAACTTGGCGTTGTAGAGGTTTTGGTTATACCAATCTTCTGTCAAGTCTTCATTAACCTTGACCTAAGTACATTGTTTAATCACTATAGTTCAAAACGCGAAACGGAATAATCAGTGAAGGCTTATGGCACTAGAGCCTTGTGCTACTAATCACTAAGTTCTAACTTCTTTATGTTTCCTTCTCGCTCCCTGCCTCTCTTTATTTTTTTATTGCTCATTACTCATTTTATCATATCATGTTTATGTTTATGTCATTTTTCTTTTGTCCACTTGGACCATATTATCTTGTGCTTTGTTTTTCTATTGTCCATTTTGGACTCAAAAACATTAATAAAGAATTAAACCACTAAAAGGCTTGTGCTCTTAATTGTTGGACTATGACCACTATCCCTTTCTTTGGAGGATCTTCTTGGTTTGATTATGGACTTATGGACTTAGAATTATGATTCTCTCCCTTATGCTTTGGACCATTATGGAGTTTGGTATCCTAGCCTTTATTTGGCTTGCTCATTGGCTCAAGAGGATGGAATTCTTTTCTTATTATGCTTTGAAGAGTTCCTCCATGTGGTTAGATATTTCTTACCTTAACTCTTATTTTTATGCACTAGGATAGTCACTTCTTCTCCACCCCTTCTTAAATTTTCAAAACCTTCTCCCTTTTTCAAAACTTTCTTGTTTTCAAACTTAAAACCGCTTTCATAATAAAACCTTGACTTCGGTCAAGTGATTTTTTAAACTTTCTTTTCTTTAATAAATGCCAATCCATGTTAATCATATTTTGACCATTTCAAAAAGGCTTTAAAAAACACCAAACTCATCAATCTTTTTTATGTACCTTATTGTAGCGAGCGATTTTTGTCGGTGACGCGACCACCTTACCGTTGGGTTTTCCTCACCGCAATGGTAGGAGGGGGTGCTAATTTCTGATTTCTTATTTATCCCGTGAAGCTGGAAGGGAAAGGGAAGCTATCTAAAACTAACCTTGCACGCGAATGTTTAACTGAACAAACGCTTAAAGAGATTGGGGGTCCGGGGTCAGGTTATACAATGGGGAGGTGTCAATTACCCATCTTATATGTGGTTATCCACAGGATATCAGTTTTAGGTTTCGCTTTATACTTGATGGTGTTTATCTGTTAATGGGTTGGGAAAGTTTCTTGGGAAATATGAGTGAGTTAGTGAGTTTTTGCTTTCTATGGAAAATGGAGATGAATGATGACTAAGGTATGAAACCTGAAGTCTTTGGATGAAGGTACTAGACCTAGGGTTTTTGATTAGTATGCTCGCTAAGATTTCGCAATCTTATGCCTATGTATTTGTAGCGCGATTTTTGTGGTCTTGAAGCTCTATCGCTCGGGTACTACAGTTCGATTCATTTTTTATCCTATTGAGCTTATTAAGGAAGGGAAATAGATGTCTCCAATTAACCCTGCTCACAAACTGAGGTTAAACAGTCAAAACTGTTGGTTTATAGATGCTACTAAGACGTGGGCCCCTCTTTGGTTATTTTGTTAAGATTATAATGGCTAGGCTATTTGCGAGGTTTTTGGTAAGATGTTTAGGATTTGGTGCTTTTGATTAGTATGCTCGCTAAGATTTTTGCAATCTTATGCCTACGTATTCCCGTTTAACGAAACAGGGAAATCAGAGCGATCGTAGTTCCTCATATTCTATGGGAGGAAAAAGGTCGTTTGGTGTCTTGTTCAAAGCCCAAGACATGAAGCTAAAGGTGATTTGTATCTTGTTCAAAGCCCAAGATGTGAAGCTAAAGGGTTTTGGATGAGAGAGAATTTGTCATCTCTAAAGAGGAGTTGTTGATGTTTGTATGCTGTGAGCAAGGCACAGATTTGATGCCAAAAGGTTAATTAACTCAACCGAGGTTTTCCTTATACAAAGCCTAAGAGGAAGCGATTGACCCAACAAGAGGGTGCTAACAAGTGACTGACTCAACAAGAGAGTGCTTTTATGTGTCTTGTACGAAGCCTAAGATGGAGGCTAAAAGGTTTTGACTCAACAAGAGAGTCTTTTATATGTCTTATATGAAGCCTAAGACAGAGGCTAAAAAGGTTGGACTCAACAAGAGAGTCTTTTATACTCAACAAGAGAGTGATTTGATGTCTCGTACGAAGCCCGAGATAGAGGCTAAAGGGAGATTGACTCAACAAGAGAGTCTTTTATACTCAACAAGAGAGTGTTTTAGTATCTCGTACGAAGCCCGAGATAAAGGCTAAAAGGGAAGTGACTCAACAAGAGAGTCTTTTATACTCAACAAGAGAGTGTTTTAGTATCTCGTACGAAGCCCGAGATAGAGGCTAAAAGGGAAGTGACTCAACAAGAGAGTCTTTTATACTCAACAAGAGAGTGTTTTAGTATCTCGTACGAAGCCCGAGATAGAGGCTAAAAGGGGATTGACTAAATAAGAGAGTCTTTTATACTCAACAAGAGAGTGTTTTATAGGTGTCTTGTATGAAGCCCAAGACGGAGGCTAAAGGGGATACTGACTCAACAATAGAGTCTAAAAAGGTTAACTCCACTAGGGAGAGTCATTGTACAAAGCCTAAGAGGAGGCTACCTTACCGCCGTGGATTCTGGAGATCCTGAAGCGAGTCCAAGTATAGGGAACTCTCATGAGAGAGACCGGGTTTCTGCCTATGTTTGAAGGGAACTTGAGAATGTCTTTAATACTCAAGGGTCTTAGACTGTCCAAGTCTAGAGTTTTATCTTTTGTATAATGCTCAAGAGGAGCACGGGTATTAAGGGATGGGTATCAACTCCACACCGGCCGAAGTTTTGACGCTGGAAAGACCGCTCTAGCAAAGGATGATTAAGTTCTGTCTTATGCCTTTAAGAGGTCGTCAGGGTCCTTGTATTAAGCCCAAGAGAAGGCATGAGAACTTCTAAGAAGCCGAAGGGTCCTTGTACAACATCCAAGAGGAGGCAGGGATGTTTTTAGGAAGCATGTGGGTCCCCAAATCAAGATAAGTTCAAGACAGGCTATTCACAAAGAATAGATCAAGCCAGGAAGGTTCTTGAATTTGGAAGAAACTCAAGAGATGTTATTCACAGAGAATAGATCAACTCTGGGGAGTAGAGTTTCTTTGACAATTTCTAAGAGTGACAGTCTGAGAAAAGGTTCACCGAGAATACTGCCTTTCTCTTTGTTCCATATTGTTTAACCCCAAGAGAAGGGAATATTGTATCTGGAATCCTATGGGGGATCTAGTTTTGACTGTATTTAAGAGTGACCAACAAGGCTTTACCTAGTGCTAGACGTAGTTGCCGGGGAAAAATCTAAATAACTATACTAGTATTATATAGTTGATATTTGACAAGTATATAAAAAGGATGTGAAAGAAGACTAACAGTGAAGCAGCCCCACAATACAGTTATATACATATGAAAGCGATAAATGAAAGCAGATAAACACTTACCCATTGTAGAGCTTCCATGCGGTTTTATTAGTTGTTCAACAAAGAAAGCTTTAATAACAATATTATATTCAAAATCAAAGGAGAAAGTGCTTTGAAAAGTTTGTTGGGGCTTACAGCTCAAGGAGAGGCCCAAGTTTTAACGATGATCGCACCGTTGTTTTGAAAACTGTATGGAGGGACTTATACAATATGTGAGGCTCACAAAGTTTTTATGTACAAGGGGGTTGGGTCTTACACTCTATTAGAGGCCCAAAGTGTTTTTGTACCAGTGATGGGGCTTACATCTCAAGGAGAGGCCCAGGGTTTTATTTTGAACTGGCGATCGCGCCGAGATTTTTTCTTTTAACACAGAGGGACTTATACAATATCCGAGGCCCAAAAAGGTTTTGGTTAAAAGTGGATTGAATCTTACACTCTATTAGAGGCCCAAAGGTTTTAAACAAAGGAAATGGGGCTTATAACACGAGGGTAGGCCTAACAATTTTTCCGTTTTGAAATGGCGATCACGCCGGGATTTTTGAAAACGCAGTGGGTCTTACACAATGATGAAGGCCCAAAAATGTTTTGGTTTTCAAAGGGGATTGGGTCTTACACTCTATTAGAGGCCCGAAGGTTTATTTTAAGAAAAGAAACGGGTCTTATAGCTCAAGGAGAGGCCCAAGGTTTTGTTTTAAAAGGCGACGATCGCGCCGTGATTTTGAAAATACAACGGGACTTATACAACATTTGAGGCCCAAAAAATTGTTTGTATTTACAAAAGATTGGGTCTTACACTCTACTCAGAGGCCCAAAGTGTTTTGAAAATGATTGATGAGGGTTGAAATCAAAGAAACCCTAATTTTGTTTTTCTTTAAAAGTAAATATTCCAAGAAAATCAATAAAATGATAAAAATACCAAATGAGTTTGAATAAACCACTTGTGATTTTTGTTTAAGGTTTGAAAAATAAGGTTTTAATCACAAGATGAATTAAAACTCATTTGGTTTTGATTTTCAAGGTAAATATTCACTTTTAACATGTTTAAAAATAATTAAAAATGAATTTATTCACAAAAAACACTAATTACATTAAATAAATAATATAAATCTGATTTCTTTGTGGAATAAAATATTTCAACATTTTTTTCATTTTTTGCAAAAAGAACCAATAAAAAATAATTAAAATTAAGGGAGTTATTAATTTTTCAAATCATTAAAAATAATAAGAAAAATAATAAAATAAGAAAAAGTGGTAAAAAAGAGGATCTGGGGCGAGGGGGATTCGAACCCCAGACCACTTGTGTACAACATGTGCGCCTTACCACTGGAGTGGTGATACATCCGTCTATTGGAACACAACCACAAATATACAAGGTTTGCCTTGTTTTTTGGCCTGGCCCAAGGCAAGGCAATGCAAGATTTTGGTCAGAAACGTGAAGGCCATAACTTTCTCATTTCACCATGGATGGAGACAAAATTTATATGCATCTGGCCTAGAATTTTACAAGGAATCCAATGGTAATGGTGTTTTTTTCAGAAAACAAATCCTCCTCAAAACCCGATAGTGGTTTTGAAATAGGCCATATTTTGCATTTTCTGTGCTACCTCTTGGTACAGGCATGAATTACATGATGAATTGGTTCAAACACAACACATATAACATGTATAAGAGATGCATGATTAGTGGACCTCAAAGTAAGGCATCTTTTAAAGAATTCAAGTTGTGATGCTTACCTCCCTTGGAGCTTTTTGGGCAATCTGCCAAGTACTTTATTCCAGAAATTTTTTGATGCTTTGAACAATCTCAAATGATCCCTTAGAAGCTATTAGTATGATTAGAATCAGCTGGAAACCTCAGGAATGGAAACTGGCCCTTTCTTGCAAAAGGGGCAAAAGTGGCCAAAATAGCAACTCTCTCAAATGGTGTTCCAGATGTGTGAAACCATTTGGGACAGTTCAAGGGTGATATTTGGAGTGTGTTTGAGGTTTTATCTGGTTTAGAAAGTGACTGAATCAAGACATGGCTTGAAAAATGCAAAAAGACCCTATTTTGAGGTTTTTAGAGGGGACTTTGTGATTTTGGTGTTACAGGTCACTTGTGAGAGTTTGGATCACTTCTATATGATGTTTATGAGGTGCGTGTGTGATTGGTTTGGTTGGAATTGCTATCAAACTCAAAACCCGATAGTGACTTGCTTTGGAAGGCAAATTTGGAAGTGAGAAGGTGATTTTGAGGAAAACATATGTTTGAAGGCTTTGGTGTACTCAAACAGGTCACAAATGAGCTCTATTTATAGTAGAGCAAGGTTGTTTTGGCTGCAATAGTGAATGGCAATGGCAGCAGAGGTTTGGCCAATGTTGATCAATGGGAATCCAAGTCTCCTCTAGCCATTGACTAGAGGTTAGGGCACATGCTGCTGGTTCCCTTGGTCTTGGATATGTCTTGACTGAATTCAGGTTGAAATGGCTCAGTCTATGCCACCTTGGTGCATCCATTGAATGCTCCAAAACAAAATTGGAGTCTTGTCCCCTCTTTAGGGATTTCTAGGTTTGGCATGCTACTTTTGGTTCCAAAGACTTGGGAGGCTGATGAATCAGTGTTTGTCCCTCCTTGGTCCCTCACTGGGGTGTTCAGATGGATAGACATGCTTGTCATTTGCACAAATTTGGCAAATCGAGCAAAATGCACAAATCTGCCTTGCCATGACAGTTTGCAGCAAGGCACATTGGCATGGTCATATCTCATGGCTCAAGTGGATTTTCATAGAGTTCTTGGCAATTTTGGAAAGATCTCATATGATACAACATATGTGTGATCATAGTTTGTTTTGATACCTTTTGGATCTAAGTGAAAAATTCCCCTACATTTGGAAAAAAGTGAAGGCAGATTCTGACTTAGTGAAAATTTCACTAAGTGTTGGAAAAACATGACATTTTCACTTTTTGTGATTTTGGCCATTCCATAACTTGAAATCCATAAGGAATTGGAATGAGGTGTAGTTGACACTTTTAAAGTATGCCATGAGAGCTACAAATCCATCTTTGGATCAGCCCAAATGGTTGCTTGGATCTCAAGTTATGATCCTTGGAAGTTGGTACCCTAGCCACTTTGTTCCATAACTTAGAAAATTTCTAAGTGTTTTATGGTTACCCCTTTTACAAGTTATCCCACTTTTCTTTATTTTTCTTGATGAATGATGATTCCAATCACACATTAACATCATTTTAGGGTCAAATAACCATAATTGTGAAAAATCTCAAAAAGTCAAAGTTGACTTTTGTGCACAGTTGACTTTTTGTTAGATGAATTCCAAACTGTGCGATCCTCTATGAAATCAAGTCCTTGACCTAAATAAAACTTGATGGATTGATTTCATAGGTGTTACAGGGTGTATTTGAATCATGTCCCAAGGTTTGGGAGCATGCCTGGGTCAAAAGTCAATGGTACTGTTTACTTTTTCTGCGAAACCCTAATTGTGGTTCTGATGAATTTGAAACTTGTTGATCAAGCTTCTTGGACCAATCCATTGTTGTAAATGGTTCAATGTGGTGTATTAGAGACCCTCAAATCATGTCTTGAGGTCTTGGCTCATGATTTGTCCCAAAAGTCAACTTAGGGGTGAATTAGGTCAAGAAACCCTAATTCCTGATTTTTAGTAAATGCATCCCCTGAGGCCAAATTAACTTGATTATTGGGTCCATGAGGTTCCATGGAGTATATTAGGTTATGCTTTGAAGCATTGGCTCATACCCAGAGGAAAATTTCCATCTGGAGGCCCTGGTTGACCAAAACCCTAATTTGGTGACACTAGCGATCTTGAGGCTTGATCCACTTAGAATGCTGCAACCTTGTGCTTGATTCTTGCTGTGGGAGTCCTCTTGATCCATTGTGGATGTTTGAGAGGTTAGACAAGTTGAAGATCATGTCAATTCTTGATTGATCCTTTGTCTAAAGCTCAGAGAGGGCTTGAAACCCTAATTTTTGATAGTAGTGAATGGTCACCCATATTTGGGGAGACTGATGAGGTATGATGGTTTACCCATATTGTGATGATGATTTGCCCAATGATGGGAAATCTTAGTGGTCAAAATTTAGGGTATGACAGTATTCCCGTTTAAACGAAATAGGGAAATCAGAGCAATCGTAGTTCCTCATATTCTAAGGGAGGAAAAAATATATTTTGGTGTCTTGTTCAAAGCCCAAGACAGAGGCTGAAAGGTTGAGTATTCGTGTCTTGTTCAAAGCCCAAGATTGAAGCTAAAAGGTTTGACTGAGAGAGAACTTGTCATCTCTAAAGGGAGACATTTGGTCTGTTTATCACAAATGTTGGGTGACTGATTATAAATGAGGATTACTTTAACTGGGATATGTGAATCCAGCAATGCCATAATTTCCTTTATAGGGGATTTTTGACCTGAAGGAGAAGACTTTAACTTAGTGTAGAGCAATGCCATCTTTCCTTAGGAATTTCTCATGCTAAAAGAGGGACAGTGGCGTGGATGTAAATAATCCAGAGGCTTGCCGCTTACAGCAATTAGATGAAGGAAAAGGAGTTTCTGTTTTGACATATGATAAACAGAGAAATGACTTCCTATAGAGGGACTTTTGATTTCCTCGGAGGGTATGTTGATTTTTGTGTGCCTTGATCAAAGCCCAAGGTTGAAGCTAAGAGGTTGATTGACTCCACTTGGGAAGTCCTTACACAAAGCCTAAGAGGAGGCTGGGAATGACCGACTTAACAAGAGAGTGTTTATATATGTCTTGTACAACGCCCAAGATTGAGGCTAAAAGAGACTGACTCTTTTGGGGATATCATTATACAAAGCCTAAGAGGAGGCTAAGAAAGGGTTTGACTCCATCGGGGAGGTTTGTATGTGTCTTGTACAAAGCCAAAGATTGAGGCTGAAAAGAAGACTGACTTAGTGTGAAAGAAATCTTTATCTGTCTTGTACAAAGCCCAAGAGTGATGCTAAATGGAGACTTTACTGACTCGGCTGAGGATATTTTAGGTATCTCGTACAAAGCCCAAGATAGAGGCTGAAACGATTTTGACTCTGCTTGGGAAATCATTCCTCGAAGCCTAAAACAAGGCTGGGAGGAATTGACTCTGCTGGGGAAGTTATTTGTCCAAAGCTTAAGAGAAGGTTATGAAATTTTATATCTCGTACAAAGCCCAAGATAGAGGCTAAAAAGGGTTTGACTCAACAAGAGAGTACTTTTTATCTGTCCTATACAAAGCCCAGGATTGTGGCAGAACAAGCTGGAGAAATCATCATATACAGCTCGAGAGAAGGTAAACTCCTGCTAGGGGAAATCATTATACAAAGCCTAAGAGGAGGCTATTGACTCAACAAGAGAGTGCTTTTTATCTGTCACGTACAAAGCCTGAGATTGAGGCTAAAGGGTTGACTCAACAAGAGAGTACTAAAAGGTGTTTGACTCAACAAGAGAGTCTGAGACGGTGATTGACTCAACAAGAGAGTCTGAAAAGGTTAGCTCCGCTGGGGAGGGTCATTTGTACAAAGCCCAAGAGGAGGCTGACTGTGCTGAGGAATGATCTTTATACAAAGCCTAAGAGGAGGCTATCTTCTGCCAGAGGTTATTGAGATCCCGAGGCAGGTCCAAGTGGGGAATCAACTCTTGTTGAGGATTATAGAAGAGTTGATAGATCATAAACCTTGAGGTTCTGATTTGAGATAATGTCATACTAGTGATAGGGTGACCCTGGCTGGGGGATTTTAGGAGAGAGACTGGGTTTTAGAACCCATGTGTTTTAACTTTGCTGGAGATTGATCCAGAATCTGGGGTTTCTTCCTATGTTTGTAGGGAACTTGAGAATGTCTTTGAGACTCAAGAGGGGATTTAGACTGTCTAAGTCTATTGGTGTGGAAGAGTTTTATCTTTTGTATGATGCCCAAGAGGAGGCCGACTTTTGTAAGGGATGAGTATCAACCCTAAAATTAGTCTGAGGTTTTGACTCCTTTTTAGAAAGACAACTCTAACGAAGGATGACTAAGTTCTGTCTTATACCTTTAGGAGGTCTTTAGGGTCCTTGTATTAAGCCCAAGAGAAGGTGTGAGAACTTCTAAGATGTCGTAGGGTCCTTGTTCAAAGCCCAAGAGGAAGCGGGGATGCTTTTAGGAAGCCTGTGGGTCCCAAACCAAGAAAAGTTCAAGAAATTCTATTCACCGAGAATAGATCAATTAGTGAAAGTTCTGAGGTTATAAGAAACTCAAGAGATGTTATTCACCGAGAATAGATCAACTCCAGGGAGTAGAATTTCTTTGACAATTTCTATGGGTGACAGTCTGAGAAAAGGTTCACGAGGAATACTGCCTTTCTCTTTGTTCCATATTGTTTAAGCCCAAGAGAAGGCAAGACTGTATCTGGAAATCCTATGGGGATCTAGTTTTGAATGTATTTAAAGAGTGACCAACATGGCTTTACCTAGTTCTAGACCTAGTTGCCGGGGAAAATGCTAAATAACTATACTAGTATATATACAGTTGATATATGACAAGTATTTAAAAGGGTATGAAAGAAGACTAACCATGTGCAGCTTCCCACAATACGGTTATATTTATTTGACATGTATTTAAAAGAATGAAAGAAGACTCACAGTGTGCAGCTTCCAACAATACAAATATATATATTAAAGAAGGTAAATTAAAGCGGATAAAACTTACAGGTGAGCAAGCTTCCATGCTGTATTGTTAGTTGTTCAAAGAAATTAAAGAATGTTTTGATAACAACTGTATATTTGAACCTAAATCAAAAGGGAAGTTGTTTTGATAAGATTGTACTGGGACTTATGACTTGACAGAGGCCCAAAAGGTTTTCTGTACAAAGGTATGGATCTTACAACTCAAGGAGAGGCCCAAAGAGTTTGAAAATGAATAAAGATGGGTCTTATAGCTCAAGGAGAAGCCCAGATGATTTTGTTAAAAAGGCGACGATCGCGCCGTTGTTTTGAAAATGTACAGAGGGACTTATACAATAAGTGAGGCCCAAAATTGTTTATTTACAAAGGGGTTAGGTCTTACACTCTATTAGAGGCCCATGAGTGTTATCTTTTTACAAGTGATGGGGTTTACAACTCAAGGAGAGGCCCAAGGTTATTTGTTTGAAAACGGCGATCGCGTCGAGGTTTGAAAACACAGTGGGTCTTATACGATGATTGAGGCCCAAATTATTTTGGTTTTCAAAAGGGGTTGGGTCTTACACTCTATTAGAGGCCCATGAGTGTTTGAAAAAGATTGATGAGGGTGGAATCAACCAAAACCCTAATTTTGTTTAAAAATGGAATTAATTTTGTTAAAAAATTAATAAAAATTATTGAAAACATGTAAAAAATGAGTGGTGATCTTGGATCAATGTTTCTAAAATCATGTTTTTATCCACAAAATTATTGAAAACCATTTAAGTTTGGAAAATCAAGAGAAAGAAAATTTTCAAAATGTTGAAAAACAAATAAAATTTAATTCTTTTCAAAAATATCAAATATGTGAAATAAATAATATTTTTGGGGAATTTTTGTAAAATAAAATATTTTAACATTTTTGTGAATTATTAAAAAAAGAATCAACTCAAAATCATTAAAATTCAGAGAGAAATTAATTTTTGAATCAATTAAATAAAATCACAAAACCTTCAAATATTCAAATATTTGAAAAAGGGCGCCAAGAACATCTTGTTCTTGCCTGCGTGCCCTGTTTTGCCCAGATTTGCGTTTTCTCATCAATCTCACTGAATACTTGATGGAATCATACAATCCACATATCAATCTGCTCGTTTTCAACTCACGATCATGTCTATGGTCTTTAATTTCATTTATTTTAAGCATGGAATGAGAAATCAAAACAAAACCTCAAGAACCCTAACTTGTGCATGAAGGCTGAGAAATTTGATACACGATTCATACAAAGTAATCAATAGAGGGGAAACATTCTATGCATGATTATGAACATTTGGAAAATGTTTTGTGCGAGGAAATATGCATAAATTATGAGAGGACCAAGTTTAGGCTTACTTGAAGGTCGTGGCAGCAAGAGCAATTTGATTTTTGAGTTAGAGGTGTTACAGATGAGTTGTGATGATCTGAACAACTTTCCTACACCATATGGAGTGTGTTTGAAAGCTTGGATTGATTTGAAATGACCTGGAGCAGATTATGGCACCTCAACTGCAACTTTGTTGAAACCTTGAGAAAATGGATGATGATTTCATGAATTTGATGTTCCAGTTGTTGGTTTAGTGTTTGATCAGCTCACATATGATGTTTATGAGGTGTGTGTGTGTGTGTGTGATTGGTTTGGTTGGAAACACATTCTAATTCAAAACCCGATATTAGTTTGCATTATAAGGCATTTTTGGAAGTGAGAGTGAGATTTTGAGAAAGGCAAGTGTTATAGGCCTTTGGTGTACTCAAACTGATCATAAATGAGGTCTATTTATAGTGTGTCATGTTTGTTTTGGCATCAATGGGGAATGGCAACTGCAGCAGGCCTTTGCCCAATGCGGATCAAATGGAATCTCAAGTCTCCTCTAGCCATTGTCTTGAGGTTAGAGCACAGGCCTATGGTTCTTTGATTCAGAGCTTATCCTTGACTCATTCAGTTAGGAATGCATCAGTCCATGCCACCTTGGTGTATCCTGAAGATGGCTGGTTTACATCCTAAGTGAATCACACACTCAAAGATAACAACATAGTCGCCACCGAACTTTATTTAGTCCCGAAGGACAGGGAAAATATCGATAAACCCCAAGGGGAAGAGAAACGGGAACGGGGGTCGGTTATGCAAAAGGAAGGTACTAGCACCTTACGCATCCGTCATACTCGACGGGAACCATTTCACTTGCTTCTAGGCTTGGATGGGTTATCTATCTAAAGGCTTCTAACTAAAAGAAAGAGGAGAGAGAAGAAAATGGAAAAAGAAAGAAAAAAAAGAAAGTGCTCGCGGAGGATTGTGGCCCTCGTGCCTACGTACCCTCATAGTGCAATGAGGAAATCAGAGCGTCTTAGTTCATGGAACCAGGGGACAGAAAGAAAGGAAGAAAGGGAGAAGGAGAGAATGGTGGAAGTGTGCTCGCCAAGACATCGCGTCTCGTGCCTACGTATCTGACATTCGAAAGAATGCAGAATCAGAGCTTCTGTAGTTCGGGGAACCGAACGGAAAATAAAACAATAAAGAAACAGGGAGACGAAAGAAGTGGTGTCAAAACCAAGAGCAAGAGTGAACGAAAAAGTCTACTTTGGAAGACCACACAGTAAGAGTGATTGCACAAGAGACTAGGAAAAGAGTGGTGTTAAAACCAAGAATGAAAGAAACCCCGCTGGGGACAACAAAGAGGATTGGTGTCGAAACCAAGAAAGCAAGAGCAAAATGAAAAGAAATGGCACCACTGGGGATCCAAATAAAGGGGTGGTGTCGAAACCAAGAGAAAAGGGGGACTCGGTATATTAACTGGCTAGCAGTGGTTAACCGAAGAAAGAGAGTAAGACTCTGGTGAGGAAAAGAGGCTGGTGTCAATAGACAGACTGTGATAAACCAAGAGAGAGAGTGTTGAACCAAGCGAAGGTGTTTGACTCTGAGGGGACATCGGTATATTAACTGATAAGCAGTGGTTAACCAAGGAAACAAGGATTACAACTCTGTGGGGATAGAGAAGCATTGGTTTTAACAGAGAAAACTGTGATTAACCAGAAGAAAGGGTGTGGGACCGATCGAAGGTCGTAACCCAAAAGGGGGGTTGGTATTGACTGAACAAACAACACTGGACCAACGAAATAAGGGTATTGAACCAAAATAAGGTTACTAGCCCAAGGGTGCAAGTATTCGAACCAATAAAGGTTGCTAACTGCTGGGGTTCGGTTTTAACAGGAGAACTGTGATTAACCGGGAAAAATGAATGATTAACCAAGAGGAGGTGATTAAATCAAAAATGGGTTTAGTATTTTAACAGGAAGACTGTGGTTAACTGAAGAAGAGGGTGATTAACTGAAGAGAATGTGATTAACCTAAGGAAACCCAGTATTTTAACAGACGGACTGTGATTAACTGAGAAGGAGTGCAAACATTGGTGTTTTAACTGACAGACAGTGATTGACCAACAAAGGGAGAAGAACCAAAAGAAGGTTGCGAATTCCGCAGGGAATTTGGTTGTAACAGGAGAACTGTGTTTAACCGAAGAAATAGAAAAGAAGACTCTCCAGGGGAATCAAAAGAACAATGATTGACCGCCAGAAAATAATAGCGTATTGAAACGAAGAAAGCTTGCTAACCCAATGAACAAAGGATCGTAACCGAGAAGGATGGTGATCAAGAGAGAAATTGAGAGAGATAGGAGTGATTAAGGATCGAAAGAGATTGCAACGGGAAAAGAGTGAACAAGGATCGACTCGACTGGGGAAAGAAAGCACACTACCGCCTAGTGATAGAGATGACTAAGCCAAGCACAAGGTCATTCATCCCCTACCTGAAATAGTCAGAATGAGAGTAAGAATTCTCCCTTCTCATTCCTTCTCTAACAGACAGGGTGTAATGCGGAAGTTGAACCAGACGGCACAACAGCTCCAAGTTGTACAGTGCTCCTGCGTGGAGAAACGGACAGCGTAACAGCTTCAATTTGTACTGCGCTCCGATGCAAGATGTAGCGTGAAACCAACTCCATGGGGGATCAAGAGAGAAAGCTCTAAAGGAAGCCTAAAGAGAGGAAAGGGGAAGATCAACTAATCGAAGCATGGTTTCTATCAATTAATCAAAGGGAAAGCCATGCCAATAATCTTCCAAAGCCAGTGAAAAATCATTAAGGCAAAAGGTAAGAATTATTGATTGCACAAAATTAAGTTCATCCATGAAGAGTGAAGCTTAATGCAAAACCAAGGGAGGTAGCACAAAACAGTACCAAATGATCAACAAAATGTAACACAACATCATGTTATTGTGATTAAAGAAAAATGTAAGAATGATTACATTCACTTGATGCCAAAATATGAACAACTTGGATAATCGAACATGCAAAAAAGGTTCGTGAATAAGCTTTAAACAGAAGTTAAATGACATTAAAAACATCCATAAAATCAAGCATTACAATCAGTGGAAGTTAAAATGAAGAAAGCATGGCAAACACACTTGAAAATGCAAGAAAATGGCCTTCTGGTTCAGTGTTAATCGATTAACAGAATTGCACTGCAATGTGTTAATCGATTAACAGTTGAAAAAGTGCAAAAAAACACTGCTTAATCGATTAACACAATTACACTGCAATGTGTTAATCGATTAACACTGTACAGGGAGCAGAAAATCAGTTTTGAAAAGTGCTTTTGCCCAACTTTTTGATTGTGCAATCACTCCAATGCTAGGGCAAACAATTATGCACGAAAAATCAAGTTTAGAAGTAGTAAATGATCAACAATAGAATCAATTAAACAATCAAGATCATGGATCAAGCAAAGGTATAATCAATTCACATGCAAAAACATCAAAATTACATCGCGAATGATACAAGAACGATCGAAACAGAAAAATGAATGAGATCCACCAACTTACAAGGCTGAGATGTGCCTTGGTAAATGTTGCAATGTGATATTGATGAAGATAATCAAAGAAAACCAGAGAAATCTTCAATTATAACCGGAACGTGTCGAAACCGATCAATTCGCGACGAAAACTCCAAAATGAGAATTATCACCGAAGAAACTTGAATCAATCACTTGAGATGAATCCAAAAGCTACTAGAACTCCAGAAAAAACCAGTATAATGCAATGGCAATGAAGGTTAAGCTCAAGAAATAATCACTTTCAATGTGAAAAGTGATTATTCTTCAAGAATTAAGAGCTTTTAGTGAGGGTTTGGAGGAGAAGTGAGATGAAGATGAAGATGAAGTAGAAAAAATCAGAGAGAATGTGAGAGAATTGAGAGAAATTTGTGTGAAAAATGGGAGAGAATGGTTGAGGAAAAATGGAGCAAATGGTAGAGGAATTGAAAAGTGAGTGAAGGTGTGTTTATATAGATTTTAGGTTTGGAGTGTGAGAAGGTTTGGAATTTGGTTTGGAATTAGCTTTGGGTTTGGAAGTAGGCTAGGAGTTAGTTGGACTTGACTCACCGAGTCAAGGCGGTTAACTCGGTTAGTTAGAACTAACTCGGTAACAATCCCAAGGTGCACTCCCTCATCCAAAGGTCCACATTACTTGGAAAACAAGGAGCATGGTACACTTGATTTAAAGTGATGTATAGAATAAATGTAAGGGAAATGTATTAAATGGTCTTGAACTGTCTAGAATGTTCCACACAATACTAGAATAGAATAGACCAAAAGAGAATGGAGAGAGTTGCTGAAATATGATGGAAATGTTGAATTCTTGCTGAAATAGCAGGTGTTAATCGATTAACCAAATAAGGTTAACCGATTAACAGCTGTCCAAAAGCTGATTTGGCGCTGTAGAAAGGGTGTTAACCTGTTACCACCAAATGGTTAACCGATTAACCAGTCAAAAAGTTCCCAATTTTGCTTGCAAAGAATGATGTGGTCACGGCTTCGATTTTCCACTCCTCGTATTGATGAATAGGCATAGAAACCTTCATTTTGTGCTTGTTTTGATGATATGATGACCTTGTGAGGATATGATTAATCGGGCTTGGAAAACCTGAAGATCTTGCAACCAGAAACACACAGAGAAAAATGCGAATGCGTATGTCGACGATGCTAATGCACATGCTTATGCAAAAAGCAAAAGAGGGAGGTCAAATTTCGGGTTACGACAGCTGCCCCTATTTAATCCACTTGGACCTGAATGTATGAATTGCGTTAGCGTTTCAATGATTCGAGGTAAAAGGGGATTAAATAAAAGTGTAGCTCGAAAATTTGGCCGACGACGATAAAAGAAGATTGTTAAGGAAGAATAGATAAGTGCAAAGTTTGGCTGAAAATCTGCTGAAAGATAAGTCAGGCAAAAAGAGAGGGAGTATGATCGATGCACATGCTGATGCTTGATATCATGCAATGCAAAGGCGCAAGGTAAGGCACAATGTGAAGCAGTTAGGTAGAAATCGTAGCAAAATGACTTCGACACCCTCAGCCGGGGAGAGGACCCGCAGATAAAGACAACCTCTGCTGGAGAAGAGAGTTCACAAAGGATGATGATTCTGCTGGGGAAAGAAACCGAGAACACCTCAGGTTTCTAAATCACCATGGCTGTCTCTGTTGGGGATGAAAGAATTAAATCAATCCTTCCTACCAAGACTGGCTCTACGTGGGGAAATACATCCTTCCAAATCATGTTGACTTTGTTGAGGAGAAACTACTGCTTCCGGGGATAGATAATTTCAAATTATTGGAGATGATGTACAACCCTTGTTGGGGAAAAGAGAGCAGAGTGCTTTTACTGGGGAGAATGATGACTATGCTGAGGAATTGCTGAGGAAACAACAACTTCTTCACAAAACCATCACACTGCTGGCCAGGCGTTAGGCTTACCAATGGATATTACTGATTATCCTGTAAGAGTTACCAGTAACACATGGAATGCATAATGCTTTCTCGATTGATTTAGCCTTTTATTGTTCTCAACGTTTTTTAGTATTATGTGATCGCAAATAATTGTTTATTTTGCAAACAAAATATTGGAATGAAAACAATTGAGATAACAAAGAATGCATTCTATTGAATGTAAAATTTTGTACATAAAGTGTGTACAAGGATGCAAAATCCTTGATGAGAAACTTTGCAATAAAATTGAAAAACAAGTGTAAATGGCAAAGGGAAATCATGTTTTGCATTGATTACAACATTGGCTACCATCCACAGTAAGTCTAGGTTCCAACGCCTTGCACCTGTTGATGATGATTGGAATGTTTTGTTACCGTCTGAGGTCTAGCCATGATGAAGAGAGGCTCAAGTGTTCACAGTCAATGTCTTTATCCCTAATTTTTGCCTGGACATGTTTTTTTCTCTTTTTTTTTGTCCACCGGGATACCCATTTTTGCCTAAGTCACCCTTTCGGGTTTTCAACTTAGCGGGCTGTTTTTTTTTTCATTGTCCCTAACTTTTGCATGGACATCTCTTTTGTTTGGTCCATCGGGACATCCATTTTTGCCCAGATTATCTTTTCGGATGTCAATCTAGCGGACTTTTATCCATTTTTTTTCAGGCATAATATTTTTTGACTGTATCGGAGTTCACGGGCGATGGCAACTCCTCCCCATCCATTGTGGTGAGGATCAGGGCTCCACCTGAGAATGCTTTCTTGACAACAAAGGGTCCTTCGTAGTTGGGAGTCCATTTGCCTCGTGGATCTAATTGAGTAGGTGAATACCTCTTGAGCACTAGTTCGGCTTCACAGAATGTTCGAGGAAGAACTTTCTTGTCAAAAGTTCGCTTAAGGCGTCTCTGATACAATTGACCATGACAAACGGCTGTAAGGCGCTTCTCTTCGATGAGATTCAGCTGGTCACATCTAGATTGAACCCATTCAGCTTCATCAAGACCTGCTTCCATGATGACTCTTAGCGAAGGAATTTCGACTTCAATAGGTAGAACTGCCTCCATACCATACACTAGCGAATACGGAGTTGCCCCAGTAGAAGTGTGAACTGAAGTTCGGTAGCCATGTAGTGCAAAGGGAAGCATTTCATGCCAATCCTTGTAAGTCTTGACCATTTTCTGGACAATCCTCTTGATGTGTTTGTTTGCTGCTTCAACGGCGCCATTCATCTTGGGCCGATATGGTGAAGAGTTGTGGTGCTCGATCTTAAATTCTTGACACAACTTCTTCATCATATTGTTGTTCATGTTGCTTGCATTGTCCGTGATAATGTTGCTAGGAATACCATAACGACAAATTATCTCTTTCTTGATGAATCTGGCAACCACTTGTCATGTAACGTTTGCGTAAGATGCAGCTTCAACCCATTTAGTGAAGTAGTCGATAGCAACCAGAATGAATCGATGACTGTTGGAAGCCTTCGGCTCGATCATTCCAATCATATCTATGCCCCACATGGAGAATGGCCAAGGTGAAGTCAAAACATTCAATGGAGTTGGAGGCACATGGATCTTGTCTCCGTAGATTTGGTACTTGTGACATCTTTTGGCAAAGTTGTAACAATCTACCTCCATTGTTGTCCAGTAATACCCAGCCCGAAGGATCTTCTTGGCCATAGCAGGACCTTTAGCATGTACACCCTCGCAGCCCTCATGTATGGACCTTATGATCGTGTTTGCTTCGTGTCTATCCACGCATCTGAGCAACACGGAATCATAATTCCTCTTGTATAGTATACCACCACTTAAGAAGAATTTGGTGCAAAGCCGCCCAAGAGCTTTCTTATCAGTGATAGTGATATCCTCGGGATATTCCTGTTTTTCCAGATATCTTTTAATGTCGTAGAACCAAGGCTTGTCATAAGACTTTTCCTCGATTGTTAAACAGTGTGCTGGTTCGTTCAAGTGATCAATGCGGATATGAGGAGCTTCATTCTTCCACTTGACCTTGAACATGGATGCTAGAGTGGCAAGAGCATCAGCTAGTTGATTTTCCTCTCTGGGTATATGATGAAAAGAAATTTCATCAAAGTATGGAATCAAATTCGCAATGTGTTGTTGGTACAGAACCAACTTGGAATCCCGAGTCACAAAATTCCCTCTGACTTGACCGATGACCAAGGCAGAATCTCCATAGACCTCAAGAATCTTGATTCTCATGTCAATAGCCGCTTCAATACCGTAGATACATGCTTTGTATTTAGCCATATTATTGGTGCATGCAAAGCATAATCTAGCAGTGAAGGGAAGGTGAAAACCTGTTGGAGAGATGAGGATAGCACAGATTCCACGACCTTTAGAGTTGGAGGCACCATCGAACACGAGCGTCCATCATGCCCCTGGTTCGGGTCCTATGTTAGGTTCTAGAGTCTCATAATCTCTGATGAACAGAACATCCTCATTGGGAAAATCAAACTTCATCTGTTGATAACCCTCTACAGGTTGATGGGTAAGGTAGTCAGACAAGACACTCCCTTTTATTGCTTTCTGGGTAACATGTTGGATATCATACTCGATTAACAGCATCTGCCACCGAGCAATACTTCCAGAGACAGCAGGCTTTTCAAATATTTACTTTATCGGATCCATTTTGGATATCAACAAAGTAGTATGGCAAATCATGTATTGTAGTAGGCGTCAAGCAGCCCAGACCAGAGCACAACAAGTTTTCTCTAAGAGTGAGTATCTGGTCTTATAATCAGTGAACTTTTTGCTCAGATAGTATATTGCATGTTCTTTTCTGCCAGTGTTGTCATGTTGACCCAATACACGTCCCATTGATTCATCGAGAATGGTGAGATACATGATTAAAGGCCTACCAGGAACCGGCGGTACTAAGATCGGTGGTTCTTCCAAGTATTGTTTTATTTTATCAAATGCTTCCTAACAATCATTATTCCATTCAACCGGTTGATTTTTTCTTAGTAATTTGTACATCGGTTCACAGGTATCGTCAAATGGGAAATGAACCTTGAAATGTAATTGAGTCTGCCCAGAAAGCCACGGACTTCTTTTTCTGTTTTGGGAGGCGGCATATTCTGAATTGCCCGAACCTTATCGGGATCAACTTCAATGCCCTTCTGACTAACAATAAAGCCCAACAATTTACCAGATCGAACTCCAAAGGTGCACTTCACAGGATTCAACCGCAATCTAAACTTCCGGAGTCTGTCAAATAGTTTCTTCAGATGAACTAGGTGATCATCTTCAGTTTTGGACTTGGCAATCATATCGTCCACGTAAACCTCAATCTCTTTAAGAATCATATCGTGAAAGAGGGTTGTCATGGCACGTTGGTATGTTGCCCCTGCATTCTTTAGACCGAATGGCATGACTTTGTAACAATATGTACCCCATGGCGTGATGAAAGTGGTCTTTTCCATATCGGCCAGGGACATCTTGATCTGATTATACCCTGAGAAACCGTCCATGAAGGAAAAGACAGAGAACTGCGTTGTGTTGTCTACCAAGACATCAATATGAGGCAAAGGAAAATCATCCTTCGGGCTTGCCTTGTTGATATCTCGATAATCCACACACATTCTGACTTTACCATCTTTCTTCGGAACTGGGACGATGTTGGCAATCCATTCAGGATACTCGGAAGTGGCTAGGAAACCAGCATCAAGTTGCTTCTTCACCTCTTCTCTGATTTTGTGTGCCATGTCGGGTCTAGTCCTTCTGAGTTTCTGCTTGACAGGAGGACATCCGGACTTGAGTGGCAAGTAATGTTCAACGATGTTGGTATCTAACCCAGACATATCTTGATAGGACCAGGCGAAGATATCAATATACTCTTTCAATAAATTGGCCAACTCGGAGTGTACATGCTTCGCGAGGGATGCGCCAACCTTGACTTCTCTTCTGACCTCCTCAGTACCAAGATTGATAACTTCCACTTGCTCTTTGTGTGGCTGAATCTCTCTATGCTCGTGCTCAAGGAGCCTTGCTAGTTCAGCCGGTAATTCACAATCTTCCTCACCGTCTTCTTCGGCTTAGTTAATTGGAATTCCAGAATTACAATGGATGTTTGCCATGTTGTTATCAATGCTTTTATTAGTTCTGCATGTTTATGAATAGAATGAGCTATTTTGAAAAGTGAAAAGAAAAGAAACTTTTGCCATTTATTTGTTAAAAAAGTAAAATAAAGAAAATAAAGCATGCTTTTGAATGCAAAATACTTTTATTTATTGATCACATAATATTGCAAAAGCGTGAGGCCCTTTACAAGCTATCCACTCGTCTCAGGCGAGGATGAGGGAATGAGAAAGCAAAATGCATTACATGTTATATGGGAAAACCACAGGAATGACGGTAGATGTCTAATTGTTGAGCTTGAAACTCGGCGAACATTTGCGAACAAGGCTTGAAGCCTGATTTCTGGGACCAGCATCATCAGCAGCTACCACGATGTCACCTTGATGGAAACCCGCGCTATTAAACTTGATTAAGTTGCACTGCTTCTGACCAGAGGAACCAGATTGACAACCAGGATGATAACCCAATCCGAACCGATTATGCTTTTCAACCACATTAATCACATGCCCCCATCCTGACAAAGCACCTTTCTGGATAGTTTCCTTATCACTCTTAGCAGATGCTAGAGTCAATTGTGGTGATCTACTTTGACTAGTTGAAGCAGAGCTGACATCTTCGAACTCGAGACACTGCAACAGCAACTCAGTTATGCCTTCCTCGGTCTCGACGTATCAGAAAGACGATAACTCGCTTAAAATCAAATCCTCTTCACCACAGACAATGACGAGCTGATCATCAAACATGAACTTCAACTTCTGATGCAAAGTGGAAGTAACTTCCCCTATGGCGTGGATCCATGGATGACCCAATAGGAAGCTGTACGCAGGATTAATGCCCATCACTTGGAAGGTAATGGTGAACAAATGCGTCCCAATATTGATGGGTAAGTCCACTTATCCAATGACTTATCTTCAAGAACCATCACAACTAAGGCACTTGGTCTCATCTCGTTTCCTTCCACCAGTAACTGAATCAATGTGCCCTTAGGCATCACATTGAGGGAAGAACTGGTATCCACTAGAACACGAGATAAAAGGGTGTCTGTGCAGGTTACAGATACATGCAGCGCTTTATTGTGGGCAGTTCCTTCAGGAGGCAACTCTGATTCATTAAAGCCCAAATACCGACTTGCAGTTATGTTGGTCACTACATCATCAAACTCGACGACGGATATATCATGCATAATGTGAGCACTATTCAAGACTTTCAACAAAGCTGATCTGTGCGCAGGTGAACTCATAAGTAGGGACAAAATCGAGATCCTCGAGGGAGTTTGACCCAGCTGATCCACAATCTTAAAGTCACTTTTCTTGATCAACTTAAGGAACTCTTGATCATGAAGGGTCTCTTTTCTCTTTGAAACATCCTCAGACGGGATAGTTGGCACTAGAATGGCAGTAGATGCCCCAGGGGTTGCAGATGCAGGCGTTTCCTTGGGAGGAACAACGGTTGGAATTTGAACAGGCTTTGTAGTGACCTTCGGAGCAAACACACGTCTACTACGAGTCATACCTCTAGCGGCAGTAACATTCACGATCTCAGATTCGGCGAACCTTATCTCTTGACCTCCAGAAAATATAGTTAGCCCATATCTCCAAGGTACCTCCTTAGAATTCTGATATGGAAACGGCTTTGGCGGACAAACAACGATGGGTTGCACCTTCTTCTGCTTAGGGGATTCAACTGGAACCTTCCTATAGATGATGGTGAACGGCTCGATGGTAGCAACCTCTTCGATAGGCTTAGATCTGGAAAATTGCACTTCGCCACGGTTCATCAGAATCTAAACATAACCCTTCAGCCTTCGACACTGGTTGGGATTATCGTCACAAATTTGACACTTACCATGCAACCCTTTCAACAGCCCGTGTTCATTCAACTTCTTGTAAACCACAGGCATCGGGGTCTTTACTTCGTCCACATCCGTGACTAATTCAACCCTTGGACTATCCTCAATCATATTAACTGCAGGTCCACCGTGATTCGGCAACGGATTATTCTAAATGTTAGGTCCTTCCTCAGCAAAATTCAGAACCTTTTTATCAACGAGTTCCTGAACTTTGGTTTTGAAAACAAAGCAGTCTTCTGTTGCATGTCCTATGTATCCAGCATGATAAGCACAAGATTCATTTGGATTATGCTTCGGGCCAAATGGAGGCATTGCAGACGCAATCTGTTTGGGGACAATCGCCCCTTGGTGAACCAAGTAAAGAAACAATTCCGTGTATGACACCGAAATTCTATCAAAATTTGGACGCTTGCGGTTTCCTTGATACTTGTTGTTCTGACGGTTTTGATTCTGCTGATTTTTGTTATTATGTTGATTTTGTTGCTGATCCTGAGCATTCTGAACTGGTTGTTGCGGATGATATTGATATGGAGGTTGTTGATACTATGCAGCAACAATGTACGGATATGGATAATATGGCATAGGAGCCATGGGAGCTTGATACTAAGGAGAAACTTGAGCTGTCACAGCATTGGCTTCAACTTCCTTTTTCTTGGACTGACTGTTCTGAGACTTCCTAGTAGCCGGCTGCTGGGAAGCAGCTCCAGGAATCTTTCCAGTCTTCAAACCATTCTCAATCCGTTCACCAATCGTTACAACATCAGTAAAGTTCAACGAAGAACTACCCACCATTTTCTCATAGTAAGATCCTTGTAAGGTACCCATAAAGATGTCAACCAACTCATTATCAGAGAGAGCAAGTCACACACGAGATGCCATCTCACGCCATCTTTGTGCATACTCCTTGAATGTTTTAGCTGAGCGCTGAGACTGATTCTGCAATTGCAATCTAGTGGGCGCCAGATCAAGGTTGTATTTGTATTGTTTCATGAACGCTTCAGACAAATCCCTCAAAGTACGAATTTTACTGCGCTCCAAGCCCATGTACCAATCCAATGAAGCACCAGACAAACTATCTTGAAAACAATGAACAAGCAATTCATCATTATTAATATGGGATGCCATCTTTCGGCAGTACATAGTGATGTGACTACGCGGGCAACTTAAACCTTTATATTTTGGCAAATCAGGTATCTTGAATTTCTGCGGCAGCACAACATTTGGAACCTGTTGCGGTGAGAATTGGATACCATAGTTATTAATGAACTAGGATCACATTTCTTTAAATGTTCACCACCGTCTTTGATTTATCCAAAGGAAAGGTTCAAAAGCGAAAAAAAACCTAAAGATCTAAGGTTCGGGGGTTGGTTACGCCTAGGGAAGGTATTAGCATCCTAAACGTCCGTAGTACTCTACGGGAACCTCTCGTTAGTACATATATTATCTCTCATTCGCTTGCTAAGGGTGCTATGCTAAAGGTTGAACCCTAGGGGTTAGTATCTAAGTATACTCGATAAGGTATCGCACCTTACGCCTACGTATCCTCGGGTGTAGAATCAGAGTATGTGTAGTTCTGCAAAGAGGAACTTCTTGACGGGGTCAAGGTTCCAAGGGGAAGTAAAGTCTTGGGCAAGACCTTACATAGAGTGCGGCGACTCTAAAGTTGTAGGATGGTTTAAGAGGGGTAGGATTGTAAATGTTCGCGGCGGAGCATTTACTTGGAGTTCGGCGACTCCGATCCTAAGGCTAAGATTCTAAGTGTCTACGGCGAGACGTGGAGTACGGCGACTCCGAATCCTATGGCCAAGGGTTCTAAAGGTGTTAGTCTTATGACGGTTTAGTCAATTATTAATAGCCTTTCCTTTGGAATGTCGAGGGACCCAACTTAGATTAGTTGTGCATACTAGCAAAGTGGGCTAGCAAAAGTGTATGGTGACCGAAAAGGTTGAATGCGAGGCCCGAAGGCACTCGACTTACATAGGCAGAAAAGTGGCTCGACGTTGGATCGAGAGTTTTTTAGTATTTTTGAAAAGGTTTTAGACATAGTAAACAATATCAATATAAATATGTAGCAAGCAAAATATCAATCATAAAAAGGCACACATCAAGCGATTCACTCACGTAGGATCTAACGAATTGATTTAAGAGGAGAGTTTATTAGGAAAAGATTGATTTTAAGGTTCATTACGAAAAAGGTTTATTGAGGTTATTATTTTTTTAGGATTGTGTTTATAGGTTTTATTGACTTGAATTTAGAGGTTTACTTGTGAAAGGTTTTTAAATCTTGAATAATAAGAAAAGTTAATTTAATTTATTATGTGAGAAATTATTAATAATTATTTTAAAAGAGTCCTCATTAGAAGATTTTAGTTTTAAACTCTTAGTAAAAGGATTAATTATTTTTTTAAGAAAAGTTGCTAATAAAAAAAAAGGTTGGGAATTGGTTTTTAGACTTAAAGGTTCTACGTCTTAGGCCCTTTTTACGATTAGTTATAAAACAGGTTAATTATTTAGAAAAGATTAAAAGTTAGATTAATAAAAAAGGGGGTTTATTTGATTTAAAGAAAATAATACGATTTCAAAAAAAAAAGAGCTTTAGTGTTAAAAAAAAGAAGATTATCCTAAAGGTTGAATTGGGTTATTAAAAAAACAATGATTAGGTGAACGGAGGGATCCCACACGGATAAACTCACTCTCCTCTCTCGCCCTCTTCATGTAATCGCTCAGAAACTAGGGTTTTAAACCCCAATCGCGCCGCCACTCTCTTTTTCTTCTCTTCTCTCTCTCGATTCCTCGTCTCACTCGATCAAACAACAACAAACAAAATATACCCTTCCCCCATGGTTCCCGTCCCCGATTTCACTATGTTGAGAGTATTACAATACAAGGCACAATAATTTAAAGCAAAATGAGAAAAGGGAAAGCGATCGGCGGCGGCGGCGGCGAGAGCTTCACGGATCTCCGTCAGGGAAGAACTCTTTCTCTCTTTACCTCTTTCTTTCGCGAGCTCGTGGTTTATGTTGTTGCTTTGATCTCCTTCTGCTCTGAATGTTGAGGCGATGATGAGCACCTCCGGTGTTCTGAGCCTGGGTCGGTGGGTTTGGAAACGGTTTGGTATTTGCTGATTTGGGATTTTTGTGATTTTTTTCTCTTGCTCTTCCGTATGGTTGCTCTCTGATTTTTTTTCTCCTCCCCTTTCTGATGCAAAGTGACCCCTTTTATAGCCAAGGCCATTGCTGAGATTCTTTGGGAAGTTTTAAATGCTGTATTGATGGTGATTTTCTGAACGGTTTTTGATACTATTTGATAAATTGGAAATCCTGATGTTTTGTCATGATACGATCTTATCGCCTTGATTTGGAAATCCAAAATATTTGAAATGTTGCCTTGATTTGGTGATTTAATGGCTCTGATTTATTGTGCTTGATTTGGAAACTTGGAAGGGTTTGGATAGACTGATACGATCTGCTCTATTTGGAAAGTTTTGAATGTGTTTTGGGTAACTGATACGATTTGATGCTTGATTTTGCGATTTGGAACTTTAATTCTACGTTGAAAGACCTGATTCTCTTGATTACCCTGATTTACTGTGCCAAATTCGGAAAGTTGTGTCGGCGGTATCCTGATATTGCCCTCAACTTCATTTGAAAATGATGATATATTTTCTGATTCAAAAACAATCTCTGAGGCCAACATAGGAAAGTTTTAAATTCGTCTGATTCTGTCCATAATTTCCAGATTTCATTGATTATGCTGACTAATTCCAACGTGTACTTGGGGACAAATCTGATCTTTAAATCCTATTTGAGTCACAATAATGTTGCTTTGATATCCGCGCATTATTTTTCTTCACTTAATGCTTGTAACCTTTTGATATAGAAAATTCTGAGGCCTATGATTTATGATTTTAAAGTGAGATACGTTGGAAATTGGTCTTGGGGAGCCTTTGAGATGTGTGGGGTCATGGTCTAATGTTGTTCGAAAAATGCATTAATGATATTGGATCTTGTATTGAAATAGAATTGGAGAGCTTGATGGCCTTAGAAACAAATGAAATCCGTGTTTTTTTTCTGTTTCTGTTTTTCAGAATACGAGCAAAATGCAATTTCCGTGGCGTTTGGAGAGGATGGATGAGCTTGCGCATAAAATTGTTGCAACTGTATCGTTGGTGTGAGGAGGTCACAGCATGAGCATGATTGTTTGTCAAGGTATTCTTCTCGCACATATGTATTACGCTATGCCTGACTTTTTGTTGTTTTCTATGACAGCGGTGTGCACAAGGGTATCGTGGCCAACATCCCTCAAATAGCATCTTGCAACTCAAACTCTTCTTTATTCCAAATGAAGTGCAACTGCATCTAGCATTGCCAAGCATTTGCTAGTACGATTCCTTTGAACTACTAACTCTCACTTCTATTTCTCCTGTGCTTTATTTGTATAACATGAATTAATTCTCATTTTGCATTGTGGTCAGGTTTTCTGAACGGTTCTTGTTGTTATTGGCCAGGTTACAGATGACGGTGATGACTTCTATGCGCGACTGTTACTCTTCCATTTGCTCTTTTGCTGTCGTAAACTCTTTTAATCACCCTCGTTGTTTCTTTCCACGTAATGTCCATGGAGCTGCTCGGACGGTTTTATTCTGCAAGTTATACTGAGCCAAAATAAACAAGCTTCAATAACAGCTTGTACAAGATCATCACACCACCTCAAGGACGGTATGCTCAGGACCAGTACATCCTTATAGGTATCAAACAAACTAGGCTTAGTCGAACACTACTGCTGTTGTATGCTTAGAACAACTCTCCATTTGTTTGAGATTAATTGCACATACCTTTGAATTTTCTTTGAATTTGAATCCCTATATACAGTTGCGATATGGAGTGCTTGCACCAATTGCTTTAACTGACTTGAATGTATTGTGAATTAATAGTTAAGGGTTGATTTGGATAGGTTTCTTTGCCAGAGGGGTTTCAATTGGTTACAACGGGTGTTTTGTTGCGAAATAGAAGCGTGGTGAGCAGCGAGACGACCCTGGAGCTAGGATTCTTGCAAAACTTCTACAATGTATGACGGTTATGCATTCTGTTAGCAGGTAAATGTTGTCTTGACCTCACGTTGTCAGTCTTATTTTCTGTCATGTCTTAAGTAAGTCAAGAAGCAATTCACATGCTTTTACTTCCTTTGGTTTGCACCAAGTTCAACTCTTTTCATTTTCCAACCAGTGACGGTTGCTTGTAGGGATTCTGGCAGGTCTGTGTAGCAGGGCTTTGTGAATGTTTGATTTTATTTGGAAACTTAATGAGAGACTCCAACTTGCGCAGGTTTTCGGTCTCCATTGCTTTTGGCTTGTATTTCAAATGGTTTGGTGTCATGGTTGAAGGTGGAGATTGATGGTAAGAAAAAACGTGACGTTACTTGCTGAGACTTCGAGGACAAAACTCTTATGGCTGCAATATATTTCCTGCGTAGATGCTTGCAAGTAGAGGCTGCTCCCGTGGTTTATAGTTTATAGGCAATTAAGAAGTTAGCTTAGAGGCATTTCAGACGAGCAAATCACACGTTTCTAGAAAAAAAAAGGGAGTAATCTGACAATGTTGTGATTTATATTTGGCTTCTAGCTGCTTGTAAATAAACTTAGGTATTGTACTTGCACCACGGTTGTAACGTTATGTTGATGATTTAATTTCCTTGCAATGATTTATTGTGGGTCCTGGGCATTGTCGGGAGAATATAAGGTATTGTATAGCCACGGCATCTATTAAACTGGTCCGCAGACAAAAGCTGCAAGATTTTCTTTGATTGTTCAACTTTGACTCCCTAAGCTAAGTAACTTACTGCCAGGGTACCAATAGGCGATTTGGAAAGCGTACAACCTCTTAGAAAGAGTTATTGGAAATGATTCACACCGAATGTTTGGCTAGGAACATCAATGCTAAACAATAACTTCCACCCATACTTCGCTATTATTTCTCCATTGTGCCCCTATGCTAGCATCATTGAACCAACCTGCTGCTCATGAATATTCCAATGGAGACAACTTAAGATATAACGATCAAGAGGTCCTCTCTGACCTATGCAATATCTCTATTCGGAACTTTGATTTTATCTTTTGAATTACGGTGAATTCTTGAACTCTTCAGGGACCTTTGGATCTTTGCCTTCGACTTCTTGATTTGGAATTTGAAATTTGTAATAATTGTAAAACTCTTGTAACCTTGAATTAAATTCTCATGCTTGAACTTTGTAACCATGGATAACCCTTAATACGACCAAAAACTCTTGGAACAAATACATCACCCAATTTGAAGCCACAAAGCGTTCCAAACCCAACAGAATTCGCTTGAGATCAATACGTTGTCATTAAGACCCCCCTTTGGAGTACGACCCTGACTAAATACACTCTTGGAGCCACTTGAGAATTTGTCTGCCCCATCGAGAAATTATATCAAAACCTGATTTACGATTCTTATCTAGACTTTGCCGCTTGTTACTGACTGAGGGACCTTAAGAATGAGGATATATTCTTCTTTACTTCCATAGGAATCCAACGCAACTTGCAGAGAATGGTGATCCAAATAAGCACACACATACAACCTCCATGACCTCGATACCTTCTGCAGCGACACCTAATTTCACAAATGAAACAGACAGACAAAGTCTAGATAAAGCGGTTAGTCATGCACGAATGATTGACCTAATATGATATGCAGACAATCGGTGAATCTAAGGGAAAAATTTGGGGTACAACAGTTGCCCCTATTTAAATATCTTCACCGGATGACATGAACGATGAAAATCGTCATTAGGTCATGGTGAGAGATATTTAAATATAGATAACCGAAAATTTTGCCCTTAGATGCAATGATCATGCAATGCTATAGACAAAACTATACCTAATGATGAAAATGATGGGATGGTAAAATGCAAGAGATGCAGACAAAAACAAAACAAACACAGAGCGGAAGACGAACACCACGAGCAACGAACTCACTGGGGACGACCAGACGCACTGGGGAAAAGAAGACAACACTGGGGACTCTGAAAACGACGACCCGACAGGTTCAAGCGTGACCAGTTGGTATCTAAGATGCCAGAAGCAAGGATAGGATCCACACGGCGGTAGGATCATGCAAACAGCAAAACAAATAAAGCCTGGAAATTCCTTCAAATGAAGAGATCAAACGGGATCTTCAGGAACCCCCAAGGAAAAGAACAGGGTTATTAAAACCCCCTATATGCCAAGTAAATGGACCTCGTAGGGAAAATGCCCTATGACTTATCATTGCACGGGACTTACACACCACTAAGAAAACAACAAGGGATCGGCGGCTCGAAACAAAAAAGACAAAACAAGGAGCACGACGGCTCGAAACGGAGAAGCAAAACAAGGAGCGCGGCGGCTCGACACCAAAAAGAAAAACAAGGAGCACGGCGGCTCGACACCAAAAAGAAAACAAGGAGCACGGCGGCTCGACACCAAAAAGAAAAACAAGGAGCACGGCGGCTCGACACCAAAAAGAAAAACAAGGAGCACGGTGGCTCGACACCAAAAGAAAAACAAGGAGCACGGCGGCTCGACACCAAAAGAAAAACAAGGAGCACGGCGGCTCGACACCAAAAAGAAAAACAAGGAGCACGGCGGCTCGACACCAAAAAGAAAAACAAGGAGCACGGCGGCTCGACACCAAAAAGAAAAACAAGGAGCACGGCGGCTCGACACCAAAAAGAAAAACAAGGAGCACGGCGGCTCGACACCAAAAAGAAAAACAAGGAGCACGGCGGCTCGACACCAAAAAGAAAAACAAGGAGCACGGCGGCTCGACACCAAAAAGAAAAAGAAGGAGCACGGCGGCTCGACACCAAAAGAAAAACAAGGAGCACGGCGGCTCGACACCAAAAAGAAAACAAGGAGCACGGCGGCTCGACACCAAAAAGAAAAACAAGGAGCACGGCGGCTCGACACCAAAAAGAAAAACAAGGAGCACGGTGGCTCGACACCAAAAGAAAAACAAGGAGCACGGCGGCTCGACACCAAAAGAAAAACAAGGAGCACGGCGGCTCGACACCAAAAAGAAAAACAAGGAGCACGGCGGCTCGACACCAAAAAGAAAAACAAGGAGCACGGCGGCTCGACACCAAAAAGAAAAACAAGGAGCACGGCGGCTCGACACCAAAAAGAAAACAAGGAGCACGGCGGCTCGACACCAAAAAGAAAACCAAGGAGCACGGCGGCTCGACACCAAAAAGAAAAACAAGGAGCACGGCGGCTCGACACCAAAAAGAAAAACAAGGAGCACGGCGGCTCGACACCAAAAAGAAAAACAAGGAGCACGGCGGCTCGACACCAAAAAGAAAAACAAGGAGCACGGCGGCTCGACACCAAAAAGAAAAACAAGGAGCACGGCGGCTCGACACCAAAAAGAAAAACAAGGAGCACGGCGGCTCGACACCAAAAAGAAAAATAAGGAGCACGGCGGCTCGACACCAAAAGAAAAACAAGGAGCACGGCGGCTCGACACCAAAAAGAAAAACAAGGAGCACGGCGGCTCGACACCAAAAAGAAAAACAAGGAGCATGACGGCTCGACACCAAAAAGAAAAACAAGGAGCACGGCGGCTCGACACCAAAAAGAAAACAAGGAGCACGGCGGCTCGACACCAAAAAGAAAAACAAGGAGCACGGCGGCTCAACACCAAAAAGAAAACAAGGAGCACGGCGGCTCGACACCAAAAAGAAAAACAAGGAGCACGGCGGCTCGACACCAAAAGAAAAACAAGGAGCACGGCGGCTCGACACCAAAAAGAAAACAAGGAGCACGGCGGCTCGACATCAAAAAGAAAAACAAGGAGCACGGCGGCTCGACACCAAAAAGAAAAACAAGGAGCACGGCGGCTCGACACCAAAAAGAAAACAAGGAGCACGGCGGCTCGACACCAAAAAGAAAAACAAGGAGCACGGCGGCTCGAAACATAAAAAAACAAGGTGAGGCGAAAACAAAATATAGAGCACAACGACTCAACATGTACAAAGTGTAGGTGCACGCTTAAACTTTGCTAGGCGCCTGGAAGGCCAGTTGTCAAAGACCAAAGTTCAATCTAGGATCAAACTAGAATGAAACGGTCAAACAAGACCTGTCATTGAGAAATGAACTCAAACGACGATTTTATCTTATCCAAGCAAGGAAAAAGATAACTGAAATAACCATCATCCACGAGGGTTGAACTCTGTGGGGAAACTTGGAAATGATTAGCATTTTCTGCCTAAGGTTGACGACCTACTTGGAGAGATCGGACTAACCCTGAAAACTGGCGTAAACACAAACAAAGACCAAGATAAAGCGACAAGAAACAAACAACAAACACGCACGGAGGCGAATGCAGAAGATGCCATGCGATGCTTATGCTCATGCTGACAAAACAAGAAAAGAAAGCAAGAGGTGAAAGAAAACAATGAGGAAGCCCACCCATCCTCTGCACGAGAGATACATCTATCAATATTGTACAGAAATCCAAAGATGGAGCTCAAATAGTTGAACTTCAAAGTCCAAACTTCTCTGGGGGAATAGCAATCCACTTGGGGATATAGTATCATGACTTCACTTAGAGGATCGCCAAGATGAATCTGATTATTCGGATGAGAAAGATCCATTGGGCACGGATCAAACCTGCATTCATAGCGACTTTGAATGGGGATAAAATAAATATCCACTGCTTTATTGACGAAGATTGATGACCGAGGAAGTTCACTGGGGATCCTTGGGTCAACCAGATGCTGCATTCTTGTACTGATCCTGTCATAATTGCCTGAAGTAATGATTCACTAGGGAATCATCATGACTTCCTAGAGTGAAAACTTGCTGGGAGTTATCCTGCTATTGGAATATCTTCGGAAATTAGGTGAAGAGATGCTGCGAATTTAATGTAGCTTTGTCTTGTATGGTAGTCGCCATTTTCAAACATCAATTGTTGGCAACGTCTTCAATTCTCGAATGCCCCAGACTGCATGGTCTACGAAAATAAATCATCTCAAAAGGATTTTACAAGAGACTTGGCATCCCAACTGTTCCAATGTCTTCTAAATCTTGAGAGATTGGTAGAATCTCGACGTAACTGGCTCAGATTGTCGGTATTCTGTGTGCTGAGTCTTCGGTCGTGCCCCCTTAGGGTTATTCTATTTGCAACAACTAAGGAATAACTTGCCCCAGTTCATCCTGATCTTCAGACATCATGCCCCAGACTTATATTTTGAAATGACTATCTTCAGCAGAGTTCCATATCTCAGAGGTTGAACTTCTCATAGCCGTTTGCGAACTTCTATGACATCAAGCAGTATTTACATGCAGGAAATGTGAATTCCGAAATTGCTAATACAACATCATGTTTGTTTTGAAGTTTATTGGAAAAGGGAATATCGCAAACTTGTGACCGCATCACTGGTTAGGATATGACGTAATTCTTGTTTCTATAATGCCAATACGAATTTTTTTGAGTGTAAATCATAGGAGTCAGGAAACATTACCTCATCGAATATGCTCTCAAAATAAACCCTACTTCAATGAGGTCTTTTAGGGTTTTATAGTGGTTTTAGATCATGGTTGAAGAAACAAAGGATATGTGGCTCAAATTTTATTTGGTACCCACCCCCTTCTTCGGTATACTTACCATTTTTTGAAAATTACCCTGCCCCTGGTACAACATGAGGGTTATTTGAATTTTTTAGAGAAGAAAACTACTACTCCAAAGCTCAAAAGGGGTTAACGAAGGTTTATCTCCGGTGTTTGGGATTTTGAACCAATGCCTTATATCCTTAGCAGGGGTTCGTTCGAAAGCATACAACAAGAGATATTATGTTTTATTTCATCATCCTCCATTCAGTATTGGCATTATAAAACAGTAAACAGTTTTAAAAACATGAGCGAAGCGAATGGATTTCTTCAAAAAAACACTCAATCACATTAACGTTCGAAATAACAAGTCCTTACATGAAAACATGCTTTAATAATCAAAGAAAGAAAACAAATGCAGAAAAAAAAACAACTTGAATGATCTTGGGAAGGCCTTTTCTTGTTATCCGTGTCCAATCAGCACAAAGGAACTCCATTCACAACTGGGCTTCCTCCTTTGAAGGTCAGCACCTTCTTATCAATCATCTCTTGAACTTTCTCCTGGAAGGCCCTGCACTCTTCGGTCGAATGCCTCACTGCCCCATCGTGAAATTCGCAATTGACATTTAGATTGTCTTTAGAAGAGAGGGACTTCGTAGGCTTAGCTTTTATAGGTTCCATTACCGAGTTTCGGGAGAAATAATTCCACAACTGACTGTAGGTCAAGGGGATTGGATCAAACTCTTTCGGAGCATGACTCTGCTGTGTTACCTGACGAGATTGTGGTTGATAAGTCAGATTTTCTTGAGAAACATCTTCACTTCTATCCTTGGTAATTTCTTCCACAGTCGGGACTAATGAACCTGCATGATTGGGTGGAGGAGTATGAATCTGAACGCCTCGAGGCGTGAAGGAGATCATCTTGGAGTCGAGCAGGGTCTGAACCTTACTCGGTAGTACTTTACAGTCGTCGGTTGAATGCCCCGGTCCCCCAGCATGGTAGTCACATTGGGCGTTAACGTCAAAACCTGGTGGATATGGGAAAGGCACTAGCTTCAATTCCTTTGGCACGATGAGTCCACCTTTGATTAAATCCGGCAAGAGTTGACTATATGGCAATGGTAGCGGAGTGTAATGCTTCTGTTTCTTTGGTCTTTGTCCAGCCTGTTGGCGCGACCTACGGTGGTATGACTGCTGATTCAGAGGACGTTTTGGACTAACCCACCATTGGCTGCGAATTTGATCCTGATTCAAAGTTGCAGGAGTAATGGCAGCAATATCAGTACAAGTTTTCTTAATGTCTGGTTGAGAGTCAACAAAAGACAGAACCTTCTGATTCATTAACTTCTTCACGACATCCTTAAAAGCATAACAATTTTCTATATCATGGCCAGGTGCCCCTTCGTGAAACAGGCAATGAGCATTGGAATCATACTTAGGTGGAAGTGGGTTAGGAGGTGGACCCAAAGCTCTGGTAGTAATCAAACCTTGTCGCACCAAGGAGGGGTACAACTCAGTATAAGTTATCGGAAGAGAGGAAGCTAGAGGTTTATGTGGTCTTCTGTTAGGAGCATCTGGATATGGCACCGGGTCCCTCTGTTGTTTAGGAGTATTGAGTACTCGTTGATGATTCTGCAGAGTTTGCGCTGGCTGATAAACGGGAGCCGGTGGATAAACAAAAAGTTGATAGACGGGTGTCTGCTGCATATGCTGATATGTAAGATCTTGTTGATACTGAGGAGGTCTCTGGTTAGAATGATAATATTGCTCCTTATGTTGTTTAACTTGGCTACGAGATCCTTTATAATTTCCTTGCAACACAGTCTTAGCAGTTTGTTCCTTAAGGCCGGGAATCTCAGAAGTGGGCGTCAGTGTGTTTCCAAGAGTCACGGTCTCATGAAGCGGGGTCTGGGATGCAGATTGATTTGCTACCAGGGTTTCAACCAAAGCAGAAAGCCTTTCAAAACCACTCTTCAGATTAGTTATTTCATTGTGGAGTTCCTGATTTTCTCGCTCTGAGTTATTCATCTTCCTTCCTGAGTAGTGAATTGACAGCTCGTCTCTCGGAACAGAGGATTCAGGGTGACAGAAACTGAAGAGAGACAACAGGAATAAGCAAAAGAGAGGACCAAAGCACATGCAAAGATGCAAATGATATGAGATGCAAAATGCGATGCAACTATCAAGGAACTAAAATCGTATTGCGTTCATTGTAGATATTGCAAATAAAGCATTTTATTAAAATTTCAAGAGCTGGTACACCTCCAGAATTTTATTACATAGATAAACATAAAGGAACTAGGAGCCTAATCCACTGGATGATGCCCCTTGTCTTCCATGGAGTTCTTCCGTCAGCATGTCGATCTGGTCTTGCATTCTTGCTTTGTCCAGAATCAGCTTCTCTATTTCAGCCTGCAGCTTCAAAACTTCATCTGAATGGACCACGAGAGGCTTGGGACGAGGATAAGGCATACTCAAGATCAGAGCCCTTTCACGCGCCCATGCTAGACATTCTTCGGTAACTGAGCAATCAAGATTTGTTGTCGTTGTCATTCCTTGTCGATTGATGCAACGCCAAGCAAACACAATTCTAATCTTTAACCCAAGATCCTCTCCTTGATAGAGGAAAATTCTGGTCAGATTTTTAGGATCAGGTACTTCTTCCATTGGATGCCCCAGTTGACGACGGGCGAGTACAGGATTATAGCTGATACATCCCTTTGTACCAAGAAGAGGTACATTGGGAAAATCTCCACAGCTATGAATCATGGGGGTCTCTCCATACATCGGGTCATGCAAAACAATATCCGAATGAGTGAGAGCCATGAGCTTCACAGGCCACTCTGAACCATCCTTTACGTCCCAAAAATCGGTAGACCTCGGTAGGTGCGAAATAAACCACCTATAGAGGATAGCGGTGCAACAGGTAATTCGACCTTCTCCCTTCAGAGCCTTTGAATGGATAGAGTGGTAAGCGTCGGCTAACAACGTCGGCACAGGGTTTTTGAGCATACAAATCCTTATGGCATGGACGTCGACAAAATCCTTGATATTCGGAAATAAGAACAAACCGTAGGCTAGCAGCGCGAAGATGTGCTCGAATGCCCCAGTGTTCCCTACACTAGCACAGTGGCGAGCTTTCTCGAACAAAAATTGGGCAGGCAAACCGTCAATTCCTTCTCTGAACGTCATATGGGTTTGGATCTCTAACAACTTTATGCGGGTTGCTCTTGCGATGTCTTCCTGGCTGGGTCTTCCTTCTCCACCCGAGAACGGAGGTGAGTCTTTGACGGGGATCCCCAACAGAGCGGAGTACTCTTCCAACATAGGCATCAGTTGGAAATCTTGGAAGATGAAGCAATGGTAGATCAAGCTGTAAAATTGAACCAACGTTTCCAATAAACCAGCGGCTACTCGAGTCTGCAACAACGGGAGGATGTTTCCATACTTCTCAGCGAACGCCTCGGGATCTTCGATCTGATCTCCTAGTTCCCTTAGTTGTTCAACATCCGAAACTTCGAAGGTGTACGACACAACTCCCTTCTTTCCGTAATCCATCATACAATGCCTGCAATACAAGATTTCTAGTTCCTTGATAGAGAGAAATGCAAAATGCAAATGCTATGCAACAAGATTCATGGAAACTCAGCTATTTATAATCATCATGGAATATCAAAAGGCTCGTCTTAAGAACCATAAAAAAGTCGGTTACAATCATTAGTACCGGAATATTAAAAATTGATTTATTACAAAATTAATTATAAAACGCGTCTGTACGTCTTACAACAGTCATAACGTAATAGCTAAATAAAAGCTAATAATGATGGAACTAAGGAGACTCTTCCAACGGTATTGTCAAGTTTCTTCTAGAATAGACTTGTCGACGAAATGTTGACTGATGATTTAGAATGGGATGAGGTATCTTCTTGAGCTTTCCATTTCTTGTAATAAATAGTTTTTTCAATAACCTCCTTTTAGCTAGCTTGAATACTAACCGAAGTTGAGAAATGGATATTTGTCTTGAATTAGTAACTCCATCAGCTGAGAATAGTCTTTCCAGTTTAGGTACCAACTGATAATAATGATAGGCCATAATAGAGTGGAGATGACAGCTTCCCATATCTTGATTTGAACCTTTCTTTATTTGTCAGCAAAGTTTCTAGTCTCCTTAGATCGTCCAGGTTATGACTTTTGTAAAGGTACTTCAACATTTTTTTCTTTTAAATTTTTTTTTTTTTTAGAGTCCATGATATCCTTATGATGTTTATAAACAAGACTAAGTTCCATGAATCTTTATGATATGATGCTTATGAATGCGAGAATGCAACCACACAAAACACAAAGCACGGATAAAAGTCCTAGGTTTGAGAGGTCACAGCATGGAGCCAAGGTCTACCCTCCCATAAGGTGTGTACTATGGTTTCAAGATGTACCTGCCGAATGGGTTCTAGAAGTTCCCAGAGTCTACAATCCATCTTTCGGATATTATCGATTTTCCATATCACTTGGTAGTCAATAATATTCTCAAGAGAATCTCGTCCGAGTGTAGTATCGCGTAGCGACTATTGCAGAAATAGACTCCCGCATAGTCCCCGCACTACATCCTAATAGGCCAAGTTGGGTTAAAGGTAACTACGGTCCCCAGTCTTGATGGCCTTTAGTTCGAAATAATAGCGTCTTCACGAATTGACTCGTTGGACAAAATTAAATTCGAGAGGGCCTAGACTGAGTGGTGAAGTCTCAATTCAACTTTTTCAGGAATCGACTCCCTCAAAGTATCCTTGAATTCTCACCGTTCCTATCATAATTGTCACTCTAGTCCGGGTGTAGGACTTTGTCTCACCAGATAAGTAACCCAGCACAACAAATAATAAGCAAATAAAATAAAGAAAGATAACATAAGAAAAACAAGATAGGGGAAACCCTCGACATTCCCCAGTGAAGTCGCCATTTCTGTTGCGGTGAGAATTGGATACCATAGTTATTAATGAACTAGGATCACATTTCTTTAAATGTTCACCACCGTCTTTGATTTATCCAAAGGAAAGGTTCAAAAGCGAAAAAAAACCTAAAGATCTAAGGTTCGGGGGTTGGTTACGCCTAGGGAAGGTATTAGCATCCTAAACGTCCGTAGTACTCTACGGGAACCTCTCGTTAGTACATATATTATATCTCATTCGCTTGCTAAGGGTGCTATGCTAAAGGTTGAACCCTAGGGGTTAGTATCTAAGTATACTCGATAAGGTATCGCACCTTACGCCTACGTATCCTCGGGTGTAGAATCAGAGTATGCGTAGTTCTGCAAAGAGGAACTTCTTGACGGGGTCAAGGTTCCAAGGGGAAGTAAAGTCTTGGGTAAGACCTTACATAGAGTGCGGCGACTCTAAAGTTGTAGGATGGTTTAAGAGGGGTAGGATTGTAAATGTTCGCGGCGGAGCATTTACTTGGAGTTCGGCGACTCCGATCCTAAGGCTAAGATTCTAAGTGTCTACGGCGAGACGTGGAGTACGGCGACTCCGAATCCTATGGCCAAGGGTTCTAAAGGTGTTAGTCTTATGACGGTTTAGTCAATTATTAATAGCCTTTCCTTTGGAATGTCGAGGGACCCAACTTAGATTAGTTGTGCATACTAGCAAAGTGGGCTAGCAAAAGTGTATGGTGACCGAAAAGGTTGAATGCGAGGCCCGAAGGCACTCGACTTACATAGGCAGAAAAGTGGCTCGACGTTGGATCGAGAGTTTTTTAGTATTTTTGAAAAGGTTTTAGACATAGTAAACAATATCAATATAAATATGTAGCAAGCAAAATATCAATCATAAAAAGGCACACATCAAGCGATTCACTCACGTAGGATCTAACGAATTGATTTAAGAGGAGATTTTATTAGGAAAAGATTGATTTTAAGGTTCATTACGAAAAAGGTTTATTGAGGTTATTATTTTTTTAGGATTGTGTTTATAGGTTTTATTGACTTGAATTTAGAGGTTTACTTGTGAAAGGTTTTTAAATCTTGAATAATAAGAAAAGTTAATTTAATTTATTATGTGAGAAATTATTAATAATTATTTTAAAAGAGTCCTCATTAGAAGATTTTAGTTTTAAACTCTTAGTAAAAGGATTAATTATTTTTTTAAGAAAAGTTGCTAATAAAAAAAAAGGTTGGGAATTGGTTTTTAGACTTAAAGGTTCTACGTCTTAGGCCCTTTTTACGATTAGTTATAAAACAGGTTAATTATTTAGAAAAGATTAAAAGTTAGATTAATAAAAAAGGGGGTTTATTTGATTTAAAGAAAATAATACGATTTCAAAAAAAAAAGAGCTTTAGTGTTAAAAAAAAGAAGATTATCCTAAAGGTTGAATTGGGTTATTAAAAAAACAATGATTAGGTGAACGGAGGGATCCCACACGGATCAACTCACTCTCCTCTCTCGCCCTCTTCATGTAATCGCTCAGAAACTAGGGTTTTAAACCCCAATCGCGCCGCCACTCTCTTTTTCTTCTCTTCTCTCTCTCGATTCCTCGTCTCACTCGATCAAACAACAACAAACAAAATATACCCTTCCCCCATGGTTCCCGTCCCCGATTTCACTATGTTGAGAGTATTACAATACAAGGCACAATAATTTAAAGCAAAATGAGAAAAGGGAAAGCGATCGGCGGCGGCGGCGGCGAGAGCTTCACGGATCTCCGTCAGGGAAGAACTTTTTCTCTCTTTACCTCTTTCTTTCGCGAGCTCGTGGTTTATGTTGTTGCTTTGATCTCCTTCTGCTCTGAATGTTGAGGCGATGATGAGCACCTCCGGTGTTCTGAGCCTGGGTCGGTGGGTTTGGAAACGGTTTGGTATTTGCTGATTTGGGATTTTTGTGATTTTTTTCTCTTGCTCTTCCGTATGGTTGCTCTCTGATTTTTTTTCTCCTCCCCTTTCTGATGCAAAGTGACCCCTTTTATAGCCAAGGCCATTGCTGAGATTCTTTGGGAAGTTTTAAATGCTGTATTGATGGTGATTTTCTAAACGGTTTTTGATACTATTTGATAAATTGGAAATCCTGATGTTTTGTCATGATACGATCTTATCGCCTTGATTTGGAAATCCAAAATATTTGAAATGTTGCCTTGATTTGGTGATTTAATGGCTCTGATTTATTGTGCTTGATTTGGAAACTTGGAAGGGTTTGGATAGACTGATACGATATGCTCTATTTGGAAAGTTTTGAATGTGTTTTGGGTAACTGATACGATTTGATGCTTGATTTTGCGATTTAGAACTTTAATTCTACGTTGAAAGACCTGATTCTCTTGATTACCCTGATTTACTGTGCCAAATTCGGAAAGTTGTGTCGGCGGTATCCTGATATTGCCCTCAACTTCATTTGAAAATGATGATATATTTTCTGATTCAAAAACAATCTCTGAGGCCAACATAGGAAAGTTTTAAATTCGTCTGATTCTGTCCATAATTTCCAGATTTCATTGATTATGCTGACTAATTCCAACGTGTACTTGGGGACAAATCTGATCTTTAAATCCTATTTGAGTCACAATAATGTTGCTTTGATATCCGCGCATTATTTTTCTTCACTTAATGCTTGTAACCTTTTGATATAGAAAATTCTGAGGCCTATGATTTATGATTTTAAAGTGAGATACGTTGGAAATTGGTCTTGGGGAGCCTTTGAGATGTGTGGGGTCATGGTCTAATGTTGTTCGAAAAATGCATTAATGATATTGGATCTTGTATTGAAATAGAATTGGAGAGCTTGATGGCCTTAGAAACAAATGAAATCCGTGTTTTTTTTCTGTTTCTGTTTTTCAGAATACGAGCAAAATGCAATTTCCGTGGCGTTTGGAGAGGATGGATGAGCTTGCGCATAAAATTATTGCAACTGTATCGTTGGTGTGAGGAGGTCACAGCATGAGCATGATTGTTTGTCAAGGTATTCTTCTCGCACATATGTATTACGCTATGCCTGACTTTTTGTTGTTTTCTATGACAGCGGTGTGCACAAGGGTATCGTGGCCAACATCCCTCAAATAGCATCTTGCAACTCAAACTCTTCTTTATTCCAAATGAAGTGCAACTGCATCTAGCATTGCCAAGCATTTGCTAGTACGATTCCTTTGAACTACTAACTCTCACTTCTATTTCTCCTGTGCTTTATTTGTATAACATGAATTAATTCTCATTTTGCATTGTGGTCAGGTTTTCTGAACGGTTCTTGTTGTTATTGGCCAGGTTACAGATGACGGTGATGACTTCTATGCACGACTGTTACTCTTCCATTTGCTCTTTTGCTGTCGTAAACTCTTTTAATCACCCTCGTTGTTTCTTTCCACGTAATGTCCATGGAGCTGCTCGGACGGTTTTATTCCGCAAGTTATACTGAGCCAAAACAAACAAGCTTCAATAACAGCTTGTACAAGATCATCACGCCACCTCAAGGACGGTATGCTCAGGACCAGTACATCCTTATAGGTATCAAACGAACTAGGCTTAGTCGAACACTACTGCTGTTGTATGCTTAGAACAACTCTCCATTTGTTTGAGATTAATTGCACATACCTTTGAATTTTCTTTGAATTTGAATCCCTATATACAGTTGCGATATGGAGTGCTTGCACCAATTGCTTTAACTGACTTGAATGTATTGTGAATTAATAGTTAAGGGTTGATTTGGATAGGTTTCTTTGCCAGAGGGGTTTCAATTGGTTACAACGGGTGTTTTGTTGCGAAATAGAAGCGTGGTGAGCAGCGAGACGACCCTGGAGCTAGGATTCTTGCAAAACTTCTACAATGTATGACGGTTATGCATTCTGTTAGCAGGTAAATGTTGTCTTGACCTCACGTTGTCAGTCTTATTTTCTGTCATGTCTTAAGTAAGTCAAGAAGCAATTCACATGTTTTTACTTCCTTTGGTTTGCACCAAGTTCAACTCTTTTCATTTTCTAACCAGTGACGGTTGCTTGTAGGGATTCTGGCAGGTCTGTGTAGCAGGGCTTTGTGAATGTTTGATTTTATTTGGAAACTTAATGAGAGACTCCAACTTGCGCAGGTTTTCGGTCTCCATTGCTTTTGGCTTGTATTTCAAATGGTTTGGTGTCATGGTTGAAGGTGGAGATTGATGGTAAGAAAAAACGTGACGTTACTTGCTGAGACTTCGAGGACAAAACTCTTATGGCTGCAATATATTTCCTGCGTAGATGCTTGCAAGTAGAGGCTGCTCCCGTGGTTTATAGTTTATAGGCAATTAAGAAGTTAGCTTAGAGGCATTTCAGACGAGCAAATCACACGTTTCTAGAAAAAAAAAAGGGAGTAATCTGACAATGTTGTGATTTATATTTGGCTTCTAGCTGCTTGTAAATAAACTGAGGTATTGTACTTGCACCATGGTTGTAACGTTATGTTGATGATTTAATTTCCTTGCAATGATTTATTGTGGGTCCTGGGCATTGTCGGGAGAATATAAGGTATTGTATAGCCACGGCATCTATTAAACTGGTCCGCAGACAAAAGCTGCAAGATTTTCTTTGATTGTTCAACTTTGACTCCCTAAGCTAAGTAACTTACTGCCAGGGTACCAATAGGCGATTTGGAAAGCGTACAACCTCTTAGAAAGAGTTATTGGAAATGATTCACACCGAATGTTTGGCTAGGAACATCAATGCTAAACAATAACTTCCACCCATACTTCGCTATTATTTCTCCATTGTGCCCCTATGCTAGCATCATTGAACCAACCTGCTGCTCATGAATATTCCAATGGAGACAACTTAAGATATAACGATCAAGAGGTCCTCTCTGACCTATGCAATATCTCTATTCGGAACTTTGATTTTATCTTTTGAATTACGGTGAATTCTTGAACTCTTCAGGGACCTTTGGATCTTTGCCTTCGACTTCTTGATTTGGAATTTGAAATTTGTAATAATTGTAAAACTCTTGTAACCTTGAATTAAATTCTCATGCTTGAACTTTGTAACCATGGATAACCCTTAATACGACCAAAAACTCTTGGAACAAATACATCACCCAATTTGAAGCCACAAAGCGTTCCAAACCCAACAGAATTCGCTTGAGATCAATACGTTGTCATTAAGACCCCCCTTTGGAGTACGACCCTGACTAAATACACTCTTGGAGCCACTTGAGAATTTGTCTGCCCCATCGAGAAATTATATCAAAACCTGATTTACGATTCTTATCTAGACTTTGCCGCTTGTTACTGACTGAGGGACCTTAAGAATGAGGATATATTCTTCTTTACTTCCATAGGAATCCAACGCAACTTGCAGAGAATGGTGATCCAAATAAGCACACACATACAACCTCCATGACCTCGATACCTTCTGCAGCGACACCTAATTTCACAAATGAAATAGACAGACAAAGTCTAGATAAAGCGGTTAGTCATGCACGAATGATTGACCTAATATGATATGCAGACAATCGGTGAATCTAAGGGAAAATTTTGGGGTACAACAGAACCAAACACAAATCTTTGGCCTCCATGCCAAAAGTAGAAAACCCTTCAATATCCCTGATATGGTCTTCCAACAACTTGTAGTCAATAGATCTACTCTGATTAACAGGCCTGATAAGAACCTGAGGATTTGGCAGCTGGGATGCGGCAGGAGCATTCACTTGTGGAGTAGCAAACTGAGAAGGATACACTAAACCCAGATTAACCATCTGACCAGCATTATGACCCATCTGAGCACCATACAGATAATTCAGAGGAGGTACCCCAGCAGCTGAGGAAGACGCCCCAGGATAGAACATCCCAGGATGAACATTCTGAACAGCAGCTTGAGCAACTTGAGATGAAACCGGAACATGAATAGGAGGACCTCTATACACATGCTCTTCTTCATCAGGAGTTTCGGTGTCAACCAATCCGGCAGTTTGATGAGTTTGAACCTGAAGATTCTCAGTATCATCATTCACCACTGGAGGCGGGACTGGAGTAGGCATGACCCATGGATAGACGGCAGCATTCCCATTAGGCATGGGCGCAACAAAAGGCTGATATGGCATATTTGCATTCCAGGAATTCTTAAACTTATCTTTATTGACAATAATCATAAAGCATACAAGTAAAGGCATAAAAGATAGAGTGAGCAAGAGTCTTCCTTCATTCATTCAATAATAAAGGAAAGAAGCACAAGTCGAATACAAGTCAAATATCTGCCTTTTAGGCTACAACAAAATCCGTACGGATCCTATCAAATACCACCCTACATACAGACAAGAAATGGAAAACAGCCCAAGGAAGCTGGTGTGGCAATGCATCAGCATATGCATCCCTCAACAACCCGAGTAGGTCCTCCAATGCATGTTCATCAAATCTAGATAGGAGGTCGTGCCTCTCACTTCCAGTACTTCGCATCCTTCATGAGGTTACGCAGCAACGAATGATTAGGTCCCTGAAGCATGTCCTGAAGAAATGCCTCTTTCTGATCCAGGAGATTCTGTAGATGACAGCTTTAATGCTCCTAATGAGTGCTCTTTGTGTTGAGCTGACTAATATGCTCTTTGCTCTGATGTGCTTGATCTTGCAGCTTCTGAATCTCACCGAAGACTTTGTCTAGATGGGTTTGACATTGAGAAAAGTACTTGGCTAACTGATTAGCACGATCTTGTTCACTTTGCCACTTTGTCTTGAACTCGGATAACTTCCCTCGAAGTTCTTCAAGTTGCTTGTTGTAGCTCAGCTCCTCTTTGTAGGCTTGATAATGAGCATCGGCGAGTTATCTCTTCTTTGAAGCAAGTCCCTCATAGGTGCTCTTCAAATCATCACCCACCTTTCTACGCTTATTCTGTTCAACCTCCACCTCTTTGAGCATGCGCTCGCACTTCTGATGGAGCTCAATCTGCAGGCTATCCTTCTCGGAAGTGACTCTATCAAGATTGAGACGAAGATCAGCATTCTCCTTCTTCAACTTCTCAACAATCAGCTTGAGTTGATCGACCTCAGATGGAGGAACAATGGCAAATTTAATAATCTTGGCATTCATGGAAGGCTCAGGAGAGAATGGAAACAAGATCTCTTTGACGCGCTCTTTGACCCAAAGTGTGTAAGCTTCCTTGGCTACGCAATTCTTCTTACCCAAATCGGCTATTCCTTCGAGATGAATCTGAGTCCAAGCGGCACTAAACCTCTTCAGCAAACCCATGTCATCAACCCCTTCATGAAAGATGAACTCTTCCACTACCTCAGGATCAGGTTTGGTAACCATAGGATATCCCAACTGTCTAAAAGCCATTCTCGGATTGTAGTTAATTCCACCCCTTGTACCCAAGAGAGGCACATTGGAGAATTTCCCACAATGAAGAATGATCGGAATGTCGTCGAAGACTCGAGAATACCAAGAGATCATCAGCAGTAAGGGACATGATTCGCTGAGACCACATAAGATTATCCTTATTCTCAACAAAAGGACCCTTCTGTGGAAGGTGAGACATGAACCATCGGTACAACAGAGGATCACAACAGATAATGGTTCCCTTCTTCTTTTCATTCCTGGAAGGAATATAATGGTAGGTATCAGCAAGAAGTGTCAGAACAGGGTTCTTGGACAAGAAGATACTGATGGCAGCCTGATCTACGAAATCCTCCATGTTCAGAAACAAGACAATCCCATATATCAGCAAAGCAAGAACGGCGTTGAAAGCCTTCCAGTTTCCATCCTTAGCAAAAGAAGTGGCCTTGTCAACCAAGAACTTCGAAGCAAACCCTAGAATACCTTTCCCTTTGGTCTTGAGATTATCCTCCACATCTTTCTTACTAACGCAAAATGCATCAGCAATAAGATGAAACTTCGGACAACTGCTAGTGTAGGCATAAGGAACCTGCTTCTTGATCTCAACCCCCAGAATATAAGCATACTCCTCAAGTGTAGGTGCTAGCTGATAATCTTGAAATGTGAAGCACCTATATGGCGGGTCGTAGAACTGAACCAGAGTATGAATAGCAGTGATGGTGACTTCAGTGTTGAGGATGGTCAACAGATTACCATAACTACCTATGAAAACCCCTCTTTGATCTCCAACCAACAGAGATGCCAAACCTCTCAAAATACCCAGCTTAGGTTCCACAAACTTGTAACTGAAGATGCCGCGACAACCAGTACTCATCTCTATAATAATGTCAACAAAAGATAAGCCTTTGAATACCTAGAAATGCACATGGAAAATTAGTTTATATGATGATATGATATGCAACACAACAACAAGAAGCCAGCACTGCCCGAATAATCAAATTTGAACAATCCAGATATATGCATGTAATTCTGTGTCAGTGCAACATAATCTGATATGTCGGTGAAGTAATTTTGTGTGTGTGAGAGAACAAAGGTATGAAGTGGCTTGTTTTCCTGCAAAAACCCATCCCCCTCATAGGTGTGATCTAGACACAACAAGGTGGTCCCTAGAAAGTTCGCCCAAACCATAGGACTCAGAATGAAAATCCTCCGCCGTAGTGAATTCTCACAGGACAGAAGTATTCTCAAACGAATCACGATCTGGGATGTGGGTCTCGTGATATCCCAACGCGCAAAACGCAGGCCTCATGACTATCCACGTTCTATCCTATGTGTATACTAGGCCCGCTGTTAGGACCTTTCTCTCCAATAATATCTACTGATCCCAACAACAGCAGAAAATAGCTGATATCCAGAATATGGAGCATATGAATATTCGAAGCAGTAAAGAAATGCGGTAAATATACATAAAGCAAGCATAAAGATAAAGCAAGTAAAGCGCAAAAGATAAACACCCAAGCAAGCAAGAAAACAAACAAAACTAGGTGAGACCCCTCAAGGGATGGACCCGCAAGAGGTCAATCTGTCCCCAACAGAGTCGCCAGCCGAAGATGGCTGGTTTACATCCTGAGTGAATCGCACACTCAAAGATAACAACAGAGTCGCCACTGAAGTTTATTTAGTCCCGAAGGACAGGGAAAATATCGATAAAACCCAAGGGGAAGAGAAACGAGAACGGGGGTCGGTTATGCGAAAGGAAGGTACTAGCACCTTACGCATCCGTCATACTCGACGGGAACCATTTCGCTTGCTTCTAGGCTTGGATGGGTTATCTATCTAAAGGCTTATAAATAAAAGAAAGAGGAGAGAGAAGAAAAGGAAAAAAGAAAGATAAAAAAGAAAGTGCTCGCGGAGGATTGTGGCCCTCGTGCCTATGTACCCTCATAGTGCAATGAGGAAATCAGAGCGTCGTAGTTCATGGAACCAGAGGACAGAAAGAAAGGAAGAAAGGGAGAAGGAAAGAAGGGTGGAAGTGTGCTCGCCAAGACATCGCGTCTCGTGCCTACGTATCTGACATTCGAAAGAATACAGAATCAGAGCTTCCGTAGTTCGGGGAACCGAATGGAAAACAAAACAAGAAAGAAACAGGGAGACGAAAGAAGTGGTGTTAAAACCAAGAGCAAGAGTGAAAGAAAAAGTCTACTGGGGAAGACCACACTGTAAGAGTGATTTCACAAGAGACTAGGAAAAGAGTGGTGTTAAAACCAAGAATGAAAGAAACCCCGCTGGGGACAACAAAGAGGATTGGTGTCAAAACCAAGAAAGCAAGAGAAAAATGAAAAGAAATGGCACCGCTGGGGATCCAAATAAAGGGGTGGTGTCAAAACCAAGAGAAAAGGGGGACTCGGTATATTAACTGGCTGGCAGTGGTTAACCGAAGAAAGAGAGTAAGACTCTGGTGAGGAACAGAGGCTGGTGTCAACAGACAGACTGTGATAAACCAAGAGAGAGAGAGTGTTGAACCAAGAGAAGTGTTTGACTCTGAGGGGACATCGGTATATTAACTGATAAACAGTGGTTAACCGAGGAAACAAGGATTGCAACTCTGTGGGGATAGAGCAACATTGGTTTTAATAGAAAAAACTGTGATTAACCAGAAGAACGGGTGTGGGACCGATCGAAGGGTCGACCGAGCGGGTGTGGGACCGATCGAACGGGTGTGTGACCGATCGAACGGGTGTGGGGATAGGCCAACGAAGAAGGGTCGATCGAGCTGTCGATGCACCGAGACATGGTTTGGAGGACTCAGGGATAAATCCCCAAGACCCAGATCACTGGGAAATGTGTCCAAAATCTCAAAATGGGTGGTTGATAGAAAAATGTCAAGAATCTCGGGAAGGACAGTTGGCAGAAGCCCTCATTCCATAAAGGATCAGTCGACTGAACAACTTGATATAAAAGACTTATTAAATTTACAAGTCTTGGGGTCTTGATAGGCATCGTTGATAACACGTTGGAGATGTTATCATCGAAGGTTTGTGAAGAAGTAGAAAGCAGTTACCACTCAACATGTATTGCAAAGGAACTTGAAAGAGTGAACGTGGAGCAAATGAAGTAGTCCCTCAGTGGGCATAACCGTCGTCGACAGTTACTTTGTAAATAGAATGAATAGCATACTCATACATGGGATCAGGGGTTGCAAAATTTCATACATACTCTTCATACCACTGGAGTTCCCGAGTCAAAGAGCGAAAAAGTTGAGCGAGAAACATGTGTGCATCTGCTTCCACCTTTTTTTCTTAGTCTTTTTACTTCCTTAAACAGAACATTGTACATTATCTTTTGCTTTGTTTAATATTATTTACTGCATTTTACCTTATCATCTATCACACCTTGACTTCATTTAAAGTTTTTTGCTGCGTTGTATTCAATTCACTCGCACGTGTGTTCACACAAATTACTTGCACAAACTGCTTTGGAGATTTTTCGAGTTAATCTCATAGACTTTCAAATTCGTGATTGTTTACCAAAAATATCGGTAAACACCTATATAGAGAGAGGAGATAAATATCAATCTTACTATTTCTTAGTAGTGGAATGCGGAGAACCATTAGATATGCTCGAGGTGCAAATCTCCGGAAACATGACTGTGTGGTCAAACAAGAGGTTTTAGTCTAGAACAGACCATCTCGGGGTGGACGATCAAAGGGAATTATGGTCGGCCCATTACATAGACCATCTTATAGAAAATTTACTTCTTTTAAATTATAACTAGTAGAATACCCGTACTCCGACACGGGTAAATTTAACATGTAATTATAGAGAATAATTATTTCCATAAATCTGCATAATGCTAAAATGAATAGAGAAAATCATAACCAAAAGCTACGAAACTGAATATGTGCCACAAAAGATGTGTGTTGCATTTCATTAAAAGAAGTTGTAAAGTTGATAACATATGACTAATGTCAGAATTATGATAAAAAATGAAGTGCAATTCCAACATGTGTTGCAAATAATAAACATAAAATTTTCTAAAGTGACATGAGTCTTCAAGTTGGCTTTAAAGTTTCTGCCTGAAAAAAATATCAAGTATATATTTGTTTGATACATTTCAAAATTATATAAATGATAATTTTTTTCTAGATTGAAAAACTAAATTATATAGTTCAACTAAAATTGTATGAATAAAATACATTTAATTTAATTAAAATTAAATTTAAAAAAATATGAAAGCACTAATATTTCAAAATTTTCAAATTTAAAATATGATATCAATTTATTAATTAATTAGAGCTCTTATAGGCTATGATATAAAGTATTACAATGGAATCATCATTTTATATCAATCAATTAGCCGCTAAAACATATCCTTTTATGATTAACATTAATAAATGTAAATCATTTAAAAATTAAACATTTACTATTAGTTAATTTGATTTACTCATTTTTAATGAATTTTAATGGACTGATTTCATGATCTTCTTATGTTTACTTTTTCTTAAATGATACATTTCTATTTCTTAATTCTCACTGGAAGTGATATTAAAATTATAAAATTCAATAATCATTTTCATTGTGATTGAAAAATGGATAAATTCATAGATATGAAAAACATATCACACTTTCTACATGAATAAATATATAGTTACCTAAGAATTTTTCTCCTTTTCTATCATTTCTTCCTCTCAAAATTTCTCTCTTCTTTAATTTTATGCAATTTGTCTCTTATTAGAGATATACATGAAGATTTGCTTCAACAAAACTTCAAACTTCACACCTACACAAAATTCGAAAATTCTAAAATGCTCATATATATAGGGTCATGCTAATACACACCTATGTAGGTGTGCATTAGCAACATACACTTTAGTATATTTTTGTGTGGGGCCCATCATTTTTGAGTGGGACCCACATTAGAAAGATGAAGAAAAAAATAGAAAGAAAATATATGTAGTGTATTTTTGTGTGGGACCTACCAATTTTGGGTGTGTGTTAGCATTTCTCATATATATATATATATATATATATATATATATATATATATATATATATATATATATATATAAACGCAGAAACCAACCAAAATTTATTAATGCATACCATATTTTTTGCAATTTATATGTAAGTGAAATTTTTGTTACACATAAAAATTGAAGTCATACCTGCTGTTACACCAACATATCCTGCTAATAAATATGTTGATTTTCCAAGTGTAAATACAATCATGAAGAAAACATGGACAAATAATTTATGCATCTATTTCACCCAATGCTTAAATCACAACATTTGCTTGCTTCCTGCTCATTATCATAGTCAACTATAATTACTGAGCAAAAACATGTCACCCTTGCCCCTAGAAAATGACCACACAAAATTGAATCTCTCCTCAAAACCACAATATAATCCATGTTGTCAACTTATTTTGTTGCGGTGTCTAGATTTCTCAAAATCTCCTTTATCAATATAGTGGTCTGTCAGAGATTAAATATAAATTATGGGTTTCATAACACTAAAAAATATTGATTGAAATTTCTAATAGCTTAAACTTTGGTTTGAAGAACAACTAATGCATCAGGTTTCTTTTGAATAATTTTATGTTATGTCACTTAGATAGATAAGTGCTACAATGCAACTATTACACATGGATTTAGAGTTATGTTTATTGGATGGCCCCTATATACCTCAGTACTACAACTATTGATAAGTAGTGCACCACCATGAAAAAACTTGCATAAGTAGGAAAAAGAGAAATGTTAATGGGGAAATACACATTATGCAAAAACATAGAAAAATGGTAGCAAAACAGAATGGTAGCAACTTACACTCATCATTTTCATCCAAGATGTTCACAAAATAATGAGTTGAACTATCCCTCATGAATACAAGACACATAAACAAAAACATGAAATCAGAGAAAAACAAAAAGAAAAAAACCACACAAATAAAAATGAGAAAATGTAAGATAACCTGGCAAGTAGCTGCTATAAAAATATAATAAATATAAATGAAAAGACATGACATATATATTTCAAAGAGAAAGTTTCGTATTAATTTAAGGAAATGGAGATATGAACAACTGATGTAATTTGGCAAGTATATAAAATAAAGAATCATAACATATGCAAACATATGAGATTGCATTACCTGTTTGATTTTCTTGATTCCTGTGGAAACAATATAATCAGGAAGATGAAGGGTAGTTTCTCAATATCCGTTTCACAAATTTCTTTGGATATTTTTCGAGATAATATCATAGACTTTCAAACTCGTGATTGTTTACCAAAAACACCGGTAAACGCCTATATGTAGAGGAGAGGAATAACAACCTCACAATTTTTCAGTTGTGGAATACGGAGGACCATTGGATGTGCTCGAGGCGCAAATATCCTACAACAAGGTATAGATAGCCCCATGGTAAGGGGAAGATTCCAAAAATATGACTGTGTGGTCAAATAAGAGGTTTTGGTATGGAATAGACCATCTCAGGGTGGACGATCTAAAGGGATTATGGTCGGCCCATTACATAGACCATCTTAGAGAAAAACTACTTCTTTTAAATTATAACTCTATTTCTTTACTTTTTCTTCTTCTTATGAAAACCTTGTTAAAATCTATCGAGTATGCAAACTATATTGTTTTAGAAAACAAGATTGAAGATTTGCATAACACACTTGATAAATTTACCAAATGGAGAGACACCTTAAACCTCATTCTAGATAACTAAAGAGAAACATATAACAAAGCTGGTTTAGGATACCAGCTTGAAAATAATGCTTAAACCTTTAAGAAATTTTGTCATGCTAGTAAGACTCATAAGTGAATATTCCTAAATGTAATTACTGTGGTAAAAATGGTCATGCTGCATTATCTTGTTTTATAAATAATAACCATGAGATTAAAATGAAAAATACTTCTTCTTCATATTTGGTCTAGAAGAAAATTTATGATAATGGCTCATATCTGACTCCTAGAAATTCTCTATAGTTTACTAATATTAAAGAACCCAAAATTATTTGGGTAGCTAACATAAAAACTTAACTTTATAATGCAAGTATGCTTTATAGTTTCAAACTCTAAATAGTATCCTTATAGTGGTTGTTCAAAGCATATGACTGAAGATAGAACTCTATTTTCTTCATTTACTTCTAAAAAAGGAGGCTTTGTTTCGTATGGTGTTAATAACAAAATGATGGATCGTAGGTTCTGGAAAGGTTGGTAAGTATCACAATCCAAGGATTGAGGATGTTTTATTAGTTGAAGGTTTAAATTTTACTTTTCTTAATACTATTCTGTTATGTGAAAAATGTATCAAAGTAACATTTGACTCGTTTGTATGCAAGATCATAAAAACTTAAAATAATCGAACTCTTTTTTAAAATTTTAAGAAGTTGAAATACATATACTGTTAATTTTGATAAATTAACTTCAAATGATGTATGTCTGTTAAGTAAAGAAGATGAATCGTGGCTATGTCATATGAGAATAACCCTTATCCACATGAACCATTTGGACAAATTAATCTACAAGGATTTAGTAAATAGTAAATCAAACATATGTTTTGAAAAGAATCAATTATGTCATGCATTCCAAGAGGATAAATAAGTAAATGACTCCTTTAAATTGAAAAATGTTATTTCTACAAATAGGCTTTTACATCTGTTGCACATGATTTTTTTTATCCATCTAGAACCATGAGTTTTAGTTTCATTATTGGTGCAGATATTAGTGTGTGATTTAGTTTTTTAAAGGACTCAAGACATTGTTCATTGAAATTAAATTTGGCTTCCTTCATAATCAGACCGGTAAGGGGTTTAGAGATTTTAGAGAAGTCTCTGATGAATCTTCGGTAAAAACCAACATGTTCTAAGAAACTTAGGATTTCTCTCACATTTGTGGGAGACATCAACTTTTATATCACCATATCTTAGCCTTATTAACCTCTATTCCTCGTTTAAACACCTGATGTCCAAGGATTATGCCCTCCTTCACCATTAAGTGGAATGTTTCCCAATTTAGCACCAAGTTGAATTTTATGCATATTTCCAGTACTTTTTCCAAGTTAGCCAAATAGTCATCAAAGCTCAGCCAACACACCAAAAAATCGTCCATAAATATTACCATGATATCCTCCAAGAAGTCGGTGAAGATCGACATCATGCACCGCACGAAAGTTGTAGGCGCATTGCATAACCTAAATGACATTTACTGGTAGGAAAATGTTCCATAAGGTCATTTGAAGATCGTCTTCTATTGATCTATCAGATGAGTGGGAATCTGGAAGAATCCTGAATAGCCATCAAGATAACAAAAATGAGAATGCTTATCTAGATGCTTAAGAATTTGGTCTATGAAAAAGAGTGGGAAGTGATTCTTCCTTGTGGCCTTATTCAACTTTCAATAATATATGTGGTTGTGCCACCGTGTTACTATTCATGTGGATAAAAACTCACATTTTTCATTCTACACTATAGTCATCCCTTTTGTCTTAGGCACCACTTGCATCGACTGAACCACTTGTACCTCCTTCTTTACCACGTTACTAATATTTGATTTCAACCTCTTTGGTGTTCTCTCGAGGGTTTGTAATCCTCTTTGAGTAAAAACTTGTTCATACACATAGAAGGGCTTATACCTTTAAGGTCATCGATGATGTACACTATTTCTTCAGGGTATCTCTTTAAGATAGGAAGCAGTTTTTCAATCTCATTATTTATCTAAGAAATCATACCTAAGATAATGAGGAAGAAATTTCATGGCGGTTCCTGTTTTTTGGTGGGAGTATATGGAAAATTGAAGCATTGGTTTTAATCGATTAAATTTTCATCCAACACGACTTTATATGATTTTGCTTTGCTACCCTCATGGATGGTCTTCTAGTCATAGAAGCTTCTAGCTCATATGTCGAAGTCAGTTCTGATGAGTATTCCCTGACTCACTCATCTATGATGTGAACTAGGCAGCAAAAATTATCAATGGAGGGTTTTTTCATTAACTTAGACAAGAGGATTTCTATCTTCTCGTGTCCTACCTCAAAGGTAAGTTTCCATCTCTTGGCATCAATCATGGCACCAACGATAGACAAAAAATGGTTTCCTATGAGGTTTAGAATATGATCATCTTCATTTATATCCATAACCACAGTCGGTGAGAATGTACAGTGGGTTGATTCTCAAGGGAACATCTTACGACATTCTTACTAGATACTTTATAGATTTATCGGCAAGTTTTAAGGACTTTTTTTGTAGGTTTTATCTCACCAAGATCGAGTCTCTTATAGATAGATAGATAGATAGAGGCATCAGACTGCCACTCTTACCTTGATCACACAGAGCTTTATCTATGACATGGATACCAATAATGCAAGGAGTTGAGAAGCTCCCTGGATCTTTCAGTTTAGGTGCCAACTTATTTTGAATGATAGTGCTACACTGCTTTATGAGCACCAATGTAGCATCGTCATCAATCTTCCTCTTATTTGTTAGAATCTCCTCCAAGAATTTTTCATAAGAGGGCATCTCCGTTATGGCTTCAGTGAAGGGAATGTTAATATGGAGATTTTTCAAGAGCTCAACATTCTTTTTGAATTGTTCCTTAATTTTATCTTTCGTGAACCTTTGTAAGAACAAAATGGGAGGCTTATAAGGAGGAAGAGACACATATTGCTCTTCTTTTTCTTCCTCGACTACCTCCTTTTCCTTGGGTGCATGCTCTCTCTCTCTTTCTAGGATTGTACAGATTCACTCTCATATCCTTTCCTTCATCCCTTTTATCAGCGATGACTTCTAGCTCTCTCCTACTTCTCAGCGTCACAACATTCAAATGTCCTTTTAGGTTTGTCTCATATTGTCCTGGAAATATTCCATTAGGGGGAAATGTATATGCTTGTTGTTGGGCAACTTGAGAAATTTGGGTTTTCAACATTTTGTTATGAGTAGCCATGGCGTCAAACTTGGTCACTAGCTTCCTCATCATTTCATTGTTGTGGATATTTTGATTCTTAAAATATTTGTTTCAGCGGCACTGAGCTATATTGAACATTTCCCTCACCATTTCAAGTTTTAACTTTTTGGGAGCAGTAGAGGCACCATTTGGTCCTTGAAATATGGGTGGAACGCTAGGTGGTGCACGACTGACAAAAAACGGAGGATTATTATTCTTGTATAACAAATTGGGCTGGTTTCTCTAGCCGTGGTTATAGGTATTGTAATACGGGTTCCCTTGTTGAGCACAGTTCACCTGGTCGGAGTGGGTTCAATTATGACCATCAGTTGTCATGCAACACGAATGTGTCTAGCTACTCTGTGGATTTTATAATTAGGGGTTACAACGACTGCAATAGCAGTAGGTATGATGCTTATGTTATCTAAATTGTGGTACAACACATCCACATTTCCATTCATGTTATTGAAGGCACCAACTTCATAAATCCCACCCTTCAGTGGTGCCTTCTTAATGGGAGCACGTTCACTCCTCCCTAATAATGATTTTGACCCATGTCTTCTTTAAGAGCATAGGCTTCATCGAATGACTTGTTCATTATGGCCCCTCCAGCGACATTGTCCAAGGTAATTCTCGTTTTATAGAGAAGACTATTATAGAAAGTATGGACAATGAGCCACTTCTCAAGTCCATGGTGTGGACATATTCTCATTAGCTCCTTGAATCACTCACATGCTTCAAAGAGCGGTTTCCCATCCATCTGCTTAAAGAAGGTAATCTAGTCCCAAAGTTGTGTCATCTTACTCAGCGGGAAGTATTTGTCTAGGAACACTTTCTTAAGCTTATTCCATATCATAATGGAATTAGACGGGAGAGATTGTAGCCATGATATGTCTCTATATCTAAGGGAGAATGGAAATAAACATAGTCGAATGGCTTTTAGATTGACTACGTTGCAATTAAAAGGTGTTGCAATATTCGATAAAAATTAAAATATGCAACAAAGAGGGTTTTATTTCAAAATTGTTCCCTGACATGGCAGGATGAAAAATGCTCAAATGTGGTTTTGCACTCAAGGGTACATCATATTCTTTATGTGGATAATTGTTGTGATCGCCCATTTCTTATTGGTTTCTAATAAATTGACGTCTCTCGTGGTGTCATACCCCAAATTTTTACCATCAAGATTTCCTATTATTGTGAGAATCATCATCACAATATGGATGTACCTTCATGCCTCACCAATCTCCTCAAAGATAGTTGAGCATTCACTATAATCAAGAATTAGGGTTTCCATCCCTCTCTGAGCATCTGGACAAAAGATCAATCAAGAAATGACATGATCTTCAACTTTTCTAACATCTCAAACATCCATGAAGGATCAAGAGGTCTCCTACATCAATAATCAAGCATAAAGTTGCAACATTCCAAGTGGAATGAGCCTCGAAATACCCAGTGTCACCAAATTAGGGTTTTAGTCGACTGAGACCTCCAGAGTGAAGTTTTCATAGGAGATTGAGCCAAGGCTTCAAAATATGACTCAATGTGCTCAAAATAACCCTAGGAGTCCCTTTGCAAAGTTAAATCACCCTCAGAGAATGCATTCCTCAAAAGTCGGGAATTAGGGTTTTTCAGCGCCGAACCGCTCCGGAGCCAAAAGTCAAAACATGACTTTTTTTTGGCAAAAATGATCCTTATGACTCATATTTGCATAAGATATGATTTATAATGTCATTTTAACAAGAATTGATCAAGAAATCATGATAACTTGTAAAAGGGGTAATCTTGAAAAAATTGAAAAAATTTCTAAGTTACTAAGTTTTGATGGTTTTGGTGCCAACTTCCAAGGGCCATAACTTTTTATCCAAGCAGCCATTTATAGTGATCCAAAGCCTAATTTGTAGGTCTTCCTACATTCTAAAAAAGCTTCAACTACATGAAACTCTAATTCTTCATGGATTTTTGGTTATGAATGGATCAAAGTGGTGAAAAATCAAAGATTTAACACTTAGTACAAAACTGTCTAAGCTTCAGCCTTGAACATCAATGTTCATACGGATTTTTCAACTAAGTCCAGATAGTTTCAAAATAAACTATGACCACACATGAATTGTACCATATAACGGCTTTTTAAAAAGTACATGAACATTTCATAACTCCATTTGAGCAAGGAGATATGATCCTCCCAAGATGACACTTTCAAGCTGTCTTGTACAAGACAGATTTGTGCAATTTTGCTCGAAATGGTTAAGTTAGGCAATTGCAAGCCTTGTCATCCATTTGGACTCATAGGGAGAAGATCTGATCCACAAGCCTCCCATGTCCAAGGATCTACACGTAGCTATGTGTCACCTAAAAAGGCTAGAAATCTCAAAGACTCCAATTTTGTTTCAATGCATTCAATGGATTCACAAGGTGGAAAGCATCAAGACATTGCTAAATGAATTGAGTCAAGCCTTATCTTTGAACCAAAAGACTCATAGCCTGTGCCCTAACCTCAAGTCAATGGCTAGAGGAGACTTGAGATTCCTTTTTATCAACATTGGCTAAGGGACTGTCCAAGCCTTCATTCACTATTGATGCCAAAACAAACTTGTTGCATTATAAATAGACATCAATTGTGAACAATTTGAGTACACCAAAGCCTCAGAACACTGGCTTTACTCAAAATCTCTCTTTCACTCCAAAAATGCCTTCATTTGCAAGTCACTATCGAATTTTTCATTAGAGAGCCATTCCATCACCACCAATTGTTCTAACACCTTCCATACATCATATATGAGTTGATCAAACACTTCTCACACTTCTAAAACATCAGGATCATCATCTCCATTTCTCACTTGGATCAATTGCAGTTAGAATTGAGCCAGCCTATCCAAAGAGTTTCAAAACATTCTGAAGGTTGCAACATAATCCTTGAGGCCTAAGGATGCTATCCAGGTCCTTGTTTCACTTTTGTAACACGTCTACCACTGAAATCGATTCCTTCTTGCAGACTGTCATACCCCAAATTTTGACCACTAAGATTTCCCATCATTGTGCAAATCCTCATCACAATATGGATGAACCTTCATGCCTCATCAGTCTCCCCAAAGATGGGTGAGTACCCACTACAATAATAATCATGGTTTCAAGCCCTCTCTGAGCTTTAGACAAAGGATCAATCAAGGAATGACATGATCTTCAACTTGTCTAACCTATCAAACATCCACAATGGATCAAGAGGACTCCCACATAAAGGATTAAGCATAAGGCTGTAACATTCCAAGTGGATTTAGCCTCAAGATCGCCAGTGTCACCAAATTAGGGTTTTGGTCGACCAGGGCCTCCAGATGGAAATTTTCCTCTGGGCATGAGCCAATGCTTCAAACATACCATAATATACTCCATGGGACCTCATGAACCCAATCATCAATTCAATTTAACCTCAGGGGATGCATTCACCAAAAATCAGGAATTAGGGTTTCTTTACCTAATTCACCCCTAAGTTGACTTTTGGGACATAGCATGAGCCAAAACCTCAAGAGAGGATTTGAGGGTCTCTAGCACACCACATTGATCCATTTGCAACAATGGATTGATCCAAGAAGCTTGATTCCCAAGTTTCAAGTTCATCAGAACCACAGTTAGGGTTTCGCCGAAAAAGTCAACTACGCCTTTGACTTTTGACCAGGACATGCTCCCAAACCCTAGGACATGATTCAATACACCCTATAAGACCTATGAAATCAATCCATCAAGTTTGATTTAGGTCAAGGACTTGATTTCATAGAGGATCGCACAGTTTGGAATTCATCTGATAAAAAGTCAATTGTGCCTAAAAGTCAAAGTTTGACTTTTTTATTTTTTGATCAATTATGGTTCCCAAACCCTAAAATGATGTTAATGTGTGATTTGAATCAACATTCATCAAGAAAAATCAAAGAAAGTGGGATAACTTGTAAAAGGGGTAACCATAAAAACTTAGAAATTTTTCTAAGTTATGGAACAAAGTGGCTAGGGTACCAACTTCCAAGGATCATAACTTGAGATCCAAGCAACCATTTGGGCTGATCCAAAGATGGATTTATAGCTCTCATGGCATACTTTAAAAGTGTCAACTACACCTCATTCCAATTCTCCATGGATTTTAAGTTATGGAATGACCAAAATGACAAAAAGTGAAAATGTCACTTTTTTCCAACACTTAGTGAAATTTTCACTAAGTCAGAATCTGTCTTGCTTTTTTTCCAAAAGTAGGGGCGTTTTTCACTTGGATCCAAAAGGTATCAAGACAAACTATGATCACACATGTGTTGTATCATATGAGAGCTTTCCTAAATGGCCAAGAACTCTATCAAATTCCATTTTAGCTAAGAGTAATGATAGTGGCAAAATGCCTTGCTGCAACTGTCATAACTAGGCAGATTTGTGCATTTTGCTCGATTTGAGCAATTTGTGCAAATGACAAACAAGTTTATCCATCTGTACACCTCAGAGGGAGACCAAGGAGGGACAAGCACTGATCCATAAGCCTCCCAAGTCTTTGGAACCAAAAGTAGCATGCCAAACCTAGAAATGCCTAAAGAGGGGACAAGACTCCAATTTTGTTTTGGAGCATTCAATGGATGCACCAAGGTGGCATAAACTAACCATTTCCAACTGAATGAGTCAAGGATAAGATCTGAACTAGGGAATCACAGCTCTGTTCTCTAACCTCTAGTCAATGGCTAGAGGAGACTTGGATTCCCATTAATCAACATTGGCCAAACCTCTGCTGCAGTCGCCATTCACTATTGGAGCCAAAACAAACTTGCTCTACTATAAATAGAGCTCATTTGTGATCAGTTTGAGTACACCAAAGCCATAAAATAGATGCTTTCCTCAAAATCTCCTTCTCACTTCCAATTTTGCCTTCTAAGGCAAGTCACTATCGGGTTGTGAGAGCTATTCCAACCAAACCAATCACACACACACACCTCATAAACATCATATGGAAGTGATCCAAACACTCACATAACATCTATAACACCAAAATCACAAAATCACTTGCTAACTGCTCAAGTTCTTGATAGAGGTGCAGTTGAGGTACCATCTTCAGTTCCAGCTTGTTTCAAACCATTCCAAGCATTCAGACACATCACTTGGCACCTAAGGAAGTTATGCAAATCATTGGAACCATCTTGCAACACCTCTAACACAAAACACGATCACCAGCTGCAAGAGGTAAGCCTGAGCTCTTCTAACTCTATGATCCATGCATATTTTGCTGCACAATAATTTTGCCATATGTTCATAATCATGCATAGAGTGTTTACCCTCAATCAATTGCTTTGTTTGAATCGTGTATGGAATTTCTGAGCCTTCATGCAAATTTTAGGGTTCTTAAGGTTTCTCTTTGATTTCTTATTCCACACTTAAAATAAATGAAATTAAAGACCATAGACATGATCGTGAGGTGAAAACGAGCAGATTGATAGGTGGATTGTGTGATTTCATCAAGTATTCAGTGAGATTGGATAGAAAACACAAATCTGGGCAAAACTCCCTTCGCGCGTGTTCTTGGACCATGTTCTTGGCGCCATTTTTGAATATTTGAATTTTTGAATTTTGTGATTTTATTTAATTGATTCAAAAATTAATTTCTCTCTGAGTTTTAATGATTTTGAGTTGATTCTTTTTTTAATAATTCACAAAAATGTTAAAATATTTTATTTTACCAAAAAATCCCAAAAATATTATTTATTTCATATATTTGATATTTTTGCAAAGAATTAATGTTTTATTTGTTTTTTGACATATAAAATGTTTTTTCCTTCTTGATTTTCCAAATTTAATTGGTTTCCAATCATTTTGTGGACTAAGATCACAATTTGTTTTTCACACATGTTTAACAATTTTGATCATTTTAATTGAATTTTTATTCAATTAAAATATATCTTTGAAAACAAAGTAGGGTTTTGATTAATTCAACCCTCATCAAACTTTTTAATACTCTTTGGGCCTCTAATAGAGTATAAGATCCAATCCTCCTTTGAAAACCAAAACATTTTTGGGCCTCAGTCATTGTATAAGATCCACTGCGTTTTCAAAAATCTCGGCGCGATCGCTAGTTCAAAAATCAAATCACCCTGGGCCTCTAATAGAGTTTAAGACCCAATCCCCTTTTAACCAAAACCTTTTTGGGCCTCAGATATTGTTTAAGTCCCTCTGCGTTAAAAGAAAAATCTCGGCGCGATCGCTAGTTTAAAACTTGGGCCTACCCTCGTGTTATAAGCCCCATTTCTTTTCTTTAAATTTCTTTGGGCCTCTAATAGAGTGTAAGATCCAACCCTTTTTGAAACCAAAATGATTTGGGCTTCAGTCATTGTATAAGACCCACTGTGCTTTCAAAAACCTCGGCACGATCACCATTTTCAAACAAATCATCTGGGCCTCTCATTGAGCTGTAAGCCCCATCACTTGTACAAAAATAATCTTTGGGCCTCTAATAGAGTGTAAGACCCATCCCCTTGTACATAAACAATTTTTGGGCCTCACATATTGTATAAGTCCCTCAGTACAGTTTTCAAAACAACGTTGCGATCATCGTTAAAACCTGGGCCTCTCCTTGAGCTGTAAGCCCCAACAACTTTTCAAAGTACTTTCTCCTTTAATTTTGAATATAATACTGTTATCAAAGTTTTCTTTGTTGAACAACTAACAAAACAGCATGGAAGCTCTACAACGGGTAAGTGTTTATCCGCTTTCATTTATCGCTTTCATATGTATATAACTGTATTGTGGGGTTGTTTCACTGTAAGTCTTCTTTCACATCCTTTTATATACTTGTCAAATATCCACTTTGTAATACTAGTATAGTTATTTAGAGTTTTCCCCGGCAACTAAGTCTAGCACTGGTCACTCTTAAATACAAACAAAACTAGATCCCCCATAGGATTCCAGACATAATCTTCCCTTCTCTTGGGGTTAAACAATATGGAACAAAGAGAAAGGCAGTATTCTCGGTGAACTTTTTCTCAGACGGTCACCCTTAGAAATTGTCAAAGAAACTCTAACTCCCCAGAGATGATCTTTTCTCCATGAATGGCATCTCTTGAGTTTCTTCCAAATTCTCGAACTTTCCTGGAATGATCTCTTCTCTGTGAATTGCATTTCTTTAACTTCTCTTAGTTTGGGGACCCACAGGCTTCTTAAAAGCATCCCCGCCTCCTCTTGGGCGTTGTACAAGGACCCTTCGGCTTCTTAGAAGTTCTCATGCCTTCTCTTGGGCTTAATACAAGGACCCTGACAACCTCTTAAAGGTATAAGACAGAACTTAGTCATCCTTTTCTAGAGCAGTCTTTCCAGTGGCAAAACTCCAGTCATTTTTAGGGTTGATACTAATCCCTTAATGCCTGTGCCTCCTCTTGGGCATTGTACAATAGATAAAACTCTAGACTTGGACAGTCTAAACCCCTTGAGTCTCAAAGACATTCTCAAGTTCCTATCAAACATTGGAAAAAACACTGATCACTCAAAAACCTGGCCTCTCTCATGAGGGCTCTCCCACTTGGTCCTGCCTATGGATCTAATCATCAGCAGTAAGATAGCCTCCTCTTGGGCTTTGTACAAATGAATCTCCCCAGCGGAGCTAACCTTTTTAGACTCTCTTGTTGAGTTAAACCCTTTTTTAGCCTCCGTCTTAGGCTTCGCATAAGACAGATAAAAGTACTCTCTTGTTGAGTCAAGCCTTTTAGCCTCCGTCTTGGGCTTCGTATAAGACACCTATAAAAACCCACTCTCTTGTTGAGTATAAAAGACTCTCTTGTTGAATCAATCTCTCTTTAGCCTCCGTCTTGGGCTTCATACAAGACACATAAAAAACACTCTCTTGTTGAGTATAAAAGACTCTCTTGTTGAGTTAACCCCCTTTTAGCCTTTATCTCGGGCTTCGTACGAGACATCAAAACACTCTCTTGTTGAGTATAAAGGACTCTCTTGTTGAGTCAGTCACCTATCAAACAGGCTCTCTTGTTGAGTCAACCTTTTAGCCTCCGCCCTGGGCTTTATACAGGACAAATAAAAGTACTCTCTTGTTGAGTCAAACCCTTTAGCCTCCATCTTGGGCTTCGTACAAGACACATAAAAAGCACTCTCTTGTTGAGTCAGTCACTTGTTAGTACTCTCTTGTTGAGTCAACCCTTTTTGCCTCTATCTCGGGCTTTGTACGAGACAACAAATAAAAGACACCCTCTTGTTGGGTCAATCGCCTCCTCTTAGGCTTTGTATAAGGAAACCTCGGTTGAGTCAATCAACCATTTAGCATCAAATTTGTGCCTTGCTCACAGTATACAAACGTCAACAACTCCTCTTTAGAGATGACGAATTCTCTCTCATCCAAACCTTTTAGCTTCACACCTTGGGCTTTGAACAAGATACAAACCACCTTTAGCTTCATGTATTGGGCTTTGAACAAGACACCAAAACAACCTTTTTCCTCCCATAGAATAGGAGGAACTACGATCGCTCTGATTTCCCTGTTTCGGGAATACGTAGGCATAAGATTGTAAAAATCTTAGCGAGCATAGTAATCAAAAACCCAAAATCCAGTACCCCTATATATCAACCCAAAAGCACCAAATCCTAACATCTTACCAAAAACCTCGCAAATAGTCCAACCATTCTAATCTTAACAAAATAACCGAAGAGGGGCCCACATCTCAATAGCATCTGTAAACCAACATTCAGCTGTTTAAACTCAGTATGCAAGCAGGGTTAATTGGAGACATCTATTTCCCTTCCTTAATCAGCTCAATAGGATAAAAAAATGAATCGAACTGTAGTACCCAAGTGACCGTGATTCAAGACCACAAAAATCGCGCTACAGAAAAATGGCGCCCACCGTAGGGCCCAGTTCTCTTTCTTACAATCTTCGGTAGAAACCTTAAGTCTAGAAAACGCCACAGAAAAGTGGCGACCACACTGGGAGGCATTCTTTCTAGGTGAAGTCCTTAAGTTCACCAAGTATCACAGAAATGGCGACTCTGCTAGGAAGTCATTGTCTGTATAGGATCATAAGACTAGAGGTCTAGGATGATTAAGACAAATATATATATTGCTTTTCCTATTTCATATCTGTGTTTATTTTTTTGCTAATGGGAATGCGTGTGATGCCCCTCACTAGGGATGGATTTGCTTGTTTGTGTTTTTTAATGGAAGACATCCAGGCGCGCGTTCTAACAGTTAGGTGTCGCAGCTCGTTGTACGGAGTCTTTGGCATTTACCTGTTTGCGGTAGAATGGGCGTGACGAATGCTTTACGAATGGCGTGAGGAAGATGAGAAGAGAATTGTTTATTTGTTTTCGTCTTTTAAGAAGAAGTGTTTTGATTATTTTGTGTTTATAACAAGTATAGCACTAAAGTCTATGACACAGGAACGAATGCGTCGCATGGTCATCCTAACAGGACGTATGCTAAACACTCTAGAAAGGCGAAGGGAAACCCTTCTCCTTCCATTTCCCATGTACTTAAGGCTCATGGCGTACAATATTTGTTGCCCTTATTGCATGTTTTGATTTTTGCTTTGAGATGAGAAAGAGACTCAAGGGGTTAGGAAAGGAAAAAGTCTAAGTGGGGGAAAGACTAATAATCCTAATGTTGTCATACATGGATGTCTTATGGTTATGTGGAGCATAAGAACCACCTAAGTCTAAGGAGAAGAGAGGGATAACACAATCTAATGCTTATCCTACCTCACCTTAATCAAAATTAAGGATGAGCTAGGATCCCTAAGGGATGTGAGAAAGTTCTACACAATCAAGCATTATATCATGTAATCCATATAAGCAATGAGAGGTGAATAAACAAGAAAACCAACGGCTATTACAGCGTATCTGCAACAATACAGCAGTAAATCCAACACCATATGCCAAACAACATTCAACAGCTCATGGTCAGCACAAAAAGGAGCTATAAAAAGTTAAACAATAGCACATATAACAGCATGTGTGCACATAGATAGCAGTAGAAAATCAGGGCAGCATGCACATTTGAAGATGACTCAATCATGGCACAATGGACATGCATCAAACAATACATATTATTCAATCAATCATGATCAGAATCATATCACAACATGGTAAACAACCTTGAAATTATCCTGAAAGAATGCGCAACTTTAAGTACATGAACAAGCCAAATCAAGTATGCATCTCATGGAATTGAATGCAAGTAAGCATGCACATCACAACAACTCCAGTAACACAAACATTAATTCACCATTAGCATGCTCAAGGAGTGTGTGCTATGTGTTCATCGCATCAATTAATCAACAACGCAAACATTAGCATTCATCGATGAAGAAACAAGGATCGCGCGTCGACAAATCATGTTCGTACCATGGTGTGAGGTAAAATAGCTCATGAATAGTCCACCAATCATCGATATATGGATCCATGAAGTTTAGACATGCAAAGGATCTCAATCAAACAATAAAATGCAAGAAAAGACACATTCTGTCCCAGGGTAACCGATTAACGCATGGGTGTTAACCGGTTACTTAGTTCAAAATCAGACCAATTACGCAAAATTACAGCATGTTAACCGGTTAACATAATTGCACTGTAATTGTGTTAACCGATTACTCTGGGACAGTAGCAAAAAAACTGTTTCAAAAGCACTTTTCAGCAGCAAATCACTTCTCCGAACTTCCAAATGATCATGCAATCAATTAATCACGAAATTCACATCGAATAACAACAATCAAACATCAATTGAATCCAATAATCATCAACATCAAGAATCAAATTCAAGCGCAATGGATCCAAATCAAAAATCACCAAAGATCTACATCGAATAAGTTGTAAATAAGCTAAACAAGCATAGATCTAAGGAAACCCAGCCTACAAAGCCGAGATTTGCTTTGGTGATTATTGCAAAGTGATCTTGGTGCAGAAAATCAAAGAAAACCAGAGATTCCTCGATTAGTAGCCGAAACGCGTCGAAACCGAGCAAAATTGCGAAAAATCACCGAGATCGAACTTGCACCAAAATAAATGGTGTGAAAACCTTGGATTGAAGTAGAATAAGCTAAAATTCCAGAAATCCAACTAAAGATAGCCAAATGATGGAGTTTGAGCTCAAGAATTAATCACTTTTCAATGTGAAAAGTGATTATCCTTCAAGAAATAAGAGCTTTTTGTGAGTGTTTAGAAGAGAGAATTGAGATGAAGATGTAGAAGTAGTAGAAAGTTTAGAGAGAAATGAGAGAATTGAGAGTGAAATGTGTGAGAAATGGTGTAGAATGGTTCCCCCCTTGAAAAATGAGTGAAGAGTTTCTTATATAGACTTTAGGTTTGGAGTGTGAGAGGTTTGGGATTAGCTTTGGACTTAGCTTTGGGTTTGGAGCTAGGATCAGAGTTAGTTACACTCAACTCACCAAGTCAAGGTAGTTAACTCGGTTAGTTTGGATCAATTCGGTAACAATCCCAAGGCGAACTTCAACATCCAAAGGTGGAGATGCTCGGAAAACAAGGAATATGGTGCACTCAATTTGAAATGAAACATTAGAATAAATGCCCTTGGAATTAATTTAATAGGATTGCAATGTCTAGAGATGTCTAGAATATTCCACTTGCTGCTATAATATTGTAGAATCAAAGACCCAAGTGTGTGCAATGGCGTTGTCATGAAAAAGCAGCAGAATATGCAAAATCTGCCTGTGTTAATCGGTTAACATAATTGCACTGTAATTGTGTTAACCGGTTAACCAGGCCAACAATTGCCCATTTTGCTTGAAAAATGATGTTGTGGCTCCGGTTTCGATTCTCTACTCCGTGCTCTGATAGATAGCCATAAAATCCCTTGTTTAAAGAACACTGTAATCCCATGCCTTAGGAAAACCAATGATGCATGTATGATGCTTTATGACCTATATAAAATGCGAAATGAATGAAGCATAAGCCACCGATTACAGTAAAAGATGAGAGGGCAAATTTTGGGGTGCTACACTGGATTATCTGAGAAGCTGAGGTTTTTAGTAGACTGAAACCATTTTGTAGTGCGGAAGCTATCGGAAATAGTTGTCACGCAATACTGCCCTCATTTGAGATCACTCTAAGATACATCAGCTCACTGGCGATCCGCTTGCTGTTGTTATCCCAAGAGGGGTCAATGATTTTGCAGACAAGTACAAAAAATACCAGTATAAACCTTTGAGGATGGGTAGAGCCTTGACTTCATGACACCGACCCTTTGACCCCATGTTTTTTCTATGTTTTTGTGTGCTGCATTCATACATTCATTTAAAAAATATTTAAACAAAAAAAAAACTTCTCTTCTAGTCTCTCTTTTTCAAATTAAACTAAGACAATGTTTGCAAATGTCAGAGAGAGGGATTACGTTATGGATTTCGGTAGAAGGAAGACTCACAAGTATACCTTCAAGGTTCCAAAATTAGAGGATTTAAGAGGGTTGGCTGGGATGATAACCAACCCTGAGGCTTTCAGAGCCAAGTATGAGAGACTGTTGTCTCTATTATAGGTCCATGTAATTGAAGGAATCTTGTCCACACTAATCCAGTTCTACGATCCGGTCTATCACTGTTTACATTCCCGGATTATCAGCTAGCACCAACACTGGAGGAGTACTCTCACCTGACTGATTTACATATTACTGATCAATCTCCCTTTTCTAGACTAGAAGAAATTCCAAAGGATCAAACCATTGCAAGAGCAATCTATTTGGACGAGTCAGAAGTCAGGACTCACATGACCACTAAGGGTGGTATCCAGGGTTTGCCAGCCCAGTTCTTTATAAAGAAAGCTCTGTATTTTGCTAGTATAGGGAACGTGGCCACTTTCGAGAGCATCTTTGTTTTGCTTACCTATGGGTTATTTTTGTTTCCCAACATCGATAACTTTGTAGATATCAATGCCATTAAGATATGTCTGATTGGAAACCCTGTACTGACCTTACTTGCAGATGTGTATCATTCTGTACACTTAAGGGATTTGTACAGCGGAGGAATGATCACATGTTGTGTACCCCTGCTATATAAATGGTTCATTTCCCACTTACCCAAGTCAGCTGCATTTTGGGATCAAAAGAATACTTTACGTTGGTCGCAGAGAATCATGTCTCTTACCAACTCTGACATCGATTGGTACAATCGAATCTATGATGACATCAGAATTATTGACCGTTGTGGAAATTTCCCAAATGTACCCCTTATAGGAACTAAGGGGGGAATCAATTATCAACCGATGTTAGTTCGTCGTCAATTTGGATACCCAATGAGGCATGTTCCACGTAATGCCCATCTGGAAGGTCTTTTCTTCAAGGAAGAAGAAAATGACAGGGCACTAAAGACAGAAATAGTGCATGCTTGGAAACACGTTCACAGAAAAGAAAGAGAGTCTCTAGGAAAACCAGATTGTGTCTCGGTGGAGCCTTATCTCCACTGGGTATAAACTAGAGCTCTCAAACTGAGGATACCTTACCCTCATCAAGAAGTTCTTCTATTAAGGGACCCTGTCCTTTATTTTATGTCTGAGACGGAAAAACTTCAGGTTACTCTCAACAAAGTTCAGCAGGAGAAGAGGTCTTGGAGGAACAAGTACCGCATTCTCAATGTGGAGTGTAAGAAAATACAGCAACTATTGAGAGAAAAAGATGCTCTGATTAAGATTTTAGAGCAACATGCTGTAGAGAATCAAGAAGACCAAAGGAATTAGCTCACTCCTTTCACTTGGCAAAGGAATGACAGCCCGACAATGGCTGAAAAGCCCCGGTCAAAGAAAAGGAAAGCACCAGCACCAGCACCTGAGCTCTCTTCAGAAAGGACTCAGGACCCTTTAGTTTAGACATTTCCTTTTTCAGCACTTTGTAATCTACTGTATTTCCATTTTCCAATCCTTGAATTCAATAAAACGGGGTTTCCCCACTATTTGATATTTGCAATCCTATTGTCGATGTCTATTTTGAATAAACAAAATTAATTAATATAATCATTGCATATCATTCATCATTCTCGCATAAACGCATTCTTCTTCCCCGCGATTCTCACGTTTGTGTCTCGATTCTAGAGTCAAACTGTCTCATTCGTATAATACTCGGGCCAATTGACAGAAAAAGATGGATGATCTCGAGGAAGAGAACAAAGAGTTGAGAGAAGAGATCGACACTCTGAAAGAAGATCTGAGAAAGCTTCATAACGACATGCAAGCTCTAGCAGAAGCTCAGATGCAACAACAAAGGACTGTGATCTCAGAGATCACATCAACGCCCATAGTGGAGAAGTATGATCCTAGGTACAAAATGCCGAAAGATCGTCCCTGGGGCATGCCACTCAACTATATCCCGGAAGGATATATTCCGTCCATCATGGAAGATCCGAAAACTGTAGCAGAAGCCGCTGGGCCTGAAGGTTATAAACTTCGGGAAAGCAAAGATGATAGGGGCATGACAGCAACTCCTGAAGGTTACAAACTTTGGGAGACACCTAGAGTCACTTCCATGATGACTATACCACCACCCGTGGTACACACTATCCCAGAATGACAGATTCCACATATACCTTCTGGTGGAAACGAAAGTATGTTCAACAGAATGAATGAGTTCCAGGAACAGTTTCTAGAGATGCAGAAAGAACTTTAAGCCATTCGCGGTCAGGACATATTTGGAAAGGACTCCGTAAACCTTTGTTTGGTCCCTAATGTGCAAGTTCCGCACAAGTTCAAAGTGCCCGAATTTGAAAAATACAAGGGCAACTCTTGCCCTCAAAGCCATTTGGTGATGTACGCTCGGCGAATGTCAACTCAAACAAAGAACAAGGAGCTACTGATTCACTACTTTCAGGATAGTTTAACCGGTGCCGCACTCAAATGGTACATGGGTTTAAACCGCACTAATATCGCTACTTTCAGGGATCTTGGTGGTGCTTTCGTTCAGCAGTATAAGTATAACCTGGACATGGCACCAGACAGAGATCAACTCAGATCAATGTCACAAAAGGATAAGGAAACCTTTAAGGAGTACGCTCAAAGATGGCGTGAAATTGCCGCCCAGATTTGTCCACCTCTTATAGAAAAAGAGATGACAAAGATCTTCTTGAAAACCTAGAATGGTTGCCAGTGCGCCCAGTGACTTCACCGAGATGGTGGGCATGGGAGTTCGTCTTGAGGAAGCTGTCTGAGAAGGACGTTTAGTTAAAGACGCTGGATCATCAAGTAGTACAAAAAGATACGGTAGTCGGACGGAAAGCAAATGCGACGTTACCAACCAGTAGCAGTTGTGACTCCTGCTATTAACCATGCGCCTGTTCCAACATATCAACCTCAGGTTGCGCAAAGCCAACCGAATCAACAGCAATATCAGTAAAGGACACAACAGCCTCTTCAGTAGGCTCGTCCTCCATATAACAACAACCGTACAATGCGACCGCCAGGGTTCAACCCTATACCGATGTTGTACACAGAACTGTTTCCATTATTACTGGTCAAGGGGCATGTCCAAACCAGGGCTCCTCTTACAGTCTCGAAAAGTCTGCCTTTTTGGTTCAAGGCGGATCAGACATTTCCTTACCATCAAGGAGGACCTGGGCATAACATAGAAAACTATCTCATTTTCAAATCCGACGTACAAAAGTTTGTTAGGAGTAGGGTCTTATCTTTCAAAGATACGAATCCGAATGTTCTCACGAACCCGCTGCCTCAACATGAGAAAGCTGAGATAAATTTGATAGAAGGAGAGTCTAACAACAGCTATCAGATTCATGATGTACTCTTATTGAGGACCAATCTGGTCAAGATGCATCGCAGACAGAGCGGGTATGGCCATATGCCACCTCACAATTATCACAAGTGTGATATCTGCTCTAAAAACAATCAGGGATGTTCTATGGTGCTATCAGCTCTACAAGAACAATTGGATCTCGGGTGGATCTAAGAGCATCGAGCTTATGGGGTCAACATGACTTATACAAATTCCAACATCATTCAGATCCACGACATCCGTGTGATGAATGACAACCTGGTGGCAATGCACTCAAGGCAAGGCCAGTATCATAATCTGTCGTGGCACGATTACAATTTCTGTCTGATTTGCTTGGTAAACAAACAGGGATGCTCTTTTGTACAAGAGGCCCTCCAGCGTCAGATGGATCCAGGACTACCATGATAGAAATCAGTATCAGGTGAATATGATTCAAATCTTCGATATTCACTTGATGAAAACCAGTTTGGTGGAATTACATGCTAAGCAAGTCCAGCTCGGTTTTCTGACTTCGCATAATTATCAGAACTGTAAAGGATGTTGGGAGAGTGACCAGGGATGTGCTCTCGTTCAAAGAACTTTGCAACACTTGTTAAATCATTGGTGGCTTCCGATCTATCTAGATGATGACACACAACAATTCAGCATGATCAACGGGAACCCTACTCGGCGTTATAGTCAGGATGTTCGATCAATGGAAACGGACCTAGTAAGGTTACACTGCATTCAAAGCGGATGTGGCCAGGTGACACCACATAACTACGAGCGTTGTAGAGTGTGCTCGGAAAATAATCAAGGATGTTACCTCGTACGAGCAGCCCTTCAAAGTCGGTTGGACCGCAAAGAGATTCAACAATATTCAGTTTCAGGGTCCATCAACTGGACGCCAAACTACTTCGCTGATCAAATCAAAGATGTGGTTGTAATCTCTGATCGCGAGAGGACCAAAGATGTTTGTACCATCATCCCTCTACTTGACGAATCAAAGGTTCTTAGCCAGGAACTGATTGAAGTTACTTACGACAGTCATAGAAATTAGAAGGCTCCTGTAGTTATCTATCTTCCAGGACCAGTACTGTGCAAGTCCGATAAGGCGATCCCTTACAAATATGGTGTAACAATAATTGAGAATGGAAAGGAAATTCCATTACCCTCCATCGTGAATATTGCAAACATCAATCGAGTAACACGGAGTGGTCGAATCTTCAACCGAGGAGTTGGATAACCTAACAAAGAAAAGGAACCTCAAACAGAAGTTCCCAATCCACCAGTCGGTCAATCCAGTAATCCCGACCTTTCAAAGAATGATGATGAGATGCTGAAGCTCATCCAAAGGAGTGAATACAACATTGTTGATCAACTGTTACAAACTCCTTCAAAGATCTCTATGCTATCACTTTTACTCAGTTCCGAAGCCCACAGGGAGGCTCTACAGAAAGTCTTAGGGCAAGCCTTTGTGGAACAGGATATGACAATAAGACAGTTCAATAGCATCATCTCTAACATCACTTCCTGCAACGACTTAGGGTTCAGGGATATGAAATTGCCAGAAGAAGGCAAAAGTCACAACATGGGGCTTAATATCATAGTTAACTGCCAGGACGATGCTTTAGCCAGCGTACTGGTAGACAACGGATCAGCTCTGAACATTATGCTGAAGTCCACTTTAATGCGACTATCATTTAAAGGATCCCCAATGAGGGGCAGTGAGGTCGTCGTCAAAGCATTTGACGGATCTCAGAAGACAGTTTTAGGCGAAGTCGACCTTCCCATAACTATCGATCCTCACACTTTCCTAATCACTTTCCAGGTCATGGACGTCCGTGCAGCGTACAACTGTTTATTAGGAAGACCTTGAATACACCAGGTTGGGGCAGTCACTTCAACACTGCACCAGAAACTGAAGTTCATCAAGAACGATCAACTAGTCACGGTCTATGGAGAACAAGCCTTGATCGTGAGTAACCTTTCATTATCTACTTGTGTAGAACCCGAGGAGGTTGTTGGAACTTAGTTCCAAGCACTGTCGGTGAGCAATGAGAAATAATTAGAGAAAGGAACCTCGATTTTCTCATACAAAGATGCTCTCGAAGTGATCAAAAGTAACAGTGCAAAAGGATGGGGACAACTTGTCATTCCTACTGATAACAAAACAAAGAAGGGTCTTGGTTTTTCTTCAGACTGTACTCAGACTGCTGCTAGCGATGAAAGTTTTTAGCCCATTCAGGACTTCTTCCGTAGTGGAGGTTTCCTTCACCCAATATCTCAAGAAGTATATGCCATCAACGAGGGAGACTCCTCCGATACAGATGAAGAGTGGAAGTCCTATCTTAACGAGGACGGTTATATGTCTCAGGAAGAGGTGCCTACGCCATTTTGCTATCCCGTACAGAGTTCGAGATTTATACCCAAGTCAGATGTCAGAATGATAAACGGAGATTGTGATCCTGAAGGATGTCGTGCTCCACCAAACTCATTAGAGGATGACACTCTGATGAAGGACAACTTTGACCACGACTATTATGGCCTAATGGATGGCCTGCCTATCTGGCAGCCGTACCCAGGAGACTTGGGGCAAGAAAATCAGCCGAACAATGAAAATCAGCTGAGCATCATTAAAAAGAATACATGCATCCCCACCATTTCATGGGATCAACACTCAGTGCATTCAGAAAATATCCAGCACGACGATGAATTTGCAATGTTTGCAGGACTAGAATTCATCAACTATGCTTTTCCCGAGGTCAACGTCATCGAGAGAGATGACTCCTCTAGTTCCAAAGAAGTGTGGGACACCTTAGGACAACCAAGTGGAAAATATGACCATATGGTCAAGTACACCGCTCCTGAGAGCTCTCGTATCAGGCTCGAAGACATCCAGCCAACTGGATGGGGAGATCTGCCTGAGAGTACAAATACTATGCAAAATACAATAGAGGAATCCTCCTACGACAACTCTGCCTGGGAGACAGATTCCAATGATCCCGCTCCACCAGAAATTAGAGTTATTTCTGAAGACAAATTAAGGAAGGTACCAGACTTTGTGATTCACCGAGGAGTTCACCGACAATGGGTTGCTGTCAATGTTCCGAAGATTGTTCATAAGTTAAAGTAATTGCCGTCTTTAACCTTTCACCCTGCCCCGGTGAAATGATTGTTTTGATAAGGCTTACTCTCTGTAAATATCCCTCTTCGCTTCGCCCAAAGTGACAGAGTTTTGTTTTATAGGGCTGTAGTTTCAAGAATCGACAAGTTTATAAATAAAATAACATCGTTCTGTAATTTCTGCATTTATTGCTGTTTTCTTTTTTCGTTTTTTTCAGAAAATGGTAATCCTAAAAAACAATTCAAATAATAAAAACAAGCAGTAAAAGAAAATACACTGCACACACTCTTGCATTCTCTCTATCTCTTCTAAAAAACAAATCTTCACGTCATGCAGATTGCTTGTTTTAAACCTCGTTGAAACATACGATCCGATGCCTTCTCCCAACTTTGAATTTCCAGTATTTGGGGCTGAAGAAGAATTTGACGACGAAATTCCAGAAGAGATCTCCCGATTACTCAGACAGGAGGAAAGGTCCATTGAAACTCGCAAAGAGTCGTTGGAAACTATCAACTTAGGCTCAGAGGATGAAAGAAAAGAAATCAGGATTGGGGCACTGCTCAGTCCAGCTGTCAAAGAGAGTTTGATAAGGCTTCTCAGAGAGTTTCCCGATGTATTCGCTTGGTCCTATCAGGATATGCCAGGGTTGGATACCAGCATCGTGGAACATCACCTACCATTAAGATCGGAATGTCCGCCGGTGAAACAAAGGCTAAGAAGAACTCACCCGGACATGGCCATCAAAATCAAAGAGGAAGTACAGAAACAGATTGACGCGGGTTTCCTCGCCACGTCAGAATATCCTCAATGGCTAGCCAATATAGTACCGGTTCCGAAAAAGGAAGGAAAGGTCAGAATGTGTGTGGATTACAGAGATCTAAACAAGGCTAGTCCAAAGGATGACTTTCCTTTACCACACATTGACATGCTGGTAGACAGTACAACAAAGTTCAAAATATTCTCCTTCATGGATGGATTCTTGGGCTATATCAGATAAAAATGGCGCCGAAAGACATGGAGAAAATTTTGTTCATCACCCCATGGGGTACCTTTTGTTACAAGGTAATGCCGTTCGGTTTGAAGAATGTTGGGGCAACCTATCAACGGGCCATGACTACTCTGTTTCATGACATGATACACAAAGAAATTGAGGTATATGTAGATGATATGATTGCCAAATCTAAGATAGAAGAGGAGCATGTGACCCACCTGTTAAAACTATTCGAGCGGCTGAGAAAGTACAAACTCCGCTTGAATCCCAATAAATGCACCTTCGGTGTCCGTTCAGGGAAACTCTTAGGGATCATCGTCAGCCAGAAAGGAATTGAGGTTGATCCTGACAAAGTCAAGGCCATTCAAGAAATTCCTTCTCCAAAGACTGAAAAACAAGTCAGGGGATTCCTGGGACGTTTGAACTACATTTCCAGATTCATATTCCTCATCATCGTGACATGTACGTCGATCTTCAAATTATTCAAAAAGAACCAGGACTGCGTTTGGACAGAAGTTTGTCAAACCGCCTTCGACAGTATTAAGAAATATCTATTGAATCCACCGATTCTATCACCTCCAGTGGAAGGAAGACCACTGATCATCTACTTAACAGTCTTGGAAGACTCAATGGGCTGTGTACTTGGCCAACAAGACGAAACAAAAAGGAAAGAGTCAGCCATCTACTATTTGAGCAAGAAGTTCACTGAGTGTGAAACTCGGTACATTATGCTTGAGAAAACTTGTTGCGCTCTGGCTTGGGTAGCCAAACGTCTTCGCCAGTATATGATTCGTCACACTACTTGGTTGATCTCAAAAATGGATCCAATCAAGTATGTCTTTGAAAAGCCTGCTCTCACGGGAAGGATTGCCCGTTGGCAGATGTTGTTATCAGAATACGACATTGAATACCACGCTCAGAAAGCTGTTAAGGGAAGTATTTTAGCCGATCATTTGGCTCATCAATCGATTGACGATCAAGAATTAGTAGGGTTTGATTTCCCAAACGAAGATGTCAGGTATTTGAAAATGAAAGATTGCGATGAACCGCTACCCAGTGAAGGGCCAAAACCAGGTTCCCGATGGGGACTAATCTTTGACAGAGTTGTTAATCATTATGGAAATGGAATTGGGGCAATCATCATAACACCTTAAGGTACCCACATTCCTTTCACTGCCAGACTGACATTCAAGTGTACAAACAACGAGGCCGAATACGAAGCTTGTATCATGGGTCTTGAAGAAGCGATCGACTTAAGGATTAAAAACTTGGATGTATATGACGACTCAGCCCTGGTTATCAATCAGATCAAATGAGATTGGAACATATACCAATCAGGACTGATTCCTTACAAAGATTATGCAAGAAGGTTGCTACCCTTCTTCAACAGAATCGAGTTTCATCATATCCCTCATGAAGAGAACCACATGGCCGATTCCTTAGCCAATCTCTCTTCCATGATTAGTGTAGGTCAATGGAACGACCTACCTTAGATTGACATAATGCGCCTTGAGAGGCCCGCTTACATCTTCGCAATTGAAGCAGTTATAGATGACAAACCTTCGTATCACGATATCAAATGCTTCCTTCAGAAACAAGAATACCCATCTGGGGCATTAAGGAAAGACAGAAAGACCCTCAGAAGATTGGCAGGCAGCTTCTTTCTGAGCTGTGATACACTTTATAAGAGAAACTTTAACATGGTCTTGCTCCGATGCGTAGATAGACCAGAAGCAAACATGCTGATAAAAGAAATTCACGAAGGATCCTTTGGCACTCATGCCAACGGACACACGAGGGCGAGAAAAATTCTGAGAGCAGGGTACTACTGGTTGACCATGGAATCCAACTGCTGCAAGTACATGAGGAAGTGTCACAAGTGTCAGATATACTCCGACAAAATCCATGTACCGCCAACGCATCTCAAAGTTCTCTCTTCCCCATGGCCTTTTTCCATATGGGGAATCGACATGATTGGTATGATTGAGCCCAAGGCTTCAAACGGACATCGGTTCATCCTAGTATTCATTGACTATTTCACCAAGTGGGTCGAAGCAGCGTCATACACCAATGTAACCCGACAAGTGGTGGTCCAATTTATCAAAAACAATATCATCTGCAGTTATGGTGTTCCGAGCCAGATCATTACTGATAATGGATCCAACTTGAACAATAAGATGATGAAGGATTTGTGCGCAGAATTCAAAATTGAACACCATAACTCATCTCCCTACCGACCCAAGATGAATGGAGCAGTAGAAGCGCCTAACAAGAACATCAAAAAGATCGTTCAAAAGATGGTTGTAACCTACAAAAACTAGCACGAGATGCTACCCTTTGCTCTTCACGGTTATCAAACATATGTCCGCGCTTCAACAGGGGCTACCCTTTTCTCTCTAGTATATGGCATGGAAGCAGTGCTCCCCATAGAAGTAGAGATCCCATCAATCCGGGTATTGATGGAAGCTAAGCTAATAGAGGTTGAATGGTGTCAAAATCGACACAACAAACTGAATCTGATCGAATAAAAGCGAATAACGGCTCTATGCCACGGTCAGTTGTATCAGGAAAGAATGAAGAAGGCATTTGACAAAATGTTTCGACCTTGCATCTTCAGAAAAGGAGACCTCGTGCTAAAAAAGATACAATCATTTCTCACTAATTCTCGGGGCAAATGTACTCGAATTATGACGGTCCTTATGTGGTCAAGAAAGCTTTCTTAGGCGGCGCCTTGAGACTTGCAACCATGGATGGAGAAGAATTTACCTACCCCACGAATGTTGATGTAGTCAAGAAATAATTCGCCTAAAAAAGAAAAGAAAAAAACGTCTCGGTGGATTGAAAACTCGAAAGCGCGGTGTCGCTCCCAGGATTTTCATCCAGGTACAAACGCGAGAGTGGCGAGGAAAAACAGAGTCGTCAGCCATGTAAATTTATCCCAAGAGAGGGAAAGGGAACACCGCATAAACCTGAGGAAGAGGGAAAGGAATGGTCATCGCAACCATAGCCTGGGTTCGGGAGTCGGTTACGCGAAGGGAAGGTGCTAGCACCCCACGCGTCCATCGTACTCGATGGGATCCACGCTTGTTGTTTATTCTAAGGGTGAGTTATACTATCATCTAGGGCTGTACTAAGACGGAGAGGGGAAAAAACTAAGACAGACTCGGTAGGACATCGATGCCCTAGGCCTACGTACCCCCTTTGTGCAATGGGGAATTCAGAGTCAACGTAGTTCGGACCAAGTTCTTTTTGGGTTTTTTATGAGCGACGTTAAGTTCGCGTCCGACAGTTAGGGTCGATGCCTGTTTACGACTTAGACGGTAAGTAACGTGCCCTTTTTGAAAATAGCCTTTAGTTTGACAATCCTGAAGGACCAAAAGGTTTGAAGTTGGTTTGCATTTTTTAGGACAAAAGTGGCTTAAGTTAGTTTATAAGTTGCATTGCACCAAAGTCTAGGGCACAGGGGCGAATACTTAACGCATCATCCCAAGACAGGACGCTCGCTAAGCACTCTAGAAAGATGAGAGGAAGCCCCTCATTTCTCATTCCCCACGCTTAAGGCTCGTGCGCAATACACTTTATTCTTATTAAGTATTTTCAAGAAGTTTAAGATGAGAAGAGAGAAGACACAAAGGAAACTCTAAAGGGAACTATGAGTCCTAATGTTATCATGCATGGGTAACCTATGGTTAGTGAGGTTTGATGACAACCTAATCCTAAAGAAAAAAGATGAGAGAAGGAAAGAGTGAGGGTGAACATGGATACTTATCCATACCCTCAAATAACTTACCTTAGTCCCTGCATAAAAGATTAGTACCAAACGGACATAAGTAATATCACGGCAAATGGAAACCAAACAATGGCATATAATAGTGATAACAATCCAAACATGAATTAAGAAGTCAAATAAATAACCCCAAGACAATGGCACAAGTGCCTTTTCAAACAGATAATCAGACAGGATCAAGGATACGCATACAAGAAAATCTCACACAAAGAGCCATTAAACAAATAGTAAAACAATTTCTAAAATCACCAAATTAAATATCAATATTGCCCAACCAGAGACAAACCAAATACCAAAAACTCCTGCAAAAAAATCAATATGTTAGTTACTTAAACAATTGGGCCAACCTCAGGTGAGAAGTAAGGCTCAATGTGCCAAAGGGAAGGACTAAAATGCAATATGCAATAATTTTAAAAATGAAAGAAAAATATTTTAATGCACTTCAGAATGTTATCTAATGAATGCAAAAAGAACGGATTGAAAATACTTTATGGATGCAGAGAAATAAAATAAACAAATTAGGTATGCATTATATGGATAATTCAAAAAGAAAATAAACTAAATAATTAATTTAGATGATAAAAAATAAAATAAAAATAAAAAATAAAATTTGGAAAATTTTATAAAATGATAGAAAGTATGCATGAATTTTCTTGGAATTTTTTAATGCAAGAATGTATTTTTTTTAAAATTAAAAATGAAATGTAATGAATTAAATAAAATAAAAAATGAAGAAAATGGCATGGGGGGTGCAAACAACAGCTGGATCACGTTAAAAAATAATAAGTGGGCTAAGGATGGGGTGCCAATAGCAGGGCCCAACCACTAAATCCATCAGAAAATAAAAATAAAACAAAAAAAGAACACATGTGGGCTCGGTCAACTGATCTGACTTACCATCACCATTGGATCAAATCTACGCGTGGCATTCAGTCAACACAAAACAATAGTAATAATGATTAATGGTCCAGATCACACGGCACATCACAATAATGGTACGCACACACACACGTGATTACCCAGCGTACCATAGAGCCCCCATGTGCACGGCATGTGACTTCATTAATTCGTTGGCACAATGCCAACCCCACGATTAAATCAGCGCTTCAGATTTAGTCAAATATTAAACAAGTAATTGAGATGTGAGGTTGGGATCATATGGTGCATGGTAATTAACATAGGTGGACGCACACATAATCAATTAAAATAAAAACAAAAAATAAAACACATGGCAATATGATGACCGTTGGATCGTGACCATGGACGGTCATGATTTCGTCTTCCACCTCCAGCTTCCTCCCTCGCCGGACCACCGCCAGTCGCCGGAGCCCTAGCTCCGGCCGCCACCCACAGCCACCTGCAACTCAAAACCTGAGATCACGCCTACTGGTCCTTGCTATTAGCTGCGAATGATGGTTGGTTTGTGTTCTAGAGATCCCAAGGATTCTGATGGTGAAAGAATTTTGTGAAAACTCTTTGTAGGTTAAGAGATATGAATGTGAGATGCTTTAGGGTTCAAGTTCTCCACTCCTCCAAATGTCGTGTGTAATCCCCCCTAGCCAGTGCATGAATGAGTTTAAATAGACTAGGGTTTTTCACTGATGATGGTTTGGGCTTGGGCAATTCCTTGTTTAGTGAGTTTTGGACAAATTTGGAATTTTACATTATGTGAGATACACCTCCTCCCATGCATGGGTATTCAAGTATTTCATAATGGATCACCCATATTTGAATTGCTAATTAGACCCGAGTTTGCTTTGGGCCTTGAGGCATTTTGGTTCATGAGTTTTTAATGACTTGGCAATTTTGAATAATGGAGAATAAGTGAAGAATACACCATGGATTCACTTGATTCAAAGGCCCAAAATGACCCTTATGAATTGTCCTTTGATGTTAAAAAGTACCTTGAAGCAATGGAATTAATTATAGGTCCATATGTCCCAAAATCCAAAAGTTGTGAAAATGAAACCCTAAAAACCACTTTGCCTTCTTTTGATCATAAGTTGAGTTTCACAAATGATATAGAGACCCACTAGTACTTGTTGGAAAGAGGAGAAAAAGGTCTTCAACTTTCATGTTGGAGAAAAATTCATTTGAAGCTTCTTTGATGATGAAAAGTCCAGTTGAATGTAGTGTATGAACTTGCCCAAAAAGGAAACTTTCAAATTATAGGTCATTTCCATATTTAGCAACTTTTGCACCAACTCCTGATTCTTGATAAATGGCATGAAAATTGACCCTTGAAGACCATATGAGGATGTGTGACCTTGAAAACCTTGGAGAGAACCTTAAAATTCCACAGTTGACTTCCTCTCTCACTGTTGACTTTCACCCAATTCACCTGATTCCCAATCCATTGGCCAGTTGAACTCCTCCTGAGCCAAACTGATGGACAATATTCCATTCCTAGATACTTAGGGACCCAAGGAATACCATAGAATCAAGTCTTGCCCAAAAAATTAGAAATAAACTGACTTTATAGCAAACCCTAGTTTTGGTACCCTCAGTCTAGGAGGAAATAACACAGTCTCCAAATCCAACTTCCTCTGAATATGATGTGTATCCTCTCCAACAGAGCTAAGGTATGCCATTTAGTGATGATAAAAACCCAAGGAGCTTGCCCATTGGATCAATAAACCCAAGAATCTCAAAACCCTAATTCCTGCACTGGTTAGGAGAGAGTGATCCACCTGAGCTCTCTTGGACAATACCAGGACTCTTGCTTGACCCTCTGAAGAACTGCCTCAGGCACCTTGACCCCATGCTAAGAACCAATGATATGCACACATGATAATGTAAAATGCAATGCAACATAAGCCAGTTAGTAATAAAGTAAGGAGGGCAAATTTTGGGGTGCAACAGCTGCCCCTATTCAATCAACTTGGTCCTGAGGGCATGATAGCAATGGCTTTCAGACAATCAGGATGCACGGAGATTGAATACCCAAGAACCCAAAAATTTGCAATCCTCCACTGGAGAATTAGCCATGAATGTTGTACTATCACAATACGGATGAGTGTCAGGTATGCTGGGTATAAAGTGAAACAAACTCTCCCAGGTTATGTCATCTCTGCTGATAAAGAGAAACTGACAAAGGAATCTCGAAGTATGCCATCCTTGCTGATAAAGGGAACTGAAGAAAGCAATCTCCAAAAGATTGTTATCTCTGCTGGTAAAGAGAAACTAGCAAAATAAATGCCATCCCTGCTGATAAAGGGACACTGACAAAAGAAAATTTTCAAAAGCTTGCTATCTCTGCTGATAAAGAGAAACTAGGAAAATAAATGCCATCCCTACTGATAAAGGGAAACCGACGAAAGAAAATCTTCAAAAGATTGTTATCTCTGCTGATAAAGAGAAACTAGCAAAATAAATGCCATCCCTGCTGATAAAGGGAAACTGGCAAAAGAAAATCTTCAAAAGATTGTTATCTCTGCTGATAAAGAGAAACTAGCAAAATAAATGCCATCCCTGCTGATAAAGGGAAACTGACAAAAGAAAATCTTCAAAAGATCGCTATCTCTGCTGATAAAGAGAAACTAGCAAAATAAATGCCATCCCTGCTGATAAAGGGACACTAACAAAAGAAAATCTTCAAAAGATTGCTATCTCTGCTGATAAAGAGAAAATAGCAAAATAAATGTCATCCCTGCTGATAAAGGGAAACTGACGAAAGAAAATCTTCAAAAGATTGCTATCTCTGCTGATAAAGAGAAACTAGCAAAATAAATGCCATCCCTGCTGATAAAGGGAAACTAGCAAAAGAAAATCTTCAAAAGATCGCTATCTCGCCTGATAAAGAGAAACTAGCAAAATAAATGCCATCCCTGCTGATAAAGGGAAACTGGCAAAAGAAAATCTTCAAAAGATTGATATCTCTGCTGATAAAGAGAAACTAGCAAAATAAATGCCATCCCTGCTGATAAACGGAAACTGACGAAAGAAAAACTTCAAAAGATTGCTATCTCTGCTGATAAAGAGAAACTAGCAAAATAAATGCCATCCCTGCTGATAAAGGGAAACTGACGAAAGAAAATCTTCAAAAGATTGCTATCTCTGCTGATAAAGAGAAACTAGCAAAATAAATGCCATCCCTGCTGATAAAGGGAAACTGACAAAAGAAAATCTTCAAAAGATCGCTATCTCTGCTGATAAAGAGAAACTAGCAAAATAAATGCCATCCCTGCTGATAAAGGGAAACTGGAAAAAGAAAATCTTCAAAAGATTGCTATCTCTGCTGATAAAGAGAAACTAGCAAAATAAATGCCATCCCTACTGATAAAGGGAAACTGACAAAAGAAAATCTTCAAAAGATCGCTATCTCTGCTGATAAAGAGAAACTAGCAAAATAAATGTCATCCCTACTGATAAAGGGAAACTGACGAAAGAAAATCTTCAAAAGATTGCTATCTCTGCTGATAAAGAGAAACTAGCAAAATAAATGCCATCCCTGCTGATAAAGGGAAACTGACAAAAGAAAATCTTCAAAAGATCGCTATCTCTGCTGATAAAGAGAAACTAGCAAAATAAATGCCATCCCTGCTGATAAAGGGAAACTGGAAAAAGAAAATCTTCAGAAGATTGCTATCTCTGCTGATAAAGAGAAACTAGCAAAATAAATGCCATCCCTACTGATAAAGGGAAACTGACAAAAGAAAATCTTCAAAAGATCGCTATCTCTGCTGATAAAGAGAAACTAGCAAAATAAATGCCATCCCTACTGATAAAGGGAAACTGACAAAAGAAAATCTTCAAAAGATCGCTATCTCTGCTGATAAAGAGAAACTAGCAAAATAAATGTCATCCCTACTGATAAAGGGAAACTGACGAAAGAAAATCTTCAAAAGATTGCTATCTCTGCTGATAAAGAGAAACTAGCAAAATAAATGCCATCCCTGCTGATAAAGGGAAACTGGCAAAAGAAAATCTTCAAAAGATTGCTATCTCTGCTGATAAAGAGAAACTAGCAAAATAAATACCATCCCTGCTGATAAAGGGAAATTGGCCAGCAAAATATGTCAAGCAAGAACTGACTACCGAGTGAGAACGGGATTTTACTAAAGAGAAGGGCCAAATAAAGGCAAACTCCCAACCGACTAAAAATCCATAGGCAAGATGACTCCGCTGGGGAAGGAGAAGTCTAGATAAAAGACTCTGCCGAGGAGCTCAAGTATGAGGAACGCAACCCTCCAAAATCTCCTGAGTTGTGCCATCTCTACTGAGAAAGAGAACTGGCAAGGAAAGTATCAAACCTGGCTTATGCTTCAAATGCAAATGTTTGAATTTTGCCGTAATGCTCCACACGAAGTGGCAATGCTACGCGTTTGAGGATGCAATGTAAATGCTTATGATATGCAAAAGGGCTCCTCCAGCAAAATAAATGCTGGAGAGAAAAGACCAATTCAGCTGGGGACGGCAAAAATAAATTGTCTTCTAAATCCGGGAACTCTGCTGAGAAAGATCATACTGATCGACTCTCCGGGTCAACAACTTCTGCTGGGGATGAAATCCTAAAAGAATATCCACACTACCGGGGATTACACCTGTCCTCTACTGAAGGTAACATCCAAAACCTGAGATTTCTCCTCTGCTGGGGGAGTTGAGAATGAGTGCCAATAACGGAACCGGAAGTTTGTTACTGAGGATTGCCAATAACAATTGGGCTTAGGACCTGCTGGGGGATGCCAGCCCATAATCATCCTGCTTGGGGAAAACAGTCCATAATACCATCCTGCTTGGGGATACTGTTGAACTTAGCCTGCTGATGGGGAGAATGACTTTACTTCCACCTTGCTGGGGATTAGAATATGACATCGTTGGTGAGAGCACACTTCCTGACTGGATGGGGGAGGTGAACACCCTGATTCTATGGGGAAATAACGTCTTGATCCGGAGAAAATATTTTCCAAGTCTCCTGCTGGGGAAGGTCTGCTCTGCTGAGGGAAGGTGCAGTCTCAATGCTGGGGAGAGCAAACTGCTGGGGAAGTACAATCCTGTTGTCCTTCTCTAAGGTCATAAGTGGCTCTTTGAAATTTTCACTTGCCCCAGACCACCGGGTCTAATGGAAGAAATCATCTCAAGAGGATTTTACAGAAGATCGGGCGTTCGCACTGCCCCAGGGTCTTCAAACCCTTGGAGAGATTTATCATATCTCGACATAACTGCCCCAGTCTTTGTAATCCATGAAGTACATCACCTGGAAAGGGATTGTAATGACTTAAAATACTCTGCCTTGGTATTTTGAACCTTGAGGAGGTGTTTTCAATTAACCGCTTTCAGGAGTGGACAATCTCCCACGCTCTAGAGATGGCCTGCCACAATATGAGCTTTGAAGTGACTTTGCCCCTGATCTTAGAATGAATGCCCCAGAATAACTGGATTTCGGAGAGATTTCTCGACGTGACTGCCCCAGATTGGCTACATCTTAACACGAATTACTGGGGAGAGCCCACTCTACACTGAGTCTCTTGGCAGTACGCCATTTGATATGATTGTCCTTCAGAATTTTCAAACAATCCAACTTGGCAGGATCAAGCTTCTTGACTGACTTTCACTGTGTAAACTGCATTGATGCTTAGGCACATATATGCAAACAGAAAATGTTTATTATGAAAATGACAATTCTAATGCAACACTCATGTTAACCTTGAAGTTTTTATTGAAAATGCGCCGCCAATCCTTGTGAACAAATCACTTGCTGGGATGCGACCTTGATTTTTGAATGGCAAAACAATGCGCACATGCAATACCAACAAACCTTATTAGCACAACTCGTAGGAGTCAGGAACACTATCCTGTTGAAGTACACCTTTAGAATAAACCCTGTTTCAATTAGGACTTTTAAGGGTTGTAACGTGGCCTGGTTCACGGTTTCAGAAAAAAGGATTTATGGCTCAAAATTTATCGGCGCCCACCCACTCTTCGTGATGTTCTCCAGCCCTATGTTCAGTTAATCTGACACAAACGCTCACCTCTCAAAAGGTTTACGATCTTTTAAGGGACCCAAGCCACTAATGGTTTGGCACCTAAGGGGGTTTTGGAATAACAGTCACCCCTTTTTATCTTTTGTGTCTGTAATCACACGAATTTGTTCTTATCGAGGATTTTCTTTTGTAACGCCTTTCGCTTTTTCTTTCTTTTTCTTTTTGATCCCTAATTTTTGCCTGGACTGACTCTTTTGAGTTTTTTCGATTTTGAAGTCCAGCGGAATGCCCTAAGTCGCTTGTTTTCAAGTTTCGACTTAGCGGGCTTTTCCTTTTTTATTCCCCTTTTTCGAACAAAACGTGTGACACTGGTTGTCTTACTTGCTTGAAAGGGTCGTGACTGCCTCACTCCTTCATTGTTGAAGGATAACCATTATGGTTTCTCATCTCTTGACCTCTTGATGGTGGGACAGAAGGTAAAGGATCCTCAGATGCACACTCTCCTTGAAATTTGAACGCTCGGTCAAACTAACTGACGTCTACCCTGCCCCTGGGTTAAGTATGAGGTTTTTTTCGTACGAAAGAAACTCCTACTTCAAGGCTCAAAGGGGTTAACGAGGGTCTATCTCCCTTATATCTCCAGTGTTTAAGGGTTTGAAATAATGCCTGTACATCCTCAATAGGGTTCTATCCTTGAACATACGACCAGAGATTTTGCATTTTCGTCTCATCATCCTCTCTCAAGAGTTCTAAACAAGAAAATTGGTATTGCAGTGCACATAAACATTTAAGAGTGAACACGAATGGATTACTTCAAGAAATACACACTCATTGTATTAATATCATCATTAAAAAACAAACAAGTCTTACATGCATACGATGCTTTAACAAGAAATGAAAAACTACAAATGAAAATGCAGTAAAGAAACTGAAGATTGCCATTGCTGAGGAAGCTTAATTCTTGTCTGGACGTACTTGCAGACTGAGACGACCCTTGAAATCTTCAAGCAGATGAGAGGTCTACATGCACAACCAAGTCTCCTTCTGGAAATGATATGTACCTTTTGTCAATCAATTGTTGCACTTTGGCTTGGAAGGCTTTGCAATCTTCGGTTGTGTACCCCATAGTCCCTCCATGATATCCACATTGCACATGGGGATTGTACCCTGGAGGGTATGGTTCTGGAACAGGCTTCAAAGTCTTAGGCTCCACCAATGAGTTTCGAACCAGGTGTGGCAAGAGTTGACTGTACGACATGGGAACTGGATGAAGAGAAGCATTCCTTCTTTCCAAGTTGTTGCACGGCCTATGCTGATTCTGACGCTGATACTTCTGTTGTTGATGCTGATTCGAGCGCATAATCCTTTCAGGCACTTTTCTCTTCAGACTTCGTCGAGGCGTAGGCAACATTTGCGAATGTGGGGATTCTAAGGCCAAAGACTGCAAGAAATGCCCCTGACTTGATGTAGCTTTGGGAGAGGCAACAGGGATATCCACTTATTTTTCAACAGCTAGAGTAGAACCACCATGTATGCTTACGCCGCTCGGCGTGAACTCAATTGCCTTCGAATCTATCAGATCCTGGACAGCATGCTGAAATGCCCTACAATCTTCCACATTATGCCCCGACGCGCCAGAGTGAAAATCACAGTGGGCTCTTGTATCATAACCATGTGGGGGAGTACCAGAGGGAGGAGCCAAAGTCCTTTTCCGTACCAATTGCAACTGAAGGAGATACTGCAACAGTTGAGAATATGGCATAGGGAGCGGGTGAAAAACTCTTTCGGACTTCTTCTGTCCCTATGTACACTTTTTGCCCCTGGGCTTCTCTTGGGAGCCAAGACCTAGATGCTGTTGGGAAAGTTCTGGAACTTCCGCTTGAGGTAATCCATGATTTAAATTAGATTCCAAAGAGATGGGAGGAGCAAGGACCTCTATTGTGGAAGCGAGCACATGACTGTTTTCCTTCTTTAGCACTATTTTCAAGATTTCCATGACCAAACCCATCTGAGTCTTCATCTGACTGACCTCCTCCCTCAGCATCTTTTGGTCTTGCATGAGAGTTTGCATATTCCCCATAAGCTGCCCCATCTGGCCTCGCATTTCCCTCAACTCAGCTTGAACTTGCTCCATGATCAACTCTCGAACGGCCTGAGATGTTGGAACAAGATAAGAATACCTGAGATAAACACCTGTTATGCAAAATGATTATGCAAAATGATTATGAGTATGCAAATGCAAATGGACATGTTTGAAAATTCGCAGGGCGATCCACCCCTTGATTCCAATTTAACAACAAGACATAATGGAACTTCTGCTCATATATTAAGAAAACCAGAGAAAAGCCAAATGTCATAACTCCAAGATAACAAGTCTGAACACAAAACATAGGTCCCAACCAACAGGCCTGGTGGTGATCCCAATACAAGAAAGAAAAACAGAAAACTATGGCATGTCATCAAAGTTCACAAGTGTCAATCCCCCCATCCATTATGCTTTCTGCACCAGTCTTGAATTTCCTTGAACAGCTTTCTCGTGTCGGGATGCTTCGGCCTCTGAATCAGCTCTTGAATGAGAAGGTATCTCCTGTGTATGATCCCATCCAAGTATCGGCAATGTAACTCCCAAGCGTCTTCTCCAGAAGCACCATCCATGCTAGGTCCCTCATGTCTAGATCTTTTCACTTCAGCTTGGACCTTCAGTTCCTCTATGGAGGCTATGGCTTCATTAAGTCGACCCTCGACTGCTTGTCTCTTGAATACCCCCTGACAGTATCTCAGCGTCTTTCTTCTTGAGCTTCAACTTCAACTCATCAATCTTAGCTAGATAACCGTCTTCCTTTCTCTTATTCTCAGCCATGGCAGTTTCTTGGTGATCATTGAACCTGTGAATCTTCAACAGAGCTTTGTCTAGTTCCTCCTTCTTGGACTCGAGGACCTTACTGATACCATCCAAAGCTTCTTTCATCCTTTATCTGGATGTGACCATGTCAGCTAGTTCTCTTTCTACGTTAGCAAGGAGTTCTGTCTTCAACTTGGCGGCATGAACAGCTTCACCCCGCTCATGCTTCCACTAATAAATCTCTCTTTTTAGCTCATTATTTTCTTCCCGCAGCCTTTCCTTTTCAGCCCATAATTTGTTATACTTCTCCAACTCAACTGTGGTAGGAGGCTCGATCATCAAAGGGTACAAAGGTGGTTCCACCGGGAAGGGAAGAAGCTCCTCTTCTGCTCTTTTCTTAATCCACTCTTTATAGGAAGGGAATGCTTGGTTATTACATTTCCCGAATGAAATTTTTCCCTTTTTGGTCACCTGCTTCCAAGCATTCACAATCCTCCTTATCACTTCTTGATCCCCAGTACCATTGAAGAATAAGGACTCTCTGACGTCTCGCTCTTCAGGTGGACTTTTCAAAGGATAACCAAACTGCCTGATAACTAGGGAAGGATTGTAGTTAATTCCACCTTTCCTCCCTATCAAGGGTACATTAGGGAATTCTCCGCACTTGCAAATAATCTCCATTCCTAGCAAGTCACGATTGAACCACACAATGTTGTCAGCGGTCAAGCCCATTACCCTCTTTGACCACTTCAGAGAATCTTTCGTATCAACGAAAGTGCCAGATTCGGGGAGATAACTCAGAAACCAAGTAGCTAAGAGCGGTGCACAGTAACTCACAGTCTTTCCACGCCTATTCTCATTCTTGTAGTGAACTGAGTGATACACATCACCTAGCAAGGTAGGTATAGGATTCTTTGAGATGAAGATTCTGACAGCATGCATATCCACCAGATCAGGAACATTGGGAAACAGAACAATCCCATAGATGCACATAGCCAGAATAGCTTGGAAAGCAGTCCAATTCTTCTCTTTGACATATATGCAAGCTTGATCAAACAAGAACTTCAATAAGAAACCCTTAACTCCTTGTTTTTCTTCAATATTACTGTTCAGAATGGGTTCACTAATATGAAGAGCAACACCCATTTCTTTTACCCCGGGGTGTTCTTCAGAAAAGAAAACTATATCATGCCTGATGGGGATTCCCAAAATAAATGAGAACTCCTCCAACGTTGGGGCCAAGATGTAATCTGGGAAAGTGAAGCAACGCAAAGACGGATCGTAAAACTGAAGAAGTCTGTGAATGGCATCCTTCTCATACTTGGAGATATTGTAGACAAATTTCAGAAGTCTCCCATACCTTCCACTGAACTCTGTACGAACTCTGGAACCAGCCATATTAATCAGCTAATGGATCAATGTCAAGGTTGGATCTGGGAACGAATAGGCAATAGTCTTCTTTCTCTGGACATCCATGCCAAGGTAACCTCAGAGAACCGGAATCAAGAGTAAGATGCAAGCCCTGAAAAATGTCAAACATGTCAGAATGCAAGAAAATGATATGCTCGTGCAAACATGGGGTCAAGGCAACACTGCTAGATGTGCTGTACTGTTAACTGAACGAGAACCACAACCCAGAAAACCAGAATTCTGAACCACTGAGATAACCAGGAACCCAGATAATCAGACATTGATGAGAAATCCAGAAAAGCAGGGTAGGTTGAAGGTTTCGGTTACCTGCAAACCTGCAAACACCCATCCCCTCTCACGTGTGGGTACTAGGATGTTTAGTATCCCGGGCTCTCAGGTCGAGAAATGATGATACGTTCACCATTTCTGGTTTGGCATCATCATCAATCGAGGAGGCCTCAACCGATTCTCCAAAGCGGAAGGTCCTCAGCTTTGGCACTGAGGTCGAGAAACAATAGTACATTCATCCCTCGGGGTACATTACTATCGTCAATCGAGGAGTGCCTCCACTGATTCTCTTCAAAAGATAGGGGCCATCCTATGCGAGTTCCAAAGCGGGCCCTCGGGTGCGAATGGGTTTGCCACAGGATGTGGTCTGCCACTGTCACCACTAAAGAGGGATGTTTCCACTAAGGTCCTCAATGATCGGTCACCAGAGTCGACAGCTCTCTAGATCGACATCCCAACATGCGCAAGACAAACACGTTAGAATGCGTCCCAAGACAGCCTCGTCTGGTTGTGAATTTCGTGAACACACAAACGTACCAAGCGGGCACGTAGGTCCCACTACTTTCCACTCTAGTCCTAGGGTATACTCAAGCCTGGGTATTGGGCTTATCTCTCGGACCCACCCAACCTGCAAAATAAAGACAGCCAACACAACATAGCAGCATGACAGTAATAAAAATGAAATGCAATGCAGAAAATACGGTAAAAATACGACAAATAAAGCAAAACAAACACAAAACACCCAAAAAGAACAAAGACAAGCAAGCGCTAGGATTGACTCGCTTAGGGATGGACCAACATAGGTCAACCGGAGTCCCCAGCAGAGTCGCCAGCTGTCGCTCCCAGGATTTTCATCCAGGTACAAACGCGAGAGTGGCGCGGAAAAACAGAGTCGCCAGCCATGTAAATTTATCCCAAGAGAGGGAAAGGGAACACCGCATAAACTTGAGGAAGAGGGAAAGGAATGGTCATCGCAACCATAGCCTGGGTTCGGGAGTCGGTTACGCGAAGGGAAGGTGCTAGCACCCCACGCGTCCATCGTACTCAATGGGATCCACGCTTGTTGTCTATTCTAAGGGTGAGTTATACTATCATCTAGGGATGTACTAAGACGGAGAGGGGAAAAAACTAAGACAGACTCGGTAGGACATCGACGCCCTAGGCCTACGTACCCCCTTTGTGCAATGGGGAATTCAGAGTCAACGTAGTTCGGACCAAGTTCTTTTTGTGTTTTTTATGAGCGACGTTAAGTCCGCGTCCGACAGTTAGGGTCGATGCCTGTTTGTGACTTAGACGGAAAGTAACATGCCCTTTTTGAAAATAGCCTTTAGTTTGACAATCCCAAAGGACAAAAAGGTTTGAAGTTGGTTTGCATTTTTTAGGACAGGAGTGGCTTAAGTTAGTTTATAAGTTGCATTGCACCAAAGTCTAAGGCACAGGGGCGAATAATTAACGCATCATCCCAAGACAGGACGCTCGCTAAGCACTCTAGAAAGATGAGAGGAAGCCCCTCATTTCTCATTCCCCACGCTTAAGGCTCGTGCGCAATACACTTTATTCTTATTAAGTGTTTTCAAGAAGTTTAAGATGAGAAGAGAGAAGACACAAAGGAAACTCTAAAGGGAACTATGAGTCCTAATGTTATCATGCATGGGTGACCTACGGTTAGTGAGGTTTGACGACAACCTAATCCTAAAGAAAACATATGAGAGAAGGAAAGAGTGAGGGTGAACATGGATACTTATCCATACCCTCAAATAACTTACCTTAGTCCCTGCATAAAAGATTAGTACCAAACGGACATAAGTAATATCACGGCAAATGGAAACCAAACAATGGCATATAATAGTGATAACGATCCAAACATGAATTAAGAAGTCAAATAAATAACCCCAAGACAATGGCACAAGTGCCTTTTCAAACAGATAATCAGACAGGATCAAGGATACGCATACAAGAAAATCTCACACAAAGAGCCATTAAACAAATAGTAAAGCAATTTCTAAAATCACCAAATTAAATATCAATATTGCCCAACCAGAGACAAACCAAATACCAAAAACTCCTGCAAAAAATCAATATGTTAGTCACTTAAACAATTGGGCCAAGCTCAGATGAGAAGTAGGGTTCAATGTGGCAAAGGGAATGACTAAAATGCAATATGCGATAATTTTAAAAATGAAAGAAAAATATTTTAATGCACTTCAGAATGTTATCTAATGAATACAAAAAGAACGGATTGAAAATATTTTATGGATGCAGAGAAATAAAATAAACAAATTAGGTATGCATTATATGGATAATTCAAAAAGAAAATAAACTAAATAATTAATTTTGATGATAAAAAATAAAATTTGGAAAATTTTATAAAATGATAGAAAGTATGCATGTATTTTCTTGGAATTTTTTAATGCAAGAATGTATTTTTTAAAAATTAAAAATGAAATGTAATGAATTAAATAAAATAAAAAATGAAGAAAATGGCATGGGGGGTGCAGACAACAGCTGGATCACGTTAAAAAATAATAAGTGGGCTAAGGAGGGGGTGCCAATAGCTGGGCCCAACCACTAAATCCATCAGAAAATAAAAATAAAACAAAAAAAGAACACATGTGGGCTCGGTCAACTGATATGACTTACCATCACCTTTGGATCAAATCTACGCGTGGCATTCAGTCAACACAAAACAATAGTAATAATGATTAATGGTCCAGATCACACGGCACATCACAATAATGGTACGCACACACACACACACGTGATTACCCAGCGTACCATAGAGCCCCCATGTGCACGGCATGTGACTTCATTAATTCGTTTGCACGATGCCAACCCCACGATTAAATCAGCGCTTCAGATTTAGTCAAATATTAAACAAGTAATTGAGATGTGAGGCTGGGATCATATGGTGCATGGTAATTAACATAGGTGGACGCACACATAATTAATTAAAATAAAAACAAAAAATAAAACACATGGCAATATGATGACCGTTGGATCGTGACCATGGACGGTCATGATTTTGTCTTCCACCTCCAGCCTCCTCCCTCGCCGGACCACCGCCAGTCGTCGGAGCCCTAGCTCCGGCCGCCACCCACAGCCACCTGCAATTCAAAACCTGAGATCACGCCTACTGGATCCTTGCTATTAGCTGCGAATGATGGTTGGTTTGTGTTCTAGAGATCCCAAGGATTCTGATGGTGAAAGAATTTTGTGAAAACTCCTTGTAGGTTGAGAGATATGAATGTGAGATGCTTTAAGGTTCAAGTTCTCCACTCCTCCAAATGTCACGTGTAATCCCCCCTAGCCAGTGCATGAATGAGTTTAAATAGACTAGGGTTTTTCACTGATGATGGTTTGGGCTTGGGCAATTCCTTGTTTAGTGAGTTTTGGACAAATTTGGAATTTTGCATTATGTGAGATACACCTCCTCCCATGCATGGGTATTCAAGTATTTCATAATGGATCACCCATATTTGAATTGCTAATTACACCCGAGTTTGATTTGGGCCTTGAGGCATTTTGGTTCATGAGTTTTTAATGACTTGGCAATTTTGAATAATGGAGAATAAGTGAAGAATACACCATGGATTCACTTGATTCAAAGGCCCAAAATGACCCTTATGAATTGTCCTTTGATGTTAAAAAGTACCTTGAAGCAATGGAATTAATTATAGGTCCATATGTCCCAAAATCCAAAAGTTATGAAAATGAAACCCTAAAAACCACTTTGCCTTCTTTTGATCATAAGTTGAGTTTCACAAATGATATGGAGACCCACTAGTACTTGTTGGAAAGAGGAGAAAAATATATTCAACTTTAGTGTTGGAGAAAAATTCATTTGAAGCTTCTTTGATGATGAAAAGTCTAGTTGAATGTAGTGTAAGAACTTGCCCAAAAAGGAAACTTTCAAATTATAGGTCATTTCCATATTTAGCAACTTTTGCACCAACTCCTGATTCTTGATAAATGGCATGAAAATTGACCCTTTAAGACCATATGAGGATGTGTGATCTTGAAAACCTTGGAGAGAACCTCAAAATTCCACAGTTGACTTCCTCTCTCACTGTTGACTTTCACCCAATTCACCTGATTCCCAATCCATTGGCCAGTTGAACTCCTCCTGAGCCAAACTGATGGACAATCTTCCATTCCTAGATACTTAGGGACCCAAGGAATACCATAGAATCAAGTCTTGCCCAAAAAATTAGAAATAAACTGACTTTATAGCAAACCCTAGTTTTGGTACCCTCAGTCTAGGAGGAAATATCACAGTCTCCAAATCCAACTTCCTCTGAATATGATGTGTATCCTCTCCAACAGAGCTAAGGTATGCCATTTAGTGATGATAAAAACCCAAGGAGCTTGCCCATTGGAGCAATAAACCCAAGAATCTCAAAACCCTAATTCCTGCACTGGTTAGGAGAGAGTGATCCACCTGAGCTCTCTTGGACAATACCAGGACTCTTACTTGACCCTGTGAAGAACTGCCTCAGGCACCTTGACCCCATGCTAAGAACCAATGATATGCACACATGATAATGTAAAATGCAATGCAACATAAGCCAGTTAGTAATAAAGTAAGGAGGGCAAATTTTGGGTTGCAACAGGCGGTCTAGGCAAAAATTAGAGACAAAAGCAAAAATCATCCCGGTGGATTGGAAATCTCAAAGTACAATCCAGGCAATAGTTAGGGATAATGGCAAGTAACTACATCCAACAGGGGAAAACCCTCCGCAGTAGTCATGTCGTTCATCAGAAAACTCCAGTCAGGGTCATCTTCGACGGAAGCTTAGGATGTCCAGAATTCAAAGTTGGTAGAAGGATAGTGGTCGTTATGTTCCAATGTAGCCATATTCCCTTAAAATTACCATTTTCTAACTTTGTAACTACTCTGTGGAATCACGCGTTTGGCTGATTTCCATCCTATCAATAAAATTTGAGCCCTTGTGCTTTTGTTTGTAATTCTCATTTGTTTTAGCTTTACAGAATGACGTTTTTAACATGATTAACGATTCTTGAAACGAAACAAAAATGAATTTACATGTTAAAATTTTTTTCTGCTTTAAAATAAAGATGGCAATTTCTTTTGACAGTTAAACATCGAAAGAACATCGATTGCTTATCCCGGAGTATTCGAGCTTCAAACTGCATAATCAAAGTACTCCTTCTAAGCCAGTGCGCCTGAATGAAGGATTAGCTGTGTTGGATGCGAATATTCCGTCTGACACCCCCGACAGAGTCCTTACCTCCTAAGCCCGACCAATGGTTTGTTCCCTGCAGGGACTATTTCTCCTAAGCAAGGCAGAATTGCTATTGTGAACCAGTGATATTTTTCATCTCCCATTGTGGCTGAGTATCCAGTCGTGTTCATCTACTAGTTTGTATGTCGTGTCAGTTTTGTCAGCATAAACATACATACATCATGCATTATTAATTTACATTCACATTCATATTGCATCACTATCACTCTGATCCGTCTTATCCCCTAGTGATAGAAGTCCTCTCAATCGAGTTGTCAGTCCTTTCCTCGTCAGGAAGTGAACCATCTAAACAATCTCGCCTCAAGTTTATTTCTGGATACAAGTTGGTCCCTTGACCACTTTGATAACTTGAACCTCTGAAAAATAAGAAGACCTTCGACGAACATCACTCTTCACCATTGAAGATGATATCTTCTCTTTCCCGGATTAAGGAAAATCCCCAGAGAAAGCCTCTTAATTAGAGATTCGGCAATACAGCAGTTTTTCTCCGACAAATCCGCTGACGAAAAGGTCATCAGCACCTTAAAATTGGATCACATCATATGGCATTTCTCATAGAAGATCCCAAGAAAATTATGATGTAATACCCCAAGCGGAAACAACCTCTCAAGAGACTCGTTTTCCCCATTAGTGTCGACAAATGGCGTCTCCAAATGGCGTCTCAAGAGACTCGTTTTCCCCTCTACAACTCAGACGACTGGGTTCTCCAGCAACTCTGACATCAAAATTTTTTCCATCAAATGGCATCTCCCCAGGAACATTCGGAGAGAAGTTTGAGGAAAACCGCTACGAATAGCGTCCCTTCTCAAGAAAGTTTATTGACAAAATAAACTTAGACCAGTTCCTTAGTAGGAGACCAGGATCGAGGGGAAGTTTATATCAGAAACTAAGACCAGATCCTTGGTAGGAAACCAGGATCGAGGGGAAGTTTATTTCAGAAACTGAGACCAGTTCCGTGGCTAAAAACCAGGATCAAGGGGAAGTTTTTACCTTTTCTAAGCATCATTGCTTAGCCAAAGAAGATGGATAAGTAAGCTGCCATTCATAACCACCATCAAAATTTTGGGTATTCTGATATTTAATCCTCTTGCACCCCGGATGCCCGAATACCTTCGCTATTCACACCTTCGGGTCCAAGAAGATTAAATAGGGGCATCTGTCATACCCCAAATTTTGACCACTAAGATTTCCCATCATTGTGCAAATCCTCATCACAATATGGATGAACCTTCATGCCTCATCAGTCTCCCCAAAGATGGGTGAGCACCCACTACATCAATAATCAGGGTTTCAAGCCCTCTCTGAGCTTTAGACAAAAGATCAATCAAGGAATGACATGATCTTTAACTTGTCTAACCTCTCAAACATCCACAATGGATCAAGAGGACTCCCACATCAAGTATTAAGCACAAGGCTGCAACATTCCAAGTGGATTAAGCCTCAAGATCGCCAGTGTCACCAAATTAGGGTTTTGGTCGACCAGGGCCTCCAGATGGAAATTTTCCTCTATGCATGAGCCAATGCTTCAAAGCATAACATAATATACTCCATGGGACCTCATGAACCCAATCATCAAGTCAATTTAACCTCAGGGGATGCATTCGCCAAAAATCAGAAATTAGGGTTTCTTGACCTAATTCACCCTTAAGTTGATTTTTGGGACATACCACGAGCCAAAACCTCAAGAGAGGATTTGATGGTCTCTAACACACCACATTGATCCATTTGCAAAAATGGATTGATCCAAGAAGCTTGATTCCCAAGTTTCAAGTTCATCAGAACAACAGTTAGGGTTTTGCGGAAAAAGTCAACTGCGCCTTTGACTTTTGACCAGGACATGCTCCCAAACCCTAGGACATGATTCAATACACCCTATAAGACCTATGAAATCAATCCATCAAGTTTGATTTAGGTCAAGGACTTGATTTCATAGAGGATCGCACAGTTTGGAATTCATCTGATAAAAAGTCAACTGTGCCCAAAAGTCAAAGTTTGACTTTTTATTTTTTGATCAATTATGAAATTTTTCTAAGTTATGGAACAAAGTGGCTAGGGTACCAACTTCCAAGGATCATAACTTGAGATCCAAGCAACCAGTTGGGCTGATCCAAAGATGGATTTGTAGCTCTCATGGCATACTTTAAAAGTGTCAACTACACCTCATTCCAATTCTCCATGGATTTTAAGTTATGGAATGACCAAAATGACAAAAAGTGAAAATGTCACTTTTTTCCAACACTTAGTGAAATTTTCACTAAGTCAGAATTTGTCTTGCTTTTTTTCCAAAAGTAGAGACATTTTTCACTTGGATCCAAAAGGTATCAAGACAAACTATGATCACACATGTTTTGTATCATATGAGAGCTTTCCAAAATGGCCAAGAACTCCATCAAATTCCATTTTAGCTAAGAGTTATGATAGTGGCAAAATGCCTTGTTGCAACTGTCATAACTAGGCAGATATGTGCATTTTGCTCGATTTGAGCAATTTGTGCAAATGACAAACAAGTTTATCCATCTGGACACCTCAGGGAGAGACCAAGGAGGGACAAGCACTGATCCATAAGCCTCCCAAGTCTTTGGAACCAAAAGTAGCATGCCAAACCTAGAAATGCCTAAAGAGGGGACAAGACTCCAATTTTGTTTAGGAGCATTCAATGGATGCACCTAGGTGGCATGAACTGAACCATTTCCAACTAAATGAGTCAAGGATAAGATCTGAACTAGGGAACCACAGCTCTGTGCTCTAACCTCTAGTCAATGGCTAGAGGAGACTTGGATTCCCATTGATCAACATTGGCCAAACCTCTGCCGCAGTTGCCATTCACTATTGCAGCCAAAACAAACTTGCTCTACTATAAATAGAGCTCATTTGTGATCAGTTTGAGTACACCAAAGCCATCAAATAGATGCTTTCCTCAAAATCTCCTTCTCACTTCCAATTTTGCCTTCTAAGGCAAGTCACTATCGGGTCTTGAGTTTGAGAGCTATTCCAACCAAACCAATCACACACACACACCTCATAAACATCATATGGAAGTGATCCAAACACTCACATAACATCTGTAACACCAAAATCACTTGCCAACTGCTCAAGTTCTTGACAGAGGTGCAGTTGAGGTATCATCTTCAGTTCCAGCTTGTTTCAAACCATTCCAAGCATTCAGACACATCACTTGGCACCTAAGGAAGCTGTGCAAATCATTGGAACCAGCTTGCAACACCTCTAACACAAAACACGATCACCAGCTGCAAGAGGTAAGCCTGAGCTCTTCTAACTCTATGATCCATGCATATTTTGCTGTACGATAATTTTTCCATATGTTCATAATCATGCATAGAGTGTTTACCCTCAATCAATTGCTTTGTTTGAATCGTGTATGGAATTTCTGAGCCTTCATGCAAATTTTAGGCTTCTTAAGGTTTCTCTTTGATTTCTTATTCCACACTTAAAATAAATGAAATTAAAGACCATAGACATGATCGTGAGGTGAAAACGAGCAGATTGATAGGTGGATTGTGTGATTTCATCAAGTATTCAAGGAGATTGGATAGAAAACACAAATCTGGGAAAAACTCCCTTCGCGCGTGTTCTTGGACCATATTCTTGGCGCCATTTTTGAATATTTGAATATTTGAATTTTGTGATTTTATTTAATTGATTCAAAAATTAATTTCTCTCTGAGTTTTAATGATTTTGAGTTGATTCTTTTTTTAATAATTCAAAAAAATGTTAAAATATTTTATTTTACCAAAAAATCCCAAAAATATTATTTATTTCATATATTTGATATTTTTGCAAAGAATTAATGTTTTATTTGTTTTTTGACATATAAAATGTTTTTTCCTTCTTGATTTTCCAAATTTAATTGGTTTCCAATCATTTTGTGGACTAAAACATGAATTTTGAAACATTAATCCAAGATCACAATTTTTTTTTCACACATGTTTAACAATTTTGATCATTTTAATTGAATATTTATTCAATTAAAATATATCTTTGAAAACAAAGTAGGGTTTTGATTAATTCAACCCTCATCAAACTTTTTAATACTCTTTGGGCCTCTAATAGAGTGTAAGACCCAACCCTCCTTTGAAAACCAAAACATTTTTGGGCCTCAGTCATTGTATAAGACCCACTGCGTTTTCAAAAATCTCGGCGCGATCGCCAGTTCAAAAATCAAATCACCCTGGGCCTCTAATAGAGTGTAAGACCCAATCCCTTTTTAACCAAAACCTTTTTGGGCCTCAGATATTGTATAAGTCCCTCTGCGTTAAAAGAAAAATATCGGCGCGATCGCCAGTTTAAAACTTGGGCCTACCCTCGTGTTATAAGCCCCATTTCTTTTCTTTAAATTTCTTTGGGTCTCTAATAGAGTGTAAGACCCAACCCTTTTTGAAACCAAAATGATTTGGGCCTCAGTCATTGTATAAGACCCACTGTGCTTTCAAAAACCTCGGCACGATCACTGTTTTCAAACAAATTATCTGGGCCTCTCATTGAGCTGTAAGCCCCATCACTTGTACAAAAATAATCTTTGGGCCTCTAATAGAGTGTAAGACCCATCCCCTTGTACATAAAAACTTTTTGGGCCTCACATATTGTATAAGTCCCTCAGTACAGTTTTCAAAACAACTTTGCGATCATCGTTAAAACATGTGCCTCTCCTTGAGCTATAAGCCCCAATAACTTTTCAAAGCACTTTCTCCTTTGATTTTGAATATAATACTGTTATCAAAGTTTTCTTTGTTGAACAACTAACAAAACAGCATGGAAGCTCTACAACGGGTAAGTGTTTATCCGCTTTCATTTTTCGCTTTCATATGTATATAACTGTATTGTGGGGCTGTTTCACTGTAAGTCTTCTTTCACATCCTTTTATATACTTGTCAAATATCCACTTTGTAATACTAGTATTGTTATTTAGAGTTTTCCCCGGCAACTACGTCTAGCACTAGGTAAAGCCTTGTTGGTCACTCTTAAATACAAGCAAAACTAGATCCCCCATAGGATTCCACACACAGTCTTCCCTTCTCTTGGGGTTAAATAATATGGAACAAAGAGAAAGGCAGTATTCTCGGTGAACCTTTTCTCAGACTGTCACCCTTAGAAATTGTCAAAGAAACTCTAACTCCCCAGAGATGATCTTTTCTCCGTGAATGGCATCTCTTGAGTTTCTTCCAAATTCTCAAACTTTCCTGGAATGATCTCTTCTCTGTGAATTGCATTTCTTGAACTTCTCTTAGTTTGGGGACCCACAGGCTTCTTAAAAGTATCCCCGCATCCTCTTGGGCATTATACAAGGACCCTTCGGCTTCTTAAAAGTTCTCATGCCTTCTCTTGGGCTTAATACAAGGACCTTGACGACCTCTTAAAGGTATAAGACATAACTTAGTCATCCTTTACTACAGCAGTCTTTCCAGTGGCAAAACTCTGGTCATTTTTAGGGTTGATACTCATCCCTTAATGCCCGTGCCTCCTCTTGGGAATTGTACAATAGATAAAACTCTAGACTTGGATAGTCTAAACCCCTTGAGTCTCAAAGACATTCTCAAGTTCCTGTCAAACATAGGAAAAAACACTTATCACTCAGAAACCCGACCTCTCTCATGAGGGATCTCCCGCTTGGTCCTGCCTATGGATCTAATCCTCAGCAGTAAGATAGCCTCCTCTTGGGCTTTGTACAAATGACTCTCCCCAGCGGAGCTAACCTTTTTAGACTCTCTTGTTGAGTCAAACCCTTTTTTAGCCTCCGTCTTAGGCTTCGTATAAGACAGATAAAAGTACTCTCTTGTTGAGTCAAGCCTTTTAGCCTCCGTCTTGGGCTTCATACAATACACCTATAAAAACCCACTCTCTTGTTGAGTATAAAAGACTCTCTTGTTGAGTCAATCTCTCTTTAGCCTCCATATTGGGCTTCGTACAAGACACGTAAAAAACACTCTCTTGTTGAGTATAAAAGACTCTTGTTGAGGCAACCCCCTTTTAGCCTTTATCTCGGGCTTCGTACGAGACATCAAAACACTCTCTTGTTGAGTATAAAGGACTCTCTTGTTAAGTCAGTCACCTATCAAACAGACTCTCTTGTTGAGTCAACCTTTTAGCCTCCGCCCTGGGCTTTATACAGGACAAATAAAAGTACTCTCTTGTTGAGTCAAACCCTTTAGCCTCCGTCTTGGGCTTCGTACAAGATACATAAAAAGCACTCTCTTGTTGAGTCAGTCACTTGTTAGTACTCTCTTGTTGAGTCAACCCTTTTTGCCTCTATCTCGGGCTTCGTTCGAGACAACAAATAAAAGACACCCTCTTGTTGGGTCAATCGCCTCCTCTTAGGCTTTGTATAAGGAAACCTCAGTTGAGTCAATCAACCTTTGAGCATCAAATTTGTGCCTTGCTCACAGTATACAAACGTCAACAACTCCTCTTTAGAGATGACGAATTCTCTCTCATCCAAACATTTTAGCTTCACATCTTGGGCTTTGAACAAGATACAAACCACCTTTAGCTTCATGTCTTGGGCTTTGAACAAGACACCAAAACAACCTTTTTCCTCCCATAGAATAGGAGGAACTACGATCGCTCTGATTTCCCTGTTTCGGGAATACGTAGGCATAAGATTACAAAAATATTAGTGAGCATACTAATCAAAAACCCAAAATCCACTACCCCCATATATCAACCCAAAAGCGCCAAATCCTAACATCTTACCAAAAACCTCGCAAATAGTCCAGCCATTCTAATCTTAACAAAATAACCGAAGAGGGGCCCACATCTCAAAAGCATCTGTAAACTAACAGTCAGCTGTTTAAACTCAGTATGCAAGCAGGGTTAATTGGAGACATCTATTTCCCTTCCTTAATCAGCTCAATAGGATAAAAAATGAATCGAACTATAGTACCCAAGCGATCGTGATTCAAGACCACAAAAATCGCGCTACACAGAGGTAAGCCTTAAACTTTCAAACTCAATGAATCATGCATCATAAACATACTTTCAAGTTACCATTGTATTTCTGGATGTTCATAGATCATTTTCCCTCAATCAATTGCTATTTATCTCATGTGTATGGGATTTCACTTAGTTTTTGCATTTTTTAGGGTTCATCTGGTTACAACGTGACATCTTTTGTTACACTTAATTTAAACAAAATTGAAAAGAACCATCATGTTCCTTTTTAAAAAATGCATAAGTTTCATTTTTACATCTTGTAAAATGGTTGAGAAACGAGGGAAATAGCTTGCTTCACGCAAGTCTGATGATTGCCCAAGGAAGAAGATGGCCATGGCGCCATTTTCAGGTTTTTAGAACCAAAAATAGTATATATTATACACTTGCCATTATATGTTTGAATTGGCATTGCGCTCTAGTGGAAACACTAGTATCTGTGTGTGTGTAGCGAGCGAGAGGTCTGGGGTTCGAATCCCCCTCGCCCCAGACCTTTTGGTATTTTTTTGAACTATTTTTCAAAGGGAGTTTCACATATTATTCACTCTTGCCACACTCTATTAGCCAACACACTCGGCTCAGTTGGTAAAGTTTTAAACCCTCCACCTCAAGGGTGTGGGTTCAAACCTTGGGAGGGCCATCCTATTTTTTTATCACATGTTTTCTTTGACTTTTCTTCACCATTTTTTAATAACTTCCAAAATTAATTTCTCTCTCATTTTTTATTGGTTCTTTTTTTAAAAAGTCACAAAAATGTTAAATTATTTTATTTTACAAAAAAAAATCCAATTTATATTATTTATTTAAAACAGTTAGAGTTTTTGTAATTAATTTCATTTTTTATTGTTTTTAAAACATCTTTAAATGAAATTCCCACTTTGATCTTTTCATTCCAAATGAATTTCAATCTTTCATGTGATTAAACATGATTTTTCAAAATATTTTTCAAAGTTGACAACTTGTTTTAAATATATTTTATATCTTTTTTTTATTTAATTTCCTTTCAAAATTATATTTTTTAAATTCAAAATTAGGGTTTTCTCTAAATTTTGATTTTTCAAACTTCACATAAACATTTTTTGGGCCTCTAATAGTGTGTAAGACCCATCCCTTGTCACATAAATAAATTTTGAGCTTCAGTCATTGTATAAGTCCCACTGCGTTTTCTAAAACCGCGGCGCGATCGTCGCCTTTTAAGCAAAATCATATGGGCCTCCCTTTGGTAGTAAGTCCCATTTCTATTCTTTTTAAAATCATTTGGACCTCTAATAGAGTTTAAGACCTAACCCCTTTGTAAATACAAAATTTTTGGACCTCAGTCATTGTATAAGTCCCGATACGACTTTTACAACGACGGTGCGATCACTGTCTTCCATTGGGCCTCTCCCTGAGTTGTAAGCCACATTCTTCTTTTTTTTTCAAACACCTTTAGGCCTCTTGATAGAGTGTAAGACCCATCCTTTTGTAAATAAACTATTTTTTGGGCCTCAGTCATTGTATAAGTCCCGATACGATTTCAAAAATCTCGGCGCGATCGCCGCTTTTCAAACAATTTTCATCTGGGCCTCCCCTAGTGTTGTAAGTCCCATCCTTATTCTTTAAAAAATAAACTTTGGGCCTCTAATAGAGTGTAAGACCCAAACCTTTTGTAAATACAATAACTTTGGGCCTCAGTCATTGTATAAGTCCCTTTGTGCTTTTCAAAACTACGACGCCATCGTCACCTTTTCGAAAGAATAAATCTGGGCCTCTCCTTAAGTATAAGCCCCAAACTTCCTTTCAAAATAACTTCCTTTTTTATTTAGATTCAAATTCATAGTTGTTATCAAAACTTACTTAAATTTCTTGAATAACTAACCATACAGCTGTAATACTAGAAGCTTGCTCACCTGTAAGTTCTACCAGCTTTCTTTTACATACTTGTTATATATTTCATCTGTGTGTGTGTGTGTGTATATATATATATATATATATATATATATATATATCTTGCTTAGAGTTTTCCCCACCAATTTGGTCTAGGATTAGATCAAACCAGTGGTCACTCTTTCAACACTGTCAAAACTAGTACCCCATAGGAAATTCCAGATACAGTCTTGCCTCCTCTTGGGCTTATACAATATGGAACAGAGAAAGACATTTTTCCCGGTGAAACTTTTCTCAAGACTGTCACCACGAGAAATATCTGTACAAGAAATTCATTCCCCCAGAGAGGATTAATTCCCGGTGAAACCTCTGATGAATTTCTTCAAACCATAGAATTGTTCACTAAAGAAAGGATTATTCCTGGTGAAACCTTTTTTGAACTTTTCTCAGGTTTGAACCCACAGGCTTCCTAAAAGCATCCCCAACCTCCTCTTGGGCTTTGTACAAGTACCCTCAGGCTTCTTAGAAGTTCTCATGCCTCCTCTTGGGCTTAGTACAAGGACCCAAAGACCACTTACAGGTATAGGACATAACCTAGTCATCTTTTCCTAGTTCAATCCTTCAGAGAGTCAGAGTCAAAACATCTGACCATTTTAGGGTTGTTTCTCAATCCCTTAAAACATCAGCCTCCTCTCGGGCTTCATACAAAGATAAACCTTCTCATACCAGTAGACTTGGACAGTCTCATCTCCTCTTGGATCTCAAAGAAACCCTCAAGTTTCCTAAAAGCACAGGATAAAACCCCGATCATTTCATCAATCACCAACAGAGTTAAAACCTCCACAGGTTTCAAAATTCATTCTTTAAACTCACACTTCAAATTTCCCAGCTAGGGTCAAACTACTATCAATAAACCTCAATCAGAACCTCAAGGCATATGATATTTCAACTCTTCTGCAACCCTCAGCAAGAGTTCATTCCCCAATTTGGACCTGTCTCTGGATCTGTTCGCTGTTGATCTTGGCGAACAACCTCTGGTTTACCAGAATGGTGAAATCTGGGTTACTTGCAGGATTAACCAAACAAATCCTAGGACGTCGGGCGAAAACTTAGATCAACGTAATAATTTTAAGTTAAGGGTGATATCTTGGTTCTTGGTTTTATGTATTTAAGTCTTTTGGAACAAAAGATTTCAACTAACTCTAGATGAAAGTCTGAGATAAAAGAAAATGATTTTGAAAAGAACTTTTAAAGTAAAATGGCGAAGAAAGAACTTTAAAGTAAAATGACGAAGAAAACATAAAGATGCTGGTAAATGTAAAGGAATTGGTAAAAAGACTTTGATTGATAAAGAAATTAAAAGATGGTGTTTACACGTACATTTTTCCAAATAACTCTTTTCTCTCACACGGGTACTTTGAGTAATTGCAGGAAGTTTTGTACAAGTTTTTCACACTGAATTCTAATAACAACTATCCTATTTATAGATAAACAAAATAACTGCTATTAACGACTAAATCCTAAATCTTCGACATCTGGCCTTCTGCATGTCTCCCTTTCGCCAGGTGCTTCCAAGCGTCTTCTGCCAAACGTTATAATTCTCCTGAATTTGAATCTTCAAGTTATGTCGAACCAACGCGTCCTTTCAGACTTGTCGAATTGTCGAACTATCACAACGTTCTTCATACTTGTCCAAACTTTTTCCATTTGCAGAAATCTTTACTTGACGAAATGTCGAAACGTTGCCCCGTCGAAATGTCGAAGAATGTTGAAGAATATCTCCCAAGTAGATATACTCTTTCAGTTGTACTTCTTTTGGCATGTTCCTCCATTTGTCGAAAACAACTTTTTACGTGTTGAACTCATGGCGTCGAAAATACGCATATACAAATTGCCCCCCAGCAAAGGTATTTCGACTATCCTGGAGAAATAATCCTTTGGTGTTCAACCAATATTTTGACGCCATGTCATCCTAATTTTAAATTACACAATTTCAAGTTCCAACATATTTCATCATTTTACTTTCTCAAAACGTCAACTCTAGCCCACGTTCTAGCTTCTAGCCCATTATTACTTAACCTAACGTCATGGCCATCTCTTTTTTAACTTCCACTTTTCTTCATCACCGTCAAGATGATGCCACGTGCCCTCCATGATCACCACTAAACTCAAAAAATCATTTCCTCTTATAAATACATAAACCCCTATTTCTCTTTCTTTTTTTACGCTTTTGAACCTTTCTTCTTCACCATCACTCCAAATCTTCATCTTCTTTCTAAAAAATTTCTGATTAAACAATGGCTTTTCAAAAATCATCAAGCAGCAAACCTTCCAAGAGTGAGCATCCTTCCATCATCCCTCCTGCGCATAGGTTGGATGAACCAAAACTGATTGGGGATCAACAATACATTCCTGAGCCTCCAAATGCGAGGGAAAAAGACTGCATTTTTAAATCCCAGGTACTCATCCCTGTTATTATTTCTGGTAATCATTATGCCATGTTAGGACCACTCCCTAACCCATACATTAAACCTGAGCGTTTACAAGAGTTTTTTCCCACTTATTCTCACACAAAACCCATAGGTGCTGGGGTGAAACCCCCCACTCTAGAGAAACCAGTAGAACAAACTGAACCTCAAGGTTCAAATGAAAAAGATGAGGAAGTAATAAATTTAACCTATCTAAATTATACTAGGATTTTTAGAACTTGCCCTTGGTCTAAAGACCTTTCAGACTACTTGTCTTGGTTGAACAGAGTTGAAAATGTTAAAGAAATTTTTTGGAAAGAAATAGGAATTTTTGACTTGATACAATTATCAAGAGTAGGACCCAATGTTTGCCCTAACATGCTGCTAGCCTCCCTTTACTTTTGGGATAGTACGTATAACACCTTCCACCTCCCCTGCGGGATGGTTACCCCTACGCTGTTCGACATAGCTGCCATAGTTGGCCTTAGTCCAGTTGGCATTGACTTCGACCCCACTCACCTGAACGAGGACTCCATAGATTTCGACACTAGTTTCGCCCCATACTCCCTTTTTATGTCTCGCTACCATGGCGAAGATGACCAAGAAGTTTCTGACAAAGAGCACATAGCTTTTCTAACCTTGTGGCTGACCAAATTCGTCTTTTGCTCCCGCTCACTTCAAGTGGCTAAAAGGTTCATCACTATGGCGAACCAACTCCATGCTGGGATCAAATTATGCTTGAGTGAGGTAATCCTGGCAAACCTGTATGAGTCCTTGAGTGAAAGCGTGCGTTCTTTGAAGACATTGAAGGACAAAGGGAAGCTTAATTTGGCAGGCCCCTTTTGGCTTTTGCAACTATGGCTGAATGCCACTTTCGAAGCCTTTATTCCTGCGAAGCATGACATAAATGAAGAGGAATCCAAAAACAGGAGTGTCGAATGGCCTAGATTGGTGCAATTGACACCAACTGATGAAGCGAATAGCCTTCGACGGGCCTTCACTAGCTACGTAATGATGTTTGCTGAGAGACATCATTTTACTTCGACTATGGCTCCATTTGCTGACAGAACCATTGGACCTGACTGGTTTACACGACAATTCCCCTTGCAAACCAAAAAAGATGAACACATCTTCCTAAATGTCTGGGAATCCTTTTTGACCCCTAGGCTCCTATTCTCCCACCGCAATACTACGAAACCCCAAATTGCCTTAATAGTTTATCAACCTAACTTGGTTGCCAGGCAATTTGGCCTAATTCAAATCATGCCTCGACCTCTTTTCCCTAAAAAAGGGGCCATCATTTTCTACAACTCCTTCCACGACGAAGCCACCAGCAGGGAATTGTCGAACAAGCTGACTGACGAATCTTTGGATATTCGACCGGTGGTTTTTCAACCATCATTCCTTTGCACTCCTGAGTTCGACACATGGTGGAGGGAATACTATGCTACCAAATTTTTCAACGTAAAAGCTTTCATCACTCATCTGACGAATGTTTTTGCTCTTGTGCAGGAACGGACTAAAAAAGGTACGCAAAGACACATCCAAGAAATAAAAAAATTTCAAAAATATTTTGAAACCGTTTACAGACCTGATGATCTTAGTCGAACCATACGCGAAGCAGCGGTTACTTTAAAAGAAAAATTCACGGAGAAGTTGGAGAAGTTGAAACTGCCTCCACACATTCGACTAGAAGTGCGTTACAACTTGGCTTTCAGCTATTACCCTCCTAAATTTCCACCTTTACCATCTGCTGAATTTGGTGTGGCTTTAAGTCCTCCATTTCCAGATTGGTTCACATGTGGGAATCATATGAAAATTCTTCGTGAAAGTTATAAAAAACCTGCTAAACGCGTGGTTGCGACTAAGTATCATCTGGATAACTACCCAGGGCACCTTCATATTGGAATAGAACACGTTCGCGTGGAAGATCCCATTCTTGAAGGTGTTAACAACAACACGAATTTTGTCATTTTATTATCACATATTTCTCACTGCCTAACTTTCCCCTTTTTCTTTTTTTTTTTCAGCTGTGAAAGTGTCTGCCAAGAAAGCTTCCGTCGAAACTCCACAAAGTGCCGCCCAGACACCTTCGACTAAGGTATAAATCTCTTCCTCTTTTGATCTATTCTTTTATTTCTTTAAGACACTCACTATTTTTGATTTATATGATCAGGTAAGTCAAAAACCGTCTACATTCCAAAAAAGAAAGAAAATACTAGAGATAATCCCTGTCGAAGAGTCCAGTGATGAGTCTCCATCTCCAAATCCCCCTCCTCAAAAGAAGAAAAGACTGCAGAAAATTGCCTCACAAAAATCCATTGTCAAATCCTCTAAAAGGGAATCTTCTAGCAGTCCTGCTACAAAACATCAGACGAAGGATACGGGGAGTGGAAAGTCTAGCTCCAAAACTGAGACTTCTAAGGTAAATTTCACTCTCGACCCTTCTCGTTTATTTTATTTCATTTCTAACTTAGAAATTTTTCTTTTGATAGAAGCCAAAGGTCGTCGAAAAATAGCCTGAGACAATCCAGGGGGAGGTAGCTCGAGAGGAGGACACTCCCATCAAAGAACTTGAGAGACAAACGGTCGAAGCATTCGACACTACTGTGGGAGCTGATTCTGATAACAACTCTCCTTCTCATCCTGGATTACACGCTGAGCAACAAAAAGATGATGATGTTGAAGCAGACACTGCTGTCAAAGGAGATCCTGAAGAGAAGACTGCTGACGAAGAAGATCTGTCGAAGCAACAGGAAGCTAGGCGAACTTCAGAGCATAGCAACCAGCCTACTCCTGACCAAACTCAAAGGAGTTCCCAAACAACTGGTTCGACTAGTCTTTCCCATGAAGAGCTTGAAAGTCTCAAAGTGCAGAAACCCCTGGACTACCTGAAAGCCATACTTAGCACCAGATTCAACTTTAAAGACTCTTCCTACAGCAGTTCGACTACTTCTGGAGCCACTTCTGAAGTGCAGTCTCTACCCAATATCATGACTCAGATCAAGGCGAAGATCCTTGATGTTGACTTGTTCCAAGTTCTAGAGGAAAATGCCACTGCTCCAATGGAGTTGAAGAAACTATTGAAGCAAGTTAACGTCTTGGATGCTTCTGTCGAAGTCTGCAATTTTGTGATAGAGCTGACAACTGTGATTGACTTATCCAGCGCAGATCTTCACCGTCGAAGGGACTTATGTCAACAAATCTCTAAAAAAATGGACCAACAAGCTGCTGAATGGAACTCTGTTTCTGTTTCGACAAATAAGGTTTCAAAACTACAAGAGCTTTCTGAAGCCTCTGTCAAGAAGATTGCTACTTGCCATAACCACATTCAAACATGGAAGAAACAAATAGCAGTTCTCCAAGAGAAAATTTCCAAAGAGGAGGAACTCATAGCTTCTATCCAGCAGCCTAGGCAAAGCGAGATTGATGAAGAGTTGAAGGTTGGCATTCAACACGCAGAGACCGCTCAAAAGATCAACCAAGAGATTGAAGTTGCCCATATTCACAGGAACCTCTGTGATCGTCGACTTCAATTTCAGAAAGACAAATTTACCACTTTGAAGGCACAGTTTGCAAACCTTCAGCTTTAGTCGAATTTTCCTGTCAATTTCTAGCCCTTTGAGGCTTTATTTGTAATGATCTAACGCCATCCGTTTGGCAGCACAATACTTACTTTCAATTTCCACTTTATTCGACTGCTATCTTTATTTCCTGCAATATTGGTTTATACCTTTTCAAATATTTGCCATTTATTTTTAATATCCTTTCATCTTTCCCTATTTCTTCGACCTCATATGCGCCATTAGAAAATATTTTCAAAACTTTGAAAGGTCCTTCCCATTTGGGAGACCATTTTCCCATAACTCTGTATTTTCGATCCATAGGAAGAATTACCTTCCAAACATAATCACCAATTGAAAAAGTCTTAAATTTTACTTTTCTATTGTAGAACTTTTCGACTCTCTCTTTTTGTCTCTTTATGAGATCTAAGGCACGTAGCCTTTCTTCGTCTAAATCAACCAATTCATCCATCATCATACTCCAGTATGTCTCTGATGGGATCTGATGATGCCTTTGAACCCTAACTGATTGCAAATACAATTCGACTGGCAAAACTGCATCATGCCCATAAGTTAATTTAAATGGAGTCGAATTGGTTGCTTCTTTAGGAGATGTTCGACAAGCCCATAAAATTTGATCTAAGGTATTATGCCAATTTTTTGGCTTTCCACCTACATGCTTTTTGATCAAATTTATCACTACCTTGTTAGCTGCTTCGACTTGTCCATTAGCCTGAGCATAATAAGGTGTCGAAGTAAGGAGCTTAAAACCTGTATCTTGTGCAAACTTCTGCATCTTTCAACCAGTAAACACAGATCCTTGATCCGTTGTTATTGTTTCCGGTATCCCAAATCTGTAGATTATATGCTTTTGGATAAAATCCATAACTGCTTCTTGATCTACATTCACCAATGGTATGGCTTCAATCCACTTAGTAAAATAATCTACTCCAACTAAAATGTACCTTTGCCCTTTTGAAGAAGCTGGTCGAATTTCACCAATTAAATCTAACGCCCATCCTCTGAACGGCCAAGGTTTTACAATCGAATGTAACTCACTTGCAGGAACATGTGGTATGCCTGCATGTACTTGGTACTTTTGACACCCTTTTGCAAATTCGACACAATCCTTTAGCATTGTTGGCCAATACATTCCTTGTCGAAACAATAACCACTTCATTTTGTGGCCTGCTTGGTGTGCGCGACACGCTCCACTATGCACATTTGACAATGCAATGTATGCTTCATTTTCGCCTAAGCATTTCAACAAGACTCCTTCTGCAGTCTTCTTGAACAATTCATTGCCAAAAAGTACATAACTCAAAGCTCTATATTTTACCTTTCGTTCGACTTTTTGATTAGATCTTGCAAATATTCTTTGATGGGTTTTCTCCAGTCTTCGACTCCTGCATCATCTACGTTGCAAATCTCATAATTCTCTTCGTCACCATATCCCAATTTTATTGTCTCTAAATCTGATGGGGACAAACCTACAGATATGATTCTTCCTCTGACTTCAATGGCTTTTTCTAACTTCTCCTCCGACACTTTGTATCCTGATGCCAGTTGAGCAAGATCATTCGCCTCTTGATTCTCCATCCTGGGAATGTGCCTAAAAACCACATTGTCGAACTTCTTGAGAAGTCTATTTTCTATCACGAAGTACATTATTAGATTCTCTTTCACACATTTGTACTCCTTAGTCAACTGCTTTATTACCAACTCGGAGTCACCCATTATTTCGACTCTTGTTGCCCCCAATTCCAACAAGATTTCAAGTCCAGCAATCAAAGCTTCATATTCGACTTCATTGTTCGAACATAGCCCTTCGACTTTGTACTTGAACTTTGTTGGAATTTTGTCAGGAGAAATAATCACCATCCCAATACCAAGTCCATTCTTATGCCTGGAACCGTCGAAATACAGTTTCCATGGTGCTAATTCGACGTACTCCATAGTTTCGACTATAGAGTGGTCAGCTATAAAATCAGCCACCACCTGTCCTTTCATAGCCTTTAAAGGCAAATATTTTAAGGAGTATTCTGTTAGAGCCAAAGCCCACTTTCCAATTCGACTATGCAAAATAGACTTAGACAACATATGTTTTATTACGTCGAAATGAGAAGATACATATACATCAACAGGCTTTATATAATGCTTCAATTTCATACAAGAGAAATATACACATAAACATAGTTTTTCTATAGCACTATATCTAGTTTCAGCATCATTTAAGACTCTGCTAAGATAATAGATGGCCCTTTCGACGCCATTCTCATCCTCTTGACACAACATACTTCCTAATGTCTTGTCTGATGCAGAGATATACAACCTCATGCTTCTTTTCCTACAAGGGGACATCAAGATTGGAGGACTAGCCAAGTACTCTTTGATTTTGTCGAAAGCCACTTGTTGCTCTTGCCCCCATGTGAATTCTTCTTTCTTAAGTCGAAGTAGAGGAGAAAAGGGTTGTGTTTTTCCACTGAGGTTGGAGATGAATCTTCTTAGAAAATTGATCTTCCCTAGTAGAGATTGCAATCCCTTTTTCGTTGATGGCGTTTTCGCTTCCATTATAGCTTTGGCTTTGTTTTCATTTATTTCGATCCCTTTCTTGTGGACCACAAAACCTAAAAAATCACCCGCCTGCACACCAAAAGCACATTTAAGGGGATTCATCTTTAGACCAAACTTTCTCATCCTCTCAAAGGATTGTCGAAGATGGTCTATATGATCTTTTCCTGAAACAGACTTGATTACAATATCATCAATGTAAATCTGCATAAACGTCTCAATAAAATCATGGAAAATTGAATTCATAGCCCTTTGGTAAGTGGCTCCAGCATTCTTTAAACCAAAAGGCATCACTATCCATTCATAAGTTCCAATTGCTCCAGGACAACGAAAAGCTGTCTTAGAAACATCTTCTTCAGCAATAAAAATTTGGTTATAGCCAGAGTATCCATCCAACATACTTAGATACTCGTGACCTGCTGTAGAATCTATAAGCATTTCTGCTACTGGCATAGGATATTCGTCCTTTGGGGTAGCAGAATTTAAATCTCTAAAATCAATGCATACCCTAAGTTTTCCATTTTTCTTAATAACCGGAACTATATTTGCAATCCAATCAACATACCTGGTAGTGCGGATGAAGTTGCATTTTAGAAGTCTTTCGACCTCTTCTTTTATTTTCGACTGAACTTCTGCTGCAAAGCGCCTTGGAGTTTGCTTGACTGGCTTCTTCCCTTTTATGATTGGCAGCTTCAATTCGACCAAACTTCTGTCCAAACCAGGCATTTCGTCATAATCCCATGCAAAGCAATCTTTGAACTCCTTCAACAACTGGATTATTTCGACTCTGAACTGAGGATCCATCCTTGCACTTATGTAGGTTGGTCTTTTTTCTGCCCCCAGTCCCAAGTTGATTTCTTCTAAAGGATCCTGCACCACCATCTTCAAATTGTTCGACACTGGATCTTTTTCGAACCCCAAAGGTTCGTCGTCATAAATGGCGTCAAGTTTCTGGTGTTGCCATTCGTCTATTTGGTTGTTGTCATTATTTTCCTCAACGTCTTTTTGAAGACATTGTTCATTTGAATCTTCATGATTGGCTTCGACAGCCATGTATTTTACTTCGGCCTCCATAGCCGCTTTGAATTTGTTTTCGGCTATGTAAGCCGTAATTTTGTCGAGCACTGCTTGTTCACTCATCATCATTGTCGAACTCATTCCCCCATCCTGTTGGTGCTACGTTGGTAGTCCCCCACATGTAGTTGGAGTCACCAATGACTTCCTTATCCCACTGAAAACCATGTGTAGGATGGAGATACATGGAACAGTATGCATTGTCCGTTGCCTTCAAGTCGAATTTCGCCGGATTGCAAGGAGGTATGTGGGCTAAGTTTTTGTCGAAACTTCGATCGCTTACATTATTTACTTCGGACATGAAGTAACTTTGGTCTGCTTCTATGTTCTCGACAATTCCATCTGGCCTCCAAATAACTATTCTCTGGTGCATCGACGAGGGAACAACACCTATGCCATGGATCCATTCTCTTCCCAACAGCAAGTTGTAGTTTGCCCTAGAAGCAATAACTATAAACATTGTTGGCCTTGTTATAGTACCAACTGTCAGATCCACTTGAATAACTCCCATGGTTGTTCCTACCTTTCCTTTGTAATTCGACAGAACCATGTTGTGGGGTTTTGCATCCGAGTCATCTTTGCCAATCTTTTTCAGCATGAAATGGGGCATTAAATTCACAGCGGCACCACCATCCACTAGGATCTTGTTCACACCAACACTCTCAATCTTTCCTTTGATAAACAGAGGCTTCAAGTGCGCCTTCATGGAATCGTCTGGTCTTTCGAAGAAAGCATTTTGCTCTTCGACACAACCATTATTCATTACGTAGTAACACACGGGCTTGTGCACCATCGTTTCCTCTTCCATCCCATCCTCTTCGTCTTCGACTTCCATGATCCTATCATAATCTCTGGGAAGGACCGAGACCATATTACAGACAACGTCGAAGGATGCCTCCGAATCTGACTTGAAATCATCTGTCATCTCGTCATCCTCCAACTTCTTCTCTTTGGGCACACTTGGCGCTGCCACGCTGTTTGGTTTGATTTGCTGGAGAGGCTTCTTCTTGTTTGCCATTTGAGCGTTGCTGCTACATTCTGCTTCGTCCTTGTTTCCAGCCACTTTTCTCATCATACCTTTTTCAGCAACTTCTTTCTCAACCCTCTTTTGCCTTTGGAACCTCCTCCACTGGGATCTCGACATAGGGTTCTTCCCTTTATAATTCTCTGAAGGATATGGCCTAGGTTTATATTTCTCCAACTCCTTCTTGTTTTCCATTGAAGTGCCTCTCTGCACATCGAAATTCTTCCACTTCTTCTGGCCTTGGGCATCTCTGATGGGTTGAACCCATTTGTCATCTATCACTTTGTTTGATGGCTTGTAAGTGCCATAGTGTCTGTCTCTGCGCCTCCATTGGTGGTGCTCACTCCTTCTTGGATCATATCTTGTCGGTCCCCCATTCGCCTTCCTTCTTGCTTGATCTATTGCCTCCAAGTTGGTGGCAGGCTTTCTGTCGAAAATGGAACTGCAACGAGGGCATAGCATCACGTCACTCTTCCTTCTCTGGCACCTTTTGATGAATTCGACCAAACTCTCATCTTCTTTGGGGTACGCCAACTTTTGGTACTCCTCTCGACGTTGATCTTCATCTACTGCTGCCTGAATTTTCTGCGAAACTTCTACCATATTGATTCCCACATTTTGCTTGTCAGCAATGGTTAGTCTGTTCATCTTTTCAATGAGCTTTTCCTCTTCGACTCTGTCCTTCTTTTTCGTCAGGTCGAACTTCCCTTCTGGGCAGCAACACCAGGATATGTTCCTAGGAGCATGCTTGCAGCAACACTTGTTTGACTTTTCTTTAGGATCCTCCTTCGTTCTTCGTAGGATCCCATAAGTCCCAGATTTCCCACGGCCATGTACAGCTTTTTCTTTCATTTCTGTGACTTCCTTGTCGAAAGGTCCCATGATGTTGATGCAGTAATTTGCAACATCGGCCTCCTTCGTGTTGTCAAGATCAAGGCCTTCAGTAGCCTTGTTTTCAGCAACGAAGTCCTCAGTAACTTCTTCCTTGGCGATAGGGGAATCACCATCGTCATCAAAATCACTTCCCCAACCAGTTGGTTGGATTTCACTGATGTCAGTGTGATAAGTTGCAGGAATAGTGTACTTCACCAGGTAGTCGAATTTTCCACTTGGCTGTCCCAAGCAATCCCAGATTTCTCCTGGTCGAACCACCACGTCTTCAGCAACACTGTCATCGTTCTTTTCGTCAGAACCCTCTGTAGTTTTCTTCAATTTCTAATTGTCAAAGCTTTCAGTAACTTCGACCTTACCTTCATCGTCGAAGTCCTCTGTGACTTCAACTGTGTTTTTGTTGTCAAGATCTTCAGTGACTTTGACTTCATGATCGTTGTCGAACACTTCAGTACCTTCGACTTCGTTTTGGCCTGCAAGATCTTCAGTAATCTCGACCATGTTGACACTGGTGTCGAAACCTTCCATAGCCTCCACCATCTCGAAACTGCCATCAGAAGCAACTTCAATCTCCACCATATTCACAGTGGATGGTTCAGCATAGTGTGCTTCGACAACCTGCATGGGATTCGAATCAATCCCCATTTATTGTTTTGGCTTCTCGCCAAACTTCAGCCTTCCATCACGGATAGCATTTTGAACTAGATCCCTGAAAAGAAAACATTGAGATGTTTTATGACCCAAAAAGTTATGGTACTTACAAAAACCCCTCTTTTTTTGTTGTTCGACAGGCGGTTCTTTAGCGCCTGGTGGCTTTATTAACTGACCATCTTTGACCAATAAATCAAAATTTTCGTCACACTTGGTGACGTCGAACGTATAAGTTCGTTTGGGAAACTTATCATTCTTTTCAGGTTCGACTGGATTTTTTCTATTCGACGGAGCTAGTACTTTACAGGCGTACGGTGGGCCTGACTTTAATTCTGCCAGATCAATTTCTTGTTCGTCGAACAAAATTAGTTCATTTTCGTCACCATCATCATCCTGGCATACTCCTACATAGGCCACTCTTTCCTTTTTATTTTTATTCGATCTGAATTTCTCAGCTTTTAGCCTTTCAATCTGTCTTACCCTATCTGCTAATTGTGTCATATCTCTTAAATATTGAGTGTCTAATTTCTTCCTTATAGAATAATCTAGACCCCCTGCAGCCATTTCGACTAACTCTCGTTCTGGCACTTGTGTGAAACATCTTGCCTTAAGCAACCTGAACCTATTTAGGTAATCATCTATAGGCTCTGAAAATTTCCTCTTAACACTGGCTAATTCCTTCAAACTTATCTTAGTCTGACCCATATAGAATTGTTCATGGAACAATCTTTCTAATTGGGTCCATGTGAATATAGAGTTCGCAGGCAAGGATGTATACCAGGTGAATGCATTTTTTGTCAAGGAACTTGGGAAGTACTTCATTTTCAAATTTTCGTTATTGACTATTTCTCCTGCTTCTATTAGATAACGCGCTACGTGCTCTATAGTAGATTCACTGGTATCTCCTGAAAACTTAGTAAACTTAGGGACTTTCCATCTTGGGGGTAGTTCCTCTTGCAGAATGTATTCTGACAATGGGGAAGTATAAGTAGGCCTTTGGAAACCTATATTTACACCGTTTTGGGCCATTATCCTTTCGACCATGGCTGTTATGTTATTTTCGACAGGCAAGTTATTATATCGTATTCGCTATTGCAACACATCATCAGCATCTTGGCCTCTCTGTACTATTACCCTCCTAGGTTCTTGTTGAACGAGAATTTCGACACGAGGCTGTTCGACCACTGCCTCTTAGTTTCTAGGCTTCGCCTGAGGATTCTCTAAAGGCCTTTGATTTATCGTGGGTTCCTCTTCGACATTTACTACTTGGTTTTGAATCACTTGTTCTCTTTGTCGTGTTAGAGGAACGCCAAAAAAGTCAGCAATGCACGTCATTTGCGCAGCCAACAATTGGTTGGTTTGGGTAGTGTTTTGTATTAAAGGGTTAAACACTGCTCCCATTTGTTGAGTCAACATTTGGACCATATCATGATTACTTTCGTCCATTTGTTGTCGAATTTCTTGCGCGGAATTATTGGTAATTGCCGGCATTTGGAAATTTGGTAGGGATTGGTTCAATCTACTCATATTTCCACCATATCCTGATCCTTGCAATGGCGAAGACATGTGGACCATGGCGTCAGAATACAAGGGTGGTGCACTTTGCAAGTTTGCCATTACTGACGTTGGCATTCCATATGGTTGTTCTCTTCCGAACATAGGCATGGAAAAATTTGTCTGGAATGGCCTAAAATTTTGTCCTCCCGGAGGAGGCGTCCCCAAAGGCCTTGAATGTCCCATTGTGGAAGAACTAGGCATACTTTGGGAGAGCGAAACCGCTGGTATAGGTCCTGTTGACGAAGGCATAACCTCCTCCAGAACAGGGTTTGAATCCACATTTCCCCCTGTCGAAGGTATAGGGTTGGAAACTGGAATATTTTCATTTGAATTTGGATTGGGATTAGGATTATTTGACTGATTCGCCATTTTCCTTACTCTAGTTCTTTTGGGTCTCTCTACGTCAGATACGACTAATTTACCGCTTCTTAGTATCATACAACGAAGAAAAAGCCTTAATTTTTAAAATTTATTTAAGTTTTATATTGCACTAGTCCCACCAGGTGTGCCAATTTGTTCGCTGTTGATCTTGGCGAACAACCTCTGGTTTACCAGAATGGTGAAATCTGGGTTACTTGCAGGATTAACCAAACAAATCCTAGGACGTCGGGCGAAAACTTAGATCAACATAATAATTTTAAGTTAAGGGTGATATCTTGGTTCTTGGTTTTATGTATTTAAGTCTTTTGGAACAAAAGATTTCAACTAACTCTAGATGAAAGTCTGAGATAAAAGAAAATGATTTTGAAAAGAACTTTTAAAGTAAAATGGCGAAGAAAGAACTTTAAAGTAAAATGACGAAGAAAACATAAAGATGCTGGTAAATGTAAAGGAATTGGTAAAAAGACTTTGATTGATAAAGAAATTAAAAGATGGTGTTTACACGTACATTTTTCCAAATAACTCTTTTCTCTCACACGGGTACTTTGAGTAATTGCAGGAAGTTTTGTACAAGTTTTTCACACTGAATTCTAATAACAACTATCTTATTTATAGATAAACAAAATAACTGCTATTAACGACTAAATCCTAAATCTTCGACATCTGGCCTTCTGCATGTCTCCCTTTCGCCAGGTGCTTCCACGCGTCTTCTGCCAAACGTTATAATTCTCTTGAATTTGAATCTTCAAGTTATGTCGAACCAACGCGTCCTTTCAGACTTGTCGAATTGTCGAACTATCACAACGTTCTTCATACTTGTCCAAACTTTTTCCATTTGCAGAAATCTTTACTTGACGAAATGTCGAAACGTTGCCCCGTCGAAATGTCGAAGAATGTTGAAGAATATCTCCCAAGTATATATACTCTTTCAGTTGTACTTCTTTTGGCATGTTCCTCCATTTGTCGAAAACAACTTTTTACGTGTTGAACTCATGGCGTCGAAAATACGCATATACAGGATCTCATTAATCCTCATCAGAAGTTAGCCTCTTCTTAGACTTCATATAAGAAATTCCCCAACCAACCTCCTCTTAGGCATTGTATAAAGATCATTGTAACACCCTTTTCTACCCCCAATAATGTTGCAGCAGAAACAACTCAAATTATCAGAGTAAAGCATCAAAATCACCTCAAAGGGTGCACATTTCTCATTTAAAATCAATATAATACACTTGCCCTGTAAACAAAGGGTTTTCCTCAAAGTTTCACAAAAAGCCTTCACATGGCAGCGGAACTCAAAATTTTCAAATAAAAGGTTTTCTACAAAAGGCCCTCAGAAGTAGCAGCAGAACCACCATAACCACAAATAATCAAAAAGGTTTTATAATAAACCATATCATCAAATAACGACAAATAAATCACATGATTCGACTCGACGACCTAACCCGCTGTTACACTATTAGAGCAAGACCTTCTGCATCGACCAAAAGCAATAACCTCAAAAGTCCTCGAGGGCATCCACATCTAAGCCGGATCACCTGCACGTTACTCACGTAGAGGCAACATTCAAACAGGCAGGGTGAGTAATCATAATTCATAATAATCAATATAAAACAAGATATGCATAAAATGGCATTATCTTCATATACAGCATCTTCAGGGTCATCACAAGGAAACATCAGAATCACGAACAACATCATAAAATACAACAATGCCAATTAAATGCAAATGCACAACAAGACTCATGCATGTGGTACCAATCGTCATAATCGATGGACACTAGGTCATCACCCCTCCAAAGATCCCTGTCAATAGGATCGATTCTACATTGGAACCGGAGCACGTCATAATCACCTCATATCCGTACAATGGGAATAAAGCTTCGTCACAGAATATGCATATGAAATGCATGATGCACAACGTCAATAATCACCATCGTCAAATAAACATCATTATGTGCATCTTCATTCATCAACAAAAGCCATCATATACATCGTCATTCATCAAAACCTTATGTTAATTATATCATCATGTATTCATTAAAAACATCATGAATCATCATCGTTAAATCATCAATACACGCATCAAGATAATCATGTAAAATCATCAATGTACTCATGGTACTTCACATCATCATTTTATCCTCACATAAACACCTAATAATCATCAATAACATCATATCATCATTTAATCACAAAATATCACATATATAATTCTCTCACAATTCATTAGTCATATCATATCGTCATCATTCATCAATTCTCATATAAATCATGTCATCATATATTCATCAAAACATCACAAATCAGCACCTCAATATCATCAAGAACATCATGGTAACTCATCATAAATATCACAGCATCAAACACCAGAACAACACGGCAACAGAAACGAAATTTCGCGAACAACAGACATTCACTCCATGATTCGCTAGGCGAACCTGTTCGCTACAACCTTCGCTTAGCGAAACGGCCAGCAAACCCCACAGACACCACACCAAGACACCAGAAACCTTTATCTGTCATACTCGCTGGTTTATTCGTTGTGCAAAGCCACACGCTGATTCATTCGCTTAGCGAGACTTCCAGCGAATCCCCATTTCTACTCCAAAATCATCACAGTACCCACACCCATGTTATCGCGCATTCGCTGCGCTGCTCACTTTGCGAGCCTTGACGAACATTCGCCTAACGAAGCAATGGTTCGCTTAGCGAACCTGTGATTACAGCAAGTCGCTGCTACGCATCAATAGCTCCACAACCTCCAAAGTACCTGCAATTACTGCCCCAAATGACCCAAAAACATCCCTATAACAGTCCTAATGCATCACAGAAATTAAAGACCTAAAACTTACGTCTGTTAGGTCGATTCAGGACACTACGGGAAACCTTAATTTCCCTAAACCTTCCAAACTCTCAAGCTTCCTATAAACTCCCTAAATCCCTATCTCACAAGGTCGACACAATGCCAACAGGGAAAGCAGCCCCAAGGTTTATTTTACCCGCTTAAATTCAACTCTTAGTAATCGATTCACAAAATGCCCTTAAATCATCAGTTTACCTCAAAAGCCATAAACCTAAAAATCCACTTTAAATACATCGAATCCTATATTGAAAATAATGAAAGGTAATTACTCCCTATACCTCAGATTGTCGATCCAAAGTGTTCTCTCTTGAGCCTTTGAAAACCTTCACGAATTCCTCGCCTTTTCCCTCTTTCCTTAGAGCTCTTCCTTTTTTCCTTCTTTTCACGGTTAACCAAAAGTGAACCCTATTCTCAAAATCCTCCTTTTATATTCACTCTAACCCTTGGGCTTCTAAATTGGGCTTTCTCCATAATACCCTCACTAAACCTCATCAAAAGTCCGTCTTACCCTTAATTTCTTTTATATTATTTAAAATAAATAATAATACATTATATCTCATAATATATACTATTATTTAATTAAATAACCAAAACTTCACTAAATCACCAACATCAACCCGAATCACCAAAATTCATGAATATAATATTTAAATAAATTAAATAAATATTCTTACGAAATTTGGGGTGTTACAATCATCCCTCAGCAGTTTTAGCCTCAATCTTGGGCTTTGTACAAGATAGATAAAACATTCTCCAGCTGAGTCAGTTAACCCTTTTAGCCTCAATCATGGGCTTTGTACAAGACACATATGGAACCTCCCCAGTGGAGTCAATTCTCTTTTAGCCTCAATCTTGGGCTTTGTACAAGATAGACAAAACCTCTCACCAGTAGAGTCAATCCCTTTTAGCCTCAATCTTGGGCTTTGTACAAGACAGACACAATATTCCCCGAAAAAGTCAATTCCTTCCAGCCTTCTCTTAGGCTTTGTATAATGATATCCCTAAGCAGAGTCAATCTCTTTTCAGCCTCAATCTTGGACTTTGTACAAGACAGATATAAAACTCCCTAGTAAAGTCAACCTTTTAGCTTCAACCTTGGGCTTTGATCAAGGCACATATAAAATCAACACCCCTCAGAGGAAATCAAAAATCTCTTTGTAGGAAGACATTTCTATGTACATCACACATCAAAACAGACAATCAAACAAACCTTAATTCCAAATAACTGTTGAAAGTGGCACACTTGTTGATTCAAAAATCCAAGCTATAGTCCATCTCTTATCCTAGTAAACCCCCTTCTTTCATCTAATTGCTGTAAGTGGAAAGCCTCTGGATTATTTATATCCAAGCCAATGACCCTCTCTTAGCATGAAAGACTCCTAAGGAAAAATGGCATTGCTCTACACTGAGTTAAAGTTTCCTCCTTCAGGACATCTCCCTTGTAAAGGAAATTATGGCATTGCTGGATTCTCATATCCCAGTTAAAGTAATTGTCTTTTATAACCAAATACCCCAACAACTTGTGATAAACAGATGAGATATCTCCCTTTAGAGATGACAAATTCTCTCTCAGTCAAACCTTTTAGCTTCAATCTTGGGCTTCAAAAAGGACACAATACTCAACCCTTCAGCTTCAATCTTGGACTTTGAACAAGACACCAAACATTTTCCTCCGTAGAAATAGGAGGAACTACGGTTACTATGATTTCCCTATTTTCTTTAAACGAGAATACGTAGGCATAAGATTGCGAAATCTTAGCGAGCACACTAATAAAAAACCTTAGGTCTAGTACCTTACCAAAAACATCGAAAAGCCTGAAAACAACAAAAATACTCTCTCGAACATTCCCAAAGGAGAAACTTTCCCATTTATAATAGATAAACACCAATAAGTAGATAACAGAAGAAAATGCCTAACAATCTATGGATAACCATATATAGGATGGGTAATTGACAACTCCCCATTGTATAACCTGACCCCGGACCCCCCAATCTCTTAGCATTTGTTAAAGAAAACATTTGCGTGCATGGTTAGTTTTAGATAGCTTCCCTTTCCTTTCCAGCTTCATAGGATAAATAAGAAATCAGAAAGTAGCACCTAATTCCAACCAATGCGGTAAGCTGGTCGCATCACCGACAAAAGTCGCACGCTATAGAAAAATGGTGACTCTGCTGGGGAGCCAAACTAGGATTAAAATTCCTAAGAGGTCTAGGTTGTTTAGCATTTTCTAAACTATATACTATATATATATATATATATATATATATATATATATATATATATATATATATATTTATTGCTATTCCTACTCGATATTTGTGTTTATTTTTCTGTCAAATGGGAATGTGATTGATACACATATGGAAAGTTTGAGAGAACATTAAGATAAAGGTGGCATAGACAGGAGACACTTATAGGGAGTGAATCTCGAACAAGCTATCCTGGTAGCCCACCGAATCAGTCGAGGTACCCGTGTGGAAATATTGATGTTAAACGACTGATTATCGTGAAAGCGTCGTTTATCCCAGTGCGGTACCCATGACCCTGAGGATTTAGTAGACATTAACCATATGACCATTTGGTAGTGCGGAGACTATCGGGAATAGTTGATACGCGATACTACACTCAAATGAGATTTACCCTAGGATATTACAACTCGCTCAAGTGATATCCCTAGGGGGGTCAATGATTTTGGGAACCTTAGAACCCGTTCTATAGGTACAAAAATTGACCAAAATAGTACAACCTTTGGGGATGGGTAGAGTCATGACTCCATGCTCGTGACGTTGAACCCTTGAACCCATGTTTTTTCAATGTTTTTGTGTGCTGCATTCATGCATTCATCTAAAAAACTATTTTTTAAAACAAAAAAAAAAAAAAAAATTTCAAAATAAACTAAAACAATAATTACAAATATCAGAGATTACGTTATGGATTTTGGTATAAGAAAGACGCACAAGTACACCTTCAAGGCTCCCAAACTAGAGGACTTAAGAAGGTTAGCAAGGATGGTCACCAGCCCTGAGGCTTTCAGAGCCAAGCACGGAGGGTTGTTGTCTCTGTTAAGGGTCCACGTAGTTGAAGGAATCCTGTCTACGCTGATTCAGTTCTACAATCCGGTTTATCATTGGTTGACATTTTCGGATTACCAACTAGCACCAACATTGGAAGAGTACTACATCTGATTGATTTACCTATCACTGATCGAGCTCCATTTTCTGGATTGGAAGAAATTCCAAAGGAATAAACCATTGCAAGAACAATCTCTTTGGACGAGTCAGAAGTTAGGACTCACATGACCACCAAAGGAGGAATCCAGGGTTTACCAGCTAAATTCCTGATAGAGAAAGCTTTGTACTTTGCTAGTATAGGAAACATAACTGCTTCGAAGACGTCTTTGTTTTGCTCACATATGGGTTATTCCTTTTTCCCAAGATTGACAACTTCGTCGATACCAATGCTGTTAAGATATTTCTGTTTAGGAACCCCGTACCAACCCTGCTCACAGATGCTTATCATTTTGTACACTTAAGGAACTTGTACAGTGGAGGAATGATCACATGTTGTGTACCCTTACTCTACAGTCTGCTGCTTTTTGGGATCACAAGAGTACTCTGCATTGGTCACAGAGGATTATGTCCCTTACCAACTCTGACATAGATTAGTATAATAGGATTTATGAGGGGATAAAGATCATCGATAGATGTGGAAATTTCCCTAACGTACCCCTCATTGGAACTAAATGAGGAATCAACTATCATCCAATTTTAGCTCGCCGTTAACTCGGATACCCGATGAAGAATATCCCACATAATATTCATCTGGAAGGTCTTTTCTTCAAGGAAGGGGAAAATGACAGGGCACTAAAGAAAGAAATAGTGCATGCCTGGATATATATTCACAAGAAAGGAAGAGATTTTCTAGGAAGAGCAAACTGTATCTCCATGGAACCTTATCTCCACTAGGTGCAAACTAGAACCCTCAAGTGAGGATACCTTACCCTCGCCAAGAAGTTTTTCCGTTAAAGGAATATGTCCTTTATTTCATGTCTGATGCGGAAAAACTTCAGGTAGCTCTCAACAAAGTTCAACGTGAGAAAAGCTCTTGGAAGAATAAGTATCGAATCCTCAATGTGGAATGTACCAAGATTCAGGAACTGTTAAAGGAAAAGGATGCTCTGATTGAGATATTAGAGCAGCATGTTGTAGAAAGTCAAGAAGACCAAAGAATTTGCTTGCTCCTTTCACTTGGCAAAGGACTAACAACCCGACAACGACTGAAGAGCCCCAATCAAATAAGAGGAAACTACCTGAACCAGCATCTGAGCTCTCTTCAGATAGGGCTCAGGATCCATGAGCTTAACCATTTTGCTTACAACACTTTGTAAAATACTGTACTTTTCTTTGTAAAATACTGCAATCTTTCGAATTCAATAAAAGGGGTCTCACCCCACTGTATGATATTTGCAATCTAATTATTGACGTTTTTTTTTTATTAAAACTAAAACTAAAAATATATGTCTTTGCATATCATTCCTAATTCTCACATAACGTATTTTTTCCTTATCTTTGAGTCTCACATATGTGTCACAATTCTAGAGTCAAACTGTCTCACTCATTCAATACTCGGGTCAATCGACAAAATAAAATAGACGATCTCGAGGGAGAGAACAGAGAGCTGAGAGAAGAAATCGATGCTCTAAAGGAAAGTTTGGAAAAACTTCACAGTGATATGCAATCCCTGGCAGCAGCTCAGAAGCAACAACAAAATACTGTGATCTCGGAGATCACATCTACGCCCATTATGGAGACACATGAGAGTCATCCTCGGTACAATATGCCTAAGGGTCGTCCCTGGGGCATGCCTCTCAACTTTGTCCCTGAAGGATATATCTCGCCGGTCACTAAAGACCCAGAAACCATGGCAGGAGCCACTGGACCTGAAGGTTACAAACTTCGGGAAAATGAAGATGCAAGGGTTAAAACAGCAACACCTGGAGGTTACAAACTTCAGGGCACTGAAGCACCAAGAGTCACCGTTATAATGTCTATACCATAACCAGTAGTACACACTGTCCCGGAAGGACAGATTATGCAAGCAATCTCTGGTGGAAACGAAGACATGTACGAAAGGATGAATGAGTTCCAAAAACAATTCTTGGAGATGCAGAAGGAACTGCATGCCATTCGCAGTCAAGACTTGTTTGGAAAAGACGCCGCTGGCCTCTGTTTGGTCCCTAATGTAAAGATACCACACAAATGCAAGGTGCATGACTTTGAAAAATACAAAGGCAACTCTTGCCCTCAAAGTCATTTGGGTGATGTACGCTCGAAAAATGTCTACTCAGACAGAAAATCAATAGCTACTGATCCATTATTTCCAAGACAGTTTAACCGGTGCCACACTCAAATGGTACATGGGTTTAAACCACACCAAGATCAGTACTTTCAGAGATCTCAGCGCATCCTTTGTTCAGGAGTATAAATACAATTTGGACATGGCACCAGATAGAGATCAGCTCAGGGAAATGTCACAAAAGGATAAAGAAAATTTTAAAGAATATGCTCAGAGATGGCGTGAAATTTCCGCCCAGATCTTTCCCCATCTTGAGGAAAAGGAAATGACCAAGATTTTCCTGAAAACATTAAGCTTGTTCTATTACGACCGAATGGTCGCCAGTGCGCCTAGTGACTTCACTGAAATGGTGAACATGGGAGTACGCCTTGAAGAAGCTGTCCGAGAAGGATAATTGGTCAAAGATGCAGAGCCATATAGCAGTACCAAGAGATACAGTAGTGTTTTCCAAAAGAAGAAAGAGCAAGAGATTAGTAATATCTCTCTCGGAAACCAAAGGCGAACATATCAACCAGTAGCGGCGATAACTTCCGCTATCAGCCCCGTGCCGACTCCGACTTATCAACCTCAGGTTGCTCAAAGCCAACCAAGTCAACAACAATATCAGCAAAGGACGCAACAACCTCTTCAGCAGGCTCGTCCACAGTACAACAACAATAATCGTGCGACACGACCATCAGGATTTGACCCTATAACGATGTCGCAGAACTATTTCCACTTTTACAGGCCAAGGGGCACGTCCAAACTAGGTCTCCTCTTACAGTACCAGAAAATCCGCCTTTTTGGTTCAAAGTGGATCAAACTTGCCTTTACCATCAAGGAGGATCGGGGCACAACATTGAGAACTGTCTCATCTTCAAGTCTGATGTACATAAGCTTGTCAGGAATGAGATCCTATCTTTCAAAGATACTAATCCAAATGTTTAGACGAACCCGTTGTCGCAACATAAAAAGACTGCAGTAAATTTAATAAAGGAAGAATTTATCCGCAGTTATCAAATTCACGATGTGCTCCTATTAGGAACCAATCTGGTCAGGATGCATTGCAGACAAAGCGGGTACGGTCAAGTGCCACCTCACAATTATCACCAGTGTGATATCTGCTCAAAGAATAATCAAGGGTGTTCCGTAGTGCAATCAGCTCTACAAGAACAGATGGATTTAGGCTGGATTCAAGATCGTCAAATCCGTGAAGTCAACATGGCCCATACGTATCCCAACATTGTTCAGAACTGCAACATTCTTGTGATGAACGTCAATTTGGTGGCGATGCACTCAAGGCAAAGTCAATATCATAATCTGCCATGACACAATTACAACACTTGTCTGATCTGCTCAACAAGCAATCAGGGATGCTTTTTGTACAAGAGACCCTTCAACGTCAGATGGATCTCGGATAGATCCAAGACTAACATGAAAGAAATAACCATAAAGTCAATATGGTTCAGATCTTTGACACACGCTTGATGAATACCAGTCTGGTAGAATTACATTCTAAGCAAGTCAGGCTCGGCTTTCTGGCTTCACATGATTATCAAGACTGTGAAGAATGTCGTGAAGACGACTAAGGGTGTGCGCTTGTCCAAAGAACACTTCAACACTTGTTGGACCACTGGTGCCTTCCAATCTACTTGGATGAAGCTACACAACAGATTAGTATGATTGACGGGAATCTTGGTAGGCATCAAAGTCAGGATGTCCACTCGATGGAAATAAATCTAGTAAAGATGCGTTGCATACAAAGCGGGCATGGTCGGATGCCACCCCACAACTATGAGCGCTGTAGAGTTTGCTCCAAGAACAACCAAGGATGTTATCTCGTGCGAGCGTCTCTTCAAAATCAGTTGGACCGGAAAGAGGTTCGACCATGTTCAATTCTGGGTCGATCAACGTGATACAAGACTATCTCCCTGATCAAAGCAAAGATGTTGTCATAATCTCCGATCATGGGAAGACCAAAGACGTTTGCGCCATAATCCCTCTACTTGATGAATCAAGAATCCCTCTTAATAGTAGAAAAGTTCCCAACCAAGAACTAATTGAGGTTGCCTATAACGGTCGAAGAAATTAGAAAGCTCCCATGGTTATCTACTTGCCAGGTCCGATACCGTACAAATCAGAGAAGGCTATCCCTTACATGTACGGTGCAATGACCATTAAAAATGGAAAGGAAACTCCATTACCCTCCGTCGTGAACATTGTCGACATCAGTCGAGTCACACGGAGCGGCCGGATCTTCAACAAAGGAGTTGGAGAACTTGCTAAAGAGAAGGAACCTCAAACAGAAGTTCCCAATCAATAAGTCAGTGAATCTGGTAATCCAGAACTTATACAGAACAACGATGAGATGCTGAAGCTCATCCGGAAAAGCGAGTACAACATTGTGGACCAACTGTTGAAAACTCCATCTAGAATCTTTGTGCTATCTCTCCTGCTTAGTTCCGAAGCTCACGGGGAAGCTCTGCAGAAAGTCTTGGAGCAAGCTTTCATAGAACAAGATGTGACGGTAAGACAGTTTGACAGCATTATTTCCATCATCACTTCCTGCAACAACTTAGGATTCAGTGATGAAGAACAATCGGAAGAAGGCAAAAATCACAATATGGCGCTTAATATTACAGTCAACTGCCAGGACGATGCTTTAGCCAGCGTACTAGTAGACACAGGATCATCTTTGAATGTTATGCCAAAGTCAACTCTGGTATGACTATCATTTCAAGGAGCTCCGATGAGAGGCAGTGAGGTCATCATCAAAGACTTTGACGGATCTAGAAAATCAGTTATCGGCGAAGTTGATCTTCCCATAACCATCAGTCCTCACACTTTCCAAGTCACGTCCTAGGTCATGGACATCCAGGCAGCATACAGATGTTTATTAGGAATACCTTGGATACACGAGGCTGGGGCAGTCACTTCGACACTTCACCAGAAGCTGAAGTTTGTCAAGAATGACAAGTTAGTCACAGTATGCGGAGAACAGGTCTTAATCGTAAGCACTTATCATCATTTTCCTATGTAGAACCCGAGGAGGTTGTTGGAACTCAATTCCAAGCACTATCGGTGAGCAATGAGAATCGACCAGAAAGAGCGACGTCGATCTCCTCATACAAAGACGCTCTCAAAGTGATCAAGAGTAATAACTTAAAGGGATGGGGACAACTTGTAGTTTCTATAGATAACAAGACAAAGAAAGGTCATGGTTTCTCCTCAGCCTGACCCAGACTACTAAAGATGAAAGTTTTCATCCCATTCAGGACTTCTTCCACAGTGGAGGCTTCCTCCACCGGTGTCTCAAGAAGTGCACACCATCAATGAAAGTGATTCCTCCAATACAGAAGAAGAATGGAAATCTTACCTTAACCATGATGGTTATATATCTCCGGAAGAGGCGCGCATGCCATTCTGTTTTCCCAAGCAAAACCTGAGATATATACCAAGGTCAGACGTCCCAATGATCTATGGAGATTGTGATCCTAAGGGATGTCGTGCTCCACCTAACTCATTAGAAGATGATCTAATGAAGGACAACTTCGATCAAGATTATTATGATCCCCTGGATGACTTGCCTATCTGGAAGTCGTACACAGAAAACTTGGGGCAAAAGAGTCAGCCGAACGATGCCTATCAGCTGAGTAATATTGAAAAGAATACCCATGTCCCCATCGAGTCATGGAATCATTAATCAGGACATTCTGAAAATGTCCAACACCATGGTGACAAATCTGCAATAATTGCAGGACAAGAGTTCATCAACTATGCTTTTCCTGAGGTCAACGTCATTGAGGAAGATAACTCGTCCACTCCCGCAGAAATATGGGACACCTTAAGACAGTCAAGTGGCAAGTACAACTTCTTAGTCAAGTACACCGCTCCTGAAAGCTCTTGCATCAGATACGAGGACATCCAGCCAACTGGATGGGGAGATCCTCTTGAGAATGAAAACACTAAGGAGGATACAACAGAAGAGTTCATTTATGACAACTCTGCATGGGAGGAAGACTCCAACGATCCTACTCCGCCAGAAATCAGCGTTGTTTCTGAGGACAAGCCAAGAAAGAAGGTACCAGACTTTGTGATTCACCGAGGAGTTCGTCGCCAATGGGTTGCTGTCGATGTCCTGAAAGTCGTCCATAAGTCTAAGTAATTACCATCTTTGTTTTAACCTTTCACCTTGCCCAGGTAAAACAGATGTTTACTTTTCTATAAATGTCCCTCTTCGCTTGGCCCAAAGCGACAGAGTTTTGTTTTGTAGGGTTGTATTTCAAGAATCGACAAAATCATAAATAAATAATGTCATTCTGTTATTCCCGCATTTATTGTTGTTTTCACTTTTCGTTTTTTATGAAAATGGTAATCCTAAAACAACCCAAAAATAAAAACAAGCATTTTTCAGAAAATACACTGCACACACTCTTGCATTCTCTCTGTCTTTACTAAAAAACGAATCATCATGTCATGCAGATTGCCTGTTTTAAACCCCATTGAAACATATGATCCAATGCCTTCTCCCAACTTTAAATTCCCGGTATTTGAAGCTGAAGAAGAAGAGGACGCAGAAATTCCAGATGAGATCTCCCGATTACTCAGACAAGAGGAAAGGTATATTGAGCCTCACAAAGAGCCGTTGGAAACGGTCAATTTGGGTTCAGAGGAAGAAAAGAAAGAAGTTAAGATTGGGGTACTATCCAACTGTCAGAGAAGACTTGATAAGACTTCTCAAAGAATTTCCAGATGTATTTGCTTGGTCCTATCAGGACATGCCAGGGTTGGATACCAGCATCATGGAACATCATTTACCGCTAAAGACAAAATGTCCTCCGATGAAACAAAGGCTGAGACGGACTCACCCGGATATGGACATCAAAATTAAGGAGGAAGTGTAGAAACAGATCGATGCAGGTTTCCTTGCTACCTCAAAATATCCTCAATGGCTAGCTAACATAGTGCCAGTTCCAAAAAAGGACGGAAAAGTCAGAATGTGTGTAAACTACAGGGATCTGAACAAACCAAGTCCAAAGGATGACTTCCCCTTACCACTCATAGACATGCTGGTAGACAGTACAACAAAGTTCAAAGTCTTTTCCTTTATGGATGGATTCTCGGGCTATAATCAAATCAAAATGGCGCCGAAAGATATGGAAAAAACTTCATTCATCACCCCATGGGGCACCTTTTGTTACAAGGTAATGCCGTTTGGTTTGAAGAACGTCGGGACAACCTATCAAAGAGCTATGACAACTCTGTTTCATGATATGATGCACAAAGAAATTGAAGTGTATGTTGATGACATGATTGCCAAATCTAAAACAGAAGAAGAGCATGTGACCCACCTGTCAAAGTTATTCGAGCGTCTGAGAAAATACAAACTCCGCTTGAATCCCAATAAATGCACGTTCGGTGTCCACTCAGGAAAACTTTTAGGGTTCATCATCATCCAGAAAGGAATTGAGGTTGATCCTGACAAGGTTAAGGCCATTCAAGAAATGCCTTCACTAAAGACTAAAAGACAGGTCAGAGGATTTCTGGGACGTCTGAATTACATCTCAAGGTTCATATCCCTCATGACCGCGACATACGCGCCAATCTTCAAACTAATCAGAAAGAATCAAAGCTGCGTATGGACAGAGGATTGCCAAAAAGCGTTCGACAGTATCAAATAATATCTGTTGAATCCACCAATCCTATCACCTCCAGTGGAAGGAAGACCACTAATCATATACTTAACAGTCTTGGAAGACTCCATGGGTTGTGTACTCGGCCAACAAGAAGAGACAAAAAGAAAAGAGTATGCTATTTATTACTTAAGCAAGAAATTCACTGACTGTGAACTCGGTACACTATGCTAGAGAAAGCTTGATGTGCTCTGGCTTGGGCAGCCAAAAGTCTTCGCCAGTACATGATTTGTCACACTACTTGGTTAATCTATTAAATGGACCCAATCAAGTACGTCTTTGAAAAACCTGCTCTCACGGGAAGGATCGTCCGTTGGTAGATGTTGTTATCAGAATATGACATCGAGTACCATGCTCAAAAAGCCGTAAAGGGGAGTATTTTAGACAATCATTTGGCTCATCAACCGATTGACGATCAGGAATCAGTCGGATTTGACTTCCCAGACGAAGATGTCATATACTTAAAAATGAAAGATTGCGATGAACCGCTACCCAGTGAAGGGCTAGAACCAGGTTCCCAATGGGGACTAATTTTTTACGGGGCTGTCAACACTTATGAAACGGAATTGGGGCAATCATCGTAACACTTTAGGGTACCCATATTCCTTTCACTGCCAGATTAACATTCAAGTGCATAAACAACGAGGCCGAATACGAAACTTGCATCATGGGTCTCGAAGAAGCAATTGACTTGAGGATTAAGAACTTGGATGTGTATGGAGACTCAACCCTGATTATCAATCAGATCAAAGGAGAGTGGAATACATACCAATCAGGATTGATTCCTTACAAAGATTACGCGAGAAGGTTGTTACCATTCTTCAACAGAATCGAGTTTCATCATATTCCTCGTGAAGAAAATCACATGGTTGATGCACTAGCCACTCTCTCTTCTATGATTAGTGTAGGTCAATGGAACGACGTACCTAAGATTGACATAATACGCCATGAAAGGCCCGCTTACATCTTCGTAATTGAAGCAATCATGGATTACAAACCCTGGTATCATGATATCAAGTGCTTCCTTCAAAGACAAGAGTACCCGCCTGGGGCATCAAGAAAAGATAGAAAGACTCTCAGAAGACTGGCAGGAAACTTCTTCCTGAACGGTGATACACTCTATAAGAGAAACTTCGACATGGTTTTGCTCAGATGCGTAGACAGAACAGAGGCAAACATGTTGATGAAAGAAATTCACGAAGGATCCTTTGGCCCTCATGCTAATGGACACACAATGGCGTGAAAAATTATGAGAGCAGGATATTATTGGTTGACAATGGAATCTGATTGCTACAAGTACATGAGAAAGTGTCACAAGTGTCAAATATACGCTGACAAAATCCATGTACCGCCAACGCATCTCAAAGTTCTTTCTTCCCCATGGCCTTTTTCTATATGGGGAATCGACATGATTGGCATGATTGAACCCAAAGCTTCAAACGGACATCGGTTCATCCTGGTAGCCATTGACTACTTCACCAAATGGGTCGAAGCAGCGTCATACGCCAATGTAACCTGACAAGTGGTGGTCCGATTTATCAAGAACAATCTCATCTTCCGTTATGGTGTTCCAAGCCAGATCATTACTAACAATGGATCCAACTTGAACAACAAGATGATGAAAGAGTTGTGCGGTGAGTTTAAGATCGAACACCATAAATCATCTCTCTACCGACCTAAGATGAACGGGACGGTAGAAGCGGCTAACAAGAACATCAAAAATATCGTTCAAAATATGAGTGTAACCTACAAATATTGGCACGAGATGCTACCCTTTGCTCTTCACGGTTATCGCACATCTGTCCGCACTTCAACAGGGGCAACCCTTTTCTCTCTAGTATATGGCATGGAAGTAATGTTCCCCATAGAAGTAGAGATCTCATCAATCCGGGTATTGATCGAAGCTAAGCTAACAGAAGCTGAATAGTGTCAAAGTCGACACAATAAACTGAACCTAATCGAATAAAAGAGAATAACAGCCATATGCCATGGTCAGTTGTATCTGCAAAGAATGAAGAAGGCGTTCAACAAAAATTTCCGACCTCACGTCTACAGGAAAGGAGACCTTGTGCTAAAAAAGATACAATCATTCCTCACTGATTCCCGAGGAAAATGGACTCCAAATTATGGTGGCCCCTATGTGGTCAAGAAAGCCTTCTCAGGCGGCGCCTTGAGACTCGTAACCATGGATGGAGAGGAGTTTTCCTACCCCACAAATGTTGATGTAGTCAAGAAATACTTCGCCTAAATAAATAAAAAACGTCTCGGTGGATTGAAAACCCGAAAGGGCGGTCCAGGCAAAAATTAGAGACACAAGCAAAAATCACCCCGATGGATTGGAAACCTCAAAAGAGACAATTCTGGCAAAAGTTAGGGATTCATGGCAAGTAACTATGTCCGACAAGGTTATATTTCCAGCAGTAATGCCATCCAACAGGAAAACTTCAGTCAAGGTCACCTTCGACAGAAGCCTAGAATGTCCAGAATTCAAAGTTGGTAGAAGGATAACGGTCATTATGTTTCAATGTAGCCCTTTTCCCTTTTAAACTACCATTTTCTAAACTTTGTGATGATGATTCTCACAATAATGTGGCAATGGAGGGGTTTTTTCATTAACTTAGACAAGAGGATTTCTATCTTCTCGTCTCCTACCTCAAAGGTAAGTTTCCATCTCTTGACATCAATCATGGCACCAACGGTAGATAAAAAAGGGTTTCCTATGAGGTTTGGAATATGATCATCTTCATTTATATCCATAACCACAATCGGTGAGAATGTACAGTGGGTTGATTCTCAAGGGAACATCTTACGGCATTCTTACTAGATACTTTATAGATTTATCGGCTAGTTTTAAGGACTTTTTTTGTAGGTTTTATCTCACAAAGATCGAGTCTCTTATAGATAAATAGATAGATAGAGGCATCAGATTGCCACTCTTACCTTGATCACACAGAGCTTTATCTATGACATGGATACCAATAATGCAGGGAGTTGAGAAGCTCCCTAGATCTTTCAGTTTAGCTGCCAACTTATTTTGAATGATAGCGCTACACTGCTTTATGAGCACTAATGTAGCATCGTCATCAATCTTCCTCTTATTTGTTAGAATCTCCTTCAATAATTTTTCATAAGAGGGCATCTCAGTTATGGCTTCAGTGAAGGGAATGTTAATATGGAGATTTTTCAAGAGCTCGACATTCTTTTTGAATGTTTCCTCAATTTTTGCTTTCGTGAACCTTTGTAAGAACAAAATGGGAGGCTTATAAGGAGGAAGAAACACATATTTCTCTTTTTTTTCTTCCCCGACTACCTCCTTTTCCTTGGGTGCATGCTCTCTCTCTCTTTCTAGGATTGTACAGATTCACTCTAAGTATCCTTTTCTTCATCCCTCTTATCAGCGATGACTTCTAGCTCTTTCCTACTTCTCAGCATCACAACATTCAAATGTTCTTTTAGGTTGGTCTCATATTGTCCTGGAAATATTCCATTAGGGGGAAATGTATATGCTTGTTGTTGGGCAACTTGAGAAATTTGGGTTTTCAACATTTTGTTATGAGTAGCCATGGCGTCAAACTTGGTCACTAGCTTCCTCATCATTTCATTGGTGTGGATATTTTGATTCTTAAAATATTTGTTTCAGCGGCACTGGGATATATTGAAGTTTTCCCTCACCATTTCAAGTTTTAACTTTTTGGGAGCAGTAGAGGCACCATTTGGTCCTTGAAATATGGGCGGAACGCTAGGTGGTGCACGACCGACAACAAACAGAGGATTACTGTTCTTGTATAACAAATTGGGTTGGTTTCTCCAGTCGTGGTTATAGGTATTGTAATACGGGTTCCCTTATTGAGCATAGTTCACCTGGTCGGAGTGGGTTCAATTACGACCATCAGTTGTCATGCAACACGAATGTGTCTAGCTACTCTGTGTATTTTGTAATTGGGGGTTACAACGACTGCAATAGCAGTAGGTATGATGCTTAGGTTATCTAAATTTTGGTACAACACATCAACATTTCCATTCATGTGGTTGAAGGCACCAACTTCATAAATCCCACCCTTCAGTGGTGCCTTCTTAATGGTAGCACATTTACTCCTCCCTAATAATGATTTTGACCCATGTCTTCTTTAAGAGAATAGGCTTCATCGAATGACTTGTTCATTATGGCCCCTCCAGCGGTATTGTCCAAGGTAATTCTCGTGTTATGGAGAAAACTATTATAGAAAGTGTGGACGATGAGCCACTTCTCAAGTCCATGGTGTGGACATATTCTCATTAGCTCCTTGAATCACTCACATGCTTCAAAGAGAGGTTTCCCATCCATCTGCTTAAAGAAGGTAATCTAGTCCCAAAGTTGTGTCATCTTACTCAGCGGGAAGTATTTGTCTAGGAACACTTTCTTAAGCTTATTCCATATCATAATGGAATTAGACGGGAGAGATTATAGCCATGATATGTCTCTATATCTAAGGGAGAATGGAAATAAACATAGTCGAATGGCTTTCAGATTGACTACGTTGCAATTAAAAGGTGTTGCAATATTCGATAAAAATTAAAATATGCAACAAAGAGGGTTTCATTTCAAAATTGTTCCCTGATATGGCAGGATAAAAAATGCTCAAATGTGGTTTTGAACTCAAGGGTACATCATATTCTTTCTATGGATAATTGTTGTGATCGCCCATTTCTTATTGGTTTCTAATAAATTGACGTCTCTCGTGGTGTCATACCCCAAATTTTGACCACCAAGATTTTTCATTATTGTGAGAATCATCATCACAATATGGATGTACCTTCATGCCTCACCAATCTCCTCAAAGATAGTTGAGCATTCACTATAATCAAGAATTAGGGTTTCCATCCCTCTCTGAGCATCTGGACAAAAGATCGATCAAGAAATGACATGATCTTCAACTTGTCTAACCTCTCAAACATCCATGAGGGATCAAGAGGTCTCCCACATCAAGAATCAAGCACAAAGTTGCAACATTCCAAGTGGAATGAGCCTCGAAATACCCAGTGTCACCAAATTAGGGTTTTGGTCGACTGAGGCCTCCAGAGTGAAGTTTTCATAGGAGATTGAGCCAAGGCTTCAAAATATGACTCAATGTGCTCAAAATAACCCTAGGAGTCCCTTTACAAAGTTAAATCACCCTCAGAGGATGCATTCCTCAAAAGTCAGGAATTAAGGTTTCTCCGCGCCGAACCGCTCCGGAGCCAAAAGTCAAAACATGAAGTTTTTGGCAAAAATGATCCTTATGACACATATTTTTATAAGATATGATTTATAATGTCATTTGAACAAGAATTGATCAAGAAATCATGATAACTTGTAAAAGGGTTAATCTTGAAAAAATTGAAAAAATTTCTAAGTTATTAAGTTTGGATGGTTTTGGTGCTAACTTCCAAGGGCCATAACTTTTGATCCATGCAGCCATTTTGAGTGATCCAAAGCCTGATTTGTAGGTCTTCCTACATTCTACAAAAGCTTCAACTACATGAAACTCTAATTCTTTATGGATTTTTGGTTATGAATGGATCAAAGTGGTGAAAAATCAAAGATTTAACACTTAGTACAAAACTGTCTAAGTTTCAGCCTTGAACATCAATGTTCATAGGGATTTTTCAACTAAGTCCGGATAGTTTCAAAACAAACTATGACCGCACATGAATTATACCATATAAGGGCTTTTTAAAAAGTACATAAACATTCCATAACTCCATTTGAGCAAGGAGATATGATCCTCCTAAGATGACACTTTCAAACTGTCTTGTACAAGACAGATTTGTGCACTTTTGCTCGAATTGGTTAAGTTAGGAAATTACAAGCCTTATCATCCATTTGGACACCTCAGAGGATAATATCGTAGGGAGAAGATATGATCCACAAGCCTCCCAAGTCCAAGGATCTACATGTAGCTATATGTCACCTAAAAAGGCTAGAAATCTCAAAGACTCCAATTTTGTTTCAATGCATTCAATGGATTCACAAGGTGGAAAGTATCAAGACATTTCTAACTGAATTAAGTCAAGCCTTATCTCTGAACCAAAGGACTCATAGCCTGTGCCCTAACCTCAAGTCAATGGTTAGAGGAGACTTGAGATTCCTTTTGATCAACATTAGCTAAGGGACTGTCCAAGCCTCCATTCACTATTGATGCCAAAACAAACTTATTGCATTATAAATAGACATCAATTGTGATCAGTATGAGTACACCAAAGCCTCAGAACACTGGCTTTACCCAAAATCTCTCTTTCACTCCAAAAATGCCTTCATTTGCATGTCACTATCGAATTTTTCATTAGAGAGTCATTCCATCACCACCAATTGTTCTAACACCTTCCATACATCATATATGAGCTGATCAAACACTTCTCACACTTCTGAAACATCAGGATCATCATCTCCATTTCTCACTTGGATCAATTGCAATCAGAGTTGAGCCAACCTATCCAAAGAGTTTCAAAATATTCTGAAGGTTGCAACACAATCCTTGAGGCCTAAGGAAGTTATCCAGGTCCTTGTTTCACTTCTGTAACACCTCTACCACTGAAATCGAATCCTTCTTGCAGAGGTAAGCCTTAAACTTTCAAACTCAATAAATCATGCATCATAAACATGTTTTCAAGTAACCATTGTATTTCTGGATGTTCATAGATAATTTTCCCTCAATCAATTTCTATTTATCTCATGTGTATGGGATTTCATTTAGTTCTTGCATTCTTAGGGTTCATCTGGTTACTACGTGATATCTTTTGTTACACTTAATTTAAACAAAATTGAAAAGAACCATCATGTTCCTTGTTAAAAAATGCATAAGTTTCATTTTTACATCTTGTAAAATGGTTGAGAAACGAGGGAGATAGCTTGCTTCACACAAGTCAGATGATTGCCCATGGAAGAAGATGGCCATGGCCCCATTTTCAGGTTTTTAGAACCAAACATAGTACATATTATACACTTGCCATTATATGTTTGAATTCGCATTGCACCCAAGTGGAAACACTAGTATTTGTGTGTGTGTGTAGCGAGCGAGAGGTCTGGGGTTCGAATCCCCCTCGCCCCAGACCTTTTGGTATTTTTTTAGAACTATTTTCCAAAGGGAGTTTCCCATATCATTCACTCTTGCCACACTCTATCAGCCAACGCACTTGGCTCAGTTGGTAAAATTTTAAACCCTCCACCTCAAGGGCGTGGGTTCAAACCTAGGGAGGGCCATCCTATTTTTTTATCACTTGTTTTATTTCACTTTTCTTCACCATTGTTTAATAATTTCCAAAATTAATTTCTCTCTCATTTTTTATCATTTTTGACTGGTTCTTTTTTTAAAAAGTCACAAAAATGTTAAATTATTTTATTTTACAAAAAAATCCAATTTATATTATTAATTTAATATAGTTAGAAATTTTGTAATTAATTTCACTTATTATTGTTTTTAAAACATCTTTAAATGAAATTCCCACTTTGATCTTTTCATTCCAAATGAATTTCAATCTTTCATGTGATTAAACATGATTTTTCAAAATATTTTTCAAAGTTGACAACTTTTTTTAAATATATTTGATATTTGATATCTTTTTTTTATTTAATTTCCTTTGAAACTTATATCTTTTAAATTCAAAATTAGGATTTTCTCTAAATTTTGTTTTTTCAAACTTCACATAAACATTTATTGGGCCTCTAATAGAGTGCAAGACCCATACCTTGTTACATAAATAAATTTCAGGCTTCAGTCATTGTATAAGTTCCACTGCATTTTCTAAAACCACGGCGCGATCGTCACCTTTTAAGCAAATCATCTGGGCCTCCCTTTGGTTGTAAGTCCCATTTATCTTCTTTTTAAAATCCTTTGAGCCTCTAATAGATTGTAAGACCTAACCCCTTTGTAAATACAAACTTTTTGGGCCTTAGTCATTGTATAAGTCCCGATATGATTTTTAAAACGACGGTGCGATCACTGTCTTCCATTGGGTCTCTCCCAGAGTTGTAAGCCCCATTCTTCTTTTTTTTAAACACCTTTGAGCCTCTTGATAGAGTTTAAGACCCATCCCTTTCTAAATAACTATTTTTTGGGCCTCAGTCTTTGTATAAGTCCCGATACGATTTCAAAAATCTCGGTGCGGTTGCCGCTTTTCACACAATTTTCATCTGGGCTTCCCCTAGTGTTGTAAGTCACATCCTTATTCTTTAAAAAATAAACTTTGGGCCTCTAATAGAGTGTAAGACCCAACCCTTTTGTAAATACAATAAATTTGGGCCTCAGTCATTGTATAAGTGCCTTTGTGCTTTTCAAAACTACGATGCGATCGTCGCCTTTTCGAAAGAATAAATTTGGGCCTCTCCTTAAGTATAAGCCCCAAACTTCCTTTAAAAACAACTTCCCTTTTGATTTAGATTCAAATTCATAGTTGTTATCAAAACTTACTTCAATTTCTTGAATAACTAACCATACAACTGTAATACTGGAAACTTGCTTACCTGTAAGTTCTACCAGCTTTCTTTATCATACTTATTATATATTTCATCTGTATATGTATATATATATATATATATATATATATATATATATATGCCTTTATATCTTGCTTAGAGTTTTCCCCGACAATTAGGTATAGGATTAGATCAAACCAGTGGTCACTCTTTTAACACAGTCAAAACTAGTTCCCCATAGGAAATTCTAGATACAGCCTTGCCTCCTCTTGGGCTTATACAATATGGAACAGAGAAAGGCATTATTCCCGGTGAAACTTTTCTCAAGACTGTCACCACTAGAAATATATATACAAGAAATTCATGCCCCCAGAGAGGATTAATTCCCAGTGAAACCTCTCTTGAATTTCTTCAAACCCTAGAATTGTTCACTAAAGAAAGGATTATTCCCAGTGAAACCTTTCTTGAACTTTTCTCAAGTTTGGACCCACAGGCTTCCTAAAAGCATCCCCAGCATCCTCTTGGGCTTTGTACAAGGACCCTCAGGCTTCTTAGAAGTTCTCATGCCTCCTCTTGGGCTTAGTACAAGGACCCAAAGACCTCCTACGGGTATAGGACATAACCTAGTCATCTTTTGCTAGTTCAATCCTTCAAAGAGTCAGAGTCAAAACATCTTACTAACTTAGGGTTGATTCTCAATCTCTTAAAACATCAGCCTCCTCTTGGGCATCATACAAAGATAAACCTTCTCATACTAGTAGACTCGGACAGTCTCATCTCCTCTTAGATCTCAAAGAAACTCTCAAGTTTCCTAAAAGCACAGGATAAAACCCTGGTCATTTCATCAATCACCAACAGAGTTAAAACCTCCATAGGTTTCAAAATTCAATCTTTAAACTCTCACTTTAAATTTCCCAAGCTAGGGTTAAACTAATATCAATAAACCTCAATTAGAACCTCAAGGCATCTGATATTTCAACTCTTCTGCAACCCTCAGTAAGAGTTGATTCCCCAATTTGGACCTGTGTCTGGATCTCATTAATCCTCAGCAGAAGTTATCTTTCTCTTAGACTTCATATAAGAAATTCCCCAACCAACCTCCTCTTAGGCTTTCTATAAAGATATTCCTCAACATTTTTAGCCTTAATCTTGGGCTTTGTACAAGACAGATAAAACATTCTCCAGCTGAGTCAGTTAACCCTTTTAGCCTCAATCTTGGGCTTTGTACAAGACACATATAGAACCTCCCTAGTTGAGTCAATTCTCTTTTAGCCTCAATATTGAGCTTTGTACAAGACAGATAAAACCTCTCACCAATAGAGTCAATCCCTTTTAGCCTCAATCTTGGGCTTTGTACAAGACAGACAAAATATTCCCTGGAAGAGTCAATTCCTTCCAGCCTCCTCTTAGGCTTTGTATAATGATATCCCTAAGTAGAGTCAATCTCTTTTCAGCCTCAATCTTGGGCTTTGTACAAGACAGATAAAAAACTCCCTAGTAGAGTCAACCTTTTAGCTTCAACCTTGGGCTTTGATTAAGGCACACATAAAATCAACACCCCTCAGAGGAAATCAAAAATCTCTCTGTAGGAAGACATTTCTATGTACATCACACATCAAAACAGACAATCAAACAAACCTTAATTCCAGATAACTGTTGTAAGTGGCACACTTGTTGATTCAAAAATCCAAGTTGTAGTCCATCTCTTATCCTGGTAAACCCCCTTCTTTCATCTAATTGCTGTAAGTGGCAAGCCTCTGGATTATTTACATCTAAGCCAATGTCTATCTCTTAGCATGAAAGACTCCTAAGGAAAAATGACATTGCTCTACACTGAGTTAAAGTTTCCTCCTTCAGGACATCTCCCTTGTAAAGGAAATTATGGCATTGCTGGATTCTCATATCCCAGTTAATGTATATCTCCTTTATAACCAAATGCCCCAACAACTTGTGATAAACAGATGAGATATCTCCCTTTAGATATGCCAAATTCTCTCTCAGTCAAACCTTTTAGCTTCAATCTAGGGCTTCAAACAAGACACAAATACACAACCTTTTAGCTTCAATCTTGGACTTTGAACAAGACACCAAACATTTTCCTCCCATAGAAATAGGAGGAACTATGATTGCTCTGATTTCCCTGTTTTCTTTAAACGGGAATAGATTGCGAAATCTTAGCGAGCACACTAATCAAAAACCTTAGGTCCAGTACCTTACCAAAATCATCGAAAAGCCTGAAAACAACAAAAATAATCTCTCAAACATTCCCAAAGGAGAAACTTTCCCATTTATAATAGATAAATACCAATAAGTAGATAACAAAAGAAAATGCCAAACGATCTATGGATAACCATATATAGGATGGGTAATTGACAACTCCCCATTGTATAACCTGACCCCGGACCCCCCAATCTCTTAGCATTTGTTAAATAAAACATTTGCGTGCAAGGTTAGTTTTAGATAGCTTCCCTTTCCTTTTCAGCTTCATAGGATAAATAAGAAATCAGAAAGTAGCACCCAATTCCAACCAATGCAGTAAGGTGGTCGCGTCACCGAAAAAAATCGAACGCTACACGTGGATATAATGTTTCATTTTGTTGATTGGTTCAACGAGGTTCCCTAGGCTACGAGCTTTTTGCATAAAATTGAGCAAGCGAAAAATAAAAACAAAAATTGCCTTAGTTTATACGTTAAAACAATGGATAAACTACATTAAACAAAATTTAGTCTCTACCAATGACGCCAAAAACTTAATATGCCACAAGTATACGACTATATCGAGTAGTATGAAAAGTTATAATATCCACAGAGACAAATATTCCAAGTATTGTTTTCTATTATTTCAGCGTGTATCTAAGGATTTGTGCGAAAATAGTTTGTATCAGAAAAAATAAGAAAATAAATGGATTTTTCTCGATATTAAAATAAGAGGCCAAAAAATGATTGCTATCTACCTACTTTACTCATACAAAAATGTTGCATTAATCATAACGGGAATTGTACTTTTGTAGAAAATACCAAAATTAGAGCTAACGTTCACTTTCGTCGATACATTATCGGAGTTTAAATCCGCAACTGCCTACTTTTGCAGAACAAATTGGCGAGTTTAAATATACCTTTCAAAATAATATTAGTATCTCAATTAATTTAGATACGCTTTGACGATCTAAAAATCAAAATTCTAAATTTCTAAGTCTGATACCGTTTTCTCCTTTTCGGTGTGTAAACAGTATCTCGATGCTCATACTTTCGTAGCGAGTATTTTCTTTTCAAAACATAATAGTCCTCATGTTTCAGACTCTAAATACTTTACTCAAACATGATAAATAGAAAAATAACACATGCATATAATGAATTCATTATGAAAAACAATGAAGAATTGAACTTGGAAATGAAAGTAATAGATTCTGAAATTAAACTAGCTCTGAAGGGAGGCTTTCTATTATAATTACAACATTAGTAAAATGTAAATTACAACAGAAAAGTATAGCAGATGATGAAAAAAATAGAATTTGCATAAACTTGTAAAAACAAAATTCTAGAGTAAATTTTGGGTAAATAAAGCTTGGACCCCCCCTTTTGATCAGTTAAAATCTGAATATATATGTCATAAGGACATAATATCCCAGTTGGAAGCTCTAGAAATCATGTAGAAACTAAGAAAGTCGTGTTTGGAATTGTTGGAAAACTGCCAGAATGTGGGTCTGTTTGGACAAATTGACGGCCGTCATGGCTCATGACGGGCTTCCGGTCATGGTTTCCACTTTTTAATTTTGTGTTTTATTGTTATCTAATAGCCTACCCGTCAAATGGTCATGATGGGCGTAATCCTAGATGATGGGTGACCCATCATGATTGTTAAATTTTTCTTTTCTCGCTCGTTTTTGTCCTCTTTCGTATGCAGTCTATTCAAAATGCTTAAGACATGTAACACATAGGGATATCAACGGGGTAGGGAATGTTCGCAGGATGCTTCTCCGCTCTCCACCCTCCAAAATTTTCTCTATCCTGATCCCCTCCACGGGGAAACATTTTTCCTCATTCCCATCCCCACAGGTCCCCACGGAGATCGAATCTTAAGAAAACTTCTTTACATTTTTTTATCAAAACTATGACACTAGTGTTTTGTTATTTTTTTCCTTTAAAAAAACATATATTTTGAATCTTTCCTTTTTTAAAAGTAAAAAATCATCTTGCATAAATAACGAAAAAATGCAAAAGCACTTGCTGTTGATAATTTTTTCTATAATAAAAATAAAAATTCAACCGAACTTGTTACTACAATGTAGACCCTTGTACAAATATGATGTAATGTCACAATAGAGAAGCAGAAAAACAATAATAATCCTATTTAGTATTTATCTCCATTTATTCTAAGAAAAATATTTCGCTAATTTACTTCCATAGAACCACTGCCATCTAGCACAAGTGATTGATTATGTGTGATTGTTGAAACTCTACGAGTATCAGGTTCATTCACACTCATCACAAAAATAAAACCACTAATTTATTAATTGAATGAAAAACATGTTACTAATGGAAGTAAAGTGAATTTAAAGATTAATTACCATAAGTATAATGAACAAAGGAGAATGGTTGTTGTGATGATGATGAGAATAGAGGAGATGATGAATGAAGGAGACAAAGAGAATTTACAAAAGAAAGGAGGAGACGATGTGTATATTGTATGTATTAGGTCTACTTTTCTAGGGTTTGGTGATTGGATAGTGAAACAATACATTATACAATAAAAAAATGATCCACTAATGACTCTTCATTTTCTAATATATTAATAATTTTTATAAAAAAAAACATGTAAAATTATATAATTAGATATTATATAATATATAAAATATAAAAGTTAAATAACATGGTTGGGGTCGGGGAATTCGTTGGGCGGAGCGTACTTCCTCGATCCCCGTCCCAAAGTATCATTAGGAGAACTTGCCCCTCCACCCTGGTTCTCGTGGGGAGAGAAATCCCCAACTTCGGAGCTCCAAACAGAAAACCCCCCGGGGGGTGCCCGTTAACATATGCAAATTGACATCCCTAGTAATACAATGGAAATGTCCAAGTATTTGTAGTAAAATATGGATAAGAAAATGAGAAAACATGGAAATTAAACTAATAACCACATTGAAAATGCGTGTTATCATTGTACAAATGCAAGCCGGTGGGCAAGCTGAATCGACAAACAAGTTAATTCTAAAGGGACTAAAAAATAAACTTGATGATGCCAAAGGCTTATGGACGGAACTACTCCATGAAATATTATGGTCATATCACATCACCCTTCACTATAATATCAAGGAAACTCCATTCACCATGGTTTATGAAGCAGCTCCATGCTGCCCGTTAAAATTGACACGCCCTCAAAGAGCACTCCCAATTTGATTAAGAGGTAAACAAGGCAAGATTTGAATGTGCATTATATTTTATCAATGAATTGAGAGAAATATCCCATGTCTAAGAATTCAACATCAAACATAGAGCCACCTGAAGGTACAACTTCAAAGTTAGACCGTGGGAGATGCAAGAAGGAAATCTAGTCTTAAAGCAAGTAGTTCTACCCGCATAGCAGGAAAAACTACAACCCAACTGGGAAGGGCCATATCGCATATTCCAAAAGCTCCCCATGAGGTGTACAAGTTGCAGGAATTAGACGGATAGCTCCTACTTAAAACTTGGAATGCTCTCCATCTTAAATATTATTATCGTTAGATTGTTGTAATTTCTTAAGAGACATAAACATCTACCTATGGATGATTTATTGAATGTTTATAACCAGCAATAACATTTTCTTATATGTTGTATGCTTGACTTCATGACAAAGATCCTTGTCGCCTCTTAAAGCAATATTTTGCATGTCGGACTTTATGGCCAAGATCCTTGCTTCCTGTTAAAGCAATATTTTATATGTTAAACTTCATGGCGAAGATCCTTGTCACCACTTAAGGCAATATTTTATATGCTGGACTTCATGGTGTTGATCCTTGACATATTTTAAGGCAATATTTTGTATGTTGGACTTCATGGCAAAGATCTTTTCCGCTTCTTAAGGCAATGTTTTGTATGTTATACTTCATGGAGAAGTTCTTATCTGCCTCTTAAATCAATATCTTGTATGGACTTCATGGTTAATATCATTTCCACCTCTTAAGGAGATATTTTGTGTGCTAGACTTCATGGTGAAGATTCTTTTTGCCTCTTAAGTCAACAATTTGTATGCTGGACTTTATGGCAACGATCCTTGCTACCTGTTAAGTCAATATTTTGTATGCTGGACTTCATGGCGAAGATCCTTGTCACCTCTTAAGGTAATATTTTGTATGATGGGCTTCCTAGTAAAGATCCTTGTCTTCATTCAGGGTAATGCATGTTGGAACAAGACTGTTCATATCCCTTGGGTTTTGATGATAACAAAGTATTTAGAGAATAAATTGATACCAACATATCTTCAAGTGTGCAGGATCACAAGCTAAGAATTCATCATGAATTAATCATGTTGAAAGCATAAGTGAAAAACAATGCTACTTAGATTCTGGATGATCAGAATCTGGTAACTTTGAATGTGTTCATCAGTATCTGAAGGCTTAGACTCTGATATGCTATTCCAGCCTCTGGTGATAGCACAACCTCTGATCTGTACTCTACACTAAAGTTAATAGCTTTGTTAAAGTGACAGATTTCTGGACAGAGTCAACTAGGGTTTGGTTTTGCAAGGCTCAAGGGATGGTAATTTGACCTCTTCAGTTTCTACCTTTTGGTAGATACCTAGTACTTTGAAAGGTTGATTGAGCAGAAGTCTCTTTATAGGTAGATTGAGCATTGAAGTCTCTTACAATTATGTTTGAGCAGTTGTAATCTGTTTGGTTATAGTGAAAACCTCTTGTTGAGGCAATGGGACTAGGCTACTCTCAATTGAGGAGGGGAACCAGGATAATCTTTGTGTGTTGCTTGCATTTACTTCTGATCATTTCATTCCACTGCTATTACTTATTCTAATATCAGACTCTGGACGTGGTTCAGATTTTGAAGCATCAGTTTCAGAAGTGAAAATATTTTTTTGGAATACACAATTCAACCCCCCTTCTTGTTTATTTTTCTCACCTTCAGTTGGCATCAGAGGACGGTTATGCATTAACCCTTAACATTGGTTCAGAAAAGATCCTGAGAAAAATACTATTCTCCTCATGGCTAGTAGTTCTTCAGTAACCAGTCTTGAAGGAGATTATCCTCGTGGTAGCAACAACCACAATCAGAGTACATATGGGAAAAATAACTATATTTCTAGACCACCAACATTCAATGTGACTCCACTGAATTTAAATGGTGGAAGAGCAAGATGTACACTTATATCATTGGTTTGGATGATGAGTTATGTGACATCCTTGAAGATGGCATTGACTTTCAGGTCAATGGTGTTGGAATGGTTGCTGGTACGAAATATCTCACTCATGGTCAGAAAAATATCTATAGAAAACATCATAGAGTGCGAGAGATTCTTGTTGATGCCTTGCCTCATTCTGAGTATGTAAATATTATAGATAAGTCTACTGATAAGATTATCTTTAAATCTTTATGTGCTACCTATGAAGGTAATCAACAAGTACAAGAAGCCAAAGCTAATCTTTTGGTTCAACAATTTGAGCTGTTCAAAATGAAAGAAGATGAGAACATTGAATCCATGTTCTCAAGATTTCAAGTTCTTGTGTCAGGACTTCAGGTCTTGAGCAAGAGCTATACCACTTTAGATCATGTCAAGAAGATTCTTAGGAGTCTTCTTTCCAGATACAGACCAAAAGTAACTAATATCTTAGAAGCTAAAGACTTAAATATTTTAAGTCTTGAGAGTCTTGTTAGAAATCTCCAAAGTCATCAAATGGAGTTAAATAGAGATGAGCCTGAAAAGCAAGTTAAAACCTTGGCTTTAAATTCTTTTGAGAAATTTGAGAAATCTTCTCAAATAAAAAGCTCAAAGAAGCCACTCATGATGAAGGTTCTGATGAAGAATCTAATGATGATGAACAAACTTTTATCATGAATAGATTTCAACAACTGGAAAAAAAGAAGAACGTATTCTCTGGTAAGAGAGATAGATTCAAAAGGTCAGGTTCAGGGAGTAAAGATCAGGATGTTTGTTAGAACTGCAAGAAACCCGGTCACTTCATTATGAATGTACTGATCTCCACAAAGACAAAAGCAAAAAAGGAAAACATTCAGATGAACATCTTCAAAGGCAAGTTCAAGAAGAGTCTCATGGCAACATGGGAAGAACTTGACAATGAAGGAGAATATGAAGAAGCCAACCTTGCCTTGATGGCTTCAACCTTTTCAGATTCAGAATCTAAAACTGGTTCTGACTCAGAGTCAAAAGACAGAGATCAGGTACTTTCTAATCTCTCTATATATGATTTGGGTACTCTTTGTCATTATTTTATGGAAAGATGCCAGCAGAAATCCATACACGTGAAATTTCTAACAAAGCAACATGATCTTTTAAAAGAATAGCTAAATCTTTATAAAGAAAAAATTGAAAAACTTGAGAAAGATCAAATTGCTTTAGCACAAGACATGTCTAACAAACCTTTGGATAAGAATGAATTAGCTCTTCAAAATTTCATTATGTTTTGGTTTGAAAGAACCAAACTTGCTTCCATGATCTATGGAGTAAGTAATAGCAAAGGAGAAGGCCTTGGATATTATCAAAACCTTATAATCCAAGGGTTAATGTTTTTGTAAAACCATCAAACCCTTCTTCTCCAAACACTTCTCAAAAGGGGTTATATGATTACTTTATGCTTGCTGCTAAAAATAGTAAAATTATGAATCAATCAGAACCTGTGACATGCAACTCTAAAGTTCTGAGGGAATCAAGATCTCTGACTCAAGATTCAAAGGCTCAAAGTAAATTAGAACCTAAGACCCTCAAGTCAAAGGCTTTGAAGAATTCAGAACCAAAGAATGGTGTATATAAGATTTTGAGAGGTTTAGAAGTGAAGGTCAAAACTTATCCTATACAAAGTGTCATGAATGAGTATAAACCTTAATATAAGGATAAGTAAAAAAGAAAAAAGAAACCCTACAAAACTAACCTCAGTGGACCCATAAGAGTGTGGGTACTAAAGAATGAGATTGTTTTTTATGCAGATGTGATTAGAGGAAAGAACAAAGTAATAACTACTCTAGGACAGTGGTTGCTAACAACCTTCAAAAAGAAGAAGGCATGTATTCCAAATCCTAACTCTAAAATAGGAAGGAGGTGTGGAATCCTAAAGAAACCAGAAAGACAAGAACACTGGTACTAGGAAGATTGAAGTCCTCCTATGTTGAACTGGTGTTTCAGACTAATGGCTTTATCTTTGAAGTTTATCCAGTTATCTTTAGAAGTCTGAGATGACTTCTGGTGGTGATCAGAAGAGCATTGTTCGAACAAGAATGTTTCCCTTGGATAATCTCAAAAGTTGATACTGCTAAAAATGAGGTATGGTTTTCTCTGTTATTATTAGATAGTTTCTAATCCTAACATTTGCTAATGTGTTTCAAAAGATCTTCATATTTATGAAAGAAAATTACACTTTACTGTGATAATTCTATTTCTGTCAGTTGGGCATAAAATCTTACTCTATATAAGAGTCTGATGATGTTCAGAAGCTACCTTGATCAGAAAGATCTGAGTCAGCTTCTAATGAATATATAGCCTCTGAGGCATCTCAGCCTCTGATACTATGAATAAGATTAACTGCTTCTGATATGAACACACGTGGTCATCCTTTGGTAACTGCCTCTGGCATCTGTCCTCTTACGTGTCATAAATTTGAAACGTCTTTTGACACATGGATTGTAACTATTGAGTAAAAACTCCTCTATTCTTGGTGGTTTGCATTTACTTCTTAATTGTCTGTTTCTTTTTGCATTTATGTTGTTTGTTGTTTGAAATTCCTTTTTCACTCAAAAACACTTTTATATCATAAACACACACTTCACTTTTCACTACCTACATTTTGCTTTCTCTAACCTTCTCTAAACAAATCCTTTTCAAAAAGTAAACCCTAGAAACCCTAAGAAATCCTTTCAAAAATGACGTCCTCATACAATTCTCTACATGCACACACGAGTGTCAACTCTAGAAAAGTATGACAATGAAGCCAAAGTCCATGGATTTGAATCAAGATGTTTTAAACCAATTGGTGGAACAGATTGTTAATTTTGAGTCGTTCAATTAGAAGGGGTATGATCTTTGGAGCTTATTCAGAATTCAAGAGTGGTCTCCCATCTTTGAATTTCTCAATGAAACAACCTATTTGTATCTTGTGAAGGATTTTTGGGTCAAGGCAGAAGTCTTTGATGAACTTGTTGCGTCTGAGGAACTAAGAATTCTGGTGGAGAAGAACAACTCTTTGAAGGGGAAGAAGAGAGAAGAAGTTGGCTGAAGAAATTTGAAGAAGTGGAAATCATGTCTATTGAGATGGGTGTTGATATATTCATCACTCAGAAGACTATTTCTAAACTTTTGAGAGCTCCAAAATATGGAAGGTTCATTGTGGGTACCAAAGACAACAGTCCTAATGCTGAGGCTGTCAAGAGTTACTTGTTTGAGAATGCTGATAAACTTCGTTTAAAGGGTATTGTTCTCTACAAAGGAGATGTTGTGGCTTCAAGGGTACCATTCTCTGTCAGGTGTACAAATCCTAATTATCTTGAGGATTATCCTGTCATCACCAAGATGGATAATTCTGAAGTAATCAAGAACTTCATTGAATAGTCCTTCAAGGAAGGAAAAATAATCAAACTCAAAGAAATTCTTGACAAGCATATTGAAGTTTTTAGGGCTTATAACAAGAGGAAGTAGGTGATTTTAGATGTTCAGAAACCCTCCAAGAAGAAATCTGCTCATCAGAAGAATATTGAGAAAGAAATTGGGGAGGGCATTGCATCTATTAGTTGATGCCTTCCAGGACTAGGAGTGGAAGGTCTCCCAAGAAGGTTGCTTATGTCTCTGTCATATCATAAACTCCTAAAAGGAAGAAGAGATTGAGGAAACTAGCTGAGTTGGAAGAGGAGGAAGAAGAAGAAGAAGAAAGGGATGTTGGTGCATCCTTGATCAAGTAGAAAAATACTACAAATGTCTCTGTTAAGAAGGATACAATTGGGCCTAGCTTTATGTGTGCTCAATTTTTGGCATCTGTGATGTTGGATCAGTCTTTAAAGCCTTTAGTATTCACTAATGTTGGGAACCAATAGGGTTTTACTGTTGACGGGTGGAATTTTCTGAGGTTCAAGCTGCATAAGTTATGGCTAGTTTGAAGACTGTTGTGTCAGAAGCTCCTATTATTCCTACAGAAGTTGTCTCAGAAGTTGTGGCTACTTCAGAAACTCTGAATGTTGGTGGAACAGGTATCAAGCTGAATCTGTTATCTGAATATATTTTTTATTACTCAATCCTTAATAAAAAAATACCAATTCCATCACTTTTTCATTCTCCCATACACACTTCTTCACCCATTGTTGAACCCATGGAAGATCAGAATCAGTTAGCTCTTCAAACAATGTCTGATAAACCATCGCTCATTTGCACTATGATAGGACCACCATTCACATTTCTAATGGTAAAACTTCTTCATTAAGTTCTGAATCAGTACATGATGAAGCAAGTTTAATTGCTAGTTTTAAACTAAATTCCTTTAATCCTAAACCTGTCACTGTCAACCCTATCCCAGCCATCCCCATTAGAACCTTTTCTCCTCAAAACTAACATTCTAATCATGCATGTTCTACTTCTTAATCTGAACATGAAACTTTTGTCTAACTATATTTTACCTCTCCTCCTAGAACACCTCAACCATTATCTATACCTTCACCCCTACATCCACTCAAAGAGACCCTACCCCAGTTCAGATTCAACCTCGGGTTGAAGTTGTATCCGAATTACAGACTAAAACTGGACAGATTACCTTTGTCAATCTCTACCCTGAAATATCCCTAAACCTACATGTCCATTCAAATCAATCCTCTGAGCCTGAACCCTCATATACAAATAATCCATCCACCTCAGAAACTATCCAAAACAACCTTTAATGTAATAAAAATGTCTTATTGGATAATATTCAAAATCTGGTCCTTGAGAAGTCCTTTGCTTTTGATCCTATAACATACTTTTCTAAATGGGATACTATTTAGACTTTTGTTTCATCAGGTATTCAGAATCTAAAGGATGCCACTTCATAGTTTGTTTCTTCTTCGTGTTCAAGACAATATGTTCTAGAGAAGAACTTGACATCGATTGTTTAGTTTCAACAAACTATGGCTAACAAACAAAAAGACATGAACGAAAAGATGAAGTCTGTTGATGACTGATAAGACATCATGAGTGCAGACCTTAGAGCTATATTATATTTTTTTAAGAACCTTAGATTTAGGGTTTAAGAACCCTTTCTTTTAATTTGTCTTCTGAACTCATTTTGTGTTTAATTGATATATGCCATTATTTGTTCTTGTTCATTCATGTTGTTTGGTTTATCTATTTTGTGGCTGTTTTTACATGCTTATGTTTTATATTAAGCTATATTTATCTGGGAACTATTATTATTTTTCTAATAAATGTGTGATATATCTTTTGCTCGGCTATCTTCTGGATGAATTATTTTTCTGGGAATTTCTTAGATGTGTATATGCATTCAAATAAGAATCAAATCATTCAGAGTCAATATCATTGCAACAAAAAGGGAAATATTTTTTCATTCATTAATGGAAAGATTACACTGTTCAAAGATTACATTATCTTATCAAGATCAGAACAGTAACCCCTAGCACTAACAGATTCGTCCCACTCATACACTCGTTCCTTGCTTTCTTCGTGAGAATCATAAAAGAAAGTCCTTTTAGGAACTATCTTTTTCTTCTTTTTGTTGTTCTTCTTCTTGTTTCTCTTGCGTCTCCCCACTCATAAGGCATCCCGTATAGTGACTTACCCACATGATTAGGCTTCCTCCTTCGGTTACTGCAAGTGTGGTGCCGGGACTTCGACCAAAATGGTGTTTGTCGCCTTCTTGTTTGGAGAACTCATAGTGCTTGAATAAAAGAAGAGTTGGACAAAAAGATGAGAAATATATTTTTGATGGTATGCTTTTATAAAGTAAGTTAAGTGCCCTGTGTGTTGCAATGGGAAATGGAACATCCGAGCATCTAATGACTGCAATGATGAATTCTGATGGTTGATATTCTTGAATGACGTGTAACTTCTTGAAAAATGCAGAAATAGTTCAACCATTGTAGATGTTTCTCTGCATTAGGAAGAGTAAAAGTTGTTCATACTATGTTTTATCAGAATTAACTTTTTCCATATATGTGTTTGTCTTATTAAATATTTTTCTCTTCTTCTATGCTGACATGTCTGAACTCACATTTTGTTGATGACAAAAGGGGGATAAAATACATGGAAACATTTAAGAAGGATAAAAGTATTTTTTAATGCTTTTAATTTACCTGAACCCTAATTATTCACTATTTCGGTAATACTTTCTTATGAACATATTTTTTTTATCGAAATAAGTTTAATTTAACTTGGATAGAACTTTGGGGGAGCTTACAAAACTCAACCTATGGACTATTAGACTCAGGGGAAGCTTTAAAACCTCAGACTCTGATGTTGTCAAGTTAGTGAAAACTGACCAACCATTATTCTTAAATACATTTGTTTGTCATCATCAAAATGGGGAGATTGTGGAACAAGATTGTTCATATCCCTTGAGTTTTGATGATAACAAAGTATTTAGAGAACAAACAGGTATACTAACATATGTTCAAGTATGTAGGATCACAAGCCAAGAATTCATCATGAATTAATCTTGTTGAAAGCATAAGTGAAGAAGAAATGTTACTCAGATTCTGGATGATTAGAATCTAGTAACTCTGAACATGTTCATCAGCATCTGAAGGCTCAGACTTTGATATGTTGTTCCAGCCTCTGGTGACAGCTCAGCCTCTGATCCATTCTTTCCAACAAAATTGACCAGTCTTGTCAAACCAACAAATTTCTGGACAGGGTCAACTAGGGTTTGGTTTTGCAAAGCTCAAGGAATAGTAATGTGATCTCTTCAATCTATTCTACCTTTTGGTAGATACCTAGTACTTCGAAAGGTACTATGAATAATGCCATTATCCATTGGATAATAATTCTAACTAGATGCTAGTCTCCAACGTCTCTCTTGGCATACTTCTTCACTAAGTTGTTGATGTTCAAACCTCCAAAGACTTTTTCTCTACCTCTATTAAAGGATGTTGAAGAATTGAAGGATGGTTACAACATCACAACGCGTTGAAAAATCTTTGGTATAACTCTGAGTTGTTATTTGTAACTGTTATTGCATAAGATCTTAATATTTCTTATCTTAGAATATCTTAGAAAACTTAAAAAGGTTGAAAACCTCTGTGATTGTTGCACAACTATTATACTTATGATTGTGTATCAAAGTATAGTAGTTACCTTTGATATTAAACTATTTGTTAAAGTAGAGGAAGTCTCTTGCCTGTGTGCTTGAGCATTGAAGCCTCTTGTCTGTGTACTTAAGCAAATGAGGTCTCTTTCTAGGGTGATTAAGTAGAAGTCTCTTGCAAGGTTGCTTGAGCATAAGTCTCTTTCTAGGTTGATTGAGCATTGAGGTCTCTTTCAAGTGTGCTTGAGCAATTATAATCTGTTTGGTTATAGTGAAAAGCTCTTGTTGAGGCAAGGGGACTGGACTACTCTCAGTTGAAGAGAGGAACCAGGGTAATATTCGTGTGTTTCTTGCATTTACTTTTGATTATTTCATTTATGATGCTATTACTTATTCTGATATCAAACTCTGAACATGGTTAAAATTATGAAGCTTTAGTTTCAGAAGTGAAACGAGTTTTTTTTAATACATAATTCAACCCTCATTATTATGTATTTTTCTCATATTCAATACAACTAAATTATTTAAACTCCCCTCCTGAGTGACTTAGAGTTTCCTCAGGCGGGATCAAACATATAAATATCGCCCAAGAGGCGTGACTAAAGTCTAGTCTAAAAGACTTAGTCTTAAGTCTTGTCTGAGGACTCGATAAAAGTCCAACTTGAGAGATCCAATGCCTCACTGGAGGGAATTATAGTATCATTAGTCATGCTTTATGTAACTCCTCCTCACAGAATGATAATTCCTAGGCTATTTAAACTCCCCACCAGAGAGTCTTGGATTTTACTCGGATGGGACCAAACATATATTTATCGCCCAAGAGGCGCGACTAAAATCTAGCCTAAGAGAATTAGTCTTAAGTCTTGTCTGAGGGATTGATAGAAGACCCACCTAAAGAACTATTACGCCTCACCTAAGGGACTTATAATCTCATCAGTCAGGATCAATATAACTTCTCTTAAGGGACTTATAGTCTCATCATCCAGGCTTCATATAATTTCGTCCAATGGACTATGATTTCACAGGTTATATAAACTACCCACCTGAGAAAATTGGAGTTTCCTCGGGCGAGACCAAACATATAAATCTCAACCAAGAGGAACAACTGAAGTCTAGGCTAAAAGACTTAGTCTAAAGTTTTGTTTGAGGGCTTGGTAAAAGTTCAGCCGAAGAGGTTCAACGCCTCTCCTGAGAAACTTATAAAATGATCATCCAGGCTCAGCATAACTTCGCTTGAGGGACTTATAGTCTCATCATCCAGGCTCCATGTAACTTTTCCTGAGGGACTGGGATTTCCTAAGCTATCTAAACTCCTAGACTAAGAGATTTGGAGTTTCATTGGACATGACCTAACATATAAATCTTGCCCAAAAGGTGCAATTAAAGTCTATTCGAAGAGACTTAGTCTAAAGTCTTATCTGTGGGATTAATAGATGTCTCACATGAGAGATCCAACGCCTTGCCGGAGGGACTTATAGTCTCATCAGCCATGTTTAGCATAACTTCGCCTCAGAGACTCAAAGTTTAGTCAGAGTGGATGCCACACCATATCACCAAGAAACTTATGGCCTCAAGACACTCCAATGTTCTCACTACTACAAAACGCCCAAACAACAACGCCAGGTTTACAACGGCATCCTATACACCGTTGTTATAGTGCGTACTGGATGCGCGCGCATTATTTTAATTAGAAATTTCAAGGGTATAATAACGGTTATTGTGAACACCGTGGTGATAAAATCAAGCTTTCATGGGTTCGAACCTCATCGCCCTTAAATAGTTTATTCCTTTGACGTAAATGCGCCCTTTTTAAGTTTTATCTATATTTAAATAAATAATAATAAGGATATCACTACGATTATTTATTAAAACCGTTGTTACAAACTGAAGCTTCTTTTTATGTATTTTAAACACCAATTTTATATCAATTTATCCATTGAAAAAAGAAACAAGACGAAACAACCCTAACACCAACGTCGTCACCATTGTTGGGAACAAGACAACAACAACAAGAAAGTGTTCTACTTTAAGGTGTTGCAATGTCGCATTTGAAGACAAAATCATCCAAAGGTGTTTCTATGTCTTCTTCCGATGTAAAATCTCGATTTGGAAATTTTTGTGGTTGTGATGGTCGTATGGTTTCGTACCAATGCAAGAAGGGACAAAATAAAGGAAGGCTTTTTTGGATATGTACATTTTGGAGGAGCGATGAAACATGTAATTTGTTCATATGGGATGAAGACGTGGGAGAAAGAGATGGAAATGAAGATGAGAGCATTATGAAGTCAGAGTTGGAAGTTGTGGGCTATTTGAAGGATATGTATGAGGATTTAAAGAAAAAGAACAAGAATTTGAAGAAAAAACTGAAATCAGAGATATTTTTTAGAAATCTCAAGATGTTATGTTTTCTTGTCTCCTTTATGTTTAATGTTTACTTTGTTATGAAATGTAATAGTTGTATTAGGGTTTGAATTACATTGTTGATGTTTAAACTGCAGATGCATTGTGAATTACATTGTTGATGTTTGAATTACATTATGAAGACAGGAATGCAACTAATAAAACTTTCGTTGGTTCGAGCCTCAGCGCCATAAAATATTTTATTCCTTTAACGTTAAGGCGCACCTTTTCTTTTTTATTTATTTTAAAATTCACAAATAAAAGGGTTATCACTACGGTTCTTCTGGTTAACCGTAGTGATATATTTATAATAAATAAATACCTATCTAAACGGTTGTTATTGTTAACTGTTGTGAAATAGTTTACCATATATAAGCGAAATAACTTTCACTTATTGACAGTAGCGTCGTTGCCTTCAAAGTGAAACCCTAAAACCCATTTTTTCTCTTCGTTTTCACCATTAGCCGCGAATCTTGTGCTTCATACATTAAGGTATTCTTCTTCTTCCATATATTGTTAGATATTTTCCATTATGTCGTTTGTTGCATGTAATTTTTGTTGATTGTTCTCATTTTTTCAGATTCGTTTTCACTACCTTAACAAAGACCATACTTTGGAAACTTCATAATGTTTGTGTTGCTATTGAAAAATGTATAAGAAGCATGAAGCTATGATGGAAACTTCATCCACCTTATACTTTTTTTTCATAGCATCACGAACAAGATATTAGTAAATGAAGAAACAACAGTGTAAGCAAACTTCATCTAGTTTTAGAAACAATGAAAAGAAATATAAGAAGTATGAAGCTTTTGTGTAAACTTCTTCCTCCTTATATTTCTTCTTCATTGATTCCCAAACTAGTTGAACATCATAATTGATTCTTGTTCCGCGATTAGTTTCATTAAAAGGTGCGTTATTCCTGTTCCTCTCTTTACTCTTCACTGGATTATGGTTTTAGGGTTTGTTTTCAACTGAGGATGCTCATTTTTGAAGTTTGTTGTGTTTCCTTACAGGTTAAGGGAATGATACAGGGTGATGATGTTGGTGGTAGCAAGCGTATTATATGAGTTTATAATATCTGGATCTGGTATAGAATGTTGTTTGAGTTTATTATATTCTATTTAGATTGTTTGTTTCACTAACCCTCACCTAAAGTTTGCTGGTGGTAGCAAGCGTATTATATGAGTTTATAATATCTGGATCTGGTATAGAATGTTGTTTGAGTTTATTATATTCTATGTAGATTGTTTGTTTCACTAACCCTCACTTAAAATACATTCATTTAATTTGACATAGATACTCATAATCTGCAAATTAAGTTGTATTTGAAAACCAACTTATATGAGTCAATGTTTTCGAATTGCATCCCTCTCATCGTTCATCTCACGTTGTTTTATATATATTTATTATGGTATATTGATCTGGCTCCTTAGATGCATCGCCATCTTCCATTATAGTTAAATTTCATTAATAACAAATTATTAGTTAATCTGCCTCTCTATCAACACTTATAATCGTAAAACTTCCGATTATAAAAATTAGGATGATAAGTGATGATGATGAGGCAGATTATCCAATGTCTTGTTCTTATGGAAATTTAACTATAATCGAAGATAGCGATATATCAAAGGAGTCAGATCAATAAACCACAATATATATGTAAAACAGCGTGAAATGCACGATGAGACGAATGCAATTAGAAAACATTGGTTTGATTAAGTTGGTTTTCAAGAACAATATAATTTGCAGATTATAGACTTCTTCATCAAATTGATTTCATGTATATTTATTTAGTGAGGTGTTTGGAAAACAAGTAATCTACATTTAATATAATAAACTCAGGGGTACTTACAACAACGGTTATCTATTGTAACCGAGATCATAGGTAATTTATGTTTTACATATTTCGCTTCTAATGGGGTTTCGAACCCAGTACCTAAATGTATGTATCACAACGGTTTATTATCATAACCGTTGTGATAAATGGCACGCGTCCTGCCTTTCAATAACGGTTTCCAGACCGTTGTAGAAACAGTGAACTTACAACGACAATCTACATAACAACGCCTTCGCTCGCGTCATTATATGTCATTCCCAACCGTTGTTAAATGGGTTTTTCGTAGTTGTGTCTGTAGTCTAAAATAACTTCTCTCATTATAAAATCACGTAGCTTAAGGGACTATATAGTGTTATATTTAAAAAAATGCCTAGCTAAGTGGAAGGGCTATGACCCTCAGAAGGGTTGATGACCATATGTCTCCCACTTGCCAAGTTATGGAAAACATGGAGAAATATGTTTCTTGGTCAAAGTGAAGTCATGATCAATAGTTAATCCATGTCCTCCTTGAAAGTAGGGATTCAACGGTCCACCATTGACTAGTATGTGATTATCATTCCATAGGAAATCCTAGGCCCAAGGGCCTCTATAAATATATCTCCCCTAATAGGAGAAAGAAAAATCATAACTTACACATAATACTTCATAATATAGAGCCTCTCACCTTACGTAAGCTAGATTCTCTTACTACCATAAACACGATAACACCACCATATATAGCCTCTCACTACCACAAACAAGCACTAACTTTTATTAAATTACTAAGGCCTATGAGTATCCCTAACCCTTGTAGGGATACCACACACACCTATAATTTTTTACCAACACAAACAATATTTGATGTTTTACTTGACAAGGGATGGCTCATTGTTGTGTAAGAAAAGTGAAAGCTCTAAGAGTTTGACTAAATTTTGGTAAAACATAATGTTGTGAAAGATGTTCCAACATGAAGGATTCTGCCCCAAACCAAAGATGTCGAATAACATGTCATAGCATGAAGATTCGACATCATGACTGTTACAGCAGGTTTTGTTTAATCGGTTCCAAGATTCAAGGCGCGATTGGCAGTGGGTCAAGGAATCAGCCAAAAGAATGTTGAAAGCCCAACTCAGCAGAAGCCTATAAAAGAAGACCAAGACCTAGGCAGAAAAAGGAGAGAGGATGACATAGACTTAGGAATCCTACTTTGTAAAGTAGGGTTTAGGTTTTGAGAGTCATAGGCTTCTCTTGTAAATCTCCCTCTGTATCAATTTGATACATTGTGGTAGACATAGGTACTTATATAGATTCAGAAACCTGTTGGTAATGAATCGTGTATTGTTCTTGGATGAAGCTTTGAAGCAAATCCAAGTTAACTTGTTAGTCAAGGATGCTTGACTGAACTTTGTATTGAAAGGGGTATCTTTCAATAGGGATGATACAGTTATGGGGTAGTAACTGTTAGATAATCACAGGTTGTGATTTAGGGAGTGATATGGGTTTCTCTTATCAATTAGATGTGACTTCTAATGATAATGTCTTCATTGGGTAGTGAAAGGTAAACGTGGGTGTTTACTGTAAACCTGAGGTTGTTTACATAAAATTATACTACAAATAGTGGATTCTTCTTCCTGGATTGGTATCCCCTAGATGTAGGTGAGTTGCACCGAACTGGGTCATCATATTCTGTGTTGTTTATCATTCTCCAATTTATAGTTCAGTTTTGATTAACATGTTGGAACAGATGTCAAAACATCTGTGTTTTTGTAGTTACTGATATCTTGATGTTCAGCCTGCTGTTCTGTTTCTTGTTTAATAATTATGCAGAACAATGTCTTGAGATGTGTTAGGACATCTGCTGTCTGCTATGCCAGAATTTCAATTGGTATCAGAGCAGGAATCCTATCTGTTTCTGGATGAGATCTTTGGGAGATACTTTCTGGCGTTTAATCAAGGAGGAGTTTTGGAGATCAGTTCATCAACTCAGACATACTCAAGGGTATTAATGGATGGGATGGATGTTCTGGATCGAAGGTAACAACCTGGTGGTTATTCATGTTGCTAAGGAGGTTCTACAACAACTGCAGAAGAAGTGGTTAGTTCTCTTGTTAGGGTGTCTTATAAGATGTTCTGACATCTTATTAGGGCAAGCTGTATTTGTTCCTTGGTGGTTCCACTGCATATGTTTCTGATGGAAGAACTCTGGTAGTTATGGGATTCTGGAGTTGTTACTGAAAACAGATGGTGGAAAATCACAATCGCCGGCCTCTATATTTGAAGATATCTGCATCTTTATATTCTAAAGTCAGGAGCGATGGAGTGGAGAGAGTGGTTGGTAGATGTATGTTATGGTGACTTGGTACTTGGAAGCTTGGTTCCTTTGTGCATCTTGAAGTCAGTTGAAGAGAAGGGGAGTTGAGATTAGGTTTATCAAGTTCTTGCTCTAGGAATTTGATAAATTATTGATCGGCTAAGTTGTCAAAGATACTTGAGAATTCTCTCAAGTCCACTCATAAAGGCATATTAGTCGTGCATCTGTAGTCTTCTAGTTACTCTTCTGACTAGAAGGTGTTTCTGTGAAACATAAATCTGAAGAAAGTGGAGGTGATTTATTTTCATCATCCAAAAATGCAAGGAAGGATTCATCTCTCTTAATCCTAAGGGTGGATCCAATATGAATGGAGATTTTAAAACTGTTGAGGTAAATAGGGTTCGTTCAGAGAGAATCCTAGTTACTTGAGTCAAGGGTGGCAGCCTTGGTATCTCAACACTTTGTTTGTCAAGAAGATACTTGCAAAAGATTGAATACTTGATAAGTGTTCATGGAGGGATTTGTTGGAGTATGGCTTCAATAGTGAAGCAGGGTTATTGAACAAGGATTTAAGATCAATTGCTATTTGTGATATTCACAAGTATTTAATTGACTATCCTTGTATGTGAAGTTCAAGATTGCTGATGTTCAACACGATGTTGAAACATCTCTTCATCTGGTTTGTGCAAAATCATGGGAGGGGTACTGCATAATATTTTGGATCTATTTTTCTTGGGTGTTGATCTAAGAATCTGCCTCAGTGTGGTGTGGCTGAAGCATCTGATCTCTGGAGAGTTTCCTGGCAAGAAACTGGTCTAGACAATGGTGATGTGGAAGATGAAGAAGAAGACATCATAATCTTGATGAATAGTTCTTGGATCCGTTTATTTCTGATCTAGGAGTATTGGAGTACAACATGTGTGTTCCAGTTGTTACTAGAAGCATCTGATGATTATCTGGAAAGTGTCCTGGCAAGAGACTTGTCCAGAATATTGTACTGGTGATGGCACAACTTGGGTTAGTTTATTTCTCATCTAGGTACATAGGAGCATATGATCTTGCCCATCTTGGAAGTCAAGGTTAAGTGGCAGTTATATCTGACTTTCTACAGACTGCTCTACTAAGGAAAGTGGCATCCTTTGGTATAGCTATGGTGTAGTCGATGACTATTTCTCTTCTGAAGAATCAGACTTGGTACGTTGAATTCTTTGGAGTTGTGAAGCAAATATTCATAAAGGTGTGAGCTTGAATGGAATACATGTAATAAGATTAAGCAGGATGGAGGTTGTCTACTCAAACTTGGTTGTTAAATCAAGTCTAGAAGAACATGGAACTCTTGTTCCGTAATAGGGAGAAGGTTCTTCTAAGTGGAAGAAGGAAGAGCTGAATTCCTCAAATGGATGTCTGATCAGATGTCATGACATCAAGCAGAAACTCCAGGGTCTTAGTTGATGTTGTGGTGCATCATCGAAAGATAAGTTGATCTTCTCATAAAGAAATGGAATTAACACTTCAAAAAGGTCTATCTCATGCAGTTTGCGGGAGCTGTGGAAGGAGAAGATGTTACATGTCTAAGGCTTGGTGGATCCAAGATGGCTTGCTATGGAGCAAGTAGATCATGTAACTTGAAGATTAGGTTTCATTAGTGGATCAGAAGATTGTATGAAACTCTGAAGAAAAGTTAAGATGAATCAAACAGTGGCATTTGGTTGATCTTTATTGTGCATTCAAGCAGGGTGCTTGGAACTAATTACTCTTGGGCAGAAAGGTAGTTGGTTGAAGACGTAAGGAGGCTCTGGTTCAGGTTTATCTTGGAGCTTGTGGTAGAAGTTCTAGGTTGATGATGGAAGATTACCTTCTTTTGGTGGATGAGAGTGTATTTCTCTCTGTGGTTATCTGGAGTTCTTGTTGATCAAGCTAGTGGCACAGTGTTGTTTGAAGATCTCTAGTTGGATTACTATGCAGATAGTAAGTCCAGTGGTGGAACATATCTAGAACTAGGTTGGTTGGTGTCTATGATATGTGAAGGATGTCTTAATTGATGTTAGAACATCTTTTGGGTGAGTTATCCTTGGAGTTGAATTCTAAGTTCAAAGTATGGAACTTGACACTCACATCTTGTCTAAGAGGTATTTATCTTGTCGTACGGGAGAATGATGGGTAAAAGATTGTCTTAGAAGGCTGGTGTGAATGGGACATGCTAGAAGTGGATCAGTTTGGTGCTTGTGGGGCAAATAGGCTGAGGATTTCTGGAGCATGTGTTTGATGTCCTTCAAATGTGAAGAACATCTGGGAGAGCTAGCAAACTAAGGGGCTCTGTATGTCTGTTTGAGGAATATGAAGTATTCCAGAATCAATTGGGTTGTATCTCAGGGAACAAGGCGATCTATACATGAGAATTCAGGAGGAATTCGTATGCTGTATAGATGGTTTCTGGATGAGAGGGATCAATGGTGTTTTTGTCTCAATCCAAGAGTTTGTTGGTTGTGGTACAAGGATGCATTCCTGGTACTCTCACTATATGATCATGAAGATGTCATGGGATATTATTTGGTGATTGTGAGGTGTTCTTGCTGAAGAAGCATCTTTTGAGAAAGATATGGGAGAACTTTTATCTGTTAAATGTACTAGCGTGGTACATGGTTTATTTGAGGGTCAAGCATTAGTTGGATGCGCTCAGCAGGTGTGTTGAATAGAGGGTGTGCTCTTGAAGACATGAAGATGCGTCTTATGTTTTCCATTCATTTAGGGTGTTCTTCTGGAAAATGAGCACTGGTTATCTACGACAGGGGGAGTTAGACTTCTGTTTTGGATATATGGTTGCAGTAGTGCATATTGGTTATCAAGATTGTTTGTGGTTTCAAGCAGTTTGTGATAGATTGCCTCGGGTGAGGTTGATATGTCAGACGAGATATCATGACATTGCCCTACTAGTTAAGTTCTAGGTGAACTTATCAGGTTATTCTGATTCTGTCATTGGTGTCAATGGTTTGAATTAGAAGTGGTACAAGTATCTTGGGAATCTCTGCTGATGGAAAGGTCAATGAAAGAACTCTGTTGTAAACAAGTTTGCTAATTCTGGGTTAAGGAAGTGATTCAGAATAAACAGAAGATGGGTGTAATCATAGTCCTGTTTGTGGGGACCATAAATCTGACAATATCAAGTTAGGTATCAAGACACTGTTCAGAAACGGTTTCAAGGACAAGTCAGAAAAGGTGGAATCTTTCAAAACTAACTTGACCAGCAGTTATTGCACTCATTGACTAGTCTTTTGTTTCTGTCAAATGGATTGGCTATACCTACATAGCTTATCTAATATTTAATGAGGCTCGTGCTAGAACATCTTTCTTAAGTTGAGAGCAAATGGGTTTTGTCCGTGTTTGGGTAAGCATAATCTGGGTATGGGCTTGGTCACTTTTTCCATCTTTTGGCTAAAAAGGGGGAGAATGGCTATGTTGTTACTATGAACTGTTTGCGTGCGGTTGAGCTACTCATCATCTGGAAAAATGTCTCAAAGGATGTTATGACGTTCTGGGTGCTAACATCTTGGGTAAATTGTGTTTTGTGATCAGAGTTAGAGAGCAAGTTGTGTTTTGTGATCTGAGTTACATTCTCTATGAACTCAGTATCACAAGGTGAATGAGGAGGGGATCTTGAAATTATCTTCTCTCTCTTTGTTGACACTTGCTTCAGGGTTTCTCATTGCATGCACTATCAAACTGAAGAATGTTTTAGCCAAATTTGTCAAAAGGGGGAGATTGAAAGCTCCAAGAGTTTGACTAAATTTTGGTAAAACATATGTTGTGAAAGATGTTCCAACATGAAGGATTCTGCCACAAACCAACGATGTCGAATAACATGTCACAGCATGAAGATTCGACATCATGATTGTCACAACAGGTTTTGTTTAATCGGTTCCAAGATTCAAGGCTCGATTGACAGTGGATCAAGGAATCAGCCAAAAGAATGTTGAAAGCCCAACTCAGCAGAAGTCTATAAAAGAAGACCAAGACCTAGGCAGAAAAGGAGAGAGGACGACATAGACTTAGGAATCCTATTTTGTAAAGTATGGTTTAGGTTTTGAGAGTCGTAGGTTTCTCTTGTAAGTCTCCCTCTGTATCAATTTGATACATTGTGGTAGACATATGTACTTGTACAGATTCAAAAACCCGTAGGTAATGAATCGTGTATTGTTCTTGGATGAATCTTTGAAACAAATCCAAGTTAACTTGTTAGTCAAGCATGCTTGACTGAACTTTGTATTGAAAGGGGTGTCTTTCAATAGGGATGATACAGTTATGGTGTAGTAACTGCTAGATAATCACAGGTTGCGATTTAGGGAGTGATATGGGTTTCTCTTATCAATTAGATGTGACTTCTAATGATAAAAGTCTTCATGGGTAGTGATAGGTAAACGTGGGTGTTTACTGTAAATCGGAGGTTGTTTACATAAAACTATACTCACTACTACGTAAAACCCATTTAACAACAGTTGGGAAAGATGTATCATCACGCGGGCGCAGGCGTTGTTATGTAGAATGTTGTTGTAAAATGATACTTACTATGATGACCCATTAACAGTTGTAATATCCTAGAAAAAGCGCGCCCTATCACAACGGTTTTTCAAACTAACCGTTGTGATAAATATAATGGACCATGGTTCGATTCCCAGCTGGGCCATTTTAATATTTTTTTTTTGATAACGCGCGTTATATTATAACGGTTATGATGTATAACTATTGTTATATTTCTGCTGGATTAACAAATATAATTATTCTTTTCTATATAATCCCATTTTTTTAACCTATTTATTGTTCATCATATCACAGCAGAAAATATATTCAAGGTTATGTGATGAGTTTACCACATATGTGATAAAGTTTTCATTCAAGTTCATATATTCAAGGCTATGTAATGAATTTACCACATATGTAAATATTTTTAATAAAAATAAGACAACAAAATGCAAGTTTCATAAAAAGTAAACTCCAACAAAATGCAAGTTTATATTTAAAATAACAAAATTAAAATCTTGAATGTTGAAGACAACAAAGACACTTTTAAGTTTTAAATATCAAATCTAAATGTCATAGCTGACATAAAATTACTCCAGCCAAACGGTGCTTCATCCTCATCATCTGAATCAACCGTAGCTGTCCTCCTTCTCTTTCTTCTTTATCTCCTTCTTCTCATCCTGGCTCGTATTTCTTGCAAGGCGACCGCCTGTTGGGTCTGTACAGCTTGTTCGGGCTGGACAACTGGTTGGACCTCTGAAGCCTCTGCGACCTAGACAACTTCTTGGACATCTACGACCTGGGCAACTTCTTGAACATCTACAACATCTTTAACCACACGTGCAGTTTGTTGGACTTCTTGGACAACTTCTTTTTGAACATCTACAGTTTGTTGGTGTCTTTCAATAGGATGATAAACTTATGGTGTAGTAACTGTTAGATAATCACAGGTTGTGATTTAGGGAGTGAGGTGGGTTTCTTTTATCTAGGATGGAGTTCTTAGATAAAGTTTTCATTGGGTAGTGATAGGTAAACGTGGGTGTTTACTGTAAACCTGAGGTTGTTTACATAAAAATATACTACTGATAGTGGATTCTTCTTCCTGGATTGGTATCCCCCAGATGTAGGTGAGTTGCACTGAACTGGGTCATCATATTCTGTGTTGTTTATCATTCTGCAATTTAGAGTTCAGTTTTGATTAACATGTTGGAACAGATGTCGAAACATTCGTGTTTCTGCAGTTACTGATATCTTGGTGTTCAGTCTGTTGTTCTGTTTCTTGTTTAATAATTATGCAGAACAATGTCTTGACATGCGTTAGGACATCTGCTGTCTGCTATGCCAAAATTTCAAATAGCTCAATCGATTTAAATGTAACGACATTTAGGATCTCGTCCCACGTCTTACAAACAAAACCGTAAGAGGCACTTGACGTGTGTTTAGGAACAAGATGGATAATTAATAAAAATAAAGTTAGGTTAGTTGTAAAAGGATACTGTCAATATAATGGAATTGACTATAATGAAACATATGCTCATATAGTTCGTCTTAATTAAATTAAACTCCTTTTGGCATTTATCTACTGTCTGCATTTTAAGTTGTATCAGATTGATGTTAAATCCACTTTCCTTAATAGATTTATAAACAAAGAAGTTTATGTCTCTCAACCTCTATATTTTGAGGCCATGAGAATCCTAATTTTGTTTTTTTAAGCTTAAACGAGCACTCTATGGTATGAAACAGACTCCCAGAGCTTAGTATGAGCGCTTTAGTGCCTTTTTAATTAAAAAATTGTTTAATCTTGGTAAGGTGGATACTACTTTGTTTATAAAGCATAAAGAGTTTGTTTAATCCTAGTTTAGATTTACGTTGATGATATTATTTTTTGATCCGCTAATAAATCTTTATGCAAAAAGTTTGGTAGTATCGTACAGGGGGTTTTGAAATGTATTTGATGGGAGAAGTTAATTACTTCTTAGGATTATAGATCAAGCAAATAAAAACTGATACATTCATCATCCAAACAAATTATTGCTTAGAGCTTCTAAATATAAATATGATATGAAGGAGTCAAAGAGCATTTCTACTCCCATGACTTCAAATTTACTGATTGATAAAGGACATTTGGGTAGGTTCCACTCCTCTTTTCATTAGGTTTCCAAGGCCTTTCAATATCTCTGATCAATAGGATTATACTGTTAGTTAGAGGATGGGGTTACTGTGAATGGGATTTGAAGTTGAAGCGACCTTTTTTTTTGCCAACGGAAGATTGTTAATATGTTGTTAGGTATTTGGGAGGTTTCTTTTTCCCAAAATTCTGATGGGTGGTGGCGGCGTCGTTCCAAGGATGACATGTTTTCTTTAGCTTCATTTTATTTTATTTAGTGTGACCTTCCTGGTGATCTCCCGCTTAGTCAGGTAAGTTCGATTCTTTCTCTTATTTGGGATAGTTCGGCCCCTTCGAAGGTTGTTGTTTTCTCCTAGAAACTTCTCAAAGATAATGTCCATACTAGAGAGAACTTGCTCAATCTTAAGACGTTAGTAACTCTTGAGGATGTTTTGTGCACAATGCGTAGAGGGCCGTCAGAGTCAATTTCCCATTTGTTTGGGATTTGCGATTTGGCAGCTTTCGCCTGGTATATAATTTTTAGGTGGTTAGGGTTGTGTTTCGTTCTTTGTAGGGATCTTGTGACTCTTTTTCTCGTGTTTTGATTGTGGGAAGGCAGATATAAATGAGGGGTGGTCTCTCTATGATATGATATTCGGTAGTGTGGTTGTTATGGAAATCAAATAATGACATTGTTTTTCCAGGGTCCTCTACTATTACGATGGATAAGGAAGATATGAGTATTTTTCTAGTTTGGAAATTACATCTTGATAGATCCGATACTTCTTGTACCCATTTCGATTCTCCTTATCTTTTAGGCCTTTAACTGTCTTTATATATATATATATATATATATATATATATATATATATATATATATATATATATATATGATATATATGATATTCTTATTTATTTTCCATTAAAATAAAATAAAAAGTGCTACAGATATAATTGAATCAGTTGCAGACCCTCACTGAATATCATTAGTGGTTCAAAATTTTAATAACATTTGAATTTATTTATCTACTTTATATGAAAACGGCACAAATTCGGCTAACATGTTAGCCACTCCAAAGGGGTTAGTGCCTCGCACGTAAAACCGCGTTACACTCTCTACCAAACTTCAACGCTTCCTACGAACACATATATAAATACTTTTGATTACAAACATGTTAGTGTTAAAAAACATCATTGATTACCACAAAAACCTTTTCACAAACACAAATTCTCATAATCACAAGCATCCTTAACCATGTCTTCTTTTAAAGCCTATGGTAAAGTCGACGAAATCGACCAAGCCATGTTCGAAGTTCGAAGGAGATCGCGAAAACGAATAACCATCATAAGCTTGTCCACAATTGTCCTCATCGGTATTGTATTTGCAGCGGTTTTTGGAACCGTTGCTCACAATAATGCTCATAACGATGACAACAACAACGATAACAATGATCAATCTCTTTCGAGTTCTGTGAAGGCTATTTGTGACGTTACATTGTACAAGGATTCATGTGGACGAAGTCTTAGTCCGCTTGTTCATTTGGGTCAGCAACTTCGACCTGAGGAGTTCTTCAAGTTGTCGATTCAAGTGGCATTAGCCGCGGTTTCGAAAGGCGTTGAGTATTTCTCTGAGCATGGAGCTTTTGATGAGTTGAACTTGAATTTGGATAATAGAACAAAGGAAGCTTTGAATAATTGTAAGGATCTTTTGGACCTTGCTGTTGACCATTTGAATAGCTCTTTGGTTTATAGTGGAAAGTCTTCTTTGCTTGATGTTTTGGAGGATCTTGAAACATGGTTGAGTGCTTCAGGTAAACTTTATAACCATTTATATACTTGCTAACCATTAAATACATATTCTGGAAACCTATGACACCCGGACACCTCAAAAAATACTCCAGCAGTGTCGGTGCAGGTGTCCGACATCGACACGGACACAGACACACCTTTTTGCAGGGGTGCCGGTGCTACATAGATGGAAAATCATTGTTTACGTTACTCATGTGCTGAAACAGGTACTTACCAACAAACATGCATTGATGGTTTAGAAGAGGCAGAAGAAGCATTAAAATCAAGTATTACAACCAATCTCAAAGACTCCACAGAACTCACAAGCAACAGTCTTGCCATTATCACATGGCTTAACAAGGCTGCATCATCGGTAAACTTTCGACGCTTACTGAGTTTATCTAACCAGAACGAACAGTTAAACTGGCTTCATCCTAAAGACAGAAAGCTACTTCAAGTAGACAATGATTTGAAGAAGAAAGCTGACATTGTTGTCGCGAGAGACCGGACCGGAAAATACAAAACTATTTCAGCAGCATTGAAACATGTCCCTGATAAAAGTGACAAAAGGACTGTGATCTATGTGAAGAAAGGGACTTATTATGAAAATGTTAGAGTGGAGAAAACTAAATGGAATGTCATGATTATTGGTGATGGAATGAATGTTACAACTGTTTCTGGCAGCCTTAATTTTGTGGATGGCACACCAACATTTTCATCAGCAACATTTGGTATGTAAAACTTATCTTTAAGTTGAAATTAAGTGATTTTCTTTTGCATAAGAGTGGAGATTCATTTTATTTTGCATGTTTAAATAGTACGTGCTAGTTGAGTTAAATGAGTGTAAACAGCTGATTTATGGTTCAATTTCTGGCCTGTAATCTCTGGCGTGTGCTTATTTATTTATAAATCAACAACTTTTTTTAAAAAAGTTCTTTTGCATCATTTTTTAAAAATGATTTGTAAAACTAGCTGCCAAAATTTATTGTTTCTTTTGTTTGGGGCAATGTTCAGCTGTGTTTGGGAAGAATTTCATTGCTAGGGACATTGGTTTCAAGAACACAGCTGGTCCAGAAAAACACCAAGCAGTAGCGCTAATGACAAGCGCGGATCAAGCAGTTTTCTACAAATGTTCCATTGATGCATATCAAGATTCACTCTATGTTCACTCGAACCGTCAATTCTACCGAGAATGCAACATCTACGGAACAGTCGATTTCATATTCGGAAACTCCGCTACCGTATTACAAAACTGCAACATTTTACCGAAACAGCCAATGCAAGGACAACAGAACACAATAACAGCACAAGGCAAAACAGATCCTAACATGAATACAGGCCTTTCAATTCAAAATTGCAATGTTTCGCCTTTCGGAAACTTGAGTTCTGTTAAAACATATTTAGGTAGACCTTGGAAGAATTACTCAACAACAGTGTTTATGCAATCAAACTTGGGAAGTTTTATTAGTCCAAATGGATGGTTACCTTGGGTTGGAGATTCTGCACCAGATACTATATTCTATGCTGAATTTCAGAATGTTGGAGCTGGTGCTTCAACAAAGAATAGAGTCAAGTGGAAAGGTTTGAAGAATATTACAAGTAAACAAGCTAAAAAGTTTACTGTCAAGTCTTTTCTTAATGGAGATAAATGGATTCCTGCTTCTGGTGCAACATTTAAATCTTCACTGTAACAAATGGTGCATAGTTTCATTCACCAGATAACCCAAATTTGTCTGTAATGTTTTTATTTTCTCCTTTTATATGAGTTTGTTACTTTTTGTTCTTGGTTTGATACTATATACTCCTATTAATTAATTCAATTTGAGGCTTCTTTTTCTTGAAACTTTTTGAACCTATATAAAGTCATTTTATGTTTACATTGTAACAATATGTAATGCTTTTAAATTGTGGTTGTAACAACGTGAAATTTAATTTTTAATAATAATAACTGAACAAATACGGATGAAATTGTCTAATGTAATTCATACTGTAATCATTCAGAATGTAATCATACTCCTAGTTTAATGTCATATGGCGTTTGAAGGTCGATTGCGCGTATCGAGGAAGAAGTCGTGAGTTGGAAAGAGTTGGTAGAATTTGTGCAAATTTAACAATTTCCGCTTTATTTTTCACAATTTTAGCAATTTTTCGTTTTACTTCTGTTTTTGAATATTTTTTACATTAGGGTTTTTTTTGGGTATTTAAACACTTTTGGGTGTACTCGTCAAAGTTATCTTTTATCATAATAAAATTCAAAAGTTTCTTTTCTCTTGTTAGTGGATTCCAAAGCTTTATTTGAAGGCTTGTCGCTTGAAAACTTGTGTTTCGTTCTAGGTTTAGCGCTCGCTAATCCGTCGTGATTCTGACTGCGCCAGGTGACATTATAGCAGGTTTCTCATGTTTCTTTTTATAGCTTGATCAGCCATGGGAGATCAACCGGTGACCAGAGCAGATCTTTAGAGAATTATCGCGGCCTGTACCATGATTCTAATTGCTTTGACTAGACAAATGACGACTTTAGCAAATCAAGTGAAAACAACAAACAACAATGGAAATCAGCGAAGAGACAGGGGAGGAGAACAAATTAGGGTTCCACGAGGTGGAAACATTCATGTTGTTATTGCTGGAAATTCTAGTTCTAAAGAAGAAGAATCCTACGAGGAAGAAGTAGTTATTCGTGGGAATCGTCGGGATAACCATGAATGTCGAGTAAAGAATGACATTCCATTGTTCTACGGAACGATGAGAGTGGAAGAGTTTCTAGAGTTGCAGATCGACGTTGATAGGTTATTCGACATTATGGGCGTTCCTGAAAATAAGCAAGTTAAGATGGTGGCAATTAGGCTAAAGAGTACTACTGTTTTCTGGTGGAATAAACTTGTTGTCCAGAGGCAGAGGCAAAGGAACGAGCCAGTTAGAACTTGGATAAGAATGAAGCAGTTGATGGTGAAGTCGATTTTACTAGAGGATTGTGAACATATTCTTTTTAAGATGTATATTGAGTGTGTTCAGGGCAAGAGAATTATGGCAGAATACACATCTAAGTTCCTACGTTTTTCTAAGCGCGATGAATTGGGAGAATCAGAGATCCAAAAAGTGGCTCGATACATCAGTGGTTTAAAGGGATCTTCGCTGGAGAAAATGGGTTCACACATTGTATGAACTGTGGCTGAGGCATCCAGTCTAGCCTTGAATGCAAAATTGATGGACAAATCCTCTCAAAATTTCTCATCTTTTCGATATTCATCCCAAAATAACTTTGAATCAGCAGGCGACACATGTTATTGTTGTAATGGAAGAGGTTACAGATCAAATGTTTTTCTAACAAGAAGAGTCATTTCTATTGTGAAAGAAGGGGAAAAGGAAGAGAAAAGAGAAGGAATTATAGTTCAGAACGATGAATATGCAGGGGTTGAATTTGCTGAGGAAGAATCTAATGAGATGGTAATTATTTTGTTGGAGAGAATTTTATTAGCGACCAAAGATGAAGGGCGGCACAAGATTTTGTTTAAAACACATTATTGTATCAAGAACAAGGTGTGTAATCTAATCGTTGATAGCGGCAGCACAAAAAATGTGGTGTTATAAAAATTGGTAGATTATTTGAAGTTGTCCACGAAAACCCATGAGAGGCCATACATCCTCAGTTGGGTAAGCAAGGGCTCCCAAGTTCGAGTAATGCTAGCCTCCAAAGTTCCTATCTCCATCAGGAAAGATTTACAGAGAAAAGGTACTTTGTGATGTTCTTGATATGGATGTTTGTCATATTTTACTTGCTAGGCCTGGGTAGTTTGATAACCGTATCACTTATCAAGGACATGATAACGCGATGATGTTTACATTGGACACATAAAATTGCTATGTCTCCTGTTTTACACTTTTATAAGAATATAAGAGGTAAGATGTCTAATTTCTTAGTGATGACGCAGAGTGAAAAGAAGCTTGATGAAGTTGTTAAAGAAACTGAATTTCTAATGGTGATTAAAGGGTTTATGAGTGCCTTAAAGGAGGAAACAACAATTCCTCAAGAAGTGTTAGGGTTTCTAGAGTATTTCAAAGTGTTTACTGTAACACCCTAAACCCCGGTACTTATATATTAAGCTTTACACCACAATCTAAGGTGTCACCAACGGCAAATCCTTTAATAAATAAAAAATTTAACAAACACGCGGCAGAAAATATCAACGTCATACAACACATGTCATTGTAAGCTCACCTTCACTTAGGGTATCATTATGGCGGTATTTGATATTATTTCAAATGGTAAGAACATTGCAACTAAGACTTTTAGTCTTAATCTTCAAATTATGATAAATGGTTTTCAAAATAAAGAGTTATCATATTCCACTCTTTAACAACTTCAACATAAACTGATTAAAAATGATTAAACTCCAACAAAACATAATAAGCAAACAAATGTTCCCAACCTCGATATTACATTATCAGAGCAAGACTTCTAAAACAACGATGAAACTAAACGAAGTAACTCCAGGAGATAACTTCCACTTACAATAGCAAACTCTAATCTTGAGTATCTGCAAGATGTCAATGGTGGACAACATGAAAGCAAAGGGGGTGAGAAACAATAAACCAATATAAACAGTGTAAAGAATGCTAAGGTAGAGAACATACAACATGCACACATTCAATTACACAATCAACTAATACATAGTCTCACGTCTAATCAACAACATGTTGATATTCACATCCAATCAACAATATTATAAACAATTAACTACATATGCAATCATGCATGTAAATATACTCCACAACTGACTCATTATGCATGCAGTACCATTCATGAACACTCAGGATCATCTCGTTCCTGATCCCTACTATAGGACCACACCAAATCGTTACCATAACCATAGGTAGCGCTTCACCAGCCCCTACCTGAAATCAACTAATCACTCCCAATCCCTACCATACGACCAAATCACACCAAAGTTCGTTACCATCACGATGGGTAACGCTTCACTAATTCCTCTCTAGAACTAGCTACTCGCTCCCGATTGTTAAGGGCCAATTTGTGCATACTTTTGATGATATTTTGTGGCATTTTCCAATGGTTTCCTTGATATTTTAGTAGTAAACCTATTAGTTTTAGTGTAAATATGCAAGTTTCCGATTTTATTGTAAATATTATGAATTATGATCATTTTGATGCTTTTTGACAAGTCTTCTTGCTTATATTTGATGATAGGAACCTATGGTGAAGGAAAGAAGGCCTAAAAATCATTTTGAGGCGATCGTGTTGGTAAACCGTGCTTAGCGTGCTTTTCGGCGCGGTTCCAATGCGTTTTCACTGTTGAGGCAGTAGCTAAGGCCTTCAACCGCGCTAAGCGGCCTTCAACCGCGCTTAGAGCGCTTTCTGTGTGTTTGCCTCTGTTTTGCTGACCGCGCTAAGCGCGGTGCCACTTAATGCTACTTTTTGCACTTTCTACAAATATCTTCCTTAGAAGATATTTTGAACAACTTTTACATTTTCAGCATTTTAGTTAGGTCAAAAAAGCTTAGAAACTTAAGAAGGAGTGAGAATCAAATCTTTGGAGCATCAATCCTCGATTCTTCGACTTTGATGCTCGAAAAGCTTTCTTTTTTACTTATTGATCAAGCTACCATGGTGATGGGCAGCTAAACACTTTTTTGTCGAGATTAGAGGTAGTTAACCTTGCTATTATGTATTTCTTTTGATCTTTTGTATGTGAACAAAGTTTATGATCAATAGATGATGAAGATCTTTGCTTTTAATGTTGCATTTATGGTTTGAATCACTCTAGAAATAGATTTTTTAAGTCTAGATCTAATTTCTTCATCGATTAATCAACAAACTCTAGACATAGATTTGAAAGTTAATATCTGCTTTGTATCGATTTCTATGTTAATGTTTCGATTGTTATTTCGAGAAATCATCTAGCGATTAAAACAATAATACCCACGGAGCCGCTTTAGAAATAAACGGATTCGCGAGGATACACGATTGTATTGATCGAAACTAAGTTCACATGCTTGATTAATCGGATACATATGAAAGGGGTTAACGAGATCTAATCTTGACATGATTTTTTTAAAACAAAACATTCATCTTCTAGTTACTCTTTGCTATAAAACTTATGTTACAATACAAGAACTCTTTTATAACCTTTCTCTTAGAACGTTAAACTATTGAACGGCGAGCATCTAGATATCTGATAAAACAATCCTTGCAGATATGATAAAACAACCCACCGAAAATACTTTTCAACAAAATGGCGTCGTTGTCGGGGATTGTTGATATTGATATTGCAAGCATTGCAATAGTTTAGTGATGTTAAGATATTTGTATTGTGAATCTCTTACCTCTATAATTCTTTTGTGATTTTTAATTTGTTTGGCTAGTGTGCATAATCTATTTATGTGAGGGAGTGTACCTGTAGAAGAACTTCTTTTTGATCCTGAGATTGAAAGAACTGCTCGTAGGCTCAATAGCAGAACACGACGGAGACGACAACTGGCTAGAGAAAGACAAGAGCGAGGAGAATCTTCTTCATCTGCACCAATTGAAACACCAACCATGGCAAATCCACCTCCACCACCACCTTCACCACCACCTCCTGCTTCAACACCATGTACCAACAGTCCAAGGCATAATGCTCTGTTTCCATGCAACGCCCACAATGGGAGGCATTCTGAGATGAAAACTGTAATTCTTGTGCTTCTATATCAAAATCCTTTTACCGGTATGGATCATGAGGATCCTTTCACTCATCTCACAAAATTCTATGAAATTGCGGGTGCAACGGGAGCGCCAGAAGCTGAAGAAGAATCATTTTTCAAGAGACTATTTTCGTATTCCTTAATTGGGAAGGCCAAGGAATGGTATCATGATCAATCCACTTTGGTAATGAAGGACTGGAATTTGTTGGAAGAAAAGTTCCTTGAACGAATTTTTCCACACAGTCGATTCATGGAAGCAAAGACGGCAATTTCGGTGTTTGCTCAAGGCGGAAATGAATCTCTCAATGAAGCTTGGGAGACGTTCAAATCCATGTTAAGAAAATGCAAAGGTCACAATTTTGATGAACTAACTCAAGTTCACATCTTCCGAAATGGACTCCAATCATTCCACAAGACTTTGTTGGATGCTACTTCGGGTGGACCATTAATGTCCAAGAGCGCTAAAGACGCAATTGCTATTATTGATAAGATGGTACTCAATGATCACCAAGGAAATCACAGTCGTGGTACACCTCAAAGGAAACCCGGCATGATTGAGTTAGGAACAAATGATGCGATTCTTGCATAAAATAAATTGCTTTCACAATAAGTGGAGGTGTTGACTCAGCAAATGTTAAAACTTCCACAACAAATCAAAGAAATGTAAGAAATTCCCAACAGCAACAAACAAGTGGCGAGTTGTGAGCTTTGTAAATGAGATCACCCTACCGAGTATTGCCTTCTGGTGGTGGAAGAGGCAAATTATGCAGGAAATCAAAACCAAGGGTATCAACCTCGACCACCTTACGAACATGGCAACCAAGGTTACCAACAAATAGGTAACCAAGGTTATCAACAACAATGGAGGCCTCAAGAAGCCGGAACATCTAATCGTCAACAACAATATCAAAACTACACTCAACCTCCACAAGCTCCAAGTGGAAATTCAAAAATGGAAGACAATATCCCTTAATTCATGCAAATGTCAATGTCTAATCAAAAGAACACTGATACGGCTATAAAGAACCTTGAGATACAAGTGGGGCGATTATCCAAACAAATGGCCGACCAACACAAAGGAAGTTTTTCGGCGAATACTCAAGTGAATCCTGTTATAACAAGATTTGGTTCTGAAAGATATCTCTTTGTTTTGATAATAACAAAGTTGTATTTGTATGAGAACAATTTTGATACTCTAACTTTTGTTTTCTTAAGTATTGACAAACAGGTTCTGACTCTGATAAAGATAATTCTGACTCTGATAAAGATAGCTCTGACTCAGATAGAGATCTTGTGAAACGTCACTCTCAAATTATCAAAAGTCACTTCTGCGTCAAAGAAGCAAGATTGCTTCTGATCTACTGTGCTTCAGAAAGACTCTAAGAAGACAATATATTGCTCTGCAATGTTCTCTTGGATTCCGGCTCTGAATATAACTCTGATACTTATCTTCTGAAGATTAAGTGCTAACGACTTTGAAGACAAGGTTCTGATGAACAACGTTCTGAAGACTCTGAAGACCTAAGTTTCTGAAGACCAAGTTCTGAAGACTCTGAAGACAAGGTTCTGCTGAACAAGTTCTAAAGACTCTAAAAACTTATGTTTTTGATAACCAAGGGTTCTGAAGAAGGAGTGTTGAAGACTCTGAAGACAAGGTTCCGCTGAACAAGTTCTGAAGACTCAAGACTCTGAAGACCCAGTGATCCATTCTTCTGATCATGCTTCAACCATATCAATTCAGAAGCCTCTGATGAATAGAAGAAGATGAAACGTTTGCGAGGGAAAGTAGTACATAGTACAGATCAAACACGTTCTTTTCCACTACCATTCCACTACCCTGATTTGGTGGTACAAAGGACAATTTCAGTGTACGATTTTCATCCCAGCATAACGACATTATTTCAAGTCGCCAGTATTTTACTGATATTCCTTATCTGCCCTTCAACGGATCTTTTGCTGGCTATATAAAGACTTGATCACTCTAAGAATCGTGTGTCACACTAAGTGTGAAAAAGAGACATACAAAAACACTTATTCATACGAGAACGAACTCAGAAATAGAGAATCCATGAGTGAATAGTAAAGCACCACAATACAAAGAAGAAGATTGTTCTTACTGTATAGATTTTCTCTAAGTTTGTTTGAGCTAGAAATTGTGTTTATATCAGCTTATGTAGAAGCATTTCATTGTAAACAATTTATTTGATCAAACAGTTGTTTGAATTCCTTAAGGAACCAGTTGGGTCAGAATCCTTAAGAAAAGACAGTTAGTCTGTGTATGTTAGTCACCAGCAGTTGCTAGTGCAGTTGTAATCAGTTCATTTATAGTGGATTAAGTCCTTGTATATAAGGCAAAATCACCTTAGAGGGTGGACTAGATTAACTTGATAGTTTTCAAGTGAACCAGGATATATCGTGTGTCTTTCTCTATTGTTATTCTATTTGTGATCTTTGTTTGAGTTTCACAAAAAGCTTTCATTTTGAAAACCCAATTCAAACCCCTCATTTCTTGTGTTTTTCTCACACCTTCAATTTGCATCAGAGCTCCGGTTCTGATTGTGATAAAACAATTTATCAACACTTCACCGTGTTCAGTACCGATCTAGTATTTGTCTGAGATATTATGGTTGCAGTAGCTAATGTTAATCCTACTGTAGAAGAGAAAGATCATTACAGTGCCAAACCACCAGTCTTTGATGGTGAAAAGTTTGACTACTGGAAAGATAGAATAGAAAGTTCCTTTCTTGGTTATGATGTAGATCTTTGGGATCTGGTAGTCGATGGCTACACTCACCCAGTTGATGCTACGGATGCTAAAATATCTAGAAGTGATATGACTAACCAACGAAAGAAAGATTCTAAGAATCATCACAACGCAAGAACCATATTGCTAAATGTTATCTCTTATACTGAGTATGAGAAGATAACAAATAGAGATATTGCAAAATCCATTTTTGATTCTCTGAGAATGACTCGTGAAGGAAATACTCAAGTTAAGGAGACAAAGGCACTGGCCCTAATCCAAAAATATGAGGCATTCAGAATGAAGGGTGATGAAACAGTTGAGACCATGTTTTCAAGGTTTCAAATGCTAGTCGCAGGACTTAAAGTTCTGGACAAAGGTTACTCAACTGTTGATCGTGTTAAAAAGATCATCAGAAGTCTTCCTAAGAAATGGAGACCTATTGTAACATCTCTAAAGCTATCCAAGGATCTTAATAGCATAAGTCTTGAAGAACTTGTTAGTTCTTTAAGAAGTCATGAGATAGAGTTGGAAGAAGATGAACCTATTGCTCTTAAGTCTAAACCTGAAAAGGAAAAGGCTTATCAAGCTGAGGAAGAATCAGAAGTTTCTGGTGAAGAATCAGAAGATGAGTTGTCGCTAATCTCTTGAAGGATCAACAAACTATGGAAGAAGACTCTGATGAAGAACAAGCAAATGTTGCGCCAGTAGTAACAATTGACAATGAAGTCTCTGGAGAACCAGAAGGCAAAATATCACCAGAACCAGAATCAGACTCTGACTCTGACTCATAGGTATTATCTAAACTCTCTCATTGTGAATTAGAGTCATGTCTTTCGAAAATGCTGGAAAAGTATCAAACTCTTCAGAGTAAATACAAAGATCTTAAAAGATCACATGTAATTGCTTCAGAGGAAAAAGATAAGCTTGAGCAGAATAATTCTTCTCTGAATGAAAACATTTTTTCCTTAAAAAATAGTAGTTGTGCCCTTAAGAGAAAAATTGCTAAATTAGAAGAAGAATTAATCTCCAATGTCTCTGACACTGACACAAGTTGTATCAACAAGTATGATAGAGCATTCCAGTATTTTCTAGCTAAAAGCATAGATAGAAGCAGAATAGCTTCCATGATCTATGGAGTTAGAAAAAATGGTAAGAAAGGTTTGGGATGTACATAATCATCTGAAATTGACGAAAGTCAACTTGTTAAACCAAAACCTCTCTATGACCATTTTGTGCCTTCTGGCACTGAGATTGTTTGCTCTGAGCTAGCACAAGAACCCCCACCGACACAGAAATATGTTTCTAAAGTTAAATATCATGCACAAATTCCCCTTGATTATCCTGTTGAACAAAAGCCCAACGTTGTTAAACACTCTGGGAAAACTAACAAGAAAGGACCCAGAAAGTGGGTACCTAAGGACAAGATAATCTATGTTGCAGATATCCTTAGCAGCTCAGTTGAAACACCAATCATGGTACCTAGACAGTGGTTGCTCGCGAGACATGACGGGAAGAAGGCATATGTTCCAAAGTTTGGAACTTAAGCTGGGAGGCTTCGTTGGTTTCAGAGGAAACCAGAAAGGAAAATCATTGGCTCTGGAACCGTTGGTAATGGTAACCTTCCTTCTATTACTGATGTTCTTTTAGTCGATGGTTTGATGCATAACTTGTTGTCAATTAGTCAACTTAGTAACAATTGTTATGATATCATCTTTAATCAAAATTCCTGTAAGGCTGTAACTCAGAAAGATGGTTCAATCCTACTTTTCGGAAAGAGGAAAAATAACATTTATAAGATTAGACTTTCTGATCTTCGTGAATAGAATGTCAAAGGCTTAATATCTGTTCACGAAGGGTATGGCATAGACATTTAGGCGATATTAGCATGAGGAGGATTTCTCAGCTAAATAAGCTTGAACTTGTCAGAGGCTCTCCAAATCTGAAGTATTCTTTAGATGCTCTTTGTGAAGCATGTCATAAAGGAAAGTTTTCTAAAACTTCCTTTAAAGCAAAGAATGTTGTGTCCACCTCTAGACCGTTAGAACTTCTACACATTGATTTATTTGGACCAGTGAAAATTGCTTCAATCAGTGGAAAGAAGTATGGATTAGTAATCGTTGATGATTATAGTCGTTGGACATGGGTAAAATTCTTGAAACACAAGGACGAGTCTCATTCTGTGTTCTCTACCTTTTGCTCTCAAGTGCAAATAGAGAAGGATTGCAAAATCGTCAGAGTCAGAAGTGATCATGGCAGAGAATTTGAGAACAAATACTTTGAGAATCTTTTTGATTCCCATGATTTCTCCTGTCCTAGAACTCCACAACAAAATGGAGTAGTGGAAAGGAAGAATAAGACTTTGCAAGAAATGGCTCGTACCATGATCCAAGAAAGTGACATGGCTAAGCACTTCTGGGCAGAGACAGTAAATACAACATGTTACATTCAGAACAGGGTTTCAATAAGACCTATTCTGGGTAAGACTCCTTATGAATTGTGGAAGAATAGAAAACCCAACATTTCATATTTTCATCCTTTTGGCTGTATTTGTTTTATGTTGAACACTAAAGAGAATCTTGGCAAGTTTGACTCCAAAGCTCAAAAGTGTTTACTGTTAGGATACTATGAATGCTCTAAAGGTTGCAGAATCTATAACATAGAAACACGAATTGTTGAGGAATCAATTCATGTCAGATTCAACAATAAGCTTGACCCTGAAAAGTCAAAGCTAGTTGAAAAGTTTGCAGATCTAAAGATAACCTTATCAGAATCTAAAGAAGAAGAAGAAGATTCAAGAGAAGGAAACAAAGATGCAGACTCTTCAAATTCAGACACAACCTTACCAGAAACTGAAAATAATACATCTCATCAGAAGAAGAATAGATTAAAGACTTCTCATTCTAAAGAATTGATTATGGGAGATAAAGCTGATCTAGTCAGAACTCGTTCATCATTCAGACCTTCTGAAGAAACCCTTCTGGGTTTGGTGTCTTTGATAGAGCCAACATCAGTCGATGAAGCTCTTAAGGAAAATGAGTGGATTCTGGCCATGCAAGAAGAACTGAATTAATTCACTAGAAATGATGTCTGGGATCTTGTTCAGAAACCCAAAGGTGTCCACGTCATAGGAACTAAGTGGGTATTCAGAAACAAGTTAAATGAGAAAGGTGAGGTCGTAAGAAACAAAGCACGACTGGTTGCACAAGGTTATAGTCAACAAGAAGGGATAGACTATACAGAAACCTTTGTACCAGTTTCCAGGTTAGAATCTATTCGCATTTTAATCTCATTTGCTGTGAATGATGACATTACTTTATATCAGATGGATGTAAAGAGTGTATTTTTAAAAGGGTATATTTCTGAAGAAGTGTATGTGCACCAACCTCATGGTTTTGAGAGTTCTGAAAACCTAGATTTTGTTTTCAAACTTAAAAAATTGTTATATGGTCTAAAATAGGCTCCCAGAGCTTGGTATGAAAGGCTAAGTAACTTTCTTTTGGAAAATGTCTTTACCAGAGGAAAAGTGGATACAACACTCTTTTGTAAAACCTTTAAAAATTACATTATGATTGTTCAAATCTACGTTGATGATATTATATTTGGTTCTGCTAATATTTCCTTGTGCAAGGAATTTTCCAAGTTAATGCAGGCTGAATTTGAGATGAGTCTGATGGGAGAACTCAGATTCTTTCTGGGAATTCAGATTGATCAACGTTCAGAAGGAACGTACATTCATCAGAGCAAGTATGCAAAAGACTTTCTAAAGAAATTCAATATGTCAGAAAGTAAACCTGTTAAAACTCCTATGCATCCGACATGCATTCTGGAGAAAGAATAAGATAGTAAAAAGGTTTTTTAGAAGCTCTATCGTGGTATGATAGGCTCTCTTCTGTATTTGACATCTTCTCGTCCAGATATTTTGTTCAGCGTATGTCTTTGTGCTCATTTCCAATCAGATCTAAGGGAAAATCACTTAACTTCTGTTAAGAGAATCCTAAGGTATCTAAAAGGAACAACTAACCATGGCTTGATGTATAAGAAAACATCAGAGTACAAGCTTTCTGGTTACTGTGATGCAGATTATGCTGGAGACAGATTGGAAAGGAAAAGTACTTCTGGAAACTGTCAATTTCTGGAAGTAACCTCGTCTCCTGGGCAAGCAAAAGACAATCAACAATTGCTCTCTCAACTGCAGAAGCAGAATACATCTCAGTATCTCTGTGCAGTACTCAGATACTCTGGATGAAGAATCAACTTGAAGATTATCAGATACGCGAGTGTAACATTCCTATCTTCTGTGATAATACTTCTGCCATTTGTTTATCTAAGAATCCTATTCTGCATTCTAGATAAAACATATTGAAATAAAACATCACTTTTTACGTGACTATGTTCAAAAGGGTACTTTTCAGTTAAAATTTGTGGATACAGATCACCAGTGAGCTGATATTTTCACAAAACCCCTTACTGAAGATAGATTCGTATTCATTATGGAAAACCTATTTATTAAACCTTGTCCAGAATGAGATGATAAGATTTTAATGTGTCAAGCCACCAGAACTTTTGATATAACTGATGTTAAGCAAAGTGTGTTATTTATGTTTATTGACCTTCTGATTCATGATACTTCTATAAGTTAGAAGATGTCCTGATCAGTAACTAGTCCAGTCAGATACCTCTTGGTATTCTTGATGTTGGGAACATCAAACGTGCTCTCTTGAGAACAAACGGCTATGGTTATTTGTGACACGTATCCAAAATCAAATCATGCCTACTGTTGAAGAGACACCTCGAGCGTTGTGATTCCGTGAGACTAGGTTTCAAATAATTATTTCCTATTACTCCCACCTTGTCATAATAATTATTTTTGTTATAAATACGCATTCTCTCACTTTCACACACTACGCTACTCTCACTTCCCACACTTTTTTTGGAAACCCTAAAACCCTTTTAGTGCTCTGAAACTTCATCATCTTCTTACAATGGATTCTCAACAACAAAGCATTTTTGAATTTTCTCAACAATATCAACAAGCAGAATCGACCTCAATGGCCTCATCAACAACTACTCAAACAAAATCAACTTATCTCCATCAATCACTTTTCACTTTTCAGAAACCAACTGTAGTTCACATAGTGGATCGTCCTGCTCATATTCATCTGGTTTCTCCCTTCTCATAACTTGAAGTTTTAAGTGAATGGATGGTAGACTTTGATAACCTAAAGGATAACGGAATAAACTTGTCCGAGAATCTAAATGCTCAAGATTGGAAAACCTATTTTGATCGTCTCTACGATCCCATTTACTCAAATCTCGTCAAGGAATTCTGGAGATATGCTGACGCTGATGAACACTTCATTGTGTCATATGTTATGGGAAACAAGTTCATCATTACTAAGAATCCATAGCCACACTACTTGGAATGGAAAATTCTGGCGGAAAGAGAATTTATAAGATGAACCATAAATCAAAGTTTCTCTCTGATGTGGTTAACCCAGCAATTTTCACTCAATCTTCCAGTGGAAAACCACCCTTCAAAACTCTAGACTTATCAAAGGAACTTTGTGTCTGGCTGAAAATTATTCTGGAATGCATCTATCACAAACCAAATTCAAGTTCTTCTGATTTTCTTAACACTGATCAGAAATTCATGCTTTACTATCTGATGAAAGGAGAGAAAATGTGCCTTCCCTCAGTTCTATTCAGATATCTCAAAGACTCAGTAAGAGAAACAAGATATCAATCAAAGAAATCTAAGAATTACATTCCTTTTGGTAGATTGATCTCAGATATTCTGGTTGAGAGTGGAATGATTGATCATTTGTCAACAATGCCAGTCACAGATGAATTGAATATCATAACTGGAACTCCTCTGAACAGCAAAAATCTGAAGAGAATGTGGATTATTGATGAAATTAGAGTTGAACCAAGTATAACTACAGATTCGGAGAGTCTGAAGTCAAAAAGACTGGTGTTAGATGGATATCCTCTGTTCACCAAACATGATAATCTAGAGGTTATAGAAGCATATATACAGCTTCGAGAGGAAGAAGGCTATGATATGTCTAACTTTAGCATTGACGATCTGACGGATCATCCACCTGATATGATGAAGAAGAAAAGACTTTACTCCAACACAGCTCCTCAAATGAAATCTGCAAAAAGGCAGAAGAAATATCCTGGTGAAGCCAGCACAAGGAACATCTCTCTGAAATCATATACAGAACAACAAAGTAAGTCTTTTGAATCTCCCTCTGTAACTGCATCTGTTTCTATTGACAGAAATTTGTCTTCATCTCTTCCCATTTCACCACCACCACCTACAACTCAACCATTATTCTTCACTCCTCCACCAATATTATCTACTATTGTCACCACATCCCCCAACACCCATTTCTGAATCACCTACTGATGAAATTCCATCTTCTACACCATTTTTACAACATACACTTGAACTTACCGCAATTCAACCAACTTCCACCATCTTTATCCAACCAACTCTTGTCACATCTGTTAAACTATCTCCAACCAATTCCTTACCATTAACCACTCAATTCATTGAAGAAATTCACACCGAACATCCTCAAACAACCATCTCTCCATCACCAACTCCATTAACTGCTCCACAACCAATTCCAAAATCCATAATAGATAATCATGAAACTTCTCTAAATAATGATACCACCATTCTCGGTGACTCTGTTGAAGAAATCAACCTTTACCTGAGAATCAACCCTCTGACCTTCCTCCTAACCTAGATGAAGTAATATCTGTTTTTAAGGACAGTGTGGTTATGAGATTCAAGACACTCTCGGATGAATCAAATTCTAGTGAAGAACCTTCTGATTTAGGTGCTTCATGGGATCAATTCAATTAATGGATGTCTGAGGAATTTCAGAAGATTCAAAATCTTTCTGTTCAGACAAAGGATTATTTTGTTCAACAAGCTAAAAAGAAGTTGCAAGAGAAGAAGGAAGTTGAAGCTAAGCTAGCTGCAGAAAAGGAACTGGCAGAAAGGTTAGCCAAAAAAGCTCAAGACAGAGAGGCTGAAAGGTTAGCTAAGGAAGCTAAAGATCAACCAGAAAGAGAAGCTGCTGAAAACTCCTCTTCTGATCCAGTGTTGAAAACTCTGGCAACCCTTCAGAAGCAACATGAGTTGTTTAGAGCAAGAATAGACAAGCAAGATGAAGTCACTGTCAACATTCAGAATGCTCTTGCTCAGATTCTTCAGAGGTTCCCTCCTCCTTCTCAACCTTAGGCACCTTTTTTAGGCTACCCCGTAGTTTGTCTTTGACTGTTTGTTTCTGATATGATGTACTTTTGGATTATCATTTTGGATTACCCTTTTTGATTATGACAAAAAGGGGGAGTATTAATATGGAAAATTATTTTGATATATATCTTGTCTCTAATCATAGCTCTAACATTCTAACACTTTAATTGCATATCTTTTTAGAATGTTTTTCAGGAAAAATATTTATATTGGCAAAATAACTTTGATATCAATCTCTTTTTGGATCTGATTTACTTAATCAAGCTCTGTTATCAGAATGTATCACGACTATAATCAAGCTCGGATTTTATGGATCTGTCTAGATCTTTGCAATCAAGCTCTGTATCCCAAATCTTATAAAATTTTGTTAAGTCTTAGATTCAGGGGGAGCTTGATAAAGGGAACTTTACTTTAAACTTCTCTGAGTCAATTCTTATTATCTTCGTACAAAATTGTGTTACCAAAATACATTGTTTTGTCATTATCAAAAAGGGGGAAATTGTTAGAACAAGATTTGGTTCTACAAGATATATCTTTGTTTTGATAATAACAAAGTTGTATTTATGTGAGAACAATTTTGGTACTCTAACGTTTGTTTTCTTAAGTATTGACAAACAGGTTCTGACTCTGATAAAAATAATTCTGTCTCTGATAAAGACAGCTCTGACTCAGATAGAGATCTTGTGAAACGTCACTCTCAAACTATCAAAAGTCGCTTCTACGTCAAAGAAGCAAGATTACTTCTGATCTACTGTGCTTCAGAAAGACTCTAAGAAGATAATATGTTGCTGCTGCAATGTTCTCTTGGATTCAGACTCTGAATATAACTCTGATACTTATCTTCTGAAGACTAAGTCTAACGACTCTAAAGACAAGGTTCTGATGAATAACGTTTTAAAGACTCTGAAGACATAAGTTTGTGAAGACCAAGTTCTGAAGACTCTGAAGATAAGGTTCTGCTAAACAAGTTTTGAAGACTCTGAAGACTTATGTTTCTGATAACCAAGGGTTCTGAAGAAGGAGTGTTGAAGACTCTGGAGACAAGGTTCTGCTGAATAAGTTCTGAAGACTCTGAAGACTCAAGACTCTGAAGACCCAGTGATCCATTTTTCTGATCCTGCTTCAACCATATCAATTCAGAAGCCTCTGATGAATAGAAGAAGATGAAATGTTTACGAGGGAAAATAGTACATAGTATAGATCAAACACGTTCTTTTCCACTACCATTCCACTACCCTGACTTGGTGGTACAAAGGAAAATTTCAGTGTACGATTTTCATCCCAACATAATGACATTATTTCAAGTCGCCCGTATTTTACTGATATTTCTGATCTTCCCTTCAACAGATCTTTTTCTGGCTATATAAAGACTTGATCACTCTAAGAATCGTGTGTCACACTAAGTACGAAAAAGATACATACAAAAACACTGATTCATACGAGAAAGAACTCAAAAATAGAGAAATCCATGAGTGAACAGTAAAACACCACAATACAAAGAAGAAGATTGTTCTTACTGTATAGATTTTCTCTAAGTTAGTTTGAGCTAGAAATTGTGTTTATATCAGCTTATGTAGAAGCATTTCATTATAAACATTTTATTTGATCAAACAGTTGTTTGAATTCCTTAAGGCACCAGTTGGGCCATAATCCTTAAGAAGAGACAGTTAGTATGTGTATGTTAGTCACCAGCAGTTGCTAGTGCAGTTGTAATCAGATCGGTTATAGTGGATTAAGTCCTTGTGTATAAGGCGAAATCACCTTGCTGGGTGGACTTGATTAACTTGATAGTTTTCAAGTGAACCAGGATATATCGTGTGTCTTTCTCTATTGTTAGTCTATTTGTGATCTTTGTTTGAGTTTCACAAAAAGCTTTCATTTTGAAAACTCAATTCAAACCCCCCATTTCTTGTGTTTTTCTCACACTTTCAAATCCAAAAGAGCATTGCAAGGCTATTCTTACTAGAAGTGGTATAGAAATTGATATGGGCATAAGTGAGGAATTTGTGGAAAAAGAGGAAGTAGTTGAAAAAGAAAAACAGATTGATGAGAGAGGAGTAGAAAAGAATGTTGAGGGAGAATTAGTTGAAAATGAAAAGAAAAAGAGTGAGGAATAAGAAAAGAAAATGAGAGAAGAGAAAATTAAAAAGACTAGGAATGGGAAGGAACAAGTGAGTATTATTCTGATTCAAAATTTGCCTTATCCTCATGCTCTGAGGAAGAAAGATAATGTGAGGCACTATGCTCGGTTTTTGGGTATTTTTAAGAAATTGCAAATTAATATTCCATTTTCCGAGGCATTGGAGAAAATGCCAAAATACACAAAATTCATGAAGGATATTCTCACCAAGAAGAAAAGGTACACGGATCAAGAAACGATCATGGTTGATGCTAGTTGTAGCGCTATCATTCAACGGACTCTTCCGTAGAAAGAAAGTGATCATGGACGAGTTACTTTGCCGGTTACAATAGGAAATATTTATGTTGGCAATGGGTTGATCGATTTAGGCTCTAGTATTAATTTGCTACCGTTGTCTAATGTGAAAAGGTTGGGACATATGGAGTTGATAGCTACTCAAATGACATTGCAACTAGTCGATAAATCCACTACCCATCTTCATGGTGTAGTGGAAGATGTGTTCGTTAAGGTAGACAAATTCTTGTTTACCATCGACTTTGTGGTGATTGATATGGAAGAAGATGATGACGCTCCCTTGATTATTGGAAGATCTTTTATGAAGACCCCTAGAATGGCCATCGATATGGATGACGATCTCATAAAAGTGAGAGTTCAAGATGAGGAGATTTGTTTTAATCTATTTGAAGCCATGAAGCATTCGAAAGATAAAGGTGACTGTTTTAAAATTGATGCAACGAATGAGGTGATTGAAGAAGTAACAAGGCAATTGAAAGTTCCTACCCCATTATAAAAAGTTCTTACAAATGCTCTTCAAAGTGTCAATGAGAATGAAGAAAAAGAAATCGACAAGTGTTTGCGAGAACTTGAAGAATTGGATGAGATTCCTCCCTTGAAAGAAAGTGTGGAAATTTTGAAAAAGGAAAATAATGAAGATATCAAGCTTGAAGAGGCATAAACCGGTGATCATAAGCAAGGAGCTAACCAAAAATGAAGAGGACAAATTGATTTGTGTGTTAAAAAAGAATCAAGATGTTATGGGGTGGACTCTTTATGATTTAAAAGGAATAAGTCCTTCCTATTGTATGCATCAGATACTCATGGAAGACGATTTCAAACCGGTAGCTCAACCTCAACGTCGCTTGAATCCTACCATGAAAGAAGTGGTTAGGAAGGAAGTGGTGAAAATGTTGGATGCCGGAATGATCTACCCGATTTCCGATAGTCCATGGGTTAGCCAAGTGCAAGAGGTGCCGAAGAAAGGAGGGATAAAGGTAATCTGAAATGAGAAGAATGAGTTTATCCCTACAAGAACCGTGACCGGGTGGAGAATGTGCATTGATTACCGTAGGCTAAATCAAGCTACGAGTAAAGACCATTTCCCTTTTCTATTCATGGATCAAATGCTCGAGAGACTTTTTGGTCAAGAATTCTATTGTTTTTTGGATGGTTATTTGGGTTACAATCAAATTATTGTGAACCCGAAGGACCATGAGAAAATTGCTTTCACTTGCCCTTTTGGAATCTTCTCTTATAGGAGGATGTCGTTTGGGTTGTGTAATGCACCGACCACTTTTCAACGGTGTATGCAAGCAATATTTTCGGACTTGATTGAAAAGTCAATTGAGGTGTTTATGGACGACTTCTCGGTTTTTAGACCATCGTTTGATCTTTGATTGAAAAACTTGGATGTGGTATTGGAAAGATGTGTGGAAACCAACTTGGTTCTTAATTGCGAAAAATGTAATTTCATGGTAATGGAAGGAATTGTGCTTGGCCACAAAGTTTCTTCACAAGGCCTTGAAGTTGATCAAGCCAAGGTGGACGTCATTGAAAAATTGCCACCACCATTGAACGTGAAAGGTATAAGGAGCTTCCTTGGTCATGCGGGATTTTATCGGAGGTTCAACAAAGATTTCGCAAAAATCGCAAAACCTTTGAGCAATTTGCTCAACAAAGATAAGTCTTTTGAATTTGATGAGCCTTGCATGATAGCTTTTAATTCTTTAAAACAAAGTTTGACTACCGCGCCTATAATCATTGCGCCAAGTTGGAAAATTGATTTTGAACTCATGTATAACGCAAGTGAGTATGTGGTGGGTGTGGTACTAGGTCAACGAAGAACAAAATTTTTTCATGCTATACACTACGCAAGCAAGGTCTTGAATGAAGCTCAAGTAAACTATGCCACAAAAGAAAAAGCGTTGCTTGCGATAGTGTATGGATTGGATAAATTTCGGTCATACTTAATTGGGTCTAAGGTTGTGGTTTACACGGATCATGCGACAATTAAGTATTTGCTTACCAAGTCGAATTCAAAACAAAGGCTAATTCGTTGGGTCCTTTTGTTACAAGAGTTTGATTTAGAAATTTGCAACAAAAAGGGATCCGAGAATTTGGTGGAGGATCACTTATCCCGCCTTGTTAATGTAGAGGTGGCCAAGAATGAAAGAGAGGTCAAGGAAGAATTTCCTGATGAAAAGTTGTTTATGGTGCAAGTTAGACATTGGTTTGCCAACATGGAAAATCACAAAGTTGCCGGATTAATACCGGAAGGTCTAACTCGTAACCAGAAAAAGAATTTTTTATCTGACGCCAAGTACTTTGTATGGGATGAACCGTATTTGTTTAAGATTGGTGTCGATAACATTTTGAGAAGGTGTGTGTCGAAAGAAGAGCCTAATAACATCATTTGGCATTGTCACAACTCTCCTTATGGAGGGTATTTAAATGGTTTGAGAACGGCAGCGAAAGTCCTCCAATCGGGCTTTCATTAGCCTTCTTTGTTCAAAGATGCGCATGCGCATACACAAAGTTGTGACAAGTGCCAAAGGAGTGGTGGAATTTTAAAACGGAATGAAATGTCGTTACAAAACATGATGGAGGTTGAGGTGTTTGATTGTTGGGGCATAGAATTTGTCGGCCCATTTCCATCATCGTTTTCCAATGAGTACATTTTGGTCGCAGTGGACTATGTGTCCAAGTGGGTAGAAGCGATAGCATGTACGAAAGCAGATGGAAAAACTGTGATAAAAAAGTTACATAGGTTCACTTGTTCGTCAGCATATTCCAATCACCTGTGATAACTGGAGAAATCCAGCGCTGCAAGCCGGTAAAGAAAAAATATGGACTGAGATACAGGTACGTACCATATATGATTGATGTTATTAGATTTTTGTTGACGATTATGTCCTTAAATTACTTATACTAACACACTTTATGTGCATGTTTTTTCGTAGAGGTCTTTTAACATTGATGAAAGCCGAAAAAAGTATTGTCTTTAATTGGCCGGAAAAAGACTCAGAAGGTTTCGAACTTTTTTATCAACCACTTTTCTAAAGGATGAGCAAGGAAAGTTTGTTGAAGCAGAACTTCCAATGAAGTATGCGGACTTGATTACACCTGAAGAATGGGATACATTTGTAGCCAAACGAAGAACCGAAAAATTCCATGTAATGTTAATTTGTCATGTCTATTAATTGTATTGTATACTTGTTGCATTAGATTGTTCTGATATGACTTAAACTTGTTTATCCAAGAAGTGAGTGACATAAATCGGCAAAGAGCATCAAAACCCGCGTATCCATACAAAAAAAGGCGTTTAGGATATGCACGCTTACAACAAAAAATGGTAAGTATATATAAATGCTATGATCTTATTAATTGTCTCAATGTGTTATAATTGATGATCTTATTATTTGTCTCAATGTGTAGTCAGAAGAGAGTAAAAGTGAAGAAACATCTCTTCCGGGACATGTTTTGTGGAAGGCTGCTCGTGTGGGCAAGGATGGAGTTGTTAGGGAAGATGTTCAATATGTTTTTGACGAATGTGTAAGTATAACACTATGTCTTTAACTATATCAAAAGTTTACTAACATATAATTAATTTTTAATCCCCACTAATAATTTTCGATATGTAATTAAATTTCAGGAGACTCTATCTCAATCCTTAACTACAGGTGAGGACAAGGATTGCAGGAGCATACTTAGTCGAGTACTAAATGTTCCTGAGTATTCCGGTCGTGTGAGGGGTAAGGGATTTGGTGTGATTCCATCATCCTTATATAAGCATCCAAAGAAAAAAAATCCTAGCAATCAACAATTGATGCAATCGTTGGAGGAATTAAAAGCGCAAGTCTGTGAATTGCAATAGGATAAAGAAAGATATATGGCGGAAAGGCGCGGTTCAGAGTTGAAAGATACTAGTGACAAAGCTAGTATCAATTGTCAAAAGAAATTTCCCGAGGTAATTATATATGTTATTATGAAATTAAATTAGCACATTTATTTTAATTGACATATATACACATTAACAGTAACATATTTATTATTGGTTTAGGGCATTTCATCTTGTCAGCTATATTTATCGTCACCGACTTATCGCATAGTTGGCAAGGGAAAAGTGCATAACACTTTGGGAGATTTACTTCACCATAAACCGCTCCCTGATGGATATCTAAAAGTATCAGTTGATATTGCATTAGAGCTGGATGCGTTGCTACCGATACCTGACGTTGTTACAGAGACAACATTGTTGCAAGATGCAATAGGATCATTTGTTGCATGGCCGTCAGACCTCATTTTCATAGATGAGGAGGTATGTTGAAAACCATTATGAATGTTTTAGTATTCAAATGTCAATTATGAACCATTATGAAAAGCATTCTGAACCATTACGTACATTTTTTTTACATGGTAATGTTAGACACCTACAAAACCCGCATCTAAGGATAAAGGGATTTTGCAGCACAACAAGTCTGTTGCATCACAAAAAGAGGTACATTGAAAGTGTTAATTCTGTGATCCGAATTCAAAAGCTTCATGATTTTACACTTTACCTAACTTATATGATTTTTAGGTTCTTGCTCAAGAGTCATAACAAGTCAGCAAGAAAATTAGTAAGGTATCCAACAAAAAAAGGATCTTCCAAGGACCGGATCAAAAAGAGCTTCTATACCTCGATTTAGGATGTGTCTTGAAACACTTGTGGGAACATCAGATTTGATGCATGGTGCTATTCGTCAAATAGATATGGAGGAAGGTATTTTTGGTTTTTCTAATTTCGAAACACTTGCAAAAGAGGACATGGATCAGATTTTTCGGCATCTTGAATTAGGCATCGGTGTTATGCATTCATACATCTGGTACGCCGATCAATCTATTATTTAATTAGTTGAACAATTTATTTACACATTTCAATGAAAATAGTCTAATGTTTATTATGTTTTTATTTAAGGTTCTTGTATGACAAATTTATGCACGGGAATCAATTGTCAAACAGATTCTATTTCGTGTCTTGCGCCCGTGTCAACGCACCGTTAATTGTTCAGGAACCAAATTCAGTAAGAGATCACTTAGTCGAGAGATTTATGGCCAGCAGTACAGAAAGTTTGTATCTTTTACCGTATAATACTGGCAACGGGTTAGATTTTCATTCTAATCTTTGTATCTTTTGCGTAGAAAATTTCCATCTAAACTTTTGTTTTATTTTACAGTGGTCACTGGTTGTTGGTTGCTATTAATCCTACAAGAGAAGTAGTGTATTATCTGAATTCATTAGATGGTGATTGGACAACATATCCGGATATGAAGAATATGGTTGATACGTAAGTGAGATTGTTCTAAATATTCGTGTGTATTTGTATATTTAATTATTTCTGTGAGATTGTTCTAAATATATGTTTTTATTTTGTTAGAGCAATACAAGTATTCTGATCACAAAGAGAAGCTCGAGTATCACGGTCTAAAGCAAACAACATTACTTGGATCAAAGTAGAGGTATATTAATTTTCACAATTTTGCTTATAATAGTGATGGTACATGATAAAACAAGACAACTATATATTCTTATTTGTTTATTTTCTGTGTAGTGTGCTCGTCAGCGTAATGGTATAGATTGCGGTTATTATGTTTTGAGGTTTATGAGAGAAATCCTTCATTTGGATGAAATAGAGATTCCAATCATGGTATGGATTTATAACTTAGGATTTATTTTAATATTTATCGAATATTTCATATAATTTATTACTTTTAACTAAATCATGCATATTATGTTTTATTATGTAGTACTTTGATGAATACAAGTGTGCTCATTACTCGAAAGATAAATTGGAAGAAATCAAGGAGGAATTGTGTGAATACTTTGTTGAGAAAAGAATCATATAAGGTATGGAAGTTGTTGTGTAGTTATGGAATGTTGTATAGTTTTGGAAGTTGTTGTATATTAGGAATCTTTAGAAGTTAAAGGATTTCTAAGTGGACAAAATGTTATTAGAATTATGGATTGGTGTATATATGATGCATGTTTGTGTTGATTTATATCAAATGGTTTATGTGTTGAATTATAATGGTGTATATATTTTGGATTATAATGGTATATAATGCCTATGTTTAAATAAAGGCTTGTTTGTTGAAATAAAGGCTCAATGGTTGAAATATAAGGCCTATGTGTTGAAATAAAGGTTTGTTGAATGTCATATAATGCCTATGTGTTTGAAACAAAGGCTAGAATTATATAGGTTTATGGTATTATTTCCAAAAGTATGCTTTCTAAAAAAGAAAGAATAGGCAGCACTTTTAAATAAAAACGCTTCCTAAATTCTGATTTTTAAAAAAGTGCTTTTAAAAAGCACAATTTACGTGAAGAAAAGAAAGCGCTTTTTAGAAAAAGCGCTGCCTATAGTACACAATAGAAAGCGCTTTCCATTAAAAGCGCTGCCTTAAAGTGAAATAAAAAATACAATAGACAGCGCTTTAAAAAGCGATGTCTAAGGGGGACAATAGAAAGCGCTTTTTTCTGAAAAAGCGCTGCCTAAAGATGCCAATAGAAAGCATAAAAGGTCTGAAAAAGCGCTGCTAAAGGCCTAGTTTAGAAAGCACTTTTCCAGGAAAAAGCGCTGCTAAAGGCCTACTTTAGAAAGCACTTTTCAAGGTAAAGTGCTGCCTAAAGTATACATAAGGCAGCGCTTTTGCATAAAAAAAAGCGTTGTCTTTACCTACAGCAGCGCCACCTTAGGCAGCGCTTTTAAGCGCTGTTAAAGACCAAAAAAATCGATGTCTTTTCCCTTCCTTGACATAGTGAACGTTATCATTTATCCAAATAAAATTCAAGAGTTTCTTTTCTCTTTCTAGTAGATTTTAGAGTTTTATGTGACCGGTTAATCGCTTGCAAACTTGTGTTTCGTTTTAGGTTTAACGATTTTTAACCTGTAGTGATTCCGACTGCGTCACACTGGAATAGCATTCCAATGCGGTTGCAAAAACTACCATCATCGTTTTGAATTGCAGTCTGCAACCACAATTATAGCCGCAATATTGTTAATGTGAAGTCTCTATAACCATGTCGGACCGCAATTGCGGTGTGAATTAAAATCATGCATCTGACTGCCATTACAAATCACATAAGACAATTTCGCTCATGTTTTTTCAAATATTTTTATCAAAATTAAAAATTTTAGAATACAAAAACTCAATTTACTTTCTATGTAGTGAAAAATTTTAACATCTATATTTTTTAAAGATATATTTCAAACACGTCCCAATTAAATTTATGTTACAAAGGCCATAATATGCATTGCAGGAACCGCATTGACTGCAATTTTAACACTCAAAATAACAACCGCATTCTCGACCGCAACCGCAATTTAAAACCATAACTATTACTACATTAGTAGTATTGCAGCTTTTGCGGAATGTAATTCGAAACAATGGTTATGATATCATCAATTTTTATTTAAGGTGAATTCTTATTTACCCACTTCAAAAAGTTGGGTAGAGTTACCCATAAAGTAAATTAGAGTAAATTGCATTGGAAAACTACAAAATTTAAACTATTAAATAAATAATTAAATATAATAAAATGATATGGCATTAATTGATTGGTTGAAGGTACCCTACCCAACTTTTTGTAATGGGTAGAGAAGTTGTCCACTTTATCTATAATATAAGAAATTCATGTGTTCTGGAAATCACAAAAACAACCTTTTCTCTTTGTCCTCCGCATCATCAAATTAGGTGCATTTTGTGTCCAAAATTTACTTTTTCCAACCAAATGAGCTATCCAAATAATATAGTTATGGCTTCCTTTGAATTTAACATTGGATTTGTTACAAAGTAATGGTATTTGACTCAAAGTAACTAAAGAGATACATAAAGCAAACTGATTGTTGGTCCCAATATCAACTAATTGTGGGTTCCAATGTCAATTATGGGTCAAAATCTACCAACTCTCTGTTTCTTTCTTCTTCCTAGGGATGGCAGGCAGACCCAAACCCGCGGGGCCCACCCGCACCCGAACCCAAGTCAACGGGTGAAAACCCGAGTTGACTGGGTTCGGGTTCGGGTTCGGGTGCCACCCGATATTTCGGGTGCGGGTTTGGGTATTGTGAAACCCGCACCCGAAACCCAAAATCACACCCGATATATATATATATATATATATATATATATATATATATATATATATATATATATATAATTTTTTTTTGCTACGGGTTCGGGTTTGGGTGAAAAAACCCGAACCCAACGGGTGTGGGCGTGGGTGTTATTTTGCCACCCGAATATCCTTTGGGTTCGAGTTCGGGTTCGGGTGGTGATTTCGGGTGCGGGTTTGGGTAGTGTGAAACCCGCACCCGACCCGACCCATTGCCATCTCTACTTCTTCCAACCTTGCATCGTCTCTCTCTATCTCTACAAACTCCTTTCTTCAAATTTCAAAATCTACCATAATCTTTAATTTCTCTCTCTCTCTCTCTCATCCTTTTCCTCTTTCTCTGTCTCTTCCCTCTCTTCCTCTTCCTTCTTCTCTCTTCCCTTTCTTCCTTTTCTTCTTTCTAATCTCTTCTTTCTGCTTCATATTTGGTTTCTTTCATGGTTTAATAGAGATATTATTTTGGTTTTTCAGAACAAGAGACAATGAAGAAAGAAAAACGGAAACAGAAACAGAAGAACGAGTAAAAGGAGAGACAAAATAAAGGTTATGGTACTATTAGAGAAACTGATATGTGGGTAAGAGATTTCAACCACCTCTATTGTTGTTTCTGTTTGGTTTTCTTATAAAGTTATGGTTTTTATTTTGTAGATCGAGGTATGTTATTTTTTTAAGTGTTTGCTATGTTTTTTAGGTATTCAGTTTTAGCATTCAGATCTGGGGTCGTGGCAACGGGTAACCGGCGATGTGTGTGGTGGTGTTGGAAACGAGTATTCGACGAGGAGTGTGGTGGTGGGGGTGGAAATGGGTTTTCCGATGATAAGTGTGGCGGTGGTGGAAAAGGGTTTCTGGCGACGAGTATGGTGGTGGTCGGATTCGAAAAGGTTTCTATTTGACATTTTCAATTTAGGTTTTGTTATTAACTTATTCTATTGTATTTGATCTAAGTTTTATTTTGTTATTCTATTGTATTTTCAATCTAAGTTTATATTTTGTCCATTGCAGATCTGGCTCTTTATGCTTGGACGTAATTAACCAATCATGGAGGACAATGTTTGGTAATTTTGTTAAAGGCTTTTCATTGTAAAAAGTTTCAAGTATCTGAAGTTTCAAATTCTGTTGATCTGTCATATTATTTTGTACATATGTTGGTAACTAATTATGTGAGAAATTCAACAGGATTATATGGAATCTCAATAGGATTATGCAATTCAGGTTTGGCTTTCAATTCTACCTATTGTTCTTGGTTGTTCTTTAGCTGTGATGTTACTGTGGTTTCTTTCAATATTCAAGGATTATGGACCTGTGATTTATACCGATGAAGTTATATAATAGCTACAACGGTTGGACTTCGGGAAGGATTTGGAGGACCGCTTTTTCCGCCACTGCATTGGTTCTAAAGATTTGTATCTATTATTTTGTTTTGTATGTTTTGTATGCAACAGATATATGGAAGGAATATGAATTTGGAGAAAATTCTGACTACTCACCTAAACTGAACATAGCCATTCTCTATTATGCTGGTAAAGAAATAGAAGCAAGGGTAAGTGTAATTCAATTTTTTAAAATTCTAGCTATCAGAATTGGTAGTTCAAAAAGTAGATTTGACACGAAAGAAAAATCTAACCCTACAATGAGCTTTTTCCATTTTCCTGATAATCAATTAAAGGAAGATAATGATGAATTGATAGGTTAATGGTGGATTATTTGGCTTGACAGGTTAATATCAATATCAGTGGTGTGTATGTGATTCTGGAAAAATTGGTCAGCCTATGACATGTTTGTTGGAGAAACATGCTCTTAAGTAGACTGAGATAGCAGAGACAGAGGTTGAAGCTTGGATTGGAATGCATTTATACATTCTTCTTTCTTTTGATTTCTTTTGCCTTCTTAGGTTATTGTATTTATGATGAATGTTAGTATTTGTGGTTACATTATTTCATTCAATTTTAATGATTGGTTTTCACTTAATTTATAACAACTGGTATCTGGCAGCATTGCAGAAATCACCAGCCTATTATAAATTTTAATGCCTAAACTATATTATCAGCAAATTTGATGATGTTTTAACATATCTTTGTGACAATGCATGATAATGTCAAGAGTATGGTTGGAAAGTTTCTTGAATATACCGTGAACAATTACATGATTTGTACAGAACCAGTATCAATATTACAGGCTTTTCAATTATCTCTGGTGAGAATGTTCTCCCCCCTGTGGTAGTATTAATGTAATTATTAAAGAAAGTTTTTTATATATTTTGTCACCATTATCAAATTTCCATATTGGTTATTGTATAAACTTTATTTTTGATTAAAAAATATTAATGTGACATATCAACGTAATTATTTTCAATTATTATTTTTTATGTGTATTTTAAAATAGATAGCATAAATGATAAGAAACAATGATATTCAAACTATGCTTTTGTTCAAAAAAAAAAAAAAAACTAAAATAATTGTTTATAAAAATTCTAAAATTAAAAAAATTCAAACTAACCTTAAGATTTAGAAATTAAAAAAATTGTTTTATAATATTATAGAAATAAATGAATTATTAAAAAATATTTCTTGCATTTTTAAATACATTTTAAGAGTTTATTTTGAAAAGGAAAATATATTAATAAATGCTGCTAATTAAAACATATTCAATTAAAGCAATAATTGCATAATTAAATACAAGAAAAATTAAAAGTTGTATTTAATTTAAATTTATGATTTAATACACATGAAACTAATAAATTACTAAAATTAATTTTAATCAACTATATTAAATAATTATTTTTTATTTTAGTTTATAATTCAAATACATTAAATGGTAGAATTAAATGTGTTTTTTTTATCTACTATTTATTAAAAAAATTCACACTATAAATATTTTATTGCAAGTTTATTATTTTTTTTTTACAAAAAATCAAGTTACATGTTATAAATGATTATTTATAGAGTGTTATCGATAAAATATTGAAATATTATTAACTTAATTATTTAAATAATATATCTTTTTTCCTTAATAAATTTATCCTTAATAATTAAATGAATTCTCAGTTTTTCAGTTGATCTCATTTGCTGTAAAATTATATTATTTGATTATTAGCTATCCTTTTGTTCTAATATTTTTTCAATTTATAAAAGTACTACAAAAATTAAATTAACTTTAAGATTTAGAATTAAAAAATAATAATTTTTTAATTAATTAAAAATAACTGAATGATTAAAAAAATGTATACTTTAAAAATTTGATAAGTGTCTCTTTACTTTTTATTTTGAAAAAATCAAAAGTAGTTTTAAAGATGTATGGTATAATTGATTTTAGTGTTTAATTATTTTTTAAAAATAAATTTGATTAGATATCCAAAAAGAGAATTTTAAATTAAAATTAGTATACATGAAAAAAAATAGTAAGTATATTTTTATCAGAGATCTAAAAAAATAAGTTTTATCCAAATATTTTTTAAAATTTTTAAATTTTGATTATAAATATTTAATAATTTAATGTAATATAAAATTGGATTTTGATGGTTATTAAAATAATCATTGTTTTTAAATATTTGTGTAGCATGATTTTAAATATTTGTGTATTATGATTATAAAATAATTATTACTATAACAACAAATTTAATGACGATTTATTTTACTTTGAATTGCGATTATCAAAATTTTTATGTATTTTAATGGCTTATAAGAATTTTAATTACATAATATATGATTTTTATTTGTCCATTTAATTTTTGTATCGTTATTAATATTTTTTATTATGTTATCAACTATATACAAAATAAATTTTGACTAAATTATAATTTATCATTATTGAAAACACCAAATTAAAACAATTATAATGGAAACATAAAGTTATTGATCAAAATATTAAATAATAACGGTATTTACCTACGGGCAAAATTACATTGTTGATTCAATACAATATTTTTTAAGAAAATAATAAAAAAAATATTAGTTTAAAAAAATCATAAATTTTAATAAAAAAAATTATAAAATATAAGTATAAGTGTATGTTATTGAACAATACTGGTATTTATCTACGTGCAAAATTACATTGTTGAACAAATATCTATGATTTTCTGCCATCACATCAAAATGTTTTCGAACATCGCCTATATGTCAGGGGGCAAAATGATTATTAACCATCTTTTTTAATACAAAGCATTGATCATTATTAATTTGAGATAATTTTTAGATACGGACAAAAATACATTCTTGATTCAAATTTTTTTTATACAAATTCAAATATATATCTAATGTCAAAACAAACTTAATATTTATATACGGGATCAAGTTCGTTGTTGATTAATTACGGGTAAAAATACATTCTTGATTCAAATTTTTTACAGGCAAAAATATTTTTTATGTCATTGAATAAAATAATATTTAGTTACAGGCTCAAGTTCGTTGATGATTAATTTATTTATACGGGATCAAGTTCGTTGTTGATTAATTTATTTATATATACGAAAAAAATATCATTGTTGTAATATAGATTCTAATATTTTTTTAAATAACGTCAAAACAACAATAATATTTATATAAAATATAATATATTATTGATTCAAATAATTTTATATATGGAATGAATTATTGACACTAATTTCCTATATCTTTTAAAATGATATTTTTTTTGGTTAAACACCTTAATTTTTTTAATATCATTTTTATTATATTTTGATATTTTTAAAAAAAATACGCGTAACATACCGATAACCGTGCAGTTTAATCCAAACATAGTACATGACCCTTAAAAAAGAAAAAGTTACATTACATCTAGAAAATAATTAATCAAATATTTTGCTTCAATTATCTAATTGTAGTCCTTCAGTGTAAGGTACATCTGTATCAGGAAGCCAAGTATTCCCCAAAGTAAAATTTAAGACAGTGAAATTCCAAGCTTGATTAGGAGTCAACAAATTATAACCATGCCATTGAACCCTATTATTAGTAATAGAACCAGGTCCATGATTATCAAACTCACCGTAAAAAAGTGTATCCAATCCAACTGTTCCATTCCACTCTAACCATCCAGAAGGTTGAATCAAATCACCAATATATGATTGCAAATAAACAGTCCTTGAATAAACTTTCCATGGTCTTCCCAAGTAGTTCTTCGTAGAATTCATGTCTTCGGCTAAGTCTGGCGCCGCATCAATCCTACAATTCTGTATTGAGATTCCTGTGTTTTGATTTGGATCAGTTCTTCCTTGTGCTGTTACAACATTTTTCTGATTTTGCATTGGTTTTCTTGGGTAGATGTTACAACTCTGAAGTACTGCAGCCGCGTTTCCGAAGATGAAATCAACAGTGCCATAGATGTCACATTCTCTATAGAATTGTCTTAGTGAGTGAACATAGAGTGTGTCTTGGTATCCTTCGAAACTGCATCGGTAGAATATCGAAAGATCTGCGTTGTTTCTTACGGCTACAGCTTGATGCTTTTCAGGTCCTGCTGTGTTTCTGAATGTTATGTCCACCGCTATAAATCTCTCTCCAGACACAGCTGCATTAAAATCAACACAACAATATTAACAAGATAATATTACCATCTATATATGTAGCATGAGCATCTCACAACAGAGACATCCAACATGTATCAGTGTCTAGTGTCTTACCAAAGGTTGAAGAATTAAAAGTTGTCCAACCATCTACAACACTGTGATTCCCTGTGATGCAAGTGTTGTTAATACCATCACCAATGAGTAAAATATTCTTTTTATTTTTTGGAATAGTGAGATATTCTTGATATAATCCTTGTTTGGCATAGATAAGAAAATAGCCATCTTCTGGCTTTAAATTATCAGGTGTAGCATCAATAGCTTCTCCAATTGAAGTAAAATTCTCTGTTCCATCTAGGCTTACAATAACATATTCTTTGAGTAGAATTCCTTTGTTTTCGCTTTCTTGTAGAATCCTTTCGGTTCTTGTACAGTTGGATGATTTGTTGCAACTGAATTTTGTCCTCAGAAGCTGCAGCAAAATAATGTTACAACTTTAGCAAAATATAAGAATTATTAGCAGTGGGTGTGTTAGTAGCTATAACTGGGGTAGGGTGTTACTTGTGAGTTGCACGTGCAGGGTTTTTTCATTATGGAACATTAAAGAACATGAATGCACGTGACTTATTATCAAGTTATTCGATACTGTTGAGAATATTTATTTGTTTTGGTCAAAGGAGACTAGTGAGAATTTAACGACAAGCTAGGTTGACCATAACTAAACCAATCCTTGGATCTAGCCGGCTAACACACATTGTTATGTTATTAACTACACTAATTAATGTTTTAGCTCTGAGTCAATGGGAATTCAGATATGGACTTTAAAGAGAATATTTTTTATAAACTACTTCAAATAACTTATAGTTTATCAACTTTTCTCTTAATATTATTTATATTATTTTAATCACAGGCACACAAAAACAAAGATTAAAAATGAATAATTTTTTATAATAATTCATAAAAAATAAAAACATATTACCAAATAAATAAATAAATTTGAGAAATACTACCTCCGTCCCACAATGAGTGACCCAGTTGACTTTTCACACAGATTAAGAAAAAAGGAATAATTGAAGGAGAGAGAATGATATTTTTACTAAAGTACCCTTATGATATATTGGGAATAATGAAAGTAATATTAATTAGAGGGTAAAATAGAAAAAGTTGCATTGGAAATTAAAATGGGTCATATATTTTGGGACACCATTTTATTCCAAATGGGTCACTCATTGTGGGACGGAGGGAGTATTTGCATTATATCTATATTGTCAGAGACAACCAATAAAAAGAGAGAAAAAATTAAATTTTTTATAAATTTAATTTCTTTTTTAATTGAAATGATAGGATGGGAGTTATTAGGCAAGAGAGAAAAATTAATTTTATTTTTTAATTAATAAAAAAATTATGATTGATTGTTTCTAAAGATACATGTGTTATGTTCGTTTCTCCATAAGTAAGTATTTGTGACAAGTAATGATAAATAGACAAAGAAAATAGTTACCTTAATGAGCTTTTGAAGTGGCTGTCTGACCTTAAAAGCCTTAGTAGGAAGACCATGTTTACGAGTCTTACGTTTCTTAATGTTTTTATTCAAAGCCTGCATAGCCAACCCAAGTGAAACACTATACAATTGCGTAACATTACTCAAAGGAACAGCAAATGAATTAGCAATGTTACTTTTCGTCACAACCAAACCGTCATAACATGTATAATGATTTGTAGCCACAGCACTAAGATAAGTTTCTACTTTTTCCACCAACACATCTGTGTTATTGAAAGATGATGAATCAGCTGATTTTAGTTCATCTTGTACTAACTCTAAGTAGTCTACATTAAGTTGGTTTAGTTCGCGACAATCGTCTAGGGCCGCGAACTCGGCGTGGTTTAGAGAAGATGATAGGTGGTGTTTTTTGAGAAAGTCTTTGAATACTTTGGATAGTTTTTTGGCTTGTTTGAGGCTTTGTTTTATTGAGAATTTTCCTAAGTTGTAGGGATCGGTCGGAGAGGACCGGATCAAGGAGAGAATGGAACGACATAGTTTAGGGTATAGTGTTGATTTGCATGCATTGGAGGAAGAAGTAGAAGGAGAAGGAGAAGGAGAAGGTGCTTCATGAGCTTGAAGGAGTAAGGGTAAGAGAAGGAAAAGGGAGAGAAAGGGAATTATGAACAATATTGAAGGGGTTGACATTGTATAAGTAATTAAAATGAGGTTATGGGCTTATGGCTTTGAATGGTTTTGAATATGATGGTGTAATGAGAGGGATTTATATATATAGGAGGAAATTGAGATGAAGAAGTTATTAAGAGGAAGCGTAAATGGGAGAGTGGAATTGTTATTAAGAAAAAGAATAAGAGCAAATGGCGATATTTGATGCATTGTAAACGGTGCAAGAACGTGGTTTTGATTCAAGTAATACTAATTATAGATTATGATTAGAGGCTTAAGAATGAGGTTTTGGAGCAATAGGTTTAAACTTGGTTTTCAAAATATATTGGTTTGATGAAAATTTGAATAAAACATGTATTGTTACAGTTTAGTAACTGGATTATCTTATTTGACTAGAGATGTATCGGTTAAACAACTTAATTTTGTATTTTTTGCGTAATATATGAATGAAATTATAATAGTGGACAAAAAAAGTCATGATTATGAAATGAAAAAAGACTGAAATATGGATAAGTATTCACACTAATGGAATACAGGTAATGGAATAAGGGGTTTCACTAATCACATCCCGTTACCTTATTCCATTAGTCACAAAAATATGGATGTTTTGGTAAAGTTAATGTTTGACAAATAAGGGGTTTTGTTTTTTTAACCGAAGTTAAATTAAATCAAATGAGTATTATCCTTATTTATGTAAGTAACCTTAATGTACTTGGAAGGGCCGGAGTAATTGGAACCATCTTATTGTAAATGTGTTCCACTATTATAACCTAATGTCGTGTGTGTCTTAAAAATTTCAGGCAATAGAAATTGAGGCAATTCGATTCTGTCTCATCAATGAGGCAGGTGATGAGGTGAGGCGCCAGAGAATGTTTTACATTGGAGGCACACATAATGCGAGTGGAACTATGTAAGGCGGGCGGGTATATTGATTTTTATGTTATATTTTTTTTATTTTAAAATGAATATTATTTAAAATTTTTGTATATAGATTAAAAAATGTAATAATATTGTCATAAGACATTATATTTTTATTAAATTAACTTTATTAATGTATTGAAAATAGTGTATACTGTAATAATTAAATAATACAATTGAAAAAATTATAATTATTGTTAAATTGAAAAAAAAAAATGATAGTTATTTTGATACAAATTTTAATTGTTAACACGAGAGTAATTTTGAAACGAAAGAGAGTACTTAAGATGATTTATGTCATTTTATTTTATTTGTATAAAATTGATTTCAAAAGATAGAAACATAGTGAAATAAATATTGGAACTCTTATGAATTTCTAATCCTAAGAATAAGAAGATTTTGGAGGTTATCTAAGAATTGGAAAATACTTTCAAACATTTTAGAATTATCTAATTCATAAATAGATGAGGAGAGATTGAGTCAAAAAATTTAGAAATTAGATAGTACTCTCATGAACTAGTTGAGTCTCTCTGAGAGTAGATCTTTTTTTAATCTAAATGGATAAATATTTTTTGTGTTGAGCCTCTACTTTTATCTTATTCTTGTTAGTTTATGGTTTGTTTGCACTTAGATGGTAGATTGATTATTGTTCGATATTATTTTGTATTGATTGTTATTTTTTTCCAACCCTTTGTATTTCGTAGTGTATTTGAATCATTGAACTTTCACAAAAAGTGACTCCAATCGTGAGACAAATTGTCAAAGCTTATAGGTGAGCACCATGTATTCTACATGAAATATCGAGAAGTTTTTCAAAATAACAATTTTGGATTTCGAAAAGCGAACATGCAAGTATTACACAAATATGGAAGACCGAGATTGTAGATAAAACCAAAAAGGTCATTATCTTGTTTCTCGGTGATAAATTATTAAGAGAATACACAAACTCAGCAACATTTTTCTTTATACCTGGCCACCAAAACATCTTCTTAATATCTTGGTACATCTTGGTAGCACCTGGATGAATACTTAAACCACTTCTATGACCTACCTCAAGAATACTCTTCTTAAGCTCTGACACATGCACAAACTCTCTCGGGGAACCTCATAACCCCATTCTCATCAATTCTGAAATCCAACTATTTACCTTGATTGATCAACACCAACCGATCAATCAATCTCAAGTCGACTTTCTGACATTCTCTGCTCTCCTCAAGAATACCATTAGTAAGCTTCAACATGCTGTACTTCATACTGTTAGGAGTCAACTCGCACACCAAACTAAGATCTCGAAACTGTTCAAACAAATCCAATTCTCGAACCATCAATGGCGACACATGTAAGGACTTCCTACTCAAAACATCTGTTACAACATTGGCTTTACCAGGATGGTAACTCAAATCAAAATCATAATCCTTCAGAAACTCAAGCCATCTCATCTGCCTCATATTCAGCTTTTTCTGATCGAACAAACACATAAAACTCTTATGATCGCTGAACACTTCAAGTCTAGAGCCAAACTAATAATGTCTTTCAACTTTGAGAACAAATACCACAACTGTCAACTCTAAATTATTGGTAGGATAATTCCTCTCGTGAACCTTCAGTTGTCTCGAAGCATAAGCTAACACCTGATCGTTATTCATAAGCACGCCACATAAACTCATCTTTGAAGCATCACAATACACCATAAAAGGTTCACTTGGACTCGGCAAAATCAAAATCGGTGCTGACGTTAGTTTCCTCTTGAGCTCTTGAACATCCCAAACATAAGCTTTACCTTTGCGAGTCAACTAAGTCAAAGGCAAAGCTAACTTCAAAAATCCTTCTATAAACCTTATATAGTAACCATCCAAACCAAGAAAACTTTTAATTTCTGTGACTGACTTCGAAGTCTCCACCTGCAACTTAGCGCCAACCTTCGACGGATCAGCTGATATACCACTACTAGAAATCATATGACCAAGAAAACTCACTTCACGCAACCAGAACTCACAATTGGACAACTTCACATATATCTTCTTCTCTTGCAAGGTCTGTAGCACAACCCTCAAATCTCTGCGTGCTCTTTATCTGTCTAGGAGTACACCGAAATATTGTCAATGAACACAACCAAAAACTGATCCAAGTAAGGATGGAAAATCCTATTCTGTTGGCAACAAAGAATCCAGTTCTCGTTTGGAAGTTCACCTTCAAAGTCCAATTCTGTTGGAAACAAAGAATAAACCATACAAAAATCCAATTACCCAATTGCATTCCCACATTGCATATAACATACATGCATAGCATTCCCGTTGGAATAGGGAGTTTCATCAGATAAAATCATTTGCATTCCTACATGCATTAAAAAATCCCCAACGGTTGCATCTCCGCGTGCATATCTATGCATTATTCCATGCATGGCATCTCCACTCAACCTAGAACATCATACCAAACATAGCATAACAGGATCTGGGATCAATCAACAGGCATCTGGGTTAGTCCTCCTTCAAGGTCTGCAGTATTCCTCTGAAATGAGCTAATATCCTGCATGTGCTCCGTGGAATTTTATTCCTCAGCAAGTCATTCTTCAACTTTATGGTTGATAATGATGTGCCTCAGCATCTTCGCTGTTGTTGCTCCCCAAGCAGAGGTTCTCCTAAAAAGTCTCTTATCAGTTTTTCCCCTGCAAAACTTGGCTTGTAAATCTCCTCCAAAAGGAGTCCTTTCTGAACTGTTTTCCCCGACAGATAAGCACTTAAGATACTGCTCTAAGTATCCTCGAAGAGTTTTAATTTATAAGATACTGCTTCGTTGATACAGAGAATCTCATTTATTGTTTGAGATACTGCTTCGTTGATCCGAAGAATCTCATTTGTTGCTTGAGATATTACTCTAGGTATCCTCGAAGACTCTTAATTTATAAGATATTGCTTCGTTGGTTCTAATATTATCTTAATCTTTTTTTTCTTTTTTTTAACTTCTAATTATTTTACAACTTCAAATTATTTCATTAATATCTTTTTTAACTCATTTCCAATTTAATCTTTATTCTTTTTTGGCTTAATACCCTTTTTAGTCTTCTAACTATAGGCCTGGGTCCAATTTGGTCCTCTATCTTTTAAAAGTTCCAAATTGGTCCCTTACGTTATCTAACTGAATCAAATTGGTCTTTTCCGTCAAATATTTGTAACGCCGTTAGAAATAAGTGATGTGGCATCTGAGGTGGCGATTTTTTATGACGTGGCATCTGAGTGGCAGAATTATTTTTTATTAATTTTAATTAATTATTATAGAAAATCAATTTAAATTAATTTTCACAATCTTTAATATAAAATATTTGGACCTAAAGACAATAGGCCTCATAAGTACAACCCATTAACCTACATTTATTATTAGTCTGTGCACAAAGGCTTTATAAAGACTCAACATTATTATTATAAAATCGATGTGGAACTTGAACAAAAGCTAATGCAACAAAACATTCATGCAACAGACAATACATCAACTTCCTTTACAATACATCAACGTCCCTATCAACGCCACATACTTTACAAACTCCCTCATCCCAAGGGGCCTTTGGAATATCATTTGTTAATGCAATGAAAACATCAACTTCCTTTTTCATTTGTGCACTCAAGCATCCCACTTTAGCATACTCTACAAACTTTTGGACATAGGTGACAACCTGTACACAAGCAAGACATGTAAATGTTTAAATTAATAATTGAGATAAGGATACTGATTATATATGCACCATCAAGGTACCAACCTCCTCATCGTATAAAAGTTCAAAATTCTGGGATAACTTTTCCGCAAGTTCAACTAAATCCGGTTGATCCCCAAAAGTAACACGAACATTGCTCCACAGCTGCAACATTAAACGTACAATTTAGAGCCCTCCAAGTGTCCAAAACTAATATATACTGTAAGAGTGACTTGCATCTAGCAGAAAACATATTAGAGGCCGGTAATTGAGTTTTGAAAAAATAATGTTACTCAAATGGGACACAAGCAAACATAAAAACACTATAAAAATAGCCTTTACAAAGAGGGAAAAACATACCATAATAGCAGAGAGAATTTGGAGCTTAAAAGGGAAGAGTAATCTAAAGAAAATATTTAGCAGACTGCTTGTTTAGGCAGTCTTAGTTTGATAGAACGCATACCTCACGAACATCCACCATAAGCTGGAGAAGCCAATCTTAAATCAATAGTTCGGAAATCAAAAGGACGGGCCACCATAGCTGGAGATCCAAGAAGCCCCTCATCATCATTATCAGATGAATTTACTAATTTTCTTCCCAACAAATTGCAAAAAACTTTTGAATCATCTGCCGCAGCTGCATGGCGTAATACAATGCAGCATTGCTTCATAATAATGTCAGAAATAGATATAACAATCTTCTTTTTCCTTTCCTTGTTGGTATCTGGCTGCCCTCCATCAGTTACCTCCTTCAACACTGAAAGAACTGCTTTCTGTTTATAAACAAGGATATCCAACTCAGAGTCGTGTTTCATTAAAAAACCATGCAAATTAAGAACATATAATTTCAACCACATGATCTATCACACTGTAATTTCAACCACCGAACAATATGTTGTGGATTTCCATTTTAATGTTACTTTGCTTTGAGCTTACTAGTTACAATCAATTAATCTCTAAATTCGTGTTTGGTATGGTTTCTTATTGGTTTCTTTTTATTGGCTCACGTGTTTAAAATTTTGCTTCCAAGTAGGCTCTTACGATATTAAGTTAGAAAATCAAAAACTATGCTTCATGAATTCTAGAGGTACCATTTTATATTCAGTTTTGGGTCAAAGGAATTGCAGTAGTTTGGTAAATGCCTCCACTTGCAAGAATGCCTCCACTTGCAGTAGAATGCCTCCACTTGCAAGAATGCCTCAACTTGCAGTAGATTGCAGTAGTTTGGACAGATGGAAAACATTCTTCTAGGGATGGGCTTGGGATCATGGGTTCTAATAATACTCTTGTCTATGTTGCACCAGGCTTTGATGAGAGTTTGAGAGCTTATGGAGAAGTGAATGGTGTTTGCATTGAAGTCCCACATTGAATTTCTAGTAATAATTTCAAGTGTTTATAAAGCACTTTTAACACTATAATAATAAAACTTAAAAATTGGGCTAGTGCTTTAATGAACAATGTGTTTAGGTCCAAATATTTTATATTAAAGATTGTGAAAATTAATTTAAATTGATTTTCTATAATAATTAATTAAAATTAATAAAAAATAATTATGCCACTCAGATGCCACGTCATCAAAAATTGCCACCTCAGATGCCACATCACTTATTTCTAACGGCGTTACAAATATTTGACAGAAAAGACCAATTTGATTCAGTTAGATAACGTAAGGGACCAATTTGGAACTTTTAAAAGATAGATGACCAAATTGGACCCAGGCCTATAGTTAGAGGACTAAAAAGGGTATTAAGCTAAAAAAGAATAAAGATTAAATTGGAAATGAGTTAAAAAAGATACTAATGAAATAATTTGAAGTTGTAAAATAATTAGAAGTTAAAAAAAAGAAAAAAAAATTAAGATAATATTAGAACCAATGAAGCAATATCTTATAAATTAAGACTCTTCGAGGATACCTAGAGTAATATCTCAAGCAACAAATGAGATTCTTCGGATCAACGAAGTAGTATCTCAAACAATAAATGAGATTCTATGGATCAACGAAGCAGTATCTTATAAATTAAAACTCTTCGAGGATACTTAGAGCAGTATCTTAAGTGCTTATTTGTCAGGGAAAACAGTTCAGAAAGGACTCCTTTTGGAGGAGATTTACAAGCCAAGTTTTGCAGGGAAAAACTGATAAGAGACTTTTTAGGATCATTTGGTTGATGAAATCTTCAACAGCATTGAGTACTGATCCCTAGGTTGATTGAACATTTAACACTTCAAACATGTTAATGAATGATCATTGGATCATTCTTGACACTTATAGGTATTGATAGGTTACCCTTGGTTGATCAGACTTGGAATCTCTTATTGATAGATGAGACCATTGTGAGGACTTGAGTTTTCCTTCTATCTTCTCCTTCTTATTTATTTGTTTTTCATTGTGTGTTGGTTGGGAATTTCGACGCCAAGCTTTGTTTAAGTATGGTAAGCAAAAAGGGATGTTTTATTAAGTTGTTTCGGACTTCGAAAGGAGATGTTAAAGATTCCAATCGAAGTGGTCCTCTATGAAGGATGCGCTGGGTTGAAACAAGACTTAGAAATATTTCTTAGTTTGGATGGAAATTTCGACGGAGGCGGTATAGAGCTTGTGTTCGACAAAGATTTTAAATTTTAAATAAGGATAATAACTATCTTTTGTTCTTATCTGTTTCTGAGAAATGATGCGTGTAAAGTTGTGGCGAATTGAAGACATGCAGAGCAAAATGTGTCATTTTCTGGAGAAGAGACCGTTGATGACAGTTATTTTCGACATATTATAAATATGAGTCTTAGTGCATAGGATTTCTTTCTGTTCAATTGTTGTACAAATACTCACAAATCAGTCAAAGTATCTAAGTTAATTGAGAAAAGAGTTTTCGTTGAGAATGTACGTCTGAAACACCATTATTTTCATTCAATTGAAGTTTATTTTCCGTTTTACCAATTACTTCTTTTATTGCAATTTTACTTTGAAATTTCTTTATTGCAATTCCTTTATCATTTTCTGTAAATTTATCTTTTTAAACTTTAAACAATCTTCTACAAATATGAGCATTGTCGAAATGTTCTTAAGATTTTAAGAAATAGTTTGAACGATAGCAATATCCTAGGATTCACTGGTTGATCCTGCAAGTAAACCATTTTTTGGAGACCAACGGTTGTTTACCAATTTTCACGATAAACAAATTGGCACGCCCAGTGGGACAGTGCTAATGTTTAAAACATTTTTTCTTTCTGAATTTTTTTGCATAAGTTCTTCATTTTTACTATCTATCTAAACTTTGCTGCAAGAGACTTAGGAGTGGTAGAATAGCCACAAACAACGAAGAGAGACTAAGGAGAAGATACATAAGGAGGATGGTGAATCAAAATCCACCACATAATGGAGAACCACCCCCTTCATATTCAACAGGGAGAAATACGGCTCTAGCGTTTATGTCTGAAACTGTACCATCCACTGCAAGTACGACGCCTGTGCAGTCAATTACCCAAAGTGGACCTATTTTCTCTTATGTAGGAACACAGGGTCCACCAGTGACCCCCCCCCCCCCCCCCCACCCCACCCCACCCCCTTCAGTGGGAGTAATTTATTTAGGCCTTATATGCCTGGATTTTCAATGCCTCCAATAGGTCGCAAACAGCCTTATGGCATGCCAACATCAGTGATGGCAAGTTTGCATAATACAACATCAGCATTCACAGCCCCAGTGGTGAATGTAACTTTGCCATTGCAGGGATCTGGTTCAGGCATTAATAATATGGGTCGAATTAGCTAGTCCTTAGGGACGGGATTTCCTACCCAAATGCCTAATATCACCAATAATTCTACAGTTGTAATAAGGCAATAAATGGACGAAAGCAATCACGAAATAGTCCAAATGCTTGCCAAAAAATGGGTTTAATATTTAACCCTTTAATCCAAAACACTACACAAAAAAACCAACAATTGGCAACGCAAATGACGCACATTGTTGATTTCTTTGGTGTTCCACAACCCCCTCGACAACTCCAAAGGGAATGGATGGTAGAGAACCCAGGGGTAGTCTTGGAAGAACACCCCACAATTAACCATGTCCAACGAAATATACCTCAGGAAAACGTGGTAAATTAGGGAGTAGGAGTCGAACCACCTAGGGTCGAATCTCCTAGAATTGAACAACCAATTCCAAGGGAGAGAGAACCAAGGGTAGTGATGGTGAATAGGAACCAAAATGTTGATGAAGTCATAAATCAGGTTCGACGTGATGATATGGCAGCAGACAATAACTTAGCAGCCATGGTCGAAAGAATTATGGCAAAGAATGGGGTAAATATTAGCCTTCATAGGCCAAATTATACATCACCATTGTCTGAGTACATTTTGCAAACAAAATTACCCCTAGATGGAAAGTCCCCAAGTTTACTAAATTTTATGGGGACACTTGTGAGTCCACAGTCGAACATATGGCTAAATACCTAATAGAGGCAGGGAAAATTGTCAATAATGAGAACCTAAGGATGAAATATTTCCCAAGTTCACTTACGAAAAATGCCTTTACATGGTTCACCACATTACCAGCGAATTCAATTCATAATTGGACTCAATTGGGAAGATCATTCCACAAACAGTTCTACATGGAACAGTCAAAGATAAGTTTGAAGGAATTGGCCAGTATTAAGAGGAAATTCTCTGAGCCAATAGATGATTACTTGAATAGGTTTTGTTTGCTTAAGGTAGGGTGTTTTACACAAGTGCCTAAGCATAAGTTGGTCGAAATGGCCGTTGGTGGCCTTGACTACTCCATTAGGAAGAAAATGGATACCTAATACCTAAGAGACATGGCCTAATTGGCTGACAGAGTTCGACAGGTAGAACGCCTAAAGGCTGAAAAAGCCAGGGCGAATAAGAATAACTGAAAGGAAAGGGAAGCCTACGTCAAATTTGATGAAGATGAACAAGAGACAAATATTGATCCTTTTCTTGACGAGAGCGAAATTGATCTTGCTGAACTAAAGTAAGGGTCACCTTATTCCTGTAAAGTCCTAACACCTTCGAACGGAAAAAATGCAGTCGAACCAGAGAAGAGTGATAGGTTCCCCAAGATAACTTATACCTTTGACGTCACCAAGTGTGACGAAATCTTTGATTTATTAGTTAAAGATGGCCAGATGATAGAGCCTCCTGGCGCTAAAATGCCTCCTTTAGAAAAAAGAAAAAAGAGAGGTTTATGTAAATATCATAAATTTTTGGGCCATAAAACATCTCAATTCTTTCTTTTTAGGGATCTTGTTCAGAACGCTATCAAAGAAGGTAGGCTCAGGTTCGTTGACAAACCGAGGAATCAAATGAAGATATATTATGATCCCCTCCCAGTGACAGATGCCCATTACTCTGAGCCATCCATGGTCAATATGGTGGAGGTATCTGAGTACTTCGTCAATGAAGCTGTGATGGTCGAAGTTGCTGAAGGCTTCACCAAAGGAGTCACTGAGGACTTCAACAAGGAAACCACTGAAGGTTTCATTCAAGAAGCTACTGAGGGCGTCAACCAAGAAGTCACTGAGGACTTCGACAGAGAAGCTACTGAAGGCTTCACCAAAGAGGCTACTGAAGGCTTCACAATAGAGGCTACTGAAGGCTTCACCAAGGAAGTCATTGAGGACTTCGACATTGAAACCACTGAGGGTTTCGTTCAAGGAGTAACTCAAGGCTCCAACAAATGAATTATTGAGGGTTCCAATAAAATGATCACAACGCATGAAACTGCTGAGGATTTCATACAAGTTGATAAAATGACTAAGGCCACTGAGGGCCTTAGGGTCAAGCTGCAAGAGTTAGACATCACTGAGGGTGCCAACTTAGGGGTCAATATGGTCGAAATGACCCAGGAAACTGCAATGGAGGTTGATGAACAAAGCCTCTGGTAGGAAGAATATGTCAAAGTGGCATATCCAAAGCTGGATGAGAACCTGGTCGAATTCCTTCACATGTGCCAAAGAAAAAGCTCTGAAGTAATGTTGTGCCGAAGGTGCAGCTCAATCTTTGATAAAAAGGCTGCAAAAAATTTACAGGGGGTTCGACGAGCCAAAAACAAGAATAACTAGAGATATTCTCATAACCTCTTTGCCTTTGACAAAGGGGGAAGACCCAGGAAGCATGAGTAAAGTGGACCAGGACTGCGTGGAAACAAACCGGCCACATTCAAGCCTACTGCAGACGCTCCTGGGGGTATGTGGGTGAAACCAGTCGAAAGGAGGGAACAAGGCCAAAAGAAATGGAAAAAATTTGAAGTGGAAAGAGGTTCGTCACTAGTATACCGTAAGGAGTTCCAAGCCTTGAAACAGTTCGCATGGCGCTTTAAAAATTATAAGGGTAAAACCTCAATGTCAAGGTCTCAATGAAGGAGACAGTAGAGAAGGCAAAAAGCTAAAAGAGAGGCTGCAGAGAAGGAAAAGGCTAAGTTAAGCAGTAACGTGTCCATCATGAAGGACAGGAACGAAGACAAGAAGTATATCGAAAAGAATCATGTCGAAAGGAAATTCTTTGGTGATCAAATGGAGGAAGTAAGAGAGAAATCTGACCAAGTTATTGTAAATGATGACATGCTGACGGGTGACTTCGACTCAGGTTCAAAGCCTTCGTTAGATATCATTTGCAACATGGTGACCGTATTACCTAGGGAATACGACCAAATCACGGAGATAGAGGAACCTGAGGATGAAATTGAATTGGAAGTGGCCAGTCACAGGCCAGTCTGCTATTATATATTAAACAGTGGATGCGTCAAAGAACAGAACGCCTTTTTTGAAAGGCCTGACGAAACCATGAAGAACCATTTAAAGCCTCTTCTTATTAGAGGTAAAATAGAAAATGTTGGAATAAATAAGATCTTAGTTGATAGTGGAGCGGCTATAAATTTGATGTCGCACTACATGTTGAAGAAAATTGGGAAGAATGACACTGATACCAAACCCCACAACATGGTTCTGTCGAACTATGAAGGAAAAGTGGGTACTACAATGGGGGTCATACAAGTGGATATCACAGTTGCCATTATCACAAGGCTAGCTATGTTTATGTTAATTGTGTCGAAGGCAAACTACAATTTGCTTCTTGGTCGAGAGTAGATTCATGGCGTTGGCGCAGTTCCTTCTTCATTACACCAGCGCATCTCCATCTAGAGAAGCGATGGAATTATGGAGAATATAGAAGCTGACTAAAGCTACTACATGGCTGAGGTCAATCAGGTGAATAGGCGGCATTTCAACAAGAACCTAGCCCACATTTCACCTTGTAATCCTGCAGGGTTCGACCTCACACCTACTGATAATGCATTCTGTTCGCTTTACCTGCACCCCACTCATGGTTTCCAATGGGATAGGAAAGTAGTAGGTGAAGAAAATTTTGTGTTTGGAACGGTAGGAATCCAACCAACTGGTTGGGGAAACGAATTTAGTGACGATGGCTGAGTTAGAGACACTAAAAAAGATTTTGGCTTACATAGCCGAAAATAAATTAAAAACGGCCCTAGAGGCTGAGGTCAAGTACATGGTTGTCGAAGCCAAAGACAATGAAGAGCAATTTGAAGGTCCTAGTAAGGACTTTGATCTAGAACCACCAGACAATAATCAAGTTGAAGTGCAAGGCCAAAGGCTTGACACTATCTATGATGACGGGCCTTTGGTGTTTAAAAAGGATCTGCTGGCAAACAACATGAAGATGTTGGCGCAAGACCCTTTAGAAGAAATCGACTTGGGAGAGGGGGCAATAAAATGGCCAACATACTCCAGTGCCAACATTAGCCCACAGCTCAGGGTCGAAGTAATCCAACTACTGAAGGAGTTCAAAGACTGCTTCGCATGGGATTACAACGAAATGCCTGGTTTGAGCAGAGATCTGGTCGAACTGAAGCTGCCTATAAAGCCTAGGAAGAAGCCTATCAAGAAGACTCCAAGGCATTTTGCACCTGAAGTTCTGTCGAATATCAAAGAGGAGGTCGAAAGGCTTCTAAGATGTAAATTCATCCGTACCACCAGGTATGTAGAATGGATTGCCAATATTGTTCCAGTCATTAAGAAAAATGGAACTTTGAGGGTTTGCATTGACTTTAGAGATTTGAATGTTGTAACCCCAAAAGATGAGTACCCAATGCCTGTGGCGGAAATGTTAGTCGATTCTGCTGCAGGACATGAGTATCTAAGTATGCTCGATGGATATTCTGGATACAACCAAATTTTCATTGCTGAAGAAGATGTGCCAAAGACGGCATTTCGATGTCCTGAAGCCTTAGGCACCTAGGAATGGGTGGTAATGCCTGTTGGCCTAAAGAATGATGGGGCAACTCATCAAAGAGCAATGAACTATATATTTCATGACTTTATTGAAAATTTCATACAAATTTATATTGATGACATTGTGGTTAAGTCTATCTTAGGAAAAAGTCATATAGACCATCTTCGACAATCATTCGAAAGAATGATTAAACAAGGTCTAAAGATGAATCCTCTTAAGTGTGCTTTTTGTGTGCAGGCTGGGGATTTTCTAGGCTTTGTGGTCCATAAGAAAGGAATCGAAATCAACCAGAACAAGACCAAGGACATCATGGAGGTGAAAGCGCCTTCAACAAAGAAGAAGTTACAGTTATTACTAGGAAAGATCAACTTCCTAAGGAAGTTCATCTCAAACTTATGTGGCAAGACTCAAGCCTTCTCAACTCTACTTCGAATCAAGAAGGAAGGATTTGAATGAAGGCAAGCTCAGTAATAGGCTTTTGACAAGATTAAAGACTACCTTGCTCACCCTCTAATTTTAGCACCTCCTTGTAGGAATAAGAGTATGAGATTGTACATATCTGCATCAGATACGACTTTAGGGAGCATGTTAGCTCACGAGGATGAGAATGGAGTCGAAAGAGCCATTTACTACCTTAGTAGAGTCTTAAATGATGTAGAAACTAGATATAGTATAGTCGAAAAGTTATGTCTATGTCTATACTTCTAATGTACAAAGTTAAAAAATTATATAAAGCCAGTTGATGTTTACGTTTCGTCTTATTTCGACATTATTAAACATATGTTATCTAAACCAATTTTACATAGTCGAATTGGTAAATGGGCACTGGCCTTAACTGAATATTCTTTAACTTATATGCCTTTAAAGGCTGTTAAAGGACAAGTGGTAGCAGACTTTATACTCGACAACTCTATAGTCGAAAACTCCCTAAACTATGTGGAGCTTGAACCTTGGAAGTTATACTTTGATGGTTCTACTAACTTCTAACTTCTAAGTTTTACATCATCGCACTTTAATTCTTGCAATTTATCTTCTCGTCATTTATTTTCTGCAATTTACTTTATTGCTTATTTATCATTCATGCACTTACTTTATGTTATTTTCTTCTTTTTTAATTTTATTCCTTATCTTGTAAAAAACACAAAAATATGATAAAATGAAAAAGACCTAAAAGACTTGTGAGATATAACTGGACAATTGGACTTAATGGTTAACCTGAGCTTGACATGGACAATTGGACCTTTGAATTCCCCTAGCATCATGGATTTTTGGACCTTGTACTTGACCCTAGAAAAGGAGACTTGGGATTGGATTCTTTATTTCATTGTCTTAGCTTAGGACACCTTGCACACACTCGATTTTATCTTAGGCTACCTAACAATGAGACTTTTATTTCTTGCATACTTCCCTTGTATTTTTCATGTATCCCTCTCCCCATTTTGGTGTACTTTCTTTACTTTCCGTCTTTCCTTTTGGTCATGGAAGTTCTAAACTTCTTGGTGAAGGAAGCAGAAAACAAAGGAATGTACCATGGATTTAAAGTATCTGACGATGATACGATAAGTCTTGCTCAGTTTGCTGATGATTCGTTAATGGTGGGAGAAGCTACTTGTAGTAATCTTTGGTGTATGAAGGCAATTTTCTGTGGATTCGAGTTGCTAACAGGCCTTAAAGTGAACTTTTCAAAAAGTAGGGTTGGTGGTGTTAACTTGGTTCGTGTTTTTCTGTCCGCAGCGTCTGATTTCCTCCACTGTGATATTCTGAGTGTCCCTTTTACTTTCCTTGGAGTTAAGGTTGGGGCGAGCCCTAGGGGGATCATTTTCTGGCAGAATGTGGTAGAGAAAGTGAGGTGCAGACTAGCGGACTGGAGAGGAAGAAATATGTCGATTGGAGGAAGGCTCGTTTTGATCAATTCAGTGATTAATACGTTGCAGCTGTATGCATTTTCGTTTTGCAAGGTGTCGTCGAAGGTCTTGAAAAATTTGCAGTACATACAGAGTAGTTTTTTATGGGGTGGCTCTGAAAGTAGAAGAAAGATACATTGGGTAGCTTGGGATTCCATTTGCTTGCCTACTGATATGGGTGGCCTTGGAGTTAAGAATCTTGCTAGTTTCAATGTTGCCCTCTTACTTAAGTGGAAATGGAGATTGATCAAGGATGGAAGTAGTGTTTAGAAGAGAATGATTTACAGCAGATATGGAGATAACTTAACTCTCAGCATAAACAGCTATAATGGGGAGAATGGTAGTAGTAAGGATTCAATTTGTTGGAGGGATTTGGTTGCGATCGGTTTTGATGTGGAGTCAAAGAGGAATCGTTTTGTAGAGAAAGTTTCTTGTTCGTTAGGGAATGGCAGAAAAACTTCTTTTTGGCATAATTACTGGCTGTTGGATATCCCTTTGAAGCTTTAGTTCCCTGAATTATTTGCTCACGCTAGGAACCCGCAGAGATCGGTAGCAGATCACGAATATTGGAGTGGTGACTTGTGGATATGGGTTGTTAACTTTAGCTTTTTCCCAAGTATCACAGAGTTGGAAAGAGACAGAACTAAGTTGTTGGAGTTGTTGGATGTTATCACGCCAAGCAGGGAGGTGGAAGACGGTTTCTCTTGGAATTCTGATTCTGATTTTGTGAATTCTCAGCAGAACTCATGCGTGTTTACGGTTAGATCATGTTACGACTGTATACACTTCCATTCTTTTGTGAACAGGTTGGACGAGGCTACTTTGACAGGTTTAAACAGAATTTGGAAAATCAAGGCGCCGCTGAAAGTTATCGTGCTTATATGAAAAATGTTAAGGAATAGTATTGCTGTCAAAAGCAATTTGATCAAGAGAAACGTAGGGGTGCCGGTTGGTGAGACGGGTTGTAACAGATGTGGTTGCCTTGTTGAAAGTATTAACCATGTCTTCTTTGAGTGTCCAATAGCGGGTGAGGTTTGGAAGGGAGTCGAGAGATGACTTGGTATACATCCTATCTGTAAATCAAGTTGTTTGGATTCGATGATGGATTTTGAAAATATTATTTCATCATCTTCTGGCAGCGTGAATGACTTGGTGGTTTGGGCTGCAGCAGTGTGGTATCTGTGGTATGGTAGAAACCGTTTTATTTTCGATAATGTAGCGGTGTCAATAGATGATACATTGAACTCTATAAAATATTTTAGTTGGAGATGGTTATCATCTCTCTTTGGTCCTTTTAAGTCTTCTTTTTATGAATGGTATGTTGTTCCTTTACTGTATTTTTAAGTGGACATCTTTGTTCTTTTTTAAGGGTTTGCACCTCTTATGCAGATGACTTATTTAATCTATTCTATTGCCTTCTGAAAAAAAAAATTTACTTGTGCAAAATTTTATCAATTATCTCATTTATGATGTTATTAATAAATCCTTGTGGAATGAGATTTTTTATATGATGCAGAATGCCTATGATATAGGAGGTACGGTACTTCCTGGTTTACAAATTTGTGAATCAAAGGAATGCATCCTTAATGCCAAATCTAAATTTGTAAATGAACAAAGATAAAGAAGGAATGTTTTGCAAAATCAAAGACATATTGTCAAATCATAAAAAGATGTCCAAAGATTTCCTAATGAAAAATGATTTCATGTCTGGAAAAAAAATACCTCAGCAAGAAAGAAATAGATTGCAAAATTGCATTTCGAGTTAGAGAGCTGCAAAAAAAAACTGAGTTTGGTTTAAGAAATAATGAAGCAGAAGAAGTCCTCTAAAACTTATTTATTATTTTGTAAGAGAAAAGTTAGAATAAATTCAGAAAACTCTGATTTTTATTTTAACAAGTATTAAATTATCACATATTTATTATAATCATTTTTCTACTTAGTGTATATAGAAAATAAAGTTTTTTATAAATATTCATTTTTCTACTTACTATATATTGAAATAAAGTTTTTTTTTATATAAAAAGCAAGGTCAGCAAAAAAGACTCATATTAAAAGAACAGTACTTAATGTTGGATGTTATCATTCATGGGAACAAGTATGGTCCTTCTTAATTGAATCTCTCTCTCTGTCTATTTTTTTTACCTGTTTATCACATAAACTCAGTCTTTTTAAAGGCAATCTATGTGCTTACATATTTAATTCTATAAAAAAAAATTAAAGGACTTAGGCTTGTCAAATATATATGGCCCCTAAAAAGGTTCAAAAGTAACCCTTAGGCTTGTCAAATATATATGGCCCCTAAAAAGGTTCAAAAGTAACCCTTTACCATTTTTAGTATATTCCTTATCTATTTTCTAACAATAAATATTTTCAATCTCACATTTCTGGAAATTTATTTTATACCTAGTAAACAAATAGGCCCTACCTTAGTCAATGTGTAAAGTTAGTCACGACTCACAATAGAATGATAATGAGGTTCTAAGCATACTATGTAGTGGTCCCTTTCCTACTAATATTCTTCCATAATCTATCTTTAAATTGCATGGAAGCTTCATAGATGAACAACAATGCACGTTTCGCAAAGGCTTATGTCCCTTTTGCATGGTCACTAGATCATGGTAGACAATACTCTCAACTTGCTAAAACAACATGAATGTTGAATTTAAACTTACAGTCAACTAATAGCTGTATTCCCCCAAGTCAACGTAATTGTAACAATTTGCGTGTTTTCAAGATCTCTTTCCAATGTCAAAGCCATAAAGATTACTAGTACTAAATGTGATTACAGCTTTTTTAATCTATTGTTTTGCATATATGTAAATGATTTATGTTTAAATAAATATTCGTTGCATGCTAAGAATAAGTTATTATATGTACAGCTCGGATTTCAAACAAAATGCGAATGCCAAATAAATTATTGTGGACGGTTACAACACAGAGTTTGAATAAGTCTAGACATGTGAGCTATCGTAAATAGGACCTTGAGGACAGGCAAGAAAGGGGTGCAAGTGCAATTGTGTAATACTACCTCCGTTCTTTTATATAAGAGACAATTTACTTTTTAGATTCATTGAATAATCAATGTATCTAGTCTATAAATTGATCAAATACATTGATTATTCAATGAACCTAAAAATTGAATTGTCTCTTATATAAAGGAACAGAGATAGTATTAATTTATTTTGATTTTCATTTAAATTACTAAATAAATTTATAATCTTTTACAAAATTAAATAACTACAAATTTCAAAATAACTGCATGACATTCTATAAATAAAATAAATTTGAATATGTTTTGGATCATATTGATCACGGACTATTTTGAAGGGATTACATTCGTTTCATAATCTTCCAAGTATACGAGAATTACCATCCTAGTTATCATGAAAGATTTCAATTGCAAGTACATTCAATAGCTCTGCACAACTCATTCCTAACGAATAACAGGTTTGATATTTTCCTCTTTATATAGAGAAAAGACACCAAACTGAGATAACGAGTTTCAAATTCAATTTCGCTTCATTCTTCTTCCTCACATACTTATTTGAGCTTCGGAGTTCTAACTTTGTAGGTCTCCCACTCTACCACATTAGAAGCTTTGATTCATCGTCGCCACTGCTTCTCAACTCATTTTTTATTTTAGAATTGAACATAATACACAGTTTTTTTAATAATATGTAAATTTTAATATTCACTAGAGAAATATAATTTGAAATAGATACATAATATTCATAGCCACATTCTCTATGGATTAAAAAAAATGAAAAAAATAAAAGTGAAATCTAAATACAAGTTTTTGAGGAGTTGGATGAAAATGCATTTGATATCATTTTTTATTTTGATTTTATGTTAATTTGATATGTTGTAATTTAATTATTATTATTTGTAATTTGAGTGTTATTTGTTAATTTCGTTTATTTGATTATATTTGTACCTTGAGTTACTATCACATTCAATAAATTAGTCTTGAACCCATCTCAGTGTGTATTTTTAGCCTGGGCAAGTTGACTAAACTCATTATGATGTTTGTATCTTGAATCACAAGTTAGAAATATTAAAACGGAGTTTTTAAAACCTTGATTCGAATCAAACATACTACTGACTCGAATCAAACATCAAGTTGAAATTAAAATTTCACCACTAACTATTTGATTCGAATAAAGGATGTGTAAGATTTGAATCACATCACACTTTGACTTAATCACAATAATTTTTTTGTTTAAATAATATAATTAAAATATTTATCTTAAACAACCATGATTCAAATCATGCTTTTGTTTGACTCAAATTATGAATATCAATCATGATTCAAATCAAAATGACAACCTCCTCATTTTACTAACTTGATTTAAGTCATCCTTTCTTTTTATTCAAATCAAAACCTCGTGATTTGACTTGAGAATCATTGGTTTGAAGATTTATTTGACTCTAATGGCATATCCCCTGATTTCTCCTGCCCTAGAACTCCACGACAGAATGGAGTTGTAAAGAGGAAGAATAGGACGTTGCAAGAGATGGCAAGAACCATGATCAATGAAACTAATGTGGCTAAGCACTTTTGGGCAGAAGCTGTGACTACAGCGTGTTATATTCAGAATAGGATCTCTATCAGACCTAATTTGTAGAAGACTCCTTATGAAATGTGTAAGGGAAGAAAACCCAACATTTCTTATTTCCATCCTTTTGAATGCTCTTGTTTTATTCTGAACACTAAAGAGAATCTAAACAAGTTTGACTCTAAAGCACAGAAATGTATTATGTTGGGATACTCAGAATGCTCTAAAGGCTATAGAGTATACAATATCGAAACACGTATTGTGGAAGAGTCAATTAAGGTTAGATTCGACGATAAGCTTGACTCGGAAACGTCAAAACTAGTTGAGAATTTTGCAGATCTAGAAATAACACTTGCAGGCTCTAGAGAAAAGGCAAAAGACTTTGAGGATAAAGATTCAAAGAACATTGATAAAAGTACATCTGAAGAAACTGAATGTCCTCTAACTCAGAAAAGGAAAATGAATAGATAAATCGTTTCTAAAGAATTGATTCTTGGAGGCAACGTTGAACCTGTCAGAACAAGATCCACCTTCAAACAAACTGAGGAAAGGCCTCTAGGATTGGTGTCTCTGATAGAACCAAACTCGTGTGATGAAGCACTTTAGGACAATGAATGGATTCTGACAATGCAAGAAGAGCTAAATCAGTTCTCCAGAAATGATGTCTGGGATCTGGTACCCAAGCCAAAGGGAACTCGTGTTATTGGAACCAAGTGGGTATTCAGAAACAAATTTAATGAAAAAGGATAAGTTGTCAGAAACTAACTGATTGCACAAGGTTGCAGTCAACAAGAAGGTACTGACTATAACGAAACCTTTGCTGCAGTCGCCAGGTTTTGAAAACGTTAAGTTTCCAAAACATGTTTTCAAACTTAAAAAGTCATTATATGGTCTGAGACAAGCTCCCAGAGCTTGGTATGAAAGACTAAGTTCTTTTCTTCTAGAAAATGACTTTACCAGAGGTCAAGTGGACACTACTCTTTTCTGTAAGAACTTTGGAAACGATTTGATGATATGCCAAATTTATGTAGATGATATAATTTTTGGTTTTGCTAATCCATCTGTATGTCAAGAGTTTTCTAAGCTAATGACGATAGAGTTTGAAATGAGTATGATTCAAGAGCTAAAGTATTTTCTGGGGATACAAATAAATCAAACTCCAGAAGTCACGTACATTCATCAAAGCAAGTATACAAAAGAGCTCCTGAAGAAATTTGATATGTCAGATAGCAAACCAGCAAAGACTCCCATGTATCATACATGCATTCTGGAGAAAGACAAGATCCAAGGGAAATTCATTTAAGTGTTGTTAAAGGAATCCTAAGATTAAGTAGGAGATAGATCAGAACGATAAGCACGTCTGGAAATTGCCAAGCTTATGGGTGACAACCTCGTCTTATGGCTTAAGACACTCTGGACGAAGAATCAGCTGAAGGACTATTAAATTATTGAGAGTAACGTTCCTATTCTTTTCTATAGTTTTACTTGTTTTGTTGGCTTCTGAACTGTGAGGCTTCTGAATGGTGAAGTTCTCATATCTCAGAAGTATCCATGGTCAGAGTATTCTCTTAAGAATGTTTTTGTATGATGGAATCTGTAGAGTTTATCCTTTATGAATTGTCAGGGCAGCATAGAGTGTGTAACTCAAAATAAGACAGTTGTCTGTTCTGGGCTATACCTAGTTCATATTGTGACAGTTAGGGTAGATGGGAGATTCCTGGGATTAGATAAGAAATCTTCTCACTTTATCCCTTGTCAGTATTCTTTTCCATTTACAAGTATACCTTTATTCATTTAATTGACTATGGTCAGTTATTGAATATCGTATATTAGTTAATGGTCTTTTTGGATAATTTAATTGAAAATATGAACTTTTAGTATGACATATTTGTTTTTGTCTTTTGATTTTCCTTTGTCACTCGTTTCGGAAATGATGGCAGTATTTATTGCTTGTCTATTCATCATTAATTGCTTTACGTATCTCGAGTGTGATTACTCTTCTATCAATGGTGTTCTTTTTTTCTAGTTATATCTCATCACTTCATTCTCATTCCTCGTTCCTTATTATTTCTTCTTTCATACCCTCCTGTCCATTTTTTTTACTCCTTTCACCATGTTTACCAAAATTTTATGCGGTAATGAAGACATCATGGAGGTCATCAATGAAAAACGTCCAAATCTTCCTCGCCTGAGGTCTACTGATCGTAATATCACCTTCAGCATGCAAATTCAAGGGTGGTCTAGTTACTATGCAAAGCTGCACAGACCTATATATCCAAACCTTGTAAAAGATTTTTGGGAGTGTGCTTCTGTGTGTAGCGATGGTAGTTCCATCTGCTCTAGTGTGTATGTTATTCCTGTTATCATCACTCCTTTTATTGATGAAGCTATTGGATGTGTTGAAACCGACATCACTGTAGACCAGTTTCGCTTCATGTAACATTTTGTTCAAAATGACATCTCCATCCAATGACATCTCCTTGTCTCATTATGAACCCACCAATCCTAAAAAGCTTCTTCCCACTGCCAAAGTCTGGTTTGATCTTCTTCTCACAATTTTCTGACCACGTGAAGTAGATAAGTGTAATACCCCAAAATTTGCCCTCTCATTTCTTCATATCATTTAGCATGAGCTTTCGTTTCATTGCATCACATTCAAGCATAGAAAAAACAAAACATCAAGCATTGCATTGCATCTTGCATAAGGGCATGTGATCAGTGGTTCTTCAGAGGTGTTGATCATCCAAAGCTAAAGAATAAGAGCCAAGTGTTTCTCACAACCCTCAAGGGTCCCTTAAGCCATATATCATCTCACTTTGATCTCATAAGGCATGGAAAGAGAAGAATTCATCAAGAAGATTGGGCAGTGCATGATCTCCTACACAAGGCAGTCAAAAATTGGGATCTGACCCCCAAATGGGCAAGCTCTTTGAGTTTTTATCACCTCCAAATGGCATATCTCATCTTTTTTTGAGAGGATACACATCATATTCAGAGGAATTTGGATTTGGAGGATGTGCCATTTCCTCCTAACCAGAGGGTGGCAGAATTAGGGTTTGAACTAAAATCAGTTTATATCTAATTTTTTGGGCAAGACATGATCTCATGGTATTCCTCATGTTCTTAAGTGTATATGGGTGGAAAATTGCTCATCAATTGAGTTCAGAAGGGTTTCAATTGGTCAGAAGATTCAAAATCAAAGAAATTGAGAAAAAGTCAACTGTGCGGTGAAAAAGTCAACTCCTAACTTTTTGAGGTCAAATTCATGAAATTCATGTTATATATGTTCAATGGACAAAATTTGATCAAGAAATTATGGAGGAATAATGAAAAATCAAGAAATTACAAAACTGCCAAAAATAGAAACTTTGGAGTTTCCAAAAATAGTAAGTTTTGGCCATTTTAGCACTTCTCTTTGAGTCAGACTTTCTCAATTTTAAAGCATCAAATCAAAAATCCACCAGGCCACAACAAAAGATCTTGTTTCAAGCTTCAAATCCATATAAAGAACTCTTCCATCGGATCAAAATTGAGGGAGTTATGATCCATTAAAGGTTGACAAAACTAGGTCAAAAACCAAGTCATGGCAAGGCAAGTGCAGGCCCATGCGCCATAATTTTGTCGAACACTTGGTGTTCCAAATGTCCAGCCACTTTTCTCAATGATGTAAGCTCCAAACGAAAAAATGTTGAACATCAAAGTTGTTCGTCTCAATGTCCTCTTCAACTTTGATGTTGGACATTTTTCCATTTGAGCAAGTTATGATGGGGTTATGATGGTCCCAAGTTGACGCGTGCATGCTGAATTTTCCAAGTCAGGTTGCCATGCCAACCTACCAACTTGCCACGCCCATGCACCAGTTCTGAGCCATGATGTTTGGAGTCATTTTACACCATCCTGCAAGCCTCTATTCAATTCAATTTCAACATCAAAATTATGCTCCTATATCTACTCTTTCATTTGCCACAAAAATTACACGTTCCCATTCATTAAAGTGAGAGAAATTCATCACCAAACTTCCTTGTTTTAATTGATACTAAGCTGCTATAGAATCAGAAAAAATAACATTGTTGTTGTTGTTAATTCAAATATTCACATACATACTACACACCAGTCCACTTTCCATTTTATTAAACTAAAAATTTCCTTACATCACCACCATCGATTTTAAACCCCACCATACACTTCATAAACTCACCCACACCATAACAAGTCTTCCCAACTTACCTCTAACTGTCATGACTCAGTTAGTTAGAGTCTACTCAGTTAACCAAACTCTAACTCATTTAACCACCATGGTTACCATTTAACTCCACATATAAATCAAAAACACACCACACAATTTCAAGATCTCTCTCATTTTTCCACATTCTCAGAAATTACTCTCAATCATTCTCTCCACTTTCTCTCTAATCTCACACATTTCTCACACTTTTCATCATAATTTCTCAAGAAATCTCAAGTTTTTCTCTCACTCTCAAGAGTTCAGATCCAAATTTCTCTCTCGTTTCTTCATCATTTTCGAAGATTTTTGAAGCAGCATCATCTCCATAACCTCCTCTTTCTACTGTATGCATTGGATTTGCTTGAATCCACCATCGAAAAATCTCAAGTTTCACTCATCACTCCCAAATTTCTACTCCAAGCAAGTATTGGATCTGGTTTTAGCCTTTATTTGGCTTAAAGTGTTGATCTGAAGATCTTGCAAGAAGTTCTTGGATTTCTAAAACAAAAAAGTGCATCTCACAAAGTTAGAGATCTTGAAACTTTTCCTTTAGTTCATCATAATTTTAGAGATTTACAATGTGAAATTAGTAATCATGCATTGCATCTGGAAGTCCTGAAATGATGGCACACCATTGGTTGTTTAATTTGGAGTTTATGTGATTTTGTGATTTTGTGAAATTTGTGCTTGAATGTGTCACTTTCGTGCCATTTTTCCTGGTGATAGAATGATCTTTTGGAGATTTAATTGGTATATTCATGATCTATGAAGTTTGGGCTTCAGTTTGGTATGTTATTTTGTTAATATTCATTAAGATTTGATGAAGTTATGTGAGGTAGAAATTTGGAAAAAAAATCTGCGTTTTTTTTGGTGTTGTATGAGCTTAGTTTCCACTTTGCATGAATTAATGATGAGAGGATGAGGTGGCAGCGCAGTATTGGCCATGTTTTTACTTTTAATGATTAGAACAATGATTAATTGATGATGGAGTGATGATTGAGGAGAGAGGGAATGTGCATGGCGTGTTGTGATTGGTGCAGCCATTATGCTTTACAGCTGTCCAATAGGAGAAAGGCAACGCATTAATGAAGAAGCATGGCCCTCACGTGATGCAGCTTTGGTCTATTCAGAAGTTCCCGTGCGTGCGTGTGCATTGTAGGTTGCGTGTGCGTGCGTCGTGATCCGTTGATTTGGAGATCTTGACCTGATCGTGTGGTTTGATTTTAAGGTCCATGGAATTGATTATGCACACTATCACACACGATTTCACAAGCTTAATGGACTGGGTAGATTGTTTTTTCGCACCCCCCTTTTTTAAAGGCACATGTCTTTTGAACTAAAAAATTACTTTGGTTGCACCCCCATTCCAATTCCTTTTGTTTTTTGATTTCTTTTCCTATCTGTTTGGTTGTCTATTTTTAAAAATAGTAATACATTTCTAAAAATCCCAAAAAAAATCATGTGGCATCTTAATGCATTAAAATAAGTTTTTACAATTTTTCATTCTGACTTTAGTGATTTTAGAGCATAATTCCAAATTTGTCATTTAATTTCTTTTGAATATGGTTTTTCCTTGATACTCAAACTTGAACATTTTCTTTCTCCTATCTCACATAATGTTTTTCATCCTTTCCTTTTGCATTGGTTAGATAACATCCTGAAGTGTCCTAAAATTTTTTTTTTATTTTTAAAGTCATCTTATAGGATGTTTGTATGATCATATTTACACTTCTTTTTGTGGCATTTCAATATGACTTTGCGCATGTCTTTGTAGCACTTTTATCTTGAATTTTGGTCTGAGTTTTTAATATGTGTTTAGCCTCTGACTTAGGTTGTTTAGGACTTGTTTTTATAATTTCCTCATGTGCTTTAATATTTGTTCAATGCCTTGCCTTTGAAGCTACTTAGGTGCACTCTATTTTTCTTCCTTCTAACATGTTGTGATAAGGCACTTGTGCCATCCATTTTATGATTGCCTTGTGTGATATTATAGGTCATTTGTATAATATTATAGGTCTTCTTTGTCTCATTATAAGTCACTTTGGTTTGCATTTACATTTGACATGAGTTTGTGCATTCTAATTTGAACTTTGACATGTTTTCATCTCTCACTTCCTCTTATGCTATAGATGATTTATGTTTCCATTTTGGTGTACCATTTCCTTCATGATATTTGCATCTCATGTATAATATGCTACTGCCCATGTGCATTCATTAACCATTTCACATGTTATACATTTATAATATGTCATTTTGTGCATTTAATTGAACATGTTTCTCCTATTCTCACTTCTACTTCATCTTATCTCTTCCACTTGCACTCTTCTATTCTTGAATTACATGATGGTTAATATGCATGTTAAGCCATTTGTGAATTGAATATGGCATGATCACTTTGACTTTCCATAGAGCATTATGGCATGATCACTTTGCATTTCCATCCATTCTTCATCTATTCTTTTCATGATGTAACTCTTTAGTGATTAGGACATTACTTGTACATAGTTGATTTGTGTTGGATGTCTTAACATTAGGGAGTACTCTTATTGTTTAGATTCTGACTTTGATTAGTTTGTATCTCTTAGGATCCCATTTCCTTGGTTCTTAATTGATTTGGGCATCACTTGTTGTTTCTTCCTTTATTTCATACTTGTAAATATTGTGAACTAACCTTTTCATGTAGGTGCATGGTAAGTAAGTGTGGAGACATAGTTCCACATACACTTCTCTCCCTCATCTTCTCTTATTTCATTTAATCATTCAAATTTGTGTTTGATAAGCATTTACATGCTTTCCTTGAATAACCTTTTATTCATCCCTCTTTAAGATCAACTTAACTTCCATTTTGGAAGTAAGTTGTTTCTTTTGCTCTTCTTCTCATTTCTTTTAGAAGTAGGTTTGTTATACCACATTAACCATAGGATCTCCAAGCATGCTAACACTAGGGTTTGAGTCTTAGTCTCCCTTATTAGTTTCACCTTTTGCTCCATTTGAGTCACTTCTTCTCTTCTCATAATAAAAGTAAAAAAAACACTTAATAAAGGCATAACAAATATTGTATTTAGGCCTTTCATGTGGGAACAAGGAGGTGAGGGGTCTTCTCTCATTTCTTTGGGGAATGTTTAGCATACGTCCCGTCTGGGGATGATGTGCGAGGCATTCAATCTCACATGAGGGACTTAAATACAATGTGAGTTACTAAACACCAATAATCAAAACAATTCTTGCTTAAAAGACAAAAACAAACGATAACATCTTTCCTTCGGGAATTCTTTTCTCATCTCACTCATTCTCAATGTACGAACGTGCTTCTTCTCGTTCTCTTGCAAGATGGTAACGTACTCGGACCAGCGAACCTGCAACACCTGAGCTAGAACGTTAGTCGTTCCCTAAAAACACAAACAATCCATCCCTAGTGAGGGGAACTACGTCGCTCTGATTCTCGTGTTCCCGATGAGATACGTAGGCAGTGGGATAGGCCCCATTCGAGCACTTCTTTTATTTTCTCTACATTTGTTTCTCTTTCTCTCTCCTTTCCTTTTCCAGTTCTCCAGCTAGCAGTTCCTTTTCCAGTATCCTTTCCTTACACCCTTTGATCGAGACAAGCAAGCGTGGATCCCATCGGGTACGATGGACGCGAGGGGGTGCTAATACCTTCCTCTCGCGTAACCGACTCCCGAACCCAGTTCTCTTGGTCGTAAGACCATGTTTTTTCCTTCCCTTCAGGTTTATGCAGTGTTTCCTTTCCCTCTCTTGGGATAAATACACATTGCTGGCGACTCTGTTTCGTGCCACTATCGCGTTTGTACTAGGATGAAAATCCCGGGAGCGACAATTAGGATATTATGTCCTATGATGACAAAATTTTGAATCACGTCAGGTTCAACTTGCCTCAAACCATCTTCAACTATCTGAAGGACTCGGTTGCTCTCTCCAGAAGTCAACACAAGACCTTTATACCTTTTGGAAGAGTTATGTCTAAAATTTTCTATAAGGCTGAGATCGTTGGGTTGGTTCGCAGGACTGGACCAGATAATGCTCTTTTGGAAGAGAGGTGTCAAGGTTTTGAAGTTTAGCTGTGTGTTGTTGGTGGCTAGATATGTCGAGTGGGCGTGGTTGATGCTGTTGTTTTTTTCCTTGTGTTTGGTGTTGCTTATGTAATCCTTTGCGTCTCTTTTGGTTTTGCTTATGTATTCCTTTATTTTGTACCCCTTCAATCATTATGAATGAAAGTTTTCTTTATTCTTGCATTTTTTTCTTTAATTCTTAGTCCTTGTTTTATTTTTCTTCTGTTTTTTATTTATTCACATTTCTCTAGAGAAGCGTGCTAGAATTTTTTTTCCTTTTTGATTTCTGACAAAGGAGGAGAAGTTATATGATTTTGATTATATCTACTCTCAGAATCTTGAACCCAAAAATGATCATACTTTTGCTTCTAACCTTGGTTGATTTTATCTCAGGAACTTTGTGAAAGTTCATTAATTTTCTCAGACAGGTTACTTAAAAATTAGAAAGTATGGTAACCAGACTCTGATACTTCAGAAGTTGTGAACCTTCTGGAAGTATGTCAAGACATTCAGAAATTGATAACCCTCTAAAGATTCGGTCAAAGACATGGTCATTCAAGCAACGATTAAGGCTCTAAATCTTCTGATGGCATGATACTTTGCACCTTCTGGTGGCATGATCGAGATTCTAAAAAATCATGTTCTAACACATGATGTGAGGCATTTAGTCTGTTACTAATCAGGTCATGTAACGTCATAACATTTTGATAGTCAATCGGGTTCTAAGATGTAGACCAAACAGTGCTAGTCAAACTCTAATAAGACGTCAACGATGTAGTATTCCCTCTTTATTTTACCTTTTGTACGTCAAAAGTTATTTTGTGAGTCTTGAACTCAGGGGGAGACTCTGAACAGGCATAAATAATTTTTGGGCTTAACAGATTCAGGGGGAGCTGGTTAGCTTAACTCTTGTACTAGTGATTTTGGGTTATTACCCTGTATAAATTGTTTTATCAAAATACATGGGTTTGTCATCATCAAAAAGGGGGAGATTGTAAGAACAAGATCTGGTTCTGCATCTGGCCTTAAGTTTTGATGATAACTTCACATATTATCTTAGAGAACAATTTTATACTCTAACTATTTTTCTGTCTAGCGTGTAGCTTTTGATTAAATAGGTTCTAATTCTGATAGAAAGGCGTATGACGTCATCAGGCTCTGAACTCAACACTCTAGAAGAAAATATACGGTGGTTACAAATTTTTTTTTTTTGATGAAAACTTAGATAATCAATAAACAGAAAGATTAGCAGAAATACAAGAGGGAGGAACAAGGTTGGGTATATGTTCAAACCAAGTTCTAGAGCCCTTAGTTTTCCCTACACCAACCATATGATGAGCTTCCCTATTACATTCTCTAGGAATAAACATAACAACAGCACTAACAAAACTTTCCAACAATGAGATACAATCCGCAACAATACCGAAAATATTCGCAATTTCTAAACCGCCATTAATGCAATCCACCGCAAGCTTAGCATCCGACTGAAGAACAATTCTCCTGATCTTTAACTCAGCAGCAACCCTTAATGCCCTTCGAATTCCCAAGACTTCTGCCAAGAGGGGATCGGCCATACTTGGAAACCTTTGACAGGCAGCCATGAAAATATTCTTTGTAGGATCCCTGAAAATACAGCCAAGCGAAATCGTGTCGTCTTCAAAGCAGCCAGCATCAGATTGGATGAGCCAGGCATCAAAAGGCACATCCCAAACCGAAACCGCAGCCTTAGCATAAAGTTCAGAACTCTTTAAAGAATTCTCCTCAAAAGCCTCCGCGATTTCCTTCGCAATAAGGGCCGGAATAGGCTTGGAATCAGAAAACACCACAGAATTCCTGACTTGCCAAATTTTCCAGAAAGCAAAACTCAACAATTAACTAAAGCAAGCATCATTTTGTTTAAAGACCAAGGATAGCCAATCCATAACAGTACCAGTACTAGGATAATGGATTCCTAACGGCGACGAGAATAGAGTGCGTTTAACAAAAACACAGTGGAGAAAGAGATGATTAGAAGTTTCAGACCATTCAGAGCAGAGAGGACAAGAATCATCAATATTCATACCTTTACGCCTCAAATTAGCCTTAAGTGGGAGAATGTTCTTCGAGAGGCGCCACAAGAAATTCCGGACACGAGGATTAACATCAATCTTCCACAGCAGCTTCCAGAAAATCTCATTATCAATCGAAGAAGGACCGGGAAGAGAAGCACGTTGGCGCGCGACAATGTGATGATAAGCAGCCTTCACTGAGAATTCCCCATCCTTGGCGTGGTGCCAAATCAGTTTATCCTCCGGCTGTTGGAAAGAGAGAGGAATACTACGAATTTGAAGAACATCCAAAGCATCAAAATTAGCTTCAAGAATATCAATATTGCAGTCAAAATTATCAGGGAGAATCAGTTGGGAAACTGTAGCCTCAGGGCCAAGACAACGAGGAGGGAGAGGCACATTAAAATTCGGCGCTGAAGGAATCCATTTGTCATTCAAGATAGAAATATTCCTACCGTTACCGATTCTCCACCGGGCACCACTCAAAACCACCTCCTTAGAGCTCATAATACTGCGCCAGGCGTAGCTAGGTTTGAAACCTAAACCAGCATCTTCAATATTACATCGCGGATAATACCGCCCTTTAAAGAACCTAGACATCAGAGAGTCCTCCCTACTCATGAGGCGCCAAAACTGTTTTCCAAGCAGACTAGAATTGAAATCATGAATACCACGAAAGCCCAAGCCACCCACACCTTTTCCTAGAGAAAGCTTCTCCCAACTTAACCAATGAATTTTCCTAACGCCATCCTTCGAACCCCACCAGAACTTAGACAGCATTGCTTCAATATCCTTGCAAACACTCTCCGGTATGCGGTAGCAACTCATTATATACGTAGGAATCGCCTGAGCCACAGCCTTAATCAACACCTCTTTGCCCGCACGGGATAAGAAAGACTCTTTCCAACTTTTAACTTTTTTCCAAACTCTTTCAGTAACCAGCTTAAAAACTTCCTTTTTTGAGCGACCAAAAACCACAGGTAAACCAAGATAACGAGAATGACTCAGAACCCCTCTACACCCGAGGATTTCCATGATCTTCCTTTGGACATCTAAACTCACATTACCACTAAAAGCCACCTCAGATTTCCCAGCATTAACAAGTTGACCAGAAGCTTGTTGATAGGCGTCGAGAATACCCCTGATTCTAAGGGCTTCGTCCTCATTCGATCTAGCGAATAATAGGCTATCATCCGCGAAAAAGAGATGAGAGATAGTAGGGGACCTTCTCGCCACTTTAACTCCTTGAATTCTCTTTTCTATCACCTCCGTCTTGAGCATCCCGGACAAAGTATCTGCACAAATAACAAACAAATAAGGTGAGAGGGGATCTCCTTGCCGGAGACCCCGGGATGGTGAAAATCTGATGCTAGGTTGACCATTGATGAGGATCTAGTAAGAAACCGAGGAAATACATTTGACAATCACTTGAATCAAGGACTCGGGGAACTCCATCTTCCTTAGGACCTCAACCACGAACTCCCACTCAATTCTATCGTAAGCTTTCGACATGTCCAGCTTAAGAGCCATTGTTTCTTTCTTTCCACTCTTCTTATGCTTCATCCAATGGAAGCATTCCATGGCAATAAGCGCATTGTCCGTGATAAACCTACCTCGAATGAAAGCGCTTTGTTCTTCGCTCACAACATCAGGGAGAAAAACCTTCAATCTATTAGCAACAGCTTTGGTAACAGCCTTCATACACACATTACAAAGGCTGATCGGACGAAAATCAGCTGGAGATGATGGCTTCTTCATCTTTGGGATAAGGGAAATGAATGTACTATTAATGGAAGAGGGATCCCCTCCATTGTTAAGGATCTCCAAAGCACAATCCACCACGTCTCCACCAACAATAGACCAATACTTCTGGTAGAAAAGAGCAGGGAGGCCGTCAGGGCCCGGGGCCTTAGTCGGATGCATTTGAAAGATTGCCGTGCGAACCTCCTCAGGAGTAAAAGGTCTGACACAAAAGGCAAAATGCTCAGCAGAGAGTCTGCCTAGAGAGTGCTGACTGACCAGCCCAATATTGGCAGGATGGCTAGTCGAAAATAGATCCCTGAAGTACTTGACCAGAATGGCTTCACAGTTAGAATGCCCACGTTTCCACACCCCATCAACATCTTTAAGTCTCTTAATATTATTAGTACGCCTTCGCTGATCAGCTTTGGAATGGAAAAACTTGGTATTCATGTCCCCATCTCGAAGCCACACCGCCCGACTCCTTTGTCTCCACAGAGTCTCTTCAGTTTTAAGGAGCTTATCGCGTTGAGATTCAAGAGCTTTGTACTGCTGCAGATCAAGAGGATCACACGACCATCTTTTATCTTCTTTCAACAAACCATCAATCCGTTGGATTTCCTTAGAAACTTTATTTGTTCTGAGCTCGCTGAAAGAATGTTGTAACGAATAGATTGACCTCAGTTTTTAACAGAAAGAATTGCCATTCATGCTCCAAAGCATGCGCACCAAATCCCTGCATTTATCATCTTTTGACCAAGCCTCTTCAAACCTAAACAAGTACTTCCGTCGTTCACCCACGGCCTCCCTCTGAATGAGAATACGGAGGGGAGCATGGTCGGAACCATGACGATCCAGATGGACAACATTGGTGAGAGGGAAGATCCTTTGAAAATCTAGGGAATACAGAACTCTATCCAACCGACACTGCACATTATTATCGCCCTTACGCCCATTAGTCCACGTAAAGGGATAACCAACAAAACCCACTTCTTTAAGACCACAGATATCAAGAGTATTTCTACTCCAAGAAAATTGAGCATCAGATCTATGAATACCTCCCTTCTTATCCGAAGCTTGAATAATGTCGTTGAAATCACCAAACATCAGCATCAGACTCCCACCATCCTCCTTCAAACTTCGAACCAGGTTTCATGTCTCCCTTTTCCTGGGCTCATCCGAAAAACCATAGACACCAGCAAACGACCACACCTCATCATCCTCCTCCCTACTAGAAACACCCGCAATATGATTCAGAGAAAAAGAAGATATTTGGATCTCCAGATCATCATTCCACCACAAGCTGATGCCCCCAGCCCTATCTTTGCCTGACCCTAGACACTCAACCGTTTTTTCTGAATTGAAGTTGAACCTTGTTTTAACAGTAACCAACTCATCAACCTTAAGTTTAGTTTCCATCAAGAAGACCATTTGAGGATTTTCCACTCTAATGAGCCTTGCCAAGGCTCGAACCGCGCGAGGACTCCCCAATCCTCGGCAGTTCTAACATAGGATTTTCATTGGGATAGGCGGTGTTGGTTAACCAACACCACCTCTGGTTGAGTTGAAACTTTAACACCCTCTTCAATTGATTGTTTCCTCTTCTTCTCCTCAAAACCTTGGATATCCAAAGGCTCCTCAGTGATCATAACGGCAATCAGATTCCTTTTGACCAGTATAGGCTTTGTGTTGCCCGACTTATTCATCCTTGTTTGTTTGTTGTTCTTTCTTCTGACCCATTTCTTCTTAGTCACACCTTCAGATGAGGCTTGGAATGGAGAAACCTCCTTACCAGCAGATAGATCAACTGCTCCTAAAGATTCCGCAACTTTCTCCACCTCAGGAAGGGGGTTTTGAACAACAATATCTTTAACAGGACTTATTCTTTTCAGTAACCGCGACTCATCCCCGTTTTGAACTTCAGGTTCATCACTTTTTCTTTACCTTTCGAGCCACATCTGCTTTGGCTGGAAGATACCTAAAAAAATTCTCTGCTACACTTGCTAGAGCCAGAATCCTTGGATTTGCCTTCATCTAAAACCTTTGGAAGCGGAGATGCCCGGAGCCTCTGCCCAAAAGAAAGGTCTTGTTCTTCGATATCCTCATAACCAACTTCATTCAATTCTTCCATCACCTCACAATCTTTAATTTGGTGTCCCATACGACCACAAACAAAGCAAAAGGTCGGTATCCGCTCATACTTGAAGTGGATTCTAAGGGTCTTCTCTTTGAATTTCACAACTGTGCCTCGTTTCAGTGGGTCCTTTAGATTAACCCGCACCTTGACTCGAAGAAATCTACCGTTTCTATGCGCCTCCTTGGTGTCCATTTCTTCAAAAAACCCCACAATATTTCCAATCTTCTTCGCCATGGATTCGGATCTAAGGATGAGAGGAAGCTCATAGATTCTTACCCAGAAAGAAGCGTGGTGCAGATCCATTTCAGCTGGTTGTTCCTCACCAGAGATCCGTTTCAGAACAAGCAAGGATCTATCGAAATTCCAAGGGCCCGTTTTAAGAATAAATTCCAAATCTCGCTTAGAACTGAAGTTGAAGAGAAAGAGATTCTTCCCCAGGTCTTGAATCTCCACTGAATGTTTAAGCCTCCACGCATTTATCATGGTGCTCTTAAAGGCTCGAGCATTGAAACTACTGTCAGTCCAAAGCTTCCCAGCTAAGGTCCGATGGAAAGAGACGTCTTCGCATATTTCGTCTTCGGCGACGACCACTCCTTCTTCTTCCTCCTTGGACAACTCAATCGATTTCCATTTCTCCATGGAGCCAAAAGATAACACGAGACCCAGACCAATAAACACAGAACCAGGCAGCCACACCGCAAAGGGAAGAACAACACTAGCCGGGGATACGAAGGGAAAGAAGAACCGCAATTAGGGAAGTAACAACCGAAACAGCTAACAGAGAAGAAAGAACACAGATTAAACCGTGAAAGACACCCCACCAAAGAGGGAAAAACACAGGAAACCAAAGAATGGTTGAGAAACGGATTGTGAAATCCGAGGAAAAAACTCAACCCTAGAAGGAAGAGGAAAATTCACGATAAGTTCTAGAGAGAGGGAGGAGCATCTCTCTCTAAACACGTGGAAATCAGAAAAAAAATTAGGTATATACGGTGGTTACAAATTTAAGTCAAGATTCTGGAATGTTTTTGATACAACGGTCCTAAAGAACGTTAGTACTAGAACTTCAGATCATGATTTGGTATGATAAGTTTTGAAGATTCTAAATGTAACAGCCCGCGGCCGCTCGCGCACGAGTCCCGGCACTATTACCAACTCAGACTTAATCACTAGCCCCCTTTTTTCAACTATACTAGTGTTTTTGCCTCCCGTGGGAATCGAACCGTGTACCTGGGGATAAGTACCACGTTCAATGCATTCCCACTACCAATTGAGCTACTAGCTCAATTGGTAGTGGGAATGCATTGAACGTGGTACTTATCCCCAGGTACACGGTTCGATTCCCACGGGAGGCAAAAACACTAGTATAGTTGAAAAAGGGGGCTAGTGATTAAGTCTGAGTTGGTAATAGTGCCGGGACTCGTGCGCGAGCGGCCGCGGGCTGTTACAATAAAAGTAGTGGGAATGGAATGAACATGTACTTGAACCCCAGGTTACAGGGTTCGATTCCCACGGAAGGCAAAAACTCTACTAGTGAGGGGGGTAGAGAAGATCGTGAGGTGGCAGTGCCGGGATCGCCTTGCGAGGGGCCCGGGCTATTACACTAAAGACTCTGAAAAATTAAGTTCTGAAGTTCTGAAGATTTTCTATAGCTTCACTTCTTAAGACTTTGAAGACTCTGAAGACTCAAGTTCTGAAGAATTAAGTTCTGAAGTTTTAATTCCGAAGACTTTGAAGACATCATTTCTAGTGTCTTAGATTCTGATGACTCAATTTTTTATCCTTCTGCAACATGCTTCATCAACATATATCATAAGCCTTTGAAAGAATAGAAGTTAAAGATCACAAATGGTTTGCGTGAGATGATAAGCATAAAAGTGCATAGTACACTGATCATTCTGCTAAAATAACACAAAAACAGTCTTTTGATACGATGTTGTCTGACACTTCCACAATGACCGTTGGGGACTAAACAACTGGATTTCTATTTCCTATTCTACCCTTCGACAGATCTATTTTCAACTATAAGGTGAAGACTTGGAAAAAATGAAGAATTAGCATTCTGCTCTACAAAACTCATACTAAAACGCTGTACAAAAATCTCTTTTGAGATATACTCAATATAGTTTTGTAAATTAGCAAGGAACTTTTGTTCATATGTTGCTATTAACATTGTTGTGTTATTAAGCTTAAATATTGTGTAATCTGCTTATGTAGAAGCATTCCTGTATACACATCTGTAATCACTTTGGATTTATGTTTCCTCAAGTGACTAAGTGTTATACTGTATACTTGAGAGGGCTAAGGTGTTTTTCTAAACACTTAGATGAATTGTTTCTAATCTTTCAAGATTATTGGATTAAGTCCTTTTTTAAGGCAAAATCACCTTGGCGGGTGGGCTGGAGTAACTTAGTTAACAATGAACCAGGATAAAAATATTTGTGTTCATTATTTTCTTTCACTTGTCAACTTTGGTATAAAAAGTTATAAAAGGTTATATTTGGTGAAACCCAATTCAAACCCCCATTTCTTGTGTTTCTCGCACCTTCACCCCGTCCCCTCAGTGACGAGCTCAACTCCGAAGTTAACGATTCGGATATGAGCCACTGCATTTTCAAAGCTCATCTCGACAGCATGCAAGCCAGGAAAAGAGGAAAACTTACTTGATTTGGGAAAGCGACGAAGGTTGATGACGGTTTGGCAATAACAACGGCGACGACGATGCTCTGCAACTCGGAGGAAATGTAGAGGGAAGAAGAAAGTAAACTTTGCAAATGTCCCTCCACTCTTCCTATTTATAAGCCAGCTCCACTGCATGGGTAAGCATGTCGCCGTTTGGCTCATAATTACCCCTATTCATAGGCCATCATTACACATTTAATAGCTGTGACGTGTGGCTCGAGGGGACGAAGCATTTGTCTCTTCAAGTCCCATCAATCTTCCGAATTCCAAGACGTCGAGCATCCCTTGTCGAGAACAAGAGACAAACTTTCGCATTCCCTCACAAGCATGTCCTCGGAGAAAAACTTGAAGAAAATTTACAGGCAGTATGATAACTCGCGAGCAAAGCCAAACGCTCAACGTGAGCGCAAGCTAAACTCTCGACCGCAATTCCTGTACGACGTGTCTTCCTCGTAAGCGAAATCCAACGAGTTACGAGCAAAACATCGTCCTCGTGTGCACAAACTCACGAACAAGAGATGCCCATGGCGAGCACAGACTACGGCAACGCAACCTCGCAATTACGAGCCCGAATGAATGCCCCCATCGCGCATAGTCCCTTGCTCCTCCTCGACACGCGAACTGACTCTAAGTCATTGATCCTCTGTCTAGGAGCAACGACTTGGGGGGCTCTTTTTCTGGACTGGGCATGTGGCTGACCATCCGTCGAGCACAACCCAATCCAGTTCTACGTTGAGGACGGCGCAGAGTGCTGGTCCAACCCGTTGGGGTCAGTGGAGAACACATTCCCCACATGCTCTTCACCCGAAGACACGTCACCAACTGAACCCGCACATCTTGCTGAACCGTTTTGCCCTTCGTAACAGACAAGTTCATCCGCTACCCGTGGAGTGCGGAGCGATTGACCCAGAACAATGAGCATGAGCTACTCATCCCTACTTTCACTTAGGAATCCTGGCAATCATCCGTTGTTGGCTTGAACACTCAGCCCATAACGGAGACCATTGGCCAAGCATTGGGGACTCACTATAAAAAAACCCCTCTGCAGGACGGTCAGGTATTCTATTCTTTAACCCTTTCTTACTTACCTCTTCACCCAAATATACTTAAGTATCAGAGTGCCTATAGGTACAACGTCCCTTTGTCGATCGTTCAAGATTACGAAAGTGTTGCTAGCCACTCACCTTTTCTGATCAATTGGTCGGATCATAACAAGGCTACCTTGCATGTGTTAGTGGCATAACAAGGCTACCTCGCAGAAATCCAACCAAAAGGTTTAGTCAAAAAACCAAAAATCACAAGTTTGATCGGATGCTCAACTCATTTAGTCCCTAAACGTCCGAATATGAAGAAATCTGCTCGCCGCGGAGGATTTTAATGGCGAGATTTTGATGGGAAATATTCGAAATCTGCTCGCCAAGGAGGATTTTAATGGCGAGATTTTGATGGGAAATATGCATTGCTCGTTAAATTCTAGCTCTTTTACTAAATAAAGCATGTCTGTTAAACCCACTTTTATAGACAATATCCCTTTTGCTTTTTCTTCTTGCAAGTATATGGTGTGACACTTTTCTTAAAATTTTCATACTCTTCTATATAAATACATCTTCCGGCTGAAACAACCAGCAAAAATAAGAATGAATCAACAGGCCTCCCAACCTCCATGAATTGAGGTAAAAGTTCCACCACCATTAGCATGTACATAATCAAGGATTGCTTCTCTAGCACAGCGTTCCCACACTCTTGCTATATCTTTAATCAACAGTGGTTCATTCATTTTTCCAAGATTAAATCTCAGCTTTTCTTTTGCTCTCTCAGATAGAGCACTCAGGTCATCACTGCACAAAATTCGAATTATTTAACACAATAAAGTCAACAACTATAAAACGCAAACATAATCCACCATCTATCAAGTATACCTAAATATATGCTAATTATAATAATTTTATGAGTGTTAAATGCACACTATATATCTAATATTGTGTTCATTAAATAAAAGAAAATCAATCTAAGGACATCTTCAATAGGAATTACATAGAAGTTTCTTAACAGTAAAATATTTTAGTAACTACTTAGAACTAGATGCATAGTTGCTCAAAGGTATAAATGAAAGAGAATAGAATCATTGTCTCTAACCTGACTTCCAATGGCAATTCGTCCAGAATAACAAGAGAGCAAGAGGGATAACTTGAAGGAATAAGCAATCGTAGGGGTTCAATCAATGACTTCAGAAGCCAGTATACATAGTTAATGAGATGAAAATCAAAATTCTCGATACAAATAGTTCGAAACCGAATATAAAATCATTCACCTTTTTATCAGCAGTAAAGTGAGATACAAGGTTCTGATTGATTGTCACTGCATTATACAAGATTTTAACAAGTAAACCTTCACTTTGATCAGTAGCTATTCCAACGGCACTTTTAGCATTTTCCTTTTCAGCGATAACCACCTCACAATCGAACAATCGATTGTTTATGTCTTTTATTTCTGCTAAAAGATTCTGATTTTCCTGCTAAAGTTAACAACGTGATTGTAAAACTCTTGGTAGAAGTGAGAAAAAAAGCAAATAACTATATACTTTTCTAGTAGATTTCAATGGTAAAAAATTCACGTTAGATTCCGCAGTGTAAGTGAACTGATTGAAACCCTCACGCATGCTAGAAGTATCACAGGTGGTTGAAACAAAGCTGCGAGGCATTTTCCATCCTGTGGGAACAAATCATTGCAAGTCACAATCTTGCTAATGAAAATGCATCAATATCAAATGCAAATTAAACACTTTAGTGGCGAGACCGCACCTCCGGGAGTAAGAAAGATTGGTAGTCCTTGTTCATCAACCATCTCTGGTTTTTCATCATTCAAATGAACCACCTCTTCAATTTCGCCAACTGCTGCACTCGGTGCTTCAGGCGAAACGGATGTCAACTGAAAGCAATATCAGATTCATATATTTTACTACGTATCAGCACACAACTTTTATGAGTCAATGAAAACACAAATAAGGAGCAGACACAAGTTTTAAAAGCCAACCGCTCTAATCAGCTTCTGCATTGCATGACTTTGCACTTCAGTGTTGTGAAATCCTTGATTTTGATCATTGCTTTCTTTAATCAAGGGTAAAATCCTCTCAGTGTTGATCCTTGTACCAAATGCTTCAGTTGCCAAAATCCTTGGAGCGTTATTGTTTACACCAAATTCTTGGAGGGCAATGTTTGTGTGTTGTTTGACAGCATTGCTTTCTTTAATCAAGGGTAAAATCCTCTCGGTGTTGGTCCTTGTACCAAATGCTTCAGTTGCCTAAATCCTTGGAGTGTTATTGTTTACACCAAATTCTTCGAATGTAATGTTTGTCTGTTGTTTGACAGCATTGCTCTGGCCTAAGATTGAAATATATAGAAAATAAATGTTTGCTAGCAACCTTACATAGAAGGCCATTTAAAAATCTACAAAAAAGAGTGAACTAATGGTTAACTTTTACTATTGACGATTGATTTATAATATCGTGCTGTGAACTACCAATTGGCATTGCAACTCGGTGATCTTGAGAAACCATATTGTTCTGCCAAAAAATTTGTTATTAAAGGATGTTTCTTTGCTTCTAATACTTGTGCTAATAGTTTTGTTTCGAATATTACCGGTTGAGAAAATATAGAATTGGACGTGCCAAAAAACAGTTGCTTGGGTTTCACATCAGGTGACTGTTTCCTGTTGGGCTGCTTGTTGAGAAAATTTAGAGCGTTTCTTCTCGATACCAGATTAAAAATTAAAATAGAGCTTAGTGATTACCTTTTCATAAACATGCTCCAGCCAGTCTCCGTTTGCATCTATTTCTGCTTCAAGAAGTAGAAAAGGAAAACATTAGCATTCAATGAACGTAACGTGTGTTTGTGTTCAGGGTCAAGGGGAGTATCTTAGCATTACTAGTGAAACATACCAGGATCAACCAATTCTAAAACAATAAAATACTCTTAAAATATTTTTGGATACAAAGCTGATATTGTAAGACATTTATCATATGGCTGCAATGATCATCAGCCTAAAGAGATTGTCAGAATATTGTCTGATCAAGAAAGAACAGACATCAATGGAGACATTGCAGATATTAAATATGTCTGCAATGATCATCAGCCTAAAGAGATTGTCAGAATGTTGCCTGATCAAGAAAGAACAGGCATCAATGGAATGACCAATAGCTGAAATGCTGTGGCAAGAAAATTTTAAATATCAAGAACTAAATACTTATCTAAACTCGTCAAGAACAACATTCAGAAGCTTGAAAACACCAAAAAACGTAGGAGACTAAAAAATTTGATAATGAAGGTTAATAAATGTTTCCATGACCATGAAAACATTATAGAAAGCATATGTATAACATTTCAATATGTAAAGAAGAGAATAATTCACCTGAGGCGGAAGGGTTAGTGATCTTTTTTTTTACATCAACAGTCTTCCAAGACACTGAACGAATCCTCTTTAACTGCTTTTTCACCAAACTAATGTACTCATCCTGTAAACAGATTCGGTAGGTAAGTTACTATTGTTTTCAAAACTATTGTTTTTAAAAATTATGTTCAGAGACTTTATATGAAGCAGAAGCTAGTATAATTGCGAAAAATACTTTATATAAACAAAGGCAGTTTTTTTTTTAAAACTACTCAAAGTAGCTTCTTAATATAATCAGAAATCTAATTCTTTTCAAAGGCTTAAACAAAAGACACTTTCAATTTTTCAGAAAGTAGCTTCTAAATATGATCATGTCATGTTCGGGTCAGTTGCACAAGCGGTATACATGCCTGACCGAACCAATTATGTGTCAGGTTCCCGAATAAACTAGTTTGACCCGCCGGTTCGGTCCGGTTTTCAAAACTATGGCCATATATTGCACACACAAGCTTAAAGATGATACCTGGGTTTTAGCAGAAGCATTCGCATTCGCGTCAAATCGTAGTACCTCAGGTAACCTAAGTTTTAGGTTGGGAGAACCTTGCTTGGTTAATTCACCCATGCTGCAGCAATTGTATTACGTTTAAAGAGATGGGATCGTGTCAGAATATTGAAGAGCTTCATAAAAGTTATATACATAAATTAAAAGAGAATGCACAATTTGAATCATATTCTTGTGTAGGCAATGTTTCTTACATGGCCTTTAAAACCCTTTCCCGAGACTCTTTTGTTTTCCATCTCTTGGTCACAATGTTAGCGACCTGGTTACCACTATCCATTTTGTATGAGAAATACTCAAATTTGACCTGAAATTCATAAAATTTAGTGAGAAAATAAAAAATCAGAGAGCATTTAATATGAACTCTAGAAACCTCTATAACAGTTTCGGTGCAATGTAGCAATATCCTCAGCCAACAAATATCTTAAATTTAGTATGTTCAATCGAAGAGAAACAACAACTATGATATTTGATCAAGTAAAACAAGGGTTCAGCATTCATCAAACATAAAAATCAGATAATATAGCAGAAACGAAGAATTTTATAGTACAGCTTTAACATCACTATGATATATGCAAGAAAGTCGTCTGTTTCACCATATGTAGACTAATTTATACCCAAGATACCGAATGTGAAATTCATAAATAACTCAGGAAGAGAAAATATTTTCTGCATTTAATTATGACCGAAACAACATTGAAGAACAAAGAATATTAAATATTTAAATAAAAACAAAATTATGTGCAAACCTCAAACAAGCAAAAACTAGATACATGGTAATCAATCAACTAATCAATCATTTTACATGATTAGAAAGATCCCAATACCAACTAATCAATCATTCAATTCCAAATCCAAAAAGAGAAATTAATATTTGTAACCACCACAAAATTTGATTTTACATGACTAGAAAATTCACAATTCATGCAATGCATTAATTCACATATAAACATATTCAAAATCTTTAACAACTTCAAAATCTAATTACGAAATTCAAAAGCCATGCACTGCATCAATTAACATATAAACATATTCAACGATCAATCAAGAACAAGAAGAATCAGTATCAAGAATCCATAAATAAAAATAAAAAGTGATTAAAAACCAAATACACACACCTAAATCACGCACAAAGAAGAGAAAAAAGATTTGTGCGAGTGTGTTAGTTGTTACAATCGAAGTCTTTCAAGACACTTGAATAGTGAGGTCACTGAGTTTAGCCTAGAACAAAAAAAATCGTTATATATAGACACACGCACGCCACTGAGTTGGCGGTTAAAAAAAACGCACAACTCAACATAGTGAGTAACATATCTGTTAATTAAGTATCTTTTGTGACTAATCTGCAATTTCAATCATTCAATTAATAATTTCTCAATTTTAATTTGTAGCCCTCAAAGTTTTAAAAATTATAATATTTGGCCCCATCCTTAGGTTTGCGAAAATGAAGTACTCACCATTTGCATAATTTTGGTGCAATTCACCATTTCCGACGTAACGTATTCGCTACAAACTGTTTACTCTGGCCGCGTCGCCACCACTATAGATCTCCACTTCCGGTTCGCGTTGCCAGCGCTATGCCAGACGTTCCATTTCCTCCGGCCTCTGGTTGTGCCACCGTTGTCGTCTCCATGCACCACCCATAGTCTGTTCCATGCGAGTTTCTGTTTTCCTCTTGCTGCGATTCTCCCGCGTTCGTTTCAGGGTTAGGGGTCCAATTTTGCATATTTCAAAATAATTTCAAAATTGGTATTAACTTCGAAGTTATTTGGATAAACTTTGTCTAAAAAAATATAAAGTTAATTTACCTTAATGAAGTTTTTGGTCATAGATTTTGTTTTTAATTTTTCTAAAATTTTCTTCTAAGAAATTATTCATTTAAAATTCTGTCTGAACATTTGGTCCTTAATTTCAAATACCATTAACGGAGACATGTGGAACTTTTTTTATGATTAGGCATATACCTGATAGTACGAGCATGACAAAAAATCAAATGTATATATTACGTGACACTTTCTTCCGGTTTTTATTTTTTATATTCATATACTAAAAATTTGTAGCTACTAATTCGTAGCTATTTCCAAACTAATTCCCAGAATTTTTGAACATTACCTTCATGATTTTAGACAACCACGTTTCCTAAAATAGTTTAAGTGTTCTTTCTTTCCTATCATATTTGTCTTTCTGTTCCTATCACAAGTAATTCTTGAAGGAAAACGACTATTGTGCTTATATCAATTCTTCATTTGAAAAGTTCAAACAGAAAATCAACATTATAGAATACACTAATAAGTTTTTGTTCTCAAAGACAAAATACCACCATCAATGATTTATGAGCAAATCATACATTATTAAATTAAAAAGTCAACGATATTTGAAAACCCAACAAAGTTCATTAGGAGGAGTTGATACTACTGTCAAACCTTCTCATAAAAATTGAGACTACAAGTCAACAATGTTATTGTTTTGTATATTGTAATATATAGAAGCCAATTCTACAATATGTTAGTTATCATGTTGTTGTATATTCTATGGTTTACTCATGTTGTTTATTCTTAATATTATGGGTGCTCAAATAAACCAGTTATTTAAATAATTCATATTTATATCTAAATCCGGTTATTAAAAACCGGTTAATTATTAGTATGGTTTTAACTAAATTCATATTTTAGATATATTTTTAATATCGTTTTAACCAAATTCATAATTTGGGGGTTTAATCATGGAGTGGCAAAAGGTGAAGAGAAAGATTTTCCGTAACAATACATCTCCTCGTTGGGACACTTTTCCGGTAAGAAGACGAACTAATCCAGAAGAAGTTTCAGGGGTGTCATCTATAAATTTCTCTGAAATTCCTAATAGAATTAATTCATCTAATGTGTTTGGAATTTTTGGGTGTATCGGTGACGTTGTTGAAGTCGTCATACCTCCCAAGAAGAACAAGTCCGGGAAAAGATTAGGTTTTGCGAGATTTAGAGAATCAGAAGACCCAAGGTTATTAGCCGTAAAACTTGATAATGTCAATATCGATGGAAAGAAGATTCACGCTAACTTGCCTCGTTTTGAAAGAAATGGTAGAGAAGGCGACACTGTTAGAGAAGGTTTAGGTGCTCACAGAAATCCCTTGAAGAAGCCTGGGAATGACTTTTTTGGGAATCGGTGGAAGAATAACAAGGTTGGAGAAAGATCATATGCTCAGGTTACGAAGAATATTCTGGCGGGTTCAGAGTTAGGTCTGAAGAAGGATCTTGGTCTATGTATGTCTTTTAATTCAAAAAAGGAAGATTTGGAGAAGTTGAAACTTGCTTACGTCGGGGTCGTGATTCATCCTGGTATGTCCTACAATTTACAAACATTCTTTGAAACTGAAGGCTACTTTTCCATTAAAATTCCGCCTTTAGGTGCCAATTTATGCTTGTTAGAAGATTTGGAGGAGGGAGCGATCAAACATCTGCTAGCAGAAGGTAGTGATTGGTGGAGATAGTGGTTTTCTGAAATTAGGGAATGGAAGGAGAAGGATGTTGATAATGAAAGAGTAACATGGGTAAGAATGTATGGTGTTCCATGTCATGCTTGGAACCTTGATTTTTTTGTGGAAGTTGCTAATACATTAGGTACGTTTATCTTCTCTGATGAGAATGTTATGAAGGGACCTAATAGGGACATTGCAAGGATCATGATTAGAATTAAAAATGAAGGTGTTGTTGTTAATTCCATTAGAGTTAAAGTGGATGAAGATTTCTTTATTATCAAAATTGTAGAAGACTCTTATGGTCCTCTGCGTTTAATACCTCCTACTAGGAAATTCCGGTTGAAGGATGATTCCTCTTCTTCAGATACAGTAAACTTTTGGCGAAATTTTGAACTTGATATGTACGAGGATGGTGAAATTGAAAAGTCTTCTTTCGTTTCTATGTCCAGCAAAGAAAGGGGGACGAAACAGTGTGACAAGGAAGGAGAATTCCAGGGGAATGGTTCAGGAAACGAGGAAGACTATGGAGTAGGGGACAACTATGAGAAAGAGACAGAAAATGACTTTTCAAAAGGTATTTTCGATAAAGCAGTTGGAGTTTTCAATGAATCTAGTCTTAATAGGAAGATAGCATGTGGCAGTGCTAATGATTCACCTGTTCAATTTGTCTCTTCTGACTTGAGAGTTGAGTGTTCTTTGGGTACTCATTCAAAGTTAAAGAATATAGGTGGTAAAAGCAAGAGTAAAAATGCAGTCACGGTGGGTAAAAAAACGAGAAGTATTTATGATATAGGCGGGCCTCTATCTCTCAAGAAAAAAAGGCCCAAGAAGAGATTGTTGAAATTTTTTAATCCAGAAGATGTTACGTCTACAACGGTGGGACCTATCCATCTCTCTAATTCTCCCCTTTCGGGTTCCTCCCAGCATCATCCTCAGTCTCAAGTTAATAGGGCGGATTCCATAAAAAATGATAATTTTTCGACAGGTGCAATCATGTGTTGCAATTCTATTTCAGAATCAGATCTTGTTCATTGTAACAACAGGTTTTGGGAGAATATCAATTCTAATGTGGGAAACAGACTTTGGGATGCCATTGACAAACTAGGGATTATTGCTAAAGACAAAGACAGAGACTACAAGAAGAAGATTAATGCAATGGAAAGAAGAGATATAGAAAAGGCTCAGGGAAAGAAGGCGCATTCAAATTCGTTTCAATGATCATTGGCACATTGAATGTTAGAGGGTGTTGCAATAAATTGAAAAGGAAAAGAATTTGCAAGGTGATTAATGAAGGCAAGGCTGACATTTTTTTGATTCAAGAATCAAAGTTGACAAACATTGATGAGGGAATTGTTAGAAGTCTTTGGAACAATTTTGAGGTGGGTTGGTCCAGTTCTAATTCTATAGGCGGATCTGGAGGTTTGATCACAATCTGGAAGGAAGGTAGTTTTGATGTTGTTTTCAGTTTCAAAGGTTCGGGGTTCTTAGGCATTAAACTTGTCTGGAAGGGCTTAATCATTTACGTGGTGAATGTTTATTCTCCATGTTCTTTAGCTGACAGAAGGGTCCTGTGGAATAACTTGTTAGATCTTAAAAGAAGATATATCTGAGAGGAAAGGGAAAAATAATAGTAGTAGGTCTACGGAGATGTTTGAATTTGCTGATTTCATCTCTAACTCCAACTTGATTGATGTTCCTATGAAGGGTTCTTTGTTCAGCTGGTATAGTGGAGACGGTCTATCCATGAGTAGGTTAGACCCTTTCTTACTCTCTGATAACTTGATAAACTTGTGGGGTGTTGTTGGTCAATTAATAGGAAAGAGAGATGTTTCGGATCACTGTCTGATATGGCTCATCATAAAAAAAGAAGACTGGGGACCAAAGTCGTTCAAAACAAATAATTTTTGGTTCAATGACGCCTCTTTTCTTCCGTTCGTTGAAAATGAGTGGAGGAAGATCAAAGTTCAAGGCAGAAGTGACTATGTGCTGAAAGAAAAACTGAGACGCCTTAGAGTTAGCCTTAGAAGATGGAATCTTGACGTGTTCGGGAAAATAGATTTAGAGATAGAGGAGGATTGTAGGAGAATCAATGAAGCTGATGAGCTTCTGGCTGCTTGTGATGATTCTCTGCAGGATGATATTGTTAGGAAGAGGAAGATGGCTTCTGCTTCTTTTTGGAGAAATTTGAAAAATAAAGTGAATATACTGTTACAAAAATCGAGGCTCAAATGGGGATATCGACGGAGACTTAAACACTAGATTTTTTCACAGCATAATGAAAGAAAGGAGACGCAGAAACTTCATAGGTTTCATTCAAACTGACAAAGGGAAGGTGGAGGGTGTTACAGAGATTAAAGAAGAGGTTCATAGGTTTTACTCTGAGTTTTTTGAGGAATCTGATACTAACAGACCTGTTCCGGATGGAGTTAATTTCAGAAGGTTGTCTTTTGCTGACAGTTGTTGGTTGGAAGCTAAGTTTACGGAGGTTGAAATCAAGGAGGCCTTTTGGAATTGTGGAGGCTCTAAAATTCCTGGACCTGACGGATATAATTTTCATTTTTTAAGATGTTGCTGGCCTTTTATCAAAGATGATATCATCCGCTGTTTCAACGATTTCCACAATTCTACTACTCTTGCTAAGTCGTTGAGTCAGCTTTTCTGACTTTGGTGCCCAAGAAAAAGAACCCGGACTGCCTTGGTGACTATCGTCCCATATGTTTGGTAGGATCTATTTATAAATCCATCACGAAATTACTGGCTGCTAGGATTAAGAAAGTTTTGGGCTCCATAATCCTCCCGAACCAGAACGCTTTCATTCCGGGGAGGCAGTTACTTGACGGAGTTTTGATCGCTAACGAAACCTTAGATTTTGCGAAAAAGAACAACAAACAATGTTTATTTTTCAAGGTGGATTTTGAAAAGGCTTACGACAAGGTAAGTTGGAACTTTCTGAGGTATTTAATGTATAGGATGGGGTTTGGTGTTCGATGGATGAAGTGGGTGGAATCTACAATTTTTACAAGCTTCTTGTCTGTTTTAATCAATGGTAGTCCGACCAAGGAGTTCAAAGTTGGTAGGGGCCTCAGACAAGGGGATCCCCTTTCCCCATTCTTGTTTGTTATTGTTGTCGAAGCGTTATCCGGGCTGATTTCGAATTCTAGGAACAGAGGTGAATTTTCTGGGATGGCTGTTTCGGAAAATTGTGTAGTTGACATTCTTCAATTCGCAGACGATACGCTTCTGGTAGGGGAAGGTAATTGGAAACACTTGTGGGCTCTGAAATCCGTCTTCGGGGGTTTGAGGTCATTTCTGGTTTAGGCGTTAACTTTTCGAAGAGTAGTATTATTGGTGTTAATATTAATCCTTATTTTCTAGGAGCTGCAGCAAACTTCTTATCTTGTAGGATTGAAGAAACATGTTTCAACTTTCTGGGCATTCCTATTGGCATGAATCCGAGATGCATTTCTTCTTGGAAATTTTTGATCCGCAAATTAGAGTCGAGATTATTTGGTTGGACTAACAGGATCCTTAGTTTTGTAGGCGGGATTACTCTTCTCAAATCTGTGTGGAGCAGTCTTACTGTGTTTCTTTTTTCTTTTTACAGGGCTCCGAAATCGATTTGTAGAATTATCACAAAGATGCAGAATCAATTCCTTTGGGGAGGTGATGGAGTTAGGAGAAAAATACATTGGGTGGCGTGGGAACAACTTTGCTTACCTATAGAGAAAGGTGGTCTTGGTTTAAAGAGAGTTGAAGAATTCAATACTTCTTTGTTATTCAAATGGAGATGGAGGCTGCAACTGAGTTCAGATTCGCTTTGTTCCAACATCATTAAAGCGAGGTATGAAGACAGCATCTTCCTTGTTAATCAGAAGAATAAAATGAAAGGCTATCTTTCTAGCTTTACTTGGTGGAAAGATATTATCAACTTGGAAAACCGTCACGATAGGATGCTGCTTCAAGGAAACTGCAACTTCAGAGTTGGTGAGGGAAAAAACATGTTTTGGACCACTGTTTGGATCGCGAATGCTTGCTTGGCAGCTCTTTTCCCGGGACTGTTTTAGTTATCTACTCATAAAACTGCGAAAATTCCAGAAATGGGATCTTTTTCATCTGAAGGCTGGAGGTGGGGGGATCTTGGCATCAGTCCGGGAACTGATATTTCAGTTTTAATGGAAATTGCTGCTCTTCATAACATTATTGATTATTAGACCCCAAGGGATGGAGTTTTGGACATTCTTCAATGGAAACATGACAACGGTGGCGGTTATTCTGCTAAATCCGGGTATGAAATTCTTTGTTCCTCTGTTAATTTCGTTCTCTCTTCTAGAGTGAATCTTGCTGATTTTAAAAGCTAGTGAAAATTCTCGGTTCTGTTCCGCGTCAAAGCTTTTAGTTGACGTTTGTTTATTGATAGACTTCCGTCTAAAAACTTGCTGGTTATTAGAGGCAATATACCTCTTGCTGATGATGTTTGTTCGTCTTACTCGGATTTTGGCGAAACTTCTTTTCATCTATTTTTCTCTTGTACTGTTGCGAGAAGAATATGGAAGGGAATTTCATACTGGTTAGGTAAAAAGGACATGGATATAGTTATTAATGCTAGTACTCATTTCCAACAATGGAAGGATTTATTTAGAAAAGATAAAATTAATCAGGGAAAGGTTGGTTCTATTTGGTTAACTTGTTGGAGCATTTGGATTATGAGAAACGATATTCATTTCAAAGACGAAAAATGCAACGTTCCCGATGTTTTGTGGAACATCAAAGAATTGGTTTGGAGATGGTCATTATTAGGAGATATTAGTAAATCTAATTGTAACTTTTATGAGTTTTGCATCGATCCTATATATTTTCTTATGTATTTTTTAATTGGTTTTTAATATCTTCTTCTCTTCTGTTGTAATCCGGATTATGTAATCGGGTTAGAGTACCCCTAGTACTCTTTTAATCAATCCTTGCTTACGAAAAAAAAATAGTCAATTTTTTTATAAAAAAAACTTTGAAAATTTTTTTCAAAAAAAAATATATATGTTTTTTTTGAAAAAAAAGTTTTTATTTTTTTCGAAAAATAAAAAAAAATTTCTGAAAAAAAATTATATTTTTTGAAAATAAATTTTTTTAATTTTTTTTCCAAAAAATTAAAAAAAATGTATTTGTTCCAAAAATTTAAAAAAAAACTATTTTTTATTTTTGAATATAAATATTTTTTTCTTAAAAAAATGATTTTAAAATAAAGTTAAATCAAAACTAATTATAAAATTGGTTATGGATATAACCGGTTAATAACTGGTTTATAACCATTTTACAAAAATGAAAATCGGTTATAACAATTTGTCTTAATAACTGGTTATGACATATAGATTATTTATAATTATGGATTGATTATGAAAATTAACCATCTATGAACATCCCTACTTCATATAATTAGATACGCAACTCGCACACTACATTTCAATTACTCCCTTCGGTCACTATTATAAGAAAAAAATAACTTAAAATTTTGGTCACTATTTTAAGCAAATGTCATTAACTTTCAAAGTAATTAATATTTGTATTACTAGTATACCCCTAATTTAATTCAATAACATTTAATATTGGTAGTTGATTAATTAGATATAACTAAGGTTATTATAGTAAATTTTACTCTAATTGTATATGAATTCAAAAAAATTAATTATACTTAACTAATTTTCTTAATTAGTGTGCAAATAGTTATTTTTGCTTATAATTATAATCGGAGAATGTTTTCAAACAAAGTGCAAATCAGTTATTAAACATAAAATGTGATACTGTATTGCAATATTAAATTCTCATGTTTAATACTCATGTTTTATTCTCTTTTATTAAGCATGTAAATAATAATTTGTTTATTTCATCTCACATTTTAAATCCTACTGAATTTGTTTTCTTAACATTCTTCTGCTATCAATATAACATAATTGAAATTTAATAATATTTAAAACATGATATTGAATTAAAAAAATTATTATTTAATAAATTTTGTAACTCCAACTCTTCACTCTTTTATTATATTTCTTGATTTTCATTGGTATCAACAAAAGAAATTCATTTGAAGCAATATATTAGCCTTACGAGAAAGTAGGTTTCAGCTACATGCTGATTATTCTTCCTTCTTTGTTTTTCTATTAGGTATTAAAACCGATTCACATTTACCACAACAGAACAACTTTCACAATCAACAAAAATTATTTGAAAGCTATCCTTTGCATGAGAACTACTTGTGGCTTTCCTATAATTGGGTGATGCATCTGTCACTTCAATTAGGGATGATGCTTCAAACTTTGATGAAAAGAAATGAAGTTTTTGTTCCCTCTAAATGAAGTTTTTTGATATTTATTTATTCTACATGAAAAAAAAGAATGTTAGTCTTTAAGATATTGTGTAACTTATTTACATCTCCAAGTTATTTACGGAGATAAAAAAAAATGAAATTTAGGTCATACGAATTAATTAGTAATTAGCCGTCAAAGCAATTAAGGAATTACAACTCATGATGATACAATTATCATTATGACACAATTGTCATTATCTGCATCATTATGGACAGAAAGGCAACAACATTATTTCCTTCCTTTTATAGCTATGTATAGTTACTGTCATTACTATTGTAATTATAGATAGCTCAATTATAGGATAATGACCATGCACTATTATGTATATTTAAGCATTGTTGATACAATGAAAGGGGATCGGATCATTCCCAATTTTCTAACTTGGCATCAGAGCTTTAAGCTTGAAAGCTCCCTTCTTTTTATTCGATCCTACCATGTCTTCCACTGCCAACACAAAGAAAAATGACCTGCCCACAATAGTTTCTGTCAAGCTGGATAGAGACAACTACCCTCTATGGAAATCCTTGGTCCTTCCATTAATCAGAGGCTGCAAACTTGATGTTTACATGTTGGGAACAAAAAAATGGCCAGATCAATTCATCACATCAAATGAAACAACAAAGAAGGCCAATCCTGAGTATGAGGATTGGATTGCTCGAGATCAAGCACTCCTTGGATGGCTATTGAAGTCTATGACAATAGACATAGCCACACAATTGATCCACTGTGAAACATCTAAGGAAGTTTGGGATGAAGCTCAAAAGCTTGCTGGAGCACATACAAAGTCAAGGACAATCTATCTAAAACCAGAGTTTCACAACACTCGTAAAGGGGACATGAAGATGGAGAAATATCTCATGAAGATGAAGAATCTTGCAGACAAACTGAAAATGGCAGGATCACCTATCTCAAACTCCGATCTGATTATCCAAATCTTGAATGGATTGGATGCTGACTACAATCCTGTAGTAGTCAAACTTGCTGAAGAAATCAATCTCAGTTGGGTTGATCTACAAGCACAAATGCTGGCCTTTGAAAGTAGAATAAATCAACTCGACAAACTCAGTGGTCTCACAATCAATGCATCTGCAAATTTTGCCAACAAGACTGAGCACAGAGGAAACAAACATGGAACACGAAACTAGAGAGGTTCCAACTTTAGAGCTATGAGAGGAGGCAGAGGAAGAGGAATGCCTATCTGCCAAATATGTAACAGAGTCGGTCACACTGCTGCTCAATGCTACTATCGGTTCGATAAGTCCTACACAAAACCAAACAACTATGGTGAGAATGCAAAGGAACCCACAGGGCCTTCATAGTCCCGCCCTACCACGACCAAGACTATTAATGGTATTTTGATAGTGGAGCTAGCAATCATGCCACACATCAAGGTGGCCAACTTGGAGATCTTAGTGAAAACAATGGTAAGAACTCACTACTTGTTGGTAATGGAAATACATTAAAAATATTGGCATCTGGTTCTACTAAGTTTTTTTTAAATAGGCAACTTCATTAATATGAGATTAAGGGGATCTCACAACCAACGAACTACAATCAGCCACCAGAAAAACAATTACAAAAAATCGAAAGGAAATTTGTACCATTCGTACAAACTACATTTCTTACTCTCTTTTCTACCTAGAATCAACCAATTCCAAGAGTATCCTATTATTTCATTAACTACCTCGTCAACATTACAAAATTCGTCTCGAAACAATATATTATTTCTCCTCCTCCATATGCTCCAGCATGTGATATACCAAATAGAATTCAAATTTTCCTCTTTTTCGCGACCTTTAAGGCGAAGGTTCCACTCTCTTTCATGAAGCCTGCACTCCGTTTCAGTTATTCTCCCTATGTTCACCCAATCACAGATTTTACTCCAAATCCTCACTGATTTTTGGCAAGAAAAAAACAAATGGGATACATCTTCAACCTCGAGAAAACACATCATACAAACCTTCTCGTGCTCATTAGCAATAATGTGTTTTACCGCTAAATTCGACCTCATCGGTAACCTATCAATAACCAACCTCCAAGCAAAAACTTGAACTTTTAAAGGAATAGTAGTGCGCCAAACTCGGTTTAGCGTTTCAACAGTTTGAGTCTCAAGATAGTTCGAAGTGTCTAGGGAAATAAGGTCAGAGTAAAACAAACTTACAGTGAAACCTTCCAAAAGGTCGATAGACCACTCCCAAGTATCATTAGTCCACTGATGTAATTGAATCTCACCCAGAATTCTGTTGTATTCATTCAAATCGGACTGGAGCTGCTGCGGCTCTCCTTCTATGTTATCCTCAATATTCCACCTCCAAATACCTTCAATCCAATCCCCCATGTCACGAACCGAACACATACTGTTGCTGCTCGATAGGTACAGAGAAGGGAATCTTTCTTTCAAAGCCACTTCCCCCAGCCACGCGGATTGCCAAAACGCCGTCCCTTCGCCATTACCAACTTTTCCAATCATGAGATGACTGAAACTATCAGAAGCCTCAGAAACTAAAACAGACATGAGGTCTTTCATCCATAAAGAATCACGTTTTGAATTTCCTTTTTCCAAGAAAGTTTGGACTTTCAAACTCAAGTTTCAGTACCTACCGACGAGAAGAGGTCTCTAAATTTCATTACCCTCACTGCAGAATTTCCACAGCCATTTGGCCAGAAGAGCCCTGTTGAAGCATCCTACATTTTTTATGCCAAGTCCCCCGCTCGTCTTTGGTTTGCATAAATACTTCCAGCTAACCCAAGCAACAAACTTTTCATTCGAAGATCCGACCCAAAGAAAACGGCGTTGAATGGCAATAATCTCCTTCACGACTTTCTTAGGAGCTTTGAAAAAAACTAAATGATGAATCGGTAAATTCACCAACACAGAGTTTATAAGAGAAACTCATCCTCCTATTGACAGGTTCCTGCCCGCCCAACAGGACAATCTATTTTTCAGACATTGGATGACCGGTTTCCAGAAACCGTAACGGCGATGATTGCCTCCAATCGATAAACCGAGGAACTTGAACAGCAAAGTGCCATCCCTGCAATGAATAAATTGAACAGCTGCATCAATTAGATCCTTCTCTAATCCTATCCCAATCAAGCAGCTTTTAGAATAATTAATTTTAAGTCCTGAGGTCAGTTCAAAGGCCCTGAGAATTGCTTTGAAAGCACATATATTTGAGGCTGACCCTTCCCCGAATAGGAGAGTATCATCGGCGAATTGAAGCAGGCTGACCGTCGGACACTCAAGAATCTTGAATTCTGACAGCAAGTTGTTTATTGTAGCTTTTCTCACCAATCCGGCCAATCCTTCAGCTACAATAGCGAAGAGAAACGGGAATAACGGATCACCTTGTTTCAATCCCCTATACGCCTTAAAATCTTTCGACGCGCTTCCGTTAATAAGTATCGAATAATAGCTGTTGCAGACAGAACCTCTAATCCATTTCAACCACTTATTCCCGAATCCCATATTTACCAACATTTCTTCTAGGTATGACCAATCTACGCAATCGTAGGCCTTCGCAAAATCAACCTTAAGGAGCAAACAAGGCTTACTATTCCTTTTTGCATAATCTATTAACTCACTAGCCGTAAGAACTCCATCAAATAACTGGCGACCTGGTATGAAAGCAGTTTGGGAAGGAGATATCAGCTTATGTATAATCTTACCCATCCTTCTAGCAAGCATTTTGGAAATAGTCTTACTGATACTGCTAACAAGGCTGATAGGCCTATACTCTTCAAAAGTTTGAGGGCTTTCCACCTTCGGCACGAGGGATATGAAAGAAGACGCAAACAACTTGGGGAGAATGCCCGTGTTGAAGAATTCAAGAACACAGTTCGCAAAATCGTTTCCCACTATGTCCCAGCAGTTTTTAATGAATTTGAAATTAAATCCGTCTACACATGGACATTTATTGCCGTCGCAGCTGAAGACAGCCGCTCTAACATCCTCATACCCAAAGTCCTCTTCCAACATCAGCCTATCCGGCTCGTCCAGACTAGCCACGCTATCATGGGAGCATCTGAAACTGGTGGAACCAGATTGCTGGAATCTTCTTTCGAAGAACTTCTTGGCTTCATCTTTAATCTCACCAGGGTCTTCAACTAAATTACCAGATACCCTTATAGCAGTCAATGAATTAGAGCGATTTCTAGTCTTCAAAGATTCATGGAAGTATCTAGTGTTAAGGTCACCATCTTTAAGCCATCTCACATGAGATTTCTGTTTGAGAAGGCGTTCTTTCATCCTAAGATTCTTCCACAACTCGTCTTGGGCACGACATTGCTCTTTGAAGACCAAATCCTGATGGCTACCGCCTTCTTGACACGAAGTAAACTCGTCTTGATTAATGATTTGAACGTTTTCTTCAATCTTCAAGTCTATCCAACCAAAAGTATGGATATTCCAAAATTTCAAATCAGCCTTCAGAGCCTTGAACTTGTTGATAAGGATATTGCTGCAAGAGCCCTCGGCAGGATAAGAATTCCAAGCTTCCTTCACAAACGGCACGAACTGAGTGTTGTCAAACCAGCAGTTTAAAGATCTAAAGGGTTTAGGACCCCAATTTGCATTGTTAGCTTTCAGCCAGACGGGCCTGTGATCGGACACGTCTCTGTCCCCCACTAATTGGCTCTTCAAAGACAACAGCTCTATAACCTTATCATCAATCAAAAATCTGTCCAACCTGCTTCTACTCTTGCCGTTAGAGTTATGCCATGTGAATTTGTTTCCAACAGCCGGTAAATCTACAAGTTTCATGTCTACTATGAATGAATTGAATTCCCTCATTTCAATGCTATTGGAACCGCCGACTCCTTTTCTTTCGTCGCCAAACTTGACTGCGTTAAAATCCCCGCCTAATACCCAACATCCGTCCGGGAACCTACTCTTAACATCAAGCAGATCACTCCAAAGTTTTCTTTTCTCCGCAATACTACAAGGGGAATAAATGTTAACAACCGTCAAAGGGTAGTTTTTCCAAAGAAATTGGATACCCAGGAAACCTTTGCCCCTGAAACTAGCACAAGCTGACAAGGATTTAGAATTCCATAAGGTAAGAATTCTCCTGACCTTCCTTCCGAATTCGTCGCTGACTAATCCACGTCCTGACTTTTCCACATGCTATGAGCCAAATTAACATCCATTTCCGTTACCTTTGTTTCTTGGATTAAGCACAACTTTGCATTCCCTTTGCGAAGAATTTGGGATATTCTTCTCCTCTTTAAGGAACTACAGCATCCTCTGACGTTGAAGCTCACTACATTCATGACACACCAATAGCTACACCCTTCTTACTTTGACTTGCTTCCTTGTCTTCCTTATCCATATGTCTCAGCAATCCATCAAAAGCTTCACCTTCCAAATCACCTGAAACCCCTAAAAGCTTTAGAGATTGTCTCACCTTTGTAGGGACCTCGTCCAGAATTTTCTGGCATCTAGTATTACCCCTAATCATATCTGTTTCAGTTATGGATTCGCAGCAAAAAAGCGAAGAGTTGGAAACTGATTGGTTTTCTCTCCCTGGTCTTCTCTTAATAATCACCTTGTCGTTCTTCCCGGCTTTAGGTTTTTCAAGGACCTTTGTAGCCGCATGAAGGAGAGATGAAAAGTAGGAGGGAGAGTATGGAATTTTAACACAATCATAAACTTCATGAAGCAGTTTCTTCTTCTTATTATATTTAGACCAATTGGATTGCCCTACTAAACTACCAGGCGGACCAATCAACGGTGCAGGGCATCCCAGATCTACAACCAATTCTCCATTGAAGGGAAGAGTCTGATTGACTTTTTCGACATTTAAAGTCGCGGCCTGATTACTACAACCAGTAGGCATACCCTGAGTTGCCTTGACTTGATCCAGTTGGTTCTCATTAACCATCGCTCCTTCTAGCAGAGATTGAGAACCACTAGAGCAAATATCATTGTTCTGGTTAGGATTTGTATAAACTTCATCCTCCTTCCACTTAGTTCCTGAACTAGGAATCCTTCCCCCCAAACTGTATCTAACGAAGGAAACATTATCTGGGCAAGAGCAAACTACCTCAGCTTGTTCCACTCTCCTAGGGGAATCTGCCAACTCTGTGAATTTAGGGGTGCTCGAAACTTCAGCATCAAGTTCTTCCCCTTTGTCACTTTCTTGAACTTCCTCTGAAATGCCAATGGAAGAAAAGTCACACTCATCAGACATTATTTCCTCATCATCTTCCACTAGAGGCTCTTTAAGAATAGACCCTTGAAGTTCCTCTACGAGAACAAGAGGGAATAACTGATTATTGACTTCAACGATTAACTCTTGATTAATGAACGATGCCACATTAGTTTTGATCTGGATCCTAGCTACATCAAGTCTATCCATTCTTCTAGTGCTGTCATCACAGAGGATAAAGGTTCCCAGGCACGAAACTATATCCCGGAAGTTCTGGTCTTTCCAAGCAACACCAGGCAGTCCATAACACCTAATCCAAACTAATCTATCTCTATCAACCTCCAACGGGGTCCAATCCCTGATTTCACTGAACCATAGATCCAACCACTCGCTAGAATCTCTGACAAACTCGTCTATATCATCCCCTGACACATCTTCCAAAATACACAGAGATGCACCCAGAGGAATGACCTTAATATTGAAGATCCCCTCTTCTTGTAAACTCAGCTGAAGATTGGTCACGTCAATTCCTTCGAAAACTACACCTATTTTGGTTTTTTGGAATCTTTCCAAAGTCGAGTTATCAGTAGACAACTGAATAGGGTTTTTTTTAAGACTTTGCACAGGTTGAACCCTTTCAGATACCCCTTCTCCCACAGTCTGCGCGAAAGATCTTCCAGCAACGAAAAAACTGCCCTTTGGGCCCTTGTTGTTAGTTGAGTGATTCGCTCTAACGGCCTTAGTAGATGCCCAAAACTTCTCCTTGTTATCCTTATGAAATCTGGGCAAGTTTGCGTGTATTTTCCTACCTTGAATGAAAATACTATCCAGCTTCACTGCAAATAACCTGTTGTCATGAACTTTTCTAAATTTTGCAAAACCAAATCTGCGCCCCCATTTATCTCTCTTAGCCGGTAGATAAACTTCTGAAATGACTCCATAAACCTGGAATACCTCGAACAGATCTTTAGCATTGACATTCTCAGGGAACTCTGAGATGAAGAACGTTGTTGTTTCCTCATTAGCATTCGCCCCCTTACCTTTATTCTCTTTCCAAATCGACATTCTAGTTAAGTTCTCCCCTTTCTTCTTGGACCTAACTTGATTCCACGCCATACCCGCTCACTCTAAAAATCCTAAGCGACTTTGAGCTACCCCAAATCAACCCCAATCTAGCCTCAACTACACCAAAACGATGACTCCGAGGAACCCAGTATCAATCATCTCCTTACCAAGGCCCCTGAACCCTAAAGCCAGGAGTTTAAGCCGAAGATAAGGGGAAGTTCAACCAGTATCCTCTTTGTGCATAGTTTGATGTTACAGTTGGACTATACGATTGAGACAGAAAGGGAAAAGCTAGAAAAAAATAGTACTTTAATGGACTTGGAGCATGGCGATTAGATTAGAATTCCGGCGACCTGACGGAGAGGAAATAGTTCTGGCGACCGTTAGAATAGAACAGTAATACCAACTATTGATTCCAATAACTTGATACGTTAGTGTAAAGTATAGTGTTAATTTGCATAATGTACTATATGTGCCTAAAATCACCAAAAACTTGTTAAGTGTATCCAAGTTAACTGCTGACAATAATGCTCTTGTTGAATTTGATGAAAATTATTGCTATATGAAGGACAAAGTGACAGGGAAGGCACTTCTAAAAGGGAGGCTTAAGGATGGCCTATATCAACTCTCAACCAATAAAGAACCTTCAAACAATAAAGATCCTTGTGCCTACATGTCCCTAAAAAAAATTGGCATAGGAAACTTGGACATCCCAACAATAAAGTACTGGAAAAGGTACTGAAAGATTGTAATGTAAAGACATTGATAGTTCCTGGATTGGCTGGAATTTTGGTAAAACAGAGTTTATTCAATGTTGATGTCAAGGTGTTGATGTTGTAACATTGAAGTCTTAACACTGGGCTGTGTTAAGTTGTTAAATGCTGAAGATGGATGTCTGATGTCACACAGGTGATGTTGTAACATCAGACCTGCAGAATTAATAACAGCATGATATGTTATTAGGGCACGCGTATTAGCTGGAATTGTGGAGAGTGGTTAACTCATTGGATGAGAATATCTTGGGATAGATATTTTCTGTTACATGGGAGATTTGATTGCAGATCTGTTGGAAAATTAAAAGGTTGAAGATTTAAAAAGATTTTGGGGATAAAATCTGTTTTGAAGATTCAGTTTTAATTAACAAATCTGATCAAATATTGTGACAAGTCCAAGCCCAATTCAGGAGCTATATAAAGCGCACAAGACCAAAGGAAAAAGTACATAAAACATTCAGAAGATCAAGAGCAGAAGGCTTAGTGTCTAGAGTTTGTTTAAAGTGCTTGTATTTACACTATTCTAGGGTTTGAATAGGTGTTGAGTTTCTGTCCTCTCTAAAGCTGTGAAGCAAAGAGAGTTGTTTGAATTGATCGAAGTTGTGAAGTAAGATCAAGGGTACTCAAAGTGGGCTCTTTGAGTGTTTGTAAGGGATTGAGTGGTGTTCTCATACCTAAGTGGTTTCTTAGGTAGGAAGTCATTAGTAGAGTATAAGTTTAGGAGATTGTCAATGGGTCGTTGAGTCTGTAAATTATATCTACAAGTAGTGAATTCCATCCCTGGCCTGGTAGCCCCCAGAGTAGGTTGGTTGTAACCGAACTGGGTCAATAATTCTTGGTGTTATTTTACTGTTTTGTTGTCCATTGTGCAGAGTGTGTTGTTGTGACATCACACCTTAACATCACACGTCTGATACCAGAATTTCAATTGGTATCAGAGCAGGCATCCTGTCTGTCTCTGGGTGAGATCTAGGGAAGTTACTTTCTGGTGAAAAGATGGACAAAGAAGTTGGAGGATTCGTAAACAGACCCCCTATTTTGGATGGATCCAATTATGACTATTGGAAGCCAAGGATGACCACCTTCTTAAAATCCTTGGACAGTAGGGCTTGGAAGGCTGTTATTAAAGAATGGAAAGCTCCTGTCATGTGTGAGAAGGATGATGCTGGCAAAGATAAAGAAGGCACCTCTAAGCCAAAGCCTGAAGAAGAGTGGACCAAGGAGGAAGATGAGCTTGCCCTTGGAAATTCCAAAGCTCTGAATGCCATCTTCAATGGAGTGGATAAGAACATCTTCAGGTTAATCAATACCTGTGAAGTTGCTAAAGAAGCATGGGATATCTTGCAGGCTACTTATGAAGGAACATCTAGAGTCAAGATGTCAAGACTTCAGATTTTAACATCAAAATTTGAAAGCCTGAAGATGAAGGAAGATGAGACTATTCATGATTTCCACATGAGTGTTCTTGAGCTGGCCAATGCATCTAGTGCTCTTGGAGAGAAGATGTCAGATGAAAAGCTTGTGAGGAAGATTCTTAGGTCCCTACCTAAGAAGTATAAGATGAAGGTTACTGCCATTGAAGAATCACAAGACATCAGTAAGATGAGAATAGATGAGCTCATTAGATCTCTTCAAACCTTTGAGCTTGGGTTGAATGAAGAAGAACCAGAAAAGAAGCCAAAGAGTATAGCCCTGGTGTCAAATAATGAAGAAGATAAAGGAAAGAGTTCTGAATCCCAGGAGGATTTAATCCAGGCCATAGTGATGTTGGGAAGACAATTCACCAAAGTATTCAAGAGAATGAATAATAACTCCAGGCCTAATGTCAAGAACATGACTTCTGACACCAGCAAGAAGGATGAAGAGAAAACTGCCCAAGATAAAGGAGTGCAGTGCTTTGAGTGTGAAGGGTATGGACATGTCAAGAAAGAATGTCCCACCTTCTTGAAAAAGCAAAAGAAGGGCATGACAGTTTCCTGGTCTGACTCTGATAGTGAAAGTGAAGGCGAGTCAGCAAAGCATGTGAGAGATTTAACAGGAGCTGTGGTTTCTGATGATGATTCGAGTGATGGAGAAGTAACTTATGAGGAGTTGGCATCTACCTATCAAGAGCTGTGTATAAAGAGTGCTGAAATTTGTCAAGAAAACAAGTGCCACAAGCAACAGATTGCTCAGCTAGAGAATGAAAAGTCAGATCTGGAAAATGAAGTGGTGCTAGTCAGAGCTCACCTTGATCAAATGACCAAGTCTGTTAGGATGCTGAGCTGTGGTACAGACACACTTGACAAGATACTTCAGTCAGAAAAAGCTACTGGAGACAAAGCTGGGATAGGTTATGTGGCTGAGGACAAAGGAAATTCAGAAGGAAGCACTTCAGGTTCTAAGAAGGAAGTGTCACAACTGTCATCTCAACATCAGCCAAAGAAGCAGGATCCTACCCCTAAGAAAGCTGATGTTTCCCAACCTAACAAGATTGAGAAGAAGACTGGTCCTTATCAGAAGAGAAAGCAGCCACAGGGAGCTAGTCAGTATATGCCCCCACAATACCATGAGAGCATGCAAGCTGCTTAGATCAAACAGCACATGTCTCGTCAGATGTCTCAACATCAGGACAACTTGTATGGTTATGGGTATGGATACACCAATGATGTTCCTTATATATATGGAAGAAGAAAGCCACACCATCATGGGAGACAATCCAGGAAAAAGCATTCTCAGCCGTCTTATGGGAGAAGATATCAACAGAATAGATGGCAGGGCTGTTATGGTAGGAGGAGACCACATCATGGATGGCAGCATAGGCAATCTCATCATGGTAGAAGATTCAGAGATGAAAGGGTGAGATGTTATTATTGTGGAAGATTTGGACATATGCAGTACTCTTGCTACAAGCTGCATGGATACCCTCAGCCTCAAAACAGATGGAGAGAGCATAGACCCAAAATTGTTAAACAATGGGTACCTAAGGAGAAGGTGAAGTGCTTATTGGCTCTCATGGGTGATAAAGAAGGAACATGGTATTTTGACAGTGGGTGTTCCAAGCACATGTCTGGATGTAGATCCATGTTTGATGATCTTAGACCTTGTCCCTCTCATGAAGTCATATTTGGCAATGGAGGAAAAGGTGTTATTGCAGGAGTTGGGAAAGTGCAAGGTGATGGTAGACCTGAACTTGACAATGTTATGTTTGTCAAGGGCTTAAGTGCAAATTTGACCAGCATAAGCCAGTTGTGTGATGAAAGTTACAGGGTAAACTACACTAAGGATGGGTGTGTGGTTTCTGATGAACATAATCAGGTTATTATGAAGGGTACCAGACCCAAAGACAACTGCTATCAGTGGACTTCTCTTGAAGGGAATTCAACTAATGATGTTGATGTCATAACATCAGACTATGACATCAGGATGCTGAAAGGACACTCAAAGTTAACAAGTTCTGATGTGAGTGTTTTAAAAGGAAATTTTTTATGGAGGGAAAAAGTCATTGACACTCTAAATCAAGCTCCTAGCCTCAGAACCCCCTTTCCCGGTACTACAACATCACGCGTCTTCAAAGCTCTGCTCTCGCTACGAATCAACTCCTTCGACTTCAAGAATAAACTCTCACTAAAAAGAGTCATGGCGTCTCCATCCAAGAAATCTGAGTGTCAGAGTTCCACAAAAGAAAGAGTTAGGGTTTCCCCTGACGAAGGTTCAGCATTCAATCCCATGGACGTTGAGCCCCTCTCAACCATTCTTCCTGAATCAGGTAAATCTAGACCTTCCAAACTTGTTCCAAAAAGGGCTGGGACTATTTTTAGAGATAATGAAACGAAAAAGCTCGTTACGAGTGTGCTATTTAGTAATAAAACAACACCTAGGTTATCCACTTCTCAAACTGTTGAGGAAAGGGTAGACGTGGATAAAAGCTTAGGTATATCTAGACCACTGAGACAAATGCCTGCGGAACATTCTGAAAGGGAAAAAAGCGATATGTAAAGTGCAACTACAAATCTTCATAGACTTGCTATGTTTGTTGTTGAAGATTCTGAAGTAAGAATAGAAGAAGATGATGTACAGGAGGAAGCTAATGTTAAGGAAGATGTCGGAACTTCACCTACTGGGGAAGAAAAGGATGAGGATGTGATCAATGTAGTTAACTTATCCGATGATGAAATCATTGGAAAAGCTGTCCCAAGTATTGCTAAGAGACTGAAGACAAGGAAAGGAAAGACCGTTGATCCCTCTCCAAAGAAGACTGAAGGCAAGAAGAACATTGCTGTTGGTCCAACCAAGTCATGGAGCAAAGTGGCTGTGAAATCCAAAAAGAGGAAAATAAGGGAAGACTCTAATTCTGACCGTGAAGGTGAGGATGATGTTCATAACATCACACCTATTAGAAGGACAATTTTGAAGAGAATCTCTGACAAAGTTCCTGAAGTTCCAGTCGACAACATTTCCTTTCACTATGTCAGCAGTGCATCATTATGGAAATATGTTTGTCAGAGAAGACTGGCCCTAGAGAGGGAGCTTGGGAAAGAAGCTTTGGAAATGAAGGATATCATGGAGCTGATTAAGGAGACTGGATTGGTAAAGACTGTGACCAAGTTTCCTAAGTGCTATGAAAGTCTTGTTAAAGAATTTGTTGTCAACATTTCTGGAAATATTACTGATAAAAAGAGCACTGATTTCATGAAAGTTTATGTGAGAGGAAAGTGCATTAATTTCTCTCCTAGTACTATCAATAAGTATCTAGGAAGAGATGATGAAGAGTGTAGTGAACTTGAGATGACTGATAATGATATATGTAAAGAGATTACAGCTGGTCAGATAAGGGTTTGGCCATTGAAAAAGAAGTTGCCAGCCAGTAAACTTAGCATCAAGTATGCAATTCTTCACAGAATTGGTGCTGCCAACTGGGTGCCAACAAACCACAAGACAACAATCGCTGTTGGATTGGGCAGGTTTATATGTGCTATTGGGAAGAAGATTAAGTTTGACTATGGCAGCTACATCTTTGAGCAAGTGGTGAAACATGCTGGAACAAACGCTATCAAGTTACCCATAGCATTCCCATCTCTTATGTGTGGTATCATCTTGGAGCAACATCCTGAGACTTTAACAAGCTCAGACATAGCGTGCCAGAGGAAGACAGCCTTGTCCCTACACCCTAAACTATTTTCAGGATATCATGTTCCAGACATTGTTCTAACATCAACTGCTGAAGTCAAGAAGAAGACTACAAAGGCTGAACTGATCGAAGAATTGAAGACCATGTGCAAAGACCTTGATGAAGTAATCAGTACCAGTTTGGTTAGAAAAGAGAGACTTGAAAAGCTGATCCAGTAGTTAGAACTGAACAGTGGTGATGATGATGTTGATGACTCTGAAGTTGATGCCAGAGGGGATAACTCTGAGGAGGAGGAAGAGAATCATGAAGGACAAGATAGTGCTGATGAAGTAAGCTCAGAAGAAGACTAGCTTATTTTCTCTTGCCTTCAATAGTTTTAGTAGTTTTAGTTTTTTTTGCTATCTTGGTTTTGTAACTTGAATATTGTGCTGGTTTATGCACTGTTTATGTTTTTAGTTTCCTTCTATGATTTGTTTTGCCTGTTTACTAACTGAGAGGCTAACAATGAGAGCTAGGGTATACTGACTATAGTTAATAGGGCTTCTTATAGAAGCTTGCCTAATTGTGGCTAAAAAGGGGGAGAAAATAGCCAAAATAGTCAAGAGTTTTATTGCCATATGCTGCTGATGTGATGCAGAGATTAAGGGGGAGATAGATGCTGCTAAAAGGTGTTTAGTTGAAAAGTGGTGATGCAGTTATTGAGGGGGAGTATTGAAGATATCATGACTTGTGAAGAGTGCAGCCAAGCCGACATCTAGGGGGAGTAAATTGCTGCACATAATGAGCTACAGAACAGCTGTGATGCTGGTTCATGTTTTAGAGAGGGAGCACTAATTGGCTGCTGTCAATAATGAAGATGGTGCTGCAGCAGATCAAGTGATGAAGACTATGCAAAGTGTCAATCTACTGCTAATAAGTTTCAAATTTCTGAAGATTATTCCGCTGCTGAAATCTCTGAAGGTGCAGAGTGCAGAAGTTGTTTGCAGAGTGCAGAGAGTGTTTTAGCCAAAATTAGCCAAAGGGGGAGATTGATAGTTCCTGGATTGGCTGGAATTTTGGTAAAACAAAGTTTATTCAATGTTGATGTCAAGGTGCTGATGTTGTAACATTGAAGTCTTAACACTGGGCTGTGTTAAGTTGTTAAATGCTGAAGATGGATGTCTGATGTCACACAGGTGATGTTGTAACATCAGACCTACAGAATTAATAACAGCAGGATATGTTATTAGGGCACGCGTATTAGCTGGAATTGTGGAGAGTGGTTTACTCATTGGATGAGAATATCTTGGGATAGATATTTTCTGTTACATGGGAGATTTGATTGCAGATCTGTTGGAGAATTAAAAGGTTGAAGATTTAAAAAGATTTTGGGGATAAAATCTGTTTTGAAGATTCAGTTTTAATTAACAAATCTGATCAAATATTGTGACAAGTCCAAGCCCAATTCAGGAACTATATAAAGCGCACAAGACCAAAGGAAAAAGTACAGAAAACATTCAGAAGATCAAGAGCAGAAGGCTTAGTGTCTAGAGTTTGTTTAAAGTGCTTGTATTTACACTATTCTATGGTTTGAATAGGTGTTGAGTTTCTATCCTCTCTAAAGCTGTGAAGCAAAGAGAGTTGTTTGAATTGATCGAAGCTGTGAAGTAAGATCAAGGGTACTCAAAGTGGGCTCTTTGAGTGTTTGTAAGGGATTGAGTGGTGTTCTCATACCTAAGTGGTTTCTTAGGTAGGAAGTCATTAGTAGAGTATAAGTTTAGGAGATTGTCAACGGGTCGTTGAGTCTGTAAATTATATCTACAAGTAGTGAATTCCATCCCTGGCTTGGTAGCCCCCAGAGTAGGTTGGTTGTAACCGAACTGGGTCAACAATTCTTGGTGTTATTTTACTGTTTTGTTGTCCATTGTGCAGAGTGTGTTGTTGTGACATCACACCTTAACATCACACGTCTGATACCAGAATTTCAGACATCACTAGTGACCAATTTACATTTTGTGAAGCATGTTAGTTTGGCAAACTGCACCTGTTACCTTTTAAATCTTCTTCCTCTCAAGCTAAAGAAACTTTAGATTTGATTCATACCGACAATGGGGCCCTGCACCAACATTGTCTAAATCAAATTTTAAATATTATGTGCATTTTATTGATGATTTCAACATATTTACTTGGATTTTTCCCTTAAAACAAAAATCAGAAACTGTGCATGTTTTTAACCAGTTCAAAAATTTAGTGGAAAAACAATTTAACAAGGAAATAAAAGTGATTAACTGTGATGGTGGAGGTGAATATAAACCAGTACAAAAACTTTCCATAGACTCTGGTATCCCATTTAGAATGTCATGTCCATACACCTCCCAACAAAATGGAAGGGCAGAAAGAAAACATAGACATGTAACTGAACTGGGATTAACATTGTTAGCACAGGCCAAAATGCCAATGTCATACTGGTGGGAAGCTTTCTCTACTGCTGTTTACCTCATAAATAGACTGTTGTCATCTATAAATCCAAATAAAAGTCCTTACTCACTATTGTTCAATAAAGAACCTGACTACACGACCCTGAAACCGTTTGGCTGTGTTTGTTACCCTTGCCTCAAACCTTACAATCAACACAAGCTTCAATTTCACACAACTAAGTGTGTATTTTTGGGTTATAGCAATGCTCACAAAGGCTATAAGTGTGTTAACTCTCATGGAAGAGTGTTTGTTTCAAGACATGTAGTGTTCAATGAGAATCACTTTCCGTTCCAAGAAGGTTTTCTTGACACAAGAAATCCTATAAAAAATGTTACTAATGATATTTCTATAGGATTTCCTTCTTATCCTGCAGGTGTCGCTACATACAACACAAATGAGGCAACCGACAACGTTGTTGATCAACAAGAGCCAGAAGCAAATGACAACAACACCATAGAAGATGAACCAGTCGTGGGTGAAACTTCTGAACCTACAAATAACAACAATCTCAGAGACAGTAGTAGTGAAGCGGAAAACCCAACAGAAGCGATTGGAAGAGAATCGGTGGAGGAAATCACTCAGACATTCTTAGAAAACAATTCACCACCGCAGCAGAACATCATCAACACACACTGGATGAGAACAAGAGGCAAGGCAGGAATATACAAGCCCAAACTACCTTACATAGGGCTAACTGAAGCATCTAAAGAAGATAAGGAACCAGAGAATGTAAGAGAAGCACTAGTCAGACCAGAATGGCTAACAGCAATGGACAAAGAGTACAAGGCACTGATGGACAATAGAACCTGGACTTTGGTACCATTTCAGGGACAAGAAAATATCCTTAACTCAAAGTGGATCTACAAAACAAAATACAAGGCAGATGGCACAATTGAGAGGAGGAAAGCAAGACTTGTTACTAGAGGTTTTCAACAAACAGCAGGATTGGACTATGACGAAAGATTCAGTCCAATTGTAAAATCTAGTACTGTAAGAATCATTTTGTCAATTGCTGTACATTTTAATTGGGAAGTCAGACAATTAGACATAAACAATGCGTTCTTGAATGGAAATCTCAAAGAAACTATTTTCATGCATCAACCAGAAGGGTACATAGATCAAACCAAACCACGTCACATATGTAGATTAAACAAGGCAATCTATGGTTTGAAGCAAGCCCCGAGGGCCTGGTATGATAGCCTGAGATACACACTATTAAGGTGGGGATTCCAAAACACCAAGAATGACTCGTCCTTATTTGTCCTAAAAGAGGCTGATCACACTACATTCCTTCTCATCTATGTTGATGATATAATAATAACCGGCAGCAACAATAAGTTCCTAGAAGCTTTCATCAGTCAACTTAATCTTCCCTTTTCTCTCAAAGACCTTGGAAATCTACACTACTTTTTGGGAATAAAAGTCTATAGAGACAACAGTGGGATGTACTTGAAACAGACAAAGTACATAGGAGATTTACTCAAGAAATTCAACATGGAAAATGCATCATCATGTCCTACGCCAATGGTAACTGGGAGGCAATTCACAACAGAAGGAGAACCAATGTCCAATCCTACACACTATAGACAGGCTATAGGCGCTCTACAATACTTAACCAACACTAGGCCTGATATAGCCTTTGCAGTCAACAAGCTCAGCCAATACATGAGTTCTCCAACAATAGATCATTGGCAAGGTATAAAGAGAATATTGAGGTATCTCCATGGTACAAGAAACCTAGGCTTGCACATTAAACCTTCAACGGATCTTGACATAGCTGGGTTCTCAGATGCAGATTGGGCCACAAGCATAGATGACAGAAAATCCATGGCGGGACAATGTGTGTTTCTCGGGTGAAACTTTGGTGTCGTGGGCCTCAAGAAAGCAAAAAGTGGTGTTCCGGTCAAGTACAGAATCAGAATATAGAGCCTTAGCTGATCTAGCAGCTGAAGTAGCATGGCTGAAATCATTACTAGGGGAACTCAAAATGCCAATACTTCGAAAACCTGTTTTGTGGTGTGATAACTTGAGTGCTAAGGCACTAGCCTCCAATCCGGTTATGCATGTTAGGTCTAAACACATTGAGATAGATATTCACTACATACGTGATCAAGTTATTCACAATGAAGTCACAGTTGCCTATGTCCCTACTGCAGACCAAATTGCAGACTGTCTAACCAAGGCTCTAACTCACACTAGATTCAACATCATGAGAAGCAAACTTGGTGTCACAGAGTCACCACCAGTTTGAGAGGGGGAGTCAAAGCAATTAAGGAATTACAACTCATGATGACACAATTGTCATTATGACACAATTGTCATTATCTGCATCATTATGGACAGAAAGGCAACAACATTATTTCCTTCCTTTTACAGCTATGTACAATTACTGTCATTACTATTGTAATTATAGATAGCCCAATTATAGGATAATGACCATACACTATTATGTATATTTAAGCACTGTTGATACAATGAAAGGGGATCAGATCATTCCCAATTTTCTAACTTTAGCTACGAATTAGCTACAAATTTTAAATTTATGAATATAAAAAATAAAAAATAGAAGAAATTGTCATGTGGCATCTACGTCAGGTTTTTGTCACGCTGGCATTGCTGCGTGTATACTCAGTCATAAAAAAAGTTCCACATGGCATGCCACATAAGCAGCCGTTAGTGGCATTTGATATTAGAGACCAATTGTTGAGACGAAAAATTTTAAAGGGATAATTTCTTGAAGAAAAATTTTGGAGGGACTAAAAACAAAATCTACAATATTTAGAGGGACCAAAAACTTCATTAACCTTTAACTTAATTATTGTTAATTATTTTGTTCAATAATAATATATGTTTTTTTAATAAAGATAATTTATTTTTAAAAAACATAAAATCTAACTCATTAAGATATTAATAAAATTGATAGTTGGACATATTTAATCTATCTTTTAAAAATATTTTCAAAATTATAAAGAGGAAATGAATTTCACTAACTATCATAATCAATAAAAAAAACGTATTGCCTATTCTATCTAAACACTTTCTTTGTTAAAAATGTGAATATCTTGAATTTAAAGGAGATATAATATGTAAAGTGTTCTTCCATTTAATTAAAATATGTTAAAGCACAATAGTTAAATGGAGATTTTTTTAATGCATCCTATATATTTTAGCCACCACATAAAAATTTAAAAATATTTTAGTTTCTTGAGATATATTATTTGACGCACTCCAATACACACATTTTATTTGTTTTTAAATCACAATTTAAATTTTATGAAAAAAATTATTCCAAAAATAAATATTTAAAAAATTTTCAAAAATATATTTTCAAAATTAAATAAAAAAACAGGAAAAATGCACCTGAAATACAAGAAATATTCATCCTCATCAAAGTACCTGAATTATCAGCCCCGGCTTCAACTGTATACATATTTAATCTGTTGATCTTAGTTCCCTCAACAATACTTTTCATTTGTGCATACTTTGTCCGATGTACTTTCTTTGTTATTGATAATTTTTATAAGGGAAATATTGTACACATATTTAATTCCAATGCGGCAAACAAGTGGAACGTTAATTAAATGAAGGAAATTCTCAAGCGGGCATTTTTATTATTGTTGCATATAATCTTATTTGAAATTGGCATTCTGATTATGTTGCCTCAGAAGTTTCACATTATTTGTGATTCAGATGAAAGTTTAAGTTTCTGTTAATCTTGAAGTTTATTTATTTTCCTTAGTCCTTATTAGTAACAGAAGACATTGTCAGATTATTAGTATACTTTCTTCATTTTATATTATAAGCAATTTTTATATTTTTAGATTTATTAAATAATTAATATATTTGATCTACATGTAAATCAGATACATCAATTATTTAATGAATCTAAATAGGAAAAATTTGTTTATAATATTGGATGAAGGAAGTATTTGCTGACGAGTTTGTTAACCGAAAACATTTTCTATTTTCTTTAGATTTTGAAAATATATTTTTGAAAAATTTTCAGAAATGCAATTCCATAATAAATTTATTTATAAAATTGAGGTGTTATTCAAAAGCGAATGAAAATTGTGTATTGGGGGGAGGAGGGGTCCAGAGATGCACTCCGAAAACTGAGTTTTTTTTTTGTCATGCTTAAGAAACATATAGAGTGCATTAAGAAATCCTCTATTTAAATTAGAAAATGTGTGAATAATTTAGTCAGTTTCAAGTCAAAATTTTCTCTAATTCTAACTATTAGCATATTCGATAGCAAACATAATTACATGGAATTCAATTTAAAAGGATGTGCAAAACTCCAATCTTAGTTGAGAAAACTCCCAAGAATGTTCATAAATTATCCTTAAATATGCCACCGAAGTTGATATTCCAATATTTTCGATTGAAACTCCATCCTTGTTACACTTAATCCAATTATGTCTAGAAAAACATCAATTACCTTGTATGATTGTAGGTGTATGAGGAGGTCGATATTTGATGTCAAAGTATTTAATAATTGTATATTCATGAATTGAAGAATACATGTGTCCCTTGGAAGAATTAGATGTCATATAGACCAATATTTTAACATGAAAAATGTCTCTATCAAAGTCAGTCTCATTATTTGAAACCCCCTACCATTTATTGTGTACCAAATTTTCCAAAAAAATATTATGATGAGAGTCATGATGAGATTTTAAATTTGAGAGCTCCAACTTTTACCAACAAGTTTGAATAAATTTTTGTAACCAGTTATATCAAAGTCCATGCCAAGCAATCACTCTATCTAATGCTAGAAAAGTAAATTGTATCAGCATCTAAGAAATAACTGGTTTGTAGTTTCCACATCCTGGTTGCAGAGAGAGCACCTCAAAACCATATGCATTCCCCTTCGAATTAGGTTGTCTTTTGTTGCAATAACATTATGCATTAGTTTTCAAGTCATTAATGACTAAGTAGGTGGTATGTAGTGTGGATCTATTTACTTGTAGGTATTGTCAAGGTGATCTAAAGTGATGAAGTTTGTTGATAACAAAGTTGCAATCAATTGTTTGGTTTTGAAGATGACAGCACAATATACCCAATGATATCAAATGAATTCCTTATCTCTTGAAGAAGCTCAAGTAGTCAAAGATTCTCAAGTTGTTTTATTATTTATCCTCTTGAATAAAAGTATCCTCCTAAAGTGCTCTTAAAGATCAAGTTATTAAAGTCAACACTTGATATCCAACGATGTTCAAGTGAAGACTTATGTTTCAAGGATTCTCTGGTGGTTTGTCCTCTTAACTCTTTAATAATGGTAATCAATTTAAAGACATTTCAAGCCTCGTCTAGATATAAGATTCAAGGTTCTTGTGTTATGCTAAAGTCAAAGATAATGATGCCAAGACTTGAAGCTTCAGAGCTAGGAATTAGATGAAGTGTGAAAGCTCGTTTGGCGTGTCCATCTGACTGGCCAATGTCTTGTAAAGGCACAAGGGCATTTCTAAAAAATACTATAACAAAATCATACACACTAAAAGCCTTTGAGAAGCCTCTCACTATTTGACAAAGCCACCTAAAAATGTTTTTAAGGCTTATTCAATAAATCATGGATTTTTCTGATCAATTGGAAGAATTTTCTCAACTTAATAGTTGATTTAGCCCTAGAGATATAATAGATTATTTTCATGTTGTAATGCCTACAATTGATTTGAACAACCTCTTAATGATTGGTAATGACTAAATATCAAAAAAATTCTATTTGTGGTTTAAAAAATCGATTATTTATGTGTGATAATCAATTGCCTTAATTGATTATGGCACATATTTTGTCCATAAAAGTGTTTCCTAATTTAAACCACATTCTGTCCTATAAAAAGGAGACCACCTCTATCATTTCAATACACTCAGAAAATGATGTTTGATCTTACTTTCTCACATTTTTATCCAAATCTCTTATTTTCTCCTTTATATTTTGTCATTAGTGCTTTGAGAGTGTTCTTCTGGTTAGTGAGGACCATTGTTTTGGATGAGGGCGTAATTGTAATTTACCAAGAGTGTATTATCTCTTGAGTAAAATGTTAGTGTATAAGAAGTTGTTTGGTTGCGAGCTAAACTAGTAAAAGTTATTATTTGGTTTGAGGTGTTAGAACAAGATTTGTTCAAGACCTGTATCCTATAGGTTTTGATGATAACAAAGTATTAAAAGAACGATGGTGTTATCTAATGCGTGTTCTAAATATGCATGTTTCAAAGCTTAAAGAGAATATATTCAGAATCTGTTAAGAGAACGCATTTGAGAGAAGCTGAGTTCTTGGCTTCTGATGGTTCAGAACTGAATGACGTTCTTTAGTGAAGTCTGTTGATGTATGATTGCGTAGACTCTAAAGTTGAATGTATCAGCATCAGAAGAGCAATATGTTATTGTCATACTCATTGAATGTATCAGCTTCTGATGATCATTCAGAACCATAGACAAAGCTAAGTGATCCGTAGTGCACAAAGCAAGCTACATTGTCAAATCACTTTGTTAGCTAGATTATGTGTTCACATGGCTCAAGGAGAGTTGACATGATTTATGGATATCCACTCTCAACTGATCTATAGTACAACTCACAAGGAAGACGCTACATTTAAACAAGTTACACAATGGATAAAAATATTTTTGTGTATCTATCTTCAACGTCTCTTAGTATTATGGAGTGACAAAGACACTTGTGCAAGTTATCTCTTCCAACGACCACTCTTTTGTATTTGCTATTTAAGTAGCTGAAGTTTCAATCTGAAGAATCAACAAGGAATAAAGAAAAAGGGATGAGCAAAAAAAGAAGCGTTTTCACGCTTACATCAATATGGAAGAATAACAAGATCAACAATAAACAACAACATCGAGTATGCATAGTTTCTGTCGTCTGTTGTAAATTGCACACAGCCTTAAGATTTCTTAAAAAATGTATATTTTAAAAATCTTAATTGTTATGATCTTTGTTAAGGATATTGCCATGTACCTCTAATTTTATATTAGGTACTCATTGTTATCTATTCTGCTAAACAAATTGTTTAGTGGTTTAGAAAGAAAGTCTCTTGCTATGTGCTTGAGCATCAAAGTCTCTTACTGTGAGCTTGAGCCAAGTAAGTCTCTTGCTATGTGCTTGAGCATTGGAGCCTTGATCAAATTTTTGATTAAGCAGGAAAGTCTTAAACTCTTGAGTTTAAGCATCAAGTCTTTGATCCCAGGGATCTTAGCAGGAAGTCTTGAATCTGTGGGATTTAAGCAAGGAAGTCTTGGATTGTGAGTCTAAGCAGGAAGTCTTGTACTCGAGGGTATAAGCAGGAAGTCTTGAATCCGTGGGGTTTAAGTTGGAAGTCTCGATCAGGTGCTGATTGAACAAGGAAGTCTTGGACTGTAGGTCTAAGCAAGGAAGTCTTAAATCCAAGGGGTTTAAGCAATGAAGTATTGGATTCGTGGAATCTAAGCAAGAAACTCTTAGGCTGTAGGTCTGAGCAAAGGAAAATATTATGCTCGAAGGCATAAGCAATTGTAATCAATTTTGATTATAGTGGAAAATCTCTTGTGTTGCAAGTGGACTGGACTACTCTCGGTTTGGGAGGAACCAGGATAAATTATGTGTGTTCATTTTTCATTTACTTGCTTTTGTTTTTTATTCCGCTGCATTCATATTATCAGAATCTGAACTATTGTTTAGAATTTGAACTCTGATCAGAAGCAACGCAAATTAGAGAACACAATTCAACCCCCCCTGTGTAATTTTCTCGCCTTCAGTTGGTATCAGAGCATGGTATATGCGTAACACTTAACAATGTGCAGATAAAGATCCAAATAGAAAAATATGTCTGCTGAAGAGTTTTTTTCAAGAAGGAATCAAGTACCATATGAAAAAAATAGTACTCTGCTAATCCTCCCATCTTTAGTGGTAACTCCGCTGAAATTGAATAGTGGAAAATCAAAACATAGTCATATATCATTGGTCTTTATGAAGAGATATGGAATATCCTTGAAGAGGGTATTGCTATATAAGTTGATGGTGTTAGGATGATCAAAGATAGAAAATCTCTCACACCAGTTCAGAATAAGCTATAACAGAAATCATCATAGAGGTAGAGGCATTTTGGTAGATGCTCTACCTTATTCTAAGTATATCAAAATCCTTGATAAGTCTATTGCTAAGACTATATTTGAATCCTTGTGCTCAACATATGAAGGGAATCAACAAGTTAAAGAAGTTAAAGCCAATCATCTGGTACATCAATATGAGATGTTCAGAATGAAGAACAATGAAGATATTGGAACCATGTTCTCCAGGTTTCAAGTTCTTGTATCTAGTCTTCAAGTGCTTAACAATAGTTACACTTCATCTAATCATGCCAAGAAAGTTCTGAGAAGTCTACCTGTTAGATTCAGACCAAAAGTCACAGCTATTCAAGAAGCAAAAAATTTGAATATTCTGAGTCTTGGAAGTTTGATTAGAAATCTTAAAAGTCATGAAATGTAATTGGATAAAGATGAGCTTTCAAAGAAATCAAATTCCCTCAAGCGTGTTAAATAAAATTCCTATCGAATGTCTGATGATGAGGAAATAACCCTCCTTATCAAAAGATTCTATCAGCTGGCTAAAAGGAATGAGAAATTTGTTGATGGAAAGAGTAACTTTAGAAGCTTCAGAAATAATCATATTTCAACTGATTATCCCAATCTCCGGAGCAAGGAGAAAAACTACCAGACAAAAAACCCAAAAAGAGAATGCCAGAGAGCTTCAATGCATATCTTGATGAAGCTGACAAAATTAAGGATTCAGAATGAGATGAAAAGAGTAATCTGGCACTGCTGGCCATTACATCTTCTGAAGAAGCATATGAATCTTGGAGTGAATCAAATATTGAAGAGAAAAAGGAAATTCCTAATCTATCTTGCTTCAATAATTTTTTATGTGCTCATGATCTCTCAAGTTGTCTTAAGAAACAAGTTGGAATCGTGAAGTTAGAGATTGACCATCTAAAAGAAGATCTAAAAAACTCTTGAGAGAAATATTATATGTGCTCTCTTTTGAAAAATATTGTTTATCACTTTGATAAACAAGAGTCTGACTTACAAGATCAAATATTAAGTGACTCCATGGCTCTTAAGGATGATGAAGGCTATCATAGAATTTGTTTTAAAGAACAATTCTTTGAGAAACCTTTCAATTCTTTTTATTCTGGCAATACTTAGACAGTGCTTAAAACTTATTTTATGCTAAACTCTGATAGCAGTCATTATCTAAATCTCTGTCAGTCAGATATTTCAAAATCAAGGATTATAAAGTCAAAAGATTTGATAATAGATGAATCCAAGATAATAAAATCAAAAACTCTGCTAAGAACATATTTGTTAGAGCCAAAACTCATCCTAGAATTAAATTTAGAATGGATCAAGGCATTATTATCAGACTAAGGCACGAAGTAAAAGAAAGCCTATCAGAACTAACATTAGAGGACCTACAAAGATAGGGTACCAAAATCCAAAATTGTATTTGCTGCAGATATTACAAAAAAAAAGGAGTAAGACATCTCCCATGATACCTGATCAATGGTTGCTTACAACATATGATGGAAGAAAAGCCTACATACCAAACTCAAAATCTGAAAGATGTAAAAAGTGTGGAGTTTGGAGAAGAAAGTGGAATCACTAGTATAAGTACCATTGACTCAAGATCCACTTAAGTCACGATTCCGATTCCATGGTCAAATTTGAATACTCTCCTGAAGCATGACCAAGAAAAACTAAAAAAAAAAGGATGTTAAGTTCTTTAGTTTGTAAACTCCTAGACTAAATGAAATATTTAAGTATGAGTGAATACAAAGTTTTTGTTAGATCTCTAGAGAAATTATTTTTGCTAATAACAAAAGAATCTTCTGGAATCTTTAAAAAGAAACTATGTTGTACTTGACCATGCTGAATAAGACATTAACTAGAAGACGATCATGTTTATGGAAACAGTATTCTCGCCTTTTGTGATAATATTGCTGCTAGTCAGTAGTCGGAGAAACCAATTCAACATTCATCAATCAAACACATCTATCCAAAAAACTAAAATTCAGTTTCAAGAGAAAATACTTAACTCTAAATGGAATATCAAAGACTGATGACAAACAGAAGAAGTCTCACTCAAAGTCTAAGCTTACTAGACCCTGATGACAGATAGCTTCTGAAAAATTGCCAGTCTCTGAGATTCAGAAAATGAATATTTCCTTCTGATAAGCAGTTTAAGCAAAAAAATCTTTTAAAATCCTTGTCTTACTTAAATTCCATAAAGTTGAGAATCACTTAGTGTGTTCAAGAAATCTGATGGGTAAAAACTCTTGGGTAATGAAGTTTTCTTTTTTTAGTACATCTAGGGTCTCTATCCCCTGTCTTTATGTAACATCATTTCTTGTCACCTTTTCTGTCATTCTGACAAGATTCTTATTCCTATGTGTTTAGAATCATGTTCAGTTCTTTCTTTATATTCTTCTCATCTGTGTTGATCAAACCAAACTTGAGATGAATTCTCTAGTCAATTCTTCAACAAATCAAGTAGTTGTCATCAATGAGAAGTTTGTAAATTTTAAAGAGCTATTTAAGCTAGGTTTTAACTTTTGGAAGACTTTTTCTAAACAAGGTTGGGATGGATACTTTGAAATGTTCCATGGTTTTACTTATCCAAATCTTGTCAAAAAACTTTTGGTTAATGCATCCATTGTTGAGCTAAATCTTGAGTATGATATCCTTTCCAGGGTTTCTGATGTTTCTATAATAGTAACCTCTAAGACGATTGCTAATGTAATCAACTGCGAGGAGATTGGAGAAATCCTAGATACTCTTGTTTGGGAATATTATCTTCCTGCTTGGCGTACTTTTGTGGATCCATCAAACCTTTCTCAGGTCTCAAATCTTCGTCCTGATGCAATTGTTTGGAACCAAATTCTAAACTCAAACTTGCTACCAAAGGACAAGGATCTAGACCTTGTGGATTCTATTGAAAAAGATTTGTTACTTCTTCTTAATCCAAACATACTGATTGATCTACCTCAAACTATATTTGACCATCTGAAAATGACTCTTTCATCCTTTCACAAGGGTGTAGCACGATTTTTGTGGTCCTGAGTCACAATCGCTTGGGTACTACAGTTTGATTCATTTTTTATCCTATTGAACTGATTAAAGAAGGGAAATAGATGTCTCCAAGTAACCCTGCTTGGATACTGAGTTTGAACAGCGGTCTGTTAGGTTACAAATGCGATTAAGATGCGGGTCCTTCTTCGGTTATATTTTTTTAAAATCAGAATGTCTGGATCATTTGCGAGGTTTTTGGTAGGATGTTAGGACTTGGTGCTTTTGGCTTGATATATGAGGGGTACTGGATTTGGGTCTTTGATTAGTATGCTCGCTAAAATTTTTGTAATCTTATGCCTACGTATTCCCGTTTAACGAAACAGGGAAATCAGAGCGATCGTAGTTCCTCCTATTCTATGGGAGGAAAAAAAGTTGTTTTGGTGTCTTGTTCAAAGCCCAAGACGTGAAGCTAAATGTGGTCTGTATCTTGTTCAAAGCCCAAGATGTGAAGCTAAAGGGTTAGAGAGAGTTTGTCATCTCTAAAGAGGAGTTATTGATGTTTGTATGCTGTGAGCAAGGCACAAATTTGATGCTAAAAGGTTGATTGGCTTAACCGGGGTTTTCCTTATACAAAGCCTAAGCGGAGGCTAGAAGTTTAACTTTTCCTGGGAAAATGCTCTTTCTGCCTTGTACAAAGCCCAAGATCGAGGCTAAAAGGAAGTTGACTCAACAAGAGAGTCTTTTATACTCAACAAGAGAGTGTTTTTTATATGTCTTGTACAAAGCCCAAGACGGAGGCTAAAAGGTGATTGACTTAACAAGAAAGTCTTTTATACTCAACAAGAGAGTGATTGACTCGACAAGAGAGTCTAAAAAAGGTGATTGACCCAACAAGAGAGTCTTTTATACTCAACAAGAGAGTGATTGACTCAACAAGAGAGTCAGAAAAAGGTGATTGACCCAACAAGAGAGTCTTTTATACTCAACAAGAGAGTGATTGACTCAACAAGAGAGTCTGAAAAAGGTGATTGACCCAACAAGAGAGTGATTGACTCAACAAGAGAGTTTGAAAAAGGTGATTGACCCAACAAGAGAGGCTTTTATACTCAACAAGAGAGTGTTTTGTTGTCTCGTACGAAGCCCGAGATAGAGGCTAAAAGGAGATCGACTCAACAAGAGAGTCCTTTATACTCAACAAGAGAGTGTTTTTATATGTCTTGTACAAAGACCAAGACGGAGGCTAAAAGGTGTTTGACTCAACAAGAGAGTCTTTTATACTCAACAAGAGAGTGTTTATGTGTCTTGTACAAAGCCCAAGACGGAGGCTAAAAGGGTTTGACTCAACAAGAGAGTCTGAAAAGATTAGCTCCGCTGGGGAGAATCATTTGTACAAAGCCCAAGAGGAGGCTGTCTTATCGTTGTGGATTCTGGAGATCCGAAAGCGAGCTAAGTGTGGGGAACTCTCATGAGAGAGACTGGGTTTCTGTCTATGTTTAAAGGGAACTTAAGAATGTCTTTGAGACTCAAGGATCTTAGACTGTTCAAGTCTAGAGTTTTATCTTTTGTACAATGCCCAAGAGGAGGCACGGGCATTAAGGGATGAGTATCAACCCTACAATGGCCGGAGTTTTGACGCTGGAAAGACTGCTCTAGCAAAGGATGACTAAGTTCTATCTTATACCTTTAAGAGGTCGTCAGGGTCCTTGTATTAAGCCCAAGAGAAGGCATGAGAACTTCTAAGAAGCCGACGGGTCCTTGTACAATGCCCTAGAGTAGGCGGGGATGCTTTTAGGAAGTATGTGGGTCCCCAAACCCCGAGAAGTTCAAGACATGCTATTCACCGAGAATAGATCAAGCTAGGAAAGTCTGAGAATTTGGAAGAAACTCAAGAGATGCCATTCACGGAGAATAGATCAACTCTGGGGAGTAGAGTTTCTTTGACAATTTCTAAGAGTGACAGTCTGAGAAAGGGTTCACCGAGAATGCTGTCTTTCAAGTCTCCATATTGTTTAACCCCAAGAGGAGGGAAGACTGTATCTGGAAATCCTATGGGGATCTAGTTTTGTTTGTATTTAAGAGTGACCAATAGGGCTTTACCTAGTGCTAGACGTAGTTGCCGGGGAAAACTCTAAATAACTATACTAGTATTACATAGTGGATATTGGACAAGTATATAAAAGTTTATGAAAGAAGACTTACAGCAAAACAGTCCCACAATACAGTTATGTACATATGAAAACGGATAAACACTTACCCGTTGTAGAGCTTCCATGCTGTTTGGTTAGTTGTTCAACAAAGAAAGCTTTGATAACAATATTATATTCAACATCAAAGGAAAATGTGCTTTGAAAAGTTGTTGGGGCTTACAGCTCGAGGAGAGGCCCAAGATTCAACGATGATTACACCGTGGTTTTGTAAACTGTACAGAGGGACTTATACAATAAGTGAGGCCCAAATTGGTTTGGTTTCAAAAAGGATTGGGTCTTACACGCTATTAGAGGCCCAAGGTTATTTTTGCACAAGTGGTGGGGCTTACAGCTCAAGGAGAGGCCCAGGGTTTTTGTCTTAAAAGGCGACGACCGCGCCGTGATTTTGAAAATACAACGGGACTTATACAACGTCTGAGGCCCAAAAAATGATTTGTATTTACAAAGGATTGGGTCTTATACTCTACCAATAGGCCCAAAGAGTTTGAAAAGGAATGGGACTTATAGCTCAAGGAGAGGCCCAGATGATTTGATTTTTGAACTTGGCGATTGCGCCGAGATTTTTCTTTTAACGCAGAAGGACTTATACAATATCTGAGGCCCAAAAAATGGGTTTGGTTAAAAGGGGATTGGTCCTTACACTCTATCAGAGGCCCAAGTGTTTTAAAGAAAGGAAATGGGACTTATAACACGAGGGTAGGCCCAAAAGTTTTTCGTTTTGAAATGGCGATCGCGCCGAGATTTTTGAAAACGACGTGGGTCTTATACAATGGCTGAGGCCCAAAAAGGTTTTGGTTTTCAAAGGGGTTGGGTCTTACATTCTATTAGAGGCCCAAGGTGTTTGAAAAAGTTTTGTGAGGGTGAAATCAAAGAAACCCTAATTTTGTTTTTTTTCTTTAACAGTAAATATTTAAAGAAAATCAATAAAATGATAAAAATAACAAAGAGATTTGAATAAACCACTTGTGATTTTTGTTTAAGGTTTGAAAAATGAGGTTTTAATCACAAGATGATTTAGAACTCATTTGTTTTTGATTTTCAAAATAAATATCCACTTTTAAATGTTTAAAAACAATCAAAAATAAATTTATTCACAAAAATACTAATTATATTAAATAAATAATATAAATTTTATTTTTTTGTGGAATAAAATATTTCAATATTTTTGTGATTTTTTGCAAAAAGAACCAATAAAAAATAATTAAAATTGAGGAAGTTATTAATTTTTCAAATCATTAAGAAATAATATGAAAAATAGTAAAAAAGTGGAAAAAATAGCAAAAAGAGGGTCTGGGGCGAGGGGGATTCGAACCCCAGACCTCTTGTGTACAGGGCGCGCGCCTTACCACTGGGGTGGTGATACATCCGTTGATTGAAACAAAACTACAAATATACAAGGCTTGCCTTGTTTTCTAGGCCTGGCCAAGGCAAGGCAAGACAAAGTTTTGGTCAGAAACGTGAAGGCCATAACTTTCTCATTTCTCCATGGATGGAGACAAAATTTATATGTATCTGGCCTAGAATTTCACAAGGAGTCCAATGGTGGTGGTGGTTTTTCCAGAAAACAAATCCTCATCAAAACCCGATAGTGGTTTTGAAATAGGCCATGTTTTGCATTTTCTGTGCTACCTCTTGGTACAGGTATGAATTACATGATAAATTGGTGCAAACACAACACATATAACATGTATATGATATGTATGATCAGTGTACTTCAAAGCAAGGCATATTTCAGAGAGTTCAAGTTGTGATACTTACCTCTTTTTGGAGCTTTTGGGCTATCTACCAAGTGCTTTGTTCCAGAAATGTTTTGATGCTTTAGGCACCCTCAAATGATCCCGTAGAAGCTTTTAGAGTGGTTGGAACCAGCTGAAAACCTCAGGAATGGAAATTGGCCCTTTCTTGCAAAAGGGGAAAAAATGGCCAAAATAACAACTCTCTCAAATGATGTTCCAGATGTGTGGAACCATTTGGGACAGTTCAAGGATGATATTTGGAGTGTGTTTGAGGTTTTATCTGGTTTGGAAAGTGACTGAACCAAGACATGACTTGAAAAATGCAAAAAGGCCCTATTTTGAGGTTTTGAGAGGGGACTTTGTGATTTTGGTGTTACAAGTCACTTGTGAGAGTTTAGACAGCTTAGATATGACATATTGGATGTGTTTGGATCATGAGCTGTGATGGAATTTCTCTCTAACTCAAAAACTCAGAGTTACCTTGCTAAAGAAGGCATTTTTGCCTAGAGAAAGAGATTCTGAGGAAAGTAAGTGTTGTAGTGCTTTGGTGTACTCAAACTGAGCACAAATGAGCTCTATTTATAGTAAAGCAAGTTTGTTTTGGCTGCAATAGTGAATGGCAACTGCAGCAGAGGTTTGGTCAATGTTAATCAATGGGAATCCAAGTCTCCTCTAGCCATTGACTAGAGGTTAGAGCACAGGCTGCTGGTTCCCTAGTTCTTGGATAAGTCTTGACTGAATTCATTTGGAAATCGCTCAGTCCATGCCACCTTGGTGCATCCATTAAATGCTCCAAACCAAAATTGGAGTCTTGTCCCCTCTTTAGGCATTTCTAGGTTTAGCATGCTACTTTTGGTTCCAAGGACTTAGGAGGCTGATGGATCAGTGTTTGTCCCTCCTTGGTCCCCCTTGAGGTGTTCAGATGGATAAATTTGCTTGCCCTTTGCAAAATTTGAGCAAAGTCCCCAAATCTTCCTTGCCATGACAGTTTGCAGCAAGGCATATTGGCATGGTCATATCTCATGGCTTAAGTGGAGTTTCATGGAGTTCTTGGCCATTTTGGAAAGCCCTCATATGATACAACATGTGTGTGATCATAGTTGGTCTTGATACTTTTTGGATCCAAGTGAAAAATCCCCCTACTTTTGGAAAAAATGCAAGACAGATTCTGACTTAGTGAAAATTTCACTAAGTGTTGGAAAAAGTGACATTTCATGTTTTCAGCCATTTTGATCATTCCATAGCTCAAAATCCATGATGAATTGGAATGAGGTGTAGTTGAAGCTTTTGTAGAGGGCCATGAGAGCTACAAATCCAGATTTGAATGGGGAAAATGGCCTTGTGGTTTAGGAGTTATGATCCTCCAAAGTTGGTACCCTAGCCACTTTGTTCCATAACTTAGAAAATTTCTAAATTTTTATGGTTACCCCTTTTCTTGATTTTTTTTTATGAATGATGATCCCAATCACACATTAACATCATTTTAGGGTCAAAGAACCATAATTGTGAAAAATCTCAAAAAGTCAAAGTTGACTTTTGTGCGCAGTTGACTTTTTGTCAGATGAATTCCAAATTGTGCGATCCTCTATGAAATCAAGTCCTTGACCAAAATCAAACTTGATGGATTGATTTCATAGGTGTTGTAGAGTGTATTGAATCATGTCCCAAGGTTTGGGAGCATGTCTTGGTCAAAAGTCAAAGGCACAGTTGACTTTTTCTGCGAAACCCTAACTGTGGTTCTGATGAACTTGAAACATGGGAATCAAGCTTCTTGGACAAATCCATTGTTTCAAATGGATCAATGTGGTGTATTAGAGACCCCTAAATCATGTCTTGAGGTCATGGCTCATGATTTGTCCCAAAAGTCAACTTAGGGGTGAATTAGGTCAAGAAACCCTAATTCCTGATTTTTATTGAATGCATCCCCTGAGGCTAAATTGACTTGATGATTGGGTTTATGATGTCCCTTGGAGTATCTTGGGTTATGTTTTGGAGCATTGGCTCATGCCCATAGGAAAATTTCCATCTGGAGGCCCTGGTCGACCAAACCCTAATTTGGTGACACTGGCAATCTTGAGGCTTAATCCACTTAGAATGCTGCAACCTTGTGCTTGATTCTTGCTGTGGGAGTCCTCTTGATCCATTGTGGATGTTTGAGAGGTTAGAAAAGTTGAAGATCATGTCATTCCTTGATTGATCTTTTGTCTAAGGCTCTGAGAGGGCTTGAAACCCTAGTCCTTGTTTGTGGTGAATGCTCACCCATCTTTGGGGAAGACTAATGAGTATGAAAGGTCATCCATATTGTTATGATAGTTTTCACAATGATGGGAATCTCGGTGGTCAAAATTTGGGGTATGACAGATGCCCCTGTTTAATCTTCTTGGACCCGAAGGTGTGAATGGCGAAGGTATTCGGGCATTCGGGGTGCAAGAGGATTAAATATCGGAATACCCAAAATTTTAATGGTGGTTATGAATGGTAGTTTGCTCATCCATCTTCCTTTGCTAAGCAATGATGCTTAGAAAAGGTAAAAACTTCCCCTCGATCCTGGTTTTTCAGCCACGGAACTGGTCTCAGTTTCTTTTGTAATAAACTTCCCCTCGATCCCGGTTTACTACCAAGGAACTGGTCTCAGTTGCTGGAATAAACTTCCCTCGATCCTGGTTTCCTACCAAGGAACTGATCTAAGTTGCTGATATAAACTTCCCCTCGATCCTGGTTTCCTACCAAGGAACAGGTCTAGGTTTCTGATATAAACTTCCCCTCGATCCTGGTTTCCTACCAAGGAACTGGTCTAGGTTTCTGATATAAACTTCCCCTCGATCATGGTTTCGTACCAAGGAACTGGTCTCAATTTCTTTTGTCAATAAATTTTCTAGACAAGGGACGCTATTCGTAGCGGTTTTCCTCAAACTTATCGCCTAATTTTCCTGGGGAGATGCCATCTGACGGAAAAAGATTTGATGTCAGAATCGCTGGGGAACCCAGTCGTCTGAGTTGTAGAGGTGTACAAACTTCTCTGTTGGAGACGCCATTTGTCGACTCTATCGGGGAAAACGAGTCTCTTGAGAGAATGCTTTCGCTTGGGGATATTACATCATACTTTTCTCGGAGATCTTCTCGGAGAAATGCCATATGATGTGATCCAATTTTGAGGTGCTGATGACCTTTTCGTCAGCGGTTTTTTGGAGAAAAAATGCTGTATTGCCGAATCTCTGATTAAGAGGCTTTCTTTGGGGGATTTTCCTTAATCCGGGAAAGCGAAGACATCATCTTCAATGGCGAAGAGTGACATTTGTTGAGGGTTCTCTGGTTTTTCAGAGGTTCAAGTTATCAAAGGGGTCGAAGCCCAACTCTAATCCAGAAATAAACTGGAGGAGAGAGATTGTTTAGACGCAACATTTCCTAACGAGGAAAGAACTGACAACTCGATTGAGAGGACGATTATCACTAGGGGATAAGACCGACTAAAGAGATAGTGATGCAATATGAATGCAAATAAATAATGCATGATGTATGTATGTATATGCTGACAAACTGACGCGACATACAAACTGATGGATGAACACGACTGGATACTCGGCCACTGCAGGGGACGAAGAGGTATCGTTGGTCCAAAAGTAGCAATTCAGCCTTGCTTAGGAGAGATAGTCCCTGTTGGGAGCTATGTTGGTCGGGCTTAGGAGGTAAGAACTCTGTCGGGGATGTCAGATGGAGCATGGTCTCTGACACATCTGATCCTTTATTCAGGTGCACTGGTTTAGAAGGAGTACCTTGATTCTGCACTTTGAAGCTCGATTACTTCGGGAGAAGCGATCGATGTTCTTTCGATGTTCAACAGTCAAAATAAATTGCCATCTTTATTTTAAAGCAGAAAAAATTTTAACAAGTAAATTCATTTTTGTTTTATTTCAAGAATTGTTGATCATGTTAAAATGTCGTTCTATAAAGCTAAAATAAATAAGAATTGCAAACAAAAGCACAAAGGCTCAAATTTTATTGATAGGATGGAAATCAGCCAAGCGTGTGATTACATTGAAACATAACGACCACTATCCTTCTACCAACTTTGAATTCTAGACATCCTGAGCTTCTGTCAAAGATGGCCCTGACTGGAGTATTCCCTGATGGATGGCATTACTGCTGCTGAGGGATTTGCCCCTGTTGGACGTAGTTACTTGTCATTATCCCTAACTTTTGCCTAGATTGTACTTTGGGATTTCCAATCCACCGGGATGATTTTTGATCATGTCTCTAATTTTTGCCTGGACCGCCCTTTCGGGTTTTCAATCCACCGAGACGTTTTTTTTTTCCTTTTTTTTTGGTTTAGGCAAAGTATTTCTTGACTACGTCAACATTCGTGGGGTAGGCAAATTATTCTTCATCCATAGTTGCAAGTCTCAAGGCGCCGCCTGAGAAAGCTTTCTTGACCACATAGGGACCGTCATAATTCGGAGTCCATTTGCCCCGAGAATCAGCGAGAAATGATTGTATCTTTTTTAGTACAAGGTCTCCTTTCCTGAAGACGCGAGGTCGAACCTTTTTGTCAAACGCCCTCTTCATTCTTTGTTGATACAACTGACCGTGGCATAAAGCCATTATTCTCTTTTCTTCGATCAGATTCAGTTCGTCGTGTCGACTTTGACACCATTCAGCTTCTGTTAGCTTAGCTTCCATCAATACCCGAATTGATGGGATCTCTACTTCTATGGAGAGCACTGCTTCCATGCCATATACTAGAGAGAAAGGGGTTGCCCCTGTTGAAGTGCGGACAGATGTTCGATAACCGTGAAGAGCAAAGGGTAGCATCTCGTGCCAGTCTTTGTAGGTTACAACCATCTTCTAAACAATCTTCTTGATGTTCTTGTTAGCCGCTTCTACCGCTCCGTTCATCTTGGGTCGGTAGGGAGATGAGTTATGGTGTTCGATCTTGAATTCAGCGCATAACTCCTTCATCATCTTATTGTTCAAGTTAGATCCATTATCCGTAATGATCTGGCCTGGAACACCATAACGACAGATGATACTGTTTTTGATAAATCGGACCACCACTTATAGGGTTACATTGGCGTACGACGCTGCTTCGACCCACTTGGTGAAGTAGTCAATGGCTACCAGGATGAATCGATGTCCATTTGAAGCCTTGGGTTTGATCATGCAAATCATGTCGATTCCCCATATGGAAAAAGGCCATGGGGAAGAGAGAACTTTGAGATGCGTTAGAGGTACATGAATTTTGTCGGAGTATATCTGACACTTGTGACACCTCCTCATGTACTTGTAGCAGTCGGATTCCATGGTCAACCAGTAGTACCCTGCTCTTAGAATTTTTCTCGCCATTATGTGTCCGTTGGCATGAGTGCCAAAGGATCCTTCGTGAATTTATTTTATCAGCATGCCTGCTTCTGGTCTGTCTACACATCAGAGCAAGAGCATGTTAAAATTTCTCTTATAGAGTGTGTCACCGCTCAGGAAGAAACTGCCTGCTAGCCTTCTAAAGGTTTTTCTGTCTTTCCTTAGTGCCTCAGGTGGGTATTCTTGTTTCTGAAGGAAGCATTTGATATCGTGATACCAAGGTTTGTCGTTTATGACTGCCTCAATCGCGAAGATGTAGGCGGGCCTATCAAGGCGCATTATGTTGATCTTAGGTAGGTCGTTTCATTGACCTACACTAATCATGGAAGAGAGAGTGGCTAACGCATCAGCCATGTGATTCTCTTCACGAGGGATATGATGAAACTCAATTCTGTTGAAGAAGGGTAGCAACCGTCTTGCATAATCTTTGTAAGGAATTTGTCCTGATTGGTATGTGTTCTAATCTCCTTTGATCGGATTGATAACCAGGGCTGAGTCGCCATAAACATCCAAGTTTTTGATCCTTTAGTCGATCGCTTCTTCGAGACCCATGATACATGCTTCGTATTCAGCCTCGTTGTTTGTACACTTGAATGTTAATGTGGCGTTGAAAGGATTGTGGGTACCCTGTAGGGTTATGATGATTGCCCCAATTTCGTTTCCATAATGATTGACAGCTCCGTCAAAGACGAGTCCCCATTGGGAACCTAGTTCTGGCCCTTCACTGGGTAGCGGTTCATCGCAATCTTTCATCTTTAAATACATGACATCTTCGTCTGGGAAGTCAAACCCAATTGATTCCTGATCGACAATTGGTTGATGAGCCAAATGATCGGCTAAAATACTCCCTTTGACGGCTTTCTGAGCGTGGTATTCGATGTCGTATTCCGATAACAACATCTGCCAACGGGCGATTCTTCCCGTGAGAGCAGGTTTTTCAAATACATACTTGATTGGATCCATTTCGGAGACCAACCGAGTATTGTGACGAATCATGTACTGGCGAAGACGTTTGGCTGCCCAAGCCAAAGCGCAACAAGTTTTATCGAGCATAGTGTACCGAGTCTCACACTCAGTGAATTTCTTGCTCAGATAGTAGATGGCAGACTCTTTCCTTTTGGTTTCGTCTTGTTGGCCAAGCACACAACCCATTGAGTCCTCTAGGACTGTGAGGTAGATGATCAGTGGTCTTTCTTCCACTGGAGGTGACAGAATCGGTGGTTTCAACAGGTATTCCTTAATACTGTCGAAGGCGGTTTGGCAATCTTCGGTCCAAACACAGTCTTGGTTCTTTTTGAGTAATTTGAAGATCGGCGCGCATGTCGCGGTCATGAGGAATATGAATCTGGAGATGTAGTTCAAACGTCCCAGGAATCCCCTGACTTGTTTTTCAGTCTTTGGAGAAGGCATTTCTTGAATGGCCTTGACTTTGTCAGGATCAACCTCAATTCCTTTCTGGCTGATGACGAACCCTAAGAGTTTCCCTGAGCGGACACCGAACGTGCACTTATTGGGATTCAAGCGGAGTTTATACTTTCTCAACCGCTCAAATAGTTTTGACAGGTGGGTCACATGCTCCTCCTCTATTCTAGATTTGGCAATCATGTCATCGACATATACCTTGATTTCCTTGTGTATCATGTCATGAAACAGAGTAATCATGGCCCTTTGATAGGTTGCCCCGACGTTCTTCAAACCGAACGACATTACCTTGTAACAAAAAGTCCCCCATGGGGTGATGAAGGAAGTTTTCTCCATGTTCTTCGGCGTCATTTTTATTTGACTATAGCCCGAGAATCCATCCATGAAGGAGAAGACTTTGAACTTTGTTGTACTGTCAACCAGCATGTCAATATGCGGTAAAGGAAAGTCGTCCTTTGGACTAGCCTTGTTTAGATCTCTGTAATCCACACATATTCTGACCTTTTCGTCCTTTTTCGGAACGGGTACTATGTTGGCTAACTATTGAGGATATTCTAATGTAGCGAGGAAACCCGCGTCAATTTGTTTCTGCACTTCCTCCTTGATTTTGATGGCCATGTCCGGGTGAGTTCTTCTCAATCTTTGTTTTACTGGCGGACATTCCGACCTTAACGGTAGATGATGTTCCACGATGCTGGTATCCAAACCTGGCATATCTTGATAGGACCAAGCGAATACAATGGGAAATTCTTTGAGAAGCTTCGTCAAACCCTCTTTGGCAGTCGGACTGCGCAATGCTCCAATCTTGACCTCTTTTCTCTCTTTTTCCGAACCCAAGTTAACCGTTTCCAACGGCTCTTTGTGAGGTTTAATTGACCTTTCCTCCTGTTTGAGTAGTCGGGAGATCTCTTCTGGAATTTCGTTGTAAACTTCTTCTTCAGCCCCAAATACCGGGAATTCAAAGTTAGGAGAAGGCATCGGATCGCGTGTTTCAATGGGGTTTACGACAAGCAATCTGCATGACATGATGATTCGTGTTTAGAAGAGATAGAGAAAATGCAAGAGTGTGTGCAGTGTATTATTTTTTACTGCTTGTTTTTATTATTGAATTGTTTTTTAGGATTACCATTTTCTGGAAAAGTGAAAAGAGAAAACACCAATTAATGCGGAAATTACAGAACGACATTATTTTATTTATGAACAAGTCAATTCTTGAAACTACAACCCTAAAAAACAAAACTCTGTCGCTTTGGGCAAAGCGAAGAGGGATATTTATAGAAAGTGAGCCCTATCAAAACATTCGCTTCACTTGGGCAGGGTGAAAGGTTAAAGACGACAATTACTTTGACTTATGAACAATCTTCGGAACATCGACAGCAACCCATTGGCGGCGAACTCCTCGGTGAATCACTAAGTCTGGTACCTTCCTTGATTTGTCTTCAGAAATAATGCTGATTTCTGGTGGAGCAGGATCATTGGAATCTGTCTCCCAGGTAGAGTTGTCGTAGGAGGATTCCTCAGTTGTTTTTGGCAGAATATTTGTGCTCTCAGGTGGATCTCCCCACCCAGTTGGCTAAATGTCTTCAAGCCTGATGCGAGAGCTTTCAGGAGCGGTGTATTTGACCATGAAGGCGTATTTACCACTCAGTTGTCCCAAGGTGTCCCATACTTCTTTGGAACTGGAGGAGTCATCTCTCTCGATGACGTTGACCTCAGGAAAAGCATAGTTGATGAATTCCAGTCTTGTAAATTTTGCAAATTCATCGTCGTGCTGGATATTTTCCGAATGACCTGAGTGTTGATCCCATGACATAGTGGGTACGCAGGTATTCTATTCAATGATGCTCAGCTGATTTTCATTGTTCGGCTGATTTTATTGCCCTGAGTTTCCTGGGTACGGCTGCCAGATAGGCAGGCCATCCATTGGGCCATAATAGTCGTGGTCAAAGTTGTCTTTCATCAGAGTGTCTTCCTCTAATGAGTTTGGTGGAGCACATCATCCTTCCGGATCACAATCTCCGTATATCATTTCGACGTCTGACCTCAGTATAAATCTCGGACTCTGTGCGGGATAGTAAAATGGTGTAGGCATCTCTTCCTGAGACATATAGCCGTCCTCGTTAAGGTATGACTTCCATTCCTCATTTGTGTCAGAGGAATCTCCCTCGTTGATAGTATGTACTTCTTGAGACACTGGGTGAAGGAAACCTCCACTATGGAAGAAGTTATGAACGGGACGAAGACTTTCATCGTTAGCAGTTGTCTGGGTACAGGTTGCGGAAAAACCAAGACCCTTCTTCATTTTCTTATCAGTTGGAATGACAAGCTGTCCCCATCCTTTTGCATTGTTTCTTTTGATCACTTCAAGAGCATCTTTGTACGAGGAAATTGATGTTCCTTTATCTGACTGATTGTCGTTGCTCACCGAAAGTGCCTGGAATTGAGTTCCAACAACCTCCTCCGGCTCTACACAAGTAGATAATGAAAGGTTACTCACGATCAAGGCTTATTCTCCACAGACCATGATGAGTTGATCGTTCTTGACGAACTTCAGTTTCAGGTGCAGTGTCGAAGTGACTGCCCCAACCTGGTGTATTCAAGGTCTTCCTAATAAGCAACTGTATGTTGCGCAGATGTCCATGACCTGGAAAGTGACTTGGAAAGTGTGAGGACCGATAGTTATGGGAAGGTCGACTTCGCCGATAACTACTTTTTGAGATCCGTCAAATGCTTTGATGATGACCTCACTGCCTCTCATCGGAGGTCCTTTGAATGATAGTCGCATTAGAGTGGACTTCGGAATGACGTTAAGAGCCGAAAGGGTGTCTACCAGTACGCTGGCTAAAGCATCGTCCTGGCAGCTGACTGTGATATTGAGCGCCATGTTGTGACTTTGCGCTTCTTCTGGAAATTCCTCATCACTAAACCCCAAGTTGTTGCAGGAAGTGATGTTAGAGACGATGCTATTGAACTGTCATATTGACACATCCTGTTCCACAAAGGCCTGCTTTAAGACTTTCTGTAGAGCCTCTCTGTGGGCTTCAGAACTGAGTAAAAGAGATAACACAGAGATCTTTGAAGGAGTTTGTAACCGCTGATCAATAATGTTGTATTCACTCCTTTGGATGAGCTTCAACATCTCATCATCGTTCTTTGAAAGGTCGGGATCACTAGATTGACCGGCAGGTGGATTAGGAACTTCTGTTAGAGGTTCCTTTTCTCTGCTGGGTTCTCCAACTCCTCTATTGAAGACTCTACCGCTCTGTGTTACTCGACCGATGTCTGCAATATTCACGACGGAGGGTAATGGAATTTCCTTCCCATTCTCAACTGTTGTGGCACCGTATTTATAAGGGATCGCCTTATCGGATTTATACGGCACTGGTCCCGGTAGATAAATAACTACAGGAGCCTTGTGATTTCTTTGACTGTCGTAGGTACCTTCAATCAATTCCTGGTTAAGAACCTTTGATTCGTCAAGTAGAGGGATGATGGTACAAACATCTTTGGTCCTTTCAGGATCAGAGATTACAACAACATATTTGATCTAATCAGCGAAGTAGTCTGGTGTCCAATTGATAGACCCCGAAACTGAATATTGTTGAATCTCTTTGCGGTCCAACTGGCTCTGAAGGGCTACCCGCACGAGGTAGCATCCTTGGTTATTTTCCGAGCAGACTCTACAGCGCTCGTAGTTATGTGGTGGCACCTGGCCACGCCCGCTTTGAATGCAATGCAACCTTACTAGATCTGTTTCTGTTGATCGAACATCCTGACTTTGATGCCGAGTAGGGTTCCCATTTACCACATTGATTTATTGCATGTCTTCATCCATATAGATCGGAAGCCACCAGTGTTTTAGCAAGTGTTGCAAAGTTTTTTGCACGAGAGCGCACCCTTGGTTACTCTCACGGCATACTGTACAGCTCAGATAATCATGTGAAGTGAGAAAACCGAGTTGGACTTACTTGGCGTGTAACTCCACCAAGCTGGTATTCATCAAACGAATATCAAAGATTTGAACCATGTTAATCTGATAAGGATTTTTATCATGGTAGTCCTGGATCCATCCAAGATCCATCTGACGCTGGAGGGCCTCTTGTACGAAAGAGCATCCCTGTTTGTTTACCGAGCAAGTCAGACAGGAATCGTAATCATGTCGTGGCAGATTATGATACTGGCTTTCCCTTGAGTGCATTGCCACTAAGTTGACATTCATTGCACGGATGTCGTGATTCTGAATATTGTTGGAACTTGCATAAGTCATGTTAACTCCACGAATCCGATGCTCTTGGATCCATCCGAGATCCAATTGTTCCTGTAGAGTTGATTGCACCACAGAACATCCTTGATTGTTTTTAGAACAGATATCGCACTGGTGATAATTGTGAGGTGGCACATGGCCATATTTACTCTGTCTGTGATGCATCTTGACCAAGTTGGCCCTCAATAAGAGTACATCGTGAATTTGATAGCTGTCATTGGACTCTCCCTCTATCAGATTTACCGCAGCTTTCTCGTGTTGAGGCAGCGGGTTTGTGAGAACATTCGGATTCGTATCTTTGAAAGATAAGACCCCGCTTCTAACAAGGTTTTGTACATCGGATTTGAAACTGAGGCAGTTCTCTATGTTATGCCCTGGTCCTCCTTGATGGTAAGGCCAAGTCTGATCCACTTTGAACCAAGAAGGCAGATTTTCCAGTACTGTAAGAGGAGCCCTGGTTTGGACATGCCCCTTGACCAGTAATAACGGAAAAAGTTCTGCGTACAACATTGGTATAGGGCCGAACCCTGGTGGTCGCGTTGTACGGTTGCTGTTGTACGGAGGACGAGCCTGCTGAAGAGGTTGTTGTGTCCTTTGCTGATATTGCTTTTGATTAGGTTGGCTCTACGCAACCTGAGGTGGATACGTAGGAACATGCGCAGGATTGATAGCAGGAGTTACAGCTGCTACTGGTTGGTATCGTCACCTTTGCTTTTCGAGAGAGATATTCCCAATATCCTGCTCTTTTTTCTTAGGGAGAGCACTACCGTATCTTTTTTTACTGCTTGATGATCCAGCGTCTTTAACTAAACGTCCTTCCCGGATTGCTTCCTCAAGACGAACTCCCATGCCCACCATCTCGATGAAGTCACTGGGCGCACTGGCGACCATTCGGTCATAGTAAAATGAGCTCAAGGTTTTCAATAAGATCTTTGTCATCTCTTTTTCCTCAAGAGGTGGACAAATCTGAGCGGCAATTTCACGCCATCTCTGAGCGTACTCCTTAAAGGTTTCCTTGTCCTTCTGTGACATTGATCTGAGCTGATCTTTGTCTGGTGCCATGTCCAAATTGTACTTATATTGTTGAATGAAGGCAGCGCCAAGATATCTGAAAGTAGCGATCTTGGTGCGGTTTAAACCCATGTACCATTTTAATGCAGCACCGGTTAAACTATCCTGAAAGTAGTGAATCAGTAGCTCCTGGTTCTTTGTCTGAGCTGACATTCGCTGAGCGTACATCACTAAGTGACTTTGGGGGCAAGAGTTACCCTTGCACTTTTCGAAGTCGGGCGCCTGGAACTTGTGCGGAACTTTCACATTGGGGACCAATCAAAGGTCTGCAGTGTCCTTTCCAAATAAATCCTGACCGCGAATGGCTTGCAGTTCCTTCTGCATTTCCAGGAATTATTCCTGGAACTCATTCATTCTGTCAAACATACTTTCGTTTCCACCAGAGGGTATCTGTGGAACCTGTCCTTCCGGGACAGTGTGTACCACGGGTGGTGGTATAATCATCATGGCAGAGACTCTTGGTTTCTCCCGAAGTTTGTAACCTTCAGGAGTTACTATCATGCCTCTGGCATCTTCGCTTTCCCAAAGTTTGTACCCTTCAAGCCTAGCGGCTCCTGCTGAAGTTTCCGGATCTTCCATGATCGGCGGAATATATCCTTCCGGGATATAGTTAATAGGCATGCCCCAGGGACGATCTTTCAGAATTTTGTACCTAGGATCATACTTCTCCACTATGGACGTCGATGTGATCTCTGAGATCACAGTCTGTTGTTGTTGCATCTGAGCTTCTGTTAGAGCTTGCATGTCGTTATGAAGCTTTCTCAGATCTTCTTTCAGAGTGTTGATCTCTTCCCTCAACTCTCTGTTCTCTTCGCCGAGATCAACCATCTTTTTTTGACGATTGGCCCGAGTATTGTACGAATGAGACAGTTTGACTCTAGAATCGAGACGCAAACGTGAGATTCATAGGTAAGAAGAATGCGTTATGCGAGAATGATGAATGATATGCAATGATTATATTAATTATATGCTTTTGTTTATTCAAAGTAAACTTCGACAATTAGATTGCAAATATCAAACAGTGGGGAAACCCCATTTTATTGAATTCAAAGGATTACAGAAATGGAAATACAGTAATTTACAAAGTGCTGAAAAAGGAAATCAAAGCTAATGGATCCTGAGTCCTCTCTGAGGAGAGCTCAGGTGCTGGTTCTGGTGCTTTCCTTTTCTTTGACCGGGCTCTTCGGCCGTTGTTGGGTTGTCATTCCTTTGCCAAGTGAAAGGTACGAGCAAATTCCTTTGGTCATCCTGATTCTCTACAGCATGTTGCTCTAAAATCTCAATCAGAGCATCTTTTTCTTTTAACAGCTACTGTATTTTCTTGCACTCTACATTGAGAATACGGTACTTGTTCCTCCAAGACCTCTTCTCCTGCTGAACTTTTCTGAGAGTAACCTGAAGCTTTTCCGTCTCAGACATAAAATAAAGGGAAGAGTCCCTTAATGGAAGAACTTCTTGATGAGGGTACGACATCCTTAGCTTGAGAGCTCTAGTTTGTACCCAGTGGAGATAAGGCTCCATCGAGACACAGTCTGGTTTTCCTAGAGACTCTCTTCCTTTCCTATGAATGTGTTTCCAGGCATGCACTATTTTTGTCTGTAGTGCCCTGTCATTTTCTCCTTCCTTGAAGAAAAGACCTTCCAGATGAGCATTACGCGGGATATGCCTCATTGGGTATCCAAATTGACGATGAACTAACACCGGATGATAATTAATTCCCCCCTTAGTTCCTATAAGGGGTGCATTTGGGAAGTTTCCACAATGGTCAATGATTCTGATCCCGTCATAGATTCGATTGTACTAATTGATGTAAGAGTTGGTAAGAGGCATGATTCTCTGCGACCAACGTAAAGTATTCTTTTGATCCCAAAATGCAGCAGACTTTGGCAAATGGGAAGTGAACCATTTGTAAAGCAGGGGGACATAACATGTGATCATTCCTCCATTATACAAATTCCTTAAGTGCACAGAATGATAAGCATTTGCGAGCAAAGTCGGTACAGGGTTTCCAATCAAAAAAATATTAATGGCGTTGATATCTACAAAGTTATCGATGTTGGGAAACAAAAATAACCTGTAGGTGAGCAAAACAAAGATGCTCACAAAAGTGGCCACGTTCCCTATACTAGCAAAGTATAGTTTCTTTGTTAAGAACTGGGCTGGCAAACCCTGAATTCCACCCTTAGTGGTTATGTGAGTCCTGACCTCTGACTCATCCAAATAAATTGCTCTTGCAATGGTCTGATCCTTTGGAATTCCTTCCAGTCCAGAAAAGGGAGCGTGATCAGTAATATGTAAATCAGTCAGGTGAGAGTATTCCTCCAGTGTTGGTGCTAGCTAATAATCCGGGAATGTGAAATAGTGATAAACCGGATCGTAGAACTGGATTAGTCTGGATAGGATTCCTTCAATTACATGGACCCTTAACAAGGACAGCAGCCCTCCGTACTTAGCTCTGAAAGCATCAGGGTTGGTGATCATCCTCGCCAGACTTCTCAAATCCTCTAGTTTTGGAACCTTAAAGGTGTACTTATGAGTTTTCCTTCTACCGAAATCCATTAGCGCAATCTCTTTTCTCTGACATTTTCAATCATTGTCTTAGTTTAATTTGAAAAAGAGAGACTAGAAGAGAAGATTTTTCTTTGTTTTAATGTTTTTTTTAAATGAATGTATGAATGCAGCACACAAAAACATAGAAAAAACATGGGGTTAAAGGGTCGGTGTCATGAAGTCAAGGCTCTACCCTCCCCCCCTAAAGGTTTATACTGGTGATTTTTTGTACCTGTCTGCAAAATCATTGACCCCTCTTGGGATAACAACAACAAGCGGATCGCCAGCGAGCTGATGTATCCTAGAGTGATCTCAAATGAGGGTAGTATCGCGTGACAACTATTTCCGATAGCTTCCGCACTACAAAATGATTTCAGCCTACTAAAAACCCCAGCTTCTCAGATAACCCAGTCGACCACACTACTTTCAACAACCGAAGTCGTATAGGCAATGTATCTGCAAAGGGAGTCTCCACTGAGTTTGATGGTCGACCGGGGACTCTTAGCTGGAATTCACTCCCAGTAAGATTACCCGTATTGCCATCACCTATCTTAGGTGTATACTCAATCTTTCCACATGCGGCATCACACGCATTCCCATTAGCAGAAAAATAAACACAGATATCAATTAGGAAAAGCAGTATATATATTTGTTTTAATCATCCTAGACCTCTAGTCTTATGATCCTATACAGACAATGACTCTCCAGCAGAGTCGCCATTTCTGTGGCATCTTGTTGAATTTAAAGTTTCCCACCGAAGAGTGTAAGAAAGTCTCTTTTTACCGGCCCACGGTGGGCGCCATTTTTCTGTAGCGCGATTTTTGTGGTCCTGAGTCACGATCGCTTGGGTACTACAGTTCGATTCATTTTTTATCCTATTGAGCTGATTAAGGAAGGGAAATAGATGTCTCCAATTAACTCTGCTTGCATACTGAGTTTGAACAGCGGTCTGTTAGGTTACAGATGCGATTAAGATGTGGGTCCTTCTTCGGTTATATTTTTTTAAAATCAGAATGTCTGGATCATTTGCAAGGTTTTTGGTAGGATGTTAGGACTTGGTGCTTTTGGGTTGATATATGGGGGTACTGGATTTGGGTCTTTGATTAGTATGCTTGCTAAGATTTTTGAACTCTTATGCCTACGTATTCCCGTTTAACGAAATAGGGAAATCAGAGCGATCGTAGTTCCTCCTATTCTATGGGAGGAAAAAAAAGTTGTTTTGGTGTCTTGTTCAAAGCCCAAGATGTGAAGCTAAAGGTGGTTTGTATCTTGTTCAACGCCCAATATATGAAGCTAAAGGGTTAGAGAGAGTTTGCCATCTCTAAAGAGGAGTTGTTGATGTTTGTATGCTGTGAGCAAGGCATAAATTTGATGCTAAAAGGTTGATTGGCTCAACCGGGGTTTTCCTTATACAAAGCCTAAGCGGAGGCTAGAAGTTTGACTTTTCCTGGGAAAATGCTCTTTCTGTCTTGTACAAAGCCCAAGATCGAGGCTAAAAGGAAGTTGACTCAACAAGAGAGTCTTTTATACTCAACAAGAGAGTGTTTTTTATATGTCTTGTACAAAGCCCAAGACGGAGGCTAAAAGGTGATTGACTTAACAAGAGAGTCTTTTATACTCAACAAGAGAGTGATTGACTCAATAAGAGAGTCTGAAAAAGGTGATTGACCCAACAAGAGAGTCTTTTATACTTAACAAGAGAGTGATTGACTCAACAAGAGAGTCTTTTATACTCAACAAGAGAGTGATTGACTCAACAAGAGAGTCTGAAAAAGGTGATTGACCCAACAAGATAGTCTTTTATACTCAACAAGAGAGTGATTGACTCAACAAGAGAGTCTGAAAAAGGTGATTGACCCAACAAGAGAGTCTTTTATACTCAACAAGGGAGTGTTTTGCTGTCTCGTACGAAGCCCAAGATAGAGGCTAAAAGGAGATCGACTCAACAAGAGAGTCCTTTATATTCAACAAGAGGGTGTTTTTATATGTCTTGTACAAAGCCCAAGACGGAGGCTAAAAGGGGTTTGACTCAACAAGAGAGTCTTTTATACTCAACAAGAGAGTGTTTATGTGTCCTGTACAAAGCCCAAGACGGAGGCTAAAAGGGTTTGACTCAACAAGAGAGTCTGAAAAGATTAGCTCCGCTGGGGAGAATCATTTGTACAAAGCCCAAGAGGAGGCTGTCTTATCGTTGTGGATTCTGGAGATCCGAAAGCGAGCTAAGTGTGGGGAACTCTCATGAGAGAGACTGGGTTTCTGTCTATGTTTAAAGGGAACTTAAGAATGTCTTTGAGACTCAAGGATCTTAGACTGTTCAAGTCTAGAGTTTTATCTTTTGTACAATGCCCAAGAGGAGGCACGGGCATTAAGGGATGAGTATCAACCCTACAATGGCCGGAGTTTTGACGCTGGAAAGACTGCTCTAGCAAAGGATGACTAAGTTCTATCTTATACCTTTAAGAGGTCGTCAGGGTCCTTGTATTAAGCCCAAGAGAAGGCATGAGAACTTCTAAGAAGCCGACGGGTCCTTGTACAATGCCCTAGAGTAGGCGGGGATGCTTTTAGGAAGTATGTGGGTCCCCAAACCCCGAGAAGTTCAAGACATGCTATTCACCGAGAATAGATCAAGCTAGGAAAGTCTGAGAATTTGGAAGAAACTCAAGAGATGCCATTCACGGAGAATAGATCAACTCTGGGGAGTAGAGTTTCTTTGACAATTTCTAAGAGTGACAGTCTGAGAAAGGGTTCATCGAGAATGCTGCCTTTCACGTCTCCATATTGTTTAACCCCAAGAGGAGGGAAGATTATATCTGGAAATCCTATGGGGATTTAGTTTTGTTTGTATTTAAGAGTGACATCCAGGGCTTTACCTAGTGCTAAGCGTAGTTGCCAGGGAAAACTCTAAATAACTATACTAGTATTACACAGTGGATATTGGACAAGTATATAAAAGTTTGTGAAATAAGACTTACAGCGAAACAGACCCACAATACAGTTATATACATATGAAAGCGATAAATGAAAGCAGATAAACACTTACCCGTTGTAGAGCTTCCATGTTTTTTGGTTAGTTGTTCAACAAAGAAAGCTTTGATAACAATATTATATTCAACATCAAAGGAAAATGTGCTTTGAAAAGTTGTTGGGGCTTACAGCCCGAGGAGAGGCTCAAGGTTCAACGATGATTGCACCGTGGTTTTGTAAACTGTACAGAGGGACTTATACAATAAGTGATGCCCAAATTGGTTTGGTTTCAAAAAGGATTGGGTGTTACACTCTATTAGAGGCCCAAGGTTATTTTTCCACAAGTGGTGGGGCTTATAGCTCAAGGAGAGGCCCAGGGTTTTTGTCTTAAAAGGCGACGACCGCGCCGTGATTTTGAAAATACGACGGGACTTATACAACGTCTGAGGCCCAAAAAATGGTTTGTATTTACAAAGGATTGGGTCTTACACTCTACCAATAGGCCCAAAGAGTTTGAAAATGAATGGGACTTATAGCTTGAGGAGAGGCCCAGATGATTTGATTTTTGAACTTGGCGATTGCGCCGAGATTTTTCTTTTAACGCAGAAGGACTTATACAATATCTGAGGCCCAAAAAATGGTTTTGGTTAAAAGGGGATTGGGTATTACACTCTATCAGAGGCCCAAGTGTTTTAAAGAAAGGAAATGGGACTTATAACACGAGGGTAGGCCCAAAAGTTTTTCGTTTTGAAATGGCGATCGCACCGAGATTTTTGAAAACGCCGTGGGTATTATACAATGGCAGAGGCCCAAAAAGGTTTTGGTTTTCAAAGGGGTTGGGTCTTACACTCTATTAGAGGCCCAAGGTGTTTGAAAAAGTTTTGTGAGTGTGAAATCAAAGAAACCCTAATTTTGCTTTTTTTTCCTTTAAAAGTAAATATTTAAAGAAAATTAATAAAATGATAAAAATAACAAAGAGATTTGAATAAACCACTTGTGATTTTTTTTAAGGTTTGAAAAATGAGGTTTTAATCACAAGATGATTTAGAACTCATTTGGTTTTGATTTTCAAAATAAATATCCACTTTTAAATGTTTAAAAATAATTAAAAATGAATTTATTCACAAAAATACCAATTATATTAAATAAATAATATAAAATTGATTTTTTTTGTGGAATAAAATATTTCAATATTTTTGTGATTTTTTACAAAAAGAACCAATAAAAAATAATTAAAGTTGAGGAAGTTATTAATTTTTCAAATCATTAAGAAATAATATGAAAAAGTAAAAAAGTGGAAAAAATAGCAAAAAGAGGGTCTGGGGCGAGAGGGATTTGAACCCCAGACCTCTTGTGTACAGAGCGCGCGCCTTACCACTGGGGTGGGGATACATCCGTTTATTGAAACAAAACCAGAAATATACAAGGCTTGCCTTGTTTTCTAGGTCTGGCCAAGGCAAGGCAAGTCAAAGTTTTGGTCAGAAACGTGAAGGCCATAACTTTCTCATTTCTCCATGGATGGAGACAAAATTTATATGTATCTGGCCTAGAATTTCACAAAGAATCCAATGGTGGTGGCGGTTTTTCCAGAAAACAAATCCTCCTCAAAACCCGATAGTGGTTTTGAAATATGCCATGTTTTGCATTTTCTGTGCTACCTCTGGGTGCAGGTATGAATTACATGATAAATTGGTGCAAACACAACACATATAACATGTATAAGAGATGCATGATCAGTGGACTTCAAAGCAAGGCATATTTCAGAGAGTTCAAGTTGTGATGCTTACCTCTTTTTGGAGGTTTTGGGCTATCTACGAAGTGCTTTGTTCCAGAAATGTTTTGATGCTTTGGACACCCTCAAATGATCCCTTAGAAGCTTTTAGAGTGGTTGGAACCAGCTGGAAACCTCAGGAATGGAAATTGGCCCTTTCTTGCAAAAGGGGCAAAAGTGGACAAAATAGCAACTCTCTCAAATGATGTTCCAGATGTGTGAAACCATTTGGGACAGTTCAAGGATGATATTTGGAGTGTGTTTGAGTTTTTATCTAGACATGGCTTGGAAAATGCAAAAAGGCCCTATTTTGAGGTTTTGAGAGGGGACTTTGTGATTTTGGTGTTACAAGTCACTTGTGAGAGTTTGGACAACTTAGATATGACATATTGGATGTGTTTGGATCATGAGCTGTGATGGAATTGCTCTCTAACTAAAAAACTCAGAGTTACCTTGCTAAAGAAGGCATTTTTTCCTAGAGAAAGAGATTTTGAGGAAAACAAGTGTTGTAGTGCTTTGATGTACTCAAACTGAGCACAAATGAGCTCTATTTATAGTAGAGCAAGTTTATTTTTGCTACAATAGTGAATGGAAACTGCAGCAGAGGTTTGGCCAATGTTGATCAAAGGGAATCTAAGTCTCCTATAGCCATTGACTAGAGGTTAGAGCACAGACTACTGGTTCCCTAGTTCTTGGATAAGTCTTGACTGAATTCAGTTGGAAAGGGCTCAGTCCATGCCACCTTGGTGCATCCATTAAATGCTCCAAACTAAAATTGGAGTCTTGTCCCCTCTTTAGGCATTTCTAGGTTTGGCATGCTACTTTTGGTTCCAAGGACTTGGGAGACTGATGGATTAGTGTTTGTCCCTCCTTGGTCCCCCTTGAGGTGTTCAGATGGATAGATTTGCTTGCCCTTTGCAAAATTTGAGCAAATCGAGCAAAGTCCCCAAATCTGCCTTGCCATGACAGTTTGCAGCAAGCCATATTGGCATGGTCATATCTCATGGCTTAAGTGGAGTTTCATAGAGTTCTTGGCCATTTTGGAAAGCCCTCATATGATACAACATGAGTGTGATCATAGTTGGTCTTGATAATTTTTGGATCCAAGTGAAAAATCCCCCTACTTTTGGAAAAAAAAGCAAGACAGATTCTGACTTAGTGAAAATTTCACTAAGTGTTGGAAAAAGTGACATTTCACGTTTTCAGCCATTTTGATCATTCCATAACTCAAAATCCATGATGAATTGGAATAAGGTGTAGTTGAAGCTTTTGTAGAGGGCCATGAGAGCTACAAATCCAGCTTTAAATGGGGAAAAATGGCCTTGTGGTTTAGGAGTTATGATCTTCCAAAGTTGGTACCCTAGCCACTTTGTTCCATACCTTAGAAAATTTCTAAGTTTTTATGGTTACCCCTTTTACAAGTTATCCCACTTTTCTTGATTTTTCTTGATGAATGATGATCCCAATCACACATTAACATCATTTTAAGGTCAAAGAACCATAATTGTGAAAAATCTCAAAAAGTCAAAGTTGACTTTTGTGCACAATTGACTTTTTGTTAGATGAATTCCAAACTGTGCGATCCTCTATGAAATCAAGTCCTTGATCTAAATAAAACTTGATGGATTGATTTCATAGGTGTTGTAGGGTGTATTGAATCATGTCCCAAGGTTTGGGAGCATGTCTTGGTCAAAAGTCAAAGGCACAGTTGACTTTTTCCGTGAAACCCTAACTGTGGTTCTGATGAACTTGAAACTTGGGAATCAAGCTTCTTGGACTAATCCATTGTTGCAAATGGATCAATGTGGTGTATTAGAGACCCCCAAATCATGTCTTGAGGTCTTGGCTCATGATTTGTCCCAAAAGTCAACTTAGGGGTGAATTAGGTCAAGAAACCCTAATTCCTGATTTTTAGTGAATGCATCCCCTGAGGCTAAATTGACTTGATGATTGGGTTTATGATGTCCCTTGGAGTATCTTGGGTTATGTTTTGGAGCATTGGCTCATGCCCAGAGGAATATTTCCATCTGGAGGCCTTGGTCGCCCAAACCCTAATTTGGTGACACTGGCGATCTTGAGGCTTAATCCACTTAGAATGCTGAAACCTTGTGCTTGATTCTTGCTGTGGGAGTCCTCTTGATCCATTGTGGATGTTTGAGAGGTTAGACAAGTTGAATATCATGTCATTCCTTGATTGATCTTTTGTCTAAGGCTCTGAGAGGGCTTGAAACCCTAGTCCTTGTTTGTAGTGAATGCTCACCCATCTTTAGGGAAGACTAATGAGTATGAAAGGTCATCCATATTATGATGATGGTTTTCACAATGATTGGAATCTCGGTGGTCAAAATTTGGGGTATGACAAAGAGAAAGACATTCTCCATTGCTTATGGACGAGTTCTTTTTGAACTGTTAATCCAACAAGGAGTTGTCATAATAGAGGACGATTCTTCTAAAATCTGGAGAGATAAGTTTGAAGCTATCTATGAAAAGTTCTAATATTGGATATCTGTAACATATGCCTTGTAACTGTTATCATATTGTATTAATCACTCTTTTAATAAAAAGGTTATTTATGTTCTTGTGTTGTTTTTTTTAAGTTATTCTATGTGCAAATCTTATGTTATTCAGAGAATAAAAAATTAGGAATAAATACTATAAACAAGCAATATTCTCATTAAAAGATTGGTAGTTGTTACATCTCTGTCAAGAATTTTCTAGGAATTTGGATATGCTCTTAGATATTCCCTAGGACCATTTGACATATCTAGATTATTCAAGTAGTCCTCCCAATCTTCCTTTGCAAACTCAATAGTCTCCTTCTTCTGGAGATTTTTGTGTTTTGACCTAGAAGTTCCTTTCCTTTTACGTGTCTCAACAAAGGTTGTTTTTGTTGTATGTGCCTCTGAAGAAATCTTTTTGTTTGAAGACTCTTCAGTTGCTACATTCTTCTCATTTGCATGAGTTGCTTCTCTTAGCAATGCTTCCTTTCTAAAATCTCTCTTTGGAATCCAGATTTGTTTCTACTTATACATTTTTGAGTTATAAATATTAAGTGATTTGGATAGACAGTCTGCTAGTCATTTTATAGAGTTCATTCATTCGTTACTTTGAGTCTTTGTTGATTTGTCAAATCAATCTTTTAGATCTTGATTCTTGGGAAGCGATGTCTAGTATCTAACCTGAATAAAGATTATCCTAAAAAACTGTATATGTCATTTAAACAGCAATTTGTTTTTTTAAGTCTGTTTTCTTTTTACTTCACTTATGCAAATCTCATAAAATCTTATAAAAAGGGAAGCAAAAGAGTGTATTGCGTGCAAAATAATAGTAAACTTTCATTCATCATAATAAAAAGATTACAAAAAGATGAAGATATTAACTTAAATTAATCTTCTTCTAATTCCCTAAGCCTCATGAAAGTTTCCCATTCATAATCTGGCTCATTTTCATCTTCAGAATCGGAAATGGCAATCTGAAGCACCCTTCTCCTACTGGTTTTCTTCTTCTTCATTGCCATCTTCTTAGGTTTCAATGCTCTTGATGAAGAACCTGCGTCAGAAAGTTCACAACCATCAGGGTTCTGGTGACTTTGTGTCTTCAGACTTGTGGTGTCTTATGAAACCTCTGTTATTGTGGAGACGTTGGTAATCTCATTCGTTTCTTCCATGATATTCTGAAAGATGATTGATGAAAAAGACTAAGAATATGGTTGCTTTTATAATAGAGTCTGGGTAGACCAAGCGGTTGGATGAAATCTTTTTCTTGATCATTGGAACTATTGCAACCAATAACTATTAAAAATGCATCATACACGCTTTTAATGCTCTCTTACTTAAACTATTTGTCTTCTTTGGAAACTGCTCATGTAATGATGATATGTTTTGCATTTATGGAGTCTTTTTGTTTCTTATTTACTTCGTTCTGTTTTTAATTTCTTCTCTCTGCTTTAAAATTTTTATTTTACTTTTTGATGTGAAAAAAGGGAGAGAAAGATATAGAAGTATTTTAAGAGAATTTGAACCCTTCATATTTTATTTGTTGTCTATTTTAAATTTATGTCATTTAAAATTATGTACGGTTATTTGTTTACCCGGGAGATATATTTAATTTTTCTTGAATATAGAACTTCGGGGGAGCTTACAAACCTGTATCTTTGAACTATTAGACTCATGGGAAGCTTATAAACCTCAGACTTTGACATTGTCAAGTAAATTAAAATAGCCCAATATTGTTCTTAAATACTTATGTTTGTCATCATCAAAAAGAGGGAGATTGTTAGAAAAATATTAGTTAATGACATATATCCTTCAGGTTTGGCTCACGGCGAACGCCATGAATACAAAAGTGGAGAACGTGAGTTTTTTAGGTCCATGGCGAACGCCATGGTCTCATGGCAAACACCATGAGTGTAAAATATTTTCCCTTTACTTTTATTGTCTTTTGGTGGTGCCCATAGCTGCCATGTCATGGCAAGCGCCATGGCAAATGCCATGGTGAATGCCATAAGTGCAAATTCTTGGTTTTTTTCTTTCTGTTTTCCTTAGTTTTTGTCCCGTTTTCTTGCAGGATGCTCCTACCTAGCAAATACCCGAAACCAACACATATACCAGCATAACACAATAAAAACATATAAAATTGACACTAAAATGCATGTGAATCGAGTCAAAATACAATATGTATTTTCATGTTATCAAACTCCCCTACACTTGAACCCTTGCTTGTCCTCAAACAAGTTAGCTAGCATATAATCAATGAAATGTAGCTGCATAATTATAAAGACCTAAGGAATAGTAAATTATCAAAACTACTCATATGCGGCTAATGAGAATTAGTTTGGCTAGGATTGACTCAATAGGTACTAATGCAACACTAAGGGTATTGTAACAACACAAACCACTCTCGTGGACACAAGTCTCCCTCCTATGCACACTAGTTCAAATCATACCATTGAATAAAAGTCTAATTTCCCTATTTGTTTTAGTCTTTTTTCATTCACGACAATCACATTAAGGCCCTTTATCTCTCATACAACATGGTAGACGGTCTGTTAGTGATTATGATAAAAAAATCTTCTTCAAATTTTAACACTTTTCTTTCTTTTGCAAAGATGTATTTTCTTTCTTTCTTTTAAAGGATTCAACCACATTTCTTTGGATTAAGTGACCGGGTGAGAGTCACCTAACTTAGTAAAATGTGGCTTTTCCTTTTTATTCATTTTTTCTGCATAAAAGATCATTCACTTATTATTCGTCGACCGACCTACTTAGTGACTACAGATGGTGCCTGACTGGATAAAGAAAATACTCTGAAGATTTTCAAAAAATATGGATTTAAGACTAAAACTCAATGGGGACTTAAACTAATGTGCATAATTGGTAGTCTTGAGGTGTTAGGGCAATACCGATCTTGTCGGATTTTCCCAAGTCTCCTCGTCCGAACCTTTCCTCTCTTCACAACCTATATACTTTCGAATCAAACTGAGTTTTCTAAGTCTTTTCAAAAAATTTGGTATGGATCAAGAAATCAGGAAATTCAACAATCAACATAAACCACACGTAAATGAGTCGACAACACATGCAATGACTCAAAACATACACTACGCTATCTAAAAAAATCAATGACATAAAACTAACATAATATCAAAATACGGAAAAATAGAAAGTAAATAAAAGTGGTAAAAGCCTCCCTTACACTTAAATCCTACATTGTCCTCAATGTAATGAAATGAGTGTAAAAGAGGTAGGAAGGACCTAGTGAGACGATCAAGTCAAGCGATTCAACTTGTTATTTTCTGCAAGTTCAAACAAACAAACATAGAAACTTAAAATAAGAACCCTGTGGGTTGCTGTACGCGGTGAGGATCGGAGACCAAGCTATTACATTAACTTGACTCACAAAACAAAAGATGTCACCGCCGAACTTTAATTTATCCAAGGTAAGGGGAAAAAACAAATAAAGACTAAACAAATATGCAAAGCTAAAGATAAGACTAAAGGCTAAGCAAATAAGAGATCAAAGGTACGGGGGTTGGTTATACTAAGGGAAGGTATTATCATCCTAAGCATTTGTAGTACTCTACAGGAACCACTTGAAATATCTATGTTTTTGCTAAAGTTGTTTGCTATTGATTGGGAATGTTTATTCTTTTTGTGATGATGAGAGTGTGAAATCTTTTTGTTGTTTTTTTAATGTGTCTAAATAAAAGGGGTAGAAAATAAAAGGTAGCTCGCTAGGATCTCGCAATCCTATGCCTGCATATCCTTAATAGGAAGTTAGAGTAATTGTAGTTCAGGGAACTACAGGTAAAAAAAGTGAAAAAGGGAAGAGTGTGAAAAAGAAAAAGAGTGCAAAGAAGAAAAAGAGTGCAAAAAAGAAAAAGAGTACTCGTCAAGGATTGGGACCTTGTGCCAACGTATTCTCAAAAGGAACTTGAGAAATCAGAGCATTTGTAGTTCGTGGAACTACGGGTTGTTGGGGTTCTGAGAACCTATGACAACAAAGGGGAAAAGCTTGTGAGGATTGATTGTAAAGGTGAAGAAATTAATGGCTATCTCTTATGAGAAGATTTGAATTAAGAGTTTAAAGGTTGTAAAGGGAGGAGATATTAGTGGCTATCTGTCGTAACCCGAAATTTGACCTCCCTCTTTTGCCTTTTGCATAAGCATAAGCATTCGCATCGCTGGCATACGCATTTGCATTTTTTTTCTCTGGTGTTTTGATTGCAGGATATTCAGGTTTTCCAAGCCCGATTAATCATATCCTCACGAGGTCATCACATCGTCAAAACAAGCACAAAATGAAGGTTTCCATGTCTATTCATCAATACAAGAGGTGGAAAATTGAAGCCGGGACCACAACATCCTTTTTTAGGAAAATTGGGCATATTTTGGCCTGGTTAATCGATTAACCATTTGCAGTGCAATTGTGTTAATCGGTTAACACAGGCAAAATAGGCACAATTTGCTGCTTTTTCATGACAGCACCTTTGCACACATTTTGGTCTTGGATTCTAGCAGCATATGGAATATTCTAGACACCTCTAAACATTTCCAAGCTACTCAATCATTTTAAGTGCATTTGCTATGATACTTCACTTCAAATCAAGTGCACCATGTTCCTTGTTCTCCAAGTAATGTGGATCTTTGGATGTTGGAATTCACCTTGGGATGGTTACCGAGTTAGTTCTAACTAACCGAGTTAACTGCCTTGACTCGGTGAGTCAAGTCCAACTAACTCCTAACCTAGCTCCAAACCCAAAGCTAATTCCAAACCAAATTCCAAACCATCTCATACTCCAAACCTAAAGCCTATATAAACACACCTTCACTCACTTTTCAATTCCTCAACCATTTCCATTTTTCACCAAACTTCTCACATTTCACTCTCAATTCTCTCACTTTTTCTCTGATTTCTCTACTCATTCTTCATCTTCATCTCAATTCTTATCCCAAAACCTCACCAAAAGCTCTTATTCTTGAAGGATAATCACTTTTCACATTGAAAGTGATTAATTCTTGAGCTTAACCTTCATCATTTGGCATCCTTTGGTTGGATTTCTAGAATTACATCTCATTCTACTTCAATCCAAGGGTTTCACACCGTTTATTTTGGTGCAAGTTCGATTTCGGTGCATTTTCACGTTTTTGATCGGTTTTTACGCGTTTCGTCTACAATTCAAGGATCCTCTGGTTTTCTTTAATCTTCTACACCAAGATCACATTGCAACATTTACCAAGGCACATCTCAGCCTTGTAGGTTGGTGGATTTCATTCATTTTATCATTTCGATCGTTTTCGTATCGTCTGTGATGTAATTTCGATATTCTTGCATGTGAATTGATTATACTTTTGCTTGATCCATGATCTTGATTGTTAATTGATTCTATTGTTGATCATTTGCTGTTTCTAAACTTAATTTTTCGTGCATAATTATTTGCCCTAGCATTGGAGTGATTGCACAATCAAAAAGTTGGCCAAAAGCACTTTTCCAAAACTGATTTTCTGCTCCCTGTACAGTGTTAATCGATTAACACATTGCAGTGCAATTGTATTAATCGATTAACCAGTGTTTTTTTGTACTTTTTCACGTGTTAATCGATTAACACATTGCAGTGCAATTGTGTTAATCGATTAACACTGAACCAGAAGGCCATTTTCTTGCATTTTCAAGTGTGTTTGCCATGCTTTCTTCATTTTAACTTCCATAGATTGTCATGCTTGATTTTATGGATGTTTTTAATGTCATTTCACTTCTGGTTGAAGCAAATTCATGAACTTTCGATGCACATTTTCGATTATTCATTTGTTTCATGTTCTTAGCATTGTATGAACATAGCAATTCTTGCACTATCTTTGTTCACATGATACATGATTTTGTGTGGCATTTTGATGATCATTTGGCACTGTTTTGCACCTTCCATTTCAGTTTGCATTAAGTTTATTCTTCATGGATAAACTTAATCTTGTATAATCAATAATTCACTCCTTTTTGCTTTAATGACTTTTCATCCTCTTTGGAAAGTTGTTAGCATGTTTCTCCCTTGATTAATTGATCGAAACTTTGTTTCGATTAATCGATCTTCCCTTTTCCTCTCTTTAGGCCTCCTTTAGAGCTTTTTCTCTCGATCCCCTCGTGGAGTTGGAGTTTTGCGCTACACCTTGCATCGGAGCACTGTACAAATTGACGCTGTTACGCTGTCCGTTTCTCTACATAGGAGCATTGAACAACTTGGAGCTTTTGTGCCGTCCGGTTCAACTTCCGCATTACACCTTGTGTGTTAGAGAAGGAATGAGAAGGGAGAATTCCTACTCTCATTCTGACTACTTTAGGTAGGGGACGAATGACCCTGTGCTTGGCTTAGTCACCTCTATCTCCAGGCAGTAGTGTGCTCTCTTTTCCCCAGTCGAGTCGATCCTTGATCACTCTTTACGCTTTGCAATCTCTTTCGATCCTTGATCACTCTTTGCTCTTTGCTATCTCTTTCGATCCTTGATCACTCCTATCTTAATCTCTCTCTTGATCAATCACGTTCTTGGTTACGATCCTTTGTTCCTTGGGTTAGCAAGCTTTCTTCGTTTCAATACCCTATGCTTTTCTTGCGGTCCATCATTGCTTTTGGTTCCCCTGAAGAGTCTCAATTCTCTTTCTTTGGTCCAACACAGTTTTCCTGTCACAGCCATTTTTCCCCAGGAGTTCACAACTTCTCTTGGTTCTTCTCCTTTGTTGGGTTAATCACCTATTCTTGGTTAGTCACCATTTTCTTCAGTTAACCACAGCCTGTCTGTTAAAATACTGAGCTTTGTTGGGTTAATCACCTATTCTTAGTTAATCACCCTTTTCTTCAGTTAACCACAGTCCGTCTGTTAAAATACTGAAGCCCTTTTTGAGTTAATCACCTTCTCTTGGTTAATCACTCATTTTTCTCGGTTAATCACAACTCTCCTATTAAAACCAAATCCCTTGCAGTTGGCAACCTTTCTTGGTTCGAATACTTGCACCCTTGGGCTAGTAACCTCTTTTGGTTCGATACCCTTCTTCGTTTGTCAAGTACTCTTTGTTCAGTCATTACCAACACCCCTTTTGGGTTACGACCTTTGATCAGTCCTACACCCGTGCTTCTGGTTAATCACAGTTTCCTCTGTTAAAACCAATAATTCTCTATCTCCACAGAGTTGCAATCCTTGTGTCCTCGGTTAACCACTATTTATCAGTTAATATACTGATGCCCTTCAGAGTCAAACACCTTCTCTTGGTTCAGCACTCTCTATCTTGGTTTATCACAGTCTGTCTATTGACACCAGCTTCTTTTCCCCGTCAGGGTTCTACTCTCTTTCCTCGGTTAACCACTGCCAGCCAGTTAATATACCGAGTCTCCTTTTTCTCTTGGTTATGACACCATCCCTTTATTTGGATCCCCCAGCGGGGTCCTTTCTGTTCCCTTTGCTCTTACTTTCTTGGTTTCGACACCATTTCTCTTTGTTATCCCCAGCGGAGTTTGTTTCATTCTCGAATGTGACACCATTCTTTTTCTAGGCTCTTGTACAATCACTCTTACTGCGGGGTCTTCCCCAGTAGAGTTTTTCTTTCACTCTTGCTCTTGGTTTCGACACCACCTCTTTCATCTCCTTGTTTCTCTCTTATTTTGTTTTCTGTTCAGTTCCCCGAACTACGGAAGCTTTGATTCTGCATTCTTTTGGATGTATGATACGTAGGCATGAGATCACAATGATCTCGGCGAGCACACTTCCACCTTTCCTCTGTCTTCCTCATATCTTCTTTTTTCTTCGTCCCCTGGTTCCATGAACTACGACGCTCTGACTTCCTCATTGCACTATGAGGGTACGTAGGCACGAGGACTTTGTTCCTCCGCGAATACCTTCTTTCTTTCTTTTCTTTTTTCCTCTTTCTTCTCTCTTCTTTCTTTAGCTAGAAGCCTTTAGATAGATAACCCATCCAAGCCTAGAAGCAAGCGAAATGGTTCCCGTCGAGTACGACGGATGTGTTAGGTGCTAATACCTTCCTTTCGCATAACCGACCCCCCGTTCCCATTTCTCTTCCCCTTGGGTTTTATCGATATTTTCCCTGTCCTTTGGGACTAAATAAAGTTCGGTGGCAACTCTGTTGTATCTTTGAGTGTGCGATTCACTCAAGTAGAAACCAGCCATCTTCAGCTGGCGACTCTACTGGGGACAGATTGACCTCTTGCTGGTCCATCCCTTGAGGGGTCTCGCCTAGTTTTTTTTGCTTTCTCTTGCTTGCTTGGGTGTTTATCTTTTGCGCTTTACTCGCTTTATTACTTGCTTTAGCTTTATGTGTATTTATCGCATTCCTTTACTGCTTTGAATATTCATATGCTGCATATTCTGGATATCTGCTATTTTCTGCTGTTGTTGGGATGGGTAGATATTATTGGAGAGAAAGGTCCTAACACTGGGCCTAGTATACACATAGGCTAGAACATGGATAGTCGTGAGGCCTGCGTTTTGCGTGTTGGGTTATCACGAGAGCCATATCCCAGATCGTGATTCGCTTGAGAATACTTCCGTCCTGTGAGAATTCACTACGGCGGGGGATTTTCATCCTGAGTCCTATGTTTTGGGCGACCTTGCTAGGGACCACCTTGTTGTGTCTAGATCACACCTGTGAGGGGGATGAGTTTTTGCAGGAAAACAGGCCACTTCATACCCTTGTTCTCACACACGCCAGATTTCCTCACCGACACATCAGATTATGTGGCACTGACACAGATTATATGCAGATATCCGGATTGTTCATATTTGATTATTCGGACAGTGTTGGCTTCTTGTTGTTGTGTTGCATATCATTTCATCATGTAAATTAATTTTTGCATGTGCATTTCCAGGTTTTCAAGGACTTGTCTTTTGTTGACATTATCACGGAGATGATTACTGGTCGTCGTGGCATCTTCAGTTACAAGTTTGTGGAGCCTAAGCTGGGTGTTTTGAGAGGTTTGGTATCTTTGTTGGTTGGAGATCACAGAGGGGTTTTCATAGGTACTTATGGTAATCTGTTGACCATCCTCAACACTGAAGTCAACATCACTGTTATTCATACTCTGGTTCAATTCTACGACCCGCCATATAGGTGCTTCACATTTTAGGATTATTAGCTAGCACCTACACTTGAGGAGTATGCTTATATTCTGGGGGTTGAGATCAAGAAGCAGGTTCCTTATGTTTACACTAGTGGTTGTCCGAAGTTTCATCTTATTGCTGATGCGCTTTGCATTAGTAAGAAAGATGTGGAGGATAATCTCAAGACCAAAGGGAAAGGTATTCGAGGGTTTGCTTCGAAGTTCTTGGTTGAAAAGTGTTGTACCCCAAATTTTACCCTTAGATCCATTGATCTCTTGCATGTCATATTAGGTCAATCATATTGCATAGCTAACCCTTTTATCAGGTTTTGTTTGTGTTTGTTTCATTTGTGAATCAGGTGTTATCTTAAGGAGATTCAAGAAGTGATTAATCAAGATTTTGGATGGAGCATTGAATCAAGCAAGTCTCTCATTTCAAAGAGATATCTTTATAACCCTCTCCATGATCCTCTCCATAACCTAATTTCTACTCACCTTGTCTACCCTCAATTATCATTTTGTATTCCTAACCAATTTCAACAATCATTTAACCAATTTTATCCAATTTCTCAATGATAATTCTCCTAAACCATATCCATAACCATTTCAATTACCTAATACACTTATTCATTTATTTTTCTAAACCATTTTTTTTTCTTTTTATAACCAAAAAGAAGAAAAAAACCAAATCCCATATTTAATCTTTAAGCCCACCATGATAAGCCCATCGTGACAAGTATGTTACAAAAATATGGAAATGAAATGCTTTAGCCGAGGACCAATAGGAAATGAGCAATTTGCTTTGACTTTTCAACTTAGTTTTTCTGACCAATGGAGAGGCGACATGTGGCATACAAAGAGGCAAAACAATCCAAGTTTGCTCTTCTTCCTTGGTCGTGCTTGTGAGCTTCAGATTGGAAGAAGAAATTCAAACACAATTGAATATATTCATCCAAAATCGTTTCAACCTCAATCACTTGGCACGTTATTTATTCATTTTGAATTCTCCAAGAGCATTTCCCGTTTAAGCTTTCAGTGGTTTGGCTCATTAAAAGTAGCTCTGAGGCATTGCTCGTTTCAACATCCAACCTGTTCTCATATGCAAATCTCTTCACGCAATCCCAATCCTTACCTCATCTGATACCCCTCCATATGACAACAAATGAGGAGCTCTGAAGCAATATACGAAGTGGTGAAATGGACCCTGCAACCTCTGAAATTTTGTGCAGCATGAGAAGTGTATTTGTCTCCAAGGAGTGGACCAAGTTTGAATTTTGAAGAGAGACGTTGCAACCCTAGTTTTTCACTCAGCACACCAAGTGTTTGCTCTTTGGACTCAGAGCAACTCAAGCCCATTTGTTCAGCCTATAAAAGGAGCTTGCTTCTACACTTCAAGACCAACAATTCTCACAAACACTCAAATATTCTGTGAAGTTTTCCTAAGTTCGAGCAAGCAAGGTGAAAGTTGGCTTTGGAGTGCTTTGGAAGGAAAGCAGTCAGCATACTTGAAGGCAGTGGACATTACTCCACTTGGTATCACATTCTTTCCTTCTTGTTAATCATGTTCATTTGATAACATTATGTCATATGCATTTTGTTGTTTTTTACATGTGTATCTTGCTAATATATGCTTGAATATGTTGTTTATGTGCTCATGGCTTGATGTCATAAAATAGATGATGTTGTTCATTGACATGATATACATGTATTGCTTTTTGTGTTAAGTTATAATGCCTCTGGTTTTGTTCATTGAATGGCTGCAACATTATAAGTTCTCATTGTGGTATTGTATTGTCAAGTTTAGATGTTTGATTTTCTTGTTAACCTACTTGTATGACATATGGTGCTTAGATGTTACTTTGAGATAAGAGGTTCGTGAACCTTAGTTCCCTATGTGTTTCTAATATGCTCATAAGTCGTGGGATGGTTGAACCTATCCATTTTGTTATTGGTTTAATGATTGATTGATGCTGTTAAGTTGTTCTTGTTAAATTAGCACTAGTTTCTTTTTCTGCCACCATCAATATATGATCACTTTGTGCTCTCAAGTCAGGGTTTTGAACTTCATTGTTGTTGATGCTTGGTTGACATTTTGACTATTAATGTATGTGCTTATATTGGTATGCATCACTTTGCCTTGGCATTGATTTTGGTTGTCTATGTATCTGAGCTTGGGTTGTTTGAACTGTTAGTATATGCAAGCTATTGATTAGTGTTGCATCTCATTGGAATGATTTTGGTTTAATATATGTTTAAGGCTTATGTTCATGAATGTTGAATTTAGGGTAAGATTGTGATGCTGTCAGTTTGCTTTGAATTATTCCTATTTAATCATGATGTTCCATGACCTGCCATGATATTTCAATTTGTGCATGCTTAGACTATTATGTTAGAACTGTTAACTTCGGAAAGTCATGTTATGTGGCATCATACTTTTGTTCTCCATGTTAACATTGTGTTCATGATATATGTGCTAGCTTTGATGTGTTTTTTTAACATACTCCTAGGTTATGGATGTTGGACATCACTTTATGCTTCTAACATTTACCAAACCACCTTGAACCTAGTCCATATATGTGTGATAAATGTGCTTGCATGATTGTTGCCTAATTTGGTTTTTACTAAGTCCTATGCTACTGTCTGTGTTAAACGATACCATTTGATTGAATTTGAACTTGGTTGCTATGATATGTCCTATTCTATCTTGAATATATGTGTATGATTCATAAAGGCCTTTGACCATCATATTGCTTGTGTACTTATCATTGTAACATGACCATTTTTTTCCTTTATCAACATGATGTGTGTAGCTGTTTTGTGTATCTAATACTCATGTCTGGCTGTTACTTGATTTAGATGACACTATGTTTGAGCCTTTGTTTTTATGACAGTAATGTGTTTCTAACTTACCTTGCTCTTGCACTGTTTTGTTTGCTTACATTAAACTTATGTTGAATCCATGCCATACTGTTTTGGAGTCCATGATCTGTATATTGTTTATCAGTTGTGTCAAAGTTGTATCATTGCATTAAATTCCATTTGAGTGTGTTGTATGATAGCTCTCTGCCTTGTGGAATGTGTTTGCCCTAATGACATGTTACTAGTATGTTGCTGACTGCTTATGTTGTTGAGATTGTTGCCATCATTTCTTAACATCCTTTTAATATATCCTAGAACTACCACTGACAATTAGGTTGACCTTAGAATATGCCTTCATATTTGATCTGGCTTGCCCCTTTTCTTTCACCACTCATTGTGACATGTTTGAATTGCTTTTGAACTTTGAGAGTATCTTTGGAACTGACTGCAATGTCTTAATCTACCTTTCTATGTTCTTGCATTTTGAGCACTAACCTTGCCTACCATATGATTTTAGTCCTAAACATCTCTGCTACCCTCCATTAAGTATGCTAAGCCTTGAGGATGTTTTGATACATGAAACTAAACCTAATTGCCATTTGGATCCTTGAACTACATGTTTGTTTGTTAGTTGTTTTTTTCAAGATGTTTATTGAACCTCTTTTGAATATGCTTGCTGCTATGACTGTGTTGGAATTTATTGCTTCATACATTCAAATGTTCTTCTACTTTACCAATCTGTATGATTAAAGCACTCACTTGATATACATGTAGCAATTCATGATTTTTGAGATGGTAATTACATGTTTCTGCTTCATTTTATTTGACCATGGCTGATTTTGAATGATATAGCTTATATGTTTCCCTTTCTTGAGCAGTTGGTGTTGTGGTTTGGTTTGTGATTAATTTGAAACATGTTGTATGCTTGCCATGGCTGTGTATGAGTTCCTTACCTTATGCATTCAAATGTTGTTGCTTTGATGTCCAATGTGTATGATAAGCATTTACTTGGTATTTAATATGTGTAGCAATTCTTGGTTTTGAAATGGTAACTGTATGCTTCTGTTTTAGTTTGTTTGGCAATGTTTGATTGATGGCATGGCATAGTAGTTTTTCGTGAGCAGATTGTGTAATGTTTGGTTTGTATTGTTAACTTGAAATATGCGCGCATAGAAAGCTTATATATTATTTGAGTTGTGATTATCACCGGATGTAACAACCACCCCAGTGGCAAGCACACACTATTACACACCCTACCACCCTTAGGACTGGGGTTTGAATCCCCCTCGCCCCAGTCCTTTTGTTTATTTTTCTGAATTTCGCTTCTCTTTGCATATGTATTTGTGTTATCTATTAGGTGTTAAGGCGCGCGCTTTGGTTCAGATGGCTTTGGGTTTTAACCTGTGAGCGAAGGGTCCTGGGTTCAATCCCTAGGGGTGCCCTTTCCTTCTTTTTTATGACTTGGTTGTTTTATCTAATTTGTTTTCAATGTTTATGCCTTAATTTCAAAATGCCATAACTTGTTCATTTTCCATCCTTTTTCTTCCATTCTTTTTGCTATGTTCTTCTAATTGAATCTACTTTTTAAATATAAAAAGAAATGGTTGGAAATGTTTAATACTATTTGCCTTTATTTATGTTAAGATTAGAAATACCTATTAGGGTTTTATTGTACTTCCTTATTCATCTTGCCATGCTATTTTTGTTTATCATGTTTGATCATTGTCTAATATGTATGATTCTAACTTTGCATGACTTCATAAGCTTTGATTTCATCTCATTATCTTGTTCATGTCTTTTACATCATCATATTTGAATTTATACACTTTATCTCTTGGTAATCTTTAAAACTGTTATCTTTCCCCCCATTCCAAAGGGAGATCATCCTAAAATTGACTCTTGAGTCACTAAACAACCACCCTACCTTATCCTTTTAGGTTTATCCTCATTTCTTGGCCTCATGAGGGCCAATTAAATCATAACTCAGAAATAGGTTGGAGTTTTAAACTCTGTGTGATTCTCATCATCATGAGAACTCACTTCCCCCCTATAACGTAGATTTAGAGAGTTATCGTGAACTCTAAAATGAGATCATACTCATTTCCCCTTGGAATTTTGGCCATAGCCAATGGTTCCTCTCCTTCACCCTTAGATCGGTGAACTATGGATACTCTAATTCCACTCCCGTCAGGATACGTAGGCGCAAAGTGCAATACTTTGTCGAGTATACTTAGATACTAACCCCTAGGGTTTCAACCTTTAGCATAACACCCTTAGCAAACGAGTAAGACATAACAAGTTAAAACAAGAGGTTCCCGTAGAGTACTACGGACGTTTAGGATGCTAATACCTTCCCTAGGCGTAACCAACCCCCGAACCTTAGTGTCATACCCCAAATTTTGACCACTAAGATTTCCCATCATTGTGCAAATCATCATCACAATATGGATGTACCTTTATGCCTCACCAAGTGCCAAGGATTGTTGAGCATTCACTGTAATCAAAATTAGGGTTTCAAGCCCTCTCTGAGCTCTTAGACAAAGGATTAATCAAGGAATGACATGATCTTTCAACTTGTATAACCTCTCAAACATCCACAAAAAGGACTTCCACTTCAAGGATTAAGCACAAGGTTGCTCCCTTCTAGGTGGATCAAGCCTCGAGATCGCCAGTGTCACCAAATTAGGGTTTTGGTCGACTAGGGCCTCCAGATGGAAATTTTCCTCTGGGCATGAGCCAATGATCCAAAACATAACCTAATATACTCCATGGAACCTCATGGACCCAATCATCAAGTCAATTTTGCCTCAAGGGATGCATACATCAAAAATCAGGAATTAGGGTTTCTTGACCTAATTCACCCCTAAGTTGGCTTTTGGGACAAATCATGAACCAAGACCTCAAGACATGATTTGAGGGTCTCTAATATACCATATTGATCCATTTGGAACAATGGATTGATCCAATAAGCTTGAGCAACAAGTTTTAATTTCATCTGAACCACAGTTAGGGTTTTGCGAGAAAAGTCAACTGTAGCTTTGACTATTGACCAGGACATGCTCCCAAACCCTAGGACATGATTCAATATACCCTTTAACACCCATGGAACATGTCCATCAAGTTTGATTTAGGTCAAGGACATAATTTCCTGAAGAATTGCACAGTTTGGAATTCATCTGACAAAAAGTCAACTGTGCACAAAAGTCAACTTTGACTTTTTTAGATTTTTCACAAAATTGGATTTTTAACCCTAAAATGATGTTAATGTATGATTTGAATCATCATTCATCAAGAAAAATCAAAGAAAGTGGGATAACTTGTAAAAGGGGTAACCATAAAAACTTAGAAAATTTTCTAAGTTATGAAATAAAGTGACAAAGGTACCAACTTTGGAGGATCATAACTCCTAAACCACAAAGCCATTTTTTTCCATCCAAAGCTTGATTTGTAGATCTCATTGCCCTCTACAAAAGCTTCATACTGATCTATGTCCAAATTCCTCATGGATTTTGAGTTATGGAGTGATCAAAATCAAGAAAAGTCACTTTGTTCCAACACTTAGTGAAAATTTCACTAAAGTCAGAATTTACCTTACTTTTTTCCAAATGTAGGGACATTTTTTACTAGGATCCAAAAAGTATCAAAATCAAATATGATCAAACAGTTGTTGTATCATATAAGGGCTTTCCAAAATGGCCAAGAACATCACCAAATTCAACTTGAGCCATGAGATATGACATTGGCAAGATGCCTTGCTGAAATCTGCCAAGGCAAGGCAGATTTTTGTACTTTTGGTCGATTTGCCAAAATCAGCCAATTCCAAGCCTTGTCATCACTTTGGACACATCTGAGGATTGAATCTAAAGGGGACAATCACTGAGTCAAGCCTCCAAAGTCCTTGGAACAAGAAATAGTATGCCAAACCTAGAATTGCCTAAAATAGGGACAAGACTCCAATTTTGGATTGGAGCATTCAATGGAAGCACCAAGGTGGCATGGACTGAGCTATTGGCAACTGAATTCAGTCAAGACTTATCCAAGACCAAGGGAACCAAAGCTCTGTGCTCTAACCTCTATTCAATGGCTAGAGGAGACTTGGATTTTCATTTGCCAACATTGGCCAACCCTACTCAGCAGTTGCCATTCACTATTCCTTGCAAAACAAACTTGCTCTACTATAAATAGAGCTCAATTGTGATCAGTTTGAGTACACCAAAGCCATCAAACAGATGCTTTCCTCAAAATCTCTTCTTTCACTCTAATTTTGCCTTCTAAGGCAAGTCACTATCGGGTTTTGAGTTTGAGAGCTTTTCCAACCAAACCAATCACACACACACCTCACATACATCATATGTGAGCTGATCAAACACTTAAACAACATCTGGAACACTGATTTCTCAGAATCACCAGCCAGTTGCTCAAGGTTTTAACTAAGTTGCAGTTGAGATGCCATGAAGTGATCCAACCAATTTCCATCAAGTCCAAGCATTCAAACACACTCCATAGGGTGTAGGGAAGCTGTTCAGATCATCACAACTCATCTGTAACATCTCCTACTCAGAAATCATTTTGAACTTGCTGTCACGACCTAGAGGTAAGCCTAAACTTGGTCATCTCTCAATCTATGCATATTTCCTCGCACAATACTTTTGCCAAATGTTCATAATCATGCATGAAATGTTTCCCCTCAATTAATTGCTTTGTTTGAATCATGTATCAAAAATCCCAGCCTTTATGCAGAAATTTGGGTTCTTGAGGATTTGTCGTGATTTCTTGTTTATGCTTAATTTAAATGAAATTAATTGTCATAAACATGATCTTGAGGTTGAGACGAGCATATTGATATGTGGATTGCATGATATAATCAAGTATTCAGTGAGATTGGATAGAAAATGCAAATTTGGGCAAAGCTGAAAAACGCGTGTGTTCTTCAGCTGTTCTTGGCGCCATTTCTCTCAAATTCAAAAATTTGAATTTTGTGATTTTATTTAATTGATTCAAAAATTAATTTGTCTATGAGTTTTAATGATTTTGAGTTGATTCTTTTTTTAATAATTCACAAAAATGTTAAAATATTTTATTTTACCAAAAAATCCCAAAAATATTATTTATTTCATATAATTGATATTTTTGCAAAGAATTAATATTTTAATTGTTTTTGACATTTAAAATATTTTTCCCTCTTGATTTTGTAAATTTTAATGACTTCTAATCATTTTGTAGGGCAAAACATGATTTTTGAAGCATTAATCCAAGATCATAATTTGTTTCCCACATGTTAAACAATTTTTGATCATTTTAATTGAATTTTTATTCAATTAAAATACATTTTGGAAATAAATTAGGGTTTTTGATTAATTCAACCCTCACAACTTTTTTCAAACACTCATGGGCCTCTAATAGAGTGTAAGACCCAAGCCTTTTTGTAAAAAACCTAATTTGGGTCTCACTTATTGTATAAGTCCCTCCGGGTATTTTCAAAAACCTCGGCGCGATCGTCGTTTTGTACACAAATAATCTGGGCCTACCCTCGAGTAGTAAGACTCATTCTTCTTTTAAAAAAAACCTTTTTGGGCCTCTTGAGAGAGTGTAAGACCCAAAACCCCCTTGTACAAACAATTTTGGGCCTCACTTATTGTATAAGTCCCTCTGTACAAGTAAACGGCGCGATCGTCGCCTTTTAAAAATCAATTGGGCCTCTCCTTGAGCTATAAGACCCATTCAAAACCTTTGGGCCTCTAATAGAGTGTAAGACCCAATCCCCTTTTAACCAAAACAACTTTGGGCCTCAGATATTGTATAAGCCCCTTTACGTTAAAAGAAAATCTCGGCGCGATCACAATTTTAAACGAAAAATCATCTGGGCCTACCCTCGTGTTATAAGCCCCACTCTTTTCCTTTAAACCTTTTTGGGCCTCTTGATAGAGTGTAAGACCCAAATCCCTTTGTACAGTAAACAATTTTTGGGCCTCAGTCACTTATTGTATAAGTCCCTCTGTACAAATTTAACAATGCAATCACTGATAAAACCCTAGGCCTCTCCTTGAGCTGTAAGCCCCAAATCTTTCTTTTTCAAAGCACTTTCTCCTTTGATTTTGAAATATACTATTGTTTTCAATCTTTCTTTGTTGAACAACTAACCAAACAGCATGGAAGCTCTACAACCGAGTAAGTGTTTATCCGCTTTCATTTACCGCTTTCATATACATATAACTGTATTGTGGGGCTGTTTCGCTATAAGTCTTCTTTCATAAACTCATATCGACTGTGTAATAATAGTATAGATATTTAGAGTTTCCCCGGCAACTACGTCTAGCACTAGGTGAAGCCGTTTCGATTATTCCTAGAAATAGACAATACTAGATCCCCCATAGGAGCACCAGATACAGTCTTCTCTTCGGCTGTCCTCCTTAGGAATTGTCAAGAAACTTTACTCCCCAGAAATGATCTCTTCTCTGTGAATTGTATCTCTTGAGTTTCTTCCAAATTCTCGAACTTTCCTGGCTTGATCTATTCTCTGTGAATAGCCTGTCTTGAAATTCTCGGGGTTTGGGGACCCACGGGCTTCTTAAAAGCATCGGCCTCCGCTTGGGCATTGTACAAGGACCCAAAGGCTTCCTAAAAAGCATCTCCGCCTCCTCTTGGGCGTAGTACAAGGACCCGTCGGCTTCTTAGAAGTATTCACCGCCTCCTCTTAGGCTTCATATAGTGATTCTTCCCCCTGGGAATGATAGCCTCCTCTTGGGCTTCGTACAAGGACTTCCCGGCTTCTTAAAAGTTTCTAGCCTCCTCTTGGGCTTCGTACAAATTGTCCCGACGACCTCCTAAAGGTATAGGAACAGAAATCAGTCATCTTAATAAAACAGTCTTTCCAAGAGTCTACTATTGTTTCTCTAAGCATAGTATAAAAGATAAAACTCTAGACTTGGACAGTCTAATTTCCTTGAGTCTCAAAGACATTCTTAAGTCCCTTTCAAAAATAGGAAGAAACCCGCAGACTCGGACAGTCTCAATACCCTTTAGATTTTCCATTTCCTCAAAGAAAAGGAAATATCCCTGATCCTCAAATCAAAATCCCTGAGTACAACATTACTCATATAAGAACTGATTTTCTCTTTAAACCCATCTACTGGTCACTCAACTGAAACGGTACCCTCTTTTCGCCTCCATCTCGGGCTTTGTACGAGATACAAAAAAGGTTCTTATTAAATCAACACTTTTAGCCTCCATCTCGGGCTTCGTACGAGATACAAAAGACTCTCTTGTTGAGTCAAAAACATTTTAGCCTCCGTCTTGGGCTTTGTACAAGACACAAATCACTCCCTTGTTGAGTATAAAACAACCCTTTTAGCCTCTCTCTCTTGGGCTTCGTACGAGACACATAAAAAACACCCTCTTGTTGGGCCAATAGCCTCCTCTTAGGCTTTGTATAAGAAAACCACTGGTTGATCCAATCAACCTTTTAGCATCAAAGCTGTGCCTCATTCACAGTACACAAACATCAACAACTCATTCCCCTTCATCTAATCGCTGTAAGCGGCAAGCCTCTGGATTATTTACATCCATGCCACTGTCCCTCTTTTAGTATGAAAAATTCCTAAGGAAAGATAGCATTGCTCTACACTGAGTTAAAGTCTTCTCCTTCAGGTTGGAACCCCCCTATAAAGGAAATTATGGCATTGTCGGATTCACATATCCCGGTTAAAGTAATTCTCCTTTATAAAACAGTTGTGACAGATAAACCCCTCTTTAGAGATGACAAATTCTCTATAAAGTCAAACCCTTTCAGCTTCACATCTTGGGCTTTGAACAAGATACAAAACGACCTTTCAGCTTCTCATCTTGGGCTTTGAACAAGATACAAATCACCTTTTTCGCTTCACGTCTTGGGCTTTGAACAAGACACCAAAATACCATTTCCTCCCGTAGAATAGGAGGAACTACGAACGCTCTGATTTCCCTGTTTCGGCAAACGGGAATACGTAGGCATAAGATTGAAAGAAAAATCTTAGCGAGCACACTAAACAAAAATCCTAAATCCCATATCAATTGAAAAACATCAGTCCTATCCTCCTGTCCATAGAATAAATCTGTCATTCTGTCAAAATAGCATAAGAGAGGCCCCACTACCACATAGCATCTGTAACCTAACAAACCGCTGTTTAAACTCGGTATGCAAGCAGGGTTAATTGGAGATATCTATTTCCCTTCCTTCATCAGCTTTAATAGGATAAAAAATTAATCGACCTGTAGTAACCCGAAGGAGCGACAGTGCTTAAGAACCACGTCCAAAATCGCTCGCTACAGAAAAATGGCACCCACCGTGGGGTTCTACCTTTTTCTTCTTTCTTTTCATCTTTTGTGTCGAAACCACAGAATGGCGTTTCTGCCGGGGAGCCATTTTCTGTCAGGAACGTAGGATTCATAGCTTTAGAAGTCTAGGACATTAGGACAAATATATATACTGCTTTTCCTAAATGATATATGTGTTTATTTTTCCACTAATGGGAATGCGTGTGATGCCGCATGTGGAAAGATTGAGTATACACCTAGGAAAAACCCCTTTAGTGGCGCAGAGGCTATCGGAAATAGTTGTCATGCGATGCCACCCTCTTCTGAGGACTCTTCAAAAAACACCACCTAGCACGGTTCTCGGCCCGCTGGTGTTTTCTTGACAAGAGTTAATGATGAAGAGAGACAGGTACAAAAATCACTAGTAAACCTTTGGGATGGGTTGAGCCTTGACTCCATGACAACGACCCTTTGACCCCATGTTTTTTCTATGTTTTTGTGTGCTGCATTCATGCATTCATAAAAAAAAAAAACATTAAAACAAAGAAAAATTTTCTCTTCTAGTCTCTCTGTTTTTTTCAAATTAAACTAAGACTGTGATTGCAAATATCAGAGAAAAGGATTACGCTAATGGATTTCGGTTGAAGGAGAACTCATAAGTACAACTTCAAGGTTCCAAAACTAGAGGATTTAAGAGGTTTGACGAGGATGAACACAAACCAAGAGGCCTTCAGAGCCAAGTACGGAGGTCTGCTACCTCTGTTAAGAATCCATGTGATTGAAGGAATCATGGGTGCACTCGTTCAGTTCTACGATCCGGTTTATCACTGTTTTACATTCCCGGATTACCAGCTAGCACCAACGCTGGAGGAATACTCTCACCTGACTGATCTACACATTACTAATCGAGCTCCATTTTCTGGACTGGAAGAAATTCCAAAGAATCAGACCATTGCAAGAGCAATTTATTTGGACGAGTCTGAGGCCAGGACTCACATGACCACTAAGGGTGGCATACAAGGTTTGCCAGCCCAGTTCTTGACAAAGAAAGCCCTGTACTTTGCCAGTATAGGGAACGAGACTGCTTTTGAAAGCATCTTTGTTTTACTCACCTACAGATTATTTCTGTTTCCCAACATTAATAACTTCGTCGATATCAACGCCATTAAGGTTTTTCTCATTGGAAACCCTGTACCAACTCTGCTCGCGGATGCGTATCATTCTGTACACTCAGGAAATTTGTACAGCGGAGGGGAGATCACATGTTGTGTATCTTTGCTTTACAAATGGTTTATCTCCCATTTACCTAAGTCTGCTGCTTTTTGGGATCATAAGAGTGCCTTACGCTGGTCGCTGAAAATCATGTCTCTCACCAACTCCGACATTGATTGGTGCAATAGGATTTATGAGGGAATAAGGATCATTGACCGTTGTGGAAACTTCCCCAACGTACCCCTTATAGGAACTAAGGGAGGATCAACTACCATCCGGTATTGGTTCATCATCAATTTGGATACCCGATGAGGCATGTCCCGCGTAATGCTCATCTGGAAGGTCTTTTCTTCAAGGAAGGAGAAAATGACAGAGCACTAAAGATGGAAATAGTGCACGCTTGGAAACATGTTCATAAGAAAGGACGAGAGTCTCTAGGAAACCGGACTGTGTCTCGGTGGAACCTTACCTCCACTGGGTACAAACTAGAGCTCTCAAGCTAAAAATGCCTTATCCTCGTCATGGAATTCTTCGACCGAGGGAGTCTGTCATGTACTTCATGACTGAGACTGAAAAGCTTTAGGTTACTCTCAACAAAGTTCAGCGGGAGAGAAGGTCTTGGAAGAACAAGTATCGCACCCTCAACGTGGATTGCATCAAAATACAGCAACTACTGAAAGATAAGGACGCTCTGATTGAAAATTTGGAGCAACATGATGTAGAGAATCAAGACGACCAAAGGAATTTGCTCACTCCTTTCACCTGGCAAAAGAATGACAACCCGACAATGACCCAAGAGCCCCGGTCAAAGAAAAGGAAAGCACCAGAGTCAGCACCCGATTTCTCTTCAGAGGGGACTCGGGACCCATTAGCTTAGGTTTCTATTTCCGCACCTTGTAATCTACTGTATTTTCATTTTCGTAACCCTTTGAATTCAATAAAAAGGGGTTTCCCCACTGTTTGGTATTTGCAATCTAATTGTCGAAGTTTATTTTGATTAAACCAAAAAACAATTAATATAATCATTGCATTCATCATTCTCACGCAACGTATTCTTCTTACCTACGAATCTCACATTTGTGTCTCGATTCTAGAGTCAAACTGTCTCATTCGTACAATACTCGGGCCAATCGTCAGAAAAAGATGGATGATCTTGAGGAAGAGAACAAAGCGTTGAAAGAAGAGATCGACACTCTGAGAGAGGATATGAGAAAGCTTCGTAACGACATGCAAGCCATGGCAGAAGCTCAGCTACAAAGGACTGTGATCTCAGAGATCACCTCAACGCCCATAGTGGAGAAGTATGATCCTAGGTATCAAATGCCGAAAGATCGTCCTTGGGGCATGCCTGTTAACTATATCCCGGAAGGATATGTTCCGCCGATCACTGAAGATCAGAGAATCATAACAGAAGCCGCTGGGCCTGAAGGTTACAAACTTCAGGAAAGCAAAGATGCCAGGGGCATATTGAAGACTCCTGAAGGTTACAAACTTCGGGAAACGCCAAGATTCACTGCCGTAGTCACGGTACCACCTCCCTGTGGTGCACACTGTCCCGGAAGGACAGATTCCACTGATCCCTTCTGGTAAGAAGGAAACTATGTTTGACTGAATGGATGAGTTCCAGGAACAGTTCCTGGAAATGGAGAAGGAACTGCAAGCCATTCGCGGTCAGGATTTATTTGGAAAGGACGCCGCAGACCTTTGTCTGGTCCCTAATGTGAAAGTTCCGCACAAGTTCCAAGTGTCCGACTTTGAAAAATACAAGGGTAACTCTTGCCCTCAGAGCCATTTGGTGATGTACGCTCGGCGAATGTCAGCTCAGACGGAGAATCAGGACCTGCTGATTCAGGATAGTTTAACCGGTGCCGTACTCAAATGGTACATGGGTTTAAACCGTGCTACGATTAGCACTTTCAGAGATCTTGGCACTGCCTTCGTCCAACAATAAAAATACAATTTGGACATGGCACCAGACAGAGATCAACTCAGATCAATGTCACAAAAGGACAAAGAAACCTTTAAGGAATACGCTCAGAGACGGCGTGAAATTGCCGCTCAGATTTGTCCACCTCTTGAGGAAAAAGAGATGACAAAAATCTTCTTAAAGACCTTAAGCTCATTTTACTATGACAGAATGGTTTCCAGTGCACCCAGTGACTTCACCGAGATGGTGGGCATGGGAGTTCGTCTTGAGGAAGCCGTCCGAGAAGGATGTTTGGTAAAAGACGCTGGATCATCGAGTAGTACAAAACGATACGGTAGTGCTCTCCCTAAGAAAAAGAGAAAGATATTGGGAATATCTCTCTCGGAAAGCAAAGACGACGGTACCAACCGGTAGCAGCTGTAACTCCTGCTATCAGCCCTGCGCTTATTCCTACGTATCAACCTCAGGTTGCGCAGAGCCAACCTAATCAGTAAATGACGCAACAACCTCTCCAGCAGGCTCGTTCTCCATATAATAACAACCGTACAACGCGGCCACCAGGGTTTGATCCTCTACCCATGTTGTACGTAGAACTATTTCCGTTACTACTGGCTAAGGGGCACATCCAGACTAAGTCTCCTCTCACAGTGCTGGAAAATCCGCCTTTTTGGTTTAAGGTGGATCAGACATGCCCTTATCATCAAGGAGGATCGGGGCATAACATAGAAAACTGTCTCAATTTCAAATCTGACGTGCAAAAGCTTGTTAGGAGCGGGCTCTTATATTTCAAAGATACAAATCCCAATGTTCTCAGAAACCCGCTGCCTCAATATGAGAAAGCTACAGTCAACCTGATTGAGAAAGAATTTAACAACGTCTATCAAATTCATGATGTACTCTTGTTAAGGACCAATCTGGTCAAGATGCATTGTAAACAGAGTGGATATGGCCATGTGCCACCTCATAACTATCACCAGTGTGATATCTGCTCTAAAAGCAATCGAGGATGTTCTGTGGTGAAATCAGCTCTACAGGAACAAATGGATCTCGGATGGATCCAAGAGCATCGAGTTCGTGGAGTTAACATGGTCCATACGAATTCCAATGTCATTCAGAACCACGACATCTGTGCGATGAATGTCAACCTGGGGGCAATGCACTCAAGGCAAAGTCAGTATCATAATCTGCCACAACACGATTATAATTCCTGTCTGACTTGCTCGGTAAATAAACAGGGATGCTCTTTTGTATAAGAGGCCCTCCAGCGTCAGATAGATCTTGGATGGATCCAAGACTACCATGATAGGAATCCCTATCAGATCAACATGGTTCATATTTTTGATATTCGCGTGATGAATACCAACTTGGTAGAGTGGCATGCTGAGTAGGTCCGACTCGGATTCCTGATATCACATAATTATCACAGCTGTAAAGCGGGTTGCGAAAACGATCAGGGATGTGCCCTTGTCCAGGAGGCACTTCAGCACTTGTTAAATCATTGGTGGATGCCAATCTACATGGATGAAGATACTCAGCAAATTAGTATCAATAACAGAAACCCCACTCGGCGTCAAAGTCAGGATGTCCGACCCGTGGAAGCAAACCTAGTGAGGTTACATTGTATTCAAAGCGGGCGTGGCCAGGTGCCACCACACAATTATGAACGTTGTGGAGTCTGTTCGAAAAGTAACCAAGGGTGCTACCTTGTGCGAGCAGCTCTCCAGGGGCAGGTGGATCGTGGAGAGATTCGCCCATATCTAGGCTCCGGACCCATCAATTGGTCGCCGAACTACCTTGCCAATCAAATTGAGGACGTTGTCGTCATCTCTGATCATCAGAGGACCAGGAATGTTTTTGCCATTACCCCTCTGCTTGACGAATCAAGAATTCCCAATCGAGAACGGATCAAAATTACTTATGATGGTCAGAAAAATCAGAAGGTTCCCATAGTCATCTATCTACTGGGACCACTACTGTATGAATCAGCTAAGGCAATCCCTTACAAATACGGTACAACGACAATTGAGAATGGAAAGGAAATTCCATTACCCTCCGTCGTGAATATTCCAGACATCAGTCGAGTAACACAGAGTGGTAGAATCTTCAACAGAGGAGTTGGAGAGTCCAACAAAGAAAAGGAACTTCAGACAGAAGCTCCCGATCCACCAGTCGGTCAATCCAGTAATCCCGACCTTTCGAAAAACAATGATGAGATGCTGAAGCTCATCCAAAGGAGTGAATACAACATTGTTGATCAACTGTTACAAACTCCTTCAAAGATCTCTGTGCTGTCACTTTTACTCAGTTCAGAAGCACACAGGGAGGCTCTACAGAAAGTCTTGGAGCAAGCCTTTGTAGAACAGGATGTAACAATCAGACAGTTCGATAGCATTGTCTCTAACATCACTTCCTGCAACAACTTGGGATTTAGTGATGAGGAATTACCTGAAGAGGGTCGCCGTCATAACATGGCGCTCAATATTACAGTCAACTGCCAGGACGATGCTTTAGCCAGCGTACTGGTAGACACAGGGTCAGCCCTGAATGTTATGCCGAAGTCCACTTTGATGCAATTATCATTTAAAGGCCCTCCGATGAGAACCAGTGAGGTCGTCGTCAAAGCATTTGACGGATCCAGAAAAACGGTTAATGGCGAAGTCGACCTTCCCATAACTATCGGTCCTCACACTTTCAAAGTCACTTTCCAGGTCATGGACATCCGGGCAACGTACAGTTGTTTATTAGGAAGACCTTGGATACACCAGGCTGGGGCGGTCACCTCGACCCTCCACCAAAAGCTAAAGTTTATCTAGAATGGCCGACTCATCATAGTCTGTGGGGAACAGGCCTTGCTCGTGAGTAACTTATCATCATCTACTTGTGTAGAACCCGAAGAGGTTGCTGGGACGCAGTTCCAAGCACTGTCGGTGAGCAAGGACAATCAATCAAGAGGAGGAACTTCGATTTCCTCATACAAATATGCTATTAAAGTGGTCAAGAGTACCGATACCACAGGATGGGGATAGCTTGTCATTTCCACTGATAACAAAACAAAGAAGGGTCTTGGTTTTTCTGCAACCTGTACCCGGACAGCTGCCAACGATGAAAGTCTTCATCCCATTCAGGCCTTCTTCCATGTGGAGGTTTCCTTCACCCAGTGCCTCAAGAAGTGCACACCATCAATAAAGATGATTTCTCTGACACAAAGGAGGAATGGAAGTCCTATCTTAACGAGGACGATTATATGTCCCAGGAAGAGGTGCCTACACCATTTTGCTATCCCGCACAGAGTTCGAGATTTATATCGATGTCAGATGTCAAAATGATATACGGAGGTTGTGATCCGGAAGGATGTCGTGCTCCGCCAAATTCATTAGAGGAGGACACTCTGATGAAAGACAACTTTGACCACAATTACTATGGCCCGATGGATGGCCCGCCAATGTGGCAGCCTTACCCAGGAGACTTGGGGCCAGAAAGTCAGCCGAGTAATGAAACTCAGCTAAGCACCATTGAATATAATACCTGTGTCCCCACCATGTCATGGGATCAACACTCCGGTCATTCAGAAACTACTCAACATGACGATGAATTTGCAATGTTTGTAGGACTGGAATTCATCAACTATGCTTTTCCCGAGGTCAACGTCATCGAGAGGGATGACTCCTCCAGTTCCAAAGAAGTGTGGGACACCTTGGGATAACCAAGTGGAAAATTCGACTACTTAGTTAAGTACACCACTCCCAAAAGCTCTCGTATCAGGCTCGAAGATATCCAGCCAACTGGATGGGGAGATCTGCCTGAGAGTACAAATACTATGCAAAATGTAACTGAGGAATCCTCCTACGACAATTCTTCCTGGGGAGACAGATTCCAATGATCTTGCTCCACCAGAAATCAGCGTTATTTCTAAAGACAAATCAAGGAAGGTGCCAGACTTTGTGATTCACCGAGGAGTTCGCCGCCAATTGGTTGCTGTCGATGTTCCCAAGGTCGTTCACCAGTCAAAGTAATTGCCATCTTTAACCTTTCACCCTGCCCAGGTGAAACAGATATTTTGATAGGGCTCGCTTTCTGTAAATTTCCCTCTTCGCTTTGCCCAAAGCGACAGAGTTTTGTTTTATAGGGTTGCAGTTTCACGAATCGACTTGTTCATTAATAAAATAACGTCGTTATGTAATTTCTGGATTAATTGTTGTTTTCTCTTTTTGCTTTTTCTCAGAAAATGGTAATCCTAAAAAACAATTCAATAATAAAAACAAGCAGTAAAAAAAAATACACTGCACACACTTTTGCATTTTCTCTATCTCTTTTAAACACGAATCATCACGTCATGCAGATTGCTTGTTTTAAACCCCGTTGAAATATACGATCCGTTGCCTTCTCCCGACTTTGAGTTCCCGATATTTGGGGATGAAGAAGAAGTTGGCAACGAAATTCCAGAAGAGATCTCCCGACTACTCAAACAAGAGGAAAGGTCCATTGAGCTTCACAAAGAGCCGTTGGAAATGGTAAACTTGGGTTCAGAAAAAGAGGGAAAAGAAATCAGGATTGGGGCACTGCTCATTCCAACTGCCAAAGAGAGTTTGATAAAGCTTCTCAAAGAATTCCCTGATGTATTCGCTTGGTCCTATCAGGACATGCCAGGGTTGGATACCAGCATCGTGGAACATCACTTACCGTTAAGATCGGAATGTCCACCAGTAAACCAGAGATTGAGACGCACTCACCCGGACATGGCCATCAAAATCAAAGAGGAGGTACAGAAACAGATTGACGCGGGTTTCCTCGCCACATCAGAATATCCTCAATGGTTAGCCAATATCGTACCCATTCCGAAAAAGGACAGAAAAGTCAGAATGTGTGTTGACTACAGGGATCTAAACAAAGCAAGTCCAAAGGACGACTTTCCTTTACCACACATTGACATGCTGGTAGACGTACAACAAAGTTCAAAGTTTTCTCCTTCATGGATGGATTCTCGGGCTACAACCAGATTAAAATGGCGCCGAAAGACATGGAGAAAACTTCGTTCGTTACCCCATGGGGTACCTTTTGTTACAAGGTAATGTCGTTGGTTTGAAGAACACCGGGGCAACCTATTAAAGGGCCATGACTACTCTGTTTCATGACATGATACACAAGGAAATCGAGGTATATGTCGATGATATGATTGCAAAATCCAAGACAGAAGAGGAGCATGTGACCCACCTGTCAAAACTATTCGAGCGCTTGAGAAAGTATAAACTTCGCTTGAATCCCAACAAGTGCACCTTCGGTGTCCGCTCAGGGAAACTTTTAGGGTTCATCGTCAGCCAGAAAGGAATTGAGGTTGATCCTGACAAGGTCAAGGCCATTCGAGAAATGCCTTCTCCGAAAACTGAAAAACAAGTTAGAGGATTCCTGGGACGTTTGAACTACATCTCCAGATTCATATTGCTCATGACCGCGACATGTGCGCCGATTTTCAAATTACTCAAAAAGAATCAGGACTGCGTTTGGACAGAAGACTGTCAAACCGCCTTCGAAAGTATTAAGGAATACCTGTTGAACCCTCCGATTCTATCACCTCCAGTGGAAGGAAGACCACTGATTATCTACCTCACAGTCCTAGAGGACTCAATGGGATATGTACTTGGCCAATAAGACGAAACCAAAAGAAAAGAATCTGCCATCTACTATCTGAGCAAGAAATTCACCGACTGCGAGACTCGGTACACTATGCTTGAGAAAACTTGTTGCGCTTTGGCTTGGGTAGCCAAACGTCTACGCCAGTACATGATTCGTCACACTACTTGGTTAATCTCAGAAATGGATCCAATCAAGTACGTCTTTGAAAAGCCTGCTCTCACGGGAAGGATTGCCCGTTGGCAGATATGTTATCAGATATGACATAGAGTACCACGCTCAGAAAGTCGTTAAAGGAAGTGTTTTACCCGATCATTTGGCTCATCAACCGATTGACGATCAAGAATCAATCGGGTTTGACTTCCCAAACGAAGATGTCATGTATCTAAAAATGAAAGATTGCGATGAACCGCTACCCAGTGAAGGGCCAGAACCAGGTTCCCAGTGGGGACTTATCTTTGACGGAGCTGTCAACCATTATGGAAACGGAATTGGGGCAATCATTGTTACCCCTCAGGGTACCCATATTCCTTTCACCGCTCGACTTACATTCAAATGTACAAACAACGAGGCCGAATACGAAGCTTGTATTATGGGTCTCGAAGAAGCGATTGATTTAAGGATCAAAAACTTGGACGTATATGGCGACTCAGCCCTGGTTATCAATCAGATCAAAGGAGATTGGAACACATACCAATCAGGGCTGATCCCTTACAAAGATTATGCAAGAAGGTTATTACCTTTCTTCAACAGAATCGAGTTTCATCATATCCCTCCTGAGGAGAATCACATGGCTGACGCCTTAGCCACTCTCTCTTCCATGATTAGTGTATGTCACTAGAATGACCTACCTAAGATTGACATTATGCGCCTTGAACGACCCGCTTACATCTTCACGATTGAAGCAGTCATAGACAACAAACCTTGGTATCACGATATCAAATGCTTCCTTCAAAAACAAGAGTACCCTCCTGGGGCATTAAGAAAGGATATAAAGACCCTCAGAAGGCTAGCATGTAGTTTCTTCCTGAGCGGTGATAGTCTTTACAAGAGAAATTTTGACATGGTCTTGCTCCGATGCGTAGACAAACCAGAGGCAGACATGCTGATGAAAGAAATTCACGAAGGATCCTTAGGTACTCATGCCAACGGACACACAATGGCGAGAAAAATTCTAAGAGCAGGGTACTATTGGTTGACAATAGAATCTGACTGCTACAAGTACATGAGGAGGTGTCACAAGTGTCAGATATATTCCGACAAAATTCATGTACCGCCAACGCATCTCAAAGTTCTCTCTTCCCCATGGCCTTTTTCCATATGGGGAATCGACATGATTGGCATGGTTGAGCCCAAGGCTTCAAACGGACATCGGTTCATTCTGGTAGCCATTGATTACTTCACTAAATGGGTCGAAGCAGCGTCGTACGCTAATGTAACCCGACAGGTGGTGGTCCGATTTATCAAAAACAATATCATCTGCCGTTATGGTGTTCCGAGCCAGATCATTACTGATAATGGATCCAACTTGAACAACAAGATGATGAAAGAGTTGTGCGCAGAGTTCAAGATCAAACACTATAACTCATCTCCCTACCGACCCAAGATGAACGGAGCGGTAGAAGCGGCTAACAAGAACATCAAGAAGATTGTTCAAAAGATGGTTGTAACCTACAAAGACTGGCACGAGATGCTACCCTTTGCTCTTCACGGTTATCGCACATTTGTCCGCACTTCAACAGGGGCAACCCCTTTCTCTCTAGTATATGGCATGGATGCAGTGCTTCCCATAGAAGTAGAGATCTCATCAATCTGGGTAGTGATGGAAGCTAAGCTTACAGAAGCTGAATGGTGTCAAAGTCGACAGGATGAACTGAACCTGATCGAAGAAAAGTGAATAACGGCACTATGCCACGGTCAGTTGTATCAGCAGAGAATGAAGAAAGCGTTCGACAAAAAGGTTCGACCTCGCGTCTTCAGAAGATGAGACCTTGTGCTCAAGAAGATACAATCATTTCTCACTGATTCTTGGGGCAAGTGGACCCCGAATTATGATGGCCCTTATGTGGTCACGAAAGCTTTCTCAGGCGGTGCCTTGAGACTTGCAACCATGGAAGGAGAGGAATTTGCCTACCCCACAAATGTTGATGTAGTCAAGAAATACTTCGCCGAAATAAAAGTCTCGGTGGATTGAAAACCCGAAAGGGCGGTCCAGGCAAAAGTTAGAGACAAAATAAAAAAAAAATCATCCTGGTGGATTGGAAACCTCAAAGTACAATCCAGGCAAAAATTAGGGATAATGGCAAGTAACTATGTTCAACAGAGGCAAGTCCTTTGGCAGCAGTTACATCATCCGTCAGGAAAACTCCAGTCAAGGTCATCTTTGACAGAAGCTCAGGATGTCCCAAATTCAAAGTTGGTAGAAGGATAGTGGCCGTTATGTTTCAACGTAGCCCTTTTCCCTTAAATTACCATTTTCTAACTTTGTAAATACTCTTTGGAATCACGCGTTTGGCGGATCTCCCTCTTATCAATAATATTTGAGCCCTTATGCTTTTGTTTGTAATTCTCATTTGTTTTAGCTTTACAGAACGACATTTTAATATGATTAACGATTCTTGAAATAAAACAAAAATGAATTTACTTGTAAAACTTTGTCTGCTTTAAAATAAAGATGACAATTTCTTTTGACTATTGAACATCGAAAGAACATCGACTGCTTCCCCGAAAGTAATTGAACTTCAAAGTGCAGAATCAAAGTACTCCTTCTAACCCAGTACGCCTGAATGAAGGGATCAACTGTGTTAGAGACCTTGTTTCGTCTGACACGCCTCGGCCGAGTTCTTATCTCCTAAGGCCGACCAACATAGTGTCATACCCCAAATTTTGACCATTAAGATGTCCCATCATTGTGCAAATCATCATCACAATATGGAGGAACCATCATACCTCATCAGTCTCCCCAAAGATGGGTGAGCATCCACTACAATCAAAATTAGGGTTTTAAGCCCTCTTAGAGCCTTAGACAAAGGATCAATCAAGGAATGACATGATCTTCAACTTGTCTAACCTCTCAAACATACACAAAGGATAAAAAAGGACTCCCACTTCAAGGATTAAGCACAGGGTTGCTCCCTTCTAGGTGGATCAAGTCTCAAGATCAACAGTGTCACCAAATTAGGGTTTTGGTCGACCAGGGCCTCCAGATGGAAATTTTCATCTGGGCACAAGCCAATGATCCAAAACATAACCTAATATACTCCATGGAACCTCATGGACCCATTCATCAAGTTAATTTTGCCTTAGGGGATGCATACATCAAAAATCAGGAATTAGGGTTTCTTGACCTAATTCACCCCTAAGTAGACTTTTGGGACAAATCATGAGCCAAGATCTCAAGACATGATTTAAGGGTCTTTAATATACCATATTGATCCATTTACAACAATGGATTAATCCAAGAAGCTTGAGCAACAAGTTCCAATTTCATCTGCACCACAATTAGGGTTTCGCGAGGAAAGTCAATTGTAACTTTGACTTTTGACCAGGACATGCTCCCAAACCCTAAGACATGATTTAATATACCCTATGACACCCATGGAACATGTCCATCAAGTTTGATTTAGGTCAAGGACATGATTTCCTGAAGAATTGCACAGTTTGGAATTCATCTGATAAAAAGTCAACTATGCACAAAAGTCAACTTTGACTTTTTGAGATTTTTCACCAAAATGGATTTTTAACCCTAAAATGATGTTAATGTATGATTTGAATCATCATTCATCAAGAAAAATCAAGAAAAGTTGGATAACTTGTAAAAGGGGTAACCATAAAAACTTAGAAAATTTTCTAAGTTAAAAATAAAGTGACAAGGGTACCAACTTTGGAGGATCATAACTCCTAAACCACAAAGCTATTTTTTTCATCCAAAGATGGATTTGTAGCCCTCATTACCCTCTACAAAAACTTCAACTAGACCTAAGTCCAATTCATTAAGGATTTTGAGTTATGGAGTGATCAAAATGGCTGAAAAATGAAAATGTCACTTTTTCCAACACTTAGTGAAATTTTCACTAAGTCAGAATCTGCCTTCACTTTTTGCCAAATGTAGAGGGATTTTTCACTTGGATTCAAAAGAGATCAAAACCAAACATGTTCAAACAGTTGTTATATCATGTAAGGGCTTTCCAAAATGGTCAAGAGCATTACCAAATTCAACTTACACCATGAGTTATGACATTGGAAAGTTGCCTTGCTGAAATCTGTCAAAGGCAAGGCAGAATTTGCAACTTTGCTCGATTTGCCAAAATCAGCCAAATTCAAATGCTCCTATCCACTTGGACACATCTGAGGATTGAACCTAAAGAGGACAATCACTGAGCCAAGCCTCCAAAGTCCATGGAACAAGAAATAGCATGTTGAACCTAGAATGGCCAAAATAGGGACAAGACTCCAAATTTGGATTGAAGCATTCAATGGAAGCATCAAGGTCGCATGGACTGAGCCATTCTCATCTGAAATCAGTCAAGACTTATCCAAGACCTAGGGAACCAAAGCTCTGTGCCCTAACCTCTAGTCAATGGCTAGAGGAGACTTGGATTTTCATTTGCCAACATTGGCCAAACCTACTTGCCAGTTGCCATTCACTATTCCTTGCAAAACAAACTTGCTCTACTATAAATAGAGCTCAATTGTGATCAGTTTGAGTACACCAAAGCCATCAAACAGATGTTTTCCTCAAAATCTCATTCTTCACTCCAATTTTGCCTTCTAAGGCAAGTCACTATCGGGTTTTGAGTTTGAAAGCTTTTCCAACCAAACCAATCACTCACACACCTCACATACAGCATATAGAGGTGATCCAAACACTCACATAACATCTGGAACACAGATTTCACAAAATCACCAGCTGGTTGCTCAAACTTTCAATCAAGTTGCAGCTGAGGTACCACAAATCGTTCCAGCCATTTTCAATCAAGTCCAAGCATTCAAACACACTCCATAGGGTGTAAGGAAGATGTTCAGATCATCACCACTCATCTGTAACACCTCCAAATCAAAAATCACATTGCACTTGCTGTCACGGCCTAGAGGTAAACATAAACTTGGTCATCTCTCAATCTATGCATATTTCCTCGCACAATAATTTTGCCATATGTTCATAATCATGCATGGAATGTTTTCCCTCAATTAATTGCATTGTTTGAATCGTGTATCAAAAATCCTAGCCTTCATGCAGAAATTAGGGTTCTTGAGGTTTCTTCGTGATTTCATGTTTTATGTTTAATTTAAATGAAATTAAGTGTTACAAACATGATCGTGGGTTGAGACGAGCATAATGATATGTGGATTGCATGTTATAATCAAGTATTCAGGGAGATTGGATAGAAAATGCAAATCAGCCAAACCCAGAACACGCGCGTGTTCTTCAGCTTGTTCTTGGCGCCATTTTTCCAAATTTTGAATATTTGAATTTTGTGATTTTGTTTAATTGATTCAAAAATTAATTTCTCTCTGAGTTTTAATGATTTTGAGTTGATTCTTTTTTTAATAATTCACAAAAATGTTAAAATATTTTATTTTCCCAAAAAATCCCAAAAATATTATTTATTTTGTATAATTGATATTTTTTCAAAGAATTACTATTTTTATTGTTTTTGACATTTTAAATATTTTTTCCACATTGATTTTGCAACTTTTAATGCTTTTTAATTATTTTGTAGGTCAATACTTAATTTTTGAAGCATTAATCCAAGATCACAATTTGTTTTTCACATGTTAAACAATTTTGATCATTTTAATTGAATTTTTATTCAATTAAATACATTTTTGAAAACAAATTAGGGTTTTTGGATTAATTCAACCCTCATAAATCATTTTCAAAACACTTTGGGACTCTAATAGAGTGTAAGATCCAATCCTTTTTTGACCAAACCATTTTTGGGCCTCAGTGTATTGTATAAGTCCCGATACCGTAAAAAACAAACGGCGCGATCGTCGCCTTTTGAAAAATAACCTTTTGGGCCTCTCCTTGAGCTATAAGACCCATTCAAAACTTTTGGGCCTCTATTAGAGTGTAAGACCCAACCCCCTTTTAACCAAAATCATTTGGGCCTCACTTATTGTATAAGTCCCTCTGCGTTAAAAGAAAACCTCGGCGCGATCGCCTTTTTAAACGGAAAAATCATCTGGGCCTACCCTCGTGTTATAAGCCCCACTCTTTTTCTTTAAAACATTTGGGCCTCTTGAAAGAGTGTAAGACCCATCCCTTTGTACAGAAAAACATTTTGGGCCTCAGTCACTTGTATAAGTCCCTCTGTACAAATTCAAACAGTGCGCTCACTGATAAAACCCTGGGCTTCTCCTTGAGCTGTAAGCCCCAAATCTTTCTTTTTCAAAGCACTTTCTCCTTTGATTTTGAATATACTGTTGTTTTCAATCTTTCTTTGTTGAACAACTAACCAAACAGCATGGAAGCTCTACAACCGAGTAAGTGGTTATTGCTTTCATTTACCGCATTCATATACATATAACTGTATTGTGGGGCTGTTTCACTGTAAGTCTTCTTTCGTAAACTCATATCAACTGTGTAATAATAGTATAGATATTTCGAGTTTCCCCGGCAACTACGTCTAGAACTAGGTGACGCCGTTTCGTTTAGTTCGTAGAAATAGACAGCTAGATCCCCAATAGGAGCACTAGATACAGTCTTCTCTTCGGCTGTCCTCATTAGGAATTGTCAAGAAACTCTATTCCCAGAGATGAATGTATTCTCCGTGAATGGCATCTTTGAGTTTCTTCCAAATTCTCGAACTTTCCTGACTTGATCTATTCCTTGTGAATAGCTTGCCTTGAATTTCTCGGGGTTTGGGACCCACGGGCTTCTTAAAAGCATCAACCTCCTATTGGGCATCGTACAAGGACCCACAGGCTTCCTAAAAGCAACCCCGTCTCCTATTGGGCTTAGTACAAGGACCCTACGGCTTCTTAGAAGTATTCACAGCCTCCTCTTAGGCTTTGTATAATGATCTCTTCCTCCGGGAATGATAGCCTCCTCTTGGGCTTCATACAAGGACCCGTCGGCATCTTAAAAGTTTCCAGCCTCCTCTTGGGCTTCGTACAAATTGTCCCGACGACCTCCTAGAGGTATAGGAACAGAACTTAATCATCTTCATAGAAAAGTCCTTTCATATAGTCTACTACTGTTTCTCAAAGCATAGTACAAAAGATGACACTCTAGACTTGGACAGTCTAATCTCCTTGAGTCTCAAAGACATTCTCAAGTAACCCCTTCGTTAAATAGGAAGGAAACCCGCAGACTCGGACAGTCACAATACCCTTTGGATTTCCCATTTCCTTAAAGAACAGGAATAACCTGGATCCTTGAATCAAATCCGTGAGTACAGTGTTGCTTATATAAGAACTGATTTTCTCTTTAAAATCAGTATACTGGACCTGTCACTTAACTGAAACAGTAACCATAGCCTCCCTCTTGGGCTTTGTACAATGATCATCCCCAGCGGAGTCAAACAACGTTTAGCCTCTCTCTCTCTCTCGGGCTTTGTACGAGACACATAAGGGACTCCCTCGTTGAGTCAATCACCCTTTCGCCTCCATCTCGGGCTTTATACGAGATACAAAAGGGTTCTTACTGAGCCAAACAAATTTTCGCCTCCATCTCGGGCTTCATACGAGATACCAAAAGACTTCATCGTCAAGTCAAAACTTTTTAGCCTCTCTCTCGGGCTTTGTACGAGACATGCAATAGCCTCCTCTTAGGCTTTATATAAGAAAACCACTGGTTAATCCAATTAACCTTTTAGTATCAAAGCTGTGCCTCGTTCACAGTACACAAACATCAATAACTCCTTCCCCTTTCATCTAATCGCTGTAAGCGGCAAGCCTCTGGATCATCTACATCCATGCCAATGTCCCTCTTTTAGTATGAGAAATTCCTAAGGAAAGATAACATTACTCTACACTGAGTTAAAGTCTTCTCCTTCAGGTTAAAATCCCCTATAAAGGAAATTATGGCATTGCCGGATCCGCGTATCCCGGTTAAAGTAATCCTCCTTTACAATCAGTCACCCAACAGTTGTGATAGACAAACCTCTTTAGAGATGACAAATTCTCTCTAAAGTCAACCCCCTTCAGCTTCACATCTTGGGCTTTGAACAAGATATAAACCACCTTTTCAGCTTCACGTCTTGGGCTTTGAACAAGACAACAAAAACACCCATTTCCTCCCATAGAATAGGAGGAACTACGAACGCTCTGATTTCCCTGTTTCGGTAAACGTGAATACGTAGGCATAAGATTGAAAGAAAAATCTTAGCGAACACACTAAACAAAAAACCTAAATCCCATACTCTCACATCAAAAAGCATCAGTCCTAACATCCTAATCCTTGTTCCCCGCCAGAAAATCCAAGAAAGAAAGAAAACAGTATTGGCGAAAATACAAATAACCAGTACAAAGGCCCCCCCACATTGATAGCATTCGCAACCTAACAGACCGCTGTTTAAACTCAGTATGCAAAGCAGGGTTAATTGGAGACATCTATTTCCCTTCCTTATTCAGCTCATAATAGGATAAAAAATGAATCGACTTGTAGTTTAAGCTCAACTGCAGAGAGCGACCAGCGCTTAAGAACCGCGTCCAAAATCGCTCGCTACAGAAAAAATGGCGCCCACCGTGGGGCCTGTCAAACTTTTTTTTCCTTCTCTTCTCTTGAGTGAATACCACGGATTGGGGCTTCCGCCGGAGAACCCAATTTCTGTCAGGAACTTAAGATTCATAGCTTTAAAGGTCTAGGATATTTAGGATAAATATATATACCGCTTTTCCTAATTGCTATACGTGTTTATTTTTCTGCTAATGGGAATGCGGGTGATGCCGTATGTGGAAAGATTGAGTATACACTTAAGATAAATGATGGCGACGGGGTCGACCATCAACCTCAGTGGAGGCTGACCAACGCAACCCATTCTCTCACCTAGACAATGGGCCGGTTGTTAAGTCTGAGAAGCTGAGGAGCCAAACCCTTTCGTAGTGCGGAAACTATCGGAAATAGTTGTTACGCGATACTACCCTCATTTGAGGCTGGTGATCTATTCTCGGTGAATGGCACTTACTCTAAGATTGCTCTATAACTCGCTGGCGATCCGCTTGTTGTTTTGCTTTCCTGGGAGGAGCTGATGATAATGAGTACAGGTACAAAAATCACCCTAGTATAAACCTTTGGGGGATGGGTAGAGCCTTGACTTCATGACAACGACCCTTTGACCCCATGTTTTTTCTATGTTTTTGTGTGCTGCATTCATGCATTCATTTAAAAAACATTAAAACATTCAAAAAATCTTCTCTTCTAGTCTCTCTGTTTTTCAAATTAAACTAAGACTGTGATTGCAAATATCAGAGAAAGGGATTGCACTAATGGATTTCGGTAGAAGGAGAACTCATACGTACACCTTCAAGGTTCCAAAACTAGAGGATTTGAGAAGGTTAGCAAGGATGATCACTAACCCAGAGGCTTTCAGAGCCAAGCACGGAGGTTTGCTACCACTGTTAAGAGTCCATGTGATTGAGGGAATCATGGATGCGCTCATTCAGTTTTATGATCCAGTTTATCACTGTTTCACATTCCCGGATTACCAGCTAGCACCAACGTTGGAGGAGTATTCTCATCTGATCGATTTACACATCACAGATCAAGCTCCATTTTCTGGATTGGAAGAAATTCCAAAGAATCAGACCATTGCAAGAGCAATTCATTTGGACGAGTCTGAGGTTAGGACTCACCTTACTACTAAGGGTGGCATCCAAGGTTTGCCAGCCCAGTTCTTGACAAAGAAAGCCCTGTATTTTGCCAGTATAGGAAACGTGACTGCTTTTGAAAGCATCTTTGTCTTGCTCACCTACGGGTTATTTTTGTTTCCCAACATCAATAACTTCGTCGATATTAACTCCATTAAGATTTTTCTCATTGGAAATCCTGTGCCGACTTTGCTCGCAGATGCGTATCATTCTGTACACTTGGGAAATTTGTACAGCGGAGGGGAGATCACATGCTGTGTACCTCTGCTTTACAAATGGTTTATCTCTCACTTGCCCAAGTCTGCTGCTTTTTGGGATTGTAAGAGTGCCTTACGTTGGTCGCAGAAGATCATGTCTCTTACCAACTCTGATATAGATTGGTGCAATAGGATTTATGAGGGAATCAGAATCATTGACCGTTGTGGAAACTTCCCCAACGTACCCCTCATAGGAACTAAAGGAGGAATCAACATCCATCCGGTATTGGTTCGCCGTTAATTTGGATACCCGATGAGGCACATCCCACTGGGTGTTCATCTGGAAGGTCTTTTCTTCAAGGAAGGAGAAAACGACAGAGCACTAAAGATGGAAATAGTGCATGCTTGGAAGCATGTTCATAAGAAAGGACGAGAGTCTCTAGGAAAACCAAACTGTGTCTCGGTGGAGCCTTATCTCCATTGGGTACAAACTAGAGCTCTCAAGCTAAAAATGCCTTATCCTCGTTACGGAATTCTTCCATCGAGGGAATCTGTCATGTACTTCATGACGGAAACTGAAAAGCTTCAGGTTACTCTCAACAAAGTTTAAAAGGAGAGAAGGTCTTGGAAGAACAAGTACCGCACCCTCGACGTAGAGTGCATCAAAATACAGTAATTACTGAAAGAGAAAGATGCTCTGATTGAAATTTTGGAGCAACATGCTGTGGATAATCAGGATGACCAAAGGAATTTGCTCGCTCCTTTCACCTGGCAAAGGAATGACAACCCGACAACGACCCAAGAGCCCCGATCAAAGAAAAGGAAGATACCAGAATCAACACCCGATTTCTCTTCAGAGAGGACTCAGGACCCATTAGTTTAGGTTTTTGTTTCTGCACCTTGTAATCTACTGTATTTCCACTTCTGTAATCCTTTGATTTCAATAAAAAAATGGTTTCCCCACCATTTGATATTTGCAATCTAAGTGTCGAAGTTTATTTTGATTAAACCATAAACAATTAATATAATCATTGCATTCATCATTCTCACATCGCGTATTCTTCTTACCTACGAATCTCACGTTTGTGTCTCGGTTCTAGAGTCAAACTGTCTCATTCGTATAATACTCGGGCCAATCGTCAGAAAAAGATGGATGATCTTGAGGAAGAAAATAGAGAGTTGAATGAAGAGATCGACGCTCTGAGAGAGGATATGAGAAAGCTTCGTAATGACATGCAAGCCATGGCAGAAGCTCAGCTACAACGAACTGTGATCTCAGAGATCACCTCAACACCCATAGTGGAGAAGTATGATCCTAGGTATCAGATGCCGAAAGATCGTCCCTGGGGCATGCCTGTTAACTATATCCCGGAAGGATATGTTCCACCGATCACTGAAGATCAGGGAATCACAACAGAAGCCGCTGGGCCTGAAGGTTACAAACTTCGGGAAAGCGAAGATGCCAGGGGCATACTGAAGACTCCTGAAGGTTACAAACTTCGGGAGACGCCAAGACTCACTACCATAGTTACGGTACCACCCCCTGTGGTGCACACTATCCCGGAAGGGCAGATTCCACAGACACCTTTTGGTAAGAACGAAACTATGTTTGACAGAATGGAGGAATTCCAGGAATAGTTCTTAAAAATGCAGAAGGAAGTGCAAGCCATTCGCGGTCAGGATTTATTTGGAAAGGACGCCGCAGACCTCTGCTTGGTCCCAAATGTGAAAGTCCCGCACAAATTCCAAGTGCCCGACTTTGAAAAGTACAAGGGTAACTCTTGCCCTCAGAGCCATCTGGTGATGTACGCTCGGCGAATGTCAGCTCAGACGGAGAATCAGGACCTACTGATTCACTACTTCCAGGATAGTTTAACCGGTGCCGCACTCAAATGGTACATGGGTTTAAACTGTGCCACGATCAGCACTTTCAGAGATCTTGGCACTGCCTTCGTCCAATAATACAAATACAATTTGGACATGGCACCGGACAGAGATCAACTCAGATCAATGTCGCAAAAGGACAAGGAAACCTTTAAGGAGTATGCTTAAAGGTGGCGTGAAATTGTCGCTCAAAATTGGCCGCCTCTTTAGGAAAAGGAGATGACAAAGATCTTCTTAAAGACCTTAAGCTCATTTTACTATGACCGAATGGTTGCCAGTGCGCCCAGGGATTTCACCGAGATGGTCGGCATGGGCGTACGTCTCGAGGAAGCTATTCGAGAAGGACGTTTGGTAAAAGACACTGGATCGACGAGCGGTACTAAAAAATACAGTAGTGCTCTCCCTAAGAAAAAAGAGCAAGATATTGGGAATATCTCTCTCGGAAAGCAAAGGCGACGTTATCAACCGGTAGCAGCTGTGACTCCTGCTATCAACCCTGCGTCTATTCCTACGTATCAACCTCAGGTTGTGCAGAGCCAACCTGATCAGCAAAGGACACAACAACCTCTTCAGCAGGCTCGTCCTCCATATAACAGCAACCGTATAACACGGCCACCAGGATTTGATCCTATACCCATGTTGTACGCAGAATTATTTCCGTTACTACTGGCTAAGGGGCACATCCAGACTAAGTCTTCTCTTACAGTACCGGAAAATCCGCCTTTTTGGTTTAAGGTGGATCACACATGCCCTTATCATCAAGGAGGTTCAGGGCATAATATAGAGACTTGTCTCAATTTCAAATCCGAAGTGCAAAAACTTGTTAGGAGCGGGGTCTTATCCTTTAAGGATACGAATCCTAATGTTCTCACAAACCCGCTGCCTCAACATGAGAAAGCTGCAGTCAATTTGATAGAAGGAGAGACTAACGATGTCTATCAAATTCACGATGTACTCTTGTTGAAGACCAATTTGGTCAAGATGCATTGTAGACAGAGTGGATATGGCCATGTGCCACCTCATAACTATCATCAGTGTGATATCTGCTCTAAAGACAATCAAGGATGTTCTGTGGTGCAAGCAGCTCTACAGGAACAAATGGATCTCGGATGGATCCAAGAGCACCGAGTTCGTGGAGTTAACATGGTCTACACAAACTCTAACATCATTCAGAACCACGACATCCGTGCAATGAGTGTCAACTTGGTGGCAATGCACTCAAGGCAAAGCCAGTATCATAATCTGCGCGCGGCACGATTACAATTCCTGTCTGACTTGCTCGGTAAATAAACAGGGATGCTCTTTCATACAGGAGGCCCTCCAGCGTCAGATGGATCTTGGATGGATCCAAGACTACCATGATAGGAACCCTTATCAGATCAACATGGTTCAGATCTTCGATATTCGCGTGATGAATACCAACCTGGTAGAGTTACATGCTGAGCAGGTCCGGCTCGGATTCTTAATATCACATGACTATCAAAGCTGTAAAGCGGGTTACGAAAAAGATCGAGGTTGTACCCTTGTTCAGGAGGCACTTCAGCACTTGTTAAATCACTGGTGGATGCCAATTTATATGGATGAAGATACTCAATAAATTAGTATCAGTAACAGGAATCCTACTCGACGTTAGAGTCAGGATGTCCAATCAGTGGAAGCTAACCTAGTAAGGTTACATTGTATTCAAAGTGGGTATGGCCAGGTGCCACCACACAACTATGAACGTTGCGGCGTCTGTTCGGAAAGTAACCAAGGGTGTTACCTTGTAAGAGCAGCTCTTCAGGGTCAGGTCGATCGTGGAGAAATTCATCCATATCTGGGTTCTGGACCCATCAACTGGACGCCGAACTACCTTGCAGAGCAAGTTGAGGATGTTGTCATGATCTCTGGTCATCACAGGACCAGGGATGTCTTTGCCATTATCCCTCTACTTGACGAATCTAAAGTTCCCAACCGGGAACGGATCGAGATTAATTATGATGGTCAAAAAAATCAGAAGGTTCCCATAGTCATCTATCTGCCGGGACCACTACCGTATGAATTAGCTAAGGCTATCCCTTACAAATACGGTGCAACGATAATTGAAAATGGAAAGGAAATTCCATTACCCTCCGTCGTGAATATTGCAGACATCAGTCGTGTAACACAGAGCGGTCGAATCTTCAACTTAGGAGTTGGAGAACTTAACAAAGAAAAGGAACTTCAGACGGAAGCTCCCGATCCACCAGTCGATCAATCCATTAATCCCGACCTTTCGAAAAATAATGATGAGATGCTGAAGCTCATCCAAAGGAGTGAATACAACATTGTTGATCAACTATTACAGACTCCTTCAAAGATCTCGGTATTATCGCTGTTACTCAGTTCAGAAGCCCACAGGGAGGCTCTACAGAAAGTCTTGGAGCAAGCCTTTGTGGAACAGGATGTAACAATCAGACAGTTCGATATCATTGTCTCTAACATCACTTCCTGCAACAATTTGGGATTTAGTGATGAGGAATTACCCGAAGAGGGTCGCCATCATAACATGGCACTCAACATTACAGTTAACTGCCAGGACGATGCTTTAGCCAGCGTACTGGTAGACACAGGGTCAGCCCTGAATGTTATGCCGAAGTCCACTTTGATGCAATTATCATTCAAGGGCCCTCCGATGAGAATCAGCGCGGTCGTCGTCAAAGCATTCGACGGATCTAGAAAAATAGTTATCGGCGAAGTTGATCTTCCCATAACTATCGGTCCTCACACTTTCCAAGTCACTTTCCAGGTCATGGATATCCGGGCAACGTACAGTTATTTATTAGGAAGACCTTGGATACATCAGGCTGGAGCGGTCACTTCGACCCTCCACCAAAAGCTAAAGTTTGTCAAGAACGATCAACTCGTCACAGTCTGTGGGGAACAAGCCTTGCTTGTAAGCAACTTGTCATCATCTACTGGCATAGAACCCGAGGAGGTTATTGGAACTCAGTTCCAATCACTATCGGTAACCAAGAACAATCAGTTCAAAGGAGGAACCCCGATTTCCTCATACAAAGATGCTATCAAAGCAGTCGAGAGTACCAATACAAACGGATGGGGACAGCTTGTCATTCCTATTGACAATAAAACAAAGAAGGGTCTTGGTTTTTCTGCAACCTGTACCCAGACAGCTGCCAGCGATGAAAGTCTTCATCCCCTTCAAAATTTCTTCCATAGTGGAGGTTTCCTTCACCCAGTGTCTCAAGCAGTACATGCTATCAATGAGGAAGATCCCTCTGACCCAGATGAAGAATGGAAATCCTATCTTAATGAGGACGGTTATATGTATCAGGAAGAGGTGCCTATACCATTTTGCTATCCCGCACAGAGTCCGAGATTTATACCACGGTTAGACATCGAAATGATATACGGAGATTGTGATCCAGAAGGATGTTGTGCTCTGCCAAATTCATTAGAGGAGGACACTCTGATGAAAGACAACTTTGACCACGATTACTATGGCCCAATGGATGGCCTGCCAATGTGGCAGCCTTACCCAGGAAACTTGGGGCAAGAGAGTCAGCCGAACAATGAAAATCAGCTGACCATCATTGAACAGAATACTTGTGTCCCCACCATGTCATGGGATCAACACTCAGGTCATTCAGAAACTACTCAACATGAAGATGAATTTGCAATGTTTGCAGGACTTGAATTCATCAATTATGCTTTTCCCGAGGTCAACGTCATCGAGAGGGATGACTCCTCCAGTTCCAAAGAAGTTTGGGACACTCTGGGAGAACCAAGTGGAAAGTACGACTTCATGGTCAAGTACACTGCTCCCGAAGGCTCTCGTATCAGGCTCGAAGATATCCAACCTACTGGATGGGGAGATACAGCTGAGAGCACAAATACTTTGCGAAATGCAACAGAGGAACCCTCCTACGACAACTCTGCCTGGGAGACAGATTCTAATGATCCTGCTCCTCCAGAAATCAACGTCATTTCTGAGGACAAATCAAAGAAGGTACCAAACTTTGTGATTCACCGAGGAGGTCGCCGCCAATGGGTTGCCTTCGAGGTTCCGAAGATCGTTCATCAGTCAAAGTAATTTCCGTTTTTAACCTTTCACCCTGCCCAAGTGAAACAGATGTTTTGATAGGGCTCGCTTTCTGTAAATTTTCCCTCTTCGCTCCGCCCAAAGCGACAGAGTTTTGCTTTATAGGGCTATAGTTTCAAGAATCGACTTGTTCATTAATAAAATAACGTTGTTCTGTAATTTCCGCATTAATTGCTGTTTTCTCTTTTCGTTTCTCAGAAAATGGTAATCCTAAAAAACAATTCAAATAAAAACAAGCAGTAATAAAAAAAAATACACTGCACACACTTTTTCATTTTCTCTATCTCTTCTAAACACGAATCATCACGTCATGCAGATTGCTTGGTTTAAACCCCGTTGAAACATACGATCCGATGCCTTCTCCCAACTTTGAGTTCCCGATATTCGAGGCTGAAGAAGAAAATGACGATAAAATTCCAGAAGAGATCTCCCGACTACTCAGACAAGAGGAAAGGTCCATTGAACCTCACAAAGAGCCGTTGGAAACGGTAAACTTGGGTTCAGAAAAAGAGAGAAAAGAAATCAGGATTGGGGCACTGCTCAGTTCAACTGCCAAAGAGAGTTTGATAAAGCTTCTTAATGAATTTCCCGATGTATTCGCTTGGTCCTATCAGGATATGCCAGGGTTGGATACCAGCATCGTGGAACATCACTTACTGTTGAGATCGGAATGTCCACCAGTAAAGCAAAGGTTGAGACGGACTCACCCGGACATGGCCATCAAAATCAAAGAGGAAGTACAGAAACAGATTGACGCGGGTTTCCTCGCTATATCTGAATATCCTCAATGGTTAGCCAACATTGTACCCGTTCCTAAAAAGGACGGAAAGGTCAGAATGTGTGTTGATTACAGGGATCTGAACAAGGCAAGTCCAAAGGACGACTTTCCTTTACCACACATTGACATGCTGGTGGACAGTACATCAAAATTCAAAGTCTTCTCCTTCATGGATGGATTCTCGGGCTATAACCAGATCAAAATGGCTCCGAAAGACATGGAGAAAACTTCGTTCATTACCCCATGGGGTACCTTTTGTTACAAGGTAATGCCGTTCGGTTTGAAGAACACCGGGGCAACCTATCAAAGGGCCATGACTACTCTGTTTCATGACATGATACACAAAGAAATCGAAGTGTATGTCGATGATATGATTGCAAAATCAAAAACAGAGAGTGAGCACATTGAACATCTGTCAAAATTATTCGAACGTCTAAGAAAATTCAAGCTCCGCTTGAATCCCAACAAGTGCACCTTCGGTGTCCGTTCAGGGAAACTATTAGGGTTCATCGTCAGCCAGAAAGGAATTGAAGTTGATCCTGACAAGGTCAAGGCCATTCAAGAAATGCCTTCTACGAAAACTGAAAAACAAGTCAGAGGATTCTTGGGACGTTTGAACTACATCTCCAGATTCATATTCCTTATGACCGCCACGTGTGCGCCAATTTTCAAATTACTGAAAAAGAACCAGGACTGCGTTTGGTCAGAAGATTGCCAAACCGCCTTCGACAGTATTAAGGAATACCTGTTGAATCCGCCGATTCTATCACCTCCAGTGGAAGGAAGACCACTGATCATTTACCTCACAGTCCTAGAGGACTCAATGGGATGTGTACTTGGCTAACAAGACGAAACAAAGAGGAAAGAGTCTGCCATTTACTATTTGAGCAAGAAATTCACCGATTGTGAAACTCGGTACACGATGCTCGAGAAAACTTGCTGCGCTTTGGCTTGGGCAGCCAAACGTCTTCGCCAGTACATGATTCGTCATACTACTTGGTTGGTCTCCGAAATGGATCCAATCAAGTACGTTTTTGAAAAGCCTGCTCTCACGAAAAGAATTGCCCGTTGGCAGATGTTGTTATCAGAATATGACATAGAGTACCACGCTCAGAAAGCATTTAAAGGAAGTATTTTAGCCGATCATTTGGCTCATCAACCGATTGACGATCAAGAATCAATCGGGTTTGACTTCCCAGACGAAGATGTCATGTATCTAAAAATGAAAGATTGCGAGGAACCGTTACCCAGTGAAGGGCCAGAACCAGGTTCCCAATGGGGACTTATCTTTGACGGAGCAGTTAATCATTACGGAAACAGAATTGGGGCAATCATTCTTACCCCTCAGGGTACCCACATTCCTTTCACTGCTAGACTTACGTTCAAATGTACGAACAACGAGGCCGAATACGAAGCTTGTATTATGGGTCTCGAAGAAGCGATTGATTTAAGGATCAAAAACTTGGACGTATACGACGATTCAGCCTTGGTTATCAATCAAATAAAAGGAGATTGGAACACATACCAATCAGGACTGATTCCTTACAAAGATTATGCAAGAAGGTTGTTACCTTTCTTCAACAGAGTTGAGTTTCATCACATCCCTCGTGAAGAGAATCACATGACTGATGCATTAGCCACTCTCTCTTCCATGATTAGTGTAGGTCGATGGAATGACATACCTAAGATCGACATAATGCGCCTTGAAAGGCCCACTTACATCTTCGCAATTGAAGCAGTCATAGACGACAAACCTTGGTATCACGATATCAAATGCTTCCTTCAGAAACAAGAGTACCCATCTGGGGCACTCAGAAAAGACAGAAAAATCGAAGCTGGAAAATTCTTCCTGAGCGGTGACACTCTCTATAAGAGAAATTTTGACATGGTCTTGCTCCGATGCGTCGACAGACCAGAAGCAGAAATACTGATGAAAGAAATTCATGAAGGGTCCTTTGGCACTCATGCCAACGGACATACAATGGCGAGAAAAATTTTGAGAGCAGGGTACTATTGGTTGGCAATGGAATTCGACTGCTACAAGTACATGAGGAGGTGTCACAAGTGTCAGATATATCCGACAAAATTCATGTACCGCCATCACATCTCAAAGTTCTTTCTTCCCCATGGCCATTTTCCATATGGGGAATCGACATGATCGGCATGATTGAACCTAAGGCTTCAAACGGACATCGGTTCATCCTAGTAGCCATTGATTACTTCACTAAGTGGGTCGAAGCAGCGTCATTCGCCAATGTAACCCGACAAGTGGTGGTCCGATTTATCAAAAACAATATCATCTGCCGTTATGGTATTCCAAGCGAGATCATTACTGATAATGGATCTAACTTAAACAACAAGATGATGAAGGAGTTGTGCGTTGAGTTCAAGATCAAACATCATAACTCATCTCTCTACCGACCCAAGATGAACGGAGTGGTAGAAGCGGCCAATAAGAACATCAATAAGATCGTTCAAAAGATGGTTGTAACCTACAAAGACTGGCACGAGATGTTACCCTTTGCTCTTCACGGTTATCGCACATCTGTCCGCACTTCAACAGGGGCAACCCCTTTCTCTCTAGTGTATGGCATGGAAGCAGTGCTCCCCATAGAAGTAGAGATCCCATCAATCCGAGTATTGATGGAAGCCAAGCTCACCGAAGCTGAATGGTGTCAAAGTCGACACGACGAACTGAATCTGATCGAAGAAAAGAGAATCACGGCACTATGCCATGGTCAACTGTATCAACAGAGAATGAAGAAGGCGTTCGACAAAAAGGTTCAACCTCGCATCTTTAGGAAAGGAGACCTCGTGCTCAAGAAGATACAATCATTTATCACTGATTCGTGAGGTAAATGGACTCTGAATTATGATGGCCCCTATGTGGTCACGAAAGCTTTCTCAGGCGGTGCCTCGAGACTTGCAACCATGGACAGAGAGAAATTTGCCTACCCCACAAATGTTGATGTAGTCAAGAAATACTTCGCCTAAACTAAAAAAGAAAAAAAACATCTCGGTGGATTGAAAACCCGAAAGGGCGGTTCAGGCAAAAGTTAGAGACAGAGAAAAAAAATCATCCCGGTGGATTGGAAACATCACAGTACAATCCAGGCAAAAATTAGGGATAATGGCAAGTAACTATGTTCAACAGAGGCAAGTCTCTCAGCAGCAGCAGTTACACCATCCATCGGAGGAAAACTCCAGTCAAGGTCATCTTCGACAGAAGCTCAGGATGTCCCGAATTCAAAGTTGGTAGAAGGATAGTGGTCGTTATGTTTCAACGTAACCTTTTTCCCTGTAAATTGCCATTTTATAACTTTGTATATACTCTTTGGAATCACGCGTTTGGCTGATCTCCATCTTATCAATAAAATTTGAGCCCCTGTGCTTTTGTTGGTAATTCTTATTTGTTTTAGCTTTACAGAATGACGTTTTAATATGACTAACGATCCTTGAAATAAAACAAAAATGAATTTACTTGTTAAAACTTTTTCTACTTTTTAAATTAAAGACGGCAATTTCTTTTGACTGTTGAACATCAGAAGAACATCGGTCGCTTCTCCAGAAGTAATCGAACCTCAAAGTGCAGAATCAAAGTACTCCTTCTAGCCCAGTATGCCCGAATAAAGGGATCAACTGTGTCAGAGACCTTGTTTCGTCTGACACACCTCGGCCGAGTTCTTATCTCCTAAGCCCGATCAACGGTGCTCCCAACAGGGACTATATCTCCTAAGCAAGGTGGAATTGCTATTCTGAACCAACGTACTTCTTCGCCCCGCGATGGTCGAGTATCCAGTCGTGTTCATCCATTAGTTTGTATGTCGCGTCAGTTTTGTCAGAATAAACATACACACATCATGCATTATTGATTTGCATTCACATTTCATATTGCATCACTATCACTCTAGTCGGTATTGTCCCCTAGTGATAGAAGTTCTCTCAATCGAGTCGTCAGTTCTTGCCTCGTCAGAAAACGCTGCGTCTGACCATTCTCTCTCCTCCAGTTTATTTTTGGATCAGAATTGGCCCTTGACCACTTTGATAACTTGAACCTCTGAAAGACCAGAGAATCTTCGACCGATGTCACTCTTCGCCATTGAAGATGATATCCTTGCTTTCCTAGATTAGGGAAAATCCACAGAGAAAGCCTCGTAATCAGAGATTCGACAGCATGCCAGATTCGCTCCGAAAAGATTGTTGATGAAAAGGTCATCGGCACCTCAAAATTGGACCCCATCATATGGCATTTCTCCGGGAAGATCCCGAGAAAAGTATGATGTAAGATCCCAAGTGACAGCAGTCTCCCAAGAGACCTACTTTCCCCCCAGTAGAAGCAAATGGCATCTCCAACAGGGAAGTTTGTGCAACTCTACAGCTCAGACGACTGGGTTCCCCAGCAAGTCTGACATCAAAACTTTTTCCACTCAAATGGCATCTCCCCAGGAAAATTCGGCGAGAAGTTTGAAGGAAAGTCGCTACGAATAGCGTCCATTGTCAATAAAGTTTATTGACGAAAGAAACTAAGACCAGCTCCTTGGTAGGAAACCAGGATCGAGGGGAAGTTTACATCAGAAACTAAGACCAGTTCCTCGGTAGGAAACCAGGATCGAGGGGAAGTTTAAATCAGAAACTGAGACCAGTTCCTTGGTAGGAAACCAGGATCGAGGGGAAGTTTACATAAGAAATTAAGACCAGCTCCTTGGTAGGAAACCAGGATCGAGGGGAAGTTTACATCAGAAACTAAGACCAGTTCCTTGGTAGGAAACCAGGATCGAGCGGAAGTTTAAATCAGAAACTAAGACCAGTTCCTCGGTAGGAAACCAGGATCGAGGGGAAGTTTAAATCAGAAACTGAGACCAGTTCCTTGGTAGGAAACCAGGATCGAGGGGAAGTTTACATCAGAAACTAAGACCAGCTCCTTGGTAGGAAACCAGGATCGAGGGGAAGTTTACATCAGAAACTAAGACCAGTTCCTTGGTAGGAAACCAGGATCGAGGGGAAGTTTACCTTTTCTAAGCGTCATTGCTTAGCGAAGGAAGATGAATGCGTGAATTACCATTCATAGACGCCATCAAAATTTTAGGTATTCCGATATTTAATCATCTTGCACCCCGAATGCCCGAATACCTTCGCCATTCACACCTTCGGGTCCAAGAAGATTAAATAGGGGCATCTGTCATACCCCAAATTTTGACCACTAAGATGTCCCATCATTGTGCAAATCATCATCACAATATGGAGGAACCATCATACCTCATCAGTCTCCCTAAAGATGGGTGAGCATCCACTACAATCAAAATTAGGGTTTTAAGCCCTCTCAGAGCCTTAGACAAAGGATCAATCAAGGAATGACATGATCTTCAACTTGTCTAACCTCTCAAACATACACAAAGGATAAAAAAGGACTCCCACTTCAAGGATTAAGCACAAGGTTGCTCCCTTCTAGGTGGATCAAGTCTCAAGATCAACAGTGTCACCAAATTAGGGTTTTGGTCGACCAGGGCCTCCAGATGGAAATTTTCATCTGGGTGTAGCGCGGTTTTTGTGACCGCCCGCATCCGCCTGCGGATGGGATTGGGTGCTACTTTCTGATTTCTTATTTATCCTATGAAGCTGGAAAGGAAAGGGAAGCTATCTCAAACTAAACTTGCATGCAAATGTTTTCTTTAACAAGTGCTAAGAGATTGGGGAGTTCGGGGTCAGGTTATACAATGGGGAGTTGTCAATTACCCATCCTATACATGGTTATCCATGGGCTGTTAGCAATTTTCTACTGTTCTACTTACTGGTGTTTATCTGAAAAAGGGGAAAGTTTCTTTGGGAAAGTTGAGAGATGTTGAAAAGATATTTTTTGTTGTTTTCGGGTTTTTTGATGTTTTTGGTAAGGTACTGGACCTAAGGTTTTTTTGTTTAGTGTGCTCGGTAAGATTTTGCAATCTTATGCCTACGTATTCCCGTTAAAGAAAACCGGGAAATCAGAGCAATCGTAGTTCCTCCTATTCTATGGGAGGAAAAAAGATATTTGGGTATCTTGTTCAAAGCCCAAGATATGAAGCTAAAGGTGATTTATATCTTGTTCAAAGCCCAAGATATGAAGCTAAAAGTGATTTGTTTGTATCTTGTTCAAAGCCCAAGATGTGAAGCTAAAAGGGTGTTTGTGGGAATTGATTGAAAGGAGTGAAGAGATTAAAGATTGAGATATGAATATCCGGGAAAAAACATCGGAAAAAAGAAGGAATATTCGGGAAAGCGTCGGATGAAAATTGAAGGAATATCCGGGAAAACGTCGGATGTAAAGAAAAGGAATATTCGGGAAAGCGTCGGATGTAAAGAAAAGGAATATCCGGGAAAGCGTCAGATGTTAAAAAAAAAAAAGGGTTTTTCCTGTGTTTAGAAGGAACTTGAGAATGTCTTTGAGACTCAAGAGGGGATATAGGCTGTCCAAGTCTAGAGTTTCATCTTTTGTACTATGTTTTGAGAAACAGTAGTAGACTCTATGAAAGGACTGTTCTATGAAGATGATTAAGTTCTGTTCCTATACCTCTAGGAGGTCGTCGGGACAAGTTGTGCGAAGCCCCAGAGGAGGCTGGAAGCTTTTAAGAAGCCGACGGGTTCTTGTACTAAGCCCAAGAGGAGGCTATCATTCCCGGAGGAAGAGATCATTATACGAAGCCTAAGAGGAGGCTGTGAATACTTCTAAGAAGCCGTAGGGTCCTTGTACTAAGCCCAAGAGGAGGCGGAGTTGCTTTTAGGAAGCCTGTGGGTCCTTGTACGATGCCCAAGAGGAGGCCGATGCTTTTGAGAAGCCCGTGGGTCCCAAACCAAAGAAAAGTTCAAGAAAAACTCTTTTAAAGATAAAACCACTGGTAAACGTGCGAGGTTTACTATCCAACAACTTTTAACTTTTAAAGAGGGTTTGAACAGTTCGGAGGTTTGAAGAAATTCAAGAGAAGTTTCACCGAGAATAATTCATCTCTGGGGAATAGAATTTCTTGACAATTCCTAATGAGGACAGCCGAAGAGAAGACTGTATCTGGTGATCCTATTGGGGATCTAGCTGTCTTATTTCTACGAATAAACGAAACGGCTTTTCCTAGTACTAGACGTAGTTGCCGGGGAAACTCTAAATATCTATACTATTATTACACAGTTGATATGAGTTTATGAAAGGAGACTTACAGTGAGCAGCCCCACAATACAGTTATATATATATGAAAGCAGTAAATGAAAGCGATAACCACTTACTCGGTTGTAGAGCTTCCTTGCTGTTGGGTTAGTTGTTCAACAAAGAAAGATTGAAAACAACAGTATATTCAAAATCAAAGGAGAAAGTATTTTGAAAAGAGGTTGGGGCTTACAGCTCAAGGAGAGGCCCATGTTTTTATCAGTGATTGCACTGTGGTTTTGAGTTTGTACAGGGACTTATACAAGTGACTGAGGCCCAAAAGGTTTTGGTTAAAAGGGGGTTGGGTCTTACACTCTATTAGAGGCCCACAAAATCAGAGTTAATTATACATGGAAGAACGTCATGTGAAATAAAACATACACAGAAGAACATCGTGTTGATAAATAACAGGTATACGTGGCAAAACATTACGTAATAAATAAACAGAGATACAAACATTCACGGCAGAGCATCGTGGTAACTAACAGATATAATATACACGGAAAAACATCCGGAGAATAAAAGCATATGCACGGCAAAACATCGTGTGTGAAACTGAATACATGGAAAAACATCATGTGATAAAATATACACGGCAAAACATCGTGGTTTAATCGAGGAAAAGCAAATCATGAAATAAAATCTGGCAACAAGAAGAATTATTAATCAATTTAAATATAAATATTTAATAAAATTAATTAACAAATTAATTAATCAGTATTAAATAAAAATATTTAAAAAGATTAATAACTAAGACACCTTTTTTTGGTATTTTCAATAAAATCAATAAAACAATTTATTTACATTTTTTAGTATCATAGAATTTATTAAAAAACAAGATATTGAAATATTTTGAGTATCTTTAATATTACAAAATAAAGGTAATTAAAGCCAAAATCTTTATATTTTAACTTTTACAATAAAAACTTAATAAAAATAAAACAAAAGATTAACTTTGGCATTTCAAATATCATGTATATATATATATATATATATATATATATATATATAACAATTATAACACGTGTGAAAAGAACTAATAACACATATTACATATAAGACAATTATAATATATATATATATATATTAAATAGAAAAAAAAGTTGAAATTGGATAAAAGGGGATAAAAACCTGAAGATCGTTCCTTTTCTTTGAGTTCCAAACGCTTTCTCTTTTTTCTGGAAAAACTGACCCTTCTCACGATCTTCCTCCGTTGCGTTCGCCACCGCCTGCGGCTTCCGTTTCCGTGCGATTTCCGGCGCAGTCTTCTGCTTCTGTCGCGTTTGGCCGTGATTCCCTGCGTCCGTGTTTCAGTCGATACTTCCTCCGTCGATTTAGTTCTGCGGCGGCGACGATCCTTCCGTCGCGGTTTGTTGATGGTGATCTCTCTCCTTCCCGGCGCGATGGTTGTTTGTTTTAGGTAAGAATCGATGTAATTACGAGGTTTCAAATTCATTGATTTCTCTGTTCTTCACAAAAACCTGTAAAAAAATGTGAACATGTAAAATTTGATTTTTCAATTGAATTTGGTAATTCGTTAATCATGAATTGAAATTTGTAAATTGATTGCAAAATGTTGAATTCTGAGTTCTGCAATTGTTGTTGCAGAAACTGTGTGAAAATTGTGAATGTTCGACGTGTCGGCGACGTCGGTTTTGCGGCGGATTTGAAAGTTGCAACTGAGACTACAGGTAAGTCGTTTTTCTCTGCAATTTGTTACATGTTGCTGATATTTGTGAAAATTGTCGTTGCAATGAGTTAATTTTGCAGTTGATGATCACTACAAGAAAAAATGAATTTTGCGACACATAAGTCGCGACGGTTCCATGAGAACCGCCTCTATTCATAAATTACGATGGATTCCGCGACGGTTTAGGCCAACCGTCGTTTGATTTTTTAAAATTCTCATAAACTTTCACGACGGTTTTGTTTCCAACCGCCCTAAATACCATTTTTCGACGGGTTAACAACCGTCGGCACCCAAATAGAAGCAATTGCCTGTGTTGAATATGAGAAATGCTTATGTTACGACAGTAGAACAACAACTGTCCTCTAAATATTTGCAAAAGTTTAATTAATATTTCGCCATGTTGGAAAGTGAAAAAATACAACGATTGAACAAAAGTCACGTACTGCTTCGCTTAACCTAATATTGGAGAATGACTTTGTTTTGCTTTGCTTCACGTACTGCTTTTATGTAACCACCACCACCGCGCCTTGGTATTTCTCTTAGCTGTCACCGTCAAAGAAACCACCACCATCGCGCCTTGGTATCTTAACAGGTTCCTTCTCAAACCCTAATATGTGAGTTCCTGTTATTGTCACTTCTCTAATCGCTGGACAGTTATGAACTCTGTTATTGTTTATGTTTTGTTAGTTTTGCTGGTAAAAAATTCTTTTTTATGGTTTCCGTTAAATCTAAAATTAGGGGTATTGCATATGGAGTAGTTATTTTACACGTGCACCTAATTGTTCAGCTTGACTTGTTTCTCTTGATAGTATTTGATGTGGTTTTGATGGGTTTTAGCTACTCTTTTAGCACATGCTTTGATTTTGTAAACAAGGTGTTTGTTGAAAGGTCACAATGAGTTTCATAGTGTTGGTTTTGAGTTGAATATGTTTCTAATGATATTAACATGCTTGCACACAGTGGTTGTCATATATATCTTGCTTACATCGATAAGATATGATCATTTTTTCCTTGCACAAATTTTCAAAAGGCAAAACATTGCAATTTTGAATCGAAAGTTCTGTGTTCATGTTAGGATCAGTTTTTCCTTGTGCTGTTATTAGGTTCAGTTGTCCTTGTATTCCAATTTTCAGTAAAATGTTGCAGTTTTGTAATACGGTAGCGGAGTTTCCGAATATCAAATCGACTGTTCCGTAGATGTTGCATTCTCGGTAGAATTGCATAGGTATAGGAAATGAGTGAGAAAAATAGAAGTTGTGTTAAAATAGTATGAATGAGCAATTGATCATATCCTTGTAGCAATATCTAACAATGGTCACCTAGTTTAGAAATATCTTACTTAGGATTAAGAACAAGATCTAAAACTCTTTGGTTATCTAGTTCAATTTCAAACACTGCATGCTGCAAATCCAAGCTAACCACCCAATGCAGGGCATTCTGCACACCTACAGCTTCTCCCTCGACAATAGGGAGTAGGTTTTGTAGGTGGCTGCTGGTTAATGTTCTGTTGAAATATCAAGTGTGTGTAAAAAATCTAAGCCTGAATTGAAATGTGAGTGTTGAGCATCGTATACATAGTGAGAAAGATTAATAACATGTTTCAAGATGAATGTTATACATAGTGAGAAATTATGTATACCGCAAGAATATGGAGCTGTGGTGATGGGGTCAAATTTTTCTCAACTAGGTAATGGATTATGACATAGGGGCGTCAAAATATTGATGCAGTACTCTATGAATCAAAACCACAAATATCGTATTTACTTTTGATTAGGCTACTGTACATGGGTTGTTGCTTTAGGCTCTCTGTAGCTGGTCATAAAGGTTTGTAAATTTTTGTTTTACATTATAATTGAGGAATGATGAGGACTTTAATTCACTCTTATTTTGTGAAGGGTGTCATGTATCAGTCAAATGAAAACTTGTACCATTTGTTAATGATTTTATAAATAAAGTTGTCTTTCCAAAAGAAAAAAAGACCCCTGTGCAACGGATTTAGAAATTGCTTTTTTGATGCATTTGATGGTTGAGAACACAAAGAAGTTCTAACCGCATAATAAATTGACAACATTGTTGGGTTCAACAAATCAGAACTAAAAGAACCACTATCAAGTTTGATTAGTTCAACAATGTTGGGTGGAATCTAGATAGACATGTTGAGAGTGTATGTTAGGTGTTAGTTACGAAGCCAACAATGACAGTCAATAAATTGATGCATGGACAGAGAGTGATAAGGGAAAAAATTGTTCTATCATATTATTATACTTTTTTCCTAACCAAGCAGCCTCCCTAAGGATAGAATTTGCACTAATAAATAAGCAAGATTGGACAAGCTACACGGATAATTTATTACATCATGGAGAAAGTTGATTCGTGTAGCCGATCCCATTTAGTGGGATAAGGCTTGACTGGTTGTTGTTGTTGTTTTAGATTCAATAAATACTAAGTTAATATAGACATTATTCTCAAACTAGCCTTCCTACTTTCCTCATCCTACCAATACCATTCCCAAGTGATATAAACTACCATACAGTAACACAATACACTACAACACTATCAAGCAAAACATCGCGAAAATCTTTACGCAACCGCAACGTATGTACCGACCAAAATTGTGAAAGCCTTTACGCAACACATATTTAAATCCTTGGACACTACACTATTTCTAAAGCACTGGTACTAGTATTGTCCATGAATGCTTCCTATTTTGTGATACAGATTTCATGTTGATCTGGTGCTTATTAGTACTGGTGTGGTCTTTTTTTCTTTTGGAGCTGCACTAATTTCTATATAGCAGCACTATAGAAAAGTCAACTGAAATTAGTGTTGAATAATTATTCAGCACTTATTAATACTGGTACTGAAATTAGAAGGAAAAAAAGTGCAGTTATATGATTGCATACGCAGCTACTGTATAGAAAAGTCCATGAAATTAATGTTGCTGTATAGAAAAGCTGGTACAGCAGTTATAGTTTCAGCATATTTAACATTATGAAAAGCTTCAAGTTGTATATACTCATGAGAAAAGGAATGAATGATAAGTATACTTGCACATCCTTAAAGAGAATAAAAAGATTTTGACAAGTGTCATCCTAATGACATCTATTAGGCTACAAGTTTCTTGGTTTATTAAAATTATGAGAATTAGTTTTTATTTTCTATGTTTTTATAAATATGTCATCCTTTTTATGGATGAAAGAAGGTTGAAATGTCACCATTGTACATGGTTGACTGGTATAGTCAAGAAGTCTTTAAATGAGATGGATGTTGAATTTATATCTATTTTTGATTTCCCTTTGTTGAGTTAGAATCTATGTTATTAAAGGAGCCAAACAACCATGAAAATGTTTGTCTATATAAGTCAAACTCATAGAACATAAAAATTAGGAATTGAATTAAAATTTGAAGGACCTTATTGGTGTGTTTATAGTAAATTGGTTTTAGTTGCATGGCTTGGTTAAAGATTACTAATGAGTGTTTTGGATCTTCTTTGAACATGAGTGATTTTCTTATTGAAAATTTGTAAAGGTAAATTTGATTTGTGTTGGTGATTATTGGAATTGTTTGAGAATGCATGTGGTAATTACATTATCTGTAAGATTATCTATTTGAATTTAGGCTGCTTTGAATGTGTCTGGGAAGGTTGTGTGCATCAGGCCAGATTCTGAAGAGAACATGTAATTCTTTTTTTTTGTTATATTACAAAACTTAAATGATTATACCTAAGAAATAGTAAGGGTCCATAAAATTTTTTGTACATCGGGCCGCTGTTATATTTTTTGTACTAGTGCTTAAATAGGATCCATAAAATTTCAACATGAAATTTGTGAGGGTCACCTTTTAGTTACAGTAGAAACATAAGCTAGTTACACCTTTGTATTGTGATGTTTGTGCATGTAGTATTAGCTAGTATGCTTTCTGGGCCAGCCCTGCTGGTGTAGAACATACAGTTAATAGAGAGTTTAACACTTATCTTTCTTGAACAACATTTGTTCTTACTTGCAGAACTTAAGAGTAGGTACAGGAGCGCACAGAACAAAGGTCTCCTCCAGCTGCCCAATGCTAAGAAAACATAGAAGCTTTGGGAACATGCCAATATCTTGCTAACCTTAGAAGAACTATGGAAACATGTCCATATTATGGATCTAGAAGCTTTGTTCAGAAAGTTGATCTTGTGGTCCTACTATATCAATCTCTTCTTTCAAAATCATCTCGCGAAGCACTTGGTCTAAATTTGAAATCCAACATTGTTATAATAGACGAGGCTCATAATTTGGCTGATTCACTCATCAGCATGTATGACTCTTGATCGTACCTGGATCAGAACAGTTACAGGTGGCCAACGACGTCCGTTGAGCTCCGGCTCTGGTGAGGTTGAAGTACGGCGGGGGGGGGGGGTGTACCTGCAAGGTACTCGACGCTCAAGTTAGGGAGTGCACAGAGTAACAGCAAATACAAAGTGAAAAAGTGACTTAACCTGACCCTCTCAAGTGAGAGAGTATTTATAAAGAGCCCCCAGCGCGGGGCCAACGGTTACTTGCGTTGGGCTGGATTGTCAGGCCCAATCCAAGTAACTGCCAGGGCTTACGTGGCGTAGTGAAGACCAGCACGTGGTCTTCGCCCTGGGGTAACCGTTCCTAGATTTCCGGGATTAGGGCAGACCGAATCCTGCGGAAGTGGGAGGTTACTTGGAACGTGTCCACGTGGTACGGACCGTTAGGCACTCCTCGCGGGGGAGGAGTCTTCTGTGTCGAGGACCAACAAGCCGTATGACGGGCATGTCCTCGCGGGGAGGGACCATGTCTGCCGAGGAGTGGTATGTGGCATTCTCGCGGGGAGAAACTGGTATGTCGAGGAGGTACCTCTCCGCAGGGATGCGAGGTCCTCCTGTCCTGTTGACCTAGATGCCCGACACTGCAAAGTGCTCGGGGGGAACGTTGGTCTGCTTGCAGCAGTCAAGGGCCCCGCGGAGAGGTCTTAGTGGGCCTCCCCATGCTATATGGGTTGGGCCTGCTCGACTGTTGGGCAGCCTCGGCCCAGTCCAGAACAGGAGCCCCCCAAGTCGTTGCTCTGAGGTGGCAGAGTGATGACTTAAGGGTTATTATATGTCGAGGATACGCTAAGAGATGGAATCGAGGAGGTCGATATCTTATGCGAAATTCATTTGGCCGGATGAGTGTCGGGCGTCGGACAGATGTGTCCGGTTGTATGGTCGGGGAGATGAAGGGCTTCGGATTCAAAGCGCTAGGGGAAACCGAAACGATACGCGTGGGGAGACGGGTGACTGCATGCGTGCCACGTGTCACCTGCCATCATTACCTAGGGGGGCTAGGGCGGCTGGCTAGGGTAGCGCACTCGAGTGCCCTACGCCCCTCGGGTCTCGCGAGAATTGCCTATAAAAGCCGCTCCCCTCGCTCATTCTTCACTTTTCCGCTTCTCTCTCAAGAAACTTTCTCCCTCTCTCTCTAACCTCGTCCGTCGTAGCTCGCCATCGTCAATCGCCGGGCACCCTCTGCCGGAAGCATTTCCTCCGCTAGGACCGCCATTCGCCGCCGTACCAGAGCCGGAAACCTCCGTGCCGGAACCCTACACCGCCGCTTACCAGGTATTTGCTTCAAACCGGACCTTTATTTTGCGTTTTTCTTCAATTTTAACTAGTGTAGGACGTTTCCTTGGTGGGTTGATGATATTCCCATGAGAAATGAAGGGATTCCTGGCGAATACGGCGGGAATCTTTAGTTGTGGAGGGAGAGAGTGCGAAAAGCTTTGCTCACTTTTGATGAATATCTCGGGGATCAGGAACGAACACGTCGGGGACCTGTTGAATGTCTCGGGGTCCTTAATAATCAGTATATTTGTTAGTGCCGCGGGGACACGGGGAAGAACCTTCCGGGGAGACGATGAGTTCCCCGGTGGGCAAGTTGATCCTCGGCCGATCGCGTCGGGGAGTTGAGAAAGCCTTGCCCCTTCCTCGCCCGTTCGCTTGAACAGCGGTGGAGGGGTGAATTTGATACGACCAATCGAATTCACCGTTTCCTTCTGCTTTTCAGGTAAATGGACGATTTGGCTGCGGAGGTGGCCGTAGGATATTTCGAGGAAAACGACGACCAGCCCGAGTCCCCCATGGCTCACATGGCCTTTCCGCAAGAGAGGCTGCTCGAGGATTGGGTCTGTAACGAAGCCCTGGAGATGTCGTCCATCTTCGTGTACCCCGATGTGGACGATGCTTTTTGCACCGTCGAGCACCGACTAATCGGAAGTGGCCAATCCTGGAAGGTTTTTCGTCCCGAGGAGCATCACCGGTTATGCTCCCCTTACCGGGGAATGCGAGTCCCCTTATACGAGTTTATGTTCGAGAAGGCGGGGTGGAGGCTGCCTTTCACGGATTTACAGGAGGGGATCTTTGACTGGTTGAAGTTGGCCCCTTAGCAGATTCATCCGAACTCGCTGGCCTTCATCCGGGCTTTCGAGCTCGTATGCAAATATTTGGAGATCGTGCCGACCGTTCGCCTTTTCTTTCGCATATTCCACCTCCAACGGTCGTCGGTCGGAGGCCGACACGGCTGGGTGTCCTTCAAGCAGAGCAAGGCGTTGTTCCACACTTACTTGGATTCCATCCGGGATTTCAAGTTCCGCTATTTCTATGTGAAGCCGGTCACCCTCGAGGCGGTATATTCATTGTACCGGAAAGTCACCCGCGAGGTCGACGGCCGTTCCGAGGAGGTGCTGGTGCCGAAGTTTCCTCTGTACTGGACGGAGGAACACTTTAAGAAGGGAGTTGACAAGTATAAAACGAAACCCGTTCAGATGGAGGCCTACGAGCGGGAAGCCTACGATAAAATTGTAGCTTTCGTCGACAGCTTTTCAGAGGCTCGACATGAGACGCTGGACGGCCAGCCTATAACAGGTGCAGATGGGCAGGTGAAGAAAGAACGTCGCCTGATAAACACCCGCGTTCTGCTCGAGACCTTCTCCGACGAGGAGGCCATCGAATTGTTAGGTGGTGAAACGCCCTGGTTTTATTTCTTCCTCGTATCTGTGTTTCTCGCTTTACTAACGCTTTCTTTTGCAGGAACAATGGCCGGAGCCGAGGAGAGGTTGAAGAAACTGAAAGCGAAGAGGGCCCGGGAAGCGCAGGCCCGGGAAGAAGCGTCGCGCTCCAAAGATCAGGAAGTTGCTCCCTCCGGGGCCCCCGCACGAGGGTGTTTCCACGGCCGCTGCCCTCGACGGATCCTCTCTGTCCCAGCCTGCTGCCTCTGTATCAGGGATCAAGGGTGACCGCACAACTCCTGCGGGAAGCCAATCCCCGGCTACCCAAGGGACTCCGAAGAGGCAGCGCGTTGCGGAGGTCGTCGACCTGGGTGGTGAAGATAGTCCCCCGGTTCCTTCCAGCTTTGACCTTCCCCCTGCCATCAAAAACCTCACTTCTTCTCCGAGGTCACTTATCCTCGCTCCCTTCCCTCCGAGATCCAAACCGTGCTGGGGACCGCACCTGAAGTGAGGAGGAAGATGCTTTTTGAGGACCTGTCGGCCGTCATGCGTATCTGCTCGACTGCCCTCATTCTAAATGACGAGACCCGCCCTGCTGCTGAACTGGCCCGCCTGCAGGAGGCACTGGATACCTTGGGCGCTGAGATGCTCGGCATGCGCAAGGAGCTAAAAGAGTGCCGAGATCTGAACAAAGAGCAAGGCAAGCAGCAGCAATTGGTCGAGGCCAAGCTTAAGGACGCCGAGGAGACAAAGAAGAGCCACCTTGCCCGAACCGCTGAGCTGGAATTGGAGGAGAAGCGGCTTAAGGTAAGAATTGCCGAGCTGGAAGATGCGGTGCGGCCAGCCGAAGGGGAGACTGAGGAGGACAAACTCCTGACCACTCGTGCGGCGTTTGTGGCGCAGCTCCGGAAGCTTGAGCAGGATCTCCGAGTGTCCGAGGATGATTCTATCGAAACCGCGGGTATAGGTTTCCGCAGTGCCGTGGCGCAGCTTCGGGTTCTCAACCCCGACCTTGTCGTCGAAGGGATCGACCCCGACGCTAAGGTGGTGGATGGCCAGATCGTGTATCCTCTGCTGGAGAACGACATTCATGCGCACGAGGAGCCCGACGGGACCGCAGCTGAGTAGGTTTTTATCTTTGTTTTGGTCGGCCTGCGAGCCGTTTTGTTTCGCCCGGCTTGTGGGCTTAGCTGGTGTACTTTTTGCACAATGGTTATTTTCGCCCGGCCTGTGGGCTTATATTTGTAACTTTTTGGACCAAGTGTTTTGTCCGCTATTCGTACTTTATAATATCTCTGTTAATTTTCTTTGTGTGTGATGTGGTGTTTGTTATACTTTATTGTTTTATACTTTATTTTTGCCCAAGTAATAAGGCTTTGGGATTTGCTCGACCTTGATCGTCCCTGACCGCGTGGAGAGCTGGTCGGGCGGCCGGCGGAGTACTCCGACCTTCAACGAGGCTAAGAGCTCGGTCGAGGTCCTAGTCTCGTGGCATGAACTTTCCATCGCGAGCTGGGTGTTATGCCCGATTGGCACGACGACGGTGGGCCTCGATCGAGGTATCCCCGCCGGATCAAATGTCCTCGCGCACACACAACGCGGTCTCTGATCATCGTGTTCTTATAGGGGTGTCGCGCTTGTACCCCAGCGCGTCCCCGTATCGCGGTGCTAGTCATCCGCGGGCAGTGTTTAACTGTAATATTGTTTTAGCTTTTCAGCGTTCCATGGTCGAGCAAGTTCTTCCCCGTGCAGATTTTCGAGGAAATAGGCTCCTGTCCCCGTTTTCGCGCGGACGCGGTACGGGCCCTCCCAGTTCGCGGCGAGTTTGCCTTCTCGCGAGTCTTTCTGGTTCCTTCGTAGGACGAGGGTGCCCACCTGAAAATCACGTTTAATGACAGTGTCATTATAACGCAGTGTTATTTTTTGTTTAAGTGACGCCTCTCGGAGGGAAGCGCCCGAGCGTGTTTCCTCCACGAAGTCGAGTTCTTCCCTCAAGGCTTCGTCGTTCGTGTTCCCGTCGAGGGGGGCTTCCGTCCTCCTCGAGGGTTCTCTGATCTCCACGGGGATCACTGCCTCCGTTCCATAAGTCAAACGGAAGGGGGTCTCCCTGGTCGTGGAGTGTGGGGTTGTTCGGTAGGCCCAGAGAACGCTGTGTAGCTCTTCGACCCACCGTTGTTTGGCGTCGCCCAGTCGTCTTCTTAATCCTCGAAGGATCACTCTGTTCGCGGCCTCAGCCTGCCCGTTTGTTTGAGGGTGCTCGACCGACGTGAAGTGCTGCTTCGTGCCTAGTTTTGTGACGAAGTCTTGGAAGTTCCTGTCGGTGAACTGGGTTCCGTTGTCTGTGACGATGGCTTGAGGCACTCCGAACCGGGCGAGGATATTTCTTTTGTAGAAACGAAGTATGTTGAAAGCAGTGATTTTGGCCAATGCTTCTGCTTCAATCCACTTTGTGAAGTAATCTACCCCGACGATGAGGTATTTGTTTTGATACGACCCCTGGACGAAAGGCCCGAGGATATCCATCCCCCACCATGCGAACGGCCACGGGGAGGATAGCGTCGTGAGTTCGCTAGGGGGAGCGAGGTGCATGTCCCCGTGCCGCTGGCATTTATCGCACTTCTTGACGTGCTCCTTGGCGTCTTGTTGCATGGTCGGCCAGTAATATCCTGCCCGGAGTGCTTTTTGAGCTAGCGATCGTCCGCCTAGGTGCTGCGCATTGATTCCCTCGTGGATCTCCTGGAGTATGCCGGGGACCTTGGTATCTTCGATACATCTGAGGAGGGGAATAGAGAATCCTCGCCGGTATAGCTTATCCTCGACTATAGTGTACGAGCATGCCCGTCTCTTGACCATTCTAGCTTCTTTGGGGTCTTCGGGCAGTTTGCCCGTCGTGAGGTATTCGTATACCGGGGTCATCCAGCAGCCGCTGTCCCCGATGGCGTTGATATTCGAAACCATACCAGGTTTATCGACGCTCGGGTGGGAAAGGACCTCTTGTATGACGGACTTGTTTCCGCCTTTCTTTTTCGTGCTTGCTAATTTTGACAGGACGTCTGCCCGGGCATTATGCTCCCGGGGAATGTGAGTCACTTCTGCCGAGGTGAACTTCTTCATCTTCTCCTTTACCAAGGCCAAGTATTCTATGAGACTGTCGTTCTTGGCTTGGTACTCTCCTCGGACTTGCGAGGCTACGAGCTGGGAATCGGTGAATAGCTTGACCTCCTTGGCGCCAAGGTCCTCAGCCAGCCTGAGTCCCGCAAGGAAGGCCTCGTATTCGGCTTGGTTATTCGAAGTCGGGAAAGCCAGTTCGAGGGACACCTCGATGAGGATGCCTTCCTCGTTTTCGAGGATGATTCCCGCTCCGCTTCCTTTCGGGCTGGATGCTCCGTCGACATATATTGTCCATTTCTGCGACCCGTTGGCTGAGGGTTCTGGGACGGTCATCTCTGCTACGAAGTCGGCCAGTACTTGTGCCTTCAAGGCTTTCCTCCCTTCGTATTGGATGTCGAATTCGGCCAGCTCGAGCGACCACCTGAGCATCCTCCCTGCCATATCTGGTCGTCCGAGGAGTTGCCTGATCGGCTGGTTGGTCCTCACGACGACGGTATGGGCAAGGAAGTAGTGGCGGAGTCTTCTGGCCGCGGTGATGAGGCCCAGTGTGACTTTCTCGATCTGTTGGTACCTGAGCTCGGGGCCTTGGAGGGCTTTGCTCGTGAAGTAAACTGGCTTCTGTCCGTCTGGTGTTTCCCGAACGAGGACGGCGCTGACCGCTTCGCTCGTGATCGCAAGATACAAGAAGAGTGTTTCCCCGTTCTCGGGTCGCGAGAGGACCGGTGGTTGCGATAGGACTTGCTTCAAATGTGCGAGCGCTTGTTCGCATTCCTCGCTCCACTCAAACTCTGCTTTTTGCCGGAGGAGTTTGAAAAAGGGGAGTGCGTACTGTGCGGATTTGGCGACGAAACGGGAAAGGGCGGTGAGCATTCCGTTCAATGATTGTATTGACTTCTTCGAGCCCGGAGTAGGGAGCTCGGAAAAGGCTCTGCACTTGTCGGGGTTTGCCTCGATTCCTCGTTCCGTGAGGTAAAATCCGAGGAACTTTCCTGCCCGGACACCGAAGGTGCATTTGTCGGGATTAAACCTCATACGGCATCTTCTCGCCGTATCGAACACCTTCTTGAGGTGCGCGGCGTGGTCGACCTCTTCTGCGGACTTGACGATCATGTCGTCCATGTAGACTTCGAGCATGTCTCCTATTTCAGTTCGAAAGACCTTATTCATCATCCGCTGGTAGGTCGCACCGGCATTCTTCAGACCGAAAGGCATTACATTGTAGTAGTAGTTGCCCGACGCGGTCATGAAGGCCGTGTGTTGCTTGTCGACCTTGTCCATGGGAATTTGGTTGTATCCTGAATAGGCGTCCATGAAAGACAGTAGTTTGTAACCTGCAGAATTGTCGACCAGTTGGTCGATGTTAGGCAAGGGGTAACAGTCTTTCGGGCAAGCCCGGTTAAGATCAGTATAATCAACGCACATTCTCCATTTTCCATTATTTTTCTTAACAAGTACAACGTTGGACAGCCATGTCGTGTATTTGGCTTCCGAAATAAAATTTGCCTCTAGGAGGTCTTTTACAGCTTTCTCAGCAGCCTCCGCTTTCTCGGGAGACTGCTTGCGCCTACGCTGTGCTACGGCCCTAGCGGCCGGATCTACTGCGAGCTGATGGCAAGCCACCTCGGGGTCGAGGCCAGGCATCTCGGATGCACTCCACGCGAAGAGGTCAGCGTTCTCCCTCAGACATGCTTTAAGCTGCTCTTTGGCTAGGTCGGGGATCCTGGTGCCGATCTTCACGTTGCGATCTGGACTGCTTTCGACGGCCACAAGCTCGAACTCTCCATCTGGGATGGGGCGTATTGGGTGGAGAGGTTGCCCGTTGTTTTCCGCCCGGTGGTCGTGGTCTTTGATTCTGTCTTCATTGGGCTCGCCGGAGAACCTGCTGTCGAGGTCGACCGCGTTGACGCGCGGGAGAGGTATCTGTCCGACGTCTTGGGGTGGTTTGGCCACGGCCTTAGGTTTGGGACCAATGGAACTTAGGCCCTTGACGGCGGCATCGAAGCATCTCCTAGCCGCATCGATGTCCCCGTGCATCGTCACTACCCGTCCTCTCCTCGTGTAGTACTTCATTTTGAGATGGACCGTTGACGGGACCGCCGTGAGTTCAGCAAGGGTGGTCCTTCCGAGGATGCAGTTGTAGAGGGATGGGCATTCCACCACCAGGAAACAGATCTTTACCTGTCGGGCCGTGTCTTCGGCCCCGAACGTAACCATCAGCTCCACGTAACCCCATGGTCTGGTGGTGGATCCATTGAACCCCTGTAGGTCGGACCCGACGTATGGGGTCAAATGCCTCTCGTCCAGCTGAAGGGTCCCGAACAGATGAGAATACATGATGTCGACCGAGCTCCCCTGGTCGACTAGGATTCTTCGGACGTCAAAGTTCGCCATTTGGGCCCTGACCAGGAGGGGAATAGTGGCGTTTGGTGCTCCCCCGGGGAGTTCTTCGAGGTAGAAAGTGATGGGGTTGGAGTTTCCGCGCACTTTCTCGAGGGTGGTCGCCTTTGACGATGTCGCGGATTCCAGTTCGTCAAACTTTCGTTTGATCGACCCTACCGATATTTTCCCGGGGTCTCCTCCGGAGATAACCATTGCTTTGGGGAAGCCTTCCCAGGTACTACGGGCCGTGACGGGGCCTTCGTCGGGGAAGGTCGCCCACATGTTGCGGATTGCCTCTTCGCCCTCGATGATTGGGGGGACGAAGAAGTCCTCGGGCCGAGTGACGCTGAGGGCGACCTGAAGCTGGCTGTCGGCGGGAGGAGGTGTTGTCTCCTCGACGTTCTGCGATTCCTTTGAGCTGGTACGAGGAGGACCATTCTGCTGGGCATATTTCTTCAAGTGCCCTTCTTTGATGAGAATCTCAATGGCATCCTTGAGGTGGATGCAATCCTCGGTGACATGCCCGTGGCTTCTGTGGAACCTGCAGTACTTAGATTTGTCAACGTTTGGTTTGGGAGCCGCAGGCTTCGGGAAGCGAACTCCTCCTTTCACAAACTCGGAATTCTGGCAGTCTGAAAGGATCCGAGACCGGGTAGTGTTGAGCGGCGTGTACTCCGTGAATCGGCCAGCTGGCCCGCGCTGTTCCCGGGGATCTCGATTGCGGTTTTCTTTCTTCTTTTCTCCTCCTCGTCGGGGAGAAGCGTCATCGTCTTTGTGGCCGCGGGGGCCTTCTCTGCGTCTTGTCTCAAGAGCGATCTGGGCTGCTTCCGTCTCTTCGAGTTCGATGTACTTCTGGGCTCGCGCGAGAAGGTCTTCGAGACGCCTGGGTCTTCGGAGGCCGATGGATTTGGCAAAGTCCGACCCGGCGCGTAGTCCGTGAATAATTAAGTATTTCTTCATGTCGTCGGTCGTGTGGACCTCGACGGCTTCCTTGTTAAACCTCTCAATGTAATTTCGGAGGGATTCGTTCCTTCCTTGGAAGATTTTCTCTAGGGCAGCCTCTGTCTTGGGGTGTCGACGAGATGCGGTGAAGTGTTTGGTTAAGCGTTGTTTCAGCTGCTTCCACGACGTGATCGAACCAGGTTCCAGGCCCTTGTACCACGTCATGGCTCCCTTCCGTAAGGTAGTGGGGAACAGCCGGCACCTGATGGCTCCCCTGACGTTTCGAAAGTCGAGCATCGCTTCGAAATTCTCCACGTGATCGTCGGGGTCGGTCAGCCCGTCATAGGTCCCCAAGTGTGGAGGTTTCTCCATGCCTGGAGGGATTGGGGCGTCCATGATTTCCCACGACAAGGGGGTCCTTTGGTCCTCGTCGTCGCTATCAGCCGGGGATCTCGAAGGTGATCGATGGTGCCGTGGAGGAGAGTTCCTCGACCGGTTCTTTGGTCTCTCTTCGGTCTGCTTGGACTTCTTGGAGGTGGCGGAGGCCCTGGGTTCCTTCCGGGGCGGGGAACGAGGGCGTTTCTGGGTGATTGCCGGCTGGGGGCGCTCGAGACGCGGTCGACGACCATGGCGTACGGGCGACGGTGTCCGAGAATCTTCGGAAGGGGTCCTTCGCGGGGAAGGAGAGAGGCGAGGTGACTGGGGGCGACGATGTCTTCGCGGGGAAGATCGTCGTGCACGTCCATGCTCCAAGGCTTCAATTCTGGTGTTCTGCTGCGCGATCAGCTGATTGGTCTGGTTGATCAACGCAAATAGGGCCACGGTACTTGGGTCCGCGTTGGGCGGCGGAGCCACTGGCTGGAGAGGGGTTTGCTGGTCGTCCGTGCGGACGACGTTGATAGTCGCATCCTGTGAGTCCGGGGAGGCGGTCCGCCCGTCCCGGATGTCGCCTTCGTCGCCGTGGAGGATGACGGCGTCCTCACGGTGGTTCCCGTTCTCCAGTTGCGCGAGCACGGTGTCCAGAGCCTGGTTGACGGTCGGATTGGCCATGTTGGTGATGAATAGAGGAAGCTTTGGTTTATCGAGGAGAAAACGGGGAAGCTTATAAAGGTTCCCACAGACGGCGCCACTGATCGTACCTGGATCAGAACAGTTACAGGTGGCCAACGACGTCCGTTGAGCTCCGGCTCTGGTGAGGTTGAAGTACGGCGGGGGGGGGGGGGTGTACCTGCAAGGTACTCCGACGCTCAAGTTAGGGAGTGCACAGAGTAACAGCAAATACAAAGAGTGAAAAAGTGACTTAACCTGACCCTCTCAAGTGAGAGAGTATTTATAAAGAGCCCCCAGCGCGGGGCCAACGGTTACTTGCGTTGGGCTGGATTGTCAGGCCCAATCCAAGTAACTGCCAGGGCTTACGTGGCGTAGTGAAGACCAGCACGTGGTCTTCGCCCTGGGGTAACCGTTCCTAGATTTCCGGGATTAGGGCAGACCGAATCCTGCGGAAGTGGGAGGTTACTTGGAACGTGTCCACGTGGTACGGACCGTTAGGCACTCCTCACGGGGGAGGAGTCTTCTGTGTCGAGGACCAACAAGCCGTACGACGGGCATGTCCTCGCGGGGAGGGACCATGTCTGCCGAGGAGTGGTATGTGGCATTTTCGCGGGGAGAAGCTGGTATGTCGAGGAGGTACCTCTCCGCAGGGATGCGAGGTCCTCCTGTCCTGTTGACCTAGATGCCCGACACTGCAAAGTGCTCGGGGGGAACGTTGGTCTGCTTGCAGCAGTCAAGGGCCCCGCGGAGAGGTCTTAGTGGGCCTCCCCATGCTATATGGGTTGGGCCTGCTCGACTGTTGGGCAGCCTCGGCCCAGTCCAGAACAACTCTAAAATTACTTTGTCACTGGTATGCCTGTCATTTCCTTCTATACCTTTATCGTTGCTTTTCTAGTTTTTTCAAAAGCTTTTATAAAACCCATCATCTGCATCAGCAATTATGATACCTTGTATTTTTTGGGATTTGAGAGTGAGCTGATGATATTTAGTGTTGACATCACAAGACTTATTTCATTTAGACACCAATGCTTTGGGTGCTTAGTTTTGATTTTCCCATTCATTGTTAGATTAGTGTTGACATCAAGATTTATTTTATTTAGATACCAATGCTTTGAATGCTTAGTTTTGATTTTCTGATTTATTGTTAGATTAAATGATATAGTTCTTTCAAAACTGCCCCGACTTAAGTTAAAGACACATACTACGACACTTGGTGCTAACCGTAGCAGCCTTAGTTCACAAAATTGAGATCGCTTAACCCTCTCCTCTTTATCTTTAATAACATATTCCGCTCATCTTTATCTTTAAATGATATAGTTGTTTGTCTTGCAGTTTTCAGTCAATTTTGGTATTGGTACCCTCTTATCTATTTCATTAGCTTGGCTTTTTCACCAACGGCTCTTATCGGCCTCAACTATGATCTGAAATCTCCAAAGTTTGAGTTCTTGTCATATGCAAAACCTTCACTTTTTGAATACCCTAAGCTACTACTGTTCACACCACTACATCAACTGTTAAACTTCCAACATCTGTTTTGTCGACATCAGCTAAAGCCAAAGCTAGGGCTAGTAAGAAAGCTAAAGAACAGAAGGCTAGTGCTGAAGTTGCATCTGGTCCTGACTCTACATCAGCTTTAAGTGCTGGAAAAGGGAAGTCTTCGAGTGAGAAGGATGGAGAAGTTATGCAGGTGATCTGCATATTTGGTTTATCAATTTGTTAGATCCATCACTTGTATCTTTTCTGTTAAAAGTAATTGATTTCTATGTGCAACTTTTTAACATATCTAAACTTTGTTGTTTTAAAGGTTGATAGCCCAGCGGAGAAGAAATCCGAGCCCGAGCCTTCTTTTGAGATTCTAACAAATCCAGCGAGTGGTTCCTGCTCAGGAGAAGTTTGTTAAATTTTTGCAGGACAGCAGATATGTTCCAGTTAAGTTGGCACCTTCAGATAAAGTCTCAGTGATTTATTTCTTTTGGTTGCTAATTGGAAGACATTTGGTCTCTTTCATGGTTTAAATGGTATTCTTGCTGATAAAACCTTGGCATTATTCGTATGGATTATTTTTGTAAATGAAAACAATGCTCTGTGTGCGCTAAAAGTTCATTTGATTTTTTTTAAATTTTAGAAATATATTAGCTACGGAATTACCTGCGGATTTTACATTCCCTGCGGATTTACCTTTAGAATTACCTACGGTTTTTTATTTTTGGATAACAAAAACAATTATTTATGGCGGTTTTAATCGCCGTAATTTTCAATTTACGACAGTTCCTCACCCGTCGCAACATAGAACGACGGTTGGAGTGGCGGTTTTAGGAACCGTCGCGATATAGCCTGGCGACACACATTTTCGCGACAGAAGCAAAACCGCCGCGACTAGTAAATTGTGGCGGTTCAAACCGCCGTAATCTGCAATATTAACCGTCGCAATTTGCCAATTTTCTTGTAGTGGATGTTGTTCTTCATTCTTTGAATTTCAAACCTATAAAAAAGAATTGAACATTTTATGATTTGAAATTGGTTTCTGAAATTGTGTTATGTTGTTCTGCAAATCTGTATTTTGATTACTGTGAATTTATGTCGTTGTGATGTTGCTCTTCTCTTTATTTCAGGTTGATGAATCACTTCGAGGAATTGTCGGCATGAGTTGCAAGCGGCAATTGATACGTGTTGCAGAAAGTGAAACAAGCCTTTGAAGTTCGTTTCTCCTGCAGTAGCTGTTAGTTTATATAAGAAAAATACAAAATTGTATTGGTTATGGAAACAATTAGCAATGTGCAGAATTTTTTTAGAAATGAGAGAAGGTTTGTAACAGTGGTGTGAGGAGGGAGGCGTGAATGCCTTCCTCTATGTGTATTGTATGTGCAAACAATTTTTAACATAAGAATTGAAATGGGGAGTGCAGCCCCTTGTGTTATGTATGTGAAATCCCTTGTTTTAGGAAAGCATATGCATAAGGATTGGAATGGGAGGGCGCCACCCTCTTGTGTGGCTTGCTTCTTTCTTTTCTTCTATGCTATAACTACAACAACAACAAAAATAAAGAGAGTATGAGTATTAGAGAAGAAAGAATGCTTGTTAACACAAGTCTTGTGTCATTTGCAAAGAGCTCCAAAGCTCTATTTATAGGCAAAGATAACTTGAAACTTAAGCTAAGTGAAGATAAGAGTTAAATGAAAATTTAAAGTCTTTGGCAATGTTTTTGAACCTCTTCTACAATTGGCTAGGAAAATGAGTCAAGGAGACAAGGGAGCAAGATTGGTCTCATAAGAAACAAAAATTCACTTAAAACAAAACTTATAAAAAACAAACATATATATTTAAAACAAAATTCTGAATTTATATATATTTTTTTCTAAAGTATAAACACATATATGTCAAAAATAAAACAAAAGTTTATATATATATATACTCCCTCCGTTCCATATTATAAGCAAGTTTTACTTTTTAGATACATTGAATAATTAATGTATTTAGTCTATATATAGACCAGATACATTAATTATTCAATGTATCTAAAAAATAAAATTTGCTTATAATATGGAACGGAGGGAGTACATAAGTGGCGTGAGAAAAAATAAACATATATATATACATATTTTTTTCATCATTTTTTTCATGGGTAAAACAAACAATGTTTATTAAAAAGAAAATGAAATACATATATACTCATATATTTTTTTTGGATTTTTTAATCTTATTTATGAAAAATAAAACAAAAATGAGACATTGGATTAAATTGTGAGAAAAATGAGTGAATAAGGGACATTTGTCAGTTTAATAAAAAAACACGTCCGTTCATCGATTTTTCGCATAATTAACCAGAAAAATGACAGAGATATATTCTGACTGAAAATTCAAACAATGTGCATGACAAAAATAGATGATATGATATATAGATGACACGAAGTGAAACACAATCAGATAAACAAAATTTTTTTACAATGAGTGGTCAAAATTTGGGGTATGACAGATGCCCCTATTTAATCCTTTTAGACCTGAAGGTATGAATAGCAAAGAGTTTTAGACATTCGAGGTATAAGAGGATTAAATATCAGAGTACCTAGAATTTTGACCGTGAATACATATGAAATGATATGTGATGAATGGAAGACTCTTGAACACTGTGGGGAATGATGCCACAGGAGACAGACCAACAGAACTTTCTTGGGATATAAGATATTGTGGAAATTTGTCGATGCGACAAAGGGTATTCAGTTGTATTTGGAAAGAAAGAAATAAAACCTGGAACAAAGATACATACATCCGGAAAAACATCAGATGCGAAAGAAGTAACACACTCTAGAAAATATATCAGACACATCTAGAAAAACATTAGATGTGGAATGAGACCAGATCTGAAAATATGTTAGAGACTTCTGAGAAAGTAGTTTAATTTTATTGCGGACTACACGGGAGCATCCAGAAAGCGGAGGTGACTTTACTGGGAAAAAGGTTACAGTCATCAGAGATTTTCAGACATGTATTGAAAAACCCTGGAAAAGAACAGTAACAACCGTAAGAGACATTCAGAAGAGCATTGAACGAAGTCTGAAAAATAAATCAGGCACATCCAGAAAAACATTGGATGACTGAGAAACAAACTCGAAGGCATCCAGAAAAGCATTGGACCGAGTTGTCGACCAAACTTGAAGTTATATTAATGACATTCAGAAAAACGTTGAATGTATTAAAAATAACTTTGAGTGTAAATTCGAAACATTTAGAAAAGCGTTAAATGTACAGAGAAATTTTTTAGAAGACTGGCTGAACGATGAACATATCTGGAAAAACATCAGATAAGCACATTAGAACAAAAGTTACATCTGGAAAAACATCAGATGAGAAAAAGTCATATCCGGGAGAGCATCAGATAGACATGTAAAGAGTTTCTGGAAGAGCTTCAGAATAAAAGAGACATATCCGAAAGAGCATCGGATAGTCATGAAGAAAGTTCTGGAAAAGCATCAGAACGGGTTTTGGAAAAACTTCAAAACCAAAAGATACATCCGGAAGAACATCGGGTAAAAACAGAGAAATGTTCTGGAAAAGCATCAGAACGGGTTTTGGAAAAACTTCAAAACCAAAAGATACATCCGGAAGAACATTGGGTAAAAACAGAGAAATGTTCTGGAAAAGCATCAGAACGGGTTTTGGAAAAACTTCAAAACCGAAAGATACATCCGGAAGAACATCGGGTAAAAATAGAGAAATGTTCTGGAAAAGCATCAGAACGGGTTTTGGAAAAACTTCAAAACCAAAAGATACATCCGGAAGAACATCGGGTAAAAACAGAGAAATGTTCTGGAAAAGCATCAGAACGGGTTTTGGAAAAACTTCAAAACCAAAAGATACATCCGGAAGAACATCGGGTAAAAACAGAGAAATGTTCTGGAAAAGCATCAGAACAGACAGACATATCCGGAAGAACATCGGATAGAGACAAAGTTATATCTGGAAGAACATCAGATAAGACATAAAAGTATAGGTGCCAGATGAGTTGGACTTTGTAGAAAAGTAAGATGTTGATAATAACATGACCACTGATGAATTCAAATGAGGATTAAAACACTCTTGAATGCATAGTATATGAAAAAGTTATGATGTATGATTAAATGTATGTAATGTAAATGAAAATGCTGTCAACAAGTTTAGACTCTTTAAGGAGTGAAAATCAACAAGTTTATACTCTTTTGGGGAGTGAAAATCAACAAGTTTATACTCTTTTGGGGAGTGACAGACAAAACTGATTCCTCAACACGGAGATCACTGCCATTGCTTAGGGACTAAAAATGTGGTTTGTTAAACACCTCTTTGTCATACTGATAAACGGTATCAAGTTTATAATCCTCGGAGGAAGGCTGGATAGCTTGCTTGGGAATCTTTCCAAATAAATTGCCCCAGACTTGCAGACTGTTGTAGATGAACTGATTATTGCCTCAGCTTGAATGATAATGACTGTATGCTGCATACTAGGAAGGTTTGCCCCAGTAATGAGTCTTGAAAGTTTTTTTTTTTTGAATAAATCAATTCCGAGAAGGACTTGCACTGAACAAATCTCGAACTGATTCTTAACAGGCTCTGGAAAGAACTTGCCCCTGATAGGATCACTGACCAAGTTTCTAAACTGTTTTGAAAATTCCTTGAAAGGAAAGCTAGTTTGCAATAAAAAATGTTTATTTAAACATGGCAAATTTAATGCAAAGTTCATGCAAATTTTTTGAAAACAAAACCATTGTTTTTGGAAAAAATACAGTAATATGGATTACTGGTTAAAAACACGGTGGTTTAAAATATTTTGAATGAAAGGTAAAACAAAGGTATAATACCAAAACAAATGATTTGCAAAAAATGATTTTGGAGTCAATTTACGCCACCTTGCTGTAGTATACTTTCAAAATAACCTTGCTTCAATTAGGTCTTTTGAGGGTTATAACGTGGCCTGGTTCATGGTTTATGAAAGAAAGATAAAGGCTCAAAGTTTATTTGGTGCCCACCCCCTTCGTGATGTTCTCCAATCCTATGCTCAGTTAAACTTAAATTGTGCATTCAGGTTCCAAAAGGTTTCGGAATTGTACTGATGATAGTGATGACGATGGTCCAGAAGTCTTGAGACAACATCTACTGTTTCTTTTCAACATTTAGTTGTTTTTCATCTTTGTGGATTTTTTTTGAAAATCGAGGATTTAAGGACCTCTTTTTTGTATTATCCCTAACTTTTGCCTGAACTATTTCTTTTGAAATTTATAGTCAGCGGGACGCCCTAGTTTTTTGACTAAGTCTTTTTTTTTTTTTGACTTAGCGGACTTTTTCTTTTTGATTTCTTTTTCGAAAGAAAGTGACTGTAAGATTTGATGATTACGACGAACCATCACTGGCTTTTGATTTGAAAGACGTTTTCAACATCTGCTGGTTGTATGTAAACTTTTTGAACTCGAATACACAACCTAAATTAAACTGAGAACTACCCTGCCCCGGGTTAAAATTGTGGGTTTTTTTTATAAAGAAAGAAACACCTACTTCAAGGCTCAAAGGGGTTAACGAGGGATTATCTTCCTTATATCTCCAGTGTTTGGGAATTGAAAAAACGCCTTACATCCTCAACAAAGTTTTTTATTTGAAAGCATACCGACAACAATTATGGGTATTATGTTTTCATCATCCTCCCACAAATATTTGCATAGTCAAAAATTTGAAAAAGAGGTGTATTTTTTTGAAAGTTTTTGTTTTTTCAAAGAGAAAGCATAAAGATGTAAATGAACAGATGATTTGAATCAAAACACTGTACATGCTCATTTCATTAAAACTGACATTTAAAGATAAACAAGCTGAAAGCAACTATGATACAAACAAGGAAAATGCAAAATAGACAGAAACAAGGTCAGTGACTAATCAAACACAAGGATGAGCTGTCCTGTCTTTGGGAAGTAACTGAGCTGAGGTTGATTGAAGTTTCAGTTCTTGTGTTCAGGCAGAGGATTGCGCTGGACATTAGGACTAGTGTCACGAAAGCTGAGGAGGTTGTCTCTGATCAGATCCCGCACTCTAGCCTTTAGTGCATAACATCTTTCTAAATCGTGACCCGCAACTCCTTCATGGAATGCGCAATGAAGGTCAGATCTAAATCCAGGTGGAAGTGGATTTGGAGGAAGAGGTGCTGCCTTAGTAGTAATCGCTCCCTTCTGAACCAAAATAGGGTACAATTCAGTGTACGTCATAGGAATATGATCAAAGTGAGTCCTATTGTAGTTCTGGTTTTGTCCAACAGCCGGACGTTGAGGAGCTGGAGCTGGTCGAGCAGCCAACAGAGGAGTGATAGCAGCAATATGAGCTTGATTAGGCTGCTGAGGTTTGTAATGAGGTTTCCTATCCTCAACCAAGACAGAACTAGTCTGATCTTCCCTCTTCTTTTGGAAGTTTCCATAGGATTTCTTTACAGCGTTAGAAGATTCAGCGGTTTTAGAGACCTTTCCATTCTTGATACCTTCTTCAAGTCTCTGGCCAATGATGACCAAGTCTGTAAAGTTTGATGAAACACTGCTAATCATCTTTTCCCAAAAGATGGGAGATAAAGTGTCTAAGAATATTCCAGTAAGCTCCTTCTCAGCCAAAGGGGGTTCGACCTGAGAAGCCAACTCTCGCCAGCGTTGAGCATACTCTTTGAAAGATTCCTTCTCGTTCTGAGTCGTGTTCTGGAGTTGACGACGGTCTGGAGTCATGTCCAGGTTGTACTTGTACTGATTCATGAAAGCATTGATAAGATCCTGCAAGCAATGAATGTTACTTCGTTCAAGGCTCATGTACCACTTGAGTGAAGCTCCACTTAAGCTATCCTGAAAGCAATGGATGAGCAACTTCTGGTTTTTGGTGTAGGCAGCCATCTTACGAAAGTACATAACTAAATGAGCCTTTGGGCAAGAGTCGCCTTTGTACTTTATAAACTCAGGGGTCTTAAATTTAGCTGGCATGATGAGGTTAGACACAAGACACATGTTGTCTGCATCAACGTTGAAGAAGTCATTTCCTTCTACAGCTCTGAGTCTTTTCTCCAAAGTTTGGTATTGTTCATTGGCATATTCAGGCTCAATGTCCACATTGTCCTCACTTTGAGCACTAACATTGTAATCAAAGTTTGGATTCTCAAAGGGAATTCTGGCAGTCTGTACCAGAGGTCTGGGTTCTAAGATAATAGGGATTTGAAACTCTGGTCTTGGTGCTTGACCGACTAAAGTGGTAGTGACCTGTTGTGGAACGAAGTCGTGAGGTAATCCAAATTCTGGCCACGTAGATGGGGGCATCTGAACAGGCGGAGGCTCAACAGCAGCACTCGTGATTTCTTGGATGACGGTCCTCTGAGTTGGATCTCCTCTGGCAATTAGGACCTGAAGCATTTCCGTTAAATTAGTCATGCTTGACTTCAGATCGTCTATTTCCATCCTAATCTCTGCATTGTGCACTTCTTGTTCTGACATTTTGCGTCTGACGTTAGCTCTAGTCCCGTATCGGTGATGAGGAATCAGTTTGACGACTTACAGATGACTGAAAGAAAGAAGGTTGGAATAAATTGACGATGACCAGGACGTATGTATGAAATATGCAAGGGATGCAAATGCAATGCATGGATGCAACACACAAAAACATAGAAAAAACATGGGGTCAAAGGGTTGGTGTCATGAAGTCAAGGCTCTACCCATCCCCAAAGGTTTTCTACGGGTGATTTTTTTTGTACCTGTCACTCAAAATCATTGATTCCTGAGAACACCAGCGGGCCGGGAACCGTGCTAGGTGATGTCCATCAAAGAAATCTCAGAAGAGGGTAGTTTATCGTGTAACAGCTATTCCTGATAGCTTCCGCACTACAAAAAAAGTGATTTTCCTATGTGTATACTCAATCTTTCCACATGCGGCATCACACGCATTCCCATTAGCAGAAAAATAAATACGGATATCAAGTAGGAAAAGCGATATATATATTTATATAGTATATAGTATATAGTATGATTGCTAACAACCTAGACCTCTTAGGAATTCTAATCCTAAATGTCCCCAGCAGAGTCGCCATTTTTCTGTAGCGCGGTTTTTGTGACCGCCCGCATCCGCCTGCGGATGGGATTGGGTGCTACTTTCTGATTTCTTATTTATCCTATGAAGCTGGAAAGGAAAGGGAAGCTATCTCAAACTAACCTTGCACGTAAATGTTTTCTTTAACAAGTGCTAAGAGATTGGGGAGTTCGGGGTCAGGTTATACAATGGGGAGTTGTCAATTACCCATCCTATACATGGTTATCCATGGGCTGTTAGCAATTTTCTACTGTTCTACTTACTGATGTTTATCTGAAAAAGGGGAAAGTTTCTTTGGGAAAGTTGAGAGATGTTGAAAAGATATTTTTTGTTGTTTTCGGGTTTTTTGATGTTTTTGGTAAGGTACTGGACCTAAGGTTTTTTTGTTTAGTGTGCTCGGTAAGATTTTGCAATCTTATACCTACGTATTCCCGTTAAAGAAAACCGGGAAATCAGAGCAATCGTAGTTCCTCCTATTCTATGGGAGGAAAAAAGATATTTGGGTATCTTGTTCAAAGCCCAAGATATGAAGCTAAAGGTGATTTGTATCTTGTTCAAAGCCCAAGATATGAAGCTAAAAGTGATTTGTTTGTATCTTGTTCAAAGCCCAAGATGTGAAGCTAAAAGGGTGTTTGTGGGAATTGATTGAAAGGAGTGAAGAGATTAAAGATTGAGATATGAATATCCGGGAAAAAACATCGGAAAAAAGAAGGAATATCCGGGAAAGCGTCGGATGAAAATTGAAGGAATATCCGGGAAAACGTCGGATGTAAAGAAAAGGAATATCCGGGAAAGCGTCGGATGTAAAGAAAAGGAATATCCGGGAAAGCGTCAGATGTTAAAAAAAAAGGGTTTTTCCTGTGTTTAGAAGGAACTTGAGAATGTCTTTGAGACTCAAGAGGGGATATAGATTGTCCAAGTCTAGAGTTTCATCTTTTGTACTATGTTTTGAGAAACAGTAGTAGACTCTATGAAAGGACTGTTCTATGAAGATGATTAAGTTCTGTTCCTATACCTCTAGGAGGTCGTCGGGACAAGTTGTGCGAAGCCCCAGAGGAGGCTGGAAGCTTTTAAGAAGCCGACGGGTCCTTGTACTAAGCCCAAGAGGAGGCTATCATTCCCGGAGGAAGAGATCATTATACGAAGCCTAAGAGGAGGCTGTGAATACTTCTAAGAAGTCGTAGGGTCCTTGTACTAAGCCCAAGAGGAGGCGGGGTTGCTTTTAGGAAGCCTGTGGGTCCTTGTACGATGCCCAAGAGGAGGCCGATGCTTTTAAGAAGCCCGTGGGTCCCAAACCAAAGAAAAGTTCAAGAAAAACTCTTTTAAAGATAAAACCACTGGTAAACGTGCGAGGTTTACTATCCAGCAACTTTTAACTTTTAAAGAGGGTTTGAACAGTTCGGAGGTTTGAAGAAATTCAAGAGAAGTTTCACCGAGAATAATTCATCTCTGGGGAATAGAATTTCTTGACAATTCCTAATGAGGACAGCCGAAGAGAAGACTGTATCTGGTGATCCTATTGGGGATCTAGCTGTCTTATTTTTACGAATAAACGAAACGACTTTTCCTAGTACTAGACGTAGTTGCCGGGGAAACTCTAAATATCTATACTATTATTACACAGTTGATATGAGTTTATGAAAGGAGACTTACAGTGAGCAGCCCCACAATACAGTTATATATATATGAAAGCAGTAAATGAAAGCGATAACCACTTACTCGGTTGTAGAGCTTCCATGCTGTTGGGTTAGTTGTTCAACAAAGAAAGATTGAAAACAACAGTATATTCAAAATCAAAGGAGAAAGTATTTTGAAAAGAGGTTGGGGCTTACAGCTCAAGGAGAGGCCCATGTTTTTATCAGTGATTGCACTGTGGTTTTGAGTTTGTACAGGGACTTATACAAGTGACTGAGGCCCAAAAGGTTTTGGTTAAAAGGGGGTTGGGTCTTACACTCTATTAGAGGCCCACAAAATCAGAGTTAATTATACATGGAAGAACGTCATGTGAAATAAAACATACACAGAAGAACATCGTGTTGATAAATAACAGGTATACGTGGCAAAACATTACGTAATAAATAAACAGAGATACAAACATTCACGACAGAGCATCGTGGTAACTAACAGATATAATATACACGGAAAAACATCCGGAGAATAAAAGCATATGCACGGCAAAACATCGTATGTGAAACTGAATACATGGAAAAACATCATGTGATAAAATATACACGGCAAAACATCGTGGTTTAATCGAGGAAAAGCAAATCATGAAATAAAATCCGACAACAAGAAGAATTATTAATCAATTTAAATATAAATATTTAATAAAATTAATTAACAAATTAATTAATCAGTATTAAATAAAAATATTTAAAAAGATTAATAACTAAGACACCATTTTTTGGTATTTTCAATAAAATCAATAAAACAATTTATTTACATTTTTTAGTATCATAGAATTTATTAAAAAACAAGATATTGAAATATTTTGAGTATCTTTAATATTACAAAATAAAGGTAATTAAAGCCAAAATCTTTATATTTTAAATTTTACAATAAAAACTTAATAAAAATAAAACAAAAGATTAACTTTGGCATTTCAAATATCATGTAAATATATATATATATATATAACAATTATAACACGTGTGAAAAGAACTAATAACACATATTACATATAAGACAATTATAATATATATATATATATATATATATTAAATAGAAAAAAAAGTTGAAATTGGATAAAAGGGGATAAAAACCTGGAGATCGTTCCTTTTCTTTGAGTTCCAAACGCTTTCTCTTTTTTCTGGAAAAACTGACCCTTCTCACGATCTTCCTCCGTTGCGTTCGCCACCGCCTGCGGCTTCCGTTTCCGTGCGATTTCCGGCGCAGTCTTCCGCTTCTGTCGCGTTTGGCCGTGATTCCCTGCGTCCGTGTTTCAGTCGATACTTCCTCCGTCGATTTAGTTCTGCGGCGGCGACGATCCTTCCGTCGCGGTTTGTTGATGGTGATCTCTCTCCTTCCCGGCGCGATGGTTGTTTGTTTCAGGTAAGAATCGATGTAATTACGAGGTTTCAAATTCATTGATTTCTCTGTTCTTCACAAAAACCTGTAAAAAAATGTGAACATGTAAAATTTGATTTTTCAATTGAATTTGGTAATTCGTTAATCATGAATTGAAATTTGTAAATTGATTGCAAAATGTTGAATTCTGAGTTCTGCAATTGTTGTTGCAGAAACTGTGTGAAAATTGTGAATGTTCGACGTGTCGGCGACGTCGGTTTTGCGGCGGATTTGAAAGTTGCAACTGAGACTACAGGTAAGTCGTTTTTCTCTGCAATTTGTTACATGTTGCTGATATTTGTGAAAATTGTCGTTGCAATGAGTTAATTTTGCAGTTGATGATGTTGTTCTTCATTCTTTGAATTTCAAACCTATAAAAAAGAATTGAACATTTTATGATTTGAAATTGGTTTCTGAAATTGTGCTATGTTGTTCTGCAAATCTGTATTTTGATTGCTGTGAATTTATGTCGTTGTGATGTTGCTCTTCTCTTTATTTCAGGTTGATGAATCACTTCGAGGAATTGTCGGCATGAGTTGCAAGCGGCAATTGATACGTGTTGCAGAAAGTGAAACAAGCCTTTGAAGTTCGTTTCTCCTGCAGTAGCTGTTAGTTTATATAAGAAAAATACAAAATTGTATTGGTTATGGAAACAATTAGCAATGTGCAGAATTTTTTTAGAAATGAGAGAAGGTTTGTAACAGTGGTGTGAGGAGGGAGGCGTGAATGCCTTCCTCTATGTGTATTGTATGTGCAAACAATTTTTAACATAAGAATTGAAATGGGGAGTGCAGCCCCTTGTGTTATGTATGTGAAATCCCTTGTTTTAGGAAAGCATATGCATAAGGATTGGAATGGGAGGGCGCCACCCTCTTGTGTGGCTTGCTTCTTTCTTTTCTTCTATGCTATAACTACAACAACAACAAAAATAAAGAGAGTATGAGTATTAGAGAAGAAAGAATGCTTGTTAACACAAGTCTTGTGTCATTTGCAAAGAGCTCCAAAGCTCTATTTATAGGCAAAGATAACTTGAAACTTAAGCTAAGTGAAGATAAGAGTTAAATGAAAATTTAAAGTCTTTGGCAATGTTTTTGAACCTCTTCTACAATTGGCTAGGAAAATGAGTCAAGGAGACAAGGGAGCAAGATTGGTCTCATAAGAAACAAAAATTCACTTAAAACAAAACTTATAAAAAACAAACATATATATTTAAAACAAAATTCTGAATTTATATATATTTTTTTCTAAAGTATAAACACATATATGTCAAAAATAAAACAAAAGTTTATATATATATATACATAAGTGGCGTGAGAAAAAATAAACATATATATATATACATATTTTTTTCATCATTTTTTTCATGGGTAAAACAAACAATGTTTATTAAAAAGAAAATGAAATACATATATACTCATATATTTTTTTTGGATTTTTTAATCTTATTTATGCAAAATAAAACAAAAATGAGACATTGGATTAAATTGTGAGAAAAATGAGTGAATAAGGGACATTTATCAGTTTAATAAAAAAACACGTCTGTTCATCGATTTTTAGCATAATTAACCAGAAAAATGACAGAGATATATTCTGACTGAAAATTCAAATAATGTGCATGACAAAAATAGATGATATGATATATAGATGACACGAAGTGAAACACAATCAGATAAACAAAATTTTTTTACAATGAGTGGTCAAAATTTGGGGTATGACACTGGGCACAAGCCAATGATCCAAAACATAACCTAATATACTCCATGGAACCTCATGGACCCATTCATCAAGTCAACTTTGCCTTGGGGGATGCATACATAAAAAATCAGGAATTAGGGTTTCTTGACCTAATTCACCCCTAAGTTGAATTTTGGGACAAATCATGAGCCAAGACCTCAAGACATGATTTGAGGGTCTTTAATATACCATATTGATCCATTTACACCAATGGATTAATCCAAGAAGCTTGAGCAACAAGTTCCAATTTCATCTGCACCACAATAAGGGTTTTGCGAGGAAAGTCAACTATAACTTTGACTTTTGACCAGGACATGCTCCCAAACCCTAAGACATGATTTAATATACCCTATGACACCCATGGAACATGTCCATCAAGTTTGATTTAGGTCAAGGACATGATTTCCTGAAGAATTGCACAGTTTGGAATTCATCTGATAAAAAGTCAACTGTGCACAAAAGTCAACTTTGACTTTTTGAGATTTTTCACCAAAATGGATTTTTAACCCTAAAATGATGTTAATGTATGATTTGAATCATCATTCATCAAGAAAAATCAAGAAAAGTTGGATAAATTGTAAAAGGGGTAACCATAAAAACTTAGAAAATTGTAAAAGGGGTAACCATAAAAACTTAGAAAATTTTCTAAGTTAAAAATAAAGTGACAAGGGTACCAACTTTGGAGGATCATAACTCCTAAACCACAAAGCCATTTTTTTTCATCCAAAGATGGATTTGTAGCCCTCATTACCCTCTACAAAAACTTCAACTAGACCTAAGTCCAATTCATTAAGGATTTTGAGTTATGGAGTGATCAAAATGGCTGAAAAATGAAAATGTCACTTTTTCCAACACTTAGTGAAATTTTCACTAAGTCAGAATCTGCCTTCACTTTTTGCCAAATGTAGAGGGATTTTTCACTTGGATTCAAAAGAGATCAAAACCAAACATGTTCAAACAGTTGTTATATCATGTAAGGGCTTTCCAAAATGGTCAAGAGCATTACCAAATTCAACTTACACCATGAGTTATGACATTGGAAAGTTGCCTTGCTGAAATCTGTCAAAGGCAAGGCAGAATTTGCAACTTTGCTCGATTTGCCAAAATCATCCAAATTCAAATGCTCCTATCCACTTGGAAACATCTGAGGATTGAATCTAAAGGGGACAATCACTGAGCCAAGCCTCCAAAGTCCATGGAACAAGAAATAACATGTTGAACCTAGAATGGCCAAAATAGGGACAAGACTCCAACTTTGAATTGAAGCATTCAATGGAAGCATCAAGGTGGCATGAACTGAGTCATTCTCATCTGAAATCAGTCAAGACTTATCCAAGACCAAGGGAACCAAAGCTCTATGCCCTAACCTCTAGTCAATGGCTAGAGGAGACTTGGATTTTCATTTGCCAACATTGGCCAAACCTACTTGCCAGTTGCCATTCACTATTCCTTGCAAAACAAACTTGCTCTACTATAAATAGAGCTCAATTGTGATCAGTTTGAGTACACCAACGCCATCAAACAAATGCTTTCCTCAAAATCTCATTCTTCACTCCATTTTTGCCTTCTAAGGCAAGTCATTATCGGGTTTTGAGTTTGAAAGCTTTTCCAACCAAACCAATCACTCACACACCTGACATACATCATATAGAGGTGATCCAAACACTCACATAACATCTGGAACACATATTTCACAAAATCACCAGCCGGTTGCTCAAACTTTCAATCAAGTTGCAGCTGAGGTACCACAAATCGTTCCAGCCATTTTCAATCAAGTCCAAGCATTCAAATACACTCCATAGGGTGTAAGGAAGCTGTTCAGATCATCACCACTCATCTGTAACACCTCCAAATCAAAAATCACATTGCACTTGTTGTCACGGCCTAGAGGTAAGCATAAACTTGGTCATCTCTCAATCTATGCATATTTCCTCGCACAATAATTTTGCCATATGTTCATAATCATGCATGGAATGTTTTCCCTCAATTAATTGCATTGTTTGAATTGTGTATCAAAAATCCTAGCCTTCATGCAGAAATTAGGGTTCTTGAGGTTTCTTCGTGATTTCATGTTTTATGTTTAATTTAAAAGAAATTAAGTGTTATAAACATGATCGTGAGGTTGAGACGAGCATAATGATATGTGGATTGCATGTTATAATCAAGTATTCAGGGAGATTGGATAGAAAATGCAAATCAGCCAAACCCAGAACACGCGCGTGTTCTTCAGCTTGTTCTTGGCGCCATTTTTCCAAATTTTGAATATTTGAATTTTGTGATTTTGTTTAATTGATTCAAAAATTAATTTCTCTCTGAGTTTTAATGATTTTGAGTTGATTCTTTTTTTAATAATTCACAAAAATGTTAAAATATTTTATTTTCCCAAAAAATCCCAAAAATATTATTTATTTTGTATAATTGATATTTTTTCAAAGAATTACTATTTTTATTGTTTTTGACATTTTAAATATTTTTTCCACATTGATTTTGCAACTTTTAATGCTTTCTAATTATTTTGTAGGTCAATACTTAATTTTTGAAGCATTAATCCAAGATCACAATTTGTTTTTCACATGTTAAACAATTTTGATCATTTTAATTGAATTTTTATTCAATTAAATACATTTTTGAAAACAAATTAGGGTTTTTGGATTAATTCAACCCTCATAAATCATTTTCAAAACACTTTGGGCCTCTAATAGAGTGTAAGACCCAGTCCTTTTTTGACCAAACCATTTTTGGGCCTCAGTGTATTGTATAAGTCCCGATACCGTCAAAAACAAACGGCGCGATCGTCGCCTTTTGAAAAATAACCTTTTGGGCCTCTCCTTGAGCTATAAGACCCATTCAAAACTTTTGGGCCTCTATTAGAGTGTAAGACCCAACCCCCTTTTAATCAAAATCATTTGGGCCTCACTTATTGTATAAGTCCCTCTGCGTTAAAAGAAAACCTCGGCGCGATCGCCATTTTAAACGGAAAAATCATCTGGGCCTACCCTCGTGTTATAAGCCTCGCTCTTTTTCTTTAAAACATTTGGGCCTCTTGAAAGAGTGTAAGACCCATCCCTTTGTACAGAAAAACATTTTGGGCCTCAGTCACTTGTATAAGTCCCTCGGTACAAATTCAAACAGTGCGCTCACTGATAAAACCCTGGGCCTCTCCTTGAGCTGTAAGCCCCAAATCTTTCTTTTTCAAAGCACTTTCTCCTTTGATTTTGAATATACTGTTGTTTTCAATATTTCTTTGTTGAACAACTAACCAAACAGCATGGAAGCTCTACAACCGAGTAAGTGGTTATTTCTTTCATTTACCGCTTTCATATACATATAACTGTATTGTGGGGCTGTTTCACTGTAAGTCTTCTTTCGTAAACTCATATCAACTGTGTAATAATAGTATAGATATTTTGAGTTTCCCCGGCAACTACGTCTAGAACTAGGTGACGCCGTTTCGTTTAGTTCGTAGAAATAGACAGCTAGATCCCCAATAGGAGCACCAGATACAGTCTTCTCTTCGGCTGTCCTCATTAGGAATTGTCAAGAAACTCTATTCCCTGAGATGAATGTATTCTCCGTGAATGGCATCTTTGAGTTTCTTCCAAATTCTCAAACTTTCCTGACTTGATCTATTCCTTGTGAATACCTTGCCTTGAATTTCTCGGGGTTTGGGACCCACGAGCTTCTTAAAAGCATCGGCCTCCTCTTGGGCATCGTACAAGGACCCACAGGCTTCCTAAAAGCAACCCCACCTCCTCTTGGGCTTAGTACAAGGACCCTACGGCTTCTTAGAAGTATTCACAGCCTCCTCTTAGGCTTCGTATAATGATCTCTTCCTCCGGGAATGATAGCCTCCTCTTGGGCTTCATACAAGGACCCGTCGGCTTCTTAAAAGTTTCCAGCCTCCTCTTGGGCTTCGTACAAATTGTCCCGACGGCCTCCTAGAGGTATAGGAACATAACTTAATCATCTTCATAGAAAAGTCCTTTCATAGAGTCTACTACTGTTTCTCAAAGCATAGTATAAAAGATGACACTCTAGACTTGGACAGTCTAATCTCCTTGAGTCTCAAAGACATTCTCAAGTAACCCCTTCGTTAAATAGGAAGGAAACCCACAGACTCGGACAATCACAATGCCCTTTGGATTTCCCGCTTCCTTAAAGAACAGAAATAACCTGGATCCTTGAATCAAATCCATGAGTACAATGTTGCTCATATAAGAACTGATTTTCTCTTTAAAATCAGTATACTGGACCTGTCACTTAACTGAAACAGTAACCATAGCCTCCCTCTTGGGCTTTGTACAATGATCCTCCCTAGCGGAGTCAAACAACGTTTAGCCTCTCTCTCGGGCTTTGTACGAGACACATAAGGGACTCCCTCGTTGAGTCAATCACCCTTTCGCCTCCATCTCGGGCTTTATACGAGATACAAATGGGTTCTTACTGAGCCAAACGAATTTTCGCCTCCATCTCGGGCTTCATACGAGATACCAAAAGACTTCATCTTCAAGTCAAAACTTTTTAGCCTCTCTCTCGGGCTTTGTACGAGACACGCAATAGCCTCCTCTTAGGCTTTATATAAGAAAACCACTGGTTAATCCAATTAACCTTTTAGTATCAAAGCTGTGCCTCGTTCACAATACACAAACATCAACAACTCCTTCCCCTTTCATCTAATCGCTGTAAGCGGCAAGCCTCTGGATCATCTACATCCATGCCAATGTCCCTCTTTTAGTATGAGAAATTCCTAAGGAAAGATAGCATTGCTCTACACTGAGTTAAAGTCTTCTCCTTCAGGTTAAAATCCCCTATAAAGGAAATTATGGCATTGCCGGATCCGCGTATCCCGGTTAAAGTAATCCTCCTTTACAATCAGTCACCCAACAGTTGTGACAGACAAACCTCTTTAGAGATGACAAATTCTCTCTAAAGTCAACCCCCTTCAGCTTCACATCTTGGGCTTTGAACAAGATATAAACCACCTTTTCAGCTTCACGTCTTGGGCTTTGAACAAGACACCAAAAACACCCATTTCCTCCCATAGAATAGGAGGAACTACGAACGCTCTGATTTCACTGTTTCGGTAAACGGGAATATGTAGGCATAAGATTGAAAGAAAAATCTTAGCGAGCACACTAAACAAAAAACCTAAATCCCATACTCTCACATCAAAAAGCATCAGTCCTAACATCCTAATCCTTGTTCCCCGCCAGAAAATCCAAGAAAGAAAGAAAATAGTATTGGCGAAAATACAAATAACCAGTACAAAGGCCCCCCCCACATTGATAGCATTCGCAACCTAACAGACAGCTGTTTAAACTCAGTATGCAAAGCTGGGTTAATTGGAGACATCTATTTCCCTTCCTTATTCAGGATATAATAGGATAAAAAATGAATCGACCTGTAGTTTAAGCTCAACCGCAGAGAGCGACCAGCGCTTAAGAACCGCGTCCAAAATCGCTCGCTACACATAGCTCCCCGTGAGGACTACTTCTCCTAAGCAAAATAGAATTGCTACCTTTTGAACCAACGATACTTCTTCACCCCGCGATGGCCGAGTATCTAGTCATGTTCATCTTTTAGTTTGTATGTCGCGTCAGTCAGTATAAACATACATATATCATGCATTATTGATTTGCATTCACATTTCATATTGCATCACTATCACTCCAGTCAGTCTTGTCCCGTAGTGATAAAAATCCTCTCAATCGAGTTGTCAGTTGGTCCTCGTCAGGAAATGTTGCGTCTGAACAATCTCTCTCCTCCAGTTTATTTCTGGATTGGAGTGGACCTTTGACCACTTTGATAAATTGAACCTCTGAAAGATCAGAGAATCTTCGACGAACGTCACTCTTCGCCATTGAAGATGATATCCTTGCTTTCTCGGATTAAGGAAAATCCTGAGAGAAATCCTTTTAACAAAAGATTCGACAATACAACAGTTTTTCTCTGAAAAACCGCTGATGAAAAGGTCATCGGCACCTCAAAATTGGATCACATCATATGGCATTTCTCCGAGAAGATCTCCGAGAAAAGTATGATGTAATACCCCAAACGAAGGCAGTCTCTCAAGAGACTCGTTTTCCCCAGTAGAAACAAATGACGTCTCCAACAGAGAAGTTTGTACACCTCTACAACTCAGACGACTGGGTTCCCCAGCAAGTCTGACATCAAAACTTTTTCCGTCAAATGGCATCTCCCCAGGAAAATTCGGCGAGAAGTTTGAGGAAAACCGCTACGAGTAGCGTCCCTTGTCAAGAAAGTTTATTGACAAAAAAAACTGAGACCAGTTCCTTGGTAGGAAACCAGGATCGAGGGGAAGTTTAAATCAGAAACTGAGACCAGTTCCTTGGTAGGAAACCAGGATCGAGGGGAAGTTTATTTCAAAAACTAAGACCAGTTCCTTGGTAGGAAATCAGGATCGAGGGGAAGTTTAAATCAGAAACTAAGACCAGTTCCTTGGTTGAAGACCAGGATCGAGGGGAAGTTTACCTTTTCTAAGCATCATTGCTTAGCAAAAGAAGATGAATGCGTGAATTACCATTCATAGACGCCGTCAAAATTTCGGATATTCTGATATTTAATCCTCTTGCACCTCGAATGGCCGAATACCTTCGTCATTTACACCTTCGGGTCCAAGAAGATTAAATAGGGGCATCTGTCATACCCCAAATTTTGACCACTAAGATTTCCCATCATTGTGCAAATCATCATCATAATATGGATGTACCTTTATGCCTCACCAAGTGCCAAGGATTGTTGAACATTCACTGTAATCAAAATTAGGGTTTCAAGCCCTCTCTGAGCTCTTAGACAAAGGATCAATCAAGGAATGACATGATCTTTCAACTTGTCTAACCTCTCAAACATCCACAATGGATCAAAAGGACTCCCACTTCAAGGATTAAGCACAAGGTTGCTCCCTTCTAGGTGGATCAAGCCTCGAGATCGCCAGTGTCACCAAATTAGGGTTTTGGTCGACTAGGGCCTCCAGATGGAAATTTTCCTCTTGGCATGAGCCAATGATCCAAAACATAACCTAATATACTCCATGGAACCTCATGGACCCAATCATCAAGTCAATTTTGCCTCAAAGGATGCATACATAAAAAATCAGGAATTAGGGTTTCTTGACCTAATTCACCCCTAAGTTGGCTTTTGGGACAAATCATGAACCAAGACCTCAAGACATGATTTGAGGGTCTCTAATATACCATATTGATCCATTTGGAACAATGGATTGATCCAAGAAGCTTGAGCAATAAGTTTCAATTTCATCTGAACCACAGTTAGGATTTTGCGAGAAAAGTCAACTGTAGCTTTGACTATTGACCAGGACATGCTCCCAAACCCTAGGACATGATTAAATATACCCTATAACACCCATGGAACATGTCCATCAAGTTTGATTTAGGTCAAGGACATGATTTCCTGAAGAATTGCACAGTTTGGAATTCATCTGACAAAAAGTCAACTGTGCACAAAAGTCAACTTTGACTTTTTTAGATTTTTCACAAAATTGGATTTTTAACCCTAAAATGATGTTAATGTATGATTTGAATCATCATTCATCAAGAAAAATCAAAGAAAGTGGGATAACTTGTAAAAGGGGTAACCATAAAAACTTAGAAAATTTTCTAAGTTATGAAATAAAGTGACAAAGGTACCAACTTTGGAGGATCATAACTCCTAAACCACAAAGCCATTTTTCTCCATCCAAAGCTTGATTTGTAGATCTCATTGCCCTCTACAAAAGCTTCATACTGATCTATGTCCAAATTCCTCATGGATTTTGAGTTATGGAGTGATCAAAATCAAGAAAAGTCACTTTGTTCCAACACTTAGTGAAAATTTCACTAAAGTCAAAATTTACCTTACTTTTTTCCAAATGTAGGGACATTTTTCACTTGGATCCAAAAAGTATCAAAACCAAATATGATCAAACAATTGTTGTATCATATAAGGGCTTTCCAAAATGGCCAAGAACATCACCAAATTCAACTTGAGCCATGAGATATGACATTGGCAAGATGCCTTGCTGAAATCTGCCAAGGCAAGGCAGATTTTTGCACTTTTGGTCGATTTACCAAAATCAGCCAATTCCAAGCCTTGTCATCACTTTGGACACATCTGAGGATTGAATCTAAAGGGGACAATCACTGAGCCAAGCCTCCAAAGTCCTTGGAACAAGAAATAGCATGCCAAACCTAGAATTGCCTAAAATAGGGACAAGACTCCAATTTTGGATTGGAGCATTCAATGGAAGCACCAAGGTGGCATGGACTGAGCTATTGGCAACTGAATTCAGTCAAGACTTATCCAAGACCAAGGGAACCAAAGCTCTGTGCTCTAACCTCTAGTCAATGGCTAGAGGAGACTTGGATTTTCATTTTCCAACATTGGCCAACCCTACTCAGCAGTTGCCATTCACTATTCCTTGCAAAACAAACTTGCTCTACTATAAATAAAGCTCAATTGTGATCAGTTTGAGTACACCAAAGCCATCAAACAGATGCTTTCCTCAAAATCTCTTCTTTCACTCCAATTTTGCCTTCTAAGGCAAGTCACTATCGGGTTTTGAGTTTGAGAGCTGATCAAACACTTAAACAACATCTGGAACACTGATTTCTCAGAATCACCAGCCAGTTTGTCAAGGTTTTAACCAAGTTGCAGTTGAGATGCCATGAAGTGATCCAACCAATTTCCATCAAGTCCAAGCATTCAAACACACTCCATGGGGTGTAGGGAAGCTGTTCAGATCATCACAACTCATCTGTAACACCTCCTACTCAGAAATCATTTTGAACTTGCTGTCACGACCTATAGGTAAGCCTAAACTTGGTCATCTCTCAATCTATGCATATTTCCTCGCACAATACTTTTGCCAAATGTTCATAATCATGCATGGAATGTTTCCCCTCAATTAATTGCTTTGTTTGAATCGTGTATCAAAAATCCCAGCCTTCATGCAGAAATTAGGGTTCTTGAGGATTTGTCGTGATTTCGTGTTTTATCCTTAATTTAAATGAAATTAATTGTCATAAACATTTTCTTGAGGTTGAGACGAGCATATTGATATGTGGATTGCATGATATAATCAAGTATTCAGTGAGATTGGATAGAAAATGCAAATCTGGGCAAAGCTGAAAAACACGCGTGTTCTTCAGTTGTTCTTGGCGCCATTTCTCTCAAATTCAAAAATTTGAATTTTGTGATTTTATCTAATTGATTCAAAAATTAATTTCTCTCTGAGTTTTAATGATTTTGAGTTGATTCTTTTTTTAATAATTCACAAAAATGTTAAAATATTTTATTTTACCAAAAAATCAAAAAAATATTATTTATTTCATATAATTAATATTTTTGCAAAGAATTAATATTTTAATTGTTTTTGACATTTAAAATATTTTTCCCTCTTGATTTTGTAAATTTTAATGACTTCTAATCATTTTGTAGGGCAAAACATGATTTTTGAAGCATTAATCCAAGATCATAATTTGTTTCCCACATGTTAAACAATTTTTGATCAATTTAATTGAATTTTTATTCAATTAAAATACATTTTGGAAATAAATTAGGGTTTTTGATTAATTCAACCCTCACAACTTTTTTCAAACACTCATGGGCCTCTAATAGAGTGTAAGACCCAAGCCTTTTTGTAAAAAACCTAATTTGGGCCTCACTTATTGTATAAGTCCCTCCGGGTATTTTCAAAAACCTCGGCACGATCGTCGTTTTGTACACAAATAATCTGGGCCTACCCTCGAGTAGTAAGACCCAAAACCCCCTTGTACAAACAATTTTGGGCCTCACTTATTGTATAAGTCCCTCTGTACAAGTAAACGGCGCGATCGTCGCCTTTTAAAAATCAATTGGGCCTCTCCTTGAGCTATAAGACCCATTCAAAACCTTTGGGCCTCTAATAGAGTGTAAGACCCAATCCCCTTTTAACCAAAACAACTTTGGGCCTCAGATATTATATAAGTCCATTTACGTTAAAAGAAAATCTCGGCGCGATCGCCATTTTAAACGAAAAATCATATAGGCCTACCCTCGTGTTATAAGCCCCACTCGTTTCCTTTAAACCTTTTTGGGCCTCTTGATAGAGTGTAAGACCCAAATCCCTTTGTACAGTAAATAATTTTTGGGCCTCAGTCATCTATTGTATAAGTCCCTCTGTACAAATTTAACAGTGCAATCACTGATAAAACCCTGGCCCTCTCCTTGAGCTGTAAGCCCCAAATCTTTCTTTTTCAAAGCACTTTCTCCTTTGATTTTGAAATATACTGTTGTTTTCAATCTTTCTTTGTTGAACAACTAACCAAACAGCATGGAAGCTCTACAACCGAGTAAGTGTTTATCCGCTTTCATTTACCGCTTTCATATACATATAACTGTATTGTGGGGTTGTTTCGCTGTAAGTCTTCTTTCATAAACTCATATCGACTGTGTAATAATAGTATAGATATTTAGAGTTTCCCCGGCAACTACGTCTAGTACTAGGTGAAGCCGTTTCGATTATTCGTTGAAATAGACAATACTAGATCCCCCATAGGAGCACCAGATACAGTCTTCTCTTCGACTGTCCTCCTTAGGAATTGTCAAGAAACTCTACTCCCCAGAAATGATCTCTTCTCCGTGAATTGCATCTCTTGAGTTTCTTCCAAATTCTCGAACTTTCCTGGCTTGATCTATTCTCTGTGAATAGCCTGTCTTGAAATTCTCGGGGTTTGGGGACCCACGGGCTTCTTAAAAGCATCGGCCTCCGCTTGGACATTGTACAAGGACCCACAGGCTTCCTAAAAAGCATCCCCGCCTCCTCTTGGGCGTAGTACAAGGACCCGTCGGCTTCTTAGAAGTATTCACAGCCTCCTCTTAGGCTTCATATATTGATTCTTCCCCCAGGGAATGATAGCCTCCTCTTGGGCTTCGTACAAGGACTTCCCGACTTCTTAAAAGTTTCCAGCCTCCTCTTGGGCTTCGTACAAATTGTCCCGACGACCTCCTAAAGGTATAGGAACAGAAATCAGTCATCTTAATAAAACAGTCTTTCCAAGAGTCTACTACTATTTCTTTAAGCATAGTATAAAAGATAAAACTCTAGACTTGGACAGTCTAATTTCCTTGAGTCTCAAAGACATTCTCAAGTCCCTTTCAAAAATAGGAAGAAACCCTTAGACTTGGACAGTCTCAATACCCTTTAGATTTCCCATTTCCTCAAAGAAAAGGAAATATCCCTGATCCTCGAATCAAAATCCCTGAGTACAACATTACTCATATAAGAACTGATTTTCTCTTTGAACCCATATACTGGTCACTCAACTGAAACGGTACCCTCTTTTCGCCTCCATCTCGGGCTTTGTACGAGATACAAAAAAGGTTCTTATTGAATCAACACTTTTAGCCTCCATCTCGGGCTTCGTACGAGATACAAAATACTCTCTTGTTGAGTCAAAAACCTTTTAGCCTCCGTCTTGGGCTTTGTACAAGACACAAATCACTCCCTTGTTGAGTATAAAACAACCCTTTTTGCCTCTCTCTCTCTCTCTCTCTCTCTCTCTCTCTCTCTCGGGCTTCGTACGAGACACATAAAAAATACCCTCTTGTTGGGCCAATAGCCTCCTCTTAGGCTTTGTATAAGAAAACCACTGGTTGATCCAATCAACCTTTTAGCATCAAAGTTGTGCCTCGTTCACAGTACACGAACATCAACAACTCCTTCCCCTTCATCTAATCACTGTAAGCGGAAAGCCTCTGGATTATTTACATCCATGCCACTGTCCCTCTTTTAGCATGAAAAATTCCTAAGGAAAGATAGCATTGCTCTACACTGAGTTAAAGTCTTCTCCTTCAGGTTGGAACCCCCTATAAAGGAAAGTATGGCTTTGCCAGACTCACATATCCCGGTTAAAGTAATTCTCCTTTATAAAATAGTTGTGACAGACAAACCCCTCTTTAGAGATGACAAATTCTCTCTAAAGTCAAACCCTTTCAGCTTCACATCTTGGGCTTTGAACAAGATACAAAACGACCTTTCAGCTTCACATCTTGGGCTTTGAACAAGATACAGATCACCTTTTTCGCTTCATGTCTTGGGCTTTGAACAAGACACCAAAATACCATTTCCTCCCGTAGAATAGGAGGAACTACGAACGCTCTGATTTCCCTGTTTCGGTAAACGGGAATACGTAGGCATAAAATTGAAAGAAAAATCTTAGCGAGCACACTAAACAAAAATCCTAAATCCCATATCAATTACAAACATCAGTCCTAACTTCCTGTCCATAGAATAAATCCGTCATTCTGTCAAAATAGCATAAGAGAGGCCCCACTACCACATAGCATCTGTAACCTAACAGACCGCTGTTTAAACTCGTTATGCAAGCAGGGTTAATTGGAGACATCTATTTCCCTTCCTTCATCAGCTTTAATAGGATAAAAAATGAATTGACCTGTAGTAACCCCAAGGAGCGACGGTGCTTAAGAACCACGTCCAAAATCGCTCGCTACACTTAGATCTCCCCCCTTTAGGTTTTTCTCGATCTTGAACCTTTCCTTTGGATAAATCAAAGTCGGTTATGAATTCAAAGAAATGTGATGCAAGTTAATTAATAGCTTGTTATCCGATTCTCACCGCAACATAAATGGCGACTTCACTGGGGAAGAATTTATCTTTGAGGGTTAAGCCCACCTTTGTTTTTACTTGTTTTACTTGCTTGCTATATTTATGTATATCTGTTTGATTGCCTGTATATATGCTTTTCTTGAGATCTTTTGTTGACTTGGTTCTTGAGTGGTGAGATAAATACTAACCCGGATTTGAGTGCACTTATGATAGGACGATGGTATATTCAAGGAGGCTTTAAGGGAGTCGATTCCTGAAAAAGTTGACTTGAAACACCATCACTCAGTTGAGGCCCTCTTGAGAGTCTAGTCATGTTGAACGAATCTATTCGTGAAAACGTGCTACTTTCGACCTAGGAGCCCTTGATATTGAGAACCGTAGTTACCAAACCCCACTTAGCCTTTTTAGGATGTAGTGCGGTGACCATGATGGAGTCTATTTATGAATTGGTTGTCACGCGATACTACACTCAGACGAGATTCTCTTGAGAATTTTATTGATTACCAAGTCATCTGGGAAGTCGATAAAATCCAAAAGATGGGTTGTCGTTTCTGGGAACTTCTTAGAACCCTGTTCAACAGATGAAAACCAGTAGTACATACCAATGGGAGGGGTAAACCCTAGCTCCATGCTCAAACCTATCCCCTTTGTTTGTGCTTTGTGTGTCTTTGTGTGTGCCTTGCATTCATACATCATAAGCATTCATGTTGCATCTATTTCATGGAACTCAGAATTCTTTTCTTATATCAGAGGGATATCATGGATAGCTCAAGAAGAAACACCATCAAATACACTTTCAAGAGCCCAAAATTAGATGACCTAAGGAAATTGGGAGATTTGCTAACAGACCCTGAAGGATTCATAGACAGATATGGGAAGTTGTGGGTTTTGTTGAAGAAGACCATTGATGAAGGACTCCTCTCAACTCTGCTTCAGTTTTATGATCCAAAGTATCACTGCTTCACGTTTCCTGACTATCAACTCTTGCCCACCCTCGAGGAATACTCTCAGATAATTGGATTGCCTATCAAGGATGAGTCCCCGTTTCCTATCTTCGAGAAGGATCCTAAAGAGGAAGAAATAGCCAAGAAAACTCATCTGGAGTTAGTTGACGTCAAGAGCAATTTAACTTCTAAGGGAGGAATTTTTGGATTAACTGCTAAGTTTTTGTTTGAAAAGGCTCGTTATTTTGCTAAACACTCCAACTGGGATGCCTTTGAAGCTATTTTTGCATTGCTCATCTATGGACTTTTCTTGTTCCCGAACATTGACAACTTCGTGGATCTGAATGCAATCAAAATCTTTTTAAACAAAATCCGGTATCTACCCTGCTTGCTGAAGCTTATCACTCAGTCCATACAAGAAACGCTCATGGAAATGGACAAATTACTTGCTGTGTCCTCATATTGTATAGATGGTTTATTTCGCATCTACCAAAGGCAGGCGCATTTTGGGATTCCAAGAGAGGATGGTGGTCTCAGAGAATTATGGCACTCTTCCATGTAGACATTGACTGGTATAATCGGGTGTATGATGGAATTCTGATTATAGATAGCTATGGAAACTATGGCAACATGCCTCTTCTTGGCATTAAAGGTGGAATTAGCTACAACCCTGTATTGGCACGACGCCAATTAGGGTATCCTTTGGAAGATAAACCTCTCAGTATTCAAGTTGAAAACATCTACTTCGAAGCATATGACAAGAACGAAGAACTGAAGAAGCTGATCTTGAACGTTTGGGGTAGCAAGCGCAAAAGAGGAAGAAGTTATTTGGGAAGACCTAATTGCGTGTCATTGGAGCCCTATCTCCAATGGGTCAGAAGAAGAGCTATAGAGTTAAGGATGCCTTATAAGAGGCAAGAACCAATTGCTTTGAAGGAAGAGCCTGTTTTATACTTCATGTCAAAAGAAGAAGAGCTGGAGATTTCTCTAAGACAAGCCCAAAGGTCAGAAGAAGCCTGGAAGCTCAAGTATCAGGTGGTTGTTGAAGAAAACCTAGAATTCCAGAAGCAACTACAAATCAAGAATGAAGAGTTACTCTCATGCAAGAAGAGAAAGGCCCTGGAAGATCAAAGCTCCTCTAACACTCAGCCTCCTGCTTAGAAATCCATCCTCGACAACCTCGTCGCAGAAAGGGATCAGATGGAGAAAGAAATCAGAAGACTCAACACAAGACTCTTAGGAGAATTTCCTTAAGACTTTCTAGCTTTTATTTAGCTTCATGTTTAGGGCTTTTGAAAGTGTATCAACTCTTGTAATTCACCTTTTATTTAATGAAAATGAGGTCTTTTGATATCTCTTGATATTTCGCGAGTGTTTGGGTTCCATGAAACTTTGCATTGCATCTTGCATTCTCTGCTAAACTATCAAGATACTAATTTTGTTTTGCAGATTTTGTAGAAATGGATGCTACAGGGAAAAGAGTTTGGCCTTATTTCTTTGAACTACCAGAGGTGGAGCATTTGTTGTGGTTGGGAGAGATGGTTGAAGACCAGTCAGCCTTCGTTGACAGATATGGGTGTATCATTCCACTGACGAAGACACCAGTGACTGTAGGGCCCCTCAAAGTTTTAGTCCAGTTGTATCATCCCGCGTACCGCTGTTTCGTATTCCCTGAATTCTAGTTGGTGCCAACCCTAGAGGAGTTCTCAGCCATGATAGGGATTCCAGTCAGAGAAGCTCCCATCTTTTCTGGGATTGAAGAAATGCCTTCCGCCAGAGACATCGCCAGAGTAACCAGAATCGAATGGTATAATTCAACTGATGAAGGAATTATTATAATCCATAGCTGTGGGGATTGCCCCAATGTGCCGCTCATGGGAAGAAATGGTTGTATCAATTACAACCCTGTCCTTGCACGCCGTCAACTGGGTTATTTGAAGGAGGGAATTCCAGACGATGAGGATATGCAAATGATGTTTTATGACAAAAGAGGAGGTTTTGAAATGAAAATGCGATTGGAGCGCGCTTGGCGCCAAATTAACAGACAATTATGGAAAGCTGAATGCCCAGTCACAGAGGTCCACTTGTAATGGTCTCGTGACATAGCTCATGTAATGATGAAGCCACATCCTCACCATGAATCACCTTCCCAGACAAAGCAGAGGATGGTGGAAGAGTTAGGAGAATTGGTTCTTGCAAGAGAGGAGACACAAGAGCGTATCAGCAAATTGATGAGAGTGATTAATGGAGGAGAGGAATCATCAACCCATGGATTCAATCTTTAGTGTTACTGTTATTATTTCCTTTGTTGTTAATGTTCCTCTTTTGATGTATTTCTACCTTTGTACTTGGAGTATGAGGATACACTGCTCCTGATGTAATGCTCACCAGACTCTTGAATGAAGAAGTTTATTTTTATCAAAGATCTATTGTCTATATTATTTGTAAAATTTCTTTGATTTCTTGATAGTTTAGCTTGCATCTACATTTGCATCTTCATGTGCATTTTTCCTTGTCTTTGTCTCATGTCGCGGTGCTCTCTTCAGAATCGTCTCACTGAGTCCCAGACACAACTACAACGCTCGGGCCCAAGCTCGATTCAGGATGTCAGAGGCTTACGGAGAAATGGACAGAGTCAACAATGACCTGAATGAAATACGAGAAGGGATGGGACAAATCCTCAAGACAATTAATGTTATGAGAGCAAAGATGGACACCCAGACCACTGTGGTCTCTGAAATCGTCACCACAACGGTAGAACCTCTTATCATCCCTGTCACAAACCACACTTTGGGCATGCCCATTGATTTTATCCGTGCTACAGTTCCTTTATCCACACAACAAACAGTTCCTTCGGTCAATGAGACTCTGCAAGCTATTCCTACCTACGCTCCACTAGTAGTACAAACACAAGTGCATCCGGTTTTCCAAAACCACCATCCCTACGACTATGTTGATGTGTCAGAAGAAGGAGATGATAGACACGAGAAATTGAGAGAAAATGTTGAAACAATGCAGAGGAAGATGAAGGCGATGGAGTTAAGTAATGCATTTAGTACTGATATTAAAGACATGTGTTTAGTTTCAGATTTGGTGATTCCACCCAAATTGAAGTTGCCAAGTTTTGAGTTGTACTCAGGGGCCACGTGTCCCAAATCCCATCTGATCATGTACTGCCAAAGAATGGCCGCTCACGTACACAATGACAAGCTGATGATCCATTGTTTCCAGGACAGTTTGAAGAGGGTTGCTGCTAAGTGGTATTTAAGTCTAGACCAGTCCCAGGTCCGTTATTTCCAGGATGTGACTGATGCTTTTGTGAAACACTACAAGTACAATATGGATTTAGCCCCTGACCATAGGCAGTTATTGAGTATGGCCCAGAACAGTACTGAGACCTTCAAGGAATATGCACAACAATGGAGAGAGACTGCTTCTCAGGTCGAACCACCATTGACTGAGAAAGAGTTAGCTGATTGGTTTGTAGACACAGTAAAGCCTGAGTTTTATGAGAGAATGATTAGCAGCGTCAGTGCTAATATTGCTGATATTGTTGCAATTGGCGTGAAGGTAGAGGCAGGATTAAAGAGTGGGAAAGTAATCGGTTCTCCGAGCAGTTTAACTGGCGTCAGTACTAAGAAGTCCCCTAGTCACTCTCATAAGAAGAGAGAAGGAGAAACTAATGCCGTCATGGCAGGAAAGACCCAGAGCCCTCGATGGAAGCAACCAATGTACCAGCAACAGCAGAGACCAAACTTCTCTCAGCATCCAATCTACCAAATGCAGTATGCTCAGCAACCCTACGTAGCTGCTATTACGCCTACTTTCAACCACCAAGCAGCGCAGCAGGCGCCAGCCTATCAACAAACAGCTTATCAGCAATGGCCTAAAAACCAGAATTATCAGCAACCAAGACCACAGGTTCCACAGAAAAATTCTCCCCGCAAAAGGCAAGGGGGAAAGCCAGCATTTCCACATATACCGATGTCATATACAGAGCTCTACCCTTCCTTAGTGGAGCAAGGATTGATCGTTACTAGACCTTTGGGACCACCAACTGAGAAGTCTATGCCTTTCTTCAACCCAAATGCGACTTGTGCTTTTCATCAAGGAGGTGCTAGTCACGACTTGGAAGGCTGTTTAGCGCTGAAAAATGTAGTGAAGGTTTTGATGGAGAAGAATATTCTTTCATTTGCCGATAATCAACCGAATGTGAAAAGCAATCCTTTGCCTACCCATGGGGCCACTAATGCCATCGAAGATGAAAAAGATGAGGTATTAGTTTTGGATGCAACAAAGATCAAAACTCCTATCAAGGCTTTTAATGTTAAAATGTTTAAAGTTAGGTTAGTCAAAGCTCGCCATGATGACTGTGAAGAATGTAATGTCAGTATCAAAGGCTGTCGTTTAGTCCAAAATGATGTTTAGTATCTGATCAATGAAGGGTTCCTACAAGTGTTCAACAAAGAAAAGGAGAACAGAGTTGCAGCAATCGAGCCTATGTTCAACTTACCAAAGCCAAGAGGGCAGGTATCCGGGTCCAACACACCTAAGTCTGGGTCTGTAGTTCCTGTATTTAATAAACTAGTACCAGTTTTTAACAATCCTGGAATGATTGATGCTTCCAACATTAATCATTCCAAGCAATATGACACCCGACAACCCGTTCCATTTAGGCTCAGAGGGACCAAGGCAGTGCCGTGGGTCTATGAGAATATTATGAGTAGCAGGAGACGAGAAGACGTGATTCCAAGGAAAGAGGTGGGAATCACTGTTGAAGACATAGTTCCAAGGAAAGAGGTGGGAACTACTGTTGAAGATGTGACCAATATAGTTGGAACTGGGAGAATGACCCGAAGCTGTAGAGTATACACTCCTTCTTTCAAGGAAACCACACCCAGGGAAACTGTTATCCCCACATCATCTGGAAACAAAGGAAAGGAGGCAATTTCTCAAGAAGAAGACGAAGAGTTCCTAAGAATTATCAAAAGGAGTGATTACAAAGTGATAGATCAGCTCCATCAGACACCATCCAAGATTTCGATCTTATCTCTGTTAGTTAATTCACCAGTTCACAGATCAGCTTTGTAGAAGGTGTTAGCCCAGGCACACGTGGCTCAAGACATAACAGCTGGACAGTTTGACCATGTCATCGCCAATATTACAACTTGTAACACTCTCAGCTTCAGTGACGAGGAGTTACCTTGAGCTGGAAGGAATCATAATCTTGCCTTACATGTATAAGTGAAATGCCAGGAGGATACGATGGCCAGAGTTCTTGTAGATACTGGTTCATCCTTGAATGTTTTGCCAAAAAGAACTCTCGAGAAGCTGTCTTACCAAGGAGCTATAATGAAACCCACTTCTCTTATTGTTAAAGCTTTTGATGGTTCAAGAAGATCGGTGATGGGAGAAATTGAGCTACCTGTCTTGATTGGCCCTCAAATATTCAACGTCCTTTTTCAGATCTTGGATATCAACCCTGCCTACAGTTGTTTGTTAGGTAGACCTTGGATCCACGAGGCTGGCGCGGTAACCTCTACCGTACATCAGAAGATGAAGTTCGTGGCTGAAGAAAAGTTAGTTATCATACATGGGGAGTAAGACCTGATGGTCAACAATTTGTCTTTGTTTCGTTACATTGAAGCGGATGAAGATGCTTTGGAAACTTCTTTCCAGGCTCTCGAAATAGCAAATGCCGTTATGATTGATGATAAGGAACCAGTGGCCTTTGGTCGTCCATCTTTTGCTTCTTTCAAAAGCATTCAATCTGCTCTACGAGGAGGAGTACCTGAAGGATGGGGCAAGATCGTCGAAGTCCCAGAAAGAGAGAAATACCAAGGGTTGGGTTACAAACCAATATTTGAGGGAAGAGCTGCTCCAACAAAAGGAAGACTGAGGACCATTCAAGAGGTGTTTGTCAGTGGAGGACAGTAAGTCCAGCAATTATTGAAGACGCTGAAGACGAAGATATCAACCATTTGGTGTTTCGGTGTGACGCCGCTTTAAGTAACTGGGAAGCCATTGAGATACCCACTTTGTACCCTATGCCAGAGTAATTTGTTTGTTTGCTTTGATGTTTTTAATTCCGCAACCTTGCCTGAGGATTTCGGATTATTTTGTATGGGCCACCGCTTTTAAATCTTATTAATCAATGAAAGTGTTTGTTTTGTTAAAATTCTTTGTCTCTATTCTTGTTTTTGTTTTAAGAAAAATGGCAATCTTTTCAAAACTACAAAATTTCTCCTTCTTGCGTTCATGTTTGTGTTTTTTTTTTAATAAATAAATCCCTCTATCGTGCAGAGTAATTCCCAAACATGTTGTATTCAATGACCATACTCTCATCATCGACTTTGATTCACCGATTTATCAAGCTAAGGAAGAAGAGGATTATGAGGTCCCCGATGATTTGGCAGAAATGTGTGAGTATCAGTACACGGATCTCCAGCCACACGAAGAAAAAGTTGACGTCATCAACCTTGGCACTGAAGAAAAGAGGAAAGAGGTCAAGATTAGGGCAACACTTGGGGCAGAAGTCAGACAACGGCTAGTACTGCTTTTGGAAGAATATGTAGATGTGCTTGCCTGGTCTTATCAAGACATGCCTGGATTGGATACAGACATAGTAGTTCATAAGCCACCACTCAAGCCTGAATGTCCACCTGTGAAACAAAAGCTCTGTAGAAGTAGACCTGATATGGTTCTCCAAATCAGAGATGAGGTTAAGAAGCAATTGGATGCAGGATTCTTGGCAGTTTCAAGATATCTGGAATGGGTAGCCAACATTGTGCCAGTTATAAAGAAAAATGGTAAAGTGCGAATGTGCGTAGATTACAGGGATCTCAACAAAGCTAGTCCTAAGGACGATTTCCCCCTACCGCATATCGACACTCTTGTGGATAATACGACCAAGTTTGCAGTATTCTCTTTCATGGACGGTTTTTCCGGTTACAATCAGATTAGAATGGACCCAGCTGACATGGACAAGACTACATTTATCACCCCCGTGGGGAACCTACTGTTACAAAGTCATGCCCTTTGGTTTGAAGAACGCAGGGGCAACTTATCAGAGAGCTATGGTGACTTTATTCCATGACATGATCCACAAGGAAATTGAAGTATACGTGGATGATATGATTGCTAAATCCCGAAGTGAGGAAGAGCATTTGGACCATCTCTTAAAGTTGTTCAAGAGACTCCGGAAATATCAGTTGAAGTTGAATCCGGCCAAATGTACTTTTGGTGTCAGGTCAGGGAAGTTGCTCGGTTTCATCGTCAGTCAAAAAGGAATTAAAGTAGATCCCGACAAGGTACGAGCTATTCAAGAGATGCCAGCTCCACAAACCGAATCACAAGTAAGAGGATTTCTGGGTCGTTTAAACCATATATTCAGATTCATTTCCAACATGACTTCAATTTGTGAACCGATCTTCAAACTGCTCCGTAAAGACCAGACTGTAGAATAGAATTCTGATTGCCAACAAGCTTTTGAAAAGCTCAAGAACTATTTGTAAGAACCACCTATTCTGATTCCTCCTGTTCCTGGAAGACCTCTCATTATGTACATGACTGTTTTAGAAGGATTCATGGGTTGTGTATTGGGCCAACGTGATGAAACTGGTCGCAAAGAACATGCCATTTATTACCTGAGTAAGAAGTTCATTGATAGTGAAAGTCGTTATTCACTGCTTGAGAAAACCTATTGTGCCTTAGCATGGGCTGCCAAACATTTGAGGCAGTATTTGATATGTCACACTACTTTGTTGATCTCGAAAATGGATTCAATAAAGTATATCTTTGAGAAGCCCGCTCAAACAGGAAGACTTGCCCGTTGGCATATGCTATTGTCAGAATATGATATCCAATATGTACCTCAGAAGGCTATCAAGGGGAGTGTATTATCAGAATACCTTGCAGATTAGCCTGTTGAAAATTATGAACCACTCAAGTTTGATTTCCCTGATGAAGACATTATGGTAGTAAAGGACTGTGAAGAGCCTGACCCTGATGAAGGTCCTGAGAATGGTTTTAGATGGAAGATGATGTTTGATGGTTCTTCCAATTTCAAAGGACATGGTGTAGGTGTTGTATTGATAAACCCCGATGGTGGTTATACTCCTTTCACAGCAAGGTTGGACTTTGGATGCACAAACAATATTGCTGAGTACGAAGCATGTATTTTGGGTCTAGAAGCTGCAATTGATCTTGGAATCAATGTTCTTGAAGTTATGGGTGATTCTACTTTGGTCATTTACCAAGTCAAGGGTGAATGGGAAACCAAGGATGAAAAACTCATTCCATACCGTGCTTACATTATGGAATTGATTAAGTGTTTTGATGAAATCACTTTCCGTCATGTACCTCGTACTGAAAATCACATAGCTGATTCCCTAGCCATGTTAGCTTCAATGTGGCAAGTCAGGTTTCACAATGAAGCACCTCTCATCAGTATCGAGCGCAAGACTGAACCTGCTTATTGCCAGGCAGTTGAAGAAGAGACAGATGTAAAACCTTGGTTTCACGACATCATGAATTATCTGAAAACTCAAGAGTACCCCGCCAATGTCTCCAGTCTTGATAAGAAAACTTTGCGAAGATTTTCATCCAAGTTATTTCTCAGTAACAAAGTGCTTTACAAGAGGAATCATGAGATGGTCCTGCTAAGATGTGTTGATAAACGAGAAGCAGACCTATTGATTCACGACATTCACGAAGGGGCCTTTGGCACTCACGCCAATGGATATGCCATGGTTAAGAAAATCTTGAGGGCTGGATATTATTGGTTAACTATGGAAGCTGATTGCATCTAATATGCCAGGAAATGTCATAAGTGCCAGATCTACGCTGATAAGATGCATGTTCCTCCGACCTTGTTGAACGTGTTGTCATCCCCTTGGCCTTTCTCTATGTGGGGCATTGATATGATTGGAGCTATTGAGCCGAAAGCTTCTAATGGTCATCGCTTCATTTTAGTGGCCATTGATGATTTCACCAAATGGGTTGAAGCTGCTTCTTTCACCAATGTGACCAAGCAAGTAGTTGCTCGTTTCATCAAGAATAATATCATTTGTCGTTATGGAATCCCCAACAAGATCATCACTGATAATGGAACAAATTTGAACAACAAAACGATGAAAGAGTTATGTGACAATTTCAAGATAGAACATCATAATTCCTCACCTTACCGTCCCAAGATGAACGGAGCTGTCAAAGCCGCTAATAAAAACATCAAGAAGATCCTGCAGAAAATGGTTAAGACTTATAAATATTGGCACGAGATGTTACCTTTTGCTTTACATGGATACAGAACTTCGGTTCGAACCTCGACAGGGGCAACCCCTTTTTCTCTTGTATATGGAATGGATGCGGTCCTCCCTATTGAAGTAGAGATACCATCTTTGAGAATCCTGATGGAAACTAAGCTTGACGAAGCTGAATGGGTTAGAGAGGGATATGACCAACTGAACATCATTGACGAGAAGCGACTGACTACTATGTGTCATGGTCATTTGTATCAGAAAAGAGTGAAGAGAGCTTTTGACAGGAAGGTTTGGGTCCGGGAATTTCGAGAAGGAGAGCTTGTACTCAAGAAGATTCTGCCATCTCAAAGGGATGCTCGTGGAATGTGGGCGCCTAACTACGAGGGTCCATTTGTGGTAAAGACTGTATTTTCAGGAGGTTCTTTATTCCTCACAACAATGGATGGTGAACAGCTCACACACCCTGTAAATGCTGACTCAGTACGAAAATACTACGCTTGAGAATCTAGGTCCTTTTGTCTGTATCACCAGCATAGAATTCTAGAATTTTTAGTCATTAGGGAGTTGGTCATTGAATATGATGTAATCCTTTCCCATTTCCATTTTTCAATTGTAACGATCTATGGAACTTCGCTATTGGCAAGTTACCATTCTAATGAAATCAGATTTTTGAGCCATTCTTTGTTTGATATTTATCACTACTCTGATATTTTCTTTGTTATGCAAACTTCACTTATTTATTAATAATGATTTTTAAAAGTAGAAAACGTTTCGAAAACTTTGAACTCTCTTTGTCACTAAAAGAGGATTGGCAGTATTTCCTGATTTAAACATTTCAACAATGGCTGACCAGTAATACAAAGGACGTCTCACCGGTATCTACACAAGATGTTTGTTGAGAATTTGTTTCCCCAGTAAATTAAGGATGTTCTCACGTTGGCTTTAAAGCTGACTACCTGCTCAGATTTCAGTGTGATTCTTTGTGGTGGACACGGTGTTTTCCATTTTTGCTGTCCCCGGTCTATCGTTTCTTGCATATCATTTAGCATTCGTATCATACCATAGCATTGAGCATCTTTGCATTTGGGTGTTTTGTTTGTGTGGTTTTGTTTTTCTTTCCTCTTTCCCCTTTTGTGGGTCTTTGATTCTTTGTCTTTGTTTTGCTTGTGGCCGGTCTTTCACCTCTGTGCGCCAGATTTTGACCCTTTGTGCAGTATTCCCCAGGAAGTTTAACCTGCAACCATTCTGTTACTCAGTCACCTCAGTTGGAAACCTAAAATTTCAGTAACTGTTGGCGTTGTAAACCTCTGGTTATCGTGAGCCAGTTGTTTATATCAGGTTATCGTGAACCTAAACCTCTGGTTATCGTGAGCCAGTTGTTTATTTCAGGTTATCGTGAACCTAAACCTCTGGTTATCATGAGCCAGTTGTTTATTTCAGGTTATCGTGAACCTAAACCTCTGGTTATCGTGAACCAGTTGTTTGTTTCCGGTTATCGTGAACCAACTTTTTATATCAGGTTATCGTGAACCTAAACCTCTGGTTATCATGAGCCAGTTGTTTATATCAGGTTATCGTGAACCTAAACCTCTGGTTATTGTAACACCCCAATTCCCATCGCGAATAAATAATACATAATTATATCAGAGTAACTAAAAATTTATTTTTTTCCGACAGAAACAGGGATGCCACATTTCAAGAAATAAAATACAATCCATGCTCAATTGTTTTTGATACATAACACACAAAGGAATAATCCACCAAGGGAAACTTTTACCAACGAAAGTAAGATCAATTATGGAATAAAGCGGACAGATCCATAACTGACTTGTTTTACAAAATAAATGGTTTTATACATCAAAATATTCACAAGGATAAACAAAACAACATAAGCGTTCCCCGACTCCCGTGTTACGTATCAGAGCAGACACCAAAGACCCAAGCAAACTGAAGATCTAACTCTTCCACTTGCCTCCACTCCTCTAAAGCTGACAATCTGCACTATGCCATAAAAAGCATATTCCAGCAGAAGGGTGAGAAAAACAACCATAATATAAATGCATATAATTATGTACTACAACATAAACATATAACACCTATTCTCACCACAACTCATCATATATCACAATATAGATATATCATCAAGCATATTCATTATGCATACATTCACCATTATCATCATTCCACATAAACATACATATTATGTCTACTATGTCACAATCATCACATCTCACTCAATATATATCGCAAGGCATATATATATAAAACCAAGCATATTCCTCATAATGCTTATCATTCAACATAAACACACATATTCATGTTTATCCACCCATGCACATCGGCACAATTCTACTCATTCCACATCAACATATACATATATATGTTTATTCATCAATGCACAAATACAATGATGACAAATGCAACTCATAGAGACCGACTCACGACTCTATGCAGATGCATGAGGTACCGACTCATCACCCGAGCTCAATTGAAGAACTCAATGGAAATATCCTCCCTGCCGGGCCTACGATATTTCCCCATCGCTCATACCATCATGGCATCCGATGTTTCTGGATTGTTCACGCAGACACAATCTGATTGCTCAAACCCCACAAGGGCACACAATCATTCTGAAGATTCCCACGGAATCAAGTGTAACCAATCGCAACGATTACACCCATTGACTACGCAATGTTCAGAGGATCCTCAAATGATCATTTGTGTAATCAATCACTCACACCCAACAGGGACGCGATATTACACCCGATTCTCCACGAATCGCGACACATGAATGCATGTCATGATGTTTCTCATTCAAAATGACCACATACACTCATGCAATGCACACATATTTCACAATATAGTCATGCATTCATCACATATAATCCACATACATTCACATCAATTATATAACAACATACACAATTATCCAAACAATTCAATTTACGGTTCACCGAAAAAGTCGGTTAAAAGTCGACAAAACACACTATTCAGACATCATACATCCATCACCAATACATATCAATCATGCACAACATTTTATCACATATACTCACGTCATATAACAGCACACAAGCTATACGTTACATATCAAAAGCATGTAGCATGATAACACATCATTCGCATACCAATACGACGGTAAAAATCCAACAATACAACACTTTTTCAAATTCACGACTTAAATAAATCATATACTGACCTCCAACCCATTTTTATTAGAAATAATATTTCATAAGCTTTCCAACGCTTCGAATGGGGGTCAAAACGGATTTACGGATCAAAAGTTACGATCGAAACAATTTTGAAAGAAAACCTACAGCAGGCCTGACAAGGCCCCCGTGTTGTGGGACACGGCCCGTGTCACCCCAAAATCCCAAAATTCACTTTTTTTAAGTTTCCACCCTCCATAGTCAGTGGTCTGACACGGCCCCCGTGTTGTGTGACACGGGCCGTGTCAGGGCCCAGAAAATTGCAATTTTATCGTCGGAAGCCTTCCGGACCTCCGATTTCGATTCCGTAAAAAGCTACGATATCAGAATTCAACGTACTACAATATTTTCACCATTAAGAAGCCATCCAACACATTTTACATTTTTGAAATATTTTAAAACATAATTTTATCATTGAATTCTAAATTCGAACTTGATCGAAACCGCGGAAAAACACGCAAACAACCATTCCCGATTAAACCCAAACCTTACCCAATGAAATATCAACCTGTACCAATGTTACCAGACATATCCAAACACTCTTACTCGATCACAACATCAATTTACACAAAAACCTCAATATATACCAAAAACTCAAAAGTTTTAAATTCAACTCGATTCAATCAAACGATCACACTAAATCCCGACCCAACACCCCTCGACTCTACTACACGATTTATTCCGAATTTCATCCGTGAAAACATCGATTTCTAACCATTTTTCTCATTTCGACCTATATTTGGACAACCAACCATATTTCCACACAAACATACATAATCATACACAAATATAGTATAATCGAGTTTCGCACCCTTACCCGATAAATTCGCGTTTGAAAAGTCAGTTGAATCGGTTCCTAAATCCCCAAGTTTTTCCTCTTTTTCTTCTTCTCTTTCTCTTCTCTTCTTTTCTTCTCCTCTTTCTCTCTATTTTTCTGTTTTTTTCTTTCTTTTCTCTCTTTCTTACTACTTTCTATTTTTATAAAAATCAAAATATCTAACCACCCAAAAAGACCAAAATACCCCTACGCTCAAATATCTCCCAAACGCTCTCAAAATGCGATAAAACATAAACAGCGATGAAATGTATTTCGGGAAATAAAGTTGAAAAGAAAAATATAATTTAATGCAAATATTTTACCTATCAGAGAAATTAACCAATTAACTCTATTAGCAGATAAAATACAATAAATTCACATGTTTCACAAAATTCACATAAATGAAATAAATAAATACAATTAAACAAATCGGGGCGTTACAACTCTCTCCCACTTAGACATTTTCGTCCTCGAAAATCTCACCGATACGAACAACTCCGGATATGACTCTCGCATCCGACCCACAAACTAACATGCCCACAAAAGGCACCCCACGGATAACACAACTGGCAAATCACCTTGCTAACCACAACTACAACAACGACACAACGATGATGACGACTAGAACGACAAGATGCAATTCCCATACAATGCACTTGACGACCAACTCACAACTCAAGGAAAACCACGATACCAACACACAGGTTCACTCTAGAACCGAAACACAACAAGATCGTTACCATCACCACAGATAACACTCCCCTAATTCCCCACAAGGAATTAGCCACACACACTCGATCCATCACGATGGAAACGAGGCAACAACACAAACAAGAACATAAGTTCCACGACACAACATCGATTCCACAACCTCTACAAAACCAGAATACCAACATCCTTGTCACACAACCTTATTACAACAATGCTACGATTCCCAATCGAACATATAACTAAAACATCCATCTACATAGTAGCCCCTGAATAATATTTAAACCTTTCACCTAACACTTCCATTCTGAAACGTCCAATGGTCTCATCATTCCTACATGTTCTCAATGTTCAACCTATGAACTCTTACAAGTCACACATGCATATACGAATCCTGCCACCTCACGCTTCCGTTGCACACTCTGATTACTCGTAACCATCAAAACTATCAATTTCACGTCCAAAGTCTAACTCTTTCTCATATTCGCCAAAAATCACTGTTCACTTTAATATTACCAACCTCACACTCTCCTGTGTTATCTCATACACCATACACAAGTCTCGGAATTGCTCAAATAATTCTAACTCCCTGGCCATCAAAACAGACATGCATAGAAACTTCCGACTTAAATTTTCAGGCACAACAACAGCTTTTCCCCGAAGGATAATCCAAGCCAAATTCATAACTCATCACGAACTCTAACCATCCTTGTTGTCTCATACTCTATTCCTTTAGACCAAACAAGTACTCAATATCCTTGCGATTACCAAACACTTCGAACCTATAACCATAAAGATAATACCTCCAACTATTCCAACACAATACCACCGCAACCAATTCCAAATCCATAATAATACAGATCCTTTTATAAATCCTCAATTGTCGTAAAGCATAAGCCACGACTTTACCCTCTTGCATTACCACATTGACTAAACTCATCAAAGACACATCACGATACCCCACAACCGGTTTATTAGGATCACACAAAATCAAAGCTGAAACCGTAGACAACTTCTACTCCAGCTCACTAAAACTTACTCACAACGAACATCCAAACAAACGACTCACCCTTTGCAAGTCAACTGAGATACCAGAAGTACGAACTTAACAAAGTCTTCCATAACCTGTAATAACAACCAACTGAGTCCAAAAGTTTCTAATCTCCTTAACTAACTTCGGAGCCTCTCATGTAGAACTACATCTACTTCCGATGGATCCATTAACCATACTCTCATCTGAAATAACATTTCCAAGAAACTAACCCTTTTCAACCAAAATTCTCATTCGAATAACTTAGCATAAAACTTTGTCTCTTTTCAACACTTGTAATTCAAATCTCAAACACTTTACTCATTCTTCCTCTGAGTTTATAACAAATCCAAATATCCTCAATCGAAACCACTAAGAACTTATCCCATTAAATATGGAAGATACGATTCCTCTACTCCATAAACATTAGAGACGCGTTACTAACACCAAATACCATCACCGTACGTTGCAATTCCCAACCAAAATCCAAAAGATATAAATCCTTAAAGCTTTTGCAAAACTTTTCACTGGGTAACTGGTTACTCACATACAAGCTTAACCGAGTAAATAACAACCTATTCCGAGGATAACAAACCTAACCAGTCACATTAAATCGATCAAACCCTCGACTCACACAATTCACCACTCTTATCAAACATTCCAAACAATTGTAACTCACTCAAACTCAACCAAACCATTCTAGTCATCTGTTCATGAAAGTGGACACTTATTCTCAATCATTACCTTATTCAACTGTTAGTAATCCATACCCAATTTCTTCTCCTGACCGTCCAATTCCGCAATTCCAACATGTATCAACAACCAACCAAAAATAATTCTCAAACACAATGTTACATCCACCCACAAGGGTTTCCTCATAATTTCCATTAATGCCTTAAAACTCCAAAGACTCCAAACCCACCAGAACTCTAAGTTTGCTGTCCATAGTCTCAATACCATTATACTTGTTATTCCATTCCATCATCCTTCCTTTCGTTACCAACAATACTGGAGCTCTCTAAGACAACACCTTAATGTTCCATCCAAAAACACATTTGAAAACTATGCCCAACATGGCCCATCCCTGCGACTTCCTGCCAATTCCCAGAACACTACCATCACAGACAAAACAAACATCTTATTCCCATCTACTAAGAGTTTCCTACTTACTTAGCAGATATAAACCTCAACTATTCACCTTCGTCCAATTAAGTTCAATCTCTACTCTCTGTGAAGCAGTCCTTAAATAAAACCCAATCATTCTCTCTCAATGACTTCCCAACTGGACTAACATACCAAAACCTCTAATCCATTTCATCTTCCGATATTAGCATCTTCATCGACTCATCAATACAATCCATAATCATTTCCTTAATTACAAAAAAAATTCATTGCACACACTATCCAAGCCGAAAAGACACGTCTATTCCATCCAACATAATTCCCGTCTACTATCAACAAGAGATTAAGGGTGATCAGTTCCTCAATTTGTCAATAGACAGTCGACAATCATGATGGGGCATAAACCGTCTTTACCAAACTATAATAGCCTTTCTTGTATCCCATACACAAAACTACCTAAGGCATAAATCCTTAGTTGACATAAACGTTACCTCCGCATTCCCTCTGAAACCGGAACAACACTGTCCAAATAGCACTCACAACCTTGCAACCAACGGCACAGAACCAAAGTAACTGGGAGAAGTACAAGCTTCTCCCCCACTTATCTCATTCTAACTCCTGCAGACAAAGGATTGGAAAACCAAAAAGTACTGACAGTGTTCCACACACCTATCACGTACTAAGGGACAAACAACAATGACAGTATTCAACTGTCACACCAACTGACTCAACAACTTGGCCGGACGGACCGACCTGCTCTGATACCACTAATGTAACACCCCAATTCCCATCACGAATAAATAATACATAATTATATCAGCGTAACTAAAAATTTATTTTTTTCCGACAGAAACAGGGATGCCACATTTAAAGAAATAAAATACAATCCCTGCTCAATTGTTTTTGATACATAACACACAAAGGAATAATCCACCAAGGGAAACTTTTACCAACGAAAGTAAGATCAATTATGGAATAAAGCGGACAGATCCATAACTGACTTGTTTTACAAAATAAATGGTTTTATACATCAAAATATTCACAAGGATAAACAAAACAACATAAGCGTTCCCCGACTCCCGTGTTACGTATCAGAGCAGACACCAAAGACCCAAGCAAACTGAAGATCTAACTCTTCCACTTGCCTCCACTCCTCTAAAGCTGACAATCTGCACTATGCCATAAAAAGCATATTCCAGCAGAAGGATGAGAAAAACAACCATAATATAAATGCATATAATTATGTACTACAACATAAACATATAACACCTATTCTCACCACAACTCATCATATATCACAATATAGATATATCATCAAGCATATTCATTATGCATACATTCACCATTATCATCATTCCACATAAACATACATATTATGTCTACTATGTCACAATCATCACATCTCACTCAATATATATCGCAAGGCATATATATATAAAACCAAGCATATTCCTCATAATGCTTATCATTCAACATAAACACACATATTCATGTTTATCCATCCATGCACATCGGCACAATTCTACTCATTCCACATCAACATATACATATATATGTTTATTCATCAATGCACAAATACAATGATGACAAATGCAACTCATAGAGACCGACTCACGACTCTATGCAGATGCATGCGGTACCGACTCATCACCCGAGCTCAATTGAAGAACTCAATGGAAATATCCTCCCTGCCGGGCCTACGATATTTCCCCATCGCTCATACCATCATGGCATCCAATGTTTCTGGATTGTTCACGCAGACACAATCTGATTGCTCAAACCCCACAAGGGCACACAATCATTCTGAAGATTCCCACGGAATCAAGTGTAACCAATCGCAACGATTACACCCATTGACTACGCAATGTTCAGAGGATCCTCAAATGATCATTTGTGTAATCAATCACTCACACCCAACAGGGACGCGATATTACACCCGATTCTCCACGAATCGCGACACATGAATGCATGTCATGATGTTTCTCATACAAAATGACCACATACACTCATGCAATGCACACATATTTCACAATATAGTCATGCATTCATCACATATAATCCACATACATTCACATCAATTGTATAACAACATACACAATTATCCAAACAATTCAATTTACGGTTCACCGGAAAAGTCGGTTAAAAGTCGACAAAACACACTATTCAGACATCATACATCCATCACCAATACATATCAATCATGCACAACATTTTATCACATATACTCACGTCATATAACAGCACACAAGCTATACGTTACATATCAAAAGCATGTAGCATGATAACACATCATTCGCATACCAATACGACGGTAAAAATCCAACAATACAACACTTTTTCAAATTCACGACTTAAATAAATCATCTACTAACCTCCAACCCATTTTTATTAGAAATAATATTTCATAAGCTCTCCAACGCTTTGAACGGGGGTCAAAACGGATTTACGGATCAAAAGTTACGATCGAAACAATTTTGAAAGAAAACCTACAGCAGGCCTGACACGGCCCCCCGTGTTGTGGGACACGGCCCGTGTCACCCCAAAATCCCAAAATTCACTTTTTTTCACATTTCCACCCTCCATAGTCAGTGGTCTGACACGGCCCCCGTGTTGTGTGACACGGGCCGTGTCAGGGCCCAGAAAATTGCAATTTTATCGTCGGAAGCCTTCCGGACCTCCGATTTCGATTCCGTAAAAAGCTACGATATCAGAATTCAACGTACTACAATATTTTCACCATTAAGAAGCCATCCAACACATTTTACATTTTTGAAATATTTTAAAACATAATTTTATCATTGAATTCTAAATTCGAACTTGATCGAAACCGTGGAAAAACACGCAAACAACCATTCCCGATTAAACCCAAACCTTACCCGATGAAATATCAACCTGTACCAATGTTACCAGACATATCCAAACACTCTTACTCGATCACAACATCAATTTACACAAAAACCTCAATATATACCAAAAACTCAAAAGTTATAAATTCAACTCGATTCAATCAAACGATCACACTAAATCACGACCCAACACCCCTCGACTCTACTACGCGATTTATTCCGAATTTCATCCGTGAAAACATCGATTTCTAACCATTTTTCTCATTTTGACCTATATTTGGACAACCAACCATATTTCCACACAAACATACATAATCATACACAAATATAGTATAATCGAGTTTCGCACCCTTACCCGATAAATTCGCGTTTGAAAAGTCGGTTGAATCGGTTCCTAAATCCCCAAGTTTTTCCTCTTTTTCTTCTTCTCTTTCTCTTCTCTTCTTTTCTTCTCCTCTTTCTCTCTATTTTTCTGTTTTTTTCTTTCTTTTCTCTCTTTCTTACTACTTTCTATTTTTATAAAAATCAAAATATCTAACCACCCAAAAAGACCAAAATACCCCTACGCTCAAATATCTCCCAAACGCTCTCAAAATGCGATAAAACATAAACAGCGATGAAATGTATTTCGGGAAATAAAGTTGAAAAGAAAAATATAATTTAATGCAAATATTTTACCTATCAGAGAAATTAACCAATTAACTCTATTAGCAGATAAAATACAATAAATTCACATGTTTCACAAAATTCACATAAATGAAATAAATAAATAGAATTAAACAAATCGGGGCGTTACAGTTATCGTGAGCCAGTTGTTTATTTCAGGTTATCGTGAACCTAAACCTCTGGTTATCGTGAGCTAGTTGTTTATATCAGGTTATCGTGAACCTAAACCTCTGGTTATCGTGAGCCAGTTGTTTATATCAGGTTATCGTGAACCTAAACCTCTGCTTATCGTGAGCCAGTTGTTTATTTCAGGTAATCGTGAACCTAAACCTCTGGTTATCGTGAGCCAGTTGTTTATTTTAGGTTATCGTGAACCTAAACCTCTGGTTATTGTGAGCGAGTTATTTATTTCAGGTTATCGTGAACCTAAACCTCTGGTTATCGTGAACCAGTTGTTTGTTTCCGTATATCGTGAACCAGCTTTTTATATCAGGTTATCGTGAACCTAAACCTCTGGTTATCGTGAACCAGTTATTTATTTCCGGTTATCGTGAACCAGTTTTTTATATCAGGTTATCGTGAACCTAAAACTGCTTAAACTCAGGTCAAATATGAACCTAAACCAAATTACAAATCCAGCTTAAACCGATTTTCCTCATAAAGCAAATTATTTATTATTCAACTAACTCTTATGAGTACCAGAGTCTATTCTTGGCTTATTAACCTTGTTCCCATTTAAACTCCAGGTGTTTTTATCTGGAGCGCAGATTTCGTCTCTGTCTTTTCTGGCTTTTCTTGAAGATCCTGTTTGAACTCTTCAGTATAGGAAATCCCCAGAAAATCTTTTTCGGGTGTCTATCCTTTTATTTCAACTGATCCCCGGTGGAGATCATGTCTTCTTTATGGTTTCATGCCTAGTAAGAGTGCGTCTTTTTCCCCAGTGTCGTCCGGCCACATTTGAACCTGTCGTCCACCTCCCTGGATCTTTCCCCAGTGGAGAATACCTTTTCTTGTTTCTATCCTCGGTGTTGCCTCAGGGTCTCCCCAGTGAGTCTCTTTTGTTGGTTAGCCTGTATCCCCAATGAGTTTTCCTTGTGGCTACCAACCTTCTTTCTTCCCCAGTAAGCTCCTCTGTGTTTGGTAGCTCTTTTTCTTTGGTGTCCTGTTTTGTCTGCATTTTTGCATCTTTCATGGCATCATATCATCATATTAGTAGCATTGCATGTCTTTGCATCTAAGGGCAAAATTTTTGGTTATCTGTATTTAAATATCTTTCACCATGATTTCATGAGGATCTTCATCTCTCATGTCATCCGGTGAAGATATTTAAATAAGGGCAACTGTTGTACCCCAAATTTTACCCTTAGATTCATTGATCTCTTGCATGTCATATTAGGTCAATCATATTGCATAGCTAACCCTTTTATCAGGTTTTGTTTGTGTTTGTTTCATTTGTGAATCAGGTGTTATCTTAAGGAGATTCAAGAAGTGATTAATCAAGATTTTGGATAGAGAATTGAATCAAGCAAGTCTCTCATTTCAAAGAGATATCTCTATAACCCTCTCCATGATCCTCTCCATAACCTAATTTCTACCCACCTTGTCTACCCTCAATTATCATTTTGTATTCCTAACCAATTTCAACAATCATTTAACCAATTTTATCCAATTTCTCAATGATAATTCTCCTAAACCATATCCATAACCATTTCAATTACCTAATACACTTATTCATTTATTTTTCTAAACCATTTTTTTCTTTTTATAACAAAAAAGAAGAATAAAACCAAATCCCATATTTAATCTTTAAGCCCACAATGATAAGCCCATCGTGACAAGTATGTTACAAAAATATGGAAATAAAATGCATTAGCCGAGGACCAATAGGAAATGAGCAATTTGCTTTGACTTTTCAACTTAGTTTTTCTGACCAATGGAGAGGCGACATGTGGCATACAAAGAGGCAAAACAATCCAAGTTTGCTCTTCTTCCTTGGTCGTGCTTGCGAGCTTCAGATTGGAAGAAGAAATTCAAACACAATTGAATCTATTCATCCAAAATCGTTTCAACCTCAATCACTTGGCGCGTTATTTATTCATTTTGAATTCTCCAAGAGCATTGCCCGTTTAAGCTTTCAGTGGTTTGGCTCATTAAAAGTAGCTCTGAGGCATTGCTCATTTCAGCATCCAACCTGTTCTCATATGCAAATCTCTTCACGCAATCCCAATCCTTACCTCATCTGATACCCCTCCATATGACAACAAATGAGGAGCTCTGAAGCAATATACGAAGTGGTGAAATGGACCCTGCAACCTCTGAAATTTTGTGCAGCATGAGAAGCGTATTTGTCTCCAAGGAGTGGACCAAGTTTGAATTTTGAAGAGAGACGTTGCAACCCTAGTTTTTCACTCAACACACCAAGTGTTTACTCTTTAGACTCAGAGCAACCCAAGCCCATTTGTTCAGCCTATAAAAGGAGCTTGCTTCTACACTTCAAGACCAACAATTCTCACAAACACTCAAATATTCTCTGAAGTTTTCCTAAGTTCGAGTAAGCAAGGTGAAAGTTGGCTTTGGAGTGCTTTGGAAGGAAAGCAATCAGCATACTTGAAGGCAGTGGACATTACTCCACTTGGTATCACATTCTTTCCTTCTTGTTAATCATGCTCATTTGATAACATTGTGTCATATGCATTTTGTTGTTTTTTACATGTGTATCTTGCTGATATATGCTTGAATATGTTGTTTATGTGCTCATGGCTTGATGTCATAAAATAGATGATGTTGTTCATTAACATGGTATACATGTATTGCTTTTTGTGTTAAGTTATAATGCCTTTGGTTTTGTTCATTGAATGGCTGCAACATTATAAGTTCTCATTCTGGTATTGTATTGTCAAGGTTAGATGTTTGATTTTCTTGTTAACCTACTTGTATGACATATGGTGCTTAGATGTTACTTTGAGATAAGAGGTTCGTGAACCTTAGTTCCCTTTGTGTTTCTAATATGCTCATAAGTCGTGGGATGGTTGAACCTATCCATTTTGTTGTTGGTTTAATGATTGATTGATGCTGTTAAGTTGTTCTTGTTAAAGTAACACTAGTTTCTTTTTCTGCCACCATCAATATATGATCACTTTGTGTTCTCAAGTCAGGTTTTTGAACTTCATTATTGTTGATGCTTGGTTGACATTTTGACTATTAATGTATGTGCTTATATTGGTATGCATCACTTTGCCTTGGCATTGATTTTGGTTGGCTATGTGTCTGAGCTTGGATTGTTTGAACTGTTAGTATATGCAAGCTATTGATTAGTGTTGCATCTCATTGGAATGATTTTGGTTTAATATATGTTTAAGGCTTATGTTCATGAATGTTGAATTTAGGGTAAGATTGTGCTGCTGTCAGTTTGCTTTGAATTATTCCTATTTAATCATGATGTTCCATGACCTGCCATAATATTTCAATTTGTGCATGCTTAGACTATTATGTTGGAACTGTTAACTTCAGAAAGTCATGTTATATGGCATCATACTTTTGTTCTCCATGTTAACATTGTGTTCATGATATATGTGCTAGCTTTGATGTGTTTTTTTAACATACTCCTAGGTTATGGATGTTGGATATCACTTTATGCTTCTAACATTTACCAAACCACCTTGAACCTAGTCCATATATGTGTGATAAATGTGCTTCCATGATTGTTGCCTAATTTGGTTTTTACTAAGTCCTATGCTACTGTCTGTGTTAAACGATACCATTTGATTGAATTTGAACTTGGTTGCTATGGTATGTCCTATTCTATCTTGAATATATGTATATGATTCATAAAGGCATCTGACCATCATATTTCTTGTGTACTTATCATTGTAACATGACTGCTTTTTTCCTTTATCAACATGATGTGTGTAGCTGTTCTGTGTATCTAATACCCATGTCTAGTTGTTACTTGATTTAGATGACACTATGTTTGAGCCTTTGTTTTTATGACAGTAATGTGTTTCTAACTTACCATGCTCTTGCACTGTTTTGTTTGCTTACATTAAACTTATGTTGAATCCATGCCATACTGTTTTGGAGTCCATGATCTGTATATTGTTTATTAGTTGTGTCCAAGTTGTATCATTGCATGAAATTCCATTTGAGTGTGTTGTATGATAGCTCTCTGCCTTGTGGAATGTGTTTGCCCTAATGACATGTTACTAGTATGTTGCTGACTGCTTATGTTGTTGAGATTGTTGCCATCATTTCTTAACATCCTTTTAATATATCCTAGAACTACCACTGACAATTAGGTTGACCTTAGAATATGCCTTCATATTTGATCTGGCTTGCCCTTTTTCTTTCACCACTCATTGTGACATGTTTGAATTGCTTTTGAACTTTGAGAGTATCTTTGGAACTGACTGCAATGTTTTAATCTATCTTTCTATGTTCTTGCATTTTGAGCACTAACCTTGCCTACCATATGATTTTAGTCCTAAACATCTCTGCTACCCTCCATTAAGTATACTAAGCCTTGAGGATGTTTTGATACATGAAACTAAACCTAATTGCCATTTGGATCCTTGAACTACATGTTTGTTTGTTAGTTGTTTTTTTCAAGATGTTTATTGAACCTCTTTTGAATATGCTTGCTGCTATAACTGTGTTGGAATTTATTGCTTCACACATTCAAATGTTCTTCTACTTTACCAATCTGTATGATTAAAGCACTCACTTGATATACATGTAGCAATTCATGATTTTTGAGATGGTAATTACATGTTTCTGCTTCATTTTATTTGACCATGGCTGATTTTGAATGGCATAGCTTATATGTTTCCCTTTCGTGAGCAGTTGGTGTTGTGGTTTGGTTTGTGATTAATTTGAAACATGTTGTATGCTTGCCATGGCTGTGTATGAGTTCCTTACCTTATGCATTCAAATGTTGTTGCTTTGATGTCCAATGTGTATGATAAGCATTTACTTGGTATTTAATACGTGTAGCAATTCTTGGTTTTGAAATGGTAACTGTATGCTTCTGTTTCAGTTTGTTTGGCAATGTTTGATTGATGGCATGGCATAATAGTTTTTCGTGAGCAGACTGTGTAATGTTTGGTTTGTATTGTTAACTTGAAATATGCGTGCATAGAAAGCTTATATATTATTTGAGTTGTGATTATCACCGGATGTAACAGCCACCCCAATGGCAAGCACACACTATCACACGCCCTACCACCCTTAGGACTGGGGTTCGAATCCCCCTCGCCCCAGTCCTTTTGTTTATTTTTCTGAATTTCTCTTCTCTTTGCATATGTATTTGTGTTATCTATTAGGTGTTAAGGCGCGCACTTTGGTTCAGATGGCTTTGGGTTTTAACCTATGAGCGAAGGGTCCAGGGTTTAATCCCTAGGGGTGCCCTTTCCTTCTTTTTTATGACTTGGTTGTTTTATCTAATTTGTTTTCAATGTTTGTGCCTTAATTTCAAAATGCCATAACTTGTTCATTTTCCATCCTTTTTCCTCCATTCTTTTTGCTATGTTCTTCTAATTGAATCTACTTTTTAAATATAAAAAAATGGTTGGAAATGTTTAATACTATTTGCCTTTATTTATGTTAAGATTAGAAATACCTATTAGGGTTTTATTGTACTTCCTTATTTATCTTGCCATGCTATTTTTGTTTATCATGTTTGATCATTGTCTAATATGTATGATTCTAACTTTGCATGACTTCATAAGCTTTGATTTCATCTCATTATCTTGTTCATGTCTTTTACATCATCATATTTGAATTTATACTCTTTATCTCTTGGTAATCTTTAAAACTGTTATCTTTCCCCCCATTCCAAAGGGAGATCATCCTAAAATTGACTCTTGAGTCACTAAACAACCACCCTACCTTATCCTTTTTGGTTTATCCTCATTTCTTGGCCTCATGAAGGCCAATGAAATCATAACTCAGAAATAGGTTGGAGTTTTGAACTCTGTGTGATTCTCATCATCATGAGAACTCACTTCCCCCCTATAACGTAGATTTAAAGAGTTATCGTGAACTATAAAATGAGCTCATACTCATTTCCCCTTGGAACTTTGGCCATAGCCAATGGTTCCTCTCCTTCAACCTTAGATCGGTGAACTACGGATACTCTGATTCCACTCCCGTCAGGATACGTAGGCGCAAAGTACGATACTTTGTCGAGTATACTTAGATACTAACCCCTAGGGTTTCAACCTTTAGCATAGCACCCTTAGCAAGCGAGTAAGACATAACAAGTTAAAACAAGAGGTTCCCGTAGAGTACTATGGACGTTTAAGATGCTAATACCTTCCCTAGGCGTAACCAACTCCCTAACCTTAGATCACCCCCCTTTAGGTTTTTCTCGATCTTGAACCTTTCCTTTGGATAAATCAAAGTCGGTTGTGAATTCAAAGAAATGTGATGCAAGTTAATTAATAGCTTGTTATCCAATTCTCACCGCAACAACAAGGCTACTACTTTTACTAAGGATGGAAACTGGAAGCCTTTCAACGCCGTTCTCGCTTTTCTGGTATATGGGATTGTCTTGTTTCCGAACATGGAGGATTTCGTAGATCAGGTTGCCATTAGCATTTTCTTGTCCAAGAACCCTGTTCCGACGCTTCTTGCTGATACCTACCATTCTATTCATTCTAGGAATGAAAAGAAGAAGGGAACCATTGTCTGTTGTGCTCCTTTGTTGTACCGATGGTTCATGTCTCACCTTCCACAGAAGGGCCCCTTTATTGAGAATAAGGATAATCTCAAGTGGTCTCAACGAATCATGTCTCTTACCACTGATGATATTTCTTGGTATTATCGAGTCTTCGACGACATTCTGATCATTCTTCATTGTGGGAAATTCTCCAATGTGCCTCTCTTGGGTACAAAGGGTGGAATTAACTACAATCCGAGAATGGCTTTCTGACAGTTGGGATATCCTATGGTTGACAAGCCTGATCTTGAGGTAGTGGAAGAGTTCATCTTTCATGAAGGGGTTGACGACATGGGTTTGCTGAAGAGGTTTAGTGCCACTTGGACTCAGATTCATCTCGAAGGAAGAGCCGATTTGGGTAAGAAGAATTGCATAGCCAAGGAAGCTTACACACTTTGGGTCAAAGAGCGCGTCAAAGAGATTTTGTTGCCATTCTCTCCTGAGCCTTCCATGAATGCCAAGCTTCTTGAACTTGCCATTGTTCCTCCATCTGAAGTCGATCAACTTAAGTTGATTGTTTAGAAGTTGAAGAAGGAGAATGTTGATCTTCGTCTCAACCTTGATAGAGTCACTTCCGAGAAGGATAGCCTACAGATTGAGCTCCATCAGAAGCGCGAGCGTATGCTCAAAGAAGTGGAAGTTGAACAAAACAAGCGTAGGAAGGTGGGTGATGCTTTGAAGAGCACCTATGAGGGACTTGCTTCAAAGAAGAGACAACTCTCCAATTCTCATTATCAAGCCTACAAAGAGGAGATAAGCTACAACAAGCAACTTGAAGAGCTTCGAGGGAAGTTATCCGAGTTCAAGGCAAAGTGGCAAAGTGAACATGACCGTGCTAATCAGTTTGCAAAGGACTTTTCTCAATGTCAAACCCAGCTAGACAAAGTCTTCGGTGAGATTTAGAAGCTGCAAGATCAAGCACATCAGAGCCAAGAGCAGATTAGTCAGCTCAACACAGAGAGCACTCATTGGGAGCATCAAAGCCGTCATCTACAGAACCTCCTGGATCAGAAAGAGGCCTTTCTTCAGGACATGCTTCAGGGACCTAATCACTCGTTGCTGCGTAACCTCATGAAGGATGCGAAGTACTGGAGTGAGAGGCACGGCCGTTTAGCCAGATTTGCTGAGCATGCATTGGAGGATCTACCTGGGTTGTTGAGGGATGCATATGCTGATGCATTACCCCACCAGCTTCCTTGGGCTGTTTTCCATTCCTTGTCTGTGTGTAGGGTGGTATTTGATAGGATCCGTATGGATTTTGTTGTAGACCAAGAGGCAGATATTTGACTTGTATTCAACTTACTGATTCTTTCCTTTATTGAATGAATGAATGAAGATTCTTGCTCAATCTATCTTTAATGCCTTTACTTGTATGCTTTATGATATATCAACAAAGATAAGTTTAAGAATTCCTGGAATTTAAAAACTTTATTTTTGCATGCATGTCATACATTCATCTGCACACATATGCACGTCCCTTCATCCAAAACCGTTGCTCATCCTTGTCCGCATTCCTTGTAGCAAGACGATGACTCGACATCGGTATTTCACCCGCTCAAGCAAATCCAGAATCATGGCTGACTTTGAAGCTGAGAACGCTGCGTACAAGGAAACTCTGGCACAATTCCAAGGTCGGATGGATCAGTTCCAGACGAACATGGATGTCATTATGGAACTCCTTCGTGCTCAGAGGGACGCCGCTGCTACTCCCACTATTGTTACAACAACTACTGATGCAACTGTTGTCACTCCTGTTGTGACCACTCCTCCTGTTGTTACGGCTACTCCTGCTGTTATTGTTCCTTCTCCTGCTAGAGTTGAAGTGCCAGTTAAGCCTGTGAATCAGCCTGCCGTTCAACCCAGTTTGAACCAGATACCCACTGGTTTTCCTTGGGGCATGCCTCCGAATTACACTCCTCAGATTGCAAATAATGGTAGTTCCTTCATGCCATATCAGCCTTTTATTGCACCCATGCCTAATGGGAATGCTGCCGCCTATCCATGGGTCATGCCTACTCCAGTCCCACCTCCAGTGGTGAATGATGATCCTGAGAATCTTCAGGCTCAAACTCATCAAACTGCCGGATTGGTTGACACTGAAACTCCTGATGATGAAGGGCATGTGTATAGGGGTCCTCCTATTCATGTTTCGGTTCCATCTCAAGTTGCTCAAATCGCTGTTCCGATTGCTCATCCTGGGATGTTCTACCCTGGGGCCTCTTCCTCGGCTGCTGGGGTACCCCCTCCGAATTATCCGTATGGTGTTCCGATGGGTCAGAATGCTGGTCAGATGGTTAATCCGTGTTTGGTGTATCCTTCTCAGTTTGCTACTCTGCAAGTGAATGCTCCTGCCGCTTCTCAACTACCAAATCCTCAGATTCTTGTCAGGCCCACTAATCAGAATAGATCGGTTGACTACAAGTTGTTGGAAGACCGTATCAAAGCTATCGAAGGGTTCTCTGCTTTTGGTATGGAAGCCAAAGACTTGTGTCTGGTTCCAAATGTTGTGCTGCCGCAGAAATTCAAGATACCTGATTTGCCAAAGTATAAAGGCTTGAGCTGCCTGCGTAGTCACATCACTATGTACTGCAGGAAGATGGCATCCCATATTGATAACGATGAATTGCTTGTTCATTGTTTTCAAGATAGTTTGTCTGGTACTTCATTGGATTGGTACATGGGCTTGGAGCGCAGCAAAATCTGTACTTGGAGGGATTTGTCGGAAGCGTTCGTGAGACAATACAAGTATAACCTTGATCTGGCGCCAACTAGATTGCAATTGCAAAATCAATCCCAGCGCTCAACTGAAACATTCAAGGAGTATGCACAAAGATGGCGTGAGATGGTATCTCGTGTGCGACCGGCTCTCTCTGACAATGAGTTGGTTGACATCTTTATGGGTACATTGTAAGGATCTTACTATGAGAAAATGGTGGGTAGTTCTTCATCGAGTTTTGCTGATGTTGTGACGATTGGTGAACGGATTGAGAATGGTTTGAAGACTGGAAAGATTCCTGGAACTGCTTCCCAGCAGCCGGCCACTCGAAAATCTCAGAACAGTCATTCCAAGAAAAAGGAAGGTGAAGCCAACGCTATGACAACTCAAATTTCTCCTCAGTATCAAGCTCCCATGGCTCCCTTGCCGTACTATCAGTATCCATACATTGCTGCTGCACATTATCAATAACCTCCATATCAGTATCATCCGCAATAACCAGTTCAAAATGCTCAGAATCAGCAACAGAATCAACAGAACAAAAATTAGGAGAATCAAAACCGTCAGAACAACAACAGTCAAGGAAACCGTAAGCGTCTGAATTTTGATAGAATTCTGGTGTCATACACGGAGCTGTTTCCTTACTTGGTTCACCAAGGGGCAATTGTCCCCAAGCAGATTGCACCTGTGATTCCTCCATTTGGCCCAAAGCATAACCCAAATGCATCTTGTGCTTATCATGCTGGATACATAGGACATGCAACAGAGGATTGCTTTGTTTTCAAAACCAAGGTTCAGGAACTCATTGATAAGAAGGTTCTGACTTTTGCTGAGGAAGGATCCAACATTCAGAGTAATCCGTTGCCAAATCACGGTGAACCTGCAGTTAACATGATTGAGGATAATTCAATGGCTGAGTGTTCTTCTGATCAAAAGCAGTACAACTTGATCAAGTTCCATAGCGCGGGTTTCCAACAGGGTGACATCGTGGCAGCTGCTGATGATGCTGGTCCCAGTAATCAGATTTCAAGCTTTGTGCGCAAATGTCCGCCAGGTTTCAAGCTCAACAATTAGACATCTACCGTGATTCCTGTGGTTTTCCCATATAACATGTAATGCATTTTGCTTTCTCGTTCCCTCGTCCTCGCCCGAGACGAGTGGATAGCTTGTAAAGGGCCTCACGCTTTTGCAATATTATGTGATCAATAAATAAAAGTTTTTTGCATTCAAAATCATGGTCTATTTTCTTTCTTTATTTTACTTTTTCACAAAACAAATGGCAAAAGTTTCTTTTCTTTTTCACTTTTTAAATGGCTCATTCTAAACATATTCATAAACATACAGAACTAATAAAAGCATTGATAATAACATGGCAAACATCCATTGTAATTCTGGAATTCCAATTAACCAAGCCGAAGAAGATGGTGAGGAAGATTGTGAATTACCGGCTGAACTGGCAAGGCTCCTTGAGCACGAGCATAGAGAGATTCAGCCTCACAAAGAGACAGTGGAAGTTGTTAATCTTGGTACTGATGAGGTCAGAAGAGAAGTCAAGGTTGGTGCATCCCTTGCTAAGCATGTACACTCCGAGTTCGTCAAGTTATTGGAAGAGTATGTTGATATCTTTGCCTGGTCCTATCAAGATATGCCTGGGTTGGATACCAACATCGTTGAACATCACTTACCACTCAAGCCCGAATGTCGTCCTGTCAAGCAGAAACTCAGGAAGACTAGACCTGACATGACACTCAAAATCCGAGAAGAGGTAAAGAAGCAGCTTGATGCTGGGTTCCTAGCCACTTCCGAATATCCTGAATGGATTGCCAATATCGTCCCGGTTCCCAAGAAGGACGGTAAAGTTAGAATGTGTGTGGATTATCAAGATCTCAACAAGGCGAGTTCGAAGGATGACTTTCCTTTGCCTCATATTGATGTCTTGGTAGACAACACTGCGCAGTTCTCTGTCTTTTCCTTCATGGACGGTTTTTCAGGATATAATCAGATCAAGATGTCCCCAACTGATATAGAGAAGACTACATTTATCGCGCCATGGGGTACATATTGCTACAAAGTCATGCCATTCGGTCTAAAGAATGCAGGGGCAACATACCAGCGTGCCATGACAACCCTCTTTCACGATATGATTCATAAAGAGATTGAGGTTTACGTGGACGATATGATTTCCAAATCCAAAACTGAGGATGATCACTTGGTTCATCTGAAGAAACTGTTTGACAGACTCCGAAAGTTTAGATTGCGGTTGAATCCTGCGAAGTGCACCTTCGGAGTTCGATCTGGTAAACTACTGGGCTTTATTGTAAGTCAGAAGGGCATTGAAGTTGATCCTGATAAGGTTCGGGCAATTCAGAACATGTCGCCTCCCAAAACAGAAAAAGAAGTTTGTGGCTTTCAGGGCAGACTCAATTACATTTCAAGATTCATTTCTCGTTTGACGGCTACCTGTGAACCAATGTTCAAATTGCTAAGGAAAAATCAATCGGTTGAATGGAATAATGATTGTCAGGAAGCATTTGACAAAATAAAACAATACTTGCAAGAGCCACCGATCTTAGTACCGCCGGTTCCTGGTAGGCCTCTAATCATGTATCTCACCGTTCTCGATGAATCAATGGGATGTGTATTGGGTCAACATGACGACACTGGCAGAAAAGAACATGCAATATACTATCTGAGCAAGAAGTTCACTGATTGTGAGACCAGATACTCACTCTTGGCGAAAACATGTTGTGCTCTGGTCTGGGCTGCTCGAAGCCTAAGACAATACATGATTTGCCATACTACTTTGTTGATATCCAAAATGGATCTGATAAAGTACATATTTGAGAAGCCTGCTGTCTCTGGAAGGATTGCTCGGTGGCAGATGCTGTTAACTGAGTATGATATCCAACATGTTACCCAGAAAGCAATAAAAGGGAGCATCTTGTCTGACTACCTTGCTCATCAACCTGTAGAGGGTTATCAACAAATGAAGTTTGACTTTCCCGATGAGGATGTTCTGTTTATCAGAGATTATGAGACTCCAGATCTTGACATAAGACCCGAACCAGGGGCGCGATGGATGCTCGTGTTCGACGGTGCCTCCAATTTTAAAGGTCGTGGAATTGGGGCTATCCTCATCTCGCCAACGGGTTTTCACCTTCCCTTCACTGCTAGATTATGCTTTGCATGCACCAACAATATGGCTGAATACGAAGCATGTATCTATGGTATTGAAGCGGCAATTGACATGAGAATCAAGATTCTTGAGGTCTATGGAGATTCTGCCTTGGTCATCGGTCAAGTCAGAGGGAACTTTGTGACTCGAGATTCCAAGCTGGTTCCGTACCAACAACACATAGCGAAGTTGATTCCTTACTTTGATGAGATCACTTTTCATCATATTCCTAGAGAGGAAAATTAACTAGCTGATGCTCTTGCCACTTTAGCATCCATGTTCAAGGTCAAGTGGAAGAATGAAGCTCCTCATATACGCATTGATCACTTGAACGAACCAGCACACTGTTTAGCAATCGAGGATGAGTCTGATGACAAGCCTTGGTTCTACGACATCAAAAGATATATGGAAAAACAGGAATATCCCGAGGGTATCACTATCACTGACAAGAAGGCTCTTAGACGGCTTTGCGCCAAATTCTTCTTAAGTGGTGGTATACTGTACAAGAGGAATTATGATTCCGTGTTGCTCAGATGCGTGGATAGACATGAAGCACACACGATCATAAGGTCCATACATGAGGGCTGCGAGGGTGTACATGCTAAAGGTCCCGCTATGGCCAAGAAGATCCTTCGGGCTGGGTATTACTGGACAACAATGGAGGTAGATTGTTACAACTTTGCCAAAACATGTCACAAGTGCCAAATCTACGGAGACAAGATCCATGTGCCTCCAACTCCATTGAATGTTTTGAGTTCACCTTGGCCATTCTCTATGTGGGGTATAGATATGATTAGAATGATCGAGCCGAAGGCTTCCAACGATCATCAATTCATTCTAGTTGCTATCGACTACTTCACCAAGTGGGTTGAAGCTGCTTCTTACGCAAACGTTACACGACAAGTGGTTGCTAGATTTATCAAGAAAGAGATAATCTGTCGCTATGGAATTCCTAGCAGCATTATCACTGACAATGCAAGCAACCTGAATAGCAATATGATGAAGGAGTTGTGTTAAGAATTTAAGACCGAGCACCATAACTCTTCACCATATCGGCCCAAGATGAATGGCGCCGTTGAAGCTGCAAACAAAAACATCAAGAGGATTGTCCAGAAAATGGTCAAGACTTACAAGGATTGGCATGAAATGCTTCCCTTTGCACTACATGGCTACAGAACTTCAGTTCGCACTTCCACTGGGGCAACTCCGTACTCACTTGTGTATGGTATGGAGGCAGTTCTACCCATCAAAGTGGAAATTCCTTCGCTCGGAGTCATCATGGAAGCAGGTCTTGATGAAGCCGAATGGGTTCAATCCAGATACGACCAGCTGAATCTCATCAAAGAGAAGCGCCTTACAGCCGTTTGTCATGGTCAATTGTATTAGAGACGCCTCAAGCGAGCTTTTGACAAGAAAGTTCTTCCTCGAACATTCTGTGAAGGCGAACTCGTGCTCAAGAGATATTCACCTGTTCACTCGGACCCACGAGGTAAGTGGACTCCCAATTACGAATGACCCTTTGTTGTCAAGAAGGCCTTCTCAGGCAGAGCCCTGATCCTCACCACAATGGATGGGGAGGAGTTGCCATCGCCCGTGAACTCCGATACAGTCAAAAAATATTATGCCTGAAAAAAAATGGATAAGATTATGCTAGATTAACATACACAAGGACAATCTAGGCAAAAATGGACGTCCCGATGGACCAAAAAAAGAAATGTCCATGCAAAAGTTAGGGACAATGAAAAAACAATAATAGCCCGCTAAGTTGAAAACCCGAAAGGGTGACTTAGGCAAAAATGGGCATCCCGGTGGACGAAAAAAAAAAGTGAAAACATGTCCAGGAAAAATTTAGGGATAAAGGCATTGACTGTGAACACTTGAGCCTCTTTTCCTCACGGCTAGACCTCAGACGGTAACAGAACATTCCAATCATCATCGACTGGTGCAAGGCGTTGGAACCTAGACTTACTATGGATGGTGGCCAATGTTGTAACCAATGCAAAGCATGATTTCCCTTTGCCATTTACATTTGTTTTTCAATTTTATTGCAAACTTCCTCATCAAGGATTTTGCATCCTCGTACACACTTTATGTACAAAAAATTTACATTCAATAAAACGCATTCTTTGTTATCTCAATTTGTTTTCATTCCAGTATTTTGTTTGCAAAATAAACAATTATTTGTGATCACATAATACTAAAAAATGTTGAGAACAATAAAAAGCTAAATTCACCGAGAAAGCATTATGCATCGCATGTGTTACTGGTAACTCCTGCAGGATAATCGATAATATCCCTTGGTAAGCCTAACGCCTGGTCGGCAATGGGATGATTCTATGAAGAAGTTGTTATCTCCTCAGCAGTTCCTCTGCAGAGTCATCATTCTCCCCAGCAGGTTGCCAAGGTGTTCCCCAGCAAAGACGCTTTGTTCTCTTTTCCCTAGCAAGGACTGTACGTCATCTCCAATGATTAGGAACTATCTATCATCAGCAGCAGTGGTTTCTCCTCAGCTGAGTCAACATGATTCGGGAATCTCTTTTCCCCACGCAGAGCCAGTCTTGGTAGAAAGGATTGACTTGGTTCTTTCATCCCCAACAGGGACAGCCATGGTGATTTAGAAACCTGAGATGTTCTCGGTTTCTCTCCCCGACAGGATCATCATCTTTTGTGAACTTTCTTCTCCAACAGAGATTGTCTTTATCTGCGGGTCCTCTCCCCGACCGAGGGTGTAGAAGTCGTTTTGCTACGATTTCTGCCTAATCACTTCTCACTGTGCCTCATCTTGAGCCTTTGCATTGCATGATATCAAGCAACATATAGTAACGCATACATAGCATATGCATCGATCATACTCCCTCTCTTTTTTTGCCTGTTTTATTTCCCAGCAGATTTTTAGCAATCCTTGCACTTATCAACCTTCAAACACTTTCAACTCTTCTTTTGTCGCCGTCGGCCAAATTCTCGAGCTACTCTTTTATTTAATCCCCTTTTACCTCGAATCATCGAAAAGCTAGCACAATTCGTACATTCAGGTCCAAGCGAATTAAATAGGGGCAGTTGTCGTAACCCGAAATTTGACCTCCCTCTTTTGCCTTTTGCATAAGCATAAGCATTCGCATCGCTGGCATACGCATTCGCATTTTTTTCTCTGGTGTTTTGATTGCAGGATATTCAAGTTTTCCAAGCCCGATTAATCATATCCTCACGAGGTCATCACATCGTCAAAACAAGTACAAAATGAAGGTTTCCATGTCTATTCATCAATACAAGAGGTGGAAAATCGAAGTCGGGACCACAACACCCTTTTTTAGGCAAATTGGGCATATTTTGGCCTGGTTAATCGATTAACCATTTGCAGTGCAATTGTGTTAATCGATTAACACAGGCAAAATAGGCACAATTTGGTGCTTTTTCATGACAACACCTTTGCACACATTTTGGTCTTGGATTCTAGCAGCATATGGAATATTCTAGACACCTCTAAACATTTCCAAGCTACTCAATCATTCCAAGTGCATTTGCTATGATACTTCACTTTAAATCAAGTGCACCATGTTCCTTGTTCTCCAAGTAATGTGGATCTTTGGATGTTGGAATTCACCTTGGGATGGTTACCGAGTTGGTTCTAACTAACCGAGTTAACCGCCTTGACTCGGTGAGTCAAGTCCAACTAACTCCTAACCTAGCTCCAAACCCAAAGCTAATTCCAAACCAAATTCCAAACCATCTCATACTCCAAACCTAAAGCCTATATAAACACACCTTCACTCACTTTTCAATTCCTCAACCATTCTCTACCATTTTTCACCAAACTTCTCACATTTCACTCTCAGTTCTCTCACTTTTTCTCTGATTTCTCTACTCATTCTTCATCTTCATCTCAATTCTTATCCCCAAAACCTCACCAAAAGCTCTTATTCTTGAAGGATAATCACTTTTCACATTGAAAGTGATTAATTCTTGAGCTTAACCTTCATCATTTGGCATCCTTTGGTTGGATTTCTAGAATTACATCTCATTCTACTTCAATCCAAGGGTTTCACACCGTTTATTTTGGTGCAAGTTCCATTTCGGTGCATTTTCGCGTTTTTGATCGGTTTCGACACGTTTCGTCTACAATTCAAGGATCCTCTGGTTTTCTTTAATCTTCTGCACCAAGATCACATTGCAACATTTACCAAGGCACATCTCAGCCTTGTAGGTTGGTGGATTTCATTCATTTTATCATTTCGATCGTTTTCGTATCGTTTGTGATGTAATTTCGATATTCTTGCATGTGAATTGATTATACTTTTGCTTGATCCATGATCTTGATTGTTTATTGATTCTATTGTTGATCATTTTCTGTTTCTAAACTTGATTTTCGTGCATAATTGTTTGCCCTAGCATTGGAGTGATTGCACAATCAAAAAGTTGGCCAAAAGCACTTTTCCAAAACTAATTTTCTGCTCCCTGTACAGTGTTAATCGATTAACACATTGCAGTGCAATTGTGTTAATCGATTAACCAGTGTTTTTTGGCACTTTTTCATGTGTTAATCGATTAACACATTGCAGTGCAATTGTGTTAATCGATTAACACTGAACCAGAAGGCCATTTTCTTGCATTTTCAAGTGTGTTTGCCATGCTTTCTTCATTTTAACTTCCATAGATTGTCATGCTTGATTTTATGGATGTTTTTAATGTCATTTCACTTCTGGTTGAAGCAAATTCATGAACTTTCGATGCACATTTTCGATTATTCATTTGTTTCATGTTCTTAGCATTGTATGAACATAGCAATTCTTGCACTATCTTTGTTCACATGATACATGATTTTGTGTGGCATTTTGATGATCATTTGGCACTGTTTTGCACCTTCCATTTCAGTTTGCATTAAGTTTATTCTTCATGGATAAACTTAATCTTGTATAATCAATAATTCACTCCTTTTTGCTTTAATGACTTTTCATCCTCTTTGGAAAGTTGCTAGCATGTTTCTCCCTTGATTAATTGATCGAAACTTTGTTTCGATTAATCGATCTTCCCTTTTCCTCTCTTTAGGCCTCCTTTAGAGCTTTTTCTCTCGATCCCCTCGTGGAGTTGGAGTTTCGCGCTACACCTTGCATCGGAGCACTGTACAAATTGACGTCGTTACGCTGTTCGTTTCTCTACACAAGAGCACTGTACAACTTGGAGCTTTTGAGGCGTCCGGTTCAACTTCCGCATTACACCCTGTGTGTTAGAGAAGGAATGAGAAGGGAGAATTCCTACTCTCATTCTGACTACTTCAGGTAGGGGACGAATGACCCTGTGCTTGGCTTAGTCACCTCTATCTCTAGGCGGTAGTGTGCTCTCTTTTCCCCAGTCGAGTCGATCCTTGATCACTCTTTGCTCTTTGCAATCTCTTTCGATCCTTGATCACTCTTTGCTCTTTGCAATCTCTTTCGATCCTTGATCGCTCCTATCTCAATCTCTCTCTTGATCAATCACCTTCTTGGTTACGATCCTTTATTCCTTGGGTTAGCAAGCTTTCTTCGTTTCAATACCCTATGCTTTTTTTGCGGTCCATCATTGCTTTTGGTTCCCCTGAAGAGTCTCAATTCTCTTTCTTTGGTCCAACACAGTTTTCCTGTCACGACCATTTTTCCCCAGGAGTTCGTAACCTTCTCTTGGTTCTTCTCCTTTGTTGGGTTAATCACCTATTCTTGGTTAGTCACCCTTTTCTTCAGTTAACCACAACCTGTCTGTTAAAATACTGAGCTTTGTTGGGTTAATCACCTATTCTTGGTTAATCACCCTTTTCTTTAGTTAACCACAGTCCGTCTGTTAAAATACTGAAGCCCTTTTTGAGTTAATCACCTTCTCTTGGTTAATCACTCATTTTTCTCGGTTAATCACAGCTCTCCTGTTAAAACCGAATCCCTTGCAGTTGGCAACCTTTCTTGGTTCGAATACTTGCACCCTTGGGCTAGTAACCTCTTTTGGTTCGATACCCTTCTTCGTTGGTCAAGTACTGTTTATTCAGTCATTACCAACACCCCTTTTAGGTTACGACCTTTGATCGGTCCTACACCCGTGCTTCTGGTTAATCACAGTTTCCTCTGTTAAAACCAATGCTTCTCTATCTCCACAGAGTTGCAATCCTTGTGTCCTCGGTTAACCACTGTTTATCAGTTAATATACTGATGCCCTTCAGAGTTAAACACCTTCTCTTGGTTCAGCACTCTCTATCTTGGTTTATCACAGTCTGTCTGTTGACACCAGCTTCTTTTCCCCGCCAGGGTTCTACTCTCTTTCCTCGTTTAACCACTGCCAGCCAGTTAATATACCGAGTCTCCTTTTTCTCTTGGTTATGACACCATCCCTTTATTTGGATCCCCCAGCGGGGTCCTTTCTGTTCCCTTTGCTCTTACTTTCTTGGTTTTGACACCATTTCTCTTTGTTATCCCCAGCGGAGTTTCTTTCATTCTCGGTTGTGACACCATTCTTTTTCTAGGCTCTTGTACAATTACTCTTACTGCGGGGTCTTCCCCAGTAGATTTTTTCTTTCACTCTTGCTCTTGGTTTCGACACCACCTCTTTCATCTCCTTATTTCTTTCTTGTTTTGTTTTCCGTTCAGTTCCCCGAACTACGGAAGCTCTGATTCTGCATTCTTTTGGATGTATGATACGTCGGCATGAGATCGCAATGATCTCGGTGAGTACACTTCCACCTTTCCTCCGTCTTCCTCCTTTCTTCTTTTTTCTTTGTCCCCTGGTTCCATGAACTACGACGCTCTAACTTCCTCATTGCACTATGAGGGTACGTAGGCACGAGGACTTTGTTCCTCCGTGAGCACCTTCTTTCTTTCTTTTCTTTTTTCCTCTTTCTTCTCTCTCTCCTTTCTTTAGCTAGAAGCCTTTAGATAGATAACCCATCCAAGCCTAGAAGTAAGCGAAATGGTTCCCGTCGAGTACGACGGATGCGTTAGGTGCTAATACCTTCCTTTCGCATAACCGACCCTTCGTTCCCGTTTCTCTTCCCCTTGGGTTTTATCGATATTTTCCCTGTCCTTTGGGACTAAATAAAGTTCGGTGGCGACTCTGTTGTATCTTTGAGTGTGCGATTCACTCAGGTAGAAACCAGCCATCTTCACTATCTCTATGACAAGGTTGATTGTTAATGTAAAGCCAAGGTGGCAAAGGGAGAAGAGATTGATAGTAATCTCTATGACAAAGTTTGAAGGAAGGGTTAAAAAGTTACAAGAGATTAATGTCTATCTCTTGGGAAGGTTAAGGGTTTGTAGGTAAAAATGGTTTAAAAGTCCTAAGGTTGAATTAGTGTTTAGATAATGGGAGAGTAAGGAATGCAATTGTTACGTACAAATGCATATGAATGAATAACAAGTCAACAATAGATCCTTCCTCTTGGATTATGTACAATGAAACAAAAATTGACATGGATTTACAAGTACATCGTCATTAATCGAGGCAAACTAACAAACAAGGCAAGGTAAAAAATCAATGATATGAACAATAAAACAAAGAGATATTTTAATCATTAATATCCAACATTAAACAACAGAAACAAGTATGAATGTCAAAGATTAGGTTAAGATATAATCCACAAGAATGTGCAAGTTAAAATACAGTATTTAGAAAATAATCAAAGTGTGTTTTGAAATAAAAGAATTCCTTGAGATTAGATGAATACAAATAATAAACATTTTTTTGGTCTTTTCTTTTATAAAAATAAGAAATAAATAATTTAAACAAAGTATAATTATATAATAAAAGTCTAAATAATAAAAGAAGGTTTAAATAAAGATAAATAAATAATTTACAAGGATAAAAGAAATAAATAAATAATGAAAAAGAAATAAAATAAAATAAATAAATATTTTTTTTTTTGAGATTTTGGGATTACATAAAATAAATATCAAAAGAAATAAAAAAAAACAAGGAAAATATGAAGAAAATAACAAAAATAGTGGAAAAATGCAAGGAGGGAAAAAAATGTGGGAGTTGGGATTTGAACCCCCGTCCTTTGGTTCACATAATGGCAAAACGCAAAAACAACCGAGCCAAGCTAATTTGGTTGATAAACATTGCAAGCAAAATAATAATATATTAAATCAAAGTTTTAAATTCAAAATTTGTGCCACCTCACTATCGTCTTCCCCGTGCTCCCTCCACCATAGCCATTTTCTTCAATTCATAACTTTCTCATTTTTTATTCAAATCAAACGTTCCAATATACCATTTCAATGGGAATTTCATGAGGAATTCAAATATGTAATTATATGTTATTTATTTTAAATGTAGCTCATGAATTTAAGTAAAAACCAGAAAACCCTAAAAAATTAAAAATGAAATTAAATGATGATGAGCAAAAATAAATGGCAAACATGTTGGGGTTTTCATTCCTCACATTGTGACAAGTATTTTAGGAACAAGAATGATAAAAAATGATACTCTAAACCATGAGTTCCAAAAACAAAAGTGTACCTTAAAAATGTGAAATTGTGAATCCCCTTATAGCACTTCCAGATATGATTTGATGATTCCTACACATTCATTGATGTCCCAGGAACATGTTGCAATTCTTGGTTGGCCTTGAGAATGTCTGAATCCCTCTATCCAAATCAATGTGCAAATGAGAAAAGTGAGGTTGTGATTATGGTATTAGAGGTGTTACAGATGTGTTATAATGATTTGGATAAGTTATAGGATGTATATAGATGGTGTTTTGATGGATAAATGGAGTGGAAAGTGATTGTAATGAAGAAATCGAAAGTTCTTGCACGTTGTGCAACAATGGTGTTATGAAAATGAAACTTCTGGTTATGGATGGTTTGGTGATGTTCAGAGTGTTTCAGAAGCTTAGGTAAGTGGTATGAGATGTGTTTGAAGTGTTGGAATGAGTGGAAAAGGTTTGATCAAAGAAATTTCAACTTTTGAGATTTTGACAACTTTGAAAAATATGAAATTTGGAACAAGATGATTCTGAGGTTTATAAGCTTAGGGAATGTGTTTTTTTTGTCCTTAAACTGAAGAAATATGACCTCTATTTATATGAAAACAAATTAGGCTTGGAGGAAAAATTTGGATCAAAAAGTACTCTATTATCCAATGAATTATGACATGTTCTTTCACTTGAATGCATAAGTACAAATAGCATACTTTCTAGCATGGCTAAATCTTGACATTTTGAACCATCATAATTTAGATTGTGACTTGATCCTTGGTGTTTAGAACAATCTTGACTTGTTGTAGAGGTTTCTTGACAAATTGGAATTTTCACTTCAAGCTTCAAAACAAAACTCAAGTTCATTCATTGGGATGAGTTTTTCCACTATGTAAAGAGATAGAACTTTGAAAAATTTGGTACTATCTTGAAGATCTCATGGGATACTACAAGATTTGTGTTGATTTTGTGCAGAGATACAGCTTGCAAAGTGATCAAAATTGATCATTAACTTGTGTGATCAAAATTGTCTTGAAATCTGTCTTGAACATCAGATTCATCATGGTCTCTTGAAAAAATCATAACTTCTAGCTCAAGTAAGATAAATCTTTGCTCTTGGACTCTTTGGAAAGCTTGAAACATCCTCAACAACTTTCATGTTGACCACTTTTCTTGATTCAATTTGGATCATGGTGAAAATGCCCATAAAGTCAACTACTTGACATAGTCATAACTTGTTGAAATTTTTTTCTAAGTGTTCTTCTTTTAAAGCAAATGGATCCTCCACTTCATGGCCTCATATCTCTTTATCTATTCACTTTTTGGAAATCATCCCCTGGGATAAAGTTGGAGTATGAAACAATATCTTCAATTTGGTCTTTGGAACAAAGAAAATGGTTGCTTGAGGAGGAAGTTATGGACTTGGGAAGTAAGGCAAAAATAATAGGATTTCCATAACTTAGAAAAATCAAGAAACCCTAATCTTTACAAATCATGATCCTTATATGTTTTCTTTGATTTTCTTGATTGATCATTGTAGCACCCCAAAATTTGCCCTCTTGTTTCTAACTCTAACTGGCTTATGCTTCATTTCATTTGCATCGGTTCTAATACATGGGATCAAGGTTTATTTCTCATACCTCAGCGTTTTATCCAGTTCAGAGGACATTCCAGCGGTGTACAGAGCTAAACGGATAGTCGTCAAAGTCTTTTCGAGCATGTATTTTGCTCAGTAGATGATTTGATTATCAAAAGTTCCGGCAGTTATCTTTGCTCAGCGATTTGACACCGGACAATATTATTTCAGCGGGATATTTCGAGTGCGGAAAGTAGTTCACAACGTATTTCAGGCATAGTTCAGTGGCAATATGAAATGGCAAGTTTCAAGGCTCTAATGTGGCTCAGAACAGATGGCAGCAGACGATTCCCCAAGTTCCCCTCCATTTGGCGCCAAAAATTTGAATTTTTGAAGGTGGTAATTGATTACCACATATGGGTAATTGATTACCCTAGGCGAATTTTGCCCAGTCTGCTCATTTTTCAGCAATACAGAATTTGGTTCCAAATGGTGGTCATGTGATTTCCTTGTGCATCAGTTAGAATGGTCTAGAATTGCTTCATTTTCACAATTTAATTGCATTTCCCTCCAAAATTCAAACACTCTCATTCCTAATTCCACTCCTAATTTCCATTCCTCTTACTAACCCACACTCCAAACCACATTTGAATTCCTAACCTACGGGTTATTTAAATGAAATTTCTCCAAACCTCACTGATGGATTCTCATTCACTCTAATTTTTACCCTCATTTTCATATTTTGCTCTCATTTCTCTCTCACTTTTTCATTCTCCATTTTCATCTTCAACCTCACTCCAAAGCTCTTCCATAAGAGTTAACAAATTCTTCATTGGAATTTGTCAATCCTTGAGCTAAAGCCTCTCATTACCATTCCATTACTTAATTCCATTGTTGATTTTCATTTGGATCTAGATCTGGAATTTTGGAAGTGATTATTTGAAGTGATTTTGAAGCAATTCTAGCTTATTACTTGGATTTCCAGCATTTCTTGCAAGAAGCTTTTGGATCTATGGTTTTCTAGCTTAGATTCATTGATTGCAGCCTAACAAAACTTACCAAAGCAATTCTCGGCTTTGTAGGTTTGTTAAATTCAGATCTAAACTCGTTTTAGCTTATTTTTAGCTTTTACAATGTAGATCATTAATTTGATGTTGTGGATCTGCTCATTGATTGTTTTAATCTTTGATTTGGTTGTTTTGTTGCTGCAATTGATGTTTAATGGCTGTGATTTAATGTAATTTTCGTGCACAATTGAATATGTATGCATATGGCTGATTGAATTGGAGAATTGCTGCTGAAAAGTGCTTCTGAACTGGTTTTTTTGGCCACTGTCTCAGTAGTAATCGATTACCATATGTGGGATATCGATTACCCTGCCCAATTTTCACATTTTTTTTACTTTTTCAACAGAGTAATCGATTACCAGGATGAGGTAATCGATTACCACTGGGACATATTAACTTTTTCTTGCATTTTCCAAATTGTTTGAGTTCCTTTGCATACTTCAACTTGTTTGAGTTCCTTTGCATACTTAAACTTCATGGATTGATAGGATGTTGATTTGTGGATTATTCTTGAGGTGTTTTACCTCACATGATGCTATGGATGTGATTCTTCGACACGCGACTTTTGGTTTCTGTAACGAATGTGCATGATTATTTTTTTTTTGCATTCTTGATGTGATGATCATGTTGCATAATCCTTTGTGCCACTGTGTTTGCTTGTCCTTGATGTTGCATTGGTGAGTGTATGATTCAAGTTCATATTTGCTTTCAATTCCATGATTGTGTGTTCGATTCAAGCGATTAATTGTCATTTTAGTGAATTATCCATGATGCCCTTGATGAATGCTTGAGTATACAATGTCCTTGAATTTGTTCATGCCTAATTGTTTGGGGCTTAATTGTATGTCCATGTGTAGCAATTGTTCTTGCTTGATGATTGTTCATGTTTGTAATTCATGCGTTGTCGTTTAAATTTGAAGACATATTTATGTTTGATTCTTTTGATGCATGATTGTGCATGGACATAGGACATGTTTATGGTGAATTGGTTAATCTTTGATGCATGCTCAACTTGATGTTGTGTTGTCACATGATCATCCGTGCTTGATGCCTTTTCATGAGCATTTATTTTGATGCATTGTATGCTACCTGAGCTTTTACACCTGCTGTTTTGGAGTTTCACATGCTGTTTATTGTGCATCCATTATGTCTTCTACCTTTTACACTTGTTTCTGCCTAAAAGTATGTGCTGTTGAAAGCTTTCTTGCTTGTATGCTGGGTTTTACTACTGTATTGGTGTTGTAGCACCGTCGTAGCTGCTGTTTTTAGCTCTTTGTCTTGGTTTTTGTTTGCTTTTGCATGTTCCCTTAGGAGTAGGATAGACATTATGAGCTAATCCATGCATGATAACAATTAGGATAGTCCGTTTTAAACCTTAACCTTAGGTTTATCTCTTTGCATGTTAAGATTAGGTAGAATTCCCTTCTATCTCAACTTTAGGACCATTGTGTATGACAACATTAGGATCTAGTTTCCCCTAGTTGTTTTCTTTTCAACCTTGAGTCCTTTCTCTTCTCATCTCAAAAATAAGTTCAAAACACTTAATAAATACAATGAGTATTGTGCGCCACGAGCCTTAAGTACATGGGAAGTGATAAACGGGAGTCCCTCCTTACCTTGTCTAGGGTGTTTTGTATACGTCCCGTCTTGGGCCGATCTTGCAACACATTCGATCCTATGTCATAGACTTTAGTGCAATACAAGTTTCAAACTAACTTAACTCACTTCTGTCTAAAAAACACAAACCAAATGCAAACTTTTTTATCCTTCGGGATGGGTCTCAAGTCATTTTCAGAAAAGAGTACGTTATTTCCGTTCTACCGCGAACAGGCATCGACCCTAACTGCTGGAACGCGAACTTAACGTCACTCATAAAAAAACACTTAACCAATCTGTGGTCGTAACCACGAACTACGAACGCTCTGATTTCCTCTCTCTTGTTTGATTGAGGATACGTAGGCACAAGACGACGATGTCTTGGCGAGCAACCTTCCCCATTCACCCGTAGTCTTTCGAACTACGTTGACTCTGACTTTCCCATTGCACGAGGGAATATATAGGCCTAGGACAGCGAAGTCCTATCGAGTTTCCTTTTTTCTTCCCTTTCCGTTTTTGTATAGTAGTAGGCTTTAGATGACACACCCTTTGATTAGACAACAAGCGTGGATCCCGTTGAGTACAACGGATGCGAGGGGGTGCTAATACCTTCCTTTCGTGTAACCGACTCCCGAACCCGGACTATGGTTGCGATGACCATGTCTTCTCCCTTTTTGAGGTTTTCTTCGATAGTTTCCTTTCCCCCGTCAGGATAAAAAACATTCGGTGGCGACTCTTTTATTTTTTTCTGCTGGTTGTTTTTCGTAGTTGCGACAGCTGGCGACTCTGCTGGGGATCGAACCCAGTCTGCTCATTTTTCAGCACTACAGAATTTGGTTCCAAATGGTGGTCATGTGATTTCCTTGTTCATCAGTTAGAATGATCTAGAATTGCTTCATTTTCACAATTTAATTGCATTTCCCTCCAAAATTCAAACACTCCCATTCCTATTTCTACTCCGAATTTCCATTCCTCTTACTAACCCACTCTCCAAACGACATTTGAATTCCTAACCTAGGGGTTATTTAAATGAAATTGCTCCAAACCTCACTGATGGATTCTCATTCACTCTCATTTTCACCCTCATTTTCTGAGTTTGCTCTCATTTCTCTCTCGCTTTTTCGTTCTCCATTTTCATCTTCAACCTCACTCCAAAGCTCTTCCATAAGAGTTAACAAATTCTTCATTGGAATTTGTTAATTCTTGAGCTAAAGCCTCTCATTACCATTCCATTACTTGACTCCATTGTTGATTTTCGTTTGGATTTAGATATGGAATTTTGGAAGTGATTATTTGAAGTGATTTTGAAGCAATTCAAGCTTATTGCTTGGATTTCCAGCTTTTCTTGCAAGAAGCTTTTGGATCTCTGGTTTTCTAGCATGGTTTCATTGATTGCTGCTTAACAACACTTACCAAAGTGATTCTCGGCTTTGTAGGTTGGTTAAATTCAGATCTAAACTCGTTCTAGCTTATTTTTAGCTTTTACAATGTAGATCATTAATTTGCTGTTGTGGATCTGCTCATTGATTGTTTTGATCTTTGATTTGGTTGTTTGGTTGCTGCAATTGAAGTTTAATGGGTGTGATTTAATGTAATTTTCATGCACAATTGAATATGTATGCATATGGTTGATTGAATTGGAGAATTGCTGCTGAAAAGTGCTTCTGAACTGGTTTTTTTTTTTGCAACTATCTCAGTGGTAATCGATTACCATATGTGGGTAATCGATTACCCTGCCCAATTGTCATGTTTTTTTTTTACTTTTTCAACAGAGTCATCGATTACCAAGATGAGGTAATCGACTACCACTGGGACAGAGTGACTTTTTCTTGCATTTTCCAGCTTGTTTGAGTTCCTTTGCATACTTAAACTTCATGGATTGATAGGATGTTGATTTGTGGATTATTCTTGAGTTGTTTTACCTCACATGATGCTATGGATGTGATTCTTCGACACGCGACTTTTGGTTTCCATAACAAATATGCATGATTCTTTTGTTTTGCATTCTTGATGTGATGATCATGTTGCATAATCCTTTGTTCCACTGTGTTTGCTTGTCCTTGATATTTACATTGGTGAGTGTATGATTCATGTTCATGTTTGCTTTTGATTCCATGATTGCGTGTTCGTTTCGAGCGATTAATTGTCATTTTGGTGAATTATCCATGATGCTTGTGATGAATGCTTGAGTATGCAATGTCCTTAAATTTGGTCATGCCTAATTGTTTGGTGCTTATTTGTATGTTCATGTGTAGCAATTGCTCTTGCTTAATGATTGTTCATGTTTGCAATTCATGCATTGTCGTTTAAATGTGAAGACATGTATATGTTTGATTCTTTTGATGCACGATTGTGCTTGGACATAGGACATGTTTATGGTGAATTAGTTAATTTTTTATGCATGGTCAACTTGTTGTTGTCTTGTCACATGATCATCCGTGCTTGATGCCTTTTCATGAGCATTTATTTTGATGCATTGTATGCTGCCTGAGCTTTTACACCGGCTGTTTTGGAGTTTCATATGCTATTAATTGTGCATCCATTATGTCTGCTGCCTTTTACACCTATTTTTTCCTGAAAGTATGTGTTGTTGAAAGCTGTCTTGCTTGTATGCTGGATTTTACTGCTGTATTGGTGTTGTGGCACTGTTGTAGCTACTGTTTTTGGCTGTTTGTCTTGGTTTTGGTTTGCTTTTGCATGTTCCCTTAGGATTCCCTAGTCCAAATTAACTTTCAATTAAGCTTGGAGTCGGATAGACATTAGGAGCTAATCCATGCATGATAACAATCAGGATAGTCTCTTTTAAACCTAAACCTTAGGTCTATCTTTTTACATGCTAAGATTAGGTAGAATTCCCTTCTATCTCAACTTTAGGACCATTGTGCATGACAACATTAGGATCTAGTTTCCCCTATGTGTTTTCTTTTCAACCTTGAGTCCTTTCTCTTCTCATCTCAAAAATAAGTTCAAAACACTTAATAAATACAACGAGTATTGTGCGCCACGAGCCTTAAGTACATGGGAAGTGATAAGCGGAAGTCCCTCCTTACCTTGTCTAGGGTGTTTTGCATACGTCCTGTCTTGGGTCGATCTTACAACGCATTCGATCCTATGTCATAAACTCTAGTGCAATACAAGTTTCAAACTAACTTAACTCACTTCTGTCTAAAAAACACAAACCAAATGAAAACATTTTTATCCTTTGGGATGGGTCTTAAGTCATTTTCAGAAAAGAGTACGTTATTTCCGTTCTACCGCAAATAGGCATCGACCCTAACTGCTGGAACGCGAACTTAACGTCACTCATAAAAAACACTTAACCAATCTGTGATCGTAACCACGAACTACAAACGCTCTGATTTCCTCTCTCTTGTTTGATTGAGGATACGTAGGCACAAGACGTCGATGTTTTGGCGAGCAACCTTCCCCATTCACCCGTAGTCTTTCGAACTACGTTGACTCTGACTTTCCCATTGCACGAGGGAATACGTAGGCCTAGGATAACGAAGTCCTATCGAGTCTCCTTTTTTTCTTCCCTTTCCGTTTCTGTTTAGTAGTAGGCTTTAGATGACACACCCTTTGATTAGACAACAAGCGTGGATCCCGTTGAGTACAACGGATGCGAGGGGGTGCTAATACCTTCCTCTCGTGTAACCGACTCCCGAACCCGGACTATGGTTGCGATGACCATGTCTTCTCCCTTTTTGAGGTTTTCTTCGATAGTTTCCTTTCCCCCGTCAGGATAAATAAAATTCGGTGGCGACTCTTTTATTTTTTCTGCTGGTTATTTTTCGCAGTTGCGACAGCTGGCGACTCTGCTGGGGATCGAACCCAGTCTGCTCATTTTTCAGCACTACAGAATTTGGTTCCAAATGGTGGTCATGTGATTTCCTTGTTCATCAGTTAGAATGATCTAGAATTGCTTCATTTTCACAATTTAATTGCATTTCCCTCCAAAATTCAAACACTCTCATTCCTATTTCTACTCCGAATTTCCATTCCTCTTACTAACCCACTCGCCAAACGACATTTGAATTCCTAACCTTGGGGTTATTTAAATGAAATTGCTCCAAACCTCACTGATGGATTCATATTCACTCTCATTTTCACCCTCATTTTCTAATTTTGCTCTCATTTCTCTCTCGCTTTTTCATTCTCCATTTTCATCTTCAACCTCACTCCAAAGCTCTTCCATAAGAGTTAACAAATTCTTCATTGGAATTTGGTAATTCTTGAGCTAAAGCCTCTCATTACCATTCCATTACTTGACTCCATTGTTGATTTTCGTTTGGATTTAGATATGGAATTTTGGAAGTGATTATTTGAATTGATTTTGAAGCAATTCTAGCTTATTGCTTGGATTTCCTACTTTTCTTGCAAGAAGCTTTTGGATCTCTGGTTTTCTAGCTTGGTTTCATTGATTGCAGCTTAACAACACTTACCAAAGTGATTCTCGGCTTTGTAGGTTGGTTAAATTCAGATCTAAACTCGTTCTAGCTTATTTTTAACTTTTACAATGTAGATCATTAATTTGCTGTTGTGGATCTGCTCATTGATTGTTTTGATCTTTGATTTGGTTGTTTGGTTGCTGCAATTGAAGTTTAATGGGTGTGATTTAATGTAATTTTCGTGCACAATTGAATATGTATGCATATGGTTGATTGAATTGGAGAATTGCTGCTGAAAAGTGCTTATGAACTGGTTTTTTTGGCAACTGTCTCAGTGGTAATCGATTACCACATGTGGGTAATCGATTACCCTGCCCAATTGTCACGTTTTTTTTACTTTTTCAACAGAGTAATCGATTACCAAGATGAGGTAATCGAATACCATTGGGACAGAGTGACTTTTTCTTGCATTTTCCAGCTTGTTTGAGTTCCTTTGCATACTTAAACTTCATGGATTGATAGGATGTTGATTTGTGGATTATTCTTGAGCTGTTTTACCTCACATGATGCTATGGATGTGATTCTTCGACACGCGAATTTTGGTTTCCATAACAAATATGCATGATTCTTTTGTTTTGCATTCTTGATGTGATGATCATGTTGCATAATCCTTTGTTCCACTGTGTTTGCTTGTCCTTGATATTTGCATTGGTGAGTGTATGATTCATGTTCATGTTTGTTTCTGATTCCATGATTGCGTGTTTGTTTCGAGCGATTAATTGTCATTTTGGTGAATTATCCATGATGCTTGTGATGAATGCTTGAGTATGCAATGTCCTTAAATTTGGTCATGCCTAATTGTTTGGTGCTTAATTGTATGTCCATGTGTAGCAATTACTCTTGCTTGATGATTGTTCATGTTTGCAATTCATGCATTGTCGTTTAAATGTGAAGACATTTATATGTTTAATTCTTTTGATGCACGATTGTGCTTGGACATAGGACATGTTTATGGTGAATTAGTTAATTTTTTATGCATGGTCAACTTGATGTTGTGTTGTCACATGATCATCTGTGCTTGATGCCTTTTCATGAGCATTTATTTTGATGCATTGTATGCTGCCTGAGCTTTTACACCTGCTGTTTTGGAGTTTCACATGCTGTTAATTGTGCATCCATTATGTCTGCTGCCTTTTACACCTATTTTTTCCTGAAAGTATGTGTTGTTGAAAGCTGTCTTGCTTGTATGCTGGATTTTACTGCTGTATTGGTGTTGTGGCACTGTTGTAGCTACTGTTTTTGGCTGTTTGTCTTGGTTTTGGTTTGCTTTTGCATGTTCCCTTAGGATTCCCTAGTCCAAATTAACTTTCAATTAAGCTTGGAGTCGGATAGACATTAGGAGCTAATCCATGCATGATAACAATCAGGATAGTCTCTTTTAAACCTAAACCTTAGGTCTATCTTTTTACATGCTAAGATTAGGTAGAATTCCCTTCTATCTCAACTTTAGGACCATTGTGCATGACAACATTAGGATCTAGTTTCCCCTATGTGTTTTCTTTTCAACCTTGAGTCCTTTCTCTTCTCATCTCAAAAATAAGTTCAAAACACTTAATAAATACAACGAGTATTGTGCGCCACGAGCCTTAAGTACATGGGAATTGATAAGCGGAAGTCCCTCCTTACCTTGTCTAGGGTGTTTTGCATACGTCCTGTCTTGGGTCGATCTTACAACGCATTCGATCCTATGTCATAGACTCTAGTGCAATACAAGTTTCAAACTAACTTAACTCACTTCTGTCTAAAAAACACAAACCAAATGAAAACATTTTTATCCTTTGGGATGGGTCTTAAGTCATTTTCAGAAAAGAGTACGTTATTTCCGTTCTACCGCAAATAGGCATCGACCCTAACTGCTGGAACGCGAACTTAACGTCACTCATAAAAAACACTTAACCAATCTGTGATCGTAACCACGAACTACAAACGCTCTGATTTCCTCTCTCTTGTTTGATTGAGGATACGTAGGCACAAGACGGCGATGTTTTGGCGAGCAACCTTCCCCATTCACCCGTAGTCTTTCGAACTACGTTGACTCTGACTTTCCCATTGCACGAGGGAATACGTAGGCCTAGGATAACGAAGTCCTATTGAGTCTCCTTTTTTTCTTCCCTTTCCGTTTCTGTTTAGTAGTAGGCTTTAGATGACACACCCTTTGATTAGACAACAAGCGTGGATCCCGTTGAGTACAACGGATGCGAGGGGGTGCTAATACCTTCCTCTCGTGTAACCGACTCCCGAACCCGGACTATGGTTGCGATGACCATGTCTTCTCCCTTTTTGAGGTTTTCTTCGATAGTTTCCTTTCCCCCGCCAGGATAAATAAAATTCGGTGGCGACTCTTTTATTTTTTCTGCTGGTTATTTTTCGCAGTTGCGACAGCTGGCGACTCTGCTGGGGATCGAACCCAGTCTGCTCATTTTTCAGCACTACAGAATTTGGTTCCAAATGGTGGTCATGTGATTTCCTTGTTCATCAGTTAGAATGATCTAGAATTGCTTCATTTTCACAATTTAATTGCATTTCCCTCCAAAATTCAAACACTCTCATTCCTATTTCTACTCCGAATTTCCATTCCTCTTACTAACCCACTCGCCAAACGACATTTGAATTCCTAACCTTGGGGTTATTTAAATGAAATTGCTCCAAACTTCACTGACGGATTCTCATTCACTCTCATTTTCACCCTCATTTTCTGATTTTGCTCTCATTTCTCTCTCGCTTTTTCATTCTCCATTTTCATCTTCAACCTCACTCCAAAGCTCTTCCATAAGAGTTAACAAATTCTTCATTGGAATTTGTTAATTCTTGAGCTAAAGCCTCTCATTACCATTCCATTACTTGACTCCATTGTTGATTTTCGTTTGGTTTTAGATATGGAATTTTGGAAGTGATTATTTGAAGTGATTATGAGGCAATTCTAGCTTATTGCTTGGATTTCCAGCTTTTCTTGCAAGAAGCTTTTGGGTCTCTGGTTTTCTAGCTTGGTTTCATTGATTGCAGCTTAACAACACTTACCAAAGTGATTCTCGGCTTTGTAGGTTGGTTAAATTCAGATCTAAACTCGTTCTAGCTTATTTTTAGCTTTTACATTGTAGATCATTAATTTGCTGTTGTGGATCTGCTCATTGATTGTTTTGATCTTTGATTTGGTTGTTTGGTTGCTGCAATTGATGTTTAATGGGTGTGATTTAATGTAATTTTCGTGCACAATTGAATATGTATGCATATGGTTGATTGAATTGGAGAATTGCTACTGAAAAGTGCTTCTGAACTGGTTTTTTTTTTGGCAACTATCTCAGTGGTAATCGATTACCATATGTGGGTAATCGATTACCCTGCCCAATTGTCACGTTTTTTTTTTACTTTTTCAACAGAGTCATTGATTACCAAGATGAGGTAATCGACTACCACTGGGACAGAGTGACTTTTTCTTGCATTTTCCAGCTTGTTTGAGTTCCTTTGCATACTTAAACTTCATGGATTGATAGGATGTTGATTTGTGGATTATTCTTGAGCTGTTTTACCTCACATGATGCTATGGATGTGATTCTTCGACACACGACTTTTGGTTTCCATAACAAATATGCATGATTCTTTTGTTTTGCATTCTTGATGTGATGATCATGTTGCATAATCCTTTGTTCCACTGTGTTTGCTTGTCCTTGATATTTACATTGGTGAGTGTATGATTCATGTTCATGTTTGCTTTTGATTCCATGATTGCGTGTTCGTTTCGAGCGATTAATTGTCATTTTGGTGAATTATCCATGATGCTTGTGATGAATGCTTGAGTATGCAATGTCCTTAAATTTGGTCATGCCTAATTGTTTGGTGCTTATTTGTATGTTCATGTGTAGCAATTGCTCTTGCTTAATGATTGTTCATGTTTGCAATTCATGCATTGTCGTTTAAATGTGAAGACATGTATATGTTTGATTCTTTTGATGCACGATTGTGCTTGGACATAGGACATGTTTATGGTGAATTAGTTAATTTTTTATGCATGGTCAACTTGATGTTGTCTTGTCACATGATCATCCGTGCTTGATGCCTTTTCATGAGCATTTATTTTGATGCATTGTATGCTGCCTGAGCTTTTACACCTGCTGTTTTGGAGTTTCATATGCTATTAATTGTGCATCCATTATGTCTGCTGCCTTTTACACCTATTTTTTCCTGAAAGTATGTGTTGTTGAAAGCTGTCTTGCTTGTATGCTGGATTTTACTGCTGTATTGGTGTTGTGGCACTGTTGTAGCTACTGTTTTTGGCTGTTTGTCTTGGTTTTGGTTTGCTTTTGCATGTTCCCTTAGGATTCCCTAGTCCAAATTAACTTTCAATTAAGCTTGGAGTAGGATAGACATTAGGAGCTAATCCATGCATGATAACAATCAGGATAGTCTCTTTTAAACCTAAACCTTAGGTCTATCTTTTTACATGCTAAGATTAGGTAGAATTCCCTTCTATCTCAACTTTAGGACCATTGTGCATGACTACATTAGGATCTAGTTTCCCCTATGTGTTTTCTTTTCAACCTTGAGTCCTTTCTCTTCTCATCTCAAAAATAAGTTCAAAACATTTAATAAATACAACGAGTATTGTGCGCCACGAGCCTTAAGTACATGTGAAGTGATAAGCGGAAGTCCCTCCTTACCTTGTCTAGGGTGTTTTGCATACGTCCTGTCTTGGGTCGATCTTGCAACGCATTCGATCCTATGTCATAGACTTTAGTGCAATACAAGTTTCAAACTAACTTAACTCACTTCTGTCTAAAAAACACAAACCAAATGCAAACATTTTTATCCTTTGGGATGGGTCTCAAGTCATTTTCAGAAAAGAGTACGTTATTTCCGTTCTACTGCAAACAGGCATCGACCCTAACTGCTGAAACGCGAACTTAACGTCACTCATAAAAAACACTTAACCAATATGTGGTTTTAACCACGAACTACGAATGTAATGCCCCAATTTGGTTAATCGTATTTTTTTATAAAAATAGATATTTTGGTATGTGGAATTTGGATGGATTGATTAGCTAATTGACTAATTAAGGCCTCGTGAGGTATCCTCCTTAATTGTGTGTATTTTGATGAATTGATTGAACAGTTGTAGTAATACTAATGTGTATTACGGTGAGTATGTATCTCACGTTTGATCATGAGGATCGTGAAGATGTATAACTGATTGTTATACATGTGTTTTGTGCATAATTCTTGTTATGTATGTGTTATGTTGAATTGATTTGGACAGGTATGGTAATACTAGTGTGTATTACGGTGAGTATGTATCTCACGTGTGATCAAGGGTATCGTGAAGAGGTATAGTTGTTATTATACTTATGTTTTTGTGCATCATTTGTGTCGTGCATTTCATGATGTGTCTGGTGGAGACAGCTAGGTGGGAATCCATGATGGGTGCCTAGTATTGTCCGGACTCCAATGTGGAGTTGTATGGAGATAAATCATTGCTCAGTGGACTGTATGTATTTAGTTCGGACTCCAATGTGGAGTTGTATGGAGATAAATCATTGCTCAGTGGAGTGTATGTGATTTGTCTGGACTCCAATGTGGAGTTGTATGGAGATAAATCATTGCTCAGTGGAGTGTATGTGATTTATCCGGATTCTTTTATGAATCGGGTTCAATTAAATGAACCATGTTGTGTGGTACCACTTGCATTGCATTGTGTCATTGAGTTACATTGCATTATTATGTTTGGTTGTTCTGGATCATCGTGAGCCCGGTGGGGAGTATAGCGATGTATCCATGTTTTCTGCAGGAATTGGTGGGTTCTTGAAGAGCCACTTTTGATGTGTCATTTATATGTTATATCTGTGAATATGAATATTTGTTGTGTTTGGGTGTGAGACATCTATGTCATATCTGTGAATATGAATATATGTGATGTGTTGGTGTGCTTATATATATATGTCATAACTTGTGTATATGAATATATGATATCTTTTTATGCTATATGTGTTAGCATGTGGTGTGTGGGTGAGTTGAATAATATATGTGAATTATATGTTTACATATTGTTATGCAATCTTGATTTAGTTGTTATTTCTCACCCTTCTGCTGGAATATGCTTTTATGGTATAGTGCAGATTAGCCGTTGTAGAGGCGTGGAGACGAGTGGAAGAGTTAGATCTTCATTTTGTTTAGATCTTTGGTGTCTGCTCTGATACCTAACACGGGAGTCGGGGGAAACGCTTTTGTTATTTATGTTTATATATGTGAATATATATATATATATATATATATATATATATATATATATATATATATATATATATATTGGATAACTTGTACGTATATTTTGACGTTATGAAATAACTTATTTTGTAAAACGAGGCAATTATGGATCGTTCCGCTTTATTCCATAATTGACTTTCCTTTTGTTGGAAAAAGTTCCTGTTATTATTTATTTCATTTTGTGTTATGTATCAAAGTTATACGCATGTGGATTATGTTTTTCTCAAATGTGGCATCCTTATTTTTGTCGAAACTTTTTTTTATTCACTCTGATTTAATTATGTATTATTTATTTGTTAGATGAGAATTGGGGTGTTACAATTGGTATCAGAGCAGGTCGGTCCGTCCGGCCAAGTTGTGAGTCGGTGTGGCATGATAGTTGAATACTGTCGATGTTGTTTGTTCCTTAGTACGTGATATGTGTGTGGAACATTGTCAGTGCTTCCTGGTTTTCTAATCCTTTATCTTCAGGAATGAGATTGAGATAAGTGGGGGAGAAGCTGGTGCTTCTCCAAGTTGCTTCAGTTGTGGAGCGTTGGTTTAGTGTGTCGTTGTTTGCGAGATTATAAGTGTTATTTCGACAGTGTTGTTCCCGATTCCAGAGGGAATGCGGAGGTGAGGTTTATGTCGACTAAGGATTTGCGACTTAGGTAGTTTTGTGCACAGGATGCAAGAAATGCTATTATGGTCTGGTAACGATGGTTTGTGCCCCATCATGATTGTCGGCTGTCTATTGACAAATTGAGGAACTGATCACCCTTAATCTCTTGTTTATAGTAGACGGAATTATGTTGGATGGAATAGACGTGTCTTTTCGGCTTTGATAGTGGGTGCAATGAATTGTTTGGAATTAAGGAAATGATTACGGATTATTTTGATGAGTCGATGAAGATTCTTATATCGGAAGATGAGGCGGATTAGAGGCTTTGGTATGTTGGTCAAGTCGGGATGTCTCGGAGGGAGAACGATCGGGTATTATTGATGGTTGCTCCTCAGGGAGTAGAGAGTGAACTTAAAATGGACGAAGGTGAATAGTTGAGGTTCGTATCTGCTAAGTAAGTAGAAAAACTCTTAGGAGATGAGACTAAGTTGCTTGTTACGTTTGTGATAATAATGTCTGGAATTGACAGGAAAGCCACGGTGAAGGGCTGCCAGTTGTGCGTGATTTCCAGGTGTGTTCCGGATGGAATATTGGATGTTAGCGTTAGAATTACCCGGACTGAAAGATCAGTTGGAAGATTTACTGGAAAAGATATTTGTGAGACTAAGTGTGTCGCCTTAGAGAGCTCCAGTATTGTTAGTAACAAAAAGGATGGATGATTGGAATGGTTTGTTTGAGTTTGATTGAGATTACAATTGTCTGGAACGTTTGATAAGAGTGGTGAATTTTGTGAGTTGAGGTTTTGATCGATTTCATGTGACTGGTTAGGTTTGTTATCATCGGAATAGGTTGTTATTTACTCAGTTAAGCTTGTATGTGAGTCTGGACAAGTTTGGATGAGGTTTGGTTTGGTTTTATGTCATAAAAACAGGTTTTATTCAATTTTGTAGCAGAGTAACCGGTTACCTAGTGAAATTTTTTGCAAAAACTTTAAGAATTTATATCTTTTGGGAATTTGGTTGGGCATTACAATGTACAGTGATGTTGTTCGGTGTTAGTAATGCGTCTGGGATGTTTGTGGAGTATATGAATCGTATCTTCCATATTTAATTGGATAAGTTCGGAGTGGTGTTCATTAGGGATATTCTGAACTATTATAAAATCAGAAGGAGAGTATGTAGGGTGGTTGAGAATCGAGTTGCAAGTGTTGAAAAGAAAGGAATTTTTATGCTAAGTTATTCAAGTGAGAATTTTGGTTGAAAAAGGTTAGTTTTCTTGGACTTGTTATTTCTGATGATGGTATTGCTGTGGATCCATTGGAAGTAGATGCAGTTCTACAATGAGAGGCTCCGAAGTCGGTTAAGGTGATTAGAAGCTTTTTGGACTTTAGTTGGTTATTACCGAAGGTTATGGAAGGCTTTTCCAAGTTAACGTTTTCGTTACTTAAGTTGACTTGAAGAGGGTAAGTCGTTTGCTTTGGATGTTCGTTGTGAGGAGAGTTTGAGAGGGCTAAAGTAGAATTTGTCTATGGCTCCACTTTTGATTCTGCGTGATCCTAATAAACCGTTTGTGAGGTATTGGGATGCGTCTATGATGAGTTTAGTCAGTGTGTTAATGCAAGATGGTAAACTCGTGGCTTGTGCTTTACGACAATTGAGGATTCATGATTTCAAGATGGTTGCGGTTACTTTTGTGTTGAGAATCTGGAGGTATGATTTTTATTGTTTTGAGTTCGAAGTGTTTAGTAATCACAAGAATATTGAGTACCTGTTTGGTCGGAAATAATAGAGTATGAGACAACGAGGATGGTTGGAATTCCTGATGAGTTATGACTTTAGTTGGAATTATCCTATTGGTGAAGTTAAGTCGGAAGTTTTTATACCTGTCAGTTTTGATGGTCAGGAGATTAGAATTATTTGACCAGTTCAGAGACTTGTGTCTGGTGTGTGAGATAACACAGTAGAGTGTGAGGTTGGGTATATTAGAAATGAACTATGATTTTTCTGGTGAATATTAGAGAGAGTCAGAAGTTGGATATGAAATTGGTAGATTTGATTGTTGCGACTAATTAGAGTGCGCATCGAAAGCGTGAGGTGGCACATTTTGTATATGCGTGTGTGACTTGTAAGAGTTCATAGGTTGAACATTGGAAACATGTAGAAATGATGAGACCATTGGACGTTTCAGAATGGAAGTGTTAGGTGAAAGGTTTAAATATTATTCATGGACTACTATGTAGATGGATGTTTTGGTTATATGTTCGATCGGTGAATCATAGCATTGTTGTAATAATGTTGTGTGGCAAAGATGCTGGTATTATGGCTATGTAGAGGTTGTTGAAATGATGTTGTGTCGTGGAACTTTATGTTCTTGTTTTTGTTGTTGCCTCGTTTCCATCGTGATGGTTCGAGTGCGAGTAGTTAATTCCTATGTGGGGAATTAGGGGAGTGTTACCGATGGTGCTGGTAACAATCTTGTTGTGTTCTGGTTCTAGAGTGAACCTATGGGTGTTCGTAACTTGGGTATTCTTTGAGTCATGAGTTAGTCGTCAAGTGCATTGTGTGGGCATTGCACCTTGTCGTTGTTGTAGTTGCTGTTAGCAAGGTGGTTTGTCAGTTTGTGTTATTCGTGGTTTTCCTAGTGTTGGCATGATAGTTGGTTAGTCGGATGTGAGAGTCGTATCTGGAGTTGTTCGTCTCAGTTATATTTTCGAGGACGAAAATGTCTAAGTGGGGGAGAGTTGTAACGCCCTGATTTGGTTAATCGTATTTATTTATTTTATTTATGGGAATTTTGTGAATTGTGTAAATTAAATGAGTTTTACCTGAGATGAAATAATTGCAATTGGTAATATTTTATTATTAACTTTTAATTCCTAATATATTTTGCATCACTGTTTATGTTTTATCGCATTTTGAGAGCGTTTGGAAGATATTTGAGCCAAAGGGTACAATAGTCTTTTGAGGGGTTAGATATTTTTATAAAAATAGATATTTTGTTATAAAAGGAAAAAAAGAGAGAAATAGAGAGAAAAGGGAGAAAGAAAAGAGAAAGAAGAGAAAGAAAAGAGAGAAGAAGGGGAAGAGGAGGAATCGATCAAATCAAAGCTTAATCTTCGATTAATCGGGTAAGGGTGAGAAGTTCCGATTATATTTCGATTGTATATGTACATGTATGTGTTTGTTTGGCTTGATTTGTGGTTGTATGATTGAAATGGTGATGAAAGTGTGTAATTGATCCATTCTCTCATGATATGTATATACATTATGTTGTTGCTGCTATGTGATTGCTGGTGTTGCATATTTGGGTGCTAAAATTGATCAGAATTGGACTGGTGTGGAAACAGAAAATTCTGGGTATTCGCTGCCCATACGCGTAATGGACAAGGCAATACGCGTAATGGGAAAGGCATTACGCGTATGGCAAGGGCAATACAAGGGCGTTACGCGTATGGTACCCATTTTTGCACGGCCCTCTGTTGAAACACGTAATGGTACGCGTAAGGGGCAAGGCATTACGCGTAAGGGAAGTAGGTACTACGCGTAATGCAATTAAAATGGAATCAAGATGGAATTTTTGAGAGAATCAGCTTCTACCCGTACGCGTAACCCTCTGGGCAATACGCGTATGGCAAGCGCAAGAATTGGGCAATACATGTATGGGCGTGGGCAATACGGGTATGACCAGCGAGAGGGGAGAATTTTGCCGTTTCACGATTTTTTTCCCGATTTCGCGTCCGATGCGGTTTCTTTTTGGTCTGAGAGGTTGGGATAGGTGTCAGAACTTGTTGAATTTAGGAATGGTAGTAAAAATGGTTAAAATGGAATTTGGATGGATTAATTAGATAATTGACTAATTAAGGCCTCGTGAGGTATCCTCCTTAATTGTGTGTATTATGATGAAATGATTGAACAGTTGTAGTAATACTAGTGTGTATTACGGTGAGTATGTATCTCTCGTGTGATCATGAGGATCGTGAAGATGTATAACTGATTGTTATACATGTATTTTGTGCATAATTCTTGTTATGTATGTGTTATGTTGAATTGATTTGGACAGGTATGGTAATACTAGTGTGTATTACGGTGAGTATGTATCTCACGTGTGATCAAGGGGATCATGAAGAGGTATAGTTGTTATTATACTTATGTTTTTGTGCATCATTTGTGTCGTGCATTTCATGATGTGTCTTGTGGAGACAGCTAGGTGGGAATCTATGATGGGTGCCTAGTATTGTCCGGACTCCAATGTGGAGTTGTATGGAGATAAATCATTGCTCAGTGGACTGTACGTGATTTGTCCGGACTCCAATGTGGAGTTGTATGGAGATAAATCATTGCTCAGTGGAGTGTATGTGATTTGTCCGGACTCCAATGTGGAGTTGTATGGAGATAAATCATTGCTCAGTGGAGTGTATGTGATTTATCCGAATTCTTTTATGAATCGGGTTCAATTGAATGAACCATGTTGTGTGGTACCACTTGCATTGCATTGTGTCATTGAGTTACATTGCATTATTATGTTTGGTTATTCTGGATCATCGTGAGCCCGGTGGGGAGTATAGCGATGTATCCATGTTTTCTGCAGGAATTGGTGGGTTCTTGAAGAGCCACTTTTGATGTGTCATTTATATGTTATATCTGTGAATATGAATATTTGTTGTGTTTTGGTGTGAGACATCTATGTCATATCTGTGAATATGAATATATGTGATGTGTTGGTGTGCTTATATATATATATATATATATATATATATATATATATATATATATATATATCATAACTTGTGTATATGAATATATGATATCTTTGTATGCTATATGTGTTAGCATTTGGTGTGTGGGTGAGTTGAATAATATATGTGAATTATATGTTTACATATTGTTATGCAATCTTGATTTAGTTGTTATTTCTCACCCTTCTGCTGGAATATGCTTTTATGGCATAGTGCAGATTAGCCGTTGTAGAGGCGTGGAGCCGAGTGGAAGTGTTAGATCTTCATTTTGTTTAGATCTTTGGTGTCTGCTCTGATACGTAACATGGGAGTCGGGGGAAACGCTTTTGTTATTTATGTTTATATATGTGAATATATATATATATATATATATATATATATATATATATATATATATATATATATATATATATATATATATATATATTTTGGATAACTTGTACGTATATTTTGACGTTATGAAATAACTTATTTTGTAAAACGAGTCAATTATGGATCGTTCCGCTTTATTCCATAATTGACTTTCCTTTTGTTGGAAAAAGTTCCTGTTATTATTTATTTCATTTTGTGTTATGTATTAAAGTTATATGGAGGTGGATTATGTTTTTCTCAAATGTGGCATCCTTATTTCTGTCGAAATTTTTTTTTATTCACTCTGATTTAATTATGTATTATTTATCCGCTAGATGGGAATTGGGGTGTTACAACGAACGCTCTGATTTCCTCTCTCTTGTTTGATTGAGGATACGTAGGCACAAGACGGTGATGTCTTGGCGAGCAACCTTCCCCCTTCACCCGTAGTCTTTCGAACTACGTTGACTCTGACTTTCCCATTGCACGAGGGAATACATAGGCCTAGGACGGCGAAGTCCTATCGAGTCTCCTTTTTTTCTTCCCTTTTCGTTTCCGTTTAGCAATAGGCTTTAGATGACACACCCTTTGATTAGACAACAAGCGTGGATCCCGTTGAGTACAACGGATGTGAGGGGGTGCTAATACCTTCCTCTCACGTAACCGACTCTCGAACCCGGACTATGGTTGTGATGACCATGTCTTCTCCCTTTTTGAGGTTTTCTTTGACTTTTCCTTTCCCCCGCCGAGATAAATAACGTTCGGTGGCGACTCTTCTATTTTTTCCGCTGGTTATTTTTCGCTGTTACGACTCTGTTGGGGACTCTGGTTCCATATGCGAGTCAATCCTAGCGCTTGTTTATTTCTGTTTCATTGGGTGTTTATTTCTGTGCATTATATGTTGTATATTACTGTATTTACCGCATTTATTTCATTTGATTATTGTTATCATATTACTTTGCTGCTGTTGTGCTGTTGGGTGGGTTGGTTCCACGAGAGATAAGCCCAATACCCAGGCTTGAGTATACACATAGGATTAGAGTGGAAAGTGGTATGGCCTGCATAGCGTCTTGGTACGTTTGGTTTACACGAAATCCACACTCAGACGGGGTTTTCTTGGGAGATATTCCGACTTGCACGTCTTGTGCATGTCAGAGTATTGACTTAGAGAGCTTATGACTCTGGAGACCGTTCATGGGAAATCAGATTAGGCCTCCTTGATTGATGATGATGCCAAACCAAAAATGGTGAACGTATCATCATTTCTCGACCTGAGAGTCCGTGATACTGAGAACCTGTTAGGATTTCGTCAAAGACTAGAACCCACATGTGAGGGGGTATGGGTTTTGCAAGAAACTTTGACCTCTAACATACCCAGATTTCTGTTTTTCTTATCAGTCTAAACCTGGTATTCTCAATATTCCGATATTCTGGTATTCTGGGTTTCTTGTCAGAGTGGATTTCTGGTCCCTATTCAGTCAACAACACAGCAGATATTCAGATCATTTTGGATACCTTGATCCCATGTTTGCATCTGCATCATTATTGCATTCTAACATGTTTGTTTATTTTCGGGGTTTGTATCTTATCCTTGATTCCAGTTGCTGAAGCTTTCCCGAAATGGACACTGAGAGAAAGAAGAATGTGGCATACAAGTTTCCAAAACCTACTCTGGGCTTACTTCATAAAGTGGTTGCTCTGGCTGACCCTGGTGTTTTGGTTGATTTCAGAAGAGAATATAGGAGGATATTGAATGTTCTTCGTAATATCACCAAGTATGAGCATGACATTATTCATACACTCTTGCAGTTCTATGATCCTCCGTTGCGCTGTTTCACCTTTCCAGATTATATTTGAGCTCCAACATTGGATGAATTCTCTTTTATCTTGGGGATACCTATCAAATAGAGAGTGCCTTTCTTTTCTGAGGAGTGTCTAGATTTGGAAGAAGTTGCAGTCGTTCTTCATTTGGGTCAGTCTGTTCTGAGTGATAATGTCGCCGGTAAATGAGGTTTTCAAGGATTTCTTCTGGAGTTTCTGGTAGGCCAAGCTCGCAAGTATGCCGACGCAAAAAGTTGGACTGTTTTTAATGTTATCTTGGCTTTGTGCATTTATGGAATCGTCTTATTTACAAATGTGCCTGATTTTGTGGATATGCAAGCCGTCAGAATCTTCGTCATGAAAAATCTGATACCAACTCTCCTTGGTGATCTGTATCTCTTTGTACATTTCAAGAATGAGAAAAGGAGAGGAGGTCTGTGAATTGTTGTATGCCACTCTTATCCAAATGGTTTATGAATCATCTTCCTCAGCTTGGGGCATTTGTTGATACGAAAGACTCTTTGAAATGGTCTAAAAGGATAATGGGGTTGACTTCTGATAACATTGTCTGGTTTGATCATAGATTGTTGGGTATAAAGCTTATTTCCAGTTGTGGAGAATTCCCAAATGTGCCCTTGGTGGGTAGAAAAGGTGGAATTAATTATAACCCTTCTCTTGCGGTCAGACAGTTCTGATATGCTTTGAGAGATCCTCCCGAAGACCAAGATGTCGAAGAGTCTCTATTCTTTAATGGTAATGAAGACCCGAAGATGCTTAAGAGAGCTGTAAGTGTTTGGGGAAATATTCATAAGAAAGGAAAGAATGCTTTTGGAAAGAGCGACTGCAGAGCTTATCCTCCTTATATGGAGTGAATTTAGAGGAGAGTGGAAGAGGTGCACTTGCCTTTCTCAGTGGAGCCACCTTTATACCCGCTGATGATCGAATAACCCACTACCATGGAAATCGAGAAGTATAATAAGTTGTGGGCTGAAAAAGAGGAGATGTGCAAAGAAAATGAAGAACTGAAGAGAGAGATCAGTCAGTTGGGACACAATCATAATGAAGCTATCTATGTGGCTAGGGTGAAGTCAGAGCTGCAGATCAATAAAGAAAAAGAACTGGCGAACGAGATCGCAAACAGATAATGGGTAGGCCTAGATCTGAAAGGCGCCCATAGCGTACTCAAGTCGAAGAAGGAAGAGTTGGATAAAGCTTTTTTCAGAATTCATAAGTTCGACAGTCAGTGGAAAACCACATTGACCGAACATAAGAGGAAAGAAGACAACCTTCGAGAATAGATCAAGAAATTGAAGGTACAACTCAGAAAGAAAGAAGAAGAAGTCAAAACAGAGTCACATTAGAGATACATAACTGAAAAGCGACAAAATGAGACCTTGTCAGCCTTGGAAGAGCTCAAGATTCGAGCGGAAGTAAAGAAGCCCGAGCTGGAAGACGCTTTCGGTGAAGACGCTTGGGAGACGCACTATTAGTACTTGGAGGAAGTCATGCACAAGTGTGATGTCCTTATTCAAGAATTGATCCAGATGCCAAAGCATCCAGACACGAAGGAGCTCTTCAAGGAGATTAAGCTTGGTGTACGGATCGCGAAGATTGGAAGGGGCTGACTAGAGTAGATTTTGATGATGTATCTTAGTCTTTCTCTCGTATTTGATCACCACCAGGCTTGTTGGTCGAGATCGCTGACTTTTGTATTCAGATATCTTTGTCTATCTGGGTTGTATGTATTGACTGATGATTACTCTCTGGTTTTCTTATATATGAGCATATATTATTGCTGTTCTCTCCATTCTTGTTGATTATTATTAAAACTGGAATAAGGGTAGATCACCCTGAGAAAACATGGCATTTGCATTTGAATTTTCCTACTCATATGCATAGCAGGTGTTTTTGATTGGTTTTCTTATCTCTTCCCGGTGTTCTATAGAAGGATTGTGGAATCTCGTATTCATCGGTACGCAACTCGCAACAACCAACAAAGAGCAATGGATCAGGTGCAGGCAGAACTTCAGGACTTCCGTAACCATATGAATCAGTTCATGGAGATGATGCAAAATGTAGCTCAGGGACAAGAGCAGTTAAGAATCCTAGTGCAGCCTTTAGTCGCTCGGGTCGATGAAGAGGGTGTTGTTCATGGAGGTGCGGGCGTTATTCCTCCGAGCGGAGGTAGTCTTGGTGGTGCCAATCCTTCAGGCGGAGGTATTCCTACTGTTGTCATTCCTCCAGGCGGAGGCTTAGTTGGCTGAGGTCCTGGGGTGGTTGGGGGAGCTGGTAGTGTTTGTGCAGTGCATGGCGCTGGGGGCCATCACTGGGAGGAAAATCATCAGGATGACGTTTTCTTTATGCAAGGTATGGACGCCGGCCTCCCAACTGAGGCCGACAAGAAGTTTAAACTGATTGAGGAGAGGATGAAAGCTTTTGAAAATCAGAATTCTTTGGGTCTTGACATGGCTGATTTGGGTTTGGTCCCAGGTGTGAAAATTCATAACAAGTTCAAAGTGCCTGCTTTTGACAAGTACAATTGAACCACCTGTCCTAAGACTCACATTAGGGCATATTACAGGAAGATGTCTGCGTATTCGGATGATGAGAAGCTACTGATGCATTTATTTTAGGATACCCTAGCTGGGGCATCCTTACAATGATATATGCAACTGGAGAGGACTAATATCCGTAGTTGGAGGGAGCTTGCTGAGGCATTTGTTAAACATTACCAGTACAATACAGACATGGCACCGAACAGAATGCATCTACAAAATCTTTCGCGGAAAAACAATGAGAGTTTTAAAGAGTACGCCCAGAGGTGTTGTGAATTAGCTGCTAGAGTTCAACCTCCTATGATGGAGAGTGAACTTATAGACATGTTCATGGCTACGCTACCGGGGCCTTACTATGAAAGGTTGGTGGGATGTTTGTCTGCTGGATTTTCAGACCTGGTGTTAGATGGAGAGAAGGCTGAGAGTGGTATTAAGATCGGTAAGATACCAAGCAGCAGTGGATCCTCATCTGGAGGAAATAAGAAGCCATATGGGGGAATTGTCAAGAAGAGGGAAGGTGATGCAAACTCTGTTTCTTCAGACCGGCGGAAAGGCAAGGCCCGTCAAACTTTTACTCAACAAGTTGCTACCGTATCTATTCCGGCTACGCCACAGCAATAGAATACTGCTCCACATCGATATCAAGACAGACCCAAAGTGAACAGGCATTTTGAGGCGCCGCCAATGCCGTATGCCCAGTTACTACAGCATCTTCTACCATTAAAATTAGTGCAAAAGAAGACTTTGGCTCCACCCACGGGCACTCTGCCACCTGGGTACGATGCCAATGCCCACTGTGAGTTTCATTCTGGGGCTCCAGGCCACAATATTGATAACTGAAAAGCATTCAAGCACAAGGTCCAGGACTTGCTTGATTCAAAAGCCATCAATTTCACCAACGATGGTCCAAATGTGATTCAGAACCCTATTCCTAATCATGGTGTGGCAATGGCTAATGCTATCGAGGATGGAGAGAAGTTGGATTTGGTACGGGATGTTAATGAGCTGAAAACTCCCTTATCATTTGTCAAAGAACGTTTTCTGAAAGGGTGGAGTGTTTCCAGGGTGTACAAATGATTGTCAAGAATGACTGCTGTAGCCAGAGGGTTGTGATTCATTGAAATCAGGTATTCAGAAGATGATTGACAATGGGCAGTTGCAGTTTGATAGAGCTAAAAGTGTCAAGAAGGTTGTTGATAATGGTGATGATATTGCTATGATATCTATTTCTTACAAGACAATGTATATTTCAATGTTGGTGAGGCAAGCACTGATTATTATTATTGTTCCAGGCCCAGTACCTTATGAAAGTACTAAAGCCATTCCATGGAATTACGGGGCTGAAGTATTTTGCAATGGACAAAAGCAAGATCTAGTGGGTTCGTAAGGTACAGGATCTACTGTTGAGAATATTGTGGGGGTCAGAGGTATTACAAGAAGTGGTAGAATATTTTCGCCATCTAATGAAAATATGGGCAGTTCAAGTCAAGATAAGGGTAAGCAAGTGGTTGATAATTCTGGACAAAAGCAAGTTGTAAGTGATTTTGCACAAATACAGGTTGATGACTCTTTCTAGAAAGACATGGATGAATTCATGAGGAATAGCGATTGCAAAATTGTGGATCAGTTGCATCAGACGCCTTCCAAGAACTCCATTATGTCATTGTTGTTATGCTTATAAGCTCATAGAAATGCATTGCTAAAGGTGTTAAATGCCGCCTACGTGCCACAAGAGATTTATGTGAATCAGCTCGAAGGTGTGGTGGCACACATGAACGCTGTCGCTCCCAGGATTTTCATCCAGGTACAAACGCGAGAGTGGCGCGGAAAAACAGAGTCTCCAGCCGTGTAAATTTATCCCAAGGGAGGGAAAGGGAACACCGCATAAACCTGAGAGAGGGAAAGGAATGGTCACCGCAACCATAACCTGGGTTCGGGAGTCGGTTACGTGAGGGGAAGGTGCTAGCACCCCACGCGTCCATCGTACTCGATGGGATCCATGCTTGTTGTCTATTCTAAGGGTGAGTTATCCTATCATCTATGGCTGTACTAAAACGGAGAGGGAAAGACAAAGACCGACTCGGTAGGACGTCAACGTCCTAGGCCTACGTACCCCCCTTGTGCAATGGGGAAATCAGAGTCAACGTAGTTCAGACCAAGTTCTTTTTGTGTTTTTTATGAGCAACGCTAAGTTCGCGTCCGACAGTTAGGGTCGATGCCTGTTTGCGTCTCAGACGGAAAGTAACGCGCCCTTTTGGAAAATAGCCTTTAAGTTTGACGATCCTGAAGGACAAAAAGGTTTGAAGTTTGTTTGTATTTTTTAGGACAGAAGTGGCTTAAGTTAGTTCCTAAGTTGCATTGCACCAAAGTCTAGGGCACAGGGGAGAATACTTAACACATCGTCCCAAGACAGGACGCTCGCTAAGCACTCTAGAAAGATGAGAGGAAGCCCCTCATTTCTCATTCCCCACGCTTAAGGCTCGTGCGCAATACAATTTGATACTTATTAAGTGTTTTAAAGAAATTTGAGATGAGAAGAGAGAAGACACAAAAGGTAACTCTAAGGGAACTAGGAGTCCTAATGCTATCATGCATAGGTGACCTACGGTTAGTGAGGTTTGACGACAACCTAAATCCTAAAGGAAAAAAGATAGGAGAGAAAGAAAGAATAAGGGCGACCATGGATACTTATCCATACCCTTAAAGAACTTACCTTAGTCCCTGCATAAAAGGTTAGTACGAAACGGGCATAGATAATATCAAGGCAAGTGAAAATCAACAATGGCAAACAAAAGTGATAATAATCCAAACATGAATTCAGAAATCAAAGAAACAACCCCAAAGCAAATGGCACAAGTGCCTTTCAAACAAGGACTTAGGCACGATCAGAAATACCCATATAAGAGATCTCAAGTGAACTGCCTCAAGTGCCTTGACCCCATGCTAATGATATGCATACTTGATAATGCAAAAAAATGAAATGAAACATAAGCCAGTTAGTACTAAAGTAAGGAGGGCAAATTTTGGGGTGCTACAGCTGCCCCTATTCAATCAACTTGGTCCTGAGGGTATGATAGCAACGGCTCTCAGACATTCCAGGATACACGGGGATTGAATACTGAAAGAGCTCCAGAAATTTGCTAATGATGAGAATAACGAAATGGAGCATGTTGAAAAATAAGGAATATGACCTCAACCATATCCACAAGAAAAATACGAATACGACCTCGATCGCACCCAAAAGACGAATGCAACCTCAATTGTACCCACAAAGGGAAAACTGATCTCAATCACTCTACCAGCAAAGAAAAGACGAATACGACCTCGATCGCATCCACATAACGAATACAACCTCAATTGTACCCACAAAGGAAGACTGACCTCAATCACTCTACCCGCAAAGAAAAACATGAATACATCCACAAAACAAATACAACCTCAATTGTACCCCCAAAGGAAGACTGACCTCAATCACTCTACCCGCAAAGAAAATACGAATACGACCTCGATCGCATCCACAAAATGAAATACAACCTCAATTGTACCCACAAAAGGAAGACTAACCTCAATCACTCTACCCACAAAGAAAAACACGAATACGACCTCAATCGCATCCACAAAACGAATACAACCTCAATTGTACGCACAAAGGAAGACTGACCTCAATCACTCTACCCACAAAGAAAAACACGAATACGACCTCAATCGCATCCACAAAACGAATACAACCTCAATTGTACCCACAAAGGAAGACTGACCTCAATCACTCAACCCGCAAAGAAAAACACGAATACGACCTCAATCGCACCCACAAAACGAATACAACCTCAATTGTACCCACAAAGGAAGACTGACCTCAATCACTCTACCCACAAAGAAAAGCACGAATACGACCTCAATCGCACCCACAAAACAAATACAACCTCAATTGTACCCACAAAGGAAGACTGACCTCAATAACTCTACCCACAAAGAAAAGACGAATACGACCTCAATCACACCCATAAACCGAATACAACCTCAATTGTATCTGCAAAGGATAACCAACATAAAGTGGACTTCGCCGGGGATAACGTGAAACAAAACTTCTGGGTCATACCACCCCTACTGAGAAAAGGATACTGGAAAACTGGATCTCACAAAAGAGAAAGGCCAAACAAAAGCAAATTTCTAACGGACTCAAGATCCACAGATAAGATGACTCCGCTAGGGAAAGGAGAAGTCTAAATAAAAGACTCTGCCGAGGAGCACAAACATGAGGAACGCATCCCTCCAAAATCTCCTGAGTTATGCTATCTCTGCTGAGAAAGAGAACTGGCAAGGAAAGCGTCAAACCTGGCTTATGCTTTGAATGCAAATGTTTGAATTTTGCCGTAATGCTCCACACGAAGTGGAAATGCTACGTGTTTTGAGGATGCAATGCAAATGCTTATGATATGCAAAAGGGGTCCCTCCAGCAAAATAAATGTCGGAGAGGAAAGATTGATTCAGCTGGGGATGACAAAAATGAATTGCCCTCTGAATCTAGGAACTCTGCTGAGAAGTGTCATACTGATCGACTCTTCGGATCAACAACTTCTGCTGGGGATGAAATCACAAAAGAACTACCGGGGACCCCACCTGTCTTTCACTGAAGGTAACATCCAAAACCTGAGATTTCTTCTCTGTTGGGGGAGTTGAGAATGAACGCCAATAACTGAACCGGAAGTCTGTTACTGAAAATTGCTAATATCCAATTGGCTCAGAACCTGCTGGGGATAATAGTCCATGATATTAGTCTGCTTGGGGATACTGCTGAACTTAGCCTGCTGAAGGGGAGAATGACTTTACTCCCACCTTGCTGGGGATTAGAATATGACGTTGTCGGTGAAAGTACCCTTCCTGACTGGCTGGGGAAGGTGAGCACCCTGATTCTGTGGGGAAATAACGCCTTGATCTGGAGAAAATACCTCCCACGTCTCCTGCTAGGGAATGTCTGCTCTGATGAGGAAAGTTTGTCCTGCTGGGGAAGGAGAAATCTCAATGCTGGGGAGTACAACCTGCTGGGGGAGTACAATCCTGTTGCCCTGCAAGTCAAATAACAACAAAAGAATATGCCAAAACCTGGCTGTCACCGTTAACGCCTAAGTAATTTCTATTGTTTTTCGTTATGCTCCGCAAAGCTCGAATATTTATATGCAATGTTTATAAAAAATATTGGACGTTTTTTGCAAACAAAACAGTAAAAGTAAAAGTAAAACAAAAAATGGAAAGCTCTTTGAGTGAAATGAATACTTTATTGAAGAGTGGCCTGTAAATAGGCATTTACAATAGGAAGCAATTCCTAAAAAGAGGTAATTGCGCAAAAGCAAAAAAGAAAATACACATGTCGGCAATGTGGGAACAGATATCCACCATGATTCGACTCAGCTATGACCCATATGACTTGCTTATCCACAAATGTCTTGACCTTTGAAGAGACTAACTGAACTGATTCCTTTCTTTCAGAATTTCCAGGTATTGAGAGTGCTCACAGATCGAACGCGGATCGTAGCCTTTCGCTTATAAATCCCTAACTTTTGCCTGGATCGCCTTTTTCGGGTTTTCAATCCATCGGGATACCCATTTTTGTCAAAGCCGCCTTTTCAGGTTTTCGACTTTGCGGGTTTACACATTTCTTTTTACATTTTATCCCTAACTTTTACCCGAACCTTTTCCTTTTTATGGTTCGCTGGGATGCCCCTTTTTTGCCTGGATTTTCTTTTTATGTCCAGCGGGTCTCTTTTATGCGAAGTATTTTTTAACTACGTCTGCGTTCACAGGGGATGTAAAATCTTCGCCATCCATAGCTGAAAGTAGTAAGGCTCCACCGGAGAAAACCTTTTTGACTACATACGACCCTTCGTAGTTTGGAGTCCATTTGCCCCTGTGATCTGTCTGAGGAGGAAGGATCCTTTTCAAAACCAATTCACCTGTCTAAAAATTCCGAGGACGCACTTTCTGGTCAAAGGCGTGCTTCATCCTGTTCTGATACAATCGACCATGTGCAATGGCTGCCAACCTCTTTTCTTCAATAAGGTTCAATTGATCCACCCTGGAACGTACCCACTCAGACTCATCAAGCTTCACATCTGCCAGAATTCTCAAAGACGGAATCTGGACCTCTAAGGGTAACACTGCTTCCATACCATATACCAATGAGAAAGGGGTTGCCCCAGTTGACGTACGCACCAAAGTACGGTAACCATGTAGGGCGTAAGGTAACATCTCATGCCAGTCTTTGTACGTTACCACCATCTTCTGCACAATTTTCTTGATATTCTTATTTGCCACCTCAACAGCCCCATTCATCTTCGGATGATAAGGAGAAGAATTGTGATGCTCGATCTTAAAAATATGACACAGTTCCTTCATCGTCTTGTTGTTCAAATTCGAGCCATTATCAGTAATGATTCTCTCCGGGACCCCATAACGACAGATGATGTCCTTCTTTATAAATCGGGCTACCACTTGATTGGTGACATTAGCGTACGAGGCTGCCTCCACCCACTTCGTGAAATAGTCAATGGCAACTAAAATGAAACGATGCCCATTGGAAGCAGTGGGCTCAATCTTTCCAATCATATCAATGCCCCACATTGCAAAAGGCCAAGGAGACGACAACACATTTAGAGGCGTAGGCGGTACATGCATCTTATCTGCATAAATCTGGCATTTATGGCACTTCCGAGCGTACTTGAAGCAATCAGACTCCATAGTCATCCAATAATATCCTGCTCTCAACAACTTTCTAGCCATGGTGTGTCCACTGGAATGAGTACCGAAAGAACCCTCTTGAACTTCCTCCATCAACAAGCCTGCCTCATGTTCATCAACACAACGTAGCAAGACCATATTGAAGTTCCTCTTATATAACACATCATCAGAAAGAAGTTTCCTGCCAACCTCCTCAGAGTCTTCTTATCTTTGGTGGAGGCACCCTCTGGATACTCCTGTCTCTTCAGAAAGACCTTAATATCATGATACCATGGTTTGCCATCAGACACATCTTCAATTGCAAACACAAAAGCTGGTATGTCCAGACGCATGATTCTAATCGACGAAGTTTCATTCCAACAGTTCACCTTATACATGGATGCCAATGTCGCCAACGCATCAGCCATCTGATTCTCAGCTCGGGGCACATGATGAAAATCCACCCTATCAAAGAAAGGTAACAACCTTCTGGCATAGTTGTTATAAGGTACCAAATTCTCCTGACGAGTCTCCCATTCTCCTGTAATATGATTAACTACCAACGCGGAATCACCATAGACATCGAGGTTCTTAATTATCAAATCAATTGCTTCTTCTAACCCCATGATGTATGCTTCATGCTCCGCCTCGTTGTTGGTACACACGAATGTTAACCGGGCAGTGAAAGGTATATGAGAATCCTTCGGGGTCGTAATGATTGCCCCAATTCCATTACCATATGAGTTGACAGCCCCATCAAAGATCATCTTCCACTGGGACCCAATCTCTGGTCCTTCGTCAGGCAGAGGTTCTTCACAATCTTTCATTTTCAGAAACATAACATGCTCGTCCGGAAACTCAAACTTCATAGGCTGATAATCCTCGACTGGCTGTTCAGCCAGATATTCTGACAGAACACTTCCCTTAATGGCCTTCTGAGAAACATACTGAATATCATACTCTGTCAAAACCATCTGCCAACGGGCTATCCTTCCAGAAAGCGCTTGCTTCTCAAACACGTACTTAATTGGATCCATCTTCGAAATCAACAAGGTTGTGTGATTTAACATATACTGCCTTAAGCGCTTGGCTGCCCAAGCGAGTGCGCAACATGTCTTTTCCAGCATAGAGTATCTCGATTCACAATCAGTGAACTTCTTACTCAGGTAGTAAATGGCGTGCTCTTTCTTACCCGTCTCGTCGTGTTGACCGAGCACACAACCCATCGAATTCTCAAGAACCGTAAGGTACATAATCAACGGTCTCCCAGACACCGGTGGCATAAGGACTGGGGTTCTTGCAAATACGTCTTTATCCTTTCAAACACCTCTCGACAATTTTCATTCCACCTGACCTTTTGATCCTTTCTTAACAACTTGAAAATTGGCTCGCACGTGGCTGTCAGATGAGAGATAAACCTGGCAATGTAATTCAACCTCCCCAAGAAACCTCGAACCTCTTTCTCTGTTCTTGGCTCAGGCATCTCCTGTATGGCTCTTATCTTTACAGGATCAACCTCTATACCCCTTTCACTAACAATGAAACTCAGCAATTTACCAGACCTCACGCCGAAAGTGCACTTGTTCGGATTCAATCTTAACCTGAACTTCCTCAACCTTTCAAACAGCTTCTGCAGGTTTACCAAGTGTTCTTCCTCTGTCTGTGACTTCGCAATCATGTCATCAACATAGACTTCAATCTCCTTGTGAATCATATCATGAAAGAGAGTCACCATCGCCCGCTGATAGGTTGCCCCCGTATTCTTCAATCCAAAGGGCATTACCTTGTAGCAAAATGTTCCCCACGGTGTTACGAATGTAGTTTTCTCCATGTCCTCTGGGGCCATTTTGATTTGGTTATACCCAGAGAAGCCATCCATGAAGGAAAACACAGAATATTGAGCAGTATTGTCCACTAACACGTCAATATGGGGGAGCGGGAAATCATCCTTCGGGCTCGCCCTATTCAAATCTCGGTAATCCACACACATCCTGACCTTCCCATCCTTTTTAGGTACCGGTACGATATTAGCAACCCACGGAGGATAATTTGTCACAGCAAGAAATCCGGCGTCCAACTGTTTCTGAACCTCTTCCTTGATTTTGACAGCCATATCCGATTTCGTCCTTCTCAATTTCTGCTTGACTGGAGTACAACCCTCTTTAAGCGGCAGTCTGTGTGAGACAATGTCAGTGTCAAGCCCAGGCATGTCTTGGTAAGACCAGGCGAAGATATCCACATACTGTCGAAGTAACTCAATCAATCTTCCCTTAATGGTGTCTTCCAAGGCAACCCCAACCTTTACTTCTCGTTTAACGTCCTCGGTTCCCAGATTAACAGTCTCAACTTCCTCCTGATGAGGTAGAATAACCCTTTCCTCTTGTTTCAGTAACCTGGCTAATTCTTCGGGTAAGTCACAGTCTTCGTCAGTCTCTTCTTCGGCCTGATAGATGGGATTGTCGAAGTCATATCGAGCCATAGCTAAGTCATGGGTGGAATCCGAACAAAGGAACCTGCATGATGGATGTTTTATGTTCATTATGAGTGCAACAAACAAGAAAACACATTGCCATTTTGATGTGGGTTAATGCAAAAAGTAAAAATAGAAAGATAGGGATCAAAATATTTGAATGAAAAAACGTCCTTTATTGATGATAAAAAATAGCAAATAAAACATCCAAACCCTACAAATAAATATCACTACGTCTTGGGCAGAACGTAGGACTCAACATAACAGAAAACAAAAGTAAATTACTCCGAGCGCGTCACTTGGATAACTTTCTCGAAGGACCAGTTGCCTAAACTCTGACCAGGAATGCAGGGATGGATCCACTCGTCCATGTCACAATCACTATCTCCTTCATCCTCAATAGCATTGACTCTGTCGAAGAAAACACCGGCACTGGTGAAGCGGACTGGACCATAGAACTTGGGAGGCTCTTCAGAACTCCTAGGTGGCTTGTAACCTAGTTCATGAGTATCTTGCTTTCTTTGAACATCAATAACACTGCCCCACTTCTGAGAACCACCAGCTTCAACTATAGCGCGCGCCTCTTTGAAAGAGGACATTGGAACTTCTGGTTGTCTGACAACTTCAGGTTGGGCAACCACCTCAGGTTGACTGGCTGCCTTTGGGGGCTCCTCGGGAATCTTCACAGCTTCAAAGGCCTGGCACAAAGTTTCCTGTTTCTCACCATCTACCTCTACATACTTGAAGGTCGATAGGTGACTCACCATGATATCTTTTTCCCCACAAACAGTCACGACATGGCCATCCACCATATACTTCAACTTCTGGTGCAGCATAGAAGTTACTGCCCCAGCACCATGGATCCAAGGGCGACCCAACAAACAACTATAGGCAGGCTGAATATCCATTATGTAAAAGGTGGTGTTGAAAACCTCAGGACCCACCTTGATCGGCAGAACTAACTCTCCAAACACTGACCTCTTGGAGCCATCAAAAGCACGTACCACTAAGTCACTTGGTGTACAAATCAACCCACGAGTATCCAACTTCATCAAAGCCTTCTTTGGTAACACATTCAAAGACGACCCAGTATCAACTAACACATGCGACATCAAAGAACCACGACATTCCACTGAAATATGCAGAACGTTGTTGTGATTCCTCCCAGCCAGAGTCAGATCTAAATCGGTGAAACCCAAACCATTACCAGCATTCACATGAGCCACAACCCCTTCTAACTGATTGACGGATATTTCCTGTGGTACATAAGCCATATTCAGAACCTTCAGCAATGCATTTCGGTGTGCCTCAGAGCACAACAGTAAGGATATAATGGAAATCTTCGATGGAGTTTGGTGAAGTTGGTCGACAATCTTGTAATCACTTTTTCTGATCAACCACATAAACTCTTCTACATCTTCTGAGAAAGTATCCCCACCTTGCTTTGTCACAGAATTATTTTCTTCCTGCCTCTGTACGGACTCATCCATCATCTGTTTACCCTTGTCTTGTCTTGAACTGCCGGCTTGATTCTCGGACGGAATAAAGACTCTACCACTCCTAGTGATAGCCCCTGCTTCAACAAGATTTTCAACCCCTGTATTCATAGCTGATGTCTCTTCCAATTCCAGCTTCTTACCATTAACAAACACCTCGGCCCCATAGTTCCATGGGATGGCCTTGGTACTCTCATACGGGACTGGTCCAGGAACAGTGATAGTGACCGGCGCTGGTCTCGCTGGCGCTGATATAGTTACTGTCTTGAACGGAATCGTTATCATGGCAACATTAATCTCTCTGTCAGTAACATTACTCTGCCTACAACCCCTGTCAAACTGTAATACCCCTTCGCTGATCATTTTCTGAATACCTGCTTTCAAAAAGTCACAACCGCCTGGCTGCGACACACATTCTACACAACCTTCGTCACAACCGGGGAATACCCCTCCCTTCAACAGCCTTTCCTTCACCACACCCAAAGGAGTTTAGACTTCGTTCACATCTGAAATCAAATCAAGTCTTCATAGTCTTTAATAATAGCATTGACCCTCGGCTCACCGTGATTCTGCATCGGGTTCTGATTCACATTTGGAACATCATTGGAGAAATTGATGGCCTTGGAATCCAGCAAATCTTGAACCTGATGCTTAAAAGCTTTACAGTTCTCAATATAATGTCCGGGTGCCCCAGAATGAAACTCACAGTGGGCGTTAGCGTCATAGTCGGGAGGTGGATTACCAGTAGGCAGAGCCAATGTTCTCTTCTGAATTAACTGTAGCTTTAGCAAGTACTGAAATAACTGAGCGTAGGGAAGAGGTGGAGTGTCAAAATGCCTATCCCGCCTAGTCAGAGGCTGCGACCGGCGAGGAGCCTGATTTTGTTGTTGAGACACTGCTGGTTGCTGAGGTGCTGCTGGGATGGTTATAGAAGCCACCTGCTGATTGTAGTTCTGACGAGGTCCATCTCTACCACGATCTGATGACACAGAGTTTGTATCTCCCTCTTTCTTCTTATAACCACTAGCATAAGGCTTCTTACTTCCTCCAGATGAGGACCCATCACCGCCTGATATCTTACCCGCCTTAATTCCGCTTTCCACCATCTCTCCTACTAAGATCAAGTCAGCAAACTTTCCAGTCATACATGGTACCAGCTTTTCATAGTAATGACCCTGCAAGGTGGCCATAAACATAGTTATCATTTCCCGTTCCAACATGGGAGGCTGAACCCTTGCTGCCAGTTCACGCCACCTCTGAGCGTACTCCTTGAAACTCTCATTGTTCTTCTGTGATAGATTCTGTAGATGTGTTCTGTTCGGAGCCATGTCAGTGTTATATTGGTAGTGTCTAATGAATGCCCCTGCCAGATCTCTCCAACTACGCACATCCTTCCTCTCTAGTTGCATGTACCACTCCAGGGATGCCCCAGATAGGCTATCCTGGAAGCAATGCACCATCAGCTTCTCATTTTTCGCATGCACATCCATTTTGCTTGCGTATGCCCTCACATGGGTCCTCGGACAAGTTATACCATTATACTTCTCGAAAGTGGGAGTCTGAAACTTGTGCGAAATAACAACGCCTGGAACCAGTCCCAAATCTTCTAGATCCATTCCCACAGAATCCTGATTCACAACACCCCTTAGTTGTTCCTTAATCAACCTGATTCTCTGATCATTGTCAATCTGGGGACCAGCATCCCCACCTGGCAGAGAAAATGCATCATCTTGAACATCATCATACTGACGGCCATGAACTGCGCCAGCACCAGTACCACCTCCCCCAGCATTTTCAGCTCCGCCCGGAGGAATCACAACACCAGAAACAGGAACACCTCCGCCAGTAGGACCATTCTGACCATTATTACCAGTAACACCAGTCTGAAGTCCTCCATGAGGGACACCGTCATCATCAACCCTCGCAATCAGTGGCTGAACGAGAGTCCTCAACTGCTCTTGTCCTTGAGCAACCCCTTGCATTAATTCCATGAATTGGTTCATGCGAGTCCGCATCTCAATGATCTCATTCTGTAGCTGATCCATGAGTCTCTTTTGATTCTGTCTAGTAGGATACTGGTGAATGTGCTGATCTGCAATTCTGAGATGAGAACAAGATAAGAATACCGGAGATAAACACCTGTCATGCAAAATGATTATGCACAATGATTATGAATATGCAAATGCAAATGAACATGTTTGAATATTAGCAGGGCGATCCACCCCTTGATTCCAGTTTAATAACAAGATAGAACGGAACTTCTGCTTATATATTAAGAAAACCAGAGGAAAACCAAATGTCAACAATCATAATCTGAGGTAACAAGTCTGAACATAAGAATCATAGAGGTCCCAACCAACAAGCCTGGTGGTGATCCCAAATACAATAAAAGAGAAAAGAAAACTAAGGCATGTCATCAAAGTCTACTAGTGTCAACCCCCCCCATCCGTTATGCTTTCTGCACCAATCTTGAATTTCCTTGAACAGCTTTCTGGTATCGGGATGCTTCGGCCTCTGAATTAGCTCTTGAATAAGAAGGTCTCTCCTGTGTATGATCCCATCCAAGTATCGGCAATGTAACTCCCAAGCGTCTTCTCCAGTAGCACCATCCATGCTAGGTCCTTCATGTCTAGATCTCTTCACTTCATCTTGGACCTTCAGTTCTTCTATGGAGGCTATGGCTTTATTGAGTCGACCCTCGACTGCTTGTCTCTTGAATACCCCTGACAGTATCTCAGCGTCTTTCTTCTTGAGCTTCAACTTCAACTCATCGATCTGGGCTAGATAACCGTCTTCCTTTCTCTTATTCTCAGCCATGGCAGTCTTTTGGTGATCATTGAACCTGTGAATCTTCAACAAAGCCTTGTCTAATTCCTCCTCCTTGGACTTGAGAACCTGACTGATACCATCCAAAGCTTGTTTCATCCTTTGTCTGGATGCGACCATGTCAGCTAGCTCTTTTTCTGCTTTAGGAAGGAGCTCTGTCTTCAACTTGGCGGTATGAACAGCTTCACCCCGCTCATGTTTCCACTGATAAATCTCTCTTTTTAGCTCACTATTTTCTTCCCGCAGCATTTCCTTTTCAGCCCATAATTTGTTATACTTCTCCAACTCAACTGTGGTAGGAGGCTCGATCACCAAAGGATACAAAGGTGGTTCCACCGGGAAGGGAAGAAGCTCCTCTTCTGCTATCTTCTTAATCCACTCTTTATAGGAAGGGAAAGTCCGGTTGTTACATTTTCCGAATGACATTTTTCCCTTTTTGGTTACCTGCTTCCAAGCATTCACAATCTTCCTCATCATCTATTGATCCTCAACACCATTGAAGAATAAGGACTCTCTGATGTCTCTCTCATCAGGTGGACCTCTCAAAGGATAACCAAACTGCCTGATAGCTAGGGAGGGATTATAGTTAATTCTGCCCTTCCTCCCTATCAAGGGTACATTAGGGAATTCTCCGCATTTGCAAATAATCTCCATTCCTAGCAAGTCACGATTAAACCAAATAATGTTGTCAGCAGTCAAGCCCATTACCCTCTTAGACCACTTCAGAGAATCTTTCGTATCAACGAAAGCGCCAGATTCAGGGAGATGACTCAGAAACCATGTAGCTAAGAGCGGTGCACAGTAACTTACAGTTTTCCCACGCCTATTCTCATTCTTATAGTGGACTGAGTGATACACATCACCTAGCAAGGTAGGTATAGGATTCTTCGAAATAAATATTCTGACGGCATGCATATCCACCAGATCAGGAATATTCGGAAACAGGACAATCCCATAGATGCACATAGCTAGGATAGCTTGGAAAGCAGTCCAATTCTTCCCTTTGACATGTATGCAGGCTTTATCAAACAGGAACTTCAATAGGAAACCCTTAACTCCTTGTTTTTCCTCAATATTACTGTTCAGAACGGACTCACTAATATGAAGAGCAACAGCCATTTCTTTTATACCGGGGTGTTCTTCAGAAAAGAAAACTATATCATGCCTGATGGGGATTCCCAAAATAAATGAGAACTCCTCCAACGTTGGGGCCAAGATGTAGTCTGGGAAAGTGAAGCAACGCAGAGACGGATCGTAAAACTGAAGAAGTGTGTGAATGGCATCCTTCTCATACTTGGAAATATTATAAACAAACTTCAAAAGTCTCCCATACCCTCCACTGAACTCTATACGAACTCCGGGACCAGCCATATTAATCAATTTGTGAATCAATGTCAAAGTCGGATATGGGAACGAATAGGTAACAGTCCTCTTTCTCTGGACATCCATGCTGAAGTAACCTCAGAAAACCGGAATCAAGAGTAAGATGCAAGCCCTGAAAAATGTCAAACATGTCAGAATGCAAGAAAATGATATGCTCATGCAAACATGGGGTCAAGGCAACACTGCTGGCTGTGCTGTTAACTGAACGAGAACCACAACCCAGAAAACCAGAAACCACTGAGATAACCAAGAACCCAAATAATCGGACATTGATGAGAAATCTAGAAAAATAGGGTAGGTTGAAGGTTTTGGTTACCTGTAAACCTGCAAACGCCCATCCCCTCTCACATGTGGGTACTAGGATGTTCAGTATCCCGGGCTCTCAGGTCGAGAAATGATGATACGTTCACCATTTCTGGTTTGGCATCATCATCAATTGAGGAGGCCTCAACTGATTCTCCAAAGCGGAAGGTCCTCAGCTTTGGCACTGAGGTCGAGAAACAATAGTACATTCATCCCTCGGGGTACAGTACTATCGTCAATCGAGGAGTGCCTCCACTGATTCTCTTCAAAGCGTAGGGGTCATCCTATGCGAGTTCCAAAGCGGGCCCTCGTGTGCGAATGGGTTTGCCACAGGATGTGGTCTGCCACTGTCACCACTAAAGAGGGGTGTTTCCACTAAGGTCCAAGATGATCGGTCACCAGAGTCGACAGCTCTCTAGATCAACACCCCAACATGCGTAAGACACACACGTTAGAATGCATCCCAAGATAGCCTCGTCTGGTTGTGAATTCGTGAACACACAAACGTACCAAGCGGGCACATAGGTCCCACTACTTTCCACTCTAGTCCTAAGGTATACTCAAGCCTGGGTATTGAGCTTATCTCTCATACCCACCCAACCTGTAAAACAAAGACAGCCAGTACAGCACAGCAGCATGATAGTAATAAAAAATGAAATGCAGAAAATGCGGTAAAAGTACAACAAATAAAGCAAAACAAAAACAAAAACACCCAAAGAGAACAAAGACAAGCAAGCGCTAGGATTGACTCGCTTAGGGATGGACCAGCATAGGTCAACCAGAGTCCCCAGCAGAGTCGCCAGCTGTCGCTCCCAGGATTTTCATCCAGGTACAAACGCGAGAGTGGCGCGGAAAAATAGAGTCGCCAGCCGTGTAAATTTATCCCAAGGGAGGGAAAGGGAACACCGCATAAACCTGAGAGAGGGAAAGGAATGGTCATCGCAACCATAACCTGGGTTCAGGAGTCGGTTACGCGAGGGGAAGGTGCTAGCACCCCACGCGTCCATCGTACTCGATGGGATCCACGCTTGTTGTCTATTCTAAGGGTGAGTTATCCTATCATCTATGGTTGTACTAAAATGGAGAGGGAAAGACAAAGACTGACTCGGTAGGACGTCGACGTCCTAGGCCTACGTACCCCCTTGTGCAATGGGGAAATCAGAGTCAACGTAGTTCGGACCAAGTTCTTTTTGTGTTTTTTATGAGCAACGCTAAGTTCGCGTCCGGCAGTTAGGGTCGATGCATGTTTGCGTCTCAGACGGAAAGTAACGTACCCTTTTGGAAAATAGCCTTTAAGTTTGATGATCCCAAAGGACAAAAAGGTTTGAAGTTTGTTTGTATTTTTTAGGACAGAAGTGGCTTAAGTTAGTTCCTAAGTTGCATTGCACCAAAGTCTAGGGCACAGGGGCGAATACTTAACGCATAGTCCCAAGACAGGACGCTTGCTAAGCACTCTAGAAAGATGAGAGGAAGCCCCTCATTTCTCATTCCCCACGCTTAAGGCTCGTGCGCAATACAATTTGATACTTATTAAGTGTTTTAAAGAAGTTTGAGATGAGAAGAGAGAAGACACAAAAGGTAACTCTAAGGGAACTAAGAGTCCTAATGTTATCATGCATAGGTGACCTACGGTTAGTGAGGTTTGACGACAACCTAAATCCTAAAAGAAAAAAGATAGGAGAGAAAGAAAGAATAAGGGCGACCATGGATACTTATCCATACCCTTAAAGAACTTACCTTAGTCCCTGCATAAAAGGTTAGTACGAAATGGACATAGATAATATCAAGGCAAGTGAAAATCAACAATGGCAAACAAAAGTGATAATAATCCAAACATGAATTCAGAAATCAAAGAAACAACCCCAAAGCAAATGGCACAAGTGCCTTTCAAACAAGGACTTAGGCACGATCAGAAATACCCATATAAGAGATCTCAAGTGAAAGTAATTAAATAATTAGAGAAATAACTCCTAAAATTCCCAAATTAAATATCAAGGTTTCTCAACCAGATACAAACAACACATCAAAAACTCCTGCAAAAATTCAAAGTGTTAGTCATTCAAACAATTGGGCAAAGCTCAAGTGAGGAGTGGGGTTCAATGTGCCAAAGGGAAGGACCAAAATGTAATATGAGATAAATTTAAAAATGAAAGAAAAATATTTTAATGCATTTTAGAATGTTAGTGAATGAATGCAAAAGGAACAGATCAAAAATACTTTATGGATGCAGAGAAATAAAATAAACAATTTCAGGTATGCATGAAATGTGTGATGCAAAAAGAAATTGAATAAATATTTAATTTAGATGATGAAAAATAAAATAAAAAATAAAAATAAAATTTGTAAAAATTTTATAAAATGATAAATAGGATGCATGACATTTTTTAGTAATTTTTTAATGCAATTATGTAATTTTAAAAAAATAAAAATGAAAATGTAATGTATTAATAAAAATAAAAATAGAGAAAATAGTATGGGGGTGTACTGAGTAAAAAATGAAGTGGAAAATGAGATATGGGCTGAAGATGGGGGTGCGAATAGCAGCCCAACCCATCAGCAAAAAAAATAAAATAAAAAGGAACAATGGGCCTCAGTCAACGTGTTGACTAAACATGAGCCTTGGGATTGATCAGACGTCCTGCAATTGGTCAACAAATCAATTAAGTATTCATGATCAGCGGTTATGATGAAAGGATACACTATAGTATGATACACACACGCACGTACGATTGTTCAGTGTACCATGGACCCCCCATGTGCCAGGCACATGATAATTTTAATTTGCTGGCAGCTTGTTGTTCGTTTGATGCATCCAACGCATATAATGAAGTCAACAGAAATAAAAGTAATGAAAAAGAAAAATTGTGACTGGGTGCACACGGTAGTTAGCATGGTAAGGCACACATACAATTAAATAGAATAAAAATAAAAATTAGAACATGTGGCGCCCTGAGAACCGTGCGATCAAGGGAATGGATGGACGAGATTGCGTCTTCAACCTTTCTTCGCCGGAACCCTCACAGCAGTCGGAGCTAGGGTTCCGGCCGCCATCCTCCGCCACCTGCAATAAAAAACCTGCCCAGAAATCCACGACCCTTATACCGTTCGAACCAGAATTCCACGAGGATTCCAAATCTCTCTTCCAAAATCACAAATAATTAACATATAATAAAAAACGAAGGGATTAATGTTAGGGCATAAAACTTTAAATCATCATTACAAGCAAACCACACGTCCAAATTTAAAAGTAAATATATCAGGATGATCAGTGACAATCACACAATAATATAGACATAAAAAAAGGGAGTTTTAGGAGCACTAAAAAATCCACCAACCTGAGATGGTGCAACTCCAATCCTTGCTTTTGGCTGCGAATGGTGGTTGATTTGCACTCTAGAGATCACCGGGAGAAGGTTTGTGGAAGAACTTCGAAGAAACTCCTTGTAGATTGAGAGATCCAATGAATTCAAGAATTAGGGTACAAGTTGTTGTTCTCCTCCAAATGCACGTGAATGAACCCTAACCAGTGCATGGATAGGTTTAAATAGGCTAGGGTTTTCCTCTGATAATGAATTGGGCTTGGGCAATTCCTTGTTTAATGATTTTTTGAATTATTTTGGAAAATCACATAATGTTGGATACACCTCTTCCATGCATGTATACTTAAGAAATCCATGATGGATGACCCATATGTGAATTGCTAATTACACCACAATTGAACTTGGGCCTTGAAAACAATTGATTTATGGGTTTTTTGATGACTTGCCTTTTTGAATAATGGAAAATAAGTGAATAATAACCCATGAAACCACTTGATTAAAAAGCCAAAAATGCTCCTTAGGGATTGTTCTTGGATGTTGGAACATGTCTTGAAGCAATGGAATTAATCATAGGTCCATATGTCCCAAAATCTAAAAGTTGTGGAAATGAAACCCTAAAAACCACTTTGCCTTCTTTTGACCATAAGTTGAGCTTCACAAATGATATGGAGACCCACTAGTACTTGTTGGAAAGAGGAGAAAAATATATTCAACTTTCATGTTGGAGAAAAATTCATTTGAAGCTTTCTTGATGGTGAAAAGTCAAGTTGGATGAAGTGCAGGAACTTGCCCAAAAAGGAAACTTTCAAATTATAGGTCATTTCCATTTTTAGTAACTTTTGCACCAACTCCTGATTTTTGATAAATGGTATGAAACTTGACTTTTGATGACCATATGAGGATGTGAGACCTTGAAAACCTTGGAGAGAACCTCAAAATTCCACAGTTGACTTTTCCTCTTACTGTTGACTTTTACCCCATTCACCTGATTCTCAATCTTCTGATCAATTAGATCTCTCCTGAACCAAATTGATGGACAACCTCCCATCCCTAGATACTTGGGGACCCAAGGAATACCATAGAATCAAGTCTTTCCTAAAAAATCAGAAATAAACTGACTTTATAGCAAACCCTAGTTTTGGTACCCTCAGTCTAGGAGGAAATAGCACAGTCTCCAAATTCAAATTCCTCTGAATATGATGTGTATCCTTTCCAACAAAGATAAGATATGCCATTTGGTGATAATAAAAACCCAAGGAGCTTGCCCAAATGAAACAATAAACCCAAGAATTTCAAAACCCTAATTCATGCACTGGTTAGGAGAGAGTGATCCCTTGAGATCCCTTGCCACATGTGAACTCTTGATGATGTGATAGACCAGATAGGACCTTCTTGAACTGCCTCAAGCGCCTTGACCCCATGCTAATGATATGCATACATGATAATGCAAAAAATGAAATGAAACATAAGCCAGTTAGTACTAAAGTAAGGAGGGCAAATTTTGGGGTGCTACAAACGCCGGGAATGGTTTGGGTTTTACTGATTTAGATTTGACTCCCGCGGGGAGAAATCACAATAACGTTTTGCACATCTCCATGGAGTGCAGGGGTTCATTGTTGTCACATGTGTTAGTGGATACTGGTTCATCATTAAATGTTCTTCCGAAAAAGGCACTCATGAAGCTCGATACACAGGCGTTAATTTGTACGCCTAGTAATTTGGTGGTGCGTGCTTTTGATGGTTCCAAGAGATCCGTGTTCGGAGAGGTTGTTATGCCCATCAAGGTGGGGCCAGAAGTTTTCAACACCACTTTCTATAATATGGATATTCGGCCAGCGTATAGTTGTTTGTTAGGTAGCCCCTGAATTCATCATGCTGGGGCAGTGACATCAACATTGCATCTGAAGTTGAAGTATATGGTTGAAGGTAAAGTTTTCACAGTGTGTGGTGAAGAGGACATAATGGTTAGCCATTTGTCGACCTTCAAATATGTAGAAGTGGATGGAGAAATTCACGAAACTTTATGTCAGGCTTTTGAAGCTGTTCAGATTCCGAAGGAGCCTCCTGTGGAGGTTAAAGAGCCTGAGGTTTCAATGTCTTCATTCAAGGATATGCGCGCAGTGGTAGAGTTTGGTAGTTCGCAGAGGTGGGGCCAGGTTCTGGAAATCCCGATGAAGCAGAATAAACATGGTTTGGGGTACAAGCCATCCAAGCCGTCTCAAGAGCCTCCAAAGTACAGTGGTCCGGTTCAGTTTACCAGTGCTGGAGTATTTTTCAACAGAATTAATGCTATTGGGGGTGATGAAGGTGAAAGTGATTGCGATATGGATGAGTGGATTCGTCTGTGTGTTCCTGGTCAGGAGTTGCGCAACTGGCCTACCGAGGAAGTCATCCAAGTCAACGGCGAAGAGTAATTGTTATTGTTTTCTGCATATGTTAAGTCCTACATTCTACCCAAGACGTAGTGATTTCTTTCTGTAGGGCCACAATGCTTTGCTTTTAATCTCATCACTGAATAAAGGACGTTTTTGCATTCAAATGTTTTGCTCCCTGTTTTTCCTTTTTTGCTTTTGCATTTAATAAAAGAAAAATGGCAATATGTTTTTGTTTGTTCATGGTTGCATTCATAATAAACATAAAACATCACTCACACAGGTTTATCAGTTTAGATTCTACTGATAATAATTCAGCTATGGCTCGGTATAACTTCGATAATCTCATTTATCAGGACGAAGAAGAGACTGACGAAGACTATGATTTGCCTGAGGAATTAGCCAGATTGCTAAAATAGGAGGAACACATTATTTTACCTCATCAGAAGGATATTGAGACTGTTAATCTGGGTATCGAGGACGTGAAAAAGGAAGTTAGAATTGGGGCTGCCTTGGAAGACAGTGTTAAGGGAAGATTTATTGAAATGTTTCGAGAGTATGTGGACATCTTCGCCTGGTCTTACCAAGACATGCCTGGGCTTGACACAAATATTGTTGTACACCGGTTGCCGTTTAAAGAGGGTTGTCCTCCGGTCAAGCAAAAGTTGAGAAGAACAAGACCAGACATGACTCTTAAAATCAAAGAAGAGGTTCAGAAGCAGTTAGATGTTGGTTTTCTCGCTGTAACGAATTATCCTCCGTGGGTTGCTAATATTGTTCATATGCTTAAGAAGGATGGAAAGGTCGGGATGTGTGTTGTCTATCGCGACTTGAACAAAGAAAGCCCAAAAGATGACTTCCCGCTCCCCCACATTGATGTGTTAGTCGACAACAATGCTCAATATTCTGTATTTTCCTTCATGGATGGCTTCTCTGGGTATAACCAAATCAAAATGGCCCTAGAGGACATGGAGAAGACGATGTTCATAACACCATGGGGAAATTTTTGCTACAAGGTAATGCCCTTTGGATTGAAAATGCTGGGGCAACCTATCAGCGGGAAATGGTGACTCTCTTTCATGATATGATTCACAAAGAGATTGAGGTCTATGTTGATGACATGATTGTAAAGTCCCAAACGGAGGAAGAGCATTTAGCGAATCTTCAGATGTTGTTTGATAGGATGTTGATTTGTGGATTATTCTTGAGGTGTTTTACCTCACATGATGTTATGGATTTGATTCTTCGACACGCGACTTTTGGTTTCCGTAAAGAATGTGCATGATTCTTTCGTTTTGAATTCTTGATGTGATGATCATGTTGTATAATCCTTTGTGCCACTGTGTTTGCTTGTCCTTGATGTTTTCATTGGTGAGTGTATGATTCAAGTTCATGTTTGCTTTTGATTCCATGATTGCGTGTTCGTTTCGAGTGATTAATTGTCATTTTAGTGAATTATCAATGATGCTTGTGATGAATGCTTGAGTATGCAATGTCCTTGAATTTGTTCATGCCTAATTATTTGGTGCTTAATTGTATGTCCATGTGTAGCAATTGCTCTTGCTTGATGATTGTTCATGTTTGTAATTCATGCATTGTCGTTTAAATGTGAAGACATATTTATGTTTGATTCTTTTGATGCATGATTGTGCTTGGACATAGGACATTTTTATGGTGAATTGGTTAATCTTTGATGCATGCTCAAATTGATATTGTGTTGTCACATGATCATCCGTACTTGATGCCTTTTCATGAGCATTTATTTTGATGCATTGTATGCTACCTGAGCTTTTACATCTGCTGTTTTGGAGTTTCACATGTTGTTTATTGTGCATCCATTATGTCTGCTGCCTTTTACACCTGTATCTGCCTGAAAGTATATGCTGTTGAAAGCTGTCTTGCTTGTATGCTGGGTTTTACTGCTGTATTGGTGCAGTAGCGCTGTTGTAGCCGCTGTTTTTAGCTCTTTGTCTTGGTTTTGGTTTGCTTTTGCATGTTCCCTTAGGATTCCCTAGTCCAACTTAATTATCGATTAAGCTTGGAGTAGGATAGACATTAAGAGCTAATCCATGCATGATAACAATCAGGATAGACCCTTTTAAACCTTAAACTTAGGTCTATCTATTTGCATGCTAACATTAGGTAGAGTTCCCTTCTATCTCAACTTTAGGACCATTGTGCATGACAACATTAGGATCTAGTTTCCCCTAGTTGTTTTCTTTTCAACCTTGAGTCCTTTCTCTTGTCATCTCAAAAATAAGTTCAAAACACTTAATAAGTACAACGAGTATTGTGCGCCACGAGCCTTAAGTACATGGGAAGTGATAAGCGGGAGTCCATCATTACCTTGTCTAGGGTGTTTTGTATACGTCCCGTCTTGGGTCGATCTTGCAACTAATTCGATCCTATGTCATAGACTTTAGTGCAATACAAGTTTCAAACTAACTTAACTCACTTTTGTCTAAAAAACACAAACCAAATGCAAACATTTTTATCCTTCAGGATGGGTCTCAAGTCATTTTCAAAAAAGAGTACGTTATTTCCGTTCTACCGTAAACAGGCATCGACCCTAACTGCTAGAACGCGAACTTAACGTCACTCATAAAAAACACTTAACCAATCTGTGGTCGTAACCACGAACTACGAATGCTCTGATTTCCTCTCTCTTGTCCGATTGAGGATAAGTAGGCACAAGACGGCGATGTCTTGGCGAGAAACCTTCCCCCTTCACCCGTAGTCTTCCGAACTACGTTGACTCTGACTTTCCCATTGTACGAGGGAATACATAGGCCTAGGATGGTGAAGTCCTATCGAGTCTCTTTTTTTTCTTCCCTTTCCGTTTTCGTTTAGGAGTAGGCTTTAGATGACACACCCTTTGATTAGACAACAAGCGTGGATCTCGTTGAGTACAACGGATGCGAGGGGGTGCTAATACCTTCCTCTCGCGTAACCGGCTCCTGAACCGGACTATGGTTGCGATGACCTTGTCTTCTCCCTTTTGAGGTTTTCTTCGATCGTTTCCTTTCCCCCGTCGGGATAAATAACGTTCGGTGGCGACTCTTCTGTTTTTTCCGCCGGTTGTTTTTCGCAGTTGCAACAATCATGATCCAAATCAGATATTTTCATGATCCTTGACATGGGGGGTCCATGTTTTATCGAAAATCTCAAAAGTCAAACTTTGACTTTGAGGAATAGTTGACTTTTCATCTGATGAACTTGCATTCTTCCATTGCCCATGAATCAAACTTCTTGGGTCAATCCAACCATATGAATGGACTAATATGATGCATTTGAGGTCCTTGAGACATGTTTTGAGGTATTGGATCATGCTTTGCTTCAAAAGTCAAACCCGGGATGAATTAGGTCAAAACCCTAATATGGGTGTACCAGATGACTTGGGACTTGTTGGTCTTGATTCAATGCAATCTTGCACTTGAATGAATTAGGCTTGAGATATTGAGGATCCCACCATCCTTTGACTGGTCAACTTCTTTGAGCTTCTTGAGAGCAAAACCCTACCTATGATCAAAACACAACCAAAACACATGTTCTTGAATTTAAATAGGGGTTAGTGAATGCATACAAAAACACACATGAGATGATTGATGTTATGCAAAATGATACAAATGAGGAGGAATCTTAAGGGAAAAAATTAGGGTATGACAGATGCCCCTATTTAAGTTTCTTCTTTCCAGAGATTGGAGAGACTTAAATACAGAAAAATGCACAAATTTTTGCCCTAAGATAATGCAAAGATGCTTATGATATGATATGGATGCAGGACTCTGAGTTCCGTGGGGGATGATACCACAGGAGACAGACCAACAAGATAGAATTTCACTGGGGAAAAGGGTAAACAATTTTGCCGGAGAAAGTAACGATCTTAAAGAGACATTCACTGGGGATACAAGATATTGTGGAAATTTGTCAAGGTGACAAAGAATATCCAGCAATTCTTGGAAAGAGAAGTACAAAACTTGGGATAGAGATAAAGATATATGAGAAGGCATCAGATGTAAAGAAACCAGACATCCAAGAATAACATCGAATGAAAGGTATAATCACAATATCTGAGAATGGCATCAAATGAATGTGGGCAAAGTAGAAATCCAAGAATGGTATTGGATGTAGAGGAATCACAATATCCAAGAATGCATTGGATGTAACAATATGAATATCCGAGAAAGCATCGGATGTAAAGGAAACACAAGATCTAATAATTGCTTTAGATGAAAGTGAACAAGGGTGAAATCCAAGAATGGCATTGGATGTAAAGAAATCAGACATCCAATAATGGCTTTGAATGAAAGGTAAAACAAAATCTGAGAACAACATCAGATGTAAAGAAACCAGACATCCAAGAATAGCATCGAATGAAAGGTATAATCACAATATCTGATAATGGCATCAGATGAGTGTGAGCAAGGTAGGGATCCAAGAATGACATTGAATGTAAAGAAACACAATATCTAATAATGGATTTAGATGAAAGCGGACAAAATAAAATCTGAGAATGGCATCAGATGTAAAGAAAATCACAATATCCAAGAATGTATTGGATGTAAGTAAACAAAGATACCCAAGACAGAATTGGATGTAAAAGAGAAGTAGACAAACATATCCAAGAATAGCATTGGATGATGCTATGAAACAAAGGTTTCCAGGAATAGCACTGGATGCAACAAGAGAGAAAGACAGACACAACCACGAATAGCATTGGATGGTTCCAAGTTGGACTTTGGGTATATGCCAAGTTAGGTTGGACTTTGGTTTTGCCAAGTTAAGTTGGACTTTGGTTTTGCCAAGTTAGGTTGGATTTTGGGCACAAGATAATATGTTGATTGTAACATGATCTGTGAATATGGAAATGAGGATAAAACACTCTTGCTATGCATGGTATATGAATTTGTTGTGCTGTATGTAATGCAAATGCTGACAATAAGGCTTGACTCTTTAGGGGAGTGAACAAGATTGGAAGACTGATTCCTCAGCACGGAGATCACTGTCATTGCTTTGGGGGACTGAAGATACTGTTGTTGAACATATCTTTGCCACACTTGTAAATTGTATTAAGTTGATAATCCTTTTAGGAAGGATGGATAAATACTTGGGGATTCTTCAATTAAATTTCTCCAGACTAGTTGATTGTTGTAGATGAACTGATCATTGTTTCAGCTTGACTGATTCTGAAAATGAATGTTTTACTATGTGCTTGGAAGGCTTGTCCCAGTAATGAGTCTTAAAAAATCTTCTGAATAAACCAATTCTAAGAAGGACCTGCACTAAACAACAAACCTTGAACTGATTCTCAACAAGATATGGAATAAAATTGCCTCCGATAGGATCACTGACCAAGTTTCTAAACTGTTTTGAAAATTCCTATAGAGAAAAGCTAGTTTGCAACCAAAAGTGTTTATTCAAACATGGTAATGTTAATGCAAAGTTCATGCAACCTTTTGAAAACAAAATCATTGTTAGAAAATGCAAAGCAATATGAATCACTGGTCAAAATACGGTGGTTTATAACATTCAGAATGAAAAGTAAAGCAAAGGTATGATACCAAAAAAAAGGATTTGCAAAAATATTTTTGGAGTCAGTTTACGCAACCTTGTTGTAGTATACTTTCAAAATAACCTTGCTTCAGTTAAGTCTTTTGAAGGTTGTAACGTGGCCTGGTTCACGGTTTATGAAACAAAGGATAAAGGCTTGATGAGTCCAAGCCCTTGAGGTTGGCATCAATTTTGGTAAAACTAACTTAGCAGAAAGATGTTGGACAAGATGTCTTGACATGATGAACTAACTGCAGGTTAAGGTGTTAGACAAGATGTCCTATCATGTTGATTTGACATCTTTGTCTGCTACAGGTTTAGAATAATTGTATTTGTTTTCCAAGTGTGATTGGAATCTGATTTGATCCTAGGTGGCATCTGAGATTGAGGAATCAGAGATTCTGATTCTAAAAGGAATATGCGGTTTCCTTGTAAGGAGACATTTTTGGAAACTTAGGATTGAAGAAAAGAATAGGTCGCAGATTCTGTGGAGCTGAATTGTTGCGTTTTTGAAGCCCAAATCCAGTTCTGTTTTGCAATATAAATATGATGGATTTGACCTAGAATAGGTGTAGAAGTTTACAGCTGTTATAGAGTACTAGGGTTTGTACTTTTGTGAGCCTCTATTGTATTGCGTGAATACCTGAGTAGGATAGTTTATTGAGTTGTAATTTTCAGTCACTGCTGTGATTGAAAGGAAATTGAGAATGGTCTCATACCTAAGAGTGTCTTAGGTAGAAATCTAGGAAGGGTAGTTTCTAGGTGCTAAGTTGTAAATGTTGGAGTTTAGCTTAGAACCAATTCTACTTAGTTGATTTCATTCCTAGTTTGGTATCCCCCAGACGTAGGTGTTGTTGATCACCGAACTGGGTTAACAATTTTTATGTGTCGTTTTCTTTCTGCTGTTTATTCTGTCCTTCAATATCCTCGTGTGTGAAGTAGAGCTCAAGTGTCAAGACATCATGTCTAACATCTTAGAGATCTTCTTAACCAGAATTTCAATTGGTATCAGAGCAGGCATCCTGCTCTGTATCTGGGTGAGATTCAGGGACGATACTTTCTGGTTCGATGGATAAAGAAGGAGGAATTCTAAATAGACCACCCATACTTGATGGTTCCAATTATGAATATTGGAAAGTGCGCATGGTGGCGTTTATCAAGTCCGTGGATGGTAAAGCTTGGAAGTCTGTGGTTAAAGGGTGGGATCCACCAAAGATCAAAGACAATGATGGGAAGCTCATTGATGAGCTGAAACCTTAGGAAGACTGGGATGATGAAGATGATAAGCTTGCTCAAGGAAATTCCAAAGCCTTGAATTCCTTGTTCAATGGGGTGGACAAGAACATATTCAGACTCATCAAGAGCTGTACAGTTGCAAATGATGCTTGGGAAATCTTGAAGACTACTCATGAAGGTACCTCTCGAGTCAAATCTTCAAGACTTCAGCTTCTCACCACTAAGTATGAGAACTTGAGGATGAGAGAAGATGAAAGTATACATGACTTTCACATGAACATCGTTGATATTGCCAACACATCTAGTGACCTTGGGGAGAAAATTCCTGAAGCCAAGTTGGTTCAGAAGATTCTAAGGTTTCTTCCCAAGAGGTTTGATATGAAAGTGACAACCATTGAGGAAGCTTAGGACATAAATACTATGAAAGTTGACGAGCTCATGGGATCACTCCAAACTTTTGAGATGGCAATCAGCGAAAAGGATGAAAAGAAGAAAAATCTTGCTTTGGTAACCAACCAAGAAGAGGGTGACTCCAATAAGGATCTTTCTAAAGTTGTAGGGTTTCTTGAAAAAACAGTATCATCAACTGGTGAAGAAACTAGATGAGAAGTCTAAGACTAATGTCAAGGCTGAGACTTCTGACATCTATAGATCAAGAAACTTTGGAAGAAGACCTAGCTATGATAAGAAACCCAGTCGTGGAAAGGGAATTCAATACTTTGAGTGTGGAGATTTTGGACACACAAGAGGTGAATGTCCCACCTTTCACAAGAAGGAGAAAAATGGTCTATCCACCTCGTGATCTGAGGATGACTCCTCGAGTGATGGAGAGTCTGCAAAAAGGGTGTCTGTAATGACTGGAGTTTATGATTCTGACAAGGAGTCATATATTGGGCATCTCAACCCTGGTGATCTTGCTGAACTGTGTCAATTGGGACATGATCAGCAGAATCTTATTTCCCAACTCTGTGATGAAAGATTAAATCATTTGGAAATGATCTCTGATCTGAAGGATGAAGAGGTGTTGTTAAATCCCAAACTTAACAACATGACCAAGTACACAAGGATGATGAACAATAGCTCAAATATGCTAGATGAAATCCTTATGTCAGGAAAAAATACTGGAAGTGGAAGAGGTCTCGGCTACAATGATCAGGTTGAGATCAAAGGACAGAGGACTGGAGGGAACTCAGCATATGTGATGTCAAGAAAAATGTCTCAACATCCTCAAAGGCCTCAGAACATCTCTCCAAGAAAACAAAAACAGGACAAGCAGTGCTATTACTGTGGGAAGTTCAGTCACATAAAGGTTCACTGCTATAAGTTAAATGGTTATCCTAAATCATCAACACGATCCAGAAGAAGAAAGAAGGTTCCTAGAGGGAAGAAGAAGTGGATCCCTAAGGATCAAATAGTAGCCTTCATAGCTCATACCTCCTTGAGAGCCTCTGCCAAAGAAGACTGATATTTTGACAGTGGCTGCTCCAGATACATGACAGGTGTCAAGAAGTTCTTAACTGACATCAAACCTCATTCCACTGGTCATGTCACCTTTGGAGATGGTTCTAAAGGAGAGATAAAAGGTGTTGGTAAGTTAAAGTATGATGGACAACCCAACCTTGATAAGGTCTTGTATGTCAAAGGTTTGACCGTAAATCTAATAAGTATTAGTCAATTGTGTGACCAAGGCCTTAAGGTTAACATCTCTGAATCTGAGTGCCTGGTAACAAACGACAAAGATGAACTTATCATGAAAGGTACCAGATCTAAGGATAACTGTTACTTATAGGCTCCTCATGAAACTAAGTGTCGTTCCACCTGCCTGGTGTCAAGGGAAGATGGAGTGAAGATATGGCATCAGAAACTTGGTCATCTGCACTTGAAAAGAATGAAAGAAGTCATATCTAAGGAGGCTGTCAGAGGGATTCCTAATCTGAAGATAGATGAAGGCAAGATATGTGGGGAATGCCAAATTAGCAAAAAAACCAGAATGTCACATAAAAGGCTTCAACATTAGACCACCTCAAAAAACTTAGAGCTCCTCCATATGGACTTAATGGGACCTATGCAGGTTGAAAGCCTGGGTGGGAAAAGGTATGCATATGTTGTTGTAGATGATTTCTCTAGGTACACTTGGGTGCATCTTATCAAAGAGAAGTCAGAAGTATTTGAAGTTTTCAAAGGATTGTGTTAGAAACTTCAAAGAGAAAAGGATTGTGGGATTGTTAGAATCAGAAGCGATCATAGGAAGGAGTTTGAGAACAATAAGTTTAATGAGTTCTGCTCCTCAGAAGGAATCAATCATGAGTTCTCTTCACCCATCACTCCTCAACAGAATGGTGTGGTTGAGAGAAAGAATAGAACTATTCAAGAATGTGCAAGGGTCATGCTTCATGCAAAAAACTTCCTTATCACTTTTGGGCTGAAGCAATGAACACAGTTTGCTACATCTTAAACCGGGTAACTATCAGGTCTGGAACATCTGCCACACTGTATGAATTATGGAAAGTTAGAAAACCAACTGTGAAATACTTTCATGTCTTCGGAAGCAAATGCTACATTCTTGCAGACCATGAGCAGAGAAGAAAGATGGATCCCAAGAGTGAAGAAGGAATCTTTCTAGGATACTCTACTAATAGCAGAGCATACCGAGTCTATAATTCAAGAACTCAAGTGGTCCTGGAGTCCATAAATGTCGTGGTTGAAGACTCTCATATGGAAGTCGAAGCTACAAATGATATTGGAGAATTTTTTCCCATGGAGGAGGAAGATGTCACAGAGGATGTTGAAACACCCCAAGATAACTCTGAAGGTGCTGCAGTATCCAACGATGACAATCATGAATCTACTATGACTAAGCGGGTTGACAAGGGACCCTCCATCAGAATTCAGAAAGATCACCCCAATGAACTCATAATAGGGGATCCAAATGGAGGAAGGATGACCAGATCTTGAGATGTTGTTGCAAGTGCCTATTTTGTGTCAAAGATGGAACCCAAGAATGTCAAGGAGGCCTTGACAGATATATTCTGGATTAATATGATGCAAGAAGAGCTATGGCAGTTCAAGAGATATGATGTCTGGGATCTTGTACCCTGACCAGAAGGATCAAATGTGATTGGAACAAAATGGGTGTTTAAGAACAAGTTTGATGAACACAGAGTAGTTACAAGAAACAAGGCCAGACTTGTTGCGCAAGGATACACTCAGATAGAGGGAGTGGATTTTGATGAAACGTTTGCTCCTGTAGCTAGACTAGAGGCTGTGAGACTGCTACTTGGAATAGCCTGTCTGCTGAAATTTAATCTTTTTCAAATGGATGTCAAGAGTGCATTTCTAAATGGATATATCAATGAAGAAGCCTATGTGGAACAACCCAAAGGCTTTGTTGATCCTACATTTCCAAATCATGTATACAAGCTGAAGAAAGCCTTATATGGGTTGAAACAAGCTCCAAGGCCCTGGTATGAAAGACTAACTGACTTTCTTGTTACAAATGGCTACAGAAAGGGAGGAATGTATAAAACCCTCTTTGTCAGAGAAAGGGAAGGCAATCTCATGATAGCACAAATTTATGTTGATGATATCGTGTTTGGAGGAATGTCAGAAGAGATAGTTCAACATTTTGTTAAGCAAATGCAATCTGAGTTTGAAATGAGTCTAGTTGGAGAATTAACTTACTTCCTTCATCTTCACGTCAAATAAATGGATGATTCTATATATCTCTGTCAAGGGAAATATGCCAAGAATATTGTTAAAAAGATTGGCTTGGAGAACGCAAAACACAAGAGGACTCCTGCTCCTACTCATCTGAAATTGTCTAAAGGCGAGAAAGGAGTAAGTGTTGATCATAGTCTCTATAGAAGCATGATTGGAAGTCTTTTATACTTGACAACTAGCAGACCTAATATAACTTTTGTAGTAGGAGTCTGTGCAAGGTATCAGGCTGAACCCAAAGTTAGCCATATTAATCAGGTCAAGAGAATTATGAAGTATGTAAATGGTACATGTAACTATGAACTACTCTATACACAGAACTCTGATTCTGTATTAATAGGATATTATGATGCTGACTGGGCTGGAAATGTAGACGATAGAAAAAACACCTCTGGTGGATGTTTTTTTCTAGGGAATAATTTAATCTCATGGTTAAGTAAAAAGCAAAACTGTGTCTTCTTGTCTACTGCTGAAGCTGAATATATTGCAGCAGGAAGTAGTTGTTCTCAAATGATGTGGATGAAGCAAATGTTGACTGAATATAATGTCACGCAAGATGTTATGACACTGTTCTGTGATAACTTCAGTGCAATACATATTTCAAATAATCCCATTCAGCACAGCCAAACCAAACACATTGACACCAGACACCCCTTCATTCGAGATCTTGTGGAGGAAAAAATCATAACTCTGGAGCATGTTGCCACAGAAAATCAACTAGCTGACATTTTTACTAAAGCTTTGGATGCAAATCAATTTGAAGTATTAAGAGGCAAGCTTGGAGTTTGCCTATTTGAAGAGGCATAACATTCCACTGGTTGTGGGAATGTTATTCAAATATCTGAATATGTATTCCCATCAAAGTTGAGAGAGTTGTCCAGAATTTTCTCAAGTTCATGTCTTTACTTTATGTTTTATGTTTTTGGTTGTGTAAGGGTTGATTGCCCAGGATAATTTTTACTTTTTTTGGGTGTGTACTTTAATTACTATGAACTGGTTAATTGGGTTTTGAGTTAGTCCTTCTGCCTTTGTCATATTGTCGCTAAAAAGGGGGAGTAATACTAACATCACTAACCACTGCTGATATGCTACTAACCATTAAGGGGGAGTAGTTCTGGTGCTACTTGCAGAAGGTACTGGTTGAGGGGGAGACAAAGTTTGTTTCCGTTGTTGTTCTGATGATGGTCTCTCTGTTATATTTTCTGCAGGTTAATTACATTTAGTTTTAGCCAAAATCTACCAAAGGGGGAGATTGATGAGTCCAAGCCCCTGAGGTTGACATCAATTTTGGTAAAAATATCTTAGCATAAAGATGTTGGAGAAGATGTCCTGACATGATGAACTAACTCCTGGTTAAGGTGTTAGACAAGATGTCCTATCATGTTGATTCGACATCTTTGTCTCTTACAGATTTGGAATAACTGTATTTGTTTTCCAGGTGTGATTAGAATCTGATTTGATCCTAGGTGGCATCTGAGATTAAGGAATCAGAGATTTTGATTCTAAAAGGATATGCGGTTTCCTCGTAAGGAGACATTTTTGGAAACTTAGGATTGAAGAAAAGAATAGGTCGCAGATTCTGTGGAGCTAAATTGCTGTGTTTTTGAAGCCCAAATCTAGTTCTGTTTTGTAATATAAATAGGATGGATTTGACCTAGAATAGGTGTGGAAGTTTACAGCTGTTATAGAGTACTAGGGTTTGTACTTTTGTGAGCCTCTCTTGTATTGCGTGAATACCTGAGTAGGACAGTTTATTGAGTTGTAATTTTCAGTCACTGCTATGATTGAAAGAGAATTGAGAAGGGTCTCATACCTAGAAGTGTCTTAGGTAGAAATATAGGAAGGGTAGTTTCTAGGTGCTAAGTTGTAAAGTTGGAGTTTAGCTTAGAACCAATTCTACTTAGTTGATTTCATTCCTGGCTTGGTAGCCCCCAGACGTAGGTGTTGTTGATCACCGAACTGGGTTAACAATTTTTGTGTGTCATTTTCTTTCTGCTGTTTATTCTGTCCTTCAATATCCTTGTGTGTGAAGCAGAGATCAAGTTTCACGACATCCTGTCTGACATCTTAGTGATCTGCTTAACCAGAATTTCAAGGCTCAGAGATTTATTTCTACCCACTGAATCTTCGTGATGTTCTTTAATCCTACACTCAGTTAAACTCAGACTATGCACTCAGGTTCCAAAAGGTTTGGAATTGTAATAATGATAATGATGATGATGGTCCAGAAGTCAAGGGACTCTTGAGATGACAGTCACTTCTTTCTTACAACATTTAGTTATTTTTATCCTTGAGGACTTTTATGGTGAGGATTGAGGATTTAAGGACCTATTCTCTATGTTATCCCTAACTTTTACCTGAACTGTTTCTTTTTTGAAACTTATAATCAGCGGGATGCCCCAGTTTTTGCCTAAGGCTCCTTCATAGTTTTTGACTTAGTGGGCTTTTTCTTTTGACCTCTCTTCTTAGAAAGAAAGTGACTACCTGATTTAATGATTATGGTGAACCATCATTGAACACTTGCTTGCTGTGTGTGAAGGAAAGTTTGTAAATGCAACCTTTATTGCTAGGTATCTTGCATGAAGTTTTTGTAATTAAATGCACAACCAAGTTAAATTAAGAACTACCCTGCCCCCTGTTATGATTGAGGGTTTTTTGTATAGAAAGAAACTCCTACTTCTAGGCTCGAAGGGGTTGATGAGGGATTAACTTCCTTATTTCTCCAGTGTTTGGGAATTGAAAAAATGCCTTACATCGTCAGTAAAGTTTATTTGAAAGCATACTAACAGCAATAATGGGTATTACGTTTTCATCATCCTCCCTCAAATATTTGTATAATCAAAAGTTTGAATAAGAGGTGTATATATTTTGAAAGAGAAAGCATAAAGATGCAAATAAACAAATGAATTGAATCAAAATATTGCAAATGCTCATTTCATTAAAATTATCAATAAAGACAAACAAGTTTGAGAACAAATAAACATAATACAAACAATGAAATTGCAAAATGGAAGGAAACAAGGTCTAGTGACTAATCAAACACAAGGATGAGTTGTCCAGTCTTGAACACTGGCTTTAGGAAGTAGCTTTGCTGAAGTTGAATGAAGCTTCACTTCTTATGCTCTGGCAGAGGATTGTCCTTAACATTAGGATTAGTATCATGAAAGGTGAGGATCTTGTCTCTGATCAGCTCTTGCACCCTAGCCTTCAATGCATAACAACCTTCCAAATTATGGCCTGCACCACCTTAATAGAATTCACAATGAAGATTAGCCCTATAGCCGGCTGGGAGTGGATTTAGAGAAGAAGGCAGAGTCTTGGTGGTAATCCATCCTTTTTGAACCATGGTAGGATACAATTCATTGTATGTTATAGGAATAAGATCAAATTGATTCATATTACGGTACTGGTTTTGTCCCACAGCTGGGCGTTGAGGAGTTTGAGATGGTTAAGCAGCAACCACATGAGTGATAATAACAATATAAGCTCGATTAGAATGCTGAGGTCTGTGATGAGGTATTTTTTCCTCAGCCAAGACAACATTGGTCTGATCTTCCCTCTTCATTTGGAAGTTCCCATAGGTTTTCTTTGTAGCATTGGAAGATTTGGCAGCTTTAGATACCTTTCCACTCTTGATGCCTTCTTCAAGTCTTTGACCAATGGTAACCAAGTCTGTGAAGCTTTATGAGACACTGCCAATCATCTTTTCCAAAAATAAGGAAGACAAAGTGTCCATAAACATTCTAGTAAGTTTCTTCTCTGCCAGAGGAGGTTCAACTTGAGAAGCTAACTCTCTCCACCGTTGAGCTTACTCTTTAAAAGATTCTCTCTTATTCTAAGTCATGTTCTTGAGTTAAAGATGGTCTAGATTCATGTCAAGGTTGTACTTGTACTGCTTCATCAAAGCATTAGCAAGATCTTGAAAGCAATGGATGTTGTTTTGTTCAAGGCTCATGTACCATTTGAGCGAAGCTCCACTCAGGCTGTCCTAAAAATAATGGATGAGCAACTTTAGGTTGTTTGTGTAGGCAGCCATTTTCCTGAAGTACATAACCAAATGGGCCTTTGGACAGGAGTTACCTTTGTATTTTACAAATTCAGGAGTCTTGAATTTGGTAGGCATGATAAGGTTAGACACAAGACACATATTGTCTGCATCAATACTAAAGAAGTCATTTCCTTCCACAACTCTAAGTCTCTTCTCCAAGGTCTGATATTGTTCATTGACATCCTCAGGTTCAACATCCTCATTATCCTCATTTTGAGCACTAGCAGCATTGTACTCAAAGATAGGATTCTCATAGGGAGTTCTAGTAGTATGCACCACAGGTCTGGATTATGAGAAGATAGGAGCTTGAAAACCTGGTCTAGAAGCTTGACCAATCAAAGAGGTAGTGACATGTGGTGGAGAGAAGTTGTGAGGCAAACCAAATTCAGGCCATGTGGATGGTGGCATTTGGGCAGGTTGAAGATCAACAACAACACTTACAACCTCTTGGATACCAGTTCTCTGAGGTGGCTCCCCTCTAGCGATCAGGACCTGGAGCATCTCAGTAAGCTTATTCATGCCTGACTTCAGATCATCAATTTCCATTATGATCTCTGCGTTGTGCATTTCTTGTTCTGACATTTTCTGTCTGATATAAGCTCTAGTCATGTATCTGTAATGAGGAATCAACTTGATGAATGACAGATGACTCAAAGGTAGACACTGGGATGAGTTGCTGGACAACCTGGATGTATGTATGAATGAATCATGCAAGGAATACAAATGATATGCAATGTTTATGCAACACAGGATGCAGGTCACATGTAATAGGATCCAAGGTTTAGGATCACAAGGATGAAGTCTGGGTGAAGAACCAACACAGGGTGTGTACTACAGTTTTTTGTACCTGTAGAATGGGTTCTAAAAAGGTTCCCAGAGTCATTGATCCATCTTTCGAATATTACCGACACACCGACTACTCAGGAATCAATAATATTCTCAAGAGAAACTCGTCTGAGTGTAGTATCGTGTATCAACTACCTCATGTCTACACTTGGATAATCATCGCACTACTTCCTAAAAGGCAAAGATGGGGTAAGTGGGATACTAAGGTCCTCAGCTTCTCAGGCTCCCAGGTCGGAATAAGTAATGCAATTACGACTACTCGCAACGACATCAGTAATCCCAAAGGGGCCTCCACTGAGCGTGGTTGTATCATATGTTAATCATGCGTATGATTACTCCAGACATGTAACTTTTGATTATACCAACATCCTATCTTAATGTACACTCAAGTCCGGGTTATAACTTATCTCACTCATATAGATCATCACTTGAAATAAGTAGAAGATGCTCAAGCATTACAAGCAGACAATAACAATAGCAAAACATAGATAAAACAAGTTAGGTTTAACCCTCTTAGGGGGGGGTCCCTAGTGAAGTCTCTATTTATGTACGCAGTGAGAATAGGAGACCAAGCTATTACATTAACTTGACTCACAAAACAAAAGATGTCACCACCGAACTTTAATTTATCCAAGGGAAGGGGAAAAGAACGAATAAACCCTAAATAAATATGCAAAGCTAAAGATAAGACTAAAGGTTAAGAAAATAAGAGATCAAAGATATGAGGGTTGGTTATACTAAGGGAAGGTATTATCATCCTAAGTATCTATAGTACTCTACAGGAACCTCTTGAAATATCAATGTTTTTGCTAAAGTTATTTGCTATTGATTGGGAATGTTTATTGTTTTTGTGATGATGAGAGTTTGAAATGCTTTGTTGTTTTTGTAATGTGTCTAAATAAAAGGTAGCTTGCTGGGATCTCGCAATCCTATGCCTACATATCCTTAACAGGAAGTCATAGCAATTGTAGTTCAGGGAACTACGGGTAAAAAGAGTGAAAAAGGGAAGAGTGTGAAAAGGAAAAAGAGTGCAGAAAAGAAAAAGAGTGCTCGCCAAGGATTAGGACCTTGTACCTACGTAATCTCAAAAGGAACTTGAGAAATCAGAACGCTCGTAGTTCGTGGAACTACGGGTTGTTGGGGTTCCTAGAACCTATGACAACAAAGGGGAAAAGCTTGAAAGCAAAGTTTGTGAGGATTGATTATAAAGGTGAAGAGATTAATGGCTATCTCTTATGAGAGGATTTGAATGAAGAGTTTAAAGGTTGTAAAGGGAGGAGAGATTAGTGGCTATCTCTATGACAAGGTTGATTATAAATGTAAAGCCAAATGTGGCAAAGGGAGAAGAGATTGATAGCTATCTCTATGGCAAGGTTTAAAGAAAGGGTTAAAAATTTACAAGAGATTAATTGCAATCTCTTGGGAAGGTTAAAGGTTTGTAGATAAAAATGGTTTAAAAGTCCTAAGTTTGAATTAGGATTTAGATAATGGGAGAGTAAGGAATGCAATGGTTATGTACAAATGCATATGAATGACTAACAAGTCAACAATAGATCCTTCCCCTTGGATTATGTACAATGAAACAAAAATGGACATGGATTTACAAGTACATCATCATTAATCGAGGCAAACTTTCAAACATGGCAAGGTAAAAATTAATGATATGAACAATAAAACAAAGAGATATTTTAATCAATAATATCCAACATAAAACAATGAAAACAAGTATGAATATCAAAGATTAGGTCAAGATATAATCTAGAAGAATGTGCAAGTTAAAATACAATATTTAGAAAATAATCAAAGTGTGTTTTGAAATAAAAGAAATCCTTGAGATTAGATGAATGCAAAGTATAAACATTTTTTGGTCTTTTCTTTTATAAAAATAAGAAATAAATAATTTAAACAAAGTATAATTATATAATAAAGTCTAAATAATAAAAGAAAGTTAAATAAAGATAAAGACATAATTTACAAGGATAGAAGAAATAATAAATAATGAAAAAGAAATTAAATAAAACAAATAAACTTTTTTTGGGGATTTTGGGATTAAATAAAATAGGTGTGAAAAAATAAGAGATAAAAGAAATATCAAAAGAAATAAAAAAGAAATAAATAGAAAACAAGGAATATATGAAGAAAATAACAAAAATAGTGGAAAAATGCAAGGAGACAAAAAAAATGTGGGAGTTGGGATTTAAACTCACTCCCTTTGGTTCACATAATGGCAAAACGCACTACCAATCGAGCCAAGCCAGTTTGGCTGATAAACATTGCAAGTAAAATAATAATATATTAAATCAAAGTTTTAAATTCAAAATTCGTGCCACCTCACCTTCATCTTTCTCGTGCTCCCTCCACCATGGTCATTTTCTCCAATTCATAACTTTCTCATTTTTTTAATCAAATCAAATGTTCAAATATACCATTTTGATGAGAATTTTATGAGGAATTCAAATATGTAATTATATTTCATTTATTTTAAATATAGCTCACGAATTTAAGCAAAAACCAGAAAAACCTAAAAAACTAAAAATGAAATTAAATGATGATGAGCAAAAATAAATGGCAAACATGTTGGGGTTTTCATTCCTCACATTGTGACAAGTATTTTAGGAACAAGAATGATAAAAAATGATACACTAAACCATGAGTTCCAAAAACGAAAGTGTACCTCAAAAATGTGAAATTGTGAATCCCCTTAGAGCACTTTCAGATATGATTTGATGATTCCTACACCTTCAGTGATGTCCCAAGAGCGTGTTGCAATGCTTGGTTGGCATTAAGAATGTCTGAATCCCTCTATCCAAATCAATGTGCAAATGAGAAAAATGAGGTTGTGATTATGGTGTTAGAGGTGTTACAAATGTGTTATGACGATTTGGATAAGTTATAGGATGTATATAGATGGTGTTTGGATGGATAAATGAAGTGGAAAGTGATTGCAATGAAGAATTCAAATATTCTTACAAGTTGTGCCACAATGGTGATATGAAAATGCAACTTCTGGTTATGGATGGTTTGGTGATGTTCAGAGTGTTTCAGAAGCTTAGGTAAGTGGTGTGTGATGTGTTTGAAGTGTTGGAATGAGTGGAAAATGTTTGATCAAAGAAATGCAAACTTTTGAGATTTTGACAACTTTGAAAAATATGAAATTTGGAACAAGATGATTCTGAGGTTTAGAAGCTTAGGCAATGTGTTTTTTTGTCCTTAAACTGAAGTAATATGACCTCTATTTATAGAAAAACAAATTAGGCTTGGAGGAAGATTTTGGATTAAGATGCATCTTATTATCCAATGAATTATGACATGTTATTTCACTTGAATGCATAAGTACAAATAGCATACTTTTTAGCATGGCTAAATCTTGACATTTTGAACCATCATAAATCAGATTGTGACTTGATCCTTGGTGTTTATAACAATCTTGACTTGTTGTAGAGGTTTCTTGACAAATTGGACTTTTCACTTAATGCTTCAAAACAAAACTCAAGTACTACGCAAAGAGATAGAACTTTGAAAAATTTGGTACTATCTTGAAGATCTAATTGGATACTACAAGATTTGTGTTGATATTGTACAAAGATACAACTTGCAAAGTGATCAAAAGTGATCCCTAACTTGTGTGATCAAAACTGCACTACGCCATATAATACCTAAGGCAGCGCTTTTTTTGGCCTTTAGCAGTGCTTAAAAGCGCTGCCTAAAGTGGCGCTCTATAGGTAAAGGTAGCGCTTTTTTAAAATGCAAAAGCGCTGCCTTAGGTCCTCTTTATGCAACGGTTCTGGTGAAAAGCGCTCTCAAATGTCACCTTTAGGCAGCGCTTTTTCATGGAAAGCGCTTTCTTTTGCCCCCTTTAGGCAGCGCTTTTAAAAGCGCCGTCTAATGTATCTTTTATTTCTTCTTTAGGCAACGCTTTTTCATGGAAAGCGCTTTCTTTTGCCCCCTTTAGGCAGCGCTTTTAAAAGCCCTGTCTAATGTATCTTTTCATTCTACTTTAGGCAGCGCTTTCTTTAAAAGCGCTTTCTTTAAAAGCGCTTTCTTTTATCCACTTTAGGCAACGCTTTTTTTACAAAGCCCTTTCTTTTCTCCACGTAAATAGCGCTTTGTAAAAGCATTTTTTTTAAAATCACTTTTTTAGGAAGCATTTTTTTATAAGCGCTGTCTATTGTGCACTTTTTTAGGAAGCGTTTTTTGTTAAAAGCGTTGGCATAAGTCTTAATTTTTAATTATAAAATGGCAGCACAAACCATTGTAATTCAAATTTTTATCAAAACTTATCACAAACCTTTATAATTCAACACAAGCCTTTATTTCAACACATAGGCTTTATATACCATTATAATTCAACATATATATACCATTATAATTCAACACATAAACCTTATAACCATTATAATTCAACACAAACCTCATACACCAAGAAAACATCCATAATTCTATCAACTTCCAAAACTTTTAACTTCTAAAGATTCACCAAACATAATTAGAAATTCTATCAATCCTCAATTCATAACAACTTCCAGAACTATACAACAACTTCCAAAACTATACAACAACTTCCAGAACTATTCCTATCCAGTACAGAACATCACAACAAAAAAAATCTCTAAGGACCATAAACTTCACACAAAAGAAAGAAAGACAATATACCTTATATAATTTTCATCTCATGAATGTATTGACACAATTCCTCCTTAATTTCTTCCAGTTTATCTTTCGAGTAAGTAGCACACTTGAATTCATCAAAGTACTACATAATATAACATAATATGCATGATTTAGTTAAAACAAATTAATTAGATGAAATATTCGTTAAATATTAAAATAAATCCTAACTTATAAATCCATACCATGTTTGGAATCTCTATTTGATCCAAATGAATAGTTTCTTTCATAAACCTCAATACAAAATAACCGCAATCTATACCATTACGCTGACAAGGACACTACACATAGAAAAAAATACGAATATATATCAGGATATATAGTTTAACTTGTTTTATCAAGTAGCATCACTATTATAATCAAAATTGTGAAAATATATCTGCACTCTGATCCATGTAATGTTGTTTTCTTTACTCTTTGGTACTCGAGCTTGTCTTTGTGATCAGAATATTTGTATAGCTCTAACATAATATAAACGAATATTTAGAACAGTCTCACATAAATAAATAAATATACACATGAATATTTAGAAAAATTTCATCACTTATGTATCAATCATCTTCTTCATATCTGGGTATTTTGTTTGATCACCATCTAATGAATCCAGATAATATACTATTTCTTTTATCAGATTAATCGCAACCAATAACCAGTGTCCACTGTAAAATAAAACAAAAGTTTAGATGGACATTTTCTACACAACGTCAATAAACAGAAAATTATAATAAACGAAGTTAGAATGAAAATATAACCCATTGCTAGTATTATATGGTAAAAGATACAACTTTTCTGTATCTCTGTTGGCCATAAATGCATCGACTAAGTGACCTTTGACTGCATTTGGACTTTGATCGATTAACCGTGCGTTGATACAGCTGGGAGATAAGAAAGAGAATCTTTTTGTCAATTGACGCTGGCGCATCAATTTGTCATACAAGAACCTTAAATAAAAACATAGTCAACGTTAGAATATTCATTGAAATGAGTAAATAAATTGTTCAATTAATTAAATAAAATTGATCGGAGTACCTGATGTATGAATTCATAACACCAATGCCTAATTCAGAATGTTGAAAAATCTAATCCAAATCCTCTTTGGCAATTGTTTCGGTATACGAAAAACCAAAAACACCTTCCTCCATAGGTATTTCACGAATACCACCTTCCATCACATCTGTTGTTCTTACATATGTTTCAAGGCACAACCTAAATCGAGGAATAGATTCTTTTTTAGGCTTGGCCTTCGCAAGATCCTTTTTTTTGTTAGACATATTTTTGCTGACTTGTTATAACTCTTGAGCATGAATCTAAAAATTATATAAGAGTTAGGTAATGTATAAGATCATGAAGCTTTTGAATTCGGAGGATAGAATTAACATTTTCTATGCATATATATATATATATATATATATATATATATATATATATATATATATATATATATATCAATTTACCTCTTTTTTTGATGCAACTGACTCGGTGTGCCGCACAGCCCCCTTATCTTTTGATTTGGATTTTGTAGGAGTCTAACATTACCATGTACATAAAATGTACGTAAATGTAAGAATAACTTACATGGCTCGTAAAACATTTGAATACTAAAAGGTTCATAATGGTTTTCAACATACCTCATCATCTATGAAAATGAGGTTTGACGGCCATGCAACATACGATCCTAATGTGTCTCCCACCAATGTTGCATCTGAAACATCGTCCGGTATAGGTAATAACGCACCCCTCTAAAGCAATATCAATCGATACTTTCAAAAATCCAGCAGGGAGCGGTTTATGGTGATGTACATCTCCCAAAGTGTTATGCCCTTTTCCCTTGACAACCATGCGATAAGTCGGTGACGATAAATAATGCTGACAAGGTGAAATGCCCTAAACCAATATTAAATATGAAATTGTTAATGTGTATATATGTCAATTAAAAAATTGTGCTAATTTAATTTCATAATAATATATATAATTACCTCAGGAATTTTCTGTTGAAAATTACAATTGATACTATCTTTGTCACTAGTATCTTTAAACTCTGAACAGCGCCTTTCTGACTTATATCTTTCTTTATCCTTTTGCAATTCAAGAATTTGAGCTTTTAATTCCTCCAACGATTCCATCACTTGTTCGTTGCTCAGACTTTAACTCTTTGGATGTTTATACAAGCTTGTTTGAGTGACCCCAAATTCCTTACCCCTCACACGACCAGAATACTCAGGAACATTTAATACTCGACTTAGTATGCTCTTGAAATCATGGTCTTCAGCTAGAGTTAACGACTGAGATAGATTCTCCTGAAATTCATATGCACCCACGTTTGACAAGCGTATGTGCAAAAGGCCTGCCAAACTGAGTACTCACATCTTTCACCTTTTCAAAAATTTAGTCACTTGTCAATGTAGGCAGAGCTCTACCTTGTTATGGATTTCCATTGAATGCTTTTCTCCACCCACGGTAGTGATGATTAGAATTTAAGAATCTACGATGACCGAGAAAGATATTCTTCTGACAAAATTCTAATCGCATCCAATCTGTGTTTTCTTCACAAATAGGACAAGCACATTGACCTTTAATGCTATACCCTGATAGATTTCCATATGCTGAAAAATCATTAATTGTGCCAAACAACATCGCCCTCAAATTGAAACTTTCTTTCCTATATCCATCGTAAACCTCCACACCGTTCTCCCACAAAATCTTTAAGTCTTCGATTAAAGGTGTCAAGTATACGTCTATGTCATTCCTTGGTTGTTTAGGCCCAGAAATTAACATAGATAACATCATGTACTTACGCTTCATACATAGCCATGGAGGTAGGTTATAAATCATAATAATCACAGGCCATGTGGTATGTGAGATAATTTGAAGACCATGTGGGTTCATTTCATCAGTAGATAATGCCAGGCAAAGGTTTCTTGCTTCTTCTCCAAAATCAGGATAATCATTATCAATTTTCATCCACTGTGGTGAATCTGTCGGATGTCGAAAATTTCCATCTATAATTCTTTCATCTGCATGCCAAGTCAAGTATTTTGCATCGATTTCACTATGAAACATGCGTCTAAATCTCGGAATTATAGGAAAATACTATAAGACTTTTGCTGGAGACAATTTTTTCTTATATCGGGAGACACCTCATTTAGGGCACTCATTTAACGATGCATATTCATTTCGAAACAAAATGCAATCATTTGGACAAGCATGTATCTTATCATAGCTCATGCCAATAGAGCACAACATTTTTTTAGCCTCATAGGTTCGATTGGGAAGAACATTATCCTCTAGAAGCATATCTTTCATAAGGGCTAATAACCATGTGAAACTTTTATCCGACCATCCATTGCTCGCCTTTAAGTTGTACAACTTTAATACCGTAGACAATCTTGTGAATTTAGTGCAACCTTTAGACAACGGTTTCTTTGCATCGCTTATCAACCTCTCAAACATTTTGGGACAATCCTGAAGAACTTCTTCAAGTGCTTCTGCAATCTCTTTGACTCGATCACAATCATATGTATCTGTGCCATTGTCGTTTGAAGCATAGGTCATACTATCCCCCGGTTCAACATTCTCGTTACTTATCTCACCATGTAATATCTAACACGTATAACTTCTATCAATTCCATTCCTTTTTAAATGCGATTCCAACTGAATTACATCAATCTGACACCCATAACAGCAACCTAAGCAAGGACATGTGATTCGACTGGGTTCTTTGGCGTGTTCAACAGCAAACTTAACGAATTCTGATACCCCATTCTCGTACTCTTTTGACAATCGATTGGAAGACATCCATTTTTTATCCATGGTTTTGCTAAGTAAGCTACACAAAAACACTAATTATTCACGCAACTATAGCAAAAGAATAACTAATTACTTATAGAGAAGTCAACAACTTCTGAAACCACACAGTGTAAGATTCTTGGAAACGATCAGAATTTTACTCTTCACAAGTAACCCCTATAGCAAATTCACTAAGTTAGTAATTGATGGTGTACCAAATATAACAGGACAAATTTAGTATATAATAAGACAAACAAGATGTATCGGAGAAACAACTCAAAGTCTCAAAAATCAAATTTAGAAAACATCAATACTTCCTTCAATTAAGCAACATGGCATCGACGCGCAAATTCAATCACATTAATTCAAGTAGCATGATATACTTTGATTCATCATAAATGACACATCAACACTTAATGTTTCAACTCAAGTAAGTCACAAAAAACAACTTCATCACTTAAGTTCAATTAAATTCAAAGTTCTATCCAATAAAGAATCATCAATTCGAGCATAAATCAATCACCAAAATTATCAATTCCACATTTAAACTCAATAGCAACTTCAACCTCAACAATTAATAATTAATTTCATCACTATTCATCATCATCTTCAACCTCAACAATTAACAATTAATTTCATTATCATTTTCAATCAACAATTAGATCAAAACAAAGTAATCACTAACAATTATCCATCAACAATGTCATTATCGTCAATTAATTTCAACAATTCATCACTAACATTCAACATCAACTTACAAAATTAAAACAAATTCTCAAAATAAATTCACCACAAATATCACTATTCATCATCTTCAACCTTACTACAACAACAATTTCAAAATCAAATTCAAACAATAACCACATCAACACTATCAATGTCTCATTTCAATTGTTTCAACAATAAACAAACTCATCAATTAATTCCAATAATTTATATAATTAGTTTCACATCTTCAACACTAATTCACCAACAATGTCATTCAATCTTCAATTGAATTCAAATAACAACAACATCACAATCTATTTTATGGCTTGCGAATCCAAAAAAGGAAAAGAAGAAATACCTTGCTAAAAAAGAAGGAGTTCCGAAACGAAACAGTGGGATTTACGGCGGAGGGAGTTGTCGAGAAGAGAGGGAGATATGTCGGAGGGAGTAACCTTGCGAAGAGAGGGAGATACGGCGGAGGCAGAAGTCGCGACAAAGAGTATCAAAGTTAGGATTTAAGAGTTTCAATAGTTTCTATTTTTATTATTAAAAAATTAATAATCTAAGGCAACGCTTTCTGAAAGCGCTTTCTTATGTATTAAATTTAGCAGCACTTTTTCATTCAAAGCGCTTTCTTTTTATAGGCTTATAGCAGCGCTTTCCAGAAGCGCTTTCTATGGTTGTGTTTATGAATGATGTAACACCCCCAATCTATACCCCCAAGCTATTAAAGCGATAAATAAAATTCAAAATTTCATCAGAGTATATTTAAAAATTCACGGCATAGACCGAGGGGGTCGCATCAATTTGAAACAAATATACAACACCTGCTCATAAAGATATGCAACAATTCAGGTAGTAATACACCCACAATTCAGAAACAGAATGAAAGCGGAAAATCCGTAACTAAATCTCATATATATATCATAAAAGTGTATGTGTCATATACAACCATACATGTACAATCCAAAAGATATATATACATAATACAAAATAATCACACTCGATCACCCCGACTACCCGGTGTCACATATCAGAGCCGACCGACAAAAGAATGAAGACCTAAGCTTCACAAAAAGACCTCCAGCAACTCTAATCTGCAATGCCTCATAGAGCATTATAAAACAACAGAAGGGTGAGAAACATAATCATAATACAATTGCATATAATTATATATTAACACAGAAATGCACAAGTAAAATATTCTCACCACAAATGCACCACAATCAAATACAACACAACACAATACAATTCTCAGATATCCAATACCAATAAACATCAGTCATGCACAATACACGCATCATCAATACAATTATACATATTCCATCTCATCAATCATATTCACAATTCCATACACAATTAATCCATGATTTATCCAAATGCACAGAGACCGACACAACGACTTTATGCAATGCATATGCGGTACCGACTTCCAACATTTCTCATCACTAGTTCACTCAGGAACTCTGCTGGAACCATCGCTCGTTACTTAGTGTAACTCCCCGTCGGGCATACGATGTTCCCCGTTGCTCACACCCCACACGGGCACACGACATTTATGGATCGCTCACACCCCACGCTGGCACACGACCCGATCGCTCACACCCCACATGGGCACACGATCGTCTATAATCATCGCTTTCGGTCCTCTTATTTTTAAGGCGCACGATCCGATCAGATCGCTTTCAGTCCTCTTATTTTTAAGGCGCACGATGTTATAGCGGATTCCCTCTGGAATCAATCCGTCACTCAGGACGTCACAAGAATGCATATCATGATGCTTGGCATACAAGGACTCATGACATTTAAAATGCACACATATACACATCCATAATCATGCATATATCATCAATTACCACACATTGCATTTTCTTGCCCTAAGGCCACCAATCATCATCACAATATGTATTTCATGCAATTTCATCACACAACAGTACACAGTTATACAATATCCACACCAACAGCATATTGTATATACACATCAAGTTCACACAATTAAAACGGCAAAAGTCGACAAAACAACATATTTTCTAATTCCTGACCTAATTAATCGTCCAACAATCTCAAAACCATCATCATAAGCAAGAACATTTTATAAGCTTTCTAACGCATCAAACCACGCCTCAAACCGAACCACAGATCAAAAGTTATGAAGAAAACAAAATTGCACAAACAGCCATGTTCGCTAGGCGAACCCTCTAGCGAGCATTCGCTAACACCTTCGCTAGGCGAATGTCCAGCGAACCCACTACCAGCTAGAAAACAGACACAAAGTTCGCTGGGCGAACCCCTTGGCAAACCAAGGCAGCAACCATCAGAACCCAAAACATGCAAACTTCGCTAGGCGAACAACGTAGCAAACCTTAACTAACTGGTTCGCTAGGCGAACCCGCGAAAATTCATTCGCTACCACCTTCACTCCAGGTTCGCTAGGCGAACCTACGAAAATCCAGAATTTTGCAGCGCTGTTTGAAAACCCAAAATGATGTTTTTTCCAACCAAAACATTTTCAAATCAACATATATCAATCAGAACCTAATCTAATCATGGCAACAAGCATTCTACCACATTTACGTCGATTTCTAACCGCGAAAACTTCGATTTCTCAACATATTTCTCATTTCCAACCTAGAATTCAAAGCTATGTAAAGACAAGAAAACATACAAGCACACACATACATAATCATACACAAACATAGTATAATCGAGTTTCGCACCCTTACCCGATTAAATAGCGTGTAGAAAAGTCGGTTGACCGATTCCTAGATTTCCAAGTTTCTCTCTTTTTCTTCTCTTCTTCTTTCTCTCTACTTTTCTTCTTCTCTTTTTCTTTCCCTTCTATTTCCTCTCTATTCTTTCTATTATATTCTTAACTTAACCAAATAAAGCAAAATGACCAAAATACCCCTACACTCAAATATCTCTCAAACGCTCCCAAAACGCGATAAAATATAATCATGGTGAAAAATAACATATTTTCACATAAAAGTCAGAAATAAAATAATATAATAATAAAATACTCAAAACGACTCAATTAATTAAAAAGACAAAACTGACAAAACAGACTAGGGCGTTACAACTCTCCCCCACTTAGAAAATTTCGTCCTCTAAAATATTACCTGATACGAACAACTCTGGATACGACTCCCGCATCCGACTCTCCAACTCCCAAGTCAAATTGCCCTCAGCAGCGCCTCCCCACGCTACCTTCACAAGTGCAATATCCTTGCCCCTTAACCGCTTCACCTCACGATCCAAAATCCTAACAGTTAATGCCTCAACCGTAAGGTTCTCCCTTACCTCAACGTCATCCATCGGAATCACATGCGACAGATCCGGAACATACTTTCGAAGCTGTGAAACATGGAACACGTCATGCAAATGCGACAGATTCGACGGCAACGCCACCCTATAAGCCACAGCACCCACTCTCGCAGATATCTGGTAAGGACCAATAAACCGAGAAGTAAGTTTCTTCGACTTCAATGCACGACCAACACCCGTTACCAGCGTAACTCTCAAAAATACATGATCGCCCTCTTGAAACTCGAGATCTTTCCTTCTACGATCATGATAACTCTTTTGCCTACTTTGAGAAGCCTTCATTTTCTCACGAATAAGCTTCACTTTGTCTGTAGTCTGCTGCACCAACTCTGGTCCAACCACCGAACTCCCACCAGATTCATGCCAGCACAACGGCGTTCGACATCTCCGTCCATACAATGCTTCAAACGGTGCCATTCCAATACTAGAATGGAAACTGTTATTATACGTGAATTCAATCAACGCAAGATAACTATCCCACGCACCACCTTGTTCCAACACACACGCTCGCAACAAATCTTCCAAAGACTGAATCGTTCTCTCCGTCTGCCCATCCGTCTGCGGATGATAAGCCGAACTCAATATCAATTTAGATCCTAAAGCCTTCTGTAAACTTTCCCAAAATCCCGAGGTAAACCTTGGATCTCGATCCGAAATAATACTTAACGGAACCCCATGCAACTTCACAATCACCCTGATATAAATCTCAGCTAACCTCTCCAAAGTAAAACTGATGTCAATCGGAATGAAATAAGCCGATTTAGTCAGTCTATCCACAACCACCCAAATAGAATTATGCCCTCGTTGAGTATTCGGCAACCCCGTTACAAAATCCATAGAAATGTTATCCCATTTCCATTCCGGAATATCCAACGGTTGCAACAAGCCACTAGGCCTCTGATGTTCCACTTTCGACTTCTGGCACGTCAAACAAGCATACACAAACTGAGCCACATCTCTTTTCAATCCAGCCCACCAGAAAATCTTTTTCAAATCTTGGTACATCTTGTTCGCTCCCGGATGTATACTCAAATTACTCCGGTGTCCTTCTTCCAAAATCATCCGTTTCAAATCCGAATCGTCCGGAATACAAATTCGCCCACGGAACCTCAACACACCATTAACATCCACTTGAAAATCACTATTCGCATCTTTTCCGCCAACCAACATCAAATCCACCAATTTCACATCCAACTTCTGTTTCTCACTTACCGTCATCAGAAAATCATTAGTAACCTTCAACATACCCAGCCTCACACTATCCGACGTCACTTCACATACCAAACTCAAATCTCTAAACGATTCCAAAAGCTCCCACTCCTTAACCATTAAAGCGGACATATGCAACGATTTCCTACTCAACGCATCGGCTACCACATTAGCTTTACCAGGATGGTAATTCAAGCCAAAGTCGTAGTCCTTCAAAAATTCCAACCATCTTCGTTGCCTCATATTCAACTCATTCTGCTCAAACAGATATTTCAAACTTTTGTGATCACTAAAGACTTCAAACCTCGCACCAAAAAGATAATGCCTCCAAATTTTCAATACAAACACCACAGCCGCTAACCCCAAATCATGCGTAGGGTAATTCGTCTCATGCACTCTCAACTGCCTCGAAGCATACGCCACGACCTTACCATCTTGCATTAGCACCCCACCTAGACCAATCAAAGACGCATCACAATACACCACAAACGGTTCAGTAGGATTCGGCAAAATCAAAATCGGAGTTGTGGTTAATCTTCTCTTCAGCTCATTAAAACTTTCCTCACACCGAATATCCCAAATGAACGCTTGCCCTTTACAAGTCAACTGGGTCAAAGGAAGTGCTAGCTTAGAAAAACCTTCAATGAACCTTCGATAATATCCGGCCAAACCCAAAAAGCTTCGAATTTCAGTAACAGATCTCGGAGCCTCCCATTGTAGAACTGCTTCTACTTTAGATGGATCCACAGCAATACCGTTACCTGAAATCACGTGACCAAGAAAACTCACCTCCGACAACCAAAATTCACACTTGGACAATTTGGAAAAAAGCTTATTTTCCTTCAAAACCTGCAAAACAATACGCAAATGCTCCGCGTGCTCCTCCCGAGACTTAGAATAAATCAATATGTCATCAATAAACACAACAACAAATCGATCCAAATGCTCGTGGAAAATACGATTCATGTACTCCATAAACACACCTGGCGCATTAGAAACCTCGAACGGCATCACAGAATATTCATAATGACCGTAACGTGTCCTAAAAGCCGTCTTCTGAATATCTTCCTCCTTCACCCTAATCTGATGATACCCCGACCTCAAGTCAATCTTACTGAACACACAAGCACCAACTAACTGATCCATCAGATCATCAATTCTCGGAAGAGGATACTTATTCTTAATCGTCACCTTATTTAACTGGCGATAATCAATACACAACCGCATACTTCCATCTTTCTTTTTCACCAACAAAACTCGAGCACCCCAAGGAGAAACACTTGGCCTCACAAACCTCTTCTCCAACAATTCATTCAACTGCTTCTTCAACTCTACCAACTCAGATGCCGACATACGATAAGGTGCCATAGAAACAGGTCTAGTACCAAGAACTAGATCTATAGAAAACTCCATCTCTCTCTCTGGCGGCAAGTCTGAAATATCCTCAGGAAACACTTCCGGAAATTCACACACAACAGGAAACACATCAAGCGACACTTGACTATCCATAGTCAACGACGCAAACAACCCAAACAACTGAGCTTCATCCGCCAAAAGTTTCTTCAACTCTTTGGTAGATAAGAAACTCGAATCTTCATCTTCTTCAAGAGAAGGAAACCTTACTAGCTTATGATAATAATCAATATGAACCCGATTGAACTGAAACCAATTCATTCCTAGAACCACATCTAACCCCTCCAACGGCAAACACACCAAATCCATCTCAAAGTCTTTACCATAAAGGGTCAAAGGACAACTTAAACAAACCAAAGAAGTAGTTACTGACCCCATTGCTGGAGTATCAATAACCATCTCACCATCCATTAAAGACAACACAAGATTCAAACGCTTAGTGCACTCAGACAAAATAAACGAATGAGTCGCTCCAGTATCAATAATAGCAACTAAAGGCGTACTATTAATAAAACAAGTACCTTTGATCAGACAATCTGCATTAGTAGTCTGAGTCCCCACCAATGCAAAAACCTTTCCACCAGATGGAACTTGCTTCGGTTTCAGACACTTCGTGCTAATATGACCAGGGTCACCACAGTTAAAACACTTCACCACATTCTTCCTTTTGCACTCAGCCGTTACATGTCCCACACCTCCACAATTAGAACACTTCCTCAAATCTTTCTTACATTCGAACTGACAATGTCCCACATCACCACACCTATAACACCTCAGAGGACCAGACATACCTCCACCACTTGACCTTCGATCAAAACTACCCCTTTGTTTACCCTTATCAGCTGGTGTTACATACGGACCACTACGGAACTGTTGCTTCCCTTTCCTCTCGCTCACACTCTTATAGTGAGTAGAACGAGCCTTAATATCCTCCTCATAAATCCTACAACATTCCCCCAAATCAGAAAACCTTTTTATCCTTTAATAACCGATTGCCTGCTTAATCTCAGGACGCAATCCGCTCTCATACTTCACACACTTAGAAAATTCTGCAGTCGCTTCAGGATAATGAGGATAAAACTACACAAGCTCCACAAACTTAGCAGTATAATCAACAACAGACATATTACCTTGTTTCAATTCCAAGAACTCAATTTCATTTTTTCCTCTTACATCTTCGGGAAAATACTTCCTCAGAAACTCCCGGCTAAACAATTCCCAAGTAACTTCTTCATCCCCAGCTTCCAACACCTGACGAGTACTAACCCACCAGTCATCCGCTTCTTCCTGTAACATGTGAGTTCCCAGTCTCACCTTACTATCCTCAGCATAATCCATAACTCGGAAAATCCTTTCAATCTCTTTCAACCAAATCTGTGCACCATCAGGATCATGTCTCCCTTTAAAGACAGGCGGTTTGTTCTTCCTGAACTCATCATTACCAGCAGCATTAGGTGCACCCTGCACAACCCGAGCCATTGCTTGCATCGCAGCAGCCAAAGCTGCATCATTCCTACCAGCCATATTCTGTTCTTTTCCAATAACAGCAACTATGGTTAAACAAACAGCTCATCCAAACACCAAGACCGACAAGAACTGACACAACCAGACACGGACTGGCTCAAACTGACACAGGTTGGCTCAAACTGACACGGACTGGCTCAAACTGACACGGACTGGCTCAAACTGACACAGACTGGCTCTGATACCACTTAATGTAACACCCCCAATCTATACCCCCAAGCTATTAAAGCGATAAATAAAATTCAAAATTTCATCAGAGTATATTTAAAAATTCACGGCATAGACCAAGGGGGTCGCATCAATTTGAAACAAACATACAACACCTGCTCATATAGATATGCAACAATTCAGGTAGTATGTGTCATAAACAAATATCCAATACCCACAATCAGTCTATAATCAAATACAACACTACACAATACAATTCTCAGATATCCAATACCAATGCACATCAGTCATACACAATACACTCATCATCAATACAATTATACATATTCCATCTCATCAATCACATTCACAATTCCATACACAATTAATCCATGATTTATGCAAATGCACAGAGACGGACACAACGACTCTATGCAATGCATATGCGGTACCGACTTCCAACATTTCTCATCACTAGTTCACTCAGGAACTCTGCTGGAACCATCGCTCATTACTTAGTGTAACTCCCCATCGGGCATACGATGTTCCCTATCGCTCACACCCCACACAGGCACACGACGTTTATGGATCGCTCACACCCCACACGGGCACACGACCCGATCGCTCACACCCCACATGGGCACACGATCGTCTATAATCATCACTTTCGGTCCTCTTATTTTTAAGGCGCACGATCCGATCAGATCGCTTTCAGTCCTCTTATTTTTAAGGCGCACAATGTTATAGCAGATTCCCTCTGGAATCAATCCGTCACTCAGGACGTCACAAGAATGCATATCATGATGCTTGGCATACAAGGACTCATGACATTTAAAATGCACACATATACACATCCATAATCATGCATATATCATCAATTACCACACATTGCATTTTCTTGCCCTAAGGCCACCAATCATTATCACAATATGTATTTCATGCAATTTCATCACACAACAGTACACAGTCATACAATATCCACACCAACAGCATATTGTATATACACATCAAGTTCACACAATTAAAACGGCAAAAGTCGACAAAACAACATATTTTCTAATTCCCAACCTAATTAATCGTCCAACAATCTCAAAACCATCATCATAAGCAAGGACATTTTATAAGCTTTCTAACGCATCAAACCACGCCTCAAACCGAACCACAGATCAAAAGTTATGAAGAAAACAAAATTGCACAAACAGCCATGTTCGCTAGGCGAACCCTCTAGCGAGCATTCGCTAACACCTTCGCTAGGCGAATTTCCAGCGAACCCACTACCAGCTAGAAAACAGACACAAAGTTTGCTAGGCGAACCAAGGCAGCAACCACTAGAACCCAAAACATGCAAACTTCGCTAGGCGAACAACGTAGTGAACCTTCGCTAACTGGTTCGCTAGGCGAACCCGCGAAAATTCATTCGCTACCACCTTCGCTCCAGGTTCGCTAGGCGAACCTGCGAAAATCCAGAATTTTGCAGCGCTGTTTGAAAACCCAAAATGATGATTTTTCCAACCAAAACATTTCCAAAACAACATATATCAATAAGAACCTAATCTAATCATGGCAACAAGCATTCTACCACATTTACGTCGATTTCTAACCGCGAAAACATCGATTTCTCAACATATTTCTCATTTCCAACCTAGAATTCAAAGCTATGTAAAGACAAGAAAACATACAAGCACACACATACATAATCATACACAAACATAGTATAATCGAGTTTCGCACCCTTACCCGATTAAATAGTGTGTAGAAAAGTCGGTTGACCGATTCCTAGATTTCCAAGTTTCTCTCTTTTTCTTCTCTTCTTCTTTCTCTATACTTTTCTTCTTCTCTTTTTCTTTCCCTTCTATTTCCTCTCTATTCTTTCTATTATATTCTTAACTTAACCAAATAAAGCAAAATGACCAAAATACCCCTACACTCAAATATCTCTCAAACGCTCCCAAAACGCGATAAAATATAATCACGGTGAAAAATAACATATTTTCACATAAAAGTCAGAAATAAAATAATATAATAATAAAATACTCAAAACGACTCAATTAATTAAAAAGACAAAACTGACAAAACAGACTAGGGCGTTACAAATGACCTTTAGCAGCGCTTTTCAAAAGCGCTTTCTAAAGTTAGCCTTTAGCAGCGCTTTCCAAAAGCGCTTTCTAAAGTGTAGTCTACGTAAGGCCTTTAGCAGCGCTTTCCAAAAGCGTTTTCTAAATGTAGCCTACGTAAGGCCTTTAGCAGCGCTTTTTAGAAGTGCTTTCAAAATTTAGCCTTTAGCAGCGCTTTTTTTCATAGTTTTTTTAAACTTATAGCAGAGCTTTGGGGAAAAAGCGTTGTCTTTGTAGTGCTGCCAAAAATCAATTTTGGCATAGTGCTGTCTTGGAATCTGTCTTGAACATCAGCTTCATCATGGTCTCTTGCAAAAGTCATAACTTCTATCTCAAGTAAGATAAATATTTGCTCTTGGACTCTTTGGAAAGCTTGAAACATCCTCTACAACCATGTTTTCATGATCCTTGACTTGAGGGGTCCATGTTTGACCAAAAACTCAAAAGTCAAACTTTGAATTTGAGGAACAGTTGACTTTTCCTCTGATGAACTTGCATTCTTCCATTGCTCATGAATCAAACTTCTTGGGGCAATCCAACCATATGAATGGACTAATATGATGAATTTGAGGTCCTTGAGACATGTTTTGAGGTATTGGATCATGTCTTGCTTCAAAAGTCAAACCCAAGATGAATTAGGTCAAAACCCTAATTTAGGTGTACCAGATGACTTGGGACTTGTTGATATTGATTCAATGCAATCTTGCACTTGATTATTGATAAAAAGAGACCCTTGATTAATCTTGAATGAATTAGGCTTGAGATATTGAGGATCTCACCATCCTTTGACTGGTCAACTTCTTTGAGCTCCTTGAGAGCAAAACCCTAGCTATGATCAAAACACAACCAAAGCACATGTTCTTGAATTTCAAAAGGGGTTAGTAAATGCATAAAAACACAAACACACACATGAGATGATTTATGGTATGCAAAATGATGCAAATGAGGTGGAATCTTAAGGGTAAAAATTAGGGTATGACAGTTGCCTCTCGTGCAGCGCTTCTTTTAATGTGGGTAGTTCGACAGCTCAGGAGTGCATGCACTCATGGTGGTTCTCTCGAGAATGATTTGTTGATCAAAATTTTAATAATATTTGGTTTCCATGGCCACTTATCAAGCCATCTCTCATATCCCTCACCGATTCTTTTCTTTCTTTTATGGGGTGGTTCACTCTTCTGAACTTGTGGTGGTGGTTTTGGCTCTATCATGAGTATCAGCTTTTCAACTTTGGGGTTAGTTCTTTCATCCACCACCTCAAAGTCTAACCTTCACCTCTTAACACTAATGATTTCTCTAGTCTCAGGGTCCTCTAATTTTCTCATTTTATGGAGGACCTCAGAAAAAGGTGTATTGGTATGGATATTTTCCAATACCTCCACATACCTTTTGGGTTGGGAGTCTACCTTAGCTTCCACAATCTTTTGTGGGAAAGAAATAGTGGGTTATAGTGATGAGGAAAAACATAAGGTGCTTCATTCTCTACCTCTTTGACAACCTCCCTTTTGGGTGGTGTCGATGGATTTTTCTCAATCTCTACACTTTTCTCGCAAGAACTTTCCCCAACCTCATTATCACTTTCATTAGGATTTTCGATTTGTTTTTCACTACTGGTTATTACAACATCGACATGTCTCTCAGGGGAGGGTCCTAGAGGTGTTTGTGCAAGCAGGGAAATTTGAGTCTCCAATGACTCGTTATGAGTCGTGAGGGACTCGACCATAGTGTTCAGGTGCCTAAGAATTTCGTTAGTATGGAGACTTTGTTTTCTAAACTCTTCATTCTGGAGAGTTTGTGTCGCCATAAAGCGCTCCATCATATATTCTAGCCTAGAGTGAGTTTGCGATGCAATGAAATCCTCCATTAATATTTCGAGGTTGGATTTATGGGAATCTTGCGACTCCTCAAAGTACTGGGAGTGGTAATTGTAGAGAAAATTTGGATGATCCATCCACCTAGGATTATAGGAATTTAAATTAGAGTGCCTTAGTCTATATGGTGCAAGAACAAAATAACAATATTGATTGTTGGTACCCGGTAGCGGCGCCAAAAACTTGATCCCGACTCTATGTGTCTATCAGATTATCTAACTGCAAGTGCACAGTTGTATCACGTAGTTTTAAAAGATATTGAACCCACAGGGACCAATGTCAACCTATTGTAGTCTATTATCGCTTTATAAATCTAAGGCTATCAGATATATTTTTGGAGTTTTAAGAAAAGAAAATAAAACAGGAAATAAAGTTTTGTTTGGAGAAAATTAATAAAAGCGAGATCGGGATGTAATTTCCAATTGCACCTCTAGGACTCAATAAATTCTTGGCGTTTTGTTTTGGTTTTAAAATACGTTTCGCCAAAAAATATTAGTTTAAAAACATTAATCTCACACTGTCGTGCTATTGACCCATGTTATATTTCGAAACCATAAATGTTTTGCTGTCGCTCACCCATTTAAGTCGCGAAATACCTTTTGAAAACCAACAAGTCCTTAATAATCCTAAAGCGTTGTCACTGTGTTTAGAAGTTAACATCCAGTTTTTACTATCTGACACGAGCCTCACACTATCACGCTATTGGCTCGAGACCTTAATGTTTTCGCTATCGCGTAAAACCTTTTAAATCTTAAACTAAAAACCGGAACCAAAAATACAGTTTATAAAAGTTACGCCAATTTGAATCTACTGAGTCCCGTCGGAACGACGATCCTCACATCCGAACTCTAGAAATTTAGTCAGGCGTGATTGCAGAAATAAATAAACAATTTTGGGTTTTTGAATTGAATAAAGACATAATAATCGGTTTAAATTAATTAAAACCGATGTTTGAAGAAAAAGGTAGAAGCTTGAAACAGTAACAATGGCAGAAAAATAAAGTGTAGAAGTAAATGACGAAAATTAAAGGCAAGAAAATAAAGGCAGAAAAATAAACGCGTAAAAGTAAATGAACCTGAAGATAAAAGCTGGAATATAAAACTGAATTAAAGACTTCAAATGGCGACAAGATTGATCCAAGTGTTACACAAATTGTATGCCTAAACACTAATGGTGTGATAGTTCCCCGATGTGAGAAAGCTACCACTTTTACAATGGTGATTTATGCCTAAAAATATGAAAGAATAAATTGCATACAATTCGTATAAAACTTGGACGCCTTGAAGTGTGAGTCCAATATCTATTCATATGAGGATTTTCGAGTAATAACTTCCCCAGATCATGTGTGAGTAATGGAGAAAGTGGGGGAAGCCTTCAAAGTAGTGTTGTTAGTGGGCGTTTTTTTTGGGTTTTTGAGGTCCATGGCGAACGCCATGGCTCATGGCGAACGCCATGAGTACAAAAGTGGAGAACATGGGTTTTTCAAGTCCATGGCGAACGCCATGGCCTCATGGCAAACGCCTTGAGTGTAAAATCTTTGCCCCTTGCTTTTTCTTGTCTTTTAGTGGTGCCCATAACTGCCATGTCATGGCAAGCGCCATGGCGAACACCACGGTGAACGCCATGAGTGCAAATTCTTGGTTTTTTCTCTGTTTTTTGCCGTTTTTGTCCCGTTTTCTCGCAGGATGCTACTACCTAGTAAATACCTGAAATCAACATAATATACCAACATAACACAATAAAAACATATAAAATTAACACTAAAATGCATGTGAGTCGAGTCAAAGTACACTATGTATTTTCGTGTTATCATGTGGCTGCCTCGATCTCCCTCATGGCTTTGAGAAGGGTGGTGATGTTTCTTGCTCTTATGTTAATTTCTCGATTTATGAGCTTTATTTTTATTTGTTGTGGTCAGTTTAGGGACGAAAGTACGAGTTCACCTTGATACGACATCCTGAACAACGTTTCCATGTGGAAAAGCATTGTGGAGGTTTTCTTCAAGGCGCAATAACTTGTCATTTATTACTTGTGAATTCTACTGTCGAACGATGTTATACATAATATTCAGCAACTCATTGGCGCATTGCACTCAAAGGTTTGCTCGCAGTAATTGCAAATCAGGAAAGACTTCAGGTTGCGTAACTGGTGGTGGAACCTGGGGTTTAATCGAAAGCAATTTGACAGATCCAACTACCTGATGAGTCTAGACTAGATCTAGATTCAACGAAACCTCCACTTCTGGATTCACAATGCTTTTCTGAGGAGGTGGAGGTTGAGGTGGTTGATGATGCTCGAGCTTCGACAGCAGCAGCGACTTCTCGAGCAACAACAGAACGGTAGTCTCGGATCCAGCCATCACTTTAAATAGTAGTAATAAGAGATATTTAAACTCTTGGAATAGAAGTTGAAATGATGCTCAATTGGATCGAATGCGACAGATCTTCATGTTTAATTATGAATGCTCTTGATTCGGTGATTTGAGAAGGCCATGAACTAATGAGATGAAGAGCGAACATGAATTCGTAGAAAGTGCATGAATAAAAAGTTGTTTCCCAAAGACGAAGCCACTGTTTCATTATGGAACCAGAAATGGTGTGAGGATCGAAAGTGATGGTGGATCTGAGCTTCTGGCGCAGTGGAGAGGGAGCTAAACTGCAAGGTTAACACTCCAATGCTCAAGTCAATATGTGAGAAAGAAAATCAAATTGAAATTATGTCTTCAAATTTGGTCACCTCATTTGAGAATTGGAAAGCTAATGCCACCGACCTCAGCAATCATTGGTGTTGTCGTCATCAAAACATTAGAAAGTTTCTTAAAATGTCAAAAGTATCTTAGTGTCTTAGAGTGATCAGTTAAGTTGTAAAAGGTCAAAAGTAATTCTTGAAGTACTAAGGCAATCACACATAAAAAATCCTTTTCAAACTCTCTTATTTCATAAAACTTCTTGAAAAATCTTTCAAGGCTTATATGAAGTTGATTAAGAAGTCTTCTTTAATCAATTAGGGAAGTTTACACACTTCCTAAGCAATTAAGAACTTAGTCCAATCAATTAGATCAATGTGAAAACTCGCTTAATCGATTAGAAAAGATTTTGATCAATTAATCCATGTAACTGTATTAAGGTTTCCTTTTCTGGATTAGGGTTGTTGTTTTTGAAGGTGTTTTAATCGATTACCACATAAGGTTAATTGATTAAATCAATTAATTTGTCTCGTGGATCATTTCCTTTTTTAGCCATTTTTTTTATATAAAGGAGACTTCTCCTCATTTTGTTACACACTGAATTTTTGAATACAAATCTCTGTTTTTTCTTCTACTTTGTTCTAAAATTGCTTTTTCACGAGAATTGTCATAGTGTTAAAAGACTAAAAAATCCTTGTGAGAGTTTTATTGTAATCTGTGTTGTGCTTAATTTTCTTTATTTAATCATGTGGAATTATTTTGTGAAGGCTTAAAAGGTTACAAGTTAAATCTGATAAAAACTTGTTTGTAGGTTTTTGACCTTAACCTGTGTAAAAGCACTGATTGTAGGTCCTTAAGCTTGATCAGTGTAAAAAAATTGTTCGAAGGTTCTTGAGTTATGCCTGTGCAAAAGCTTATTTGTTAGTTCTTGAGCTTAACTTGTATAAAAGTTCTATCTCTTTGTTGTTGAAGGTTTGTGAGCATATCTTATAAAAAAACTAAGTGTGATTTTAGTGGAACTCTAAAAAAAAAAACTCAAGAACACGAAGAGATCAAATTGTTAAGTCAAAACTGTATAAATCTCTGATACAATTTCTTTATCTCTTCAGTCTTTAATTTTTTGCGTATAGTAATTAATTAAATTAAATTAAATTGTTTTAAAGATAAATTTTTTATAAATTAATTTAATTTTGAAACCATTGTGGATATATTTTACGTATACCCACTAATTATGTTTTCAATTATCATCCCTAATTTTCACTAAAGACGAAGATGTGAAGTTTAACTTACTCAATAACTCAGCTATAATATATGCATAATTACACATGTTTATGTGTTTTACTATTTGTTGAGTCTTTCCAAAAATTTACAGCACTTTTGTAAAATCATTACATCAGACTAAGATTAACCACACAAGTGAATTTAGACTCTACGTCATTGCTCAAATATTTAAAACATTAATTGTGTGAGTCTATCCATTTTATATAGTGTTGAATTTGAATTTCTTTTTCTTATATCGCACACGTAATACATCGCAATCCTTAGAAATTTATAATCAACAACAAAATATGTAATACTCCCTCCGTTCTAAATTATAAGTCACTTTGTTAAAAAAATTTGTCCTAAATTATAAGTCACTTTACATTCCCAATGCAATATAAATGACATCTTCTCTAATATACCCTCAAATATTTATTATTATTTATTCTTTCAACTCTTTTAATTTTTCTCTTCTATATAATTATGAGGAGCATTACTGTAGAGTTATACATAATTTATCTTTTTTATAAAATAATAATTAAATTTTTTAATTTGTGTGAAAAACTCAAAATATTTTATAATTTGGGACAGAGGGAGTATATTCTTATCACACAACAAGCCACAAGATTATTTAATTTTTCACCGATCTTTTTAAACCAAACCATTTGCATTACATTGGTTTGATCAACAAAGATCAGTTGAAAACAATTGTAAATCTCTGAAATAGTAGCATCCAAAGCTGCCAACCCACCAACTATAAACAAATCACGTTCCGCATCACGTGACTTCCCCAGAAAAAATAAACACACTCTAAACCTAATCATGTGCTGATTTAGCTTTGGGACTTGTAAGCCGAATTAGTCAAAGATTTTAGCACATGACACCTCCAAATTCCAATACAGCCCCGTTGATTATTACTACTACTATCTATGTTATTTTTATAAGAAAAAATTTATTTATTTTTTAATTTATTGATAATGTATTTGGACTATATAATAAAATAGATATATTTATTATTCAATAAATTTAAAAAATCAATTTTCACTTATTTTATAAAATCAAATAGAATTTTATACAAGAGTCTTGTCAAAAAAATTAATTTAATAGTTATGTAAAAAGATATTAAATTGCACGCGGATTTGAATTTACGATATTTCACTAATTTATTTTTAAAATATAAAGATATATTTATACAAGAATTATTATAATATGTGATGTTCTACACCTCATCATTACAAATATAGATTGTATGTGAAAGACATTCTTCAAAGCCAAGTCAATAAAGACCAACATGAAATCCTTGTGTACCATAATCATTGTTCTGATCTTTGCCGTAACATTGATCCTTTCACTTGAGGTAAATGTTGCCAAAGCTAGGACTTACCCATCTTCGTCATCCAAAATGGTTTCATCATTTCATTCTTTCTCACATAAACAAGGGGCATCAAAATCATCTCAAGAAGTAGCTGCTAGCCTTAGAATCATACCACCTAGCAGACCAAATCCAACACAGAACAAGTAACTAACATAGTCCACTTTCTTCATTAAGTGTGTATCTAATCTTTGTGTTTTCCATTAAATCTACAAATTAACAATAAAGGGTGTGTCTTTACCAGGTTAAAGCCTAAGATAAAGGATTGAACAGAGATGTTGGTGGATTCAGACTTCAACTCTGTCTTGCTCTAGCTATGTTTTTTTTTTTTTTTTACTGTTTCTCAGCTTTAACTTCTTAGTTTTGTTAGACATAGTGATATATATAGTTGAGTTAAGGTTTCAAATTTTTGTGCGTTTTCTGTTTTAGATTTTAAATTTATGTTCTCTTATTTCCTTGATGTTTCAGATTATATAGGAGCGGATGATTTTAAAGGATAAAATAGTAGCCATCATGATGTAAAACTCAATTATATTTCTTTTCATGATTGGTTGCATTAAACGATTCAATGTAATTTCTTGTACTCGGTATAATATTTTTGAATTTCATTCTACTATTTTATTTGTGTATTTGTTTGAATTTTATTCTTTTATTTTACTTTTTTCACACACACATATATGTATATGAACAAGGAATTCATTAACCAAAAGAATATTAGGGTACTCAACCCTTACAAGCAAGACCTATCCAAAAAGTTACAAGAGGATCTACCCTTGTTACCAATGATTAATCAGCTCCAAATAAGAAATTTAACCGAACCCATAATGTCGTCTACATTAGTAACAGAACTACGAAAAAGAATGTTGTTTCTACCTATCCAAATGTTCTAACATGTTGCCAACCAAATCATATCTGCCTTACTCATGCCAAAAAACTTCTGAAACACAACAGAATAAAAGTTAAAGGCTTCAATACAGTTAGCAAACAACGCCTTTTCAACACCTAACCAAATAAAAATGCTTCTCCAAACGTTATACGAAGCCCAACAGTGAAGAAGCAAATGGTCCAAGTTTTCTTCCTCGTTCAAGCACAACACACACAAACAATCATTGGCTTTTCGAATGACATTCTTCTTGCAAAGAAGATCTTTGGTTGGGAGACGATTTGGCAGCATCCTCCAACCAAGAATCAAGATTTTGGACGGAATTTAAAGCTTCCAAAGGTTTTCAAGGGCATTTCTCTAAGTAGCACCCACTTGTTTTGCCTGAGCCGCATCAATCAACAAAAAATAACATGACTTAATAGTGAATACACCAGAAGGATCAGTTTGCCCAGAGCACCTATCGTCTGTAACAGGATGAAGTCTCGCTTCCTCTAAATAACTCAACAGCTCCTGCTCCATCCATTCCAAACCTGAAGAAGAAACAAAGCTGAATTTATCATTCCAAATCAAAAAATCTCCTGCCCAGAAACCTGCCTCTGCTACACTACTATTAGGATTAATTGAAAGATGATGTTGTTCCGGAAAAACACTCTTAAGGCACTGAGATCCTCTCCAAATGTTGTTCCAAAATGTAGTATTTGAACCATTACCTACATCACACGCAATGTTAGCAGCAAATATGTCAACTTCTGAACCGCACGAACGGCTTAAACAAAGTAGATAACGCCGCCATATCGAAAATTTTCAACAACCAATTCTCCATTCCCCATTCATCAAAGTCAACCCAGTATTGCCGTACCGATGTTGAAGAAGCTCTTACCACACTGCTTCTTTGTCATGGATTATCCTCCACTTCCACTTCATAACTAAAGAGATATTGAAAGCTTCAATATTCTATATGCCAAGGCCACCCTTAGTCATTGGAGTACAAACTTTCGACCACTTCACCCAATGGATGCTCTTCCTTTGGCCTGTCCCACTCCATAGAAAATGACTTTGAATACTCCCTTCGTCTCATAAAAAGTGTCTCATTTGCACTTTTTCTCTGTCTCAAAATAATTGTCCTTTTTCAATACCAATGCATAATTTATTATTACATTTCCATTACCATACCCCTATTTATTACCTTTCACATTCTTCAATCACTATTAATATGGGTATTTTAGTAAATAATATTAGTTTTATCATCAAAATCAACACATCTAATTATTTTTTTAAAAAACGTACATTGTTCAAATATGACATTTTTTATAAGACGGAGAGAATATTAATGACCTCCTTCAAAACTTTCTTTGGAGCTTTGTAAAAAGAAAGCGTATAAATTGGACTGACATTCAACACCACATTCAAGATAAAAATGCTACCTCCTAATGACAACAACGTCCCTTTCCAACTACTTAACTTCTTCCTAAGCAACTCAATCAAGTCCCTCCACAATCATATTCTTTTAGGACTAAAACCGACTTGCACACCCAAAAATTTGAATGGATGATTGCCAATGCAGTAGTGCAAAAACGAAGAAGCACACTAGATATAATGAGAGTCCACGTTAACTCCAAAAATGTTACTTTTGTAGTAATGCATATATATATATATATATATATATATATATATATATATATATATATATATATATATATATATATATTGTTCTGGACTGGACCACTGGCTAGACATGGCCCAATCAGTCTCTGCTCCAGAGCGGCCCAAATTGCCTAAGTCCAATCCACAGAGGGACAAAAGTTACTTTTCTGCCCCTCTAACCGGGCAAGGAATACAACGTTCCTCCCCGGAATTACTGCCTGTTACGCACGGCTTCACTGCTCCCCGAACAGCTATGGGCAGGTGCCCGAAATCACGCCTATGCCCGACATAACGGCTAGTTTTGGACACCCTGCCCGACATAACGGCTAGTTTGGGTAGTTACCTATTCTTTGGGGGAAAACGATTATTTCGCCCCGAAAATAGGACCGTTGGCCACGCGCTGGGGGCTCTATATGAACCCTCTCGCTTGAGAGGGTCAGGTATCCAATATTCACACTAAGAATTCACACTTTGTACTTGCCCATTTTCTCTGACCCTTTCTTACTTGACCGTCGGAGTACCTTGCAGGTACACCCCCCTCTTCTCCATACGACCAGCATCCCTGACGCACTTGGCGGCCTGATTCTACAGGATCTGATCCAGTCTTCACGATCAGTGGCGCCGTCTGTGGGAATCTTTGTTCTCCCCATCTTTCTTTCCTCAGAAACCGAAGATCAAAACAATTCCCAAACATTATCACGATCATGGCCTCCCAAGATCGCACCAAGGATGCTCTCCAAACCACCATCCTCCCCGTCAACAAATCTGACGTTGACGACCAGTCATCTCTCCTCCGAGATGCCCGTTTCCTCAGGGATGAAGCCACTACTTCTCCTTCCCCTACCCCTGCTGATCGCAACAACGATCAACCTTCACTTGACGTCCAACCAGTTCCTGTTCCGCCCAACGCCGACCCGGCCGTGGCAGCCCTCCTGGAGGCGATCAACAAAACCAACACCCTGATCCTGCAGCAGAACGAGAGGATCGGGGCACTAGAAGAGTCCCACCTTCGGAGATCCCCTCCTATGCGGAGGAACCAGCGACGATCAAGAAGCCCGCAGCCCCTGAGAGAAATCGACCGAAGACTGCACCAAGTACCTGATCCTCGCGTAGCCCGGAAGCGCGACCAGATCTCCCCGCGTGACCAGCACGCTCATAACCACAAGAGGACTCGGAGGGACGAGAAATCTCCCCCGATCAAGTCTAAAGGACGGGACCGCTCACCTTCCCCGCGAAGGAACCTCTCACCTTCTCCTCGAAGGAACCGCTCACCTTCTCCTCGAAGGAACCGGCGTCGCGAGCATCCCGTTCGGTCCCCATCATACACCAGTTCTAGTGACGACGACGAGCCTCGCAGCCTGTTGTCCCAGGAGATCTTGGCTACCCGTCTCCCAAAAGGCTTGGAGAAACCCCCGTCACTTGGCACGTACAACGGGACAACCGACCCCAACGAGCACATCGAGAACATCGATGCCCTGTTAGACTACCGCGGCGTACGGGGCGCCATCAAATACAGATTGTTCCCGACCATGCTCCGAAAGGGAGCGATGACATGGTATAAGCAACTGCCCAAGGAGTCCATTACCTCGTGGAGACAGTTGGGCAGGATGTTCTCGCGGCACTTTACAGCATCTCGCCGCCACCCCAAAACTGAGGCCTCTCTTGGAGCCATAATCCAGGGTAAAGACGAACCTCTCCGTGCATATATCGAGAGGTTCAACAAGGAAACAGTGCAGGTCCCGACGACAGATAAAATGAAGAAGTTTCTGCTCGAACAAGGGGTCCGCCCGGACTCCGAGTTCTCTAAAGCCACTGGCCTCGCGCCACCGAGGAACTTAGACGCCCTCCTCCTCAAAGCCCAATCTCACATTCAGTACGAAGAGAAGATTGCGGCCTGAAACGTCTGAGCATCACGCCGCCAAGAGAACGCTCGGGCCTCTAAAGGAGAAGAAGCCTCGACATCTCGTCGGGGTGAACGGAGGCACGAGGACCGTCCAAGGGACTCCCGCGACAACAAGGGACCCTCCGGGCGCTTCCATGACTACACTCCCCTGACCGTTTCTAGGGAAAAGATTTTGTCCGAATGTGCCAATTCGAAGTTCAAACAGGCTGGGGTCCGCTTCCCCAAACAACTTCCGAACAGACCAAACGTGGACAAATTAAAATACTGTCGTTTCCACAAAAGTCACGGCCATACTACGGAGGACTGCATCCATCTGAAGGATGCCATTGAGATACTGATCAGGGACGGCCACCTGAAGTAGTTTGTGAAGAAGAAGGACACTCCTCGGCAGGACGCGCAGGAGTCCAAGAAGGTCGAGGAGGAGGTACCCTCCTCGGAAGATGCCAATGTACAGGTCGCTATGTCCATATCGCGACCAGAGAACTTCAACGTCCCGGACGGGCTCAGCGCCCCTACATATTTCGCGGCCCATAGCCCGTGGGAGATATTTCCCTCCGCCATGGTCATCGCTGGCGGGGGTTTCAACAAAGTCACTGTGGGCTCCGTGAAACAGAAGTTCGAACACCTGATCAACACAAGCTCCAGCAAAGTGACCACGCTTGATCGGGCACAGAAGGGCTCCATCCCCATCTCCTTCTACCGGGAGGAACTCCTCGGTGGCTCCCCGAACTCAAGCATACCATTGCTCATCAGAGCCCGGATGGCGAACTTCGACGTTCGCAGAATACTCGTCGACCAGGGCAGCTCGGTCGACATCATGTACTCCCAGCTATTTTTAACACTTCAGCTGGATGAATCGCACCTTACCCTCTACGTAGGGTCCGATTTACAGGGATTCAACGGGTCTGTAACCAAGCCGTGGGGATACGTCAAGCTGATCGTGACCTTCGGATCAGCTGAGACGGCCAGATCCATCAAGGTGCAATTTCTGGTAATCGACTGCCCGTCACTTTACCAATGCATTTTTGGAAGGCCAACTCTGGTCGAGTTGGTAGCAGTGCCCTCAACCGTCCACCTGAAGATGAAGTATTACACTTCGAAAGGGATGGTCGCCACCCTCCACGGTGATATAGAAGTTGCCCTACGGTGTTTCGAAGCAGCTACAAAGGGACTCAACACCATTACGCCCAAGCCAAAGGTGTCGAGCAAGCCAGCACTGCCAAGCAGCTCCGAGGAGGCCAAGCCTCTGCCCCAGGTCGACTCTATCGACCTTGACAGTCGCTTCCCCGAGGACCAACAAGAGGAACGAGCAGCTTCAGCCAGCCCGTCCGCGTCATCCAGCAGCAGCTCCCATCCGATGCGCCCAATCCCGGATGGTAACTTCGAGATAGTTCTGTTCGGCAAAGACCCCCAATGAGGAGTGAAGATTGGAGCAGACCTGCCCGACATTGCGAGGAAGCAGCTCAAAGCATGCCTCAGAGAGAATGCTGACCTCTTCGCATGGAGTGCCGCTGAAATGCCCGACTTGGATCCATCTGTCGCTTGTCACCAGCTGACCATCGACCCGGCCGTCAAGGCCGTAGCACAGCGTAGGAGGAAGCAGTCTCCGGAGAAAACGGAGGCTGCTGAAAAAGCTGTAAAGGACCTCCTCGAGGCCAAATTTATTTCGGAAGCCAAGTACACCACTTGGCTGTCCAACGTTGTATTAGTTAAAAAATCTAATGGAAAATGGCGCATGTGCATTGATTATACCGATCTCAATAAGGCATGCCCGAAGGATGCCTACCCCCTCCCCAATATTGATAAACTTGTTGATAATTCTGCTGGTTTTAAACTTTTATCGTTCATGGACGCCTACTCGGGCTACAATCAAATCCTAATGGCAATGTCCGACAAAAAATATACGGCCTTCATGACCGAATCAGACAACTATTACTACAACGTAATGCCCTTCGGCCTGAAGAACGCCAGAGAAACGTACCAACGAATGATGAATAAAGTGTTTCGGGGAGAAATAGGCGACATGCTCGAAGTCTACATGGACGACATGATCGTAAAATCCCACGAGGAAACCAATCATACTGCCCATTTGAGAAAGGTCTTCGAACAGGCCAGGAAATACAAAATACGTTTTAATCCGGAGAAGTGCACGTTCGGTGTCCGAGCAGGCAAATTCCTCAGCTTCTACTTAATGGAACGAGGAATCGAGGCCAATCCTGACAAATGTCGGGCATTCTCCGAGTTTCCTACGCCCAAGTCCAAAAAATCCATCCAGTCCCTCAACGGGATGCTCACGTCACTATCTCGTTTCGTGGCCAAGTCCGCCCAGCAAGCCATACCATTCTTCAAACTCCTCCGCAAAGAGGCAGCATTCAAATGGACCGAGGAGTGCGACAAGGCCCTTCTCCATCTGAAACGAGCACTCTCAGAGCCACCGGTCCTCTCTCGCCCGGACAATGGCGAAACGTTGTACCTATACCTGGCCGTAGCAACTGAAGCAGTGAGCGCCGCTCTCATCCGCGAGACACCTGACGGGCAGAAGCCCATTTATTTCACGAGCAAAGCGCTGCAAGGACCAGAGTTAAGATACCAACAGATAGAGAAGGTGACACTGGCCCTCATCAACGTAGCCAAAAGATTAAGACACTACTTCCTGGCTCACACGATCGTGGTTCGAACAGATCAGCCCATAAAGCAGCTGCTCGGATGACCAGATATGGCCGGCCGAATGCTCAAATGGTCGATGGAACTGTCCGAATTCGACATCCAATACGAAGGCAGAAAAGCCCTTAAGTCCCAAGATCTGGCCGACTTCGTCGCAGAGATGACGTTCGCAGACTCCCCCGCGAGCGAAGCACGCAAATGGACCATCTTCGTCGACGGTACCTCAAGCTCGGCAGGAAGCGGCGCGGGCATCATGCTGGAGAACGACGAAGGAATCATCGTCGAGGTGTCACTCACACTGTCTTTCCCAACCTCCAATAACCAGGCGGAATACGAAGCCTTCCTTGCTGGGCTACGCCTTGCCGAGGACCTGGGCGCGGAGGAAGTCGTCATTTGCACAGATTCACAACTCGTGGCCCTCCAGGTCCGGGGAGAATACCAAGCCAAAAATGACAACCTAACCGAATACTTGGCCCTGGTAAAGAAGGAAATGGCGAAGTTCGCAACAGTGGAAATGAAAAACGTTCCCCACGAACATAACGTACGAGCAGACGTGCTGTCTAAGCTAGCCAGCATGAAGAAGAAAGGCAGAAATAAGTCCGTCATACAGGAGGTACTTCCCCGACCCAGTATCGAGAAGGCCTCCCCGATACTCGACGTATAGGTGATCGGCGACAACAACTGCTGGATGACCCCAGTCTACAACTATCTTGCCAAAGACGAACTCCCGTCCGACCCAAAGGAGGCCAGCGTAATTAGGAGAAGAGTCTGCTCTTATGTTTTGGTCAAAGATAAACTCTACAGATGGGGATTCTCCATTCAGCTGCTCAAATGTGTCGAGGAGGAAATGGTCGCACACATCCTGCGCGAGATCCACGAAGGAATCAACGCTCAATATCTCGGCGGAAGGTCCCTCGCTCGAAAGGCACTCCGGGCAGGCTACTACTGGCCGACCATGCAAAACGACGCGAAAGAACACGTGAAGAAATGCGATAAATGCCAACGGTACGGGGACATGCACCTGGCTCTGCCTAACGAGCTCAAGGCTATGTCCTCCCCGTGGCCATTCGCCTGGTGGGGCCTAGACATCCTAGGACCCTTCGTGGTAGGATCAAGTCAGAATAAATATCTCATAGTGGGCGTGGACTATTTCACAAAATGGATAGAAGCGGAAGCTCTAGCCAAAATAACCGCCCCCAACATCCTGCGTTTCTACAAACGAAACATCCTTGCATGTTTCGGTATTCCCCAAGCGATAGTAACGGACAACGGGACGCAATTCACGGACAGGAAGTTCCAAGACTTCGTCGCCCAACTAGGCACGAAGCAACACTTCACATCCGTGGAGCACCCTCAAACAAACGGGCAGGCTGAAGCAGCCAACCGAGTCATCCTTCGAGGCCTCAAGCGAAGGCTGAACGAAACAAAGAAGGCATGGATCGAGGAACTGCACAACGTACTGTGGGCATACCGCACAACTCCGCACTCAACGACCGGGGAAACACCTTTCCGTTTAGCATAGGGGACCGAGGTTGTAATTCCCGTCGAAGTTCACGTGCCCTCTAGGCGGACAGATTCGCCCCTAGATGAGGAGATGAACGACGAATCGTTGAGAGAAGAGCTAGACCTCGTCGAGGAAATCCGAACCGGGGCAGCCCTTCGCGAAGCCTCACCAAAATAAAAAATTACCATTAGGCACAATGCCAAGGTGATACGGCGAGAGTTCGACGTGGGAAGCCTTGTTCTAAGAAGAAACCACAAAGACTCTCGTGAAGGCAAACTAGCAGCCAACTGGGAAGAACCCTATCGTGTCCGAGCAAAAAAGGAAAATGGGGCCTACTACCTAGAACATCTCTCTGAGGAAGAACTTGCTCGACCATGGAACGCTGAAAAGCTAAAACAATACTACAGATAAATCCTCAGTTCGACCCGTCGCAACGACGAACGTCAGCTACCGACCACTATGCGCGTCTAGGTACAAGCGTCGCATACGAATAAAGCAGAACCTTGCTCAGTAACGAGTCGGGCCACTGCTCGATGGCGGTCCTCAATCGAGCATCGCTGTCATCAAAGTACCATGACTGGCAGAACCCTAGCTCGCGATGGGACGTTCACGCCGCGAACACAGGCCTCAAACGCGACCTGAGCTCCGCACCCCGCCAAGACATTCCCCAGCAGTTCGACCAGTTCCCCTCACCGTCGAACACATCTGCAACGAGAAATTCCCCTAAAATATTTGCGCAAGTCAAATACTCCCAATCACGGGCAGATATACACTTGCAACGAGCATGAATACGATACTTAGCTAAAAATAAAAGCAAGTAAATTCATACAAACAACAGAATTAAACATGTGATAAGTTAACATAATATGTGGCCGCAAGGGCCATGATTGTACTTTGTTACATGAAACGGAGGCCACACCCCCCAGAAATAAATTACAAATAATTCCACGGCACGCAGGCCGGATAGATTACAACAACATCAAAAATACAGATTCCTCACTCATCCGCATGCTCGGCAGGATTTGGTTGGGGTCCCTGGTCCTCTGCGGGCTGATCCTCGGGGGGTACTTTCAAGGAGACCGTCGGGCACGACAATACGACCATCCTCTACGTGCGCCAGGTAGTGAGTACCCTCAACAGAAAAATCGAGCTCAGGGTTCACTACCCGTAATTGAGCCACGACATTTTTGAAAGACTCCTCCGCGACGGCAATACCATCGTCTTCGGCCAGCAGCATGCGAGCAACTAGCTCGGATCTAGTCTTCAATTCTTTCACATCGTCTGGCTCGTCGACACCCGGGGCATTGACCGCCCTCAGCTCCCTGATCAGCTCCTCGGAAGCTTTCTTCTCCGCCGCCAGCTTGGAGTTCTCCTCCTTCAGCCAAACCGCCTCCTCTTCAGCCTTCTTCCGAGCCTCGTCGGCACTCTTGACTTCTTCCTTGAGGGATGCCACAGAAGCCCGGGCAGCATTGAGTTCGGACTCAGTTGCAGCGTCCCCTTCAGCGTAAACAGCCGCCATCTCTAGCATCCTGACCAAGGCAGAAGCGTCTTGGGCCACCAGCGCCCTCTTGCTCGGGCGATCCATACCTTCCAAGCGAAGAGATTCCGCCCGGGGAACGACCAAAGAGTTGCCTTCAAAAAACCTCCTATCAAGGATACAGGGAGGAAGCTCGAACTTCCCTTTCTTCGGCACCCGAGTAAGGTCCACAGCGTCAGCTACCCTTGGCCGCTTCGTTCGCCCGGTCAAAGACAGAGGTGATCCCCGGGAAGCGAGAGTAGGAGAAGAAGAGGTCCCCGTGGCAGTTTGAACAGGAGGAGGAGCACGAGCACCAGCAAACCGAGATTTCGGAGGAGCCGCCCCGACCTTATTCCTCGCGAGAGCGTTCCTTACAACCCTGTCATGGGCCTGAGGCATCTCACCTGCACAAGCATAACATGAACAAAGTCTAAATAACTAAGACTACCGAGCAGCTTCTCAGCGTCCGCGGGAGTCTTGCACTTCAACAGTGCCTTAACGTTGATGAATCGATGCTCGACCCTCTGACTCCCATCTTCCTCGAAGATCGGGTTGCCCTTGCTCGTCCAGCACTCAGCAAGCCCGAAGGAGTTGACCCACTTCACCAGCGCCTCGTAGTAGATCGCTCGGTTGGAAGACATAGTCGTTGGGCTTCTTGGCAAAATGGTCGGGTGCCCAGTGGAGGGGGAAATTGTAAAGTCTCCGCCCAATATACCTCCCCTCCTCGTCGTGCAGCTTGTTCCCGTCCTCGTCAACTTCAATCTCCCAGACATACGTACTGTCCTGGGCAGCCTCAGACACGGGCTCAACGACATAATACCGTTCCTTGAATGTCCGGGTTGACTCCGAAAACGGCTTGAACAGCTTGCGGGGCTACTTCAAAGAAACCCAGCCGTACTTCCTCCCCGTCAGCTGCCTTTGGAGATGGAAAACGGTGAAGAACAGAGGGAGAGTAGCCCCTAAGGAGAGATGCTCGCATACCAACTCGAAGGCACGGATGAAGCCAACGAATTAGGATGCAGTTGCGTAGGAGCTAACTTTAAATGCACGAACACGGATTGTTGAAAATAAGTAAAAGGCAGCCTCAGGCCCAGCTCTTTATAGGCATACTCGTACATCGTGAAACGGTCCCCGAAATGAGTACAGACACGATCGTCTAACAAAGGGAAGTGCACATTCCACTCTCCCTCAGGTCCTACCTCTGTGAAAATGTCCACCAAAGACTTTGCGAAAGTGGACACATGCTCGGCAGGTTCGGCCACCTCCCACTCCTCTGCGGAGAACCCGTCCATATCCTCGTCCATGTCGTCCGCCTCTTCCTCCCCGACATTGCTGGGAGAACTCAAAGTCATTGAACTCGAAGCCGTCGAGCTGCTATTATCTTCGGAGTCCGTCTCTTCCTCGGATGTATCTATAATAACTTCTCTATCTGGCCCCGTCGCCATTACAGTCACCTGAAAAACAGAGAAGAAAGTGAATTCGACAGAAAATCAAATCCACCCTTCCACTGCTAAGTCAAGTGAAAGGGCGCGCAAAGGGCTAAGGGCAACGTCCCCGGCCTAAGCCCTAACATCAAAGGAAAAGCTGAAACCTCCCCGCGAGGAGACGCTCGAAACTAATCATCCCAGAGCGAGGAACTTCCCCGCACTCACACCCAGTTTCCGTTTGAAGCTTCACCGGAAATCGCAAAGCTTCACCGGAATCTGGGAATGTTCTACCGGGAAACTCATCACCCACTCGGGAGATGAACAGACATGGCGGTCACGCATACGTAGCTACCGCGACATCACCGTAAACCACCCTCCTCGATGAAACGTACTACTAACTCCGACGACATGTTAGAGGTGTGAAAATGGCACAACCATCGTCCACCACCAACAATCACTGGAGATTCACCCATTTCGTCCCCTAAAACTAGCCCTAACCGCATGCAATCTACCATTAACAACAAACAGAAGCAGAACAGGCAAAGGATCAGAAAACTTACTTGATTTAAGTAGAAAAAGGCGCTGCTCGAAGCTTGACACGGTGGTCGGAGTAGGCGGAAGGCGGTTACGGGCAAGAGTACTGAAGAGAGCGAAGAGAAATCAGACTGAAAAGTTCCAAATGGAACGATTTTCCCCCTTTTATACAAAGGGGCACGTGCGAACACGCGCTCGTAGGCCATGATGACTACCCACTAGCCATCATTGCCTATTAACTGCTACACAGAGCTCTAGGCACACGTGGCGTCCCAACGTTTCCAATTCTGTCTGACGCCTGATCTCCCCGAACACCGGGCAACAAGGCCACGACCACGAATCTCGCGGACACAGGGAGCCACGAGCACTTTGAGACAATCCTCCTCGTCTTCAAACGAAGACTCCATATTGGCTCCGCGTAGCAACGAGCAGTCCTTAAGTCATCACTCTCGTGCTCGGGAGCAACGACTTGGGGAGCTCCTGTTCTGGACTGGACCACTGGCTAGACATGGCTCAATCCGCCTCTGCTCCAGAGCGGCCCAAATTGCCTAAGTCCAATCCACAGAGGGGCAAAAGTTACCTTTCTGCCCCTCCAACCGGACAAGGAATACAACGTTCCTCCCCGGAATTACTTCCTGTTACGCACGACTTCACGGCTCCCCGAATAGCTATGGGCAGGTGCCCGAAACCACGCCTATGCCCGACATAACGACTATTTTTGGGCACCCTGCCCGACATAACGGCTAGTTTGGGTAGTTACCTATTCTTTGGGGAAAACAGTTATTTCGCCTCGAAAATAGGACCGTTGGCCACGCGCTGGGGGCTCTATATAAACCCTCTCGCTTGAGAGGGTCAGGTATCCAATATTCACCCTAAGAATTCACACTTTGTACTTGCCCCTTTTCTCTGACCTTTTCTTACTTGAGCGTCGGAGTACCTTGCAGGTACACCCCCTCCTCTCCACACGACCAGCATCCCTGACGCACTTGACGGCGTGATTCTACAGGATCTGATCCAACCTTCACGATCATATATATATATGGGTGGGGATCAACTTACTCCAAGAGTAAGTTATTTTAACTTACTCCAAATCATAGCCTTTGAATTGAATCTAATCTAATGGTTAATTAGCTAAAAAGCTAATTTAACCATTAGATTAGATTTAATCCAAATGCTATGATTTGGAGTAAGCTAAAAAAACTTACTCTTGAAGTAAGTTGATCTCCTCTCTCTCTCTCTCTCTCTCTCTCTCATCTCTCTCTCTCTCTCTCTCTCTCTCTCTCTCCCTCTCTCTCCTCTCTCTCCTCATCTCTCTCTCTCTCTCTCTCTCTCTCTCCTCTCTCTCACTCTCTCTCTCTCTCTCTCTCTCTCTCTCTCTCTCTCTCTCTCTCTCTCTCTCTCTCTCTCTCCTCTCTCTCTCTCTCTCTCTCTCTCTCTCTTATATATATATATACTATATATATATATATATATATATATATATATATCATTTGTGCGTGGATTTTTCTAACCCACCTCCGCGTATATTTAGAAGGAGTATTTTAGGAAGTTATTTAAATATATCCAAATGTGCATGTTATTAAAACATTCTAAAAAAAAGTTGATGTGAGTTAATCTTTCTATAGACATTTCCAAAACATATTCATTTTATAAAAGGAGTGTGTCATTAAGTAATAACTAAAAAAAATAAATATCAGATGCATGTTGTTAATCTACTGGTTCATGAAAACTAGTAGGTGTCTATTAATAACATGTATTATCAATTACTATGATGGTATTCCTCCATTCACCTACAAGATAAGGAATTATTATGATGGTATTCATCTATTCTGCTTATTGGGCAGTGGGTAGAGGTATCAGTTATGATAAAGTACATTAGTTGTAGTTATGGTTCATTTATCCCTGCGTAAGGTCGAAGAACTACGCTAGGCGTCGAGTGATTAGGTGAATAGAAACTAGTGGTTATTTAGAGCATCAGCGGGATGATTGCGGATTGTGGTGTTAGAGTAGATCCATGTTATTCATGTTGGTGGGCTAATCCTTGGGATCTCTTATGCGTGTATTGGGTGAATGATCGCATGCGCGACATGGCGATGAGTGAACTCTAGATGTGTATCCTCCTAGGATTTTTAATTCTTAAGGAGTGGGATTGGAAGGACTCGGGGGGAGGTAACCTTAGAGGAGACATATCCAGTTATCTGACTATCGTGACTATAAGATACGGGCAAAGATCGTTATATGACATTGGGTTGTTCACGTGAGTACATGGCCTAGGAGTAAGACCATCATGTAGTGCAGCCATAAGGGTATAGCGCCACAATATCACTATTGTGCACGGGATATGTGGGTTTTCCTTTCCAATCAAGTGCAAGATTGTAATGGTCCCAAACCTATGGTATGATTATGATTATATACTTGCGAGACGCGAATTTGAATTCTCGTAAGGTAAAGTAGGATAGATCAGTTTTTGAAGCTATGTTATGAGAAGGCCTTGAATGGTTGTGACACATGAGTAATATCAGGATTATGCATTGTGGACGTTTCTTTGTTCCATATGGGTATTAGTGAATCTCTGTGCGTAAATTCCTGAGGTAGGATTTACCTGTGATCATCGTATCCTTGCCAATACATTGTATGGTTATTCCTTATCGATTGGTGATCAATGTTGGAATAGATGGAGTATATCTTGGATTGGTTCAACTTGAGATAATTTTAGAGGAAGTATCAGTAGACTCTCGGATGTAGGAACAATGTTAGTTCCAAAAGAGCCAAGGTTGCGCCAGGTTTTGCAGTGCCGAGGATTTTGAAAAAAGGTTGTTCGAATCATGACCTGAGATTCGTTGGACTGTGGTTACACTCAGAATACGAGGAACGCTGCCTTTTGAGATACACTATGAAGCGGTTGATACTTCAGGAAGTCGGCATAGTGAAAGATTTGAAAAGGAAAAGTGTTGGTTGTCTGCAAGGATGAATTGTGACTCCATGGTAGAAGATTGTGACAGTTGGATCTTTAATGAACTAGAGGGAATCATGTGTTCACACAAGTGTGAGAACTCATGGTCAACGGGAAATTATGAGGAATGGTTGATAGGACTATTTCGACAGACATCCCAATTGAGGACAATTGGGTGGTTCAAGTTACACCATGAGAAGCGTTCAATTCCTAATGTTCTCGAATCGACGACTGAAGTACCAAGGCATGTGCAAGTGGATATAGCTGAGGCTGATGGAATTATTGGCGATCTGATCATAGGTTTTCAATGCCAAGGAGTAGTATTTGACTGATGTGTTGAAAAATCAAGTGTGCATCGTTTTGGATGGACACGGAGAATAATTCATTGTTATGGATGGATCATGGATCAAGTGTAATAAATTAATGAAGCTAAATGGATTGTGGAGATAAGTGAAACTTAGCGGATTTCAATAAGTATGCGACCAGATGAAATCAAAGTAGTGCAACAGACGAAGAAGAATTGGATAATCCTACAGTATGTATGGATGAAATATTAGCAAGATTTGTGTTGAGTTGGAGTATCTTCAAAAGAAAAACTCATCATAGCAGTGTTCCATTCATCCTAGTTTCTCAAGGATCCACCAAAATCTAGAGAAGAACGGTTGATGAATTGAAATGGGAGAACTTTGCAGAATGCGCAATCTGGTATTTAGTGTGTGAGTTGGTAAGCCTTTTGGACATTGAAAGCTAAGTGAGGTGTTGTAACCAATTAAGGTATCCAGACGGAAGGGAGGAGACGATCTCAATGACCTTCCCACCGTATTTCCCTTGCGCACGTGACAATTGTGTTTTGAGTTGGGTGATTGTGAGAAGATTAACTAAATCATCCCATTCCTTAACCATCAATCCACATATGAGGTTATTAATCTAACGAGATTATGTTTAGCAAGGATTGTTTGGTTGCATGGAATTCAGTCAAAAGTTATTTCCATCCAAGACCTGAAGACTAATTGAATATGGGAAGTTTTGTGGTGCCATGAAGACAGATTCAGATCTAAGCACCTCACCCATTCAAAGTTAGAGGTAATCCAAGGATCCAGAAGGAAAGGAAATGAGCTCAACCATATTTTTCGTAGAGGATCGGAGAGATAGTTATCTAAGATGTGGATGTAAGGTATCTTAGTTCTTAGTAGAAGACACTTTGATGAAGCCATGTTGAAGGAATGGAGCATCAGTCCTATTGTCATACCCTAATTTTTACCCCTAAGATTCCACATATCATATCATTTACATCTCATCAATATCACAAGCATGACATTCTCCCGGCCTTCACCTCTTTGGGTTTGCTTTTGTGGGATATCACCCAGCACCTTTGTGTTTCTTTTTACCTCTATTGTTTGCTTGCATTCTAACTTTTCTAACCTTATTCAAAATACAAAAATATGTGTTGTTTTATTTTCTTATTATACAAGGTAGGAAGTTGCAATCAAAGGATCAAGCTTGGTTTCTAAATTAGGGTTTTGATTCTCAAAGTCAATGTTTTGGTCAACAAATGGTCCACAAGAGCTTTCACTTAAAGGCATGACTTATAATCTTAGGTCACATTCATCTCAAGCTTCATTCAAGATCATTTGATTAAGATAAGTTCAAGTTGGTGCATGATTCCAAAGTTGATTCAAGTATGGTTCATGTGTTTATTTCCATGCCATCTCCATGCAATTTTCAAGCAATTATCAAGATTACTCAAGGGACAATCAAGTTTCCTTCATTTGGTATTCAAGTGTTCATCATTGGGCCTTTGGATGCAAGAAGTAGCAAGAAATCTCAAGTGGGCACATGTTTGGTTGACCTAAAATCAAGTATGGCATGCCACTTGGTCCAAACATCATAACTCTCTCATTTCTAACATTTTGGGAATCTACTTTGGTCCAAATATCATATTTGAACTCCTCTACAACTTTTCTTCAAGGGTCAAACGTCAAATTTCCCTCTATGTCCATCGATTTTGGAATTTTCCAAGATGCCCATGTGTGCACAAAAGTAGGCCCAAGACCTGGTCGACCTAATGCCTGACCTAGAATTTCAGGTCATGCCCTGAAATTCTCATCCATTCCATTTTCAATTTAAATATCCTTTTGATGTGGTTTTTTTTTGCATTGAATTCTTGGCAATGAAAGGAACATTTGGCACAAACAAAAATAAAAAACGCACGAGTGGATTTTATTTGGCCTAGCTTCAAACATGTGCTTCTTGCTCAACTTTCACGTCACGAATTACATGCCATTTTCAATCTGGGACCACTTTCACATGTGTGAACTTTGTGTACAACCAAAACGCGTGTAAGCAAGTGCAAAACGACCAGGTTTCATCACTGAATCACACTTTTCACACCTCTTCTCACACACCTTGCAAATCATCAAAATTTCAATTTCATTCACACAAATTAAGATCTATTTCACATGTTTGAGCTCAACAACACTTTTCCTATAAATAGAGGAAGCATTTTCCTTCATTTCCAAGCTTGGATAGCCAAAGAAACTCTGAAACCATTTGAACTCGATACCTCAAAAACTAGTTAACCATTTCTTTGATTCAAGCTCTTTTAGCTTCGTTTCTTTGCCCAAAACTCTTCAATGGCCTCCTTTGAAGCTAACTAAAGCAATTTCGTGGCTTGAATCTCCTTGGAACCAGATTTCCAAATCCACCATTGTTGACCTCTGAGCTTCAACTGAAAAGGTAGCTGCGAGTTAAATTTTTTAGCAAACAAGTTACCAGTGTGATCGTCTTGATTCAATGATTAAAAGCCCTCAACTATCTTAGATTTATATTTGTATTAGTCATTTAAATTATACTTTGAAAAACTAGGTTTCTTCGAGTTCTTGAGCAAATTCTCTTTGCTCAGAGCTAATTAATGATTCTGATGCAAAGAGACATGAGCGATGAACGATGTTGATGTTGAATCCTTGCTTTATTCTGGCCAAAAACACCTAGTTCATGGATTTGCAAAAATCTATCCAAGGTTGAAGATGAAGTGCTTCGCGCATGTTTTCAAATGAGAAACTAGCCATTGCTGCCCTAATTCAAATATTTTTTATTTTCTTTTTTCATTTTATTTTCGTTTTCTCTTCTGATTTTATTTTGATTGATTTTTAAGTCATTTTGATCCAATTTTTTTACACAAAATCCACAAATATATTTTGCATCACACACACACACACACACACACACACATATATATATATATATATATATATATATATATATATATATATATATATATATTTGCATAATTTTAAAAATTATTTTTGCATTTAATTGATATTTTATTTCATTTTTCATTTAATTTTCATTTTCTATTTTATTTTTGATCATTTTCAAATATTTTTTCATCCAACTTTTGGTATCTACTTATTCATATTTTTCTTGACTTATCATAATTTTCTCCACCATTTATTTTGCATTTTGCTACTTCTTTTGGATTTTCCTTTTATTTTCCATTTTAAATCTTTTTAAAATCTTTTTTTATTTTACTTTTATTCAAATTTTTGGAATGTCTTGATTTTGCCTCTTGATGATTGCTTGGTTGAACATATTTTCAATATTTCATGTCCTTGATTGATGATTCTTTGGTTGATTCAATCTTCTTTGGTTCAAACATTTTAATGGATTATCATCTGATCATTTGTGACATTTTGTATCATAGATAGGTTATCCCTTGTTTGATCATGTTTTGAGTCCTTTGACATGTTGATAGATGATCCATATATGATTGCTTGAGCTTAACTTCATTCTTTTCATCTCTTCTCCCACATCTTCTTCTTCTTTTGTTTTGAGCTATTGTGTTACATTGTTTTAGGAGAATGATTTTGTATCATTTATCTAACATGTTTGACACATAAATTGTTATTAACCGGCCTCATATAGGTGCGACTTCTACGTAAGTCCACTTACGATTGCTTAACATAGCGCTAAATTGTCCCGACTCAGTTGAATTCTCATTAACACAAACATTAACATATTAATTGTGCGAACATCTAACTTTTACTTTTATGCTCTTTATATTTATTTCATTTACATTTTACGTCATTTACATTTATGTCATTTACATTTATGTCATTTACATTCTTGCTATTATGCTTTTTACTTTATGCCTTTTATTGCTTTCTTATTTCAAAAGAACAAAAACATTATAAAATGGTTAAAACCCTAAAAAATTTAATCTGGTTTTTTGGACTTTGTGTTACTATCCCTGGCTTGAGGAGTATTTTGGACTTTGGAACTTAGGACTTAGTGATTTCCTTTGCTTGGAGGAGTATCTGAGACTTTGTGATTCATCTGAGACCTTATGATTTCGCTGGACCCTCTGATCTTCAATTCAAGACTTGGATGTTCTTTGTGGCTTTGTGACTTTTTGGTTCATCTGGATCTTTTGATATTCATCTGCTCATGTGCTTGTTTATCTTGTGGCTCAATCCAAAGGGAAGGGAATGCTTGTTTTGACCAATGTCAAATGCTTGCGTTATCTTGTGGTTAGTACACTTGCACACACAGAGGCTTTCTCTTGGGCTACCTTACAATGAGACCTTTTATTTCATGTCTTTTGCTTTTTGCATTAGGATAGTCTCTTCATCTCATTCCCACTTCTTCAATTTTCAAAACTTCTTCCTATTTCAAAAACTTCTCGTTTTCAAACTTCACACCTTTTTCTTAATAAACCTTGACTTTGTCAAGTGATCCAGAAAATCTTAAGCATACTTAATAAATGCTAAAACACTTAAGCATACTTAAACTCTTTTCTCAAACCTCTAAAAAAGACAAACCTCGTCAAACTTCTTTTTTTGCCTTTCTGAACTTTTCTTTAAGAGCATTTTTTTAAAGATTGGATGTTAGTCTATTCTTGTAGTGATGCAAACCACTATACTTCTACAATATGTTGAGAAGTGATCGACATTTTCCACTTGAATGTTGAGATGTGCTTGTGAGAAAGTTCAAGTAAAAGTTCTCCATATCAAGATATTGCAAATGTTCCTTTACTCATACTTGTGGGTAGTAAGTTGAGTTTTCCACTCGAATACGACAAAATGTATTTTCAAATCGAAATCAATCAACAAACAACCAAGCTTTTTCATAAACACAAATTTGCAAGTGGTTCCTATGGAGTACCATAGATGTGAGGGGTGCTAGTACCTTCCCCTTGCATAACTAACCCCCATATCCAAATTTCTCTTTTGTTTTACTTGTATGGGTATTGTTCGACCTTTCCCCATTTCTTTTTGTGAAATAATAAATTTCGGTGGCGACTCTTGCTTTTCGAGAAAAGTTAATCAATAGCTTAATCTCAATTTTTTCCCTCCGTGATAGCTGGCGACTCTGCTGGGGAGCCTTCTAAGATGGTTAAGCCTAGTTTGTTTATCTGTGTTTATATTATTGCTCTTGTTTGTTGTTTTTGTTTTTGGGTGCTTGGTGATCTATGTGTGGTGAGATAAGTCCCCTACCCGAACTTGAGTGCACTTAAGCTAGGATGGTGGTATAATCATGTTGACCTTATTGGCGTTAGCTTTGTTAGGTTGGCATAAGAACCCCATCCAGATGAGGCCCCTTTGGAGGTACTAATGTCTTGCGAGTAGTCATAATGACGTTATTATTTTTGACCTGGGAGTCTGTGATTCTGAGAAACCTTTAGAACACATAAATCCCTCTTGGCCTTTTAGGATGTAGTGTGGTGACCTTCCTAACGTAGGCTTGGTCTGGTTGATACATGATACTACACTCAGACGAGGTTCTCTTGAGAGTATTATTGGTCTACGAGCAAGACGTTAAATCGGTAATCTTCGAAAGATGGATTTACGACTCTGGGAACTTTTTTAGAGCCTGGATACTGTTTGAGATATCCAATGCTATAGAACATACCCGGTGGGATGGTTGTTACCCTGCCCACCTGGCTCCATGCTCGTGATGCTGAACCTTTGAACCCACCATGTTTGTGATTGTGGCATAATCATGCATTCATGCATTCATAAACATCTATTTTCACCTGATTTTCAAGGGACTTAGGAACTTTATTTGCAAAATCGCATGTAATTTGAGCATAGACTCTGGAAGGAGAAACACTCATCAGTTCCGTTTCAAGGATCCTAAATTGAAAGAGTTGAGGAAGTTAGGATCTTTGGTTATTTGTCCTTCTGATTTCAAAGACCGGTATGGAAGACTTCTGACTCTGTTGAATACTGATTTAGAAGATAGAGTTCTGAACACCTTGGTCCAATTCCATGATTCAGCGTATAGGTGTTTTACTTTCCATGATTATCAACTTGCACCTACTTTGGAGGAGTATTCTTATTACATGGGATTGCCTATATCAGATCAGATATTGTTAAATGGTTTAAAGGAGATCCCTAAGTCTCTGTCATTGGAGAGGCTGTGCATTTGAGGAAAGGGGAGATTGATGCTAATCATATGACTAAAGGAGGTATTCTTGGTCTACCTGTTAAGTTTTTGATGGAGAAGGTTGCTACTCTTGCTAGTGCGGGGAGTATGGTTGCTTTCGAAGCTGTTCTTGCTTTGCTTATCTATGACATAGTTTTGTTCCCTAATGTTGACAATTTTTTGGATATCAATGTTATTCGTATCTTTCTGATTTAGAATCCAGTTCCTACTTTGCTCGTAGATACCTACTATTTTATCCATCACAAAACGGAGAAGAACGGAGGGACTGTTATGTGTTGTGCACCTTTACTGTACAAGTGGTTTATTTCACACTTGCCGCAATCCAGCTTATTCAAGGATAACAAGAATTATTTAAGGTGGTCTCAGAGGATTATGTCTCTAACCAATGTATATTTAACTTGGTATTCTAGAGTTTATGATGACGTGAAGATTATTGATAGTTGTGGTGAATTCCCTAATGTACCTCTTCTTGGTACAAAAGGAGGTATCAACTACAATCCGATTTTTTCTCGACGTCAGCTTGGGTATGCTATGAAGGATAAACCAAGCATTTCAAGAAGGTGTTGATAGCAAGGGTTTGAAGGAGAAGATAGTCCAGGCCTAACATAAGATTCATAAAAAAGGAAAGGATGAATTAGGAAATAAGGATTATTTTGCCTCGAAGCCTTACACTCAGTGGGTGCAAGCAAGAGCTACTAAGATCAAGATGACTTATCCTCCTGAAGAACCTATGTTACCTAAATTCATAGGACCCACTCCTATTCCAGTTGAAGATATGGAAAGACACCAAGTTTCTTTAGCTCAGATGAAGCAAGAAAGAGATGCTTGGGAGATCAAGTTTCATGTTTCAAATACGGAAAAGTTAGAGTTACAAAGGCAATTGAAGGAGAAAGATGATATGCTTTTTCATAAGGATGACTTGATTGAATAACATGTAAATAAAAGGAAGAGGATGCAAGAGGATAGTTCTGGTGTTTGGAAAGGTTTTGTTGACAATATTCTGAAAGAAAAGGTTGACATGAAGATTGATTTTGAAGCTCAGATCAAGAAGCTCAAGAGGAAGTTGTATCATGGAGATGGATCTTCTTTAGTTGTGATTCCCTCGGATCCTAGGCCTTGTTTTTTTGTCTTTTGTTTAGGTTTGCTTTGAAATTATGTACTGAAATTATAATCCTTCCAGATGTTTCAATGAAATAAAAGTTCAAGTTTTCCTTTTAATGTGTTATTACTTATTATGTTTACAATATGTTTATAATTCCTTAGTACCTTGAAAACTTAAGAAACTTAGACAATCATTTGCACATGCATTTCATGCATCATTTGGTCTTGCTTTCTGCAAGTTTTTTTCAGAGTCTCATTCGTTTTCCTTCGTCTCCGTAGAAGACAAGCTGACGCACCAGTATAATACTCGTGCCAATTTAAGACGAAAGATGGAGACATTTGAGAAAGAGCAAAGGGATCTTTGTGAGGAAGTGAATGCATTGAAAGCAGGAATGGACATAATGACTGCTCTGTTGGAATCCTTGGTGGCAGCTCAGAATCAGCCTCCACCTCCGTCTCAACCTCAAGTTACTGTTATCTCTGAGATTGCAACAACTCCTATTTTTTTTGTTGTACCTACTGGACCTCCGCGTCAGAATTAGATGCTTGCTGGTTATCCTTTGGGTATGCCTCTCAACTTTATGCCAGAAAATTTCAACTCTGCTACTGAGGCTCTTTTGGTGATTCAGGTTCCTCCAGTTTAACCTGTGTTGACCACCGCTCCTCCAGTTGTACATATTGTGCCACAAGTAGAGGATCCTATCTACCACACTACTTCTAGTGAGAATCTAGATGTTTTTGAGTGAATGTATGAATTCCATGATCAATTTCAGGAATTGTAGAAAGAGTTAAAAGCTATGAAGGGGAAAGACCGATTTTGTAAGAATGCTCATGATTTGTGCTTGGTACCTAATGTCAAGATCCCTGTCAAATTTAAGGTCCCTGCCTTTGAAAAGTACAAGGGTAACTCCTGTCCTCAGAGTCACTTGACTATGTATTGCCGGAAGATGGCAACTCACGCCGATGATGACAAGTTGTTGATCCATTATTTCCAAGACAGTTTGACTGCTGCAACATTGAAGTGGTATATGGGGTTGGACAGTGCACATATCAATTCTTTTAATGACCTCATAGAGGCCTTCATACGTCAATACAAGTATAATTAGTACATGGCTCCCAATCGTGACCAGCTTCATGCCATGTCACAAAAGGATAAGGAATCATTCAAAGAGTACGCTCATAAATGGCGTGAATTTGCTGCTCAGATTAACCCTCATATGGAGGAAAAGAAAATGCCGAAGATGTTTCTTAAAACTTTGAGTTCTTTCTACTATGAGAGGATGGTTGCTAGCGCTCCAAATGATTTCACTGAAATGGTTGGTATGGGAGTCAGATTGGAATGTGTCAGAGAGGGTTGTTTGACAAAAGAAGTGAGTTCATCAAGCAGAACGAAGAAGTCTGGCAACAGTTTCCAGAATAAGAAAGAAGGGGATACCAATGCTATTTCTCAAGGGGGAAGGCGGCGAAAACCCAAATATGGAGGTGGTCAGCAGAACCAATCTCCACAACAGTATTATCCATAACCTCATATTTCTGCAGTAACTTTGGTGGTTAGTCCAACTTCTTCCGTTCAAACTTATCAACCGCAATTCTAATAGCAACATCAGAATCGGCAAGCTCGTGATCCTAGGAAGGCTCAGTTTGACCCTATCCATATGACTTATACGAAATTATACCCAACTTTGTTGCAGAAGTGGTTGATCCAGACTAGATCTCCGTCAGCTATTCCAGGTACACTTCCATGGTAGTATAAACCTGATGCTCATTGTGCTTATCATCAAGGAGCACCGGGGCATGATCTTGAGACCTGTTTCTCGTTGAAAGCAAAAGTTCAGAAGCATTTCAAGAATGGTATGCTGAAGTTCCGAGATGTCGGACATAATGTGTAAGTTAATCCCCTACCAGAACATGGTGGACCCTCTTTGAGCATGGTAGAAGCCTGTCCAGGAGAGTATTTGATTTCTGATGTTAACTTGGTGAAGACTCCTTTGGTTGATGTTCATGCAAAGTTACGCAAGGTTGGTTTGTTTGGAAGTGATCATACTAATTGCTAGTTGTGTGAGCAGAATCCTAAAGCATGCACATTAGTGAAGAAATATATCCAGGGCTTGATAGACCAGGGTATGTTACAGGTTAATACTAAGCGTAAAGAGGATGAGGTAGATATCATCGTGTCTCAGTTCGATATTCCAGAGCCTTTGGAAGTCACCTACCATAGGAAAGGAACTATTATGGATCCCTTGATAGTTTTTTTTTTGTCGAAGTCGTTTCCGTATGAATCTAACAAGACTGTTCCCTGAAGGTATAATGCTACTGTGTTGATAGATGGAAAGAAGATAATAATTGAATCAGCACGATCTGTCGAGAATATAACAGATGTCAGTGGAATGACTAGAAGTGGTCGTATGTTTACTCTAGCATCTCTCTAAAAGGTTGATTTTGTGTTAGCAAGCAAGAAAGTGCATAGTAAGGATCCTGTTGTGGTTAATTAAGAACTTATGGTTATAGGCGCGTCTAATGAACCTTAGAAGAATGATGATGCTGAAGAGTTACTAAGATTAATCAGGAGAAGTGATTACAAAGTGGTAGATCAACTCCTTCAGACTCCGTAAAAAATATCAGTGTTATCTTTGTTGTTGAACTTCGAGGCTCATCGGAAATCTTTGATGAGGGTGGTGTTAGAATAAGCCTATGTTGATCATGATGTGACAGTGGATCATTTTGATGGCATAGTGGGAAACATTGTGACCTTTAATGTATTGAGTTTTAGTGATGAAGAGTTGTCGTCGGAGGGTAAGAAACACAATTATGCTTTGCATATATCTATAAGGTGCTGAGAAGACTCTCTCTCAAATGTCTTAGTTGATACAAGTTCTTCGCTCAATGTTATGCCAAAAGCAGCTTTGTTTAAGTTGGCTTATCAAGGTGCTCATATGAGACACAGTGGGGTTGTAGTAAAAGCTTTTGATGGTTCCAAGAGGACAGTAATTGGTGAAGTAGATCTCCCAATGATGATAGGTCCAAAGATTTTCCAAGATATAGATGACATATGAAGACAATTATGAGTATCTACTATAAACACATAAAATACAACATACAAAAGTCACACTGAAATTTTTGGAAGTAAACTCACATCACAAATTTCACACATATAGTTCACCACATATCTTCACGAAATAAACAGGTAAAAGAAACACTTACGTACTTAACAAGAAAAAGGATTGAAATGATATTACCTCACCGTACACAAGAAGGAGGATGCACTTGCATTCTACAAAGAACTTTCGAACGAAAGTTGAAATAAATGCAACACATGCCACAAAACACAATCGAGACCAAAACACTCTTACCACTTCTCTTCTTGTATAAGTATTTGAAAGTGTGATTAATAATGTATCCAATAGGTGATTAACTTGATGATTATCTTTGATGTTGGACTCTCAATCTTGTTCAATCATGATGATTATCTTACTCCTCCTCATGTTTCATCATCTTAGGTTGACCACTCCCAATTTGATGCACTAGAGTATGTCTTCTTGAAGATAAACCTACATCATTGAACATAATACCTTTCTAACACTTCTCGGATAAAACATTATTATCATTTACACACTTTTACCACTTAAAAAGAAACACTACTAGTTAACCTGATTGACAACACAATCTGCCTTGTTAGTCACAAAGATCAAAATAATAAGGACATGTCACCGTGTTGTGCCTTGATGCTCCACAAACGAGATCCCATACTCTCTTTCATAGAGTCAAGACATTTTTATTGCATGATTAACAGATAGTGCTAGGTACCTAATCTTCATTGGGTCCTTGGGGATTAGTAAAATTTTGGTTGCATCTAGGCAACCATTGAAAGGCACCATTAGGAAACTATAGTTTCCTAAATTTGTACTTAGCATTGGTGTGACCCTTTTTGCAACAATAGTGACAATACAGGTTAGGAGAAGATAATATTTTGCTATTTGATTCCTTTTTAACATAACTATACCTTTGATAAGGATTATAAGATGGTAACTCATATTTGGAAGTATCTATCGCAAAAGTAACCTTAGGTTGCAAAGCCTTATCTAATTTAGCTTTAAGAGTCCTTTACTCGTTTTGCCAAATGTGACAAGTTTCACAACCAAACCATAAGGATTTAGGATTCTCATCTCGATCCTTTAGAATATCTAACATGGATTTCCTTAGTGCTTCCATATTCTTTTCATTTTCTGAAATCTTAGCTTATAAATGCGAAATAATTCATTTATTTGAAGCTAATATTTTGAAAGCATATATGGCTTCCCTTTTTAGATTTTCAAAAGATTCTTGAAGTTGAGAAAAATATAAATCATGTGAAGCTTGAAGTTTAGAGTGACTTACAACCTTTTTCTTTCCGTTGTTTTCCATATAGCAAAGCTTGGCCGATTCATCACTTGAGGTAGAGCTATCATCACATGATGAATCACTTTCTCTCTCCCAAGTGGCATATGATATTCTGGATTTTCTAGACAAGTTGTGATGACCCATTTCCTTTTCTTTCTTGGTTTTAGGAAACTTCGGCTTGAAATGACTAGGTTTACCACAGTTGTAACAAGTACTTTGAGACTTCCCCTTCTTGTTCTCATCTTCTTTTGAGGAACTTGACAACCTTCTTGATTTGTCATGGTATTTGTCGGGATATTTGTTACCATGTTTCTACATATATTTGTTATCTCTCTTTATAAATAGTCTCATATCTTCTTCGTCGGATTCGCTGTCATCATTAGACTCATAATACCTTTGCTCATTATGAGAAGACCTTGAACTAGAAGTCTTTAGAGTTATTGACTTTTTCCCTTCTTCTTTGTCTTTCCCTTTATCCTTCTTCACTTTCTTCTCACATTCTTTTTCGTATTTCGCTAAGCAAGTGAGCTCTTGCTCATGCTCTTCCAACTTACCAAATAAAGCTGTGAGATCAAGCGACTTAAGATCATTTGCCTCCTTGATGGCGGTGACCTTGGGCTACCATTCCCTACTTAAACACCTCAAAACTCTTTTAGTAGCAAGTTCATTGGAAACAGGATTACCTAGCACATTTAACTGATTTATGAGATGAGTGAACCCTTTTCGCATATCCGCAATGGTTTCACCAAGCTCAATATGAAACAACTCATACTCTTGATTTAATATGTTGATCCTAGCCTGTTTGACATCATTAGTTCCCTCATGGGAAATCTCTAATGCGTCTCACATAGCTTTGGCGGTCTCACAATGAGAAACACAATAAAACTCATCAACACCCAAAGTGGATGTGTGGATGTTTTTTCGCTTTCCAATCATGTGACCATAATTTCCAATCATTAGAATCCCATTTTGCTTCGGGTTTAGGTAATGTAACACCCTCCGTATTGGTCATAGTTATTTTATTTGGACCATTTTAGATAGTGTCCCAAATACCTTTGTCAACGGAGTTGACATGAATATGCATAAGAGCTTTCCAATAGCCATAATTTTTGCCGCTGAAAATAGGTGCTCTATTGTATGCTCCCTTAGGCTCGGTAGCCATTCTTCTAAAGAGTAAATATCAAGCACAGAATTAACCGGAGCTCTTGATACCACTTGTTAGACGATATGCTTCGATCTAGAGGGGTGAATAGATCACAAATTTAAAACCAAAAACTCTTGGAAAAATTTTGTTTTAAAAAAGTATGGCACAACGGAAACAACCCGAATTAAATCGTATAACCGAACCTACTATCGAAAAGCTCGAATATACGTAATGAAAACCGATGGAATGATAATGAACACAAATTGTTCAATCAACAATTAATTCACTGATCAATCAAATGCAAAGTTGTTCGTAATGCTTATTTCCAATGAACACAAAGTGATAAAAAATACTCAAAGACAATTTATCGAACACTTTGTGTGCGATTGATCATGTTTGGAAATTCAATTTATTTTTTTGATATAAAAAGCCAATCACAATCAAAGTGATTGTGAGTATATCAACAACAGAAATTTAAAAGAAAGTTGAAAACAATTTCTAATTGAATTAATCAAAACAACAACGAAATCGATAATTTGCAAGAACAACAATTAAAGAAAAGTAAAGTGATAAAGAGACACAAATATTTGTTTAGGCAGTTCCCTAATCGGTCTCGCTATGGGTACGTCTGCCCTCAATCTGAAATTGATTTCAGATACTTGCAATGAACCTTATCTTTTCAAAAATGTTTATACAAGAGGTGAAGAATTTTAACCCCACAAACCCTATTGTTTGTTGTTGATTCAACCACCTCCAAACCCTTGATAAAAGCTTGATCAAGTCACCAACAAAGCGGCTACAATCCTCTGATTATCCCAAGCATGCACTTGTTGAACCCAAGATTCCAGAACACGATTCACTGTCTCGCGCTACTCCGTTGCAAGGAAACCACCTTGTCCAAAGCCTTCACTCGGTCGAATCCGTGTTGACATGATCTTGTCCAAAACCTTCAAATCACACCGATCTTGAAGGAACACCCCACCTTGGTTTTCTTATTTGAAACACATAAAGATCACAACCCAATATTCTAGGTTACACCAAACCTAATTGGACATTATCAACCCTAATCTAGATGGTCACCCAATCGAAAAATGATTATGTGTAGTTCAATTGTGTGTATGCATAGAAGAGAGGTTGAAGATGATGGAAATGCTTTGTAATCTAGTTTTGTATAGGTGATTCACTAGTACCTTGCTAGAAGAAGGTTCATGTATGAGTATATTTATGTTTGTGGAATTTAGGCAAAGAGAATGCAAGAAGAAATAAGATGCAAAACAAAATTTCTGTTTTTGAAGGCTACAGGTCGGCCCATGAAAGCAATAGGTCGGCTTGTCAAGGTCTTTAGGTTGGCCTGAAGAAGGCGGCCTATGGAAAGAATCCACCGACTCCATTCTTGAAGCGTGGGAGTCGACCTGTAATCGTATGTGTTGGCCTGTACTGAAGCAAAAGCTTCTATAGGACGACCTGAGCGCGTATAGGTCAGCTTGTGCAGCTGTGTTTGCACAAAAACTTGGTTTTTGATGTGTAGTCCATGCCTAAGGCTTTTCAAAAACATTTTTATGCATCCTAAGTAGAGCCGTCAAAATGGGCTAGCCCACATGGGCCGGCCCACCAGGCCCGAAGAATCATAGGGCTTGGGCCTTAAAATTAGAGCCCATATTTTTCAGGGCCTTTTTAGCCCAGCCCTATAAAGCCCGCTACCCATTAGGGCTAGCCTATATGGGCCGTGGGTAGCCCATTAGGCCCATATCACTATAAATTTTAAAAAATTATACTAATACTTATATTATCTTACTCCAAAATAACACATTGATTTTTCCCACCTCACTAAATTTTATATATATTCTATTCAATATTTCTCTTTTAAATATTATACATTAATATAAGCAACATTATTTTCTCATATTCTATTAGTTTCCCGTATGTTAAATATTCGAGTATTATTTTATACAATTTAGACATGTATTATATTTAAAAACACATTATAGTATTGATAAAAGATAATATAGTACTTTAAAATGTATTATAAAAATGTATTATGTTTAAAATAATATAATTTTTAATTTTATTTATAATAAATATTATGGGTAGCCTGAAGCCCATCTAGGGCCGGGCTGGGTAGTAATTTTCGAGCCCATATTAGAAATGGGCTTTTTTGGCCCAGCTCTAAAAAGCCCAAGCCCATTAGGGCCGACCCGTTTAGGGCCGGGTAGCCCATTTTGACAGCTCTAATCCTAAGGCTAAAATGATTCAATGCACATCTAAATTTTAGTTGATTGTTAGTACACGAAAAATGACACAGAGTCACCACCGAATTTTATTTATTCCAATAGGAAAGGGAAAATAACGATAAAATCCTCTAAAGGTAAAAAATGGTCTCGCAACCAAATATGGGTTCGGAAGTCGGTTATGTGAGGGGAAGGTATTAGCACCCCCTCACATCCATCGTACTCGATGGGAACCATCTGAATTGTTTAAGTTCAAATGGGTGTATTATTCTAAAAGTCTACTTGCTTAAGGAGAAAGAGGGTTGGTTTTTTTATTAGGGTGCTCGCCAAGGATTGGGGCCCTTGTGCCTACGTATCTTCACTTGAAAGAAGTGAAGAATCATAGCTTCGTAGTTCGGAGGGACTACGGTGAAAAGTGGAAAGGTGGAAGTTAGCTCGCTAGGATCTCGCAATCCTATGCATACGCATTCTCAACAGGATGGAGAAATCAGAGCATCTATAGTTCGGGACTACGATTTGTTGGTGGATTTTAAAATGAAAAAGTGTTTAGTAGTTATAAAGTGTTTTGAAGTTTGATTGAGAAAAATCCACTTGATGTTCGATCAAGGGTTTGATGTCTTGGTTACTAGGAAGGTTGATGGCGAGGCAAAAGGCCTCGACTTACAAGTTAGGGGAAAGAGCCACTTGACGTTGGATCAAGGGCTTGCAAAATGGTTTTGTCGAATCTAGTCCCTAAGGGTGCTCCTAGTTCGAAACCATAACTAAAGAACAAGCGAAAAGTAAAATGCGTACATCCAAAAGGGAGCGGGTTACATGGAAAATTACAGGGGAAAGATTAATGCGAGAAATAAGGAGGCTTCGTTGTGAAAGTGTCCTAAACTAAACAATCAATAAAGAGGACCACCAATATTTTTTAGGGGTTTTTTATTTATGATGTTTTATTGTATTTTTCTAATGAGATAAGAAACAATAAAAGGGTTAGACAAACATAATAATGATGCAAGAAATATGTGATAGTATAATGAAGATGCACAAGTAATATGGATGATGATGATCGAATAAAAGACAAGAGTGCAAATGGCAGAACATTGAAGGAGAACGATCTCATCTTTGATCAAGAATTTCTGATCGATTAATCAAAGGAGACCTGTCACTATTTCAAAGTGCGGAGAATGATCAAAATGATCATTCAGCCACAGATTTGAAAGAATGAAATTTTAACATCTTTGACAACCAACCATTTCATGATTTTTAGATCTCATCAACCAAAAATAAAAAATGAAAATCGAAAAGTAACAAAAATAATAGTGAAAAATTATGGATCAAGAAATCTAACATTTAATACACTGAAAAAATAAATGATAGAAAATCTAAAAAGAAAATAGAAAAAGTAAGTAAAAAATAAATAGAGAGGGGGGAGGAGTGTATGGGCCATGAATGGTGTGTGTAGAAGGAATTTGATGGGCTGAGCCCATCAACTTATGAAACAAGTAGATTTTAAAAAAAAATAAAAGAAAATTAAGTAAGAATAAGATGAAAAGCTCAGATCACCTAATTGTGACTAAATCATGTTTCCCTTCCTCTGAAACAAAATCATCGCTCCAAATAATTAAAAAAAAACTCAACTACGAATCTCGCAGATCTCGTTCTCACTTTCCATCGAAATCAATCTCACCCTCTCTCTCTCAACGTATCTCACGACGCAACTTCCTCCGTTTCACTCTCTGTTCGCTATTTTTTTGCGGTGGTGGGAACTGGGAAGGTTTGGTTTATGCGTTGTTAATGTTTGCTAGAGTTAAAGGTCCTTTTTTTTTGTTTTCTACTCTTTCCTTTCTTATTTGAAACAATGAGGAGAGAAATATGAGACTCAAACTGCAGTGGCCAGATGCGAATATTGAGGTGGTTGTGGGTTTGTGTTATAGTGCAGTGGAGTTTCGTTTAGGATGGAAAAGTGAGTGAGGATGTGCAGGTTTTCAGTTGGTTCTGAAGAAGGTTATGGAGAAGGAAGTTTGAAAGGTTGCAGGTTTGTGCTGAAGGAGTTTGTAAGGGTGAGTTAGAATGTTTGCTTCATAGAGATTGTGAAGTGAGGGAGGTTGAGGTATGTCGCTGGAGATGATGAAGGGGATGGTATGAAAATGGTGGATTGATGGTGAGTTGTTGTGTATGAAGCAAGGTTTGTCCCTTTTTCTTTTATGCAGATAGATTTTCTTTCAAGGTTTTCTCCTCCCCTCTTTCTCAATTTCGGTTCTACTTCTTCCATTTTAAATCAATAATAATTCTTGTATGATAAGCTTTCAGTGGAATCTTTTTGTCTTGTTGTTGTGTGATGTTGTTGTTGATGTGCAGGTCATTGTTGGTTTTGGTGTGGCAGTACGGTTTGTGTCATTGTGTTGTTGTTGTTGATGCGCAGGTTGTTGCAGTGTAGGTTGTTGGTTGTTGTGTCGCGCAGGCTATAACAGGTCATGGTTTGTAGGTTGTATTTGAAGTGCAGAATTTTGGCATGTTGATATTGTTGCGTTATGACTATGTGTTAGAAGACAGGTCGTGTAAGTTTGTTGTGTAATGGCTAGGATGAGGTAGCATAATGCCTTGATGTGGGCTTCTATATTCTTGTGGGTTTTTCATTCTTGTGTAGCACTTGTAAAAACAATATATTGTTGTAACCTTTTGTAAAATGCAATAGGCTTGTAACATAAAATGGAGAGTTATTCTTATTGTTTGTAATGGACTTAAATGGTGGGCTTTGTAACAATTGTGACAATATTTTTGTAGATTTTTGTGTATAATGAACTTTTATAATAATGAGCCTTTAACATATTTTTTGCAATTTGAAATGTAATGAGATTTCTTTTTGGCATGAATGAACTTTATTAAAATGTCATGAAATAGACCTGAACCTAGCATCCTCCTTTTTTTTTCCATTTGAATAAAACTTGAAACCAAATGTTTTGAATCCTGGATTGTAATTGACACTTGAAATTCTCGATCAAGATTAAGCACCACCATGTTTATCCATAACAAGAATGGAAATCACTTGCACTTGAATCCAAAACCACAACATAATTATTGAACTTCTAGAATCAACTTCAAAATGACGAAAGCCTTATGAACCACATGAATGATGCCTTAAAATTAGGAGTCATACTTGAGAACCAAAATGAATCTATCTTGAACTTTGATCTTGAATAAAAATGGAGTCATCTTGAACTCTTCTTAAACTAAAGCCACTTGGATCACAGATGAGCCATAATCTTTGAGCAATACTATGAACATGTCTTGGAAATCAGAGGAACATAACTTGAGATATGAACTGTACTGCCCAAAAATCCTAATCGGAATGATATGGTTCTAGATGATCTTTAGCCCTGAAGTAGTTGAATTCAACACAACCTGATAACTTGACAATGAAGCACACTTCTTGTTCAACCAAGATTAAGTCAAACTCAATTGAATTCCATTCATCACTGCACCCACACTACTTGCCCTGATAGCCTTGACTGAACTTCAACTCATCCTTGTAACACCATGAACTCAGACAACAAGAAAAATGACAGCAACTACATATTTTTTGGGTTTTGAATAGTGGTTAGAAACATAATTGAGGGTATTTCAAGAAGGACAAATTTGGGGTATGACATTGATACCGTCCAATATACAATAACGCTAAGTCTAAGTCTTACTCCTAGTTTTGACGTCATTCAAAACATTGCTAAGTTGAAGAATGAACTCACATTTTCAATGGGTTTATTGCTTATGAATTTGCACATAATTTATGTTGTATTTTAGAAATAGACAAATGTGAAACTGATATGCAATAAATGAAATTGTTTTTAACAGGTTCTTTAGTTACCATTTTCCAGAAAATGCAAAAAGGAAAACAAAGGTGTCTTTTATTAATGATCTTAAAATTTGAAACAAAGGTGCCCGAGTAATGTCACTTTCACCTTGGGCAGAGTGAAAGGAATTATTTGAAAAAACAAAAAAAAAATACTTTGACAATTGAACGACACTAGGAACATCCACAACAGTCCAATTTTGACTATTCTTTCCATGCGTCACAAAGAAATGCCTTTCTAGATCTGAATCACCTTCACTAATGGCAACATCAACTTGATTTCCAGGGTGAATAAAACCAGCACTGTGGAACACCTCTTGAATAAGTATGATAACAACTCCATGCTTCAATGCTCTTCAAGTTGCATAGGGTGAGAACTCTAAACCAACTCTGTTTTTATTCTTGGGAAGCTCAACAATCTGTCCCCAACCTTCTGCTTGACCGCTCTTCACAACCTTCTGTGCATCTTTCAACGAATCGATAAATGCCCCATTCTTCTGAACATCATTGACTATATCAAGAGCTTGGAACCGAGTCCCAACAGCTTCCTCATCTGCCTTACGCTTAGTATTGACTTGTAAAATACCTTAGTCCATCAAGCCCTTGATATTTTCCTTCACTAACGCTTTCGGGATTCTGCTCACACAACTGCAATCTGTATGATCACTTCTGAACAAACCAACCTTGCATAATTTGGCATGCATACCAGCCAAAGGAGTCTTCATCGAGTTAACATCAAAAATCAAATACTCTCCTAGACAGGCTTCTACCATTCTCACGAAAATTCCACCATGTTCTGGTAGAGGATTAACTTGAACATTAGGTCCGACCTCTCAGAACTTTAACATACCATTCTTGAAAAGCTTCTGAACTTCTACTTTCAATGAGAAACAAGTTTCAAGATCATGCCCTGATGCTTCCTGATGAAAAGCACAATGGGCTTAAGGTTTATACCATCGTAGAAGTGGATTTGGAACAACTGGCGGATCTCTAGTCTGAATCAGCCCCTTCTACAAAAAAGTGGGATATAATTCTGCATAAGTCATAGGGATAGGGTCAAACTGAGCCTTCCTAGGAACACGGGCTTGTTGATTCCAATTGGGTTGTTGACTCTATTATTGATAAGTCTGAACAACAGGAGTTGGACTAACCACCAAAGTTACTGCAGCAATATGAGGTTGTTGATAATACTGTTGTTGAGATTGGTTTTGCCGACCACTTACATTTCCAGGTCTTCGTTGCCTTCCCCCTTAAGAAATAGAATTGGTATGCCCCTCTTTCTTCTTTTGGAAATTATTGCCAAACTTCTTTGTTCCACTTGATGAACTCACTTCTTTTGTCAAACGACCCTCTATGACACCTTCCAATCTGACTCCCACACCCACCATTTTAGTGAAATCACTTGGAGTGCTAGCAACCATCCTCTCATAGTAAGAAGAACTCAAAGTATTAAGAAATATCTTCGTCATTTCCTTTTCCTCCATCGGAGGGTTAATCTAAGCAAAAACTTCACGCCATCTCTGAGGGTACTCTTTGAATGATTCCTTATCCTTCTGTGACATAACACGAAGCTGGTCACGATCAGGAGCCATGTCCAAATTATACTTGTACTGACGTACAAACGTCTCTACAAGGTCATTAAAAGAACTGATATGAGTGTTATCCAGTCCCATATACCACTCCAAAGTTGCACCAATCAAGTTATTTTGGAAATAAAGGATCAACAACTTATCATCATCATCGTAAGTAGCCATATTCCGACAATACATAGTCAAGTGACTCTGAGGATATGAGTTACCCTTATACTTTTCAAAGTCAAGAACCTTTAATTTGAAAGGGATCTTGATATTAGGTACCAAGCACAAATCATGAGCATTCTTACCAAACAGGTATTTCCCCTTCATAGCTTTCAACTCTTTCTGCAATTCTTGAAATTGATCTTGGAATTCATCCATTCTCTCATAAACATCCAGATTCTCACTAGGAGTAGTGTGGAAAATAGGATCCTCTACTTGTGGCACAACATGCACAACTAGAGGAGCGGTAGACATCACTGGTTGAACTGGAGGAACCCGACTCACCAAAGGAACTTCAGTAGTAGGGTTGATATTTTCTGGCATAAAGTTGGGAGGCATGCCCCAAGGGTTGCTAGCAGGCATCTGATTCTGACGCAGAGGTCCAGTAGATACATCAAATACAATATAAGTTATTACAATTACAGAGATAACAGCCACTTGAGGCTGAGACAGAGGTGGAGGATGATCATGAGCTGCCACCAAGGATTCCAACAGAGCAGCCATTATGTCCATTCCTGTCTTCAATGAATTCACTTCCTCACGAAGTTCCATTTGTTCTTGCTCAATTATCTCCATATTTTGTCTTGAATTGGCCCGAGTATTGTACATGTGTGTCAGCTTGTCTTCTACAAAGACGAAGGAAAATGAATGAGACTCCGATAAACTTCCAGAAAGCAAGACCAAATGATGCAAATGATGCATGAAATGCATGTTCAAATGATTGTTTATATTTCTCAAATTTTCAAGGAACTAAGGAATTATAAACATATTGCAAACATCATAAGTAATAAAACATTAAAAGGAAAATTTGAATTTTCATTTCATTGAAATATTTGGAAGGATTACAATTTCAGTACATAATTTCAAAGCAATCTTAATCAAAAGTCGTAAACTAAGGCCTAGAATCCGAGGGAATCACAAATAAAGAAGATTCATATCTATGTTGCAACTTCCTCTTGAGCTTCCTAAATGTGCTTCAAAAGCAATCTTCATCTCAGCCTTCTCTTTCAAGAATACCTTTCCAAGCGCCAGACGTAGCCTCTTGCTCTGTCTTTCTTTTCTTTCCTTGTTGTTCAATCATATCATCTTTCTCTTTCAATTGCCTTTGTAACTCTAAATTTTGCGCATTTGAAACATGAAACTTGCTTTCCCAAGAATCTCTTTCTTTCTTCATCTGAGCTAAAGCAACTTGGAGTCCCTCCATATCTTCAACTTAACATCCCTTGCTTGCACCCTCTGAGTGTAAGGCTCCAAGGCAACACAGTCTTTCCTTCCTAACTAATCCCTTCCTTTTTTATGAATCATATACCAAGCGTGGAATATCTTCTCTTTCAAACCCTTCATAGAATATCCAAGCTGACGTCGAGCCAAAATTGGATTGTAGTTAATACCTCATATTGTACCAAGAAGAGGTACATTAGGGAATTGACCACAACTATCAATAATCTTCACGTCGTCATAAACTCTAAATACTAAGTCAAATATGTGTTGGTGAGATACATAATCCTATTAGACCACCTCAAAAAATTATTTTTATCCTTGAATAAGTTGGACTGTGGCAAGTGTGAAATAAACCACTTGTACAGTAAAGGTGCACAACACATACCAGTTCCTTCGTTCTTCTCCGTTCTGTGATGGATAGAATAGTAGGTATTTGCGAGCAAAGTAGGAACAAGATTCCGAATCATAAAGATAAGGATATCATTGATATCCACAAATTGTCAATATTAGGGAACAGAACTATGCCATAAATAAGCAAAGCGAGAACAGCTTCGAAAGCAACCCTACTCCCTGTACTAGCAAGAGTAACAGCCTTTTCCATCAAGAACTTAACAGGTAGACCAAGAATACCTCTTTTAGTCACAAGATTAGCATCAATCTCCCCTTTCCTCAAGTGCGCAGCCTCTCCAATGACACGAGACATATAAATATTCTCTAAACCATTAAACAATATCTGATCTGATACAGGCAATCCTATGTGATAAGAATGCTCCTCCAAAGTAGGTGCAACCTGATAATCAGGGAAAGTAAAACACCTATATGCTAAATCATAGAACTGAACCAAGGTGTTCAGCACTCCGTCTTCTACGTTAGTATTCAACACAGTCAGATGTCTTCCATACTAGTATTTGAAATCAGAAAGACAAATCACCAAAGATCCTAGCTGCCTCAGCTCTTTCAATTTAAGACGCATGAAACGAAACTGATGAGTATTTATCCTTACAAAGTCCATGCTCAAATTACCTATGATATTTGCAAATAAAGTTCCTAAGTTCCTTGAAAATCAGGTGAAAAGAGATGTTTGTGAATGCATGAATGCCTGATCATGCAACAATCACAAACATGGTGGGTTTAAAGGTTCAGTATCACGAGCATGGAGCCAGGTGGACAGGGTAACAACCATCCCATAGGGATGTTCTATAGCTTTGGATGTCTTGAACAGTAATCCGGTTCTAAAAAAAGGTTCCAAAGTCATAAATTCATCTTTTGGATATTATTAATTTAACGACTTGCTCGTAGACTAATAATAGTCTCAATAGAACCTCGTCTGAGTGTAGTATCGTGTATCAACCATACCAAGCCTACACCAAGAAGGTGACCACACTACATCCTATAAGGCCAAGCGGGGTTTTAAGTGTTCTAAAGGTCTCTCAGAATCCCAGACTCCCAGGTCAAAAATAATAACACCATTACAACTACTCGCAGGACATTAATACCTCCAAAGGGGCCTCATCTGAGTGGGGTTCTCATGCCAACCTAACAAGGCTTAACGCCCATAAGGTCAATCATGACTATACCACCATCTAGCTTAAGTGCACTCAAGTCCGAGCAGGGGACTTATCTCACCACACAAATATCACTAAGCACCCAAAACCAAAACATCAAACAAAAGCAATAATATAAACACAGATAAACAAGCTAGGTTTAACCCTCTTAGGGACTACTCCCCAGCAGAGTCGCCAGCTGTCGCGGCGGGAAATTTTTTTAGAATAAGCTATTGATTAACTTAACTTGAAAAGCAAGAGTTGCCACCAAACTTTATTGTTTCCAAAGGGAAAAGGGAAAAGGTCGAACAAAACCCACAAAAGGTAAAAGAAAAGAGAGATTTGGATACAGGGGTTGGTTATGCAAGGGGAAGGTATTAGCACCCCTTACATCTATGGTACTCCATAGGAACCACTTACAAATCTGTGTTTATGAAAATTTTGGGTTTTTTGTTGATTGATTTTAAATGAAAAAACATTTTGTCGCATTCGAGTGGAAAACTCAACTTACTACCCACAAGTGTGAGGAGATGAGCATTTGCATCATCTTGATATGGAAAACTTTTACTTGGACTTTCTCACAAGCATGTCTCAACATTCAAGTAGAAAATGTCAATCATTTCTCAACATATTGTAGAAGTATAGTGGTTTGCATCACTAAAAGAATAGACTAATATCCAATCTTTTGAAAAAAAGGCGCTTAAGAAAAGTGCACAAAGGCACAAAAAGAAGTTTGATGAGGTTTGTCTTTTTTAAGAAGTTTTTGAAAATAGTTTGAATATGTTTAAGTGTTTTAGCATTTATTAAGGAAAAGATTTTCTGGATCACTTGACAAAGTCAAGGTTTATAAAGAAAAAGGTGTGAAATTTGAAAACAATAACTTTTTTGAAATAGGGAGAAGTTTTAAAAATTTAAGAAGTGGGAAGGAGATGAAGAGACTATCCTAAAGCATAAAGTAAAAGGTCTCATTGTAAGGTAGCCCAAGAGAAAGCCTTTGTGTGTGCAAGTGTACTAACCACAAGATGGAGCAAGCATTTGACATTGGTCAAAACAAGCATTCATTTCCCTTTGGATTGAGCCACAAAATGAACAAGAAAAGTCACAGATGAATATCAAAGTTACAAAGCCACAAAGAACATCCAAGTCTTGAGTTGAAGATCAGAGGGTCCAGAGGAATCACTATGTCTCTGATGAATCACAAAGTCTCAGATACCACTCCAAGCAAAGGGAAATATTAATTGCTAATGTCCAAGGTCCAAAATACTCCTTAAGTAAGGGATAGAAATACAAAGTCCATAAGATCAAATTAAATTTTTTAGGGTTTTAGCCATTTTATAGTGTTTTTGTTCTTTTGAAATAAGAAATCAATAAAGCATAAAAGTAAAGGGCAAAAATAAAAGGCAAGAATGTAAAATGACATGAATGTAAATGACATAAAATATAAAGAGCATAAGTGTAAATGTTAGATGTTAGCATAATTAATATGGCAATGTTAGTTTTAATGAGAATTCAACCGAGTCGGGATAATTTAGCATTATGTTAAGCAGTCGTAAGTGGACTTATGTAGAAGTCACACCACGTTGAGGCCGATAAATAACAATTTATGTGTCAAACATGTTAGAGAAATGATACAAAATCATTCTCCTAAAATAATGTAACACAAAAGTCAAAACAAAATCCAAATGAAGAAGAAGATGGAAAAGGATAGATGAGGAGATGAAGTGTAAACTCAAGAAATCACCTAGGGATCATCTATCAACAAGTCAAATGACTAAAAACATGATCAAACAAGGGATAACCTATCTCTGATACAAAGTGTCAAAGATGATCATTCATTAACATGTTTGAACCAAAGAAGGTTGAATCAACTAAAAGATCATCAATCAAGGACTTGAAATGTTGTAAATATGTTAAGCTAAGCAATCTTCAAGAGATCATATCAAGCCATTCCAAAATTTGAATAAAACCAAAATAAAAAAGGATTTAAAATGATTTAAAATGGAAATTAAAAGGAAAATTCAAAAGATACATCAAAACATCAAATAAATGGTTGAGAAAGTTATGAGAAGTCAAGAATATTGCAAATAAAAATATCTTTAAATTTGGAGTGAAAAATGTTTCAAAATAATTAAAAATAAAAATGCAAAATGAAAATTAAATGGAAAATATCAATTAAATTCAAAATGATATTTAAAATTTATACAAAAAATATATGTGATTGAAAATATTTTTAATGATTTATGAAAAAAAATTGGAGTAAAAAATAGTAAAGAACCTATTTAAAATAAATTAGAAAAGAAAAAGAAAATAAAAATGATTTAAAATGAAAAAGGAGCCAACGACTAGTAATGTGTCAGGCTGGGGTTGACTTGGATTCAAATTTGGCACCAAAGTGTGCGCATCCAGCTTAGTCTTAAACATTGCTTCAATTTCTGCAAATCCATGAATTCATGTTTTTAGCCAGAATCAAGCATGGATTCAGCTTCATAACACTTTATTGTTCATGTCTCTTTGCATTAGAGCCATTGATTGGCTTTGAACAAAGAGAATTTGCTCAAGAAAACGAAGAACCCAAGTTCTTTAAAGTAAAATTAAATGACTAATACTCAATATAAATTCCAAGTAAGTGAGGGAATCAAGACGAACACACTGGTAACTTTTTTTGCCTAGAAATTTTACTCGTATCTACCTTTTCGGTTGAAGCTTCGAAAGTCAACAATGATGGATTTGAGTTAGAGGTTGCACGAAGTTTCAAGCCACGAAACTGCTTCAGTTAGCTTCAGAGGAGGCTGGTGAGTGATTCTGGTCAAAGATTTGAAGCAAAACGAGCTTGGTTTGATGAAACGGTTAACTGGTTTTTTGTGTTTTCGAGCTCAAGTGTAACAGAGATTTTTTGGCTTTTTAAAGCTTGCAAATGAAGGCAAATCAACCCTCTATTTATAGGAAATGGAATGAGGTTATGGTACGTGTGAATTGGAGGCAAACTCGTGTGAATTAGGGTTGGAATTTTCACTTTTACAATCAGTGTGAAATGTAACATGGAATGTGTGAGTTTGTGATGAAATCAAGTCGTTTTGCACTTGTTCAGATGTGTTTCAACATAACAAACAAGTTTTCACATTTGCTTGTGGTCCCAGACGAATATTTTAGTGATTTCAAGTTTTAGGTCATGCGTGTAATGGAGGGTTTGAGGTACCAAGTTTGAGATTAGGCCAAATGAAATCCACTCATGCGTTTTGAGATATTCCTTGTGCCAAATGATTTCCTCATGGTGAAGAATCAGATGCAAAAAGAATCACATCAAAATGATGTTTGGATTGAAATTGGCATTGATTCAAAGTTGGGGTCGTGGCCTGAAATTTTAGGTCAGACATTAGGTCGACCAGGTCTGGGGCCTACTTTTGTGTACACATGGGCAGCTTGGCAAATCCCAAAATTGATAGACATAGAGGTTGAATTGATGTTTGACCCTTGAGACAAAATTGTAGAGGAGTTCAAATGTGACATTTGACTCAAAGTAGATTCCAAAAATATTGATAAATGAGAGAGTTATGGTGTTTGGACCAAGTGATATGCCATACTTGATTTTAGGCCAACCAAACATGTGCCAACTTGAAATTTCTTGCTATTTTCTTACATACAAAGGCCAAATGATGAAATCTTGGATACCAAATGGAGGAAGCTTGATTGTCCTTTGAATAATATTTGATGATTGCTTGAGAACTGGATGGAGATGGCATCAAAATAAACACATGAACCATACTTGAATCAACTTTGAAATCATGCACCAAACTTGAAATTCTCTTGATCAAATGATTTTTGAATGAAGCTTTACATGATTGTGAACTAATATTATATGTCATGCCTTGAAGTGAAAGCTCTTATGGACCATTTGTTGACCAAACCTTGACTTTGAGAATCCAAACCCTAATTTAGAAACCAAGCTTGACCCATTGATTACAGGTCCCTACTGTCATACCCTAATTTTTACCCCTAAGATTCACCTATCATATCATTTGCATTTCAATCAAGATCACAACCATGGTATCCTCCTAACCCTTCTCTTTGGGTTTGCCTTTGGGGAGAAATCACCAAGCACCTTTGTATTTTCTTTGCTTACTTATATGCTAAAATTGCTAACCTTATTCAATATACCAAAAGATGTGTTGTTTCCTTTTCTTATGGTACAAGGTAGGGACTTGCAATCAATGGATCAAACTTGGTTTCTAAATTAGGGGTTTGATTCCCAAAGGCAAAGTTTTGGTCAACAAGTGGTTCACAAGAGCTCTTACCTCAAGGCATGGTCTATAATCTTAGGTCACATTTATGTCAAGCTCCATTTAACATCAATGGATCAAGAGAAGTTCAAGTTTTGTTCATGATTTCAAAGATGATTCAAGTATGGTTCATGTGTTTATTTTTATGCAATCTTCATCTAAATTTCAAGCAATCATCAAAGATATTCATTGGGCCTTTGGATGCAATAATTGGCATGAAATCTCAAGTTGGCATATGTTTGGTTGGCCTAAAATCAAGTATGGCATGTCACTTGGTCCAAAGACCATAACTTCTTCATTTCTCAACATTTTTGGAATCTACTTTCAGCCAAATGTAACATTTGAACTCCTATACAACTTTGTTTCAAGGGTAAAACATAAATTCAACCTCTAAGTCCAACAATTTTGGGATTTGCTCAGTTGCCCATGTGTGCACAAAAGTAGGCCCAAGGCCTGGTCGACCTAATGTCTGACCTAGAATTTCAGGTCATAACTTTAACTTTGATTCAATGACATTTTCAATCCAAGCATCCTTTTGATGTGTTTCTTTTTTCATTTGATTATTTGCCATGAGAAGATCATTTGGCACAAAGAAAATTAAAAAACGCACGAGTGGATTCCATTTGACCTAAGCTCAGTGTCATGCACTTTGTTCCCCACGCAAGTTTCAGGTCATGATTTTCACTCCAATCTCAATCTAGGAACACAAGCACATGTCCAACTCCTTTGTGAACCAAAAACGCATGCAAACAAACACAAAACGACTTGTTTTCATCCTTAATTCATGCATTTCATGTTGCAGTTCACATGAATTGCAAAACACCAAAACTCAACCCTAGCTCACACGAATTCTTCACAATTTCACACGTACCATAACCTTACATCATTTCCTATAAATAGAGGATCATTTTTCCTTCATATCCAAGCTTTGATATCCAAAGAAACTATGAAACCATTGAGCTCGAAACCTCTCAAAATCTAGAGATCTGAACTTCAAAATCAAGCTTGTTTCAACTTGTTTCTTTGCCTAGAATCCATCACCGGCCTCTTCTATAGCTAACTAAAGCATTATCGTGGCTTGAAACCTCATGCAAGCTTCAACTCGGTTCCACCTTTGTTGACCTTTGAATCTCCAACTGAAAAGGGAGCTACGAGTAAAATTTCTGAGCAAACAAGTTACCAGTCTCTTCGTCTTGTTCCACTGATCAAAATCTCTCTATTACCTTGAATTTATATTAGACATCCATCATTTAAATTTACTTTGAAGAACTAGGGTTATTTGTGTTCTTGAGCAAATTCTCTCTGCTCAGAGCCAATCGATGGCTCTGATGCAGAGAGACATGAACGATGAAGTGTTTGGAAGTTGAATCCATGGTTGATTCATGTTAAAAACACAAGTTCATGATGTTGAAGAAATTGGATGGAGGTTGATGACGAAGCCAGTTTGCGCGTGTTCGTGGCAAATTTAAATTCTTCCTCCAATAGCAGCGTGCCAGCGCATTTTTTGGAATTTTCTAGCCGTTGGCACCATTTTCAGACTATTTTCTATTTATTTTTCATTAACTTTCCAAATAAATTTCTGATTGGTCATTTGATCTTTTTTACTCCAATTTGTTTCATAAATCATACAAAACATTTTGCATCGCATATATATATTTTTGCATAATTTTTAAAAATCATTTTGCATTTAATTGAGATTTTCTTCCATTTTTCTTTTAATTTTCATTCTTGATTTTATTTTTAATAATTTTCAAATATTTTTGCATCCAACTTTTGAGGTTAACCTGTTCATATTTTTCTTGACTTCTCATAATTTTCCCAACCATTTATTTTACCTTTTGGTGCATCTTTTGAATTTTCCATTTAATTTCCATTTTTAATCATTTTAAAAATCATTTCTATTTCTTCTTTTATTAATATTTTTGAATATTTGTGATTTGGCCTTTGATGATTGCTTGGTTGATCACGTGTTCAACATTTCAAGTGTTTGACTGATGATCCATTGGTTGATTCAACTTTCTCTTGTTCAAACTTGCTTATAAATGATCATCTGATCATTTATGGTATTTTGCATCAGAGATAGGTTATTCCTAGTTGGATCATACTTTGATCCTTTGGCTTGTTTGGTAAATGGTCCATACATGATTGCCTCAATTTTCATCTCTCATTCTTCTTCTTCTTCTACTTCTTCTTCTTCTTCTTCTTCTTCTTCTTCTTCTTCTTCTTCTTCTTTTGTTTTTAACTTTGGTGTTGCATGTTTTAGGAGGCTAACTTTGTGTTAGTTCTCTAACATATTTGACACAAATTGTTATTGACCGACCTCAAATAGGTGTGACTTCTACATAAGTCCACTTACGATTGCTTAACATGGCGCTAAATTGTCCCGACTCGATTAAATTCTCATTAACACTAGCATTGACATATTAATTGTGCTAACATCTAACTTTTACTTTTATGTTCTTTACATTTATGTCATTTACTTTTATGTCTTTACTTTATATCATTTTTACATTCATTGTCATTTACATTCTTGCCTTTTATTTTGGCTTTTTACTTTTTGCCTTTTATTGTTTTTCTTATTTCAAAAGCATAAAAACATGATATAATGGATAAAACCCTAATAACTTTAATTTGATATCTGGGACTTTGTGTTACTATCCCTTTCTTGAGGATTATTTTGGACCTTGGACATTAGGGCTACCAATATCAATATCAAATGCTTGCTCCTATGGTGGTTAGTACACTTGAACACACTAAGGCTTTCTCTTGGGCTACCTTACAATGAGACCATTTACTTTATGCTTTATGATAGTCTCTTTATGTCCTTCCCACTTCTTAAATTTTCAAAACTTCTCCCTATTTCGAAAAATTCTTGTTTTCAAACTTCACACCTCTTTCTTAATAAACCTTGACTTTGTCAAGTGATCCGGAAATTTTTTTCTCAATAAATGCTAAAACACTTAGGGATAATTAAACTCTTTTCAAAATCTCTAAAAAAGACAAACCTCATCAAACTTTTTTTTGTGCCTTTGTGGACTTTTCTCTAAGAGCCTTTTTTCAAAAGATTGGATATTAACCTATTCTTATAGTGATGGAAACCACTATACTTCTACAAGATGCTGAGAAATGATTGACATTTTCCACTTGAATGTTGAGATGTACTTATGATAAATTCCAAGTAAAAGTTCTCCATATCAAGATGATGCAAATGCTCATTTCCTCATGTTTAAGGGTAGTAAGTTGAGTTTTCCACTTGAATACGACAAAATGTCTTTTTAATTAAAACTAATCAACAAATAACTCAGCTTTTTTATAAACACCGATTTGCAAGTGGTTCCCGTTGAGTACAACAAAGTGAGGGGTGCTAATACATTCCCCTTGCATTATCAACCCCGTATCCAGATCTCTCTCTCTTTTTTTTTAGCTTTTTGCTTTTTGTGGGTTTTGTTCGACCTTTTCCCTTTTCCCTTTGGAAACAATAAAGTTTGGTGGCGATTCTTGTTTTCGAGTTAAGTTAATCGATAGCTTAATCTTAATAATTTTTCCCGCCGCGACACCCACCTTGTACAATAAGAAAAGGAAACAACACATAGTTTTGTATTTTGAATAAGGTTAGCAAATTTAGCATGTAAACAATCAATAGAGGCAAAAAGAAACACAAAGGGTGCTTGGTGATCTCCCACAAAGGCAAGCCCAAAGAAGTGAAGGTTAGGAGGATACCATGCTTGTGATCTTGGTGAGATGAAAATGATATGATAAGTGGAATCTTAGGGGTAAAAATTAGGGTATGACATTGTGAAGTAGTGATGCTTTATCCTCTGGATATTCTGTGGTCTCTCTCTTGTCATGTCTTACCTTTTTCTTTGCACTTGTTTATCTTGCTTGTTGGTTTTCCATAAAATATTCTGTGATTCATCTTTTCAAAATCTAGATGTCTTAAATCTTTTTCTCTATTGGTTAAGTCTTTTCATTTCCTATTTAAAATAGTGTTCCTCAGTCTAGGTTTTTTATCCTTATCTCTCAAACTTGGTTGACACAGCCGTACAACATTGATCTGGTTTTTCAAAAGCTCTATTCTCTCGCTTCTGTCCTAACCTGAGATGACCTCTAGCTCAAACCTTGGCTTGAAAACCCAATTGGAGAGCATCAATGAAAGGCTAGTCTTCCTTGAAGAATTAGGAGCCTCTGACTATAATATTCTGCTTCTTCTTTGCTCAGGGGTACGAATCAAATTTCCTCAAGTAATGTTCAACCTCCTGTAAATAACACTTTCTCTCTTTGAGAGAAAAGTGTTCTTCAGTCCTTCAGAACAAGTTATGGGTGAACTTATCTCTCTACAAGGAACGGTTGTAACTCTGGATGGGATTTCATTTGACCGTGCGAGGAAGAGTTACTGAAAAAGACCATGCTAGGTCATAAGGACGATCTACTTTCATCTCCTTCTTCTTCTTCCACCAAACCTAGGCAATCCTTCTAAGCTGCCTGTGTTTGGATTTTTGAATTTTTGTAGTAATTTCCTTTTTCTTTCCATTTTGTCTCTTGCTCATAGAGCATTGTTAGATTTTAATTTTGCCTAAGACTTGTATGTTCTGACTCTTAGTGTATTTTGATTTATTCTTTCTTAGCCTCTAATTGTATAACCAAAGCAATCTCTATGGTAAAATTGGATGTATCAAATGAATCTAATGAAAAAGAAATATTAATTTAAAAGCAGTGTTTTTGTTTTGATTTTGAACTTCTTAATCAGTTGACATTAAAATAAATAATTATGATTAAAAGATGGTATGTGATCAGTGGTTTTCATACGTTATTCCGCTATTTGTTTTAATTACCATTTTGTTATTGTTTATTTGTTTTACATATCTTTTACCGCATTTTATGCCTTGGTTGTGTTATTTAGTGTTTTCAGGTTCACATAAACATTCAGGAAGAATCGGAGCGAAACATCGAGAAAAATCACAAAATTTGGAATGAAATTGGAATGAGAACAGTGGGCTGACACGGGTGTCCGTGTCGCCTGACACGGCCCATGTCAGCAGGCCTGGAAGTGGAAAAAGTTTGAGCACAAAAATGTGGAAGGAAAAGATCAACCAGAAGCCTGACATGGCTGCCCGTGTCACAGGACATGGCCCGTGTCACAGGACACGGCCCGTGTCAGGGCCCCTGAGAAACTGCCTTGGCGCATGAAGAGTCAGCAGCCTGACACGGCTGCCCGTGTCATGGGACACAGCCCGTGTCAGGGCCACTGGAGGGGAATTTCGTGATTTTTGTATTTATTCCATTGTAGTGTCCTTTGAGGGTATTTTGGGAATGTCGCATGCTGTTATGTGATCTGATACTTTTAAGGCCGGAAAGAGAGAAGAAAAAAAAACACTTTTTCGTACGAAAGAATTACAGAAGAAAGGATAGAGCTCTGGAGAATTGGGAAAAGAGGAGATTTTCATGATCGGAAGAAATTGAAGATCAACTTTTATCACCAATTCTTGTAATGTCTTTATTTTGTATTTTGTTTTCTTTGAATATTATGAGTAGCTAAACTCCCCAATGCTAGGGGGGTGTCCCTGAATTGTGATGTAAAGAACCGTTGTTGAATTATTTGATGAGTTTATGCTTTCTTACCTTAATCTTTTGTTATGCAAATAAATTAATACTTTTTTCGATCGTACAAATTGGGAACGATTTACGGTTAGGGTTTTGGCCTGAAAAACCAATCTATTGTTTTTGCATAATACATTACGGTAGATATTGCCTAGGAGTGGGGATACCCTGTAGTGACTAAAAGACCTTGTCAAAACTGTTGCTTGATGTTCTCTCTTGACTGCTAAGGAATTAGAGTCAGGGGGGAATATCAAAGGTTTTTCAGTTAAGGAATTTAAGAAAAATATTTGAGGGTCAGTAAAATTAAGGTTTGGAGGAATATATCTTTGAGGATAATTTAGGGTTCTTGCTGAGCAATTCATACATCTTTCCTAGCATAATTTCTCATAATTGTTAAAGTCATTTTATTATTCTACTTATTTCTTTCTGTTGTTAGAATTAGTTTGAAAATCAAAACCACCAAAAGGAACTTCTGTCTAATTGAAATAACATCCGCACTTACAAATTATACGCAGTCCTCGAGAGATCGATTCTGGGGATAACCCCACTTATTACTACATCGTTAAAATAGTACACTTGCTATTTTTCCGGTCAGTATGCAAATTAAAATGGGAAAAGAACTTCATTGATTTAAAGGAATGATTACAAAACAATGTTTATAACATTAATCCTAATCATCCCTAGATTTCCTAGCATGGAAAGAGGTTTCCCATTCTAAATCCACTTCTTCTTCTTTAGAAATGGAATGAATAACTTCTTTAAATCTTCTTCTCTCGGACATCTTCTTCTTCTTCTTAATATTTTTATGCGGCTTTCGTGCCTGAGGAAAAGAGGTTGAAGGAATTTCTTCAGAGGGTCTGACCCCCTGATCAGAAGTTGCCTCAGCAACTGTAGGAGCCTCTGGAACAATGGGAGTAAAAGATTGCTCAAAAGTTGTATTCATCTTGAATCTGATGTATGTTGAAGTGAATATGGATTTGTGATTTAGCTTTAACAAAGTTGTGTGCTTTTATAACAAAAATTTTGGAAGTTCAAACACTTTGCGTGTTTCAGTTTCTAATCTTTGAAATTCTTAAATTCAATCACTAATTAAGCATGACATACTAAATCATAATTACTTCTTGAAAACTGAAACGGTAGTGATTTACCATCAGAAGAAAATAATTTCTTTAGTTAAAATACTTTAAATTGTTTTCAACGCGTCCTCTTTTTTTTGAAAATGTTTTAAAAAATTTTAATTGGTCTTTGTGTGTGCTCAAATTCTGTTGTGTTTTAAACTTCTTCTATATTATGTGCATTTAAATTGTTTTTAAATATTTTTTCAAGTTTATTGTTTTTCTCTTTCTTTTAAAAATCTTTTTGATAATGACCAAGGGGGAGAAAATGCATAGAGTATTTAAGAAAAGATTAATACATCAAAACCTGAACAAAGTAGTTTATGCATTAATAGGTTTTGAGTTATAAGCTTTAAGTTATTTAATTAAATTTATCATTTAGTCCTAGTAAATTAATTTATGCATTAACAGCTTGTGATTTACAAGCTTTAAGTTATTTATATTTTGTGTAATTTATTTTATCGGGCTTAAATGATAAACTTAACTAACAAAGACAAGAATTAAGGAAAGCTTACATACCTTACCGTAATGAATTGTCAAACTAAAGAAAAAGCTTACAAAACTCAACTTAAGGTATGTCAAACTTAGGGGGAGCTTACAAACCTCAAAACCTGATGTTAGAATTTGTTTATTAAAGCTATAAGATTCAATTAACATAGATAAGGACTTATGGGGAGCTTACAAACCCCGTCTTAATGGACTATAAAACTTAAGGGGAGCTAACAAACCTCACCTTAAAGGATTGTCTAAGTTAGGGAGAGCCTATAAACCTCAGACTCTGATGTTATAATGTGTTAATTAAGTCATTAACCATTATTCTTAAATACATTTATTTGTCATCATAAAAAAGGGGGAGATTGTTAGAACAAGATTTGTTCATTCCCTTAAAAGGTTTTGATGATAACAAAGTATTTAAATAAAAATAGGGGTTACTAATGGTCATTAAAGTGTGTAGGATTAAAAGACATTAACCATGATATTAATTAAGTTAATCACTCTAAAGAACCATTAAAGAGAAGCAAAGTTGGTATGAATTTAAAGGATCAGAACCAAGCTTTCAGACTCTGAAGAGTCAACTCAAGTCTTTTAGATGGTTAACCTCATGTTACTTCAAATACAAAGATCGACAAAGCTCTGAAGACTGGAATCATTTGAAGCAAGTAGACTTTGTTACAAGGAATGACTCTGCATCTTCTGAACAAGCAGAATCTGTTACAAGGAATGACTCAACAATTCTGAAGATTCTGCTTCAAAGAATTTTGTCTACATCAAGTCATCAACTCTGAAAGTGATCATCCAGACTAGTTCTGATCAAGACTCTGATGAAGGTAAGACTCAAAACCTGTGAATTCAAGACTCTGAAGTCTCATTACAACCAGGTTCTGAAGAAATACTTTAGCTTCTAATCATGCTTTAACTAATTATATAAAAAGCCTCTGATTTAGGAAAGCTAAAAATGAGAAGGACCTCACGAAGTACATTCGCATGCTCGCGAGGTCGTTCTCATTTTTCGAGGTACGACAGATGGCGATTCTGCTGGGGACTTTCCCATCCCTAAGTGAGTCAAGCCTAGTTAGGTTGTTGTGTGTGCTTATGTTTGTTTACTTGTGTGGCTTTTCTTTACCTTATGTGGCTCCATTGGATCTTTGGTACTTGGATGATTTGATTGCAAACCTTGAGGGAAAGACTTCCTACCCGAGTCTTGAGTATAAACATAAGTTAGGAGGATGGTTGAGTAGCGCGGACTCGCGAGGTGAATACCTCGTAAGGGTCTGCATGAGAACGTCACTTAGAGTAGATTCTTTTGAAAGTGTTGTTGTGCGAGGTGAATACCTCATTAGCTTCGATGTTTTCAAAGGGATCCATAACTCTAAGGACCTTTTAGAACATTTAACCCTTTGGCCAACTAAGAATGATGGTTGTGTAGTGTGGATTCACGAGGTGAACAACTCGTTAAGATCGATGCGAAAACCTCGCTCAGAATAGATTCTCACGAAGGAGTTGGTGCGCTGCTAGAATTTGATGTAAGCGTCAAACATTCTTGTGAATCTATGACTCTGAGAACCATGTTTAAAACCGGAGTCGATGGTTGTGTAGTATGGATTCGCGAGGTAAATACCGCATTAGGATCGATACGAAAACCTCACCCTTAATAGATTCCCTTGAAGGAGTTGATGCGCGACAAGAATTTGCCGTAAATGTCAAATATTCTTGTGGATCCATAACTCTGGGTTCCTTTGTAAAAGCCTTAGATCATACCCAGAGAGAACCTTGTTTTGGAAAGCAATCGTATTCATCTGTTACCTCAAAACTTTGAACCTGTATACAAAAAAACATTGCATTTCATCCACATTCATTGCATGTGCATAGAAAAAAAAGAAAAGCTCTTAGTCGTCTTTTGTTTATTTCAGGAACCTAATTCATTTGCGAGAAAAGATGAATCTTGAAAGAAGAAGCACATTTCAATTCAAGTACAAGAAATTGGACCTTGATTGTTCGAAAAAGTTGAGTGCCAAAGTGATCAATCACATTAAATTCGTTGAAGATTATGGGAGGATCCTGAGTATTTTGAATAAAAAGATGGATTAGATGAAAAATATGACTATAACTCAATTTTACGACCCACCTCTACATTGTTTCACCTTTTCTGAATTCCAATTAGCTCTTACTTTGGAAGAGTTTGAGAGGATTGTGGGCCAGAATTTGAGGGATCATGATCCATTTCCTAAGTTTGATAAAGGTATCACTGCCAAAAGAATAGCTTCAGTTTTGGGTTTTGATGTTCAGTTGGTGATACTTAATTGGGATAGGAAAGGAGTCCTCAGTGATTTTTCTATATGGTTTTTTGGAAGAACATTCTGTGAAGTTGGAGAAGGATGGAAAATGCGAAGCATTCTATGTTGTGCTAGCTCTGTTGGTTTATGGAATAATGATGTTTCCGAATCTTGACAGTTTTGTGGATCATGTGGTCATAAGATTTTTCTTCTCTGGTAATCCAGTACCTTTTCTCCTAGTTGATATCTACTACGCCCTCCATGAGCGTCACGAGAAGAAGGGGGAACTCTTTTGTGTTGTAAGCAATTGTTGCATGCTTGGTTCAGATCTCACATTTTAAAAGAAGGACTCTACACCTCCAAGACACTTAGACTAGCTTCCCTTACTGCCAATCATGTCAAGTGGTATATTAGAGACTAGGAGACCCCGGATATTATTGTTAGTGTCATACCCCAAATTTTGACCACTAAGATTGCCCATCATTGGGCAAATCATCATCACAATATGGATGAACCATCATACCTCATCAGTCTCCCCAAAGATGGGTGAGCATTCACGGCTATAAAAAATTAGGGTTTCTAGCCCTCTCAGAGTTCTTAGACAAAGGATCAATCAAGAATTGACATGATCTTCAACTTGTATAATCTCTCAAAATGGATCAAGAGGACTCCCACAACAAGGATTAAGCACAAGGCTACTCCCTTTTAGGTGGATTAAGCCTCACGATCGACAGTGTCACCAAATTAGGGTTTTGGTCGACCAGGGCCTCCAGTTGGAATTTTTCCTCTGGGCATGAGCCAATGCTTCAAAGCATAACCTATGATGCTCCAAGGGACATCATAAACCCAATCACCAAGTCAATTTAGCCTCAGGGGATGCATACATCAAAAATCAGGAATTAGGGTTTCTTGACCTAATTCACCCCTAAGTTGACTTTTGGGACAAAACATGAGCCAAAACCTCAAGAGTCAACTGTACCTTTGACTTTTGACCAGGACATGCTCCCAAACCCTAGGACATGATTCAATACACCCTATAACACCTATGAAATCAATCCATCAAGTTTGATTTAGGTCAAGGACTTGATTTCATAGAGGATCGCACAGTTTGGAATTCATCTGACAAAAAGTCAACTGTGCACAAAAGTCAAACTTTGACTTTTTGAGATTTTTCACAATTATGGTTCTTTGACCCCAAAATGATGTTAATGTATGATTGGAATCATCATTCATCAAGAAAAATCAAGAAAAGTGGGATAACTTGTAAAAGGGGTAACCATAAAAAACTTAGAAATTTTCTAAGTTATGGAACAAAGTGGCTAGGGTACCAACTTTGGAGGATCATAACTCCTAAACCACAAGGCCATTTTTCCCCATCCAAAGCTGGATTTGTATCTCTCATGGCCCTCTACAAAAGCTTCAACTACACCTCATTCCAATTCATTATGGATTTTGAGTTATGGAATGATCAAAATCACAAAAAGTGAAAATGTTACTTTTTTCCAACACTTAGTGAAATTTTCACTAAGTCAGAATCTGCCTTCACTTTTCTCCAAATGTAGGGGCATTTTTCACTTGGATCCAAAAAGTATCAAAACCAATTATGATCAAACAGTTGTTGTATCATATGAGGGCTTTCCAAAATGGCCAAGAACTCCATCAAATTCCACTTGAGCCATGAGATACGTCAATGCCAACATGCCTTGCTGGAAACTGTCAAAGCAAGGCAGATTTTGCAGTTTTGCTCGATTTGCTCAAATTTTACAAAGGGCAAGCAAATCTATCCATCTGAACACCTCAAGGGGGACCAAGGAGGAACCAACTCTGATCCCAAGCCTCAAAAGTCCTTGGAGCAAGAAGTAGCATGCCAAACCTAAAAATCCCTAAAGAGGGGACAAGACTCCAATTTTGTTTTGGAGCATTCAATGGATGCACCAAGGTGGCATGGACTGAGCCATTTTCAACTGAATTCAGTCAAGACTTATCCAAGACCAAGGGGACCAGCAGCCTGTGCCCTAACCTCTAGTCAATGGCTAGAGGAGACTTGGATTCTCATTGCTCAACATTGGCCAAACCTATGCAGCAGTTGCCATTCACTATTCCTTACGAAACAAACTTGCTCTACTATAAATAAAGCTCATTTGTGATCAGTTTGAGTACACCAAAGCCATCTAACAAATGCTTTCCTCAAAATCTCCTTCTTCACTCCAAATTTGCCTTCCAAAGCAAGTCACTATTGGGTTTTGAGTTTGAGAGCAATTCCAACCAAACCAATCACACACACACCTCATAAACATCATATAGAAGTGATCCAAACACTTAAACAACATCTGGAACACTGATTTCTTAGAATCACCAGCCAGCTGTTCAAGGTTTTAACCAAGTTGCAGTTGAGATACCATCTTCAGTTCCAGATCATTTCCATTCATTCCAAGCACCCAGACACACTCCATAACACCTAGGGAAGCTGTCTATAACCTTGGAACCAAGCAGTAACACCTCTAACACAAAACACGATCACCAGCTGCAAGAGGTAAGCATGAACTCTTCTAACTCTATGATCCAGGCATTTTTTGCTGCACAATAATTTGGCCATATGTTCATAATAATGCATGGAGCGTTTTCCCTCAATCAATTGCTTTGTTTGAATCGTGTATGGAATTTCTGAACCTTCATGCATAATCTAGGGTTCTTGAGGTTTCTCTTTGATTTCTTATTCCATGTTAAAAATAAATGAAATTAAAGACCATAGACATGATCGTGAGGTTGAAACGAGTATATTGATATGTAGATTGCATGATATAATCAAGTATTCAGTGAGATTAGATAAAAAACGCAAATCTGCAAAAACAGAGGAAGGGCGCGTGTTCTTGCCATGTTCTTGGCGCCCTTTTTAAAAAATTTGAATATTTGAATTTTGTGATTTTATTTAATTGATTCAAAAATTAATTTCTCTCTGAGTTTTAATGATTTTGAGTGAATTCTTTTTTTAATAATTCACAAAAATGTTAAAATATTTTATTTTCCCAAAAAATCCCAAAAATATTATTTATTTCATATACTTGATATTTTTGTAAAGAATTAATATTTTAATTGTTTTTAACATTTAAAATATTTTTTCCATCTTGATTTTTCAAATTTTAGGGATTTCCAAACATTTTGTAGATCAAAACCTGATTTTTGAAACATTAATCCAAGATCACAATTTGTTTTTCACATGTTTAACAATTTTGATCATTTTAATTGAATTTTTTATTCAATTAAAATACATTTTGAAAACAAATTAGGGTTTTTGATTAATTCAACCCTCATCAAACTTTTTCAAACACTCATGGGCCTCTATTAGAGTGTAAGACCCAAACCCTTTGAAAACCAAAACCATTTTGGGCCTCAAATGTTGTATAAGTCCCGTTGTATTTTAAAAGTTCAGCGCGATCATCGCCAGTTTAAAACAAACCATCTGGGCCTCTCCTTGAGCTGTAAGCCCCACCACTTGTACAAAAATGAATCATTGGGCCTCTATTAGAGTGTAAGTCCCAACCCCTCTTTGTAAATAAACCTTTTTGGGCCTCACACATTGTATAAGTCTCTCTGTATATTTATAAACGTTCGGCGCGGTCGTCGCCTTTTCAAAATAACCCTGGGCCTCTCCTTGAGCTATAAGACCCATTTCATTTCTTAAAATAAACCTTGGGCCTCTAATAGAGTGTAATACCCAACCCCCTTTTAACCAAAACATTTTGGGGCCTTAGATACTGTATAAGTCCCTCTGCGTTAAAAGAAAAATCTCTGCGCAATCGCCAATTCAAAAACAATCATTTGGGCCTACCCTCGTGTTATAAGCCCCATTATTTTTCTTTAAACCCTTTGGGCCTCTTGAGAGAGTGTAAGACCCATCCCTTTGTACAGAAAATCTTTTGGGCCTCAGTCACTTGTATAAGTCCATGTACAAATTCAAAACAACAGTGCAATCACTGATAAAATCTTGAGCCTCTCCTTGAGCTGTAAGCCCCAACAATCTTTTCAAAGCACTTTCTCCTTTTATTTTGAATATAATATTGTTATCAAAGCTTTCTTTGTTGAACAACTAACAAAACAGCATGGAAGCTCTACAACCGAGTAAGTGTTTACTCGCTTTCTTTATCTGCTTTCATATATATATATATAACTGTATTGTGGGGCTGCTCACTGTAAGTCTTCTTTCACAAACTTTTATATACTTGTCAAATATTAACTGTGTAATACTAGTATAGTTATTTAGAGTTTTCCCCGGCAACTATGTCTAGCACTAGGTAAAGCCCTGCTGGTCACTCTTAAATACAAACAAAACTAGATCCCCATAGGATTACCAGACACAGTCTTACCTCCTCTTGGGGTTAAACAATATGGAGACGTGAAAGGCAGCATTCTCGGTGAACCCTATCACAGACTGTCACCCTTAGACATTGTCAAAGAAACTCTACTCCCCAGATGTAATACCTCAAAATTTGCCCTCTTATTTTTCTAAATAATTGGCTTAGGCTTCACATTCATCTGCATCTTCACTAGGTCATAACTGCATTAATCATTCATTTGCATGTGCTCCTGAGGCATGGGATAAAGGTATTATGTGCAAGCTCAGGATTTTCTTTTGTTGTGAGATTTTCATCTTCATTCAAGGTTTGGCTCTTTCTCAATTCAAGTCATTTCATCAGTATCAGGGTACATCAAGGTGAATTAGGGTTTTCATGTCAGAGACCCCTGGCTGGCCATATTCTTTCTACTTCATGTTTTGTCTTCATCTTCAAGTTTTCTTCAGGGGTTTGTTCCTGTGAAGAGATCATTGGTCATTAAGGCAATGTATCTGTGGAAGGGGTTGCAAAGTGTTGGGTATGGTGCAAGAGATCAAGTTGTGAATTCATATCGTGCTTCAGGCATTACTGTTCTTCCACGTGTTCATTACATATGTATGTGCTAAGGAGGAGCTTTGGTCGTGGATCATATGGTAGGTTTTTCATTGGAATTGTAATCAAGGTAGAGAAAGGGTCTGTTGTGTATTTAAGTGGACTGAGGGAAAAATATTTTGGCAAAATTTTCTTAAATGCCTCTATGTGCTATGAAGATGCGCTAGTGAGTGGAAAAGTCAATCTGTGTAATGGAAACATCACAATATGATTCTGAGTATTCATTTCAAGACAAATTTCGACTGCACAGTGCCATATATGAAGAAGGTTTGAACCGTATAGCAAGATATGTGAAATCTTTTGAGTCAGTACAATGAGATATGGCTTGTATTCAGTTATGAAGAAGTGTGTCATTGTCAAAGCTTTTATATACTGTAGAAGATGCAAACGATACAGCTGAGAAAGAAGGACTTGAGCAAGCAAAACAAATTCAGATACTACGTCCATCAAAGTGGTGGCGTTGAAAAGTCATAGCAGTGATTTTGAGCAGCAAATCCTCATAACAGAAAAAAACCAAAATACATAATAGGATATTTACATCAGAAAAATACAATTCCATCAGCAAGAATACATAGCAGTGAAAGAGCATCATAGTAATGGCAACGATAAAGTGCAGCAGAGTCCACAACATTCTGTAGATAGCAACATTTCATTCAAAAAAAAATTTTAGATAACAAAATTTACAAAAAGAGTTTCACAATAAAAGCTAACCGTCATCACCACTAACCAACCTTCAAAAAACAGTTAGACAATTCACAACTTCCCTAACCAATTAATAGACCAACTCTAACAGATTAAACTAACCATTCATACCAGTAGAAAACTTCTAACCGATTCCTAACCTCCAATCTATCACAGAAAACTCTTAACAGAAAATTGCCAAAAACATTTTTCTTCATTCTCTTGATCCTTCTGTCATACACTCTTAGAACTCTCCAATCTCCCACTGCAATTTCTTGAATTCCAATTCTTCAACCTTCATCATCTCCTCCAAATTCATCATCATCTCCTCCAAATTCATCACCATCTTCAATCCCATCTTCAATTATCTTGCATCAGCTTCCATCTGCATCGCCACCAATATTCTTTAACCAATTTTCTAACAGAGAACTAACAGAAAAACTTCCAATCTTTAACAGAAATCTCTCCTTCCTCATTCGCTCCAACCTTCAAGCTCCAAGAAACTTCTTTGAACCTTCATCACACAATCAAGACCTCACAATCCTTCTGCAATCTTCCTCCAAATCAATCCAACAACTGCTGCAAATCTTCATCAACCGACTTCAAAGAGAAATCGAAACCAGCACAGCTTCGGACCGTTGTTGACGGCAACCAACTCGTCATCATCAATAATCACCAATTCTTCATCTTCAAGAGCTTTACTCTCCAATTCATCAACCTGCAACACAACAATGTCAGCATTACAATTCAAAAACGCAATCTACAACAAATCATAATCTCGAGTCCGGATCGCAACAACAGCAAGAACTTCATTTTGGCGAAATTGCGGAAAGAACGAGAAGGATCGAAGAAGAAGGATCAACAATCACCAATTCATGTTAAGCAGGGATTCAAGCAAACAACTCGGAAGCGAATCAGAAATCGCGAAAGTAAAAGAAGAGAGGCAGTAGAGAAGCGAACCTGTAAGGTCGTCGTAAATCCTCCGTGCCGGAGATCCTACCTACTCTGACTGGTGCGTGATTTTCTTGAGCGATGTACGAACTGAAGGTCACCTTGTTCGGAGTTTCAATTCAACTCCCCGGTTTAGGGATTGCGAGAGCGCGTGACAGATTCATATGTTGGCGGTTTGAGACGCGGACGGGAGAGATGTTGACGGAGGGAGTATCGGCGTGGAAGGTCGCAACGGTGATGTTAAGTTTGGAAGAAGGAGGTGTAGACGAGAATAACATTTATGGAGGAGATGAAGAAGACGCCATTGAACGGCGTTGAGGATTGTGATGGCGGAGAGGTTCCTAGGTTTGGCCGGCGAGGGTCTTGTTTTGCGGCGGTGATGTATTGTGAGAGAAAGGGAAAAGAGAGTGAATGCTGGTGAAGAACCTAGGGTTTTGCTGTTATATCCGGTGATGATCTGTGAATGTGAATTGGGTCTCTGAGCCCACCATGGATTCAGTTCTACACCCCAAATTCACACACCGCACCCCCTCCTATCAAGGTTTCTTTGTTCTCAATTAATTTCCCTTTTTAATCATCTTAGACTTTACATTTTTGTTAATTAGTTTAACTTTGACTAATTAGATTGAATCTTGATGATGGTTTTTTTGAATAATCTCTTTTAGCTTAATTGCTCAATAACCGTTTTTAGCTTAATTACTTGATAATTGTTTTTTGGCTTAATTGCTCGTTAACTATTTTTTGCTTAATTCCATTAATCGTTTTTTGGCTTAATCATTCCTTAATTGATTTTTGGCTGCATCATTCATTAATTGATTGTTTAGCTTAATCGTTCCGTAACCATTTTTTAGCTTAATCGCTCCATGATTGTTTTTAATTATTTTTGGCTTAATGGTTCCCTAATTGTTTTGACTTAATTGTAGTTTGATCAACGTTAGGTAATCAATTTTAGAACTAATTAGAAATAGGTTTTAGAATTAATTCGCGATTTGGAATTTGTTTCGAACTAGATGTTAATTTTGACTTTAATTGACATTTTAATTCGGATTAACATTGACTCGTAACTCTGTTTAGTAGTTGATTAGTTTTAATTCGACTAATTGGAATTGGTTTTTGATAATTGTTTTCGAACGAGTATTTTTGGTTTAATCATATCCCAATTATTTTTTGGTTACTAATTGTTTTTGCTTAATCGCACTAATTGTTTTTTAGCATAATTGCTTAATCCTTGTTTTGGCTTAATTGTCCACCAATTTTCTTGGAATTAGGAACTAACTTTTGGACTAATTGATCTTGACTTAGCTTTGTTTTAACATTGACTAAACATAGGTTTTAGTACTAGTATCTTTTTAATAATTTCATTTGGTAAATTTGTTAATAGTCCTTAATATGTTTTGCATGGATTTTTGACTAATTGTTGTTTACATTTTAGTATTGATTTCAATTACTTCTTATTGATATTTCCATTTGATTTTAGTTGCTCACTTTGGTTATTTCCATTTGAATTTGGACTAACATTTGAGCTTGTTTTGTAGTGTTTTACACTTGATTAGCTAAATGTAGAAGCTGTTGTATACATAGTTGCTGTGAACAAAGAGTGCTATAGAATGTTGTTATCCTGGCTGGCTGCATATACACCCATTCTGTTCTGGAAATAGTAGCTGTTATAGACTTTTTTTACTTGTTGCTAGTTTTTACAGCTATGCGGGTGCTGGAGCGCTGTTGTTGCTGTTGTTTATGGCTTATGGCCTTGTTTTATTGTTTTAAGAGCATTTGGTTCCATGCATTTCACGGACCCGTTTCTCTTTCTAACACTTTTGCTCATTTATGCTAGATCGCTAGAAGTTGGCCGGTTTGCATATACTTTGCTTGCGTTGCTATGGATTGATATCCGTTCGGTATCACTTCTCTTCTCTTTTACTAATTCTGCATTTTTCCTTTTTATGCCATGAGAAGTAGGACTGGGAGTCCGTGCCACTTGGCCGGCAATGATGGAAGTCCTCAAAGGAGGCTCTGTTTATGATTGTTTAATATTGTGCCTGAAGACCTCTATGAGGCATCCCATTCCTATTTCCCCTGGTAAGACCTCCAAGGAGGCAATTGACGGAAGGTAGGATTCGCAATCAACCCCCGTTATTCTAGTTGAGTCGTTCTTAGCTCTCATTACATGATTGAAGCTTTGAACATCACCTGCTCCTGTTATCGAGTCGGTCAAGTGGAAGATAGGGTTCGTAACCAACCCCCACGCTTTGTCTTTAGCCCGCATTGACCAATGCTGATGCTTATGTGATCTGATTCACATCTTCCCCTTTCTTATTCTGCTCTCCATGGTTCTTGATACCATTGGAGGAGTACCTACTTCCCACAACTAGCTTGTTTGCCTCGGTTGATATGACCCCTTGGCTAAAGCTCCCCCTTTTCTACTTCGATTATGTGACGTTACTATTTATTGACACTGTTTACTCTCTCATTGCTTTTAGTTCATTTTGTGATTGATTTATCCTGTGTTTACTTGTCTGATGGCATGATCCCGTAGGATTCCTAGCTCCACTTAATTTTTGATTAAGTCGGAGGTAGGAGAGACATTAGGATAGCAATCCATGTATGCTAACATTAGGTAGACTTCCGTTTCTTACCTTAACCATAGGGCTATCATTGTATGATAACATTAGGACCTAGTTTCCCCTTAGCATTTTTCTTTCAAACCTTGAGTCTCTCTTCTCATCTTAAAATAAAAGTAAAAAACACTTAATAAAGGAATAAAAAATATTGTATTTAGGCCTTTCATGTGGGAACAAAGAGGTGAGGGGTCTTCTCTCATTTCTTTGGGAATGTTTAGTGTACGTCCCGTCTTGGGTCGATATGCTAGGCATTCGATCCTACATGAGGGACATAAATACAATATGCGTTACAAAACACACATAATCAAAACACTTCTTTCTTAAAAGACAAAAACAAACAATAATTCTCTTCTCATCTCATTCACTCCTTTCTTAAGGATTCGTCACGTCCGTTCTACCGCAAACAGGTAAATGCCTAAGACTTCGTACAACGAGCTGCGACACCTAACTGCTAGAACGCACGCCTGGACGTATTCCACTTAAAAAACACAAACAAAGCAAATTCATCCCTAGTAAGGGTAACTACGTCGCTCTGATTCTCGCGTGCGAGTGAGATACGTAGGCAGGAGATCGTGCGATATCTCTCCGAGAACATTTCTTTCACAACCTTTCTTTATCACCTCTTTGTCTCTTTTTGATCCTTAGGTCAAACTACGACTGCTCTGATTTCCTCCTTCTAGTTAGATTGAGGATACGTAGGCACAAGACGACGATGTCTTGGCGAGCAACCTCCCCCTAGTTTGTGTCTGAACTACGTTGACTTTGACTTTCCCACTCCCGAGGGAATACGTAGGCCTAGGACTCCGAGGACGTCCTATCGAGTCTTTTCTTTTCCTTTTCTTTCCCGTTTCTTCATTCTTTTCTGTACCTGTTCCTTTTCCTTTCCAGTAGCAGTGGAGCTCCAGATGACGACACCCTTTGATTGAGACAGCAAGCGTGGATCCCATCGGGTACGATGGACGCGAGGGGGTGCTAATACCTTCCTCTCGTGTAACCGACTCCCGAAACCAGTTCTCTTGGTCGCAAGACCAAGCTATTTCCTTTCCCCCAGGTTTATGCAGTGTTTCCTTTCCCTCTCTTGGGATAAATACACATTGCTGGCGACTCTGTTTCGGTGCCACTTTCGCGTTTGTACCTGGATGAAAATCTCGGGAGCGACAGCTGGCGACTCAGCTGGGGAGAAAAACTCAGAATCTCTGGTTTCCTTAGCGAGTCAATCCTAGCGCTTGTCTATTTTTCTTTCATTAGGTGTTTACTGTTGTGCTATGTTTACTGTTTTATTGTATGGTTATTTACTGCTTTACTGTACATTAATGTATTTACCGCATTTTAGCATTTTTATTTCATATGATATATTATGCTATACTAGACTGTGCTGTTTTCTGTTTGGCGGGATGGGTGTTCTGAGAGATAAGCCCACTACCCAGGCTTGAGCATACACATAGGTTTTAGAGTGGATAGTCATGACGTTTGCGTGGTGGTGACCACGTATTGTTGTTCATGAGACCCACAACCAGGCGAGGTTCTATCGGGAGCTTTCTGCTACTGCATGTTATGCAGGCCAGTAGTTATTCTCTTGAGGAACTGTCGACTCTGGTGACCATTCCCGAGGACTCAGTTGCGGCACTCCTCTTGAGATGTGACAGTGGCAGACCACACTATGTGGCAAACCCATTGCACATTCTTGATCCGAGGACCCAATGCTAGGAACTTGCTATAGGATGTCCTTTTTGAAAGGGAATCAGTGGAGGCACTCCTCGATTGGCGATAGTATTGTACCCCGAGGGATGAATGTATTACTGCTTCTCGACCTCAGTGCCAGAAGCTGATGACCTTTCGTTTTGGAGAATCAGTTGAGGCCTCCTCGATTGATGATGATGCCAAACCAGAAATGGTGAACGTATCATCATTTCTCGACCTGAGAGCCCAGGATACTAAGGACCTTAGTACCCACATGTGAGAGGAGCAGGTTGTTTACAGGTCTGCAGGTAACCTTGACCTTCAACCTACCCGGTATTCTGGTTTTCCTATCAGTGTGGACTCATCAGCCTGGTATTATGGTATTCTGACATTGTGACTATCCCGTTATTCTAATTAGGTCGGCACTCTGATTATGCCGATATTCTGGCATTTTGGTATTCTGATTATTCGGGTATTCTGATTATGCCGATATTCTGGCATTTTGGTATTCTGATTATTCTGGTATTCTGATTATGCCGATATTCTGGCATTCTGGTATTCTGATTATTCGGATATTTTGGTATTCCGGTATTTCTCTCCAGAGCAGACCTATGAACTTATTCAGTCGTCAGCAGTGCAACCCACTTATTCAGATTATATGGAAGCTTTGATCCCATGTCTTATTTCATTCATATTATTGCATTGCATTTGCATCTTGCATCATTTTGCATATCTTTCTCCAGGCTAGACCAGTGAGCTCATCCATCCTTTGACTCGACTTGCGGTTGGTTTCCCGACTTTCGTATTGGACTGGAATTAACTTTTGGGAGCATCATGAACTCGGAAGAACTGAATCAGTTTAGGACCAGGGCCGATGTTGAATCGATGAAAACTCAGTTGGACCAACTAATGGCCGCCATGACAAGGGGAGGGGCCAATATTTAGAGAATTGAGAATGTCATTCCACCTCTAATGAACAATGTTGCTCAAGCTCAGCCGGTGTGAATCCCTGTTGAGAATCAAGTTATGCAAGGACGTCCTTTTGTCCGAGGCGGACATTTGTCTTCTCTCGATGATGCTGATTATAATAGTTTTTCATTCTCTGTGCCAGATGTCCAAGGGGTAGTTCCAAAGATGAAGCCTAAGGATCCACGATCTGTTGATGATGAAAAATACTGTGTATTGGATGAGAAACTTAAAGCCCTGGAGAGGCGTGATACTCTTGAGTTGTTTACTTCAAGCATGTGTTTGGTACCCGACCTTGTAATGCCTCCAAAGTTTAAAATGCCGAAGTTTGAGCAATACAAAGGAGATAGCTGTCCGAGGCTACATTTGGTGATGTTCTGCAGAAGAATGACCTCACATGTTGACAACGATAAGCTCATGATTCACTGTTTCTAAGACAGTCTGAGTGGGGCATCACTGAATTGGTATATGTAGTTGGAAAGTGGTAGCATCCGATCATGGTCAGATCTAGCCCACGCCTTTGTGAAGCAATACAACTACAATCTTGACATGGCTCCCAGCCGAATGCATTTGCAAGACTTGTCTCAAGCAGATAATGAATCATTCCGAGAGTATGCTCAAAGATGGAGAGCGTTAGCCGCCCGTGTTCAACCGCCACTTTCGGATAGAGAATTGGTTGATTTGTTCATGGATACCTTGCAAGGGCCGTACTTGGAAAAGATGATTGCCAATGGGGCAGAAAAATTTTCTGACCTGGTGATGGTGGGAGAACGTATCGAGAGCTTGATTAAGTGTGGAAAGCTCCAAGGCGTCTCGAACTTCCAAGCTAATGAAAATGAATCAGTTGTCAGTTCTCAGGAAGAATTCGAGGAAGAAACTAGTTCCATGCAGGAATCTTCACCACCTCGTTCTCAGTGTTCAGACATATCAACTGTTCAGAGTCAACAATCTTATGGGTCTTTGTATCAAGGACAATATTCTTCTGCAAATCAGAGACCTCCGTAGAGTCAACGATCATATCGCCGTCAGCCGCGTCAGCACGCCCGACAAAGGCCAAGGAAGCCAGAGAGGAATTTCACTCAGTTGCCAATGTCGTACGGTCGAATGTTGCCAGATTTGATCAAAGGTGGATTAATAGTATCCACCAGGTTTTGATGTCAACGCCCGTTGTGACTACCATACTGGGGCACAGGGGCATTCAACTGAAGGTTGTAAGGTAGGTGGGTCAATCAGTCCAAGTTATGGAAGAAGGCACCGAGAGCAGTTGCGCAGGTGGTTATCAGAGTGACTTCAAAGAGCAATTCTGAAGACGGCTAGCTCATTAGTGAATCATGCTTGGAAAATCCCAGTTCCTCGAAGCTGGCAATCATTATATCATGTCATTTCTTTACATTTGTAGTTTCTTTTCTGTTAAAGTGCAAACTCATTTGTAAAACTTGTCTGTTTTTAATTGATAATGATAATGAAATGAATATGCATGTTATGATTAAGCAGGAGCCTAGGGAGGATAACAAAATCGAAGACGCAAAAAAAAACTTCTGATTGTATGCTTTTGAACAAAAACCCTGTTGATGATGTACAGGCATTGTTTCAAATCCCCAAACACTGGAGATATAAGGGAGATAGACCCTCGTTAACCCCTTTGAGCCTCGAAGTAGGAGTTTCTTTTCATATGAAAAAACCCTCACAGTTAACCCAGGGGCAGGGTAGGTGTCAGTTAATTTGACCGAGCATTCAAATTTCAAAAGGAGTGTGCATCTGAGGATCCATTACATTCTATTCCACCGTCAAGAGGTCAAGAGATGTGAAACCACAATGGTTATCCATCAATAATCAAGGAGTAAGGCAGTCGCAACCCTTTCAACAAAGTCAAGACAAGCCAGTGTCACACGATTTGTTCCGAAAAAAAGAATAAAAAAAGAAAAAGAAAAAAGCCAGCTAAGTCGAAACTTGAAAACAAGCGACTTAGGCAAAAGTCAGGGCACCCCGCTGGACTTCAAAATCTAAAGATTCAAAAGAATCAGTTCAGGCAAAAATTAGGGATCAAAAAGCAAGAGAATGAGAAAGTGAAAAACAAGGCATTCCAAAAGAAAATCCTCGAGCAAGAACAAAGTCGTGTGACTACGAACAAAAGACAAAAGGGGTGACTGTTACTCCAAAACCTCATTGGGTCTCAAATTATCAGTTTCTTGGGTTCCTTAAAGATCACAAAATCTTTTTGAGAGGCGAGCGCTTGCGCAAATTAGCTGAACGTAGGACTGGAGAACATCAAGAAGAATGGGTGGGTTAAAATAAAACTTTGAGCCTTATATCCCTTCTTTCTCAAGCCATGAACCAGGCCACGTTACAACCTTTAAAGGACCTAATTGAAGCAGGGTTGTTTCGAAAGCATACTTCGGTTAATATCGCGTCAGTTCTGACTCCCAAGAGGATCTTTCTTACCATTCATGGTGGTATCGATATGACATTCAAATAAGTGATTCATCCACTATATGTCACCATATTTTCCAGTGAACAGACTTGGATCTCAAAACTTTCATATGCATTACATTAAAATTGTCATTTTCAAAACGATCAGTTTTACTTGCGAGTAAGTACAGGACATCAGGAAAGTTTCTACAATGGAAAGATTGATCAAGATGAGATGCAAACGCCAGAAGACTTCGTTGAGCAGGGGCAAGCCATTAAACGATCACGCCAAATGGACAAGCCATTCCAAGATTCATCTAATTTGGGGTAATCACGTCGATAAATCTCTTCAATGTGTAGCCAAGCTAGGGCAGTCATGTTGAGAAAGTCTTCTTAGAGAGCGGTCAATCATAGGCAGTCACGTCGAGAAATCTCTAAAAGTTCAGCCAAACTGGGGGCAACCACGTTGAGATCTGTTGAATCTCTCCAAAAGCATTCAAACTGGGGCAATTATGTCGAGATCCGATAAATCTCTCCACAAACGGGTAATATGGGGGCAATCAGCTCAATTTGACAAATCTCTCTAAGATCAGTCAGGGGCAAAATCACTGCAAGGATTATATTGAGGCATGCCACCTCAAGAGCACGAGAAGCTATCCTACTCCAAAAGACGATTAATCAAAAGCACCTCTTCAAGATTCGGTATACTGGGGCAGAGTATTTCAAATCTTTACGAATCTTTTCGAGGCAAATTCTTTTATGCACTATGCAGTCTGGGGCAGTTACGTCGAGATCTATAAATCTCTCCGAGAGTTTGAATACCCTGGGGCATTTTGAATGCCAGGTTTTCTGTAAAATCCTCTTGAGACAATTTTTCCCAATAGACCATGTGGTACGAGGCAAGTCGAGAGTTCGCTTGTGATATTTGGCATGCAGTCGATCAGTAGAAGTGTGAAGCGCCAAAGTAGTTCCCAACATGGACTTTCTTTTCCTCGGCAAGGCGCCAGAGGGTATCGTTCCCCAGTGAGGTATTAGCATTGCTAGTTGCCCCCGACAGAGATAGCCAATACGGCATTGTCTTCGGCAAAGTATCCTCCCTAGCGAGAGACATAAGGTTTGGTTTCCCCAACCGGAGTTGGATTTGCCTTTCTCCAGCAAGAGTTCGAGTCCCTAGACAGGCTAGAGATGGTTTGATCTTCCCTTCCAAGCAGGTGGGGCATCCTTTTACGAGACTCAAATGATCGTTCCTCCCCAAGCAGAGACGGTTCCTTAGCAGGAAAGTACTTCCGGGAGGTGGTCATCCCCAGCGTATTTACAGAGCTTCATGATCCCCAGCAATATCGTCAAATGGTAGTACTGTAGCCAGCATGTTCAGAAAAAGATTCTCATTTCACTCTTTTGTCACAATGTTTACTGCTTGAATCCATCGTCTAGCCGGCGGTTGCACACGAAGATTCGATATTAACAAGTCGGTTTCAAATGGGCAGGGTTGTATCTTATTAAGTCGATTCTCCTATTCAGTACTTCCAACAGCTACAAGCTTTTCTGTGTCAATAATGGTTGCAAATTCCCCAGCAGAATGGCCTCACAGCTAATGTTTAAGACTCAGTAAGTGTCCAGGAGTTTGGAGATGTCGAATCTTCTGTAAAATCCTTCTGGGACGTTTTCTTCAAATCAGCCTGGTATCATGGGGCAAGAGCAAGAGGTTGACCATCCCAACCATGGAGCATTTTGAAAATTCCCCAGCAGGAGGTGTTCCAAATCTATTATCCCCAGTAGAGTTTGAAGAAGCGTGGTCTTCTATAAAATCCTCTCAAGGGACATTTCCAGCACAAGACGCTCTGAAGTGGTTCTCCCCAGCAGAGTTTGTTGTAAGCTCATTAATCCCTAGCAGAGTTCTATGGTTATAGTTATTCCCCAAATAGACTGGTTCAGTTGATGCCTCCCCAGCAAAGTTATCATTTCCTACAGTATCCTCAACAGGTTTATCAGGTCAGTGCCCAGATCAGGAGATCAGGTCAATTTGTCTTCCCCAGTACTTTGTCTTCCCCAGTACGGTTGGCGACCGCGAAGTCGATCTAGCTTGTTATCCCCAACGGAGTTGCCTTCCTTTCCTCAGCATTTATTTTGCTGAGGACCTCTTTGCATTTTGTATATAGTATGTATATCATCCTCAAAAACGCGTAGCATTTCCATTGAGATGGAGCATTACGCCATGGAAAAATTCAAACATATGCATGTGAAGCATAAGCCAGTTTTGATAACTCGTGCGAGAGCCCAAAACTTTGCTCCTTATATCATTGACAAAGCCAGAAAGAACATCTCGTTCATTCCCCAACGGATATCTCAAAGCAGCGCAAAGGGTTTCATCACTTTTCCCCCACAGGGTCATATCTCTCAGCTTACAAGTTCTTGGAACCATCCCCGATAGAATTACTGCAGCCGTCCCCGACAACACTTTTGAGTTTTAACCATACCAGTTCCCGACAGGTCCACTTACCCATTCCCAATAGGTAAGCCTTGGTTATAAACTGTAGCCATCCCCGACAGCACCTTTGAGTTTTAACCTTACCAGTTCCCGACAGGTTCATTTACCCATCCCCGATAGGTAAGCCTTGGTTATAAACTGTAGCCGTCCCCGACAACACCTTTGAGTTTTAACCTTACCAGTTCCCGACAGGTCCATTTACCCATCCCCGATAGGTAAGCCTTGGTTATAAACTGTAGCCGTCCCCGACAGCACTTTTGAGTTTTAACCATACCAGTTCCCGACAGGTCCATTTACCCATTCCCGATAGGTAAGCCTTGGTTATAAACTGTAGCTGTCCCCGACAGTTCCCTTTGGTTTGAACCTTGCCAGTTCCCGACAGGTACACTTGCCCATTCCCGATAGGCAAAACAGGTCCAAGCTCACCAGTTGCCGACAGGTATTTCACCAGTTCCCGACAGGTATTTCACCAGTTCCCGACAGGTATTGCACCAGTTCTTGACAGGTATTTCACCAGTTCCCGACAGGTAGTTCACCAGTTCTCGACAGGTTTCCTATGGGGTCCAATGTTTCCAAATTCTTTCTCACAAACTTTTCTTCCTTACCACTGTTTCATTTCCTACATTATTTCTTTATCCACACAATGCAAATTTTCTCGGTTATTTTTGTATTCAATCCCTATGTATCTTGAATTCCCGATAGCCGTTGCTTTCATCCATTCAGATTCACAGTTGATTGAATAGGGGCAGCTGTAATACCTCAAAATTTTCCCTCTTATTTTTCTAAATAATTGGCTTAGGCTTCACATTCATCTGCATCTTCACTAGGTCATAACTGCATTAATCATTCATTTGCATGTGCTCCTGAGGCATGGGATAAAGGTATTATGTGCAAGCTCGGGATTTTCTTTTGTTGTGAGATTTTCATCTTCATTCAAGGTTTGGCTCTTTCTAAATTCAAGTCATTTCATCAGTATCAGGGTACATCAAGGTGAATTAGGGTTTTCATGTCAGAGACCCCTGGCTGGCCATGTTCTTTCTACTTCATGTTTTGTCTTCATCTTCAAGTTTTCTTCAGGGATTTGTTCCTGTGAAGAGATCATTGGTCATTAAGGTAATGTATCTGTGGAAGGGGTTGCAAAGTGTTGGGTATGGTGCAAGAGATCAAGTTGTAAATTCATATCGTGCTTCAGGCATTACTGTTCTTCCACGTGTTCATTACATATGTATGTGCTAAGGAGGAGTTTTGGTCGTGGATCATATGGTAGGCTTTTATTGGAATTGTAATCAAGGTAGAGAAAGGGTCTGTTGTGTATTTAAGTGGACTGAGGGAAAAATATTTTGGCAAAATTTTCTTAAATGCCTCTATGTGCTATGAAGATGCGCTAGTGAGTGGAAAAGTCAATCTGTGTAATGGAAACATCACAATATGATTCTGAGTATTCATTTCAAGACAAATTTCGACTGCACAGTGCCATATATGAAGAAGGTTTGAACCGTATAGCAAGATATGTGAAATCTTTTGAGTCAGTACAATGAGATATGGCTTGTATTCAGTTATGAAGAAGTGTGTCATTGTCAAAGCTTTTATATACTGTAGAAGATGCAAACGATACAGCTGAGAAAGAAGGACTTGAGCAAGCAAAACAAATTCAGATACTACGTCCATCAAAGTGGTGGCGTTGAAAAGTCATAGCAGTGATTTTGAGCAGCAAATCCTCATAACAGAAAAAAACCAAAATACATAACAGGATATTTACATCAGAAAAATACAATTCCACCAGCAAGAATACATAGTAGTGAAAGAGCATCATAGTAATGGCAACGATAAAGTGCAGCAGAGTCCACAACATTCTGTAGATAGCAACATTTCATTCAAAAAAAAATTTTAGATAACAAAATTTACAAAAAGAGTTTCACAATAAAAGCTAACCGTCATCACCACTAACCAACCTTCAAAAAACAGTTAGACAATTCACAACTTCCCTAACCAATTAATAGACCAACTCTAACAGATTAAACTAACCATTCATACCAGTAGAAAACTTCTAACTGATTCCTAACCTCCAATCTATCACAGAAAACTCTTAACAGAAATTCATACAGAAAATTGACAAAAACATTTTTCTTCATTCTCTTGATCCTTCCGTCATACACTCTTAGAACTCTCCAATCTCCCACTGCAATTTCTTGAATTCTAATTCTTCAACCTTCATCATCTCCTCCAAATTCATCATCATCTCCTCCAAATTCATCACCATCTTCAATCCCATCTTCAATTATCTTGCATCAGCTTCCATCTGCATCACCACCAATATTCTTTAACCAATTTTCTAACAGAGAACTAACAGAAAAACTTCCAATCTTTAACAGAAATCTCTCCTTCCTCACTCGCTCCAACCTTCAAGCTCCAAGAAGCTTCTTTGAACCTTCATCACACAATCAAGACCTCACAATCCTTCTGCAATCTTCCTCCAAATCAATCCAACAACTGCTGCAAATCTTCATCAACCGACTTCAAAGAGAAATCGAAACCAGCACAGCTTCGGACCGTTGTTGACGGCAACCAACTCGTCATCATCAATAATCACCAATTCTTCATCTTCAAGAGCTTTACTCTCCAATTCATCAACCTGCAACACAACAATGTCAGCATTATAATTCGAAAACGCAATCTACAACAAATCATAATCTCGAGTCCGGATCGCAACAACAGCAAGAACTTCATTTTGGCGAAATTGCAGAAAGAACGAGAAGGATCGAAGAAGAAGGATCAACGATCACCAATTCATGTTAAGCAGGGATTCAAGCAAATAAGTCGGAAGCGAATCGGAAATCGCGAAAGTAAAAGAAGAGAGGCAGTAGAGAAGCGAACCTGTAAGGTCGTCGTAAATCCTCCGTGCCGGAGATCCTACCTACTCTGACTGGTGCGTGATTTTCTTGAGCGATGTACGAACTGAAGGTCACCTTGTTCGGAGTTTCAATTCAACTCCCCGATTTAGGGATTGCGAGAGCGTGTGACAGATTCATATGTTGGCGGTTTGAGACGCGGACGGGAGAGATGTTGACGGAGGGAGTATCGGCGTGGAAGGTCGCAACGGTGATGTTAAGTTTGGAAGAAGGAGGTGTAGACGAGAATAACATTTATGGAGGAGATGAAGAAGACGCCATTGAACGGCGTTGAGGATTGTGATGGCGGAGAGGTTCCTAGGTTTGGCCGGCGAGGGTCTTGTTTTGCGGCGGTGATGTATTGTGAGAGAAAGGGAAAAGAGAGTGAATGCTGGTGAAGAACCTAGGGCTTTGCTGTTATATCCGGTGATGATCCGTGAATGTGGATTGGGTCTCTGAGCCCACCATGGATTCAGTTCTACACCCCAAATTCACACACCGCACCCCCTCCTATCAAGGTTTCTTTGTTCTCAATTAATTTCCCTTTTTAATCATCTTAGACTTTACATTTTTGTTAATTAGTTTAACTTTGACTAATTAGATTGAATCTTGATGATGGTTTTTTTGAATAATCTCTTTTAGCTTAATTGCTCAATAACCGTTTTTAGCTTAATTGCTTGATAATTGTTTTTTGGCTTAATTGCTCGTTAACTATTTTTTGCTTAATTCCATTAATCGTTTTTTGGCTTAATCATTCCTTAATTGATTTTTGGCTGCATCATTCATTAATTGATTCTTTAGCTTAATCGTTCCGTAACCATTTTTTAGCTTAATCGCTCAATGATTGTTTTTAATTGTTTTTGGCTTAATGGTTCCCTAATTGTTTTGACTTAATTGTAGTTTGATCAACGTTAGGTAATCAATTTTAGAACTAATTAGAAATAGGTTTTAGAATTAATTCGTGATTTGGAATTTGTTTCGAACTAGATGTTAATTTTGACTTTAATTGACATTTTAATTCGGATTAACATTGACTCGTAACTCTGTTTAGTAGTTGATTAGTTTTAATTCGACTAATTGGAATTGGTTTTTGATAATTGTTTTCGAACGAGTATTTTTGGTTTAATCATATCCCAATTATTTTTTGGTTACTAATTGTTTTTGCTTAATCGCACTAATTGTTTTTTAGCATAATTGCTTAATCCTTGGTATAGACTGTTTTTACTTGTTGCTAGTTTTTACAGCTATGCAGGTGCTGGAGCGCTGTTGTTGCTGTTGTTTATGGCTTATGGCCTTGTTTTATTGTTTTAAGAGCATTTGGTTCCATGCATTTCACGGACCCGTTTCACTTTCTAACACTTTTGCTCATTTATGCTAGATCGCTAGAAGTTGGCCGGTTTTCATATACTTTGCTTGCGTTGCTACGGATTGATATCTGTTTGGTATCACTTCTCTTCTCTTTTACTAATTCTGCATTTTTCCTTTTTATGCCATGAGAAGTAGGACTGGGAGTCCGTGCCACTTGGCCGGCAATGATGGAAGTCCTCAAAGGAGGCTCTGTTTGTGATTGTTTAATATTGTGCCTGAAGACCTCTATGAGGCATCCCATTCCTATTTCCCCTGGTAAGACCTCCAAGGAGGCAATTGACGGAAGGTAGGGTTCGCAATCAACCCCCGTTATTCTAGTTGAGTCGTTCTTAGCTCTCATTACATGATTGAAGCTTTGAACATCACCTGCTCCTGTTATCGAGTCGGTCAAGTGGAAGATAGGGTTCGTAACCAACCCCCACGCTTTGTCTTTTGCTCGCATTGACCAATGCTGATGCTTATGTGATCTGATTCACATCTTCCCCTTTCTTATTTTGCTCTCCATGGTTCTTGATACCATTGGAGGAGTACCTACTTCCCACAGCTAGCTTGTTTGCCTCGGTTGATATGACCCCTTGGCTAAAGCTCCCCCTTTTCTACTTCGATTATGTGACGTTACTGTTTATTGACACTGTTTACTCTCTCATTGCTTTTAGTTCATTTTGTGATTGATTTATCTTGTGTTTACTTGTCTGATGGCATGATCCCGTAGGATTCCTAGCTCCACTTAATTTTTGATTAAGTCGGAGGTAGGAGAGACATTAGGATAGTAATCCATGTATGCTAACATTAGGTAGAATTCCCTTTCTTACCTCAACCATAGGGCCATCATTGTATGACAACATTAGGACCTAGTTTCCCCTTAGCATTTTTCTTTCAAACCTTGAGTCTCTCTTCTCATATTAAAATAAAAGTAAAAAACACTTAATAAAGGCATAACAAATATTGTATTTAGGCCTTTCATGTGGGAACAAAGAGGTGAGGGGTCTTCTCTCATTTCTTTGGGAATGTTTAGTGTACGTCCCGTCTTGGGTCGATATGCTAGGCATTTGATCCTACATGAGGGACATAAATACAATATGCGTTACAAAACACACATAATCAAAACACTTCTTTCTTAAAAGACAAAAACAAACAATAATTCTCTTCTCATCTCATTCACTCCTTTCTTAAGGATTCGTCACGTCCGTTCTACCGCAAACAGGTAAATGCCTAAGACTCCGTACAACGAGCTGCGACACCTAACTGCTAGAACGCACGCCTGGACGTATTCCACTTAAAAAACACAAACAAAGCAAATTTATCCCTAGTGAGGGGAACTAGGTCGCTCTGATTCTCACGTGCGAGTGAGATACGTAGGCAGGAGATCGTGCGAGATCTCTCCGAGCACATTTCTTTCACAACCTTTCTTTATCACTTCTTTGTCTCTTTTTGACCCTTAGGTCGAACTACGACTGCTCTGATTTCCTCCTTCTGGTTAGATTAAGTATACGTAGGCACAAGACAGCGATGTCTTGGCGAGCAACCTCCCCCTAGTTCGTGTCCGAACTACGGTGACTCTGACTTTCCCGCTCCCGAGGGAATACGTAGGTCTAGGACTCCGAGGACGTCCTATCGAGTCTTTTCTTTTCCTTTTCTTTCCCGTTTCTTCATTCTTTTCCGTACCTGTTCCTTTTCCTTTCCAGTAGCAGTGGAGCTCCAGATGACGACACCCTTTGATCGAGACAGCAAACGTGGATCCCATCGGGTACGATGGACGCGAGGGGGTGATAATACCTTCCTCTCGTGTAACTAACTCCCGAACCCAGTTCTCTTGGTCGCAAGACCACACTCTTTCCTTTCCCCCAGGTTTATGTAGTGTTTCCTTTCCCTCTCTTGGGATAAATACACATTGCTGGCGACTCTGTTTCGGTGCCACTTTCGTGTTTGTACCTGGATGAAAATCCCGGGAGCGACACCAGAGATGATCTTTTCTCCGTGAATGGCATCTCTTGAGTTTCTTCCAAATTCTCGAACTTTCCTGGCTTGATCTATTCTCTGTGAATGGCATGTCTTGAACTTCTCGGGGTTTGGGGACCCACAGGCTTCCTAAAAGCATCACCGCCTCCTCTTGGGCATTGTACAAGGACCCTTCGGCTTCTTAAAAGCTCTCATGCCTTCTCTTGGGCTTAGTACAAGGACCTAGAGACCTCTACAGGTATAGAAACAGAACCTAGTCATCAATTTGCTAGAGCTGTCTTTCTGAGTCAAGTGTCAGACAAGTTAATGGGTTGACCTTTATCCCTTAACAGACCAGCCTTCTCTTGGGCATCATACAAATATCGTTCACTATCTGAGAATCGATTTCTCAAAACACCAGTAGACTTGGACAGTCTCAATACCCTTTGGATTTCCCGCTTCCTTAAAGAACAGGAAGTAACCCTGATCCTCTTATCAATCCCAAAGCACAGCCTTACTGTTAATCAGTCTCTTTATAAGAACTGATTTTCTCTTTTATCCAACACACTGGACCTATCACTCAACTGAAACAGTTACCAGCATAAACAGCCTCCTCTTGGGCTTTGTACAATGATTCTCCCAACACTCTCTTGTTGAGTATAAAAGACTCTCTTGTTGAGTCAAACCTTTAGCCTCCATCTCGGGCTTCGTACGAGATAGAAAACACTCTCTTGTTGAGTATAAAAGATCCTCTTGTTGGGTCAAAACCTCTTTCAGCCTCCATCTCGGGCTTCGTACGAGATACTAAATCACTCTCTTGTTGAGTATAAAAGACTCTCTTGTTGAGTCACTTCCCTTTTAGCCTCTACCTCGGGCTTTGTACGAGGCATCAAATCACTCTCTTGTTGAGTATAAAAGATCCCCTTGTTGGATCAAAACCTCTTTCAGCCTCCATCTCGGGCTTCGTACGAGATACTAAATCACTCTCTTCTTGAGTATAAGAGACTCTCTTGTTGAGTCACTTCCCTTTTAGACTCTACCTCGGGCTTTGTACGAGGCATCAAATCACTCTCTTGTTGAGTATAAAAGATTCTCTTATTGAGTCAACTCTTTTCAGCCTCCTCTTGGGCTTTGTACAATGATTCTCCCTAGTGGAGCTAACCTTTTCAGACTCTCTTGTTGAGTCAAACCACTTTTAGCCTCCATCTCGGGCTTCGTACGAGATACAAAAACACTCTCTTGTTGAGTATAAAAGACTCTCTTGTTGAGTCAATCTCTCTTTTAGCCTCTCTCTCGGGCTTCGTACTAGACACATGAAAACACCCTCTTGTTGGGTCAATAGCCTTCTCTTAGGCTTTGTATAAGGAAACCCCGGTTGAGTCAATCAACCTTTTAGCATCAAAACATGCTTTGCTCACAGCATACAAACGTCAACAACTCCTTTTCCCCATCTAATTGCTGTAAGCGGCAAGCCTCTGGATTATTTACATCCACGCCACTGTCCCTCTTTTAGCATGAGAAATTCCTAAAGAAAGATGGCATTGCTCTAAACTGAGTTAAAGTCTTCTCCTTCAGGTTAAAAATCCCCTATAAAGGAAATTATGGCATTGCTGGATTCACATATCCCAGTTAAAGTAATTCTCCTTTATAATCAGTCACCCAACAATTGTGACAAATAGACCCCCTTTAGAGATAACAAATTCTCTCTAAAGTCAAAACCCTTTAGCTTCACATCTTGGGCTTTGAACAAGATACAAACTACCTTCAGCTTCACATATTGGGCTTTGAACAAGATACAAACTACCTTTAGCTTCACGTCTTGGGCTTTGAACAAGACACAAAAACAACCTTTTTCCTCCCATAGAATAGGAGGAACTACGATCGCTCTGATTTCCCTGTTTCGTTAAACAGGAATACGTAGGCATAAGATTGAAAGATCTTAGCGAGTACATTAATCAAAACCCCAAAATCCCGTATCTTCAAACATCAATCGAAAAGCATCAGTCCTAACATCCTACCAATAGTCTAGACCCTGTGTTCTTAACAACATAACCTAAGAGAGACCCACAATCTTTGTAGCATCTGTAAACCAACAGTCATATGTTTAAACTCAGTATGCAAGCAGGGTTAATTGGAGACATCTATTTCCCTTCCTTCATCAGCTTCAATAGGATAAAAAATGAATCGAGCTGTAGTACCCTAAAGCGATAGTGCTTCGCAACCACAAAAAAAAACTCGCGCTACAGAAAATTGGCGACTCTGTTGGGGAGATATTTTATTCATTGTATTATCTTTTCCCATCTCTTAGGCAGAGACCTTGAGTTCACGTTCATGTCACAGAAATGACAGCTTTGCTGGGGTGTCATTGTCTGTATAGGATCATAAGACTAGAGGTCTAGGATGATTAAGACAAATATATATACTGCTTTTCCTAATTGATATCTGTGTTTATTTTTCTGCTAATGGGAATGCGTGTGATGCCGCATGTGGAAAGATTGAGTATACACCTAAGATAGGTGATGGCAATGCGGGTAATCTTACTGGGAGTGAATTCCAGTTAAGAGCCCCCGATCGACCATCAAACTCAGTGGAGACTCCCTTTGCAGATACATTGCCTATAGACTTCGGTTGTTGAAAGTAGTGTGGTCGTCTGGGTTATCTGAGAAGCTGAGGTTTTTAGTAAACTGCAGCCATTTTGTAGTGCAGAAACTATCGAAAATAGTTGTCACACGATACTACCCTCATCTGAGATCACTCCAGGATACATCAGCTCGCTGGCGATCCGCTTGTTGTTGTTATCCCGGAGGGGTCAATGATTTTGCGGACAGGTAGAAAAAATCACCAGTATAAACCTTTGGGGGGGGGGGGTAGAGCCTTGACTTCATGACACCGACCCTTTGACCTCATGTTTTTTCTATGTTTTTGTGTGCTACATTCATACATTCATTTAAAAAACATTAAAACAGAAAAAATCTTCTCTTCTATTCTCTCTTTTTCAAATTAAACTAAGACAATGATTGCAAATTTTAGAGAGAAAGGAGATTGTGCTAATGGATTTCGGTAGAAGGAAAACTCATAAGTACACCTTCAAGGTTCCAAAGTTAGAGGATTTGAGAGGCTTGGCGAGAATGATCACCAACCACGAGGCTTTCAGAGCCAAGTATGGAGGACTGCAGTCCTTGTTAAAGGTCCACGTAATTGAAGGAATCCTGTCCACGTTAATCTAGTTCTACGATCCAGTTTATCACTGTTTCACATTCCCGGATTATCAGCTTGCACCAACGCTGGAGGAGTATTCTCACTTGAATGATTTACACATTACTGATCAAGCTCCATTCTCTGGACTGGAAGAAATTCCAAAGGATCAGACTATTGCAAGAGCAATTTATTTGGAAGAGTCAGAAGTCAGGACTCGCATGACCACTAAGGGTGGCATCCAAGGTTTGCCAGCCCAGTTGTTGACAAAGAAAGCCCTGTACTTTGCTAGTATAGGGAATGTGGCCGCTTTCGAGAGCATCTTTGTTTTGCTCACCTACGGGTTATTTTTGTTTCCCAACATTGATAACTTTGTAGATATCAATGCCATTAAGATTTTCCTGATTGGAAACCCTGTACCGACCTTACTTGCAGATGCGTATCATTTGGTACACTTAAGTAATTTATACAGTGGAGGAATGATCACATGCTGTGTACCCTTGCTTTACAAATGGTTCACTTCCCATTTGCCCAAGTCTGCTGCATTTTGGGATCAAAAGAATACTTTACATTGGTCACAGAGAATTATGTCTCTTACCAACTCTGACATCGATTGGTACAATCGAATCTATGACGGGATCAGAATTATTGACCGTTGTGGAAATTTCCCAAATGTACCCCTTATAAGAACTAAGGGAGGAATCAACTATCATCCGGTGTTGGTTCGTCGTCATTTTGGATACCCAATGAGGCATGTCCCACGGAATGCTCATCTGGAAGGTCTTTTCTTCAAGGAAGGAGAAAATGACAGGGCACTAAAGGAAAAAATAGTGACACGTTCATAGGAAAGGACGAGAGTTTCTAGGAAAACCAGACTATGTCTTGGTGGAGCCTTATCTCCACTGGGTACAGACTAGAGCTCTCAAGCTGAGGATGCCTTACCCTCGTCAGGAAGTTCTTCCATCAAGGGACTCTGCCCTTTATTTCATGTCTGAGACGGAAAAACTTTAAGTTACTCTCAGCAAAGTTCAACAAGAGAAGAGGTCTTGGAGGAACAAGTACCGCATTCTCAATGTGGAATGTAAGAAAATACAGCAGCTGTTAAGAGAAAAAGATGCTCTGATTGAAACTTTAGAGCAACATGCTGTAGAAAATCAGGATGACCAAAGGAATTTGCTCACTCCTTTCACTTGGCAAAGGAATGACAACCCGACAACGACCCAAGAGCCCCGGTCAAAGAAAAGGAAAGCACCAGAACCAGCACTTGAGCTCTCTTCAGAGAGGACTCAGGATCCATTAGTTTAGGTTTCCTTTTTCAACACTTTGTAATCTATTGTATTTCCATTTTCCGCAATCCTTTGAATTCAATAAAACGGGGTTTCCCCACTGTTTGATATTTGCAATCCAATTGTCGAAGTTTACTTTGATTAAACAAAAACATACAATTAATATAATCATTGCATATCATTCATCATTCTCGCGTAAACGCATTCTTCTTACCTACGAATCTCACGTTTGTGTCTCGATTCTAGAGTCAAACTGTCTCATTCGTACAATATTCAGGCCAATCGTCAGAAAAAGATGGATGATCTCGAGGAAGAGAACAGAGAGTTGAGAGAAGAGATCGAAACTCTGAAAGAGGATCTAAGAAAGCTTTATAACGACATGCAAGCTCTAGCAGAAGCTCAGATGCAACAACAACGAACTGTGATCTCAGAGATCACATCAACGTCCATAGTGGAAAAGTATGATCCTAGGTACAAAATGCTGAAAGATCGTCCCTGAGGCATGCAACTTAACTATATCTCTGAAGGATATGTTCCGCTGATCGCAGAGGATCAGGGAACCGCAGCAGGAACCGCTGGGCCTGAAGGTTACAAACTTCGGGAAAGCGAAGATGCCAGGGGCATGACAACAACTCTTGAAGGTTACAAACTTCGGGAGACACCGAGAGTCTCGGCCATGATGACTATACCACCTCCTGTGGTACACACTGTCCCGGAAGGACAGGTTCCCCAGATACCTTCTGGTGGAAACGACAGCATGTTCGACAGAATAAATGAGTTCCAGGAACAATTCCTGGAGATGCAGAAAGAACTGCAAGCCCTTTGCGGTTAGGATCTATTTGGAAAGGACGCCGCAGACCTCTGCTTGGTCCCCAATGTGAAAGTCCCGCACAAATTCCAGGTGCCCGACTTTGAAAAGTACAAGGGTAGCTCTTGCCCTCAGAGCCATCTGGTGATGTATGCTCGGCGAATGTCTGCTCAGACAAAGAACCAGGAGCTACTGATTCACTACTTTCAGGATAGTTTAACCGGTGTCACATTAAAATGGTACATGGATTTAAACCGCGCCACGATCGGCACATTCAGAGATCTGGACGCTGCCTTTGTTCAGCAGTACAAATATAATTTGGACATGGCACCGGACAGAGATCAACTCAGATCGGTGTCACAAAAGGACAAGGAAACATTTAAGGAGTACGCTCAGAGATGGCATGAAATTGCCGCTCAGATTCCTCCACCTCTGGAGGAAAAGGAGATGACAAAGATCTTCTTTAAAACCTTGAGCTCATTTTACTACGACCAAATGGTCGCCAGTGCGCCCAATGACTTCACCGAGATGGTGGGCATGGGAGTTCGTCTTGAGGAAGCCGTCCGAGAAGGACGTTTAGTAAAAGACATTGGATCATCAAGTAATACAAAACGATACGATAGTGCTCTTCCTAAGAAAAAAGAGCAGGATATTGGGAATATCTCTCTCGGAAAGCAAAGGTGACGTTATCAACCAGTAGCAGCTGTGACTCCTGCTATCAACCCTGCGCCTGTTCCTACGTATCAACCTCAGGTTCGCAAAGCCAACCTAATCAACAGCAATATCATCAAAGGATACAACAGCCTCTTCAGCAAGCTCGTCCTCCGTACAACAACAACCGTACAACGCGACCACCAGGGTTTGACCCTATACCTGTGTTGTACGCAGAGCTATTTCCGTTACTACTGGTCAAGGGGCACATACAGACTAAATCTCCTCTTACAGTACCGGAAAATCTGCCTTTTTGGTTCAAAGCGGATCAAACTTGTCCTTACCATCAAGGAGGACCATGGCATAACATAGAGAACTGTCTCAGTTTCAAATCTAATGTGCAAAATCTTGTTAGGAGCGGGGTCTTATCTTTCAAAGATACAAATCTGAACGTTCTCACGAACCCGCTGCCTCAACACGAGAAAGCTACAATTAATTTGATAGAGGGAGAGTCTAGCGACAGCTATCAAATTCATGATGTACTCTTGTTAAGGGCTAACTTGGTCAAGATGCATTGTAGACAGAGTGGATATGGCCATGTGCCACCTCATAATTATCACCAGTGTGATATCTGCTCTAAAAACAATCAGGGATGTTCTATGGTGCAATCAGCTCTACAGGAACAATTGGATCTCAGATGGATCCAGGAGCATCGAGTTCGTGGAGTCAACATGACATACACAAATTCCAACATCATTCAGAACCACGACATCCGTGCAATGAATATCAACTTGGTGGCAATGCACTCAAGGCAAAGCCAGTATCATAATCTGCCGCGGCACGATTATAATTCCTGTCTAACTTGCTCGGTAAACAAACAGGGATGCTCTTTCATACAAGAGGCCCTCCAGCGTCAGATGGATCTTGGATGGATTCAGGACTACCATGATAGAAATCCTTATCAGATCAACATGATTCAAATCTTTGATATTCGTCTGATGAATACCAGCTTGGTGGAGTTACATGCCAGGCAGGTCCAACTTGGTTTTCTCACTTCGTATGATTACCAGAACTGTAAAGGATGTTGTGGGAGTAACCAAGGATACGCTCTCATTCAAAGAACTTTGCAACACCTGTTAAACCACTGGTGGCTTCCAATCTATCTGGATGAAGACACGCAACAAATCAGTGTGCTTAATGGAAACCCCACTCGGCGTCAAACTCAGGATGTCCGATCTGTAGAAACAAACCTGGTGAGGTTACACTGCATTCAAAGCGGGCGTGGCCAGGTGCCACCACACAACTATGAACGTTGTAGAGTCTGCTCGGAAAATAACCAAGGATGCTACCTCGTGCGAGCAGCTCTCCAAGGTCAGTTGGATCGCAAAGAGATTCACCCATACCTACCTTCGGGGTTCGTTGATTGGACGACAGACTACTTCGCTGATCAAATCAGAGACGTGGTTATAATCTCTGACCCTGAGAAGAATAAGGATGTTTGTACTATCATCCCTCTACTGGACGAATCAAAGGTTCTTAGCCAGAAACTGATTGAAGTTGCTTACGACAGTCAGAAAAATCAGAAGGCTCCTGTAGTTATTTATCTACCGGGTCCATTACCGTATGAAACAGCTAAGGCGATTCCTTACAAATACGGTGCGACATCAATTGAGAATGGAAAGGAAATTCCATTACCCTTCATCGTGAATATTGCAGACATCAGTCGAGTAACACAGAGCGGTCGAATCTTTAACCGAGGAGTTAGAGAACCTAACAAAGAAAAGGAACTTTAGGCAGAAGCTCCTGATCCACCAGCCGGTCAATCCAGTAATCCCGACCTTTCAAAAAACGACGATGAGATGCTGAAGCTCATCCAAAGGAGTGAATACAACATTGTTGATCAACTGTTATAAACTCCTTCAAAGATCTCTGTGCTATCACTTTTACTCAGTTCCGAAGCCCACAGGGAGGCTCTACAGAAAGCCTTAGAGCAGGCCTTTGTGGAACAGGATGTGTCAATACAACAGTTTGATAGCATCATCTCTAACATCACTTCCTGCAACAACTTAGGATTCAGTGATGAGGATTTGCCAGAGGGAGGCAAAAGCCACAACATGGCGCTCAATATCACAGTCAACTGCCATGACGATGCTTTAGCCAGCTTACTGGTAGATACCGGATCGGCCATCAATGTTATGCCGAAGTCCACTTTAATGCGACTATCATTCAAAGGATCCCCGATGAGGGGCAGTGAGGTCATCGTCAAAGCATTTGACGGGTCTCGGAAAGCAGTTATCGGCGAAGTCGACCTTCCCATGACTATCGGTCCTCACACTTTCCTAATCACTTTCCAGGTCATGGATGTCCGGGCAGCGTATGGCTGTTTATTAGGAAGACCTTGGATACACCAGGCCGGGGCAGTCACTTCGACGCTGCACCAGAAACTAAAGTTTGTCAAGAACGATCAACTCGTCACGGTTTGCGGAGAGCAAGCCATGCCCGTGAGTAACTTATCATCATCTACTTGTGTAGAACCCGAGGAGGTTTTTGGAACCCAGTTCCAAGCACTGTCGATGAGCAATGAGAATCAGTCAGAGAAAGGAACCTCGATTTCCTCGTACAGAGATGCTCTCGAGGCGATCAAGAATAACAATGCAAAAGGATGGGGACAGCGTGTCATTCCTACTGATAATAAAACAAAGAAGGGTCTTGGTTTTTTTGCGACCTGTACCCAGACAGCTGCTAACGATGAAGGTTTTCATCCCATTCAGAATTTCTTCCACAGTGGAGGTTTCCTTCACCCAGTGCCTCAAACAGTTTATACTATCAACGAGGAGGATCCCTCCGATACGGACGAGGAATGGAAGTCATATCTTATCAAGGACGGCTATATGTCTCAGGAAGAGGTGCCTACGCCTTTTTGCTATCCCACATAGAGTCCGAGATTTATACCCAGGTCAGAAGTTGAAATGATATACGGAGATTGTGATCCGGAAGGATGTCGTGCTCCACCAAACTCATTAGAGGAACATACTCTAATGAAGGACAACTTTGACCACGACTATTATGGCCCAATGGATGGTTTGCCTATCTAGCAACCATATCCAGGAGACTTGGAGCAAGAAAATCAGCCGAACAATGAAAACCAGCTGAGCGTCATTGAACAGAATACCTGCGTCCCCACCATGTCATGGGATCAACACTCAGGTAATTCAGAAAGTATCTAGCATGACGATGAATTTGCAAAGCTTGCCGGACTAGAATTCATCAACTATGCTTTTCCCGAGGTCAACGTCATTGAGAGAGATAACTCATCCAGTTCCGCAGAAGTGTGGGATACCTTAGGACAACCAAGTGGAAAATACGACTATATGGTCAAGTACACCGCTCCTGAAAGCTCTCATATCAGGCTCGAAGACGTCCAACCAACTGGATAGGGAGATTTGCCTGAGAGAACAAATACTATGCAAAATACAACTGAGGAATCCTCCTACGACAACTCTGCCTGGGAGACAGATTCCAACGATCCTGCTCCGCCAGAAATCAGCGTTATTTCTGAAGACAAATCAAGGAAGGTACCAGACTTTGTGATTCTCCGAGGAGTTCGCCGCCAATGGGTTACTGTCGATGTTCCGAAGATTTTTCATCAGTCAAAGTAATTGCCGTCTTTAACCTTTTGCCCTGCCCAGGTGAAACAGATGTTTTGATAGGGCTCACTTTCTGTAAATTTCCCTCTTCGCTTCGCCCAAAGCGACAGAGTTTTGTTTTATAGGGCTGTAGTTTCAAGAATCGACTTGTTCATTAATAAAATAACATCGTTCTGTAATTTCCGCATTAATTGCTGTTTTCTCTTTTCGCTTTTTTCAGAAAATGGTAATCCTAAAAAACAATAATAAAAACAAGCAATTTTCCAAAGAAAAACACTGCACACACTCTTGCATTCTCTCTATTTCTTCTAAACACAAATCATCACGTCATGCAGATTTCTTGTTTTAAACCCCGTTGAAACATACGATCCGATGCCTTCTCCCAAATTTGAGTTCCCGGTATTTAGGGCTGAAGAAGAAGTTGACGAAAAAATTCCAGAAGAGATCTCCCGGTTACTCCGACAAGAGGAAAGGTCCATTGAACCTCACAAAGAGCCGTTGGAAACGGTCAACTTGGGTTCAGAAAAAGAGAGAAAAGAAATCAGGGTTGGGGCATTGCTCAGTCCAACTGCCAAAGAGAGTTTGACAAAACTTCTCAAAGAGTTTCCCGATGTATTCACTTGGTCCTATCAGGATATGCCAGGGTTGGATACCAGCATCGTGGAACACCATCTACCGTTAAGATCGGAATGTCCGCCAGTAAAACAGAGGTTAAGACGGACTCACCCGGACATGGCCATCAAAATCAAAGAGGAAGTACAGAAACAGATTGACGCGGGTTTCCTCGCCACATCAGAATATCCTCAATGGTTAGCCAACATCGTACCCATTCCCAAAAAAAGACGGAAAGGTTAGAATGTGTGTAGACTACAGAGATCTAAACAAGGCTAGTCCAAAGGACGACTTTCCTTTACCACACATTGACATGCTGGAAGACAGTACAACAAAGTTCAAAGTTTTCTCCTTCATGGATGGATTCTCGGGCTATAATCAAATTAAGATGGCGCTGAAAGACATGGAGAAAAATTCGTTCATCACCCCATGGGGTACCTTTTGTTACAAGGTAATGTCGTTCAGTTTGAAGAAAGCCGGGACAACCTATCAAAGGGCCATGACTACTCTTTTTCATGACATGATACACAAAGAGATCGAGGTATATGTCGATGATATGATTGCAAAATCTAAGACAGAAGAGGAACATGTGACCCACCTATCAAAACTATTCGAACGGTTAAGAAAGTACAAACTCTGCTTGAATACCAACAAATGCACCTTCGGTGTCCGTTCAGGGAAACTTTTAGGGTTCATCATCAGCCAGAAAGGGATTGAGGTTGATCCTGACAAGGTCAAGGCCATTCAAGAAATGCCTTCTCCGAAAACTGAAAAACAAGTCAGGGGATTCCTGGGACGTTTGAATTACATCTCCAGATTCATATTCCTTATGACCGCGACATGTGCGCCGATCTTCAAATTACTAAAAATGAACCAGGACTGCGTTTGGACAGAAGATTGCCAAACCGTCTTCGACAGTATTAAGGAATACCTATTGAATCTGCCGATTCTATCACCTCCAGTGGAAGGAAGACCACTGATCATTTACCTAACAGTCCTAGAGGACTCCATGGGGGTGTGTACTTGGCCAACAAGACGAAACCAAAAGGAAAGAGTCTGCCATCTACTATTTGAGCAAGAAGTTCACCGACTATGAAACTCGGTACACTATGCTCGAGAAAACTTGCTGTGCTCTGGCTTGGGCAGCCAAATGTCTTCGCCAGTACATGATGCGTCACACTACTTGGTTGGTCTCCGAAATGGATCCGATCAAGTATATATTTGAAAAACCTTCTCTCACGGGAAGGATTGCCCATTGGCAGATGTTGTTATCAGAATATAACATAGAGTACGATGCTCAAAAAGCCGTTAAAGGGAGTATTTTAGCCGATCATTTGGCTCATCAAATGATTGACGATCAGGAATCAGTCGGATTTGACTTCCCAGACGAAGATGTCATGTATTTGAAAATAAAAGATTGCGATGAACCGCTACCCAGTGAAGGGCTAGAACCAGGTTCCCAGTGGGGACTAATTTTTGACGGAGCAGTTAATCATTACGAAAATGGAATTGGGGCAATCATCATAACACCTTAGGGTACCCACATTCCTTTTACCGCTAGACTTACGTTCAAGTGCAAAAACAACGAGGCCGAATACGAAGCTTGTATTATGGGTCTCAAAGAAGTGATTGATTTGAGGATCAAAAACTTGGATGTATATGGCGACTCAGCTTTGGTCGTCAATCAAATCAAAGGAGATTGGAACACATACCAATCAGGATTGATTCCTTACAAAGATTATGCAAGAAGGTTGTTACCTTTCTTCAACAGAATCGAGTTTCATCACATCCCTCGTGATGAGAATCACATGGCTGATGCCTTAGCCACCCTCTCTTCCATGATTAGTGTAGGTCATTGGACCGACTTACCTAAGATCGACATAATGCGCCTTGAACGACCCGCTTACATCTTCACGATCGAAGAAGTCATAGACGACAAACCTTGGTATTACGATATCAAATGCTTCCTTCAGAAACAGGAGTACCCACCTGGGGCATCTAGAAAAGACAGAAAAACCCTCAAAAGACTGGCTGGCAGCTTCTTCCTGAGCGGTGATACCCTTTATAAGAGAAACTTTGACATGGTCTTGCTCCGATGTGTAGACAGACCAGAAGCAAACATGCTGATGAAAGAAATTCACGAAGGATCCTTTGGTACTCATGCCAATGGACACACAATGGCGAGAAAAATTCTGAGAGCAGGGTACTATTGGTTGACAATGGAATCCGACTGCTACAAGTACATGAGGAAGTGTCATAAGTGTCAAATATACGCTGACAAAATCCATGTACCGCCAACGCGTCTCAAAGTTCTCTCTTCCCCGTGGCCTTTTTCCATATGGGGAATCGACATGAATGGCATGATGGAACCCAAAGCTTCGAATGGACATCGGTTCATCCTGGTAGCCATTGATTACTTCACCAAGTGGGTCGAAGCAGCTTCGTACGCTAATGTAACCCCACAAGTGGTGGTCCGATTTATCAAAAACAATATCATCTGCCGTTATAGTGTTCTAAGCTAGATCATTACCGATAATGGATCTAACTTGAACAATAAGATGATGAAAGAGTTGTGCGCTGATTTCAAGATCGAACACCATAACTCATCTCCCTACCGACCTAAGATGAACGGAGCGGTAGAAGCGGCTAACAAGAACATCAAGAAGATTGTTCAAAAGATGGTTGTAACCTACAAAGATTGGCACGAGATGCTACCCTTTGCTCTTCACAGTTATCGAACATCTGTCCGCACTTCAACAGGGGCAACCCCTTTCTCTCTAGTATATGGCAGGGAAGCAGTGCTCCCCATCGAAGTAGAGATCCCATCAATTCGGGTATTGATGGAAGCTAAGCTAACAGAAGCTGAATGGTGTCAAAGCCGACACGACGAACTGAACCTGATCGAAGAAAAGTGAATAACGGCACTATGCCATGGTCAGTTGTATCATCAAAGGATAAAGAAGGCGTTTAACAAAAAGGTCCGACCTCGCGTGTTCAGGAAAGGAGACCTTGTGCTTAAGAAGATACAATCATTTCTCACCGATTCTCGGGGCAAATGGACCCCGAACTATGACGGCCCCTATGTGGTCAAGAAAGCTTTCTCAGGCGGTGCCTTGAGACTTGTAACCATGGATGGAGAGGAATTTGCCTACCCCACGAATGTTGATGTAGTCAAGAAATACTTCGCCTAAATAAAAAAAAAACGTCTCGGTGGATTGAAAACCCGAAAGGGCGGTCCAGGCAAAAATTAGAGACAATAAAAAATCATCCCGGTGGATTGGAAATCTCAAAGTACAATCCAGGCAAAAGTTAGGGATAATGGCAAGTAACTACGTCCAACAGAGGCAAGTCCCTCACAAGCAGTTACGTCATCCATCAGAAAGACTCCAGTCAAGGTCATATTCGACAGAAGCTCAGGATGTCCCGAATTCAAAGTTGGTAGAAGGATAGTGGTCGTCATGTTTCAATGTAGCCCTTTTCCCTTAAAATTACCATTTTCTAAACTTTGTAAATACTCTATGGAATCACGCGTTTGGCTTATTTCCATCCTATCAATAAAATTTGAGCCTTTGTGCTTTTGTTTGCAATTCTTATTTGTTTTAGCTTTACAGAACGGCATTTTAACATGGTCGACGATTCATGAAATAAAACAAAAATGAATTTAATTGTAAAACTTTTTTCTGCTTTTAAAATAAAGTTGGCAATTTCTTTTGACTGTTGAACATCAAAAGAACATCAATCGCTTCTCCAGAAGTAAGCGAGCTTCAAAGTGCAGAATCAAAGTACTCCTTCTAAACCAATGTGCCTGAAAGAAGGATCAGCTATGTCAGATGCGAATACTCCATCTGACATCTTCGGCCGAGTTCTCATCTCCTAAGCCCGACCAACGGTTGTTCCCTACAAGGACTATCTCTCCTAAGCAAGGTAGAATTGCTATTTTGAACCCAATGGTACCTCTTCGTCCCCCGCAGTGGCCGAGTATCCAGTCATGTTCATCTATTAGTCTGTGTGTCGCGTCAGTTTTGTCAGCATAGACATACATACATCATGCATTATTTATTTGCATTTGCATTCATATTGCCTCACTATCACTTTAGTCGGTCTTATCCCCTTGTGATAATAGTCCTCTCAATCGAGTTGTCAGTTCTTTCCTTGTCAGGAAACGTCGTGTCTGAACAATCTCTCCTCCAGTTTATTTCTGGATTGGAGACGGCCCTTGACCACTTTGATAACTTGAACCTCTGAAAGGCCAGAGAACCTTCAGCCAACGTCACTCTTCGCCATTGAAGATGATGTATTCGCTTTCCCGAATTAAGGAAAATCCCCAGAGAAAGCCTCTTAATCAGAGATTCGGCAATGCAACCGTTTTTCTCCAAAAAGCCGCTGATGAAAAGGTCATCAGCACCTCAAAATTGGATCACATCATATGGCATTTCTCCGAAAATATCTCTGAGAAAAGTATGATGCAATATCCCCAAGCGAAAATAGTCTCTCAAGAGACTCGTTCTCCCCTAGTAGAGTCGACGAATGGCATCTCTAACAGAGAAGTTTGTACACCTCTACGACTCAGATGACTGGGTTCCCCAGCAAGTCTGACATCAAAACTTTTTCTATCAAATGGCATCTCCCCAGGAAAATTCGGCGAGAAGTTTGAGGAAAATCGCTACGCATAACGTCCCTTGTCAAAAAAGTTTATTGACAAAAGAAACTTAGACCAGTTCCTTGGTAGGAAACCAGGATCGAGAGGAAGTTTACATCAAAAACTTAGACCAGTTCCTTGGTAGGAAACCAGGATCGAGGGGAAGTTTACACCAGAAACTAAGACAAGTTCCTTGGTAAGAAACCAGGATCGTGGGGGAAGTTTTTACCTTTTCTAAGCATCATTGCTTAGCAAAAGAAGAAGAATGGCCAAGCTGCCATTCTTAACCACCATCAAAATTTCGGGTATTCCGATATTTAATCCTCTTGCACCCTGAATGCCCGAATACGTTCGACATTCACACCTTCGGGTCCAAGAAGATTAAATAGGGGCATCTGTCATACCCCAAATTTTGACCACAAATATTGCCCATCATTGTGCAAATCATCATCACAATATGGATGAACAATCATACCTCATTAGTCTTCCCAAAGATGGGTGAGCATTCACTGCTATAAAAAATTAGGGTTTCTAGCCCTCTCAGAGTTCTTAGACAAATGATCAATCAAGAATTGACATGATCTTCAACTTGTCTAATCTCTCAAAATGGATCAAGAGGACTCCCACGACAAGGATTAAGCCCAAGGCTGCTCCCTTCTAGGTGGATTAAGCCTCACGATCGACAGTGTCACCAAATTAGGGTTTTGGTCGACCAGGGCCTCCAGTTGGAATTTTTCCTCTAAGAATGAGCCAATGCTTCAAAGCATAACCTATGATGCTCCAAGGGACACCATAAACCCAATCACCAAGTCAATTTAGCCTCAGGGGATGCATACATCAAAAATCAGGAATTAGGGTTTCTTGACCTAATTCACCCCTAAGTTGACTTTTGGGACAAAACATGATCCAAAACCTCAAGAGATGGTTTGAGGGTCTCTAACATACTAAATTGATCCATTTGCAACAATGGATTAATCCAAGAAGCTTGAGCAACAAGTTTCAATTTCATCTGGATCACAATTAGTGTTTCTAGAGTAAAGTCAACTGTACCTTTGACTTTTGACCAGGACATGCTCCCAAACCCTAGGACATGATTCAATACACCCTATAACACCTATGAAATCAATCCATCAAGTTTGATTTAGGTCAAGGACTTGAATTCATAGAGGATCGCACAGTTTGGAATTCATCTGACAAAAAGTCAACTGTGCACAAAAGTCAAACTTTGACTTTTTGAGATTTTTCACAATTATGGTTCTTTGACCCCAAAATGATGTTAATGTATGATTGGAATCATCATTCATCAAGAAAAATCAAGAAAAGTGGGATAACTTGTAAAAGGGGTAACCATAAAAAACTTAGAAATTTTCTAAGTCATGGAACAAAGTGGCTAGGGTACCAACTTTGGAGGATCATAACTCCTAAACCACAAGGCCATTTTTCCCCATCCAAAGCTGGATTTGTAGCTCTCACGGCCCTCTACAAAAGCTTCAACTACACCTCATTCCAATTCATTATGGATTTTGAGTTATGGAATGATCAAAATCACAAAAAGTGAAAATGTCACTTTTTTCCAACACTTAGTGAAATTTTCACTAAGTCAGAATCTGCCTTCACTTTTCTCCAAATGTAGGGGCATTTTTCACTTGGATCCAAAAAGTTTCAAAACCAATTATGATCAAACAATTGTTGTATCATATGAGGGCTTTCCAAAATGGCCAAGAACTCCATCAAATTCCACTTGAGCCATGAGATACGTCAATGCCAACATGCCTTGCTGGAAACTGTCAAAGCAAGGCAGATTTTGCAGTTTTGCTCGATTTGCTCAAATTTTGCAAAGGGCAAGCAACTCTATCCATCTGAACACCTCAAGGGGGGACCAAGGAGGAACCAACTCTGATCCCAAGCCTCCAAAGTCCTTGGAACAACAAGTAGCATGCCAAACCTAGAAATCCCTAAAGAGGGGATAAGACTCCAATTTTGTTTTGGAGCATTCAATGGATGCACCAAGGTGGCATGGACTGAGCCATTTCCAACTGAATTCAGTCAAGACTTATCCAAGACCAAGGGGACCAGCATCCTGTGCCCTAACCTCTAGCCATTGGCTAGAGGAGACTTGGATTCTCATTGTTCAACATTGGCCAAACCTATGCAGCAGTTGCCATTCACTATTCCTTGCAAAACAATCTTGTTCTACTATAAATAGAGCTCATTTGTGATCAGTTTGAGTACACCAAATCCATCTAACAGATGCTTTCCTCAAAATCTCCTTCTTCACTCCAAATTTGCCTTTTAAAGCAAGTCACTATCGGGTTTTGAGTTTGAGAGCAATTCCAACCAAACCAATCACACACACACCTCATAAACATCATATAGAAGTGATCCAAACACTTAAACAATATCTGGAACACTGATTTCTCATAATCACCAGCCAGCTGCTTAAGGTTTTAACCAAGTTGCAGTTGAGATACCATCTTCAGTTCCAGATCATTTCCATTCATTCCAAGCACCCAGACACACTCCATAACACCTAGGGAAGTTGTCCATAACCTTGGAATGAAGTTGTAATACCTCTAACACAAAACACGATCACCAGCTGCAAGAGGTAAGCATGAACTCTTCTAACTCTATGATCCAAGCATTTTTTGCTGCACAATAATGTGGCCATATGTTCATAATCATGCATGGAGTGTTTTCCCTCAATCAATTGCTTTGTTTGAATCATGAATGGAATTTCTGAACCTTCATGCAGAATCTAGGGTTCTTGAGGTTTCTCTTTGATTTCTTATTCCATGTTAAAAATAAATGAAATTAAAGACCATAGACATAACCGTGAGGTTGAAATGAGTAGATTGATATGTAGATTGTATGATATAATCAAGTATTCAGTGAGATTGGATAGAAAACCCAAATCTGCAGAAACAGAGGAAGGGCGCGTGTTCTTGCCATGTTCTTGGCGCCCTTTTTCAAAAATTTGAATATTTGAATTTTGTGATTTTATTTAATTGATTCAAAAATTAATTTCTCTCTGAGTTTTAATGATTTTGAGTTGATTCTTTTTTTTAATAATTCACAAAAATGTTAAAATATTTTATTTTCCCAAAAAATCCCAAAAATATTATTTATTTCATATACTTGATATTTTTGTAAAGAATTAATATTTTAATTATTTTTAACATTTAAAATACTTTTTCCATCTTGATTTTTCAAATTTTAGGGATTTCCAAACATTTTGTAGATCAAAACCTGATTTTGGAAACATTAATCCAAGATCACAATTTGTTTTTCACATGTTTAACAATTTTGATCATTTTAATTGAATTTTTTATTCAATTAAAATACATTTTGAAAACAAATTAGGGTTTTTGATTAATTCAACCCTCATCAAACTTTTTCAAACACTCATGGGCCTCTATTAGAGTGTAAGACCCAAACCCTTTGAAAACCAAAACCATTTTGGGCCTCAAATGTTGTATAAGTCCCGTTGTATTTCAAAAGTTCGACGTGATCATCGCCCGTTTAAAACAAACCATATGGGTCTCTCCTTGAGCTGTAAGCCCCACCACTGGTACAAAAATGAATCATTGGGCCTCTATTAGAGTGTAAGTCCCAACCCCTCTTTGTAAATAAACCTTTTTGGGCCTCACACATTGTATAAGTCCCTCTGTATATTTACAAACGTTCGCGCGGTCGTCGCCTTTTCAAAATAACCCTGGGCCTCTCCTTGAGCTATAAGACCCATTTCATTTCTTAAAATAAACCTTTGGGCCTCTAATAGAGTGTAAGACCCAACCCCCTTTTAACCAAAACATTTTGGGGCCTCAGATACTCTATAAGTCCCTCTGCGTTAAAAGAAAAATCTCGGCGCAATCACCAATTCAAAAACAAATCATTTGGGCCTACCCTCGTGTTATAGTCCCCATTCTTTTTCTTTAAACCTTTGGGCCTCTTGAGAGAGTGTAAGACCCAACCCTTTGTACAGAAAACCTTTTGGGCCTCAGTCACTTGTATAAGTCCCTGTACAAATTCAAAACAACAGTGCAATCACTGATAAAATCTTGGGCCTCTCCTTGAGCTGTAAGCCCCAACAATCTTTTCAAAGCACTTTCTCCTTTGATTTTGAATATTATATTGTTATCAAAGCTTTCTTTGTTGAACAACTAACAAAACAGCATGGAAGCTTTACAACCGAGTAAGTGTTTACTCGCTTTCTTTATCCGCTTTCATATATATATATATATATATATATATATATATATATATATATATATATATATATATATATATATATATATATATATATATAACTGTATTGTGGGGCTGCTCACTGTAAGTCTTCTTTCATAAACTTTTATATACTTGTCAAATATCAACTGTGTAATACTAGTATAGTTATTTAGAGTTTTCCCCGGCAACTACGTCTAGCACTAGGTAAAGCTCTGTTGGCCACTCTTAAATACAAACAAAACTAGATCCCCATAGGATTACCAGACACAGTGTTCCCTCCTCTTGGGGTTAAACAATATGGAGACGTGAAAGGCAGCATTCTCGGTGAACCCTTTCACAGACTGTCACCCTTAGACATTGTCAAAGAAACTCTACTCCCCAGAGATGATCTTTTCTCCGTGAATGGCATCTCTTGAGTTTCTTCTAAATTCTCAAACTTTCCTGTCTAGATCTATTCTTTGTGAATGGCATGTCTTGAACTTCTCAGGGTTTAGGGACCCACAGGCTTCCTAAAAGCATCCCCGCCTCCTCTTGGGCATTGTACAAGGACCCTTCGGCTTCTTAAAATCTCTCATGCCTTCTCTTGGGCTTAGTACAAGGACCCAGAGACCTCTACAGGTATAGGAACAAAACCTAGTCATCAATTTGCTAGAGCTGTCTTTCTGAGACAAGTGTCAGACCAGTTAATGGGTTGACCTTCATCCCTTAACAGACCAGCCTTCTCTTGGGCATCATACAAAGATCGTTCACTATTTGAGAATCGATTTCTCAAAACACACTGTAGACTTAGACAGTCTCAATACCCTTTGGATTTCCCGCTTCCTTAAAGAACAGGAAGTAACCCTGATCCTCTTATCAATCCCAAAGCACAGCCTTACTGTTAATCAGTCTCTTTATAAAAACTGATTTTCTCTTTTATCCAACACACTGGACCTGTCACTCAACTGAAAGAGTTACCAGTATAAACAGCCTCCTCTTGGGCTTTGTACAATGATTCTCCCAACACTCTCTTGTTGAGTATAAAATACTCTCTTGTTGAGTCAAACCTTTAGCCTCCATCTTGAGCTTCGTACGAGATAGAAAACACTCTCTTGTTGAGTATAAAAGATCCTCTTGTTGGGTCAAAACCTCTTTCAGCCTCCATCTCGGGCTTCGTACGAGATACTAAATCACTCTCTTGTTGAGTATAAAAGACTCTCTTGTTGAGTCACTTCCCTTTTAGCCTCTACCTCGGGCTTTGTACGAGGCATCAAATCACTCTCTTGTTGAGTATAAAAGATCCTCTTGTTGGGTCAAAACCTCTTTCAGCCTCCATCTCGGGCTTCATACGTGATACTAAATCACTCTCTTGTTGAGTATAAAAGACTCTCTTATTGAGTCACTGCCCTTTTAGCCTCTAACTCGGGCTTTGTACGAGGCATCAAATCACTCTCTTGTTGAGTATAAAAGATTCTCTTGTTGAGTCAACCTCTTTTCAGCCTCCTCTTGGGCTTTATACAATGATTCTCCCCAGTGGAGCTAACCTTTTTAGACTCTCTTGTTGAGTCAAACCACTTTTAGCCTCCATCTCGGGCTTCGTACGAGATACAAAACCACTTTCTTGTTGAGTATAAAAGACTCTCTTGTTGAATCAATCTCTCTTTTAGCCTCTCTCTCGGGCTTCGTACGAGACACATGAAAACACCCTCTTGTTGGGTCAATGGCCTCCTCTTAGGCTTTGTATAAGGAAACCCCGGTTGAGTCAATCAATCTTTTAGCATCAAAGCATGCTTTGCTCACAGCATACAAACGTCAACAACTTCTTTTCCTCATCTAATTGCTGTAAGCGACAAGCCTCTGGATTATTTACATCCACGCCACTGTCCCTCTTTTAGCATGAGAAATTCCTAAAGAAAGATGGCATTGCTCTAAACTGAGTTAAAGTCTTCTCCTTCAGGTTAAAAATCCCCTATAAAGGAAATTATGGCATTGCTCGATTCACATATCCCAGTTAAAGTAATTCTCCTTTATAATCAGTCACCCAACAGTTGTGACAAACAGACCCCCTTTAGAGATGACAAATTCTCTCTAAAGTCAAAACCCTTTAGCTTCACATCTTGGGCTTTGAACAAAATACAAACTACCTTCAACTTCACATCTTGCGCTTTGAACAAGATACAAACCACCTTTAGCTTCACGTCTTGGGCTTTGAACAAGACATAAACCAACCTTTTTCCTCCCATAGAATAGGAGGAACTATGATCGCTCTGATTTCCCTGTTTCGTTAAACGGGAATACGTAGGCATAAGATTGAAAGATCTTAGCGAGCACACTAATCAAAAACCCAAAATCCCGTATCTTCAAACATCAATCGAAAAGCATCAGTCCTAACATCCTACCAATAGTCTAGACCCTGTGTTCTTAACAACATAACCTAAGAGAGACCCACTATCTTTGTAGCATCTGTAAACCAACAGTCACCTGTTTAAACTTAGTATGCAAGCAGGGTTAATTGGAGACATCTATTTCCCTTCCTTCATCAGCTTCAATAGGATAAAAAATGAATCGAGCTGTAGTACCCTAAAGCGATAGTGCTTCGCACCCACAAAAAAAAACTCGTGCTATAGTTAGCATTGGGGACTTTCCTAATGTACTTTTGATAGGGACTAGGGGCTGCATCAACTACAACCCCATGTTGTCTCGGATGGAACACGGTTATTCCATGGATGGTCCTTCAAAAGCTAAAGCCTTTCATTTTGCATGACATTGATGCGGACAACCCAATTCTGAGGAAGATTAAGAAATCCTAGAAAATAGTTGTTAGAAAGGGTAAGGAGTTTGGAAAGAGGAACACACTTGTGGAAGATCCTTACACTCTTTGGGCAAAAGAGAGAGTTCAAGTGGTTAAGCTTCCATTTCTATTTGTTCCTCTAATTTTTTTCTAGTTCTCGAGCTAGAATCGATACTGCCTGAGGACATTGAAAAACTTAATGCTAAGATTAAGGAACTTGACTTGGAGAAAACTGAGATGCGAATTAAGATGAATTGAACTGCTTTGGAGAATGAAAAGCTAAAGGATGAACGTAAGGGGAAAGCCAAAGAAGTTGAAGATGGCAACAAGAGAGCCAGGTTATTTGAAGACCAGAAGGATGAGCTTGATCATATCCTCAGAGGTTCCACATCTGTAGTCCAGATCAAAAATGAAAAGCTCGGGAAAGGTGAATACAAAATTCATGAGTTAGAAAGGATATTGGATAGGTATCTTGTGGAGAAGATAGTGTTAGAACAAGATTTTGGTTCTACATATAATCTCTAATTTTGATGATAATAATGCATATATTTTATATGTAACAATTTTGTACTCTAACGTTTTTCTTAAGTGTACAGATATAAAGTTTAATTTGATTCTGGATAGCTCTAGAAATCTCATCAGAATCAATTCTGGCACGCCTCAAGAAACTACTTCGACCTCTTCTGAAGAAACATCAGCAGTTCTAATGAATGCTAAATGTCTCTGAAAAAGAAAGCTGTGTGATTCTCATATAAGCTTCACTACTAGCTCTGGAGTCAAGGTTCTGGGTTCTAAAGACCTGTCAATTCTCTGCTGATAATCAAGCTTCTGGCTCTAACAAAATCATTCTAAGAAGACTTAAGTGAAGACAGCTTCTGACTCTGAAGACTCTGATACTTCTTGGCATCTTTATCCAAACGTTATATCTTCTGGACTCATCATCACTTCACATCAGAAGAATTCTATCAGAAGATAAGATCAAGACAAAACTTGCAAGGAAAGAATTTGTACAACAGTACAATCCAAAATTGGTAAAAACTGATTGTGCGCCTAAATTGTTTTGGAATGTTTGTGAGACTTTACTACTCTTGTCTCCCACGATCTTCGGATTACCATTATGGCAGCTAGCACTGACAATGACATTTGTACCCTCCAACATTCTACCATTGAGCCTATATAAAGGAGTCACTACTTTATTGCAAATATAATGAACAACATTGCAAGAGTGAAAATACAAAGTCTCAAAATTCTATCAAGAGAGTATAAAAAACATAACAAAAAATTCTAGTTAAATAACTCACCAATATCACTATAAAAAACATAACAAAAACTTCTAGTTAAATAACTCATCAATTTCACTATATACACCATAACAAAATTTCTAAGTTAAAAAACTCACCAATATTACTATAAAAACCATAACAAAAGTTCCAAGTTAAAAAACTCACAAATTTCACTATAAAAATCATAACAAAAGTTCTAGGTTAAAAAACTCATCAATTTCACTATAAAGTCAAAAACAATAGTTCCAAGTTAAAAAAACTCGCACATTATACTATAAAGACTATAGAAATTGTTCCATAATAAAAAATTCACCAATTTCACTATTAAAATCATAAGAAAAAGTTCCAAGTTAAAAAGCTCAACAATTTCACCATAAAAACCATAACAAAAGTTCTCAGTTATAAAACTCACTAATTTCACTATAAAAACCACAAAAAAGTTTCGTGTTAAAAAAACTCAAAAATTTCACTATAAAAACCTTAACGAAACTTTCAAGTAAAAACACTCACCAATTTCACTATAATGACCATAACAAAAGTTCCGAGTCAAATAACTCATCAATTTCACTATAACCACCATAACAAAAGTTTCAAGTTAAAAAACTCACAAATTTCACTACATAGACCAAAACAGAAGTACCAAAATAAAAAATCTCACCAATATCAGAATAAAAAACATAACAAAATTTTCAAGTAAAAAAACTCACCAATTTCGTTATAAAGACCATAACAAAAGTTCCAATTTAAAAATTTCACCAATTTCACTATTAAAACCATAAAAAAAGTTTCAAGTTAAAAAAACTAAACAAATTTCAATATAAAAACCATAACAAAAGTTCCTAGTAAGAAAACTCACCAATTTCAGTATAAAAACCACAAAAAAATTCTAAGTTAAAAAAACTAACCAATTTAACTACAAAAACCTTAACAAAACTTTCAAGTTAAATAACTCACTAATTTCTCTATAATGACCATAACAAAAGTTCCAAGTAAAATAACTCACCAATTTCACTATAACCACCATATATATAAAAAAATGGGTTAATACCTCTTTTGCCCCCTGCCATATGAGCGAAATCCCAAAAACGACCCTGTAAAAAAAAACACAGATTCCCCCCTTGTCATTTGAAGATTCTACTGTTTTGACCCCTCTTGAAATCCAGTCAACAATTTCTATGACGTGGCAATGTTTTATTATTTATTATTATTATTTTTAATTACGTGGACGAATTATGTGGCATTTTTTATTATTTTTTATTTTTTAAATTTCATGTGGCATTTTTTTCGTATTATTTAATTCTATTTTTTTTCAAATTAATAATTTAAAAATTATATTATTTGGGCCAAGTACATACTCCAAATTTATTAGCCCAAGTATTTATTAGCCCAAATACATATTCCAAATTTATTAGCCCAAGTATTTTTTCATTTAATATACATTACACAACTTTCTTATATAAACCCTATATTTTTTCCTACATCAAACGATGTGGGACAACACCATCACCTGTGCCTTCCCATTTTTCTTGCTGCTGCTGCTGCAATTTTTTTTACAATCTAAGAAGAAAGTGTATTGTCATATGCTTTGTATAAAATAAACTGTCATATGCTTTGATCATAATGACCTTGTTTTTAGCTGTTACACTTACTCTAAGTTTTGTTTGATATAAATGTTTAACTATAGATATCAAATCAGAAGATGGTGTTGTGTCTTGAGTCAATATTTGCAGCACCTTTAAGCAAACAACATCAACGTTAAAGTCAGCATTCATATGCTAGCAATATAACTTCAGTGACAATAAAATAAGCTGTTTTAGCAACAAGAACATAAAAACTACCAGTGTCAGAAGATTTTCACTTCCTTTTGGTTGATCAGCAGCAGCAGCAAGAAAAATTGCAGCAGCAGCAGCAAGAAAACTACCCTTACTGACTGTTTTCATTCCATAAGCTAAACAAGTTTCTAAGTGTTAACAAGCATTCACCAGTTTCTCTTTAACTCTTTTTAACACAAGCTAATCCAACTGTCATAATAGTTTTTATTTTCTAACTCAATCCTAATCCAACTGTCATAATAGAATTTCCTAACAGATTGCAACCAATTCCTAACTAACTTTCATAACCTCAAAACTAACTCATAACCACTTCATAACAGAATCAATTTCATCCCTAAAACTACCCTTGAACATAACTCTATAAATTCAGAAATCCAGTTGCAATTGAGGACTTCACTTTCTCTTTCACTTTCTCCCTTCACCTTATTCTTTATACCTCATCCACAACTTCAACCTTCTACTCCATTCTTCTTCACAATTCACTCCCCAAATCAACCATCATCAATCTCACACAGCACCTGCAATCTTTATAGAGCATCACCGAAACAAGTTATGTAACGCGTCACATCTGCGACTTCTGCAAATTCAAGAGCATTCCGAGTCGGTCCTGCAAAATCAAGAACAGTTCATCACGCAAGAAGCATTTGCATCGGCAACAACAAGAAGCAAATTCTCTCTCCATCACTCACACTCACGCAACGCATACAAATTCATAAATAACAACAATAATCATAGCACGCAGAGAAGAGCGAAAGAAGAAAAAGCACGCAGAAGCAAATCGAAATCGCAGAGCAAAGGAAGAAAAGGGATTCAGGGCGATTCTTGGTACCTGAGCGTGTCTTCAACCTGCTTCCTACGAAGGTAATAACTTAGCTCCAATTCTACTTTCGTGTAGTCTAATCGCAGTTTCGTAGTCCTAAGATTCATGTGAATTCGGAGGTGAGGAGACAGTTCCAACAATGTGATTCAAGAGGTGAACAATAAAATACACTTTCTTTTTAGATTGTAAAAAAAATTGCAGTAGCAGCAGCAAGAAAAATGGGAAGGCACAGGTGATGGTGTTGTCCCACATCGTTTGATGTAGGAAAAAATATAGGGTTTATATAAGAAAGTTGTGCAATGTATATTAAATGAAAAAATACTTGGGCTAATAAATTTGGAATATGTATTTGGGCTAATAAATACTTGGGCTAATAAATTTGGAGTATGTACTTGGCCCAAATAATATAATTTTTAAATTAGTAATTTGAAAAAAAATAGAATTAAATAATACGAAAAAAATGCCACATGAAATTTAAAAAATAAAAAATAATAAAAAATGCCACATAATTCGTCCGCGTAATTAAAAATAATAATAAAAAATAATAAAACATTGCCACGTCATAGAAATTGTTGACTGGATTTCAAGAGGGGTCAAAACAGTAGAATCTTCAAATGACAAGGGGGGAATCTGTGTTTTTTTTACAGGGTCGTTTTTGGGATTTCGCACATATGGCAGGGGGCAAAAGGGGTATTAACCCTAAAAAAATTCAAGTTAAAAAACTCACCAGTTTCAAGTTAACACAAGTACCAACCTAAAAATCTCACAAATTTCACTATAAATCCATAACAAAAGTTACAAGTTAAAAAAACTCACCAATATCACTACAAAAACCATAACAAAAATTCTAAGTTAAAAAATTCTCCAATTTCACAATAAAAATACTACCAAGAGTTCCAAGTTAAATAACTCATCAATATCACTATAAAAACCATAACAAAAGTTCCAAGTTAAATAACTCACTGATTTCACTATAAAAAACATAACAATAGTTTCAAGTTAAAAAAAACTCACCAATTTCACTATAAAAACCATAGCAAAAATTTCAAGTTATGAAACTCACCAATATCACTAAAAAAATCTTAACAAAAGTTTCAAGTAAAAAAAACTCATCAATTTCATTACAAAGACCATAACAAAAGTTCCAAGTTAAAAAACTTCTCAATTTCACGATAAAAATCATAACAAAAGTTTCAAGTTAAATAACTCAACAATTTCACTATATACACCATAAGAAAATTTTCAAGTTAAAAAACTCACCAATTTCACTATTAAAACCATTAAAAAGTTCCAAGTTAAAAAACTCGACCATTTAACTATAAAAACCATAAGAAAAGTTTCAAGTTAAAGAAACTTACCAATTTCACTATAAAAATCATAACAAAATCTCAGGTTAAAAAACTCATCAGTTTCACTATAAAAATCTTAACAACAGTTCCAAGTTAAAAAAACTCACCAATTTCATTAAAAAACTCATAACAATAGTTCCAAGTTAAAAATCTCACACATTTTACTATACATACCATAGAAATGGTTCCAAGTTAAAAAATTCACCAATTTCACTATTAAAACCATAAAAAGATTTCCAAGTAAAAAACTCAACAATTTTACTATAAAAACCATAACAAAAGTTCTCAATAAAACTCACAAATTTCACTATAAAACCACAAGTGAAATTGGTGCGTTTTTTTAACTCGAAAGTATTTTTACGGTTTCTATGGTGAAATTGATGAGTTTTTAAACTTGGAACTTTCGTTATGGTCTTTATGGTGAAATTTGTGAGTTTTTTTTTAACTCGAAAGTATTTTTACGGTTTCTATAGTGAAATTGTTGAGTTTTTAAACTTGAAACTTTTTTAATGGTTTTTAGTGAGTTTTCTAACTGGGAACCTTTGTTATGTTTTTATAGAGAAATTGATGAGTATTTTAATATGAAACTTTTGTTACGGTCTTCATAATGAAATTGTTGAGTTTTTTGACTCGAAACTTTTGTTATGGTTTATATCGTGATATTGGGGAGTTTTTTAATTTGTAACTTTTATTATGGTTTTTATAGTGAAATTTGTGAGTTTTATTACTTTGAACTTTTGTTATGGTTTTTATAGTGAAATTTGTTAGATTTTTGTTTTGAAACTTTTGTTATGGTTTTTTATAGTGATATTGGAGAGTTTTTTAACTTGAGACTTTGGTTATGGTTTTTATAGTGAAATTTGTGAGTTTAATGACTTGGAAATTTTGTAATGGTTTTTTTAGTGAAATTTGTGATTTTTTACCTTGGATCTTTTGATATGTTTTTTATTGTGCAATTGTCATGTTTTTTGACTTGAAACTTTTGTTATGGTCTTTATAGTGATATTGGTGAGTTTTTTAACTTGAAATTTTTTGTACGGTCTTTTTGGTGAAATTGGTGAGTTTTTTAACTCGAAAGTATTTTTACGGTTTCAATATTGAAATTGGTGAGTTTTTAAACTTGGAACTTATTTTAAGGTTTTTATAGTTGAATTAGTGAGTTTTCTAACTAGGAACATTTGTTATGGTTTTTATAGTAAAACTGTTGATTTTTTTAATTTGAAACGTTTGTTATGGTTTTTATAATAAAATTGGTGAGTTTTTTGACACGAAACTTTTCTTATGGTTTTTATCGTGATATTTGGGAATTTTTTAACTTGTAACTTTGTTATGGTTTTTATAGTGAAATTGGTGAGTTTTATTACTTTGAACTTTTGTTATGGTTTTTATAGTGAAATTTGTTAGATTTTTATCTTAAAAATTTTGTTATGGGTTTTAAAGTGATATTGGAGATTTTTTAACTTGCAACTTTTGTTATGGATTTTATAGTGAAATTTGTGAGTTTAATGACTTGGAAATTTTGTTATAGTTTTTTTAGTGAAATTGGTGATTTTTTACCTTGGACTATTTGTTATGTTTTTTATAGTGCAATTGTCAACTTTTTTGACTTGAAACTTTTGTTATGGTCTTTATAGTGATATTGGTGAGTTTTTTAACTTGGAACTTTTGGTATGGTCTTTATGGTGAAATTGATGAGTTTTTTTTTTTTAACTCGAAAGTATTTTTACGGTTTCTATGATGAAATTCCAGAGTTTTTAAACTTGAAACTTTTTTTATGGTTTTTATAGTTAAATTAGTGATTTTTTTAACTGGGAACCTTTGTTATGGTTTTTATAGTGAAATTGGTGAGTTTTTTAATATGAAACTTTTGTTATGGTTTTTATAATGAAATTTGTGAGTTTTTTGACTCGAAACTTTTCTTATGGTTTTTATCGTGATATTGTGGAGTTTCTAAATTGTAAATTTTGCATAGTTTTTATAGTTAAATTGGTGAGTTTTATTACTTTGAACTTTTGATATGAGTTTTATAGTGAAATTTGTGAGATTTTTTACTTGAAACTTTTGTTATAGTTTTATAGTGTATTTGGTGAGTTTTATTACTTTGAACTTTTGTTATGGTTTTTATAGTGAAATTGAAATGGTTTTTAATTTGGTACATTTGTTATGGTTTTAACAGTGAAATTGTTTAGTTTCTTAACTTGGAATTTTTGTTATGGTTTTTATAGTGAAATTGGAGAGATGTTTTTAACTTGGAACTATTGTTATGTATTTATATAGTTAAATTGGTGAGTTATTTAACTTGGAACTTGTGTTATAGTTTTTATAGTGATATTGTTGAGTTATTTAACTTTGAAATCTTTTTATTATTTTTATAGTGAAATTGATGAATTTTTTAACTTGAAACTTTTGTTCTGGTTTTTATAGTGATATTTGTGAGTTTTTTAACTATGAACTTTTGTTATGATTTTTATAGTGAAATTGCTAAATTTTTTAGCTTGGTACTTCTGTTATGGTCTTTGTAGTGAAATTGATGAGTTTTTTAACCTAAAACTTTTACGCAAAAATATTGTTTTAATCATTTAAGTTATTTTAAATTACAAATATGTAATTAGTTTTGCGTTTAATTGTACATTTTGGTCGGATCGAACGATTTTTCATTATGTATTTGTCCACTTTTTTCCCTGATTCTCATGAATCGTAACTTGTTTGATAAATTTGATTGCATATTCGTGATCAGCGTGAAAAACCAATTCAAATGGTATATGAGTTTGCAATTTAATGTAACAGATATTTTTAAAAAGGTCAACGACGCAAACGTTACTTAACATAAAGGACCAAACCGTTACAAAAAAACTTAAAGGACTAACTTGATATTTTAAAATAACTTAAAGGATCTAGACAATATTTTTGCCGAACTTTTATTATGATTTTTATAGTGAAATAAGTGAGTGTTTTAACTTTAAACTCTTGTTATGGTTTTTATAGTAATGTTGGTGAATTTTTTAACTTGAAAATTTTGTTATGGTGTATATAGTGAAATTCATGAGTAATTTAACTTGAAACTTTTGTTATGATTTTTATAATAAAATTGGTGATATTTTTAGTTTGGTACTTTTGTTATGATATTTGTAGTGAAATTGGTGGGTTTTTTAACTTGGAACTTTTGTTAAGGTGGTTATAGTGATATTGATGAGTTATTTGACTCGAAACTTTTGTTATGGTCATTATAGTGAAATTGGTGAGTTTTTTATTTTGAAAGTTTTGTTAAGATTTTTATAGTGAAATTTTAAAGTTTATTTAACTTGAAACTTTTTTGTGGTTTTAATAGTGAAATTGATGAGTTTTCTTACTAAGAACTTTTGTTATGATTTTTATAGTGAAATTGGTAAATTTTTAATTTAGAACTTTTGTTATGATTTTTATAGTGAAATTGATGAGTTTTTTTACCTAGAACTTTTATTATGATTTTTATAGTGAAATTGGTGAATTTTTTAACTTGGTACTTTTGTTATGGTTTTAATAGTGAAATTGTTAAGTTTTTTAACTAAGAACTTTTTGTATGGTTTTAATAGTAAAATTGGTGAATTTTTTAACTTGGAAATTTTGTTATGGTGTAAATAGTGGTATAGTCGAGTTATTTAACTTAAAACTTTTGTTATGATTTTTATAGTGAAATTGTTGAGTTTTTTAAACTTGGAACTCTTTATTATGGTTTTAATAGTGAAATTGGTGAATTTTTTAACTTGGAACCATTTTTATGGTCTATATAGTTAAATGTGTGAGTTTTTAACTCGGAACTTATGTTATGGGTTTTTTAGTGAAATTTGTGAATTTTTTTTAACCTGGAACTGTTAAAATGATTTTTATAATGAAATTTGTGAGGTTTTTTACCTGAGATTTTGTTATGATTTTTATAGTGAAATTGATGAGTTTTTTAACTTGGAACTTTTGTTATGGTTTTTATTGTGAAATTGTTGAGTTTCTTTAACTTGAAACTTTTTTTTATGATTTTAATTGTGAAATTGGTGAGTTTTTAATCTTGGGAATTTTGTTATGGTGTATATAGTAAAATTGTTAAGTTATTTAACTTGAAACTTTTGTTATGATTTTTATAGTAAAATTGGTTAATTCTTTAACTTGGAACCTTTGATATGGTCTTTATAATGAAATTGGTGAGTTTTTTCACTTTAAATTTTTGTTATGGTTTTTATAGAGATATTGGTGAGTTTTATAACTTGGAACTTTTGTTATGGTTTTTATAGTGAAATTGGTGAGTTTTTTTAACTTGGAACTATTGTTATGTTTTTTTATAGTGAAATCAGTAAGTTATTTAACTTGGAACTTTTGTTATGGTTTCTACAGTGATATTGGTGAGTTATTTAACTTGGAACCCTTGTTAATATTTTTATAGTGAAATTGGAGATTTTTTTTAAGTTGGAACTTGTGTTATGGTATTTGTAGTAATATTAGTGAGGTTTTTAACTAGGTACTTGTATTATTATTTTTATAGTGAAATTGATGAGACTTTTACTAGGCACCTCTTATTAGGTATTTCAAATACACCTCTTTCTTGGGCATTACGATTTCAACGGAACACCACTTCCTGGGCATTTTGATACAAGTAAGCCGGTCCCTTTACGAACCAAAGGCTCATAATACCATTTGTTAGTGCGTGAGGCACTTTTAGTGATGAGAGAATAGAGAGAGAATAAGGAAATAAGGATTTATATTATTGAATTGTGTAAATAATGATACAAACTAGGACTATTTATATACAACCCTAATTGGGCATGGGCTAACACAACTTGGATTATATTTAAATATTAAGTTTAGTCAAATCTAATCTAGTATTTCAACACACCCCCATAATCCAAGTTATCGAGCCTACGCTAGTCATAGTCGATATGAACTATTCCTAATTTCTTTCTCAAATTCAGGAATCTGTCTATCTTCAATCCTTTGGTGAAAATGTCGGCCAACTATGCTTCACTTGAGCAATGCCTAGCATCAAGTTCACCTCGATTTACCTTTTCCCTCAAGAAGTAAAATCTGGCTTCGATATGCTTACTCCTTCCATGTAGAACCGGATTCTTCGCCGAATTTATGGCTGACTTGTTGTCGATTTGCAACACAAGAGGTTTCTTCACTTCGACCTCCATTTCTTCAAGTACTGATCTGATCCAAATTGTTTGACATGCAGCATAGGATCCTGCTATATATTCTGCTTCACACGATGACAATGCCACCACAGGTTGCTTCTTTGAACACCATGAGATTAGGGCACCAAATACTTGAAAGAAATAGCCAGTGGTACTTCTTCGATCTTCCTTATCTCCACACCAATCTGCATCTGAAAAGAAATTAACTTTGCTCCTTTGCCTTCAAAATCTCGTCGAAATAGAATTCCAAAATATGTTGTTCCTTTTAAGTATCTCAGAATTCTTCTTGCATCTTTCATGTGTGACACTCTTAGTTCACCCTTGAATCTACTCACTAATCCGATTGTGAAACCTATATCAGGTCGACTGTTGCACACATATCTCAGAGATCCAGCTATTTGTTTGGACATAGTTACATAAACTTTGTCTTCCTCTCCATGCTTCTCCAACTTCAAGTTTGGTTTGACAGGTGAGGATGCAAGATTCGAATCATCCATTCTGAATCTCTTGAGTATCTCTTTGACATACTTCCTTTGATGTAGCACCATACCTTGCTTCAGCATTTGAAATTCCATTCCTATGAAATAAGACAATTTTCCCAGATCCGACATTTCAAATTCCTTCATCATCAGCTCTTTGAACTTCGACAAGTTCTCCAAGCTATTTCCAGTTACCAACAAGTCATCGACATATAAGCAGATGATTGTTATATTTTGTATTACAACCTGAACATAGACACCATACTCAGACTTGCATTTGAAAAATCCCAATAATTCGACTAAGTATGAGTCGATCTTCTTGTTCCATGCCCTAGGTGCCTGCTTGAGGCCATAGAGCGCTTTATGTAACTTATATACTTTACTCGCTTCCTTCTGAATCACAAACACAGGAGGTTGTGTGACATAGACCTCTTCGTCTAACGGACCATTCAGAAATGCTGACTTCACACTAAGTGAAATGTCGACCAACCTTGGTTACATGCCAATGCTACCACTAGTCAAACAGTCTCCAGTCTTGCTACTGGAGCAAATACTTTAGAGTAGTCAAGTATTTCTCTTTGAAGAAACCCTCGAGCACTAATTTTGCTTTATGTCTTGCTATCGACCCATCAGCATTGTGTTTCAACTTGAACATCCACTTTACTTCGATAGCTTTTGTATGTGTTGGCTGTCGCGGCCCGGCTAAAAATTTTCGAGTCACCACCATATTTTTTTAAGGAAAATAATGATAAACCTAAAAATCCTTAATCCCAAGGGCAGATATTCCTACGGTTCGGGAGTCGGTTAAGTGAGGGGAAGGTGTTAGGCACCCCTCACCTCCATTGTACTCAACGGGATCCTCCTTAAGTTCTAGGGTTTGTTTGTTTGTTGTCTAATTTTTATTTATTTTACAAAAGAAACCTAAGTTTTTTATTATTGTACTCGCTAGGGTTTACAACCCTGTACCTACGTACCTTCAATTTTGAAGGATCAGAGTAACCGTAGTTCACCTCCCCTATTCCTACCCCCTAATCCTAATCCCAAAACCTAAACCACTATTTATACTCTTGGATAAAGAGTTTTATCCCCAAATCTATTGTTTATACTCCTAGATAAGGAATTCTATCCCTTAATCTGTTATTTATACGCCTAGACGAGGAGGTCTATCCCTTAATCTTTTGTTTATACTCATAGACAAGGAGTTCTATCCCTTAAATCCCTTATCCCTTGTTTATACTCTCGGACAGAGAGTTTTATCTCTAAAAAACCTTATCCATTGTTTATACTCTCGGACGGAGAGTTTTATCCCTTAATCCCTTATCCCTTGGCCTATATTTATACTCTTGGAATCGAAGAGTGCTATCCCTAAATCTCATCCCTTATTTAGGCTCTCGGACCAATAGCTTTATCCCAAATTTAAATCCCTTATATTAAAAAAATAAATCCTTAAAAAAAATCCCATAGAATTTAATAATAAAAACCCAAAATACCAACATGCTAAATATAGCAAGAGTTAATCCTTAAATTATAAAAACTTCTAAACCCCAAAATAGAACTTTAATCCTAAAAATTAAACCAAGACAATATCAAAAATTAAACCAAGATGCAACTCCAAAAATAAAAGAATATTAATCCCAAAAATTAAATTAACTTTATTTTAATTTATTTTTATCTAAAACCCATATTTGGAATTTTAAGAAAAATAATAAAAAAACCCAAATACCCACATCCTAAAAATAATAAATTGTAATAATTAAAAAAATTAAATTAGATTTACTTTAATTTATCTTTTATCCAAAACCCATGTTTTCACAAATAAAAATTTACAAATACTAATTTCCTTAAAATAAAATCCTAGGACCCATTTTAACAAAAACTTCTAATTTCTAACATCTCTCACCCCAAAAAAAATCAGAAACAAACTCCATTAGGAAAACACTTTTAATTAAAAAAATAAATTAATTTAAATCTATAAACCATTTATCATAAAAAACACAATGTAAATAAAACAAAAAAAGAAATTTAAATACTTATCTAATACTAAAATCCCTAAAATCCTATTTTTAACTCTTAATTGACTATTTAATTCCTAATTAACTAATTAAATTAAGTTATTAATTTAATTAATTAAAATAATCCAGGGGGTGTATTTTATGTTAAATAAGCAATTGGGCTTATGAGAGAGGGTGCCGTTAGCAGTCTGGGCGTAAGACCCATTAGCCAGGAGACCCAACATGGTTCACAATTTTGACTCCTTGTCTGGACCATTGGATCACGTTGACTGAGGTGGGGATGGATCTTTTACTGAGCGCTGGATCATCATATTTATAAAAGTAATACAATCGGACGGTCTGGATCTAAAGTCCTAAGAGGGTGCATGATAGGATCATGACCATCAGAATGGTCCAAGTATTCACAATGTGTGACCACAGAGAGGCCACGCGTCCTCAATCCAATGCCAGAAGGGAGGGGTATAAAAACACGCTCCCTTCACAAATTTTTCATTTCTCTGATCTCTTTCTCTCTCTTCACTCACACTCTCTCTCTCTAACTCAAATCTCTCTCTCGCCCCACCCCCGAAACGGCCTCCGGCCACCACCAACCGTCCCTAAAACCATCGTCTATCCCAGTTTCCGGTTGAGATTCAACCGGAATCTTCAACCTCTAAGAACCCTAACCCCCCCAACCCAGATTCCCTAGGGTTCGCTAGGGTTCACGAGGAACCCTAAGAATCCTAACCCTCCACATTCATCCCAAACCTAGATACCATATAAATCCTAAGAACCCTAAGGGTTCAGTGATGAACCCTAACCCTAACCTAAACCCAGAAATACCCTAAACCTCAAAAACACCAATCTAATCAAACATCAACAAAAACAACATCAAGGAGTTAAAAGCTATGTGATTACCTCCCTGGGCGTGTCCGTATTAAGCTGTTCTGATTTCCACTTCTCCCTTTCTAATCCTTTTCGTTCTTTTGTTTTGCAGGTACTAACTTGTGGTCTAGCTCAAAGAACTTAAGGTTTCGATGTGAAACCTTAAATTTTCGAAAGTAAGAGCTTTCGTGAGGTTATGGGTTTGCGCAGCAGTTGTTCCTTCGCTTAGGATTTTTTTTTTCGTTTCTGAATTGGTCTTAGGCTTATATAGTTCTTAGAATTAGGTTTAGAATTGAATTAGGTAGATTAGATTTGATTCAATTTTTGATGTAATTATATTTGATTGGATTTTGTATTAGGGTTAGGGTTTGATCTAACTGTAATTGAAGATTTGGTGAGATTTCTGTTGTAAATTACTCAAATAATTAATGCAAATGATTCAATTATGATTTTATTTTGTTGTAGAACTTGATTTGATGGAAGATTATGATATGATTTGATTTGTTTCTTTCACAAATTGTGCAGGTTTAGGGTTTGTGATGGGGAAGACGATGATTCCTTTGGTCAACTAATTTGACCCAAAAATAAAATAATAAATAATAAATAATAAATATTAATAACGTAATAATAATAATAAAAAAATAAAACATCTTAAACCTAACATCAGCAACCGTATAAAAGTAACTAAAATAATAATAATTAATAGTATACTAATAACCCAAATTAATAAAATAAGCAATAATAAATCATAAAGAAAACCTTAATATTAATAAATCCCTATAAAACAACAATCCTAAAAAAAAAAGCCCAGCAAATAGAAATTTAATAAAAAAAATAAAAAGACACTAATAATAAAATATTTAAAACTAATTAACTCTAAAATAAAACCTAATTATTCTCTAATTAATCTAAAAAAACCCAAATTCTAAAATAATACCCAATTAACTCTACCATAACAATCTAAATAATAAACTCTAAAATGAAATCCCAATTAAAAAACACTTTACTTCCTAATATTAAACATAATTAACCCAAAATTCTAAATATTATAAAATTAATCTAAAACTTTTAATTCCTAATTAATTATAAAATCGTTTACATCAAACCATGCCCATAATAGGCCTAAAAATATTAACAAACCCCAAAAGCCCAAATGGCATCTGAATGACCCCCCCCCCCCCCCCCCCCCCCCCCCCCCCCTTTGATAGCACAAAAATCCCTAAAAAGATGAAAAATCATTGGTCAAAATTTAGGGTGCTACAGCTGTCCCTATTTAATCGTCTTCGAATCAGAAAGAGGAAGTCGATATGTCTTCCTCTTTTGAAGAGGAGATGATTAAATACAAGAAGGACCCTAATTTTGACCGCTGAGCCAGACAGGTACCACGCTGATTATCCTGAGATCCCTAGTGAAATATCCAATTAAACCCTGGTATCTCTGAGAGTAGTTATAAGCCTTATGCCATGTATGCATGTTCAAAAGTATGTGTGCTTTTATGCATGATGCATTATTTGGGCTAGCGCCTCTTTTATGATATGTAATGCGTGTATTTACGGAAACCAAATCTTTTGGTAACATTCTGACTTCCCGACCCTTAAACCTTCGGCCCTTTGATGAGTGTAACAAGTCATATGCTCCTGATATCCGGAGATGCGTATTATTCCTTTAAAGAAACTTCCATAATGATTGAATCGTGACTGTTAATATGTAGACCCTGTGTTTAACTTGGGAGAAATATGATCCCTTTACTGTTTCCAAATCGAAGTAAAATACCTTTTCTCTTTTTTTTGAAAGCTTTTGATTATGCCAAGTGTTTCAATGTATTATTCTATAATTAATTAACATTTTGTAATCAAGCGGAGTAATTGGAAAACAGAGAAAATATTATTTATTGAAAAATGGGCCCATGAACAGGCAATAGTACATAAAATTCATAGTCAACCAATAATACCCTGCTCGGAGAATCTTTTTAGCCATTGCGTGTCCATTTGCTTGAGTTCCAAAGGATCCCTCGTGGATTTCTTTGATAAGCATGTCCTGTTCATGTCCATCTAAACACCGGAGCAACACCATGTCATGATTCCTTTTATAAAGTACATCCCCGTCGAGAAAAAACTGAGCTGCCAGTCTTCTAAGCGTTTTCTTGTCCCCACTTGAGGCATTTGCAGGATATTCTTATTTTTAGAGGAATTGCTTGATATCATGAAACCACAGTTTATCATCTCCTTCAACCTCCACTGCTGCACAATAAGCTGGTTCATCTAGGTGATTGATTCTTATAGCCGGCGCTTCATTATACCATTTGACCTTGAACATGGATGCCAAAGTTGCTAGAGCATCTTCCAAATGATTCTTATCTCGAGGGATATGATGGAAAGTGATCTCATCAAAGTAGGTGATCATCTTCCAGACACAGTCTTGATATCGGGTTAGTTTAGCATTAAGTGTCCTGCATTCTCCCTTGACCTGATTGATGACGAGAGCCAAATCTCCATATACTTTCAAGATCTTAATTCCAAGGTTAATGGCTTCACTGATTCCCAAGATACACGCCTCGTATTCCGCCATATTATTGGTACATGTGAAGCATATTCTCGCAGTGAAAGGTATGTGGAATCCTGTTGGAGAAGTTATAACAACCCCTACCCCATGTCCTTCTGTATTTGAGGCGCCATCAAATATAAGCTTCCATCGAGATTCGGGTTCAGGTCCTTCGTAGGAATCTGGAATATCATCATCTCTTACAGCCATCACATCCTCATCGGGGAAGTCAAATTGCATAGGCTGATAGTCGTCTACTGGTTGATGAGCGAGATGATCGGCTAATATGCTTCCTTTTATGGCTTTTTGAGTGACATACTGGATGTCATACTCAGTCAGTAACATCTGCCACCGAGCCACTCTCCCAGTCACTGCAGGCTTCTCGAATGTATACTTGATGGGGTTCATTCTTGATATCAAGAAAGTAGTATGGCACACCATGTATTGTCTTAATCGTCGGGTGGCCTATACAAGCGCACAACAGGTCTTCTCCAAGAGTGAATATATGGATTCACAATCGGTGAACTTCTTACTTAAGTAATAAATTGCGTGCTCTTTTCTCCCTATTTCGTCTTGTTGTCCGAGTACACAGCCTATCGAATTGTCAAGCACCGTTAGATACATTATGAGTGGTCTTCCAGGTACTGGTGGCACCAATATGGGTGGTTCTTGCAAATATTCTTTAATTAGATCGAAAGCCTTTTGACAATTTTCACCCCACTCGATGGTTTGACCTTTCCTCAACAGCTTGAATATTGGCTCATAAGTAGCAGTAAGGTGTGAGATGAACCTAGCGATGTAATTTAATCTCCCCAGGAATCCACGTACTTCTTTCTCTGTCCTTGGAGCCAGCATTTCTTGAACGGCCTTCACTTTATCGGGATCCACTTCTATACTCTTTGACTGACTATGAACCCCAACAACTTCCCAGATCTAACCCCAAAAGTACACTTCACAGGATTTAGTCGTAGCTTGAACTTCCTCAGCCGTTCAAACAACTTTTGTAAATTGACTATGTGGTCTTCCTCAGTTTGTGACTTAGCGATCATATCATCTACGTAAACCTCTATTTCCTTGTGCATTATGTTGTGAAAGAGATTTACCATTGTAGCGAGCGATTTTGGACGCGGTTCTTAAGCGCTGGTCGCTCTCTGCGGTCTGAGTTTGAACTACAGGTCGATTCATTTTTTATCCTATTGTGAGCTGAATAAGGAAGGGAAATAGATGTCTCCAATTAACCCTGCTTTGCATACTGAGTTTAAACAGCGGTCTGTTAGGTTACGGATGCTATCAATGTGGGGGGGGCCTTTGTACTGGTTATTTGTATCTTCGCCAATACGGTCTTCTTTCTTTCTAGGAATTTCTAGCGGGGAACAAGGATTAGGATGTTAGGACTGATGCTTTTTGAAATACTGCTTTTGATTGATGGAGATATGGGATTTGGGTTTTTTGTTGATTGTGCTCGCTAAGATCTTTTCTTTCGATCTTATGCCTACGTATTCCCGTTTACCGAAACAGGGAAATCAGAGCATTCGTAGTTCCTCTTATTCTATGGGAGGAAATGGGTTTTTTTGGTGTCTTGTTCAAAGCCCAAGACGTGAAGCGAAAGGTGATTTGTATCTTGTTCAAAGCCCAAGATGTGAAACTAAAATGTCTATTTGTATCTTGTTCAAAGCCCAAGACGTGAAGCTGAAAGGTCTATTTGTGTCTTGTTTAAAGCCCAAGACGTGAAGCTGAAAGGCCTCGACTTTAGAGAGAATTTGTCATCTCTAAAGAGGGGAGAAGGAGAATTACTTTAACTGGGATACGCGGATCCGAGCAATGCCATAATTTCCGAAGAAAGGGTTTTAACCTGAAGGAGAAGACTTTAACTCAGTGTAGAGCAATGTCATCTTTCCTTAGGAATTTCTTATGCTAAAAGAGGGACAGTGGCATGGATGTAGATGATCTAGAGGCTTGCCGCTTACAGCGATTAGATGAAGGGAAAGGAGTTGTTTTGTATACTGTGAACAAGGCACAGCTTTGATGCTAAAAGGTTGATTGGATCAACCAGTGGTTTTCTTATACAAATCCTAAGAGGAGGCTAATTTCCGCTAGGAAAATCATTATACAAAGCCTAAGAGGAGGCTATTTTGTGTCCCGTACAAAGCCCGAGAGAGAGGCTAAAAGTTTTTGACCCGACGATAGAGTCTTTGTGTCTCGTACGAAGCCCGAGATGGAGGCTATTGTTTGTTTGACTCTTATAAGAACCTTTTTGTATCTCGTACAAAGCCCGAGATGGAGGCGAAAGGGGGATTGACTCAACGAGGGAGTCTCTTATGTGTCTCGTATAAAGCCCGAGAGAGGCGAAAAAGTTGTTTTGACTCCACTGGGGAGAATTTTGGTATCTCGTACGAAGCCCGAGATGGAGGCTATTGTAACTGTTTCAGTTGAGTGACAGATCCAATATACTAATTTTAAAAGAGAAAATCAGTTCTTATATGAGCATCACTGTACTCAGGGATTTGATTTGAGGATCAGGGATATTTCCTTCTCTTTGAGGAAACGGGAAATCCAAAGGGTATTGAGACTGTCCGAGTCTGCGGGTTTCCTTCCTATTTAACGAAGGGTGCTTGAGAATGTCTTTGAGACTCAAGGAAGTTAGACTGTCTGTGTCTAGAGTTTTATCTTTTGTACTATGCTTTGAGAAACAGTAGTAGACTCTATGAAAGGACTGTTCTATGAGGATGACTATGTTCTGTTCCTATACCTCTAGGAGGTCGTCGGGACAATTTGTACGAAGCCCAAGAGGAGGCTGGAAACTTTTAAGAAGCCGACGGGTCCTTGTACGAAGCCCAAGAGGAGGCTATCATTCCCTGGGGAAGAGATCATTATACGAAGCCTAAGAGGAGGCTGTGAATACTTCTAAGAAGCCGTAGGGTCCTTGAATAATGCCCAAGAGGAGGCCGATGCTTTTAAGAAGCCCGTGGGTCTATCATCTCCCTTCCATTAGGAGAGATAACTCTTTTAAAGATAAAAACCACTGGTAAACGTGCGAGGTTTACTATCCAGCGACTTTTAGCTTTTAAAGAGGGTTCCTTAGTTAAGGTCCAAGATTATGACCGTAGTGGGTACCCAAACCCCGAGACATTCAAGGCAAGCTATCCACAAGGAATAGATCAAGTCAGGAAAGTTCGAGAATTTGGAAGAAACTCAAAGATGCCATTCACGGAGAATACATTCATCTTGGGGAGTAGAGCTTCTTGACGATTCCTAAGGAGGACAGCCGAAGAGAAGACTGTATCTGGTGCTCCTATTGGGGATCTAGGCGTCTATTTCTACGAATAAGTGAAACGGCGTCACCTAGTTCTAGACGTAGTAGCCGAGGAAACTCGAAATATCTATACTATTATTACACAGTAGATATGAGTTTATGAAAGGAGACTTACAGTGAGCAGCCCCACAATACAATTTATAATATGAAAGCAGTAAACGAAAGCGATAACCACTTACTCGGTTGGAGTGCTTCCATGCTGTTTGGTTAGTTGTTCAACAAAGAAAGATTGAAAACAACAGTATATTCAAAATCAAAGGAGAAAGTGCTTTGAAATAAAAAGATTTGGGGCTTACAGCTCAAGGAGAGGCCCAGGGTTTTATCAGTGAGCGCACTATTTGAATTTGTACAGAGGGACTTATACAAGTGACTGGGGCCCAAAAAGGTTTTCTGTACAAAGGGATGGGTCTTACACTCTCTCAAGAGGCCCAAAAAGGTTTAAAGAAAAAGAGTGGGGCTTATAACACGTGGGTAGGCCCAAATGATTTTTTCGTTTAAAAATGGCGATCGCACCGAGGTTTTCTTTTAACGCAGAGGGACTTATACAATAAGTGAGGCCCTAAATGTTTGGTTAAAAGGGGGTTGGGTCTTACACTCTATTAGAGGCCCAAAGTGTTTTGAATGGGTCTTATAGCTCAAGGAGAGGCCCAAGGGTTATTTTGAAAAGGCGACGATCGCGCCGTTTGTTTTTTGACGGTATCGGGACTTATACAATGTACTGAGGCCCAAAAATGATTTGGTCAAAAAAAGGATTGGGTCTTACACTCTATTGGAGGCCCAAAAAGTTTTAAGAAAAAGAAATGGGTCTTACTACTCGAGGGTAGGCCCAGATGGTTTTTATTTTTAAACGGGCGACGATCGCGCCGTTTACTTGTACAGAGGGACTTATACAATGAATGAGGCCCAAAAAGTTTTTGTACAAGGGGGGATGGGTCTTACACTCTCTCAAGAGGCCAAAAGTGTTTTAAAAATGATTTATGAGGGTTGAATTAATCCAAAACCCTAATTTGTTTTCAAAATGCATTTAATTGAATAAAAATTCAATTAAAATGATCAAAAATTGTTTAACACATGGAAAACAAATTTTGATCTTGGATTACTGCTTCAAAAATTAAGTATTGACCTACAAAATAATTAGAAAGCATTAAAAGTTGCAAAATCAATGTAGAAAAAAAAATATTTAAAATGCCAAAAACAATTAAAATATTAATTCTTTGCAAAAATATCAATTATATGAAATAAATAATATTTTTGGGATTTTTTGTGAAAATAAAATATTTTGACATTTTTGTGAATTATTAAAAAAAGAATCAACTCAAAATCATTAAAACTCAGAGAGAAATTAATTTTTGAATCAATTAAACAAAATCACAAAATTCAAATATTTGAATTATTCAAAAATGGCGCCAAGAACAGCTGAAGAACACGCGCGTGTTCTTGGTTTCTCAGATTTGCGTTTTCTATCCAATCTCCATGAATACGTAATCATATCATGCAATCCACATATCATTATGCTCGTCTCAACGTCACGATCATGTCTATGTACTTTAATTTCATTTAAATTAAACATACAACAAGCAATCACGAAGAGACCTCAAGAACCCTAATTTCTGCATGAAGGCTAGGATTTTTGATACACGATTCAAACAATGCAATTAATTGAGGGAAAACATTCCATGCATGATTATGAACATATGGCCAAATTATTGTGCGAGGAAATATGCATGGATTGAGAGATGACCAAGTATGTGCTTACCTCCAAGTCGTGACAGCAAGTTCAAAGTGATTTTTGATTTGGAGGTGTTACAGATGAGTTGTGATGATCTGAACAGCTTCCCTACACCCTATGGATTGTGTTTGGATGGTTGGACTTGATTGAAATTGGCTGGATCATTTTGTGGTACCTCAGCTGCACTTTGGTTAAAACCTTGAGCAACCAGCTGGTGATTTTGTGAAATTGATGTTTCAGAAGTAATCTAAGTGTTTGATCAGCTCATATGTGATGTATGTGGGGTGTGTGAGTGATTGGTTTGATTGGAATTGCTCTCAAACTCAAAACCCGATAGCTACCTTGCTAAGAAAGGCATTTTTGCCAAGAGAAAGAGATTTTGAGGAAAGCATCTGTTAGATGGCTTTGGTGTACTTAAACTGACCACAATTGAGCTCTATTTATAGTAGAGCAAGTTTGTTTTGCAAGGAATAGTGAATGGCAGATGCAGCAGATGTTTCCTCAATGTTGGCCAATGGAAATGAAAGTCTCCTCTAGCCATTGACTAGAGGTTAGGGCACAGAGCTTTGGTCCCCTTGGTCTTGGATAAGTCTTGACTGATTTCAAATGAGAATGGCTCAGTCCATGCCACCTTGATGGTTCCATTGAATGCTTCAATCCAAATTTGGAGTCTTGTCCCTATTTTGGCAATTCTAGGTTCAACATGCTATTTCTTGTTCCATGGACTTTGGAGGCTTGGCTCAGTGATTGTCCCCTTTAGATTCAATCCTCTGAGGTGTCCAAGTGGATAGGAGCAATTGAATTTGGCTGATTTTGGCAAATCGACCAAAGTTGCAAATTCTGCCTTGCTTTGACAGATTTCAGCAAGGCAACTCGGCAATGTTGTATCTCATGATGTAGGTCGAATTTGGCAATGTTCTTGGCCATTTTGGAAAGCTCTTACATGATACAACAACTGTTTAAACAAGTTTGGTTTTGACCTCTTTTGATTCCAAGTGAAAAATCCCCCTACATTTGGCAAAAAGTGAGGCAGAATCTGACTTAGTGAAAATTTCACTAAGTGTTGGAAAAAGTGACATTTTCACTTTTCAACCACTTTGATCACTCCATAACTCAAAATCCTTAATGAATTGGAATGACTTGTAATTGAAGTTTTTGTAGGTGATAATGAGGGCTACAAATCCATCTTTGGATGAGAAAAAATGGCCTTGTGGTTTAGGAGTTATGGTCCTCCAAAGTTGGTACCTTTGCCACTTTATTTTTAACTTAGAAAAATTTCTAAGTTTTATGGTTACCCCTTTTACAAGTTATCTTACTTTTCTTGATTTTTCTTGATGAATGATGATTCAAATCATACATTAACATCATTTTAGGGTTAAAAATCCATTTTGGTAAAAAATCTCAAAAAGTCAAAGTTGACTTTTGTGGACAGTTGACTTTTTATCAAATGAATTCCAAACTGTGCAATTCTTCAGGAAATCATGTCCTTGACCTAAATCAAACTTGATGGGCATGTTCCATGGGTGTCATAGGGTATATTCAATCATGTATTAGGGTTTGGGAGCATGGCCTGGTCAAAAGTCAAAGTTACAGTTGACTTTTCCCTTAAAACCCTAATTGTGGTGCAGATGAAATTGAGACTTGTTGCTCAAACTTCTTGGATCAATCCATTGTTCCAAATGGATCAATATGGTATATTAGAGACCCTCAAATCATCTCTTGAGGTCTTGGCTCATGGTTTGTCCCAAAAGTCAACTTAGGGGTGAATTAGGTCAAGAAACCCTAATTCCTGATTTTTGATGAATGCATCCCCTGAGGCAAAATTGACTTGATGCATGGGTTCATGAGGTTCCATGAATTATATTAGGTCATGTTTTGGATCATTGCCTTGTGCCCAGATGAAAATTTCCATCTGGAGGCCCTGGTCGACCAAAACCCTAATTTGGTGACACTGTCGATCTTGAGACTTGATCCACCTAGAAGGGAGCAGCCTTGTGCTTAATCCTTGAAGTGGGAGTCCTTTTTGATCCATTGTGGATGTTTAAGAGATTAGACAAGTTGAAGATCATGTCATTTCTTGATTGAGCCTTTGTCTAAGCACTCAGAGAGGGCTTGAAACCCTAATTTTGATTGTATTGGATGCTCACCCATCTTTGGGGAGACTAATGAAGCATAAAGGTACATCCATATTGTGATGATGATTTTCACAATGATGGGAAATCTAAGTGGTCAAAATTTGGGGTATTACAACCATTGCCCTTTGATAAGTTGCCTCAGCGTTCTTTAACCCGAAGGGCATTACCTTATAACAGAAGGTTCCCCAAGGTGTAATAAAAGTGGTCTTTTCCATATCGGGAGGAGACATCTTGATCTGATTATATCCGGAAAACCCATCCATAAATGAGAAGACTAAAAACTGAGCAGTGTTATCCACCAACACGTCAATGTGGGGTAGTGGAAAATCGTCTTTAGGACTTGCTCTATTGAGATCTCGGTAGTCTACACACATTCTGACCTTCACATCCTTCTTTGGCACGGGCACAATATTGGCCACCCATTCTGGATACTTTACTGCGGCTAAGAACCTTGCGTCGAACTGCTTTTTAACCTCTTCCTTGATCTTGAGAGTCATATCCGATCTCGTTCTTCTTAACTTTTGTTTGACCGGTGGGCATTCGGGTTTGAACGGTAGCTTATGTTCAACAATATCCGTGTCTAACCCAGGCATATGTTGGTAAGACCAAGCGAACACTTCCACATACTCTTGTAGCAACTTGATCAACTTTTCCTTTACGTCCTTATTTAAAGAAGCACCGACTTTAGCCTCCTTTTTGTCCTCTTCAGTTCCCAGATTGATCACATCCACTGGCTCCTGATGAGGTTGTATCACTTTGTCCTCTTGCTTTAATAGTCTGGCCAACTCTTCAGGAAGTTCACAATCGTCCTCATCACCCTCTTCTGCTTGGTTAATCGGGAACTCGAAGTTGTAAGGAATTATAGCAGTGTCGTTTTCAATAGGTTCATTTTTAAATCTGTATGAGGGAGATTTTTATCGTTTATTTTTTTTTAATTGATGGGAATGAAAGTACTGGAAAAAAGTGTATTGCCGTTTGAAAAAAAAAGGAACAAATATGAAAGAAAAAGATCTTAATTGAAAACAAAAATGCAATTTTATTATTAAATAATTCAAAGAAACAAAAGGTGGCCCTACAAAGCTTGTCCATTTGCCTTTGGCATAACATATGACTTATTATTATTTTAAAGAAAAGTAAATTACTTCGAAACAGAAATCATCTCAGGAATCTCGATGGCCCTCCAATTGTTGAGAACTGTATCTGGTGAGCAATGGCACACCCAATCTAGTATCCCCTTATTTTCCTCTTCAATTGCAGTCACTTGATCTTCACCTCTGAATTCGGCATTATGGAAAGTTTCCTCGAGAGGAGGAAATGTCATCTGACGAGACTTCTAAACCCCTTTATTAGTTGGTTTGTAACCCAGCCCGAATTGATCATTCTTTTCATGTATCTCTATCACCTTGCCCCAGCCCCTAGTATCCCCATTCTGGATTAAGTCTGTGATCCTTCTTGGCCTTTCCTCTTGTCGAACGACTTGCTTACGACTGACCTTTGTAACCTCCAAAGCTTGGAAAGGTATTTCAAATGTCTCCCCATCCACTTCTATGTATCTGAATGATGAGAGATGCTGACAAACATGTCTTCCACCCCATCAACAATTATTAATTTGTCCCCGGATATGAACTTCAATTTCTGATGAAGTGTGAAAGTAACTGCGCCCGCAGCATGAATCCAGGGTCGTCCTAGAAGTCAAGTGTAGGAGGGATTGATGTCCATGACTTGGAAAGTGATCATGAAGGTATGTGATCCCACCACTGTAGGTATGTCTACCTCCCCAATTACCATTCTTTTCGAACTGTCGAAAGCCATAACAATCAGGGAACTAGTCTTCATAAAGGTCCTTACAGATGTCAATTTCATAAGGGTATCCTTAGGCATGACATTTAGAGCAGACCCTATGTCTACTAGCACCCTTGAGAGAATAGTGTCTTGACATTTGACTGATATATGCAAGGCCTTATTATGTGCTTGCCCCTCGGGAGGTAATTCCTCACTACTGAAACCCAGACAGGTGTTGGCGGCGATATTGGCGACTACCTCGTCGAACTGAATCACTGATATATCTTTGGTGACATGGGCTTCATTCAGGACCTTCAGCGGGGATTCCCTATGCGCCTCCGAGCATAACAACAAGGATAGAATGGAGATCTTGGACGGTGTTTGATTCAGTTGGTTCATCACCCTATAATCACCTTTCTTTATGATTCTTAAAAATTCCTCGGCGTCTTCTTGAGATATACTCTTCTTGGAAGATCCCTCACCTGTATTTATGGTCTCCTTCCCCTTTGAGCTTTCGGGGGTATCCTTCTTAGGTTGTTCTGAGGAGTATACTCTTCCACTACGGGTCATCCCTCCAATACCAGTTATGTTAGTAACAACTGGTGATGGTATTATAGTCTTTCCTCCCACGGATGCAGTGATGTCATATTTCCAAGGTACAGTCTTAGTGCTTTCATATGGAAATGGTACTGAAACATGGAAAGTGATAGGGCCTTCTGACCTTGCAGGCACTGGAACTTTGACTGGTGCAGAAACAGGTATTTGAATTGGTGTTCGTGCAGGTACCGGAATTGATATCTGAAGAACCTGTGCAGGCCTTGAAACTGGTATTTGAATGGGAGCCTGTGCAGGCCTGGGAACTGGTATTTGAATAGGCACTTGTGCAGACCTTGGAACTGGTATTTGAATAGGAGTCGCACCTCCTCTTTTCTGGTATTGAACCTCAGAAGGTACTTGCCCCTGGGATTCTAAGGCAGCCACCTCATTCATATTCCTTAAGTACCCAATCTGTACTATCCCTTGGTCCATTAATTATTGGAGGACCTTCTTCATCTTCTTACAATTATCGGGATCAGACGCGCAATCCTCGCAGTCACCGTGCAGCCTTTCAAACTCCTCGTAACCAATTAATACTTCCGTTACTTTAGTCATAGGGGTCTTTACTTGTTCTACCCCTCTGATTAGAACATTCTCTCCCAGTCCCTCAATGGAGTTAACAGTTGGCCCAGCGTGCCCTGGAAAAGGATTATCTCCTACATTTGGATTGTCATAGCTGAAGTTAATGACCTTCTGATCCAGCAAACCCTGCACCCTAAACTTGAAGGCTAAACACTTTTCAGTCGTATGCCCCGGCGATCCAGCATGATAATCACATCTAGCATTAGCATCATACCCTCGAGGAGGAGGCGCAGGAGGGGGCCCTAACGGATTGATTTCTACCAGTCCTTTTTGGATTAGCATAGGCAGGATCTGAGTATATGTGGTGGGTATAGGGTCAAAATCCTTCCATGGCCTCCTTTGTTCCCTTCGGGGATACTTCTGTTGTTGCTAATTTTGCGGAGGTGGCATTCTTGGCTGTTGGATTTGGAGCGTAGGAGACGTTTAAGTAGAGGTCGGAGCCGCCACATAAGGGTTATAGGGTACTTGAGTATACCTATCAGCAGAAATGGCATTGGCCTCCTTCTTCGAGTAGTTTCCAGAGTACCTTTTGTTGTTATGTTGACTGGAAGACGCCTTTCCAATCTTTTCGCTTTTTAAACCATTCTCGATCCTTTCCCCAATGATAACTAAATCCGCAAATCCAGTTGAGACAAACCCAATCATATTTTTGTAGTATAGCCCTTGCAATGTTCCCATGAACATATCTACCAGCTCACTTTCCAGCAATAGAGATTGCACACGAGAGGCTAGTTCCTTCCATCTCTGGGCGTATTCCTTAAAAGACTCATTCCCTTTCTGGGACATGTTTTGTAATTGCATACGATTAGGCACCATGTCCACGTTACATTGGTATTGCTTCAGAAAGGCGCTTGCAAGGTCTTCCCAAGTCTTAATGTGAGCCCTCTCCAATTGCATATACCAGTCCAGGGACGCCCCACTAAGGCTGTCTTGGAAAGTGTGTATCATCAGCTTCTCATTCTTAGCATGGGCACCCATCTTTCGGGCGAACATCCGGATGTGTTTTTTTGGGCAACTAACCCCTTTATACTTCTCGAAGTCAGGTGCCTTAAACTTAGGAGGTATGACCACATCGGGTACTAGACACATTTCCAAAGCATTAACCCCAAAGACCTTGGATCCTTCCACAACCCTTAATCGCTCTTCAATTATCTTATACTTTTCATCCGCTTCTCTTCCTTCCATGGCAGCCAGTTTGGTTTCACGAACTACCTACCTGGAATCTTCCTCTCCATATTGGAGGTGCCAGTCATCAGAGACCTCACGAGTGACACGTATCTGTATAGGTCGTGATTCTCCATTATGCTCAGGTGGAGGAACAGACCCTACAGGGGGCTGAGTGTTAGTCTTCCCTTTACTAGCCTCCAATGCTTCACGTTCCAAGTCAGCCACAAATCCCAAGAGAGGATTATTATCTTCATACTGGGGAGGAGGGTAGGGACACTCCTACGGTTACTAGCCTCGGTGTCTCTTGCTATCAGATTCTGAATAGCTCGAGTCAGTTGGTCGATTTTGTCCTTCATTTCCTCCACATTTCCTTTGACAACATCCACATCTCCCTTTAGAGCAGCGTGGTTCAGTTCCATTTGTTCCATAGCTTTCTTTTGGTGGGCGCGGGTGTTGGGTAGAGACGTCATATTGTTATGATGATCCTGAGAGAAGATATTGAAAAATGATTTACGTTTGATTTTTTTTAAATGATTTATGTTTTTATGCATGCATAAATGTATGAGTATGTAAAAATTATTTTGTGATAGGAATCTTAAACCTTTATTTATTGAGAGCAAAGCCAAGAATAATGGAAATTCAAATAATCTTATTAATGAAAAGAAAGTACGAGGGTCAAAGCCCCATTTATTACATAAGGAAACCAGATTAAGGGTAAACCCTTAAATTATTCATAACTGAAAAGTAAATAAACCAAAACGTAAGAAGTCATTACATAGAAAAACTAAATCCTTCTCCTAATCCTTGCCCTAAACTCCTCTACCATCTCACGACAAAGTGCAAGAAAATCAGAGATCTCTTTTACTGGTTTAAAGATATCTGCCATGTACTCAGCCTCCTTTAAACTTCGAGGGATCTCATGAATCAGATCGTTGGATAGTAAGATCAACTTCAGATATCTTTCTCGATAATATGCCTCTTATCTTTGTAACTTTACCATGATTCCTCTATCCTCCTCAATAGTACGTTCCAATTGTTGATTACGTGCCTCGACATAGGTGCCCCACTCCCTAATTTCTTCGTGGGAATCCTGAAGTTCCCCATATAGCCGTCTAAGCTCATGGTTCTCCTCTTGGGTTTCTAACCATCCTTCTGGCCGTAGGGCAAGAAGTTCTTCAGCTGATCTCATCCGCACAGTTGCATCTAAGGCTTGCCTTTTGATCTCGAGAAGAGCGTTAGCCAAGCTTTGGACTTCAGCTTCTAGGTTATGGATACACCTATCACATCCCTCCTTGATCTCTCTTTGCATTGATGTCATCCAAATGTCCCTCCATTCATCCCTTTGACGCCAGGATCTATCTAACTCATCCTTATGAGTCTTAAGGCGTGAACTCACAGCTTGAAGGTCGGCACAAGCTTGTTCCTTCTTCTCTTCCTCTATTTGGGCTATCCCCTTATTGATCCTTGACTGCTCCATAACTTCATTGAGACTCCTTCTTAATTGACTGCTTTCTCCAGTGGCTTGGTAAAATTTACCTTCCCACTATTCTTTTTCTTTTTTCAATTGTGAAATAGTCTCTTTGAGTATTTCACTTTATTCTATGGAGATTACAGCAGGTGGGGGAACCCTTGGATTAATAGGACGATCCAGAGTAAAAGGCAACTTCACTATGCTCGCCCTTTCTTTCATCCCCTGTACATACGGTACCATAGATTCTTCCCTTGGTCTTTTAAGACTGCTCTTCCCTTTGATACTTTGCCTCCAAGCTTGAGCAATCTTTAGAACATCGGGATGATTTCCAGTTACATTTTGTAGGACGAAACCTTCTAACAACCTATCCTCTGGCTTGTAGGCTAATGGATGCCCCAATTGCCTCATTGCTAAGACAGGATTGTAGCTAATGCACCCTCTCGATCCAATCAAGGGTACGTTAGGAAAATCCCCAGAGCTTAGGATCACGTCGTCTCGATGGAGTATTTGAGGGAACCATAAGATGTCTTTATCAACAAGAGATACCAAATATTGAGACCAAGCATAGGCTTTCATTTTTTCTATATCCTTTAACTCCTTCACTAGGTGAGAGCACAACCATTTGTACAATAACTGAGAGCAACATAACATAGCCCCTCCCCTTCTTTCAAATTTTTGGTGAAGGGTAAAGTATATATCAGCGAGGAGAGCCGGTGTGGGATTTTCTTCTCCAATGGTTACAGCCAAGAATAAATTAATGGCAGTGATGTCAACGAAGTTCTTCGCGCTCGGGAATAAAACCAACCCAAAGATAAGGAGTACCATGATAGTGTCCATGGCTGCCCAATTTTTGCAGGCAGAAAAATGACTGGCTCTCTTCTCCAGGAACCATTTAGAAAACCCATGAAAGTCTTCTTGAACCCTTAAGTTAGCTTGCAAGTCTTCTTCATGGATATGAAAACAGCTAGCCATTTCTTTGAAGGAAGGGCGATACCCTAAAGCCTTGAATGGACCTTTATTGTACTTGGGGAGACCCAGCATCCTACGAAATTCTTCTAGAGTGGGGGCTATTTGAAAATCTTGAAACTGGAAGCACCTTAGTTCTGTGTCGTAAAACTGAGCCAAGGCGGTTAGACCTTCTTCTTGAATAGGAGTAGTGACAAGATCCAATATATCCCCATACTTATGAATTAAGGGTTTTCTCCTTTCCTGAGGTAACCCCATATCATAAGCTTTTAAGCCCTCTATGTCAGACTTTCTTACTTTGAATGCGATAGTTTTCCTTTTCCCGAATTCCATTGCCTTTGACTTTAACTCTTTTTTTTAAATGTTTAAGATCCCTGTGACATAATAATACAAAAAAAAAGTTTTCATGAGGATGATGAATGCAAATTTTATATACTTGATTAGGGTAAGGTGATATGGAAGCATGACCTAGTAAAGATAGGCTCCCTATGATAGGTTAGATCTATGTTTTGTCTACCCAATCCCCTCACATGTAGGATATAAAGTTTGGACAGCATAACGACCCTATAATGTACAGACTATACCCTTGTTTTACCATGAGAATGAGCAAGCCTTCCTATGGTAATCCTTCGGGATAAGTCTCATCTGGGTAGGACCCTAGTAACAGCCCTTGAGGGTTGAATACGTGGGTCTCCATGAGTTGGCAAAGGTAGGCTAAAAGTTCTCAGAGTCTCGGACCACATCCAAATCATCCTCTATGTTAGGGGCTAGCCCTACCACGAGGACACCTTTGAAGGATCTATTCTTAGTGTGGCATCAATGAATTGTTGGGATGTCACATCCCCCCAAAAAATTTCCGTTCCACGTCCTAATCTAGGGTTATACTCCAAGCTTGGGTTTTAACTTCACACATCATATGCCCCAATCCAATGCATGATGACAAAAATAAAAATATAAATATAACAAATATAATAAAATAAAAAACAAAATATAAAACAAATAAAAAACATGAGAATAATAAAAGAACAAAAAATAACCAAGACAAATAAACAAAACCCTAAAGCCTAAGGTTAGGAGGGACTCTCTTTAGGGAGGCTTCCCCGGCAGAGTCGCCAGCTGTCGCGGCCGGCTAAAAATTTTCGAGTCGCCGCCATATTTTTTTAAGTAAAATAATGATAAACCTAAAAATCCTTAATCCCAAGGGCAGAGATTCCTACGGTTCGGGAGTCGGTTAAGTGAGGGGATGGTGTTAGGCACCCCTCACCTCCATTGTACTCAATGGGATCTTCCTTAAGTTCTAGGGTTTGTTTGTTTGTTGTCTAATTTTTATTTATATTACAATAGAAACCTAAGTTTTTTATTATTGTACTCGCTAGGGTTTACAACCCTATGCCTACGTACCTTCAATTTTGAAGGATCAGAGTAACCGTAGTTCACCTCCCCTATTCCTACCCCCTAATCCTAATCCCAAAACCTAATCAACTATTTATACTCTTGGATAAAGAGTTTTATCCCCAAATCTATTGTTTATACTCCTAGATAAGGAGTTCTATCCCTTAATATGTTATTTATACTCCTAGACGAGGAGTTCTATCCCTTAATCTTTTGTTTATACTCCTAGACAAGGAGTTATATCCCTTTAATCCCTTATCCCTTGTTTATACTCTCGGACGGAGAGTTTTATCCCTTAATCCCTTATCCATTGGCCTATATTTATACTCTTGGAACTGAAGAGTGCTATCCCTAAATCACATCCCTTATTTAGGCTCTCGGACCAAGAGCTTTATCCCAAATTTAAATCCCTTATATTAAAAAAATAAATCCTTAAAAAAATCTCATAGAATTTAATAATAAAAACCCAAAGTACCAGCATGCTAAATATAGCAAGAGTTAATCCTTAAATTATAAAAACTTCTAAACCCCAAAAAAGAACTTTAATCCTAAAAATTAAACCAAGACAATCTCAAAAATTAAACCAAGATGCAACTCCAAAAATAAAATAATATTAATCCCAAAAATTAAATTAACTTTATTTTAATTTATTTTTATCTAAAACCCATATTTGGAATTTTAAGAGAAATAATAAAAAAACCCAAATACCCACATCCTAAAAATAATAAATTGTAATAATAAAAAAAATTAAATTAGATTTACTTTAATTTATCTTTTATCCAAAACCCATGTTTTTACAAATAAAAATTTACAAATACTAATTTCCTTAAAATAAAATCCTAGAACCCATTTTAACAAAAACTTCTAATTTCTAACATCTCTCATCCCAAAAAAAATCAGAAACAAACTCCATTATGAAAACACTTTTAATTAAAAAAATAAATTAATTTATTTCTATAAACCATTTATCATAAAAAACACAATTTAAATAAAACAAAAAAAGAAATTTAAATACTTATCTAATACTAAAATGCCTAAAATCCTATTTTAAACTCCTAATTGACTATTTAACTCCTAATTAACTAATTAAATTAAATTATTAATTTAATTAATTAAAGTAATCCAGGGGGTTTATTTTATGTTAGATAAGCAATTGGGCTTATGAGAGAGGGTGCAGTTAGCAGTCTGGGCGTAAGGCCCATTAGCCAAGAGACCCAACATGGTTCACAATTTTGACTCCTTGTCTAGACCATTGGATCACGTTGACTGAGGTGGGGATGGATCTTTTACTGAGTGTTGGATCATCATATTTATAAAAGTAATACAATCGAACGGTCAGGATTTAATGTCCTAAGAGGGTGCATGATAGGATCATGACCATCAGAATGGTCCAAGTATTCACAATGTGTGGCCACAGATAGGCCACGCGTCCTCAATCCAATGCCAGAAGGGAGGGGTATAAAAACACCCTCCCTTCACAAATTTTTCATTTCTCTGATCTCTTTCTCTCTCTTTACTCACTCCCCCTCTCTCTCTAACTCAAATCTCTCTCTCGCCCACCCCCCAAACGGCCTCCGGCCACCACCAACCGTCCCCAAAACCACCGTCTAAACCAGTTTCCGGTTGAGATTCAACCGGAATCTTCAACCTCTAAGAACCCTAACCCCCCAACCCAGATTCCCTATGGTTCACTAGGGTTCGCGAGGAACCCTAAGAAACCTAACCCTCCACATTCATCCCAAACCCAGATATCATATAAACCCTAAGAACCCTAAGGGTTCAGTGATGAACCCTAACCCTAAACCGTATGAACCCTAACCCTAAACTAAACCCAAAAATACCCTAAACCTCAAAAACACCAATCTAATCAAACATCAACAAAAACAACATCAAGGAGTTAAAAGCTATGTGATTACCTCCCTGGCCGTGTCCGTATTAAGCTGTTCCGATTTCCACTTCTCCCTTTCTAATCCTTTTCGTTCCTTTGTTTTGCAGGTACTAACTTATGGTCTAGCTCGAAGAACTTAAGGTTTCGATGTGAAACCTTAAATTTTTGGAAGTAAGAGCTTTCGTGAGGTTATGGGTTTGCGCAACAGCTGTTCCTTCGCTTAGGTTTTTTTTCTTCGTTTCTGAATTGGTCTTAGGCTTATATAGTTCTTAGAATTAGGTTTAGAATTGAATTAGGTAGATTAGATTTGATTCAATTTTTGATGTAATTAGATTTGATTAGATTTTGTATTAGGGTTAGGGTTTGATCTGACTGTAATTGAAGATTTGGTGAGATTTCTGTTGTAAATTACTCAAAAAATTAATGCAAATGATTCAATTATGATTTGATTTTGTTGTAGAACTTGATTTGATGGAAGATTATGATACGATTTGATTTGTTTCTTTCACTAATTGCGCAGGTTTAGGGTTTGTGATGGGGAAGACGATGATTCCTTTGGTAAACTAATTTGACCCAAAAATAAAATAATAATAAATAAAATAATAAATATTAATAACGTAATAATAATAATACAAAAATAAAACATCTTAAACCTAACATCAGCAACCGTATAAAAGTAACTAAAATAATAATAATTAATAGTATACTAATAACCCAAATTAATAAAATAAGCAATAATAAATCATAAAGAAAACCTTAATATTAATAAATCCCTATAAAATAACAATCCTAAAAAAAAGCCCAGCAAATAGAAATTTAATAAAAAAAATAAAAAGACACTAATAATAATATATTTAAAACTAATTAACTCTAAAATAAAATCTGATTATTCTCTAATTAATCTAAAAAGCCCAAATTCTAAAATAATACCCAATTAACTCTACCATAACAATCTAAAATAATAAACTCTAAAATGAAATCCCAATTAAAAAACACTTTACTTCCTAATATTAAACATAATTAACCCAAAATTCTAAATATTATAAAATTAATCTAAAACTTTTAATTCCTAATTAATTATAAAATCCTTTACATCAAGCCATACCCATAATAGGCCTAAAAATACTAACAAACCCCAAAAGCCCAAATGGCATCTGAATGACACCCCCCTGATAGCACAAAAATTCCTAAAAAGATGAAAATTCATTGGTCAAAATTTAGGGTGCTACACTGGCAATTCGACTAACTCCCATGTGTTATTTCTTTCGATTGCTTGTAACTCTTCGACCATAGCTAACTTCCACTGTTGAATTTTTAAAGCTTCGTTATGGTTGATTGGTTCAGCACTTGCAAGTAAAGCAAAATGAACTAATTCTCCATCTGGTGTGACTTCATCATCACCAATCACTTCATAATCATGAAGTCTTGTTGGAGGAACTCTATTTCGCCGAGGTCTTTGGCTTGTTTCAGCCACAACCTCTGTGTCAGGAATGTCAGCAACTGCTTCTACTTCGACTTCGACTGGATTCTCAGCAATTCCTTCAACTTCGACTTCATCAGTTTCTTCGTTGAAATCAGAGCTCATCAATGGCTTGTTAATTAAATGACTAGAATGCCAATCCCAGGCAAAATTTTCATCAATCACAATATCTCAACTCAACACAATCTTCTCATTAATTAGATTGAATAGCCTGTATGCACCAGTCTTATGATATCCTACCAGAATCATAGGTTCATTCTTGTCATCAAGCTTCCTTCTTCTTGCATCAGGAACATGCTTGTAACACATAGAGCCAAACACCTTCAGATGACTCACTGATGGCCGTTTTCCACTCCACACTTCTTCAGGAACCTTGTTCTTTAATTTCTTGGTATGGCACCTGTTCAGGATATAAACTGCAGTAGAATCAATTTCACCCCATAAAGATTTTGTCAAATTCTTCTGCTTGAGCATACATCTCGCCATATCCAATATGGTTCTGTTTCTTCTTTCAACAATTCCATTATGTTGAGGAGTATAAGGAGCAGTTACCTCATGATCAACACCATGTTCTGCACAGAATTTTTCAAACATCTTCGAAGTGTATTCGCCACCTCCATAGGTTGGCAGAACTTTGATCCTCTTCTCACTCTGGTTTTCGACAAGCATCTTGAATCTCTTAAAGATTTCAAATACTTCATCCTTTCTCTTGATCACATAGATCCACAACTTTCGACTAAACTCATCGACAAACGAAACAAAATATCTGTTTCCACCAATGGTATGTTCTTCGAACGGACCACATACATCTGAATGTACAACTTCGAGTATGCAGGATGATCTCATTGGCATAGTCAAAATGAAAGAATTTCTGGATTGCTTTCCCACTAAACAACCTTCACAGAGTTTGTCACATATCTCAAGACTTGTGATAACACCAAATCACACTGTATATTTGACCCCGATTGCACATGTTTTTAGTTGTTTATTTGTTATTTTCCCTTGTTATTATGGTATTTTGTTTTACTTTTAGATACATTGCCTTATTTGAGCCTAAAGTGAAGAAACGACGCAAAACGGGCGAAAATGGAGATTTCCTGTGCAAATTGTACACTAGCCGTTTCACTCAGCGAACGCCATAGAGGACGTCGTTTGAGTAGTGGGTTTCGCCCACATTCCAACGGTCATAAAATGTGTTTTATTTCAATTTAACACTCGGCGGACGCGGAGAGGGGGTCGGCGAGCGCCGACCGTTGTAACGGGAAAACGGTCAAGAACGTTAGAAGTAGTTACCCATGATGGAAATTATTACTCAGCCGTTCTTCATAACATCGTGTGGCAGTTGCAGCTTCATGACCACTATAAATAGGCCTTGTATTTTCACTTTTATTTCATCCAATCCTAGGTTCCAACCTTAGGCATAAAGTTCATTTTGTAAAGCAATAATCCGTCACATCGAGGGGTTATTGTACTATCGTTGTTAGTTAGATTGAAGCAACCATAGTTAGGAGTGTTTATATTTGAAGTTATTTACTTTCCCGTAATTTAATTTCCAGCTCTGTACCAGATTAAGTCTCCGCTTTGGAGAAGGTTCCTTTTATAATTTGCAATTTATTATTATCCGCATTGCCTTTATATTTATTTACTTTATTGTACTGCATTATATTCGTTTACTTTCTGTCTCTGTCATTACTTTATTACTTTAATCGTTTGTGTGATTTGTCTTTTGGAACTGAACTTAAGCGTGACACTTGTGTTCATTCTCTAGAAATACACCCTTACACTTCGTACGTTTTTTTATATCTTATTTTGCAAACCAATTTATCGTTATGTTTCCAATTACCTTTCCAGCATAGTCTTATTCTGATTTATTTCTATCTTTCGTTCTGTGGAAAACTTTTACTCTGATTTTTAGCCTTAGATAAACAACGTAACAATAGTAATCGATAGATTGACATTGTTCTCTGTGGGATCGATAAATCTTTTATATTACTCTGACGTAATCCGTATACTTGCGGATAGCACGCATCAAGTTTTTGGCGCCGTTGCCGGGGACCAATTATGTCAAAATTTCGTAGCTAGACTAAGGCATCCTTTAGGCGGTAAATGTGAAGAACTCACAGTACCGAAAACTTAGTTGATCAATTAGAAGAACCTGAACCTTACGCCCGAGCTCGTCTTCTACTTCTAAAACTCAAAAGAGCAATGGCAGACGAAGAAAACGCTAAACCTCTTAAGGATTTCGCCCTACCCTCTAACGAAGAACCTACCAGCCAATAACTTCGAATTAAAACCATCTCTGTTACAATTAGTCCAACAGAACCAGTTCGCAGGTCTTCCCACGAAAAACCCGAACCAACATCTTAAAGTCTTTATTCAACTAGCCGATACCTTAAAAGCAAACAAAGCTCCTCCTGAGGCAATACGTCTAAGACTATTCCCATTTTCCCCAGAGATAGAGCCCGATCATGGTTAGATTCCCTTCCAACCAACTCTATAACCACTTGGAATGACCTAAAGAAAGTATTCCTTGCTAGATACTTTCCACCGAGTAAAACTGCTATTCTACGAAACCATATAACTCGATTTACCCAAAGCGAGGGAGAATCACTTTTCGACGCTTGGGAGAGATATAAGGAACTATTAAGAGCATGTCCACATCATGGCTTAGAACAATGGCTTATAATCCATACCTTTTATAATGGACTCATGTACAACACAAAGATGACCATAGACGCTACCGCTGGTGGCGCTTTAATGAACAAACCCTACCCCGAGGCTTGCGCTCTCATTGAGGATATGGCACAAAACCATTACCAATGGGGAACCGAACGAGCACCGGTGGAGAAGAAAGAGACCAAAGGAGGTGTGTATGAAGTGAGTTGTTTTGACCATATGAACGCAAAGATGGATGCTCTAGCTCAAAAGGTAGAAAACCTGACTATCAACCCCACAGCAACCATAGCAGCTATACAACCCGGATGTGAAATCTGTGGAACCTCAGGACATACTATAGCTAAATGCAACCTTTTAGCCGAGAGTACCACAGATCAGGTTAATTACGCCCAAGGAAACCCTTATTCAAACACATACAACCCTGGATGGAAGAATCACCCAAATTTTTCCTATAAGAATAATAACCCTACTCAAAATTCAACACCTCAAAGACCACCCGGTTTCCAAACTCAAAGACCCAATCAATCTGCACCATATGCCCCTCAGAAATCAAATTTTGAGAAAAAGATGGACGAATTCATCTCAGCTCAATTACAACAGAACAAGGAGTTCATGAACCAAAACATTCATATGAATGGACTAATTAACTAGTTGGGTACTAAACTCGATTCTTTAATTACCCATAACAAAATGCTTGAAACCCAAATCTCTCAAGTAGCACAACAACAATCCACCCATGCTACACCTGGAGGACAATTACCTGGACAACCTCAACCTAACCCTAAAGGGCACGCGAATGCTATAGCCCTAAGGAGCAGGACCACTTACGATGGGCCTATAGACCCTAGGTTGAATAATCCATAACCTCCTAGGAAAGAAGTTATGAACACACCTGAGAAAGAAGTTGAGAAATCGGTGGAACCTGAGAAATCTAAGAATACGGAAGTTAAGGAAAGAGAAAAAAATGAAAAATTTTATGTACCACCTCCTCCTTACAAACCTCCGATTCCATACCCACAAAGACATAAACAAACCAAATTAGATAACCAATATAAGAAATTCATAAAAGTGATTGATAAACTCCACGTAGAGATTCCATTCACATAAGCTATTACCCAAATACCATCTTATGCCAAATTCCTTAAAGACATTCTAACCAACAAACAAAGATTAGATGATCCTAAACCTTTAGAATGTAATTCAATTGCTGAGAATAAGCTTGCTAAGAAAGAGAAAGACCCAGAAGTTTTTCTATACCTTGTGTTTTGGGAAACCAAGTTATTGATAAAGCACTTCTGGACTTAGGAGCAAGTGTAAGCTTAATGACTTTAGCCGTTTGTAAAAGGTTAAACCTAGGAGAAATGCAACCGACTAGGATGTCTCTTCAATTAGCCGACAGATCAGTTAAGTATCCAATTGGCATTTTGGAAGACATCCCAGTTAGGCTTGGTAAACTTTATATTCCAATGGACTTCGTCATAATGGACATTAAGGAAGACGATGAGATCCCAATCTTTTTAGATAGACCCTTCTTATCAACAGCTGGAGCTATAATAGATGTCAAAAAAGGAAAGATGACATTTGAGATAGGTAATGAAAAAGTGGAATTTATACTATCCCAATTCTTAAATGCACCAGCCATAGATGACTCATGTTATGTGTTGCGGTGAAAATCGGATAACAAGCTATTAATTAACTTGCATCATATTTCTTTTACAAACGACTTTGATTTATCCAAAGGAAAGGTTTAAGATCGTTAGAAAAACCTAAAGGGGAAAGATCTAAGGTTCGGGGGTTGGTTACACCTAGGGAAGGTATTAGCACCCTAAACGTCTGTAGTACTCTACGAGAACCTCTTGTTAATGTTATTTTATGTTTGCTAAAGGTTCTATGCTAAAGGTTGAAACCCTATGCGTTAGTATCTAAGTATACTTGATAAGGCATCGCACCCTACGCCTACGTATCCTCGGGTATAGAATCAGAGTATGTGTAATTCTACTTCTACTGAATGATTGACTGTGGTCAATATTCAGAGGGGAAATGAGTACAAGCTCATTGTAGAGTTTAAGAACTCTCTAAATCTAGTTGTAACGGACCTATGTTATGTTTTAGTCAGTGGGAAAAGTGATGATTCATTATGATGAATATCACTAAGAGTTTAAGAACTCCTTCCTAAAGCTAGTTGTGATTTTTATGGCTCTGATGAGGCCAAGAAATGAAGTTTCTCCTAAGAGGTTACTTAGGTTAAGGTGGGGGCTATGACTTTAAGAGTCAACATATTTCACCTTCCTTTGGAATGGGGGAAAGATAACAGTTGTAAGTATGGATCTTCAAGCATAAATGATATCAATCAAGAACGAACAAGAGAGCACCAAACACTCAACAACCAATTATGGACGAAATTGAGAAATATCAGCAAGCATCGAGAATAAACCCAAAATAAGAAATGGAGGATTCTTACAACTAACCTAAGAATCAAATAAAGCCTAATCAAACCAAGTTCTAATTAACAGAAATACAAGTAAAAACTCAATAACAAATTACACTAAAATCCCATTAGATCTAATTAACAAATTCTAACTAAAACTAACAACTAATTAAACTAATCTAACTAAAGCCCAATTAATTAATTCTAGTTAAAATCTACTTAAAACTAAATAACAAATTAAAATAAGGTCTAATTAGAAACTAATTCACTAACTTAATTAAAAAATCTAACTACACACTAAACTACTAGTTTAATTAAAAATCTGACTAAAACTTAATTTACTAATTTAATTAAAAAAACTAACTACAACTTAAATTACTAACTTAATTAAGAAACTAAAGAAGGGTGCAAGAATCCGTTTGGGCCAAGGAGGAAAGGAACTTGAGGCCCAACTGGAAGGACCAGCAGGTTGGCTTGGGTCACGGGTTTGACCCGTTTGAAGCTTAAAACGAAGGAAAAAAAACCTAATTCTAGGAGGAAAGAAAACACAGCATATTAATGGGATCACGTTTTCAGAAAACACAAACCTCTGATTCTCTCGCTTCCCCTGTTCTTGAAATCGCACGGCTCACTCTCTCTCAATCCGTCTCTGTTCACTATTTCTATTGAAATCACACGGTTTCTTCTTCATCTTTCCAAAACGGCGCTGGTAAGAGCAACAGAACGCGACAGAACCTCCACGACAATCATATTCTATCGCCTCAAAATTACGGCCAATCGTGATTTGACTCCAAACGAAAAAGTCCAACAAAATAGCGGGTATGGGCTCCGATTCGTGTTTCTGAAGTTGTTTGTATTTGCGTGTTTTTCCGCTGGGAATGGATACCTTCGTGTTGCTGTTGTTCGCTATTGATGTTTGTTGGTGTTTACTGGTTTTTTGCAAAGTGTTTTAATGAAAGAGTGGTGAAGTTTTGGCGAAAGTTTAATAGTTGTTGAGTGTTGTGTCTCGTGAGGAAAGGGTGCGGTTATGATTGTTTATTAAAGATTTTGATGGAGGAGGAAGGTTCGGTGTTGAAGGTTTTGGTGACTGTGTGGCTGAAGGTTGGCGGTGTTGATTTCGTTTCAGGTGAGGTATAGTTTCCTTGAGTTCGTGAGTCACTTTCTCTTCATCTCAACTCCTTCTCTCTGTTCTGAATATGGTTTTGGTTCTGATGTGTGGATGGTGATTGTTGGTTTGAGGTTGAGTGTTTAGGGGTTGAAAAGTGAAGAAGGATTTGGATTGGGGATTGAGATTGAAGTTGAGGTTTATGATGGTGCAGAGGTTTACGTGGTGTTATGGTTGGTTGTTGGTTCCTTGTTGGTGTCGTGTTTTTGTTCAGAAGTTTAGGTGTGTCGTGTGTTTGTTTGCAGTTTACACACAGTGAAAGCTTTGGGGCGGTGGTGGTGATGTTTGAAAAGAAAGTGATGATATGGAGTCAAGAGGATTCTATCGTGAGGATAGTGATGGTGATGAAGGTAGCTTACTTGCAGCAAGGAAAGAGGGTAGGGTAATGTTATGCTGGCGGTAAGGAAATGATGATGATGGAGATGTTTTTAGCCAGAAGAATGATGAGGGAAATGGTTTTTTAAGCAGCCGACCAAATCTCCCCCGTGATACTTTAAGAACTCCCTTTTATGCTGAATGACCTCCCCCTCCATGAAAACAACACTTGCTTCTTAAATCTTATCTGAATTTTTACCGTTGTCAACTTGCAGGTTAACGTTACAATGGGTCTTTGTCATTAGCAGGCAATGGCAGCAAGGTTTGAGGCTTTTGCATGTTGTTTTGTTCAGTTGTGCAGGTTCGTACGGTTTGAAAAAGGAGAAGGAACAAACCTTGGTTCCTTTTGATTCTTATGAGCCACATGTCCTTCTCTCATTGGTTAGAATATTTGGGTTGAAAAGTCAACACACAATTTGGTTAATGAATTTATCCAATTAATAAAAGCATACGGTGGACCACTATAAATTGGCAATGGAAATGAACTCTTTCCTTTAAATTAATTGTAACATGCCAAATAATAATAATAACTATTAATTAATATTCTAATTAAATAACTTAAAACGATAAACTAAACTAACAATTAATCTAATTAGTTAAACTAATAATTTTGAACAATTAAATTAAATTGAGATTAAATTAAATTAATAAAGATAGGACAATTTAACTATAAATAAAAATGAAATAAGCCATATTGAAATAAAAATAAAACAAATAGAATATTTAAAATAAACATTAAATGAAAATAAAAGAAACAAATAAATCATTAAAATAAATATTAAATAAAATAACAATAAATAAAAATGCGTATTAAATTGAAATGCAGAGAAAAATAAATCAAACATCAATTAGCAGGAAATGAGGGTAAAATTTGGGGTACAACATTATGCCATCGATATAATTGATGAATGCATAAGAGAACTGGATAAAGAAGATCTAGTAGAAACCATCACACTACCTTCGATCCCCATAATGGAGGACGACGGATTCAAACGCTTATCTGAACCTTACATAGATAACAGTCTTTACGAATGCTTGGCATTTACCCCAGATCATATGTCATGTCCGAAAAAACCGCCTATAGAGCTTAAGGAGCTTCCTAAGAATTTAAGATACGAATTCTTAGACAAAGAATTAAACCGCCCAGTCATAGTCAGTACCACGTTAGATGGCCCTGAAACCAGTCAATTGTTAGATGTTTTAACAAAATATCCCTCAGCTCTAGGTTATAATATCTCCGATCTCAAAGGAATAAGTCCTTCCGTGTGTATGCACCGAATTATGCTGGAGGAAGACGCAAAACCCTCCAGAGAACATCAACGAAGGATAAATCCTATAATGAGTGACGTAGTAAAAAAGGAAGTGTTAAAGTTGTTAGAGGCTGGAATAATATACCAAATATCCGATAGTAAATGGGTAAGCCCCATACATGTGGTACCTAAGAAAGGAGGTGTCACCACTGTACAAAACGCAAAAGGAGAACAAATAGCTAAACGTATAGAAAATGGTTGGCGGATGTGTATTGATTACAGGAAGCTTAATAAGGTAACTAGGAAAGATCACTTCCCACTTCCATTCATAGACCAAATGCTCGAACGTTTAGCTAGGCATTCTTACTTTTGCTATTTGGATGGATACTCAGGATTCTTCCAAATACCCATTCACCCTGATGATCAAGAGAAAATAACCTTTACATGTCCCTATGGAACATTTTCTTACAGACGAATGCCATTCGGACTATGCAATGCCCCAACTACATTCCAACGCTGTATGATGTCAATCTTCGCAGATTTCCTTGATGAGATCATGGAAGTATTTATGGACGATTTCTCGGTATATGGATCCAGTTTTAAAAACTGTTTAACCAACCTTGAGAAAATCCTGGAAAGATGGCGTAGAAGTCAACCTTGTTCTAAACTGGGAAAAATGCCATTTTATGGTTACTGAAGGCATAGTACTAGGACATATAGTGTCCGAAAGAGGCATTGAGGTTGATAAAGCCAAAATAGAAGTAATAGAAAACCTTCAACCACCCAAAACCATTAGAGAAATCCGAAGTTTCCTTGGACACGCCGGTTTCTACCGACGCTTCATTAAAGACTTCTCCAAAATAACTAAACCATTTACCAACTTACTTATGAAAGACGACGAATTCAAATTCGATGATAAATGTCTTGAATCCTTTAAATACTTAAAACAAGCACTGATTTCCGCACCCATCATTCAACCTCCTGATTGGAACCAACCTTTTGAAATTATGTGCGATGCTAGCGATTACGCTATTGGCGCTGTTCTAGGACAAAAGAAGGATAAGAAACTCCATGTGATTTACTACGCCAGTAGGACTTTAGATGCGACTCAGCTTAATTATGCCACAACCAAGAAGGAACTCCTGGTAGTAGTCTTTGCAATCGAAAAATTCCAATCCTATTTGGTAAGAGCAAAAATCATAGTCTACACCGATCCTACTGCGATAAGATATCTATTAACCAAAAAGGATGCTAAGCCTAGATTACTACGCTGGATCCTTTTACTTCAAGAATTTGATTTGGAAATCCGAGATAAGAAAGGCACTGAAAATATGGTTGCTGACCACCTTTCAAGGGTTGAATATCTAAAACCAGATCTTGTTCCTATCAATGATGATTTCGCATACGATAGATTAGTAGGAGCAGTTAGAACCATCCATGATGATGATCCTGACACCTATTTAGAATTAGACATTGAAAAAGCTCTTGTAGTGACAACCATACCTTGGTACGCAGATTTTGTTAACTATCTAGCAGCTGATATCATACCACTTGATCTAAATTACCAACAGAAGAAGAAGTTCTATCACGACGTGAAACACTTCTATTGGGACGAACCCCTCTTATTCAAAAGAGGCGCAGATGGCATTTTCTGTCGCTGTGTCCCTGAAGAAGAAGTAGAAACTATAATTAAACATTGTCACTCTTCACCATATGGTGGACATCTAGGCTCATCCAAAACTTGCGCTAAAATGCTTCAAGCAGGTCTTTTCTGTCCAACTTTATGGTGCGATGTTCATGCCTACATTGTAAGATGTGACAGATGTCAACGCACAGGGAACGTCTCAAGAAGAGATGAAATGCCTCTGAGAAATATTCAGGAAGTAGAACTCTTCGATGTTTGGGGTATAGGTTTTTATGGGACCTTTTCCATCTTCGATGGAAAATAAGTATATCTTAGTAGCTGTTGATTATGTATCCAAATGGATTGAAGCTATAGCTTCACCCACCAATGATACTCGTGTAGTCATTAAACTATTTAAAAACTATATTTTCCCTAGGTTTGGAGTACCTCGATTGGTTATAAGCGATGGAGGATTGCATTTCATATCTAGGATATTCAAAAACCTTTTAAAGAAATACGGAGTTAAACACCGAGTAGCCACACCTTATCACCCGCAGACTAGTGGACAAGTAGAAGTATCAAATAGGGAAATAAAACAAATCTTAGAAAAAACCGTATCAATTTCTAGAAAAGATTGGTCCTTAAGACTACAAGAAGCCGTGTGGGCTTATAGAACCGCTTTTAAAACTCCTATAGGAACAACCCCATATCAATTAGTCTACGGAAAATCTTGCCATTTACCCTTCGAGCTTGAACATAAGGCCTACTGGGCCATAAAAGCTCTTAATATGGATTACTTGATAGCCGGAGATAAACGCATTCTAGATATCCACAAATTAGAAGAGTTACGCCGAAATGCTTATGAAAATGCCGTAATATATAAAGAGAGAACCAAAGCATGGCATGACAAAAGAATTGCCAAAAAGGAGTTCAACGTAGGCGATCCTGTACTTATTTTTAATTCTAGGTTACGATTATTTCCCGGTAATTTACGCTCAAGGTAGATAGGACCCTATGAGGTCACCAAAGTCCTGAAATCTGGAGCATTTGAAATTGCAAATCATTCAAGTAGTCCCTTTTTAGTAAATGGACAAAGATTATAACTCTACTATGGAGGTGATATCCCTAACTACTACTCTGGTCACACTCTGATAGACCCACCTATAGCAGCATCCACAATGTAATTTTTACATTCGTCCAGCTAACGACCTAAAACAAGCGCTGCGTGGGAGGCAACCCACGACTTTCTTTTCATTATTTTTTATTTATGCATATAATTTATTTCAGAAAAAGAAAAAGATTTATTATTTATATTATTTGACTAACTGGACTGACTTATGAAATGTCTATGTTTACAGGTTACAGATCACATCATCCTAGATATTCTACACTAACTTTCTTTTCAGGATGCAGAGCTATGATGACATGCACATCGTGTTCAGATATGACGAACAGAGGAAGAAATATGTAGTCCTTTCTGAGAGACCGATCCTACCCACTGGGTACCCTGACCTAAACTGTCTAACGACCTTAGGTATTGAGGCCAGTGTGAAGTACCTTTGTCACCAGCTCCTGTGGGATGAGTATTCTGAAGCAATGAATGTAATCTATAAGCATCTAACCTTAGAGTTCCTCAGCTCACTCATTTATGACCCCTACAGTGGAAGAGGTTGCAACAGTGGAAGCATAAGATTCAGACTATTTGGGAACGAGTATACACTTAACCACAGGGATTTTGCTAGATTACTTGGTTTTCAGTGTGGCATGGATGCCATCCATTTTATGCATGAAGTCAATGTTATGCAGGATGAGCTTGATATATTCTGGAGCAAAATCACCGGTGGAGGAGGACCTGATCCTTCCACCCAATTAGCAAACAAAATCCACAACCCAGCCTTCTGTTATTTCCAAATGATCCTGGCCGAGACTTTCTTTGGTAGAAGTGAAACCGAGAACCAGGTTACCGAAGAAGAGATTCTAATGCGCTTTTGTACTACTGAGTCACGCCCATTAGCCAGTGGTAATTTTTTGTTGTATAACCTATACTTAACTGCTGGATCTTCCAAAGGACCTATCCATGTAGGTGGCACTGTTACACATATAGCTCATGCCCTAGGTCTAGCCAACAAGCTAACTCATCTTACCTCCCATTGTGGCTACACCTTAATTGACATTAATCATTGCCTTGACCGTGGCCTTATCAGGAGAGCATTCTTTAGTGCATATAACTTTAAGCTCCTAATAGACGATGAAGTCGTTCACTACTTTGATTTGCCAAACCACAACCGGACAAGTATCCATAACAAAGCTAACTGGTCATACGCTTTGGAAGGCCAAGACGAGACACCCATCCGACCTAGGACCCCACATGTGCCTGAGTACCATCCTACACCCTATCCTGAAAGGACTACTGTCTATTCCTCTAACGTTAATCTGCAACGCAGGGACATATATTCAGAGTTTGACGCTATGCGAAAGGAGATCATTTCTCGTCGCGAAGAATGCGCCGAGCTCACCTTACAGATACAGATCTCAGACGCAACGAATGCTTCATCATATGATCTTTTATACCAGGACATTTACGATCTCAGACGCCAGCTTGCAGAAGCACGGGCACCTTGTCCTCACATGAGTCAGGATGTCCACCGACAGTCTTTCTAGAAGATATTCAGGAGCTCTGGGTCATAGCTCACACTTTGTGTGGGGGGGACTTACCACATGCTTATTATGATCGTTTATTTCTACCGTTACCACGTCCTTATCTTTATTGTTATTATCGTTATTATCAGACTATTAATAATTTTCCCTCTTATTATTACTAGACTCATTACATCCATATGCTATATGCGAGTGTCATATTATTTCAAGTTATAATAAATATCTACATTATTGCAATCTATTGGTAATATTTAAAGATTTATTCATTCTCATAATTTTAAAAAAAAACCATTACTAATATAATTGTTATTTAATTCCTACATTCACATTTTACAAATATATAAAATAATAACTAAATAAACAAAATATTCTCTATGTTTCTTACATGTACCAATATGCTATAGACACCCCAAGGAATGATATATGGACCAACTAAAGCCCAAACCCATGCCAGCCCAGTTTACACAGTCCGCTGACACGGACCCCTGCTTGGCGAACGCGGAGGCGTCTGGGATATGAACGAACCAGAATAAGAAAACCCCCATTTTTGTCACTCTCTTCATCTTCCATCTCCACTAACTCCGATTTTAATCACCATAAAACACCATTAAACCATTTCAATTCCTTATTTCATAACTTCCCCACTACCATTACCACTCCCATACCACATTATCTCTATAAAATCCAAAGATTTCACCCAAAAACCCAAATCTACAAAAAACCCAAATTCACTACTAAACCTTCATTTCACTTCAACAATGGCAGCGGAGGGACAAGGAAACATCATTTTTCGAGATGGAGATGACGGAGTCAAGCAATGGGAAAAATGGGACAGACTGCAGACACGTAACATTCTTTCGACGAGGTACATTAATGATATTTGTCTGTATAACCTTGGTATACGGTATAACGTATTTTATCTGTTAGAGAATTTAAAATTAGATAGTATCTTTATTTGCAAGGAGCCTACTTATGAAAGGCTAACCCGCGAGTTTTTGAGTTCTTTGGAGTACACTGTCAGAGATAACACTGCTAGCACTGTAGGCACAGTGAGGTTTAGGATGTTCAATGCTGAATACATTTATACCACTGATGCACTTGCTAAGTTATTAGGATTCCATTACGGGAATGGTGCCGTTTGTGAGGCACCCATAGACACAAACTGGTCAACTGGGGCTTTCCAACTGTGGAAAGACATCACGGGTCAGACCACCTGCTCCTTTGACAGAAATTTGGCTTTTGACATTCATAACCCAGCCATACGAGTATTCTGCCTTTTATTAGCCGATACTATCTTTGCTCGTGAAAATTCTAACAAGTTGAATTCCAAAGAATTTATATTTTTATAGGCTGCTTTACTTAGAAAAATTTTAAATCTTGTACCATTTATGATAACACATATGCGGGCTATTGAGAAAAAGGGCAGCAACGTGTCATTTGGAGGATTTATTACCTTCATTGCACGAGCCCTCCACCTGGACACCGAGTTGACCACATTGGAGCCACTCCCGCCTCGCATCATTGATTTAAGATTTCTGCGAGATATGCGTTTATGCAAAGAAAGGCCGGAAGGGGACTATATCCCCATGGTTCGAAATGTCGTCGTCCCGAGTGTCGCTTTACCTTGCTCAAGACGCACTGATGTGCGCCAAAGAGGAAACTGGCTCTATGATTTGAAGGCTGCTCCTATTTTAGGTCCGTTACTACCAAACGTCCCCGAGGACGAAGGGAACGAGACGGATGAAGAGTTTGACTGTATGGAGCAGTCTCCTATTCATGTATCACCTGCACACACCCCACCTGTCATTAACCGTCCTGCAGGTACTTCTTCCAGATTTTATATCACCGAAGAAATATGGCGAGCACAGCAAGCCAGAGAAGAAGAGCGTGATGGCATGTTCTATGCCATATACCAACAACAGCAGGAGATGATGGATATTATGCGGGAGTCACAGTAGTCCAATCTCGAGAACTTCCAAGCACTTAGAGATCAAAATACCTCTCTAATAGAGAGGATTGAGCAGATGGAGCTGTCACATACCATTTGACACCACAGTAGGAGTCGTCGTCTCAGACGTTCAGAGCATGGTAGAGATGGCCCCAGTGGCCGACATGAGTGATTGCCAGGTTTCACTTATCCCTTTCTTACTTTTATCGAAACATTGAGGACAATGTTCGGTTTAAGTGTGGGAGGAGATATTTACTGTTTTTAGTTGTCTTTACTATTTCTAGTTTATTATTGCTTTCTAGTATAGTTTAGTTTGTTTTAAAAAAATTTCACATGTGCTTGACGAGTCATTTTGTGTAGTTTGTCTATTTTTCCCAATTCTTGAGCCTTAACAATTTTTTTTAAAGAAAACAGCATTTATTTTGAAAATTTGGGCTATTAGGACAAGTAAGTATCATTTGCAAAGGCTTGGGAAAACTTTTTGAAAAATCGATATCGTTTTTACACCGTAAGTTCCTCAAATATAGGAGCCTATCCAGGTTTTTATTATACGGTGGTCTTAAAATCTCACCCTTCATCACTTACCCTTAAGTAGTTTATTCTAGCAGTCAGCACCATCTTAGCCACCGTTAAGTGACAAACCGATGCAAATAGGTAAGATCCTGCAAAAGAAGAAGAAAAAAAATCCAAAAAGATGCTAAAGTATCTTTGGAAAAATTGCAAAAAAAAAAATTATATATCAAAAGAATGAAAAAATTGCAAAAAGTATCAAATTTTTTATAATAATAGAATTAGGATTACCACAGGTTGTGTTCACCATGCGAGTGAAAGATAACGGGCTTAATGTGACTGCGCCTGAATGAAAAGGGGTAAGAAAGGAATGAGTAAGATAGGCCTAAGTATAACATCATGGTTTGGATTGGTTTGTATAGGATAGGAACTTATGCCCGCAAATTGCAGAAAGTGTCATTATGATACCCTTAGTTCATGAGTTAGTACCTAATGATGTATCATTGATCAAACTTAAGTCTTTAGCCCAGATAAGATACTTGTATGTTTGTTGTTTTTCTCTGCTTATGAGAGTTTGCTTGAGGACAAGCAAAGGTTTAAGTGTGGGAGAATTTGATAACACCAAATCACACTGTATATTTGACCCCGATTGCACATGTTTTTAGTTTTTTATTTGTTATTTTCCCTTGTTATTATGGTATTTTGTTTTACTTTTAGATACATTGCCTTATTTGAGCCTACAGTGAAGAAACAACGCAAAATGGGCGAAAATGGAGATTTCCTGTGCAAATTATACACTAGCCGTTACACTCAGCGAACGCCATAGAGGACGCCATTTGAGTAGTGGGTTTTGCCCATATTCCAACGGTCACAAAATGCATTTTATTTCAATTTAACAATCGGCGGACGCGGAGAAGGGGTCGGCGGGCGCCGACCATTGTAACAAGAAAACGGTCAAGAACATTAGAAACAGTTACCCATGATGGAAATTATTACTCAGTCGTTCTTCATAACGTCGTGTGGCAGTTGCAGCTTCATGACCACTATAAATAGGCCTTGTATTTTCACTTCTATTTCATCTAATCCTAGTTTCCAACCTTAGGCATAAAGTTCATTTTGTATAGCAATAATCTGTCACATCGAGGGGTTATTGCACTATCGTTGTTAGTTAGATTGGAGCAACCATAGTTAGGAGTGTTTATATTTGAAGTTATTTACTTTCCCGCAATTTACTTTCCAGCTCTGTACCAAATTAAGTCTCCGCTTTGGTGCAGGTTCCTTTTATAATTTGCAATTTATTATTATCCGCATTGTCTTTATATTTATTTACTTTATTGCACTGCTTTATATTTGTTTACTTTCTGTCTCTGTCATTACTTTATTACTTTAATCGTTTGTGTGATTTGTCTTTTGGAACTGAACTTAAGCGTGACACTTGTGTTCATTCTCTAGAAATACACCCTCACACTTCGCACGTTTTTTTATATCTTATTTTGCAAATCAATTTATCGTTATGTTTCCAATTACCATTCCAGCATAGTCTTATTCTGATTTATTTCTATCTTTCGTTCTGTGGAAAAATTTTACTCTGATTTTTAGCCTTAGATAAACAACGTAATAATAGTAATCGATAGATTGACATTGGTCTCTATGGGATCGATAAATCTTTTATATTACTCTGAAGTAATCTGTATACTTGCGGATATCACGCATCAACTTGGAATACCAGATACCATATCTTGAGTAATCAGCTGATTGAGTGATCGAAATTTCAAATGTCCAAACCTCAAATGCCACAACCAACTATCCTTGTGGTCGACAAGAGTTTTTAGACATTGTACTTCAGTCGAACTGATCATGGTCTTAAACGTCATGTTCTTCGACAACGGAGATTTCAAGACCAAATTGTTCTGGGTGTCGAACAATTTCAAAACTCCATCTTTCATGACAACTGAGAAGCCTTTTTCGACCAGTTGTCCAACACTTAACAGGATACACTTCATTCTAGGTACATAGAACACATCTCTGATCATAGCTTCTGCTCCATTACTCAGTTGAAAAACTATGTTGCCAGTACCTTCTGCTTGCAACGAACCGTTATCAGCAAGTTTTACCTTGATCTTCTTCGACTCGTCAAAATCTGCCAACCACTCCTTTCGACCAGTCATGTGATTTGAGCAGCTTGAGTCGAGAAACCAGATCTTGGATTCGAGATGGTTATCTGCCACTGCAACCGTAACCACCATACCACCTTCAGAATCATCTGAATCTTGGCGTGCAAGGTTCGCTCCTTCGTCCTTGCCTTTTTTAGATCCATTGTCTTTCTTGTACCAATAATGTTTGTCCAAATAAGCCCACTTTTCATAGTTATAACACTGCATACCTTTCTTATCTTCTTTGTCCTTTCGATAGTTTCCTCCTCCTCTTTTTGAGGTTTCAGAAGCTCTATCTTCGACCTGATTCTTGTGAGGGTTCGACCAAGACTTCTTTCCTTGAGTCTTGTCGACTTTTCCTTTGGATTTGTTGGAACCACCATTCCTTTTCCATGACTGAGCCTGCAGTGCATGTATCGAATCCTAAACTCCCTTTCTTTCGATAATCCTCATCTCATGCGTGATAACGTGAAATATACCATTTATTTCGACTCGATTCGCATGCAATTTAATTTCGTTTTACTTATTTTTCATATTTTTATGTTGTGTTATGTTTGTGTTTCAGGTATTTGTCGAATAAAAGCATCCATGTGAGAAAACCGGGAAAAGAGCAAGAAAATGAAGAAAAGGAGCAAATTCTGCCATTTTACTGATACGGTGTTCGCCATGGGCAAACGGTGTTTGCCGTGACCAGATGGCGTTCGCCATTCAAATGGCGTTCGCCATTACCCCACGGAGTTCGCCATTATGTCGCAGCAGCAGTTTTTTTCAGCAGTTTGCAGCAGTTTTAGGGATTTGAATTTCCCTCCCTTTTCTGAGCATGGGAGCAGTTATCCAGGGCCAGAATCTTCTATAAATAGGATCCTTTGCACCAGTTCCGAGGCATCCGAGTTACGCGTTAGAGCTTTCATTTCCGTTTTCTAGTTTTAGGCATTAAAATTACATGTAAAAGTGACCATCGTTCACATCGAGGGATTGTCACAATTTTGTATTTTATTTTATTCTGTACAACTTGGATCGTCAACAATCTTGCCATCATTTTATTGAAGTTATTTCCAGTTTTGTTTAATTCAAGTCTCCATTTATTTTCCCGCATTTACAGGTTCTTTATCTTATCGCTTTATTATTTTTGGTAAATCATTCTATAATTGTTTAAGCATGATGTCCTTGATTATATTTACCACGTTTATGTCATTTTCATTTAATTCTATGTCTAGTTAAATTGTCTTGAGTCCGGCGTATGAGGATCGTCGTTACCGACAGGACTCGGTAGAAATAATAGGCACAAAATTATTATTATATGTCATTTTGGTTTTAATTTCCAAGTTTAATTTAAGTAGCTTTGTCACGAGAGTGAGAGGTTATTTAACATTGTTTTGTCACGATAGTGAGAAGCAAATTAAGGTTTAAGCCGCGAGAGCGTGAGGAGTGAACCGGATAGTGGGAATTAGGCATCATATCTAAATATAGCGAGAGCGCTTTAGATAGCGGTTAGGATATTATTGGCTTTCAAAGTGTGTTTCTTAGTTACCGGGCGAGCGAGAACAAAATCTTGGGATTAAGAAGCATGGCTTTAGTTAAGACCACGAGAGCGTGAGGCGGAGCCTTTAAGTCGGTATATCCTACTGAATAGGTGTATAATCATAATCAGTACCCGTTTTCTATAAGTCCCTTAGGTGCGCGGAAATCATATTTCGGGCTCATTTTAGTATTATTTTCAAACCTTTAGTAATTAGCATTTATATTTCCTTTCGTACCATTTTAATCATAGCCTTAGCTTTACAAAGCAACGATAGATTATAGTATGTTGATATTAGTCTCTGTGGGTTCGACAATCTTTTATATTACTTCGATATTTCCGTGCACTTGCGCACGCATCAAGTTTTTGGCGCCGTTACCGGGGACCAATAGTCAATATTGTGATTCCGTTGTTGCACCGTATAGACTAAGGCACCCTTGTTTGAAAAAAAACTATGTATCACCCAAATTTTCTCTATGATTACCACTCCCAATATCTTGAGGAACTGCACCCAAATTTCCTCTACGATTACCAATCCAAATATTTTGAGGAACCGCAAATATTCCATAAATCCGATTTCGAAATACTAATGGAGGATTTCAACTTGATACTAATTCATTCTCACTCAAATCACCACTCCCAATATTTTGAGGAACCGCAAGAATCCCATAATTCCAACCTCGAAACACTAATGGAGGATTTCATTGAAACAACAACTAATTCTAAGCTAGAATCTATGATAGAGCACTTTGTGGAGACAAAAACTCTCCAGAATGAAGAGTTTAGAAAACAACATCTTGATACTTATGAAACCTTTAGGCAAATGAACACTATGGTCGAGTCTCTCACGACTCACACTGAGGCATTGGAGACTCAAATCTCTCTGCTTGCACAGACACCTATAGGACCTTCCCTTGAGAGACATGTGGATGTTGTAATAACCAGTAGTGAAGAACAAATAGAAAATCCTAGGGAGAGTGATAATGAATTTGAGGAGAGTTATGGTGAGAAAAGCGTAGAGATTGAGAAAAATCCACCGACGCCACCCGAAAGGGAGGTTGTTGAAGAGGTAGAGAAGGAAGCATCTATTGTTGTTCCTCATCCATATACCCCACCAATTCCTTTCCCACAAAGGTTTGTAGAAGTTAAGGTAAACTCCCAATCCAAAACATATGTGGAGGTATTGCAAAATATTCACACTAATGCACCTTTGTTTGAGGTCCTGCATAAAAAGAGAAAAATTGAGGACCATGAAACTAGGGATATCATCACTGTTAAGAAGGTAAGGTTAACCTTTGAGGTGGTGGATGAAAGAACTAAACCCAAACTTGAAAAACTGATACTCAAGATAGAACCAGAACCACCACCACAAGTTCAAAAGAATGAACCACCCCACACAAGGAAGAAAACAAAAGGTGAGGGATAAGTGAGATGGCTTGATAAGTGGCCATGGAAACCAAAGATTATTAGCCGTCGAGCTATCGACGTTAAACAAAGCACTGCGTGGGAGGAAACCCACGAGATTTTAATTTAATGTTTTCCTTTTACTTGTGTTTACAGAAAATAAAGAGATGTATTGCTTGTCGTGTCTCATCTACATGTAGGCAAAAACTCTCTAGATAACGATCCTGGATATGAGTTGGTGCCCACGGACATTCATGCGAATGTCGCTGCTGGTGGTGACACCGATGATGAGTATGATAAGAGAGAGCATATCTCTCTCGTCTGTAACTCACCATCTTCCTCATTCTTTGCATGGTCAGTTTCCCCCTGCACACACCGCACCATATTTTTCTAACACTCTTTACAGGTACTTCCTCTGGAAGCGGGTAATATGATGAGCTGGTTCAAGAATTACACAAACGAAGGTATCTCGAAATGCCCGTCGTCGAAGTGTCATACCCCAAATTTTGACCACTAAGATTTCCCATCATTGTGCAAATCATCATCACAATATGGATGAACTATCTTACCTCATCAGTCTCCCAAAATAAGGGTGAACACTTACTACAGTCAAAACTAGGGTTTCAAGCCCTCTCAGAGTTCTTAGACAAAGGATCAATCAAGAAATGACATGATCTTCAACTTTTCTAACCTCCCAAACATCTACAATGGATCAAGAGGACTCCCACTTTAAGGATTAAGCACAAGGCTGCTCCCTTCTAAGTGGATCAAGCCTCAAGATCGCCAGTGTCACCAAATTAGGGTTTGGTCGACCAGGGCCTCCAGATGGAAATTTTCCTCTGGGCATGAGCCAATTCTTCAAAGCATATCCTAAAATACTCCATGGAACCTCATGGGCCCAAGCATCAAGTGAATTTGACCTCAGGGGATGCATACATCAAAAATCAGGAATTAGGGTTTCTTGACCTAATTCACCCCTAAGTTGACTTTTGGGACAAATCATGAGCCAAGACCTCAAGACATGATTTGAAGGTCTCCAACATACCACATTGATCCATTTGTAACAATGGATTGATCCAGGAAGCTTGAGCAGCAAGTCTCAATTTCATCAGTACCACAATTAGGCTTTCGCGAGAAAAGTCAACTGCAACTTTGACTTTTGACCAGGACATGCTCCCAAACCCTAGGACATGATTCAATACACCCTATAACACCTATGAAATCAATCCATCAAGTTTGATTTAGGTCAAGGACTTAATTTCATATAGGATCGCACATTTTGGAATTCATCTGACAAAAAGTCAACTGTGCACAAAAGTCAACTTTGACTTTTTGAGATTTTTCACAAAAATGGTTTTTTAACCCTAAAATGATGTTAATGTATGATTTGAATCATCATTCATCAAGAAAAATCAAGAAAAGTGGGATAGCTTGTAAAAGGGGTAACCATAAAAACTTAGAAAATTTTCTAAGTTATGAACAAAGTGGCAAGGGTACCAACTTTGGAGGATCATAACTCCTAAACCACAAGGCCATTTTTCCCCATCCAAAGATAGATTTATAGCTCTCATTACCCTGTACGAAAGCTTAGAACTGACCTCCTTCCAAATTCATCATGGATTTTGAGTTATGGAATGATCAAAATCACAAAATGTGAAAATGTCACTTTTTTCCAACACTTAGTGAAATTTTCACTAAGTCAGAATCTGCCTTCACTTTTCTCCAAATGTAGGGGGATTTTTCACTTGGATCCAAAAGGTATCAAAACCAAATATGATCAAACAGTTGTTGTATCATATGAGGGCTTTCTAAAATGGCCAAGAACATCACCAAATTCCACTTGGGCCATGAGATATGATAATGGCAATATGCCTTGCTGAAAACTGCCAAGGCTAGGCAGAATTTTGAATTTTTGCTCGATTTGGAAAAATCAGATAATTCCAAGCCTTGTCATCACTTTGGACACATATGAGGATCAAATTTAAAGGGGACAAACACTGAGCCAAGCCTTCAAAGTCCTTGGAACAAGAAGTAGCATGCCAAACCTAGAATTGCCTAAAAGAGGGACAAGACTCCAATTTTGGATTGGAGCATTCAAAACATACACCAAGGTGGCATGGACTGACACATTTACAACTGAATTCAGTCAAGACTTATCCAACACCAAGGGAACCACAGGCCTGTGCCCTAACCTCTAGTCAATGGCTAGAGGACACTTGGATTCCAAAGTGCAACCAATGGCCAAACCTCTGCTGCAGTTGCCATTCACTATTGATCCCAAAACAAACTTGCTCTACTATAAATAGAGCTCCTTTGTGCTCAGTTTGAGTACACCAAAGCCATCAAACATATGTTTTCCTCAAAATTCCTCTCTTTAGGCCAAAATGCCTTATTTAGCAAGGTAACTCTGAGTTTTTGAGTTAGAGAGAATTTCCATCACAACTCATGATCCTAACACCTCATAAACATCATATGTAGGTGATCCAAACTATCAAAAGTGACCTGTAACACAAATCACAAAGCCACCTCTCAAAACCTCAAAATAGGCCTTTTGTGCATTTTTCAAGCCATGTCTTGATTCAGTCACTTTCCAAACCAGATAAAACCTCAAACACACTCCAAATAACATCCTTGAACTGTCCCAAATGGTTCCCCCCATCTGGAACACCATTTGAGAGAGTCGCTATTTTGGTCATTTTAACCCCTTTTGCAAGAAAGGGCCAGTTTGTGTTTTTGCAGGTTCCAGCTGATTCCAACCATCCTCAAAGCTTCTAAGGGATCATTTGAGAGTGTCCAAAGCATCAAACCATTTCTTGAACAAGAAGTTTGGCAGATTGCACAGAAAACTCCAAAAGCTCAAAAAGAGGTAAGCATCATGACTTGAACTTTCCAAAATATGCATTGCTTTGAAGTCCACTGATCATACACACCTCATACATGTTATATATGTTGTGTTTGAACCAATTCATCATATAATTCATGCCTGTATCAAAGTGTAGCATAGAAAATGCAATTATAGGCTTTTTTCAAAACCACTATCGGATTTTGAGGAGAGAGTATGATCTGTAAAAAATACCACCACCATTGGATTCCTTGTGAAATTCTAGGCCAGATGCATATAAATTTTGTCCCCAACCATGGAGAAATGAGAAAGTTATGGACCTTCTCGTTTCTTTGCAAAACTTGTCTTGCCTTGCCTTGGCCAGGCCTAGAAAACAAGGCAAGCCTTGTATATTTGTTGTTTCACTTCAAGCAATGGATGTATCACCACCCCAGTGGTAAGCCGCGCGCCCTGTAACCTTGAGGTCGTGGGTTCATACCCCACCCATGCCATTTTGTGTTTTCTCACATTTTTGCTATTTTTTTCCAATATTTTCATGTTTTATTAATTAATTGGAAAATTAATAACTCCTTCAATTTTAATTATTTTTGATTGGTTCTTTTTGTAAAAAATCACAAAAATGTTGAAATATTTTATTCCACAAAAAAATTAAGTTTATATTATTTATTTACTATAATTAGTATTTTTGTGAATAAATTCCTTTTTAATGTTTTTAAACATTTTAAAAGTGGATATTTACTTTGAAAATCAAAACCAAGTGAGTTTTAATTCACCTTGTGATTAATCCCTCATTTCTCAAACCTTAAACAAAAATCACAAATGGTTTATTCAAACTTATTTGGTATTTTATTTGATTTTCTTTAAATATTTACTTTTAAAGAATAACAAATTAGGGTTTCTTTGATTTTCACCCTCATCAAACAATTTCAAACACTTTTGGGCCTCTAATAGAGTGTAAGACCCAATCCTTTGTAAATACAAACACTTTTGGGCCTCTCTTATTGTATAAGTCCCATTGTATTTCAAAAAGTTTGACGCAATCATCGTCCGTTGAAAAACAAACCCTGGGCCTCTCCTAGAGCTATAAGACCCATTCAAAATTATTCTTGGGCCTCTATTAGAGTGTAAGACCCAACCCCCCTTTGAAAACCAAACCATTTTGGGCCTCGATGCATTGTATAAGACCCACCGCGTTTTCAAAAATCTCGGCGCGATCGCCATTTTCAAACAAATGACCCTGGGCCTCTCCTTGAGCTGTAAGCCCCACCACTTGTACAAAAATAAATCTCTTGGGCCTCTATTAGAGTGTAAGACCCAATCCCCTTTTAACCAAAACTTTTGGGCCTCAGACATTGTATAAGTCCCCCCGCGTTAAAAGAAAACCTCGGCGCGATCGCCAATAAAAATCATCTGAGCCTACCCTCGTGTTGTAAGCCCCATTCTTTTTCTTTAAACACTTGGGCCTCTTGAGAGAGTGTAAGACCCATCCCCTTGTACATAAAACCTTTCTTGGGCCTCAGTCACTTGTATAAGTCCCTCTGTACAAAACGACAGTGTGATCACTAATAAACCTTGGGCCTCTCCTTGAGCTTAAGCCCCAACATCTTTTCAAAATACTTTCTCTTTTAATTTTGAATATACTGTTGTTTTCAATCTTTCTTTGTTGAACAACTAACCAGACAGCATGGAAGCTCTACAACCGAGTAAGTGTTTATATGCTTTCTTTATCCGCTTTCATATACATATAAATGTATTGTGGGGCTGTTTCACTGTAAGTCTTCTTTCATAAACTCATATCAACTGTGTAATACTAGTATAGATATTTAGAGTTTCCTCGGCAACTACGTCTAGCACTAATCCCTGTTGATCACTCTTAAATAGACAAAACTAGATCCCCATAGGATTACCAGATACAGTTTTCCCTCCTCTTGGGGTTAAACAATATGGAGATGTGAAAGGCAGATTCTTTTTGAACCCTTTCTCAGACTGTCACCTTTAGAAGTTGTCAAAGAAACTCTACTCCCCAGAGATGATCTTTTCTCCGTGAATGGCATCTCTTGAGTTTCTTCCAAATTCTCGGACTTTCCTGGCTTGATATATTCTCTGTGAATAGCCTGTCTTGAATTTCTCGGGGTTTGGGGACCCACAGGCTTCCTAAAAGCATCCCTGCCTCCTCTTGGGCGTTGTACAAGGACCCTACGGCTTCTTAGAAGTATTCACAGCCTCCTCTTAGGCTTCGTATAAGGATTCTCCCTTTGGGAAGAGAGCCTCCTCTAGGGCTTCGTACAAATTATCCCTCGGCTTCTTAAAAGTTTCCAGCCTCCTCTTGGGCTTCGTACAAATTATCCCGACGACCTCCTAGAGGTATAGAAACAGAAATTAGTCATCTTAATAGAACAGTCTTTCCAAGAGTCTAGATCTTTCTACCGTGAGCGTACTACTGTTTCTTTAAGCATAGTACAAAAGATAAAACTCTAGACTTGGACAGTCTAATCTCCTTGCGTCTTGAAGGCCTTCTCAAGTAGGGAAAAACACCAGTAGACTCGGACAGTCTCCAATACCCTCTGGATTCCCCATTTCCTTAAAGAACAGGAAATAACCCTGATCCTCTGATCAATCCCAAAGCATAGCCTTACCTTTAATCAGTCTCTTTATAAGAACTGATTTTAACCAACCTACTGGACCTGTCACTCAACTGAAATAACAATCCTTTTAGCCTCTATCTCGGGCTTCGTATGAGATACATATCACTCTCTTGTTGAGTATAAAAGACTCTCTTGTTGAGTCAACCTTTAGCCTCCGTCTTGGGCTTTGTACAAGACACATATAAAAACACTCCCTTGTTGAGTCAACCCTTTTAGCCTTCATCTCGGGCTTCGTACGAGATACAAAAGACTCTCTTGTTGAGTCAACTCCTTTTAGCCTCTCTCTCGGGCTTCGTACGAGACACAAAAGCATCCTCTTGTTGGGTCAATAGCCTCCTCTTAGGCTTTGTATAAGAAAAACCCTGGTTGAGTCAATCAACCTTTTAGCATCAAAACTGTGCCTCGTTCACAGGATACAAACATCAACAACTCCTTTCATCTAATTTCTGTAAGCGGCAAGCCTCTGGATTATTTACATCCACGCCACTGTCCCTCTTTTAGCATGAGAAATTCCTAAGGAAAGATAGCATTGCTCTACACTGAGTTAAAGTCTTCTCCTTCGGGTTAAAACCCCCTATAAAGGAAATTATGGCATTGCTAGGATTCACATATCCCGGTTAAAGTAATCCTCCATTATAGTCAGTCACCCAACAGTTGTGACAAACAGACCCCCTTTAGAGATGACAAATTCTCCCTAAAGACAACACCTTTTTAGCTTCACATCTTGGGCTTCGAACAAGATACAAATAGACCCTTCAGCTTCACATCTTGGGCTTTGAACAAGATATAAACCACCTTTTCAGCTTCACGTCTTGGGCTTTGAACAAGACACCAAAACACCATTTCCTCCCATAGAATAGGAGGAACTACGATCGCTCTGATTTCCCTGTTTCGGTAAACGGGAATACGTAGGCATAAGATTGAAAGAAAAATCTTACCGAGCACACTAATCCAAAGCCCCAAATCCCTTACCTTCACATATCAATCGAAAAGCATCAGTCCTAGTATCCTAACAAAATTCCCCAAGAACATTCCCGGTGTTTCGTTCTAAAAAAAGTAAGAAGAAAGAGGCCCCATTACCATATAGCATCCGTAACCTAACAAACCGCTGTTTAAACTCAGTATGCAAGCAGGGTTAATTGGAGACATCTATTTCCCTTCCTTAGTCAGCTCAATAGGATAAAAAATGAATCGACCTGTAGTAACCCCAGAGTGACAGTGCTTAAGAACCACATCCAAAATCGCTCGCTACAGAAAAGTGGCGCCTACCGTGGGGCCCTTTCTTTCTTTCTTTCTTTTTTTTGGGATTTCACTGGGATAGGACTTTTTTTTACTTCACTAGGATCTTAGGTCAAAACCTTTAAAGTTGGGAAGGTACCACAGAATGGCGACTCCGCTGGGGAGCCATTTTTGTCAGGAACATAGGATTCATAACTCTTTAAAGTCTAGGACTTTAGGATAAATATATATACTGCTTTTCCTAATTGATATCTGTGTTTATTTTTCTGCTAACGAGAATGCGTGTGATGCCGCATGTGGAAAGATTGAGTATACACCTAGGAAAAACCTCTTTTAGTAGTGCGGAAACTATTGGAAATGGTTGTCACGCGATGCTACCCTCTTCTGATGGTTCTTCGAAAAACATCACCTAGCACGGTTCCCGGCCCGCTGGTGTTTTCTCGACAAGAACTGATGATTTTGAGAGACAGGTACAAAAATCACTAGTATAAACCTTTGGGGAGGAGGGGGGGTAGAGCCTTGACTTCATGACACCGACCCTTTGACCCCATGTTTTTTCTATGTTTTTGTGTGCTGCATTCATGCATTCATCTAAAAAACATTACATCAAAGAAAAACTTCTCTTCTAGTCTCTATTTTTCAAACTAAACTAAAACAATGATTGCAAATGTCAGAGAAAAAGATTGCGCCCATGGACTTCAGGGTTCCAAAACTAGAGGATTTGAGAGGATTAGCGAGGATGATCACTAACCCTGAAGCTTTCAGAGCCAAGTACGGAGGTCTGCTACCTCTGTTAAGAGTCCATGTGATTGAAGGAATCATGGAGGCACTCATTCAGTTTTACGATCCGGTCTATCACTATTTCACATTCCCGGATTACCAGCTCGCACCAACGCTGGAGGAGTATTCTCACCTAACCAATTTACACATTACTGATCGAGCTCCTTTTTCTGGACTGGAAGAAATTCCAAAAGATCAAACCATTGCAAGAGCAATCTATTTGGATGAGTCAGAAATCAAGACTCACATGACCAACAAGGGTGGACTCCCAGGTTTTCCAGCCCAGTTCCTGACAAAGAAGGCCCTGTACTTTGCTAGTATAGGGAACATGACTGCTTTTGAAAGCATCTTTGTCTTACTCACCTACGGGTTATTTCTGTTTCCCAACATTAATAGCTTTGTCGATATCAACGCCATTAAGGTTTTTCTCATTGGAAACCCTGTGCCAACTTTGCTCGCGGATGCGTATTATTCTGTACACTTAAGCAATTTGTACAGCGGAGGGATGATCACATGCTGTGTACCCCTGCTATAAAAATGGTTTATCTCCCATTTACCCAAGTCTGCTGCGTTTTGGGATTATAAGAGTGCCTTGCGTTGGTCACAGAAAATCATGTCTCTTACCAACTCTGATATAGATTGGTGCAATAGGATTTATGACGGGGTCAGGATCATTGACCGTTGTGGAAACTTCCCCAACGTACCCCTCATAGGAACTAAGGGACGAATCAACTACCATCCAATATTGGTTCATCGTCAATTTGGATACCCGATGAGGCATGTCCCGCGTAATGCTCATCTGGAGGGTCTTTTCTTCAAAGAAGGAGAAAATGACAGGGCACTAAAGATGGAAATAGTGCACGCTTGGAAACATGTTCATAAGAAAGGACGAGAGTCTCTAGAAAAACCGGAATGTGTCTCGGTGGAGCCTTATCTCCACTGGATATAAACTAGAGCTCTCAAGCTAAAGATGCCTTATCCTCGTCACGGAGTTTTTCCGCCGAGGGAATCTGTCATGTACTTCATGACTGAAACGGAAAAACTTCAGGTTACTCTCAACAAAGTTCAACAGGAGAGGAGGTCTTGGAAGAACAAATATCGCACCCTTAATGTAGAGTGTACCAAAATACAACAACTGTTGAAAGATAAGGATGTTCTGATCGAGATTTTAGAGCAACATGTTGTGGATAATCAGGATGACCAAAGGAATTTGCTCGTTCCTTTCACTTGGTAAAGGAATGACAACCCGACAACGGCCCAAGAGCCCCGGTCCAAGAAAAGGAAAGTACCAGAATTAGCACCCTATTTCTCCCCAGAGAGGACTCGGGACCCCTTAGCTTAGGTTTTTGTTTCCGTACCTTATAATCTACTGTATTTCTATTTTCGCAATCCTTTGAATTCAATAAAACGGGGTTTCCCCACTGTTTGATATTTGCAATCTAATTGTCGAAGTTTATTTTGATTAAACAAAAAAAACAATTAATATAATCATTGCATTCATCATTCTCACGTCACGTATTCTTCTTACCTACGAATCTCACGTTTGTGTCTCAGTTCTAGAGTCAAACTGTCTCATTCGTATAATACTCGGGCCAATCGTCAGAAAAAAAATGGATGATCTCGAGGAAGAGAACAGAGAGTTGAGAGAAGAGATCGACGCTCTGAGAGAGGATATGAGAAAGCTTCATAACGACATGCAAGCAATGGCAGAAGCTCAGCTACAAAGGACTGTGATCTCGGAGATCACCTCAACACCCATAGTGGAAAAGTCCGATCCTAGGTACAAAATGCCGAAAGATCGTCCCTGGGGCATGCCACTTAACTATATCTCGGAAGGATATATCTCGTTGATCAATGAGGATCAGGGGACCGCAGCAGGAACCGCTGGGCCTGAAGGTTACAAACTTCGGGAAAGCGAAGATGCCAGGGGCATGACAGCAACTCCTAAAGGTTACAAACTTCGGGAGGCACCGAGAGTCTCGGCCATAATGACTATACCACCGCCCGTGGTACACACTATCCCGGAAGGACAGATTCCACAGATACCTTCTGGTGGAAACGACAACGTGTTCGAAAGAATGAATGAGTTCTAGGAACAGTTCCTGGGAATGCAGAAAGAACTGCAGGCCCTTCGCGGTCAGGATTTATTTGGAAAGGACGCCGCGGACCTCTGCTTGGTCCCCAATGTGAAAGTCCAGCACAAATTCCAGGTGCCCGACTTTGAAAAGTACAAGGGTAACTCTTGCCCTCAGAGTCACTTGGTGATGTACGCTCGGCGAATATCAGCTCAGACAGAGAATCAGGATTTACTGATTCACTACTTTCAGGATAGTTTAACCGGTGTCGCACTAAAATGGTACATGGGTTTAAACCGTGCTACGATTAGCACTTTCAGAGATCTTGGCACTACCTTCGTCCAACAATATAAATATAATTTAGACATTGCACCCGACAGAGATCAACTCAGATCAATGTCACAAAAGGACAAGGAAACCTTTAAGGAATACGCTCAGAGATGGCGTGAAATTTCTGCTCAAATTTGTCCACCTCTTGAGGAAAAAGAGATGACAAAGATCTTCTTAAAGACCTTAAGCTCATTTTATTACGACAGAATGGTTGCCAGTTCGCCCAGTGACTTCACCGAGATGGTCGGTATGGGAGTTCGTCTTGAGGAAGCCGTCCGAGAAGGACATCTAGTCAAAGACACTGGATCATCAAGTAGTACAAAGCGATACGGTAGTGCTCTCCCTAAGAAAAAAGAGCAGGATATTGGGAATATCTCTCTCGAAAAGCAAAGGCGACCTTATCAACCAGTAGCGGCTGTGACTCCTGCTATCAATCCTGCGCCTATTTCTACGTATCAACCTCAGGTTGCGCAGAGCCAACCTATTTAGCAAAGGACTCAACAGCCTCTTCAGCAGGCTCGTCCTCCATACAATAATAACCGTACAATGCGGCCACCAGGATTTGATCCTATACCCGTATTGTACGCAGAACTATTTCCGTTACTACTGGATACGGGGCATGTCCTGACTAAGTCCCCTCTTACAGTACCAGAAAATCTGCCTTTTTGGTTTAAGGTGGATCAGACTTGCCCTTACCATCAAGGAGGACCAGGGCATAACATAGATAACTGTCTCAATTTCAAACTCGACGTGCAAAAGCTTGTTAGGAGCAGTGTCTTATCTTTCAAGGATACAAATCCTAATGTTCTCACAAACCCGCTACCTCAACACGAGAAAGCTACAGTCAATTTGATAGAGGGTGAGACTAACAACGTCTATCAAATTCATGATGTACTATTGTTAAGGACCAATCTAGTCAAGGTGCATTGTAGACAGAGTAGATATGGCCATGTGCCACCTCATAACTATCACCAGTGTGATATCTGCTCTAAAAGCAATCGAGGATTTTCTATGGTGCAATCAGCTCTACAGGAACAGATGGATCTCGGATGGATCCAAGAGCACCGAGTTCGTGGAGTTAACATGACTAACACAAATTCTAACATCATTCAGAACCATGACATCCATTCAATGAATGTCAACTTGGTGGCGATGCATTCCAGGAAAAGCCAGTATCATAATCTGTCCCGGCACGATTACAGTTCCTGTCTGACTTGCTCGGTAAACAAACAGGGATGCTTTTTTGTACAAGAGGCCCTCCAGCGTCAGATGGATCTTGGATGGATCCAGGACTATCATGATAGGAATCCCTATCAGATCAACATGATTCAAATCTTCGATATTCTCTTGATGAATACCAGCCTAGTGGAGTTACATGCTAAACAGGTCCGGCTCGGGTTCCTGGTATCACATGATTATCAGAGCTGTAGGGCGGGTTGTGAAAACAATCAACGTTGTTCCCTTGTCCAGGAAACCCTTCAGCACTTGTTGAACCACTGGTGGCTTCCAATCTATATGGATGAAGACACCCAGCAAATTAGTATTACCAACGGAAACCCTACTCGGCATCAAAGTCGGGACATTCGATCTGTGGAAACTGACCTAGTGAGGTTACATTGTATTCAAAGCGGGCGTGGCCAGGTGCCACCACACAACTACGAACGTTGTAGAGTCTGTTCGGAAAGTAACCAAGGATGTTACCTTGTGCGAGCAGCTCTTCAGGGTCAGGTGGATCGTAGAGAGATTTGCCCATATCCGGGTTCCGGACCAATCAACTAGGTGCCAGACTACCTAGCTGATCAACTTGAGGATGTTGTCGTAATCTTTGATCATCGGAGGGCTAGGGATGTTTGCACCATCATCCCTCTACTTGACGAATCGAGAGTTCCCAACTAGGAACGGATCGAAATTGCTTACGATGGTCGGAAAAATTAGAAGGCTCCCATAGTCATCTATCTACCGGGACCATTACCGTATGAATCAACTAAGGTTATCCCTTACAAATACGGTGCAACAACAGTCGAGAATGGAAAGGAAATTCCATTACCCTCCGTCGTGAATATTGAAGCATCAGTCGAGTAATACGGAGTGGTCAAATCTTCAACCGAGGAGTTGGAGAACTTAACAAAGAAAAGGAACCTCAGACAGAAGTTCCCAATCCACCAGTTGGTCAATCCAGTAATCCTGACCTTTCGAAAAATGATGATGAGATGTTAAAGCTCATCCAAAGGAGTGAATACAACATTGTTGATCAACTGTTACAAACTCCTTCAAAGATCTCTGTACTGTCACTTTTACTCGGTTCAGAAGCGCACAGGTAGGCTCTACAGAAAGTCTTGGAGCAAGCCTTTTTGGAACAGGATGTAACAATTAGACAGTTCGATAACATTGTCTCTAACATCACTTCCTGCAATAACTTGGGATTTAGTGATGAGGAATTACCCGAAGAGGGTCGCCGTCATAACGTGGCACTCAATATCACGGTCAGCTGCCAGGGCGATGCTTTAGCCAGCGTACTAGTAGACACAAGGTCAGCCCTGAATGTTATACTGAAGTTCACTTTGATGCAATTATCCTTCAAAGGACCCCCGATGAGAACCAGTGAGGTCGTCGTCAAAGCATTTGACGGGTCCAGAAAAACGATTATCGGCGAAGTCGACCTTCCCAAAACTATTGGTCCTCACACTTTCCAAGTCTCTTTCCAAGTCATGGACATCCGGGCAATGTACATTTGTTTATTAGGAAGACCTTGGATACATCAGGCTGGGGCGGTCACCTCGACCCTCCACTAAAAGTTAAAGTTCGTCTAGAATAACCAGCTCGTCACGGTCTGTGGAGAACAAGCCTTGCTCGTGAGTAACTTATCATCATCTACTGGTGTAGAACCCTAGGAGGTTATTGGAACTCAGTTCCAAGCACTGTCGATGAGCAAGGACAATCAATCTGAAGAGGGAACTTCCATTTCCTCATACAAAGATGCTATCAAAGCGGTCGAGACTACCAATACAATAGGATGGGGACAGCTAGTCATTCCTACTGACAATAAAACAAAGAAGGGTCTTGGTTTTTCTGCAACCTGTACCCAGACGGCTACCGCCAGTAATGAAAGTCTTCATCCCATTCAAGACTTCTTCCACAGTGGAGGTTTCCTTCACCCAGTGCCTCAAGAAGTGCATACCATCAATAAAGATGATTCCTCCGATATGGAGGAAGAATGGGAGTCATATCTTAACAAGGACGATTATATGTCTTAGGACGAAACGCAGACTCCCTTTTGCTTTCCTACACAGAGTCTGAGATTTATACCCAGGTCAGATGTCAAAATGATATATGGAGATTGTGATCCGGAAGGATGCCGTGCTCCACCAAACTCATTAGAGGAGGACACTCTGATGAAGGACAACTTTGACACCAGCTATTATGGCCCGATGGATGGCCTGCCAATGTGGCAGCCGTATCCAGGAGACTTGGGGCAAGGAAATCAGTCGAACAATGAAAATCAGCTGAGCATCATTGAAAAGAATACATGCGTCCCCACCATGTCATGGGATCAACAATCAGGTCATTCAGAAAATGTCCAGCACGATGATGAATTCACAATGTTTGCACATTAACTATGCTTTTCCCGAGGTCAACATCATCGAGAGGATGACTCCTCTAATTCCAAAGAAGTGTGGGACACCTTGGGACAACCAAGTGGGAAATACAACTATATGGTCAAATACACTGCTCCTGAAAGCTCTCGTATCAGGCTCGAAGACATCCAGCCAACAGGATGGGGAGAGACAGCGGAGAGCACAAATACTGTGCAAAATACAACAGAGGAATTCTCCTACAATAACTCTGCCTGGGAGACAGATTCCAATGATCCTGTTCCACCTGAAATCAGCATTATTTCTGAAGACAAATCAAGGAAGGTGCCAGACTTTGTGCTTCACTGAGGAGTTCGCCGCCAATGGGTTGCTGTCGATGTTCCGAAGATTGTTCATAAGTCAAAGTAATTGTCGTCTTTAAACTTTCACCCTGCCCAGGTGAAACGGATGTTTTGATAGGGCTCACTTTTTGTAAATTTCCCTCTTCGCTTCGCCTAAAGCGACAGAGTTTTGTTTTATAGGGCTGTAGTTTCAAGAATCGACTTGTTCATTAATAAAATAACATCGTTCTATAATTTCCGCATTAATTGCTGTTTTCTCTTTTTGCTTTTCTCAGAAAATGGTAATCCTAAAAAACAACTCAATAATAAAGACAAACAGTTTTCCAAAGAAATACACTGCACACACTCTTGCATTTTCTCTATCTCTTCTAAACATAAATCATCACGTCATGCATATTGCTTGTTTTAAACCCCATTGAAACATACAATCCGATGTCTTCTCCCAACTTTGAGTTCCCGGTATTTAGAGCTGAAGAAGAAAATGACGACATAATTCCAGAAGAGATCTCCCGATTACGCAGACAGGAGGAAAGGTCCATTGAACCTCATAAAGAGCCGTTGGAAACGGTAAACTTAGGTTCGGAAAAAGAGAGAAAAGAAATCAGGATTGGGGCACTGCTCAGTCCAACTGCCAGAGAGGGTTTGGTAAAGCTTCTCAAAGAATTCCCCGATGTATTCGCTTGGTCCTATCAGGATATGCATACCAGCATCGTGGAACATCATTTACCGTTGAGATCGGAATGTCCGCCAGTAAAACAGAGGTTGAGATGGACTCACCCGGACATGGCCATCAAAATCAAAGAGGAGGTACAGAAACAGATTGACGCGGGTTTCCTCGCCACATCAGAATATCCTCAATGGTTAGCCAACATCGTACCCGTTCCCAAAAAGGAAGGAAAAGTCAGAATGTGTGTGGATTGCAGAGATCTAAACAAGGCTAGTCCAAAGGACGACTTTCCTTTACCACACATCGACATGCTGGTAGAAAGTACAGCAAAATTCAAAGTTTTCTTCTTCATGGATGGATTCTCGGGCTACAATCAAACCAAAATGGCGCCGAAAGACATGGAGAAAACTTCATTCATTACCCCATGGGGTACCTTTTGTTACAAGGTGATGTCATTCGGTTTGAAGAACGCCGGGGCAACCTATCAAAGGGCCATGACTACTCTGTTTCATGACATGATACACAAAGAAATCGAGGTATATGTCGATGATATGATTGCAAAATCTAAGACAGAAGAGGAGCATGTGACCCATCTGTCAAAGTTATTCGAGCGGTTGAGAAAGTACAAACTCCGCTTGAATCCCAACAAGTGCACCTTCGGTGTCTGTTCGGGAAAACTTTTAGGGTTCATCGTCAGCCATAAAGGAATTGAGGTTGATCCTGACAAGGTCAAGGCCATTCGAGAAATGCCTTCTCCAAAAATTGAAAAACAAGTCAGAGGATTCCTGGGATGTTTGAACTACATCTCCAGATTCATATTCCTCATGACCGCGGCATGTGCGCCAATTTTCAAATTACTCAAAAAGAACCAGGACTCCATTTGGATAGAAGATTGCCAAACCGCCTTCGACAGTATTAAGGAATACCTGTTGAACCCTCCGATTCTATCACCTCCAGTGGAAGAAAGACCACTAATCATATATTTAATAGTCTTGGAAGACTCAATGGGATGTGTACTTGGCCAACAAGACGAAACCAAACAGAAAGAGTCTGCCATCTACTATTTGAACAAGAAATTCACCGACTGCTGGACTCGGTACACTATGCTCGAGAAAACTTGCTGCACTTTGGCTTGGGCAGCCAAACGTCTGTGCCAGTACATGATTCGTCACACTACTTGGTTGGTCTCCAAGATGGATCCAATCAAGTATGTCTTTGAAAAGCCTGCTCTCACGGGAAGGATTGCCCGTTGGCAGATGTTGCTATCAGAATATGACATAGAGTACCATGCTCAAAAAGCCGTTAAGGGGAGTATTTTAGCCGATCACTTGGCTCATCAACCGATTGATGATCGGGAATCAATCGGGTTTGACTTCCCAGACGAAGATGTCATGTATCTAAAAATGAAAGACTGCGATGAACCGCTACCCAGTGAAGGGCCAGAACCAGGTTCCCAATGGGGACTTATCTTTGACGGAGCTGTCAATCATTACGAAAACGGAATTGGGGCAATCATTGTTACCCCTCAGGGTACCCACATTCCTTTCACTGCCCGACTTACGTTCAAGTGTACGAACAACGAGGCCGAATACGAAGCTTGTATTATGGGTCTCGAGGAAGCGATTGATTTGAGGATCAAAAACTTTGACGTGTATGGTGACTCAACCCTGGTTATCAATTAGATTAAAGGAGATTGGAACACATACCAATCAGGATTGATTCCTTACAAAGACTACGCGAGAAGGTTGCTACCCTTCTTTAATAGAATTGAGTTTCATCACATCCCTCGTGAGGAGAATTACATGGCTGATGCATTAGCCACTCTCTCTTCCATGATTAGTGTAGGTCAATGGAATGACATACCTAAGATCAACATGATGCGCCTAGAACGGCCTGCTTACATCTTCACGATTGAAGCAGTCATAAACGACAAACCTTGGTATCACGATATCAAATGCTTCCTTCAGAAACAAGAGTACCCACCTGGGACACTAAGGAAGGACAGAAAAACCCTCAGAAGACTGGATGGCAGTTTCTTCCTGAGCGGTGACACACTTTATAAAAGAAATTTTGACATGGTCTTGCTCTGATGCGTAGACAGACCAGAAGCAGACATGCTGATGAAAGAAATTCACAAAGGATCCTTTGACACTCATGCCAATGGATATACAATGGCGAGAAAAATTCTAAGAGCAAGGTACTACTAGTTGACCATGGAATCCGACTGCTACAAGTACACGAGGAAGTGTCACAAGTGTCAAAAATACTCCGACAAAATCCATGTACCGCCAACGCATCTCAAAGTTCTCTCTTCCCCGTGGCCTTTTTCCATATGGGGAATCGACATGATTAGCTTGATTGAACCCAAGGCTTCGAACGGACATCGGTTCATCCTGGTAGCCATTGATTACTTCACCAAGTGGGTTGAAGCAGTGTCATACGCCAATGTAACCCGATAAGTGGTGGTCCGATTTATCAAAAACAATATCATCTGCCGTTATGGTGTTCCGAGCCAGATCATTACTGAAATGGATATAACTTGAACAATAAGATGATGAAAGAGTTGTGCGCAGAGTTCAAGATCGAACACCATAACTCATCTCCCTACCGACCAAAGATGAACGGAGTGGTAGAAGCGGATAACAAGAACATCAAGAAGATCGTTCAAAAGATGGTTGTAACCTACAAAGATTGGCACGAGATGCTACCCTTTGCTCTTCATGGTTATCGCACATCTGTCCGCACTTCAACAGGGGCAACCCCTTTCTCTCTACTGTATAGTATGGAAGCAGAGCTCCCCATCAAAGTAGAGATCCCATCAATCCGGGTATTGATGGAAGCTAAGCTTACAGAAGCTGAATGGTGTCAAAGTCGACACGACATACTGAATCTGATCGAAGAAAAGAGAATAACGACATTATGCCACAGTCAGTTGTATCAACAAAGAATGAAGAGGACGTTTGACAAAAAGGTCCGACCTCGCGTCTTCAGGAAAGGAGACCTTGTGCTCAAAAAGATACAATCTTTTCTCACTGATTCTCGGGGCAAGTGGACTCCGAATTATGACGACCCTTATGTGGTCAAGAAAGCTTTCACAGGCGGTGCCGTGAAACTTGCAGCCATGGACAGAGAGGAATTTTCCTGCCCCATAAATGTTGATGTAGTCAAGAAATACTTCGCCTAAACTAAAAAAAAACGTCTCGGTGGATTGAAAACCCGAAAGGGCGGTCCAGTAAAAAATTAGAGACAAAGTCAAAAAATCATCCCGGTGGATTGGAAATCTCAAAGTACAATCCAGGAAAAAGTTAGGGATAATGGCAAGTAACTATGTCTGATCAGTTCAACTCCTCACCAGTCATGCCATCCATCAGAAACTCCAGTCACGATCATCTTCGACAGAAGCTCAGGACTCCCCGAATTCAAAGTTGGTAGAAGGATAGTGGTCGTTATGTTTCAACATAGCCCTTTTCTCTGTAAATTACCATTTGCTAAACTTTGTAAATACTCTATGGAATCACGCGTTTGGTTGATCTCCATCTAATCAATAAAAGTTGAGCCCTTGTGCTTTTATTTGTAATTCATATTTGTTTTAGCTTTACAGAATGATGTTTTTAACATGATCAACGATTCTTGAAACGAAACAAAAATGAATTTACCTGTTAAAATTGTTCTGCTTTTAAAAATAAAGATGGCAATTTCTTTTGACGGTTGAACATCGAAAGAACATCGATCACTTCTCCAAAGGTGTTCGGGCCTCAAAGTGCAGAATCAAAGTACTCCTTCTAAACCAGTATGCCTGAATGAAGGATCATATATGTCAGATGGGAATGCTCCATCTGACCTCTTCTGCCGAGTTCTCATCTCCTAAGCCCGACCAACAGTTGTTCCCTGCAGGGACTACTTCTTCTAGGCAAAATTGCTACTTTCGGACCAGCGGTACTTCTTCGCCCCGCGATGGTCGAGTATCCAGTCACATGTTCATCCGTTAGTTTGTATGTCGCGTCGGTTTTGTCAGCATAAACATACATACATCATGCATTATTGATTTACATTTGTATTCATGTTGCATCACTATCACTCTAGTCGGTCTTATCCTCTAGTGATAAAAGTCCTCTCAATCGAGTTGTCAGTTCTTTCCTCGTCAGGAAAGGTTGCGTCTGAACAATCTCTCTCCTCCAGTTTATTTCTGGACCAGAATTGGCCCTTGACCACTTTGATAACTTGAACCTTTGAAAGACCAGAGAACCTTCAACCGATGTCACTCTTTGCCATTGAAGATGATATTTTTGCTTTCCCGGATTAAGGAAAATCCCTAGAGGAAGCCTCTTAAGCAGAGATTCGGTAATACAGCAGTTTTTCTCCGAAAAAAACCGCTGATGAAAAGGTCATCAGCACCTCAAAATTGGATCACATAATATGGCATTTCTCCGGGAAGATCCCGAGAAAAGTATGATGTAATATTCCCAAACGTGAAAGCAGACTCTCAAGAGACTCGTTTTCCCCAGTAGAGTCGGCAAATGGCGTCTCCAAACAGAGAAGTTTGTACACCTCTACAACTCAGGCGAATGGGTTCCCCAGCGAGTCTGACATCAAAATTTTTCTATAGAATGACATCTCCCCAGGAAAATTCGGCGAGAAGTTTGAGGAAAACCGCTACGAATAGCGTCCCTTGTCAAGAAAGTTTATTGACAAAAGAAACTTAGACCAGTTCCTTGGTAGGAAACCAGGATCAAGGGGAAGTTTACTTCAGAAACTTAGACCAGTTCCTTGGTAGGAAACCAGGATCGAGGGGAAGTTTATTTCATAAACTTATACCAGTTCCTTGGTAGGAAACTAGGATCGAGGGAAAGTTTACTTCAGAAACTTAGACCAGTTCCTAGGTAGGAAACCAGGATCGAGGGGAAGTTTACATCAGAAACTAAGACCAGTTCCTTGGTAGGAAACCAGGATCGAGGGGAAGTTTTTACCTTTTCTAAGCATCATTGCTTAACAAAATAGGATGAATGTGTAAGCTACCATTCATAATCACCATCAAAATTTTGGGTATTCCGATATTTAATCCTCTTGCACCGTAAATGCCCGAATACCTTCGCCATTCACACTTTCGGGTCCAAGAAGATTAAATAGAGGCATCTGTCATACCCCAAATTTTGACCACTAAGATTTCCCATCATTGTGCAAATCATCATAACAATATGGATGAACCATCTTACCTCATCAGTCTCCCCAAAGATGGGTGAACACTTACTACAATCAAGAAATGACATGATCTTCAACTAGTCTATCCTCCCAAACATCTAAAATGGATCAAGAGGACTCTCACTTTAAGGATTAAGCACAAGGCTGCTCCCTTCTAAGTGGATCAAGCCTCAAGATCGCCAGTGTCACCAAATTAGGGTTTGGTCGACCAGGGCCTCCAGATGGAAATTTTCCTCTGGGCATGAGCCAATTCTTCAAAGCATATCCTAAAATACTCCATGGAACCTCATGGGCCTAAGCATCAAGTCAATTTGACCTCGGGGGATGCATACATCAAAAATCAGGAATTAGAGTTTCTTGACCTAATTCACCCCTAAGTTGACTTTTGGGACAAATCATGAGCCAAGACCTCAAGACATGATTTGAGGGTCTCCAACATACCACATTGATCCATTTGTAACAATGGATTGATCCAGGAAGCTTGAGCAGCAAGTCTCAATTTCATCAGTACCACAATTAGGCTTTCGCGAGAAAAGTCAACTGTAGCTTTGACTTTTGACCAGGACATGATTCAATACACCCTATAACACCTATGAAATTAATCCATCAAGTTTGATTTAGGTCAAGGACTTAATTTCATAGAGGATCGCACAGTTTGGAATTCATCTGACAAAAAGTCAACTGTGCACAAAAGTCAACTTTGACTTTTAGAGATTTTTCACAAAAATGGTTTTTTAACCCTAAAATGATGTTAATGTATGATTTGAATCATCATTCATCAAGAAAAATCAAGAAAAGTGGGATAGCTTGTAAAAGGAGTAACCATAAAAACTAAGAAAATTTTCTAAGTTATGAACAAAGTGGCAAGGGTACCAACTTTGGAGGATCATAACTCCTAAACCACAAGGCCATTTTTCCCCATCCAAAGCTAGATTTGTAGCTCTCATTACCCTCTACAAAAGCTTAGAACTGACCTCCTTCCAAATTTATCATGGATTTTGAGTTATGGAATGATCAAAATCACAAAAAGTGAAAATGTCATTTTTTTCCAACACTTTGTGAAATTTTCACTAAGTCAGAATCTGCCTTCACTTTTCTCCAAATGTAGGGGGATTTTTCACTTGGATCCAAAAGGTATCAAAACCAAATATGATCAAACAGTTGTTGTATCATATGAGGGCTTTCCAAAATGGCCAAGAACATCACCAAATTCCACTTGGGCCATAAGATATGATAATGGCAATATGCCTTGCTGAAAACTGCCAAGGCTAGGCAGAATTTTGCATTTTTGCTCGATTTGGCAAAATCAGATAATTCCAAGCCTTGTCATCACTTTGGACACATCTGAGGATCAAATTTAAAGGGGACAAACACTGTGCCAAGCCTCCAAAGTCCTTGGAACAAGAAGTAGCATGCCAAACCTAGAATTGCCTAAAAGAGGGACAAGACTCCAATTTTGGATTGGAACATTCAATACATACACCAAGGTGGCATGGACTGACACATTTGCAACTGAATTCAGTAAAGACTTATCCAAGACCAAGGGAACCACAAACTTGTGCCCTAACCTCTAGTCAATGGCTAGAGGAGACTTGGATTCCAAAGTGCAACCATTGGCCAAACCTCTGCTGCAGTTTCCATTCACTATTGATCCTAAAACAAACTTGCTCTACTATAAATAAAGCTCATTTGTGCTTAGTTTGAGTACACCAAAGCCATCAAACAGATGCTTTCCTCAAAATCCCTCTCTTTAGGCCAAAATGCCTTCTTTAGCAAGGTAACTCTAAGTTTTTGAGTTAGAGAGCATTTCCATCACAACTCATGATCCTAACACCTCATAAACATCATATGTAGGTTATCCAAACTATCAAAAGTGACCTGTAACACCAAAATCACAAAGTCACCTCTCAAAACCTCAAAATAGGCCTTTTGTGCATTTTTCAAGCCATGTCTTGATTCAGTCACTTTCCAAACCAGATAAAACCTCAAACACACTCCAAATAACATCCTTGAACTATCTCAAATGGTTCCCCCCATCTGGAACACCATTTGAGAGAGTCGCTATTTTGGTCATTTTAACCCCTTTTGCAAGAAAGGGCCAGTTTGTGTTTTTGCAGGTTCCAGCTGATTCCAACCATCCTCAAAGCTTCTAAGGGATCATTTGAGAGTGTCCAAAGCATCAAACCATTACTGGAACAAGAAGTTTGGCAGATTACGCAGAAAACTCCAAAAGCTCAAAAAGAGGTAAGCATCATGAGTTGAACTTTCCAAAATATGCATTGCTTTGAAGTCCACTGATCATACACACCTTATACATGTTATATATGTTGTGTTTGAACCAATTCATCATGTAATTCATGTCTGTATCAATGTGTAGCATAGAAAATGCAATTATAGGCCTTTTTCAAAACCACTATCGGATTTTGAGGAGGGAGTATGATCTGAAAAAAATACCACCACCATTGGATTCCTTGTGAAATTCTAGGCCAGATGCATATAAATTTTGTCCCCAACCATGGAGAAATGAGAAAGTTATGGACCTTCCCGTTTCTTGGCAAAACTTGTCTTGCCTTGGCCAGGCCTAGAAAACAAGGCAAGCCTTGTATATTTGTGGTTTCACTTCAAGCAATGGATGTATCACCAACCTAGTGGTAAGTAGCGGCCCTATAACCTTGAGGTCGTGGGGTCAAACCCCACCCATGCCATTTTGTGTTTTCTCACATTTTTGCTATTTTTTCCAATATTTTCATGTTTTATTAATTAGTTGGAAAATTAATAACTCCTTCAATTTTAATTATTTTTTATTGGTTCTTTTTGCAAAAAATCACAAAAATGTTGAAATATTTTATTCCACAAAAAGATTAAGTTTATATTATTTATTTAATATAATTAGTATTTTTGTGAATAAATTCCTTTTTAATGTTTTTAAACATTTTAAAAGTGAATATTTACTTTGAAAATCAAAATCAAGTGAGTTTTAATTCACCTTGTGATTAATCCCTCATTTCTCAAACCTTAAACAAAAATCACAAATGGTTTATTCAAACTTATTTGGTATTTTATTTGATTTTCTTTAAATATTTTCTTTTAAAGAATAACAAATTAGGGTTTCTTTGATTTTCACCCTCATCAAACAATTTCAAACACTTTTGCGCCTCTAATAGAGTGTAAGACCCAATCCTTTGTAAATACAAACACTTTTGGGCCTCACTTATTGTATAAGTCCCGTTGTATTTCAAAAAGTTCGACGCAATCATCGTCCGTTGAAAAACAAACCCTGGGCCTCTCCTCGAGCTATAAGACCCATTCAAAATTATTCTTGGGCCTCTATTAGAGTGTAAGACCCAACCCCCCTTTGAAAACCAAACCATTTTGGGCCTCAATGCATTGTATAAGACCCACCGCATTTTCAAAAATCTCGGCGCGATCGCCATTTTCAAACAAATGACCCTGGGCCTCTCCTTGAGCTGTAAGCCCCACCACTTGTACAAAAATAAATCTCTTGGGCCTCTATTAGAGTGTAAGACCCAATCCCCTTTTAACCAAAACTTTTTGGGCCTCAGACATTATATAAGTCCCCCCGCGTTAAAAGAAAACCTCGGCGCGATCGCCAATAAAAATCATCTGAGCCTACCCTCGTGTTGTAAGCCCCATTCTTTTTCTTTAAACACTTGGGCCTCTTGAGAGAGTGTAAGACCCATCCCCTTGTACAAAAAACCTTTCTTGGGCCTCAGTCACTTGTATAAGTCCCTCTGTACAAAACGACAGTGCGATCACTGATAAACCTTGGGCCTCTCCTTGAGCTGTAAGCCCCAACATCTTTTCAAAATAATTTCTCCTTTAATTTTGAATATACTGTTGTTTTCAATCTTTCTTTGTTGAACAACTAACCAAACAGCATGGAAGCTCTACAACCGAGTAAGTGTTTATATGCTTTCTTTATCCGCTTTCATATACATATAACTGTATTGTGGGGCTGTTTCACTGTAAGTCTTCTTTCATAAACTCATATCAACTGTGTAATACTAGTATAGATATTTAGAGTTTCCCCGGCAACTACGTTTAGCACTAAGCCCTGTTGATCACTCTTAAATAGACAAAACTAGATCCCCATAGGATTACTAGATACAGTCTTCCCTCCTCTTGGGGTTAAACAATATGGAGATGTGAAAGGCAGATTCTTTTTGAACCCTTTCTCAGACTGTCACCTTTAGAAGTTGTCAAAGAAACTCTACTCCCTAGAGATGATCTTTTCTCCGTGAATGGCATCTCTTGAGTTTCTTCCAAATTCTAGGACTTTCCTGGCTTGATCTATTCTCTGTGAATAGCCTGTCTTGAATTTCTCGGGGTTTGGGGACCCACAGGCTTCCTAAAAGCATCCCCGCCTCCTCTTGGGCGTTGTACAAGGACCCTACGGCTTCTTAGAAGTATTCACAGCCTCCTCTTAGGCTTCGTATATGGATTCTTCCTTCGGGAAGAGAGCCTCCTCTTGGGCTTCGTACAAATTGTCCCTCGGCTTCTTAAAAGTTTCCAGCCTCCTCTTGGGCTTCGTACAAATTGTCCCGACGACCTCCTAGAGGTATAGGAATAGAAATTAGTCATCTTAATAGAACAGTCTTTCCAAGAGTCTAGATCTTTCTACCGTGAACGTACTACTACTATTTCTTTAAGCATAGTACAAAAGATAATACTCTAGACTTGGACAGTTTAATCTCCTTGAGTCTCGAAGGCCTTCTCAAGTAGGGAAAAACACCAGTAGACTCGGACAGTCTCCAATACCCTCTGGATTCCCCATTTCCTTAAATAACAGGAAATAACCCTGATCCTCTAATCAATCCCAAAGCATAGCCTTACCTTTAATCAATCTCTTTATAAGAACTAATTTTAACCAACCTACTGGACCTGTCACTCAACTGAAATAGCAATCCTTTTAGCCTCTATCTCGGGCTTCGTACGAGATACAGATCACTCTCTTGTTGAGTATAAAAGACTCTCTTGTTGAGTCAACCTTTAGCCTCCGTCTTGGGCTTCGTACAAGACACATATAAAAACACTCCCTTATTTAGTCAACCCTTTTAGCCTCCATCTCGGGCTTCGTACGGGATACAAAAGACTCTCTTGTTGAGTCAACTCCTTTTAGCCTCTCTCTCGGGCTTCGTACGAGACACAAAAGCATCCTCTTGTTGGGTCAATAGCCTCCTCTTAGGCTTTGTATAAGAAAAACCCTGGTTGAGTCAATCAATCTTTTAGCATCAAAACTGTGCCTCGTTCACAGGATACAAACATCAACAACTCCTTTCATCTAATTGCTGTAAGCGGTAAGCCTCTGGATTATTTACATCCACACCTCTGTCCCTCTTTTAGCATGAGAAATTCCTAAGGAAAGATAGCATTGCTCTACACTGAGTTAAAGTCTTCCCCTTCGGGTTAAAACCCCCTATAAAGGAAATTATGGCATTGCTAGGATTCACATATCCCGGTTAAAGTAATCCTCCTTTATAGTCAGTCACCCAACAGTTGTGACAAACAGACCCCCTTTAGAGATGACAAATTCTCCCTAAAGACAACACCTTTTTAGCTTCATATCTTGGGCTTCGAACAAGATACAAATAGACCCTTTAGCTTCACATCTTGGGCTTTGAACAAGATATAAACCACCTTTTTAGCTTCACATCTTGGGCTTTGAACAAGACACCAAAACACCATTTCCTCCCATAGAATAGGAGGAACTACGATCGCTCTGATTTCCCTGTTTCGGTAAACAGGAATACGTAGGCATAAGATTGAAGAAAAATCTTAGCGAGCACACTAATCCAAAGCCCCAAATCCCGTACCTTCACATATCAATAAAAAAGCATCAGTCCTAGCATCCTAACAAAATTCCCCATGAACATTCCCAGTGTTTCGTTCTAAACAAAGTAAGAAGAAAGAGGCCCCTTTACCATATAGCATCCGTAACCTAACAGACAGCTGTTTAAACTCAGTATGCAAGCAGGGTTAATTGGAGACATCTATTTCCCTTCCTTAGTCAGCTCAATAGGATAAAAAATGAATCGACCAGTAGTAACCCCAGAGCAAAAGTGCTTAAGAACCACGTCCAAAATCGCTCGCTACACGAAGCAGAAATGGTCAGTGAAGACATGGACTACAAGAGCAAGATCAGAGTAGATTTGGCCATTGTGGCACGCAGTAGCATTCATACAGGTTCTATCTTTCCTTTATCCACCTTTTATCAAAATATTGAGGACAATGTTTGGTTTAAGTGTGGGGGAGGAACTTTATCGCTTTACATTTATCGCTTTTTAGTTTGATTTATTGTTTTTTAGTTTATTTCATGCTTTTTGGAATTCTATCTGTTTTTAATGTTTTGTCGAGTCTTTGCATGTGTTGTCGAGTCTTTATGCGTGGTTTTCACTTGTTATTCAATTTCCCCGAAATTTTAAAAATTTTAACCTCCAACTATTTTTTGTTTCGATTCATGGCACGACACTCTGAAAGTATATAGGTTGTTTAGGCTGTGTTAGATAAACTTGGGAAAGTTTTGTAAATATCGGTATCGTTCCTACACCTTAGATTCCCTAAGTATGTGATATTGATTTAAAAAGACATTATGCCAAGACCTTATGCCTAGTTTCTTAGAAGTAGCCTCTTGATTAGTTTATACTAGCAGTCAGCACCATCCTTGTGTACAAACTAAGTAACGAACCGATGCAAATATGTGTTGATCTCAAAAATTTGAATAATGTGATTTTTATAGAAGAAACGAATGAAAGACATGTTCCCACTAAGTTAGGTGGTCCTCACCCAACCATTTAGCCTAAAGGTTCGGACTCTTGAAATTCGTAAGAAAAAGAAAACATAATGTGCGAAAAAGAAAAAAAAATTAAATGCCGAGATCATATAACACAAACAGGTTCGCTTACCATGTAATTTAAAAGGATAAATGGCTTAATGTGATTGCACGAGAATGAAAAAGAGGTGAAATTGGATGAAGGATGTAGGTCGAGTTATAATGTCATGATTTGAATTGGTATTGCATAGAAAGGGAGTCTTTGTCTGCAAATGTGGAAATGTGTCGTTACGATATCCTTGTTTTCACTATTTAGTACCTATCGATCAAACATTAGCCTAGCAGACACGTATGATTAGAGTCTCGTTGTGCCTATGTTTCAAAACCGTGCTTATTTTCTTTTTACCGCGTTGGTTGATTGCTAGAGAACAGGCAATGGTTTAAGTGTGGGGGTGTTGATAACGTGAAATATACCGTTTATTTCTACTCGATTCGCATGCAATTTAATTTCGTTTTACTTATTTTTCGTATTTTTATGTTGCGTTATGTTTGTGTTTCAGGTATTTGTCGAATAAGACCATCCATGCGAAAAAACCGGAAAAAGAGAAAGAAAATGAAGAAAAAGAGCAAATTCTGCCATTTTACTGATACGGTGTTCGCCGTGGGCAAACGGTGTTCGCCGTGAGAAAATGGCGTTCGCCGTCCCCAGATGGCGTTCGCCATTACCCCACGGCGTTCGCCATTATGTCGCAGCAACAGTTTTTCAGCAGTTTCCAGCAGTTTTAGGGATTTGAATTTCCCTCCCTTTTTTTAGCGTGGGAGCAGTTATTCAGGGCCAGAATCTTCTATAAATAGGACCCTTTGTACCAGTTCCGAGGCATCCGAGTTGCGCGAAAGCGCTGTCATTTCAGTTTTCTAGTTTTGGGCATTAAAATTACATGTAAAAGTGACAATCGCTCACATCGAGGGATTGTCACAATTCTGTATTTTATTTTATTCTGTACAACTTGGATCGTCAACAATCTTGCCATCATTTTATTGAAGTTATTTCCAGTTTCGTTTAATTCAAGTCTCCATTTATTTTCTCGCATTTACAGGTTCTTTATCTTATCACTTTATTATTTTTGATATCACATTCTATAATTGTTTAAGCATGATGTCCTTGATTATATTTACCACACTTATTTCATTTTCATTTAATTCCATGTCTAGTTAAATTGTCTTGAGTCCAGCGTATGAGGACCGTCGTTACCGACGGGACTCAGTAGAAATAATAGGCACGAAATTATTATTATATGTCATTTTGGTTTTAATTTCCAAGTTTAATTTAAGTAGCTTTGTCATGAGAGTGAGAGGTTATTTAACATTGTTTTGTCACGAGAGTGAGAAGCAAATTAAGGTTTAAGCCGAGATCCGCGAGAGCGTGAGGAGTGAACCGGATAGTGGGAATTAGGCATCATATCTAAATACAGCGAGAGCGCTTTAGATAGCGATTAGGATATTATTGGCTTTCAAAGTGTGTTTCTTAGGATTAAGAAGTATGACTTTAGTTAAGACCGCGAGAGCGTGAGGCGGAGCCTTTAAGTCAGTATAGTTTACGGAATAGGCGCATATTCACAATCAGTACTCGTTTTCTATAAGTCCCTCAGGTGCGCGAAAATCATATTTCGGGCTCGTTTTAGTATTATTTTCAAACCTTTAGTAATTAGCGCTTATATTTCTGTTCGTACCATTTTAATCACAGCCTTAGCTTTACAAAGCAATGATAGATTACAGTAGTTTGATATTAGTCTCTGTCAGTTCGACAATCTTTTATATTACTTCGATATTTCCGTGCACTTGCGGAGCATCAATGCGCCTCTAACGAACCAACCAAATCTTCCACTTTTAGGGTTTCAAGATTGTTGGATTCTTGAATAGCTACGATAACTTGATCAAAGTGAGAGGTCAACGTTCTCACTACCTTCTCAACTATCATCTTATCAGTTATGGTTTCGCCACAACCCTTCATGAGATGGACGAGTTTCTGAACCTTCGACACATATTCTGCAACTTTTTCGTCTTCTCCCATCGCCAACAACTCATATTGTCAACGCAAGGTTTAAAACTTGACAACCTTGACTTTCTCACCTCTTTCATAATACTTCACCAGAATATCACATGCCTCCTTCGCTGTTTCAGCATGAGAGATTTTGTCGAAGTTAGCAGCATCGACTGCCGTCTGAATGCAATGAGCAGCCTTACAATATTTCTTCTTGACTTTGTTGTGGGCTTTTTTCTGTTCTTTGGTTGCATTTTTAGCCAACACAGGAACGCCGCCGGTAACCACTTCTAGGATATCATGGCCGCCAAATAAGGATTACATCTGTTTTTTCCATCGGATCCAATTCTTGTCGTCAAGCATTGGAAGGGAATTCAAAATGCTCTTATCACCAGTCATCTTCACATCGGTTGATTCACTTGCCCTGGAAACACGATCTCTGACGTGAAGTTCTTGAAAACTCGATCAAGAACAATAACCAGAAGCTCTGGATACCAATTTGTTGGGGGGAGTTCACTAGGGAGCATTGATACATAGTGTAGGACTAGGCAACTTTGTGAGAGACACAGCACTTGTCCACCTAAAACCTTAAGGTGGTAGGTGTATGGGTTCTCCCATTTATAAATACTCAAGTCACTTACTCATACTTGCTTATATTATTCCAATATTTTTATGGTTTTAATAGTGAAATTGTTGATTTTTTTAACTTGGAACTTTTTTTTATGGTTTTAATAGTGAAATTTGTGAGTTTTTTATCTTGGGAATTTTGTTATGGTGTATATAGTAAAATTATTTAGTTATTTAACTTGAAACTTTTGTTATGATTTTTATCGTAAAATTGGTGAATTTTTTAACTTGGAACATTTGTTATTGTCTTTATAATGATATTGGTAAGTTTTTTACTTGAAATTTTGTTATGGTTTTTATAGAGATATTGGTGAGTTTCATAACTTGGAACTTTTGTTATGGTTTTTATAGTGAAATTGGTGAGTTTTTTAACTTGCAGCTATTTTTATGTTTTTAATAGTGAAATTAGTGAGTTGTTTAACTTGGAATATTTGTTATGATTTTTATAGTGATATTGGTGAGTTATTTAACTTAGAACTCTTGTTATTGTTTTTACAGTGAATATGGTGAATTTTTTAACTTGGGACACGTGTTGTGGTTTTTATAGTGAAATTGATAAGTTTTTTAACTGGTAACTTTTGTTATAGTTTTTATAGTGAAATTGGTTAGATTTTTAGCTTAGGACTTCTGTTATGGTCTTTGTAGTGAAATTGGTGAGTTTTTAACTTGAAACTTTTGTTATGATTTTTATCGTGAAATTGATGAGTTTTTTAACTTGGAACTTTTGTTATGGTCTTTATAATGAAATTGGTGAGTTTTTTTACTGAAACTTTTGTTAAGGTTATTTTAGTGATATTGGTGAGTTTCATAACTTGGAACTTTTGTTATGGTTTTTATAGTGAAATTAATGAGTTTTTTAACTTAGAACTATTGTTATGTTTTTAATAGTGAAATTAGTGAGTTATTTAACTTGCAACATTTGTTATGATTTTTATAGTGAAATTGGTCAGTTATTTAACTAGGAACTCTTGTTATTGTTTTTATAGTGAATATAGTGATTTTTTTAACTTGGAACTTTTGTTATTGTTTTTATAGTGAAATTGATGAGTTTTTTAACTTGTAACTTTTGTTATGGTTTTTATAGTGAAATTTGTGAGATTTTTAGCTTGGTACTTCTGTTATGGTCTTTGTAGTGAAATTGGTGTGGTTTTTAACTTGGAACTTTTGTTGTGGTTTTTATAGTGAAATTGGTGAGATATTTTTAACTTGAAACTATTGTTATGTTTTTTTATAGTTAAATTGGTGAGTTATTTAATTTTGAACTTTTGTTATGGTTTTTATAGTGATATTGGAGAGTTATTTAACTTTGAACTCTTTTTATTATTTTTATAGTGAAATTGGTGAATTTTATAACTTGTAACTTTTGTTATGGTCTTTATAGTGATATTGGTGAGTTTTTTAACTAGGAACTTTTGTTATGGTTTTTATAGTGAAATTGGTAAGATTTTTAGCTTGGTACTTCTGTTATGGTCTTTGTAGTGAAATTCATGAGTTTTTTAACTTAGAACTTTTATTATGATTTTTATAGTGAAATAGGTGAGTTTTTTAACTGTAAACTCTTGTTATGGTTTTTATAGTAATGTTGGTGAGTTTTTTAACTTGAGAATTTTGTTATGGTATATATAGTGAAATTGATGAGTAATTTAACTTGAAACTTTTGTTATGATTTTTATAGTGAAATTGGTGATATTTTTAGTTTGGTATTTCTGTTATGGTCTTTGTAGTGAAATTGGTGAATTTTTTAACTTAGAACTTTTGTTAAGGTGGTTATAGTGAAATTGGAGAGTTATTTGACTCGGAACTTTTGTTATGGTTATTATAGTGAATTGGTGAGTTTTTTATTTTGAAAGTTTTTTTTGTTAGTGCGTGAGGTACTTTTAGTGAGGAGAGAATAGAGAGAATAAGAAAATAAGGATTTGTATTATTGAATTGTGTAAATAATGATACAAACTAGGACTATTTATATACAACCCTAATTGGGCTTGGGGTAACACAACTTGGATTATATTTAAATATTAAATCTAATCAAATCTAATCTAATATTTCAACACACCCCCATAATCCAGGTTGTCGAGCCTACGCTAGTCATAGTCGATTTGAACTATTCCTAATTTCTTTCTCAATTTCAGTAATATGTTGATCTTCAATCCTTTGGTGAAAATGTCGGCCAATTGTGCTTCACTTGAGCAATTCCTAACTTCAAGTTCACCTCGATTTACCTTTTCCCTCAAAAAGTGAAATTTGGCTTCGATATGCTTACTCCTTCCATGCAGAACTGAATTCTTCGCCAGATTTATGGCTGACTTGTTGTCGATTTGCAACACAAGAGGTTTCTTCACTTCGGCCTCCATTTCTTCAAGTACTGATCTGATCTAAATTGCTTGACATGCAGCATAGGATCCTGCTATATATTCTGCTTCACACGATGACAATGCCACCACAGGTTGCTTCTTCGAACACCATGAGATTGGGGCACCAAATACTTGAAAGAAATAGCCAATTGTACTTCTTCAATCTTCCTTATCTCCACACCAGTCAGCATCTGAAAAGAAATTAACTTTTGCTCCTTTGCCTTCAGAATCTCGTCGAAATAGAATTCCAAAATCTTTTGTTCCTTTTAAGTATCTCAGAATTCTTCTTGTAGCTTTCATGTGTGACATTCTTGGTTCACCCATGAATCTGCTCACTAATCCGATTGTGAAACCTATATCAGGTCAACTGTTGCACACATATCTTAGAGATCCAACTATTTGTTTGAACAAGATTACATCAACTTTGTCTTCCTCTCCATGCTTCTCCAACTTCAAGTTTGGTTCGACAGGTGAGGATGCAGGATTTGAATCATCCATTATGAATCTCTTGAGTATCTCTTTGAAATACTTCCTTTTATGTAGCATCATACCTTGCTTCAGCATTTGGAATTCCATGCCTAGTGTCACTCTCGAGATTTTCATCCAGGTACAAACGCGAAAGTGGCGCAGAAACAGAGTCACCAGCAATGTGTATTTTTCCCGAGAGAGGGAAAGGAAACACTGCGTAAACCTGAGGGGAAGGAAAAAGCATGGTCTCGCGACCAAGAGAAATGGGTAAGGGAGTCGGTTACGCGAAGGGAAGGTATTAGCACCCCCTCACGTCCATCTTACTCGATGGGATCCACGCTTGTTTGTTATTGATCAAAGGGCGTAGGTTATCTGAATCTCAATTGCTGGCTGGAAACTGGAAACAAAAGGTGAGATGGAGAAGCGGGGAGAAAAAGAGAAAGAAGGACACAAAGGAAAAGTGACTCAATAGGACATCGCCGTCCTAGGTCTACGTATTCCCTCGGGTGCGGGAAAGTCAGAGCCAACGTAGTTCAGACAACGGTTTTGTGGGGGAAGGTTGCTCGCCAGGCGTCGCGCCTATGCCTGCGTATCCTCAATCTAACCAGAGAGAGGAAGTTAGAGCAGTCGTAGTTCGACCTATGGGTCGAAAAGAGATAAAGAGGTGATGAAGAAAGGTTGTGCTCGGAGAGATCTCGCATGATCCCCTGCCTACGTATCTCCATTAACCAATGAAAAATCAGAGCGACGTAGTTCCCCTCACTAGGGATGACTTTGCTTTATTTGTGTCTTTTAACGGAAGACGTCAAGGTTCGCGTTCCAGCAGTTTAGGTGTCACAGCTCGTTGTACGGAGTCTTAGGCATTTACCTATTTGCGGTAGAATGGAAGTGACACATCCTTTATGAATGGAGTGAGGAAGATGAGAAGAGAATTGTTGTTTGTTGGTTTTTAGAAGAAGTGTCTTGATTTATTGTATTTGTAACTCATGTTGCACTAAAGTCTATGACATAGGAACGAATGTGTCGCATGGTCGTCCTAACAGGACGTATGCTAAACACTCTAGAAAGACGAAGGGAAACCATCCTCCTTTCATTTCCCATGTACTTAAGGCTCATGGCGTACAATACATGTTGTTTTTATTACATGCTTTTGATTTTTGTTTTGAGATGAGAAAGAGAGACTCAAAGGAAAAGAAAACTCTAAGGGAAATTCTCTCTTAAAGTTGTCCTGCAAGATGGCCCTAAGGGGAGGTTTGAGAACCTAAGTCTAAAGAAGAGGGAGGGATAGCACTACCTAATGCTTATCCTACCTCACCTTAATCAAAAATTAAGGATGAGTTAGGATCCCAAAGGGGTGTGAGAAAGTTATACACAAAGCATTATATCATGTAATCCACCACATAAAAGAGAAAGAGAAATAGAAGTAGAAGAGATGAGCGATGAAAGAGAGAATGAGCATGGATAACCATCCACATACTCAAGTGACTTACCTCTGCCCCTACATAAAAGGTTAGTATCAAATGGATACAAGTATTGAACATAGGCGAAAGAAAACAAGCCAAACAAATGCTAGTTGCTTTAAGAAGACAACTTAAGAAGCAAACAAGTGTTAAACCAAAAGGGGAGAGTCCTAAGGGTTAAGGAACAACCAAAGTCAGTAGGTACATGTTAAGGGTCGCTACTAATGTTAAGGTATCAAACAAAGTCAAACTATGTTAAAACATGCATCAAAAGATCACACAAATGCTTGTTATACCATGACTGTGCAAGATGAATGGAAATGAATCATGTACATGGACAAATGCACATGTAAACATCAAAGTCAGAAGTGAATGACATTTATTAATGCATGGAGATGTCATTAAAATGGAATATGATTCATGAATGCAAGCATTGATCAAGTAGGAAGAAGTGGTAGCAAACATCATTCAAGTTCCAACAATGAAGCACTTGTAATGCAAGTAAGAAATGAAGATGTAAGATGAACAATCATGTAATATGAATGTAAGTCAGTAGCTCATGACATTTGAAATGACATTTAGAAGTCAAGAATGGAAGCACAAAGTGCACACAAGTATCATGTTGAAGCACATTGATGATTAGGAATAAACATGTTCAAGTTAAGTCAAACAAACATTCAAAAGTTTATGAACTTAAGAAACATGTCATATGCAATTATAGGTCATGGAATGTAGTTGAGGATGATTGCAAACAGAAGTGAATCATGTTTAAGTGATTGTTTAAGATCATGCAAGTGTTGGTACAAACATGTGCTTAAAGAAGATCAAGGGAGAATGCACAATTACATAACACATTTCAAGTTAGGCAAGTGCACACAAGTCATGTAAGGATGACCAAGCAATGATCTATAATGCAAGAAAAATAACCTATAATGTTCATGCAACATGGATTAAAAGGTCCCAATAATTGACAAAATATGATAAAATCAGAAAATTAAATATGTCAAAATTATTTAAATGTCTTATAATGCTTCATGAATTTTTGTGGAATTTTTGGATGCTTGGAAGTAATTTTAAATATTAAAAATGAAACATGTATGAAAAAGAAAGTAAAAAATGAAAGAAATGATGCAAGGGGGTATGACAATAGCAATTACTCAGTTAAAAGGATCTTGGGCCTGCAAAAGAGGGGTGCGCGTAGCAAAAATAACCCAGTCCAATACCACGTGCTCAGAGGAGAGTACATATCATGGACAGCAGTCAAGCGTTGACTCAATAATGGCCACAGGATTAAGTCAAGATCAAATAATCAAGAAAGTACACAAATCATGTGGACATGATGCAGGCACATAATAACTAATCACACACCACACACACGTGAACACCAAATTCAAATTAAATCAAAAAATGAGAGCATGTGACTCCCACCCTCTCTCATTAATGTGCTCGCACGCTCGTCGCCATTAGATCAAAATAAATCAACAAACATGTTTTAAACTGAGGAAAGGCCTAGGGTTTTCACACAGTTGAACTTTCAGGTGGCCGGAGAAGACTCTGGTCGTCTTCTCCGGCGAACCACCGCCATGCTCAGGTTCCAACCACCCTAGAAACTCACAAACCACACATCAAAATAAACCTCAAGCCATGTAGATTCCAAATCCGGCTCCAGAATTCACAAACAAATCACACACAGAGAGAATTGAAGCCATGAAGTTTGCCCTAGGATTTTGAAACTATGCACCTATGGTGTCTATCAACTAGCCGGTGATCACATGGCTCCTATCGAGCTCCAAACAAGCAGAAACAAGCAAAATTAAAGCATAATGAGAGCAAGAGATTATGAACTGAACCTGTACTTTGAAGTTGCTTCTAACCAAAAGAATACCAGAGAGGAGATTCCACTTGCTTCTTGAACTTCAATCTAGCCAAATAAAGGCTATGTGGTGCTTCGAATCAATGAGATTTGGATGAAAAAACTTAAAGAAGAAGATGCAATTTGAAGATTCAATGCTAACAGTTTGAAGATCCCTTGATGATGATGATGAATCTTGAAGAGGAATGAACAACAAGCTCGAGTGAGAGAGAGAGATAGAGAGAGAGAGAGAGAGAGAGAGAGAGAGAGAGAGAGAGAGAGAGAGAAACCCAGAGTGAGAGAGAGGGAGAGTTGGTGAAATGTGAAGAATGAGTCCCCTCTTGCAATTTTCTGTTAGAGGTGCTTTTATATCCTTGGTTAAGCTCTAACTGTCATGGTTGACAGTTAGAACCAGGGTTAACTGAGTGAGTTAAGGAAAATGAAGTAAAAGAGAGTGAGTTGTGTGTATGAGCTGTCACGAGTTATTGTTGTTTTGCTCGTGTGTGGAGAGATCATGGCATGTTATGGTGTAGTGAGCAACAATGCAGCTTGCTCTGCAAGTTTTCTCCTTTTTGTTTGATTTGAACATATAAGGCAATGTGTGCATGAGCATGGGATGATATGTGTAAGGTTTGTTTGGTTTATTATGGCAAAGATGACATGGGATGGTACATAATATTCATCATGCGCATGAATACCAACAATGCAACTTTTTTTATGTTGGTTTTGTTTACTTGACTTGGAAGAAAATAGTTGGTCTACTATGGTCTTTGGAATCTTGCATCTTCATGACCAATGGATGAAAATATTTAATTTTTTGATCTTTGGAAAGAGGAAATGAAGGACAACAACATTGGTGTGGAAAACATTTTCAAATGGAGTCTCTAACAATGTGAAAATGTCTCATGAAAATGTTTATACACAACTGATGTAGCATGCCAGCCTGACCTGGCCTTGACCTACCATGGCGTGTGAAAGAGATCAGTTGGAGTTCACCTACTTTGAGCTACCATATCTCTCAGTGAGTTGATCAGATGAAAAATCTTTCAACACCAAAGTTAGAGGGAAGATGGAGAGGAACAAGATTGATGTTGAACAATTTTTTGTTTGGAGTCTCCATCATGGAGAAATTTGCCCTTGAACTTGGATAGAACATGCACACAAGGTGTTTGTGGAAATGACTGCGTGCTGGCTCGCCCATGACCTGCCTAGCTGCTAAAAATGCCATGATTTGTCACAACTTTGAAGCACCATATCTCTCTTGATTTTAATCCAATGGACATGTTCTTGGTATGGTTTTGAAGCTTGAAATGTGAACTCTTGATAGGCCTCCCTAAATTTTCCATTTGGTGCTTGGAACATGGAGAAAGAATGCCCTAAAGTTGGGTGCACACCTTGCAAAAATTTGCCATAAATGGAAACCCTAATTTCTATTTTTGGCAACTTTGTACATTTCTTGATTTTTGATGAATCTCTTATTATTTATTGATCAAATATTCATCAATGATCATATTTAAGATGAAGAGCATGAATTTGACCTTAATAAGTCAAGAGTTGACTTTTTCTCATGCACAGTTGACTTTTCCCCAATCCTCCTAATTCTCAATCAATTGATCAATTGAAACCCCTCCAAACCAAATTAATGGACAATTCTTCATCCCTAGACACTTGAGGACATATAGAATACCATAGGATCAAGTCTTGCCCAAAAAATCCGGAATAAACTGATTTTATGGCAAACCCTAATTTTGAACCCTCGGTCTAGGAGAAATCAGCACATCTTCCAAATCCAAATTCCTCTGAGTATGATGTGTATCCTCTCAAAAAATGATGAGATATGCCATTGGGTGATGATAAAAGCTCAAGAATCTTGCACATTAGTGTGTTATATCCAAGAATTCCAAAACCCTAATTTGAACATCCATGCTAGGAGATGATGAGTTGCTTCAATCCTTTATTGAATTCCCATCTCTGGATGACATGAGGGCTCAAATGAGATGAATTGAGATTTGAGGAGCCCTTGTGACTTGTTTGGAAAAGCTTTACTCTTGTCCTTTGCCTTTGAATTGTCCATACCTTGAGACACCTGATCCCATGCCTTACAACCAATGATGTATGATTTAGTATGACCTATTATGAAATGCAAATGAATGTAGCATAAGCGAATTATGAGGTGATAAATAAGAGGGCAAATTTTGAGGTATTACAGCTGCCCCTATTCAATCAACTGTGGACTTGAATGGATGAGAGCAATGGCTGTCGGAAATTCAAGGTACATAGGGATTGAACACGAAAATAACCAAAAAAAATTCACTCTGTGGGTAAAAGGAAGGATATATAACAAACGAAGCAGTTATGATAGAGAAATATTTGTGGAAAAGAGTCTGGAACAAGTGAAATCCGAAGGGTTCCTGTCGGGAACGACTGAAGTCTAAAGTATGCCTGTCGGGAATGGTTAAGGTGCGCCTGTCGGGAACGGCTAAGGTAAGCCTGTCGGGAACGGTCAAGGTGCGCCTGTCGGGAACGGTCAATGTAAGCCTGTCGGGAACGGTCAAGCTTGAACTCAAAAGTCGCCTGTCGGGAACGGCTAAAGTCTAAAACCTGTGGGTTACCTGTCAGGAACGGTAAATGGGCCTGTCGGGAACGACTAGGTCCAAAACTCAGAGGGTGCCCGTCGGGAACGGCTAAAGTTTTACAACCTATGGTTACCTATCGGGAATGGTAAATGGGCCTGTCAGGAACAGCTAGGTCTAAAACTTACAGGTCGCCTGTCGGGAACGACTAGGTCCAAAACTAAGAGGGCGCCCGTCGGGAACGGCTAAAGTTGAAAACCTATGGTATACCTGTCGGGAACGGTAAATGGGTCTGTTGGGAACGGTTAAAGGAATCCTATCGGGAATGGTTCCGGTAATTTACGGTTGAGAGGTATGATCAAAAGATCCGTAAACCGAGGAATAAGACTCTGGTGAAAAGTAAAGTGCTGAAACCCTGATATTACTTTGAAATGTCTGTTGAGGAATGAGCCAGGCATTCTTTCTGGCTTTGTCAATATGATTGAAGAGAAATAGTTTTGGGCTCTCGCACGAGGCATCAAAATTGGCTTATGCTTCACATGCATATGTTTGAATTTTCCATGGCGTAATGCTCCATCTCGATGGAAATGCTACGCGTTTTTTAGAATGCTATGCATACTACATGCAAAATGCAAAGAGGCTCCTCAGCAAAATAAATGCCGAGGAAAAGAAAGCAACTCCGCTTGGGATAACACACTGGATTGTCTTCGTGGTTGCAAACCGTGCTGAATTGACAAACCTGTTGAGGTTACTGGAAAGAATGATGAGGCACCATCTAAATCAACTGCTTGGGGAAGAAGCATGACTATATAACTCTGCTGGGGATTGCAATCTCAAGGAAGAACTTTTCCTGTTGAGGGAGCCACTTCCGCTTGGGGAGAAATATCCTTTGAGTCTTGCTAGATAAAATAGGCTGAAGACATCACATGTTATTGATGGGCTAACCAGCGAACGCTGACACCTGCAAACAAAATGATGTACACATATGCCCCAAGGTATCATGGGTTTTGAATTCATCACCCAAGAACACCTGACATTTAAAGTAATTTTAATTATTTTCTTTTGCACGCATGTTATTGTAAAACCTCGATGTTTTCAAATGCAATGTTTATCACAAAAATTGGACGTTTTTGTAATCAAAACAAACTGTAAAAGAAAATAAAAGAGATGGCTATTCTGAATACCGAAAATTTTATTGATTGATTAAAAAGCCCAAAAACAGGTGCTTACATCAAGAAGCAATTCCTGGAAAGAGGTAATTACTTAAAAGAGAGAAGAAACTATCCTAATGGGAATGTGGTAAACGGAAATCCATTGAGTTTCAACCCTGCTATGGTTCATATGTCTTCAAGACTCTCCAAGTGCTTTGCTTTCCGAGGGGGATGATTGGACCAATTCCTATCCTTCAAAATGCCTATTGTTGAAACGAGACAGGATACAGATTACTCAGACCGCAGCCTTTCGCTAAATCCCTCTTTTTCCTGGATCGCCCTTTGCGGGTTTTCAATCCACTGGGATACCCATTTTTGCCTAAGTTGCCATTTCGGGTTTTCAACTTACCGGGTGTACTCATTTTTTTTTATTTTATCCCTAATTTTTGCCTGAACCTTTTTCTTCTTTTTTTTATGGTTCGCCGGGATGCCCTTTTTTGTATGGACTCTCTTTTTACTGTCCAGCGGGTCTATTTATGCGAAGTATTTTTTGACTGCGTCTGAGTTCACAGGCGACGAAAAATCCTCACCATCCATAGTTATAAGCATCAAGGCTCCACCCGAGAAAACCTTCTTGACAACATATGGACCTTCATAATTCGGAGTCCATTTGCCCCTATGATCTGTATTAGGAGGAAGAATCCTTTTCAACACCAAGTCATCCGTCTGATAATTCCGAGGACGCATTTTCTGATCGAATGCCCGTTTCATCCTTCTCTGATACAGTTGCCCATGGCACACTGCTGCCAGTCTCCTTTCTTCTATGAGACTCAACTCGTTGAACCTTGTTCAAACCCATTCAGCCTCGTCAAGCTTGACATCCATCATGACCCTCAGAGAAGGAATCTCAACTTCAACCGATAGAACTGCTTCCATATCGTACACAAGAAAAAATGGGGTTGCCCCAGTAGACGTACGTACAGAGGTACGGTACCCATGCAAAGCGAAAGGCAACATCTCATGCCAATCCTTATATGTCACGACCATCTTTTACATAATCTTCTTGATGTTTTTATTAGCTGCCTCGACGGCACCATTCATCTTTGGGCGGTATGGAGAAGAATTGTGATGTTCAATTTTGAAGCTCTGGCACAGCTCTTGCATCATTTTATTATTGAGATTAGAACCATTATCAGTGATCATCCTCTCGGGCACCCCGTATCAACAAATAATCTCTTTCTTAATAAACTGGGCAACCACCTGCTTGGTGACATTTGTAAATGAAGCAGCCTCTACCCACATGGTGAAGTAATCAATGGGCACTAGAATAAAGCGATGTCCATTAGAGGCGGTGGGCTCAATCTTCCCAATCATGTCAATGCCCCACATGGCAAAGGGCCAAGGAGAATTCATCACGTTTAAAGGATTTGGCAGCACACACACTTTATCAGCGTTAATCTGGCACTTGTGGTATTTTTGAGCATATTTAAAACAGTCAGCCTCCATGGTCATCCAGTAATAACCAGCCCGCAACAATTTCTTTGCCATGGCATGTCCACCAGCATGGGTACCAAAAGAACCTTCGTGCACTTCTTGCATTAACATGTCTGCTTCGTGTCTATCCACGCATCTGAGCAAGACCATGTCAAAATTTCTTTTGTACAATACACCATCTTCATTCAAGAAGAAACTGCCCGCCAACCTTCTCAAAGTCTTCTTGTCATTATTGGATGCCCCAGCCGGATACTCTTGACTCTTCAAGAAACGCTTAATATCATGATACCAAGGTTTATCATCAGTTACTGTATCGGCTGCAAACACATGAGCAGGTCTATCAAGCCTCATCACATCAATTTTAGGTATATGATTCCACCAATTCACTTGAATCATAGAAGATAATGTTGCCAAAGTGTCTGCCATCTGATTTTCATCACGAGGTACATGATACAGTTTTACTGTTTTGAAGAAAGTCAACAGTCTTCTCATATAATCTCTGTAAGGGATCAAGTTGGATTGATGGGTGTGCCAATCTCTGTTGACCTGATTGATCACTAGAGCAGAGTCCCTAAATACATCAAGAGTCTTGAACCTTAAATGAATGGCTTCTTCGATACCCATGATGCAGGCCTCATATTCGGCTTCTTTGTTGGTTACATCAAAAGTTAATCTGGCAGTGAAAGGTATGTGAGAACCCTTCGGAGTTATGAGAACTGCCCCAACACCGCTACCGTTCACATTAACAGCCCCATCAAACATTAGTTTCCACTTGTCATCAGGATCTGGTCCTTCATCAACCGGTGGCTCTTCGCAATCTTTCATCTTCAGATACATGATGTCTTCATCAGGGAATTCAAACTTCATTGGCTGATAATCATCAATTGGCTGCTCGGCGAGATAGTCAGACAAAACACTACCCTTGATGGCCTTTTGGGAAGTATATTGTATGTTATATTCTGTCAAAAACATCTGCCAACGAGCAGCCCTTCCGGTGAGAGTTGGCTTTTCAAAAATGTATTTGACTGGATCCATCTTTGATATCAATAGAGTTGTGTGAGTCAGCATATATTGTCTCAAACGTTTAGCAGCCCATGCAAGTGCACAACATGTCTTCTCAAGCATTGAGTATCTAGACTCGCAATCTGTGAACTTCTTGCTCAGGTAGTAAATGGCATGTTCTTTCCTACCTATCTTGTCGTGTTGACCGAGAACACAACCCATTGAATTTTCACGTACAGACAGATACATTATCAGTGGTCTCCCTGGAACTGGAGGCATAAGAATCGGAGGCTTCTGCAAATACTCTTTTATTTTATCAAATGCCTTTTGGCAATCATTATTCCACCTGATTGATTGATCTTTTCGCAACAACTTGAATATTGGCTCGCAAGTGGTGGTAAGATGAGAGATGAATCTAGCAATGTAGTTCAATCTCCCTAAGAACCCACAGACGTGCTTTTCTATTCTTGGCTCCGGCATCTCTTGGATAGCCTTCACTTTTGCTAGATCAACCTCGATTCCTCTTTCATTGACAATAAAGCCCAGTAACTTACCAGATCTCACCTCGAAAGTACACTTATTAGGGTTCAGCCTCAGTCTGAACCGTCTCAGCCTTTCAAAGAGTTTTTTCAAATTCACCAGGTGTTCCTCTTCAGTCTGCGATTTGACAATCATATCATCCACATAAACCTCAATCTCCTTGTGAATCATGTCGTGGAAGAGTGTCACGATAACACGCTGATAAGTTGCCCCCGCGTTCTTTAAACCAAAAGGCATCACTTTATAACAGAACGTGCCCCATGGGGTAATAAATGTTGTTTTCTCCATGTCTTCCGGCACCATCTTAATCTGATTATACCCGAAAAAGCCATCCATGAAGGAAAACACCGAGAATTGAGCAGTATTATCTACCAAAACGTCAATGTGCGGTAGTGGAAAATCATCCTTCGGACTTGCTCGATTTAAATCACAGTAGTCAACACACATCCGGACCTTGCCATCTTTCTTAGGTACCTGTACGATATTCGCAACCCATGGTGGATAACTGGTAATGGCCAAGAAACCTGCATCTAAATGCTTTTGTACTTCTTCTTTGATTTTGATTGCCATTTCTGGTTTAGTTCTTCGGAGCTTCTGTTTGACGGGAGAGCAACCTTCTTTAAGAGGCAACCTATGCACAACAATATCTGTATCCAACCCCGACATATCTTGATAGGACCAGGCAAAGATATCGACATATTCACGTAGCATCTCAATCAGCCCTCTTTTCACATTCTCTTCTAGGCTTGCCCCTACTTTGACTTCTTTTCTCGCGTCCTCGGTACCAAGGTTGATAACTTCAAGTGACTCTTAATGAGGCTGAATAGCTCTTTCCTCCTGTTTCAATAATCTAGCCAATTCTTCGGGAAGTTCGCAGTCTTCCTCACCCCCTCTTCATCTTGGTAAATTGGATTATCAAAGTCATATTGAACCATAGCAGGACCGTTATCAACAGAATCCAGAGGATTGTTTCTGCATGAATGATGGTTCATGCTTTATTTTAGAAAGAGCCTTTTGAAAAGAAAGAAAACAAACTATGAAGAAAGAAAAACATTGCCATTTTTATTTGAAATAAAATGAAAAGTGTAAAATGAGAGACAGGGAACACAATTTTTGAATACAAAAATGTCCTTTTATTGATGATAAACTTGCATATGAAACAAATGTGGCCCTACAATGAAATCACTAAGCCTTGGGCAAGGGCATAGGATTTTACATGCAACATGAAAAAAACAAAGAAAAATTACTCTTTCTGCAGGGTGACTTGAATGATGTCCTCAGAGAACCAATTACTCAGCTCCTGCCCCGGGACACATGGGCGCACCCAATTGTCCATATCATAGTCGATGTCCCCCTCGTCTTCATTTGTAGCAAAAACTTGACCATGGTTGATGATCCCCCCACTAGAGAAAGAGATAGGTCCTTGACGCTCTTGGCCTTTTGACTGCAAAGCTTGAGGAGGCCGATAACCGATTCCACACTTGTCTTCCTTGAAAGGCAACTCAACCAACTGACCCTAACCTTCAGCACGGCCTGACTGTACTACTTCAAGAGCCTGCTTGTAAGAAACTATAGAAGTCCCCGCTTTTGTTTCACTAGAAGGAGGGTCATTTTCAATACTCACTACTTCGAATGCTTGACAAAGAGTTTCATGAATCTCGCCGTCTATTTCCACATATTTGAACGACGACAAATAACTGACAAATATATCCTCTTCTCCGCATACTGTGACAACCTGACCATCCATGACAAACTTTATCTTTTGGTGGAGTGTTGACGAAACGGCCCCTGCAGCATGTATCCATGGGCACCCTAGAAAGCAGCTATAAGCTGGCTAGATTTCCATCACATAGAAAACCGTATTAAACACTTGGTGTCCAATCTTCACAGGAAACTCTACCTCCCCAAAAACTGATCTCTTGGAGCCGTCAAAAGCGCGCACAACTAAATCACATGGTCGGAGTACAACCCCCTCAACATCCAATTTTGCCAAAGCCTTCTTCGACATCACATTCAGGGACGAGCCAGTATCTACCAACACATGGGACAAGACTGCCCCTTTGCACTCCATGGAGATGTGGAGAGCTTTGTTATGATTTCTTCCTTCTGGCGTTAGATCAAAATCAGTAAACCCCAACCCATTGCTGGCATTGATGTTGGCGACAACACCCTTAAGCTGGTTCACCAATATTTCCTGTGGAACGTACGCCATATTTAAGATCTTCAGTAGGGCGTTGCGATGTGCCTCGGAACATAGTAACAATGACAAGATGGAAATTTTGGAGGGTGTTTGATGCAGGTGATCCACTATTTTGTAGTCGCTCTTTCGGATAATCCTCATAAACTCTTCAACATATTTTTCAAAGGAATTACCGGGCTCCTTCCTTTGTACAGGCTCTTCATTTACTACTTGTTTTCCCTTGGCTTTCGCCAAATCTTCAGAATCATCATTTCGGAGCGTTTGTGGAGCAAAGAGCCTTCCACTACGGGTAAAACCACCCATTCCTCCTACATTCCCCACACTTAAACCAGTTTCCTTGGGAGTCTCTACTTCTTACTTCTGCCCTTGGTAATAAAGATCAGCTTCATAATGCCATGGGATCGCTTTTGTACTTTCGTATGGCATAGGACCCGGAATAGTTATAGTCACAGGGGCTACCTGTTCAGGCGCAGGGATCTGTATAGGTGTTGGCACAGGAATCTCTGCTGGAGTAAAGTAGATAGTAATTGTTGAGACCATATCGTCATTCGTTCCCATCTGATCAAACTGTAAACGACCCTCATCCATCATCATCTAAAGGCCCTTCCTCAATTCATCACAGCCGTTCACCGCAGTCAAACATTCTGAACAATTTTCCAAACAACCAGGGAACACGTCCCCTTACAACAAACGCCCTTTCACCACTGCCAAAGGTGTTTTGAAATTATCAACAGCTGTCACCAGATTCAAGCCTTTGTCCTCTTCTATTGCATTGACCTTTGGTCCGCCATGCGGGGGCATGGGGTTTTGAATCACATTGGGATTAGGAGCGAAGTTGATAGCTTTCGAATCAACCAGGTCCTGAACTACATGCTTAAAAGCTTTGCAGTTCTCTATGTTATGGTCGGGAGCACCCGAATGGAATTCACATTTTTCATTTGCATCATAACCATAAGGCAGCTTGCCCAATGGTGGAGCCAAGGTCCTCAACTGTATCAACTTCAAGCGGAGCAAATTCTGCAACATCTGAGAACATGTCATTTGAAAAGTATCAAAGTGGCGATCACTCATTCTCTGTCTCGGTTGGTATTGCCTCTGAGTTTGTGGCTAAGATCTGGCAGTCGGAGCCGGGATAGTTACAGCTGCTGCTTGATGGTATGATCCCTGACGTCCTTTACCCTTACCTCCTTGTCCATATGCAGCATTAGTCTCACTTCACGTTTCCTCGAGCCATTCCCGAAAAGCCTCTTTGCATTGGAAGAGCCTGCCCTACTTCCATCTTGAATTTTCCCCTATTTTAATAGATTTTCAATTCTCTCTCCAGCAATTACAATGTCAGAGAACCCAGTGGATGGACATCCAGCCAAACGATCCAAATATGTGCCCTGTAAGGTATTCATAAACATGTTAGCCATTTCCCTTTCCATCAGCGGGGGTTGTACTCGAGCTGCTAGCTCACGCCACCTCTGGGCGTACTGTTTGAAACCTTCTTTCGGATTTTGTGTCATGTTTTGCAATTGGGTACGATTGGAGGCCATGTTAATGTTATACTGGTATTGTTTCAAGAAAGCATCACCCAAATCCTTCCAGTTTCTTATATAGGCTCTCTCTAGCTTCATATACCACTCTAAGGAAGCTCCTGACAGACTATTCTGAAAGAAGTACATCCACAGCTTTTCATTATCAGAATATGCAGAAATCTTCCTGAAATATGCCTGAATGTGAGTCTTTGGACAGGTACTGCCATTATACTTGTCGAAGGTCAGAGGCTTAAACTTTGGAGGGATCCTCACTCCTTGCACCAGCCCCATGTCAGCAACATCAATTCCCATGGAGTTTTGACATTCTATAGCTCTTACCTTCTCAGCCAGCACCTCATATTTTCTATCATTATCATCATTATGAAACCCCATGTCAGCATTCAGCACAGTAAACTGGTCTTCTTGATGGTCCTCCACATGTTGATTATTAATATGGCCAAAGCCACCAGGAGCTCTGCCGGGAGGATTAACTGCCGCTCCGCCAGAAGGATCAACTGCCACTCCACCAGGAGGATTGTTATTATCACCAACAGGGGTTTCCACTTCCAACCTTTGAACTGCGGCTCTCAAATCTTGCTGCCCCTAGGCTACACCCTGCATGAGGTTCATGAATTGCTCCATGTAGGTTCTCAGTTCAGTGAGTTCTGCCTGCATCTGTTCCATGATCCTGGCTTGATTTTGTCGAGTCGCGTAACGATGAACTTTGAGATCAGCTATTCTGCCTGCAACCAAATAAAGGTTAGAAAATCCCGGGACGAGTACCTGTTATGCAAAATGATATGTTATGAAATGTATGCATATGACATGTTTTTCATTCCCCAAGCATTTTACACCCTGATTCCAGTCTTAATCACATGAAGCAAAGAATATATACAGATATTGTTGAGAGAAATTCTTTGAGAAGAAATGTGTTGTGATAATGTGTTGTGATAATGTGCCGGTGAGTAGAACACTGCCAAGGAACCATTTCTGAATAAACCATTCATTTCATAAAGCCAATACGTGCTGAAACATTCTACAACGAGTTCATAAATTGGAAATACATCAAGAGAATGGCTTCATCAACAGGCCTGATGGTAACCACAGTACATCAACAAAAACTGCATTAGGAAAATGGAAAGAGAAATATCAATCATTTAGCTCCAAATCTTTCAACTACTCGCTAGAATGCCTGATTTCTTCAAAGAGTATTCTGGTGCACTGATGGCTTGGTTTTTCAATCATTTCCTTGATCAAAACATCCCTCTTCTTCAGAGCTTCAACTAATGAGTCCATGTGCATTAAGAGAGCCTCGTCATTACTCACTTCTTTAGGCATTTTCACACCAGCTAATATTTTGAGTTCTTCTATTTCTGCCATAGCATCTTCAAGTTCTTTCTTAGAAGCTTTCAACTCATCTCTAACCTTCTTCAACTGCTTTTGGCTTTTACCGACATCTTCACGATGCTTTCTTCGTTGTGCATGCGCTCTCTGAAGTTCATCGTCTCTGGACTTTACCTGCTCTTGCAACTCTACATTCTCAATTCTAACTTGGTTCCATGCTTGCTGAAGTTGAGTGAGCTTGGCTTTTGTTTCGGCCAAGGATTGTCTAGTCAGTTTGTGAGTCTGGACGGAAACATCAGCGACCATACTTACCTTTTGATAATGTCGGGCTCTGTCAACAAATTTTTTTTCTTTCTCTGTCAAGATCTTCATTACATCTTGGGCTTTCAATTCCAATTCTTTGTTGGTATGGGTCATACCCCAAATTTGTCCTACCTGTGGGTAATTTTCATTTGTATATCCACCCACTAATCATCAATATGTTGCTCAGGCAGGTGTTGAGTATAGTTCAGTGTTTAGTCTCTCAAAGTCCATAACCATTTCAAAAAAAACCCATATCCATTTTTTGTTGTTCAAAAATCCTTTTCTTTAATGTCCATTTTCTTTTATCCATTCTGTCTAAATCCAGTTACTTTGTTATCCATTTTTTTTAACCCGTTTCCAAAACCAAATTATTTCAAATCCAATTAAGTCTATTTCCTTTTTCCACATTTAAGTCATTTATTTCCACATTTCAATTCATTGTCCAAAACCATATCCATTTTAATTTTAGTCCATTTTTACCTTCCATTTAACATTTATTCACACTTTTTCTCAATTAACCATTCAGATAATCCATCATTTTCATTTTTCACTTATTATTCCATATTCAAAGTTCAACCCATAACCATATGTCATTTTTAAATCCATTTATCCACTTTTCAAATCCATAGTGTCCAATAAACCAATTCATTCCAAATCCGTTTCTAAACCATTTTATCATTTTTCTAATCCATTTTATTCTAACCATTCTCTAAATCCATTTCATCCAAACCACTTATTCATTTTAATATTCACTTTAACCATTTTTATAAGTTAATAATCCAATAAAAAATCATTAAAAAATAAATGTTCCAAAGGTCCATACATTTATTTACAATAAAGTAAAGCCCACAAAACTCCAAATGTCCTGCTTGCCTAAGAAAAAACAGTAAACCGTATACCCACCCTGCCACAGTGCGCTACCTCCAAGAGCAAGAAAAAGACTGCAGCAAGGTTCCAAACATAAGCCATGCGCGACATGTCACTGCATTAAACCTGCTATCACACTTCAAAATCACTTGCCAAATACCAATACTGCTACAACTTGCATCATAAATCTGTTCCATTGACCAACCAACAAAAACTGAGCATTGAGAGTGATGTATCATCCACAATAAGACAAAATTCAGAAAATAAATCAATTTGGCATTGTTTAAAGAGAGGGAAGATTGGAAAAGAAATGGGTAGCATTACCAAACAATACCCAGCTTAATCCTCATCTCCACCACCAAACAGGATCAACACAACCTCACTACTACACAATCTCTTAGCATGACCTTTCACTGCCATGAAACCTGAACCCTCAACATATCACTACCAGAGACTACACAAACACTGCCACCATCACCCTGTTTCTCACGATGGACAACCCTTATCCCTCCGTCCATACGCGGTTCCGTCTTACCACCGCCAACTCTATCTTTGAACAATAACCATAACAATTACTGCTCAACTTGATGTCACTTCCATTCGCCATTCGTTTTCACTATTCCAATCTACTGTAAGTAGCAACAATGCAACAACTACAAGAATAAAAAATAACACATACCTACAAAAAAAATTCAAAGCAGAACCAGAAACGAAAAGAGAAGGAAGGAATTGAAAAGAAACATTGTTATCTGCAAAGATCTCATACCTTTCCACCACTATACAACATCAAACAACCATCACCATCATCTTGTAACTCGCCTTCAAACACCAAGCAGTACAAGCACTCGCACCACAACAGCAACGAACAACCACCACCAAGCCGTGTTCAAACCACCACCACATTTTTATTCTCGCTTCATCACCATCAACAAAAACTCATACCTTCAAACAACCATAAAATTTCTCACCAGAACACCATCACCGCTGCAAGAGAAAGGTTGGGACCGAGAGAGGAAACCGTCGTGAGAAAGCAAGAGCGAGGAAGAGAGTTGAATCCGTGAGAATAGAGAGAAGAAGGTCCGATCGAAACTCACCGGTAATTCGACGAAGACGCCATCGGAGCGACTCCAATTCGTAAGCTTCTCTTCCTTCATGACCATCACGTTAACTTTGTTCGTATGTATTCTATTTTGAACTTCGTTCTTGTTCTGGTATTTTCGTTGGATCTGATAGCTGTGTATATTCGTTCATGAGCTCCGATTCTTTTTGTGTTTGTTAATTAGCGAGAGCGAGTTAGACGAAGGGAGGCTTTGGTTTCCGGCGAGATTTGAGTGGGGATTGAACGTGTGTGCACTAGCTTCTTTTTTTTTCTTTCCGTAAATGAGCCGTTTGGAGAGGAGTTTCAGGGTTCATCATGAAACCCTTCCCTTTAAAGGTGATTGAGACGAGTTTGGGCCTGGGTGCCCGACCCAAATCTTCTTTAGACTGTTGGATGGGTTTCCTTTTTTTCCTCAGTCCAATTCAACTTCAAGCCTTACCATGTTTATGACTGATGTTCGTTTTTATTTTTAAGATTATATTAGATTTTTTTTTAAATTTAGAAAACATAATTATTAATTAAAAAAAATGGATTTAGTTTCATTTTAACCTTAGAATAATTTTAGAACTAGTTTAATTCTTAGATTTAGTTTTAATTCTACCATTTTTTTAATATAACAAAATATTAAATGTCAAAAAAGATTGTTTTTATTATTATTTATGTTAAATATATTAATTAATTAAAATATTAATTAATTTTATTAACTATCCATGTTTAATGTAATTAATAATTTGTGTGTATAATTTTGTGTGATTTAACATGTGTTCTCGAACCGAGTAGCTTGAATATGTCTTATTCGTATTTTGTGTTTATAGTGTGATGATACCATGTTGACTTTTGTTTCTTAAACAGTTTTCAAAATAAATTCTCGATTCAACGTCGAGCCATTTTTTCACCCATGTAAGTCGAGCGCTTTTGCCTCGCAATCGACCTTACCTTAAACCACAGGACCTTCTTTCCATTAGTCCTCAACCTTTTCGCGCGCGCATTCAAACCTCGATCAACATCGAGCATTTTTCAAATCAAATCAATACATTTAATCATACTTAAACACTTTTCTTAAAAGGAGAAAAGGGAGTAAAATGGAATCTTCGATTCTTCTCCTCAATTGTTTGGGCCCGAGGAATCTTTCTTAAGTTCAAGCAATTGTCTTCTTTAAAAGATTCATAACACGATTACACATCAAACCATTTTTGCAATAAATCAAATCAAATCTTCTTTTCTTAAACACTTGGATGAAAAGAGAGAGAGTCGGTTCTTCGACTAGCTCTCCCGATTATTTGGACCCGAGGAATCTTTCTTAAGTTCAAGTAACTGTCATCTATTTAACATACTCTAACCATATTAAAACTCTTTCATAATTAAGGGCGAAAAAGAGAGAGAGTCGGTTCTTCGACTAGCTCTCCCGATTACTTGGACCCGAGGAATCTTTCTTAAGTTTAAGTCATTGTCATCTATTTGACATACTCTAACCATATTAAAACTCTTTCATAATTAAGGATGAAAAAGAGAGAGAGCCGGTTCTTCGACTCGCTTTCCCGATTACTTGGACCCGAGGAATCTTTCTTAAGTTCAAGTAATCGTCACCCAATCAAAATACAAACACACCTAATCCACAACTCAAACGCCTTTCCCAAAGGACATTGTTTAAGTCATTCTTCCGCGCATATAAACTAGTGCTTCAGCCTCCCATGACGAGCCGACAAGCCAATGTTTAGCAGTTAGAATGCAACCTAAACCCTCGTTTGCCTAAAACACGTCCAAATCAAACCTTTTTCTCAATCAAATCTCTAATACACTTAATCCTTATTCAAACAACTTTTCACAAAAAAGAACATTGTTTATTCCATTCTTCCCCGCATATAAACTAGTGCTTCAGCCTCCTTTGACGAGCAGACAAGCCAATGTTTAGCAGTTAGAATGCGAATTAAACTCTCGTTTGCCTAAAAAAAACACAAACCAAACAATCGTAGTCCCACGAACTATGAATGCTCTGACTTTCCCATTGCACGAGGGAATACGTAGGCACAAGGATCTTAGTCCTTGTCGAGCACACTAATAAAAAACCACCCCATTTCCCCCTTAAAATTAATCCTTTTACCTTAGAAGATAAACAAACAAACCTAGCTAACTTTCTCACAAATCGAATCAAGAGGTTCCCGTTGAGTACAACGGACGTAGAGGGTGCTAACACCTTCCCTTTGCGTAATCGACTCCCGAACCCGTAATTTGGTTGCGATGACCATTTTCTTATCCTTTTAAAGGTTTTATCGATATTTTCCTATTCCTTCCTTGGAATGAATAAAGTTCGGTGGCGACTCTGTTTCGAACAGTTTTTTCCGCGTCCATCGCGAGGATCGTATTTTTCGAGGTACGACAGATGGCGACTCTGCTGGGGATAGGCATTGCCCTATGCTAGAGAGAGTCAAGCCTAACTTGACTCGATTCGTGAATGTTAGATCCGCTTGTTTGTTTATCTTCTCTTGCTTGTTTGCTTGCTTGTTTGATTATCTGTTATCTACTTGCTTGCTTATTTTTATTATATCCTATCATTATCTCTTATGACACTGTTGGGGTTCTCTAATCATTGGTGCTCTGTGAGACGACTCTACACCCGAGTCTGAGTATAACCCTAAGATTAGGATGGTGGTTGTGTAGTGTAGGCTTGTGTGGTCTCTTCCGCGTGAGTTGAAGCGAAAACCACCGCTCGGAGTAGATTCCCTTGGAGATATTATTGTTGTGGTGAATCTTTGCCATAGCGGTAATATCTTCGAGGTGGGTCGTTGATCCCAAGGACCATTAACCCAATTTACCCATGGTGGTTGGTAGTGTTAACTCTTTGTGAGTTGATGCGAACGCCCCAATCAGATGAGATCCCTCGAACGTATTACTTCCTGATAGTAATATTTTCGACCTCGATCTAGGATTCTGAGAACCCTACTTAGAACCTGTATGTCGATGGTTGTGTAGTGGGTGCCTCCGAGGAATCTTTCTCGTGGGGAACAAACGAAGACCTCACCTAGACGAGATTATTTCGAGGATATTATAGTCGGACAAATCTTTGTCGTGGCTATAATGCTTTCGAAATATATCCATAACTCTAGGCACCTACCCGTTTAGAGCCTACCTGTGGGGGATTTGTCGATCAGAGATATCTTGTGTTTAACTCTTTCCTCAGAATCAGATGTTGTCCTGGATCCTGGATCTGCCTGCATTGCATTTGTTTGCATATCATTGCATTTGCATCTCATTTGCATGGCATACCCTTCCAACCGAAACTCATCCGATCCTCTGTCCATTTCCTGCCAGTTGGTTTCCCGACGCTCATACTGAACCTGTGGTAGCCGCAAAGCATTTAAAGCAAGTTCAAGCGGAGATAAGAGGAGCATATATAATTTGAAAGTTGTGATGGCTATGTCAGAGGATAGCTTTCAACATGATGAGATGAAGGATTTTGACCCCCCATCAGTTTTTGCTGTGTTGACTAACCCACTGTATGATCATCTACCTGGTGATCATCCTCCACAAGTGAACATCCCTACTCAGTCTCCGATGATGTCGCTGACCGATTCCATGGAGAAAAGGTTTTGTGCCCTCGAAGAGAAAGTTCAAGCTATGAAAGCACCCGATATTTCTGGGCTTGATGTTGTTGATATGTGCCTAGTGCCAGACTTGGTAATTCCTCCAAAATTCAAAATACCCAACTTCGAGAAGTACGCTGGTCTCACTTGCCCAAAGCGTCATTTGGTGATGTTCTGCCGAAAGATGACTTCTCATGTCCGCGACGACAAGTTGATGATTTACTGTTTTCAAGACAGTTTGAGTGGTGCATCTTTGAATTGGTACATGGATTTAGAAAGAAGTTGTATCCAATCATGGAAAGACTTATCCAATGCTTTTCTAAAGCAATATGAGTACAATTTGGACATGGCTCCCAGTCGAACGCAGTTGCAAAACCTATCTCAGAAGAACGGTGAATCCATTAAGACCTATGCACAACGGTGGAGAGAGTTCGCAGCCAGGGTACAACCCCCACTCTTGGACAAAGAACTGATCGACATGTTCTTGAACAGTCTGAATGACACCTATCTTGAAAGAATGACTGGCAGTTCATTCTCAAGCTTCTCTGACCTCATAATAGTAGGAGAACGCATCGAGAGTTACCTCAAAGCTAAACAAGTCCAAGACGTCACGAGTAATCAAGATGGTGAAACTGAATCCTTCAGTAATCCCCAAGAGGAAGAGTATAATGAAATCGATGCAGTCATAGCAAATGTTGAGTATTCTCAGGGTACACCAACAAGACTTTATGGCCCTTCAGCTTCTCGGCAGTTATCATTGTCAGCGCCATATCATCCTTACGCGCAACCTGTCAATCCTAGGGCGTCATACCAGAAACCCATGATTTCTCCTCGTACAAATCAACGAGCCCGTGGTCGAGGATATCAAAATCGTCATCAGAATCAGCATAGGCCTCAAAACAACTTGGAAAGAAGGACTACTCCTCTTCACCCAGTTCCTATGTCATACAGTCAACTCTTGCCACATCTGGTCCGAAACTCGCTGGTGGAGCCCAAAGCTATCAAGTCGTTGCCAAAACCATACCCGCCGGGGTACAATCCTAATGCACATTATGGATATCATGGTGGATCCATGGGGCATTAGACTGAAGATTGCAAAGCTTTTCAAGCCAAGGTGCAACAGTTGATTGACAAGAAGTACATATCCTTCCAAGAAGGAGACTTGATTGTGCACGTCAGCTTCTCGCCCAAATGAGTTCCAAGACTTCAAGAGGCATTCCCTAAAGCTAATGGTTTAGGCAGGAAGACTTCCTCAGATACTGGAAACCATTGGACATTTGTCATTTTCATTTGTAATTTCGTTATGTTAAATGCTACTTGTTTTTGAATATTGTTGTTTTGAATGGTAATATTAATGATGTGGTCATGCGTTTTCTGAATTAATCATGTCGCATTCGCTCATTTTTCTTCACTTATATAAAAATAAAAAATTTCATCCATATACCTCTCGTCCACTTTCTTCACCAAATTGTTGTTTAGCAAAGATTGGAGGGAGGATGATGAAAACAAGATACCCATAATTGTTGATGGTATGCTTTCGGATAAAATCCTGCCAAGGATGTACAGGCATTGTTTCAAATCCCCAAACACTGGAGAGATAAGGAGTTAGTCCCTAGTTAACCACTTCGAGCCTAGAAGTAGGAGTTTTCTTCAGATATTCAAACCCTTACACTCAACCTGGGGCCGGGTAGTGTTCAGTTAACCTGATTACGCACTCAGTTCACAAAAGCAAAATCCAAAAACATGATGGTTGTTCATCAATTACCCATGACTTGGCAGTCACAATCCTTTGAACAAAAAAAAACAAAAAAAAAACAAAAATCAAAAGCCTGCTAAGTCAAACACCTCAAAAGAAGACTTAGGCAAAAATCAAGGCAACCCTGATGGACTCGAAAAGCAAAATCAGTCCATGCAAAGATATGGATCAAAAATAATACCAAAGAGGCTTTCGAACCCTCAACAAAAACAAAATAAGATTCACTGACATCCATCAAAACAAAATAAGGTGACTGCCATTTAGAGCAAACCTTGAATCATTCATCGCTTACACCATCAACCCTTTTGGAATACAAACATGTGTGCAGATTTAACTGAACGTAGGACTGGAGAACATCACGAAGAAAGGGTGGGGTACAAAATAGATCTTGAGCCTTATATCCTTTGTTTCTATAACCGTGAACCAGACCACGTTATAACCCTTAAAAGACCTAATTGAGGTGGGGTTTATTCTGAAAGCATACTACAGCAAGGTTGCGAAAACTGACTCCTAGAGATTTGCTAATCTTCTGAATTGGTGTCATATTCTTGCTATATCTTTCACACCAGGTAAATCAGCACCACGTTTGGACTAATGGTCCATCCGTCACACATTATCACATCATTCTAATAATGACTGATTTTCAAAACTTGCATGAGCATCGCATTAAAATTACCATTTGTGAACGAACAATTTTGACTGCAAGTCAATGTTTGCCATCAAGGAAATTCCAACAAGGAGCAATCAAAGAATGCTAGATCATTCAACAAAGTTGATCTGAACTAACAACACCTCATAACCCTATGGAGCAGGGGCATTGACATCCGATGATTACAAAATCAGTCAGTTTCAAGCAAGTCCCCGAAGCATTAGTTGATTATGGGGAAAATCATTCAAAAACGGGTTAATCATGGTGAATCATCTCAAGACTCTACCAACCAGGGGCAGGTCACCCAGAGGTTCTTTTGATTAAAGGAAAACCCCTCCAATGTTCAATCAGCACAAGTTAAGTCGCTCCAACGCTCATTCTGGGGCAAGCTACCTCAAGGGTACTTTGAAGTCAAATACTTCAAGAGTCATTCAATGAAGGAAGAATCCTTTCACGACTTGGAATTCTGGGATAAGCCATCTCGAGTTCATCTCATGGTACATCTGCTTCTGAATTTTTCCGTTCAAGGACAAACCCTTTCACGACTTGAAGTTGTGAGGCAAACCATCTCGAGTTCATTTCATGGTACAACTGCTTCCAACTTTCTTTCAAAGACAAATCCTTTCATGACTTGGAATTCTGGGGCAAGCCATCTCGAGATCATCTCATGGTACAATTGCTTCCAATCTCCTGTCAAGGAAAATTCTTCATAGGCCCAGACTGGGGCAAGATCAGCTACACAGGGGCAAATCTCTCCGTTGCTTCCAATCTGCTCAAGCGAACACCGTCAAGTGACCTTTGAGTTCAAGACGAGTGTCGGGGAATCATCCTATCACCTCACAAATAACCTTTTACCTTACTTCTGACAAGAAACCTTGCTGCATAGGAACCTATCCTTCCATTATCCTCTCCTGGGCATCTTTGGAAACCTTCATATCATTGCATAAATCACTCATATGCATTAATCATGTCGCTTCGCTCATCGCATAGGCATGTGTATCGTTCCTCGAGCATAACCTTCCAATAAGATTTGATATCTCAAAGCCTGGTTTTGCAAGACTTGACACCAAAGTCCAACTTAGCTTGGCAACCCAAAGTCCAATTCTTTATTGGCAAGTACCCAAAAGTCCAATTTAGCTTGGCAACCCAAAAGTCCAACTTAGCTTGGAAATCAAAAGTCCAATTTAGCTTGGCAATCCAAAAGTCCAATTCTTTATTGGAAAGTACCCAAAAAACCACACTTGTTGGCACCTCCAAACATTTTAAGGCCCAGTACTCGTCTGGCAAAACATTAAAAGGTCCAGTTCTCGTCTGGCAAACATTTTAAGGCCCAGTTCTCGTCTGGCAATCCATTTTAAGGTCCAGTTCTCGTCTGGCAATCATTTTAAGGCCCAGTTCTCGTCTGGCAAACCATTAAAAGGCCCAGTTCCCGCCTGGCAAACATTTTAAGGTCCAGTTCCTGCTTGGCAAGCATTTCAAGGTACAGTTCCCGCCTGGCAAATCTTTTAAAGGTCCAGTTCTCGTCTGGCAAATCTTTTAAGGCCCAGTTCTCGTCTGGCAAACCAATTTAAGGCCCAGTTCCCGCCTGGCAAATAGTTTTAAGGTCTAGTTCCCGCCTGGCAAATCTTTTAAAGGTCCAGTTCCCGCCTGGCAAATCTTTTAAAGGTCCAGTTCCCACCTGGCAAATCTTTTAAAGTCCAGTTCTCGCCTGGCAAATCTTTTAAGGTCCAGTTCTCGTCTGGCAAACCTATCCAAAAGTCAGTTCTCGTCTGACAAACAAGTTTAAACACCAGTTCTCGTCTGGTAATCTATCCTCCGATCAAGTTTTAGTCTGGAAGAATAACCTAAAGTCCAATTTTATTTGGCAATTAACCTAAAGTCCAATTTCACTTGGCAATTCCCAAATCTAATCCCTGGTGATACCCTCGACAAGGAAACTTATCCCCAGCGCGCCCGATCATTTGCATCGTCATATGCATAGCATGCTAGCATAACATTACATAATCACATCAAGCACTATCATATCATAGGTGCATTAGATTTCCTAGCAGTTGCATTTTAACATATGTTTCAGTGCATTTTGCAATGCATGGCATTTCCATCCCCAGCATAGCATAGCAGGATCCAGGATCAGTTCGCAAGCATCTTGGTCAGTCCTCCTTCAAAGTCGACAGTGTTCATCTGAGGAGAGTTAGTACCCCGCACATACTCAAGGAATTCTACTCCCCAGCAAGTCATTTTTCAGCCAGCCAGTTGATAATGACAATCCCCAGCAAATGTCGTCAGTATTCCCCAAGCAGAGGATATATTAGAAAGTTCTTGTGAGCTCCCTCCTGCAAAGCCAGCACATTTCCTCCGACAGAAATCTTGCTCAACTATTCTCCAACAAATTTACTGCAGAGGGACTGCTTCGATCACCCAATGAACCTCAAGTTATGTTGTTCAGTTTGAACCCCGCTACTTCATTCTGTCAACTCTTACTCTACAACACTTTACCTTTTGTGGGACAAATTTTGGGGCATTCTTATATCTAATTGACTTCTACCCTTAGAATGAACGCCGTCGCCGTTCACTCTCTCGGGTCCAAGCCAATTAGATAGGGGCATCTGTCATACCCCAAATTTGTCCTACCTGTGGGTAATTTTCATTTGTATATCCACCCACTAATCATCAATATGTTGCTCAGGTAGGTGTTGAGTATAGTTCAGTGTTTAGTCTCTCAAAGTCCATAACCATTTCAAAAAAAACCCATATCCATTTTCTGTTGTTCAAAAATCCTTTTCTTTAATGTCCATTTTCTTTTATCCATTCTGTCTAAATCCAGTTACTTTGTTATCCATTTTTTTTAACCCGTTTCCAAAACCAAATTATTTCAAATCCAATTAAGTCTATTTCCTTTTTCCACATTTAAGTCATTTATTTCCACATTTCAATTCATTGTCCAAAACCATATCCATTTTAATTTTAGTCCATTTTTACCTTCCATTTAACATTTATTCACACTTTTTCTCAATTAACCATTCAGATAATCCATCATTTTCATTTTTCACTTATTATTCCATATTCAAAATTCAACCCATAACCATATGTCATTTTTAAATCTATTTATCCACTTTTCAAATCCATATTGTCCAATAAACCAATTCATTCCAAATCCGTTTCTAAACCATTTTATCATTTTTCTAATCCATTTTATTCTAACCATTCTCTAAATCCATTTCATCCAAACCACTTATTCATTTTAATATTCACTTTAACCATTTTTATAAGTTAATAATCCAATAAAAAATCACTAAAAAATAAATGTTCCAAAGGTCCATACATTTATTTACAATAAAGTAAAGCCCACAAAACTCCAAATGTCCTGCTTGCCTAAGAAAAAACAGTAAACTGTATACCCACCCTGCCACAGTGCGCTACCTCCAAGAGCAAGAAAAAGACTGCAGCAAGGCTCCAAACATAAGCCATGCGCGACATGTCACTGCATTAAACCTGCTATCACACTTCAAAATCACTTGCCAAATACCAATACTGCTACAACTTGCATCATAAATCGGTTCCATTGACCAACCAACAAAAACTGAGCATTGAGAGTGATGTATCATCCACAATAAGACAAAATTCAGCAAATAAATCAATTTGGCATTGTTTAAAGAGAGGGAAGATTGGAAAAGAAATGGGGAGCATTACCAAACAATACCCAGCTTAATCCTCATCTCCACCACCAAACAGGATCAACACAACCTCACTACTACATAATCTCTTAGCATGACCTTTCACTGCCATGAAACCTGAACCCTCAACATATCACTACCAGAGACTACACAAACACTGCCACCATCACCCTTGTTTCTCACGATGGACAACCCTTCTCCCTCCGTCCATACGCAGTTCCGTCTTACCACCGCCAACTCTATCTTTGAACAATAACCATAACAATTACTGCTCAACTTGATGTCACTTCCATTCGCCATTTGTTTTCACTATTCCAATCTACTGTAAGTAGCAACAATGCAACAACTACAAGAATAAAAAATAACACATACCTACAAAAAAAATTCAAAGTAGAAGCAGAAACGAAAAGAGAAGGAAGGAATTGAAAAGAAACATTGTTATCTGCAAAGATCTCATACCTTTCCACCACTATACAACATCAAACAACCATCACCATCATCTTGTAACTCGCCTTCAAACACCAAGCAGTACAAGCACTCGCACCACAACAGCAACGAACAACCACCACCAAGCCGTGTTCAAACCACCACCACCTTTTTATTCTCGCTTCATCACCATCAACAACAACTCATACCTTCAAACAACCATAAAATTTCTCACCAGAACACCATCGCCGCTGCAAGAGAAAGGTTGGGACCGAGAGAGGAAACCGTCATGAGAAAGCAAGAGCGAGGAAGAGAGTTGAATCCGCGAGAATAGAGAGAAGAAGGTTCGGTCGAAACTCACCGGTAATTCGACGAAGACGCCATCGGAGTGACTCCGATTCGTAAGCTTCTCTTCCTTCATGACCATCACGTTAACTTTGTTCGTATGTATTCTATTTTGAACTTAGTTCTTGTTCTGGTATTTTTGTTGGATCTGATAGCTGTGTACATTCATTCATGAGCTACGATTCTTTTTGTGTTTGTTAATTAGCGAGAGCGAGTTAGACGGAGGGAGGCTTTGGTTTCCGGCGAGATTTGAGTGGGGATTGAACGTGTGTGCACTAGCTTCTTTTTTTTTCTTTTCGTAAATGAGCCGTTTGGAGAGGAGTTTCAGGGTTCATCATGAAACCCTTCCCTTTAAAGGTGATTGAGACGGGTTTGGGCCTGGGTGCCCGACCCAAATCTTCTTTAGACTGTTGGATGGGTTTCCTTTTTTTCCTCAGTCCAATTCAACTTCAAGCCTTACCATGTTTATGACTGATGTTCGTTTTTATTTTTAAGATTATATTAGATTTTTTTTTTAATTTAGAAAACATAATTATTAATTAAAAAAAATGGATTTAGTTTCATTTTAACCTTAGAATAATTTTAGAACTAGTTTAATTCTTAGATTTAGTTTTAATTCTACCATTTTTTTAAGATAACAAAATATTAAATGTCAAAAAAGATTGTTTTTATTATTATTTATGTTAAATATATTAATTAATTAAAATATTAATTAATTTTATTAACTATCCATGTTTAATGTAATTAATAATTTGTGTGTATAATTTTGTGTGATTTAACATGTGTTCTCAAACCGAGTAGCTTGAATATGTCTTATTCGTATTTTGTGTTTATAGTGTGATGATACCATGTTGACTTTTGTTTCTTAAACAGTTTTCAAAATAAATTCTCGATTCAACGTCGAGCCATTTTTTCACCCATGTAAGTCGAGCGCTTTTGCCTCGCAATCGACCTTACCTTAAACCATAGGACCTTCTTTCCATTAGTCCTCAACCTTTTCGCGCGCGCATTCAAACCTCGATCAACATCGAGCATTTTTCAAATCAAATCAATACATTTAATCATACTTAAACACTTTTCTTAAAAGGAGAAAAGGGAGTAAAATGGAATCTTCGATTCTTCTCCTCAATTGTTTGGGCCCGAGGAATCTTTCTTAAGTTCAAGCAATTGTCTTCTTTAAAAGATTCATAACACGATTACACATCAAACCATTTTTGCAATAAATCAAATCAAATCTTCTTTTCTTAAAAACTTGGATGAAAAGAGAGAGAGTCGGTTCTTCGACTAGCTCTCCCGATTACTTGGACCCGAGGAATCTTTCTTAAGTTCAAGTAACTGTCATCTATTTAACATACTCTAACCATATTAAAACTCTTTCATAATTAAGGGCGAAAAAGAGAGAGAGTCGGTTCTTCGACTAGCTCTCCCGATTACTTGGACCCGAGGAATCTTTCTTAAGTTCAAGTAATTGTCATCTATTTAACATACTCTAACCATATTAAAACTCTTTCATAATTAAGGATGAAAAAGAGAGAGAGCCGGTTCTTCGACTCGCTTTCCCGATTACTTGGACCCGAGGAATCTTTCTTAAGTTCAAGTAATCGGCACCCAATCAAAATACAAACACACTTAATCCACAACTCAAACGCCTTTCCCAAAGGACATTGTTTAAGTCATTCTTCCGCGCATATAAACTAGTGCTTCAGCCTCCCATGACGAGCCGACAAGCCAATGTTTAGCTGTTAGAATGCAACCTAAACCCTCGTTTGCCTAAAACACGTCCAAATCAAACCTTTTTCTCAATCAAATCTCTAATACACTTAATCCTTATTCAAACAACTTTTCACAAAAAAGAACATTGTTTAGTCCATTCTTCTGTGCATATGAACTAGTGCTTCAGCCTCCTTTGACGAGCAGACAACCCAACGTTTAGCAGTTAGAATGCGAATTAAACTCTCGTTCGCCTAAAAAAAACACAAACCAAACAACCGTAGTCCCACGAACTACGAATGCTCTGACTTTCCCATTGCACGAGGGAATACGTAGGCACAAGGATCTTAGTCCTTGCCGAGCACACTAATAAAAAACCACCCCATTTCCCCCTTAAAATTAATCCTTTTACCTTAGAAGATAAACAAACAAACCTAGCTAACTTTCTCACGAATCGAATCAAGAGGTTCCCGTTGAGTACAACGGACGTAGAGGGTGCTAACACCTTCCCTTTGTGTAATCGACTCCCGAACCCGTAATTTGGTTGCGATGACCATTTTCTTATCCTTTTAAAGGTTTTATCGATATTTTCCTATTCCTTCCTTGGAATGAATAAAGTTCGGTGGCGACTCTGTTTCGAACAGTTTTTCCGCATCCATCGTGTGGATCGTATTTTTTGAGGTACGACAGTATGTAGAGCGTCTTGAAGACGGCTGCTCAAATCAGAATTCTTCACTCGAAGCTCTTTCACCAAGGCTTGAAATTTGTTGAATTCTTCCATGGTTGCAGTATTTCCTTCTTTCTCATTCTCAGGATACAAAGGGGGTGCCTTATCAAAAGGCAAGTTAAAATCTTCAACCCTCTTCTTCACCCAATCTTCATATGCTGGATAAGCCCGATTTTTGGGTTTGCCTAGAGCGACATTTCCTTTCTTTAGTACATTGGCCCAGGCCTCATAAGCTTTTTGTGCCATTTCCAAACCATCTAATGCGTGGAAATACAACGACTCATCTACATCCCTCTTAATGGGCGGACCTATCAGAGCGTACCCAAATTGCCTAATGGCCAAAGAAGGATTATAGTTGATTCCTCCCTTTCTTCCTATCAATGGAACATTGGGGAACTCACCACAACTATGGATAATGTTCTTGCCAAGTAGTCCATGGTCTATCCATACAATGTTTTTAGCGACCAGTCCCATCAAACACTGACTCCATTCTAGAGAACTTTTGGAATCCACAAAAGCACCTGACTACGGTAGGCGATTTGTGAACCATTTACAAAACAAAGGTGCGCAGCAATGAACCACCCCTCCTCTTTTCTTTTCATTTCTATTGTATAAGGCGTAATGAAGATCTCCCAACAGGGTTGGCACTGGATTTTTCATCATGAATATCCTAATGGCATCCACATCAACAAAGTCGGGCTCGTTGGGGAACAATATAATACCATATACGCAAAGGGCCAATAATACATTGAAAACAACCCATTTCTTGTCTTTCGGTGCCTCCAGAGCTTTCTTTATCAGTTACCCCAGCTTATAACCACGGAGCTTTCCTTTGTTAGAGATATTGGCCTCTAACTCTGACTTGCTCAAATAAAGAGCACCAGCCATTTTCCCAAAGTCCAGATCTCCCTTAGACCCAAAGAATTGAGGATCTTCCTTGATAGAAATCCCTAGCATGTTGGAATACTCCTCTAAGGTAGGTACCAATAGATAATCCGGAAACACAAAGCATCTCAGAGGAGGGTCGTAGAACTGCATCAAAGTATGAAGACCCCGATATTCGTAATCACTGATGTTGTGAACAAAATATAAAATCCACCCATATTTTTCTTTGAAGGCCTCCAACACATCAGGGTTTTCCATTCCTTTCAGGATAGTAATAGGGCCTAGAGTAGGCATGAGGAATTTTTAAATAATGATGTTCTTCTTCTATTTAGTATTCATCCTTGTGAGAACCCGATGACTGGAATCAAGAGTAGAATATGAACTTGGAAATGAGTAAACATGTATGTTAAGATATGTAAATGCAATGCAAAAGACATGGGATCAAAGTGTTGCGTGTCTGTGCTGGACTGTGAACAGTTTCGATGTAGATCTGAGAATATTATAGAACTGTGGACAAGAACCATCTGAATACAGTAGGATGAATCATCCTTTTGGGTAATAACACCAGAAAACCGGGTATGTGGGAGGTTATGGTTACCTGCAAAGCTGCAAACACCCGCCCATCCTCACATGTGGGTACTACAATGAAGGTTCCTCAATTTCAGATTCTCTATTTGAGAAGCAATAGTACATTCATCCCTCGGGGTACAATACTATCGCCAAACAAAGAGGTCGTCCACTGATTCCCAAAAAAAAAAGGTCATCCTATAGCAAGTTCCCAGCATTGGGTCCTCGGATCAAGAAGTGTAATAGGTTTGCCATTTCTGGTCTGCCATTATCACATCTCGGGAGGAGTGAAATTACTGAGTCCTCGGGAATGGTCACCAGAGTCAACAGTTCCTCAAGAGAATATTCACTGGCATGTATCAACATACAGTAGCAGATAGCTCCCGATAGAACCTCGTATGGTTGTGGGTCTCGTGAACAACAATACGTGGTCACCACCACACAAGCGTCACGACTATCCACTCTAATACCTGTGTGTATGCTCAAGCCTGTGTAGTGGGATTATTTCTCAAAAATCTCAACCTGACAAACAGAAAATCCAGTACAGCACAGCACAGTCCAGCATAATAATGAAATGCAATGCCATAAATGCGGTAAATACAGTAAAACAGTAAAAGAGTAATACAGTAATATACAACAAAATAAAGCACCACAATAAACACCCAATGAAAATAAACAACCAAGCGCTAGGATTGACTCGCAAAGGGGATGGACCAACAAGAGGTCAACCTGCCCCCAACAAAGTCGCCAGCTGTCGCTCCCGAGATTTTCATCCAGGTACAAATGCGAAAGTGGCACGGAAACAGAGTCGCCAGCAATGTGTATATGTCCCGAGAGAGGGAAAGGAAACACTGCGTAAACCTGAGGGAAAGGAAAAAGCATGGTCTCGCGACCAAGAGAAACGGGTAAGGGAGTCGGTTACGCGAAGGGAAGATATTAGCACCCCCTCGCGTCCATCGTACTCGATGGGATCCATGCTTGTTTGTTATTGATCAAAGGGTGTAGGTTATATGAATCTCAACTGTTGGCTGGAAACTGGAAACAAAAGGTGAGATGGAGAAGCGGGGGGAAAAAGAGAAAGAAGGACACAAAGGAAAAGTGACTCGATAGGACATCGTCGTCCTAGGCCTACGTATTCCCTCGGGTGTGGGAAAGTCAGAGTCAACGTAGTTCGGACTACGGTTTTGTGGGGGAAGGTTGCTCGCTGGGCGTCGCGCCTATGCCTACGTATCCTCAATCTAACCAGAGAGAGGAAGTCAGAGCAGTCTTAGTTCGACCTACGGGTCGAAAAGAGATAAAGAGGTGATGAAGAAAGGTTGTGCTCGGAGAGATCTCGTACGATCTCCTGCCTACGTATCTCCATTAACCAATGAAGAATCAGAGCGACGTAGTTCCCCTCACTAGGGATGACTTTGCTTTGTTTGTGTCTTTTAACGGAAGACGTCAAGGTTCGCGTTCCAGCAGTTTAGGTGTCGCAGCTCGTTGTACGGAGTCTTAGGCATTTTCCTGTTTGCGGTAGAATGGAAGTGACGCATCCTTTATGAATGGAGTGAGGAAGATGAGAAGAGAATTGTTGTTTGTTGATTTTTAGAAGAAGTGGCTTGATTTATTGTATTTGTAACTCATATTGCACTAAAGTCTATGACATAGGAACGAATGCGTCGCATGATTGTCCTAACAGGACGTATGCTAAACACTCTAAAAAGATGAAGGGAAACCCTCCTCCTTTCATTTCCCATGTACTTAAGGCTCATGGCGTACAATACATGTTGTTTTTATTACATGCTTTTAATTTTTATTTTTTTTAGATAAGAAAGAGAGACTCAAAGGAAAAGAAAACTCTAAGGGGAATTCTCTCATAAAGTTGTCATGCAAGATGGCCCTAAGGGGAGGTTTGAGAACCTAAGTCTAAAGAAGAGGGAGGGATAGCACTACCTAATGCTTATCCTACCTCACCTTAATCAAAAATTAAGGATGAGTTAGGATCCCAAAGGGGTGTGAGAAAGTTATACACAAAGCATTATATCATGTAATCCACCACATAAAAGAGAAAGAGAAATAGAAGTAGAAGAGATGAGCAATAAAAGAGGGAATGAGCATGGATAACCATCCACATACTCAAGTGACTTACCTCTGCCCCTACATAAAAGGTTAGTATCAAATGGATACAAGTATTGAACATAGGCGAAAGAAAACAAGCCAAACAAATGCTAGTTGCTTTAAGAAGACAACTTAAGAAGCAAACAAGTGTTAAACCAAAAGGGGAGAGTCCTAAGGGTTAAGGTACAACCAAAGTCAGTAGGTACATGTTAAGGGTCCCTACTAATGTTAAGGTATCAAACAAAGTCAAACTATGTTGAAACATGCATCAAAAGATCACACAAATGCAAGTTATACCATGACTATGCAAGATGAATGCAAATGAATCATGTACATGGACAAATGCACATGTAAACATAAAAGTCAGAAGTGAATTAAATTTATTAATGCATGGAGATGTCATTAAAATGGCATATGATTCATGAATGCAAGCATTGATCAAGAAGGAAGAAGTGGTAGCAAACATCATTCAAGTTCCAACAATGAAGCACTTGTAATGCAAGTAAGAAATGAAGATGTAAGATGAACAATCATGTAATATGAATGTAAGTCAGTAGCTCATGACATTTGAAATAACATTTAGAATTCAAGAATGGAAGCACAAAGTGCACACAAGTATCATGTTGAAGCACATTGATGATTAGGAACAAACATGTTCAAGTTAAGTCAAACAAACATTCAAAAGTTTATGAACTTAAGAAACATGTCATATGCAATTATAGGTCATGTAATGTAGTTGAGGATGATTGCAAACATAAGTGAATCATGTTTAAGTGATTGTTTAAGATCATGCAAGTGTTGGTACAAACATGTGCTCAAAGAAGATCAAGGGAGAATGCACAATTACATAACACATTTCAAGTTAGGAAAGTGCACACAAGTCATGTAAGGATGACCAAGCAATGACCTATAATGCAAGAAAAATGACCTATAATTTTCATGCAACATGGATTAAAAGGTCCCAACAATTGATAAAGAGAATTGCACACAATATACATTAACACCCTAGCATAAATCTTCTAATATCCACACAAACAAACGTGCTTTTAAAATGGATCAAAAGTGGTGTTAGAGACTCAATAAAATTGGAATATTCAAGTCATTTGAAGTGCAACCATTATGCAAACATGTCTCAAAAGATAGCTCAAAATTCATTAAGAATCATGCTCAAAGATGCTTCACAATGTCATGCAAATCACATAAACAAATGACTCAAAGATAACATCTAAAAGTTTACAAGAAATGATATAAAAAAACTATGAAAAATGTATGGCATGCCTCAATGTACCATAAATGCATATGTCAATTATTAGGCAAGAATTCAATCCACAACTATGTCAAACAAATTAAGAATGAAACATGTATCATGGGTAAATGCACATACAAAAGAAACTAAAGTAAAATTCATGGAAAAATGACAAAATATGATAAAATCAGAAAATAAAATATGTCAAAATTATTTAAATGTCTTATAATGCTTCATGAATTCTTGTGGATTTTTTGGATGCTTGGAAGTAATTTTAAATATTAAAAATGAAACATGTATGAAAAAGAAAATAAAAAAATGAAAGAAATGATGCAAGGGGGTATGACACTAGCAATTACTCAGTTAAAAGGCGCTTGGGCCTGGAAAAGAGGGGTGCGTATAGAAAAAATAACCCAGTCCAATACCACGTGCTCAGAGGAGAGTGCATATCATGGAAAATAGTCAATCGTTGACTCAATAATGGCCACAGGATTAAGTCAAGATCAAATAATCAAGAAAGTACACAAATCATGTGGACATGGTGCAGGCACATGATAACTAATCACACACCACACACACGTGAACACCAAATTCAAATTAAATCAAAAAATAAGAGCACGTGACTCCCACCCTCTCTCATTAATGTGCTGGCACGCTTGTGGCCATTAGATCAAAACAAATCAACGGACATGTTTTAAACTGAGGAAAGGCCTAGGGTTTTCACACAGTTGAACTTTCAGGTGGCCAGAGAAGACTTCGGTCGTCTTCTCCGGCGAACCACCGCCATGCTCAGGTTCCAACCACCATAGAAACTCACAAACCACACATCAAAATAAACCTCAAGCCGTGTAGATTCCAAATCCAGCTCCAGAGTTCACAAACAAATCACACACAGAGAGAATCTAAGCCATGAAGTTTGCCCTAGGATTTTGAAACTATGCACCTATGGTGCCTATCAACTAGCCGATGATCACATGGCTCCTATCGAGCTCCAAACAAGCAGAAACAATAAAAATTAAAGCATAATGAGAGCAAGAGATTATGAACTGAACCTGTACTTTGAAACTGCTTCTAATCAAAAGAATACCAGAGAGGAGATTCCACTTGCTTCTTGAACTTCAATCTAGCCAAATAAAGGCTATGTAGTGCTTGGAATCAGTGAGATTTGGATGAAAAAACTTTAAGAAGAAGATGCAATTTGAAGATTCAATGCTAACAGTTTCAAGATCCCTTGATGATGATGATGAATCTTGAAGAGGAATGAACAACAAGCTCGAGTGAGAGAGAGAGAGAGAGAGAGAGAGAGAGAGAGAGAGAGAGAGAGAGAAAAACCCAGAGTGAGAGAGAGAGTTGGTGAAATGTGAAGAATGAGTCCCCTCTTGCAATTTTCTGTTAGAGGTGCTTTTATATCCTTGGTTAAGCTCTAACTGTCATGGTTGATAATTAGAACCATGGTTAATTGAGTGAGTTAAGCAAAATGAAGTAAAAGAGGGTGAGTTGTGTGTATGAGTTGTCACGAGTTGTTGTTGTTGTTTTGCTCGTGTGTGGAGAGATCATGGCATGTTACGGTGTAGTGAGCAACAATGCAGCTTGCTCTGCAAGTTTTCTCCTTTTTGTTTGATTTGAACATATAAGGCAATGTTTACATGAGCATTGGATGATATGTGTAAAGTTTGTTTGGTTTATTATGGCAAAGATGACATGGGATGGTACATAATATTCATCATGCGCATGAATACCAATAATTCAACTTGTTTTATGTTGGTTTTGTTTACTTGACTTGGAAGAAAATAGTTGGTCTACTATGGTCTTTGGAATCTTGCATCTTCATGACCAATGGATGAAAATATTTGATTTTGGGGTCTTTGGAAAGAGGAAATGAAGGACAACAACATTGGTGTGGAAAACATTTGCAAATGGAGTCTCTAACAATGTGAAAATGTCTCGTGAAAATGTTGATACACAACTGATGTAGCATTCCAGCCTGAACTGGCCTTGACCTACCATGGCGTGTGAAAGAGATCAGTTGGAGGTCACCTACTTTGAGCTACCATATCTCTTAGTGAGTTGATCAGATGAAAATTCTTTCAATACCAAAGTTGAAGGGGGGATGGAGAGGAATAAGATTGATGTTGAACAATTTTTCGTTTGGAGTATCCATCATGGAGAAATTTGCCCTTGAACTTGGATAGAACATGAACACAAGGTGTTTGTGGAAATGAGTGTGTGCTGGCTCGCCCATGACCTGCCTAGCTGCCAAAAATGCCATGATTTGTCTCAACTTTGAAGCACCATATCTCTCTTGATTTTAATCCAATGGACATGTTCTTGGTATGGTTTTGAAGCTTGAAATGTGAACTCTTGATAGGCCTCCCTAAATTTTCCATTTGGTGCTTGGAACATGGAGAAAGAATGCCCTAAAGTTGGGTGCACACCTTGCCAAAATTTGCCATAAATGGAAACCCTGATTTCTATGTTTGGAAACTTTGTACATTTCTTGATTTTTGATGAATCTATTATTATTTCTTGATCAAATCTTCACCAATGATCATATTTAAGATGAAGAGCATGAATTTGACCTTAAAAAGTCAAGAGTTGACTTTTTCTCCTGCACAATTGACTTTTCCCCAATCCTCTTGATTCTCAATCAATTGATCAATTGAAACCCCTCCAAACCAAATTAATGGACAATTATTCATCCCTAGACACTTGAGGACATGTAGAATACCATAGGATCAAGTCTTGCCCAAAAAATCAGAAATAAACTAATTTTATGGCAAACCCTAATTTTGAACCCTCAGTCTAGGAGAAATCAGCACATCTTCCAAATCCAAATTCCTCTGAGTATGATGTGTATCCTCTCAAGCAATGATGAGATATGCCATTGTGTGATGATAAAAGCTCAAGAATCTTTCACATTAGTGTGTTATATCCAAGAATTCCAAAACCCTAATTTGAACATCCATGCTAGGAGATGATGAGTTGCTTCAATCCTTTATTGAATTCCCATCTCTGGATGACTTGAGGGCTCAAATGAGATGAATTGAGATATGAGGAGCCCTTGTGACTTGTTTGGAAAAGCTTTACTCTTGTCCTTTGCCTTTGAATTGTCCATACCTTGAGACACCTGATCCCATTCCTTACAACCAATGATGTATGATTTAGTATGACCTATTATGAAATGCAAATGAATGAAGCATAAGCCAATTATGAGGTGATAAATAAGAGGGAAAATTTTGAGGTATTACACCTAGGAAATAAGATAATTTTCCCAGATCTGACATTTCAAATTCCTTCATCATCAGCTCTTTGAACTTTGACAAGTTCTCCAAGCTATTTCCAGTTACCAACAAGTCATCGACAGATAAGCAAATGATTGTTATATCTTGTGCTACAACCTGAACATAGACACCATACTCAGACTTGCATTTGAAATAGAGAGCTTTGTGCAACTTATATACTTTACTCGCTTCCTTTTGAATCACAAACCTAGTAGGTTGTGTGACAAAGACCTCTTCCTCTAACTGACCATTCAGAAATGCTGACTTCACATCTAAGTGAAATTTCGACCAACCTTGGTTACATGTCAATGCTACCACTATTCGAACAGTCTCCAGTCTTTCTACTAGAGCAAATACTTCAAAGTAGTCAAGTCCTTCTCTTTGATGAAACTCTCGAGCTACTAATCTTGCTTTATGTCTTGCTATCGACCCATCAGCATTGTGTTTCAACTTAAACACCCACTTTACTTCGATAGCTTTTGTATGTGCTAGCAATTCGACTAACTCCCATGTGTTGTTTCTTTCGATTGCCTGTAACTCTTCGACCATAGCTAACTTCCACTGTTGAATTTTTAAAGCTTCGTTATGGTTGATTGGTTCATCACCTGCAAGTAAAGCAAAATGAACTAATTCTCCATCTGGTGTGACTTCATCATCACCAATCACTTTATAATCATGAAGTCTTGTTGGAGGAACTCTATTTTTCCGAGGTCTTTGGCTTGTTTCAGCCACAACCTCTGTGTCGGGAATGTCAGCAACTGCTTCTACTTCGACTTCGACTAGATTCTCAACAATTCCTTAAACTTCGACTTCATCAGTTTTTTCGTCGAAATCAGAGCTCATCAATGGCTTGTTAATTGAATTACTAGAATTCCAATCCCAGGCAGAATTTTCATCAATCACAATATCTCGACTCAACACAATCTTCTCAGTAATTGGATTGAATAGCTTGTATACACTAGTCTTATGATATCCTACCAGAATCATAGGTTCACTCTTGTCATCAAGCTTCCTTCTTCTTGCATCAGGAACATGCTTGTAACACATAGAGCCAAGCACCTTCAGATGACTCACTGATGGTCGTTTGCCACTCCACACTTCTTTAGGAACCTTGTTCTTCAATTACTTGGTAGGGCACCTGTTCAGGATATAAACTGCAGTCAAAATAGCTTCGCCCCATAAAGATTTTGGAAAATTCTTCTGCTTGAGCATACATCTCGCCATATCCAATATGGTTATGTTTCTTCTTTCAGCAATTCTATTATGTTGAGGAGTATAAGGAGAAGTTGCCTCATGATCAACATCATGTTCTGCACAGAATTTTTCAAACATCTTCGAAGTGTATTCGCCTCCTCCATCGGTTCGTAGAACTTTGATCCTCTTCTCACTCTGGTTTTTGACAAGCATCTTGAATCTCTTAAAGATTTCAAATACTTCATCCTTTCTCTTGATCACATAGATCCACAACTTTTGACTAAACTCATCGACAAACGAAACAAAATATTTGTTTCCACCAATGGTATATTCTTCGAACGGACCACATACATCTGAATGTACAACTTCGAGTATGCAGGATGATCTCGTTGGCATAGTTGAAATGAAAGAATCTTTGGATTACTTTCCGACTAAACAACCTTCACAGAGTTTGTCAGCCATCTCAAGACTTGGAATACCATATACCATATCTTGAGTAATCAGCTGATTGAGTGATCGAAAGTTCAAATGTCCAAACCTCAAATGCCACAACCAACTATCCTTGTGGTCAACAACAGTTTTTAGACATTGTACTTCAGTCTAACTGATCATGGTTTTAAATGTCCTGTTCTTCGACAACGGAGATTTCAAGACCAAATTATTCTGGGTGTCGAACAATTTCAAAACTCTATCTTTCATGACAACTGAGAAGCCTTTTTCGACCAGTTATCCAACACTTAACAGGTTGCACTTTATTCCAGGTACATAGAACACATCTCTGATCATAGCTTTCGCTCCATTACTCAGTTGAAAAACTATGTTGCCAGTATCTTCTGCTTGCAACGAACTGTTATCAGCAAGTTTTACCATGCTCTTCTTCGACTCGTCAAAATATGCCAACCACTCCTTTCGACCAGCCATGTGATTTGAGCAGCCTGAGTCGAGGAACCAGATCTTGGATTTGACATGGTTATCTTCCACTGTAGCCATAACCACCATACCACCTTCAGAATTATCTGAATCTTAGCGTGCAAGGTTCGCTCCTTCGTCCTTGCCTTTTTCGATCCATTGTCTTTCCTGTACCAACAATGTTTGGCTAAATGACCCCACTTTTCACATTTATAACACTGCATATCTTTCTTATCTTCTTTGTCCTTTCGATAGTTTCCTCCTCCTCTTTTCGAGGATTCAGAAGCTCTATCTTCGACCTGATTCTTGTGAGGGTTCGACCAAGACTTCTTTCCTTGAGTCTTATCGGCTTTACCTTTGAATTTGTTGGAACCATCATTCCTTTTCCACGACTGAGCATGCAGTGCTTGAATCGAATCATGAACTCCCTTTCTTTCGACAATCCACATTTCATGCGCCTCCAACGTACCATCCAAATCTTCCACTTTTAGGGTTTCAAGATTGTTGGGTTCTTGAATAGCTACGATAACGTGATCAAAGTGAGAGGTCAACGTTCTCATTACCTTCTCAACTATCATCTTATCAGTTATGGTTTCACCATAACCCTTCATGAGATGGATGAGTTTCTGAACCTTTGACACATATTCTGGGTCTACCACGGGTTCTGCGTCCGTCATCCATGTTCCTAAAGGTCATACAGATAGGATTAAGTTGATCATGCTCAATGCCATAAATATAACACTTAAGACCAATGGCAACACAACGCATATGAACGGAAAGAAACACTTATACTATTTCATGGCTAGGTCGAGGATATGACCTGCTCTGATACCAACTGTAACCCCCATATATTACAACATACATCAAAGCTTATATATTATATATGAATCCAAGTTTTGGTATTTTAATACCATAAGGTCCTAGTTAACACATTGTATAAATTACATGCCCAAAATACAAAAGAACTAAAACTATGGCATAATGTATACAAGATGTTCCAAAGCACTAAGAACTAGATCAAAACAATGATCTCAAAATAAATCTCCACAACGGAAGCCATGCCATCCCAAAAAGCTAAGACATGTAAGGAAAATCAAACGGCCTTATCCTTACCCTTCTCGGAACCTGAAGTACCTGTAATATAATCAACAACACGGGGTAAGATATTAAATCTCAGTGAGTTCCCTATCTTATAGATTCTCTCGGCTTCACAATGTTCTACCATCCTAACTCAAGTCAAAGGGAAGGGAAATGACCTTGAGTTCACAATCTCACACTATATGGAAACATGTTCATGAGTTCATCAACTCAAAATATCACTAATCGATAACCTTACCAAGGCATCCCCTTTTCCCGTCCGCTTATACGTCTAGAAGTCGACCCGAGTCATGGATCCTCGTAAATTACTTGGCATACAAAATGGATTCGATTCCATCGGCCTGTTAACCGTGAACCGTCACTTCTCATGGCCTGTTAACCATCACAATTCTCTTTACCCGTAGGCTCCATTTGTACTAACCGCGGGAATCAAACCTACCAAGTAATCATGCGTACGTTTCAGAGGAGCCCAAAGCTCATGAAACTGCAACTAAAGGGAAACGGTTACGATTACATGATCTCACATACAACGTGATTGTATTCGATAATCACAAGGCCACATTCGCCTTAAGGCCACATTCGGCTTTTATAAAACACAAGGTTCACACATGTTCCATACTAGTGTTTCACTCTCCTCTAGACCATTACTCGTCAAAGATACACACTTTGGTATCGGACGCACGGGCATCGCCATCTAGATTATCTATCAATTCCTAGTCACCTTACTAGGTTCCACTTATAGATTATGGTAAAGTTTCCTCACTCTTCCTATTCCATATTTTTAAACATGTTATCACTCAATTTCCTTTTACAATAAGAGATTAGATGTAGCATAATACAATAGAATAACCAAATGCATAAAATAAATCAATCCATAAGATTAACAAAATTCTTGGGTTCCCTCCGATTTATTTAATCGGGTATTGAAATCGATATATTTCACTTTTATCCCGTAGGATATTTTAATAGCTTCCCAACGACTATTACCATGCCTCGATCGGAATCACGATCCAAAAGATATGAATTTTTTAAATATTTTTCAAAATCACAACAGTGGTAACCGGTTATCTCAAAGTGAGTAACCGGTTACTCAAGCTACACTGTTCAAAACAGAATCAAAATGAGAGTTAGAGACACATTTTGGTAACCGGTTACCTCAAAGTGCGTAACCGGTTACTTCGTTCATTTTTCACGCAGGACCTCAAATTTTCCTGCATGTAACCGGTTACCTCAAAGTGAGTAACCGGTTACCACTGAACCAGAAGTATAAAAACCTGTAATTTTCAATATAAAATCCAATAGAAACTCATATAACCTCAATGGATCATAAAATCAATTATCACACATCACATACACACATATATCAGTCTTGCTACACATTTTTATTTGCATTTGCACCGTCAAAACATCGATTTCATACTATTACTCACAATCCAACATTTCTAACCTAAACTCTAACATTTCCAATATTTCTAAAACTTAAGCTCTAACTAGAACCCACCTCTAAACAAGATGATGATGAAGATTGTGAGATGATTTGGTGAAGAAATGATGAAGACTCAAGGCTTGTTCTTCAATTCCAAGTTTTCTCTTCTTTCTCCTTTTGCTCTCCCTTCTCTCTACTCTTACTATCTTTTCTTTCTATTTTGGCACAAGTGAGGGGAAAGGAAATGATATAGAGAAATGTTTATTAGTTAGTAACATTACTAAATGTCCAAAATATCTCTATAGCACGAATTTGCTAAAACCTCTGAGTCAGATAATATTAATTTGATCTGATCTGAGCTCATCGGTTGCTTGAATTATCTTTGCAAATAATTTCTCAGAGTACACCGGAACCCAGTTAATCAAAACTAATATCATCCAGAGCAAAATAAAATACGGGGTATTACATCCTCCCCTCCTTAATTAGAAATTTGTCCACGAATTTAAAGATTACCTGAAAAGATGAGGGTAAGCATCCCGCATCTCCGATTCGAGTTCCCAAGTTGCATCACCCGGATGCGTCTCATGCCATTGAACCTTCACAAGAGGAATCCCCTTATTCCTTAGTACTTTAGTTTCTCTTCCTGTGATACGGCTTGGTTGAGGTTCAAACATCAAATATGCTTCTATCTCAATTATATCTGGTAGAATTGGCTGAAGAGGATCTGGAACAAACTTCCAGAGTTGAGACACATGAAAAACATCGTGCATTTCCGATAGAGAAGGTGGTAAGGCTAATCTGTAAGCTACTTCATTAATTCTTTCTAAAATTTGATACGGTCCCATGTATCTCGGACTTAACTTCTGCGACTTAAACGGTCCTTTCAACCTCAATCTTGGAGTAACCTTCAAAAATACGTGATCACCTTCATCAAACTCTAAAGGTTTCCTACGGTTATCCGCGTAATTCTTCTGACAATCTTGTGCTTATTTCACTTTGTCACGGATCATTCTAATCTTTTCTGTAGTCTCTTGAATAATCTCGGGTCCCAAAATTCTATCCTCACCAACTTCCTCCCAACACAAAGGCGTCCTACATTTCCTTCCATACAATGCCTCGTAAGGAGCCATACCGATACTTGCATGATAACTGTTATTGTACGAAAACTCAATTAACGGTAACAGTTCTATCCAATTTCCTCCACTTCCAAGTACACAAGCCCTTAACATATCTTCCATTGTTTGTATCGTCCGTTCCGTCTGACCATCCGTTTGAGGATGATTCGACGTACTCAAACACAACTTTGTTCCCATAGCTTGTTGAAAAGCTCTCCAAAATCTTGAAGTAAACTTTGGATCTATATCCGAAACAATACTAGAGGGAATACCATGCAACCTCACAATTTCCGAAATGAACAACCTTGCAAGATGACTTGCCTTGTAAGTAGTCTTTACGGATAAGAAATGTGCAGATTTCTTCAACCGATCCACAATCACCCAAATAGAATCATAACCACCTTGTGCACGGGGTAATCCAACTGCAAAGTCCATAGAAATACTATCCCACTTCCATACCTGAATTTCTAACGGTTGTAATAAGCCACCCGACCTTTGGTGTTTAATCTTCACTTGTTGGCATACCGCACACTCCAATACAAATAATGACGCCACGCTTTCAGTGTAAACACAACGGCCACTAATTCCAAATCATGAGTTGGATAATTCTTCTCATGAACCTTTAATTGTCGAGAAGCATAAGCTACCACATGACTATCTTGCATTAAAACACCTCCTAATCCCATCTTTGATGCGTCACAAAATACCTCATATGACTTGCTAGGATCAGTAATGATCAAAACAATAGCAGTCGCCAATCTTTCCTTTAAACTCATAAAACTTTGTTCACAGGCCGAATCCCACTCATAAGGACAATCCTTTCGAGTAAGTTTGGTCATTGGTAAAGCCAATTGAGAAAAGCCTTTGATAAATCTTCTATAATAACCTGCTAGTCCCAAGAAACTTCTAACTTCTGAAACATTCTTCGGTCTCTCCCAGTTAATCACCGCTTCCACTTTTGATGGATCTACCGCCACACCTCCTTGATATGACGTGACCAAGAAAACTAACCTCCGACATCCAAAACTCACACTTGCTTAGCTTGGCAAAAAGTTATCTCTCTTGTAAGATCGATAAAACGATTCTTAAATGCTCTTCATGCTTTTGAGAAGTACGAGAATAAATAACAATGTCGCCAATGAAGATCACTATAAATTGGTCCAAGTAAGTTTGAAATATCCGATTCATATAATCCATAAAAACTGCAGGAGCATTCGTCACACCGAAAGGCATTACTAAGAATTCATAATGGCCATAACGGGTTCTGAACGCGGTCTTTGATACATCTGAACGCTTCACACGGATCTGATGATAACCCAACCATAAATCAATCTTCGAGAACACACAGGCTCCTTTCAATTGATCTAACAGGCCGTCTATCCTGGGTAATGGGTACTTATTCTTAATGGTGACTTTATTCAATTGTCGGTAATTAATACATAACCGCATTCCACCATCCTTCTCCTTTACTAATAACACTGGAGCTCCCCAGGGCGAAACACTGGGTCAAACAAAATGCTTAAGCATTAACTCTCCCAATTGCTCCTTCAATTCTCTTAACTCAAGTGGTGCCATATCTGATACGGAGAAACGAATATAGGATCCGTTCCCGGTATTAGGTCAATAGAGAATTCCACTTCCCTCTCCGGAGGAAGAGAAGTGACATCCTCGGGGAAAACTTCGGAAAACTCACAGACTACAGGAATATTCAGAACTTGAAGGTCGCTACTCTCCTCCTTAGTGAGAACCAATAGGACAAATTTTTCCTTCTCAAACAAGAAATTTATCATTCCCACTGTACCTTCTAAAATAGTAGTTAACACATCTTTTGGAGTAGCTTCAACAAATGGAATGATGATTAGCTTTTCTTCACAACCAATAAATACCGAATTAGCAGAAAGCCAATCCATCCCCAAAACAACATCCACTTTCTTAAGCGGCAAACAAATCAGATCAATCTGGAAAACTCTTCCATCCATCGACAAAACACAGTTTTCACACATTAAAGATGTTTCAACTATCTCATCCATGGTAGTAGTAACCACCATGGGTGGAAACAACGGAATAACTTGCAACCCAAGTCGCTTCACACATTGCATTGACACAAAAGAGTGTGTTGCTCCACAATCAAATAATACAAAACAAGGATTCCCATTAATGAAACACGTACCCACAATCAAAGAGTTGTCACCCTTTGTTTACTTCGCATCCAACGTATAAACTCGACCGGTACTCCTTTCTTGCGTCTGATTCCCATTCTGAGGACAATCCCTCTTCAGGTGACCCATCTTCTGACACTGAAAGCATCTCACACTTTCAATACCACACCTTCCATGATGATTCCTACCACAAGTACGACACACAGGAGGTGCACTAGTCCTAGAATTCTGAACTTGCTTCCCTTTGAAAGCTTGTTGTCTAGGCCCAAACTGTTGGTTTGATCTCCCACGATCATTCTGATTCGACCTACTCAAATCTCCCTCTGCTTGAACTTTCTTCAAACTGTTCTCAGCCACATAACATTGCCTTAGCAACTCCGTATAAGTAGTGAAACTCTCTTTGAGACACACTGTGAGAAATCTCAGCTTTCAATCCAAAGAGAAATTGGTCAATCTTCCATTTTTCATCGGGAGCATACATGGCCTGCCTAGAGTAAGCATCCATGATTTCAAACTTTTCAGCATAAGCAGCCACAGTCAAAGTACCTTGCCTCAACTGTTGGAAATCGAACTCTTTTTGGGTCCTCAAGGAACTAGGGAAATAATTCTCCATAAAAGTAATCTTAAATTGCTCCCAGACCTTAGACACATCTTGGATAGTCATTAAAGCTGAAGCACTCTCCCACCACCTCATAGCAGGACCTTTCAATGAGTGAGAAGCAAACACCACTTTGTTCTCTTCACTACACTGAACTATCTGAAAGATTCTCTCTATACCAGTCACCCATTCATGAGCTTTCACAGGATCTAACCCGCCATGAAATTCTGGAGGATTCATGCGGATAAAATCCCGAAAACTTCCACCTACAACATCTGGAACAACTATTGGAGGATGAAGATTCCCATTCATCTATTGTACCATCTGCTGCAAGAATTAATTCTGCTGCTGCTGTATCTGTTGTAAAAACTGGGGCCATGGGACATATTCCTCGCCGCCTGGCAGATTCGTCTCAACAAGAGTAGTTCTGGGTCTACCACGGGTTCTGCATCTGTCAGCCATGTTCCTAAAGGTCATACAAATAGGATTAAGTTGATCAGGCTCAATGCCAAAAATATAACACTTAAGACCAATGGCGACACAACGCATATGAACGGAAAGAAACACTTATACTATTTCATGGCTAGGTCGAGGATACGACCTACTCTGATACCAACTGTAACCCCCATATATAACAACATATATCAAAGCATATATATTATACATGAATCCAAGTTTTGGTATTAAAATACCATAAGTTCCTAGTTAACACATTGTATAAATTACATGCCCAAACTACAAAAGAACTAAAACTATGGCATAATGTATACAAGATGTTCCAAAGCACTAAGAACTAGATCAAAACAATGATCTCAAAATAAATCTCCACAACGGAAGCCATGCCATCCCAAAAAGCTAAGAAAAGTAAGGAAAATCAAACGGCCTTATCCTTACCCTTCGCGGAACCTGAAGTACCTGTAATATAATCAACAACATGGGGTGAGATATTAAATCTCAGTGAATTCCCTATCTTATAGATTCTCTCGGCTTTACAAGGTTCTACCATCCTAACTCAAGTCAAAGGGAAGGGAAATGACCTTGAGTTCACAATCTCACACTATATGGAAACATGTTCATGAGTTCATCAACTCAAAATATCACTAATCGATAACCTTACCAAGGCATCCCTTTTTCCCGTCCGCTTCTCATCTAGAAGTCGACCCGAGTCATGGATCCTCATAACTTACTTGGCATACGAAATAGATTCGGGTCCATCGGCCTGTTAGCCGTGAACCGTCACTTCTCATGGCCTGTTAACCATCACAAGTCTCTTTACCCGTAGGCTTCATTTGTACTAACCGCGGGAATCAAACCTACCAAGTAATCATGCGTACGTTTTAGAGGAGCCTGAAGCTCATGAAACTACAACTCAAGGGAAACGGTTACGATTACGTGATCTCATACACAACGTGATTGTATTCGACAATCACAAGGCCACATTCGCCTTTTATAAAACACAAGGTTCACACATGTTCCATACTAGTGTTTCACTCTCCTCTAGACCATTACTCGCCAAAGATACACACTTTGGTATCGGACGCACGGGCATCACCATCTAGATTATCTATCAATTCCTAGTCACCTTACTAGGTTCCACTTATAGATTATGGTAAAGTTTCCTCACTCTTCCTATTCCATATTTTTAAACATGTTATCACTCAATTTCCTTTTACAATAAGAGATTAGATGTAGCACAATACAATAGAATAATCAAATGCATAAAATAAATCAATCCATAAGATTAACAAAATTCTTGGGTTCCCTCCGATTTATTTTATCGGGTATTGAAATCGATATATTTCACTTTTATCCCGTAGGATATTTTAATAGCTTTCCAACGACTATTACCATTCCTCGATTGGAATCACGATCCAAAAGATATGAATTTTTTAAACATTTTTCAAAATCACAACAGTGGTAACCGGTTACCTCAAAGTGAGTAACCGGTTACTCAAGCTGCACTGTTCAAAACAGAATCAAAATGAGAGTTAGAGACACATTTTGGTAACCGGTTACCTCAAAGTGAGTAACCGGTTACTTCGTTCATTTTTCACGCAGGACCTCAAATTTTCCTGCATGTAATCGATTACCTCAAAGTGAGTAACCGGTTACCACTGAACCAAAAGCATAAAAACCTGTAATTTTCAACATAAAATCCAATAGAAACTCATATAACCTCAATGGATCATAAAATCAATTATCACACATCACATACACACATATATCAGTCATGCTACACATTTTTATTCGCACTTGCACCGTCAAAAGATCGATTTCATACTATTACTCACAATCTAACATTTCTAACCTAAACTCTAACATTTCCAATATTTCTAAAACTTAAGTTCTAACTAGAAACCACCTCTAAACAAGATGATGGTGAAGATTGTGAGATGATTTGGTGAAGAAATGATGAAGACTCAAGGCTTGTTCTTCAATTCCAAGTTTTCTCTTCTTTCTCCCTTTGCTCTCCCTTCTCTCTACTCTTACTATCTTTTCTTTATATTTTGGCACAAGTGAGGGGAAAGGAAATGATATAGAGAAATGTTTATTAGTTAGTAACACTACTAAATGTCCAAAATATCCTTATAACACCAATTTGTTAAAACCTCTGAGTCAGATAATATTAATTTGATCTGATCTGAGCTCATCGGTTGCTTGAATTATCTTTGCAAATAATTTCTCAGAGTACACCGGAACTCAGTTGATCAAAAGTAATATTATCCAGAGCAAAATAAAATACGGGGTATTACAATATTGGTGAGTTATTTAACTTGGAACCCTTGTTAATATTTTTATAGTGGAATTGGAGAATTTTTTTTAACTTGGAACTTGTGTTATGGTATTTGTAGTGATATTGGTGAGTTTTTTAACTAGTTACTTTTGTTATGATTTTTATAGTGAAATTGGTGAGACTTTTAGTTTGGTATTTTTGTTATGATGTTTGTAGTGAAATTGATGAGTTTTTAAACTTGGAACTTTTGTTAAGGTGGATATAGTGAAATTGGTGAGTTTTTTGACTCGGAACTTTTGTTATGGTCATTATAATGAAATAAGTGAGTTTTTTATTTTGAAAGTTTTGTTAATGTTTTTATAATAAAATTTTTTAGTTTTTTTAACTTGGAATTTTTGTGTGGTTTTAATTGTGAAATTGGTGAGTTTTCTCACTAGGACTTTTGTTATGATTTTTATAGTGAAATTGGTGAATTTTTAATCTTGAACTTTTGTTATGATTTTTTATAGTGAGATTGGTGAGTTTTTTAACCTGGAACTTTTGTTATAATTTTTATAATGAAATTGGTATTTTTTTAACTTGGTACTTTTGTTATGGTTTTAATAGTGAAATTGTTGAGTTTTTTAACTTGAAACTTTTTTTATGGTTTTAATAGCTAAATTGGTGAGTTTTTTATCTTGGGAATTTTGTTATGGTGTATATAGTAAAATTGTTGAGATATTTAACTTGAAACCTTTGTTATAATTTTTATCGTAAAATTGGTGAATTTTTTAGGGGTGATCGCGTGCCGGTTCTGTTTGGTTTTGAGAGAATCTGATACCCGAACCAATGAAAAATAAATGGATTGGTTTGGATTGGATTTTTATATTTTTGCAATAACGCCCAAACCAAACCGATCCGAAAAATAATGGATTGGTTTGGATTGGATTGATCGGATATATTAAAAATAAATATACAAAAATATTTTTTTAAAATTATTTGTTTACACGCTAAAATATGAAAAATAGATATTAAACACATGACACACATGTTTTTAAACAAGTTATGACCACCATAGTCATATAGTTGTTGTATATCACTTAAATATTCAATAACTTAAAACAATTTTACTTCATACTCATAATTCATTTCATAGCATAAAATTAAAGGTTTGGAGTTTGCAAATACTTGTGATTTGAGGTTTTGCGATTTGGGAAGAAGCTTGTGGTTTGCGGATACTTATAGCTTTCAATTTATGAGTTTGATTTATAATGGTTGTGATGTTTGGTTTCTCTATATTTCATCATTGATTGATAGACTTGTGATAATTTGAAAGATGTTGTTCTATTTTTCATTGGAAATATCCAGAGACTATGCCTCTTTATTTCTTTCATTATGGTTTGTACTTGGTAATTGCTATAACAATTATTCTCTTCATTCAAATAAATAAGTAATAACTCAATTAAATTAATAATTTATTATATGAATTAATTATGTTTATTGTTATTGGTTTGGTTCGGGTTTACGGGTAGCAAATTAGAAATTCGTTGCCCGAACCAATTAACATCGATTTTAATTGGTTCGGTTCGATTTTTGCCCGAACTGGAAAAATGCCCAACCCAAACACATTTGTTTGGTTTGGATTCCGGTTTGGTTCGGATTTGCCCGAACCAATGAACACCCTAAATTTTTTAACTTGGAACATTTGTTATGGTCTTTATATTGAAATTGATGAGTTTTTAGACATGAATCTTTTAATATGGTTTTTATAGAGATATTGGTGAGTTTCATAACTTGGAACTTTTGTTATGGTTTTTATTGTAAAATTTGTGACTTTTTAACTTACCGTTATTGTTATGTTTTTACTAGTGAAATTAGTGAGTTATTTAACTTGGAACATTTATGATTTTTATAGTGATATTGGTGAGTTATTTAACTTAGAACTCTTGTTATTGTTTTTATAGTGAATATGGTGAATTTTTTAACTTGAAACTCTTGTTATGGTCTTTATAGTGAAATTGATGAGTTTTTTAACTACTAACTTTTGTAATGGTTTTTATAGTGAAATTTGTGAGATTTTTATCTTGGGACTTCTGTTATGGTCTTTGTAGTGCAATTGGTGAGTTTTTTAACTTGAAACTTTTGTTATGATTTTTATCGTGAAATTGTTGAGTTTTTTAACTTAAAACTTTTGTTATGGTCTTTATAATGAAATTGGTGAGTTTTTTGACTGAAACTTTTGTTAAGGTTTTTTTTAGTGATATTGGTGAGTTTTATAACTTGAAAATTTTGTAATGGTTGTATAATTAAATTGGTGAGTTTTTTAACTTATAATTATTGTTATGTTTTTAATAGTGAAATTAGTGAGTTACTTAACTTGGAACATTTGTTATGATTTTTATAGTGATATTGGATAGTTATTTAACTAGGAACTCTTGTTATTATTTTTATAGTGAATATGGTGAATTTTTTAACTTGAAACTTTGGTTATGGTATTTACAGTAAAATTGATGAGTTTAACTAACAACTTTTGTTATGGTTTTTATAGTGAAATTGATGAGATTTTTAGTTTGGTACTTCTGTTATGGTCTTTGTTGTGAAATTGGTTAGTTTTATAACTTGGAACTTTTGTTATTGTTTTTATAGTCAAATTGGTGAAATTTTTTTAACTTGAAACTATTGTTATGTTTTTCTTATAGTAAAATTGGTGAGTCATTTAACTTGTAACTTTTGTTATTGTTTTTATAGTGATAATGGTGAGTTATTTAACTTTGAACTCTTTTTATTATTTTTTTAGTGAAAATTGGTAATTTTTATAATTTGTAACTTTTGTTATGGTCTTTATAGTGATATTGGTGAGTTTTTTAACTATGAACTTTTGTTATAGTTTTTATAGTGAAATTGGTGAGATTTTTAGCTTGGTACTTCTGTTATGGTTTTTGTAGTGAAATTTGTGAGTTTTTTAACTTAGAACTTTTATTATGATTTTTATAGTGAAATAGGTGAGTTTTTTAACTTTAAACTCTTGTTATGGTTTTTATAGTAATGTTGGTGTGTTTTTTAACTTGCGAATTTTGTTATGGTGTATATAGTGAAATTGATGAGTAATTTAACTTGAAACTTTTGTTATGATTTTTATAGTGAAATTGGTGATATTTTTAGTTTGATACTTTTGTTATGGTCTTTGTAGTGAAATTGGTGAATTTTTTAACTTGAAACTTTTGTTAAGGTGGTTATAGTGAAATTGGTGAGTTATTTGACTCAGAATTTTTGTTATGGTCATTATAGTGAAATTGATGAGTTTTTTTTTATTTTGAAAGTTTTGTTAAGGTTTTTATAGTGAAATTTTTTAGTTTTTATAACTTGAAACTTTTTTGTGGTTTTAAGAGTGAAATTGGTGAGTTTTCTCACTAGGAACTTTTGTTATGATTTTTATAGTGAAATTGGTGAGTTTTTTAACTTGGAACTTTTGTTATGATTTTTATTGTGAAATTGGTGAGTTTTTTAACTTGGTACTTTTCTTATGCTTTTAATAGTGAAATTGTTGAGTTTTTTAACTTATAACTTTTTTTTATGGATTTAATAGTAAAATTGGTGAGTTTTTTAACTTGGAAATTTTGTTATGGTGTATATAGTGGTATAGTCGAGCTATTTGACTTGAAACTTTTGTTATGATTTTTATAGTGAAATTGTTAAATTTTTTAACTTAAAACTTTTTTTTATGGTTTTAATAATGAAATTGGTGAATTTTTTTACTTTGAACCATTTCTATGGTCTATATAGTTAAATGTGTGAGTTTTTTTAACTTGGAACTATTGTTATGAGTTTTTTAGTGAAATTGGTGAGTTTTTTTTAACTTGGAACTGTTGTTATGATTTTTATAGTGAAATTATTGAGTTTTTTTACCTGGGATTTTGTTATGATTTTTATAGTGAAATTGGTGAGTTTTTTTTAACTTGGAACTTTTGTTATGATTTTTATTGTGAAATTGTTTAGTTTTTTAACTTGGAACTTTTTTTATGGTTTTAATAGTGAAATTGGTGAGTTATTTTATCTTTGGAACTTTGTTATGGTGTATATAGTAAAATTTAGACTGATTATTTTGAATTTGCATCCTACTTGGATGCCCTAATTTTTCCCTAAGTCACTTGTTTTCAAGTTTTTCTACTTAGCGAACTTTCTTCTTCTTCTTCTTCTTCTTCTTTTATTTTCTCGTTTTTGGAACAAATCGTGTGACATTTGTTCGTTTGATCTGTAAGGGTCATGACTGCCTCATTCCTTTGGTCGGTGAGGGACAACCATTGTTGATTTGTGATTTTTTGATCTTTCGTGAGGGATAAGATGTGGTTGATCCTCTTATTAAAATTTGAACGCACGGTCAAACTAACTGAAGACTACCCTGCCCCGAGTCAAGATTGAGGGTTTTGTGTATAGAAAGAAACTCCTACTCCTTGGCTAAAAGAGGTTAACTAAGGATTATCTTCCTTATACCTCTGGTGTTTGGGGATTTGAAACAATGTCTTACATCGTCAGCAAGGTTTTATTCAAAGCATACAGACAGTGATCTCGTGTCCTTTTTTATTTCATCATTCTCTTTTTTATTTTACTTGATCAAATGTTTGATACTGATAAAAAAGTAAGAGTGAACACGAATGGATTTGTTCAAAATATGCATATTCATTTCATTATTATTCATATTCAGAACAATGAAGTTCTCAATTGAACAATATATTGACAAACAAGAAAAGATTACGAATGAGAAGAGTGAAATGCAATGTGATTGCTGGCGTGATTAGCCTTTGTATCCACCCTGTAACACCCTGATTTTAGTAATTATTTATTTATATTAATTAATTGAGTAATTTTATAAATTAATTGATTTATGTGATTTATTTGATTTATTGAATTATTTGATTTAAATGAATCATTTGATTTATTGAATTTATATGGATTGTTTGATTTATATGTATTATTGGATTTATATAAATTAATTGATTTATTTAATTTATATGAATTAATTGATTTAATTGATTTAATTGAAAATATGTAATTTATTGAATTATTTGAAATAATTGATTTGTTTGGATTTATTTGAAATTGTAATGCTCTGTATAATATATACCCAGAATAATATTATACAAGCATTTTATTTGGTACTGACACCATCATAAGTGTCTAATGGCGTAATTCACATACTTGGCCATTTTAAAAACATAAACACAAACTATGGTACAAGATATGAAAATTAGCCAAAACAATAAAAACTAAGATCCATATACAATATCCTCAATTGTATATGTTCTGGACTGGTCCAGCGCATGCCTTTCAGACGAGCAGGCCCAACCCGCACGACCCCGGCTGGCCCAACAAGGCCCATGTAAACTGTCCACGTCGAGCACGTAACGGCCATCAGTAGGGTCGAGCACACGTACACCTAAACGCGTCGAGCAGAGGCACCAAGTCCTGCAGGTCTCGGTTCTCCTCGACACCCATGAGCCTCCCCGCGAGGACACGTCTCACTGTAACCTCCCACCTCCGAAGGATTTGGTCTGCCCTACTTCCGGAGATCTCGGGACCGTTACCCCAGGGAGAAGACCACGTGTTGGTCTTCACTACGCCACGTAAGCCTTGACAGTTACTTGGATTGGGCCTTGCAATCCAGCCCAATGCAAGTAACCGTTGGCCCCGCGCTGGGGGCTCTCTATAAATACCCTCTGACTTGAGAGGGTCAGGTTACTTCATATTCTAAACTCACACCTATTTTCTGTACTTGCTTTTCTCTGACCTTTCCTGACTTGAGCGTCGGAGTACCTTGCAGGTACACCCCCCGGCCGTCTCACCATCACAGGAGCTGAAGGTTTCATGACGCTGTTGGCCACTACCTAACTGTCTGATCCAGGTACGATCAGTGGCGCCGTCTGTGGGAAACACTGCTTCCCCGTTTTTCCTTCAACGATAAACCAAAGCAATTTCTCCGTTCATCACCAGCATGGCCAACAACCCGTCTGCGAACAAAGCTCTGGACACCGTCCTCGCGCAACTCGAGAACGGAAACCACTGTAAGATATGGGCAGACCGCCCCCCCAGACTCCGAAGACGCGACTTACGACGCCGCCCAGCAGGACGACCAGCAAGTCGCCTTCCAGCCAGTTGCTTCTCCGCCTAATGCAGATCCGAGCATCGTGGCCCTATTCGCCTTGGTCAACCAGACCAGAATCTCATAATTGAAGCACTCGAGGGAGGGCGAGCACAGAGATCTTCCCCGAAAAGACATCATCTTCCACCTCACCTCGCCGTTCTCCTTCCCCGCGGAAGACTCCCCCGGAGGAATCTCGGACCCCCACACCGGTGCGCGAGGGCCGCCGGCCTCGCCTGGAGCGCACCCAGCCGGAAACCTCCCAGAAGTGCCATCGTTCCCCGTCTCGGAAGGAACCCAGGAACTCCTCGACTACCAAGAGGAGCAAGACCACCGAAGAAAGGCCGAGGAACCGTTCTAGGAACTCCCCTCCACGACAGGGACCTGGTCGACACCACCGATCCCCATCAGGGTCCCTAACCGGAAGCGACGACGGCGACCAGAGGACCCCCTATCATGGGAGATCATGGACGCCCTAATCCCTGCGGGCATGGAGAAACCCCCGCCACTGGGGACCTACGACGGCCTGGCCGACCCCGACGATCACGTCGAAAGTTTTGAAGCCATGCTCAACTTAAGAAACATCAGGGGAGCCATTAAGTGCAGGCTTTTCCCCACCACCCTGCGAAAGGGCGCCATAACCTGGTACAAGAGTCTAGCGCCCGAGTCGATCACGTCCTAGAAGCAACTAAGAGAACGCTTTACCATACACTTCACGGCATCTCGCCTACACCCGAAGACGGAGGCCGCGCTAGAGAGCATCTGCCAGGGGAAGAATGAGTCTCTCAGGAACTACATTGAGAGGTTCACCAGGGAGGCTGCTGAGGTCCACACGACCGATGACATAAAGAAGTTTTAAATCATCCGGCGACTGTGACTTGGATCCGATTTCGCCAAGTCCGTGGGCCTCCGCAGACCTTGCCGTTTGGAGGACCTCCTCCAACGAGCTCAGTCATACATTGAGTTCGAAGAGTCGGAGGCAGCACAGACCGGCCTCGACTCGAGGCATAAGGAAGGCCCCCGCAGCCACAGAGAAGAAGACTCTCCTCCCCGACATGGAGGAGAAAGAAAGAAGGAAGGCCGCCCCCAGGACTCTCGTGAATCGCGAGGACCAGTTGGCCGGTTCATAGAATACACGCTGCTCAACGCTCCCCGCGAGCGAATCCTCTCCGAGTGCTCCAACTCGGAATTTTTGAAAGGAGGCGTCCGCTTTCCGAAGCCAATGGCCCCCAAATCAAACACGGATAAGTCCAAGTACTGCAGGTTCCACCGGAGCCACGGACATGTCACAGAGGACTGCATCCATCTCAAAGATGCAATTGAGATCCTAATCAAGGAAGGGCACCTAAAGAAGTATCCCCAGAAGAATGACGCCCCTCTTCCATGTGCCCGGGAAGCCCAAAGCGTCGAAGAGACGACACCTCCTCCTGACGAGAGTCGGCTCCAGGTCACCCTCAGCGTCACTCTACCCGAGGGCTTTTTTGTCCCCGAAGGCATCGTGGGCCAAGAGGCAGTTCGCAGCATGTGGGCAAACTTCCCCTACGAAGACCCCGTTGCTGCCCGCAGCACGTGGGAAGGCTTCCCCAAGATGATGGTCATATCCAAAGGTGGTTACGAGAAGGTGTCGGTCGGGTCGATCAAGTGGAAATTTGACGAGCTGGAGTCCACAACCTCTACAAAGACCACCACTCTTGAGAAGGTGCAAGGGAAATCAAACCCTATCACCTTCTATCTTGAAGAACTGCCAGGCGGAGCCCCCAACGCCGCCATCCCCCTCTTGGTCAGGGCACAGATGGCAAACTTTGACACTCGCAGGATCCTGGTCGACTAGGGAAGTTCGGTCGACATCATGTACGCTCACCTGTTCGGGACCCTCCAGCTCGACGAGAGACATCTGACCCCGTACGTCGGTTCAAATATGCAGGGGTTCAACGACACCACCACCAGACCATCGGGCTACGTTGAACTGATGGTCAGATTTGGGGCCGGAGACACTGCCCGTCAAGTGAAGACCCGCTTCCTAGTGGTCGAATGTTCGTCCCTCTACAACTGCATCCTCGGGAGGACCACCCTGGCCGAACTCACAGTAGTGCCATCAACGGTCAATCTCAAGATGAAATACTACACGGCCAGGGGCCGGGTTGTTACGATGCACGGGGACATAGACGCGGCCAGGAGATGTTTCGATACTGCAGTCAAAGGCATGAGTTCCATCAACACCAGGTCCAAGACCGGAGCAAAGTCATCCCCGGACGCTGTGCAAAGGCCACTCCCGCGCGTCAACGCGGTCGACCTCGACAGCAGGTTCCTGGGCGAGCATGAAGAGGGCGGAGCTGCAGACCTCGACCTCCAGGCGGAAAACAACGGCCAGGCTCTCCACCCAATGCGCCCCATCCCAGACGGAGACTTCGAGCTCGTCGCCCTCGGGGACGATCCAGACCGAAACGTGAAGATTGACATCGGGCTCCCCGACCTGGCGAAGAAGCAGCTAAAGGCGTGTCTCCGGGAGAACGCTGATCTGTTTGCATGGAGCGCCTCTGAGATGCATGGCCCTGACCCCGAGGTGGCTTGCCATCAGCTCGCAGTAGATCCGGCCGCTAGGGCCATAGTTCAACGTAGGCGTAGGCAGTCTCCCAAAAAAGCGGAGGCTGCTGAAAAAGCTGTAAAAGACCTCCTAGAGGCGAATTTTATTTCGGAGGCCAGGTACACAACCTGGCTGTCCAACGTTGTACTTGTCAAAAAAAATAATGGAAAATGGAGGATGTGTGTTGACTATACCGATCTTAACCGGGCATGCCCGAAAGACTGTTATCCTTTGCCTAACATCGACCAGTTGGTCGACAATTCTGCAGGTTACAAGTTATTATCCTTCATGGGCGCCTACTCGGGGTACAACCAAATCCCCATGGATAAGGCCAACAAATAGCACACAGCCTTCATGACCGAGTCGGGCAATTACTACTACAACGTAATGCCCTTCGGCCTGAAGAACGCCGGCGCGACCTACTAACGGATGATGAACAAAGTCTTCCGGGGAGAGATCGGCGACGTGCTCGAGGTCTATATGGACGACATGATCGTCAAATCTGCAGAAGAAGTCGACCACGCCGCGCACCTCAAGAAGGTGTTCGACACGGCGAGGAGATGCTGCATGAGGTTCAATCCCGACAAATGCACCTTCAGCGTTCGGGCGGGTAAGTTCCTCGACTTCTACCTCACAGAGCGAGGAATCGAGGCCAACCCCGACAAGTGTAGGGCTTTCTCCGAGATCCCAACTCTGAACTCAAAGAAGTCAATACAATCACTGAACGGGATGTTGATCGCCCTCTCCCGCTTAGTTGCCAAATTCGCACAATACGCACTCCCGTTTTTCAAGCTTCTTCGACAAAAAGCAACGTTTGAATGGAGCGAGGAATGCGAGCAGGCTTTACTCCATCTCAAACGAGTCATGTCACAGCCCCCGGTCCTCTCACGGCCAGAGAACAGGGAGACACTCTTCTTATATCTCGCCATCACGAGTGAAGCGGTCAGCGCCGTCCTCATACGGGAAACCCTCGACGGGCAAAAACTGAATTTACTTCACGAGCAAAGTCCTCCAAGGTCCCGAGCTCAGGTATCAGCAGATCGAGAAAGTCGCCCTGGCCCTCGTCACAGCGGCCAGAAGGTTGCGCCATTACTTCCTAGCCCACACTGTTGTCGTAAGAACCGAACAGACTATAAGGCAGCTCCTTAGACGACCAGATATAGTGGGAAGGATGCTCAGGTGATCGCTCGAACTCGCCGAGTTCGACATCCAATATGAGGGAAGGAAAGCCCTAAAGGCTCAGGTATTGGCCGACTTTGTGGCGGAGATGACCGTCCCATAACCTTCGACCAACGGATCCCAAAAGTGGACGACCTATGTTGACGGAGCATCCACCACGAAGGGGAGCGGGGCTGGAATTATCCTCGAAAACGAGGAAGGCATCCTGATTGAGGTCTCCCTCGAACTATCCTTCCCGACGTCAAACAACCAGGCAGAGTACAAGGCTTTCCTCGCCGGGCTTCGGTTGGCCGAGGACCTCGGCGCCAAGGAGGTCAAAATCTTCACTGACTCCCAGCTCGTAGCCTCTCAAGTCCGAGGAGAGTATCAGGCCAAGAACGACTGCCTCATCAAATACCTGACCTTGGTAAAGGAAAAGATGAAGAATTTTGCCTCCACGGAAGTGACCCACACCCTCGCGAGAACAATACCCGAGCAGATGTCTTGTCCAAATTGGCGAGCACAAAGAAGAAAGGCGGAAACAAATCTGTCATACAAGAAGTGCTTTCCCGCCCGAGCATCGACAAACCCGTTCCGGTGGCGGACGTGAACGCCATTGGGGACAGCAATTGCTGGATGACCCCGGTATACGAGTACCTCACGACGGGCAAACTACCCGAAGATCCCAAGGAAGCGGGGATGGCCAAGCGTCGGGCGTGCTCGTACACAATAGTCGAGGATAACCTATACCGCCGCGGGTTTTCTATCCCCCTCATCAGGTGCGTCGAGGAGACTAGGGTCCCCGATATACTCCAAGAAATCCATGAGGGAATCAATGCACAACACCTCGGCGGGCGATCTTTAGCCCGTAAGGCACTTCGGGCAGGGTATTACTGGCCCACCATGCAACAGGACGCAAAAGAGCACGTCAAGAAGTGCGATAGATGCCAGCGGCACGGGGACATGCACCTCGCTCCCCCTAATGAGCTCAAAACATTGTCATCCCCGTGGCCATTTGCGTGGTGGGGAATGGATATCCTCGGACCCTTCTTCGTGGGGTCATACCAAAACAAATACCTCATTGTCGGCGTAGATTATTTCACGAAGTGGATCGAGGTGGAAGCCCTGGCCAAAATCACGACCTTCAACATACTCCGCTTCTACAAAAGGAACATCCTCGCCTGATTCGACGTGCCCCAAGTGATCATCACCGACAACGGGACACAGTTCACCGACAAGAACTTCCAAGACTTCGTCACCAAACTGGGCACGAAGTAGCACTTCACGTCGGTCGAGGATCCTCAAACGAACGGGCAGGCCGAAGCAGCGAACAGAGTGATCCTTTGAGGATTGAAACATCCACTAGGCGACACCAAACAACGGTGGGTCGAGGAGCTACACAGAGTCCTCTGGGCCTACCGAACAACCCCACATTCCACGACCGGGGAGACCCCCTTTCGTCTGACCTACGGAACGGAAGCGATGATCCCCGTGGAGATCAGGGAACCCTCGAGGAGGAAGGAAGCCCCCCTCAACGAGGATGGGAACAGCGAGGCCCTAAGGGAAAAGCTCGACTTCGTCGAGGAGATAAGGACGGGCGCATCCCTCCGGGAAGCCTCACTTAAACAGAAAATAACTTTACATTATAACGACAAAGTTATCAAACATGATTTTCAGGTAGGCACCCTCGTCCTACGAAAGAACCAGAAATATTTGTGATAAGGCAAACTCGCCGCGAACTGGGAGGGCCTGTACCGCGTCCGCGCAAAAACGGGGACAGGAGCCTACTTCCTCAAAAATATGCACGAGGAAGAACTTGCTCGACCATGGAACGCTGAGAAGGTTAAACAGTACTACAGTTAAGCACTGCCCGTGACACACTAGCGTCGCGGTTACGGGGACGCACTAGGGTACAAGCGCGACACCCCTATACAAAACACGATGATCAAGGGTCACGTTGTGTGTGCGCGAGGACTTTTGATCTGACGAGGACACCTCGATCGAGCTCCGTCGTCACTGTACCAATTAGGCAGAACACCTAGCTCGCGATGGAAAGTTCACGCCACGAAGCTAAGACCTCGACCGAGCTCTTAGCCTCGTTAAAGGTCGGAATACATCTCCAACCACTCGGCCAGCTCTCCACACAGTCGAGGATCATCAAAGTCGAGCAAATTCCCAAAATCACCAAATCACTTAGAAAAAAATAAGTAAAGTATAGCAAATATGCAAGCATCACACACACGGATAAGCAAAAAGAAAAGTATTAAAGTCAGGCAAAAGCCATTGTACAAGTGTTACAAACATGTCAGAAGCCCCTGGCACGCAGGCCGGGAAAAAGGCAACAAAATGAAATGGCTCACAGGACAAACAAAACAAGAAAGTAAAAACCTAGTCGGCGACGGTCCCCTCTGGCTGCTTGTGTTTGTTTGCCCCTCCGCCAACCCCTTTCTCTTGCATCGGCTGCACGATCTGACCGTCGACCACATCGTAGTCGGGGTCAGCCCCTTCAATAATGAGATCGGGGTTGAGAACCCGAAGCTGTTGCACGGCATTCTTGAAACCTATGTCAGCCGCCACGAGGTTATCCTGCTCGGTTTCCCTGAGTTTCGCTATTAGCGCCGCCCACGAGGTCAACAACTTGTCCTCCTCAGTTTCCTCTTCAGCCGGGCGAACAACGTCCTCCAACCCGACAATCCTCCCAAGAAACCCTTTCTCTCCTCGTCAGCTTTCTTCAACCTCTCCTCCAGCTGCCTCTGAAGTTTGGCATGTGCCTTGTTCTGCTCTTTACACTCGTTCAACTCCTTGCTCGCTCTCTCCATCTCAGCAGTAACGGACTTGAATTTCTCCTGTAGCTTGGCCAGTTCAGCTGTTGGACAAGTTTTCTAATTCAAGATCAAAGTCGTCGAACAGACTCGTATCACCGCGGATAAGTCCTCGAGCAGAGCCTTCCTCCTCGAAGCCTGAGCAGCACCCAGGACGGCCTGGACCTCGGCAGATGTGATACTCAGAGAGTTGACATCTGAGAAGAAATGGGGCCTCGAATGACAAGGGGGAAGTACGAACTTCTCGGAGGGAGAACTGTCAGCCACCACTGTCAAGTCAACATCAACCTGCCCGTCTGTGCGTTGTTGCTTCAGGGATCCTTGGCTGCTAGGAGACTGACTCCCGTGAGGAGAGCTGGAGGAGTCCACAAGTACTGAAGTAGAGGCGAGAGGCTGCGAACGGAGTTATTCAACCCAACTCTTCTTCACATTTCGGGAGGCCTTCAGCTTCTTAAAGCGCTCCTCAGCACTCGACATCTTGCATACAAAGAAAAGAAATGCGTCAGTAAATCGAAACCAAGAGCACAAGGGAAAGGTAGGTCGAGGAAGCCGCCCCCACCTAACAGCTTGAGGGCATCCTCGTCGGAAAACGTCTCGAGGAGGGCCCTCGTATTGATTAACCGGCACTTCGTAAAGACTTTTCTGTCATCACCCCAGACGAATTCTCCGTCCGGCGTCACGAGTTTGGCTTTGTTAAATCCGGCGACAAAGTTGAATATTGCCTCGTGCGCCAGTCGGTCCCCCTCACAAAGTCGGCCAGGACTGAAGTTGTAGCTGTCCGTCCCCTTTTTGAAATGTTCTTCCGTCCAGAACAAGGGGAACCTCGGTACGAGGGTTTCTTCCTCCCGCCCGTCTACTTCTCAGAAGACCCGACTGTACACCGAATTCACAGCTTCCAGCGAGACCGGCCTCACGATGTAGTACCGATATTTGAAATCGCGAACATAATCCATGTAGGTATGGAACAGGCTGCTCACTTGCTTGAAGGACACCCAGTTGTGTCTGTCGTCGGCCTCCTGTCTCTGGAGGTGAAAAATACGGAAGAAAAGGGACACGGTTGCCCCGTAATTCTCGTACCTTCTCCCCGCGAGATTCAACAAGAAAATAAAGAAACTCCGCTGTATTCGACGGAGATTTCACGGTCCCCATGGGAACTTCGTCAGTTCATCGTAGGACCACCGTACAAAATGCGAACGAAAGAGAAATATCAGAAAGCTTACCTGGAATACAGTTCTGATAGGGTTCCGGCGCGACAGTCTGTGGTGGAAAGCGGCGGTTTGTGGCAGAAAGCGGTGGTGAAAATAGGTAAAGAAGAGAGAGAGAATATGAGCAAGAGAAGGCGAAAAGTGCAAATGAAACGGGATGACCCCTATTTATAAAACCCTCACGGGACTCGAGGGGTTTCCTAGGCACTCGTCTACGCTACCCTAGCCTACTCGCCCTAGGTAATGATGGTGTGTGACACGTGGCACGCTATTTCACATGCACGTCCCTTTGTTCAACCACATGCGTCCTTTCATTGTTTTGCCGCTCAACTTCAAACTTCTTGTATCCCCGTAGCGTCGCCCAGCACGGTCTGTCAAACTCGAGCATACCGATGGAGGTCCGCCCGATTAACCAATCGCTCCCCGTATAGAGGATTTTCCCCGACGAAATGTGTCCTCGGACACAGTTGCTAACCCTTAAGTCATTACTCCGACACCTTAGAGCAACGACTTGGGGGGCTCCAGTTCTGGACTGGGCCAGCGCCTGCCCTTCAGACGGGCAGGCCAACCCGCACGACCCTGGTTGGCCCAACAAGGCCCATGTAAACTGTCCACGTCGAGCGCGTAAAGTCCATCAGTAGGGTCGAGCACACGTACACCTGAACCCGTCGAGCAGAGGCACCAAGTCCTGCAGGTCTCGGTTCTCCTCAACACCCATGAGCCTCCCAGCAAGGACACGTCTCACTCTAACCTCCCACCTCCGAAGGATTCGGTCTGCCCTACTACCGGAGATCTCGGGACCGTTACACCAGGGAGAAGACCACGTGCTGGTCTTCACTACGCCACGTAAGCCCTGGCAGTTACTTGGATTGGGCCTTGCAATCCAGCCCAGTGCAAGTAACCGTTGGCCCCGCGCTAGGGGCTCTCTATAAATACCCTCTCACTTGAGAGGGTCAGGTTACTTCATATTCTAAACTCACACCTATTTTCTGTACTTGCTTTTCTCTGACCTTTTCTGACTTGAACGTCGGAGTACCTTGCAGGTACACCCCCCCCCCCCCCGCCGTCTCACTATCACCGGAGCTGAAGGTTTCACGACGCTGTTGGCCACTACCTAATTGTCTGATCCAGGTACGATCAGTATACAACAAACTACACAGCGGAATACTAAAGCTAAGCTTCTCTTGAAACATCCAAGCATAGCTCCACTTGTAAATCAAACCTGCAATTAACCTGGAAAATAACAACGATAAAGGGTGAGATATTAATCTCAGTGAGTTCCCTATCTTATGGATTCTCTCGGCTTTACAGGGTTCTAGCCAAATCCTAACTCAAATCAATGGGAAGGGAAATGACCTTGAGTTTACAATCTCACACTATATGGAAACATGCTTATGAGTCTGTTAACTCAAAAATTTATCACTAATCGGTAACTTCACCAAGGCATCCCCTTTTCCCATCCGCTTCTACGTCTAGAAGTCGACCCGAGTCATGGATCCTTGTAATTTACTTGGCATACGAAATGGATTCGGGTTCATCGTCCTGTTAACCATGAACCGTCACTTCTCATGGCCTATTAACCATCGCAAGTCTCTTTACCCTTAGGCTTCATTCGTCCTAACCGCGAGAATCAAACCTACCAAGTAATTCATGCATACGTTTCAGAGGAGCTCGTTACTCATAAAACTGCAACTCAAGGGAAATGCTTACGATTATGTGATCATATACACAAACGTGATTGTATTCGACAATCACAAGGCCACGTTCGCCTTTTCTCAAAAACATAAGGGTCACACATGTTCCATACTAGTGTTTCACTCTCTCCTAGACCATTACTCGTCAAGGATGTACCTTTCTACCTCGAATGCACGAGCATCGCCATCTAGGTTATCTACTCTAGACCATTACTCGTCAAGGATGCACCTTTCTACATCGAATGCACGGGCATTGCCATCTAGAGTTTCTATCAATTTCTAGTCACAATACTAGATTCCACTATCATTTTATTTTGGGGTAAAGTTTCCTCACTCTTCCTAATTCATATTTTAAACATGTATTTTCTCTCATCACAATTCATAATTTGATAGATATGGCATAACACAATTCGTATAGGTGAACATTTATCACAACATATCACATAACATTATTTTCACTCAATCACAAAGTTAACACAAATCTTAGGTTCCCTCCGATTCATTTAATCGGGTATCAAAATCAATATTTTTCACTTTTATCCCGTAGGATATTTTTACAGCTTTCCATCGACTATTACCATGCTTCGGTCAGAGTTACGATCCAAAAGATATGAATTTTTAAACATTTTTCACAACTCACAACAGTGGTAACCGGTTACCTCAGAATGAGTAACCGGTTACTCAAGCTGCATTGTTCAAAACAGAATCAAAATGAGAGTTAGATGCACATTTTGGTAACCGATTACCTCAGAATGAGTAACCAGTTACTTAGTTCATTTCCACGTAAAAACCTCAATTTTCCTTTAAGTAATCGGTTACCTCAGAATGAGTAACCGGTTACCACTGAACCAGAAACATAAAAAACTGTTTTTAATGATATATTTTCAATCCAATCTCAACCAAAACATGTTGGAACTTAACAGCAAGCATCATCGATTAAATTCACATATATCCCGACTATATTACACAAATTATTTCACGTTTCATCCGTTAGAAACATCGATTCCACACAATTATTCATTTTCTCTCAAACTCTAACCTAAGTTCAACATCAAGAATTTCTAGAACTTAAGGTGTTTATCTAAAACCCACCTGATAATCGAAGAGGAGGTTGAAGAAGATGATGAATTGATGATGATCCATGGGCTTCTTCTCAAGTTCTTCCTATTTCCCTCTTCTCTTCTCTTTTCCTTTACCAACTTTTCTTCTTTTTCTTTTCCTTCTCTTTTTCTTTCTCTTCTAACACACACACACACACACACACACACACACACACACACACACATATATATATATATATATATATATATATATATATATATATATATATATATATATATTTATTATATAATATAATCCAACGGGGTAAAATACCTCTAATTGATATTTTGTCGTCACACACCAATTGACCAATTTTTAGAGTTACCATAAAACCCCCTCTTGAATTAAAATAATTGATCTGTCTCTTTCATCAATAATTGATCTCTTCAGAGTTCACTAGTTTCTCTATTGATCCCAATTGACAATTCATAGAGCACTTAAAGGATTTCATTAATCCAAATAACCAAAGATAGAGCACACAAAAGCTCATATAATTTCATCTGATATCCAATGGAGTGTTTCGAGAATATGGGGTATTACAGAAATAATTTATATATTTAATTACTTGATTTATTTGAATTATTTATTTTAAGTAATTTATGTGATTTATTCTATTTGATAGAATTATGTGGATTTGCTAGATATTAGTTGGGCTTATGTGGTGTGTGAATAGTAAGTGAATGGGTAGAGATAATACCAATTTGTTTTAAGACAATTTTAGGGTTTAAAAAGAGAATAGAGAGATAGTAAGAAAAAAAATGTTAGAAAGAAGGAAAGTGTAGGGGAAAGAAGAGGAGTGAGAAGAAGAGGAACCCAAAAATTCAAAAGCTCAAGAATTCATCAAATCAAGGTAAGAGTAAGTTTTTATATGATTATTGGGATTATATGATAGAATATAATGGGTAAAAACATGTTTAGGATGAAATCCTTAAATTTCCATAATTTTATAATTATTAGTTTTGATGATAATATGTGATAAGTGATTATTAATTGTGTTTGTAATTGGTATAAATTGGTGTTATTGAGAAACTAGTCATTTATCATACTGTAGCGATAGGAATTAATTCAAATGAAAAAGTAACATTTTTGGAACTTGCTTACTGTAGCGTTTAACTACTTAAATCAAAAGAAAAAGTAATATGCCTTTAATTCTTTCTTACTGAATTGCATGATTACTAGGAGCGTAGAAAGTAGGGATGGACGATCGCTCGGGTTCGGTCGGTTTTGGACTCAAAATTTAAATTTGACGTGAATCACGGTTTTAATTTTATGGACCAATTTTGACCGATTAAATTTCGATTTTCGTCGGATTCGATTAAGTCGGTATATCGGTTAAATCGGGTCGGTTTAGTAGATTTAATATTTATTAGAACAATTCTATAAAAATGACTATTTTTTAAATTTATTATAAAAAATATCAAATTTTTAGAATAGAACAATATTTTTTATTATTAAAAGAAAAATTATTATTATCGGATAATATTTTCAATATTATTTGACATTAATTTTGATCATTATCATATTTTAAAGCATAAACTAAATAATACTCAACATTTTATTTTACATGTCTTATATTTTTTAGAGTATATAATATCATCATTAAATTATAAAAATGATAACATTCTCAAATATTATAAATCTCATTTTTATAGTGAGTCAGTCATATAATAATAAAAATAAATAAAATATATATATTAATTAAGTTCGGTCGGTTTCGGTTTTTGTTGGATCCAAAATAAACATTCAAGCCCGACCGAAGCAATCTTATATTATCTAAATTAAGTAACCGAATCAATCTGACACCCGATCCGATCCGACTCATTTACACCAAAAAAAATAATAGATCGATCGGTTTCAATCGGTCGGGTCAAATTTATCAACCCTAGTAGAAAGTGTAATATTGATACTTCATGTACAGAGTAGCATATGCTTGTATCCCAAAATGAAATAATGTTATAGTAATCCAAACGAAAAGTGATAATTAGTAACACTTGTTACTATAGCGAGTATGCATACTTGAAGCCACTTGGTAGTAGAGGAAAATATAATACTTTTATAAAAGTTTAACTACTGTAGCGTGAAACCAAAAGATAGCATTTATAACTTGGTAGCACCTATTACTTCATATACAGATGAAATTGCACATTTTAATTAATATAGTACCTCTCACTTTATATCCAATTGAAACTATGATATGTTTTAGAATTAGGAATAGTAATATATATACTATTGTATATTCAAAATTTGAAGAGACATTATGCTATTCCATTTTCAATACTATCAACTTATTAGGGGTGGACAGATTTACCGTAACCGACCGCAAACCGTATTATCCGTAAAATATTACATGCATTCGGACGGGTGATGACGGGTCTGCGGGTTGTCGGTTTTAACATTCAGTTTAAGACGGCTTGTGATGGTCGAAATCGGATGTGGTATTTGAAACCTTCGAAAACCATAACCGACCGAGTTGTACTTGTATAATATTGAAAATTAATGTTTACCAATGTTAGCTATTATACAATATTAGCTATTATACAGAAGTCCTAGTAAAGCTACAATGTATGTGTTGTCATATCCTACTTTTATTGGAACTCACGTAGCAGTATATAAATTAATACAATACTATTAAATAATATATTTGATTAAAGAAAGTTAAGTTAAAAGAGAGATCAAGAAAGTTCAAGAATAATTAGTGGGTGAAAGTGAAAGTCATAAAAAGCCAAGAGAAAGACTTAATATATTCAATAGAAATTATCTTCTGTCTTCCATATTTCTCTATACTTTTTCCTTCTCTCTATACTTTTCTTTGTCTTCCATCTTCCTCTACCTTTCCATATCTCTTTATATTAGTTTGAAATAGTTTTTCATTTCATCATAGATGCATGCGACAGAAGACCATAATGTTTTAGTATGAAAGTCATGAATATTGTTAGAGTTTTGATGGACATCTTAACATTGAAGCCAATCATGTGTGCTGCAAGAGTGCAAGTTGTTGCTATATGGAGGATATTCTAAGTAGTTATTTTGGCTTTTTTCTCTCCTTCTCCACCCGCTAAAAACCATCCGACATACCCGTCAACCGTTCAACCCGTCACCCGGGAAAACCGAACTTTGAAACGGACGGAAATGGATACTTGTTTATGGACCGTGGTTTCATTTGGATTGGTTATTTTTCATCTGAAACCGACCGGATCCGACCGTTGTCCAGCCCTCGGAACTTATCATTCAAAATTTGGACAAATAAATATTAAGATCATTTTTAGATGAAGTGGTAATATTTAGTTTTTGTCATTTGAGATTAAATTTGCAGACTATTAAAATTCTACTTACAAAAATCATAACTTTTGTTTTATAGTTATAAGTTGTTATATTTTGAGTAACAAAAAGTTGTTATATTTAAAAATAACATATTATATTCAAAATAACATGTTTGATGATTATTATTTTTTCATGATTTAGTAAGTTATTTTATTAATTTAAACTTTTATTTGATAAGCTAATTCTAGTATTTTATTATTTATCATTTTTTTTTTTATTTTGTTATGATTGTCTTGATTGAAAACGAACAAATTAATTAAAATAAAGAGTAATACTTTATATACATTATTAATGAAGTGCCAACCCTCTTATATTTATTACAAATTAATGTGCTCCTCTCTTTTTATAACTGTAGCGTGATAATGCCTTCCCATGAACTCCTTCTGTTTTATATTATAAGTAAAATGATTCACTGTATCTAAAAAATAACTTTTGAGGAGGGAGTATCTCATTCCATTATGAAGCTCAGGAAATGCTAGTAGCTAGAAACTATTAGTAATTAAAGCGCCTCTTCCTTTAATGTCACCACTGTAACCAAAGAAATAACCACAGAAAGTGGTTATTATACTACTGTAGCAAATGTGATGATTATAATTAGAATGTTTATTAAATATACTAAAAATTTATTAATTAGTAAATATTTAATTAAAATATTGAATATCTAAATTAAGTATTGAAAATTTAGTGAACCTTAAATAATTACTGAATATTTATTAAATATTAGCTAATTATTGAAATATTTGTAATTTATTAAAATAGTAATTATTTATTAAATATTGAATTGTTTATTGAATATTGAATTATTTATTAAAATAATGATTATTTATTTAAAATATTGAAGATTTATTAAATATTGAATATTTCTTGCACATTTATTAAATATTAACTATTTAATAAAATGTTGGTTGTTTATTAAAATATTGATTATTTATTAAATATTGAATTTAATTATTGATAATGAATTTATTATTCTATATCCAAATTTGTGTTGTATGTTTTGTGAAATGAGATTGGATTGGGTTGATTCTTGTAAATCACTTGCTAGGTGTAGTGGTAATATTTGAAGTATGAATGCTTTGATTATGAAAATGTGATTGTGTGTGCAATTGTGTGGTAATTCAAGTATGATGAATTATTGAAGATATTCATGATATTAAAATTAGGGAATGGACTTAATTGCATATGGTTGTTGATTGCATACGCATCATTTGTGTCAAGAGGCAATGCTTGCTAGTTCCGTAGGAGCTAGTGACTTGTCCCAAACCTAGAGTGGGGTTTGAAAGCTTAGGGGACAAGCTTTTGTTTGTTATTGGTCTAGGGGACGAACCCGGTTTAAGTGTAAAAACTGAAAAATAATGACAAGTGTTGGTACCACATGGCATGAGTTGCATTGAATCTTACATCGAGTCACATAGCATATATATTTGTTATATGAAAGTATGTGTATGTATGTGACTTGTTGAATTGGCAAAATTGTGAATGGAATGGTTACTTGAGTGATACTGTGTTGATGAAACTTTGAAGTGTGTGGATGATTATAATTGTGTTTGTATACCTTTAAATTTATTATTATCTTATAATTTCAATATTGATGTGAATTCTCACCCTTCTGTTGAAATGATGTTTTATACGACATCGCTCAGGTACCAAGGAGTAGAGTTGCTTCTAGTGCGAAGTAGCAGTTGGAGTAGCTGATTTAGTTTTTTTATTTATGTTGGGTCGAGTCATGCTCTGATCATGTAACACTGGGATCGTTTCGGTTTATGTTTTAGAGATACATTATGTACTCTACTTTATGCTTTTAGATTATTTAAATTGTATGAAGTTTGGCTTTTATGCCAAAGAATTAATTATGAATGTGATGGGCATGAAACTTTCTTTATGTCAATTATGATTAACTTGAATCCGCTGCTACATGCTAAGTGAAATTTTTGAAAAGCATGTACTTAGTTGAAGTGTTATTGAGCATGACAGATGTTGTATGATGTTTTGAAAATATGTGTGACACCCTTTTGTGAAAGGCATGATCATTTACTCTGATTTGTTTATATTTATTGCGTTGGGTTTAGAAGGGTGTTACACTCCCCAGATTGGTGTCCTCTGTCTCTGTCCTTGATTTCGGTTTCGTTGTGCAGTTTGTTGACTTTGTAGAGTCTGACTTTGAGGAGGTTGTCGATATTGGGCTACAACAACATGAGAGAATGAGTAGTATGACGCGAGAACCAGAGGAACTTGGAACTGAGAATGAATTTGAGGAGTATCACATTGTGGGAACACTTGAGTAGGGTACATCAAGCTAGGATTAACCATCTAATTAGCAGTTTAACCAAATTGGATCCCATATGGAGGGTAGGGTGCCCCAAGATGAGCACATGGAGGTACAATAGCAAAAGGTTCCCTAGGATAGGCAAAAGGCACTCCAGAGTCAGCAGACTGAAAACCTTGGTAGAGGTATTGCCCAACAGGTTGAATGGCTGAAGGAATCTGCATATGAGTAGGAGGACCCCTATTCTTTGCCTTAGCAGATGTAAAGCATATCAACTTCTGATCGAGGAGATATTGAACTTTGTTCTTGAAGATGATACAGGCTTCTGTCGAATGCCCACGTATCCGACATGGTATCCACATGTGGCATTAGGATCATGCTTAGGATGGTAGGGAAACTTGGCTGGCTCGATCTCTTTGGGAACAATTTCTCCAGCATGAATCAGAACAGGTAGTAGGGTCATATAAGACATGGGAATTGGATCAAAGCGAGGATGTTTCCTCTCTTGATTGTTGTTCCCTTTGCAGATTTGCTTCTGCCTTTGTTTCTGATTTTTAGTGAGCTTCTGATTAGACAGGGAGTAAACGGGCAGATTGCTTGCAGTTGCATTCGTGATTTCATCCGCCTTTCGTCCATTCTTAGCATGTTCATCAATCACATCCTGGTCTGAGAAGTTCATTGGCATATTTTCCATGAGTAGTTCCAAAAACATGCCAACCTTGCCTTTCTGCCCATTGTACTCTTATGCTTAAACCGTTCCATGATTCTTTGGTGATTAATGTCTGGTGTCATACCCTAATTTTTTACCCTAAGATTCTGTATTTTCGTTTTGCATCATCTGCATAGCATATCACGCATTTCATCATGCACAAAACCCAATTTATCAGCCAAAATAAATTTGTTGGAATTACAGCTGAATCGGTCAAACTAAAGTCAACTGTGCGTAAAATCAATGAACGCGAAATGTTAAAATTGAGCCTGCAAACGTTAGTGATATTAATCTACAGTTCGCGTAGTTTAACCTGGCGTGCTCATTTAAATTTTTCGACCATTTTTCGGTCGCATTTTGATCAATTTGAGTCATTTAAGCGGGTGAAATTTATTTTTGAAATTTGACCAAACGCTGTATTTTTCCAATACGTATATTTCGCGTTGATCATTTTGGTGTATTCATTTTATTTTTTCGAGTCTGTCGATACCAGTCTATTTTTTTTCCGTTTTAAACTGATTTATTTTTTATTTAATAATTATTGTTCTATTAATCTGATTTTTAATTTAATTTTTATTTAATAGTTTATTTTATTTTTAGTTTATTTATTATTTTTATTTTTTTAATAATATTTGATATTTTTTTTTTGACAAAACTAAAGTATTAAGTTTTATGGCTTTTTTTGTTTATATTACCTTTTTTATGTAAATACTTGTACCAATATTTCCTCTTATACCCACACACAAACCTGCGCATGGAGCACAAGGAGCAGCAATACACACTGCATTTTGTGAGCCACATGGCCCCACGTGTCCCACCTCAAGACTCCAAGCTACGTCGCCATTCTTTTCCTCCCAGTATACACCATACTCCCTCTCGCAAAAAACAAAAATAGGAAAGCGGAGAAACATCAAAAAATGGTAAATTCTTATCTACCCACTTCAAAAAGTTTGGTAGAGTTATTTATTGAGTAAATTAGACTACATTACATTGAAAATCTACAAAATTTAAATCATTAAATAAATAATTAAGTATAATAAAATAATATGACATTAGTAGATTGGTTGAAGGTAGACTACCCAACTTTTTGTGATGGGTAACGAAGTTGTCCCCTCAAAAAATAGAAGAAGGTTTTCATGATTTTCTATTTGCATTAAAAACCACGCGGATCTCATTCCCCTCATATTCCCGCTACACGCCATGCATGTACGACCCTCACTCTCATTTTTTTATTATTATTCAAAGACCCCATGATACACACACAGTGATAAAAAATCAACATCGGGGACTCCCTCCATGCCCATTTTTTTCTTTCGCAGCAACCTCACCCACTTACTTCCTGCATAAACATACATACTCCTCCATTTATCTCACTACCCTCCACTATCATTTTCGATACCACCGCCTAAGACAACCGCTCTGTTTTTCCACTCGCATAACCCCATAGAAACAACTCATTGTTAACTCATCACTCAAAACCTCCAAGTTTCCATTAACCACCACCATGACTTCGCTAGCAACGTCGCAATGCCACAACCGTCCTACCTTTCACACATTGACCAACACAAGCAACGCCACCATGAATGCAAAAATAATCACTCACGGCATAACCACCACAGAGTTCCACCTCTTCACAACTCCATCAAACCACTTTCTTCACATAGCTCCATAACAACACCATCACCCTCTTCCATTTACGTCGTCGCCATTCATTAATGTAACCACCTTGTCTAACCTCACAAACCTCATCGATTTACATCATGCTGTCGCTCCCAAGATTTTCATCCAGGTACAAACGCGAGAGTGGCGCGGAAAAACAGAGTCGTCAGCCGTGTAAATTTATCCCAAGAGAGGGAAAGGGAACACCGCATAAACCTGAGGAAGAGGGAAAGGAATGGTCATCGCAACCATAGCCTGGGTTCGGGAGTCGGTTACGCGAGGGGAAGGTGCTAGCACCCCACGCGTCCATCGTACTCGATGGGATCCACGCTTGTTGTCTAATCTAAGGGTGAGTTATCCTATCATCTAGGGCTGTACTAAAACGGAGAGGGAAAGACAAAGACCGACTCGGTAGGACGTCAACGTCCTAGGCCTACGTACCCCCTTTGTGCAATGGGGAATTCAGAGTCAACGTAGTTCGGACCAAGTTCTTTTTGTGTTTTTTATGAGCGACGTTAAGTTCGCGTCCGGTAGTTAGGGTCGATGCCTGTTTGCGACTCAGACGGGAGGTAACGTGCCCTTTTTGAAAATAGCCTTTAGTTTGACAATCCCGAAGGAAAAAAAGGTTTGGCGTTGGTTTGTGTTTTTTAGGACAGAAGTGGCTTAAGTTAGTTCCTAAATTGCATTGCACCAAAGTCTAGGGCACAGGGGCGAATACTTAACGCATCGTCCCAAGGCAGGACGCTCGCTAAGCACTCTAGAAAGATGAGAGGAAGCCCCTCATTTCTCATTCCCCACGCTTAAGGCTCGTGCGCAATACAACTCTATCCTTATTAAGTGTTTTAAAGAAATTTGAGGTGAGAAGAGAGAAGACACAAAGGTAACTCTAAAGGGGGACTATGAGTCCTAAAGTCATCATGCATGGGTGGCCTACGGTTAGTGAGGTTTGACGACAACCTAAATCCTAAAGGAAGAAGATGAGAGAAGGAAAGAGTAAGGGTGACCATGGATACTTATCCATACCCTTAAAGAACTTACCTTAGTCCCTGCATAAAAGGTTAGTGAGAAACAGACACAAGTGAAATAAGTGAGATAGATGGAACCCAAGTAAAGACATACTATAGTGATAACAATCCAAACATGCATAAAGAAGTCAAAGAAACAACCCCCAAAGCAAATGGCACAAGTGCCTTTCAAACAAGGACTTAGGCATGATCAGAAATACACATATAAGCAGATCTCAAGTGAAAGTAATTAAATAATTAGAGAAATAACTTCTAAAATTCCCAAATTAAATATCAAGGTTCCTCAACCAGATTCAAACAACACATCAAAAATTCCTGCAAAAATCCAAAGTGTTAGTCATTCAAACAAATGGGCAAAGTTCAGGTGAGAAGTAGGGTTCAATGTGCCAAAGGGAAGGACCAAAATGCAATATGAAATAAATTTAAAAATTAAATAAAAATATTTTTATGCAATTTAGAATGTTGGCTAATAAATGCAAAAAGAACGGATCAAAAATATTTTACGGATGCAGAGAAATAAAATAAACAAATTAGGTATACATTATATGGATAATTCAAAAAGAAAATTGACTAAATAATTAATTTAGATGATATAAAATATAAAATAAAAATAAAAATAAAATTTGTAAAATTTTATAAAATGGTGAAAATGATGCATGAATTTTATGATGATTTTTAGATGTAAGAATGTATTTAAAAAATTAAAAATGAAAATGCAATAATTAAAATAAAAATAAAATGAAATAAAATAAAATGGCATGGGGGTGCAGTGAGTAACCCAAATAAGTTGGAATAAGGAGATGGGCCTAAAAGGAGGGTGCGAATAGCAGCCCAACCCATAAGCGAAAAAAAATGAAATAAAAAGGAACAATGGTCTTCAGTCAACGAATTGACTGGACATAAGCCCTTGGATCCATCCTGCATTCACAAATGGCCCACCAAAATGAAAAGTAGCCATGATTAACGGTTAGGATTTGATGCACATAATAACTAAGATATGCACACACACACGTAATGACTCAGAGACCATGGGCTCCCATGTGCAAGGCGCGTGACCTTTTTTATTCGCTAGCACGTTATTATCCGTCCGATTCATCACACGATCCAAGTTTGGTCAACATAAATGAAGGTAAGCGAAATGAAAAAACATAAATGGCTGAACACGGTAAGTACAGTGGGGTAAATAACACCTGATAATTAATTAAAATTCAGAAAAAAAATAAAAGAAAAAACATGTGGCCGTGTGAGGACCGTTGGATCAGAAGAATGAGTGGCTGGGATTTCGTCTTCTTCGTGGGGACCCTTGGCCGGCCGGAATTCTCCCAGGTCGCCGGAGCCGTAGCTCCGGCCTCCCCTTGCTTCACCTGTAACCTTAAAAACACCCAGAAAATGCAAAGGAGTACATGTTCTCGACCAGAAAATCGTCAGGATTCCAAATATGCAAACAAAAATTTCAAATGACCAATGTACAATGAAAAACGCATGGAAATATGTTAGGGCACAAAACTTTAAATCCACATTACAAGCAAACCACACGTCCAAAATTAAAAATAAATAGATCAGGATAATCACCAATCATCACACGTCAATATGCATATAAAAAAGGAGAGTTTTAGGATCATAAAAAAATCCACCAACCTGAGATGGTGCAACTCTAATCTTTGCTTTTGGCTGCGAATGCGGGATGGGTTGTGTTCTAGAGATCACCAGAAGAAGGTTTATGGAAGAACTTTGAAGAAACTCCTTGTAGATTGAGAGATACAATGAATTCAAGAATTAGGGTTGCACTTTCTTTTCTCCAAAATATCACGTGTGTACCTGCCCAACCAGTGCATGGATAGGTTTAAATAGCCTAGGGTTTTCTTCTGATAATGAATTGGGCTTGGGTAATTACTTGTTTAATGAGTTTTGAATAATTTTGGAAAAATGCATAATGTGAATTACACCTCTCTCCATGCGTGTATACTTAAGAATTCCATGATGGATCACCCATATGTGAATTGCTTATTACACCACAATTAAACTTGGGCCTTGAAAACAATTGGTTCATGAGTTTTTTGATGACTTGGCTTTTTGACATAATGGAAAATAAGTGAATAATAACCCATGAAACCACTTGATTAAAAAGCCAAAAATTCTCCTTAGGGATTGTTCTTGGATATTGGAACATGTCTTGAAGCAATGGAATAAATCATAGGTCATTATGCCCAAAGTTGTGATAATGGAACTATGAAAAACCCTAAAAACCACTTTGCCTTCTTTGGATCATAAGTTGAGTTTCACAAATGATATGGAGACCCACTAGTACTTGTTGGAAAGAGGAGAAAAAGATATTCAACTTTCATGTTGCATACAAATTCATTTGAAGCTTCTTTGATGATGAAAAGTCCAGTTGAATGCAGTGCAGGAACTTGCCCAAAAAGGAAACTTTCAAATTATAGGTCATTTCCATTTTTAGTAACTTTTGTACCAACTCCTGATTTTTGATGAATGGTGTGAAACTTGACTCTTGATGACCATATGAGGATGTGAGACCTTGAAAACCTTGGAGAGAACCTCAAAATTCCACAGTTGACTTCTCTTCTCACTGTTGACTTTTACCCCATTCACCTGATTTCCAATCCATTGGCCAATTGAACTTCTCCTGAACCAAACTTATGGACAACCTCCCATTACTAGGTACTTAGGGACTCAAGGAATACCATGGAATCAAGTCTTGCCCAAAAAATCAGAAATAAACTGACTTTATAGCAAACCCTAGTTGTGGTACCCTTAGTCTAGGAGGAAATAGCACAGTCTCCAAATCCAAATTCCTCTGAATATGATGTATATCCTCTCCAACAAAGATAAGATAGGCCATTTGGTGATGATAAAAACCCAAGGAGCTTGCCCATTGAAGCAATAAACCCAAGAATCTCAAAACCTTAATCTATGCACTGGTTAGGAGAGAATGATCCACTTGAGCTCTCTTGCTTGACCCTTTGAAGAATATCTCAGGTACCTTGACCCCATGCTAAGAACCAATGATAATGCAGAATGCAATGCAACATAAGCCAGTTAGTACTAAAGTAAGGAGGGAAAATTTTAGGGTGCTACAGCTGCCCCTATTCAATCAACTTGGTCCTGAAGGTATGACAGCAACGACTCTCAGACATTCCAGGGTACACGGGGGTTGAATACCGAAAGAGCCCCGGAAATTTGCTAATGGTAATAATAACGAGATAGAGTGTGCTGAAAAATAAGGAATATGACCTCAACCATATCCACAAGAAAAGAAAACAAATACGACCTCAATCGTACAAAAAAAAACGAATACAACCTCACTTGCACCCGCAAAGGAAGACTGACCTCGATCACTCCACCCACAAATAAAACACGAATACGACCTCAATCGCATCCACAAAACGAATACAACCTCAACTGCACCCGCAAAGGAAGACTGACCTCGATCACTCCATCCACTAAGAAAAGACGAATACGACCTCGATCGCATCACAAAACGAGTACAACCTCAATTGTACCCACAAAGGAAGACCGACCTCAATCACTCTACCCATAAGGAAAAGACGAATACGACCTCGATCACATCCACAAAACGAATACAACCTCAATTGTACCCACAAAGGAAGACTGGCCTCAATCACTCTACCCGCAAAGAAAAGACGAATACGGCCTCGATCGCATCACGAAAGGAATACAACCTCAATTGTACCCACAAAGGAAGACTGACCTCAATCACTCTACCCGCAAAGAAAGGACGAATACGACCTCGATTGCATCACAAAAGGAATACAACCTCAATTGTACCCGCAAAGGAAGACTGACCTCAATCACTCTACCCATAAAGAAAATACGAATACGACCTTGATCACATCCACAAAACGAATACAACCTCAATTGTACCCGCAAAAGGATGACCAACATAAAGTGACGACTTCATTGGGGATTACGTGAAGCAAAACTTCCGGTTCATACCACCCCTACTGAGAAAAGGATACTGGTGAACCGGATCTCACAAAAGAGAAAGGCCAAACAAAAGCAAATTTCTAACGAACTCAAGATCCACAGATAAGATGACTCCGCTGGGGAAAGGAGAAGTCTAAATAAAAGACTCTGCCGGGGAGCACAAGCATGAGGAACGCGTCCCTCCAAAATCTCCTGAGTTATGCCATCTCTGCTGGAAAAGAGAACTGGCAAGGAAAGCGTCAACCTGGCTTATGCTTTGAATGCAAATGTTTGAATTTTGCCGTAATGCTCCACACGAAGTGGAAATGCTACGCGTTTTGAGGATGCAATGCAAATGCTTATGATATGCAAAAGAGGCCCCTCCAGCAAAATAAATGCTGGAGAGAAAAGACCAATTCAGCTGCGGCTGACAAAAATAAATTGTCCTCTGATTCCAGGAACTCTGCTGAGAAGGATCGCACTGATCGACTCCTTGGATCAACAACTTTTGCTGGGGATGAAGTCCCCAAAAGAATATCCACACCACCGGGGATTACACCTATCCTCTACTGAAGGTAACATCCAAAACCTGAGATTTCTCCTCTGCTGGGGGAGTTGAGAATGGACGCCAATAACGGAACCAGAAGTTTGTTGCCGAGGATTGCCAACAACAGACGGGCTTAGGACCTGCTGGGGGATACCAACCCATAATACCATCCTGCTTGGGGGATACTTCTAAACTTAACCTGCTGAAGGGGAGAGTGCCCTTACCCCCACCTTGCTAGGGATTAGAATATGACATTGTTGGCGAAAGTACACTTCCTGACTGGATGGGGGAAGTGAGCACTATGATTCTGTGGGGAAATAACGTCTTGATCCGGAGAAAATACTTTCCAAGTCTTCTTCTGGGGAACGTCTGCTCTGCTGAGGAACATTTTGTCCTGCTGGGGAAGGAGCAATCTCACTGCTGGGGAGTACAATGTTGTTTCCCTACAAGTCAAATAACAACAAGAGGAGAATGCCACAACATAACTATCACTGTTAACGCCTAAGTAATTTCTACTGCTTTTCGTTATGCTTCGCAAAGCTCAAAGTTTTATATGCAATGTTTATCAAAATATCGGACATTTTTGCAAACAAAACAGTAAAAGTAAAAGTAAAACAAACAGTGGAAAGCTCTCTGAGTGAAATGAATATTTTATTGAGAAGAGTGGCATGTAAATAGGAATTTACATTTGGAAGCAATTCCTAGAAAGAGGTAATTGCGCAAAAACAAAAAGAAAATACACATGTCGACAATGTGGGAACAGATATCCACCATGATTCGACTCACCTATGACCCATATGACTTGCTTATCCATAAACGTTTTGACCTTCGAAGAGACTAACTGTACTGATCCTTTTCTTTCAGAATTTCCAGGTGTTGAAAGTGTTCACAGATCGAACGCAGATCGTAGCCTTTCGCTTATAAATCCCTAACTTTTGCCTGGATCGCCCTTTTCGGGTTTTCAATCCATCGGGATACCCATTTTTGCCAAAGTCGCCTTTTCAGGTTTTCAACTTTGCGAGTTTACACATCTCTTTTTACATTTTATCCCTAATTTTTGCCCGAACCCTTTTCCTTTTTTATGGTTCGCTGGGATGCCCCTTTTTTTCCTGGACTTTCTTTTTATGTCCAGCGGGTCTCTTATGCGAAGTATTTTTTGACTACGTCTGCGTTCACAGGGGATGAAAAATCTTCGCCATCCATAGTTGAAAGTAGTAAGGCTCCACCAGAAAAAACCTTTCTTACCACATATGGACCTTCGTAGTTTGGAGTCCATTTTCCCCTGTGATCTGTCTGAGGAGGAAGGATCCTTTTCAAAACCAAATCGCCTGTCTAAAAACTCCGAGGACGCACTTTCTGATCAAAGGCGTGCTTCATCCTGCTCTGATACAAACGACCATGTGCGATGGCTACCAATCTCTTTTCTTCAATAAGGTTCAACTGATCCAACCTGGAGCGTACCCATTCAGCTTCATTAAGCTTCACGTTTGCCAGAACTCTCAAAGACGGAATCTTGACCTATAAGGGTAGAACTGCTTCCATACCGTACACCAATGAGAAAGGGGTTGCCCCAGTTGACGTACGCACCGAAGTACGGTAACCATGTAGAGCATAAGGTAACATCTCATGCCAGTCTTTATACGTTACCACCATCTTCTGCACAATCTTCTTGATATTCTCATTCGCCGCCTCAACAGCACCATTCATCTTCGGACGATATGGAGAAGAGTTGTGATGCTCGATCTTGAAACTCTGACATAGTTCCTTCATCATCTTGTTGTTCAAATTTGAGCCATTATCAGTAATGATTCTTTCTGGGACCCCATAATGACAGATGATATCCTTCTTTATAAACCGGGCTACCACTTGCTTGGCGACGTTGGCGTATGAGGCTGCCTCCACCCACTTCGTGAAATAGTCAATGGCAACCAAAATGAAACGATGCCCATTGGAAGCAGTGGGCTCAATCTTTCCAATCATATCAATACTCCACATTGCAAAAGGCCAAGGAGACGTTAACACATTTAGAGGCGTAGGCGGTACATGCATCTTATCTGCATAAATCTGGCACTTATGGTACTTCCGGGCGTACTTGAAACAATCGGACTCCATAGTCATCTAGTAGTATCCTGCTCTCAACAACTTTCTAGCCATGGTGTGTCCACTGGAATGAGTACCGAAAGAACCCTCGTGAACTTCCTCCATCAATAAGCCTGCCTCATGTTCATCAACACAACGTAACAAGACCATATCGAAGTTCCTCTTATATAACACATCATCCTTGTTCAGAAATAAGTTTCCTGCCAACCTCCTCAGAGTCTTCTTATCTTTGGTGGAGGCACCCTCTGGATACTCTTGTCTCTTCAGAAAAACCTTAATATCATGATACCATGGCTTGCCGTCAGACACATCTTCAATTGCAAACACAAAAGATGGTCTATCCAGACGCATGATTCTAATCGACAGAGTTTCATTCCAACGGTTCACCTTATACATGGATGCCAATGTCGCTAACGCATCAGCCATCTGATTCTCAGCTCGGGGCACATGATGAAAATCCACTCTGTCAAAGAACGGTAACAATCTTCTGGCATAGTTGTTATAAGGCACCAAGTTCGCCTGACGAGTCTCCCATTCTCCTGTAATCTGATTAACTACCAACGCGGAATCACCATAGACATCGAGGTTCTTAATTCTCAAATTAATTGCTTCCTCTAACCCCATGATGCATGCTTCATACTCCGCCTCGTTATTGGTACACACGAATGCTAACCGGGCAGTGAAAGGTATATGAGAACCCTTCGAAGTCGTAATGATTACCCCAATTCCATTACCATATGAGTTGACAGCCCCATCAAAAATCATCTTCCATTGTGACCCAATCTCCGGTCCTTCGTCAGGCAAAGGCTCTTCACAATCCTTCATTCTCAGAAACATAACATGCTCGTCCGGAAATTCAAACTTCATAGGGATAATCCTCGACTGGCTATTCAGCGAGATATTCTGACAGAACACTTCCCTTAATGGCCTTCTGAGAAACATACTGAATATCGTACTCTGTCAAAACCATCTGCCAACGGGCTATCCTTCCAAAAAGTTCCTGCTTCTCAAACACGTACTTAATCGGATCCATCTTCGAAATCAAAAAGGTTGTGTGATTTAACATATACTGCCTTAAGCGCTTGGCTGCCCAAGCGAGTGCGCAACATGTCTTTTCCAGCATAGAGTATCTCGATTCGCAATCAGTGAACTTCTTACTCAGGTAGTAAATGGCGTGCTCTTTTTTACCCGTCTCGTCGTGTTGACCGAGCACACAACCCATCGAATTCTCAAGAACCGTAAGGTACATAATCAACGGTCTCCCAGACACTGGTGGCATAAGGACTGGAGGTTCTTGCAAATACGTCTTTATCCTTTCGAACGCCTCTCGACAATTTTCATTCCACCTGACCTCTTGATCCTTTCTTAACAACTTGAAAATTGGTTCACAGGTGGCTGTCAGATGAGAGATAAACCTGGCAATGTAATTCAACCTCCTCAAGAAACCACGAACCTCTTTCTCTGTCCTTGGCTCAGGCATCTCTTGTATGGCTCTTATCTTTGCAGGATCAACCTCGATACCTCTTTCACTAACAATGAATCCCAGCAATTTACCAGACCTCACGCCGAAAGTGCACTTGTTCGGATTCAACCTCAATCTGAACTGCCTCAACCTTTCAAACAACTTCTGGAGGTTTACCAAGTGTTCTTCCTCTGTCTGCGACTTCGCAATCATGTCATCAACATAGACTTCGATCTCCTTGTGAATCATATCATGAAAGAGAGTCACCATCGCCCGCTGATAGGTTGCCCCAACATTCTTCAATCCAAAGGGCATTACCTTGTAACAAAATGTTCCCCACGGTGTTATGAAAGTTGTTTTATCCATGTCCTCTGGGGCCATTTTGATTTGGTTATACCCAGAGAAGCCATCCATGAAGGAAAACACAGAATATTGAGCAGTATTGTCCACTAACACATCAATGCGGGGGAGCGGGAAATCATCCTTCGGGCTCGCCCTATTCAAATCTCGGTAATCAACACACATCCTGACCTTCCCATCCTTCTTAGGTACAGGTACAATATTAGTAACCCACGGAGGATAATTTGTCACAGCAAGAAATCCGGCGTCCAACTGTTTCTGAACCTCTTCCTTGATCTTGACGGCCATATCTGGTTTCGTCCTTCTCAATTTCTGCTTGACTGGAGTACAACCCTCTTTAAGCGGCAGTCTGTGTGAAACAATGTCAGTGTCAAGCCAGGGCATGTCTTGGTAAGACCAGGCAAAGATATCCACATATTCTCGAAGTAACTCAACCAATCTTCCCTTAATAGTGTCTTCCAGGGCAGCCCCAACCTTTACTTCTCGTTTAACATCCTCGGTTCCCAGATTAACAGTCTCAACTTCCTCCTGATGAGGTAGAATAACCCTTTCCTCTTGTTTCAGTAGCCTGGCTAATTCTTCTGGCAAGTCACAGTCTTCGTCAGTCTCTTCTTCGGCCTGATAGATGGGATTGTCGAAGTCATATCGATCCATAGCTAAGTCATGGGTGGAATCTGAACAAAGGAACCTGCATGATGGATGTTTTATGTTTATTATGAGTGCAACAAACAAGAAAACACATTGCCATTTTGATGTGGGTTAATGCAAAAAGTAAAAAATAGAAAGACAGGGATCAAAATATTTGAATGAAAAAATGTCCTTTATTGATGATAAAAATAGCAAATAAACATCCAAGCCCTACAAATAAATGTCACTACGTCTTGGACAGAACGTAGAACTCAACATAACAGAAAACAAAAGTAAATTACTCCGGGCGCGTCACTTGGATGACTTTCTCGGAGGACCAGTTGCCTAAACTCTGACCAGGGGTGCAGGGACGGATCCACTCATCCATGTCACAATCACTATCTCCTTCATCCTCAATAGCATTGACTCTGTCAAAGAAAACATCGGCACTGGTGAAACGGACTAGACCATAGAACTTGGGAGGCTCTTCGGCACGCCTGGGCGGCTTGTAACCTAGTCCATGAGTATCCTGCTTCCTTTGAACATCAATGACACTGCCCCACTTCTGAGAACCACCAGCTTCAACTATAGCACGCGCCTATTTGAAAGAGGACATTGGAACTTCTGGCTGTATGACGACTTCAGGTTGGACAACCACCTCAGGCTGACTGACTGCCTTTGGGGGTCCCTCAGGAATCTTCACAGCTTCAAAGGCCTGACACAAAGTCTCCTGTACTTCACCATCTACCTCTACATACTTGAAGGTCGATAGGTGACTCACCATAATATCTTCTTCACCACAAACAGTCACGACGTGGCCATCCACCATATACTTCAACTTCTGGTGCAGCGTAGAAGTTACTGCCCCAGCTCCATGGATCCAAGGGCGACCCAACAACAACTATAGGCAGGCTGAATATCCATTATATAATAAGTGGTGTTGAAAACCTCAGGGCCCACCTTGATCGGCAGAACTAACTCCCCAAAAACTGACCTCTTAGAGCCATCAAAAGCACGTACCACCAGGTCACTTGGTGTACAAATCAACCCACAAGTATACAGTTTCATCAAAGCCTTCTTCGGTAGCACATTCAAAGACGACCCAGTATCAACTAACACATGCGACATTAAAGAACCATGACATTCCACTGAAATATGCAGAGCGTTGTTGTGATTCCTCCCAGCCGGAGTCAGATCTAAATTGGTGAACCCCAAACCATTACCAGCATTCACATGAGCCACAACCCCTTCTAACTGGTTGACAGATATCTCCTGTGGTACATAAGCCATATTCAGAACCTTCAGCAACATATTTCGGTGCGCCTCAGAGCACAACAGTAAGGATAGAATGGAAATCTTCGATGGAGTTTGGTGAAGTTGGACAACAATCTTGTAATCACTTTTTCTGATCAACCTCATAAACTCTTCTACGCCTTCTGAGAAAGTATCCCCACCTGGCTTTGTCATAGAATTATTTGTTTCTTGCCTCTGTGCTGACTCATCCATCATCTGTTTACCTTTGTCTTGTCTTGAACTGCTAGCTTGATTCTCGGACGGAACAAAGACTCTACCACTCCTAGTGATAGCCCCTGCTTCAACAAGATTTTCCACCCCTGTATTCGCAGCTGATGTCTCTTCCAATTCCAGCTTCTCACCATTAACAAACACCTCGGCCCTATAGTTCCATGGGATGGCCTTGGTACTCTCATACGGGACTGGTCCAGGAACAGTGATAGTGACTGGCGCTGGTCTCGCCGGCGCTGATATAGTTATCGTCTTGAATGGAATTGTTATCGTGGAAACATTAATCCCTCTGTCAGTAACAATACTCTGCCCAGAACCTCTGTCGAACTGTAATACCCCTTTGTTGATCATTCTCTGAATACCTGCTTTTAATAACTCACAACCGCCTGGCTGCGACACACATCCTACACAACCTTCATCACAACCGGGAAATACCCCTCCCTTCAACAGTCTTTCCTTCACCACACCCAAGGGAGTTTGGACTTCGTTCACATCTGAAATCAAACTCAAGTCTTCACAGTCTTTAATAATAGCATTGACCCTCGGCTCACCGTGATTCGGCATCGGGTTCTGATTCACATTTGGAACATCATTGGAGAAATTAATGGCCTTGGAATCCAGCAAATCTTGAACTTGATGCTTAAAAGCTTTACAGTTCTCAATATAATGTTCGGGTGCCCCAGAATGAAACTCACAGTGGGCGTTGGCGTCATAGCCGGGAGGTGGATTACCAGTAGGTGGAGCCAATGTTCTCTTCTGGATTAACTGTAGCTTTAGCAAGTACTGAAATAATTGAGCGTAGGGAAGAGGTAGAGTGTCAAAATACCTATCCCGCCTAGTCAGAGGCTGAGACCGGCGAGGAGCCTGATTTTGTTGTTGAGTCACTGCTGGCTGCTGAGGTGCTGCTGGGATGGTTACAGAAGCCACCTGCTGATTGTAGTTCTAACGAGGCCCATCTCTACCACGATATGATGACACAGAGTTTGTATCTCCCTTCTTCTTCTTGTAACCACTAGCATAAGGTTTCTTACTTCCTCCAGATGAGGACCCATCACCGCCTGATATTTTTCCCGCCTTAATTCCGCTTTCCACCATCTCTCCTACCAAGATCAAATCAGCAAACTTTTCGGTCATACACGGTACCAACTTTTCATAGTAATGACCCTGTAAGGTGGCCATAAACATAGTTATCATTTCACGTTCCAACATGGGAGGCTGAACCCTTGCTTCCAGTTCACGCCACCTCTGGGCATACTCCTTGAAACTTTCGTTGTTCTTTTGTGACAGATTTTGCAGCTGTGTTCTGTTAGGAGCCATATCAGTGTTATATTGGTAATGTCTGATAAATGCCCCTGCCAGATCTCTCCAACTACGCACATCTTTCCTTTACAGTTGCATGTACCACTCCAGGGATGCCCCAGATAGGCTATCCTGGAAGCAATGCATCATCAGCTTTTCATTCTTCGCATGTGCAGCCATCTTACTTGCATATGCCTTCACATGGGTCCTCGGACAAGTCATACCATTATACTTCTCGAAAGTGGGAGTCTGAAACTTATGCGGAATGACAACGCCTGGAACCAGCCCCAAATCCTCTAGATCCATTCCCACAGAATCCTGGTTCACAACACCCCTCAGCTGTTCCTCAAGCAACCGGATTCTCTGATCATGGTCAATCTGGGGACCAGCATCCCCACCTGGCAAAGAAAATGCATCATCCTGAACATCATCATACTGACGGCCATGAACTGCGCCAGCACCAATACCACCTCCCACTGCAGTGGGAATCACAACACTTTCTACTCCGCCCGGAGGAATCACAACACCAGTAGCAGGAACACCTCTGCCCGTAGGGCCATTCTGAACATCATTAGTGACACCAGTCTGAATTCCTCTATGAAGGACACCATCTTCATCAATTCTCGCAATCAGTGGCTGAACAAGAGTCCTCAACTGCTCTTGGCCCTGAGCAACACCTTGCATTAACTCCATGAATTGGTTCATGCGAGTTCGCATCTCAGTGATTTCATTCTGTACCTGATCCATGAGCCTCTTCTGATTCTGTCTGGTGGGATACCGGTGAATATGCTGATCTGCAATCCTGAGATTAGAACACGATAAGAACACCGGAGATAAACACCTGTCATGTAAAATGATTATGCAAAAATGATTATGAGTATGCAAATGCAAATGGACATGTTTGAAAATTCACAAGGCGATCCACCCCTTGATTCCGGTTTAATAACAAGATATAATGGAACTTCTGCTCATATATTAAGAAAACCAGAGAAAAGCCAAATGTCAACAATCACAAATCCGAGATAACAAGTCTGAATATAGAAACCATAAATCCCAACCAACAAGCCTGGTGGTGATCCATATACAATGAAAGAAAACTGAAAACTATGGCATGTCATCAAAGTTTACAAGTGTCAATCCTCCCCATCCACTATGCTTTCTGCACCAGTCTTGAATTTCCTCGAACAACTTTCTGGTGTCGGGATGCTTGGGTTTTTGAATTAGTCCTTGAATGAGAAGGTCTCTCCTGTGTATGATCCCATCCAAGTATCGGCAATGCAACTCCCAAGCGTCTTCTCCAGAAACACCCTTCATGCTAGGTACCTCATGTCTAGATCTCTTCACTTCAGCTTGGACCTTCAGTTCTTCTATGGAGGCTATGGCTTGATTAAGTCGACCCTCGACTGCTTGTCTCTTGAATATCCCTGACAGAATCTCAGCGTTTTTCTTCTTGAGCGTCGACTTCAACTGATCAATCTTAGCTATGTAGTCGTCTTCCTTTCTCTTATTCTCAGCCATGGCAGTTTCTCGGTGATCATCGAACCTGTGAATCTTCAACAAAGCCTTGTCTAATTCCTCCTCCTTGGACTTGAGAACCTTACTGATACCATCCAAAGCTTCCTTCATCCTTTGTCTGGATGCGACCATGTCAGCAAGCTCTTTTTCTGCTTTAGCAAGGAGCTCTGTCTTCAACTTGGCGGTATGAACAGCTTCACCCCGCTCATGCTTCCACTGATAAATCTCTCTCTTTAGCTCACTATTTTCTTCCCGCAACCTTTCCTTTTCAGCCCATAATTTGTTATACTTCTCCAAATCAACGGTGGTAGGAGGCTCAATCACCAAAGGATACAAAGGTGGTTTCATCGGGAATGGAAGAAGCTCCTCTTCTACTCTCTTCTTAATCCACTCTTTATAGGAAGGGAAGGCCCGATTGTTACTTTTCCCGAATGAAATTTTACCCTTCTTGGTCACCTGTTTCCAAGCATTCACAACCTTCCTTATCAACCCTTGATCCTCAACACCATTGAAGAATAAGGACTCTCGGACATCTCGCTCTTCGGGTGGACCTTTCAAAGGATAACCAAACTGTCTGATAGCTAGGGGGGATTATAGTTAATTCCACCTTTCCTCCCTATCAAGGGTACATTAGGGAATTCTCCACACTTGTAAATAATCTCCATTCCTAGCAAGTCACAATTAAACCAAACAATGTTGTCAGCAGTCAAGCCCATTACCCTCTTTGACCACTTCAGAGAATCTTTCGTATCAATGAAAGCGCCACGCGAGGGGAAGGTGCTAGCACCCCACGCGTCCATCGTACTCGATGGGATCCACGCTTGTTGTCTAATCTAAGGGTGAGTTATCCTATCATCTAGGGCTGTACAAAAACGGAGAGGGAAAGACAAAGACCGACTCGGTAGGACGTCAACGTCCTAGGCCTACGTACCCCCTTTGTGCAATGGGGAATTCAGAGTCAACGTAGTTCGGACCAAGTTCTTTTTGTGTTTTTTATGAGCGACGTTAAGTTCGCGTCCGGCAGTTAGGGTCGATGCCTGTTTGCGACTCAGACGGGAGGTAACGTGCCCTTTTTGAAAATAGTCTTTAGTTTGACAATCCCGAAGGACAAAAAAGTTTGGCGTTGGTTTGTGTTTTTTAGGACAGAAGTGGCTTAAGTTAGTTCCTAAATTGCATTGCACCAAAGTCTAGGGCACAAGGGCGAATACTTAACGCATCGTCCCAAGACAGGACGCTCGCTAAGCACTCTAGAAAGATGAGAGGAAACCCCTCATTTCTCATTCCCCACGCTTAAGGCTCGTGCGCAATACAACTCTATCCTTATTAAGTGTTTTAAAGAAATTTAAGGTGAGAAGAGAGAAGACACAAAGGTAACTCTAAAGGGGGACTATGAGTCCTAAAGTCATCATGCATGGGTGGCCTACAGTTAGTGAGGTTTGACGACAACCTAAATCCTAAAGGAAGAAGATGAGAGAAGGAAAGAGTAAGGGTGACCATGGATACTTATCCATACCCTTAAAGAACTTACCTTAGTCCCTGCATAAAAGGTTAGTGAGAAACAAACACAAGTGAAAGAATTGAGATAGATGGAACCCAAGTAAAGACATACTATAGTGATAACAATCCAAACATGTATAAAGAAGTCAAAGAAATAACCCCCAAAGCAAATGGCACAAGTGCCTTTCAAACAAGGACTTAGGCATGATCAGAAATACACATATAAGCAGATCTCAAGTGAAAGTAATTAAATAATTAGAGAAATAACTTCTAAAATTCCCAAATTAAATATCAAGGTTCCTCAACTAGATTCAAACAACACATCAAAAATTCCTGCAAAAATCCAAAGTGTTAGTCATTCAAACAAATGGGCAAAGTTCAGGTGAGAAGTAGGGTTCAATGTGCCAAAGGGAAGGACCAAAATGCAATATGAAATAAATTTAAAAATGAAAGAAAAATATTTTTATGCAATTTAGAATATTGGCTAACAAATGCAAAAAGAACGGATCAAAAATATTTTACGGATGCAGAGAAATAAAATAAACAAATTAGGTATACATTATATGGATAATTCAAAAAGAAAATTGACTAAATAATTAATTTAGATGATAAAAAAAATAAAATAAAAATAAAAATAAAAATTGTAAAATTTTATAAAATGGTGAAAATGATGCATGAATTTTATGATGATTTTTAGATGCAAGAATGTATTTAAAAAATAAAAAATGAAAATGCAATAATTAAAATAAAAATAAAATGAAATAAAATGGCATGGGGGTGCAGTGAGTAACCCAAATAAGTTGGAATAAGGAGATGGGCCCAAAAGGAGGGTGCGAATAGCAGCCCAACCCATCAGCGAAAAAAAATGAAATAAAAAGGAACAATGGTCTTCAGTCAACGAATTGACTGGACATAAGCCCTTGGATCCATCCTGCGTTCACAAATGGCCAACCAAAATGAAAAGTAGCCATGATTAACGGTTAGGATTTGATGCACATAATAACTAAGATATGCACACACACACGTAATGACTCAGAGCACCATGGGCTCCCATGTGCAAGGCGCGTGACCTTTTTTATTCGCTGGCACGTTATTATCCGTCTGATTCATCACACGATCCAAATTTGGTCAACATAAATGAAGGTAAGCGAAATGAAAAAACATAAATGGCTAAACCCGGTAAGTACAGTGGGGTAAATAACACCTGATCATTAATTAAAATTCAGAAAAAAAAAATAAAAGAAAAAACATGTGGCCGTGTGAGGACCGTTGGATCAGAAGAATGAGTGGCTGGGATTTCGTCTTCTTCTTGAGGACCCTTGGCCGGCCGGAATTCTCCCAGGTCGCCGGAGCCGTAGCTCCGGCCGCCCCTTGCTTCACCTGCAACCTTAAAAACACCCAGAAAATGCAAAGGAGTACATGTTCTCGACCAGAAAATCGTTAGGATTCCAAATATGCAATCAAAAATTTCAAATGACTAATGTACAATGAAAAATGCATGGAAATATGTTAGGGCACAAAACTTTAAATCCACATTACAAGCAAACCACACGTCCAAAATTAAAAATAAATAGATCAGGATAATCACCAATCATCACACGTCAATATGCATATAAAAAAGGAGAGTTTTAGGATCATCAAAAAATCCACCAACCTGAGATGGTGCAACTCTAATCTTTGCTTTTGGCTGCGAATGCGGGATGGGTTGTGTTCTAGAGATCACCAGAAGAAGGTTTGTGGAAGAACTTTGAAGAAACTCCTTGTAGATTGAGAGATCCAATGAATTCAAGAATTAGGGTTGCACTTTCTTTTCTCCAAAATATCACGTGTGTACCTGCCCAACCAGTTCATGGATAGGTTTAAATAGCCTAGGGTTTTCTTCTGATAATGAATTGGGCTTGGGTAATTACTTGTTTAATGAGTTTTGAATAATTTTGGAAAAACGCATAATGTGAATTACACCTCTCTCCATGCGTGTATATTTAAGAATTCCATGATGGATCACCCATATGTGAATTGCTGATTACACCACAATTAAACTTGGGCCTTGAAAACAATTGGCTCATGAGTTTTTTGATGACTTGGCTTTTTGACATAATGGAAAATAAGTGAATAATAACCCATGAAACCACTTGATTAAAAAGCCAAAAATGCTCCTTAGGGATTGTTCTTGGATGTTGGAACATGTCTTGAAGCAATGGAATAAATCATAGGCCATTATGCCCAAAGTTGTGAAAATGGAACCATGAAAAACCCTAAAAACCACTTTGCCTTCTTTGGATCATAAGTTGAGTTTCACAAATGATATGGAGACCCACTAGTACTTGTTGAAAAGAGGAGAAAAAGATATTAAACTTTAGTGTTGGAGAAAAATTCATTTGAAGCTTCTTTGATGATGTAAAGTCCAGTTGAATGCAGTGTAGGAACTTGCCCAAAAAGGAAACTTTCAAATTATAGGTCATTTCCATTTTTAGTAACTTTTGTACCAACTCCTGATTTTTGATGAATGGTGTGAAACTTGACTCTTGATGACCATATGAGGATGTGAGACCTTGAAAACCTTGGAGAGAACCTCAAAATTCCACAGTTGACTTCTCCTCTCACTGTTGACTTTTACCCCATTCACCTGATTTCCAATCCATTGGCCAATTGAACTTCTCCTGAATCAAATTGATGGACAACCTCCCATTCCTAGGTACTTAGGGACTCAAGGAATACCATGGAATCAAGTCTTACCCAAAAAATCAGAAATAATCTGACTTTATAGCAAACCCTAGTTGTGGTACCCTCAGTCTAGGAGGAAATAACACAGTCTCCAAATCTAAATTCCTCTGAATATGATGTATATCCTCTCCAACAAAGATAAGATAGGCCATTTGGTGATGATAAAAACCCAAGGAGCTTGCCCATTGAAGCAATAAACCCAAGAATCTCAAAACCTTAATCTATGCACTGGTTAGGAGAGAATGATCCACTTGAGCTCTCTTGCTTGACCCTTTGAAGAATATCTCAGGTACCTTGACCCCATGCTAAGAACCAATGATAATGCAGAATGTAATGCAACATAAGCCAGTTAGTACTAAAGTAAGGAGGGCAAATTTTGGGGTGCTACACATGCAAACAACAATCCTTCACAAATTCACCATCCAATACACATCGCGACAACGAAAGCTTTCATAAACACCATTCATTTCCATCGTTGCTCACTCCTCAACATTGCATTAGCAAACAACAACGGTAACCACGCCCTTTTTGTGATTTTGTTTCAACCGCCGCACCACCAAAAACCTCTATTCCCGGTGAGCTACACGACAACACATCAACACCTTCGACTGTCAGCTCAAACACGCCGTAACAGCCACCACACAACCATTTCATCACTCTCTTCTCAAAACCATCCTCACCTTCAAAACAACCAAATTTCACCACTACAACACCGTTGCAGTTACCATGAAACGCAATCGAAGCCTCTCCGTCGTTACGCATTTGCATCATCTTGCTCCTCACCTCCAAATCCACCCTTTCCACAGCTTTTCCGCCATCATTCATACCACACGCAAAAGCGGATTGAAGCGAATCAAAGCAACAGAGTCGCGAGATAGATGTTAAGTATTAACAAGTGTGAGTATTGTGGATAATAGTCCCACATTGGATAGGAATGTGGTGACTTGAGCATTTATAAGTGAGAGAACCCATACACTATTACCTTAAGGTTTTGGGTGAGTATGTGGTGTGTCTCTCACAAAAGTGTTTCTCTAGAAAAGAAATACCACAATGTTCAATTCTCCCTAGTAGAAATCTCCCCCTAACAGTGGTATCATGAGCCTTTGGTTCGAGTAAAGGACCTTACTTGTATCAAACGTACTCCCTACAGGTGATGGTTAGGAGGTGTCCCGTTGAAGAGTGTCAATAGCGGTACAAGGGTCTTGAGTAAGAAACACACAACAGAAAGTGCAGTTACACAGTTGAAGGTGGTGGTTAGGAGGTGTGCCGTTGAAGAGTGTCAATGGCGGTACAAAGGGCACAAGGGTAGTGCAGTTGCACAGTTGAAGCTTCCGCTTAAGGGGGAGCATTGTGGATAGACTCACACTTGAGGAGGAGTGTTAAGTATTAACAAGTGTTATTAGTATGGATAATATTTCCACATTGGATAGGAATGTGGTGACTTAAGCATTTATAAGTGAGAGAGCCCACACACCTATCACCTTAAGGTTTTGGGTGAGTATGTGGTGTGTCTCTCACAAAGGTGTTGCTCTAGAAAAGAAGTTCCACAATGTTCAATATTCCCTAGTAGAAATCTCCCCTAACAATAGAGGGAAAGAAATGAACGCTTTTGAAGATGGGTTAGTCTCTTTGGCAACCCTTTTGAACGTTTTTTTTTAAATGTGCACTGAACTTTTTCGTTCATTTAATTTGGCTTTACATTTATTATTTTATTGGTTTAATTTATTTTATTCTTCACTGATTAATATTGTTGGAATGAGTTTGTTTCATTATTTGGATTCTTTTTTTTTTAGCCCAACAACTTTGATACCTAGACTCTTCCATCGGTCCATACACCCTCAATTTCTACTTTTTTATTTTATTCTATTTATTTGATTTATTTAATTTTCTCTTAATTTCTATTAATTTTAGTTATTTTTTTCTTTTTTTTTAATATTCTAAAAAATAACCAAAAAACTAATTTTAATTATTTATTTTAAATTGTCAATTTCTTTTATTTAGATTGTTAATTGTTCATGAAAATATTGAAAATTGATAAAAATATGAAATGCTTGTCAATTACATTTTTGATTCATTTTTTAGCTTTCTTTGACTTGATGTTATGCCTTGACCTTCCTTGATACTTTGACTTGATTAATACTTGATGAACCTTGATGCTTTTTCCACGATTAATTCTTGATACTTCGTCTTGATTAATTGATGATGTATATTCTTGATGTCTTACCTTGTGAGCTGATTACATGCCTTGATTTATGTCTTGTACATATGTTGTTATTTGTTCATGCTCTTAAATTTGTTGTTTACTCATTGTATATTATCTCCATGATGCCTAGCCTGTCTGATATTTATTCGTGGCTCTTAAATCTTTCTGGTTGCTTAGGCTTAAATCCAAGGGAAGGGTTTGTGGTTGACTTTATAGTCATGTGCATTGCATTTTGTTTCTTAACATTTTCCACCCATTGTGTGACCCTTGTTTCCCCTTTAGGTCGATCACTTTAAGTTGTACATACTTAGTTTGTTTATCCTTTTAGGTAGTTACCATTAGGATTCTTCCAAATTAGATAACTTACAGTTAAGTTCCCTATCTCCCAAAAGAGATTAAACACTAGTCATCTTTAGTTGAGATATAATTCTCCTACCCCATGACGTAGTTGAGAAAGATGTTGATTCTTTTCCACTTGAGAGAGGTATGTGGCATACTCGTCGATTCTATATCCGAGTTGGAGCCCTTCTCTCAACGTGAAGCAAATATCCATCTTCCGCATATTTGTGGTGGTTTAGTTGAGTATTCTCCTTAAGATGACAACTTGTCTCTTCTCCTAAAACCAACAAACATTGTTTTTACTCGTGGTTCCGAACTACGGACGCTCTGATTTCTCAAATTCCTTTTGAGAATACGTAGGCACAAGGTCAATCCTTAGCGAGCACTCTTTTCTTTTTTACACCATTTGCTCTCACTCGTAGTTGGCCGAATTATGATTGCTCTGACTTCCTATACAGGATACGTAGGCATAGGATTGCGATGATCCTAGCGAGCTACCTTTTTTCTTTTTCCACCTTTTATTTTACCCATCTTTACCCTTTTAGCAAACAATTAACAAATAACACAATAAGACAAGAGGTTCCTATAAAGTACTATAGATACTTAGGGTGCTAGTACCTTCTCTTAGTATAACCAACCCCAGAACCTTAGATTCTCTTTTGCTTTGCATTGCATTGCATATTTATGGGTTATTCGTTATTTTTCCCTTCCCTTGGATAAACTAAAGATCGGTGGTGAATTAAGATTTTGTGAGCTTAGTTAACTTAATAGCTAAGGTCTCCGATTCTCACCGCGACATTGGGGAATCGTCGTCTTTTGGTTGATGAAGGGAAGAAGGTGAGCTTTTTCTGGTTTGTATGCATGCAATGCAAATGTATGTATGCATATGTTGTTTATGTGGATGGAATGTAGATAGATATGCAACATCCATTGATTCAAAGGTTTGATGACCATGGTGATGCAACGCAATAACTCAGATTCAAAAGTTTGACATACATGATGATGCAACAATAGTATGCAATAATGTATGTTAGAGATTCGGTATACATGATGATGCACTGAAAATATGCAATAATGTAGTATAGAAGTACAACAAATTCTGTATAGTCTGTATATACTGCTCGATGCAAGTTCAAATGTCTGGCGCGTATGAGAGAATAAATGGTATGAAGAGTCTTGGTTTCCTACAGAAAAGTCCAATATCCCCTTCAGAGATGTGTTCTAGTCTTCCAAAGGTGGTCCCTAGAAGGTCTCCCAGAGTCATCGAGTCAAATGAAAATACCTTGTCATAGCGAATTCTCGCAGGGCAAAAGCATTTTCAAGTGAGTCTAGTCCGAGTGTGGCTCTCGTGACAACCCAACATGCAAAACCCAGGCGACACGACTATTCACGAATCTATCATATGTGTATACTCAAGCTCGGGTATAGAGCTTCTCTCATGTAACATCGGTTCATCCCAACAATAGCAAAAAATATAGTAGATATCTAGAATATGCAACATATGAATATTTAAAGCAGTAAAAGAATATGATAAATAACATAAAGATAAAGCAAGTAAAGTGCAAAGATAAACACCCAAACAAACAAGGAAGCAAACAAAACTAGGCGAGACCCCAACTTGCAAGAGCAAGGAGTCCCTAGCAGAGTCGTCAGCTGAAGCTAGCGGGAATATATCTGAGCGCATCGCACGCTCGATGGTACAATTGAGTCGCCACCAAACTTTATTTATTCCAAAAGGAAATGGAAAATATCGATAAAACCCAAGGGAAGAGAAATAGTTAAGGGAGTCGGTTAGGCAAGGGAAAGGTATTAGCACCCCACGCATTTATCGTACTCGACGGGAACCATTCTGCTTGTTCTAGGCTCAGATGAGAGATCTATCTAAAGGCTACTCATGAAAGAGGGAAGCTAAAACGAAAAAGAGAGTGCTCGCGGAGGATTAGGGCCCTCGTGCTTACGTATCCTCATAGTGCAATGAGGAATTCGGAGCTCCGTAGTTCATGGAACTAAGGAAAAGAAAGGAGAAGTTAGCTCGCCAAGATTTTGCAATCTCGTTTTTACGTATCCTCATAGTGCAATGAGGAATTCAGAGCCTTTGTAGTTCAGATAAATAAAACGGAAAGCAAGGGAGCAGTGTCAAAACTAAGAGAAAGAAGTAAGGAAGTGGTGTCAAAACCAAGAGAAAAAAGTAAGGAATTGGTGTCAAAACCAAGAGAGGGAAGAAGAGGTAAAAGCAAGGGTGTCTTAACCGAGACTTAGTGATTAACCCAAGAAAATGAGACATAGGTTTTTACTGGGGAAAATGAAAATTGGTCTTTTAACTGACTGGCAGTGGTTAACCAAGAAAAAGGCGTTGACTCCACTGGGGAGAGGAAAATTGGAAATTGGTATTTTAACTGACAAATAGTGGTTAACCAAAGAAATGGGTGTTTCAACCAAAATGAGGTGTTTGGCCCGCTGGAGATTCGGTATTTTAATTGACGGGCAGTGGTTAACCAAAGAAAAAGGGCAATTGGTCTTTTAACTGACATGCAGTGATTAACCAAGGAAAATGGTGTTGAACCAAGAGAAGGTGTTAACCCAAAAAGGACTCGGTATTTTAACTGACGGGAAATGGTTAATAGAAAAAAAGGGTGTTTGAACTAAGAGAAGGTTGCTAACCCAAAAGGGACTCGGTATTTTAACTGATAATCAGTGGTTAACCGAAGAAAAGAAGTTGGTCTTTTAACTAACAGGCAGTGATTAACCAACGAAAGGGTGTTGAACCAAGAGAATGTGTTAACACAAAAAGGATTAGGTATCTTAACTGATAAGCAGTGGTTAACCGAAGAAAAGAAGTTGGTCTTTTAACTGATAGACAGTGATTAACCAACGAAAGAGGATGACTGCACTAGGGAGAAAACTTGGTCTTTTAACCGAGGAACGGTGATTAACCAAGGAATAGGTGTTTTGACCAAGAGGTGATCAACCCAACAGGAAAGAGGAAAATTGGTCTTTTAACTGACAGGCAGTTGTTAACCAAGGAAATGGGTGTTTTAACCAAGAGGTGATTAACTTAGCAAGAAAAGAATGGTCTTTTAACTGAGGAACGGTGATTAACCAAGGAAATGGGTGATTTAACCAAAAGGTGATTAACCCAACATGAAAAGAATAGTCTTTTAACCGAGGAACGATGATTAACCAATGAAATAGGTGTTTGAACCAAGAGAAGGTTTCTAACCCAAAAGAGACTCGGTATTTTAACTGACAGGCATTGGTTAACCGAAGAAAAGGGTGTTTGAACCAAGTGAAGGTTACTAACCCAAAGAGGTTCAGTATTTTAACTGACAGGAAGTGGTTAACCGAAGAAAAGGGTGTTTTAACCAAGAGAAGGTTGATAACCCAAAGGGGTTTGGTATTTTAACTGACAGGCAGTGGTTAACCGAAGAAAAAGGTGTTTGAACCAGGAGAAGGTGTTAACCCAAAAGGACTCGGTATTTTAACTGATAAACAGTGGTTAATCAAAGAAAAGGGAGTTAGTCTTTTAACTGACAAGCAGTGATTAACCAACGAAGGGGTGTTGAACCAAGAGAAGGTTGCTAACCCAAAAGGGAGAGAAAAGACTAGGGCAGGAATGAGTGACCAAGGATCGACTCAAGAGATACTGCGGTCTGGGGATAGAGGTGACTATTCGAGGCTCAGGGTCATTTGCCCCTACCAAAAATAGTCAGAATGAGGGTAGGAATTCTCCATTCTCATTCGTTCTCTAGCACCAAAAGTGTAGTGCGGAAATTGAGATTGACAGGATTGACAGTGTAATTTATACAGTGCTCCTGCTCACTTGTTCAGTCGTCCAGCTCGAAACAGGATCAAGAAAGAAGGGGCTCTAAAGAGATCCTAAAGAGAGCCGGGGGAAATTAATCGATCGAAATAAGGTCTTGATCAATTAATCAAAGAAGAAGAAATGCCAACAATCTTTCAAGCGAGTTGGAAGATTATCAAAGCAAGTGTGGGAAATGATGTTGAACAAGATTAAATTTACTCAAGCAAGAACAAATCTAATACATCAATTTGAAGTGTAAAGCATTAACAATGACAAGCTAGCATGCATTTCTAAGCATTATCATGTTAACACATAAGCAAAAAAGTGCAAAAAGTGCTTCAAACATATAGCAAAATTGCAAAATAATCAAGGAAAATCATGCAATTAATTAAGCAAAAATTATTGCAAATAGGTACTGACCTAAAACAATGGCATTGGCATCAATATAGGCAAGCAAGGGAAAGTATACAAGAAAAGTATGCAAAACAGTCCCAAAACAGCATGGATGTGGCAAAAAATGTCAGGTGTAACCGGTTACCTGAAATGGTGTAACCGGTTACACCATGCACAAAGTCGCATTCCTGGGCGCAGGCAAGGGGTGTAACCGGTTACACCTAAAGCAATAACCGGTTACACCTGCAAAAACAGCAAAAACAAAATTTCGAAAAGCACTTTTCGGAATCACTTATTGCATGTAATCACAGTGTAACATAGCATGGAAGTAGATGCAAAATTCATGTTACTTCAGAGAAATCAAGAATTAATATAATCAAGTATGCAAAGCAATTATTCATGTAGCGAAACGTCAATTAAGTACTACATTTCGAAAGCGTAAATTTGATCGAAAGCGTAAAATTGATCGAAAGCGGCAAATTAAGCGAAATTCACCAACCTACAAGGCTGAGATTTGCCTTGGTAACTTTTGTGATCAAAATGTGATAAAGAGAAGCTTAGAAAACCAAAAAATCCAGAGATCTTAGCAATCTGTTGCAAGAAAACCGAGAATAATGCGATAATGGCTTCGGATCCAAACTTGCACCAAAACTCCTTCAACAATCAGCTTCCAAGGCTTGAAATAAAGAGAATGTTGTTATTGTTGTAGATATAAGTGATGAAATAGAGATGAATGGAGGCTTATCTCAAAGAATAGCAAGCTTCAATGCAAAGCTTGCTAAGCTTTAATGGTGAATGAGCTTTTGTGAGGTTTAGGGAAGAATAAGGTGATAATTGAGAGAAAGTGCTGCAGAAAATTCAGAGAATCAAGAGTGAAAATTTAGAGCAAAATGAGAGAATGAAGATTATGGCCAAGGTCCAAAAGAAGCTCCTTTGCATCAATGTGAAGGGTTTTCTTATATAGATCATAGGCTTGGAGTGAGTGGAGGCTTGGAATTTGGTATGGAGGTAGTTAAATGAGGTTTGGCACTTAGTTTGGAGTTAGTTAGACCCAACTCACTGAGTTGGGGTCTAACTCAGTTAGTTATTAGTTTCCTCGGTTGGGGAATCCCAATGCAACTCAAAGATCGGTTGGTCCAAAATGAGTGAAAATGAGGGTGTATGATGAACCTTATTGATAGTGAGGTAGTGGAACAAATGTAGCTGATATTTTTTGTGTGATTACATGTCTAGAACCTTCCACACAAGCTAGAATGAAGTATGAAGAAGGAATGGGACAGAATTTGCTGCAGTGTGGAGAACTAGTTTAAGAACATCAAAAATAGTAGGTGTAACAGGTTACCCTAATCCTGGTAACCGGTTACCAACGACCAAACTTGTCATCCTGGGCTGGGCAATGAAGGTGTAACCGGTTACACAAATTTGGGTAACTGATTACCACAGTCAGAAATCCACTTTTTTTGGCTTGGACTAAGGTGTTTTGGCCATGGTACCGTGCTTCGGCCCTGTGCTTGGATAAATAGACAGAGAAATCCTCTTGTTTTGCCTGTAATGATGCTTTGACGACTTTTCTGGGATACAATCAAACATCGTCGCGCCAGTATCAATTTCATAGCCTCGAGACCTTATGGGAATTTGGATATCCGTGCAATAAATCCACAGATAAAAATGCCGATGTGAATGCTGTGAATGCAAGTGCACATGTTTATGCAAAAGGGAAAAAGTTAGATAGGAGAGGTCAAATTTTGGGGTACGACAATCCTATCTCTCTTAATCCACGTGATTGTACTTTTCCAAATATTGACAACTTCGTGGACCATGTAGCTGTAGAAGCACTACTACAAAGAGCGCTTCTTACCTCGGACGGGAAATGTATAATACCTCAGCTATAGAAGTGAGGTAATGAAGGGTGACATGAAATCTCGCCATTTATCACCTCGAAGGAATTAAAACCAAGATGTAATTTAAATGCACATGGGTTCGAACCCCACCAGCAGCACTTTTCCTATTTCCAACACTAGTATATCTTTCATCTCGTTTTATCTTGAAAACCGAGGGGTAAGATAATTTCATTTATTTTTATTTTTTACATTGTTTATCTAGAATATTACATTGTTTACCAAGAATATTACATTGTTTAAGATAAAAGTCAAATTCCCTATAGAACAAGGTAAAAATCAAATTCCCCGAAGATCTAGATCTTAGGTCTTCGAATTATTGAGTCTTGGGGAAGATCAATTGTTGGGTGCAAGATTATTCTCTACGGATCTAGCATGCATTTGTTTCGGAAGTAAAACAAAATAAGGGTTAGATAAATAAAATGAGTATTCAAATATATGATTTTATGCTCAAATAAATATTCAAGAAAACAAACCTTAAACCCAAGTAATTTTCTGCTTTTGCAATCCATCTTAGAGAACTTTTCAGAATGTCTTTATGTTTCAAGCGCTTCATGTTTCATTTAGGTTAGATTTTTAATATTCAACATGCTTTTAAATGGACGTCCCTTAGGTTTCATGTGGATAACTAATGGCAGATTCTTGAGCGTCGATAAACATTAAATGGACGACAAAGATTTGTTTAAGGATGATGCATATAGTAAGAAAAAAACCTTAACTATCTCGTCAGCCAAGAAGAAAACCGAGGTGAATAAGCTGTTTTTTTTTTATAAAATACATTGTTTACACAAAATATTAAAAATACATTGTAAAATCTATTTCCCAATGAGAAATTGTATTTTACATGTCCAGGTCTCATGCAAGATGCTAGAGATCGGTTTCCCAATGATAATTTTTATTTTTTTCGCACTTGAAATCCATTCTAGAGATCTGTAGTACAAACCCATGATAAAAATGGACGGTGGTGAATATTTCCTCTCTTTGGGGCGACTACATATAATTTAGTAAAATATGTTTACTAACAACCTCGATTTTAATGAAAACTGAGGTAACTATTTTTTTTCTTCAAATTACATTGTTTACACAAAATATTAAAAAACATTAGTTACAACAAATATTCGATGATATCCAGATTTTGTTGGATACCCATTAAAACAAATATTTTTGAAACAAGAATGATTTTTTGCACTTACAATCTATCAACCGAGCACTCTTCAAAGGTTGAACTCCCTTCTTTGTTGGTTATGCTCAATTCTTTATTTAATTTGAAGCATAAATGATTTTATGTACTTGTGAAGCTAGCAGGATTATACCCGAGTGAATCGCACACTCAAAGATACAACAGAGTCGCCACCGAACTTTATTTAGTTCCGAAGGACAGGGAAAATATCGATAAAAACCAAAGGGAAGAGAAACGGGTAAGGGGGTCGGTTATGCGAAAGGAAGGTACTAGCACCTTACGCATCCGTCGTACTCGACGGGAACCATTTCGCTTGCTTCTAGGTTTGGATGGGTTATCTATCTAAAGGCTTCTAGCTAAAAGAAGAGAGAAAAAAGAAAGGAGAAGAAGAAAGAAAGAAAGAAAGAAAGTGCTCGCGGAGGATTAGGGCCCTCGTGCATACGTACCCTCATGGTGCAATGAGGAAATCAGAGCGTCGTAGTGTGCTCAGGCCTACGTATCTTACATTCGAATGAATGAAGAATCAGAGCTTCCGTAGTTCGGGGAACTAAGCCGGAAAAGGAAAAGGAAAGTGGTGTCAAAACCAAGAAAGGAGAAGGTAGGGGAAAAAGTAATAACTCTATTGAGGATAAAGTGCAAGAATGGTGTCGAAACTAAGAAGATAAAGGAGCAAAAGGATAATAGTGACTCCAATGGGGAGAGAATGGACAAAAGGGTTTACAACCCTACTGGGGAACAAACAAAGAGATGATGTCAAAACCAAGAGAAAATAGGATTCGGTATGTTAACTGACTGGTAGTGGTTAACCGAAGAGATTAAAAATTCTGTGGGGAAAAGGATCTGGTGTTAATAGACAGGCTGTGACGAACCAAAAGAGAGAGTATTGAACCAAGAGAAGGTGTTTAACTCTGAAACGATTTTGGTATATTAACTGATAAACTGTGGTTAATCGAGGAAAGCAAAAGAATCATTGGTTTTAACAGTATGACTATGATCAACCAGAAGAGTGGGTGTAGAACCGAGTGAAGGTTGTGACCCAAAGAACGAGTGTGGAACCAAGTAAAGGTTGTGACCCAAAGGGGATGTCGATACAGACTGGCCAAACGGTGCTCGACTAACGAAAGGGTGTTGAACCAAAAGAGGTTACCAACCGCAGAGGATTCGGTGTTAACAGGGAAACTGTGATTAACCGAAAAGAAATGATTGATTAACCAAGAGAGGGTGATTAACAAGGAAGAGGCTCAGTATATTAACAGACAGGCTGTGGTTAACTGAGAAGGAGTGTGAATTGGTGTTTTAATTGACAAGCAGTGATTAACCAAACAAAGGGAGAAGAACCAAGAGAAGGTTACGAACTCCGCCAGGGTTTCGGTGTTTAACAGAGAGACTGTGTGTAACCGAAGAGAAAGGAATTGAGACTCTTCTGGAGAATCAATAAGCAATGATTGACCACAAGAAAAGTACATTGAGACAAGGGACAAGTGTTAACTCGAGAGACAATGATCTTTAACCAAGAGTATGGTGATTGATCAAAAGTAGATTGAAAGAGGTAAGAGTGATTGAGGACCGACTCAACTGGGGAAGGAGATACGCTACCGCCTGGGGATAGAGGTGACTAAGCTAGGCACATGGTCATTCGTCCCCTACCTGAAGTAGTCAGAATGAGGGTAGGAATTCTCCATTCTCATTCCTTCTCTAACACAGAGGGTGTAGTGCAGAAAAAGAAATGGACAACATAACAGTTCCAAGTTGTACAGTGCTCCAGTGTCGTGTAAAAACTCCAACTCTGTGAGGAAGAGAGTGGAAGAAAGCTCTAAAGGAAGCCTAAAGAGAAGCGCCAAAGGGAAGATCAAATAATCGAAACGAGGTCTCAATTAATTAATCAAAGGGAAAAACATGCTAACAATTTTCCAAATGAATGAAAAATTATTAAAGCACAAAGGGTGCATTATTGATTAAACAAGATTAAGCTTATTCCTTGAAGAACAAACTTAATACAAACATAGATGAAAGTGCAAAACAGTACCAAATGACATTTAATATGCTTCACAAATCATGCTATTATGTGAACAAAATTGTGCAAGAATGATCATGTTTATACAATGCCAAGAATGTGCACAATCATAAAATCGAAAGATCGAGCATCAGAAAATTGTAATCATGCTTCGAACTGAAGTGAAACAGTACCTAAAACATCCATAAAAAACAAATCATATCAATCCATGGAGTTTAGAAGAGGAAAGAATGTCAAACATGCTTGGAAAAACACAAAAAATGGCACTCTGTACAGTGGTAATCGATTACCCTAAGTAAGGTAATCGGTTACTTGCTTGAAAATGGCAGCGCTAGTGAAAATTTCGCAGAGTAATCGGTTACTCTCTTTTGAGTAATCGGTTACCACTGTTACAGTGGCAAAAACAGCTTTTCAAAAAGCACTTTCAACACCTAAATCACTTGTCCAAATTACCACATGCTAGGGTATGAATTTGTGCACGAAAATAAAGCTTAATAACAGCAAAAAAAAAGCCAGCAATGGAATCAATTAACACATCAAGATCATGGATCAAGTAATGGCATAATCAATCCACACACAAAAATCATCGGAACTACATCGCGAATAATACGAAAACGTACGAAACAGTAAAATATGCGAAGAAAGACCAACCTACAAGGCTGAGATGTGCCTTGGATGTTGTTGCAAATGAATCTTGGTGAAGATAATCAAAGAAAACCAGAGGAATCTTCAATTGTAGCCGACTCGTATCGAAACCGAGCGAATTGCGACGAAATCTCCAAAATACGAATTCACACAGTTGAATCTTGAAACAAACACTTGAGATGAATCCAAAAGCTAATAAAACTCCAGAAAATCAAGTAGAATTGCAAGATGATGAAGGTTAAGCTCAGGAAATAACCACTTCCAAGGTGAAAGTAACTACTCTTCAAACGTGAAATTGAGCTATGGTGAGGTTTGGGAAGAAAATGAAGATGAAGATGAAGAAGTTGCAGAAAAATTCAGAGAGAATGTTAGAGAATTGAGAGTGAAGTGTGATTAAAAATGGTGAATAATGGTGGACCCCCTTTCTTCAAGATGAAGGTTCCTTTAAATAGAGTTTTGGTTTGGAGTGTGAGAGGTTTGGAATTTGATTTGGAGCTAGCTTAGGGTGGTTTGGCATTAGGCTAGGAGTTAGTTACATATAACTCACTGAGTTAGAGGTTAACTCAGTTAGTTATTTGTTAACTCGGTGGGAGCATCCCAAGACGAGCTTCAAATCCAATGGTGCACATGTTAGGAAAATAAGGTGCATGGTGGTCTTGATTGGAAATGATAAATTGTAACAAATGTAAGTGAGTTCATGAAGAGTCTAGAATATTCCACATGCTGCTAGAACTATGTAGAATCCAATAACAAAGAGTGTGCAAGGTTGTTGCCCCAAAAAGCAGCAGAAATTCCAAATCTGCACAGGGTAATCGATTACCCTGTTTTTGCCTAAAAACAGAGTAATCGGTTACTCTAGGTAAAATTGCCCAAATTGCTTAGGAAAAGGTGCTGAAGTCCTGGTTTCGATTTTCCGCCTCTTGTTTTGATGAATAACCATGGAAACCATTATTTTGTGTTTGTTTTGGTGATGTGATGACTTTGTTGAAGTAGTGATTAATCGGGCTTGAAAAACCTGAATATTCCTACAACAAAACCACAAAAAAATGTGAATGCGTATGCCAGCAATGCGAATGCACATGCTTATACAGAAGGCAAAAAGGGAGGTCAAATTTTGGGTTATGAGAGCTGCCCCTATTCAATCCTCTTGGACCTGAATGTACGAATTGCTCCAGCTTGTCGATGATTCGAGGTAGAAGGGGATTAAATAAAAGAGCACCTCGAAAATTTGGCCGACGGCGACAAGAGAAAAGGTTTGGTAAAGGTGAATATTTTGAGAGTTTGCTAGGTGATCTGGCTGAATATCTGCTGGGGAGATGAATCAGGCCAAAAAGGGAGTATGCTTGATGTGTATGCTATGTATGTGTTGTTCTATATGATGCTTAATATTATGTCATGCAAAGGTGCAGGTTAAGGTATTGTGTTGTGAGTTGGAAGGTCTTGGACGGACTAGAGAATAAGGAAAGGACTTTGGATGAACCAACGGAATTGACAAGGTTCCGTAAAGGTTTTCCAGACGAGGACTGGACTTTGAAAAAGTTTTCCAAACGAAGACTGGAAAAGTTTGAATATATCAGACGGGAACTGACTGGGTTAAAATTTGCCAGACGAGAACTGGACTTTGAAAAGGTTTGCCAGACGAGAACTGGACCTTGAAAAAGTGCACCAGACGAGAACTGGACTTTGAAAAAATACGCCAGACGAGAACCGGACTTTGAAAAAGTACGCCAGACGAGAACCGGACTTTGAAAAAATACGCCAGACAAGAACTGGAAAAGTTTGTCAGACGAGAACTAGACTTTGAAAGGATAAGCCAGACGAGAAATGGATTTCGAAAAGATAGGTCAGACGAGAACTGACCACCAGATGAGAACTGGATTTTAAAGAAGCAAGTCAGATGAGAACTGACTACCAGACGAGAACTGGAATTTAAAGAGACAAGTCAGACGAGAACTGACTACCAGACAAGAACTGGATTTAAGTTCACCATACGAGAACTGGACTTAGCAAAGATAAGCCAGACGGGAACTGACTACCAGACGAGAACTGGATTTGAAAGGGACAAGTCAGACGGGAACTGACTACCAGATGAGAGCTGGGTTTTAAAGTTTACCATACGAGAATTGAATTTTGATTGGGATGCATCTTTGAACCTGTATGGCGTAATGATATGTTACATGTTTGAGGATGCAATGCTATGCGATGATGATTACTATATGCAAAATGTCAGTAATCGGGTTTTGAAGAGATGTCAAGTGTGATCGGGCTTATGTTAAGGCTTCATGCTATGCCATATGAACGATATGCATGAGTGAAGCGACATGATTAATGCATGAGAATGGTTTATGCAATGGTTCTTGAGAATCTGTCAAGTACTTTTGTTGCGGGAGGCGGAAGAGTTAAGGTTAGGGTGTATGCCATAAAGACGTGATTCCCCGATACCTACTTCAGGATCAGCAGCTGTTGATGCACCTTTGCTCTTGCTTCAAAATAGGGAGAGAACTTGCACTTTGGTAGCATGTCTCTGCCCCAGTCTGTTGGGTATCTGTATGGATTGCCCTAGTTACAAGTTATGAATTGATCTTGTGATATGAATTTGACTTGCCCCAGCGTTTCAGAACAGTATGCCCTGGATTAACCGTCTCTTGGAGAGGTCGACTTCTTGTGCTCTTGGGATGCTTGCCCCAGTATGATCCCTAAAGTAATTTTACCCCTGGCTAATCAATCTTTGGATATTTTCCCCTGGCCAACTGATCTTTGAGAGATTTGTCAAGTCTCGTTGTGATTGGCCCAGATTGACTGAATCTTGAGGTGGCTAGACCCTGTTTACTCAACGGAGTTTTCAGGCGTATTGGCCCTTGAGGTGATTGTTGAGGCGGTAAAGCGGCAAGCAACAAAAGATTTGGAAGTATTTTTCGGGAATTTATTGTGTCTACAGTGATCGGTGTTATTGAACTGACGTTCGATAGTTTCCGCAATTCTGAGTTTGGTTTAAAATGTTTCAAACATAGAAACAGAAAAGTAAATATTAACACAAAAAGAATTCATTCTTCAGAGAGAAGAAACTTATCCGGTATGCATATAATCTACTCCTCACAAACTTAAACTTATCGACCAGTTATACTCAACCTATAATACTCCTCAATATCATCCAACATCGCTCACAACAGTGTCCATTTCTGACATATTGAGCTGAGAGAACAACCGTGTTACCCTCATCGATGCTCTCGCACCCGATTCGAGATTCGGAGGCATTAAGCTTCGACACCTATAAAGATTGTTAGCCCTAAATCTATCTCTAGCATCCAGAAACTAACAGATAATCATCCCTAATCAAAGTTTACGATGTTTATCTCTAACACAACCCAAACCCCGAGCATAAAGCAAAAATCAAGGACAATCACCGATAAAGATTTGTAAAGCGGATTTTATACAACGCCATGGGCGATAAATATACATAAGATCAAAGTAAATACATATACAAACCCAACAAAGAAGAAATACACAAATAAGAAAAGAAATAAACCAAACATCTCGCGGTTTGTCAATGCTGGTCGATGAGAAATCCACCCCGGATCATCCGTGTGCAAGCATCAATGTTGTTTTCTAAGCTAATCCTACTTAAACTTGTTTGTCCTCAAACAAGAATCAAACAACTTAAAAATACAAAAGCAATAACCAAAGAATGATGAATCAACAAGTTTTGAAAAACGGAAGCAAATGTATGGTTCAAATGAAAAACGGTACACACAAAGTAAATACTTACCACTAAACTACGACGATAACATAGTCACGAAACAAATGTAAAATATAAAAATCACGCCAAACATCCTAAAACAACACAAGTCCAAACTTGAATCACACTTAGAAAAAACAATCATCGGTAGATGAAAAACACAAAATGAGGTACTATTAACTCACACAACAATCTTGCAAACAAAAGACTAAACTATGCAATCATCCAAAAATTCACATTGAACATACAAAGGCAAGAATCACAAGGGCTTTCAAGGTTGTAGCGTGGTTGGGTAAACAAACAAGGGGCAATTTCTAAAGGTAATTGAAACAAAAACTTGCCTAAACCTAAGGGAGTGATCAACTCACAAAGACTCAAACACAAAATTCCAATCAAATTCTTCCAAAATCCCAAGTGTTACAAAACACACAATACTTATTTAGCACAATTATTTGAACTCTTTTTGTTTCCTTTCTCAAGGATTTTCTTTTTCTTTCTTTTCCTTTTTTTTCTCTTCTTTTCTTTTTCATATTTTTCTCTTTTTTTCTTTTCTTTTTCAACCTCATAGAATCTAACCAATGAGTAAACAATCATTCTCTCCCCAACTTGAATTTAACCACATCATCATGTGAATACTCCCTACTTTCTAAGGTAAGGTAAAAATTCATACAACAACACAAAGTTGAGGGTTCAAGAAAAAACAATCAATCAAAATCCATACAAAAAGTGAATTCAATACTCATAGACAAGCATTAAGTTCAAACAACATGGATAATGATAGAAAGACACAAAGGGGTTACGAATTATCACACGCTCACAAGGTGAATTGACTATTTGGCTAGGTAGTTATGCTCAAAATGAAACAAAATGCCTTGATCCTTTTCATGCTTTCATATAATCAACACAAACAAAAGATTAAGCATAATAAAATCCAGTTAGAACAAGAATGTTGGTACTCCGCGCATATATGAACAATGGAAAGTTACCTCACAAAAAGGGTGGGAACTAGAGTGATTCACAACAAGAACAAGTATACAAAAGAATGAATGGCATGGAAGTTTGTAAAATTCCTAAGTATCATGAATATGCTAAAGTCTAAAAAGCGATAAACACATACCTTGGACGTGTACAAAACTTAACAATATCATTACCATACATCCGAAAGTTGAAATGATCAAACTTGGAACATCACCTTAAATTTCCTCAAATTAGTCGACCAAAATTTGCGTCCAAACAACAAACAAAAACATTAGAAACTAAAAACAATAATACATGCTTGTTTTACGTCGTAAGCTCAACGCCTGTTATTTAAGAACGTTCCTCTAAGTTGCTTCCACCCCGGTTATTCCAAACCAACACGCAAGCAAACGTGAAAAGAACCAAACAATGATATAACAAATTCACAAGTATAAATATCAATATAAACAAGTGAAAATATACAATATGTACGATATCTACAAAACTCAAAAACAAAGAAACTATCGCAATGCAAGGCACAATAAAAACACCGATCCCCGACAACGGCGCCATTTTGTTGAGGCGGTAAAGTGGCAAACAACAAAAGATTTGGAAGTATTTTTCCAGGAATTTATCGTGTCCACGGAGTTCGGTGCTATAGAACTGTTGTTCGACAGTTTCCGCAATTCTGAGTTAGGTTTAAAATGTTTCAAACATAGAAACAGAAATGTAAATATTAACACAAAAAGAATTCATTCTTTAGAGAGAAGAAACTTATCCGGTATGCATATAATCCACTCCTCACAAACTTAAACTTACCGACCAGTTATACTCAACCTACAATACTCCTCAATATCATCCAGCATCGCTCACAGCAGTGTCCATCTCTGACACACTGAGCTGAGAGAACAACCGTGTTACCCTCATCGATGCTCTCGCACCCGACTCGAGATACGGAGGCATTAAGCTTCGACACCCATAAAGATTGTTAGATCTAAATCTATCTCTAGCATCCAGAAACTAACAGATAATCATCCCTAATCAATGTTTATGATGTTTATCTCTAACACAACCCAAACCCCGAGCATAAAGCAAAAATCAAGGACAATCACCGATAAAGATTTATAAAGCAGATTTTATACAACGTCATGGGCGATAAATATACATAAGATCAATGTAAATACATATACAAACCCAACAAAGAAGAAATACACAAAGAAGAAAGGAAATAAACCAAACATCTCGCGGTTTGTCAACGCCGGTCGATGAGAAATCCACCCAGATCATCCGTGTGCAAGCTTCTATGTTGTTTTCTAATCTAATCCTACTGAAAAATGAGTTTGATGGAGTTGGGAGCAAAAATCCCCAAAACCATTACTTAAAAAAATGAATGAAACGACTTAAATATCATTTCAAAATCTGTCAAGTTCGCAAAGCGAACTCCAAAAATTGGCACTTAAGTGCCTCAGAACAGCTAAACCGCCTCTGTAATTCTGCAAAAGTTTGCAATGCAAACTTTTTGGCGAACATTCGCTGGAACGTTCGTAAAGCAAACTTTGGTCCCTTTTTATACTGCCTCAATTCTGGGAGCATTCGCTGGGAAGTTCGAAAAGCGAACATTTGCTTGAAAGTTTGCAAAGCGAACTTGACAGCAAACCAACCCTTATTTTGACCACAACTTATCAACCCTAACTCGGATTGACGCACGGTCGGAAGCGCTGGAAAGCTTATTCAATGCTCTATACAACAATGGAAAAATATAATTGCTTGAATACCTACAAAAATGAGAGAAAATCAATTAAACTCAATGATATTTACATGATATGCAATATATACACTATAAAGTAAAGTAAACGTAATTACAAACAAAGCGGGGTTTATTCGTACAATATTAACTAAAAGTATCGATAAGTGCAACAAAACTTATAAACAAAAATAGCTATAATTTGCACTTATCAAACTCTCCCCAACTTAAACTTGTTTGTCCTCAAACAAGAATCAAACAACTTAAAAACACAAAATCAATAACCAAAGAATGATGAATCAACAAGTTTTGAAAAACGGAAGCAAATGTATGGTTCAAATGAAAAACGGTACACATAAAGTAAATACATACCACTAAACTACGACGATAACATAGTCACGAAACAAATGCAAAATACAAAAATCATGCCAAACATCCTAAAACAACACAAGTCCAAACTTGAATTACACCTAGCAAAAACAATCATCGGTAGATGAAAAACACAAAATGAGGTACTTTTCACTCACACAACAATCTTGCAAACAAAAGACTAAATTATGCAATCATCCAAAAATTCACATTAAACATACAAAGGCAAGAATCACAAGGGCTTTCAAGGTTGTAGCGTGGTCGGGTAAACAAACAAGGGGCAATTTCTAAAGGTAATTGTAATAAAAACTTGCCTAAACCTAAGGGAGTGATCAACTCACAAAGACTCAAACACAAAATTCCAATCAAATTCTTCCAAAATCCCAAGTGTTACACAACACACAATACTTATTTAGCACAATTATTTGAACATTTTTTGTTTCCTTTCTCAAGGATTTTCTTTTTCTTTCTTTTTCTTTTTTCTTTCTCTTCTTTTCTTTTTCATATTTTTCTCTTTTTTCTTTTCTTTTTCAACCTCATAGAATCCAACCAATGAGTAAACAATCATTCTCTCCCCAACTTGAATTCAACCAAATCATCATGTGAATACTCCCTACTTTCTAAGGCAAGGTAAAAATTCATACAACAACACAAAGTTGAGGGTTCAAGAAAAAATAATCAATCAAAATCCATACAAAAAGTGAATTCAATACTCATAGACAAGCATTAAGTTCAAACAACATGGATAATGATAGAAAGACACAAAGGGGTTACGAATGATCACATGCTCACAAGGTGAATTGACTATTTGGCTAGGTAGTTGTGCTCAAAATGAAACAAAATGCCTTGATCCTTTTCATGCTTTCATATAATCAACACAAACAAAAGATTAAGCATAATAAAATCCAGTTAGAACAAGAATGTTGGTACTCCGCGCATATATGAACAATGGAAAGTTACCTCACAAAAAGGGTGGGAACTAGAGTGATTCACAACAAGAACAAGTATACAAAAGAATGAATGGCATGGAAGTTTGTAAAATGCCTAAGTATCATGAATATCCTAAAGTCTAGAAAGCAATAAACACATACCATGGACGTGTACAAAACTTAACAATATCATTACCATACATCCGCAAGTTGAAATGATCAAACTTGGAACATGACCTTAAATTTCCTCAAATTAGTCGACCAAAATTTGCGTCCAAACAACAAACAAAAAAATTAGAAACTAAAAACAATAAAACATGCTTCTTTTACGTCGTAAGCTCGACAACTGTTATTTAAGAACGTTCCTCCAAGTTGCTTCCACCCCGGTTATTCCTAACCAACACGGAAGCAAACGTAAAAAGAACTAAACAATGATATAACAAATTCACAAGTATAAATATCAATATAAACAAGTGAAAAAATACAATATGTATGATATCTACAAAACTCAAAAACAAAAAAACTATCACAATGCAAGGCACAGTAAAAACACCGATCCCCGGCAACGGCGCCATTTGGTTGAGGCGGTAAAGCGGCAAGCAACAAAAGATTTGGAAGTATTTTTCTGGGAATTTATCGTGTCCACAGAGATCGGTGCTATTGAACTGTTGTTCGACAGTTTCCGCAATTCTGAGTTTGGTTTAAAATGTTTCAAACATAGAAACAGAAAAGTAAATATTAACACAAAAAGAATTCATTCTTCAGAGAGAAGAAACTTATCCGGTATGCATATAATCCACTCCTCACAAACTTAAACTTACCGACCAGTTATACTCAACCTACAATACTCCTCAATATCATCCAACATCGCTCACAACAGTGTCCATCTCTGACACACTGAGCTGAAAGAACAACCGTTTTACCCTCATCGAAGCTCTCGTACCCGACTCGAGATACGGAGGCATTAAGCTTCGACACCCATAAAGATTGTTAGCTCTAAATTTATCTCTAGCATCCAGAAACTAACAGATAATCATCCCTAATCAAAGTTTACGATGTTTATCTCTAACACAACCCAAACCCCGAGCATAAAGTAAAAACCAAAGACAATCACCGATAAAGATTTGTAAAGCAGATTTTATATAATGCCATGGGCGTTAAATATACATAAGATCAAAGTAAATACATATACAAACCCAACAAAGAAGAAATACACAAAGAAGAAAAGAAATAAACCAAACATCTCGCGGTTTGTCAACACTAGTCGATGAGAAATCCACCCCGGATCATCCGTGTGCAAGCTTCAATGTTGTTTTCTAAGCTAATCCTACTGAAAAATGATTTTGATGGAGTTGGGAGCAAAAATCCCCAAAACCATTACCTAAAAAATGAATGAAATGACTTAAATATCATTTCAAAATCTGTAAAGTTCGCAAAGCGAACTTTTATTCGCAAAGCGAACTCCGAAAATTGGCACTTAAATGCCTCAGAACAGCTAAACCGCCTCTGCAATTCTGCAAAAGTTCGCAATGTGAACTTTCTGGCGAACATTCGTTGGAAAGTTCGTAAAGTGAACTTTGGTCCCTTTTTCTACTGCCTCAATTCTGGGAGTATTCGCTGGGAAGGTCGCAAAGCGAACATTCGCTAGAAATTTCGCAAAGCGAACTTGACAGCAAACCAGCCCTTATTTTGACCACAATTTATGAATCGTAACTCGGATTGACGCACGGTTGGAAGCGCTGGAAAGCTTAATAATTGCTATATACAACAATGACAAAATATCATTGCTTGAATTCCTACAAAACTGAGAGAAAATCAATTAAACTCAATGATATTTACATGATACACAATATATACACTATAAAGTAAAGTAAATGTAATTACAAACAAAGCGGGGTTTATTCGTACGAAATTAACAAAAAGTATCGATAAGTGCAACAAAACTTATATACAAAAATAGCTACAATTTGCACTTATCAAACTCTCCCCAACTTAAACTTGTTTGTCCTCAAACAAGAATCAAACAACTTAAAAACACAAAAGCAATAACCAAAGAATGATGAATCAACAAGTTTTGAAAAACGGAAGAAAATGTATGGTTCAAATGAAAAACAGTACACACAAAGTAAATACTTACCACTAAACTACGACGATAACATAGTCACGAAACAAATGTAAAATACAAAAATCATGCCAAACATCCTAAAACAACACAAGTCCAAACATGAATCACACCTAGCAAAAACAATCATCGGTAGATGAAAAACACAAAATGAGGTACTTTTCACACACACAACAATATTGCAAACAAAAGGCTAAATTATGCAATCATCCAAAAATTCACATTGAACATACAAATGCAAGAATCACAAGGGCTTTCAAGGTTGTAGCCTGGTCGGGTAAACAAACAAGGGGCAATTTCTAAAGGTAATTGAAACAAAAACTTGCCTACACCTAAGGGAGTGATCAACTCACAAAGACTCAAACACAAAATTCCAATCAAATTCTTCCAAAATCTCAAATGTTACACAACACACAATACTTATTTAGCATAATTATTTGAACTCTTTTTGTTTCCTTTCTCAAGGATTTTCTTTTTTTTTCTTTTTCTTTTTTCTTTCTCTTCTTTTGTTTTTCATATTTTTCTCTTTTTTCTTTTTTTTTCAACCTCATAGAATCCAACCAATGAGTAAACCATCATTCACTCCCCAACTTGAATTCAACCACATCATCATGTGAATACTCCCTACTTTCTAAGGCAAGGTAAAAATTCATACAACAACACAAAGTTGAGGGTTCAAGAAAAAATAATCAATCAAAATCCATAGAAAAAGTGAATTCAATACTCATAGACAAGCATTAAGTTCAAACAACATGGATAATGATAGAAAGACACAAAGGGGTTACGAATGATCACATGCTCACAAGGTGAATTGACTATTTGGCTAGGTAGTTATGCTCAAAATGAAACAAAATGCCTTGATCCTTTTCATGCTTTCATATAATCAACACAAACAAAAGATTAAGCATAATAAAATCTAGTTAGAACAAGAATGTTGGTACTCTGCGCATATATGAACAATGGAAAGTTACCTCACAAAAAGGGTGGGAACTAAAGTGATTCACAACAAGAACAAGTATACAAAAGAATGAATGGCATGGAAGTTTGTAAAATACCTAAGTATCATGAATATTCTAAACTCTAGAAAGCGATAAACACATACCTTGGATGTGTACAAAACTTAACAATATCATTACCATACATCCGCAAGTTGAAATGATCAAACTTGGAACATCATCTTAAATTTCCTCAAACTAGTCGACCAAAATTTGCGTCCAAACAACAAACAAAAACAATAGAAATTAAAAACAATAAAACATGATTGTTTTACGTCGTAAACTCGACGTCTGTTATTTTAGAATGTTCCTCCAAGTTGCTTCCACCCCGGTTATTCCTAACCAACACACAAGCAAACGTGAAAAGAACCAAACAATGATATAACAAATTCAAAAGTATAAATATCAATATATACAAGTGAAAATATACAATATGTACGATATCTACAAAACTCAAAAACAAAGAAACTATCGCAATGCAAGGCACAATAAAAACACTGATCCCCGGCAACGGCGCCATTTTGTTGAGGCGGTAAAGCGGAAAGCGACAAAACATTTGGAAGTATTTTTCCGGGAATTTATCGTGTCCACAGAGATCGGTGCTATTGAACTGCTATTCGACAGTTTCCGCAATTCTGAGTTTGGTTTAAAATGTTTCAAACATAGAAACAGAAAAGTAAATATTAACACAAAAAGAATTCATTCTTCAGAGAGAAGAAACTTATCCGGTATGCATATAATCCACTCCTCACAAACTTAAACTTACCGACCAGTTATACTCAACCTACAATACTCCTCAATATCATCCAGCATCGCTCACAACAGTGTCCATCTCTGACACATTGAGCTGAGAGAACAACCGTGTTACCCTCATCGATACTCTCGCACCCGACTCGAGATACGGAGGCATTAAGCTTAGACACCCATAAAGATTGTTAGCTCTAAATCTATCTCTAGCATCCAGAAACTAACAGATAATCATCCTTGATCAAAGTTTATGATGTTTATCTCTAACACAACCCAAACCCCGAGCATAATGTAAAAATCAAGGACAATCACCGATAAAGATTTGTAAAGCAGATTTTATACAACGTCATGGGCGATAAATATACATAAGATCAAAGTAAATACATATACAAACCCAACAAAGAAGAAATACACAAAGAACTAAAGAAATAAACCAAACATCTCGCGGTTTGTCAATGTCGGTCGATGAAAAATCCACCCCGAATCATCCGTGTGCAAGCTTCAATGTTGTTTTCTAAGCTAATCCTACTGAAAAATGAGTTTGATGGAGTTGGGAGCAAAAATCCCAAAAACCATTACCTAAAAAATGAATGAAATGACTAAATATCATTTCAAAATCTGTCAAGTTCGCAAAGCGAACTTTAAAATTGGCACTTAAGTGCCTCAGAACAGCTAAACCGCCTCTGCAATTCTGCAAAAGTTCGCAATGCGAACTTACTGGCGAACATTCGCTGGAAAGTTTGCAAAGCGAACTTTGGTCCCTTTTTCTACTGCCTCAATTCCGGGAGCATTCGCTGGGAAGTTCGTAAAGCAAACATTCGCTGGAAAGTTCGCAAAGCGAACTTGACAGCAAACCAACCCTTATTTTGACCATAACTTATGAACCGTAACTCGGATTGACGCACGGTCGGAAGCGCTGGAAAGCTTATTCAATGCTCTATACAACAATGGCAAAATATCATTGCTTGAATACCTACAAAAATGAGAGAAAATCAATTAAACTCAATGATATTTACATGATACGCAATATATATACTATAAAGTAAAGTAAACGTAATTACAATCAAAGCGGGGTTTATTCGTACGATATTAACAAAAAGTATCGATAAGTGCAACAAAACTTATATACAAAAATAGCTATAATTTGCACTTATCAAACTCTCCCAAACTTAAACTTGTTTGACCTCAAACAAGAATCAAACAACTTAAAAACACAAAAGCAATAACCAAAGAATGATGAATAAACAAGTTTTGAAAAACGAAAGCAAATGTATGGTTCAAATAAAAAATGGTACACACAAAGTAAATACTTACCACTAAACTACGAAGATAACATAGTCACGAAACAAATGCAAAATACAAAAATCATGCCAAACATCCTAAAACAACACAAGTCCAAACTTGAATCACACTTAGCAAAAACAATCATCGGTAGATGAAAAACACAAAATGAGGTACTTTTCACTCACACAACAATATTGCAAACAAAAGACTAAATTATGCAATCATCCAAAAATTCACATTGAACATACAAAGGCAAGAATCACAAGGGCTTTCAAGGTTGTAGCCTGGTCGGGTAAACAAACAAGGGGCAATTGCTAAAGGTAATTGAAACAAAAACTTGCCTAAACCTAAGGTAGTGATCAACTCACAAAGACTCAAACACAAAATTCCAATCAAATTCTTCCAAAATCCCAAATGTTACACAACACACAATACTTATTTAGCATAATTATTTGAACTCTTTTTGTTTCCTTTCTCAAGGATTTTCTTTTTCTTTTTTATTCTTTTTTCTTTCTCTTATTTTATTTTTCATATTTTTCTCTTTTTTATTTTCTTTTTCAACCTCATAGAATCCAACCAATGAGTAAACAATCATTCTCTCCCCAACTTGAATTCAACCACATCATCATGTGAATACTCCCTACTTTCTAAGGCAAAGCAAAAATTCATACAACAAAACAAAGTTGAGGGTTCAAGAAAAAACAATCAATCAAAATCCATACAAAAAGTGAATTCAATACTCATAGACAAGCATTAAGTTCAAACAACATGGATAATGATAGAAAGACACAAAGGGGTTACGAATAATCACACGCTCACAAGGTGAATTGACTATTTGGCTAGGTAGTTGTGCTCAAAATGAAACAAAATGCCTTGATCCTTTTCATGCTTTCATATAATCAACACAAACAAAAGATTAAGCATAATAAAATCCAGTTAGAACAAGAATGTCGGTACTCCGCGCATATATGAACAATGGAAAGTTACCTCACAAAAAGGGTGGGAACTAAAATGATTCACAACAAGAACAAGTATACAAAAGAATGAATGACATGGAAGTTTGTAAAATGCCTAAGTATCATGAATATGCTAAAGTCTAGAAAGCAATAAACACATACCTTGGACGTGTACAAAACTTAACAATATCATTACCATACATCCGCAAGTTGAAATGATCAAACTTGGAACATCACCTTAAATTTCCTCAAATTAGTCGACCAAAATTTGCGTCCAAACAATAAATAAAAACATTAGAAACTAAAAACAATAAAACATGTTTGTTATACGTCGTAAGCTCGACGCCTGTTATTTAAGAACGTTCCTCCAAGTTGCTTCCACTTCGGTTATTCCTAACCAACACGCAAGCAAACGTGAAAAGAACCAAACAATGATATAACAAATTCACCAGTATAAATATCAATATAAACAAGTGAAAATATACAATATGTACGATATCTACAAAACTCAAAAACAAAGAAACTATCGCAATGCAAGGCACACAAAAAACACCGATCCGCGGCAACAACGCCAATTTGTTGAGGCGGTAAAGCGGCAAGCAACAAAAGATTTTGAAGTATTTTTCCGGGAATTTATCGTGTCCACAGAGATCGGTGCTATTGAAGTGTTGTTCGACAGTTTCCGCAATTCTGAGTTTGGTTTAAAATGTTTCAAACATAGAAACAGAAAAGTAAATATTAACACAAAAAGAATCCATTCTTCAGAGAGAAGAAACTTATCTGGTATGCATATAATCCACTCCTCACAAACTTAAACTTACCGACCAGTTATACTCAGCCTACAATACTCCAAAATATCATCCAGCATCGCTCAAAACAGTGTCCATCTCTGACACACTGAGCTAAGAGAACAACCGTGTTACCCTCATTGATGCTCTCGCACCCGACTCGAGATACGGAGGCATTAAGCTTCGACACCCATAAAGATTGTTAGCTCTAAATTTATCTCTAGCATCCAGAAACTAACGGATAATCATCCCTAACCAAAGTTTACGATGTTTATCTCTAACAGAACCCAAACCCCGAGCATAAAGCAAAAATCAAGGACAAACACCGATAAAGATTTGTAAAGCAGATTTTATACAACGCCATGGGCGATAAATATACATAAGATCAAAGTAAATACATATACAAACCCAACAAAGAAGAAATACACAAAGAAGAAAAGGAATAAACCAAACATCTCGCGGTTTGTCAATGTCGGTCGATGAGAAATCCACCCCGGATCATCCTTGTGCAAGCTTCAAATTTGTTTTCTAAGCTAATCCTACTGAAAAATCAGTTTGATGGAGTTGGGAGCAAAAATCCCCAAAACCATTACCTAAAATTGAATGAAATGACTTAAATATCATTTCAAAATCTGTCAAGCTCGCAAAGCGAACTTTTATTCGCAAATCAAACTCCAAAAATTGGCACTTAAGTACCTCAGAACAGCTAAACCGCCTCTGCAATTCTGTAAAAGTTCGCAATGCGAACTTTTTGGCGAACATTCGCTGGAAAGTTTGCAAAGCAAACTTGACAGCAAACCAGTCCTTATTTTGACCACAACTTATGAACCGTAACTCGGATTGACGCACGGTCGGAAGCGCTGGAAAGCTTATTCAATGCTCTATACAACAATGGCAAAATATCATTGCTTGAATACCTAAAAAATGAGAGAAAATCAATTAAACTCAATGATATTTACATGATACGTAATATATACACTATAAAGTAAAGTAAACGTAATTACAAACAAAGCAGGGTTTATTCGTACGATATTAACAAAAAGTATCAATAAGTGCAACAAAACTTATATACAAAAATAGCTACAATTTGCACTTATCAGTGATCACACTTTCCATTGTGGAAACTTTATTGATGTCAAGTGCTTGTTGCAAGTAAAAAGTGTTTGTTTTGAAAATTATAATGCTAATGCCATGCATATGTCAGTTTTGAAATCCAAGTATGTTCACTAAGATTTTGACATATGGTAAATGGATCACCATTTAGAATTCCATGTCAATACCAGCACAAATGATAAGAAAATCTTTAGGAGTCAGCTTTGACGCGATTTTACCATAGTATGCTTTCGAAATAAACCCTGCTTCAATTAGGTCTTTTGAGGGTTGTAACGTGGCCTGGTTTATAGTTTAAGAAAGAAAGAATATAAGGCTCAAATTTTATTTTAACCCACCCATTCTCCTTTATGTTCTCCAGCCCTACGTTCAGCTAGTTTGACACAAGCGTTCATCTTTCAAAAAAAAGCTTTGAACAGTATATGTGATGGTAGAGGAACCGACGAGGGTTTTGGAGCGGCAGTCACTCACCTTTTGTTTTTGTCACTTGTGATCACACGAACTTATTCTTGTTGAGGATTTTTCTTTTGATTTTCTGTTTTGTTCTTTTTTTTTGCTTTCCCTAATTTTTTCGTAGACTGATTATTTTGAACTTGCAGGCTACCGGGATGCCCTAATTTTTGCCTAAGTCATTTGTTTTTGACTTAGAGGGCTTTTTGTCTGTTTTTTTAACAAAATCTTGTTACATGTGTTTGTTTGATTTGTAAGGGTGAGTTGTGACTGCCTCATTCCTTTGGTTGGTGAGGGACAACCAATGTGGATTTGTGATTTTCAACCTCACGTGAGGGATAAGATGTGGTTGATCCGCAGATGGGGTATTCCTCTTTTGAAATTTGAACGCATGGTCAAACTAACTGAATACTACCCTTCCCTTGGTTAAGATTGAGGGTTTTATGTGTACAGAAAGAAACTCATACTTCAAGGCCCAAAGGGGTTGACTAGGGATTATCTTCCTTATAAATCCAGTGTTTGGGAATAGAACCAATGCCTTACATCGTCAGCAGGGTTTTATTCAAAAGCATACAGACAGTGATCTCATGTCTTTTTTATTTCATCATTCTCTTTTGATTTTGCTTGATCAAATGTGTGATATTGATAAAAAGTATGAGTGAACATGAATGAATTTATTCAAAACATGCATATTCATTTCATTTTATTATCATCTGAAAACAAACAAGTTTTACAAATGAACAATGCTTGACAAACAAAAAGATTTCAAATTGAAAAGATGGAATGACATAATGATTGTCGATATTGAGGAAGTGCTCTCAGGCTTGATCAATTATTTCAAGGGACGCTTTTGCAATCTTGGCCTCTACACAAATAAGGGGTTTCCGTTCACCCACAGTTTCTCATCTTGAACAGTTAAGTGATTATTGTGAATCAACTGTTGGACCTTAGCTTTGAAAGCGTTGCAATCCTCGGTTGAATGCCCAGCCGACCCAGCATGATATCCGCATTACACATTGGGATCATACCCAGGTGGGAATGGTTCTGGTGGTGGATTCAGAGCTTTGGGAACCACCAGCAAGTTCTGAACCAGATATGGGAGAAGTTGATTGTAGGTCACAGGAATCGGATCTAGAGGAGCATTCTTTCGCTCTAGATTGTTTTGGGATTTGTGCTGGTTCTGCCACTCTCGGCTTTGAACTTGCTGATAACGAGCCTGAGGAGGCTGTTGATATGGTGGTTGTTGGTATTGGGCAGCAGTAACATATAGGTACGGACAGTACGACACAAGAGCCATGGGAGTTTGCGCTTGAAGGTGGACACTTGCCATGACAACACTTGTTTCTTCTTCCTTCTCGTTAGAGAACTCACCTTGTGGCTTATTGACCCCTGATTGTTGATTCACAGTGCCAGCAATTTTCCCTGATTTGAGCCCATTCTCAATACGTTCCCCAATGGTCACCACATCAGCGAAATTGGAGGATGAGCTACCAACCATCTTCTCATAGTACAAAACTTGAAGAGTGCCCATGAATATGTCAACCAATTATGTATCAGATATAGCAAGCCAGACTCGTGAAGCCATCTCACGCCACCTCTGAGTGTATTCTCTGAATGATTCATCGGTTTTCTGAGCTTGATTTTGCAGTTGCAACCTGGTGGGAGCCATATCCAAGTTGTACTTGTATTGCTTCAAGAACGCTTCAGATAAATCTTTCCAAGTTCTGATCTTACCTTGTTCAAGGTTCATGTACCAATATAGGGAAGCCCCAAATAGGATATCCTGGAAACAGTGGATAAGTAGATCATCATTGTCTATGTAGGAAGCCATTTTTCTGCAATACATTATGATGTGGCTTCGTGGACAACTCAACCCCTTGTACTTAGGCAAATCAGGCACCTTGAATTTCTGGGGTAGCACAACATTCAGAACCAAACACAAGTTTTTGGCATCCATGTCAAAAGCAGAGAAACCCTCAATAGCTTTGATTCTGTCCTCTAATAGCTTGTAGTCTGCAGGCTTATTATGATCAGCAGGTCTGACAAGAATCTGGGGATTTGGAAGTTGAGACGCGGCTAGAGTAAGCACTTGAGGAGAAGCAAACTGAGATGGATGTACCAGCCCAGGATTTACCATCTGACCACTAGTCTGACCCATCTGAAAACCATACTAATAACCGGGAGGAGGTACCACAGTGGCTGAGAATGCCCCAGGATAAGGTGTTCCAGCATGAACATTTTGAACAACAGTTTGAGCAGATTGAGATGAAATCAGAACATGAGTAGGAGGACCTCTGTACACATGCTCATCTTTGTCATGAGTCTCAATATTAGTAGACATAGGAGTCTGACGATTCTGCCCCTGAGGAATCTCATGATCATCATGATTCACCCCAAGAGGTGGAATTGGAGTAAGCATGCCCCATGGGTAAGCAGCAGAATTCTCATTAGGTACAGGCATGGAAAAAGTTTGATAAGGCGCGAAGGCACCACCATTGGCAATCGAATGAGTGAAATTTGGGGGCATTCCCCAAGGATAGGCAACAGGCGCCCTATTCAGTGCGGGCTGAGAACTTGACAAATTAACAGTAGGTTGAACAATAGTCTCAATTAGTACTTCAACAGCAGGAGAAGAAGTAACAGTCGGAGTGACAATAGTTGTATTAATTACAGTTGCGGCAATAGTAGAGGTAACAGTGGCATCCCTCCGAGTACGAAGGAGTTCCATGATGGCATCCATGTTATCTTGGAATTGACCCATCCTATCCTGAAACTGAGTCAAGGTTTCCGTGTAAGCGGTATTCTCAGAATCAGCCATGATTCATGACTCGTTGGATCTGATGAAGTACCAGTGTCGGGTCGTAGTCGTCTTCTGGCTGATGAAGGGAAAAAAGTGGACCTTTTCTGGTTTGGATGTATGCAATGCAAATGTATGTATACATATGTCGCTTATGCGGGTGGAATGCAAATGAGATATGCAACACCCAATGATGCAAAGGTTAGATGATGCAAAAGTTTAGCACACACATGATGATGCAATAACTCAAGTCCAAAAGTTAAGCACACATGATGATGCAATAACAATATGTAATAATGTAAGTTAGAGATGCAACATCTTCTGGATAGTCTGCATATGTAACTCCGTGTCGGTGCAAAGTAATCTGATGTGCGTGAGAGAACAAAGGTATGAAAAGGCTTGTTTTCCTGCAAAAACCCATATCCCCCTCACAGGTGTGATCTAGACACAACAAGGTGGTCCCTAGAAAGGTCTCCCAAACCATAGGACTCATAATGAAAATCCCCCGCCGTAGCAAATTCTCGCGGGACAGAAGTATTCTCAAGCGAATCACAATCTGGGATGTGGCTCTCGTGGTAACCCAACACGCAAAACGCAGGCCTCACGACTATCCACATTCTAGCCTATGTGTATGCTAAGCCCGGTGTTAGGACTTATCTCTCCAATAATATCTACCCATCCCAACAACAGCAGAAAATACAGCAGATATCCAAAATATACAACATATGAATATTCAAAGCAGTTAAGAAATGCAGTAAATAAACATAAAGCTAAAGCAAAGTAAAGCATAAAGATAAAGCTAGTAAAGCATAAAAGATAAATACCCAAACAAGCAAGAAAGCAAACAAAACTAGGCGAGACTCCAACTTACAAGAGCAAGGACTCCCCAGCAGAGTCGCTAGCGGAAGCTAGCGAGATTATACCCGAGTGAATCGCACACTCAGAGATACAACAGAGTCGCCACCAAACTTTATTTAGTCCAGAAGGACAGGGAAAATATCGATAAAACCCAAGGGAAAGAGAAACGGGTAAGGGGGTCGGTTATGTGAAACGAAGGTACTAGCATCTTACGCATCTGTCGTACTCGACGGGAACCATTTCGCTTGCTTCTAGGCTTGGATGGGCTATCTATCTAAAGGCTTCTAATTAAAAGAAGAGAGAAAAAAGAAAGGAGAAGAAGAAAGAAAGAAAGAAAGAAAGTGCTCGCGGAGGATTAGGGCCCTCGTGCCTACGTACCCTCATGGTGCAATGAGGAAATCAGAGCGTCGTAGTTCATGGAACCAGGGAAAGGAAAGAGGAAAGAGCGGAAAAGGTGGAAGTATGCTCGCTAAGATCATTGCGATCTCGTGCCTACGTAGCTTACATTCGAATGAATGAAGAATCAGAGCTTCCATAGTTCGGGGAACTAAGCCGAAAAAGGAAAAGGAAAGTGGTGTCAAAACCAAGAAAGGAGAAGGTAGGGGAAAAAGTAATAACTCTGCTGAGGATAAAGTGCAAGAATGGTGTCGAAACCAAGAAGATAAAGGAGCAAAAGGATAATAGTGACTCCATTGGGGAGAGATGGGACAAAAAAGTACTGGGGACAAAAGGGTTTACGACCCTACTAGGGAACAAACAAAGAGATGGGGTCAAAACCAAGAGAAAATAGGATTCGGTATAATAACTGACTGCCAGTGGTTAACCGAAGAGATTAAAAATTTTGTGGGGAAAAGGATCTGGTGTTAATAAACACGCTGTGACGAACCAAAAGAGAGAGTACTAAACCAAGAGAAGGTGTTTAACTCTGAAAGGAATTCGGTATATTAATTGATAAACAGTGGTTAACCGAGGAAAGCAAAAGAAGCATTGGTTTTAACAGTATGACTGTGATAAACTAGAAGAGCGGGTGTAGAACCGAGCGAAGGTTGTGACCCAAAGAACGGGTGTGGAACCAAGCAAAGGTTGTGACCCAAGGAGGATGTCGACACGGACTGACCAAACAGTGCTCGACTAACGAAAGGGTGTTGAACCAAAAGAGGTTACCAACCGCAGAGGATTCGGTGTTAACAGGAAAACGGTGATTAACCGAAAAGAAATGAGTGATTAACTAAGAAAGGGTGTTTAACTCAGAAAAGGCTCAGTATATTAACAGACAGGTTGTGGTTAATTGAGAAGGAGTGCGAATTGGTGTTTTAACTGACAGGCAGTGACTAACCAAACAAAGGGAGAAGAACCAAGAGAAGGTTGCGAACTCCGCCAGGGTTCCGGTGTTTAATAGAGAGACTGTGTGTAACCGAAGAGAAAGGAATTGAGACTCTTCTGGGAAATTAATAAGAAATGATTGACCACAAGAAAAGGACATTGAGACAAGAGACAAGTGTTGACCCGAGAGACAATGATCTTTAACCAAGAGGATGGTGATTGATCAAAAGGAGATTGAAAGAGGTAAGAGTGATCGAGTACCGACTTAACTGGGGAAGGAGATATGCTACCGCCTAGGGATAGAGGTGACTAAGCCGGGCACAAGGTCATTCGTCCCCTACCTGAAGTAGTCAGAATGAGAGTAGGAATTCTCCATTCTTATTCCTTCTCTAACACACAGGGTGCAGTGCAGAAAAAGAAACGGACAACGTAAGAGCTCCAAGTTGTACAGTGCTCCAGTGTCGTGCGAAAACTCTGACTACGTGAGAAAGAGAGAGGAATAAAGCTCTAAAGGAAGCCTAAAAAGAAGCGCCAAAAGGAAGATCAAATAATCGAAATGAGGTATCGATTAATTAATCAAAGGGAAGAACATGCTAACAATTTTCCAAATGAATGAAAAACTATTAAAGCACAAAGGGTGCATTATTGATTAGACAAGATTAAGCTTATTCCTTGAAGAATAAACTTAATTCAAACATAGATGAAAGTGAAAAATAGTACTAAATGACATTTAATATGCTTCACAAATTATGCTATTATGTGAACAAAATTGTGCAAGAATGATCATGTTTATACAATGCCAAGAATGTGCACAATCATAAAATCGAAAGATCGAGCATCAGAAAATTGTAATCATGCTTCGAACTGAAGTGAAATAGCACCTAAAATATCCATAAAAAACAAATCATATCAATCCATGGAGTTTAGAAGAGGAAAGAATGTCAAACATGTTTGGAAAAACATAAAAAATGGCACTCTGTACAGTGGTAATCGGTTACCCTAAGTAAGGTAATCAGTTACTTGCTTGAAAATGGCAGCACTGGTGAAAATTTCGCAGAGTAATCGGTTACTATCTTTTTAGTAATCGGTTACCACTGTTACAGTGGCAAAAACAGCTTTTCAATAAGCACTTTCAGTACCTAAATCACTTTTCCAAATTACCACATGCTAGGGTATAAATTTGTGCACGAAAATAAAGCTTAATAACAGCAAAAGAAAATCCAACAATGGAATCAATTAACACATCAAGATCGTGGATCAAGTAATGTCATAATCAATTCACACACAAAAAGCATCAGAACTACATCGCGAATAATACAAAAACGTTTGAAACAGTAAAATGTGCAAAAAAAGACCAACCTACAAGGCTGAGATGTGCCTTGGATGTTGTTGCAAATGAATCTTGGTGAAGATAATCAAAGAAACCCAGAGGAATCTTCAATTGTTGCCGAATCGTATCGAAACCGAGCAAATTGCGACGAAATCTCTAAAATACGAATTAGAACCGTTGAATCTTGAAACAAACACTTGAGATGAATCCAAAATCTAATAAAACTCCAGAAAATCAAGTAGAATTGCAAGATGGTGAAGGTTAAGCTCAAGAAATAATAACTTTCAAGGTGAAAGTAACTACTCTTCAATGGTGAAATTGAGTTAGGGTGAGGTTTGGGAAGAAAATGAAGATGAAGATGAAGAAGTTGTAGAAAAATTCAGAGAGAATGTGAGAGAATTGAGAGTGAAGTGTGATTGAAAATGGTGAATAATGGTGGATCCCCTTTCTTCAAGAGGAAGGTTTCTTTAAATAGAGATTTGGTTTGGAGTGTGAAAGGTTTGGAATTTGGTTTGGAGTTAGCTTAGGGTGGTTTGGCATTAGGCTAGGAGTTAGTTACATCTAACTCACTGAGTTAGAGGTTAACTCAGTTAGTTATTTGTTAACTTGGTGGGAGCATCCCAAGGCGAGCTTCAAATCCAATGGTGCACATGTTAGGAAAATAAGGTGCATGGTGGTCTTGATTGGAAATGATACATTGTAACAATTGTAAGTGAATTCTTGAAGAGTCTAGAATATTCCACATGCTGCTAGAACTATGTAGAATCCAAGAACAAAGAGTGTGCAAGGTTGCTGCCCCAAAAAGCAGCAAAAATTCCAAATCTGCACAGGGTAACCGATTACCCTGTTTTTGCCTAAAAACAGAGTAATCGGTTACTCTAGGTAAAATTGCCGAAATTGCTTAGGAAAAGGTGTTGAAGTCCTGGTTTGGATTTTCTACCTCTTGTTTTGATGAATAACCATGGAAACCATTATTTTGTGCTTGTTTTGGTGATGTGATGACTTTGTTGAAGTAGTGATTAATCGGGCTTGAAAAAACTGAACATTCCTGCAGTAAAACCACAGAAAAATGTGAATACGAATGCCAGCAATGCGAATGCACATGCTTATGCAAAAGGCAAAAAGGGAAGTCAAATTTCGGGTTACGACAACTTGTAATCTATCAACTGAGCTCTTTTCAAAGGTTGAGCTCCCTTCATTATTAATTAAGCTCTATTATTTGTTTAATTTTAAGCATAAATGATTTTCTGCACTTCCAATCTATCAACTGAGTACCCTTCTTTAACCGAGGGTTATTCCAAAAAATACAATAACGACAATATCAACACCATTATGTGAGACAGATTGCAAGGGCAGGAAAATGTTTTGTTCAAGATAGAAGAACATTGAAGATTTTTTATGTCTTGCAATCAATCTTAAAGAATGATGTTTGGGGCGGCTTCATTTTAGTAAGGATTAGGATAAAATCTATTTAATGAGTGCTTTTATAGTAAAATCTTATTATTTTATGCCTCGGTTAAATAGAAATTCGAAGGGTTAGAACTTTTTGTTTACACTTATATACAAATAGAATCATAAATTGCGATAGCTGGGAATCGAAGCTTGTACTGATTTATTTTTTCAGCCTGGTTTTTCATACCGAGGGAATTTATGTTTTTTTTAATAATAAAAAATAGTTCGCCTTGGCTTTATACCTTAGCATTCCATTGTTCGAGGTGAAAGCTTCGTCATGAAAAGCGTTATTTGTTCTAGTGAAGGTTTCTTCTCGGGCAACCCGGTGCCTTTTCTCTTGATTGATATTTACCATGCTCTCCACACTCACCATGAGAAAAGAGGTGGAACTCTTTTGTATTGTGCAATGTTCTTTCATGGTTAGTTCATGAGACACATGCCCAAGGAAGGTCCTTATGTTTCCAAGGAGCTTAAATGGCCTCAAAGACTAGCCTCTCTTACCGCTAGTACTATCAAGTGGTATAAAAGAGATTGGGAAACCAAGGATGTCATTGCTATTTTAGTGTTCTTATTCATGAGTATTTGATCTTGTGTCCTCTCTCTTTAAGCTTTATGCACATATTCTTGAGTTTTATTCACCTCCTCAAAACTTGACTGAGTTGCTTTCATGAAGTTGGCCAAGGTATCCTCTAGAGGTGATGGTTTGCATTAAGGTTCTTGTGGAACTTGTTAAATTCCTTGATTAGCATTCAAGTTCATATTGTTTCTCCACTTGAATTTCGGATGATCTTTACGACTCAAATTGTAGGTGTTGGAATACAGATTTTTCTTCTGAAAATTAGCACAGTGAACTTCGGAACTCTCAACCTCTAGTGTACAATTACCATTTACATGACCCTCTCCATAAAAATCACAACGGAGTGTATGAATTTGGCTAACATTTTCTTGGGCTAATTGTGTTGCAGCTAACTATTTGGAAAATGCTTCTATTTGCGCTGATATTGTTATGTTCGAATCAACTGCACAAATACCCTTTTGTGTCATCTGTTCTATAGAAATCATATTATGATTTAGACATTTACGGAGTAACAACTTGAATTTTTCCCATGCATTAGATAATGATTGTCGTGCATAAAAACGATTATGGTGTCGCATGCAAGTATACATGTATGTTTTAATTGCAGCAAGTGATAATAGTAAGTATATCGTACCCACAGGGAGTGGAAGAGGTTTAGATTGAACTTTTGTAAGTATTCTTGTTTAAAACTAACATGAGCAAGTCACAAAATAATAATAGGTAACATAAGTTTAACTATCCACTACACAAACTAAATGCAATAAGTGAAGGTTTGATTAAATCAAGAGAGTGAATGTTGAGCTATGATCCATTAATATGCATAGTAGCCAAAATGTGTATGTGATGAGATGTGTCGTGCCTCAAAAGGCTAGAACGTGATCTTTATGTGTATCTCTACATCATCAAAACATGCATTAATAGGGCAAGGGAATAAATCTATAAGCCTCACTTATAACCCTAAAATACGTCTGGTTTATCCTACTTGTTTTAACCACTTTTGTTATGAAATCCACTTGTCGTTGGATCTCTCACAACAACAAGCTTTTACCTTTTTCTAAGTTGATCATTCAAAGAAACAAATTTATAGCATAAAAACACATAACAAAATAAGACACTAACATCACATCATTTTAACATAAAGGTAACATTATATTAACTTCACATTGCTCAACAAACAAAGGTTTAGCTCATGGTGAGCTTAGTACAAACTATTGAACTGAAACTGATAGGAAACATGCTTAAACAAAAGATGTAAAGAAATGACAACCGATTAGAAACTTAGAGATCTCTTGTGTTGGCTAAACAACAAGTGAATACTTCAGTCGCGCCAGTTCTCAGCAGCGAGTACAGGATTGGGTGAGAAGAAGAACTCTCTCTTTTCTCACAAAAACCTCACACTGAATAAAACTAAATTACTACTAGACTATTGACCTTCTTTCTTGGTATGTGTGTGTGGAACTCTTTCTTCAATTCCTAAGGTCAGCTTTTATAGGCACAAGTGTGGATGTGAAGTTGGTAGGCCTCAGATCACGGGTTTTTGATGCAAACAAGGTTCATCCCATATTCAAATTAGCATATTCTCTTTTGTCCTCCATTCTTCGTGAATAAGCATTATGATATAAACAATGGTGGGGGACAAGGCGTCTGGTGCAGGCTGCTAAGTAAATAGTGGTGAAGAGGTGCAGGTGGCAAAATGTTTATATGCAGTGTGCGCTTTTGAAGTGGTGGTCCCCACCGTACTACTTCTTTGTCTTCTTGTGCAAATGATCTGATCCATTTGATTTGCTAGTTCTTCCAAGCACAATTCTGCCACGCAAGCCCTAGAAATTTGCACACTTCATGCTCTTGGACATTATCTTCTCATTAACTTCAGAGAACTTTTCATTTTGTTTTCAGCTCTCTCTTCCAGACTCTGCCTAGACAAGTCATGCCTCGGCTTACCTTAAACTGCCTTGAAATTCATCAACACACATATGAAAACTACAAAAGGTGCACCTATTGTGCTCTAAGCAAAATAAGCTAAAAATACTAAAACTTAATAAATAAACATTAACTTCATCATAAAATGAGGAATGAAATGGGATAATAATAACACATCAAAAGTGGATTATCAATGACTCAGACTCTTCATGCACAAAGTTGGAAATTGCAGTCTTTCTATCCACGAATTGAGCATTTGAATAATACCTTTCCCAGAACTTGTCTTCCAACTCTTTCCAAGTCTGAATAGTTCCATTTGGGATGCATTGCAGCCAATCCTTTGTGTGATCTGTCAAGGAAAAACCAAACAAACATAATTTTACCTAATCGTCAGTGATATCCCCATTTGGCTGGGACATTGAGCATGTCTCATAAAATTTTGCAAGATGCTCCCAATTATCTTTGATTTCTTGCATGTCGAATGGGTTATCCTTTAAACCTGAAATTATAGAATTCTTAATATAAAAAATTATAGAATTAGCTGGTTGAAGTCCTAGTAATATATGTTTGGCATCTGTATCGAATCTGAGCATCAGTATCGGCTGGAGTTGTCATCTCTACTTTTTCTTCTTTTATTTATTCAGTAACTTATAGTGCTTGTCGCTTTGCTCTACAAATTACATGTATTATTCTTTTGATTTCTGGGTCAATTGGTATCAGCGTCGAATCTGAACATCACATAAACAAACAAACAATACCTTAGTAGCATCGCACCATATAAAGCAGAAAAAATAAAAAATTAAAATTAAAATTCAAAATTAAAAACTAAAATCAAAATAAAAAATAAAAAATAAAATGAAAAATAAAAATGTCACACGATATTGCCTTGTTGAAATTATCAATAATCCCCGATAATGACATCAAAAACTTAATGGACAATTCTAGCAAATGTACTAGTCTCGTTGAAGGAATCAATTACATATGTCTCCACAAAGATTGCGAATTTTGACAAGGTAACAATAGTGAAAATTAAAGCAAATAACTAAGGGAGGTTTTTAATATTGCTTGGGTACGAAATCAAAATGAGAAACTTTACAAAATAAAATTCAGTGATAAAAGGCAATTAGATATTTATTTAGACTCCTCTACTTATCCCTATTGATGAACTGTGTACTAATTGAATTACTCATATGTTAAAGCCCTATGGAAAATTAATAAGGGCACTGCACCCAATTCCTTGGTGTACAACTCACTAATTTACACAATAATTCTCTAATTCCTTATACCAATTCAGAGTTAAACTAGGTGTTTTAAGTGTGTTAATTCAAAAACCACAATTTCTAATTATCTATTCCTAGTTAATTACAAAGTTGAATAATTTCCCTAGATCAAATAAATAGAATTACAGTCAATAATCCCAACTCATCTGATATACACTTATGCATTCGCCAATACACAAAACTCATTAAAATTAAGAACAAATAAATAATAACAATAACATAAAAGAATTCAATCAATCATATGATTCAACAAGGTACAAGCAGGTTTGTCTCAAAAGACCTAATCTAATGAATCTATCTACTCGTAGTGCATGTAACAATTACCATGAGTTTAGATGAAGAGTACATGAAATTCAAGGAAGATAAACGTCTTCAATGGCTTCCAAAACCATCAAAATCTAGTTATTCCAAGACGTCACTTTCCCTATTTATAACAACTACTACGTGTTAGAGTTGCATAGCATCGCATCCGCGATGTAAGTTTTTGTGACTGCAATGTGGCATCATCGCGGCTACGACGTCAGAATCACGGTCGCATGAAATTTAGAGGCAAAATCCATTCTTTTCTTCCTTTTTCTTAAAATTTTATCTAAGTCCCAAGTTTCTTCTTCTTATTGATTTTTTTTTTCATTTCTTCCACACTTTAGCTTGGATTTTGCTCATTATTCTTTCGGTTCAATAGATTTTACTCTCAAATTTTACATAATGAACGAGTGTCATCAGCATAGTTCTTTGGGTGAGGTTTTATGTAACCCAACTGATTAGACTATAAGTCCCTCAGGCAAGGCATTAGCCCTCTCAGGCGGGACTTCCATTAAGCCCTCAGACAAGACTTATGATCAAGTCTCAAAGGACAAATATCGATCACGCCTCTTAGGCATGATTTCTGAGTCTGATCCCACTCGAGGAAAAACTAAGTACCTTAGTTGAGAATTTATTTAATTTAGGGAGTTATATGTGGCCCGAATGATGAGACTATAAGTGTAACACCATGTAGCTCCGGTTTTTGTGACGCCTCCACTACCACTTTTGGTGCTACTTTCTGATTTCTAATATTATCCAATGATGCTTAAAAGGAAGGGGAAGATATCTTAAACTAACCCTGCGTGCAAATGTTTTTTCTACAAATGCTAAGAGATCTGGAATCGGGGGTTAGTTATACGACCTTATGCCTACGTATTCTCGACAAAAAGAGGATTGGGGAAATCAGAGCGTTTGTAGTTCCTCCTAATCTATGGGGTGGGGGGGGGGGGGAGTTTGTTTTGTATCTTGTTTAAAGCCAAAGATGATGAAGCTAAAAGAGTGTTTGAAAGATTTGACAAATTGTCATCTTTAAGGGAGATATCTCACCTATTCACTACAATCATTTTAGAGTGATGTCATAAGGGAAGAAAGCTTTAAACTTATTGTGTTAAGCAATGCCACTTTTTCCTTCATGAATTCTTTACATACTAATAGAAGGACCTTAACTTGGATATATAATCGACAAATATGCCACTTACATCAGTTAGATGAAAGAAATTTTTTTGAACCATGATAAAGGGAGGACTCCAACTTGGATTTTGAATCAAACAAGAGTGCCACTTACATCAATCATCTGGAAAAAAGTTTTGATTGTCTGATTTTAATTGTAGTGATTAGAAGATAAATCTTCCTACAGAGATGACTCAAAGTCTCATCTGTGAGGAGATGGATTTATTTAGGTATCTTGATTGAAGTCCAAGATATGAAGCTGAAAAAGATTGAAAACTGACTCAACCGAGAAGTTTTATCTGTCTTGTACAAAGCCCAAGATTGAGGCTGATTGACTGGGGGAAATTATTTGTGTAAAAATCCTGAGAGAAGGCTAATGATTGTTGAGGAAATTTGAAGAGACTGACTCAATACTGAGGATTTGACTGACTCTTTTTGGTGATTTTGATTTTGTATCCTGTACAAGGCCCAGGATGAATGAGGCTAAAAGAATTTATTTGTATCTTGTACAAAGCCCAGGATGAAATGAGGCTAAAATATTTATTGTATAGATGACTTAAGGCTTGACTTATGCTTTCAAGAAGCCTGGGGGTCCTTGTATGAAGCCCAAGAGGAGGCTGTAGGGAATTGAATGAGACTTTCCAAGTCTCCTTGTATGAAGCCCAAGAGGAGGCTATCTTGCTAGGGAGATTCCTTGTATGATGCCCAAGAGAAGGCCAGGGAACTAGTTGTTTGAACTAAGTTGGGATTGAAGGGGTCCTATTGTTAGACCTATGTCTAAACTAAGGATGATATAAATGTCAAGAGAAACTTAACAAAAACATTATTGAAGATTTAACAAGTATAGACATTGATATGACATGTTTGAATTCATGGAAGATTTTGCATCTGTAGGAGTTTTTGAATGTTTTATTTGTGTGTTTTATTCTATTCACAAAGATATTGGGTCTTACACTCTAAGCAGAGGCCCAAGATTTATTGAAAAGAAAAGAAAAGGTGGTGGGTCTTACACTCTTGACAGAGGCCCAAGATTTTGAAAATGTGATGGGTCTTACACTCTTGACAGAGACCCAAGATTTATTCTAAGTACAAGGGTGATGGGTTTTACACTCTAACCAGAGGCCTGTGAATTGAAAAGGTGATGGGTCTTACACTCTTATAGAGGCCCAAGATTTTGAAAATGTAATTGAAAATGTGATGGGTCTTACACTCTTGACAGAGGCCCAAGATTTATTCTATGTACAAGGGTGATGGGTCTTACACTCTAAGCATAGGCCCATAAATTGAAAAGGTGATGGGTCTTACACTCTTATAGAGGCCCATGGATTTTAAATTGTTGCCACTAGGGTTGTGTTTGATGAAAGTTGAAGATTGAGTTTTGAACTGTTGAAAGATTTGAGAAATTGAAGAAAGTTTTGAGGAGGAGGGGAGGGACTTACATTCTAATAGAGGCCCAAGACTTATTCTTGTTTTGAAAATAGAAGATGATTTTGAAAGAGTGGGATGGGACTTACACTCTGAATAGAGGCCCAAGATTTTAAAAATGTGTGAAAAAGATGATGTGCATTTTAAAGAGATATTTTTTTATCATGGTAAGAGTTTATGAAAGAAATATTTGATCATTTAGGCATGGATACAAGTTGAACCTGTTAATGATAAGTTGATAACAACCAAACATGGATATTAGGGTTTTAACATGGTCATAAACAAGTAAGAAACACCATAAAAGTTTAAGCATACAAGAATGTATTCATTGGCATATTCAAGGAAAAATTCAAGTGTATAAGGACACTAAAACATGGTGAAATCATCACAAAGGAAAACATGCATATCTCGGTGTAAACATGGAAGGAACCTCACATGTTAAGGAAAAATAGTCAAGCAAAAGTTCATGGTAAACAAAAAATTGAACATATACTTTTACATGTAAAAATATACTTGAAAAATTTATCAAAAACAAGTGGGAACAAGGATGTATAACATCACAACATCATACAAGGTTTCTATAAGTTAAACATGGTGCAAACAAGTCTTTACAAGCAAGGAAAAGCAAGGAAACATTCAAAAGGATCAAAGAAGTCCTTTAAGAAACCCTAAAAACACCACACACTTTGAACACTCATAAATGTATTAAAATAATTTTGGTATTTTCTTTTCACAGATATAAAATAGACATTATCATGAATAGTTTGAAGATATTGTGTGTTTCAACAAGATTCTTTCTGATCTTAGAGGATGACAAGACTTGAAGGTGAAAATCGTGTGACACAAGTAATGTACCAACGTTGTCTTGAAAATCAGTTTGATCAAGGCATGTTGTGATGATCATATCTCCTTGCTCAAGTAGATACAATGGATGTTCTTGTACTTTTTGGAAAGCTGAGATATCCTACTTTAACTTTGATGTTTGCATTTGGTCTTGATTCATCTTGGATTTTGGAGAAAAATGGCCTCAAAGTTGGTTAAAACACAAAACAGATTCTGCCTAAAAAATTTTCTAAGTGTAAAAGTTCAAAAAGTCTTGAAACCCTAACTTCATGGCTTCATATCTCAAATCTATGCATTTTTTGGGAATTCATCCTCATTTAAAAAGTTGTAGTGTGCAACAAGCTCTTTTATTTGGTCTTTGGATCCAAGAAAATGGTTACTTGGTTTGGAAGTTATGACCTTGCAAAGTAGGGCAAAAATCATTGTTTTTCAAGACTTAGAAAAAATTTTAAGTTTCCTAAGGTTGCCCTTTTTACAAGTAACCTAAATTTTCTTATTTTTCTTGATCAATCATTATTCAAATCACATATTAACATTGTTATTGGCTTGAAGAGACTATGTTTGACCAAAATAACTCAAAAAGTCAAACTTGATTTTGGGCACAGTTAACTTTTGTATCATATGAACTTTGATTTTGTGATCCTTTATGAAATCAAACCCTTGGGCTACTTTAAACACCATGGATGAATTTCAAGGGTGATTTTTAGTGTCTTGAATCATGTCCCAAAATTAGAGATCATACCTTGCTCAAAAGTCAGAGGTATGGTTGACTTTTCATCAAAACCCTAGTTTGTGGCTCAGATGAATTTGATTCTTGCATTATTTATGAATCAAGTTCTTTGGATCAATCCAATAATATGAATGGACTAATATGATGTACTTGAGTTCCTTGAAACATATCTTGAGGTCTTGGATCATGCCTTGCTCCACAAGTCATCCCAAGGATTGAATTAGGTCAAAACCCTAATTTTGGTGCATTGAGGATCTTAAGGCTTGTTGATTTTGAAATGAGGCAAACTTGTACTTGATTATTTGATGAATGAGAGCTCTTGGTCTTCATGGATGAATGAGAGACTTGATAGGTTGAAGATCAAGCCAATTTTTTATTGATCATTTGCCAGAATCTTTTAGGGGGCACAAAACCCTAATTTGCAGTTAAAAATGAAACAAGCAATAAACTTTGTGTTCTCTAATGGGTTAGTGATGCATAAAAGTATATTCATATGATATGCAAATGATGTGGGGTCTTAGGGTCAAAATTTAGGGTATGACACACCCTAAACCCAAAAACTTATATATAAAGCATTACTCGACAATTTAAGGTGTCACCAACGATCACCACTAACCAATATCATCAAAACATTTGAGATTATGCAGCAGAAATCAACATAATAATAACTTTCAAATTGAATTCATCAGTAAAGTATTAAACTTTTAAAACACCAAAGTCAATCATAAACTCAAAACATAACAAATGCTCGTCCCCGATGTTACATGATCAGAGTACTAGAACCACTAAAATTGCGATAAAGATTAATAAATAAAGAATAGCTCCAACAAGCCACCTTCCACACAGGACAACAACTTCAATCCTAATTATCTGCAAGATGTCCATGGTGGATAATATTCCGCAAAAGGGTGAGAAACAAGATTCAATATGAACAGTGTAAAGAATGTGAAGGTAGAGAAATATACAACATAACACACATTCAATACAAAATCAACATGACCATAATCTCACATCCATTCATAACAACATGCATTTATATATAAAATGTAACTCACGACACAATGTGACACTTATACATGTGGTACCAACTCAACATTTGGTTCTCTCTAGAACCGGGTCTCCCATTCTGAACCCATGAGCCTCCCTTCTGATCTTGGGACAAGCCACTAGTCCCACCTTCTGAGCTAGCGAACATGCCTCTTTCAACGGCATGACACAATGATGCATGTCCATACAAATCAATGCAACAACATTAATAATGTTTACGGCCCCTTTCTGATCATAAACAACATGCATTAACACACAATAGTAATCGCCCATTTTGAATTACTATTCACCAATAACAACAACAATGCACACCAACAAATACATAATTTATCACCATATAATCATGTATTTCACAAACACGTAAATCATATCACAACACCAAAACAACACCGAATATATCTCATATCATGACTACACCATATACAACAACATGTTAGTAATGCCATTACCATTTAACAATGATAATTCTACATAATTAAATAATTAAATTCATAAAAACTAATTAATAACATTAAAGTAGCTAAACAATAGCCATTCATCACCCAAACAACATAAGCACCTCAAAAATTCGCATCGACGACTCAGATTAAGCAATAGGAACAAGAATTTTCTTTCTCACTACATGACGGGTAACCCGTCACCCTGGTGACCCCCATCACCTTCCCAAAAATCCCAAATCATCGTCATCATAATGAACGGCTTGGAAAACAAGCCCGGAGACCATGACAATCTCCCCGTTATAACGCTGATGCTTGTCAGCGTCTTATGATGCATGACGGGTAACCTATCATCTGGGTGACGCCCGTGACCCTGCACCAGAAGGTAAAAATACACTTTTCTTCCATGGGAGTCTCCTTGAACTTCAAAATCTGATCCTCAATCACCCAAACACACCCATAAAATATATTGCATGTTATAACATCATAATAACATACCTAATCACACAGTATTACACTAAGTAATCACTGAATTTCATGAAAATCATGATTATGTTCAAACCTCCAAAAAATCCAACAATGGCATAAACACATATGTACAGAAACAGAATAATACACATATAATGCAACCACAAAATTGAATAATCACACGTCAAATTATCAATTTTTACAATCGCATAAATCAACAACTCATGAATAACTCACATAATCCTAAAGAGAGTGAGGATGCCCCTTATATACCCTTTCATGCTATACACCCATAGAGAAAGCCATTTCTCCCCCCTTACCTTAGATTCCTTGCAAAAATTCTGAATTGACTAAGGTTGTTCTTCCCTCTTCAAGCCCTAGCTTCCTCTTGCCTCTTTTCTCCAAAATTATGTTTTTCACGTACTCTCCTTTTTCCAAAAACTCTACTAACCAATATTTATCTCTAACCTAATTTTTAATCTCTCCAAAATTACTCTAAGGCCCAACTTATGTCATAACTTTCACCACTTCCCTCATATTCTCTAATTTTCTACTTTCCACCCAAAAGTCTCATTTTATAGTTTATTTCAATTAGATATGTAAAATAACTATAATTCTAATTATTTTAATTATTCTAATTCTTATACCACCCCAACAACGCTCTCACTACACCCTACCAAAGCCCCACATGCACATACAACTCAATCTACATATTTAATTAAAAGAAAACCAAAAACTAAATAATTAAATAAAAATACTAATAATCTGATTAAATAAATTAATCAAATTTTGGGGTGTTACAATAAATCCATTAGGCGAGGTGTTGGAACTCTCGGGCGTGACTTCCATCAAGCCCTCAAGCAAGATTCGTGAACAAGTCTCTTAGGCCACACATCAGTCATGCCTCTTAAGTGTGATTTCTGAGTCGAATCCCTCTTGAAGAAACACTATGTCCCTCAAGCGAGAGTTTAGTTAACATGGGGAGTCTAAGTCCCTCGGGAGAAATTATATGTGGACTCACTGATGAGACTATAAGTCTCTTAGGCAAGGCATTGGACCTCTCGGGGAGTACCACCATTAAGCCTCTTAGGCGTGATTTCCGAGTTTGATCCATCCTAAGGAACACACTAAATCCCTTAGGCGAGAGTTTAGTTAACCTGGGGAATCTAATTTCATCATGTGAATTTATACGTGGCCAGGGTGATGAGACTATAAGTCCCTCAGGCGAGGCGTTGGAACTCTTAAGAGGGAATTCCATCAAGCCCTCAGGTAAGACTTGTGATCAAGTCTCTTAGGCCAGGCATTGATCGTGCCTCTTAGGTATGTTTTTTTAGCCTGATCCCGATTAAGTAAACACTAGGTCCCTTAGGCGAGAGTATAGTTAACCCGGGGAGTCTAAGTCCCTCAGGAGAAGGTATATGTTCCCCGAATAATGAGACTATAATTCCTTTAGGAAAGGCGTTGGACCTCTCAGGCGGTACCTTCATTTAGTCCGCAGGCAAGACTTGTGATCAAGTTTGTTAAGCCTGACATTGGTTGCACCTCTTAGGCATATTTTCTGAGTCTAATCTTGTCCAAGGAAACACTAAGTCCCTTAGGTGAAAGTGTAGTTAAATTGGGGAGTCTAAGTCCCTTGGGAGAAGTTATATGTGGCATGACTGATGAGACTATAATTCCCTCAGACAAGGCGTTAGACTTCTCGGGCGAGAATTTCGTCAAGCCCTTAGGTAAGACTTGTGATCAAGTCTCTTACGCGATACATCGGTCGTTCCTCTTAGGCAAGATTTCTAAGTCTGATCCCTCCCGAGGAAGCATTAAGTCCCTTAGGCGAGAGTTTAGTAAATATGGGGAGTCTAGGTCCCTTAGGAGAAGTTATATGTGGCACAACTAATGAAACTATAAGTTCATCCGATGGGTTATTTAGATAGCTTATTTGTGTTTCTATGAGGGGAGACAAGGATTTTTTCCATGAAGTCTAGCATAAAAACATTGCCTCAAAGGGCGGAAAGGATCTTTGTGATGAATTCCAGCATACAAACATTTCCTCAAGGGGCAGCAATGATCTTTGTGATGAAGCCCGACATAAAAGCATTACCTCAAAGGGAGGCAAGAATCTTCATCATGAAATCCAACATACAAAATAGTGCCTCAAAGGGAGGCAAGGATCTTTGTGATGAAGTGTTTCATACAAACATTGCCTCAAGGGTCAGTAAGGATCTTCGTATTGAAGCCCAACATAAAAACATTACTTCAAAGGGCGACAAGGATCTTCGTAATGAAGTCAGTCATACAAACATATTTAAGAAAAACATCCTTGTTGGAAATAAAATGCTCAAGAATTGTTCATAGATACATAGTTATAATGTTTATTAGAGAATTATAAATAAGTTAACTGTAATAATTATATAATATGGAGAGCATTCCAGGTTATGGGAAATAGTGGTCCTTCCAACTCCCGCAGCTTGTATGCCTCATGGAGGGCTTCTAGAATATGCAATATGGACATTCCCAGTTAGGTTGTAGCTTTCCCCGTTGTGCGGGTAGAATCACTTCTTTTAAGACCAGGTCGCCTTCTTGTACCTCTCTCGGCTTGACTTTGGAATGATATCTTCTGGCTGCCCAATGTTTGGTCGCAAATTATTGGACGTGGGTGACTTCTCTCAATTCATCGATCAGCTCTTCTGCACACTTCAAGCCTGCCTCATTCGCTTTTTCATTAAAATGGGATCGTCATCATGAAGGCATATCGATCTCTATGGGTAGCATGGTGTCCGCTCTATAGACCATGGCAAATGGATTTTCCTTGGTGGTGGAATGTGGAGTGGTATGGTATGACTACAATATCTCATAGAGTAGTTTCGCCCATAAATCCTTGGCATCGTCAAGCTTCTTATTGAGTCCCTTCAGAATTACTTTGTTTGCTGATTCTGCTTGGTCGTTGGCCTGAGGGTGTACAATAGACACAAACTTCGTATGTACTCCCAAGTATTTTCAAAATTCTGTTAACATAGTATTGGAAAACTAGATCCTATTATCGGAGACAATGGATCCATGAAGTTCGTATCTCTGCACAATCTTATGCTAATAGAAATGGAGAACTCTATTTGCTCTAATTTTGGCATCAACTTTTACTTTTATCCATTTGGTTAAATAATCGAGGTCCATGCCCCACTAGTAGAAATTCCAGGGCGAAGTCATCAACTAGAGAAGATAAGTCGGGGCGTGGTGAATGTCAGCATGTCTCTAGCATTGATCACACATCTTGACAAAGGTGATGTTATCCTTCATTATAGTTGTCACAGCTGGAAAAATTACAGAGTTGCCATCATCCTTTATTTGTTCCTAAGGAACAGGGAAATAATGATAAAACATAATGTTAAGGGTAAGACACAAAGGTTCGCGAGTCAATTAGGTGAGAGGAAGGTGTTAGGCACCCCTCACCTTCGTTGTATTCAACGGGAACCTTCTCTAATTTTAGGGTTGGCTATTTTACCTCAGGGAAATTTGCTTATGTTATTTACTCTTTCTTAATTGCTTATTTATTTATTTATAAGAAAAGACAGATTAATATTTGTAAGATAAAAGATTTAATTAAAGAGGGGAACCAAAAAGGTTTTTTATTATACTCGTCAGAGTGTCACAACTCTGTGCCTACGTACCCTCAAGTAATATGAAGGATAAGAGTACTGTGGTTCGTCTAGAAAATGTTTGTTTTTTTTTTTTTTTAGATTTGAAAAACTCTCAACACATCGGGGGCGGAGAAATGTTTGATTTGAAAAAATGTCTCAATGCACGAGGGTAGAGAACAAGCTATTTAAATGTGTTAGCATATGATTTTAATTGATTTCAGTTGATTGCAAAAAAGTATGATTAGCTTGATTTAGAACTTAGGTCCAGTAATATATATATATATATATATATATATAAAAGAAAATTGGACAAGGTATATAAAAAGGATTGATTAATGTTATATTTTTAATATTTTTTATTTTATTTTTTAATCATAATTACTAATTTTTTTAACAAACCCTTAAAGTTACCCTAATTTAAAACCGTAATATCATCCTAATTAAAACCCTAATACTATCTTGATTAAAACCCTAATCATTATTCAAATATTAACCCTATTATGATCCTAAAATTAATTTTAAAACTATCCTAATCTAAACCTTAATTAATATTAATCAATTTATATATATATATATATATATATATATATATATATATATATATATATATATATATATATATATATATATATATATATATAGTATTTTATTATGTTAATTATGAGGGAATAATTATAATAAAGCTAATTAATTTATAAATTATTTTATTAAACTAATTATGCTAATTGATTATATAATCCTAAGTAATAATCCTACATGGTAATTAAAAAACATAATAAATAAATAAGAAAATAAATAAATAAACTAAACGGTGTGCAAGCTCAATAAAATTAGCAAGAGGTCATTTACTAGAAGGTGTAAAAAGCAAGGAAATGAAGCCCATTAGCTTCCTGAAGCCCACATTTGAGGGCGGTCCAATGAGAGAGAGTCAAAGGTTGACTCTCTTTGGGCCACGAGATCATGATCAGAGGAGGCACATCTATTCAATTCTCAACCTTTGATCTGACATACTAGTCAAAGTACGCATAATGAAAGGTCTAGATTAAAAGTCAAAGGGAGTAAACTGTAAGCGCGTGGACACATGGGATGGTCAGAGTCAGCATTATGATTGGACCTTATTGCGCCACGTGAGAGTAATATGGACAGGTCAGAGAGAGTACTTAAGTGGGAAGCCTTCAAAAACCATTTCATTTCTTATCTCTCTCTCTCTCTCTCTCTCTCTCTCTCTCTCTCTCTCTCTCTCTCTCTCTTGCTCTTTCTATTCTCTAACTGCGACCACCCTTGATTCCTTATCAGCACCCCCAAAACCACTGTAGTTTCCAGTTTTCGGTTGAAGTTCAACCGTAAACTTCAAGTGTTCATCTGGAATTTCTAGAAACACTCAAACATCATGAACCATAAGCTCTAACCCTTCAAAACTTACCTGGGGGATGAACCCTAACTGGGTTTAGATGAACCCTAACCCAACAAGGAGGAACCATAACCCTAATAAAGAACCCTAATTTTTTTCCAAAAATCTTCAAACCTACCTTGATCGAACCCCAATCAACCCTGAATCACAAATCTAACCGTAAAATCATCTTTTCTCAAACCCTTAAATCTACCAAACATCCTCAAACATAATTCATCAACAAAGTACAAACACAAATACAAGGCATGCAATCATAATCAAGTAATGAATAACTCAAGGACCCAACCTACGGATAAGATAAGCTCTCCGGTCAAAAGGTAACGACTTTGAAATCTTTTTCTTTTCCTTTGATCTGCTTCTCCTGACTTCTTCTTCTCCTTTTTCTAACTTCTTCCTTTTTTTTTTGCTTTTTGTGCGAGGTCACTTTGGATCTGTGGTGAAGGATGATCTCAAGGGAATTAGAGTTTCAATGTGAAACCCTGAAAACCTATAAATCAAAGATTTTCAGTGAGGGTTGTGGATTCGCAGAACCAATGTTCTTTAGGGTTTCTTTATTCTTTTTTTCGTCCTTGATTCAGAAGTTTCATTAGGTTTATATAGATGATTATTAAGGTTGTATAGATTAATTAGATTGTTTTTATTAGGAAGTTTTTAATCCGGTTGATGATTTGATTAGATTTTAGGGATTAGGTTTTTTTTAGATATGATGTATTTGGTTCGATTCCTTTGTAAATCATATTGTTCAATGTATATGAAGTAACTAAAAGAAATTTTTTATTGATCTTGATATTCAATGTGATTGATCCATTCTGATTCTATTTCCACGCAATCTAGGGTTTCTGAAAAAATTTGGGGCTTTGTTGACTTAACCTGGTCCTAAAGTTGACCAAGTTCAAATTACTCTCTAATAAAAATAAAATAATATGACTAATTTTAAAAATCATAACAAACCTGATGAAAAACCTTAACTTTAATAAGGACTTTAATCTAAAAAACATAATAATAATACGGCTAACCTAATCTTGCCTAAAAAACAAAATATTATTTAACTTTAATTTCTAAATAGTATTAACAATATCCTTTTAAAAAAAATAATAAAATTCATATTTAACTTTAATGATTAATCGTAATTAATAATAGCCACTAAAAATAATAATATTTTAGTTATTTAAATATAATAATATTAATAACTCATTTGGAAAATAAAAATAATACAACTTAATAATAATTTAAAAACCCACTAAATTATAAATATCCTAAAACATCATAATAAACTTTTTACTCAACACTAACTTCTAATAGGTTAATAATAGTCATAATAATACAATTTATAGTCCTATAATATTAACAATAGGCCTATTAAAATATTTTTTTAGTAAATTAGTCCAAATTTTTCTAATGAAAACTATATGTTATCTTACTAGTTAAATTAAATTATACCCTAAGAAGTTCAAAAATAGTAATTATAGTCTAGACTAAGATTAAACTCTTAAGAGTGGATAAAAAATCAAAATGGCCCCCCTTTGACTTTTTTAGGTCATTAGGGTTGACCTGATGGCTTGTAAGGAGCTTTGTGCATGTTAGTGATCTAAGCGCAAGGTTAAGTGAAAAGTGAACAGAAGGGTGGTCAAAATTTGGGGTACGACATCTGCCCCTTTTTAACCAGCTTCAAACTGGGATGATGATGGCGGTGGGCCTTTATCTTTTTAGGGAGGAGATGATTAAAAATAGAGAGGGACTATAATTTTGACCACGGAGTTAGTAGACTATAGGGATTAGCAAGGATTTATTAACCTTTGATGCCCTGTTGGTATCCAAACCAACTTTCGATGGAACCCTTGTAAAACCCTGAGTAGAACCCTGGTAAAACCCTTTCGATCAGTTCAACCCCTCCGGGTGAAACTTGCATACGATTCCTATGATCATCCGATCATTTTACGGAAATCAGGTAGGACTCTGAGGATCCTCTGGTCGTTATGATTCTTATAATCATCCGATCATTTTACGGGATTTCGACAGGACTCTGACGATCCTTTGGTTGTTGTGATTCCTATGAGCATCCGATCATTTTATGGAATTTAGGTAGGTCTCTGACGATCCTCCGACCTTGTGATTCCTTTGATCATCCAATCACTTTATAGAATCTAGGTAGGACCCTGACAAACCTCCGGTCATTGTTTGATGCAACCCTGGTGGAACCTTGTGTAAACTCTCTCAATAAAACCCTAATGGAACCCTATGAATTTGATGGAACTTATCCCACATGAGGGATAGGTTACTAAATTAGGGATGTGAGAGGTGAAAACTTGCTCACTGGTTGATAACAATCATTCAGGGTGACTACTTACTAGATATATTCTTGTGAAGACTCACAGCAAGTGAGCCCGCTGGGGAGATGCTTTATTGAAAAGGCGCTTGTGGAAGGGTTACTTACTGAGGAAGGAGTTACGTTGTATTTTTCGACTTAACTATAAATGGCAAGTATTCAATTAGAATATCCATGAATGTGCCACGTGGAAAATAAAATATAATGGGTCAAACATGATCAGAATGAATCGAGGTCGGGAATCACGTAAGGGGATACTGGTCGAAGGTGGCATAGTCGAAGGGCACGGTTAGAAGCATGGGGACATAGTGAAATTGAGTACTATGTTATGCTAGCCACTTGGTGAAATTGAATACTATGCCATGTTGGCTAAGGTTGGAGTCCATCATTACAATTGAATAATATGTTATGTTGGCTAAGGTTGGAGTTCATCATTACAATGGAATTAATGATAACTCAGTCACCACATGTGGAGTATATCACTATAATGGAAATAATGTTGATTTGGGTGTTACATATGGGGTACATCTTTACAATGGACAATACGACGAAACATGTTACATTAACGTGGTCGGCGTCGAAGGCTTCGACATGGATATTTAGTTTTTGGCGCCACCAAAGCAGTTGAGTAGTTCAAATGACACCACAAGGTGGGAACTACTATATCAGCATCGACGGTTACACGGAGAACATGGGACACGTCGGGGAGAACTGCTACACAATCTGAGGACGTGTCACCATGGGATTAGTTTATCTTACTTAGGCGGTTATCTTAGTATTGTATATGTAGGTACATATGTTCATTTTGTAAGGGGTCCGCAAATTGTACATGTTTCTGAAACATTCAAAGTACCTGCACTGTGAGAAACGAGTGAAGGAAGTGTATGTATGCGTTCCACTGTTTTATACAATTTCAGCAATTTTATCTTAAGTCTTTCTTTTATGCATTTAAGCTTCTTCGACTTCCTTTACTTTTCACGCAACTTTAAGTTTCCTTGCACTTTACTTTCAAGTCTCTCTTTTAACTTCAAATTTTTTACTTTACCTTGCATCATTATTTTCAAGAAATCACAAACTTTTTCAGACACTTTCCTAGAAGTTTATGTTAACTTCGACAAGCCCTAGGATTTTCACGAGTAACACACACACAAACATGTCCGAGAGATTTTCAATTTTGATCCCTTAAGTATTAATAGAAACTTATATTTGCTTACCAAATTTCACAGTAAACAAATTGGTATGCCCAGTGGGACCAGTTTGTGTTTTGTTTTTTATATATTTGTGTTTAAAATCCATACTCTTCCCTACATGCGTTTTCTTCAACTTTTCATCTTGTGTGCGAGTGCATGAGATAAAGGTGTGGTAAGATAACAAAGAGAGAAGTGAGAAGACATGCTAGAAGATCAGTTAGAAGAATTGTGAATCCTAGAAATAATAATGGAGATCACCCTTCTAATAGTTATGGGGTAGGGACAGTTTCTGCAACGGTTACTGAACCTATCCCTTCAACTGCTAGTGCGACGGCGATGCCATCCACGACGATAGCATCAACGATTCCGCTTGAGGGGACAGTTTTGTCCCCAATTCCCCAGAGTCATCCAGTGACTCCTAAACTGAATATGGCAACAGATTTTAGGCCTTTTACCACAAATTTCACAATTCTAATTCCAGGGCGTGAGCAACCGTTTGGGATGCCAACAACAGTTATGGAAAGTTTACAGAATAACCCTTCAACATTTGTATATAATGCTACAAATATGTTTTCGCCCATTATGGTGTCTGGCTCGGCTATAAGCAATCATGGTCGAAATGTGCCACCCCACATGGGGATGGGATTTGGCTCCCAAGTGATGCCTATGATGACCGCAAACTCTGTCATGGCGATAAGGCAGCATATGGACGAAAGTAACCACGATATGATAAATACTCTAACACAACAAATGGGTACAATATTTAACCCATTGATTCAAAACATGAATCAAAGTTACCAGCAATTGGCGAATCAAATGGCGAGGATTGATGATTTCTTTGGCGCTCCCTTAGTGCAAGTTCAACCAAGGACAATAAGGAAATCCCTCACAAGTCGATGAAGTGCAGTTCGGGGAAGGTAACCCACATGTGATAGTGGTTAGCCGAAACCAGGACGCAGACCAGGTAGTACACCAGGTTCGACAAGGGAAGTTGTTAGGAGAGGATAATTTGACAACTATTATCGAAAGAATAATGGCTCAAATTGGGTGAACATGGGCTTGCAAAGACCAAATTATACTCTCCCTGTCAGAATATGTGTTACAGACAGAGTTGCCAATGGGTGGAAAGTCCCTAAGTTTACCAAATTCGCTGGTGATACCAACGAATCTACTATCGAACATATTGCTCGTTACCTTACCGAAACAGGTGACATTGCAAACAATAAGAACTTGAAAATGAGATATTTCCCTAGTTCTCTAACAAAAAATGCCTTCACATGGTTTACAACCCTATAACCACTCTCAATCCATGGTTGGGCGCGTTTAGAGAGGTTGTTCCATGAGCAATTCTACATGGAACAGTCTAAGATTAGTTTGAAAGAATTGTCGAGTGTGAAGCGAAAGTTCGTTGAATCAATTAAAGACTACTTAAACAGATTTTGATTATTAAAAACAAAGTGATTTACCTAGGTGCCTGTTGTACCCCAAATTTTACCCCTTAGATGTCATAACATTTTGCATTGACGTTTGGATTCAATCATTTATGCATTGTTAACTAACCATTTCATTTTGCAAGTTTATTTCTACTGTGAAAATCCAGGACTTATACAAAGAGGAGGGCAAAGTCTCCTAAGCCAAGTTCTCATCTGATTTAAAGAAAGAAGGTACTCTGAGGCCCCAAATGCAACCATGTGAGCTCACTTACATTCAAGAGGTATAATCCAACAAGAAATCAAGACCATCTGACTTTCATCACAAGTAGCTTGAGCCACAAGTTCACCCTGCCTCCAATTAGGGTTTTTCCAAGACAAGATAATCATGGCCTTTGATTTTGACCAAGATTTGTTCTCAAACCCTAGGACTTGACTCCACATGATAGAAGACATTCCTGGAGACCATCATTGAGCCTTAGATATGATTAAAGAAGCAAGATCATCAGAAATCATTCCAGTACATTCACAGTTGAAATTAAGGTTTTGACTGAGGCCCTAATTCTCGAGATTTTGATCCAAAATGAAACATCCAAGTCCTCAATCCACCATGACATATCTCATTGATGAGTTAGGGCATGAGAATGGCAGTGATCTCCGTGTTGAGGAATCAGTCTTCCAGTCTCGTCTTCTCACCGAAAGAGTCGAGCTGTGTCGTCAGCATCTGCATCTGCATTTGATCATATATCATCTGCATAATCCATATACATATGCATAGCATGAGTGTTTCATCCTCGTTTGTATTTCTCCCGAGGTCGTGTCGTTGGCCACATCTTCCCTTACCAAAACGTTATATGTCCTTTCATTTAGTGTCATTCCTGAATGTTGTTATTTCCTTGAGCATCTAGTCCTGTTGTTGGATGTTTGTCTTCTCTCATTCCAGTGTTATTCCTGGATCTTTATATTCTCTCACTCCAGTGCCATTCCTGGATGTCCATCTCTTGTGATCTCCAGTGCCATTCCTGGATATCTTGTTCCTCTTGTTTCTCCCAGTGCTATTCCTGGAAGTTTTGCCTCTCTCCTGTAAACCCATCAAATTTGCTTGGATATCTTTCAGTGCCATTCCTGAAAGTCTTATCTGTTCATCCAGTCCCATTCCTGGATAAGTCTTCTCCTTTGCAGTCAGTGCCATTCCTGGATGTCTTTCTCACTATCATTCAGTACCATTCCTGAATATAGTGATTTGCCTTTACTTTCACTGCCATTCCTGAAAGTTCACAGTCATTCAATGCTTTCTTCGATATTGTGATTCCTTTTATCCAATGCTTTCTTGGGTATCCCCTTTGTTCATATTCGTTCAATACTTTCTTGAACGTTGTGGTTTCTTTGCATCCAATGCCTTCTTGGATCCCTGTTTGCTCACTTTCATCTAAAGCCATTATTAGAAATTGTAATTTGTACCTTTCATTCAAAGCCATTATTAGATGTCTGGTTTCTCTGCCATCCGATGCCTTTTCGGATATGTCTCTCTATCTGATGTTTTTCCAGATCGAGTCTTTGTTCACTTTTATCTAAAGCCATTATTAGATATTGTGATTTGTACCTTTCATTCAAAGCCATTAATGGATGTCTGGTTTCTCTACCATCCGATGCCTTTCCGGATGTGTCTCTCTTTCTGATGTTTTTCAGATTGAGTCTTTGTTCACTTTTATCTAAAGCCATTATTAGATATTGTGATTTACACCTTTCATTCAAAGCCATTATTGGATGTCTGGTTTCTCTACCATCTGATGCCTTTCCAGATGTGTCTCTCTATCTGATGTTTTTCCAGATCGAGTCTTTGTTCACTTTTATCTAAAGCCATTATTAGATATTGTGATTTGTACCTTTCATTCAAAGCCATTATTGGATGTCTGGTTTCTCTACCATCCGATGCCTTTCTGGATGTGTCTCTTTTTCTGATGTTTTTCAGATCGAGTCTTTGTTCACTTTTATCTAAATCCATTATTAGATATTGTGATTTACACCTTTCATTCAAAGCCATTATTGGATGTCTGGTTTCTTTACCATCTGATGCCTTTTCGGATGTGTCTCTCTTTCTGTTGTTTTTCAGATCGAGTCTTTGTTCACTTTTATCTAAAGCCATTATTAGATATTGTGAGTTATACCTTTCATTCAAAGCCATTATTGGATGACTGGTTCCTTTGCATTCAATGCCATTCTTGAATGTAATCTTTGTTCACATTCATCTAAAGTCATTATTAGATATTGTGATTTGTATCTTTCGTTCAAAGCCATTATTGAATGTCTGGTGTCCTTTTATCCAATGCCTTCTTGGATTACCCTGCTTTGTTCACTTTCATCTGATGCCTTCTCAAATTTAACATTTTATCTTATTCTCGTCTAATGCTTTCTCAGATATTGTGAAATGTACCCTTCATTCAAAGCCATTATTAGATGTCTGATTTCTTTTGCCATCTGATGTTTTTCCGAATGTGCCTTTCTCTGTCTTTTCTAGTTTTTCTTGAAGATCCCGTTTGAACTCTTCAGTATAAGAAAATCCCAGAAAATCTTTTGTTGATGTCTATCCTTTTATTTCAAATTGATCCCTAGTAGAGATCATGTATTCTTTCTGGTTCCATGCCCAGTAAAGAGTGTGCATTTATTTTCCCCAGTGTTTCCTCAGAGTCTCCCCATTGAGTCTCTTATGTTGGTTAGTCTCTATCCCCAATGAGTTTGCCTCATAGATACCAACCTTCATCCTTTCCCCGTTATGCTCACCTGTGGTTATTTGACCTTTATCTCTGGTGTCTGGTCTGTCTGCACCTTTGCATCTAGCATGATATCATATCATCATACTAGAAATTCATGGCATGTCAGCATTTGTATGTTTGCTGTTTGTCCTTAGCATCTACATTCCATCTAAGCGAGAAATTTTAGGCTTGCTATATTTAAGCACCTTTCACCTTGATGCCCCGAGGATTTCCATTCCTCGTGCCATCCGGTAAAGCTACTTAAATAGGGGCAACTGTTGTACCCCAAATTTTACCCCTTAGATGTCATAACATTTTGCATTGACATTTGGATTCAATCATCTATGCATTGTTAACTAGCTATTTCATTTTGCAAGTTTATTTCTAGTGTGAAAAGCCAGGACTTATACAAAGAGGAGGGAAAAGTTCTTATCTGATTCAAAGAAAGAAGGTACGCTGAGGCCCCAAATGAAGCCATGTGAGCTCACTTACATTCAAGAGGTCTAATCCAACAAGAAGTCAAGACCATCTGACTTTCATCACAAGTAGCTTGAGCCACAAGTTCACCCTGCCTCCAATTAGGGTTTTTCCAAGACAAGACAATCATGGCCTTTGATTTTGACCAAGATGTGTTCTCAAACCCTAGGACTTGACTCCACATGATAGAAGACATCCCTGGAGACCATCATTGAGCCTTAGATATGATTAAAGAAACAAGATCATCAGAAATCATTCTAGTACATTCACAGTTGAAATTAGGGTTTTGACTGAGGCCCTAATCCTCGAGATTTTGATCCAAAATGAAACATCCAAGTCCTCAATCCATCATGACATGTCTCATTGATGAGTTAGGGCATGAGAAATCAAGTTTTAAGAAGTTTCTTGCAAAGTAAGCAAGGTTTGGTTCATGAAACTTTTCAAATGTGGAGATTTCACTACTTGTGCAAATATTGAAACAGTCATAACTTTCAAACCACACATCCAAATTGAGTGACTCAAAGCTCAAATGGAAGCTCTTTCCATGATCTTCAAAACATATTAGAGGAACCTCTTTCAAAAAAATGCTTAGTTTTTGAGTTACAAGACTTGGAAGATAAATCACCCTTGGGGAGTTAGTGAAATTTCAGCTTTTTCACCTTAGTTTTCACACAACTTCAACTCAATTTTTCATACAGTTCCAAGCCTCAAATCAAAAATCTTTGAACATGAAAGTTGTAGAGGGCATTGAGGGCTTTCCAAAAGGTACTATAACTCCTCAATTCATTGAGTGAGCTGTGAGATACGAAGCTTCAAAGTCAAGGTTTTCATTTCTTAAGATTCAAGAAACCAACTTGTAGGAAATGGTACAAAACCATCTCTAATCACCAAGGCTTCATTTTTCTGAGTTCTAAGGATGGATTTAGTGTTAATCTAAGCCTTGCCACGAATTTGCAAGTGGATCACATTAAAATATTGGTTTATGACAAGTTGGTACAAGGAAAGAGAAACTTTTCAAGGGAAACAAATATTGTTTATTCATTGAGCCTCTCACCAATCCCATCACACCACATCAGACCTAACCATCAGAGATTTTGGGAGACTTTGGTTCAGCAAAAGATACATCTCACACGATGGAGAGGGAAAATTTGGCAAAAGTGCATTCTTGGCCATACCTCAAAGCCTCAGCATTTCCCTATAAATAGGAGGCTAGTTCTCATTTGTAAGACACCAACACTTTCCACATACACACTCTAAATCTCTGGTCTTGGCAAGTAAGGAGAAAGAACAAGTCATCTTGGAGGTTGGTGCTAAGTGGAGAAAGCAAGAAGATCAATTCACATTTCCACTAGGTACTTTTCAGTTCTTTTGGTTTCTTGTTGTATGCATATTGACATGTCATTTTGTTAGCATATATATCTTGCACTTGAACTACCTTGTTTGGTTTTAAATATGGACAAGGATTGATGTTGTTGACACTGCCTGTTATTGAGTCTTGTATTGTCTTGAACCTTAGTGTCATTTGTGTTGTTGTTCATGTTGCTATAAAAATGAAGGCTTTAGTTTTGTTGCTGTCAGTTATAATTGGTAGGGTCATGGTTTGTTTTTTGAATTCTCTTGATGTTTTGGTTTAGACACTGAGTTAATGATGTAATGATATGGAGGTTATGCTTTAGTCTTCTTGATACTTTGGTTTGGACACTGAGTTAATTGAGTTAAATTCTCTTAATGTTTTGGCTTTAGTTTTTAACTCGGGACATGTAGAGTGTGTCATGAATTTTGGGAATGTGGAGGTTGCACTCCTAGTTAAGCTTATTGTTTCGAACTAAACTATGTAGGGATCTGAGTTGGTCTTATGATGCTTGGATGAATGAACATTATTACCATGATGTTCCTCTCTTTGAACTATATGCACAATTGATATCAATTTTTTTCACTTCGAAACTGCACCACTACAATGTTAGAATTGGCATATTCAGTGGATCCAAGTTGTTTCACTTTACATTAGTATGGTTTGACAGTATTTGGTTTGTGACTGGCATAGTAAGTTTTGTTTTCACTATCTGTAAAACTTGCCATTTCATATTTAAAATGTCAAAGGCTTGCTACTGTCATGATAAGTGTTATTCTTACTCTGTCTTGGATGGCTCACATGCTCATATCTTGAAACCACAGCCTATGTGTGTCATCATGCTCAAAATAGGCTTCTCTTTTTCTGTTCATGTTGAAGTGTGTATGTCTAAACTGCCTTTGAAATGTTAGGTTTAGGCCACTTGATCTAACTATTTTGGCACATAACTGTATGTCTGTTACATCATCATAATGTATCTCCTATCTTGACATGTTGATTTGAGTAACCATATGTGTGAATTTAAGTTTTGCTTGCACTGCTAGTTTTCTTTATTGGGAATACATTGGTGCCAATGCTTGGATTCTCAAAAAGTTTTGTGAGCTGTTAAGTATTTCAATTCATTTTGGTTCGGCTTAGCAATATGTATCTTGTTTGTTGGCATGATCAAATGCTCTCACCATCTCTCATTCCACTTGTATCATGACCTGTTAATGACTGAGAACACCCTATGTCTGTGCTTACATGTAAACTTTCCTATCCCTAACTGTGAGCCATGTGCATCAGACTGGTACTATGATGAGTATAAAACTGCTTTGTCACAATTCAAATGTTCAAGTTTGTCATTTACATGTCTGAACTGTTTTATGTTTGTCCATTTCATATTGGACTGAGACAACAATATGTGGAGACTTTAGGATCTTGATTGGCATGACTAATGTTTGCTCACACTCTCTTAACACTTATTTCCACATCCATGCCCAAGTTTTAGGCAACCTCTCATTGATGTTGTGTTGCATTCTCACTAGCATTATTTGATAAAGATTTGTTTTTAGCATAATAGTTGGTGAGTTTTACTCCTCATCCTGAGCACATCAGCTTCACTTGGTTTTGTATTTGTCAAACCTCACCTTGATGACCTGTTTAGGCCTCACCACATCACCATGTTTTACTTTAAATTTGTTTTTTTAAGGAAAACTTTAAAATTAGTGTTTTGTTGCTGATATATTCTTGTTACCATGAGGCCTGGAAATATAAGCTCTGAGTGAGTTGGATTTGGTAGCAAGAAGAAAGGATAACATGTTGTTTATCTCTGACTCTATCTTTTCAATCACAACAATTGCCAATGCATGACTTTTTCCTGTTTATATAAACTCTGATGCCTGCTTGAATTGTTGTTTAATATTTTCTGGTTTGAATCATGGACATAGAGACTTTGATAATAAATTGTGTGGACAAGGATAGATCTAGCATGGCTGATAGGTTCAAAAGTCCAAAGTTTGCTTAGTTTGAGGTAACATAGTTGGATTTGTTTTGGGTTTTACCTCTTCTTAATGACAATATGAAACTGTTCCCAAATCATTTCTAGTATGCTTAAGTTAGGACCATATAACTTGAGAATGTGACATGACAAAGTTGTAGTTTCATTCTGTTCTGATATAGCACCAGCATGATGCCTTGAGTCATTAAGTGTGTGCTTACCACTTTAAAAGAGGTTTTTGGTCTGAGCATGAGACATTACCATGTTCGTTTTCATGTTTTCTGTAAAAATACTTTGCCTTGTGTGATTGCTTGAGTTACATGGTAAATGGCTTTTCCATTGGCCAACATGTTTTGTTAACATTTGGAGGTGCTCATGTCAAGACTAAACCAGTTGGTGGAGGGAGCGTGTGGGATGCTTATCATGTTGGTTTTGGCCAACCCATTTTCTTTACGCATAATGGTTCATATATTTGTGGGGTGGGCACATACACTGGATGTATGGCCACCCCAGTGGTAAGAACACGCGCATGTTTACTACAAGGACTGGGGTTCGAATCCCCCTCGCCCCAGTCCTTTTGTTTTAATTTTCCAAAAACAACTTTAATTCACATATATTATAGCGTTGCCATCCAATGTTAATACGCGCACAATGGCAAGGTTGATGATGGTTTTGAGCTGCATCCACCATGTCACGGGTTCAATACCCATGGGGAGTATTTCCCCTAATTTTTATCACTTGTTCATTTTACATATTTTTAATTCATGCTTTAAATTCGATAATTCATAACTTGATCATTTTTTTCCTTTTTTACCCATTCTTTTTGTAAATTACTCTTTAAAGTGTCTACTTTTTGAACATAAAAAGAAATTAGCGGAAATAAATATTTTTGAGGTACTTATTCATGTTGGAAGTGGAAGTTACCTTTAAAATCTGTCTGAAAATGCTTTTGGTCGGTTTTTGCACTAATCTTCCACCAGTGGAAGTTACCTTTAAAATCTGTCTGAAAATGCTTTTGGTCAGTTTCTGCACTAATCTTCCACCAGTGGAAGTTACCTTTAAAATCTGTCTGAAAATGCTTTTGGTCAGTTTCTGCACTAATCTTCCACTAGTGGAAGTTACCTTTAAAATTTGTCAGAAGGAACTTTTGGTCAATATTTGCATCATTTATCATCTTCATCATTTATGTATTGATATCATGCTTGAATATAATCTTTGTCCATGTTCACCCATATTGTTCATGTGTACTATAAGCTTTATCCCCAAGTGATGTGAGCTTCTTAACCTTCATCCTTCATCCCCCTTCAACACTTGTCTTTACAAGAGGTTGTCTTCCCAAATCCAAAGGAAAGTCTCTCTATTGACCTCAAAGTCATAGATAGCTCATTATCCTTTTAATCTAGCCTTAGGTTTGGAGTCGCCACACTCTACATAGGTGTCTTGCTGTCAGACCCTACTTTCCCGTGAATACTTCATTCCCTTTTAACCTATCCTTTCCCAAGAGATAGCCATTAATATCTTATAACTCTTAACCTTTCTTTAACCTTCACAAGAGATAGCCATTAATCTCTTCTCCTTCAAGACGGTCTAACCCTTCACAATCCTTTCCCAAGAGATAGCCTTTAATCTTTTCTCCTAAATAACCAATCCTCACAAGCGTTGCTTTCAAGCTTTTCACCCTACTCTCCCTTGGAACCTTGACCACAGTCAAGAGTTCCTCACCCTTGGTTAGGGGAACTATGAATGCTCTGATTCCATTCCCGTCAGGATACGTAGGCACGAGATGCGATGTCTTAGCGAGCATACTTAGTGTATATACCCATAGGTTTTTACCTTTACCTTAGCACAGTTCCCTTAGCAAGCAAACATAACATAACACATACTAACAAGAGGTTCCTGTAGAGTACTACAGATACTCTGGGTGCTAATACCTTCCCTTAGTATAACCAACCCCCGAACCTAGATTCTCTTTTTAGGGTTTTCGTTCTTTACCCTTTCCTTTGGATAAATCAAAGCTCGGTGGTGAACTTCATGTTTTGTGATTCAAGTTAATTCAATAGCTTGATATCCGATTCTCACCGCAACAGTGCCTTAACATGAGATTGTCGAAATGACTGCTAGAGGGTTAGACTATTCCATTAGGAAGAAGTTAGACACTCAATATCTAAGGGATATGGCTCAATTAGCAGATAGAGTCAGACAAGCCGAAAGGTTGAAGGTCGAGAAGGCCAGAGCCGGAAAAAGTATGAAAGAGTGTATAACTTATGTCGACATGCAAGACCAAGACGTAGTGTATGAGGTTGAGTATGAGCACGTCGTAGAATCTGAGGTCAACATAGCTGAGTTGAAGTCAGGTCCGTCATACGTGTGTAAGCTACTTACACCGGCGAATACGAAGAATCTTACAGAACCTAAAGAAAACGATAAGTTTCCTAAGTAAACTTACACCTTCAACGTAACCAAATGCGATGAGAATTTTGATTTGTTGGTTGCATATGGTCAAGTGCTAGTGCACCGAGGTGAAAAAGTGCCACCATTAGAACAAAAAATGAAACAAAGGTTTTGTAAATATCATAATTTCTTGGGACATAAAACTTCACAATGTTTTCTTTTCAAAGATCTGGTGCAGGACGCTTTAAACGAAGGCAGACTCAAGTTTGCTAAAGGGAAAACCCCCATGAAAATTGATGCTGATCCACTGCAGATTGGAGATGCCAGTTACGTAGAGCCATCTATGATTAACATGGTCAAAATCACTAAAGATTTTGACATGGCGGAGTTTGAAAGTGAGAATCAGATCGAGGTTGTATTCCCGAAGGCTGGGGAACATCTAGTGGAGTTCCTATACGGGTGCAAGATTGACGATTCTGAGGTGATGCTATGTCCATGATGCAGCACGTTGTTCAACAAGCAAGTTGCTGAAAAGGTCAAAGGTGCTCAGAAGGCCAAAAAAGCTGAGAAATCTAAGCCTTAATACTACTCCAACAAAAGAAGGGTGCCAACGAGGAAGGGGCAGACGCCTAATTCGCAGTCTAGGCCAAATACCTACAAACCTTCGGCAAATGCTTCCCAAGAGAAATGAACTAGGCCTTCTGAAAGAGAGTATGAGAGGAAGCCAAAGTGAAGGAACTTCGAGACTGGACGAGGATTTTCCATGAATTACAGAGAAAAATTCCAAATGTCTGAAAAGCGTTCCTACGGGCCTAGTACTAACTACAAGGGAAAAACCCACAACGAGGACCTAGTGGCACAGGTTTTAGAGGAAAAAGAAAGCGGAAAGAGATGCTGCAGAGTCAAGCAACACCAAGCAATATAAAAAACAGACAGGCGATCTGGCAAAAAACCAGTGGGTAGGAAGTTATTTGCCCCCAAGTCGGGTGTGACAAAAGAAAAGACTGAAGAGGATGAACGTGCTAAAGAGGATGAGCAGTTGACATATAACTTTGATTCTGGATCAGAAGGTGATTTCAATGTTTTGTGCAACGTGGTGTTTGTGCTCCCTTATGAGTACGACGGAATAACAGAGGTCGCTGAGGAGGAAGACTACGAGGCAGAAGAGTTGGCTAAACACAAGCCAGCCTGTTATTTTGTAATGAATAACAGATGCATCGAGGAACAAAACGTATTCTTCAAGAGGCCCCATGGAGGGATGAAGAACCACTGAAGCCTTTTTCATAAGAGATAAGGTTGAGGGTACCACGGTAAAAAAGATCTTAGTGGATGGTGGGGGCAGCGGTGAACTTGATGCCTCGTTTTTTGCTGACCAAGATCGGGAAGTATGATACTGATCTCAGACTACATAATATGGTCCTCTCTAATTATGAAGGGGAAACAGACCATATAATGGGATTTATCCAGGTCGAGATGACGGTCGGGTCTATTACTCAACCTACAGTTTTCAGGGTGAAATCCGCCAGTTACAGTTTGTTGCTAGGGAGAGAGTGGATACATGGTATAAAGGCAATTCCTTCATCCTTGCATCAAAGAATAACCATATGGCGTGAAGATGGGATAGTGGAAAATATTGAAGGCGACCAAGGTTACTTCATGGCTGAGGCGAACCATGTGGACGAAAGGAATTTTGGCATGAATTTGGCGAATATAGTGTCATGCATACCAGAGGAACTGGTTACGTGCGTGTAGAGGAAGCAATCTTCTCTCTAAACCTTCACCCTACCCATGGGTTTACCTAGGGATGAGAAGTGATAGGTGAAAAGGTCTACAGCATAGATGAAATCCAGCCAACAGGCTAGGGCGACGAATTTAGTGATGATGATTGAGTTCGATCTTTTATATCGAATCACGGTATACGTGGCCGAGAACATACTTTAAGCGGCTTTGGAAGCCGAAATATCACACATGGCTGTTAGACCAATTAAATCGAGGTGTTTGACGTGAGTAATCAAATCAGCGTTAAATTTCAACAAGTCAGAGAACCGTAGAAGACTGGTTCAGAAAAAGACGACCGATAAGGCTAGAGGTTAGACTACGTCTATGACAACGAGCCTTTGGGGTTTGAGAAAGACCCGGAATCATCCACTACCAAGATTCAACCTCAAGACCCACTTGAGGAAATAGATCTAAGTGACGGATCAATCCGAAGTCCAACTTATATAAGCGCAAAGATTGATCCTGACTTAAGGTTAGAAATGATATAAGTATTAAAGAGTTTAAAGATTGTTTTGCTTGGGATTATAACAAAATGCCAGGGTTAAGTAGGGAATTAGTGGAGCTAAAGCTACCAATAAAGGCAAGAAAAAAGCCAATCAAGCAGACACCAAGGCGATTTGCCCCAGAGATAATCTCTAAAATAAAGGAGGAGATCGAAAGACTCCTACAAAGCAGGTTCATGAGAACCGCAAGGTAAGTCGAATGGCTTGCCAACGTTGTCCCAGTTATAAAAAAATGGAACGTTAAGGGTTTGTATAGATTTTAGCAGTGTTTTAAAAACCGGACCGGTCATCAAACCGGTGAGGGTACTGGGTCATTGGTTTATCGGTCGAACCACTGGGTCATTGGTCGAACCGCATGACCAAACCAGATTAAACCGGATAACTCGGTTGAATAAACCTGTCATTATAATAGGTATAAAACTGGTAAAACCGGTCGAACCGGATGATTCAGTCTCTAAAAAATATAACTAGCACTTAAATTTTTTGAAAATATCATATCATAAATTCACAGGTTCATAATTTAAATTCAAATTTTAAACAGAGTCTAATTGTAAATTTTAAACAGAGTCTAAATTAAACAGAGTTTAATTTAAATTCATAGTTTTAATGTTAATAAAAAATCAGTTTTAATGTTAATAATTAAAACAATACAAATATTAACATTATTCTAAATAATAAAATTTGCAAGTCTATATATATATAATGGAAATCAGTTAAGTCTAAAATTATATTATATTTAGTTTTTTAATTTGTGTTCTTAAATTTCTATACAAATATTTGTATGATGGTTTTTCAATCAATATAAATACAAAATAGTAAAAATAGTTTTGTGGATATTACGAAACTTAATTTGTGTATCACTTAAATTAAATGAGCGATCACTATTATTCTTGGAGAAAAGTTCCTATGTATTTGAGTAAAAAAAATTTTAAAAAAAATTTTAAAAAAAAAATCTTTTTTTTTTAAAATAAGTAGTTGAACCGCCGGTTTGCGAAAACCGCCGGTTTGCGAAAATCGCCGGTTTTCCCGGTTCGCACCGGTTCACACCGATTTCCACCGGTTCGAAGACATGGCCGATCGAGTAAGTGAACCCGGGCGGTTCCCGGTCCAATCGGTCCGACCGGCCGGTCCGGTCCGGTTTTTAAAACTATGGATTTTAGAGATCTAACTTATGCGACCCCTAAGGACGAATACCTAATGTCGGTCCCTGAGATGTTGGTCGATTCAGCGGTGGGTTTTGAGTACCTTAGTTTGCTAGATGGTTATTTCGGATATAACTAAGTTTTTGTTGCAGATGAGGACGTGTCGAAGACGGCATTTCGATGCCCAGGAGCTTTAGGCACCTACGAGTGGGTAGTGATGCCATTTGGCTTAAAAAATGTTAGAGCAACCTATTAGAGGGTGATGTACTCTATCTTCCACGACTATATTGAGATGTTTATGCAAATTTACATTGATGACATAGATGTTAAATATGTGTCGAGGAATGATCATTTGGATCACCTTAGGCAATTATTCGAAAGAATGAGGAAATACAGTTTAAAGATGAACCCCCTTAAATGTGCTTTCTGTGTGCAGGCATGAGATTTTCTTAGCTTTGTGGTCCACAAGAAAGGGATATCAGAACAAGACAAAAGCCATCTAAGAGACGAGCCTCCATCAACAAAGAAACAGTTGCAATCTCTCTTAGGGAATATTAACTTTTTAAGAAGGTTTAAATCGAACCTCAACGGCAAACTACGAACGTTTTCACCACTGCTCCGCCTGAAGAAGGAAGAGTTTGTGTGGCGACCTGAGCATCAAAAGGTGTTCGACGAAATCAAAGCGTATTTAGAAAATCCTCATATCCTGGCACCTCCAGTTAGAAACAGATGTATGAGGTTGTACATTTCAGCCTCAGATCAGACCATAGGGAGTTTATTAGCCCAACAGGATGATAGTGGCATCGAAAGAGCCATATATTACCTTAGTCGAGCTCTTAATGATGCTGAAACTAGATATAGCCCAATCGAGAAGATGCGCCTATGTTTGTATTTTTCTTGTATGAAATTGAAACATTATATAAGGCCAGTTGGTGTTTTTGTGTCTTCCCATGTTGATGTTGTTAAAAAAAATGTTGTCTAAACAAATTTTACATAGTCGAATTGGAAAATAGGCACTTGCTTTAACTGAATATTCTTTAAAATATGTGCGTTTAAAGGCCATGAGCGACAGGTGGTCGCAAACTTTATTGTAGATCACCCAGTGATCGAGACACCTGTAAATTACTTGGAAATGGAACCGTGGAAGTTATACTTTAATGGTTCAAGCTGTAAAAATGGAACGGGCATTGGAGTTTTGATCATTTCACTAACCAAAGTGCTAACAAAGTTCAAGTTTAAAATCGAAGGTTCTTGCTCCAATAACGAGGCCGAGTACAAAGCTTTGATAGATAAACTCAAAATCTTGTTAGAATTAGGGGTAAGATGAATCGATACAAGAGGAGATTTTGAGTTAGTCGTGAAGCAAATAACAAAAGAATATAAGTGTATCAAGAAGAACTTGATCATGTACTTTGTTATAGTGAATCGACTGATCAAATGTTTTGACTTCGTGGATATCAGGCATATTCATAGACTTAAGAATCATAAAGCAAACGAATTGGCAAAGATCGCTTTGGGATATAGAGTGCCAAAAGGAAAGCTAGAAGAATTGATCGAAGTTTGAGGAAGAGTCCAGGTGACGAAGCTTTCTCCGTCAAATTTGGTACTGACAAAGCTTGGGTCGATAGACTCAAAAAACTTTGAAATTTGTACTATTGAGGACTTGTTTGGCACGGACTGGAGAAAACCCACAGTTGATTACTTGAGGAATCAAGTCTGGTTAACAAATCGAAAGATCAAGTATATATCGTTAAACTACATAATTCTTAAAAATGAGTTATTTAAGAAAACCCCTGAGGGGGTGTTGCTCCAGTGCCTTGCCGAAGAAGAGGCATATCTGGCTGTTTCGAACACCAATTGTGGAGCATGTGGTGCTCATCAATTAGGGCACAAGATGAAATGGTTATTGTGTTGACAAGGTATCTATTAGTTCACAATGCTTAAAGATTGCATTGATTTCGCTAAGGGTTGCCAAGAATGCCATATTCACTCAGGCATACAACATGTTCCTGCAAGTGAGTTGCATGCGATAGTAAAACCTTGGCCGTTTAGGGGGTGGGCTTTAGATTTAATTGGAGAAATATGACCTGCGTCCTCCAAAAGCTAGAAATATATCTTGGTCGAAATTGATTACTTCATTAAGTGGATTGAAGCAACCCCTCTAGTGAAGGTTGATCAAGAGGCCATAATTGAGTTTATTGAAAAAAGTATTATTTATAGGTTTGGGATTCCTGAGACCATTATGACAAACTAAGGATGAGTATTCACCGGTCGAAAGATGCAGGATTTTGCATAAAAAATGGGAATAAAATTATTAACCTCGACTCCGTACTATGCTCAGGCAAATGGGCAGGTCGAGGCTGCTAACAAAACCATTATCAGTCTGATCAAGAAGCATGTTGGGAGGAAGCCAAAGAATTGACATAAAACATTGGACCAAGTCTTTTAGGCTTGTCGTACGTCTCCCAAAGATACAACGGCCATAACGCCATTTCGACTGACGTATGGGCATGAAGTTGTGTTGCCGGTAGAAATTTACTTATAGTCAGTTTGGGTTCAATGTCAACATGAGATCCCATCAGACCAATATTGGGGAATGATGTTGGATGAGATAGTTGATTTGGACGAGGAAAGACTGACAGCATTAGATGCATTAATAAGGTAAAAAGAACGAGTTGCTAAAGCCTACAATAAAAAGGTTAAGTCCAAAACATTCTCAAATAGTGATTTTGTTTGGAAAGTTATTTTGCCTATGGATCAAAGAGATCGAACCTTGGGCAAGTGGTCCCCAAATTAGGAAGGACCGTTTCAAATTCTGTAAGTGTTTTCAAATAACGCTTACGAGATCGAAGAATTAGCTATGGACAAATGGATTCTTAAAGTAAATGGTAAGTACCTTAAACGGTATAGACCTATGCTGCCAGGGATTCGAATTAAACAAGAGTAAGGCGCTAAACAAAACAAAAGTTGCCACCATGGTATCAAAATGCAAAATTAGCAGTCATTACATAAGGAGGCATAGCCATTACAAGGACGAAACAAAAAGTAACAAAAGATTAACATAAATGTTGATCAAGCAGGAAATTGCGCCCTAGATTCTTCTAGCTTGGTCTTGGAGAGGTCGAGCCTGACGCGAAGACGATTGTTGAGTTCTTCCAAAGGGGTGAGCTAAAGTCCTAGATTAAGTGCATGTTCAATATGCTCGACTCCTTTGGTGGCTTCAGCGTCAATCATTTCCTTTGTCGGGAGCGACTATCTTGAAGCCAATTCAACTTTCTCCCTCTCTAAGCCATCAATCTCCTTGGAGAGTTCTAGCATCTTTGCACTACACTGAGCAATCTTCTCATTAATCAAAGGTGTCTTGTCATTGAATTCCTGGAGCTGGCCTTCAAGTTGATCAACCTTTTGATCAGATACATCACTGACCTCCCAAGTTGCTGCAATGGAGTTCTTCACTCCTTGAATTTTGGCAATGGCCGAGCGTTTAAGATCAATACCTTTACAAAACTATTTGAAGAAGGATTCAAACTCAAATAAGAACTTGAGCAAGACATCAGACGCCTACTGTTTGTTAAGTTCAGCTAGCAGTTTCCAGATGTCATTTCAAAGATTAACATCTTCTTCGATCGCAGTAAGAAGGTCGACTTCAAAAAGGTTATCTTTCAGATGTTCGACAAGAAGGTTGATGGCATCATTTCCAGTGTCAGCCAATGGCAAGTCGGAAGATTGGACAAATTTGGAGTCCATCGATAACCTGCGCAACTCCTGCAGTCTCTTAAGGGCCTTAGTCAAATTTCTCCTCTTGAGAGCTAAGATTTCTACTTGGCTGAGAGAAGAACTTGACTTAGAGTCATGCACATCAACTTGAGTTGGCTCTGGGAGACCTAGTTGGGCATCCTCTTGAATGGGAGTAACTTTGAAACGAGCACCAGTTCCTTCTTCGTTGTATTTAGTAGGCTTATCAGTTTGTGAGTCATTTGGGGAGTGTTGGTATGACGCAATGTTATTATCCGCTTCTTCCATGACATCGGCAGTATTGGATTCAATATATATTATTATTTCTGGTTGAGGATGTGCAACAATGGTTGTTGTTGTATTCATTGGTTGGGTCGAAACACTATAGTCAAGGAAATCTGACCAATGTATGGGTGAAAGTGAAGAAGAAGCGGATCAGAGGATACCTGCGGGAGTCGTTTCTTGGTCATGGGTCATGTCTTGATCATTGGTCACGACCAGATTTTTCTAAGAGAAGAAAGAAGGTATCGAAAATGGAAGGAAGAACAACAAACTAGTTATGAAGAAGACAAACGCATACCTTGGAATCATCAGCTTCATTGTCATGATTGTTTGAGAGTGGAGTGGTGTTTTCATTGACCGGGGGCGAAAGAGTCTGGGTAGATTCTTTTTCCCTTCTTTTTTTCTTGTTCTTCTTCTTCAGAGTTATTTTTGGAGAGTGGTTGGAAGGACATGCAGAGTTCTTGACTGTATCCTTTTGGGGTATAGACACTTTGGGAGTCTCTTTCTGCTGTTGCCTGGAACCAGGCTTCGAGGGGGCCTTTGACCTCGACCTTGAGAAGATCAGAGGTTGTTCAGACTCCCCTGAGCTTTCTTTGTGGACTTGAACTGGAATGAGTTAGGGAATATCCTAAATAATTGGTCGAATAAGTGATCTTTTTAAAGAAAATAAGTAAATGTGAGATTCAACCATGATACCTGACTATGGGCAGTAATAGTCGTTGGAGCTGGAGTAGTTCTTGGGGTAGTGGCAGTCTTGTTGGCAGAGGAAGTATTCGCTTTCTTCTTCTTGTGTCGAGTGGAGGACTCAGGATTTCGTTGTCGGATTTGAAAAGGACCAAATTTATGAGAAAGTGCCTTAGAAAAATAAAATATGGCTTCTGAGTAAGAAGCAAAGGTACCTTCTTCTTGGAATCTTCTGGTTGTCTCATCTCTCTTGCCTTATAAGGCCCTTCGACATTGTCGTCAATGGAAAGTTCAGTCTCATCTGATGGTCAAAGAGTCAGTGGGAGAAAAGGAGAGAAATTTAAAGAGGTTCTTAGAGAAACGTACAATGTTGCTCATTAGGCACATCAGAGAGAGCGTCAGATGTAACACCCTTCTAAACCCCGCGCAATAAATAAGAATAAATCAGAGTAAATATCATGCATTTCAGTAAAGGGTGTCACATATTTTTTCAAAACATCACAAACACCTGTCATGCTCAATAACACTTAAACTAATTTCATGCTTTTCAAAAACTTTCACATTAGCATTAAGCAGCGGATTTAATTCAATCATGATAGACATAAAGAAAGTCTCATGCTCATCTCATTCATAATCAATACTTAGGCATAAAAGCCGATACTTCATACAATTCAAATAAACATAAAAGCATAAAGTAGAGTACATAATGTATCTTTAAAACATAAACTGAAACAATCCCAGTGTTACATGAATCTGAGCATGACTCGACCCAACATAAATAAAGAAACTAATCAGCTACTCCATTGGCTACCTCGCGCCACAAGCAACTCTACTCCTCGATACCTGAGCGATGTCGTATAAAACATCATTTCAACAGAAGGGTGAGAATTCACATGATTATTGAAATCATAAGATAATAATTAATTCAAAGGCATACAAACATAATTACAATCATTCTCACACTTCAAGTTTCATTAACATAGTATCACCCAAGTAACCATACAATTCATGAGTTTATCCACACTATTCATAATTCCATCAATTCAACAATTCACATAAATATACATATACACAATGAATCTCAATGCAAGACTCAATGCAACTCATGCCATGTGGTACCAACACTTGTTATTATTTTTTGGTTTTTACATTAAACTGGGTTCGTTCTCTAGACTAATAACACACAAAAGCTCGTTCTCTAAACTTTCAAACCCCGCTCTAGGTTTGGGACAAGTCACTAGCTCCCACTGAACTAACAAGCATTGCCTCTTGACACAACTGATGCGTATGCAATCAACAATCATATGCAATTAAGACCATTCCCTAATCTTAATATCATGCATATTTTCAATAATTCATCACACTTGAATTACCACACAATATCACACACAATCACATTTTCATAATCAAAGCATTCATAATTCAACATCATCACCACAATTAGCAAGTAATCCACAAGTATTAACTCAATTCAATTGCAACATCACAAAACACACGATACCGATTAAATATAACATAATTAGTCCACCACTAATAATTGAATCCAACATTCAATAAAATTTCACTATTCAATAAATAATAATCAATATTTAAATAAACAACCAATATTTTTATAAATATCAAATATATAATAAATAATCAATTAAATAACCAATATTTTAAGTTAATTAATCATTGTTTTAATTAAATAATTACTATCTAATAAAACAATTAATATTTTAATTAGGTTTTCAATTAATACTAATATAGGTATATATTATAGCATATGACTACTTTACATGTTACTAGATAATAATTGCTACAGGATATTAATAAAAGAACCAACACATTGCCTCAACTGATGCGCTGCAGATAATACCTAGGGGGAGGAATAAGGATCACTTAATACACATTTCATTGCCTCATATATTTTTAAATATGTGTATCGCTACAGTGGTAAAAATTTAAACATAAATTCTCATTGCCTAATGTTATAGGATCCTGCGCAACATTTCAAGGATAAAGGGTGTTCACAATTATTTGCTACAGTATACTTACCTAACATTACTATTTGATATTAATGCCATTTACTCCTACTACTCTCACAATTTCCATACGTTGTAATTAATAGAATGTGGGAGAAAGAGTGGTGCAACATTATAATAAGAGAAGGTGGTTCATTAAATGTCATTGCCTATTAAATAAATTGTTACAAGCATATAAGCAAACAACACACTTCCTCTCCTTGTATCAGCATGCGCAACAGGAAACATGACAAAAGGAATCAATCACATTGCCACTTGGAAAAAGGCGTTGTAGCCTTTAGTAAAAGGACATTAGTACTTCATTAATATTAGCATCCTAATTTAATACTATCGTTACAGGAATATATGAGAAGCAAGTATCTCATTGTTACAGGACAAAAGGAAGAGGAATCATTATCATACATCATTCCATAAGAGCTTTTAATTAAAATATGATGGAATATTTTCATTGCCTACTTGCCACTACTCATTTGCGCTGCAGTTAAAATAGGAAAGGTATCACTAAATCACTTTTCAGAAATTAATATCAAAACCTAATAATTTCAATCTCTTAGAAAATTTTGGGGTTTTAATCTAAACCTATTTATACCCACTAGTCATCATCAATAATCCCAATAATGAGTGAAAACTCACCCTTACCTTGGTTTGGATGATTCTTAAGCTTTTCTCTTCACTTCCCCTCTTCTTCTCCACTCTATTCTTCCTTCTTTCCAACTTTTTCTCTTACTATCTTTCTATTCTCTTTTATTAAACCCTAAAATTGTCTTAAAACAAATTGTGTCTATCTCCACCCATTCTTACTTACTATTCATACACCACATTAAGTCCACTGAAATCTAGCAATTCTATATAATTATACCAAATAGAATAAATTAAATAAATTACTTAATTTAAATAATCCAAATAAATCAATTATTTCAAATAAATCCAAACAAATCCATTATTTCAAATAATTCAATAAATCACATATTTCAATTAAATCAATTGATTCATATAAATTAAATAAATCACATAAATCAATTAATTCATAAATCAAGTTACGTTTCCACCAGCTGGTCCTCCCCAAGCGACCTTCACCAAAGCAATCTCTTTACCTCGAAGTTGCTTCAACTCCCGATCCTCAATCTGCATAGGTGATATCTCCACAGTCAGGTTATCTCGCACCTGCACATCATCTACTTGGACCACATGAGACGGATCCGTAATGTATTTCCTCAACTGAGATACATGGAACACGTCATGGAGATTAGCAAGCGACGGTGGCAAAGCAACCCGATAGGCTACTTATTCTATCATCTGCAAAATCTGATAAGGACAAATAAAACGCGATGCCAACTTACGTGACTTCAACGCTCTACCAACACCAGTTACAGGAGTAACTCGAAGAAACACATGATCTCCTTCTTGAAACTCAAGTGCTTTCCTCCTCTTGTCATGATAACTCTTTTGACTACTCTGAGAAATCTTCATCTTCTCCTGAATCATCTTAATCTTATCAGTAGTCTGTTGGATTATCTCAGGTCCAACCAAAGCACTCTCCCTTGAGAAGTACCAACACAATGGCGTCCTACACCGCCTACCATACAATTCCTCAAACGGTGTCATTCTGATACTCGAATGAAAGTTGTTATTGTAGGTGAACTCAGTCAAAGGCAAGTAGTTATCCCAAGCTCCTCCCTTTTCCAATACACAAGCTCTCAAAAGATCCTCGAGTGACTGAATCGTCCTCTCCGTATGACCATCTGTCTGCGGATGATAAGCAAAACTCAAATGCAACTTCATACCCAAGGCACTTTGCAAACTCTCCAAAAATCTCGAAGTGAACCTCAAATCTCTATCTGATACAATGCTATATGGAATACCGTGCAAACTGACAATCCTCTCGATGTATAGCTTTCCTAACTTCTCCAACGAGTAATCCATTCGCATTGGAATAAAGTTAGCAGATTTCGTCAATCTATCCACAATAACCCAAATAGCTTCACAATTACTCGGTGTTCCAGGTAAACCAGACACGAAATCCATAGATATGCTATCCCATTTCCACTCAGGAATAGATAACGGTTGCATCAAACCTGACAGTTTCTAATGCTTAATCTTCGACTTTTGATAAGTCAAACAAGAATACACGAATTCTGCAATATCCTTCTTCATATGAGGCCACCAAAATACTTTCCTCAAATCTTGATACATCTTGGTAGCATCGGGATAAAAACTCAATCCAGTACGATGCCCTTCCTCAAGAATACTCTTCTTTAGCTCAACAATATCTGGAATACAAACTCTATCACCACATCTAATGATACCATTCTCATCAATTCAAAAATCACCACCTTGGCCTTAATTGATCAAAGTCAACCGATCAACCAAACTCAAATCAGATTTCTGATCTTCTCGAATCTCATCAAGAATACCATTAGTAAGCTTCAACATACCGAGCTTAACTCCATAAGAAGTCTCTTCACAAACCAAACTCAAATCACGAAATTGCTCAATCATTTCCAACTCGTTTACCATCATCATCGACATATGCAAAGATTTCCTACTCAATGCATCAGCTACCATGTTGCTTTACCCGAATGGTAATTCAAACCAAAATCATAATCTTTAAGAAGTTCCAACCATCTCCTTTGCCTCGCATTCAATTCCTTCTGGTCAAAGAGATACTTCAAACTCTTATGATCACTAAACACCTCAAATCTCGTGCCAAACAAATAATGTCTCCAAAGCTTCAACACAAACACAACAGCGGCCAACTCTAAGTCATGCGTCGAATAATTCCTCTCATGTACTTTAAGTTGCCTTGAAGCATAAGCTATAACTTGATGATGTTGCATCAACACACCTCCCAAACCCATCAAAGAAGCATCACAATACACAACAAATGGTTCTGACAGATTCGGCAAAATCAAAACAAGAGTTGTCGTCAATCGTCTCTTATGCTTTTGAAAACTTTCTTCACACTTTGCATCCTACACAAAAGTTTGACCCTTCCTAGTCAACTGCATCAACGGCAAAGATAACTTGGCAAATCCTTCAATAAATTTCAAATAATAACCTGCCAAGACAAAAAAACTTTTAATCTCAAAAACTAATTTCAGAGTCTCCCATTGCGACACCGCTTCAACCTTCGACAAATCAACTGCAATACCTCTACTCAAAATCACATGGCCAAGGAAACTCACTTCCTTCAACCAAAACTCGCACTTAGAAAGTTTAGTATACAACTGCTTCTCTTTCAACACTGATAACACAATCTTCAGATGCTCAGCATGATCCTTTTCATTCTTCGAATAGATCAAAATATCATCAATGAACACAACCACAAACTTGTCTAAATAAGGATGGAAAATCCTATTCATGTACTCCATAAATACACCTGGTGTATTAGTCACACCAAATGGCATCACAGAATAATCATAATGTCCATACCTTATTCTAAAAGCAGTCTTCTGAATATCTTCAGCCTTCACACGAATTTGGTGATACCCAGATCTCAAATCTATCTTACTGAACACACTTGCACCAACCAACTGATCCATCAAATCATCGATCCTCGGAAGTGGATACTTATTCTTAATGGTCACTTTGTTCAATTGTCTATAATCCACACAAAGCCTCATAGAACCTTCTTTCTTCTTAACCAACAAAACTGGTGCACCCCACGGTGACACACTCGGACGAATAAACCTCTTCTCAAGCAAATCTTCAAGTTGACTCTTCAACTCTTTCAATTCCGATGCAGACATGCGATATGGAGTCATCGATACCGGACTAGTTTCAGGAACTAAGTCAATCGAAAACTCCACCTCATGTTCCGACGGTAAATCACTCATCTCATCAGGAAAAACTTCCAAAAAATCACGAACAATTGGTAAAGCATCAATTGCTCCACTTTCACCAATACTCAAAGTTTCCATCAACATAAACACCTTGGCACCATCTTGCACTGACTCATTCACTTGCTTAGTAGACATAAACAAGTCTCCTTCATTCTCAGGTTCAAGAAAACCGTTTTATCAAAACAGATAATATAAACATGGTTGAATTCCAACCAATTCATCCCAAGAATAACATCAAGTTTATCTAAGTGAAGACACACTAAATAAACTCCAAAGTCTTTACCAAAAATACTCAACGGGCAATTCAAACACACATATGGGATAGTTACTGAACCCATGGCAGGAGTATCAATGCCCATACCTCCACTCATAACAGATAACTCAAGATTCAATCTCTTAACACAATCCAAATAAATAAAAGAATGTGTAGCTCCAGTATCAATTATAGCAACCAAAGGTATACCATTAATGAAACACGTACTTCAGATCAATCGATCTTCACTAGTAGTCTCAGATCTTGATAGAGCAAACACCTTTCCTTTTGCTTGAGCCTTCTTAGGTTTGTCACACTTGGTACTAATTTTCCCTTGCTCTCCACAGTTGTAGCAAGTCACATTCGCACCGCTTCTGCACTCTAAAGCCTTGTGGCCTGGCTTGCCACACTTGAAACATTTCCGCTCAACACTTGTGCACTCAGGAGCATGATGTCCTTCAGCACCACACTGAAAACACTTCATCGTAGTGGAAGCTCCTCCCCCACTCGGCTTCTTGCCATTACTAGCTTTTGGTTTCCCCTTATCGGCAGGAGTCACATACAGTTTCCCTCTAAATTGACCTTTTCCTTTCTTATCATTCAAACTCTTGTAGTGCGCAGATCAAGCTCTACTATATTCATCATAGATCCTACTCTTGTTTACCAACTCATAAAATCGTCTAATCTCCTGATAACCAATGGCTTGCTTGATTTCAGGCCTCAAACCATTCACAAACTTAAGACACTTGGATCTCTCAGCATTAGTAGTGTTGTAATGAGGACAAAACTTAATCAACTCCTTAAATCTTGCTGCATACTCGGCCACAGTTGAGTTACCTTGCTTCAACTCAAGAAACTCAATTTCCTTCTTCCCACGAACATCTTCTGGAAAATACTTCTCCAAAAACGCTTCTTTGAACACATCCCAAGTAACCTCAATCTCATCTTCTTCAAACCTCTGACGAGTGTTATCCCACAAATCTTAAGCTTCCTCTTCAAGCATATGAGTGCCAAATTGCACTCTCTGTGCATCTTAATAGTTCATGGCTCGAAATATCTTCTCAATCGCTTTTAGCCATACTTGTGCTTTGTCAGGTTCATGCGTTCCCTTGAAGATTGGCAGATTGTTCCTCTGAAACTTTTCCAAAGCACGGAACTCATCATCAGCGTTGTTTCCAGCATTCACGTTGCCTTGCTGATTCTGCCCAATCGCTCCAGCCAACATCTCTAAAGCTGCAGCAATCGCTTCATCATTCCTACCCGTAACCATCGTTCTAAATTCCAACAACAAATCCTCGTTAGAACAAACAATATCGATAGTGCTACACACATATCAAGTACAAAAGAAAATAAACACACTAACAACTTGGTCAACTAACTGACCTTGCTCTGATACCACTAATATAACACCCTTCTAAACCCCGTGCAATAAATAAGAATAAATCAGAGTAAATATCATGCATTTCACAAAAGAGTGTCACATATTTTTTCAAAACACCACAAACACTTGTCATGCTTAATAACACTTAAACTAATTTCATGCTTTTCAAAAACTTTCACATTAGCATGTAGCAGCGGATTTAATTCAATCATGATAGACATAAAGAAAGTCTCATGCTCATCTCATTCATAATCAATACTTAGGCATAAAAGACGATACTTCATACAATTCAAATAAACATAAAAGCATAAAGTAGAGTACATAATGTGTCTCTAAAACATAAACTGAAACGATCCCAGTGTTACATGAATCAGAGCATGAATCAACCCAACGTAAATAAAGAAACTAATCAGATACTCCAACGGCTACCTCGCGCCACGAGCAACTCTACTCCTCGGTACCTGAGCGATGTCGTATAAAACATCATTTCAACAGAAGGGTGAGAATTCACATAATTATTGAAATCATAAGATAATAATTAATTCAAAGGCATACAAACATAATTACAATCACTCTCACACCTTAAGTTTCATTAACATAGTATCACTCAAGTAACCATACAATTCACGAGTTTATCCACATAATTCATAATTTCATCAATTCAACAATTCACATAAATACACATATACACAATGAGACTCAATGCAAGACTCAATGCAACTCATGCCATGTGGTACCAACACTTGTTATTATTTTTCAGTTTTTACATTAAACCGAGTCCGTTCTCTAGACCAATAACACACAAAAGGTCATTCTCTAAGCTTTCAAACCCCGCTCTAGGTTCAGGACAAGTCACTACCTCCCACGGAACTAGCAAACATTGCCTCTGACACAAATGATGCGTATGCAATCAACAATCATATGCAATTAAGGTCATTCCCTAATCTTAATATCATGCATATCTTCAATAATTCATCACACTTGAATTACCACACAATTGCACACACAATCACATTTTAATAATCAAAGCATTCATAATTCAACATCATCACCATAATTAGCAAGTAATCCACAAGTATTAATTTGATTCAATTGCAACATCATAAAACACACGATACCGATTAAATATAACATAATTAGTCCATCACTAATAGTCGAATCCAAGATTCAGTAAAATTTCACTATTCAATAAATAATAATCAATATTTAAATAAACAACCAATATTTTTATAAATATCAAATATTTAATAAATAATCAATAATTAAATTAAATAACCAATATTTTAAGTTAATTATTCATTGTTTTAATTAAATAATTACTATCTAATAAAACAATTAATATTTAATTAGGTTTTCAATTAATACTAATATAGGTGTATATTATAGCATATGACTACTTTACATGTTACTAGATAATGATTGCTACAGGAAATTAATAAAAGAACCAACACATTGCCTCAACTGATGCGCTGCAGATAGTACCTAGGGGAAGGAATAAGGATCACTTAATACACATTTCATTGTCTCATATATTATTAAATATGTGTATCGCTACAGTGGTAAAAATTGAAACATAAATTCTCATTGCCTAGTGCTATAGGATCCTGCGCAGCATTTCAAGGATAAAGGGTGTTCAGAATTATTTGCTACAGTATACTTACCTAACTTTACCATTTGATATAAATGCCATATACTCCTACTACTCTCACAATTGTCATGCGCTGTAATTAATAGGATGTGGGAGAAAGAGTGGCGCAACATTATAACAAGAAAATGTGGTTCATTAAATGTCATTGCCTATTAAATAAATTGCTACAGGCGTATAAGCAAACAACACACTTCCTCTCCTTGTATCCGCATGCGCAACAGGAAACATGAAAAAAGGAATCAATCACATTGCCACTTGGAAAAAGGCACTGCATCCTTTAGTAAAAGGACATTGGCACTTCATTAATACTAGCATCCTAATTTAATACTATCACTACAGGAATATATGAGAAGCAAGTATCTCATTGTTACAGGACAAAAGGAAGAGGAATTATTATCATACATCATTCCATAAGAGCTTTTAATTAAAATATGATGGAATATTTTCATTGCCTACTTGCCACTACTCATTTGCGCTGCAGTTAAAATAGGAAAGGTATCACTAAATCACTTTTCTGAAATTAATATCAAAACCTAATAATTTCAATCTCATAGAAAATTTTGGGGTTTTAATCTAAACATATTTCTACCCACTAATCATCATCAATAATCCCAATAATGAGTGAAAACCCACCCTTACCTTGGTTTGGATGATTCTTGAGCTTTTCTCTTCACTTCCCCTCTTCTTCTCCACTCTATTCTTCCTTCTTTCCAACTTTTTCTCTTACTATCTTTCTATTCTCTTTTATTAAACCCGAAAATTATCTTAAAACAAATTGGGCCTATCTCCACCCATTCTCATTTACTATTTACACACCACATTAAGCCCACTAAAATCTAGCGATTCTATATAATTATACCAAATAGAATAAATTAAATAAATTACTTAATTTAAATAATCAAAATAAATCCATTATTTCAAATAATTCAATAAATCACATATTTCAATTAAATCAATTAATTCATATAAATTAAATAAATCAAATAAATCACATAAATCACATATTTCATAAAATCACTAAATTAATTAATATAAATAAATAATTACTAAATTTGGGGTGTTACATTAGAGATCTGTGCAAAGAAGTTGTCCTCTAAGAAGTTTGTAGCCAGGTACGCTTGCCACCAGTTGTAGAATTCAGCAGTTACATTGAATGATGGTTGGAATTTAAAGAGAGGGAGTTTAAGAACTTGGTTGCGGGCATATTGGACACATTCCTTAAATTCGTCATAACTCAATTTACGCTTCGACCAGCAGATGTCATCTTCCCAAACGTAGAAAGAAGAAGGCTGAAATTGGCTGCAACCAAACAGCCTAGCCACCAAATTAGGTTGACAGCCAGTAAAACCATAGCCAGTAGCCTCAAGTAACGACGACAAGACTGTAGGGGTGAGAAAAATAGCCCAAACCGCGTTCTACATAGCAGCAGTCGAAGGAGAGGAGCCGGGAAACTTGTTTTAAAGCTACGCTGGGCCAACTGAGCAAGCCACAAAAGGTGCCATGTGTCATACCCTAAATTTTGACCACAAGATTTCCCATCATTGTGCCAATCATCACCACACTGTGGATGTACCTTCATGCCTCATCAATCCTCTCAAAGATTGTTGAGCATTCACCTCAATCAAGAATTAGGGTTTTGAGCCCTCTCAGAGCACTCAGGCAAAGGATCAATCAAGAATTGACATTATCTTTAACTTTTCAAGCCTCTCAAACATCCATGAAGGATCAATAGGTCTCCCATATCAAGAATCAAGCATATGAATGTAACATTTTAAGCTGATCAAGCCTCAAGATCACCAGTGTCACCAGATTAGGGTTTTGGTCGACCAAGGCCTCCAGAGGGAAATTTTCATCTGGGAATGAGCCAATACTTCAAAACATGATTCAAGAAGCTCAAAGGGACCTCATGGATCCAATCATAAGTTCAAAATAGCCTCAGGAGATGCATTCATAAAAAAATCAGGAATTAGGGTTTCTTGACCTAATTCACCCCTAAGTTAACTTTTGGAGCAAGGCATGAGCCAAAACCTCAAGGAATGTTTTGAAGACCTCAAATATTTCATATTGATCCTCTTACAAATTTAAATTGACAAAAAGAACTTGATTCATGAGCAATACAAGGATTCAAATTCATCTGGACCACAAACTAGGGTTTCTGAGAAAAAGTCAACCATGCCTTTGACTTTTGACCAAGATATGATCTCAAACCTTGGGACATGATTCAAGACACTCTAAAACACCTATTGAATCCATCCATTAGGTTTGAATTAGGTCAAGAACTTGATTTCACAAAGGATCACAAAGTTTGAAATTCATCTGATATTTTTTGACAAACATGGCTTCTTTAAGTCAAAAACAATGTTAACTTATGGTTTAGTTCATCATCCACCGAGAAAAATCAGAAAAAAATGGGGTTACTTGCAAAAGGGGCAACCTTAAGAAACTTGAATTTTCACTAAGTCATGAAAAAAAAAGTGATTTTTACCCAACTTTGCAAGACCATAACTTGTGATCCAAGTAACCTTTTTCTTCCATCCGAAACTCAAATGAAAGCTCTCATTACATACTACAAGATTGTCAACTACACCATATCCCAAATCTTCATGGATTTTGAGTTATGGATTGATCAAAAATATTAAAAATGAGAAATGGACATTTTTCAAACACCTAGAAAAATTTGAGACAAAATCTGTCTCATGATTTGTCCAACTTTGGAGGCATTTTCCATCATGATCCAAGATGATTCAAGACCAAAGTTAAACATCAAAGTTGAAGTATGATATATGGGCTTTCTAAAAAGTACAAGAGTCTCCCATGATTCAACTTGAGCAAGAAGTTATGAGCTTCCCAAAATGGCATTTTTCACCCTGTATACACAACAGCATGGATACATGACTTGTGCCACACGATTTCCTCCTTCAAGTTTTGCCACTTTTCCAACTTTGTCATCTTCCAAAAACACAAAACTTCTGATGACTCACTTGTTACTTGATCAAGGAGTCAAGAATTCAACTAGGCATGTGCAAAATCATCATGACATGAACCTTGAAATTCAAATTTGGCATCAAGCATTTATGTGATACATAAAGGTGGCATAGATCAGTTACAAGTCAGTCCAAATAAGTCAACATTTCCCCAAAGATCAGAGGACCTAAGCCTTCAAAGTTTGGCCCAAGTTAATGGCTAGAGGAGACTTTGGCTACATGACAAAATCCATTGGATAATAGGATGAACCAGCCTCCATTCACTATTCCTTCAAAAACAAACTTCCTCTACTATAAATAGAGGTCATTTGTGACTGATTTGAACACACCAAAACATAGCAATGCATGTTTTCTTTCACTTCATTCTCCAAAACCATAATTTGCTTCTTTTTCAAGTAACTTTCGAATTTTTGAATAGGAAGTAATTCTATCAAAACTAATGGTGTAGACACCTCATATATATCATATAGAAGTTATCCAAACACTTCTCCATCATCTATAACATCAGAATCAAAAAACCTCCAAATCACACTTGAGCCAAGTTGCAGTTGGGATACCACAACAAGTTCCAAGTGTTTCCAATCAATTCCAAGCTTCTACACACCTTACATAAGGTCCATTGAATCTGTCCAGATCATCACACAACATCTGTAACACCTCTACATCAGAATTCAAATTACTCTTGTACAAGTAAGCCTGAAGCTCTCAAACTCTATACTATATGCATAATAAATTTGTTTTCAAGTTACCAACATGCTTCTGGTAGTTCATAGGGTGATAACCCTCAATCAATTGCTATGTTTCTTTTGTGTTTAGGATTTCATGATAATTTTTTGCAAATTCTAGGGTTACTGTGTTCATACATGATAACTCTCTCCACACTTAAAATAAATGGAATTAAATGGTACCATCTTAATCCTTGATTTAAAACGAGCAAGATTGAAGTTTGAGTCGTTCCATTTCATTACATATTTAGGGAGTTATGGAGGGTTTTACAAATCTGGAAAACTAGAGCTCGCGCGAAGAAGATGACTTGTTCTTGGCGCCTTTTTCAAATATTTGAATATTTGAATTTTCTTTTATTTTTTGATTGATTTCAAAAATTAATTTCTCTCTGATTTTTAATAATTTTGGATTGATTCTTTTTTTCAAAATTCACAAATATGTTAAAATATTTTATTCCACCAAAAAATAAAATAAAAAATTATTTATTTAATATATTTTGAATTTTTGTAAAGAATTTCTTTTTAATTGTTTTTAAACATTTTAAAAGAGTTCATTCTCTTGATTTTTCAAAACCAAATGAATTTCAAGCATTCATATGAATAAGACATCAATTTTCAAAATTTTATCAAAGTTCATAACATGTTTATTGAATATATTTGATAATTTTCATCATTTTTATTTGATTTTTCTTTGAAAAATAAATTTTAAATTAAAATTAGGGTTTTCCCTTTGATTTTAATTTTTCAAATTTCATTTTGATACATTTTGGGCCTCTTTGTAGATTTTAAGACCCGCTCCTTTTTGTACATAAATAATTTGGGCCTTAGCCATTGTATAAGTCCCATTGTGGTTTTCAAAACCGCGACGCGATCGTCACTTTTCAAATAAAAATCTTGGGCCTCTCCTTGAGTATAAGCCCCATTTTTCTTCTTTACAAACACTTTTAGGCCTCTAATAGAATGTAAGACCCAAAACCTTTTGTACATAAATAAATTTTGGGCCTTTGCTATAGTATAAGTCCCACAACGTCTTTTGGTATCGCAATGCGATCACCATTTTCAAAACAAGTCATCTGGGCCTCTCCTTGAGTAAAAGCCCCAATCTTTCGTATAAAAACTTTGTTTTAAACAACAAACAACTTCCATGGGCCTATCTTTGAGTTGTAAGCTCCATACCTCTGTTTTTAAAATTATCTGTCTGTTTTTAAACTGGTACTAAGAGGAGCATTATTCCCAGTGAAACTGCTTTTAGACCACTTGGGCCTCTCTTTGAGTTATAAGCCCCAGACATACTTTTCTTTTAATTCAAATTCAAATTCAAAGTTTTTCCAAAACTTTCTTCAATTTCTTAAAACCCTAATCATACAGCCATAATCAACACAACAAATCACAATACACTTGGGCCTCTTTTCAGAGTGTAAGACCCAATATCTTTTCAATTCAATACATACTTGTTTATATACCAATTAATTCACTTATCTGTATATACTTGTGCATATCTGTCTAGAGTTTCCCCAGCAGTTAGGTCTACACTTAGGTCAAACCAGAGGTTACTTCTAACTTAGTCAAAACTAGTTCCCTCATAGGAAACTTCCCTCAATACAGTCTTCCTCCTCTTGGGCTTTATTCAATATGGAACAGAGAAAGGCATTATTCCCGGGGAAACTTTTCTCAAGACTGTCAAAACTTAGAAATATATATATATATAAAAGAAATTCATTTCCCAAGAGAGGATTAATTCCCGATGAAACCTCTTTTGAATTTCTTCAAACCTTAGAACTGTTCAACAAAGAAAGGATTATTCCCGGTGAAACCTTTCTTGAACTTTTCTTAGGCTTGGACCACCATGCTTCTTAGAAGTTCCCCAGACTCCTCTAGGGCTTAGTACAGGGGCCCAAAGGCTTCCTAAAATCATAGGATAGAAATTAGTTATCTCTACTAGTTCAACCCCCAAGAGAGTCAAAAGCCCAGAACATCCTACCATTCAAAAGTTGATCTTCAACCAACAACCTCCTTTTGGGCAACATACAAAGACCTCTTTCCTACCAGAGTTTATCTCTTCTTAATGAGACTTGGACACTCTCAGCCTCCTCTTGGGCTTCATTCAAGTAGACTTGGAAAGTCACATAGTCTCCTTTTTGACTAAACACAAAGACCCACGGGTTTCCTAAAGGCACAGGATAAACCCTGATCATGTTACCAATACACCAGTCTCCAGCAGAGTTAAAAACTTCTAAGGTTTTTAAACTCACCCTTTAACTCCCCTGACCCCCAACAAGGTTTAACTTTCACCTTAAACATCCCAGCCAGGGTCAATTTACCATCAATAAACCTTCAACAGAATCAGAACCTTATGGCATTTGGTACTTCAAATCTTCCCTGATTCCCATCCAGAATAGTTTCCCTTTGGATTCCCCAATACAATTTAGACCTTCTCCTGGATATCAATAATCCTCGGCAAGAGTCAGCCTCCTCTTAGGCTTCATATAATGATTTTCCCAATCAGCCTCAATCTTGGGCTTTGTACAAGACAAATATCATACTCCCAGTTGAGTCAGTCTTCTTTGAAACTATACTCAAACTCTTCAGCTTCATCATCTTGGGCTCCAAACAAGATACTCAAATAAACATCTCCAGTGGAATCAATTCCCAAACCTTTTTTTAGCTTTAACCTTGGGTTTTGATCAAGGCACAAAATCCATCATCCCCACAGATGAGGCCATGAGTCCTCTCTGTAGGAAAATATCCTTTCTATACATCACATATCAAAAACAAACAATCAAAACCTTTATCCAGATAATTGTTGTAAGTGGCACACTTGTTGATTCAAAATCCAAGCTTGAGTCTTTCCCTTATCCTGGCTAAAATTTATCTTTCATCTAACAGCTATAAGTGGCAAGCCTATGGGTTCCATACATCCAAGCCAATGTCCCTCTCTTAGCATGAAAGACTCATAAGGAAAAAGTGGCATTGCTCTTTACTGAGTTAAAGTTTCTTCCTTCATGGCATCTCTCTTATAAAGGAAATATGGCATTACTGGATTCCACACATCCCATTTAAAATAATTTCTCTTATAACCAATTACTCAACAATTTTGTGATGAATAGGTGAGATATCTCCCTTTAGAGATGACAAATTCTCTCTCAATCACCCTTTTAGCTTCAATCTTGGGCTTTAAACAAGACACAAATACTCAGCTAGCTTCAATCTTGGACTTTGAACAAGACACCAAATATCTTTCCTCCCATAGAAATAGAAGGAACTACGATTGCTCTGATTTCCGAAATCCCTTTACGGGAATACGTAGGCATAAGATTGTGAAATCTTAGCGAGCACACAAATCAAAAATTCTGGTCCAGTACCATCCCAAAAACAATAGAAAACCCAAAAACAACAAAAACATTCTCTCAACACTCCCAAAGGAGAAACTTTCCCAATCCACATCAGATAAACACAAGAAAGCATTTCAAAATAATAGAAATACATGCAAAAAGAAGGTTCCTATAGATACTTTGGGTGCTAATAGCTTTCCTTTATATAACCAGACCCCGATCCCCGATCTCTTAGCATCTGTTAAAGAAAACACTTGTGTGCTGGGTTAGTTTAAGATATCTTCCCCTTCCTTTCAAACTTCATAGGATAAATACATAAATCAGAAAGTAGCACCAATCATGCGGTAGGTGGTCGCGTCACCAAAAAACCGACTGCTACAGAAAAATGGTGACTCTGCGGGGGACTATAGGATTAGATTTCTTAAGAGGTCTAGGCCTTGCTTTGTATTTATTTTTTTCTGCTATCTTACTTGAGTTCTCATTTTTTATATATCATCTGTTGTCATATTACTTGATATCCTTGTTTACATTACAGTCATCTGGGAATGCGATTAATACGCATGTGGTGAGTCCGAGAGAACATTAAGATAAGTGGTGGCGTATTCAGGGAGGCTTATAGGGATTGAATCCCGACCAAGCTAACTTGAGAGTCCACAAAATCAGTGGAGGTGCCCGCGTGGGATTACCAATGTTGAACGAGCAAGTCGTGAAAGCATTGTTTTTTCCCATTGGGTTACCCATGAAACTGAGGATTAGTAAACATTTAACCATTTGACCATTAGGTAGTGCAGTGACTATCGGGAATAGTTGATACGCGATACTACACTCAAAAGAGATTCATCTTGGGATATTACAACTCTTATGAGTCAGTCGGTTTGTTGTTAATATTCTTAAGAGAGGCCAATAATTTGGGGAACTTTTGTTAGAACCCGTTCTACAGGTACAAAATTTAACCTCTAGTACACACCTTGGGGATGGGTAGATCCATGGCTCCATGCTCGTGACAATGAACCCCTAAACCCATGTTTTCAAATGTTTTTGTTTGCTACATTTATGCATCCATGCATTCATAAAAAAACCCTTTTTAAACAAGAAAACATCTTTTTCTAAAAGAACTAAAACAATAATTGCAAATATTAGAAGTTGCGTTATGGATTTCTGTAGAAGAAAAATGCACAAGTACACCTTCAAGGTTCCAAAACTGGAAGACCTAAGGAAATTGGGAAGAATGATTATTAATCCCGAGGCTTTCAGAGCTAAGCACAGAGGACTGTTGTCTCTTTTGAAGGTCAACATGGTTGAAGGAGTCCTGTCTACACTTGTTCAGTTCTATGATCCAGTATACCACTGCTTCACATTCCCAGACTACCAGCTCACACCCACACTGGAAGAGTACTCTCGCCTGATTGATTTACCTATCACCGATCAAGATCCATTTTCTGGACTGGAAGAAATTCCAAAAGATCAAGCCATTACAAGAGCAATCTCTTTGGAAGAGTCAGATATCAGGACTCACATGACCACCAAGGGAGGAATCCAGGGTTTACCGGCTAAATTCCTGATGGAGAAAGCTCTATACTTTGCCAGTATAGGAAATGTAACTGCTTTCGAAGATGTCTTTGTTCTACTCATATATGGGTTATTCTTCTTTCCCAACATTGACAACTTCGTCGACACCAATGCTTTTAAGATATTCTTAATTGGGAAACCAGTCCTAACCTTGCTCGCGGATGCTTATCATTCTTTACACTTAAGGAATTTGTACAGTGGAGGGATGATCACATGCTGTGTACCTTTACTCTACAAGTGGTTTATTTCCCACTTACCCAAGTCTGCCACTTTTTAGGATCACAAGAGTAGTCTACGATGGTCGCAGAAGATTATGTCTCTTACCAATTCTGACATAGATTGGTACAATTGGATTTATGACGGAATAAAAATCATCGACAAATGTGGAAATTTCCCCAATGTACCCCTCATTGGTACCAAAGGAGGGATCAGCTATCATCCAATTTTAGCTCGCCGTTAACTTGGATACCCGATGAAGAATATCCCACATAATGTTTATCTAGAAGGTCTTTTCTTCAAGGAAGAAGAAAATGACAGGGCACTAAAGAAAGAAATAGTGCATGCCTGGCAACATGTTCACATGAAGGGGAGAGAATCCTTAGGAAGACCAAATTGCATCTTTGTAGAGCCTTATCTCCACTAGGTATAAACTAGAGCCATCAAGTTGAGGATGCCTTACCCTCTTCAAGAAGTCTCTCCCTTAAAGGAATCTGTCTTTTATTTCATGTCTGATACGGAAAAAAAATCCAGATTGCTCTTAACAAGGTCCAACGTGAGAAGAACTCTTGGAAGAATAAGTACCAGATTCTTAATTTGGAATGTACCAAGATTCAGGAACTGCTAGAGGAAAATGATGCTCTGATTGAGATACTAGAGCAGCATGCTATAGAAAGTTAGGAGGAACGAATAAATTTGCTCTCTCCTTTCACTTGGCAAAGGATCGTCGACCAGACAACGGCTGAAGGGGCCCGATCAAAGAAAAGAAAAATTCAGGAACCAGCATCTGAGCTTTCCTCAGAGAAAACTCAGGATCCATAGGCCTAATTTTCCTTCTCACACTTTGTAAAATACTGTACTTTTCCCTGTAAAATACTGCAATATTTCGAGTTCAATAAAAGGGTTCCCCCCGCTGTGTGATATTTACAATATAATTCGTAAAAGTTCTTTTGAAAACAAAAACTAAAAAATATATATATCATTCTTTGCATATCATTCATCATTCTCACATAACACGTCTTTGTCATTGAGTTTCACATATGTGCCGCACTCCAAAGTCAAACTGTCTCATTCATACCATACTCATGTCAATCGACAAAAGAAAATGGACGATCTCGAGGAAGAGAACAGAGAGCTGAGAGAAGAAATCAACGCTCTGAAGGAGAGTTTGGAGAAATTCCACAACACATGGAATCTCTGGCAGCAGCTTAGGAACAACAACATCAAAGGACTGTGATCTCGGAGATTACGTCTACACCAGCATTTGAAACACCTGGCAGTCATCCTCAGTACAACGTTCCTAAAGGTTTCCCCTTGGGCATACCTCTCAACTTTATACCTGAGGGATACATCCCACCGATCACTGAAGACTCGAAAGCCGTAACAGGAACCACCAGATCTGAAGGTTACAAACTTCAGGTAAATGAAGATGCAAGGATTACAACAGAAACTCCCGGAGGTTACAAACTTCAGGTCACTGAAGTGCCGAGAATTACTGTCGTAATGTCTATACCACAATTTGTGGTACACACTATCCCAGAAGAACAGATTCCGCAGGCCACTTCTGGTAGAAACGAAGAAGTATACGAAAGGATAAATGAATCCAGGAACAGTTCTTGGAAATGCATAAGGAACTGCATGCCATTCGCGGTCAGGACCTATTTGGTAAAGACGCTGCTGACCTCTATTTGGTCCCTAATGTAAAGATACCGCACAAATTCAAGGTTCCTGACTTTGAAAAATACAAAGGCAACTCTTGCCCTCAAAGTCATTTGGCAATGTATGCTCGGAAAATGTCTACCCAGACAGAAAATCAACAGCTACTAATCCATTATTTCCAAGACAGTTTAACCGGTGCCGCACTCAAATGGTACATGGGTTTAAATCGCACCAAGATTAGTACTTCAGAGATCTTGGGGCAGCCTTCATTCAGCAGTATAAATACAACTTGGACATGGCACCAGACAGGGACCAGCTCAGAGTAATGTCCCAAAAGGATAAAGAAACCTTCCAGTAATATGCTCAGAGATGGCGTGAAATCGCCGCCCATATCTATCCCCCTCATGAGGAAAAGGAAATGACAAAGATCTTCCTGAAAACATTAAGCTCGTTTTATTATGACCGGATGGTCGCCAGTGCACCTAGTGACTTCACTGAAATGGTGAACATGAGGGTACGCCTTGAGGAAGCAATCTGATAAGGACGATTGGTCAAAGATGCAAAGCCATCTAGCAGTACTAAAAGATATAGTGCTTTCCAAAAGAAGAAGGAGCAAGATATCAGTAATATCTCTTTGGGAAATCGAACGTGAAGGTATCAACTGGTAGCATAAGTAACTCCCGCTATCAACCCAGCGCCAACTCCGACGCATCAACCTCAAGTTGCTCAGAGCCAACCAAATCAACAACAGTATCAGTAAAGGTAGCAACAGCCTCTTCAGCAGGCTCACCCACAGTACAATAACAACAATCATACTGCACGATCATCAGGGTTCGACCCTATACCAATGTTATATACAAAATTATTTCCACTTCTGCTGGCCAAGGGGCACGCTCAGACCAGGACTCCTCTTACAGTACTAGAAAATCCACCTTTTTGGTTCAAAGTAGATCAAACTTGCCCTTACAATCAAGGAGGATCAGGACATAACATTGAGAATTGCCTCAGCTTCAAATCTGATGTACAAAAGCTCGTCAGAAATGGGGTTTTATCTTTAAAAGATACTTATCCGAATGTTCAGACAAACCCATTTCTGCAACATGAAAAGACTGCAGTGAACTTAATAGAAGGAGAACCCGGCATCAGTTATCAAATTCACGATCTACGCCTACTGGGAACAAAACTGGTGAAAATACATTGCAGACAGAGCGGGTACGACTATGTGCCATCTCATAACTATCATCAGTGTGATTTTTGTTCCAAGAACAATCAAGGATATGCCATAGTATAAGTAGCTCTTCAAGAGCAAATGTATCTGGGCTGGATTCAGGATCACAGGATTCGTGAAGTAAACATGGCCCATGCACATCCAAACATTGTTCAAGACCATGACATCCGTGCAATGAACGTCAATCTAGTGGCAATGCATTCAAGACAAAGTCAGTATTACAATCTGCCGCAGCACGATTATAGCGCTTACCTGATTTTCTCAAAAGACAATCAGGGATGCTCTTTTGTACAATAGGTCATCCAACGTCAAATGGATCTTGGATGGATCCTAGGCTACCATGAAAGGAATTATCATCAGGTTAACATGGTTCAAATCTTTGACATCCGCTTAATGAATACCAGTCTAGTAGAGTTGCATGCCAAACAGGTCAGACTCGGTTTCCTATCCCTGCATGATTATCAAGACTGCAAAGAATGCTCCGAAAACGACCAAGGTTGTGCACTTGTACAAAGAACTCTTCAATATCTGTTGGACCACTGGTGGCTTCCAATCTACCAGGATGAAGACACGTAACAAGTTAGTATAACTAATGGAAATCCTGATAGACACCAAATTTGTGATATCCACTTAATAGAAACAGATCTGGTAAGGATGCACTGCATACAAAGTGGGTATGGTAAGGTACCACCTCATAATTATGAACGCTGTGGAATCTATTCAAAAAAAAACCAAGGATGCTACCTAGTACGAGCGGCTCTCCAGCATCAGTTAGACCGAAAAGAAACTCAACCACGCTTGAATTCTGAATCAATCAACATGGTACAAGGTTGCCTCCCTGTTCGAAACAAGGACCAAGGACTACTAGACAAAAACATTGTCATAGTCTCCAATAAAAGAGAACCTGTCAATCATGGAATTACCAAGGATGTTTGCACCATAATTCCTCTGCTCAATGAGTCAAAAATCCCTCTTGACAGTAGAAAAATTCCCAACCTAGACCCGATTGAGGTTGCTTACAATGGTCAAAAGGCCTAAAAAGCCCCTGTGGTCATCTACCTGCCAGCTCCGATACCATACAAGTCAGAAAAGGCTATTCCATATAAGTACAGTGCGACTACCATAGAGGATGGAAAAGAAATTCCACTGCCATCCATTGTGAACATCGCTGACATCAGTCGGGTTACCCTGAGGGGTCGAGTCTTCAACAGAGGAGTTGGAGAACCTGCAAAAGAAAAGGAACCTCAAGTCGAAGTTCCTAACCTACAAATTGGTCAATCCATCAACACGGAACCTGTAAAGAACAACGATGAAATGCTAAAGCTTATTCAGAAAAGCGAGTATAACACTATGGATAAATTGTTGCAAACTCCGTCTCGGATCTCTGTGTTATCTCTCCTGCTTAGTTTAGAAGCTTACAGAGAAGCTCTGCAGAAGGTTCTAGAACAAGCCTTTGTAGAGCAAGATGTGACAGTAGGTCAGTTTGATAGCATTATCTCCAACACCACTTCCTGCAGCAATTTGGGTTTCAGTGATGAAGAACTTCCAGGGGAAGGAAAGAACCATAATATGGCACTGAATATCACAGTCAACTGCCAGGACGATGCTTTAGCCAGTGTACTAGTAGATACAGGTTCTGTGAGAACAAGATTTGGTTCTGAATTAATACCTATAAGTTTTGATGATATCAAACAAGTATGTTTGTATGAACAATTTTGTGAGTATAATGTTTGTTACTTTTAAGAATCTAATTTACAGGTTTTGCTTCTGTTAAATGGCATGGATATGTTGTTAAAAGAGAATATTATGTCTATGCGCTACACTTGATCTGCTAACTGCTTCAGGAGAATCTGAAGATTGCAAGACTCTGATATAATATGTAAAGAGAACAAGTTCTGAAGATCTGAAGATCTGAAGACAGAGGTTCTGATGAATGAAGTTCAGATGCTGAAAGACTTACGCTCTCTAGATAAAAGGTTCTGAAGACCCAATATAGTCTCTACTCATGTTTCAACTAAATACCATCAAAAGCCTCTGAAGATATGAAGACAACGTTCTAAGCGAACATGGTTCTAAAGATCTAGTGCTGAAGACTCCAAAGGTGCAGTTCTGAGGACTCCAAGACTTGAAGATCTTAAGAACCAAGTTATGTTTTCCCTTCTTACTCATGCTCGCAGAAGCCTCTGAAGTTAAGAAGATTAGAAGATTAAGCAACAAAGTACAACTGTACAACATTACAAACAAAGATATCTTGGAAACAGTGCAAATAATACTAATGAAGATATCTTGACAAGACAGGACACAAAAGTATTGTCTGTCCCCACGTCGCTATCGAGTCGCCATCAGTCTAAATAGCTATGATTACTTTTCAACGGTCATATTTTACACATCTATATAAAGACATGAAGACTTGAAGAAAGATACAGCACAACACGAAAGCTCACTGCAAACTACTCTCTTACTAATATCTTTCTTAAAGTCATTTAGATCTAAACTTGTTTACATTTCAGCTTGTATAAGAAGCACTATTCTGTAAACGATACTCATTCAAACTTAGGTTTGTATTCCTTAAGAAAGACCTGTAAGGCTGGATTTCTTGAGAAGTCTAGAACTTGAGAGTTTTAGAGGTTGTTGTTAGTCACCAGTAGTTTGGCTTGTGCATTGTATTAATCTGATTGATTAGTGGATTAAGACCTCGATTGAGAGAGGCAAAATCACCTTGGCGGGTGGACTAGATTAACTTGAGGAATTCTCAAGTGAACTAGTATAAACATACTGTGTTATCTCTTTCTAGCTTCATTAAGATTATTACTCATAAGTTAGAGAGTTGTTAAAAAGGGATTAGTATAAAGAAACAATTTTATTTTGAAGAAAAAAACAATTCAAACTCCCCCTTTCTTGTGTTTTTCACACCTTCAATTGGCATCAGAGCTCCGGATCTGAGGTGATAAAAAGGTTGAATTTTTATCAAGCACTTAACAGTGCTCGGTACCGATCCAAATGTGAAAAACAATGGTTGCACCTGAACCAAATGTTACTGCTAATGAAAGAGATTCTTATAGTGCAAAACCTCTTATCTTTGATGGGGGAAAATTTAACTATTGGAAAGATAGAATTAAAAGTTACTTTCTTGGTTTTGACTTAGATCTATGGGATCTGGTAGTTGATGGCTACAGTTACCCTATAGATTCTGAAGGCAAAAGGATTATCAGAAGTGCATTAACAGATGCTCAAAAGAAGATTTACAAGAATCATCACAGAGCAAGAACGATTCTGTTAAATGCAATTTCATATACAGAATATGAAAAGATCACAAACAAAGAAACTGCAAAGTCTATTTTTGACTCTCTCCGAATGACTCATGAAGGCAACACTCAAGTCGAAGAGACAAAGGCTCTTGCACTAATCCAGAAATATGAAGTCTTCAGAATGGAAGACGATGAATCTGTGGAAACTATGTTTTCAAGATTCCAGATGCTTGTTGCAGGACTCAGAGTTATGGACAAAGGTTATTCTACTGCTGATCATGTCAAGAAGATTATCAGAAGTCTGCCTGTCAAATGGAGACCAATGGTAACAGCCTTGAAACTAGCAAAGGATTTGAACAACATAAGTCTTGAGGAACTAATTAGTTCTTTAAGGAGTCATGAAATAGAACTTCAAGAAGATGAACCTCAGAAGAAAGGTAAATCTATTGCTCTAAATGCTAAGTCTGAAAAGAAAAAGGCTTATCAAGCAGAGGAAGAATCGGAAGAATCTGAAGAAGATTCAGAAGAAGATGAACTATCTCTCATATCAGAGAAGATAAGCTAACTGTGGAAATACAGAAAGAATAAGTTCAGAGGACCAAGAAGAAGATCTGAGTCTATACATGGTCAAAAGAAAGCTTATGGAAGAGAAGTTACATGTTTTGAATGCAAGGAGCCTGGACATATTAAGAATGATTGTCCAAAGTTCAAGAAAGATGGAAAACCTAGAAAAGCTAAAAAGGGTCTTATAGCAACTTGGGATGATTCAGAGTCAGAAGAAGATTCTGACGGAGAACATACCAATGTGCCATTCATGGCTAAGACCAGCACAAACGAAGTTCTATCAGAAGAAGAACTATCAAACTCTGATGACGACAGAGAGGTACTTTCTTCCTTATCTCGTTCTGAACTTGAAATAGGAATATCTGAACTTATGGAAAGGTGTCAACTTCTTCTAAGAAAACACAAAACTCTGAAAAAGACTTTTATGGTTCCTTCTGAGGACCTTACTAAGAGCAAGCAAACTATTTATGAATTAAATGAAAAATTATTCTTCTTAGAAAAATCAAATGTTGTTTTAAAAAGTAAAGTATCTAAGTTAGAAGAAGAGATCACACCTGACATAACTGTCACTAATGAAGTGGTCAGATATGATAGAGCTTTTCAGCACTTCCTTGCTAAAAGCATATATAGAAGTAAAATGGCTTCAATGATCTATGGAGTTAGCAGAAATAGAAGTAGAGGTATGGGATATTCAGGACCATCACAACCATATGATGAAACCAAGAATATCAAGCTAATACCTCTGTCTAAACATTTTGTGCGTGCTGACACTAAACTGAAATGTCTAGAACCAGAAGGTTCTAAGTCTGTTATATCACAAACACAGACACGGAAGAAAACTTCCAAACTCAAATATTATGCACAAATACCACACTATTATCTTGCTGTACAAAAATCCAAAGGTGTCAGAACCTCTAGAAAGACTAATGTGAAAGGACCCACAAAATGGGTACCTAAGAATAAGATAATTTATGTTGCAGATATCCTTAATGGCGCCACTGAAACACCAGTCATGGTACCTGGACAGTGAATGCTCGCGACACATGACGAGAGAAAGGCATATGTTCAAGATTTGAAACTTAAGCCTGGAGACGTCGTCGGTTTCGGAGGAAACCGGAAGGGAAGAATCATTGGCTCCGGAACTGTTGGTAATGGTAAACTTCCTTCTATAAATAATGTTCTTTTAGTTGAAGGTCTAATGCATAATCTGTTGTCAATTAGCCAACTTAGTGATAATGGTTATGACGTTATTTTCAATCAAACGTCTTGTAAGGTTGTTAGTCAGAAGGATGGATTTGTTGTTCAATGGTAAGAGGAAGAACAAGACTTACAAAATTAAATTATCAGATTTAAAACATCAAAATGTAAAGTGTCTTCTGTCTGTCAATGAAGAACAATGGGTCTGGAACAGACGTCTGGGTCATGTTAGCTTGAGAAGAATCTCTCAGCTGAACAAGCTAGGACTTGTCAAAGGTTTGCCAAATCTGAAGTACTCTTTAGATGCTCTTTGTGAAGCATGTCAGAAAGGCAACTTTTCAAAAACTTCTTTTAAAGCAAAGAATATTGTTTCTACCTCTAGACCATTGAAACTTCTTCACATTGATCTATTTGGACCAGTGAAAACTGCTTCTATCAATGGTAAGAAATATGGACTAGTCATCGTTGATGATTACAGTCGTTGGACATAGGTAAAATTCTTAAGACACAAGGATGAGTCACATTCTGTGTTTGCTTCCTTCTGCACCCAAGTGCAAAACGAAAAGAATTGTAAAATCGTCAAGGTCAGAAGTGATCATGGTGGAGAATTTGAAAACAAAGATTTTGAAAAACTTTTTAATTCGCATGGGATATCTGATGATTTTTCTTGTCCTAGAACTCCATAACAAAATGGAGTTGTAGAAAGAAAGAACAAGACTTTACAAGAAATGGCTCGCACCATGATCCAAGAAACTGGCATGGCTAAGCACTTTTGGGCAGAGGCAGTTAACACAGCATGTTATATTCAAAATAGAATCTCCATAAGACCTATTTTGAGTAAAACTCCCTATGAATTGTGGAAGAATAAAATTCCCAACATTTCTTATTTTCATCCTTTTGGATGTACTTGTTTTATGTTAAACACCAAAGAGAATCTTGGCAAGTTTGATCCCAAAGCACAAAAGTGTCTATTGTTAGGATACTCTGAACACTCAAGAGGCTACAGAGTTTATAACACAGAATCACGGATTGTGGAAGAATCAATTCATGTCAAATTCGATGATAAACTTGACCCTGAAAAGTCAAAGCTAGTTGAAAAGTTTGCAGATTTGGAAATCAGCTTTTCAAAACCTAAAGAAAATGCAGAAGAAGTTAAAGCTCCAGAAGTTCCTACTTTCGATATCATTGATGTATCGTCTGATACTCCACAACAAAAGAATAGGAGAATCTCAACTTCACACCCTGAAGAACTAATTATGGGTAGCAAGGACGCTCCCATCAGAACCAGATCAGCTTTCAAACCTTCTGAAGAAACGCTTCTGGGATTGGTGTCGTTAATTGAGCCAACGACAGTTGATGAAGCTCTTATGGACAAGGACTAGGTTCTGGCAATGGAAGAAGAACTTAACTAGTTTTCAAAGAACGATGTATGGGATCTTGTTCCAAAACCTAAAGATGTCCATGTAATTGGGACTAAATGAGTATTCAAAAACAAACTCAATGAAAAGGGAGAAGTTGTCAGAAACAAGGCATGACTTGTTGCACAAGGTTACAGTCAACAAGAAGGGATAGATTACAATGAAACCTTTGCTACAGTCGCCAGACTAGAAGCCATGCGCTTGTTCATTTCCTTTTCAGTAAATTATAACATCGTCTTATATCAAATGGATGTTAAAAGTGCATTTTTGAATGGTTATATATCAGAAAAAGTTTATGTCAAACAACCTCCTAGATTTGAAAACTCATAAAAGTTAGATTTTGTTTTTAAACTCAAAAAATCTCTCTATGGTCTAAAGCAAGCTCCCAGAGCTTGGTACGACAGATTGAGCAATTTTCTTTTAGAAAATAACTTCACCAGAGGAAAAGTTGACACCACTCTTTTCTGTAAATCGTACAAAAATGATATTCTTATAGTTCAAATTTACGTTGATGGTATTATTTTTAGTTCTGCTAATCTCTCTCTATGCGAGGAGTTTTCAAAATTAATGCAAGCAGAGTTCGAAATGAGCCTGATGGGTGAGTTGAAGTTCTTCCTGGGAATTCAAATTGATCAGAAACCAGAGGTTACTTACATTCATCAAAGTAAGTACACTAAAGAACTTCTAAAGAAATTCAACATGATTGATTGTAAAATAGAAAATACTCCAATGCATCCAACATGCATCATGGAAAAATAAGAAGTAAGTGGTAAAGTTTGTCAGAAGATGTATCGTGGTATGATAGGCTCTCTTCTATATTTAACTGCTTCTAGACCTGATATTTTATTCAGCGTCCATCTGTGTGCTAGATTTAAATCATATCCTAGAGAATCTCATTTAACTCCTGTTAAAAGAATTCTAAGGTATCTGAAAGGAACTACTAACCTTGGCTTGATGTATGAGAAAGCATCAGAGTACACTCTATCTGGTTACTGTGATGCAGACTATGCTGGAGACATATTGGAAAGAAAAAGCACATCTGGAAACTGTCAGTTTCTAGGGAAAAATATGATCTCATGGTCAATTAAGAGACAATCAACAATTGCTCTCTCAACAGCAGAAGCAGAATACATATCTGCTTCCTTATGCAGTACGCAGATGTTGTGGATGAAGAATCAGCTAGAAGACTATCAGATACACGAGATTAACATTCCTATCTTCTGTGATAATACTGCTGCTATCTGTTTAAGTAAGAACCCTATTTTACATTCTAGGGCTAAACACATAGAAATAAAACATCATTTTATCAAAGACTGTGTTCATAAGGGAATTTTGTGCTTAAAATTTATTGATACAGACCATCAATGGGCTGATATTTTTACAAAACCCTTAGCTGAAGATAGATTTCAAATTATCTTGAAGCATCTGAAAATGGATTATTGTCCAGAATAAGAGTGCGTCACAATCAGATGTGTTTAGTCAGAGTAAGTATCTGTTTAAATCTCAGCCATCAGAAGCTACTTTGGTTAGAAGTGTCTCTGATCTGATGAAAACTTTTGGGTTGTCCAGGTTCTGAAAACATTAAAATGTGTCACTTAATTAGAAAATGATCAATACGTGTAATTTCGATTATACCAAACTCATTACATCTACTTATTGTACACACTGAACAATAATTTTCTTGGAATTGACTTAAATCATAATTACATTCATTCATTAATCCCCAGTATTGTGTTTAACTTTTCATTTTCAAAAACATTTTAAATACCCATTCACACTGCCTCATTTCCACCTCCACAACGTTAGAAACCCTAAAACCCTAAATCTCTTTTCTCTCTCTCTCTCTCTCTCTCTCTCTCTCTCTCTCTCTCTCTCTCTCTCTCTCTCTCTCAAACACTCATTCACCATATTCATCTTCATGAATCTCAACCATCATCATGATGAACAACATTCAACAAGAAACCGTTCGCTTCGCGAAACAAATGGAAGCGTCACTGAATCCCTCCAAAGAGTTACCATCTTCATCCGTTGCACCTTCTACAACTTCTGCAACCACCATAACTATCGCTTCAAGTTCTTCGTCACCTCCTAAGATCGATGAAAACCATGTAACTCAAATAGATGTCGCAGTTACTTGTGTTCTTCATGTAGACGATCTAACTGTTCTCAAAGAACTAGATGTCGATTTTAACAATCTTTGTGATAATGGGTTTAATCTTCATGATCAACTAAACACTCAAGGTTGGAAAAGTTATTTTGATATATTTAGAGGTCCTACCTATGAAGCACTGGTAAAAGACTTCCGGAGGATGGCTAACACTGACGATCTTCATGTTGTCTCTTTTGTTATGGAAAAGAGGATTGTTATCACCGAGAGGTCAATCTCGGATCTGCTAGGAATGAAGTTCTTGGAAGGCAAACGAGTGTATGGGAAGATCGAAAAATCTGACTTTATCATCAACAAAGCAATTTTTACAAACTATCAATCTAGGAAAACAGAATATAAAAGCAAGGACTTGCGTGATAATCTGAGAATCTGGCACAAGATTATTCTTGGTTGTATCAATCCAAGATCGTCAAAGAATTATGCGGACTACTTCAATGCAAATCAAAAGTACATGTTGTACTATTTGCACAAAAATGAAAAGAAGATTCCAACTTATATTCCCTTCAGAAGATTTCTCTCTGATATCTTTGTTAAAAGTGGCTTAGTGGATTATCTAGTTAAAGAAGCCAGATATACAGAATACTTGACTCCAAGCATAGGAGAACCCTTCAATGCTATGAATCTCAAGCATATGAAAATGATCAAGAATGTTGAAGTGAAACCTTTGTCTATCTCTCATGACACTGTGATTAAAAACCAAATTCCAGTGGAGAATTATCCTATCTATCACAAAGGCGATCATATACAAATAATTGCTTCATTTGTTGCTATGATGAGAGAAGAAGGACATGACATGTCCAACTTCAGGATTGAAGATGTTGCTCCTAAACCTCCATATGTTACCAGAAGCAAGAGGAAGCAAACTGAAGAGGATTCTGACCTTAGGAAAAAGAAGAAGGATGACAAGTCTGCATCTTCCAAGAGTTTCACTCTGCACTCTCTTCTTCTTGAAGAATCTAGTAAGTCTGCTACCAATCCCTCTATTTCAATGAATGTTACTAAAACTGTTACTGTATCATCATCATCTACTTTCATTCCTACCTCCAAGCTACAAATAAAGTTTAAATCACCATCTTTTTCGATTCCTCCTCGAACTACCACTATTCAACCACCTCCCATTCCATCAATCAGTACACCTATTTCATCTGAAGCCATTCCTACCTGCACCTCGACAATAACCTCTTCACTCATTCAACCCATTGAACCAGGATCTGAGGAAACCATCTATAATCCTCTAGAAACTGTCACATCTGATCAACCAACGTCTGAACCTATTCATACTGAAATTGTTTCATCTCAACCAGCACCGTCTGAAACTAACTCTGCTGAGCCTGACCTTGCCTTGATCATCTATGACATACCCCTTCCAACAACCCTTGAAGAATGCATTGGTCAGTTTTGTAACAAGCCATTAAAGAAGGTTGCAAAATTAAGAGCAGAAGTAAGCACAAGTGTCAAGCCTCTGGAGCTCGAGAATTCTTGGAAGATCTTTCAGAAATGGTTAGATTCTGAATTTGCAAGAATTATAAGCTTCTCAGACGCCACTAAAACTGCTGGAGTTCAGTTGGCAAAGGAAAGAGCAGAAGCTGAAGAGCGGATAAGGGAATTCAAGCTTTTGGCTGTAAAGCAGAAAGAAGCTGAAGAAAAAGCTGCTGAAGAAGCGAGACTTCTTGCAGAAGAGGAAGCCAAACTGGCAAAAGAAGCTGAAGCTATAGAAAAAGCTAAGCAAGGCGCCTTAGTTTGTTTCGTTTGGCTCTATGATTTTAGGATTTAGGACTTAGTTTTTCACCCTTTGATTACCAAACTATTTGATAATGACAAAAAGGGGGAGAAGTATTGAATGTGACATTTTGGTTCTTATAGTCAATCTCTAAAAAACAAGTTGTTTACAGTCTAACCAGTAAATTGTTATTTCTGTTAGATGTTTTTCTTTGCCCTTCTTTTTAGGAGTTCTAGTCTGATTAAACATCATAAAGTTGATAAAGAAATCAAAAATCAGTAAATCAGAACTTTGATGGCTCTGATAGTTCAAGTCCTTTAGTTTTGACAGAAACAAGGTTCTGAGATGACGACCTAAGTTCGTGTCAAACTCTGAAGGATCAAGTTTATAATTGAATCAAGACAATGAAGATTTCAGTATCTAGCCTTTTGGAATCAGGAGGAGTCCATCCCGAAAAATTCACAAGTCAGATATTTAATCTTCACCCCGTCTAAGATTCAGGGGGAGTATCTCATGTGAAGGATAAGTATTTCTTAACCTTCTTATTTCGATTACCCTTGTGATGTGTATAAAATTGTGTCATCAAAATACATAGTTTTGTCATCATCAAAAAGGGGGAGATTGTGAGAACAAGATTTGGTTCTGAATTAATACCTCTGAGTTTTGATGATATCAAACAAGTATGTTTGTATGAACAATTTTATAAGTCTAATGTTTGTTACTTTTAAGAATCTAACAAACAGGTTCTGCTTCCGTTAAATGGCATGGATATGTTGTTAAAAGAGAATATTATGTTTATGCGCTACACTTAATCTGCTAACTGCTTCAGGAGAATCTGAAGATTGCAAGACTCTGATATAATATGTAAAGAGAACAAGTTCTGAAGATCTGAAGACAGAGGTTCTGATGAACAAAGTTCAGATGCTGAAAGACTTACGCTCCTAGATAAAAGGTTCTGAAGACCCAATAGTCTCTACTAATGCTTCAACTAAATACCATCAGAAGCCTCTAAAGATATGAAGACAACGTTCTAAGCAAACATGGTTCTGAAGATCAAGTGCTGAAGACTCCAAAGGCGCAGTTTTGAGGACTCCAAGACTTGAAGATCTTAAGAACCAAGCTACGTTTTCCCTTCTTACTCATGCTCGCAGAAGCCTCTGAAGTTAAGAAGATTAGAAGACTAAGCAACAAAGTACACTTGTACAACAGTAAAAACAAAGATATCTTGGAAACAGTGCAAATAATACTAATGAAGATATCTTGACAAGACAGGACACAAAAGTATTATCTGTCCCCACGTTGCTATCGAGCCGCCATCAGTCTAAATAGCTATGATTACTTTTCAACGATCATATTTTACACAGCTATATAAAGACATGAAGACTTGAAGAAAGATACAACACAACACGAAAGCTCACTGCAAGCTACTCTCTTACTAATATCTTTCTTAAAGTCATTTAGATCTAAACTTGTTTACATTTCAGCTTGTATAAGAAGCATTATTCTGTAAACGATACTCATTCAAACTTAGGTTTGTATTCCTTAAGAAAGACCTGTAAGGTTGGATTTCTTGAGAAGTCTAAGACGTGTTGTCTTAGAGGATTGTTCCTTGAGAAAGATCGGTAAGGTTGGATTTCTTGAGAACTCTGGAACTTGAGAGTTTTAGAGGTTGTTGTTAGTCACCAGCAGTTTGGCTTGTGCATTGTATTAATCTGATTGATTAGTGGATTAAGACCTCGATTGAGAGAGGTAAAATCACCTTGGTAGGTGGACTAGATTAACTTGAGGAATTCGCAAGTGAACTAGTATAATCATACTGCGTTATCTCTTTCTAGCTTCATTAAGATTATTACTCATAAGTTAGAGAGTTGTTAAAAAGGGATTAGTATAAATAAACGATTTTATTTTGAAAAAAAACAATTCAAACCCCCCATTTCTTGTGTTTTTCACACCTTCAGGTTCATCCTTGAACGTCATGCCAAGGTCAACTTTGGTACGACTTTCTTTTCAAGGTCCTCCCATGAGAGGCAGTGAGATCATCGTTAAAGCCTTTGACGGATCCAGGAAAACAGTTATCGGTGAAGTCGATCTTCCCATAAACATTGGTCCTCACACTTTCCAAGTCACTTTCCAGGTCATGAACATCCGAGCAGCATACATCTGTTTATTAGGAAGACCTTGGATACACGAAGTCGGGGCAGTCACTTCGACACTTCACCAGAAGCTGAAGTTTGTCAAGAATGACAAATTAGTCACGGTATGCAGAGAGCAAACTTTAATCGTGAGCAACTTATCATCATTCTCCTATTTAGAACTAGAGGAGGTCGTTGGAACTCAATTTCAAGCACTCTCAATTAGCAATGAGAATCACCAAGAAAAAGGAACGTCGATTTCCTCGTACAAAGACGCTCTTAAAGTAATGGGGAGCGGTAGCATAAAGGATGGGGACAGATTGTAATTCCTACTGATAACAAGACAAGAAAAGGTCTTGGTTTCTTTCCGACATGTACCCAGACCACAAAAAAGGATGAAAGTTTTCGTCCCATTTAGGACTTCTTCCACAGTGGAGGCTTCCTCCACCCAGTATCTCAAGAGATCCACACCATCGAGGAGAACAACTCTTCTGATACAGATGAAGAGTGGAAATCTTATCTCAGCGATGAAGGTTATATATCTCAGGGAGAAACATACATGCCATTCTGTTCTCCAAAGCAAAGTCCCAGATATATACCGAGATCAGATGTCAGAATGATCTACGGAGATTGTGATCCCGAAGGATGTCGTGCTTCACCCAACTTGTAACACCCCACTTTCCCATTTTTGAAAATAAACAAAATATAAACAATTACTCAGAGTTTTCACCACAAAGTGGAATGCCACATTAATCAATCAACTCTAAAACTCCTTTTTATTAATCAAAATAAAACAGCGGAAAATTATTTAATCATTCGATTTACGGCCATCTGCCAATAACACCAACAACTCCACATAATTCGTGGTCCACCACAGTATTCATCAAAACAAAAGATACGTAACAAAACAAACAATGTAAAACCAATAGTAAAACTCCCAAATCCCGTGTTACGTATCAGAGCGACTCCCTAAACTCGAACAAGCTACACAAGCTCCAAGCACTAACCTGGTACCTGAATATCTGTACTTCCGAAGAAGCACAGACACAATAATAACAGAGGGGTCAGAACTCTATTCAATATAAAAAGGTGAATAATACATATAAGAAGGTAGTATCTCACACCAACGACGACCACATATAATCACGACCTACTGTCATATTCAATCACCAATAATCAACATATGATAATGTAATGCAACACGACACCATGCATGCGGTACCGACTCATTGGTTCATTCAATCGAACCCCGAATAGATCACATACACCTCTACTTGGCAATTATCTACCCCTCACCATTCTCGATATAGGAGTACGGATGAATCACATACACTCCTCCTGAGCAATGACTCATCCCACCAATCACCATGAATATGCAAGACTCAACTGTGCACAACAAAACATGTATACAAGCGTAAATACATGCACACGATCCTCCTGATCACATCATACATATAACACACATGTATATCAAATGATAAACAATTCACGATCCTCCTGATCACAACAAACGTACACATAACACACATATATAACTAATGATAAACAAATTCACGATCCTCCTGATCACAACAAACATACATATAACACACATGTATAATAATAGACATACATAGTTAAGATCCTCCTGATCACACATGAGACACCTAATCGTTCCCACTTGCACCATAATCATTGAACCCTCACAAGTCACCATAATTCACCAAACACTAATTAATTCCTAAAAATTATAAAATTAATTAGTTTCATCACCAACTGTGTATTACTCTGCATCTGACTCCCAATCCTAACCTCTCAAACCAAGAGAAACCGAATCCGACGCGAAAGCGGGAAAGAAATCGCAGAACGGTGAAATTCTGCACACTCGCTGGCCATACGCGTATTGCCCCGTGCCATACGCGTATTGCCAGCTCGCTCGCCCAACTCATACGTGTAATACCCCTCTTCATACGCGTATTGTCTCACAATGCCCAAATCCTTACGCGTATGCCTTGTGTCGTACGCGTACAGACAGAGACGTTTTTCTACTGAATTTCTCAAATTCCAATCCATTACGCGTACGACCCTCCTATTATGCATAATGCCTAGCCCGTCATATGCGTATTGCTGCGTATTAGCCCTCCCATACGCGTATCACCTTACCTGGTACGCGTATGGCCAGATTTATTACGAAAAATCCAATTCTCCACACCAGACTATGTTCTACTACGAATTTCACTAGTTTTCACTCCAAACCAGTTCTAAAATTCATGCTACATTGATTTTAGGTCCTATTGTTCATCTTATCTCTTATACTTATTATTACTAATCAAGAATTACAGGTCTTGGAGTTAATTTCCTCTCCCTAAACTGTACTAAAATTAAGATCTACAACAATCATGTTCAAACAACAGCAACAACATCCATATAACATCGATTTAGCAATTCAACTACACGAATTTCATCATGGATTCACATATAGACACCAAAATCATACAACAACACAAAATCAGACAAAATCCTAAGGGGTTAAGGACTCCCCACTACCCTTATACGATTTAATCACCAAATATGAACCCGTTCTCCCCCCTTACCTCGAATTTGTTCAGAAATTCCTGTGGAAGATGATGGAGATCCTAGCCCTAGCACCCTTGTTCTTCTTTCTCTAAAATTCTTGTTTTACGTGAAAACCACCTTAGTCTACTAAAACTCCCCTTAATTCTCTTTAATCAGGTTTTATTTATTTAATTAATAATAAAATAATATTGATAATAATAATCCCAATAATAATAATGATAATAACAAGAATAATAATAATAACACTAATATTAACCATATTAATATTATTATTTTCACCTCACTATCCTTATTATTAACTAAAGTCTTAATTCTCTTTAATTCACTAAGGCACTACCCTTCATTCACCCTTAACAAGGCCCAACAAACAGAAGTAATGACACGACGATTAATAATTTAAATTGGGGTGTTACAACTCTCCCCCACTTAAATTATTTTCGTCCTCGAAAATATAACGGAAATGAATCACTCCGAGTACAACTCTCACAATCGACAACCAACAATCATACCAACAAAAGGTACACCATGGATAACACAAACTAACAGACGACCTTGCTAACAGCAACTATAACAACGACAAGATGTAATGCCCATACAATGCCCTTGACGACTAATTCACGACCCAAAGAATACTCAAGTTACGAACACACAAAGATCGTTACCTCACCATAGGTAACCCTCTCCTAATTCCCCACCATTGGAATTAGCCACTCGCACTCGAACCATTAACGAGGCAACAACAAAATAAGAACATAAAGCTCCACGACACAACATCGTTTCAATAACCTCTACATAACCATGATATCAACATCCTTGTCACACGATATTATTACAACAATGCTACGATTCACCAATCAACATAAGACTAAAACATCTATCTACTTAATAGTCCAAGAATAATATTTAACCTTTTCTACTTCCATTCTGAAACGTCCAATGGTCTCATCGCCCTTACATATTTCCACTGTTCAACCTATGAACTCGTAACAGTTACGCACATACATACGAAAGGTACCATATCACGCTTTCGATGCGCACTCTGATTACTCGCAACAATCAATTTCACCAAAGTCATATCCAACTTTTGACTCTCTCTAGTCTTCACCAGAAAAATCATAGTTCATTACTAATATACCCAACCTCACACTCTGCTATGTTATCTCACACACCAGACGCAAGCCTCTGAACTGCTCAAATAGTTCTAATCCATCTGGTCATCAAAACAGACATGTATAAAACTTCTGACTTAACTCATCTGGCACGACATTAACTTCTCCAATAGGATGATTCCAGCTAAGGTCATAACTCATCGGAATCTCAACCTTCCTCGTTGTCTCATACTCTATTATTTCTGACCAAACAGGCACTCAATATTCTTGTGATTACTAAACAATTTGAATTCAAAACCATAAAAATAATATTGCTAGATCCTCAACACAAAAATAACCGCAGCCATCTTGAAATCATGAATTCTCAATTGTCGTAAAGCATAAGCAACGACTTTTCCATCCTGCATCCACACACCGACTAAATTCATCATGGACACATCCCAATACCTCACAATGGTTTATTAGGATCACGAAGAAGCAAAACTGGGGCCGCAAACAAATTCTATTTTAGCCCCCTCAAACTCCTTCACAATGAACATCCAAAGCAACCGACCTACCCTTTGCAAGTCAACTGAAGTAACAAAATTCTAACTTGGAAGAGCCTTCCATAACCTCCGGCAATGACCAACTAAAGTCCAAAAGTTTCTAATCACCTTAACCGACTTCGGAGCCTCTCATTGTAGAACTGCATCTACTTCTGATGGATCCATAACAATACCATCATCAGAGTTAACATATCCAAGAAACTAATCTCTTTTCAACCAAAATTCTCACTTGACTAATTTAGCATAAAAATTCCTTTCTTTTCAACACTTGCAACTCAATTCTCAAACACCCTACATAGTCTCCTTCTGACTGTATATTAGATCCGAACATCCCCAATGAACACCACTCCGAACTCATTCCATCTTGTCCAGACTCATATACAAGCTTAACCAAGTAAATAACAACCCATTCTGATGATAACAAACATAATCGGTCACATGACATCGATCAAAGCCTCAACTCACACAAATTCACCACTCGTATCAAACTTTCCAAACAATTATAATTCCAATCAAACTCAACCAAACTATTCCAATCATCTATTCTTGAAAAGGGACACTCATTCTCAATCGTTACCTTATTCAATTGTCAGTAATCCATATGCAATTTCATTCTCTGGATAATTCAAATTCCACAAATTCCAACATATATCAACAACCAACCAAAAAGAACTCTCAATCTCCATATTACATCCACCCCCAAGGGTTTTCTCAAAATTTCCATTAATGCCCTAAAACTCTAAGAACTCCAAAACTCATCCAAACTCTAAGTTTTGCTTCCCATAGCCTCAATACCCTTATACATCTCATGCTTGTCATTCCATCTGGACACATCTGGGAATCATGCACAACTGGCAGTCCTTCACTGTGGCTTTTCTGTCAATTCCAGTACACTATTAACGCAGACATAACAAACATCTTAGTTTCATCGCCTAGGAGTTTTTTCCCTCAGAGACATCCTGACCTGACCAACATACCAAAACCTCTAATCCGCCTCATTTTCCGATATAAGAATCTTCAATAATAATCCACTAAGTCCAAGACACTCTTAATCTCCGTCACTGTCTTCAAAGGTTTTCCACCAAAGCACTGCGCTAATTTCCCGATGGATCTACCACAGTACCCTCACCAACAATAACTTGTTCCAATAAACTCACAGTTTACAATCAAAACCCCCAATTCGAAACTTGCGAACAATTCATTATCCTTCTGCACCTACAAAATAATTCTCATATGCTCTGCGTGATCTCCCTCCGATTCGGAATACTCAAACATCATCAACAAATCCTGACGGTTTAATTCATATACTCCACAAAGACACCCTGCATCTACTTACCGTACGGAGTCATTGACATCAGATTCGTACCAAGTGTTGGATCAATAATCACCTCTATCTTCTTAACGTGCCTATGATCCACTTATCTCGCCTGAAATGAATTCAAAATTCGTAACCAACAGGTAACTCAACACATGTAACTTCACTACTAACCCTCCACAACGCGAACGTTAATACATCGAGGCTTCGCCCAATAGATATCCACCCATTCGCCCATCACACAACAATAGCAGTTCCCTACAAATAACCGACTCGGATCCACATCTCGGATAGACATCAAAGATCACCCAACACTGCCATATCTCTAGCCATCACCTTGTTCTCCACTCACAGAAACGCAATCGCTAACCATACATGATTATTATTCTTCAGAGACATCCTTCAACTTGACCGACTGACAAGTACCTCTCTTCTACATCCCCTTCATATAATAACAATCTATACCGACTCACACATCATTTCCACATCACATGCTATCTTAACCGTCAAGGTGCATCTATACATTCATCTTGATTTCCGACTACTATTAACAAGAGATGGAGGGTGATCAGTTCCCCAATTTGTTCATAGACAGCCGATTATCTTGATGAAGTATAGACCCTTCCTTACTAACTATGATAGCACTCCCTCACTCACCAATCCATCCTTCCAGAGCGGAAGCCTCCTGGAGAAGCACCAGCTTCTCTCCCACTTATCTCATCCTCAACTCCTGCAAACAGACAGTTAGAAGATAAACCTGTACCGACCATGTTCTACACACGCGTCGTATACCAAGACACAAACCATACTAGACAACCTGGCCGGACGGACCGACCTGCTCTGATGCCAATTGTAACACCCCACTTTCCCATTTTTGAAAATAAACAAAATATAAACAATTACTCAGAGTTTTCACCACAAAGTGGAATGCCACATTAATTAATCAACTTTAAAACTCCTTTTTATTAATCAAAATAAAAGAGCGGAAAATTATTTAATCATTCGATTTACGGCCATCTGCCAATAACACCAACAACTCCACATAATTCGTGGTCCACCATAGTATTCATCAAAACAAAAGATACGTAACAAAACAAACAATGTAAAACCAATAGTAAAACTCCCAAATCCTGTGTTACGTATCAGAGCGACTCCCTAAACTCGAACAAGCTACACAAGCTCCAAGCACTAACCTGGTACCTGAATATCTGTACTTTCGAAGAAGCACAGACACAACAACAACAGAGGGGTGAGAACTCCATTCAATATAAAACGGTGAATAATACATATAAGAAGGTAGTATCTCACACCAACGACAACAATATATAATCACGACCTACTGTCATATTCAATTACCAATAATCAACATATGATAATGTAATGCAACACGACACCATGCATGTGGTACCGACTCATTGGTTCATTCAATCGAACCCCAGATAGATCACATACACCTCTACTTGGCAATGATCTATCCCCCACCATTCTCCATATAGGAGTACGGATGAATCACATACACTCCTCCTGAGCAATGATTCATCCCACCAATCACCATGAATATGCAAGACTCAACTGTGCACAACAAAACATGTATACAAGCGTAAATACATACACACGATTCTCCTGATCACATCATACATATAACACACATGTATATCAAATGATAAACAATTCACGATCCTCCTGATCACAACAAACGTACACATAACACACATATATAACTAATGATAAACAAATTCACGATCCTCCTGATCACAAAAAACATACATATAACACACATGTATAATAATAGACATACATAGTTACGATCCTCCTGATCACACATGAGACACCTAATCGTTCCCACTTGCACCATAATCATTGAACCCTCACAAGTCACCATAATTCACCAAACACTAATTAATTCCTAAAAATTATATAATTAATTAGTTTCATCACCAACTGTGTATTACTCAACATCTGACTCCCAATCCCAACCTCTCAAACCAAGAGAAACCGAATCCGACGCGAAAGCGGGAAAGAAATCGCGGAACGGTGAAATTTTGCACACTCGCTGGCCATACGCGTATTGCCCCGTGCCATACGCGTATTGCCAGCTTGCTCACCCAACTCGTACGCGTAATACCCCTCTTCATACGCGTATTGTCTCACAATGCCCAAATCCTTACGCGTATGCCTTGTGCCATACGCGTACGGATAAAGACGTTTTTCTACTGAATTTCCCAAATTCCAACCCATTACACGTACGACCCTCCTATTACGCGTAATGCCTAGCCCGTCATACGCGTATTGCTGCGTATTAGCCCTCCCATACGCGTATCACCTTACCTGGTACGCATATGGCCAGATCTATAACGAAAAAACTAATTCTCCACACCAGACTATGTTCTGCTACGAATTTCACTAGTTTTCACTCCAAACCAGTCTTAAAATTCATGCTACATTGATTTTAGGTCCTATTGTTCATCTTATCTCTTATTATTACTAACCAAGAATTACAGGTCTTGGAGTTAATTTCCTCTCCCTAAACTGTACCAAAATTAAGATCTACAACAATCATGTTCAAACAACAGCAACAACATCCATATAACATCGATTCAGCAATTCAACTACACGAATTTCATCATGGATTCACATATAGACACCAAAATCATACAACAACACAAAATCAGACAAAATCCTACGGAGTTAAGGACTCCCCACTACCCTTATACGATTTAATCACCAAATATGAACTCGTTCTCCCCCCTTACCTCGAATTTGTTCAAAAATTCCTGTGGAAGATGATGGAGATCCTAGCCCTAGCACCCTTGTTCTTCTTTCTCTAAAATTCTTGTTTTACGTGAAAACCACCTTAGTCTACTAAAACTCCCCTTAATTCTCTTTAATCAGGTTTTATTTATTTAATTAATAATAAAATAATATTGATAATAATAATCCCAATAATAATAATGATAATAACAAGAATAATAATAATAACACTAATATTAACCATATAAATATTATTATTTTCACCTCACTATCCTTATTATTAACTAAAGTCTTAATTCTCATTAATTCACTAAGGCACTACCCTTCATTCACCCTTAACAAGGCCCAACAAACAGAAGTAATGACACGACGATTAATAATTTAAATTGGGGTGTTACACAACTCATTAGAGGAAGACACTCTGATGAAAGACAACTTTGACTACGATTCTTATGATCCTTGGATGATTTACCTATCTGGAAGCCATACATGGAAGACTCAGGGCAAAAAAGTCATCCAGATAATGTGTATCTGCTGAATGATCTTGAGAAGAATATGCCTGTTCTCCCAGAGTCATGGAATCCTTACTTAGAACATTCATAAAATTTCCAACACCATGTTGATGAATTTGCAAAGATTGCAGGACAAGAATTCATTAACTATGCATTTCCTGAGGCCAACGTCATTGAAGAAGATGACTTATCTATTCCCACAGAAACCTGGAATTCCATGGGGCAGCCAAGCGGCAAGTACGACTTTCTAGTTAAATACACTGCTCCCAAAAGCTCTCGCGTCAGATATGAGGACATCCAGCCCACTGGATGGGGAGATCCTCTTGAGAGTGAAAATACTATGAAAGATGCGACAGAAGAGTCCTCTTATGATAACTTTGCATGGGAAGAAGACTCCAATGATCCCACTCTACCAGAAATCAGTGTCATTACTGAAGACAAACCAAGAAGGAAAGTACTGGACTTTGTGATCCACAGAGGAGTTCTTCGCCATTGGGCGGTCGATGTCCCGAATGTCGTTCATAAATCGAAGTAATTACCACATCTTTGTTTTGACCTTTCACCTTGCTCGGGTGAAATGGATGTTTTATAGGTCTCACTTTTCTGTAAATGTCCCTCTTCGCTTCGCCCAAAGTGACAAAGTTTTGTTTTATAGGGTTGTGGTTCAAGAATCGACAAATCATAAATAAATAATGTCATTCTGATTCCTGCATTTATTCCTATTTTCACTTTTCATTTTTTTTCTTCAGAAAATGGTAATCCTAAAAAACAACCTAATATAAAAAACAAGCTTTTTCAAAAAAAAATACACTACACACACTTTTGCATTCTCTCTGCCTTTTCTAAAAAGGAATCATCACGTCGTGCAGATTACTTGTTTTAAACCCCATTGAAACATGTGATCTGACGCCTTCTCCCAACTTTGAATTCCCGGTATTTGAAGCTGAAGAAGAGAATGAAGAAATTCCAGAAGAGATCTACCAACTACTCAGACAAGAGGAAAGGTCCATTGAACCTTACAAAGAGCCGTTTGAAATGGTCAATTTAGGTTCAGATGAAGAAAGGAAAGAAGTTAAGATTGGAGCACTGCTCAGTCTAACTGTCAAAGAAGGCCTGATAAAACTTCTCAAAAAGTTTCCATATGTGTTTGCTTGGTCCTACCAGGACATGTCAGGGTTAGATACCAACATTGTGGAACATCACTTACAACTGAAAACAGAATGTCCTCCGGTAAAACAAAGACTGAGAAGGACTCATCCAAATATGACCATCAAAATTAAGGAGGAAGTGCAGAAACAGATCGACGCAGGTTTCCTTGCCATCTCAGAGTATCCTCATGGCTAGCCAACATAGTGCAAATTCCAAAGAAGGACGATAAAGTTTGAATGTGTAGATTATAGGGATTTAAACAAAGCAAGTCCAAAGGATGATTTTCCCTACCACACATTGACATGCTAGTAGATAGCACAGCAAAATTCAAAGTCTTCTCCTTCATGGATGGATTCTCGGGCTACAACCAAATCAAAATGGTGCCAGAAAATATGGAGAAAACTTCATTCATCACCCCATGGGGCACCTTTTGTTATAAAGTAAAGTCGTTTGGTCTGAAGAACGCAGGGGCAACTTATCAAAGGGCCATGACAACTCTGTTTCACGACATGATGCACAAAGAGATTGAAGTATACGTCGATGACATGATTGCCAAATCTAAAATAGAAGAAGAACATATGGAGAATTTGTCAAAATTATTCGAGCGTCCGAGGAAATACAAACTCTGCTTGAATCCCAACAAGTGTACATTCGGTGTTTGCTCAGGGAAGCTTTTGGGATTCATCGTCAGCCAAAAAGAAATTGAGGTTGATCCCAAAAAAGTCAAGGCCATTCAAGAGATGTCTTCTCTAAATACTGAAAAACAAGTAAGAGGGTTTTTGGGATGTCTGAGTTACATCTTGAGATTCATATCCCTCGTGACCGCGACATACGCGTCGATCTTCAAACTACTCAGAAAGAATCAAAGTTGTATATGGACAAAAGACTGCTAAAAGGCTTTCAACATCATCAAAGAATATCTACTGAATCCACCAATTTTGTCTCCTCCAGTGGAAGGAAGAGCATTGATCATATACTTAATAGTCTTGGAAGACTCCATGGGTTGTGTGCTTGGCCAACAAGACGAAATGAAAAGAAAAGAGTCTGCCATTTATTACTTAAGCAAGAAATTCACAGACTGTGAAACTCAATACACTATGCTCGAGAAAACTTGATGCGCTCTGGCTTTGGCAGCCAAACGTCTGCGCCAGTACATGATTTGTCACACTACTTGGTTAATCTCTAAAATGGATCCGATCAAGTACGTCTTTGAAAAACCTGCTCTCTTGGGAAGGATTGCCCGTTGGCAAATGTTGTTATCAGAATACGACATCGAGTAACATGCTTAGAAAGCCATCAAAGGAAGTATTTTAGCCGACCATTTGGCTCATCGACCAATTGACAATCAGGAACCAGTCAAATTTGAATTCCTGGACGAGGATGTCATGTACCTGAAAATGAAACATTGCGATGAACCGCTACCAAGCGAAGGGCCAGAACCAGGTTCCCAATGGGGACTAATATTCGACGGAGTTGTCAACGCTTATAGAAATAGAATTGGGGCAATCATAGTAACACCTTAGGGTACCCATATTCCTTTCACTGCCAGATTAACATTCAAATGCACAAACAATGAGGCCGAATACGAAGCTTGTATCATGGGTCTCGAAGATGCTATAGACTTAAGGATAAAGAACTTGGATGTGTATGGCGACTCGGCTCTAGTTATAAAACAGATCAAAGGAGAGTGGAACACATATCAATCAGGATTGATTCCTTACAAAGACTACGCAAGGAGGTTGCTGCCCTTCTTCAACAAGATTAAGCTTCATCACATCCCTCTTGAAGAAAACCACATGGCTGATGCACTAGCCACTATATCCTCCATGATTAGTGTGAGTCGATGGAACGACGTGCCCAAGATTGACATAATGCGCCTTGAAAGGCTCGCTTATATCTTCGCAATTGAAGAAATCGTAGATGATAAACCATGGTATCATAATATCAAGTGTTTCCTTCAAAGACAGGAATATCCGCCTGGGGCATCAAGAAAAGATAGGAAGACTCTTAGAAGACTAGCTGGCAACTTCTTCCTGAACAATGATATACTCTACAAGAGAAGCTTCGACATGATTTTGCTCAGATGCGTAGACAGACAAGAAGCAAACATGTTAATGAAAGAAATTCACAAAGGATCCTTTGGCACTCATGCCAATGGACACACAATGGCAAGAAAAATTCTGAGAGCAGGATATTATTGGCTGACAATGGAATTCGATTACTACAAGTACATGAGGAAGTGTCACAAGTGTTAGATATATGCCGACAAAATCCATGTACCACCAACGTATCTCAAAGTCCTTTCTTCTCCATGGCCTTTTTCTATATGGGGAATCGACATGATTGGCATGATTGAACCCAAATCTTTTAACGGACATCGGTTCATCCTTGTAGGCATTGACTACTTCACCAAGTGGGTTAAAGCAGTATTATACACCAATGTAACCCGACAAGGGGTGGTCCGATTTATCAAGAACAATCTCATATGTCGTTATGGTATTCCAAGCCAGATTATTACGGATAATGGATCCAACTTCAACAACAAGATGATGAAAGAGTTGTGTGTTGAGCTCAAGATCGAACACCATGACTCATCTCCCTACCGACCTAAAATGAATGGAGCGGTAGAAGCGGCTAACAAGAATATCAAGAAGATCATTCAGAAGATGGTTGTAACCTACAAAGATTGGCATGAGATGCTACCCTTTGCTCTTCATGGTTATCGCACATCTGTCTGCACTTCAACAGGGGCAACCCCTTTCTCTCTAGTATATGGCATGGAAGCAGTGCTCCCCATAGAAGTAGAGATCCCATCAATAAGAGTTTTGATGGAAGCCAAGCTAACGGAAGCTGAATGGTGTCAAAGTAGGCACGATGAACTGAACCTAATCGAAGAAAAGAGAATGACGGCTTTATGCCATGGTCAGTTATATCAGCAAAGAATGAAGAAGGCGTTTGATAAAAAGGTCTGACCCCGTGTCTTCAGGGAAGAAGACCTTGTGCTCAAAAAGATAAAATCATTTCTCACTGATTCCAGGGGCAAATGGACTCCGAATTATGACGGCCCCTATGTTGTTAAATAAGCCTTCTCAGGCGGTGCCTTAAGACTCGCAACTATGGATGGAGAGGAGTTTACCTACCCCACAAATGTTGATATAGTCAAGAAATACTTCTCCTAAATGAAACAATGTCTCGGTGGATTGAAAACCCGAAAGGGCGGTCCAGACAAAAATTAGAGACATAGACAATGACCATCCCGATGGATTGAAAACATGAAAAGGCAATCCAGGCAAAAATTAGGGATTTATGGCAAGTAACTATATCCGACAAGATTGACTCCTCAGCGGTAACGTCGTCCGTTAGGAAATTCTCAATCAAGGTCATCTTCGATAGAAGTTTAGAATATCCAGAATTCAAAGTTGGTGGAAGGATAGCGGTCGTTATGTTTCAATGTAGCCCCTTTTCCTTTAAATTACCATTTTCTAAACTTTGTAATGCTCCATGGGATCACTCGCTTGGCCGATTATCATTTTATCAATAAAATTTGAACCCTTGTACCTTTTGTTTGCAAATCTCATTTATTCTGCTTTGCAAAATGACATTTTAATATGATCGATGATTCTTGAAAAAAAAAATGAACTTACCTTTATTTTCAAAAAAAAAACATGAATTTTAATTCTGCTTTTAAAATAAGGATGGCAATTTCTTTTTTATTACTGAACACAAAGGGGAATATCGACGGCTTCTCTAGAAGTGATCAAACTTCAAAATGCAGAATCAAAATACTCCTTGTGATCAGTACACCCTGAATGAGGGATTGATTAATTTAGATAGAATGTCCTATCTATCAGCCCCGGTAGAGTTTTTACCTCTGAGAACCGATGTTTGGTTTTTTTCCCCAATAGGATCTACCTCTGAAAAGCAAGAACGGGTTTTTATCCCTAGCAGGTTTGTATATCCGGGAACCAGAATAAACACAGGAATCCCCGTTCCCAAACAAAAGTACTACCTTCAAAATCTCCAGTGATACCCCCCCCCCATCTCCTAGAGTAGCCGAGTATCTAGTTGTGTTCATCACCAATTCGTATGTCGTGTCTGTTTTGTCAGCATCATCATCTCATACATCATACATAATTGATTCATGTTCATACTCATGTTGCATTAATATCACTCTGGTCATATTCATCCCCAAGTCATAAAGCGTCCTCTCTCCGATAGAGTTGTTAGTCTTCCTTACCACGTCAGATAGGACAAAAATCACGGTTTAAGTTCTTTCCTCATCAGGAAATGTATTGTCTAAACAATCTCTCTCCAGTGTATTCCTAGATTGAAATTGGTCCTCGACCACTTTGATGACTTGAACCTCTAAAAGACAAGAAGCCATTTGGCCGTACACCTTTGGAGCTTCCCTCTTCACCAATGAAGGTGATATTTTGCTTTCCCGGATTAAAGAAAATCCCCAGAGAAAGCCTGTCTACAGCAGACTCTTGACAATACGGCAGTTTCTCCCCGAAGAATTTGCTTTCAATGAAGTCATCAGCACCTCAAAATTGAATTATATCACATGACCTCTCTCCAAAAAGAGGAAGTATGGTGTAATTTCCCAAGCAAATGGCATCTCCCACAAGAGAAGTTCGCACACCTCTGCAATTCAGACGAATGGTCCTCACCAATAAGTCTGACATCAAAACTTTACTCATCCTATGGCATCCCTACGAAGAAATTTCAAAGAGAAGTATGATGAAACACGTTTTTCCATCAAATGGCATCTCCCCAGCGAGAAGTTTGGTAAAAAACCATCAAAGATAGCATTCTTTGTCAAAAGACGGACTTGGCAAGATGAAACTGAGACCAATTCCATGGCTGAATACCAGGATCGAGGGGAAGTTTATTTCAAATGAAACTGAGACCAGTTTCGTGGCTGAAGACCAGGATCGAAGGGGAAGTTTATTTCAAATGAAACTAAGACCAGTTCCGTGGCTGAAGACCAGGATCGAGGGGAAACTCTACCCATTTCTAAGTAGCATTACTTAGCAAAAGAAGATGGGTGAGCAAATCAGCTACCATTCACAACCAGGTTAAAATTTCGGGTACTCCAATATTTAATCCTCTTTTACCTTGAATGTCCGAACGTCTTCGCCATTCACACCTTCAGGTCAAAGAAGATTAAATATGGGGCATATGTCATAACCTAAATTTTGACCACAAGATTTCCCATCATTGTGCCAATCATCACCACAATACGGATGTACCTTCATGCCTCATCAATCCGCTCAAAGATTGTTGAGCATTCACCTCAATCAAGAATTAGGGTTTTGAGCCCTCTAATAGCACTCAGGCAAATGATCAATCAAGAATTAACATGATCTTTAACTTGTCAAGCCTCCTAAACATCCATGAAGGATCAAGAGGTCTCCCATATCAAGAATCAAGCATAGGAATGCAACATTTTAAGCTGATCAAGCCTCAAGATCACCAGTGTCACCAGATTAGGGTTTTGGTCGACCAAGGCCTCCAGAGGGAAATTTTCATCTGGGCATGAGCCAATACTTCAAAACATGATTCAAGAAGCTCAAAGGGACCTCATGGATCCAATTATAAGTTCAAAATAGCCTCAGGAGATGCATTCATCAAAAATCAGGAATTAGGGTTTCTTGACTTAATTCACCCCTAAGTTGACTTTTGGAGCAAGGCATGAGCCAAAACCTCAAGGAATGTTTTGAAGACCTCAAATATCTCATATTGATCCTCTTAAAAATTCAAATTGACACAAAGAACTTGATTCATGATCAATACAAGGATTCAAATTCATCTGGACCACAAACTAAGGTTTTTGAGAAAAAGTCAACCATGCATTTGACTTTTGACCAAGACATGATCTCAAACCTTGGGACATGATTCAAGACACTCTATATGGAATTCATCCATTAGGTTTGAATTAGGTCAAGAACTTGATTTCATAAAGGATCACAAAGTTTGAAATTCATCTGATAAAAAGTAGACTGTGCCCAAAACTAAGTTTGACTTTTGAGATTTTTTTACAAACATGGTTTCTTCAAGTCAAAAACAATGTTAACTTATGGTTGGATCATCATCCACCAAGAAAAATCAAGAAAAGTGGGGTTACTTGCAAAAGGGGCAACCTTAAGAAACTTGAATTTTCACTAAGTCATGAAAAAAAGTGATTTTTACCCAACTTTGCAAGATCATAACATGTGATCCAAGTAATCTTTTTCTTCCATCCAAAGCTCAAATGAAAGCTCTCATTACATACTACAAGATTGTCAACTACACCATATCCGAAATCTTCATGGATTATGAGTTATGGATTGATCAAAAACACAAAAAATGAGAAATGGACATTTTTCAAACACTTAGAAAAATTTGAGACAAAATCTGTCTCATTATTTGTCCAACTTTGGAGGCATTTTCCATCATGATCCAAGATGATTCAAGACTAAAGTTAAACATCATAGTTGAAGTATAATATATGGGCTTTCTAAAAAGTACAAGAGCCTCCCATGATTCAACTTGAGCAAGAAGTTATGTGCTTCCCAAAATGGCATTTTCACCCTGCCTACACAACAGCATGGATACATGACTTGTGCCACACGATTTCCTCCTTCAAGTTTTGCCACTTTGCCAACTTTGTCATCTTCCAAAAACATAAAACTTATGATGACTCACTTGTTACTTGATCAAGGAGTCAAGATTTCAACTAAGCATGTGCAAAATTATCATGACATGAACCTTGAAGTTCAAATTTGGCATCAAGCATTTATGTGATACATAGAGGTGGCATGGATCAGTTACAAGCCAGTCCAAATGAGTCAATATTTCTCCAAAGATTAGAGGACCTAAACCTACAAAGTTTGGCCCAAGTCAATGGCTAGAGGAGACTTTGGCTACATGACAAAATCCATTGGATAATAGGATGGACTCGCCTCCATTCACTATTCCTTCAAAAACAAACTTCCTCTACTATAAATAGAGGTTATTTGTGACTGATTTGAACACACCAAAACATAGCAATCCATGTTTTCCTTCACTTCACTCTCTAAAACCAGAATTTGCTTCTTTTTCAAGTAACTTTCGAATTTTTCAATAGGAAGCAATTCTATCAAAACTAATGGTGTAGACACCTTATATATATATATATATATATATATATATATAGAAGCTATCCAAACACTTCTCCGTCATATGTAACATCAGAATCACAAGCCTCCAAATCACACTTGAGCCAAGTCGCAGTTGGGATACCACAACAAGTTCCAGGTGTTTCCAATCAATTCCAATCATCTGCACACCTTACATAAGGTCCATTGAAGTTGTCCAGATCATCACACAACATATGTAACACCTCTACATCTGAATTTGAATTCCTCTTGCACAACTAAGCCTAAAGCTCTCAAACTCTATTCTACATGCATCATAAATTTGTTTTCAAGTTACCAACATGCTTCTGGTAGTTCATAGAGTGATAACCCTCAATCAATTGATATGTTTCATTCGTGTTTAGGATTTCATGATAGTTTTTACAAATTCTAGGGTTTCTGTGTTCATACATGATAACTCTCTCCACACTTAAAATAAATGAAATTAAATGGTACCATCTTAATCCTTGATTAAAAACGAGTAAGATTGATGTTTGAATCGTTCCATTTCATAACGTATTAAGGGAGGTATTGAGGGTTTTGCAAATCTGGAAAACCAGAGCTCGCGTGAAGAAGATGACTTGTTCTTAGCGCCTTTTTCAAATATTTGAATTTTTTAATTTTCTTTTATTTTTTAATTGATTTCAAAAATTAATTTCTCTCTGATTTTTAATCATTTTGGATTGATTCTTTTTTTCAAAATTCACAAATATGTTAAAATATTTTATTCCACCAAAAAATCAAAAAAAATATTATTTATTTAATATATTTTGAATTTTTGTAAATAATTTCTTTTTAATTGTTTTTAAACATTTTAAAAGAGTTCATTCTCTTGATTTTTCAAAACCAAATGAATTTCAAGCATTCATATGAATAAAACATCAATTTACAAAATTTAATCAAAGTTCATAACATGTTTATTAAATATATTTGATGATTTTTATCATTTTTATTTGATTTTTCTTTGAAAAATAAATTTTAAATTAAAATTAGGGTTTTCCCTTTGATTTTAATTTTTCAAATTTCATTTTGATACATTTTGGGCCTCTTTGTAGAGTGTAAGACCCACTCCTTTGTGTACATAAATAATTCGGGCCTCAGTCATTGTATAAGTCCCACTGTGGTTTTCAAAACCGCAGCGTGATCCTCGCTTTTCAAATAAAAATCTTGGGTCTCTCCTTAAGTATAAGCCCCATTTTTCTTCTTTATAAACACTTTTGGGCCTCTAATAGAGTGTAAGACCCAAATCCTTTTGTACATAAATAAATTTTGGGCCTCTGCTATAGTATAAGTCTCACAATGTCTTTCGGTATCGTAGTGCGATCACCGTTTTCAAAACAAGTCATTTGAGCCTCTCCTTGAGTAAAAGCCCCAATATTTTGTATAAAAACTTTGTTTTAAACAACAAACAACTTCCATGGGCCTGTCTTTGAGTTGTAAGCCCCATACCTCTATTTTCAAAATTATCTGTCTGTTTTTAAACTGGTACTAAGAGGAGCATTATTCCCAGTGAAACTGCTTTTAGACCACTTGGGCCTCTCTTTGAGTTATAAACCCCAGACATACTTTTCTTTTAATTCAAATTCAAATTCAAAGTTTTCCCAAAACTTTCTTCAATTTCTTAGAACCCTAATCATACAACCATAATCAATGCAACAAATCACAATACACTTGGGCCACTTTTCAGAGGGTAAGACCCAATATCTTTTCAATTCAATACATACTTATTTATATACCTGTTAATTCACTTATCTGTATATACTTGTGCATATCTGTCTAGAGTTTCCCCAGCAGTTAGTTCTACACTTAGGTCAAACTAGAGGTTACTTCTAACTTACTCAAAACTAGTTCCCTCATAGGAAACTTCCCTCAATACAGTCTGCCTCGTCTTGGGCTTTATTCAATATGGAACAGAGAAAGACATTATTCCCGATGAAACTTTTCTCAAGACTATCAAAACTTAGAAATATATATATATATATTCATTTCCCCAGAGAGGATTAATTCCCGGTGAAACCTCTTTTGAATTTCTTCAAACCTTAGAACTGTTCAACAAAGAAAGGATTATTCCTAGTGAAACCTTTCTTGAACTTTTCTTAGGCTTAGACCACCAGGCTTCTTAGAAGTTCCCCAGCCTCCTCCTCTTGGGCTTAGTACAAGGACCCAAAGGCTTCCTAAAAGCATATGATAGATATTAGTTATCTATACTAGTTCAATCCCTAGGAGAGTCAAAAGCCCAGAACATCCTACCATTCAAAAGTTGATCTTCAACCAACAACCTCCTCTTGGGCATCATACAAAGACCTCTTTCCAACCAGAGTCTATCTCTTCTTAATGAGACTTGGACAGTCTCAACCTCCTCTTGGGCTTCATTCAAGTAGACTTGGAAAGTCTCATAGTCTCCTTTTTTACTAAACACAAAGACCCACAGGTTTCCTAAAGGCACAGGATAAACCCTGATCATGTTGACAATACACCAGTCTCCAACAGAGTTAAAAACTTTTAAGGTTTTTAAACTCACCCTTAAACTCCCCTGACCCCCATCAAGGTTTAACTTTCACCTTAAACATCCCAACCAGGGTCAATTTACCATCAATAAACCTTCAACAGAATCAGAACCTTATAGCATTTGGTACTTCAAGTCTTCCCTGATTCCCAGCAAGAATAGTTTCCCTTTGGATTCCCCAATACAATTTAGATCTTCTCCTGGATTTCAATATTCCTCAGCAAGAGTCAACCTCCTCTTAGGCTTCATATAATGATTTTCCCAATCAGCCTCAATCTTGGGCTTTGTACAAGACAAATATCTTACTCCCAGTTGAGTCAGTCTTCTTTGAAACTATACTCAAACTCTTCAGCTTCATTATTGTCGCTCCCGAGGATTTGCATCCATGGTACAAACACGAAAGTGGCGCAGAAAACAGAGTCGCCAGCAATGTGTATTTATCCAAAGAGAGGGAAAGGAAACACTGCTTAAACCTGAGGGAAGGGAAAAGCATGGTCTCGCGACCAAAAGAAACGGGTAAGGGAGTCGGTTACACGAAGGGAAGGTGCTAGCACCCAACACGTCCATCGTACTCGACGGGATCCACGCTTGTTGTCTCGATCAAAGTGTGTCGTCGTCTGGAGCTTCACTGCTACTGGACCGGAGAAGGAACGAGAACGGAAAGAACGGAGAAACAATGAAGAAAAGAAAAGAAGTGACTCGATAGGACGTCCTCGGAGTCCTAGGCCTACGTATTCCCTCGGGAATAGGAAAATCAGAGTCAACGTAGTTCGGACACGAACTAGGTGGGAGGTTGCTCACCAAGACATCGCCGTCTCGTGCCTACGTATCCTCAATCTAACAAGAAGGAGGAAATTAGAGCAGTCGTAGTTCGACCTACGGGTCGAAAAGGTCTCGATCACGCTAGGGGGAGAGAAAAGGTTCGATTAACTGGTTGGTCTCAATCGCAAGGGTGCGAGAGAAAAGGGGAAGTTAGTTGTTAGTGTGCTCGCCGAGATATCGCATCTCGTGCCTACGTATCCTCAATCTATCCAGAGAGAGGAAGTCAGAGCGTCCGTAGTTCGTGAAACTACAGGAAATGGGATCTCAATCACACTGAGGCGAGAGAAAAGGGGGAGACGCACGGAAGGTCTAAGGGAACTGAATCCTACAAGTTATCATACAAAATGGCCCTAAGGTCAGGATTAGGAGGGAATTCTACCTAATGTTGTCATGCTTGGATTGAGAGCCTAATGTCTATCCTACTCCGAGCTTAATCAGAAATTAAGTCGGACTAGGAGCCTTAAGGGAGCATGAGAATACAGAGTAACCAATAAGTAAACACCAGACACCTCAATCGCAAAGAGTAATCGAATACGAAACCAAGTTAGGAGAAAATCAAGTACAGAGAGAAAATCAAGTATTAATCATAAATTAATCAAGATCAACAATTAATCAAGAATATCCACAAAAATTAAAATGCTAATTAAAATCAAGATTAAAAGTTAATCAACAATTAAAAAGCCAATTCAAAATTAAATCCTAAGAACAAAATTAACTTCTAATTAATAACTCAAGTCAAAATTAATTTCTAATTAAAAGTTATCCTAAAAAAACTAATCCAAAATCAAAATTAATCAAAAATCCAATCAAATATTAAATTCTAATTAAAAAGTTAAAATCTAATTAAAATCTAGTTTCAAAAATATTAACTAACCTAATTATCCTAAAACAATTAATCAATTACTAGTTAAACAAAATAAAAAAAAAACCAATTAATAAAACTAAAACACAAATCCTAAGGGTGCAGTCAGGAAAAGGGAGGTGGGGAACTGCTTCAGGCACATGGGCCTCTGAAGCTCTTAGGCCCAAGTTCTAAAGAACAAAGCTAAAGAGGGGTGCGGTTAAGTACTTGGAATGGTGTGGAAAAGAAAAAATAAATGGGCTTAAGAACCCGACCCAAGAAGTAAGGCAAGAAAACCTAATTAACTTGGACTTAACCCTATCCTCTTCTCTCAGCACCGCCACCTTCCATTCTTCTCCCTCGATCACTTCACCATCTCTGTCGCGCCGGGAGCAAAAACTACACCGGAAGATGAACAACAACACACCGTCCGTCTCATCTCTTCGTCCAACCTTCTAACATCTTTTTCGCCAAAACATCATCTCCGTTTCAATCTAAATCGCGCCCTAAACTTCTTTCAACTTCTCCGTTAGTTCTCAACAAATCGCCACCACCTTCACCTCTTCTCCTTAATGGCTTCAACCTTCTCCTTCACACTTCATGGCGTCATCGAAATCGCCTCTCCGTTACAGGATCAACACTAGCGAATAAAACTTCCATCACTCTTCGCACACGACTCGACACGGATTCACGCAAGGAACAAAACAAACAAGCCACACACATTTCAATCCAAAACAAACAACTACAAAGAATATGATCGAGACAAAAAACGAACTTACAAGGTCGGAGCTAGTCCGACTATTTCAACTTCGGCGACGGTAAGTTCGATTCCCAACGCTCTTGCTTCTATTTCCTTCTTTGAGCTTAAACTTCTTCTTCACTCTCTTTGTATTTCTGCTTCATTTCCGCGTGTTGAAGCTCCCTGCGTGAGCTGTGCTATCGAGCTGTTCTTTGTTTGAGTACTCCTCCAGTGATTTCGTTGAATAACATTGCAGGTTCTCGGTGATGACTTGAAGATATGAAAGAGAACTTGACGTTGTTCTGTCTGTGATTTGGTTTGGTTGTAGGTTTGTTAGAAGCAAAAATGATGGACGATGGAGATTGGGGTTGATGGATTTGAGATCGTTGTTGTTGTTAAGGAGTCGAGTTGAAAGGTTGTTGATGAGTTGCAGAAGATTGTTGGAATGGAAGGTGGAGTTTCTGCAAGATTTATCGAAGGTGGATGAAGATGATAAAGGTGGTGGAGTGTCTCTGCAGATTATGCAGAAGAAAACTGATGCAGAAAAATGTGTGTCGTCCCTGAAGATTTGTTGCAGCTTGTTTTATACAGGAATTGGGGTAGGGTAGAATTGGTTTTTGAATTGAAATTCTATTAGAAACTTTTCTCACTTTTTGTAGTTTTGCACCTGTTATGGCCTGCTGTGAATCACGTGGTTTATGGCTTGTGAAATTTTGTACGACCGCTGTTGTTTTTGTCTTGTGGTCTGGCGTGAAATGTGTAGGGCTTGGTTTTTACATTTTGCACAGTGGTATAGTGTGGGAATTGTACAAGGTGTAGGGCCAAGTTGTGGAGTGGGAGTGTGTTGCGTATGGTTTGGTAGTGTGGGAGACAGTACGGTTTATTTTGGTTATGGTTTGGGAAAGGTTGATGCTGGTACGTATTACTTGTGTAGCGTTTAGGAATCGTGGCCGACACGAATTGTAGGTTAGTTTCGTGGCAAGACTTGTGTGTGACTGTGCTTTAACTGCTCACTTGAGAACTAAAATAAACCAAACTTGAACTTTGAACCTTGAAATTAGAATAAGCTTGAAATGATGATTATGAACTTGAAAGTTGAAGTGAATTTGAAAGGTGAATCTTGAATCGAAAATTGGCAAATTGACATGAATTTGGTCTTGGATAGAAATTGTAACTTGTCATAAAAGTTGAAACTTGAGTCTTGAAACTATGAATTAAGATTGAGCTTTTCTAATTTGTATTAATCTTGCACATTCCAAACTTTGAATTCTTTGATTAAACTCATGACCACTAAATCTTGATATTCCAATTAAATTCCAAATTCTCAATTTCTTGTTTGAAATGGACGCAATTTGAATTAACCTTGAGAAATAGAACCGGCCATGAATCAACCTCTGAATTAATCCTTTGAATTTTTCCTCTTTCACCAATAAACCAATCTTTCGCCATGAACCATATAAGAAACAAACGATTGCATTACAACTGCACCAAAAACCCTGATTGAAAAGCACGGGTTCCACCTAATTCTCCATCATGAAATAACTGAACTTAGCACAACTTGATAACCTAACCCACACACAAACTGAGCTCTCAGAAACTCTAACTGGGACTCCAGACATACACTATTCCAAATTATGCATATCCTGGCCTTGATCCTGAAACGCAACTTGTCTGACCAAGATTAGGTCAGACCTAATGGGTCTTCAACCGTCACTGAGCACACACACTCGTACTGATAATCTCAAATGAAACTCAAGTGATCGACACATCTTCTCAAACAACAAAGGGATAAGAAACCCTAATCTCCACGCTTTGGGTGCATACTGATGAAAAAAATAACCTGATGAATCTCGGCAGAGGAAAGCCTTGTAACTGGATGAACATTGATAGAAATACACTCACAATGGTTTGAGATCAGACCCTTGCTTTAAACTTGCATGAAAGTACCTCAAAGTAAATAGGAAACCCTGATTCGAAGAAACTTTTGATCCCATGTCTCAGAAGATCAATGCAATGTATGATATGAGTTATGACCTAATGAAGATGCAAAATGAATGCGAAACAAAAGCCAGAAAAAGAAAAGGCAAATTTTGGGGTGCTACAGCTGCCCCTATTCAATCGACTTGGACCTGAAAGGGTGATAGCAACGACTTTCAGACATTCAAGATACACGGAGATTGAATATCAAAAGAACCCGGAAATTTGCAAACTGTGGGGAGAGAAATGACATAGTGATTGCCAGCCGAAGGTGGACTCATCTCCAAAGGTTAGTAGAATCAACAGACCTACAAAGATGACTCCGTTGGGGATAAGAAGGTAGACCATCAACTCTGAGGTTGAGGAAAAATGGTATCATCTATGAGATTGAAAAGAAATTTGAAGTAAACACTAACACTGAGGTTGAGAAAAAGGTAGACATCAACTCTGAGGTTGCGAAAAAAAAACCATAACTTCAACTCTGTGGTTAGAAGAAGGATGTATGTCAACTCTGAGGTTGGTAAAAAGGTAGACATCGATTTTGAAACCGGAGATACAAACATTGACTTCAACTCTCAGGCTGGAAGAAAGGAATCGGTCAACACTGAGGTTGGAGATGAAAGGCGTCAACTCTGAGGTTGGAGAAAAGATATACGACAACTCTGAGGTTGGTAAAAAAAAGGCTTCAACTCTGAGGTTGGAGAGAAGATATACGACAACTCTGAGGTTGGGGAAAAATAGGTACAATAACTCTGAGGTTGGAGAAGCAGGGCGTCAACTCTGAGGTTGGGGAAAAATATGTGCGACAACTCTGAGGTTGGAGAAGAAAGGCGTCATCTCTGAGGTTGGGGAAAGAGGATTGTTCATCAACTCTGAGGTCGAGAAAAGGTATATGACAACTTTGAAGTTGGAGAAAGGCGTTAACTCTAAGGTTGGGGAAGAAAGGGATATTCATCAACTCTGAGGTCAAGAAAAAGGTATACAGCAACTTTGAAGTTGGGGAAGAAAGGATATTTCATCAACTCTGAGGTCGAGAAAAGGTATACGTCAACTTTGAAGTTGGTAAAAAGGAGGGCATCAACTCTGAGGTTGGGGAAGAAAGGATATTTCATCAACTCTGAGGTCGAGAAAAGGTATACGACAACTTTGAAGTTGGGGAGGAATGGGTTGTTCATCAACTCTGAGGTCGAGAAAAGATATGCAACAACTCTGAGGTTGGAGAAGAAAGGGGAATATTCATCAACTCTGAGGTTGAGAAAAGGTACATGACAACTTTAAAGTTGGTAAAAGGGAAAGGATATTTCATTAACTCTGAGGTCAAGAAAAGAACCACGACAACTTTGAAGTTGGTAAAGGAGGGCGTCAACTCTGAGGTTGGGGAAGAAAGAGATGTACGACAACTCTGAGGTTGGAGAAAGGCGACAACTCTGAGGTTGGACAAAATAAGCGTCAACTCTGAGGTTGGGATCATTGTTTTGATTGAGGGTTGATCTGGGCTTTCACACAAGGTACCAAATCTGCCTTATGCTCTGCATGCATATGTTTGAATTTTCTTTCTATGGCGTAATGCTCCATACGAAATGGAAATGCTACGTGTTTGGGGATGCAATGCAATGATGATTACTACATGCAAGAATGAGAGGACACTCCACCATGGAATGTGCAGAATAGAACAAACAGACTTCACTGAGGAAGGGATCACCAATATCTGATCTCCCGTGGGGAGATAACCAACTGTACCACCAATAACTACTGGTGATGCAAACTCTGTAGGGGAACTGCAAGCTGAATTGCAAACTCTGTCGGGGAGATGCCAATGAAGATTGGACTTTGAACTGCTGAGAATGCCAATAACCATTGGACTTTGACTTGCGGGGAAATACCGAATCTGACTTTTGAGGAAGAGAATACTCTGACTACTCACTGTCTTCAACCTGCTTGAAAATATTCCATTGTAACGCCCCAGTTTTGTCAGTTTTTATTTAATCGAGTCGTTTTGATTATTTTATTATTATATTATTTTATTTTCGACTTTTATTTGGAAATATGTTATTTTTCAATGTTGTGATATTTTATCGCGTTTGAGGAACGTTTGCGAGATATTTGAGTGTAGGGGTATTTTGGGCATTTCACTTTATTTTTCTTAAGTTAAGAAAATAGAAAATAGAAAGAGAGAAAAATATAGAGAAAGAAAAAGAGAAGAAGGAAAAGGAGAAGAAAAGAGAAAGGAAGGAGAAAGAGAGAAAATCATGGGAAATCTAGAAATTGAAACAACCAACTTTCCAAACACGATTAAATCGGGTAAGGGTGCGAAACTTGATTATTATATACTTGTGTATGATTATGTATGTATGTTTTTGGTTGTTATTGGATTGAAATGGAAATATAGAGTAAAACCCATAAATGTTGAAAGTGTTAGAAATTGATCCAAATGTGTCTGAAATCATGTTTTAGTGTTCCTTATTGTTGGTACATGATAGATACATGTTGTTAGGCATTGTATTGGTAATTTTTGTGGTGTATAGGTGAAAATTGGGTTGAATTTGGTTTGAAAACGCAGAATAAAATTCTGCAGAAAATTCTGGTTTTTCCACTGCCCATACGCGTATCACTCAAGGCAATACGCGTATTGGTCAAGGCAATACGCGTATGGCATTGAGGAAATGTGGGAAATACGCATATGGAGCTCCATTTTCTCGGCCATCTGCCCATTTGCGTAATGGTACGCGTAAGGTTGAGGGCAATACGCGTATGAAGCAAGGCACTACGCGTATTGGACTTTTAATGGGAAATTTTGGGAAAAATAGGTCTCTGCCCATACGCGTACGACCTTGGGCAATACGCGTATGGAATGGGCGAGGGAGCGGAGCAATACGCGTATGGCTCAGGGCAATACGCGTATGGCCAGGAGTATTGCAAAATGTGATTTTTCGCGATGTCTTTTCTTGTTTAGTCCGTAACTTGTGTTCCATTTATCCGTTTTTTAACATTCTTGGTATTGTTGGATAGCTATTGAACTGAACTTTCTTATGATGATGGTTTTAAAATCGTTGGCCAATTTAATTATGTCGGGAATTTGGAATAGTGTCGTTTTGTCGACTTTTGTCGTTATAATTGTGTGTAATTGGTGTGTATCATGCAATGTGCTATTGATATGGATATGGTATGATTTGCGTGCTGTTGTATGGTATAAATGCATGGTTTTGGGCTTTAATTGCAAAGCATGATTAATGTTGAGTGAGATGACTGCATATATGTGTGCATTTAAATGTCATGAGTCATTGTATGCCAAGCATCATGATATGCATTCTTGTAATGTCGTGTGCCCATGTGGGGTGTGAGCGACGGTTTGGTTCCAGAGGGAATCCGCTATAACGTCGTGTGCCCGTGTGGGGTGTGAGCGATGATTATAGATGATCGTGTGCCCGTGTGGGGTGTGAGCGATCGGGTCGTGTACCCGTGTGGGGTGTGAGCGATCCATAAACGTCGTGTGCCCGTGTGGGGTGTGAGCAACGGGGAACATCGTATGCCCGACGGGGAGTTACAGTGATGTAACGAGCGATGATTCCAGCAGAGTTCCTGAGTGAACTAGTAATGAGATTGATGGATGGATGGTACCGCATATGCATTGCATAGAGTCGTTGTGTCGGTCTCTGTGCATTTGCGTAATTCATGAATGGATTGATTTCGTGAGGAATCGTGATTGGACTTGATGAGTTGAGATATATATTGTGTTGTGTTGTATTTGGATTCTGTGTGTGTTGTGGTGAGAATATTTTACGTGTGTGATGTTGTGTTATTATATAATTATATACAATTATATTATGATTGTGTTTCTCACCCTTCAGCTGTTTTATAATGCTCTATGAGGCATTGCAGATTAGATTGTTGGAGGTCTTTTTGTGAAGCTTAGGTCTTCATTCTTTTGTCGGTCGGCTCTGATATGTGACACCGGGTAGTTAGGGAGACCGTTGGTGATTTGTGTGTATATGTATATGTTCTTTTGAGATTGTACATGTATGATTGTATTTGGCAGACAAACTTTTCATGATATATATATATATGAGATTTCAGTACAGATTTTCCGCTTTTATTCTGTATCTGAATTGTGGGTAGTAGGAACTAAGTTCCTCTGTTAATTGCTACCTGATTGTTGCATATCTTTATGGGCAGGTTTATGTGTATTTTGTTTCAAATTGATGTGACCCATCGGTCTATGCTGTGAATGTTTTAAATATACTCTGATGAAATTTTGAATTTTTGTTACCGCTTTATTGATTGGGGGTATAGATTAGGGGTGTTACATTAAGTGGTATCAGAGCCAGTCTGTGTCAGTTTATGTCAGTTCTTGTCGGTCTTGGTGTTTGGAGGAGCTGTTTGTTTAACCATAGTTGCTGTTATTGGAAATGAACAGAATATGGCTGGTAGGAATGACACTGCTTTGGCTGCTGCTATGCAAGCTATGGCTCGGGCTGTGCAGGGTGCACCTAATGCTGCAGGTAATGATGAGTTCAGGAAGAACAAACCGCCTGTCTTCAAAGGAAGATATGATCCTGGTGGTGCTCAGATTTGGCTGAAAGAGATTGAAAGAATTTTCCGAGTGATGGATTTTGCTGAGGATCAGAAGGTGAGACTGGGTACTCACATGTTACTGGAAGAAGCTGATGATTGGTGGGTTAGTACACGTCATGTGTTGGAAGCTGCAGAGGAAGAGATCACTTGGGCTGTATTTAGCATTGAATTTCTGAGGAAGTATTTTCCCGAAGATGTAAGAGGAAAGAAGGAACTTGAGTTCTTGGAATTGAAACAAGGTAATATGTCTGTTGTTGATTATACTGCTAAGTTTTTGGAACTTGTGCAGTTTTATCCACATTATGCCGAAGCGACTGCAAAATTTTCTAAGTGTGTAAAGTTTAAGAACAGATTGCGCCCGGAGATAATGCAGGCAATTGGTTATCAAAGGATATGGAGGTTTTCTGATTTGGTGGATTGTTGTAGGATTTTTGAAGAAGATAGCAAAGCTCATTCTACTCACTATAAAAGTGTGAGCGAGAGGAAAGGGAAGCAACAGTTTCGTGGTGGTCCGTATGTAACACCAGCTGATAAGGGTAAACAAAGGGGGAATTTTGAGAAAAGGCCAAGTGGAGGAGGTATGACTAATTCTTTGAAATGTTACAAATGTGGTGAAGTGGGGCATCATCAGTTCGAATGTAGGAAGAATTTGAGGAAGTGTTCTAACTGTGGCGGTTTTGGACATGTTGCTGCTGATTGTGCTAGGAAGAATGTAGTGAAATGTTACAATTGTGGGGAACCTGGTCATATTAGTACAAAGTGTCCGAAACCAAAGCAAGCTCCAGCGAGTGGGAAAGTTTTTGCCTTGGCAGGAACTCAGACTTCAAGTGCAGATCGTCTGATCAGAGGTACTTGTTTTATTAATAGTACTCCTTTAGTTGCTATTATTGATACTGGAGTTACTCATTCGTTTATTTCGTCTGAGTGCACTAAGCGTTTGAATCTTGTGTTGTCTTCGATGGGTGCTGAGATGGTTATTGATACTCCAGCAATGCGGTCAGTAACTACTTCTTTGGTTTGTTTAAGTTGTCCTTTGACCATTTATGGTAAAGAATTTGAGATGGATTTGGTGTGTTTACCGTTGGAGGGTTTAGATGTGGTTCTGGGAATGAATTGGTTGCAGTTCAATAAGGTTCATATTGATTGTTATCATAAGCTGGTAAGGTTTCCTTCTCTTGAGGAAGACGCAGACTCGAGTTTCTTATCTACCAAAGAGTTGAAGAAACTTTTGGCGGATGAAGCTCAGTTGTTTGGGTTGTTTGCATCATTGACTGTGGATAGTCAAGTTTCACTTGATGTGTTTCCTGTTGTGTGTGATTTTCCTGAAGTGTTTCCCGAGGATATTTCAGACTTGCCGCCAGAGAGAGAGGTGGAGTTTTCTATAGATCTAGTTCCTGGTACTAGACCTGTTTCTATGGCACCTTATCGTATGTCGGCATCTGAGTTGGTTGAGTTAAAGAAGCAGTTGAACGAATTGCTAGAAAAGAGGTTTGTGAGACCAAGCGTTTCTCCTTGGGGTGCTCCAGTTTTATTGGTGAAAAAGAAAGATGGAAGTATGCGGTTGTGTATTGATTATCGCCAGTTGAATAAGGTGACGATTAAGAATAAGTATCCTCTTTCGAGAATTGATGATTTGATGGACCAGTTGGTAGGTGCTTGTGTGTTTAGTAAGATTGACTTGAGGTCAGGGTATCATCAGATTAGGGTGAAAGAGGAAAATATTCAGAAGACGGCTTTTAGGACACGATACGGTCATTATGAATATTCTGTGATGCCGTTTGGGGTTTCTAATGCGCCAGGTGTGTTTATGGAGTACATGAATCGTATTTTCCACGAGCATTTGGATCATTTTGTGGTTGTGTTTATTGATGATATCTTAATTTGTTCTAAGTCTCAGGAGGAGCACGCGGAGCATTTGCGTATTGTTTTGCAGGTTTTGAAAGAAAGAAAACTTTTTGCCAAGTTGTCCAAGTGTGAGTTCTGGTTGTCGGAGGTGAGTTTTCTTGGGCACGTGATTTCAGGTAATGGTATTTCTGTGGATCCATCTAAAGTAGAAGCAGTTCTACAATGGGAGGCTCCGAGATCCGTTACTGAAATTCAAAGCTTTTTGGGTTTGGCCGGATATTATCAAAGGTTCATTGAAGGTTTTTCTAAGCTAGCACTTCCTTTGACCCAGTTGACTTGTAAAGGGCAAGCGTTCATTTGGGATATTCGGTGTGAGGAAAGTTTTAAGGAGCTGAAGAAAAGATTGACGACAGCTCCGATTTTGATTTTACCAGATCCTAATGAACCATTTGTGGTGTATTGTGATGCGTCTTTGATTGGTCTAGGTGGTGTTCTGATGCAAGAAGGTAAGGTCGTGGCTTATGCTTCAAGGCAATTGAGGATTCATGAGAAAAATTATCCTCCTCATGATCTTGAATTAGCGGCTGTGGTTTTTGTGTTGAAGATTTGGAGGCATTATCTCTATGGTGCAAGATTCGAAGTCTTTAGCGATCATAAAAGTTTGAAATATTTGTTTGATCAGAAAGAGTTAAATATGAGGCAGCGGAGATGGTTGGAATTTTTGAAGGACTACGACTTTGGCTTGAATTACCATCCTGGTAAAGCTAATGTGGTAGCCAATGCGTTGAGTCGGAAATCGTTACATATGTCCGCTTTAATGGTTAAGGAGTGGGAACTTTTGGAAGCTTTTAGGGATTTGAGTTTGGTATGTGAAGTGACGTCGGGTAGCGTGAGGCTTGGAATGTTGAAGATTACTAATGATTTTCTGAAGACTGTTAGTGAGAAACAGAAGCTGGATGTGAAATTTGTGGATTTGATGTTGGTGGGAGAAAAAGATGCGAATAGTGATTTTAAAGTGGATATGAATGGTGTTTTGAGATTCCGAGGTAGAATTTGTATTCCGGATGATGCGGAGTTGAAAAGGATGATTTTGGAGGAAGGACACCGGAGTAATTTGAGTATACATCCGGGAGCGAATAAGATGTACCAAGATTTGAAGAATATTTTTTGGTGGTCTGGATTGAAAAGAGATGTGGCTCAGTTTGTTTATGCATGTTTGACTTGTCAGAAATCAAAGGTAGAACATCTGAGGCCTAGTGGTTTATTGCAACCGTTGGATATTCCTGAGTGGAAGTGGGATAACATCTCCATGGATTTTGTGACAGGGTTGCCGAATACATAGAGAGGGTATAATGTTATTTGGGTGGTTGTGGATAGGCTGACTAAATTGGCTCATTTCATTCTAATTGACATCAGTTTTACTTTGGAGAGGTTGGCTGAGATTTACGTCAGTGTGATTGTGAAGTTGCATGGGGTTCCGTTGAGCATTGTTTTGGATCGAGATCCGAGGTTTACCTCGAGATTTTAGGAAAGTTTGCAGAAGGCGTTGGGTTCTAAATTGAGATTGAGTTCGGCTTATCATCCGCAGACGGATGATCAGACCGAGAGAATGATTCAGTCGTTGGAAGATTTGTTGAGAGCGTGTGTTCTTGAACAAGGTGGTGCATGGGATAAGTATCTTGCATTGATTGAATTCACGTATAATAACAGTTTCCATTCTAGTATTGGAATGGCACCTTTTGAAGCACTTTATGGACGAAGATGTCGAACACCGTTGTGTTGGCACGAATCTGGTAAGAGTTCGGTGGTTGGGCCAGAGTTGGTGCAACAGACTACGGAAAAAGTGAAGCTTATTCGGGAGAAAATGAAGACTTCTCAGAGTAGGCAAAAGAGTTATCATGATCGGAGAAGAAAAGATCTTGAGTTCCAAGAGGGCGATCATGTATTTTTGAAAGTTACGCCGGTAACGGGTGTGGGTCGTGCATTGAAGTCGAAGAAACTTACTTCTCGGTTTATTGGTCCTTACCAGATATCTGCGAGAATGGGTGTTGTGGCTTATAGGGTGGTGTTGCCGCCGAGTCTGTCGAATTTACACGATGTGTTCCATGTTTCACAACTTCGGAAGTATGTTCTGGATCTGTCGCATGTGATTCCGATGGATGAGGTAGAGGTAAGGGAGGACCTTACGGTTGAGGCATTACCCGTTAGGATTTTGGATCGCGAGGTGAAGCAGTTGAGAGGCAAGGATATTGCACTTGTGAAAGTAGCATGGGGAGGCTCTGCTGAGGGCAATTTGACTTGGGAGTTAGAGAGTCGGATGCGGGAGTCGTATCCAGAGTTGTTCGTCTCAGGTATATTTTCGAGGACGAAAATTTCTAAGTGGGGGAGAGTTCTAACGCCCCAGTTTTGTCAGTTTTTATTTAATCGAGTCGTTTTGATTATTTTATTATTATATTATTTTATTTGGAAATATGTTATTTTTCAATGATGTGATATTTTATCGCGTTTTGGGAACGTTTGCGAGATATTTGAGTGTAGGGGTATTTTGGGCATTTCACTTTATTTTTCTTAAGTTAAGAAAATAGAAAATAGAAAGGGAGAAAAATAGAGAGAAAGAAAAAGAGAAGAAGGAAAAGGAGAAGAAAAGAGAAAGGAAGGAGAAAGAGAGAAAATCTTGGGAAATCTAGAAATCGAAACAACCGACTTTCCAAACACGATTAAATCGGGTAAGGGTGCGAAACTTGATTATTATATACTTGTGTATAATTATGTATGTATGTTTTTGGTTGTTATTGGATTGAAATGGAAATATAGAGTAAAACCCATAAATGTTGAAAGTGTTAGAAATTGATCCAAATGTGTCTGAAATCATGTTTTAGTGTTCCTTATTGTTGGTACATGATAGATACATGTTGTTAGGCATTGTATTGGTAATTTTTCTGGTGTATAGGTGAAAATTGGGTTGAATTTGGTTTGAAAACGCAGAACAAAATTCTGCAGAAAATTCTGGTTTTTCCACTGCCCATACGCGTATCACTCAAGACAATACGCGTATTGGTCAAGGCAATACGCGTATGGCATTGAGGAAATGTGGACAATACGCGTATGGAGCTCCATTTTCTCGGCCATCTACCCATTTGCGTAATGGTACGCGTAAGGTTGAGGGCAATACGCGTATGAAGCAAGGCACTACGCGTATTGGATTTTTAATGGGAAATTTTGGGGAAAATGGGTCTCTGCCCATACGCGTACGACCTTGGGCAATACGCGTATGGAATGGGCAAGGGAGCAGGGCAATACGCGTATGGCTCAGGGCAATACGCGTATGGCCAGGAGTATTGCAAAATGTGATTTTTTGCGATGTCTTTTCTTGTTTAGTCCGTAACTTGTGTTCCATTTATCCGTTTTTAACATTCTTGGTATCGTTGGATAGCTATTGAATTGAACTTTCTTATGATGATGGTTTTAAAATCGTTGGCTGATTTAATTATGTTGGGAATTTGGAATAGTGTCATTTTGTCGACTTTTGTCATTATAATTGTGTGTAATTGGTGTGTATCATGCAATGTGCTATTGATATGGATATGGTATGATTTGCGTGCTGTTGTATGGTATAAATGCATGGTTTTGGCCTTTAATTGCAAAGCATGATTAATGTTGAGTGAGATTACTGCATATATGTGTGCATTTGAATGTCATGAGTCATTGTATGCCAAGCATCATGATATGCATTCTTGTAATGTCGTGTGCCCATGTGGGGTGTGAGCGACGGTTTGGTTCCAGAGGGAATCCGCTATAACGTTGTGTGCCCGTGTGGGGTGTGAGCGATGATTATAGAAGATCATGTGCCCGTGTGGGGTGTGAGCGATCAGGTCGTGTGCCCTTGTGGGGTGTGAGTGATCCATAAACGTCATGTGCCCGTGTGGGGTGTGAGCGACGGGGAACATCGTATGCCCGACGGGGAGTTACAGTGATGTAACGAGCGATGATTCCAGTAGAGTTCCTGAGTGAACTAGTGATGAGATTGGTGGATGGATGGTACCGTATATGCATTGCATAGAGTCGTTGTGTCGGTCTCTATGCATTTGCATAATTCATGAATGGATTGATTTCGTGAGGAATCGTGATTGGACTTGATGAGTTGAGATATATATTGTGTTGTGTTGTATTTGGATTCTGTGTGTGTTGTGGTGAGAATATTTTACGTGTGTGATGTTGTGTTATTATATAATTATATGCAATTATATTACGATTGTGTTTCTCACCCTTCAGCTGTTTTATAATGCTCTATGAGGCATTGCATATTAGATTGTCGGAGGTCTTTTTGTGAAGCTTAGGTCTTCATTCTTTTGTCGGTCGGCTCTGATATGTGACACCGGGTAGTTAGGGAGACCGTTGGTGATTTGTGTGTATATGTATATGTTCTTTTGAGATTGTACATGTATGATTGTATTTGGCAGACAAACTTTTCATGATATATATATATATATATGAGATTTCAGTACAGATTTTCCGCTTTTATTCTGTATCTGAATTGTGGGTAGTAGGAACTAAGTTCCTCTGTTAATTGCTACCTGATTGTTGCATATCTTTATGGGCAGGTTTATGTGTATTTTGTTTCAAATTAATGTGACCCCTCGGTCTATGCTGTGAATGTTTTAAATATACTCTGATGAAATTTTGAATTTTTGTTACCGCTTTATTGATTGGGGGTATAGATTAGGGGTGTTACATTAAGTGGTATCAGAGCCAGTTCGTGTCGGTTTATGTCAGTTCTTGTCGGTCTTGGTGTTTGGAGGAGCTGTTTGTTTAACCATAGTTGCTGTTATTGGAAATGAACAGAATATGGCTGGTAGGAATGACGCTGCTTTGGCTGCTGCTATGCAAGCTATGGCTCGGACTGTGCAGAGTGCACCTAATGCTGCAGGTAATGATGAGTTCAGGAAGAACAAACCGCCTGTCTTCAAAGGAAGATATGATCCTGATGGTGCTCAGATTTGGCTGAAAAAGATTGAAAGAATTTTCCGAGTGATGGATTGTGCTGAGGATCAGAAGGTGAGACTGGGTACTCACATGTTACTGGAAGAAGCTGATGATTGGTGGGTTAGTACACGTCGTGTGTTGGAAGCTGCAGAGGAAGAGATCACTTGGGCTGTGTTTAGCATTGAGTTTCTGATGAAGTATTTTCCCGAAGATGTAAGAGGAAAGAAGGAAATTGAGTTCTTGGAATTGAAACAAGGTAATATGTCTGTTGTTGATTATACTGCTAAGTTTGTGGAACTTGTGCAGTTTTATCCACATTATGCTGAAGCGACTGCGAAATTTTCTAAGTGTGTAAAGTTTGAGAACGGATTGCGCCCGGAGATAAAGCAGGCAATTGGTTATCAAAGGATTCGGAGGTTTTCTGATTTTGTGGATTGTTGTAGGATTTTTGAAGAAGATAGCAAGGCTCTGATATGTGACACCGGGTAGTTAGGGAGACCGTTGGTGATTTGTATGTATATGTATATGTTCTTTTGAGATTGTACATGTATGATTGTATTTGGCAGACAAACTTTTCATGATATATATATATATATATGAGATTTCAGTACAGATTTTCCGCTTTTATTCTGTATCTGAATTGTGGGTAGTAGGAACTAAGTTCCTCTGTTAATTGCTACCTGATTGTTGCATATCTTTATGGGCAGGTTTATGTGTATTTTGTTTCAAATTGATGTGACCCCTCGGTCTATGCTGTGAATGTTTTAAATATACTCTGATGAAATTTTGAATTTTTGTTACCGCTTTATTGATTAGGGGTATAGATTAGGGGTGTTACATCCATCATCTTACCCTGCTGAGAATGAGGAATCCACCTGCACTGCTGGGGATAAGGAATCTTCATAAAGAACCCCTTTCGATTTGAGGACGATTCTCTGCTTGGGGAAGAATATCAATTCCAACACCTTGCTAGGACAAAGATACCTTCTGGCTCCTTGCTGGGGGAGAGACTTAGTACTTCAAGTTTCTGCTGATCAACTGCATACTGATTATGAAAAGTGAACAGCGGTTCCTTTAATTCCCGACTTGCCCCAAACCACAGGGTCTAATGGAAGAAATCATCTCAAGAGGATTTTATAGAAGACCGAGCGTTCACACTACCCCAGGGTCTTCAAACTCTCAGAGAGATTTATCGAATCCCGACGTAACTGCCCCAGACTGTATGATCTTTGAAGGAATTTGCCTCGAGAGGACTTAAGATGACTTGAAATACTCTGCTTCAGTATTTTGAACCTTGACGAGGTGCTTCTGATTAACCGTCTTCTGGAGAGGACAACTTCTCATGCTCTAGAGATGGCCTGCCTCAATATGAGCTTTGAAGTGATTTTGCCCCTGATCTTAGAATAAATGCCCCCAGAATAACTGAACTTCAGAGAGATTTCTTGACATGACTGCCCCAGATTGGCTACATCTCATCACAACTTACTGGGGAGAGCCCACTCTACACTGAGTCTCTTGGCAGCATGCCCCCTTGATATGACTGTCCTTCAGAATTTTCAAGCATCCCAACTTGGCAGGATCAAGCTTCTCGACTGACGCTCATTGTGTAAGCTTCCATAATGCTTAAGCACATGTATGCAAGCGGAACAAGTTTTTTATGAGAATGATAATTCTAATGCAACAAACATGTTAACTTTGAAATTTTATTGAAAATGCGTTACCGAGCTTTGTGAACGAATCACTAGCTGGGATGCGACATTGACTTTTGAATGGAAAACAATACGCACATGCAATAACAACAAAAATCTTATTAGCATAACTCATGGGAGTCAGGAACGCTATCCTGCTGATGTACGCCTTCGGAATAAACCCTACTTCAATTAGGACTTTTAAGGGTTGTAACGTGGCCTGGTTCGCGGTTTTAGAAAAAAGGATTTATGGCTCAAAATTTGTTTGTACCCACCCATTCTCCTTGATGTTCTCCAGTCCTACGTCTAGTTAATTTAGCACAAGCGCTCATCTCCCAAAAGGATTTTTGTGAGGATCGTCGGTTAAGGAACCCACGAGGTTTTTGAAATGACAGTCACCTCTTTTGTCTTCAGTGTTTTACGATCACACGACTTGTTCTTTATCGAGGATTTTCTCTTGATCATTTCTTTTTTTCATTTTATTTTTGCTTTTTTTTTATTTCCCTGATTTTGCCTGGACTGACTCTTTTTGAATCTTTCGATCTTGAAGTCCAGCGGGATGCCCTACCTTTTGCCTAAGTCGCTTGTTTTCAAGTTTTGGACTTAGCGGGCTATCTCTTTTTTTTTCCTCTCTTTTTTTTGAACAAATCGTGTGATACTGGTTGTCTAACTTGTTTGAAAGGGTTGTGACTGCCTCATTACTTGGTCGATGAGGGATAACCATTGTGGTTTCACGTCCCTCGATCTCCTGGTGTGTGAGGGAAGAGAGGGAATGGATCCTCAGATGCACATTCCTTTTGAAATTTGGGCGCTCGGTCAAATTACTGACAACTACCCTGCCCCTGTGTTAGATGTGAGGGTTTTTTCGAATGAAAAGAAACTCCTACTTCAAGGCTCAAAGGGTTTGACAAGGGTCTATCTCCCTTATATCTCCGGTGTTTGGGAATTTGAAGCAATGCCTGTATATCCTGAACAGGGTTTTATCCAAAAGCAAACAACCAAAGATTTTGCGTTTTTACTTCATCATCCTCCCTCCAAGAGTTAAAGCAAGAAGGTTGGTATTGCAATGCACAGAAACATTATATGAATGAATAAAAATGAATTACTTCAAGAAAAAACATATTCATTGCATTAAAACATCATTCAGAACACAAACAAGTTTTTTAGGCATACAATGCTTTAACAAGAAATGAAAAACTACAAATGAAAATGTAGTAAAGAAACTGAATATTGCCATCGCTGAGGAGGCCTGATTCTGTCTGGACATCCTTGCAAACTGAGTGCTCACTTGAGACAGGAGGCTTCAACTGATGTACATATCATCTTCAGTGAATGCAAAGATCTCTGAGTCCACTAAGTCTTGCACCTTGTGCTTGAACACGTTGCAATTTTCAATGGAATGACCCGGTGTGTCTGAGTGATACTCGCATCTAGCATTCAGATCATAATCAGGAGGAATAGGGTCAGGGACAGGCTTAGCATCCCTTAGTTCAACCAGAGAACTCTCAAATAGACGGGCAAGAACATCACTGTGAGGAATAGGGAGTGGATCGAAACTTCTCGCAGGCCTTCGTGATCTTTGTTGTCTCTGTTGCTGAGGAGCATAAGGTCGCTGATGCTGAATAGGCCGTTGAACAACAGGAGGAATATACACAGCACTAGCTTCTCCTTCCTTTCCCTTGGAGGACCCATCATAAGGTTTCTTTGCATCTTCAGCAGCAATTCGAATCTTTCCCGTTTTGATGCCGTTTTCGACTCTTTCTCCTGCCAATACAAGACTTGAAAATCCAGCTGACAAACATCCAACCAATTTCTCACAATAATGCCCCTGAAGCGTATCCATGAATATATCAACGAGCTCTCTTTCCAACATCAGAGGTTGAACTCGGGAAGCCAATTCACGCCACCTCTAGGCGTACTCTCTAAAGCTTTCATTGCTCTTTTGAGACATATTCTGTAGCTGGGTCCGATTGGGAGCCATATCAGTATTATATTGGTAGTGCTTGATAAAGGCCTCCACCAGCTCCCTCCAATTACGGACATGGCATCTCTCCAATTTCATATACCATTCTAAGGATGCCCCAGATAGGCTGTCTTAAAAGAAATGCATCAGCAATTTCTCATCTTTAGAGTACGCGACCATCTTCCTCGCGTATGCCCTAATATGCGTCTTGGGACAAGTGGTACCATTGTATTTCTCAAAAGTGGGCACCTGAAATTTATGCAGAATCACAACACCGGAAACCAACCCCAAATCCTCCAGATCCATACCCACAGAATTTTGATTCACAACACCCCTTAGTTGATCTTCAATCAGTCTAAACCTCTGATCATTATCCACCTGAGGAGTAGTATCAACACCTTGCATAGAAAAAATGTCGTTCTGTTGGTCATCATAATGACGGCCATGAACAGCGCAAACACTATTTCCTCCTCCGATAACAGAAGGAATCACCACCTGCTCTCCTTCGCCCGGAGGTATCACAACACCAGGAATGGGGATCTCTGCGCCCACAGGACCTCCCTGAGCACCATTACCAGCAACACCATTATGGATTCTGCCATGAAGAACCCCGTCTTCATCCACCCTTGCCATTAAAGGTTAGACCAGAGTCCTCAGTTGCTCTTGCCCTTGCGCAACACCTTGCATCAATTCCATGAATTGGGCTATGCGAGTTTGCATGGCGGCCATCTCTGTTTGCATTTGCTCCATAATTCTTCTGAGTGCCTTGAGTAGTTAAGTCTGAAATTCTGAAGAAAACCAGATCAGGACAAGAATAGCCAAGCCTCGAACACCTATTATGCAAATGAGTATGGGAATGCAATGCAAATGCCATGTTCAAATATTTCCAAGGAATCATTCTATTTTGCCTCAAGTTTTTTTTTGTACAAACCACAAGAAAAAGATGGAAATGCTCTGCCACGAGTCTCAAAGTTAATATCCCTTGGAAATACAAGAACATGTATGCAAAAAATGATGATGCAGATGCAACAGACATGGGATCAAGGAATCAGTGCTCTGGACATGTGTTGTGCTGTTAACCGAACAAGAACCACAACCCAGAAAACCAGAATTCTAGAACATCGGACCACTGAGATAACCAGAAAACCAGGTAAATAACTATACACTGTCGAGAAATCCAAAAAACCGGGTAGGTTGAAGGTTTCGGTTACCTGCAGACCTGCAAACACCCATCCCTCTCACATGTGGGTACTAAGATCCTCAGTATCCCGGGCTCTCAGGTCGAGAAATGATGATACGTTCACCACTTCTGGTTTGGCATCATCATCAATCGAGGAGGCCTCAACTGATTCTCCAAAGCGAAAGGTCCTCAGCTTCTGGAACTGAGGTCGAGAAGCAATAGTACATTCATCCATCAGGGTACAGTACTATCGCCAATCGAGGAGCGCATCCACTGATTCACTTTCAAAAAAGACATCCTATGGAAAGTTCCCAGCATTGGGTCCTCGAGTCGAGAGTCGTAATGGGTTTGCCATTTCTGGTCTGCCATTATCGTTCTCGGGAGGAGTGCCATTACTGAGTCCTCGGGAATGGTCATCAGAGTCGACAGTTCCTCAAGAGAATAACTATTGGCCTGTATCAACATACAGTAGCAGAATCTCCCGATAGAACCTCGTCTGACTGTGGGGATCGTGATCACCTGCACGTGGCCAACACCACGGAAGCGTCACGCCTGCCCACGCTAATACCTATGTGTATGCTCAAGCCTGGGTAGTGGGCTTATCTCTCAGAACCTCCCAACCTGCCAAATAGAAAACCAGCACAGTCCAGCATAATAATGAAATGCAATGCAATAAATGCGGTAAAAACAGTAAAACAGTAATACAGTAATATACAACAAAATGAAGCACAACAGTGAACACCAAATGAAAATAAACAAACAAGCGCTAGGATTGACTCACAAAAGGGGATGGACCAGCAAGAGGTCAACCTCTCCCCAGCAGAGTCGTTAACTGTCGTTCCCGAGGATTTGCATCCATGGTACAAACACGAAAGTGGCGCGGAAAACAGAGTCGCCAGCAATGTGTATTTATCCCAAGAGAGGGAAAGGAAACACTGCGTAAACCTGAGGGAAGGGAAAAGCATGGTCTCGCAACCAAGAGAAACGGGTAAGGAGTCGGTTACGCGAAGGGAAGGTGTTAGTACCCAACACGTCCATCGTACTCGACGGGATCCACGCTTGTTGTCTCGATCAAAGGGTGTCGTCGTCTGGAGCTCCACTGCTACTGGACTGGAGAAGGAACGAGAACGAAAAGAACGGAGAAACGAAGAAGAAAAGAAAAAGAAGTGACTCGATAGGACGTCCTCGGAGTCCTAGACCTACGTATTCCCTCGGGAACAGGAAAATCAGAGTCAACGTAGTTCAGACACGAACTAGGGGGGAGGTTGCTCGCCAAGACATCACCGTCTCATGCCTACGTATCCTCAATCTAACCAGAAGGAGGAAATCAGAGCAGTCGTAGTTCGACCTACGGGTCGAAAAGGTCTCGATCGCGCTAGGGGGAGAGAAAAGGTTCGATTAACTGGTTGGTCTCGATCGCAAGGGTGCGAGAGAAAAGGGGAAGTTAGTTGTTAGTGTGCTTGCCGAGATATCGCATCTCGTGCCTACGTATCCTCAATCTATCCAGAGAGAGGAAGTCAGAGCGTCCGTAGTTCGTGAAACTACAAGAAATGGGATCTCAATCACACTGAGGCGAGAGAAAAGGGGGAGACGCACGGAAGGTCTAAGGGAACTGAATCCTACAAGTTATCATACAAAATGGCCCTAAGGTCAGAATTAGGAGGGAATTCTATCTAATGTTGTCATGCTTGGATTGAGAGTCTAATGTCTATCCTACTCCGGGCTTAATCAGAAATTAAGTCGGACTAGGAGCCTTAAGGGAGCATGAGAATGCAGAGTAACCAATAAGTAAACACCAGACACCTCAATCGCAAAGAGTAATCGAATACGAAACCAAGTTAGGAGAAAATCAAGTACAGAGAGAAAATCAAGAATTAATCAGAAATTAATCAAGATCAACAATTAATCAAGAATATCCATAAAAATTAAAATGCTAATTAAAATCAAGATTAAAAGTTAATCAACAATTAAAAAGTCAATTCAAAATTAAATCCTAAGAACAAAATTAACTTCTAATTAATAACTCAAGTCAAAATTAATTTCTAATTAAAAGTTATCCTAAAAAAACTAATCCTAAATCAAAATTAATCAAAAATCCAATCAAAAATTAAATTCTAATTAAAAAGTTAAAATCTAATTAAAATCTAGTTTCAAAAATATTAACTAACCTAATTATCCTAAAACAATTAATCAATTACTAGTTAAACAAAATAAAAAAACCAATTAATAAAACTAAAACACAAATCCTAAGGGTGCAGTCAGGAAAAGCGGGGTGGGGAACTGCTTCAGGCGCATGGGCCTCTGAAGCTCTTAGGCCCAAGTTCTAAAGAACAAAGCTAAAGGGGGGTGCGGTTAAGTACTTGGAATGGTGTGGAAAAGAAAAAACAAACGGGCTTAAGAACCCGACCCAAGCAGTAAGGCAAGAAAACCTAATTAACTTGGACTTAACCCTATACTCTTCTCTCAGCACCGCCACCTTCCATTCTTCTCCCTCGATCACTTCACCATCTCTGTCGCGCCGGGAGCAAAAACTACACCGGAAGATGAACAACAACACACCGTCCGTCTCATCTCTTCGTCCAACCCTCTAACATCTTTTTCGCCAAAACATCATCTCCGTTTCAATCTAAATCGCGCCCTAAACTTCTTTCAACTTCTCCGTTAGTTCTCAACAAATCGCCACCACCTTCACCTCTTCTCCTTAATGGATTCAACCTTCTCCTTCACACTTCATGGCGTCATCGGAATCGCCTCTCTGTTACAGGATCAACACTAGCGAATAAAACTTCCATCACTCTTCGCACACGACTCGACACGGATTCACGCAAGGAACAAAACAAACAAGCCACACACATTTCAATCCAAAACAAACAACTACAAAGAATATGATCGAGACAGAAAACGAACTTACAAGGTCGGAGCTAGTCCGACTATTTCAACTTCGGCGACGGTAAGTTCGATTCCCAACGCTCTTGCTTCTATTTCCTTCTTTGAGCTTAAACTTCTTCTTCACTCTCTTTGTACTTCTGCTTCATTTCCGCGTGTTGAAGCTCCCTGCGTGAGCTGTGCTATCGAGTTGTTCTTTGTTTGAGTACTCCTCCAGTGATTTCGTTGAATAACATTGCAGGTTCTCGGTGATGACTTGAAGATATGAAAGAGAACTTGGCGTTGTTCTGTCTGTGATTTGGTTTGGTTGTAGGTTTGTGAGAAGCAAAAATGATGGACGATGGAGATTGGGGTTGATGGATTTGAGATCGTTGCTGTTGTTAAGGAGTCGAGTTGAAAGGTTGTTGATGAGTTGCAGAAGATTATTGGAATGGAAGGTGGAGTTTCTGCAAGATTTATCGAAGGTGGATGAAGATGATAAAGGTGGTGGAGTGTCTCTGCAGATTATGCAAAAGAAAACTGATGCAGAAAAATACGTGTCATCCCTGAAGATTTGTTGAAGCTTGTTTTATACAGGAATTGGGGTAGGGTAGAATAGGTTTTTGAATTGAAATTTTGTTAGAAACTTTTCTCACTTTTTGTAGTTTTGCACCTGTTATGGCCTGCTGTGAATCACGTGGTTTATGGCTTGTGAAATTTTGTACGACAGCTGCTGTTTTTGTCTTGTGGTCTGGCGTGAAATGTGTAGGGCTTGGTTTTTATGTTTTGCACAGTGGTATAGTGTGGGAATTGTATAAGGTGTGGGGCCAAGTTGTGGAGTGGGAGTGTGTTGCGTATGGTTTGGCAGTGTGGGAGACAGTACGGTTTGTTTTAGTTATGGTTTGGGAAAGGTTGATGCTGGTGTGTACTACTTGTGTAGCGTTTAGGAATCGTGGCCGACATGAATTGTAGGTTAGTTTTGTGGCAAGACTTGTGCGTGACTGTGCTTTAACTGCTCACTTGAGAACTAAAATAAACCAAACTTGAACTTTGAACCTTGAAATTAGAATAAGCTTGAAATGATGATTATGAACTTGAAACTTGAAGTGAATTTGAAAGGTGAATCTTGAATCGAAAATTGGCAAATTGACATGAATTTGGTCTTGGATAGAACTTGTAACTTGTCATAAAAGTTGAAACTTGAGTCTTGAAACTATGAATTAGGATTGAGCTTTTCTAATTTGTATTAATCTTGCACATTCCAAACTTTGAATTCTTTGATTAAACTCATGACCACTAAATCTTGATATTCTAATTAAATTCCAAATTCTCAACTTCTTGTTTGAAATGGACGCAATTTGAATTAACCTTGAGAAATAGAATCGGCCATGAATCAACCTCTGAATTAATCCTTTGAATTTTGCCTCTTTCACCAATAAACCAATCTTTCGCCATGAACCATATAAGAAACAAACGACTGCATTACAACTGCCCCAAAAACCCTGATTGAAAAGCACGGGTTCCACCTGATTCTCCATCATGAAATAACTAAACTTAGCACAACCTGGTAACCTGACCCACACACAAACTAAGCTCTCAGAAACTCTAATTGGGACTCCAGACATACACTATTCCAAATTATGCATATCCTGACCTTGATCCTAAAACGCAACTTGTCTGACCAAGATTAGGTCAGACCTAACGGGTCTTCAACCGTCACTGAGCACACACACTCGTACTGATAATCTCAAATGAAACTCAAGTGATCGACATATCTTCTCAAACAACAAAGGGATAAGAAACCCTAATCTCCACGCTTTGGGTGCATACTGATGAAGAAAACAACCTGATGAATCTCGGCAGAGGAAAGCCTTGTAACTGGATGAACATTGATAGAAATACACTCACAATGCTGTGAGATCAGACCCTTGCTTTAAACTTGCATGAAAGTACCTCAAAGTAAATAGGAAACCCTGATTCGAAGAAACTTTTGATCCCATGTCTCAGAAGATCAATGCAATGTATGATATGAGTTATGACCTAATGAAGATGCAAAATGAATGCGAAACAAAAGCCAGAAAAAGAAAAGGCAAATTTTGGGGTGCTACAGTCATCTTGGGCTTCAAACAAGATACTCAAATAAACATCTCCAATAGAGTCAATTCCCAGACCTTTTTTTAGCTTCAACCTTAGGCTTTGATCAAGGCACAAAATCCATCATCCCCACAAATGAGACCTTGAGTCCTCTCTATAGGAGGATATCCTTTCTATACATCACATATCAAAAATAAACAATCAAAGCCTTTGTCCAAATAATTAATGTAAGTGGCACACTTGTTGATTCAAAATCCAAGCTGGAGTCCTTCCCTTATCCTGGCTAAAATTTATCTTTCATCTAACAGCTATAAGTGGTAAGCCTCTGGGTTCCATACATCCAAGCCAATGTCCCTCTCTTAGCATGAAAGTCTCATAAGGAAAAAGTGGCATTGCTCTTTACTGAGTTAAAGTTTCTTCCTTCATGACATCTCTCTTATAAAGGAAATTATGGCATTACTGGATTCCACACATCCCAGTTAAAGTAATTTCCCTTATAACCAATTACTTAATAATTTTGTGATGAATAAGTGAGATATCTCCCTTTAGAGATGGCAAATTCTCTCTCAATCACCCTTTTAGCTTCAATCTTGGGATTTAAACAAGACACAAATACTCAGCTTGCTTCAATATTGGGCTTTGAATAAGACACCAAATATCTTTCCTCCCATAGAAATAGGAGGAACTACAATTGCTCTGATTTCCCAAATATCTTTACGGGAATATGTAGGCATAAGATTGTGAAATCTTACGAGGACACAAATCAAAAATTCTAGGTACATGTACCTTCCCAAAAACAATATAAAACCCAAAAACAACAAAAACATTCTCTCAACACTCCCAAAGGAGAAACTTTCCCAATCCACAGCAGATAAACACAAGAAAGCATTTCAAAATAATAGAAATACATGCAAAAAGAAGGTTCCTATAGATTACTATAGATACTCTAGGTGTTAATAGCTTCCCTTTGTATAACCAGACCCCGATCCCCGATCTCTTAGCATCTGTTAAAGAAAACACTTATGTGTAGGGTTAGTTTAAGATATCTTCCCCTTCCTTTCAAGCCTCGTAGAATAAATACAAAAATCATAAAGTAGCACCAATCATGCAGTAGGTGGTTGCGTCACCAAAAAAATGACTGCTACACCAGGTCGCATCAAAGACTTTGGTGCCAAGGAAGAGCTTAATGTACTTAGTGAGAGCATTTGATGTGGGAGCTACTTCAGGGGTGAGTAAAACTAGCCTCATGCCTTCGTTGGCCCTTTTCTCAGTCGCCCTTATTAAGGCTAGAGAATCAGTGACATGGAGTCGAGGTTCGAAAATGGCGTTTAACCATAACTGTAAGAGCCAAAAAGGTCCAGAGAGGGGAAAGGACTTACTTTTAGTGTTCTCAGGCAGATGCTTGAGTTTGTTGGAGGCTTCTCTGAGGCTTTGGTAGAGATTAGCCAAAATCAATTTGCTAAAGGAAAACTTGTGTCCCGCATGAAGTTGGATGGCCAGAGGGACGAACTTCTTTGCCACCTGCAAGGAACTGGAGCAAAAGACATGATAAGAGAGCCAAAACGCCAAGAAAGTGATGTGCTCTTGTTCATTGACATTTGGACTAACAATATCGTGGTGGTTTTGGATGAAATTTTTGTAGGTGGGGCGCCCAATGGTGAACTCATGCGGAGTTTCCAATATCGCACAAAAAGTGGCACCAACAGGGTTCAAACCTGTGATGAAAGCAACATCGAACAATGTCGGTGTCAACATGACACAAATGAACTGGAAATTATTCGTCGAACCTTCCCAAAAGAAAAGTAAGGCCAACAGCATGCAGGGGTTGTACTTGAGGCCAGTTCTAGACAAATTGACCATGTCATAAATGCCTATGTTTTCTCAGTGTGTTTTCTTCTTGGCTTGGACCTTGTTGAGCCATGGCAAGTATTCTTTTGTGGGAGCCCGTGGAGTAGATTGAAAGACACAATTAGGCTTGACCATGAAGGACAGATCAAGAGCGCATCGTTCAAACGCAACGGGCATAGTATGGAGGTAACCTGGGAAAAGGTGAGAAACCTTTGAAGCCTGTGACCGTTTGGTAGGATACGGCCTAGAGAAGGCGTAAAGCTGGTTGTTCATGGAGTAAGGGATCAACATTTGTTTCTGCCAAACGGAGATTTTGTTGTTATAAAAAGAAGGTTTATGAATGAAATCATTCACCTCTTCGCTTTCAGAATGAGGAATGATGAAAGCCAATGGGTTGTTGCCAGTAGAGGGTTTGAAGTAAACTTTGCTCTTAGTCATGGTGAGGGAGAGAAGTTTTTTCTAAAACGGAGACTGCAACATAGGGTTTGGAGTTTTTCTGTGAAGAATAAAGAATGCAAGAAGACGAAGTAGAGAAAAGAAGTGAAGAGCTAAGGAGAACTATTTATAGTCTTCATTGCATGTCTTAAATCCGACACTTGGAAAAGGCGTGAGAGTGATTGAAGAGATTGTGTGGGGTTCCGATGCAAGCATTAATAAGGAGTGGCATCAGTTACTGCAAAACATGAAAACCCACGTCTTCCTAGGAAGTAGGAATGATGAGTGATGATGAGATTCTGCGCGAATCTCTTGAAAGCGACAATGCGCCGTAAAAATAGCAATGATGAAAATGACGTCAGCAAAAGTGAAACGTCGTCGAAAAATTATGGTAAAAAAAGGTCGCGTCTCTCTTGTTCGATACAAATCGAAACATGACCTTTTGGGGGGTAATTTGTTACGCTAGATTTTCCAACTTAACTATAAATGGCAAGTATTCAATGAGACCAACCATGAATGTGACACGTGGAAAATAAAATACAACGGGTCAAACATGACCAGAATGACTCGAGGTCGGGGTCACCATTCTGTGGCAGCTTCCCAACTTTAAAGGTTTCGGCCTAAGATCCTAGTGATAACAATCTCCCAGGTGAAGTCGCCATTTTTCTGTAGCACAGTTTTTGTGGTTGCGAGTCACACCGTTGGGCTGCAGTTCGATTCATTTTTTTATCCTATTGTGAGCTGATTAAGGAAGGGAAACAGATGTCTCCAATTAACCCTGCTTGCATACTGAGATTAAACAGATTACTGTTGGTTTACAGATGCTACCTGAGATGGGGGGTCTTTCTTAGGCTTATTTTTTTTAAGGAGGGAATGTTTTGTCTGTTAGGGAGGATTTTGGTTAGGATACTGATTTTCTTTTCTTGATTAATGTGTGCAGGTGCTAAATGTGGAGTTTTTGATGAGTATGTGAGAGTATGGGACCTGAGGTTTTTGATATGGTGTGCTCGCTAAGATTTTTCTTTCAATCTTATGCCTACGTATTCCCGTTTACCGAAACAGGGAAATCAGAGCAATCGTAGTTCCTCCTATTCTATGGGAGGAAATGGTGTTTTGGTGTCTTGTTCAAAGCCCAAGACGTGAAGCTAAAGGTGGTTTGTATCTTGTTCCAAGCCTAAGATGTGAAGCTGAAGGGTCTATTTGTATCTTGTTCGAAGCCCAAGATATGAAGCTAAAGGGTTGAGTATTTTGTGTCTTGTTCAAAGCCCAAGATTGAAGCTAAAAGGGTGTTTGTGGGAATTGATTGAAAAGAGTGAAGAGATTAAAGATTGAGATATGAATATCCGGGAAAAACATCGGATGAAAATAGAGGGAATATCCGGAAAAGCGTCGGATGAAAATAAAAAGGAATATCCGGGAAAGCATCGGATGAAAATAGAGGGAATATCCGGAAAAGCGTCGGATGTAAAGAAAAGGAATATCCGGTAAAGCGTCGGATGAAAATAGAGGGAATATCTGGAAAAGCGTCGGATGTAAATAAAAGGAATATCCGGTAAAGCGTCGGATGTTAAAAAGAGGGAAGGGTTTCTCCTGTGTTTAGAAGGAACTTGAAAATGTCTTTGAGACTCAAGAGGGGATATAGACTGTCCAAGTCTACTGGGTGTGTCTTTTGTACTATGTGTAAGAGAAAGTACGCTTCGGGATCAAGATCTAGACTTTTTTGAAAGACTGTTCTAGTAAGATGACTAATTTCTGTTCCTATACCTCTAGGAGGTCGTCGGGATAATTTGTACAAAGCCCAAGAGAAGGCGAGAATAACTTTTAAGAAGCCGAGGGACAATTTGTACGAAGCCCAAGAGGAGGCTATTTTCCTTGAGGAAGAATCATTATAAAAAGCCTAAGAGGAGGCTGTGAATACTTCTAAGAAGCCGAAGGGTCCTTGTACAACGCCCAAGAGGAGGCAGGGTTGCTTTTAGGAAGCCTGTGGGTCCTTGTACAATGCCCAAGAGGAGGCCGATGCTTTTAAGAAGCCCGTGGGTCCCCAAACCCCGAGAAATTCAAGGCAAGCTATTCACAAGGAATAGATCAAGTCAGGAAAGTTCGAGAATTTGGAAGAAACTCAAAGATGCCATTCACGGAGAATACATTCATCTCTGGGAGTAGAGTTTCTTGACAATTCCTAATGTGGACAGCCGAAGAAAAGACTGTATCTGGTGATCCTATTGGGGATCTAGCTGTCTATTTCTACAAGTAATCGAAACGGCTTTTCCTAGTACTAGACGTAGTTTCCAGGGAAACTCTAAATATCTATACTATTATTACACAGTTGATATGAGTTTATGAAAGAAGACTTACAGCGAAACAGCCCCACAATACAGTTATATATATATGAGTTTGTGAAAGGAGACTTACAGTGAAACAGCCTCACAATACAGTTATATACATATGAAAGCGGTAAATGAAAGCGGGTAAACACTGTTGCACCCCAAAATTTGCCCTCCTTACTTTATTACTAACTGGCTTATGTTTCATTACATTTCTTGCATTATCATGTATGCATATCATTAGCATGGGGTCAAGGTTCTTGAGGCAGTTCATGAAGGTCCTATCTGGTCTATCACATCATCAAGAGTTCACAAGTGGCAAGAGAGCTCAGGTGGATCATCCTCTCCTAACCAGTGCATAGATTAGGGTTTTGAGATTCTGGGGTTTATTACTCCAATGGGCATGCTCCTTGGGTTTTTATCATCATCAAATGGCATATCTTATCTTCGTTGGAGAGGATACACATCATATTCAGAGGAGTTTGGATTTGGAGACTGTGTTATTTCCTCCTAAACTGAGGGTACCACAACTAGGGTTTGATATAAAGTCAGTTTATTTCTGATTTTTTGGGCAAGACTTGATTCCATGGTACTCCTTGGGTCCCTAAGTACCTAGGGATGGGAGTTTGTCCATCAGTTTGGTTCAGGAGAAGTTCAATTGGCCAATGGATTGAAAATCAGGTAAATTGGGTAAAAGTCAACAGTGAGAGGAGAAGCCAACTGTGGAATTTTGAGGTTATCTCCAAGGTCTCACATCCTCATATGGTCTTCAAGGGTCAAGTTTCATGCCATATATCAAGAATCAGGAGTTGGTGCAAAAGTTTCTAAATTTGGAAAGTGACCTATAATGAAAAGTTTCCATTTTTGGCAAGTTCCTGCACTACATTCAACTTGACTTTTCACCATCAATAATGCTTCAAATGAATTTCTCTCAAACATGAAAGTTGAAGATCTTTTTCTCCTCTTTCCAACAAGTACTAGTGGGTCTCCATATAATTTATGAAACTCCAGTTATGATCAAAAGAAGGCAAAGTGGGTTTTAGGGTTTCTCATGATCCCATTTTCACAACTTTGGGCATAATGACCTATAATCAATTCCATTGCTTCAGGCCACATTCCAATATTAAAAGACATTCCTTGAGGATTATTTTGGGCCCAAGAATGATGAAATTCCATGGTGTGTTCTTCACTTATTCTCCATTGTTCAAAAATGCCAAATTATTCAAAAGTCATGAATCAAAAAGTTTCAAGGCCCAATTTAAATATGGTGTGATTAGCAATCCAAATGAAGGTGATCCATCAAATAATTCTCAAGTATCCATGCAAGGAGAAAGGTGTAATTCACATTATGCATTTTTCCAAAATCATTAAACAATGGATTGCCCAAGCCCAATTCCTCATCAGAAGAAAACCCTAGCCTATTTAAACCTATCCATGTACTGGTTAGGGTTCATTCACGTGCATTTGGAGGAGAACCGCAATTTGGAACCCTAAAGCTTTCTTTCCTTGGATCTCACGAATTACAAAGAGTTTCTTCAAAGTTCTTCCACCAATCTCTTCCTGGTGATTTCTAGAACACAACCCAACCACCATTAGCAACCAAAAGCAAGGATTGGAGCTTTGCCATCTCAGGTTGATGATTTTTTTCGTGCTCCTAAAACTCTCTTTTTTTATGTCCATATTGATGTGTGATGATTGCTAATCATGCTGATGTATTTGGTTTTAAATTTGGACGTGTGGTTTGCTTGGAATGTTGATTTAAAGTTTTGAACCCTAAGCATATTTCCTTCGATTCTCTTTATCCATGCGTCGTTTGTGTTTTTTGATTGAATATTTGAATTCCTGACGATTTTTTGGGTCGGATAGTGTACCCCCTTGCGTTTTTTGGTGTTGTTTTGATCGCAGGTGGCCGGAGAAGGTGGCGGAGCCCTAGCTCCGGCGGTGGTGGCCGGCGAACCAGTCCGGCGAGGGTTTGAATGGGGAAGATGACTTCCCAGCCGTCTGATCCATGAATCCAACGGTCACGATGCTGCCACATGTTTTTGTTTTATTTTTTTTCTGATTTTAATTTTGTAATTGTGTGTTTATTATCCTACAATAACTACCATGCTCCTCCAATTATATGTTTTTATTTGGCCTACTTTTATTTTCGTTGACTGATCATGAACCGTCTGATGGATCAAATGGCTACCACGCTGCCAGCAAATTAAAAACGCACGCGCCTTGCACGTGGTAGGCACACGGTAGTATCCGTCTTATTTTTGTTTTTTTCTGATCAATCAGTGGGCTGGGTTGCTATACGCACCCCCCACTCTTCAGCCCAATTCCATTTTCAACGTATTTTTTTTACTTAACACACCCCCAGCCCATTTTATTTCTCTTTTATTTTATTTAATTTAATATTTTCATTCTTAATTATTTAAAAATAGTAAATTGAATTTAAAAATTCCTATAAAATTCATTCATCATTTTTGTTATTTTTATAAAATTCTCACTAATTTTATTTTTATTTTTATTTTATTTTCATCATCCTAATTAATTATTTTCTTAATTTCCTTTTTGCATTACACATCTCACGCATACTTAAATTTCTTTATTTTATTTCTCTACCTCTGTAAAATATTTTTGATCCGTTCCTTTTGCATTCATTCATTAACATTCTAAAGTGCATAAAAATATTTTTATTTCATTTTTAAATTTATTCCATATTGCATTTAGGTCCTTCCATTTGGCACACTGAACCCTACTTCCCACCTGAATTTTGTATGATTAATTGAATGACTAACACTTTGAATTTTTGCAGGGATTTTTGGTATGTTATTTGTCTCTGGTTGAGGGACCTTGAAATTTAATTTGGGAATTTTAGGAGTTATTTATCTATTTATTTAATTGTTTTCACTTGAGATCTGCTTATATGTGTATTTCTGACCACACCTGATTATCTGTTTGAAAAGGCACTTGTGCCATGTGCTTTGGGGTTGTTCCTTTGATTTTTGAATTCATGTTTGGATTATTATCATTGTTGTTTGCCATTGTTCGATTTTCATTCACCTTATTTCTCTTACTCATGTTTGTTTCTCACTAATCTTTTATGCAGGGACTAAGGTAAGTTCTTTAAGGGTATGGATAAATATCCATGGTCACCCTTATCCTTTCTTTCTCTCCTATCTTCTTCCTTTAGGATTTAGGTTGCCATCAAACCTCATTAACCGTAGGTCACCTATGCATGATAACTTTAGGATTCATAGTCCCCTTTAGAGTTACCTTTGTGTCTTCTCTCTTCTCATCTCAAATTTCTTTAAAACACTTAATAAGAATAAGGTGTATTGTGCACGAGCCTTAAGTGTGGGGAATGAGAAATGAGGGGCTTCCTCTCATCTCTCTAGAGTGCTTAGCGAGAGTCCTGTCTTGGGATGATGCGTTAAGTATTCGGCCCTGTGCCCTAGACTTTGGTGCAATGCAACTTAGGAACTAACTTAAGCCACTTCTGTCCTAAAAAACACAAACCAACTTCAAACCTTTTTGTCCTTCGGGACCTTCAACTTAAAGGCTATTTTCAAAAAGGGCATGTTACTTTCCGTTTGAGACGCAAACAGGCATCGACCCTAACTGTCGGACGTGAACTTAACGTCGCTCATAAAAAACACAAAAAGAACTTGGTCCAAACTACGTTGACTCTAAATTTCCCATTGCACAAAGGGAGTACGTAGGCCTAGGACGTCGGCGTCCTACCGAGTCTGTCTTAGTTTTCTCCTCCCCCGTTTTAGTATAGCCATAGATGATAGTATAACTCACCCTTAGAATAGACAACAAGCGTGAATCCCATCGAGTACGATGGACGCGTGGGGTGCTAGCACCTTCCCCTCGCGTAACCGACTCCCGAACCCAGGCTATGGTTGCGATGACCATTCCTTTCCCTCTTCCTAAGGTTTATGTGGTGTTCCCTTTCCCTCTCTTGGGATAAATTTACACGGCTGACAACTCTATTTTTCCGCACCACTCTCGCGTTTGTACCTGGATGAAAATCCTGGGAGCGACAACTGGCGACTCTGCTGGGGACCTGGTTGACCTATGCTGGTCCATCCCTAAGCGAGTCAATCCTAGCGCTTGCTTGTCTTTGTTCTCTTTAGGGTGCTTTGTTTTTGCTTTGCTTTATGTGTTGTATTTTATTTTTATTTTTACCGCATTTTCTGCATTTCATTTTTTTATTTCTGTCATGCTGTTGTGCTGTGCTGGTTGTCTTTGTTTTGCAGGTTGGGTGGGTCTGAGAGATAAGCCCAATACCAAGGCTTGAGAATACCCTAGGACTAGAGTGGAAAGTAGTGGGACCTACGTGCCCCCTTGGTAAGTTTGTGTGTTCACGAAATTCACAACCAGACGAGGCTATCTTGGGACGCATTCTAACGTGTGTGTCTTGCGCATGTTGGGGTGTCGATCTAGAGAGCTGTCGACTCTGGTGACCGATCATCGAGGACCTTAGTGGAAACATCCCTCTTTAGTGGTGACAGTGGCAGACCACATCCTGTGGCAAACCCATTCGCACCCGAGGGCCCGCTTTGGAACTCGCATAGGATGGCCCCTACGTTTTGAAGAGAATCAGTGGAGGCACTCCTCGATTGACTTTAGTACTGTACCCTGAGGGATGAATGTACTATTGTTTCTTGACCTCAGTGCCAAAGCTGAGGACCTTCCGCTTTGGAGAATCAGTTGAGGCCTCCTCGATTGATGATGATGCCAAACCAGAAATGGTGAACGTATCATCATTTCACGACCTGAGAGCTTGGGATACTGAACATCCTAGTACCCACATGTGAGAGGGGATGGGCGTTTGCAGGTTTGCAGGTAACCGAGACTTTCAACCTACCCGGTTTTCTGGATTTCTCATCAATGTCTGATTATTTGGGTTCCTCAGTGGTTCAGAGTTCTGGTTTTCTGGTTTCTTGTTCAGCTAACAGCACAGCACATCCAGCAATGTGCCTTGACCCCATGTTTGCATGAGCATATCATTTTTCTTGCATTCTGACGTGTTTGACATTTTTCAGGGCTTGCATCTTACTCTTGATTTCGATTTTCTGAGGTTACTTTAGTATGGATGTTCAGAGAAAGAAGACTGTTGCCTATTCGTTCCCAGAACCGACTTTGACACTGATTCATAAACTGATTAATATGGCTGGTTCCGGAGTTCATACAGAGTTCAGTGGAAGGTATGGAAGACTTCTGAAATTTGTCTATAATATCTCCAAGTATGAGAAGGATTCCATTCACACACTTCTTCAGTTTTACGATCCGCCTCTGCGTTGCTTCACTTTCCCGGACTACATCTTGGCTCCAACGTTGGAGGAGTTCTCATTTATTTTGGGAATTCCTATCAGTCATGATATAGTTTTCTTTTCTGAAGAACACCCCGGTATAAAAGAGATGGTTGTTGCTCTTCATATCAGTGAGCCTGTTTTGAACAGTAATATTGAAGAAAAACAAGGAGTTAAGGGTTTCCTGCTGAAGTTCTTGTTTGATCAGGCCTGCATACATGTCAAAGAGAAGAATTGGACTGCTTTCCAAGCTATTCTGGCTATGTGTATATACGGGATTGTTTTGTTTCCGAATATTCCTGATCTGGTGGATATGCATGCCGTTAGAATCTTTATTTCGAAGAATCCTATACCTACCTTGCTAGGTGATGTGTACCATTCAGTTCACTATAAGAATGAGAATAGGCGTGGGAAAGCTGTGAGTTATTGTGCGCCGCTTTTAGCTACTTGGTTTCTGAGTCGTCTCCCCGAATCTGGCGCTTTCGTTGATACAAAAGATTCTCTGAAGTGGTCAAAGAGGGTTATGGGCTTGACTGCTGACAACATTGTTTGGATCAATCATGATTTGCTAGGAATGGAGATCACTTACAAGTGCGGAGAATTCCCTAATGTACCCTTGATAGGGAGAAAAGGGGGAATTAACTATAATTCTTCCCTTGTTATCAGATAGTTTGGTTATCCTTTGAGAGGTCCACCTGACGAGAGAGATATCAGAGAGTCCTTATTCTTCAATGGTATTAAGGATCAGGAGATGATGAGGAAAATTGTGAATGGTTGGAAACAGGTGACTAAGAAGGGTAAAACTTCGTTCGAAAAATGTAATAACCAGGCTTTTCCTCCCTATAAAGAGTGGATCAAGAAGAGAGCAGAAGAGGAGCTTCTTCCCTTCCCGGTGGAACCACCTTTGTATCCTTTGGTGATCGAGCCTCCTACCACGATTGAGATAGAGAAGTATGACAAATTATGGGCTGAAAAGGAAAGGTTGCGGGAAGAAAATAGTGAGCTAAAGAGAGAGATTTATCAGTGGAAGCATGAGCGGGGTGAAGTTGTTCATACCGCCAAGTTGAAGACAGAGCTCCTTGCTAAAGCAGAAAAAGAGCTTGCTGACATGGTCGCATCCAGAGAAAGAATGAAACAAGCTTTGGATGGTATCAGTAACGTTCTCAGGACCAAGGAGGAGGAATTAAGCAAGGCTTTGTTGAAGATTCACAGGTTCAATGATCACCAAGAAACTGCCATGGCTGAGAATAAGAGAAAGGAAGACGACTACATAGCTAAGATTGATCAGTTGAAGTCGACGCTCAAGAAGAAAGATGTCGAGATCTTATCAGGGATATTCAAGAGACAAGTAGTCGAAGGTCGACTTAGTGAAGCCATAGCCTCCATGGAAGAACTGAAAGTCTAAGCTGAAGTGAAGAAACCTAGACATGAGGGTCCTAGCATGGATGGTGTTTCTGGAGAAGACGCTTGGGAGTTACATTGCCGATACTTGGATGGGATCATACACAGGAGAGACCTTCTCATTCAAGGGCTAATTCAGAGGCCGAAGCATCCCGATACCAGAAAGCTGTTCAAGGAGATTCAAGACTGGTGCAGAAAGCATAATGGATGGGGGGATTGACACTTGTGAATTTTGATGATATGCCATAGTTTTTTGTTCTCTTTTATTGTATGTGGATCACCACCAGGCTTGTTGGTTGGGACCTATGGTTTTATATTCAGACTTGTTATCTCGGATTTGTGACATTTGGCTTTTCTCTGGTTTTCTTAATATATGAGCAGAAGTTCCATTATATCTTGTTATTAAACCGGAATCAAGGGGTGGATCGCCCTGTGAATTTTCAAACACGGCCATTTGCATTTGCATGTTCATAATCATTTTGCATGACAGGTGTTTATCTCCGGTATTTTTATCTTGTTCTCATCTTAGAATTGCAGATCAGCATATTCACCGGTATCCTACTAAGCAGAATCGGAAGAGACTCATGGATCAGCTACAGAATGAGATCATTGAGATGCGGACTCGCATGAACCAATTCATGGAATTAATATAAGGGGTTGCTCATGGACAAGAACAGTTGAGAACTCTCGTTCAGCCACTGATTGCGAGGGTTGATAATGATGGTGTCCTTCATGGAGGACTTCAGACTGGTGTTACTGATGATGGTCAGAATGGTCCTACTGGCGGAAGTGTTCCTGTTTCTGGGGTTGTGATTCCTCCGGGCAGAGCTGGAAATGCTGGGGGAGGTGGTACTGGTACTGGCGCAGTTCAGGGTCGTCAGTGTGATGATGTTCAGGAAGATGTATTTTCTTTGCCAGGTGGGGATGCTGGTCCCCAGACTGATCAGGATCAGAGGATCCGGTTGATTGAGGAACAACTAAGGGGTGTTGTGAATCAGGATTCTGTGGGAATAGATCTAGAGGATTTGGGGCTGGTTCCAGGCGTTGTTATTCCACACAAGTTTCAGACTCCCACTTTCGAGAAGTATAATGGTATGACTTGTCCGAGGACCCACGTCAGGGCGTACGCAAGCAAGATGGCTGCATATGCGAAGAATGAAAAGCTGATGATGCATTGCTTCCAGGATAGCCTATCTGGGGCATCCCTGGAGTGGTACATGCAACTGGAAAGGAAGGATGTGCGTAGTTGGAGAGATCTGGCAGAGGCATTTATCAGACATTACCAATATAACACTGATATGGCTCCTAACAGAACACAGCTGCAGAATCTGTCACAGAAGAACAATGAGAGTTTTAAGGAGTATGCTCAGAGGTGGCGTGAACTGGCAGCAAGGGTTCAGCCTCCCATGTTAGAGCGTGAAATGATAACTATGTTTATGGCCACCTTGCAGGGTCATTACTATAAAAAGCTGGTACCATGTATGACGGGAAAGTTTGCTGACTTGATCTTAGTGGGGGAAATGGTGGAAAGCGGAATTAAGGCGGGAAAGATATCAGGCAGTGATGGGTCCTCGTCTGGAGGAAGTAAGAAGCCTTATGCCAGTGGTTATAAGAAGAAGGAGGGAGATACAAACTCTGTGTCATCATATCATGGTAGAGATGGGCCTCGTCAGAATCACAATCAGCAGGTGGCTTCTGTAACCATCCCAGCAGCACCTCAGCAGCCAGTGGGGTCTCAACAACAAAATCAGGCTCCTTACCGATCACAGCCTCAGAATAGGCGGGATAGGCATTTTGACACTCCACCTATGTCCTACTCTCAATTATTCTAGCACTTGTTGAAACTGCAGTTAATTCAGACAAGAACATTGGCTCCACCTACTGGTAATCCACCTCCCGGCTATGACGCCAACGCCCATTGTGAGTTTCATTCTGGGGCACCCGGACATCATACTGATAACTGTAAAGCTTTTAAGCACAAGGTTCAAGATTTGGTGGATTCCAAAGCCATCAACTTCTCCAATGACGTCCCAAATGTGAATCAGAACCCGATGCCGAATCACGGTGGGCCAAAGATCAATGCTATTATTGAAGACGGTGAAGACTTGAGTTTGATTTCAGATGTGAACGAAGTCCAAACTCCCTTGGGTGTGGTGAAGGAAAGACTGTTGAAGGGAGGGGTATTTCCCGGTTGTGATGAAGGCTGTGTAGGATGTGTGTCGCAGCCAGACGGTTGTGATTTATTGAAAGCAGGTATTCAGAAACTGATCAACGAAGGAGTATTACAGTTTGATAGAGGTTGCAAGCAGAGTAATGTTACTGACAGAGAGATCGATATTGCCACCATAACAATTCCATTCAAGACAATAACCATATCAGCGCCGGCGAGACCAGCGCCGGTCACTATCACTGTTCCCGGACCAGTCCCGTATAAGACCACCAAAGCCATCCCATGGAACTATGGGGCCGAGGTGTTTGTTAATGGTAAGAAGCATGAATTGGAAGACACATCAGTTGTGAATACAGGGGTTGGAAATCTTGTTGAAGCTGGGGCTATCACTAGGAGTGGTAGAGTCTTTATTCTGTCCGAGAATCAAGCTGGCAGTTCAAGACAAGACAAGGGTAAACAGATGATGGATGAGTCTGTACAGAGGCAGGAAGCTAATAATTCTACGACGAAGCAAGGTGGGGATACTTTCTCAGAAGATGTAGAAGAGTTTATGAGGTTGATCAGAAAAAGTGATTACAAGATTGTTGACCAACTTCACCAAACTCCATCAAAGATTTCCATTCTATCCTTACTGTTGTGCTCCGAGGCACACCGAAATGCATTGCTGAAGGTTCTGAATATGGCTTATGTACCACATGAAATATCCGTCAATCAGTTAGAAGGGGTTGTGGCTCATGTGAATGCTGGTAATGGTTTGGGTTTCACCGATTTAGATCTGACTCCGGCTGGGAGGAATCACAACAATGCTCTGCATATTTCAGCGGAATGTCGTGGTTCTTTGATGTCGCATGTGTTAGTTGATACTGGGTCGTCTTTGAATGTGTTACGAAAGAAGGCTCTGATGAAGTTGGATACTCGTGGGTTGATTTGTACACCAAGTGACTTGGTGGTACGTGCTTTTGATGGCTCCAAGAGGTCAGTGTTTGGAGAGTTAGTTCTGCCGATCAAGGTGGGTCCTGAGATTTTCAACACCACCTTCTACATAATGGATATTCAGCCTGCCTATAGTTGTTTGTTGGGTCGCCCTTGGATCCATGGTGCTGGGGCAGTGACTTCTACACTGCACCAGAAGTTGAAGTATATGGTGGATGGCCACGTTGTGACTGTTTGTGGTGAAGAAGATATCATGGTGAGTCACCTATCGACCTTAAAGTATGTAGAGGTAGATGGTGAGATACAGGAAACTTTGTGCCAAGCCTTTGAAGCTGTGAAGATTCCCCAGGAACCCCCAAAGGCAGTCACTCCGCCTGAGGCGGTTGCCCAACCTGAAGTCGTCATACAACCAGAAGTTCCAATGTCCTCTTTCAAAGAGGCGCGTGCTATAGTTGAAGCTGGTGGTTCTCAGAAGTGGGGCAGTGTTATTGATGTTCAAAGGAAGCAAGATACTCATGGACTGGGTTACAAGCCACCTAGGTGTTCTGAAGAGCCTCCCAAGTTCTATGGTCCAGTCCGTTTCACCAGTGCCGGTGTTTTCTTCGACAGAGTCAATGCTATTGAGGATGAAGTAGATAGTGATTGTGACATGGATGAATGGATCCGTCCCTGCATTCCTGGTCAAAGTCTAGGCAACTGGTCCTCCGAGAAAGTTATCCAAGTGACGCGCCCGGAGTAATTTACTTTTGTTTTCTGTTATGTTGAGTCCTACGCTCTGCCCAAGGCGTAGTGATATTTATTTGTAGGGCTTGGATGTTTTATTTGCTATTTTTATCATCAATAAAGGACGTGTTTTCATTCAAATATTTTGATCCCTGTCTTTCTATTTTTACTTTTTGCATTAACCCACATCAAAATAGCAATGTGTTTTCTTGTTTGTTGCACTCATAATAAACATAAAACATCCATCATGCAGGTTCCTTTGTTCAGATTCCACCCATGACTTAGCTATGGCTCGATATGACTTCGACAATCCCATCTATCAAGTCGAAGAAGAGACTGACGAAGACTGTACTTACCAGAAGAATTAGCCAGGCTACTGAAACAAGAGGAAAGGGTCATTCTACCTCATCAAGAGGAAGTTGAGACTATTAATCTGGGAACCGAGGATGTTAAACAAGAAGTAAAGATTGGGGCTGCCCTGGAAGACACTGTTAAGGGAAGACTGATTGAGTTACTTCGAGAGTATATGGATATCTTCGCCTGGTCTTACCAAGACATGCCTGGGCTTGACACGGATATTGTTTCACACAGACTGCCGCTTAAAGAGGGTTGTACTCCAGTCAAGCAGAAATTGAGAAGGACGAAACCAGATATGGCTGTCATGATCAAGGAAGAGGTTCAGAAACAGTTGGACGCCGGATTTCTTGCTGTGACAAATTATCCTCCGTGGGTTGCTAATATTGTACTTGTACCTAAGAAGGATGGGAAGGTCAGGATGTGTGTTGATTACCGAGATTTGAATAGGGCGAGCCCGAAGGATGACTTCCCGCTCCCCCACATTGACATGTTAGTGGACAATACTGCTCAATATTCTGTGTTTTCCTTCATGGATGGCTTCTCTGGGTATAACCAAATCAAAATGGACCCAGAGGACATGGAGAAAACTACGTTCATAACACTGTGGGGAACATTTTGCTACAAGGTAATGCCCTTTGGATTGAAGAATGTTGGGGCAACCTATCAGCGGGCGATGGTGACCCTCTTTCATGATATGATTCACAAGGAGATCAAAGTCTATGTTGATGACATGATTGCGAAGTCACAGACAGAGGAAGAACACTTGGTAAACCTCCAGAAGCTGTTTGAAAGGTTAAGGAAGTTCAGGTTGAGATTAAATCCGAACAAGTGCACTTTCGGCGTGAGGTCTGGTAAATTGCTGGGTTTCATTGTTAGTGAAAGGGGTATAGAGGTTGATCCTGCAAAGATAAGAGCCATACAGGAGATGCCTGAGCCGAGGACAGAGAAAAAGGTTCGTGGTTTCTTGGGGAGGTTGAATTACATTGCCAGGTTCATCTCTCATCTAACAGCTATATGTGAACCTATTTTCAAGTTGTTAAGAAAGGATCAAGAGGTCAGGTGGAATGAAAATTGTCGAGAGGCGTTTGAAAGGATAAAGACGTATTTGCAAGAGCCTCCAGTCCTTATGCCACCGGTATCTAGGAGACCGTTGATTATGTACCTTATGGTTCTTGAGAATTCGATGGGTTGTGTGCTCGGTCAACACGACGAGACGGGTAAGAAAGAGCACGCCATTTACTACCTGAGTAAGAAGTTCACTGATTGCGAATCGAGATACTCCATGCTGGAAAAGACATGTTGTGCACTCGCTTAGGCAGCCAAACGCCTAAGGCAGTATATGTTAAACCACACAACCTTGTTGATTTCGAAGATGGATCCAATTAAGTACATGTTCGAGAAGCAAGCACTTTCTGGAAGGATAGCCCGTTGGCAGATGGTTTTGACAGAGTACGATATTCAGTATGTTTCTCAGAAGGCCATTAAGGGAAGTGTTATGTCAGAATATCTTGCCGAACAGCCGGTCGAGGATTATCAGCCTATGAAGTTTGAGTTTTCGGACGAGCATGTTATGTTTCTGAAAATGAAGGATTGTGAAGAGCCTCTGCCTGACGAAGGACCAGAGATTGGGTCTCAGTGGAGGATGATTTTTGATGGGGCTGTCAACTCATATGGCAATGGAATTGGGGCAATCATTACAACTCCGAAGGGTTCTCATATACCTTTCACTGCCCAGTTAGCATTTGTGTGTACCAACAACGAGGCGGAGTATGAAGCATGCATCATGGGGTTAGAAGAAGCAACTGATTTGAGAATTAAGAACCTCGATGTCTATGGTGATTCCGCGTTGGTGGTTAATCAGATTACAGGAGAATGGGAGACTTGTCAGGCAAATTTGGTAGCTTATAACAACTATGCCAGAAGGTTGTTACCGTTCTTTGATAGGGTGGATTTTCACCACGTGCCCCGAGCTGAGAATCAGATGGCCGATGCATTAGCGACATTGGCATCCATGTATAAGGTGAACCGTTGGAATGAAACTCCATTGATTAGGATCATGCGTCTGGATAGACTGGCTTTTGTGTTTGCAATTGAAGATGCGTCTGATGGTAAACCGTGGTATCATGATATTAAGGTTTTTCTGAAGAGTCAGGAGTATCCAGAGGGTGCCTCCACCAAGGATAAGAAGACTCTGAGAAGGTTGGCAGGAAACTTCTTCCTGAACAAGGATGATGTGTTATATAAGAGGAACTTCGATATGGTTTTGCTACGTTGTGTTGATGAACACGAGGCAAGCTCATTGATGGAGGAAGTTCACGAGGGTTATTTTGGTACTCATTCCAGTGGACACACCATGGCTAGAAATTTGTTGAGAGCAGGATATTATTGGATGACTATGGAGTCTGATTATTTCAAGTACGCTCGAAAGTGCCATAAATGCCAGATTTATGCAGATAAGATGCACGTACCGCCTACGCCTCTAAATGTGTTGTCATCTCCTTGGCCGTTTGCAATGTGGGGTATAGATATGATTGGAAAGATTGAGCCTACTGCTTCCAATGGGCATCGTTTCATTTTGGTTGCCATTGACTATTTCACAAAGTGGGTGGAGGCAGCCTCGTACGCCAACGTCACCAAGCAAGTGGTAGTCCGATTTATAAAGAAGGATCTCATCTGCCGTTATGGGGTCCCTGAGAGAATCATTACTGATAATGGCTCGAATTTGAATAATAAGATGATGAAGGAACTATGTCAGAGTTTCAAGATTGAGCATCACAATTATTCTCCATATCGTCCGAAGATGAATAGGGCTGTTGAGGCGGCAAATAAGAACATCAAGAAGATTGTACGGAAGATGGTGGTAACATATAAGGACTGGCATGAGATGTTACCTTACGCCCTACATGGTTACCGTACCTCGGTGCGTACGTCGACTGGGGCAACTCCTTTCTCATTGGTATATGGTATGGAAGCAGTTTTACCTTTAGAGGTCGAGATTCCGTCTTTGAGAGTTCTGGCAGATGTGAAGCTTGATGAAGCTGAGTGGGTGCGTTCCAGATTGGATCAGTTGAACCTTATTGAAGAAAAGAGACTGGCAGCCATCGTACATGGTCGGTTGTATCAGAGCAGGATGAAGCACGCCTTTGACCAGAAAGTACGTCCTCGGAATTTTCAGACAGGTGAATTGGTTTTGAAAAGGATCCTTCCTCCTCAGACAGATCACAGGGGCAAATGGACCCCAAATTACGAAGGGCCGTATGTAGTCAGAAAGGTTTTCTCTGGTGGAGCCTTACTACTTTCAACGATGGATGGCGAAGATTTTACCTCCCCTGTGAACGCAGACGTTGTCAAAAAATACTTCGCATAAAAGAGACCCGCTGGACATAAAAAGAAAGTCCAGGAAAAAAGGGGCATCCCGGCGAACCATAAAAAGGAAAAGGTTCGGGCAAAATTTAGGGATAAAATGTAAAAAGAGATGTGTAAACCCGCAAAGTTGAAAACCTGAAAAGGCAACTTTGGCAAAAATGGGTATCCCGATGGATTGAAAACCCGAAAAGGGCGATCCAGGCAAAAGTTAGGGATATATAAGCGAAAGGCTACGATCTGCGTTCGATCTGTGAAGCACTCTTAATACCTGGAAATTCTGAAAGAAAGGAATCGGTACAGTTAGTCTCTTCAAAGGCCAAGACATTTGTGGATAAGCAAGTCATATGAGTCATAGCTGAGTCGAATCATGGTGGATATCTGTTCCCACATTGCCGACATGTGTATTTTCTTTTTGTTTTTTTGCGCAATTACCTCTTTCTAGGAATTGCTTCCAAATGTAAATGCCTATTTACAGGCTACTTTTCTCAATAAAATATTCATTTCATTCAAAGATCTTTCTGTTGCTTGTTTTACTTTTACTGTTTTGTTTGCAAAAACGTCCGATATTTTTGATAAACATTGCATATAAAACTTTGAGCTTTGAGAAGCATAACGAAAAGCAGTAGAAATTACTTAGGCGTTAACAGTGATAGTTATGTCGTGGCATTCTCCTTTTGTTGTTGTTATTTGACTTGCAGGGCAACAAGATTGTACCCCCCAGCAGGTTGTGCTCCCCAGCATTGAGATTGCTCCTTCCCCAGCAGGACAAGCTTTCCTCAGCAGAGCAGACTTCCCCCAGCAGGAGACGTGGGAAGTATTTTTTCCGGATCATGACGTTATTTCCCCACAGAATCAGGGTGCTCACTTCCCCCAGTCAGGAAGTGTACTTTCACCAACAATGTCATATTCTAATCCCCAGTGAGGTGGAAGTAAAGTCATTCTCCTCGTCAGCAGGCTAAGATCAGCAGTATCCCCAAGCAGGATGGTATTACGGACAGTTTTCCCCAAGCAGAATGGTATCATGGACTATATTCCCCAGCAGGTTCTGAGCCAGTTGTTATTGGCAATCTTCAGTAACAAACTTCCGGTTCCGTTATTGGCACTCATTCTCAACTCCCCCGGCAGAGGAGAAATCTCAGGTTTTCGATGTTACTTTCAATAAAAGACAGGTGTGGCCACCGGTAGTTCTTTCGGAATTTCATCCCCAGCAGATGTTGTTGATCCAAAGAGTCTATCAGTATGACCCTTCTCAACAGAGTTCCTAGATTCAGAGGACAATTTATTTTTGTCATCCCCAGCTGGATGGATCTTTTCTCTCCGGCATTTATTTTGCTAGAGAGACCCTTTTTGCATATCATAAGCATTCACATTACATCCTCAAACGCGTAGCATTTCCATGTCATATGGAGCATTACGCCATTATTCAAACATTTGCATTCGAAGCATAAGCCGGTTTGATACTTTCTTTGCCAGTTCTCTTTCTCAGCAGAGATGGTATAACTCAGGAGATTTTGGAGGGATGTGTTCCTCATACTTGTGCTCCCCGGCAGAGTCTTTTATTTAGACTTCTCCTTTCCCCAACGGAGCCATCTTATCTGTGGATCATGGGTCCGTTAGAAGTTTGTCTGGCCTTTCTCTTTTGTGAAATCCCGTTCTAACCTGACATATTTTGTTTTGCTGGAGGTGATTTAAACCAGAAGTCTTGTTTCACGTTATCCCCAGTGAAGTCGGCAGTTATTTTGCTAGTTTCTCTTTATCAGCAAAGATAGCAATCTTTCAGATATTTCTTTTGTCAGTTTCCCTTTATCAGCAGGGATGGCATTGGTATTGCTAGTTTCTCTTTATCAGCAGAGATAGCAATCTTTCGGATATTTCTTTTGTCAGTTTCCCTTTATCAGCAGGGATGCATTGGTATTGCTAGTTTCTCTTTATCAGCAGAGATAGCAATCTTTCGGGTATTTTCTTCGTCAGTTCCCTTTATCAGCAGGGATGGCATTGGTATTGCTAGTTTCTCTTTATCAGCAGAGATAGCAATCTTTCAGAGATTTCTTTTGTCAGTTTCCCTTTATCAGCAGGGATGGCACTCGTGTTGCTAGTTTCTCTTTATCAGCAGAGATAGCAATCTTTCGGAGATTTCTTTTGTCAGTTTCCCTTTATCAGCAGGGATGGCATTTTGCTAGTTTCTCTTTATCAGCAGAGATAACAATCTTTTGGAGATTTTCTTTCGTCAGTTTCCCTTTATCAGCAGGGATGGCATTTTGCTAGTTTCTCTTTATCAGCAGAGATAACAATCTTTTGGAGATTTTCTTTCGTCAGTTTCCCTTTATCAGCATGGATGGCATTTGTTTTGCTAGTTTCTCTTTATCAGCAGAGATAGCAATCTTTTGAAGATTTTCGTCCGTCAGTTTCCCTTTATCAGCAGGGATGGCATCAGTTTGCTAGTATCTCTTTATCAGCAGAGATAACAATCTTTTGGAGATTTTCTTTCGTCAGTTTCCCTTTATCAGCAGGGATGGCATCAGTTTGCTAGTATCTCTTTATCAGCAGAGATAACAATCTTTTGGAGATTTTCTTTCGTCAGTTTCCCTTTATCAGCAGGGATGGCATTTATTTTGCTAGTTTCTCTTTATCAGCAGAGATAGCAATCTTTTGAAGATTTTCGTCCATCAGTTTCCCTTTATCAGCAGGGATGGCATCAGTTTGCTAGTATCTCTTTATCAGCGGAGATAGCAATCTTTTGGTGATTTACTTTCGTCAGTTTCCCTTTATCAGCAGGGATGGCATTTATTTTGCTAGTATCTCTTTATCACCAGAGATAACAATCTTTTGAAGATTTATTTTGTCAGTTCTCTGACCTGGGAGAGTTTGTTTCACTTCATACCTGGCACTTGGCGGTACATCATTTATGGCTAATTCTCCAGTGGAGGATTGCAAATTTCCGGGTTCTTTGGTATTCAATCTCCGTGTATCCCGATTGTCTAAAAGCCGTCGCTATCATACCCTCAGGACCAAGTAGATTGAATAGGGGCAGTTGTTGCACCCCAAAATTTGCCCTCCTTACTTTATTACTAACTGGCTTATGTTTTATTACATTTCTTGCATTATCATGTATGCATATCATTAGCATGGGGTCAAGGTGCTTGAGGCAGTTCATGAAGGTCCTATCTGGTCTATCACATCATCAAGAGTTCACAAGTAGCAAGAGAGCTCAGGTGGATCATCCTCTCCTAACCAGTGCATAGATTAGGGTTTTGAGATTCTGGGGTTTATTGCTCCAATGGGCAAGCTCCTTGGGTTTTTATCATCATCAAATGGTATATCTTATCTTTGTTGGAGAGGATACACATCATATTCAGAGGAGTTTGGATTTGGAGACTGTGCTATTTCCTCCTAGACTGAGGGCACCACAACTAGGGTTTGCTATAAAGTCAGTTTATTTCTGATTTTTTGGGCAAGACTTGATTCCATGGTACTTCTTGGGTCCCTAAGTACCTAGGGATGGGAGGTTGTCCATCAGTTTGGTTCAGGAGAAGTTCAATTGGCCAATGGATTGAAAATCAGGTAAATTGGGTAAAAGTCAACAGTGAGAGGAGAAGTCAACTGTGGAATTTTGAGGTTATCTCCAAGGTTTCACATCCTCATATGGTCTTCAAGGGTCAAGTTTCATGCCATATATCAAGAATCAGGAGTTGGTGCAAAAGTTTCTAAATTTGGAAAGTGACCTATAATGAAAAGTTTCCATTTTTGGCAAGTTCCTGTACTGCATTCAACTTGACTTTTCACCATTAAGAATGCTTCAAATGAATTTCTCTCCAACATGAAAGTTAAAGATATTTTTCTCCTCTTTCCAACAAGTACTAGTGGGTCTCCATATCATTTGTGAAACTCCAGTTATGATCAAAAGAAGGCAAAGTGGTTTTTAGGGTTTCTCATGATCCCATTTTCACAACTTTGGGCATAATGACCTATAATCAATTCCATTGATTCATGCCACATTCCAATATTAAAAGACATTCCTTGAGGATTATTTTGGGCCCAATAATGATGAAATTCCATGGTGTGTTCTTCACTTATTCTCCATTGTTCAAAAATGCCAAATTATTCAAAAGTCATGAATCAAAAAGTTTCAAGGCCCAATTTAAATATGGTGCGATTAGCAATCCAAATGAAGGTGATCCATCAAATAATTCTCAAGTATCCATGCAAGGAGAAAGGTGTAATTCACATTATGCATTTTTCCAAAATTATTCAAAAATCATTAAACAATGGATTACCCAAGCCCAATTCCTCATCAGAAGAAAACCCTAGCCGATTTAAACCTATCCATGCACTGGTTAGGGTTCATTCACGTGCATTTGGAGGAGAACCACAATTTGGAACCCTAAAGCTTTCTTTCCTTGGATCTCACGAATTACAAAGAGTTTCTTCAAAGTTCTTCCACCAATCTCTTCCTGGTGATTTCTAGAACACAACCCAACCACCATTAGCAACCAAAAGCAAGGATTGGAGCTGTGCCATCTCAGGTTGATGATTTTTTTCGTGCTCCTAAAACTCTCTTTTTTTTATGTCCATATTGATGTGTGATGATTACTGATCATGCTGATGTATTTGGTTTTGAATTTGGACGTGTGGTTTGCTTGGAATGTTGATTAAAAGTTTTGAACCCTAAGCATATTTCCTTCGATTCTCTTTATCCATGTGTAGTTTGTGTTTTTTGATTGAATATTTGAATTCCTGACGATTTTCTGGGTCGGATAGTGTACCCCCTTGCGTTTTTTGGTGTTGTTTTGATCGCAGGTGGCCGGAGAAGGTGGCGGAGCCCTAGCTCCGGCGGTGGTGGCCGGCGAACCAGTCCGGCGAGGGTTTGAATGGGGAAGATGACTTCCCAGCCGTCCGATCCATGAATCCAACAGTCACGATGCTGCCACATGTTTTTGTTTTATTTTTTTTCTGATTTTAATTTTGTAATTGTGTGTTTATTATCCTACAATAACTACCATGCTCCTCCAATTATATGTTTTTATTTGGCCTACTTTTATTTTCGTTGACTGATCATGAACCGTCTGATGGATCAAATGGCTACCACGCTGCCAGCAAATTAAAAACGCACGCGCCTTGCACGTGGTGGGCACACGGTAGTATCCGTCTTATTTTTATTTTTTTATGATCAATCAGTGGGCTGGGTTGCTATACGCACCCCCCACTCTTCAGCCCAATTCCATTTTCAACGTATTTTTTTTACTTAACGCACCCCTAACCCATTTTATTTCTCTTTTATTTTATTTAATTTAACATTTTCATTCTTAATTATTTAAAAATAGTAAATTGCATTTAAAAATTCCTATAAAATTCATTCATCATTTTTGTTATTTTTATAAAATTCTCACTAATTTTATTTTTATTTTTATTTTATTTTCATCATCCTAATTAATTATTTTCTTAATTTCCTTTTTGCATTACACATCTCACGCATACTTAAATTTCTTTATTTTATTTCTCTGCCTCTGTAAAATATTTTTTATCCGTTCCTTTTGCATTCATTCATTAACATTCTAAAGTGCATAAAAATATTTTTCTTTCATTTTTAAATTTATTTCATATTGCATTTAGGTCCTTCCATTTGGCACACTGAACCCTACTTCCCACCTGAATTTTGTATGATTAATTGAATGACTAACACTTTGAATTTTTGCAGGGATTTTTGGTATGTTATTTGTCTCTGGTTGAGGGACCTTGAAATTTAATTTGGGAATTTTAGGAGTTATTTCTCTATTTATTTAATTGTTTTCACTTGAGTTCTGCTTATATGTGTATTTCTGACCACACCTGATTATCTGTTTGAAAAGGCACTTGTGCCATGTGCTTTGGGGTTGTTCCTTTGATTTCTGAATTCATGTTTGGATTATTATCATTGTTGTTTGCCATTGTTCGATTTTCATTCACCTCATTTCTCTTACTCATGTTTGTTTCTCACTAATCTTTTATGCAGGGACTAAGGTAAGTTCTTTAAGGGTATGGATAAATATCCATGGTCACCCTTATCCTTTCTTTCTCTCCTATCTTCTTCCTTTAGGATTTAGGTTGCCGTCAAACCTCATTAACCGTAGGTCACCCATGCATGATAACTTTAGGATTCATAGTCCCCTTTAGAGTTACCTTTGTGTCTTCTCTCTTCTCATCTCAAATTTCTTTAAAACACTTAATAAGAATAAGGTGTATTGCGCACGAGCCTTAAGTGTGGGGAATGAGAAATGAGGGGCTTCCTCTCATCTCTCTAGAGTACTTAGCGAGCGTCCTGTCTTGGGACGATGCGATAAGTATTCGCCCCTGTGCCCTAGACTTTGGCGCAATGCAACTTAGGAACTAACTTAAGCCACTTCTGTCCTAAAAAACACAAACCAACTTCAAACCTTTTTGTCCTTCGGGACCTTCAACTTAAAGGCTATTTTCAAAAAGGGCACGTTATTTTCCGTCTGAGACGCAAACAGGCATCGACCCTAACTACCGGACGTGAACTTAACGTCGCTCATAAAAAACACAAAAAGAACTTGGTCCGGACTACGTTGACTCTGAATTTCCCATTGCACAAAGGGAGTACGTAGGCCTAGGACGTCGACGTCCTACCGAGTCTGTCTTAGTTTTCCCCTCCCCCGTTTTAGTATAGCCATAGATGATAGTATAACTCACCCTTAGAATAGACAACAAGCGTGGATCCAATCGAGTACGATGGACGCGTGGGGTGCTAGCACCTTCCCCTCGCGTAACCGACTCCCGAACCCAGGCTATGGTTGCGATGACCATTCCTTTCCCTCTTCCTCAGGTTTATGCGGTGTTCCCTTTCCCTCTCTTGGGACAAATTTACACGACTGGCAACTCTGTTTTTCCACGCCACTCTCGTGTTTGTACCTGGATGAAAATCCTGGGAGCGACAAACACTTACTCGGTTGTAGAGCTTCCATGTTGTTTGGTTAGTTGTTCAACAAAGAAAGATTAAAAATAACAGTATATTCAAAATTAAAGGAGAAAGTGCTTTGAAAAAGAAAGATTTTGGGCTTACAGCTCAAGGAGAGGCCCAGGGTTTTATCAGTGATTGCACTGTTTAAATTTGTACAGAGGGACTTATACAAGTGACTGAGGCCCAAATAATTGTTTTCTATACAAAGGTATAGGTCTTACACTCTCTCAAGAGGCCCAAAAGTTTTAAAGAAAAAGAGTGGGGTTTATAACACGAGGGTAGGCCCAATTGATTTTTCGTTTGAAATGGCGATCACGCCGAGATTTTCTTTTAACGCGAAGGGGCTTATACAATATCTGAGGCCCAAAATGTTTTGGTTAAAAGGGGATTGGGTCTTATACTCTAATAGAGGCCCAAAAGTTTTGAATGGGTCTTATAGCTCAAGGAGAGGCCCAGATGGTTATTTTTCAAAAGGCGACGATCGCGCCGTTTGTTTTTGACGGTATCGGGACTTATACAATACACTGAGGCCCAAAAATGATTTGGTCAAAAAAAGGATTAGGTCTTACACTCTATTAGAGGCCCAAAAGAGTTTTAAAGAAAAGAAATGGGTCTTACTACTCGAAGGTAGGCCCAAGGTTTATTTTTCAACGGATGATGATCGCGTCGAACATTTTGAAATACAACGGGACTTATACCATAAGTGAGGCCCAAAATAGGTTGTATTTACAAAGGGTTGGGTCTTACACTCTCTCAAGAGGCCCATGAGTGTTTGAAAAAGTTTGATGTGGGTTGAATTAATCAAAAACCCTAATTTCATTTGTAAAGGGCATTTTTCAAAGAAAAATCAAGTAAAAAATGATAAAAAAATATCAAATAAAATCATTAATCATGTTATAAATAGTGATTAAGGTTTATGAAAAAGTATTTTATCTACATGAATATTTAAAATCATTTTGGTTTTAAAAATCAAGAAAAAGAAATCATTTTAAAAGCACTTAAAACAATTTAAAACAATATTTTTGAATATATTAAAAATATATCAAATAATAATATTTTTTGTGATTTTTTGGTGGATTAAAATATTATGGAGTATGAATAAGAAATGTGTAAAACAGATTTGGAAAATGATAATTTTTGCTATGTGAAATAATTGGTTGAGTTTTGAAGATAAACTAAGAAAAAGAGGAAAGATGTCACAACATCACATTCGACATCTTTCATGAGTTTTCAACATCTTTTTTATCAAACTTCAAACACTCATAACTCTCTCAATTTTTAACGGAATTAAGATCCGGAAGAGCCTATCTTGACGAATTTTTCACAAGGAATCCAATGGTATCACTCATACATACTGAAACTTAATGTACAACGCACACCAGGCAAAAAACCAGATCTGCACCTTAAGTTTAAACATCTTTGCTTATCAAATTTTCAAACATTCATAACTCTCTCAATTTTTAACAAAATTGAAATCCGTAAGAACCTATCTTGAACAATTTTTTGCAAGGAATCCAATGGTATCACTCATACATACTGAAACTTAATGTACAACACACACAAGGCAAAAAACCAGATCTGCACCTTAAGTTTAAAACAACATAAACTCCACATATGAACATGTTAAAGTGCAAACAGTAGGAGGATCATAACATACACATTAAGGACTACATTTTTCTTCAAGAATTGTTTAATATGATGCATGTATGTGGACATCAAAGGAAAGCATGATTCAAAGAATTCAAGTTATGAATTTTACCTCTTTTTTTGGAGATTTTGTGCAACCTACCAAGTGCTTTGTTCCAGAAATGATTTGATGCTTTGGACACCCTCAAATGACCTCTTAGAAGCTTTTAGGATGGTTGGAATCAGCTGGTACCTGCAAAAACACAAACTGTCCCTTTCTTGCAAAAGGGGTTAAAAGTGACCAAAATAGCAACTCTCTCAAATGGTGTTCCATGCATTGGGAACCATTTGGGATAGTTCAAGGATGATATTTGGAGTGTGTTTGAGGTTTTATCTGGTTTGGTAAGTGACTAAATCAAGACATGGCTTGAAAAATGCAAAAAAAAAGTGCCATTTTGAGGTTTTGAGAGGTGACTTTGTGATTTTGTGATTACAGGTCACTTGTGATAGTTTGCACAGCTTACATATGATATATATGAGGTGTGTGTGTGATTAGTTTGAGTGGAATTGCTCTCTAACTCAAAAACTCAGAATTACTTACTTTGGAAGGCAAATTTGAGGTGAAATAAGAGATTTTGAGGAAAGCATATGTTTGATGGCTTTGGTGTACTCAAACTGAACACAAATGAGCTATATTTATAGTAGAGTAAGTTTGTTTTCACAACAATAGTGAATGGCAACTGCAGCAGAGGTTTGGCCAATGTTGTCCAATGAGAATCCAAGTCTCCTCTAGCCATTGACTAGAGGTTAGGGCACAGGGCTGCGGTTCCCTTGGTCTTGGATAAGTCTTGATTGAATTCAGTTGGAAATGTGTCAGTCCATGCCACCTCTAAGCATCTATTGAATGCTCCAATCCAAAATTGGAGTCTTGTCCCTCTTTTAGGGATTTTTAGGAATAGCATGCTACTTCTTGTTCCAAGGACTTTGGAGGCTTGGCTCAGTGATTATCCCCTTTAGATTTGATCCTCAGATGTGTCTAAAATGATGACAAGGCTTGGAAATTCGTGTGGCACAAGAAATGTGCAAATCTGTCCTGAAACATGTCTTAAAACCAGTTGCAGCAAGCCTTGTTGTAAAATCCATAACCTCTTGCTCAAGAATGGTAAATGGCTGCTCCAGGACTCTATGGAAAGCTGAGATGACATACTTCAACTTTGATGTTTGACCCTAGACTTGGTTCAACTTGGATCATGGAGAAAAACATCCTTGAAGTTGGGACATTCTTGCTGGAAAAATATTAGTGATGTCATATATGCAATGTCAGAACATCAGACATTGAACATTAATAATTCCAAACTTTAATCACTTATATCTTTCAATCCTTATAATATTTTGATTTGACTCCTTCTACAATGTTGAAGTATCAAATACCCTCTTTAAAAGTAGCTCTTACTCAAAATCAATGGATGCTTGGATCAATAGTTACAACCTTGAAAAGTTGTGCACTTGAACATGATTTTAACTTAGAAAAATGTTCTAAGTTTCCTTCAATTTGATCAATTTTGCAATTTTGCATGATTTCTTGATTTAAATTTGATCAAATTAAATCATCCATCATATTTTCTTGAGTAATGGCTTGTGAAGCTCAATGTTGACCAAAAAGTCAAACTTTGACTTTCTGCGTCAGTTGACTTTTCAGTTTGACCAAAAATACATGAAAATTTTATATGTTAAATCCGGCTGATAATTCAAAAAATATTCATGAAGAAAATATATGATATTGTATGTAGACGACACAGTATAAAAATATAACAGATGAAATGAGAAAAAATAAAAACGCCCGGTCAAAATTTAGGGTATGACAGATGCCCCTATTTAATCTTCTTAGACCTGAAGGTATGAATAGCAAAAAGTTTTAGACCTTCGAGGTATAAGAGGATTAAATATCAGAGTACCTAAAATTTTGACCGTGAATGCAGATGAAATGATATTTGATGGATGAAATACTTTTGAACACTGTGGGGAATGATACCACAGGAGACAGACCAACATAATTTTCTTGGGATATAAGATATTGTGGAAATTTCCCGATGCGACAAAAGTATCCAGCAATATTTAGAAATAGAGGGATAAACCCTGGAACAAAGATACATACATCTGAAAAAACATCAGATGCGAAAGAGGTAACACACTCTGAAAACATATCTACAACATCTAGAAAAAGCGTTAGATGTATTAAAAATAACTTTGAGGGTAAATCCGAAACATTTAGAAAAGCGTTAAATGTACGGGAATATTTTTTGTTTAGAAGATTGACTGAACAATGAGCATATTCGGAAAAGCATCAGATAAGTCATCCGAACAAAAGCTACATCTGGAAAAACATCAGATGAGGAAAAGTCATATTCGGGAGAGCATCAGAATAACAGAGACATATCCGAAAGAACATCAGATAGTAACAAAGAAAGTTCTGGAAAAACATCATAACGGGTTTTGGAAAAACTTCAAAACCAAAAGATACATCCGGAAGAACATCGGGTAGACACAGAGAAATGTTCTAGAAAAGCATCAGAGCAGGCAGACATATCCGGAAGAACATCGGATATAAACACAGGGAAACGTTCTGGAAAAGCATCAGAACAAGTTTTGGAAAAACTTCAAAACCAAAAGATACATCCGGAAGAACATCGGGTAGACACAGAGTTATATCTGGAAGAACATCAGATAAGACATAAAAGTATAAGCGCCAGATAAGTTGGACTTTGTAGAAAGGTAAGATGTCGATAATGACACGACCACTGATGAATGCAAATGAGGATTAAAACAATATTGAATGCATAGTATATGAAAATGTTATGATGTATGATTAAATGCAAATGAAATGAAAATGCTGTCGACAAGTTTAAACTCTTTGAGGAGACACAACCAACAAGTTTATACTCTTTTGGGGAGTGAAAGTCAACAAGTTTATACTCTTTTGGGGAGTGAAAATCAACAAGTTTATACTCTTTTAGGGAGTGAAAATCAACAAGTTTATACTCTTTTAGGGAGTGGAAATCAACAAGTTTATACTCTTTTGGGGAGTGGAAATCAACAAGTTTATACTCTTTTGGGGAGTGACAGACAAAACTGATTCCTCAACACAGAGATCACTACCATTGCTTAGGGACTGAAAATGCTGTATACTGGGAAGGCTTGCCCCAATAATGAATCTTGAAAGTTTTTCCGAATAAACCAATTCTGAGAAGGACTTGCACTGAACAAATCCGGAACTGATTCATAACAGGCTCTAGAAAGAACTTTCCCCTGATAGGATCACTGACCAAGTTTCTAAACTGTTTTGAAAATTCCTTGAGAGGAAAGCTAGTTTGCAATAAAAAATGTTTATTTAAACATGGCAAATTTAATGCAAAGTTCATGCAAAATTTTTGAAAACAAAATCATTGTTTTTTGAAAAAATATAGTAATATGAATTACTGGTTAAAAACATGGTGGTTTAAAACATTTTGAATGAAAAGTAAAACAGAGGTATGATACCAAAACAAATTATTTGCAAAAAATGATTTTGGAGTCAGTTTACGCAACCTTGTTGTAGTATGCTTTCAAAATAACCTTGCTTCAATTAAGTCTTTTGAGGGTTATAACGTGGTCTGGTTCACGGTTTATGAAAGAAAGATAAAGGCTCAAAGTTTATTTGGTGCCCACCCCCTTCGTGATGTTCTCCGGTCCTATGCTCAGTTAAACTTAAATTGTGCATTCAGATTCCAAAAGGTTTCGTAATTGTACTGATGATAGTGATGGCGATGGTCCAGAAGTATTGAGACAGCAGCTACTGCTTCTTTACAACATTTAGTTATTTTTCGTCTTTGTGGATTTTTGAAGATCGAGGATTTAAGGACCTCTTTTCTGTATTATCCCTAACTTTTGCCTGAACTATTTCTTTTGAAATTTATAGTCAGTGGGACGCCCTAGTTTTTGCCTAAGCTTTTTGACTTAGCGGGCTTTTTTATTTTTGATTTCTTATTAAAAAGAAAATGTCTGCAAGATTTGATGATTACGACAGACCATCACTGGCCTTTGATTTGAAAGACGTTTTCAGTATCTGCTTGTTGTATGTAAACTTTCGAACTTGAATACACAACCCAAATTAAACTGAGAACTACTCTGCCCCGGGTTAACATTGCGGGTTTTTTATAAAGAAAGAAACTCCTACTTCAAGGCTCAAAGGGGTTAACGAGGGATTATCTTCCTTATATCTCCAGTGTTTGGGAATTGAAAAAAAATGCCTTACATCCTCAGCAAAGTTTTTTATTCGAAAGCATACCAACATCAATTATGGGTATCATGTTTTTATCATCCTCCCACAAATATTTGCATAGTCAAAAATTTGAAAAAGAGGTGCATTTTTTGAAAGTTTTTATTTTTGAATGTTTTTGTTTTTGTTTTTTTGAAAAGTTTTTGAAAGAGAAAGCATAAAGATGTAAATAGACAGATGATTTGAGTCAAAATACTGTACATGCTCATTTCATTAAAACTGACATTTAAAGATAAACAAGCTGAAAGCAACTATGATACAAACAAGGAAAATGCAAAATAGACAGAAACAAGGTCAGTGACTAATCAAACACAAGGATGAGCTGTCCTGTCATTGGGAAGTAACTGAGTTGAAGTTGATTGAAGTTTCAGTCCTGTATCGGTGATGAGGAATCAGTTTGACGACTTACAGATGGCTGAAAGAAAGAAGGTTGGAATGAATTGACGATGACCGGGACGTATGTATGAAATATGCAAGGGATGCAAATGCAATGCATGGATGCAGCATACAAAAACATAGAAAAAACATGGGGTCAAAGGTTCGGTGTCATGAAGTCAAGGCTCTACCCATTCCCAAAGGTTTATACTAGGGTATTTTTTGTACCTGTACTCAAAATCATCAGCTCCTCCCAGGATAACAAACAGCAAGTGGATCGCCAGCGAGCTGTATGAAATCTTAGAGTAAATGCTATTCACCGAGAATAGATCATCAGCCTCAAATGAGGGTAGTATCGCGTGACAACTATTTTCGATAGCTTCCGTACTATAAAAGGGTTGGCTCCTCAGCTTCTCAGACATCACAATCGGCCCATTGCCTATGAGAGGGAATGGGTTACATTGGTCAGCCTCCACTGAGGTTGATGGTCGATCTCGTCGCCATCACTTATCTTAAGTGTATACTCAATCTTTCCACATGCGGCATATCACGTATTCCCATTAGCAGAAAAATAAACACATATATCAATTAGGAAAAGCAGTATATATATTTGTCCTAAAGTCCTAGACTTTAAAGAGCTATGAATCCTATGTTCCTGACAAAAATGGCTCCCCGACGGAGTCACCATTTTGTGGCACCTTCCCAACTTTAAAGGTTTCGACCTAAGATCCTAGTGATAACAATCTCCCCAGTGAAGTCGCCATTTTTCTGTAGCGCGGTTTTTGTGGTTGCGAGTCACACCGTTGGGCTGCAGTTCGATTCATTTTTTTATCCTATTGTGAGCTGATTAAGGAAAGAAAATAGATGTCTCCAATTAACCCTGCTTGCATACTGAGATTAAACAGATTACTGTTGGTTTACAGATGCTACCTGAGATGGGGGGTCTTTCTTAGGCTTATTTTGTTTAAGGAGGGAATGTTTTGTTTGTTAGGGAGGATTTTGGTTAGGATACTGATTTTCTTTTCTTGACTAATGTGTGCAGGTGCTAAATGTGGAGTTTTTGATGAGTATGTGAGAGTATGGGACCTGAGGTTTTTGATATGGTGTGCTCGCTAACATTTTTCTTTCAATCATATGCCTACGTATTCCCGTTTACCGAAACAGGGAAATCAGAGCGATCGTAGTTCCTCCTATTCTATGGGAGGAAATGGTGTTTTGGTGTCTTGTTCAAAGCCCAAGACGTAAAGCTAAAGGTGGTTTGTATCTTGTTCAAAGCCTAAGATGTGAAGCTGAAGGGTCTATTTGTATCTTGTTCAAAGCCCAAGATATGAAGCTAAAGGGTTGAGTATTTTATGTCTTGTTCAAAGCCCAAGATTGAAGCTAAAAGGGTGTTTGTGGGAATTGATTGAAAAGAGTGAAGAGATTAAAGATTGAGATATGAATATCCGGGAAAAACATCGGATGAAAATAGAGGGAATATCCGAAAAAGCGTTGGATGAAAATAAAAAGGAATATCCGGGAAAGCATCGGATGAAAATAGAGGGAATATCTGGAAAAGCGTCGGATGTAAAGAAAAGGAATATCCGGTAAAGCGTCGGATGAAAATAGAGGGAATATCTGGAAAAGCGTCGGATGTAAATAAAAGGAATATCCGGTAAAGCGTCGGATGTTAAAAAGAGGGAAGGGTTTCTCCTGTGTTTAGAAGGAACTTGAAAATGTCTTTGAGACTCAAGAGGGGATATAGACTGTCCAAGTCTACTGGGTGTGTCTTTTGTACTATGTGTAAGAGAAAGTACGCTTCGGGACCAAGATCTAGACTTTTTTGAAAGACTGTTCTAGTAAGATGAATAATTTCTATTCCTATACCTCTAGGAGGTCGTCGGGACAATTTGTACAAAGCCCAAGAGAAGGCGAGAATAACTTTTAAGAAGCTGAGGGACAATTTGTACGAAGCCCAAGAGGAGGCTATCTTCCTTGAGGAATAATCATTATACGAAGCCTAAGAGGAGGCTGTGAATACTTCTAAGAAGTCGACGGGTCCTTGTACAACGCCCAAGAGGAGGCGGGGTTGCTTTTAGGAAGCCTGTGGGTCCTTGTACAATGCCCAAGAGGAGGCCGATGCTTTTAAGAAGCCCGTGGGTCCCAAACCCCGAGAAATTCAAGGCAAGCTATTCACAAGGAATAGATCAAGTCAGGAAAGTTCGAGAATTTGGAAGAAACTCAAAGATGCCATTCACGGAGAATACATTCATCTCTGGGAGTAGAGTTTCTTGACAATTCCTAATGAGGACAGCCGAAGAGAAGACTGTATCTGGTGATCCTATTGGGGATCTAGCTGTCTATTTCTACAAGTAATCGAAACGGCTTTTCCTAGTACTAGACGTAGTTTATGGGGAAACTCTAAATATCTATACTATTATTACACAGTTGATATGAGTTTATGAAAGAAGACTTACAGCGAAACAGCCCCACAATACAGTTATATATATATATATGAGTTTGTGAAAGGAGACTTACAATGAAACAGACCCACAATACAGTTATATACATATGAAAGCGGTAAATGAAAGCGGGTAAACACTTACTCGGTTGTAGAGCTTCCATGCTGTTTGGTTAGTTGTTCAACAAAGAAAGATTGAAAACAACAGTATATTCAAAATCAAAGGAGAAAGTGCTTTGAAAAAGAAAGATTTGGGGCTTACAGCTCAAGGAGAGGCCCAAGGTTTTATCAGTGATTGCACTGTTTGAATTTGTACAGAGGGACTTATACAAGTGACTGAGGCCCAAAAAATTGTTTTCTATACAAAGGGATGGGTCTTACACTCTCTCAAGAGGCCCAAAAGTTTTAAAGAAAAAGAGTGGGGCTTATAACACGAGGGTAGGCCCAATTGATTTTTCGTTTGAAATGGCGATCGCGCCGAGATTTTCTTTTAACGCGAAGGGGCTTATACAATATCTGAGGCCCAAAATGTTTTGGTTAAAAGGGGATTGGGTCTTATACTCTAATAGAGGCCCAAAAGTTTTGAATGGGTCTTATAGCTCAAGGAGAGGCCCAGATGGTTATTTTTCAAAAGGCGACGATCGCGCCGTTTATTTTTGACGGTATCGGGACTTATACAATACACTGAGGCCCAAAAATGATTTGGTCAAAAATAGGATTGGGTCTTACACTCTATTAGAGGCCCAAAAGAGTTTTAAAGAAAAGAAATGGGTCTTACTACTCGAAGGTAGGCCCAAGGTTTATTTTTCAACGGATGATGATCGCGTCGAACATTTTGAAATACAACGGGACTTATACCATAAGTGAGACCCAAAATAGGTTGTATTTACAAAGGGTTGGGTCTTACACTCTCTCAAGAGGCCCATGAGTGTTTGAAAAAGTTTGATGAGGGTTGAATTAATCAAAAACCTAATTTCATTTGTAAAGGGCATTTTTCAAAGAAAAATCAAGTAAAAAATGATAAAAAATATCAAATAAAATCATTAATCATGTTATAAACAATGATTAAGGTTTATGAAAAAGTATTTTATCCACATGAAAATTTAAAATCATTTTGGTTTTAAAAATCAAGAAAAAAAAATCATTTTAAAAGCATTTAAAACAATTTAAAACAATATTTTTTAATATATTAAAAATATATCAAATAATAATATTTTTTGTGATTTTTTGGTGGATTAAAATATTATGGAGTATGAATAAGAAGTGTGTAAAACAGATTTGGAAAATGATAATTTTTGCTATGTGAAATAATTGGTTGAGTTTTGAAGATAAACTAAGAAAAAGAGGAAAGATGTCACAACATCACATTCGACATCTTTCATGAGTTTTCAACATCTTTTTTATCAAACTTCAAACACTCATAACTCTCTCAATTTTTAACGGAATTAAGATCCGGAAGAGCCTATCTTGACGAATTTTTCGCAAGGAATCCAATGGTATCACTCATACATACTGAAACTTAATGTACAACGCACACAAGGCAAAAAACCAGATCTGCACCTTAAGTTTAAACATCTTTGCTTATCAAATTTTCAAACATTCATAACTCTCTCAATTTTTAACGAAATTGAAATCCGTAAGAACCTATCTTGAACAATTTTTTGCAAGGAATCCAATGGTATCACTCATACATACTGAAACTTAATGTACAGCACACACAAGGCAAAAAACCAGATCTGCACCTTAAGTTTAAAACAACATAAACTCCACATATGAACATGTTAAAGTGCAAACAGTAGGAGGATCATAACATACACATTAAGGACTACATTTTGCTTCAAGAATTGTTTAATATGATGCATGTATGTGGACATCAAAGGAAAGCATGATTCAAAGAATTCAAGTTATGAATTTTACCTCTTTTTTTGGAGATTTTGTGCAACCTACCAAGTGTTTTGTTCCAGAAATGATTTGATGCTTTGGACACCCTCAAATGACCTCTTAGAAGCTTTTAGGATGGTTGGAATCAGCTGGTACCTGCAAAAACACAAATTGTCCCTTTCTTGCAAAAGGGGTTAAAAGTGACCAAAATAGCAACTCTCTCAAATGGTGTTCCAGGCGTTGAGAACCATTTGGGATAGTTCAAGGATGATATTTGGAGTGTGTTTGAGGTTTTATCTGGTTTGGTAAGTGACTGAATCAAGACATGGCTTGAAAAATGCAAAAAAAAGTGCCATTTTGAGGTTTTGAGAGGTGACTTTGTGATTTTGTGATTACAGGTCACTTGTGATAGTTTGCACAGCTTACATATGATATATATGAGGTGTGTGTGTGATTAGTTTGAGTGGAATTGCTCTCTAACTCAAAAACTCAGAATTACTTACTTTGGAAGGCAAATTTGAGGTGAAAGAAGAGATTTTGAGGAAAGCATCTGTTTGATGGCTTTGGTGTACTCAAACTGAACACAAATGAGCTATATTTATAGTAGAGCAAGTTTGTTTTCACAACAATAGTGAATGGCAACTGCAGCAGAGGTTTGGCCAATGTTGTCCAATGAGAATCCAAGTCTCCTCTAGCCATTGACTAGAGGTTAGGGCACAGGGTTGTGGTTCCCTTGGTCTTGGATAAGTCTTGATTGAATTCAGTTGGAAATGTGTCAGTCCATGCCACCTCTAAGCATCTATTGAATGCTCCAATCCAAAATTGGAGTCTTGTCCCTCTTTTAGGGATTTTTAGGAATAGCATGCTACTTCTTGTTCCAAGGACTTTGGAGGCTTGGCTCAGTGATTGTCCCCTTTAGATTTGATCCTCAGATGTGTCTAAAATGATGACAAGGCTTGGAAATTCGTGTGGCACAAGAAATGTGCAAATCTGTCCTGAAACATGTCTTAAAACCAGTTGCAGCAAGCCTTGTTGTAAAATCCATAACCTCTTGCTCAAGAATGGTAAATGGCTGCTCCAGGACTCTATGGAAAGCTGAGATGACATACTTCAACTTTGATGTTTAACCCTAGACTTGGCTCAACTTGGATCATGGAGAAAAACATCTTTGAAGTTGGGACATTCTTGCTGGAAAAATATTAGTGATGTCATATATGCAATGTCAGAACATCAGACATTGAACATTAATAATTCCAAACTTTAATCACTTATATCTTTCAATCCTTATGATATTTTGATTTGACTCCTTCTACAATGTTGAAGTATCAAATACCCTCTTTAAAAGTAGCTCTTACTCAAAATCAATGGATGCTTGGATCAATAGTTACAACCTGGAAAAGTTGTGCACTTGAACATGATTTTAACTTAGAAAAATGTTCTAAGTTTCCTTCAATTTGATCAATTTTGCAATTTTGCATGATTTCTTGATTTAAATTTGATCAAATTAAATCATCCATCATATTTTCTTGAGTAATGGCTTGTGAAGCTCAATGTTGACCAAAAAGTCAAACTTTGACTTTCTGCGTCAGTTGACTTTTCAGTTTGACCAAAAATACATGAAAATTTTATACGTTAAATCCGGCTGATAATTCAAAAAATATTCATGAAGAAAATGTATGATATTGTATGCAGACGACACAGTATAAAAATATAACAGATGAAATGAGAAAAAATAAAAACACCCGGTCAAAATTTAGGGTATGACAATAAGTTTATCTTAACTTCGACAAGACCTAGGATTTTCACGAGTAACACACACACAAATATGTCCAAGATATTTTCGAGTTTGATCCCTTAAGTATTAATAGAAACTTGTATTTGTTTACCAAATTTCACAGTAAACATAAGGCCAATAAGTGTCCATACTTGAGGAATTGTACTGATATAGTTGGGGATCAGACTTCTAAGAGTTGTCATAAATCCTTTGATTATGTTATGTATGCATGTTCGTATGGGTGCATGTTTTGAATCGATGTATGTATTTATGCATGATGCATTATTTGGGATGACGCCTCTTTTATTATATGTATAATGAATGCTTGAAATTGTGGGACTCAGTGTTTTTGTGACATTCCTACTCTCCAACCTTTGAGACTTGGATATGTTCATGGACTGGGCCATGGTGCTCTTGATATCTTGGAAATGTGTTATATGACTTGAAAAGGGGAAGAAACATCTGTGTTAGTTAAATTGTGATTGTTGATTTAGGGATCATGTGTCTTGTTTGGGATGCAATGTTGGAAGACTATGGTCCCTTTAACGTTTCGAAATCGAAGTAAAAGACGTTTTCAAAAAGCTTTTTATTATGCTTGATGTTTCAATGCATTATTCATAAATAATTAATATTTTGTAGTCAAGCAGAAGGGTTTTATCGATATTTTCCCTTTCCCTCTTTGGGAATAAATAAAATTCGGTGGTGACTCTGTTAAGTCCATCCCACGAGCGTGCGACTATGCTCCGCGAGGTCATGTTCTAATTTTTCGAGGTACGGCAGATGGTGACTCTGTTGGGGAATATCCCATCCCTAAGTGAGTCAACCTTACTTTAGTTAGGTTTTCATTTGTGTGTTAGCTTTGTTTGTTTATTCTTCTTTGTTATGTGCTTCCTTTATCTTTACTTTATCGCATTTTTTTATTTGTATATTTATGTGTGGGCTTTGGGAATTGATATCATGATTAAAGCTCTACACCCGAGCTTTGGAAAAAGAAGAGAGAACACATAGTTTAGATTTGGAAGTTGTGTAGTGTTAGTCTTCAAGGGTCACTCCTTGTGTACCTAGTATGAAGACTCCCCTAGAGTAGACCTATTCGTAGATCTCGTTATAAGACACCTAGCCTGTCGCATGACGCTGATTCATGAAGGGTCTGTGACTCTAGGAGCCCCTCTAAGAATAAATTTCTACTTTGGTGGTTGCGTAATTTTGGACTCCAAAAGCCTCTCCTTGCTGCACCTAACATGAAAACCCCGCTCAGAAGAGACTTTTTCGTCACTCTTGTCATAAAGCAGCTAGTCTGTTGCATGACGTTGATACAACTAAGGTCCATAACTCTAGGAACCTTATCCATCAACATAGAAGTTATCATGTAGAATGCCTAGAACTGTCCATTATAGAGAAACCTACCTAGTAGGGTGTTCAGAGTTATTCAAGTCATCCTAGATCCTAACCATGCATGTGTTGCATTTCTTTGCATACCAAAATACGAAAAAGTTCATACATTTGTATTTCATCAGCATGCATGCATATCATTTTCCAAAGCAAACAAAAAATGTTTTCATGCATTCTTCAAAATAAAAACTCATTTGGTTGCCTTCCTCCAATTTCACCCTGAGTCCTCAACACCACCACTACACTAGAGCCAACGCTCGACAAAAGATGGATGACCAATAACAAGAATTGGAAAGCGTGAGTTCAGAACTCGGTGGCCTCAGAGGAAGTTTGGATCAAATTATGGAGATGATTCAAGCTCTATCAACCAAGTTGGATACTCTACAATCAACGTTCGTTTCAGGGATCTTCGGTCCTATCTTTGATCCCCAACCTGCGAGAATCGTGCCTCCTAGCTTCACACCTCAAGTTGAAGGAGCCCCTGGTGTTGTACAATCCACTCAACAGACAATACCTCTACTAACTACCACCGACGCTCATCCTGTCGTCCACACATTTGCACCACCAATTATCCATGCACGCGTGCAACCTTATTTCGAAGATCAACAACAAATATATCATGCTCCAGAATTGTATGACGAAGAACGGGAAAGGCATGACGACATAAAAGTCATAAAAGAGAGTTATCATACCCCCGAGAAATGACTAAGGGCTATGGAAGGTAACCAAGTCTTTAGTGGTGCTTCCAGATAAATGTACCTAGTATCTGGTATCGTGATCCCTACGAAATTCAAGACTCCTGACTTCAACAAGTACGAAGGCCACTCATGCCCTAAAAGTCATCTCATTATGTAATATCAAAATATGGCCGCACATGTCAAAAATGATAAGCTTATGATACACTATTTTCAAGACAGCTTGAAGGGTGCTCCTTCCAAATGGCACTTAAATCTCGATCAGAGCTGTATCTAATGCTTCCAAGACCTATTTGATGCTTTCATCAAGCATTATAAATACAATATGGATATGGCTCCTAACATAAGACAGTTGTTGAATATGTCCCAGAAGGAAAACAAATCTTTCAAAGAATACGTACAACGGTTGAGAGAGGTGGCCTTCCAAGTTGAACCACCTCTTGCCGAGAAGGAATTGGCAGATTAATTCATGGACACTATGAAACCCATGTTTTACGAAAGAACGACAAGTAGTGTATCTGCAAATTTCTCTGACCTCATTGTCGTGGGTATAAAGGTTAAGCTTGGGATGAAAAATGGAAATGATAACTGCTGCCAAAATTTCCAACAACAATGCTAGAGGTTTTCAAAAGAAAAGGGAAGGTGAAATTATTAGAACAAGATTTATTCATGATATATTTTCCTTGGGTTTTGATGATAACAAAGTATTGAAAGAACAATGGTTCATTTGATGTGTGTTACATGTGTGTAGGTTCTAATACTTGTAAATATTATAGTCAGAATCTGTTTTACATTAAGCACACTTTGGGAGTTGCTGAATTGCTAGCTTCTGGTGTCAGAATCTGAAGAACACTTGCTAAATGATGTTTGGCATAGACTTTGAAGCTGAAGGTCTCAACATCAAAATAAGAAACATAATTGTCTATACACTTAGTGAATGCAAATTGGCTTCTGGTACCATTCAAAGTTTGTGATAAAGCTAAAGTTGTCTGTACTGCAGAAAGTAAGTTGTATTGTTAAATCAGTTTGTCAGCTAGAGTCTACAAATTACAAGGCTCTAGAAAGGCTAAGATGCTTTATGGATATCTACTCTCAACGGCTCTAATAGTATAGGATCTCTTGAAGACTCAAAGGTTAAACATGTTACACATTGGATCAAGATCTTCTGGTGTATTTGTCTTTAACGTCTCTTGTACTATGGAGTAAACGCAAAGTCTCTTGATCAAGTTACCTCTTCAATGGCTAGTTTCTAAAAAGGCTATAAATATGGCTGAAGGTTCTGTTCGCCTGGGCGAACAACCGCTGGCCTTCCGTCGCAGGTTCGCTTGCGGGATCGGCCACACAAATCCCAGAACAGGGGAATTGGAAGCGTATGTTTGTGGTGTGGTGCATTTTAGTTTCTCGGTTTTTTAGTGAGAGTTGTCACGCCGAGGTGACCTCGGTGACGCAAAGAGTTTTTTAACGATCAACGAGTTTGGCGCAAAAACAAAGAAATAAAGGAAAGGCTGAGTAAAACAAGAAAAAACAATGTCTTAAATTAAATACTGGAAGTAAATTGCATTAAGTAGAATTTGGACGCAGATGTACATTTGTTTGCGGGAGTGAACTCATTTCTCTCTAAGCTTGGTACTTTGAGTATTTTCCCTTACAATGTGAAAAATGCGACCTCTAAAATGGAAAGTACAGCGCCTTATATAGGCCTAAAATGTAACTGTTTATCTACCCGGATGTCTCCTGAAGCTGACACGTGGCACCCCACTTTCTTTTTAACTTCCCATAGTCTTGGAAGTTTCAAATTTTTTCCGCCTAAACGATTTGTGCCTTGAAGTCAAAATAAACTTGTCGCCTCATTTCCTTCCGACGCCGAGGGTTGTCGTCGTTTCTCCGACGTACCTTTCTGCTGGTGTCGAGTCAACACCTTGACGTGCCCCTTTGAGCCGACACGCCCTGGAATCTCCGGATCCCACCATCAGTAGAAATCCAGTGTCAACAAATTGCCCCCCAAAAGGCCAGTTTCGACTGAATACTGTGTCGATGGAGAAATCTGGCTTTTTGGTTTCTTGCAGGATTTCGACGCCTTTGCCAATCGTTTTGTCTTTCCTCTCAACACGTGGCAAGCGCCGTCTGACATGATGATGGCAATCTCAATCCCACGATTCCCAAGAAAATTCCATGATGGCTAGTCCCATCTAAGTCTTGGGCCTTGAAACCAAACCCCACTTACTCACAGAAGTTGAAAGGTTTTTTTTTATCTTTCATTTTTCTGCATGCACCCTATAAGTAGTCTTCTTTAGAAACTTACCACTTTTCACAACTCCTTCTTCACGAAACTGTCATTTGCTCCCAAAAACCCAGGCTTTGATTTCCTTTTCCTAAAGCTTTTACCCCCTCAGAGCACCCTTTGCGTTCTTTCTTCCAATGGCTTCATCAAGAAACCCTATAACTCACATTCCTCAAAACACTGGTAACAACCCTGTCGCGTACGTAATCTCTGAAGCGGAAACACAACATCCTCTTCCTCAACCATCTTCCGCTGATGAGACGGTGGTGGCCAATTGATGTCGTCAAATGGTTATCCCATTCGCGGTTGAGAATAAGCTGTATGGTTTCCATGGCCCCTTTCCAGACAACAAACCTAACCCACAAGAACTCCAGAAGTTCTTTCCTTGCTTCGACCAAATGATTCCCCCTGTTTTAGAGAAAGGTGGCACCTTGGACCTCAAATATATGGCACCCAAATCTCGAGTTTTCAGATCTATACCTACTCTAGGCAACAAAGATTACCTTGCCTGGCTTGACAGAGTCGAAGGGCAGCGCAAGAAGTAATGGAAGGAATGTGGCATCTTCGACGCCATCCAACTCTCCAGAACCGCCCACAGAGTTAACCCTTGCTTGCTGCTGGCGTCGATGTATTTTTGGGAAGGATCAACAAACACATTCCACCTTCCTTGTGGCATGTTCACGCAAACACTTTTCGATGTGGCGGCCATCACTGGCCTTTCGCCACTAGGTGAGACGTTCGACCCGACTTTGGAGACGGACAACGCCTTCGACTTCGAGCACGCTAGCTTCCAAAACTACATCGAAGATCATCATGACAAACGCTCTACAGAAGTCTCTGATGAAGAGCATATTGCCTTATTGACCCTCTGGTTGTCATATTATATGTTTTGCCTTGGCTCCCTGCAAATAGCCAAAAGTTTCATCAATCTGGCCATTCAAATCCACGAAGGCCGACAGATATCTCTGGCCAAACTTCTGTTGGCCTCCCTCTACCATTCTCTTGGCCTATCGACCATGAGACTGAAACTCCTCCACCAAACCACTAAAGCCTTAAACATCTCAGGGCCTATGTGGTTGTTGCAACATTGGCTCAACGCCACTTTCGAGCACAAATTAGAATATCCAGCCTCTGCAACAATGGAGCGTCTAAATAAAGCACGTTCTGTCGAGGGACTGCGACTAGCCTTGATGACTACCCAAGAAGCCCCAAGACAAGCCCTCTTTATGAGGTATCTCAGTATGTTTGTGGAAACCTCTTCCTTCGTCCCTGACATGGCGCCATTTGTGGAGCGTAAGTTTGGGCCTGACTGGTTCAGACACCCGTTCCCTGGAGTCTCACCTCAAGCTACTGCATTGTCGAATGCTATATGGCGGGCGTTTCTTACTCCAACTATGATCTCTTTCCGTATCGAAACGGGAAACAATGGATATGGTTTCATGAACTACTGTCCAAATTTGGTGGCTCGACAATTTGGCCTGAGCCAGATGTTGCCAAAACCCTTAGTGAGGCATCCTGAGGATATAGTACGGTCTGGTCGACGTTTGATACACGTAGGTCACAAAGCTTGCATGAGGTTTGTCAGAGCCTCCCAACACTTGGAACTACTGGTTTTCTCCTTCCAGCCTTCCTTTTTCACTACTCAGGAATTTGAGGCTTGGTGGTTGGAGTACCAAACCCAAGCTTTTACTCCCAATCTTTTCCTGGCAAACGTGGTTGACGCTTTTGCTTCTACAGCTGGTATCCCTAAACCGTCGACTACAGCCCCTGTCATAGATGTCGACCCTACAGAGGATACTTCGACAAAGGTAGACCCTGGAATCTTGATTTCGTCTGCCCCTAGGTCTTAACTAACTAGTTTCAGCTTTGCTTTCAGGGGCGCAAACGAGAAACGACGGCTGCGTCGACTTCCACCAGACCTGCCAAAAAACCTAGGGCCAACCTTCTACAGGTATTTTTTAATTTCTTGTTCTGCGTCCTCGTCTTCCCTTTGTTCTTACATTATTTCTACGCAGGTTGCTGAGAAAGTACCTTCCCCTGAAAGGACTGAATCGAATGAGAGCACTCACTCTCGAGTTTTCACTGCAGCAGCTCCAGCGTCTCCTCCATCTACCCCTTTGGTGAGGAAGAAAAAGGCTATAACGCGAAGGAGACCTTCCAAATCCAACATCTCGACGGTGGCCCCGGTCGTCCCAAGAAATCTTGAAGATGTTTTCGAACCAATTCCCTCTGTCGTCCTCCCCAAGACAACAACTCCTGTGCAGGTATTCCAACTTCATTTGTGTCCTAGACGACCTTGGGGTGACGAAGCTCACTGGCATTTTGTCTTTTACAGGAAAATATGGTTACTTCGACCACTGTTGGTGAGGGTGATACTGAATCGGCCGTAGACGCCCCTACCGCCAACGTCGCCGTTACGCCAAGTCCCCAAAATATTGATGGGTTTCACCCACTTATTCCCGAGGAAAGCTTGGCAAAGACGCCTCCTGCTGCAACTGATAACTTGGAGCATGATGATGCAATCCCTGGGGTGACTATCAATCCTTCGCCCGTCGTGGATACTGACGTCGGGGAGACACTCCAAATCCCTGAACATCGACCAGAGAAGGCTTCGACAGCTGTCGAGGAATCTCTCACTCCAGAAGCACTCTTGGCAGCCAAGGCGACAAATCCAGTAGCAACTCTGAAGGCACTACACAAACTTCGCCAGGCAGTCGAAGAGATTCAACCCACTAGTTCGACCGCAATCCCAACTCCAGTAGTGGATGCTTCTTTCAATCTCAAACTTCAGCAGCTGTGGTCCTACAGTTTCTGGCGGCTGTCGCCGAGGACTCCGTCGTTGCCAACGACGTCATCAAACTCCTCGTTGAACTTTCTGAATTCTGGCTCCCCGCCCCCATGGCTACATATCTGATCGAGTTTGAAGCCTTTTTCACTCAACTGGCCAAAGACCTTGCTGTGCATCATCAGGCCGACGCCCAAATTCGGTTCTGCCACAACGACATGAAACGTGAGTGGCACCTTAGCTTAGTTTGTGAACAAAAACTTGGGGCCTATGAAACCAAAAAACAAGAGCACTCCAACAAGCGCCAGGCTTTCGACCAACAGATATCTGAATACCAAGCCCAGATAACGGAGCTGACAAAAAAGATTGCTGAGGTCGAACATCAAAAGGCTTCTCTAGACTCAGCTGAACCTCTGCCTTTTCAAGAAGTCATCGACCACGAAGTGGCACAAGGACTTGTTCACGTCGAAGCGGCCATGAAGATCAAGGATGCTATTAGCCGCATGCAGCGACGGAAGGTTCTTCTTGAGAGCAAGATAGTTCATGAGAAGATCCTCTTTGATGATTTTAAGGCTAGATTTCCTGAATTTCCTTAATTTGTATGTTGGTACAATGTAATGAACCATATTTCGTAAGCCATTCTTGGCCTCAAATTAATGAAAGCTATATTTTGATGTGAACTTCTTGCAGCATGGGTCTGTATCTTTTCAAATATTTCCCATTTACCCTTAAGATTCGTTGGTCTACTCCCAACTCTTGTACTTCGTATGTGTTGTTACTAAACACTCGTGTCACCTGAAATGGTCCCTCCCAGTTGGGCGACCATTTTCCCATCGTTCGATCTCGTCGATCCATGGACAACACCGCTTTCCAAACATAGTCGTTTGCGGCAAAGGTTTTTCTTTCGACTTTCTTATTATATGCCCTGGCGACTCGGGCCTTTTGGCACATCAACACATCTAAAGCCACCATTCTTTCCTCGTCTAAGTCCACGAGTTCATCTAACATCATTTCCCAGTATTGTTCCGATGGAATCTCATACTGTCGTTGCACTCTAACGGACTGCAAGCATACTTCTGCGGGTAGCACAGCGTCGTGTCCGTAGGTTAGACGGAATGGAGTAGAGTTGGTCGACTCCTTGGGTGACGTCCGACAAGCCCACAACACTTGGCTCAACGTCTTATGCCAGTTTTTTGGCTTTTTCGCCACGTGCTTCTTGATCAAACCAATTATTATCTTGTTAGCTGCTCCGACCTGACCATTAGCCTGAGCATAGTATGGCGTCGAAGTAACCAACTTGAAACCTGTTTCCGCTGCAAACTCCTGCTTCTTCTGCCCCATAAACACAGAACCTTGATCTATCAGATAGTCTCAGGTATCCCAAATCTATACAAGATATGATTCTGGATGAAGTCTATCACAGCCTCTTGATCTACTTTCACCAACGGCACAGCCTCTATCTATTTCGTGAAATAGTCTATTCCTACGAGGATGAATCTTTGCTGCTTTGACGAAGCTGGCCGAATATCTCCTATTACATCCAAAGCCCATCCTCGAAAATGCCATGGTTTGACAATCACATGTAATTCGCTAGCTGGGATATGCTGGATGTTTGCGTGCTTCTGGCAGTCCTGACATCCTCTCGCGAAATCTATACAATCCTTAAGCATGCTAGGCCAATATAATCCTTGTCGAAACAAAAGCCATTTCATTTTTTGGCTAGCCTGGTAAGCTCCACAAGCCCCATTATGAACCTCAGAAACTGCCAAATATGCATCAGTGTCTCCTAGACACTTGAGCAATACCCCTTCTGGAGTTTTCTTCAACAACTCGTTTCCTACTAGGACATAACTCATTGCTATGTACTTAGTCTTTCGATCGGTACTGCCCAACGGGTTTTCCAGATACTCTATAATTAACCTTCGCCAGTCTGTTGGTGGCATATCATTAACAAAAACCTCACAACTTTCTAAACCTTTGACCAAGTTCATCGAGACTTTGGATATTGACCAACTTGATGGTGTGTGTACGTTCGACACCATCTTTTTCCTAGTTTCGACGAAGCTTTTCAACTTACCTTCCGACACTTTATAACCAGAGGCAATTTGTGCCAGCTCGTTAGCTTTCTGGTTTTTTATCCTTGGCACATGCGAAATGTTGACAATTTTGAAATGTTCCAACAAACGCTTCGCCAACGAAAAGTAACTTAAAAGATGCTCCTTTAAGCATTTATACTCCCTCGTGATTTGTTTAATCACCAATTCTAAATCTCCTTTTATCTCAAGCTCTTTGGCTCCCAAGTCTTTGAGTATCTTGAGACCAGTAATTAAGGCTTCGTACTCTGCCTCGTTGTTTAAACACTTACCATCGACTTTGCATTTAAAAGTAGTTAGAATTCCTTGTGGGGATATTATTAGGATTCCAACACCTGCCCCGTTTTTATGGCTCGACCCGTCAAAGTACAATTTCCACGGGGCGACGTCGATGCTATGTATCGACGTTTCGACTACAGCGTGGTCGACAATGAAGTCCGCCACTATTTGACCCTTCATCGCCCTCAAAGGGACATATGTCAGGGAGAATTCAGTTAACGCTAGTGCCCATTTCCCAATTCGACTATGCAAAATAGGTTTGGACAACATATGCTTAATAACATCAAAATGCGACGAAACATAAACATTAACTGGTTTGATATATTGTTTCAATTTCATACATGAGAAGTACAAACATAGGCATAGCTTTTCAATCATAGTGTACCTAGTCTCAGCATCTATCAATATCCTACTAAGGTAATAGATGGGTCTTTCGACGCCACCATCATCCTCTTGTGCTAACATACTGCCTATGGTCGTATCCGACGCTGCAATGTACAACTTCATGCTTTTATTTATACTAGGTGGTAATAGGATTGGAGGCTTCGTAAGGTATTCTTTGATTGAGTCGAAAGCCTCTTGTTGCTCTTGTCCCCAGCGGAACTCACTTTCCTTCTTGGTCTTGAGCAGTGGTGAAAACACTTTCGTCTTGCCACTTAGGTTTAAGATGAACCTCCTCAAGAAATTTATCTTCCCCAACAAAGACTGGAGCTGTTTCTTTGTCGTTGGAGGCTTGAGATCCATGATGGCCTTTGTTTTGTTCTAGTTGATCTCGATGCCTCGCTTGTGGACTATGAATCCCAGGAAATCCCCTGCACGAACACCAAAGGCACATTTTAGTGGATTCATTTTTAATCCATATTTCCTCATTCGCTCAAATGAGCGTCGGAGGTGGTCGAGATTACCATCCTCTGATGACGATTTTATGACTATGTCATCAGTGTACACCTGCATAAAATTCTCAATAAAATCATGGAATATAGCATTCATAGCCCATTTGGTAGGTTACCCCAGCGTTCTTCAACCCAAAAGGCATCACCACCCATTCATATGTCCCCAAAGCCCCAGGGCATCGAAATGCAGTTTTGGGGACATCTTCCTCGGCTATGAGGATTTAATTGTAACCGGAATAGCCGTCGAGCATGCTCAAATACTCAAACCCCGCGGCTGAGTCGACTAGCATCTCTGCCACGGACATCGAATATTCGTCTTTAGGAGTAGCGTTGTTCAAATTCCTAAAGTCAATGCACACTCGAAGGTTCCCATTTTTCTTAATAACAGGAACTATATTTGTTATCCATTCTACATACCTTGCAGTTCTGATGAACCGACTTTTGAGCAATCTTTCAATTTCCTGCTTGATCTTCGACGTCACTTCTAGGGTGAAACGCCGAGGGTGCTGCTTTACTGGCCTTTTGCCTGGCTGTATTGGGAGGCGATGCTCCAATATGCTCCGACTCAAACCGGGCATTTCGCCATAATCCCAGGCAAAACAGTCCCTGTATTCTTTCAACACCTTAACCAATTTAGCTTTCATTGTCGGTTCTGCCTTGGTACTCACGTAGGTGGGCCTTTTGGTTGTTCCATCCCCTAAGTCGACTTCCTCAAGCGGGTCCTGGGCTTGCATTCTCTGTAGTTCATGATCTGGACCTTTCTCGAACCCTAAAGGCTCATCATCATAAATACCATCAAGCCTCTGATTTTCTACAGCTTCCCTTTGGCATTGTGAGCCATTAGCTTTTTTGTCATGGTCGGCCCCCCTAGTTATTTGGAGAGTCTCGTCCTTTTCGAGTGCCGACATCTTTCTATTTTTAGCCAGATAGGCCGAAATCCGAGTCATACCTTCTGACTCAGCCGTCATTTTCACCAGTAGTGGACAACCCTGTTGGTGGCATTTCCATTGGCTCCATACCTTCGTCGACAGCGTCCCAGATGAACCCGTAGTCGGGGTCTAAGTTCAGGACACGACCCGTGTCGACGGAGGTGTAAGACCCTGATCCGTCATCACAAGGAGACACATTTGCTAAGTGCTGGTCGAACGACTTCTTGGTACCCTTGGCTTCGTCGACTTTATAATAGCTTTGATTGCCTCAATATTTTCGACGATGCCATCCTTCCTCCAAATGATCAATCTTTAGTGCATTATTGATGGTACTGCCCCAATTCCATGGATCCACTCACGTCCCAACAACAGATTAAAGTTTGCTTTCGATTTGATGACCATGAAAAGTGTCAGCTTGTTGGTCGTACCTACTGCCAAGTCCACTTGGACGACCCCCAGGATGTTACTGGTCTTGCCTTCGTAATTGGACAAAACCATGTTGTGCTGTCGGAGGTCAGCCTTCGTCTTTCCAATTTTCTTAAACAGACTGTGAGGCATTAGGTTCACAGTCGCTCCACCATCTACAAACACTTTGTTGACAGACACCCCATCAATCTTCGCCTTTATGAACAACGGCTTTAAATGATACATCATTCCAGGGCTAGGACGTTCAAACATAGCCGTTTGTTCTTCGACCACTCCACTGTTCATCACATAATAGCATAGCGGCTTGTCATCCGCATTTTCACCTGTGATGAAGTCTTCTTCAGTTTCAGAGATTTCAGATACCACATCATACTCAACTGGTAGAACCGACACGATACCATAGTTTACCACGAAATCTTCGCCATAGGTGTCATCATTGGTGTCGTCGTACATGTCTTCATCAAAATCCCCTTCAGGTGATGGGTCATACTCTTCATCAGACTAAGGGGAGTATTTAGGCTCTTCTTCATCTGACTGAGGAGTATACTCTGGCTCTTTCCTGTTCTCCGTCAGCGAAGTACACTTTGAGCTCTGGGTCGACACCACTTCCTTTTCTCCTGAAGTGTTCACAGTCACTGCCATGGTCTGGTTCGTCGTCACCTTGTTCTTTTCTACCCATCTTCCTCTTGGGTATTGGCACTTCTGCCCAGATGTTCCGACAGGCTTCACTTTTGAAGTCGTAACCTCTCTTTCAGCCTTCTTATTGCGCTGATAGCGCCTCCACTGGGTCCTAGTCATAGGGTTTTTCCCTTTGTAGTTGGGGGACACCCTATATCCTGCTTGTTCGACCCCTTTGTCGAGGACACTCGCCTCCTTTTCCAAATCAAGAGCTTTCCACTTTGGTCTTTTGCTTCCTTTCTGATTCACTGGGGCCATCCATCTTTCCTATGGAGAGTCTGATGGGGGCACGAAAATTTTAGGCCTTGCCCCTCGGAACAGCTTTCGGTACTCCTCATTTCGACGAGGGGCCCCGCTCCCATCGAACACAAACCTTGGGACAGGTGGCTTGCTTTCTGGCAGCACTTCTCTCTTGCTTGCCTCATACCTCTCAGCAGCTTTCTCATCGAACACAGCATTGCATCTGGGGCATAGTGCGGCTTTCGAGCCGCTTATCCTGCAATTTTCCTGAAAATCCTCCAAACTTTCACCAGCCTGGGGGTACACTGCTTCAAGTTTGTCCTCTGCTTTCTTGTCGGAACTTTCAGTAGTTTCGACCATCATGCATTCTACCACTTCAGCCATTGGTGGCCTGTCAAGGCCCTCAGTAGCTTCGACCATCAAACATTCGTACACTTCTGAATACAAAGCCTCTTTAACCTTCAGTCGGTCAGTGTCAACCTGCATCTTCGGCTTCTCGCCAAATTGGAGTCGACCCTCCTTCAAAGCCTTCTGCACCAAATCCCTGAAAAGAACACATTGAGTTGTTTTATGACCAAGGAAATTATGAAACTTACAAAATCCCCTCTTTTTCTTTTGCTCTAGAGGGGGATCTTTCAAACCAGACGGAATAATTATTTGACCATCTTTAACCAGTAAATCAAATATTTCATCACATTTGGAAACGTCAAAAGTATAAGTTTTAGCGACGTATTTATCTGTCTTGTTAGTTTCGGTGGGACTTTTCCCGTCCGATGGTTTCAATAGTTTGCATGTATAGGGAGGTCCCAACTTAAGTTCAACCACGTGGATCTCGCTTTCGTTGACGGCTTCTTCATCGTCGGACGAATATTCGTCAGCAGCCACATAAGATACTTTTTCTTTTTTACGATATCTGTTAGACTGGGCCTTTTCAGCTTTTAGACATTCGACCTGGCGAACTCGGTCAGCCAGTTGCACCATATCTCTAAGATACTGCGTATCCAACTTCTTTCTGATCGAATAGCCCAGGCCGCCAGCAGCCATTTCGACTAATCCGTGTTTATGAACTCGAGTAAAGCATCGTGCTTTCAAAAGTCTAAACCTATTTAAGTACTGGTCTACTGACTCTGTGGCCTTGCGTTTGACGTTTGCCAACTCTTTCAAACTTATTTTCGACTGTCCCATATAAAATTGTTCGTGAAACAGTCTCTCCAATTGTGCCTATGTGTGAATAGACTGAGGGGCAACGTGGTAAACCACGTGAACGCATTCTTCGTGAGGGAACTTGGGAAATATTTCATTTTCAAGTCCTCGTTGTTCGCTATGTCGCCTGCTTCGGTTTAATACCTAGCGACGTGTTCGACCGTGGACTCTTCCGTTTCCCCGGTGAACTTGGTGAACTTAGGCACTTTCCATCCCCTGGGCAATTTTGTTTGTAATACAAAATCAGGTAATGGGGATGTATATGTCGGCCATCGAAGGCCTGGGTTCGCCCCATTACGGACCATGATACGTTCGACTACGGCCTCCAAGTTATGTTCTCCAGCCAAGGCGTCTTGTCGAACCTGCTGGACAACAAAATCTGGATCTTGGTTCCTATGGATAATCACAGGAGGCCTTTGAACTCTCCTAGGGATCTCCTCGAACTCACGAGGTTGTTCTATAGTTTCGTCAAAGACGTCGTCCTGGTGACGAGGCGTCTCTGGTCGAGGTGGCGGGGTCTGTCGACCCTGAGCCCTAGGGGCACCTAAGAAGTCACCGATTCATGTCATCTGAGTCGCCAGTTGTTGGTAACTCTGGGTTGACTCTTGTATCAGTGGTCTTAATATTATACCCATCTGTTGGGTCAACATGTGGACCATCTCATGATTACTCTCGTCCATCTGTTGCCTCATGACCGCGACAGAACTAGAAGTAAAGGTTGGTATGGATTGAGAGACAAGGTTGAATCTTGGGGGTCGAATCATCTGGTTCGACACGTGTCCTGTCCCTTGATAAGTCAAAAATACTAGGGACGAACTTTCCCCAAATAAATGGTCGCTAGAATGCAAACTTGACATGAACTCTGGCGGCATTCCATACGATCTAGGTATAGGCATGGTGATACTAGGCATATATTGCCCGTAGTCCCTGCCATTATCGATCTCGGGTCGTTTCGACGCGGCGTTGCAATTGGTCCGCTAGGAGAGGTTGACACCGCTGATATGGTACCAGAGCCAACATCAGTTGTTTGTGTTCCCACCACAGTTTCTGCCGGAGGCGGTTCTTCGTTCGGTCTTGGTGTTACCATCTTACCACTACGCAAAAACATATACTCAATTCACACGGGTCCCACCAGGCGTGCCACTTTGTTCGCCTGGGCGAACAACCACTGGCATTCCGTCGCAGGTTCGCTTGTGGGATTGGCCACACAAATCCCAGAACAGGGGAATTGGAAGCGTATGTTTGTGGTGCGTTTTAGTTTCTCGGTTTTCTAGTGAGAGTTGTCACGCCGAGGTGACCTCGGTGACGCAAAGAGTTTTCTAACGATCAACGAGTTTGGCGCAAAAACAAAGAAATAAAGGAAAGGTTGAGTAAAACAAGAAAAAACAATGTCTTAAATTAAATACTGGAAGTAAATTGCATTAAGTAGAATTTGGACGCAGATGTACATTTGTTTGCAGGAGTGAACTCGTTTCTCTCTAAGCTTGGTACTTTGAGTATTTTCCCTTACAATGTGAAAAAATGCGACCTCTAAAATGAAAAGTACAACGCCTTATATAGGCCTAAAATGTAACTATTTGTCTACCCAGATGTCTCCTGAAGCTGACACGTGGCACCCCACTTTCTTTTTAACTTCCCATAGTCTTGTAAGTTTCAAATTTTTTCTGCCTAAACGCTTTGTGCCTTGAAGTCAAAATCAACTTGTCGCCTCATTTCCTTCCGACGCCGAGGCTTGTCGCCGTTTCTCCGACGTGCCTTTCTGCTAGTGTCGAGTCGACACCTTGACGTGCCCCTTTGCACCAACACGCCCTGGAATCTCCGGATCCCACCATCAGTCGAAATCCAGTGTCAACAGGTTCAAACTGAATCTTTAACAAGGATCAACCAGAAGAAGGAGTAACAAGATCAGCAATTATCATCACAATTGTATATGTAGATTTTTTGTTGTAGGTTATAATTGTAAAAGCCTTGAGATTTCTTACACATTGAATATCTTAGAAATCTTAAGTGCTTTAGGTCTTTGTAAAAGCCTTAATATTTCCTTGGAAATGTTATCGAACAGTCTGACCTATTAAAGATTCTTTAACAGCTATGAATATTATAGTTGACATGTTTAACTATTGCTTATGGTGTCAGTTTTACTTCATTCATGTTCATCAGATTATCTAATGGGTAAATAAGGTATTTGTATGATTGCATAATATTTACTCGTTAAAATAACTTCTTTTCATTAATCGAGCTTAAGGGATTACACAATAACATAAGAAATTGGTTTGATCTAAGACTAAGCTCTATCTATGTCATCCAACGCCTTATAACAGAAGTTATTGCCATAATCATAATCTGGCTCATCTGCATCAATGTTCCCCTCTTCTGCTTCTGGTACAACAAAATCGTGAAACATCTCATTAAGCCTCTTCCTCTTTGCCTTTTGCATGGATATCTTACGTGGCTTTAAAACAGCTACTAATGGACCTGCTTCTGTAGGTCTTTGAGGTACTGCTAACGAGGTCACATCTGAAGTATTAAGGGAAGAAGGCATAGGACCAGTAGTAGAAGCTTCTGAAGCTGCTGGCTTCTGAGGGTTTTGGATATTTAGGCTTGTAGAGCTCTGAGTAACCTCTGTTACAATAGAAATTGTGTTGCTCTCACCTAATGAATCCATGACTCTGGTGGATGTTGATAAAAATGAACTAGATTTTGGTTGCTTTTATAGTAGCTTCTGGGTAATCTAAATGTTTGGATAAAATCCTTTGCTTGATTCTTGAAATTGCCATGACCAATAAGTATTCAATATGCACTGAACATACCTTAATGACCCCGTGTTACTTGATCATTTTTCATTTCTTGGAAATGATCCTGTAATGATGGCATGTGATGCGTTTATGACTGTAATTCTTTTCTTCTTCTCTATTTATTTCTTTTTGATGTGACAAAGGGGGGAGAAATAACGGTAAGTCTTTAATTAGAAATTGAACCCATTGAGTACCTACTCAGTTGTACATATAAGTCACTTATAATTTTTTTTATTTAAATTTCTGTCATTATGGTTATCTTTCCCGGGCGACACATTTTAACTTTCTTGTAAATAGAACTAAGGAAGAACTTACAAACCTCAGCCTTAGCCTATCAAACTCGGAAGGAGCTTACAAACCTCGTATTCTGATGTTGCCAAAGGAAGTTAAAATATTATTTTTGGTTTTATTAAATATGGAACTAAGGGGGAGCTTACAAACCTCAATCTTAGAACTGTTTGACTTAAGGGGAGCTTACAAACCTCAGATTCTGATGTTACTAAGAAAACTGAATTACTTTTTCTTGAATGTAGTGCTTAGTATGAAGTCTACAGAACTCAACTTTGGACTATTAGACTCAGGGGGAGCTTACAAACCTCATACCCTAATATTGCAAAGAAAATTATAACTGCCCAATATTGTACTTTAAATACTTGTGTTTGTGATCATCAAAAAGGGGGAGATTGTTAGAACAAGATTTATTCATGACATGTTTTCCTTAGGTTTTGATGATAACAAAGTATTAAAAGAACAATGGTTTATTTGATGTGTGTTACATGTGTGCAGGTTATAATACATGTAAATATTATAGTCAGAATCTGTCTTACATTAAGCACACTTTGCGAGTTACTGAATTGCTAGCTTCTGGTGGCAGAATTTGAAGAACACTTGCTAAGTGATGTCTGGAGTAGACTCTGAAGCTGAAGGTCTCAGCATCAAAAGAAGCAACATAATTGTCTACACTTAGTGAATGCAAATTGGCTTCTGGTACCATTCTGAGTTGGTGATAAAGTTGAAGTTGTTTGTACTGCAGAAAGTAAGTTGTATTGTCAAATCAGTTTGTCAGCTAGAGTCTACAGATTGCAAGGCTCTAGAAAGGTTGAGATACTTTATGGATATCTGCTATCAACAACTCTAATAGTACATGATCTCTAGAAGACTCAAAGGTTAAACATGTTACATATTGGATCAAGATCTTCTGGTGTATCTATCTTTAACGTGTCTTGTACTATGGAGTAACAACAAAGACTCTTGATCATGTTACCTCTTCAACGACTAGTTTTTGAAAAGGCTATGAATATGGCTGAAGGTTCAAACTGAATCTTTAACAATGATCAACTAGAAGAAGGAGTAACAAGATCAATAATTATCAACACAATTGTATATGCAGATTTTCTGTTGTGTAATTGTAAAATCCATAATATTTCTTACACATTGAATATCTTAGAGTGCTTTAGGTCTTTGTTATGGTGATTTCCCGTACCTTTGATACTTGTATCAAGTACACCTTGTTCTCTATTCTGCTAAACTTGTTTACCAGTCTAGATGGAAGTCTCGATCCAAGATGCTTGAGCCACGTAAGTCTCTTGCTATGTGCTTGAGCTGTGAAAGTCTTAATCAACTAGGTTGATTGAGCAAAAGTCTTGTGTCATTGGAATACAAGCATGGAAATCTTGAGCCAAGATGCTTGAGCCACGTAAGTCTCTTGCTATGTGTTTGAGCTGTGAAAGTCTTAATCAACTAGGTTGATTGAGCAAAAGTCTTGTGTCATTAGGATACAAGTAAAGAAGTCTCGAGCCAAGATGCTTGAGCCACGTAAGTCTCTTGCTATATGTTTGAGTTGTGAAAGTCTTAATCAAGTGGATTGATTGAGCAGAATTCTTGATCCAATGTGGCTTAAGCACGTCGGATCGGTACATGAAACTAGAGTAGTAAGTCTAGAATCTGAGGGGTTCAAGCAAGGAGGCTCGTTTCATGGGACATGGAGCAGAAGTCTAAGCCAGTGTGGCTTGAGCAGGTAAGCTCAGTACATAGAACTAGAGCAGTAAGTCTTGAACCTGAGGGGTTCAAGCAAGGAGGCTCGTTTCATGGGACTTGGAGCAGAAGTCTTGGGTCTGAGGGACTTGAGCAGAAGTCTTGGGCTGAAGGCCTAAGCAAGGAAGTCTTGGGTTTGTGGAACATAAGTAAGAAGTCTCGAGTGTAGCTTGAGCAAGAAGTCTTGGACCTTGGGTCTGAGCATTTGTAAAATTCTTATGCATAATGCATAAGCAATTGTAATCATGATTTGATTATAGTGAAAATCTCTTGTGAAGTAAGGAGACTTAACTACTCTCAGTTTGGGAGGAACTAATATAAATCTTTGTGTCTTCTGCTATTATTTATTTGCTTCTGTTAACATTTGACTAGTAAGAATTAAACAGAATATGAACACCAGTTCAGATTCTGAACTCTGATCAGATGCAAACTAAGACAACGGAAAACATAATTCAACCCCCCCTTCTTGTGTACTTTTCTCACCTTTAATTGGCATCAGAGCATGGTCTGTGCTTAACACTTAATAGTGGTGCGGATAATGATCTAATAAGAAAAGTATGCCTCTCAAAGACTTTCCTTCAAGAAGGAATCAAGTGCCACGTGAAAAATATTATACTGTTTTTCCTACCATATTCAAAGGGTGATTCCACTAAACTTAAATGATGGAAAAGCAAAACATATTTTTAACTCATTGGTCTTTATAAAAGGGGTTTCTGAAGGTCTATAGAATATTCTTAAAAAAAATTATTACTATAGAAGTTGATCGTGTAGAGATAATCTATTTGAAAGTCTCTATCACTAGCTCAGAAGAAGCATATTAAATATCTTCAGAGGTAGTTGCATTTTATTATGTGCTCTATCTCACTTCTGAGTATGTCAACATCATTGATATGTCTGATGCTCGGACTATCTTTAAATCCTTGTGCTCAGATTTGTGGGAATCAGTTTTGAAGCTTGTCCAGTTACACATCATCTAATCTTTCAAGCAAATTCAGAGAAGATTGGTTTAGATTCAAACCTGAGGTCACAGTTATTCAAGTTATACAACTTGAACTTATTGTGCTCTGTTGGTTTGTCTTGCAAATCTTCAAAGAAAAGAAATGAAATTAGATGATGAAAAGTTATCTAACAGATCACCTTTCCTAAAGCTTGGTTCTTTGGAATGTCTGATGATGAGGGATTTATATTTCTTGTCAGAAGAACTTCTTAACCAGTTGGATGGGTTATAACATCTGTTGATAGAAGAGTAACTTCAGAAGCTTCTGAAATACTTGTAAATCAACTGATTTCCCAAATCTGAAAGCAAGGAGAAACACTACCAGAACCTAATGCCAGTTAATTTTCAATGCATATTCTTTTGAAGATGACATTAGTGCAGGATTCAAATAAAAGATTAATATGGCTCTGCCAGTCAGTATTGCTTCTGAAGAAGCATCTGAGTCCTGAAATAAAAATCAAGTATTGAAGAGAAAGAGATTATGCCAAATCTATCTTGCTTCAATATTTGATAATAAGGAGTTTGCTCTTAAAGGTGATATCTTAAGAGACTCTATTGCTCCTTGATTAAGGCTCATCATGGAATTTGTATTAAAGGACAAGTCTATGAGAAACCTTCAATTCTCCTTTGTGTTCTGAAGGCAATTAGATGATTGTGCTTTAATTTGTTTTATATTATTCTCTGGTATCTAACATCATTTGGTTCTTTGCTTATCAAAGATCTCAAAGCCTTGAGTCAAGACAATGAAATTAATGATTCTGCTAAGAACAAGATCTTGTTCATATTATGATTTATTCTAGAATGATACTCTGAAATGACTCATGGTACTGCTATCAGAATGTGGCGTAAGGCGAAGGAAAGCCTGTCTGGACATTTATGTATGGTCTCATAGAAATATGAGTGTCATTATTTGAATGTATTTGTTGCAGATATCAAAGAAATGAGCAGAGGCATCTTCCATGGCATTTATCAAAGGTTGTTTACAACATTTGATGGAAGAAGAGCCCACAACCCAGACACAAGTGCTAGAGGTACTTAGTTTGGTGAGAGAAGTGGAATCATTGGTTTAACAACCATTGAATAAGAATCCACTCAAAGTGGTGTTCATACTCTATGGTCAAGTCTGAATACTGATACGAGTCTGAGCGAGAAAAAGAAAAAGGTATGCTTGTTCTTTTCTGGCTTATCTTTTGATTCAATATGATATTTGTGTAGGTGTAAATACAAAGTTTCTGCTAGATTTCTAGAGAAGCTCTTTTGGAAAAAGGATCTTAAGGAATCTTTAAGAAGAAACTCTGTTGTATTTATCTATACTAAATATTTCATTAAGCTAGATGATGATCATATTTATGGAAATTGTTTCTTCACTTTTTGTGATGTTACTGCTGCTTGTTAGCTATCAAAGAAAACAATTCAATATTCATCTATCACTCGTGACTCTTGTTTCAAGAGGAAGTGTTGGTTCTGAATAGAATCTTGGAAACTAATGACTAACATAAGATATCTCTCTCAGTCTAGTTCTACTAGACTCTGATGGATGATAACTTCTGAAAGTTGTCTGATTCTGAGGTTCAGAAGAGGATTTTTTTACTTCTGATAAAGCAGTTTAAGTAAAAGGTTTTCCAAAACTTTTATAATACTTAAATTTTCATAAAGGTGAAACTCATCTACTGGATTCAAGAAATATGCTGGATAAAAACCTTTGGGTAATGCTATTTACCTTTTGGATACTTATTGTCACTATCCCGTGTCTTGTGAAACATCATTTTGTCCTTCTTCTGACAAGATTCTTATTCCTTTAGGAATCTTGTTCGGTTCTCTTCTTTTTATTTTCTCTTTGGTTGTGTGTTGATCAAGCCAAACTTGAGATGAGTTTTCCATTCAATTCTTCTTTGAATCAACTGGTAGTCATCAATGAAAAGTTTGTGGATTTTGATGAGTTGCTTAAGTTAGCCTTTAACTTCTGGAAGACTGTGTCTGAACAAAGATGGAATGGATACTTTGAGATGCTTTGTGGTTTCACTTATCGAGATCTTGTAAAAGAGTTTTGGATTAATGCTTCCATTGTTGAGCTGAATTTTGAAGGTTTTATTCTTTCTAGAGTAATTGGTGTTTCTATAACAGTAACCTCTAAAGCAATTGCTAATGTGATCAATTGTGAGGATATTGGAGAAATCCCAGGAAATCTTGTTTGGGAACACTATCTTCCTACTTGGCGTATCTTTGTAGATCCATCTAATACATTAGTGGTCTCAAATCTTTGTCCTGGTGCAGTTGTTTGGAATCAGATTCTGAATTCAAACTTACTTCCTAAGGATAAAGATCTAGACCTCGTGGACCCTATTGAAAAAGATCTGCTTCTACTTCTTAACTCAAACTTGTAGATTGATCTTTCCCAAGTTATGTTTGACTATTTAAAGAAGACTCGTTCTTCCTTTCACAAGGGAAAGATTTTCTTCATTCCTTTTGGATGAGTTCTTTCAGAATTACTTGTTTCGCAGGGAGTTATCATAAGTTCAGAGGTTGATTTGTCTAAAATCTGGAGAGACAAGTTTGAAGTTATCTATGAAAGATTATGATGTTAGATTTCTGCATAGGTATACCTTGTAATTGTTAGAAGCTTTGTATTAAGTTATCTTGTTATTAATTCAAAGTTTGTTCATGGTGTTGTACAGTTTAACTGTTGAATATATTTATTTATGGTTGTTCAAAATAATTAAAAGTAATGGGAATGAGAACTCGATGTGTGCAACTTTTATCATTAATAAAATGGAATGTATTACAAATTATTTAGACATTCTAGTATGTTGGATTGGCCCTAAGGTATTCCCTAGGATCATTTGACATGTCCAGATTATCTAAGTAATCTTGCCATTCTTCTTTGGAAAACTCCAAAGCCTCCTTTCTCAGTTGATTTCTGCGTCTGGACCCAGAAGATCTTCTTCTTCTATGTGTCTTCACAAAAGATGCTGAAGAGGTGAGCGCTTCTGAAGTCATCTGCTTGCTAGTAGATCCTTCAGCTGCTGCTTTGCTTTCATTTACCTAAGTTGATGTATTCAGTATGGTTGTATTTCTGAAATCTCTCTTTGGAAGCCAGATTTGTTTCTGTTTATACATCTTGGTGTTCTGAGGATTAAGTGGTTATGAAAGTGAGTTTGGCATGAGTCCTTATATAGACGTGTTACATACATTGTTCTGGGTATCTATTATTTTAATATTGATTAAGTCTAATCAATATCTTAAATGATAAATCTTGGAAATGTTATATAACAGTCTGACCTTATAAAGATTCTTTAACAGCTATGAATATTATAGTTGACATGTTTAACTATTGCTTCTGGTGTCAGTTTTACTTCATTTATGTTCATCAGATTATCTAATGGGTAAATAAGGTGTTTGTATGATTGCATAATATTTACTCGTTAAAATAATTTCTTTTCATTAATCGAGCTTAAGGGATTACACAATAACATAAGAAATTGGTTTGATCTAAGACTAAGCTCTATCTATGTCATCCAGCGCCTTATAACATAAGTTATTGCCATAATCATAATCTGACTCATCTGCATCAATGTTCCCTTCTTCTGCTTTTGGGACAACAAAGCGGTGAAACACCTTGTTGAGCCTCTTCCTCTTTGCCATTTTCATGGATATCTTTTGTGGCTTCAAAACAACTACTGATGGACCTGCTTCTGTAGGTCTTTGAGGTACTACTAACGAGGTCACATCTGAAGTATTAAGGGAATAAGGCATAGGACCAGTAGCAGAAACTTTTGAAGCTGCTGGCTTCTGAGGGTTTTGGATATTCAGGCTTGTAGAGTTCTCTGTAACCTCTGTTACAATAGAAATTGTGTTGCTCTCAGCTGATGACTCCATGACTCTGGTGGATTTTGATAAAAATGAACTAGATTTTGGCTGCTTTTATAGTAACTTTTGGGTAATCTAAATGTTTGGATAAATTCCTTTGTTTGATTCTTGAAATTTCCATGACCAATAAGTATTCAATATGCACTGAACATGCCTTAATGACCCCATGTTACTTGATCGTATTTCATTTCTTGGAAACTGATCCTGTAATGATGGCTTGTGATGCATTTATGACTGTAATTCTTTTCTTCTTCTCTTTTTATTTCTTTTTGATGTGACAAAAGAGGGAGAAATAATGGTAAGTATTTAATTAGAAACTGAACCCATTGAGTACCTATTCAGTTGTATATATTAGTCACTTATAATTTTGTTATTTATATTTCTGTCATTATGGTTATCTTTCCCGGGCGACACATTTTAACTTTCTTGTACATAGAACTAAGGAGGAGCTTACAAACCTCAACCTTAGCCTATCAAACTCAGAAGGAGCTTACAAACCTCATATTCTGATGTTGCCAGAGGAAGTTAAAATATTATTTTTGGTTTTATTAAATATAGAACTAATGGGGAGCTTATAAATCTCAACCTTGGAACTGTTTGACTCAAGGGGAGCTTACAAACCTCATATTCTGATGTTACTAAGAAAATTGAATTACTTTTTCTTGAAAGTATTACTTAGTATGAAGTCTACAGAACTCAGCTTTGGACTATTAGACTCAGAGGGAGCTTACAAACCTCATACCCTGATGTTGCAGAGAAAATTATAGCTGCCCAACATTGTCCTTTAAATACTTGTGTTTGTCATCATCAAAAAAGGGGAGATTGTTAGAACAAGATTTATTCATGACATATTTTCCTTGGGTTTTGATGATAACAAAGTATTCAAAGAACAATGGTTTATTTGATGTGTGTTACATGTGTGCAGGTTCTAATACTTGTAAATATTATAGTCAGAATTTGTTTTACATTAAGCACACTTTGCGAGTTACTGAATTGCTAGCTTCTGGTGGAAGAATCTGAACAACACTTGCTAAGTGATGTCTGGAGTAGACTCTGAAGCTGAAGGTCTCAGCATCAGAAGAAGCAACATAATTGTGATGTCTGGAGTAGACTCTGAAGCTGAAGGTCTCAGCATCAGAAGAAGCAACATAATTGTCTCTACACTTAGTGAATGCAAATTGGCTTCTGGTACCATTCAGAGTTGGTGATAAAGCTGAAGTTATATGTACTGCAGAAAGCAAGTTGTATTATCAAATCAGTTTGTCAGCTAGAGTCTACAGATTGCAAGGCTCTAGAAAGGCTGAGATGTTTTATGGATATCTACTCTCAGCGGCTCTAATAGTACAGGATCTCTTGAAGACTCAAAGGTTAAACATGTTACATATTAGATCAAGATCTTTTGGTGTATCTATCTTTAACGTCTCTTGTACTATGGAGTAATAGCAAAGACTCTTGATCATGTTACCTCTTTAACGACTAGTTTCTGAAAAGGCTATGAATATGGCTGAAGGTTCAAACTGAATCTTTAACAATGATCAACTAGAAGAAGGAGTAACAAGATCAATAATTATCAACACAATTGTATATGCAGATTTTCTGTTGTGTAATTGTAAAATCCATAATATTTCTTACACATTGAATATCTTAGAGTGCTTTAGGTCTTTGTTATGGTGATTTCCCGTACCTTTGATACTTGTATCAAGTACACCTTGTTCTCTATTCTGCTAAACTTGTTTACCAGTCTAGATGGAAGTCTCGATCCAAGATGCTTGAGCCACGTAAGTCTCTTGCTATGTGCTTGAGCTGTGAAAGTCTTAATCAACTAGGTTGATTGAGCAAAAGTCTTGTGTCATTGGAATACAAGCATGGAAGTCTCGAGCCAAGATGCTTGAGCCACATAAGTCTCTTGCTATGTGCTTGAGCTGTGAAAGTCTTAATCAACTAGGTTGATGGAGCAAAAGTCTTGTGTCACTGGGATACAAGCATGGAAGTCTTGAGCCAAGATGCTTGAGCCACGTAAGTCTCTTGCTATGTGCTTGAGCTATGACAGTCTTAATCAACTAGGTTGATTAAATAGAAGTCTTGTGTCATTGGGATACAAGCAAGTAAGTCTCGAGCCAAGATGCTTGAGCCACGTAAGTCTCTTGCTATGTGCTTGAGCTGTGAAAGTCTTAATCAAGTGGATTGATTGAGCAGAAGTCTTTAGCCAGTGTGGCTTAAGCAGGTTGGCTCGGTACATGAAACTGAAGCAGTAAGTCTTGAATCTGAGGGGTTCAAGCAAGGAGGCTCATTTCATGGGACCAGGAACAGAAGTCTCAACCAGTGTGGCTTAAGCAGGTGAGCTCAGTACATGGAACTTGAGCAGTAAGTCTTGAACCTGAGGGGTTCAAGCAAGGAGGCTCGTTTCATGGGACTTGGAGTAGAAGTCTTGGGTCCGAGGGACTTGAGTAGAAGCCTTGGACTGAGGGCCTAAGCAAGGAAGTATTGGATTCGTGAAACCTAAGTAAGAAGTCTCGAGTGTAGCCTGAGCAAGAAGTCTTGGACCTTAGGTCTGAGCATTTGTAAAAGTCTTATACATAATGCATAAGCGATTGTAATCATGATTTGATTATAGTGAAAATCTCTGGTGAAGCAAGGGGACTGGACTACTCTCAGTTTGGGAGGAACCAGTATAAATCTTTGTGTCTTATGCTATTATTTATTTGCTTCTGTTAACATTCTGCTACTAAGAATTAAAAAGAATTTGAACACGAGTTCAGATTCTGAACTCTGATCAGATGCAAACTAAGAAAACAGAAAACATAATTCAACCCCCTTTCTTGTGTACTTTTCTCACCTTCAGAAACAAATTGTGTGTCTTCTAATCAATGAAGAAGCCATTCATGGAGAAAGCACCAACAACAATTCACCTATCAACAACCCACATATCCTATGCAGTTTGGTCAAAAACCCTATGTAGCCGTTGTTGCACCCAATTATCAGCAAGTAGCTCCTCCTCCTTATCAAAATCCTTTTTCTCAAAGTTACCAGTAGAACCTGACTACTCTTCCTTATCTACCAGCGCATGTCACTCATCTTTACCAACAACTAAAACCCCATGCTCCTCAGAACTGGAATATGAGGGCAAGAACTCATTTCGAACCAATCCACATGAGTTAAAGTCAGCTATTTCTATCTCTGATTCAGAAGGGTCTGATTGTTACTAGGTATCTTCCTCCGATGCCAAAACCATATCCCCCGGGGTGTGACCCTAATGCACATTGTGAATTCCACAAGGGAAAACCAGTGAATTCGTTGGAAGGATGTTATTCTTTGAAATCAAAGCTTCAAGAGCTAATCAATAGCAAGATTTTGAGCTTCAAAGGTGTGGGACCTAATGTTAGAAATAACCCTCTCCTAGGACATGGAAAGTGGGGCATAAATCAAGTTTAAAGAAGTCAATTCCCTAAAGTTGGCAATCATTTTGCCATTTCAGCATTTCCTTTTATAATTTCTTTGCATGTTGATTGTTTATTTACTTTTAACCATTGTTGTTTTCTTTGAATTGTTAAGATTAATGAAATGTTCATGCATCTTTTGAATTAATCCATTCATATTCACTCATTTTTCATTTATGTCAAAAAAAAAATTATTTCTCCCTCTTAACTTGTCTTTATCAAACTGTTGTGTTAACAAAGATTGGAAGGCGGATGATGAAAAACGAAATACCCATAATTGTTGTTGGTATAATTTCAATTAAAACTTTGCCATTAATGTAAGGCATTGTTTCAAATCCCCAAACAACAAATAGATAAGGAGTTAATCCCTAGTCAACCACTTTGAGCCTAGAAGTAGGTGTTTCTTTCAAAATTAAAACCCTTAATCTTAACCAGTGGCAGCGTAGTTTGTTCAGTTAATATGATTTTGCATTCAAATTGCAAGAGAAAACATCCCACACGAGGAGATCAACCATATGTTATCCTTCGCACACAACTAAGTGTTGAAGAAGTCATGAAAAGGCCAAAAATGTTTGTAGTGGTTGTTCCTCAATAACCAATAAAATGGCAGTCACCACCTTTCATAAAATCAATAAAGGAAGAGCCCGCTAAGTTGAACACCACAAAAAATGACTTACGCAAAAATCAGGGCATCCCGGTGGACCGAAAACTTCAAAGAAGTGGTCAAGGCAAAATTAGGGATAAAAAAATAAATCAAAAGATGTCGTCAAAACACTTAACAAAAACAAAAACAAAATAAGGTGACTGCCATTTCAAGAAAATCTCATCTTGAATCCTCATTCTTACCATCACACCTTCGAACCCTCTTGGAAGTTGAATGCGTGTGTTAATTAACTGAACATAGGACCAGAGTTCATCAAGAAGAATGGGTGGGTTAAAATTAAATTTTGAGCTTTATATCCTTTTGTTTCAAAAAACCGTGAACCAGGCCACGTTACAACCTTTAAAAGGCCTAATTGAGGCAAAGTTTCTTTTGAAAGCATACTAGAGCAAGGTTGTGTTAACTTGACTCCACAAAGATCTTTGCTAATCATTTGTATTGATCACATCATCTTTTATCCTGTGAATGGCTAGATCCACTTTATGTTCTGATCATGGACCCGTTCAATGTATATCACCATTAATATCAATAAATTTTAATTTCAAAAATTTGCATGGACATTGCATTAAAATCGCTAGTTTGATTGAACAATGTCATTTGCAAGTCAATTCAGCATCAAAGGAATCCCAATGAATGCAGCCAGTTGAGGAACTTGATCTGGTGAAAGAAGTTCAGTCAGGGGAAAATCACACTGAGTATTAGTCAATCTGAGCTAATCACCCCAAGAGTCGGCTAATCAAAGAGTAAATCTCCTCAATACTCAGATTACGACGAACTACCACAAAGAGCTCAATTAGTCTAATTCTCCAAAGCTCATTTAAATCAAAAGTTTCCCATTCCAAGGGTTGGTTAATAAGGCGGAAACTGCAAATATTCAAACATTGGGACAAGCTACCTCAAGGTTAGAGCAAGTTGATTCCTAACTCCTTTCAAGATAACATCTTCGAAGACCCAGTAAATTGGGTCAAGACGAACCACAGAGGGGCAAGTCATCTCCATGTTTTCAAGCTTCTCAAGCAAACCCTGCAATGCATCAACATTTGTTAAGTTCAAAATAAGTGCCAAGAAATAATTCTAGCAAACCTATCAATCCTCTGAAAGGGTCCCCTTGGCTAGTCGTAACTATCAAGCTTGATTGATTCTCCTTTGACAGTCATCCATCACAAATACTTGGTTGAGTCCTTGGTGTTGATGAGTCTAAACCTCCATAAAAAACCTCCATAAACTCCCAGTCTGCATAGAGTCAGCATTTGCATATCATAATCATTCACATATCATGCATAAAAGCAAGTTCCAACCATACATAGCTCGAAGGATGTTTCGTGCACATTTTCATTGACCCATATCTCGCCGTTGATTGTTATCCCCTGACCCAAAAGACCAGTTATCGCTGGCACTATGTCCAAAGTCCAATTATCATTTGACATCTTTTGAAGTCCAATTATCACTTGACATATTTTAGAGTTCGGTTGTCACTAGTGCCATTTCAAAATTGAATCGTTATTGGCTTTCAAAATCCCATTGTCATCGGTATTTATTTAAAGTCTAGTAGTAACTGACACTCTGTTCTTAAAGTCCAATTGTTGTTGGTTTTCTCTAAAATTTGACTTATAACTGGCACTTCATTTACAAATCCAATCGTAATTAGTACTTGAAGTTTGGTTGTCGCCAACATTATTTAAAGTCCAGTTGTAGTTGGTACCAATCCGTTAGAAGCTGGTCGTAACCAATGCTTACGGTCTAAGTCCAATTTTCGTTGGCACATATAGAGAGTTTGATTACCCTGTTTTTCCTTATGGTTCCTAGAAAGACATGTATAACTTATCGTTTTAAGGAATTCCTAGAAGATTGGATGTTATTCTAGTTAGAAAAATCCAATGATGTTTGTCTTGATTGATTTCTTCATAAAGAACGGTCTTAGCCTTACATGGATGATTTTCTCGTAAGAAAATTTCAATGTTGCACGGATGATCTTCTCGTAAGAAGACTCCTAATCATACTGCTTGGATGTTTTTTGTAGTAAGAAAACTCCAATGTTTTGTGTCGATGTTTTTCTAGTATGAAAACTCAAATGTTTTGTGTGGATGATTTTCTAGTAAGAAAACTCCAATGTTTTGTGTGGATGATTTTCTAGTAAGAAAACTACAATGTTTTGTGTGAATGATCTTCTCGTAAGAAGACTCCCGTTTTTTCTTGGATAAATTCTCTGTTAAAAATCTCCAAAATCTTTGATTGGATGAATTTCTTACGAGAAATCTCCAGAACTGTCAGATATATTCTAAAGTGTCAGGTCATGTTTGAACCTATTGATAAAACATATTTTGATATTCCCCGGTGTCTTTTCCCCAATAATTCGTTATCCCCATTGAGTCTTCACCCATTTGTCTTTGTCCTAGTTTCGGTGGATCGCCAATACCACACTTTCATTATTCCCCACATGTTTGTTCATCATCCATAATAAAAAAAAGGGTTAAATATGTCTAAGGTCCCTGAAAATAACCCAACATTCAAGTTTGCTCCCTATAAATATTTTCTTCAAGGTTTGGTCCTCCTAAAGTTTTTCGTTTGTAACTATAGTCCCTTCCGTTAGTTTTCACTAACGGAGGATGACCTGGCGTGCCACATGTGTAAATTTGTCTTGCCAACTGTGTTTTATTTCATTGGCCAGTGAACTCCCAACAACCTCACACAACGGCACGCACCTCTCTCCCCAACACCACACAAAAATAAACATTTAGGTGACTTAGAAAAAAATGTTAAATTAGTAATTTACCATTCCACCCTCTTCACCGTGCCTATACAATAAAGTTGCATGATACACCCACACATTCATATGCATATATATATATATATATATATATATATATATATATATATATATATATGTCTCTCTCTTATCTTGCAATGCGTTAATCCCACTTGTCCCTATTTTGCTGCACGTAATCCATGCAAATGCATTACTCACTACTACTCTCTTTATCTTATCTTCTGTGTCTTTCACATTCTGGGTCAATCAACATGTTTAAGCTCTCTGATTCGGGCTATGATATGTTTAGTGTGAAGGATTCAGGCTACTCTCTTGTCAATGCTTACATCATTTAAAATTACATTCGTGTTGGTTTAATCCTCCAACAACCTTTGAAGGATTCAAGAACTTGAGAAGTCTTGATCTGGATCAGATTAGTATGACTCAAGATGCTTTTGAAAACTTGAAATTCAGTTGCCCTCTACTTGAACATTTGAAATTAACAGATGTTATCAGCATCACCCAAATTAATATTCATGCACCAAATCTTAAGGTTTTTGACATCATTGATAAATTTGAGGGTATTAGCTTTGTTGACACTTACCAATTAACTACAGTACAAGCTCCTTCTGTTCTTTACATCATTGATAAATTTGAGGATATTATCTTTCCATCTATTCTTTTTCCTTCCCCTTCTTCTTTTTTCACCTCACCATAAATCCAATTTTATATCAGTTTATATTCTTAGTTTATTTTTCAGTAAATAATGCCTTTTTTATACCAGTTTATAGTGATGAAAGTGTCTGTGTTTTCAAATTAAAATTATAATTCTTCACAATTTGTATTTCAAAATCTTATGATAAATTTCCATGAGTCTTCCCTTAATAATAGAGTTGGTTTTACAAGTCAATGTGTTAATGTTGCGAACTTGGATGATGACATATAAAATCTCGACTGTGATGAGGCGATGTCTTTTTGTTCATATTGATTTGAAACATAAACTCTAACTTAGAAACTAAATTGAAACATAGAAGTAACTAACTACCAGATGAAAAAATGAGACCGTATAAAAAACAAATCCAAGGTAATTAAAGAAATAAAACAAGTGTCATATAACATTGAACATTGGCTACCTCAATAAATTTTACAGTGTGATTTTATGTACTGCAAGTGTTAGGTAGATTAACAAGGGGAGGACATACTCGTGGTGGCGGCGACATCAACAAAGCTAGATAGATAAAGACAGAAGAAGCAAAAGCAAGAAAGCTATATAGACGAGTTAGAGATGGTGGCGGCGATATTAACAAGAGGAGGACACACTCGTGGTGGTTAGAAGATAAAGCGACCAAGGGAGAGTTGCGGTGATGGCGAGAAAGTTATGGGTGATGGATGAAAACAGTGGAGAAAAAGAGAAGGAAAATAATGTTTTTATGTATGTGTTTAAGGATTCTGCAATTGGAATGATAGAGAATGTGAGGAGGAAGGTGGAGGAGAAATAGAAGAACTAAATTATTTCTGACGTGGCAAAAGAAGCAAGGAATGGTTACACATGTGGCACGCCAAGTCATTCTCCGTTAGTGAAAACTAACGGGAGGGACTACAGTTACAAACGGAAAACTTTAGGAGGACCAAACCTTGAAGAAAATATTTATAGGGACCAAAATTGAATGTTGGGTTATTTTCAGGGACGTTATACATATTTAACCCTAAAAAAACCATGCTAGGGTCCATTTCATCTCACATCATATCCCTAGCAAACCAAAAAAATATAAAAAGAAGTCTTTCGGCTCATAGCATATCATGTCATTGCATCTAGGGGCGAAATTCAGGTATTCTGTATTTAAATACCTTTCACCTTGATTCCATGAGGACTAACGTCATTCATGCTATCCAGTAAAGCTATTTAAATAAGGGCAACTGTCACACCCTAAAATTTTCCCTACCTAATTCATCTGCATTTACCCATTGACATTCATTCATCTGCAGCTAAGTCATTTATTCTCATACATCCATATGCAGTCATTTCATTCATCTATTTCCCATTATTTGATTTAGCTTCTTATGACCATTTCATTTAGTCATAAAGGTCTAAGTTAGGATTAAAAGTTGAGAACTCATGGTCATTTTGTTTGATTAATCTGTCTGTATGTTTATGTCATGCAAGTATTTTTTATTTGTAATAAGTCATCTTCTTGTTTGAGTTATTATGGTCAAGGTATAGGTTTTAATTTGTTTATAAGTTAAGAATTGATTGATCTTATCCCCTTGGAAAAAAGGATCATAATTCTTATCCATTGTGAACTTTACTTGATCCCTTGTCATAATTTGTGTATTCCTCCTATTCACTCTCTTCATGCATACTAGGTGCCTCTTGGGCATACATCTACCTTCATTGTTAATAATAAAATGGATCTATCTTCAAGAGTTTTGTTGGAATTCTAGGTTTTTTAATTTAATACATTAGCATGCATTTGCATTTGAAATTCAAATTAAAATAATTCTATCATTTGTATTACATTAGAAACTCATAGTACATTAGTATGGCTACACATTGTTGTTCTTGTTACATAAGTATGAATTTTGAAATATCTCAAGACCTAATTCAAAAGTTTCAAAATTCAAATTTTGCTTCCTTTTGTTACTTTAACCTCAAGCATCATTTGGTCATCCCTTCAAAGCTTCCCATCTTCAAGTTATCATCATAAGACCATGCCATCACATTAAGTACCTAGCAGCAAAATAAACAACAACAAGGAAAATCCATCATGAACCAAATCATCCAAATTCAAATACAAAAAAAAGAGGGAAGGCAAAATCTTGTTACTGTAGTAATTTTTAAGAAATCCAATTTTTACTCAAGCTTTACAATAGACAAAATAATGCAGTAAAAATTCAAATTTTCCACAAAACAACAAGTTCTTTTTTTTTGTAGAAAGTACAACAGAAATTTGCACTGTTTTGGCAAGATCATTTTTAGCATCTTAGAAAGCATATCAAGTCATCACCATTTTAATAATTGTGCAGCAATGTGCATCAGTTTAGAACCCTAATCCCCCCACTATAAATCAGAGCATCATAGAGAAGAAAAACGGTAGCCTCTAACAAACATTCTACTGATACAAAAACACAACATTAAGCAAGCAATAACACACCATTTTTTACAAAAAAAAAGATCATTTCAAACATCATCAAATCTTCACTGCAAGAAACCATAGCCACAAAATCATACATACAACAAAAAAGCTTGACTTAATCGTTCACAGAACAACAACATCAATAAATTGCAGAAGAACAAGCGCAAAAGTAGCGTAGAAGCAGAAATTGACTTGACGTCTCCACATCTGAGGCTAACCACCGAGCCGAAGAAATCATTTGCTAAATTTCGGTATGTTTATTCACCCCTTTAGTGATTTATCTTGGTTCTATGTCAAAAATCATGAAGATATGCGTTTTGAACATGCCTGTTCGATTTTTTTTAGCTTAGTTTGGATTCTTTACGTGTTAGATTTTAAACACTGTGGGTCTCCGATTCGGACTCGTGGTATAGATTATGCAAAAACTAATGGCGAATTCAGGTTCATGATAGGATTTAGAATAAGTTTCCTGTTGAGGTTTTGTTGATTTGAACTAGGGATATGGTTTTCGATTTTGCCCTTGATTGTTGTAGCCGCCATTGTTCATCGTGTGTGAAGGGAGGAAAGAAGAAGTTTTAATTTCTGATTAAACTGAAGGGAGTTTTACGTGATATTATCATGTGTTGTTTCTTTATTTAGGCGCCACATGTCCTTTGATGATTGTCCCTTTTGGTTTTGTTAAATTAAATCTTCCCCCTTTTTTAAGAGAGTAGTCTACCTCCTCTCCCCATTTATAGCCACCATTTGTTTTTTTATTTTTTTTCCTACTAATTGATTTTTCTTTATTATATTTTTTTCATGTTATTTATTTATTATATTTTACTAATAAAGTGTTTAGTTGGCTATAGTTTAGTTAATTTATTATTTACATTTTAATTGCTAATTAAATTATTTGATTTAGTTGTTTAGTTAATTTTAATGTATTTAACCATTTAATTAGACAATATTTCTATTCATGTCCATACCCTAACATATGTAAATTATCAGATTCAATTTCACTAACATTTCATCATTTTTTAAATAACTTCAAATTATTTTCAAAACCATTTTTAAATAACTCAAACTATTTTCAAATCATTTCTCAACTTCTCATTCAATTTCAATTAAAATCAAATAAATTTCACAAAATATCTTTAACTAATATGAATCAAACATCGATTGACTTTTCATAAGTCACACAATGCTAAAACTTTTTCTAAATAAACACGAGAGAATAGGACCGTTAGAATCTAGCATTCCGGTGGAAACCCTTGAATGATCGGTCCCGAGCCATGCATTTTGGGTTAATCTTTCATTCTTTTCTTTCGTTCTTAAAACACTTAAGTTAACTTGGACAAATAAGGGTCATTGGGATCAAGCATTCTGGTGTAACTCTTTGAACAATTGATTATTATAAAGCGTCTGTTGTCCATCAAACAATTTTCCTAATAATCTTGAATGAAAAAGGACCGTTGGAATCTAGCATTCCGGTGGAACCCGAATGATTGCTCGTGAGGCTTAGGTCTCGTTCTCATCAAACGTTCATCATTCACCTATAAAATACATTCAACCAATCAAACTCTTTTTTTCTTGCCGCCCTGCGATCTTGAAAACCTTTTCAAAAATGAAAGACATTTTGTATTAAGATGATGTGAAGCAATGCTTCATCCACAATCGTTGAGTTGAGATAAGTGATGTTTTCCCATGAATGTTGATTTGTAAATCCATTTAATGTGATGCAAACTCCCGCTCCTCACCTGGTTAAAACAATGTTTTCCATCGATTAATACAAGATAACTTCCGCTAAAATCGACCAACAAACAAACATTTTCTACCCAGAACTATGTAAGCCTTGAATTCTCTATTGCACCTAGAGATACTTAGGAGCAGGATTGCGAAATCTTGTCAGGCTCCCTAATAATAAAAAACCCTTTTAGGTCCTTTATTCTTTGCACCCCGATAAAAAATATTTTTTAAGTCCTTAACACGTTAATCTAAAAAATATTTCTCTTTTCTCTCTTTTTCCTTCTCAATAAGTAGAAGATTGCAAACTAACATCACACTAACTCTCATTCGAAACTAACTAAATGGGTCTCTTTGAGTACAATGAATGTGAGGGGTGTTAATACCTTCCCTTTTGCGTAACCGACTCATGACCCATGATTTGGTTGTGATGACCATATTTTATCCTTTCTTTTATGGGTTTTATCGATATTTTCCCTTTCTCTCTTTGGGAATAAATAAACTTCGGTGGTGACTCTGTTAAGTTCATCCCACGAGTGTGCAATTCCGCTCCGCAAGGTCGTGTTCTCATTTTTCGAGGTGCGACATTCATTAATAGAGTCATAACAGAATTTTTAACATCTAACTAACTAACCCTAACTAATTTTTAACATACTTAAACTAACTTTAACAGAGGATTTGACAGTTTTATAATGTTTAACTGATTTACACTTGAGAGAATTAACAAAGCCTAACTCTGTTAACATTCAAATCATTACATAAACAAGTCACTCATTGCATAATCATTACCAATCATTCTACAGAATCATCACAGAATCCTCAAACTCTCACTTTGAGAATTTCAAATTCACTATTCATCAACCTTTCACCACACTCTTCATCAATCTCTCTACTCTTATTTTCCCACGCACACATCACAACAACAACACCACACAGCGATTGAAGTTCCTATAGACTACAAAAGAGGTAGAAGAAGAAGAAATAGACATATTCATTGCAAGGAGAGTGGGAACTCGAGACGTATACCTAATACCTAAGCATCTTTGATTTATCTTCGTTTTGTCGTTGCAGCAAGTACCAAGACACACCTTGGTCTCGTATATTGGTGAAATTCAATTTTCTCGCTAGATTCTCCTTACCACAATGTTGTTTGTTGTTCATGCAGACAAACCTCTATGGTTTGGACTTCGAATCGCTCATTGCTCACGTTTAATTTAGGATTTAGTGAGTTAGGGTTCATACGGTTTTGGCTCGGTTTGGATGATTGAGTGGAAACTAAAAGAAATTGAGGTTGATTTGTGATACAGGACTTTGAAACGATGTTATTGATGTATGTTAGGGGTTGTTTGGACCTCCACCACTGCCAGAGGCAATTTCTGGCGCGGTGGAGCTGTTAACTCATGTTAATACTTAGGTAACACATGAACTGAACACGAGTTGAAGTGAGCGTTGTTGAATCCATTGTCTTCTCACTTGTCTTGGTCAACTCCAATTGGGCCTCAAGCCCAAGCAATTGCATCTTGCACCCCTGATTTCACAATGACACATCCCTTCTGAGTACAAGCTTCGACATTAGGCCTGTATTCAAGGCCCAAGCCAGAATTTCTTAGAATACATGCATACTGCGGAACACACCCCTATCTTCTTTTACTTGTGATTTTTCATGCTTTCTTTATTGTTTTTCTTTTACTTTTCTTTAATTTTTTTGACTTCATTCTTAATTTCATTCTAGAATATTTTTTGCATTTTTAATGTGGAAAATATTTAGAAAATGTTGATTAGATGTTATTTTTCTAATAGATTTTCCATTAATTGTGTTTTTGAGAAAAATAATCAATTAGTGCTTTAGTTAGAAATTAATCACTAATTTTTTAGGATTAACTCTTTAGATATTTTTATAATCAATGTATTAACCATGTTCCCTTAAATTATGGGCTATTTTAGAAATCATAGCATGATAATACTTTGATTTTACTTAGGGTTTTATCATGAAATACACTTGCCTGGTTTACAACTGGATTTTACTCTGATTGATTAAGTTGATCAAAGTCTTCTTTGATCAACTAAATCCCTTGACATGTGCTTATTCTCTATGTCTAAGTCAAGTGATTAGAAGTCTCTTGATCACTTGTTAAGACCAATCCCCTCTACTGGTGCTGCATTGGATCTCTAAAAACTTCACATTCAAGTCAATACAAGCCAGACAAAATAGTGCAGACAGACTGGAGACTGGACTACTGTTCAAGCACAACAAAGATTTTTCTTCAACACTAATTAGTTCTAATGCAAATTATGTGCCACGAGCCTTAAGAAGTGAAGAATGATGAGAGGTATTATTCATATCCTTGTCTAGAGTACCTTTGAGTATGGGGAGTAGGCCCCAGTTATTCAAAGTATTCACCTTCGTTCATAGACTTTAGTGCGATTCGAGTCTAATAACTCATAAGTCTTCTCCCACACAGATGTTGCAAGCATACTGGATATTAAGACCTCAATCTCTAGGATTTCTTCCTTTTCTTTTCATTCCTCTTTTAATACTAAAATCATTTTTGTAAATAAACTAAAAAACACTTAACAATACGATGTGAATTATGCGCCACGAGCCTTAAGCAATGGAAAAGGATGAGAGGGATTATTCCTACCCTTGTCTAGAGTATCTTTGAGTATGAGACATAGGCCCCAGTTATTCAAAGTGTCCGCCTCTGTTCATAGACTTTAGTGCAATTTAAATCCACACAAATTTTCTCAAGGTTAAAATCAATCACAACCCATCAAATCCATTTATTGCCTTTGGGCATCATTTCAAAACCTTTTCAGAAAGGTCATGTTATTTCTGTTCTACCGCAATACAAATAACACATAAGCCTCTCATCCACAAGCATACAGGCTGCGTTTAACTACTAGAATACGGTCCAAGCACATCCATTTTATCGCAAACAAACAAACGCTTAAGTCTCCCATGCGCGAGCATATAATAAACATTTAACTGCTAGGACGTGAACGTTAACACTATTCAATAAAAACAATCAACAAACACTCATTTTCTACCCCGAACTACGAAACTCTGATTTCCTTATTACACTATGAGGATACGTAAGCACAAGATTGCGAGATCTTGGCGAGCACACTAATTATAAACTTTTTTCCCTTTTCACAAGTAACCTTTAGATAATAACACTCATTCGCGTATAGAACAAACAAAACGGTTCCCGTTGAGCACACCAGATGTGAGGGGTGCTAATACCTTTCCCTTGCGTAATTGACTTTCGAACCCGAATATGGTTGCGACGACCATTTTCTTTACCTTTAGGGGTTTTATCGATATTTTCCCTTTCCTTTAGAATAAATAAAGTTCGGTGGCAACTCTGTATTTTTCGTCAGGCGACAACGTGCAACACCATACTGGAAGTCCAACCACCTAGCTTAAACATAATTCTGGTTCTGATAATGAAACAAATCTGATTGTGAATTTCATAAGAATCAAAAGTCGACTCCCATAGATGACGCCGTTGTTCCGTTATAGAACTAAGATCATCGATAGGTTGATTATGTAAACCTTGGATGCGACGGTGGTGATCTCCAATGCCGCAACGCAGGGTGTACCTACAAGGTTAACACTCCAAAACCCAAGTCAGTGAGTGAACAAAAAGGAATAGAGTGAATTATGGTGAGAAAATCATACATTTGAATGTGCACGTGATGACTTTATATTTGGCATGGGATAATTGGGTCTATATCATATTGGGCATGTGGGTGAGCCACAACACTTAGTTTAAGTAAATTTATATTTTTATAAGCACATGAACTTTAATAACATAAAAATATATAAATTTAATTTTCATAAATTTTAAATAACGCGTACATGAATTAAGTTTCTATTTGATCTACAAACAAAAATGTATAAATTCATATATAAAAATGTATAAATTCATATTTAAAAATGTAAAAATCATTTAATTTATGAAAAATAATGATATTCGAATTTAATATTTAATTATTTTTTTACTAAATTCAATCACATATCTATCAAGGCTTGTGAAAAGATGAAGTTAAATTTTAGAAGAAACGATAAATAAGAGTTTTAATAAAGTTTTATGAATATGAATTTTTTTATTAGATTTAAAACGTGACTAAATAATCAAAGGTTTAAATGCACTTTTAGTCTTCATATTTTAACAGTTTTAACGTTTTAGTCTCCCTATTTTAAAACTCAGTTTTTTGGTCTCTCTATTTCATAATCCTTAGAATTTTTTTGGTCTCCTTCTACTTTTGCACATGTGACTTTTTCATTTAATACGTGACACTACCACTGTGGCGCCTAGTAAGCAAACTTTGCCACATATCTTGTGTTATAGGCAGCAGTAGAAATAGATGGAAATAACCAAATATTTTCAATTGCATATTATGTTGTATAAGAGACCAAATACTCATGGGAGTGGTTCTACCTTATCCTTGAAGATTTACAAGAATTCAATAAGAGATCATATGTATTTATTTTAGACCATCACAAGGTATTATCTCATCTTTTTTATTTATGCTTCTGAATTATTATTGAATCTAATTATACTTACACATGTGGCATGAACTGATTCCTATAATTTAAGGGATCAATGTTTACGTGAAACAAAGATTGTGTGTAAGCATCACTATGGTAATTGGAAGAAGAAATACCCTGGATTGGAATTCAATAAGAGATCATATGTATTTATTTCAGACCATCATAAGGTATTATCTCATCTTTTTTGTTTATGCTTCTGAATTATTATTGCATCTAATTATACTTACACACGTGGCATGAACTGATTCCTATAATTTAAGGGATCAATGCTTACGTGAAACAAAGATTGTGTGTAAGCATCACTATGGTAATTGGAAGAAGAAATACCCTGGATTGGAAACAAATATTCCAATCACTATGGACAATTGACAGATAGCAGTTACTCCACCTGTCATGAGAAGGGCAACAAGTCTTAAAAAACAAGACCAATGATGAATCAACAAACCCTCGTGTACTGCCAAGGAAACTAGCAACAATTACATCTACAATATATGGGACGTTGAGACATAATAACATAAGTTGTAAAGGAAAAAAAGGATAACATATAAGACAACCTTAAAGAAGGTAGTGAGCCAAAAAAGATTAAGATTTCGAAGGCTATAAAAGGAAAAGACAAGAAAAAGCAGATAAAAATTATGCAAATGTCACAAACACAATAACCTTCTGAACCTACTCAAGATTGGAATATTTTGATCAAATAGTTTAATGAATTATCCAATGAATCGACTAAGTAATATTTTGATGTTATGGATGAAATATACAATGGGTCAATTAAGTAGAGTATTTTGATGCCATGGACAAGATTATGGTGGAATATGTGTATCAAACTGTTATATTTTGATCAAATATATGTTCAGATGTTATATGTTCAAATATGTTCAACAATGTTATAATTTATAGGTTATGAAAAAATTAATTATGCAATCATGTTATGGCCATAATAAAAACAAGTTATGGCAAAAAGTTTATAGTTTGATATGTTATGACTAACACTTTTGATTTATAGATTATGGTAAAATTAATAATGCAAACAGGTTATGGCCATATTACAAAACAAGCTATGACAAACAAGCAGGTTATGGGCAACAAGTTATAATTTATAGGTTATGGCAAAATTAATTGTGCAAACATGTTATGACCATATTACAAACATGTTATTGCATTTTTTTTTACTACAAATATGTTATGCACATAATTCAAACATGTTATGTCCATTTGTTTAACTGAGTTGTTATGACAAAAACATAATCCATATATTATTGTGACAAACATATATATTTATAGAAACATAATTTGTCATTCATTAACCAAACTTGTTACAACATAATAAAAACTTAATTACTTGTTACATCATAATCACTTAATGATCCCTCAAACACTTAATCAGCTAAACACTTAATGATCACTTAAATCTCTAATCAACACTTATTTAATTAGTGTTGAAGCAACTAAGGAAAACAATATAATGAAGGTCATGAACCAATTGAGCTTTAGTTGCTATTTCAAAAACTTCATCTTCATTTTCATTGCTTCATCTTTTACTTTGACATCATTAAACTTTTGATTCTCTTCATTTAATTTTGGAATTAATGAGGAGATTAATTCATTTAATATAGGATTTATTTCTTCATCCAACCAAACAAAATGACTATATTTCTTGTAGCCTTACAACTGGAAACATCAATGGAGATGAAAGAAGATTGATGAATTGAAAAAACTGAGACATGGGTAAAACAAGACAAGATCAAAATCTAAAGAAATGAAAACCTACCATATACATCCCAAAAACAACGATTCGGGTTCGAATCATTCCATGTTGTTATCAATGGAGTATTAAGGCTGCATTTACGTTCGTACAAGATCTGTTTCCAGTGGTAAAAGCAGAGTATTCCAACATGTTGAAGAACAACTATGATTGAAATTGATAAACTTTGCTTTGAGAGGAGGAATAAAAAATCAATGAAGTTTCTCACAGGGTTCGTTCGCATGTGTTTGCAGAAGATGATGAAGATAATATTTTGAACAAACATTGATGACTATTTAAATGATAAATTAAATCTAGAATTTGATTGATATGTACTGCAATGTAGAGATATTTCACAATGCCAGTTAATCATAACCATTAAATTGTTATAAGTGTTTGACTTTTACTTTCTTCACATCAATTAATTGTGATGCCCCGACCGCGTAAATTTTTTTACATTGACAAAGCATATAAATTAATCATTTAAACCTAATGAAGTTATATTAATTTATGTTGAGAATTTAATTAATCATTTTATTTTTTTAAATGATCATTATTGCTTACTGATACTACAATTCCATATTAAAAAAAAATTACATGTGCAAAAATGAAGTGGAGGTGGACCAAGAAAATTAGTTGAATTTTAAATAGGGGACTAAAGTTAAAATTATTAAAATAAGAAGAAAAAAAAGGAAAATTTTATTTCCATCCTCAGGGGTGCATCCCACACCTCTGGAAATTCGAAAATACCTTTTATACGTCCAAAGATGCATCTCCGGACACCCCTAAAATCACATTAATCCTCGCCTTTCTGAGCTCCACCCCATTGAACAAAATATGGTCCAGAGATGCATCTCCGTATATTATTTGGGTGTATCTAGAGACGTATCTTTGAAATGTCCTCTAAAGTCCTTTAAAAGGCATTGGAAGCGCGTTAATTGTAAAGGGGAATTTTTTGGAGATGCCTCTTCAAAAACCCCCCCGAATCATTTCAGATTATCACCATTGTCCCAACATTGTAATTTTTTGATGCCAAGTTATATTAAAGTAAACTCAAGTTATATTAAAGTGAATGAAAGTAAAAAGTTATACATTAATTAAAGTAAATCCAAAAAAGTGAAGACCATACATAAAGTTTGTTTAGAAAAAAAAAATACATCCATGCGTAAACTATTGGGCATGTCTAACCCATTGCCTTCTCCTCCACCTGTATTGCATAATATTTCGTAACTCGACAATCATACTCTCCACGAGGGCTAATTGGGGATTGTCAATCTCAAAGAGTCTCGCATATATGCCTACTCTACCCATATTCACAACATGCCGACAGACCGCCAACGTGTCCTTAGTGTCGTCATCCCTAGCCTAAAGTACCTCCTGATTAGTTGGCCTAGGTGGTCTTCCAAGAGTGTCTGGTGTCATGATAGGGTGTGACACCCTATAGAACCATGTCATGTAGCCGTCAGCAATGGCCCAATGTATATGAGCTAGCACCTTGCGATACTCATCTAGTACTAGATGACTCTCAAAATTGACAAGTATCACATCGAGATCTCTACACCGAACGGTGGGAGGAGTTGACTCATAGTAGGGTCTCAGAATAATATAAAAATAGCCAAAATGGCACATCTCTCGCTCGGGCATATAAGTATACATAAGAGATGACCTACGTGCCAACCATCTAGAGTATAAGGAAATGAGGTCCAGCGGACACGTCTCGCGGTGACCCTCATATGGGCAAAAGGCAACATCATCTAGTACATGACGATCAAGATACACTCTGAATTACTTGACCGCATTATTCTCCCTGTACGATTGAAATGCAACAACACATAGCCAATCCTCATTGTAGGTAGACACAACTTCCCACCCGGTGATGTGAGGGAAGTGAGAGATGATTCATCTCTGAAAATGGTTCAGATACAATATCAATGACAAGTGTAATAAATGAATTATGAAATATTAGTAATAGTAAATTACCATAAGCAGTGTACAACATCTTGTCATCTATTTTGTCTTCCAAAGACAACCCTCACCCAACTTCGAGTACAAGTAGATTAAACATGCGACCCTCAATTGTACTTGTGAATTGTAGTCAAGTCGATGAAGTACTATAGGTACACCACATCGACATAAGTTGCACTTTTGTTCAGAAAAATAGACGTGCCAACCAAGAACAAGAGGTAACACCTCAATGCGCAAGTCCGATGGTAGCCAACATACAAATCATCACCTTCGACATTCATAGCCCACTACAGATGGTTTTTATAAAGCTTTTCCAAAAAACTAAATCTTGCATGAACACCTCTTGTGTCAATTGCCTCTCTTGAGGCCTTAGCTGGGTTAGCCCCCAAATGGGTGACCATTATCTCGATGGCTTCCTCTTAACCGATCCTTCTGTGGCCTAGTAATTGTTTCCTTATGGGAAGATGTAGGAGGCATGAGGCGTCATCCAAGATGATGGTCATCTTGCCTATAGGAAGGTGGAAAAATGATGTCTCTAAATTTCACCTCTCTATAAAAGCCGTCTGCATGATGTGGTTTATCGTCATGTACGCAGTAAAACATAAACTGACAAGACCAAAATAACGAATAACATCAACGAACCAAGCAGTAATGGGCTGTGGCAACTATAATATCTTCTTGATGTGGTTTGCCGATTTCAAACACATATGCTCTCGTAAAAATAAAATATCATCATTGATATCTATTTAATTAGTTGAAAACATATGTATTGCAAAAGAAAATAAATATACATCTTATTCCCAAACATGCCTAGCAGTATAGGCTACATAGAGATGAAGTAAAAAGGTGTCAAATGGGCCTCTTGTATAACTCTCTAAAAGGCATCGACAACGGGTTCCTCCTGAGCTTCATGGGCTTCAGGTTCTGCTGCATCATATGGGGACTCGTGGCCCCATGAAGTAGATGTTTGAGAGAGGCGACTACGAGAAACAAAACCAGATGGTTGAGAACCTCGACGTTGGGAACCATCAAATGAGTTATCATCGACTCGTGGCCTCGTGGTCCTGGTTACGACTATCTCACGTCGTACCGACACAGTTTAGGACACACGACAGAGCCTAGTTCTGCCAGGGTTATTTTCAGCCATTGCACCTGTGTTACAAACAGACACGGAGAAAAACAACATATCAGAACAAATAAACAAATCCCCCAAAATCAACCAAATTTCAACATGAGTCAAATCCGGAGATGCATCTCTGCAAATATCATTGAGAAAATTCGGAGATACATCTTTGGACCATGCTACGATTCTCAGCCATGGTAAAAACGCCATTGCTGCCCTAACCTTCCAAAAATATGTCAATGCATGTTCTTGTAGGCTACCAATTTCGTTTACACTACTATCTAATGTACCTAAAACAACTAATGTAACTTAAACAACTAACTACAAATCATAACATAAAAAAGATAGAATTTTGTGAAACTTACCAAATCAAATTAATCAAAAGTAGAAACTTGAATGTATGAGATGTTGAAAAGGAGAAGAAAGAGCTCTAATGGTAGAAGCTTGAATAAATGAATGAGAAACTTGAATGTTGCAAAGCTCAAATGTTTTGTTTTAAGAAGTTTTTTGAAAATGAAAAAGGAGGAAGATGGAAAGTCCAACGCAAGGATATGCAACATAAGCGCCAAACCACCCAATGAATTTTGAATAAATGATGTTTACGGAAATGTATATTCAGACGTACCTTTTACGTATGCGGAAATGCATTTTCGAATTAAATTTTGGCATAATACAACGCTTCTTTAATTTGTTTTGCAGAATGACTTAAAAAAATGCGTCAGAAAATGTATATCTAGATGTTTGAGACATTTTAAATTTTTGATGGTAGGAGAGGATATATAATACTTGAAAGAGCATCCTGGAGACTAAAGTTAAAATTATTAAAATAGAAAAGAATGACTTAAAATAGAAACGAATTTTTTTTTGGATTTAAACCAAAATCAAAATATAAACCCACATTGTTTGTCACGTGCCAAATTCCCAGCTTGGGAAAGAACTTTGCCCAACTTCCCTAATCCTCAATCTCACACACTCCGCCCACCCTACAAACCATTCCGTTGGGCTCATTTCCGAGAGAGGCACCATACACAAACAGAGAAACACAAGCAGAAGAAAGAAAGAAATAATTTACAGAATTTACAAGCATAACAAAAAAAAAGTTCCATTCCCTTTCGAGCGAGCTCGAAAGGAACAAAAAAAAAATGACCCAACCATCGGTACCATCTCCTCCTCCGCCTCTACCACCACCTCCCCCACCAACCGCTCCACCGTCACAACCTTCCGACGGCGGCGTTCGTGTCCGCTGTGCCGGATGCCGCATGATCTTGACCGTAGCGCCCGGGCTGACCGAATTTGCTTGCCCGACCTGCCGAATGCCGCAGATGCTTCCGCCGGAACTCATGGCTAGGGTCCACCAAACGGCACCGTCAACGTTGCCGTTAACTCCTCCTTCACAGAACTTGCCCGCTCACGGAATTGATCCTACTAAGATCCAGCTTCCTTGCGCTTCCTGCAAGGCAATCCTCAATGTTCCTCATGGCCTCTCGCGTTTCTCTTGTCCTCAATGTAAAGTTGACCTTGCCGTCGATCTCTCTAAGATTAAACAATTTTTGCCTCCGCCTCCGCTTGAAGAAGTTAACGAGGTTTGGTTTAGTTGCTCCAGTTTTGCTTTATCATTTTCTCTCTCGCAATTTTGGAATTATGAACTTGCTTGTGTCACTGCATTACTGTGTACACTTGAATAATGCGACTCTGATTCTGATTTCTGTATGTAATTGATTTCATCTAGCATTTTTATTTGATTGACAATGGTGGAAATACAGTAGTTTAGTGTGTGATTGTTTTATTGTGAGTACACTTTATTGAGATTGAGTCCTAATGATAGATTGTTGCTTTCACTTCAAATTTGCATTTGAGTTGTTTTCTACTTTTAATAGTGTGTTTATATAGAGGAACTCATATGTCATATCGTGTTCCTGTCAATAGCCTGTTTGATCGAATATGGTCCTAGGTGTGGTTGTTGATTACACCCCGAACACGACACCGACACGGCAATACCGATAATAATTTGAAAAATGAATAAATTAAAGGTAATTACAAGTATCGGTGTAGGTGTCGGTATCCGACACGGACATGGACACGCCATTTTTCAGAGGTGTCGGTGCTTCATAGGTTGCAGTTAAGGATGAATAAGCATTGTAACAAGGAAGGAAAATATGCTTGATAGTAGGAAAATATGCTTGATAGTTGATAAGGTGAATGTGTTAATAAGAATTGGGAAACAAGCATGCTATGTTAGTTTTTCAGGATTAAGAGAAAGTAGTTTTTCAATGAGAGAAGAGGGAATTAATACTGTGGGGAGTGTAAGTTAACTTGTTAAGGTACTGACTATTGGTTTCTACGTTGCCGGTTTGTTTCCCTCTTAGTCCATTTCAAGCATGGTTTTTTGTCGTCATTTTAGGATAAGAATGTATAGTTGACTTTGATGGGTGCAGAATTGCTATTAATAGAAGTTTCATGTGTTGTAAACTTGGAATAGGAGTTATTCCTCAAAGAAGTGAGATTGTTCAAGGGTCTTATTTTTTTCCGCAATTAAGTGGCCCTTAGTCTGCAAGAATCAAATGTTCATATGACAAAACCAGCTTTTTGTCTTTGATCTCTTAGCCTTTGGATGGAAGGGTTTACCAGTAATGGGAAAGGAGTGAATTTTTATTTTGATTAAACAATTTTTTCCTTATCTTGGGATTTTATAAAATGGAAGCAATACATTGCTCTACCATCCCTTATTCATTTTTACAACTTTTATAATTTCTCAATTTAGATTAGATAACAAAGTTTACGTTTCCATCCCTTTTCCGAGTATCCTCTATCCAAACCTTGGTTGGCTAGGTGGAAAGAGAAGATCTTGAATGCAAATAACTTCATGTTTGCATGGTGCAACCGAAGTAAAGAGTGAATATTATAGTGTACGCATCTTTCACTCTGGACCAAAACTTCGGTTGAAAATAATTTTTTCCTTATTCTCTGTTTTATACTCTCCGAATTTTAACCTACTCAATCAAAAAGACCCCAGATCATTTGCAAAAGGTTTATTAAATTATGTCTAGCTGTCCAGTGATATTTCCTCGCTTTTATTATTTTATTGGTTTTCTGTTAGTTATTTGAAAAAGGTTTATATATTTAACTAGCTTTCTTATGTCCTAATTTTTACTTTTATCCTGCATGGAATTAAATCAGGTTGCTGTTGAAGTGGAGCGGGATGAAGATGAAGGCGGCATGGTTGGAGAAACATTTACAGATTATGTAAGTTACTTATTGCTTTCTCCAGCATTGTATGCTAGAAGTTTGTTATCAACAATTCATTTATTATTTTGAGTTACGCAAGCACACTATTGTGATATTAAATTGTCTCCTTATGCAGCGACCACCAAAAGTATCTATTGGACCTCCACACCCAGATCCCGTTGTGGAGACATCTTCATTGGCTGCAGTGCAGCCACCAGATCCTACCTATGATCCAAAAACTAAAGATATTTTGGAAAGTTCAAAGGCTTTGTCATGTTTGCAAATTGAGACCTTGGTCTATGCTTGTCAGGTTTCTTCTTTGACATAATGAACAGTATATAATTATGATTTACTTTTCGTTTCTTGTGTTTAATGTAATGTTTTTGACAGAGACACCTTCAGCACCTCCCTGGTGGGGCTAGGGCAGGATTCTTTATTGGAGATGGAGCTGGTGTAGGTAAAGGTCGAACAATTGCAGGTCTAATTTGGGAGAACTGGCACCATGGAAGGAGAAAAGCATTGTAAGTTTAGTTCACACTGTCTCTGAATGCGATGATACTTGCATGTTATTGGAAATTGATTTAAAAGCAAATTCATGCTTTGGATGCAAATTTGAACACACTAATCAAACCATATGACCATGTGTGTTTGTAATTTGAACTCAATGCCTGACTATACTCTTAGAGTTTACTTGTTTTTGTTTTGATGCTCTATCATGTTTTCAACGATCTTACACAGGTGGATTTCTATTGGTTCAGACTTGAAGTTTGATGCTAGAAGAGACTTGGATGATGCGGGTGCAGCATGTATTGAAGGTATTTCCTTTGGTGATGTTTTAGGATTTGTATGGATATTTTATGGAGTAGTTTTCTAATATCACATATCGAACTAGGATTTTGGACTATGTTGTCAATAGCACGCTATAGCGATGCTAGGGTTCGGCGCGATGCTATTTGTCTGTAAGCCGCTGTCAACAATAGCGGTTGTAGCAGCCTCTAATTGCGGCCCCAAATCACTATTGCAGCCGCCTTTAGAATTTTGGGGATAAATTCCTTAAATTCCTTTTTTTAAACTGTTGTTTTTTGAAAGTGTATGCATTTCAATCCGAACCCTTTGGAGAGTAATGTTGTGTTCTTGCTCACAAATAATCGTTCTGCTCTTCTTCCAACTTCTAGTTCAGTTTTGTTTTACTCTTTTTCTCTGCATAAGTTTTATTATTCTATACTTTAGGTTCTTTAACTATTAAATGTGAATGTTTGGTGATCTCTTTAGTTGTGTATTAGTTTATTTTTGAGCATGTATGTTTACTTTTACATTGGTTTATAGTCTCTGTAATAGCGGCTATCCCACTATCCACTATATTGCTATAGCATTTTAGGGGGTTGTTGCTATGCAAAGCTATCCACGATTAGCATTTTAGGGGGTTCACATCACATGGAGGTTGTTGCTATGCAAAGCTATCCACGATTAGCATTTTAGGGGGTTCACATCACACGTTGATTCGTGGCCAGTGGTTCTCAATAAGATCAACATTGCTAAAAATTGCTAAAATTAGTAGGATTCTTATTAATCCACAAGTCTTTTTACATTGTTGGTCTTAAATGGCTAGGTTTATATTTTTACGTGTCATACCCCCTTCATCCCTTGTTGTGTTTGGTTATATGAACTAGCCACCTACATTATCACGGATTACTGTTGGATGAATGAATAAGAAACATTTTAGTTCCAATCTATAAGAACCAGAGAAATATACAAAATTGTGCAAATTATAGAGGATTAAACCAATGAGTCATACCATGAAATTAAGGGAAAGAGTGATTGAATGGAGACTAAGAAAAAAGACTCGAGTCATTGAGAATCAATTTAGTTTTATGCCTGGGAGGTCTACCATGGAAGCAATTTATCTACTACGACGTGCGATGGAGCAATATTGGATGGACCAACACGACTTGCACTTACTTTTTATTGATTTGGAGAAGGTATATGATAAAGTTTCTAGAGAGATTTTGTGGAAAACCCTAGAGAAATAAGGGGTTAGGATTACATATATTCGAGCTATCTAAGATATGTATGAAATGGTATCGATTGGTGTGTGGACGCAAAGTGAAGAGGGTGGAAAGACGAATGATTTTCCCATTACAATAGGTTTGCATCAAGGTTCAACTCTAAGCCCTTACCTTTTTACTTTAATTTTGGAGGTACTTACGAAACATATCCAAGAGCTAGCATTGAGATGCATGCTTTTTCCAGATGTCGTAGTCCTACTTGGAGAGTTGAAGGAGGATTTAAATGAGAGGTTGGAGAGTTGGAGACGTGCTTTAGAAACGAATGACTTTTGCCTCAGCAGAAGTAAGATGGAGTATATGGAATGTAAGTTTAGCAAAAGGAGAAGCGTTTCTAATCTAGAGGTGTAACTTGGAGACCATATCATCCCATAAGTCACGTAGTTTAAATATCTTGGGTCCGTAATACAAAACGATGGAGAAAGAGAAGGGGATGTAAACCATTAAATTCAAACAGAGCGGCTAAAACGGAGGAGGGCTTTAGGGATTTTATGTGACACAAAGGTACCACTCAAGCTAAAGGAATTTTTTTATCGAACTACTGTTAGACCTGCGATGTTGTATGTGACAAAATGGTGGGAGGTTAAGAGTCAACACGAGAATAAAATAAGTGTTGATGAAAATGTTGAGTTGGATGTGTGGTAAGACTAGACATGATAAGATTAGAAATGACAATATTAGAGAGTGTTGGGGTAGCACCTATAGTAGAAAAGATGGTGAAAAATAGACTTAAGTGGTTTGTGCATGTAGAGAGAAGACCTGTATATTTTGTGGTAAGGAGAGTAGATCAAATAGATAGGAGTCAAACAGTTAGGAAGACCTAGAAAAACTATAAGAGAAGTCATTAAGAAAGATCTTGAGATAAACGATTTGGATAGAAACATGGTCCTGGATAGAACATTATGGCGGAAGTTGATCCATGTAGCCGACCCTCCTTAATGGGATAAGGCTTGGTTCTTGTACTTGTCATCGTCATCATCATCTTTTCTGTCTTCTCAACTCAAATTATGCTTTTATTCAAAGAATGAAAATTTTCTGTTTGTTTATCATCATGAGAGAAATTTCATCTTTAGCCCATTTCAGGTGTTTGTGTTTATCTAAATTTCAATGTAAAAAGTTCCTGTAATTAATTATTTCATCTATATTACAAACAATATTCTGATAAACGTCTTCCCTTTTCCCTCACCTTTAATCCAGTGCATGCTTTGAACAAACTACCTTATTCTAAGCTTGATTCAAAGTCTGTTGGGATCAGGGAGGGAGTTGTCTTCTTAACATACAATAGCCTTATAGCATCTTCAGAGAAAGGTCGATCTCGTCTCCAACAGCTTGTGCAGTGGTGTGGACCAGGCTTTGATGGCCTTGTAATTTTTGACGAGGTATGCAAACATGTTCTAGTACAAATTATTATTTCCAATGGTTGTTTTGAAGGATAACATTAATGGTTCAAGTGATTCTTGGATTCAATTTTATTTCTTTACTTTTTGTTACTAAGGTTTGATGATTCATTGTAGTGTCACAAAGCAAAAAATTTGGTCCCTGAAGCTGGTAGTCAGCCAACACGCACAGGAGAAGCAGTGCTTGAAATTCAGGTTTTGTTCTTAATTTTCAATTTTGGAACAGTGAATGAAGGTTTTTGATATTATTTGTGTTTTTTTTTTTAAATTTTTTTACTTAAATTTTATTTTGAGGTGGGTATCAATCTTGTGAAAGTTATATTTTTGTTTTCTTTTCGGATGACGTGGTTCTCTCTTAATCATCATTCTTTGTTATTCTTTATATGCAAAACATTTTTTGGAAGATATTTCCAAAAGGTGAAATTGAGTGAACAGTTTAGAGAGCCATAGATATATCAGATAGAAAAATTAGATATAAGGGCCTGGTTTTAGCTTGCCTAATAGATACAACTTGTAGCATAGGTTCAGGGGCAAAACAAAGATTCTCAAATTTAATTTTGTAACAACACCAATTTTGTAAGTGATCTAATCTAATTGAAACATCTGTGTGAGATTAACCTCCACGAACTAATTTGAGTTGCAGTGCTTGTTTATTTGCACTCCAGTTTGTGGCACGAGAATCAGATACAAACTGAGAATTTGGAACGGTATCCATTTCATCCACGTCTTGATCATCATTTGTAAATTGGACTGCCTGTAAGTTTGGTTCATTAAAAGACAATGATACCACTTCATGACTTCCAGCCCCATCAAAGCTATCCCATACATCTCCACTAATGTTCTACATCTTAGGAGACCCTTCCTTGTGTTCTTTCCTTTGAGTAGCCAAAAGCCGCAAATTTGTATGGACATAAACCAAGTTTAGAGAGCATGTTGACGATAATAAATAAAAACCGAAAGCCCTATTATCCAAAATGCATGGAATCTATGTTTCTTTTTGAAAAAACTAAAAAACTGACTAGTTTTTGAAAAAAATGGGTTGAACTTTATTTCTTTAGATTTTTAATATTGGACCATTCAATTATTAGATAACCAAAAGAAATGGACAATTATTTTAACTAGGCTATATGAACAATTTAGTTTTGATCCACTTAATTTTACAGAAGTTTAAAGTCTTGGTTGAACTTAATTTTACAGAAGTTTACAGAAGCTTGGTAGAATGCAAATTTGATAGTGTTTGTTGAAGGTTGTGCCTAATGATGCAATTCGGATTGAATTTTGGTCCAGACTTATGCAGTTTATTCCCCGGCATTGTGTGTTGGGGATAAGTCACATACCATGTACCTGAACCTGAACCTCCAAACTGTACAGTATTCCATGTCATTAGTCTTGGTTCTACATAGTTGGATACAGTTTGGTTATTGTTGTTGAAGATTTGAATTTGTGGCATGCTTGATCAGGAAAGGCAACTGCAGTATATATTACAGCATTTTATTCCAAAGAACTCGATCTTGGTTTGTTGAAGCATTTTCTATTCATTCACGTTTTTGTGGTTTTAGTGGAGGAAAGAAATGAAAGTGATTGTAGAAGTCTGCTTATTTTTTGTTAGTGTATTTGACTGGAGCATATCATATGTTTCCATTGCATTGATGTTCAACAGATTTGTATCCTTGCTTTCTGTACAATGGCCATCGTATTTTGAAAGCAGTTTCTTTGGTAATTTGCAAAATGCTTGAGAAGCTTTTTATTTTGAAACAAAGTATATTATTTTATGACTGAAAATATAGTTCCCAAACATGGGTCTACTTGATATAATTGTTAGTAGAAAAGAAGATAATAGCTTTTACAGTACTAACAATATTTGGGTTGTTGATCTGTAAGATAGCAGTAGTGATATCATTTTAGTTGTTAAAATTCCAAGTTTTGATGGGATGTTGCTCTCCCATAACAACAGATGTACAGGCTGACTCTCAAACATTCCTTTCCCTACTCCAACTACGAAAGGTCATATAGAAAATGAGTAGTTGCCAGTGTAATTTATAAAGTGATTATATCATTGTCTGAATCCATGTAATTGACCTCACCTAGTGAGATAAGGCTTGTTTGTTATATTTTTTGTATGTGTTTTGAAACAAGAATTAGTCCTGAATGATTATCTACAATTTTTTGGGTTATTTTGCAAGATAGCGTACTATAATACCCGTTCCTATAATCACAGTTAGAAAAAGTACGTGTATCTGCGTGGTTAACAATTTCATTTTCTGTACCCTTATTCATACCCATTACCTGCACTTTCACTATAATAAATTGATAAATAACGTTAGGAGCAACAATAGTTTCAAAATTGCAAACTCAGCGTATGCTTGGAAGACACTTTTCATGGTGGAATCTCACAGTTGAACAAAAGCTACATGTTGATGTGTTGGGCTACCATACATTGAAAGGGTTCCCACCGCGTTTCCCAACACAATCTCTGAACTCATTTAGGTGTCAAACTCATCTTTATTATCTAGTTACACATATTGTTTCAAGTTTTATTATCACCGAAAGTCTCTTTAGCAGTCACCTCATTATTAAGCTGCAATAGATCATTTTTTTGATATAATATTAATAGCTGTTAAGAAATGTGGTTGAACCTAACTCAACCCTACAAATCCGGTTGGTAGAGTGAGGATTACCCCCACTTATAAACACATGTTCATGGCATATATTGTCCGATGTGGGACTCTTAACACACCCTCTCACGCTCAGGACTAGACAACTGAAGCGTGGAAATAAATGGAGGGTGGCCCGAAACCATAGAAGGTGGCCCACCGGATCTTAAACGAGGCTCTTGATACCATGTTAAGAAATGTGGTTGGGCCTAACTCAACCCTACAAAACCGGTTGGTAGAGTGAGGATTACCCCCACTTATAAACACATGTTCATGGTATATATTGTCCGATGTGGGACTCTTAACAATAGCAATGCCGGAAATCATCTTCACTGGAATAATCAAAACTGACTTCAAATACTTAGTTTTGAATATGGCAAACTATTTAATCCTATATTTAAGACTGAACCCTTGCGAAACTAATATCTTCAACCAAAAACTATTTCCTAAATGCAAATGCTATGCACATTAAATAAGTGTCACATAAGGAAATTGATTGATTTATTTTTAAAATACGATGCAAGTGTGTATACTAATATAAATAAATAAATATTATGCTGGTCCAAAGCAGGGTGCATAGTAAGGTACCCGTAATGGCATATGTATCCGCTCAATTTTGTCAATAATCACCAGTGCCTGTACCCTGTACACACACTGCGGGTTTTTACCTACTTATAACATGTATTTTTGACTGGTACCCAAGTGTCTATTGCTCTCACTGTCATTATTTTTTGAAGTCATATTACTTTGCAAAATTTGGCATTGAAAGCATGATTTCAGTTAATGCGATTTGATTTTACAGGATCGACTACCTGAAGCTCGTGTTGTTTATTGCTCAGCAACTGGTGCATCTGAACCCCGCAATATGGGTTATATGGTTAGACTTGGTCTTTGGGGAGATGGAACTTCTTTCTCCGAGTTCCGTGAATTTTTGGGTACCATTTCCTTTTCTTGTTATTGAACTTCGTTAGATATTTTTCTTGGATAAATTAGTTTTTGCACTTCTTTTACAATACTTGCTGCTGCATTGTTTTGCAAATTGATGATGTATTTTTCTTCATGAACATACTCCTATTTTAATATAACCATTTTTTGACTTGTATTATAACTTCAAAAGCATTTATGAATGTATTGATAGATAACTAATATTTTACAATTTTTTACATTTCAACTTACCATAGCTACGTAATATAAAATGTTCTAGAATTTCTTATGCTCCTCCAGTTGATGATGTATTTTTCTTCATGAACATACTGCTGTTTTAATATAACCATTTTTTGACCTTTATTATATAACTTTAAAAGCATTTATGAATGTAGTGATCGATAACTAATATTTTACTTTTACAGTTTTTTACATTTCAACTTTAGCTACATAATATAAAATGTTCTAGAATTTCTTATATACTTTTCTTTCTGCATGTGTTTCCCCACAGGCCCATCCCCTTAATGTGTAAAGTTAAGTTAACTATTTGAATTTATACATCCAGGTGCTCTTGATAGAGGGGGTGTTGGAGCTCTAGAATTAGTTGCCATGGACATGAAAGCAAGGTTATAATAATTTCGCATATACATGAGCATTTTGACTTGAGAACATGTATGCTTATAAAAAAATATTGTTTTGCTTCACTTTCTCATTGTAGGGGAATGTATTTATGTCGGACACTTAGTTATGAGGGTGCTGAGTTTGAAGTTATTGAAGCACCATTAGAAGATAAAATGATGGTATGAGACACTGACTTGTTAACTACTGTTATCTTATTTACTAAAGCTGTAATTGCTCTACAAAAAGAAATAATGGAGATTATCTGGTAAAATATTGTCTGGTTGACTGGCATCTGAAAATCATAACTGTAGAGCAGAAGGTTAAGAAAAAGGAATCCCATCAACCAGTTTCAACCGTCTGTTTGTTAGTTTTGTGATGCGTTGTGTAATTAACTCCCCCTTTCCTCCACATTTGGTTTGTGTTTCATTGATTTTCATTTGCCAATGTCAATTGTATTGATTTGTATACAAATTACCTGCATTATATTTAGATGATTGTGGATGTATTATTGGAAGTATCAAATTAGGAATGCACTTTTCCATTCTATTTTGTATATTTCAACGCCTTTTGGTTCACTCTGCAAGCTGTTCAACTTTTGTTTTCATATAATTGTAAATTTGTAACATGTATTATCCATGTCATCTCTGATATCTGATGTTTCGTTTATTTATCCTTTGAGGTAAATATTTTCACCTTATGGCCTTATTGTTCATATCAAACTTCTTAGGACATGTATAAAAAGGCAGCAGAGTTTTGGGCAGAACTACGAGTAGAATTGCTGTCAGCTAGTGCCTTCCTAAATGATAAACCTAACACTAGTCAACTATGGCGATTGTACTGGGCAAGCCACCAGGTATTAGTATTTAATTGGTACCTGCAGACAAAATCTCTATTTTGATGTGTCACTTCTCTGTATACTAAATATGTTCTTAACTCTGTAGCGTTTCTTTAGACACATGTGTATGTCTGCTAAAGTCCCTGCTACTGTAAGACTAGCAAAGCAAGCATTAGTTGATGAAAAATGCGTAGTCATTGGTCTTCAGAGTACTGGTGAAGCAAGGACGGAGGAAGCTGTGACAAAATATGTGTGTTTGGATTATATATTCAATTCCATTTAAACAAATATTTTTCTACAATTTAATTTTCTCACTTGTTTTAATTTTTCTAAAGGGTTCTGAACTTGATGACTTTGTTTCCGGACCTCGAGAATTGCTGCTTAAATTTGTGGAAGAAAATTACCCATTACCAGAGAAACCTGAACTCCTTCCAGGTTTAATATTTTTTTTGCCAAATGATTTTCATTTGTTTATTGTGCACTTAATGTATAATATTTTCTTTTTCATTATAGGAGAGGATGGTGTTAAGGAGCTCCAAAGGAAAAGGCACTCTGCAACCCCTGATGTTTCATTAAAAGGAAGGGTCAGAAAAGTTGCCAAGTGGCAACCTCCCAGTGATGCAGAAAGTGACGAAGAATCTGAAAGTGAGTTTCCCAGAAGCAAAGCTGATGAATCTTTTATATACACAGCCTTTTCCTTTTTGTGCTTTAGATGCATATGTTATTAAGCCATTTTTCCAAATATCTACATCCAAGCCTCATCTCACTACGTTGGGTTACCTAATCTGAACAATGAAGCCACTGTGCTACTGCTATATTTCAAATGTCAAGGGTTCAGAAATATACCATTTAGATGAGAACTTTCTTCTTTTTGTTTGTCTATATAATTTTAGTCTTCATCTTGCTTTTAACCCAGTGAACTACCATTGCTTCCACAATTCATTCTAGAAAAAGTTGTTAGTATGTGGTCCTCGCACTTCAATTTTACCTCATAACATTGATAACTCTGTTGCTGAGTTTATATTCCAAATAATCAAGCCTTAACGCACCAGTCCCATCTTAGCCACCCAATTTACTTTGATGAGCGGCCAATAACAAAAACAAAAACAATACTGAAGCCTTATCACACTGGGTGGTGTCAATTACTTGGATTAGACAATGATGCCATTATTCTCTATCATGTATTGAGTCTCTAAATCATCTTAATGGTTTGACCCTTAGATTTTCCACAAGCCTTATCTGCACACATCCAAACTGTTTAAGACAATGTTTTACTATCTTATTACCAATTGGGGGGTACCCAATTTTCTAGTAGTTGTATTCCTAATTCTATTGTCTCATGAGAACTATACTTTCGTCTGAACTCTTTGGTTCCCAACAGTTAGTCCCATACAGCATTGCAAGCTTCGCAGTTGTGATAAAATTTATTTTCTGGTACTTGGATGAGAAGCCGTACTTCCTAAGTTACGTAGCCCCAACTTAGAGGTTCCCGTAAAAGGAGATACCCTGGCTAATAAAACACACTGTTGTAAGCTTTTCTTGTCATCTCTTTTTTCTGGGATATGAGAGTACATGTCATACAAATTAGTTACTATACTAAATATAATTACAAGCATACTAGGGTTGAAGACCTAACAAGAAAAAACATAAATGACAAGGCCTATTATGTATCAAAATCAGGGTTTACTGTTTCTAGTGGTATTGTCAACTTAAATGTATTCTGTCATTTTTTTATTAAGAGGAAAAAAGATACTGCCATTTGTACTATATTTAATTAATTAATTTAATGTATGCATGCATTTTTTAATATAATTCACATTAGAGATAGGATCTTTCATTCTGTTATGATTTTTCATTTCACTTTTCTAGTCCATGTTTTGAGGCAATACTATTGCACTGGTACAGTATGCAGTTTATAACCCTGGGCAGAATTTATGAGTTTGACAACCTTGAGGACTATATAGTATGCACAAATGCATGCTTTGATGCACTTTCTATTTCATAATGTATAGCATTTACTCGTCTTGGCTTGCTATGCTGATAGTAAACAATGCAAATTAATTACCTTGCTGTAAATAATTGTTTATTCTATGGAAAAAAGTGATAACAATTTTTTTGTAAGAGCTTATTGCTCTTTCTCAATAAGAATTTATAGAGGACAAAAACTCCAATAGTGGAGGATAGTGAATCAGTCAAAATAAAAACAGTCTAAAGGGAAGCAACAGTAGCACCATGACAAATCAGAGGCAAGGAGAACCTTGGTGATGTTGTTGGATTTTTCCCAACCACAACCACAACCACAGAATCCCTTTAACAACACTTTGCACCAAAATTTTATTTTCTTCTTACCAAATCTTTGAAAATGAGTGTATGAATTTTATCGAGATATTTTTGAATTTTATCGAGATATTTTTGAATTTCATCCAGATTCATCTGGTTTGATGCAGGTGATTCTGACATTGAATCTAATGACTCTGATGAGGAGTTTCAGATATGTGAAATTTGCACCACTGAGGAGGTAGTTTTTCTTTGATTTATTTTTTGTTTTGAATCTCTTGAATCATTTTGATGTAATGCTGGGGATGTTTCACTTCAGGAAAGGAAAAAAATGTTACAGTGTTCCTGCTGTGGTAAATTAGTCCATTCCACATGTTTGATGCCACCAATTGGTGATATAGTTCCTGAAGAGTGGTCATGCCATTTATGTAAGGAAAAAACAGATGAATATCTTCAAGCAAGGCAGGCCTACATAGCCGAACTCCAGAAGCGGTATACAATTTAAACATTTCTCAAGTTATTGGGGTCTGACTTTAATGGTTTTAATTATCGTTTTATGTTGAAAAACTGGTTAAAAAAGAAATTGCAAGACACATTATCTTCATAAACCTAAATTAGGGGGAAAAATTAAATAATAAAGTGCTGATTGCTTTATTAAATTATGACAGATATGATGCAGCCTTGGAACGTAGGACTAAAATATTAGAGATCATTCGTGCTTTGGATCTTCCAAATAATCCTTTGGATGATATTACTGACCAGGTAGTGATTCCATATTTGATTTTACCCGCTTGCTTTGAAGATCATTTGCTTAAATGTACTCAAATACAGTTTAACTGTAATGTTTAGAGGTTATTTGAAAACAACTACATAGATGCAAGGGACCAGTAAAATAAAGATGCTTGCGGACCTTTTCCTATATCACAACTGCTGTCATGGAATAACTAAAATGTTTGGTTTATACAGAGTTTTGAAACTTTCTGTTTTGCTCCTGTATAAATAATTTGACCTCTGTTTGAAATATTTAATTTCCCATATATAGGAAAAATGCGTGTTCAAGCATCCAATGCAAATTGCAACTTTCATCGAATATATTCATGAGCGTAGGCAGAATAGTTACATCTTTTTGTTAGTTATGCATGATATCAGGGTCCTGGAAGTTACTCTTAATCCATACCGTGTGATTGAAAACTTTGCCTTTGAAGATTTGCTTCTTTAATCTATGACATTGCTTTATAGTGTCAATTTAATATTTGTGTAATAAATTGGTAAAGGACCTGTGCTCATCATCTATCTGGTGTGGGGATGATGCAATATAACTTATTGTTGGTGTAAAGTAGGAGACGTTTTGATGCTGGTTGTTTGTTGAGGTTGAATGTGAATTATTTGGATTTGAGGCAATAAGCAAGGCAAACCTGATTATCACAAGTGAGTCTCATCTGTTAAGCATCCTCAAACCTAACTATCACAAGCGAGTGTCATCTGTTAAGCATCCTCAAACCTCAGCTCTTTGAGCTACTGCTTGAGCCATATAAGTTGACAAGTAACTTAAGCAGTGGTTTGATGTTATGCTTCTACACTTCATCTTACCACAACATTTTGTTTCTTGCTGCATTTGGGGACTCTAAAGCTTTATTCCCAATTTACATAATCATGGGTTAAAACGAATGCTTCACTCTAGACTTCATTTGTCATATTTGTTTTTGTATATTGGCCTAACTCATCTATACAAAACCGGTTTGTAAGGCGAGGGATGTCTCTTTATAAACTTTTTAAAGCCTTGTATCTCTTCAATGTGGGAATTGGGTTTTTCTCATTACACCCCTCATGCTCTGTAGTATTGGGCATGATGCGTGGATAATTTGGTGGATGTCCCGAATAGATAGGCTATATACCAACTTGAATAATTTAGAATGGATGACTTGCATCACACAATGTGTCTGTACAAAGAGAATCTCTCAAAATAAGGAAAAGTAGTAAACCAATGACACTATATCAACAATAATAAGTAGAGAAAATAATCTTAATTGTGACTATAATCATTAGTGATGGGATTATTTAAAGCTTTCTTTTTTGTTGTTATATTAATGATTTTTTTAGGTGTTTCTCTGTAAAACATTCAGAGACATTAGCATGCTGTGTTGTATCATTAAATCTCCTAGGTTCTAGTTTTTCTTATTTGGTTATCATCTTGTGAGAATGCCATGTCCTTTTTTTGTACTTTTTCCCCTTAATACTGTTTTGTTATGAATTAAAATTACTCACATTTCTGGTTACAATTTTTTTTTTATATACAGCTAGGAGGGCCCGACAAAGTTGCAGAAATTACAGGAAGGAGAGGCATGCTTGTGAGGGGCCCTACCGGAAAGGGTGTAACTTATCAGGCTCGTAATACGTAAGTTGTAGTGTCTCCGCTCCATATCTTATTGTTTAACAACATTTAATAGTAGCTGCATTATACCAATTTTTGTGTATCTGTGTAGAAAGGACGTCACTATGGAAATGGTTAACATGCACGAAAAGCAGCTTTTTATGGACGGAACAAAGTTTGTTGCTATTATTTCTGAAGCTGGATCAGCTGGTGTTTCCTTGCAGGCAGATAGGAGAGCGGCAAATCAGGTATGTCAAACTGACTTGAAAGTTTTTTATCCCTGATACCATTGTCTTGTCTGTTCTATGTTTATGATTTGGTGTGGTATAGAACTTCTGTGATTGAACTTATGCTCTGCTGTATTCTTTGTTGTCTGCCATTTCTCCCAATTTTATGCCCCACGACCTTTAATAACAGAAAAGAAGGGTTCATTTAACGCTAGAGCTTCCATGGAGTGCTGACCGTGCAATTCAGCAGTTTGGAAGAACTCATAGATCAAATCAAGCTTCAGCACCAGAATACAGGTTATTGATTAGAATGAATTACGTTCGATCTGTTTGCTTACTTTTCATATTGTTATTTATGTTAACTAAATTAATTGGTTAACTTGTTGTCTCTCTGTTTTCATATCTGCAAAGTATTTAACTTATAACTTAAGCCTGAAACCAAAGTATTCTGTTTCAGACATATAAGTTTAAAATCGCTTAAGCAATGGTTGGACAAAGTTGTTTGATCCCTATCTTAGACAAAAAAAAAAAAATTTACTGGACACCTATTGAGTTAGTGAGTAGTGTGTGACACATGTTATAGAAGTTTCAGTGTCAAAGGTGTGTCCAAAACTCTGATACTACTGTGTTTTATGCACATTGATCTAATAGAATGTAGTAAGAGTCTCATATCTCTTTTTTTCACCATTCTACTGTCTTACTGTAGCCAAATCATTTCAATTGCTTTCAACTCAAGACATAAGTTGTTAACCTCGGCCGTTCCAGCTGTTATCTCGGAACGGAGCAGCAAAACCAAGAAAACCGCGTCAGACTGTGCCGTTCCGTCACAGATGGGTCGGCTGGTACGACCGCAATAATGGGATTGGAGTCGGAACAAAGCCGCTTTGATGCAGCCGCTCTGGCTGCGTCAGCCATATATGATATTACCCTTAAATTTAAGAATAGCAAGATTATTTTAGACTTTTATTTCTAAATATGAATACTTCATAAATTTTGATTGATTTATTTTAGTTTTTAACAATTATGTTTTCATTAGTATTAACTGTATTAGTGTCCACGTCATTAAAAAATCAGCCATTCCGCTTCCCGCTTCCATTCTGTTCCAATTTTGGAGATGGCTGCGCCGCTCTGCTATCCAAAATTGATAACATATGTTATTCTGCTTTGTTAAAATGCTATATTTCTGGTTTATAATATGCACTGTCTCATAAATCCTGTAGAAGTTAAGATGTAAGCTCCTTAGACTGGATATGAAATGATTCCAGCTATAGTTTTTGACTTTTTGTTGATATTGTCTTGCCAGTTTACACCAGTTTTACCTGATTTCTATTCTCATAAATGCATCAGGATACTCTTTACTAATCTTGGTGGAGAACGGCGATTTGCATCAATTGTTGCGAAGAGATTAGAATCTCTCGGTGCTTTGACCCAGGGGGATCGCAGGCATGTTGGGTTTACCTGTTTTTTTTTTTAGTTTATTTATTTTTTATTTATTTTATTTTTTAATTTATTTTTTAATTTTCAATGAGTTTGGATCTATGAAGCCTGGACTCGGACACGGATACAGGACACGACACGGACACGGACACGAGGACTCCGCTAATATAAAAAACATAGGACACGGACACGGCTATATATATTTTATATATTAATATAATAATGCAATTTATGAGCACAAATTATAAAGTGTTTAAAATGAGAAGCAAAATTTATGTTTATTTAAACTTAGTACTTTCAATCAACGAAAAAAAGACATAAATCCACCAAAGCAAAATGATACAAATCATGTCATAGTTACTCCACGTTGAGAAAATCAGCCTCTAAACCTAGCTCATCCAAGTCAACAATTTCAAGAAATTTCTTGTCATCTAATGATCCAAACTCATCTTCGGCGACATCCCACATTTTAGTTTCTTCTTGATGAAATTAGGGAGTGCTCCTTGATAGAAGTGGAAGGTTACTATGTATATATACTAAAGTTTCCGCTCGATGTGGTGCTATATGGCTTCTCTTCAAAGAATGGATAAATAATTATGTGCTCTAATTTTTTTCAACACAAGCAGCAGTGGAATATGAAAAAATAAAGAATCCTAATTGTGTTGTTTTTATAGTGGAGAAGTGGAATATGAAAGATAAAAATTCCTTTTTTTTTAAATAATTTGAAATTTTTTTAGTTTAATTCTGAAATTTTGAGTTGGACCGTGTCTTTTATTTGAAATAAGGTGTCGTATCCGTGTCCGTTGTGATTCAAATTTATTTTTGTATTGGATACTTCAAAAACGTGTCAGATACGTGTCGTACGTGTGTCGTACGCGTATCCGTGTCGGCCACGTGTCTGACACGGCGACACACTGTGTGAATGGCGTGTCGAAGCTTCATAGGTTTGGATCAGTGAACTTTTAATCTTTGTCTATGTTACTGACTTCCTTTTTGGCTTACAGGGCTGGGCCTTCATTAAGCGCTTATAATTATGATAGTGCTTATGGAAAGAGGGCTCTGGTGATTATGTACAAAGGAATAATGGAGCAGGTTTCATATTATTCTTTGAAATAGTGAGGCACCCACACACATACACGTACAAATATATAGAGGACAACTCCGGTGAGAACACTTGGTTATTGTGAGATTTGGTTATTTTGAGAGATGAGAACTATTAATCTAACCGTTAGATTTAGATTAATGGCTCATATTACATTTTAAATTAAAGTATTATGTGATTGGACCTTCTTCCTTTTCCCATTCACAATCGCGACCACCCAAATACAACAACAAACTGGTATAATCTAGTAAGCTGGACCCAGACCCAATGTTTGGATGTGGCTAGCATACTGATTAATTATTCTTTAATTTAATTTAATTTAATTTACTTGTGTGAGGGTCCTTAAAGAATGACGCCAATTAGTCAACACCAAAAGCATAGCGTTATAGCAATGACCTAAAATTGAGTGAAGTGAAATTCCAAGTTTTCCTTAATCCTTTGAGGATTTATGTTAAAAGTCCCACATTGGACAGTATATGGTCTGAACATGTGGGGCATTTCTCTCTCTACAAGACGGTTTTGTAGGGATGAGTTAGGCCAAACCCACATTCTTAAGATGGTATCAAAGTCTGGTCCTGTTATTAGATTTTCGCTATCAGATCACCCACCATTTATTTCCACGCTCGAGATGTCCAGTCCTGAGTGCGAGAGTGTGTGATAAGAGTTCCACATCAGATAGTATATGGCCTGAACATGTGTGTATAAGTGGGGGCAATTCTCATCCTACAAGCTGGTTTTGTAGGGATGAGTAGGCCAAGTCCACATTCTTAAGATTATTATATATTCACTAGTAAAGATCCTGTATACATAAAACTGACTATTTAATGGGCATTGGTGAGCATCAGTGAGTGATACTGCCACAATCACTGGATCGAGCTTTGGTGTGGGAGTGTGTTTTGATGTGCATCAGTGTATCATTCATGACTAGTTTTGCTGTGCAAAGTGTTTTTTGTACCACCTCTTGAGATTTGTTTTGTGGAGAACCATGAGTGAAGAAAAAGGGCTGCGAAGCAACAGAGAAAGGAATTAAGTTCTGTGACATTTTTACCTAAAATGTGATCTGAGCTGTTGATTTAAATTTAGCAGTTACAAATAATTGTTTTCATTTCACAAAGTAACCAAGTGTTCTCAAATCCATCTATATATATAAGAGTGCTCAAATCCATCTATCTAATGGCAAATTGTTTTCTAGGATTCTCTACCTGTTGTTCCTCCGGGATGTTCGTCTGAGAAACCAAATACTATTCAAGATTTCATTATGCAGGCAAAAGCTGCTCTTGTATCTGTTGGGATAGTTAGGGACACAGTTCTTGGTAATTCAATACTACCCTCAACTAAGCATCAAATGGAGTGGTTTCGTTCATTGTTGAAGTACTGTTGTGATACCACATTGCACTACCTAACCTTTTGACTATACACGTGATTCCTATTTTATAGGAAATGGTAAAGATCCTGGAAGGTTATCTGGTCGAATTATTGATTCAGATATGCACGAAGTTGGACGATTCCTCAACCGGCTTTTGGGGCTACCTCCTGATATTCAGAACGGGTGTGTCCTATGTATATTGAATGTCTTGATGCTTCTAATTTTTAGTACTAAATTCAATATGCTAAATACTACTGTATCAACAGGCTATTTGAGTTATTTGTAAGTATTTTGGATCTTCTCGTTCGGAATGCTCGCATTGAAGGTAACCTCGACACAGGAATAGTTGACTTGAAAGCTAATGTCGTAGAACTACAGGGGACTCCCAAGGTTTGTTTGCTAAACTTGTGTCTGCTCATTTATTTGTGTTATCAACTTTTTTCCTTATTCCTTCCTTAGTGTTAATTATAATTGCATTGTATCGAATCTGCTCCAAATATCATTTTGATATTTGAGCTGATCATAGGATCTTTTCTTTTCATGTGTGCAGAATGGTTTTCCTTGTGATGTAAATAATGTATATTTGTAATTATTATTTATAATAATTGTACACTCAGCCCATATATCAGGCCTATTTGGTTTAGACTAGTCTATTTAAATGAATTAGTGCATATACTCTTTTCACAACTTTGAAATGCATCAGAATTATTTTCTACATCTTGTTTTGAACCAATTCTTCTCCTATATTTTGAGCTGTATTACTTCATTTTTAATCAATAGAGAAAAAAATCTAGTCTTTGTTCTTTTAGTTAACTTTGTTATATTGCTAAAATATGAACTAGAGAAATTTTCGTTACATGCAGACAGTTCATATTGATCAATCGACTGCGGCTTCAACTGTTCTTTTTACATTCATCTTGGATCGAGGGATCACGTGGGAGGTGCTTGTTCTTTTTTGTTTGACCCAACTAATGGTGTGCATTACTCAAACATAAAATACTGACTTTCTTATTGTTTACATGTCAGTCAGCAAGTAACATGCTGAATGAAAAACAGAAGGATGGTCTTGGCTCAGCCAATGATGGCTTCTATGAGTCCAAAAGGGAGTGGTTGGGAAAACGTCATTTCATTTTAGCGTTTGAAAGGTATCATTATTTGTTTTCATTATGTGTTCCTGTTTCCTTAGTGCATATTCAATTTCATTGAATATTAAATGTATTAACTAATTATCAAGCATTTCTCTTTGCTGAGTTAGGTTGCCAAATTAAAAACCTGAGCTTATATTTATTATTTATGTTCGCATGTGCTTGGATACTCGAAAAAGTAGAGATAGCTAGTCTCATAATTTCCTTTTGCCTGCTTTATTCTTTCTTAGTTTTCCTTTTTCTGGTTACTAAACTAGAAGTTTCATTTGGCAAACTTGATTTCTTCACTAGTTTTAATAATGTCTGATGCCCAGTCAGGATGTTCATTTTTCTCAATATACTTTTCTATATCATCATGATATTTGACTTGCTTAAGAGCAGAGTATTTTAGGAGAATATACTACATGCTTTCAATGTATTAATTCATTATAATTCACATACAGATCATGTCATGGTGGTGTAACCTAATGCGGCATACATGATCTTCTTGATTTGCTTATGTCCTTATTTTTGTTCTTCACAGAATCTTATTTTGCATTTCCTTATTTTTGTCCTTCGTTCTGTTCCAGTTCTGCTTCGGGTATGTATAAGATTGTCCGACCTCCTGTTGGGGAATCAAACCGGTATGTATTCTAGCAATTAGGCTTTGTTGGGCATTTCATTTTTTATTTTTATTTTTATTTTGATCATGGTTTCCTTTCAATTCCTTAGGGAGATGCCTCTATCTGAATTGAAAAGTAAATACAGAAAAGTTTCATCCTTAGACAAGGCTCAAACTGGTTGGGAAGAGGAATATGAAGTTTCATCTAAACAGGTATTTTCTATAGAAAGTATTTCCTGTTTGTTAATTTGCAATGAAACCAAATGTCATTGAAATGAAATATTGAATTCTCGAGGCTTTACGGTAAAAGTCAAGTGTTGCTTGTTGCAGTTTAGTTAGGGTACCAGTTTTTCTAGAACAGCATAAGGAATAGTTTATTTATTATAGGTTTATAGCCAGTGGTTATATAAAACTTAAAAGAATAATATCATTATTCCTCTCTTACTGTTAACTTCTTTATTCCTCTATTCATACGTAATTAGTCAATGACGGATAGCATAGCGTGGTGGATGACCACCAAAGCGTTTTAGTGGTTTGGCGGGTAGAGGTAAGGGCGCTACGCCAAAGTCTAGGGGAGAGAAAAACAAGAGAAGAGGTGAGGTCGCTTTCTTGCAGAGGGAGAGGATAGATCACGAAATAGAAGAGAGGTTGACAAAGAGAAGGGAGAGGTTGCAGAAGTAAAAAACTAGGGCATTTTTGGCTTTTCCACTCATTTTCTCTGTTCTGCTCATTTTCTTTGCAATTTTTCTGCCACACAGTACTGTCACCACCTCTATTAAATACGGAGATTCATAAATAAATCGTTTGAGAAAGTAACAAAGAAAATATTGTAGTCATACATACTCTGTTTTTCTAAGATCAACTGATAAGTTATTGTACTTTCTATCTCGTGAATTCCTGACACATTTGTCATACATATTGAACTGACTCAGGCTCTGATATGCTATTGTTCTCTGTGTTTGTTGTGAATTTCTTACAATTGTCATTTATACTTAGTCTAGTCATACACTTAGACATATATTGTATTTTCTCCGGTGATGTATTGTCCGTACTGTCTAACATCATCGATGAGTATATAGCCATGTATGATACCTAAATGGTATTACAGTACCTGAAAGATGCATTAGAACTGAGATGATAAAAATGTAATCCACACTTACTCTACACTGTTTAACACCTACTTCTCTTTACCCTTTTTGGCAGTGCATGCACGGTCCCAATTGTAAGATTGGCGGCTTCTGTACAGTGGGAAGAAGACTACAGGAAGTAAATGTCTTGGGTGGCCTCATTCTTCCTGTTTGGGGAACAATAGAAAAGGCCCTTTCTAAGCAGGTATTTCTTCAGCATATATGAAAACAAAAACCAAAACATTTTATTGAGAAAATATCAACTCATGCTAAAATATCAACTCATGCTAAAATATCAACTCATGCATTGGTTTGTCACTTTGTCCTGTTATTTAATTTACTGGTTTGAGTTTTTAAACCTGAGGTTTTCATTGTCCAAATTGTAGTGGATGGCTTGGATTCTGATATTTGTAATAATTTATTTTAGCAAGTGTTCACACAATCGAGTTTGCATTGTAGAAGAACTTTCAACTTAATGAATTATTTATATCTGCTTGAAAAGGTTTTCTTTGTAAGGTGACTCTTTAGTTTAGACCATTATACTTTATGACTTCACCGGTGACTGATTATTTGATATCATTTTGTTGGCAGTGGCCTCAAAAATTACTTAAATATATACTCCTTCCATTCTTTTTTTATAAGCAAATTTTATTTCTTAGGTTCATTGAATAAATGATGTATTTGGACTATATATAGACTACTATCAATTATTTAATGAATTTAAAAAACAAAAGTTGCTTATAAAAGAGAATGGAGGGAGTATCTCCTTGAATAAAAACTAAACTGATAATCAAATATGTACAGGCCCGCCTAAGCCATAGGAGGCTACGAGTTGTTCGCATAGAAACTACTGTGGATAACAAACGGATTGTTGGGCTTCTGGTTCCTAATGCAGCTGTTGAAACTGTTCTTCAAGGTTCTCTCATACACATTTACATTTGTAAACAATATATTCATTGATATTCTGCTTTCATGATAGATAGAAAATTGATATAAATTTTCATCCCATTCATTTTGGTCAAATTCAATCAAGAAACTAACCTACTGATATCATTTGCAGGTTTAGCATGGGTTCAAGAAATTGATGATTGACGTGTGATAATAGACTTTGCTCACATTTTTGTTTTAACAAACTTTGAAGCCTCGCATTTTCTTTTTAACAAAGTTTGAAGCCTTTTGATAGTTGCTTGACGTCTCCATTATTCAGTGTCCTCTGTAAGCCAACAAGCAATTGATGTTTAGGAAAGGGCTCAATCTTGATGCTGAATTTTTTTGGAGGAAAGACTCGTCCTGTGTGCCATTCAACACAATTGTGCAGTCTCATTTAGTTATCAATTTTTTATCTCCCATTTTAGCATATAATTCAATTTTGTATATTTGTAAAGATAATTCACCAAGACAGTAGATGACTTGGCTTTATCAACTAGTCCAGTCTGAATAGGCTGCTATATCATGTAGTCCAGTCTGACTTTGAACCAATTTGTATCAAATTCATCAATGATTATTAATATAATAGTTGACATATTTTTGTTTTGTTTTTTTTTAAAAATTATTTTTGAATAATAATATAAGTAAATATTCCTTTAGAGCAACATTGATTATCCAAACACAGTAATACAACTGTATCATACAGAAACACACGGATTGCAATTGTTCAATTGCATCACAATCGCCAAGTTTGTTAAAAATAAATACAATGCAAATTTTGCACCCACAGGATGGGAACACTCATTATTCTCTGTCTTCATCAGATGAGAACTTATCAGCACACGAATGGTTCATCAACATGGTGATCACTGCAGTAGAGTCCAGGCTTTTGAGTGAAACCAGCCTTCTGTAGCTTCTGTCTAGCCTTATGAACAAGCTCTGAATATGTAACTGAACCATCAGTCTCCTCAATTATAGCTTGTATTGCATTACTAAAAGCTCCATAAGCATTAGCTGCATTTCCGGCAGGGCAAGCATCTGCCGAAGTCTGGTCTGTCTGACAGCCGCTCATCAGAATCCCACCACTTGGCATACCGCGCATTGATGACCCAGCATATACTTCATGCTTACTTCCCACTTCTGTCTCCATGGCAGGTTTTGCATATCCCTCATCATTCTCATCCAGCTTTTGCTTGAGAAACTGTTGGGCAAGACTCCCCACCATTCCCAGTAACCCCCCATGTTCACCTTCACCGCCTCCTTGTTGGAGTTTGTTCAGGATAACCTTCATAAACTTCTTCACTTTAGGGCTAGCATCTTCCCCAAAAACATCAAAAAGGGTAGGTCTCAGTTTACCAACATCTATATCATCTTTTCCAGTTTTCTGCTTGAGTATCTCAATGAGGGTTGAGAGTGGCAGAGACTTATTCTTTACATAACCATAGTTCCCATGTGGGAGTTCGCTGTCCCCATCTTCAGCTTTTTCATCATCTTCATCCCTGTGTGTATGACGGCGCAATCCCGAAGGGACGTGAAATCCCCTGGACTCAATGGCATCCTCAACTTTCCTATGCAGAAAGCTTGAGAATCCAAAGCCAGATTCAGATTGTTTCTCTCCTCCTTTTGTGCTCTCTCCTATCTGCTCCTTAGCTTCTTCAATCAAGCCACCACTATGGCATGAATCAGATACAATTGTCAGCCTACATCCTCTAGGAATTCCATTCACAAATTCCTTGAAATCATCATCTGCACACACAAATTATCAAGTCAATTCACCGTTGTTCTACCTCAAGAAAAGACACAATACTACTCACTAATAAAATTAGAAAAACATCAACAAGAAAACCGAAATAAATATCACAATCAAGGATGAGACAAGAAAAAAATTATGAACCACAAGCTATCAAAATATAACTCGAGTAATCAAATTGATACAAGAATTATCTTTCATTTCCAACGAGAAGGACCAAATTAAGTAGTGTTTGGTTTAATGGTAAAAAAATTAATTTTAAATGAATTTGGTTAGTAAAATTGATTCTAACTAAAAGTGAATTAAACATAAAATAATTTATATTTGAATAAATTTATGCAAACACGAATACAACAGTATATTTCAATCTAAATATCACATTTAAACTCAAAAACTATATTTTAATTTAATGTAAAATCAATTCTGGATGCAGAATCAATTATATTTTAAAAGAAAAAAACATTCCAAAATCAATTCTACATCTTTAAAGATATTGCTAGACTCTTTCAAAAGTTAAACCAAAGCATACACATAAACAATAAACAGTTTATAGTTGATATTCGGTATCCGGTGATTCCTTATCATCAAATCAAACCAAACCAAAACACACACTAAAAAAGACTGAATTCTCAAAACACGTTTGGTAATCTTTAACTAAAAGATCCAAAGTCAGATAAGAAAATTTAATAAAAACAAAAGTATAGAGAAAAAGGTAAAACAAATAGCAATATCCAATAATTGGAAAGTTTCGGCACAAACCAGTGATGAGATTCATATCAGAAGGAACGATACATTCATCAAAACCAGTATCATCATCCTCTCCCGTTTCAGCCGGAAGACGCGTCCCATGTCCACTATAATGAACGAACAACACATCTCCATCCTCCGCCGATCGGATCAACTCCGACAGCACACGGCGTATGTTCTTTCCCGTCGGCTCCGTATACGACGAATCGGTGTCGATCAAAACGGTGACGTCGTCTTCGGAAAATCCGTATCGCTCGATCAAGCATTTGTGCATCCTCCATACGTCGTTTACGCATCCTCTTAACTCTGCTTTTGTTCCGGGATAGTTGATCCCAATCAATACAGCTTTCTTCGCCATTTGATTACAGTGTCTCTCGTTGGATCTAAGAAGAAGATGAAGAAAAAAAAAAGTAGTTACTATTTGACTATTTTCTTGCTTTTCGTTTTAGCTATGATTGATTGATACACCAAAACTGTATTTGTCATTCTATCATGTTGTGAATTTATTATTATTTTTTTTTTCGTTTTCTAACTGAAGAAAATGCCATAAAACCTTTTTTTTTGGTTTTTTTTTTCTTGTATGCATTCATTTTTCGGATTTGATTGGTGATTGTTGGATGACTTGTTTGATTGGAAGATGGGTGGTGCGCACGTTATCATATATTGATAATTGAATAAATTTTTAATTTCTTTAAACTCTCACTTTATTTCAATGTAATTTATGTATATTTTTTGAAATTAAAAAACAGTACAGGTTTACGTATACTAATTTTTTTACTAAAATACTCCATTTTTTCAATTTTTTTAAAAAATAATCCAGTTTAAAGTACCCCATTTTGAGGTATTAATTGAAAGAAGGCGCCAATTGGAATGACGACCCTTCACAAAGATCATGTGATGTCGCCAATTAGATTGGAGACAACACATGGTGTTGCCAATTCAATTGCCGACACAATGTAAAAGTTATAAAGGTATCGCCAATTCAACTGCAGACATGCTTGAAAGTTAATTTTTTTTTCTATAAATAGAGGTGTTCTGATAATTTATTTCCACAACTCATCTCATATCTTTGTATTAATGTTAACATGTATCGTCGCCGCTACGGAAAAGTCATCTATTCGAAAGAGAAGGCTCTGATGGACATGCTGTTTTGGAACATTCAAAGTTGCAACCAACTAAAGAGGAAGCTAAATCGGTGGTTAGAAGGAGACATTCCTGAAGGAAAAAAAAAAAAGAAGTATCGAGAGACATGATTGCCTGCATGGGCGGGTTCACTTTAAGACTGACAAGGATACGAGGGAAGTGATGTTTGGACCGAATGACATCAGTTTGATTGTTGTAATCAGTTAGAAATGTTTTATGTTTCTGTTCCGTTATCAGTTGTATGTGTTGTATGTGTTGTTTGTTGTTAACATTGTTGTAACAAAAACTCATTAATATATGAAAATATAAGATTACAATAATTGAAAGGAGAAACTAAATTATGATGCAGAGGTTGCTCCGACATTGGGACAATTTTTTTGATTGTGTCCGAACTGACGACATATACTGCATAATCTTATCTTTTTATCAACTGTATCCATTTCTATTCTTATACGTGTGCTGTTTAGCGTCCTTTTTTCTTTTTTCGCATCTCATCGTTGTGCCAAACCATGTCCCCTTGGTATGGAGGCCAATATTCATCCATTGGTAGCACTGAGAAGCCTTTGTTGTAGACATTCATAACATTAATTGCCTTGTAAACATCAGATAGATGGTTATAAGCATCCTGACGAGCATGTGCGCATGCCACAATGACATGTGAGCAAGGTACACGGAAGTAGAGTTGTCAAAACGGGCTACCCGGCCCTAAACGGGCCGGCCCTGGCGGGCCTCGGGCTTTTCCGAGCCGGGCTCAAAAAGCCCATTTTGAATACGGGCTCCTTTTTTACTACCTAGGCCCAGCCCTGTCTGGGCTGCAGGCTACCCAGCCCTAAACGCGCCCGACCCTAAACGGGCCCATTTTAAAAAAAAATAAAAAATTCATTTTTTAAGTAATATATAATGTAATAGAAATTAATACTCATTTTAATATATAATGTTATAGAAATTAATACTCATTTTAATGATCTTAATGTAATATATTCATTTTAGAATACTGTAATGTAATATAATGTAATAGAAATTAATGTTCTGGTAGTCACTGAAGTGTGTGTGGACCGAACCAAAGAAGCACTAACACATTGTATCCAAATGTTTCTTGGGCCAAATTTATTTTTTAGGTCCAATTATATATATTTATTAATTTATATTATGGGCCAAATAGTTAAATTAATTCTTTTAAAAAAAGTTGTCGGGTTGGCGGGCTACCCATAGCCCATACGGGCCGACCCATTTTTTTTCGGGCTTTTTCGGGCCGGGCTAAAAAAGGCCCGGAATAATATGGGCTCCAAAAATAAGGCCCAAGCCCTAACTTTTTTCGGGCTCGGCGGGCTGGCCCATGGGCTTCGGCCCATTTTGACGGCTCTACACGGAAGGCCTAGTACTTGCCACAGTCACACCAACATCTGTTTAGTCTGACAGCATAGGATAAATTTGGTCTCCCGTCATTATAATCCATTGTTTCATGTACACTGAAAGTTTGCCTATGACGGTCAAAGATTGTAACTGCATGTGTGTTAGCTTTGATAGTATCCTTTTTCATCACTTTCATTATGCTTTCACTGAATAATTGACCCGAAATTAACACTGCACTCCATCTTCCACTTCTTGTTGGAAAAGTGATGCCAACCTATAATAGGTTGATCTCACCAATGCATTGAAAGGTTTCTAATTCCTTTGAAGACGCCGTTCATGGATTCCACAAGGTTTATTGTCATGTGGCCCTAACGACATCCATTGCCAAATGCCCTTGTATAGCTCTTTGTGTAAGTGCGCCAAAAAAAACACATCTACTTTTTCTGGATGCGCCGTTTTGCTCCAAACACGTGGTTGGTCTAGATTGTCATCCCTAGCGCCCGTCAACCACAACAACTTTTCATTCCCCTATGCACAAAAGTAAGTTAATAACTTAATATTAGCTAATTCACCTTACTAATTATTGTGTCTAAATAATTAAATTTGAACTTTTTGTTGTTTAGATGGTCGGCTCGGGGTATGAATTACAATAGATGTCCTAGACATTGTATCATTCAATACCACAATCTCTTGGATCACCTTACACCTGGAGATGTAAGGCCTCTAAACAAATCAATTTATTTTTTATATCACCCATTTTATGATCTAATATTTTTCTCTTCTTCAGTTCATTTGGCGTCCATATCTAAACATGAAACATCTACTGAAATCAGTGACGGAGATGCAGCCGTTTGGACTGCATGCGTGTCGATCATCAGATTCACCACTGTGGAGATGCACCATAGTGACCGTGTCAAACTAGAGTTTGGAATGCATCAAAACATTCCAGATCCCCCGGTTGACCTCGGTAAATGGCATCTAAAAAAGTTAATGATCAATGGGACTATCCCGGCTGAAAGGATTTTGCTAAATCTGAGCGTCGTAAATGGACAAACCGCCGCGCCCATGTCTTGCCTAACCCGGTGATGGCAACCCCGTCTATACCAACTAATACTTATATGGCTTGATATAGATCGGTTGCAACTGGGTTTGTCTCCGAAGAGAGGTATCTATACGACCCATGACAAACCATCTACACACAGAAAGCTTCAACGTCTAACCCACCAGGAAATTATCGGCCATGTAGCTCACAACCCCCTACCCAACAGAATTACCAACCCACTAACACACAAATCCACCATCCAAACATGCCAAACACCCAACCACAATACCAAGAGCGTCCCTCATACCATCTCTAACAAAAATGACTATTATCAAGAAACCCAATATGGCTATGCCCCCAACACAACGTCAAGATATAACCAAAATGAGGGTACATCATACCATAGCCATAACGCCCAAACATCTTTCCATAGCCAAAACGCTCAGACATCATACCCTAGCCTACACACACAAACATTCCAATAACCTTATGGCTTTCAAACACCAATACGATTTCAACCTTTCACCAACGAAGCCTTCACACCTATGTCCCATTTCAATCGTCCAAGCCGCGCACCAATGACCCTTTCATCACATCCGAACTACTCTGGCATGGATCGCACGCTCAGTTTCAACACACAAGACCTCATGGAAATGCAAGAAATTCTTAGGGAATTAGTTGGGAATGTTCCTGAGACTTCAACTCCTCAAACACCTGGAGTGAATCAACAACGAGGGGGACGAGTGCAACGAGTGAGAATGCCTAGGGGATGTGGAACCGGTGGCCGGTATGACCAACCCGGTCGCCAACTAATATTATTTTTAATTAATTATTAATGTTATTTCTTTTTGTTAAAAAAATTGCATAATGCACTCTGTCTTCAAATGCATTTGCGACACCATTGTATGTTTAACACCTTGTCGCCAATTGGATTGGCAACACTATATGGTGTCTCTAATCCAATTGGCGACACCACTTAAACCCAATAAGCAGTCGCCAATTGAGATGTCGCCAACTCTCTAACACACCCCCAAAATGGAATACTTTGGAAAATAAATTGAAAAGTGAATTATTTTAGATTTTTTTTTTGAAAAAAGTGGGTTATTTTGGTAAAAATATTCTACATATACATAGTCATTCATTAGATATTTATCATATAACCATGTTAACAATTAAGATTATATAATGGTAACCACCAAAGGTTGGCCTAGCGGTGGATGCTTAGGTCTTGAGAGTGTGCTATTCTCAAAGTCTCAGGTTCGAATCCTACTAGGTGCAATCAACTCTTGTGTAGGCCAATCCATACGGAGCTTTGCTCTGGCTTGAAACGGGGCCCCCGCTAGTGGACGGTGGGTATTGGTCCCTCTTGGATTAGTCGGTCGCAAAACCGGATACCAAGATTTCCAAACAAAAAGATTATATAGGGTGTGTTTGTTTGAGAGATTAAAATTATATTCTCAGGAATATCATTCCTAGGAATGTTAATCCTAGGAGTTTTATTCCCATCAATTTGTTTGGTAAATAATTAAGGTTCTAAGGAATAATTTTGAAATTGATTTAATTATAATTTTAAAATTTTAAAAATATAAAATAATGTGTTGAAATAATATGAAAGTGGGTAGTTATAGTTGGTTATTTTTTATTCCCATGGGAATATATGATTCCCACCCTTTGACATGAGAATAAATATTCATAATTTCATGAGTAAATTTTATTTCTGAGAATTATTTATTCCAAGGCATTTTTTTTCTTTCTCATCTACCAAACAATGGAATAATTATTTTCAGCCTCAAATTCTCGAAAACTTTTTTTCTAGCACCGAAACAAACACACCCATAATGGTGATCGATTGAAAATATAAAATTATTTAAATATTTTTTCTCATTTTTTTACAGCATCATAATTCTTTCCAGTTTTAGATTTAAACAAAAAAAAAAATACGTCCTTAAAAAAAATTGGTTAATTGTATTTATATGATGAATAATTTCTCATTTTGTTATTTTCTTGAAAAAAGAATTCGTAAACATGCCAATTCCAATGGTAGTAGTATATACAAAAATTGGAAAAAGAAATTTAAATTTAATGTAAATGTAAATTGAGAATACATGCATAATTATACATCGGTCATTGAAATTTACTTATACTTGAGACTCGTTGTTTTGAAGTTTTTATTATTTATACCTAAGACTAGAAGAGTAAGAAGGATATAAGTTTGATTAACATACTAAGGTATTTATTTACAATCGACACCAGACTTTTTTACTATTGTACCCCAATGTTGAAATTTATATACCAAAATACTCCATTTTGAAAAAATTTTACTAAGATGTCCTAATGTCAAAATGTGCTTGCCAACTGGGATGGCGAGCAGATGAAGAAATTTCGTGCATGAAGATGCTCGTCAACTGGGTTGGCGAGCACCTGAGTATTTTAATATTTTTTTTGTTTTTCAGATTTTTATATTCCTTCATCTGTTCGCCATCCCATTTGACAAGCACCTTCATGCACAAAATTCCTTCATCTACTCGCCATCCCAGTTGACAAGCACGTACTGACATTAGGGCATCTTGGTAGTTTTTTTTTTTCAGAATATGGGATATTTTGGAATATAAATTTCAACATTGGGGTACAGTAAAAAGTCCTCGAGACCACCGTCCTCCTTTAGTCAACAAATCTTGATCCAGAATATGAAGTGACACTTTAGTTGATAAGCAGTTGATGGATGAACGTTAACTCTTTTGTTGCTAATTATTCAAAGGAAAAACATGGTTTTCTTATCTAAGTTTGTTTCTACAATGACATACAATCCAAATAATATTATCAATACTTTGAACTTGAAAGCTCAAACAAGTTTTACATAGTTTAATGAAACTGATGCATGAAGTGATCTACGTGATAGTTTAAAGGTCGTTAGTTAGATAGTTAGATATAGTTAATTTATTAATTTTGAAAATATTGTATAAAATAGTTACTTGGCGTGTAAGTAACGAATGATCATGAATCTATATAACTTCTTTGTATTAAGAATAAAATTTTTTCAGTTTTCTATCACTTAATTAACTGATGATCATGACTCTATAACTTCTTTGTATTAATAATAAACAATTTTTCAATTCTCTCTCTCTCTCTCTCTCTCTCTCTCTCTCTCTCTCTCTCTCTCTCTCTCTCTCTCTCTCTCTCTCTCTCTCTCTCTCTCTCTCTCAGCTGATGTTCCCAACAATTTGGTATTTATTTCTTAATATACCAAGCGACAAGCAAATTCCAAGCAAATGACACATTTCACTAATATATTATATAGAACTGTGTGCTTGCACGTAGAGTTATTTACAGATAATGTTAGTGGCAGATGATCATATTGGTTTTGATGATGACAACACTTAATGTTAAGTGCCGTCTCATGGAGTCCTTGAGGTTCTCTGGTCAAGCAATCTCTGATGATGTTGTCTACCAAAGAAGCTTTATGAAGTCTCATCAGATAGAAGAAGTCAAGTTTTAGATGAAGTGCTGAATCTATGATTAATTTAGCAAGGTATAGTGAAGCTTCAAGGTTGTAAAAAAGAGGAAGTGTAAAGAAATTCTTGGGGACAAGAGTAAGGTAAGTCGTTAGATAAAACCTATATAAATCCTGGTGCAATCTCTCTATCCCTATCTCTTTACTTTCTATTGTTTATTTTTCTTTTCATTCTTAATCTTTCTTTTTATTCTTGTTGCTTTAGCTATGTTTATTTGTTAAACTATTATAAATTGGTTTTTAAGAAAATAATTTTTAAATTAATCACGATTTTTGAATATCAAAATTCACCCCCTCTTGTGTTTAGAGCCACTTGTCTAACAAGTGGTATCATAACCAACTCATGTTCAATACTATCTGTCCTAGGAGGAATTAAATGACTTCAAACAATTTAATTAACAGACCCCCATCTTTAATGGAGAATGGTATGCTCTATGGAAAGAAAAGATGATAATCTTCATAGAAGCGATGGATTTTGATTTTTGGAAGATGGTGAAAAATAGTACATTATTCCCACGCTCAGGTTAATGACGTTGTGGTAAACAAAAAGGAAGATGATTGAACCAAAGAGGAAAGAGAAAAAGTGCAACACAATCTGAAAGCTAAAACTATCACCGCCACTGCTTTTGTTCTTGATGAGTTTTTGTGTGTTTCTCACTGCGAGATTGATAAAGAAATGTGGGATTGTTGGAACAAGATTGTTCATATCCCTTGGGTTTTGATGATAACAAAGTATTAAGAGAACAAATGGGTATATTAACTGTCATACCCCAAATTTTGACCAGGCATTTTAAAACTTGCACTTTGCATCATTTATAGCATAATCCTGCATTTCATCGAGCTCCTAGGACATGAGATCAGAGGTTTTTTCTGTTAATTTGGATTTCCTTTATTCAGAGGTTATTTCACTTGGTTTTTATACTTAAGCTTGAGACAAGGTGTTGGTTTTTCATCGTCAAGAATATCTTTCATCAGAGGTTTATCAAAGCACAACGTCAACTTCACTGAGTTTCCTCAAGGGTGACGTTTGTTTAAGGTTTCATCAGTGGCTTAACTGGAAAGATTCTAGATCAGGGTTTTTTTTCTCATTAATTTCTTAAATCACTGTTTCATCAGTATGCACCTAAGGCAAGAAAATTTTGGTTTCTTACTCCTTTGCGTTTGAGATGAGGTGTCGCTCAATTCAGATTCACTTGAGGTTAGCATGTCAAGTATATGTGCAGTAATATTTCAGGTCAGTTGGGTGTGGTTTAGTCTTGGTCAAGAAAGAGGAGATTGTTTCATTCTTTATATCTAAAAATCATCAAATCAGGGTTTCATTCCAATTCAAGTTATCTGATGAAATCAAGTTACAGAGCCACCAAAAGTCAAGACATTTGTAAGCCCTGATTATGTGGTTCATGTTTCTTTTCATAGGAGAATTCAAGTTTTCTATTCAATTCAAGATCATTTCAAGATGGAATCAGGATGTGGTGTTATGTCTCATGGAATTGATTCAAGGTTTCAATGCATTTCTGGTATGATTTTAATGAAGAGTTCGAGATGCTGAAAATCGGTTTCAAGGAAGATTGGTTTGTTCAAGTCAGAAGTGTCACTTATTCAATATTTGTTTCCAATGGTTCATTTTTTTCAGACATTTCTCAAAAACTTGAATGCAAATTTCAGTTCATTTCCTGAATGATTCTTAAGAAGATTTCAGAGATGTTTAAGAATGGTTTCAAGTGGCTTTGCTTGAAATTAATCAACGGACTTTGGACGATTCAACCAAGTTGAATCATTTCATCAGTCCAAATGTAAGAAAATAATATCAAGTTCGAATTTCTTTCCATTCAAGAGTTCAAGTGTCCAATTTCATTCCAATCTCAATCAGATTTCAAGATTAAGTTCAATTTCGATTTCAATTTCAAGTTTCTTTTGCCTATTCAATATTCAATTTTAGTCCATGGCAATTCCCATTCAAAGATCTAATTCATTCATTTTCTTTTCTTTCAAGTATCCGTTTCACTTCATTTCAAATTTCATTCTCATGACAAGTTTCAAGTTAGGCATGTTTCAAATTTATAACCATATCCGAAGCCCATATCAATGATACAAAAAGCCCAAAGTCCATAAAATATTACAAGGAAAAAATGTATAATAGTGCATAGTCATTACTACTTAAACCAACTGCCATCATACATGTAAAACAAAACCAATTTTCCTACCCCACATTCCTTTGTCCTAGACTCCACACTACAACATACCACAACATGCTACTATTATATGAAAACCTGCAGCAATAAACCAAAACCTTGACCAACATTTTGACGCACCTCAACAGGTCAACCTCATCGTACAACCTCCCTTGATCTGCACCACGACAAACCGTACCATGCTCCATCGCAAAATTACTACAAACTTGCAAAAACCTCTGCTCCAAAGTCTGCACACAACAACCCGCATTCCAAAACACTCCAAAAACCTGCGTATCAACCAACAACAACAGCAACACAGTCTGTAAGATGAAAGGGACACATCACAACAACACAACCTGTAAGATGAAAGGGACACATCACAACAACAGGACAAGAAGTTTGTACCAGAAACTTAGGGTCTGTTTGGATTGATGGAAAGGGATGGAATGGAGTAGAGTGGAATAAAGTTATATTCCATTGTTTGGTTTTGCAAAAAATGAATGGAATGGAATGGAGTGTGATGAAATCAATTCCATCCAATACCACTCTTTTAGCCCATTTTTCATTCCCCCAAATTGGAGTGTATCCAATGGAATAAAATCAATTAATAACACATTTACAATTTTGTCCTCCAAAATTTCAATTTTATTAACCGTTCATATTCTTCATTTCACGTGATATTTTTCTATTCACTCATTGCAACTCTTCTCATTCCTAGACCTTCTTCTTTTACCCTAACAAGGTATGTCATATTTCTTCTTATTTTTTCACCTATTTATTTGTGTTCTATTGATTTCCTCACTTCTCATTCTAGAATTCACAACGCCGACAGGCCAGTTAGCCAAGCTGGTCGTTGTTAGAGGTAGAATCTCTTTGTTATTTTATCAAATTACGTTTATGTAGATATGATTTTACACATTTTCATTTGTTAATGAATTTTGCTATCCTTGCATAAGTTGAGTTAGATTAGTTTTCTGTTTAATATGATTTGAGATTTTTCATCGACTCTGCACCCATCTCAATTTTTCTCATTTGTTTAACTTTGAATTTGGTGTATTGGTTTCTGAACCTGCATGTAATGAATGCATATATTTTTTTTGTGTTCTTTTTGAAGTAGTAATTCGTGCAATGGAATGATAGAAAAAGAAATGGATTAATAAATCCCTGAAATATTTATAAAATTGGAGGAAAGCTTTTACTTATGGAAATATGAAATGTCTCCGTTTTTAATTTATTGTTGTCTAATCAAGTTGAATGTAGTTTGTTTTCCATAAAAATAGGCTAATAATATTAGGTAAATAAATAAGTTGAATGAAGTTTGTGTTTCATAAAAATAGACTAATACTATTAAGTAACTAAATAAGAAAAGAATTATTAATAATATAAATTGTTGATTTGCTATAAAAATTCTTAATTGATTTAGATTTGAAATTATGTATTTGATTTGTAAATTATTTACTTATATAAATCAATAACTGAACAATGCTACAAATAATATCCATTAGAAATTGACATAATTGCTAACTACTATGTACGATTTTTGTTTATTAATTTTTAATATTTATTTACCTTATCTATATTTATTTTGCAAACATACATTATCATCATCATCATCTAACAATCTAATATTTCAATTCCAGTTTTCCATCCAAAACTTTTATCCTTAAATTTTAAAAACAAATTTGAGAAGACGAATTTTACAATTTTCTAGTAATTAAATGCTATTTTTCATAAATACCTAGAGTCAATATGTTGACAAGACAATCTTTAATTTTTTATTTATTTGATATATTCCAAACAAAAAACATACTGTAACAATTACATATATCACTCAAGTTAAACACACATATTTATATATTTGAACATTACTAAACTTAACATAGTTATTGAAGCAAATTAATAAGAAAAGAACTATTAATAATATAAATTGTTGATTTGCTATAAAAATTCTTAATTGATTTAGATTTGAAATTATGTATTTGATTTGTTATAAAAATTCTTAATTGATATATTTTGATTTTGATATGATGTGTTTGATTTGTTATAAATATTTTAATTTGATTTATTTATATATGGATTTATAATTAAAGTAAATTTTATTGTTTAATTTGTTATAGATGACTAACGAAGACATAAGAATCAATTATATGAAATTAGTTCAAATGATGATTCTTCAAGTATCTATCATTATTGTTGTAATATGTTCGCTAAAAAACAAGCGTAAAAGATCCCAAATAAGAGACTAATTATCTATAATAGACCTATATTTGTTTTTTGTTCTAGCAAGACTTGATATTATTATCTTCAATAGACATATATTTATCTTTTAATTTTAACAAGACTTGATTTTGTTTATTAATTACCATGATTACCAAGTATGGTGTTTAGAAAAACCTGTGCACTGATCTTTACAATTTCAGGTTATAATAACCATGTTCCATTTATAAAATTTCAAATTTATGACAATTTGTTTTATTTTCTTTCAAATGTTAAGTTGATATTTTTGTATGATTATATATATTATTTTATTGTGTGAATATTGGATCTATTAATATTGTAGTATTCTTTATCTTATAAGTAGTGTTTAAGGGTAAAAATGGAATAAAAAATTATAATGCAATTTTGCTCCGTCCAATTTTTTAAACAGTGGAATGGGATATTAGTTCCGCTCCTTTATAAAATATCCAAATAGTAGAATGGAGTTTATGTTCCATTCCATTATGCTCCGTTAGTTTTAAGTTATCCAAACATAGCCTTAGTGAGCAAGTTGTTTTTGGTTTTAAAATGAGAGGAGAAACACTAAAAAGAAGGAGAGAAAAACAAATCCCTCCAAAAGCTAAACTTTCATTTTTGATATCCTCCTAAATCAAGAGAAGAGGAACAAGAAAAACAACAAACCTTTTAGAAACCGCTGATCTTGGTTCTCATCAAAGCTATCACTCCCTCCGTCGTAAACCGTCTTCCATCATTCCCACTGCAACTTCGAACCACCCTCTCCTTCGAATGCAATAACCGTGTATCGTAAACTTTATCATAACCATCTTCCTCCATTAAAGCTAGTCATCACTAAACCACTACAACAAATCACAACCATTTCATCTCATATTACTTCTTCCACTGTTGAAAATATAAACACCTTCATCGCTACGTTTCAACAAACCAAACTCTATTCACTATTAAAATCTTCATCACCACCGTACAACCCAGAACAATCGCATCTCTGCTCACGTAACCAGTCACATTGCTTCAAATAAGGGGACGAAACAGTGCCACAATACCATTTGAGTTGGAATGCACCGATACTTGAAGCAGAAAGAGGAACAATAATCAAGACACTTAATAAATACGATGAGTATTGCGCGCCACGAGTCTTAAGTACATGGGAAATGATGAGTGAGGGGTCTTCCTTCACTTTTCTAGAGTGTTTAGCATACGTCCCATTGGGGGCGACCATGCGACGCATTCGCCCCTATGTCATAGACTTTAGTGCAACGCGCATCTCAAACAAATTCAATTCACTTCTTTGATAAGTTCAGAACCTTTTCTCTCGCACCCGTGCGATCGAGAACATTCCCTGTTTCCGTAGTAGCGTGAACTACGAATGCTCTGATTCCTCTTTCTTTTCAGATTGAGGATACGTAGGCACGAGATGCGATATCTTGGCGAGCATACTAACAACTAACTTCCCTTTTCTCTTGCACCCGTGTGATCGAGACATTAACCAACCAATCAATCAATCAAACCTTTTCTCTCGCACCCATGCGATGGAGACTCTTTTAACCAACCGATCAAAACTGACCCGTAGCGCGAACTACGACTGCTCTAACTTCCTCTTTCGCGTTAGATTGATGATACGTAGGCACGAGACGACGATGTCTTGGCGAGCAACCTCCCCCATTAGTGCGTAGTCCGTCGAACTACGTCGACTCTGATTCTTCGTTCGTCTGCGAAGATACGTAGGAATAGGATTGCGAAGATCCTTGCGAGTCCTCTTTTGGTTTTCACCTTTCTCTTCCTTCCCGTTTCTCCCATTCCGTTTCATTTAGCAATTGAGCTTCAGATAACCTACACCCTTTGATCGATAACAACAAGCGTGGACCCATCGAGTACGATGGACGCGAGGGGGTGCTAATACCTTCCTCTCGTGTAATCGACTCCCGAACCCAGGCGATGTTTGCGATGACAGTTCCTTTCCCTTTGTTAAGATTTTCTTCGATCGTTTCCTTTCCCTGCGTCGGGATAAATAACGTTCGGTGGCGACTCTTATGTTCTTTTCTGCCGATTGATTTTTGCAGATGCGACACATGTGTGTTGTTTCTTGAGGCTTGATTTTCATGGCTTTAGAGGAAGAATTTTGAGAAACTAAGGAAATTTTTGGAATCTACACGAAATTTGGGGGGGGAGGCAGGGGTGTTTTTGCGCGTTTCTGGCCGCGCCCACCGCCGCCGGCGGTGGCCGGTCGGACTGTGGTGGTCTCCGGCGGTGGTCCAGCCATGGAGGGCTACCATGGGTACTGTTCATGTTCAGCCATGCATGTATGAGGAAGATGATGATGATGTGGCGCTATATGTGTGGTTGTTTTATGTTTTTTGTCTTTAGTGTTTTAAAATAAAATGGACCAATTGATACATAAGTCACATAACATTTGTTACACTTAAAACCATTTATTTTCTTTTTATATTAAAATTCTGAACACATGACTTCATCCTCTCTTTGGGCCCAGCGAATTCCAATTCGTACCCTCCTGTCCAGGCCCAAACCGTGGCCTTCCTTTCTTCATTACTAATGCACCTCCATTCTTTTAACACTTTTTATTTTCTTTACGTTTCTTTTTTAATTATTAAAGATACTTCCTTTTATTAAAAAATTCCAAAAAAAATCATGTACGTATTTTAATGTCTTATTTAATTTTCCATGAATTTTATTTTTATTTTACATTTATTTTGATGATTAATTCTGATTTTCTCTTCCAAAGTTTCTTCCATGCCTACCCATGTGATTTATGCTTATGTTTAGTGACTTTGTCATGCTTTCTTGAGCTGAGTTTTTTACCATGTGTTCATACTTGGATGAGGAATGTTTGAGTGTCAAGTTTCTGCCCTGGTGATTAATTTTTTATTATTTTACATGTATTTTTAATTGCTCCTCGATTATTATTTGGTTAGCTTGAGATGTGTGATGTTTGATCCATTTGATGGTGAAATTTTGTGATTCTTGTTGAGATATTTTGTAAATGTATTATTTATTGATACAACATGATTTTGGAATTTAGTTGGATTTTTATAAGGCATGCATCTATTTTTGGTTGATATTTACATGTGACTTGAACTTTGAATGGATTGTTTTGGGTACTTGACCTAGTTTGGATCTTTTTGACCATTTGTGCTTAAGTGAAGCTTGAAAAGATTATATGATGTGATCATGTACTGACTTGTCTTGTTTTTGGATTTAGAATCATTTTCATTTGATCATTTTTCTATTTATGGCAGATTTTCCAAGTTGACAATGTTTTGTAACAATTCTTTGGATGTTTTGAACTAGTTTCTTTGTGATGCCTTCTCGTATGATCTCATGAATGCTTGTTGACTCTTGTTTACTTTGACTAAAATGTGTGAGGTTCTTATCCTCTTGATATGGTGTCCATTGAATGACATTTTCTCACTTCTTGCCTCACATGATCTTTTGTTGCTTGCATGAATGACATAAGTGAATGTTTTGCCTAGTTTTGATACATGTTTTGAGTGTGATGGATTATGTTCATTTTTTGATGATTTGAGCTTGCTATGACATGATGTGCTTGCTGCCCTATGTTGTATCTCACTTAATTTGGTCTCATTTATCATTGTTCCATGTCTTGTGACATCTCTTTTGGAATGCTAAATCATTTGAATGTGTTTGAACACTTTGTCTTGCATGATCTTGTTTGCTTGAACATTATGATTGGTGGTTACTTGGTATGAGTATGATGTTTGCCATGTTGCTTTGATTCTTGAGTTAAACTTCATGTTGGTTCACTTTGGTGTATCTTTTTCTTCATCTCTTACTTCTTTCTTCTCCCCTAAGTCTTAAGACTTATTTAAGTCTTAGATTTGCTTTTGCATTTCCCCTTTGGACTCCCTAGCCCAACTTAATCTTTGATTAAGCTTGGAGTAGGATAGACATTAGGAGCTAATACATGTATGCTAACATTAGGTATACTTCCCTTTCATCTCAACCTTAGGGCCATTTTACATGATAACATTAGGATAGAATTCCCTTAGTGTTTTTCTTTTCAACTTTGAGTCTTCTCCTCTCATCTCAATAACAATTCTAAAATACTTAATAAATACAACGAGTATTGTGCGCCATGAGCCTTAAGTACATGGTAAATGAAGAATGAGGGGTTTCCCTTCATTTTTCTGGAGTGTTTAGCGGACGTCCCGTCTTGGGTCGATTTTCGACGCATTCGGTCCTATGTCATAGACTTTAGTGCAATACGCGTTTCAAACTAACTTTAATCCACTTCTGTTTAAAAAACACAAAACAAATTCAAATCATTTTCCATCCTTCGGGATTGTTGGGTTTCAAATCATTTTCAGAAAAGAGTACGTTACTTCCGTTTAGTCGCAAACAGGCATCGACCCTAACTGCCGGACGCGAACTTAACGTCACTCATAAAAAAAAACACTTACCGACCCGTACCACGAACTAAGGATGCTCTGACTTCCTCACTCTCGTCCGATTGAGGATACGTAGGCACAGGACAGCGATGTCTTGGCGAGCACCCTTCCCTCTTTTCGACCCGTAGGTCGAACTACGACTGCTCTGACTTCCTCTCTCCCATCCAATTGAGGATACGTAGGCACAAGACGACGATGTCTTAGCGAGCAACCTCTCCCTTTAGTGCGTAGTCTGTCAAACTACGTCGACTCTGATTCTTCGTTTGTCCACAAAGATTGTAGGCATAAGATTGCGATAATCTTTCTGTTTTTGTTTTTTCCCTTCCCATTTCTGTTTAGCAGTAGGCTTTAGATAACTCACCCTTTGATTAGACAATAAGCGTGGATCCCATCGAGTACGAGGTTGATCCTGACAAGGTCAATGCCATTCAAGAAATGCCTTCACCAAAGACTAAGAAGCAAGTCCGAGGATTTTTGGGACGTTTGAACTACATTTCCAGATTTATATTCCTCATGACCGCGACATGTGCGCCAATCTTCAAATTACTAAAAAAGAATCAGGACAGCATTTGGACAGAAGACTGTCAAATTGCCTTCGACAGTATCAAGGAATACCTGTCGAACCCACCGATTCTATCACCTCCAGTGGAAGGAAAACCACTGATCATCTACTTAACAGTTTTGGAAGACTCCATGGGTTGTGTACTCGGCCAACAAGACGAAACCAAAAGGAAAGAGTCTGCCATCTACTATTTGAGCAAGAAGTTCACCGACTGCGAGACTCGGTACACTATGCTTGTGAAAACTTGTTGCGCTCTGGCTTGGGCAGCCAAACATTTTCGCCAGTACATGATTTATCACACTACTTGGTTAATCTCCGAAATGGATCCGATCAAGTACGTCTTTGAAAAACCTGCTCTCACGGGAAGGATTGCCCGTTGGTAGATGTTGTTATCAGAATACGACATTGAGTACCACATTCAGAAAGCCGTCAAAGGAAGTATTTTAGCCAATCATTTGTGTTAGTTCTTGTAGTTGGCTGGAATTTTGGTAAAAAAATGTTGTGTCAATGTTGATGTCATATGTCTGATGTCATAACATTGGTTCCTAACATTAGCTGTTGCAGGGTTGAAGTTTTAGTTGCTGATGTTATATGTGTGATGTCTTGACATCACTATACCAGAACAACAGAACATCAGAAAACCATCTGTTGTGCAGGATATTGGGTGAGATGTCCTGACATGATTAATCAGACATCGGTACAGACATGGAGTATTACTATCATAACAGTATGTCATAACATCTGGGTTCTGGCACAGCAGTTACTGCTATTATGTGACAGATGTTGCAGGAGGTGTCACGACATTAGTTGTCTGGGTCAGCAAGTATTGCTGTCATGTGATGTTAAAACTTGATGTCTTGACATCAGTTGACAGAACATCAGAACATCAGTCTGATGTGGTTTGTTAGGGATGCATTTGTTTTAGTTTGTTTTGAGAGATCTGGTGGAGAGATTGTAGGCGAATATCTTGGTAAAGATATATTCAGTTGCAATCAGATTTGGAGCAGATCTTGTTGCTGTTTTTAAGGCTAAAAGATATGAAGATTTAATTAAAGATTTGATTGAAGATTTAATTGAAGATCTATTTAGTAGCAGAATCCTCTGCAGATTTGTAGCAGTTAATATGCTGAGATTTGAAGGCCCAAATCCAGTTGGGAAAAAGGTTATAAATAGAAGCATTGTAACCTAGTTTTAGTAAGCCAACCATCATGTAGATTATAAGGGCTGTGTTGGTCGATGAACCACCCGGTTTGTGGGATGGTCATCATGTTTATCTCTAAGCCTGTAGGTAAGAGATGTATTGTTCTTGGAGGAATCTGTTAAGCAACTCTAAGCATTGTTCTTAGTCATGAGGGTCATGTCTAGGTATTGTTATAGGAGTGTGTCTTCTGTGGTTGAAAAGTTGTTGGTAATCAAGCTGTTGATGCAGTGGCGGAGTTGTTGACTGCTAGACATTATTGCGATGATTGGGAGTGATATGGAGTCTCTTATCTAAGGAGAACTTAGATAGAAGGGTCATTGGGTAGTGATTAAATTAGGTAGATTGTCAACTGGTTTGTTGAGTCTGTAATTTGATACTACTAATAGTGGACTTCCTTCCTGGCTTGGTATGCCCCCAGATGTAGGTTGTTGAACCGAACTGGGTGAACAATCCTTGTGCAATTCTGTGCTTTTATTGTCTTGTTCATGTTGCAGATATTGATGTTGTAACATCACACTTAACATCACATATCTAGTACCAGAATTTCAATTGGTATCAGAGCAGGCATCCTGTCTGTTTTTGGATGAGATCTAGGGAAGATACTTTCTGGTTCAAGGAAGATAGTTGATCCCTTGGTGTGAAGGATGGACTATTCGTGATAGAGTATGGTTATTAGGAGAACTGCTGTTGGCACATGGTTTATGATGACGGTGTGCAAGGATTATTTAGTAGTGCCTGAAGGTTGTTGAGGAGTTGGTGTGTGTTCCGCTGCTTGGTATCTGATGTAACCCTGGTTGGTTCTTGTATCTTTGGTGGTGAGACTCTAGGAAGGAATTCTCTTGGAAAGACATTAGGGTTTGGTCTCCTCAGCAGGATATTCTATGATGTTGTAGTTTATGCAAGACAGCTTCAACCGGTTGTTTAGAGATGCCAAAGATATTTGAGGATTATCTCATATCTTTGTTTTGGGAAAGAAGTGATCAAAAGGTGCATGGATCTAATTAAAGACTGTATGACATGGAAGTTTCAGTTTTGTTTTGAAGAAGAATATAGTTCAAATCAAACATTGAAGACCAATCTGTCCAGAATATTGATTACTTCTTTATCATTTTTCTTGATGGTGAAAGAAGAGGGTAGAGCCAAAGCAAAAGAGTATCACTGTCAAATCTTTCATGCGGGAGTGAAGATCTTGATAAGTTATCTCTTAAGCTTAGTTGTGATGACCTAATGAGGAGGAAGTTTCATCAAGAAAGAAGCTGAGCTTAATATGTCAATTCTAATGTCTCGACATCGTGCTACACATTAACAGTTTATGCTAAGTCAAAGACCTATTAGATTGTAGCTGTTTTGAAGGATCACTGAAGCTGTGAAGTTGAACAATTTTTGAGATGCTGTTCATAATGTCATAGCATTTCAGCAGGAGCTGGTTGAAGAAAAGGTAGTTATCTTGCTAGCAGAAGAGAAGGAGATGATCCTTATTTAAACTAAAATGTCTGAGTACAATTTTATAGGGAAAATGCTTCCAAAAGTTTGTGTGCAGTAGCAGTGTAAGTCAGCCTGTGGTCAATTGGTGTTTGCATGAGCTCTTTCAGTTGTGTGGCTTGAAGGATTGGAAGTAGCAGATTGTCTATGGTTTGTTTATGCAGAAGGATGGCAGTTATCACTCTTAAGTTAGACAAGAGGTCTGAACCTTGTGCTTATAAGAAGAAGCTTCTGGAAGAGTGTGTTATGCAAGTTACTGCAGTTTTGTTGGTCTGATCTTGGAAGTTGATATGTTCTTGTGTGTTCGCTTGCAAGAGATGTATGTGTGGTTTACTATAGGCGTTGTCTCCAAAGCCATAGCAGTTGTTTAATGTGATATAGACTAATGTCGAAACTGATGTTGAAACATCATTTCAGTTCTTTGCTTTCTCAGCCAAAGAAAGTTAGTTGTGCTCATGGTGAAGTATCAGGTCAAGCCACTTACCTAATCTGAAGTGATCAGTGGTGTGGATTAACAAAAGAGGGATCAGCTAGTGCCTCAAGTGTGCAGGAAAAGAATGTCAGACCAGATCAAATGTCGTACCTTGTGTGAGAAGGTTACCTTATCACATATGATAAATAGCTTGACAGTAGTTGAGTATTTGTCTGCTTTTGATAAGGTTGTGCATCTAACCGATAGTGAATACTCTGACGGGAGCTGAGCGTTTATCTAAGATGTTGTGCATTCAACTAATGACAAAATACATTGACGGGAGACTTTGTATATGTCTGATGTAAAAGTGCAGGACTACAGAAGTGTTGAGAATTTACTTTTCTCTATGTGGCTGTATATTTCTCTTTGTGGTGTGTTTCTTGTGAAGAGAACTTATGTCCTACCTGATGTTGGAACATAAAACCAGCAGATTGTGTGGTCTATAGTGCATTTAGAAGTGGCATTATTTGGTATAGTTATGGGGTAGTCTTGGACTACTTATTTTCTGAAGATTCAGATGTGGTAGGTTTGAAGTCTTTGGAGTTTCTGAGCAGGATGGAGGTTGTCTACTCAAACTTGATTGTTGAATCAAGTCTATGAGAGCTTGGAAATCTGTTTCTGCAAAGGGAAGAGGTTCTTCTAAGTGGCAGAAGGAAGAGCTGAATTCAACAGTTGGATATCATAATGTTTTGACATCTAGCTTAACATCAGGAGTCTCAGCTGGTGATGTGGCACATCAGCTAATGATAGGGTGATCTACAGGAATGAACAATAGGATGCTTCAAAAAGATCGTTCTCATGGCAGTTTGCGGGAGCTGCAGGAAGGAGAAGATGTTACATGACCACGGCTTAGGGAGTCTAAGTGTGTTTGCTTTTGAGCAAGTGGAACATGTGACTTGAAGATCAAGTTTCCTTGGTGGATCAAGATATCTTTGTGAGAGTTCTGACATACGTGAAAAAGGTCAAACTGTGTCATTTGGTTGTTTTCATATGAGGATTCATGAATGAGGTGATCAAACTGTGGCATTTGGTTGATCTCAGAAGTGGATTCGAAGAATCAAGATAATCAGAGTGTGGTAGCTGGTTATTATTGAGGATTGTCTTGGAACAAGTTACTCTTGGGCAGAAGGGTGATGAGTTGAAGACTCAAGGAGATTATTCTTCTTGAAGGTGGATGAGAGGTTAATTATCTAGTTCTTTGGATTACTATGCAATGGTAAGTCCAGTTGGTGGAGCATATCAAGAATCATGGTGATGATGTCTTGGTGTGTGGCAGATGTTCTAACATGTGTTGGGACATTATCTGGTTGGATATCCTTGGTGAAGGATGATTATGCTCTGGTTCAGGAGCTTGGTGCCTACATTATGCCTAAGGAGTGTCTACATAGTCATACGGGAGAGTGATGAAGTAGAAGGTCTGCCTTGGATGGAGAATGTAGTGAAGACTGAAGTAGATCAGGTATTGATTGATTGGAAGTCCGAAGAGGAAGAGTTTGATAGTGAAAGACTACCTTTGGAGAGTTGGGGGGATCTATGTGACTCTGATCTTTATCTAACAGTTTGTTTGTAGGAGGATGGTGATCCTTATGTTCCTCACGAATAGCCTAATTGTAACTTCATGTGTGAGTGACTGTTGTTTATTGTCAGAAGGGATAGTGGTACCAAAATGAATGTGCTTCAGCATGTGGCTGGACTGGGAGTGAGCTCTTGAAGCCATGAAGATGCGTCTTATGTTTTTCATTCAGTCTGGGTGTTCTTCTTGCAAAGGAGCATAGGTTATCCACGTCAGGGGGAGAAGTAAGTAGTAGTAGTGTTCCTTGGTTGTTTCCTTGAGGGGGAGCTGGTTGTGTTATTCGAAGGTTGTATGGATATTGCTCTGGTGTGCTATTACTTTGTCAATTGTGGCTAAAAAGGGGGAGAGTTACCTAGCTGTTTGTTGTGGTTCTTGTTTTGAGGGGGAGTTTGTAGTTGTGCTGATGTTAGTTTGTATGGTGCTGGTATCTCTGGTGTAGGCTGAGATTGTTTTAGTCAAAATTAGCCAAAGGGGGAGATTGTTAGTTCTTGTAGTTGGCTGGAATTTTGGTAAAACAATGTTGTGTCAATGTTGATGTCATATGTCTGATGTCTTAACATTGGTTCCTAACATTAGCTGTTGCAGGGTTGAAGTTTTAGTTGCTGATGTTATATGTGTGATGTCTTGACATCACTATACCAGAACAACAGAACATCAGAAAACCATCTGTTGTGCAGGATATTGGGTGAGATGTCCTGACATGATTAATCAGACATCAGTACAGACATGGAGTATTACTGTCACAACAGTATGTCATAACATCTGGGTTCTGGTACAACAGTTGCTGCTATTATGTGACAGATGTTACAGGAGGTGTCACGACATTAGTTGTCTGGGTCAGCAAGTATTGCTGTCATGTGATGTTAAAAGTTGATGTCTTGACATCAGTTGACAGAACATCAGAACATCAGTCTGATGTGGTTTGTTAGGGCTGCATTTGTTTTAGTTTGTTTTGAGAGATCTGGTGGAGAGATTGTAGGCGAATATCTTGGTAAAGATATATTAAGTTGCAATCAGATTTGGAGCAGATCTTGTTGCTGTTTTTAAGGCTAAACGATATGAAGATTTAATTGAAGATTTGATTGAAGATTTAATTGAAGATCTATTTAGTAGCAGAATCCTCTGCAGATTTGTAGCAGTTAATATGCTGAGATTTGAAGGCCCAAATCCAGTTGGGAAAAAGGTTATAAATAGAAGCATTGTAACCTAGTTTTAGTAAGCCAACCATCATGTAGATTATAAGGGCTGTGTTGGTCGATGAACCACCCGGTTTGTGGGATGGTCATCATGTTTATCTCTATGCCTGTAGGTAAGAGATGTATTGTTCTTGGAGGAAGCTGTTAAACAACTCTAAGCATTGTTCTTAGTCATGAGGGCCATGTCTAGGTATTGTTATAGGAGTGTGTCTTCTGTGGTTGAAAAGTTGTTGGTAATCAAGCTGTTGATGCAGTGGCGGAGTTGTTGACTGCTAGACATCATTGCGATGATTGGGAGTGAGATAGAGTCTCTTATCTAGGGAAAACTTAGATAGAAGGGTCATTGGGTAGTGATTAAATTAGGTAGATTGTCAACTGGTTTGTTGAGTCTGTAATTTGATACTACTAATAGTGGACTTCCTTCCTGGCTTGGTATGCCCCCAGATGTAGGTTGTTGAACCGAACTGGGTGAACAATCCTTGTGCAATTCTGTGCTTTTATTGTCTTGTTCATGTTGCAGATATTGATGTTGTGACATCACACTTAACATCACATATCTGGTACCAGAATTTCAATTTGGCTCATCAACCGATTGACGATCAGGAATCAGTCGAATTTGACTTCCTAGAGGAAGATGTCATGTACCTAAAAATGAAAGATTGCGATGAACTGCTACCCAGTGAAGGGCCAGAACCAGGTTCCCAATGGGGACTAATATTTGACGGAGCTGTCAATCATTACGGAAACGGAATTGGGGCAATTATCATAACACCTCAGGGTACCCACATTCCTTTCACCACCCGACTGACATTCAAGTGTTCAAACAACGAGGCCGAATACGAAGCTTGTATCATGGGTCTCGAAGAAGCGATCGATTTAAGGATCAAAAACTTGGATGTATATGGCGGCTCAACCCTAGTTATCAATCAGATCAAAGGAGGTTGGAACACATACCAATCATGATTGATTCCTTACAAAGACTACGCGAGAAGGTTGTTACCATTCTTCAACAGAATCGAGTTTCATCATTTCCCTCATGAATAGAATCACATGGCTGATGCCTTAGCCACTCTCTCTTCCATGATTAGTGTAGGTCAATGGAACGACATACCTAAGATCGACATAATGCACCTTGAATGACCCACTTTCATCTTCGCAATCGAAGCAGTCATCGACGACAAACCTTGGTATTACGATATCAAGTGCTTCCTTCAGAAACAAGAATACCCACCTGGGGCGTCCAAAAAAGACAGAAAGACCCTCAGAAGGCTGGCTGGAAACTTCTTCCTGAGCGGTGATACACTCTATAAGAGGAACTTTGACATGGTCTTGCTTCGATGTATAGACAGACCAGAAGCAAACATGCTGATAAAAGAGATTCACGAAGGATCATTTGGCGCTCATGCCAACAGACACACAATGGCGAGAAAAATTCTAAGAGCAGGGTACTATTGGTTGACCATGGAATCTGACTGCTACAAGTACATGAGGAAGTGTCACAAGTGTCAGATATACTCAGACAAAATCCATGTACCGCCAACGCATCTCAAAGTTCTCTCTTCCCCATGGCCATTTTCTATATGGGGAATCGACATGATTGGCATGATCAAACCCAAGGCTTCGAACGGACATCGGTTCATCTTGGTAGCCATTGATTACTTCACCAAGTGGGTCGAAGCAGCATCATACGCTAATGTAACCCAACAAGTGGTAGTCCAATTTATCAAAAACAATTTCATCTGCCGTTATGGTGTTCCAAGCCAGATCATTACTGATAATGGATCAAACTTGAATAACAAGATGATGAAAGAGTTATGCGCTGAGTTCAAGATCGAACACCATAACTCATCTCCCTACTGACCCAAGATGAACGGAGCGGTAGAAGCGACTAACAAGAACATCAAGAAGATTATTCAAAAGATGGCTGTAACCTATAAAGACTGTCACGAGATGTTACCTTTTGCTCTTCACGGTTATCGCACATCTGTCCGCACTTCAACAGGGGCAACCCCTTTCTCTCTAGTATATGGCATAGAGGCAGTGCTCCCCATAGAAGTAGAGATCCCATCAATCTGGGTATTGATGAAAGCTAAGTTAATCGAAGCAGAATGGTGTCAAAGTTGACACGATGAACAAAATATGATCGAAGAGAAGCGAATAACGGCTTTATGCCATGGTCAGTTATATCAACAAAGGATGAAGAAGGCGTTTGACAAAAAGGTCCGACCTCGCGTCTTCAGGAAAGGAGACCTCGTGCTCAAGAAGATACAATCATTTCTTACTGATTCCCAGGGCAAGTGGACTACGAATTAAGACGGCCCCTATGTGGTCAAGAAAGCTTTCTCAGGCGGCGCCTTGAGCCTTGCAACTATGGATGGAGAGGAATTTGCCTACCCCACAAATGTTGACGTAGTCAAGAAATACTTCGCCTAAATATAAAAAAAACGTCTCGGTGGATTGAAATCCCGAAAGGGCGGTCCAGGAAAAAATTAGAGACATAATAAAAAATCATCCCGATGGATTGGAAATCTCAAAGTACAATCTAGGCAAAAGTTAGGGATTCATGGCAAGTAACTACATCCAACAAAGGGGCAAATCCCTCAGCAACAGTCATGTCATCCATCAGGGAAAACTCCAGTCAAGGTCATCTTCGACGGAAGCTCAGGATGTTCAGAATTCAAAGTTGGTAGAAGGATAGTGGTTGTTATGTTTCAATGTAGCCCTTTTCCCTTAAAATTACCATTTTCTAACTTTGTAAATACTCTATGGAATCACGCGCTTGGCTGATTTCCATCCTATCAATAAAATTTGAGCCTTAGTGCTTTTGTTTGAAATTCTTATTTGTTTTAGCTTTACAGAATGACATTTTAATATAATTAACGATTCTTGAAATAAAACAAAAACAAATTTACTTGTCAAACTTTTTCTGCTTTTAAAATAAAGATGGCAATTTCTTTTGACTGTTGAACATCGAAAGAACATCGATCACTTCTCCAGAAATAATCGAACCTCAAAGTGCAGAATCAAAGTACTCCTTCTTAATCAGTACGCCTGAATAAAGGATCAACTGTGTCAGAGACCGTGTTTCATCTGATACCCCCGACAGAGTTCTTATCTCCTAAGCCCGACCAACGTTGTTCCCCACAGGAACTATCTCTCCTAAGCAAGGCAGAATTGCTACTTTTGGACCAGTGATACTTTTCATCCTCTGCAGTGGCCGAGTATCCAGTCGTGTTCATCCACTAGTCTGTATGTCGTGTCAGTTTTGTCAGTATAAACATACATACATCATGCATTATTGATTTACATTTCTATTCATATTGCATCACTATCACTCTAGTCGGTCTTGTTCCCAAGTGATAAAAGTCCTCTCAATCGAGTTGTCAGTTCTTTCCTCATCAGGAAATGTTGCGTCTAAACAATCTCTCTTCCAGTTTATTTCTGGGATGGAGACGGTCTTCGACCACTTTGATAACTTGAACCTCTGAAAGGCAAGAAGACCTTCGACAAACATCACTCTTCGCCATCGAAGATGATATCTTCGCTTTCCCAGATTAAGGAAAATCCCCAGAGAAAGCCTCTTAATCAAAGCTTCGGCAATATGGCAGTTTTTCTCCGGAAAACTCGCTGACGAAAGGGTCATCAACACCTAAAAAATGGATTAAATTACATGGCATTTCTTCGAGAAGATCTCGAGGAAAAGTATGATGTAATACCCCCAAGTAGAAAGCAGTATATCAAGAGACGTGTTCTCCCCAGTAGAGTCAACAAATGGCATCTCCAATAGAGAAGTTTGTACACCTCTGCAGCTCAGACGAATGGGTTCCCCAGCAAGTCTGACATCAAATTTTTTTGCATCAAATGGCATCTCCCCAGGAAAATTCGGCGAGAAGTTTGAGGAAAACCGCTACTAATAGCGTCCCTTGTAAAGAAAATTTATTGACAAAAGAAACTTAGACCAGATCCTTGGTAGGAAACCAGGATCGATGGGGAGTTTATATCAGAAACTGAGACTAGTTCCTTGGTGGGAAACCAGGATCGAGGGGAAGTTTTACCTTTTCTAAGTATCAACGCTTAGCAAAAGAAGATGAATGCATAAACTACCATTCATAACCACTGTCAAAATTTTGGGTATTCCGATATTTAATCCTCTTGCACCCCAAATGCCCGAATACCTTCGGCATTCACACCTTCGGGTCCAAGAAGATTAAATAGGGGCATATGTCATACCCCAAATTTTTACCACTAAAATTTCCCATCATTGTGCAAATCATCATCACAATATGTATGTACCTTTATGCCTCATCAATCTCCTCAAGAATTGTTGAGCATTCTCTGCAATCAAGCATTAGGGTTTTAAGCCCTCTCAGAGCACTTAGACAAAGGATCAATCAAGAAATGACACGATCTTAAACTTGTATAAACTCTCCAGCACACATAAAGGATTAATAGGACTCCCACATCAAGAATCAGGCACAAGGTTGCAGCATTCCAAGTGGATTAAGCCTCAAGATCGCCAGTGTCACCAAATTAGGATTTTGGGCGACCAGGGCCTCCAAATGGAAATCTTCGTCTGGGCATGAGACAATGCTTCAAGGCATAACCCAAGATACTCCAAGGGACCTCATGAACCCAATCATCATGTCAATTTAGCCTCAGGGGATGCATTCACCAAAAATCAGGAATTAGGGTTTCTTGACCTAATTCACCCCTAAGTTGACTTTTGGGACAAAACATGAGCCAAGACCTCAAGACATGGTTTGAGGGTCTCCAATAAACTACATTGATCCATTTGCAACAATGGATTGATCCAAGAAGCTTGATCCACAAATTTCAATTTCATCAGGACAACAATTAGGGTTTCGAGGAAAAGTCAACTGTACCTTTGACTTTTGACCAGGACATGCTCCCAACCTTGGGACATGATTCAATACACCCTATAACACCTATGGAACATATCCATCAGGTTTGATTTAGGTCAAGGACTTGATTTCACAAAGGATCTCACAGTTTGGAATTCATCTGATAAAAAGTCAACTGTGCACAAAAGTCAAGTTTGACTTTTTGGAAATTTTCACAATTATGGTTCTTTAACCCTAAAACAATGTTAATATGTGATTTAAATCATCATTCATCAAGAAAAATCAAAGAAAGTGAGTTAACTTGTAAAAGGGGTAACCATAAAAACTTAGAATTTTTCTCTGTTATGGAACAAAGTGGCTAGGGTAACAAATTCCAAGGATCATAACTTGAGATCCAAGCAACCATTTTAGATGGTCCCAAGACGGATTTGTAGCTCTCATGACATACTTTAAAAGTGTCAACTACACCTCATTCCAATTACTCATGGATTTTAAGTTATGGAATGATCAAAATGGCTGAAAACACAAAAGTGACATTTTTCCAACACTTAGTGAAATTTCCACTAAGTCAGAATCTGCCTTATTTTTTCCCAAATGTAGAGACATTTTTCATTGTAATTCAAGTTGGATCAAAACCAAAGTTGGACATCATGTTGAAATAGGATATGTCAGCTTTCCAAAATGTCCAAGAACTCCATCAAATTCCATCTGAGCTAGAAGATATGATGGCTGCAATATGCCTTGATGTAAACTGTCTTGCAAGACAGTTTTATGCATTATGACTCGATTTGATCAAATTGTGCAACTCCAAGCATGGTTATCCATCTGCACACCTCAAGGGGGGATAAACACTGATCTATCAGCCTCCAAAGTCCCAAAATCTACAATAGCCACGCCAAAACTAAAAAGCCTAAAGGAGGCCAAGACTCCAATTTTGTTTTGGAACATTAATGGATGCTTAGAGGTGGCATGTATCAGAGCAAAGATGAACACTTCAGTCAAGCCTTATCCTTGAATCAAAGAACCATAGGCCTGTGCTCTAATCTCAAGTCAATTGCTAGAGGAGACTTGAGATTCCATTTGATCCATATTGGCCAAAGGCCTGCTGCAGTTGTCATTCCCTATTCCTTGCAAAAAAAACTTGACACACTATAAATAGACCTCATTTCTGATCAGTTTGAGTACACCAAAGGCCTATAACACTTGCCTTTCTCAAAATCACACTCCCACTTCCAATTTTGCCTTCTAAAGCAAGTCACTATCAGGTTTTGAGTTTGAGAGCAATTCCAACCAAACCAATCACACACACACACACACACACACACACACACCTCATAAACATCATATAGAGGTGATCCAAACACTTAAACAACATATGGAACACCAGATTCTCAAAATCACCAGCCATCTGCACAAGCCTTTGACAGATTTGCAATTAAGGTGCCAAATCAAGTTCCAGCTCAATTCAATCCACAACAAGCATTCAGACACACTCCATAGCAACTAGGGAAGCTGCCCACATCATTGGAACCAAGCTGTAACACCTCTAACCTAGAACTCGATCACCAGCTGCAAGAGGTAAGCCTCAACTTGGTCATCTCATGATTCATGCATATTTCCTCGCACAATAATTTTGCCATATGTTCATAATCATGTATGGAATGTTTCCCCTCAATTAATTGCTTTGTATGAATCGTGTGTGGAATTTCTGAGCCTTCATGCAAAATTTAGGGTTCTTGAGGTTTCTCTTTGATTTCTTATTTCATGCTTAAACTAAATGAAATTAAAGACCATAGACATGATCGTGAGGTGACAACGAGTAGATTGATATGTGGATTGTGTGATTTCATCAAGTATTCAGTGAGAATGAGGAGAAAAATGCAAATCTGAGCAAAACTCAGAACACGCGCGTGTTCTTGGCGCCCTTTTTCAAAAATTCAAAAATTTGAATTTTGTGATTTTATTTAATTGATTCAAAAATTAATTTCTCTCTGAATTTTAATGATTTTGAGTTGATTCCTTTTTTAATAATTAACAAAAATGTTAAAATATTTTATTTTACAAAAATTTCCCAAAAATAGTATTTATTTCATATATTTGATATTTTTGCAAAGAATTAATTTTTATTTGTTTTTTAATATTTAAAATATTTGTTCCTTCTTGATTTTCCAAACTTAAATGGTTTTCAATCATTTTGTGGATAAAAACATGATTTTTGAAACATTGATCCAAGATCACCACTCATTTTTCACATGTTTTCAATAATTTTTAAACAAAATTAATTCCATTTTAGACAAAATTAGGGTTTTGATTAATTCCACCCTCATCAAATCTTTTTCAAACACTCATGGGCCTCTAATAGAGTGTAAGACCTAATCCTTCTTTGAAACCAAAATAGTTTGGGTCTCAGTCATTGTATAAGACCCACGGTGTTTTCAAAAATCTCGGCGCGATCGCCAGTTTAAAATAAAACCACATGGGCCTCTCCTTGAGTTATAAGCCCCATTCTTTTTCTTAAAATCACTCATGGGCCTCTAATAGAGTGACTCAATCCCTTTTTTAACCAAAACCTTTTTGGGCCTCAGACATTGTATAAGTCCCTCCGCGTTAAAAAAATCTCGCCGCGATCGCCATTTTCAAACAAGAAAATCATATGCGCCTCTCCTTGTGTTGTAAGTCCCATTTCTTTTCTTTAAATAATCTTTGGGCCTCTAATAGAGTGTAATACCCAAACCCTTGTTGTACATAAACCTCTTTGGGCCTTAGTCGTTGTATAAGACCTGGTACAATATTCAAAACAACGGTGCAATCACTGTTAAACCTTGGGCCTCTCCTTGAGTATAAGCCCCACCAATCTTTTGAAAACAATTCTCTTTTGATTTAGATTCAAATATATATATTGTTATCAAAACTTTCTTTAATTTCTTTGAACAACTAACAATACAACATGGAAGCTTGCTCACCTATAAGTTTCATCGGCTTTCTTTTACACGCTTTCATATATAAATAACTGTATTGTGGGAAGCTGCGCATGGTTAGTCTTCTTTCATATCCTTTTAAATACTTGTCATATATCAACTGTATATATACTAGTATAGTTATTTAGAGTTTTCCCCGGCAACTAGGTCGAGAACTAGGTAAAGCCAGTTTGGTCACTCTTTAAATACAGTCAAAACTAGATCCCCATAAGATCTCCAGATACAGTCTTGCCTTCTCTTGGGCTTAAACAATATGGAACAAAGAGAAAGACAGTATTCTTCGTGAACCTTTTCTCAGGCCGTCACTTTAGAATTTGTCAAAGAAATTCTACTCCCCGGAGTTGATCTATTCTCAGTGAATAGCATCTCTTGAATTTCTTCAAATCACAGAACTTTCACTAAATGATATATTCTCGGTGAATAGCATTTCTTGAACTTTTCTTGGTTTGGGACCCACAAGCTTCCTAAAAGCATCCTCGCCTCCTCTTTGGCTTTGTACAAGGACCCTCCGGCTTCTTAGAAGTTCTCATGCCTTCTCTTGGGCTTAATACAAGGACCCCGACGACCTCTTAAAGGTATAAGCCATAACTTAGTCATCCTTTGCTAGAGCAGTCTTTCCAATGTCAGACCTCAGGCCACTTTAGGGTTGATTCTCATCCCTTAATGCCCTTGCCTCCTCTTGGGTATCATACAAAAGATAAAACTCTTCCACACCAGTAGACTTGGATAGTCTAATCCCCTTGAGTCTCAAAGACATTCTCAAGTTCCTTACAACTATAGGAAAAAACCCCGGGCATTCTGGATCGATCTCCAGCAGAAACCCAGACTCTCTCATGAGAGTTCCCCAACCAGGGTCAACACTATCTTAAATCAGTACCTCAAGGTATCTGACATCTCAACTCTTCTGTAATCCTCAGCAAGAGTTGATTCCCCACTTAGATCTGCCTTGGGATCTCAACTATCCCCGGCAAAAGATAACCTCCTCTTATGTTTTGTATAAAAACCTTTCCTCAGGAGAAAGCTAGCCTCCTCTTAGGCTTTGTATAATGATCCTTCCTCAGCGAAGTCAGCCTCCTCTTGGGCTTTGCATAAATGATTCTCCCCAACGGAGCTAACCTTTTCAGACTCTCTCGTTGAGTCAATCACTTTTCAGACTCTCTCGTTGAGTCAATCACTTTTTAGACTCTCTTGTTGAGTCGATCACCTTCTCGAACTCTCTTGTTGAGTCCACCTTTTTTTATTTTACTCTCAATCTCGGGCTTTGTACAAGACAGATAAAAACACTCTCTTGTTGAGTCAAACCACTTTAGCCTCTATCTTGGGCTTTGTACAAGACATAAATCTCCCTCTCTTAAGCTTGGGACGAATATCTTCTCCAACAGAGTCATTTCCTCCCAGCTTTCCTTTAGGCTTTGGGGAATGGTTTTCCCCAAGAAGAGTCAAACTCATTTCAGCCTCCTCTTAGGCTTTGTATAATGATTTTCCCAGTAAGGTTAGCCTCAATCTTGGGCTTTATACAAGACACATAAAAATATCCTCACCAGTTAAAATTCTCATTTCAGCCTCAATCTTGGGCTTTGTACAGGACACCTACAAACCTCCCCGACGGAGTCAAAATACTTTTAGCCTCAATTTTGGGCTTTGTACAAGACAGATAAAACATTTCCCCCAGAAAAGTCAAACTTCCACCCGCTTCTTAGGCTTTGTATAAAGAAATCCCCTAGCCGAGTCAATTATCCTTTTAGCATCAACTTTGTGCTTTGATCAAGGCACACAAAAATCAACAATCCTTCTTTAGAGATGACAAATTCTCTCTCAGTCAAAACCTTTTAGCTTCAATTCTGGGCTTTGAACAAGACACCAAACATCTTTTTCCTCCCTTAGAATAGGAGGAACTACGATTGCTCTGATTTCCCTGTTCGTTTAAACGGGAATACGTAGGCATAAGATTGCGAAATCTTAGCGAGCATACCAATCAAAAACTCTAGGTCCAGTACTTTCACATCAAACCTTAGGTCCAGTACTTTACTAAAAAACACCCGAACATCAACAAAAACTCACTCACTCGCTCATACTTCCCAAGAAACTTTCCCAAATCATTAACAGATAAACACCATCAATTACAAAGCAAAACCTAAAGCTAATATTGTGTGGATAACCACATATAGGATGGGTAACTGACAATTCCCCATTGTATAACCTGACCCCGACTCTCTGAATATCTTTTAAGCGTTTGTTTAGTTAAACATTCGTGTGCAAGGTTAGTTTTAGATAGCTTCCCTTTCCCTTCCAGCTTCATGGAAAAATAAGAAATCAGAAAGTAGCACCCCCTCCTACCATTGCGGTGAGGAAAAACCCAGCGATAAGGTGGTCGCGTCACCGACAAAAATCGCTCGCTACAGGGAGGATGATGAAAACTGAATACCCATAATTGCTGATTGTATACTTTCAGATAAAATCCTCCTGATGATGTACATGCATTATTTCAAATCCTCTAAACACTAGAGAGATAAGGAGTTAGTCCCTAGTTAACCCCTTCGAGCCTAGAAGTAGGAGTTTCCTTCGAATTTTAAACTCTCACATCTTAACCTGGGGCAGGGTAGTCATCAGTTAATTTGACCGGGCGTTCAAATTTCAAAAGGAATGTGCATCAAAGGATCCATTACCTGAGGTCGTACCTCACAAACCCACAATGGTTATCACTCACTACGAGGAATGGGGCAGTCACAACCCTTTTCGGATAAATCAAGACAAGCCAATGTCACGCGATTTGTTCCCAAGAAAAAAGAAGGGAATCAAAAGAAAAAAAGAGAAAGAACAAAATCCCGCTAAGTCGAAAACTTGAAAAATGGCTTAGGCAAAAGTTAGGGCATCCCGCTGGACTTCAAAATCGAAAAATTCAAAAAGAATCAGTCCAGGCAAAAATTAGGGAACAAAGGAATAAAAAAGTGAAAAAGATTACAAAAGAAAAATCCTCGAGCAGAACAAAGTCGTGTGACTACAAACACCAAAGACGAGAGGGATGACTGTCATTCCGAGAACCTTGTGGATTCCCTAACCATCACTCATACCATTCAATAACTTCTTGAAGGGTGAACGCTTATGCCAAGTTAGCTGAACGTAGGGTTGGAGATCATCACGGAGAACGGGTGGGTTAAAAAAACTTTGAGCCTTTCATCCTTTGTTTCGGTAACCGTAAACCAGACCACGATTCAACCCTTAAAAGACCTAATTGAGGCCGGGTTTATTCTGAAAGCTTACTACAGTAAGGCTGCGTTAACTGACTCCTAAAGATTTGGTAATCTTCTTTTTGCTATATCTTTCACTAGCTAAATCAACACTGCGTTTGGGCTAATGGTCCATTCGTCACACACTATTACATCATTCTAATAATGATTGATTTTTCAGAATCTGCATGAGCATCGCATTAAAATTGCCATTTGTGAACGAATAGGTTTAATTGCAAGTCAGTAATTGACATTGAGGAAATTCCAACAGGGATAAATTGAACAGAAGTGTATCATTGAGCAAAGTTGATCAAAATCAGGTGAACCTTGTAGCCCTATGGATCTGGGGCAATTGACATCCAACGGGTACGAAATCAGTCAGTTTGAAGCAAGTCCCCGAAGCGTCAGTTGATTATGGGGAAAACCATTTGAGAACCGGTTGATCAGAAGGGAACCATCTCGAGACTCTACCAATCAGGGGCAAGTCATCCAGAGGTTCTATTGATTAAGGGAAAATACCTCTGGTATTCAATCAGTACAAGTTAAGTCGCTTCAACGCTCAGTCAGGGGCAAGTTATCTCAAGAGTATATTGAAGCCAATCAGCTCCAAGAGTTGGTTAATTAGGGATAAATCCTTTTATGACTCGGAATCTGGGGCAAGCTGTAACACCCTAATTCCCATCGCGAATAAATAATACATAATTAAATCAGAGTAAGTAAAAATTTATTTTTCCGACAGAAACAAGGATGCCACATCAATAGAAAGAAAACACAACCCCTGCTCATAATTTTTGAAACATAACACAAAATGGAATAACCTCAAAGGGAAACATTTTCCATCCAAAAGGAAAGTTCAATTATGGAATAAAGCAGAAAGATCCATAACTGACTTGTTTTACAACATAAATCATTTTATAACATCAAAATATTCATACAAAGGTAATACAAAATAGATCCTACAATTCTATACATATATAACAAAAGCGTTCCCCGACTCCCGTGTTACGTATCAGAGCAGACAGACCGACAAAAGGATGGAGAACTAATCTTCACAAAAGCCTCCAAGACACAGATCTGCAATTGCCTCATATAGCAACAAACCACAACAGAAGGGTGAGAAATAACAACTAAATCAAGATTGCATAATAATATGCATCACATATAAATTCACATGCATAATTATTCTCACCACAAGCATCACATACTAATACACGTAGCATATATCAATTACACCAACATAATCACATATTCACACATATGGCACACCAAAGTCATAACATATGGAAACACCCCCACCACATCACATAGCATATGTCTATGCATAAAACATATTATCCACAACCAATGCATTTATCACATATGCACATCAATTCACCAATTCAAACATAAATCTCAACACATCCTCAATCAATTCATGATTTTCCACACATAATCAATCCATTCATGATTTTCCACACATAATCAATCCATTCATGATTTTCCACACATAATCAATCCATTCATGATTTATGCAAATGCAAAGAGACCGACATAACGACTCTATGCAAATGCGGTACCAAGAACTCCTCGATCCGAGTTACGGATCAAAAGTTACCGCATCGGACGCAAAATCGGGAACCATTCTACACCCTCTCTGGTCATACGCGTATTGCCTTAGGCCATACGCGTACTGCCCAGCTTGCTCGCCCATTCTATACGCGTAATGCCCAAAGTGCTACGCGTATGGGCAGAGACTAATTTCTCCCCAAAATTTCACTAAAACTCCATACGCGTAATGCCTCACTTGTTACGCGTAATGCCTTGCCAAGTACGCGTACCGTTACGCAAATCAACAGAAGGCCGTGAAAAATGTTGTCCATACGCGTATTGCCCTCCTTTCCCCCTTGCCATACGCGTATTGCCCAAATTAATACGCGTAGTGCCAAGCCTGATACGCGTATGGGCAGCGCAACCCAGAATTTTTCCTGCATAATTCTTGTTACGAATTTCACCCCAAAACCTCTCCAAATCTCATCTAAACACTTCCAAACAACCCAAAAATGTTCCAATCCTAACAAAGTATTCTACGCAGTTTATATCGAGTTTTGACCGTGAAAATATCGATTTCTATCAATTGTTCATCAATTTATTAATGAGAAAAAGTTGTGAAAACAACCAAAACAATTACAACAAATAACACATATACATACACAAGCAAGATATAATCGAAACTTCTCACCCTTACCCGATTAATCGCGCTTGAAACAGAGCTGTGTCGATTTTCCTCTTCTCCTTTTTCCCTCTTTCTTTCTTCTCCTTTTCTTTCTCTTCACTTCTTTCTATTTTTCTCTCTTTCTAATCTCTATTTTCTATTTTAGGAAAAATAACCAAGCAAAAAGACCAAAATACCCCTACACTCAAATATCTCGCAAACGCTCCCAAAATGCGATAAACCACAATAACGATGAAAAATAATATATTGTCAAATAAAAGTCAAGAATAAAATAATATAAAAACAAAAATAATTAAATCGACTCGATTAAATAAATCTAACCAAAAACTGGGGCGTTACAACTCTCCCCCACTTAGAAATTTTCATCCTCGAAAATATAACTGAGACGAACGACTCCGGATACGACTCTCGCATCCGACTAATCCACTCTCATGCCAACAAAAGGTAACACCACGAGTAACATAAACTGACAAACCACCTCGCTAACCACAACTACAACAACGACACAACAACGACGACAAGATGCAAAGCCCATACAATGCACTTGACGACTAACTCACGACTCAAGGAAAACCACGTTACCAATATCCTTGTCACACAACAATATTGCAACAATGCTACGATTCACCAATCGAACATACAACCAAAACATCCATCCACATAGTAGCCTATGAATAATATTTAAACCTTTCACCTAACACTTCCATTCTGAAACGTCCAATGGTCTCATCATTCCAACATGTTTCCAATGTTCAACCTATGAACTCTTACAAGTCCCACATGCAATTACAAAATGTGCCACATCACATTTTCGCTGCGCACTCTAATTACTCGAAACCATCGAGTCTACCAATCTCACACTCTCTTGAGTTATCTCACACACCAGACACAAATCTCTGAACTGCTCAAATAATTTTATTTCTCTGACCATCAAAACAGACATGCATAAAAACTTTCGACTTAACTTTTCAGGCACAACCTTAGCTTTTCCCGAAGGATAATCCAAGCCAAATTCATAACTCGTCACGAATTCCCACCATCCTCGTTGTCTCATACTCTATTCCTTCAGACCAAACAAGTACTCAATATTCTTGTGATTACTAAACACTTCGATCCTAGAACCATAAAGATAATACCTCCAAATATTCCAACATAAAAGTAACTGCATCCATCTTGAAATCATGAATCCCCAATTGTCGTAAAGCATAAGCCACGACTTTACCATCTTGCATTAACACACTGACTAAACTCATCAAAGACACATTACCATACCTCACAAACGGTTTATTAGGATCACACAGAATCAAAACTGGAGCCGTAGACAACTTCTACTTTAGCTCTCGGAAACTTTCCTTACAACGAACATCCCAAACAAACGACTTAACTTTTGCAAGTCAATCAGAGTAACGAAAATGCTAACATAGAAAAACCTTCCATAACCTCCAGTAATAACCAACTAAAGTCCAAGAAGATTCTAGTCTCTTTAACCAACTTCGGAGCCTCTCATTGTAGAACTGCATCTACTTCCGATGGATCCATAACCATACTCTCATCTGAAATAACATATCCAAGAAAACTGACCTTTTTCAACCAAAATTCTCACTTGAATAACTTAGCATAACACTTTGTCTCTTTTCAACACTTGTAATTCAAATCTCAAACACCCTACCTGTTCTTCCTCTGAGTTTATAACAGATCCGAATATCCTCAATCAAAGCCACAACGAACTTATCCAAATAAATATGGAAGATACGATTCATACACTCCACAAACATTCCAGACACATTATTATCACCGAACAACATCACTGCACCTTGTAATGCCCAACCAAATTCCAAAAGATATAAATTCTTAAAGTTCTGCAAAAATTTTCACTGGGTAACTGGTTACTCACATACAAGCTTAACCGAGTAAATAACAACCTATCCCGATGATAACAACCATAACCAGTCACATGAAAACGATCAAAGCCTCAACTCACACAATTCACCACTCTTATCAAACATTCCAAACAATTGTGATTTCTGTAACACCCCAATTCCCATCGCGAATAAATAATACATAATTAAATCAGAGTAAATAAAAATTTATTTTTCCGACAGAAACAAGGATGCCACAATTAAGGAAACAAAACACAATCCCTGCTCATAAATTTGATACATAACACAAAATGGAATAACCTTAAAGGGGAAACTTTTTCCATATAAAAGGAAAGTTCAGTTATGGAATAAAGCAGAAAAATCCAAAACTGTCTTGGTTTGCAAAATGAATCATTTTATAACATCAAAATATACATACAAAAGTAATGCAAAATAAATTCAACAAATGTATACATATATATATCTACAGCGTTTCCCGACTCCCGTGTTACGTATCAGAGCAGACATACCGACAAAAGGATGGAGAACTAATCTTCACAAAAGCCTCCAAGATTACTAATCTGCAATTGCCTCATAGAGCAACAAACCACAGCAGAAGGGTGAGAAATAACAACTAAATCAAGATTGCATAATAATATGCAACACATATAAATTCACATGCATAGTTATTCTCACCACCAACATCACATACTAATACACATAGCATATATCAATTATACCAACATAATCACATATTCACACATAAGACACACCAAAGTCATAACATATGAAAACACCCCACCACATCACATAGAATATGTCTATGCATAAAATATATTATTCGCAACCAATGCATTTATCACATATGCACATCAATTCACCAATTCAAACACAAATCTCAACACATACTCAATCAATTCACAATTTCCCACACATAATCAATCCATTCATGATTTTCACACATAATCAATCCATTCATGATTTATGCAAATGCAAAGAGACCGACACAACGACTCTATGCAAATGCAATGCGGTACCATCCATCCATCAATCTCATCACTAGTTCACTCAGGAACTATTGGAATCATCGCTTGTTACTTAGTGTAACTCCCTGTCGGGAAAACGATGTTCCCCATCGCTTTAGGTCCTCTTGGTATAAGTCTCACGACGTTTATGGATCGCTTTAGGTCCTGTCGGTATAAGGCTCACGATCCGATCGCTTTAGGTCCTCTTTGTATAAGGCTCACGATCATCTATAATCATCGCTTTAGGTCCTCTCGGTATAAGGCTCACGATGTTATAGCGGATCCCCTTGGGAATCATTTCGTCGCTCACACCCACTAGGGAACACGACATCACAAGAATGCATATCATGATGCTTGACATACAATGACTCATGACATTCAAATGCACACATATATGCAACCATAATCACACATATACAACCAAACACAACAACTTGAATTTACTTGCCCTTAGGCCACAAACCATCATCACAACATTTAATCGCATGCATTCACATCATATAACATCACACAAGTCATACACCATATATCAAAAGCACATTGCATGATAACACATCAATTACACACAGTTACGACGGTAAAAGTCGACAAAACGACAAATTTCCAAATTCCCGACATAATTAAATCGGCCAACAATCTCAAAAATATTTTAATAAGAAAGAACATTTCAATAGCTTTCCAACGATACCAAGAATGTTCAAAACGGATAATCGGAACACAAGTTATGGAATTAAAAAGAAAAGGAATCGCAAAATGACAACATTCTGCACCCTCTCTGGTCATACGCGTATTGCCCTGGGCCATACACGTAATGCCCAGCTCACTCGCCCATTCCATACGCGTATTGCCCAAAGTGATACGCGTATGGGAAGAGACCAAATTTTCCCCAAAAATCCCACTAACAATGCATACGCGTAATGCCTCACTTGATACGCGTATTGCCTTGCCAAGTACGTGTACCATTATGCAAATCAGCAGAAGGCCGTGAAAATGAGCTTCCATACGCGTATTGCCCTCATTTTCCCCTTGCCATACGCGTATTTCCCAACCTAATACGCGTAATGCCAAGCCTGATACGCGTATGGGCAGCGAAACCCAGAATTATTCCTGCATAATTCCTGTTACGAATTCTACCCCTAATCCTCTCCAAATCTCATCTAAACACTTCCAAATCACAATCTATCAGCCCAAACATGTCCCAACATAATTAACAAGTATTCTACGCAGTTTATATCGAGTTTCTACTGCGAAAACATCGATTTCTATCAATTATTCATCAATTTATCAATGAGAAAAAGTTGTGAAAACAACCAAAACAATTACACAAATAACACATATACATACACAAGCAAGATATAATTGAAACTTCTCACCCTTACCCGATTAATCGCGCTTGAAACAGAGCTATGTTGATTTTCCTCTTCTCCTCCCCTTTTCCCTTCTCTTCCTTTCTCTCTTGTCTTTTTCTTTCTTTCTAATTTTCTCTCTTTCTAACCTCTATTTTCTATTTTATGAAAAATAACCTAGAAAAAAGACCAAAATACCCCTACTCTCAAATATCTCGCAAACGCTCTCAAAATGCGATAAAACATAATAACGATGAAAAATAATATATTGTCAAATAAAAGTCAAGAATGAAATAATATAATAATAAAACTAATTAAATCGACTCGATTAAATAAATCTAACAAAAACTGGGGCATTACAACTCTCCCCCACTTAGAAATTTTCGTCATCGAAAATTTAACTGAGACGAACGACTCCGGATACGACTCTCGCATCCGACTAACCAACCAACATGCCAACCAAAGGCACACCACGAATAAGACAACTGACAAACCACCTTGCCAACAGCAGCTACAACAACGACACGACAACGACGACACAACCACGACAAGGTGCAAAGCCCATACAATGCACTTGACGACCAACTCACAACTCAAAGAATAACCAAGTTACGAACACACACAAGAATTAGCTACTCGCACTCGAACCATCACGATGGAAACGAGGCAACAACACAAACAAGAACATAAAGTTCCACGACACAACATTGCTTCAACAACCTCTACGTAACCACAATACCAACATCCTTGTCACACAACAATGTTACAACAATGCTACGACTCACCAATCGATCATACAACCAAAACATCCATCTTCATAGTAGCCCATGAATAATATTTAAACCTTTCACTTAACACTTCCATCCTGAAACGTCCAATATTCTCACCATTCCTACATGTTCCCAATGTTCGACCTATGAACTCTTACAAGTCCCCCCGCATATACAAAATGTGCCACATCACGTTTCCGCTGCGCACTCTGATTACTCGTAACCATCAAAACTACCAATCTCATGTCCAAAGTCTAACTCTCCCTCATATTCACCAAAAATCATTGTTCACTTTTAATATACCCAATCTTACACTCTATTGTGTTATCTTACACACCAGACCCAAGTCTCAGAATTGCTCAATTAATTTTAATTCTCTGACCATCAAAACAACCATGTATAAAAACTTTCGACTTAACTCATCACAAATTCCAACCATCCTCGCTGTCTCATACTATATTCCTTCCGACCAAACAAGTACTCTAAACTCTTGTGATTACTAAACACTTCGAACCTAGAACGAAAAAGATAATACCTCCAAATATTCCAACACAATACAACCACAACCAATTCCAAATCCAGAATAGTATAAATCCTTTTATGAATCCTCAAATGTCGTAAAGCATAAGCCACGACTTTACCCTATTGCATTAACACACTGACTAAACTCATCAAAGACACATCACAAGACCTCACAAACAGTTTATCAGGATCACGCAGAATCAAAACTGGAGCCATAGACAACTTTTACTTCAGTTCACCAAAACTCACTCACAACGAACATCCAAAAAAAACGACTCACCCTTTGCAAGTCAACTGAGATACCAGAAGTACGAACTTAGCAAAGTCTTCCCTAGCTTGCAGTAACAACCAGCTAAGCCCAAAAATTTCTAATCTCCCTAACCGACTTCAGAGTCTCTCATTGTAGAACTGCATCTACTTCCGATGGATCCATAACCATACTCTCATCTGAAATAACATATCCAAGAAAACTAACCTTTTTCAACCCAAATTCTCACTTGAATAACTTAGCATAAAACTTCGTCTCCTTTCAACACTTGTAATTCCATTCTCAAACACTCTACCTGTTCTTCCTCTGAGTTTATAACAGATCCGAATATCCTCTATCAAAGCCACTACGAACTCATCCAAATAAATGTGGAAGATACGATTCATCTACTCCATAAACATTACAGACGCATTACTAACACCAAATAACATCATTGTACTTTGTAATGCCCAACCAAATTCCAAAAGATATAAATTCTTAAAGCTTCTGCAAAATTTTCACTGGGTAACTAGTTACTCACATACAAGCTTAACCGAGTAAATAACAGCCTACCCCGACGATAACAAACATAACCAGTCACATTAAATCGATCAAAGCCTCAACTCACACAAATCACCACTCTTATCAAACATTCCAACCAATTGTGATTTCACTCAAACTCAACCAAACCAATCCAGTTATCTATTTATGAAAGTGGACACTTATTCTCAATCGTTACCTTATTCAACTGTTAGTAGTCCATATACAATTTCTTCTCTTAACAATCCAAATTCCATAAATCCCAACATGTAGCAACAACCAACCAAAAAGAACTCTCAAATATTACATCCACACCTAGGGTTTTCTCACGATTTCCATTAATGCCCTAAAACTTCAAGGACTCCAAACCTCACCAGAACTCCAAGTTTTACTTTCCATAGTCTCAATACCATTATACATATCATGCTTGTTATTCCGTCCAATCATCCATCCTTTTGTTACTAACAATACTGGAGCTCTCTAAGACAACACCCTAATGTTCCATCCAAAAACACATCTGAAAACCATGCACAACTGACGGCCCGTCACAGTGACTTCCTGCCAATTTCCAGAATACTATCATCACAGACAAAACAAACATCTTAGTCCCATCTACTAAGAGTTTTCTACATACTTAGCAGATATAAACCTCAACTATTCACCTTCGTCCAAATTGAGTTCACACTCTACTCTGTGAGAACAACCATTAGTAATACCCAATCATTCTCCCTCAGAGACATTCCAACTTGACCAACATACAAAAACCTCAAATCCGCATCACCTTCAGATATAAGAATCTTCATCGACTCAACAAAACAATCTGTAATCATTTTCTTAATCCCAAACAACTCATCGCGCACACTATCAAAGCTAGAAAGACACGTCTATTCCATCCAACATAATTCCCGTCTGCTATCAACAAGAGATTAAGGGTGATCAGTTCCTCAATTTGTCAATAGACAGCCGACAATCATGATGGGGCATAAACCGTCTTTACAAAAATATAATAGCATTCCTTACATCATGTGCACAAAACTACCTAAGGCACAAATCCTTAGTTTACATAAACCTTACCTCCACACTCCCTCCAGAATCTGGAACAACACTATCCAAATAACACTTACAATCATGCAACCAACAGCACACAACTGAAGCAACTTGGAGAAGCACCAACTTTTCCCCCACTTATCTCATTCTCAATCCTGCAGACAAAGGACTAGAAAACCAGAAAGCACTGACAGTGTTTCACACACATATCACATACTAAGGAACAACCAACATCGACAGTATTCAACTGTCACACCAACTGACTCCACAACTTGGCCGGCCGGACGGACCTGCTTTGATACCACTATTGTAACACCCCAATTCCCATCGCGAATAAATAATACATAATTAAATCAGAGTAAATAAAAATTTATTTTTCCGACAGAAACAAGGATGCCACAATTAAGGAAAGAAAACACAATCCCTGCTCATAAATTTGATACATAACACAAAATGGAATAACCTCAAAGGGGAAACTTTTTCCATATAAAAGGAAAGTTCAGTTATGGAATAAAGCGGAAAGATCCATAACTGTCTTGGTTTGCAAAATGAATCGTTTTACAACATCAAAATATACATACAAAAGTAATGCAAAATAAATTCAACAAATGTATACATATATATATATATATATATATATATATATATATATATATATATATATATATATATATATATATATATACAGCGTTTCCCGACTCCCGTGTTACGTATTAGAGCAGACAGACCGACAAAAGGATGGAGAACTAATCTTCACAAAAACCTCCAAGATTACTAATCTGCAATTGCCTCATAGAGCAACAAACCACATCAGAAGGGTGAGAAATAACAACTAAATCAAGATTGCATAATAATATGCAACACATATAAATTCACATGCATAGTTATTCTCACCACCAGCATCACATACTAATACACATAGCATATATCAATTATACCAACATAATCACATATTAACACATAAGACACACCAAAGTCATAACATATGAAAACACCCCACCACATCACATAGAATATGTCTATGCATAAAACATATTATTCGCAACTAATGCATTTATCACATATGCACATCAATTCACCAATTCAAACACAAATCTCAACACATACTCAATCAATTCATAATTTCCCACACATAATCAATCCATTCATGATTTTCCACACATAATCAATCCATTCATGATTTATGCAAATGCGAAGAGACCGACACAATGACTCTATGCAAATGCAATGCGGTACCATCCATCCATCAATCTCATCACTAGTTTACTCAGGAACTATTGGAATCATCACTTGTTACTTAGTGTAACTCCCCATCGGGCAAACGATGTTCCCCGTCGCTTTAGGTCCTCTTGGTATAAGGCTCACGATGTTTATGGATCACTTTAGGTCCTCTCGGTATAAGGCTCACGATCCGATCGCTTTAGGTCCTCTTTGTATAAGGCTCACGATCGTCTATAATCATCGCTTTAGGTCCTCTCGGTATAAGGCTCACGATGTTATAGGGGATCCCCTCGGGAATCATTTCGTTGCTCATACCCACTAGGGCATACGACATCACAAGAATGCATATCATGATGCTTGGCATACAATGACTCATGACATTCAAATGCACACATATATGCAACCATAATCACACATATATAACCAAACACAACAACTTGCATTTACATGCCCTTAGGCCACAAACCATCATCACAACATTTAATCGCATGCATTCACATCATATAACATCACACAAGTCATACACCATATATCAAAAGCACATTGCATGATAACACATCTATTACACACAGTTACGACGGTAAAAGTCGACAAAACGACACATTTCCAAATTCTCGACATAATTAATTCAGCCAACAATCTCAAAACTATTTTAATAAGAAAGAACATTTCAATAGCTTTCCAACGATACCAAGAATGTTCAAAACGGATAATCGGAACACAAGTTATGGAATTAAAAAGAAAAGGAATCGCGAAATGACAACATTCTGCACCCTCTCTGGTCATACGCGTATTGCCCTGGGCCATACGCGTAATGGCCAGCTCACTCGCCCATTCCATACGCGTATTGCCCAAAGTGATACACGTAAGGGCAGAGACCAAATTTTCCCCAAAAATCCCACTAACAATCCATACGCATAATGCCTCACTTGATACGCGTATTGCCTTGCCAAGTACGTGTACCATTACGCAAATCAGCAGAAGGCCGTGAAAATGAGCTTCCATACGCGTATTGCCCTCATTTTCCCCTTGCCATACGCGTATTGCCCAACCCAATACGCGTAATGCCAAGCCTGATACGCGAATGGGCAGCGAAACCCAAAATTTTTCCTGCATAATTCCTGTTACGAATTCTACCCCTAATCCTCTCCAAATCTCATCTAAACACTTCCAAATCACAATCTATCAGCCCAAACATGTCCCAACATAATTAACAAGTAATCTACGCAGTTTATATCGAGTTTCGACCGCGAAAACATCGATCTCTATCAATTATTCATCAATTTATCAATGAGAAAAAGTTGTGAAAACAACCAAAACAATTACACAAACAACACATATACATACACAAGCAAGATATAATTGAAACTTCTCACCCTTACCCGATTAATCGCGCTTGAAACGGAGCTATGTCGATTTTCCTCTTTTACTCCCCTTTTCCCTTCTCTTCCCTTCTCTCTTCTCTTTTTCTTTCTTTCTATTTTTCTCTCTTTCTAACCTCTATTTTCTATTTTATGAAAAATAACCTAGCAAAAAGGCCAAAATACCCCTACTCTCAAATATCTCGCAAACGCTCTCAAAATGCGATAAAACATAATAACGATGAAAAATAATATATTGTCAAATAAAAGTCAAGAATAAAATAATATAATAATAAAAATAATTAAATCGACTCGATTAAATAAATCTAACAAAAACTAGGGCGTTACAATTTCACTCAAACTCAACCAAACCATTCCAGTTATCTATTCATGAAAGTGGACACTTATTCGCAATCGTTACCTCATTCAACTGTCAGTAACCCATACACAATTTCTTCGCCTAACAGTCCAAATTCCATAAATCCCAACATGTAGCAACCACCAACCAAAAAGAACTCTAAAATATTACATCCACACCTAAGGGTTTTCTCAAAATTTCCATTAATGCCCTAAAACTTTAAAAACTCCAAAACTCACCAAAACTCTAAGTTTTGCTTTCCATAGTCTCAGTACCATTATACATATTTGCTTGTTATTCCGTTCAATCATCCATCATTTTTGTTACTAATAATACTGGAGCTCTCTAAGACAACACCCTAATGTTCCATCCAAAAACACATCTGAAAACCATGCACAACTGACGGCCCATCACTGTGACTTCCTGCCAATTTCCAGAACACTATCATCACAGACAAAACAAACACCTTAGTCCCATCTACTAAGAGTTTTCTACTTACTTAGCAGATATAAACCTCAACTATTCACCTTCGTCCAATTAAGTTCAATCTCTACTCTCTGAGAAGCAACCCTTAATAATACCCAATCATTCTCTCTCAATGACTTCCCAACTTGACCAACATACAAAAACCTTGAATCCGCCTCATCTTTCAATATAAGAATCTTTATCGACTCATCAAAATAATCCGTAATCATTTCCTTAATTCCAAACAATTCATTGCACACACTATCAAAGCCGGAAAGACACGTCTATTCCATCCAACATAATTCTCATCTACTATCAACAAGAGATTAAGGGTGATCAGTTCCTCAATTTGTCAATAGACAGCCGACAATCATGATGGGGCATAAACCGTCTCTACCAAACTATAATAGCATTTCTTACCTCCTGTGCACAAAACTACCTAAGGCACCAATCCTTAGTCGACATAAATCTTACCTCCGCATTCCCTTCGGAATTGGGAACAACACTGTCCAAACAACACTTACACTCTTGCAATTTACAACACACTGAGCCAACGCTCCACACCTGAAGCAACATGGAGAAGCACAAGCTTCTCCCCCACTTATCTCATTCTCAAACCTGAAGACAAAGGATTAGAAAAACCAGAAAGTACTGATAGTGCATCATACACATATCACATACAAAGGGACAAACAACATCGACAGTATTCAACTGTCACACCAACTGACTCAACAACTTGGCCGAACGGACGAACCTGCTCTGATACCACTAATGTAACACCCCAATTCCCATCGCGAATAAATAATACATAATTAAATCAGAGTAAGTAAAAATTTATTTTTCCGACAGAAACAAGGATGCCACATCAATAGAAAGAAAACACAATCCCTGCTCATAATTTTTGATACATAACACAAAATGGAATAACCTCAAAGGGAAACTTTTTCCATCCAAAAGGAAAGTTCAATTATGGAATAAAGCGGAAAGATCCATAACTAACTTGTTTTACAACATAAATCATTTTATAACATCAAAATATTCATACAAAGGTAATACAAAATAGATCCTACAATTGTATACATATATAACAAAAGCGTTCCCCGACTCCCGTGTTACGTATCAGAGCAGACAGACCGACAAAAGGATGGAGAACTAATCTTCACAAAAGCCTCCAAGACACAGATCTGCAATTGCCTCATAGAGCAACAAACCACAGCAGAAGGGTGAGAAATAACAACTAAATCAAGATTGCATAATAATATGCATCACATATAAATTCACATGCATAATTATTCTCACCACAAGCATCACATACTAATACACGTAGCATATATCAATTACACCAACATAATCACATATTCACACATAAGACACACCAAAGTCATAACATATGGAAACACCCCACCACATCACATAGCATATGTCTATGCATAAAACATATTATCCACAACCAATGCATTTATCACATATGCACATCAATTCACCAATTCAAACATAAATCTCAACACATCCTCAATCAATTCATGATTTTCCACACATAATCAATCCATTCATGATTTTCCACACATAATCAATCCATTCATGATTTTCCACACATAATCAATCCATTCATGATCTTCCACACACAATCAATCCATTCATGATTTATGCAAATGCAAAGAGACCGACACAATGACTCTATGCAAATGCGGTACCAAGAACGCCTCGATCTGAGTTACGGATCAAAAGTTACGGCATCAGACGCAAAATCGGGAACCATTCTACACCCTCTCTGGTCATACGCATATTTCCTTAGGCCATACGTGTACTGCCCAGCTCGCTCGCCCATTCCATACGCGTAATGCCCAAAGTGCTACGCGTATGGGCAGAAACTAATTTCTCCCCAAAATTCCACTAAAACTCCATACGCGTAATGCCTCACTTGTTACGCGTAATGCCTTAACAAGTACGCGTACCATTACGCAAATCAACAGAAGGCCATGCAAAATGTGTTCCATACGCGTATTGCCCTCCTTTCCCCCTTGCCATACGTGTATTGCCCAAACCAATACGCGTAATGCCAAGCCTGATACGCGTATGGGCAACGCAACCCAGAATTTTTCCTGCATAATTCCTGTTACGAATTTCACCCCAAAACCTCTCCAAATCTCATCTAAACACTTCCAAATCACAATATATCAACCCAAACATGTTCCAATCCTAACAAAAAGTATTCTACGTAGTTTATATCGAGTTTCGACCGTGAAAATATCGATTTCTATCAATTGTTCATCAATTTATTAATGAGAAAAAGTTGTGAAAACAACCAAAACAATTACAACAAACAACACATATACATACACAAGCAAGATATAATTGAAACTTCTCACCCTTACCTGATTAATCGCGCTTGAAACGGAGCTGTGTCGATTTTCCTCTTCTCCTCTTTTTCCCTCTTTCGTTCTTCTCCTTTTCTTTCTCTTCACTTCTTTCTATTTTTCTCTCTTTCTAATCTCTATTTTCTATTTTAGGAAAAATAACCAAGCAAAAAGACCAAAATACCCCTACACTCAAATATCTCGCAAACGCTCCCAAAATGCGATAAACCACAATAACGATGAAAAATAATATATTGTCCAATAAAAGTCAAGAATAAAATAATATAAAAACAAAAATAATTAAATCGACTCGATTAAATAAATCTAACCAAAAACTGGGGCGTTACACAAGCCATCTCGAGATCGTCTCATGGCAAGTTGCTTTCAAGCTACTTTTAAGGTGAACCTTTCCGCAGATCAGATTGGGGCAAGTTGAACTACACTGGGGCAAGACCTTTCTTTGCTTTCAAAGCTACCTAAGCGATTTCTATTTCGTCAGCAACTGTTGAGTTTAAGACGAGTGTCGGGAATCATGTTATCACCCATCCAATAACCTTGGCCTTTTGAAGAAGCCTTACTACCAGAGACCTTCCTTCCATTGCTGGGAATCTTCATATCCTTGCACTCTATCATTAGGTTTCATCCTACAGCCTATCATCTGTCAAGAATTTCAAAACCAGTTCCCGTCTGGTCAACCCTTCACTAAATACCAGTTCCCGTCAGGTCACCCATTCTTTAACCAATTCTTGTTTGGTAAACACCGTTTTAAAGTCCAGTTCTCGTCTGGTAAACCACAAAATCAGTTCTCGTCTGATACCAAAAATAAGGAGACAGTTCTCGTCTGATAACTTAACCTTTTATCATCAGTTCTCATCTGGTGGTCTTCCCTTTTAAACACCGGTTCTCGTCTGGTTGTTCACCTTCAAAGTCCAATTTCATTGGCAACCAAGAATAAAGTCCCTAGAAATCCAATCACCATTAATCTGGTTCTACGCCTAATCAAAAGCCCAACCATACTTGACACGATCATTCCCAGTGGCTCACGTATCTTCACATTCCCCGACATGAGACTCATTTGACTTCTCTTCTCCCCAGTAGAGTTGCTCTCCCCGACAAAAAGCATTGAAGTTTTATCATCCTCAGCAGAGCATACTCTCCCCAGCAAGAGTGCAAAGAATTGCTTTCCCGGGTCAGATTGGTTTATTATTCCCCAACAAGCATTCAGAAGTTGATGGCCCCAGGGTGGATGTTGTTGTATCTCCAGCAGAAGACTTGTGAGATATCTTCCCCTGACGAAGATGTTATCTTCCCTACAGAGCCTTGGTGTCTACTTTCCTCAGCCGGTCAGGAAATGTATTTTCACCAACAACAGTATGCTCTAATCCCCAGCAGGGAAAAATCCATTTCTCCAACATCAGGTTAAGTTCAATGATATCCCCCGGCAGGTTTGGTATTATTGACTTCTCTCCACAAGCAGAGTTTGGTATAAATCCTTACAACGGTTGTTTAACGGTGGTTGATATACCCAGCAGGTTTTAAGTCCAATTGTTTTGGCACTTTTCAGTATCAGGTTTTGAGTTCTACCTTCAGCAAGGGTTATTTGTAGTCCCTAGCAGAGGGGAAGTCCTCTTTGGGTTTCATTTTCAGTAGAGGCTGTTGATTGGGAAAGTCATTCGGTGTGATTTTTCCTCAGCAGGGTTTATGCCTCAGAGACATTTAGTTTGTCTTTCCCGGTGGAGTTGTCTTCATTTTCAGCATTTATTTCGCTGAGGTGTTCCTTTTACATAGCATAAGCATTTTTGAATTGCATCCTCCAAATGCGTAGCATTTCCATCTCGTATGGAGCATTACGCCATAGAAAAATTCAAACATGCATTCGAGGCATAAGCTAGGTTTGATACTTTCTTTACCAGCTTTTCTTCTGCAGAGATGGCATAACTCAGGAGATCTTGTTTTACTTTATCCCCGGTGAGATCGCCGATGGATGTGTTCATCTTACTTGTGCTCCCCTGCAGAGCCTTTTGTTTAGACTTCTCCTTTCCCCAGCGGAGTCATCTTATATTTGGGTTGTAGGTCCGTTGATTTTACCTCTTGCCAACCCTTTTCGGTTCACGACCGTCTCTTTGTTGGGTGTCCGCCTTTGATCGGCCAACCCCTTTTGGGAAACCCAGTTCTCGCCTGGTAGTCAGTTCTCGTATGACCTATTTCGTGAAACCCAATTCTCGCCTGGTAGTCAGTTCTCGTCTGACCAATTTCGTGAAACCCAAATCTCGCATGGTAGTCAGTTCTCGTATGACCTATTTCATGAAACCCAGTTCTCGCATGGTAGTCAGTTCTCATCTGACCTATTTCGTGAAACCCAGTTCTCGTCTGGTAATCAGTTCTCGTCTGACCTATTTTTGTGAAACCCAGTTCTCGTCTGGTGATCAATCCTCGTTCGGTATTCAGTTCCCGTCTGATTTGTTGCGTTCAAACTCAGTTCCCATCCGGCTTGTCTCATTTGAATCCAGCTCTCGAAGTCCAGTTCTCGTCTAGTCGATTTGTTTTCAAAGAACATTGGTTCTTGCTTGTAGGGGTGTTTGCGAGCCGGTTTGGTTCGGTTTTGGGAGAATTCGATACCCAAACCGATTAAAAATATATGGATTGGTTTGGATTGGATTTACATAATTTTGTGATAAAACCCAAACCGAACCAAACCAATAAACAACGGGTTGGTTTGGGTTGGATTGATCAGGCACATTAGAAACAAATATGCAAAAATATTTTTAAAAAATATTAACTTATATAAACTAATTTTCCAAAATAATATAAAATTCTTAATTTTATTGTTTCTCCATATTGGTTGTGCATATCACAAATGACGTTTCATTTTTTTCTTCTTGAAGTTGAATACCTCATTCTAGTTTCCATGATGATGATGATATATATTATACTAATTAATTATGATTGGTTCGGGTAGACGGGCTCACGGGTAGAATTTTGGAAATCCGTTGCCCGAACCAATTAACATTGGGTTTCATTGGTTTGGTTCGGTTTTTGCCCGAACTAAAAAAATGCCCGAACCAAACACAATGGTTTGGTTTGGATTCCAGTTTGGTTCGGATTTGCCCGAACCAATGAACACCACTACTTGCTTGGTAGTCAGTTCCCGCCTGACCTGTCTTTGTAAGTCCAATTCCGAACTGGGCTCCAATTACTGTTTTTCTCCCCACGGGTTACAAATTTCTGGGTTCTTTTTGTATTCAATCACCTTCTACCTTAAATGTCTGAAAGCCGCTGCTATCATCCTTTCAGGTCTAAGTCGATTGAATAGGGGAGGCTGTAACACCCCAAAATTTTCCCTCCATTTTCTAACTCTAACTGGCTTATGTTTCATTTCATTTTGTTATCATTTGTGCATATCATTGGTTTTATGCATGGGATCAAGGTGTCTTGGTCAGCTCAGGAGAAGAAGATGTTTTTCAGAGGTTCAAGCAAGAGATCGTGTGTGCATAGAGGATCATTGTTCAAGGTGATTAGATTTGGTAAGAGTTTTGAAGTGGATTACTACTTTTTATCTGGTGGTTATCAAACTAGGGTTGTGGATATCTGGGAATGAATTGCTCCAATGGACAAGATCTTTAAAGCTTTATCATCATCATGTGGCACATTTCATATTTGTTTAAGAGGACTCACATCATAATCAGAGGAATTTGAGTTTTGAGCTTGGGTCGATTTCTCCTAGACTGTGGGTGCCAAAATTAAGGTTTGTGGTGAAATCAATTTATTTCTGATTTTTTGAGCAAAACTTGATTCCATGGTGCTCTATATGTCCCAAGGTGTCTAGGGATGGAAGATTGACCATTAATCTGTTTTAGAAGGATTTCAATTGATCAGAGGATTGAAAATCAGGAGAATTAGGGATAAAGTCAACTGTGTAGTGAAAAAGTCAACTCCTGACTTTTGAGGTCAAAAATATTGTTCATTAGGCCAAATGTGATCGATGGATAGATTTTGGTCAAGAAATATCAAGATATTCATCAAAAATCAAGAATTTAGAAAAGTTGCCATTTATGGAAGGATTAAGGTTTTAGAAAGTTTCGATTTTTGGAAAGTTCTAGCCCAAAATCAGTCCACTTCATGGCCAACTTTCTCCATGCTCTAGACTTCATTTAAATTTTCTCCCAACTTCAAAGTTGTAGAGCATTCTCTTAGCTTTCTTTTGAGTACTAGAACGCCTTCATTAGATGTGTGAAGCTCAAGTTATGGTTCTCCCAAGTTAGGGTTTTGAAGTTGGTAACTTAGTGAAATTTTCATTAAGTTTTGGACAAAATTTTTGACCACCTTCCATGACAATTTTCATCACTTTCCAAGGCTTGTTTCATCTTGATTTTCAAATAAAGATTGTTGTGTGATCTTCATACTTTGTATTAGATCAAAAATCTCATGAATTGGAGCTAAGTTCATCAAGTTGTGGTTGTTCAAAGTGAGCTTCATAGATTTGTGATTAATTGCATTTTCTTGCCATATTACCATGCATGATATCAACCTTTCATGCAGCAACTTGTTTCTCATTTTTCACATGCCTCTAATCTTCTTTTCCACTCCAAATGTTGTCCTAAACTTGCCATTCCTAGCCAAACATTCCCTCGTACCTTATGCTCCATATTTGAACTTTCTTACCAAAAATGAAAATCTTCAAAACTTGCTCAACAAGGGTTCATGCTTCACTAATCCAATCTGATCATTTTCCTCAGCCATTGTCCACACAAGATGACAGAAAAAACACACCATGCCATGTGAGCTTGTACCACCACCATTTTCACCTCTTTTCAAATTTTCCTCCAAACTTTAACCTTAAGTTTTAACCACAATAAGTTTGTTTTTACCACACCAAAGCTTCATATATAAGGTAAATGTGCAAACCCTAGCATCACACACTCATTCTTAGCAGCCACAAACTTAAGAACTCGCTTTCACTCTAAAAACCTCTCTCTTTGAAACTCTCATTTCCTTCAAGTTTCTCTGTATTTTTCGTTTGGTTCTTCAATAATGAGACAAGGAGGCCATTGGAAGCATTTGTTTGAAGTTGCTACAAAGTTTCAAGGGCCAACAGAGACACTCTGTTGAGTAATTTTCTTCAACTCTAAGCTTACATTTTAGCTCTGTTTTAGGTTCATGTTGGGTGCATCTGAAGTCCTACCTTAGGGTAGGCAATGTTTGCATAATTATTTGTGTGTTTTAATGGAGTTTCACGTAAGGTGTACAAACTTTAATCCTTGTTTTCTTGAGTTTTAGTGGTTGCTTTTCATTTATTTTTGCATATTTGAACTCATCATGGAGTGCACTACATTGTAGTATGTAAGTTGTTTTGATTTGTGATTGAAGTTACATGTGTGTTGTTTCTTGAGGCTTGATTTTCATGGCTTTAGAGGAAGAATTTTGAGAAAATAAGGGCATTTTTGGAATCTACACGAAATTTTGGGAGGGAATATGGTGGTCTTCGGCGGTGGTCCGGCCATGGAGGGTTGCCACGGGTACTGTTCACGTTCAGCCATGCATGCATGAGGGAGATGATGATGATGTGGCGTCATATGTGTGGTTGTTTTATGTTTTTTGTCTTTAGTGTTTTAAAATAAAATGGACCAATTGATACATAAGTCACATAACATTTGTTACACTTAAAATTCTGAACACATGACTTAATCCTCTCTTGGGGCCCAGCAAATTCCAATTCGTACCCCCCTGTCCAGGTGTCGTACCTCGAAAAATGAGAACGACCTCGCGAAGCGCAATCGCACGCTCGCAGGATGGACTTAACAGAGTCGCCACCGATCTTTATTTATTCCATAGAAGGAAAGGGAAAATATCGAATAAAACCCTAAAAGAAAAGATAAGAAATGGTCATCGCAACCATTGTCTGAGTTCGGGAGTTGGTAACGCAAGGGGAAGGTATTAGCACCCCTCACGTCCGTTGTACTCAACGGGAACCGTTTAGTTAAGGTTAAATGTATGTTAGCTTAAGGTTAATTTCTAGTCTTCTACTTAATGGGAAGGTAAATGATTATTGTTAAAGGAGGGAGAACCTAAAGAGGTTTTATTACTAGGGTGCTCGCAAAGACTTTGCAGTCTCGTGCCTACGTATCCTCATGAGGATGGAATCAGAGCAATCATAGTTCACCTAACTACAGGCGAGGAACCATTGACTATGGTCAAAGTTCCAAGGGGAATGAGTATTCATGATCATGATACTCACGTAGAGTCAAAGAACTCTCTAATGCTAAGTTGTGATGGGATTGAATGGCCATGAGGCCAGAGGGAAGAGTAGGTACCTTATGACTTTGAGGTCAATGGTTGAAGATGTTTTGGTTCCTTGATGAGAATCAAGATCTGTCCATAAAATGGAGTTTTGAGTATGATCGGATATATTTTAAGAATGATGATCATCAAATGATCAAAGAGTTTATGCTAAAGTGTTGAACTCTAACACTCTCTATCATTCAAGATTAGCTTGAGAAAATTGTTTGTTGGACACTGAACATTGATAAAGATCAATGGTTCAAAGAGTTGTGTTAGAGTGCTAGACTCTAACATCTCTTAGTCCAAATCGTTATTAAGTGTTTTAAGGTTGAAAGAAAGAAATGATTGGCTACCTCAATGTGCGTGACTTGAGACCAATCTTTCAAAGGGTTATGCTAGAATGCTAGATTCTAACAATCCTTTTCTTTCAAGTTTATTTCGAAAAAAAATTTGATGTACTTTGAAGTATTGATATCCTTAAAGAAGGATGGATTCTTGAGATGACGATTGACAAAGATAAGAGGTGGTAAAAGATGGAAGGTGGAAGATGGAACAGAAAAAGGTGAAAGGTGGCTTGCAAAGAATTAGGATTCTTGTGCCTACGTATTCTTATTGAAGAATGAGAAATCAGAGCATCCGTAGTTCTGATTACTACGGGTTGTTGGTTGAGGTATGTTAAGTGAATGGCGAGCATTTGATCAAATGTTCAAAGAGTTATGCCAGAGTGCTAGACTCTAACAGCTCTTATGCGTTCAGGTTGATAATGAAAGTTGTTTGATGGATAATGAACACTTGATGAAAATCCATTGTTCGAAGAGTTGTGCCAAGATGCTAGATCCTGACAGCTCTTGTTCATCCAAGTTATGATTAAGATCGTTTTGAGGACAACGAGCTTTTGACAATAATCAAAAGCTCAAAAGGGTTATGTCAAGATGCTAGATCTTAACGACCCTTATTTGTCCAAGTTGATATTGAAATTATTTTGAAGACGAAAGAGGAGAATGAATAGCTACCCCAATGCGCAAGGCTTAGGACCAATCATTCGAGGATTGTGCTAGAATGCTAGATTCCAACAGTCCATTTCTTTTGTGTCGATTAAGGAAAAGTTTGATGGACGATGAACGCTTGATGAAACCAATCGTTCAAAGAGTGGTGCCAAGATGCTAGATCTTGACGGCTCTTATTCGTCGAAGTTAATAAAAATTGTTTAATAAAATAAAAAATCAAAATGGTCTCGTCTCAATCACGATTTAATCGAGGAATCGATAATCTTGATATTCAACTTTCATTGACCAAAAATAGAAAATGAAATATGGCCTCATATTTACCAAGATTTTAGTGATTTGAATAAAATCAATAAATCAAGATTTTTTTATATATCATTGGCCAACAAAATAAGATTTTGAAATGAAAAGAAAAATAATTTACACAATTGGCATATTAATGTAATATATATTTTTTGGAGTTTTTAGAAATAAATGTGAGAATGAAAAATAAATTTAGAGAAAATTAAATTAAGCATAAAATGTATTTGTGAAATTTTGGGAATCTTTTATTAACAAACTATTTTTAATAAAACAGATTTGAAATGAAAAAGAAAATAGAATATTTGAAACAAGTTAAACCAAAAGGGAGGTGCATTAGTGAATTTAGCATGAACTAGGTTATGGTTGTTTACACGCCTGGGCCTATGGTCAAAAGGAAAAACAACAACCAAGTGAAAAAAACAACGTGACCGTGTACAAGAAAACCATGTGACATAAGTTCAACCGGTCATTAAATGTTTAAGTCACTACACGACAAAACGGTTCACTGGCCAATCATAACTCGCCACACTTCCTTCTTCTCCATGCAGCATGCAAGCTATCCCTAAACTTTCGTGAAACTAGAAATAAAAACATGGCAACCTCGTTCACTTGCTCAATCATTTTCGTCCTCAAATCTTAACCAAATTCAATGAAACAACACATCAAATCGTGGTGCTCAGAGGGTAGAATAACGTTAAACCTTCTATAACTCAAACTAAAAACTAAAACTTGGAGGAAAAAGGACACGAAAGTCATGCACCTAAACTGAAACAAAGCTAACGTATGGCTAAGGTATCAACATAGATCCACACATATGTTCATGCTATCAATACAAACCATCATAAATGTAACATGTGCACAGTATAACAACATTCAAACTTCAAATTCACGACTTTGTAAGAGATTCACAGTAATCAAGCTTCGCAAACAACTAAAGCAGAAATCAAAAGCTTGTAATCGCAGCAATAAAAGATATGCAGAAACTTGACGAAATATGATGTCGACACAAGCATAATACCCGTAATGCAATCAACAGTCGGATAAGAACAAAATCAAATCAGACCTAACAAACAGTGACATTAGATAGATACGTATGGACGAAATCGAAATCGTTACCGTTACGCGAAGTGCTACTGCTGCAAAGTTGTCGATTTAGAGCGTGTATATTTGTTGTGTTGAAGTCGGCTCTGAGTTTATCCAGGTTACGACGTTGTGTTCGAACCGGTTACACGACTGCGTTGTTGAGAAATGAAGAGCACGACGAGTTTTAAAGGTGATGGTCTTGTGTTTGATGCACTGATGTTGTGGAAGTTGTTATTTTAGAAGGAAAATAGTGAGTTATTTTTTTCAATCGAAATAAGAAAAAGAAACGATGGCAGTGTGTTGTCGTTGTTGATGCTCTGATGTTCCTCACCCCCCCCCCCCCCCCCCACACACACAAACAAGGAGCCAAAGTCCCTCTTTTATAGGGAAAGCCATTGGACCGTAGTATTTGGAAACACAAAGGGTAAAGGTCTTGTGAAAAATCATGAAGCAGATTTTGTGTGCACCATTCTCTTCCCTATCCTCCTTGAGCCATGTGTGAAGTGTCCTTATTGTTTGTTTCAATCTTGAATCAGAAAAGAATGATCTTATTCCAACATGCTATGGTATGACACAATGGTTTCTTGGTTATGGCTTGTGAATAAGTTTTTTTTTGACAGGCTGTGTTTCATTGCAGGTCTTGGAGAAAGTTTTGGCTTTTGGTTGTATTGTCCGCAGCACAGCAGGACATGGCGTGTCGGCGGTGATAGAAGGCCTACGGTGGATAGGTTTTTGTGGCGTGTTGAAGGTTTTAAGGAGATCTTGTATGATCTGCAGACTTTGTGGGTGTAGTGTCTGTAGCATGTACTTGTAAGGATAGATGGGATAACAACTTAGGAGTTGCTTTACAAATTGCAAAATCTTGAAGATGGGCCGTGTGAAAGTTGGCTGTGGCCCTTTTGAATTGGTGTAATGTGAGAAAAGACTTGTTGATGAATTTGTGTGGAAAGGGCTTACTGTAATTTTCTTAAACAAAAACTGACTTAATTATACTAAAATGAGTTAAACTAAAAATAAAACTTATGAATGAAACTAAACTTAAATTAAAACTGAAATTAAAATTAAAATTAAAATTAATAAAAGTTAAACTAATTAAATTAAATTTAGACTAAAGTTAAAAGTAAACTGAGTTAAAAATTAAAACTTAATTAAGATTAATACTAAAATTAAATTCAAAATTAAACTAATTTAGTTCAAGATAATTCAAGATAATTATTTGACTAAATATAAAAAGATAATGATTAGAATAAAGAATGACATGGAATGATAAAAAAATCGGCTAAAGTATATGATTAAAGAAAATGCAAAAATAGCCGATTTAAAATGATATGAAAATGATCAATGGCCCAAAAGACCGCAAATGCTAAAATGACCGGCAAGAAATAACGTGCAGAAAACCATAGTATCTGAGGGTAAAATTTGGGGTACAACAGTTGCCCCTATTTAAATATCTTCATCGGATGACAAGGGATATGGAAAGATGGTGAGAGATATTTAAATATAGATAACCGAAAATTTTGCTCGTAGATACGCTGATATTGCAATGATATGGAAAAAAAACTAGTCTAAGATGCAGACATGTCATGAATTCTAGTATGATGATATGATGCCATGATGGTGCAAAAATGTAATCAACAACGAAAGCAAACACACACAGGTGGATGACACTGGGGAAGGATGAAGGTTAGTATCCATGAGGTAAACTCACTGGGGGTACAAGCTAACTAACAAAAGAGACTCACTGGGGAGACTCCAAGGAAACACTAGGGATAGAAAAACTGAGGGGAAACCCTACAAGTTCTTACTGGAGATAGGGCACCAAAGAGGTGTTCTCCACTGGGGAAAGATCCAGGGAGGTAGACGACGCGGTTCAAAAGTAACCGGACGATATTGGGAAAAAAACACATTCTTACTGGGCATGAAACCAGAAAGAAGACACGATCACCACAGGGGATCAGTTTGAAATAAAAGGAAAGACATCCTACAAAGATTTTCTGGGGATTTCTTATACTGAAGAGTTCAAACGGGATCTTCAAGAAAAGTCAGAAAAGACAGAGGTAAACTCTGCGTCAGATGATGAAAGGTGACTGGGCCTTTTGGCTGTAAATGAGGTTAATGAATAAAAAATGTACCAGAATTGGTTGAGATAACAAATATGATTCCGTTTATGGAGGATGCCAGTGATGACTGGACTTTAGGTTCAAGCTTGACACGATTCAAGCAGGAACAAACTAAAATAAAAGCCTAAGGTGACTCGATTCAAACCAAAGACGGTGCCAACGATAATTGGACTTTGGGTTCAAGTTTGACACGATTCAAATAGGAACGGGATCTTAAAATAAGAGACAATGTTCGACATGATTCAAACAAGGACTCAGTTCAGGTTTGACACGATTCAAACAAGAACAAGATATTAAAACAAGAGACAATGTCCGACATGATTCGAACAAGGACTCGGTTCAGGTTTGACACGATTCAAATAAGAACAAGATCTTAAAACAAGAGACAATGTCCGACACGATTCGAACAAGGGCTCGGTTCAGGTTTGACACGATTCAAACAAGAATAAGATCTTAAAGCAAGAGACAATGTCCGACACGATTCGAACAAGGACTCGGTTCAGGTTTGACACGATTCAAACAAGAACAAGATCTTAAAACAAGAGACAATGTCCGACACGATTCGAACAAGGACTCGGTTCAGGTTTGACACGATTCAAATAAGAACAAGATCTTAAAGCAAGAGACAATGTCCGACACGATTCGAAAGGACTCGGTTCAGGTTTGACACGATTCAAACAAGAACAAGATATTAAAACAAGAGACAATGTCCGACACGATTCGAACAAGGGCTCGGTTCAGCTTTGACATGATTCAAACAAGAACAAGATCTTAAAGCAAGAAACAATGTCCGACATGATTCGAACAAGGACTCGGTTCAGGTTTGACACGATTCAAACAAGAACAAGATCTTAAAACAAGAGACAATGTCCGACACGATTCGAACAAGGACTCGGTTCAGGTTTGACACGATTCAAACAAGAACAAGATCTTAAAACAAGAGACATTGTCCGACACGATTCGAACAAGGACTCGGTTCAGGTTTGACACGATTCAAACAAGAACAAGATCTTAAAACAAGAGACAATGTCCGACACGATTCGAACAAGGACTCGGTTCAGGTTTGACACGATTCAAACAAGAACAAGATCTTAAAACAAGAGACAATGTCTGACCCGATTCGAACAAGGACTTGGTTCAGGTTTGACACGATTCAAACAAGAACAAGATCTTAAAACAAGAGACATTGTTCGACACGATTCGAACAAGGACTCGGTTTAAGTTTGACACGATTCAAACAGGAACGGGATCTTAAAACAAGAGACAATGTTCGACATGATTCAAACAAGGACTCGGTTCAGGTTTGACACGATTCAAACAAGAACAAGATATTAAAACAAGAGACAATGTCCGACATGATTCGAACAAGGACTCGGTTCAGGTTTGACACGATTCAAATATGAACAAGATCTTAAAACAAGAGACAATGTCCGACACGATTCGAACAAGGGCTCGGTTCAGGTTTGTCACGATTCAAACAAGAACAAGATCTTAAAGCAAGAGACAATGTCCGACACGATTCGAACAAGGACTCGGTTCAGGTTTGACACGATTCAAACAAGAACAAGATCTTAAAACAAGAGACAATGTACGACACGATTCAAACAAGGACTCGGTTCAGGTTTGACACGATTCAAATAAGAACAAGATCTTAAAGCAAGAGACAATGTCCGACACGATTCGAACAAGGACTCGATTCAGGTTTGACACGATTCAAACAAGAACAAGATCTTAAAACAAGAGACAATGTCCGACACGATTCGAACAAGGGCTCGGTTCAGCTTTGACATGATTCAAACAAGAACAAGATCTTAAAGCAAGAAACAATGTCCGACATGATTCGAACAAGGACTCGGTTCAGGTTTGACACGATTCAAACAAGAACAAGATCTTAAAACAAGAGACAATGTCCGACACGATTCGAACAAGGACTCGGTTCAGGTTTGACACGATTCAAACAAGAACAAGATCTTAAAACAAGAGACATTGTCTGACACGATTCGAACAAGGACTCGGTTCAGGTTTGACACGATTCAAACAAGAACAAGATCTTAAAACAAGAGACAATGTCCGACACGATTCGAACAAGGACTCGGTTCAGGTTTGACACGATTCAAACAAGAACAAGATCTTAAAACAAGAGACAATGTCCGACCCGATTCGAACAAGGACTTGGTTCAGGTTTGACACGATTCAAACAAGAACAAGATCTTAAAACAAGAGACATTGTTCGACACGATTCGAACAAGGACTCGGTTCAGGTTTGTCACGATTCAAACAAGAACAAGATCTTAAAGCAAGAGACAATGTCCGACATGATTCGAACAAGGACTCGGTTCAGGTTTGTCACGATTCAAACAAGAACAAGATCTTAAAACAAGAGACAATGTCCGACACGATTCGAACAAGGACTCGGTTCAGGTTTGACACGATTCAAACAAGAACAAGATCTTAAAACAAGAGACAATGTCCGACACGATTCGAACAAGGACTCGGTTCAGGTTTGACATGATTCAAACAAGAACAAGATCTTAAAACAAGAGACAATGTCCGACACGATACGAACAAGGACTCGGTTCAGGTTTGACACGATTCAAACAAGAACAAGATCTTAAAACAAGAGACATTGTCCGACATGATTCGAACAAGGACTCGGTTCAGGTTTGACACGATTCAAACAAGAACAAGATCTTAAAGCAAGAGATATTGTCCGACACGATTTGAACAAGGACTCGGTTCAGGTTTGTCACGATTCAAACAAGAACAAGATCTTAAAACAAGAGACAATGTCCGACACGATTCGAACAAGGACTCGGTTCAGGTTTGACACGATTCAAACAAGAACAAGATCTTAAAACAAGAGACAATGTCCGACATGATTCGAACAAGGACTCGGTTCTGGTTTGACATGATTCAAACAAGAACAAGATCTTAAAACAAGAGACAATGTCCGACACGATCGAACAAGGACTCGGTTCAAGTTTGACACGATTCAAATAAGAACAAACTGGAATAAAAGCCTAAGGTGACTTGATTCATACCAAAGACGGTGCCAACGATAATTGGACTTTAGGTTCAAGCTTGACACGATTCAAACAGGAACGGGATCTTAAGACAAGAGACAATGTCTGACACTATTCGAACAAGGACTCGGTTCAGGTTTGACACGATTCAAACAAGAACAAGATCTTAAAAGAAGAGACAATGTCCGACACGATTCGAACAAGGACTCAGTTCAGGTTTGACACGATTCAAACAAAGACAAGATCTTAAAAGAAGAGACAATGTCCGACACGATTCGAACAAGGACTCGGTTCAGGTTTGACACGATTCAAACAAGAACAAGATCTTAAAATTAAGAGACAATGTCCGACACGATTCGAACGAGGACTCGGTTCAAGTTTGACACGATTCAAACAAGAATAAGATCTTAAAAACAAGAGACAATGCCCGACACAATTCGAACAAGGACTCGGTTCAGGTTTGACACGATTCAAACAAGAGCAAGATCTTAAAACAAGAGACAATGTCCGACACGATTCGAACAAGGACTCGGTTCAAGTTTGACACGATTCAAACAAGAACAAGATCTTAAAAGCCTTAGGTGACTCGATTCAAACCAAAGACGGTGCCAACGATAATTGGACTTTAGGTTTAACCTTGACACGATTCAAGCAGGAACAGTTTTAAACAACAAGAAAGATGCCAGCGATGACTGGACTTAAGGTTAGACTTCTTGAGGAATACCCATTATGATTGCAAAGAGGTTGAATAAAACCAGAGATAGATAAGTTTCTCATAAGAGACTGCCACTTATTGCCATGAAAGAACAAGCTTCTCCAAGAGAATGATACTTGTTGTTGGGTATAAATTCCAAAGAGATGTTGACATTACAACACTGCTAGAGAAAATAAACATGTCTTCAATAGGGATCTGTAAAAGATTCTTCCTGTGAGACACAATGCAAAATAAATGCACTTGAAAGTGGGTTCAGAAACCACACCTGCCAGGGACCAAGGTTCAGTCTAGGAGCAAGCTAGAAAGAAACGGTCAAACAAGATTCCAATTGAGGAATGAACTCAACTGGGAATTTATCTTATCCGAATGTGGAAAAAGATAACTGAAGCAAACATCATCCACGAGGATAAAACTTTGTGGGGAATTCAGAAAAGATGGGCACTTTATGCCTAGGGCTGACAACTCTAATGGAGAGAATAGACACACCCAGTCACTTGGGGAGATAAACACAGGTAAACACCAGAAAGAGAAAGCAAAATGCTAATATGCTATGCATATGAGTGCTTATGCCATGCTTCAGATTATGCTGACAAAACAGACAAGAAGCGAAACTGGAGATGAAATAAACATCTCGACGAGGATACCCAGCCAAACTCAAAAGGTTAGACCATCCCTGGGGGTAAATTAGCTTTACTTCAAGGTTATGTCCTTCTCTGGGGGAAAGAGTACTCCACTTGATATAACATCCTGACTTCACTAGGAATATCGTCATGAGTTTAATTTCTTCATTGGAGAGAAGAGATCCATTGGGAAGTGCCAAGATTAGCTGAAGAGACAACCTATTGGGAGTTGGCAGAGACGCCACAAAAGCTGAGTAGTTATGCACAACTCATCTGCCCTAGGGTACATGGTCTGTCAGAAGAATACATCAAGAGGATTTTACAGAAGAATTGGCATACAAAGTGTTTCAATATCCTCAAACTCTTGGAGAGATTTACCAAATCTCGACATAACTGCCCCTGATTGACTGCGTCGTACGACAAAGTTCTTGAGCTGGTTATGTATCTTGATCGAAACCCCAGGCTGAAGCTGAGAGATTGATTGGGTTCCGCTAGGGAAAATCATTATACAAAGCCTAAGAGGAGGCTGGATTCCACTTGGGGAAATCATTATACAAAGCCTAAGAGGAGGCTATCTGATGACTGACTGACTCCGCATGGGAGAATCCTTATACAAAGCCTAAGAGGAGGCTGTCTGATAGTTTATACTCATCCCGGAGTGTACAGAGCCCAAGATTAACAGCGTCTGCACAATAAAGTCCTTGAACTTGCGCTTCAGACTAGTTGTTGACAACTGGGGAACAAACTTGCCACTGTCAAGTTGATCTATGAAGGAGATGCCCCAGACTAGTTGTTTTTTTAGAGGTTTGCAGAATCTCGACTTGACTGCTTCTGATTAACTGGTCTTGTGATGATAAGTCACCAAGAGTATTTTACAGAAGAATTGAAATGCCAGATGCTTCAATGTCTTCAAACTCTTGGAGAGGTTCAGGAATCTTGACATAACTGCCCTAATCCCACTGTATTCGCAATACAAAGTCCTTTAAACTGTGGTAGAAATAACTGGGGAACAAACTTGCCCCTGTTGATGGGTCATCAGAGTCCAAACTTGTCATGAAATGACCTCAAGAAGGCTTGCCCCAATATTCCGAACTTCGAAGAGTTCTGCCCCTGATTCAACAATTCTTGAAATGATGGATCGCAGAACCTTCCGCTTAGTTGCCCCTGCCTGAGCTTTCTTTATCAAGTCAAGTTCCCTAGCTGGCTGCATTTGTTGGGATTTCTTTGACATTTAATTGTCTTTGCAAACAAGTATTGTTCATTTAAAATTGGCAATTTCAATGCGAAAATTCATGCAAGCTTTTGAAAACAAATTTTATTGATGAAAACACACACAGTGGAATGATTAAACAATAAAAAACAAAGTGGATCTGGTCATTTACAGAGTGACAGATGAAGTGATGAACACACACAATTAGCAAAGATCATTAGGAGTCAGGTTAATCAACCTTGTTGTAGTATGCTTTCGAAACAACCTTACCTCAATTAGGTCTTTTAAGGGTTGTAACATGGCTTGGTTCATGGTTTTATGAAACAAAGATAAAGGCTCAAAACTTGTTTGGTACCCACCCCATCTTCGTGATGAACTCCAATCCTAAGCTCAGTTATCTTAAGCTATACATTCAGGTTCCTACAGACTAGGAACGAGCTGATGATCATTGATGATGATTTAGACACCTTGGATAGTCAGTACTTCCTCGCAGAATTTAGTTAATCTTTGAGACTTTGAGACTTCTCCTTGTCTTTGCTATTTGAGGTCACGATACCTCTTCTTTTGATTTGATTGAGGTCACAATACCTCTCTTTTTGATTTAGTTGAGGTTATGATACCTCCACTTGTTTTTGATTGTTGCTTTGAAACTCCTTTTTTTTTTGTTGTACAAGTTCTTTTTGTATAAGGCAAAGTTCTGGGCTTCCCATCTTTCTTGGCTTTTGCCTTGAAAGGGACTCGGCTCATCCTTTGATTAAGGATTTTTCAGCTATCCTTCCTTATTGTTGCTTGGATGAACAACTTGTACAACACTAACTCATTTGATTTAAGAGAGCTGACTGGTGTCTTGCATGAAGCACTTGCGTTCGAATGCATAACCAAGTTAAACTGAGAACTACCCTGCCCCAAAGTTGAGATTTTAAGGGTTTTTTTTGTATAAAGAAAGAAAACTCCTACTTCTAGGCTCGAAGGGTTAACGAGGGATTATCTTCCTTATTTCTCCAGTGTTTTGGGATTGAACAATGCCTTACATCCTCGGAAAGGTTTAATCGAAAGCATACCACAACAATTATGGATAATATTTTTCATCATCCTCCCAATATTTGCTTAACAACAAATTTGATAAGTGGGAAGAAACAAGATAAAGATACATTTTTTGTTTTTTGAAAACATAAAAGCAAATGAGTGAAACGAATGAACTTAATCAAAAGATGCATAAACAATTCATTGATCTTGCCAATTTGAAAGACAAAAGCTTATAAGCAAATACAAATTCAAACATGCAAAGAAAATACAACAAAATGCTAAACAGCCAAAAGTTTGCCGGCTTTAGGGAATTGAAATTTCCTTCTTAATCTGCCAAGCTGAGATAGTCATCTTCAGAGTTGATTGTTGAGATCCGCTTGAGAATCATCTTCCCACATACTCTCAGAAAATTCTTCCACCTCAGAGTCTGATGAACCTACCTAATTAGGAGAATGTTTGCTGATTTGGACGCCTTGAGGCGTGAATGAGAACATATCAAAGTCAAACAAAGTCTGAACCTGGCTTCTAAGTACCCTAAGTCTTCAGATGAATGCCTCTGTGCCCCAGCATGGTGGTCACAATGAACGAGTCTGAAAAAGACAACTTCAAATGCTACTTCAAGTCCAATGATGGCTTCAGGAAGCCGCCTGGGTTACAGACAAAGGACGGACAAGACTCAAGGCTGAGAAATGTCAATGCAATGCAAATGACATGCAATGAGAATGCAATGCTAATGCAAGCCAAATGGTTTCAAGGAACTCAAAGGCCAACTGCGAACATTTTGGAAATTGAAGAGTTTTGTTTTTAAAAATCCATGATCTCTAAGGATCTTCGCAAAGAAAAGAACTTCTGAGTTCTTCAAAGTCATTAATGGATCCGAGGAGATGTATGCAATGCACAAACACAGGCACACAAAACATAGATATATGCACACGCAAAAGCACATAAGCACAAACATATATACACTGGTATTCACAGATATGCACAAACAAACATATACATATATTCACAGATATGCACACACAAACAAGAGAGGACCTAAGTTTGAAGATCACAAGCATGGAGCCATGGTCTACCCGTCCCAAAAGGTGTGTACTATGGGTTTCACCTGCCAGACAAGGTTCTAAAAAGTTCCCAGAGTCGACAACCCATCTTTCGGATTTTATCGACTTTCCAATTGCTTGGTGATCGATAAAATTCTCAAGAGAGTCTCATCTGAGTGTAGTATAGCGTAGCAACCATTTGGGATTGCTCCCTCACAGTCCTCGAACTACGTCCTAAATAGTCCAAGTGGGGGTAAATGGGTAACTAAAGGTCATCAGTATCTCTGGCTCCTAGGTCGAAAGTAGTAACGCATTCACGATTACTCGTTCAACATATACCACTTTTGAGAGGGCCTCAACCGAGTGTAGACTTCAAGTTCCCTCCTTTGGGATTTCTCCCTCGAAGTTCCCTTGACTATGTCCACGATTCCTAAGCATATGTGTTCTCTCAAGTCTGGGTTAGGACTTATCTCACTCATTGATATCATGTCAACCCAAACCAAACAGGATAATATCAAACATAGAACAGATATACAAGCATGCAAGCAGATATGACATACAAGTAATCATACAAGTAAATAAGCAAACATGAATAACATAAAACAAAGGTAGGCTTAACCCTCTTAGGAAAGGACCAACAATAGGTCTAACTGTCCCCAGTGAAGTAGCCATTTATGTTGCTGTGAAAATCGGATAACAAATTATTAATTAATTTGCATCATTTTCTTTTACAACCGACTTTGATTTATCCAAAGGAAAGGTTCAAGATCGTTAGAAAAACCTAAAGGGAAAGATCTAAGGTTCGGGGGTTGGTTACGCCTAGGGAAGGTATTAGCACCCTAAACGTCCGTAGTACTCTACGGGAGCCTCTTGTTAATGTTATCTTATGTTTGCTAAAGGGTTCTATGCTAAAGGTTAGTTAGCGGGGAAGTGATAAATTCATTATGATGAATATCACTAAGAGTTGAGGAACTCTCTCCTAATGCTAGTTGTAATTTCTATGGCTCTGATGAGGCCAAGAAATTGAAGCTTCTTCCTAAGAGGTTGCTTAGGTTAAGGTGGGGGTCATGACTTTAGAGTCAACAATAGTTACCTTCCTTTGGAATGAGGAAAAAAGTTGATAATAAACAATAGGTAAGACATGATACAAGCCAAAACATTGATATAATATGAGATAAAAACAACATAAGCATGAGGATGGCAATATGTTTAATGATAAAGTATGGATAAGATGAACATGATCATTATAAGAACACATCAATATGCTTCAATCTTAAAGAAGACAAACATAGAGATTAAGGATGACATTTAAAGAGAAATGGCATTCATATTTAAGGTCAAACACATGGTCAATCAACATGGATATATTAACTTAAGAATTAAACAAGTCAATAGTAAATCAAGATCAACAAAGGTGCTCATAAATGATATTAATAATTAAACCAACAATTGATAATTAATTGACAAGGCAATTGAAATTAACAATTAACAACACAATAAGGTAATTAAAATTGACTACATATGGATAATTAACATTTAGAAATTAACAATTAATCATACATTGAAAATCTCAAGATTAAGACACAAATTGATAATTCAAGAATTAACAACATGATTAAAACAAATTAATATCACAATTAGAAATAACAAAATGTTCAAAACATAATTGATAATTAAAGTTAAAAGCTAACAAAAACAATTAACAATTATCAATATAATTAGCAATTAGGAGACATATTAATTAACCACATAAAATTAAATTGAACTCTAAATAAAATAAAAAAAGGTTTAGAAAAACGCAGGGGGGGGGTGCATGTAAGTAATTCTAATCACTTAAAATAACAAAGGAAATACATGGGCCCAACTGAGAGGGGGGTGCTGATAGCATGATGGGGTGCAAGGCCCAGGTTGAGAAAAACACAAGGCAAGGCGAAAAATAAAATGACCAAAAGGTTGATCCGCAGGATCGAACCCAGGTCATGATGGTGAAAGGGGAAATGGCAAGGCAAGGCAAACTGTTGGGACGGCACATACATCCATTCATTACATGATTCAATTAATATATAAGCCAAATAAAGCATGAAAATTAATAAAATGAAACAAAACACGTACATGCAGTCGTGGGGGAATACGTGTATTAATTGGTGATATTAATTGGACGTGGTATTAATGCACAATAGGACAAACCAAAACAGCCAATCATGATACGCATGGGAAACATGCAGAATGATACATAAAACCTAATTAAAACATGAAGATTAATAAAATAAAACAAATGCGCACATAGTAACATGTGCTAGTGGTGGTATGTGTGATATTGAATAGGCATGGAACTTAAAGCACTACAAGACAAACAACCATAACAACCAACTAATTACCACACATGGAAAATGAAAAAAGAACATGCAGAATCATTAAAACTGCTATCGTATTTTAATAAAACATCAAAACAAAGCTTTCAACTTCAAACCAATCTAACTTACTCAAAACTCAACTAATTTACATGAAATAAAATACCAAACTGGAGCATTCTGAACATAGAATAAGGTGCAGTTATTAATTGAACAAGATGTTGATTAGGTTATGAAGAAAACACGGATGAAGCCAAGGTTCCAAACCGAAAACAGTTTAAGAAAAAAAGTAATGCATTTCTACTTCAGATGCAAACTAAACATATCTTAACGAAAAACCCACAACACCAAAACATACCATACTGAACTCAAACACAATAACATGAACACAAACAAAAGTCGAGACAAACTGACTTAGAACCAAAACCTATAGCCAGCACGTCTTAAACTATAAGCTTTAACAAACTCAAAGCAAACATGGACATTGCAGAGGTGCAAAGACAAGGCACGATAATATAAAACTTCCATTCAAACACATTTCAACATCAAGACAATTCAAACATTCTCAAACAGCCATTAAAACAATCACATCTCATCAGTAGCTTTAAGAAACAACATAAACACCAAAGAGTTAATAGCATGGCTGAACTCGTGAGTGAGACATAGTTGGTATTTCAAGATAGCATTCCAAAATAAAACAGAAGCAATATAATCATGTAAAATATTAACTCCAAACATACAAAACATTCATAACTAAACACAAGCACACGTGATACATAGTTTAAACTATCAGGGCAGTCATTTAGAGTTTCTCAAACGCGAACTTATCATGAAGTTTAAAACATTATTCATGCCATACACATACACAAGAACTCAACAACATGTAAAAGGTTGACATATATTAGGCTTGTAAAGACAACATGATATTTCAAGACAACAATCCAAAAATGAAACAGAATATATATATATATATATATATATATATATATATATATATATATATATATATATATATATATATATATATATATATATATGATCATGTAGAACATTAACTCCAACCATACAAACTTGTAACCACAACTAGCCAACACATCCAACACATATTACAAGCAGCATCAACATAAGATCGTATCACAAAGGATCATGCATACATAGGTTCAGTTTTAGATATAAAAGAGAGATAGCCAAGTGCTTGCTTCAACATCACCTCTAATACAGAACCCTCCACAACTCGAGCCATGCAACATAAAATCTCAACAGTATATAAAAGTTTGACACACATAATAAGTACCATGGCATCATTCAAAACAGAAACAGTATATATATAAACATGGTAACATGAATATCTTTAACCACACAAACTTATAAACGCACCAGCCAACATGTTTTCAACATAAATTTACACGTGAAATGATTAAACCATTAGGGCAGCCACTTAGAGTTTTCTCAAATTTAACATGAAGTTCATATTGATAAGATACATTTCAAGCACTTTAAATAAAAAACAACAATGAGGATGATCTAACATGGATGTAATACAGTTAATGTGATATAATGAGCATGGCAAAGGAGAGTTTGAGAAAACTTACCTCTCTTCCACGCAAGTTTGCAAGACTTCTTCTCTCTCCTAGCTGACTCTCGTTCTCTTTCAGAAGACAAGTTTTATAGTGTTTTTAGTGTTGTTGTTGGTGTCTAAATGAAGTGGAGGAAGGCTGCTTTTATAGTGAACTCAGCTGGTCCAAGAGAAAGAAAAACCAACGTGCTAAAGGTTTGTCTTGGGAAGAAATATCATGGAAAGATTTGGAGATATGGCTGTGGCTGTTCTGAGCAACATGGAGCCACGTGAATCTTCTTTTATGCCACTAGGTCAGAGAGAAATAGCATGTTTTGGTTTGTGTCCTTTGGTTCAAGGAAGTGTACGAAGGACACATTTGTGGTAGCTTGCAAAGGTTGATAAAAGGTACAAAAGCAAAGCAGGGGCAGCGTGCTTTTAGGAGACGTGATGTTGGAAAAGGTTTTAGTAAGTCTGCAGAGAGTGTACTTGAATGGAGGAAAGGAATTCAAACTCAACAATTGGTGTTCTTGGTGCAAAAATAATTTTCGTGTGGCCATATTGCTCAAATTATATCTCCTAACTTAGTGATCCAAATTTCATGCTCTTAGGTTCAAATGAAAGCTCTTGGATGATACTACAAGTTTGATGTTGGAAGATAGTTGAAATAAGGCCTTGAATTGGTAGCAAAGTGGCTTACAAATCGTGTCCCCAAAACTGCCAAAAGAATTTAGAAAAAATTCTAAGTTATTGAAATTTGACAATTTCAAGTGCCCTTCTTGAATAATTCATAACTTGAGAATGGTTTATCCCCTTGATATGTTCCACATATGGTTGGAAAGCTCTCAACAAGCTCTACAACTTTCATTTGGGACTCAAGACTTGAATCCAAATGGAAAAGGGTGAAAAGTGGCGCCAAAGTTGGGAAAGAGAGTGATGGAAAATGCTGAAAAATTTTCTAAGTGTTGGTCAAAATGCCTTGGAAGCTTCATAACTCAAAAACCAAGCATTTTTAGACAAAAAGTCATATTGAACAAATTAAAGATCTTGGAAAGAGCTTTCCAATGAGCTTTGAGCCACTCCAATTGGATGTGTGGTTTAGGAGTTATGGTTCTTTCAAAACAGGCTATTAGGGGAAAAATCTCACAAATGACACCTTTCTTGGTCAAAACCCTACTTCTCTTGCAAGAAAGCTCATGAAACTTGATGTGAATACTTTGTATACTCCATGAGACAATATATGATGATTAGAACCAATAATACTTCATTTGACCCAAAATTCCAAAAGATTAGGGCTTCAGTCAAACCCTAAATTTGACTGTGAATGCACTGAGGTTAGATCTTGTAATCTTGCTTCTTCCTTCTCATCTAAAGGTCTTAGGAGACTCTTGAGGATGTTGATAAACCAATAGAACCAAGAATTAGGGCTTGGGAGACCATGTTGATGAAGATCAAGGCTGTTGGCTGACAAGTGCCACAGAAACCCTAATTGGAGGTGTAGTGAGACTGAGGCTCAAACTTCTCTCGTTGAGGACCCAAAGATCTTGGATTCTTGTTGAATGATGTCCCTTGAATGTAGATGACTTCATATGGTAAGTGAACCACACAAATCTTGACTTGATAGAGCCAATTCCTCAGTAACTTCTTAAGAGTAAACCCTAATTCCACAGTCCTTGCACTGGAGGTCTTCTGTTGACTTGACTTGCTTCAAACATCTTGTGGAGTTCCATGGTGATATGTAAACCTAATTTGAACACAAAGAAACAAACTACAAGATATGGGTTAGTTCAAACAAATGCAGAGATGCTCCTAAGATGGACAAAAGCTGGATGACATCTAAGGGTAAAAATTTAGGGTACAACACCAGGCCCAAACCGTGGCCTTCCTTTCTTCATTACTAATGCACCTCCATTCTTTTAACACTTTTTATTTTCTTTTCGTTTCTTTTTTAATTATTAAAAATACTTCCTTTTATTAAAAAATTCCAAAACAAATCATGTGTGTATTTTAATGTCTTATTTAATTTTTCATGAATTTTATTTTTATTTTACATTTATTTTGATAATTAATTCTGATTTTCTCTTCCAAAGTGTCTTCCGTGCCTACCCATGTGATTCATGCTTATGTTTAGTGACTTTGTCATGCTTTATTGAGCTGAGTTTTTTACCATGTGTTCACACATGGATGAGGAATGTTTGAGTGTCAAGTTTCTTCCTTGGTGATTAGTTTTTGATTATTTTCCATGTATTTTTAATTGCTCCTCGATTATTATTTGGTTAGCTTGAGATGTGTGATGTTTGATCCATTTGATGGTAAAATTTTGTGATTCTTGTTGATATCTTTTGCAAATGTATTCTTGATGGATACAAAATGATTTTGAAATTTAGTTGGATTTTTATAAGGCATGCATCTATTTTTGGTTGATATTTACATGTGACTTGAACTTTGAATGGATTATTTTGGGTACTTGACCTAGTTTAGATCTTTTTGACCGTTTGTGCTTAAGTTAAGCTTGAAATGATTATATGATGTGATCATTTACTGACTTGGCTTGTTTGTGCCTTTGGAATCATTTTCATTTGATCATTTTTCTATTTATGGTGGATTTTCCAAGTTGACAATGTTTTGGCACAATTCTTTGGATGTTTTGAACTAGTTTCATTGTGATGCCTTCTCGCATGATCTCATGAATGCTTATTGACTCTTTTTTGCTTTGAATAACATGTGTGAGGTTCTGATCCTCTTGATATGGTGTCCATTGAATGACATTTTCTCACTTCTTGCCTCACATGATCTTTTGTTGCTTGCATGAATGACACAAGTGAATGTTTTTCCTAGTTTTGATACATGTTTTGAGTGTGATGATGATTTTCCTTATTTGATGATTTGAGCTTTCTATGACATGATGTGCTTGCTGCCCTATCTTGTATCTCACTTCATTTGGTCTCATTTATCATTGTTCCATGTCTTGTGACATCTCTTTTGGAATGCTAAATCATTTGAAAGTGTTTGAACACTTTGTCTTGCATGATCTTGTTTGCTTGAACATTATGATTGGTGGTTACTTGGTATGAGTATGATGTTTGCCATATTTCTTTGCTTCTTGAATTAAACTTCATGTTGGTTCACTTTGGTGCATCTTTTTCTTCATCTCTTACTTCTTTCTTTTCCCCTAAGTCTTAAGACTTGTTTAAGTCTTAGATTTGCTTTTGCATTTCCCCTTTGGATTCCCTAGTCCAACTTAATCTTTGATTAAGCTTGGAGTAGGATAGACATTAGGAGCTAATCCATGTATACTAACATTAGGTAGACTTCCCTTTCATCTCAACCTTAGGGCCATTTTGCATGATAACATTAGGATAGAATTCCCTTAGTGTTTTTCTTTTCAACTTTGAGGCTTCTCCTCTCATCTCAATTACAAGTCTAAAACACTTAATAAATACAACGAATATTGTGTGCCATGAGCCTTACGTACATGTGAAATGAAGAATGGGGGGTTTCCCTTCATTTTTCTAGAGTGTTTAGCGGACGTCCCGTCTTGGGTCGATTTGCGACACATTAGGTCCTATGACATAAACTTTAGTGCGATACGCGTTTCAAACTAACTTCAATCCACTTCTGTCTAAAAAACACAAAACAAATTCAAATCATTTTCCATCCTTCGAGATTGTTGGGTTTCAAATCAGTTTTAGAAAAGAGCACGTTACTTCCGTTTAGTCGCAAACAGGCATCGACCCTAACTGCCGGACGCGAACTTAACGTCGCTCATAAAAAAAACACTTACCGACCCGTACCACGAACTATGGACGCTCTGACTTCCTCTCTCTCTCTCTCTCTCGTCCGATTGAGGATACGTAGGCACAAGACGGTGATATCTTGGAGAGCACCCTTCCCTCTTTTCGACCCGTAGGTCAAACTACGACTGCTCTGACTTCCTCTCTCCCGTCCGATTGAGGATACGTAGGTACAAGACGTCGATGTCTTGGCGAGCAACCTCCCCCTTTAGTGCGTAGTCTGTCGAACTACGTCGACTCTGATTCTTCATTCGTCCACGAAGATATGTAGGCATAAGATTGCGATAATCTTTGCGAGTTCGTTTTTGTTTTTTCCCTTCCCGTTTCTGTTTAGCAGTAGGATTTAGATAACTCACCCTTTGGTTAGACAACAAGCGTGTATCCCATCGAGTACGATGGACGCGTGGGGGTGATAATACCTTCCCCTCACGTAACCGACTCCGGAACCCGGACTATGGTTGCGATGACCATGTCTTCTCCCTCTTCAGGTTTTCTTCGATCATTTCGTTTCTCTGCATCAGGATAAATCATGTTCAGTGGCGACTCTTCTATTCTGTTTCTGCCGGTTGATTTTTTCGCAGTTGCGACAGGAAGCACAAACTAGACACTCTTATCCTGTACGGGAATATGAACTCCTGCTGAAGAGAAATAAACTTCACCAACCTGGCTAGGGGAGAGCAAACTCCTGAACTCTTGATGAGGAGAATAATCACAATCTTTATATTGCTCTGCCAAGAGTAATGAAACTTTACCAATCTCTGTTGGGGAGAGAAACTCTATCGGGGACGTCACTTGTTAACTACCACCATGAACCCTGCAGATGTGATATGACCAAAAGGTGCCCTGTTACAACATAATCCACAAAGGAACCTGTCTTCAAGAGATTTCATGAGGATCTGACATATACTGCCCTAATGTATTACATCCTGGTAACATGACTTTGATTAAGCGTCCCCGGAGAGGAGCACTTCTTATACTCCTGAAATGACTTGCCCCAGTACGAGCCTCGACATGACTTTGCCCCTGTCTGACTGATTTTTGAAAGCATGCCCAGACTAAATGCTCTCGGAGAAATTCGTCGAATCTTGATGTGACTGCCCCAGATTGGCAACTTCTTAACACGACTTAACCGGGAGAGCCCACATTCCACAAAGTCTTATGGCAACTTGTCCCTTGACATGACTGTTCCTTAGAGTTTTCAAGCATCTCCTTTTAGCGGGCTCAATATTCTCGACTGATGTTCACTATGTAAGCCTCACTGGCGTCAAATACATGTAAGCAAGTAGAAACTGTCTATTATGAGAATGAGAATTCTAATGCAACACACATGTTAATCTCGAAGCTTTTATTGAAAAGCTATCGCCAAAACCCGTGAACGAGTCACTGGTTAAGGTGGGATACAAATTTTTTGAATGGAAGATAGCATGCACATGCAATACCAACAAAAGTCTTTTAGCACAAGCCAATGGGAGTCAGGAACGTTATCTCGTCAAAGTACGCCTTCAGAATAAACCCTGCTTCAATTAGGACTTTTGAGGGTTGTAACGTGGCCTGGTTCACGGTTTGAGAAAAAGGATTTATGGCTCAAAATTTTGTTTGTACCCACCCATTCTCCTTGATGTTCTCCAGTACTACATTAAGCTAATTCAGCACAAGCGCTCACCTTTCAAAAAGATTAATGAATGGTATGAGTGATGGTTAAAGAGCCCACAAGGTTTTCGGAGTGGCAGTCATCCCTTTTGTCTCTGGTGTCTGTAGTCACACGACTTGTTCTTTATTGAGGATTTTTCTTTTGATCCTTTCTTTTCGCTTTTGTTTTTGATTCCCCTGATTTTACCTGGACCAATTCTTTTCTTGAATTTTTTGATTTTGAAGTCCAGCGGGATGCCCTAACTTTTGCCTAAGTCACTTGTTTTCAAGTTTCAACTTAGCGGGTTATCTTTTTTCTTTTGATTTTTTTTCTCTTTTTTGAACAAACCGTGTGACACTGGCTTGTCTCACTTGTTTGAAAGGTTGTGACTGCCTCACTCTTTAGTTGGTGAGGGATAACTATAGATGCAATTGATCTTGGAATATGACACTCCTTTTGAAATTTGAACGCACGGTCAAATTAACTGACACTTACCCTGGCCCGGGTTAAGATTAAGGGTTTTTTGTTTTTAGAAAGAAACTCTTACTTCTAGGTTCAACGGGGTTGACTAGGGATTATCTTCCTTATATCTCCGGTGTTTGGGAATTTGAAACAATGCCTGTACATCATCAGCAAGGTTTTATCCCAAAAGCGTATGACCAAAGATTTTGCGTTTTTACTTCATCATCCTGCCTCAAAGAGTTAAGCAAAAATGTTGGTATTACAATACACAGAAATATTAAATGAGTGAACACGAATGGAATACCTCAAGAAAAACATACTCATTGCATTAAAATCATCATTCAAAAACAACAAATTTCTACATGCAAAGACATTAACCACAGACCGTCTACAGTGAAAATAATAACCCCAGCGTCAATCAGATCTTGCACCTTGTGTTTGAACACGTTGCAATTTTCAATTGTATGCCCCTGTGTCCCTGATTGGTACTCACACCTAGCATTCATGTCATAATCTGGAGGGAGGGGATTTGGAACAGGGGCAACTTCCCTTAGCTGAATCAAAGAGTCCTGAAGTAAGTAAGCAAGCAGTTGACTGTGAGGAACAATAATGAGATCAAACCTTCTCTCGTGCCTTCTGGGTCTTTGTTGTTTCTTCTGGGAGCTAGCCTGTTGCTGATACCGATTAGGATACTCCTCTCGCTCAGGCACTTTCATCCTTAGACTCGGCATAGGAATAGGCAACAGTTGCGTACGTGGGAATTCTAATACCAAGGACTGCAAGATATGCCCCTGACTTGATGCAGCTTTAGGAGGGAAAACAGGGATATTCACCTCTTTTGCAGCAGTAGGAGTAAGACCACCTTGTACGCTTACGTCGCCCGACGTGAATTCAATTGCCTTCGAGTCGATCAAATCCTGGACAACATACTGAAAAGCCCTACAATTTTCCACATTATGCCCCGGCGCACCAGAGCAAAAATCACAATGGGCTCTTGCATCGTAGCCTGGTGGGGGAGTACCAGTAAGAGGAGCCAACGTCCGAAGTTCAATTAATTGAAGCTGAAGTAGTTACTGCAGTAGTAGAGAATATGGCACTGGTGGAGTCTCGAAGTGCCGGTTCATCATTGGTTTATCCTGATACCGATGAGGAGCATCATTCTGTTGCTGGGATGCAGTCGGGATGGCTATAGCGGTAATCTGCTGTGTACAAGGCGTAAGAGGAAGATCAAAGATCCTTTCAGGTTGCTTCGGTCTCTGTGCGTCCTTCTTAATCTTGGGTTTCTCTCGGGAGACAAGACCTGGCTGCTGTCGGGAAAGTTTTGGAACCTCGAGTTGTACCGAAAATCTGTGAGGCACATCACTCTTTGGGAGAGATCCCAGAGGCAAGGGTGGAACGACAATTTCTGCTGCAGCCTCAAGCATGGGATTATCATCCTTTCTGAGCACATTTCTCACAACTTCCATAACCAAACTCATCCGAGTCTTCATTTGATTGACCTCCTCCTTCAGTATTTTCTGGTCTTGAATCAACACTTGCATGTCCCTCATACACTGCCCCATTTCGATTCATACTTCCCTCAACTCTGATTGAATTTGCTCCATGATCAACTTTTGACTGGCTTGAAAAGTTAAGTCTGCAATTCTAAAGAAGACCAGATCAGGACAAGAATAACCAGCCTTGAACATCTGCTATGCAAATGAGTATGAAAATGCAATGGAAATGCCATGTTCGAATATTTCCAAGGAATCATTCTACTTTGATTCAAGTTTTTTTTCACAGAAGAACCACGAGAAATAGATGGAAATGCTCGACAACGAGTCTCAAAGTTAAGATCCTTGGAAATACAAGAACATGTATATCAGAATGCAAACATGTTATGATGATATAGATGCAAAGACATGGGATCAAGGCTTTCATAAATTCTGAACAACTGTTGTGCTACTGACTGAATAAGTCCACAAGTCTGCTATGAAGAGAATACCGGAATATCAGAATACCAGAATACCAGGCTGATAAGTCCACACTGATAAGAAAACCAGAATACCAGGTAGGATGAAGGTTACGGTTACCTGTGAACCTGTAAACACCCGCCATTCTCACATGTGGGTTCTAAAACCGAGGATCCTCAGCGTCACGGACTCTCAGGTCGAGAAACGATGATACGGTCACCATTTCTGGTTTGGCATCATCACCAATCGAGGAGGCCTCAACTGATTCTCCTAAAAAAGGGCATCCTATAGCAAGTTCTCAGCCTCGGGTCCTCGGATTAAGAAGCATAATGGGTTTGCCATTTCTGGTCTGCCGTTATTACCTATTGGGAGGAGTGCCTTAATTGAGTTCTCGGGAATGGTCGCCAGAGTCAACAACTCTCTAAGTTACATTCTATCGTCTGCCCCAACGCGCATGATAGAACATCACCAAAGAAAACCTCGTCTGGATGTGGAATTTTTGTGTATACTATGTCTGGCCAGATGCCACACAAGTCACACTACTTTTCATTCTAATCCTAGGTGTATACTCAAGCCTAGGTATTGGGCTTATCTCTCATGGAACAAACCCACCCAACAACACAACAGCAGCAGAGCAGTATGATAACAATAATCAAAATGCAATAAATGCGGTAAAATACAGTAATATACAACAAATAATGCACAACAATAAACACCTAATGAAATAAAAACAGACAAGTGCTAGGATTGACTCGCATAGGGAACCAGAGTCCCCAGCAGAGTCGCCAGCTGTCACAACTGTGAAAAACAACCGGCAGAAATAGAACAGAAGAGTCACCACCGAACGTTATTTATCCCGACGCAGGGAAAGGAAACGATCGAAGAAACCTCAAAAGGGAGAAGACATGGTCATCGCAACCATAGTCTGGGCTCGGGAGTTGGTTACGCGAGGGGAAGGTATCAGCATCCCCACGCGTCCATCGTACTCGATGGGCTCCACGCTTGTTATCTAATCAAAGGTGAGCTATCTAAAGCCTACTTCTAAATGGAAACGGGAAAGGGAAAAACAAAACAGACTCACAAGGATCATCGCAATCCTATGCCTACGTATCTTCATGGATGAACGAAGAATCAGAGTCGACGTAGTTCGACGGACTACGCACTAAAGAGGGAGGTTGTTCACCAAGACACCATCATCTTGTGCCAACGTATCCTCAATCAGAGGAGAGAGAGAAAGTCAGAGCAGTCGTAGTTCGATATACGAGTCGATGAGTGTTTTTTATGACCGACGAGCTCTTTTCTGAAAATGATTTAAAACCCAACAATCCCGAAGGATAAAAAAGATTTGAACTTGGTTTGTGTTTTTTAGACAGAAGTGGATTGAAGTTAGTTTGAAACTCACATTGCACTAAAGTCTATGACATAGGAGCGAATGCGTCGCATGGTCGCCACCAATGGGACGTATGCTAAACACTCTAGAAGAGTGAAGGGAGACCCTCATTCTTCATTTCCTATGTACTTAAGGCTCATGGCGCACAATGCTCATTATACTTATTAAGTGTTTTGGACTTGTTTTTGAGATGAGAAGAGAAGACTCAAAGTTGAAAGAAAAACACTAAGGGAGACTAAGTCCTAATGTTATCATGCAATGGTGGTCCTATAGTTGAGGTAAGAAGGGGAATTCTACCTAATGTTAGCATACATGGATTAGCTCCTAATGTCTATCCTACTCCAAGCTTAATCGAAAATTAAGTTGGACTAGGGAATCCTAAGGGAACATGCAAAAGCAAATCTAAGACTTAAACAAGTCTTAAGATTCAAGGAAGAAGAAAAAAGTAAGAGATGAAGGAGAAGATGCAACATTAAGTAACTCAAGAGATGAGATGAACACAAGTAATGAGCAATGAAGACATCAACTCTAACCATTCAAGACCAGCACCAACACCACATGTATACACTTCAGATCAAACTTCAAGAATGGAAGTCAAAACAATTAGGCAAGACAATGCACTAATAAACACACCAATGACTTAAAACTAAACAAGAAGTATAATCAAATAAATCAATCATCAAGCAAAGTGAAGTGAGATCAAATGATATGAGAACCAAGATGGGGAAGAAAGCAAGTCATGTCATATTCATCTCATGTTAATGATCAAAGGAAGAGCAAGAGAGTTCAAAGCATGCATCTTAAACATAAACAAGCATTTGTTCACAAAAAGATCAAGTAAGGCACACCTCAAAAGGACAAACATGTGAGATTAGGGCATGAACTCAAGCAAGGCAGTAGAATAGTCATGTATATCAATCCAAACATCAACTCATGAATGGTAAGAAGAAACATCAAGGATCAACTTCAAGACATGCAACAAAACTAGGCAAACATTCACTTAAGTCATTCATGCAAGCAACAACAGATCATGTGAGGCAAGAAATGAGAAAAGGTCACTCAATGAACATAAAATCAAGAGGATCAGAACCTTACACATGTTATTCAAATCAAACAAAATTCCCCAAGCATTCATTAGATCATATAAGAAGGCATCACAAAGAAACTAGCTCACAACATCCAAGGAGTAAGGCCAAAACATAGTTGTAAGTTCTGAGTTGGCAGCATTTTTTGCAAAACATGTTTCTCATGAAAATGTTATGAAGAATGTCTTGACATAAGAGTAGAACATCACTGCAGGACGTGTTAATGTCAAAACAGATGATGATCTATAGCAGGTGGTGTTAATGATGTCATGTGTATGATGTATTAACATTGAGTCATAACATTAGTGAATGTTAAGATGTTGAAGAGTTAAAGTGCTAAAGAGTAATGTCACATGCGATGTCTTGACATCACTATACCAGAACATTAAAACATCAGGTTGTGATGTTTTTAGGGCTGCGCATTTAAGTTTGATTTGATCAGATCTGTTAGAGATTTAGTGTGCGAATATCTTGGGAGAAATATTTGCTGTTGCAATCAGATTTTGTGCAGATTTGTTGCTATGTTTAAGGGCTGAAGATTTAAAAAGATTTGAAGATAAAATCTGTTTTTAAATTCAAATCATATAAGATATTTTTATGGAGAAGATCTTGCAGCTGGATTAAAAAGTGAAGATTAGTTTGTTACTATTTTTGTGCAAAAAGATATGGAGAATAAATAGTTCTAATTATGGAGATAAATTAGGAAGAGTTGATTGAAGACCTATTTTGTAGGAGAATCTTTTGATGAGATGTAGCAGTTGTTATGCTGTGATTTGAAGCCCAAATCCAGTTGGGAAATAGGTTATAAATAGAAGCATTGTAACCTAGTTTTAGAGAGCCAACCATCATGTAGATTATAAGGGCTGTGTTGGTTGATGAACCACCCGGTTTGTGGGATGGTCATCGTGTTTATCTCGAAGCCTGTAGGTAAGAGATGTATGGGTCTTGGAGGAAGCTGTTAAGCAACTCTAAGTATTGTTCTTAGTCATGAGGGTCATGTCTAGGTATTGTCATGGAAGTGTGTCTTCTACTTTTCTATGTTTGAAGAGTTGTTGGTAATCAAGCTGTTGATGCAGTGACGGAGATGTTGACTGCTAGACATCATTGCGATGATTGGGAGTGAGATGGAGTCTCTTATCTAGGGTGGACTTAGATAGAAGGGTCATTGGGTAGTGATTAAATTAGGTAGATTGTCAACTGGTTTGTTGAGTCTGTAATTTGGTACTACTAATAGTGGACTTCCTTCCTAGTTTGGTATGCCCCCAGATGTAGGTTGTTAGACCGAACTGAGTGAACAAATTCTGTGTGTTGTTTACTGCTTTTTCTGTTTCTATTATTGCCTTGTTCAGTAGATTGCGATGTTGTGACATTGTACAAAGACATCACACATCTGTACCAGAATTTCAATTGGTATCAGAGCAGGCATCTTGTCTGTTTCTGGATGAGATCTAGGGAAGATACTTTCTGGTTCATGAGCAAGGAAGATAGGTTTGCTGAGTTATGGACTGGTCAGCTCATATAGTTGGTTGTGTGATCCCTTGGAGTGAAGGATGGACTATTCATGATAGAGTATTGTTGGCACGTGGTGTACAAGGAATTTTTGGATAGTGCCTGAAGGTTGTTGAGGAGTAGTTCCGCTGCGTGATATCTGATGTAACCCTGGTTGGTTTTTGTATCTCTGGTAGTGAGATTCCAAGAATGAATTCTCTTGGAAAGACATTAGGGTTTGGTCTCCTCCGCAGGATATTCTCTGCAAGACAGCTTCAAAGATACTTGAGGATTGAGTGATCAAAAGGTGAATGGATCTTATGACATGGATGTTTCAGTCCGGAACAGTGATTCCTTATGGTGAAAGAAGAGGGTAGAGCCAAAGCAAAAGAGTATCATTGTCAAATCTTTCATGCGGGAGTGAAGATCTTGATAAGTCATCTCTTAAGCTTAGAGGAAGTTTCATCAAGAAAGAAGCTGAGCTTAATATGTCAATTCTAATGTCTTGACATCGCGCTACACATTAGCAGTTGATGGTAAATGCTAAGTCTAAGACCTATTAGATTGTAGCTGCTTTTAAGGATCACTGAAGCTGTGAAGTTGAACAATTTTTGAGATGATGTTTATTATGTCATAGCATCTCAGATGTGCTGGTTGAAGAAAAAGTAGTAATCCGGATAGCAGAAGAGAAAGAGTTGATCCTTGTTTGAGCTAAACTGCCTGAGGACCATATTATAAGGAAAATGCTTCCAAGATTTTGTGTAGCAGTGTAAATCAGCCTGTGGTCAATTGGTGTCTGCATGAGTTGTATGGAATGAACTCTTCCAATTTTGTGTAGCAGATTGTCTATGGTATGTTTCTGCAGAAGGATGGCAGTTATTACTCTTTGGTTAGGAGGTCTGAACCCTGTGCTTACTAGAAGAAGCCCCTGGAAGAGCATGTTATGCAAGTTACTGCAGTTTTGTTGGTCAAATCTTGGAAGTTGCTGATATGCTCTCGTATGTCCCATGCAAAGAGATATGTGTGAATATGATTAGGAGATATGTCAGAACTGATGTTGAAACCTCAGTTCAGTTCTTTGCTCAGAGTAGAGTAAAAGATCAAGACACTGACCTTACCTGGAAGAGTTTTGTGGTAGTCATGATGGTTTGTTTTGGAGAAGATTCAGCAGATGGTGGTTACCTTGACTGGAGTTGAGTATTGATCTGCTTTTGAGGATGTACTTTCAAATAATGACAAAATACATAGACGGGAGACTATGTACATGTCTGATGTAAAAGTGCAGGACTCTTCTCTGTGTGGCTCTTTATTGGTTCTGTTGAAGACACCATAACCTTGAGGGTTTCAGCTTGGATCAGTTTATCTCTGATCTAAGTGGTTGGGAGCATGGTGTTTGCTCTAGTAGTGAAGGTTGAGGATAAGTGGCAGTTATCTCTGGCTTTCTATTGACGGCTCTACTAAGGAAAGTGGCATTCCTTGGTATTGCGATGAGGTAGTCTTGGACTACTTATTTTCTGAAGACTCAGATATGAAAGTTTTAAAGTCTTTAGAGGTTCTGAGCAGGATGGAGGTTGTCTACTCAAACTTGATTGTTGAGTCAAGTCTATGAGAGCATGGAAATCTGTTTCTGCAAAGGGAGGAGGTTCTTCTGAGTGGCAGAAGGTAGAGCTGAATTCAACAGTTGGATGACATAATGTTCTGACATCTAGCTTAACATCAGGAGTCTCAGCTGGTGATGTGGCACATCAGCTAATGATAGGGTGATCTACAGGAATGAATAATAGGATGCTTCAAAAAGATCATTCTCATGGCAGTTTGTGGGAGCTGCAGGAAGGAGAAGATGTTACATGACCATGGCTTGGGGAGTCTAAGTGTGTTTGCTTTTGAGCAAGTGGAACATGTGACTTGAAGATCAAGTTTCCTTGGTGGATCAGGATATCTTTGTGAGAGTTTTGACATACTTGAAAAAGGCCAAAATGTGGATTTGGTTGTTTTCATATGAGGATTCATGAATGAGGTGATCAAACTGTGGCATTTGGTTGATCTCAGAAGTGGATTCGAAGAATCAAGATAATCAGAGTGTGGCAGCTGGTTATGATTGAGGATTGTCTTGGAACAAGTTACTCTTGGGTAGAAGGGTCATGAGTTGAAGACTCAAGGAGATTATTCTTCTTCAAGGTGGATGAGAGGTTAATACTCTAGTGCTTTGGATTACTATGCAATAGTAAGTCCAGTTGGTGGAGCATATCAAGAATCATGGCGATGATGTCTTGGTGTGGGGTAGATGTTCTAACTTGTGGTTGGATATCCTTGGTGAAGGATGATCATGTTCTGGTTCAGGAGCTTGGTGCCTACATTATGCATAAGGAGCGTCTACATAATCATACGGGAGAATGATGAAGTAGAAGATCTGCCTTAGATGGAGAATGTAGAGAAGTTTGAAGAAGATCAGGAAGTCTAAAGATGAAGGGTATGATAGGAAATGACTGCCTTTAGATAAAGGGACAATGGTACCAAAATGCATGTGCTCAGCAAGTGTGCTCAAATGTTCATCTTCGTCTGGAGCATTTGTTAACCATGTCTGAGGGAGTACTTGTCTATGGAATCTGCAGCAAAGGTGCATATATTGTGAAGATTGGTTGAATCTTATGAGGATATATTATCAGATAACATGTTATGACATTAGGCTGTTGGATGACATATTGGGGTGGACATGAATGGTTCTAGCCATGTGAAGCTAAGTGTTTGAATCATATGCGCACATGCTTCTGAGGAGAGGTCTGAAGGACAACTTTGGTTGTGTATGGGAGAATTTATTTTTCTCTACAGATTTTGGAAGAGCTTTGTGAGGGTCCTTGTTGATGGGAGATGTCACACTTGTCTTGGTGTGTGTAAGAGGAGTTTATCTAGAGTTCAGTGAAAGATTGTGTGTGTGCTTCAGAACTGGTGGATGATTGTGTGAAGCATTCCTGACTGGATGAATGAAGACTATGTCTAGATTTTCCAAATATTATGATGAAGGAGCACCATTTGTGAAATATAATGGGAGAACTTCTGTCTGTACTAGTGTGGTACTTGGATTGTTTGAGGATTAAGCATTATGTGAATGCGTTCAGCAGGTGTGTTAAACAGAGGGTGCGCTCTTGAAGACATGAAGATGAGTCTTATGTTTTCCATTCATTTAAGGGTTTCTTCTTGCAAAGATGCACACGGTATCCTTGATAGGGGGAGAGTGTTACAATTTTGTGCAGCTGGAATTGTGGTGTTAAGGGGGAGCAGTGTTCTTATTGGTCCATGTCGTTTGTTTGGTTTGCTCCTATTATGGCTAAAAAGGGGGAGAATTGAGAAAAGATCAGGTGTCCCTTGGAGCTGGATGGGTGTTCAAAGAAGAAGGTTTTAGCCAAAATATGCCAAAGGGGGAGATTGATAGTTCTGCAGCTTTTGGTGTTGGCATTAATTTTAGTAAAACTGATTGTGATTGATATATGCCTAAAAAGATGTTCTGACTTCTGTTTTCTGCTGCTGCATTTTCCTTTAATATGATGTGTATGATCAAATTATGTTTTGGCCAAAAATTTGCCAAAGGGGGAGATTGTAAGTTCTGAGTTGGCAGCATTTTTTGCAAATCATGTTGCTCAGGAAAATGTTATGAAGAATGTCTTGACATAAGAGTAGAACATCACTGCAGGATGTGTTAATGTCAGAACAGGTGATGATCTATAGCAGGTGGTGTTAATGATGTCATGTGTCTGATGTCTTAACATTGAGTCATAACATTAGTGAATGTTAAGGTGTTGAAGAGTTAAAGTGCTAAAGAGTGATGTCACATTCGATGTCTTGACATCACTATACCAGAACATTAAAACATCAGGTTGTGATGTTTTTAGGGCTGCGCGTTTAAGTTTGATTTGATCAGATCTGTTAGAGATTTAGTGTGCGAATATCTTGGGAGAAATATTTGCTGTTGCAATCAGATTTTGTGCAGATTTGTTGCTATGTTTAAGGGCTGAAGATTTAAAAAGATTTGAAGATAAAATCTGTTTTTAAATTCAAATCATATCAGATATTTTTATGGAGAAGATCTTGCAGCTGGATTAAAAAGTGAAGATTAGTTTGTTACTATTTTTGTGCAAAAAGATATGGAGAATAAATAGTTCTAATTATGGAGATAAATTAGGAAGAGTTGATTGAAGACCTATTTTGTAGGAGAATCTTTTGCTGAGTTGTAGCAGTTGTTATGCTGTGATTTGAAGCCCAAATCCAGTTGGGAAATAGGTTATAAATAGAAGCATTGTAACCTAGTTTTAGAGAGCCAACCATCATGTAGATTATAAGGGCTGTGTTGGTTGATGAACCACCCGGTTTGTGGGATGGTCATCGTGTTTATCTCGAAGCCTGTAGGTAAGAGATGTATGGGTCTTGGAGGAAGCTGTTAAGCAACTCTAAGTATTGTTCTTAGTCATGAGGGTCATGTCTAGGTATTGTCATGGAAGTGTGTCTTCTACTTTTCTATGTTTGAAGAGTTGTTGGTAATCAAGTTGTTGATGCAGTGATAGAGATGTTGACTGCTAGACATCATTGCGATGATTGGGAGTGAGATGGAGTCTCTTATCTAGGGTGGACTTAGATAGAAGTGTCATTGGGTAGTGATTAAATTAGGTAGATTGTCAACTGGTTTGTTGAGTCTGTAATTTGATACTACTAATAGTGGACTTCCTTCCTGGCTTGGTATGCCCCCAGATGTAGGTTGTTAGACCATACTGGGTGAACAAATTCTGTGTGTTGTTTACTGGTTTTTCTGTTTCTATTATTGCCTTGTTCAGCAGATTGCGATGTTGTTACATTGCACAAAGACATCACACATCTGTACTAGAATTTCAATAGTCAACTTGGAAAATCAACCACAAATAGGAAAATGATCAAATGAGAATGATTCCAAAGCCATAAACAATCCAAAACAGTACATTATCACATCAAATAATCATTTCAAGCTTCACTTAAGCACAAGTGGTCAAAAAGACCAAAACTAGGTCAAGTATCCAAAACAGTTCAACCAATGTTCAAGCCACATGTAAGCATCAACCAAAAATAGAAACATGCCTTGCAAAAATCCAAATAAATTATCAAACTCATTTCACATCCCTCAATAATGAATGTACAAAATATCTCAACAATAATCACAAAATTGCATCACCAAATGGACCAAAACATCACACATATCAAGCTAATCGAGCAACAATCGAGGAGCATCAAAATCCAAATGGAAAACATACAAGAATTGATCATCAAGACATAAATATGACACTCAAACATTCCTTATCCAAGTATGAACACATGGTAAAAAAATCAGCTCAAGAAGGCATGGCAAAGTCATTCAAAACACAAACCCTAATTCAAGGGTAAACATGTAAAATCAGTTCACAATTAATTCCAAATAAAATAGGAAAATAAATGGAAATATAAAATAAAAATCATGGAAATTATCACAAGACACCAAATAATCAGAAGCATATTTTTGTCATTTTTTATCATGGAGTAAACAATTAAAACAAAAATTAAATGAAAATGAAATGAAAAGAAAATAAAGAACAAAACAAACAAAGGGGGGGTGCCAAAGCAATTCCAGATCCACAAGAAATCCAGTTTACACGCGCATGGGCCCAAAAAAAGTGGGGGGGGGGTTCGAATAGCATAAATTCATAAGGCCCAGTCCAAATTCCATTAGCAGACAAACAGATAAAGCTGCATGGCATGCCCAGTCAGCCTTATTAATTGAGGTGGCATCCACGCAGCAGATCCAATAGCCAAGAACCTGCCAACTCAATTAATTTGAATTCAAAATAGGGCGCCAATGACATGTCAGTCTTCTTTCAACCTCCAGACGCCGGAGCCCTAGCTCCGGTCGTCTTCTCCGGCGAGCTGGCCGCCGGAGCCACCACCAACCGCCCAGAACTCAACCAGAAAGTCACCATTCCAACCAGAATTTCATGTAGGTCATGAATCCAGAATCCATTTCCACAAATAATCAAGGTAACATAGAGAAAAATGCACACAAAAATTGAATCATAAAACTGAACTTTGTTCAAATCACCACAACAACATGCTCAGATGATGCCTATAACGCATATGAATTCAGATACACGCAAAACAAGCTTTAAACATGCATAGATCTAGCAGAATAATTTTTGAGAAATGTGGATGTTACCTAGTGGAGTAAGTCCACTGCTTCTTGTTTCCTTGAGCAAAAATGAAGATAAACCCAACCTCTAAGCTTGCTAAGTGATGAAGAGAGCCAAACTATGAAGTAAAAATGCAGAGAAAACTTGATTCGAGGGTGAGAAATTCTTGAGAGAGAAAAGAGCTTCAGATCTAGAAATCAACTTCTTGCCAGATTTGGAACAAAATACAATTTATAGGGGATACTTTTAGGGTAGGAATGAGGCTAGGAAACAAAGCTGAGGGTGTGAGTTTGTTTCATTTGGTTTGGAGAATGAAAATTTGAAAAAATAGCACATGTGATGGTGGCTCGGATTCAGGTTTGGTAAGTAGGTTTAGGATGAGGTTTTGGAAGCATAAACATGAAGATGAAGCTCTGAATTTTGTTGAAGGTTTGAATCCTACAGTTTCTTTGAAACTTGGTTGCAAGTTATTGTGCGATTGTGAAGCACAAAGCAGAAGAACGAAGGAGGTAGAGTCAGAAGAATGAAGATTGAGGGAATCTGTTAGAATGTGCAGAGTGAAGGATCGTGAATTGGGAGATTTTTATGGTTTCATTATGGATTTGATGAGAGTCATAGGGTTGAAGAAGATGAGTGAAATGAAGATAGTTGAGATGGCTCGATTTGGAGGTTGAGGATGAGTTGATTCAAAAGAATTCTGCAAAAAAATGAATGGTAAAGATGAAACTCTCCTCTCTTTTGTTGTAGTTTCAGTTTTATAACATGACTCAGGGGTAGTTTTGGTATCACAAGGAAATTCTGTTGGAGTGAGCTTTGAAATTCTGTTGGAATTGGTTGTGTATTTTCTATGGTTTACGCAAGTTTCGTGTACGAACTTTGTATTTTCCTCTTGTTATGAAAAATTTACTGCTATGCATTATTCTTCTTTTTGATTTTCTGATGTGGACTTTTCATGTTTGAGTTGTGCTGTGTATTTCCCTTTTTAATTGACGCCGTACTTTTTTTGTTGGGTTATGATTTATTCTTTTAGCTTAATAAGCTGCTGCACCATTAAGTTTTAAAGCAAACCAAATTTGGACAAGGCTGATTGGAATAAAGTCTAGACTACTTGTGATGAGTTTTGGTCATCAACTTTTATTTTAATTTGTGACTTGGCCGATGAAGTGTTGATTATATACTCTACAAGATACATTGATGCTTCTTCACCATATGACTTTGCATGTGCCGTATGAGTGCGCTGGGAGTTGTCAAGGATCGTATGGATTTAATTTGGATGAAATGGGTAGGGGCTAAAATGGATACGGGTTTAGAAAAAATATGTTAGCATGGTATAATGGATATTGTATGGACAAATGGGTTTATGTGGATATAGAATTGAAATTGATTTGAATTGGATAAAAATGACTTGAAATGGGCTTCAAATTAGACTTAAAAAATGTGGAAAAAAATGGACATGGGTTAGAACAAAGAAAGTTTGGTGTGATTTTTAGATTTAGAAAAATGGTCATGAAAATGAGTTAATGAATATTCTTCATGGACCTTTGAATTAAAAGTGGATAAAAATGGATTTACAAGATGGATATCAAATACGGACAAGAAGAAAATGATATGGATAATAACATAAAAATGGATATGTGAGTGGAGAATTGGATTTGGTTTGATGGGTTGGATCTTAGCTTTCAAGAAATCCCCATATCAATTCATGACAAATCAAACTCGCATTCTCAATGAATCCCCCAACCTCAATCTCATACCTATATTAGCAACAAGAAATACACAACTGAGGGAACAAAAATGCCTTGACCACAATATGAATCTACAACCTGATCTTTCACAACATAACCCAATGCTTTGCAATTTAATCCACATATATCCTGCCTTTATAACCAAAGATATCCATACAGAAACAATTCCCTGAAGAAAACTTGAAGATGGAGACAAAGCATGGAGTAAAAAGAACATGACCAGCCAGAGGTCTTTGACATGAAAATCTTAATCCAATGAACCTCAACTGATAAAAGTCCACTAGCTCAACCATGAATGAGAAACCCTGATTCTCCCTGAGATACACCTTGAATGATGAAATATCTTGCACAGAGAAGGAATCAAAACTCTAAACCATAGCCTTCTCAATTAAATCATAGATGACACCCCAAACACTTGATACTTTTGAGAAATCTTGAGGAAGATAAACTTGATACTTGATGATCTTTTGATAAGAAGATACTCCTGTGGTTGGGAGCTCAACTTTTGCCTCAATCTTGAGTGTAATAGCCAGATAAATCACCTCTGAGTAGGGAAAACCAAAATCGCAAGAAAATACTTTGATCCATGTCTTAGGAGCCCCATGAAATGCACGATTATGAATTATGACCTAATGAAAGATGCATATGAAAAAGAAACATAAGCCAGTTAGAGGTTAAAAAAAGAGAGGGAAAATTTTGGGGTGCTACATTTGGGACAATCGATTGGTCCCTTGTGTTTATCGATTGGTCTCTATTTCGGTTGTTTGATCTACTTGCCGATTTTGGTCGTAACTTCTGTTCCATATGTCAAAATGAGACGCCGTTTGAAGTATTGGAAAGCTAATGCGCGTAGCTAACTTACGGTGGTTCTTGTTGAATTTTTTGAGTTACAGTCATGTTCCTACTGTAGCGATGTTTATGATGACTTGTATGATCAGTTTGCAAATCGTTCTATTTATCCAATGATGTGTTATTATTTTGGTGATTTAATATAAATGAATGCCTATGAAGTTGCATTTGTTGAATTGCTGCTACTTGTTATTGTTTGTTGAATATCACAACATTAATTAATTGTTGCGTAAGATGAATGATGTTGTGCATAAGCGGTGCAATTTGCATGGTGATTCTTTTGGTGAACTTTATGGTGATAATGCATGTTGTTGAGAGTCATGCATCATGATGTATGAATTTTAGTCTAGTTTCAGTGTGCTCTGGTTCAGTGGTATGGATCGAGAGAGAGTAGCTTATTCTCATGAAAAATTATTGAAGTGTTACCTATGGTGATGGTAAAGAACTTTGGTGTGCTTTGGTCCTATGATGGGGATTGGGAGCGAGTAACCATTTCCACATGGGAGTTGGTGAAGTATTACCTATGGTGATGGTAATGATTTAGCGTGCTCTAGTCCTATGGTGGGGATCAGGAACGAGATGAAACTGAGTGTTCATAAATGGTACTTGTAGCGTGTGATTTTTGTCGGTGACGCGACCACCTTACCGCAATGGTTGGAATTGGGTGCTACTTTCTGATTTCTTATTTATCCTATGAAGCTGGAAAGGAAAGGAAAGATATCTAAAACTAACCTTGCACGCAAATGTTTTCTTTAACAAATGCTAAGAGATTGAGGATTCGGGGTCAGGTTATACAAAGGGAAGTTGTTAACACCCAGTGTATATATGGTTATTCATAGAATTTTTATTGCATGTTTCTCTGTTGGTTTAAATACTTTCTGGTGTTTATCTGCCGTGGTTTGGGAAAGTTTCTCCATTGGGAGTGTTGAGAGAGTGTTTTTGTTGTTTCAGGTTTTCTGTTGTTTTTGGGAAGGTACTGGACCTAAGGTTTTTAATTTGTGTGCTCGCTAAGATTTCATAATCTTATGCCTACGTATTCCCGTAAAGATAACTGGGAAATCAGAGCAATCATAGTTCCTCCTATTTCTATGGGAGGAAAGATGTTTGGTGTCTTGTTTAAAGCCCAAGATTGAAGCTAGATGAGTATTTGTGTCTTGTTTAAAGCCCAAGATTGAAGCTAAAAGGTTGACTGAGAGAGAATTTGTCATCTCTAAAGAGAGATATCTCATCTATTCATCACAAAATGTTGAGAAATTGATTATAAGGGAAATTACTTTAACTGGGATATGTCAATCCAGCAATGCCATAATTTCCTTTATAAGGGTGATATCATGAAGGAAGAAAGCTTTAACTCAGTGTAGAGCAATGCCACTTTTTCCTTTATGAATCTTTCATGCTAAGAGAGGGACATTGGCTTGGATGTTAGGAATCCAGAGGCCGCTTACAGCTGTTAGATGAAAGATGTATTTTAACCAGGATAAAGGAAGGAGTCCAGCTTGGATTTTTAATCAACAAATATGCCACTTACAACAATTATCTGGACAAAAGGTTTGGATTGTTTGTTTTAATATGTGATGTATAGAGGATATGTCTTCCTGCAGAGTGGACTCATGGTCTCATCTGAGGGGATGTTGATTTTTGTGTGCCTTAATCAAAGCCTAAGGTTAAAGCTAAAAGGTTGACTCTACTAAGGGAGTTTTATATCTGTCTTGTACAAAGCTCAAGATTGAGGCTGAAAAGGGATTGAGTCCACTGGGGAGGTTTCTATCAGTCTTGTACAAAGCCCAAGATTGAGGCTGAATCTACTGAGGAAAATCATTATATAAAGCCTAAGAGGAGGCTGGTTGGGGAAATTCTTATATGAAGCCTAAGAGGAGGCTGACTTCTACTGAGGATTATTGAAGTCTAGAGACAGGTCCAATATGTGTTGGGGAATCCCAGAGGTTTTTACTCTTTCTGGGGATCAAAGGGAGAGTTACAATATCAGATACCATGAGGCTCTAATTCTGTTAGGGTTTTATTGATGGTAAATTATCCCTGGCTGGGGATTTTTAAGGTGAAGGCTTAAAGATTGAATTTGAAAACCTATTAAGGTTTTAACTCTGTTGGAGATTAGCATGTTGATGAAATGATCAGGGTTTTTCCTGTGTTTTTTAGGAAACTTGAGGGTTTCAATGAGATTTAAAAGAATATGAGACTTTCCAAGTCTACTTGTATGAAGCCCAAGAGGAGGCCGAGACTGTCCAAGTCTCTCAAGAAGTGGTAGGTTATGGTTGTAGAAAGAGATCTTTGTATGATGCCCAAGAGGAGGCTGAAGGTTTAAGGGATGAAGATCAACCCTAAAATGGTTTGATGTTTTGGAATTCTGACTCTCCTGAGGATTGAGCTAACAAAGATGACTAATTTCTGTCCTATACCTGTAGAAGGCCTTTGGGTCCTTGTACTAAGCCCAAGAGGAGGCTGAGAAACTTCTAAGAAGCCTGAGGGTCCTTGTACTAAGCCCAAGAGAAGGTTGGGGATGCTTTTAGGAAGCCTGTGGGTTCAAGCCTAAGAAAAGTTCAAGAAAGGTTTCACCGGGAATTAATCTTTTCTTTGCAGAACAGTTCTAGGGTTTGAAGAAATTCAAGAGAGGTTTCATCGGGAATTAATCCTCTTTGGGGAAATGAATTTCTTGTACATATATATTTCTAAGTTTGGACAGTCTTGAGAAAAGTTTCACCGGGAATAATACCTTTCTCTGTTCCATATTGTATAAGCCCAAGAGGAGGCAAGATTGTATCTGGAATTACCTATGGGGAACTAGTTTTGACTATGTAGAAAGAGTAACCTCTGGTTTAATCTAAACCTAGACCTAACTACTGGGGAAAACTCTAAGCAATTATATACAAGCATATATATATATATATAGATGAAATATATAAACAAGTATGTATTAAAGAGATAGTAGGACTTACAGTCTGATGAAAGCCCAAACATATTAACTACGACTGTATGGTTAGGTTTCTTCAAGAAATTAAAGAAAGTTTTGATAAAACTTTGAATTTGAACTTGAATAAAAAATAAAGTTGTCTTAAAAGGAAATTTTGGGGCTTATACTCAAGGAGAGGCCCAAATGATCTCTTTTGAAAAGGGGACGATCGCGTCGTAGTTTTGAAAACCACAAAGGGACTTATACAATGATTGAGGCCCAAATTATTATATTTACAAAAATAATGGGTCTTACACTCTATTAGAGGCCCAAAAGTGTTATTTTTATACAAGAGTTGGGGCTTACACTCTATTAGAGGCCCAGATGAAAAAGAGCGATCACACCGTTTATTTTGAAAACCGCGTCGGGACTTATACAAAGACTGATGGCCAAATTATTTGTTTACAAATGGGGTTGGGTCTTACACTCAGTTAGAGGCCCAAAATTGTTTGAAAAAGAAGAAAAATGAGACTTACGACCAAAGGGAGGCCCTAATGAAAATTGTTTGAAAACGGCGATCACGCCGAGATTTTTAAAATCGTATCGGGACTTATACAATGACTGAAGTCCATATTATTTATGTACAAAGGGATGGGACTTACACTCTACCAAGAGGCCCAAAAGTGTTTTGAAAAAATTAAAATTAAGAGAAACCCTAATTTTAATTAAAAAATATAACTTTTAATGGAAATTAAAATATAAAATGATACAAAATATCAATTATATTTAAAAACAAGTTGTCAACTTTTAAAAAATCATTTTTAATCACATGAAAGCTTGAAATCCAATTGGTTTTGAAAAATCAAGGTGAGAATTTCATTTAAAAATGTTAAAAAAACAATAAAAATGAAATTAAATTAAAAAAAAAACTATATTAAATAAAAATTATAAATGTAATTTTTTTGTAGAATAAAATAATTTAACATTTTTTTTGACTTTTAAAAAAAAGAACAAATAAAAAATGATAAAAAATGAGAGAGAAATTAATTTTTGAAATCAATTAATAAAACATTAAAAATTCAAATATTGAAATATTTAAAAAATGGCGCCAAGAACACATGTTCTAGCTCGCGCGTATTTTTCTTCCCCAGATTTGTAAAACCTCTCATATCTATCTGATTACTCAATGGTTTTGACTTTTGTAAACATGAAACTAGCTCGTTTTTGAACAAAGATTCCAATGGTACCAATTAATTGCATTTATATTAAGTGTGGAGTGAGAAATCAAATGATGAACTCAAGAACCCTAATTTCTGCAAGAACACTATGAAATCCTATACACGATTCATACATAACAATTGATTGAGGGAAAACACTTTACATAAGTGCAGAAACATGTTTGTAACTTGAAAACACATTTATGATGCATGGATCATAGAGTTTGAGAGTGTCAGAGGAAATCGAATCCTCAGTTGTAGGTGTTACAGATGTTGTGTAATGATCTAGACAACTTCAATGGACCTCAAGTAATGTGTTTGAAAGCTTGGAATGGATTGAATAAGCTTGGAACTTGTTGTGGCACCTCAACTGCAAATAGGCCAAAAAGCTTGAGCAAATGGGGGGTGATTTTGTGATTCTGATGTTCCAGATGAGTTTTAAGGTTATGGATCACTCATATATGATGTATGTGAGGTGTTGACATGATTGGTTTTGATTGAATTGCTCTCAAATTGAAAATTCGATAGTGACTTGAAAAAGAAGCAAAATCTGGTTTTTTGAGAGTGATTTGGAGGAAAGCATGTATTGATATGCTTTGGTGTATTTGAATTGATTTGAAAGAAGCTCTATTTATAGTAGAGCAATTTTGTTTTTGGAGTAACAGTGAATGGAGGCTGGATCACTCCATTATCCATTGAACTTTGTCTTGTTGCCAAAGTCTCCTCTAACCATTGACTTCGTTCAATCTTGCAGGCCTATAGTCCTCTGATGCTTGTGTTTATCTTGATTCATTTGGTTGATCATGGACTGATACATGCCAGCTCTATGCGTCCCTTAAATGCCTCATAACAAAATTGGAGTTTTTGGATTTTGAACTTTGAATGTCACATGCCAAATGATGAGGTTTTTGACTTGCAAGGCTCTATGATGTTGTAGCTCTACAGAGATCATGTTCATTGAACTTTAGAAACTTCACTTGTATGGTGACAAGGCTTGCCAAGTCATGAAAATGACAAAATCGTGTGGCATGTACAAGACTGTCTTGCAAAACCAGTCTTGGAGGTGTCATGTTTCCATGCTTGTAACTCCCTACTCAAGTTGAATTAGGATGAGTTCCGGTACTCTTTGGAAAGCTCGTATATCCTACTTTAACTTTGAGGTCCAACATTGGTCTTGAATCAATTTGGATCATGGTGAAAAATGGCCTCAAAGTTGGTGAAAACCCAAGACAGATTCTGTCCAAAATTTTCACTAAGTGTTGGAAAAAGTGGTCATTTTCATGTTTTTGTGATTTTGATCAATCCATAACTCAAAATCCATGAGGATTTGGAATCTGATGTAGTTGACAATTTTGAATTATGTAATGATAACTTCATTTGAGCTTTGGATGGAAGCAAATGGCTTTGTGATTTAGGAGTTATGACCTTGCAAAGTTAGTACCAAATCACTTTTGTTCCATAACTTAGAAAATTTTAAGTTTCTCAAGGGTTCCCCTTTTTCAAGTAACCTCACTTTTCTTGATTTTTCTTGATGGATGATGATCCAAACCATGAATTAACATTGTTTTAGACTTAGGGAAGCCTTGATTGTCAAGAAATTCAAAAAGTCAAACTTGGTTTTTTTGGCACAGTTGGCTTTTTGCCAGATGAATTCCAAATTGTGTTATCCTCTATGAAATCAAGTCCTTGACCTAATTCAAACCTAATTTATGGATTCCATAGGTATTATAGAGTGTCTTGAATCATGTCCCAAGGTTTGGGAACATGTCTTGATCAAAAGTCAAAGATACAGTTGACTTTTCATCAGGAAACCGTAATTGGTCCAGATGAATTTGAATCCTTGCATTGCTTGTGAACAAAGTTCTTTGAATCAATCTAACCTTGTGAATGGATCAATATGAGGTATTGGAGGTCTTCAAAACACTTCTTGAGGTCTTGGCTCATGTCTTGCTCCAAAAGTCAACTTAGGGGTGAATTAAGTCAAGAAACCCTAATTCCTGATTTTTGATGAATGCATCCCCTGAGGCTATTTTGACTCTATGATTGAGTTTATGAGGTCCCTTTGAGCTTCTTGACTCATGTTTTGAAGTATTGACTCATTCCCAGATGAAAAGTTTCATCAGGAGGCCTTGGTCAACCAAAACCCTAATTTGGTGACACTGGCGATCTTGAGGCTTGATCCACTTGGAATATTGCAACCTTGTGCTTGATTCTTGATGTGGGAGACCTCTTGATCCTTTATGGGTGTTTGAGAGGTCAGATAAGTTGAAGATCATGTCCATTCTTGATTGATCCTTTGTCTGAGTACTATGAGAGGGCTCAAAACTCTAATTCTTGGTTGAAGTGAATGCTGAACAATATTTGAGATGATTGACGAGGCATGAAGGTACATCCATATTGTGGTGATGATTTGTACAATGATGGGAAATATTTTGGTTAAAATTTGGGGTATGACAGATGCCCTTATTTAATCTTCTTGGACCTGAAGGTATGAATGGCGAAGATGTTCGGACATTCAAGGTAAAAGTGGATTAAATATCAGAATACCCAAAATTTTGATTGTGGCTATGAATGGCAGGTATTTGCTCATCCATCTTCTTTTGTTAAGCAAGGTTACTTAGAAAAGGGTAAAAATTCCCCTCGATCTTGGTCTTCAGCCACGGAACTGGTCTTAGTTTATTTTGAAATAAACTTCCCCTTGATCCCGGTCTTCAGCCACAGAACTGGTCTCAGTTTTATTTTTGAAATTAACTTCCCCTCGATCCTGATCTTCAGCCATGGAATTGGTCTCAGTTTCTTCTTGTAATAAACTCCCCCTCAATCCTGGTCTTCAGCCACGGAACTGGTCTCAGTTTCTTCTTGTTGAGTTCTTTTCTTGACAAGGAATGTTATCTGTCATAGCGGTCTTCATCAAACTTCTCACCGAGCTTTACTGGAGAGATGCCATTTGATGGAGAAAGATTTGAGTTAGACTTGCTGGGGAAACCTATTCGTCTGAACTGCATAGGTGTGTAAACTTCTCTGTGGGAGATGCCATTTGTTGACCTACTGGGAAAAAAATGAGTCTCTTGAGAGACCGCTTTTGTTTGGTGCGGTTACGCCATACTTTCCTTTGAGATCTTTTCAGAGAAATGCCATGTGATGTAATCCAATTTTGAGGTGCTGATGACCTTATTGAAAATTTTTTTTTTCCAGGGAGAACCGCCGTATTACTGAGAGTCTTTGGTTGAGAGACTTTCTCTGGGGATTTTCTTTAATCCGAGAAAGCAGAAATATCATCTTCAATGGTGAAGAGCGATGTTCCAAAGGTGTCTGTTGAATGTCTTCTTGCCTTTCAGAGGTCCAAATTATCAAAGTGGTCGAAGACAGCCTCCAATCCAGAAGTAAACTGGGGAGAAATTTCTTAGACGATATATTTCTAGACGAGGAAAGAATTGACAACTCTATCGGAGAGAAGACACTTATCACTTGGGGATGAAAATGACCAGAGTGATATTAATGCAACATATATATGAATCAATCATGCATGATGTATGTATGTTAATGCTGAAAAAATAGGCGCGACATACAGACTGGTGAATAAACATGACTGGATACTCGACCACTGTGGGGGATAAAAAGTATCATTGGTTCAAGATATTAATCCTTTCCTATTTAGGAGGGGTAGACCCTACTGGGAAAAACAGACTAATTATTAGTTCCCGGAGGTAACACATCTACCGGGGATGTCAGATGGGACATTTAATATGAAACAGTTTATCCTTCACTCAGGGTGTACTATTTAAAAGGAGTACTTTGATTCTGCATTTTGAGGTTTAATCACTTCCGGAGAAGCCGTCGATGTCTCTTTTGGTATTCAGAAATCAAAAGGGATTGCTATCTTTATTTTAAAAGCAGAAGAAAATTTGAAAATTAAATTAATTTTTTTTGTTTCAAGAATCATTGATCATGTTAAAAATGTCATTATGTAAAGCAAAATAAATGAGAATTGCAAACAAAAGCACTAGGGGTCAAATTTTATTGAAAGAATGGTAATCAGCCAAGCGCGTGATCCCATAGAGCATTACAAAGTTTAGAAAAAGGTAATTTAACGGAAAAGGGGCTACATTGAAACATAATGACCACTATTCTTCCACCAACTTTGAATTCTGGACATTCTGAGCTTCCGTTGAAGGTGACCTTGACTGAAGTTTTCCTGACGGATGACGTTATTACTGAGGAGTCAAACTTTTCGGATATAGTTACTTTCCATGAATCCCTAACTTTTTCCTGGATTGCCTTTTAAGGTTCCTAATCCATCGGGATGATCACTGTTTATGTCTCTAATTTTTGCCTGGACCGCCCTTTTGGGTTTTCAATCCACTAAGACATTTTTTATTGATTTATTTAGGCGAAGTATTTCTTGACTACATCAAGATTCGTGGGGTAGGTAAACTCCTCTCCATCCATGGTTGGGCGTCTCAAGGCACCGCCTGAGAAGGCTTTCTTAACCACATAAGGGCCATCGTAATTCAGAGTCCATTTGCCCCTAGAATCAGTGAGGAATGATTGTATCTTCTTGAGCACGAGGTCTCCTTTTCTGAAGACACGGGGTCATAATTTTTTGTCGAACACTTTCTTCATCCTTTGCTAATACAACTGACCATAGCATAGAGCCGTCATTCTCATTTCTCCGATTAGGTTCAGTTCATCGTGTCTTCTCTGACACCATTCAGCTTCTGTTAGCTTGGCTTCCATCAATACCCTAATTGATGTTATCTCTACTTCTATGGGGAGCACTGCTTCCATGCCATATACTAGAGAGAAAGAGGTTGCCCCTGTTGAAGTGCGGACAGATGTGCGATAACCGTGAAGAGCAAAGGGTAGCATCTCATGCCAATCTTTGTAGGTTACAACCACCTTCTGGATGATTTTCTTGATATTCTTATTAGCCGCTTTTACCGCTCCATTCATCTTAGGCCAGTATGGAGATGAGTTATGGTGTTCGATCTTGAACTCAGCACACAACTCTTTCATCATCTTGTTGTTCAAGTTGGATCCATTATTAGTAATGATCTGGCTCAGACCACCACTTGTCGAGTTACAATGGTATATAACACTGCTTCAACCCACTTGGTGAAGTAGTCAATGGATACCAGGATGAACCAATGTCCGCTCAAAGCTTTGGGTTCAATCATGCCAATCATGTCGATTCCACATATAGAAAAAGGCCATGGAGAAGAAAGAATTTTGAGATGCATTGGCGGCACATGGATTTTATCTGTGTATATCTGACACTTGTGACACCTCCTCATGTACTGGTAGCAATCAGATTCCATTGCCAGCCAATAATATCCTGCTCTTAGAATTTTCCTTGCCATTGTATGTCCATTGGCATGAGTGCCAAAGGATCTTTCATGAATCTCGTTCATCAACATGTTTGCCTCTTGTCTGTCTATGCATCTGAGCAAAACCATGTCGAAGTTTCTCTTATAGAGTGTATCACCGTTCAGGAAGAAGTTGTCATCCAGTCTTCTGAGAGTCTTCCTATCTTTTCTTGATGCCCCAGGCAGGTACTCTTGTCTTTGAAGGAAGTACTTGATATCATGATACCAGGGTTTGTCATCTATGATTGCTTCAATTATGAAGATATAAGCGGGCCTTTCAAGACGCATTATGTCGATCTTAGGTACATCATTCCAATGATTTATAATAATCATGGAAGAGAAAGTGGCTAGTGCATCAGCCATGTGATTTTCTTCACGAGGAATGTGATGAAACTCAATTCTGTTGAAGAATGGTAACAACCTTCTCGCGTAGTCTTTGTAAGGAATCAATCTTGATTGATATGTGTTCCACTCTCCTTTGATTTGATTGATAACCAGGGCTGAGTCTCTATACACATCCAAGTTTTTAATCCTTAGGTCAATGGCTTCTTCGAGACCCATGATACAAGCTTCGTATTCGGCCTCGTTGGTTGTGAATTTGAATGTCAGTCTGGCAGGGAAAGGAATATGGGTACCCTGAAGTGTTACAATGATTGCCCCAATTCTGTTTCCATAAGTGTTGATGGCTCCGTCGAATATTAATCCTTATTGGGAACCTGGTTCTGGCCCTTCACTGGGTAGCGGTTCATCGCAATCTTTCATTTTTAAGTACATGACATCTTTGTCTGGGAAGTTGAATTCAACTGATTCCGGATCGTCGATCGGTTGATGAGCCAAATGATCGGCTAAAAAAATACTTCCTTTGATGGTTTTCTGAGCATGGTACTCAATGTCGTGTTCTGATAACAACTTCTGCCAACGGACAATCCTTCCTGTGAGAGCAAGCTTTTCAAAGACGTACTTGATCGGGTCCATTTCGGAGATTAACCAAGTAGTGTGACAAATCATGTACTGGCAAAGACGTTTGGCTGCCCAAGCCAAAGCGCAACAAGTTTTCTCGAGCATAGTGTACTGAGTTTCACAGTCCGTGAACTTCTTGCTTAAGTAGTAAATGGCAGAATCTTTTCTTTTTGTCTCGTCTTGTTGGCCAAGCACACAACCCATGGAGTCTTCCAAGATGGTTAGGCAGATGATCAGTGGTCTTCCTTCCAATGGAGGAGACATAATTAGTGGATTCAGCAGATATTCTTTGATGCTGTCGAAATCTTTTTGGCAGTCTTCTGTCCATACACAACTTTGATTCTTTCTGAGTAGCTTGAAGATTGGCGCGCATGTCGTGGTCATGAGGGATATGAATCTGGAGATGTAATTTAGAAGTCCCAAAAATCCTCTGACCTATTTTTCAGTCTTTTTTGAAGGCATTTCTTGAAAGGCCTTGGCCTTGTCAGGATCAACCTCAATTTCTTTTTGGATGACGATGAATCCTAAGAGTTTTGCTGAGTGAACACCGAATGTGCACTTATTGGGATTCAAGCAGAGCTTGTATTTTCTCAGGCGCTCGAATTACTTTGACAAGTGTTCCACATGTTCTTCTTCTGTTTTAGATTTGGCAATCATGTCATCGACATACACTTCAATCTCTTTGTGCATCATGTCAGGAAACAGAGTTGTCATGGCCCTTTGATAGGTTGCCCCCGCGTTCTTTAGACCGAACAGTATTACCTTGTATCAAAAGGTTCCCCATGGGGTGATGAATGAAGTTTTCTCCATATCTTCCAGCGCCATTTTGATTTGATTATAGCCCTGAAATTCTGGCCTATGCAGACAAAAGATGTCCTAACACATGTCAAGACATTGTGCTACATAATCATTTAACCTCAGAGGCGCAACAGTAGACTGATACCTTGAATATCAGAATTGCACACTCACAGATGTCACGACATCTGATTCAACATGTCAGTCAAGAATAATAGAAAAACTGTAAATTGTAGAATGTTAAATAAGACAGTATGTGTTAACCCAGTTCAGTGCAATTCACCTACCTTGGGGGATACCAATCCAGGAAGAAGACTTCACTATCTTGTAGTATTACCCTAAAGTTAAACTCCCCCGTTTACAACTTTATCCTAATCACTACCCTTAATGAACATCTTTATCACAGTTAAACTCCATCGTTTACAACTCTGATATGAGAGACCTACTTAATTCCTTAATCACAACCTGTGATATCTCTGTCTTCTACCAATTCAGAATATTTGTCATGCTTTCTTGACCAACAAGTCATCTTGGAATTGCTTCACAGCTTCGTCCAAGAGCGATACACAGACCATTGCCTAAAGGCTTCTGGTTCTGTCCCTGTACCTATGCCTTCCACTCTATATCTCATCTTACAGAGGGAGACTTACAACTCCTAAGAGAGCCAACGACTCTCAAAGCCTAAACCCTAATTCAACACAAGAGAACTAGGTTACAAAGTTACAAGTGATACAAAAGGTACATTCAATATCAAAACCCTTGGTCTAAGTCTCCTTATATAGTCTTCTGTTGGGCTTTCCATCTTTGATCCCGTGATTCCTTGATCCGCTCCTTAATTCTTGCAACATATTAAAACCTGCTAACTTAGTAAGTCAGTCAGGATGTCGAGTCACCATGCTGAGCCATCTCCTTCAACATCTTTTTCTTCTGCAGATTCTTCAATTATATCATCAAAATGTTTTAGCAAAATTTAGTCAAAAAACAAGTGCTTTCAATCTCCCCCTTTTGACAAATTTTGGGTAAAACATTTTCTTCTACTTTCTGTAATCAGCAAGACTCCTACATCAAGACTCGTCTTGAGAATTGATTAGAGCTAAGGTCTGAGAGAGTCTCCCCCTCAACATATTCCCCCTCCTTTCAAGGGAGGTCTTGAGAACCAGAAGATTCCTCCAGAAAAGAAACAGCAGTTGTAGGCTTCGTAACATTGAGAGCAAAGATTGCGTAACTCAGGTCACAAGACACAACCTGCTACACAACTCAGATCATAAGACACAAGGAAAATAAGATTGTTAAGATGTCAGAACATCTTGTAGCGAGCGATTTTGGACGCGGTTCTTAAGCGCTGGTCGCTCTCTGCGGTTTGAGCTTAAACTACAGGTCGATTCATTTTTTATCCTATTGTGAGCTGAATAAGGAAGGGAAATAGACGTCTCCAATTAACCCTGCTTGCATACTGAGTTTAAACAGCGGTCTGTTAGGTTACGAATGCTATCAATGTGGGGGGGGGGGGCCTTTGTACTGGTTATTTGTATTTTCGCCAATACTGTTTTCTTTCTTTCAATTTAGGCAAAGGGTTTCTGACGGGGAACAAGGATTAGGATGTTAGGACTGGTGCTTTTGAAATACTGCTTTTAATTGATGGAGATATGGGATTTGGGTTTTTTGTTGATTGCGCTCGCTAAGATCTTTTCTTTCGATCTTATGCCTACGTATTCCCGTTTACCGAAACAGGGAAATCAGAGCGTTCGTAGTTCCTCCTATTCTATGGGAGGAAATGGGTGTTTTGGTGTCTTGTTCAAAGCCCAAGACGTGAAGCGAAAGGTGATTTGTATCTTGTTCAAAGCCCAAGATGTGAAGCTGAAAGGTCTATTTGTGTCTTGTTCAAAGCTCAAGACGTGAAGCTGAAAGACCTCGGCTTTAGAGAGAATTTGTCATCTCTAAAGAGGGGAGAAGGAGAATTACTTTAACTGGGATACGCGGATCCGAGCAATGCCATAATTTCCGAAGAAAGGGTTTTAACCTGAAGGAGAAGACTTTAACTCAGTGTAGAGCAATGCCATCTTTCCTTAGGAATTTCTCATGCTAAAAGAGGGACAGTGGCATGGATTATAGATGATCCAGAGGCTTGCCGCTTACAGTGATTAGATGAAAGGAAAGGAGTTGTTGATTTTTGTGTACTGTGAACGAGGCACAACTTTGATACTAAAAGGTTGATTGGACCAACCAGTGGTTTTCTTATACAAAGCCTAAGAGGAGGCTAATTTCCGCTAGGAAAATCATTATACAAAGCCTAAGAGGAGGCTATTTTGTGTCTCGTACAAAGCCCGAGAGAGAGGCTAAAAGATTTTGACCCGACGATGGAGTCTTTTTGGTATCTCGTATAAAGCCCGAGATGGAGGCTAAAAGTTTGACTCAACAAGAGAGTCTTTGATACTCAACAAGAGAGTGTTTTTGTATCTCGTACGAAGCCCGAGATGGAGGCTATTGTTTGACTGGCTCAATAAGAACCTTTTTGTATCTCGTATAAAGCCCGAGATAGAGGCGAAAGGGGTAATTGACTCGACGAGGGAGTTTCTTATGTGTCTCGTACAAAGCCCGAGAGAGAGGCTAAAAGTTGTTTGACTCCGTTGGGGAGAATCGTTTGTACAAAGCCCAAGAGGAGGCTAAAGTTACTGTTTCAGTCAAGTGACAGGTCCAGTATACTGATTTTGAAAGAGAAAAGCAGTTCTTATATGAGCAACACTGTACTCATGGATTTGATTTGAGGATCAGGGATATTTCCTTCTCTTTGGGGAAACGGGAAATCCAAAGGGTATTGAGACTGTCCTAGTCTACGGTTTTCCTTCCTATTTAACGAAGGGGTCACTTGAGAATGTCTTTGAGACTCAAGGAAGTTAGACTGTCCAAGTCTAGAGTTTTTTTATTTTGTACTATGCTATGAGAAACAGTAGTAGACTCTATGAAAGGACTGTTCTATGCAGATGATTAAGTTATGTTCCTATACCTCTAGGAGGTTGTCGGGACAATTTGTACGAAGCCCAAGAGGAGGCTGGAAACTTTTAAGAAGCCGACGGGTCCTTGTACGAAGCCCAAGAGGAGGCTGTCATTCCCGGAGGAAGAGATCATTATACGAAGCCTGAGAGGAGGCTGTGAATACTTCTAAGAAGCCGTAGTGTCCTTGAATAATGCCCAAGAGGAGGCCAATGCTTTTAAGAAGCCCGTGGGTCTTACCATCTCCTTTCCATTAGGAGAGATAACTCTTTTAAAGAAAAAAACCACTGGTAAACGTGAGAGGTTTACTATCCAGCGACTTTTAGCTTTTAAAGAGGGTTCCTTAGTTAAGGTCCAAGATTATGACCGTAGTGGGTACCCAAACCCCGAGACATTCAAGGCAAGCTATCCATAAGGAATAGATCAAGTCAGGAAAGTTCGAGAATTTGGAAGAAACTCAAAGATGCCATTCACGGAGAATACATTCATCTTGGGGATTAGAGCTTCTTGACGATTCCTAAGGAGGACAGCCGAAGAGAAGACTGTATCTGGTGCTCCTATTGGGGATCTCGGCATCTATTTCTACGAATAAATGAAACGGCGTCACCTAGTTTTAGACGTAGTTGTCGGGGAAACTCGAAATATCTATACTATTATTACATAGTAGATATGAGTTTATGAAAGGAGACTTACTGTGAGCAGCCCCACAATACAGTTTATAATATGAAAGCAATAAATGAAAGCGATAACCACTTACTCGGTTAGAGTGCTTCCATGCTGTTTGGTTAGTTGTTCAACAAAGAAAGATTGAAAACAACAGTATATTCAAAATCAAAGGAGAAAGTGCTTTGAAAAAGAAAGATTTGGGGCTTACAGCTCAAGGAGAGGCCCAGGGTTTTATCAGTGAGCGCATTGTTTGACTTCGTACAGCGGGACTTATACAAGTGACTGGGGCCCAAAAAGGTTTTCTGTAAAAAGGGATGGGTCTTACACTCTCTCAAGAGGCCCAAAAAGGTTTAAAGAAAAGAGTGTGGGGCTTATAACACGAGGGTAGGCCCAAATGATTTTTCGTTTAAAAATGACGATCGCGCCGAGGTTTTCTTTTAACGCAGAGGGACTTATACAATAAGTGAGGCCCAAAATGTTTTGGTTAAAAGGGGGATTGGGTCATACACTCTAATAGAGGCCCAAAGTGTTTTTGAATGGGTCTTATAGCTCAAGGAGAGGCCCAGATGATTTTTATTTTTAAACGGGCGACGATCGCGCCGTTTACTTGTACAGAGGGACTTATACAATAAGTGAGGCCCAAAAAGTTTTTTGTACAAGGGGGGATGGGTCTCACACTCTCTCAAGAGGCCCAAAGTGTTTTTGAATGGGTCTTATAGCTCAAGGAGAGGCCCAGATGATTTTTATTTTTAAACGGGCGACGATCGCGCCGTTTACTTGTACAGAGGGACTTTATACAATAAGTGAGGCCCAAAAAGTTTTTTGTACAAGGGGGGATGGGTCTTACACTCTCTCAAGAGGCCCAAAGTGTTTTGAAAATGATTTATGAGGGTTGAATTAATCCAAAACCCTAATTTGTTTTCAAAATGTATTTAATTGAATAAAAATTCAATTAAAATGGTCAAAAATTGTTTAACACATGGAAAACAAATTGTGATCTTGGATTAATGCTTCAAAAATTAAGTATTGACCTACAAAATAATTAGAAAACATTAAAAGTTGCAAAATCAATGTAGAAAAAATATTTAAAATGTCAAAAACAATTAAAATATTAATTCTTTGCAAAAATATCAATTATATGAAATAAATAATATTTTTGGGATTTTTTTGATAAAATAAAATATTTTAACATTTTTGTGAATTATTAAAAAAAGAATCAACTCAAAATCATTAAAACTCAGAGAGAAATTAATTTTTGAATCAATTAAACAAAATCACAAAATTCAAATATTCAAATTTCTAAAAATGGCGCCAAGAACAGGCTGAAGAACACGCGCGTGTTCTTGAATTCTCAGATTTGCATTTTCTATCCAATCTCCATGAATACTTAATCATATCATGCAATCCACATATCATTATGCTCGCCTCAACCTCACGATCATGTTTATGTACTTTAATTTCATTTAAATTAAACATACAACAAGAAATCACGAAGAGACCTCAAGAACCCTAATTTATGCATGAAGGCTAGGATTTTTGATACACGATTCAAACAATGCAATTAATTGAGGGAAAACATTCCATGCATGATTATGAACATATGGCCAAATTATTGTGCGAGGAAATATGCATAGATTGAGAGATGACCAAGTATGTGCTTACCTCCAAGTCGTGACAGCAAGAGCAGATGTGATTTTGAGTTGGAGGTGTTACAGACAAGTTGTGATGATCTGGACAGCTTCCCTACACCATATGGAGTGTGTTTGAACACTTGGATTGAATTGAAATGGACTGGATCAGTTTATGGCATCTCAGCTGCAACTTCACTTCAAACTTGTGTGGATGGCAAGTGATTTTGAGATTTTGATGTTCCAGATGTTATGTGAGTGTTTGATCAGCTCATATGTGATGTATGTGAGGTGTGTGAGTGATTGGTTTGATTGGAATTGCTCTCAAACTCAAAACCCGATAGTGACTTGCCTTAGAAGGCAAAATTGGAGTGAAAGAAGAGATTTTGAGGAAAGCATCTGTTAGATGGCTTTGGTGTACTCAAACTGACCACAATTGAGCTCTATTTATAGTAGAGCAAGTTTGTTTTGCAAGGAATAGTGCATGGCAGCTGGTAAGTAGGTTTGGCCAATGTTGGCAAATGAGAATCCAAGTCTCCTCTAGCCATTGACTAGAGGTTAGGGCACAGAGCTTTGGTCCCCTTGGTCTTGGATAAGTCTTGACTGATTTCAGATGAGAATGGCCTAGTCCATGCCACCTTGATGGTTCCATTGAATGCCTCATTCCAAATTTGAAGTCTTGTCCCTATTTTGGCAACTCTAGGTTCAACATGCTATTCCTTATTCCTTGGACCTTGGAGGCTTGGCTCAGTGATTGTCCCCTTTAGATTCAATCCTCTGAGGTGTCCAAGTGGATTGGAGCAATTGAATTTGGCTGATTTTGGCAAATCGACCAAAGTTGCAAATTCTGCCTTGCCTTGACAGATTTCAGCAAGGCAACTTGGCAATGTTGTATCTCATGGTATAGGTTGAATTTGGCAATGTTCTTGGCCATTTTGGAAAGCTCTTACATGATACAACAACTGTTTGAACAAGTTTGGTTTTGATCTCTTTTGATTCCAAGTGAAAAATCCCCCTACATTTGGCAAAAAGTGAGGCAGAATCTGACTTAGTGAAAATTTCACTAAGTGTTGGAAAAAGTGACATTTTCACTTTTCAGCCACTTTGATCACTCCATAACTCAAAATCCTTAATGAATTGGAATGACTTGTAGTTGAAGTTTTTGTAGGTGATAATGAGGGCTACAAATCCATCTTTGGATGAGAAAAAATGGCCTTGTGGTTTAGGAGTTATGGTCCTCCAAAGTTGGTACCTTTGCCACTTTATTTTTAACTTAGAAAAATTTCTAAGTTTTATGGTTACCCCTTTTACAAGTTATCTCACTTTTCTTGATTTTTCTTGATGAATGATGATTCAAATCATACATTAACATCATTTTAGGGTTAAAAATCCATTTTGGTGAAAAATCTCAAAAAGTCAAAGTTGACTTTTGTGCACAGTTGACTTTTTATCAAATGAATTCCAAACTGTGCAATTCTTCAGGAAATCATGTCCTTGACCTAAATCAAACTTGATGGACATGTTCCCTGGGTGTCATAGGGTATATTCATTCATGTATTAGGGTTTGGGAGCATGTCTAGGTCAAAAGTCAAAGTTACAGTTGACTTTTCCCTTAAAACCCTAATTGTGGTGCAGATGGAATTAAGACTTGTTGCTCAAACTTCTTGGATTAATCCATTGTCCCAAATAGAGAAATATGGTATATTAGAGACCCTCAAATCATCTCTTGAGGTCTTGGCTCATGGTTTGTCCCAAAAGTCAACTTAGGGGTGAATTAGGTCAAGAAACCCTAATTCCTGATTTTTGATGAATGCATCCCCTGAGGCAAAATTGACTTGATGCATGGGTTCATGAGGTTCCATGAAGTATATTAGGTTATGTTTTGGATCATTGCCTTATGCCCAGATGAAAATTTCCATCTGGAGGCCCTGGTCGACCAAAACCCTAATTTGGTGACACTGTCGATCTTGAGACTTGATCCACCTAGAAGGGAGCAGCCTTGTGCTTAATCCTTGAAGTGGGAGTCCTTTTTTATCCCTTGTGGATGTTTAAGAGATTAGACAAGTTGAATATCATGTCATTTCTTGATTGATCCTTTGTCTAAGCACTCAGAGAGAGCTTGAAACCCTAATTTTGATTGTAGTGGATGCTCACCCATCTTTGGGGAGACTGATGAAGCATGATGGTTCATCCATATTGTGATGATGATTTTCACAATAATGGAAAATCTAAGTGGTCAAAATTTGGGGTATTACAGATGCCCCTATTTAATCTTCTTGGACCCGAAGGTGTGAATGACGAAGGTATTCGAGCATTCGGGGTGCAAGAGGATTAAATATCGGAATATCCGAAATTTTGATGGTGGTTATGAATGGTAGCTTACACATTCATCTTCTTTAGCTAAGCAATGATGCTTAGAAAAGGTAAACTTCCCCTCGATCCTGGTCTCCTACCAAGGAACTGGTCTTAGTTTCTGATATAAACTTCCCCTCGATCCTGGTTTTCTACCAAGGAACTGGTCTAAGTTTCTTTTGAAATAAACTTCCCCTCGATCCTGGTTTCCTACCAAGGAACTGGTCTTAGTTTCTGATCTAAACTTCCCCTCGATCCTGGTTTCCCACCAAGGAACTGGTCTCAGTTGAAATAAACCTCCCCTCGATCCTGGTTTCCTACCAAGGAACTGGTCTTAGTTTCTGATATAAACTTCCCCTCGATCCTAGTTTTCTACCAAGGAACTGGTCTAAGTTTCTTTTGTCAATAAACTTTATTGACAAGGGACGCTATGCGTAGCGGCTTTCCTTCAAACTTCTCGCCGAATTTTCCTGGGGAGATGCCATTTGAGTGGGAAAAGATTTGATGTCAGACTTGCTGGGGAACCCATTCGTCTGAATTGTAGAGGTACACAAACTTCTCTATTTTGGAGACGCCATTTGTCGATTCTACTGGGGAAAGCGAGTCTCTTGAGAGACTGTTTTCGTTTTGGGGGCTTACATCATACTTTTCTCGGGATCTTTCCGGAGAAACGCCATATGATGGGATCCAAATTTGAGGTGCCGATGACCTTTTCATCAACGACTTTTCGGAAAAATACTGATGTACTGCCGAATCTCTGTTTAAGAGGCCTTCTCTGCGGATTTTCCTTAATCCGAGAAAGCGAGGATATCATCTTCAATGGCGAAGAGTGACATCTGTTGAAGGTTCTCTGATCTTTCAGAGGTTCAAGTTATCAAAGTGGCCAAGTGCCGACGCTGATCTAAAGATACACTGGTGGCGAGATTGTGCAGACGCAACACTTCCTGACGAGGAAAGAACTGACAAACTCGATTGAGAAAACTTCTTATCACTAGGGGACAAGACCAGCTAGAGTGATAACGATGCAATATGAAATGTAAATGCAAATAAAAAATGCATGAAGTACGTATGTATATGCTGACAAAACTGACGCGACATACAGACTAATGGATGAAAACAATTGGATACTCGGCCATCGCGGGGCGAAGAAGTACCGTTGATTCAAAATAGCAATTCCACCTTGCTTAGGAGAGATACTCCCGTTAGGAGCTATGTTGATCGGGCTTACGAGATGAGGACTAGGCCGAAGATGTCAGATGGAACATGGTCTCTGACATTGTTGATCCCTTCATTCAGGCATACTGGCTTAGAAGGAGTACTTTGATTCTGCACTTTGAAGTTCGCTTACTTCGGGAGAAGCGATCGATGTTCTTCTGATGTTCAACAGTCAAAAGAAATGCCATCTTTAATTTAAAAGCAGAAAAAGTTTAACAAGTAAAATTATTTTTGTTTTATTTCAAGAATCGCTGATTAAGTTTAAACAACGTCGTTCTATAAAGCTAAAACAAGTAAGGAATTACAAACAAAAGCACAAGGGCTCAAATTTTATTGATAAGATGGAGATCAGCCAAACGCGTGATTCCAAAGAGTATATACAAAGTTAGAAAATGGTAATTTACAGGGAAAAGGGCTACGTTGAAACATAACGACCACTATCCTTCTACCAACTTTGAATTCGGGACATCCTGAGCTTCTGTCGAAGATGACCTTTGACTGGAGATTTCCTCCGATAGATGATGCTACTGCTGCTGAGGGACTTGCCTCTGTTGAACATAGTTACTTTCCATTATCCCTAATTTTTTCCTGGATTGTACTATGAGATTTCCAATCCATCGGGATGATTTTTTTTCATGTCTCTAACTTTTGCCTGGACCGCCCTTTCGGGTTTTCAATCCACCGAGACATTTTTTTTTAGTTTTAGGCGAAGTATTTCTTGACTACATCAACATTCGTGGGGTAGGCAAATTCCTCTCCGTCCATGGTTGCAAGTCTCAAGGCGCCGCCTGAGAAAGCTTTCGTGACCACATAGGGGCCATCATAATTTGGGGTCCATTTGCCCCGAGAGTCAGTGAGAAATGATTGTATCTTCTTGAGCACGAGGTCTCCTTTCCTGAAGACACGAGGTCGGACCTTTTTGTCGAACGCCCTCTTCATTCTCTGTTGATACAACTGGCCGTGGCATAGTGCCGTGATTCGCTTCTCTTCGATCAGGTTCAGGTCGTCGTGTCGACTTTGACACCATTCAGCTTCGGTGAGCTTAGCTTCCATCAATACCCAGATTGATGGGATCTCTACTTCTATGGGGAGCACTGCCTCCATGCCATATACTAGAGAGAAAGGGGTTGCCCCTGTTGAAGTACGGACAGATGTGCGATAACCATGAAGAGCAAAGGGTAGCATCTCATGCCAATCTTTATAGGTTACAACCATCTTTTGAACGATCTTCTTGATGTTCTTGTTAGCCGCTTCTACCGCTCCGTTCATCTTGGGTCGGTAGGGAGATGAGTTATGGTGTTCGATCTTGAACTCTGCACACAACTCTTTCATTATCTTATTGTTCAAGTTAGATCCATTATCAGTAATGATCTCGCTTGGAACACCATAACGGCAGATGATATTGTTTTTGATAAATCGGACCACCACTTGTCGGGTTACATTGGCGAATGATGCTGCTTTGACCCACTTGGTGAAATAGTCAATGGCTACCAGGATGAACCGATGTCCGTTTGAAGCCTTGGGCTCAATCATACCAATCATATCGATTCCCCATATGGAAAATGGCCACGGGGAAGAAAGAACTTTGAGATGTGATGGCGGTACATGAATTTTGTCGGAGTATATCTGACACTTGTGACACCTCCTCATGTACTTGTAGCAGTCGGATTCCATTATCAACCAATAGTACCCGACCCTGAGAATTTTTCTCGCCATTGTGTGTCCGTTGGCATGAGTGCCAAAGGATCCTTCATGAATTTCTTTCATGAGCATGTCTGCTTCTGGTCTGTCGACGCATCAGAGCAAGATCATGTCAAAATTTCTCTTATAAAGAGTGTCACCGCTCAGGAAGAAGTTTCCAGCCAATCTTCTGAGGGTTTTCCTGTCTTTTCTGAGTGCCCCAGATGGGTACTCCTGTTTCTGAAGGAAGCATTTGATATCGTGATACCAAGGTCTGTCGTCTATGACTGCTTCAATCGCGAAGATGTAAGCGGGCCGTTCAAGGCGCATGATGTCGATCTTAGGTATGTCATTCCATCGACCTACACTAATCATGGAAGAGAGAGTGGCTAATGCATCAGCCATGTGATTCTCATCACGAGGGATGTGATGAAAGTCGACTCTGTTGAAGAAGGGTAACAACCTCCTTGCATAGTCTTTGTAAGGAATCAATCCCGATTGGTATGTGTTCCAATCTCCTTTTATCTGATTGATAACCAGGGCTGAATCGCCGTATACCTCCAAGTTTTTGATCCTTAAATCAATCGCTTCTTCGAGACCCATGATACATGCTTCGTATTCGGCCTCGTTGTTCGTACATTTGAACGTAAGTCTAGCAGTGAAAGGAATGTGGATACCCTGAGGGGTAACAATGATTGCCCCAATTCCGTTTCCATAATGATTGACTGCTCTGTCAAAGATAAGTCCCCACTGGGAACCTGGTTCTGGCCCTTCACTGGGTAGCGGTTCATGGCAATCTTTCATCTTTAGATACATGACATCTTCGTCTGGGAAGTCAAACCCGATTGATTCTTGATCGTCAATCGGTTGATGAGCCAAATGATCAGCTAAAATACTTCCTTTAACGGCTTTCTGAGCGTGGTACTCTATGTCATATTCTGATAGTAACATCTGCCAACGGGCAATCCTTCCCGTGAGAGCAGGTTTTTCGAAAACGTACTTGATTGGATCCATTTCGGAGACCAACCAAGTAGTATGACGAATCATGTACTGGCGAAGACGTTTGGCTGCCCAAGCCAAAGCGCAACAAGTTTTCTCAAGCATTGTGTACCGAGTCTCGCAGTCGGTGAATTTCTTGCTTAGATAGTAAATGACAGACTCTTTCCTTTTAGTTTCGTCTTGTTGGCCAAGTACACATCCCATTGAGTCCTCTAGGACTGTGAGGTAAATGATCAGTGGTCTTCCTTCCACTGGAGGTGATAGAATCGGCGGATTCAACAGATATTCCTTGATACTGTCGAAGGCGGTTTGGCAATCTTCTGACCAAACGCAATCCTGGTTCTTTTTGAGTAATTTGAAAATCGGCGCACATGTCGCGGTCATAAGGAATATGAATCTAGAGATGTAGTTCAAACGTCCCAGGAATCCTCTGACTTGTTTTTCAGTTTTTGGAGAAGGCATTTCTTGAATGGCCTTGACCTTGTCAGGATCAACTTCAATTCCTTTCTGGCTGACGATGAACCCTAGTAGTTTCCCCGAACGGACACCGAAGGTGCACTTGTTGGGATTCAAGCGGAGCTTGAATTTTCTTAGACGTTCGAACAATTTTGACAGATGTTCAACGTGCTCATCCTCTGTTCTTGATTTTGCAATCAAATCATCGACATATACCTCGATTTCTTTGTGAATCATGTCATGAAACAGAGTAGTCATGGCCCTTTGATAGGTTGCCCCGACATTCTTCAAACCGAACGGCATTACCTTGTAACAAAAGGTACCCCATGGGGTAATGAACGAAGTTTTCTCCATGTCTTTCGGCGCCATTTTGATCTGGTTATAGCCCGAGAATCCATCCATGAAGGAGAATACTTTGAACTTTGTTGTGCTGTCAACCAGCATGTCAATGTGTGGTAAAGGAAAGTCGTCCTTTGGACTTGCCTTGTTTAGATCTCTGTAATCAACACACATTCTGACCTTTCCATCCTTTTTGGGAACGGGTACGATATTGGCTAACCATTGAGGATATTCAGATGTAGCGAGGAAACCCGCGTCGATCTGTTTCTGTACCTCCTCTTTGATTTTGATGGCCATGTCCGGGTGAGTCCGTCTCAACCTTTGCTTTACTGGCGGACATTCCGATCTTAGCGGTAAGTGATGTTCCACGATGCTGGTATCCAACCCTGGCATATCCTGATAGGACCAAGCGAATACATCGGGGAATTCTTTGAGAAGCTTTATCAAACTTTCTTTGACAGTTGGACTGAGCAGTGCTCCGATCCTGATTTCTTTTCTCTCTTTTTCTGAACCCAAGTTTACCATTTCCAACGGCTCTTTGTGAGGTTCAATGGACCTTTCCTCTTGTCTGAGTAGTCGGGAGATCTCTTCTGGAATTTCGTTGTCATTTTCTTCTTCATCCTCGAATACCGGGAACTCAAAGTTGGGAGAAGGCATCAGATCGTATGTTTCAACGGGGTATAAAACAAGCAATCTACATGACGTGATGATTCGTGTTTAGAAGAGATAGAGAAAAATGCAAGTGTGTGCAGTGTTTTTGTTTTACTGCTTGTTTTTATTATTGAATGTTTTTTAGGATTACCATTTTCTGAAAAAGCAAAAAGAGAAAACAGCAATTAATGCGGAAATTACAGAACGACGTTATTTTATTAATGAACAAGTCGAATCTTGAAACTACAGCCCTATAAAACAAAACTCTGTCGCTCTGGGCAAAGCGAAGAGGGAAATTTACAGAAAGCGAGCCCTATCAAAACATCCGTTTCACCTGGGCAGGGTGAAAGGTTAAAGATGGCAATTACGTTGACTGACGAACGACCTCCGGAACCTCGACAGCAACCCATTGGCGGCGAACTCCTCGGTGAATCACAAAGTCTAGCACCTTCCTTGATTTGTCTTCAGAAATGACGCTGATTCCTGGTGGAACAGGATCATTGGAATCTGTCTCCCAGGCAGAATTGTCGTAGGAGGATTCCTCAGTTACATTTTGCAAAGTATTTGTGCTCTCAGCTGTATCTCCCCATCCAGTTGACTGGATATCTTCGAGCCTGATACGAGAGCTTTCGGGAGCAGTGTACTTAACCATAAAGTCGTATCTTCTACTTGGTTGTCCCAGAGTGTCCCAAACTTCTTTGGAACTGGAGGAGTCATCTCTCTCGATGACGTTGACCTTAGGAAAAGCATAGTTGATGAATTCTAGTCCTGCAAACGTTGCGAATTCATCTTCATGTTGAGTAGTTTCCGAATAACCTGAGTGTTGATCCCATGACATGGCGGGGACACAGGTATTCTGTTCAATGACGCTCAGCTGAGTTTCATTACTCGGCTGACTTTCTTGCCCCAAGTTTCCTGGATAAGGTTGCCACATTGGCAGATCATCCATCGGGCCATAGTAATTGTGATCAGAGTTCTCTTTCATCAGAGTGTCTTCCTCTAATGAATTTGGCGGAGCACGGCATCCTTCCGGATCACAATCTCTGTAGATCATTTCGACATCTGATCTTGGTATAAATCTCGGACTTTCTGTAGGAAAGCAAAAAGGCATAGGCACCTCTTCCTGAGACATATAGACGTCCTTGTTAAGGTAGGACTTCCATTCTTCATCTGTGTCAAAGGGATCTTCCTCATTGATAGCATGAACTGTCTGAGACACTGGGTGAAGAAAACCTCCACTGTGGAAGAAGTTTTGAAGGGGATGAAGACTTTCATCGTTGATAGCTGTCTGGGTACAGGTCGCAGAAAAACCAAGACCCTTCTTTGTTTTATTGCAGTGGGAATGACAAGCCGTCCCCATCCTTTTGTATCGGTACTCTCGACCGCTTTGATAGCATCTTTGTATGAAGAAATTGAAGTTCCTTCTTCGGATTGATTGTCCTTGCTCACCGATAGTGCTTGGAACTGAGTTCCAATAACCTCCTCGGGTTCCACACAAGCAGATGATGATAAGTTGCTTACAAGCAAGGCTTGTTCCCCACAAACCGTGACAAGTTGATCGTTCTTAACGAACTTTAGCTTTTGGTGGAGGGTTGAAGTAACCGCTCCAGCCTGATGTATCCAAGGTCTTCCTAATAAACAACTGTATGTTGCCCGGATGTCCATGACCTGGAAAGTGATTTGGAAAGTGTGAGGACCAATAGTTATGGGAAGATCAACTTCGCCGATAACCATTTTTCTGGATCCGTCGAATGCTTTGACGACGACCTCGCTGACTCTCATCGGAGGGCCCTTAAATGATAATTGCGTCAAAGTGGACTTCGGCATAACATTCAGGGCTGACCCTGTGTCTACCAGTACGTTGGCTAAAGCATCGCCCTGGCAGTTAACTGTAATGTTGAGCGCCATGTTATGACGACGACGCTCTTCAGGTAATTCCTCATCACTAAATCCCAAATTATTGCAGGAAGTGATGTTAGAGACAATGCTATCAAACTGTCTGATTGTTACATCCCGTTCCACAAAGGCTTGCTCCAAGACTTTCTGTAGAGCCTCTCTGTGTGCTTCTGAACTGAGTAACAGTGATAATACTGAGATCTTTGAAGGAGTCTGTAACAGTTGATCAACAATGTTATATTCACTCCTTTGGATGAGCTTTAGCATCTCATCTTTGTCTTTTGAAAAGTCGGGATTACTAGATTGACCGACTGGTGGATCAGGAATTTCCGCCTGAAGTTCCTTTTCTTTGTTGGATTCTCCAACCCCTCGGTTGAAGATTCGACCGCTCCGTGTTACACGACTGATGTCTGCAATATTCACGACGGAGGGTAATGGAATTTCCTTTCCATTCTCGATTATTGTTGCACCGTATTTGTAAGGGATTGCCTTAGCTGATTCATACGGTAGTGGCCCCGGTAGATAGATGACTATGGGAACCTTCTGATTTTTCTGACCATCATAAGTAACCTTGATCTGTTCCCGGTTGGGAACTCTAGATTCGTCAAGTAGAGGAATGATGGCAAAAACATCCCTGGTCCTGTGATGACCAGAGATCGTGACAACATCCTCAACTTGCTCGGCAAGGTAGTTCGGCGACCAAATGATGGGTCCTGAACCTGGATATGGACGAATTTCTCCATGATCGACCTGACCCTGAAGAGCTGCTCTCACAAGGTAACACCCTTGGTTACTTTCCGAACAGACGCTACAACTGTCATAGTTGTGTGGTGGCACCTGGCCACGCCCACTTTGAATACAATGTAACCTCACTAGGTTACCTTCCATTGATCGGACATCCTGACTTTGACGACGAGTAGGATTCCTGTTATTGATACTAATCTGCTGAGTATCTTCATCCATGTAGATTGGCATCCACCAGTGATTTAACAAGTGCTGAAGTGCCTCCTGGACAAGGGTACAACCTCGATCGTTTTCACAACCCGCTTTACAATTTTGATAGTCATGTGATATTAAGAATCCAAGTCGGACCTGCTCAGCATGTAACTCTACCAGGTTGGTATCCATTATGCGAATGTCAAAAATCTGAACCATGTTGATTTGATAGGAGTTCCTATCATGGTAGTCTTGGATCCATCCAAGATCCATCTGACGCTGGAGGGCCTCTTGTATGAAAGAGCATCCCTGTTTGTTTACCGAGCAAATCAGACAGGAACTGTAATCTTGCCGCGGCAGATTATGATACTGGCTTTGCCTTGAGTGCATTGCCACCAAGTTGACATTCATCGCACGGATGTCATGGTTTTGAATGACATTGGAATTCGTGTAAACCATGTTAACTCCACGAACTCGGTGCTCTTGGATCCATCCAAGATCCATTTGTTCCTGTAGAGCTGCTTGCACTACAGAACATCCTTGGTTATCTTTAGAGCAGATATCACACTGGTGATAATTATGAGGTGGCACATGGCCATATCCACTCTGTCTACAATGCATCTTGACCAGATTGGTCCCCAATAAGAGTACATCGTGAATTTGATAGACATTGTTAGTCTCTTTCTCAATCAGATTGACTGCAGCTTTCTCGTGTTGAGGCAGCGGGTTCGTAAGAATATTAGGATTGTTATCTTTGAAAGATAAGAGCCCGCTCCTAACAAGCTTTTGAACGTCGGATTTGAAATTGAGACAAGTCTCAATGTTATGCCCTGAACCTCCTTGATGATAAGGGCATGTTTGATCCGCTTTAAACCAAAAAGGCGGATTTTTCGGAACTGAAAGGGGAGACTTAGTCTGAATGTGCCCCTTAGCCAGCAGTAACGGAAACAGCTCTGCGTACGTTACGGGTATAGGATCAAATCCTGGTGGCCGTGTTGTACGGTTGTTGTTATATGGAGGACGAGCCTGCTGAAGAGGCTGTTGTGTCCTTTGTTGGTCAGGTTGGCTCTGCGCAACCTGAGGTTGATACATAGGAACAGGCGCGGGGCCGATAGCAGGAGTAACAGCTGCTACTGGCTGGTAACGTCGCCTTTGCTTTCCGAGAGAGATATTCCCAATATCTTGCTCTTTTTTCTTAGGGAGAGCACTACCGTATTTTTTAGTACCGCTCGTTGATCCAGTGTCTTTTACCAAACGTCCTTCTCGGACGGCTTCCTCAAGACGTACGCCCATGCCGACCATTTCGGTGAAATCACTGGGTGCACTGGCGACCATTCGGCCGTAGTAAAATGAGCTCAAGGTCTTTAAGAAGATCTTTGTCATCTCTTTTTCCTCAAGAGGTGGACAAATTTGAGCGGCAATTTCACGCCACCTTTGAGCATACTCCTTAAAGGTTTCCTTTTCCTTTTGCGACATTGATCTGAGTTGATCTCTGTCGGGTGCCATGTCCAAATTGTACTTGTATTGTTGGACGAAGGCAGTACCAAGATCTCTGAATGTACTGATCGTAGTACGGTTTAAACCCATGTACCATTTGAGTGAGGCACCGGTTAAACTATCCTGGAAGTAGTGAATCAGCAGGTCCTGATTCTCGGTCTGAGCTGACATCTGCCGAGCGTACATCACCAGATGGCTCTGAGGGCAAGAGTTACCCTTGTATTTCTCAAAGTCGGGCACTTGGAACTTGTGCGGGACTTTCACATTTGGGACCAAGCAGAGGTCTGCGGCGTCCTTTCCAAATAGATCCTGACCATGAATGGCTTGCAGTTCCTTCTGCATTTCCAAGAACTGTTCCTGGAATTCCTCCATTCTGTCAAACATAGTTTCCTTCTTACCAGAAGGTGTTGGTGGAATCTGTCCTTCCGGGACAGTGTGCACCACAGGGGGTGGTACCGTGACTACGGCAGTAAGTCTTGGTGCCCCCCGAAGTTTGTAACCTTCAGGAGTCTTCAGTATGCCCCTGGCATCTTCGCTTTCCCGAAGTTTGTAACCTTCAGGCCCAGCGGCTTCTGTTACGATTCCCTGATCTTCAGTGATCGGCGGAACATATCCTTCCGGGATATAGTTAACAGGAATGCCCCAAGGACGATCTTTCGGCATCTGATACCTAGGATCATACTTTTCTATGATGGGCGTTGAGGTGATCTCTGAGATCACAGTTCTTTGTAGCTGAGCTTCTGCCATGGCTTGCATGTCGTTACGAAGCTTTCTCATATCCTCTCTCAGAGCGTCGATCTCTTCTTTCAACTCTCTGTTTTCTTCCTCAAGATCATCCATCTTTTTCTGACGATTGGCCCGAGTATTATACGAATGAGACAGTTTGACTCTAGAATCGAGACACAAATGTGAGATTCGTAGGGAAGAAGAATACGCGATGTGAGAATGATGAATGCAATGATTATATTAATTGTTGTTTTTTGGTTTAATCAAAATAAACTCCGACAATTAGATTGCAAATATCAAACGGTGGGGAAACCCCTTTTTATTGAAATTCAAAGGATTACAGAAATGGAAATACAGTAGATTACAAAGTGCAGAAACAGAAACCTAAACTAATGGGTCCTGAGTCCTCTCTGAAGAGAAATCAGGTGCTGATTCTGGTATCTTCCTTTTCTTTGACCGGGGCGCTTAGGCCGTTGTCGGGTTGTCATTCCTTTGCCAAGTGAAAGAAGTGAGCAAATTCCTTTGGTCATCTTGATTCTCTACAGCATACTGCTCCAAAATTTCAATCAGAGCTTCTTTCTCTTTTAGTAGTTGTTGTATTTGGATACACTCTACGTCGAGGGTGCGGTACTTGTTCTTCCAAGACCTTCTTTCCTTTTGAACTTTGTTGAGAGTAACCTGAAGCTTTTCAGTTTCCGTCATGAAGTACATGACAGTTTCCCTCGGTGGAAGAATTCCGTAACGAGGATAAGGCATCTTTAGCTTGAGAGCTCTAGTTTGTACCCAGTGGAGATAAGGCTCCACCGAGACACAGTCTGGTTTTCCCAGAGACTCTCGTCCTTTCTTATGAACCTGTTTCCAAGCTTGCACTATTTCCATCTTTAGTGCTCTGTCATTTTCTCCTTCTTTGAAGAAAAGACCTTCCAGATGAACACCAAGTGGGATGTGTCTCATCGGATATCCAAATTGACGAAGAACCAATATCGGATGATAGTTGATTCCTCCTTTAGTTCCTATGAGGGGTACGTTGGGGAAGTTTCCACAACGGTCAATGATTCTGATTCCCTCATAAATCCGATTACACCAATCTATATCAGAGTTGGTGAGAGACATGATCTTCTGCGACCAACGTGAGACACTCTTGCAATCCCAAAAAGCAGCAGACTTGGGCAAGTGAGAGATAAACCATTTATAAAGCAGAGGTACACAGCATGTGATCTCCCCTCCGCTGTATAAATTTCCCAAGTGTACAGAATGATACGCATCTGCAAGCAAAGTCGGCACAGGGTTTCTAATGAGAAAAACCTTAATAGCGTTGATATCGACGAAGTTATTGATGTTAGGAAACAAAAATAATCCGTAGGTGAGCAAGACAAAGATGCTTTCAAAAGCAGTCCCGTTTCCTATACTAGCGAAGTATAGAGCCTTTTTTGTCAAGAACTGGGCTGGCAAACCTTGGATGCCACCCTTAGTGGTCATGTGAGTCCTGACCTCAGACTCGTCCAAATGAATTGCTATTGCAATAGTCTGATTCTTTGGAATTTCTTCCAGTCCAGAAAATGGAGCTCGATCAGTGATATGTAAATCAGTCATATGAGAATACTCCTACAGCGTTGGTGCTAGCTGGTAATCCGGGAATGTGAAACAGTGATAAACCGGATCGTAGAACTGAATGAGCGCATCCATGATCCCCTCAATCACATGGACTCTTAACAGTGGTAGCAAACCACCGTGCTTGGCTCTAAAAGCCTCTGGGTTAACGATCATCCTTGCTAACCTTCTCAAATCCCCTAGCTTTGGAACCTTGAAAGTATACTGGTGAGTTCTCCTTCTACCGAAGTCCATTAGCGTAATCGTTTTCTCTGATATTTGCAATCACAGTCTTAGTTTAATTTGAAAAACAGAGAGACTAGAAGAGAAGTTTTTTGAATGTTTTAATGTTTTATTAAATGAATGCATGAATGCAGCACACAAAAACATAGAAAAAACATGGGGTCAAAGGGTCGTTGTCATGAAGTCAAGGCTCTACCCATCCCCAAAGGTTTATACTAGGGTGATTTCTGTACCTGTACTCATTATCATCAGCTCCTCCCAGGAAGGCAGACAACAAGCGGACCGCCAGCGAGTTGTGTGCAATCTTAGAGTAAGTGCCATTCACCGAGAATAGATCACCAGCCTCAAATGAGGGTAGTATCGCGTAACAGCTATTTCCGACAGCTTCCGCACTACGAAAAAGGTTGGCTTTTCTTAAGTGTATACTCAATCTCACCACATGCGGCATCACACGCATTCCCAGTAGCAGAAAAATAAACACGTATAGAAATTAGGAAAAGCAGTATATATATTTGTCCTAATCATCCTATACTTATAAAGCTACGATCCTTAAGTTCCTGACAGAAATGGGTTCCCCGGCGGAAGCCCCAATCTGTGGTTCTCTGCCTAAGAGATGGACCAGCATAGGTCAATCTTTCTCTTCGGTAGAGTTCCCATTTTCCGTGGAAAACGGGGATGATGCCCTAAGGCAAAAAGATCTTGGCAAAGACTCCCCAGCAGAGTTGCCATTTTACAAGGAAAACAGAAAGAAAGAAAAACAACGGCCCCACGGTGGGCGCCACTTTTCTTGTTGGCGGCCACCGCCAAGAAGATGACTTACCCAAGTGTCGCTCCTGGGATTTTCATCCAAGTCCAAACGCGAAAGTGGCACCAAAACAGAGTCGCCAGCAATGTGTATTTATCCCATGAGAGGGAAAGGAAACACCGCATAAACCTGAAGGAAGGGAAAGAACATGGTCTCGTGGCCAAGAGAAAGGGTAAGGGAGTCGGTTACGCGAGAGGAAGGTATTAGCACCCCCTCGCGTCCATCGTACCCGATGGGATCCACGCTTGCTTGTTTCAATCAAAGGGTGATAAAAAAAGGATACTGGAAAAGGAACTGGAAGAAAGAAAGGAGAAAGAAAGAGGAACAAATGCAGGGAAAATAAAAGAAGTGCTCGCATGGGCCCTACCCCACTGCCTACGTATCTCATCGGGAGCATGAGAATCAGAGCGACGTAGTTCCCCTCACTAGGGATGGATTGTTTGTGTTTTTTAGTGGAACACGTCAACGTTCGCGTCCTAGCAGTTTAGGTGTTGCAGCTCGCTGTAGGGAGACCTAGGCGTTACCTGTTTGCGGTAGAACGGAAATGACGCATCCTTAAGGAATGATTGAATGAGATGAGGAAAGAATTCCCGAAGGAAAGACGTTATTATTTGTTTTTGTCTTTTAAGAGTTTTTTCCATTTGTTTGCATATGATAGTGTATCTGAATCTTAGTCATTGGAATGTGTACATTCTCACATTCCAAGATGGAATGAGTAAGAAAGCACACTAAGAGTGAAGAAGACCCCCACACTTAGTTCCAATTGTCAAGGTTCAAACACACTAGCATACTTGTGTTTATTAAGTATTTTTGTTGATTAGGAAATGAAGAAGTGTTTTTTATTATTTGTACTTTCAACAAGTATTGCATTTAAGTCCCTCATACAAGATCAAATGTTTAACACATTGACCCAAGATGGGCTATATGCTATACATTCTAAGATTATAAGAGAAGACCCCTTTATAATCTTTTCTTTATATGAAAGGCCTAAATGCAATAAATGCCTACCTTTATTACATATTTTGCATTTTTCTTTGAGATGAGAAGAGAGACTCAAGAGAGGAAGAAAAGGTAAAAATCTATGGGGACTAAGACATACCCTAGTGTTATCATGCATGGACATCCTAAGGTTAGTGATGTTTTAAAAAAGAAGAAAGAAACTCCTTAGTGTTGTATGTGCTCCTTGCTTGAAGAGAAGATAAGAGAGGATGAGAAGAAGAAGAGAAGGAAGCTTAGTATTCTTCTTACTTCTCAATGAAGTTAAGAAAGAACCTAAGAAGGGATGGTGTGCAATTAAGCAAATGATAGCATTACATGCTTCACAATCACACTTTGAAGGCATTAAAGGAGTTAAGGGAAGAAGGTAGGATGTGGAAGCATATCCACATCCAACTTACTTACCACTTGCACCTAAAAATGTTAGAAATATCACATATGAACAAATGATAAGCAAGTAAGCACACAACCAAAGAAGAACCAACAATTAAAGGCTCAAACCACTTAGGGGCAGTAGCTAAAGGTCCTAATTGACTTCTAATAGTAGCACATCTAAATTGGGTAAAAGAAGTGAGGGTAAGTTCTAAGTAACTACCTTTACTTGTGGAAGAAGAAAGAAGATGAAGAAGTAAGAAAGATGATGTTAGAATGGCCAAACAAAACCAAGTTAAATCAAGTTCAGAATTCAAACATGTCGTAAAAAATGCCCTATAATTGTCAATTACAAGTAGCTTAAGTCCATCACAAAAGCATACAATCATTGGTGAATGAATGAAGAAGAGATGAAGTGAAGGAGTTTTCATGTTTTGGATGCATTTAAGTCACCTACATGAGATGTAATGATCATACATTTATGGAATGAGTTGAGAATGAATGAGGTCAGTAGGTTAACATGTTGAAAATTCCATTGATCATGCATGAATGAGCATACAAGTATGAATGGAGGAATATAAATGCAAACACAAGTCATTTAAGTCAAAAAAAGTTCACATAAGATGTTCAACCTTAGATGAGTAATCAAGACATGGCAAAATGATGCACCACTGACCAAATATGATTCATGCAAGTCTTAAGGTATCTAATATAACCTAAAAAGAAACCTCAAACAATGGCACAAGTGCCTTTCATCAATTAAAGTTAGGTTCATGCAATTAGGGCTCAATTAGAGGTACCTTAAAGAACAATTCAACTAAAAATATCTAACCACATCCAAAAAATATGAAACTTGGTCAAGATATTCTACAAACATAAACAAAACATGTCACAAAATTTCACTCAAAGATCCACAAAATTAGTCACTTAGATTAGGGGTCAAAGAGAGTGAAGAACCAAAATTAATCATGCCAAAGAGTGAAGTCAAAATGTAATGAAAAAAATGTAAAAAAATGTAAAAAAATGTTTTTATGAATTTTAATGTGGTATGAAATGAATGCAACAAGAATGAATAAAAAATGTTTAATGGTTTAGGAGAAATAAAAGTTTGAAGTAAAGGTATGAAAATAGAAACAATTTCCAAAAGGAATAAAAGAAAATCATGAATTAATATTCAAATATTCACAAAATTGGAATTAAAAATAATAGAAAATTACTTTAATATGTCAAGATGCAACATGAATTTTTATGGAATTTTTGATGATATTTTGGTATTTTTAAAAATTAATTATGAAGCGTGTAGGAAAAAAAATGGAAATAGAAATTGAAATGCAATGTGAATGGGGTGCAAACATAGCAAAATCACAGTTCAATTCGTTTGGGCCTCAGAAACATGGAGGTGTGGATATCAATCTGACTAGGTCCACTAAGCTCACATAACACAAAAACAACCATACACTCCCAGTCAACACAAGTCAAAGCCATTACAACCATTGGATGAAGTCAAGTCATACACACAGTCAAAGTATGCTAATCTAACGCATGTACATGCACGACCACACTCCATACCGTGTACCACGCCACACGAATTTTAAAAATAAAATCAGAATGAGCACATGAGAAGCACGTGCATTTTAATGCGTTGGCGCGTTTTGGAGCATTGGATCATGAACATCAAACGGTCCACATTAATTCTAGCCAGAAACCCTAACATAAAGACCACCGGCCGGAGAAGGACCTCCGGTCACCTTCTCCGGTCAAGCACCACCGTCAGCAACTCCAAATTCTCCAGAATTTCACAATCAATATGCCAAAATGAAGAGGAAGTAACACACATCACGATTCCACCAATGAAATTGTCAAACCGATCACATACAGCAAGAAACAAGCATGAACATGTTGCCCTAAGTTTTTGGATCTAAGCTTCTAAGAAGCTCTATCAACTAGCCGGAGTTCAAATGCTTCTATTAAGCTCAAATCATCATGAAAACAACAAAATAATCAAATAATCGTGAGAAAAGAGTTTGTGAGATTTGGAACCTGATCTTGCAGTTCTTGTATAGTTTGAGAAAACCAGAGGAAATACTTGTTCTGCAACCTTGGAGCTTCAACTAAGCAAAATAAATGCTAGATCTTGAGAACAAGGAGATTCAAAGCTTGCTGAAGTGTTCTTGAGAAAATCGTGTGGATTCAATCATGCTCCATTGATGATGATAAAGATGAAGCCAATGAACAACTCGTGAAAGGGAAGAAATGTTGGTGAAAAAGAGTGAGAAAATCAGAGAGAAGAGTAGAGAGTGTTTTGGAATGAAATGAGAAGAATCTAGTTGAGAAAATGAAACTGTGAGGTGAGATTTCTATTTATAGTGTGGGTTAACTATGGTTTAATGAGTGAGTCAAGTGAGTCACAGTTGAGTTAAGTGAGTCATCCCTAACTAACTGAGTCAAGTTAGTTAGGGAGAGCAAGGCTATGGTGATGAAAACCCATGATAAACTATGGTGGAGGTGAAGAGAAGTGAAATGGCACGGCTTGTGTAGGTGAAACTTGCTCAGCAGGTTGTTCTTTCTATTTTCATGTAATGCACGTGCTCATGTGCATGGACATGTGATGAATGTTTGGTTAAATGAAGAAAGAGTTGGAGAGTGAGCAATGCACGGGCAAACTGAGACCACAACAACAACATTCATTTTTCTGGTTTTTTATGACAGTTTGGAAATAATGCAACCATGGATGTTTAATGGTGATTTTCTCTTGGCATTGTGGATAATCTAATGAGTTCTTGGAGACGTTGGAAAGAGGGGATGTAATAGGACAACCTTGATATGAAAATTGAATTGAAATGGGGTTTGGAGTAAGCTGCAAAATGACCTATAACACATAAGCTTGAGACTGGTATGAGGGCGTGGCAAAGGTTGGTTGACAAGGTAACATGGCACCTAGGTTCTCAGCATGATCATAACACATTGGAATCAACATAACTTCTTGACCTTTGATCAAATGAAAAAACCATGAACACCAATCTTAAAGATCTCACATAGAGGAACAACTTTCATGTTGAAAGATTTTTCATTTTAGGCCTCTAACCATGAGTAATTGATCTAAACATTTGGACCACCATGTGTTTGTGAAAATGACACGCGCGCGACCTGAAAATTGACCAAGCTGACTTGCATTTTGCCCTAGTTTTCCCCAACTTTGATCATCCATATCTCACTCAATTTTTATCCAATGGAGATGTTCTACACATGGATTTGAAGCTTAAAGCAAGATCTTTTGTTATGGCCGAGTGGAATTTTCATTTGATGCCCCAATTTTAAATGGCCTTGGCTCAAACTCTGATGCAAAATGGCCAAAACTTGCTATATTTAGTAACCCTTCTTCTCCCAAAAATGGCAACTTTCCACCTCTTGATTTTTTCATGATTCCTTTGGAGTTTCTTGACCAAATTTTGTACATTGGACACATATAACATGAATTTTATGAATTTGACCTCAAAAATTCAAGAGTTGACTTTTTCCTCTGATTATTTGACTTGGCCCCAAATTTCCTGACTTTTGATCTTTCTTCCAATTGAACCCCTTCTAAAACCAATTGAGAGGTAATTTTCCACACACATACACTTAAGGACATATGTAATACCATGACATCAAGTTTTGTCCAAAAAATCAAAGATAACTTGATTTAATTGGAAACCCTAATTTTGGTGCCTTCCTCCTAGGAGAAAAATGTGCAGTCTTCAATTTCAAATTCTTCAGAGTATGTTGTGTATCCTCTTAAAGGATGATGAGATATGCCACTTGAGGATGATTTTGAACCAATGAACCATATCTTTTGATAGTTTTCCTCCAATTCTTGATCTCTTGCATGATGAAGTATGTATTGTTTCAATCTCCCATTGGATCTCACTTCCTTGAGATTGTGGATGATCAATTGAGATAGTGTGAGACATGAGAGACCTCTTGGCTTGCCTTGAGGCAACTTGATTGACCTTTTTGTGCTTTGAATGATCCCTTGATTGTCCGCCTTCCACCTGATCACATGCCTTGATGGTAAGAGGGATGCTATGCTTCATTTTTCTATGTTAAATGCAATGCTATGCTAATGAGGTGGATATGATATGATAAATGATAATGCTATGCTATGATGACAAAGAGGGAGAGCAAATTTTGGGGTATTACAGCTGCCCCTATTCAAACGCTGTAGACCTGAATGCCTGAAAGCGATCGCTTTCAGACTTTCAAGGTATATAGTGATTGAATACCAAATATAACCAAAAATTTGCTCTGGATGATGAAGAACAAAAGGGATATAAACCCCCTGCGATGGTTGGATTGAATCTTCAAATGAAACGTTGTCGGAGAAGTCTGTCTTTTGAACAACGCCAGACGACTACTGGCTTGCCATACTGTCGATGGACTTGGGCTGTTTTGCCAATCTGTCGTTGGACTTCAATGCTTACCAAACTGTCGTCGGAAGCCTCACCCAACTGTCGTTGGACTTTCAACAATGTCTTTTTGAACGACGCCAGACGACTACTGGCTTGCCGTACTGTTGATGGACTTTCGCTGCTCTGCCAATCTGTCGTTGGACTTCCTACCAAACTGTCATTGGATTTCCAGTGCTTACCAAACTGTCGTCGGAAGCTTCGCCAAACTGTCGTTGGACTTTTACCAATTTGCGTTGGATTTCTACCAATCTGTCGTTGGATTTTAATGATTACCAAACTGTCGTTGGAATCTCACACTTGCCATTTTTAGATGGACTTTAGCAGCTTTTACCAATTCGCGTTGGATTTCTACCAATCTGTCGTTGGATTTTAATGATTACCAAACTGTCGTTGGAATCTCACACTTGCCATTTTTAGATGGACTTTAGCAGCTTTTACCAATTCGCGTTGGATTTCTACCAATCTGTCGTTGGATTTTAATGATTACCAAACTGTCGTTGGAATCTCACACTTGCCATTTTTAGATGGACTTTAGCAGCTTTTACCAATTCGCGTTGGATTTCTACCAATCTGTCGTTGGATTTTAATGATTACCAAACTGTCGTTGGAATCTCACACTTGCCATTTTTAGATGGACTTTAGCAGCTTTTACCAATTCACGTTGGATTTCTACCAATCTGTCGTTGGATTTTAATGATTACCAAACTGTCGTTGGAATCTCTGCCAAACTGTCGTTTGGACTTGAACGCTTACCAAACTGTCGTTGGAAGCTTTGCCAAACTATCGTTGGACTTTGGTGCTTACCAAACTGTCGTTGGAAACTTAAAATTGCCAGATGATCACTCCACCTGCTGGAATAACATGACCAAACTGTACGCATGCCAAAAATAAATTGGACTTTTGATTGTAAATGAGTATTGTTGAGAATTACACCACTTGCTGGGTAATATCATACGTTGACACCTTGCCGAAGGAGAGATTCTGTCGATCTCTTTAAACCCTGCTGGGGAACCTACCGCGACTCGGCTGGGGAGTATAGCAGACAAGATTCAATGCTGAACTCTGTGGGGGTACCATTACCGGAGATGCGATCTTGCTGGGGATCAGGGCTGCTCTGTCGGGGATATGCAAATCTTGGTTGAAAGACAATCCGTTGCGACATGCTGAGAAAGAGTCCCTAGAGATCTGTTAGGGAAACCCAAAGCAATTCCTCGGTAATCTGCTGAGGAAAATGACTGTCGATCTTAGGATAGACGTCATAATGCCCCATGTTGGGCAAACTTTCCCTTTGACAACTCCGCTGGGGATAATAAGTTTACAACACACTCTGCTAGAGAAAATTGCTTTAAAGCGTCTCGTGCTGGGGAATTCCCTTTTAAGAGGATTTTACAGAAGACCAAGCGTCTCCAAACTCTACTGGGGATATTAGATCTGGAACATCTTCTGCCGGGGAAATTCGAGCTGCCCCACGCTCGGGGGGGTCAATAACTCCGCTGGGGATTATTCTTTGACAAATTTCACATTCTGAAACCTGCGGGATATATGATACTACCACTTGCTAGTACATCCTGCAAAGAGCGAACTCCACAAGGGATGTTATCACTAAAGATTCCGTCTCTTAAGAGGATTTTATAGAAAACCAAGCGTTTTCAAACTCTTAGACAAACACTCTGCCTTGAATTACCTTTCACATCGTCTGCAAGGTACCGGAGTATTGGCACTCGTTGTCAACCTGGAGTCTTCACTGCATTAATAACCGTTATCAACACAGAAGAAATCCATCTTCGACCACCGTTGCCGTCACGAAACTCGGTGGGATCTCTTGAATGGAAGAATCGACTTAATAAGATACAATAGTATCAAGTCATAGCAAATATCTGCTCGTGGTTACGATCATGCTGCTTGGATCAATCGCGCTCATTACCTGTAACAGAAAAAGAATATGCACATGCCCCAGGATATTGCGTGGTTTTTTGAGTCCACCATCCAAGGTTGTCCAACAAGCAAAGTAATTCTAATCGTCTTTTTGTGCGTTTTTTGCAAGACCAAGATATTTTCAAAGTAATGTTTTATTATCAAAAATCGGACGTTTTTGCAAACAAAACAGTAAAATGAAAATAAAAGCTTGTGATTGAATATTCAGCTTTATTGATGAAATGCCAAAAATTGGCGAATTTACAATCAGGAGCAAACCCCTGAAAGAGGTGATTGCCAAAAAATTGAGAAAAGAAATCTATCCTAATGATAATGCGGAAATTGGATTCCGACTGATTTCTAATTCTGTTATAGCCAGTATATACTCCAACTCTCCTGATTATCTTTGCCTTCAGAAGTTCATGATTGGACCAATTCCTTCTTTGGAATTTTGCCAGTTTGCTGAAGAGTAGAAAACGTACAGATTAATTCAGACTGCAGTCATTCGCTTTAATCCCTCTTTTGTGTGGACCGCCTTTTCAGGTTTTCAATCCACCAGGATACCCATTTTTACCTAAGTTGCCCTTTCGGGTTTTCAACTTACCGGGTGTACAATTCTTTTCATTTATATCCCTAATTTTTGCCCGAACCTTTATTCTGTTTTTGGTTCGCCGGGATGCCCTTTTTTGCCTGGATTCTTCTTCTTTCTTTTTTTTTATCCAGCGGGTCTCTTTATACGAAGTATTTTTTAACTGCATCTGAATTAACAGGGGATGAAAAATCTTCACCATCCATGGTTGTCAGCAACAAGGCTCCTCCTGAGAAGACCTTTTTTACCACGAACGGACCTTCATAGTTAGGAGTCCATTTGCCCCTGTGATCTGTACTCGGAGGAAGTATTCTCTTGATTACCACATCCCCGACTTTGTAGACTTGAGGTCGAACCTTTTGATCGAATGCCCTCTTCATTCTGCGCTGATATAACTGGCCATGGCATACCGCTGCTAAACGCTTCTCCTCAATAAGGCTCAGCTGATCAAATCTGGCTCGTACCCATTCAGCTTCATCCAGCTTAACGTCCATTAATACTCGGAGAGAGGGGATCTCAACTTCTATCGGTAGAACTGCCTCCATACCATATACAAGCGAGTATGGTGTTGCCCCAGTGGACGTGCGGACTGATGTTCTATACCCATGCAAAGCCAATGGTAACATCTCATGCCAATCTTTGTACGTGACAACCATTTTCTGCACAATCTTTTTGATATTTTTGTTGGCCGCTTCAACCGCGCCATTCATTTTCGGGCGGTACGGAGAAGAATTGTGGTGCTCGATTTTGAAGTCCCGGCATAGCTCAGCCATCATCTTGTTGTTCAAATTAGAACCATTATCAGTAATGATTCTTTCGGGCACTCCATATCGACAAATGATATCTCGCTTCAAGAAACGAGCCACTACCTGCTTAGTGACATTGGCGTAAGATGCTGCTTCAACCCATTTAGTGAAGTAATCAATGGCGACCAAGATGAAACGATGGCCGTTTGAAGCAGTAGGCTCAATTTTTTCGATCATATCAATGCCCCACATTGCAAATGGCCACGGAGAGGACATGATACTCAACGGATTGGGAGGAACATGCACTTTGTCTTCATAGATCTGGCATTTGTGGCACTTGCGAGCATATTTGCAGCAATCTGACTCCATGGTCAACCAATAATACCCTAATCTCAACAATTTCTTAGCCATCGCATGTCCTCCGGCATGGGTACCGAAAGAGCCTTCGTGCACTTCAATCATCAACAGGTCTGCCTCGTGTCTATCCACACATCTGAGCAGAACTGTGTCAAAATTCCTTTTATACAGCACACCATCTTTGTTCAAGAATAAACTACCAGCTAGCCTTCTTAATGTCTTCTTGTCATTGGAAGATGCCCCAGGCGGGTATTCTTGATTTTTTAAGAAGCATTTGATGTCATGGTACCAAGGCTTATCATCAGACACTGCATCAACTTCAAACACAAAAGCAGGCCTATCAAGACGAGATACATCAATCCTGGGCACAAAGTTCCAACCATGCACTTTGATCATCGAAGAAATAGTGGCCAAGGCATCTGCAAACTTATTTTCCTCCCTAGGAACATGGTACAACTTGACAGTTGTAAAGAAGGTCAGCAATCTCCTCGTATAGTCTCTATACGGAATCAAATTTTGCTGATGTGTGTGCCAAGTTCCCTTTACTTGATTGATTACCAGTGCTGAATCACCAAAGATATCGAGGGTCTTGATTCGTAAATCAACAGCTTCCTCGATCCCTAGTATGCAAGCTTCGTATTCTGCTTCATTGTTGGTACACCCGAAAGTTACTCGGGCAGTGAAGGGCATGTGAACACCTTCAGGCATAATAAGGACTGTACCAACTCCGTACCCATTCATATTAACTGCCCCATCAAACATCAAACTCCATTTGGACTCAGGATCAGGCCCCTCCTCCAGAAGTGGTTCCTCGCAGTCTTTCGCTTTGAGAAACATGATGTCCTCATCAGGGAAATCAAATCTCATGGGCTGGTAATCATCAAGAGGCTGTTGCGCAAGATAATCTGACAGTATACTTCCTTTGATTGCCTTTTGCGAAGTAAATTGAATATCGTACTCTGTCAGTACCATCTGCCACCGTGCAACTCTGCCTGTAAGTGCTGGTTTCTCAAAAATATACTTGACCGGATCCAATTTAGAGATCAACAGGGTTGTATGTGTGAGCATGTATTGTCTCAATCGCTTGGCGGCCCATGCGAGTGCACAGCATGTCTTCTCAAGCATTGAATAACGCGATTCACAATCTGTAAATTTCTTGCTCAGGTAGTAGATAGCATGTTCTTTCCTACCTGTCTCGTCGTGTTGACCGAGAACACAACCCATGGATCCTTCGAGCACTGTCAAGTACATAATCAGTGGTCTCCCTTGAACTGGAGGTATCAGAATTGGAGGTTCATGCAAATATCTTTTTATTTTATCGAATGCATTTTGACAATCATCATTCCACCTGACTGTTTGATCTTTTCTTAGCATTTTGAATATTGGTTCGCAAGTGGCAGTTAGGTGCGATATGAACCTTGAAATGTAGTTCAATCTTCCTAGAAAGCCGCGAACTTCTTTCCCAGTCTTTGGTACAGGCATATCTTGTATAGCTTTCACTTTAGCAGGATCAACCTCTATCCCTTTTTCACTGACAATGAAACCAAGCAATTTTCCGGACCGCACACCGAAAGTACACTTGTTAGGATTCAGTCTCAACCTGAATTTCCTCAGCCTCTCAAATAACTTCTTCAATTTGATCAGGTGTTCCTCTTCTGTCTTTGATTTAGCAATCATGTCATCCACATAGCACTCGATCTCTTTATGAATTAGATCGTGAAATAACGTCACCATTGCTCTTTGATAAGTTGCCCCTGCGTTCTTCAACCCAAAAGGCATTACTTTGTAACAGAAGGTACCCCACGGGGTAATGAATGTGGTCTTCTCCATGTCTTCAGGCGCCATCTTTATCTGATTGTACCCGGAGAATCCATCCATAAATGAGAACACTGAAAACTGAGCGGTATTATCAACCAGCACGTCAATATGAGGGAGTGGAAAATCGTCTTTAGGGCTCGCCCTGTTGAGATCTCTGTAATCCACACACATTCTGACTTTGCCATCTTTCTTCGGCACTGGTACTATATTGGCCACCCAGGGAGGATAGTTGGTTACTGCCAGAAAGCCTGCATCCAACTGTTTTTGTACTTCCTCCTTGATCTTCAAAGCCATTTCTGGTTTTGTTCTGCGCAGCTTCTGCTTGACCGGTGGGCAGTCCTCTTTCAATGGTAGTCTATGCACAACTATGTCTGTATCTAAACCTGGCATATCCTGGTATGACCAAGCGAAGATGTCAACATATTCACGTAGCATGACTATCAGCTCTTGCTTTACCTCAGCCCGCAGACTCGCACCAATCTTGATCTCTTTCTTGCTTTCCTCTGACCCAATATTGATGATCTCAAGAGCTTCCTGATAAGGCTGAATGGTCTTCTCTTCCTGTTTCAACAACCTAGCCAACTCTTCCGGGAGTTCATAGTCTTCATCACTTTCTTCCTCAGCTTGATAGATCGGATTGTCGAAATCATACGTGGGCATAACAGAATCATTTTCAGAGAAATCCATAGAATCCAGTCTGCATGATTGGGTTTATGCTTTATTTTAGATTATTTTTGCTTGAAAACAAAAGAAAAGAAAGTGCATTATCATTTTTAATTTTCTTTGTGCAAAAATAAAAATAAAGAAAGAGTAAAGGAACACAAATTTGTAAACAAAAACGTCCTTTTATTGATATTTGAACATTATATGAGAAAATATAGTGGCCCTACAAATGGATCCTCACACCTTGGGCAGAGTGTGGGATTTCATGCATTATGAAAGACAAGAATTGTTACTCTGCATGGTGAACAACATGAACGATTTCTTCGCTAGACCAATTTTGCAACGCCTCGCCTGGAGCCAGTGCATATACCCATCTGTCCAAACAATCTGAGCTTTCAGCGCCATCTTCTATTGCTGAGCAGGACTGGTTGGGATTGATAATTCCTCCACTGTTGAAGTTGATTGGCCCACGGAATCGGGGAACTGGCGTCCGGCCCGGCTGATATCCAATGCCAAACTTATCTTCTTTCACGAACACATCTATAGCTTTACCCCAGCCTTGGGCATTTCCGCTTTCGACCACTTCTCTGGCCTGCTTGTACGACGCAATTGATGCACTCGGCCCACCTGGCACATTCGACACCACCGCTGCTGAAGTAGACTCTGGTAAATTATTGATATTCAGGGCTTCAAAAGATTGGCACAAAGTTTCATGAATCTCTCCATCCATTTCCACATATTTGAAAGTGGATAGATGACTCACGAATATATCTTCCTCGCCGCAAACAGTAACCACTTGACCCTCGAACACATACTTGAGCTTCTGATGAAGTGTGGAGGTAACTGCGCCTGCTGCGTGAATCCACGGTCGGCCCAACAAACAGCTATAAGCAGGCTGAATGTCCATAACATGAAAGGTCGTCTTAAATATCTGTGGACCAACTTGTATAGGTAGTTCAACCTCCCCAAACACCGATCTTTGCGATCCATCGAAAGCTCTCACAATCAGATCGCTGGGTCTCAGAACCAATCCATCTACTTCAATTTTCATCAGGGCCTTTTTGGGTAACACATTTAAGGAAGAACCTGTGTCAACCAGCACATGCGACAAAACTGCTCCTTTGTATTCAAGTGTGATGTGCAGTGCTTTGTTGTGGTTACGTCCGTCCGGTGTCAAATCCCTGTTCGTAAATCCCAACCCGTGGCTCACATTCACATTAGAAATTACTCCCTCCAACTGATTCACTGTAATCTCTTGGGGAACGTATGCCATATTCAGAACTTTCAACAAGGCAGCCCGATGTGCATCTGAACTCATTAACAGGGATAATATCGAAATTTTAGAGGGTGTCTGATTAAGCTGGTCAATGATCTTATAATCACTCTTTTTGATAACCCTCATAAATTCCTCAACCTCATTATCAAAATTGACTTTAGGGTTCTCTTCCTGAGCAGGCACCTTGTCATCAACCACCTGTTTTCCTTTTGCTCTTGCAGCGACTTCAGCCTCACTCCTTAAAGTCTGGGGAGCAAACAGTCGACCACTCCTAGTAAAACCACTTGGTCCACTGACATTCTCAATGCTAGTACTAACAGCCTTTGCCTTCTGCCGGCTTCCTCTTTGACGAGTATCAGTTCCATACTGCCACGAAACTGCCCTATTAGACACATAAGCAGCCGATTCAGGAACTATAATCGTAACTGGTCTCGGCCTCTCGGGCACGATGATAGCAACAGGCTCTGCAACAGGCACCTGTATCTCGACTGGATTATAGTAAATGGTAACGGCAGAAACATCCTGTTCTTTCTCTACTTTATCAAACTGAAGGCTTCCTTCGTCCATAAGACTCTGCAGTCCAGCTTTCAATTTACTGCAGCCATTAACCTGTTTCGAACAACCCTCACAATCAGAACCACACCCAGGAAATACTTGTCCCTTTAACAAACGTTCTTTTACGGTCAACAACGGAGTCTTTACCAAGTTAATGTCGGTGATCAGATTCAATTTCTCACCATCAGAAATAGCATTCGTGCTCGCACCTCCATGATTAGGCATTGGATTGTCACGAACACTCGGCGGCCTGGAGAAATTAATAGCTTTCGCGTCAATCAAGTCCTGAACTATGTGTTGAAAAGCCCAGCACTTTTCTATTGTGTGACCTTGCGCGCCAGAATGAAATTCACACCGAGCACTAGCATCATAACCCTGAGGTAATCTCCCAGTATCTAGCGGCCTCATAGTCCGGAGTTCAACCAATTTCTCTTTGAGCAATTGTGGTAACAAAGCAGTATACGACATAGGCAAAGGATCAAACTTACGGTCCCTTGGTCTATTATTCTGGAATCGGGGTCTACCTTGCTGATTGGGAGCTTGCTGTCCAGCTGGAACCGGAATGGTTACAGCGTCCACTTGATGATAGGGCTGAGTCCTGCCTCTGCCCCCTCCTCTATACATAGCACTAGACTCCCCTTCTCTCTTCCTGGGTCCATTAGCAAAGGGTTTCTTAGAACTTGAAGTACCAGCCCCACTGGCGTCTTGAATCTTACCCAACTTCAATAGACTTTCTACTCGTTCTCCAGCAATAACAATGTCGGCAAACCCTGTGGAAGGACATGCAGCCAACCTATCCAGATACGACCCTTGGAGCATGCTCATGAACATATCAGCCATCTCGCGATCACCCAGAGGTGGTTGAACTCGAGCAGCCAATTCCCTCCATCTCTGGGCGTATTGCTTAAAGCCTTCCTTAGGATCCTGAGTTATACTCTGCAGCTGAGTACGATTGGGTGCCATATCCAAATTATATTGATATTGCTTCAGAAATGCAGCACACAAATCTTTCCAACTCTTTATACGAACCCCGTCCAGCTTGACATACCATTCCAAGGATGCGCCTGACAGGCTATCCTGGAAAAAATACATCCAGAGTTTCTGGTCATCAGTGTAAGCAGCAATCTTGCGATTGTAAGCTTGCAAATGTGTTTTGGGACATGTACTGCCGTTGTACTTATCCAAAGCAGGAAGCTTGAACTTGGGAGGAATTCGCACACCCTGCACAAGACCCATGTCTTCTACATCAATTCCAAGAGGATTTTGGCTCTCAATAGCCTTGAGTCTTTCATCTAGCCCTTCATACTTCCGGTCATCATTGTAGAAACCCATGTCATTGTTGAATGCAGTGAATTGGTCCTCCTGACCATCCTCATTGTTATCAAAGCCCAGATGTGCCCCACCAGCAGGGATTGTGCCAACAGGAGGAGTGCGCACATTGCGATTTGGGATTTCAGTTTCCAGCCTCTGGATAGTGGTTCTCATAGCTTCTTGTCCAATCCTCATGTTTTCTTGACCGGTCCTCAGCTCTTGCTGACCTTGAGCAATCCCCTGCATGAGGTTCATGAACTGTTCCATCCTTCCCCTCAAATCGGCTAACTCTGTCTGAACCTGCTCCATTACTTTTGCTTGATTGCGTCGGGTAAAATATCGGTGAACTGGGGTATCAGCTATTGTGCCTGAAAACCAAATAAAGGTTAGCAGGCGCCTGCAAAAGGAAAACCTGCAATGCAAAAATGATATGCAAATGCAAATGCAAAGTTATGTTTGTCATTTCAAAATGCTTTTCATATCCTGATTCCAATCGTAACCAAGAATTCCTGAAGACCAGGAGTCATGATTACTGAGTTTTGCCATGAAGAGATATTCATATACATCGATCACGGATGTCTGAAGACCAGAAATAGTGATTTTGTAGTGTGCTAGTGTGCAGATATCACATCACATATATCTGAAGATCAGAAATTGTGAACAGAAGTAAACCATTTCATACAAATTCCCAAAACTTCTCAAGCACGTTTGTCGTAGTTTCAAAATAAAAACAGGCAGTCAAATGGATCCATCAACAATTTTGAGGGTAACCATTACAAATTACAAAGAAATGACAAAAATCACTAATCCGACAGCTCTACATCCTTCAGCTTCTGGCTGGAATACTTAATCTCCTTAAACAGGATGCGGGTACGCTGATGATGCGGCTTCTCAATCAGCTCTTTAATCACTGCGTCCCTTTTTTCCAATGCATCCTCTAATGACCCCACGTGCATCAGCAAGGCTTCATCTTCATTGGCTCCTTTGCGCCTCTTGATTCCAGCTTGAATTTTAACCAATTTCAGCTCTGCTGTGACATCTTCAAGCTCCTTGTTGGTGATTTTCAGCTTACCTTCAGCATTTCTCACTTGTTCTTGACTTTTGCCAAGATCTTCTCGATACTTTCTTCTTTCCACGTGCGCTTTTTTCAACTCTTCATCTTTATCTTTTAGCTGGGCCTGCAATTCGGAGTTCTCAATTCTGACCTCATCCCAAGCTTGACGGAGTTTAGCTAACGAGTCTTTGCTTCGGACCAGTGCCTGCTTTGTAGCCTTATGAGCCTGACTAGTATCATCTGCTCCCAAGGTAAGCTTCCGGAAGTATCGAGCTCTCTCATCAAAATCTTCCTCTTTGTCAGCCAAGGTTTTTTCCGCTTTCAATGCTCTCTTTTCCCACTCTTTGTTGTCAGCTAGAGCTTTCTGAAGACATCTGCTCATTCCAGAATTCTCTTTCTGCAGCTCTCTGACCATTTTCTTCCACTTCTCACATTCTTCAATAGCAACCATGGTGGGTTGTTCTGGCTGTACTGAACATGAAAGAGGTCCCCTTGAAAAGGGTAAAAGCAATTCCTTTACTTTCATCTCAATCCACCTGTCATATTCAGGATAAGACCTACAATCTCCTTTCCCAAAAACTGTTTTTCCAATTTTATGCTTATCTTTCCAAGCATTTACTACTTCTACCACCTTCGCATCTTTAGTTCCTGTAAAGAATAAAGATTCTTCCACATCTTGCTCTGTAGGAGGATCCCTGGAAGCATACCCAAACTGTCGGATGGCCAAAACTGGATTATAATTAATCCCTCCTTTTCTGCCAATCAAAGGTACATTTGGAAAACTTCCGCATCTTGTGACAAGCTCTATTCTCAACAACCGGTGGTCAAACCATACAATGTTATCAGCAGTTAAACCCATCAATCGTTTAGACCATTTCGCCACATCTTTGGTTTCCACAAAGGCACCTGTCTGAGGCAAATGTTTGAAAAACCAATGACTCAGTAGTGGAGTACAACAACTAACAGATCCTCCCCTTCTTTTCTCATTCTTGTAATGCACGGAATGATAAAAATCTCCTAACAAAGTAGGGACTGGATTTTTAAGGACGAAAACTCTCGTTGCTTGCATATCCATAAAGTCTTGCTGATTGGGAAAGAGAACTAGGCCATATATGCAGAGAGCCAGAATGGAATTGTAAACCGTCCAATTTTTAGCACTTGCAGCCTCTTGGGCTTGTCCAGACAGAAATTCTAAATGAAATCCGCTAACTCCATTTTTACTTCTCACACCACTCTTCACCACTGCCTGATCCATTTGTAACGCAGCAGCAATTTCTTTTACGCTAGGGGAACTACAAGAGAAGAATGGTATTGCCGGCGTGATCGGAATTCCCAAAATAAATGAGAATTCTTCTAGTGTTGGCATCAAAATGTAATCTGGAAAAAGAAAGCATCTCAACGAAGGCTCGTAGAACTGCAGCAGAGTGTGCAAAGCATCATGTTCATACTTGGTGATTGTGCGGACCATCCCAACCAAATTCCCGTAGCTCTTCTGAAACCTATCAAGAATACCCGGACCAGCCATATCTATAACTTTGAGCAATGAATCCAAAACAGGGTCTGGAAACTTGTAAGACACATTGTTCTTTCTCTCGGCAACGATCTCTGTTGAACCCATGGATTGGAATCAGAAACGTATTATGCACCTGAAATGACAAACATAACTGTTATGATATGATAATGCAATGCAAAAGGGCATGTGATCAGGTAATCAAGTGTTTGTGTCTGTATTGAACTGTGTGCACTGTGTCTCTGCATCGAATCTGGCAATATCTGAGATGAACACTCAAATCACTGTCATAGGATACAATGTCTGAAATCATCATAGAATCACAAGTAAGGTAGGTAGAAGGCTGGGTTTCCTGCAAACCTGTAAACATCCCGCCCATACTCACATGTGGTTCTTAGAAAATAAGGCTTGTCAGCTTCGGAGGTTTGAGAAGCAATAGCACATTCAGCCCGTAGGATACAATGCTATGCCAATCAAAGAGGTCGTCCACTGACTCCCCTTAGAAAATAAAGGTCACCCTATGCAAGTTCCAAAGTGGGCCCTCGGGTGCGAATGGGTTTGCCACAGAATGTGGTCTGCCACTGTCACCGCTAAAGAGGGATGTTTCCACTAAGGTCCTCATGATCGGTCACTAGAGTCGACAGCTCTCTAGATCTACATCCTGGAATGCGCAAGATGCGCACGCCACGACGTGTCCCAAGATAGCCTCGTCTAGCTGTGAATTTCGTGAACACCCAACGCACTCCAAACGGCACGTAGGTCCCACTACTCTCCACTCTAATTCTAAGTGTGTACTCAAGCCTGTGTAATGGGCTTATCTCTCAGAAATCCCATCCCGCCAAACAGACAAAGCAGTGCAACACAATATAATATATGATATGTAATGCTAAAGTGCAGTAAATACAGTAAAGCCATAAATAACCATACAATAAAACGGTAAATACAGCCCAACAATAAACACCCAATGAAAGAAAACAGACAAGCGCTAGGATTGACTCGCTTAGGATGGACCAGCAATAGGTCAACCCTTCCCCAGCAGAGTCGCCAGCTGTCGCTCCCGGGATTTTCATCCAAGTACAAACGCGAAAGTGGCACCGAAACAGAGTCGCCAGCAATGTGTATTTATCCCATGAGAGGGAAAGGAAACACCGCATAAACCTGAAGGAAGGGAAAGAACATGGTCTCGCGACCAAGAGAAAGGGTAAAGGAGTCGGTTACGCGAGAGGAAGGTATTAGCACCCCCTCGTGTCCATCGTACCCGATGGGATCCACGCTTGCTTGTTTCAATCAAAGGGTGATAAAAAAAGGATACTGGAAAAGGAACTGGAAGAAAGAAAGGAGAAAGAAAGAGGAACAAATGCAGGGAAAATAAAAGAAGTGCTCGCATGGGCCCTACCCCACTGCCTACGTATCTCATCGGGAGCATGAGAATCAGAGCGACGTAGTTCCCCTCACTAGGGATGGATTGTTTGTGTTTTTTAGTGGAACACGTCAACGTTCGCGTCCTAGCAGTTTAGGTGTTGCAGCTCGCTGTAGGGAGACCTAGGCGTTACCTGTTTGCGGTAGAACGGAAATGACGCATCCTTAAGGAATGATTGAATGAGATGAGGAAAGAATTCCCGAAGGAAAGACGTTATTATTTGTTTTTGTCTTTTAAGAGTTTTTTCCATTTGTTTGCATATGATAGTGTATCTGAATCTTAGTCATTGGAATGTGTACATTCTCACATTCCAAGATGGAATGAGTAAGAAAGCACACTAAGAGTGAAGAAGACCCCCACACTTAGTTCCAATTGTCAAGGTTCAAACACACTAGCATACTTGTGTTTATTAAGTATTTTTGTTGATTAGGAAATGAAGAAGTGTTTTTTATTATTTGTACTTTCAACAAGTATTGCATTTAAGTCCCTCATACAAGATCAAATGTTTAACACATTGACCCAAGATGGGCTATATGCTATACATTCTAAGATTATAAGAGAAGACCCCTTTATAATCTTTTCTTTATATGAAAGGCCTAAATGCAATAAATGCCTACCTTTATTACATATTTTGCATTTTTCTTTGAGATGAGAAGAGAGACTCAAGAGAGGAAGAAAAGGTAAAAATCTATGGGGACTAAGACATACCCTAGTGTTATCATGCATGGACATCCTAAGGTTAGTGAGGTTTTAAAAAAGAAGAAAGAAACTCCTTAGTGTTGTATGTGCTCCTTGCTTGAAGAGAAGATAAGAGAGGATGAGAAGAAGAAGAGAAGGAAGCTTAGTATTCTTCTTACTTCTCAATGAAGTTAAGAAAGAACCTAAGAAGGGATGGTGTGCAATTAAGCAAATGATAGCATTACATGCTTCACAATCACACTTTGAAGGCATTAAAGGAGTTAAGGGAAGAAGGTAGGATGTGGAAGCATATCCACATCCAACTTACTTACCACTTGCACCTAAAAATGTTAGAAATATCACATATGAACAAATGATAAGCAAGTAAGCACACAACCAAAGAAGAACCAACAATTAAAGGCTCAAACCACTTAGGGGCAGTAGCTAAAGGTCCTAATTGACTTCTAATAGTAGCACATCTAAATTGGGTAAAAGAAGTGAGGGTAAGTTCTAAGTAACTACCTTTACTTGTGGAAGAAGAAAGAAGATGAAGAAGTAAGAAAGATGATGTTAGAATGGCCAAACAAAACCAAGTTAAATCAAGTTCAGAATTCAAACATGTCTTAAAAAATGCCCTATAATTGTCAATTACAAGTAGCTTAAGTCCATCACAAAAGCATACAATCATTGGTGAATGAATGAAGAAGAGATGAAGTGAAGGAGTTTTCATGTTTTGGATGCATTTAAGTCACCTACATGAGATGTAATGATCATACATTTATGGAATGAGTTGAGAATGAATGAGGTCAGTAGGTTAACATGTTCAAAATGCCATTGATCATGCATGAATGAGCATACAAGTATGAATGGAGGAATATAAATGCAAACACAAGTCATTTAAGTCAAAAAAAGTTCACATAAGATGTTCAACCTTAGATGAGTAATCAAGACATGGCAAAATGATGCACCACTGACCAAATATGATTCATGCAAGTCTTAAGGTATCTAATATAACCTAAAAAGAAACCTCAAACAATGGCACAAGTGCCTTTCATCAATTAAAGTTAGGTTCATGCAATTAGGGCTCAATTAGAGGTACCTTAAAGAACAATTCAACTAAAAATAGCTACCACATCCAAAAAATATGAAACTTTGTCAAGATATTCTACAAACATAAACAAAACATGTCACAAAATTTCACTCAAAGATCCACAAAATTAGTCACTTAGATTAGGGGTCAAAGAGAGTGAAGAACCAAAATTAATCATGCCAAAGAGTGAAGTCAAAATGTAATGAAAAAAAATGTAAAAAAATGTTTTTATGAATTTTAATGTGGTATGAAATGAATGCAACAAGAATGAATCAAAAATGTTTAATGGTTTAGGAGAAATAAAAGTTTGAAGTAAAGGTATGAAAATAGAAACAATTTCCAAAAGGAATAAAAGAAAATCATGAATTAATATTCAAATATTCACAAAATTGGAATTAAAAATAATAGAAAATTACTTTAATATGTCAAGATGCAACATGAATTTTTATGGAATTTTTGATGATATTTTGGTATTTTTAAAAATTAATTATGAAGCGTGTAGGAAAAAAAATGGAAATAGAAATTGAAATGCAATGTGAATGGGGTGCAAACATAGCAAAATCACAGTTCAATTCGTTTGGGCCTCAGAAACATGGAGGTGTGGATATCAATCTGACTAGGTCCACTAAGCTCACATAACACAAAAACAACCATACACTCCCAGTCAACACAAGTCAAAGCCATTACAACCATTGGATGAAGTCAAGTCATACACACAGTCAAAGTATGCTAATCTAACGCATGTACATGCACGACCACACTCCATACCGTGTACCACGCCACACGAATTTTAAAAATAAAATCAGAATGAGCACATGAGAAGCACGTGCATTTTAATGCGTTGGCGCGTTTTGGAGCATTGGATCATGAACATCAAACGGTCCATATTAATTCTGGCCAGAAACCCTAACATAAAGACCACCGGCCGGAGAAGGACCTCCGGTCACCTTCTCCGGTCAAGCACCACCGTCTGCAACTCCAAATTCTCCAGAATTTCACAATCAATATGCCAAAATGAAGAGGAAGTAACACACATCACGGTTCCACCAATGAAATTGTCAAACCGATCACATACAGCAAGAAACAAGCATGAACATGTTGCCCTAAGTTTTTGGATCTAAGCTTCTAAGAAGCTCTATCAACTAGCCGGAGTTCAAATGCTTCTATTAAGCTCAAATCATCATGAAAACAACAAAATAATCAAATAATCGTGAGAAAAGAGTTTGTGAGATTTGGAACCTGATCTTGCAGTTCTTGTATAGTTTGAGAAAACCAGAGGAAATACTTGTTCTGCAACCTTGGAGCTTCAACTAAGCAAAATAAATGCTAGATCTTGAGAACAAGGAGATTCAAAGCTTGCTGAAGTGTTCTTGAGAAAATCGTGTGGATTCAATCATGATCCATTGATGATGATAAAGATGAAGCCAATGAACAACTCGTGAAAGGGAAGAAGTGTTGGTGAAAAAGAGTGAGAAAATCAGAGAGAAGAGTAGAGAGTGTTTTGGAATGAAATGAGAAGAATCTAGTTGAGAAAATGAAACTGTGAGGTGAGATTTCTATTTATAGTGTGGGTTAACTATGGTTTAATGAGTGAGTCAAGTGAGTCACAGTTGAGTTAAGTGAGTCATCCCTAACTAACTGAGTCAAGTTAGTTAGGGAGAGCAAGGCTATGGTGATGAAAACCCATGATAAACTATGGTGGAGGTGAAGAGAAGTGAAATGGCACGGCTTGTGTTGGTGAAACTTGCTCAGCAAGTTGTTCTTTCTATTTTCATGTAATGCACGTGCTCATGTGCATGGACATGTGATGAATGTTTGGTTAAATGAAGAAAGAGTTGGAGAGTGAGCAATGCCCGGGCAAACTGAGACCACAACAACAACATTCATTTTTCTGGTTTTTTATGACAGTTTGGAAATAATGCAAACATGGATGTTTAATGGTGATTTTCTCTTGGCATTGTGGATAATCTAATGAGTTCTTGGAGACGTTGGAAAGAGGGGATGTAATAGGACAACCTTGATATGAAAATTGAATTGAAATGGGGTTTGGAGTAAGCCGCAAAATGACCTATAACACATAAGCTTGAGACTGGTATGAGGGCGTGGCAAAGGTTGGTTGACAAGGTAACATGGCACCTAGGTTCTCAGCATGATCATAACACATTGGACTCAACATAACTTCTTGACCTTTGATCAAATGAAAAAACCATGAACACCAATCTTAAAGATCTCACATAGAGGAACAACTTTCATGTTGAAAGATTTTTCATTTGAGGCCTCTAACCATGAGTAATTGATCTAAACATTTGGCCCACCATGTGTTTGTGAAAATGACACGCGCGCGACCTGAAAATTGACCAAGCTGACTTGCATTTTGCCCTAGTTTTCCCCAACTTTGATCATTCATATCTCACTCAATTTTTATCCAATGGAGATGTTCTACACATGGATTTGAAGCTTAAAGCAAGATCTTTTGTTATGGCCGAGTGAAATTTTCATTTGATGCCCCAATTTTAAATGGCCTTGGCTCAAACTCTGATGCAAAATGGCCAAAACTTGCTATATTTAGTAACCCTTCTTCTCCCAAAAATGGCAACTTTCCACCTCTTGATTTTTTCATGATTCCTTTGGAGTTTCTTGACCAAATTTTGTACATTGGACACATATAACATGAATTTTATGAATTTGACCTCAAAAAGTCAAGAGTTGACTTTTTCCTCTGATTATTTGACTTGGCCCCAAATTTCCTAACTTTTGATCTTTCTTCCAATTGAACCCCTTCTAAAACCAATTGAGAGGTAATTTTCCACACACATACACTTAAGGACATATGTAATACCATGACATCAAGTTTTGTCCAAAAAATCAAAGATAACTTGATTTAATTGGAAACCCTAATTTTGGTGCCTTCCTCCTAGGAGAAAAATGTGCAGTCTTCAATTTCAAATTCTTCAGAGTATGTTGTGTATCCTCTTAAAGGATGATGAGATATGCCATTTGAGGATGATTTTGAACCAATGAACCATCTCTTTTGATAGTTTTCCTCCAATTCTTGATCTCTTGCATGATGAAGTATGTATTGTTTCAATCTCCCATTGGATCTCACTTCCTTGAGATTGTGGATGATCAATTGAGATAGTGTGAGACATGAGAGACCTCTTGGCTTGCCTTGAGGCAACTTGATTGACCTTTTTGTGCTTTGAATGGTCCCTTGATTGTCCGCCTTCCACCTGATCACATGCCTTGATGGTAAGAGGGATGCTATGCTTCATTTTTCTATGTTAAATGCAATGCTATGCTAATGAGGTGGATATGATATGATAAATGATAATGCTATGCTATGATGACAAAGAGGGAGAGCAAATTTTGGGGTATTACACCAAGGTTTAAATTGTAAGAAAGAAAGGATCGGGCCCCACGGTGGGTGCCACTTTTCTGTAGCGAGCGATTTTGGACGCGGTTCTTAAGCGCTGGTTGCTCTCTGCGGTTTGAGCTTAAACTACAGGTCGATTCATTTTTTATCCTATTGTGAGATGAATAAGGAAGGGAAATAGACGTCTCCAATTAACCCTGCTTGCATACTGAGTTTAAACAGCGGTCTGTTAGGTTACAGATGCTATCAATGTGGGGGGGCCTTTGTACTGGTTATTTGTATTTTCGCCAATACTGTTTTCTTTCTTTCAATCTAGGCAAAGGGTTTCTGACGGGGAACAAGGATTAGGATGTTAGGACTGGTGCTTTTGAAATACTGCTTTTAATTGATGGAGATATGGGATTTGGGTTTTTTGTTGATTGCGCTCGCTAAGATCTTTTCTTTCGATCTTATGCCTACGTATTCCCGTTTACCGAAACAGGGAAATCAGAGCGTTCGTAGTTCCTCCTATTCTATGGGAGGAAATGGGTGTTTTGGTGTCTTGTTCAAAGCCCAAGACGTGAAGCGAAAGGTGATTTGTATCTTGTTCAAAGCCCAAGATGTGAAGCTGAAAGGTCTATTTGTGTCTTGTTCAAAGCTCAAGACGTGAAGCTGAAAGACCTCGGCTTTAGAGAGAATTTGTCATCTCTAAAGAGGGGAGAAGGAGAATTACTTTAACTGGGATACGCGGATCCGAGCAATGCCATAATTTCCGAAGAAAGGGTTTTAACCCGAAGGAGAAGACTTTAACTCAGTGTAGAGCAATGCCATCTTTCCTTAGGAATTTCTCATGCTAAAAGAGGGACAGTGGCATGGATTATAGATGATCCAGAGGCTTGCCGCTTACAGCGATTAGATGAAAGGAAAGGAGTTGTTGATGTTTGTGTACTGTGAACGAGGCACAACTTTGATACTAAAAGGTTGATTGGATCAACCAGTGGTTTTCTTATACAAAGCCTAAGAGGAGGCTAATTTCTGCTAGGAAAATCATTATACAAAGCCTAAGAGGAGGCTATTTTGTGTCTCGTACAAAGCCCGAGAGAGAGGCTAAAAGATTTTGACCCGACGATGGAGTCTTTTTGGTATCTCGTATAAAGCCCGAGATGGAGGCTAAAAGTTTGACTCAACAAGAGAGTCTTTGATACTCAACAAGAGAGTGTTTTTGTATCTCGTACGAAGCCCGAGATGGAGGCTGTTGTTTGACTGGCTCAATAAGAACCTTTTTGTATCTTGTATGAAGCCCGAGATGGAGGCGAAAGGGGTAATTGACTCGACGAGGGAGTTTCTTATGTGTCTCGTACAAAGCCCGAGAGAGAGGCTAAAAGTTGTTTGACTCCGCTGGGTAGAATCGTTTGTACAAAGCCCAAAAGGAGGCTAAAGTTACTGTTTCAGTCAAGTGACAGGTCCAGTATACTGATTTTGAAAGAGAAAATCAGTTCTTATATGAGCAACACTGTACTCATGGATTTGATTTGAGGATCAAGGATATTTCCTTCTCTTTGGGGAAACGGGAAATCCAAAGGGTATTGAGACTGTCCTAGTCTACGGGTTTCCTTCCTATTTAACGAAGGGGTCACTTGAGAATGTCTTTGAGACTCAAGGAAGTTAGACTGTCCAAGTCTAGAGTTTTTTTCTTTTGTACTACGCTATGAGAAACAGTAGTAGACTCTATGAAAGGACTGTTCTATGCAGATGATTAAGTTCTGTTCCTATACCTCTAGGAGGTCGTCGGGACAATTTGTACGAAGCCCAAGAGGAGGCTGGAAACTTTTAAGAAGCCGACGGGTCCTTGTACGAAGCCCAAGAGGAGGCTGTCATTCCCGGAGGAAGAGATCATTATACGAAGCCTAAGAGGAGGCTGTGAATACTTCTAAGAAGCCGTAGTGTCCATGAATAATGCCCAAGAGGAGGCCGATGCTTTTAAGAAGCCCGTGGGTCTTACCATCTCCTTTCCATTAGGAGAGATAACTCTTTTAAAGAAAAAAACCACTGGTAAACGTGCGAGGTTTACTATCCAGCGACTTTTAGCTTTTAAAGAGGGTTCCTTAGTTAAGGTCCAAGATTATGACCGTAGTGGGTACCCAAACCCCGAGACATTCAAGGCAAGCTATCCACAAGGAATAGATCAAGTCAGGAAAGATTGAGAATTTGGAAGAAACTCAAAGATGCCATTCACAGAGAATACATTCATCTTGGGGATTAGAGCTTCTTGACGATTCCTAAGGAGGACAGCCGAAGAGAAGACTGTATCTGGTGCTCCTATTGGGGATTTAGGCATCTATTTCTACGAATAAATGAAACGGCGTCACCTAGTTCTAGACGTAGTTGCCGGGGAAACTCGAAATATCTATACTATTATTACACAGTAGATATGAGTTTATGAAAGGAGACTTACAGTGAGCAGCCCCACAATACAGTTTATAATATGAAAGCAGTAAATGAAAGCGATAACCACTTACTCGGTTGGAGTGCTTCCATGCTGTTTGGTTAGTTGTTCAACAAAGAAAGATTGAAAATAATAGTATATTCAAAATCAAAGGAGAAAGTGCTTTGAAAAAGAAAGATTTGGGGCTTACAGCTCAAGGAGAGGCCCAGGGTTTTATCAGTGAGCGCACTGTTTGACTTCGTACAGCGGGACTTATACAAGTGACTGGGGCCCAAAAAGGTTTTCTGTACAAAGGGATGGGTCTTACACTCTCTCAAGAGGCCCAAAAAGGTTTAAAGAAAAGAGTGTGAGGCTTATAACACGAGGGTAGGCCCAAATGATTTTTCGTTTAAAAATGACGATCGCGCCGAGGTTTTCTTTTAACGCAGAGGGACTTATACAATAAGTGAGGCCCAAAATGTTTTGGTTAAAAGGGGGATTGGGTCTTACACTCTAATAGAGGCCCAAAGTGTTTTTGAATGGGTCTTATAGCTCAAGGAGAGGCCCAGATGATTTTTATTTTTAAACGGGCTACGATCGCGCCGTTTACTTGTACAGAGGGACTTATACAATAAGTGAGGCCCAAAAAGTTTTTTGTACAAGGGGGGATGGGTCTTACACTCTCTCAAGAGGCCCAAAGTGTTTTTGAATGGGTCTTATAGCTCAAGGAGAGGCCCAGATGATTTTTATTTTTAAACGGGCGACGATCGCGCCGTTTACTTGTACAGAGGGACTTTATACAATAAGTGAGGCCCAAAAAGTTTTTTGTACAAGGGGGGATGGGTCTTACACTCTCTCAAGAGGCCCAAAGTGTTTTGAAAATGATTTATGAGGGTTGAATTAATCCAAAACCCTAATTTGTTTTCAAAATGTATTTAATTGAATAAAAATTCAATTAAAATGGTCAAAAATTGTTTAACACATGGAAAACAAATTGTGATCTTGGATTAATGCTTCAAAAATTAAGTATTGACCTACAAAATAATTAGAAAGCATTAAAAGTTGCAAAATCAATGTAGAAAAAATATTTAAAATGTCAAAAACAATTAAAATATTAATTCTTTGCAAAAATATCAATTATATGAAATAAATAATATTTTTGGGATTTTTTTGATAAAATAAAATATTTTAACATTTTTGTGAATTATTAAAAAAAGAATCAACTCAAAATCATTAAAACTCAGAGAGAAATTAATTTTTGAATCAATTAAACAAAATCACAAAATTCAAATATTCAAATTTCTAAAAATGGCGCCAAGAACAGGCCGAAGAACACGCGCGTGTTCTTGAATTCTTAGATTTGCATTTTCTATCCAATCTCCATGAATACTTAATCATATCATGCAATCCACATATCATTATGCTCGCCTCAACCTCACGATCATGTCTATGTACTTTAATTTCATTTAAATTAAACATACAACAAGAAATCACGAAGAGACCTCAAGAACCCTAATTTCTGCATGAAGGCTAGGATTTTTGATACACGATTCAAACAATGCAATTAATTGAGGGAAAACATTCCATGCATGATTATGAACATATGGCCAAATTATTGTGCGAGGAAATATGCATAGATTGAGAGATGACCAAGTATGTGCTTACCTCCAAGTCGTGACAGCAAGAGCAGATGTGATTTTGAGTTGGAGGTGTTACAGACAAGTTGTGATGATCTGGACAGCTTCCCTACACCATATGGAGTGTGTTTGAACACTTGGATTGAATTGAAATGGACTGGATCAGTTCATGGCATCTCAGCTGCAACTTCACTTCAAACTTGTGTGGATGGCAAGTGATTTTGAGATTTTGATGTTCCAGATGTTATGTGAGTGTTTGATCAGCTCATATGTGATGTATGTGAGGTGTGTGAGTGATTGGTTTGATTGGAATTGCTCTCAAACTCAAAACCCGATAGTGACTTGCCTTAGAAGGCAAAATTGGAGTGAAAGAAGAGATTTTGAGGAAAGCATCTGTTAGATGGCTTTGGTGTACTCAAACTGACCACAATTGAGCTCTATTTATAGTAGATCAAGTTTGTTTTGCAAGGAATAGTGCATGGCAGCTGGTAAGTAGGTTTCCTCAATGTTGGCCAATGGAAATGAAAGTCTCCTCTAGCCATTGACTAGAGGTTAGGGCACAGAGCTTTGGTCCCCTTGGTCTTGGATAAGTCTTGACTGATTTCAGATGAGAATGGCTCAGTCCATGCCACCTTGATGGTTTCATTGAATGCCTCATTCCAAATTTGAAGTCTTGTCCCTATTTTGGCAACTCTAGGTTCAACATGCTATTCCTTGTTCCTTGGACCTTGGAGGCTTGGCTCAGTGATTGTCCCCTTTAGGTTCAATCCTCTGAGGTGTCCAAGTGGATTGGAGCAATTGAATTTGGCTGATTTTGGCAAATCGAACCAAAATGCAAATTCTGGCTTGCCTTGACATATTTCAGCAAGGCAACTTGCCAATGTTGTATCTCATGATGTAGGTTGAATTTGGCAATGTTCTTGGCCATTTTGGAAAGCTCTTACATGATACAACAACTATTTGAACAAGTTTGGTTTTGATATCTTTTGATTCCAAGTGAAAAATCCCCCTACATTTGGCAAAAAGTGAGGCAGAATCTGACTTAGTGAAAATTTCACTAAGTGTTGGAAAAAGTGACATTTTCACTTTTCAGCCACTTTGATCACTCCATAACTCAAAATCCTTAATGAATTGGAATGACTTGTAGTTGAAGTTTTTGTAGGTGATAATGAGGGCTACAAATCCATCTTTGGATGAGAAAAAATGGCCTTGTGGTTTAGGAGTTATGGTCCTCCAAAGTTGGTACCTTTGCCACTTTATTTTTAACTTAGAAAAATTTCTAAGTTTTATGGTTACCCCTTTTACAAGTTATCTCACTTTTCTTGATTTTTCTTGATGAATGATGATTCAAATCATACATTAACATCATTTTAGGGTTAAAATTCCATTTTGGTGAAAAATCTCAAAAAGTCAAAGTTGACTTTTGTGCACAGTTGACTTTTTATCAAATGAATTCCAAACTGTGCAATTTTTCAGGAAATCATGTCCTTGACCTAAATCAAACTTGATGGACATATTCCCTGGGTGTCATAGGGTATATTCAATCATGTATTAGGGTTTGGGAGCATGTCTAGGTCAAAAGTCAAAGTTACAGTTGACTTTTCCCTTAAAACCCTAATTGTGGTGCAGATGGAATTGAGACTTGTTGCTCAAACTTCTTGGATTAATCCATTGTCCCAAATGGATCAATATGGTATATTAGAGACCCTCAAATCATCTCTTGAGGTCTTGGCTCATGGTTTGTCCCAAAAGTCAACTTAGGGGTGAATTAGGTCAAGAAACTGTAATTCCTGATTTTTGATGAATGCATCCCCTGAGGCAAAATTGACTTGATGCATGGGTTCATGAGGTTCCATGAAGTATATTAGGTTATGTTTTGGATCATTGCCTTATGCCCAGATGAAAATTTCCATCTGGAGGCCCTGGTCGACCAAAACCCTAATTTGGTGACACTGTCGATCTTGAGACTTGATCCACCTAGAAGGGAGCAGCCTTGTGCTTAATCCTTGAAGTGGGAGTCCTTTTTGATCCCTTGTGGATGTTTAAGAGATTAGACAAGTTGAAGATCATGTCATTTCTTGATTGATCCTTTGTCTAAGCACTCAGAGAGAGCTTGAAACCCTAATTTTGATTGTAGTGGATGCTCACCCATCTTTGGGGAGACTGATGAAGCATGATGGTTCATCCATATTGTGATGATGATTTTCACAATAATGGGAAATCTAAGTGGTCAAAACTTGGGGTATTACACATCTTAATCAACATTCTTGCAAAATAACTACAGGAATGTACCCAATCCCAGACAGCATCAGAAAACCATTCTCCCCCTTTTTAGCCAAAACTTGGCAAAAGTGACCAAGACAGCCCCAAACCCAGATGTAACATACCCAGATTTTGAAAAACCCCATCTGTTACCAACCCAAAGAGAGAGTATTGCGACTAAAGAAGATCAAAGAAATCCTATTTATAGCCGAGCAATTTCCTTATAAAGTAACGAACCACGGAAAATAACGCTAGTTAATTCAAAGGGCCATTAATCGAAGGCAATAACTCCACCAATAGTGCACTGACCAAGACTGCTTTAATTGTTTCTTCTTTTAAGAACGCCGACCAAAGAACCCATTACATGCACACATGTTTTATAACAATGTCCTGGCATCATGTCAGACATTGTCTATTATTCCCAGATTCTTCTTCTGATTTGACATTACAGAGACTTTTCACATAATTATGATCACAGTCTGCAGAGAAAAATAAATTCCCCCAGACTCAACCAATGATTCTTAAGTATCCAGTATGAACCATGTAACTTGCACTGCCAAGTCTCCCCTAACTTGCAACAATACAAGAATGTCAAGACATCCTTCTCGACATCTCATCCTCCCAGGATGGACACATAATCACAGCTTGCTTGACGCACAATACAAACTGGAATTCCAACTGCACCCTAGCAGTAAAACATCTTAGATCAAGTAGCAACTCCCCATATCTAGGATAACCAGTGCTCCTCCACAGAGCACCTAGCTGATGAATGGAAAACATAAGACGCATCTTCATGTCTTCAAGAGCGCACCCTCAGTTCAAACCACCTGCTGAACACAATCATCAACCCTCTTATTGCTTATTCTGACAAGAACCAATAATCACTCACACATGATCACCATCATGCTACCCGTGAGGAAATAATAGGATAACCATCCTACCATAACAAACTCTTGGATTAAGATCAAAGTCCCATTGATCCCCCTCTTCCTGCAACCATCTACATACCATACGAACTCCTCTTGAATTATCATGTATAAACCTCCAGCTGCTTGAGGCACAAACTAATTGAGTCAGGATGCTTCATATTCCTCAAAGAGACGCACAGGGCCTCTTAGTTTGTTATAACGATGTCAGATATAGTATGCATGCTCCAGAACTTCACAGCTATAAAACTGATCCACTACTAGCATGAATTGTAGCCAGGGGCAGTATCCCCTTCGCAAGATTTTCCACTGACCTTACCAAGGCCAGCAACAGAGATAGTCACCCCATAATCCAAGAAAGTCATTCCTTATTATTCTCCCGTATGATAACCTGGAATACTTCTGATTTTTTGGTGAATATCCACTTCTGAACGCATCAGAAACCAGACCTTCATGCAATCAACCCGTGATCCACTCCAGTCTTCTCCACACCATTCTTCCAAGGCAGGTCTTCTACTCCATCATTCTCCCATATGGCAAGATAGATACGCCTTAGACATGATGTAGCCAACAAGTTCCTAGACCAGAACTTAAGAATCCTCCACCAAGGATAACCAACCCAAAAATGTTTTAACATTAGTTAGGACATCTTCCACACATCATAGACACCACACACCATGGTTCTTGATATGCTCCACCACTGGACTTACTATCAGCATAGTAATCCAAACTGCAGATCTTCACACAATACTGCGCCACCAGCTTGAACAAAGAGAACTTCAAAAACCCAGAGAGAAATAAACTCTCATCCACCAAAAGAAGGTATACTTCCATCCTCAATCCAGAACTTCTGCTACAAGCTCTAAGAGAACCAGAACCTCTTTATGTTTTTAACTAACTACCCTTCTGCACAAGAGCAATCAGTTTCAAGCATCATGCTTGAACACACACTATGAAACCAACTAAATGCCACCTTTTGATTGATCTCAATCTTCTTCAGAAATCCCATAAGATACACTGATCCACCAATGAAATCAGATCTTCAAGTCACATGAACTACTTGCTCCATAGCAAGACATCTTGGATCCACCAAGCCTCTAGACATGTAACATCTTCTCATCCACAGCTCCCTCAAACTGTATGAGATAGACCTTTTTGAAGCATCCATAACTTCCATTCTCCCGTAGATCACCTTATCTTAAGCTGATGTGCCACATCACCAGCTGAGACTCTGATGTTAAGCTAGATGTCAGAACAATCTGATACGACATCCAGCTGCTGAATTCAGCTCCTCCTTCCGCCACTTAGAAGAACCTCCTCCCTTTGCAGAACAAGAATTCCATGCTCTCATAGACTTGATTCAATAACCAAGTTTAAGTAGACAATCTTCATCCTACTTTACAACTCCAAAGACTTCACACCTGCCACGTCTGAATCTTCAAAAGATAAGTAGTCCAAGACTACACCATAGCCATACCAAAGAATGCCACTTTCCTTAGTAGAGCAGACTGTAGAAAGTCAGATATAACTGCCACTTAACTTTGACTTCTAAGAAGAACAAGATCCATGCTCTAAAGCACCTAGATCAGAAATAAACTGATCCAAGCTATAACCATCAAGATCATGATGTCTTCATCTTCATCTTCAACAGCATCAAGGTCCAGACCAGTTTCTTGCCAGGAAACTCTCCAGAGAACACATGCTTCTGTCACACCCGACTGAAGCCCATTCTTAGGTCAACACCTAAGACTAAATAGATGCTAAAGCGTATGTAGTACCCCTCCCATGATTCTGCACAAACTCTGATGATGAGATGTGCCAACATCTTGTTGAACATCAACAATCTTGACTTTCAAGGATAATCAATTAAATACTTGTGAACTCCACGAATAACAATTGATCTTAAATCCTTGTTTAATAACCCTTCTTCACTTTTGTAGCTAAGCTCCACCAGATCACTTCATGAACACTTATCAAGTATTCAATCTTTTGCAAGTATCTTCTTTGAAGAACAATGTTGAGATACCAAGGATGCCACCCTTGACTCAAGTAACTAAGATTCTCTCTGAACGAACCTTATTTACCTCAACAATTCTGAAAGCTTCAATCAGATTAGATCCACCCTTAAGGTCAAGAGAGATGAATCCTTCCTTGCTGTTTTTGGATGGTGAAAATAAATCACCTCCACTTTCTTCAGATTGTGTTTCAAAGAAACACCTTCTAGTCAGAAGAGTATCAAGAATACTCCAGATGCACGACTGAGATGCCTTTATGAGTGGACTTGAGAGAAATCTCAAGTATCTTTGACAACCTAGCCGATCAATAATTTATCAAACTCCCAGAGCAAGAACTTGATAAACTGCACCAAGAAACCAAGCTTCCAAGTACTAAGTCACCATACTAGATATCTACCAATAACTCCCTTCATTCCATTGCTCCCGACTTTGGAATAAATGAAAACAGATATCTTCACATATAGAGGCCGACGATTGAGATCTTCCACCAACTGTCTTTAGTAACAACTCCAGAATCCCATAATTCTAGAGCTCTTCCATCAGAAACACATGCAGCGGAACCACCATGGAACAGATCCTTCTTGCCCTAATAAGATGTCAGAACATCTTATAAGACACCCCAATAAGAGAACTAGCCACTTCTCCTGTAGTTATTGTAGAACCTCCTCAACAACATGAACAACCTCCGGGTTGCTCCCTTCGATCCAAAACATCAATCTCATCCATTAATACCCTTGAGTATGTCTGAGTTGATTGATCTGATCTTCAAAACTCCTCCTTGTTTAAACGCCAAAAAGTATCTCCCAAAGATCTCATCCAGAACCAGACAGGATGCCTGCTCTGATACCAATTAAAATTCTGGCCTATGCAGACAGCAGATGTCCTAACATATGTCAAGACATTATGCTACATAATCATTTAAACTCAGAGGCGCAATAGTAGACGGATACATTGAATATCAGAATTGCACACTCACAGATGTTACGACATCTGATTCAACATGTCAGTCAAGAACAATAGCAAAACTGTAAATTGTAGAATGTTAAATAAGACAGTATGTGTTAACCCAGTTCGGTGCAATTCACCTACTATGGGGGATACCAATCCAGGAAGTAGACTTCACTATCTTGTAGTATTACCCTAAAGTTAAACTCCCCCGTTTACAACTTTATCCTAATCACTACCCTTAATGAACATCTTTATCATAATTAAACTCCATCGTTTACAACTATGATATGAGAGACCTACTCACTTCCTTAATCACAACCTATGATATCTCTGTCTTCTGCCAATTCAGAATCTCTGTCATGCTTTCTTGACCAACAAGTCATCTTGGACTTGCTTCACAGCTTCGTCCAAGAGTGATACACAGACCATTTCCTAAAGGCTTCTGGTTCTGTCCCTGTACATATACCTTCCACTCTGTATCTAATATTACAGAGGGAGACTTATAACTCCTAAGAGAGCCAACGACTCTCAAACCCTAAACCCTTATTCAACACAAGAGAACTAGGTTACAAAGTTACAAGTGATATAAAAGGTACATTCAATATCAAAACCCTAGGTCTAAGTCTCCTTATATAGTCTTCTGTTGGGCTTTCTATCTTTGATCCTGTGATTCCTTGATCCGCTCCTTAATTCTTGCAATAGATTAAAACCTGCTAACTTAGTAAGTCAGTCAGGATGTCGAGTCACCATGCTGGCACATCTCCTTCGACATCTTTTTCTTCTGCAGATTCTTCAATTATATCATCAGAATGTTTTAGCAAAATTTAGTCAAACAACAAGTACTTTCAAGCTCGAGAATCCATCCATGAAGGAGAAGACTTTGAATTTTGTTGTGCTGTCTACCAGCATGTCAATGTGTGGCAGGGGATAGTCATCCTTCGGACTTGCTTTGTTCAAATCCCTGTAATCTACGCACATTCTGACTTTTACGTCCTTTTTCAGAACTGGCACTATGTTGGCCAACCATTGAGGGTATTCTGAGGTGGCAAGGAAACCTGCGTAGATTTGCTTATGTACTCCTCCATAATTTTGATGGCCATATCTGGACGAGTCCTTCTCAGTCATTGTTTTACTGGAGGACATTCTGTTTTCAGTGGTAAGTGATGTTCCACGATGCTGGTATCCAACCCTAGCATGTCCTGGTAGGACCAAGCAAATACATCTGAAAACTCTTTGAGAAGTTGTATCAAGCCTTCTCTGACAGTTGGAATGAGCAGTGCTCCAATCTTAACTTCTTTCTTTTCTTCTTCTGAACCTAAATTGACCGTTTCCAATGGCTCTTTGTGAGGCTCAATAGACCTTTCCTCTTGCCTGAGTAGTCGAGAGACCTCTTCTGGAATTTCTTCGTCCTCTTCTTCTTTAGCTTCAAATATCGGGAATTCAAAGTTGGGAGAAGGCATTGGATCATATGTTTCAATGGGGTTTAAAACAAGTAATCTGCATGACTTGATGACTCTTTATAGAAAAGACAGAGAGAATGCAAGAGTGTGTGCAGTGTATTTTCTGAAAAATGCTTGTTTTTATTTTGAGTTATTTTTTTTAGGATTACCATTTTCTGAAAAAATGAAAAGTGAAAACAGCAATAAATGCGGAAATTCAGAATGACATTATTTATTTATGATTTGTCGATTCTTGAAACACAGCCCTATAAAACAAAACTCTGTCGCTTTGGGCGTTAGCGAAGAGGGACATTTATAGAAAAGTGAGCCCTATAAAACATCCACTCCACCCGGGCAAGGTGAAAGGTCAAAACAAAGATGGTAATTACTTTGACTTATGGACGAATTTCGGGACATCGAGTGCAACCCAATGGCGACGAACTCCTCTGTGAATCACAAAGTCTGGTACTTTCCTTCTTGGTTTGTCTTCAGAAATGACACTGATCTCTGGGGGTGTAGGATCATTTGAGTCTTCCTCCCATGCAGAATTATCATAAATGAATTCTTCTATTGTATTTTCCATAGCGTTTTCACTCTCAAGGGGATCCTATCCAGTTGGCTGGATGTCCTCAAGCCTGATACGAGAGCTTTTGGGAGTAGTGTATTTGACTAGGAAATCGTACTTGCCGCTTGGCTGTCTCAAGGTGTCCCATGTTTCTGTGGGAATGGATGAGTCATCTTCCTCAATGACGTTGACCTCAGGAAATGCATAGTTAATGAACTCTTGTCCTGCAACCTTTGCAAATTCATCACCATGGTGTTAGACATTTTTGGAATGTCCTAAGTAATGATTCCATGACTCTGTGGGAACATGGGTATTCTTTTCAATATTACTCAGCTGATAGGCATTGTCCAACTAACTCTTTTGCCCCAAGTCTTCCGTGTATAGCTTCCAGATGGGCAAGTCATCCAGGGGATCATAATAATCATAGTCGGAATTGTCTTTCATTAGATTGTCTTCCTCTAATGAGTTGGGTGGAGCACGACATCCTTCAGGATCATAATCTCCATTGATCATCCTGAAGTATGATCTTGGTATATATCTCGGGTTCTGCTTTGGAAAACAGAATAACATGTGCGTTTCTCCCTGAGACATATAACCGTCATCGCTGAGATAAGACTTCCACGCTTCATCTGTATCGGAGGAGTCGTTCCCATCGATGGTGTGGATTTCTTGAGATACTGGGTGGAGGAAGCCTCCGCTGTGGAAGAAATCCTGAATGGGACGAAAACTTTCATCCTTCTTCATAATCTAGGTACAAGTTGGAGAGAAACTAAGACCTTTTCTTGTCTTGTTATCTGTAGGAGTTATAATCTGTCCCCATCCTTTTTATGTCATTACTCTCGATCACTTTGAGAGCATCTTTGTATGAGGAAATCGACGTCCCTCTTTCTGGTTGATTCCCATTGCTCACCGAGAGTGCTTGGAACTGGGTTCCAACAACCTCTTCTGGTTCTACACAAGAGAATGATGATAAGTTGCTTACGATTAAGGCTTACTATCCGCACACCGTAACTAATTGTTGTTCTTGACAAACTTCAGCTTCTGGTGAAGTGTCGAAGTGACTGCCCCAGCTTCGTGTATCCAAGGTCTTTCTAATAAACAACTATATGCTGCTCGGATGTCCATTACCTAGAAAGTGACTTGGAAAGTGTGAGGACCGATGGTTATGGGAAGATCGACTTCGCCGATAACTGTTTTTCTGGATCCGTCAAAGGCTTTGACGATGATCTCACTGCCTCTCATCGGAGTTCCTTGAAAAGATAGTCGAACCAAAGTTGATCTTGGCATGACATTTAAAGATGAACATATGTCTACCAGAACGCTGGATAAAGCATCGTCTTGGCAGTTGATTGTGATATTGAGTGCCATATTATGGTTCTTTCCTTCTTCCGACAGTTCTTCATCACTGAATCCCAAATTGTTGTAGAAAGTGATGTTAGAGATAATGTTGTCAAATTGTCCTACTGCCACATCTTATTCCACAAAGGCTTGTTCTAAAACCTTCTGCAGAGGTTCCTTGGCAGCTTCTGAACTAAGCAGGAGAGATAACACATAGATTCGAGATAGAGTTTGCAACAATTGATCCACAATGTTGTACTCGCTTTTCTGGATGAGCTTCAGCATCTCATCGTTGTTCTTTACAGGTTCTAGATTACTAGATTGACTGACTTGTTGGTTGGGAACTTCCATTTGTTGTTCCTTCTCCTTGGTAGGTTCTCCAACTCCTCTGTTGAAGATTCGACTGCTCCGGGTGACTCGACTGATGTTGGCAATGGTCACAATAGAGGGTAACGGAGTTTCTTTTCCATTTTCTATTGTCGTTGCACCGTACTTGTACGGGATAGCCTTTTCTGACTTGTACGGTATTGGACCTGGGAAGTAGATAACCACAGGGGCTTTTTGGGCCTTTTGACCGTTATAGGCAACCTCGATTAGCTCCTGGTTGGGAACTTTTCTTCTATCAAGAGGGATCTTTGATTCATTGAGTAGAGGGATTATGGCGCAAATGTCCTTGGTTATTCCATAATTGTAGATTATGACAGTGTTTTGTTTTCGACCAGGGAGGTAATCTTGTATCATGTTGATCGACTCAGAATTCGAACATGTTCAAATCTCCTTCCGGTCTAACTAATTCTGGAGGGCTGCTCGTACGAGATAGCATCCTTGGTTATTTTCCGAGCATACTCTACAGCACTCATAATTGTGAGGTGGTACCCGACCGTACCCGCTTTGTATGCAGTGCATCTTTACTAGATCTGTTTCTATTGAGCGGATATCACGACCTTGATGTCTACCAGGATCCCCATCAGTCATGTTAATCTATTGTGTGTCTTCATCCAGGTAAATCGAGAGTCACCAGTGGTCCAACAGATGTTGGAGAGTCCTTTGCACAAGCGCACACCCTTGGTCGTTTTCGCAGCATTCTTTGAAGTCTTGATAATAATGTGAAGCCAGAAAACCAAGTCTGACCTAATTAGCATGTAATTCTACTAGACTGGTATTCATCAAGCATACGTCAAAGATCTGAACCATATTAACTTGATGGTTATTTTTCCCACGGTAGCCTTAGTGTAGCGAGCGATTTTGGACGTGGTTCTTATGCACTGTCTCTCTGGGGTACTACAGGTCGATTCATTTTTTATCCTATTGAAGCTGATGAAGGAAGGGAAATAGATGTCTCCAATTAACCCTACTTACATACTGAGTTTAAACAGATGACTGTTGGTTTACAGATGCAGTTTAGATTGTGGGCCTCTCTCTGCTTATTTTGCTAAGAATGAAATTACGGGACTATGCTATTGGTAGGATGTTAGGACTGATGCTTTTCGATTGATGTATAAAGGTACATGATTTTGGGTTTTTGATTAGTGTGCTCGCTAAGATTCTTTTGCAATCTTATGCCTACGTATTCCTGTTTAACGAAACAGGGAAATCAGAGCGATCGTAGTTCCTCCAATTCTATGGGAGGAAAAAGGGTTGTTTTGGTGTCTTATTCAAAGCCCAAGACGTGAAGCTAAAGGTGGTTTGTATCTTGTTCAAAGCCCAAGATGTGAAGCTGAAGGGTCTATTTGTATCTTGTTCGAAGCCCAAGATGTGAAGCTAAAGGGTTTTGACTTTAGAGAGAATTTGTCATCTCTAAAGGGGGTTTGTTTGTCACAACTGTTGGGTGACTGATTATAAAGGAGAATTACTTTAACTGGGATATGTGAATCCAGCAATGCCATAATTTCCTTTATAGGGGATTTTTTAACCTGAAGGAGAAGACTTTAACTCAGTTTAGAGCAATGCCATCTTTCCTTAGGAATTTCTCATGCTAAAAAAGGGACAGTGGCATGGATGTAAATAATCCAGAGGCTTGCCACTTACAGCAATTAGATGAAGGAAAAGAAGTTGTTGATGTTTGTATACTGTGAGCAAGGCACAAATTTTGATGCTAACAGGTTGATTGACACAACCGGGGTTTTCTTATACAAATCCTAAGAGGAGGCTATTGACCCAACAAGAGGGTGTTTTTATGTGTCTTGTACGAAGCCCGAGAGAGTGGCTAAAAGGGTTGACTCAACAAGAGAGTGCTTTTGTATGTGTCTTGTACGAAGCCCAAGATGGAGGCTAACGGTGATTGACTCAACAAGAGAGTCTTTGTACCTCGTACGAAGCCCGAGATGGAGGCTGAAAATGTTTGACTCAACAAGAGAGTCTTTTATTCTCAACAAGAGAGTGTTTTTGTATCTCGTACGAAGCCCGAGATGGAGGCTAAAAGGGGGTTGACTCAACAAGATAGCCTTTTATACTCAACAAGAGAGTGATTTGGTATCTTGTACGAAGCCCAAGATGGAGGCTAAAAAGGTTAGCTCCGCTGGGGAGAATCATTGTACAAAGCCCAAGAGGAGGCTAGTGTGATGGTGTCTGTTTCAGTTTAGTGACAGGTCCAGTATATTGGATAAAGAGAAAATTAGTTCTTATAAAGGGACTGATTTATAGGTATTTGTTGTGTTTTAGGATTGATCAGAGGATCAGGGTTATTTCCTGTTCTTTAAGGAAATGGGAAATCCAAAGGGTATTGAGATTGTCCAAGTCTACTGGTGTTTTGAGAAATCGATTCTCAGGTAGTAAATGATCTTTGTGCGATGCCCAAGAGAAGGCTGGTATGTTAAGGGATGAAGGTCAACCCATTAACAGGTCTGACACTTAACTCAGAAAGACAGCTCTAGCAAATTGATGACTAGGTTTTGTTCCTATACCTGTAGAGGTCTCTGGGTCCTTGTACTAAGCCCAAGAGAAGGCATGAGAGCTTTTAAGAAGCCGAAGGGTCCTTGTACAACGCCTAAGAGGAGGTGGGGATGATTTTAAGAAGCCTGTGGGTCCCCAAACCCCGAGAAGTTCAACACATACCATTCACTGAGAATAGATCAAGCCAGGAAAGTCTGAGAATTTGGAAGAAACTCAAGAGACGCCATTCACGGAGAAAAGATTATCTCTGGGGAGTAGAGTTTCTTTGACAATTTCTAATGGTGACAGTCTGAGAAAGGGTTCACTGAGAATGCTGCCTTTCACGTCTCCATATTGTTTAACCCCAAGAGGAGGGAAGACTGTGTCTGGTAATCCTATGGGGATCTAGTTTTGTTTGTATTTAAGAGTGACCAACATGGCTTTACCTAGTGCTAGAAGTAGTTGCCGGGGAAAACTCTAAATAACTATACTAGTATTACACAGTGGATATTTGACGAGTATATAAAAGTTTGTGAAAGAAGACTTACAGTGAGCAACCCCACAATACAGTTATATATATATGAAAGCAGTTAAAGAAAGCGGGTAAACACTTACTCGGTTGTAGAGCTTCCATGCTGTTTGGTTAGTTATTCAACAAAGAAAGCTTTGATAACAATATTATATTCAAAATCAAAGGAGAAAGTGCTTTGAAAAGATTGTTGGGGCTTACAGCTCAAGGAGAGGCCCAAGGTTTTATCAGTGATCGCACTGTTGTTTTGAAATTATACAGGGACTTATACAAGTGACTGAGGCCCAAAAAGGTTTTCTGTACAAAGGATGGGTCTTACACTCTCTCAAGAGGCCCAAAAGTTTATTTTTGTACAAGTGGTGGGGCTTACAGCTCAAGGAGAGGCCCAAAAGTTTGGTGGTATCGGGACTTATACAATACACTGAGGCCCAAATTATTTTGGTTTTCAAAAAAGGGTTGGGTCTTACACTCTACTAGAGGTCCAATGGTTTTTAAAGAATGAGGCTTATAACACGAGGGTAGGCCCAAAGGGTTTTGTTTTTTAACTGGCGATCGCGCCGAGATTTTCTTTTAACGCAGAGGGACTTATACATCATCTGAGGCCCAAAATTGTTTTGGTTAAAAGGGGATTGGGTCTTACACTCTATTAGAGGCCCATGAGTGTATGAAAATGATTTATTTGACTGAAAATCAAGGAAACCCAAAATTTGTTTTCTTTTAAAAGGAAATATTTAAAGAAAATCAAATAAAAATGATAAAAATACCAAATAAGTTTGAATAAACCACTTGTGATTTTTGTTGAGGGTTTGAAAAATGAGGTTTTTATCACAAGATAAATTAAAACTCATTTAGTTTTGATTTTCATAGTAAATATTCACTTTTAAATGCTTAAAAACAATTAAAAAGGAATTTATTCACAAAAATACTAATTATATTAAATAACTAATATAAATTTAATTTTTTGTGGAATAAAATATTTCAACATTTTTGTGATTTTTTGCAAAAAGAACCAATAAAAAATAATTAAAATTGAGGGAGTTATTAATTTTTCAAATCATTAAAAAGAGGATCTGGGGCGAGGGGGATTCGAACCCCAGACCTCTTGTGTATAGGGTGCGCGCCTTACCACTGGGGTGGTGATACATCCATTGATTGAAACACAACCACAAATATACAAGGCTTGCCTTGTTTTTGGCCTGGCCCAAGGCAAGGTAAGGCAAGATTTTGGTTAGAAACGTGAAGGCCATAACTTTCTCATTTCTCCATGGATTGGGACAAAATTTAGGTCTATCCTGCCTAGAATTTCACAAGGAATCCAATGGTGGTGGTATTTTTTTCAAATCATGCTCCTATTGAAAAACCCGATAGTGGTTTTAAAATAGGCCATGATTTGCATTTTCTATGCCATCTCTTGGTACAAGCATGAATTACATGATAAATTGGTGCAAACAAACACATATAACATGTATAAGAGATGCATGATCAGTGGAAATCAAAAGAAAGCATGATTCAAAGAATCCAAGTTGTGATGCCTACCTCTTTTTGGAGCTTTTGTGCAATCTGCTAAGCCACTTGTTCCAAAAATGATTTGATGCTTTGAACAACCTCAAATGATCTCTTAGAAGCTTTTAGGATGGTTGGAATCAACTGGAAACCTCAGGAACAAGTTTGAACTGTTTCTTGCAAAAGCGGCAAAAGTGGCCAAAATAACAACTCTCTCAAATGGTGTTCCAGATGGGGGAACCATTTGGGACAGTTCAAGGATGATATTTGGAGTGTGTTTGAGGTTTTATCTGGTTTGGAAAGTGATTGAATCAAGACATGGCTTGAAAAATGCACAAAAGTCCTATTTTGAGGTTTTGAGAGGTGACTTTGTGATTTTGGGGTTACAGGTCACTTGTGAGAGTTTGGACAGCTTAGATATGATATATTGGATGTGTTTGGATCATAAGCTATGGTGGAATTGCTCTCTAACTCAGAAACTCAGAGTTACCTTGCTAAAGAAGGTATTTTTGCCTAGAGAAAGAGATTTTGAGGAAAGCAAGTGTTGTAGTGCTTTGGTGTACTCAAACTGAACACAATTGAGCTTTATTTATAGTAGAGCAAGTTTGTTTTGGCTGCAATAGTGAATGGCAACTGCAGCAGAGGTTTGGCCAATGTTGAGCAAAGAGAATCCAAGTCTCCTCTAGCCATTGAATAGAGGTTAGGGCACAGGCTGTTGGTCCCCTTGGTATTGGATAAGTATTGACTGAATTCAGTTGGAAATGGCTCAGTCCATGCCACCTTGGTGTATGTATTGAATGCTCCAATCCAAAATTGGAGTCTTGTCCCTCTTTTAGGCATTTCTAGGTTTGGCATGCTATTTTTGGTTCCAAAGACTTGGGAGGCTTGGGATCAGAGTTGGTTCCTCCTTGGTCCCCCCCTTGAGGTGTTCAGATGGATAGAGTTGCTTGCCCTTTGCAAAATTTGAGCAAATCGAGCAAAACTCCAAAATCTGCCTTGCCATGACAGTTTGCAGCAAGGCATATTGGCATTGTCATATCTCATTGCTCAAGTGGACTTTGATGGAGTTCGTGGCCATTTTGGAAAGCCCTCATATGATACAACAACTGTTTGATCATAATTGATTTTGATACTTTTTGGATCCAAGTGAAAAACACCCCTACATTTAGAAAAAAGTAAGGCAGATTCTGACTTAGTGCAAATTTCACTAAGTGTTGGAAAAAAGTGACATTTTCACTTTTTATGATTTTGATCATTCCGTAACTTAAAATCCATGAGGAATTGGAATGAGTTATGTTTGAAGCTTTTGTAGAGTGCCATGAGAGCTACAAATCCAGCTTTGGATGGGAAAAAATGGCCTTATGGTTTAGGAGTTATGATCCTCCAAAGTTGGTACCCTAGCCACTTTGTTCCATAACTTAGAAAAATTTCTAAGTTTTTATGGTTACCCCTTTTACAAGTTATCCCACTTTTCTTGATTTTTCTTGATGAATGATGATTCCAATCACACATTAACATCATTTTAGGGTTAAAAAACCATAATTGTGAAAAATCTCAAAAAGTCAAAGTTTGACTTTTGTGCACAGTTGACTTTTTATCAGATGAATTCCAAACTATGTGATCCTCTATGAAATTAAGTCCTTGACCTAAATCAAACTTGATGGATTGATTTCATAGGTGTTATAGGGTGTATTGAATCATGTCATAGGGTTTGGGAGTATGTCTTGGTCAAAAGTCAAATATACAATTGACTTTTCTCGCGAAACCCTAACTGTGGTTCAGATGAAATTGAAACTTGTTGCTCAAGCTTCTTGGATCAATCCATTATTGCAAATGGATCAATGTGGTGTATTAGAGACCCTCAAATCATGTCTTTAGGTCTTGGCTCATGCTTTGCCCCAAAAGTCAACTTAGGGGTGAATTAGGTCAAGAAACCCTAATTCCTGATTTTTTGTGAATGCATCCCCTGAGGTTAAATTGACTTGATGATTGGGTCCATGATGTCCCTTGGAGCATCATAGGTTATGCTTTGAAGCATTGGCTCATGCCCAGAGGAAAATTTCCATCTGGAGGCCTTGGTCGACCAAAACCCTAATTTGGTGACACTGGCGATCTTGAGGCTTAATCCACTTGGAATGCTGCAACCTTGTGCTTGATCCTTGATGTGGGAGTCCTCTTGATCCATTGTGGATGTTTGAGAGGCTAGACAAGTTGAAGATCATGTCATTCCTTGATTTATCCTTTGTCTAAGAGCTCTGAGAGGGCTTGAAACCCTAAGTTTGATTGTAGTGGATGCTCACCCATCTTTGGGGAGACTAATGGTTCATCCATATTGTGATGATGATTTGCACAACGATGAAAAATCTTAGTGGTCAAAATTTTGGGTATGACAGATGCCCCTATTTAATCTTCTTGGACCCGAAGGTGTGAATGGCGAAGGTATTCGGGCATTCGGGGTGCAAGAGGATTAAATATCGGAATACTCGAAATTTTGATGGTGGTTATGAATGACTGTTCACACCCTTCTTCTTTTGCTAAGCAATAATTCTTAGAAAAGGTAAAAACTTCCCCTCGATCCTGGTCTTCAGCCAAGGAACTGGTCTCAGTTTCTGAAATAAACTTCCCCTCGATCCTGGTTTCCTCCCAAGGAATTGGTCTTAGTTTCTGATATAAACTTCCCCTCGATCCTGGTTTCCTACCAAGGAACTGGTCTTAGTTTTTGATATAAACTTCCCCTCGATCCTGGTTTCCTACCAGGGAACTGGTCTTAGTTTCTTTTGTCAATAAACTTCTTGACAAGGGACGCTATTCGCAGCGGCTTTCCTCAAACTTCTCGCCAAATTTTCCTGGGGAGAGGCCATTTGATGGAAAAAATTTTGATGTCAGACTTGCTGGGGAACCCATCTGTCTGAGTTGTAGAGGTGTACAAACTTCTCTTTTGGAGATGCCATTTGTTGACTCTACCTGGGGAAAATGAGTCTCTTGAGAGACTGCTTTCACTTGGAGATATTACACCATACTTTTCTCGGAGGTCTTCTCGGAGAAATGCCATAGGATGTGATCCAATTTTGAGGTGCTGATGACTTCATTAACATCGACTCTCTGGAGAGCAAAATCAATGTGTTGTTGAAAGTCTGTAGTTGTGAGGCTTTCTCTGGGGATTTTCCTTAATCCGGGAAAGCGGCGATATCATCTTCGATGGCGAAGAGTGACAATTGTCGAACCTTTTCTCTGATCTTTCAGAGGTTCAAGTTATCAAAGTGGTCGAGGACCGACTTCATCCCATAAATAAACTGGAGGAGAGAGAGTGTGCAGACGCAACATTTCCTAACGAGGAATGAACTGACAACTCGATTGAGGGGACTTTTATCACTAGGGGATAAGACCGACTAGAGTGATAGTGATGCAATATGAATGCGAATGTAAATTAATAATGCATGATATATGTATGTTTATGCTGACAAAACTGACGCGACATACAAACTGACGGATGAACACGATGGGATACTCGACCACTGTAGGGGATGAAAAGTATCCATGGTTCACGATAGCAATTCTGCCTTGCTTAGGAGAGATAGTCCCTGCGGGGACAACTGTTGGCCGGGCTTAGGAGGCAAGAGCTCTACCGGGGATGTCGGACGGAATATTCGCATCTGACACAGTTGATCCTTTGTTCAGGCGTACTGGTTTAGAAGGAGTACTTTGATTCTGCACTTTGAAGCTCGCTTACTTCTGGAGAAGCAATTGATGTTCTTTCAATGTTTAATAGTCAAAATAAATTTCCATCTTTATTTTAAAAGCAGAAAAGTTTGACAAGTAAATTCATTTTTGTTTTATTTCAAGAATCGTTGATCATTTTAAAATGTCGTTCTGTAAAGCTAAAACAAATAAGAATTACAAACAAAAGCACAAGGGCTCAAATTTTATTGATAGGATGGAAATCAGCCAAACGCGTGATTCCATAGAGTATTTACAAAGTTAGAAAATGGTAATTTAAGGGAAAAGGGCTACATTGAAACATAACGACCACTATCCTTCTACCAACTTTGAATTCTGGGCATCCTGAGCTTCTGTCGAAGATGACCTTGACTGGAGTTTTTTTGATGGATGGCAGGACTGCTACTAGGGGATTATCCCCTGTTGGACGTAGTTACTTGCCATTATCCCTAACTTTTTCCTGGATTGTACTTTGAGATTTCCAATCCACCGGGATGATTTTTTTTATTATGTCTCTAATTTTTGCCTGGACCGCCCCTTTCGGGTTTTCAATCCACCGAGACGTTTTTTTATTTTTAGTTTAGGCGAAGTATTTCTTGACTACATAAACATTTGTGGGGTAGGCAAATTCCTCTCCATGCATGGTTGCAAGTCTCAAGGCGCCGCCTAAGAAGGCTTTCTTGACCACATAGGGGCCGTCATAATTCGGAGTCCACTTTCCCCGAGAGTCAGTGAGAAATGATTGTATCTTTTTGAGCACGAGGTCTCATTTCCTGAAGACGCGAGGTCGAACCTTTTTGTCAAACGCCTTCTTCATTCTTTGCTGATACAACTGACCATGGCATAGTGCCGTGATTCACTTTTCCTCAATCAGATTTAGTTCGTCATGCCGACTTTGGGGCCATTCGGCTTCTGTTAACTTAGCTTCCATCAATACCCTAATTGACGAGATCTCTACTTCGATGGGGAGCACTGCCTCCATGCCATACACTAGAGAGAAAGGGGTTGCCCCTGTTGAAGTGCGGACATATGTACGATAACCGTGAAGAGCAAAGGGTAGCATTTCATGCCAGTCTTTATAGGTTACAACCATCTTTTGAACAATCTTCTTGATGTTCTTGTTAGCCGCTTCTACCGCTCCGTTCATCTTGGGTCGGTAGGGAGATGAGTTATGGTGTTCGATCTTGAACTCAGCGCACAACTCTTTCATCATCTTATTGTTCAAGTCAGATCCATTATCGGTAATGATCTGGCTAGGAACACCATAACGGCATATGATATTGTTTTTGATAAATCGGACCACCACTTGTCGGGTTACATCGGCGTATGACGCTGCTTTGACCCACTTGGTGAAGTAGTCAATGGCTACCAGGATGAACCGATGTCCATTTGAAGCTTTGGGCTCAATCATGCCAATCATGTCGATTCCCCATATGGAAAAAGTCTATGGGGAAGAAAGAACTTTGAGATGCGTTGGCGGTACACGGATTTTGTCGGAGTATATCTGACACTTGTGGCACCTACTCATGTACTTGTAGCAGTCGGATTCCATGGTCAACCAATAGTACCCTGCTCTCAAAAATTTTCTCGCCATTGTGTGTCCATTGGCATGAGTGCCAAAGGATCCTTCATGAATTTCTTTTATCAGCATGTCTGCTTCCGGTCTGTCTACACATCGGAGCAAGACCATGTCAAAGTTTCTCTTATAGAGTGTATAACCACTCAGAAAGAAGCTGTCTGCCAGTCTTCTGAGGGTTTTTCTGTCTTTCCTTAGTGCCCCAGGTGGGTACTCTTGTTTCGTAAGGAAGCATTTGATATCGTGATACCAAGGTTTGTTGTCTATGACTGCTTCAATCGCGAAAATGTAAGCGGGCCGTTCAAGGCACATTATGTCGATCTTAGGTAAGTCGGTCCATTGACCTACACTAATCATGGAAGAGAGGGTGGCTAAGGCATCAACCATGTGATTCTCTTCACGAGGGATATGATGAAACTCGATTCTGTCGAAGAAAGGTAACAATCTTCTCGCGTAGTCTTTGTAAGGAATCAATTCGGATTGGTATGTGTTCCAATCTCCTTTGATCTGATTGATAACCAGGGCTAAGTCGCCATATACATCCAAGTTCTTGATCCTCAAATCAATCGCTTCTTCGAGACCCATGATACAAGCTTCGTATTCGGCCTCGTTGTTTGTACACTTGAATGTCAGTCTGGCGGTGAAAGGAATGTGGGTACCTTGAGGTATTATGATGATTGCCCCAATTCTGTTTTCGTAATGATTGACAGCTCCGTCAAAGATAAGTCCCCATTGGGAACCTGGTTCTGGCCCTTCACTGGGTAGCGGTTCATCGCAGTCTTTCATTTTTAGATACATGACATCTTCGTCTGGGAAGTCAAACCTGATTGATTCCTGATCGTCAATCGGTTGATGAACCAAATGATCGGCTAAAATACTCCCCTTAACGGCTTTTTGAGCATGGTATTCGATGTCATATTCTGATAACAACATCTGCCAACGGGCAATCCTTCCTGTGAGAGCAGATTTTTCAAATACGTACTTGATTGGATCCATTTTGGAGACCAACCAAGTAGTGTGACGAATCATGTACTGGCGAGGACGTTTGGCTGCCCAAGCCAAAACACAACAAGTTTTCTCAAGCATAGTGTACCGAGTCTTGCAGTCGGTGAATTTCTTGCTCAAATAGTAGATGGCAAACTCCTTCCGTTTTGTTTCGTCTTGTTGGCCAAGTACACAACCCATTGAGTCCTCTAGGACTGTGAGGTAGATGATCAGTGGTCTTCCCTCCATTGGAGGTGATAGAATCGGCGGGTTCAACAAGTATTCCTTGATACTGTCAAAGGCAGTTTGGCAGTCTTCTGTCCAAACGCAGTCCTGATTCTTTTTAAGTTATTTTAAAATCGGCGCACATGTCGCGGTCATGAGGAATATAAATATGGAAATGTAGTTCAAACGTCCCAGGAATCCTCTGACTTGTTTTTTAGTTTTCGGAGAAGGCATTTCTTAAATGGCCTTGACCTTGTCAGGATCAACCTCAATTCCTTTCTGGTTGACGATGAACCCTAAAAGTTTCCCTGAACAGACACCGAAGGTGCGTTTGTTGGGATTCAAGCGGAGTTTGTACTTTCTCAACCGCTCGAATAGTTTTGATAGGTGGGTCACATGCTCCTCTTCGGTTTTAGATTTTGCAATCATATCATCGACATATATATACCTCGATTTCCTTGTGTATCATGTCATGAAACAGAGTAGTCATGGCCCTTTGATAGGTTGCCCCGGCATTCTTCAAACCGAACGACATTACCTTGTAACAAAAGGTACCCCATGGGGTAATAAACGAAGTTTTCTCCATGTCTTTCGGCACCATTTTTATCTGGTTATAGCCCGAGAACCCATCCATGAAGGATAAAACTTTGAACTTTGCTGTACTGTCAACCAGCATGTCAATGTGTGGTAAGGGAAAGTCATCCTTTGGACTTACTTTGTTCAGATCCCTGTAATCGACACACATTCTGACTTTTCCGTCCTTTTTTGGAACGGGTACGATATTGGCTAACCATTGAGGATATTCTGACGTGGCGAGGAAACTTGCGTCAATCTGTTTTTGTACCTCCTATTTGATTTTGATAGCCATGTCTGGATGAGTCCGTCTCAACCTCTGTTTTACTAGTGGACATTCTGACCGTAACGGTAAATGATGTTCCACGATGCTGGTATCCAACCCTGGCATGTCCTGATAGGATCAAGTGAATACATCGGGAAACTTTCTGAGAAGCTTTGTTAAACCCTCTTTGGCAATTGGACTGAGCAGTGCCCCAATCCTGACTTCTTTTCTCTCTTTTTCTGAACCCACGTTGATCGTTTCCAACAACTCTTTATGAGGTTCAATGGACCTTTCCTCTAGTCTGAGTAGTCGGGAAATCTCTTCTGGAATTTCGTTGTCAACTTTTTCTTCAGCCCCAAATGTTGGGAACTCAAAGTCGGGAGAAGGCATCGGATCGTATGTTTCAACGGGATTTAAAACAAGCAATCTGCATGACGTGATGATTTGTGTTTAGAAGAGATAGATAAAATGCAAGTGTGTGCAGTGTATTTTTTTACTGCTTGTTTTTATTATATGAATTGTTTTTAGGATTACCATTTTCAGAAAAAGCAAAAAGAAAACAACAATTAATGCGGAAATTACAGAACGGCGTTATTTTATTAATGAACAAGTCGATTCTTGAAACTACAGCCCTATAAAACAAACTCTGTCGCTTTGGGCGAAGCGAAGAGGAAAATTTACAGAAAGTGAGCCCTACCAAAACATCTGTTTCACCTGGGCAGGGTGAAAGGTCAAAGACGACAATTACTCTGACTTATGAACGATCCTCGGAACATCCACAGCAACCCATTGGCGGCGAACTCCTCGGTGAATCACAAAGTCTGGTACCTTCCTTGATTTGTCTTCAAAAATGACGCTGACTTCTGGCGGAACAGAATCATTGGAATCTGTCTCCCAGGAAGAGTTGTCGTAGGAGGATTCCTCTGTTGTATTTTGCATAGTATTTGTGCTCTCAGACAAATCTCCACATCCAGTTGGCTGGATGTCTTCGAGCCTGATACGAGAGCTTTCGGGAGCGGTGTACTTGACCATGAAGTCAAATTTTCCACTTGGTTGTCCCAAGGTGTCCCACACTTCTTTAGAACTGGAGGAGTCATCTCTCTCGATGACGTTGACCTTAGGAAAAACGTAGTTGATGAATTTTAGTCCTGCAAGCTTTGCCAATTCCTCATCGTACTGGATATTTTCTGAATAACCTGAGTGTTGATCCCATGACATGGTGGGGACGCACGTATTCTGTTCAATGACGCTATGCTGATTTTCATTGTTCGGCTGATTTTCTTGCCCCAAGTCTCCTGGGTACGGCTGCCAGATAGGCAGGTCATCCATTGTGCCATAATAGTCGTGGTCAAAGTTGTCCTTCATCAGAGTGTCTTCCTCTAATGAGTTTGGCAGAGCACGACATTATTCTGGATCACAATCTCCATATATCATTTCGACATCTGACCTCGGTATAAATCTCAGACTCTGTGCGGGATAGCAAAAGGGCGTAGGCACCTCTTCTTGAGACATATAACCGTCCTCGTTGAGATAGGACTTCCATTCCTCATCCATATCATAGAAATCTCCCTCGTTGATGGTATGGACTGCTTGATGCACTAGGTGAAGGAAACCTCCACTGTGGAAGAAGTCCTAAATGGGATGAAGACTTTCATTGTTAGCAGCCGTCTGGGTACAGGTTGTGGAAAAACCAAGACCCTTCTTTGTTTTATTATCAGTAGGAATAACAAGTTGTCCCCATCCTTTTGCATTATTATTCTCGATCATTTCGAGAGCATCTCTGTATGAGGAAATCAAGGTTCCTTTTTCTGATTGATTCTCATTGCTCACCGACAGTGCTTGGAACTGAGTTCCAACAACCTCCTCGGGTTTTACACAAGTAGATAATGACAAGTTACTCACGAGCAAGGCTTGTTCTCCACAAACCGTGACGAGTTAATCGTTCTTGACGAACTTCGGTTTTTGGTGCATTGTCAAAGTGACCGCCCTAGCCTGGTGTATCCAAGGTCTTCCTAATAAACAAATGTATGTTGCTCAGATGTCCATGACCTAGAAAGTAATTAGGAAAGTGTGAGGACCGATAATTATGGGAAGGTCGACTTCACCGATAACTGCTTTCTGAGACCCGGCAAACGCTTTGACGATGACCTCACTGCACTTCATCGGGGGTCCTTTGAATGATAGTCGCATTAAAGTGAACTTCGGTATAACGTTGATGGCCGATCATGTGTCTACCAGTACGCTCATAGGCATCGTCCTGGCAGTTAACTGTGATATTGAGCGCCATGTTGTGGGTTTTGCCCCCCTCTGGCAAATCCTCATCACTGAATCCTAAATTGTTGCAGGAAGTGATGTTAGAGATGATTCTATTGAACTGTCGTACTGACACATCCTGTTCCACAAAGGCCTGCTCTAAACCTTTATGTAGAGCCTCTTTGTGGGCTTCGAAACTGAGTAAAAGTGATAACACTGAGATCTTTGAAGGAGTTTGTAACAGCTGATCAAAAATGTTGTATTCACTCCTTTGGATGAGCTTCATCATCTCATCATTGTTCTTTGAAAGGTCGGGATCGCTGGATTGACCGACTGGAGGATTAGGAACTTCCGTTGGAAGTTCCTTTTCTTTGTTAGGTTCTCCAACTCCTCGGTTGAAGATTCGACCGCTCTGTGTTACTCGACTGATGTCTGCAATACTCACGACGGGGGGTAAAGGAATTTCCTTTCCATTCTCAATTATCGTTGCACCGTATTTGTAAGGGATCTCGTTAGCTGATTCATATGGTAACGGTCCAGGTAGATAGATAACTACAGGAGCTTTCTGATTTTTCTGACTGTCGTAAGTAACTTCAATCAACTCTTTGCAAAGAACCTTTAATTCGTCTAGTAGAGGGATGATGGTACAAACATCCTTGTTCCTCTCAGGGTCAGAGATTACAACCACGTCTCTGATTTGATCTGCAAAGTAGTCTATCGTCCAGTCAATGGACCCCGAAGCTAGGTATGGGTGAATCTCCCTGCGATCCAACTGACTCTGAAGGGCTGCTCGCACGAGGTAACATCCTTGGTTATTTTCCGAACAGACTCTACAACGTTCATAGTTGTGTGGTGGCACTTGGCCACGCCCGCTTTGAATGCAGTGTAACCTCACTAGATCTGTTTCCGTAGATCGGACATCCTGACTTTGATGCCGAGTAGGGTTCCCATCAACCACATTGATTTGTTGCGTGTCTTCATCCAGATAGATTGGAAGCCATCAGTGGTTTAACAAGTGTTGTAAAGTTCTCTGAATGAGAGCGCACCCTTGGTTACTCTCACAACATCCTTTACAGTTCTGATAATCATGCGAAGTGAGAAAACCAAGTTGGACCTGCCTGCCGTGAAATTCCACCAAGCTGGTATTCATTAAACGAATATCGAAGATTTGAATCATGTTGACCTGATAGGGATTCCTATCATGGTAGTTCTGGATTCATCCAAGATCCATCTGACGCTGGAGGGCCTCTTGCACAAAAGAGCATCCCTATTTGTTTACCGAGCAAGTCAGACAGGAATTGTAATCGTGTCGCGACAGATTATGATACTGGCTTTGCCTTGAGTGCATCGCCACCAAGTTTACATTCATTGTACGGATGTCGTTGTTCTGAATGACGTTGGAATTTATATAGGTCATGCTGACTCCACGAACTCGATGCTCTTGGATCCATCCGAGATCCAATTGTTCTTGTAGAGCTGATTGCACCACAAAACATCCCTGATTGTTTTTAGAGCAGATATCACACTGGTGATAATTATGAGGTGGTACATGGCCATATCCGCTTTGTCTACAATGCATCTTGACCAGATTGGCCCTTAAGAAGCGTACATCATGAATTTGATAGGTGTTGTTAGACTCTTCCTCTATCAAATTGACTACAGCTTTCTCATGTTGAGGCAACGGGTTTGTGAGAACATTAGGATTCGTATCCTTAAAAGATAAGACCCCGCTCCTAACAAGCTTTTGCACATCGGATTTGAAACTGAGACAGTTCTCTATGTTATGCCCTGGTCCTCCTTGATGGTAAGGACAAGTCTGATCCGCTTTGAACCAAAAAGGCGGATTTTCTGGTACTGTAAGAGGAGACTTAGTCTGGACGTGCCCCTTGACCAGTAGTAACGGAAATAATTCTGCGTACAACATGGGTATAGGGTCAAACCCTGGTGGTCGTGTTGTACGGTTGTTGTTGTATGGAGGACGAGTCTGTTGAAGAGACTGTTGTATCCTTTGCTGAAATCGCTGTTGATTAGGTTGGCTCTGCGCAACCCGAGGTTGATACGTAGGAATAGGCGCAGGATTGATAGCAGGAGTTACCGCCGCTACTGGTTGATAATGTCGCCTTTGCTTTTTGAGAGAGATATTCCCAATATCCTGCTCTTTTTTCTTAGGGAGAGCACTACCGTATCGTTTTGTACTACTTGATGATCCAGCGTCTTTTACTAAACGTCCTTCCCGGATTGCTTCCTCAAGACGAACCCCTATGCCCACCATCTCGGTGAAGTCACTGGGTGCACTGGCGACCATTCTGTCGTAGTAAAATGAGCTTAAGGTCTTTAAGAAGATCTTTGTCATCTCTTTTTCTTCAAGAGGTGGACAAATCTGAGCGACAATTTCACGCCATCTCTAAGCGTATTCTCTAAAGGTTTCCTTGTCCTTTTGTGACATCGATCAGAGTTGATCTCTGTCTGGTGCCATGTCCAAATTGTATTTATATTGTTGAACGAAAGCGGCGCCAAGATCTCTGAACGTGCCGATCGTAGCGCAGTTTAAACCTATGTACCATTTTAATGCGACACCTGTTAAACTATCCTGCAAGTAGTGAATTAGTAGCTCCTGATTCTTTGTCTGAGCTGACATTCGCCGAGCGTACATCACTAAATGACTCTGAGGGCAAGAGTTACCCTTGTATTTTTCAAAGTCGGGCACTTGGAACTTGTGTGGGACTTTCACACTGGGGACCAAACAAAGGTCTGCGGCGTCTTTTCCAAATAAATCCTTGACCGTGAAGGGCTTGCAGTTCTTTCTGCATTTCCAGGAACTGTTCCTGGAATTCATTCATTCTATCGAACATGCTTTCGTTTCCACCAGAAGGTATCTGGGGAATCTGTCCTTCCGGGACAGTGTGTACCACGGGCGGTGGTATAGTCATTATGGCCGAGACTCTTGGTGCCTCCCGAAGTTTGTAACCTTCAGGAGTTGTTGTCATGCCCCTGGTATCTTCTCTTTCCCGAAGTTTGTAACCTTCAGGCCCAGTGGCTCCTACTGCGGTTCCCTGATCCTCAGCGATTAGTGGAACATATCCTTCCGGGATATAGTTAAGTGGCATGCCCCAGGGGTGATCTTTCGGCATCTTGTACCTAGGATCATACTTCCCCACTATGGGCGTTGATGTGATCTCTGAGATCACAGTCCTTTGTTGTTTCATCTGAGCTTCTGCTAGAGCTTGCATGCTGTCATGAAGCTTTCTCAAATCCTCTTTCAGAGTGTCGATCTCTTATCTCAACTCTCTGTTCTCTTCATCGAGATCATTCATCTTTTTCTGACGATTGGCCCGAGTATTGTACGAGTGAGACAGTTTGACTCTAGAATCGAGACACAAACGTGAGATTCGTAGGTAAGAAGAATGCGTTTATGAGAATGATGAATGCAATGATTATTAATTATTTTTGTTTATTCAAAGTAAACTTCGACAATTAGATTGCAAATATCAAACAGTGGGGAAACCCCGTTTTATTGAATTCAAAGGATTGCGGAAATGGAAATACAGTAGATTACAAAGTGCTGGAAAAGGAAATCTAAACTAATGGATCCTGAGTCCTCTCTGAAGAGAGCTTAAGTGCTGGTTCTGGTACTTTCCTTTTCTTTGACCGGGGCTCTTGGGCCGTTGTCGGATTGTCATTCCTTTGCCAAGTGAAAGGAGCTAGCAAATTCCTTTGGTCATCTTGATTTTCTACAGCATGTTGCTCTAGAATCTTAATCAGGGCATCTTTTTCTCTTAACAGTTGCTGTATTTTCCTGCACTCCACATTGAGAATACGGTACTTGTTCCTCCAAGACCTCTTCTCCTGCTGAACTTTGTGTAGCGGAAAAATCGTGAGTGTAAGCTATTGATTAACTTAACTAAAAAAAAGCAAGAGTCGCCACCGCACTTTTATTTTATCCAAAAAAGGAAAGGAAAAAGAGCGAACAAAACCTACACAAGCTCTACAACAAGAACAAGTGAAGAGAGACTGGATAAGGGGGGTTGGTTACGCAATGGGAAGGTGTTAGCACCCAAAACGTCTATAGTACTCTATAGGAGCCCTTTGAAATATCTACCGCTTTTGGTCTGAAAATGTTTGCTTGAAAAGAGATTGAGGAGATGAGAAGAGAAATTGTTTTTAAGATTTTTGTGTTTGGAGAGACTTGTCGCCTCATGCCTACGTACCCACGATGTGCAATGTAGGATCAAAACCCCGTAGTTCGTGGTACAAAGAATGAAATTTGTTTGTTTTGGTTGATTTTAAATGTAAAGACAAATCGTCATTTCCAAGCGAATAATTCCTCTTAAAGAAATGAATCATGTCTAAACTTATGAAAAAGTTAAAGGAAAAAGTGCACGAGGGCACAAAAAGAGATTGATGAGTTTGGTGTTTTTTAAAGTCTTTTGAAAAAGGTGTTAATATGCTTATGTAGTTTAGCATTTGTTAAGAAATGAAAAGAAAAGGGTAAAATCACATGACAAAGTCAAGGTTTGATTATGAAAGAGGTGAAAGTTTGAAATCAAGAAGGTTTTTTGAAAAAAGAGAGAGAGTTTTGAAAATTGAAGAATGGGAGGAGAAGAAGTGACTATCCTAAATCACAAAGTAAAAGCTAAGGATAAGAAACATCTAACCACAAAAGTAAGCTTCCAAGTCTTCGAACCATAATTCCAAAGCAAAGGGAGAAAGGTCCTAAGTCTAAGTCCAAGGTTCCAAGAATTACATTGGATGTCCAAGGTCTAGGTGCAAAGCTCCATGTCTATTGCAAAGGATAGTAACCATAGTCCAAGATTAGAAGCACAAGTTTTTTAGAGGTTTTGGCCTTTATTAATGTTTTTGGTTCAAGTGGACAAAGAGAAAAAGGCATAAGCATAAACATGTGTCCAACGGACAAAGGAAAAATTGCGGAAGCATAAACATATGTCCAACGGACAAAGGAAAAAGTGCGGAAGCATAAACATGATATGAAATGATAATAATGGAGCATAAAAGTAAAAGAGATAGGGAGCGAGAAGGAATTGTAAAGGATTAGTACAATAGTATTGTTAGTAAGTTAGTGATTAGTTGTTAGAGTTAGTGATCAATAATAATTGAATTATTGCACTTAGGTCAAGGTTAATGAGAACTCATTAGAGGATTGATAAGACCAAAGCCTCCTAACAACAAGTTTCATAAGTTTTGAACCAAAAGACAAATAATCAACTATTCTTGATAGTTTTCTGATACGGGACAAATATTGCGCTATGTTAAGAAATCGCCGAGTAATTTACGGAGTAATTCCCCTACAAATGAGGCCGGTCAATAGATCTTTGTGCTAATGCAGGCTAGATGAACGATATGTAAATCGTCATCCGAAAGCAATACCGCACGAAAAGAAAAATGGTAACGATCTAGTCTTGATCGAAATTCAATAAAGGAATTTCAAAATCTCTTAGACTTTCATCGATCAAAAAGAAAAAAGAAGAAAAGTGGATCTAACATTTATGATCCACACAACCAACAAAAAAATGAGAAATAGAAAAATGAAATCAAATGAAAAGAAAAGAATTAAAATATTTTTTGTAAGATTTTTTAAAGACATTTTTTCTAAACAAGATTAAAAAAACAAATAGTAAGACTAAAAATCTAAAAAAAATTATTAAGTAGAAAATATATAAAAATATTTAAAAGGAAAAAAAATTTAAAGAAAAAGAAAGAAATGAAAAGGAAAAAAAAGGAGGTTTGAAAAGTGAAAGTGGTGGTGGTATGTAGTAATGAAGAACGGGCTCTAGGCCCAAACGTCTTAAAAAAAAGAAATAAAAAAAGAAATGTTAAAAAGAAAAAAAAGAATCATAAAACATTATTCATCATCTTCTTCATTTGCAAACATCCGCCGGTACTATTCATGAAGGCAAGGGAGGTGATCGACACTCCATTCTACGGCGCGGTGGGATACGAATTTGGCACGGTTGTGATCGAAACGCCATGCTCTACTCGAATATGCTATCAATTTCGGAGATTACACAATCAAAATCTCGAAATCAAACCGCGAAAATCTCGACTCCGAACTCCAAATTACCTTTGATTTAAGGTTCGTAACGTTCTAAAACTTTCTCTTTTTATTTTTCTTCTTCTGAATCACAACTGTTGTTGTTGTTAATAAGTGGATGGCTTGTGAAGTTAAGAACAGTTGATGTTAGTGCGAGAATTTGCGAACGGAATTGTTTGCGGAATTGAATTTTTGATGTAGTGATGTGGTTGGATTTACAGGTTGAGAATTGAAGTGTCTGGGAAAGATTTTACAGTGATTAACGTGTTGAAGGTTGATGAACGAGTAGGACGAAAATATTATGGAAGTGGAAGGTTGATTTGAGGAAAAAAATTTGTATTGAGATGGGGTTTATGGATGATTGAAGGTGAAATGTTATGGAGGGTGAATTGAAGCTTGTCTTTATTTTGGCAGGGGTTTAGTGGCTTTTCAAGCTTGATGAATTGTGAAGCCTGAGGTGTTATTTATAGGAGAATTGGGATGAAAGTTATGGTGAGAATTTGATTTAGAAATTGAAAGTTTGCTGCCGTTTTCATCTCTTTCTTTGCATTTTGGAAAACTGAGTTTTCGCGCTTTGCTCGTGATGCTTTGTTCTGCGTTTTGAATGGTTGTGAAATGCGTTTTATGTCACCGTTTTTCTTTGCTTCCTTGACTTGGCTGGATCACGGCTTGGGATGCTTGTGTAGCTTGTGAGGCTTGATAGCAACTGCGTGGACGACTTGTGATAGTAGCAGCAGCTTGCAGAGTTTGGTGAAGCGAGGTCACGTGGTGTGAAACTCTCAGGAAGGCTTGGCTTGGTGTGTGTTTCAAGTAACTTGGAAAAAATAGTAGCAGCTGGCTCTTTTCTTTTCATTTTTTTTTTGCCAATTTTGTTGGAATTTGTAATGGCATTGTAAATGTACATGGACTTCACCTAAAAATTGGGCCTGGTATTGATTTTGGAAATGGCCTTTAATATGAATATGAGAAAAATGAGAGAAAAAAATGATCTTAATGAACAAAGGATATTATATTTAAATGGATAATGGATTTTGAATTGTTTTTTTTTTAAATGGAATTTGATATATGGAATTGGGTTTTAGAAATTGGAAATGAAGAAATGGATATAATTGGACAAATTTGGATAACTGTTTGGCATAAAAAAATGGATAAACTAAAAAAAAGGTAATTGGGATTTAGAAAAAAATGGTTTATGAATATGGATATCAATTGGATAAAAAAATGGTTTTTAAATTGGAAATTAGAAATGTGGATTTTTATGGATATTGAGGAATGGTTGTATGACTATGAATTGGATAAAAGAGGAAATGGAAATGAATTGGATAGTTTGGAAAAGAAATAAAAGGAAATGGTTTTTTTTTTTAATTTGGATAATTGGAAGTGAATTTGGAAATGATATGGATATGGACATTTGAATTGAATTCAAATCAAACATGTATTTAGGAATGAATATTGAAAATGGATGTGGAGGTGAATAAAAAATGAAGTGGATAATTGGAAAAATTATGGTTTAGAAGAAATGGATTAGGTAAAAGGTTTAGAAATTGGATAATAGAAATGGTTTAAAATGATGGATAGCCAAAATGGAAATGGATATGGATCATGGATGACAAATCTTTATTTTTTTAGCCCAAAATCAATCTCAACTTTTTCACGAGCCTCTGATAAAGTGCACACAGCTACCACTGAATAAGCCACAACTGAACAACAACCACCTGAAACTATCATCCTCTGAATGTCTGATCAAATGAACTTGACTTTCTGAATATCACCACACAATAACTTGGCAGTCACTGCTTGAGAAATAAGCCAATGGTGCAAATAACTCGCATTTGAAACAATTGCCTGATAATTTGACCAAGATTTGGTCAAACATCCACCTGGACTGAATCATAGCTGAACAACCACATTTGATTTGAAATCTCTTCATTGTCTTTGACAAACCTGCACAACACACAGAGAGAGAAACTGCAGCAAACTTTTTTTGGTAATTTGGTTAGAGGTTAGATAAACAGAAACAAGTAAGAATAAAATACAGATGCTCAGGAGAAACAAAGATTGTGATCTTTTTTGTGGTAATGATATGCAAATGAAATGTGCGAAATCTTAGGGGTAAAAATTAGGGTTCAACACTTTGCTGAGAGTAACCTGGAGTTTTTCCGTCTCAGACATAAATAAAGGGCAGAGTCCCTTAATGGAAGAACTTCCTGACGAGGGTAAGGCATCCTCAGCTTGATAGCTCTAGTTTGTACCCAGTGGAGATAAGGCCCCACCGAGACACAGTCTGGTTTTCCTAGAGACTCTCGTCCTTTCCTATGAACGTATTTCCAAGCGTGCACTATTTGTGTCTTTAGTGCCCTGTCATTTTCTCCTTCCTTGAATAAAAGACCTTCCAGATGAGTATTCCGTGGGACGTGCCTCATCGGGTATCCGAATTGACAACGAACGAGAATTGGATGATAGTTGATTCCTCCCTTAGTTTCTATAAGGGGTACATTTGGGAAATTTTCACAACGGTTAATGATTCTGATCCCGTCATAGATTCGATTGTACCAATCGATGTCAGAGTTGGTAAGAGACATGATTCTCTGCGACCAACGTAAAGTATTCTTTTGATCCCAAAATGCAGCAGACTTGGGCAAATGGGAAGTGAACCATTTGTAAAGCAGGGGTACACAACACGTGATCATTCCTCCGCTGTATAAATTCCTTAAGTGTATCGCATGATACGCATCTGCGAGTAAGGTCGGCATAGGGTTTCCAATCAGAAATATCTTAATGGCGTTGATATCTACAAAGTTATCGATGTTGGGAAACAAAAATAACCTGTAGGTGAGCAAAACAAAGATGCTCTCGAAAGCGGCCACGTTCCCTATACTAGCAAAATATAGAGCTTTCTTTGTCAAGAACTGGGCTGGCAAACCCTGGATTCTCCCCTTAGTGGTCATGTGAGTACTAACTTCTAACTCGTCCAAATAGATTGCTCTTGCAATGGTTTGATCCTTTGGAATTTCTTCTAGTCCAGAAAAGGGAGCTTGATCAGTAATATGTAAATCAGTCAGGTGAGAAAACTCCTCCAGCGTTGGTTCTAGTTGATAATCCGGGAATGTGAAACAATGATAGACCGGATCATAGAACTGGATTAACGTGGACAGGATTCCTTCGATTACATGGACCCTTAACAAGGACAGCAATCCTCCATACTTAGGTCTGAAAGCCTCGTGGTTGGTGATCATTCTCGCCAGACCTCTTAAATCCTCTAACTTTGGAACCTTGAAGGTGTACTTATGAGTTTTCCTTCTACCCAAATCCATTAGCGCAATCTCCTTTCTCTCTGACATTTGCAATCATTGTCTTAGTTTAATTTGAAAAAGAGAGACTAGAAGAGAAGTTTTTTTTAATGTTTTTTAAATGAATGCATGAATGCAGCACACAAAAACATAGAAAAAACATGGGGTCAAAGGGTCGATGTCATGAAGTCAAGGCTCTACCCCCCACCCCCAAGGTTTATACTGGTGATTTTTTGTACCTGTCTCTCAAAATCATTGATTCCCTTAGAGATAACATCAGCTGGCCGGGAACCGTGCTAGGTGATATATCTTAGCTTCCGCACTACAAAATGGCTTAAGTCTGCTAAAAACCTCAGCTTCTCAGATAACCCAGTCGACCACACTACTTTCAACAACCGAAGTCGTATAGGCAATATATCTGCAACGGGAGTCTCCACTGAGTTTGATGGTCGATCGAGGGCTCTTAACTGGAATTCACTCCCAGTAAGATTACCCATATTGCCATCACCTATCTTAGGTGTATACTCAATCTTTCCACATGCGGCATCACACGTATTCCCATTAGCAGAAAAATAAACACAGATATCAATTAGGAAAAGCAGTATATATATTTATCTTAATCATCCTAGACCTCTAGTCTTATGATCCTATACAGATAATGACTCCCCAACAGAGTCATCATTTCTATGACATGAATTTAGGGTTTCAACCAGAGAGATAAGAGGACAAAACCCTTCAGCCCCACGGTGGGCGCCATTTTTCTGTAGCGAGCGATTTTGGACGTGGTTCTTAAGCACTGTCGCTATGGGGTACTACAGGTCGATTCATTTTTTATCCTATTGAAGCTGATGAAGGAAGGGAAATAAATGTCTCCAATTAACCCTGCTTGCATACTGAGTTTAAACAGATGACTGTTGGTTTACAGATGCGGTTTAGATTGTGGGCCTCTCTCTGCTTATTTTGCTAAGAATGAAATGACGGGACTATGATATTGGTAGGATGTTAGGACTGATGCTTTTCGATTGATGTATGAAGGTACGGGATTTTGGGTTTTTGATTAGTGTGCTTGCTAAGATTCTTTTGCAATCTTATGCCTACGTATTCCCGTTTAACGAAACAGGGAAATCAGAGCGATCGTAGTTCCTCCTATTCTATGGGAGAAAAAAGGGTTGTTTTGGTGTCTTGTTCAAAGCCCAAGACGTGAAGCTAAAGGTAGTTTGTATCTTGTTCAAAGCCCAAGATGTGAAGCTGAAGGGTCTATTTATATCTTGTTCGAAGCCCAAGATGTGAAGCTAAAGGGTTTTGACTTTAGCGAGAATTTGTCATCTCTAAAGGGGGTCTGTTTGTCACAACTGTTGGGTGACTGATTATAAAAGAGAATTACTTTAACTGGGATATGTGAATTCAGCAATGCCATAATTTCCTTTATAGGGGATTTTTTAACCTGAAGGAGAAGACATTAACTCAGTTTAGAGCAATGCCATCTTTCCTTAGGAATTTCTCATGCTAAAAGAGGGACAGTGGCATGGATGTAAATAATCCAGAGGCTTGCCACTTACAGCAATTAGATGAAGGAAAAGAAGTTGTTGATGTTTGTATACTGTGAGCAAGGCACATATTTTGATGCTAACAGGTTGATTGACTCAACCGGGGTTTTCTTATACAAAGCGTAAGAGGAGGCTATTGACCCAACAAGAGGGTGTTTTTATGTGTCTCGTACGAAGCCCGAGAGAGAGAGGCTAAAAGGGTTGACTCAACAAGAGAGTACTTTTGTATGTGTCTTGTACGAAGCCCAAGATAGAGGCTAAAGGTGCTTGACTTAACAAGAGAGTCTTTGTACCTCGTACGAAGCCCGAGATGGAGGCTGAAAATGTTTGACTCAACAAGAGAGTCTTTTATACTCAACAAGAGAGTGTTTTTGTATGTGTCTTGTACGAAGCCCAAGATGGAGGCTAAAAGGTCAACCCATTAACAGGTCTGACACTTGACTCAGAAAGACAGCTCTAGCAAATTGATGACTAGGTTCTGTTCCTATACTTGTTGAGGTCTCTGGGTCCTTGTACTAAGCCCAAGAGAAGGTATGAGAGCTTTTAAGAAGTCGAAGGGTCCTTGTACAACGCCCAAGAGGAGGCGGGGATGCTTTTAAGAAGCCTGTGGGTCACCAAACCCCGAGAAGTTCAACACATACCATTCACCGAGAATAGATCAAGCCAGGAAAGTTCGAGAATTTGGAAGAAACTCAAGAGATTCCATTCACAGAGAAAAGATCATCTCTGGGGAGTAGAGTTTCTTTGACAATTTCTAATGGTGACAGTCTGAGAAAGGATTCACTGAGAATGTTGCCTTTCACGTCTCTATATTGTTTAACCCCAAGAGGAGGGAAAACTGTGTCTGGTAATCCTATGGGGATCTAGTTTTGTTTGTATTTAAGAGTGACCAACAAGGCTTTACTTAGTGCTAGACGTAGTTGCCGGGGAAAACTCTAAATAACTATACTAGTATTACACAGTGGATATTTGACGAGTATATAAAAGTTTGTGAAATAAGACTTACAGTGAGCAGCCCCACAATACAGTTATATATATATATATATATATATATATATATATGAAAGCAGGTAAACACTTACTCGGTTGTAGAGCTTCCATGCTGTTTGGTTAGTTGTTCAACAAAGAAAGCTTTGATAACAATATTATATTCAAAATTAAAGGAGAAAGTGCTTTGAAAAGATTGTTGGGGCTTACAGCTCAAGGAGAGGCCCAAGGTTTTATCAGTGATCGCACTGTTGTTTTGAAATTGTACAGGGTCTTATACAAGTGACTGAGGCCCAAAAAGGTTTTCTGTACAAAGGGATGGGTCTTACACTCTCTCAAGAGGCCCAAAAGTTTATTTTTGTACAAGTGGTGGGGCTTACAGCTCAAGGAGAGGCCCAAAAGTTTGTTTTAAAAGGCGACGATTGCGCCGAACTTTTTGGTGGTATCGGGACTTATACAATACACTGAGGCCCAAATTATTTTGGTTTTCAAAAAGGGTTGGGTCTTACACTCTACTAGAGGCCCAATGATTTTTAAAGAATGGGGCTTATAATACGAGGGTAGGCCCAAAGGGTTTTGATTTTGAACTGGCGATCGCGCCGAGATTTTCTTTTAACGCAAAGGGACTTATACAATATCTGAGGCCCAAAATTGTTTTGTTTAAAAGGGAATTGGGTCGTACACTCTATTAGAGGCCCATGAGTGTTTGAAAATGATTTATTTGAGTGAAAATCAAGGAAACCCTAAATTTGTTTTCTTTTAAAAGGAAATATTTAAAGAAAATCAAATAAAAATGATAAAAATACCAAATAAGTTTGAATAAACCACTTGTGATTTTTGTTGAGGGTTTTAAAAATGAGGTTTTTATCACAAGATAAATTAAAACTCATTTAGTTTTGATTTTCATAGTAAATATTCACTTTTAAATGCTTAAAAACAATTAAAAAGGAATTTATTCACAAAAATACTAATTATATTAAATAAATAATATAAATCTAATTTTTTTGTGGAATAAAATCTTTCAACATTTTTGTGATTTTTTTCAAAAAGAACCAATAAAAAATAATTAAAATTGAGGAAGTTATTAATTTTTCAAATCATTAAATATAATAAGAAAAACAATAAAAAAAAGTGGAGAAAATAGCAAAAAGAGGATCTGGGGCGAGGGGGATTCGAACCCGAGACCTCTTGTGTATAGGGCCTTACCACTGGGGTGGTGATACATCCGTTGATTGAAACACAACCACAAATATACAAGGTTTGCCTTGTTTTTGGCCTGGCCCAAGGCAAGGCAAGGCAAGATTTTGGTTAAAAACGTGAAGGCCATAACTTTCTTATTTCTCCATGGATTATGACAAAATTTAGGTCTATCCTGCCTAGAATTTCACAAGGAATCCAATGGTGGTGGTATTTTTTTTCAGATCATGCTCCTATTGAAAAACCCGATAGTTGTTTTGAAATAGGCCATGATTTGCATTTTCTATGCCATCTCTTGGTACAAGCATGAATTACATGATAAATTGGTGCAAATACAACACATATAACATGTATAAGAGATGCATGATCAGTGGACATCAAAAGAAAGCATGATTCAAAGAATCCAAGTTGTGATGCCTACCTCTTTTTGGAGCTTTTGTGCAATCTGCCAAGCCACTTGTTCCAGAAATGATTTGATGCTTTGAATAACCTCAAATGATCTCTTAGAAGCTTTTAGGATGGTTGGAATCAGCTGGAAACCTCAGGAACAAGTTTGAACTCTTTCTTGCAAAAGGGGGAAAAGTGGCCAAAATAGCAACTCTCTCAAATGGTGTTCCAGATGGGGGGAACCATTTGGGACAGTTCAAGGATGATATTTGGAGTGTGTTTGAGGTTTTATTTGGTTTGGAAAGTGACTAAATCATGACATGGCTTGAAAAATGTACAAAAGTCCTATTTTGAGGTTTTGAGATGTGACTTTGTGATTTTGGTGTTACAGGTCACTTGTGAGAGTTTGGACAACTTAGATATGGTATATTGGATGTGTTTAGATCATAAGCTATGGTGGAATTGCTCTCTAACTCAAAAACTCAGAGTTACCTTGCTAAAGAAGGTATTTTTGCCTAGAGAAAGAGATTTTGAGGAAAGCAAGTGTTGTAGTGCTTTGGTGTACTCAAACTGAACACAATTGAGCTCTATTTATAGTAGAGCAAGTTTGTTTTGGCTGCAATAGTGAATGGCAACTGCAACAGAGGTTTGGCGAATGTTGAGCAATGAGAATCCAAGTCTCCTCTAGCCATTGACTAGAGGTTAGGGCATAGGCTGCTGGTCCCCTTGGTCTTGGATAAGTTTTGACTGAATTCAGTTGGAAATGGCTCAGTCCATGCCACCTTGGTGTATGCATTGAATGATCCAATCCAAAATTGGAGTCTTATCCCTCTTTTAGGCATTTTTAGGTTTGGCATGCTATTTTTGGTTCCAAAGACTTGGGAGGCTTGGGATCAGAGTTGGTTTCTCCTTGGTCCCCCCTTGAGGTGTTCAGATGGATAGAGTTGCTTGCCCTTTGCAAAATTTGAGCAAATTGAGCAAAACTCCAAAATCTGCTTTGCCATGACAGTTTGCAGCAAGGCATATTGGCATTATCGTATCTCATGGCTCAAGTGGACTTTGATGGAGTTCTTGGCCATTTTGGAAAGCCCTCATATGATACAACAACTGTTTGATCATAATTGGTTTTGATACTTTTTGGATCCAAGTGAAAAATGCCCCTACATTTAGAAAAAAGTATGGCAGATTCTGACTTGGTGAAAATTTCACTAAGTGTTGGAAAAAAGTGACATTTTCACGTTTTGTGATTTTGATCATTCCATAACTTAAAATCCATGAGGAATTGGAATGAGTTATGTTTGAAGCTTTTGTAGAATGCCATGAGAGCTACAAATCCAGCTTTGGATAGGAAAAAATGGCCTTATGGTTTAGGAGTTATGATCCTCCAAAGTTGGTACCCTAGCCACTTTGTTCCATAACTTAGAAAAATTTCTAAGTTTTTATGGTTACCCCTTTTACAAGTTATCCCACTTTTCTTGATTTTTCTTGATGAATGATGATTCAAATCACACATTAACATCATTTTAGGGTTAAAAAACCATAATTGTGAAAAATCTCAAAAAGTCAATGTTTGACTTTTGTGCACAGTTGACTTTTTATCAGATGAATTCCAAACTGTGCGATCCTCTATGAAATCAAGTCCTTGACCTAAATCAAACTTGATGGATTGATTTCATAGGTGTTATAGGGTGTATTGAATCATGTCCTAGGGTTTGGGAGTATGTCCTGGTCAAAAGTCAAAGATACAGTTGACTTTTCTCGCGAAACCCTAACTGTGGTTCAGATGAAATTGAAACTTGTTGCTCAAGCTTCTTGGATCAATATATTATTGCAAATGGATCAATGTGGTGTATTAGAGACCATCAAATCATGTCTTGAGGTCTTGGCTCATGCTTTTCCCCAAAAGTCAACTTAGGGGTGAATTAGGTCAATAAACCCTAATTCCTGATTTTTTGTGAATGCATCCCCTGAGGTTAAATTGAATTGATGATTGGGTCCCTGATGTCCCTTGGAGAATCATAGGTTATGCTTTGAAGCATTGGCTCATTCCTAGAGGAAAATTTCCATCTGGAGGCCTTGGTCGACCAAAACCCTAATTTGATGACACTGGCGATCTTGAGGCTTAATCCACTTGGAATGCTGCAACCTTGTGCTTGATCCTTGATGTGGGAGTCCTCTTGATCCATTTTGGATGTTTGAGAGGCTAGACAAGTTGAAGATCATGCCATTCCTTGATTGATCCTTTGTCTAAGAGCTTTGAGATGGCTTGAAACCCTAAGTTTGATTGTAGTGGATGCTCACCCATCTTTGGGGAGACTAATGGTTCATCCATATTGTAATAATGATTTACACAATGATGGGAAATCTTAGTGGTCAAAATTTGGGGTATGACACTTGGATCCATCCGAGATCCATTTGACGCTAGAGGGCCTCTTGTACAAAAGAGCATCCCTGATTATCAATTGAGCAGATCATACAAGTGCTATAATCGTGTCCTGGCAGATTATAATGCTAATTTTTTCTTGAATGCATCGCCACTAAATTGACATTCATTGCACGGATTTTGTGGTTCTGAACAATGTTGGGATGTGCATGGGCCATGTTTACTTCACGAATCCTGTAATCCTGAATCCAGCCCAAATCCATTTGTTCTTGTAGAGCTGCTTATATTATGGCACACCCTTGATTGTCCTTGGAACATATATCACAATGATGATAGTTGAGAGATGGCACATGGCCGTACCCGCTCTGTTTGTAATGCATCTTTACCAAGTTGGTTCCTAGTAAGCGTACATTGTGAATTTGATAACTGTTGATAGGTTCTCCTTTTATCAAATTCACTGTGGACTTTTCGTGTTGTGGTAATGGGTTCGTATGAAGATATGGATTTGTATCCTTGAAAGATAAAACCCCGTTCCTGACAAGCTTCTGCACATCATACTTGAAGCTGAGACAATTCTCAATGTTATGTCCCGATCCTCCTTGATGGCAAGGGCAAGTTTGATCTACTTTGAACCAAAAAGGTGGATTTTCTGGTACTGTAAGAGGAGCCCTGGTTTGGACATGCCCATTGGCCAGTAGAAGTGGAAATAACTCTGCGCACGACATCGGTATAGGGTCGAACCCTGATGGTCGTGTAGTACGATTGTTATTATTGTACTGTGGGCGAGCCTGCTGAAAAGGCTGTTGCTGCCTTTGCTAATACTTTTGTTGATTTGGTTGGCTCTGAGCAACCTGAGGTTGATAAGTCGGAGTTGCCGCTGGGTTGATAGCGGGAGTTATTTCTGCTATCGGTTGATACCTTTGCCTTTGCTATCCCAGAGAGATATTACTAATATCTTGCTCTTTCTTCTTTTGGAAAACACTACCTTATCTCTTAGTACTGCTAGATGGTTCTGCATCTTTGACCAATCGTCCTTCTCAGACTGCTTCTTCAAGGCGTACTCCCATGTTCACCATTTCAGTGAAGTCACTGGGCGCACTGGAGACCATTTGGTCGTAATAAAACGAGCTCAACGTTTTCAAGAAAATTTTGGTCATTTCCTTTTCCTCAAGAGGGGGACAAATCTGGGCGGCGATTTCACGCCATCTCTGAGCATATTCCTTGAAGGTTTCTTTATCCTTTTGTGACATCACTATGAGTTGGTCCCTATCTGGTGCCATGTCCAAGTTGTATTTATACACTTGAACAAAGGCTGCCCCGAGATCTCTGAAAGTACTGATCTTGGTGGGTTTAAACCCATGTAACATTTGAGTGCGGCACCGGTTAAACTGTCTTGGAAGTAATGGATTAGTAGCTGTTGATTGTCTATCTGGGAAGACATTTTCCGAGCGTACATCACCAAGTGACTTTGAGGGCAAGAGTTACCTTTGTATTTTTCAAAGTCGGGCACCTTGAATTTGTGCGGTATCTTTACATTAGGGACCAAACAGAGGTCAGCGACGCCTTTACCGAATAAGTATTGACCGCGAATGGCATGTAATTCCATCTGCATTTCTAAGAATTGCTCCTGGAATTCATTCATCCTTTCATATACGTCTTAGTTTCCGCCAGAAATTGCTTGCAGAATTTGTCCTTCTGGGATAGTGTGTACCACTGGCTGTGGTATAGACATTATAGCGGTGACCCTTGGCTCATTAGTGCTCTGAAGTTTGTAACCTTCAAGAGTTGCTGTCGTAACCCTTGCATCTTCAGTTTCCCGAAGTTTGTAAACTTCAGGTCCAGCGGTTCCTACTACAACTTCTGGGTTTTCAGGGACCGGTGGGATATATCCTTCAGGTATAATGTTGAAAGGCATGCCCGACCTTTAGGTATGGTGTACCGAGGATGACTATCATGTGTCTCAAATATGGGTGTAGATGTAATCTCTGAGATTACAGTCTTTTGATGTTGTTGTTCCTGGGCTGCTGCCAGGGTTTGCATGTCGTGGTGGAGTTTCTCCAAACTTTCCTTCAGAGCATTGATCTCTTCTCTCAGCTCTCTGTTCTCATCCTCGAGATAGTCCATTTTCTTTTGTCGATTGGCCTGAGTATTTTACGAATGAGACAGTTTGACTCCAGAGTGTGACACATACGTGAGACTCAAAGATAAAAAATGCGCTATGTGAGAATGATGAATGACATATTTTTTTAGTTTTTGTTTTCAAAAGAACTTTAACAATTAGATTGCAAATATCACACAGTAGGGGAGGTCCCTTTTATTGAATTCGAAAGGTTGCAGTATTTTACAAGGAAAAGTACAGTATTTTACAAAGTGTGAGAAGGAAACGTCTAAGCTCATGGATCCTGAGTTCTCTCTAAGGAGAGCTCACATGCCGGTTCCTGTATTTTTATTTTCTTTGATCGGGCCTCTTCAGCCGTTGTCGAGTCGACGATTCTCTGACAAGTGAAAGGAGTGAGCAAATTTCTTCGTTCCTCCTGACTTTCTATGGCATATTGCTTTAATATCTTAATCAGAGCATCCTTTTCCTTTAGCAGTTCCTGAATCTTGGTACATTCCAAATTAAAGATATGGTATTTGTTCTTCCAAGAGTTTCTCTCACGTTGGACTTTGTTAAGAGCGATCTGGAGTTTTTTTGAATCAGACATGAAATAAAGGTCAGATTCCTTTAAGGGAAAAACTTCTTGACGAGGGTAAGGCATCCTCAGTTTGAGGGCTCTAGTTTGCTCCCAGTGGAGATAAGGTTCCATGGAGGTACAATTTAGTATTCCTAGAGACTCTCTCCCTTTCTTGTGAATATGTTGCCAGTCGTGCACTATTTCTTTCTTTAGTGCCCTGTCATTTTCCTCTTCCTTGAAAAAAATACCTTCTTGATGAACATTATGTGGGATATTCTTCATCGGGTATCCGAGTTGACGGCAGGCTAAAATTGGATGATAGTTGATTCCTCCTTTAGTACCAATGAGGGGTACATTGGGGAAATTTCCACATATGTCGATGATCTCTATCCCTTCGTAAATCTGATTGTACCAATCTATGTCTGAATTGGTAAGAGACATAATCTTCTGCGACCATCGCAGATTACTCTTGTGATCCCAAAAAGCAGCAGAGTTGGGCAAATGGGAAGTAAACCATTTATAGAGTAATGGTACACAACATGTGATCATTCCTCCACTTTATAAATTCCTTAAATGTACAAAATGATAAGCATCCGCGAGCAAGGTTGGTACTGGGTTTCCAATTAAGGATATCTTAATAGCGTTGGTATCGACGAAGTTGTCAATTTTAGGAAAGAGGAATAACCCATATATGAGCAGAACAAAGACGTCTTCGAAGACAGTTATGTTTCCTACACTAGCAAAGTATAGGGCTTTCTCCATCAGGAATTTAGCCGGTAAACCCTGGATTCCTCCTTTAGTGGTTATGTGAGTTTTAACTTCTGACTCATCCAAAGAGATTGCTCTTGCAATGGCCTGATCTTTTGGAATTTCTTCCAGTCCGGAAAATGGAGCTTGATTAGTGATAGGTAAATCAATCAGGTGAGAGTACTCTTCTAATGTTGGTGCAAGTTGGTAATCCGGGAAAGTGAAGCAGTGGTAAACCGGATCGTAGAATTGTACCAGCATAGACATGATCCCTTCAACCACGTTGACTTTTAACAGAGACAACAGTTCTTCGTGCTTAGCTCTGAAAGCCTCGGGATTGGTAATCATCCTTCCCAATTTTCTTAAGTCTTCTAGTTTCGGAGCCTTGAAGGTGTACTTGTGCATTTTTCTTCTACCGAAATCCATAACGCAACCTCTGATATTTGCAATTATTGTTTTAGTTCTTTTGGAAAAAGATTTTTTTCTTTTTTTGAAAAGAGTTTTTTTAATGAATGCATGAATGCAATAAACAAAAACATTTGAAAACATGGGTTTAGGGGTTCATCGTCACGAGCATGGAGTCATGGATCTACCTATTCCCAAATGTTGTACTATTTGGTCAATTTTTGTACCTGTAGAACGGGTTCTAAAAGGTTCCCAAAATCATCGACCTATCCTAGGGATATTAACAGCAAACTGATTACTCGAGCGAGCTGTAATATCCTAGGATGAATCTCTTTTGAGTGTAGTATCGTGTATCAACTATTCCTGATAGTTATCGCACTACCTAATGGCAAAATGGTTAACTGTCTATTAAATCCTCAGGGTCATGGGTACCACACTGGGATAAATAATGCTTTCACGATAATCGGTCATTCAACATTAATATTTCCACACGGGTACCTCGCCTGATTTGGTGGACTGCCAAGTTAGCTTGGTCGGGATTCACTCCCTATAAGCGTTTCCCAGATATGCCACCACTTATCTTAATGTTTTCTCAAACTTTCCACATGCGTATTAATCGCATTCCCAGTTAACAGAAATTTAAACACGGGTATTAAGTAATATGACAGTAAATGTAGCAGAAAGTAAATAAACAGAGAAATTAAAAGCAAAGCAAAGCCTAGACCTCTTAGGAACTCTAATCCTAGAAAATTTCCCCAGCAGAGTCGCCATTTTTTTGTAGCTTGCGATTTTTATCGGTGACGCGGCCACTTTACCGTAATGGTTGAAATTGGGTGCTACTTTCTGATTTCTTATTTATCCTATGAAGCTGAAAAGGAACGGGAAAATATCTAAAACAAACCTTGCACGCAAATGTTTTCTTTAACAAATGCTAAGAGATTGGGGATTCGGGGTCAGGTTATACAAAGGGAAGCTGTTAACACCCAGTGTATATATGGTTATCCATAGACTTTTTATTGCATGTTTCTTTGTTGGTTTAAATACTTTCTGGTGTTTATCTACTGTGGTTTGGGAAAGTTTCTCCTTTGGGAGTGTTGAGAGAGTGTTTTTGTTGTTTCAGGTTTTCCATTGTTTTTGGGAAGGTAATGGACCTAAGGTTTTTGATTTGTGTACTCGCTAAGATTCGCAATCTTATGCCTACGTATTCCCGTAAAGATAACTGGGAAATCAGAGCAATCATAGTTCCTCCTATTTCTATGGGAGGAAAGATGTTTGGTGTCTTGTTTAAAGCCCAAGATTGAAGCTAGTTGAGTATTTGTGTCTTGTTCAAAGCCCAAGATTGAAGCTAAAAGGTTGACTGAGAGAGAATTTGTCATCTCTAAAAAGAGATATCTCATCTATTCATCACAAAATGTTGAGAAATTGATTATAAGGGAAATTACTATAACTGGGATATGTGAATCCAGCAATGCCATAATTTCCTTTATAAGGGTGATATCATAAAGGAAGAAAGCTTTAACTCAGTGTAGAGCAATGCCACTTTTTCCTTTATGAATCTTTCATGCTAAGAGAGGGACATTGGCTTGGATGTTAGGAATCCAGAGGCTTTCCGCTTACAGCTGTTAGATGAAAGATGTATTTTAATCAGGATAAAGGAAGGACTCCAACTTGGATTTTTAATCAACAAGTGTGCCACTTACAATAATTATCTGGACAAAAGGTTTGGATTGTTTGTTTTAATATGTGATGTATAGAGGATATGTCTTCCTGCAGAGTGGACTCATGGTCTCATCTGAGGGGATGTTGATTTTTGTGTGCCTTGATCAAAGCCTAATGTTGAAGCTAAAAGGTTGACTCTACTAGGGGAGTTTTATATCTGTCTTGTACAAAGCCCAAGATTGAGGCTGAAAAGGGATTGACTCCACTGGGGAGGTTTTTATCTGTCTTGTACAAAGCCCAAGATTGAGGCTGAATCTACTGAGGAAAATCATTATATAAAGCCTAAGAGGAGGATGGTTGGGGAAATTCTTATATGAAGCCTAAGAGGAGGCTGACTTCTGCTGAGGATTATTGAAGTCCAGAGATAGGTCCAATATGTGGGGGAATCCGAAAGGTTTTTACTCTTTTTGGGGATCAAAGGGAGAGTTAGAGTATCAGATACCATGAGGCTCTAATTCTGTTAGGGCTTTATTGATGGTAAATTAACCCTGACTGGGGATTTTTAAGGTTAAGGCTTAAAGATTGAGTTTGAAAACCTATTAAGGTTTTAACTCTGCTGGAGATTAACATGTTGATGAAATGATCACAGTTTTTCCTGTGTTTATTAGGAAACTTGAGGGTTTTAGTGAGATTTAAAAGAATATGAGACTTTCCAAGTCTACTTGTATGAAGCCCAAGAGGAGGTTGAGACTGTCAAAGTCTCTCAAGAAGTGGTAGGTTATGGTTGTAGAGAAAGATCTTTGTATGATACCCAAGAGGAGGCTGAAGGTTTAAGGAATGAGACAATTTAACTCTAGAGTGTGACACATACGTGAGACTCAAAGATAAAAAATGCGCTATGTGAGAATGATGAATGACATGCAATGAAATATTTTTTTAGTTTTTGTTTTCAAAAGAACTTTAACAATTAGATTGCAAATATAACACAGTAGGGGAGGTCCCTTTTATTGAATTCAAAAGATTGTAGTATTTTATAAGGAAAAGTACAGTATTTTACAAAGTGTGAGAAGGAAACGTCTAAGCTCATGGATCCTGAGTTCTCTCTAAAGAGAGCTCACATGTTGGTTCCTGTATTTTTCTTTTCTTTGATCGGACCTCTTCAGCCGTTGTCGGGTCGACGATTCTCTGCCAAGTGAAAGGAGTGATCAAATTTCTTTGTTCCTCCTGACTTTCTATGGCATATTGCTCTAATATCTCAATCAGAGCATCCTTTTCCTTTATCAGTTCCTGAATCTTGGTACATTCCAAATTAAAGATATGGTATTTGTTCTTCCAAGAGTTTCTCTCACGTTGGACTTTGTTAAGAGCGACCTGGAGTTTTTCCGAATCGGACATGAAATAAAGGTCAGATTCCTTTAAGGAAAAAACTTCTTGACGAGGGTAAGACATCCTCAGCTTGAGGGCTCTAGTTTGCTCCCAGTGGAGATAAGGTTCCATGGAGGTACAATTTGGTCTTCCTAGAGACTTTTTCCCTTTCCTGTGAATATGTTGCCAGTCGTGCACTATTTCTTTCCTTAGTGCCCTGTCATTTTCCTCTTCCTTGAAGAAAAGACCTTCCTGATGAACATTATGTGGGATATTCTTCATCGGGTATCCGAGTTGACGGCGGGCTAAAATTGGATGACAGTTGATTCCTCCTTTAGTACCAATGAGGGGTACATTGGGGAAATTTCTACATATGTCGATAATCTCTATCCCTTCATAAATCTGATTGTACCAATCTATGTCTGAATTGGTAAGAGAAATAATCTTCTGCGACCATCGCAGATTACTCTTGTGATCCCAAAAAGCAGCAGAGTTGGGCAAATGGGAAGTAAACCATTTGTAGAGTAATGGTACACAACATGTGATCATTCCTCCACTTTATAAAATCCTTAAATGTACAAAATGATAAGCATCCGCGAGCAAGGTTGGTACTGGGTTTCCAATTAAGGATATCTTAACAGCGTTGGTATCGACGAAGTTGTCAATGTTGGGAAAGAGGAATAACGCATATATGAGCAGAACAAAGACGTCTTCGAAGGCAGTTATGTTTCCTACACTAGCAAAGTATAGGGCTTTCTCCATCAGGAATTTAGCCGGTAAACCCTGGATTCCTCCTTTAGTGGTTATGTGAGTTTTAACTGCTAACTCATCCAAAGAGATTGCTCTTGCAATGGCCTGATCTTTTGGAATTTCTTCCAGTCCGAAAAATGAAGCTTGATTAGTGATAGGTAAATCATTCAGGTGAGAGTACTCTTCTAATGTTGGTGCAAGTTGGTAATCCGGGAAAGTGAAGCAGTGGTAAACCGGATCGTAGAATTGTACCAGCATAGACATGATCCCTTCAACCACGTTGACTTTTAACAGAGACAACAGTCCTTCGTGCTTAGCTCTGAAAGCCTCGGGATTGGTAATTATCCTTCCCAATTTTTTTAAGTCTTCTAATTTCGGAGCCTTGAAGGTGTACTTGTGCGTTTTTCTTCTACCGAAATCCATAACGCAACCTCTGATATTTGCAATTATTGGTTTAGTTCTTTTGGAAAAAGATTTTTTCTTTTTTTGAAAAGAGTTTTTTTAATAAATGCATGAATGCAGTAAACAAAAACATTTGAAAACATGGGTTTAGGGGTTCATCGTCACGAGCATGAAGTCATGGATCTACCCATTCCCAAAGGTTGTACTATTTGGTCAATTTTTGTACCTGTAGAATGGGTTCTAAAAGGTTCCCAAAATCATCGACCCCTCCTAGGGATATTAACAGCAAGCTGATTCACTCGACCGAGTTGTAATATCCTAGGATGAATCTCTTTTGAATGTAGTATCGTGTATCAACTATTCCCGATAGTTACCGCACTACCTAATTGCAAAATGGTTAACTGTCTACTAAATCCTCAGGGTCATGGGTACCACACTGGGATAAACAATGCTTTCATGACAATCGGTCATTCAACATTAATATTTCCACACGGGTACCTCGCCTGGTTCGGTGGACTGCCAAGTTAGCTTGTTCGGGATTCACTCCCTATAAGTGTTTCCCAGATATGCCACCACTTATCTTAATGTTTTCTCAAACTTTCCACATGTGTATTAATCGCATTCCCAGTTAACAGAAATTTAAAACACGGGTATCAAGTAATATGACAGTAAATGTAGCAGAAAGTAAATAAACAGAGAAATTAAAAGCAAAGCAAAGCCTAAACGTCTTAGGAACTCTAATCCTAGAAAATTTCCCCAGTAGAGTCGCCATTTTTCTGTAGCGTGCAATTTTTGTCGGTGACGCGGCCACCTTATGTAACACCCCCTATCTATACGCCTAACTAAATAGAGCGATAAAAATTTCATCAGAGTATAATTAAATATTCACGGCATAGACGAAGGCGTCACATCAATTGGGACAAAACACATAAACCTGCTCATAAAGATATGCAACAATCAGGTAGCAATTAACAGAGGAACTTAGTTCCTACTACCCTCAATTCAGATACAGAATAAAAGCGGAAAATCTGCAACTGAATCTCATATATATATATCACATAAAGAGTTTGTCTGTCATACACAGATCCATGCATACACAATCCAAAAGATATCTATACATATACACATAAATCACAACGATCTCCCCGACTACCCGGTGCTACATATCAGAGCCGACCGACAAAAGAATGAAGACCTAAGCTTCACAAAAAGACCTCCAGCATCTAATCTGCAATGCCTCATAGAGCATTAAAACAGCATAAGGGTGAGAAACACAATCATAATATGATTGCATACAATTATATAATAACACAAAAATACACACGGAAAATATTCTCACCACAACTTACACCAGAATTCAAACACAAAACGACACAATGCATATCATCATATATCCATCACCAAGGCATATATAATCAAATAAATGCATTTTTTAACAACATATATATATATATATATATATCTCAACTCATCAATTCCATTCGTAATTCCACACCAAATCAATGCATTCATGATTTATGCAAATGCAAAGAGACCGACACAACGACTCTATGCAAATGCGGTACCATCAATCCGTCAATCTCAACACTAGTTCACTCAGGAACTATTGGAACCATCGCTTGTTACTTAGTGTAACTCCCCGTCGGGCAAACGATGTTCCCCGTCGCTCACACCTCTTTGTATAAGGCACACGACCCGATCGCTCACACCTCTTTGTATAAGGCACAGGATCGTCCATAATCATCGCTCACACCTCTTTGTATAAGGCACACGATGTTATAGCGGATTCCCTCTAGAATCGATTCGTCGCTCACATCCACTAGGGCACACGACATCTCAAGAATGCATACCATGATGCTTGGCATACAATGACTCTTGACATTCAAATGCACACATATATGCAATCATCTCAATCAAAAATAATCGTGCTTTGTACTCAAGCCCAAAACAATGCATTTAATTGCCATAAGGCCACAAACCCTCATCATAACATTTAAACACATGCATTCACCTCATATAATCAGCACACAAGTCATACAACATATATCACCAGCACATTGCATGATAACACCTCAATTACACACAATTGAAACGGTAAAAGTCGACAAAACGACAAATTTCCAAATTCTCGACTTAATTAAATCGGTCAACAATCTCAAAACCATCATCATAAGAAAGTACAGTTCAATAGCTATTCAACGATACCAAGAATGTTAAAAATGGATAACCGGAACACAAGTTACAGACTGAACAAGAAAAGTAATCGCGAAAAACACAATTTTGAAATCTTCCTGGCCATACGCGTATTGCCCTGAGCCATACGCGTATTGCCTTGCTCCCTCGCCCATTCCATATGTGTATTGCCCAACTTGATACACGTATGGGCAAAGACCAATTCCTCCTAAAAATCCCACTAAAAACTCCAATACGCGTATTGCCCTCAACCTTACGCGTACCAATACGCAAATGGGCAGATGGCCGAGAAAAATGGAACTCCATATGCGTATTGCCCTCACTCCTTCAATGCCATACGAGTATTGCCTTAACCAATACGCGTATTGCCTTGAGTGATACGCGTATGGACAGTGGAAAAACCAGAAATTTCCTGCATAATTTTTCTGCGAAATTCACCCAAAAATCACTCCCAATCTCACCTAAACCCCAGAAAATTACCAATTGAATGCCTAACAACATGTATCTATCATGTATCAACAATAAGGAACAATAAAACATGATTTCAGACATAGATTATACCAATTTCTAGCAATTCCAACATATTATGGGTTTAACTCTATATTTCAATTTAAATCCAATATCAACCAAAAACATACATACATAATCATACACAAGTATAAGATAATCGAGTTTCGCACCCTTACCCGATTTAATCGTGTTTTTGAAAGTCGGTTGATCGATTTCCTAATCCACAAGTTTTCTCTCTTTTTCTTCTCTTCTTTTCCTTCTTTCTCTTTTTCTTCTTCTCTTTTTCTTTCCTTACTATTTTTCTCTCTTTTCTTTCTATTTCTAACTTAAGGAAAATAAAGCAAAATGACCAAATTACCCCTACACTCAAATATCTCGCAAACACTCCCAAAACGCGATAAAACATAACAACAATGAAAAATAACATATTTCCAAATAAAAGTAAAAAATAAAATAATATAATAATAAAATAATCAAAACGACTCGATTAAATAAAACTAACCAAAACTGGGGCGTTACAACTCTCCCCCACTTAGAAATTTTCGTCCTCGAAAATATTACCTGAGACGAACAACTCTGGATACGACTCTCGCATCCGACTCTACAACTCCCAAGTCCAATTGCCCTCAGCAGCGCCTCCCCACGCTAATTTCACAAGTGCAATATCCTTGCCCCTCAACCGCTTCAACTCACGATCCAAAATTCTCACTGGTAATGCCTTCACCGTAAGGTTCTCCCTTACCTCAACTTCATCCATCGGAATCACATGCGACGGATCCGGAACATACTTCCGAAGCTGTGAAACATGGAACACATCGTGCAAATTCGACATATTCGGCGGCAACGCCTCCCGATAAGCCACAACACCCACTCTCGCGGATATCTGGTAAGGACCAATAAACCGAGAAGTAAGCTTCTTCGACTTCAATGCACGACCAACACCCGTTACCAGCGTAACTCTCAAAAATACATGATCGCCCTCTTGAAACTCAAAATCTTTCCTTCTTCGATCATGATAACTTTTTTTCCTACTCTGAGAATCCTTCATTTTCTCACGAATAAGTTTCACCTTGTCTGTAGTCTGTTGAATCAATTCGGGTCCAACCACCGTACTCTCACTAGATTCATGCCAACACAACGGTGTTCGACATCTTCTTCCATATAGCGCTTCAAAAGGTGCCATTCCAATACTAGAATGGAAACTGTTATTATACGTGAATTCCACCAACGCAAGATAACTATCCCATGCACCACCTTGTTCAAGAACACAAGCCCGCAACAAATCTTCCAACGGCTGAATCGTTCTCTCTGTCTGTCCATCCGTCTGAGGATGATAAGCCGAACTCAATCTCAATTTAGAACCCAACGCCTTTTGTAAACTTTCCAAAAATCTCGAGGTAAACCTCAGATCTCGATCCGAAACAATACTCAACGGAACACCATGTAGCTTCACAATCACACTGATATAAATCTCATCTAACCTCTCCAAAGAAAAACTGATGTCAATCGGAATCAAATACGCCGATTTAGTCAGTCTGTCCTGTCGTACTTCGAAAAATATGATCCTCGCGATGGACGCGGAAAAAACTGTTCGGAACAGAGTCGCCACCGAATTTTATTCATTCCAAGGAAGGAATAGGAAAATATCGATAAAACCTTTGAAAGGGATAAGAAAATGGTCGTCGCAACCAAATTCGGGTCCGGGAGTCGATTACGCAAAGGGAAGGTATTAACACCCTCTACGTCCGTTGTACTCAACGGGAACCTCTTGATTCGATTCGAGAGAAAAGTTAGCTAAGGTTTGTTTGTTTTCTTCTAAGGTAGGTATTTCTTTCTAAGGGGAAATGGGTGGTTTTTTATTATTGTGCTCGGCAAGGATTGAGAATCCTTGGGCCTACGTATTCCCTCGTGCAATGGGAAAGTCAGAGCATTCGTAGTTCGTGGCACTACGGTTGGTTTGTATTTTTTAAGCGAACGAGTGTTTAATTCGCATTCTAACTGCTAAACGTTGGCTTGTCGGCTCGTCATGGGAGGCTGAAGCATGAGTTTATATGCGCGGAAGAATGGATTTAAACAATGTTCTTTTTTGTTGAAAGTTGTTGGAATTGGATTAAGTGTGTTAAGATTTGATTGAGAAAAAAGTTTGGATTTGCGTATGTATTTTTTTTTTAGGGTTTTGGTTGCGTAGGAAGCGTTTAGTTTGTTAAGTATTTTGAGCAAGAATGACGATTATTCGATAAACGAGACGTCGGCCTCGCAACCAATTAATCGGGGCATGACTGAAATGCTAGATCTCAATAACACCTTTTTCATTCTATTAATTATGAAATTGTATTTGTTGGACAATTGGCTTACTTGTCCATATAATTAGAGCAAGTGTTTTAGAAAGAAAGTTCGGGATGAACACAACCCAAAGCGTGCGCCTCAAGAGCATTCATTCAAGGGCCCAAGAAGTGCTAGACTTCAAGAGTCCACTACTTTCGTAATTTGATTAAGAAAAATGATTTGATTTGATTAGGGTATTTTAATTAGACGTACTTAATCGAATTAGGGTTTGAAGTTGTTAAGATTTTAAAGATGGTTAAACATTTTAATTGGGTTGAAAGTTTTTAGGTTTAGAAATGAAAGGCGGAACGAACACAACTCAAGGCGTGCGCCCCAAGAGCGATCGTCCAAGGACCCAAAGAGTGCTAGACCCCAAAAGCCCACTACTTCCACGATTTAATTAGGAAAATAGATTTTTAAATATTAATCTAAATATTTTATAATTTGATTTAAGAAAATAGTTAATGAGTAGGCAAAGTTTTATGATTTAATTTGATTTGGAAAAATTGGTAGGAATTTAACAAAGTGGATTTTAATTTGATTTAAGAGAATTATTTTTTATTAGGTGTTTTACTTTAAGAAAATATTGTATTTTTAGGAGTTGAGTATTTTGATATTTTAAGTATTTTGAAATGATTAGAGATTTTTGAATCATGGTTTTTAACTTAATTAAGGATTAATTATATTTTGATTAAGTAAAGATTAATCGTTTTAAGTATTTTTTATTAAATGAAAGACGGAATGAACACAACTCGAAGCATGCGCCTCAAGAGCATTCACCCAAGGACCCAAGGAGTGCTAGACCCCAAGAGCCCACTACTTTCATATTAATTAGAAAATAGTTTTGAGAATTAGAAAATATTGAGTTGGGATAAGAAGACTTAATCGGGATTAATCGAACTTAACGTTAGAGTAAATTCGAAATGACCTATTTTATCTATCTAACTAACACAAAATTAATCATCAACTAGTTGGTAATAAGAAGATAGTATTTTCATGATTGAATAGCATTATTATAATTAATCATTAATTTAGTTATGTGATCCTAAACTAGAATAAGAAGCCAATATTTAATAACCTAAACCAACAAGCACAGACCCACTAACCTTACGGCCCATCGTCCGTAACAAAAGAAAAAAAGAAAAAAAAAACTGAAACCTTAGCTGGGCTTGGCTCACCGACTTGCCTTTCTAGCGCCTAAAGGATATGATGAATCAAATCCCTAGCCATCTAATAGTCATGCGCATGGGGGATGTGAATGGATTGGTGTATGCACTGTACCCTAGCTATTATCGGTAGACACAGCTTCCCAAGAAAGTAATTAATAAATAAACATTTAATTTATTCAATGCATTGTCACAGTTTATGAAAAGGTGGGACAGTCAATATTTGGGACTTTTCATAAAGAACAAACATTTTTAAGCCTTATATGAAATAACATCAGCATCCAATCCTACTATTTCTTTCGCTTCTCTCTCGTAACCGCTTTATGCAAATAAATTCATAACCTCATTTTTTCACGAACCCAGATTTCTCCCTCTTTTTTTTTTCAGATTCTCCCTAAAATCACTCTCAACTTCCCTCACAAACCAAGCTTAATCTACTACGAACCCTAAATTTATATGAAATTCAAACATCATACACCAAGTAGGCGACAATCAACACGTAAGAACAAACATAAACCTAAATCTTTTTGAAACCCTAATGAATCATCAGACGCACATGTTTATGGAGAAGAACACAAATCGAGAGAAGGAGAAGATTACCGGTGCGGATTTGAGAGGCTTCGGAAACTTCAGGTATAGTGCCCTTTCCTTATCTTTGAATCTTCCTCTTTCCTTGCTTCGTTTTGCTGAAAATGTTGCGTTTCTATGAATGTGAATCAGTGGCTAAGCTCACTATCTTAGAGTTTCAGTGTGAAACTCTAAGAAGTTTTTTCTTTAGGATTCGAGCTTTAGTAAGGGTTGGGATTGGTTTTAGCAGAGCTTCGCTAGGGTTTTTCTGGGTTCCTCATGAGTGAATAGTAACACATATTTATAGGCTCAGAAATGTGAAATGAGGTACGTGTGAGGTGAAATTTTTGGTACGTGTGAGAGAATATTTCCGTTAGAGAATGGAGAGGATTGCTGATTTCGTGGGATTTGAGTAACAGTGCATCATTCTCTGATTTTGTTTGTAGTGTGAGCTGTAATTCTTCTAGAATGTGTTTTTTGATTTTCATTGTGTGATATTTGTGTGTTCACGTGGCTTGAATTTCCATGATTTTTTTTATTACATTGCTCTTATTTTCACTGCTGTAAAGTTATTACCTTTGTAACTTTTCACTGCTCTTGACTTTGTGCTGATGTGGCAATTATTTGACTCAAGTTGACCCTTGTTGAATTATTTTGATAAGCTATGCATTCTGTTGCACTTTTGATAAATTTGGATTTACTGTCATTTTCCTTTAAAATTCTTAGTATTGACGCATTGTTTATTGCTTGAAGGTATTTAATGAATTTTCCATTTGAAGAACCTTTTAATTGGACATCAGGACATATTATCCGTCAAAAACTCAGGTAAACCATCAACTTGATAACAATGGCAAGTGCATTCAATCCCGTTTAATTAATGGTTTGTGATGTTCTAACATATTCACCACTGGCTGATTTTGCAAGGAAATATGATGTTGCACATCGCTCACAGCAGGGCTGCTTACGCGTATTTTGATTGTTTTGGTGCAGCTGTGTCTTATTCAATGGTAGAGTTTGTATGGAGTTTTTCTGTCTAGAGTGCATTTTAGCTTGAGGATGGAATGTTTAGAATCACATCCAATTATTACTGCCTAAACTGCGTCTGAGAAGGTTTGAAGGTATTACCATTTCTTGCACTTTCAATCTTCTCTTGACATCTTCATTTACACTGTGACATAATGTGTATTTATTACATTGACAGGTGTGATGAAGCTGAGTCCCTGATCATGGTCTGATGGTTGGAGGATATTATCCTTAGAGTATGTTGGTAAGATCCAACATTCAATGTTCACTTAAATTTTTCCTTTAGGACTGATCAAAACTACACAAGTTCTTGATAGTGTCTTGTCGCATACAGGATAGGAATTGCCTACTTCCATTCAAAAGTACCAACTAAATACAAAGCATCACTCATATTTGAAGGTCAACTAGCTCACTACCATTTGCTTCGAGGCAGCTTGGAAATGTAGGTGTTTATGAGGGTCATGACTTGGTATGAAGATACTTTGGAGCATGAGGTTAGGAAATGGAACCTTGTCATAAACTTTGTCTTTTAAACCTTGTGGAATATAAGCATTATTCTTGTACACCTTGTAGAGTTCACATGACGTTTTGGTTTTTAACATTTTAACAAGTACCTTAGGATGTCATTGTGGTCTTTGCAAATGTTGTTGTTTGTTGTGTATTTACTGTGTATGTCTCAACAAGAGACCTGAATCTGCACTTGTTTTTGGATCATGAAACAGGTTATGTACTTTGTTGTACAGGCTGTGCTATTTTGGTCTTGATACAAAGCTTGATGGAGGATTTGTGAACTTGGACAAAAAGATTCATGGCTTGACTTTGGAAGTATCCTACGGTAAGTCTCTCGACTATGCTGAATTGACATAAGTCCTTCCTGTTTGAATTTCTTTTCCCTGAATACACCATTTTGATGACTGTTATGGACTTTACTTGGTGGTATTTTTACTTGTGTACATTTTCCACCGTGGATTAAAATGGTGCATAATGCCTTGGATCTCCTACTTGCTGCAAAGTTTTGATGTAGCTTGCAAAGTTCACCTTAGACTGATGTTTTGGTTTATTTTGCAAGTTATGGGATAATGATGAAAGATTATGAATAGAAAGTCATGAGGAACAAGAAATTGACATAAAAATGAAAGTAACTTTATAATATGCAATTAGAGCTCATAAAATTATTTTTTGTATTCCAAAATTCCTGCACACTGTACTGACTTTCCTTGCTTTATTTCTTTTCCATACTGCAGTGGCTAGCATGAGGAAATGATGCTGTATTTGAAGCTCAGGTGTTTGACCTTGACATGGAGATTGGTGTGAAGAAGATTAAACAACTGATTTTTGGCATTGGTGAATTGGCTCTGTTATACAGTAAAGGATTCATATCATCAAAAGTCGTTATTCCCGGTAAGTGCTAAAGCATACAAGCTGGTTTCCATACTTGGGGAGGTAGAGCTCTTGTGAAATGGTTGGTGACTGTCATCCTTTAATAGCTACTCTTATGACTTTGCAATGTTCTGAATTCCATTTGTGAATTTTATCACTGCTAATAACATTGTTGTTCATGATTTGGAACGTCTGCAAATCTTGTGCTATCCAGATCGCATAGTTTTATGCGTATGTCATGGCAGGTGATCTCCTTTTTTCCTTTTTTTGTAGGGTGCTAGAGATCGAAACTTTTGGTAAGAAGCACGGTGTAGTCATGACATTTGGACTCTAGGCCCATGCTTAGTAGCTCAACATAAATTGACGAAGACTTGCAACATGTTGTAGTATCAGATGCTCTTCACAATGTGACCTTTGAATGATTCTTCTTGGACTTGTACATTTGAACTCCAAAAGCCTTTTGTGACATTTAGAATCTTCCTTTAAGCTTTCTGTACCTAATTCTAAACACAACATTTAGAATTTCCTTTGAATTCATATTTGGTTGAAACCTTAGGAATTGTAACATGAATGATATTGTGAATTTTGGAGTAGTGTAATTGTTTTGTGGAATTCTTGCGTAATGCAATTTTGTGTCTTTATATTTCAATTACCTTGAACTTCTCATGGTATAAACACTTTCTTGATTTTCTCTTTACAACATGATTTGGTGACTTGAATCAAGTTTTCACCTAAAGTGAATTGATGGAACTCCCTTTAAAGTTTTGCAAAGCATGTCTTGAAAAAGTGTTTCTCCATGGCTTAATCTTCCAAATAGAATTATTTGCCTTTACACATTCTAAAATTATACTTGGCCATCCATCAATTTTGAACCAATTCAAGCTTGGATTCAATACATTTAACCATACCCAAATTACCTCCAGCATTAATTTGCAACATAACTTGAAAATGCACGGTTTTATCTTGGAATAATTTGACAAACTCAAATGAGGCCTGAGACAACTTGAATATTTTTTGATCATTGATCCCTTATCGCAACTCCAAGTTTGTCCTAAAATAATCCCTACTTGAGCACCACCCAAACTTGCATATGGATGTTTGTCATACCATGATTATGCTAGGAGTCTCTTGAGACATGATTTGTTTGCGAGTTACAATCACCCATTAACCTTGAAAACCAATTCAAACTTGGATTAAAAGCAAACATGACCTAAAGATGAATCATCTTTTCCTTGAATCGAGAATGACCATTCCTTAGTTTGTTTAACCATATAGCCTTAGTGTCACACTTGGAATATGGTTAAAAATCATCTTGAGATACATGATCATAGCTTGAAACTTCAAGCAATCTTAATCTTAGTCTTGCGGAAATGTATTCTAACCATTGTATTTGAATCATCTTGGATCATAACCTAGAATTAGCTTGAAGTCGTATCTTAACTAATTGGTCTTGAGAATTAGGATACATCTTTCCTTTATCGTCACCACACTTGCAAGAGCCTCTAATTACAGAGAGTGCAAACCAAATCTCCATAGCCTAAACCATATGATGATCTTGAGAGGAGTCTATGAAGCAACAACATGCTTATTATATGAAAAATGAGAGGGTAGGACAAATATGGGGTATGACAGATGCCCCTATCTAATTGTCTTGAACCCGAGAAAATGAACAGCTGCACAGCGTTTATTTTATGGGTTTAAGTCAATTAGATATAAGAAGACCCCAAAATTTGTCTGACAAAAAGTAAAGTGCTATGGAGTAAGAGTTGACAGAATGAAGTAGCAAGGTTCAAATTGAACAAAATAACTTGAGGTCTTTAGGTAGTCGAAGTAGTCCCTTATCCGTTAAGGTTCCTCGATGATACCAAAGCAGTATCTCTGAAAGGCAGACGATTCTCTGGGTCGTCGAAGCAGTCCCTTATCCATTAAGGTTCATCGATGATACCAAAGCAGTATCTCTGAAAGGCAGACGATTCTCTGGGTCATCGAAGCAGACCCTTATCCATTAAGGTTCTCCGATAATACCAAAGCAGTATCTCTGAAAGGCAGGCGATTCTCTGGGTCGTCGAAGTAGTCCCTTATCCATTAAGGTTCCTCGATGATACCAAAGCAGTATCTCTGAAAGGAAGACGATTCTCTGGGTCGTCGAAGCAGTCCCTTATCCATTAAGGTCCCTCGATGATACCAAAGCAGTATCTCTGAAAGGCAGAGGATTCTCTGGGTCGTCGAAGCAGTCCCTTATCCATTAAGGTTCCTCGATGATACCAAAGTAGTATCTCTGAAAGGCAGACGATTCTCTGGGTCGTCGAAGCAGTCCCTTATCCATTATGGTTCCTCGATGATACCAAAGCAGTATCTCTGAAAGGCAGACGATTCTCTGGGTCGTCGAAGCAGTCCCTTATCCATTAAGGTTCCTCGATGATACCAAAGCAGTATCTCTGAAAGGCAGACGATTCTCTGGGTCGTCGAAGCATTCCCTTATCCATTAAGGTTCCTCGATGATACCAAAGCAGTATCTCTGAAAGGAAGACGATTCTCTGGGTCGTCGAAGCAGTCCCTTATCCATTAAGGTTCCTCGATGATACCAAAGCAGTATCTATGAAAGGCAGACGATTCTCTGGGTCGTCGAAGCAGTCCTTTATCCATTAAGGTTCCTCGATGATACCAAAGCAGTATCTCTGAAAGGCAGACGATTCTCTGGGTCGTCGAAGCAGTCCCTTATCCATTAAGGTTCCTCGATGATACCAAAGCAGTATCTCTGAAAGGCAGACGATTCTCTGGGTCGTCGAAGCATTCCCTTATCCATTAAGGTTCCTCGATGATACCAAAGCAGTATCTCTGAAAGGCAGGCGATTCTCTGGGTCGTCGAAGTAGTCCCTTATCCATTAAGGTTCCTCGATGATACCAAAGCAGTATCTCTGAAAGGCAGACGATTCTCTGGGTCGTCGAAGCAGTCCCTTATCCATTAAGGTTCCTCGATGATACCAAAGCAGTATCTCTGAAAGAAGACGATTCTCTGGGTCGTCGAAGCAGTCCCTTATCCATTATGGTTCCTCGATGATACCAAAGCAGTATCTCTGAAAGCCAGACGATTCTCTGGGTCGTCGAAGTAGTCCCTTATCCATTAAGGTTCCTCGATGATACCAAAGCAGTATCTCTGAAAGGAAGATGATTCTCTGGGTCGTCGAAGCAGTCCCTTATCCATTAAGGTCCCTCGATGATACCAAAGCAGTATCTCTGAAAGGCAGACGATTCTCTGGGTCGTCGAAGCAGTCCCTTATCCATTAAGGTTCCTCGATGATACCAAAGTAGTATCTCTGAAAGGCAGACGATTCTCTGGGTCGTCGAAGCAGTCCCTTATCCATTATGGTTCCTCGATGATACCAAAGCAGTATCTCTGAAAGGCAGACGATTCTCTGGGTCGTCGAAGCAGTCCCTTATCCATTAAGGTTCCTCGATGATACCAAAGCAGTATCTCTGAAAGGCAGACGATTCTCTGGGTCGTCGAAGCATTCCCTTATCCATTAAGGTTCCTCGATGATACCAAAGCAGTATCTCTGAAAGGAAGACGATTCTCTGGGTCGTCGAAGCAGTCCCTTATCCATTAAGGTTCCTCGATGATACCAAAGCAGTATCTCTGAAAGGCAGACGATTCTCTGGGTCGTCGAAGCAGTCCTTTATCCATTAAGGTTCCTCGATGATACCAAAGCAGTATCTCTGAAAGGCAGACGATTCTCTGGGTCGTCGAAGCAGTTCCTTATCCATTAAGGTTCCTCGATGATACCAAAGCAGTATCTCTGAAAGGCAGACGATTCTCTGGGTCGTCGAAGCATTCCCTTATCCATTAAGGTTCCTCGATGATACCAAAGCAGTATCTCTGAAAGGCAGGCGATTCTCTGGGTCGTCGAAGTAGTCCCTTATCCATTAAGGTTCCTCGATGATACCAAAGCAGTATCTCTGAAAGGCAGACGATTCTCTGGGTCGTCGAAGCAGTCCCTTATCCATTAAGGTTCCTCGATGATACCAAAGCAGTATCTCTGAAAGAAGACAATTCTCTGGGTCGTCGAAGCAGTCCCTTATCCATTATGGTTCCTCGATGATACCAAAGCAGTATCTCTGAAAGCCAGACGATTCTCTGGGTCGTCGAAGCAGTCCCTTATCCATTAAGGTTCCTCGATGATACCAAAGCAGTATCTCTGAAAGGCAGACGATTCTCTGGGTCGTCGAAGTAGTCCCTTATCCATTAAGGTTCCTCGATGATACCAAAGCAGTATCTCTGAAAGGCAGACGATTCTCTGGGTCGTCGAAGCATTCCCTTATCCATTAAGGTTCCTCGATGATACCAAAGCAGTATCTCTGAAAGGCAGGCGATTCTCTAGGTCGTCGAAGTAGTCCCTTATCCATTAAGGTTCCTCGATTATACCAAAGCAGTATCTCTGAAAGGCAGACGATTCTCTGGGTCGTCGAAGCAGTCCCTTATCCATTAAGGTTTCTCGATGATACCAAAGTAGTATCTCTGAAAGGCAGACGATTCTCTGGGTCGTCGAAGCAGTCCCTTATCCATTAAGGTTCCTCGATGATACCAAAGCAGTATCTCTGAAAGGCAGACGATTCTCTGGGTCGTCGAAGCAGTCCCTTATCCATTAAGGTTCCTCAATGATACCAAAGCAGTATCTCTGAAAGGCAGACGATTCTCTGGGTTGTCGAAGCAGTCCCTTATCCATTAAGGTTCCTCAATGATACCAAAGCAGTATCTCTGAAAGGCAGACGATTCTCTGGGTCGTCGAAGCAGTCCCTTATCCATTAAGGTTCCTCGATGATACCAAAGCAATATCTCTGAAAGGCAGACGATTCTCTGGGTCGTCGAAGCAGTCCCTTATCCATTAAGGTTACTCGATGATACCAAAGCAGTATCTCTGAAAGGCAGACGATTCTCTGGGTCGTCGAAGCAGTCCCTTATCCATTAAGGTTCCTCGATGATACCAAAGCAGTATCTCTGAAAGGAAGACAATTCTCTGGGTCGTCGAATCAGTCCCTTATCCATTAAGGTTCCTCGATGATACCAAAGCAGTATCTCTGAAAGGCAGACGATTCTCTGGGTCGTCGAAGCAGTCCCTTATCCATTAAGGTTCCTCGATGATACCAAAGCAGTATCTCTGAAAGGCAGACGATTCTCTGGGTCGTCGAAGCAGTCCCTTATCCATTAAGGTTCCTCGATGATACCAAAGCAGTATCTCTGAAAGGCAGACGATTCTCTGGGTCGTCGAAGCATTACCTTATCCATTAAGGTTCCTCGATGATACCAAAGCAGTATCTCTGAAAGGCAGGCGATTCTCTGGGTCGTCGAAGTAGTCCCTTATCCATTAAGGTTCCTCGATGATACCAAAGCAGTATCTCTGAAAGGCAGACGATTCTCTGGGTCGTCGAAGCAGTCCCTTATCTATTAAGGTTCCTCGATGATACCAAAGCAGTATCTCTGAAAGAAGACGATTCTCTGGGTCGTCGAAGCAGTCCCTTATCCATTATGGTTCCTCGATGATACCAAAGCAGTATCTCTGAAAGGCAGACGATTCTCTGGGTCGTCGAAGCAGTCCCTTATCCATTAAGGTTCCTCGATGATACCAAAGCAGTATCTCTGAAAGGCAGACGATTCTCTGGGTCGTCGAAGTAGTCCCTTATCCATTAAGGTTCCTCGATGATACCGAAGCAGTATCTCTGAAAGGCAGACGATTCTCTGGGTCGTTGAAGCATTCCCTTATCCATTAAGGTTCCTCGATGATACCAAAGCAGTATCTCTGAAAGGCAGGCGATTCTCTGGGTCGTCGAAGTAGTCCCTTATCCATTAAGGTTCCTCGATTATACCAAAGCAGTATCTCTGAAAGGAAGACGATTCTCTGGGTCGTCGAAGCAGTCCCTTATCCATTAAGGTTTCTCGATGATACCAAAGTAGTATCTCTGAAAGGCAGACGATTCTCTGGGTCGTCGAAGCAGTCCCTTATCCATTAAGGTTCCTCGATGATACCAAAGCAGTATCTCTGAAAGGCAGACGATTCTCTGGGTCGTCGAAGCAGTCCCTTATCCATTAAGGTTCCTCAATGATACCAAAGCAGTATCTCTGAAAGGCAGACGATTCTCTGGGTCTTCGAAGCAGTCCCTTATCCATTAAGGTTCCTCGATGATACCAAAGCAGTATCTCTGAAAGGCGGACGATTCTCTGGGTCGTCGAAGCAGTCCTTTATCCATTAAGGTTCCTCGATGATACCAAAGCAGTATCTCTGAAAGGCAGAGGATTTTCTGGGTCGTCGAAGCAGTCCCTTATCCATTAAGGTTCCTCGATGATACCAAAGCAGTATCTCTGAAAGGAAGACGATTCTCTGGGTCGTCGAAGCAGTCCCTTATCCATTAAAGTTCCTCGATGATACCAAAGCAGTATCTCTGAAAGGCAGACGATTCTCTGGGTCGTCGAAGCATTACCTTATCCATTAAGGTTCCTCGATGATACCAAAGCAGTATCTCTGAAAGGCAGGCGATTCTCTGGGTCGTCGAAGTAGTCCCTTATCCATTAAGGTTCCTCGATGATACCAAAGCAGTATCTCTGAAAGGCAGACGATTCTCTGGGTCGTCGAAGCAGTCCCTTATCTATTAAGGTTCCTCGATGATACCAAAGCAGTATCTCTGAAAGAAGACGATTCTCTGGGTCGTCGAAGCAGTCCCTTATCCATTATGGTTCCTCGATGATACCAAAGCAGTATCTCTGAAAGGCAGACGATTCTCTGGGTCGTCGAAGCAGTCCCTTATCCATTAAGGTTCCTCGATGATACCAAAGCAGTATCTCTGAAAGGCAGACGATTCTCTGGGTCGTCGAAGTAGTCCCTTATCCATTAAGGTTCCTCGATGATACCGAAGCAGTATCTCTGAAAGGCAGACGATTCTCTGGGTCGTTGAAGCATTCCCTTATCCATTAAGGTTCCTCGATGATACCAAAGCAGTATCTCTGAAAGGCAGGCGATTCTCTGGGTCGTCGAAGTAGTCCCTTATCCATTAAGGTTCCTCGATTATACCAAAGCAGTATCTCTGAAAGGAAGACGATTCTCTGGGTCGTCGAAGCAGTCCCTTATCCATTAAGGTTTCTCGATGATACCAAAGTAGTATCTCTGAAAGGCAGACGATTCTCTGGGTCGTCGAAGCAGTCCCTTATCCATTAAGGTTCCTCGATGATACCAAAGCAGTATCTCTGAAAGGCAGACGATTCTCTGGGTCGTCGAAGCAGTCCCTTATCCATTAAGGTTCCTCAATGATACCAAAGCAGTATCTCTGAAAGGCAGACGATTCTCTGGGTCTTCGAAGCAGTCCCTTATCCATTAAGGTTCCTCGATGATACCAAAGCAGTATCTCTGAAAGGCGGACGATTCTCTGGGTCGTCGAAGCAGTCCTTTATCCATTAAGGTTCCTCGATGATACCAAAGCAGTATCTCTGAAAGGCAGAGGATTTTCTGGGTCGTCGAAGCAGTCCCTTATCCATTAAGGTTCCTCGATGATACCAAAGCAGTATCTCTGAAAGGAAGACGATTCTCTGGGTCGTCGAAGCAGTCCCTTATCCATTAAAGTTCCTCGATGATACCAAAGCAGTATCTCTGAAAGGCAGACGATTCTCTGGGTCGTCGAAGCAGTCCCTTATCCATTAAGGTTCCTCGATGATACCAAAGCAGTATCTCTGTAAGGCAGACGATTCTCTGGGTCGTCGAAGCAGTCCCTTATCCATTAAGGTTCCTCGATGATACCAAAGTAGTATCTCTGAAAGGCAGACAATTCTCTGGGTCGTCGAAGCAGTCCCTTATCCATTAAGGTTCCTCGATGATACCAAAGCAGTATCTCTGAAAGGCAGACGATTCTCTAGGTCGTCGAAGCAGTCCCTTATCCATTAAGGTTCCTCGATGATACCAAAGCAGTATCTCTGAAAGGCAGACGATTCTCTGGGTCGTCGAAGCAGTCCCTTATCCATTAAGGTTCCTCGATGATACCAAAGCAGTATCTTTGAAAGAAGACGATTCTCTGGGTCGTCGAAGCAGTCCCTTATCCATTAAGGTTCCCCGATGATATCAAAGCAGTATCTCTGAAAGGCAGACGATTCTCTGGGTCGTCGAAGCAGTCCCTTATCCATTAAGGTTCCTCGATGATACCAAAGAAGTATCTCTGAAAGGCAGACAATTCTCTGGGTCGTCGTAGCAGTCCCTTATCCATTAAGGTTCCTCGATGATACCAAAGCAGTATCTCTGAAAGGCAAATTTGCTGAAAAATCGTTGAGCAAGATTCATGTCGGAGGAAATACGTTGGCTTTGCAGGGGAAACTCACAAGAAGCTTTCTGGATATCCTCTGCTTGGGGAGTAAGAATAACAATAGCTGTTGGAGATTGTCATTATTAATTGCCTGGTTGAAGAATGACTTGCTGGGGAATAGAATTCCTTGAGCATGTGCGGAGTATAAACTCTTTTCAGAAGAATACTTCCGATTTTGAAGGAGGACTGGCCAAGATGCTTACGAATTGATCCTGGATCCTGTTATGATATGTTGCTGGGGATGTATATGCCATGCACTACATGATGCACTGAAACATATATTAAAATGCAAATGCTATGAATCTAATGCACAAACGAATGCACAAGACTAATATGCTAATGCCAGATATGATTATAATTCTAGCATGCCATGCATATGATAATGCAAATGATCGGGCGTGCTGGGGATATGTTTCCTTGTAGAGGGTATCACCAGGGATTAAATTTGATAATTGTCAAATGAAATTGGACTTTGGTATTTGGTGTTTTGCCAATAAATTGGATTTTCAGGTGTTATAAGAATGCCAATGATGGTGTACTTTTAATGGTTGCCAATGAAAAATGGACTTTAAAGGGTATATTTGAAGGTGCCAACGAGTGTGGACTTTTGAGTAGTTGCCAATAAAGGATTGGACTTTGGGTTTTATGGGGATGTTTGACTTCCCGACACTTGGATTTTAAATAGATGCGGACACTCTTGGTGCCCCAAGTTTAATCCTAAGTAGTATACTCATTCTAAGGAGGACCTCAATCATGATGGTTTTGTATGAGCGTAGCGACGTGATCAATGCATGTTGACCGTATGAGCGTAGCGACTTAACCAATGCATGTTGATTGTGCTTTTGTTCTGCCCCAAGGCTTTTGACACTTGTCGACTCAACCATTGCTATCATTATGCACAGTCTGCTTGATGTACTTGAAAGCATGAAGGGAAACTTCCCATCTGCAACTCGTTTGCCCCAATCCATAGGGTCTTTGTAGGAATACTCCTTGAAAGTGATCATATCAGGATACGATTGGAGACGATTTGCCCCATTATTTGAATCTTACAGTGATTTGTCCTTCATCAAGCTTTAGAGGGATTTGTCCCAGATGAACTGGATGTACTGAGTACAGGGGTTTGCCCCAGACGGGCTGAACACTGAAGTGGTCTTTCCTCCTTGATCTAATGATACTTGGAGATTTGTTTCATCCTGACCAGTTCCATCATAGTCATCGGACGTCGTGCCCCTGTCCCATAGAGTTATGAAGTGAACTGAATTTGGGTCAACATTGGTGAATGATCAAGTTCCTCTGACTATTGTTTGGAATTTCCTTGATGCCAAGTACTGACTTGTAGTTAAAATTGTTTATTTACAAATGGTAATTTTAATGCGATGCTCATGCAAGTTTTGAAAATCAGTCATTATTAGAATAATGTGATAGTGTGTGACGGATGAACCATTAGTCCAAACGTGGTGCTGATTTAGCTGGTTTGAAAGATATAGCCAGAATATGACACCAATTCAGAAGATTAGCAAATCTCTAGGAGTCAGTTTACGCAACCTTGCTGTAGTATGCTTTCAGAATAAACTCCGCCTCAATTAGGTCTTTTGAGGGTTATAACGTGGTCTGGTTCATGGTTATAGAAACAAAGGATATAAGGCTCAAAGTGTGTTTTGTACCCACCCTTTCTTCGCGATGCTCTCCAGTCCTACGTTCAGTTAAGTTGACACGCACATTCATCTCCTAAGAGATCTTGACGGTATAATAGTGAAGATGAGGATTCAAAGTTTTCTTGAAATGGCAGTCACTTTATTTGCTTTTGGTGGATGTCAGTGACCTTTTGATTTTTGATACGGTGGTCACAGCATCTCATTTTTATTGTTTGAGGATTTGAGGACCTCTTTTGTCTTTGTTTGATCCATATCTTTTGCATGGACTGATTTTGCTTTTCGAGTCCATCAGGGTTGCCTTGATTTTTGCCTAAGTCTCCTTTTGAGGTATTTGATTTAGCAGGCTTTTTGTTTTTTTTTTATTTTGTTTTTGAGTCAGGCTTGTGACTGCCAAGTCATTGGTCATTGAAGGATAACCGTCATAGCTTTTGCATGATTTGAGTGTGTAATCCGGTTAACTGAACACTACCCTACCCCAGGTTAAGCATAAGGGTTTTTAAGTCCGAAGGAAACTTCTACTTCTAGGCTCGAAGTGGTTAACTAGGGACTAACTCCTTATATCTCCAGTGTTGGAGAATTTGAAACATTGCCTGTACATCCTTGGCGGGATTCTATCCGAAAGCATACCATCAGCAATTATGGGTATCTCGTTTTCGTCATCCTCCCTCCAATATTTAATAAACAACAACTTGGTAAAGAAAGTGGACGAGAGGTATATGGATGTATATTTTTTTGTTTTTTGATATAAGTGAAAAAATGAGCGAATGCGACGTGATTAATTCAGAAAATACATGATCATTTCATTAATATTACCATTCAAAACAACAATGTTAAAAAACAAGTAGCATTTAACATAAGGAAATTACAAATGCAAATGATAAAAATGTCCAAGGATTGCCAGCTCTGAGGATGTTTTCCTATCTGAACCACTGGCTTGAGGAAATGCCTCTTGGAATCTTCAAACTCATTTAGGCGAGATGCTGATACGCACAACCAAATTCCCATCTTGAAAGGATATGCACTTCTTGTCAATCAAGTGTTGCACCTTGGCTTGGAAAGCTTTGCAATCTTCAGTTGAGTGCCCCATTGATCCAGCATGATAGCCACAATGTGCATTAGGATCGTACCCAGGAGGGTATGGTTTTGGCACCGGCTTGAGAGACTTGGGCTCCACTAGTGAATTTCGGACCAGATGCGGCAGAAGTTGACTGTACGACATAGGAACTGGATGAAGAGGAGCATTCCTTCTTTCCAGGTTATTACGAGGCCTTATCTGATTCTGGCGTGGATTCTGATTTCCTTGGTTATGAGCTCGTTGATCTGCATTGGGAGCAGCCCAAGGTTTTTGATACGGTGCCCTAGGCACCGTTGATTTCCTTTTTGGGACCCAAAAGTTGATGTCATCATCGTCATCAATACCACTAAAATGCTCTCCAAAGTCCCTTTTCAGAGCCCCCTCAGATAATACAGCATCTTTGGACTTCTCTACTTGCTTTCCTCTCTTTGAGGTTTCATCCCAGACCATGGTTTCAACGTGATTAAAAGACGTTTCATCTTCCATAAACTCGACCTTTTCCTTGTGGTATATGATTCTGAGTGGTCCATAAGACTCTTGTATCTTCTCTTTGCCAGATCTTTGGGTTAAACCATTCATGCTAGGGTCTTCCTTTCTAGTTAGTTTTTGCAGTTTGTTTCGGAAGCTTTCACATTCTTTGACAGCATGCCCTATGGCTCCAGTGTGGTACTCACATTCTACCCCTGAGTTGTCTTCCTCAAAGACTAGACGTTTCTTGTTAATAAGTTCTTAAACTTTGTTCTTGAATGACCAACAACCTTCAATAAAGTGCCCTGGCACCCCTTTATGGTATTCACACTGTGCATTAGGATCATATCCAGGTGGAGGAAGGGTACGAACCGGCCCGAGGGTTATGGGTACCACTAAAGAATTCTGAATCAGGTATGATAGCAGTTGTCCACATGGTATAGGAATAGGGTCGAGAATAGGGCGCGACTTAGGCTTCTTATGGCTTTTCTGGTTTAGATTCTCATGCCCTTGGGACAGAATGGGTGCTGACCACTGATTCAGAGGCTGTGCACGGATTGGTCGGGGACAAGACCCAGGAGGGACAACACCCAATGGGTTATTCAGTGCAGCTTGTGGAGTAGAAGAAACTGTGGGAGCAACACTCCTAGTTGTGGAGCCTTCTTGCATCTTTTTTCTTCTCCCCATAGTTGTCTTCTGCTTCATCTTGCCTTTCACGCTGTTCTCGTCTTTTCTCAACTCAACTTGATTCTGCCTTAAGCGTTCCATGGTTCTCCCAGAACAATCTTAAGCCCAATACACGTGTCGGGAAATTAACTGCGGGTTACAGACAAAGGATGGATGAGTTTATGTTTTTTTTTTTGGTTTTGAAAGATGATATGCAATGCTGATGGACGCAGATGCAATTATATGTAAATGAATGCAATATAGATAGCCAGGATCCAGGATAACGCAAGTAACTTCCCAACCCTCCTAATAGGCAGGCCTTATAAGGACAGTTCTGGATTCTTTACCCATAAACCCACTCACGGGATAACTCTTATGTTGATGGATAGGGTTCCTAGGGTCTCGGACACTAATCGCATCAACATCACGCAACAGGCTAGCTGCCTTGCAATGGGGATACAAAAAGGTCTATCCTGAGTGTAGCCTTCATGCTATGCCCACGAGAAGCGAGTCCTCGGAGACTAACACTAATAACTACCAAGATGGAACTGGTGCTAAGAGTGGTTCCCAGAGTCACGGACCCTTCATGAATCAAGTGTGCGATAGGCTAGCCGCGTTACAACAAGATCTACGAAAAGGTCTACTCTAGGGGAAGCTTTCATGCTAGGCACACAAGAAGCGGGTCCTTGGGGACTAACACTAATGACTTCCAAAATCTAACTAAGTGTTCTCTCTTCTTTTTCCAAGACTCGGGTATAGAGCCTTACTTGTGATATCAACCCAAATCCAACAGGCAAGTATGATAAACAACATATGATAAAGAGAAAGCAAAGCAAATAATAAGTAATAGGAGAAAACAAATAATAAGAGATCAAACAAGCGAATCTAACACTCTCAAATCGAGTCAAGTTAGGCTTGACTCTCTCTAGCATAGGGCAATGCATGTTCCCCAGTAGAGTCGCCATCTGTCGTACTTCGAAAAATACAATCCTCGCGATGGACGCGGAAAAAACTGTTCGGAACAGAGTCGCCACCGAATTTTATTCATTCCAAGGAAGGAATAGGAAAATATCGATAAAGCCTTTGAAAGGGATAAGAAAATGGTCGTCGCAACCAAATTCGGGTCCGGGAGTCGATTACGCAAAGGGAAGGTATTAGCACTCTCTACGTCCGTTGTACTCAACGGGAACCTCTTGATTCGATTCGAGAGAAAAGTTAGCTAAGGTTTGTTTGTTTTCTTCTAAGGTAGGTATTGCTTTCTAAGGGGAAATGGGTGGTTTTTTATTATTGTGCTCGGCAAGGATTGAGAATCCTTGGGCCTACGCATTCCCTCGTGCAATGGGAAAGTCAGAGCATTCGTAGTTCGTGGCACTACGGTTGGTTTGTATTTTTTAAGCGAACGAGTGTTTAATTCGCCTTCTAACTGCTAAACTTTGGCTTGTCGGCTCGTCATGGGAGGCTGAAGCACGAGTTTATATGCGCGGAAGAATGGATTTAAACAATGTTCTTTTTTGTTGAAAGTTGTTGGAATTGGATTAAGTGTGTTAAGATTTGATTGAGAAAAAAGTTTGGATTTGCGTATGTATTTTTTTTAGGGTTTTGGTTGCGTAGGAAGCGTTTAGTTTGTTAAGTATTTTGAGCAAGAATGACGATTATTCGATAAACGAGACGTCGGCCTCGCAACCAATTAATCGGGGCATGACTGAAATGCTAGATCTCAATAACACCTTTTTCATTCTATTAATTATGAAATTGTATTTGTTGGACAATTGGCTTACTTGTCCATATAATTAGAGCAAGTGTTTTAGAAAGAAAGTTCGGGATGAACACAACCCAAAGCGTGCGCCTCAAGAGCATTCATTCAAGGGCCCAAGAAGTGCTAGACTTCAAGAGTCCACTACTTTCGTAATTTGATTAAGAAAAATGATTTGATTTGATTAGGGTATTTTAATTAGACGTACTTAATCGAATTAGGGTTTGAAGTTGTTAAGATTTTAAAGATGGTTAAACATTTTAATTGGGTTGAAAGTTTTTAGATTTAGAAATGAAAGACGGAACGAACACAACTCAAGGCGTGCGCCCCAAGAGCGATCGTCCAAGGACCCAAAGAGTGCTAGACCCCAAAAGCCCACTACTTCCACGATTTAATTAGGAAAATAGATTTTTAAATATTAATCTAAATATTTTATAATTTGATTTAAGAAAATAGTTAATGAGTAGGCAAAGTTTTATGATTTAATTTGATTTGGAAAAATTGGTAGGAATTTAACAAAGTGGATTTTAATTTGATTTAAGAGAATTATTTTTTATTAGGTGTTTTACTTTAAGAAAATATTGTATTTTTAGGAGTTAAGTATTTTGATATTTTAAGTATTTTGAAATGATTAGAGATTTTTGAATCATGGTTTTTAACTTAATTAAGGATTAATTATATTTTGATTAAGTAAAGATTAATCGTTTTAAGTATTTTTTATTAAATGAAAGACGGAATGAACACAACTCGAAGCGTGCGCCTCAAGAGCATTCACCCAAGGACCCAAGGAGTGCTAGACCCCAAGAGCCCACTACTTTCATATTTAATTAGAAAATAGTTTTGAGAATTAGAAAATATTGAGTTGGGATAAGAAGACTTAATCGGGATTAATCGAACTTAACGTTAGAGTAAATTCGAAATGACCTATTTTATCTATCTAACTAACACAAAATTAATCATCAACTAGTTGGTAATAAGAAGATAGTATTTTCATGATTGAATAGCATTATTATAATTAATCGTTAATTTAGTTATGTGATCCTAAACTAGAATAAGAAGCCAATATTTAATAACCTAAAGCAGCAAGCACAGACCCACTAACCTTACGGCCCATCGTCCGTAACAAAAGAAAAAAAGAAAAAAAAAACTGAAACCTTAGCTGGGCTTGGCTCACCGACTTGCCTTTCTAGCGCCTAAAGGATATGATGAATCAAATCCCTAGCCATCTAATAGTCATGCGCATGGGGGATGTGAATGGATTGGTGTATGCACTGTACCCTAGCTATTACCGGTAGACACAGCTTCCCAAGAAAGTAATTAATAAACAAACATTTAATTTATTCAATGCATTGTCACAGTTTATGAAAAGGTGGGACAGTCAATATTTGGGACTTTTCATAAAGAACAAACATTTTTAAGCCTTATATGAAATAACATCAGCATCCAATCCTACTCTTTCTTTCGCTTCTCTCTCGTAACCGCTTTATGCAAATAAATTCATAACCTCATTTTTTCACGAACCCAGATTTCTCCCTCTTTTTTTTCAGATTCTCCCTAAAATCACTCTCAACTTCCCTCACAAACCAAGCTTAATCTACTACGAACCCTAAATTTATATGAAATTCAAACATCATACACCAAGTAGGCGACAATCAACACGTAAGAACAAACATAAACCTAAATCTTTTTGAAACCCTAATGAATCATCAGACGCACATGTTTATGGAGAAGAACACAAAATCGAGAGAAGGAGAAGATTACCGGTGCGGATTTGAGAGGCTTCGGAAACTTCAGGAATAATGCCCTTTCCTTATCTTTGAATCTTCCTCTTTCCTTGCTTCGTTTTGCTGAAAATGTTACGTTTCTATGAATGTGAATCAGTGGCTAAGCTCACTATCTTAGAGTTTAAGTGTGAAACTCTAAGAAGTTTTTTCTTTAGGATTCGAGCTTTAGTAAGGGTTGGGATTGGTTTTAGCAGAGCTTCGCTAGGGTTTTTCTGGGTTCCTCATGAGTGAATAGTAACACATATTTATAGACTCAGAAATGTGAAATGAGGTACGTGTGAGGTGAAATTTTTGGTACGTGTGAGAGAATATTTCCGTTAGAGAATGGAGAGGATTGCTGATTTCGTGGGATTTGAGTAACAGTGCATCATTCTCTGATTTTGTTTGTAGTGTGAGCTGTAATTCATCTAGAATGTGTTTTTTGATTTTCATTGTGTGATATTTGTGTGTTCACGTGGCTTGAATTTCCATGATTTTTTTATTACATTGCTCTTATTTTCACTGCTGTAAAGTTATTACCTTTGTAACTTTTCACTGCTCTTGACTTTGTGCTGATGTGGCAATTATTTGACTCAAGTTGACCCTTGTTGAATTATTTTGATAAGCTATGCATTCTGTTGCACTTTTGATAAATTTGGATTTACTGTCATTTTCCTTTAAGATTCTTAGTATTGACGCATTGTTTATTGCTTGAAGGTATTTAATGAATTTTCCATTTGAAGAACCTTTTAATTGGACATCAGGACATATTATCCGTCAAAAACTCAGGTAAACCATCAACTTGATAACAATGGCAAGTGCATTCAATCCCGTTTAATTAATGGTTTGTGATGTTCTAACATATTCACCACTGGCTGATTTTGCAAGGAAATATGATGTTGCACATCGCTCACGGCAGGGCTGCTTACGCGTATTTTGATTGTTTTGGTGCAGCTGTGTCTTATTCAATGGTAGAGTTTGTATGGAGTTTTTCTGTATAGAGTGCATTTTAGCTTGAGGATGGAATGTTTAGAATCACATCCAATTATTACTGCCTAAACTGCGTCTGAGAAGGTTTGAAGGTATTACCATTTCTTGCACTTTCAATCTTCTCTTGACATCTTCATTTACACTGTGACATAATGTGTATTTATTACATTGACAGGTGTGATGAAGCTGAGTCCCTGATCATGGTCTGATGGTTGGAGGATATTATCCTTAGAGTATGTTGGTAAGATCCAACATTCAATGTTCACTTAAATTTTTCCTTTAGGACTGATCAAAACTACACAAGTTCTTGATAGTGTCTTGTCGCATACAGGAGAGGAATTGCCTACTTCCATTCAAAAGTGCCAACTAAATACAAAGCATCACTCATATTTGAAGGTCAACTAGCTCACTACCATTTGCTTTGAGGCAGCTTGGAAATGTAGGTGTTTATGAGGGTCATGACTTGGTATGAAGATACTTTGGAGCATGAGGTTAGGAAATGGAACCTTGTCATAAACTTTGTCTTTTAAACCTTGTGGAATATAAGCATTATTCTTGTACACCTTGTAGAGTTCACATGATGTTTTGGTTTTTAACATTTTAACAAGTACCTTAGGATGTCATTGTGGTCTTTGCAAATGTTGTTGTTTGTTGTGTATTTACTGTGTATGTCTCAACAAGAGACCTGAATTTGCACTTGTTTTTGGATCATGAAACAGGTTATGTACTTTGTTGTGCAGGCTGTGCTATTTTGGTCTTGATACAAAGCTTGATGGAGGATTTGTGAACTTGGACAAAAAGATTCATGGCTTGACTTTGGAAGTATCCTGCGGTAAGTCTCTCGACTATGCTGAATTGACATAAGTGCTTCCTGTTTGAATTTCTTTTCCCTGAATACACCATTTTGATGACTGTTATGAACTTTAATTGGTGGTATTTTTACTTGTGTACATTTTCCACCGTGGATTAAAATGGTGCATATTGCCTTGGATCTCCTACTTGCTGCAAAGTTTTGATGTAGCTTGCAAAGTTCACCTTAGACTGATGTTTTGGTTTATTTTGCAAGTTATGGGATAATGATGAAAGATTATGAATAGAAAGTCATGAGGAACAAGAAATTGACATAAAAATGAAAGTAACTTTATAATATGCACTTAGAGCTCATAAAATTATTTTTTGTATTCCAAAATTCCTGCACACTGTACTGACTTTCCTTGCTTTATTTCTTTTCCATACTGCAGTGGCTAGCATGAGGAAATGATGCTGTATTTGAAGCTCATGTGTTTGAACCTTGACATGGAGATTGGTGTGAAGAAGATTAAACAACTGATTTTTGGCATTGGTGAATTGGCTCTGTTATACAGTAAAGGATTCATATCATCAAAAGTCGTTATTCCCGGTAAGTGCTAAAGCATACAAGCTGGTTTCCATACTTGGGGAGGTAGAGCTCTTGTGAAATGGTTGGTGACTGTCATCCTTTAATAGCTACTCTTATGACTTTGCAATGTTCTGAATTCCATTTGTGAATGCTATCACTGATAATAACATTGTTGTTCATGATTTGGAACGTCTGCAAATTTTGTGCTATCCAGATCGCATAGTTTTATGCGTATGTCATGGCAGGTGATCTCCTTTTTTACTTTTTTTGTAGGGTGCTAGAGATCGACACTTTTGGCAAGAAGCACGGTGTAGTCATGACATTTGGACTCTAGGCCCATGCTTAGTAGCTCAACATAAATTGACGAAGACTTGCAACATGTTGTAGTATCAGATGCTCTTCACAATGTGACCTTTGAATGATTCTTCTTGGACTTGTATATTTGAACTCCAAAAGCCTTTTGTGACATTTAGAATCTTCCTTTAAGCTTTCTGTACCTAATTCTAAACACAACATTTAGAATTTCCTTTGAATTCATATTTGGTTGAAACCTTAGGAATTGTAACATGAATGATATTGTGAATTTTGGAGTAGTGTAATTGTTTTGTGGAATTCTTGCGTAATGCAATTTTGTGTCTTTATATTTCAACTACCTTGAACTTCTCATGGTATAAACACTTTCTTGATTTTCTCTTTACAACATGATTTGGTGACTTGAATCAAGTTTTCACCTAAAGTGAATTGATGGAACTCCCTTTAAAGTTTTGCAAAGCATGTCTTGAAAAAGTGTTTCTCCATGGCTTAATCTTCCAAATAGAATTATTTGCCTTTACACATTCTAAAATTATACTTGGCCATCCATCAATTTTGAACCAATTCAAGCTTGGATTCAATACATTTAACCATACCCAAATTACCTCCAGCATTAATTTGCAACATAACTTGAAAATGCACGGTTTTATCTTGGAATAATTTGACAAACTCAAATGAGGCCTGAGACAACTTGAATATTTTTTGATCATTGATCCCTTATCGTAACTCCAAGTTTGTCCTAAAATAATCCCTACTTGAGCACCACCCAAACTTGCATATGGATGTTTGTCATACCATGATTATGCTAGGAGTCTCTTGAGACATGATTTGTTTGCGAGTTACAATCACCCATTAACCTTGAAAACCAATTCAAACTTGGATTAAAAGCGAACATGACCTAAAGATGAATCATCTTTTCCTTGAATCGAGAATGACCATTCCTTAGTTTGTTTAACCATATAGCCTTAGTGTCACACTTGGAATATGGTTAAAAATCATCTTGAGATACATGATCATAGCTTGAAACTTCAAGCAATCTTAATCTTAGTCTTGTGGAAATGTATTCTAACCATTGTATTTGAATCATCTTGGATCATAACCTAGAATCAGCTTGAAGTCGTATCTTAACTAATTGGTCTTGAGAATTAGGATACATCTTTCCTTTATCTTCACCACACTTGCAAGAGCCTCTAATTACAGAGAGTGCAAACCAAATCTCCATAGCCTAAACCATATGATGATCTTGAGAGGAGTCTACGAAGCAACAACATGCTTATTATAAGAAAAATGAGAGGGTAGGACAAATTTGGGGTATGACATTTCCACAACTACCCAAATAGCATTATGTCCCCTCAGTGTATTCGGCAACCCTGTTACAAAATCCATAGAAATGCTATCCCATTTCCACTCAGGAATATCCAACGTTTGCAACAAACCACTAGGCTTTTGATGTTCCACTTTTGACTTTTGGCACGTCAAACACGTATACACAAACTGAGCCACATCTCTTTTCAATCCAGACCACCAAAAGATCTTCTTCAAATCTTGATACATCTTATTAGCTCCCGGATGTATACTCAAATTACTCCAGTGCCCTTCCTCCAAAATCATCCTTTTCAAGTCCGAATCATCAGGGATACAAATTCTACCACGGAATCTCAAAACACCATTATCATCCACTCTAAAGTCACCATTCGCATCTTTTTCTCCAACCAACCTCAAATCTACAAATTTCACATCCAACTTCTGTTTCTCGCTTACGGTCAACAGAAACTCATTAGTAACCTTTAGCATACCCAGCCTCACGCTGTCGGATGTCACTTCGCACACCAAACTCAAGTCTCTAAAAGCTTCCAAAAGTTCCCACTCTTTAACCATTAAAGCGGACGTATGCAACGATTTTCGACTTAACGTATCGGCTACCACATTAGCTTTACCAGGATGGTAATTCAAGCCAAAATCGTAGTCCTTTAAAAATTCCAACCATCTCTGTTGCCTCATATTCAACTCTTTCTAATCAAACAAATATTTCAAACTTTTGTGATCACTAAAGACTTCGAATCTTGCACCACAGAGATAATGCCTCCAAATTTTCAATACAAACACCACAGCCGCTAATTCCAAATCATGAGTAGGGTAATTTTTCTCATGCACCCTCAACTGCCTCGAAGCATAGGCCACCACCTTACCTTCTTGCATCAGCACACCACCTAGACCAATCAAAGACGCATCACAATACACCACAAATGGTTCAGTAGGATTCGGCAAAATCAAAATCGGAGTTGTCGTCAATCTTCTCTTCAGCTCACTAAAACTTTCCTCACACCGAATATCCCAAATGAACGCTTGCCCTTTACAAGTCAACTGGGTCAAAGGAAGTGCTAGCTTAGAAAAACCTTCAATGAATCTCCGATAATAACTAGCTAAACCTAAAAAGCTTCTGATTTCAGTAACAGATCTAGGAGCCTCCCATTGTAGAACTGCTTCTACTTTAGATGGATCCACAACAATACCATTACCTGAAATCACGTGCCCAAGAAAACTCACTTATGACAACCAGAACTCACACTTGGACAACTTGGCAAAAAAAGTCTCTTTTCCTTCAAAATTTACAACACCACACGCAAATGCTCCTCGTGCTCCTCTCGTGACTTAGAATAAATCAAGATGTCATCAATAAACACAACAACAAATCGATCCAAATGCTCGTGAAAAATACGATTCATATACTCCATAAACACACCTGGCGCAATAGAAACCCCGAACGGCATCACAGAATATTCATAATGACCGTATCGTGTCCTAAAAGCTGTCTTCTGAATATCTTCCTCTTTCACTCTAATCTGATGGCGATAATCAATACACAATCGCATACTTCCATCTTTCTTTTTCACCAATAAAACTGGAGCACCCCAAGGTGACACTTGTTCTCACAGACCTCTTTTCTAACAATTCATTCAACTGCTTCTTTAACGCAACCAACTCAGATGCCGACATACGATAAGGTGCCATAGAAACAGGTCTAGTACCAGGAACTAGTGTAATACCCCAAAATTTGCTCTCCCCTTTTGGCATCATAGCATGGCATTATCATTTATCATATCATATCCACCTCACTAGCATTGCATTGCATTTAACATAGAAAAATGAAGCATGGCATCCTTCTTACCATTAGGGCATGTGATCATGTGGAAGGTGGACAATCAAGGAATCATTCAAAGCACAAAAAGGTCAATCAAGTTGGCTCTAGGCAAGCCAAGAGGTCTCTCATGTCTCATACTATCTCAATTGATCTTCCAAAACCTTAAGGAAGTGAGATTCAATGGGAGATTGAAGCACTACATCTTTCACTATGCAAGAGGTTCAAAAATTGAAGGAAAACCCTCAAAAGAGATAGCTCATTGATTCAAAATCATCCTCAAGTGGCATTTCTCATCATCCTTTAAGAGGATACACAACATACTCTGAGGAATTTGGATTTGGAAGATGTGCAATTTCCTCCTAACCAAAGGGGGTCAAAACTAGGGTTTCCCATTAAATCAGGGAATCTTTGATTTTTTGAACAAAACTTGATGTCATGGTATTCCATATGTCCTTAAGTGTATGTATGTGGAAGATTGCATCTCAATTGGTTTTAGAAGTGGTTCAATTGGAAGAAAGATCAAGAATCAGAGAAATTGGGGCAAAGTCAAATAATCAGAGGAAAAAGTCAACTCTTGACTTTTTGAGGCCAAATTCATGAAATTCATGTTATATGTGTCCAATGTGCAAAATTTGGTCAAGAAATTCCAAAGGAATCATGAAAAAATCAAGATGTGGAAAGTTGCCATTTTTGGATGAAGTAGGGTTACTAAAAATAGCAAGTTTTGGCCATTTTGCATCAGAGTTTGAACCAAGGCCATTTAAATTTGGAGCACCAAATGAAAATTCCACTCTGCCTCAATGAAAGGCCTTGCTTTAAGCTTCAAATCCATGTGTGGAACATCTCCATTGGATAAAAATTGAGTGAGATATGATTGATCAAAGTTTGAGCAAAGTAGGTTCAAAACTAGGTCATGACCAAGATTTTCAGGTCACGCGCGCAGTCATTTTAACAAACAGTTGGTGGGCCAAATGTCCACTCATTTTTCTCATGGTTAAAGGCCTCAAATGAAAAACTTTTCAACATCAAAGTTGTTCCTTGTAGTGTCGTCTTCAATACTCATGTTGGACAAAATTCCATTTGATCAAGTTATAGTGGAGATATATTGGTTCAAAGTCATGTTGATTGTGCTGAAATTTTGTGTGCCAAGTTGCCATGCCATGACTTGCTTCACACGCCCTTACACCAGTTCTCAGACCTTTGTGTTTTAAGCTATTTTGCACCATTTTCCAAACCTCATCTCAATTTGAAATCAACATCAAATGTGTTCCACAACATGCCCTCTTTTATTTGGCATCAAAAGTTCCTCAAACCATTCACTAACATGTGAGAAATTCACCCTCAAACACCTACTGTTACAATGATGATTTGGTGCACGATTTTGGTTCACACACACTACAAACACTTCCTCACTTCAGTTTCCTCTTTAGACCAAGCACACATCACTTACACAATGTTTAGTATCACGTGCCTTGCATGAAAATGGAGAGAACAACTTGTTGAGCAAGTTTCTGCCACAACAGTCCTACCATTCCAAGCTTCACTCTTCATCCTCACCATAACTGTCATGAGATTAACCTCACCATAACCCAGCCTTGATCACTCGCCCCCTAACTAACTTGACTCAGTTAGTTAGGGTGGACTCAGTTAACCACCTTGACTCACCCTAACTCAACTCATTAAACCGTGGTAAGCTCACACTATAAAAGAAATCACACACTCCATTTTCATTTTTCAGTTTTGACAACCACATTTCTCTCCAAGAACACCTCAAACTCTCTCTACTTTCTCTCTGATTCCACACGATTTCAACACTCTTCTTCCACTTTTCATCTGCATTATCATTGTTTGGCATTGTTGAATCAAGAGCAACAAGAACAACTCCATTTCTGCAAGTTCAGCACCATTGCAAGCTTCAACATCCTTCATCTATTTACGAATCCATAGCATTTATTTTGCTAAGTTTGAAGATCTAGAAGCTCAGCATATCAAGCTTTCCTCTGGTTTTTCTCAACATCTCCAATTGCTCCACATTTTCAGGTTTCATCATGCACTCTTCTTCATTCGATTCTCTTTAGTTTTGATTTATTTTTGCTGTTTTAAGCTTGATAGAAGCTCTGCTTACTCCGGCTAGTTGATAGAGCTTCTTAGAAGCCTAGATCCAAAACTTAGGGCATGATTTAATCTCCTCTGTTCTCTATGTGTGTGCTTGGTATGTGAAAAACAATTGTGAATTCTTAATCTACGTGAGCTCAGCTTCATTTTGGTATAATAGTTGGGCATTTCTGGGACATGTGAAGTTGCAGACGGTGGCGTGTGACCGGAGAAGGTGACCGGAGGTCCCTCTCCGGCCGGTGGTTTTTAGTTAGGGTTTTGGTTGCAGTTTAAATCATGGCCGTTGGATGTGTGTGATCGTGTGGTCCAAAAGTTGACAGCACATTAAAATTCACGTGCAAATCATGTGCACCATTTCTGAATTTACTTAAACATTGTGTGATGCAGTACATGGTAATTTGTGTGTGACCTCATGCGCGTGTGTTGGATCCGTGTACTTTGACTTTTGTTTGACTATGACTTAATCTGATGGCTTGGATTGCTTTGACTATGTTGACTGAAGAACATGCTAGTTATGGTGTTTTGCGTGCTAATTGGACTTAACCAGATTGATAATTACACCCCCATGTATTGAAGCCCAATGATTTTGAACTGTCCAATTGCTATGTTCATACCCCCCTGCATTTTGCATTTATTTTTCATTTTTATTTCTTTCTACACGTTTGATTTCTAATTTTTAAAAATACCAAAACATATTGGAAAATTCTACAAAAATTCATGTGTATTCTTAAAACATTTAGGAAATTTTTCATGATTTTATTTTCTGATTTTATGACCTTTTTACCCCTGGTCCATAATTTTCTTTGAATTTCCATTTAGATGCATTCTAAGCATGATACTTGAATTTGTTCAATTTTGTTCTTGCTCCTTACCAACTGTTTTGACATGATTCTTTTTGCATTGATTCAATAATACATTGAAGCATGTTAGATGATTTTTAGGTCACTTTATCACATGTCTTGATGCCTATATTTGCACCACTTTGCATGATGTTTCAATTTGACCTAATTGCTTTGTTTGAAGTCATTTTGCTCTGAATTTTTACATGCTATCTTGATGTATGATGCATTTCTGACTTAGGCATTCCAATAATATGCTGGCATAATTTTCATGAATCCATTTGGTTTTTGTTTGATGCATTACATTTGAAGTATAATACATGTCATGTCATTTTAACTTTAGTGCATGTTTGCATGAATTCTTTTGTGCATATTTGTATGAGCATTTGCATAGTTGTTATGAGCCATTCATATGATATTATAGGTCTTTGATACACATTATAGGTCATCTTTACATGTTCATTTCAATTTGAACTTTGTGCATCATTAACATGTATTGTTTGCACTTTCTTTTTGAACTTTCATTTCAATTCTTCTTCTGTTACTTCTTGAATGTCTTGATGGTTGATTCATGGATACTTTTGAGATGTTCATGAACCATTTTCCATTTGGTTTCAATTCTGATTGTTGATTTACATGTTCCATTTATGCATGTCCTCTTCATTTCTTTCCATCTTTCATCTATCCCTTCTTCTTGTAACATGTTTAAATGCTAAGGGATGATGATTATTGCTTATTCACTTGCACTTGTATGATGATATTCACTTGGTTTCCATATGATGCCCATTCTGGTTGTGGTTCTAGGATTTGTTTTCTCATTTAATTCTTTTGAGTTTTATGATGCATTACATGTTCTTTTACTTCTTATACTTCTTATACATGTTTACTAACCATGTAGGGGCTTCGGTAAGTTTCAATTGAGTGTGGATAAGGAATCCACATTCAACTTCTATCCTTTCTCTTTTACAATTCCATTTTGTGTTTTGCTAAGCACTTATGTGCTTTCTTTTAATAACTCATTACTTTCCCTTTTTGAATTACAATTCATCTTCTACTTTGGAAGTGAATTGTTTAATTCTTTCTTTCTTTAGACTTTAGGTTGAAACCTCACAAACCTTTAGGATCACTCCCTTTAATCTTCAATTAGGATTGAGTCTTAGTCCATATAGATTTTTACCTTTACCCTCTCTTGAGTCTTTCATCTTCTCATCTCAAAGAAAATTCAAAACATATAATAAAGGTAGGCATTTATTGCATTTAGGCCTTTCATATAAAGAAAAGATTATAAGGGGTCTTCTCTTGTAATCTTAGAATGTGTAGCATATAGCCCATCTTGGGTCAATGTGTTAAACATTTGATCTTGTATGAGGGACTTAAATGCAATGCTTGTTGAAGGTGCAAATAATAAAAAACACTTCTTCATTTCTTAATTAACAAAAACACTTAATAAACACAAGTATGCTAGTGTGTTTGAACCTTGACAATTGGAGCTAAGTGTGGGGGTCTTCTTCACTCTTAGTATGCTTTCTTACCCATTCCATCTTGGAATGTGAGAATGTACACATTCCAATGACTAAGATTCAGATACACTGTCATATGCAAATAAACAATAACGTCTTTCCTTCGGGAATTCTTTTCTCACCTCATTCACTCTCAACGCACGAACGCGCTTCTACTCGTTCTCTTGCAAGATGGTAACGCACTCGGACCAGCGAGCCTGCAACACCTGAGCTAGGACGTAAGCCGTTCTCTAAAAAACACAGACAATCCATCCCTAGTGAGGGGAACTACGTCGCTCTGATTCTCATGCTCCCGATGAGATACGTAGGCAGTGGGGTAGGGCCCATGCGAGCACTTCTTTTATTTTCCCTACATTTGTTTCCCGTTCCTTTTCTTTTCTTTCTCCTTTCTTTCTTTCAGTTCCTTTTCCAGTATCCTTTCTTTACACCCTTTGATCGAAACAGCAAGCGTGGATCCCATCGGGTACGATGGACGCGTGGGGGTGCTAATACCTTCCTCTCGCGTAACCGACTCCCGAACCCATTTCTCTTGGTCGCGAGACCATGCTCTTTCCTTCTCTTCAGGTTTACGCGGTGTTTCCTTTCCCTCTCTTGGGATAAATACACATTGCTGGCGACTCTGTTTCGGTGCCACTTTCGCGTTTGTACTTGGATAAAAATCCCGGGAGCGACAGCTGGCGACTCTGCTGGGGAAAGAATTCTATGACCTATTGCTGGTCCATCCCTAAGCGAGTCAATCCTAGCACTTGTTTGCTTTTCTTTCATTGGGTGTTTACTGTTGTGCTTTATTTTGCGGTTTATTTACTTTACTGTATTCACTGCATTTTAGCATTACATATCATATATTATATTGTGTTGCACTGTTTTGTCTGTTTGGCGGGATGAGATTTCTGAGAGATAAGCCCATTACACAGGCTTGAGTATACACTTAGGATTAGAGTGGAGAGTAGTGGGACCTACGTGCCGTTTGGAGTGCGTTGGGTGTTCACGAAATTCACAGCTAGACGAGGCTATCTTGGGACACGTCGTGGCATACGCATCTTGCGTGTTCCAGGATGTAGATCTAGAGAGCTGTCGACTCTAGTGACCGATCATGAGGACCTTAGTGGAAATATCCCTCTTTAGTGGTGACAATGGCAGACCACATTCTGTGGCAAACCCATTCGCACCCGAGGGCCCACTTTGGAACTTGCATAGGATGACCTTTATTTTCTAAGGGGAGTCAGTGGACGACCTCTTTGATTGGCATAGCATTGTATCCTACGGGCTGAATGTGCTATTGCTTCTCAAACCTCCGAAGCTGACAAGCCTTATTTTCTAAGAACCACACGTGAGCATGGGCGGGATGTTTACAGGTTTGCAGGAAACCCAGCCTCCTACCTACCTTACTTGTGATTCTATGATGATTTCAGACATTGTATCCCATGACAGTGATTTAAGTGTTCATCTCAGATATTGCCAGATTCAGTACAGAGACACAGTGCACACAGTTCAATACAGACACCGACACTTGATTACCTGATCACATGCCCTTTTGCATTGCATTATCATATCATAACAGTTATGTTTGTCATTTTCAGGTGCATAATACATTTCTGATTCCAATCCATGGGTTCAACAGAGATTGTTGCCGAGAGAAAAAACAATGTGTCTTACAAGTTTCCAGATCCTGTCTTGGATTCATTGCTCAAAGTTATAGATATGGCTGGTCCGGGTATTCTTGATAGGTTTCAGAAGAGCTACGGGAATTTGGTTGGGATGGTCCGTACAATCACCAAGTATGAACATGATGCCTTGCACACTCTGCTGCAGTTCTACGAGCCTTCGTTGAGGTGCTTTCTTTTTTCAGATTACATTTTGATGCCAACACTGGAAGAATTCTCATTTATTTTGGGAATTCCGATCACGTCGGCAATACCATTCTTCTCTGGTAGTTCTCCCAGCGTAAAAGAAATTGCTGCTGCTTTACAAATGGATCAGGCAGTGATAAAGAGTGGTGTGAGCAGTAAAAATGGAGTTAGCGGATTTCATTTAGAATTTCTGTCTGGACAGGCCCAAGAGGCTGCAAGTGCTAAAAATTGGACGGTTTACAATTCCATTCTGGCTCTCTGCATATATGGCCTAGTTTTCTTTCCCAATCAGCAAGACTTTGTGGATATGCAAGCGACAAGAGTTTTCGTTCTTAAAAATCCAGTCCCTACTTTGTTAGGAGATTTTTATCATTCTGTGCACTATAAGAATGAGAAAAGGAGGGGAGGATCTGTTAGTTGTTGCACTCCACTGCTGAGTCATTGGTTTTTCAAACATTTGCCTCAGACAGGTGCCTTTGTGGAAACCAAAGATGTGGCGAAATGGTCTAAACGATTGATGAGTTTAACTGCTGATAACATTGTATGGTTTGATCACCGGTTATTGAGAATAGAGCTTGTCACAAGATGCAAAAATTTTCCAAATGTGCCTTTGATTGGCAGAAAAGGAGGGATCAATTATAATCCAGTTTTGGCCATCCGACAGTTTGGATATGCTTCCAGGGATCCTCCTACAGAGCAAGATGTGGAAGAATCTTTATTCTTTACAGGAACTAAAGATGCGAAGGTGGTAGAAGTAGTGAATGCTTGGAAAGATAAGCACAAAATTGGAAAAGCAGTTTTTGGAAAAGGAGATTGTAGATCTTATCCTGAATATGACAGGTGGATTGAGACGAAAGTAAAGGAATTGCTTTTACCCTTTTCAAGGGGACCTCTTTTATGTGCAGTACAGCCAGAACAACCCACTATGGTGGCTATTGAAGAATGTGAGAAGTGGAAGAAAATGGTCAGAGAGTTGCAGATAGAGAATTCTGGAATGAGCAGATGTCTTCAGAAAGCTCTAGCTGACAACAAAGAGTTGGAAAAGAGAGCCTTGAAAGCGGAAAAAACCTTGGCTGACAAAGAGGAAGATTTTGATGACCGAGCTCGGTACTTTCGGAAACTTACTTTGGGAGCAGATGACACTAGTCAGGCTCACAAGATTACAAAACAGGCTTTAGCCCGAAGCAAGGATTCATTAGCTCAACTTCGTCAAGCTTGGGATGAAGTCAGGATAGAGAATGCCGAGTTAAAGGATCAGTCGAAGACTAAAGACGAGGAGCTTAAAAAGGCACATGAGCAGAGGAGAAAGTATCGGGAAAGCCTCGGTAAGAGTCAAGAACAGCTAGAAGAAGCTAGAGGTGAGCTGAGGAATACCAAGAAAGAGCTTGAAGAAGTCATGTTAGAAAGGGAGATACTCAAGACGCAAGCCGGCATAAAGAGACACAAAGGAGTGTGTGATGACGAAGCTCTGATGCTGCATATGGGTTCTTTAACTGAAGCTCTTGAAAAAAGGGATGTCTTGATCAAAGAAATGATTGAAAAGCCGAATCACCAGCGTACCCGTATACTTTTTGAGGAAATCAAGTATTCAAGTGATAAGCTGAAGGGTGTGGAATTGTCAGACTGATGTTCTTTTCCTTATATTTTGTTATTAATGGTTACCATCAGGCTTGTTGATGGATCCATTTTTCCTTGTATTGCATTTGGGGATGAGCCTTTCTTAAATGTACTTGAATACTTTGTTGAATGAGTATGAGTAGTTTTATTCAGAATTATTCCTTATCAGATAGCTGCACACAAGCACATGACCACGACACGTCCCTTTATATCACGATTTCTGGTCTTCAGATTTCTGTGGATTGGATTGGAATCAGGGTATAAAGCACCTCGGAAATGACAAACATAGCATTGCATGGCATTGCATATCATTTTGCATTTTTGTTACTTGCTTTTCAGGTACTCGTTGCGGGGTCTCTAACCTTTATTTGGTTTCAGGCAGTATAGCTGAGAATCATATTCACCGATATTCGACGCGAAGAAATCAAGTAAGAATCATGGATCAAATGCAGAAGGATTTGGCTGGGGTGAGGGCCCAATTGGGGCATTTTATGGGGGACATTCAGGCGTTGTCCCGAGGTCAGGAACTACTGAGGGAGGAAGTTAACCAGATGAAGATTCAAATGGGCCTGGTCATGGAAATCTTGAATAAGGTGTTAAAAAAGGAAAATGATCATGTGCCCGCTTCCACAACAGAGGTCTCTACTCCTCCCATCTCTTTGGGATATGCTTTAGATCATGGATTGCTTCGTGAATCTCCTTTGAAAGCTAAAGGTTCAGAGCTCTCGCATCAGCAGTCACTTCCTGATTTCCAAGAGGATCCTAAGTCAGAGGAGCCTAAGAGGAAGTTCGATCCCATTCCGATTTCGTATGCGCAATTGCTTTCTTACTTGCTCGAGCTCAAGCTGGTTGAGTGTGTTAGTTTGGGACCATTGCCCACGAAGATTCCTCTGGGACCTAATGCTAAGGCTAGATGTGAGTTCCATTCTGGGGCACCTGGTCACAATGTTGAGAATTGTACCAGGTTCAAGCATAAAGTCCAGGAGCTAATTGATTCAGGGGCAATCAAGTTTGCATCAGTTGGTGCTGGTAAACCAAGTGATGTCACTCCCATTGTTGCAAGGGAACTGAGGACTCTCTCCTTTTCCAAAGGGTCTACCTCGCGTCAGGGATCTCTTCCACAACCCTGTGTTGCAGAAGACCTATGTCAGCAACCCTTATTTGTGCCTCAGCCGAATGCAGAAAGGAAAGTGCAAGGCCAGGTTGGGCGCCCGAACCAGCAGCAGCAAGATTATCAGCAGCGGAGGCTACTCAGACCAAGGAAGCCCAAGAGGACATTTGATCCTATTCCTGTTCCGTACAGTCAGTTGTTGGCTCGTTTGCTCAAAAGTTCGCAAATCCAGCTGAGAAGGGCCATGCCCGTGCCATACCCCATTCCTCCGGACTATGACATGAGTGTTAGCTGTGAGTTCCATTCAGGAACATTTGGGCACACACTTGATAACTGTAATGTGTTCCAGCACAAGGTGCAGGATTTGATTGACTCAAAGGTTATCACCCCAGACGGTACCCCACAAGGTGAAGCTTCTGTACCATGGTGAGTGCTCAAAGTTACAAGAACATCACCAGAAGTGGTCAGTCTAGACGGAGCCAAGCCTCCTCAACAACGACAATCTTTATTTTCCTTGCTGCATTTTCATATGTAGTCTTTATTTGTTCGTTCAGACATTGTTCGCATGTTAAAATTTGTTTGTATTTGGTATGAGGATTTTAATGCAATGTATATGTTTTCTTGAAGAATTTCATTTGTGTTTACTCATTTAATGCTAATGTGTACTGCAATACCATTTTTCTTGCTCAAACTCTATGAGGGAGAATGATGGTCTGAAAACGCAAAAATCTCTAACGGTGTGCTTTGGAATAAGAACCCTGTTGAGGATGTACAGGCATTGTTTCAACTCCTCAAACACTGGAGATATAAGGGAGATAGACCCTCGTTAACCCCTTTGAGCCTTGAAGTAGGAGTTTCTTTTCGTAGGAAAAAACCCTCACATTTAACCCAGGGGCAGGGTAGGCGTCAGTTAATTTGACCGAGCGTTCAAACCTCAAAAGGAGTGTGCATCTGAGGATCCATTACCTTCTATTCCGCCATCAAGAGGTCAAGAGATGTGAAACCACAATGGTTATCCATCAACAATCAAAGAGTGAGGTAGTCACAACCCTTTCAACAAAGTCAAGACAGGCCAGTGTCACACGATTTGTTCAAGAAAAAAGGAAAAAGAATAAAAAAAATGAAAAAATGAAAAAAGCCCGCTAAGTTGAAACTTGAAAACAAGCAACTTAGGCAAAAGTTAGGGCATCCCGCTGGACTCTGAAATTAAAGATTCAAAAGAATCAGTCCAGGCAAAAATTAGGGATCAAAAAGCAAAAGAATGTGAAAGCGAAAAACAAAAGGATTACAAAAGAAAATCCTCGAGCAAGAACAAAGTCGTGTGACTATGGACAAAAGACAAAGGGGTGACTGTCAATCCAAAGCCTCATTAGGTGTCAAACCATCAGTATCATGGTTTCCTTAAAGATCACAAAATCTTTTTGAGAGGCGAACGCTTGTGCAAATTAGCTGAACGTAGGACTGGAGAACATCACGAAGAGTGGGTGGGCACCAATAAACTTTGAGCCATAAATCCTTTTTTCTCAAAACCGTGAACCAGGCCCCGTTACAACCCTCAAAAGTCCTAATTGAAACAGGGTTATTTCAAAGGCATACTACCAAGAGATAGCGTTCCTGACTCCTATCAGTTGTGCTAAAAGATCTTTGTTGGTGTTGCATGTGCAATGCATTATTTCTTTCAAAAATTAATGTCGTATCCTAACCCGTGATTCGCTCACAAAAGGGTTTGCTACATCTTTTTAGTAAAACTTCGAGATTAACATGTTGTGTTGCATTAGAATTTTCATTCTCAGAATAAAACATTTTCTGCTTGCATACATTTGTTTGACATCAAAAGAAGTTTACATATGGAAATCCAGTCCAGAAGTTTAATCTTGCCGAGTTGAGAATCCTAAAACTCCCGAAGGGCAGTCACGTCCAGTGGTACCTCCTCAGGAAACTTTGTTGAGCAGGAGCTTTCCCAACAAGTTGTGTTAAGACGTAGTCGATCCGGGGCAGTCACGTCGAATCATCTCTTTAAGGTGTAGCCGGTCTGAGCCAATTACGTCGAGAAATCTTTTTAGAGTTCAGCCAAACTGGGGCAAAACCACTTCAAGGGTCATACTGAGGCAGGCCATCCCAAAAGCACGAGAAGTTAGTCCATCCAGACAACTAATCAGCCCATCCAGGTTTCAGAATACCGAGGCAGAATATCCCACGGTGGTATGAGATTCTTCATGGATCTTTTCAAGGTGAATTCCTCTGTAGTCCATACGGTCTGGGGAAGTTACGTCGAGATCCAACGAATCTCTACAAGAGTTTGAAGACACTGAAGCATTGAGCTTGCCAAGTCTTCTGTAAAATCCTCATGCGATGACTTCTTCTAAGTAATCCATGCGGTCTGGGGAAGTTACGTCGAGATCCAACGAATCTCTACAAGAGTTTGAAGACACTGAAGCATTGAGCTTGCCAAGTCTTCTGTAAAATCCTCATGCGATGACTTCTTCTAAGTAATCCATGCGGTCTGGGGCAGTTACGGCGAGATCCAACGAATCTCTACGAGAGTTTGAAGACATTGAAGCGTTTTGGATGTCAAGTCTTCTGTAAAATCCTCTTGGGACAATTTCTTCCGGTGGACCATGTTGGTTTGGGACAAGTGAAGAAAAACAGTTGGTCACGCATATGCAGTCAATCAGCCAAAAGGAGTGAAACTAAGGGGCATTCCAACCCAAGGCATTTTTGGTCCCCGTCTTCAGTAGGCTTCATTAATAATGTTCTCCAGCAAGAGATTGCATGCAAACCTTTCTCCCCAACAAGTGGTGGTTCAGAGTTAGATTTTCTCAGTTGCAGAAGTCATATCTCGCACGGGGTATACGTGCATATCCTTTGCTTGTAGGTAGCAGCCTCATACTAGGCTCAAAGGCAAAATTGAAGCCTTTGCGAGATCACGGGATCATGTCTTCTAGACGAGTAATCACTTACTTCCATGCAGAAGACTGGGGCAATCATGTTCGAGAAAGGTGGTCACCCTTTTGTCACAATGTTCACTGATTAAGTCCATCATTCGGTCGACGGTCGGTCACGACGATTCGATATCAACGAATTGAGCTCAACTGGGTATCGTGGTATCTTATTAAGTCGATTCTCTTATTCAGTCCTTCCAACAACTACAAGCTTTTCTGCGTCGATAACGGTCACAGGTTCCCCAAAAGAGTGGTTTCGTCGACACCGAAACTGATGGTCATTATCCCCAGCGAAGTCGCAGGAGTTTGAAGAGGCTAGATCTTCTGTAAAATCCTCTTATGACATCCGCTTCGGGGACAAATTGTTGGTTTTCTTAAGCATGGGGCATGTTGTTTCCCCAGCATGAAGTGTTGATCACCCCCCAGTAGAGTTTGATGGTCATTATCCCCAGCGAAGTCGCAGGAGTTTGAAGAAGCTAAATCTTCTGTAAGATCCTCTTATGACATCCTCTTCGGGGACAAATTGTTTGGTTCCCCAGCATGAAGTGTTGATCATCCCCAGTAGAGTTTGAGGACAGTTGGTCTTCTGTAAAATCCTCTCAAAAGGCATTCCCCAACACGAGACGCTTTAAAGCAGTTTTCTCCAGCAGAGTTTGTTATAAACCCGTCATCCCTAACGGAATTGTCTAAAGGGAAGCTCGCCTAACATGGGGCATTGTGGTACTTATCCTAAGCTCGACAGTCATATTCTTCAGCAGACTACTGTGGATTTGCTTTGGGTTTCCCCAACAGATCTCTAAGGACTCTTTCTAGCAAGTTGCAGTGGAATGTTCTAACCAGGATTTGCATATCCCTGGCAGAGTAGCCCTGATACCCAGCAAGATCGTATCTCTGGCCATGGTATCCCCACAGAGGTCAGCATCGAATCTTGTCGGCAACTTCCAGCTGAGTTGTTGTTCTCTCCGCAGAGGTTTATCAGATCGACAGAATCTATTCCTCAACAAGGATGGTACAGCCTTTCCCCAGCCGGGTCAGAAGGTTGATAATCCCTATAAAGGATCTTGGGTTGAATAAATCCCCAAGCAGAGTTTTAATGGCTCATTTCCCCAGCAGGAAGTCATTTAAAAATTCTCATCCCCAGCGGAATCGCTGTGACCAGAATTCATTCCCCAAACAGATGGAATAATTCCTGGCAGAGTCGTCATTCCCTCATATCTTAAAGTCCAATTTATTTTTGGCAAGCTTGACAATTCGAAGCAGACGGATTGTTCATCCATTCGCCAGCAGAGATATTATCCTTTTAGGAGTCTCCGAGATTAAATCATTAATTGTGGTTCCTCAGCAGAGTCGGCAGAGATGTCTGGCGCAGAGGCAGAGAGTAATTCAATTTTGAAATTCTAAAAGTCCAACAGTGGATTGGCAAAAGTCCGTCTTCGGGTGGCAAAAGTCCAACAGTGGATTGGCAAAAGTCCATCTAAGGGTGGCAAAGCAGCAAAAGTCCAACAGTGGATTGGCAAAAGTCCGTCTTCGGGTGGCAAAAGTCCAACAGTGGATTGGCAAAAGTCCGTCTTCGGGTGGCAAAGCAGCTAAAAGTCCAACAATGGATTGGCAAAAGTCCGTCTTCGGGTGGCAAAAGTCCAACAGTGGATTGGCAAAAGTCCGTCTTCGGGTGGCAAAAGTCCAACAGTGGATTGGCAGAAGTCCATCTTCGGGTGGCACGAAGCTGCAAAGTCCACCAGTAGTGTGGCAAGCCAGTAGTCGTTTGGCGTCGTTCAAAAAGACATTTCCAAAGTCCACCAGTAGTGTGGCAAGCCAGTAGTCGTCTGGCGTCGTTCAAAAAGACATTTCCAAAGTCCACCAGTAGTGTGGCAGGCCAGTAGTCGTCTGGAATTGCATAAAAGACGTTATTAAAGTCCACCAGTAGTGTGGCAGGCCAGTAGTCGTCTGGAATTGCATAAAAGACAGTATTAAAGTCCACCAGCAGCGTGGCAAGCCAGTAGTCGTCTGGCGTCGTTCAAAAGACAGATCTCTCCGACGTTTCATCGAAGATTCAATCCAGCAGTCTTGTTGGGTTTATATCCCTTTTCTTCTTCACCATCCAGAGCAAATTTTTGGTTATTTTTGGTATTCAATCACTATATACCTTGAAAGTCCGAAAGCATTTGCTTTCAGGCATTCAGGTCTACAGCGCTTGAATAGGGGCAGCTGTAATACCCCAAAATTTGCTCTCCCCTTTTGGCATCATAGCATGGCATTATCATTTATCATATCATATCCACCTCACTAGCATTGCATTGCATTTAACATAGAAAAATGAAGCATGGCATCCTTCTTACCATTAGGGCATGTGATCATGTGGAAGGTGGACAATCAAGGAATCATTCAAAGCACAAAAAGGTCAATCAAGTTGGCTCTAGGCAAGCCAAGAGGTCTCTCATGTCTCATACTATCTCAATTGATCTTCCAAAACCTTAAGGAAGTGAGATTCAATGGGAGATTGAAGCACTACATCTTTCACTATGCAAGAGGTTCAAAAATTGAAGGAAAACCCTCAAAAGAGATAGCTCATTGATTCAAAATCATCCTCAAGTGGCATTTCTCATCATCCTTTAAGAGGATACACAACATACTCTGAGGAATTTGGATTTGGAAGATGTGCAATTTCCTCCTAACCAAAGGGGGTCAAAACTAGGGTTTCCCATTAAATCAGGGAATCTTTGATTTTTTGAACAAAACTTGATGTCATGGTATTCCATATGTCCTTAAGTGTATGTATGTGGAAGATTGCATCTCAATTGGTTTTAGAAGTGGTTCAATTGGAAGAAAGATCAAGAATCAGAGAAATTGGGGCAAAGTCAAATAATCAGAGGAAAAAGTCAACTCTTGACTTTTTGAGGCCAAATTCATGAAATTCATGTTATATGTGTCCAATGTGCAAAATTTGGTCAAGAAATTCCAAAGGAATCATGAAAAAATCAAGATGTGGAAAGTTGCCATTTTTGGATGAAGTAGGGTTACTAAAAATAGCAAGTTTTGGCCATTTTGCATCAGAGTTTGAACCAAGGCCATTTAAATTTGGAGCACCAAATGAAAATTCCACTCTGCCTCAATGAAAGGCCTTGCTTTAAGCTTCAAATCCATGTGTGGAACATCTCCATTGGATAAAAATTGAGTGAGATATGATTGATCAAAGTTTGAGCAAAGTAGGTTCAAAACTAGGTCATGACCAAGATTTTCAGGTCACGCGCGCAGTCATTTTAACAAACAGTTGGTGGGCCAAATGTCCACTCATTTTTCTCATGGTTAAAGGCCTCAAATGAAAAACTTTTCAACATCAAAGTTGTTCCTTGTAGTGTCGTCTTCAATACTCATGTTGGACAAAATTCCATTTGATCAAGTTATAGTGGAGATATATTGGTTCAAAGTCATGTTGATTGTGCTGAAATTTTGTGTGCCAAGTTGCCATGCCATGACTTGCTTCACACGCCCTTACACCAGTTCTCAGACCTTTGTGTTTTAAGCTATTTTGCACCATTTTCCAAACCTCATCTCAATTTGAAATCAACATCAAATGTGTTCCACAACATGCCCTCTTTTATTTGGCATCAAAAGTTCCTCAAACCATTCACTAACATGTGAGAAATTCACCCTCAAACACCTACTGTTACAATGATGATTTGGTGCACGATTTTGGTTCACACACACTACAAACACTTCCTCACTTCAGTTTCCTCTTTAGACCAAGCACACATCACTTACACAATGTTTAGTATCACGTGCCTTGCATGAAAATGGAGAGAACAACTTGTTGAGCAAGTTTCTGCCACAACAGTCCTACCATTCCAAGCTTCACTCTTCATCCTCACCATAACTGTCATGAGATTAACCTCACCATAACCCAGCCTTGATCACTCGCCCCCTAACTAACTTGACTCAGTTAGTTAGGGTGGACTCAGTTAACCACCTTGACTCACCCTAACTCAACTCATTAAACCGTGGTAAGCTCACACTATAAAAGAAATCACACACTCCATTTTCATTTTTCAGTTTTGACAACCACATTTCTCTCCAAGAACACCTCAAACTCTCTCTACTTTCTCTCTGATTCCACACGATTTCAACACTCTTCTTCCACTTTTCATCTGCATTATCATTGTTTGGCATTGTTGAATCAAGAGCAACAAGAACAACTCCATTTCTGCAAGTTCAGCACCATTGCAAGCTTCAACATCCTTCATCTATTTACGAATCCATAGCATTTATTTTGCTAAGTTTGAAGATCTAGAAGCTCAGCATATCAAGCTTTCCTCTGGTTTTTCTCAACATCTCCAATTGCTCCACATTTTCAGGTTTCATCATGCACTCTTCTTCATTCGATTCTCTTTAGTTTTGATTTATTTTTGCTGTTTTAAGCTTGATAGAAGCTCTGCTTACTCCGGCTAGTTGATAGAGCTTCTTAGAAGCCTAGATCCAAAACTTAGGGCATGATTTAATCTCCTCTGTTCTCTATGTGTGTGCTTGGTATGTGAAAAACAATTGTGAATTCTTAATCTACGTGAGCTCAGCTTCATTTTGGTATAATAGTTGGGCATTTCTGGGACATGTGAAGTTGCAGACGGTGGCGTGTGACCGGAGAAGGTGACCGGAGGTCCCTCTCCGGCCGGTGGTTTTTAGTTAGGGTTTTGGTTGCAGTTTAAATCATGGCCGTTGGATGTGTGTGATCGTGTGGTCCAAAAGTTGACAGCACATTAAAATTCACGTGCAAATCATGTGCACCATTTCTGAATTTACTTAAACATTGTGTGATGCAGTACATGGTAATTTGTGTGTGACCTCATGCGCGTGTGTTGGATCCGTGTACTTTGACTTTTGTTTGACTATGACTTAATCTGATGGCTTGGATTGCTTTGACTATGTTGACTGAAGAACATGCTAGTTATGGTGTTTTGCGTGCTAATTGGACTTAACCAGATTGATAATTACACCCCCATGTATTGAAGCCCAATGATTTTGAACTGTCCAATTGCTATGTTCATACCCCCCTGCATTTTGCATTTATTTTTCATTTTTATTTCTTTCTACACGTTTGATTTCTAATTTTTAAAAATACCAAAACATATTGGAAAATTCTACAAAAATTCATGTGTATTCTTAAAACATTTAGGAAATTTTTCATGATTTTATTTTCTGATTTTATGACCTTTTTACCCCTGGTCCATAATTTTCTTTGAATTTCCATTTAGATGCATTCTAAGCATGATACTTGAATTTGTTCAATTTTGTTCTTGCTCCTTACCAACTGTTTTGACATGATTCTTTTTGCATTGATTCAATAATACATTGAAGCATGTTAGATGATTTTTGTTTGATTTTTAGGTCACTTTATCACATGTCTTGATGCCTATATTTGCACCACTTTGCATGATGTTTCAATTTGACCTAATTGCTTTGTTTGAAGTCATTTTGCTCTGAATTTTTACATGCTATCTTGATGTATGATGCATTTCTGACTTAGGCATTCCAATAATATGCTGGCATAATTTTCATGAATCCATTTGGTTTTTGTTTGATGCATTACATTTGAAGTATAATACATGTCATGTCATTTTAACTTTAGTGCATGTTTGCATGAATTCTTTTGTGCATATTTGTATGAGCATTTGCATAGTTGTTATGAGCCATTCATATGATATTATAGGTCTTTGATACACATTATAGGTCATCTTTACATGTTCATTTCAATTTGAACTTTGTGCATCATTAACATGTATTGTTTGCACTTTCTTTTTGAACTTTCATTTCAATTCTTCTTCTGTTACTTCTTGAATGTCTTGATGGTTGATTCATGGATACTTTTGAGATGTTCATGAACCATTTTCCATTTGGTTTCAATTCTGATTGTTGATTTACATGTTCCATTTATGCATGTCCTCTTCATTTCTTTCCATCTTTCATCTATCCCTTCTTCTTGTAACATGTTTAAATGCTAAGGGATGATGATTATTGCTTATTCACTTGCACTTGTATGATGATATTCACTTGGTTTCCATATGATGCCCATTCTGGTTGTGGTTCTAGGATTTGTTTTCTCATTTAATTCTTTTGAGTTTTATGATGCATTACATGTTCTTTTACTTCTTATACTTCTTATACATGTTTACTAACCATGTAGGGGCTTCGGTAAGTTTCAATTGAGTGTGGATAAGGAATCCACATTCAACTTCTATCCTTTCTCTTTTACAATTCCATTTTGTGTTTTGCTAAGCACTTATGTGCTTTCTTTTAATAACTCATTACTTTCCCTTTTTGAATTACAATTCATCTTCTACTTTGGAAGTGAATTGTTTAATTCTTTCTTTCTTTAGACTTTAGGTTGAAACCTCACAAACCTTTAGGATCACTCCCTTTAATCTTCAATTAGGATTGAGTCTTAGTCCATATAGATTTTTACCTTTACCCTCTCTTGAGTCTTTCATCTTCTCATCTCAAAGAAAATTCAAAACATATAATAAAGGTAGGCATTTATTGCATTTAGGCCTTTCATATAAAGAAAAGATTATAAGGGGTCTTCTCTTGTAATCTTAGAATGTGTAGCATATAGCCCATCTTGGGTCAATGTGTTAAACATTTGATCTTGTATGAGGGACTTAAATGCAATGCTTGTTGAAGGTGCAAATAATAAAAAACACTTCTTCATTTCTTAATTAACAAAAACACTTAATAAACACAAGTATGCTAGTGTGTTTGAACCTTGACAATTGGAGCTAAGTGTGGGGGTCTTCTTCACTCTTAGTATGCTTTCTTACCCATTCCATCTTGGAATGTGAGAATGTACACATTCCAATGACTAAGATTCAGATACACTGTCATATGCAAATAAACAATAACGTCTTTCCTTCGGGAATTCTTTTCTCACCTCATTCACTCTCAACGCACGAACGCGCTTCTACTCGTTCTCTTGCAAGATGGTAACGCACTCGGACCAGCGAGCCTGCAACACCTGAGCTAGGACGTAAGTCGTTCTCTAAAAAACACAGACAATCCATCCCTAGTGAGGGGAACTACGTCGCTCTGATTCTCATGCTCCCGATGAGATACGTAGGCAGTGGGGTAGGGCCCATGCGAGCACTTCTTTTATTTTCCCTACATTTGTTTCCCGTTCCTTTTCTTTTCTTTCTCCTTTCTTTCTTTCAGTTCCTTTTCCAGTATCCTTTCTTTACACCCTTTGATCGAAACAGCAAGCGTGGATCCCATCGGGTACGATGGACGCGTGGGGGTGCTAATACCTTCCTCTCGCGTAACCGACTCCCGAACCCATTTCTCTTGGTCGCGAGACCATGCTCTTTCCTTCTCTTCAGGTTTACGCGGTGTTTCCTTTCCCTCTCTTGGGATAAATACACATTGCTGGCGACTCTGTTTCGGTGCCACTTTCGCGTTTGTACTTGGATGAAAATCCCGGGAGCGACAACTAGATCTATAGAAAACTCCACCTCTCTCTCTGGCGGTACATATGAAATATCCTCAGGAAACACCTCAGGAAATTCACACACAACAGGAAACACATCAAGTGCAACTTGACTATCCACTGTCAACGATGCAAACAACCCAAACAACTGAGCTTCTTCCGCCAAAAGTTTCTTCAACTCTTTGGTAGATAAGAAACTCGAGTCCTCGTCTTCCTCAAGAGAAGGAAATCTTACCAGCTTATGATAAGAATCAATATGAACCCGATTGAACTGCAACCAATTCATTCCCAAAACCACATCTAAACCCCCCAACGGCAGACACACCAAATCCATCTCAAAGTCTTTACCATAAATGGTCAAAGGACAACTTAAACAAACCAAAGAAGTAGTTACTGACCCCATTGCTGGAGTATCAATAACCATCTCACCACCCATCGAAGACAACACAAGATTCAAACGCTTCGCGCACTCAGACGAAATAAACGAATGAGTCGCTCCAGTATCAGTAATAGCAACTAAAGGCGTACTATTAATAAAACAAGTACCTCTGATCAGATGGTCTGCACTTGTAGTCTGAGTCCCTGCCAATGCAAAAACTTTCCCACCAGCTGGAGCTTGATTTGGTTTCGGACACTTCGTGCTAACATGTCCAGGTTCACCACAGTTGAAACACTTCACCACGTTCCTCTTACAATCAGCTGCAATATGTCCTAAACCTCCACAATTGGAACATTTTCTCATATCCTTCCTACATTCGAAGTGACGATGTCCCAAATCACCACATCTGTAACATCTCAAAGAATTAGACATACCTCCTCTACTGGGCCTTCTCTCAAAATTACTCCTTTGCTTACCCTTATCAACTGGTGTTACATAAGGACCACTACGAAACGGTTGTTTCCCTTTCCTTTCGTTCACACTCTTATAGTGAGTAGAACAAGCTTTGCTATCTTCTTCATAAATCCTACAACAATCCACCAAATCTAAAAACCTTCGAATTCTCTGATAACCAATTGCCTGCTTAATCTCAGGACACAATCCGCTCTCAAACTTCACACACTTAGAAAACTCCGCAGTAGCTTCAGCATAATGTGGATAAAACTACACAAGCTCCACAAACTTAGCAGTATAATCAACAACATACATATTACCTTATTTCAATTCCAAGAACTTTATTTCCTTCTTTCCCCTTAAGTCCTCGGGAAAATACTTTCTCAGAAACTCAATACTAAACAAAGCCCAAGTGACTTCTTCCTCTGCAGCTTCCAACACCTGACGAGTACTAACCCACCAGTCATCAGCTTCCTCTTGCAACATGTGAGTACCCAGTCTTACCTTCTGATCCTCAGCACAATCCATCACTCGGAAAATCCTTTCAATCTCCTTCAGCCAAATCTGAGCACCATCAGGATCATGCCTCCCTTTGAAGACATGCGGTTTGTTCTTCCTGAACTCATCATTCCCAGCAGCATTAGGTGCACCCTGCACAGCCCGAGCCATAGCTTGCATAGCAGCAGCCAAAGCATCGTCATTCCTACCAGCCATATTCTGTTCATATCCAATAACAGCAACTATGGTTAAACAGACAGCTCATCCAAACACAAACACCGATAAGGACTGACACAAACTGACACGGACTGGCTCTGATACCACTTAATGTAACACCCCCAATCTATACCCCCAACTAAATAAAGCGATAAAAATTTCATCAGAGTATAATTAAATATTCACGCTATAGACGAAGGCATCACATCAATTGGGACAAAACACATAAACCTGCTCATAAAGATATGCAACAATCAGGTAGCAATTAACAGAGGAACTTAGTTCCTACTACCCACAATTCAGATACAGAATAAAAGCAAAAAATCTGCGACTGAATCTCATATATATATATCACATAAAGAGTTTGTTTGTCATACACAGATCCATGCATACACAATCCAAAAGATATCTATACATATACACATAAATCACAACGATCTCCCCGACTACCCGGTGCTACATATCAGAACCGACCGACAAAAGAATGAAGACCTAAGCTTCACAAAAAGACCTCCAGCATCTAATCTGCAATGCCTCATATAGCATTAAAACAACAGAAGGGTGAGAAACACAATCATAATATGATTGCATACAATTATATAATAACACAAAAATACACACGGAAAATATTCTCACCACAACTTACACCAGAATTCAAACACAAAACGACACAATGCATATCATTGTAACGCCCAAAATATTTAATTATTTATTTAATTGGATATTTATTTAATTGTTGTGAATTATTCAGTTGATTTTGGTGTTGCGGCGAATTAAATCGTTAAGTCGGAATTGTTAAGTTGGTAAGTCGTAGAAATAATATTAGAAATAATATTATAGTCGCGGAATAATATTAGTAGTAATAGTATAGTCGTAGGAGAGGATTCGAATTAAGTGGGCTTGATTTCGTATCGGAATTAGTAAATTAGGGGGTGTATGTTTTAGGCCCATTAGACATTATATTAAAATATTATTATTTTAATAAAACAAGGGAAATAGAAAGAGTGGGGGAGTTTTGTAGTATCAGTGGAAAAAGAAGTTACACGAGGCAATTGAAAAGCAAGGTTGGAAGGGAATAGAGGGGAGAAGACGATACGAGGAAAATTTCTGCCGGTAACCAAGTCCGAAGTTTCGAGCTACCTTCAATCCAATCAGGTAAGGGTGGGTTCGATTATTATAACTGGGTTATGATGAATGTTATTTGGGTGATGATTATTGGGTAGAACTAGTAGTAGAATTACCCTAAAAATTTCCTGTGAAAGCTGAAGTTATTTCGATTAAAATTAGTCTCTGAAATTATTAGTTTTGATGTTTGGAAACTGAGTTTTTGATGATAGTTTAGAGACCCATTTAATATTTGGGGTACTTTTTGATGTTGAAAATCTGGGAAATACTCCCACTGTTTCTATTTCAATGTAGCGTAAAAATGTATATATAATTGAAACAGTGCTGAATGTATAATGTGTATATGGGTCGTATGAACAGTTGCGAGAAGATTGAGTATGTATATATATATGAATCATTGCAGCGCTATTTGATTATTATAGTACACCCTAGAGTGAGTTAGTAAGGATTGTGAATAGACACTTGTAGTAATTGAGTATTATATAGAGATATATATATATATTATCTAGCAAATGAACTAAATAACTCTCTCTCTCCCTAATTAGTGCAGCACGTGAATGTTCCAGAGAGGGGATAATAAGTGGCTTAATGTGTTGGTAGCATTTAGTGAGTAGTTGTTATTATTATTATTATAATTCAAAATGGGAATAATGAGAGAGAGTAGGAAAATGTTAGTGGAGCATGGTAATATAATTGTAAGATTAATATATTATATTTATGTTTAGCAAAAGAATTAATGTTGTGTAGAATTGTGGTGTGTAGGAAGACGGTGGCTCATTATATATATTATATAGTAGTAAGAATCAAGACTATTAGTAAAGTGAATACCCCATAATTTATGCGCAGCGCATAGTGATAGAGTAAGAGTAATAATTTTTTTTCATGTGGCCTTTGTGCTAGTAATTGTGCGCAGGAACAGAGAAAGTAGCAGGAAAATTGGTAATAGCAGAAAATGAAAATAACAGGTTTTGTTCCATCAAACAGAAATTTTGACAGCAACAGGATTTAATAACAATTCATGACAGAAACTTGGAAATGATTTTAAGGAAATCGTAACAGAAAGTAGAAGTTTGTAATAAACTGGGATTTAATGACAGAAGTTAAAATAGTGCTGTTTTAGTCGGTTTAGCCGGTTTAGGCGAAAAACTTAGCTGTCCGGAATTTGACGAAAATTGTCGGGGTAAGTCGGGTAAATTAGTAGATGACTTTTGCTGACTTGTTTTGTTGAAATATTGTCGAGAAAGTCGAATTGCCGGTACAGCTGAGTTGTAATATTGTTCCGGTTTACGGACGAATTGTAAGTTGTAGGCTTGATAAGCCAACGTTGATATAAGTTGTTTGTGTCGAAAAAGTTGCTATGTTGTTAAGTTGATTATGTTGTAGATGTTGTTGAGTTGTTTATGTTGATAAGTTGTGCATGTCATAAAACATACATTGCATTTTATGTCGGAGCGTTGCTCACACCACGTTGGCCTGGATTGGCATATGTTGAAAGTTGAAAGTTGAAGGCTTATGCCTTGATGCCTCGATAAACTGGCATATATTAAGTTGGGAGTTTTACTCCGATGGTACCACGTGCATAACATTGTCGAGTCTCATTAAAGTCGCATTTTCTGAAGTTGTTGTTGATTTTTATTAGTTGTTGTTGATTTGATTTTGGTTGTTGGTTGTTGATGTGAAGTGGTGAATAATTGTATGATTCTTGCCTATGTATTATTTATCATACTCCATTTATAATTTTTGGTAACTCACCCCTTCTGTTTGAATGTTGTCCCTATGTTGGCAACGTGCAGGTAATCCAGAGGAGTAGCCGGTTACCTTAGTTCGAGTCTGTGGTTGTCGCTCTGATACGTAGCACTCGGGGGGATGACGCGTGTCTTTTATTTATCTGTCTACATGCTGAATTTTTAGTGAATTTGTGGAAAAACACTTTGTTGTTTAATTCGAAGTTGTTTTGCGTTGAATAAAGATGCTACTAAGTTGTTAATGAATCCGCTGCGTTGCGTTTACTTAAGTTGAATAAAGTTGAGGACCAATTGTTGTTTTATGTTTCCCTGAAACGTTATGTATCTTTCATGAATAATTATTATATGGTTGATTTTAAAGTTGAAAATGTGATATCCCGTTTTATGTCAAAAATTTTATAACTCTGATTTTTATATAATTACTGGGTGGAAATGGGGTGTTACATTAGTGGTATCAGAGCAGGTCGGTCCGTCCGGCCAAGTGTCGAGTCGTAGTTGTCTAACAATTGAGTATTGTTATTTGGTTCTAACTTTTGTTTATGTTGTAGTGATAATTTGAGATGGCTGGATAGAACGATGCTGCAATGGCTGCTGCAATGCAAGCAATGGCTCAGGCTGTGGAGAATTTACCGAATGCTGACGAGAATGATGGATCTCGTAGTCTGGCGACTTTTCAGAGGGAGAATCCGCCTACCTTCAAGGGCAGGTATGATCCTGATGGAGCATTGGACTGGTTGAAAGTGATTGAGAGGATTTTCCGTGTGATGGACTGCACTCCAGCGCAGAAGGTTCGTTATGGGACTCATATGCTAGCAGTCGAAGATGATGACTGGTGGCTAGAGACTCGTCAGAGGTTGGAGACTACAGGTGAAGTTATTACTTGGGATGTGTTCCGAAGAGAATTTCTGAGAAAGTATTATCCAGAGGATGTCCGTGGTAAGAAGCAGATTGAGTTTCTTGAGCTGAAGCAAGGAACTATGTCGGTTACTGATTATGCTGCGAAGTTTGTTGAGCTGGCTAAGTTTTATCCGTACTACACCGGTGATGATGCTGAGTTTTCTAAATGCATCAAATTTGAGAGCGGGTTGCGTTCTGAAATCAAGAAAGCTATTGGGTATCAGAAGATTCGTGTCTTTTCTGATTTGGTTGATAGTTGCAGAATTTATGAAGAGGACAATAATGCTCACTACAAGATTGTTAGTGATAGAAGAGGCAAGCAACAACAGAACTGTGGTAAGCCTTATGATGCTCCGGCTGGAAAAGGTAAACAGAAAGCGACCGAGGGCAAGAAGACTAGTAGGGGAGATGCTCCTGCTAGCATAACTTGTTTCAAATGTGGAAAATCTGGTCATAAGAGTACTGTGTGTACTGCTGAGGCGAAGAGGTGTTTCCGATGTGGTAAGATTGGGCATGCAATATCTGATTGCAGGCACAAGGAGATGATCTGTTTTAATTGTGGTGAAGAGGGACATATTGGTAATCAGTGTCCGAAGCCAAAGAAAGCTCAGACCGGAAGAGTGTTCGCGTTAGCAGAAACTCAGACAGCTAATGAGGACAGACTTATCAGAGGTACATGTTTCATTAATAGTACTCCTTTAATTACTATTATTGACACTGGTGCTACACATTATTTTGTTTCTGCTGATTGTGTTCAAAGATTGGGTCTTAAGTTGTCTGCTATGAATGGAGAAATGGTCGTCGAGACTCCGGCTAAGGGATCGGTGACTACTTCTCTTGTGTGTTTAAGGTGTCCTTTATCGATCTTCGATAAAGACTTTTATGTTGATTTGGTTTGTTTGCCGCTGACCGGAATGGATGTAATCCTGGGTATGAACTGGTTAGAGTATAACTATGTTCACATAAATTGTTATCGCAAGTCGGTGAGGTTTTCCTCTCCGGAAGAGGAAGGGGTTGGATTGTTGTCTTTCAGAGAGTTACAGTAATTGATGAAAGAAGAAGCTCAGATGTTTTCATTGACGGCAACGTTGTCTATTGAGAGCAAAGCTAAGATTGAAGAATTGCAGGTGGTAAATGAATTTCCTAAAGTTTTCCCTGATGAAATTCCTGATGTGCCGCCAGAGAGAGAGGTTGAATTTGCAATTAATCTTGTACCTGGTACTAGACCTGTTTCGATGGCACCATACAGAATGTCGGCATCCGAGTTATCTGAATTAAAGAAGCAGTTGGAAGAGTTACTTGAGAAGAAGTTTATAAGACCAAGTGTATCGCCTTGGGGAGCTCCAGTGTTATTAGTAAAGAAGAAGGATGGGAGTATGAGACTTTGTGTTGATTATAGACAACTGAATAAAGTAACAATCAAGAACAAGTATCCACTTCCGAGAATAGATGATTTGATGGATCAGTTGGTGGGTGCTCGTGTGTTTAGCAAGATTGATTTGAGATCGGGCTATCATCAGATTAAAGTGAAAGATGAGGATATTCAGAAGACGGTGTTCAGAACACGGTATGAACATTATGAGTATTCAGTGATGCCTTTCGGTGTTACTAATGCGCCGGGAGTATTCATGGAATACATGAACCGCATTTTTCATACTTATCTGGATCATTTTGTGGTTGTATTCATTGATGATATTCTGATTTATTCTAAGTCAGAAGAAGAGCATAAGGAACATTTGAGAACAGTGTTGGAAGTCTTGAAAGATAAGCAGTTGTATGCGAAGCTGTCCAAGTGTGAGTTCTGGTTGAAAGAAGTTAGTTTTCTGGGTCATGTGATTTCAGGTAGTGGTATTGTCGTGGATCCTTCTAAAGTAGATGCTGTGTTGCAATGGGAAACTCCAAGGTCGGCTACTGAGATTAGGAGTTTTCTGGGACTAGCTGGTTATTATAGAAGGTTTATTGAAGGGTTTTCTAAGTTGGCACTTCCGTTAACTAGATTAACTTGCAAAAGTAAAGCTTTTGTGTGGGATGTGCAATGCGAAGAAAGTTTTACAGAATTGAAGAAGAGGTTGACGTCGGCTCCGGTTTTGACATTACCGAATCCAGAAGAACCGTTTGTGGTTTATTGTGATGCTTCATTGATGGGTTTAGGAGGTGTGCTTATGCAGAATAATAAAGTAATTGCTTATGCGTCTCGACAGTTGAGAACTCATGAAAGGAATTATCCTACGCATGATTTGGAGCTTGCTGTAGTGGTTTTTGTGCTGAAAATTTGGAGGCACTATCTCTATGGCTCTAGATTTGAAGTTTATAGTGATCATAAGAGCTTAAAGTATTTGTTTGACCAGAAGGAGTTGAATATGAGGCAGCGACGGTGGTTAGAATTGCTGAAAGATTATGATTTCGGTTTAAATTATCATCCGGGCAAAGCTAATGTTGTGGCTGATGCTTTAAGCCGAAAGACCTTGCATATGTCAGCAATGATGATTAAGGAATTGGAGTTAATTGAGCAGTTTCGAGATATGAGTTTGGTCTGCGAAGTGACACCGCAGAGTGTTATGCTGGGTATGTTAAAAATTAACAATGATTTTCTGGACAGTATTCGAGAGGCTCAGAAGCGGGATGTGAAACTAGTGGACATCATGAATAGTTGTTGTCAATCGGATGAGAGTGACTTTAAGATTGATGCACGAGGTGTGTTGAGACTGCATGATCGAATTTGTATACCAGATGATACAGATATGAAAAATAAAATTCTTGAAGAGGGTCATAGAAGTAATCTGAGTATTCATCCGGGAGCTACTAAAATGTATCAATACACGAAGAAGATATTTTGGTGGTCCGGAATGAAAGAAGATGTGGCACGATTTGTCTATGCATGTCTGACTTGTCAGAAGTCGAAAGTTGAGCATCAGAAGCCTGCTGGGTTGATGCAACCGTTAGAGATTCCAGAATGGAAATGGGATAGCATTTCTATGGACTTTGTGACAGGGATGCCTATGACTGCAAGAGGACATGATTCAATTTGGGTGATTGTTGATAGGCTTACGAAGTCGGCTCATTTTATACCTATTAACATCACATATCCAATTGCGAAGTTGGCAGAGATTTATATCCGAGTGATTGTGAAGTTGCATGGTGTTCCTTTGTGTATTGTGTCGGATAGAGATCTGAGGTTCACGTCGGAGTTTTGGAAGAGCCTACAGGAGGCGTTGGGTTCTAAGTTGAGGTTGAGTTCGGCGTATCATCCTCAGACAGATGGTCAAACTGAGAGAACTATTCAGTCGTTGGAGGATTTGTTGAGAGCTTGTGTGCTTGAGCAGGGAGGTTCGTGGGATACTCATCTTCCATTAATAGAGTTCACTTATAATAATAGTCACCATTCTAGTATCGGAATGGCACCTTTTGAAGCACTGTATGGTCGGAGGTGTAGAACTCCGTTGTGTTGGTATGAATCTGGTGAAAGTGTAGTACTTGGACTAGAATTAGTCCGAGAAACTACCGAGAAAGTGAAGTTGATCCGAGAGAAGATGAAAGCTTCTCAAAGTAGACAGAAAAGTTACCATGACAAGCGGAAGAAGGATTTGGAATTCCAAGCGGGCGATCATGTGTTTTTGAGAGTCACACCTGTGACTGGTGTTGGGAGAGCTTTGAAGTCTAAGAAGCTCACTCCTCGTTTTATTGGGCCGTATCAGATTTTGGACAGAGTCGGGAAAGTTGCTTACCGAATGGCGTTACCGCCAAATCTTTCGAATCTGCATGATGTATTTCATCTGTCGCAGCTTCGGAAATACATTTCAGATCCGTCTCATATGGTTAATATGGATGATGTACAAGTACGGGATAATCTCACGGTGGAGACGAAGCCTGTGCGAATCGCGGATCGTGAAATGAAGACCTTGCGAGGGAAAGAGATCGCGTTGGTGAAAGTTGTCTGGTTGGGAGCTACCGGAGAAAGCATGACGTGGGAATTGGAGAGCAAGATGCGAGACTCCTATCCCGAGCCGTTTGAATCAGGTAAATTTTCGAGGACGAAAATATTCTAAGTGGGGGAGAGTTGTAACGCCCAAAATATTTAATTATTTATTTAATTGGATATTTATTTAATTGTTGTGAATTATTCAGTTGATTTTGGTGTTGCGGCGAATTAAATCGTTAAGTCGGAATTGTTAAGTTGGTAAGTCGTAGAAATAATATTAGAAATAATATTATAGTCGCGGAATAATATTAGTAGTAATAGTATAGTCGTAGGAGAGGATTCGAATTAAGTGGGCTTGATTTCGTGTCAGAATTAGTAAATTAGGGGGTGTATGTTTTAGGCCCATTAGACATTATATTAAAATATTATTATTTTAATAAAACAAGGGAAATAGAAAGAGTGGGGGAGTTTTGTAGTATCAGTGGAAAAAGAAGTTACACGAGGCAATTGAAAAGCAAGGTTGGAAGGGAATAGAGGGGAGAAGACGATACGAGGAAAATTTCTGCCGGTAACCAAGTCCGAAGTTTCGAGCTACCTTCAATCCAATCAGGTAAGGGTGGGTTCGATTATTATAACTGGGTTATGATGAATGTTATTTGGGTAGAACTAGTAGTAGAATTACCCTAAAAATTTCCTGTGAAAGCTAAAGTTATTTCGATTAAAATTAGTCTCTGAAATTATTAGTTTTGATGTTTGGAAACTGAGTTTTTGATGATAGTTTAGAGACCCATTTAATATTTGGGGTACTTTTTGATGTTGAAAATCTGGGAAATACTCCCACTATTTCTATTACAATGTAGCGTAAAAATGTATATATAATTGAAACAGTGTTGAATGTATAATGTGTATATGGGTCGTATGAACAGTAGCGAGAAGATTGAGTATGTATATATATGAATCATTGCAGCGCTATTTGATTATTATAGTACACCCTAGAGTGAGTTAGTAAGGATTGTGAATAGGCACTTGTAGTAATTGAGTATTATATAGAGATATATATATATATTATCTAGCAAATGAACTAAATAACTCTCTCTCTCTCTCCCTAATTAGTGCAGCACGTGAATGTTCCAGAGAGGGGATAATAAGTGGCTTAATGTGTTGGTAGCATTTAGTGAGTAGTTGTTATTATTATTATAATTCAAAATGGGAATAATGAGAGAGAGTAGGAAAATGTTAGTGGAGCATGGTAATATAATTGTAAGATTAATATATTATATTTATGTTTAGCAAAAGAATTAATGTTGTGTAGAATTGTGGTGTGTAGGAAGACGGTGGCTCATTATATATATTATATAGTAGTAAGAATCAAGACTATTAGTAAAGTGAATACCCCATAATTTATGCGCAGCGCATAATGATATAGTAAGAGTAATAATTTTTTTCACGTGGCCTTTGTGCTAGTAATTGTGCGCAGGAACAGAGAAAGTAGCAGGAAAATTGGTAATAGCAGAAAATGAAAATAACAGGTTTTGTTCCATCAAACAGAAATTTTGACAGCAACAGGATTTAATAACAATTCATGACAGAAACTTGGAAATAATTTTAAGGAAATCGTAACAGAAAGTAGAAGTTTGTAATAAACTGGGATTTAATGACAGAAGTTAAAATAGTGTTGTTTTAGTCGATTTAGCCGGTTTAGGCAAAAAACTTAGATGTCCGGAATTTGACGAAAATTGTCGGGGTAAGTCGGGTAAATTAGTAGATGACTTTTGCTGACTTGTTTTGTTGAAATATTGTCGAGAAAGTTGAATTGCCGGTACAGCTGAGTTGTAATATTGTTCCGGTTTACGGACGAATTGTAAGTTATAGGCTTGATAAGCCAACGTTGATATAAGTTGTTTGTGTCGAAAAAGTTGCTATGTTGTTAAGTTGATTATGTTGTAGATGTTGTTGAATTGTTTATGTTGATGAGTTGTGCATGTCATAAAACATACATTGCATTTTATGTCGGAGCGTTGCTCACACCACGTTGGCCTGGATTGGCATATGTTGAAAGTTGAAAGTTGAAGGCTTATGCCTTGATGCCTCGATAAACTGGCATATATTAAGTTGGGAGTTTTACTTCGATGGTACCACGTGCATAACATTGTCGAGTCTCATTAAAGTCGCATTTTCTGAAGTTGTTGTTGATTTTTATTAGTTGTTGTTGATTTGATTTTGGTTGTTGGTTGTTGATGTGAAGTGGTGAATAATTGTATGATTCTTGCCTATGTATTATTTATCATACTCCGTTTATAATTTTCGGTAACTCACCCCTTCTGTTTGAATGTTGTCCCTATGTTGGCAACGTGCAGGTAATCCAGAGGAGTAGCCGGTTACCTTAGTTCGAGTCGGTGGTTGTTGCTCTGATACGTAGCACTCGGAGGGATGACGCGTGTCTTTTATTTATCTGTCTACATGCTGAATTTTTAGTGAATTTGTGGTAAAACACTTTGTTGTTTAATTCGAAGTTGTTTTGCGTTGAATAAAGATGCTACTAAGTTGTTAATGAATCCGCTGCGTTGCGTTTACTTAAGTTGAATAAAGTTGAGGACCAATTGTTGTTTTATGTTTCCCTGAAACGTTATGTATCTTTCAAGAATAATTATTATATGGTTGATTTTAAAGTTGAAAATTTGATATCCCGTTTTATGTCGAAAATTTTATAACTCTAATTTTTATATAATTACTGGGTAGAAATGGGGTGTTACAATCATCATATATCCATCACCAAGGAATATATAATCAAATAAACGCATTTATCAACAACATATATATATATATATATATATATATATATATATATATATATATATCTCAACTCATCAATTCCATTCACAATTCCATACAAAATCAATCCATTCAGGATTTTTGCAAATGCAAAGAGACCGACACAACGACTCAATGCAAATGTGGTACCATCCATTAATCAATCTCAACACTAGTTCACTCAGGAACTATTGGAACCATCGCTTGTTACTTAGTGTAACTCCTCGTCGGGCAAACGATGTTCCCCGTCGCTCACACCTCTTTGTATAAGGCACACGACGTTTCTGAATCGCTCACACCTCTTTGTATAAGGCACACGACCCGATCGCTCACACCTCTTTGTATAAGGCACACGATCGTCCATAATCATCGCTCACACCTCTTTGTATAAGGCACACGCTGTTATAGCAGATTCCCTCTGGAATCGATTCGTCGCTCACACCCACTAGGGCACACGACATCTCAAGAATGCATATCATGATGCTTGGCATACAATGACTCATGACATTCAAATGCACACATATATGCAATCATCTCAATCAACAATAATTATGCTTTGCACTCAAGCCCAAAACTATGCATTTAATTGCCATAAGGCCACAAACCCTAATCACAACATTTAAACACATGCATTCACCTCATATAATCAGCACACAAGTCATACAACATATATCACCAGCATATTGCATGATAATACCTCAATTACACATAATTGAAACGGTAAAAGTAGACAAAATGACACATTTCCAAATTCCCGACTTAATTAAATCGGTCAACAATCTCAAAACCATCATCATAAGAAAGTACAATTCAATAGCTATTCAACGATACCAAGAATGTTAAAAACGGATAACCGGAACACAAGTTACGAATTGAACAAGAAAAGTAATCGCGAAAAACACAAATTTGAAATCTTCCTGGCCATACGCGTATTGCCCTGAGCCATACGCGTATTGCCTTGCTCCCTCGCCCATTCCATATGTGTATTGCCCAACTTGATACACGTATGGGCAAAGACCAATTCCTCCTAAAAATCCCACTAAAAACTCCAATACGCGTATTTCCCTCAACCTTACGCGTACCAATACGCAAATGGGAAGATGGCTGAGAAAAATGGAACTCCATACGCGTATTTCCCTCACTCCTTCAATGCCATATGCGTATTGCCTTAACCAATACGCGTATTGCCTTGAGTGATACGCGTATGGGCAGTGGAAAAACCAGAAATTTCCTGCATAATTTTTCTGCGAAATTCACCCAAAAGTCACTCCCAATCTCACCTAAACCCCAGAAAATTACCAATTGAATGCCTAACAACAAGTATCTATCAGTATCAATAATAAGGAACACTAAAACATGATTTCAGACATAGATTATACCAATTTCTAGCAATTCCAACATATTATGGGTTTAACTCTATATTTCAATTTCAATCCAATATCAACCAAAAACATACATACATAATCATACACAAGTATAAGATAATCGAGTTTCGCACCCTTACCCGATTTAATCGTGTTTTTGAAAGTCGGTTGTTCGATTTCCTAATCCACAAGTTTTCTCTCTTTTTCTTCTCTTCTTTTCCTTCTTTCTCTTTTTCTTCTTCTCTTTTTCTTTCCTTACTATTTTTCTCTCTTTTCTTTCTATTTCTAACTTAAGGAAAATAAAGCAAAATGACCAAATTACCCCTACACTCAAATATCTCGCAAACGCTCCCAAAACGCGATAAAACATAACAACAATGAAAAATAACATATTTCCAAATAAAAGTAAAAAATAAAATAAAATAATAATAAAATAATCAAAACGACTCGATTAAATAAAACTAACCAAAACTGGGGCGTTACACCTTACCGCAATGGTTGGAATTGAGTGCTACTTTCTGATTTCTTATTTATCCTATGAAGCTGAAAAAGGAACGGGAAAATATCTAAAACTAACCTTGTACGCAAATGTTTTCTTTAAAAAATGCTAAGAGATTGGGGATTCGGGGTCAGGTTTTACAAAGGGAAGCTGTTAACACCCAGTGTATATATGGTTATCCATAGACTTTTTATTGCATGTTTCTCTGTTGGCTTAAATACTTTCTGGTGTTTACCTACTGTAGTTTGGGAAAGTTTCTCCTTTGGGAGTGTTGAGAGAGTGTTTTTGTTGTTTCAGGTTTTCCGTTGTTTTTTGGAAGGTACTGGACCTAAGGTTATTAATTTGTGTGCTCGCTAAGATTTCGCAATCTTATGCCTACGTATTCCCGTAAAGATAACTGGGAAATCAGAGCAATCGTAGTTCCTCCTATTTCTATGGGAGGAAAGATTTTTGGTGTCTTGTTTAAAGCCCAAGATTGAAGCTAGTTGAGTATTTGTGTCTTGTTCAAAGCCCAAGATTGAAGCTAAAAGGTTGACTGAGAGAGAATTTGTCATCTCTAAAGAGAGATATCTCATCTATTCATCACAAAATGTTGAGAAATTGATTATAAGGGAAATTACTTTAACTGGGATATGTGAATCCAGCAATGCCATAATTTCCTTTATAAGGATGATGTCATGAAGGAAGAAAGCTTTAACTCAGTGTAGAGCAGTGCCACTTTTTCCTTTATGAATCTTTCATGCTAAGAGAGGGACATTGGCTTGGATGTTAGGAATCCAGAGGCTTGCCGCTTACAGCTGTTAGATGAAAGATGTATTTTAATCAGGATAAAGGAAGGACTCCAACTTGGATTTTTAATCAACAAGTGTGCCACTTACAATAATTATCTGGACAAAAGGTTTGGATTGCTTGTTTTAATATGTGATGTATAGAGGATATGTTTTCCTGCAGAGTGGACTCATGGTCTCATCTGAGGGGATGTTGATTTTTGTGTGCCTTGATCAAAGCCCAATGTTGAAGCTAAAAGGTTGACTCTACTAGGGGAGTTTTATATCTGTCTTGTACAAAGCCCAAGATTGAGGCTGAAAAGGGATTGACTCCACTGGGGAGGTTTTTATCTGTCTTGTACAAAGCCCAAGATTGAGGCTGAATCTACTGAGGAAAATCATTATATAAAGCCTAAGAGGAGGATGGTTGGGGAAATTCTTATATGAAGCCTAAGAGGAGGCTGACTTCTGCTGAGGATTATTGAAGTCCAGAGATAGGTCCAATATGTGTGGGAATCCGAAAGGTTTTTACTCTTTCTGGGGATCAAAGGGAGAGTTAGAGTATAAGATACCCTGAGGTTCTAATTCTGTTAGGGTTTTATTGATGGTAAATTAACCCTGACTGGGGATTTTTAAGGTTAAGGCTTAAAGATTGAGTTTGAAAACCTATTAAGGTTTTAACTCTGCTGGAGATTAGCATGTTGATGAAATGATCACGGTTTTTCCTGTGTTTATTAGGAAACTTGAGGGTTTCAGTGAGATTTAAAAGAATATGAGACTATCCAAGTCTACTTGTATGAAGCCCAAGAGGAGGCTGAGACTGTCCAAGTCTCTCAAGAAGTGGTAGGTTATGGTTGTAGAGAAAGATCTTTGTATGATGCCCAAGAGGAGGCTAAAGGTTTAAGGGATGAAGATCAACCCTAAAATGGTTTGATGTTTTGGAATTCTGACTCTCCTGAGGATTGGGCTGACAAAGATGACTAATTTATGTCCTATAACTGTAGGAGGCCTTTGGGTCCTTGTACAAAGCTCAAGAGGAGGCTGAGAAACTTCTAAAAAGCCTGGGGGTCCTTGTACTAAGCCCAAGCGGAGGCTGGGGTTGCTTTTAGGAAGCCTGTGGGTCCAAGCCTAAGAAAAGTTCAAGAAAGGTTTCACCGAGAATTAATCCTTTCTCTGCATAACAGTTCTAGGGTTTGAAGAAATTCAAGAGAGGTTTCACCGGGAATTAATCCTCTTTGGGGAAATGAATTTCTTGTACATATATATTTCTAAGTTTGGACAGTCTTGAGAAAAGTTTCACCGGGAATAATGTCTTTCTCTGTTCCATATTGTATAAGCCTAATAGGAGGCAAGATTGTATCTGGAATTTCCTATGGGGAACTAGTTTTGACTATGTTGAAAGAGTAACCTCTGGTTGGATCTAAGCCTAGACCTAACTGCTGGGGAAAAATATAAGCAAGTATATACAAGCATATATATATATATATATATATATATATATACACATAGATGAAATATATAAACAAGTATGTATTAAAGAGATAGTGGGACTTACAGTCTGATGAAAGCCCAAGCATATTAACTACGACTGTATGGTTAGGTTTCTTCAAGAAATTAAAGAAAAATTTGATAAAACTTTAAATTTGAACTTGAATAAAAAAGAAAGTTGTTTTAAAAGGAAATTTTGGGGCTTATACTCAAGGAGAGGCCCAGATGATCTCTTTTGAAAAGGGGACAATCGCGTCGTAGTTTTGAAAACTACAGAGGGACTTATACAATGACTGAGGCCCAAATTATTGTATTTACAAAAAGGATGGGTCTTACACTCTATTAGAGGCCCAAAAGTGTTATTTTTATACACGATTTGGGGCTTACACTCTATTAGAGGCCCAAATGAAAAACAACGATCACACCGTTTATTTTGAAAATCGCGTCGGGACTTATACAATGACTGAGGCCCAAATTATTTATTTACAAAAGGGTTTGGGTCTTACACTCTATTAGAGGCCCAAAAATGTTTGAAAAAGAAGAAAAATGGGACTTACAACCAAAGGGAGGCCCAGATGAAAACTGTTTGAATACAGCGATCGCGCCGAAATTTTTAAAATTGTATCGGGACTTATACAATGACTGAGTCCCAAATTATTTATGTACAAAGGGATGAGACTTACACTCTACCAATAGGCCCAAAAGTGTTTTGAAAAAATTAAAATTAAGAGAAACCCTAATTTTAATTAAAAAATATAATTTTTTTTTAAAGAAAATTAAAATATAAAATGATACAAATATCAAATATATTAAAAAAAAATTGTCAACTTTTAAAAAACATTTTGAAAAATCATGTTTAATCACATGAAATCTTGAAATCCAAATGGTTTTGAAAAATCAAGGTGATAATTTCATTTAAAAATGTTTAAAAAACAATAAAAATGAAATTAAATTAAAAAAAATAAACTATATTAAATAAATAATATAAATGTGATTTTTTGTATAATAAAATAATTTAACATCTTTGTGACTTTTTAAAAAAAGAACCACTAAAAAATGATAAAAAATGAGAGAGAAATTATTTTTTGAAATCAATTAATAAAACATTAAAAATTCAAAAATTCAAATATTTTAAAAATGGCGCCAAGAACACATGTTCTTGCTCGCGCGTGTTCTTCTTCCCCAGATTTGTAAATCCTCTCATATCCCTCTGATTACTCAATGGTTTTGACTTTTGTAAACATGAAACTTGCTCGTTTTTGAACAAGGATTTCAATGGTACCAATTAATTGCATTTATATTAAGTGTGGAGTGAGAAATCAAATGATGAACTCAAGAACCCTAATTTCTGCAAGAACACTATGAAATCCTATACACGATTCATACATAGCAATTAATTGAGGGGAAACACTCTACATAAGTGCAGAAACATGTTTGTAACTTGAAAACACATTTATGATGCATGGTTCATAGAGTTTGAAAGTGTCAGGCTTACCTCTGCAAGAGGAAATCGAATCCTCAGTTGTAGGTGTTACATATGTTGTGTAATGATCTGTACAGCTTCAATGGACCTCAAGTAGTGTGTTTGAAAGCTTGGAATGGTTTGAGTCAGTTTGGAACTTGTTGTGGCACCTCAACTGCAAATACACCAAAAAGCTTGAGCAAATGGGGGGTGGATTTGTGATTCTGATGTTCCAGATGAGTTTTAAGGTTATGGATCACTCATATATGATGTATGTGAGGTGTTGGCATGATTGGTTTTGATTGAATTGCTCTCAAATTGAAAATTCGATAGTGACTTGAAAGAGAAGCAAAATCTGGTTTTTTGAGAGTGATTTGGAGGAAAACATGTATTGCTATGCTTTGGTGTACTTAAATTGATCAAAAAGAAGCTCTATTAATAGTATAGCAAGTTTGTTTTGGGAGCTACAGTGAATGGAGGCTGGATCACTCCATTATCCATTGAACTTTGTCTTGTTGCTAAAGTCTCCTCTAACCATTGACTTGGGTCAATCTTGCAGGCCTATGGCCCTCTAATGCTTGCGTTTATCTTAACTCATTTGGTTGATCATGGACTGATACATGCCAGCTCTATGCATCCCTTAAATGCCTCATGACAAAATTGGAGTTTTTGGATTTTGAACTTTGAATGTCACATGCCAAATGATGAGGTTTTTGACTTGCAAGGCTCTATGGTGTTGTAGATCTGTAGAGATCATGTTCATTGCACTTTAGAAACTTGTCTTGTATGGTGACAAGGTTTTCCAAGTCATGAAAATGACAAAATCGTGTGGCTTGTATAAGACTGTCTTGCAAAACCAGTCTTGGAGGTGTCATGTTTCCATGCTTGTAACTCCCTACTCAAGTTGAATTAGGATGAGTTCTAGTACTCTTTGGAAAGCTTGTATATCCTACTTTAACTTTTATGTCCAACATTGGTCTTTAATAAATTTGGATCATGGTGAAAAATGGCCTCAAAGTTGGTGAAAACCAAAGACAGATTCTATCCAAAATTTTCACTAAGTGTTGGAAAAAGTGGTCATTTTCATGTTTTTGTGATTTTGATCAATCCATAACTCAAAATCCACGAGGATTTGGAATCTGATGTAGTTGACAATTTTGAAGAATGTAATGAGAGCTTTCATTTGAGCTTTGGATGGAAGAAAATGGCTGTGTGGTTTAGGAGTTATGACCTTTTAAAGTTGGTACCAAATCACTTTTGTTCCATAACTTAGAAAATTTTAAGTTTCTCAAGGTTTCCCCTTTTTCAAGTAACCTCACTTTTCTTGATTTTTCTTGATGGATGATGATCCAAACCATGAATTAACATTGTTTTAGACTTAGGGAAGCCTTTATTGTCAATAAATTCAAAAAGTCAAACTTGGTTTTTTGGCACAGTTGACTTTTTGCTAGATGAATTCCAAATTGTGTGATCCTCTATGAAATCAAGTCCTTGACCTATTCAAACCTAATGGATGGATTCCATAGGTATTATAGAGTGTCTTGAATCATGTCCCAAGGTTTGGGAACATGTCTTGGTCAAAAGTCAAAGATACAGTTGACTTTTTATCCAGAAACCCTAATTGGTCCAGATGAATTTGAATCCTTGCATTGCTTGTGAACCAAGTTCTTTGAATCAATCCAACCTTGTGAATGTATCAATATGATGTATTGGAGGTCTTCAAAACACTTCTTGAGGTCTTGGCTAATGTCTTGCTCCAAAAGTCAACTTAGGGGTGAATTAGGCCAAGAAACCCTAATTCCTGATTTTTGATGAATGCATCCCCTGAGGCTATTTTGACTCTATGATTAATTTCATGAGGTCCCTTTGAGCTTCTTGGCTCATGTTTTGAAGTATTGACTCATGCCCATGAAATTCTATCATAGCAGACAACAGATGTTGTAACACATGTCTAGACATTGTTCTGCATAAACATTTAAACACAGAGGCATAACAACAGACTGATACTGTGAATATCAGAACTGCAATAACACAAATGTTATGACATCTGATCTAACATGTTAATCAAAACTGAACTGTAAATTACAGAATGATAAACATTACAGAATATGATGACCTAGTTCGGTGCAACTCACCTACATCTGGGGGATACCAATCCAGGAAGAAGAATTTACTATCAGCAGTATAGTTTTATGTAAACAACCCCAGGTTTACAGAAAGTACCCACGCTAACCCATCATTACCCAATGAAGACTTTATCATTAGAAGTCACATCTAATTGATAAGAGAAACCCATCTCACTCCCAAAATCACAACCTGTGATTATCTAACAGTTAATACCTCATAACTGTATCATCCCTATTGAAAGACACCCCTTCCAATACAAAGTTCAGTCAAGCATCCTTGACTAATAAGTTAACTTGGATTTGCTTCAAAGCTTCATCCAAGAACACTACATGATTCATTGCCTACGAGCTTCAAAATTTGTACAAGTACCTATGTCTACCACACTGTGTAGCGTGCGATTTTTGTCGGTGACGCGACCACCTTACCGCAATGGTTGGAATTGGGTGCTACTTTCTGATTTCTTATTTATCGTATGAAGCTGGAAAGGAAAGGGAAGCTATCTAAAACTAACCTTGCACGTAAATGTTTTCTTTAACAAATGCTAAGAGATTGGGGGGGTCTGGGGTCAGATTATACAATTGGAGTTGTCAATTACCCAGCGTATATATGGTTATCCATAGATTGTTTGGCATTTTCTTTTATTATCTACTTACTAGTGTTTATCTGTCGTAAAATTGGGAAAGTTTCTTTTTTGTGAAAGTTGAGAGAGTATTTTTTTTGTTTTTTGGGTTTTTCGATGTTTTTGGTAAGGTACAGGACCTAAGGTTTTTTATATGTGTGCTTGCTAAGATTTCTCAATCTTATGCCTACGTATTCCCGTAATGGAAAATAGGGAAATCAGAGCAATCGTAGGTCCTCCTATTCTATGGGAGGAAAAGATATTTGGTGTATTATTTAAAGCCCAATATTGAAGCTAAAGGGTATTTGTGTCTTGTTTAAAGCCCAAGATTGAAGCTAAAGGGGGATTTGAGAGAGAATTTGTCATCTCTAAAAGGAGATATCTCATTTGTTTATCACAGTTGTTAGGTAACTGATTATAAAGGAGAATTACTTTAACTGGAATGTATAGAATCCAACAATGCCATAATTTCCTTTATAAGGGATTTGTCCTGAAGGAGAAAACTTTAACTCAGTGTAGAGCAATGCAATTTTTCCTTAGGAGTCTTTCATGCTACGAGGGGGACATTGGCTTGGATGTAAATAATCCAGAGGCTTGCCACTTACAACAATTAGATGAAATGAGGTTTTTACCAGGATAAAGAAGGACTACAACTTGGATTTGTGAATCAACAAGTGTGTCACTTATAGCAGTTATCTGGAATTGGGGTTTTTTATTGTCTATTTTGATGTGTGGTTGTACAGAGAAATATCTTCCTACAGAGAGATTTTGATTTCCTCTGAGGGGTGTTGATTTTTGTGTGCCTTGATCAAAGCCCAAAGTTGAAGCTAAAAGGTTGACTTTACTAGGGAGTTTTATATCTGTCTTGTACAAAGCCTAAGATTGAGGCTGAAAAGAGAGATTGACTCTTTTGGGGAATATTTTGTCTGTCTTGTACAAAGCCCAAGATTCAGGCTAAAAAGAATTGACTCCACTGGGGAGAGGTTTTATTTGTCTTGTACAAAGCCCAAGATTGAGGCTAAAAGAGAATTTACTCCACTGGGGAGGTTTCATATGTGTCTTGTACAAAGCCCAAGATTGAGGCTAAAAGGGAATTTGACTGACTCAACCGAGAATATTTTATCGTCTTGTACAAAGCCCAAGATTGAGGCTAAAACTGCTGAGAGATGGTCATTATACAAAGCCTAAGAGGAGGATGGTTGGGGAATTTCTTATATGAAGCCTAAGAGGAGGCTAGCTTCTGCTGAGGATTATTGAGATCCAGAGACAGGTCCAAATTGGGGAATCAACTCTTACTGAGGAGTGGAGAAGAGTTGGAATATCAGATGCCTTGAGGTTTTGATAGAGGGTTTATGGGTTGTAATTTATCCCTAGCTGGGGAAATTTAAAGTGAGAGTTTAAAGAATGAGTTTTGAAACCTATGGAGATTTTAACTCTGTTAGAAATTGATGAAATGATCAGGGTTTTTCCTGGGTTTTTAGGAAACTTGAGGGTTTCTTTGAGATCCAAGAGGAGATAAGACTGTCCAAGTCTACTGGTATGAGAAGGTTGATCTTTGTATGATGCCCAAGAGGAGGCTTATATTTTAAGGGATGAGAATCAACCCTAAACTGGTCTGATGTTTTGACGTTCTAACTCTCTAGAGGATTGAACTAGCAAAAGATGACTAGGTTCTGTCCTATACCTGTAGGAGGCCTTCGGGTCCTTGTACTAAGTCCAAAAGGAGGCTGAGAACTTCTAAGAAGTCTGAGGGTCCTTGTACAAAGCCCAAGAGGAGGTTGGGGGTGCTTTTAGGAAGCCTGTGGGTCCAAACCTAAGAAAAGTTCAAGAAAGGTTTCACCGGGAATAATCCTTTCTATAGTGAACAGTTCTAGGGTTTGAAGAAATTCAGAAGAGGTTTCACCGGGAACTAATCCTCTCTGAGGAAGTGAATTTTTTGTACAAATTTCTAATAGTGACAGTCTTTAGAAAAGTTTCACCGGGAATAATGCCTTTCTCTGTTCCATATTGTATAAGCCCAAGAGGAGGCAAGACTGTATCTGGAATTTCCTATGGGGAATTAGTTTTGACTGTGTTGAAAGAGTAACCACTGGTTTGATCTAAAACCTAGACCTAATTGCTGGGGGAAACTCTAAGCAGGTAATAAACAGGCATATATATATATATATATATATATATATATATATATATACAGATTAAATATATAAGCAAGTATGTAAGAGAAAATGGTAGAACTTACAGGTGAGCAAGCTTTCAGTATTGTAAACACAACTATATGGTTAGTTATTCAAGAAATTGAAGAAATTTTTTATACAACTATAAGTTTGAATATAAATCAAAAGGAAAGTTGTTTTAAAAGGAAGTTTGCAAGGAGAGGCCCAAATTTATTCGTTTTGAAAAGGCGACGATCGCGTGGTAGTTTTGAAAACCACAAAGGGACTTATATAAAGAATGAGGCCCAAATTTATTGTATTTACAAAATAGGTTGGGTCTTATACTCTATTAGAGGCCCAAGAGTTTATTTTTATACAAGAGATGGGGCTTACAGCTCAGAGAGATGCCCAGACAAAAAACAATAATTGCACCGTTATTTTGGAAACTGTACTGGGACTTATATAATGACTGAGGCCCAAATTATTTATGTACAAAGGGGGTTGGGTCTTACACTCTATTAGAGGCCCAAAAAGTGTTTGAAATAGAATAAGAATGGGACTTACAACACAAGATGAGGCCTAGTTTAAAATTGTTTGAAAACGGCGATCGCGCCGAGATTTTTTTAAACGTACTGGGACTTGTACAATGACTGAGGCCCAAAAAAGGTTTTGTGTGACAAGGGATGGGTCTTACACTCTATTAGAGGCCCAAAAGTGTTTCAAAAAGAAGAAAAATGGGACTTACAACACAAGGGGAGGCCCGAATGATTTTTGTTTTGAAAACGGCAATCGCGTCGAGATTTTTCAAATCGAGTTGGAACTTATACAATGACTGAGGCCCAAAAAAGGTTTATTTACAAAGGGATGGGTCTTACACTCTATTAAGAGGCCCAAAAATGTTTAAAAAATGTTTGTGAGGGTGAAAATTATCAAAACCAAAATTTGATTAAATATGTATTTTAATTTGAATAAAAAAACATTTTAAATGATCAAAATTATCAAACATGTGTGAAAAATAAATTGTGATTTTGGATAAATGTTTGAAAAATCATGTTTAATCACATAAAAGATTAAAATTTATTTGAAATGAAAAGATCAAAGTGAGAATTTCATTTTAAAATGTTTAAAAACAAATAAAATGAAATTAATTACAAAAATTCTAACTATATTAAATAAATAATATAAATTGGAATTTTTTGCAGAATAAAATAATTTAACATTTTTGTGACTTTTTAAAAAAAGAACCAATAAAAAATGAGAGAGAAATTAATTTTTGAAATAAATTAAATAAAAGATAAAAAATTCAAAAGTTTGAAAATTTAAAAAATGGCGCCAAGAACACTTGTTCTTGCCCGCGTGCCCTGTTTTGCCTAGATTTGCATTTTCTCACTTTTCTCTCTGATTACTCAATGGTTTTGCACGATTCAAACACCAATCTCACTCTTTTTTGAACAAGGATCACAACCATATAGATTAATTGCATTTATATTAAGTATGGAGTGAGAAATCAGAGGATAAACTCAATAACCCTAATTTCAGTATAAACACTATAAAATTCCATACACGATTCATACATAGCAATTGATTAAGGGTTATCACTCTATATACATGCAGAAACAAGATGATAACTCAAAAATTCATTTATGATGCATGTAATATGGAGTTTGAAGGCTTCAGGCTTACCTTTTGCAGTTGGTGATCGAATTCTATGTTGGAGGTGTTACAGATGTTGTGTAATGATCTGGACAGCTCCAATGGACCTCAAGTAATGTGTTTGAAAGCTTAGAATGGATTGAATTAGCTCAGAACTTGTTGTGGCACCTCAACTGCAAACAGACCAAAAGCTTGAGCAAATGGATGGTGACTTTGTGATTCTGAGGTTCCAGGTGTGTTTCAAGGCCATGGATCACTCATATATGATGTATATGAGGTGTTGGAATAATTGGTTTGGTTTGGATTGCTTCCTATTTCAAAATTCGATAGTGACTTGAAAAAGAAGGAAAATCTGGTTTTTTGAGAGTGATTTTGAGGAAAGCATCAGTTTGGGTGCTTTGGTGTACTCAAATTGATCACAAATGATGTCTATTTATAGTGCAACAAGTTTGTTTTGGCATCAATAGTGAATGGAGGCTTGGACAGTCCCTTGGCCAATGGTGATCAAATGGAATCTCAAGTCTCCTCTAGTGACTTGAGGTTAGGGCACAGGCTATGAGTCCTTTGGTTCAGAGATAAGGCTTGACTCAATTCAGTTAGCAATGTCTTGATGCTTGCCACCTTGTGAATCCATTGAATGCATTGAAACAAAATTGGAGTCTTTGAGATTCTTAGTCTTTTTAGGGGTCACATAGCTATATGTAGATCCTTGGACTTGGGAGGTTTGTGGATCAGATATTGTCCCTTGGATGTTATCCCTTGAGGTGTCCAAATGGATAACAAGACTTGTAATTGTCTAATTTAGCCAACTCGAGCAAAATGCACAAATCTGTCTTGTAAAAATCAGTTCTGAATTACCAACTTTCAATGGATGTAACTCTTAGCTCAAGTTGAATTAGAAGGAGTTCTTGTACTTTTTGGAAAACCCTTATGACATACTCTAACTTTGATGTCCAACATTGGTCTTGGTTCAGCTTGGATCAAGGTGAAAAATGGCCTCAAATTTTGGAAAAAGTGAAACAGATTCTGACTTGTTGAAAATTTCACAAAGTGTTGGAAAAAGTGGTCATTTTCACTTTTTGTGATTTTGATCAATCCATAACTCAAAATCCATGAGGTTTTGTAATCTCTTGTAGTTGACACTTTTGAAGTATGTCATGTGAACTTTCATTTGAGCTTTGGATGGGAGAAAAAGGCCTTGTGGTTTAGGAGTTATGACCTTGCAAAGTTGGTACCAAATCACTTTTGTCCCATAACTTAGAAAAAATTTAGTTTCTTATGGTTGCCCCTTTTGCAAGAAACCTTACTTTTCTTGATTTTTTTGATGAATGATGATCAAAACCATACATTATCATTGTTTTTGACTTAGGGGAACCATATTTGTGAAAATTCCAAAAAGTCAAACTTGATTTTAGGCCCAGTTGACTTTTTGTCAGATGAATTCCAAACTGTGTGGTCCTCTATGAAATCAAGTCCTTGAACTAATTCAAACCTAATGGATGGATTCCATAGGTGTTTTAGGGTGTCCTGAACCATGTCCCAAGGTTTGGGAACATGTATTGGTCAAAAGTCAAAAGCACAGTTGACTTTTTCTTCAAAACCCTAATTGTGGTCCAGATGAAAATTAAACTTGTGAACCATGCTTCTTGGATCAATCCATTGTTGTAGATGGATCAATGTGGTGTATTTGAGGCCCTCTAATCATGTCTTGAGGTCTTGGTTCATGCTTTTCCTCAAAAGTCAACTTAGGGGTGAATTAGGTCAAGAAACCCTAATTCCTGATTTTTGATGAATGCTTCTCCTAAGGTTGTTTTGACTTAATGATTGGGTCCATGAGGCCCCTTTGAGCATCTTGGGTTATGCCTTGAAGTATTGGCTCATTCCCAGATGAAAAGTTTCATCTGGAGGCATTGGTCGACCAAAACCCTAATTTGGTGACACTGTCGATCTTGAGGCTTGATCCACTTGGAATGTTACACCCTTGTGCTGGATTCTTGATGCGGGAGACCTCCTGGTCCTTTATAGATGCTTGAGAGGTTAGACAAGTTGAAGATCATGTCAATTCTTAATTTATCCTTTGTCTAAGTGCTCTGGGAGGGCTTAAAACTCTAATTCTTGATTGTAGTGAATGCTCAATAATCCTTGAGGAGATTGATGAGGCATGATGGTACATCCATATTGTGGTGATGATTCTCACAATGATGGGAAATCTTGGTGGTCAAAGTTTTGGGTATGAAAGATGCTCCTATTTAATCTTCTTGGATCTGAAGGTGTGAATGGCGAAGATATTCGGATATTCAGGGTGCAAGAGGATTAAATATCATAATACCCAAAATTTTGACTGCGGTTATGAATGGAAGTTTGCTCATCCATCTTCTTTTGCTAAGCGGTGTTACTTAGAAAAGGGTAAAACTTCCCCTCGATCCTGGTCTTCAGGCACATAACTGGTCTTAGTTTCTTTTGAAATAAAGCTCCCCTCGATCCTGGTCTTCAGCCACGGAACTGGTCTTGGTTTTTTCTTGAAATAAACCTCCCCTCAATTCTGATCTTCAGCCAAGGAACTGGTCTTAGTTTCATTTGAAAAAAGCCTCCCCTCGATCCTTGTCTTCAGCCAAGGAACTGGTCTTAGTTTCCTTTGAAATAAACCTCCCCTCGATCCTGGTCTTCAGCCACGGAACTGGTCTTGGTTTCTTTTGAAATAAACCTTCCCTCGATCCTGGTCTTCAGCCACAGAACTGGTCTTGGTTTCTTCTTGAAATAAACCACCCCTCGATCCTGGTCTTCAGCCACGGAACTGGTCTTGGTTTCTTCTTGTCGAGTTTCTTTTCTCGACAAGGAACACTATGTGTAGCAGTTTTTATCAAACTTCTCGCCGAGTTTTTACCAGGGAGACGCCATTTGAAGGAAAAAATTTGAGATCAGACTTGCTGGGGGTACCTATTTGTTTGAGCTATAGAGATGTGCAAACTTCTCTGTTGGAGATGCCATTATTGACTCTACTGGAGAAAACGAGTTTCTTGAAGACTGCTTTTTGCTTGGGGATATTACATCATACTTTTCTTCGAGATCATTTCAGAGAAATGCCATGTGATGTGATCCAATTTTGAGGTACTGGTGACTTTTTTAACACCGAATTTCTTGGGAGAAAAATCGATGCATCGTCGGGATTCTTTTGTTAAGAGGATTTCTCTAGGGATTTTCCTTAATCCGGGAAAGCGAGAAATATCATCTTCAATGGTGAAGAGTGATGTTCTAAAGGTGTCTGCCGAATGTCTTCTTGCCTTTCAGAGGTTCAAGTTATCAAGGTGGTCGAAGACAATCTCTAATCCAGAAATAAACTGGGGAGAAATTGCTCAGATGATACATTTCCTGACGAGGAAAGGACTGACAACTTGATTGACAAGAGGACTTTATCACTTGGGAAGGAGTATGACCAGAGATATATTAATGCAATATGAATATGAATATGAATCAATTATGCATGATGTATGTATGTTTATGCTGACAAAACTGACGCGACATACAAACTAGTGAATGAACACGACTGGATATTTGGCTATTACGGGGGATGAAAAGTACCATCGATTCAAGATAGCAATCCTGTCTTGCTTAGGAGAGGTAGACCCTGTGGGGAAGAAAGAACCATCAATTGGTCTTCAAAAGTACGAACTCTGCCAGGAATATCAAATGGGACATTATATCTGAAATAGTTGATCCTTCATTTAGGTGTACTGGTTTAGAAGGAGTACTTTGATTATGCACTTTGAGGTTTAATCACTTCCGGAGAAGCTATCGATGTTCTCTTTGATGTTCAAAGTCAAAAGGAATTGCCATCTTTATTTTAAAAGCAGAAGAAAATTTTGACAAGTAAATTCTTTTTTTTTTCTTTCAAGAATCGTGGATCATGTTTTAAAATGTCATTCTGTAAAGCAAAAATAAATGAGAGTTGCAAACAAAAGCATTAAGGCTCAAATTTTATTGATAGGATGGAAATCAGCCAAGTGCGTGATCCCATAGAGCATTACAAAGTTTAGAAAATGGTAATTTAAGGGAAAAGGGGTTACATTAAAACATAATGACCGCTATCCTTCTACCAACTTTGAATTCTGGACATTCTAGGTGTTTATCAAAGGTGCCCTTGACTGAAGTTTTCCTGATGGATGGCATTACTGCTGAGAAGTCAAACTAATCAGATGTAGTTCCTTGCCATGAATCCCTAACTTTTACCTGGATTGTCATTTGAGATTTTCAATCCATCGCGATGATTTTTTTTTTGCTTATGTCTCTAATTTTTGCCTGGACTGCCCTTTCGGGTTTTCAATCCACCGAGACATTTTTTTTTTCATATTTAGGCGAAGTATTTCTTGACTATATCAACATTTATGGGGTAGGTAAACTCCTCTCCATCCATGGTTGCGAGTCTCAAGGCACCGCCTGAGAAGGCTTTCTTGACCACATAGGGGCCGTTATAATTCAGGGTCTATTTTCCCCGGGAATCAGTGAGGAATGATTGTATCTTCTTGAGCACGAGGTCTCCTTTTCTGAAGACACGGGGTCAGACCTTTTTGTCGAATGCCTTCTTCATTCTTTGCTGATACAACTGACCGTGACATAGAGCCGTCATTCTCTTTTCATCGATCAGATTCAATTCATCGTGCCGACTTTGACATCATTCTGCTTCTGTTAGCTTGGATTCCATTAATACCCTGATTTATGGTATCTCTACTTCTATGGTAAGCACTGCTTCCATGCCATATACTAGAGAGAAAGGGGTTGCCCTTGTTGAAGTACAGGCAGATGTGCGTTAACCATGAAGAGCAAAGGGTAGTATCTCGTGCCAGTATTTGTAGGTTACAACCATCTTTTGAACAATCTTCTTGATGTTCTTGTTAGCCGCTTCTACCGCTTTGATAAAACGGACTACCACTTGTCGGGTTACATTGGTGTATAACACTGCTTCGACCCACTTGGTGAAGTAATCAATGGCTACCAGGATGAACCGATGTTCGTTCGAAGCCTTGGGTTTAATCATGCTAATCATATCAATTCCCCATATAGAAAAAATCCATGGGGAAGAAAGAACTTTGAGATGCGTTGGCGATACATGGATTTTATCTGCATATATCTGACACTTGTGACACCTTCTCATGTACTTGTAGCAATCAGATTCCATAGTCAGCCAATAGTATCCTGCTCTCAGAGTTTTTCTCGCCACCGCGTGTCCGTTGGCATGAGTGCCAAAGAAGCCTTCGTGAATCTCTTTCATTAACATGTTCGCTTCTTTTCTGTCTACGCATCTGAGCAAAATCATGTCAAAGTTCCTTTTATAGAGTGTATCACCGTTCAGGAAGAAATTTTCAACCAGTCTTCTGAGAGTCTTCGTGTCTTTCCTGGATGCCCCTGGTGGGTACTCTTGTCTTTGAAGGAAGCACTTGTGTCGTGATACCAGGATTTGTCATCTATGAGTGCTTCAACTGTGAAGATGTAAGCGGGCCTTTCAAGGCGCATTATGTCAATCTTAGGTACGTCATTCCATTAATCTACACTAATCATGGAAGAGAGAGTGGCTAGTGCATCAGCCATGTGATTTTCTTCACGAGGAATATGATGAAACTCGATTCTGTTGAAGAATAGTAACAAACTTCTCGCATAATCTTTGTAAGGAATCAATCCTGATTGGTATGTATTCCAATCTCCTTTGATCTAATTGATAACTAGGGCTGAGTCTCCATACACATCCAAGTTCTTAATCCTTAAGTCAATCGCTTCTTTGAGACCCATGATACAAGCTTCGTATTCGGCCTCGTTGTTTATGCATTTGAATGTTAATCTGGTAGTGAAAGGAATATGGGTACCCTGAGGTGTTACGATGATTGCCCCAATTTCGTTTCCATAAGTGTTGATGGCTCTGTTAAAAATTAATCCCCATTGGTAACATGGTTCTGGCCCTTCATTGGGTAGCGATTCATCGCAATCTTTCATTTTTAAGTACATGACATCTTCGTCTGGAAAGTCAAATCCGACTGATTCCTGATCGTCAATCGGTTGATGAGCCAAATGATCGGCTAAAATATTCCCTTCGACGGCTTTCTAAGCATGGTACTTGATGTCGTATTTTGATAACAACATCTGCCAATGGGAAATCCTTCCCGTGAGAGCAGGTTTTTCAAAGACGTACTTGATCGGATCCATTTTGGAGATTAAGCAAGTAGTGTGGCAGATCATGTACTGGCGAAGACGTTTGCCTGCCCAAGCCAGAGCATAACAAGTTTTCTCGAGCATAGTGTATCGAGTTTCACTGTCTGTAAATTTCTTGCTTAAGTAACAGATGGCAGACTCTTTTCTTTTGGTTTCGTCTTGTTGGCCAAGTACACAGTCCATGGAGTCTTCCAAGACTGTTAAGTAGATGATCAGTGGTCTTCCATCCACTGGAGGTGACAGAATAGGAGACTTCAATAGATATTCTTTGATACAATCGAAAGCTTTTTGGCACTCTTTTATCCACAAACAACTTTGATTCTTTTGGAGTAGTTTGAAGATTGGCGCGCGTGTCGCGGTCATGAGGGATATGAACCTTGAGATGTAATTCAGACGTCCCAAAAATCCTATGACCTGTTTTTTAGTCTTTGGTGAAGGAATTTCTTGAATAGCCTTGACCTTGTCAGGATCAACCTCAATTCCTTTCTGGCTAACGATGAACCCTAAGAGTTTTCCTGAGCGGACATCGAACTTGCATTTGTTTTGATTCAAGTGGAGTTTGTATTTTCTCAGACACTCGAATAACTTTGACAGGTGTGTCACATGCGCTTCTTCTGTTTTAGATTTGGCAATCATGTCATCAACGTACACTTCAATCTCTTTGTGCATCATGTCGTGAAACAGAGTTGTCATGTGTCATACCCCATATTTTGACCACAAGATTTCCCATTATTGTGCAAATCATCACCACAATATGGATGTACTTCCATGCCTCATCAATTTCCTCAAGGATTGTTGAGCTTTCACCACAATCAAGAATTAGGGTTTTAAGCCCTCTCATAGAACTTACACAAAGGATCAATCAAGAAATAACATGATCTTCAACTTGTCTAACCTCTCAAACACCCATAAAGGATCAAGAGGTCTCCCATATCAATAATCAAGCACAAGATTGCAACATTCCAAGTGGATCAAGCCTCGAGATTGCCAGTGTCACCAAATTAGGGTTTTGGTCGACCAAGGCCTCCAGATGAAAATTTTCTTCTGGGCATGAGCCAATGCTTCAAAGCATAACCCAAGAAACTCCAATGAACCTTATAAGTTCCATCATCAAGTCAAAATAGCCTCAGGGGATGCATTCATAAAAAAATCAGGAATTAGGGTTTCTTGACCTAATTCACCCCTAAGTTATCTTTTGGAGCAAAGCATGTGCCAAGACCTCAAGACATGATTTGAGGGCCTCAAATACACTACATTGATCCATTTTCAACAATGGATTGATCCAAGAAGCTTGATTCATAAGTTTCAATTTCATCTGGACCACAATTAGGGTTTTGAAGAAAAAGTCAACTGTATCTTTGACTTTTGACCAAGACATGCTCCCAAACCTCGAGACATGATTCAATACACCCTAAAATACCTATGGAATCCATCCATTAGGTTTGAATTGGGTCAAGGACTTGATTTCCTAAAGGATCACACAGTTTGGATTTCATCTGACAAAATGTCAACTGTGCCCAAAATCAAGTTTGACTTTTTGGAATTTTTCACAAATATGGTTCCCCTAAGTCAAAAACAATGTTAATGTATAATTTTGATCATCATTTATCAATAAAAATCAATAAAAGTGAGGTTTCTTGCAAAAGGGTCAGCCTTGAGAAACCAAATTTTTTCTAAGTTATGGAACAAAAATGATTTTGTACCAACTTTGCAAGGTCATAACTCCTAAACCATAAGGCCTTTTTCTCTCATTCAAAGCTCAAATGAAAGTTCACATGACATACTTCAAATAAGTCAACTACAAGAAATTCCAAATCCTCATGGATTTTGAGTTATGGATTGATCAAAATCACAAAAATGGGAAATGCCCACTTTTTCCAACACTTACTAAAATTTTCAAAGAAGTAAGAATCTGTTTCACTTTTTCCAAACTTTGAGGTCATTTTTCACCTTGATCCAAGCTGAACCAAGTCCATTGGTGGACATCAAAGTTAAAGTATGTCATGAGGGCTTTCCAAAATGTCCAAGATCTCAATCAAACTCCATTTGAGCTAGGAGTTATGGATCTCACAAGTTGCCTAAAAATAAACTGTTTTTTGACAGCATTTGGTACAAACTTGCATCCCACGATTCCTTAGAATAATTTTGGGAACTTTGATCATTCAAATTATGTCCAATTACACAAAATGCCAAGAACCTAGCCTTCCATGTGCAAAATCATCATGAAAGGAATCTTGAAATTCAAATTTGGCATCAAGCATTAAAGTGATGCATTGAGGTGGCATGAATGAGCCACCAACAAGTCCAAATGAGTCAAGACATATCCAAACAACAGAGGACCTAAACCTGCAAAGCTTGGCTCAAGTCAATGGCTAGAGGAGACATGGACTAAAGGAAAAAAGCATTCAATGCAATCTGATCCAAGCCTCCATTCACTATTGATGCCAAAACAAACTTGTTACACTATAAATAGACATCAATTGTGATCAGTTTGAGTACACCAAAGCACCCAAACTGATGCTTTACTCAAAATCTCTATTTCACTCCAAATTTGCCTTCCATTTCAAGTCACTATCGGATTTTGAAATTGGAAGTGATTCAAAACAAACCAATCATGCCAACACCTCATATACATCATATATGAGTGATCCATGGCCTTGAAACACATCTGAAACACCTGAATCACAAAATCACCATTCAGTTGCTCAAGCTTTTGACAAGGTTGCAGTTGAGGTACCACAAGGTGATCCAAGCATCTCCAATCAAGGCTAAGCATCTCAACACACTCCATAGGGTATAGTGAAGCTGTCCAGGTCCTTACAACACATCTATAACATCTCCATCATCAAGCTCGATCACCAGCTGCAAGAGGTAAGCCTGAAGCCTTCAAACTCCATATTACATGCATCATAAATGAATTTTTGAGTTACCATCTTGCTCCTACATGTATATAGAGTGATAACCCTCAATCAATTGCTATGTATGAATCGTGTATGGAATTTCATAGTGTTCATGCTGAAACTAGGGTTCTTGAGCTAATCTTCTGATTTCTCACTCCATACTTAATATAAATGCAATTAATCTATATGGTTGTGATCCTTGTTCAAAAACGAGCAAGATTGGTGTTTGAATCATGCAAAACCATTGAGTAATCAGAGAGAAAAGTGAGAAAATGCAAATCTGGGGAAAACAGGGGACACGGGCAAGAACCAAGTGTTCTTGGCGCCCTTTTTCAAATTTTTAAATATTTGAATTTTTGATATTTTATTTAATTGATTTCAAAAATTAATTTCTCTCTCATTTTTTATCATTTATGATTGGTTCTTTTTTTAAAAAGTCAAAAAAATGTTAAATTATTTTATTTTTCAAAAAAATACAATTTATATTATTTATTTAATATAGTTAGAATTTTTGTAATTAATTTCATTTATTTGTCTTTAAACATTTTTAAATGAAATTCTCACTTTGATCTTTTCATTCCAAATGAATTTCAAGCTTTCATGTGATTAAACATGATTTTTCAAAATATTTTTCAAAGTTTACAACTTGTTTTTAAATATATTTGATATTTTATATTTAATTTCCTTTGAAAATCATGTCTTTTAAATTCAAAATTAGGTTTTTTTTCCCTAAATTTTGATTTTTTCAAACTTCACATAAACACTTTGGGCCTCTAATAGAGTGTAAGACCCATCCCTTGTAAACAAAAACCTTTTTGGGCCTCAGTCATTGTATAAGTCCCACTGTGTTTTCTAAAACCGCGGCGCGATCGTCACCTTTTAAACAAAAATCATTTTTGGGCCTCCTTTGTGTTGTAAGTCCCATCTTTCTTTTTTTTCAAACATTTTTTGGGTCTCTAATAGAGTGTAAGACCCATCCCTTTTGTACATAAACAACTTTTGGGCCTCAGGCATTGTATAAGTCCCGATACGATTTTAAAAAACAACGGTGCAATCACTGTTATTTTTGGGCCTCTCTTTGAGTTGTAAGCCCCATCTCTTGTATAAAAATAAACTTTGGGCCTCTAATAGAATGTAAGACCCAACCTCTTTTGTAAATACAATAAATTTGGGCCTCATTCATTGTATAAGTCCCGTTACAATTTTCAGAATAACAATATGATTGTTGTCTTTCATCTGGCCAGGCCTCTCCTTGAGTATAAGCCCCAATCTTCTTTCAAAATAACCCTCCCTTTTGATTTAGATTCAAATTCATAGTTATTATCAAAACTTTCTTTAATTTCTTGAATAACTAACCATACAGCTGTAGTACTGGAAGCTTGCTCACCTGTAAGTTCTACCAGTTTTCTTTTACATAATATATTTCATCTGTATATATATATATATATGCCCGTATATTACTTTCTTAGAGTTTTCCATGCCAATTAGGTCTAGGATTAGATCAAACCAGTGGTCACTCTTTCAACACAGTCAAAACTAGTTCCCCATAGGAAATTCCAGATACAGTATTGCCTCCTCTTGGGCTTATACAATATGGAACAGAGAAAGACATTATTCCCGGTGAAACTTTTCTCAAGACTGTCACTACTAGAAATCTGTAAAAGGAATTCATTTCCCAGAGAGGATTAATCCCCGATGAAACCTCTCTTGAATTTCTTCAAACCCTAGAACTGTTCACTAAAGAAAGGATTATTCCCGGTGAAACCTTTCTTGAACTTTCCTTAAGTTTGGACCCACAGGCTTCCTAAAAGCATCCCCAGCCTCCTCTTGGGATTTGTACAAGGACCCTCAGGCTTCTTAGAAGTTCTCATGCCTCCTCTTGGGCTTAATACAAGGACCTAAAGACCTTATACATGTATAGGACAAAACTTAGTCATCCTTTGATAGTTCAATCCACCAGAGAGTCAGAATCTCAAAACATCAAAACAATTTAGGGTTGATTCTCATCCCTTAAAACATTTGCATCCTCTTGGACATCATACTAAGATAAAACTTTTCATACCAGTAGACTTGGACAGTCTCACCTCCTTTTGGATCTCCAGAAACCCTCAAGTTTCCTAAAGACACAGGAAAAACTCTGATCAATCACCAACAGAGTTAAAACCTCTATAGGTTTTTAAAACTTAATCTTTAAACTCTGATTCTAAATTTCCCCAGCTAGGGTTAAGTTATTCCCAGTAAAACCCTCAGAAAACTCAGAACCTCAAAGTCTCTGATATTTCAACTCTTCTGCAACCCTCAGCAAGAGTTGATTCCCCAATTTGGACCTGCCTCTGGATCTCAAGAATCCTCAGCAGAAGCTAACCTCCTCTTAGGCTTTATATAAGAAATTCACCAACCAGCCTCCTCTTAAGTTTTGTATAATGATTATCCCTCAGCACCTTTTAGCCTCAATCTTGAGCTTTGTACAAGACACCCATAAACATTCTCCAGCTGAGTCAGTCAATCCTCTTTTAGCCTCAATCTTGGGCTTTGTACAAGACACATATAAAATCTCCCCAGTGGAGTCAATCCCTTTTAGCCTCAATCTTGGGCTTTGTACAAGAAAGACAAAACATTTCCCCGGAAAAGTCAATTTCTTCCAGCCTCCTCTTAGGCTTTGTATAATGATCTCCCCAAAAGAGTCAGTCTCTTTTTAGCCTCAATCTTGGGCTTTGTACCAGACAAATATCAAACTCCCTAGTAGAATCAACCTTTTAGCTTCAACCTTGGGCTTTGATCAAGGCACACAAAAATCAACATCCCCTCAGAGGAAATAAAAAAAATTCTCTGTAGGAAGAAATTTCTCTGTACATCACACATCAAAATAGAAAATCAAAACAAACCCTAATTCCAGATAACTGCTGTAAGTGGCACACTTGTTGATTCAAAAATTCAAGCGGTAGTCCATCTCTTATCCTGGTAAAAAAAACTTCTTTCATCTAATTGCTGTAAGTGGCAAGCCTCTGGATTATTTACATCCAAACCAATGTCCCTCTCTTAGGATGAGAGATTCCTAAGGAAAAATGACATTGCTCAATACTGAGTTAAAGTTTTCTCCTTCAGGATAAATCCCCTATAAAGGAAATTATGGCATTGCTGGATTCCATATATTCCAGTTAAAGTAATTCTCCTTTATAATCAGTTACCCAACAACTGTGATAAACAGATGAGATATCTCCCTTTAGAGATGACAAATTCTCTCTCAGTCAAACCTTTAGCTTTAATCTTGGGCTTTGAACAAGACACCAAACATCTCTTTCCTCCCATAGAATAGGAGGAACTACGATTGCTCTGATTTCCCTGTTTTCTTTAACGGGAATACGTAGGCATAAGATTGCAAAATCTTAGCGAGCACACATGTCAAAAAACCTTAGGTCCAGTACCTTACCAAAAACATTGGAAAACCCGAAAACAAAAAAAATACTCTCTCTCAAACATTCCCAAAGGAGAAACTTTCCCAACCCATGACAGATAAACACCAGTAAGTAGATAACAGTAGAATTTGCTAAACAATCTATGGATGACCATATATAGGATGTGTAATTGACAACTCCCCATTGTATAACCTGACCCAGGACCCCCAATCTCTTAAGCATTTGTTAAAGAAAACATTTGCGTGCAAGGTTAGTTTTAGATAGCTTCCCTTTCCTTTCCAGCTTCATAGGATAAATAAGAAATCAGAAAGTAGCACCCAATTCCAACCAATGGCAATAAGGTGGTCGTTCACCGACAAAAATCGCACGCTACAGAAAAATGGCAACTCTGCTGGGGAGCCAAACTAGGATTAGAATTCCTAAGAGGTCTAGGTTGTTTAGCATTATATATATATATATATATATATATATATACTGCTATTCCTACTTGATATCCGTGTTTATTTTTCTGTCAATGGGAATGCAATTGATACGCATGTGGAAAGTTTGAGAGAACAATAAGATAAGGGTGTCATAGACGGGAGAACTTTAGGTAGTGAATCATGAACAAACGATCTGGTAGCCCACCAAATCAGGCGAGGTACCCGTGTGGATACTTGTAATACCCCAAAATTTTCCCTCTCATTTTTCATATCATTTAACATATACTTTCATTGCATTGCATTCCATTCAAGCATAGAAAAATAAAGCATTCATCTTTGCATTCAGCATAGGGCATGTGATTAGTGGTTTTCAGAGTATTGATCATCCAGGGCAAGAGAGCTAGAGTCAAGGGTCTCCCAACAAGCCTCAAAGGTCTTTTATATCATATATCATCCCATTTGATCCCACAAGTCATTGTAAGAAGAGAATTCACCAAGAAGTTGGACAATTCATCATCTCCTAACCAAAAACAGTCCAAATTAGGGTTTGTGACTCAAGCAGCCCCCTGATGAATTTTTGGTTCAAACTTGATTTCAATGTTTTTTTACATGATTTCACGTATCTAAGGATGGAAGATTGCCCATTGGTTCATTTCAGAAGAGGTTCAATTGGCCAATTGCTTGAGAATCAAGAAATTGTGAAAAAAGTCAACTGTGCAGTGAAAAAAGTCAACTCTTGACTTTTAAGGTCAAATTCATGAAATTCAAGTTACATATGTTCATTGGACAAGATTTGATCAAGAAATGACGGAGGAATCATCAAAAATCAAGAATTGTACAAAGTTTCCATTTTTAGAAACTTAGGGTTTTTAAAAATGGCAAGTTTTGGACCATTTTGCACTACACTTTAAGGGATTCTTTCTCCATGATAAAAGCTTCAAACTTCAGGCACAAGTTGAGCCAATTAAAGATCACATTCCAAGCTTCAAATCCATATTAAGAACTCTTCCATTGGATCAAAATTGAGGGAGTTATGATCGATCAAAGTTTGGTAAAATCAAGGCAAATTCCAAGTCATGGCAATGCAAGTTCAGGCCTCCAGGCCATAATTTCATCAAACACTTGGTGTTCCAAATGTCAAGCCAATTTTCTCCATCAAGGAGGCTTCAAATGAAAAATTTTTGAACATCAAAGTTGTTAATCTCGATGTCCTCTTTAACTTTGATGTTAGACATTTTTTCATTTGATCAAGTTATGAAGGAGTTATAGTGGTCCAAACATGAAAGCTCCACTCTGAAATTGCCATAAGCCATGATGCCATGCATGCAACAAGTTGCCACGCCCATGAGACAGTTTGGATCCTTGAGTTTCAAGCCATTTTCAAGTGTGTTAAAGGTCTTCTTTCACTTTGATTCCAACATCAATCATGTTCTATGATGTACCATCTTTCATTTGCCACCAAAGTTATACATTTTCATCCATTAATGTGAGAGATATTCACCCTCAAACTTCCAATTTTTCACTGCATGCATGGCTGCTAAGAATAGCATGTTGTAACATTGTGGTTGTTGTTAAAACTCAGGTCACACACATACTTCACATGTACAACCATTTGCCTCATTTGAACCTGCATATCCCTTACACACATATATGCCATGGTGCTATCATACATACAAGAGGAAATAAAAGAAAGCTTGTCCACTAAGCCTTGTTGCCTCAACATACATCAACCTTATCACCTTTCATTTCTCAGCTCCACCATAAACTTCATGAGCTCACCATCACCATAACCAAACCCCAACTCGTGTCACTAACTAACCTCACTCAGTTAGTTAACTCAAACTCACTTGACTCAACTCATTTAACTCTCTTTCCAACTGTTAACCATTCTAGTTAATAAGTAACCAACCCTATATAAGTTCCATTCCAACACAATTGAAAACAACACTTCATTTTTCACACATTTCACAAATCATTCTCACACTTTCTCTCTGAAAATTCTCTCTGCATTCTCTCTCTTTGCACGAGTGTTTCCACAAACTTCATCAGTTTCTTATCAAGTTCATCATCATCAATCATCATCCAACACCATTGATGGATTGAAATCAAGCTCAACACCACCACTGCAGATCAAGATCTACTTTACTTCTCTCTGAATTTTCGCATTCCAAAGCCTTTATTTGGCCAAATCTTGAGTTAAGAATTCAAGAAGGAACCTCTGGTATTCTTACAACATTCATCTCATCAAGTTCAGGTTTCATCATTTTAACTTTTTCTCTCTAATTCAAGCTACTTTGAGTTCATTTTTGCTTGTTTGAAGTTCATTAGGAACTATTTGCATCTCCGGCTAGTGATAGGCTCATTAGGACCGTAGTTGTGTTTTTTTAGGGCAAAATGTTTGTGATTGATTCTTGCTGTGTGTGCATTATATGGTGTTTTTAATGTTAGATTTGGATTCTACATAAGTTCAACTTTCTATTGATATACGTTTCATAGATTTCTGGAGGGTTTGAGGATCTGCAGGTTGTGGTGATTCGCCGGACAAGATGACCGGAGGTCCTTATCCGGCCGGTAAGATTTTCAGATTAGGGTTTTTCAAGTTTAAAACGTAGCCGTTAGATGCGTTTTGATCCTACGTTTATTATGCTGCCAACGCATTAAAAATCATGTGACATGCGCGTGACTTCATTGTTGGTCTCAGATGATGGCATGTGTGTGCGTGCGTGATAATTGTCATGTGCATGCTTTATGAAACGTTGGATTGATGATTGATCTTGTTGACTTGGATGTGTGGCTGTGATTGCGTCAAACATGTTGACTGAAATGCACCTTAATCACACACAAACACGCGCTGTTAATGGACTGAACTTAAATGCTTTTCACACCCCCATGTTCTGAGCCCAAACTCATTTTAACTAATTTTTTTACTTTCGCCGCACCCCCTGCACTCTTTTACTTGCATTTTTATTTTCCTTTTTTATATTTTTTTCATTTTCTTTTAGTAAAAATACCAAAATGCATTAAATAATTCTACAAAAATTCATATAGCATTTTTATACATTAAAATAATTTTCCATATTTTTTATTGCTGGTTTTCTTTTATTTTGGTATTATTTTCATAATTTTATTTTAATTTCTTTTTTAAGTGCATTCTTCATGATATTTGGTTCATTCTCATTTTTATTGAACTAGTTCTTTTTTGAATTTTCGCATGGCATTTTGTATGATCATATTACACAAATTGATGCATTTAATCCATTTTTTTGTTGATTTTTAAAGTCACTTTATCTTAGGGTTTAGAGTTGATCTTTGTGCATCCATAAGTGTATGATCTTTGTGAATTGTGAGGCATGTTTGAATGTGATTCTTAAAAGGTTTGGACCTATAATTTTGTGATGTACTTACTCCCTGGTTGTGCTTCATGTGATATAGTTATTTTAGTTTTTTATCATCTTTCTAATGTGTTTTGGCTCACCTTGATAGCAATGATACATGTTGATCTTCAAGTGGATTGTCTCTGAGTTTTGTGTGTGATGTGACCAGGTTGCTTTACATTTTTTATTGAGATGAATTTATATGTCACTTATTGAATATTATAGGGCATGTATGTCAAATTATAGGTCTTCCATATTTCATTTGGACATGTTTTGCAATTGATGTTCATCTTGCATTCACACTTAATTGTGCATATATCACTTGTTCTTCTTTCATATAGTTGTGTGTATCTCATAATGGTATGCCATCCAAACTCATTCTTATATGTCTCTCTACTGTACATAAACTATTTCATCATTTTTTATTGACTCATATTATCATATCATATGCATCACAATCACATAAACATTTGAAGTGTGTTTCCATTTTGTATGAACTTCAAATTGTGTTCTCTTCTTCTTAATTTCTAATGTGACTTGTGTATGAACCAAAGTTGTTCATTTTTTGCATTCTCATGTCATCTTATAATAAGTATGCTACTGATCCATGTGCATTTGCATTCATAATTGTATTTCACCATCATGTGTGACTTGTCTTGTAAGTAACCCAACTTGTGTGCATATTCTTCTATTTCCATCTAATATGATTTTGATGAGGCACTTGTGCCACCTTATTTTGCTTGCTTTGTGATCCTTTCATAGGGTTTTCTTAGAGGATTATAGGTCCTCCTTGATTCATTTTTAAATCCTTTTGATTTGGGTTTGCCTTTGATGTGTGGTTGTGCATTTTAATTTGCAATTTTGACCTAATTCCTCATCTCATTTCTTCTTGTGCTCTATATGATTTGTGTTGGCATTGTGTATGCCATTTTATTCATGTCATTTGCATGTCATAAATTTTATGCTACCGGTCTATATGCATTCATACTCATTTCACATGTCATGCATCTTTAACATGTAAATGTGTGCATCTACATGAAATTTGTTTCTCTCCTTTTCATATCTTCTTCATCTATGTTCTTCTACTTGAATCGTCCCATGCATGCCTTGTATGATTTTTCATATACATCCATATGCATTATAATATGATGTATGCTTCTGACCTTGGCATTTCATTAAGCATAAATACATGTTCATATTACATTTTTATTCATGTTTCATCAACTAATTTCATGGTGCAATTTCTTGGATGGTTAAAACATTGTTTGTGCAAAGTTTGTTGGTGTTTGATCTCTTAACCTTAAAGAACATTCTTATGGTTTAGGTTCTGACCTTGAGTGCTTTTCAACCTTTAGGACCTTTATTCTTTAGTTCTTAACTTGTTTGGTCTTTACTTGTTTGTCTTTTCTTAATTCTTTACTCGTAAATGGTTTTGCTAACATTTTCAAGGGCTTATGGTAAGTCAAGTGTGTGGGGGTGCACCCACATACAACTTCTTTTCTCTTATCTTTTTAAGCTTTCAAATTGTGATTGTGATAAGCATCTTATGCTTTCTTTGTTCAATTGCTTTCATTCCCTTTGAGTTCTTAACTTAACTTCAACCTTTGAAGTAAGTTAGAACTCACTTTTCTTTTCTTTTAGACTTAGGTTTCTAAACCACATTTAACCATTAGGAACATCCATGTATGATAACTTTAGGGTTTGAGTCTTAGTCTCGCTCATTAGATTTTACCTTTCTTAACCATTTGAGTCTCTCTTCTTATCATCTCAAAACAAAAGCAAAAACACTTAATAAAGGCATTCATATGTTGTAGTTGAGCCTTTTCATGTGAGAATAAGATAGTGAAGGGTCTTCTCTCACTTTCTTAGAATGTTTAGCATACGTCCCGTCTTGGGTCGATATGCGAAGCATTCGATCCTACGTGATGGACTTAAATACAATATGCATTGTAAACACACTAATAATCAAAACACTTCTTAAAAGACAAAACAAACAAATTCTCTTCTCATCTCCTTCATTCTATTCCGGCTTAATACCCTTTTTGGTCCTCTAACTATAGGGGTAGGTCAAATTAGGTCCTCTTTCTTTTAAAAGTGCCAAATTGGTCCCATACGTTTTTAAATAGGTCCACTTTGTCCTTGCCGTTAGAAAAGTTAAAATTTCACTTAAAATGTTGATGACATGGCATGGATGTGCTGATGTGTGTGTTTGTGAATGGGGATGTGGCACGTTTTATATAGGTCAATTCAGAATTTTCCATTATTTTCCTTAAGTCATTTTAGTTCTGCACACGAAGAAGAAGCATAACAGACGAAGACGAAGCATAGCAGACGAAGACGAAGTATAGCAGACGACCGAGGGTGAAAAGGAACACAAAGATTCCCAGACATACGATTGAAGATGAAGCAATATACTGGTTAGTGGCTATGTTACATTCGTAAGATTTTCGTTTTCTGTAGTCTAGGGTTTATGTGTAGAAATTAGGGTTTGTTGCCTCCTTTGTAAAATTAGGGTTTTTTTATGTTCGTTTCGTAAAGTTTCTGCTTGTTTATGATATTAGGTTGAAATGGAAGAAATGATTACCCTCAACATTCATCATAGTGGGGAATTTATTGACTCTGATAAAATGAATTACGTGGGGGGTAAATGTAACGAATTACAGGTAGATGTTGATAGGTGGTCGTATTTTGAGTTGATGGGTGTTTTGAAAGACATAGGGTATACTGAGGTAGACAATATCTACTACAAGGATCCTACATTTGGGATTAATGTGCTTAGTGATGATAAAGGTGCGTTAGAGATAGCTGACCTATGTAGGGTACATCTGAAGGTCGACATATACATTGAACACCCATTATCCCAACCTGATTATGTTGATGAGGGTGACACATTAAATGAAGAACCTACAAACATGGAGGAGGACACATTAAATAAAGAAGATACAAACATGGAGGAGGACATATTAAATGAAGAACCTTTGGATGTTGTGAATCAAGAACAATATGATATTGTTGCTGAACTTGTTGATCAAGTCCTTAAGAATGTAAACAATTCTGTTGAGTATGTCCACCCTGGCGAGGGAGTGAATTCTGGTGAGGGTGTTAAGGTTGGTGATGGAGTGAATTCTGGTGAGGGTGTTAAGGCTGGTGATGGAGTGAATTCTGGTGAGGGTGTTAAGGCTGGTGTGGAGTGAATTCTGGTGAGGGTGTTAAGGCTGGTGATGGAGTGAATTCTGGTGAGGGTGTCAAGGCTGTTGAGGGTGTTGATGGGATTCATGGTGAGGTTCATGATGGGAGTGACACAAGCTCTGATGACAGTGAGGATTCATCATATAATTTTGATAGTGCATTGGAGCTCGATTTTAGTGATTCTGATGTTAGTTTGGATTATAATGAAGAACATATTGCCAAAATGGTGGAGTGTGATGAAAAACATGAAGGAAGTAGCAAAATCAATAAAAGGACAGGGGAAGCAGATAGTGGAGGTGAGAATGCAGTTGTGTATGATAGTGATGAACTAGATAGTGGATGTGACACTGAGGATGATGAAGAACCAAGGAAGAGGAAGCATCCAATTTTCAAGGCTATGAAAGACATGTCTAACTATAAATGGGATTTGGGAACCTATTTTAATTCCAAAAGTGATTTTAAGGAAGCTATTCAAACATATGCTGTTCAGAATGGGAGAGGTCTAAAGTTTCTAAAAAATGACAACAAAAGAGTGAAGGTGGTATGTAAAGATGGTTGTCAATGGGAGGCCTATTGTGGAAAGCTTCCTGATGAGGACACTTGGCAGCTTAGAAAATTAGTTGACACACATAATTGTGCTAGAGAGTATAATGTCAAGATGATGAGCACGAAATGGCTAAGCAAGAGGTTGCAAAATACATTGAAAAACAATCCTAAGCTTAAGCTAAAGGATATTAAGGAGAAGGCTCTTAAGAAATGGAATGTAGGTGTTAACAAGACAAAGGCAATTAGGGCCAGATTTGCAGCCAGGGATATGGTAGATGGATCTTATTTAGGAGATTACACTAGGATTTATGACTACTGTCATGAAATTTTGAGGACAAATCCTGGTTCCACTGTTAAGATAAATGTCACACCAGTTCAGGAGGGTGTTGAGGATGCTAGACCTTATTTCAAGAGGTTGTACATTTGTTATGATGCTTGCAAGAAAAGTTTAAAGTTGTGTAGGCCAATTATTGGCCTTGATGGATGTTTTTTAAAGGGCATATGTGGTGGCCAGATTTTAGCTGCAATAGGAACAGATCCTAATGATCAAATGTTGCCTATTGCCTTTGCTGTGGTGGAAGGGGAAAATAGAGACTCATGGACTTAGTTTTTAAAGCTCCTCATTGATGATTTGGGTGGAAGACAAGAATGTAGGACCTATACTTTCATTTCGGATCAGCAAAAGGTACCACTAGATTTATTACATTAATTTAAGTTTGAATGTATTTTTTGATTTACAATGTTTCCTTTTGAACTTTTATTTGATATATGCATTTGCAGGGTCTTCTTCCAGCTATGGATGAATTGTTACCAAGTGTTGAACAGAGGTTTTGTGTGAGACATCTATACAACAATTTTAGGAAGAAATTTCCAGGAAAAGTGTTCAAGGAGATAATTTGGAAGGCAGCAAGAGCTACTTATCCACAAGCTTGGGAAAGAGAGATGAGAGGCATGAGGAGGATAAATGAAGAGGCCTACAAACACATGATGTAAACACCACCAAGATTTTGGAGCAAGTCCTACTTCAAAACCACAACAAAGTCTGATACTGTCTTGAATAATATGTCAGAAGCTTTCAACAGTGTGATTGTGGAAGCAAGGGCAAAACCTTTGGTCACAATGTTAGAAGATATTAGGGGATATATAATGGAAAAATGGGCGGCAAATAGGTTGAATTTCACTAATTTGGGTGATGATGGAGTGTTGCCAAACATAAAGAAGCAGGTGGAGAAAACAAGCAGTTATACAAATTTTTGGATAGTAAGGTAATAGACTTACTTTTGTGTTTTATTTTATGACTTACTTATGATAGGTAATAGACTTACTTCTGTGTTTAATTATTATGACTTACTTTTGATAGATAATGCACTTACTTTTACAGGATGTCATCTGAATATATTTTTGAGGTTAGACATATTGAGAATCAGGGAGACATGTTCACTGTCGACTTAAAGGAACATGGTTGTTCTTGCAGAAAGTGGCAGCTGACTGGTCTCCCATGCGTCCATGCAATTTCCTCAATGAAGAGTAGAGGTCTTGCTGTTGATGAGTTTGTCCCAGAATATTACAAGAAGACTAGGTATATTAAGGTGTATGAACCTATCATTTACCCTCTGAATGGTACAAATTTATGAGTGAGAGCCGAATACCCTGATGTGCAGCCTCCCAAATTCAAGAAAATGCCTGGGCAACCAAAGAAGAAGAGGAATAGAGAACAGGGTGAGATTGATGGTTCTGACAGAAAAATAAGAAAAACTGGCATGATTGTGAGGTGCACTAGGTGCAAACAAACTGGGCACAACAAATCAACATGTAAGATGGCTCAGCCACCACATCAGGCATCACAGGTTTCTCAGCAACCATCTCAGCAAGTATCTCAAGCAAGCCAGGCAACCCAGGTGACTCAGGCAACTACTCAGGCAACCCAGGAAACTCAGGCAACTACTCAGGCAACTCAGGCAACTACTCAGGCAACTCAGGCAACTACTCAAGCAACTAAGGCAACTAAGGCAAGTAAAACTACTCAGGCAACCAAGTCAACTAAGGCAAGTAAAACAACTCAGGCAACCAGAACAACTCAGGCATCCCAGGAAACTCAGGTTTCTTAGACAACTAACAACAAGACTGCAACACAAGCTAGGCACAAGTTGTCTTTTAAGAGACCAACACAGCTTTCAAGAGGACCCACCACCAGATTGAGTGCATCACATAATGCAGTGGGCCCTACTACTAGGAGGACAACACCAACTAAAAGGAACATTTCAAAGAAATCCTCTTAGGGTCTATAATTTGTGTTGTATTATGTAATGTTGTTTTATGATATTATGAACAATTTCTGCTATTTTGTGTACTAAGCATTTCTGATATGCTTCAGCTATTATGTGTAATGGTGTACTTATGTACTTATGGTGTACAATGTTTCCTATTTTGTATTGATACTTCTGTTATGCTGTTGTCAAATTATGCTACTAAATTTTTCTGTTAAGTACTTATGCTACTGATACATATGTCCACCTGTTGTCAAATTTTGGTGTATACAAGTTGTTATGTTGTACAAATTTTCTGTTAAGTTGTTATTGTACAAACCAGGTTACAAATTTCATGTACAAATATGGTTTATACAAAATTTAGTGGACTGATATCTACAACTCTGTTTCATATACAATGAGAAAAATCAGGTTACAAATTTGGTGTACAAATATCTACAACTCTATATGCCACAATCTACAGCAACGACTAAAATATGGCACTAAAATATGTTTATGACAGCACCAAAACTACTCTTTTACTCGGACCATTACTACATGTTATTGACATCAACTTTTACAACACATGGCAACAACTGATAAATATGGTAATAACACTAAAATATTAGCAACAACAATACTCTTTTACTCAGACCATTAGTACATGTTATGGAAGCAACTTTTACATCCATTTCACAAGAACAAAACAGCTGATAAACTACCAACAACTAACAACATATGTTCCAACATTCACAACACCTTAACCACTAAAACAAATAACACAGTAAAGCACAAGCACATCCAGATTATCTTCCATTTCCTTGTGTTCTTCAAAGCTTCATCTAGCTGCAAATTTTTGACCCTAAAAACTTCAACCATTCTTTTTGCCTCTGACAACTCTTTTTGGGCTTCTTCCAACTCCTTAAATTGCATTTCAATCTTCCATTGTCATCTCTTGAATCATCATAGAACCATTCAAAAAAACCGCACCCGGCATTCGTGTGTCCCTGTACATATATGAAGGCAACTTAAGAACAGTGAAGATGTACCAGATGGAAGGAATGTGTTTGAGATAGAAGATTACCTTAAAATGTTGACAACCCCAAAAAATCTTTCCATAATTTTGGACGGTTCTTGCCTTGCGAAGTACAACAAGGTCTCCACAACCACACATGACTTTTCCAAAACTGGTATACACTTGCGATTCGACACGGGTTCTTGAAGATGAAGAAGAAACTCACCCAGAACTCATTATTGGATGGGAATTTTCCTTTCAATTTGGTTAAATTTGGGAATTTTGTAACCTAGGGTTTGGAATTGGGGGTGGATTTATAGAGTCTCAGATTGAACGAACAAGGAGATACTGACTGTGCACACACACCACCAGAGTCGCATTCCACATCATAATTTTTAACACCGTTAGCTTGTAATTAACGGAAAGGATCAATACGAACCTATTTAAAAACGTATGGGACCAATTTGACACTTTTAAAAGAAAGAGGACCTAATTGGACCTACCCCTATAGTTAGAGGACCAAAAAGGGTATTAAGCCTTCTATTCCTTAAGGACTCGTCATGTCCGTTCTACCGCAAACAGGTAACGCCTAAGTCTCCATACAGCGAGCTGTAACACCTAATTGCTGGGACGCGCACTCTGATGTTTCCATTAAGAAACACAAACAAAGCAACCCTTGTTGAGCTGAACTACGTTTGCTCTGATTCTTCTTTCTCGTCTGATTGAAGATACGTAGGCACGAGATGCGATATCTCGACGAGCAAACTTTCCCCTTAGTCCGTCGAACTACGTTGACTCTGACTTTCCCATTGCACTGAGGGAATACGTAGGCCTAGGACAACGATAATGTCCTATCGAGTCACTTCTTTCCTTTTTCCCCTTCTCCTTTCTACCTTTCATTTCCGGTTCTCTAGTTAGCAGTTGATATCCAGTTTCCTACACCCTTTGATCGAAACAGCAAGCATGGATCCCGTCGAGTACGACGGACGTGAAGGGGTGCGATAACCTTCCCTTCACGTAACTGACTCTCTTACCCTTTCTCTTTGGTTTGCGAGACCTCGTTCTTTCCTTCCTCCCGGGTTTGTGCAGCATTACCTTTCCCTTTCTTTGGGATAAAAATGCCTGGCTGGCGACTCTCTTTCTTTCTTCCGCGCCACTTTTGCGTTTGTACCAGGATGAAAATCCCGGGAGCGACAGTTGGCGACTCAGCTGGGGATTCTGGTTCCCTAAGCGAGTCAATCCTAGCGCTTGTCTATTTTTGTTTCATTGGGTGTTTATTGTGGAGCTGTGTTGTGATGTATTTTGCTGTCTTACTGTATTACTATTTGCTGTATTACTGCTTTACTGTACATTACTGTATTTACCGCATTTTAGCATTTTCATTTCATATACTGTATTATACTATACTGTGCTGTGCTGCTTTGTCTGTTTGGCGGGATGGGGTATTCTGAGAGATAGGCCCAGTACACAGGCCTGAGTGCACTTATGTTTAGCCTGTTTCATGTCCTCTCACGCTCCATTTCGGTGCGAGGAGGGAATATGAAACACAATCTGGATGTAGTTCTCTCTAGAGAATTCTGCATTGTGGGTCTGCCACAATGGTAGAGCTATCTGGAAGAGCTGCTAAGTCTGGATGACCTTTTAGGATGACCCCTCTTTATTTTGAGGTGAATCAGAGGACGATCTCTTTGTATGGCGATAACATTGTATCCTTCGGGCCGAATGTGCTATTACCTCTCATTCCGAGATCCGAATTTGAGAATCCTCACTTTCTAGTACATACATGTGAGATTGGGGGGATTGCTTACAGGTGTGCAGGAACCTTTGACCTTCAACATACCCGGTTTCCTTATGTGTTCTGGATTTGTTACTGAATCTTTGATCCTGACTAGTTTCTTATTGTTCTGGATTTATTACCGGACCTTTGATCTTGGTTTTGTGTATTTCACCAAATTCAGACTGCAGTACAGTGGGTTCAGCAATATATGTTCCACATTGATCACATGCCCTTGCATACATATCATTATTCGCATTTTTGCATTTAACCTTCATGTTTATTCATTTGCAGGGTATACTTCCTTTTGATTCCGGTTGATACTTCCCTTTGCAGCTATGGATATTCCAAGAAAGTACAATATGCATTACACGTTCTTTGACACCAAGGTGGGTCAGTTACAGAAGATGGTATCTCTTATTACTCCAGATTATGTGGGTATGTTCAGAAAGGCTCATGGAGAGATTCTGACTATGGTTGATGATTTAAATGCTTCAGAAAGGAGTGTTATTCATACTTGCTTGCAGTTTTATGACCCACAGTTGAGGTTCTTCACTTTTTTGGACTTTCAGTTGGCTCCGATGCTAGAAGAGTATGCCCTTCTTCTAGGTGTGCCTCTCAAACACCAGATTCCTTTTAACTCTGATATGTGTCCTCCAATGAATGAGGAGATAGCTAAGGCTCTCCATCTGAGTGTACCTGTGGTAAAAGATAACCTTGCCACCAAAGGAGGTTTATCTGGCTTTCATCTGGATTTCATGGTTGCCAAAGCTGAAGAGTGTGCTGCTAAGGCTCAATGGGAAACAGTTTGTGCTATTTTGGCCTTGAGCATTTATAGGATTATGTTGTTTGCTGATGAGTCCAAGTTTGTAGACATAAGAGCCATCCATATCTTTGTGTTGAGGAATCCTATACCTACGCTCTTGGGTGACTTGTATTATTCTGTGCATTATAAGAAAGAGAAGAAACGAGGGGGATTTGTTCAATGTTGTGCACCTTTGTTTCATAAATGGCTCATGAGACACTTACCTAATTCCGAGGCTTTCTTGGATCCTCATCCTTCAATGAATTGGGTTAAAAGGCTGATTAAGTTGACGGCAAAAGATATTCGTTGGTTTGATCAAAGAACGATGGGTGGGAATTTTATCAGCAGTTGCGGAAGACATTCAAATGTGCCACTCTTGGGAATAAGGGGCTGCATCAATTACAATCCTGTTATCTTGAGAAGACAGTTGGGATTTGCTTTAATAAATCCTCCGAGGGATAGCGAATTTGAAGAATCTTTCTTTTTCCCTGTAAAAGATAATCTTTTGTTTGTAAGGCAAGCGGTCGGAGCCTGGGGCAATTTGCAAACAAAAGGTAAAGTTGTCTTTTGCAAGTGCAATAACGTGTGTCTTCTCTTCAGTATGATGCATGGTTGAAAAGAAGAGTTCAGATCACTCTTTTGCCGTTCTCTATGGAAGGTCCGTCAGACCCAGTTGTTGTTGAACCTGTGACCATGATAAGTGTTGTTGAATATAACAAGCTTAAGGCGGAAAAGGACAAGGCAGTCAAGATGAATGAGAAGTTAAGCGAAGGACTTCGAAAGACGCTTTGTGAAAAGCGTAAGGTGGAGCATGAAGTTCAAAAGTTAGCCGAGCGCCATGAGAAGTATGAGAAAAGAATTGCTGAGGACACTGTCTATATTCGCAAGATTAAACAAAATGAGATGGCATTAAACGAGGCGTGCAAATGTATCAACGAGCAGTTGGCAAAGTCTGAAAATGCACTTTCCAAAGGGTAGCAGAGATGGGATGAGTTCTCCGAGTGCCGAAGGAAGATTGAAGCAGGAATCAAGGCTGAAAATAAAGAGTTGAAAAAGAATTTGAAGAATAAAGAAAGCGAATTTCTCAAGAAACTTAGTTCAACTAACCGAGAGATTGAAGATCAAAAAGTCCGCGCTGGAGTAAAGAAAGTGAAAGATTTAGCTGTTAAAGACCAAATTAGGAAACTGGAGGAAGCTGTCAAGAAAAGGAGTCAACTGATCAGGAGTTTTACAGAGCGCCCTAATGATCCCGTTACCGAAGCACTTCTCAAGGAGGTTCGGGAAGACTTGTATGGGCTTAGTGTCTGAAGCATTTTCGTTGTTATGCCGAGAACTCACCACCAGGCTTGTTGATGGGTTTTCTTTTGTTTGTATTCATGCTTTCAATTGTATTTGTTCAGAACAAATTTGTAGTTGATAGTTCCACACCTGGTTGTGGGTTTTCATTTATGCTATGGGTATTTTGTTTTGGTATTATTGATTCTATGAGGTGGATTCTTCACCAGATTATACAATGGTTCACACACTCACTGGGCCGTATATGATGGATATTCTGATTTACTAATGTGTACCTCTGATGTTCTATCAATATTAGCAGTTGCAGGTTTATGTGTTACTCCATTGCAGTCAAACTGGAATCGAGGGAAGGAATGCCCCAAAATGAATAAACATGACATTGCATAGCATATATCATTTTGCATTTTGTTGCTTGCTTTTCAGGTACTCATTGCAGGGTCTCTAACCTTTATTTGGTTTCAGGCACTATAGCTGACAACCACGTCCACCGGTACGCAACTCGCAGAAACCAAGCTAAGATCATGGATCAGATGCAAACTGAATTGGCTGAGCTGAGGAACAGGATGGACCAGTTCATGACCTTAATGACTGGTATGGCTCAAAATCAGGAAAGACTCAGGGCAATGGTCGAGGGGCCACAAGTAGAGGTGCAGAATGGCAACGGTAATAACAGAGATATTGGTAATCAGACTGGCGTTGGTGCAGGAGGTGACCCTCCTAGAAATAACGGGGTTTGTCATGCTGTGGAAGACAACCAAGATGATCAGTTCACTCTGTTGGATGCTGAAGATGAGAACACTCGCAGGTTTGACGAGCTCGCTGAAAAAATCAAGTATATTGAATCCCAAAATACTCTTGGTTTTGACGTTTCTGACTTGGGATTGGTACCTGGAGTAAGAATCCCACACAAGTTCAAGCCACTAACATTTGACAAGTACAATGGCACTACTTGTCCTAAAACTCATCTCCAATCTTATGTGGGGAGGATAGCTGCTCATACTGACGATGAGAAATTGTGGATGTACTATTTCTAGGAGAGCCTTACTAGGGCATCTCAAGAATGGTATATGAAGTTGAGCAGGACTACTGTAAGGAACTGGAAGGAGTTAGCTCATGCTTTTGTCAAGCAGTATCAATACAACATGGACATGGCTCCGAACCGTACTCAGCTGCAGAGTATGGCTCAGAATACGAAGGAGAGTTATAAGGAATATGCTCAAATGTGGCGCCAGTTGGCTGCCATGGTTCAACCTCCGCTGCAGGACCGAGAAATGGCTGACATGTTTATGGGTACTCTTCAGGGAACTTATCTTGATAGGTTGGCCTCCTGCCCTTCAACTGGGTTTGCGGACATTGTAATCGCTGGGGAAAGGATTGAAAGTTTGTTGAAGCTCGGAAAAATACAAGATGTCAGTGGTGCTAGTTCTTCAGGGATGAGGAAGCCATTTGCTGGAGCTACCAGAAAGAGAGATGGTGAAGCTAGTGCTATTTATAAGAATAGAGGAAGAGGAAGAGGATATCAAGATTCTTATAATCAGGTTGCTGTTGTGACCATTCCTAGTCCACAAGTACAATCACAGCCGCAACAACAGAATGTTCAGGCACAGAATAATCAACAGCCACAGAGATCATATCAGCAGAGACAAGCTGACAGGCGTATGGACCCTCTGCCTTTGACTTACGCAGCTTTGTTACCCCAATTGTTGAAGCTTAATCTGGTGGAGCTTCGTACGATGGGTCCGACTCCTGCATTATTACCAAAGGGTTACGATGTTAATGCCCGCTGTGAGTATCATTCTGGGGCTCCAGGTCATAGTATTGAAAAGTGTCGTACATTTCAGCATAAAGTACAGGATTTGATCGATGCCAAGGCAATTAATTTCTCGCCTCCACCAAATGTGCTTCAGAATCCTATGCCGGATCATAATGTGCCAAAGGTCAATGCCATTGAAGATGGGAAAGTTTTGAATTTGGTAACTGATGTGAACAGGGTGAGGACTCCACTGAGTATTGTGAAGGCTCGTTTGTTGAAGGGGCAAGTGTTCCCTGGCTGTGAAGAAGATTGTGTTGATTGTAAGAATCAGAGTAATGGTTGTGATAAACTGCATGTCGGTATCCAAAGTTTGATGGACGAAGGATGTCTACAGTTTGATCAGGGGTACAGAAAGGACGATGATGTGTCAACTGTTACCATTTATTTTACGCCAGCTGAAATTCACGTGCCATCGCCTGCAGCCATTATTGTGCCTGATATGGTGAGTCCTGTTACTATTACGGTACCAGGACCGGTTCCTTATACTAGTGAGCGGGCTATCCCATGGCACTACGGTGCAGATGTTTACTACCAAGGAGAAAAGCAAGAAGTGGAAGCTCCATCTGGGGGTAGTTCCAGTATTGACAATGTTGGAGGTCTTGATGGCTTTACCAGAAGTGGATGCTTGTTCGGTCTACAGTCTTTGAGAACTAATGCTGAAGCTGAGGCAGCAACCAAAGCCAAGGGTAAACAGGTGGCTACAGAGGATGTTGTTGTTCCTGAATCTATGCAGAAAGGTACTTTTGAGAAAGAGGTTGAAGAGTTCATGAGACTTATCAAAAAGAGTGATTATAAAGTGGTTGGTCAGTTGAATCAAACGCCATTAAAAATTTCTATCTTGTCGTTGCTTATGTGTTCTGCAGCTCATCGAGAGGCACTTCTGAAGGTTTTGAATATGGCCTATGTACCTCAAGAGATTACTGTGAATCAATTGGAGTCGGTTGTTTCTAATGTCAATGCTAGCCATGGGCTAGGTTTTACAGACTTTGATTTAACTACTGAGGGTCGCAATCACAACAGGGCATTACACATCACCCTAGAGTGTAAAGGTGCAGTGTTATCTCATGTATTGGTAGACACGGGGTCTTCCCTGAACGTGTCACCAAAGAAGGCCTTAATGAAGTTAGACGTTGAAGGAATTATTCTAAGACCAAGTGATTTGGTAGTGAGGGCTTTCGATGGTTCGAAACATTCTGTGTTCAGAGAGGTAGAGCTCCCAGTAAAGATTGGTCCTCAGGTGTTCAAGTGCATGTTCTACGTGATGGACATTCAACCCGCATATAGCTACTTGTTAGGCAGACCGTGGATTCATGCCGCTGGGGCAGTGACATCTACGTTGCACCAGAAGTTGAAATACATGGTTGATGGTCAAGTGGTGACCGTATGTGGAGAGGAAGACATCTTCGTAAGTCAGCTGTCTACCTTTAAGTATGTGGAAATGGATGGAGAGATCCATGAGATGCTGAGTCAAGCATTTGAGGCAGTCAATATTGGTGATTCATCTTCACAGGCGGTATCTTCTCAGGCCGAAGAACAGGGGGGTACTTCTATTTCTTCTTACAGACAGGCAGTGGAAGTAGTCAAAGCAGGTAATGCCCAAGGCTGGGGCAAATTTATTGAAGTCTCTGCAAAGGAAGACAAGTTCAGTACAGGCTATAATCCGTATCAAGCTGCTGCAACAGAGCGCAAGGGGCCGATTACTTTCTACAGCGGGGGAATCATTAATCCAAACCAGATGTGTGCTGCAAGTGAAGATGACGTCGACAATGATTGTGATCTCGACAATTGGGTGCGCCCGTGTGCACTGGGTCAAGAGCTTTGCAATTGGTCTGTTGAAGAAATTGTTCAAGTTACTCTTTAAACAGAGTAATTTTCTTTGTTTTTCTTTGTTGCATGTTAAAATCTCGCGCTCTGCCCAAGGCGTGCAGATCCATTTGTAGGGCCTCATAATTGCATTTTCAAGGTTTTTTTATCATTAATAAAGGACGTTTTGCATTCAAATTTTGTGTTCCTTGTCTTTCATTTTTTATTTTTGCAGAAAAAACAATAAAATGGCAATGTTTATGTTTTTTTGTTTCTTTTTTTCAAAAATATCATTCTAAAATAAAGCATGGCCCTTAATCATGCAGACGTAATCACCCGGATTTCATTGATAACGATTCTGCTATGGCCAAGTATGACTTTGATAATCCAATCTATCAAGCCGAAGAGGGGGGTGAAGAAGACTGTGAAGTTCCAAAGGAATTGGCCAGATTATTGAAGCAGGAGGAGAAGGTCATTTAACCTCACCAAGAGACAATTGAGGTTATCAACATTGGGTTCGAGAACGCCAAGAAATAGATTAAGATTGGAGCCAATCTGCCGGCTGAGGTAAAGAAAGAGCTGATCAGTATGCTGCGGGAATATGTTGACATCTTTGCTTGGTCATATCAAGATATGCCGGGGTTAGATACAGACATTGTTGTGTATAGATTGCCATTGAAAGAGGGTTGTCCTCCTGTCAAACAAAAGCTCCAGATAACTAAACCAGAAATGGCTCTCAAAATCAAGGAGGAGGTACAAAAACAGTTAGATGCGGGATTTCTGGCTGTCACCAATTACCCACCATGGGTTGCAAATATCGTTCCTGTGCCGAAGAAAGATGGTAAGGTCAGAATGTGCGTTGATTACCGGGATCTAAATAGAGCAAGTCCGAAAGATGACTTTCCTTTACCTCATATTGATGTACTGGTTGACAACACCGCTTAGTTCTCGGTATTCTCCTTTATGGATGGTTTCTCCGGGTATAATCAAATCAAGATGGCGTCGGAAGACATGGAGAAGACAACGTTCATTACCCCATGGGGTACCTTCTGTTACAAGGTGATGCCTTTTGGGTTGAAGAACGCTGGGGCAACGTATCAGCGAGCTATGGTAACCCTATTCCACGATTTGATTCACAAAGAGATTGAATGTTATGTGGATGATATGATTGCCAAGTCTCGAACAGAAGAAGATCATCTGGTCAACTTGCAGAAACTGTTTGAAAGGTTGAGGAAGTTTTGACTAAGGCTGAATCCGAACAAGTGCACTTTCGGAGTACGGTCCGGTAAATTGCTGGGTTTCATCGTAAGCGAAAAAGGAATTGAGGTTGATCCTTCCAAAATAAAAGCGATACAAGAAATACCTGTACCAAGAACAGAGAAAGAAGTACGTGGTTTCCTGGGTAGATTTAACTACATTGCACGGTTCATATCTCACCTCACAGCCACTTGTGAACCAATATTTAAGCTGTTAAGAAAAGAGCAAGCGGTCAGGTGGAATGACGATTGCCAAAGGGCTTTCGAGACCATTGATCATGTATTTGACCGTACTTGAAGGGTCCATGGGTTGTGTTCTCGGTCAACATGACGAGACGGGTAAGAAGGAGCACGCCATCTACTACTTGAGCAAAAAATTCAATGATTGCGAATCACGATACTCAATGCTTGAAAGGACATGCTATGCACTTGCATGGGCTGCTAAGCGATTGAGGCAATATATGCTCACTCATACAACCTTGTTAAATTCAAAGATGGACCCTGTCAAGTACATATTTGAGAAACCAGCATTGACCATACGGGTTGCACGTTGGCAGATGGTGCTGACTGAATATGATATCTAGTATACTTCTCAGAAAGCCATCAAAGGAATTATCCTGTCAGACTATCTTGCACAGCAGCGTATTGATGATTACCAACCCATGAAATTTGATTTCCCTGATGAGGACATCATGTTTCTCAAAGTTAAAGACTACGAGGAACCACTCCCGGAGGAGGGGCCAGACCCTGAATCCAAATGGAGTTTGATGTTTGATGGGGCCGTCAACATGAATGGATGCGGAGTTGGAGCAGTTCTTATCACGCCAGAAGGTGTTCATATGCCCTTCACTGCCCAAGTAACTTTCGGATGCACCAACAATGAAGCAAAATATGAAGCTTGTATAATGGGGATAGAGGAGGCGATTAATTTGCGAATTAAGACCCTCGATATCTTCGGTGATTCAGCTTTGGTAATCAATCAAGTGAATGGGAACTGGTACATGCACCAGACACATCTGATTCCGGATAGAGATTATGCGAGAAGACTGCTGACGTTTTTCACGATGGTAAAGCTGTACCATATTCATCGAGACGAGAATAATTTTGTTGATGCCTTGGCCACATTGTCTTCTATGATCAAAGTGCAGAGGTGGAATCATGTACCCAAGATTGAGGTGTCTTGTCCTGACAGGCCTGCACATGTATTTGCCGCTGACGCAGTGTCTGATGACAAGCCGTGGTTTCATGATATCAAATGCTTCTTGAAGAGTCAAGAATACCCGCCTGGGGCATCTACCAATGATAAAAAGACTCTGAGGAGGTTGGCTGGTAGTTTCTTCCTGAATGAGGATGTGCTGTACAAACGAAACTTTGACATGGTTTTACTCAGATGCATAGATAAACACGAAGCAAACATGTTGATGCAAGAAGTGCATGAAGGCTCTTTCGGTACTCATGCCGGAGGGCATGCAATGGCAAAACAATTATTGAGATCGGGGTATTATTGGATGACTATGGATGCAGACTGTTGTTCATACGCCCGTAAATGCCACAAATGTCAGATTTATGCGGATAAAGTGCGTGTACCTCCAAATCCGTTGATTGTCATGTCTTCTCCTTGGCCTTTTGCAATGTGGGGCATTGATATGATCGAAAAGATTGAGCCAACTGCTTCCAACGGCCATCGCTTCATTTTGGTCGCTATTGATTACTTTACCAAGTGGGTGGAAGCAGCGTCTTATGCTAATGTCACTAAGCAGGTGGTAGCCAGATTTCTGAAGAGAGATGTCATCTGTCGCTATGGAGTGCCCGAAAGAATCATTACTGATAATGGTTATAATGTCAACAACAAAATAATGGTAGAATTATGCCGGGACTTCAAAATTAAGCATCACAATTCTTCGCCGTACCTTCCAAAGATGAATGGCGCTGTTAAAGCGGCCAACAAGAATATCAAGAAGATTGTGCAAAAGATGGTGGTGACCTACAAAGATTGGCATGAGATGTTACCGTTTGCCTTGCATGGGTACCAAACATCAGTAAGGACATCTACTGGGGCAACACCATTCTCACTTGTGTATGGTATGGAGGCAGTCCTACCAGTTGAAGTCGAGATTCTCTCGCTAAGAGTTATGATGGATGTCAAACTGGATGAGGCAGAATGGGTCCGCACCCGATTCAATGAGCTGAGCTTAGTTGAGGAAAAGAGACTAGCAACTATTTGCCATGGTCAATTGTACCAGAGAAGAATGAAGCGAACGTTTGATCAGAAAGTGCGACCTCGGGAGTATCAAGTTGGTGAATTGGTACTTAAAAGGATCCATCCTCCAAACACAGATCACAGGGGAAAGTGGACACCGAACTATGAAGGTCCATTTGTGGTTAAAAAGGTTTTCTCCGGTGGAGCCTTAATGCTTGCAACCATGGATGGTGAAGATTTTCCATCCCCTGTCAACTCAGACGCAGTCAAAAAATACTTCGCATAAAGAGACCCGCTGGACAAAAAAAAAGAGAGAAAAGTCCAGGCAAAAAAGGGCATCCCGGCGAACCATAAAAATAGAATAAAAAGGTTCGGGCAAAAATTAGGGATATAAAATAAAAAATTGTACACCCGGTGAGTTGAATATCCGCAAGGACAACTCAGGTAAGAAAGGGTATCCCGGTGGATTGAAAACCCGAAAAGGGCGATCCACGCAAAAGAGGGTTAAGCGAAGACTACGATCTGAGTCATCTGTACTGCCTAATCGTTTCACTCAAACTGGCAATCTCCAAAGGGTAGGAATCAGTCCAATCATCCTCTTCAGAAAGCGAAGATAATCGGAAAGTCTTGAAGACATACTGGTCATAGCAGAATTGAAACTCAATGAAATGCCATTTTCACATTGCCATTAGGATAGTTTCTTTTCTCATTTTTCAGCGATCACCTCTTTCCAGGGATTGCTTCTTGATGTACTTGCCTATTCTGGGCCTTTCAATCAATAAAGTTGATTATTCAGTCAAAAAGCTTCTTATTTGTTTTCATTTTACTGTTTTGTTTTCAAAAACGCCCGAATTTTTTATAAAAAACATTGCATTGTTGAAAACATTGGAGGCTTTACAATAACATGCACAGGGAAAACATTTAAAATTGCTTTGAATGTTGATTAACTCCGAATGGTGGATTCAAACCATGCAATCCCCTGGACATATGTGTGCATTTCGTTTGTTGCAGGTTTACATTCAGGAGCCTGACACAAAGTTATTTTCAGCACAAAGCATTGTTAATTGCTCTCCCCAACAGGTGGCGGTTCAGAGTTAGATTCTCTCAGTTGAGGAAATCATATCCACCACAGGGCACGTGCATACCATGTTGATTATCGGGGCAATCATGTTCAGGAAAGGGTTCACATGTCACCCTTTTTTCACAACGTTTACTGATTGAGTCCATCATTCGGTCGACAGTCGTTCACGACGATTCGATATCGGTGAATTAATTTCAACTGGGTATTAGTGTATATTATTAAGTCGATTCTCTCATTCAGTACTTCCAACAGCTACAAGCTTTTCTGTGTCGATAACGGTTAGAAATTCCCCAGTAGAGTTGCTTCGCAGACCTTGCAGCTAATGTTTAAAACTCAGTGAGTGTCCGGGAGTTGGAAGACGCCAAATCTTCTGTAAGATCCTCTTAGGACGATTTCTTCAGTTCAGTCGTGTAACCTGGGGCATAAGCGAGTTTGTGACCCTACCAAGCATGGGGCAGCGTGAAATCCCTCTGATAGGATGTGTTCCAGATTTATTATCCCCAGTAGAGTAATCTACCAGTTAATACGACTAGCTCAAGTCTCAGTATTTGTCTAAGAGTTTAAAGATGCTTGGTCTTCTGTAAAATCCTCTTAAGAGAAATTCCCCAGCACGAGATGCTTTGAAGCGATTCTCCCCAACAGAGTTTGTTGTAAGCTCATTATCCCCAGTGGAGTCGTCAAACGGAAAGTTCGCCTAACATGGGGCATTGTGGATCTTATTCTATGCTCGACAGCTTTGTTCCTCAACAGATTACTATGGATTTGCTTTGTGCTTTCACAGCAGATCTCTAGGGACTCTTATTCAGCATGTTGCAACGGAATGTCTTCCAACCAGGATTCGCTTATCCCCGACGGAGCAGTTCTGGTCCTCAGCAAGATTGTATCTCTGGCAGTTGTATCCCCACAGAGTTCATCATTGAATCTTGCCAGTAATACTCCTCAGCTGAGTTGTTCCTTCTCCCCGTAGTGGTTTAGCAGATCAACATAACCTTTTTCTCAGCAGAGTGTTAGTATATTCTTTCCCCAGCCGAGTTAGAACGCTGATTATCCCCGCAAAGGATCTCGGGTTTGATAGATCCCCAAGCAGAGTTTTAATGACTTTTCTTCCTCAGCAGAACGTCATTCAAAAAATTCTCATCCCCAGCGGAGTTGCTATGATCAGAATTCATCCCCAGACAGATGAAATAATTCTTGGTAGAGTCATCATTCCCCCATATCTCAAAGTCCAATTTATTTTTGGCAAGCGTGACAATTTGAAGCAGACGGATTGTTCATTCATTCTCCAGCAGAGATATCATCCTTTCAGGAGTCTCTGAGGTCAAATCATTGATCATCGCTCCTCAACAGAATCAACAGGGATGTCTGATATGTATGTAGAGCGTAATCCAGTGTTGAATTTTTGTTAAAGCCCACCGGCAGCATGGCAAGCCAGTAGTCATCTGGCATCGTCCCAAAAGACATTCTTAAAGCCCACCGGAAGCGTGGCAAGCCAGTAGTCGTCTGTCGTCGTCCCAAAAGACATTCTTAAAGCCCACCGGCAACGTGGCAAGCCAGTAGTCGTCTGGCGTCGTCCCAAAATACATTCTTAAAGTCCACAGGCAGCGTGGCAAGCCAGTAGTCTTCTGACATCGTCCCAAAAGATATTCTTAAAGCCCACTGGCAGCGTGGCAAGCTAGTAGTCCTCTGGCGTCGTCCCAAAAGACATTCTTAATGCCCACCGACAGCGTGGCAAGCCAGTAGTCGTCTGGCATCGTCCCAAAAGACATTTTTAAAGCATACCGGCAGCGTGGCAAGCCAGTAGTCGTCTGGCGTCGTCCCAAAAGACATTCTTAAAGCCCACCGGCAGCGTGGCAAGCCAGTAGTCATCTGGCGTCATCCCAAAAGACATTCTTAAAGCCCACCGGCAGCGTGGCAAGCCAGTAGTCGTCTGGACTCATCCCAAAAGACATTCTTAAAGCCCACTGGCAGCGTGGCAAGCCAGTAGTCGTCTGGCGTCGTCCCAAAAGACATTCTTAAAGCCCACCGGCAGCGTGGCAAGCTAGTAGTCGTCTAGCGTCGTCCCAAAAGACATTCTTAATGCCCACCGGCAGCGTGGCAAGGCAGTAGTCGTCTGGCGTCGTCCCAAAAGACATTCTTAAAGCCCACCGGCAACGTGGCAAGCCAGTAGTCGTCTGGCGTCGTCCCAAAAGACATTCTTAAAGCCCACCGGCAGCATGGCAAGCCAGTAGTCGTCTGGCATCGTCCCAAAAGACATTCTTAAAGCCCACCGGCAGCGTGGCAAGCCAGTAGTCGTCTGGCGTTGTCCCAAAAGACATTCTTAATGCCCACCGGTAGCGTGGCAATCCAGTAGTCGTCTGGCGTCGTCCCAAAAGACATTTTTAAAGTCTACCGGCAGCGTGGCAAGCCAGTAGTCGTCTGGCGTCGTCCCAAAAGACATTGTTAAAGCCCACCGGCAGCGTGGCAAGCCAGTAGTCGTCTGGCGTCATCCCAAAAGACATTGTTAAAGCCCACCGGCAGCGTGGCAAGCCAGTAGTCATCTGGCGTCGTCCCAAAAGACATTCTTAAAGCCCACCGGCAGCGTGGCAAGCCAGTAGTCGTCTGGCGTCGTCCAAAAGACATTCTTAAAGCCCACCGGCAGCGTGGCAAGCCAGTAGTCGTCTGGCGTCATCCCAAAAGACATTCTTAAAGCCCACCGGCAGCGTGGCAAGCCAGTAGTCATCTGGTGTCGTCCCAAAAGACATTCTTAAAGCCCACCGGCAGCGTGGCAAGCCAGTAGTCGTCTGGCGTCGTCCCAAAAGACATTCTTAAAGCCCACCAGCAACGTGGCAAGCCAGTAGTCGTCTGGCGTTGTCCCAAAAGACATTCTTAAAGCCCACCGGCAGCGTGGCATGCCAGTAGTCATCTGGCATCGTCCCAAAAGACATTCTTAAAGCCCACCAGCAGCGTGGCAAGCCAGTAGTCATCTGGCGTCGTCCCTAAAGAAATTTTTAAAGCCCACCGGCAGCGTGGCAAGCCAGTAGTCGTCTGGCGTCGTTCAAAAGACATCTCTCTAGCAGTATGGTTATTATCAGAGTTTTACCCGAGCAGAGTTCATTTGGTTGGGTTTGTATCCCTTTTCTTTTTGTCCACAGAGTGCAAATTTTCTGGTTATTTTTCGGTATTCAATCTCTCCATACCTTGAAAGTCTAAAAGCAACCGCTATTATCCATTCAGGTCTACAGTGATTGAAAAGGGGCAACTGTAATACCCCAAAATTTTCCCTCTCATTTTTCATATCATTTAACATATACTTTCATTGCATTGCATTCCATTCAAGCATAGAAAAATAAAGTATTCATCTTTGCATTCAGCATAGGGCATGTGATCAGTGGTTTTCAGAGTATTGATCATCCAGGGCAAGATAGCTAGAGTCAAGGGTCTCCCAACAAGCCTCAAAGCTCTTTTATATCATATATCATCCCATTTGATCCCACAAGTCATTGGATGAAGAGAATTCACCAAGAAGTTGGACAGTTCATCATCTCCTAACCAAAAACATTCCAAATTAGGGTTTGTGACTCAAGCAGTCCCCTGATGAATTTTTGGTTCAAACTTGATTTCAATGTTTTCTACATGATATCAAGTATCTAAGGATGGAAGATTGCCCATTGGTTCATTTCAGAAGAGGTTCAATTGGCTAGTTGCTTAAGAATCAAGAAATTGGGGAAAAAGTCAACTGTGCAGTGAAAAAAGTCAACTCTTGACTTCTAAGGTCAAATTCATGAAATTCAAGTTACATATGTTCATTGGACAAGATTTGATCAAGAAATGATGGAGGAATCATCAAAAATCAAGAATTGTACAAAGTTTCCATTTTTAGAAACTTAGGGTTTCTAAAAATGGCAAGTTTTGGACCATTTTGCACTACAGTTTAAGGGATTCTTTCTCCATGATAAAAGCTTCAAACTTCAGGCCCAAGTTGAGCCAATTAAAGATCACATTCCAAGCTTCAAATCCATATAAAAAACTCTTCCATTGGATCAAAATTGAGGGAGTTATGATCAATCAAAGTTTGGTAAAATCAAGGCAAATTCCAAGTCATGGCAAGGCAAGTTCAGGCCTCCAGGCCATAATTTCATCAAACACTTGGTGTGTCAAATGTCAAGCCAATTTTCTCCATTAAGGAGGCTTCAAATGAAAAATTGTTGAACATCAAAGTTGTTCATCTCGATGTCCTCTTTAACTTTGATGTTAGACATTTTTTCATTTGAACAAGTTATGAAGAAGTTATAGTGGTCCAAACATGAAAGCTCCACTCTGAAATTGCCATAAGCCATGATGACATGCATGCAACAAGTTGCCACGTCCATGAGACAGTTTGGATCCCTTGAGTTTCAAGCCATTTTAAAGTGTGTTAAAGGTCTTCTTTCACTTTGATTCCAACATCAATCATGTTCTATGATGTACCATCTTTCATTTGCCACCAAAATTATACATTTTCACCCATTAATGTGAGAGATATTCACCCTCAAACTTCCAATTTTTCACTGCATGCATGGCTGCTAAGAATAGCATGTTGTAACATTGTGGTTGTTGTTAAAACTCAGGTCACACACATACTTCACATGTACAACCATTTGCCTCATTTGAACCAGTATATCCCTTACACACATACATGTCATGGTGTTATCATACATACAAGAGGAAATAAAAGGAAGCTTGTCCACTAAGCCTTGCTGCCACAACACACATCAACCTCATCACCTTTCATTTCTCAGCTCCACCATAAACTTCATGAGCTCACCATCACCATAACCAAACCCCAACTCGTGTCACTAACTAACCTTACTCAATTAGTTAACTCAAACTCACTTGACTCAACTCATTTAACTCTCTTTCCAACTGTTAACCATTCTAGTTAATAAGTAACCAGCCCTATATAAGTTCCATTCCAACACAATTGAAAACAACACTTCATTTTTCACACATTTCACAAATCATTCTCACACTTTCTCTCTGAAAATTCTCTCTGCATTCTCTCTCTTTGCACGAGTGTTTCCACAAACTTCATCAGTTTCTCATCAAGTTCATCATCATCAATCATCATCCAACACCATTGATGGATTGAAATCAAGGTCAACACCACCACTGCAGATCAAGATCTACTTTACTTCTCTCTGAATTTTCGCATTCCAAAGCCTTTATTTGGCCAAATCTTGAGCTCAAGAATTCAAGAAGGAACCTCTGGTATTCTTACAACATTCATCTCATCAAGTTCTGGTTTCATCATTTTAACTTTTTCTCTCTAATTCAAGCTACTTTGAGTTCATTTTTGCTTGTTTGAAGTTCATTAGGAACTATTTGCATCTCCGGCTAGTGATAGGCTCATTAGGAGCGTAGTTGTGTTTTTTTAGGGCAAAATGTTTGTGATTGATTCATGCTGTGTGTGCATTGTATGGTGTTTTTAATGTTAGATTTGGATTCTACATAAGTTCAACTTTCTATTGATATACGTTTCATAGATTTCTGGAGGGTTTGAGGATCTACAGGTGGTGGTGATTCGCCGGAGAAGATGACCGGAGGTCTTTCTCCGGCCGGTAAGATTTTCAGATTAGGGTTTTTCAACTTTAAAACGTACCCGTTAGATGCGTTTTGATCCTATGTTTATTATGCTGCCAACGCATTAAAAATCATGTGACATGCGTGTGACTTCATTGTTGGTCTCAGATGATGGCATGTGTGTGCGTGCGTGATAATTGTCATGTGCATGCTTTATGAAACGTTGGATTGATGATTGATCTTGTTGACTTGGATGTGTGGCTGTGATTGCGTCAAACATGTTGACTGAAATGCACCTTAATCACACACAAACATGCGCTGTTACTGGACTGAACTTAAATGCTTTTCACACCCCCATGTTCTGAGCCCAAACTCATTTTAACTACTTTTTTACTTTCGCCGCACCCCTGCACTCTTTTACTTGCATTTTTATTTTCCTTTTTTATATTTGTTTTATTTTCTTTTAGTAAAAATACCAAAATGCATTAAATATTTCTACAAAAATTCATATAGCATTTTTATACATTAAAATAATTTTCCATATTTTTTATTGCTGATTTTCTTTTATTTTGGCATTATTTTCATAATTTTATTTTAATTTCTTTTTTAAGTGCATTCTTCATGATATTTGGTTCATTCTCATTTTTATTGAACTAGTTCTTTTCTGAATTTTTGCATGGCATTTTGTATGATCATATTACACATCTTGATGCATTTATCCATTTTTTATTTTATTTTTAAAGTCACTTTATCTTAGGGTTTAGAGTTGATCTTTGTGCATCCATAAGTGTATGATCTTTGTGAATTGTGAGGCATGTTTGAATGTGATTCTTAAAAGGTTTGGACCTATAATTTTGTGATGTGCTTACTCCCTGGTTGTGCTTCATGTGATATAGTTCTTGTAGTTTTTATCATCTTTCTAATGTGTTTTGGCTCACCTTGATTGCATTGATACATGTTGATCTTCAAGTGGATTGTCTTTGAGTTTTGTGTGTGATGTGACCAAGTTGCTTTACATTGTTTGTTGAGATGCATTTATATGTCACTTCTTGAATATTATAGGGCATGTATGTCAAATTATAGTTCTTCCATATTTCATTTGGACATGTTTTGCAATTGATGTTCATCTTGCATTCACACTTAATTGTGCATCTATCACTTGCTCTTCTTTCATATAGTTGTGTGTATCTCATAATGGTATGCCATCCACACTCATTCTAATATGTCTCTCTACTGTACATAAACCATTTCATCATTTTTTATTGACTCATATTGTCATATCATATGCATCACAATCACATAAACATTTGAAGTGTGTTTCCATTTTGTATGAACTTCAAATTGTGTTCTCTTCTTCTTAATTTCTAATGTGACTTGTGTATGAACCAAACTTGTTCATTTGTGCATTCTCATGTCATATTATGATAAGTATGCTACTGATCCATGTGCATTTGCATTCTTAATTGTATTTCACCATCATGTGTGACTTGTCTTGTAAGTAACCCAACTTGTGTGCATATTCTTCTATTTCCATTTAATATGATTTTGATGAGGCACTTGTGCCACCTTATTTTGCTTGCTTTTTGATCCTTTGATAGAGTTTTCTTAGAGGATTATAGGTCCTCCTTGATTCATTTTTAAATCCTTTTGATTTGGGTTTGCCTTTGATGTGTGGTTGTGTATTTTAATTTGCAATTTTGACCTAATTCCTCATCTCATTTCTTCTTGTGCTCTATATGATTTGTGTTTGCATTGTGTATGCCATATTATTCATGTCATTTGCATGTCATCAATTGTATGCTACTGGTCTATATGCATTCATACTCATTTCATATGTCATGCATCTTTAACATGTAAATGTGTGCATCTACATGAAATTTGTTTCTCTCATTTTCATATCTTCTTCATCTATGTTCTTCTACTTGAATCGTCCCATGCATGCCTTGTATGATTTTTCATATACATCCATATACATTATAATATGATGTATGCTTCTGACCTTGGCATTTCATTAAGTATAAATACATGTTCATCTTACATTTTTATTCATGTTTCATCAACTAATTTCATGGTGCAATTTCTTGGATGGTTAAAACATTGTTTGTGCAAAGTTTGTTGGTGTTTGATCTCTTAACCTTAAAGAACATTCTTATGGTTTAGGTTCTGACCTTGAGTGCTTTTCAACCTTTAGGACCTTTATTCTTTAGTTCTTAACTTGTTTGGTCTTTACTTGTTAGTCTTTCCTTAATTCTTTACTCGTAAATGGTTTTGCTAACATTTTCAGGAGCTTATGGTAAGTCAAGTGTGTGGGGGTGCACCTCTTTTCTCTTATCTTTTTATGCTTTCAAATTGTGATTGTGATAAGCATCTTATGCTTTCTTTGTTCAATTGCTTTCATTCCCTTTGAGTTCTTAACTTAACTTCAACCTTTGAAGTAAGTTAGAACTCACTTTTCTTTTCTTTTAGACTTAGGTTTCTAAACCACATTTAACCATTAGGAACATCCATGTATGATAACTTTAGGGTTTGAGTCTTAGTCTCCCTCATTAGATTTTACCTTTCTTAACCATTTGAGTCTCTCTTCTTATCATCTCAAAACAAAAGCAAAAACACTTAATAAAGGCATAGCATATATTGTATTTGAGCCTTTCATGTGAGAATAAGATAGTGAGGGGTCTTCTCTCAATTTCTGAGAATGTTTAGCATACGTCCCGTCTTGGGTCGATATGCGAGGCATTCGATCCTACGTGAAGGACTTAAATACAATATGCGTTGTAAACACACCAATAATCAAAACACTTCTTAAAAGACAAAACAAACAAATTCTCTTCTCATCTCCTTCATTCTATTCCTTAAGGACTCGTCATGTTCGTTCTACCGCAAACATGTAATGCCTTAGTCTCTATACAGCGAGCTGCAACACCTAACTGCTGGGACGCGCACTCTGACGTTTCCATTAAAAAACACAAACAAAGCAACCCTTGTTGAGCCGAACTACGTTTGCTCTGATTCTTCTTTCTCGTCTGATTGAAGATACTTAGGCACGAGATGCGATATCTTGACGAGCAAACTTTCCCCGTAGTCCGTCGAACTATGTTGACTCTAACTTTCCCATTGCACTGAGGGAATACGTAGGCCTAAGACAATGATAATGTCCTATCGAGTCACTTCTTTCCTTTTTCCCCTTCTCCTTTCTACCTTTCATTTCCGGTTCTCTTGTTAGCAGTTGATATCCAGTTTCCTACACCCTTTGATCGAAAAAGCAAGCGTGGATCCCGTCGGGTACGACGGACGTGAAGGGGTGCGATAACCTTCCCTTCACGTAACCGACTCCATTACCCTTTCTCTTTGGTTAACGAGACCTCGTTCTTTCCTTCCTCTCGGGTTTGTACAGCATTACCTTTCCCTTTCTTTGGGATAAAAATGCCTGGTTGGCGACTCTCTTTCTTTCTTCCGCGCCACTTTCGCGTTTGTACCAGGATGAAAATCCCGGGAGCGACAATACTAAATATTGAACGACCGATTATCGTGAAAGCATCGTTTTCCCAGTGCGGAACCCGTGACCCTGAGGATTTAGTAGACAGTAACCATATGACCATTTGGTATTGCGGTGACTATCGAGAATAGTCGATACACGATACAACACTCAAATGAAATCTACCCTAGGATATTACAGCTCGCTCGAGTGAATCAGCTTGCTGTTAATATCCCTAGGGTGGTCAATGATTTTGGGAACCTTAAAACCCGTTCTACAAGTACAAAAATTGACCAGAATAGCACAACCTTTGGGGATGGGTAGAGCCATGACTCCATGCCCGTGCCGTTGAACCCTTGAACCCATGTTTTTTCAATGTTTTTGTGTGCTGCATTCATGCATTCATCTAAAAAACTCTTTTTAAACAAAGGAAAAAATCTTTTTTCAAAATAAACTAAAACTATAATTGCAAATATCAGAGAGATTGCGTCATAGATTTTGATCGCGACTTTTTGAGTCTAACGGTTACTAACTGCAAGCGCACAGCTTATCGCGTAGTAATAAAGATATCGATCCCACAGAGACTTGATAATCAACCTAGTGCTACGGTTTGCTACTGTGTTTAGCTAAGGCGAAGATGTTTTGGTTTTAAGTTCAAACGGGAAACAAAAGGGAATCTAAAATTTGGAATAAACTAGTTGATATTAGGATATTGGTACGTAACTTAGTATACCATCGTGGATTCAATAAAACTTAAGCGTATAAAAATAAGTCACATTATATTTCTGTAGAAAATATCAGTTTAAAAGCCCTCACCTCACACTCTCGCGGTTATTGCTTCGGACTATACTCCTAAATCATAATGTCTGCTCTCGCTAGCCCATATGAGTTTAAAAATACTTTTTGAAAACCAATACAATCTAATTAACTTTAAAGCGCTCTCGCTGTTTTTAAAACCAATGCCGGATTTCAGCTATCCGGTTAAAATCTCACACTCTCGTGGTCTTAATCCTAACCTTTGCTACCTTTTTACTCTCGTAATAAAAGTCCAATTTTAATTAAGAAATCGCAGCCAGAAATTAAGTTGTTTATGGTTTTAGCTTATTTTTATCGAATCCATTCCGGTTAACTTAATTACATATCGATAATATGGATTTAGCTAGACATATTAATTAAAACAAACAAGAATAAGCATAAACTGCAAAACAATAAATGAGACATGGCAATGGGAAATAATAATGCTGTTATTAAATTAATGATAAAAACCTGGTAAATAAGCAATAATTTGTTTCTAGCAATTCCTCCACAAGTCGGTAGGCTTTTGCTCGATCGTACCGGAACAATAAATGATGAAGGCAAGATTAAAAATCCTAACTACTATGCGATAGCTCCTTGATATGAGAAACTATCACTATTTAAGGTAACAGTGAACAAAGAATGGAAAAGGGAACAAACAAGAATGCAGGGAAAATAAAAATTCTCAAAATGAATTCTGTAGCACTTCGGGGTAAAAATCTCGACCCCGGGGTTGTTCAATGAATGCCCTATTTATAGACCTAGCCTTGCTTTACGTTGGAGAAAATGTAGGAGCATTAACTTTCCATTGAGAAGTCCAAGGGAGACTGGGCTCATGTGCAGTTGAAGCTGAAGTTGAGATAATTCAGGAGAAAGTGTGGAACGTACGTGACTGAATTGGCCCTTCGTATCCACGTCTGTATTCTAAACGTTATAACCCATTATATACGTGTGACGGTCGTGGTGCTCGCGTGACGAGCGTGGTGGCCTTTAATTTGCTTGACGGTCGTGGTGGCTTGTGTGACGGCCGCCACACACACCACTTTCTGTTTTTCTGCTTTTTCTCTGTCATTTCTTCCAGTTTCTTCTCATTTCTTCATATTTTTCTACATTGCTCATTTTTAGCTTGGAAAATGAAATACCTGCGAAAATACTAGAATACTCGCGGAATAATCGGAACTTAAGCTGAAATAACGTAATTATTAGTCGTAAATCAAGGAAAATATATGATACATTTTCGTGTTATCAAACTCCCCTACACTTGAATCTTTGCTTGTCCTAAAGCAAATAGTCAGTAAGAACGTCAGACAAGTTTTATCAAACGCACACACATGACATACCTTTTGTTTTGAGAATGTTTTGTAAGGCATTTTGTTAAGATGACGGATACTCAAGTAAAACACTAAAGATACATTAGTGACACAAGCAACAAGCATAATCATAGACCTCCCCTATATACAAGCCAGTTCTAATCATTCTATTATAGCTCAACCTAAAGTTTCTCGTATCTATTTCGCCCGGTTTCATTCTAGCGCAATCACATTAAGCCCTTTGCCTTTACACGTACGTAGTGGAGTAGCCGGTTAGTGACTTTGATCCTAATCGTAGGTTGTGGGGGATCGAATCGTAGTTCGCCCTACCTAGTTCAGAACCAGGTCCCTCTGAACCAACCAACATTGGATTCTTTCTTTTCTTTTGTAATACTTTTGCAACCGTAGGTTTGGTGCATTTTTCTATTTTTCACAATACGAAAGATATTTAATGATTCGACATCTAACACTTATCTTCATCGGCTCTCCACGTGGTTTGTGTTTAAGACGGTGCTGACTGCTAATATAAACTACTAGGGGTTACTCTAGAACTAGAACTGAAGGGATCGGTATAATGGATGTTGAAACTGATCTCGTATATGCAAGAGGTCTAAGGTGTCAAGACGGTATCAATCTTGTTAATTTTTTTTTTGTTATAGCTAAATAAAGTGGGGAAATTTGACATGAATGAAAATTTCTTATAAAAGCTTGTTTATTTGAAAGGAAATGCGGAAAGGGAATACATAAGGGAAAATAAAGTACCTCTCCCACACTATATCAGACATTGTCCCTAATGTTACGATATAAATGCAGGTAGAACAACGAAAAGAAACAAAAACTAAAACAGAAACAAACTAAAACTAAAACTAAATATAATGAGGTCCACGTTCTCTGCCTCGGGTGCGAGCGCGTCCATTCTGTGCCACGTGATCTAGAATGCCTACGTGATGGATATAGTCATGTAGGTCTTGCACTCGTAGCGTTAGGGCACCCATCTCTTCTATCACATCATCTATTCGCTGGCCTTGGTTGACTTGCCCTTGTTGGATTTGACGCATAAGGTTCATCATTTCATTATACTGCATCTGTTGTTGTTCCTCTCTCTGGGCGACCAATTGGTTTTGGTGCCATATGCCCCTTAAGATTTCTTCATTAGTGATGGGATCGGGTTCTGGATCGGTGCGGCGACGACGTCTGGTGGATGATGTAGGATCCTGGGCAGGAGGTGGTGGGTTCTCAGGAGGTTGCTGATCCATCTCTTGCTCTATTTCATCGACTGCTTCATTGTTTTGATTTTCTTGAGCAGCTGCATTAGGCTCAGGAGCACGGAGATCAAAAAGCCAATTTGCTTGGTTCTGTGGGTGGATGCGGTCTCGACAGGGCATGATGATGCTTCTGATTATTCTGGTATGAACCACTGGATGGTATCGTCCATCCGCCCTTGCTTTGATGAGGTGGGAGGAGCGACAATACTCTGTATCCAGGGACTCAGGTGGTATGGAGGGTAAAATAGCAAGCCTGTCTCCCAAATTAAGGCCTTGTGCGATAGAAGTTACAATACCTCCGAAGTAGAAAGGCTTAGAACCTCTAGCACAGTTGGCTTGGATGTGAGCTAGTAGAAATGGTGTTGCATTAATCGGTTCAGGAAGGAGCACACAGTGAAGGAAAAAGATCTCCTTGGAGTTGACTTTGTGGTTGCTGTCCCTCGCGAAGATCGTGTGTCCTAAAACTCTGTGAAAATATCTTATCGCTGGGTTATGAATGTAAGTTGCGTTGAGGCTGTCCCAGTTTGTAGCAGCTATGTAACGACCTGAAAATCTAAATCAATTATTTAATTATTTATTTAATTAATTTAGAAGGAATTAAGAGGTTTTTGATAATTTTGGAGAATTTTGGAGTAAAAGAATGTTTTTGAATAATTTTAATAAAGTAAATGAGCATGTGTTATTTATATTATTATTATTATTATTATTATTAAAAATAAAATGAGAAAGGGCAAGGTGGTCTTATTGGAAAGTAAGTAAGGATAGGATGGGAAGTTCATAAGTTGGATTTGTTAGCCAAAGAAAGAGAACGATCATTTTCTCATTTTGTCGTATCTTTTGTGAACACTCTAGAAGAGAGAAGAAGGAGAACTAGGGCTTGAGGATTACTAGAGGAATCTTGAAGAAAGAAGGAAAAAGCTTCGGATTACTCTAAGGTACGGGGAGAGTTCATAATTTCTTATAGTTTTATAGGAATTGGAGATGAATAGATTAAGGATTGTATGAATTGTGTTGATTTTGATGATTGTTGATGTAGAATGAGTAATTTGATGAAAGTATGATGGATTTGATTGATATGTATTGCTATATGTGTGTTTTGTGAGTATTTTTTATCAAATTTCGTGGGAGAAACTGATTTTTGGGGTAATCGAAGTCAAAAACGCAGAAAAGCATTTTTCGGGAAAAGTTGGGTTTTGTCGCATCCTGACACGGGCCGTGTCACACAACACTGGCACCCGTGTCAGCCTACTGGTTGGGAAAAATAAATAAATTTTGTTACAGAACTTCTGAAACAGGCCGTGTCATAGGACACGGGCGGCCGTGTCAGGCCTCTGTTCCTGTTGAAATTTTTTCTGTTTTGGGTTTTTCATGTAGGCCTCCTGACACGGGCCGTGTCAGGCCACTGAGTATTTTCCGTTTTTGTTGTTTTGACGTTTTTCGTGCTGATATTTGCTGTCTCGTTGCTTTGTCGCTGTATGGATGATAAAACATGATTTTATGATGAATATTGTTGAAAATGAAATGAATGATGCACATGTTGACATTTGGATGAAATGAGGAGTTTAGCATCATTGCATTTCATGGCATTTTTATGTTTGGGCTTCGGCCTATTGGTAGCTTCAATCCCATAGTGTGGATTGAAGTGATGTGTTGTTATGTTGTGCTCCCTTGTGGAGGGTTGATGGTCAGTGTCCATCACATGGAGAAAAATCGGTACCACATGCATCCTTTGCATATCATTATGTTGGACATCACATTTTATGAAGTAGTTGAGATTGTGTTGTGAATAATTATTGATGATGATTCCAATGTTGTTGTTGCTTAATTATTTATTTTCCATGTCTTTATATTACTAAAATGAATTATGTTTTCTCACCCTGGCTGCTTGGAAATGTTGCCTCTTATGTGGGTAACTTGCAGATAACCAAGAATAGCTACGAGGTGATGAAGGAAGTAGCTTTGGAGTGTTTCGTTATTGTTGTCTAGTTAGAGGTGTCCTGCTCTGTGTCATGTAACATCGGGTTGGGAGATTGTTGTGAACCTCATTTCTTTTAGTTTATGACTGAATTTTTATAATGTTGATGATGGTGTTTGATTTGGACATATTTATTATGAAGTATTTTATGGAATTGAAAATAAAAGTTGATTTCCGTTGCGTAGTTGTTAATTTTGATATTGATGAACGAGTAACCCGTGTTACGGGACAGGACAAGGATTGTTACATGATGTCTTTGATTATGTGTGACACCCTTTATGTTGTTTTTACTCTGATAATATGAAATGTGTTACTAGAAATTGTATGTGGGGTAGAAGGGTGTTACATTAGTGGTATCAGAGCAGGTTGGTCTGTCTGGCCAAGTTTTGTGTTGTCAGTCTATTGTCAGTCGTTACTTGTTAACGATTAATTGTTTCTTTCTGACATGGTGAGTGTTGTACAAAATGGCTGGAAACAACATGCGCGCTCTTGCTGATGCTATTCTAGCTCTTGCTCGGAACCATGCTCCTGATGAGTTTTGTGCGTTGGAGAAGTTTTAGAGGAACAACCCACCGAAGTTTGAAGGAACCCAGGACCCGACGAGCGCACAAAAGTGGCTCAAGGCGATTGAGAAGATTTTTAGAGTGATGGGGTGCTCTGACGCCCAGAAAGGGTAGTTTGGAACACATATACTGGAAGAAGAGGCCGAGGACTGGTGGGATAACACCCGTCAGAGGCTAGAAGATGTTGGCACTGTGGTGACTTGGAATGTGTTCAAGCAAGAATTTCTGGGCAAGTATTTTCCTGAAGATGCTCGTGGTAAGATGGAAGTGGAATTCATTGAATTGAAGCAAGGAAATATGACTGTGGCAGAGTATGCTGCCAAATTTGAGAGGCTTGTGAAGTTTTGTCCTCATTACAACCGTGCAGATGCTGAACTTTCTAAGTGTCTCAAATTTGAGAATGGGCTGAGACCAGAGATTAAGCAGGGGATTGGATGCCAACAGATTCGCAGGTATGCGGAACTGGTGGATAAGAGTAGGATCTATGATGAAGATAGCCGAGCTCGATCTGCTCACTACAAACAGCTGAGTGAAAAGAAAGATAAGGGTCAGTTTAGAGGAAAACCTTATGCGACCCCAGGTGATAAATGGAAATAGAGGGTATCAGATGAGAAGAAATCAAGTAGAGGAGTCGTTAATGCACCTGCTAAGTGCTATAAGTGTGGAGAGTCAGGTCACAAAGCTGATGGGTGTACTAACAAAGTTTTGAGATGTTACCGTTGTGGTAAGACTGGGCATAGAATTGGTGATTGTCCGAATGAGGGTCCGACCTTTTTCAACTGTGGTGAACAGGGGCATATCAGTACTCAATGCCAGAAACCAAAGAAGACTGCTACTGCTACCCAGACTACTGGAAGAGTGTTTGCTTTGGCTGGCTCATAAGTTCCCAAGAAGGACAACTGGATTCGAGGTACTTGTTTTATTAACAATGTTGAATTGATTGCTATTATTGATACTGGAGCTACGCATTCATTTATCTCTCTTGAGTGTGCTACTAGATTGGGTTTGAATTTGTCTAACATGAACGGTAGTATGATAATAGAGACTTTGGCTAATGGTTCGGTGACTACCATGCTTGTTTGTTTGAAGTGCCCTTTGACAATCTTTGAGAAGAATTTTGTGATGGATTTGGTGTGCTTACCTTTGCACCAAATTGATGTTATCCTTGGTATGAACTGGTTGGAGTTCAACTACGTTCATATTAATTGTTATAGCAAGACTGTGAGGTTTCCAGAGTTAGGTGAGGATGGTGAACTGATGTTCTTATCTGCTAAACAAGTGGATGAACTTTTATTAGATGAAGCGTTGCTGTTCGCAGTGTTTGTGTCGTTGCCAATTGATGGTGAAGCCGTCAGTGCTGAGTTGCCTGTGGTTTGTGAGTTTCAAGATGTGTTTCCTGAGGATATAAGTGATTTACCTCCGGAACGTGAAGTTGAGTTTGTTGTGGACTTAATACCAGGTACGAGTCCAGTGTTGATGGCTCCTTATCGGATGTCTGCTTCAGAATTGAGTGAGCTGAAGAAACAGCTAGAAGAATTGTTAGAATGGAAGTTCATTCGACCTAGTGTTTCTCCGTGGGGTGCCCCGGTGTTTCTCGTTAAGAAGAAAGATGGTAGTATGAGATTGTGTGTCGATTATCGGCAGTTGAATAAGATGACCATCAAGAATAAGTATCCGCTTCCGAGAATCGACGATTTAATGGATCAACGCGTAGGTGCTTGTGTGTTCAGTAAGATTGATCTGAGGTCTGGTTATCATCAGATTAGAGTTAAAGCTGATGATATTCCAAAAACAGCCTTCAGAACGAGGTATGGTCATTATGAATATATGGTGATGCCATTTGGAGTTTCTTATGCGCCTGGCGTGTTCATGGAGTATATGAATATGATCTTTCATGAACATCTTGATAAGTTTGTGGTGGTTTTCATAGATGACATCTTGGTATATTCTAAATCAGAATAAGAACATGTGGAACATTTGAAGATTGTGTTACAAGTGTTGAGGGATAAGAAATTGTATGCTAAGTTGTCAAAGTGTGAGTTCTGGTTGAAGGAAGTGAGTTTCCTAGGCCATGTGATTTCAAGTGGTGGAATTTCTGTGGATTCCTCAAAGATTGATGCGGTGTTGCAGTGGGAGACTCTGAAGTCTGCTACGGAGATTCGTAGTTTTCTTGGATTGGCTGGTTATTATCGTAAATTTATTGAAGGTTTTTCTAAGTTGGCTTTGCCTTTGACGCAATTGACTCGAAAGGGACAAGCGTATGTATGGGATGTCGCTTGTGAGGAAAGTTTTGTGGAACTAAAGAAAAAGTTGACAACTGCTCCGGTGTTGGTTTTTCAGGACCCGAATGAGTCCTTTGTGGTTTATTGTGGTGCTTCAAAGACGGACCTTGGTGGAGTTTTGATGCAAAATGGTAAAGTGGTCGCTTATGCTTCCAGGCAGTTAAGAGTCCATGAGAGGAATTACGCTACACATGACTTAGAGTTGGCTGCTATAGTATTTGTGCTGAAGATTTGGAGGCATTACCTTTTTGGTTCAAAATTTGAGGTATTCAGTGATCATAAAAGTTTGAAATACTTGTTCGATCAAAAAGAGTTAAACATGAGGCAGAGAAGGTGGCTAGAGTTGTTAAAGGATTTTGAGTTCGATTTGAATTATCATCTCGGTAAGGCAAATGTAGTGGCTGATGCTTTGAGTAGGAAGTCATTGCATATTTCGATGCTTATGGCGAGAGAACTTGAAATGATTGAGCAATTCAGAGACATGAGTCTGTTGTGTGAGACGACCGCTGATAGTGTGAAATTGGGCATGCTAAAGCTGACTAGTGGGATTTTGGAGGAAATTCGGGAAGGTCAGAAATCTAATTTAAAGTTAGTTGACCAGTTAATGAAGATTAATCAAGGTAATGGAGGTGAGTTCCGAATTGATGAAGATGGAGTTTTGAGATTTCGAGATAGAGTATGTATTCCGGATATTTCTGGAATCAAAAAGAGTATTTTGGAGGAAGGGCATAGAAGTCGATTGAGTATTCATCCTGGTGCTATGAAGATGTATCAAGACCTGCGTAGATTGTTTTGGTGGCCAGGTATGAAAAGAGATATTGCTGAATTTGTGTATGCATGTTTGACTTGCCAGAAGTCCAAGATTGAACATCAGAAGCCTTCAGGTATGATGCAGCCGTTGAATGTTCCTGAATGGAAATGGGATAGTATTTCCATGGATTTTGTGACTGGGTTACCGAAGACTACAAGAGGTAATGACTCGATATGGGTAATTGTGGATAGGTTAACTAAGTCAGTGCATTTCTTGCCGATGAGAATTAATTATTCTATGCAGAAATTAGCTGGGATTTATATTGATGAGATTGTGAAGTTGCATGGAACACCTTTGAGTATTGTATCGGATAGAGATCCGCGGTTTACGTCAAGGTTTTGGAAGAGTCTACAAGATGCTTTGGCTACTAAGTTGAGGATGAGCTCTGCTTATCACCCGCAGACAGATGGTCAGACGGAAAGAACAATCCAATCTTTAGAAGATTTGTTGAGAGTTTGTGTGCTGGATCAAGGAGGATCTTGGGATAGTCACTTGCTGTTGATCGAGTTTACATACAACAACAGTTTTCATGCTAGTATTGGGATGGATCTATATGAGGCGTTGTATGGTAGACGTTGTCGAACTCCATTGTGTTGGTATGAGTCGGGAGAGAGTTCAGTACTTGGACCTGAGATTGTTCAGGAGACAACAGAGAAGATTAAAATGATTCGGGATAAAATGAAGACGTCGCAGAGTCATCAGAAGAGTTACCATGATAAGAGAAGAAAAGCAATTGAATTCCAGGTGGGAGACCACGTGTTCTTAAGAGTTACTCCGATGACTGGTGTGGGACGAACTTTGAAGTCTAGAAAGCTCACTCCGCGCTTTGTTGGTCTGTATCAGATTATGCAGAGGATAGGAGAGGTTGCCTATCGGGTGGTTTTACCACCGTCACTTGCGAATTTGCATGATGTGTTTCATGTGTCGCAGTTGAGGAAGTATATTTCGGATCCGTCGCATGTGATTCAAATGGATGATGTTCAGGTGAGAGATAACCTGACGGTAAAAGCTTTGCATGTGAGGATTGATGGTCGAGAATTGAAGCAACTACGAGGCAAAGAGATTGCTTTAGTGAAAGTATTGTAGGGAGGACCAGCTGGTGATAGGTGGACTTGGGGGCGTGAAGATCAGATGAAGGAGTCGTATCCGACTCTGTTTACCTCAGGTAATTTTCGAGGACGAAAATTCTTAAAGTAGGGGAGAGTTGTAACGACCCGAAAATCTAAATCAATTATTTAATTATTTATTTAATTAATTTAGAAGGAATTAAGAGGTTTTTGATAATTTTGGAGAATTTTGGAGTAAAAGAATGTTTTTGAATAATTTTAATAAAGTAAATGAGCATGTGTTATTTATATTATTATTATTATTATTAAAAATAAAATGAGAAAGGGCAAGGTGGTCTTATTGGAAAGTAAGTAAGGATAGGATGGGAAGTTCATAAGTTGGGATTTGTTAGCCAAAGAAAGAGAACGGTCATTTTCTCATTTTGTCGTATCTTTTGTGAAGAACACTAAAGAAGAGAGAAGAAGGAGAACTAGGGCTTGAGGATTACTAGAGGAATCTTGTAGAAAGAAGGAAAAAGGTTCAGATTACTCTAAGGTATGGGGAGAGTTCATAATTTCTTATAGTTTTATAGGAATTGGAGATGAATAGATTAAGCATTGTATGAATTGTGTTGATTTTGATGATTGTTGATGTAGAATGAGTAATTTAATGAAAGTATGATGGATTTGATTGATATGTATTGCTATATGTGTGTTTTGTGAGTATTTTTGATCAAATTTCGTGGGAGAAACTGATTTTTGGGGTAATCGAAGTCAAAAACGCAGAAAAGCACTTTTCGGGAAAAGTTGGGTTTTGTCGCATCCTGACACGGGCCGTGTCACACAACACGGACACCCGTGTCAGCCTACTGGTTGGGAAAAATAAATAAATTTTGTTACAAAACTTCTGACACGGGCGGCCGTGTCAGGCCTCTGTTCCTGTTGAAAATTTTTCTGTTTTGGGTTTTTCGTGTAGGCCTCCTGACACGGGCCGTGTCAATGGACACGGGCGTCCGTGTCAGGCCACTGAGTATTTTCCGTTTTTGCTGTTTTGACGTTTTTCGTACTGATCTTTGCTGTCTCGTTGCTTTGTCGCTGTATGGATGATAAAACATGATTTTATGATGAATATTGTTGAAAATGAAATGAATGATGCACATGTTGACATTTGGATGAAATGAGGAGTTTAGCATCATTGCATTTCATGGCATTTTTATGTTGGGGCTTCGTCCTATTGATAGCTTCAATCCCATAGTACGGATTGAAGTGATGTGTTGTTATGTTGTTCTCCCTTGTGGAGGGTTGATGGCTAGTGTCCATCACATGGAGAAAAATCGGTACCACATGCATCCTTTGCATATCATTATGTTGGACATCGCATTTTATGAAGTAGTTGAGATTGTGTTGTGAATAATTTTTTATGATGATTCTGATGTTGTTGTTGCTTAATTATTTATTTTCCATGTCTTTGTATTACTATAATGAATTATGTTTTCTCACCCTGCCTGCTTGGAAATGTTGCCTCTTATGTGGGTAACTTGCAGATAACCAAGAATAGCTACGAGGTGACGAAGGAAGTAGCTTTGGAGTGTTTCGTTATTGCTGTCTAGTTAGAGGTGTCCTGCTCTGTGTCATGTAACATCGGGTTGGGAGATTGTTGTGAACCTCGTTTCTTTTAGTTTATGACTGAATTTTTATAATGTTGATGATGGTGTTTGATTTGGACATATTTATTATGAAGTATTTTATGGAATTGAAAATAAAAGTTGATTTCCGCTGCGTAGTTATTAATTTTGATATTGATGCACGAGGAACCCGTGTTACGGGATAGGATAAGGATTGTTACATGATGTCTTTGATTATGTGTGACACCCTTTATGTTGTTTTTACTCTGATAATATGAAATGTGTTACTAGAAATTATATGTGGGGTAGAAGGGTGTTACAAGCTACACCTGTAATTTGATTCCAAAGGTTGAAAGCTTCCTGGAACCCGGTATTGTTAGTGATACGACAATGGACATTCGCACCATGATGGAATCCAAGCATTTGGGCAAGTTGGTTTTGGCCCACCGAATACTCAGAACCAAACATTTGGAATGTGGCTGTACCGGTAAGTTGGTTTGTATCTCCCAGAGGTGTAACATAAGCGAATGAACTCAGAAACTCAAGAGTCAGAGTTTCATAAGTAGGCTGCCCTTGTGTACAGAGCTGCCATAAACCGGCATTTTGAGGCATCCAACGTACACCCTCAAGCATACCCAACTCTTCAAGGCTAGCAGTGTTGACGTACCTCGTCAGTCTGAATGAGCGTTGGTAGAAGCTGAGGTAATTAGCCCTTTGGTGGTCACCGGACTCTCCCTCTCTGAAGTAAATAGCTGATAAGTCTGGAGTTTGTCTGGTGCGTCTAGCCATGTTGCATGCAATGTGAAATAAGTGAAATGGAGGAAGTGGGTAATAGTGAGAATGGGTTTTGTGAGAATGAGGATGAGTTTGTGTTGCTTAAATAATGGGTACGGGAATATGAAATGGTGGAGATACATTGGGGTTAATGTGAGGAATTTATGGAGAGTAATGGGTAGTGGGTGACGGTTTTGGGAAGTAAAGAGAGAGTCGGACAGTTGAAGAGAAAATGAAAAGAGAAGAAGATGAAGAGGAAGGGTCTCTGTTATAAAACAGAGAAACGTGTTATATATAAGTGTGACGTGTGACGGTCGTGACAGGGGGCCTTACGGTCGTCATGCTCACGAATTCTGGGAATTTAACAGAATGCATATAAAGTTGGCATATGAAACATTGGCATTGAAGCAATGAAAGTAAATAAATAACAGAGCATATAAGATATATGACAGAAACAAATTAAAAACGAACAGAAACAAATTATTATCAATGCAACCAATAGCAGTAAATACGAATTGAATACTTCATTAAAACTGGAAAATGATAGCAGTGTACTCAAAGTAAAAATGCAGTAGAATATTAAATTTTAAATTGCACTGAAGTAAACTTGTTCCTTGACATAAAAAAGAAAATGACAGTAAAGTAAATGGTTCTAAAAACATTAAAAGCAAAGCAATAAAATGGAAAAATGCAGTGCGACAATATTAGCCACGTTGCTTCTTCAAGGATTCCACAGCCTGGTTCAGATGGTCCAGTTCCTCGACGGTGGTATCCATTAGACCGACAACGTCAAGACGGATAAGTTGAAGTTCATCTCTCATATCTTGAAGTGCAATGCGGAAAGCTTCAAGTGTAGCATGGATGTTAGCAGGGGGGACAGTATCAGTATTATTCATGGGATGCTCAGGGAAATCATGATAGTGAGGAGGAGTTTCAGGGTCAATCTCAATGTCAGACACATGACTACCAAGATCTTTTTCAAGATGTGGCTCATCTAAATCATATAGCCAGTTGTGGCGGTTATGCACACTAGTTCGCTCGTGATCAGGCAGTGTAAAATGTGAAACAACTTCATTATTGATCAGGAGTTGAAACGGGGGTGGTCCAAGATTTCTAATGAGTCCTCGGTTAAAACAGAAAGTGATGTTCATTGGCCTATATCCGCCTAGAGGGTTTACTCGGGAAAGCCGTGTTCTAAATCCCATGGCATCCGCAATTTTTGTTACAAGGCCACCTATCAAAATGGGACCGTGATCAGCTTGAGCAATCCTGTGGAGATTGTCAAGCATAAAAGTAGCTCCATTAACGGGTCGGGATTGAAACACACAAAACATGATAAATAGCTCATCTCTAGAGATTAGGGTGTCATTCTCAGCTTTTCCAAAAAGGGTGTAGGCTAAAATCATATGAAAGTATCTTATGGCCGGGTTGTGAATTTCAGTGGACACTATAGGGTGCGGGTCATGATGATGTCGTCCTGAAATACTACTCCAGAAAAGGTTCAGTTCATCTTCCAGTACTAAATCCTCCTGTGCCATGGTAAAAACGTCGGGTCCATTGGAGAAACCCAACAGGTCCGCAATCTCTCTAATGTTGAAGCGGCACGTGTACCCAAATAGCCTAAAGGTTATCTTACCCCTATTAAATCCCATGCCATGGTTAGGGTCGTAGGACAATGAGCTTAGAAATTCTAGGGTCAGTCTGTGGTAGGTTGGATACTTCTTTCTAGCAAAACCTTCCCATCCTATCTGACTAAACATAAAGTCTATGCTATCTCCTATACCTAAGGCAGTCATGGTAGGTCCATGGGGGAATTTGGTTAAGGCCATAGGTCTGCGAGAGAGAACCTCATAGTGGTGCCATTGGACAGCGTCCCTGAATAGCACAACCATGGTGTCTTCATTATCCATCTTAACAGTTAGTCGGAAAAGTAAAGCAAATGGAGAAGGAAGAAGGTAGAAAAAGATGAGAATCCTGGAGGCATATAATGAGATAATCAGTACTGATTTTTTTTAAATAATTGAAAAAAATATACCGCATCGGTAAGTAAAGTAAATTTTTGACCAAAAATAATAAGACAAAAGTAACAAGAAAAATAACGAAGTGAAAACAAAATAAAAGATAATGATGAAGATGAACAGAAACAACGTAATAAATAAAAACAAATTGTGTGGGTTGCCTCCCACTCAGCGCTTAATTTAACGTCGGGAGCTCGACAGTTTATATGAATCATTAGTTTACGGGGGATGTAGGCATTTCTGCCAGTTTAAGAGCAATTGAATAATCCCTATTGTCTACGCAATGATAGTGTTTTAAACGTTGTCCGTTTACGATGAACGGTTCACTAGATCTACCTTTTATTTCAACTGCGCCACTTAATAAGACTTTGGTAACCTCAAAGGGACCAGACCATCTAGAACGAAGCTTACCTAGGAAGAATTTGAGTCTAGAGTTAAATAAAAGCACAATATCTCCTATTTCAAATCCTTTCCTTTCTATGCGCCTGTCATGCCAATTTTTTGTTCTTTCCTTGTATATCCTAGCATTCTCATAGGCATCTAATCTAAGTTCGTCTAGTTCATGTAAGTCTAAAATTCTCTTTTCGCCCGCAGCGGTATAGTTTAGATTAATAGTTTTGATAACCCAATAGGTTTTATGTTCTATCTCTACCAGCAGGTGACAAGATTTCCCATAGACTAGTTTAAATGGAGTGGTTCCTATGTGGGTTTTGTAAGCGGTCCTATAAGCCCATAAAGCTTCGTGCAGTTTAGAAGACCAATCTTTCCTAGAGGTGGCAACGGTCTTTTCTAGAATTTGTTTAATTTCTCGGTTTGATACCTCTACTTGCCCACTCGTTTGGGGGTGGTAAGGTGTTGTTACACGGTGTTTGACTCCATATTTTGATAGAAGTTTCTCAAAGATTTTCGAAATAAAGTGGGAACCCCCATCGCTGATTACCAGTCTCGGAACACCGAACCTAGGAAAAATTATGTTCTTAAAGAGCTTATTCACTACTCGTGCGTCGTTGGTAGGAGCTGTTATAGCTTCGATCCATTTTGAGACGTAATCGACAGCGACGAGTATGTACTTGTTACCAAAAGAGGACGGAAATGGTCCCATGAAATCTATTCCCCACACGTCAAAGACTTCTACTTCTAGAATGCCCTTTTGAGGCATTTCATCGCGTCTAGAGACGTTACCAGTGCGTTGACATCGATCGCAATTTATAACCGCGATATGGACATCTTTCCATAGAGTAGGCCAAAAGAGGCCAGCTTGCAAAATCTTAGCACAAGTCTTTGAAGTTCTCGCGTGCCCACCATAGGGCGCGGAATGACAATGAGAAATTATGTCTTCCACCTCGTCTTCGGGTACACAACGACGAAAAATACCATTGGCGCCCCTCTTGAAGAGAAGTGGTTCGTCCCAATAATAGTGTTTAAAGTCGTGGAAGAATTTCTTCTTTTGTTGATAGGTTAGATCAGGTGGCAGTACTCCAGCTGCTAGATAGTTAACAAAGTCAGCATACCATGGCAGCGTGGTCTTAGTGTAAACAGATTGTACCACTTCATTAGTTTCTGTATCAGTATAAGTCATAGATTGTTCAATTGTATTACTTTCTAACTGAGCTAAGAGTCTTTCATAAGGGAAATCATCATTAATAGGTACTTGTTCTGGTTGGATGTTTTCCATTCTCGACAGGTGGTCAGCTACTACATTTTCAGTGCCTTTCTTGTCCTTGATTTCCAAGTCGAATTCTTGTAGGAGTAGAATCCACCTCAGAAGCCTTGGTTTGGCGTCCTTTTTACTTAATAGGTACCTGATTGCAGCGTGATCGGTGTAGATGATTATTTTTGCTCCTACTAGGTAGGAACGAAATTTATCCAATGCGAACACGACAGCCATGAGTTCCTTTTCTGTGGTAGCATAGTTCATTTGTGCATGATCCAAGGTTCTACTGGCATAGTAGATTGCGTGAAGCTTTTTGTCCTTTCTTTGTCCTAGGACTGCACCTACAGCATAATCACTCACGTCGCACATGATTTCGAATGGTTCATTCCAATCTGGGGGTTGCATAATGGGTGCTGATATTAACGCTTTCTTGAATGTTTGAAATGCTTCCAAGCATTTGTCATCAAAGACGAATTCAGCGTCTTTCATTAATAGCTCAGTCAGGGGTTTGGTTATCTTAGAGAAATCTTTAATGAAACGTCGATAAAAACTGGCGTGTCCTAAGAAACTTCTTATCTCTCTAACGGTTTTCGGTGGCTGGAGATTTTCTATAACTTCGATTTTTGCCTTGTCGACTTCGATTCCTCTGTCGGATACTATATGTCCTAGCACGATTCCTTGTCGGACCATGAAATGGCATTTTTCCTAATTGAGCATTAGGTTGACACTTACACATCGTTCGAGTACCATTTCGAGGTTTAATAGACATCCTTCAAAACTTTCCCCACAGACAGAGAAATCGTCCATAAAGACTTCCATTATACCGTCTAAGAAGTCAGAGAAGATGGACATCATGCATCTCTGAAATGTTGTGGGTGCGTTACATAATCCGAAAGGCATTCCCCGGTAGGCAAAGGTTCCATAGGGATACGTGAAAGTACTCTTTTCTTGATCGTCAGGATGGATAGGAATTTGGAAAAATCCTGAATATCCGTCTAAATAGCAAAAATGGGAGTGTTTAGCCAGACGTTCAAGCATTTAATCTATGAAGGGTAAGGGGAAGTGATCTTTACGAGTGGCTTTGTTTAGTTTCCTATAATCGGTACATATTCTCCATCCGGTTTAAGTACGTTGTGCTACAGATTAGCCTTTTTCATTATTGATGACTGTAACACCTCCTTTCTTGGGTACCACGTGAACTGGGCTAACCCATTCACTATCTGATATTGGGTATATGATTTCTGCTTCTAATAGCTTTTTCACTTCTCTCTTAACGACATCACTCAGAATGGGATTGATTCTCCTTTGATGTTCTCTAGAGGTTTTACAGTCTTCCTCAAGCATGATGCGATGCATGCAGATAGAGGGACTTATTCCTTTCAAATCTGAGATGTTATAGCCTAAGGCAGTCGGGTACTTTCTCAGTACATGCAATAATTTCTTGGTTTCTATTTGTCCTAAATCTGCGTTGACTATAACTGGTCGTTCGAGTTCTGTATCTAGGAATTCATACCTTAGATCTTTGGGCAATGTCTTCAGTTCTACAGCTGGTTTCTTTGGGCAAGGCATAGGGTCAGGAGTGAGTGCGAGACATTCACTTAGATTATTATCTTGGTATTCACCACACCAATTATCATCATCAAAAATTGGTGGCATCGGAATTCTCAGCACTTCAGAACACGTGTTTTGGTGTTTTTCCATTTCTTTAACGCATTCATCAATTACATCTAGGAAGCAGCACGAATCTTCTATAGCAGGTGCTTTGAAAAATTGTAAGAGGATGAATTCTACTTTTTCTTCACCAACCTCGAAAGTCAGTTTTCCTTTTTTCACATCTATGATGGCTCCGGCAGTAGCTAGCAATGGTCTTCCTAAAATGATAGGGATGTTTGAGTCTTCCTTGATGTCCATGATGATGAAATCTGTAGGAATATAGAATTGTCCTATACGTACTGGAACGTTTTCTAGCATTCCTAGAGGAAATTTCACCGATCGATCAGCTAGTTGTACAGACATTCTTGTTGGTCTCAGTTCTCCCATGTTGAGCCTTTTACAAATAGATAAGGGCATTAAGTTGATGCTGGCTCCTAAATCGCACAAGGCTTTGTCTATGATAAACTTTCCAATCACACAGGGTATAGAAAAACTACCAGGGTCTTTTAGCTTAGGAGGCATGTTGTTTTGGATTATAGCGCTACACTCTGCAGTAAGCATAACGGTTTCAGTATCCTCGAGCTTTTTCTTATTAGTTAATATTTATTTTAAGAACTTAGCGTATGAGGGCATTTGTGTGATTGCTTCTGTAAAAGGTATTGTGACATTCAATTGTTTCAAAAGTTCAACAAATTTCTTAAATTGCCCTATGTTTTTAGATTTAGCGAATCTTTGGGGATACGGGATAGGTGGTTTATAAGGCGGCGGAGGCACATATGGTTCTTCTTTCTCTTCGGCCTCTTTGCCATTATCTTCCTTCTCGTTTTCCTTTGGTTCGCCTTCCTTTTCAGACTCCTTACTAGGCTTTTGGTACATGGCTGGATTTTCGATTCTTGGGTCAGTGGGTCCTTCTAGTTCTGTTCCACTTCGAAGTGTTATAGCGTTTGCACGTCCCTTCGGATTAATTTGAGTTTGAGCTGGAAGATTCCCAGCTGGAGTAGCGGTAACTGCTTATTGTTGAGCCACTTGTGAGATTTGTGTTTCTAACATTTTATTGTGAGTGGCTAGAGCGTCAACCTTGTTGGCTAATTGTTTGATTTGCTCACCGGTGTGAACATTCTGGTTAAGGAACTCCTTGTTTTGTTGAGCTTGTGCAGCAATGAAGTTCTCCATCATAATTTTAAGGTTTGACTTCCTAGGAACGTTGGGAACGTTAGCAGCAGGCTTTTGATATCCTGGTGGCACAGCAGGCGCTTGGCCAGGTGCATACGGAGCGTTATTATTCTTGTACGAAAAGTTTGGATGGTTCTTCCAACCAAGATTGTAGGTATTTGCATATGGGTTTCCTTGAGCATAATTCACTTGATCAGCGGAGACACCTGCCAAAATTTGACATTCGGGGGCGGCATGTCCAGGTACTCCACATAATTCGCAGTTTGGAGCTACGGCAGCCACGGTGGCTGCGGGTGTTATGGTCAAGTTGTCTATCTTTTGAGCAAGGGCATCTACCTTAGCATGGACATGATCAAGACTACTAACTTCGTACATTCCACCTTTTGTTTGGGCTTTTTCCACTGGCGTTCTTTCACCTCCCCATTGGTAATGGTTTTGAGCCATGCTTTCGATGAGTTGATAGGCTTCGGTATAGGGTTTATCCATAAGTGCACCACCAGCGGCGGCATCTATTGTCATTCTTGTATTGTACAAGAGACCATTGTAAAATGTATGGATGACTAACCAATCTTCAAGACCGTGATGCGGACACATCCTCATCATATCTTTGTATCTCTCCCATGCATCGTAAAGAGACTCAGTATCTTTTTGTCGAAATCCATTAATTTGGGCTCTCAGCATAGCTGTTTTGCTTGGTGGGAAATATCGTGCTAAGAACACCTTTTTCAACTCATCCCACGTAGTGACAGAATTTGATGGCAAGGATTGCAACCAAGCCCAAGCTCTGTCTCTTAATGAGAAAGGAAAAAGACGTAGTCTTATCGCGTCTGCAGTTACACCATTTGCCTTCACCGTGTCTGCGTACTGCACAAATTTGATCAAATATTCATTAGGATCGTCCGTAGGATTTCCAGAAAATTGATGTTGCTGTACGGCTGACAACAATGAGGGTTTCAACTCGAAATCGTTCCGGTTGATAGCGGGGGGCAGCAATGCTGTTATGTGGTTCTTGCTCAGATGGGGTAGCATAATACTTAAGAGGACGGTTCTGTGGTCCATCAGCCATGTCTTCTTCTGATTCTGACTCAGAGTCAAGTTCTATTTCAGATTCGGATTCGAATTGAGATTTAGGTTCTGACAAAGCAAAAGGTATTTCGTGGTTTAGGCAGTATTCTTGGATTCGTCTTTTTACGCTAAGAAGACGTTCAGGTTCGTCTGTCGGTCGTGTGAGGTCTTCGCCTTTTGAGCGAGTACTTGGCATACAACCGACAAATAAGGGAATTTGTTGCCTTAGTCTATACGACGCAACAAACACTATTGACTAAATAAGTCCCTGGCAACGGCGCCAAAAACTTGATCACGACTTTCTGAGTCTAACGGTTACTAGCTGCAAGCGCACAACCTATCGCGTAGAAATAAAGATATCGATCCCACAGAGACTTGATAATCAACCTAGTGCTACGGTTTGCTACTGTGTTTAGCTAAGGTGAAGATGTTTTGGTTTTAAGTTCAAACGGGAAACAAAAGGGAATCTAAAATTTGGAATAAACTAGTTGATATTAGGACATCGGTACGTAACTTAGTATACCATCGTGGATTCAATAAAACTTAAGCATATAAAAATAAGTCACATTATATTTCTGTAGAAAATATCAGTTTAAAAGCCCTCACCTCACACTCTCGCGGTTATTGCTTCGGACTATACTCCTAAATCATAATGTCTGCTCTCGCTAGCCCATTTGAGTTTAAAAATACTTTTTGAAAACCAATACAATCTAATTAACTTTAAAGCGATCTCGCTGTTTTTAAAACCAATGCCCGATTTCAGCTATCCGGTTAAAATCTCACACTCTCGTGGTCTTAATCCTAACCTTTGCTACCTTTTTACTCTCGTAATAAAAGTCCAATTTTAATTAAGAAATCGTAGCCAGAAATTAAGTTGTTTATGGTTTTAGCTTATTTTTTTCGAATCCATTCCGGTTAACTTAATTACATACCGATAATATGGATTTAGATAGACATATTAATTAAAACAAACAAGAATAAGCATAAACTGCAAAACAATAAATGAGACATGGCAATGGGAAATAATAATGTTGTTATTAAATTAATGATAAAAACCTGGTAAATAAGCAATAATTTGTTTCTAGCAATTCCTCCACAAGTCGGTAGGCTTTTGCTCGATCGTACCAGAACAATAAATGATGAAGGCAAGATTAAAAATCCTAACTACTGTGCGATAGCTCCTCGATGTGAGAAACTATCACTATTTAAGGTAATGGTGAACAAAGAATGGAAAAGGGAACAAACAAGAATGCAGGGAAAATAAAAATTCTCAAAATGAATTCTGCAGCACTTCGGGGTAAAAATCTCGACCCCGGGGCTGTTCAATGAATGCCCTATTTATAGACCTAGCCTTGCTTTACGTTGGAGAAAATGTAGGAGCATTAACTTTCCGTTGAGAAGTCCAAGGGAGACTGGGCTCATGTGCAGTTGAAGCAGAAGTTGAGAGAATTTAGGAGAAAGTGTGGAACGTGCGTGACTGAATTGGCCCTTCGTATCCACGTATGTATTCTGAACATTATAACCCATTATGTACGTGTGACGGTCGTGGTGCTCCCGTGACGAGCGTGGTGGCCTTTAATTTGCTTGACGGTCGTGGTGGCTTGTGTGACGGTCGTCACACACACCACTTTCTGTTTTTCTGCTTTTTCTCTGTCATTTCTTCCTGTTTCTTCTCATTTCTTCATATTCTTCTACTTTGCTTATTTTTAGCTTGGAAAATGAAATACCTACGAAAATACTATAATACTCGTGGAATAATCGAAACTTAAGCTGAAATAACGTAATTATTAGTCGTAAATCAAGGCAAATATATGATACATTTTCGTGTTATCAGATTTCAGTAGAAGAAAGACGTATAATGTAACGCCTGAATTTAATTAATTAGTTAATTAAATTATTGAAGGATTTAATTATTGGATTTAGACGAAGTTGAGAATTAATCGGAGTAGTTGGATTTGTCGGTATTATTTTAAGAGGCGTATTGGGATTATTAAGTTAAAGTCGAATTTTAGTCTATTAAATCGGAGGAAATAATATTAAGAATAATATTATTTATTTATTGGATTAACTTATTTAATTAATTGGGTGGATTGTTGTGTGGTTGTATGAAGCAATTGAGAGCGTAAGAAATAGGCCCATTAAGGAATATTATTATTATTATTATTATTATTATTATTATTATTATTTGGTTAAAAGAAATAAAAGAATAGTAGTTACAAGTAATAAAAGAAAAGGAGGTTAGGTCTTGTAGCATTGGAAGGAGGTTGAAGAAAAGAGGATACGATGGATGCTGCCGGTAGCCGTTAGTCCCAGAAATTCGATCGGAAATTCGAGCCGCCTTCAATCCAGGTAAGGGTGGGGTTCGAATTTTATAATCGAGAGAATGATAGTTAGTATGTAGGAATTGGGAATTATATAATTTTTCACTGTGTGGTATTTATTGGATTGAAATTGGTATATTATAAAGACCCATTATCATTTGATAGAGTAATTAGAAATTATTTTTCAATTGCCATAGACTGTAGCGGTTTGACTTTTGAATTAAATCCTTGAGGCACTTTCTAAGTGGCCTTGGTAATGTGTTTTTATAAATATATAATTGAAGTGGGGTTAGGAGTATGTGATGAAAAAAATAGATTTTTGGATATTAGTGGATTGGATAGTATATATATAAGCACATGAAGCATGCGCAGTAACCCCAAGAGAAGAGGAAAACAAACCATTTTTTTATATATATTATGGATGTGGGGACCGCCACTTATATTTGTGGAACTCACTTAATTCACTTCCAGGCGCTAGCTACAGGCGATTTGTAGCTTAGTTGGTTAATTTTTTTTCTGTTAATTACAATTAATAGATAACAGGTCCTAGCAGGTAGTGATAATTTGGTAGCAGAGTTGATTTTGGTGACAGTAAAAATTAGCAGCATAATCTATTGTAGCAGAAAAATAATATATCGTAGCAGAAAAATAATTAGTGGCAGAACAGGACAGAAAACAGTGTCGGAAGCAAAATTAAGCGGTATATTTAGTTGCCCGGAATCGAATGAAAATTTTTGGGGAAGTTCTTAATAATTAGTAGGCCGTGTGGTTGATTTATTTTGTTGAAAAGATGCTGGAAGTTGAAAACAGTAGGAATTTTAGTCGCCCGGTAGAATTAAGCGATATATTTAGTTGCCCGGAATCAAATGAAATTTTTTGGGAAAGTTCGTATATACGAGTAGATACGGGAATGGTGTTTATTTTTGTCAAATTAAGTTGAATGCGTGGAATTGCAGGTACAGCTGGATAAACATTATATTAGTTTTATATTATGGTTTCTCTACAAAATCCACTAAGTGATTTAATAGTAGTATCATAATTAATAATATACATGTACTAACCACCTTATTTTGGTTGCTGTTAGTAGGTAATAGAATATTTTTATTTAAAGAATTGGTACGTGTCTTTAATAGTAGACCATTTAAGTAGCAGTACAATATTTATAAAACAGTCCCGATTAGCCAAATTAAGCGGAGAATTAGTTGTCCGGAATTTAATGAAAATTGGCGGGATAACTAATATAAATTAGTAGGTATTCTTGGTTGGTTTGTTTTGTGGTAATTATGTCGATTAAGTTGATTTGCAGGTACAGTTGAATAGGTTGAATTGTCCCGATTTACGGGCGAATTATTTAAGTTGCAGGTCTTATGGCCAATATGGTTTGAGTTGAGTTGTTGTTTAAGTTGTAGGTCGAATGACCAATGTTGGATTAAGTTGATGCAATTGATGCATGTTTAAGTTGTTGTTTTCGTTGTCGTGAATTTATTGTTGAAGTTGAGGTTGCATGGCATACATTGCATTGTTTAAGTTGGCCTTGATGGCACCTGTTTAAGTTGGCCTTGATGGCACCACGTTGAAGGCTTATGCCTTGTTGAAATGCCTCGATAACCTGGCATATGTTTAAGTTGGGAGTTTACTCCAAATGGTACCACATGCATTTGCATAGTTGAGTCGCATTTGAGTTGCATGTTGAAGTTGTTAATATTATTACGTTGTTGTTGATTGTTGGTGTTGTTGATATAAGTTGTTATTGTTGTGAGTTATTGTTGTTATAAATTGTTATTGCTGTAAGTTGTCGCTTGATACAGGTTGTTGTTATAAGTTGTTGTTTGTTATAAGTTGTGGTTGCTCTTAAGTTGTTTACTAATAGTTGTTGTATGACTGTTGTATGAAGCGGTGAAATTGTATGATTCTAGTCTAATATATTAATTATCATGATTTTGATTATATTATTCGATATCTCACCCCTTCTGTAATGATGTTACCTATTATGGGTAATTGAGTAGGTACTGAAGAATAGCTGTGGAAGTGAAGTAATTTTATGAAGTCCTTTAGTTGCTGTTAGTTCGAGTTGGTCTTGCTCTGATACGTAGCACTCGGGGGGAATGTTTATGTTGTTGTTTCTAAGTCGTTGTTATTACTAATTGTTGAATAATTATAAATTGAACGTTGTTTTGGTTGAATAAAGTTGTTAGCTGATTTATAAGTTGTGAATGCCGAATGCTATGTATCACTTTTAAATGAAATATAAGTTGTTTGTTGTTTTAAGTTGAAATGTGACATCCCATGTTGTGTTGAAATTTTTTTTAAAAATACTCTGATATTTTTTTTATTATAATTACCGGGTAGATTTGGGGTGTTACACATAAGTACACCTTCAAGGCTCTGAAACTATAGGATTTAAGGAGGTTGGCAAGGATGATTACCAACCCTGAGGCTTTCAGAGCTAAGCATGGAGGACTATTGTCTCTATTAAGGGTCCACATAGTTGAAGGAATCCTGTCTACGCTGATTCAGTTCTACGATCCGGTTTACCATTGCTTCACATTTTCGGATTACCAACTAGCACCAACACAGGAGGAGTACTCTCATCTGATTGATTTACCTATCACTGATCAAGCTCTATTTTCTAGACTGGAAGAAATTCCTAAGGATCAAACCATTGCAAGATCAATCTCTTTGGACGAGTCAGATGTTAGGACTCACATGACCACCAAAGGAGGAATCCAGGGTTTACCAGCTAAGTTTTTGATAGAGAAAGCTCTATACTTTTCCAGTATAGGAAACATAGCTGCTTTCGAAGATATCTTTGTCCTACTCATAGATGGGTTATTCTTCTTTCCCAACATCGACAACTTCGTTGATACCAACGCTGTTAAGATATTTCTGATTGGAAACCCCGTACCAACCCTGCTCGTGGATGCTTATCATTCTGTACACTTAAGGAATTTGCACAGCGGAGGAATGATCACATGATGTGTACCCTTACTCTACAAATGGTTCATTTCCCATTTACCCAAGTCTGCTGCTTTTTGGGATCACAAGAGTACTCTATGTTGGTCACAGAAGATTATGTCCCTTACCTACTCTGACATAAATTGGCATAATAGGATTTATGAGGGGATAGAGATCATCGACAGATGTGGAAATTTCCCTAACATACCCCTCATTGGAACTAAAGAAGGAATCAACTATCATCCAATTTTAGTTCGCCATCAACTCGGATACCCGATGAAGAATATCTCGCATAATGTTCATCTGGAAGGTCTTTTCTTCAAAGAAGGGGAAAATGACAGGGCACTAAAGAAGGAAATAGTGCATGCCTGACAACTTATTCACAGTAAAGGAAGAGAGTATATAGGAAGACCAAACTGCACCTCTATGGAGCCTTATCTCCACTGGGTGCAAACTAGAGCCCTCAAGCTAAGGACGCCTTACCCTCGGCAAGAAGTTTTTCTGCTAAAGGAATCTGTCCTTTATTTCATGTTTGATACGGACAAACTCCAGGTAGCTCTTAACAATGTTCAACGTGAGGAAAGCTCTTGGAAAAACAAGTACCGAATCCTCAATGTAGAGTGTACCAAGATTCAGGAACTGTTAAAAGAGAAGGATGCTCTGATTAATATATTAGAACAGTATACTATAGAGAGTCAAGAAGACCGAAGAAATTTGCTCCCTCCTTTCACTTGGCAAAAGACTGATAACCTGACAATGGTTGAAGAGCCCCGGTCAAAGAAAAGGAAAATACCGGAACCAGCATCTGAGCTCTCTTCAGAGAGGACTCAGGATCTATAAGCTTGGCCATTTTCCTTGCAACACTTTGTAAAATATTGTACTTTTCCTTGTAACATACTGCAATCTTTCAAATTCAATCAAAGGGGTATCCCCCACTATAAGATATTTGCAATCTATTTGTTGAAGTTATTTTTGATTAAAACAAAAACTAAAAAATATGTCTTTGCATATCATTCATCATTCTCACATAGCGCGTTCTTCTTCTCTTTGAGTTTCACGTATGTGTCACGATTCTAGAGTCAAACTGTCTCACTCATATAATACTCGAGCCAATCGACAAAATAAAATGGACAATCTCGAGGAAGAGAAGAGAGAGCTGAGAGAAGAAATCGACGCTCTAAAGGAAAGTTTGGAAAAACTTCATAGTGACACGCAATCCCTGGCAGCAACTCAGAATCAACAACAAAGGACTGTGATCTCAGAGATCACATCTACGCCTATAATGGAAACACATGAGAATCATCCTCGGTACAACATGCCTAAAGGTCGCCCCTAGGGCATGCCTCTCAACTTTATCCTTGAAGGATATATCCCGCCGGTCACTGAAGACCAAGAAACTGCAGCAGGAACCACTGGACCGGAAGGTTACAAACTTCGGGAAAATGAAGACGCAAGGTTTATGACAGCAACTCCTTAACCTTCAGGACACTTAAGCGCCAAGAATCACTGCTGTAATATCTATCCCACAACCAGTGGTACACACTGTCCCGGAAGGATAGATTCCACAAACAATTTATGGTGGAAACGAAGACATGTACGAAAGAATAAATGAGTTCCAGGAATAATTCTTGGAAATGCAGAAGGAAATACATGCCATTCGCGGTCAAGACTTATTTGGAAAGGATACCACAGACCTCTGTTTGACCCTAATGTAAAAATCCCGCACAAGTTCAAGGTGCCTGACTTTGAAAAATACAAAGGCAACTCTTGCCCTCAAAGTCATTTGGTGATGCACGCTCGAAAAATGACAACCCAGATAGAAAATCAACAGCTACTTATCCATTACTTCCAAGACAGTTTAACCAGTGCCGCACTCAAATGGTACATGGGTTTAAACCGCACCAAGATCAACACTTTCAGAGATCTCGGTACAACCTTCGTTCAGCAATATAAATACAATTTGGACATGGCACCGGATAGGGATCAACTCAGAGCAATGTCACAAAAAGACAAAGAATCTTTCAAGGAATATGCTCAAATTTGGCGTGAAATTGCCGCCCAGATCTGTCCCCCTCTTGAGGAAAAGGAGATGACCATGATCTTTTTGAAAACCTTAAGCTCATTCTATTACGGCCGAATGGTTGCAAGTGCACCCAGTGACTTCACAGAGATGGTGAACATGGGAGTACGCCTTGAAGAAGAAGTCCAAGAAGGACGATTGGTCAAAGATGCATAGCCATCTAGCAGTACTAAGAGATCCGGTAGTGCTTTCCAAAAGAAAAAAAAAGCAAGATATTAGTAATATCTCTCTAGGAAAGCAAAGGCGAAGGTATCAACCAATAGCAGAAATAAATCCCGCTATCAACCCTGTGATAGCTCCTATTTATCAACCTCAGGTTGCTCAGAGCCAACTAAATCAACAACAGTATCAGCAAAGGACACAACATCCTCTTCAGCAGGCTCGTCCACAGTATAACAATAACAATCGTACGACACGGCCATCAGGGTTTGACCCTATACTGATGTTGTATGCAGAACTATTTCTACTTCTACTGACCAAGGGGCACGTCCAAACTAGGACTCCTCTTACAGTACCAAAAAATCCACCTTTTTGGTTCAAAGCGGATCAAACGTACCATTACCATCAAGGAGGATCGGGAACAACATTGAGAACTACCTCAGTTTCAAGTGTGATGTACAGAAGCTTGTTAGGAACGAGATCCTATCTTTCAAAGATACTAATCCAAGTCAATTTGTAGGTCATGGACATCCGGGCAACATACAACTATTTATTAGCAAGACCTTGGATACACGAAGCTGGGGCAGTCACTTCGATACTTCACCAGAAGCAGAAGTTCGTCAAGAATGACAAGTTAGTCACAGTATGTGGGGAGCATGCCTTAATAGTAAGCAACTTATCATCATTCTCCTGCGTAGAACCCGAAGAGGTTGTTGTAACCCAGTTTCAAGCACTATCGATGAGCAATGAGAGTCGATCAGAAAGAGAGACATCGATCTCCTCATACAAAGATCCTCTCGAAGTGATCAAGAGTAATAACGTAAAGGGATGGGGACGGCTCGTAATTCCTACGGATAACAAGACAAAGAAAGGTCTTGGTTTCTCCTCAGCCTGTACCCAGACTACTAAATATGAAAGTCTTCATCCCATTCAGAACTTCTTCCACAGTGGACGCTTCCTCCACCCAGTGTCTCAAGAAGTACACACCATCAATAAGAGTGACTCGTCCAATACGGACGAGGAATGGAAATCTTATCTCAATGACAACGATTATATGTCTCAGGAAGAAACACACATGCCATTCTACTTTCCCAAGCAGGGCCCGAGATATATATACCAAGATCAGAGGTTTGGATGATCTATGAAGATTGTGATCCCGAGGGATGTCGTGCTCCACCTAACCCATTAGAAGATGATCTAATGAAGAACAACTTCGATCAGGACTATTATGATCCCCTGGATGACTTGCCTATCTGGAAGCCGTACCTAGAAGAATTGAGGCAAAAGAGTCAGCCAAACGATGCCTATCAGCTGAGTAATATTGAAAGGAATATCCACGTCCCCACCAAGTCATGGGATCATTACTCAGGATATTCCAAAGATATCTAGCACAATGATGAATCGGCAAAGATTGCAGGACAATAATTCATCAACTATGCTTTTCCTGAGGTCAACTTCATTGAGAAGGATGACTTATCTATCCCCACAGAAGTATGGGACGTCTTAGGACAGCCGAGTGGCAAGTACGACTTCTTGGTCAAGTACAACGCTCCTGAAAGCTCTCGCATAAGATAAGAGGACATCGAGCCAACTGGATGGGGAGATCCTCTTAAGAGTGAAAACACTGAGGAAGATACAACAGAAGAGTTTGTTTATGACAACTTTGCATGGGAGGAAGGCTCCAACAATCCTACTCCGCCAGAAATCAGCGTCATTTCTGAGGACAAACCAAGAAAGAAGGTACCAGACTTTGTGATTCACCGAGGAGCTCGTCACTAATGGATTACTGTCGATGTCCCAAAAGTCGTCCATAAGTCTAAATTGCTTATTTTAAACCTCATTGAAACATACGATCCAATGCCTTCTCCCAACTTTGAATTCCCGGTATTTGAAGCAAAAGAAGAAGAGGACGCAGAAATTCCAGAGGAGATCTCCCGACTACTCAGGCAAGAGGAAAGGTCCATTGAACCTCACAAAGAGCCGTTGGAATCAATCAATTTGGGATCAGAAGAAGAAAAGAAAGAAGTTAAGATTGGAGCACTACTCAATCCAACTGTCAAAGAAAGCTTGATAAAACTTCTCAAAGAGTTTCCAGATGTATTTGCTTGGTCCTATCAGGACATGCCAGGGTTGGATACCAGCATCGTGGAACATCATTTACCGCTGAAGACAGAATGTCCTCCGGTGAAACAATGGCTGAGATGGACTCGCCCGGATAGGGCTATCAAAATCAAAGAGGAAGTCCAGAAACAAATCGACGCAGGTTTCCTTGCTACCTCAGAATATCCTCAATGGTTAGCCAACATAGTGCTAGTTCCAAAAAAGGACGGAAAAGTCAGAATGTGTGTAGACTACAGGGATTTAAACAAAGCAAGTCCAAAGGATGACTTCCCCCTACCACACATTGACATGCTGGTAGACAGTATAACAAAGTTCAAAGTCTTCTCCTTCATGGATGGATTCTCGGGCTATAATCAAATCAAAATGGCGCCGGAAGATATGGGGAAAACTTCATTCATTACCCCATAGGGCACCTTTTGTTACAAGGTAATACCGTTCGGTTTAAAGGACGCAGGGGCAACCTATCAAAGGGCCATGACAACTCTGTTTCACGACATTATGCACAAAGAAATCGAAGTGTATGCCAATGACATGATTTCCAAATCTAAAACAGAAGAAGAGCATGTGACACACCTGTCAAAGTTATTCGAGTGCCTGAGAAAGTACAAACTCTGCTTGAATCCCAATAAATGCACCTTCGGTGTTCGCTCAGGAAAACTTTTAGGGTTCATCGTCATCCAGAAAGGAATTGAGGTTGATCCTAACAAGGCCAAGGCCATTCAAGAAATGCCCTCTTTAAACACTTAAAAACAGGTCAGAGGATTTTTGGGACGTCAGAATTACATCTCAAGGGTCATATCCCTCATGACCGCAACGTGTGCGCCAATCTTCAAATTACTCAGAAAGAATCAAAGCTGCAAATGGACAGAAGATTGCCAAAAAGCGTTCGACAGTATCAGGGAATATCTATTGAATCCACCAATCTTATCACCTCCAGTGGAGGGAAGACCACTGATCATCTACCTAACAGTCTTGGAAGACTCTATGGGTTTTGTACTTGGCCAACAAGACGAAACAAAAAGAAAAGAGTCTGCCATTTACTACCTAAGCAAGAAATTCACGGACTGTGAAACTCAGTACACTATGCTCGAGAAAACTTGCTGCGCTCTGGCTTGGGCAGCCAAATATCTTCTCCAGTATATGATTTGTCACACTACTTGGTTAATCTCCGAAATGGATCCGATCAAGTACGTTTTTGAAAAGCCTGCTCTCACGGGAAGGATTGCCCATTGGCAGATGTTGTTTTCGGAATACGACATCGAGTACCATGCTCAGAAAGCCGTCAAAGGAAGTATTTTAGCCGATCATTTGGCTCATCAACCGATTGACGATCAGGAATCAGTCGGATTTAATTTCCCAGACAAAGATGTCATGTACTTGAAAATGAAAGATTGTGATGAACCGCTACCTAGTGAAGGGCCAGAACCAGGTTCCCAATGGGGATTAATTTTTGAGGGAGCTATCAATAATTATGGAAACGGAATTGGGGCAATTATCATAACACCTCAGGGTACTCATATTCCTTTCACTTCCCGACTGACATTCAAGTGTACAAACAACGAGGCCGAATACGAAGCTTGTATCATGGGTCTCGAAGAAGCGATCGAATTAAGAATAAAGAACTTGGATGTGTATGGAGACTCTACCCTGGTTATCAATCAGATCAAAGGAGATTGAACACATACCATTCAGGGCTGATTCCTTATAAAGATTATGCGAGAAGGTTGTTACCATTCTTCAACATAATCGAGTTTCATCATATCCTTCGTGAAGAGAATCATATGGCTGATGCATTAGCCACTCTCTCCTCTATGATTAGTGTAGGTCAATGGAATGACGTACCTAAGATTGACATAATGCGCCTTGAAAGGCCCACTTACATCTTCGCAATCGAAACAGTCATAGACGACAAACCTTGGTATCACGATATCAAATGCTTCCTTCAGAAACAAGAGTACCCACCTAGGGCATCAAGAAAAGACAGGAAAACCATCAGGAGACTGTCAGGAAACTTCTTCCTGAGCGGTGATACACTCTATAAGAGAAACTTTAACATGGTCTTACTCCGATGCGTAGACAGACCAGAAGCAAATATGCTGATGAAAGAAATTCACGAAGGATTCTTTGGCACTCATGCCAACGGACACACAATGGCGAGAAAAATTCTGAAAGCAGGATACTATTGGTTGACCGTGGAATCCGATTGCTACAAATACATGAGGAAATGTCATAAGTTTCAGATATACTCAGACAAAATCCATGTACCGCCAACGAATCTCAAAGTTCTTTCTATCTATGGTCTTTTTCTATATGGGGAATCGACATGATTGGCATGATCGAACCCAAGGCTTCGAACGGACATCGGTTCATCCTGGTAGCAATTGACTACTTCACCAAATAGGTCGAAGCAGCGTCATACACCAATGTAACCCGACAAGTCGTGGTCCGATGTATCAAGAACAATATCATCTGCCGTTATGGTGTTCCAAGCCAGATCATTACGGTTAATGGATCTAACTTAAAAAACAAGATGATGTTGTGTGCTGAGTTCAAAATCGAACACCATAATTCATCTCCCTACCGACCTAAGATGAACAGGGAGGTAGAAGCGGCTAATAAGAACATCAAGAAGATTTTTCAAAAGATGGTTGTAACCTACAAAGACTAGCATAAAATGCTACCCTTTGCTCTTCACAGTTATAGCATATATGTCTGCACTTCAACAAGGGAAACCCCTTTCTCTCTAGTATATGGCATGGAAGAAGTACTTCCCATAGAAATAGAGATCCCATCAATTCGGGTATTGATGGAAGCTAAGCTAACAGAGGCTGAATGGTGTCAAAGTCGACATGATGAATTGAATTTGATCAAAGAAAAGCGAATAACGGCTCTGTGCCATGGTCAGTTGTATCAGCAAAGAATGAAGAAGGCATTTGACAAAAAGGTCCGACCTCACGTCTTCAGGAAAAGAGACCTTGTGCTCAAGAAGATACAAGCATTTCTCACTAATTTCCGGGGCAAATGGACTCCGAACTACGATGGCCCCTATGTGGTCAAGAAAGCCTTCTCAGGAGGCGCCTTAAGACTCGCAACCATGGATGGAGAGGAGTTTACCTACCCAACGAATGTTGACGTAGTCAAGAAATACTTCGCCTAAATAAAAAAACGTCTCGGTGGATTGAAAACCTGAAAAGGCGGTCCAGGCAAAAATTAGAGAGATAAGCAAAAATCATCCCGATGGATTGGAAACCTCAAAAGATAATCCAGGAAAAAGTTAGGGATTCATGGCAAGTAACTACGTTCGACAAGGTGAAATCCCCAGCGGTGACACTATTCGTCAAAAAACTTCCAGTAAAGGTCATCTTCAACAGAAGCTCAGGATGTCTAGAATTCAAAGTTGGTAGAAGGATAACAGTCGTTATATTTCAATGTAGCTCCTTTTCCCTTAAATTACCATTTTCTAAACTTTGTAAATACTCTATGGTATCACGCGCTTGGCTGATTTCCATTCTATCAATAAAATTTGAACCCTAGTGCTTTTGTTTGCAATTCTCATTTATTTTTTCTTTTCAGAATGCCATTTTTTAACATGATCAATGATTCTTGAAACAAAACAAAAAAATGAATTTACTTGTCAAATTTTCTTCTGCTTTTAAAATAAAGATGGAAATTCCTTTTGACTTTAAGCATCAAAAGAACATCGATGGCTTCTCCGAAGGTGATTGAACCTCAATAGTTCATTTCTTCCCACAGGGTCTACCTCTCCAAAGCAAGACAGGATTGCTATCATGAACCAATGGTACTTTTCATCCCCCGCAGTGGCCGAGTATCCAGTCGTGTTCATCCACTAGTATGTATGTCGCATCAGTTTTGTCAGCATAAACATAAATACATCATGCATAATTGATTCACATTCATAATCATATTGCGTTAATATCGCTCTGGTCATACTCATTTCTAAGTGATAAAGTCCTATTGTCAATCAAGTTGTCAGTTGTCCTTTTCGTGTCGGATAAGACAAAATCCCAGTTTAAGTTCTTTCCTCGTCAGGAAATGTATCGTCTGAGCAATCTCTCCCCCAATTTATTTCTGGATTGGAGACGGTCCTCGACCACTTTGATAACTTGAACCTCTGAAAGGCAAAAGGACATTCGACCGACACCTTTGGAACGTCACTCTTCACCATCGAAGATGATATTTCTCGCTTTCCCGGATTAAGGAAAATCCCCAGAAAAAGCCTCTCAACCGAAGACTCTCAACAATACATCGGTTTTTCTCCCAAGAAAGTCGATGTTAATGAAGTCATCAGCACCTCAAAATTGGATTACATCACATGGCATTTCTCCGAAAATATCTCGAAGAAAAGTATGATGTAGTATCCCCAAGCAAAAAGCAGTCTCTAAAGAGATTTGTTTTTCCCCAGTAGAGTCAACAAATGGCGTCTCCAACAGAGAAATTTGCACACCTCTACAGCTCAGAAAAAAGGGTGTCCCCAACAAGTCTGATCTCAAATCTTTTCCATCAAATGGCGTCTCCCCAATCGTAAAACTCGGGGAGAAGTTTAACGAAAATCGCTGAAAATAGGATCCCTTGTCAAGGAAGAAACTCGACAAGAAGAAACTAAGACCAGTTCCTTGGTTGAAGACCAGGATCGAGGGGAGGTTTATTTCAAAAGAAATTAAGACCAGTTCTGTGGCTAAAGACCAGGATCGAGAGGAGGCTTATTTCAAAAAAACTGAGACCAGTTCTATGGCTATAGACCATGATCGAGGGGAGGTTTATTTAAAAAAACTGAGACCAGTTTTGTGGCTAAAGACCAGGATCGAGGGGAGGTTTATTTTAAAAGAAACTGAGATCAGTTTCGTGGCTGAAGACCAAGATCGAGGGGAAGTTTCACCCTTTTCTAAGCATCGTTACTTAGCGAAAGAAGATGGATGAGCAAACTTCCATTCATAACCACCATCAAAATTTCGGGTATTCCGATATTTAATCCTCTTGCACCCTGAGTGTCCGAATACCTTCGCCATTCACACCTTCAGGTCCAAGAAGATTAAATAGGGGCATCTGTCATACCCTAAATTTTGAGCACAAGATTTCCCATCATTATGCAAATCATCACCACAATATGGATGTACTTCCATGCCTCATCAATTTCCTCAAGGATTGTTAAGCTTTCACCACAATCAAGAATTAGGGTTTTAAGCCCTCTCAGAGCACTTAGAAAAATTATCAATCAAGAAATGACATGATCTTCAACTTTTCTAACCTCTCAAACACCCATAAAGGATCAATAGGTCTCCCATATTAAGAATCAAGCACAAGATTGCAACGTTCTAAGTGGATCAAGCGTCGAGATCGCTAGTGTCACCAAATTAGGGTTTTGGTCGACCAAGGCCTCCAGATGAAAATTTTCTTCTGGGCATGAGCCAATGCTTCAAAGCATAACCCAATATACTCCAAGGAACCTTATGAGTTCCATCATTAAGTTAAAATAGCGTCAGGGGATGCATTCATCAAAAATCAGGAATTAGGGTTTCTTGACCTAATTCACCCCTAAGTTGTCTTTTGGAACAAAGCATGAGCCAAGACCTCAAGACATGATTTGAGATCCTAAAATAAACTACATTGATCCATTTGCAACAATGGATTGATCCAAGAAGCTTGATTCACAAGTTTCAATTTCATCTGGAGCACAATTAGGGTTTTGAAGAAAAAGTCAACTGTATCTTTGACTTTTGACCAAGACATGCTCCCAAACCTTGCGACATGATTCAATTAACCCTAAAATACTTATGTAATCCACCCATAAGGTTTTAATTGGGTCAAGGACTGAATTTCCTAAAGGATCACACAGTTTGGATTTCATCTGACAAAAAGTCAACTGTGCCCAAAATCAAGTTTGACTTTTTGGAAATTTTAACAAATATGGTTCCCCTAAGTCAAAAACAATGTTAATGTATGATTTTGATCATAATTTATCAAGAAAAATCAAGAAAAGTGTGGTTTCTTGCAAAAGGGGCAACCTTGAGAAACCAAATTTTTTCTAAGTTATGGAACAAAAGTGATTTTGTACCAACTTTGCAAGGTCATAACTCCTAAACCATAAGGCCTTTTTCTCCCATTCAAAGCTCAAATGAAAGTCCACATGACATACTTCAAATATGTCAACTACAATAAATTCCAAATCCTCATGGATTGATCAAAATCACAAAAATGGGAAATGGCCACTTTTTCCAACACTTAGTGAAATTTTCAAAGAAGTCAGAATCTGTTTCAATTTTTCCAAACTTTGAGGTCATTTTTCACCTTGATCCAAGCTGAACCAAGTCCATTGGTGGACATAAAAGTTAAAGTATGTCATGAGGGCTTTCCAAAATGTCGAATAACTCAATCAAACTCCATTTGAGCTAGGAGTTATGGATCTCACAAGTTGCCTAAAAACAAACTATTTTTTGACAACATTTGGTACAAACTTGCATCCCACGATTCCTTAGACTAATTTTGGGCACTTTGATCATTCAGATTTTGTCCAATTACAACACAAATGAATGAGGGATCTGATCCATAACACAAAGTTCCAAGAACCTAGCCTTCCATGTGCAAAATCATCATGAAAGGAATCTTGAAATTCAAATTTGGCATCAAGCATTAAAGTGATGCATTGAGGTGGCATGAATAAGCCACAAACTAGTCCAAATGAGTCAAGACATATCCAAACAACAGAGGACCTAAACCTGCAAAGCTTGGCTCAAGTCAATGGCTAGAGGAGACTTGGACCAAAGGACAAAAGTATTCGATGCAATCTGATCCAAGCCTCCATTCACTATTGATGCCAAAACAAACTTGTTGCACTATAAATAGGCATCAATTGTGATCAGTTTGAGTACACCATAGCACCCAAACTGATGCTTTACTCAAAATCTGTCTTTCACTCCAAATTTGCCTTCCATTTCAAGTCACTATCAGATTTTGAAATTGGAAGTGATTCAAACTAAACCAATCATGCCAACACCTCATATACATCATATATGAGTGATCCATGGCCTTGAAACACATCTGAAACACCTGAATCAAAAAATCACCAGTCAGTTGCTCAAGCTTTTGACATGGTTGCAGTTGAGGTACCACAAGGTGATCCGAGCATCTTCAATCATGGCTAAGCATCTCAACATACTCCATTGGGTATAGTGAAGTTGTCTAGGTCCTTACAACACATCTGTAACATCTCCATCATCAAGCTCGATCACCAGCTGCAAGAGGTAAGCCTGAAGCTTTCAAACTCCATATTACATGCATCATAAATTGTTTTTTTAGTTACCATCTTGTTCCTGCATGTATATAGAGTGATAACCCTTAATCAATTGCTATGTATGAATCGTGTATGGAATTTCATATTGTTCATGCTGAAACTAGGGTTCTTGAGCTAATCTTCTGATTTCTCACTCCATACTTAATATAAATGCAATTAATCTATATGGTTGTGATCCTTGTTTAAAAACAAGCAAGATTGGTGTTTGAATCATGCAAAACCATTAAGTAATCAGAGAGAAAAGTGAGAAAATGCAAATCTGGAGAAAATAGGGGACGCGGGCAAGAACCAAGTGTTCTTGGCGCCCTTTTTCAAATTTTTAAAAATTTGAATTTTTGATATTTTATTTAATTGATTTCAAAAATTAATTTCTTTCTCATTTTTTTTATCATTTTTTATTGGTTCTTTTTTTTAAAAAGTCACAAAAATGTTAAATTATTTTATTTTACAAAAAAATCCAATTTATATTATTTATTTAATATAGTTAGAATTTTTGTAATTAATTTCATTTATTTGTTTTTAAACATTTTAAATGAAATTCTCACTTTTATATTTTCATTCCAAATGAATTTCAAGCTTTCATGTGATTAAACATGATTTTTCAAAACATTTTTCAAAGTTTACAACTTGTTTTTAAATATATTTGATATTTTATATTTAATTTCCTTTGAAAATCATGTCTTTTAAATTCTAAATTAGGTTTTTTCCCTAAATTTTGATTTTTTTCAAACTTCACATAAACACTTTGGGCCTCTAATAGAGTGTAAGACCCATCCCTTATAAACAAAAACATTTTTGGGCCTCGGTCATTGTATAATTCCCACTGTGTTTTCTAAAACCGCGGCACGATCATTGCCTTTTAAACAAAAATCATTTTGGGCCTCCTTTGTGTTGTAAGTCCCATCTTTCTTTTTTTTCAAACATTTTTGGGTCTCTAATAGAGTGTAAGACCCATCCCTTTTGTACATAAACAATTTTTGGGCCTCAGTCATTGTATAAGTCCCGATACGATTTTCAAAAACAACGGTGCGATCACTGTTATTTTTGGGCCTCTCTTTGAGTTGTAAGCCCCATCTCTTGTATAAAAATAAACTTTGGACCTCTGATAGAGTGTAAGACCCAACCTTTTTTGTAAATACAATAAATTTGGGCCTCAGTCATTATATAAGTCCAGGTATAATTTTCAGAATAACAATACGATTGTTGTCTTTCATCTGGGCCTCTCCTTGAGTATAAGCCCCAATCTTTTTTCAAAACAACCTTCCCTTTTGATTTAGATTCAAATACATAGTTATTATCAAGACTTTCTTTAATTTCTCGAATAACTAACCATACAACTGTAGTACTGGAAGCTTTCTCACCTGTAAGTTCTACCAGTTTTCTTTTACATACTTGTATATATTTCATCTGTATATATATATATATATATATATATATATATATATATATATATATATATATATGCCTGTATATTACTTGGTAGAGTTTTCCTCGACAATTAGGTCTAGGATTAGATCAAACCAGTGGTCACTCTTTCAACATAGTCAAAACTAGTTCCCCATAGGAAATTCCAGATACAGTCTTGCCTCCTCTTGGGCTTATACAATATGAAACAGAGAAATGCATTATTCCAGGTGAAGCTTTTCTCAAGACTGTCAATACTAGAAATCTGTACAAGAAATTCATTTCCCCAGAGATGATTAGTTCCCGGTGCAACCTCTCTTGAATTTCTTCAAACCCTAGAACTGTTCACTAAAGAAAGGATTATTCCCGGTGAAACCTTTCTTGAACTTTCCTTAGGTTTGGACCCACAGGCTTCCTAAAAGCATCCCCAGCCTCCTCTCGGGCTTTGTACAAGGACCCTCAGGCTTCTTAGAAGTTCGCATGCCTCCTCTTGGGCTAAATACAAGGACCCAAAGACCTTCTACGGGTATAAGACAAAACTTAGTCATCCTTTGATAGTTCAATCCTCCAGAGAGTCAGAATCTCAAAACATCAGAACAATTTAGGGTTGATTCTCATCCCTTAAAACACCAGCCTCCTCTTGGGCATCTGTCATACCCCAAATTTTGACCACTAAGATTTCCCATCATTGTGCAAGACATCATCACAATATGGATGTACCTCCATGCCTCATCAATCTCCTCAAAGATGGTTGAGCATTCACCACAATTAAGAATTAGGGTTTCAAGCCCTCTCAGAGCACTTAGACAAAGGATCAATCAAGAAATGACATGATCTTCAACTTTTCTAACCTCTTAAACACCCAAAAAGGATCAAGAGGACTCCCACATCAAGAATCAAGCACAAAGTTGCAACATTCCAAGTGGATCAAGCCTCAAGATCGACAATCTCACAAAATTTGGGTTTTAGTCGACCAAGGCCTCCAGATGGAAATTTTCCTCTGCGCATGAGCCAATGCTTCAAATCACAACCCAAGATACTCCAAGGGACCTCATGAACCCAATCATCAAGTCAATTTAACCTTAGGGGATGCGTTTACCAAAAATCAGGAATTAGGGTTTCTTGACCTAATTCACTCCTAAGTTGACTTTTGAGGCAAAGCATGAGCCAAGACCTCAAGACATGATTTTAGGACTTCAAATACACTACATTAGTCCATTTGCAACAATGTATTAACCCAAGAAACTTGGTTCACCAGTTTCAATTTCATCTGGACCATAATTAGGGTTTTGAAGCGAAAAGTCAACTGTACCTTTGACTGTTGACCAAGACATGCTCCCAAACCTTGGGACATGATTCTATACACCCTATATCACCTATGGAGTCCATCCATTAGGTTTGATTTAGGTCAAGGACTTGATTTCACAAAGGATCTCACATTTTGAATTTCATCCGATAAAAAGTCAATTGTGCACTAAATTAAGTTTGACTTTTTGGAATTTTTCACAAATATGATTCCCCTAAGTCAAGAATAATGTTAATGTGTGGTATTGATCATCATTCATCAAGAAAAAATCAAGAAAAGTGAGGTTTCTTGCAAAAGGGGCAACCTTAAGAAACCAAAATTTTTCTAAATTATGGAATAAAAGTGATTTTGGTACCAACTTCTAAGGATCATAACTTGAGATCCAAGCAACCATTTTGGGTGATCCAAAGCTGGATTTGTAGGTCTTGCTACACTATACAAAAGCTTCAACTACCTCAAGCTCCAATTCCTTATGGATTTTGAGTTATGGATTGATCAAAATCACAAAAACATGAAAATAACACTTTTTCCAACACTTAGTGAAAATCTGCCTAAGTTACCAGCCTTGAACATCCATGTTCATGAGGTTTTTTCAATTGGATCCAAATAGTTTCAAAATAAACTATGATCACACATGTTTTGTATCATATTAGGGCTTTCTAAAAAGCACAAGAGCCTCACATAACTCAACCTGAGCAGGGAGATATGAATCTCTTAAATCACCATTTCCAATTGTCTTAGGCAAGGCAGATTTTGGCAGATTTTGTTGTTTTGCTCGATTTGAGAAATTTGAACAACTCAAAGCCTTGTCATAATTTTGGACACATCTGAGGATAAAACAAGAAGGGAATGATCTGATCCCCAAGCCTCCAAAGTCCAAGAATCTACATTAGCCATAACAAACCTAAAAAGGCTAAAAAGGTGCCAAGACTCCAATTTTGTTGCAATGCATTTAATGGATACACCAAGGTGGCATGGACTGACACATTCCTAACTGAATGAGTCAAGGATCAGCACTGAATTATAGGACCATAGGCATGTGCCCTAAACTCAAGTCAATGGCTAGAGGAGACTTGAGATTCCTTTTGCTCAACATTGGCCAAAGGCCTACTGTAGCTACCATTCACTATTGCTTGCAAAACAAACTTGCTCTACTATAAATAGAGCTCATTTATGCTCAATTTGAGTACACCAAAGCACTACAACACTTGCTTTCCTCAAAATCCCTCTCTTTAGGCCAAAATGCCTTCTTTTGCAAGGTATCTCAGAGTTTTTGAGTTAGAGAGCAATTCCACCACAGCTCATGATCCAAACACCTCTAATATGTTGTATCTAAGCTGTTCAAACACTCACTTGTGACCTGAAACACCAAAATCACAAAGTCCACTTCCAAAACCTCAAAATTGGACTTTTCTGCATTTTTTAAGCCATGCCTTGATTCAGTCACTTCCAAAACCAAACAAAGCCTCAAACACACTCCAAATATCATCCTTGAACTCTCCCAAATGGTTCCCCTCATCTGGAACACCATTTGAGAGAGTTGCCATATTGGTCACTTTTGCCCCTTTTGTAAGAAAGTGCCACAACTTGCTCCTGAGGATTCCAGCTGGTTCTAACCATTCTAAAAGCTTCTAAGGGATTAATTGAGAGTGTCCAAAGCATCAAATTACTTCTGGCACAAGGAACTTGGCAGATAGCACAAAAAACTCCAAGAGGTAAGTGCATGACAACTTGAACTCTTTGAATTATGCATTGCTTTGAAGTCCACTGATCATAAATATCTCATACATGTTATATATGTTGTGTTTGAACCAATTTGCCATGTAATTCTTGCCTGTACCGTGTGATAGCATAGAAAATGCAAATTTTGGCCTATTTCAAAACCACTATCGGGTTTTAAAATAGGGACCTCGTCTGAAAAAACCAAGACCACCATTGGATTCCTTGTGAAATTCTGGGTCAGATGCACCTAAATTTTGTCCCAATCCATAGAGAAATGAGAAAGTTAGAGGCTTCACGTAAATTGCCCAAAAGCTACCCTTGCCCAGGCCTAGGAACAAGGCATGCCTTATGTATTTGTGGGGTGGTTTTGATACACGGATGTATCACCACCCCTGTGGTAGCGCGCATGTATGTTTGGCTTGATGTTCGTGGGTTCAAATCCCACCCAGACCATTTTCTCATTCCCCCTATTTTTGCTATTTTTTTTTTCATATTTTCATGTTTTTGTTAATTAATTGAAAAATTAATTTCTCTCTCAATTTTAATTATTTTTTATTGGTGCTTTTTTTGAAAATTCCCAAAAATATTAAAATATTTTATTCCATGAAAAATTCACAAAAATATTATTTATTTCATATATTTGATATTTTTTGTAAAGAATTATATTTTTATTTGTTTTTAAACATTAAAAAATATTTCTTTCTCTTGGTTTTACAAAATTCAAATGATTTTTTAATCATCCCATGAATGAAACATGATTTTCCAAATATAAATCCAAGATCACAACCTCTTTTTCACATGTTTGATTATTTTAATTAAATTTTTATTCAATTAAAATACATTTTAAAAAACCAAAAATTAGGGTTTTGAACACCATTGCCCTAACAAATCTTTTCAAACACTTTTTGGGCCTCTAATAGAGTGTAAGACCCATTTCTTGTAAATAAAAACCTCTTTGGGCCTCATTCATTGTATAAGTCCCACTGCGATTTCAAAATCTTGGCGCGGTCGTCGCCTTTTAAACGAAAATCATTTGGGCCTACCTTTGTGTTGTAAGTCCCATTTATTTTCTTTTTTTCAAACTTTCGGGCGTCTCTTTGAGTTGTAAGACCCATTCCTTTGTACAGAAAACCCTTTAGGCCTCAGTCATTGTATAAGCCCCAGTACAGTTTACAAAACGACGGTACGATTACTGTTTTTCATCTGGGCCTCTCCTTGAGTATAAGCCACCAACAATCTTTTCAAAAACAACTTCCCTTTTGATTTAGGTTCAAATATACAGTTGTTATCAAAACTTTCTTTAATTTCTTGAACAACTAATAATACAACTATGGAAGCTTGCCCACCTGTAAGTTTTTATTAGCTTTCTTTTACCTGCTTTTATATATATAAATGTATTGTGGGAAGCTTGCTCACCTGTAAGTCCTTCTTTCATCCTTTTAAATACATGTCAAATATATATATATATATATATATATATATATATATATATATATATATATATATATATATATATATATATATATAATTGTATTGTGGGAAGCTGGCTCACCTGTAAGTCCTTCTTTCATATCCTTTTAAATACTTGTCATATATCAACTGTATATATACTTGTATATCTGCTTAGAGTTTTCCCCGACAACTAGGTCTAGAACTAGGTAAATCCAGTTGGTCACTCTTTAATACAGTCAAAACTAGATCCCCATAGGATTTCCAAATACAGTCTTGCCTTCTCTTGGGCTTAAACAATATGGAACAAAGGGAAAGGCATTATTCCCAGTGAAACTTTTCTCAAACTGTCACTATTAGAAATTGTCAAAGAAGTTCAGTTCCTCGGAGAGGATTAATTCTCTGTGAAACCTCTCTTGAATTTCTTCAAACCCTAGAACTGTTTACTAAAGGATTAATTCTCGGTGAAACCTTTCTTGAACTTTTCTTAGGTTTGGGACCCACAGGCTTCCTAAAAGCATCCCCACCTCCTCTTGGGCTTTGTATAAGGACCCTCCGGTTTCTTAGAAGTTCTCATTCCTTCTCTTGGGCTTAATATAAGGACCCTGAAGACCTCTTAAAGGTATAGGACAGAACTTAGTCATCCTTTGCTAGAGCAGTCTTTCCAGTGTCAATACATCAAACCATTTTAGGGTTGATACTCAACCCTTATCTGCCTCCTCTTGGGCATCATACAAAGATAAACTCTTCCACACCAGTAGACTTGGACAGTCTCATCCCTTCTTGGGTCTCAAAGACATTCTCAAGTTCCCTACAAACATAGGAGAATCCCTGGTCATTTAATCAATCTCTAGTAGAGTTAAAACCCAGGGGTTCTAAAACCCAGTCTTTCTCCAAAAAATTCCCCAGCCAGGGTTAGCCTACCATCAGTATAACACTACCCCAAATCAGAACCTCAAGGCCTCTGATATCTCAACTCTTCTGTAACCCTCAGCAAGAGTTGATTTCCCATTTAGACCTGCCTCTAGATCTTAATAATCCTCAGCAGAAGTCAGCCTTCTCTTGGGCTTTGTGCAATGATTCTCCCTTAGCAGAGCTAACCTTTTCAGACTCTCTTGTTGAGTCAATCACTTTTGAGACTCTCTTGTTGAGTCAATCACCTTTCAATACTCTCTTGTTGAGTCAACCCTTTTCAGCCTTAATCTTGGGTTTTGTACAAGACAGATAAAAACACTCTCTTGTTGAGTCAATCTTTTTCAGCCTCCTCTTAGGCTTTGTATAATGATTTCTCCAGCTTGTTCAGCCTCAATCTTGGGCTTTATAGAAGACACCATATAAATTTCCTAAATAGAGTCAATCCTCTTTTCAGCCTCAATCTTGGGCTTTGTACAAGACACATACAAACCCTCCCCAGCGGAGTAAAAATCCCTTTTAGCCTCAATCTTGGGCTTTGTACAAGACAGACAAAATATTTTCCCCGGAAAAGTCAAACTTTTAGCCTCCTCTTAGGCTTTGTATAATGATATCCCCAAAAGAGTCAGTCTCTTTTAGCCCCAATCTTGGGCTTTGTACAAGACAGATAAAAACTTTCTTGTTAAGTCAGCCCTTTCCAGCCTACTCTTAGGCTTTGTATAAGGACTTCCCCAGTGGAGCCAATTAATCTCTTAGCTTCAACCTTGGGCTTTGATCAAGGCACACAAAAATCAAAATCTCCTCAGAGGATATCAAAATCTCTCTGTAGGAAAACATTTCTCTGTGTTATCACACATCAAAACAGACATTCAAATCAAACCCTAATCCCAGATAACTGCTGTAAGTGGCACACTTGTTGATTCAAATATTCAAGTCGTCGTCCATATCTTATCCTGGTAAAACCCTTTCTTTCATCTAATTGCTGTAAGCTGCAAGCCTCTGGATTATTTACATCCACGCCACTGTCCCTCTCTTAGAATGAGAAATTCCTAAGGAAAAATGGCATTGCTCAACACTGAGTTAAAGTTTCCTCCTTCAGGACAAATCCCCTATAAAGGAAATTATTGCATTGTTGGATTCACATATCCCAGTTAAAGTAATTTTCCTTTATAATCAGTCACCCAATAGTCGTGATAAACAAACCGAATGTCTCCCTTTAGAGATGACAAATTCCCTCTCAATCAAACCTTTTAGCTTCAATCTTGGGCTTTGAACAAGACACAAATACTCCTTTAGCTTCAATCTTGGGCTTTGAACAAGACACCAAAACATTATTTTTTTTCTCCCTCAGAATAGGAGGAACTACGATTGCTCTGATTTCCCTGTTTATCTTTAACGGGAATACGTAGGCATAAGATTGCGAAATCTTAGCGAGCATACCAAACAAAAACTCTAGGTCCAGTACCTTCATACCAATCAAAACCTAGGTCCAGTACCTTGCAAAAAACTTCGGAAAACCCGAACATCAACATCAACTCACTCTCTCTCTCTCATATTTCCCAAGAAACTTTCCCAACCCATCAACAAATAAACACCATCAAGTACAAAGTTGAACCTATTGCTAACAACATGTGGATAACCACATATATGATGGGTAATTGATAACTCCCCATTGTATAACTTGACCCGGACCCCCCAATCTCTTTAAGCGTTTGTTAAGTTAAACATTCGCGTGCAAGGTTAGTTTTAGATAGCTTCCCTTTCCCTTCCAGCTTCACGGGATAAATAAGAAATCAGAAAGTAGCACCCCACTCCTCCTCAGAGGAGGAAACCAACTTTGTGATAAGGTGGTCATGTCACTGACAAAAATCGCACGCTACAGATAAATGACGACTCTGCTGGGGAGTCCCATTAGGATCAGTCTTACTTTAGTCATCATTCGTCACCATTTTCCAACAGATAAATGGCGACTCTGCTGGGGAGTCATTTTTTTTGTATAGGATTATATACTAGAATTCTTAAGAGGTCTAGGATGTTAGTTTTAGGAATGAATATATATATATATATATATATATATATATATATATATATATATATAATATCGCTTTTTCTACTTGATATCCGTGTTTATTTTTCTGCTAATGGGAATGCGAGTGATGTCGCATGCGGAAAGTTTGAGTGATACCTAAGATAGGTGATGGCAGAGACAGGCGGTCTTACAGGGAGTGAATCCCGAATAAGCTGTCCCGATAGACCATCAAATCAGTGGAGATACCCTTTGAGGATTCAATGTCTAACGACTTCGGGTGTGAAAGCAGATTGTTTGATTGTGGTATCCATGAAACTGAGGATTTGGTAGACAATAACCATGTGACTATTTAGTAGTGCAGAAACTATCGGAAATAGTTGACACGCGATACTGTACTCAATTGAGATTACCCTTAGATGCTACAGCTCGCTCGGGTGAACCAGCTTGCTGTTGTTATCCCAAGGGGGGTCAATGATTTAGAGTACAGGTACAAAAATTCACCATAGTACAACCTTTGGGGATGGGTAGAGCCATGACTCCATGCTCGTGACACTGAACCTTTGAACCCATGTTTTTTCTATGTTTTTGTGTGCTGCATTCATGCATTCATTTAAAAAACTTTTAAACAAAGAAAAAAAATCTTATTTTCTAGTCTCTCTTTTTCAAATTAAATTAAGACAATGATTGCAAATATTAGAGAGAAAGATTGCGTTATGGATTTTGGTAGAAGGAAGACGCGCAAGTACACCTTCAAGGTTCCAAAACTAGAGGATTTAAGAGGGTTAGCAAGGATGATCACCAACCCTGATGCTTTCAGAGCTAAGTACGGAGGACTGCTGTCTCTGTTAAGGGTCCATGTAGTTGAAGGAATCCTGTCTACGCTGATTCAGTTTTATGATCTGATTTATCACTATTTCATATTCCCGGATTATCAACTAGCACCAACACTGGAGGAGTACTCTCACCTGACTGATTTACCCATCACTGACCAAGCTCCTTTTTCTGGACTGGAAGAAATTCCAAAAGATCAAACCATTGCAAGAATAATCTATTTAGACGAGTCAGAAGTCAGGACTCACATGACCGCTAAGGATGGAATCCAAGGTTTACCGGCCAAGTTTTTGGTAGAGAAAGCCATGTACTTTGCTAGTATAGGAAACATTATTGCTTTCGAAGATATCTTTGTTCTACTCACATACGGGCTTTTCCTTTTTCCCAACATTGATAACTTCGTTGATATCAATGCCATTAAGATATTTCTGATTGGAAACCTCGTACCAACCTTGCTCGCAGATGCTTATCACTCTGTACACTTAAGTAATTTGTACAACAGAGGAATGATCACATGTTGTGTACCCTTGCTTTACAAATGGTTCACTTCCCATTTACCCAAGTGTGCTGCTTTTTGGGATCATAAGAGTACTCTATATTGGTCACAGAGAATCATGTCTCTCACCAACTCTGACATAGATTGGTAGAATTGGATCTATGACGGGATAAGAATCATCGACCGTTGTGGAAACTTCCCTAATGTACCCCTCATAGGAACTAAAGGAGGAATCAGCTACTATCCAGTTTTAGTTCGTCGTCAACTCGGATACCCGATGAGACATATCCCACATAATGTTCATCTGGAAGGTCTTTTCTTCAAGGAAGGAGAAAATGACAGGGCACTAAAGACAGAAATAGTGCATGCCTAGAAACATGTTCACAGGAAAGGAAGAGAGTCTCTAGGAAAACCAGATTGCGTCTCTATGGAACCTTATCTCCACTAGCTACAAAGTAGAGCTCTCAAGCTGAGGATGCCTTACCCTCGTCAAAAAGTTCTTCCGCTAAAGGAATTTGTCCTTTACTTTATGTTTGATACGGAAAAACTCCAGGTCGCTCTCAACAAAGTTCAACGGGAAAAGAAATCTTGGAAGAACAAGTACCGCATTCTCAATGTGGAGTGTACCAAAATACAGCAACTGTTAAAAGAAAAGGATACTCTGATCAGGATATTAGAGCAACATGTTGTAGAAAATCAAGAAGACCGAAGAAATTTGCTCGCTCCTTTCACTTGGCAAAGGACTGACAACCTGACAACGACTCAAGAGCCCCGGTCAAAGAAAAGGAAAATACCAGAACCAGCACCTGAGCTCTCCTCAAGGAGGACTCAGGATCTATAAGCTTAGATATTTCCTTTTACAGCACTTTGTAAAATGTTGTATTTCCATTTCCGCAATCTTTCAAATTCAATAAAACGGGGTCTCCCCACTGTATGATATTTGTAATCTATTTGTTGAAGTTTCTTTTTGATTAAAATAACAAAAAAAATTTAATATATATATATATATATCATTGCATTCATCATTCTCACATAACGCATTCTTCTCACCTACGAATCTCACGTCTGTGTCTCGATTCTAGAGTCAAGTTGTCTCATTCGTACAATACTCGGGCCAATCAACAAAAGAAAATGGACGATCTCGAGGAAGAAAACAGAGAGCTGAGAGAAGAAATCGACGCTCTGAAAGAAGATCTGAGAAAACTTCACAGTGATATGCAATCTCTGGCAGCATCTCAGAGGCAACAACAAAGGACTGTGATCTCGGCGATCATATCTACGTCCATAGTGGAGAAGTAAGATCCTCGGTACAACATGCCTAAAGATCGTCCCTGGGGCATGCCTCTTAACTTTATCCCTAAAGGATATATTCCGCCGGTCACAGAAGACCCGGAAACTGCAGCAGGAACTACTGGGCCTGAAGGTTACAAACTTCGGGAAAGCGAAGACGCAAGAGTGATGACCGCAACTCCTGAAGGTTACAAACTTCAGGATAGGGAAGCACCAGGAGTCACCGCCGTAATGACTATACCACAACCCGTGGTACACACTATCCCGGAAGGACACATTCCACAAGTAATCTCTGATGGGAATGAAAGTATGTACGACAGAATGAATGAGTTCCAGGAACAATTCCTCGAGATGCAGAAGGAACTGCATGCCATTCGCGGCCAAGATTTATTTGTAAAGGACGCCGCAGACCTTTGTTTGGTCCCCAATGTGAAAATTTCATACAAATTCAAGGTGCCTGACTTTGAAAAATACAAGGGTAACTCTTGCCCTCAAAGTCATTTGGTGATGTACACTCGAAAGATGTCAACTCAGACAGAGAATCAATGGCTACCGATCCATTACTTTCAAGATAGTTTAACCGGTGTCGCACTCAAGTGGTACATGGGTTTAAACTGCACCAAGATCGTTAGTTTCAGAGATCTTGGAGCAGCCTTCGTTCAGCAGTATAAGTATAACCTGGACATGGCACCAGATAGAGATCAACTCAGAGCAATGTCGCAGAAAGACAAGGAAACTTTTAAGGAATATGCTCAGAGATGGCGTGAAATTGCCGCCAAGATTTTTCCCCCTCTTGAGGGAAAAGAGATGACAAAGATCTTTTTGAAAACCTTGAGCTCATTCTACTACGATCTAATGGTCGCAAGTGCGCCCAATGACTTTACTGAAATGGTAAGCATGGGAGTGCGCCTTGAGGAAGCAGTCTGAGAAGGACGATTGGTCAAAGATACATAACTATCAAGCAGTACCAAAAGATACGGTAGTGCTTTCCCAAAGAAAAAAGAGCAAGATATCGGTAATATCTCTCTTGGAAAGCAAAGGTGACGGTATCAACCAGTAGCAGCAGTAACTCCTGCTATCAACCCAACGCCGGTTCCAATGTATCAACCTCAGATTGCTTAGAGCCAATCGAATCAACAAAAATATCAGCAAAGGACACAACAACCTCTTCAGCAGGCTCATCCTCAGTACACCAACAACAACCGTACAACGCGACCACCAGGGTTTGACCCTATACCAATGTTGTACGCAGAAATGTTTCCACTACTACTGGTCAAGGGGCATGTCCAAACCAGGTCTCCTCTTACAGTACCATAAAATCCGCCTTTTTGGTTCAAAGCAAATCAAACTTGCCCTTATCATCAAGGAGGAACAGGGCGTAACATTGAAAACTGTCTCAGCTTCAAGTCTGATGTACAGAAGCTTGTCAGGAGCGAGGTCCTATCTTTCAAGGATACAAATCTAAATGTTTAGACTAACCCGTTGCGTCAACATGAGAAAACTGCAGTAAATTTGATAGAGGAAGAATTTAACCGCAGCTATCAAATTCACGATCTACTCCTATTGGGAACCAATCTGGTCAGGATGCATTGCAAACAGAGCGGATACGGTCATGTACCGTCTCATTATTATCACCAGTGTGATATCTGCTCCAAGAATAATCAAGGATGTTCCGTAGTGCAATAAGCTCTACAAGAACAAATAGACCTCGGGTGGATCCAAGATCACCGAATCCAGGAAGTCAACATGACATACAAATTCTAACATCATTCAAAACCACGACATCCGTGCGATGAATGTCAACTTAGTGGCAATGCACTCGAGGCAAAGCCAACATCATGATCTGCCACGACACAATTATAATTCATATCTGATCTGCTCAACAAACAATCAGGGATGCTCTTTTGTACAAGAGGCCCTCCAGCATCAGATGGATCTTGTATGGATTCAGGACTACCGTGATAGAAGTCATTATCAAGTTAATATGATTCAAATCTTTGATATTCGCCTGATGAATACTAGCTTGGTAGAATTACACGCTAAGCAAGTCCGGCTCGGTTTTCTGGCTTCACATGATTATCAAAACTGTAAAGTGTGCCGTGAAGATGACCAAGGATGTGCACTTGCCCAAAGAACACTTCAACACCTGTTGAACCACTGGTGGCTTCCGATCTATCTAGATGAAGACACCCAACAGATCAGTATGACTGACGGAAACCCTATTAGGTATCAAGGCCAAGATGTTCGATCAACGGAAACAGATCTAGTAAGGTTGCACTGCATACAAAGCGGACGTGACCGGGTGCCACCACACAATTATAAGTGTTGCAGAGTTTTCTCAGAGAACAACCAAGGATGCTACCTCGTGCCAGCAGCCCTTCAAAACCAGTTGGACCACAAAGAGATCTGATCATGTTCAAGCTCTGGGTCGATCCACGTAATGCAAGACTATCTTCCCAATCAAAGCAAAGACGTTGTCTTAATCCCTAAACGAGAAGTAACCAAAGACGTATGTGCCATAATCCCTTTACTCCATGAATCAAGAGTTCCTCTTGATGGCGGAAGGATTCTCAACCTCGAACCAATTGAGGCCGGCTACGATGGTCAGAAAAATCAAAAGGCTCCTGTAGTTATCTATCTACCAAGACCAATACCGTACCAATCCTATAAGGCTATCCCTACAAGTACGGTACAACAACAATCGAGAATGGAAAGGAAACTCCATTACCCTCTGTCGTGAACATTGCTGACATCAGTCGAGTAACATGAAACGGCCGGATCTTCAACAGAGGAGTTGGATAACCCACCAAGGAAAAGGAACCTCAAACAGAAGTTCCCAATCAACCACTCGAGCAATCCAGTAATCCTGACCTTTCAAAGAACATCGATGAGATGCTGAAGCTCATCCAAAAGAGCGAGTACAACATAGTAGATCAACTGTTGCAAACTCCTTCGAGAATCTGTGTGTTATCTCTTTTGCTTAGTTCTGAAGCTCACGGGGAAGCTCTACAGAAAGTCTTAGAGCAAGCCTTTATGGAACAAGATGTGACAATAAGACAATTTGACAGTACCATCTCCAACATCACTTCCTGCAACAACTTAGGATTTAGTGATGAAGAACTGCTAGAAGAAGGCAAAAATCACAACATCACACTCAACATTACAGTCAACTGCCAGGATGATGCTTTAGCCAGCGTACTGGTAGATACCAGATAACCTCTGAATGTTATGCAAAAATCTACTTTAATGCGACTATCATTTCAAGGATCTCCGATGAGAGGCAGTGAGGTCATCGTCAAAGCATTTGATGGATCCCAAAAAATAGTTATCGACGAAGTCGATCTTCCCATAACCATTGGTCCTCACACTTTCCAAGTCACTTTCCAGGTCATGGACATCCGAGCAGCATACAACTATTTATTAGGAAGACCTTGGATACACGAGGCTGGGGCAGTCTCTTCGACACTTCACTAGAAGCTGAAGTTCGTCAAGAACGACCAACTAGTCACAGTCTGTGGGGAGCAAGCCTTAATCGTGAGCAACTTATCATCATCATCCTATTTAGAACCCGGGGAGGTTATTGGAACCCAGTTCCAAGCACTTTCCGTGAGCAATGAGGATCGACCAGAGAAAGGAACGTCGATTTCCTCATACAAAGATGCTCTTGAAGTGATCAAGAGTAACAACACAAAAGGATGGGGACAGCTCGTCATGCCTGTTGATAACAAGACAACGAAGGGTCTTGGTTTTTCGTCAACCTGTACCCAGACTGCTACTAACAATGAAAGTTTTCATCCCATTCCGGACTTCTTCCACAGTGGAGGTTTCCTTCACCCAGTGTCTCAAGAAGTACATACCATCAATGAGGATGATTCCTTCGATACAGATGAAGAGTGGAAGTCATATCTCAACGAGGACAGTTATGTCTCAAGAAGAAACGCATACGCCATTTTGCTATCCCACGTAAAGTCTGAGATATATACCTAGTTCAGACGTCAAGATGATGTACGGAGATTGTGATCCGGAAGGATGTCATGCTCCACCAAACTCATTAAAGGATGACACTCTGATGAAAGACAACTTCGACTATGACTATTATGACCCAATGGATGGCCTGCCTATCTGGCAGCCGTACCCAGGAGATTTAGGGCAAAAGAGTCAGCCAAACGATGCATATCAACTGAGCATCATTGAAAAGAATACCTGCGTCCCCACCACTTCATGGGGTCATTACTCAGGACATTCAGAAGATATCCCGTACAACGATGAATCTGCAAAGATTGCAGGACTAGAATTCATCAACCGTGCTTTTCCTGAGGTCAACGTCATCGAGAATGATGACTCTTCCAGTTCCACTGAGGTATGGGATACCTTAGGACAACCGAGTGGCAAGTACGACTTCTTGGTCAAGTACACCACTCTTGAAAGCTCTCGAATCAGGTTCGAAGACATCCAGCCAACTGGATGGGGAGATCTGCCTGAGAATGAAAACACTGTGCAAGATACAACGGAAGAGTTCATCTACGACAACTCTGCTTGGGAGGAAGACTCCAACGATCCTGCTTCGCCAGAAATCAGCGTCATTTCTGAGGACAAACCAAGAAAGAAGGTACAAGACTTTGTGATTCACCGGGGAGTTCGTCGCCAATGGGTTGTTGTCGGTGTCCCGAAAATCGTCCATAAGCCTAAGTAATTGCTATCTTTGTTTTAACCTTTCACCCTGCCCAGGTGAAACGGATGTTTTGATAGGGCTCACTTTCTGTAAATGTCCCTCTTCGCTTCACCCAAAGCGACAGAGTTTTGTTTTATAGGGCTGTAGTTTCAAGAATCGACAAGATCATAAATAAATAAATGTTGTTCTGTAATTTCCGCATTTATTGTTGTTTTCACTTTTCGCTTTTTTAGAAAATGGTAATCCTAAAAAACAACTCAAAACAAAAACAAGCATTTTTTCAGAAAATACACTGCACGCACTCTTGCATTTCTCTCCATCTCTTCTAAAAACAAATCATCACATCATGCAGATTGCTTGTTTTAAACCTCATTGAAACATACGATCCAATGCCTTCTCCTAACTTTGAATTCCCGGTATTTGAAGCTGAAGAAGAAGAAGACAAAGAAATTCCAGAAGAGATCTCCCGATTACTCAGACAAGAGGAAAGATCCATTGAACCTCACAAAGAGCCGTTGGAAACGGTCAACTTGGGTTCAGAAGAAGAGAGAAAAGAAGTCAAGATTAGGGCACTACTCAGTCCAACTGTCAAAGAGGACTTGATAAAACTTCTCAAAGAGTTTCCAGATGTTTGTGCTTGGTCCTATCAGGACATGCCAGGGTTGGACACTAGCATCGTGGAACATCATCTACCGTTAAGATCAGAATATCCACCAGTAAAATAGAGGTTGAGAAGAACTCACCCGGACATGGCCATCAAAATCAAAGAGGAAGTGCAGAAACAAATTGACGCGGGTTTCCTCGCCTCGTCAGAATATCCTCAATGGTTAGCCAACATAGTGCCAGTTCTGAAAAAGGACGGAAAAGTCAGAATATGCGTAGACTACAGGGATCTGAACAAAGCCAGTCCAAAGGATGACTTTCCCCTACCGCACATAGACATACTGGTAGACAGTGCAACAAAGTTCAAAGTATTCTCCTTCATGGATGGATTCTCAGGCTATAATCAAATCAAAATGGTGCTGGAAGACATGGAGAAAACTTCGTTCATTACCCCGTGGGGCACCTTTTGTTACAAGCTAATGCCGTTCGGTTTGAAGAACGTCGGGGCAACCTATCAAAGGGTCATGAATACTCTGTTCCACAACATGATGCACAATGAAATCGAAGTGTATGTCGATGACATGATTGCCAAATCTAAAACAGAAGATGAGCATGTGACCCACCTGTCAAAACTATTCGAGCGTCTGAGAAAGTACAAACTCCGCTTGAATCCCAACAAGTGCACGTTCGGTGTCCGCTCAGGAAAACTGCCAGGGTTCATCGTTAGCAAGAAAGGAATTGAGGTTGATCCTGACAAAGTCAAGGCCATTCAAGAAAAGCCTTCTCCAAAGACTGAAAAACAAGTCAGAAGATTCCTGGGACGTTTAAATTACATTTCCAGATTCATATTCCTCATGACCGCGACATGCGCACCAATAATCAAATTACTCAAAAAGAACCAAAACTGTGTATGGACAAAAGATTGCCAAAAGGATTTCGACAACATCAAAGAATATCTGTTGAATCCACCTATTATGTCTCCTCCAGTGGAAGGAAGACCACTGATCATTTACTTAACAGTCTTGGAAGACTCCATGGGCTGTGTGCTGGGCCAAAAGGATGAAAGAAAAAGAAAAGAGTCTGCCATCTACTATCTGAACCAAAAGTTTATCGACTGTGAAACTCTGTACACTATGCTTGAAAAAACTTGATGTGCTCTGGCTTGGGCAGCTAAACGTCTTCGCCAGTACATGATTTGTCACACTACTTGGTTAATCTCCGAAATGGATCCGATCAAGTACGTCTTTGAAAAACCTGCTCTCACAGGAAGGATTGCCCGGTGGCAGATGTTGTTATCAGAATACGACATATAGTGCCATGCTCAGAAAGCCGTCAAAGGAAGTATTTTAGCAAATCATTTAGCTCATCAACCGATTGACGATCGAGAATCAGTCGGGTTTGACTTCCCAGAAGAAGATGTCATGTACTTAAAAATGAAAGATTGGGATGAACCGCTACCCAGTGAAGGGCCAGAACCAGGTTCTTAATGGGGACTAATCTTTGACGGAGCTGTCAATAATTATGGAAACGGAATTGGGACAATCATCATAACACCTCAGGGTACCCACATTACTTTCACTACCAGATTGACATTCGAGTGTACAAACAACGAGGCCGAATACGAAGCTTGTATCATGAGTCTCGAAGAAGCGATCGACTTAAGGATCAAGAACTTGGATGTGTATGGAGACTTAGCCCTGGTTATCAATCAGAACAAAGGAGATTGGAACACATACCAATCAGGACTGATTCCTTACAAAGATTACGTGAGGAGGTTAATACCATTCTTCAACAGAATCGAGTTTCATCATATCCCTCATGAAGAGAGTCACATAGTTGATGCATTAGCCACTCTCTCCTCCATGATTAGTGTAGGTCAATGGAACGACATACCTAAGATTGACATAATGAGCCTTGAAAGGCTCGCTTACATTTTCACAATTAAAGCAATCATAGACGACAAACCTTGGTATCACGATATCAAAGGCTTCCTTCAGAAACAAGAATACCCACCTGGGGCATCGAGAAAAGACAAGAAAACCCTCAGAAGACTGGCTGGCAGCTTCTTCATGAGCGGTGATACACTCTATAAGAGAAACTTTGACATGGTCTTGCTCCGATGCGTAGATAGACAAGAAGCATACATGCTGATAAAAGAGATTCACGAAGGATCCTTTGGCACACATGCCAACGGACACACAATGGCGAGAAAAATTCTGAGAGCAGGGTACTATTGGTTGACCATGGAGTCCGATTGCTACAAGTACATGAGGAGATGTCACAAGTGTCAGATATACTCAGACAAGATCCATGTACCGCCAACGCATCTCAAAGTTCTCTCTTCTCCATGGACTTTTTCTATATGGGGAATCGACATGATCGGCATGATCGAACCCAAAGCTTCAAACGAACATCGGTTCATCCTGGTAGCCATTGACTACTTCACCAAGTGGGTCGAAGCAGCATCATACGCCAATGTAACCAGATAAGTGGTAGTTCGTTTCATCAAAAACAATTTCATCTGCTGTTATGGTGTTTCAAGCCAGATCATTACTGATAATGGATCTAACTTGAACAACAAGATGATGAAAGAATTGTGTGCCGAGTTCAAGATCGAACACCATAACTCATCTCCCTACCGACCCAAAATGAACGGAGCGGTAGAAGCGGCTAACAAGAACATCAAAAAGATCATTCAGAAGATTGTTGTAACCTACAAAGACTGGCACGAGATGCTACCCTTTTCTCTTCAAGGTTATCGCACATTTGTCCGCACTTCAACAGGGGCAACCCATTTCTCTCTAGTATATGGTATGGAGGCAGTGCTCCCCATAGAAGTAGAGATACCATCAACCAGGATATTGATGGAATCTAAGCTAACAGAGGCCAAATGGTGTCAAAGCAGACACAACGAATTAAATATAATCAAAGAAAATCGAATAATGGCACTATGCCACGGTCAGTTATATCAGCAAAGAATGAAGAAGGCGTTCGACAAAAAGGTCTGACCCCGGGTCTTCAGGAAAGGAGACCTCGTGCTCAGAAAGATGTAATCATTCCTTACTGATTCCCAGGGCAAATGGACTCCGAATTATAACGGCCCCTACGTGGTCAAGAAAGGTTTCTCAGACGGTGCCTTGAGACTCGCAACCATGGATGGAGAAGAATTTGCCTACCCCACGAATGTTGACGTAGTCATGAAATACTTCGCCTAAACAAAAAAAAAACGTCTCGGTGGATTGAAAACCTGAAAGGGCGGTCCAGGCAAAAATTAGAGACATAAGCAAAAATCATCCCGATGGATTGGAAATCTCAAAGTACAATTCAGGCAAAAGTTAGGGATTAATGGCAAGTAACTATGTTTGATCAGTTCAACTCCTCAGCAGTCGCACCATCCATCAGAAAACTCCAGTCAAGGTCATCTTCGACAGAAGCTCAGGATGTCCAGAATTCAAAGTTGGTATGAGGATAACGGTCGTTATGTTTCAATGTAGCCCCTTTTCCCTTAAATTACCATTTTCTAAACTTTGTAAATACTCTATGGGATCACGTGCTTGGTTGATTTCCATCCTATCAATAAAATTTGAGCCCATGTGCTTTTGTTTGCAATTCTTATTTGTTTTAGCATTACAGAATAACATTTTAACAATGATCAACGATTCTTGATATAAAACAAAAATGAATTTACTTGTCAAAATTTTTCTTCTTTTAAAATAAATATGGCAATTCTTTTGACTGTTGAACATAGAAAGAACATCGATCGTTTCTCCGGAGGTGGTTGAACCTCAAAGTACAGAATCAAAGTACTCCTACTAAACAAGTACGCCTGAATGAAGGATCAACTGTGTCAGAGACCATGTTTCATCTGACATCCCCGGCAGAGTCTTTACCTCTTAAGATCGATCAACGATTCTTTCTCCCCCACAGGGACTACCTCTCCTAAGCAAAATAGGATTGCTATCTTGAACCGGTGGTACTTTTCATCCCCCACTGTGGCCAAGTATCCAGTCGTGTTCATCTATTAGTCTGTATGTCGCGTCAGTTTTGTCAGCAGAAACATACATACATCATGCATTATTGATTCATACTCATATTCATATTGCATCACTATCACTCTGGTCAGTCTTATCCCCAAGTGATAAAAGTCCTCTTATCAATCGAGTTGTCAGTTCTTTCCTCATCAGGAAATGTTTTGTCTGAACAATTTTTCCCCAGTTTATTTCTGGATTAGAGACGGTCCCCGACCACTTTGATAACTTGAACCTCTGAAAGGCCAGAAGACATTCGGCAAACATCACTCTTCACCATTGAAGATGATATCTTTACTTTCCTGGATTAAGGAAAATCCGTAGAGAAAGCCTCGCAACTAAAGACTCTCAGCAACACATTGGTTTTTCTCTCTAGAAAGTCAATGTTAATGAAGTCACCAGCACCTCAAAATTGGATTACATCACATGGCATTTCTCTGAGAAGATCTCGAAGAAAAGTATGATGTAATATCCCCAAGCAGGAAACAACCTCTCAAGAGACTCGTTTTCCCCGGTAGAGTCAATAAATGGCATCTCCAACAGAGAAGTTTGCACACCTCTACAACTCAGACGAATGGGTTTTCCCATCAAGTCTGACATCAAAACTCTTTCCCATCAAATGGCATCTCCCCAGGAAAATTCGGAGAGAAATTTGATGAAAATCGCTACACATAGCGTCCCTAAAAAAAGGGGAAACTGAGACCAGTTCCTTGGCTGAAGACCAGGAGCGAGGGGAAGTTTATCGACAAAAGAAACTGAGACCAGTTCCTTGGCTGAAGACCAGGATCGAGGGGAAGTTTATTGACAGAAGAAACTAAGACCAGTTCCTCGGCTGTAGACCAGGATCGAGGGGAAGTTTATTTTAAGAAGAAACTTAGACCAGTTCCTTGGCTGAAGACCAAGATCGAGGGGAAGTTTATTTCAGAAACTGAGACTAGTTCCTTGGCTGATGACTAGGATCGAGGGGAAGTTTATTTAAGAAACTTAGACCAGTTCCTTAGCAAAAGAAGATGGACGGGCAAACTGCCATTCATAACCACTGTAAAAATTTCGAGTATTCTGATATTTAATCCTCTTGTACCCCGAATGCCCGAATACCTTCGTCATTCCCACCTTCGGGTCCAAGAAGATTAAATAGGGGCATCTGTCATACCCCAAATTTTGACCACTAAGATTTCCCATCATTGTGTAAATCATCATAACAATATGGATGTACCTTTGTGCCTCATCAATCTCCTCAAAGAATTGTTGAGCATTCACTATAATCAGAGATTAGGGTTTTAACCTCTCTCAGGGTACTTAGACAAATGATCAATCAAGAAATGACATGATCTTCAACTTTTCTAACCTCTCAAACACCCATAAAAGATCAAGAGGACTCCCATATCAAGAATCAAGCACAAGGCTACAACATTCCAAGTGGATTAAGCCTCAAGATCGCCAGTGTCACCAAATTAGGGTTTTGGTCGACCAAGGCCTCCAGATGGGAATTGTCCTCTAGGAATGAGCTAATGCTTCAAAACATAACTCAAGATACTCCAAGGTACCTCATGAACCCAATCATCAAGTCAATTTAACCTCAGGGGATGCATTTACCAAAAATCAGGAATTAGGGTTTCTTGACCTAATTCACCCCTAAGTTGACTTTTGAGGCAAAGCATGAGCCAAGACCTCAAGACATGATTTGAGGACTTCAAATACACTACATTGATCCATTTGCAACAATGGATTGACCCCAAGAAACTTGGTTCACCAGTTTTAATTTCATCTGGACCACAATTAGGGTTTTGAAGGGAAAAGTCAAATGTACCTTTGACTGTTGACCAAGACATGCTCCCAAACCTTGGGACATGATTCAATACACCCTATATCACCTATGGAGTCCATCCATTAGGTTTTATTTAGGTCAAGGACTTGATTTCACAAAGGATCGCACAGTTTGGATTTCATCCGATTAAAAGTCAACTGTGCACAAAATCAAGTTTGACTTTTTGGAATTTTCACAAATATGATTCCCCTAAGTCAAAAATAATGTTAATGTGTGGTATTGATCATTATTCATCCAGAAAAATCAAGAAAAGTGAGGTTTCTTGCAAAAGGGGCAACCTTAAGAAACAAAAAAATTTCTAAGTTATGGAATAAAAGTGATTTTGGTACCAACTTCAAAGGATCATAACTTGAGATCCAAGCAACCATTTTGGGTGATCCAAAGCTGGATTTGTAGGTTTTGCTACACTCTACAAAATCTTCAACTACCTCAGACTCCAATTCCTTATGGATTTTGAGTTATGGATTAAATAAAATCACAAAAACATAAAAATAGCACTTTTTCCAACACTTAGTGAAAATCTGCCTAAGTTACCAGCCTTGAACATCCATGTTCATGAGGTTTTTTCAGTTGGATCCAAATAGTTTCAAAACAAACTATGATCACACATGTTTTGTATCATATGAGGGCTTTCTAAAAAGCACGAGAGCTTCCCATAACTCAACCTGAGCAGGGAGATATGAATCCCTCAAAATCACCATTTCCAACTTGTCATACCCCAAATTTTGACCACTAAGATTTCCCATCATTGTGCAAATCATCATCACAATATGGAAGAACCATAGTCTCCCCTAAGATAGGTGAGCATTCACTACAATCAAACTTAGGGTTTCAAGCCCTCTCTGAGTTCTTAGACAAAGGATCAATCAAGGAATGACATGATCTTCAACTTGTCTAGCCTCTCAAACATCCACAAAGGATCAAGAGGACTCCCACTCCAAGGATTAAGCACAAGGCTGCAACATTCCAAGCGGATTAAGCCTCAAGATCTCCAGTGTCACCAAATTAGGGTTTGGTCAACCAGGGCCTCCAGATGGAAATTTTCCTCTGGGCATGAGCCAATGCTTCAAAGCATAACCTATGATGCTCCAAGGGACATCATGAACCCAATCATCAAGTCAATTTAACCTCAGGGGATGCATTCACAAAAATTCAGGAATTAGGGTTTCTTGACCTAATTCACCCCCAAGTTGACTTTTGGGGCAAAGCATGAGCCAAGACCTCAAGACATGATTTAAGGGTCTCTAGCACACCACATTGATCCATTTTTAACAATGGATTGATCCAAGAATCTTGAGCAACAATTTTCAATTTCATCTGAACCACAGTTACGGTTTCGCAGAAAAAGTCAACTGTAACTTTGACTTTTGACCAGGACATGATTCAATACACCCTATAACACCTTTGAAATAATCCATCAAGTTTGATTTAGGTCAAGGACTTGATTTCATAGAGGATCGCAAAGTTTGGAATTCATCTGATAAAAGGTCAACTGTGCCCAAAAGTCAAAGTTTGACTTTTTGATTTTTTGGTCAATTATGGTTCCTTAACCCTAAAATGATGTTAATGTGTGATTGGAATCATCATTCATCAAGAAAAATCAAGAAAAGTGGGATAACCTGTAAAAGGGGTAACCATAAGAACTTAGAAATTTTTCTAAGTTATGAAACAAAGTGGCTAGGGTACCAACTTTGGAGGATCATAACTCCTAAACCACAAGGCCATTTTTCCCCATTCAAAGCTGGATTTGTAGCTCTCATGGCACTCTACAAAAGCTTCAAACACAACTCATTCCAATTCCTCATGGATTTTAAGTTATGGAATGATCAAAATTACAAAAAGTGAAAATGTCACTTTTTTCCAACACTTAGTGAAATTTTCACTAAGTCAGAATCTGCCTTACCTTTTTCCAAATGTAGGGGCATTTTTCACTTGGATCAAAAAAGTATCAAAACCAATTATGATCAAACAATTATTGTATCATATGAGGGCTTTCCAAAATGGCCAAGAACTCCATCAAATTCCACTTGAGCCATGAGATATGACAATGCCAATATGCCTTGCTGCAAACTGTCATGGCAAAGCAGATTTGGGAGTTTTGCTCGATTTGCTCAAATTTTGCAAAGGGGAAGCAACTCTATCCATCTGAACACCTCAAGGGGGGACCAAGGAGGAACCAACTCTGATCCCAAGCCTCCCAAGTCTTTGGAACCAAAAATAGCATGCCAAACCTAGAAATGCCTAAAAGAGGGACAAGACTCCAATTTTGGATTGGAGCATTCAATGCATACACCAAGGTGGCATGGGCTGAGCCATTGCTAACTGAATTCAGTCAAGACTTATCCAAGACCAAGGGAACCAGCAGCCTGTGCCCTAACCTCTAGTCAATGGCTAGAGGAGACTTGGATTCCCATTGATCAACATTGGCCAAACCTCTGCAGCAGTTGCCATTCACTATTCCTTGCAAAACAAACTTGCTCTACTATAAATAGAGCTCATTTGTGATCAGTTTGAGTACACCAAAGCCATCAAATATATGCTTTCCTCAAAATCACCTTCTCACTTCCAAATTTTCCTTCCAAAGCAAGTCACTATTGGGTTTTGAGTTTGAGAGCTATTCCAACCAAACCAATCACACACACACCTCATAAACATCATATAGAAGTTATCCAAACACTCACACAATATCTGGAACACCAAAATCACAAAATCACTAGCCAACTGCTCAAGCCTTTGACAGATTTGCAGTTGAGGTGCCAAATCAAGTTCCAGCTCAAATCAATCCACTCCAAGCATCCAGACACACTCCATAGCACCTAGGGAAGCTATCCATAACCTTGGAGCCAAGCTGTAACACCTCTAACACAAAACGCAATCACCAGCTGCAAGAGGTAAGCATGAGCTCTTCTAACTATTTGATCCATGCATTTTTTGCTGCATAATAATTTGCATATGTTCATAATCATGCATAGAGTGTTTATCCTTAATCAATTGTTTTGTTTGAATCATGTATGGAGTTTCTGAACCTTCATGCAAATTTTAGGGTTCTTGAGGTTTCTCTTTGATTTCTTATTCCATGTTTAAAATAAATGAAATTAAAGACCATAGACATGATCGTGGGGTTAAAACGAGTATATTGATATGTAGATTGCATGATATAATAAAGTATTCAGTGAGATTGGATAGAAAACGCAAATCTGCAGAAACAGAGGGTGGCGCGTGTTCTTGCCCTTGTTCTTGGCGCCTTTTTTGAAAATTTGAATATTTGAATTTTGTGATTTTATTTAATTGATTCAAAAATTAATTTCTCTCTGAGTTTTAATTATTTTGAGTTGATTCTTTTTTTAATAATTCACAAAAATGTTAAAATATTTTATTTTCCCAAAAAATCCCAAAAATATTATTTATTTCATATACTTAATATTTGTAAATAATTAATATTTTAATTTTTTTTTACATTTAAAATATTTTCTCTTTCTTGATTTTTCAAATTTTAGTGATTTCCAATCATTTTGTGGATCCAAACCTGATTTTTGAAGCATTAATCCAAGATCACAATTTGTTTTCCACATGTTTAATAATTTTGATCATTTTAATTGAATTTTTATTCAATTAAAATACATTTTGGAAACAAATTAGGGTTTTTGATTAATTCAACCCTCATCAAACTTTTTCAAACACTTTGGGCCTCTAATAAAGTGTAAGACCCAATCCTTTGTAAATACAAACAATTTTGGGCCTCAAATGTTGTATAAGTCTCGTTGTATTTCAAAAGTTCGGCGCGATCATCGCCCGTTTAAAACCAAACCTTTGGGTCTCTCCTCAAGACTATAAGACCCATTCAAAACTTTTTGGGCCTCTAATAGAGTGTAAGACCCAATCCCCTTTTAACCAAAACCATTTTGGGCCTCAGATATTGTATAAGTCCCTCTGCGTTAAAAGAAAATCTCGGCGCAATCGCCAGTTCAAAAATCAAACTCTTTGGGCCTACCCTCGTGTTATAAGCCCCACTCTTTAAAAATCATTGGGCCTCTAGTAGAGTGTAAGACCCAACCCTTTTTGAAAACCAAAATAATTTGGGCCTCACTTATTGTATAAGTTCCGATACCATCAAAAAGTTCGGCGCGATCGTCGCCTTTTAAAACAAACTTTTGGGCCTCTCCTTGAGCTGTAAGCCCCATCACTTGTACAAAAATAAATCTTTGGGCCTCTTGAGAGAGTGTAAGACCCATCCCCTTGTACAGAAAATCTTTTTGGGCCTCAGTCACTTGTATTAGTCCCACTATACAAAACAACAGTGCAATCACTGATTAAACCTTGGGCCTCTCCTTGAGTTGTAAGCTTTCTTTGTTGAACAAACTAACCAAACAGCATGGAAGCTCTACAACCGAGTAAGTGTTTACCCACTTTCTTTATCCGCTTTCATATATATAACTGTATTGTGGGGCTGCTCACTGTAAGTCTTCTTTCACAAACTTTTATATACTCGTCAAATATCAACTGTGTAATACTAGTATAGTTATTTAGAGTTTTCCCCGACGACTACGTCTAGCACTAGGTAAAGCCCTGTTGGTCACTCTTAAATACAAACAAAACTAGATCCCCGTAGGATTACTAGACACAGCCTTCATCCCTTAACATACCAGCCTTCTCTTGGGCATTATACAAAGATCGTTCACTACCTGAGAATCGATTTCTCAAAACACCCGTAGACTTGGACAGTCTCAATACCCTTTGGATTTCCCATTTCCTTAAAGAACAGGAAATAACCCTGGTCCTCCGATCAATCCCTGAGCACGACATTACCCATATAAGAACTGATTTTCTCTTTATCCAACATACTGGACCTGTCACTCAACTGAAACAGTCACCAGCACACTAGCCTCCTCTTGGGCTTTGTACAATGATTCTCCCCAGTGGAGCTAACCTTTTTAGACTCTCTTGTTGAGTCAAAGCCTTTCAGCCTCCATCTCGAGCGTCGTACGAGATACAAAAACACTCTCTTGTTGAGTATAAAAGACTCTCTTGTTGAGTCAGTTCCCTCTTAGCCTCCATCTCAGGCTTCGTACGAGATAAAAATCACTCTCTTGTTGAGTCAAACATTTTCAGCCTCCATCTCGGGCTTCGTACGAGGTACAAAGACTCTCTTGTTGAGTCAAACACCTTTAGCCTCCGTCTTGGGCTTCGTACAAGACACATATAAAAGCACTCTCATATTGAGTAAACCCTTTTCGCCTCTCTCTCGGGCTTTGTACGAGACACATAAAAACACCCTCTTGTTGGGACAATAGCCTCCTTTTAGGCTTTGTATAAGAAAACCCCGGCTGAGTCAATCAACCTTTTAGCATCAAAATATGTGCCTAGCTCACAGTATACAAACATCAACAATTCCTTTTCCCCCATCTAAATGCTGTAAGCGGCAAGCCTCCGGATAATTTAAATCCACGCCACTGTCCCTCTTTTAGCATGAGAAATTCCTAAGGAAAGATAGCATTGCTCTACACTGAGTTAAAGTCTTCTCCTTCAGGTTAAAAATCCCCCATAAAGGAAATTATGGCGTTGTTAGATTCACATATCCCAGTTAAAGTAATTCTCCTTTATAATCAGTCACCCAACAGTTGTGACAAACAGACCAAATATCCCCCTTTAGAGATGACAAATTCTCTCTAAAGTCAAAACCGTTTAGCTTCACATCTTGGGCTTCGAACAAGATACAAATAGACCCTTCAGCTTTACATCTTGGGTTTTAAACAAGATACAAACCACCTTTAGCTTCACGTCTTGGGCTTTGAACAAGACACTAAAACAACCTTTTTCCTCCCATAGAATAGGAGGAGCTACGATCGCTCTGATTTCCCTGTTTCGTTAAACGGGAATACGTAGGCATAAGATTGAAAAATCTTAGCGAGCACACTAATCAAAAACCCAAAATCCCGTACCTTCACACATCAATCAAAAAGCATCAGTCCTAACATCCTCACAAATAGTCCCGACATTTCATTCTTAACAAAATAAGCAGAGAGAGGCCCACAATCTAAACCGCATCTGTAACCTAACAGACTGCTGTTCAAACTCAGTATGCAAGCAGGGTTAATTGGAGACATTTATTTCCCTTCCTTCATCAGGTTTAATAGGATAAAAAATGAATCGAACTCTAGTACCCCAGAGCGACAGTGCTTAAGAACCACGTCCGAAATCGCTCGCTACACAACTGTCCTAGGCAAGGCAAATTTTGGCAGATTTTGTTGTTTGGCTCGATTTGAGAAATTTGAACAACTCCAAGCCTTGTCCTCATTTTGGACACATTTGAGGATAAAACAAGAACGAAATGATCTGATCCCCAAGTCTCCAAAGTCCAAAAATTTACATTAGCCATAACAAACCTAAAAAGGCTAAAAAGGTGCCAAGACTCCAATTTTGTTGCAATGCATTTAATGGATACACCAAGGTGGCATGGACTGACACATTCCTAACTGAATGAGTCAAGGATCAGCACTGAATCATAGGACCATAGGCATGTGCCCTAACCTCAAGTCAATGGCTAAAGGAGACTTGAGATTCCTTTTGCTCAACATTTGCCAAAGGCCTGCTGCAGCTGCCATTCACTATTGCTTGCAAAACAAACTTGCTCTACTATAAATAGAGTTCATTTGTGCTCTGTTTGAGTAAACCAAAGCACTACAACATTTGCTTTCCTCAAAATCCATCTCTTTAGGCCAAAATGCCTTCTTTTGCAAGGTATCTCTGAGTTTTTGAGTTAGAGAGCAATTCCACCATAGCTCATAGTCCAAACACCTCTAATATGTTGTATCTAAGCTGTTCAAACACTCACTTGCAACCTGAAACACCAAAATCACAAAGTCCACATCCAAAACCTTAAAATTGGACTTTTCTGCATTAATCAAGGCATTCAGTCACTTCCAAAACCAAACAAAGCGTCAAAGACACTCAAAATATCATCCTTGAACTGTCCCAAATGGTTCCCCTCATCTGGAACACCATTTGAGAGAGTTGCCATATTGGTCACTTTTGCCCCTTTTGCAAGAAAATGCCACAACTTGTTCCTGAGGATTCCAGTTGGTTCTAACCATTCTAAAATCTTCTAAGGGGTCAATTGAGAGTGTCCAAATCATCAAATTACTTCTGGCACAGGGAACTTGGCAGATAGCACAAAAAGCTCCAAGAGGTAAGTGCATGACAACTTAAACTCTTTGAATTATGCATTGCTTTGAAGTCCGCTGATCATAAACATCTCATACATGTTATATATGTTGTGTTTGAACCAATTTGCCATGTAATTCTTGCCTGTACCATGTGATAGCATAGAAAATGAAAATTTTGGCCTATTTCAAAACCACTATCGGGTTTTAAAATAGGGACCTCATCTGAAAAAACCAAGACCATCATTGGATTCCTTGTGAAATTCTGGGTCAGATGCACCTAAATTTTGTCCCAATACATGGAGAAATGAGAAAGTTAGAGGCTTCACGTAAATTGCCCAAAAGTTGGCCTTGCCTTGCCTTACCCAGGCTTAGAAACAAGGCATGCCTTATGTATTTGTGGGGTGGTTTTGATACATGGATGTACCACCACCCCAGTGGTAGCGCGCATGTATGTTTGGCTTGATGGTCGTGGGTTCAAATCCCACCCAGACCATTTTGCCATTCCCCCTATTTTTGCTATTTTTTTCCATATTTTCATGTTTTTGTTAATTAATTGAAAAATTAATTTCTCTCTCAATTTTAATTATTTTTTATTGGTTTTTTTTTTAAATTCCCAAAAATGTTAAAATATTTTATTCCATGAAAATTTCACAAAAAATATTATTTATTTCATATATTTGATATTTTTTGTAAAGAATTATATTTTTATTTGTTTTTAAACATTAAAAAATATTTCTTTCTCTTGGTTTTGCAAAATTCAAATGATTTTTTAATCATCCCATAAATGAAACATGATTTTCCAAATATAAATCCAAGATCACAACCTCTTTTTCACATGTTTGATTATTTTAATTGAATTTTTATTCAATTAAAATACATTTTAAAAATCCAAAAATTAGGGTTTTGATCACCATCGCCCTAACAAATCTTTTCAAACACTTTTTGGGCCACTAATAGAGTGTAAGACCCATTCCTTGTAAATAAAAACCTCTTTCAGCCTCAATCATTGTATAAGTCCCACTGTGATTTCAAAATCTCGGCGCGGTCGTCGCCTTTTAAACGAAAATCATCTGGGCCTACCTTGATGTTGTAAGTCCCATTTCTTTTCTTTTTTTCAAACTTTTGGGCCTCTCTTTGAGTTGTAAGACCCATTCCTTTATACAGAAAACCCTTTGGTCCTCAGTCATTGTATAAGCCCCAGTACAGTTTACAAAACGACGGTACGATTATTGTTTTTCATCTGGGCCTCTCCTTGAGTATAAGCCACTAACAATCTTTTCAAAAACAACTTCCCTTTTGATTTAGGTTCAAATATACAGTTGTTATCAAAACTTTCTTTAATTTCTTGAATAACTAATAATACACCTATGTAAGCTTGCCCACCTATAAGTTTTTATCAGCTTTCTTTTACCTGCTTTTATTATATATAAATGTATTGTGGGAGGCTTGCTCACCTGTAAGTCCTTCTTTCATCCTTTTAAATACATGTCAAATATATATATAACTGTATTATGGAAAACTTGCTCACCTGTAAGTCCTTCTTTCATATCCTTTTAAATACTTGTCATATATCAACTGTATATATACTTGTATATCTGCTTAGAGTTTTCCCGACAACTAGGTCTAGAACTAGGTAAAGCCAGTTGGTCACTCTTTAATATAGGCAAAACTAGATACCTATAGGATTTCCAGATACAGTCTTGCCTTCTCTTAGGCTTAAACAATATGGAACAAAGAGAAAGGCATTATTCCCCGGTGAAACTTTTCTCAGGCTGTCACTATTAGAAATTGTCAAAGAAGTTCAGATCCCCGGAGAGGATTAATTCTCGATGAAACCTCTCTTGAATTTCTTCAAACCCTAGAACTCTTTACTAAAGGATGAATTCTCGGTGAAACCTTTCTTGAACTTTTCTTAGGTTTGGGACCCACAAGCTTCCTAAAAGCATCCCCGCCTCCTCTTGGGCTTTGTACAAGGACCCTCCGGCTTCTTAGAAGTTCTCATGCCTTCTCTTGGGGACCTCTTAAAGGTATATGACAGAACTTAGTCATCCTTTGTTAGAGAAGTCTTTCCAGTGTCAATATATCAAACCATTTTAGGGTTGATACTCAACCCTTATCTGCCTCCTCTTGGGCATCATACAAAGATAAACTCTTCCACACCAGTGGACTTGGACAGTCTCATCCCTTCTTGGGTCTCAAAGACATTCTCAAGTTCCCTACAAACATAGGAGAAACCCTGGTCATTTAATCAATCTCCAGTAGAGTTAAAACCCAGGGGTTTTAAAACCCAGTCTTTCTCTTAAAAATTCCCGAGCCAGGGTTAACCTACCATCAGTATAACACTACCCCCAAATCAGAACCTCAAGGCCTCTGATATCTCAACTCTTCTGTAACCCTCAGCAAGAGTTGATTTCCCATTTGGACTTGCCTCTGGATCTTAATAATCCTCAGCAGAAGTCAGCCTTCTCTTGGGCTTTGTACAATGATTCCCCTTTAGTAGAGCTAACCTTTTCAGACTCTCTTGTTGAGTCAATCACTTTTCAGACTCTCTTGTTGAGTCAATCACCTTTCAATACTCTCTTGTTGAGTCAACCCTTTTCAGCCTCAATCTTGGGCTTTGTACAAGATAGATAAAAACACTCTCTTGTTGAGTCAATCTTTTTCAGCCTCCTCTTAAGCTTTGTATAATGTTTTCTCCAGCTTGTTCAACCTCAATCTTGGGCTTTATACAAGACACCTTATAAATTTCCTAAACAGAGTCAATCCTCTTTTCAGCCTCAATCTTGGGCTTTGTACAAGACACATACAAACCCTCCCCAGCGGAGTAAAAATCCCTTTTAGCCTCAATCTTGGGCTTTGTACAAGACAGACAAAATATTTTCCCCGGAAAAGTCAAACTTTTAGCCTCCTCTTAGGCTTTGTATAATGATATCCCCAAAAGAGTCAGTCTCTTTTAGCCTCAATCTTGGACTTTGTTCAAGACAGATAAAAACTTTCTTGTTGAGACAGCCCTTTCCAGCCTCCTCTTAGGCTTTGTATAAGGACTTCCCTAGTGGATTCAATCAATCTCTTAGCTTCAACCTTTGGCTTTGATCAAGGCACACAAAAATCAACATCCCCTCAGAGGAAATCAAAATCTCTCTGTAGGAAAACATTTCTCTGTGTTATCACACATCAAAACAGACATTCAAATCAAACCTTAATCCCAGATAACTGCTGTAAGTGGCACACTTGTTGATTCAAATATCCAAGTTGTCGTCCATCTCTTATCCTGGTAAAACCCTTTCTTTCATCTAATTGCTGTAAGCGGCAAGCCTTTGGATTATTTACATCCACGCCACTGTCCCTCTCTTAGCATGAGAAATTCCTAAGAAAAAATGGCATTGCTCGACACTGAGTTAAAGTTTCCTCCTTCAGGACAAATCCCCTATAAAGGAAATTATGGCATTGTTGGATTCACATATCCCAGTTAAAGTAATTTTACTTTATAATCAGTCACCCAACAGTCATGATAAACAGACCGGATGTCTCCCTTTAGATATGACAAATTACCTCTCAGGTAAACCTTGTAGCTTCAATCTTGGGCTTTGAACAAGACACAAATACTCTTTTAGCTTCAATCTTGGGCTTTGAACAAGACACCAAAACATCATTTTTTTGCCTCCCTTAGAATAGGAGGAACTACGATTGCTCTGATTTCCCTGTTTATCTTTAACGGGAATACAAAGGCATAAGATTGCGAAATCTTAGCGAGCATACCAAACAAAAACTCTATGTCCAGTACCTTCATACCAATCAAAAACTAGGTCCAGTACCTTGCCAAAAACATCAGAAAACCCGAACATCAACATCAAATCACTCTCTCTCATATTTCCCAAGAAAGTTTCCCAACCCATCAACAAATAAACACCATCAAGTACAAAGCAGAACCTATTGCTAACAACATGTGGATAACCACATATAGGATGGGTAATTGACAACTCCTTATTGTATAACCTGACCCCGGACCCCCCAATTTCTTTAAGCGTTTGTTCAGTTAAACATTCGCATGCAAGGTTAGTTTTAGATAGCTTCCCTTTCCCTTCCAGCTTCATGCGATGTGTCTTAAGAGGAAGTCATCCTTTGGACTTGCTTTGTTCATATCCCTGTAGTCTACACACATTCTGACTTTTCTGTCCTTTTTCGGAACTGGTACTACGTAGGCTAGCCATTGAGGATATTCTGAGGTGGCAAGGAATCCTGTGTCGATCTGTTTCTGCACTTCCTCCTTGATTTTGATAGCCATATCATGATGAGTCTGACTCAGTCTCTGTTTCATTGGGGAAACTCTGCTTTCAATGGTAAATGATGTTCCACGATGCTGGTATCCAACCCTGGCATGTCCTGATAATACCAAGCAAATACACCTGGAAACTCTTTGAGAAGTTTTATTAAGTCCTTTCTGACAGTTGGACTGAGCAGTGCTCCAATCTTAACTTCTTTCGTTTCTTCCTCTGAACCCAAATTGACTGTTTCCAACGGCTCTTTGTGAGGCTCAATAGACCTTTCCTCTTATCTGAGTAATCGGGAAATCTCTTCTGGCATTTCTTCGTCCTCTTCTTCTTCGGCTTCAAATACCGGGAATTCAAAGTTGGGAGAAGGCATTGGATCGTATGTTTCAATGGGCTTTAAAACAAGCAATCTACATTACGTGATGATTCGTTTTTTGGCAAAGACAGAGAGAAATGCAAGAGTGTGTGCAGTGTTTTTTTTTTCTGAAAACTGCTTGCTTTTATTTTGGGTTGTTTTTAAGATTACCATTTTCTGAAAAAACGAAAAGTGAAAACAACAATAAATGCAAGAATTCAGAATGACATTATTTATTTATGATTTGTCGATTCTTGAAATACAACCCTATAAAGAAAACTTTGTCACTTTGGGCTAAGCGAAGAGGGACATTTACAGAAAGGTGATCCCTATAAAAACATTTGTTTCACCTAGGTAGGGTGAAAGGTTAAAACAAAGACGGTAATTACTTAGACTTATGAACGACTTTCAGGACATCGACATCAACCCATTGGCGACGAACTCCTCTGTGAATCACAAAGTTTGGTATCTTGTTCCTCGGTTTGTCTTCAGAAATGACGCTGATTTCTGGCGGAGTAGGATCATTGGAGTCTTCCTCCCATGCAGAGTTGTCATAAATGAACTCTTCATTGTATCCTCCCTGGTGTTTTCACTCTCAAGAGGATCTCCCCATCCAGTTGGCTGGATGTTCTCGTATCTGATGCGAGAGCTTTTAGGAGCAGTGTACTTGACTAAGAAGTCGTACTTGTCACTCGGCTGTCCTAAAGTGTCTCATACTTCTGTGGGAATAGAGGAGTCATCTTCCTCAATGACGTTGACCTCAGGTAAAGCATAGTTGATGAACTCTTGTCCTACAATCTTAGCAGATTCATCATTGTGCTGGATATCTTTGGAATGTCCTGAGTAATGATCCCATGATTTGGTGGGGACGCAGGTATTCTTTTCAATATTACTCAGCTGATAGGCATTATCGGGCTGACTCTTTTGCCCCAAGCCTTCCGTGTACGACTTTCAGATAGGCAAGTCATCTAGGGGATCATAATAGTCGTAGTCAAAGTTGTATTTCATTAGATCATCTTCTAATGAGTTAGGTGGAGCACGACACCCCTTAGGATCGCAATCTCCATAGATCATCCGGACGTCTAAACTTGGTATATATCTCGGGATCTGCTTTGGAAAACAAAATGGCATGTGCGTTTCTTCCTGAGGCATATAACCGTTATCGTTGAGATAAGATTTCCACTCCTCATCCGTATCAGAGGAGTCACTCTTATTGAAGGTATGTACTTCTTGAGACGCTGGGGGGAGGAAACCTCCACTGTGGAAGAAATCCTGAATGGGACAAAAACTTTCATCCTTCTTTGTAGTATGGGAACAGGTTGAAGAGAGACCAAGACCTTTCTTTGTCTTGTTATCAGTAGGAATTATAATATGTCCTCATCCTTTTGTGTCGTTACTCTTGATCACTTCGAGAGCATCTTTGTATGAGGAAATCGATGCCTTTTTTCTGGTCGATTCTCATGGCTCACCGAGAGCGCTTGTAACTGGGTTCCAACAACTTCCTCTGGTTATACACAGGAAAATGAAGATAAGTTGCTTATGATTAAGGCCTGTTCTCTGCATACCGTGACTAACTTGTCATTCTTGACAAACTTCAGCTTTTGGTGAAGTGTCGAAGTGACAGCCCTAGCTTCGTGTATCCAAGGTCTTCCTAATAAACAGATGTATGCTGCCCGGATGTCCATGACCAGGAAAGTGACTTGGAAAGTGTGAGGTCCGATGGTTATGGGAAGATCGACTTCGCCAATATCTATTTTTCTGGACCCGTCAAAGGCTTTGACGATGATCTCACTGCCTCTCATTGGGGCTCCTTGAAATGATAGTCGCATCAGAGTTAATTTTGGCATAACATTCAAAGATGATCCTATGTCTACCAATACGCTGGCTAAAGCATCGTCTTGGCAGTTGACTGTAATGTTAAGCGCCATATTGTGATTCTTGCCTTCTTCCGGCAGTTCTTCATCACTGAATCCTAAATTATTGCAGGAAGTGATGTTGGAAATGATGCTGTCAAATTGTCCTACCGTTACGTCTTCTTCCACAAAGGCTTGCTCTAAGACCTTTTGTAGAGCTTCCCTGTGAGCCTCTGAACTAAGCAGGAGAGATATGACCGAGATTCGAGATGGGGTTTGCAACAATTGGTCTACAATGTTGTACTCGCTTTTTTGGATGAGCTTCAGCATCTCATCGTTGTTCTTTATAAGCTCTGGATTACTGGATTGACTGACTTGTTGATTTGGAAATTCTGTTTGAGGTTCCTTTTCTTTGGTAGGTTCTCTAACTTCTCTGTTGAAGATCCGACCACTACGGGTAACTCGAATGATGTCGGCAATGTTTACAACAGAGGTTAATGGAGTTTCTTTTCCATTTTCTATGGTTGTTGCATCGTACATGTAAGGGATAGCCTTTTCTAATTTGTACGGTATTGGCCCTGGCAGGTAGATAACCACAGGAGCTTTTTGATTTCTCTGACCGTTATAGGCAACCTTAATCAGTTCCTGGTTGGGAACTTTTCTACTATCAAGAGGGATTATGGATTCATTGAGTAGGGGATTATGACGCACACGTCCTTGTTTTTCCATGATCAGAGATTATGACAACGTTTTTGCTTTGATTAGGGAGTTAATCTTGTACCATGTTAATCGACCCAGAACTCAGACATGGTCGAATCTCTTTCCGGTCCAACTGATTTTGAAGAGCTGCTCGTACGAGATAGTGTCGCACCTCAAAAAGATCACTTAATCGAAGACACGACCCTTCGCGCAAAAGGCGCGGAACGGTTCGACAGAGTCGCCACCAAACTTTATTTATCCCAAAAGAGGGAAAGGAAAATATCTAGAAAACCTTTAAGGAGGGATAAGAACATGGTCGTCGCAACCACATTCCAGGTTCGGGAGTCGGTTACGTGAGGGGAAGGTACGCGCACCCTCTCACGTCCGTTGTACTCAACGGGAACCTTTTGATTCGAAATGCGATGCTCGTTAGCTAAACTTGTTTATTTGCTTCTCTATGATAAATGCAAAATGGTAAGATAAAAGGGAAGGATGCTAAGGGGAAATGGGTGGTTTACGGATAGAGTGCTCGGCAAGATCATCGCAATCTTGTGCCTACGTATGCTCATTCGGACGAGAATGAGTAATCGGAGCAATCGTAGTTCGACTACGGGGTTTGAAGGAAAAAGATGGTAGTGGAAACGGGAAAAAAGAAAAAGTGTGCTCGCCAAGATCATCGCAATCTTGTGCCTATGTATCTTTATTTGGAGGAGAATAAAGAATCAGAGCAGTCGTAGTTCGTGGTACACCCACAAAAAGAGGAGAGTTGGTTTGTTTTAAAGGCGTCAATTGCTCACACACACGAGTAAGAGAACCCGCACCTAAACAACCGAAGAGAGATCAAAGACTTGAACCCCCATTTTTCACCTTGAAAAAGAGTTGCGATAATTGTTAGTCGTTTTTGAGTTTTATTGTGAAAATCTGCTTGACGTTGGATCAAGGGTTTATTTGTGTGCGAAGAGGTTAGTTTGAAAAAAAAAATTGGTTAGAGGTTGATTTGAAAATGGCTCGACGACGAGTCGAGGGTTTGGTTGAAAATGGGTTTGTTTGAAAATGGCTCGATGACGAATCGAGAGTAAGTTTGAAAATAGGTTGTCTATGCTAGTCCCTAGGGGTGCTTCTAGTAAACATACCACATTCAAAGAAACAACGAATGCGTACATCGGAATGGGGAGAGAGGTACATGTAAAATACAGGGGATGACATGAAATAAAAGGTCTCATTGTAAGGTAGCCTAAGAGGAAGCCGTGTGTATGTGTGAGGTGTCCTAAACTAAGCCTTGAGCAAGATTCAGACAAAAGCTCCAAGCAAAGGATAGTAACCAACAGTCCACCAATTAGTCTTTTATTGTTTCGATATTTTTAGTATGTTTTGATTAAGGTAATGAACAAAGAAAATGGTTAGATGAACGAGTATGAATATGATGAATAATATGAATAATAATCAAGATAATATTGACATGAAAGTAAAGCAAGATAATATTTGACGGAAGGTAAAGTTAATTGTTGGTTGATTAGTTGTTACGAGCAAATGATACGGGACATGTAGCGCTAAACCATCGTAGCACGATCTATGACAAAGACCATACTATAGGAGATTGCGCATTTTGATCTTTGTGCTAAAACACGATAGAGAAATGATATTGAGGACCATTCTCCAATTGAATCGTGCCACACGAAAAGAAAAGATGGATGATCTCGTCTTAATCAAGAACTCAACAAGAAGTTCCATGATATCTAAGACTTTCATGATCGAAAAATATAAATAGAAGAAGGTAATGGAAAATGAAATAAAAATCGAAATGAGATAGAAAAGAAGAAAGGTCTCATCTTTACCAAGATTTTAAATCGATAAATCGACAATCTATGGTTATAGATTTTCATCGACCAATAGTTAAAAGAAAAATAAAAAGGTGGTCTCATATTGATCTAGATTTTTTGATTTGAATAAATCAACCAAACTATGACCTTTTGTTATATCACTGGCCAATAAAATAAAATCGAAAATGAAAAGGAAATGAAATGAAGGTGAGAAGTAAAATCGAAATGAGATAGAAAAGAAGAAAGGTCTCATCTTTACCAAGATTTTAAACCGATAAATCGACAATCTTTGGTTTTAGATTTTCATCGACCAATAAAAAAAAAGAAAAATAAAAAAAGAAGATGAAATGAAAAGGAAATCGAAATGAAAATAAAATCGGTCTCGTCTTAATCAAGGTCTTAATTCGATAAATCAATAATCTTTGATATTTGACTTTCATTGACTGATAAAAAAGAAAAAATGGCCTCATATTGATCAAGATTTAGTCGATCTGAATAAATCAACCAAACTATGATCTTTTGTTATATCATTGGCCTCAAAAGATATCGACACAATAATAAGACAAATCAATAAATAAAGAAATAAAAACTTTAAAAAAAAAACTTCTTCAAAAAAAGTTCAAAAAAAGATAGTAAACTAAAAAGAAAAGAAGAGGAAGAAACTAATAAGAAAAACAATTTGAAAGGAGAAGAGGGGGGCACAACAAAATAGATGGGTGTTAATAATACAAAACTCAGGAATCATATGGGCCCAAGGCCCATCATCCTAACCCACGGATCCCAAAAGGAATGAACCATCAGCTTTCAAAAACAAAAAGCCATGAAAATGAGTAAAGTAAATTTTCCAAAGCCAGATCTAAAACCACATTATCTCAATCGCTTTAAAAACAACAGTTATTTGAAAGAACAACCACAACAACATATGAGAAGAGGAATTTTTCTGAAGCAAATCGAGAGTAAAACATCAACACGGCAACCTTTCACACGATCCACCCGCCCCTCTCACAATCTAGATTTTGTCTCTCACTCTCCCTTTCGTCAACGTCAGATCCATGTGAGAATGGTTTATTTCGTTTGCTCGGTTTGTGTTTGAAATATCAGTTCTCCTTCATCTTCTCTAAATCTCTCTCTGATTTTGTTTCTGGATCTCTGAGTTTGTGTTTAGGTTTGATGATTGAAAGTTGTAGAGGTTGTTTTGGTGGATTTGAGATTTGTAGTTATTGTTGGTTGACGGGTGAAGGATTTGAGTGATGAATTTTCAGAAGTTTATTGTGTTATGGGTTTGATTTATGAAGAAGAAAGGAGGTTGAAGAGAGGAAAGGTCCGTGAAGGGTGATTTGAAGGAGAAAAGGGTTGAATATGATTTGGGTTGAGAGGAAATTTGAAAATCGGTTTAGGAAGAAGAAGAAGTTTAGGGAGAAGATTTGGCAGAGGTTTGTTGGCTTTTTTGGAGCTTCCCTAATAGAGTGAGAGAGGTCCTGTTATATAGGGAGGTTGCAAGGGTATAGATGGAAGAATCAGAGGAAATTGTGAGATGGAATTTTGATGCTGCTGCGTATTTTTGACGTTGTGGAGGTGAGTGAATCGTACATGTGACGTTTTTCAATTCTGTTATGGAATTATGGTGGGGTGAATTGGTTTTTTCGCTTTTGTCGTATGTGATGGACGTGTTTGCAGCGTAGAATTTGTGTGAGGTTGGTGCGGATGGGGTGTGTGAATTGGTTTACCTGATATTTGCAAATTGGTTGTGTATTGTTGTAACGATTGGGTGATTTGTGGGGACCGATTCATTTTTGTATTTTCTGTGCGTTGTAACGACATCCCCACTATTTCTGTAAGAGTCAGCTTGAAAGATTAATGTGTGTGGTTTTCATTTTGTGCAGGTTAACAAGGTGTATAGTGGGGCAGTTTGTGTAGTAGATGGTGTTGCGAATAGCTTAGTGTTAATTAGTTCTGGTATTATAATGTTATGCAGGTTGGATTTGGAATATTATTGTGGGGTCAAGGTATGGTCTATAGAAGTGGTTGTGGTGGCTTTGTGAAATGCAAGAGGCTATGAGACACTGCAGGTGAATTAGTGAAATAATGATCATGAAGATTTTGGCTCAAGTGGTCTCTTTTGAAAGTTGTTTGATGGGCCTTATATTGCACCTCCCCATATTTTTTTGTAGAATTTGTATGAATGTGAACTTTTGGTTTTTGGTCCAAGATATTTTGTAGAACTCCTCTTTTTCAAGATGAATGGACTTGGAATATTTTTCTTTGGAACTTTTGTATGAATGAGATCTGAATTGAATCCACAACTACATTAAACCTTGAATTATAGATCAGATCTTGATTGCTCCATGAACTTAATTTGAATTGGATTAAAATTCTGAATTAATAAATCAATCCTGAATTAATCCTCTTGCACTGATGAACTAATCACATTGATTACATCAACCAGTCATTGGTGAAGCACCTGTCCTAATCACATCCTAGTAACATGAACCATACACCAACTGACAGGAATTGGCACAACAAACTCAGACACACATCATCTAAATCTTGCATTCCCTGACCTTGATCATGAAACCAGCCCTTGTCTGACCCTACACCCCCTGACTGGATATCTTCAAATGAAACACAGACTTGAGCCACAGGAGAACAACATATTTTTGGATTTTTTGGATAACGGTTAGTGGATGGAATGTATAGATGAAAAATTATATACAGGTAGGACAAATTTTGGGTATGATAGATAGCATCCTTGGTTGTTCTCCGAGCATACTCTACAGCACTCATAATTATGTGGTGGTACCCTACCCCGCCCGCTTTGTATGCAGTGCATATTTACTAGATTTGTTTCCATTGAGCGGACATCACGAATTTGATGTCTACTAGGATTCCCGTCAGTCATGCTAATCTATTGTGTAGTTTCATTGAGGTAGATTGGAAGCCATCAGTGGTCCAACAAGTGTTGAAGTGTTCTTTGGACAAGTGCACACCCTTGGTCGTCTTCACGGTATTCCTCACAGTCTTGATAATCGTGTGAAGCCAGAAAGTCGAGCCTGACCTGCTTAGCATGCAATTCTACCAGACTGGTATTCATAAAGTGTATGTTAAAATTCTGAACCATATTGACTTGATGGTTGTTTCTTTCATGGTAGTCTTGGATCCATCCGAGATCCATCTGACGTTGGAGGGCCTCTTGTACAAAAGAGCATCCCTGATTGTTTATTGAGCAGATCGGACAAGCATTGTAATCGTGTCGTGGCAGATTATAATATTAACTTTGCCTTGAATGTATTGCCACCAAATTGACGTTCATTGCAAGAATGTTGCGGTTCTGAACAATGTTGGGATGTGCATGGGCCATGTTGACTTCCTGGATCCTGTGATCCTGAATCCAGCCTAGATCCATTTGTTCTTGTAATGTTGTTTGCACTACGGAACACCCCTGATTATTCTTTGAGCAGATATCACACTGGTGATAACTGTGAGATGGCGCATGACCATACCCGCTCTGTCTGCAATGCCTCCTCACCAGATTAGTTCCTAATAGGAGTACATCGTGAATTTGATAACTGCGACTAAATTCTTCCTTTATTAAATTTACTGCAGTCTTCTCATGTTGTGGCAACGGGTTCGTCTGAACATTTGGATTAGTATCTTTGAAAGATAAGATCCCGTTCCTGACAAGCTTCTGTACATCAGACTTGAAGCTAAGACAATTCTCAATGTTGTGCTCCGATCCTCCTTGATGGTAATGGCAAGTTTGATATGCTTTGAACCAGAAAGGCAGATTTTCCGGTACTATAAGAGGAGTCCTGGTTTGGACGTTCCCCTTGGCCAGTAGAAGTGGAAATAGTTTTGCGTACAACATCGGTATAGGGTCAAACCCTGATGGTCGTGTTGTACGATTGTTGTTATTCTGTGGATGAGCCTGTTGAAAAGGTTGTTGTGTCCTTTGCTGATACTGTTGTTAACTTGGTTGGCTCTGAGCAACCTGAGGCTGATAAGTCAGAGCTGGCGTAGGGTTGATAGCGGGAGTTACTGCCGCTACTGGCTGATACATTTGCCTTTGCTTTCCAAGAGAGATATTAGTGATCTCCTGTTCCTTCTTCTTTTGGAAAGCACTACCGTATCTCTTAGTACTGCTAGATGGCTCTGCATCTTTGCTCAATCATCCTTCTCGGACTGCTTCTTCGAGGTGTACTCCCATGTTCACAATCTCAGTGAAGTCACTGGGCGCACTGGCAACCATGTGGTCATAATAGAAGGAGCTTAATGTTTTCAGGAAAATCTTGGTCATTTCCTTTTCCTCAAGAGGGGGACAAATCTAGGCGGCAATTTCACGCCATCTCTGAGCATATTCTTTAAAAGTTTCTTTGTCCTTTTGTGACATTGCTCGGAGTTGATCTCTATCTGGTGCCATGTCCAATTGTATTTATACTGCTGAACGAAGGCTTCCCTGAGATCTTTGAAAGTACTGATCTTGGTGCGGTTTAAACCCATGTACCATTTGAGTGCGGCACCAGTCAAACTGTCTTGGAAGTAATGGATCAGTAGCTATTGATTTTCAGTCCGAATTGACATTTTTTGAGCGTACATCACCAAATGACTTTGAGGGAAAGAGTTGCCTTTGTATTTTTCAAAGTTAGGCACCTTGAATTTGTGCGGTATCTTTACATTAGGGACCAGACAGAGGTCTGCAGTGTTCTTTCTAAATAAGTCTTGACCGCGAATGGCATGCAGTTCCTTCTGCATTTCCAAGAATTGTTCCTGGAACTCATTCATTCTTTTGTACATGTCTTCGTTTCCACCAGAAATTTCTTGTGGAATCTGTCCTTTCGGGATAGTGTGTACCACTGATTATGGTATAGACATTATAGCGGTGACCCTTGGCACTTCTATACCCTGAAGTTTGTAACCTTCAGGGGTTGCTGTTGTAACCCTTGCATCTTCACTTTCCCAAAGTTTGTAACCTTCAGGTCCAGCGGTTCTTGCTGCGGTTTCTGGGTCTTCAGTGACCGGTGGGATATATCCCTCAGGTACAAAGTTGAGAGGCATGCCCTAGGGGCGACCTTTGGGCATGTTGTACCGAGGATGATTCTCACGTGTCTCCATAATGGGCATAGATGTGATCTCTGAGATTACAGTCTTTTGATGCCGCTGCTCCTGAGCTGCTGCCAGGGATTGCATGTCACTGTGAAGTTTTTCCAAACTTTCCTTAAGAGCGTCGATTTCTTCTCTCAGCTCTCTATTCTCTTCCTCGAGATCGTCCATTTTCTATTGTCAATTGGCCCGAGTATTGTATGAGTGAGACAGTTTGAGTCTAGAATTGTGACACATACGTGAGACTCAAAGATAGGAAAAATGTGTTATGTGAGAATGATGAATGATATGCGATGACATATATTTTTTAGTTTTTTTTAGTTTTAATCAAAAAGAAACTTCAACAAATAGATTACAAATATCACACAGTGGGGGGAGAGACCCCTTTTATTGAATTCAAAAGATTGCAGTATTTTACAAGGAAAAGTACAGTATTTTACAAAGTGATGTAAGGAAATGTCTAAGCTCATGGATCCTGAGTCCTCTCTGAAGAGAGCTCAGATGTTGGTTCTGGTAGTTTCCTTTTCTTTAACCGGGGCTCTTCAGCCATTGTCGGGTTGTCAGTCCTTTTCCAAGTGAAAGGTGCGAACAAATTTCTTCGGTCTTCTTGACTCTCGACAGCATGCTGCTCTAATATCTCAATCAAGCATCATTCTCCTTTAACACATCCTGAATCTTAGTACACTCCAACTTGAGGATTCGGTATTTGTTTTTCCAAGAGCTCTTTTCACGTTGAACTTTGTTGAGAGCGACATGGAGTTTTTTCGCATCAGACATGAAATAAAGGACAGATTTCTTTAATGGAAAAACTTCTTGGTGAGGGTAAGGCATCCTCAGCTTGAGGGATCTAGTTTGCACCTAGAGGAGATAAGGCTCCATGGAGATACAGTTTGGTCTTCCTAGAGACTCTCTTTCTTTCCTGTGAATGTGTTGACAGGAGTGCACTATTTCTTTCTTTAGTGCCCTGTCATTTTCCCCTTCCTTGAAGAAAAGACCTTCCAGATGAACATTATGTGCGATATTCTTCATCGGGTATCCGAGTTGACGGCGAGCTAAAATAGGATGGTAGTTGATTCCTCCTTTAGTTCCAATGAGGGGTACGTTAGGAAAATTTCCACATGTGTCGATGATCTCTATTCCTTCATAAATCCTATTATACCAATCTATGTCAGAGTTGGTAAGGGACATAATCCTTTGTGACCAATGTAGAGTACTTTTGTGATCCCAAAATGCAGCAGACTTGGGTAAATGGGAAATGAACCATTTGTAGAGTAAGGGTACACATCATGTGATCATTCCTCCGTTGTGAAAATTCCTTAAGTGTACAGAATGATAAGCATCTGCGAGCAAGGTTGGCACGGGGTTCCCAATCAGAAATATCTTAACAGCATTGGTGTCGACGAAGTTGTCGATGTTGGGAAAGAGGAATAACCTATATATGAGTAGAACAAAGATATCTTCGAAAGCAGTTATGTTTCCTATGCTAGCAAAGTATAGAGCTTTCTCCATCAGGAATTTAGCTGGTAAACCCTGGATTCCTCCTTTAGTGGTTATGTGACTCCTAACTTCTGACTCGTCCAAAGAGATTGCTCTGGCAATGGTTTGTTCCTTTGGAATTTCTTCTAGTCCAGAAAATGGAGCTTGGTCAGTGATAGGTAAATCAATCAGGTGAGAGTACGCTTCCAATGTTGGTGCAAGTTGGTAATCCGGGAAGGTGAAGCAGTGGTAAACCGGATCGTAGAACTGTATCAGCGTAGACAGGATTCCTTCAACCATGTTAACCCTTAACAGAGACAACAACCCTCCGTGCTTAGCTCTGAAAGCCTCGGGGTTGGTAATCATCCTTGCCAACCTCCTTAAGTCCTCTAGTTTCGGAGCCTTGAAGGTGTACTTGTGCGTCTTTCTTCTACCGACATCCATAACTCAATCTCTGATATTTGCAATTATTATTTTAGTTTATTTTGAAAAAGAAAGAAGATTTTTTTTTCTTGTTTGAAAGAGTTTTTTAGATGAATGCATGAATGCAGCACACAAAAACATTTGAAAACATGGGTTCAAGGGTTCAACGTCACGAGCAAGAAGTCATGGCTCTACCCATCTCCAAAGGTTGTATTATTTTGGTCAATTTTTGTACCTGTAGAACGGGTTCTAAGGTTCCCAAAGTCATTGACCCCCCTAGGGATATAAACAATAAGCTGATTCACTCGAGTGTGTGAGAGCAAGAATTGTCTCTACAAGTCAATCTATGTTTTGATGATAACAATAAGTATTTGTGAAAGAACCATTTTATGGTCTAACATGTGTTGTGTGCAGATCATAAGAACTAAAGACATCAGAACCAACATACACCAGCTAGATGTACTATGATTGAATATACACATATGCGAAGTTACTATGTGTGACTAAAGTCGCGAGAAGCAAGAACACTTGTTTATCTAGTCATGATCAGTCAGATCCAAGGATGCCAAGATTGTTGTTGCAATGCTCTTGTGGATGCTCTCTGAAAGTGATTAAGATTCTGAAGATAGCGAAGCTTCTGAAGAAGTACACTAAAAAAGAACCAAAGTTCTGAAGACTCCTATGACTTGAAGTTCTGATGGCTGAAGGCGCTGAAGACCACATGCAGAAAGAATCTGAAGACTGACGAGTTCTGAAGATCAAGGTTTCAAACAAGAAGTTCTGAAGACTGATTCCTAATGGACTTCTTCAATTAACGGAAGACTTAAAGCATCAGATATTCTGCTATAAAGACTCCACTCATGCTTCATCAAATTAACATCAAAAGCCACTGAAAGTTCGAAGTCTAAATATTACCGTTGTGAGTTAAATGTACGCACTTCCCAAGAAAAGATGTCTGGTCACTTCCTCCTCTGCAAAAAGAAGATGTGTCAGTACAACTCATTATATCACAACGTCTCTTTTCTAAACAACCAACAGTACTCTCTAACGGCTATATTTCTACTGGCTATTTAATGGAAAGAGTTTTTGCTTCTGATGTGTCGATCACTTGTAGAATTACGAACTGAATGTTCATCTACAAAATTGACCAAGTCATTGTGTGAAGATAGCAACAACGATGAGTTCACGTTGTAACACTTAGAATATTCAAAGTTATCATTATTTCACTCATGGCAATTATTGTTGAATCTCCAAAGAACAAATCAACACAACAACAACAATCAAACAGAAGTTGTTGATGAAGAAGACAACATTGAAGACCAGTCAAGTCATCAACCTACCTTCTCGTCAAAGCTACATTGAAGATCTAAAGCAAGGAGTTACTGCTCAAAGCTTGCTCAACCAGAAGACGAAGAAGAAGAAGATCTACAAGATGTCAACAATCAAAATATCTAAATACACTTTGTAGTTTCTTAGGAAAGCAAGGAGTTGATTGCTCAAAACTTGCTTGAACACATGTGTGTGTTCGTTGTACTTAAACCTAGGAGAAACTTGCTTTTAAGAAGTATAATTTGTAATCTCCAGTTTTCCAATTCAACTAGATGAATTGAGACTCCTCAAGTGAACGTTATATCCTGAAGGGATCCCTGAACGGTTCAGCTGTGAGTTGAGGCCCTTGAGTAGATCACGTGGTGATCAGATGCTTGAGATGACAATGGCTGAGGGTCATTGTGGAAAATCCTGAAATACGGTCAGTAGCGTTATATTCATTGTGATGAATCCCTGAACGGCTAGCTGTGAAATCCCAGCAGTGGGTCTGCTCGGTCAATGAACGTTATATCCTATTGGATCCCTAAACGGTTCGTTGGGTTGTTAGTCACAGTGCGTTGTGCAAGTTGTTAGTCATCAGCTATTGCCCGTGCAAGTGTAATCAATGATTTGGTTATAGTGGATTAAGTCCTTGTGCTCAAGGCGAAATCACCTGAGGAGGGTGGACTGGATTAGCCCGCGTGGTGAACCAGGATATATCGTGTGTCCTTTACTTCCTTGCTTAGTATCTCTATTTATGTTTCTGCATTGAATATCAGAACCTCATATTAAGCAAAGTCAGAACCTTGCAGCCTATCTCTGATAAGCTTCCGTACTGCAAGTTCTGAGTATCGTATCTTATGAACATAACCTTTACGGTTCTCATACTCTTTAGTTAATAGATCAGAATCTTTCAACGAACATTGAAGGTTCTTGAGCGTCAAATTAACAAGATGCAAAAAGTTACAAAAATAGTAAATACACAATTCAAACCCCCCCTTTCTTGTGTCTTTCTCGCACCTTCAATTGGTATCAGAGCTCCGGTTCTGTTATTGATTTACATCAAACACTTAACAGTGTCAGAAAAAGATCCAGATGTGGTGCGTAGAAGTACTCTTGGTGAGATTGAAATCCACTTGCAATTTATGTAACAGTTCAGCAGCTAACTATGTACAACATTGTAATCAATCTGATTACTTCATGAGCATTTCACTTATTCGAGATGAAGCCTCACTAAAGTTGAAGAATCAGCTGATAAGATAAATCCATCAGATAAAAGGAAGTATCTGTTGAATGCTCATTCTGGAAAATACGTGTGGATAAAACCACGTATATGATTAAAAGATGAATCATCAGAAAGCAAGAAATCTTGTTTGCTGAAGATTAATCCTTTGAGTTTTTTTTGAGATGTTTTCAAGAAACAGATTAGGTCCACCCTTGACTTTTTCGTTAAAAAAAAAACTCATTCTGGATCTCTTTGTAAAGAAGAAATATTGTCGTTCTAAGACTTTGAATTTCAGAAAGAATTCTGTTAAACTCGAAATCTGAAGAATTCAAATTATTAGAAATGATTCAATGTCAGAACCTGGAATGATCAAAAGATTCAATGGAGAACTGAACCCCAAAGATTCAGTTGATTCCGAACGAACACTTAACTGGTTCGGTGATTAAGCTCCAACAACCTGAAATCATCCTAGTAAAGATCAAATATTGATAATCTGATTTTCGACATATCAAGTGTTCTCAGAACCACTTGTGCTATGAAATTGGATGCTATCATTTTAGGTATATAGGTTCTCTAACTGATGTCATAAAAGGATGACGTTAATGATGTTCGTTTGAAGAAATTAGTTAACCCATAGATATGTGCGAAAAAACCCAAATAAATTGATCATCATTGTGAGAACAAGAGGTTCATGCAAATCGTGTCTAGTGATGTACACATGAGGCATGATGATGTTTTGGTTCTGAACAAGTTCTGAAACAACCTTGAGGAACAAGTCAGATATGATAACTCCTCCTTGTATAATCTCTCAAAGGTTCTCACTGAACTGGTGAAATCAATCATCTTTCAAAGAAAAGAAACTCTCACAAACGCAAACTGAATTCGGGCTATGAAAGGAAAACTCAACCAATTCTCAAAGTTTGTCGTTTAAGATTCAGATCCATATCTTAGGAACTGTATCGGAACTAAACAGGTTCTATGGATCAAGGAAATGAGAAGTGCGAAAGAATCAAGAACAAATGTAATCTGTTGCCTATGAATGGGGTCATCAAATAGAATTTACTGTTCACTCCGTACTGCTCCCACGCATATGAGTGTCAATTTTTATTTCAGAACATTCGTTACATTGCCTTACCAAAAGGATTGCATGTAATTGGCTGAGTTCAGATGAAATGGTCACTCTGATCATGCTAAGTCTTAATCTCGGTTATTATAACCTAGAGAACTGGCGGACAAGGATGAACAAGAAAAAGAAAGAAATTATGATTCCAACCAGAATCATAGTCCAAGGAAACCTTCACATTCCTCTGAACGCTGGCGTATCTTGAAGAATCTTAGAACCTTCAACTCTCTCTCAAAGCAAGCCAAGTCTGAAAGAAGCTGATCAAAAGCTCAGAAGAATGCACTCACGTAAAAATACGAAGATTTCAAAATTCATCAGAATGAAGACCAAAGTCAAGACAAAAAGCACCCAGTCAAGTCTGAAATATCTAAGGTACACTTTTCTTTTTACTAATAATCTATTAAATTCATGAGATGCCTTAATTAGAATTCTTTCAAATTTGTTATAGCATGTTTTACTAGGTAATTATTTAGGAATCCTTACATGTTTCTTTAGGGAAATATTCAACCAATAGAAAATCTGTGAAGCATAGATGAAAGAAATTGTTAAATACAAGAAAACCCTTTAACAAAAACTACACGCAAAAGAATACAATAATAATTACGAATCTATTGAAACCACAACATATCTCTGACAACTTAAGATCTTACTAAAATCTTTTGAATTGTCCTATATCTTCCCTAGACTAGGCATAATTAAATCTACACACTTACTCTATTAAGTCACGTCTCCTTTTCATCCTCCTACACTTAAAACCCTGGAAGTTCAATGTATCATCCAACCGTTGTCATACCTCCACTTACTTTTCTTGATAATCAAAACTCAAATCTACTCTTAGTTTCTTGAAACAAACCCTTAAGAAAAACCTCCTTGTCCTCCCGTGTATCTGTTTGCACATGTGCTCTGATTAGTAAAAAATCTTAAGTCAATCACAAGACTCTACCCATCATATTACTCAGTGTCTAAGTCAAATCCTACAACCCGTAGATAAACTCCAACTAGCAATTCTACTAGAACCCAACTCTCTCTCATAGAGTCCCTCCTGTTAAACTCAACCTATCTTGAATTTTTCAGTGGCAGAATTAAATGACACTCATTAATTCATCTCATCTAGGAAATTGCGTACAAATGGCTTCTCCTTTATTTCTTACTAGAAATTTTTCAGCTTTTCAAATCTCGTGAAATACGCATAATAAATGAAAAGCTACTCTACTATTAAATTATTAGGGAATATCTCAGTCCCTCTAAACGAATGGAATATGGGAAATAACAATGGCTAGACTCAGTACCATTTGAACGACAAATACATTGAAAATACAAACCTATCATTTAAAATCACATGCACTCATTAACTGATCTATTTAAAGCACGAGATACCTCTCTCTATCGCATTCTCCTGTTGGCATTTCCTATCACTCACACCCTGCGTATTAGTTCTAAAAATGTCTAACTCACAAACCTTAGCTAGCAGAGTAAATCACTCTGAGTTGGTTGTCCTTAAAGAATCCTCATTTGATCACAACTCTCTAAAAGATCTTGGATTATTAAGAACCTCCTCTGAACTCCTGTGTCAAAATTGGAATGGGTATCTTAACATGCTTCCTGGTATCATCTACCTAGATTGTGTCAAAGAATTCTGGGTAAATGCAGACGTGTTTTCTAATACACACAACCAGTGTATCATTATATCAACCGTCTTTGGAATCCATGTCGTAATTAATCCTTCTATCATTGCTCAGACGATAAAGTGCAATGAAAGTGGTGACACCCTTGAAGACTACAAGGAAAGGACCATCTTCAACGATATCATCTGTAACATTCACAATGGAAACGGTGCCTCCAATTGTGTCTCCACACTCAAACCCTCACCAAAAGTATGGCACAGAATAATGAAGAAACTTCTACCTAGGGATATCGGAGGAAAATTGCTTACTTATGCAGATAGGCTATTCATCTTCCTTCTCGCCTATAGAAGAAAAATTAACCTTCCATCAATTATGTTCAATCACTTGAAAGAACAAATTCTTCTGTCTAAAGACAATCCCTCTCTTAGTATTCCTTATGGAAGGGTCATATCTCGTATCCTAGAGACTCTGGATGTGATTACTAAATTAGAACATGTTGGGACAATCGAGGAATGCTCTCCTATGGATTTTTCAAATCTATAAGAACTAGGATTTAAGTTTATGTCTATCACTTTAATTCTTGCACTATGTACTTCCAAATTATTAAATGAAAATCTTAAGTTCTTGAAAGTGTGAGAATCTTTTGCTACAAAAATCACGCTAAAGAATTGCTAACATAATCAAGCTGCCTGCTATTAAAATCATATAAACCTATCCGGACAACACATTATCAAGGATTCAAACCCTTATCAATGTCTCTAGTTCTTGTGTAAACTCTATGGAAGTATGAAAGGTCTGGAACGAGTTCCATGAATGGATCTCAGAAGAAATAGTAAAACACAAGAAGCTTGCAATGTCTCAAACAGAAAAAACTTCTCTCAAGCTCATATAACTTTGGAAGTCCTTCCTCATCTTCCCTAAGCTCCTTTTAGTCTAACTGATAGGAACCAGTTTCGTCTAGTCTAGAGTTGTATGTTCTTGATAAAATCCATCCGTAATACAATCTAGAGTTTTATGTTTAATCGTTCTCTAATACAATCTAGTTGTTATCTTGAACTTGTCTAGATTAAAGCTCAACCTATGATCTGAAATCTAAAACGAAATGCTGAAATATTGTTACGTCTATCTTTTTCTTCAAATGAAATGATGTACAGATGCTTTAATCTTTCAATTATGTAATCAGTTGATTCCATTTATCATCCCTTAAAGACATACTGAGTATAGATGTGTTTCCCTAAAATGAGTCTAAATGCTTCTAGATATTTAAATGACTCTGTAATTGAATATAAATGACTACATGCTTAAATGCTCATATGCCCTGACAGTTTTTGATGATGTCAAAAAGGGGGAGAAATATATTTATTGATTTGATTGAAAGAAGGAAATCTATTAAAAGAAGGAAATCTGAAAGAATGCAGAACTCAAACAAACTACTCTTATAAAATGCGTTACTACTAACATTTGTTGTTTGATGTTATCCGAGGAACTCTAAACAAGTTCACTAGGCATTCTAAAGACAGGATAAGAAGAAGAACTACGATCATAGAATAAAATCTGTCTAAGAAGAATCAGAATCTGTAAGAAAACTCTGAAAGCAGTCAAGGCAAAATCTACATTTCAAGATGCTCACTCAGAAGATCTGTGCAAATCAGAAGTCAAGAACTGTCAGAAGATCTGGATTAAAGATCCAAGCAAGAAACCATTCTATCAGGAACCATTTGAAATAAAGATGATTTGGTATCAGATTAAATCATCAATTGGAAATCAGATTCAGTACACAAAGATTAGTATCAGACTCTCAATCAAAGCAAAGTTGTGGATTACTGTCAAAGTACCTTCATTGGTATCCTATCAGCACACAAAGGAAATACTCTTCAAAGTAATATCAAAAGAACTCCTTCAGCATCAGAATCAACAAACTCTGGTATAAGAGTCAGCACATCTTTTTACATACGACTAAAACAAGATGTACCAGATTCAGAATCAAGCTTTGATAGTTTAACTGAGTTATGACAATAACAAGGTCTGAAATAAACCTGTGTTCAAAGTCAAACTCTGAAAAGTCATGATCAACACTGGTGATTAAATTTAGAAATGCTGAATTTCGATTCTGAAAGATCCCAATATCTGACTTATGGAAATTAGGGGAGACTACCCAGAAGACTAAAATGCTAAATATAAAATCTTCATATAGCCTGAAACTCAGGGGGAGTATCTCAAAAGATAGTTTCTGATATACAGCGAAGCTATGTTTATCAATCGAAGAACTGCTCTAATTCTGTGCTCAATTGAATCTACTGAAAAGTAGAAATGCTTCAGATGACTCTGAAGATAACAAGCTCTGATATGACAATAAAGGAAACTGAGTTCTGAAGATCTGAAGATGGAAGTTCTGTTGAACTAGTCCAGATGCTAAAAACTCCTCGTTTTCCTAAAGACAAGATAGAAGAGTAACTCTTTTCTATTTTTGTTCTGGCAACTCAAGTTGTTACTCTGTATATCTTTGGATTATATAAAATCCTAGATGATCTCAGATAAAGCTTTGAGGATAACTCATTCAGGGGGAGCTGTTGTTCCATACTCTGAATTTGTTTGTTTTTGGTGATTACCTTGTATAAAATGTTCAATCAAAATACTTGGTTTTTGTCATCATCAAAAAGGGGGAGATTGTAGGAGCAAGAATTGTCTCTACAAGTCAATCTATGTTTTGATGATAACAATAAGTATTTGTGAAAGAACCATTTTATGGTCTAACGTGTGTTGTGTGCAGATCATAAGAACTAAAGACATCAGAACCAACATACACCAGCTAGATGTACTATGATTAAATATACACATATGCGAAGTTACTATGTGTAAATAAAGTCGAGAGAAGCAAGAACGCTTGTTTATCTAGTCATGATCAGTTAGATCCTAGGATGCCAAGATTGCTGTTACAATGCTCTTGTGGATGCTCTCTGAAAGTGACTAAGATTCTGAAGATAGCGAAGCTTCTGAAGAAGTACACTCAGAAAGAACCAAAGTTCTGAAGACTCCTATGACTTGAAGTTCTGATGGCTGAAGGCGCTGAAGACCAAGTGCAGAAAGAATCTGAAGACTGACGAGTTCTGAAGATCAAGGTTTCAAACAAGAAGTTCTGAAGACTCTGAAGACAGGTTCTGAAGATTCGGAAGACTTAAAACTGAAAAGGATAACGCTCTTAACGACCAAGTGATGAAGTTCTGAAGACTGATTCCTAATGGACTTCTTCAATTAATGGAAGACTTGAAGCATCAGATATTCTGCTATAAAGACTCCACTCATGCTTCATCAAATTAACACCAGAAGCCACTAAAAGTTCGAAGTCTAAATATTACCGTTGTGAGTTAAATGTACTCACTTCCCAAGAAAAGATGGCTGGTCACTTCCTCCTCTGCAAAAAGAAGATGTGTCAGTACAACTCATTATATCACAACGTCTCTTTTCCAAACAGCCAACAGTACTTTCTAACGGCTATATTTCTACTGGCTATTTAATGGAAAGAGTTTTTGCTTCTGATGTGTCAATCACTTGTAGAATTACGAACTGAATGTTCATCTACAAAATTGACCAAGTCATTGTGTGAAGATAGCAACAATGATGAGTTCTCGTTGTAACACTTAGAATATTCAAAGCTGTCATTATTTCACTCATGGCAATTATTGTTGAATCTCCAAAGAACAAATCAATACAACAACAACAATCAAACAGAAGCTGTTGATGAAGAAGACAACTTTGAATATCAGTCAAGTCATCAACCTACCTTCTCGTCAAAGCTACATTGAAGATCTGAAGCAAGGAGTTGCTGCTCAAAGCTTGCTCAACCAGAAGACGAAGAAGAAGAAGATCTACAAGATGTCAACAATCATAATATCTAAATACATCTCTGTAGTTTCTTAGGAAAGCAAGGAGCTGATTGCTCAAAACTTGCTTGAACACATGTGTGTGTTCATTGTACTTAAACCTAGGAGAAACTTGCTTATTAAGAAGCATAATTTGTAATCTACAGTTTGACAGTTCAACTAGATGAATTGAGACTCCTCAAGTGAACGTTATATCCTGAAGGGATCCCTGAACGGTTCAGCTGTGAGTTGAGGCCCTTGAGTAGATCACGTGGTGATCAGATGCTTGAGATGACAATGGCTGAGGGTCATTGTGGAAAATCCTGAAATACGGTCAGTAGTGTTATATTCATTGTGATGAATCCCTGAACGGCTAGCTGTGAAATCCTAGCAGTGGGTCTGCTCGGTCAATGAACGTTATATCCTGTTGGATCCCTGAATGGTTCATTGGGTTGTTAGTCATAGTGCGGCTGTGCAAGTGGTTAGTCACCGGCTGTTGCCCGTGCAAGTGTAATCAATGATTTGGTTATAGTGGATTAAGTTCTTGTGCTCAAGGCGAAATCACCTGAGGAGGGTGGACTGGATTAGCTCGCGTGGTGAAACAGGATATATTGTGTGTCCTTTACTTCCTTGCTTAGTATATCTATTTATGTTTCTGCATTGAATATCAAAACCTCATATTAAGGAAAGTCAGAACCTTGCAGCCTATCTCTGATAAGTTTCCGCACTGCAAGTTCTGAGTATCGTATCTTATGAACAGAACCTTTACGGTTCTCATACTCTTTAGTTAATAGATCAGAATCTTTCAACGAACATGGAAGGTTCTTGAGCGTCAAATTAACAAGATGCGAAAAGTTACAAAAAGAGTAAATACACAATTCAAACCCCCCTTTCTTATGTCTTTCTCGCACCTTCAGAGTGAGTTGTAATATCCTAGGATGAATCTCATTTGAGTGTAGTATTGCGTATCAACTATTCCCGATAGTTACCGCACTACCAAATGGTCATATGGTTAAAGTCTACTAAATCCTCAGGGTCATGGGTACCATACTAAGCAAGACAATGCTTTCAGGACAATCGGTTGTTCAACATCGATACTTCCGTACGGGTACCTCGACTAATTCGGTGGGCTGCCAAGATATCTTTTTCGGGATTCACTCCCTATAAGTGTTTCATGAATATGCCACCCCTATCTTAATGTTCTCTCAAACTTACCACATGCGTATCAATCGTATTCCCATTTGACAGAAAAATAAACACGGGTATCAAGTAGGAATAACAGTAAATATATATATATATATATATATATATGTATGTATGTATATATAAATATATAGTATATAGTATAGAAAATGCTAAACAACCTAGACCTCTTAGGAACTTTAATCCTAAAGACTCCCCGGCAGAATCGCCATTTTTCTGTAGCGTGCAATTTTTGTCGGTGACGCGACCACCTTACCACAATGGTTGGAATTGGGTGCTACTTTCTGATTTCTTATTTATCCTATGAAGCTGGAATGGAAAGGGAAGCTATCTAAAACTAACCTTGCACACAAATGTTTTCTTTAACAAACTCTAAGAGATTGGGAGGTCCGGGGTCAGATTATACAATGGGGAGTTGTCAATTACCCAACTTATATATGGTTATCCATAGATTGTTTGGCATTTTCTTCTGTTATCTACTTACTGGTGTTTATCTGTCGTAAATTTGGGAAAGTTTCATCTTTGGGGAAGTTGAGAGAGTATTTTTGTTGTTTTTCGGGTTTTTCGATGTTTTTGGTTAGGTACTGGACCTAAGGTTTTTGATATGTGTGCTCGCTAAGATTTCGCAATCTTATACCTACGTATTCCCGTAATGGAAAACGGGGAAATCAGAGCAATCATAGTTCCTCCTATTCTATGGGAGGAAAATATATTTGGTGTCTTGTTTAAAGCCCAAGATTGAAGCTAAAGGGTATTTGTGTCTTGTTTAAAGCCCAAGATTGAAGCTAAAGGGGTATTTGAGAGAGAATTTGTCATCTCTAAAGGGAGATATCTCATATGTTTATCATAGTTGTTGGGTAACTGATTATAAAGGAGAATTACTTTAACTGGAATGTATGGAATCTAGCAATGCCATAATTTCCTTTATAAGCGATTTGTCCTGAAGGAGAAAACTTTAACTCAGTGTAGAGCAATGCCATTTTTCCTTAGGAGTCTTTCATGCTAAGAGAGGGGCATTGGCTTGGATGCAAATAATCCAGAGGCTTGTCACTTACAGCAATTTGATGAAAGGAGGTTTTTACCAGGATAAAGAAGGACTACAACTTGGATTTGTGAATCAACAAGTGTGCCACTTATATCAGTTATCTGGAATTAGGGTTTTTTTATTGTCTGTTTTGATGTGTGATTGTACAGAGAAATATCTTCCTACAGAGAGATTTTGATTTCCTCTGAGGGGTGTTGATTTTTGTGTGCCTTGATCAAAGCCCAAGGTTGAAGCTAAAAGGTTGACTCTACTAGGGAGTTTTATATCTGTCTTGTACAAAGCCCAAGATCGAGGCTGAAAAGGGAGATTGGCTCTTTTGGGGAATATTTTGTCTGTCTTGTACAAAGCCCAAGATTGAGGCTAAAAAGAATTGACTCCACTGGGGAGAGGTTTTATCTGTCTTGTACAAATCCCAAGATTGAGGCTAAAAGAAAATTGACTCCACTAGGGAGATTTCATATGTGTCTTGTACAAATCCCAAGATTGAGGCTAAAAGGGAATTTGACTGACTCAGCTGAGAATATTTTATTTGTCTTGTACAAAGCCCAAGATTGAGGCTAAAACTGCTGAGAAATAGTCATTATACAAAGCCTAAGAGGAGGCTGGTTGGGGAATTTCTTATACGAAGCCTAAGAGGAGGCTAGCTTCTGCTGAAGATTATTGAGATCCAAAGATAGGTCCAAATTGGGGAATCAACTCTTACTGAGGAGTGGAGAAGAGTTGGAATATCAGATGCCTTGAGGTTCTGATAGAGGGTTTATGGGTTTTAATTTATCCCTAGCTGGGGAAATTTAAAGTGAGAGTTTAAAGATTGAGTTTTGAAACCTATGGAGGTTTTAACTCTATTGGAAATTGATGAAATGATTAGGGTTTTTCCTGTGTTTTTAGGAAACTTGGGGGTTTCTTTGAGATCCAAGAGGAGATGAGACTGTCCAAGTCTACTGGTATGAGAAGGTTGATCTTTTTATGATGCCCAAGAGGAGGCTGATATTTTAAGGGATGAGAATCAACCCTAAACTGGCCTGATGTTTTGACATTCTGACTCTCTGGAGGATTGAACTAGAAAAAGATGACTAGGTTATGTCCTATACCTGTAGGAGGTCTTCGGATCCTTGTAAAAAGCCCAAGAGGAGGCTGGGGATGCTTTTAGGAAGCCTGTGGGTCCAAACCTAAGAAAAGTTCAAGAAAGGTTTCATCGGGAATAACCCTTTATTTAGTGAACAATTCTAGGGTTTGAAGAAATTCCGAAGAGGTTTCACCGGGAATTAATCCTCTCTGGGGAAGTGAATTTCTTGTACAAATTTCTAATAGTGACAGTCCTGAGAAAAGTTTCACTGGGAATAATGTCTTTCTCTGTTCCATATTGTATAAGCCCAAGAGGAGGCAAAACTGTATCTGGAATTTCCTATGGGGAACTAGTTTTGACTGTGTTGAAAGAGTAACCACTGGTTTGATCTAAAACCTAGACCTAATTGCTGGGGAAAACTCTAAGCAGGTAATATACAGGCATATATATATATATATATATATATATATATATATATATATATATATATATATATATACAGATGAAATATATAAGCAAGTATGTAAGAGAAAATGGTAGAACTTACAGGTGAGCAAGCTTCCAGTATTGTAAACACAACTGTATGGTTAGTTATTCAAGAAATTGAAGAAAGTTTTGATACAACTATAAATTTGAATCTAAATCAAAAGGAAAGTTGTTTTAAAAGGAGGTTTGGGGCTTATACTCAAGGAGAGGCCCAAATTTATTCTTTTTGAAAAGGCGGCGATCGCGTTGTAGTTTTGAAAACCACAAAGGGACTTATATAATGACTAAGGCCCAAATTTATTGTATTTACAAAAGAGTTTAGGTCTTACACTCTATTAGAGGCCCAAGAGTTTATTTTTATACAAGAGATGGGGCTTACAGCTCAGAGAGATGCCCAGATGAAAAAAATGATCGCACCGTTATTTTGAAAATTGTATTGGGACTTATACAATGACTGGGGCCTAAATTATTTATCTACAAAGGGGGTTGAGTCTTACAATCTATTAGAGGCCCAAAAAGTGTTTGAAAAAGAAGAAGAATGGGACTTACAACACAAGGGGAGGCCCAGTTTAAAATTATTTGAAAACGGCGATCGCGCCGAGATTTTTTTAAACGTACTGGGATTTATACAATGACTGAGGCCCAAAAAAGGTTTTGTGTGACAAGGGATGGGTCTTACACTCTATTAGAAGCCCAAAAGTGTTTCAAAAAGAAGAAAAATGGGACTTACAACACAAGGGGAGGCCCGGATGATTTTTGTTTTGAAAACGGTGATCGTGCCGAGATTTTTGAAATCGAGTTGGGACTTATACAATGACTGAGGCCCAAAAAAGGTTTATTTACAAAGGGATGGGTCTTACACTCTATCAAGAGGCCCAAAAATGTTTAAAAAATGTTTGTGAGGGTGAAAATAATCAAAACCCTAATTTGATTAAAAATGTATTTTAATTTGAATAAAAATAATTTTAAATGATCAAAATTATCAAACATGTGTGAAAAATAAATTGTGATTTTGGATAAATGTTTGAAAAATCATGTTTAATCACGTAAAAGATTAAAATTCATTTGAAATGAAAAGATCAAAGTGAGAATTTCATTTTAAAATGTTTATAAACAAATAAATTAAAATTAATTACAAAACTTCTAACTATATTAAAAAAATAATATAAATTGGAACTTTTTGCAGAATAAAATAATTTAACATTTTTGTGACTTTTAAAAAAAAGAACCAATAAAAAATGATAGAGAAATTAATTTTTGAAATCAATTAAATAAAAGATCAAAAATTCAAAAGTTTGAAAATTTGAAAAAAGGCGCCAAGAACACTTGTTCTTGCCCGCGTGCCCTGTTTTTCCCAGATTTTCATTTTCTCACTTTTCTCTCTGATTACTCAATGGTTTTGCACGATTCAAACACCAATCTCACTCGTTTTTGAACAAGGATCACAACCATATAGATTAATTGCATTTATATTAAGTATGGAGTGAGAAATCAGAGGATAAACTCAAGAACCCTAATTTCAGCATGAACACTATGAAATTCCATACACGATTCATACATAGCAATTGATTGAGGGTTATCACTCTATATATATGCAGAAACAAGATGGTAACTCAAAAATTCATTTATGATGCATGTAATATGGAGTTTGAAGGCTTCAGGCTTACCTCTTGCAACTGGTGATCGAATTCTATGTTGGAGGTGTTACAAATGTTGTGTAAGGATCTAGACAGCTCCAATGGACCTCAAGTAATGTGTTTGAAAGCTTGGAATGGATTGAATTAGCTCAGAACTTGTTGTGGCACCTCAACTGCAAACAGACTAAAAGCTTGAGCAAATGGATTGTGACTTTGTGATTCTGAGGTTCCAGATATGTTTCAAGGCCATGGATCACTCATATATGATGTATATGAGGTGTTGGCATGATTGGTTTGGTTTGGATTGCTTCCTATTTTAAAATTCGATAGTGACTTGAAAAAGAAGGAAAATTTGGTTTTTTTAGAGTGATTTTGAGGAAAGCATCAGTTTGGGTGCTTTGGTGTACGCAAACTGATCACAAATGATGTCTATTTATAGTGCAACAAGTTTGTTTTGGCATCAATAGTGAATGGAGGCTTGGACAGTCCCTTGGCCAATGGTGATCAAATGGAATCTCAAGTCTCCTCTAGTGACTTGAGGTTAGGGCACAGGCTATGAGTCCTTTGGTTCAGAGATAAGGCTTGACTCAATTCAGTTAGCAATGTCTTGATGCTTGCCACCTTGTGAATCCATTGAATGCATTGAAACAAAATTGGAGTCTTTGAGATTCTTAGTCTTTTTAGGGGTCACATAGCTATATGTAGATCCTTGGACTTGGGAGGTTTGTGGATCAGATATTGTCCCTTGGATGTTATCCCTTGAGGTGTCCAAATGGATAACAAGACTTGTAATTGTCTAATTTAGCCAACTCGAGCAAAATGCACAAATCTGTCTTGTAAAAATCAGTTCTGAATTACCAACTTTCAATGGATGTAACTCTTAGCTCAAGTTGAATTAGAAGGAGTTCTTGTACTTTTTGGAAAACCCTTATGACATACTCTAACTTTGATGTCCAACATTGGTCTTGGTTCAGCTTGGATCAAGGTGAAAAATGGCCTCAAAGTTTGGAAAAAGTGAAACAGATTCTGACTTGTTGAAAATTTCACTAAGTGTTGGAAAAAGTGGTCATTTTCACTTTTTGTGATTTTGATCAATCCATAACTCAAAATCCATGAGGTTTTCGAATCTCTTGTAGTTGACACTTTTGAAGCATGTCATGTTAACTTTCATTTGACCTTTGGATGGGAGAAAAAAACCTTGTGGTTTAGGAGTTATGACATTGCAAAGTTGGTACCTAATCACTTTTGTCCCATAACTTAGAAAAAATTTAGTTTCTTATGGTTATCCCTTTTGCAAGAAACCTTACTTTTCTTGATTTTTCTTGATGAATGATGATCAAAACCATACATTATCATTGTTTTTGACTTAGGGGAACCATATTTGTGAAAAATTCCAAAAAGTCAAACTTGATTTTAGGCACAGTTGAATTTTTGTTAGATGATTTCCAAACTGTGTGATCCTCTATGAAATCAAGTCTTTGACCTAATTCAAACCTAATGGATGGATTACATAGGTGTGTTAGGGTGTCCTGAACCATGTCCCAAGGTTTGGGAACATGTCTTGGTCAAAAGTCAAAGGCATAGTTGACTTTTTCTTCAAAACCCTAATTGTGGTCCAGATGAAAATGAAACTTGTGAACCAAGCTTCTTGGGTCAATCCATTATTGTAAATTGATCAATATGGTGTATTTGAGGCCCTCAAATCATGTCTTGAGGTCTTGGTTCATGCCTTGCCTCAAAAGTCAACTTAGGGGTGAATTAGGTCAAGAAACCCTAATTCCTAATTTTTGATGAATGCTTCCCCTGAGGTTGTTTTGACTTGATGATTGGGTCCATGAGGTCCCTTTGAGCATATTGGGTTATGCCTTGAAGTATTGGCTCATGCCCAAATGAAAATTTTCACCTGGAGGCCTTGGCCGACCAAAACCCTAATTTGGTGACACTGTCGATCTTGAGGCTTGATCCACTTGGAATGTTGCACTCTTGTGCTTGATTCTTGATGTCGGAGGCCTCTTGGTCCTTTATAGATGCTTGAGAGGTTAGACAAGTTGAAGATCATGTAAATTTTTGATTGATCCTTTGTCAAAGTGCTCTGGGAGGCTTAAAACCCTAATTCTCGATTGTAGTGAATGCTCAACAATCCTTGAAGAGATTGATGAGGCATGATGGTACATCCATATTGTGGTGATGATTCTCACAATGATGGGAAATCTTGGTGGTCAAAATTTGGGGTATGACACACTGCATCAAATCGATACGAGGGAGACTTACAAGAGAAGCCTACGACTCTCAAAACCTAAACCTTATTTTCTACTTTACAAAAGTGTTACAATAGGTTCTGTCATTCCGTCCTAGGTCTTAGTCTTCTTTTATACTATTCTGCTTCATTGGACTTCAATCTTCTATTTATTGACCCCTTGATCCACTGCTGTAATCATTCCTTGATTCTTGTACCAAATTTAGAACCTGCTATATTTGTCTTCGACATCTTTTTCCTGCAGTATTCTTCATTAAGTTTTATCCAAAATTTAGTCAAACCTCATGAGCTTTCAATCTCTTCCTTTTGACAAATTTTGCCTAAAACTTTAATTTGGACAATAAACCCAGGGTGCTCCTAAGGTCTCTTTTCCCTTAGTGTGATTTAGGATTGGAATACGGTCGTGACTCCAATCATGTTGGTGTACATGAGGAAGTTTCCCCATGAATCTATATTTCCTCACATGGGGGGAAGAATTTTGAAACTGAAGCAACCAAACACCAACCTGGGTAACTCAAAACACAGGGCACGACTGTGTTTATAACTCAGTTCACAGGACACGAAGAGAGAACGAAGAACATATGAGAAACTTAAAACTTAGTCAGAATGTCATAACATTCTGACCAACATCCTTGCAAACCAACTGCAAAGACAGACTCAACCCATGCACTTCTCTCCCCTTTTTTAGCCAAAAATTGGCAAACATGTCCAAAACAGACCCATACCCAAACTGAGGAAACCCACAATCGAACAAACCCCATGACAACTGAGCACAACAGAACATGAGACAAGATGACGACTAGAACACCCTTTATATACAAGAGTGTTTCTCATAGGATGTAACGAACCATTGGAAGTAACACATGTCCATTCAATGTGAACATTAAATGACATTGTGTATTTTCAGAGAAAAAAGAGCACCGGCCAAACCGTATTTGACTCTTCTTCCTTTTAACAAGAACCATTCCAAGAATGCGCATTTTCCAAAACCCGTGTTTAGCACGCGTTCCCTAAGACACAAATTCTCCACCGTCCAAAGTAAATAAGTGTACATCCAATGTTCTAACATCTTGTCAGACTTTGTATAGTCCCTCTTGTAGAATTCATTTAATCCCTTTCAACCAAAAGACTAAGATTAACTGACCAAGATGTTAAGACATTTCTTCAAACATCTTTCAATCAACAATAATTAGCAAGATACTTGTACTACTTCTAATTCAATCCATTGATACCCAATGACATAATCAAAACCACCTGATAAGTTTACCCAGAACTTATATCAATATAGCAATGTCATGACATCTTGTCTGACATATCAACCTCACTTGAGGCAATCTATCACAGACTGCTTAAAACCACAAACAATCTTGATAAACAATCTGCACCACTGCAGCAATACCTCTTAGATCAAGGAACAACTCCCCCTATCTAAGATAACCAGTGCTCCTCCAATGATCACTTATGTAGATGAATGGAAAACATAAGATGCATCTTCATGTCTTCAAGAGCGCACCCTCTGTCCAACCTACCTGCTGAACACAATCATCAACTGCACTTATTGCTTCTTCTGACAAGAGCCAATAATCACTCACACATGAACACCATCATGCTTCCCGTGAGGTCACATTAGGATCACCATCCTATATTAACAAACTCTTGGATTGAGATCAAAGCTCCATTGATCCCTCTCTTCTTGAACCCATCTATACACCACACGAATTCCTCTTGAATTCTCATGTACAGACCTCCATGTTCCTTGAGATAAAATCTAATTTATCTGGAATGCTTCACATTCCTCAAAGAGACACACAGGGCCCCTTAGTTTACTATCTTCTTAATGATGTCAGATATCGTATACATGCTCCTGAACTTCTCAGCCCATTTGCTCCACAAGCACCAAACTGATCTATTTTTAGCATGTCCCATTCACATCAGACTTCCAAGACAATCCTTTACCCATTATTTTCCCGTATGATAAGATAAATACTTCTTAGACAAGATGTGAGTGTCAAGTTCAACACTCAGAACTTAGTATCCTACTCTAAGGATAACCAACCCAGAAAATTTTCTAACATCTATTAGGACATTCTTCACACATCATAGACAACACACACCATGGTTCTTGATATGCTCCACCACTGGACTTACTATCTGCATAGTAATCCAACTAAAGATCTTCAAACAACATTGCGCCGCCACTAGCTTGATCAATAAGAACTCCAGATAACCAAAGAGATAAATAAACTCTCATCCACCAAAAGAAGGTAATATTTCATAAACTGAGAACTTCTGCCACAAGCTCCAAGAATCATCACCTCCTGACGTTTTCAACCAACTACCCTTTTGCCCAAGAGTAATTAGTTCCAAGCACCCTGCTTGAATGTACACTATGAAACCAACCAAATGCCACCTTTTGATTGATCTCACTCTTCTTCAGAACTCCCACAAGATACACTGATGCACCAATGAAATTTGATCTTCAAGTTACATGATCTACTTGCTCCATAGCAAGACATCTTGGATCCACCAAGCCTCTAGACATGTAACATCTTCTCAATCCACAGCTCCTGTCAACTGTATGAGATAGACCTTTTTGAAGCATCCATAACTTCCATTCTCCTGTAGATCACCTTATCTTTAAGCTGATGTGCCACATCACCAGCTGAGATTCTGATGTTAAGCTAGATATCAAAACATTCTGATACGACATCCAGCTGCTGAATTCAGCTCCTCCTTCTGTCACTTAGAAGAACCTCCTCCCTTTAACAGAACAAGAGTTCCACGCTCTCATAAACTTGATTCAACAACCAAGTTTGAATAAACAACCTCCATCCTGCTTAGTGTAGCGAGCAATTTTGGACGCGATTCTTAAGCACTGGTCTCTCTCTGCGGTTTGAGCTTAAACTACAGGTCGATTCATTTTTTATCCTATTATGAGCTGAATAAGGAAGGGAAATAGATGTCTCCAATTAACCCTGCTTGCATACTGAGTTTAAACAGTGGTCTGTTAGGTTACGGATGCTATCAATGTGGGGGGCCTTTGTACTGGTTATTTGTATTTTCGCCAATACTATTTTCTTTCTTTCAATCTAGGCAAAGGGTTTCTGACGGGGAACAAGGATTAGGATGTTAGGACTGGTGCTTTTGAAATACTGCTTTTAATTGATGGAGATATGGGATTTGGGTTTTTTGTTGATTGCGCTCGCTAAGATCTTTTCTTTCGATCTTATGCCTACGTATTCCCGTTTACCGAAACAGGGAAATCAGAGCGTTCGTAGTTCCTCCTATTCTATGGGAGGAAATTGTTTTTTGGTGTCTTGTTCAAAGCCCAAGACATGAAGCAAAAAGGTTGTTTGTATCTTGTTCAAAGCCCAAGATGTGAAGCTGAAAGGTCTATTTGTGTCTTGTTCAAAGCCCAAGACGTGAAGCTGAAAGACCTCGGCTTTAGAGAGAATTTGTCATCTCTAAAGAGGGGAGAAGGAGAATTACTTTAACTGGGATACGCGGATCCAAGCAATGCCATAATTTCCGAAGAAAGGGTTTTAACCTGAAGGAGAAGACTTTAACTCAGTGTAGAGCAATGCCATCTTTCCTTAGGAATTTCTCATGCTAAAAGAGGGACAATGGCATGGATATAGATGATCCAGAGGCTTGCCGCTTACAGCGATTAGATGAAAGGAAAGGAGTTGTTGATGTTTGTGTACTGTGAACGAGGCACAGCTTTGATGCTAAAAGGTTGATTGGATCAACCAGTGGTTTTCTTATACAAAAGCCTAAGAGGAGGCTAATTTCCGCTAGGAAAATCATTATACAAAGCCTAAGAGGAGGCTATTTTGTGTCTCGTACAAAGCCCGAGAGAGAGGCTAAAAGTTTTTGACCCGACGATGGAGTCTTTTGGTATCTCGTATAAAGCCCGAGATGGAGGCTAAAAGTTTGACTCAACAAGAGAGTCTTTAATACTCAACAAGAGAGTGTTTTTGTATCTCGTACGAAGCCCGAGATGGAGGCTGTTGTTTGACTGGCTCAATAAGAACCTTTTTGTATCTCGTATAAAGCCCGAGATGGAGGCGAAAGGGGTAATTGACTCGACGAGGGAGTTTCTTATGTGTCTCGTACAAAGCCCGAGAGAGAGGCTAAAAGTTGTTTGACTCCGCTGGGGAGAATCGTTTGTACAAAGCCCAAGAGGAGGCTAAAGTTACTATTTCAGTCAAGTGACAGGTCCAGTATACTGATTTTGAAAGAGAAAATCAGTTCTTATATGAGCAACACTGTACTCATGGATTTGATTTGAGGATCAGGGATATTTCCTTCTCTTTGAGGAAACGGGAAATCCAAAGGGTATTGAGACTGTCCTAGTCTACGGGTTTCCTTCCTATTTAACGAAGGGGTCACTTGAGAATGTCTTTGAGACTCAAGGAAGTTAGACTGTCCAAGTCTAGAGTTTTTTTTCTTTTGTACTATGCTATGAGAAACAGCAGTAGACTCTATGAAAGGACTGTTCTATGAGGATGACTAGGTTCTATTCCTATACCTCTAGGAGGTCGTCGGGACAATTTGTACGAAGCCCAAGAGGAGGCTGGAAACTTTTAAGAAGCCGACGGGTCCTTGTACGAAGCCCAAGAGGAGGCTATCATTCCCGAAGGAAGAGATCACTATACGAAGCCTAAGAGGAGGCTGTGAATACTTCTAAGAAGCCGTAGTGTCCTTGAATAATGCCCAAGAGGAGGCCGATGCTTTTAAGAAGCCCGTGGGTCTTACCATCTCCTTTCCATTAGGAGAGATAACTCTTTTAAAGATAAAAACCACTGGTAAACGTGCGAGGTTTACTATCCAGCGACTTTTAGCTTTTAAAGAGGGTTCCTTAGTTAAGGTCCAAGATTATGACCGTAGTGGGTACCCAAACCCCGAGACATTCAAGGCAAGCTATCCACAAGGAATAGATCAAGTCAGGAAAGTTCGAGAATTTGGAAGAAACTCAAAGATGCCATTCACGGAGAATACATTCATCTTGGGGATTAGAGCTTCTTGACGATTCCTAAGGAGGACAGCCGAATAGAAGACTGTATCTGGTGCTCCTATTGGGGATCTAGGCATCTATTTCTACGAATAAATGAAACAGCGTCACCTAGTTCAAGACGTAGTTGCCGGGGAAACTCGAAATATCTATACTATTATTACACAGTAGATATGAGTTTATGAAAGGAGACTTACAGTGAGCAGCCCCACAATACAGTTTATAATATGAAAGCAGTAAATGAAAGCGGTAACCACTTACTCGGTTGTAGTGCTTCCATGCTGTTTCGTTAGTTGTTCAACAAAGAAAGATTGAAAACAACAGTATATTCAAAATCAAAGGAGAAAGTGCTTTGAAAAAGAAAGATTTGGGGCTTACAGCTCAAGGAGAGGCCCAGGGTTTTATCAGTGAGCGCACTGTTTGACTTTGTACAGCGGGACTTATACAAGTGACTGGGGCCCAAAAAGTTTTCTGTACAAAGGGATGGGTCTTACACTCTCTCAAGAGGCCCAAAATGGTTTAAAGAAAAGAGTGTGGGGCTTATAACACGAGGGTAGGCCCAAATGATTTTTCGTTTAAAAATGACGATCGCGCCGAGGTTTTCTTTTAACGCAGAGGGACTTATACAATAAGTGAGGCCCAAAATGTTTTGGTTAAAAGGGGGATTGGGTCTTACACTCTAATAGAGGCCCAAAGTGTTTTGAATGGGTCTTATAGCTCAAGGAGAGGCCCAGATGATTTTTATTTTTAAACGGGCGACGATCGCGCTGTTTACTTGTACAGAGGGACTTATACAATAAGTGAGGCCCAAAAAGTTTTTGTACACGGGGGGATGGGTCTTACACTCTCTCAAGAGGCCCAAAAAGTTTTGAAAATGATTTATGAGGGTTGAATTAATCCAAAACCCTAATTTGTTTTCAAAATGTATTTAATTGAATAAAAATTCAATTAAAATGGTCAAAAATTGTTTAACACATGGAAAACAAATTGTGACCTTAGATTAATGTTTCAAAAATTAAGTATTGACCTACAAAATAATTAGAAAGCATTAAAAGTTGCAAAATCAATGTAGAAAAAATATTTAAAATGTCAAAAACAATTAAAATATTAATTCTTTGCAAAAATATCAATTATATGAAATAAATAATATTTTTGGGATTTTTTGTTAAAATAAAATATTTTAACATTTTTGTGAATTATTAAAAAAAGAATAAACTCAAAATCATTAAAACTCAGAGAGAAATTTATTTTTGAATCAATTAAACAAAATCACAAAATTCAAATATTCAAATTTCTAAAAATGGCGCCAAGAACAGGCTGAAGAACACGCGCGTGTTCTTGAATTCTCAGATTTGCATCTTCTATCCAATCTCCATGAATACTTAATCATATCATGCAATCCACATATCATTATGCTCGCCTCAACCTCACGATCATGTCTATATACTTTAATTTCATTTAAATTAAACATACAACAAGAAATCACGAAGAGACCTCAAGAACCCTAATTTCTGCATGAAGGCTAGGATTTTTGATACACGATTCAAACAATGCAATTAATTGAGGGAAAACATTCCATGCATGATTATGAACATATGGCCAAATTATTGTGCGAGGAAATATGCATAGATTGAGAGATGACCAAGTATGTGCTTACCTCCAAGTCGTGACAGCAAGAGCATATGTGATTTTGAGTTGGAGGTGTTACAGACAAGTTGTGATGATCTAGCTTCCCTACACCATATGGAGTGTGTTTGAACACTTGGATTGAATTGAAATGGACTGGATCAGTTCATGGCATCTCAGCTGCAACTTCACTTCAAACTTGTGTGGATGGCAAGTGATTTTGAGATTTTGATGTTCCAGATGTTATGTGAGTGTTTGATCAGCTCATATGTGATGTATGTGAGGTGTGTGAGTGATTGGTTTGATTGGAATTTTTCTCAAACTCAAAACCCGATAGTGACTTGCCTTAGAAGGCAAAATTGGAGTGAAAGAAGAGATTTTGAGGAAAGCATCTGTTAGATGGCTTTGGTGTACTCAAACTGACCACAATTGAGCTCTATTTATAGTAGAGCAAGTTTGTTTTGCAAGGAATAGTGCATGGCAGCTGGTAAGTAGGTTTCCTCAATGTTGGCCAATGGAAATGCAAGTCTCCTCTAGCCATTGACTAGAGGTTAGGGCACAGAGCTTTGGTCCCCTTGGTCTTGGATAAGTCTTGACTGATTTCAGATGAGAATGGCTCAGTCCATGCCACCTTGATGGTTTCATTGAATGCCTCATTCCAAATTTGAAGTCTTGTCCCTATTTTGGCAACTCTAGGTTCAACATGCTATTCCTTGTTCCTTGAACCTTGGAGGCTTGGCTCAGTGATTGTCCCCTTTAGATTCAATCCTCTGAGGTGTCCAAGTGGATTGGAGCAATTGAATTTGGCTGATTTTGGCAAATCGAGCCAAAATGAAAATTCTGCCTTGCCTTGACAGATTTCAGCAAGGCAACTTGCCAATGTTGTATCTCATGATGTAGGTTGAATTTGGCAATGTTCTTGGCCATTTTGGAAAGCTCTTACATGATACAACAACTGTTTGAACAAGTTTGGTTTTGATCTCTTTTGATTCCAAGTGAAAAATCCCCCTACATTTGGCAAAAAGTGAGGCAGAATCTGACTTAGTGAAAATTTCACTAAGTGTTGGAAAAAGTGACATTTTCACTTTTCAGCCACTTTGATCACTCCATAACTCAAAATCCTTAATGAATTGGAATGACTTGTAGTTGAAGTTTTTGTAGGTGATAATGAGGGCTACAAATCCATCTTTGGATGAGAAAAAATGGCCTTGTGGTTTAGGAGTTATGGTCCTCCAAAGTTGGTACCTTTGCCACTTTATTTTTAACTTAGAAAAATTTCTAAGTTTTATGGTTACCCCTTTTACAAGTTATCTCACTTTTCTTGATTTTTCTTGATGAATGATGATTCAAATCATACATTAACATCATTTTAGGGTTAAAAATCCATTTTGGTGAAAAATCTCAAAAAGTCAAAGTTGACTTTTGTGCACAGTTGACTTTTTATCAAATGAATTCCAAACTGTGCAATTCTTCAGGAAATCATGTCCTTGACCTAATTCAAACTTGATGGACATGTTCCCTGGGTGTCATAGGGTATATTCAATCATGTATTAGGGTTTGGGAGCATGTCTAGGTCAAAAGTCAAAGTTACAGTTGACTTTTCCCTTAAAACCCTAATTGTGGTGCAGATGGAATTAAGACTTGTTGCTCAAACTTCTTGGATTAATCCATTGTCCCAAATGGATAAATATGGTATATTAGAGACCCTCAAATCATCTCTTGAGGTCTTGGCTCATGGTTTGTCCCAAAAGTCAACTTAGGGGTGAATTAGGTCAAGAAACCCTAATTCCTGATTTTTGATGAATGCATCCCCTGAGGCAAAATTAACTTGATGCATGGGTTCATGAGGTTCCATGAAGTATATTAGGTTATGTTTTGGATCATTGCCTTATGCCCAGATGAAAATTTCCATCTGGAGGCCCTGGTCGACCAAAACCCTAATTTGGTGACACTGTCGATCTTGAGACTCGATCCACCTAGAAGGGAGCAGCCTTGTGCTTAATCCTTGAAGTGGGAATCCTTTTTGATCCATTGTGGATGTTTAAGAGATTAGACAAGTTGAAGATCATGTCATTTCTTGATTGATCCTTTGTCTAAGCACTCAGAGAGGGCTTGAAACCCTAATTTTGATTGTAGTGGATGCTCACCCATCTTTGGGGAGACTGATGAAGCATGATGGTTCATCCATATTGTGATGATGATTTTCACAATAATGGTAAATCTAAGTGGTCAAAATTTGGGGTATTACAGATGCCCCTATTTAATCTTCTTGGACCCGAAGGTGTGAATGACGAAGGTATTCGAGCATTCGGGGTGCAAGAGGATTAAATATCGGAATATCCAAAATTTTGATGGTGGTTATGAATGGTAGCTTACGCATTCATCTTCTTTAGCTAAGCAATGATGCTTAGAAAAGGTAAACTTCCCCTCGATCCTGGTCTCCTACCAAGGAACTGGTCTCAGTCTCTTTTGAAATAAACTTCCCCTCGATCCTGGTTTCCTACCAAAGAACTGGTCTTAGTTTCTGATATAAACTTCCCCTCGATCCTGGTTTTCTACCAAGGAACTGGTCTAAGTTTCTTTTGTCAATAAACTTTATTGACAAGGGACGCTATGCGTAGCGGCTTTCCTTCAAACTTCTCGCCGAATTTTCCTAGGGAGATGCCATTTGAGTGGGAAAAGATTTGATGTCAGACTTGCTGGGGAACCCATTCGTCTGAATTGTAGAGGTACACAAACTTCTCAATTTTGGAGACGCCATTTGTCGATTCTACTGGGGAAAGCGAGTCTCTTGAGAGACTGTTTTCGTTTTGGGGGCTTACATCATACTTTTCTCGGGATCTTTTCGGGGAAACACCATATGATGGGATCCAATTTTGAGGTGCCGATGACCTCTTCATCAATGACTTTTCAGAAAAATACTGATGTACTGCCGAATCTCTGTTTAAGAGGCCTTCTCTGGGGATTTTCCTTAATCCGAGAAAGCGAGGATATCATCTTCAATGGCGAAGAGTGACATCTGTTGAAGGTTCTCTGATCTTTCAGAGGTTCAAGTTATCAAAGTGGCCAAGTGCTGACGCTGATCTAAAGATACACTGGTGGCGAGATTGTGCAGACGCAACACTTCCTGATGAGGAAAGAACTGACAAACTCGATTGAGAAAACTGCTTATCACTAGGGGACAAGACCGGCTAGAGTGATAACGATGCAATATGAAATGTAAATGCAAATCAAAAATGCATGAAGTACGTATGTATATGCTGACAAAACTGACGCGACATACAGACTAATGGATGAACACAATTGGATACTCAGCCATCGCGGGGCGAAGAAGTACCATTGATTCAAAATAGCAATTCCACCTTGCTTAGGAGAGATAGTCCCGTTGGGAGCTATGTTGATCGGGCTTAGGAGATGAGAACTCGGCCGAAGATGTCAGATGGAACATGGTCTCTGACATTGTTGATCCCTTCATTCAGGCATACTAGCTTAGAAGGAGTACTTTGATTCTGCACTTTGAAGTGTGCTTACTTCGGGAGAAGCGATCGATGTTCTTCTGATGTTCAACAGTCAAAAGAAATGCCATATTTAATTTAAAAGCAGAAAAAGTTTAACAAGTACATTTAATTTTTGTTTTATTTCAAGAATCGCTGATTAAGTTTAAACAACGTCGTTCTGTAAAGCTAAAACAAGTAAAGAATTACAAACAAAAGCACAAGGGCTCAAATTTTATTGATAAGATGGAGATCAGCCAAACGCGTGATTCCAAAGAGTATATACAAAGTTAGAAAATGGTAATTTACAGGGAAAAGGGCTACGTTGAAACATAACGACCGATATCCTTCTACCAACTTTGAATTCGGGACATCCTGAGCTTCTGTCGAAGATGACCTTTGACTGGAGATTTCTTCCGATAGATGATGCTACTGCTGCTGAGGGACTTGCCTCTGTTGAACATAGTTACTTGCCATTATCCCTCATTTTTGCCTGGATTGTACTATGAGATTTCCAATCCATCGGGATGATTTTTTATCATGTCTCTAACTTTTGCCTGGACCGCCCTTTCGGGTTTTCAATCCACCGAGACTTTTTTTTTTTTTTTTAGTTTTAGGCGAAGTATTTCTTGACTACATCAACATTCGTGGGGTAGGCAAATTCCTCCCCGTCCATGGTTGCAAGTCTCAAGGCACCGCCTGAGAAAGCTTTCGTGACCACATAGGGGCCATCATAATTTGGGGTCCATTTGCCCCGAGAGTCAGTGAGAAATGATTGTATCTTCTTGAGCACGAGGTCTCCTTTCCTGAAGACACGAGGTCGGACCTTTTTGTCGAACGCCCTCTTCATTCTCTGTTGATACAACTGACCGTGGCATAGTGCCGTGATTCGCTTCTCTTCGACCAGGTTCAGTTTGTCGTGTCGATTTTGACACCATTCAGCCTCGGTGAGCTTAGCTTCCATCAATACCCGGATTGATGGGATCTCTACTTCTATGGGGAGAACTGCCTCCATGCCATATACTAGAGAGAAAGGGGTTGCCCCTGTTGAAGTGCGGACAAATGTTCGATAACCGTGAAGAGCAAAGGGTAGCATTTCGTGCCAATCTTTATAGGTTACAACCATCTTCTGAACAATCCTCTTGATGTTCTTGTTAGCCGCTTATACCGCCCCGTTCATCTTGGGTCGGTAGGGAGATGAGTTATGGTGTTCGATCTTGAACTCAGCACACAACTCTTTCATCATCTTATTGTTCAAGTTAGATCCATTATCAGTAATGATCTCGCTTGGAACACCATAACGGCAGATGATATTGTTTTTGATAAATTGGACCACCACTTGTCGGGTTACATTGGCGAATGACGCTGCTTCGACCCACTTGGTGAAATAGTCAATGGCTACCAGGATGAACCGATGTCCGTTTGAAGCCTTGGGTTCAATCATACCAATCATGTCGACTCCCCATATGGAAAATGGCCACGGGGAAGAAAGAACTTTGAGATGTGATGGCGGTACATGAATTTTGTCGGAGTATATCTGACACTTGTGACATCTCCTCATGTACTTGTAGCAGCCGGATTCCATTGTCAACCAATAGTACCTGGCCCTGAGAATTTTTCTCGCCATTGTGTGTCCGTTGGCATGAGTGCCAAAGGATCCTTCATGAATTTCTTTCATGAGCATGTCTGCTTCTGGTCTGTCGACACATCGGAGCAAGACCATGTCAAAATTTCTCTTATAAAGAGTGTCACCGCTCAGGAAGAAGTTTCCAGCCAATCTTCTAAGGGTTTTCTTGTCTTTTCTGAGTGCCCCAGATGGGTACTCTTGTTTCTGAAGGAAGCATTTGATATCGTGATACCAAGGTCTGTCGTCTATGACTGCTTCAATCGCGAAGATGTAAGCGGGCCGTTCAAGGCGCATGATGTCGATCTTAGGTATGTCATTCCATCGACCTACACTAATCATGGAAGAGAGAGTGGCTAATGCATCAGCCATGTGATTCTCATCACGAGGGATGTGATGAAAGTCGACTCTGTTGAAGAAGGGTAACAACCTCCTTGCATAGTCTTTGTAAGGAATCAATCCCGATTGGTATGTGTTCCAATCTCCTTTTATCTGGTTAATAACCAAGGCTGAATCTCCATATACGTCCAAGTTTTTGATCCTTAAATCAATCGCTTCTTCGAGACCCATGATACATGCTTCATATTCGGCCTCGTTGTTCGTACATTTGAACGTAAGTCTAGCAGTGAAAGGAATGTGGATACCCTGAGGGGTAACAATGATTGCCCCAATTCCGTTTCCATAATGATTGACTGCTCCGTCAAAGATCAGTCCCCACTGGGAACCTGGTTCTGGCCCTTCACTGGGTAGCGGTTCATCGCAATCTTTCATCTTTAGATACATGACATCTTCGTCTGGGAAGTCAAACCCGATTGATTCTTGATCGTCAATCGGTTGATGAGCCAAATGATCGGCTAAAATACTTCCTTTAACGGCTTTCTGAGCGTGGTACTCTATGTCATATTCTGATAGTAACATCTGCCAACGGGCAATCCTTCCCGTGAGAGCAGGTTTTTCGAAAATGTACTTGATTGGATCCATTTCGGAGACCAACCAAGTAGTATGACGAATCATGTACTGGCGAAGACGTTTGGCTGCCCAAGCCAAAGCGCAACAAGTTTTCTTAAGCATTGTGTACCGAGTCTCGCAGTCGGTGAATTTCTTGCTTAGATAGTAAATGGCAGACTCTTTCCTTTTAGTTTCGTCTTGTTGGCCAAGTACACATCCCATTGAGTCCTCTAGGACTGTGAGGTAAATGATCAGTGGTCTTCCTTCCACTGGAGGTGATAGAATCGGCGGATTCAATAGATATTCCTTGATACTGTCGAAGGCGGTTTGGCAATCTTCTGACCAAACGCAATCCTGGTTCTTTTTGAGTAATTTGAAAATCGGCGCACATGTCGCGGTCATAAGGAATATGAATCTGGAGATGTAGTTCAAACGTCCCAGGAATCCTCTGACTTGTTTTTCAGTTTTCGGAGAAGGCATTTCTTGAATGGCCTTGACCTTGTCAGGATCAACTTCAATTCCTTTCTGGCTGACGATGAACCCTAGTAATTTCCCCGAACGGACACCGAAGGTGCACTTGTTAGGATTCAAGCGGAGCTTGAATTTTCTTAGACGTTCGAACAATTTTGACAGATGTTCAACGTGCTCCTCCTCTGTTCTTGATTTTGCAATCAAATCATCGACATATACCTCGATTTCTTTGTGTATCATGTCATGAAACAGAGTAGTCATGGCCCTTTGATAGGTTGCCCCGGCATTCTTCAAACCGAACGGCATTACCTTGTAACAAAAGGTACCCCATGGGGTAATGAACGAAGTTTTCTCCATGTCTTTCGGCGCCATTTTGATCTGATTATAGCCCGAGAATCCATCCATGAAGGAGAATACTTTGAACTTTACTGTGCTGCCAACCAGCATGTCAATGTGTGGTAAAGGAAAGTCGTCCTTTGGACTTGCCTTATTCAGATCTCTGTAATCGACACACATTCTAACCTTTCCGTCCTTTTTGGGAATGGGTACGATGTTGGCTAACCATTGAGGATATTCAGATGTAGCGAGGAAACCCGCGTCGATCTGTTTCTGTACCTCCTCTTTGATTTTGATGTCCATGTCCGGGTGAGTCCGTCTCAACCTTTGCTTTACTGGCGGACATTCCGATCTTAGCGGTAAGTGATGTTCCACGATGCTGGTATCCAACCCTGGCATATCCTGATAGGACCAAGCGAATACACCGGGGAATTCTTTGAGAAGCTTTATCAAACTTTCTTTGACAGTTGGACTGAGCAGTGCTCCGATCCTGATTTCTTTTCTCTCTTTTTCTGAACCCAAGTTTACCGTTTCCAACGGCTCTTTGTGAGGTTCAATGGACCTTTCCTCTTGTCTGAGTAGTCGGGAGATCTCTTCTGGAATTTCGTTGTCATTTTCTTCTTCAGCCTCGAATACCGGGAACTCAAAGTTGGGAGAAGGCATCGGATCGTATGTTTCAACGGGGTATAAAACAAGCAATCTGCATGACGTGATGATTCGTGTTTAGAAGAGATAGAGAAAAATGCAAGTGTGTGCAGTGTTTTTGTTTTACTGCTTGTTTTTTTTTTTATTATATGTTTTTTAGGATTACCATTTTCTGAAAAAAGCAAAAAGAGAAAACAGCAATTAATGCGGAAATTACAGAACGACGTTATTTTATTAATGAACAAGTCGAATCTTGAAACTACAGCCCTATAAAACAAAACTCTGTCGCTCTGGGCAAAGCGAAGAGGGAAATTTACAGAAAGCGAGCCCTATCAAAACATTCGTTTCACCTGGGCAGGGTGAAAGGTTAAAGATGGTAATTACTTTGACCGACGAACGACCTTCGGAACCTCGACAGCAACCCATTGGCGGCGAACTCCTCGGTGAATCACAAAGTCTGGCACCTTCCTTGATTTGTCTTCAGAAATGACGCTGATTTCTGGTGGAACAGGATCATTGGAATCTGTCTCCCAGGCAGAATTGTCGTAGGAGGATTCCTCTGTTGTATTTTGCATAGCATTGGTGCTCTCAGCTATATCTCCCCATCCAGTTGACTGGATATCTTTGAGCCTGATACGAGAGCTTTCGGGAGCAGTGTACTTGACCATAAAGTCGTATCTTCCACTTGGTTGTCCCGGAGTGTCCCAAACTTCTTTGGAACTGGAGGAGTCATCTCTCTCGATGACGTTGACCTCAGGAAAGGCATAGTTGATGAATTCTAGTCCTGCAAACGTTGCGAATTCATTTTCATGTTGAGTAGTTTCCGAATAACCTGAGTGTTGATCCCATGACATGGCGGGGACACAGGTATTCTGTTCAATGACGCTCAACTGAGTTTCATTACTCGGCTGACTTTCTTGCCCCAAGTTTCCTGGATAAGGTTGCCACATTGGCAGACCATCCATCGGGCCATAGTAATTGTGATCAGAGTTCTCTTTCATCAGAGTGTCTTCCTCTAATGAATTTGGCGGAGCACGACATCCTTCCAGATCACAATCTCCGTAGATCATTTCGACATCTGATCTTGGTATAAATCTCGGACTTTCTGTAGGAAAGCAAAAAGGCATAGGCACCTCTTCCTGAGACATATAGTCGTCCTTGTTAAGGTAGGACTTCCATTCTTCATCTGTGTCAGAGGGATCTTCCTCATTGATAGCATGAACTGTCTGAGACACTGGGTGAAGAAAATCTCCACTGTGGAAGAAGTTTTGAAGGGGATGAAGACTTTCATCGTTGGCGGCTGTCTGAGTACAGGTCGCAGAAAAACCAAGACCCTTCTTTGTTTTATTGTCAGTGGGAATGACAAGCTGTCCTCATCCTTTTGTATCGGTACTCTCGACCGCTTTGATAGCATCTTTGTATGAAGAAATTGAAGTTCCTTCTTCGGATTGATTGTCCTTGCTCACCGATAGTGCTTGGAACTGAGTTCCAATAACCTCCTCGGGTTCCACACAAGTAGATGATGATAAGTTGCTTACAAGCAAGGCTTGTTCCCCACAAACCGTGACAAGTTGATCGTTCTTAACGAACTTTAGCTTTTGGTGGAGGGTTGAAGTGACCGCTCCAGCCTGATGTATCCAAGGTCTTCCTAATAAACAACTGTACGTTGTCCGGATGTCCATGACCTGGAAAGTGATTTGGAAAGTGTGAGGACCAATAGTTATGGGAAGATCAACTTCACCGATAACCGTTTTTCTGGATCCGTCGAATGCTTTGACGACGACCTCGCTGACTCTCATCGGACGGCCCTTGAATGATAATTGCATCAAGGTGTACTTCGGCATAACATTCAGGGCTGACCCTGTGTCTACCAGTACGTTGGCTAAAGCAACGCCCTGGCAGTTAACTGTGATATTGAGTGCCATGTTATGACGACGACCCTCTTCAGGTAATTCCTCATCACTAAATCCCAAATTACTGCAGGAAGTAATGTTAGAGACAATGTTATCGAATTGTCTGATTGTTACATCCTGTTCCACAAAGGCTTGCTCCAAGACTTTCTGTAGAGCCTCCCTGTGGGCCTCTGAACTGAGTAACAGTGATAATACCGAGATCTTTGAAGGAGTCTGTAACAGTTGATCGACAATGTTGTATTCACTCCTTTGGATGAGCTTCAGCATCTCATCATTATTTTTCGAAAGGTCGGGATTACTGGATTAACCGACTGGTGGATCAGGAATTTCTGCCTGAAGTTCCTTTTCTTTGTTGGATTCTCCAACCCCTCGGTTGAAGATTCGACCGCTCCGTGTTACACGACTGATGTCTGCAATATTCACGATGGAGGGTAATAGAATTTCCTTTCCATTCTCGATTATTGTTGCACCGTATTTGTAAGGGATTGCCTTAGCTGATTCATACGGTAGTGGCCCCGGTAGATAGATGACTATGGGAACCTTCTGATTTTTCTAACCATCATAAGTAACCTTGATCCGTTCCCGGTTGGGAACTCTAGATTCGTCAAGTAGAGGAATGATGGCAAAAACATCCCTGGTCCTGTGATGACCAGAGATCGTGACAACATCCTCGACTTGCTCGGCAAGGTAGTTCGGCGACCAAATGATGGGTCCTGAACCGGGATATGGACGAATTTCTCCATGATCGACCTGACCCTGAAGAGCTGCTCTCACAAGGTAACACCCTTGGTTACTTTCCGAACAGACGCTACAACTGTCATAGTTGTGTGGTGGCACCTGGCCACGCCCACTTTGAATACAATGTAACCTCACTAGGTTACCTTCCATTGATCGGACATCCTGACTTTGACGACGAGTAGGATTCCTGTTATTGATACTAATCTGCTGAGTATCTTCGTCCATATAGATTGGCATCCACCAGTGATTTAACAAGTGCTGAAGTGCCTCCTGGACAAGGGTACAACCTCGATCGTTTTCGCAACCCGCTTTACAATTTTGATAGTCATGTGATATTAAGAATCCAAGTCGGACCTGCTCAGCATGTAACTCTACCAGGTTGGTATCCATCACGTGAATGTCAAAGATCTGAACCATGTTGATTTGATAGGAGTTCCTATCATGGTAGTCTTGGATCCATCCAAGATCCATCTGACGCTGGAGGGCCTCTTGTATGAAAGAGCGTCCCTGTTTATTTACCGAGCAAATCAGACAGGAACTGTAATCGTGCCGCGGCAAATTATGATACTGGCTTTGCCTTGAGTGCATCGCCACCAAGTTGACATTCATCGCACGGATGTCGTGGTTTTGAATGACGTTGGAATTCGTATAGACCATGTTAACTCCACAAACTCGGTGCTCTTGGATCCATCCAAGATCCATTTGTTCCTGTAGAGCTGCTTGCACTACAGAACATCCCTGGTTGTCTTTAGAGCAGATATCACACTGGTGATAATTATGAGGTGGCACATGGCCATATCCACTCTGTCTACAATGCATCTTGACCAGATTGGTCCCCAATAAGAGTACATCGTGAATTTGATAGACATTGTTAGTCTCTTTCTCAATCAGATTGACTGCAGCTTTCTCGTGTTGAGGCAGCGGGTTCGTAAGAACATTAGGATTCGTATCTTTGAAAGATAAGAGCCCGCTCCTAACAAGCTTTTGCACGTCGGATTTGAAATTGAGACAAGTCTCAATGTTATGCCCTGAACCTCCTTGATGATAAGGGCATGTTTGATCCGCTTTAAACCAAAAAGGCAGATTTTCCGGAACTGAAAGGGGAGACTTAGTCTGAATGTGCCCCTTAGCCAGTAGTAACGGAAACAGATCTGCGTACGTTACGGGTATAGGATCAAATCCTGGTGGCCGTGTTGTACGGTTGTTGTTATATGGAGGACGAGCCTGCTGAAGAGGTTGTTGTGTCCTTTGTTGGTCAGGTTGGCTCTGCGCAACCTGAGGTTGATACATAGGAACAGGCGCGGGGCCGATAGCAGGAGTAACAGCTGCTACTGGCTGATAACGTCGCCTTTGCTTTCCGAGAGAGATATTCCCAATATCTTGCTCTTTTTTCTTAGGGAGAGCACCACCGTATTTTTTAGTACCGCTTGTTGATCCAGTGTCTTTTACCAAACGTCCTTCTCGGACGGCTTCCTCAAGACGTACACCCATGCCGACCATTTCGGTGAAATCACTGGGCGCACTGGCAACCATTCGGCCATAGTAAAATGAGCTTAAGGTCTTTAAGAAGATTTTCGTCATCTCTTTTTCCTCAAGAGGTGGACAAATTTGAGCGGCAATTTCACGCCACCTTTGAGCATACTCCTTAAAGGTTTCCTTTTCCTTTTGCGACATTGATCTGAGTTGATCTCTGTCGGGTGCCATGTCCAAATTGTACTTGTATTGTTGGACGAAGGCAGTACCAAGATCTCTGAATGTACTGATCGTAGTATGGTTTAAACCCATGTACCATTTGAGTGCGGCACCGGTTAAACTATCCTGGAAGTAGTGAATCAGCAGGTCCTGATTCTCCGTCTGAGCTGACATCCGCCGAGCGTACATCACCAGATGGCTTTGAGGGCAAGAGTTACCCTTGTATTTTTCAAAGTCGGGCACTTGAAATTTGTGCGGGACTTTCACATTTGGGACCAAACAGAGGTTTGCGGCGTCCTTTCCAAATAGATCCTGACCGCGAATGGCTTGCAGCTCTTTCTGCATTTCCAAGAACTGCTCCTGGAATTCATCCATTCTGTCAAACATAGTTTCCTTCTTACCAGAAGGTGTTGGTGGAATCTGTCCTTCTGGGACAGTGTGCACCACAGGGGGTGGTACCGTGACTACGGCAGTAAGTCTTGGCGCCTCCCGAAGTTTGTAACCTTCAGGAGTCTTGAGTATGCCCCTGGCATCTTCGCTTTCCCGAAGTTTGTAACCTTCAGGCCCAGCGGTTTCTGTTGCGATTCCCTGATCTTCAGTAATCGGCGGAACATATCCTTCCGGGATATAGTTAACAGGCATGCCCCAAGGACGATCTTTCGGCATCTGATACCTAGGATCATACTTTTCTATGATGGGCGTTGAGGTGATCTCTGAGATCACAGTTCTTTGTAGCTGAGCTTCTGCCATGGCTTGCATGTCGTTACGAAGCTTTCTCATATCCTCTCTCAGAGCGTCGATCTCTTCTTTCAACTCTCTGTTTTCTTCCTCAAGATCATCCATCTTTTTCTGACGATTGGCCCGAGTATTATACGAATGAGACAATTTGACTCTAGAATCGAGACACAAACGTGAGATTCGTAGGGAAGAAGAATACGCGATGTAAGAATGATGAATGCAATGATTATATTAATTGTTGTTTTTTGGTTTAATCAAAATAAACTCTGACAATTAGATTGCAAATATCAAACGGTGGGGGAAACCCCTTTTTATTGAAATTCAAAGGATTACAGAAATGCAAATACAGTAGATTACAAAGTTCAGAAACAGAAACCTAAACTAATGGGTCCTGAGTCCTCTCTGAAGAGAAACCAGGTGCTGATTCTGGTATCTTCCTTTTCTTTGACCGGGGCGCTTGGGCCGTTGTCGGGTTGTCATTCCTTTGCCAAGTGAAAGGAGTGAGCAAATTCCTTTGGTCATCTTGATTCTCTACAGCATGCTGCTCCAAAATTTCAATCAGAGCGTCTTTCTCTTTTAGTAGTTGCTGTATTTGGATACACTCGACGTCGAGGGTGCGGTACTTGTTCTTCCAAGACCTTCTTTCCTTTTGAACTTTGTTGAGAGTAACCTGAAGCTTTTCAGTTTCCGTCATGAAGTACATGACAGATTCCCTCGGCGGAAGAATTCTGTAATGAGGATAAGGTATTTTTAGCTTGAGAGCTCTGGTTTGTACCCAATAGAGATAAGGCTCCACCGAGACACAGTCTGGTTTTCCCAGAGACTCTCGTCCTTTCTTATGAACTTGTTTCCAAGCTTGCACTATTTCCATTTTTAGTGCTCTGTCGTTTTCTCCTTCTTTGAAGAAAAGACCTTCCAGATGAACATCCAGTGGGATGTGTCTCATCGGGTATCCAAACTGACGAAGAACCAATATCGGATGATAGTTGATTCCTCCCTTAGTTCCTATGAGGGGTACGTTGGGGAAATTTCCACAACGGTCAATGATTCTGATTCCCTCATAAATCCTATTACACCAATCTATATCAGAGTTGGTGAGAGACATGATCTTCTGTGACCAACGTGAGACACTCTTGCAATCCCAAAAAGCAGCAGACTTGGGCAAGTGAGAGATAAACCATTTATAAAGCAGAGGTACACAACATGTGATCTCCCCTCCGCTGTACAAATTTCCCAAGTGTACAGAATGATACGCATCTGCAAGCAAAGTCGGCACAGGGTTTCCAATGAGAAAAACCTTAATAGCGTTGATATCGACGAAGTTATTGATGTTGGGAAACAAAAATAATCCGTAGGTGAGCAAGACAAAGATGCTTTCAAAAGCAGTCCCGTTTCCTATACTAGCGAAGTATAGAGCCTTTTTTGTCAAGAACTGGGCTGGCAAACCTTGGATGCCACCCTTAGTAATCATGTGAGTCCTGACCTCAGACTCGTCCAAATGAATTGCTCTTGCAATAGTCTGATTTTTTGGAATTTCTTCCAATCCAGAAAATGGAGCTCGATCAGTGATATGTAAATCAGCCAGATGAGAATACTCCTCCAGCGTTGATGATAGCTGGTAATCTGGGAATGTGAAACAGTGATAAACCGGATCGTAAAACTGAATGAGCGCATCCATGATTCCCTCAATCACATGGACTCTTAACAGTGGTAGCAAACCACCGTGCTTGGCTCTGAAAGCCTCTGGGTTAACGATCATCCTCGCTAACTTTCTCAAATCCCCTAGTTTTGGAACCTTGAAGGTATACTGGCGAGTTCTCCTTCTACCGAAATCCATTAGCGTAATCTTTTTCTCTGATATTTGCAATCACAGTCTTAGTTTAATTTGAAAAACAGAGAGACTAGAAGAGAAAGTTTTTTTTTGAATGTTTTAATGTTTTATTAAATGAATGCATGAATGCAGCACACAAAAACATAGAAAAAACATGGGGTCAAAGGGTCGTTGTCATGAAGTCAAGGCTCTACCCATCCCCAAAGGTTTATACTAGGGTGATTTTTGTACCTGTACTCATTATCATCAGCTCCTCCCAGGAAGGCAGACAACAAGCGGATCGCCAGCGAGTTGTGTGCAATCTTAGAGTAAGTGCCATTCACCGAGAATAGATCACCAGCCTCAAATGAGGGTAGTATCGCGTAACAGCTATTTCCGATAGCTTCTGCACTACGAAAAAGGTTGGCTTTTCTTAAGTGTATACTCAATCTCACCACATGCGGCATCACACGCATTCCCAGTAGCAGAAAAATAAACACGTATAGCAATTAGGAAAAGCAGTATATATATTTGTCCTAAACATCCTAGACCTTTAAAGCTACGATTCTTAAGTTCCTGACAGAAATGGGTTCCCCGGCGGAAGCCCCAATCTGTGGTTCCCTGCCTAAGAGATGGACCAGCATAGGTCAATCTTTCTCTTTGGTAGAGTTCCCATTTTCCGTGGAAAATGGGGATGGTACCCTAAGGCAAAAAGATCTTGGCAAAGACTCCCCAGCAGAGTTGCCATTTTACAAGGAAAACAGAAAGAAAGAAAAACAACGGCCCCACGGTGGGCGCCACTTTTCTTGTTGGCGGCCACCGCCAAGAAGATGACTTACCCAAAGTTTAAATTGTAAGAAAGAAAGAATCGGGCCCCACGGTGGGCGCCACTTTTCTGTAGCGAGCGATTTTGGACGCGGTTCTTAAGCGTTGGTCGCTCTCTGCGGTTTGAGCTTAAACTACAGGTCGATTCATTTTTTATCCTATTGTGAACTGAATAAGGAAGGGAAATAGATGTCTCCAATTAACCCTGCTTGCATACTGAGTTTAAACAGCGGTCTGTTAGGTTACGGATGCTATCAATGTGGGGGGGCCTTTGTACTGGTTATTTGTATTTTTGCCAATACTGTTTTCTTTCTTTCAATCTAGGCAAAGGGTTTCTGACGGGGAACAAGGATTAGGATGTTAGGACTGGTGCTTTTGAAATACTGCTTTTAATTGATGGAGATATGGGATTTGGGTTTTTTGTTGATTGCGCTCGCTAAGATCTTTTCTTTCGATCTTATGCCTACGTATTCCCGTTTACCGAAACAGGGAAATCAGAGCATTCGTAGTTCCTCCTATTCTATGGGAGGAAATTGTTTTTTGGTGTCTTGTTCAAAGCCCACGACGTGAAGCGAAAAGGTTGTTTGTATCTTGTTCAAAGCCCAAGATGTGAAGCTGAAAGGTCTATTTGTGTCTTGTTCAAAGCCCAAGACGTGAAGCTGAAAGACCTCGACTTTAGAGAGAATTTGTCATCTCTAAAGAGGGGAGAAGGAGAATTACTTTAACTGGGATACGCGGATCCAAGCAATGCCATAATTTCCGAAGAAAGGGTTTTAACCTGAAGGAGAAGACTTTAACTCAGTGTAGAGCAATGCCATCTTTCCTTAGGAATTTCTCATGCTAAAAGAGGGACAGTGGCATGGATATAGATGATCCAGAGGCTTGCCGCTTACAGCGATTAGATGAAAGGAAGGGAGTTGTTGATGTTTGTGTACTGTGAACGAGGCACAGCTTTGATGCTAAAAGGTTGATTGGATCAACCAGTGGTTTTCTTATACAAAAGCCTAAGAGGAGGCTAATTTCCGCTAGGAAAATCATTATACAAAGCCTAAGAGGAGGCTATTTTGTGTCTCGTACAAAGCCCGAGAGAGAGGCTAAAAGTTTTTGACCCGACGATGGAGTCTTTTGGTATCTCGTATAAAGCCCGAGATGGAGGCTAAAAGTTTGACTCAACAAGAGAGTCTTTGATACTCAACAAGAAAGTGTTTTTGTATCTCGTACGAAGCCCGAGATGGAGGCTGTTGTTTGACTGGCTCAATAAGAACCTTTTTGTATCTCGTATAAAGCCCGAGATGGAGGCGAAAGGGGTAATTGACTCGACGAGGGAGTTTCTTATGTGTCTCGTACAAAGCCCGAGAGAGAGGCTAAAAGTTGTTTGACTCCGCTGGGGAGAATCGTTTGTACAAAGCCCAAGAGGAGGCTAAAGTTACTGTTTCAGTCAAGTGACAGGTCCAGTATACTGATTTTGAAAGAGAAAATCAGTTCTTATATGAGCAACACTGTACTCATGGATTTGATTTGAGGATCAGGGATATTTCCTTCTCTTTGAGGAAACGGGAAATCCAAAGGGTATTGAGACTGTCCTAGTCTACGGGTTTCCTTCCTATTTAACGAAGGGGTCACTTGAGAATGTCTTTGAGACTCAAGGAAGTTAGACTGTCCAAGTCTAGAGTTTTTTTTCTTTTGTACTATGCTATGAGAAACAGCAGTAGACTCTATGAAAGGACTGTTCTATGAGGATGACTAGGTTCTGTTCCTATACCTCTAGGAGGTCGTCGGGACAATTTGTACGAAGCCCAAGAGGAGGCTGGAAACTTTTAAGAAGCCGACGGGTCCTTGTACGAAGCCCAAGAGGAGGCTATCATTCCCGAAGGAAGAGATCACTATACGAAGCCTAAGAGGAGGCTGTGAATACTTCTAAGAAGCCGTAGTGTCCTTGAATAATGCCCAAGAGGAGGCCGATGCTTTTAAGAAGCCCGTGGGTCTTACCATCTCCTTTCCATTAGGAGAGATAACTCTTTTAAAGATAAAAACCACTGGTAAACGTGTGAGGTTTACTATCCAGCGACTTTTAGCTTTTAAAGAGGGTTCCTTAGTTAAGGTCCAAGATTATGACCGTAGTGGGTACCCAAACCCCGAGACATTCAAGGCAAGCTATCCACAAGGAATAGATCAAGTCAGGAAAGTTCGAGAATTTGGAAGAAACTCAAAGATGCCATTCACGGAGAATACATTCATCTTGGGGATTAGAGCTTCTTGACGATTCCTAAGGAGGACAGCCGAAGAGAAGACTGTATCTGGTGCTCCTATTGGGGATCTAGGCATCTATTTCTACGAATAAATGAAACAGCGTCACCTAGTTCTAGACGTAGTTGCCGGGGAAACTCGAAATATCTATACTATTATTACACAGTAGATATGAGTTTATGAAAGGAGACTTACAGTGAGCAGCCCCACAATACAGTTTATAATATGAAAGTAGTAAATGAAAGCGGTAACCACTTACTCGGTTGTAGTGCTTCCATGCTGTTTGGTTAGTTGTTCAACAAAGAAAGATTGAAAACAACAGTATATTCAAAATCAAAGGAGAAAGTGCTTTGAAAAAGAAAGATTTGGGGCTTACAGCTCAAGGAGAGGCCCAGGGTTTTATCAGTGAGCGCACTGTTTGACTTTGTACAGCGGGACTTATACAAGTGACTGGGGCCCAAAAAGTTTTATGTACAAAGGGATGGGTCTTACACTCTCTCAAGAGGCCCAAAAAGGTTTAAAGAAAAGAGTGTGGGGCTTATAACACGAGGGTAGGCCCAAATGATTTTTCGTTTAAAAATGACGATCGCGCCGAGGTTTTCTTTTAACGCAGAGGGACTTATACAATAAGTGAGGCCCAAAATGTTTTGGTTAAAAGGGTGATTGGGTCTTACACTCTAATAGAGGCCCAAAGTGTTTTGAATGGGTCTTATAGCTCAAGGAGAGGCCCAGATGATTTTTATTTTTAAACGGGCGACGATCGCACCGTTTACTTGTACAGAGGGACTTATATAATAAGTGAGGCCCAAAAAGTTTTTGTACAAGGGGGGATGGGTCTTACACTCTCTCAAGAGGCCCAAAAAGTTTTGAAAATGATTTATGAGGGTTGAATTAATCCAAAACCCTAATTTGTTTTCAAAATGTATTTAATTGAATAAAAATTCAATTAAAATGGTCAAAAATTGTTTAACACGTGGAAAACAAATTGTGACCTTAGATTAATGTTTCAAAAATTAAGTATTGACCTACAAAATAATTAGAAAGCATTAAAAGTTGCAAAATCAATGTAGAAAAAATATTTAAAATGTCAAAAACAATTAAAATATTAATTCTTTGCAAAAATATCAATTATATGAAATAAATAATATTTTTGGGATTTTTTGTTAAAATAAAATATTTTAACATTTTTGTGAATTATTAAAAAAAGAATCAACTCAAAATCATTAAAACTCAGAGAGAAATTAATTTTTGAATCAATTAAACAAAATCACAAAATTCAAATATTCAAATTTCTAAAAATGGCGCCAAGAACAGGCTGAAGAACACGCGCGTGTTCTTGAATTCTCAGATTTGCATTTTCTATCCAATCTCCATGAATACTTAATCATATCATGCAATCCACATATCATTATGCTCGCCTCAACCTCACGATCATGTCTATGTACTTTAATTTCATTTAAATTAAACATACAACAAGAAATCACGAAGAGACCTCAAGAACCCTAATTTCTGCATGAAGGCTAGGATTTTTTATACACGATTCAAACAATGCAATTAATTGAGGGAAAACATTCCATGCATGATTATGAACATATGGCCAAATTATTGTGCGAGGAAATATGCATAGATTGAGAGATGACCAAGTATGTGCTTACCTCCAAGTCGTGACAGCAAGAGCAGATGTGATTTTGAGTTGGAGGTGTTACAGACAAGTTGTGATGATCTGGACAACTTCCCTACACCATATAGAGTGTGTTTGAACACTTGGATTGAATTGAAATGGACTGGATCAGTTCATGGCATCTCAGCTGCAACTTCACTTCAAACTTGTGTGGATGGCAAGTGATTTTGAGATTTTGATGTTCCAGATGTTATGTGAGTGTTTGATCAGCTCATATGTGATGTATGTGAGGTGTGTGAGTGATTGGTTTGATTGGAATTGCTCTCAAACTCAAAACCCGATAGTGACTTGCCTTAGAAGGCAAAATTGGAGTGAAAGAAGAGATTTTGAGGAAAGCATCTGTTAGATGGCTTTGGTGTACTCAAACTGACCACAATTGAGCTCTATTTATAGTAGATCAAGTTTGTTTTGCAAGGAATAGTGCATGGCAGCTAGTAAGTAGGTTTCCTCAATGTTGGCCAATGGAAATGCAAGTCTCCTCTAGCCATTGACTAGAGGTTAGGGCACAGAGCTTTGGTCCCCTTGGTCTTGGATAAGTCTTGACTGATTTCAGATGAGAATGGCTCAGTCCATGCCACCTTGATGGTTTCATTTAATGCCTCATTCCAAATTTGAAGTCTTGTCCCTATTTTGGCAACTCTAGGTTCAACATGCTATTCCTTGTTCCTTGGACCTTGGAGGCTTGGCTCAGTGATTGTCCCCTTTAGATTCAATCCTCTGAGGTGTCCAAGTGGATTGGAGCAATTGAATTTGGCTGATTTTGGAAAATCGAGCCAAAATGCAAATTCTGCCTTGCCTTGACAGATTTCAGCAAGGCAACTTGCCAATGTTGTATCTCATGATGTAGGTTAAATTTGGCAATGTTCTTGGCCATTTTGGAAAGCTCTTACATGATACAACAACTGTTTGAACAAGTTTGGTTTTGATCTCTTTTGATTCCAAGTGAAAAACCCCCCTACATTTGGCAAAAAGTGAGGCAGAATCTGACTTAGTGAAAATTTCACTAAGTGTTGGAAAAAGTGACATTTTCACTTTTCAGCCACTTTGATCACTCCATAACTCAAAATCCTTAATGAATTGGAATGACTTGTAGTTGAAGTTTTTGTAGGTGATAATGAGGGCTACAAATCCATCTTTGGATGAGAAAAAAAGGCCTTGTGGTTTAGGAGTTATGGTCCTCCAAAGTTGGTACCTTTGCCACTTTATTTTTAACTTAGAAAAATTTCTAAGTTTTATGGTTACCCCTTTTACAAGTTATCTCACTTTTCTTGATTTTTCTTGATGAATGATGATTCAAATCATACATTAACATCATTTTAGGGTTAAAAATCCATTTTGGTGAAAAATCTCAAAAAGTCAAAGTTGACTTTTGTGCACAGTTGACTTTTTATCAAATGAATTCCAAACTGTGCAATTCTTCAGGAAATCATGTCCTTGACCTAAATCAAACTTGATGGACATGTTCCCTGGGTGTCATAGGGTATATTCAATCATGTATTAGGGTTTGGGAGCATGTCTAGGTCAAAAGTCAAAGTTACAGTTGACTTTTCCCTTAAAACCCTGATTGTGGTGCAGATGGAATTAAGACTTGTTGCTCAAACTTCTTGGATTAATCCATTGTCCCAAATGGATCAATATGGTATATTAGAGACCCTCAAATCATCTCTTGAGGTCTTGGCTCATGGTTTGTCCCAAAAGTCAACTTAGGGGTGAATTAGGTCAAGAAACCCTAATTCCTGATTTTTGATGAATGCATCCCCTGAGGCAAAATTAACTTGATGCATGGGTTCATGAGGTTCCATGAAGTATATTAGGTTATGTTTTGGATCATTGCCTTATGCCCAGATGAAAATTTCCATCTGGAGGCCCTGGTCGACCAAAACCCTAATTTGGTGACACTGTCGATCTTGAGACTCGATCCACCTAGAAGGGAGCAGCCTTGTGCTTAATCCTTGAAGTGGGAGTCCTTTTTGATCCATTGTGGATGTTTAAGAGATTATAAAAGTTGAAGATAATGTCATTTCTTGATTGATCCTTTGTCTAAGCACTCAGAGAGGGCTTGAAACCCTAATTTTGATTGTAGTGGATGCTCAACCATCTTTGGGGAGACTGATGAAGCATGATGGTTCATCCATATTGTGATGATGATTTTCACAATAATGGGAAATCTAAGTGGTCAAAATTTGGGGTATTACAGATTCCCCTATTTAATCTTCTTGGACCCGAAGGTGTGAATGACGAAGGTATTCGAGCATTCGGGGTGCAAGAGGATTAAATATCGGAATATCCGAAATTTTGATGGTGGTTATGAATGGTAGCTTACGCATTCATCTTCTTTAGCTAAGCAATGATGCTTAGAAAAGGTAAACTTCCCCTCGATCCTGGTCTCCTACCAAGGAACTGGTCTCAGCCTCTTTTGAAATAAACTTCCCCTCGATCCTGGTTTCCTACCAAAGAAATGGTCTTAGTTTCTGATATAAACTTCCCCTCGATCCTGGTTTTCTACCAAGGAACTGGTCTAAGTTTCTTTTGTCAATAAACTTTATTGACAAGGGACGCTATGCGTAGCGACTTTCCTTCAAACTTCTCGCCGAATTTTCCTAGGGAGATGCCATTTGAGTGGGAAAAGATTTGATGTCAGACTTGCTGGGGAACCCATTCGTCTGAATTGTAGAGGTACACAAACTTCTCTATTTTGGAGACGCCATTTGTCGATTCTACTGGGGAAAGCGAGTCTCTTGAGAGACTGTTTTCGTTTTGGGGGCTTACATCATACTTTTCTCGGGATCTTTCCGGGGAAATGCCATATGATGGGATCCAATTTTGATGTGCCGATGACCTCTTCATCAACGAATTTTCGGAAAAATACTGATGTACTGCCGAATCACTGTTTAAGAGGCCTTCTCTGGGGATTTTCCTTAATCCGAGAAAGCGAGGATATCATCTTTAATGGCGAAGAGTGACATCTGTTGAAGGTTCTCTGATCTTTCAGAGGTTCAAGTTATCAAAGTGGCCAAGTGCCGACGCTGATCTAAAGATACACTGGTGGCGAGATTGTGCAGACGCAACACTTCCTGACGAGGAAAGAACTGACAAACTCGATTGAGAAAACTGCTTATCACTAGGGGACAAGACCGGCTAGAGTGATAACGATGCAATATGAAATGTAAATGCAAATCAAAAATGCATGAAGTACGTATGTATATGCTGACAAAACTGACGCGACATACAGACTAATGGATGAACACAATTGGATACTCGGCCATCGCAGGGCGAAGAAGTACCATTGATTCAAAATAGCAATTCCACCTTGCTTAGGAGAGATAGTCCCGTTGGGAGCTATGTTGATCTGGCTTAGGAGATGAGAACTCGGCCGAAGATGTCAGATGGAACATGGTCTCTGACATTGTTGATCCCTTCATTCAGGCATACTGGCTTAGAAGGAGTACTTTAATTCTGCACTTTGAAGTTCGCTTACTTCGGGAGAAGCGATCGATGTTCTTCTGATGTTCAACAGTCAAAAGAAATGCCATCTTTAATTTAAAAGCAGAAAAAGTTTAACAAGTAAATTTATTTTTTGTTTTATTTCAAGAATCGCTGATTAAGTTTAAACAACGTCGTTCTGTAAAGCTAAAACAAGTAAAGAATTACAAACAAAAGCACAAGGGATCAAATTTTATTGATAAGATGGAGATCAGCCAAACGCGTGATTCCAAAGAGTATATACAAAGTTAGAAAATGGTAATTTACAGGGAAAAGGGCTACGTTGAAACATAACGACCGCTATCCTTCTACCAACTTTGAATTCGGGACATCCTGAGCTTCTGTCGAAGATGACCTTTGACTGGAGATTTCCTCCGATAGATGATGCTACTGCTGCTGAGGGACTTGGCTCTGTTGAACATAGTTACTTGCCATTATCCCTCATTTTTGCATGGATTGTACTATGAGATTTCCAATCCATCGGGATGATTTTTTTTCATGTCTCTAACTTTTTCCTGGACCGCCCTTTCGGGTTTTCAATCCACCGAGACGTTTTTTTTTTTTTTTTTTAGTTTTAGGCGAAGTATTTCTTGACTACATCAACATTCGTGGGGTAGGCAAATTCCTCTCCGTCCATGGTTGCAAGTCTCAAGGCACCGCCTGAGAAAGCTTTCGTGACCACATAGGGGCCATCATAATTTGGGGTCCATTTGGCCCGAGAGTCAGTGAGAAATGATTGTATCTTCTTGAGCACGAGGTCTCCTTTCCTGAAGACACGAGGTCGGACCTTTTTGTCGAACGCCTTATTCATTCTCTGTTGATACAACTGACCGTGGCATAGTGTCGTGATTCGCTTCTCTTCGATCAGGTTCAGTTCGTCGTGTCGATTTTGACACCATTCAGCCTCGGTGAGCTTAGCTTCCATCAATACCCGGATTGATGGGATCTCTACTTCTATGGGGAGAACTGCCTCCATGCCATATACTAGAGAGAAAGGGGTTGCCCCTGTTGAAGTGCGGACAGATGTTCGATAACCGTGAAGAGCAAAGGGTAGCATTTCGTGCCAATCTTTATAGGTTACAACCATCTTCTGAACAATCCTCTTGATGTTCTTGTTAGCCGCTTCTACCGCCCCGTTCATCTTGGGTCGGTAGGGAGATGAGTTATGGTGTTCGATCTTGAACTCAGCACACAACTCTTTCATCATCTTATTGTTCAAGTTAGATCCATTATCAGTAATGATCTCGCTTGGAACACCATAACGGCAGATGATATTGTTTTGGATAAATCGGACCACCACTTGTCGGGTTACATTGGCGAATGACGCTGCTTCGACCCACTTGGTGAAATAGTCAATGGCTACCAGGATGAACCGATGTCCGTTTGAAGCCTTGGGTTCAATCATACCAATCATGTCGATTCCCCATATGGAAAATGGCCACGGGGAAGAAAGAACTTTGAGATGTGATGGCGGTACATGAATTTTGTCGGAGTATATCTGACACTTGTGACATCTCCTCATGTACTTGTAGCAGCTGGATTCCATTGTCAACCAATAGTACCTGGCCCTGAGAATTTTTCTCGCCATTGTGTGTCCGTTGGCATGAGTGCCAAAGGATCCTTCATGAATTTCTTTCATGAGCATGTCTGCTTCTGGTCTGTCGACGCATCGGAGCAAGACCATGTCAAAATTTCTCTTATAAAGAGTGTCACCGCTCAGGAAGAAGTTTCCAGCCAATCTTCTGAGGGTTTTCCTGTCTTTTCTGAGTGCCCCAGATGGGTACTCTTGTTTCTGAAGGAAGCATTTGATATCGTGATACCAAGGTCTGTCGTCTATGACTGCTTCAATCGCGAAGATGTAAGCGGGCCGTTCAAGGCGCATGATGTCGATCTTAGGTATGTCATTCCATCGACCTACACTAATCATGGAAGAGAGAGTGGCTAATGCATCAGCCATGTGATTCTCATCACGAGGGATGTGATGAAAGTCGGCTGTTGAAGAAGGGTAACAACCTCCTTGCATAGTCTTTGTAAGGAATCAATCCCGATTGGTATGTGTTCCAATCTCCTTTTATCTGGTTAATAACCAAGGCTGAATCGCCATATACGTCCAAGTTTTTGATCCTTAAATCAATCGCTTCTTCGAGACCCATGATACATGCTTCGCATTCGGCCTCGTTGTTCGTACATTTGAACGTAAGTCTAGCAGTGAACGGAATGTGGATACCCTGAGGGGTAACAATGATTGCCCCAATTCCGTTTCCATAATGATTGACTGCTCCGTCAAAGATCAGTCCCCACTGGGAACCTGGTTCTGGCCCTTCACTGGGTAGCGGTTCATCGCAATCTTTCATCTTTAGATACATGACATCTTCGTCTGGGAAGTCAAACCTGATTGATTCTTGATCGTCAATCGGTTGATGAGCCAAATGATCGGCTAAAATACTTCCTTTAACGGCTTTCTGAGCGTGGTACTCTATGTCATATTCTGATAGTAACATCTGCCAACGGGCAATCCTTCCTGTGAGAGCAGGTTTTTCGAAAACGTACTTGATTGGATCCATTTTGGAGACCAACCAAGTAGTATGACGAATCATGTACTGGCGAAGACGTTTGGCTGCCCAAGCCAAAGTGCAACAAGTTTTCTTAAGCATTGCGTACCGAGTCTCGCAGTCGGTGAATTTCTTGCTTAGATAGTAAATGGCAGACTCTTTCCTTTTAGTTTCGTCTTGTTGGCCAAGTACACATCCCATTGAGTCCTCTAGGACTGTGAGGTAAATGATCAGTGGTCTTCCTTCCACTGGAGGTGATAGAATCGGCGGATTCAACAGATATTCCTTGATACTGTCGAAGGCGATTTGGCAATCTTCTGACCAAACGCAATCCTGGTTCTTTTTGAGTAATTTGAAAATCGGCGCACATGTCGCGGTCATAAGGAATATGAATCTGGAGATGTAGTTCAAACGTCCCAGGAATCCTCTGACTTGTTTTTCAGTTTTCGGAGAAGGCATTTCTTGAATGGCCTTGACCTTGTCAGGATCAACTTCAATTCCTTTCTGGCTGACGATGAACCCTAGTAATTTCCCCGAACGGACACCGAAGGTGCACTTGTTAGGATTCAAGCGGAGCTTGAATTTTCTTAGACGTTTGAACAATTTTGACAGATGTTCAACGTGCTCTTCCTCTGTTCTTGATTTTGCAATCAAATCATCGACATATACCTCGATTTCTTTGTGTATCATGTCATGAAACAGAGTAGTCATGGCCCTTTGATAGGTTGCCCCGGCATTCTTCAAACCGAACGGCATTACCTTGTAACAAAAGGTACCCAATGGGGTAATGAACGAAGTTTTCTCCATGTCTTTCGGCGCCATTTTGATCTGATTATAGCCCGAGAATCCATCCATGAAGGAGAATACTTTGAACTTTACTGTGCTGTCAACCAGCATGTCAATGTGTGGTAAAGGAAAGTCGTCCTTTGGACTTGCCTTATTCAGATCTCTATAATCGACACACATTCTAACCTTTCCGTCCTTTTTGGGAACGGGTACGATGTTGGCTAACCATTGAGGATATTCAGATGTAGCGAGGAAACCCGCGTCGATCTGTTTCTGTACCTCCTCTTTGATTTTGATGTCCATGTCCGGGTGAGTCCGTCTCAACCTTTGCTTTACTGGCGGACATTCTGATCTTAGCGGTAAGTGATGTTCCACGATGCTGGTATCCAACCCTGGCATATCCTGATAGGACCAAGCGAATACACCGGGGAATTCTTTGAGAAGCTTTATCAAACTTTCTTTGACAGTTGGACTGAGCAGTGCTCCGATCCTGATTTCTTTTCTCTCTTTTTCTGAACCCTAGTTTACCGTTTCCAACGGCTCTTTGTGAGGTTCAATGGACCTTTCCTCTTGTCTGAGTAGTCGGGAGATCTCTTCTGGAATTTCGTTGTCATTTTCTTCTTCAGCCTCGAATACCGGGAACTCAAAGTTGGGAGAAGGCATCGGATCGTATGTTTCAACGGGGTATAAAACAAGCAATCTGCATGACGTGATGATTCGTGTTTAGAAGAGATAGAGAAAAATGCAAGTGTGTGCAGTGTTTTTGTTTTACTGCTTGTTTTTTTTTGTTTATTATATGTTTTTTAGGATTACCATTTTCTGAAAAAAGCAAAAAGAGAAAACAACAATTAATGCGGAAATTACATAACGACGTTATTTTTTTAATGAACAAGTCGAATCTTGAAACTACAGCCCTATAAAACAAAACTCTGTCGCTCTGGGCAAAGCGAAGAGGGAACTTTACAGAAAGCGAGCCCTATCAAAACATCCGTTTCACCTGGGCAGGGTGAAAGGTTAAAGATGGCAATTACTTTGACCGGCGAACGACCTTCGGAACCTCGACAGCAACCCATTGGCGGCGAACTCCTCGGTGAATCACAAAGTCTGGCACCTTCCTTGATTTGTCTTCAGAAATGACGCTGATTTCTGGTGGAACAGGATCATTGGAATCTGTCTCCCAGGCAGAATTGTCGTAGGAGGATTCCTCTGTTGTATTTTACATAGCATTGGTGCTCTCAGCTGTATCTCCCCATCCAGTTGACTGGATATCTTTGAGCCTGATACGAGAGCTTTCGGGAGCAGTGTACTTGACCATAAAGTCGTATCTTCCACTTGGTTGTTCCAGAGTGTCCCAAACTTCTTTGGAACTGGAGGAGTCATCTCTCTCGATGACGTTGACCTCAGGAAAAGCATAGTTGATGAATTCTAGTCCTGCAAACGTTGCGAATTCATTTTCATGTTGAGTAGTTTCCGAATAACCTGAGTGTTGATCCCATGACATGGCGGGGACACAGGTATTCTGTTCAATGACGCTCAGCTGAGTTTCATTACTCGGCTGACTTTCTTGCCCCAAGTTTCCTGGATAAGGTTGCCATATTGGCAGACCATCCATCGGGCCATAGTAATTGTGATCAGAGTTCTCTTTCATCAGAGTGTCTTCCTCTAATGAATTTGGCGGAGCACGGCATCCTTCCGGATCACAATCTCCGTAGATCATTTCGACATCTGATCTTGGTATAAATCTCAGACTTTCTGTAGGAAAGCAAAAAGGCATAGGCACCTCTTCCTGAGACATATAGTCGTCCTTGTTAAGGTAGGACTTCCATTCTTCATCTGTGTCAGAGGTATCTTCCTCATTGATAGCATGAACTGTCTGAGACACTGGGTGAAGAAAACCTCCACTGTGGAAGAAGTTTTGAAGGGGATGAAGACTTTCATCGTTGACGGCTGTCTGAGTACAGGTCGCAGAAAAACCAAGACCCTTCCTTGTTTTATTGTCAGTGGGAATGACAAGCTGTCCCCATCCTTTTGTATCGGTACTCTCGACCGCTTTGATAGCATCTTTGTATGAAGAAATTGAAGTTCCTTCTTCGGATTGATTGTCCTTGCTCACCGATAGTGCTTGGAACTGAGTTCCAATAACCTCCTCGGGTTCCACACAAGTAGATGATGATAAGTTGCTTACAAGCAAGGCTTGTTCCCCATAAACCGTGACAAGTTGATCGTTCTTAACGAACTTTAGCTTTTGGTGGAGGGTTGAAGTGACCGCTCCAGCCTAATGTATCCAAGGTCTTCCTAATAAACAACTGTACGTTGCCCGGATGTCCATGACCTGGAAAGTGATTTGGAAAGTGTGAGGACCAATAGTTATGGGAAGATCAACTTCGCCGATAACCGTTTTTCTGGATCCGTCGAATGCTTTGACGACGACCTCGCTGACTCTCATCGGAGGGCCCTTGAATGATAATTGCATCAAGGTGTACTTCGGCATAACATTCAGGGTTGACCCTATGTCTACCAGTACGTTGGCTAAAGCATCGCCCTGGCAGTTAACTGTGATATTGAGTGCCATGTTATGACGGCGACCCTCTTCAGGTAATTCCTCATCACTAAATCCCAAATTATTGCAGGAAGTGATGTTAGAGACAATGCTATCGAATTGTCTGATTGTTACATCCTGTTCCACAAAGGCTTGCTCCAAGACTTTCTGTAGAGCCTCCCTGTGGGCCTCTGAACTGAGTAACAGTGATAATACCGAGATCTTTGAAGGAGTCTGTAACAGTTGATCGACAATGTTGTATTCACTCCTTTGGATGAGCTTCAGCATCTCATCATTATTTTTCGAAAGGTCGGGATTACTGGATTGACCGACTGGTGGATCAGGAATTTCTGCCTGAAGTTCCTTTTCTTTGTTGGATTCTCCAACCCCTCGGTTGAAGATTCGACCGCTCCGTGTTACACGACTGATGTCTGCAATATTCACGATGGAGGGTAATAGAATTTCCTTTCCATTCTCGATTATTGTTGCACCGTATTTGTAAGGGATTGCCTTAGCTAATTCATACGGTAGTGGTCCCGGTAGATAGATGACTATGGGAACCTTCTGATTTTTCTAACCATCATAAGTAACCTTGATCCGTTCCCGGTTGGGAACTCTAGATTCGTCAAGTAGAGGAATGATGGAAAAAACATCCCTGGTCCTGTGATGACCAGAGATCGTGACAACATCCTCGACTTGCTCGACAAGGTAGTTCGGCGACCAAATGATGGGTCCTGAACCGGGATATGGACGAATTTCTCCATGATCGACCTGACCCTGAAGAGCTGCTCTCACAAGGTAACACCCTTGGTTACTTTCCGAACAGACGCTGCAACTGTCATAGTTGTGTGGTGGCACCTGGCCACGCCCACTTTGAATACAATGTAACCTCACTAGGTTACCTTCCATTGATCGGACATCCTGACTTTGACGACGAGTAGGATTCCTGTTATTGATACTAATCTGCTGAGTATCTTCGTCCATATAGATTGGCATCCACCAGTGATTTAACAAGTGCTGAAGTGCCTCCTGGACAAGGGTACAACCTCGATCGTTTTCGCAACCCGCTTTACAATTTTGATAGTCATGTGATATTAAGAATCCAAGTCGGACCTGCTCAGCATGTAACTCTACCAGGTTGGTATCCATCACGCGAATGTCAAAGATCTGAACCATGTTGATTTGATAGGAGTTCCTATCATGGTAGTCTTGGATCCATCCAAGATCCATCTGACGCTGGAGGGCCACTTGTATGAAAGAGCGTCCCTGTTTGTTTACCGAGTAAATCAGACAGGAACTGTAATCATGCTGCGGCAGATTATGATACTGGCTTTGCCTTGAGTGCATCGCCACCAAGTTGACATTCATCGCACGGATGTCGTGGTTTTGAATGACATTGGAATTCGTATAGACCATGTTAACTCCACGAACTCGGTGCTCTTGGATCCATCCAAGATCCATTTGTTCCTGTAGAGCTGCTTGCACTACAGAACATCCCTGGTTGTCTTTAGAGCAGATATCACACTAGTGATAATTATGAGGTGGCACATGGCCATATCCACTCTGTCTACAATGCATCTTGACCAGATTGGTCCCCAATAAGAGTACATCGTGAATTTGATAGACATTGTTAGTCTCTTTCTCAATCAGATTGACTGCAGCTTTCTCGTGTTGAGGCAGCGGGTTCGTAAGAACATTAGGATTCGTATCTTTGAAAGATAAGAGCCCGCTCCTAACAAGGTTTTGCACGTCGGATTTGAAATTGAGATAAGTCTCAATGTTCTGCCCTGAACCTCCTTGATGATAAGGGCATGTTTGATCCGCTTTAAACCAAAAAGGCAGATTTTCCAGAACTAAAAGGGGAGACTTAGTCTGAATGTGCCCCTTAGCCAGCAGTAACGGAAACAGATCTGCGTACGTTACGGGTATAGGATCAAATCCTGGTGGCCGTGTTGTACGGTTGTTGTTATATGGAGGACGAGCCTGCTGAAGAGGCTGTTGTGTCCTTTGTTGGTCAGGTTGGCTCTGCGCAACCTGAGGTTGATACATAGGAACAGGCGCGGGGCCGATAGCAGGAGTAACAGCTGCTACTGGCTGATAACGTCGCCTTTGCTTTCCGAGAGAGATATTCCCAATATCTTGCTCTTTTTTCTTAGGGAGAGCACCACCGTATTTTTTAGTACCGCTTGTTGATCCAGTGTCTTTTTCCTCAAGAGGTGGACAAATTTGAGCGGCAATTTCACGCCACCTTTGAGCATACTCCTTAAAGGTTTCCTTTTCCTTTTGCGACATTGATCTGAGTTGATCTCTGTCGGGTGCCATGTCTAAATTGTACTTGTATTGTTGGACGAAGGCAGTACCAAGATCTCTGAATGTACTGATCGTAGTACGGTTTAAACCCATGTACCATTTGAGTGCGGCACCGATTAAACTATCCTGGAAGTAGTGAATCAGCAGGTCCTGATTCTCCGTCTGAGCTGACATCCGCCGAGCGTACATCACCAGATGGCTTTGAGGGCAAGAGTTACCCTTGTATTTTTCAAAGTCGGGCACTTGAAATTTATGCGGGACTTTCACATTTGGGACCAAACAGAGGTCTGCGGCGTCCTTTCCAAATAGATCCTGACCGCGAATGGCTTGCAGCTCTTTCTGCATTTCCAAGAACTGCTCCTGGAATTCATCCATTCTGTCAAACATAGTTTCCTTCTTACCAGAAGGTGTTGGTGGAATCTGTCCTTCCGGGACAGTGTGCACCACAGGGGGTGGTACCGTGACTACGGCAGTAAGTTTTGGCGCCTCCCGAAGTTTGTAACCTTCAGGAGTCTTGAGTATGCCCCTGGCATCTTCGCTTTCCCGAAGTTTGTAACCTTCAGGCCCAGCGGTTTCTGTTGCGATTCCCTGATCTTCAGTGATCGGCGGAACATATCCTTCCAGGATATAGTTAACAGGTATGCCCCAAGGACGATCTTTCGGCATCTGATACCTAGGATCATACTTTTCTATGATGGGCGTTGTTCTCTGAGATCACAGTTCTTTGTAGCTGAGCTTCTGCCATGGCTTGCATGTCGTTACGAAGCTTTCTCATATCCTCTCTCAGAGCGTCGATCTCTTCTTTCAACTCTCTGTTTTCTTCCTCAAGATCATCCATCTTTTTCTGACGATTGGCCCGAGTATTATACGAATGAGACAGTTTGACTCTAGAATCGAGACACAAACGTGAGATTCGTAGGGAAGAAGAATACGCGATGTAAGAATGATGAAATCAATGATTATATTAATTGTTGTTTTTTGGTTTAATCAAAATAAACTCTGACAATTAGATTGCAAATATCAAACGGTGGGGGAAACCCCTTTTTATTGAAATTCAAAGGATTACAGAAATGGAAATACAGTAGATTACAAAGTGCAGAAACAGAAACCTAAACTAATGGGTCCTGAGTCCTCTCTGAAGAGAAACCAGGTGCTGATTCTGGTATCTTCCTTTTCTTTGACCGGGGCGCTTGGGCCGTTGTCGGGTTGTCATTCCTTTGCCAAGTGAAAGGAGTGAGCAAATTCCTTTAGTCATCTTGATTCTCTACAGCATGCTGCTCCAAAATTTCAATCAGAGCGTTATTCTCTTTTAGTAGTTACTGTATTTGGATACACTCGACGTCGAGGGTGCGGTACTTGTTCTTCCAAGACCTTCTTTCCTTTTGAACTTTGTTGAGAGTAACCTGAAGCTTTTCAGTTTCCGTCATGAAGTAGATGACAGATTCCCTCGGCGGAAGAATTCCGTAATGAGGATAAGGCATTTTTAGCTTGAGAGCTCTGGTTTGTACCCAATGGAGATAAGGCTCCACCGAGACACAGACTGGTTTTCCCAAAGACTCTCGTCCTTTCTTATGAACCTGTTTCCAAGCTTGCACTATTTCCATTTTTAGTGCTCTGTCGTTTTCTCCTTCTTTGAAGAAAAGACCTTCCAGATGAACATCCAGTGGGATGTGTCTCATCGGGTATCCAAACTGACGAAGAACCAATATCAGATGATAGTTGATTCCTCCCTTAGTTCCTATGAGGGGTACGTTGGGGAAGTTTCCACAACGGTCAATGATTCTGATTCCCTCATAAATCCTATTACACCAATCTATATCAGAGTTGGTGAGAGACATGATCTTCTGCGACCAACGTGAGACACTCTTGCAATCCCAAAAAGCAGCAGACTTGGGCAAGTGAGAGATAAACCATTTATAAAGCAGAGGTACACAACATGTGATCTCCCCTCCGCTGTACAAATTTCCCAAGTGTACAGAATGATACGCATCTGCAAGCAAAGTCGCCACAGGGTTTCCAATGAGAAAAACCTTAATAGCGTTGATATCGACGAAGTTATTGATGTTGGGAAACAAAAATAATCCGTAGGTGAGCAAGACAAAGATGCTTTCAAAAGCAGTCCCGTTTCCTATACTAGTGAAGTATAGAGCCTTTTTTGTCAAGAACTGGGCTGGCAAACCTTGGATGCCACCCTTAGTAATCATGTGAGTCCTGACCTCAGACTCTTCCAAATGAATTGCTCTTGCAATAGTCTGATTCTTTGGAATTTCTTCCAGTCCAGAAAATGGAGCTCGATCAGTGATATGTAAATCAGCCAGATGAGAATACTCCTCCAGCGTTGATGATAGCTGGTAATCCGGGAATGTAAAACAGTGATAAACCGGATCGTAAAACTGAATGAGCGCATCCATGATTCCCTTAATCACATAGACTCTTAACAGTGGTAGCAAACCACCGTGCTTGGCTCTGAAAGCCTCTGGGTTAACGATCATCCTCGCTAACTTTCTCAACTCCCCTAGTTTTGGAACCTTGAAGGTATACTGGCGAGTTCTCCTTCTACCGAAATCCATTAGCGTAATCTTTTTCTCTGATATTTGCAATCACAGTCTTAGTTTAATTTGAAAAATAGAGAGACTAGAAGAGAAAGTTTTTTTTTGAATGTTTTAATGTTTTATTAAATGAATGCATGAATGCAGCACACAAAAACATAGAAAAAAATGGGGTCAAAGGGTCGTTGTCATAAAGTCAAGGCTCTACCCATCCCCAAAGGTTTATACTAGGGTGATTTTTGTACCTGTACTCATTATCATCAGCTCCTCCCAGGAAGGCAGACAACAAGCGGATCGCCAGCGAGTTGTGTGCAATCTTAGAGTAAGTGCCATTCACCGAGAATAGATCACCAGCCTCAAATGAGGGTAGTATCGCGTAACAGCTATTTCCGATAGCTTCCGCACTACGAAAAAGGTTGGCTTTTCTTAAGTGTATACTCAATCTCACCACATGCGGCATCACACGCATTCCCAGTAGCAGAAAAATAAACACGTATAGCAATTAGGAAAAGCAGTATATATATTTGTCCTAAACATCCTAGACCTTTAAAGCTACGATTCTTAAGTTCCTGACAGGAATGGGTTCCCCGGCGGAAGCCCCAATCTGTGGTTCCCTGCCTAAGAGATGGACCAGCATAGGTCAAACTTTCTCTTCGGTAGAGTTCCCATTTTCTGTGGAAAACGGGGATGGTTCCCTAAGGAAAAAAGATCTTGGCAAAGACTCCCCAGCAGAGTTGCCATTTTACAAGGAAAACAGAAAGAAAGAAAAACAACGGGCCCACGGTGGGCGCCACTTTTCTTGTTGGCGGCCACCGCCAAGAAGATGACTTACCCAAGGTTTAAATTGTAAGAAAGAAAGAATCCGGCCCCACGGTGGGCGCCACTTTTCTGTAGCGAGCGATTTTGGACGCGGTTCTTAAGCGTTGGTCGCTCTCTGCGGTTTGAGCTTAAACTACAGGTCGATTCATTTTTTATCCTATTGTGAGCTGAATAAGGAAGGGAAATAGATGTCTCCAATTAACCCTGCTTGCATACTGAGTTTAAACAGCGGTCTGTTAGGTTACGGATGCTATCAATGTGGGGGGGCCTTTGTACTGGTTATTTGTATTTTCGCCAATACTGTTTTCTTTCTTTCAATCTAGGCAAAGGGTTTCTGACGGGGAACAAGGATTAGGATGTTAGGACTGGTGCTTTTGAAATACTGCTTTTAATTGATGGAGATATGGGATTTGGGTTTTTTGTTGATTGCGCTCGCTAAGATCTTTTCTTTCGATCTTATGCCAACGTATTCCCGTTTACCGAAATAGGGAAATCAGAGCGTTCGTAGTTCCTCCTATTCTATGGGAGGAAATTGTTTTTTGGTGTCTTGTTCAAAGCCCAAGACGTGAAGCAAAAAGGTTGTTTGTATCTTGTTCAAAGCCCAAGATGTGAAGCTGAAAGGTCTATTTGTGTCTTGTTCAAAGCCCAAGACGTGAAGCTGAAAGACCTCGGCTTTAGAGAGAATTTGTCATCTCTAAAGAGGGGAGAAGGAGAATTACTTTAACTGGGATACGCGGATCCAAGCAATGCCATAATTTCCGAAGAAAGGGTTTTAACCTGAAGGAGAAGACTTTAACTCAGTGTAGAGCAATGCCATCTTTCCTTAGGAATTTCTCATGCTAAAAGAGGGACAGTGGCATGGATATAGATGATCCAGAGGCTTGCCGCTTACAGCGATTAGATGAAAGGAAAGGAGTTGTTGATGTTTGTGTACTGTGAACGAGGCATAGCTTTGATGCTAAAAGGTTGATTGGATCAACCAGTGGTTTTCTTATACAAAAGCCTAAGAGGAGGCTAATTTCCGCTAGGAAAATCATTATACAAAGCCTAAGAGGAGGCTATTTTGTGTCTCGTACAAAGCCCGAGAGAGAGGCTAAAAGTTTTTGACCCGACGATGGAGTCTTTTGGTATCTCGTATAAAGCCCGAGATGGAGGCTAAAAGTTTGACTCAACAAGATAGTCTTTGATACTCAACAAGAAAGTGTTTTTGTTTCTCGTACGAAGCCCGAGATGGAGGATGTTGTTTGACTGGCTCAATAAGAACCTTTTTGTATCTCGTATAAAGCCCGAGATGGAGGCGAAATGGGTAATTGACTCGACGAGGGAGTTTCTTATGTGTCTCGTACAAAGCCCGAGAGAGAGGCTAAAAGTTGTTTGACTCCGCTGGGGAGAATCGTTTGTACAAAGCCCAAGAGGAGGCTAAAGTTACTGTTTCAGTCAAGTGACAGGTCCAGTATACTGATTTTGAAAGAGAAAATCAGTTCTTATATGAGCAACACTGTACCCATGGATTTGATTTGAGGATCAGGGATATTTCCTTCTCTTTGAGGAAACGGGAAATCCAAAGGGTATTGAGACTGTCCTAGTCTACGGGTTTCCTTCCTATTTAACGAAGGGGTCACTTGAGAATGTCTTTGAGACTCAAGGAAGTTAGACTGTCCAAGTCTAGAGTTTTTTTTCTTTTGTACTATGCTATGAGAAACAGCAGTAGACTCTATGAAAGGACTGTTCTATGAGGATGACTAGGTTCTGTTCCTATACCTCTAGGAGGTCGTCGGGACAATTTGTACGAAGCCCAAGAGGAGGCTGGAAACTTTTAAGAAGCCGACGGGTCCTTGTACGAAGCCCAAGAGGAGGTTATCATTCCTGAAGGAAGAGATCACTATACGAAGCCTAAGAGGAGGCTGTGAATACTTCTAAGAAGCCGTAGTGTCCTTGAATAATGCCCAAGAGGAGGCCGATGCTTTTAAGAAGCCCGTGGGTCTTACCATCTCCTTTCCATTAGGAGAGATAACTCTTTTAAAGATAAAAACCACTGGTAAACGTGCGAGTTTTACTATCCAGCGACTTTTAGCTTTTAAAGAGGGTTCCTTAGTTAAGGTCCAAGATTATGACCGTAGTGGGTACCCAAACCCCGAGACATTCAAGGCAAGCTATCCACAAGGAATAGATCAAGTCAGGAAAGTTCGAGTATTTGGAAGAAACTCAAAGATGCCATTCACGGAGAATACATTCATCTTGGGGATTAGAGCTTCTTGACGATTCCTAAGGAGGATAGCCGAAGAGAAGACTGTATCTGGTGCTCCTATTGGGGATCTAGGCATCTATTTCTACGAATAAATGAAACAGCGTCACCTAGTTCTAGACGTAGTTGCCGGGGAAACTCGAAATATCTATACTATTATTACACAGTAGATATGAGTTTATGAAAGGAGACTTACAGTGAGCAGCCCCACAATACAGTTTATAATATGAAAGTAGTAAATGAAAGCGGTAACCACTTACTCGGTTGTAGTGATTCCATGCTATTTGGTTAGTTGTTCAACAAAGAAAGATTGAAAACAACAGTATATTCAAAATCAAAGGAGAAAGTGCTTTGAAAAAGAAAGATTTGGGGCTTACAGCTCAAGGAGAGGCCCAGGGTTTTATCAGTGAGCGCACTGTTTGACTTTGTACAGCGGGACTTATACAAGTGACTGGGGCCCAAAAAGTTTTATGTACAAAGGGATGGGTCTTACACTCTCTCAAGAGGCCCAAAAAGGTTTAAAGAAAAGAGTGTGGGGCTTATAACACGAGGGTAGGCCCAAATGATTTTTCATTTAAAAATGACGATCGCGCCGAGGTTTTCTTTTAACGCAGAGGGACTTATACAATAAGTGAGGCCCAAAATGTTTTGGTTAAAAGGGGGATTGGGTCTTACACTCTAATAGAGGCCCAAAGTGTTTTGAATGGGTCTTATAGCTCAAGGAGAGGCCCAGATGATTTTTATTTTTAAACGGGCGACGATCGCGCCGTTTACTTGTACAGAGGGACTTATACAATAAGTGAGGCCCAAAAAGTTTTTGTACAAGGGGGGATGGGTCTTACACTCTCTCAAGAGGCCCAAAAAGTTTTGAAAATGATTTATGAGGGTTGAATTAATCCAAAACCCTAATTTGTTTTCAAAATGTATTTAATTGAATAAAAATTCAATTAAAATGGTCAAAAATTGTTTAACACGTGGAAAACAAATTGTGACCTTAGATTAATGTTTCAAAAATTAAGTATTGACCTACAAAATAATTAGAAAGCATTAAAAGTTGCAAAATCAATGTAGAAAAAATATTTAAAATGTCAAAAACAATTAAAATATTAATTCTTTGCAAAAATATCAATTATATGAAATAAATAATATTTTTGGGATTTTTTGTTAAAATAAAATATTTTAACATTTTTGTGAATTATTAAAAAAAGAATCAACTCAAAATCATTAAAACTCAGAGAGAAATTAATTTTTGAATCAATTAAACAAAATCACAAAATTCAAATATTCAAATTTCTAAAAATGGCGCCAAGAACAGGCTGAAGAACACGCGCGTGTTCTTGAATTCTCAGATTTGCATTTTCTATCCAATCTCCATGAATACTTAATCATATCATGCAATCCACATATCATTATGCTCGCCTCAACCTCACGATCATGTCTATGTACTTTAATTTCATTTAAATTAAACATACAACAAGAAATCACGAAGAGACCTCAAGAACCCTAATTTCTGCATGAAGGCTAGGATTTTTGATACACGATTCAAACAATGCAATTAATTGAGGGAAAACATTCCATGCATGATTATGAACATATGGCCAAATTATTGTGCGAGGAAATATGCATAGATTGAGAGATGACCAAGTATGTGCTTACCTCCAAGTCGTGACAGCAAGAGCAGATGTGATTTTGAGTTGGAGGTGTTACAGACAAGTTGTGATGATCTGGACAGCTTCCCTACACCATATGGAGTGTGTTTGAACACTTGGATTGAATTGAAATGGACTGGATCAGTTCATGGCATCTCAGCTGCAACTTCACTTCAAACTTGTGTGGATGGCAAGTGATTTTGAGATTTTGATGTTCCAGATGTTATGTGAGTGTTTGATCAGCTCATATGTGATGTATGTGAGGTGTGTGAGTGATTGGTTTGATTGGAATTGCTCTCAAACTCAAAACCCGATAGTGACTTGCCTTAGAAGGCAAAATTGGAGTGAAAGAAGAGATTTTGAGGAAAGCATCTGTTAGATGGCTTTGGTGTACTCAAACTGACCACAATTGAGCTCTATTTATAGTAGATCAAGTTTGTTTTGCAAGGAATAGTGCATGGCAGCTGGTAAGTAGGTTTCCTCAATGTTGGCCAATGGAAATGAAAGTCTCCTCTAGCCATTGACTAGAGGTTAGGGCACAGAGCTTTGGTCCCCTTGGTCTTGGATAAGTCTTGACTGATTTCAGATGAGAATGGCTCAGTCCATGCCACCTTGATGGTTTCATTGAATGCCTCATTCCAAATTTGAAGTCTTGTCCCTATTTTGGCAACTCTAGGTTCAACATGCTATTCCTTGTTCCTTGGACCTTGGAGGCTTGGCTCAGTGATTGTCCCCTTTAGGTTCAATCCTCTGAGGTGTCCAAGTGGATTGGAGCAATTGAATTTGGCTGATTTTGGCAAATCGAACCAAAATGCAAATTCTGCCTTGCCTTGACATATTTCAGCAAGGCAACTTGCCAATGTTGTATCTCATGATGTAGGTTGAATTTGGCAATGTTCTTGGCCATTTTGGAAAGCTCTTACATGATACAACAACTATTTGAACAAGTTTGGTTTTGATATCTTTTGATTCCAAGTGAAAAATCCCCCTACATTTGGCAAAAAGTGAGGCAGAATCTGACTTAGTGAAAATTTCACTAAGTGTTGGAAAAAGTGACATTTTCACTTTTCAGCCACTTTGATCACTCCATAACTCAAAATCCTTAATGAATTGGAATGACTTGTAGTTGAAGTTTTTGTAGGTGATAATGAGGGCTACAAATCCATCTTTGGATGAGAAAAAATGGCCTTGTGGTTTAGGAGTTATGGTCCTCCAAAGTTGGTACCTTTGCCACTTTATTTTTAACTTAGAAAAATTTCTAAGTTTTATGGTTACCCCTTTTACAAGTTATCTCACTTTTCTTGATTTTTCTTGATGAATGATGATTCAAATCATACATTAACATCATTTTAGGGTTAAAATTCCATTTTGGTGAAAAATCTCAAAAAGTCAAAGTTGACTTTTGTGCACAGTTGACTTTTTATCAAATGAATTCCAAACTGTGCAATTTTTCAGGAAATCATGTCCTTGACCTAAATCAAACTTGATGGACATATTCCCTGGGTGTCATAGGGTATATTCAATCATGTATTAGGGTTTGGGAGCATGTCTAGGTCAAAAGTCAAAGTTACAGTTGACTTTTCCCTTAAAACCCTAATTGTGGTGCAGATGGAATTAAGACTTGTTGCTCAAACTTCTTGGATTAATCCATTGTCCCAAATGGATCAGTATGGTATATTAGAGACCCTTAAATCATCTCTTGAGGTCTTGGCTCATGGTTTGTCCCAAAAGTCAACTTAGGGGTGAATTAGGTCAAGAAACCCTAATTCCTGATTTTTGATGAATGCATCCCCTGAGGCAAAATTAACTTGATGCATGGGTTCATGAGGTTCCATGAAGTATATTAGGTTATGTTTTGGATCATTGCCTTATGCCCAGATGAAAATTTCCATCTGGAGGCCCTGGTCGACCAAAACCCTAATTTGGTGACACTGTCGATCTTGAGACTCGATCCACCTAGAAGGGAGCAGCCTTGTGCTTAATCCTTGAAGTGGGAGTCCTTTTTGATCCATTGTGGATGTTTAAGAGATTAGACAAGTTGAAGATCATGTCATTTCTTGATTGATCCTTTGTCTAAGCACTCAGAGAGGGCTTAAAAACCTAATTTTGATTGTAGTGGATGCTCACCCATCTTTGGGGAGACTGATGAAGCATGATGGTTCATCCATATTGTGATGATGATTTTCACAATAATGGGAAATCTAAGTGGTCAAAATTTGGGGTATTACACTTAGACTTATCACAGATATTCCATACAAGCTCACACCTTGATGAATAACTGCTTTGAAACTTCAAAGACTTCACATCTACCATGTCTGAATCTTCAGAAGATAAAGTAGTCCTAGACTACACCATAGCCATACCAAAGAATATCACTTTCCTTAGTAGAGCAGTTTGTAGAAAGTCAGATATAACTGCCACTTAGCCTTGACCTTCAAAATGAGCAAGATCCTATGCTCCTAAGTACCTAGATCAGAAATAAATTGATCCAAGATGTTCTACCCCTAGCACTTCATTCTGGACAAGTCTCTTGCTAGGACACTCTCGAGATAAACATCAGATGCAACTTGAACACACCTACTACACTCCAATACTCTTAGATCAGAAATAAACTTATCCAACAACCATCCATCAAGATTATGATGTCTTCTTCTTCATCTTCCACATCAACATTGTCTAGACCAGTTTCTTTCCAGGAAACTATCCGGAGATTAGATGCTTCTGCCACACTAACTGAAACAGATTCTTAGGTCAACACCCAAGAGAAATAGAACCAAAAGTCTATGCAGTACCCCTCCCATGATTATGCACAAACCAGATGAAGAGATGTTCCAACATCTTGTTGAACATCAACAATCTTGACTTTCAATGATAATCAATTAAATACTTGTGAATTCCACAAATAGCAATTGATCTTAAATCCTTGTCCAATAACCCTTCTTCACTGTTGTAGCTAAGCTCCACCAGATCACTTCATGAACACTTATCAAGTATTCAATCGTTTTCAAGTATCTTCTTTGACAATAAATTGTTAAGATACCAAGGCTGCCACCCTTGACTTAAGTAACTAAGATTCTCTCTTAACGATTCCCATTTACCTCAACAGTTCTAAAAACTCCAATCAGATTGGATCCACCCTTAGGATTAAGAGAGATGAATCCTTCCTTGCTGTTTTGGATTGTGAAAATAAATCACCTCCACTTTCTTTAGGTTGTGTTTCATAGAAACACCTTCTAGTCAGAAGAATAACTAGAAGACTCCAGATGCACGACTGAGACGCCTTTATGAGTGGACTTGAGAGAATTCTCAAGTATCTTTGACAACCTAGTCGATCAATAATTTATCAAACCCCCAGAGAAAAAACTTGATAAACCTATACTCAACTCCTCTCCTCTTCAACTGACTTCAAACTGCACCATGGAACCATGCTTCCAAGTATCAAGTCACCATTACAGACATTTTCCAACAACTTTTTCCATTCCATCACTCCCGACTTTGGAATAAAAGATGCAGATATCTTCACATAAAGAGGCCTACGATTGAGATCTTCCACCATCTGCCTTCAGCAACAACTCCAGAATCCCATAATTCCAGAGCTCTTCCATCAGAAACATATGCAGCGGAACCACCAAGGAACAAATTCTGCTTACCCTAATAAGATGTCAGAACATCTTATAAGACACCCCAACAAGAGAACTAGCCACTTCTCCTGCAGTTGTTGTAGAACCTCCTCAACAACATGAACAACCATCGGGTTGTTACCTTCAATCCATAACATCCATCCCATCCATTAATACCCTTGAGTATGTCTGAGTTGATTGATCTGATCTTCAAAACCCCTCCTTGTTTAAAATCCAGAAAGTATCTCCCAAAGATCTCATCCAGAAATAGACAGGATGCATGCTCTGATACCAATTGAAATTCTGGCATAGCAGGCAACAGATGTCCTAACACATGTCAAGACATTGTTCTACATAAACATTTAAACACAGAGGCATAACAGCAGACTGATACTGTGAATATCAGAACTGCAACAACACAAATGTTATGACATCTGATCCAACATGTTAATCAAAACTGAACTGTAAATTACAGAATGATAAACAACACAGAATATGATGACCCAGTTCGGTGCAACTCACCTACATCTGGGGGATACCAATCCAGGAAGAAGAATTCACTATCAGTAGTATAGTTTTATGTAAACAACCTCAAGTTTACAGAAAGCACCCAGGCTAACCCATCACTACCCAATGAAGACTTTATCATTAGAAGTCACATCTAATTGATAAGAGAAACTCATCTCACTCCCTAAATCATAACTTGTGATTATCTAAGAGTTAATACCTCATAAATGTATCATCCCTATTGAAAGACACCCCTTCCAATACAAAGTTCAGTCAAGCATCCTTGACTAACAAGTTAACTTGGATTTTCTTCAAAGCTTCATCCAAGAACACTACACGATTCATTGCCTACGGGCTTCTGAATCTGTACAAGTACCTATGTCTACCACACTGCATCAAATCGATACAGAGGGAGACTTACAAGAGAAACCTACAACTCTAAAAACCTAAACCCTATTTTCTACTTTACAAAAGTGTTACAATAGGTTCAGTCATTCCGTCCTAGGTCTTAGTCTTCTTTTATACTCTTCTGCTGCCTTGGGCTTCAATCTTCTGTTTATTGACCCCTTGATCCACTGCTGTAATGATTCCTTAATTCTTGCACCAAATTTAGAACCTGCTATATTTGTCAAGTCAGAATGTCAGGACATTGTCTTCGACATCTTTTTCCTGCAGTATTCTTCATTAAGTTTTATCCAAAATTTAGTCAAACCTCAGGAGCTTTCAGGCCAAATGAAAATTTTCATCTGGAGGCCTTGGTCGACCGAAACCCTAATTTGGTGGCACTGGCAATCTTGAGGCTTGATCCACTTGGAATGTTACAACCTTGTGCTTGATTCTTGATGTGGGAGACCTCTTGATCCTTTATGGGTGTTTGAGAGGCCAGACAAGTTGAAGATCATGTCCATTCTTGATTGATGCTTTTTCCGAGTACTCTGAGAGGGCTCAAAACCCTAATTCTTGGTTGAAGTGAATGCTAAACAATCTTTGAGAGGATTGATGAGGCATGAAGGTACATCCATATTGTGGTGATGATTTACACAATGATGGGAAATCTTGTGGTCAAAATTTGGAGCATGACAGTATTGCATGCATAATGAGTCACTTATGGAATTTATTTACATACATGATTGCATATGTAGTTGATTATTCATGACGTTGTTGATTGTTTGAGAATATGTACATGTTGTTATGAATAGTTATGAGACTATGAAATTGTTGATTGTGAAATGAATGTGCATTTGTTGTATGTTCCTTACCTTAGTATTCTTTACACTGTTTATATTGATTTGTTGTTTCTCACCCCATTTGCTTCATGTTGTCCACCATGGACATCTTGCAGATACTCGGGAGTGATCCTTGTTGTTGTATGTTGGAAGGTGGCTTGTTGGGGCTACTTTTCACTTTCTTTTTAATCGTTATAATACATTAGTGGTTTATGCTCTGATTGTGTAACATCGGGGATGATATTCATTATGTTTTAGAAGTTGAAGTTGTTTTTATTATTTTGGAGTTTATAAATGACTTATGAAGTTGTGTTGGAAAATGTTTTTTCGCTACGCGGTTTCAATTAATTTGATGAGTTTTCGAAAGATTATTGTTGGTGACACCTTGAATTAGCGTTTAATGCTCTATTTATAAGTTTTGGGGTTTTAGGGTGTTACATAGTGGCATCAAGGTCTGGTTAGTCCTTCCGACCAGGTTTTGTAATTTTGCATAGTCTCTAGTATACGACATGTGTGTGTACACTGTTAATGCATTATTTCTTCCAATATCTGTTTGATGGTGTGCAGAATGGCTGGAAGAAACGATCACGTTGTCGCTGATGCTTTGGAGTCAGTGGCTCAAGTGCTGCATAGACAGCAGAATCAGGCAGGTGATTAGTTCTGTGGTTTGGGGAAATTTCAAAAGAATAATCCACCGACATTCAAGGGCAGATATGATTAGGAGGGTGCTTAGGTGTGGCTCCTAGAGATCGAGAATATTTCCTGAGTAATGGCCTGTACTGAAGAACAAAAAGTATTGTTTGGTATTCACATGTTATCTAAGGAAGATGAGGATTGGTGGGATAATGCTCGCCAGAGGCTAGAGGTTGTTTTCACTGAGATCACTTGGATCGTGTTTAGGATGCAATTCCTTGAGAAGTACTTTCCTGAAGGTGTGCATAGCAAGAAGGAGATTAAATTCCTTAAGGTTAAGCAAGGAAACATGACCGTTGCTGAGTATGCTTCCAAGTTAGAGGAGCTTGTGAAGTTTTGTCTATACTACAATGGTGGAGCTGTGGAGGGGTCAAAGTGCATTAAGTTTGAGAACGGACTACGACACAAGTGTAGGATTTATTATAATGATTGTAAGGCTCGTTCTGCTCACTACAAGAGTGTTAGTGTGAGGAAGCAAAAGAATCCGTATAGAGGAAAACCATACAATGCTCCAGCCGACAGAGGTAAGCAGAGTGCTTTAGATGATAAAAAGCTAAGTGGAGGATAGACTCACATTTATGTCAAGTGCTTCAAGTGTGGAGAGTTGGGCCACCGTGCTAATGAGTGCAAGAATAATTTTTTGAGGGGCTTTAAGTGTGGAAAGATAGGTCACCGTGTGGTAGATTGCATGAGTGTTAGGCCAATGTTATAACTGTGGTGAACAGGGTCATATCAGTAACAATTGTTAGAAGCCGAAGAAGGCGCAGTTGGGAGGAAATTGATTCGAGGTACATGTTTTATAAATAGTATTCATTTGATTTCTATTATTGACACAGGTGCAACACATTTGTTTAATTCACTTGATTGTGCTGAGAGGTTGGGTTTGAAATTGTCTTCTATGGATGGAATATTATTTGTTGATACTTCGGCTCTAGGTCCGGTAACCACTTCATGGGTTTGTTTGAATTATCCACTTACTATTTATGGTAAGAACTTTATAATGGATTTAGTGTCTTTGAGAAATCTCAATGTTATCCGTGGAATGAACTGGTTGAAGTTCAACCATGTTTATATCAACTGTTTCGACAAGACAATGTCATTTCTAGAGTTTGATTCAAGTGATGAGTTATTAGTGTCTGCTAAGCAAATGGATGAGTTCGTGAAGAATGATGCTATAGTGTTTATGATATTATCTTCTATGAAGGAAAAAAGTAAAGTTGTGATTGGCAAATTACCTGTGGTGTGCGATTTTCCAGAAGTGTTTCCAGATGATATCAGTGGTTTTCCGTCGGAGTGCAAAGTCGAGTTTAATATAGACTTAGTTTGTGGTACTAGTCCTATGCTTATGGCTCCTTATAGAATGTATGCTTTAGAGTTGAGTGAACTAAAGAAGCAATTTGAAGATTTGCTTGAGAAGTAGTTGGTTCGTCCAAGTGTTTTGTTGTGGGGTACACCAGTGTTGCTAGTAAAAAAGAAATATGGTAGTATGAGATTATGTGTTGACTATCGATGGCTGAATAAGGTGTCTATAAAGAACAAGTATCCACTTCCGATAATTGATGATTTTATGGATCATTTGGTTGGTTCCGGTGTGTTTAGCAAGATCGATTTGAGTTTGGGTTATCATCATATTTGTGTGAAGTCGGAATATATTCCGAAGACTGCATTCAAAATGAGGTATGGTCATTAAGAGTATTCAGTGATGCCATTTGGTGTGTCTAATGCGCCTGGAGTGTTCATGGAATACATGAATCAAATATTCGATATGTATTTGGATCAGTTCGTGGTTGTGTTTAAAAACGACATCTTGATATACTCGTTGTCTAATGAAGAGCATGTGGATCATTTGAGAGTTGTGTTGAAGACTTGGAAAGAGAAATAGTTGTATGCGAAGCTGTCCAAGTGTGAGTTCTAGTTAAGAGAAGTGAGTTTCCCTAGTCATGTGATTTCTAATGGTGGTATGGTTGTGGATCTGTCGAAGATAGATGTTGCATTGCAATGGGAGACTCCAGTGTCTGTTACTGAGATTAGAAGTTTTCTTGGGTTGGTTGGTTACTATAGAAAGTTCATTGAAGTTTTCTTAAAGCTAGCGTTGTCATTGACTCAGTTGACTCTAAAGGGTCAATCCTATGTTTGGGATGTGCATTGTGTCTTACCCTAAAATTTACAGTAATTTTCTTCACTTGCATCCGCATAGTGCAATCGTTCATTTTGTCATGCATTCTTTTATTCAAAAGCATTTATCATGAGTTTAAATAAAAAGTCAGAAGTTCTGACATTTCTTCTGGTCTTGATGACATTTATTCAGTCATCTATTGATTAAGAAGTCAAAAGGCTTGATTTCTCAATCTCAGTGCATCGTTCATTCCGTTGCATCTTGTTTCAGAGGTTCAGAGGGTGACAATCAAGAGTATTATCGTCATCTGAATCTTTGTAAACTTTTAACTGTAATTGAGAATCAGAAAAAAAAATTGTCCAAGAGTGATTCCTTTGCATCTAATTGTCTATTTATGATTATTCGATCAGTAATTCAACGCATTCACAAGGCATCTGCATTTTCTACATATCACAACATGCATTTTGTTCTGTATAACACTTAAAATATTAATCAGAATAATTTTTTGGGTCTACAGAAAAACTAGTCGAATCGTTTCTCAATTATACGTCGAATTAGCGGAAAAAATATTTCAAAATAGAGCTTGCAGAACTCAGTTTTCTTAATCTACGGTTCACATAGTTTAACATGGTGTCGTCATTTTATTTTTTTGACTACTTTTTCAGTCATAGTTTTGTTCGTGTAAGAATGTATACAAAGTGTTTGTTTTTGAAAATATTTTTGAAAGTGTGAGGTGTGAAAAGTATTTGTTTTTTTTTAGTTGTGAGCAAGCATTTAAAAGTTACTTACCCTTAATTTATAAGGTCTTTCTTGTACTTATCCTTTTCCTTGAGAGATAGTACTATCCATACCATTAATGGGTAGGTAGTCCTATCTATTGGATGTGAAGGGACGGCAAAGGGTCATCGAGTGGTCATAGAAGGCAACATGTAAGGATACCTTAGCAATTCGAAGGGACTACCATCATTTTTCCGTGGGGTCATCGAGGTACAAGATCATCTTTTCGTAGGCAACTCGAAGGGTCATCGAGGGACTATGATCTTTATATCGAAGGGACTATGATGATATTATTCGTAAGCGTCTTTTGCTAAAGTATCCCTACATTCGAGGGACATGACCATTATTTCGTAAGGCAAACGAAGAGAGGTTACCCTAGAGGTGCATGTGTATGCATTAGGTCGATGGCGATGCTAAAAAGCAGTCGACTTACAGGGTTTAAAAAACGGGCTCGATTATTGAATCGAGAACTGTTTGATATTTAAAAAAAAAAGGTTTTAATATTGTAGCAAGATATGAGCAAAATAAAGGAAAGCAACAAAATTATTTTACACATCATGGGAATTGGGATACATTTTGTCAATGGGGATAAAATGAGCGATAAATATACAATTCAAACACGCAATAATTCAACAGTAGTTAGCAAACGTTTTAATCCAAACTTAATAACTAGATTAATAATAAAAAGAATAACAATGTTTAAATCTAAATTCAAACAAGATTAAGATTAAAATTGAAACAAAATTAACATCAAAAATTAAAAAATGAAATCAAAATTATTCGAGAATTAATAAAAGAACATCGCTAACGCAAAAGGTGTGATCATCGCAACATGGATCCGAATTGTACCGATCTAATTATTAAAAGAGAAACGCAAAGAAGGAAAGTGCACGGATTATAATCATGACGCAAGGATGCGAACCAAAGTCGTATGCGAAGATGTGCAAAGGTTACCGCAAGAGATTAGATCGGATCTAATAATAACAATGTTGGATCAAAATTAACGCAAATTGAAGAAAGAAGGTAAATTGCTAATGCGTAAGCGGTCATCGCAAATCGGATCAATAAACCACTACATAATAAAAATCAAATTAAGACACAAAGTTGCAAATCGAAACACGAATTGGTTGGTGTAAAACAAACGGATTACCGCTAGACCAAACCATCGGACGTGTGCACAAAATCGAAACGCAATGATAATCAATTTAAAAGAGTAAAATAAAAAATCGCTAATAAAGCGGTAAAATTTAATCAATAGCTTGCTACACTCAACGTGATCATCGCAATAGATCTAAATCGTGCAGATCTAAATTTATAAAATAGAAAATGCAAAGAAAAAGTAAATTTAACGGGTTAAAAAAAATCGACAATGTTGCTAACGCAAAATTGCGCTCGTCGCAACCGGATTGAACCGACACAAATGTCACGCACTATACACGTCTACATGTAAATAGTGTATCGACACGGTTCAATCCAAAAAAAAAGAATAGATAAATAAATAAAAAAACAATATTAAAAACAATATGTATTAAAACAAAAAAAGGATTATCAAAAAAGAAATGTTATATATTCTGAAGAAAAAAAAGGTACGTTTTATGATTATTAAAAAAACAAGTTGTATCTCATGATTATTAAAATAAAATAAATTATATCTTATAATTTTATTGAAAAACAAGTTATCTTGCGATTACTAAAATAAAACAATTTATATGTATATGTACGTGAGAACAGCATAAATCAAGCTTTAAATATTATATTTCAAATCAAAACCACTTAACAGGAACGTGCTATGCAAAACCAGACTGTATCAATAGCAAACTAATATATATACCTGTTAGTAATGTATGTGACGGTACGACGATGGAATTTGAACCAAAAGAAAAAACTAGAAAAAGTGAACAAATCTTTTATACACAAACAGTATTGAGTGCAAATTTCGGTATCGGCTGTATCGTATAAGTATCACATGAGCCGTTGTTTTTTTTGGTCCTTTGTTACGTGTAAAACAACATGTATTTATAGATCTAGAAAATTAGGTTAAAAAGTTTAAAAAGGAAAATAAAATCGGTCTTAATTCATATTGATAAAAAAAATCTGAATAAAATCATATAGTATCTGATTTTTACTTGGTCACCAAGTAGACTAAGTATGACACAAAAATGACATAAACTGGCCAATAGGAAATGACTACACAAGAAAGGAAATATTTTTTGTATCTATTATGATTTTTGCACTCCTTTATGGTAAAAAGTACATAAAATCAAATAAATAATTGTTTTTCAAAAATGCCTTAAAATTAAAAACAAATAATAAACAAAATACAATTTTTGTGATTTTTTGAAAATAATTTAAAATGGAAAGAAAGATAGTAACAAATAACAGAAAAAAATCCAAAATATAACATGTGAGATTCGAACCCGCGACCTCATACTTGCAAGCCTTATCTCCTTTCCAATTGTGTCAATTCATTTATTCGAAACAAAAATGCACTTGAAAGCATATGAAGGTCGAACAACTATTTGTTATTTAAACAATTTAAAGTAAACTGTTACATATTTTTTGAGTAAAACTTACTGTTTAAATGTTAGTAAAAATTGAACCAAAAAACTTATAAAATCAAAGTTAAAAAATAATTTAAATGTTAGAAAATAGGGCAGGCAAATTTTGGGGTACAACAGCTGCCCCTGTTCAATCTTCTTAAACCTGAAGAGTTAGATTGGCATGTCTGCCATTCGTGATCTGAAGGTGGAAGAGGATTGAACACTTAAGTGCCCAAAAATTTGCACTCACGGATGCACGAAGTAACGCTTGTTGGTTGATTGTATTGCTTGAATGGGCTTAAAGATGCCATTCGGAAAGATGACAGGATGGAGATGGTCTTATAGATGCCATCCAAAGTAACTGCTGATAGGAGTATCAGAATGAGTCTAGGTTTGACTGTATCTGAGGAATATACTAGAATGAGTCTGTGTCCAACTGTATCTATAAGGAGATTAGAATGAGTCTTTGTCGGACTGTATCTGAGAGTCGTATTAGAATGAGTCTACGCCTGACTGTATCTGAAAAATTAGTATTAGAATGAGTCTTCGACCGACTGTATCTAAAAGATGTACTGGAATAAGTATTAGAATGAATCTGCATTTTGATTGTATCTAAACTGTGTCTAGAAGATGTACTGGAATGAGTCTACTCCTGACTGTATCCAAAGGAGTATCAGAATGAATCTTCGACTGATTGTATCTGAAGGATGATAAACTGTTGACAATATTTGTTCGCTTGAGAACTAACTTGAAAAAAACAAGTTAGTTTTATGCAATGTCATGATATATGTAATGCATTGCGTAATGATGCTCTTAAAATAAATGAGAATGTTATATGCATTTTGTATGCATATGCTATGATGTATTGTAAATGATGTATGGGTATGAAATGTCGCTGAAGGTGGCGGTGGCTTTGAATAGTAACGTCTGATTGGGGAAAATAAATCCCTGACTGTTGCTGGGGATGGAGAAAATAAATCTTCAGATCCTGTTTAGAATGACTCTACTGGGGATTCAAACTTCCCGTTTGGGAATATTCCACTGGGGATCTTTGACTTCCGCTTGGGGATAGAAGTATTCTGTCAGGAGAGTCGGTCGTTCGTCGTGCTTTTTATTGAAGGATTTGATTCTTATGTACCCTGACTGGGGATAAAAGAGATGGATAATCCTCCGATGCACTATCTGACCAAGTTTCGGACATGGGTGACCACTCTTCTGGGAGTAGCAACCATGGAAGAAATCTTGCTGGAGAAGAGAACTCTGTCGGGTAATTTGTAGTGTTGGAGAAGCAAACTCTGCTGGGGAATTGAATTCTGTATACTTCCAAGAGGGAATATTATCTGATGGGGATCAAAATTCCATAGGCTATGCTGAGGACATATCTGCAATAGGTTAGGGAATGATTAAATTCCTTTATCTATTAGGGGATCTATTGGGGAAGATGATCATGTCAAGCCGTCCGTTGGGGAGGTTTCTTTATGTACTCTACTGGGGACGCAATCTCGAATAGACCTGGATGAAGAGAGAAATTCTGTCATGAAGGAGACGTTGGAGAAATAAACTCTGTTGGGGAACTCTCTGGAGCGTGCTGTGGAAAGAATCAAACCTCTGTCTTGTTGGGAAATCCTTTGGGGATATGGGAGTGAATTGCTGGAAAGTATCCCAACTGTTGCTTGAGAGTATGTTAATTCTGCTGGGGAGTATATCTCTGTTAAGGATGATCTCCACTGGGGAAGCATCGCTGCTGAGGAAAACTCTACTGGGGACGAGCTTGTGAAGATAGCTCTGTAGAGATAGTTCCATGGAGATTGCTCTGTGGGGATATTACCATGACACCGGCTCCGTGGGGGTGATTCTGTTAAGATCTGTTGGATACAGGACTTGCTGGGGATTCCAACCTCCAAGAGTCTTTAGTAAATGTTGATTCTGTGACAGCAAACCGGGTGGAAAAGATCACTTCGGGCTTTAACTCTGCTATTGCCCCTATGTCTTCAAGTATTTCATCACTTGCTGTCGGTAGAAAATAATAAGATTGATATACGTTGTTTGAACGTAGTTGGCAATGAAAACTGGTACTGACTCGTAAGTGGATGATCCAACGGGACATAGTCGTACGCTTTAATTCCTAACTTCTGCCTGGACCGTCTTTTTAGGTTTTTAGTCCACCGGGATACCCTTTCTTGCCCAAGCCGCCTTTTCAGGTTTTCGACTTGCCGGGTGTACAATTCTTTTATATATGTCCCTAATTTTTTTCCCGAACCTTTTTGGTTTGCCGGGATGCCCTTATTTTTGCCTAGGCTTGTCAACCTAGCGGGTCTTTTTCATGCGTAGTATTTTTTTTACTATGTCCACGTTCACAGGGTGCGAGAAATCTTTGCTGTCCATGGTAGTAATCCTCGTAGCGTCGTCAGAAAATATCTTCTTGATTACGAATGGCTCTTCGCACGTAAGAGTTCATTTGCCCCCGAGATCACCTGTATTTAGAACTTTTGATAGTCTCGACTTCCCCAAACAATTTCTAGGAATTATCATGACTGGATCCAAAGACATGATACTGACACCATCTGATACTATTGGCACAGACAAGTAACTCCCACAATGGCTCTTACTGAAACTCGGGATCAATGCCATGTAACAGGAGGAATATGCTTCCAGACTGCGGTGGATCGTGTATTCCCTGGTTAATGGTTGAGGAGCTTGCAACTGAACTTGATCTGATCAGATTTGAAAAGAAAGCGTTGCCCCTAGCGGAGGATGATTTGCCCCCGAATGGAAGTATTTGAAAAGAGCTACCTCAAGAGAAATAACCGGGATGCCCCATAATAATATGCCCCTTGATTGGAAGATAGTGACCATGCCCCTTGTATACATTGGCTTTTAACAAACTGAGTCAGCGCAGGAAATATTTCTGCTTTTCGATGAACCTCTGAAGCAACTTTGTCTGTCGGGAGGACTTTTGTTCATTGAATGTTCATCATGTGAACTTCTCTGTTGTCAAACACTTAGTTATATGCAAATAATGATATTCAAAATGCAACGCTTATGTCTGTCTTGAAGTTTTGAAAAAGAATTATTTAGCAAAACCATGTTTGTAAAAACTGTGATGTCATATCAAGATTTATAATAAGCCCTAGAGGAGTCAGGATACCTTTTGGTAACAGTATGCCTTCGAACTAACCATGCTTCAGCTAGGACTTTTAAAGGGTTGTAACGTGGCCTGGTTCACGGTTTAAGAAACAAAGGATAAAGGCTCAAAGTTTATTTGTACCCAACCCATTCTCCATAATGTTCTTCAGTCCTATACTCAGTTAACTATGCATTCAGATTCCTAGAGATTTTGGAATTTTAACACTGATGTTTGGTGATGGTTCAAAAACCGAAAGTTTATTTGAAAAGGCAGTCATTATTTTTTGTAAAATTTTTCTTTTGAGGGTTTGTAGTGACCTCTTTTTGACTTTGTTATCCCTAACTTTTGCCTGAACTGTTTATTTTGAGATCACAGTCAGCGGGATGTCTCAATTTTTACTAAGTCTCCTTCATAGGTTTTGACTTAGTGGGATTTTCTTTTAATAGATATTGACTACATGACTTAATGATTACTGGGAACCATCATTAATTGTGTACAAAAGATCAACTAGCATAATTGAGTTAACTGAGGAACTACCCTGCTCCAGGTTATGATTAAGGGTTTTAATTTGCATGAGATGGAAAACTCCTACTTAGGCTCAAAGGGGTTGACTAGGGATTAACTTCCTTATAACTCCACTGTTTAGGATTTGAAACAATGCATGTACATCGTCAGCACGATCTGTTCAAAAGCATACCGTATGAAATTATGGTATCATTTTAGTCATCCACCCTCTAAAGGCTTACAGCTTTAACGAGAGTTAAATATCACAAAAGAGAAGTAAGAAGCATAGTTTAAATATAGTGAAACGAATGGATAAATTCAAGACGAACATACGCAATCCATTAATGTGAAAAAACCAAAGTTTGACATAATAGTAAGTGCTTAAGCCAAAAAAAGAAATTACAAATGAAAATTCAAATGATTTCAAAGCTTCCCTTCCTGAACATGTCACTTCAGACGATGTGTCTTGCAGCTTCGATGTTAGATGGGCGGTAGAAGAACTCAATCTGACCATCTGGTGTGAACTCGAGGACTCCTTCGTCAATCAGGTCTTGGATCCTATGTTTCAATGGACCACAGTCTTCAGTATCATGACCAGGACTATTCGAATGATAAGCACATCTTGCGTTAGGTTTGTAACCAGGAGCAGGGTTGGTTGGAGCTGAGTATGAAGGTAACAGAGTTATCAAGTTCTGATTGAGCAATTGTTGCAAAGCCTGAGACAGCGGCATGTGCAACGGGGTAAATGGTCGTTTAGGTTTGGATTTCCAAGTACGTTGACCACCATGCTGCCTACGCTGATCTTTCTGTTGTTGAACTGGTGGTGCGACAACCCTATAAGGCCTTCTTCCTTCAATTGAAAGACTATCAGTAGTAACCTGTCTCTTTCCTTCTTTTATCCTCATCTTTTTCTCAACCAAGTCAGCTTGTTTCCTTGGAGGCCGACTGATGATCTGATCCTCGACTCTGTTGTCTTGAAGTTTATTGACGAGGACTCTCAGCTCTTCTTGCCCCCGAGCTATGTTTTGGATAAGAGCCATCTGACCATACATCTAGATTCTCATCTCTGCCATCTCAGCTTGCAGTTGTTCCAATTGATCATCCTTGTTGTCTTCAGGATTTTTCTTTTTCATGTCCTTAGTGAGGAGGGCTTTCAACTCTTCTTGCCCATTGAATAAGCTCAGGATCATCTCTTGGAATTGGGTGTTCTGAGTCTGGAGATCCTTGACAGCTTATTCTAATGCCATTTTCTGCTGAAATAAACAGCGAGGAGATGAGAAACCCGTTGTGGAAACCTGTTATGATATGTATGTAAATGCATATGCAATGTTTTCAAGGATCTTTATGGAATCTAGTTTGCAACATTAGAAATTGAATTTGGTTGCAGCTTTGTCTGAAGAACATTGACTTTTCATCTTTGAACGTCCTTCTATAAGAATCAAGCTCGCCATATCAAGTGGGTCATAGCCTCTGATTCAGGATACTATTCTTTTGAGTTTGAAGACATCTGGCTAGAGGAAAATAAATCCTCTTGCCCCTTGATAGAAATCTGGCTTTTGATAATCCTTCCATAATAGCACCTGCAAATTGTGCGCCATAAATCCCTAAGATCCTTAAAAAGGTTAGTTAACATGCTATGTTATGATGGTATGTGGATGTTATGCATTAAGTAAAAGAATGAGGATAAGTAAGTCCCGCAAAGAGTTCAAGTTGTTAGAGTACAAACAAATCCTGCAAGGAATTCAAGTTGTTAGATAGTGAATACAAACAAGTCACACAAGTAGCCTTAGGTTTAAAGGCTTGCATGAAGTCCAAAGGTAAGTACCCTTCCCATACCAAGGTTTAGTTGGTTCAACCTGTCCTAAAATAGTAACTGGGTTCTAGGAATCTCATATCACGGATCTTTCTCGCAGGCTTTATTTTGGTGCGACACTCGAGTGGCCGACAAAAACATCCCGAAAGTCTAATCTCAATGAGCGTAGCCTCGAGTATCAACCAACTTCGGTCTAAATCCAAAGCTGGCCATCTCACTACCTTCTAATGTCCAAAGATGAGTTAACTAGGGTTCTAAAGACTGTGACCATCATATCAACCATATCGGTACATGTCGTACAGTCTCCATGATCTATTGTCACTTACCTAAGGAATCACTAGGTCCGGGTGTAGGAATTTTCACACAAGTAACCCCAAAACAAAGGCCATTAAAAATAAAGCACATAAGTCTAACAATTTTAAGCAAGTGGTAAAGTGATCTAACTCTAAGGTAACCCCTCTTTGGAAATCTCCCCAGCAGAGTCGCCAGTTCTGTGATACGGTGGAGAACTGACTTTTTAATTTTGTTTTTCGCAAAACATGTTGCGGTTAGCAAGAGTCGGCACCGACTTTTCTTTTATCCAATTTATTTAGGAAAGGTGAAAAGAACAGGAAAGACATTTTTGAAAAGATTTTGAGTTCGGGGGGGGGGGGGGGGGGGGGGGGGGGGGGGGGGGGGGTAAGTTATGAAAAGGGAAGGTGTTAGCACCCCTTTTCATCCGTAGTTATCTACGGGCTCTTAATTGCTTGCTCACTTTAACTTGATTTTTTTGAAATGTGGTGTGTGTTCAGAAAATATTTTGTAAAAGTTGACTTTGTAGTAATTCTTGTAAGAATGTATACAAAGTGTTTGTTTTTGAAAATATTTTTGAAAGTGTGAGGTGTGAAAAGTATTTGTTTTTTTTTTAGTTGTGAGCAAGCATTTAAAAGTTACTTACCCTTAATTTATAAGGTCTTTCTTGTACTTATCCTTTTCCTTGAGAGATAGTACTATCCATACCATTAGTGGGTAGGTAGTCCTATCTATTGGATGTGAAGGGATGGCGAAGGGTCATCGAATGGTCATAGAAGGCAACATGTAAGGATACCTTAGCAATTCGAAGGGACTACCATCATTTTTCCGTAGGGTCATCGAGGGACAAGATCATCTTTTCGTAGGCAACTCGAAGGGTCATCGAGGGACTATGATCTTTATATCGAAGGGACTATGATGATATTATTCGTAAGCGTCTTTTGCTAAAGTATCCCTACGTTCGAGGGACATGACCATTATTTCCTAAGGCAAACGAAGAGAGGTTACCCTAGAGGTGCATGTGTGTGCATTAGATTGATGGCGATGCTAAAAAGCAGTTGACTTACAGGATTTAAAAAAAGGGCTCGATTATTGAATCGAGAACTGTTTGATATTTAAAAAAAAAGGTTTTAATATTGTAGCAAGATATGAGCAAAATAAAGGAAAGCAACAAAATTATTTTACACATCATGGGAATTGGGATACATTTTGCCAATGGGGATAAAATGAGCGATAAATATACAATTCAAACACGCAATAATTCAACAGTAATTAGCAAAAGTTTTAATCTAAACTTAATAACCAGATTAATAATAAAAAGAATAACAATAAATAAATAAATAAACAATAAATGTATTAAAACAAATATTAAAAACAATATGTATTAAAACAAAAAAAGGATTATCAAAAAAGAAATGTTATATATTCTGAAAAAAAAAATGGTACGTTTTATGATTATTAAAAAAACAAGTTGTATCTCATGATTATTAAAATAAAATAAATTATATCTTATAATTTTATTGAAAAACAAGTTATCTTGCGATTACTAAAATAAAACAATTTATATGTATATGTACGTGAGAACAGTATAAAACAAGTTTTAGATATTATATTTCAAATCAAAACCACTTAACAGGAACGTGCTATGCAAAACCAGACTGTATCAATAGCAAACTAATATATATACCTGTTAGTAATGTATGTGACGGTACGACGACGGAATTTGAACCAAAAGAAAAAACTAGAAAAAGTGAACAAATCTTTTATACACAAACAGTACTGAGTGCAAATTTCGGTATCGGCTGTATCGTATAAGTAACACATGAGCCGTTGTTTTTTTTTGGTCCTTTGTTACATGTAAAACAACATGTATTTATAGATCTAGAAAATTAGGTTAAAAAGTTTAAAAAGGAAAATAAAATCAGTCTTAATTCATATTGATCAAAAAAAATCTGAATAAAATCATAGTATCTGATTTTTACTTGGTCACCAAGTAGACTAAGTATGACACAAAAATGACATAAACTGACCAATAGGAAATGAGTACACAAGAAAGGAAATATTGTTTGTATCTATTATGATTTTTGCACTCCTTTTTGGTAAAAAGTACATAAAATCAAATAAATAATTATTTTTCAAAAATGCCTTAAAATTAAAAACGAAAATTAAAAACAAATAATAAAAAAATACAATTTTTGTGATTTTTTGAAAATAATTTAAAATGGAAAGAACGTTAGTAACAAATAACAGAAACAAATCCAAAATGTAACATGTGAGATTCAAACCCGCGACCTCATTCTTGCAAGCCTTATCTCCTTTCCAATTGTGTCAATTCATTTATTCGAAACAAAAATGCACTTGAAAGCATATGAAGGTCGAACAACTTTTTGTTATTTAAACAATTTAAAGTAAACTGTTACATATTTTTTGAGTAAGACTTACTGTTTAAATGTTAGTAAAAATTGAACCAAAAAACTTATAAAATCAAAGTTAAAAAATAATTTAAATGTTAGAAAATAGGGCAGGCAAATTTTGGGATACAACAGTTTCCAAGAAGTTTATTTCACGCTGATCATTTTAATGCGTTTGGTTTTTTTTTTTTAGACTTTTTTGCACACGATTTTTATTCGTTTTTTATCCGATTATTTTTGGTTTTTTGCCAAAATAATCGGGAGAATTATTTAGAATTATCTATGTTTTCAATTTAATTTTTATTCATGTTTATGTATTTTTAATTTAATTAGTAAAAAAAATAATTTATTTTTTGAATCAAAATGCACCAATCACCATAAACCACCTGTCTTTTATTTATTTAGAAATAGTAAAAAGTTGGACCATTAAGAAAGGGACACTTGGCATTTGTTTTGGATTTTTTTTCTTCTATTTCCTTCCATTCCACGCTTCTCTCTCTCTCTCTCTCTCTCACACACACACACACACACACACACACACACAAATATTTTTTTCTTTCTTTTTCTTTCATCTACTTCTGTTTCTTTCTCTCTTTTCCTTCTTTTTTCCTTTTTCTCTTCTACTGTATTTTTTCCTTCTCTTGTCTTCTTTCATCTTCCTACAAAACCACCACCATATTATCCTCCATAACTTCATTATATCAAGCACTTCCAAACACTCCAATAACAACTCACCAAACCAAACTCTTCTCTCTACTCAACATATCAATTCGCATAAACTCATCCACACACCATAAACAATACATAAGAATAAAGACCTTTTCCATTTTTTCTTTCTCATTTCTTCTTGCCAAAACACGCTTCCTCTTCACTTTAACTACATCATAAAAAAAAGGCAAAATACCCTTTTTGGTCCTTTAACTTTACCTAGAGGTTCATTTTGGTCCTTTAACTTTAAAAAGTGTCATTTTGGTCCCTTAACTCTTAAAAACGTTTCATATTAGTCCTTTTGTCTTATTAGCGACGAATTTTAGCGACCGATTTTTGAATTTTTCTGTTGCTAATAAGACGAAAAGGACTAATATGGAACATTTTGAAGAGTTAATGGACCAGTATGACACTTTTTAAAGTTAAGGGACTAAAATGAACCCCGAGGTAAAGTTAAAAGACCAAAAAGAGTATTTTTCCTAAAAAAAACCATAAACACTTTCAATCTTCGCCTATTTATCTCACTATAACAACTTCATCAATATCCCTACACAACAATATTCATCTCACTTCATAAACTCTCTTCCCCCACCATAACACAACAACATTCATCTCACTTCATAAACACTCTTCCTCCACCATAAAATAAGAACAAACCTCTTTCACTGATCATCTTCTTAACAATACCCAAATGACAACAACAAAAATATGAGAACAAACACCACAACCTTCACTTTTCAACACTTTACTACAACACAAATGTTAGTTTTCTTGAAATCTAATGTGTTGTTTGTTGTAGATCTTTGAGTTTTATTATATTTTGATTTTTGTTGTGAGAGAATCATGAGAGATTGAGAGGGAGAGTAAAAAAAAGGAAAGAGCTATGTTGTTGTAACTCGTGCAAGGAGGAGGAAGGAGAGAAAAATTAATTTTTTTGACTTATCCCCCTGCCACGTGTTAGATAGAGGTGGAAGAGAAAAAAATTGAGAAAATTTCCTCTCTTTTCTTGAAGTTATCCGTCCCACTTCCCTTTATTTTCTTCTTTTCTTATTCTTCTTCTTCTTTTTTTCTCTTTTTATTTATTTATATTACTATTATTATTATTATTATACTTATTATTATTATTATTGTTATTATTATTATTATTATTATTATTATTATTAATTATAATATTATTATTTACTAATTATTATTATTTACTAACTATCATCATTACCACTAACTATTATTATTATTACTAACATTATTATTATTATTATTACTATTATTATCATTATTATTGATTATTATTAATATTTATTATGATTATTACTATTATTATTTTGATTATCACTTGCTATTACCCTTATTATTATTATTATTGATTATTATTATTATTTATTATTATTATTATTATTATTATTTATTATTGTTATTATTATTATTTATTATTTTTTTTAATTTTATTCTTGTTTATTATTTGTTTTTTATTTAGGCAAAATATCCCTTTTCGTCCCTTAACTTTAACTCAGGGTCCAGTTTACTCCCTTAACTTTAAAAAGTGGCAAGTTGGTCCTTCAACTTTTAAAATGGTGTCACCTGAGTCATCACTGTTAGTTGCCATCAAACGTCCGTTCATGTGTTGATATGTGGCAGCTGACTTGGCAAGGTAACTTCATCTTCTCTAGGGCAGTTGCTTGTTCCTTTCTCGTTCCCAATGTCAGAAATCATAGTTAGGGCAATCTGGTTGCCAATTCTCTTCTCTTCAAATTCGTTTCCATCCCAAATCAGACGTAGGATTTTGACAAGCATGAAATCAGGTGGTTCATCCTCGATGTTGAAACAGAAAAACTCAGAAAGTGGAGATTTGAACGTTTGTAGCAGGTCACGATGGAAGCCCATATGTCATTGTGGAGACATGGTTGTTCTTTAAAGGGCAACTGCTATTAAGAATATGGGAAAAAAAATTTGGGTTGTCCAAATTGTAAGGTATGCAAGCTTTTTAATTTCTTAATAATTTTTTTTTAAGTTTCATTTTTTAGGTATATTTGAACTCTAAACAATGAAAATTTCAAGGGGCTATGCATGTTCGGTGTGGTTACTTTGGTTGGTTTTATGAGGATGTGGGTGATGAGAAAGAGCAATTTTGGATGCATAGGCTAGGTGTGGTTACAAAGGGACTTACTGAAGCAAAAAAGAACACTGAAAAAGGCACAATGGTGAATGAAGAATTAGGGAAAAAGTTGATGAATCTTGAAAGTGAAATGAAGAATATCATGAAGTGGAAAAAGCTTTTAGAATGAATTAGGGTATTATGAAGAATATGTTAAGGTTTGTTTGTAACAATTATGTTAAGTTCTGTTAAAGTTTGTTTGTAACGGTTGGATTGTATCACTTGAATATGTTGGCAATATCTGGATTGAATTTGTATAAGTTAAATATGTTTGCAATATTTGGTTTGTTAAGAGAAGTTTAATATTGACACATAATATTGGGCATGACCTGTAATGGTCTCTACCATAATTTGTATCAGTTGAATATTGAACAAAATTTTTGACACATAATATTGGGCATGACTTGTAATGGTCTCTACCATAATTTTTTAACACATAATTTTTGACACATAATTTTCAACACATAAATTTTGACACAAACTGGTTTTATTCCATAACAGATACATAACCTGATACATATGTTCCACAAAATACGTAAAGTGATACATAAACTGGTTCCATAACATGACATCAATTCCAAAAAGCCCAAAATACATAAACTAGTTCCAAACAGCACCAAACTGATAATATGTTCCAAACTGATAAACTGGTCCCTAATTAAACATGACAGCAGTTCCAAAAAACACAAAATACATAAACTAATAGCCTAATTATATCTAGAGGTTCTTCTTTGGCGTGGTCCTCTTAGTTGGAGTGGTCCTCCTTGTTACTGGGCCAACAACATTCTAGGTTGAACTAAACCTAGTTGTAGGCCCAGGTGGTACAAAAGGTCTTGTTATTTTCCTAACAGGCAACTTTTGTGTCTTGCCCTTAGCAGGTCCATGAGTCTTCTGAGTAGCCTTTCCCTTAGAAATCTGAGATGGTTGGCTTGATTGTTGAGTAGCCTGTGTTGGAGTCTGAGATGGTTGGCCTGATTGTTGAGTATCCTGTGTTGGAGTCTGAGATGGTTGGCCTGATTGTTGAGAAGCCTATGTTGTTGTGTCCTTATAAGTAGACTTATAGTGTCCTAATTTCTTACACCTACTACACTTCACCACGAAACATGTTCTTCTCATTTTGCAATTAGACCCATCAATTTCTCCTTGTTCAAGATTCCTCCTCTTTTTTGGTCTACCAGGCATCTTCCTATACTTGGGTGGTTGCACATCTAGATATGATGTCGTAATCCACAAGTTTGATCCAATTACAGGGTAGATCACATGCTTATAAACTGACGTGTACCTTGAAACCCTATAATACTCTAGAATGTAACTATCAATTTTGAAGTTCCTACTCTTCATAGCTCACAATGCATGAACACATGGGAGTCCTGTGAGTTCCCTTTTTCTGCATGAACATATATGATCTTTCAGGTTTACAGCAAATTTATTAGCTTGATTTTCCAAGTGCCTTACTTCAAATATATGTTCATCAGACATCCTAAAGTAATAAACAAAGAGAATATGTCAGTCATATAATGTTTACAAATAAGTAATAATGTATGCTGATATTACATACCTTACAAGCCAGTTGTTGGTGAATGTGCTTGTGACATCAATTTTCTTTCTAATATTAGGCAATATATCATTATCATCCAAAGTACCAAATCTCATTCTGTTAGTTGCCCATCTCTCCATCATGTATATTCTGATGTCTTCCAACATAGTGATTAGTGGTTTTGCCCTTGCATCAAGAATGACACTATTAAAGGATTCAGACATGTTGTTGAGAACAACATCACATTTGTTTGTGGTTTTAAAGTAAGATCTACTCCAAAACCTTGGTGGGATCTTCATCATATGTTTAAATGCTTCTTTATTGATGGCCCTCATTCCTTTCATCTCTCTTTCCCATGCCTGTGGGTATGTTGACTTGGTAGCCTTCCATATTATGCCCTTCAACATCTTTCTAGGAAACCTCTTCCTAAAATTGTTATAGAGACGCCTAACACAAAACCTGTGCTCCACACTTGGAAATAGCTCATCCATATTAGGTAGCAGACCCTGCAAGACAAAAAAGAATAGCATAACAGACTTTGTTTATAAAACAAAAAAATAAAATAGCATAAATAATTGAATACTTGCCTTTTCCTGGTCTGAGATGAATGTGTATGTCAGGCATTGATCTTTGCCTCAAAGGTCATCAATTAAAAGCTCTAAAAACCAAGTCCAGTTATCCTTGTTTTCACCCTCCACAACTGCATATGCTACGGGAAGCATCTGGTCATTAGGATCCTCCTTATGGCAGCCAGAATTTGGCCTCCACACATCCCTTTTAGAAAGCACCCATCATGACCTATTACATGTCTACACAACCTAAAGCTTTCCTTACAAACAACATAGCATATGTAAAGCCTTCTAAAATATGGCTTGCGATCCTCAACACCTTCTTGTACAAGATCAACATTGATCTTAACTGTTGACCCTGGATTGGCTCTTAACAGTTCATGACAATAGTCATAAACTCTTGTGTAATCTCCCCAAATAGAACCATCAACATAGTCTCTAGCAGTAAATCTTGCTCTTATTGCTTTGGTTTTGTTGACCCCAACATTCCACTTTTTTTGTGCCTTCTCTTTGATATCCTTTATGGTCATCCTTGGATTGTTTTTCAAGCTACTCTGAATTTTTTTGCTCAACCATTTTGTACTCATCAACTTCACATTATACTCTCTACTACAACTGTGTTTGTCAATTACTTTCCTAAGTTGCCAAGAGTCTTCATTTGACAACTTGCTACAATAAGCTTCCCACTCACAACCAACTTTACATCTAACTTTTACCCTAACTCTGTCATTTTTTTACAAACCTTAGGTCGCTACCATTTTGCACAACATAGGATGTTATTGCTTCCTTAAAATCATCCTTTGAACTAAAAAATATTCCCACATCCCACTTATAATCTGACATGTCCTTTGGATGCCTGAAAATTGGGTGCTTTTTTCATGGAACTCCATTACTATCATCACTATCACATCCACTTTGCATGTCCTCATTGTCATTATCACTCCCTTTATCTTCTACAGACTTTTCTTTATGTTTTTTTTTTTTGCTTTTCCATTACCCTCACTTTCATACCCAATTGGGTTAGCAAGTTCATCTTCCTCATTGTCATCATACCCATCAGACTCATCCTCAAAAGTCACTTCAAGAGCACTATCATAATTATAGTCTTCATTTTCACTATCATCAGAACTTAAGACATCATTCATTACACCAACTTTAACTTGTTCAACTCCAGCATTAACTTCTTCAACTCCAACATTACATTCCTCCACTGCAGGATTAACTTGTTCAACTCCAACATTAACTTCCTCAACTCCAACATTACGTTCCTCCACTGCAGGATTAACTTGTTCAACTCCAACATTACCTTCCTCCAACCCAACAATGGCTTGTTCAACTCCAACATTACCTTTCTCTAACCCAACGGTGGCTTGTTCAACTCCAACAGCTTCACCATGCAGTTTACTAAGTAACTCCTCCACCTCATTCACAATTTCAGCAGGCCCCTCATCAATATTATCAACAACAACATCACAGTAGTCAGGTTGAGACAAGGTGTGTTGAATATAAATATCAACACTTTGGTGCGCCCTATAAAGATCTGCAATTTCTAAAGTACCCTTGTCATCAACATGTGCATTCATCCCAAATTGAGGGTCCTTGTAATATATTGTCTCAAACTCCCTGTAACCCAAGTCTTTCAATACGTCAACTAGCTCAAAATAACTCCATTTGTCGACATATACTCTAAAATCATCTACTAGTCCATCTTCATATACACTAAGTCCTTCATTGATGAATTCACCACTATGATGAATTTTGAGATTTATGTGTTCATCCATTATGTTTATTCATATAACCTAAGTAATTAGAGTTTACACTAAAACAATTACATAAACCCTAAAACTGAACATAACTACATATTACCCTAACATATTCGTAAACCCTAAATCAAATTGAAATTTACTAACCTTTTGATAAACGCGTCTTGAATCATCTTCAATCCAACACGTCTTTGATGAAACAACCCTATGCGCCTTCAATCCGTCACGTCTTCACTGATATTTCTCCCTTCAATATGCCATCGCAGCAGTAAGATTAGGAACTTCGTCGTTTGAGTGTCTAGGTTATTGAAGGCAAGAATACACTTGGATTGTTATAATACATGTTATATCCACGTCAACAACAAAAAAGCCATCTGGTCAAACATGGCACCAATTTACTAGCTTTGATTAACGGCAACAAACGGAAGGATAAACGTGACACCTTTTTAAAAGTTAAAGGACCAACTTGCCACTTTTTAAAGTTAAGGGACCAAACTGGACCCTGAGCTAAAGTTAAGGGGCGAAAAAGGGTATTTTGCCTTTTATTTATTATTACTGATTTATTATTGTCATTTCTAATTATTATTGTTATTATTATTATTATTATTATTATTATTATTGTTATTATTTTTTATTTTATTATTTATCATTATTTGTTATTATTATGATTATTATTATTATTATTTGCTTATTATTATTGTCATTTATTATTGATTTGTTTAAATTATTAAAGAAAAAATTCAATTTATTTGTCCCAACAGTTTTTCACATATGAATTGCAGTTTCGGAGTTAAAATTTAAGTTAACTTCAGAAACTGCTTAAACGCATAGAGTTGTGTTGACCGACCTCAGATAAAGTTAATTCCTACATGAATCGCTCTATGCTTGCTTAGCATAGTGCTAAATTCTTTAGTTTGTTTGTTATTTTCATTTACCTTTAATAATGTCTTTTGAAAGCATCAGTTTTTCACAGATGCTTTGCAGTTTCAAAATTAAAATTCAATTTAATTTATGAAACTGCTTAAAACACATAAAATTTTGTTGATCGACCTCAGATAGAGTTGATCCCTACATGAGTCGTTCTACGATTGCTTAACATATTGCTAAATTTCAATAGTTTAAAATATTGATTTATCACCAATCTCTTTTCTTTCTCTGATATATTTTCACATTGAATTCATTGTTGTTTACATATGTTTATTTATGCAGGCATTGTTAATTACTCTATTGTATACCCCCATTTGAAAAATTGTACCCCATTTCCATAAATATGTAATAAGTTTACCGCTTTTCTTTACTATTTTATTATCTTAGTTGATTGTTAATTCAAAGATTAAAATCAACAACTTTTCGGGAAAAAAAACTCGATCCAACGTCGAGTCTTTTCCCAAATAAATACAAATTAAATGCAAAGTCGAGCATCTCTCCCGATTAATCTAAACTATTTTCATAATCAACTTACAACACTTGATCCAACGTCAAGTCGTTTGATGCAAAACCTTTTTGTAATAAAATTTAAAGACAAAACCGAGAGAGACACATCTCTTTAGACCCCTTTAATAGTCGAGCAGTCCGAGCACACTGAATTTCAAATGACTATTAGTCTTTCAAATCAAAAACTCATTCACTAAGCTTAAAATAAAGGGAAAAGAGAAACACGTCCATGTGAATCCCGAGTAAACGCATGCTTGGTGTGCACCTCTGCTCAAATGTTTACTCACCTCCCGCAAAGATCAAATTTCCATGATATAAGCAACTTAACCAACCAAAATTGTTTCCCCCCTACGATGAACTCAAACCTACATTAGAAAGCAAGCATTCTCATTTAAGATCCTTGAGTACTACGATTTACAAGAGTCTTTGTTATTTTTATGAACACCTCTATGTTTTAGTAACTTGACATAGAAGGTTTGTCTTGTTGAATTGTAAATTCAACATTGTTATGTACACCTTTATATTTTAGTAATTTTGTACAGAAGGTTTGTCGAATTAAATTGTCATATTCAACATTCCAAAATTAAGATTTATTTTGATCTTCAAAGTTGTGTAAAAAAATTTTGGATGTTATTTGATTATGCCTTAATCAAATTTGTGTTGGATCCTGAATGAACTTTAATAACTGAGCTAATAAAATCATCCATAACTAGGGATGGAAATGAGTCGAGTCGAGTCGAACTCGCCTTAGCTCAGTTCGACTCGTTAAGAATTAGCCGAGTTTGAGTTCGAGTTCGAGTTCATCACGAACTTTTTTCTCAGCTCAAACTCGACTCGTTAAGAATTGGCCGAGTTCGAGTTCGAGTTCAAGTTCATCACGAACTTTTTTTCAGGTCAAACTCGACTTGTTAGAAGTTCACGAATATCTCGGTTCAACTCGTTAGGTTTATCTTGTTCGGTTCAACTCGCTTATTTCACAGACTTAAAAGTAATTTTTTAAAGTCTATTTTATTTATATATATATATATATATATATATATATATATATATATATATATTTGACATTTTAAATTAATATTTTTTAAATAAAAAATATAGAAATAAAATAAAAATTATAAGATTGGAATTTATACGATGTTAATTTTATTTGTATAATTATTCGTAGAAATATTTTACTCACTTGAGAATATAAATTATCAATTAAAACCGTTAGATTAAAATAAAATATGAGACTAAGATTTAAAACAAATCTTTAAACCTACTTTTAAAGACAATATAATCTATCTCTTATATAATCGAATTGACTCATGAACCTAACGAGTCAAACTATGTATAGTTCAAGCTCAGATCATTTAGTTAACGAACTTAGTTTTTAGCGCATATTCAGCTCATTTGGTTCATGAACCTAATTCAACGATTTAATTTTTAAATCGAATTTCGAACTAATTTCGAGTTTGTTTAATTCATTGTCAGCCCTATCCATAACTCATTTTTTTTAATCGTGAAAGCATTTTTATTAGCTTGCTTAACACAAGCCTTTTCTTCAAATATGTATGGTATGGGTCCCATACTACAACAAACATGCATTACTCATATTGTATAATTAAAAAGTGAAAAAAACTAGTCTTGGCAAGGTACATATTTCTTTTGTGACTGGCTTGTGTTTTTTTAAGCCAAAATCTCAATTTCAATTCTGATATGATGATATAAATTTAATCAATATGAATATAATCAAGTTTTGGTACCACTGATCGGTTAAAGAGTCAGATGAGTTTACTGTAGCTATATGAGTGTGATGTGGGTCCAATTTTTCAAGGAAGGTCTTAGAGCAGCTCCAACGGTGGTTCTATGGACTTGTTCGCCAGCATGTCGCTCTCTTTTTCCACAAAACAACTATTAGAGCTCAGCCAGCATGGCACTACGTTGCATGCTGAAGCAACAAAAGGTAAGCTGAAGCAACGTACGAAAAACATTATAATATTATAAATTTATTCTTTTTTTATTTTAATAATTTATTGGTTTAAATAGTATTTTCATCCCTGTAAGTTGACGAGTGTTTGATTTTTGTCTCTAAATCTTTTTTTCGGTTTTAGTTCCTATATTTCACTTTTTGTTGGTGGTTAGTCCCTGAAGCCAAAATCCGCAGGAAAATCCGAAGGTTTTCTGCGGATTTTCCTTAAAACCAAAATCCGTAGTAAACCTTCGGATTTTCCTGCGGATTTTGACTTCAGGGACTAAACACCAACAAAAAGTGAAATATAGAGACTAAAACCGAAAAAAAAAAGATTCAGGGACGAAAACCAAAAACTCCCCAACTTACAGGACGAAAATATTATTTAAACCTAATTTATTTACTTGAAAATAAGCTATTAAAATAATAAAAAATAAAAATTATTGATTTATTTATTATTTTTTGTTAATATTTATTTAAATAATTGAAATTAATATTTTAAATTAAAATAATATTTAATATAAATAAAATATTATTATATAAGATAAAATTGTGGAACTTAATATTGATTCTTTAGAGTTGTATTATTGGAATTAAAATCAGATGAATTACTTCAAGATTATGTGATTTAATGGATCCCACAAAACTCCAAAAATGAGTTGCATCATTGAAAATAATCTTAGCCTCTTGGCCTTAGAGAAGTAAATTACTCTAAGTTTTAACAAAGAAAAAGGTGTCTGATCTAAAATATTTGAAGTTGTTTACTAGTTTAGTTGGTAGGCCTCTGACGGGAAAACCGTCACCCTTGAGATTTAATGTCAATTTTCTTTTTCAATTTTGGCTATGGTTGGTAATTTTATACAATAACATAACATTTTAAATTAGTTAATTAAAATGAAAATTAACCAAAGTGACATCTTTTATGAAGATTACTTATGAGAAATGTTAAATGTTTATATTATGTGTGTTTATCCATGCGACTGTTAACTGACCCAAATAACAATTGATGTTTGGTCGATTTTCATACACATCTGTGATGGTAAATATGTGATAATTATAAGGTTTCATATGCAAATGATAAATTAATCCAAATAGGGGTTTATTATTTGACATATTTACTATCAATATTTGATCATTACAAGAAGAGTAACACTAGCAGTTAATATTAGTGTCCAAAGACTTGATATTGATGGTGCACTGGGTATCTTGGGATATGTTATTTCATTGTCTGAACAATATTAAGGATTCAATTTTTCTTTTATGTTAGTAAATTTAAAATATTTAATTTTTGTTCTTTTTCAACAACAATTGCTTAAATATCTGCTAATTTGAATTCGGTTTCAGTCCTTAATATGGCAAATTTCAAGGATTGGAAAGAGAATATTAAAATGATTCTTGAATGCATGGATCTTGACCTTGCATTAAGAACGGAGCAACCGACTTCTCTTAATGAATTTTGTACCTCTAAATTGATGAAAGATTATGAGAAGTCAGATCGCTCCAATCGCATGAGTCATGGTTTGGTCAGTTCGGAGATCAATTTAGCCTCGGTACCTAGAAGAAACACTTAGTGGTTAGACTTTGGAGCAACTACTAACATCAGTGTTTCAATGAAGTGTGCCTAAACTACTGAAAGTTAAATGATGTTAAAAGATACATCTATGTGGGAGATTACAAGTCGGTGGAAGTGGAAGCTATATGGTATTTTAGATTATTAATGTGTACAGAATTTTATTTGCATTTGAAAGACAGTTTTGTGGTTTCGTCATTTAGACAGAATTTTATTTCAGTTTCTTATTTGGACAAATCAGGTTATTTTTATTCATTTGAAAACAATATGTTTAAGTTGTCTTTCAATTCATTTATTTTTTAAACTGGTTCACTCATGGGTCATGATAATCTATATTTGATTGGCACAATAGCTAGCTATATTAAATCCTTGTATATGGAATCACGTGGTACTAAGCGTAAAATTGATGATAACAATTCAGAAGCATTATGGCACAAGCACCTAGGTCGCATCCCTAAAAATAGAGTTGAGTGACTAGTGTCAAATGAAATTTTGGATTCCATTAACATCACTAACTTTGATGTTTGTGTTGAATGTGTTAAAGGTAAACAGAAAAAAACTAAGAAACTTGGTGCATATAGAGCTACAAATGTCATAGAATTGATACATATGGACATTTGTGGACCATTTCCTACACCTTCTTGGAATGATCAATACTATTTTATATCATTCATAGAAGATTATTCTAGATATGCATACATATTTCTGATACATGAAAAGTCTCAATTGTTGAATGTGTTCAAATAATTTAAAACTGAAGTTAGGAATCAATTCAACAAAAGAATTAATAAAGTCAAATCTGACTATGGCCGTGAATATTACAGTAGATATGATAGTTCGGGTGAACAACGTCTAGAGCCTTTTGCCAAATACCTTAAGGAATGTTGAATCGTCTCACAGTACATCATTCCAGGGTCGCCTAGTATGAACAGTGTGGCTGAAAGACGAAATCAGACTCTTAAGGATATGGTGAGTATGATTTTTCATTCTAGCTTGCTAGATTCACTCGGGGGAGAGACACTAAATACTGCAACTTGCATTCTAAATAGAGTTCCAACCAAGACAAATTCCAAAACACCTTATGAGCTTTGGACTGGGCGAAAGTCTATTCTAAAACATTTTCAAGTATGGGGATGTCCAACAGAGGCAAGGCGTTATAGACCAAATGAAAAGAAATTGGACTCACGAACAATAAGTAGATACTTTATTTGGTTATTCTTAAAGATCTAAGGGCTACAAATTTTATGATCCCAAATTAAACTCAATCTTTGAGACGGGAACGACCATATTTTTTGAGGATATTGAGTTTAGGGTGAAGAATAAGCTTAATGTCTTTGTTTTAGAGGAGGGATCGATAACAATTCCAGAACCAATTCATACAGTTGCTTTTGATCAAGAAGTATGGAATCTCCACAAGAAATTGTTAAATTTCCTCCTACTCAAGATGATTTGGTAATTCATGAAGAGAAAACTCAAATCCTCAAGAACAAGTGTTACAAGAACCAACATCATTGCGAAGATCCACCAAAGAAAGGAAAAATTCTATTCCGGATGATTACATAGTCTTTCTTCAAGAACATAATGAAAATAATGGTATGATGGAAGATAATCCAATCATTTTCCCCCAAGCCATGTAGGACTTAAACTCAGAAAAGTGGATTGGAGAAATGAAGGAGGAGTATAAGTCCATGCAAGACAATAAAGTTTAGGAACTTGTCCTGTAACTAGAAGGTGTGAAACTCAATGGTTGCAAATGGATTTTTAAGAGCAAACGAGATTCTAACGGTAATGTGGAGAGGTATAAGGCTCTTTTTGTGGCTAAAAGCTATACCCAAAAGGAAGTGACTTTAAAATACTTTCTCTTCAATTTTGTCGAAAGACTCTTTTAGGACAATCATGGCTTTCGTTGCACATTATGATTTGAAACTCCATCAAACGGATGTCAAGACGATATTCTTTGGAAATGTTGATGAAACAATCTATATGGTGCAACCAGAAAACTGTGTCAGGAGACTAAAAGAATATGGTTTGCAAACTAACAAAATCCATATATGGACTAAAGCAGGCGTCTTGTTAGTGGTACCACGAGTTTCATGAAGTGATTCTATCATTTGATTTTGAAGTGAATGTTGTTGAAGATTGCCTGTATCATAAATTCAGTAAGAGCAATAACACTTTCCTAGTTTTGTATGTTGATGACAAACTGCTTGCCACAAATGATATATGCATGATTCACGAAACCAAGAAATTTCTATCAAGAAAATTTGAAATGAAAGATCTTGGTGACGCCTCCTTTGTATTAGGAATTCAGATATATGATGGGAAAAAAAATTTATCAAGAAAATTTGAAATGAAAGGATTTATATCGAAAAGGTACTTAAAAGGTTTGAAATGAAGGAATGTAAACTAGGGGGATACTCTAGTTGCTAAGAGAGACAAATTTAGTCTTAATCAGTGCCCAAAAGGAAACTTATAAAATCAAGAAATGAAACAAAATGTGTCAATTGTATGGAGTCTGATGTATGCCTAAGTCTGTACGCGTTAGGATATTGCATTCAACGTTGGGATGTTAGGCAGATATTTGGGCAATCCAAGAATGGATCATTGCAAAGCAGCCAAAAATGTTATGAGGTATTTAAAGAGAACAAAAGATTATATGCTCACATATAGGAGATCATACCAGTTGGATATTAATGTATATTCTGACTCTAATTTTGTTAGATGCCAAGATAGTAAAAGATCCACTTCTGGCTATATCTACATGTTGGCTTGTGGTGCAGTTTCTTGGCTTAGTGCCAAGAAAACTTGCATTGCTTCATCCACCATGGCAGCAAAATTTATAGCATGTTTTGAGGCATCTAACACTGGGATTTGATTGAGGAACCTTGTCACTAGGCTGAGAATTGTGGAAGGAATTGAAAACCCACTTAAGTTGTACTATGACAATAAATCAACCGACTTATATTCCAACAATAATAGGAGCTCGACTAAGTCAAAACATATTAACATCAAGTTCTTAGTTGTTAAGGAAATGGTACCAAGTGGACAGATTCCCATAAAACACTTAGGGATAAACTCCATAATAGCATATCATCTTACAAAAGATCTTGCACCCAAGATATTTCATGAGCACACTACTCACATGGAGGTTTTACGTTTTGAGAAATATTTAGTTTAGTGGGATTTAGTCCTTTATGAATTTTGTGCTCTATATTTGATATTATGTATGCATACTCTGGTTTTAAATATTTTATCTGGTTTATAAAGTTTAATATTCAACAATTTATACTTTGTTCAATAAGGTTATTGAATGATCTCACTAAAGTAAAGTAGGACAAATTGAAAATCAACATCTACATACCATATTCTTGTGATCTTCATTTATGGGTTTTGTTATGATTGATATAACAAAAATTACTTTGGTTCTGTATACTAGCATGACTAATGTACGAGATAATTTGGATATGCGTGAAGTATATAATGGCAAATTTTTTAGCTCATAAAGTCTAACATGTAGGTAAAGTTACATATGTGACCGGTGGGAGAATGTTAAAATTTTGGGTGACAAATGTAACATTTAAGGTATTAGAGTCATTGTTTAATTAGTAATACTTAAAAGGGTCTAATTAATATTAAGTCTACATAAATGCCTAAATGTCATGAAAGGTAAAGGTATTATGCAGATACCATGAGTCAATATCTAATTTGATGAGGGGACAAATTAAAATATTAAAAATAAAGAAATAACCTTTGATCGTACCTGGATCAGACAGTATGACAGTGGCCAGCAACATCGTGAAATCTTCAGCTCCGGTGATGATGATACGGCGGGGGGAGGAGGGTGTACCTGCAGGGTACTCCGATGCCAAAGTCAGGTAACTGAAGTAGCAAGTACAGAATATAGGTGAGTTAGAAAGACGTCACCTGCCCCTCTCTAGTGAGAGGGTATTTATAGAGAGCCCCCAGCGCGGGGCCAACGGTTACTTGCACGGGGCAGGACTACAAGGCACAATCCAAGCAACTCCCAGGGCTTACGTGGCGTAGTGAAGACCAGCACGTGGTCTTCGCCCTGGGATAATGATCCCGAGATCTCCGGAAGGTGGGAAGACTGAATCCTTCGGAGGTGGGAGGTTACAAGAGAACGTGTCCTCGCAGGAAAGAGCTCATGGATGTCGAGGAGAGGCGTGTTTTGTAAGGCTTGACGTCTCTACTCGACAGTATCTGCTGCATGTGCCCGACCTTGCTGGAGGGTGGCACGTGCTCGATGCAGGGGTAAATATGGGCCTTGTTGAGCCTTCCCAGATTATTGGGTTGGGCCTGCCCGACTGGTGGGCAGGCACCGGCCCAGTCCAGAACAGGAGCCCCCCAAGTCGTTGCTCCGAGGTGTCGGAGCAATGACTTAAGGGTCAGTAACCATGTCGAGGACTTGTCGTCTGATACCCGCGATTGCCTTTTGTCCTGGAACGTGCCAAACGGGGGAACTTCCCGGCATTGACAGGCTTACCACTACGAACGAGGAATGTTGGACGGGCAGAAATCTTGAAGTCTGCTCGAGTTCGATAGGCCATTGTTGGGCGACGCCGCGGGGATACGAGAAGTTGTGGAGTTGAGCATCAAAGCAAACGGAAGGACGCGTGTGGGAGAATGAATGGACGTATGTGGGAAAGCGTGTGCCACGTGTCACGCGTCATCATTACCTAGGGTGGCTAGGCTAGGATTAGTGCACTTGAGTGCCTAGGGGCGTCTCGAGTCCCGTAAGGGCCTTATAAATAGAGGCCCGCCCGCGTCATTTGCATGTTTCCTTTCGCTCTGCTCAGATTCCCTCTCCTCTTATCTTTCCTATTGCCACCGTTTCGCCGCCGTACCGGACCTCATCAACAACCATTTTCAAGTAAGTTTTATTGATCCTTTCCCTTTCTAAATGTGTTTCCTGCGGTGGTACTCCGGTGAACTGATGAAGTTACCGGGGAAACCATGAAATTTCCGGCAAAAACGACGGAGTTTCTCTATGTTCTTATTGAATCTCGTGGGGAGACGGGATGCGTATCCCCAGGGACAAGAAGAATATCCCGAGGACACTAGATGGATATCTCGGGGACCTTAACAATATCTCGAGCTGTGGGATGAATCCCCTGGGGCGATGTACCGGTGACCTTAGGATGGTCACGGGGACGCTCGTCGGATATTCCGAGGACGTTGGGTGAGCACGACTGTCACGTGATCCCGACGCTCCTTCTTCGCCATTTCACTTAATCAGCGGTGGAGGGGTGAATTTGATATGGACCATCAAATTCACCGTTTCTTTCTGCTTTTCAGGTAAATGGAAGCCTTGGCCGTGGTCGTGGGATCGATAGACATTGACGACCAACCTGACTCCCCGATGGCACCGATCACCAGCTTCGAGGGACGGCCACCCGAGGAGTGGGTTAGCAAAGAGCCTCTGAATATGGTCTCCCAGTTTGTTTATTGGAGGGCTCCGCGAAGACTTGGAAGTTGTTCAGACTTCTGGCGCACCATCGCATCTGCTCGATGTAACACCCCCAATATATACCCCCAATTAAATAAAAAAACGGTAACAAAAATTCAAAATTTCATCAGAGTATATTTAAAACATTCACGGCATAGACCAAGGGGTCACATCAATTTGAAACAAAATACACATAAACCTGCCCATAAAGATATGCAACAATCAGGTAGCAATTAACAAAGGAACTTAGTTCCTAACACCCACAATTCAGGTACAGAATAAAAGCGGAAAATCTGCACTGAAATCTCATATATATATATATATATATATATATATATATATATATATATATATCATGAAAAGTTTGTCTGTCAAATACAATCATACATGTACAATCTCAAAAGAAACATATACATATACACACAAATCACCAACGGTCTCCCTAACTACCCGGTGCCACATATCAGAGCCGACCGACAAAAGAATGAAGACCCAAGCTTCACAAAAAGACCTCCAGCAATCTAATCTGCAATGCCTCATAGAGCATTATAAAACAGCAGAAGGGTGAGAAAAACAATCATAATATAATCGCATATAATTATATAATTAGCACAAAATTACACAGGTAAAATATCCTCACCGCAACTACCCCATAAGCAAATACAACACAACCCAATACATATCTCATATATTCATCACCAATGCATATCAATCATATACAATACAATTATCCCCAACCCCAATATATATGTATATATATATCAACTCAGCAATTCCAATCACAATTACACACAAAATCAATCCATTCATGATTTATGCAAATGCACAGAGACCGACACAACGACTCTATGCAATGCATATGCGATACCATCCATCCATCAATCTCAACACTAGTTCACTCGGGAACTATTGGAACCATCGCTCGTTACTTAATGTAACTCCCCGTCGGGCATACGATGTTCCCCGACGCTCACACCCCACACGGGCACACGACATTTATGGATCGCTCACACCCCACACGGGCACACGACGTTATAGCGGATTCCCTCTGGAATCGATTCGTCGCTCACACCCACTAGGGCACACGACATCACAGGAATGCATATCATGATGCTTGGCATACAATGGCCCATGACATTCAAAATGCACACATATACACATCTATAATCATGCATATATCATCAGATACCACACATTGCATGATACACATCAATTACCCCCAATGATAACGACAAAAGTCGACAAAGCAACGCATTTCCAAATTCCCGACATAATTAAATCGGCCAACAATCTCAAAACCATCATCATAAGAAAGTACATGCTACAAGCTTTCTAACGCATCAAACCACGCCTCAAACCGACTCACGGATCAAAAGTTACAGAGAAAAGAAATTGGAATAAACTGTCATGTTCGCAGTACGAAGCTCCTAGCGAGTCCTTCGCTCCCTCATTCGCAATGCGAATGTCCTAGCGAACAGTGGCAGAAGCAAAATAGCCTAGAAAATTCCCAACGTTCGCAGTGCGAACTCCCAGCGAATGCTCGCTACCCCATTCGCAATGCGAATCCTCCAGCGAGCAGTGGCAGAATGAAAAATAATACAATGTTCGCAGTGCGAACCTCACGCGAACGCTCGCCACCCATTCGCTGGCCATTCGCAATGCGAACCTGCGATTTCAGCAAAACCCAGTAGCGCACCAGATCATCCCAAAACCATATTTTCTCCACCCAAAACATTTCCAAACCAACATATAGCAATCAAAACATAACCCAAGCATGGTAACAAGTATTCTACCGCATTTACACCGATTTCCAACTGCGAAAACAACGATTCCTCATCATTTTTCCCATTTCCAACCTAGAATCAAAAGCTATGGAAAGACCAGAAAATATGCAAACATACACATACATAATCATATACAAGCATAAGATAATCGAGTTTTACACCCTTACCCGATTTAATCGTGTTTAAAAAGTCAGTTGTATAGTATTCTTCTTTCCCAAGTTTCTCTCTTTTTCTTCTCTTCTTCTTCCTCACTACTTTTCTTCTTCTCTTTTTGTTTCCTTTCTATTTTTCTCTCTTCTATTTCTATTTATGTTTCTAACTTACCCAAAATAAATGAAAATACTAAAATACCCCTACACTCAAATATCTCGCAGACGCTCCCAAAACGCGATAAAATATATTCACGATGAAAAATAATATATTTTCAAATAAAAGTCAGGAATAAAATAAAATAATAATAAAATAATCAAAACGACTTAATTAAATAAAAATAACCAAAACTGGGTCGTTACAACTCTCCCCCACTTAGAAATTTTCGTCCTCGAAAATATTACCTGAGACGAACAACTCTGGATACGACTCCCGCATCCGACTCTCCAACTCCCATGTCAAATTGCCCTCAGCAGCGCCTCCCCACGCTACTTTCACAAGTGCAATTTCCTTGCCTCTTAACCGCTTCAACTCGCGATCCAAAATTCTCACTGGTAATGCCTCAACCGTAAGGTTCTCCTTTACCTCAACCTCGTCCATCGGAATCACATGCGACGGATCCGGAACATACTTCTGAAGCTGTGAAACATGGAACACATCATGCAAATTTGACAGATTCGGCGGCAACGCCACCCTATAAGAAACAGCACCCACTCTCGCGGATATCTGGTAAGGACCAATAAACCGAGAAGTAAGTTTCTTCGACTTCAACGCCCTTCCAACACCCGTTGCCGGTGTAACTCTCAGAAATACATGATCGCCCTCTTGAAATTCAAGATCCTTCCGCCTCCGATCATGATAACTCTTCTGTCTACTCTGAGAAGCCTTCAGTTTCTCACGAATAAGCTTCACCTTGTCTGTAGTCTATTGAATCAATTCGGGTCCAACCACCGAACTCTCACCAGATTCGTGCCAACACAACGGTGTTCGACATCTTCGTCCATACAGTGCTTCAAAAGGTGTCATTCCAATACTAGAATAGAAACTGTTATTATATGTGAATTCCACCAATGCAAGATAACTATCCCACGCACCACCTTGTTCAAGAACACACGCTCGCAACAAATCTTCCAACGACTGAATCGTTCTCTCGGTCTGTCCATCCGTCTGCGGATGATAAGCCAAACTCAATCTCAATTTAGAACCCAACGCCCTCTGTAAACTTTCCCAAAATCTCGAAGTAAACCTCGGATCTCGATCAGAAACAATGCTCAACGGAACCCCATGCAACTTCACAATCACACTGATGTAAATCTCAGCCAACCTTTCTAAAGAAAAACTGATGTCAATCGGAATGAAATGCGCCGATTTAGTCAGCCTATCTACAACCACCCAAATAGCATTATGCCCTCGCTGTGTATTCGGCAACCTTGTCACAAAATCCATAGAAATGTTGTCCCACTTCCACTCAGGAATATCCAACGGTTGCAACAAACCACAAGGCCTCAGATGTTCCACTTTTGACTTTTGGCACGTCAAACACGCATACACAAACTGAGCCACATCTCATTTCAATCCAGACCACCAGAAAATCTTCTTCAAATCTTGGTACATCTTGTTAGCTCCCAGATGTATACTCAATTTACTCTGGTGTCCTTCCTCTAAAATCATCCTTTTCAACTCTGAATCATCCGGAATACAAATTCGACCTCTGAACCTCAAAACACCATTAACATCCACTTTAAAATCACTATTCGCATCTTGTTCTCTCACCAAAATCAAATCCACAATTTCACATCCAGCTTCTGTTTCTCACTAACAGTTATCAGAAAATCATTAGTAACCTTTAGCATACCCAGCCTCACGCTGTCGGATGTCACTTCACACACCAAGCTCAAGTCCCTAAAAGCTTCCAAAAGCTCCCACTCTTTAACCATTAAAGCGGACATATGTAACGATTTTCGACTCAACGCATTGGCTACCACATTCGCTTTACCAGGATGGTAATTCAACCCAAAGTCGTAGTCCTTCAAAAATTCCAACCACCTCCGCTGCCTCATATTTAATTCTTTCTGATCAAACAAATATTTCAAACTTTTATGATCACTAAAGACTTCGAATCTTGCACCATAGAGATAATGACTCCAAATTTTCAACACAAAGACCACATCTGCTAATTCCAAATCATGAGTAGGGTAATTTTTCTCATGCACTTTCAACTGCCTCGAAGCATAAGCCACGACCTTACCTTCTTGCATTAGCACCCCACCTAGACCAATCAAAGACGCATCACAATACACTACAAATGGTTCAGTAGGATTCGGCAAAATCAAAATCAGAGCTGTCGTCAATCTTCTCTTCAGCTCAATAAAACTTTCCTCGCACCGAATATCCCAAATGAACGCTTGCCCTTTACAAGTCAACTCGGTCAAAGGAAGTGCTAGCTTAGAAAAACCTTCAATAAACCTTCGATAATATCCGGCTAATCCCAAAAAGCTTCGAATTTCAGTAACGCATCTCGGAGCCTCCCATTGTAGAACTGCATCTACTTTAGATGGATCCACAGCAATACCATTACCTGAAATTACGTGTCCAAGAAAACTCACTTTCGAAAACCAGAACTCACACTTGGACAATTTAGCAAAAAGCTTCCTTTCTTTCAAAACCTGCAAAACAATATGCAAATGCTCCGCGTGCTCCTCCCGAGACTTAGAATAAATTAAGATATCATCAATAAACGAAACCACAAAACGATCCAAATGCTCGTGGAAAATACGATTCATGTACTCCATAAACACACCTGGCGCATTAGAAACCCCGAACGACATCACAAAATATTCATAATGACCATAACGTGTCCTAAAAGCCGTCTTCTGAATATCTTCCTCTTTCACTCTTATCTGATGATACCCTGACCTCAAGTCAATCTTACTAAACACACAAGCACCTACCAACTGATCCATTAGATCATCAATTCTCGGAAGAGGATATTTATTCTTAATCGTCACTTATTCAACTGGCGATAATCAATACACAATCGTATACTTCCATCTTTCTTTTTCACCAACAAAACTGGAGCACCCCAAGGCGACACACTTGGTCTCACAAACCTCTTTTCTAGCAATTCATTCAACTGCTTCTTTAACTCAACCAACTCAGATGCCGACATGCAATAAGGTGCCATAGAAACAGGTCTAGTACCAAGAACTAGATCTATAGAAAACACCACCTCTCTCTCTTGCGGCAAGTCCGAAATATCCTCAGGAAACACTTCCGAAAATTCGCACACCACAGGAAACACATCAAGTGAAACTTGACTATCCACAGTCAACGACGCAAACAACCCGAACAACTGAGCTTCACCCGCCAAAAGTTTCTTCAACTCTTTGGTAGATAAGAAACTCGAGTCCTCGTCTTCCTCAGGAGAAGGAAATCTTACTAGCTTATGATAACAGTCAATATGAACCCGATTGAACTGCAACCAATTAATTCCCAAAACCATATCTAAACCCTCCAACGGAAAACACACCAAATTTATCTCAAAGTCTTTACCATAAATGGTCAAAGGACAACTTAAACAAACCAAAGAAGTAGTTACTGACCCCATTGCTGGAGTATCAATAACCATCTCACCCCCCATCGAAGACAACACAAGCTTCAAACGCTTCGCGCACTCAGATGAAATAAACGAATCAGTCGCTCCAGTATCAATAATAGCAACTAAAGGAGTACTATTAATAAAACAAGTACCTCTGATCAGACGATCTGCACTTGAAGTCTGAGTTCCTGACAAGGCAAAAACCTTCCCACCAGCTGGAGCTTGCTTTGGTTTCAGACACTTTGTACTAATATGACCAGGTTCACCACAGTTGAAACACTTCACCCCATTCTGCCTCTTACAATCAGCTGCAATGTGTCCTAAACCTCCACAATTGGAACATTTTCTCATATCTTTCCTGCATTCAAACTGGCGATGTCCTAGGTCACCACACCTATAACATCTCGGAGGATTAGACATTCCTCCCCCACTTGGCCTTCTCTCAAAATTCCCCCTTTGTTTACCCTTATCAGCTAGTGTTACATAAGGACCACTGCAAAACGGTTGCTTCCCTTTTCTTTCGTTCACACTCTTATAGTGAGTAGAACGAGCTTTACTATCCTCCTCAAAAATTCTACAGCAATCCACCAAATCAGAAAACCTTCTAATCCTTTGGTAACCGATTGCCTGCTTTATCTCAGGACGCAGTCCGTTCTCAAACTTCACACACTTAGAAAATTCCGCAGTCGCTTCAGCATAATGTGGATAAAACTGCACAAGCTCCACAAACTTAGCAGTATAATCAACAACAGACATATTACCTTGTTTTAATTCCAAGAACTCAATTTCCTTCTTTCCTCTTACATCTTCAGGAAAATACTTCCTCAGAAACTCAATGCTAAACACAGCCCAAGTAATCTCTTCCTCCGCAGCTTCCAACACATGTCGAGTACTAACCCATCTATCATCAGCTTCTTCCAGTAACATGTGAGTACCCAGTCTCACCTTCTGATCCTCAGCACAATCCATCACTCAAAATATCTTTTCAATCTCTTTCAGCCAAATCTGTGCACCATCAGGATCATATCTTCCTTTGAAGATAGGCGGTTTGTTCTTCCTGAACTCATCATTACCTGCAGCATTAGGTGCGCCCTGCACAGCCTGAGCCATAGCTTGCATAGCAGTAGCCAAAGCAGCGTCATTCCTACCAGCCATATTCTGTTCATTTCCAATAATAGCAACTATGGTTAACAAACAGCTCACCCCAAACACCAACACCGACACGGACTGACACAAACTGACACAGACTGGCTCTGATACCACTTAATGTAACACCCCCAATATATACCCCCAATTAAATAAAAAAACGGTAACAAAAATTCAAAATTTCATCAAAGTATATTTAAAACATTCACGGCATAGACCGAGGGGTCGAATCAATTTGAAACAAAATACACATAAACCTGCCCATAAAGATATGCATAAATCAGGTAGCAATTAACAAAGGAACTTAGTTCCTAACACCCACAATTCAGGTACAAAATAAAAGAGGAAAATCTGCACTGAAATCTCATATATATATATATATATATATATATATATATATATCATGAAAAGTTTGTCTGTCAAATACAATCATACATGTACAATCTCAAAAGAAACATATACATATACACACAAATCACCAACGGTCTCCCTAACTACCCGGTGCCACATATCAGAGCCGACCGACAAAAGAATGAAGACCTAAGCTTCACAAAAAGACCTCCAGCAATCTAATCCGCAATGCCTCATAGAGCATTATAAAACAGCAGAAGGGTGAGAAAAACAATCATAATATAATCGCATATAATTAGCACAAAATTACACAGGTAAAATATCCTCAACGCAACTACCCCATAAGGAAATACAACACAACCCAATACATATCTCATATATTCATCACCAATGCATATCAATCATATACAATACAATTATCCCTAGCCCCAATATATATGTATATATATCAACTCAGCAATTCCAATCACAATTACACACAAAATCAATCCATTCATGATTTATGCAAATGCACAGAGACCGACACAACGACTCTATGCAATGCATATGCGATACCATCCATCCATCAATCTCAACACTAGTTCACACAGGAACTATTGGAACCATCGCTCGTTACTTAATGTAACTCCCCGTCGGGCATACGATGTTCCCCGTCGCTCACACCCCACACAGGCACACGACGTTTATGGATCGCTCACACCCCACACAGGAACACGAACCGATCGCTCACACCCTACACGGGCACACGATCGTCTATAATCATCGCTCACACCCCACACGGGCACACGACGTTATAGCGGATTCCCTCTGGAATCGATTCGTCGCTCACACCCACTAGGGCACACGACATCACAGGAATGCATATCATGATGCTTGGCATATAATGACCCATGACATTCAAAATGCACACATATACACATCTATAATCATGCATATATCATCATATACCACACATTGCATGATACACATCAATTACCCCCAATGATAACGGCAAAAGTCGACAAAGCAACGCATTTCAAAATTCCCGACATAATTAAATCGGTCAACAATCTCAAAACCATCATCATAAGAAAGTACATGCTACAAGCTTTCTAACGCATCAAAGCACGCCTCAAACCGACTCACGGATCAAAAGTTACAGAGAAAACAAATTGGAATAAACTGTCATGTTCGCAGTGCGAAGCTCCTAGCGAGTCCTTCGCTCCCTAATTCGCAATGCGAATGTCCTAGCGAATAGTGGCAGAAGCAAAATAGCCTAGAAAATTCCCAACGTTCGCAGTGCGAACTCCCAGCGAATGCTCGCTACCCCATTCGCAATGCGAATCCTCCAGCGAGCAGTGGCAGAATGAAAAATAATACAACGTTCGCAGTGCGAACCTCACGCGAACGCTCGCCACCCATTCGCTGGCCATTCGCAGTGCGAACCTGCGATTTCAGCAAAACCCAGCAGCGCACCAGATCATCCCAAAACCATATTTTCTTCACCCAAAACATTTCCAAACCATTATATAGCAATCAAAACATAACCCAAGCATGGTAACAAGTATTCTACCGCTTTTACACCAATTTCCAACCGCGAAAACATCGATTCCTCATCATTTTTCCCATTTCCAACCTAGAATCAAAAGCTATGGAAAGACCAGAAAATATGCAAACATACACATACATAATCATACACAAGCATAAGAAAATCGAGATTCACACCCTTACCCAATTTAATCGTGTTTAAAAAGTCGGTTGTATAGTATTCTTCTTTCCCAAGTTTCTCTCTTTTTCTTCTCTTCTTCTTCCTCTCTACTTTTCTTCTTCTCTTTTTCTTTCCTTTCTATTTTTCTCTCTTCTATTTCTATTTATGTTTCTAACTTACCCAAAATAAATGAAAATACCAAAATACCCATACACTCAAATATCTCGCAGACCCTCACAAAACGCGATAAAATATATTCACGATGAAAAATAATATATTTTCAAATAAAAGTCAGGAATAAAATAAAATAATAATAAAATAATCAAAACGACTTAATTAAATAAAAATAACCAAAACTGGGTCGTTACAACTCTCCCCCACTTAGAAATTTTCGTCCTCGAAAATATTACCTGAGACGAACAACTCTGGATACGACTCCAGCATCCGACTCTCCAACTCCCAAGTCAAATTGCCCTCAGCAGCGCCTCCCCACGCTACTTTCACAAGTGAAATTTCCTTGCCTCTTAACCGCTTCAACTCGCGATCCAAAATTCTCACTGGTAATGCCTCAACCGTAAGGTTCTCCTTTACCTCAACCTCGTCCATCGGAATCACATGCGACGGATCCGGAACATACTTCCGAAGCTGTGAAACATGGAACACATCATGCAAATTTGACAGATTCGGCGGCAACACCACCCTATAAGCCACAGCACCCACTCTCGCGGATATCTGGTAAGGACCAATAAACCGAGAAGTAAGTTTCTTCGACTTCAACGCCCTTCCAACACCCGTTGCCGGTGTAACTCTCAGAAATACATGATCTCCCTCTTGAAATTCAAGATCCTTCCGCCTCCGATCATGATAACTCTTCTGTCTACTCTGAGAAGCCTTCAGTTTCTCACAAATAAGCTTCACCTTGTCTGTAGTCTATTGAATCAATTCGGGTCCAACCACCGAACTCTCACCAGATTCGTGCCAACACAACGGTGTTCGACATCTTTGTCCATACAGTGCTTCAAAAGGTGCCATTCCAATACTAGAATAGAAACTGTTATTATATGTGAATTCCACCAATGCAAGATAACTATCCCACGCACCACCTTGTTCAAGAACACACGCTCGCAACAAATCTTCCAACGACTGAATCGTTCTCTCGGTCTGTCCATCCGTCTGCGGATGATAAGCCGAACTCAATCTCAATTTAGAACCCAATGCCCTCTGTAAACTTTCCCAAAATCTCGAAGTAAACCTCGGATCTCGATCAGAAACAATGCTCAACGGAACCCCATGCAACTTCACAATCACACTGATGTAAATCTCAGCCAACCTTTCTAAAGAAAAACTGATGTCAATCGGAATGAAATGCGCCGATTTAGTCAGCTTATCTACAACCACCCAAATAGCATTATGCCCTCGCTGTGTATTCGGCAACCCTGTCACAAAATCCATAGAAATGGTGTCCCGCTTCCACTCAGGAATATCCAACGGTTGTAACAAACCACAAGGCTTCAGATGTTCCACTTTCGACTTTTGGCACGTTAAACACGCATACACAAACTGAGCCACATCTCTTTTCAATCCAGACCACCAGAAAATATTCTTCAAATCTTGGTACATCTTGTTAGCTCCCAGATGTATACTCAATTTACTCCGGTGTCCTTCCTCTAAAATCATCCTTTTCAACTCTGAATCATCTGGAATACAAATTCGACCTCGGAACCTCAAAACACCATTAACATCCACTTTAAAATCACTATTCGCATCTTGTTCTCTCACCAACATCAAATCCATAATTTCACATCCAGCTTCTGTTTCTCACTAACAGTTATCAGAAAATCATTAGTAACCTTTAGCATACCTAGCCTCACGCTGTCGGATGTCACTTCACACACCAAGCTCAAGTCCCTAAAAGCTTCCAAAAGCTCCCACTCTTTAACCATTAAAGCGGACATATGTAACGATTTTTGACTCAACGCATTGGCTACCACATTCGCTTTACCAGGATGGTAATTCAAGCCAAAGTCGTAGTCCTTTAAAAATTCCAACCACCTCCGCTGCCTCATATTCAATTCTTTCTGATCAAACAAATATTTCAAACTTTTATGATCACTAAAGACTTCGAATCTTGCACCATAGAGATAATGCCTCCAAATTTTCAACACAAAGACCACAGCCGCTAATTCCAAATCATGAGTAGGGTAATTTTTCTCATGCACTTTCAACTGCCTCGAAGCATAAGCCACGACCTTACCTTCTTGCATTAGCACCCCACCTAGACCAATCAAAGACGCATCACAATACACTACAAATGGTTCAGTAGGATTCGGCAAAATCAAAATCGGAGCTGTCGTCAATCTTCTCTTCAGCTCAATAAAACTTTCCTTGCACCGAATATCCCAAATGAACGCTTGCCCTTTAAAAGTCAACTGGGTCAAAGGAAGTGCTAGCTTAGAAAAACCTTCAATAAACCTTCGATAATATCTGGCTAATCCCAAAAAGCTTCGAATTTCAGTAACGCATCTCGGAGCCTCCCATTGTAGAACTGCATCTACTTTAGATGGATCCACAGCAATACCATTACCTGAAATTACGTGTCCAAGAAAACTCACTTTCGAAAACCAGAACTCACACTTGGACAATTTAGCAAAAAGCTTCCTTTCTTTCAAAACCTGCAAAACAATATGCAAATGCTCCGTGTGCTCCTCCCGAGACTTAGAATAAATTAAGATATCATCAATAAACACAACCACAAAACGATCCAAATGCTCATGGAAAATACGATTCATGTACTCCATAAACACACCTGGCGCATTAGAAACCCCGAACGGCATCACAGAATATTCATAATGACCGTAACGTGTCCTAAAAGCCATCTTCTGACTATCTTCCTCTTTCACTCTTATCTGATGATACCCTGACCTCAAGTCAATCTTACTAAACACACAAGCACCTACCAACTGATCCATCAGATCATCAATTCTCGGAAGAGGATATTTATTCTTAATCGTCACCTTATTCAACTGGCGATAATCAATACACAATCGCATACTTCCATCTTTCTTTTTCACCAACAAAACTGGAGCACCCCAAGGCGACACACTTGGTCTCACAAACCTCTTTACTAGCCATTCATTCACTGCTTCTTTAACTCAACCAAATCAGATGCCGACATACGATAAGGTGCCATAGAAATAGGTCTAGTACCAGGAACTAGATCTATAGAAAACTCCACCTCTCTCTCTCTTGCGGCAAGTCTGAAATATCCTCAGGAAACACTTCCGGAAATTCGCACACCAAGGGAAACACATCAAGTGAAACTTGACTATCCACAGTCAACGACGCAAACAACCTGAACAACTGAGCTTCACCCGCCAATAGTTTCTACAACTCTTTGGTAGATAAGAAACTCGAGTCCTCGTCTTCCTCAAGAGAAGGAAATCTTACTAGCTTATGATAACAGTCAATATGAACCCGAACGAACTGCAACCAATTCATTCCCAAAACCATATCTAAACCCTCCAACGGAAAACACACCAAATCCATCTCAAAGTCTTTACCATAAATGGTCAAAGGACAAATTAAACAAACCAAAGAAGTAGTTACTGACCCCATTGCTGGAGTATCAATAACCATCTGACCCCCATCGAAGACAACACAAGCTTCAAACGCTTCGTGCACTCAGACGAAATAAATGAATGAGTCGCTCCAGTATCAATAATAGCAACTAAAGGAGTACTATTAATAAAACAAGTACCTCTGATCAGACGATCTGCACTTGAAGTCTAAGTTCCTGCCAAGGCAAAAACCTTCCCACCAGCTGGAGCTTGCTTTGGTTTCGGACACTTTGTACTAATATGACCAGGTTCACCATAGTTGAAACACTTCACCCCATTCTGCCTCTTACAATCAGCTGCAATGTGTCCTAAACCTCCACAATTGGAACATTTTCTCATATCTTTCCTGCATTCAAACTGGCGATGTCCTAGGTCACCACACCTATAACATCTCGGAGGATTAGACATTCCTCCCCCACTTGGCCTTCTCTCAAAATTCCCCCTTTGTTTACCCTTATCAGCTAGTGTTACATAAGGACCACTGCGAAACAGTTGCTTCCCTTTTCTTTCGTTCACACTCTTATAGTGAGTAGAACGAGCTTTACTATCCTCCTCAAAAATTCTACAGCAATCCACCAAATCAGAAAACCTTCTAATCCTTTGGTAACCGATTGCCTGCTTTATCTCAGGACGCAATCCGTTCTCAAACTTCACACACTTAGAAAATTCCGCAGTCGCTTCAGCATAATGTGGATAAAACTGCACAAGCTCCACAAACTTAGCAGTATAATCAACAACAGACATATTACCTTGTTTTAATTCCAAGAACTCAATTTCCTTCTTTCCTCTTACATCTTCAGGAAAATACTTCCTCAGAAACTCAATGCTAAACACAGCCCAAGTAATCTCTTCCTCCGCAGCTTCCAACACATGTCGAGTACTAACCCATCAATCATCAGCTTCTTCCAGTAACATGTGAGTACCCAGTCTCACCTTCTGATCCTCAGCACAATCCATCACTCAGAAGATCTTTTCAATCTCTTTCAGCCAAATCTGTACACCATCAGGATCATATCTTCCTTTGAAGATAGGCGGTTTGTTCTTCCTGAACTCATCATTACCTGCAGCATTAGGTGCGCCCTGCACAGCCCGAGCCATAACTTGCATAGCAGCAGCCAAAGCAGCGTCATTCCTACCAGCCATATTCTGTTCATTTCCAATAACAGCAACTATGGTTAACAAATAGCTCACCCCAAACACCAACACCAACACGGACTGACACAAACTGACACAGACTGGCTCTGATACCACTTAATGTAACACCCCCAATATATACCCCCAATTAAATAAAAAAACGGTAACAAAAATTCAAAATTTCATCAGAGTATATTTAAAACATTCACGGCATAGACCGAGGGGTCGCATCAATTTGAAACAAAATACACATAAACCTGCCCATAAAGATATGCAACAATCAGGTAGCAATTAACAAAGGAACTTAGTTCCTAACACCCACAATTCAGGTACAGAATAAAAGAGGAAAATCTGCACTGAAATCTCATATATATATATATATATATATATATATATCATGAAAAGTTTGTCTGTCAAATACAATCATACATGTACAATCTCAAAAGAAACATATACATATACACACAAATCACCAACGGTCTCCCTAACTACCCGGTGCCACATATCAGAGCCGACCGACAAAAAAATGAAGACCTAAGCTTCACAAAAAGACCTCCAACAATCTAATCTGCAATGCCTCATAGAGCATTATAAAACAGCAGAAGGGTGAGAAAAACAATCATAATATAATCGCATATAATTATATAATTAGCACAAAATTACACAGGTAAAATATCCTCACCGCAACTACCCCATAAGCAAATACAACACAACCTAATACATATCTCATATATTCATCACAAATGCATATCAATCATACACAATACAATTATCCCCAACCCCAATATATATGTGTATATATATATATATATATATATATATATATATATATATATATATATATCAACTCAGCAATTCCAATCACAATTCCACACAAAATCAATCCATTCATGATTTATGGAAATGCACAGAGACTGACACAATGACTCTATGCAATGCATATGCGGTACCATCCATCCATCAATCTCAACACCAGTTCACTCAGGAACTATTGGAACCATCGCTCGTTACTTAATGTAACTCCCCGTCGGGCATACGATGTTCCCCGTCGCTCACACCCCACACGGGCACACGATGTTTATGGATCGCTCACACCCCACACAGGCATACGAATCGATCGCTCACACCCTACACGGGCACACAATCGTCTATAATCATCGCTCACACCCCACACGGGCACACGACGTTATAGCGGACTCCCTCTGGAATCGATTCGTCGCTCATACCCACTAGGGCACACGACATCACAGGAATTCATATCATTATGCTTGGCATACAATGACCCATGACATTCAAAATGCACACATATACACATCTATAATTATGCATATATCATCAGATACCACACATTGCATGATACACATCAATTACCCCCAATGATAACGGCAAAAGTCGACAAAGCAACGCATTTCCAAATTCCCGACATAATTAAATCGTCCAACAATCTCAAAACCATCATCATAAGAAATTACATGCTACAAGCTTTCTAACGCTTCAAACCACGCCTCAAACCGACTCACGAATCAAAAGTTACAGAGAAAACAAATTGGAATAAACTGTCATGTTCGCAGTGCGAAGCTCCTAGCGAGTCATTCGCTCCCTCATTCGCAGTGCGAATGTCCTAGCGAACAGTGGCAGAAGCAAAATAGCCTAGAAAATTCCCAACGTTCGCAGTGCGAACTCCCAGCGAATGCTCGCTACCCCATTCGCAATGCGAATCCTCCAGCGAGCAGTGGCAGAATGAAAAATAATACAACGTTCGCAGTGCGAACCTCACGCGAACGCTCGCCACCCATTCGCTCTCTTCTATTTCTATTTATGTTTCTAACTTACCCAAAATAAATGAAAAGACCAAAATACCCCTATACTCAAATATCTCGCAGACGCTCCCAAAACGCGATAAAATATATTCACAATGAAAAATAATATATTTTCAAATAAAAGTCAGGAATAAAATAAAATAATAATAAAATAATCAAAACGACTCAATTAAATAAAAATAACCAAAATTGGGTCGTTACACTCGACATACCGAGAGATGAGGTTTCCTTTGTACGAGTTTATGTTCGACGAGGCGGGGTGGCGCCTGCCCTTCACTGATTTTCAGCAATCGGTGTTCGTTTGGCTGCGCCTGGCGCCCTCACAGCTCCATCCCAACTCTCTCGCTTTTCTCCGTGCCTTCGAGCTAGTCTGCAAGTACCTCAAGATCGGGGCGACTGTACCCCTGTTCTTCCGTATTTTCCACTTACAAAGACAGGCGACTGATGGCAGACACGGCTGGGTGTCCTTCAAACAGGTGAGCAGACTGTTCTAGACCTACATGGACTCTGTTCGCACCTTCAAATACCGATACTACATCGTGAGGCCGGTCTCGTTCGAGGTCGTGGAGTCGGTGTATAGACGGGTCATATGAGAAGAAGACGGGCAGCAGGAAGAAGTCCTCGAGCCGAGGTTCCCCCTATTCTGGATGGAGGAACACTTCAAAAGGGGCACAAACAGTTACATTGTCAGACCTGGTCGACTATACGAAGGGGATCGTCTGGCCTACGAGGAAATAGTCAGATTTGTCGCTGGATTTTCCCTAGCCAAGCTCGTGATGCCGGACGGGAAATTTATTCGGGGTGATGATGGGAAAATTTCAACGAAACGTCGGTTGATCAATACGAGGGCACTCCTCGAGACATTTTCCGATGAGGAAGCCCTTGTGCTGTTAGGTGGTAGAATCATCCTGGACTTACTCTTTCCTTGTGTTCTAGGTTTTGATTCACTGATGCATTTCTTTTTCTTTGCAGGTAACATATCGAGTGCGGAGGAGCGCATCAAGAAGCTGGCGGCTGCCCGAAATTCGAGGAAAAGTGGGAAAAGTCATGGCGAGCAGATCCGTTCACAGCACCCCAGCCCTACTCCAGTGCCAGGGGGTTCTTCCAGCTCTCCCCAAGGTAGTCAGTCCCCCGACATTCAGGGGTCCCCGAAGAGACAGGGCACAGACGACCAGGTACATATCGACCTGACAGTGACCGATAGCCCTCCCTTTGAGAAGTTTGTGCTTCTGCCTTGTCACTCGAATCCTCGTTTCTTTTCGGATGCCAACTCTCTGGGCATAGGTGTTACCGAGGTCCAGGCCATCCTAGGTGCTGGTCAGGCTTCGAGGAGGAGGACTTTACTTGAGGACCTGTCTGCTGTGATGCGAGTATACTCGGCTGCCCTGGTCCTGAACGACGAGACTTGCCCAGCGGCTGAACTGGCCAAGTTACAGGAGATGTTCAAGTCCGTTGTCACTGAGTGGAGAAAGTGGGTAAAGAGATGGCCGACTGCAAAAATCAGAACAAGGCGCAGACTGAGTTTAAGGAGAAGTTGGAGGAGAGGCTGAAGAAAGTTGACGAGGAAAGAGGGGTCTCTTGGCGTGGGTCACCGAGCTGGAGGAAGTTGTTCGTCCTGCTGAGGAGGAAACCGAGGAAGACAAGCTGTTGACTTCCCAGGTGGCTCTAATAGCGAAGCTCAGGCAATCCGAGCAGGATAGCCTCGTGGCAGCCGACATTGGTTTCAACAACGTCGTGCAGCAGCTTCGGGTCCTCAACCCCGACCTTATCACTGAAGGGACTGACCCCGACTACGAGGTGGTCGCGGATCAGATCGTGCAGCCGATGCGAGAGGAGGAGGTCGACGGAGGGGCTACGGAAAACGAGCAGCCAGAGGAGAATATAGTCGACTAGGTATTTGCTTGTTCGTCTAGTTTGGCCTGCGAGCCATTTTCTTTTGATGCCTTTTACCCGGGCTGCGCGCCAGGGGCTTTTTGACATGTCTGTAATATTTGCACCATGGGTTTTTTCCCAGTTTTAATACTTTTCTCGTTGTGCTTATCTGTGTGTGTGATGCTTGTGTATTTGACACTTTACTTGTTTTTGTCTAAGTAATTTGGTGATTTTGGGAGCTTGCTCGACTTTGATGATCCTCGACTGCGTGGGGAGCTGGTCGAAGGTGTATTCTGACCTTCAATGAGGCTAAGAGCTCAGTCGAGGTCTTAACTTCATGGCGTGGACTTCCCATCGCGAGCTGGGTGTTCTGCCTAATTGGTACGATGACGACGGAGCTCGATCGGGGTATCCTCGCCGGTTCAAAAGTCCTCGCGCACACACAATGCGGCCTTTGACCATCGTGTCTCGTATAGAGGTGTCGCGCTTGTTGTAACACCCCCAAATCTACCCGGTAATTATAATAAAAATATCAGAGTATTTAAAAAAAAATTTCAACACAACATGGAATGTCACATTTCAACTTTAAAACAGCAGACAACTTATATTTCATTTAAAAGTGATACATAGCATTCGGCAATCCCAACTTATAAATTAGCTAACAACTTTATTCCACCAAAACAACGTTCAATTTATAATTATTCAACAATTAGTAATAACAACAACCTAGAAACAACAACATAAACATTCCCCCCAAGTGCTACGTATCAGAGCAAGACCAATTCGAACTAACAGCAACTAAAGGACTTCATAAAATTACTTCACTTCCACAGCTATTCTTCAGTACCTGCTCAATTACCCATAATAGGTAAACATCATTACAGAAGGGGTGAGATATCAACCAACATAGACAAGTATATGATAAACAATATATTAGATTAGAATCATACAAATTTCACCACTTCAACGACAATTATACCACAACCAACAAACAACTCAAATCAATACAAATTAGTAACAACAACAACTTAAAATACACAACTTCAATTCATCACAACTTAACAGCAACAACCACAACTTTAACAATAATCCACAATCTACCAACCTACTTTATCGACTATTTACACATATCAACATTTACGACATAATCACAACTTTATCAACTTAAGCAACATAAACAACTTTATCAACTTAAGCAACATGAACAACTTTATCAACTTGGGCAACATAAACAACTTACTCAACTTCAACAACCGCAATCAACACAAACAACAAAAATAATGCGACACATGATGCGACTCGACTATGCGTATGCATGTGGTACCATCGGAGTAAAACTCCCAACTTAAAATATACCAGGTTATCGAGGTATCTGCAAGGCATAAGCCTTCAACTTAGTAATTTTACCAATCCAGGCCAACGTGGTGAGCATCAGCTCCAACTTAAAAATTACCAATCCAGGCCAACGTGGTGTGAGCAACGGCTCCGACAAAAATGCAAATGCCATGATGCAACGACTCAACATAAAATGACAACCAACTCCGAACAACATACAACAACTACATAACAACTTTAATTCAACACGATTCAACTTTGGACATAGGCCTACAACTTATATACATCAACGTTGGTCATACGACCTATAACTTTAACATCAATATTGGTCCTTCGACCTACGACTTGAAAATGCCCACAAACCGGAACAAAACCACATAAGCGACTGTACAAGAAATCCACACATACAACACGAATTCAACAAAACAACCCGATTAAAATCACCTACTAATTTTTACTAACTACCTCGACCATTTTCGTTAAATTCCGAACAACTAAATTTTCCGTTTAAATCGGCTAAACCGACTAAAACTGTACTGTTTCACATTTACTAAGTACTACAGATTACTTTTATTAATTCAGTTAAGTTATTAAATCACTGCTGCAACATATTATCACAATTCCAATTTTCTGTCAATCTTCTGCTTACTGCTATTGATTCATTTTCTGTTAGAAATTACTAAACTGCTACTAAAATAACTCTGTCATTATTACCATTCTGCTATTACTGATTCCCTTGCTACTTCCAATTTATCAACACTGCTACGGGAAAACTCTACTGAATATATACATATACTCTGCTACTAAATTAATTAAGTTAATGATTATGCTAAACCCCTTTTTTTTTTTAACAAACTCTGTGAAACCAACAATTGTCCCGGGGCACTATTGCTATCAAATATGCTACTACCAAATTCTATACCAATTATTATTATTAGTATACTACTTAACTAAATTACATATAATTAGTTTAATACTAAAATCATCTAATGTCATTATGCTAATGGAACATGTATATATAAAAGTATAACATTTAAAGTGTTCAGGTGGCCCCCACGAGCATCAGGTGGCTCTCAACATGATACTTGGTGGCTCTCAACGTGAAACTTGGTGGCTCTCAACATTTCATAAAGAAACTTGGTAGTTGTTTAATAATACATTATATTAAAACAAAAGAGAGTGGCTATCAGTAATTTGAATTAATTGGAAAACGTTTTAATAAAGGAATAAAAATTAAAGTGATACCTCTCCTACATGGGTGGCTTGCGCCACCCTTTGTCAAGAATCACCATGGCTTGCGCCAGGCACCTTGTGGCTCCCGCCACATGTTTTTCCCTTTTGTTTTGGGTGGCCTGCGCCACCCCTATGTGAGTGATGGGTGACCTGCGCCACCCGTGCTCATGTGAACAATGATATTTCGTCCCCATTCAAATTTCCATAAAATCAACACTTCACTGCAACTTTCATAAAATCACCCAGTCGTTCACAAACATATACCACGACATAATCGAATTTCACAAAACCATTCAACAATACAGTCAACACACAAAATCAGAACAATCCATCATAAAGTTAACACCTTCACAAGTAGCATATTTTCAGAGGCAACAACAACAACTTATCCGACCAATATTGCAGCAAGAACCAACAATTAATCCATGGCACAAATTTATACAACCCAACCCCACATACGGTCTATCATATACCCAGTTATAGAGATTGAACCCCACCCTTACCTGGATTTAACGGTAGTTCAAATTTCCCGATCGAATTCCTTATTTTCGGTCGAACTCCGATTCGGCTTTCCGGTCTGCAATTTCCTCTTCCGGCGGCTTAATCCACAAACCCTTGGTTTCTCCTCTTTCTCCCACGTACGACAACTTTTCTCTCTTCACAAACCCTTGTGTTTTTTTTTCTTCTTATTTTCTCTTTGTTCCAAATATTAATAATAACTAATAATACTATTATTTGATTTAATGGGCCAACTAATCCACACCTCCAAATTACTACATACCACACCACAACTAACCCAAATAAATAATAATATTATTACTAATATTACTCCTTCAGCATAATCAACTTATTAATTTTTCGATTAACCGACTATTAATCCGACTTTAACTTAATAATTCCGATCGACATATCAATCCAATTAGCCTCTTAAAATAATACCGATAACACCCAATTACTCGATTAATTCTCAACTTCGTCTAAATCCAATAATAAAATCCTTCGATAATTTAATTAACTAATTAATTAAATTCGGGGCGTTACAACTCTCCCCCACTTAGGACATTTTCGTCCTCAAAAATCTATCCGACACAACCATCCTTAACACAACATTCGCATTTTAATCTTTCGATTTAACAACTCAATCACGGTTTAAACCCAATACGTATACTCCGATACTTCAATTACTCTTGCAACATAACCGTTACTATTCGCCAACCATTCTAGCAATATCTTGAAACGATCACCTTACAACATAGTAACAACCTTCACTTGCCTATACTGGACTATACAACATCGCATCATTACCGCAGCAACATAGTCAACACCAAAATACACATACAATTCTTATCTCCATACTCAAGTGCACTTCATCAACGAAGCACCAACAACTCCATTCGTCTTGCCGTATTACTCTTATCGTAACGTTAATATAGCCAACTTGATCAACTTCCTCATGCTATAAAGTATTACTCATCACCTACGGTAACCAACAACAATATTACCGCAACAACAACCAAATTATTATAATGCCAATTTAATAACATAATTTGACTAATAGCCACACACATCATCATCAACCAACAACTTACAAGAACATCCTATTACAATCAGCGATATTCACAAGAAAACACAACACTCTAGCACATCACGCTTCAGCTGCGCAACTCTGATCCTTCCAAGGTACTAACTCTACGCAGTTGACCTCCAACTTCCAATCATCAAAATCGGCATAATACCAAGGCTTTCGACTTAACTCTTCGGGATCTCCCCGTTAACACCTCACATAAACTACAACTTTACTATCTTTTATCAACATAGTTCCCAAAATCACCTTAGGCGCATAACAACATTACAACAACATTTGACACCTGAGTCCACTTAAATTCAACAAGATAAATCATCTTTACCCACCAAAACTCCACTTTTACAAATCAACTTATGATTCAACTTCTGGTTCTACCTGTAACTCAACTCTCACATTATCAGTCTCAACTGAAATTTTCCATACTACTCATCAATCAAACACAGCTTCGTGCTGTCATCCTTAAATTCAACTAATATTCTAACATATGAACTTGTATCAGCAAAAACAAACAACCTTCAAGCACTTGGCTTGACTTCGACCAATTCAACGTACATACTATACTAGTTGACACGACACATCTATCCATCAATTATGACTCCGTCTACTATCAACAATGGATTAAGGGTGATCAGTTCCTCAATTTGTCAATAGACAGCCGAAAACCATAACGGTGAAATAAATCATCAGTACCCAACACAATAGCGTACTTCAACTTATGCCCAAAGTCCGTAAGCATAATGCTCCGCTAACTTTCTAAGGCTTACCAATGCCACTCTTAGTTTCTTTAGTTTCAACTTCATCAACGATACAAAAATGTTCAAAATCCATTACGCATCCTCTTATGCACGTTCATAGTACAACACGACTTTAAATATTTTTCCAACACCGAAATCGCTACAACATTGAGAACGATCCAATTCAGTCTGCTCCAATTACAACTTTCAACCAAGGTGAAAATTCTTAGCAACACAAATCCACATTCACATTTCTCTCAACATTACCTTTACTTAGCATCATCGTCTTAATCATCCTCATTCAACATAAATTGCATCTCCAAGCATTCTCCGATACAGTCACATCTTACAAATACCAACATTTTATTCTTAATAATATTCCACACTTGTTTTCATCCTTCCAAATTTTTCAGCAAATGTCGCTCAACTTCAACCATATATCTCCTTTAATACAGATCTCTCAATCACAAAATCATATTCCAAAATGAAGAGAATTTTGTGTAGGTTTCAGAACTTCAAGAATCGCGTAAATCCGACTTACGAGTAAAAAGTTATCAGCCACACAACGGGACTGGTTCAGAATTTCCGTATGCCGAATTTTCGAAAAATCAGCATCAGACCCAAACAATAAAATGCACTTTTCTCCCTCTTCACAAACCTCCTGAAGGCAAATCGTATATGCAAACTGTAGGGAATTTAGTAAGCTTTCCACAAAGTCCATAACCGCTTCCATCCGAATCACGAGTCATAAGTTATACCTCGTTTACTGACAGCTGCTCCAAAATCACAAAAACCAGAATTTGAGGTTGATGAACATAAGTTCCATTTCCCTCTCTTGCTTCCAAGATCTACAACATCCTCCTTTTCGTCCAACTACGAAAATCACTCAACTTTAATCCAACTATACTCAAGATATACAACTTACCGAATTAATCCACCAACTTATCATTCCATTCGAAATAATTCCTTAATTTCAATCATCTTTGATTCACCATCCAGACTCTACGCACATCTCCAACTTGACTGATACGGATTCGCGAGTCCAAACTCTCGCCGGTCCGCAATAACATCGCTCCAACATATGCACTCTTGCAAGCAGCATCACCTTGAAACAACTTTCTACATACCAACAACACGTACGGGAGCAAACTTCTCCCCCACTTAATTCAAACCAACCTGTAGACAACTACTAGAAACTACTAACAAACAAGCACCAACAGTGTTCCACACACATGTCGAGTACTAAGGAAGAAACAACATTAGACAACATTGGCCGGACAGACCGACCTGCTCTGATACCACTAATGTAACACCCCCAAATCTACCCGGTAATTATAATAAAAATATCAGAATATTTAAAAAAAAATTCAACACAACATGGAATGTCACATTTCAACTTTAAAACAGCAGACAACTTATATTTCATTTAAAAGTGATACATAGCATTCGGTAATCCCAACTTATAAATTAGCTAACAACTTTATTCCACCAAAACAACGTTCAATTTATAATTATTCAACAATTAGTAATAACAACAACCTAGAAACAACAACATAAACATTCCCCCCGAGTGCTACGTATCAGAGCAAGACCAACTCGAACTAACAACAACTAAAGGACTTCATAAAATTACTTCACTTCCACAGCTATTCTTCAGTACCTGCTCAATTACCCATAATAGGTAACATCATTACAGAAGGGGTGAGATATCACCAACATAAACAAGTATATGATAAACAATATATTAGATTAGAATCATACAAATTTCACCACTTCAACGACAATTATACCACAACCAACAAACAACTCAAATCAATACAAATTAGTAACAACAACAACTTAAAATACACAACTTCAATTCATCACAACTTAACAGCAACAACCACAACTTTAACAATAATCCACAATCTATCAACCTACTTTATCGACTATTTACACATATCAACATTTACGACATAATCACAACTTTATCAACTTAAGCAACATAAACAACTTTATCAACTTAAGCAACATGGACAACTTTATCAACTTGGGCAACATAAACAACTTACTCAACTTCAACAACCGCAATCAACGTAAACAATAGAAATAATGCGACACAGGATGCGACTCGACTATGCGTATGCATGTGGTACCATCGGAGTAAAACTCCCAACTTAAAATATACCAGGTTATCGAGGTATTTGCAAGGCATAAGCCTTCAACTTAGTAATTTTGCCAATCCAGGCCAACGTGGTGAGCATCAGCTCCAACTTAAAAATTTCCAATCCAGGCCAACGTGGTGTGAGCAACGGCTCCGACAAAAATGCAAATGCCATGATGCAACGACTCAACATAAAACGACAACCAACTCCGAACAACATACAACAACCACATAACAACTTTAATTCAACACGATTCAACTTTGGCCATAGGCCTACAACTTATATACATCAACGTTGTTCATACGACATACAACTTTAACATCAACATTGGTCCTTCGACCTACGACTTGAAAATGCCCACAAACCGGAACAAAACCACATAAGCGACTGTACAAGAAATCCACACATACAACACAAATTCAACAAAACAACCCGATTAAAATCACCTACTAATTATTACTAACTACCTCGACCATTTTCGTTAAATTCCGAACAACTAGTTTTTCCGCTTAAATCTGCTAAACCGACTAAAACTGTACTGTTTCACATTTACTAAGTACTACAGATTACTTTTATTAATTCAGTTAAGTTATTAAATCACTGCTGCAACATATTATCACAATTCCAATTTTCTGTCAATCTTCTGCTTACTGCTATTGATTCATTTTCTGTTAGAAATCACTAAACTGCTACTAAAATAACTATGTCATTATTACCATTCTGCTATTACTGATTCCCTTGCTACTTCCAATTTATCAACACTGCTACGGGAAAACTCTACTGAATATATACATATACTCTGCTACTAAATTAATTAAGTTAATGATTCTGCTAAACCCCCCTTTTTTTTTTGAACAAACTCTGTGAAACCAACAATTGTCCAGGGGCACTATTGCTATCAAATATGCTACTACCAAATTCTATACCAATTATTATTATTAGTATACTACTTAACTAAATTACATATAATTAGTTTAATACTAAAATCATCTAATGTCATTATGCTAATGGAACATGTATATATAAAAGTATAACATTTAAAGTGTTCAGGTGGCCCCCACGAGCATCAGGTGGCTCTCAACATGATACTTGGTGGCTCTCAACGTGAAACTTGGTGGCTCTCAACATTTCATAAAGAAACTTGGTAGTTGTTTAATAATACATTATATTAAAATAAAAGAGAGTGGCTATCAGTAATTTGAATTAATTGTGAAACGTTTTAATAAAGGAATAAAAATTAAAGTGATACCTCTCCTACATGGGTGGCTTGCGCCACCCTTTGTCAAGAATCACCATGGCTTGCGCCAGGCACCTTGTGGCTCCCGCCACATGTTTTTCCCTTTTGTTTTGGGTGGCCTGCGCCACCCCTATGTGAGTGATGGGTGGCCTGCGCCACCCGTGCTCATGTGAACAGTGATATTTCGTCCCCATTCAAATTTCCATAAAATCAACACTTCACTGCAACTTTCATAAAATCACCCAGTCGTTCACAAACATATACCACGACATAATCGAATTTCACAAAACCATTCAACAATACAGTCAACACACAAAATCAGAACAATCCATCATAAAGTTAACACCTTCACAAGTAGCATATTTTCAGAGGCAACAACAACAACTTATCCGACCAATATTGCAGCAAGAACCAACAATTAATCCATGGCACAAATTTATACAACCCAACCCCACATACGGTCTATCATATACCTAGTTATAGAGATTGAACCCCACCCTTACCTGTATTTAACGGTAGTTCGAATTTCCCGATCGAATTCCTTATTTCCGGTCGAACTCCGATTCGGCTTTCCGGTCTGCAATTTCCTCTTCCGGCGGCTTAATCCACAAACCCTTGGTTTCTCCTCTTTCTCCCACGTACGACAACTTTTCTCTCTTCACAAACCCTTGTGTTTTTTTTCTTCTTATTTTCTCTTTGTTCCAAATATTAATAATAACTAATAATACTATTATTTGATTTAATGGGCCAACTAATCCACACCTCCAAATTACTACATACCACACCACAACTAACCCAAATAAATAATAATATTATTACTAATATTACTCCTTCAGCATAATCAACTTATTAATTTTTTGATTAACCGACTATTAATCTGACTTTAACTTAATAATTCCGATCGACATATCAATCCAATTAGCCTCTTAAAATAATACCAATAACACCCAATTACTCGATTAATTCTCAACTTCGTCTAAATCCAATAATAAAATCCTTCGATAATTTAATTAACTAATTAATTAAATTCGGGGCATTACACTTGTACCCTAGCACGCCCCCGTGATCGTGATGTTGGCATGTCGTGGGCAGTGTTTAACTGTAGTAGGCTCATGTCCCCGTTTTTGCGCGGACGCGGTACGGACCCTCCCAGTTCGCGGCGAGCTTGCCTTCTCGCGAATCTTTCTGGTTCCTTCGCAGGACAAGGGTGCCTACTTGAAAATCTCGTTTAATACTTTTGTTGTCATAACGTAGAGTTATTTTTTGTTTGAGTGAGGCTTCCTAGAGGGAGGCGCCCATCCTTATCTCCTTGACAAAGTCGAGTTCCTCTCTCAGGGCCTCGTTGTTCACGCCCTCGTCGAGGGGGGCCTCCGTCCTCCTCGAGGGTTCCCTGATCTCCACGGGGATCCCCACTTCTGTTCCGTACATCAGACAAAAGGGGGTTTCCCTGGTCGTGGAGTGTGGGGTCGTTCGGTAGGCCCGAGGACGCTGTGTAGTTCCTCGACCCATCGTGGCTTGGCGTCGCCTAGTCAGCATTTCAATCCTCGAAGGATCACCTTGTTCGCTGCTTCGGCCTGTCCATTCGTCTGAGGATGTTCGACCGACGTGAAGTGCTGCTTTGTGCCCAGTTTAGTGACGAAGTCTTGGAAGGTCCTATCGGTGAACTGCGTCCCGTTATTAGTGACAATCGCTTGGGGCACGCCGAATCGGGCGAGGATGTTCCTTTTGTAGAAACGGAGTATGTTGAAGGCCGTGATTTTGGCCAAGGCTTCCGCCTCGATCCACTTTGTGAAATAGTCTATGCCGACGATGAGGTACTTGTTTTGGTATGACCCCATGACGAAGGGCCCGAGGATATCCATTCCCCACCATGCAAACGGCCACGGGGACGACAATGTTTTGAGCTCGTTTGGAGGGGCAAGGTGCATATCCCCGTGTCGTTGGCATTGATCGCATTTCTTGACGTGCTCCTTGGCGTCTTGTTGTATGGTGGGCCAGTAATACTCCGCTTGAAGCGCTTTACGGGCTAAGGATCGTCTGCCTAGGTGTTGGGCGTTGATCCCCTCGTGGATTTCCTAGAGTATACTTGGGACCTTGGTCTCTTCGACGCACCTGAGAAGGGGGATAGAAAACCCACGGCGGTATAGTTTGTCCTCGACTATTGTGTACGAGCACGCTCGCCGCTTAACCATCCCCGCTTCCTTGGGATCCTCTGGTAGTTTTCCCGTTGTTGCGGTGAGAATCGGATATCAAGCTATTAATTAACTTGAATCACAAATCTTTGAAATTCACCACTAAGCTTTGATTTATCCAAAGGAAAGGGTAAAGAATGAAAACCCTAATAAGAGAATCTAGGTTCGGGGGTTGGTTATACAAAGGGAAGGTATTAGCACCCTAAGTATCCGTAGTACTCTATGGGAACCTCTTGTTTATATTTGTGTTATGCTAAAGTTTGCTTGCTAAGGTAAAGACCTAAGGGTATGTACACTAAGTATGCTCGCCAAGACATCGCATCTTGTGCCTACGTATCCTGAAGGGAATGGAATCAGAGCATTCGTAATTCCCCTCACTATGGGGTAAAAGGGTGTAAAAAGAAAATTTGGAATCCGAGAAGGCATCGGATGTAAAGGTAAAAAAAAAGGTGGAATCCGAGAAGGCATCAGATGTAAAGGTAAAAGGTGGAAAAAGAAAAAGGTGGCTCGCTAGGATCTCGCAATCCTATGCCTACGTATTCTCAAGGTGAACTTGAGAAATCAGAGCGTCCGTAGTTCCCCTCACTACGGGGTAAAAGGGTGTAAAAAGAAAATGTGGAATCCGAGAAGGCATCGGATGTAAAGGTAAAAAAAAAGGTGGAATCCGAGAAGGCATCGGATGTAAAGGTAAAAGGTGGAAAAAGAAAAAGGTGGTTTGCTAGGATCTCGCAATTCTATGCCTACGTATTCTCAAGGTGAACTTGAGAAATCAGAGCGTCCGTAGTTCCCCTCACTACGGGGTAAAAGGGTGTAAAAAGAAAATGTGGAATCTGAGAAGACATCGGATGTAAAGGTTAAAAAAAGGTGGAATCCGAGAAGGCATCGGATGTAAAGGTAAAAGGTGGAAAAAGAAAAAGGTGGCTCGCTAGGATCTCGCAATCCTATGCCTATGTATTCTCAAGGTGAACTTGAGAAATCAGAGCGCCCGTAGTTCCCCTCAATGGGGGTGAGGAACTCTTGACTGTTGTCAAGGTTCCAAGGGAAAAGTAGGGTCTGACAGCAAGACACCTACGTGGAGTGTGGCGGCGTGAGATAAGGGAATGATGGACAAAGCTATCCTAAATGACATGAAAGTCAACTGGGAAGGGTCCTTTCCTTTGGAATGAGGTATACAGAAACAGGAAAACAGAGGGGGCAAGGAGGAAAACCTCGAATGTCAAGAGTAAAGTAAACAACAATATGTACAGTAAAAGGCAATAAGAAGAAACCGAACATCGGAAATTGACTAAAATGAAAATATAGAAAACGTCAAGATAAAATTAAAAAATCAAATAATATCTAATAAGACTGAAATTTAATTACAAACTAAATGGTGACTAAATTCTAACTATAGACTAGTTAAATAAATTATAAATAGATCTAAAAATTAATTAATTAATTTTCTTATTGGAACTAAATAAAACAAGAATTAGTTAATTATAATCTACGTAAAAAAAACTAATCCACAAAATAACTAACCTAAACTCAAAATTAAAACTATTTAGTTGAAAAAACTAATTAAATAAAAACAAACCCTATTTACTAGATTCTAAATTCTAATCTAACTAAATTATTAGCTGCAACTAACTAACCGATTAAATCTACTTGTGAAATTAATTCTAAAATAACACTAGTTCTAAAACTAAACTAATCTCTAATCAAAATTAAAACTAATGAAATTACATTCTAAAAGATTAAATCTTAATCTAAAAAAAGGGATGGGCTTGGGGAAACATGTATAGGTCCATAAAGAAATAAAGAAAACTGGGTCGGGTGGACCTGCGAATCACACATCACAAACCTAATTCTAAAGAAGGAAAAGGCCATATATAACAAACCGCAAAAGAGACAAAAAATTCAGAGATGACATATATTTAGTGAAAGCTCTCAAACTTTCTCTCGATCCACCTTTCGATTTCGTTCAAAACTTCTCTGCTCTTCACTGCCTTGCGCCAGATTTTTCTCCCCGTTTCCTATTTCCGGCCGATGCAGTTCGTCTTTGTTCTCGCGATTTCACTCTCTCCGTCTCTCGCTCAGATTGCGGTGTTTGTCGTAGAAGGTGATGGTTGTGGTGAGGACGATGACGGTTGGATGGTGGTACTGTGATGTCTAAGGAATGTGATGAGATGGCGAGTTGTATTGAGGAGAAAGGTTGAAGCAAGGCGAGTTTCTAATGATTTGTTCAATGAAAATTGATTGAGATGATAGGAGGTGTGAAAGAGTGTTCTGGTTTTTTTGCAGAAAATATGAGAGGAGAGAACAACATGGAAGGTCAGTGTTTGAGTGATTGAAGTTTGAAAATGGAATAAGGGGCGGTAGGTTGTTGGTGAATGATGAGTCGAAAAACCAACGGCAGCAGTGGAGTATGTTTCTGGTTGTGGGTTGTTACTGATTGATCATGGTGAGGATGAACTGAAGAAGATGATTGAAGGTTTTATTGTTGTGAAAGAGTTGAGATAATGATGATGGCGGTTAGAATGGGTTTAGGGAGGTTTGAGGTGAGTTGAAGGTTCACAAAAACGAAAGAGGTCGGTCCATTTGAGAAGGTGATTTGAAGGATGGTTTTAAAGTGTTTGTGATGGTCAACTCCTCCAATTGGTTTTCCTGTTCTCTTCTTTTATCTCACAAACTTGTGAATTCAAATTTGAATTTTTGTCCCCATCTGATGTTGTGTCATTTTCGTCTGAATCTCTGGTGGTGTGGAGTCGTTTTCATTTGCAGGTTCTGCAGAGGTTTGTGTTGTTGTCTAATGAGAGCAGTGAGGTTTGATGCGTGGGGCAGTATTCTTGAATGGTTGCTATAAAAAAAATGCAGGTTTGTTGTGTATTGATGCAGTGGCTGGCATAAGGTTGTGTAGCAGTAGGAGTACCTTTGAGAAGGGCAATAATTTGTTCATTTTGGTGCAAGTTGGCGCAAGAGGTACATATTAGTTTTGGAATGGCGCAAGCTTTTGTGATAGCAGATGGTAGTAGTAACTTTCTAGGCTTGGAAATGGTCAAAGTGAAAAAAGAGTCTTTGTTCTTTTCTTTTTTTGAATTTTTGTGTAGAGCTTTAAAATTGACTAAATTAGATCAACTTAAAAACCAAAGTGAAAATAAAAACTATAATCTTAATTAAAATGAAAATGAAAATAAAATCAAACCAAATTAATAAACTTAAACTAGTTAGATTAAATCAAATTAAAATATAAATTCAACTATTAAAAAAATAAACTTAACTGAAACTTAAACTAAAATATGAACGAAACCAAACTATAAACTAAATAAAAAAAAATAATTACATTAAGACTAAACTAAAATAAACATAAAAGCCACACTAAAATTAAAATTAAACTAAGTTAGAAATTAAACTATATTGAAAATAAACTAAATTAAAGAAATAAGCTATATAAAATAATAAACTAAATTGAAATTAAATCATAAAAATCCTAAATATCTAAGATACTTATAACGAATTAAATATAAATATAATAATTACTAAAAACCAAAATAAACAAGGACGAAGAAAGTGCATGGTTAACGAAATGTCCTACTGAAAAAAATGCAAAAACGGAGACCGACTTAGAATGATATGAAATGATCAGAATCTGAGGGTAAAATTTAGGGTATGACAGTTGCCCCTATTTAAATAACTTCACCAGATGACATGAGTGATGATAGTTCTTCATGAAATCATGGTGAAAGGTATTTAAATATAGCTAACCGAAAATTTTGCCCTCAGATGCACCGACATGCAATGATATGGACAAAAGAAAGATAAACAAATGCTGACATGCTATGAACTCTAGCATGATGGAATGAAATGCAAAATTCAGACAAAGACAAAAGCAGCCAGGGAAAAAGTCCACACAATGAGCAATCACTCACTGGGGATGACAACAACACTGGGGAAACCGAAACAACTGGGGAAAATCTAAAGTGATGAGACAACTGATTCAGTCGTGATCGGCTGACACTTAGAAAGAAGAGATTACAAAAGATCGTCAATGGAAGTGGCACCGGAAAGACGGTCTCCACTGGGGGATCAAAAAACAAAGACTCAATCTGGAAGAACATCAGAAAGAGAAAGGCACATCCGAGAAGACATCAGATGTAAAAGAAACCAAACATCCAATAATGGCTTTGGATGAAAGGAATGATTCATAATATCTGAGAAGGCATCAGACGCAAATGAGATAACGTAATCCGAGAAGGCATCGGACACAAAGACACCAGACATCTAATAATGGATTTGAATGAACGGTACAACTCACAATATCTAATAATGGCTTTAGATAAAAGTGGACAAAGATTACATTCAAGATTGGCATTGAATGTAAAGGAACCAATCACCCAATAATGGCCTTGAATGAAAGGTAAACTCATAATATCTGAGAAGGCATCAGATGAAAATGAGACAATAGGTGAAATCCAAGAAGGCATTGGATATAAAGACACCAGACATCTAATAATGGCTTTGAATGAAAGGTACAAATCACAATATCTAATAATGGCTTTAGATAAAGTGAGCAAAGTAAGGATCCAAGACAGCTTTGAATAAAGAAACCAGTCATCCAATAATGGCTTTGAATGAAAGGTATAAATCACAACATCTAATAATGGCTTTAGATGAGTGAACAGAGACTACATTCAAGAATGGCATTGAATGCAAAGAAACCAGTCATCCAATAATGGCTTTGAATGAAAGGTATAAATTACAATATCTAATAATGGCTTTAGATAAAAGTGAACAAAGACTCGATCTGAAAAAACATCAGAAAGATAGACACATCCGGATAGGCATCGGATGATAGAGAAACCAGACATCCAATAATGGCTTTGAATGAAAGGTACGACTCACAATATCTAATAACAACTTTAGATAAAAGTGGACAAAGATTACATTCAAGAATGGCATTGAACGCAAAGGAACCAATCACACAATAATGGCTTTAGATGAAAGGTATAATCACAATATCTAATAATGGCTTTAGAAAAAAGTGAACAAAGACTACATTCAAGAATGGCATTGAATGTAAAGAAACCAATCACTCAATAATGGCTTTGGATTAAAGGTATAAATCATGACATCTAATAATGGCTTTAGATGAATGTGAAAAAAGATTACATTCAAGAATGACATTGAATACAAAGGAACCAATCACCCAATAATGGCTTTGGATGAAAGGTATAAATCACGACATCTAATAATGGCTTTAGATGAATGTGAACAAAGATATACCCAAGAAAGCATTGGATACAAAGAAAGAACAACGTCTAAGAAAGCATTGAACAAAGAAATACCCAAGAAAGTATTGGATAAGAAGAAAGAACTTTTAGAAATGGCACTGAAAGTAAAGGCAAATCACTATATTCAAGAATGGCATCAAATGATAGTGAGAAAGACATCCAGGAATGGCACTGAATGTAAAGGAGAAAGCTCATCCAGGAATGGCACTGAATGAACAGATAAGACTTTAAGGAATGATACTGCAAGATATCAAGCAAATTTGATGGGGATTACAAAAGAGAGGCAAAACTTCCAGGAATAGCACTGGGCGAAACACGAGGAATAAGATATCCAGGAATGGCACTGGAGATCAAAAGAGACAGACATCCAGGAATGGCACTGAAGTGAAGGAATGTAAATATCCAGGAATAGCACTGGGCGAAACAAGAGGAATAAGATATCCAGGAATGGCACTAGAGATCAAAAGAGACAGACATCCAGGAATGGCACTGGAGTGAAGGAATGTAAATATCCAGGAATAGCACTGGAATGAAAGAAGTCAAACAACTAACAACATGACTAGATGCACAAGGAAACGACAACATTCAGGAATGGCACTGAATGAAAGGACAGGTAACACTTTGGTCGGCGCCAAGTAAGTTGGACTTTGACCACAAGGCAAGATGCGGATAACGACACGACCTCGGGAGAAATGCAAATGAGGATGAAACACTCATGTTATGCATATTTATATGAATTATGTAGATGATATATGATCAAATGCAAATGCAGGTGCAGATGCTGACGACACAGCACAACTCTTTTGGGTAGACAAGACTGGAAGGCTGATTCCTCAACACGGAGATCACTGCCATTCTGCTTGGGACTAGAGATGCTAATGCTGAACACATCATCTGCCACACTGGTAAACTGTATCAAATGATGGTCCTTGTAGGAAGGATGAAGAGCTGTTTGGGGATTCCTCAAGTAAATTGCCCCATATTAGCTGACTGTTATAGATAAGCTGATCATTGCTTCAGCTTGTCCGATTCTGAAATGGTTGTTTTGCCGTGCACTGGGAAAACTTGCCCCAGTATGAGTCTTGAAAAAAACTTCTATATAAACCAATTCCGAGAAGTCGCCATTAAACCACAAATCTTGAACTGATTCTCAACAGGATATGGAAGGAACTTGCCACTGATTGGATCACCGACCAAGTTTCTTAATTGTTTGAAAATTCCTTGAGAGGAAAGCTAGTTTGCAAACAAAAATGTTCATACAAACATAGTAAATGCAGAGTTCATGCAACTTTTGAAATCAAAATTATTTTTGGAAGATGCAAAACAAAATGAGTCACTGGTCTGAACACGGCGGTTCAAGACATTTAAAAGTGAGAGTTAAAGCATAAGTGTGATGCAAAAACAAATGATCTGCAAAGATCTTTTGGAGTCAGTTTACGCAACCTTGCTGTAGTATGCTTTCAAAATAACCTTGCTTCAGTTAGGTCTTTTTAGGGTTATAACGTGGTCTGGTTCACGGTTTAAGAAACAAAGGATAAAGGGTCAAATTTTATTTGTACCCACCCAATCTACATGATGAACTTCAGTCCTATGCTTAGTTAACTCAAGTTATACACTTAAATTCCCCTAGGTCAGGAATTGTACTGATGATAGCGACGATGGTTCAGAAGTCAAAGGACCCTTGAGATGGCGGTCACTGCTTCCTTACAACTTTTAATTGTCATACAAGCTTGTTCTTTCTTCTCTTTGTATAAGGTAAGGTCATGAGCTTCACACCTTTCTTAGCTTTTGCCTCGAAAGGGACTCAACTCTTTCTTTGAGTAAGTATTTCTTGATGACCCTTCTTCATTTATTACTTTGGGAACAACTTGTACTACATTTATTCATTTAATTTGGAGGAGTTGAAAGGTTATGAAAGCCTGGCTTAATGATTACGGCGAACCATCATTGGCGTTTGACTTGAAAGACATCTTCGACACTTGCTTGTTGTGTGCGAAGCAAAATTTGTGAATGCAACCTTTTGTTGAAAGGCGTCTCGCATGAAACTCTCGTATTTGAATGCACAATCAAGTTAACTGAGAACTACCCTGCCCCAGGTTAAGATTGCGGTTTTTTATTTGTAAAGAAAAGAAACTCCTACTTCTAGGCTCGAAGGGGTTAAAGAGGGGTTAACTTCCTTATTTCTCCAGTGTTTAGGAGTTGAAACAATGCCTTACATCGTCAGCAACGTTTTGATTTGAAAGCATAACAACAACAATTATGAGTATTTTGTTTTCATCATCCTCCCTCCAATCTTTGCACAATAAAAAAGAAAGTGGAAAAGAAATAAAAACATTTTTCAAAAGAAAGCATAAAGACGTAACTGGCAAACACAAATGAATTGAATCAAAAGTTGCAATGCTCATTTCATTAATTGTGAAAGTACAAACATAGTTAAAAGTAAATAGCTATTACAAAATAAGGAAAATGCAAACAACAAGAAACAAGACCTAGTGACTAGTTAAACACAAGGATGAGTTGTCCCGTCTTCGGAAAGTAGCTGAGCTGAAGTCGATTGAAGCTTCACTTGGCATGCTCCGGCTGAGGGTTGTTCTGAACATTAGGGTTGTCTTTAAAGGAGAGGATTTTGTTCCTCATCAGCTCTTGTACTCTAGCCTTCAACGCAAAGCAACCTTCCAAATTATGGTCTGCACCACCTTGATGGTATTCACAATGAAGATCAGCCCTATAGCCGGCTGGAAGAGGATTTGGAGAAGGTGGCATAGGCCTTGTGGTAATCAAACCTTGCTCAACCAGGCCAGGATACAGTTCAGTGTACTTCATTGGAATAGGATCAAATTGATTCCTATTACGATACTGGCTCTGTCCTGCAGCCGGACGTTGGGGAGCTTGAGCTGGTCGTGGAGCAGTAACCGCAGGAGTGACAACAACAACAGTAGGGTGAATAGTATACTGAGGTTGGGGACGAGGCCTTCTCACTTCAAACATTACAGCGTTGGTCTGATCTTCCTTCTTCTTCTGAAAGTTCCCGTAGAATTTCTTCACAGCATTAGAAGATTCAGCAACCTTGGACACTTTTCCATTCTTAAGTCCTTCCTCAAGTCTTTGGCCGATAGTAACCAAATCAGTGAAGTTGGAAGAAACACTTCCAATCATCTTCTCCCAATAGAATGGGGACAAGGTATCCATGAACGTTCCGGTTAATTCCTTTTCGGCCAAGGGAGGTTCAACCTGGGAAGCCAACTCTCTCCAGCGCTGAGCATACTCCTTAAAAGATTCCTTCTCATGTTGAGTCATGTTTTGCAGTTGACGGTGATCAGGAGCCATGTCGAGGTTATACTTGTACTGCTTCATGAAGGAATTTGTGAGATCTTGGAAGCAGTGAATGAAGTTTTGCTCGAGACTCATATACCATTTAAGTGAGGCTCCACTCAAGCTGTCTTGAAAACAATGGATAAGCAGTTTTTTATTTTTGGCATGAGCAGTCATCTTGCGAAGATACATGACCAAATGAGCTCTTGGGCAAGAGTAGCCCTTATACTTCACAAATTCTGGAGTTATGAACTTAGCAGGCATAACAAGGTCAGATACTAAACACATGTTTTCTGCATCCACATTAAAGAAATCAGTACCCTCAACGGCTTTGAGTCTCTTCTCTATGCTCTGAAACTGCTCTCGGACAACTTCAGGTTCAACAAAGTCTTCACGGTCTTCACCTTGAGCACTGGCAACATTGTACTCATATAGGGGATTCTTAAAGGGAGCTCGAGTAGTCTGAACTATAGGTTGAGGCTTGGCAAAAACAGGAGCTTGAAACACTGGTCTAGCAGTCTGACCAATCATAGCAGTAGATGCATGAGGTGGAGAATAGTTGTCTGGCAAACCAAACTCTGGCCAAGTTGAAGGTGGCACCTGAACAGGTTGAGGATCAACATTTGAAAACTCCTGGATGACGGTCCTTTGGGGTCGCTCTCCCCTAGCAATCAAAACTTGAATCATCTCAGTGAGTTTAGTCACGCTTTACTTAAGGTCATCGATCTCCATTCGGATCTCAGCATTGTGTACGTCTTGTTCTAACATCTTGCGTCTGTAGTCAGCTCTAGTCTGGTATTGGTGTCGAGGCATTATCTTGACGACTCGCAGATGACACTAGAAGATAGAGACAGCTGGAGATGAGTCACTGGACAGGCAGGCATATGCAATGAAACATGTAAAGATGCAAATGATATGCAATGCGATGCAAACAGGATGCAAAACACATGCAACAGGATCAAGGGTTCGAGATCACAACATGGAGTCTGGGTAAAGAACCAACCACAGGGTGTGTACTAGGGTTACTGTATCCGTAGAACAGGGTTCTAAGAAGTTCCCAGAGTCAACAACCCATCTTTCGGATTTTATCGACTTCCCGAATGACTCGATAATCAATAAAATTCTCAAGAGAATCTCGTCTGAGTGTAGTATCGCGTGACAACCATTTAAGAAATAGACTCCCTCATGGTCACCGCACTATATCCTAAGAGGCCAAGTGGGGTTAAAGGTAACTAAGGTTCTCAGTCTTGACAGCACCTATGTCGAGAGTAGCACGTTTTCACGAATAGACTCGCTCAACATGACTAAACTCTCAAGAGGGCCTAAACTGAGTGATGGTGTCTCAAGTCAACTTTTTAAGGAATCGACTCCCTCAAAGCCTCCTTGAATATACCATCATCCTATAATAAGTGCACTCAAGTCCGGGTATAGGACTTATCTCACCACTCAAAGTAACAACCCTGTACATAGAAAAATCCCAAGCACAACAGGTATATGCAGATATAAATATACAAATGTACAAGCAAGCAAACATATAAATAACACAAATACAAACAAGATAGGCTTAACCCTCTTAGGGGAATGTCCCCAGTGAAGTCGACATTTTCTGATGCGGTGAGAATCAGATATCAAGCTATTAATTAACTTGAATCACAAATCTTTGAAATTCACCACCGAGCTTTGATTTATCCAAAGGAAAGGGTAAAGAACGAAAACCCTAATAAGAGAATCTAGGTTCGGGGGTTGGTTATACAAAGGGAAGGTATTAGCACCCTAAGTATCCGTAGTACTCTACGGGAACCTCTTGTTAGTATTTGTGTTATGCTAAAGTTTGCTTGCTAAGGGAAGTGCTAAGGTAAAGACCTACGGGTATGTACACTAAGTATGCTCGCCAAGACATCGCATCTCGTGCCTACGTATCCTGAAGGGAATGGAATCAGAGCATTCGTAGTTCCCCTCACTACGGGGTAAAAGGGTGTAAAAAGAAAATGTGGAATCCGAGAAGGCATCGGATGTAAAGGTAAAAAAAGGTGGAATCCGAGAAGGCATCGGATGTAAAGGTAAAAGGTGGAAAAATAAAAAGGTGGCTCACTAGGATATCGCAATCATATGCCTAGGTATTCTCAAGGTGAACTTGAGAAATCAGAGCGTCCGCAGTTCCCCTCACTACGGGGTAAAAGGGTGTAAAAAGAAAATGTGGAATCCGAGAAGGCATCGGATGTAAAGGTAAAAAAAGGTGGAATCAGAGAAGGCATCGGATATAAAGGTAAAAGGTGGAAAAAGAAATAGGTGGCTCGCTAGGATCTCGCAATCCTATGCCTACGTATTCTCAAGGTGAACTTGAGAAATCAGAGCGTCTGTAGTTCCCCTCACTACGGGGTAAAAGGGTGTAAAAAGAAAATGTGGAATCCGAGAAGGCATCGGATGTAAAGGTAAAAAAAGGTGGAATCCGAGAAGGCATCAGATGTAAAGGTAAAAGGTGGAAAAAGAAAAAGGTGGCTCGCTAGGATCTCGCAATCCTATGCCTACGTATTCTCAAGGTGAACTTGAGAAATCAGAGTGTCCGTAGTTCCCCTCAATGGGGGTGAGGAACTCTTGACTGTTGTCAAGGTTCCAAGGGAAAAGTAGGGTCTGACAGCAAGACACCTACATGGAGTGCGGCGACTCCAAACCTAAGGCTAGGTAAAACGGGGAAGAAAAGTCTCGATCGCGCGGCGGCGTGAGATAAGGGAATGATGGACAAAGCTATCCTAAATGACATGAAAGTCAACTGGGAAGGGTCCTTTCCTTTGGAATGAGGTATACAGAAACAGGAAAACAGAGGGGGCAAGGAGGAAAACCTCGAATGTCAAGAGTAAAGTAAACAGCAATATGTACAGTAAAAGGCAATAAGAAGAAACCGAACATCGGAAATTGACTAAAATGAAAACATAGAAAACGTCAAGACAAAATTAATAAATCAAATAATATCTAATAAGACTGAAATTTAATTACAAACTAAATGGTGACTATATTCTAACTATAGACTAGTTAAATAAATTATAAATAGATCTAAAAATTAATTAATTAATTTTCTTATTGGAACTAAATAAAATAAGAATTAGTTAATTATAATCTACGTAAAAAAACTAATCCACAAAATAACTAACCTAAACTCAAAATTAAAACTATTTTGTTAAAAAAACTAATTAAATAAAAACAAACCCTATTTACTAGATTCTAAATTCTAATCTAACTAAATTATTAGTTGCAACTAACTAACCGATTAAATCTACTTATGAAACTAATTCTAAAATAACACTAGTTCTAACACTAAACTAATCTCTAATCAAAATTAAAACTAATCAAATTACATTCTAAGAGATTAAATCTTAATCTAAAAAAGGGATGGGCTTGGGGAAACATGTACAGGTCCATAAAGAAAGAAAGAAAACCGGGTCGGGTGGACCTGTGAATCACACATCACAAACCTAATTCTAAAGAAGGAAAATGTCGTATATAACAAACCGCAAAATAGACAAAAACTTCAGAGATTACATACATTCAGTGAAAGCTCTCAAACTTTCTCTCGATCCACCTTTCGATTTCGTTCAAAACTTTTCTGCTCTTCACTGCCTTGCGCCAGATTTTTCTCCCCGTTTCTTATTTCCGGCCGATGCAGTTCGTCTTTGTTCTCGCAATTTTACTCTCTCCGTCTCTCGCTCAGATCGCGGTGTTTGTCGTAGAAGGTGATGGTTGTGGCGAGGACGATGACGGTTGGATTGTGGTGCTGTGATGTCTAAGGAATGTGATGAGATGGCGAGTTGTATTGAGGAGAAAGGTTGAAGCAAGGTGAGTTTCTGATGATTTGTTCAAGGAGAATTGATTGAGATGATAGGAGGTGTGAAAGAGTGTTCTGGTTTTTTGCAAAAAAATATGAGAGGAGAGAACAACATGGAAGGTCAGTGTTTGAGTGATTGAAGTTTGAAAATGGAATAAGGGGCGGTAGGTTGTTGGTGAATGGTGAGTCGAAAAACCAACGGCAGCAGTGGAGTATGTTTCTGGTTGTGGGTTGTTACTGATTGATCATGGTGAGGATGAACTGAAGAAGATGATTGAAGGTTTTATTGTTGTGAAAGAGTTGAGATAATGATGATGGCGGTTAGAATGGGTGTAGGGAGGTTTGAGGTGAGTAAAGGTTCACAAAAATGAAAGAGGTTGGTCCATTTGAGAAGGTGATTTGAAGGATGGTTTTAAAGTGTTTGGGATGGTCAGCTCCTCCAATTGGTTTTCCAGTTCTCTTCTTTTATCTCACAAACTTGTGAATTCAAATTTGAATTTTTGTCCCCATCTGATGTTGTGTCATTTTCGTCTGAATCTCTGGTGGTGTGGAGTCGTTTTCATTTGCAGGTTCTGCAGAGGTTTGTGTTGTTGTTTAATGAGAGCAGTGAGGTTTGATGCGTGGGGCGGAATTCTTGAATGGTTGCTATCAAAAAAATGCAGGTCTGTTGTGTATTGATGCAGTGGCTGGCATAAGGTTGTGTAGCAGTAGGAGTACCTTTGAGAAGGGCAACAATTTGTTCATTTTGGTGCAAGTTGGCGCAAGAGGTACATATTAGTCTTGGGATGGCGCAAGCTTTTGTGATAGCAGATGGTAGTAGTAACTTTCTAGGCTTGGAAATGGTCAAAGTGAAAAAAGAGTCTTTGTTCTTTTCTTTTTTTGAATTTTTGCGTAGAGCTTTAAAATTGAATAAATTAGATCAACTTAAAAACCAAAGTGAAAATAAAAACTATAATCTTAATTAAAATGAAAATGAAAATAAAATCAAACCAAATTAATAAACTTAAACTAGTTAAATTAAATCAAATTAAAATATAAATTCAACTATAAAAAAAATAAACTTAACTGAAACTTAAACTAAAATATGAACCAAACCAAAATATAAACTAAATAAAAAATAATAATTACATTAAGACTAAACTAAAATAAACATAAAAGCCACACTAAAGTTAAAATTAAACTAAGTTAGAAATTAAACTATATTGAAAATAAACTAAATTAAAGAAATAAGCTATATAAAATAATAAACTAAATTAAAATTAAATCATAAAAATCCTAAATATCTAAGATACTTATAACGAATTAAATATAAATATAATAATTACTAAAAACCAAAATAAACAAGGACGAAGAAAGTGCATGGTTAACAAAATGTCCTACTGAAAAAAATGCAAAAACGGAGACCGACTTAGAATGATATGAAATTATCAGAATCTGAGGGTAAAATTTGGGGTATGACACCCGTCGTGAGGTATTCGTATACCGGGTCATCCAGCAATTGCTGTCCCCGATGGCGTTCACGTCCGTCGCCGGAGCGGGTTTGTCGATGCTCAGGCGTGAAAGTACTTCCTGAATGATGGACTTGTTCCCGCCTTTCTTCTTTGTGCTCGCCAGCTTGGACAATACGTCTGCTCGGGTGTTATGCTCGCGTAGGATGTGGGTTACTTCCGCGGAGGCGAAGTTCTTCATTGTTTCCATCACCAAGGTTAAGTATTCGATGAGGCAATCGTTCTTGGCTTGGTACTCTCCTCGGACTTGAGAGGCTACGAGCTGAGAGTCGGTGAAAATTTTGACCTCTTTGGCATTGAGGTCTTCGGCAAGCCGTAGCCCGGCGAGGAAAGCCTCGTACTCTGCCTGGTTGTTCGACGTTGGGAAGGACAATTCGAGGGAGACCTCGATCAGGATGCCTTCCTCGTTTTTGAGGATAATGCCTGCCTCGCTTCCTTTCGTGCTGGATGGCCCGTCGACGTAGATTGTCCACTTCTGGGATCCATTGGTCGAAGGTTCCGGGACGGTCATTTCTGGCACGAAGTCGGCCAACACCTGAGCCTTCAGGGCTTTCCTTCCCTCGTACTGAATATCGAACTCGGCGAGCTCTAGCGACCATCTAATCATCTTTTCTGCCATGTTTGGTCGGCCGAGGAGTTGCCTTATGGGCTGCTCGGTTCTTACCGCGACTGTGTGTTCTAAGAAGTAATGGTGCAGCCTCCTGGCTGCGGTGACAAGGGTCAGGGCGACTTTCTTGATCTGCTGATACCTGAGCTTGGGGCCTTGGAGGGCCTTGCTTGTGAAGTAAATCGGCTTCTGCCCATTGGAGGTTTCCCGGATGAGGACAGCGCTGACTGCTTCGCTCGTGATGGCGAGATATAAGAACAGTGTCTCCCCGTTCTCCGGTCGTGAAAGAACCGGGGTTGTGACAGGACTTGTTTGAGATGGAGGAGCGCCTGCTCGCACTCCTCGCTCCATTCAAATGTCGATTTTTGTCGAAGAAGCTTGAAAAACGGGAGTGCTTATTATGCAGATTTTGCGACGAAGTGGGAGAGGGCGGTCAGCATCCCATTTAGTGATTGTATTGGCTTCTTCGAGTTCGGGGTTGGGATCTCGAAGAAAGCCCTACACTTGTCAGGGTTGGCCTCGATTCCTCGCTCCGTGAGGTAGAAACCGAGGAACTTGCCCGCCCGAACGCCGAAGGTGCACTTGTCGGGATTGAACCTCATACGGCATCTCCTCGCCATGTCGAATACCTTCTTGAGATGAGCAGCGTGGTCGACTTCTTCTGCGGATTTAACGATCATGTCGTCCATATAGACCTCGAGCATGTCGCCGATCTCTCCCCGAAAGACTTTGTTCATCATCCGTTGGTAGGTCGCGCCAGCGTTCTTTAGGGCGAAGGGCATTACGTTGTAGTAGTAATTGCCTGACTCGGTCATGAAGGATGTATGCTGCTTGTCGGTCTTATCCATGGGGATTTAGTTGTACCCCGAGTAGGCTTCCATGAAGGACAATAGCTTGTAACCTGCAGAATTGTCGACCAGCTGGTTGATGTTAGGTAAAGGATAAGAGTCTTTCGGGCATGCCCGGTTAAGATCGGTATAGTCAACACACATCCTCCATTTTCCATTATTCTTTTTGACAAGTACAACGTTGGACAACCAGGTTGTGTACCTGGCCTCCGAAACAAAATTCTCCTCTAGGAGCTCTTTTACAGCTTTTTCAGTAGCCTCTGCTTTTTCGGGAGACTGCCTACGCCTACGTTAAACTATGGCCCTAGCGGCCGGATCTACGGTGAGCTGATGGCAGACCACCTCGGGGTCAAGGCCAGGCATCTCAGAAGCGCTCCATGTAAACAGATCAGCGTTCTCTCAGAGGCATGCCTTCAATTACTTCTTCTCCAGGTCGGGGAGTCCGGTGCCAATCTTCACGCTTCGGTCTGGGTCGTCTCCGAGGGCGACGAGCTCGAAGTCTCCATCCAGGACGGGGCGCGCTGGGTGGAGGGGTTTCCCGTTGCTTTCCGCCTGGAGGTCAAGGTCAACTGCTCCGCCTTCTTCATGCTCGCCAAGGAACCTGCTGTCGAGGTCAACCGCATTGACGCGCGGGAGTGGCTTTTGCATAGCGTCTAGGGATGACTTCGCTCCGGTCTTGGGCTTGGTGCTGATGGAACTCATGCCTTTGATTGCAGCATTGAAGCATCTCCTGGTCGCGTCTATGTCCTCGTGCATCGTAACGACCCGGCCCCTGGCCGTGTAGTACTTCATCTTGAGATGAATCGTTGATGGCACTGTTGTGAGTTCGGCCAGGGTGGTCCTCCCGAGGATGCAGTTGTAGAGGGACGGGCATTCGACCACCAGGAAGCGGGTCTTGACTTGACGGGCAGTGTCTTTGGCCCCGAATGTAACCATCAGTTCAACGTAGCCCCACGGTCTGGTGGTGGTGCCGTTGAACCCCTGCAGATCTGAACCCACGTAAGGGGTCAGATGCCTCTCGTCGAGCTGGAGAGTCCCGAACAGGTGAATGTACATGATGTCGACCGAACTTCCCTGGCTGACAAGGATCCTGCGAACGTCAAAATTCGCCATCTGTGCTCTGACCAAGAGGGGGATGGTGGCGTTAGACGCTCTGTCCAGTAGCTCTTCAAGATAGAAGGTGATGGGGTTTGATTTCCCTTGCACCTTCTCGAGAGTGGTGGTCTTCGCCAATGTTGCTGACTCCAGTTCGTCAAATTTCCGCTTGATCGACCCGAAGAACACCTTCTCGTAACCACCTCCGGATATGACCATCGTCTTGGGGAAACCTTCCCACGTGCTGCGGGCAGCGACGGGGTCTTCGTGGGGAAGTTTTCCCATGTGCTGCGAACCGCGACTTGGTCCTCGATGACTTTGGGGACAAAAAAGTCCTCGGGTCGAGTGAAGCTGAGGGCGACCTGCAGTCGACTCTCGTCGGGAGGAGGTGTCGTCTCCTCGACGTTTTGGGCTTCCCCGGCACTGGGACGAGGGGCGTCGTTCTTCTGGGCATACTTCTTTAGGTGCCCTTCCTTGATCAGGATCTCAATTGCATCTTTGATATGGATGCAATCCTCTGTGACATGTCTGTGGCTTCGGTGGAACCTACAGTACTTGGACATGTCCGTGTTTGATTTGGGGGTTGTCGGCTTGGGAAACCGGATGCCCCCTTTCTGAAATTCCGAGTTGGCGCACTCGGAGAGAATTCGCGCGCGGGGAGCATTGAGCGGCGTGTATTCTGTGAACCTGCCCGCAGGACCTCTCAGTTCGCGAGAGTTCCAGGGGCGGGCTTCCTTCCTTCTTTCTCCCCCACGCCGGGGGGGGGGGGAGAGTCTTCTTCTCTGTGGCCGCGGGGGCCATCTCGTCGCCGTGAGTCGAGGGCTATTTGAGCGGCCTGCGTCTCCTCGAACTCGATGTACGATTGAGCTCGGAAGAGCACGTCTTCCAAGTTGCGAGGCTTATGGATGCCCACAGCCTTGGCGAAGTCGGTTCCAGTGCATAGTCCCCGTGCGATCAGGAACTTCTTCATGTCGTCGGTCACGTGGACCTTGACGGCTTCTTTGTTGAATCTCTCGATGTAGTCTCTGAGGGATTCGTTCCGCCCTTGGAAGATGGCCTCCAGGGAGGCCACCGTCTTCGGGTGTCGACGGGAGGCGGTAAAATGTCTGGAAAACTGTTTTTTTAACTGTTTCCAGGACGTGATGGATTCCGGAGCGAGCCTTTTGTTCCACGTCATGACTCCTTTTCGGAGGGTAGTCGGGAAGAGCCTGCACTTAATAGCTCCTTAGACGTTTCTATAGTCGATCATGGCTTTGAAGCTCTCGATATGATCGTCGGGGTCGGCTGTGCCATCACAAGTCCCCAGTTGCGGGGGCTTTTCCATGCCCGCGGGTATAGGTGTTTCCATAATTTCCCTAGACAAGGGAGTTCTCTGGTCGTCCTCGTCACTTCTGAACGGCGACTGCGATGGGGAGCGATGGTTCCGACTCGGTCCATGTCGACGAGGAGAACTCCTGGAATGGCTCTTCGGCCTCTCGCCGTCGTCCTTGCTCCTCTTCCTGGTCGGGGAGCGCCTCGGTTCATTCTGAGGAGGGGAGCGAGGGCACTTCTGGGCGACTATCGGCTGGGGTCGTTCCAGGCGCGGTCGGCGGCCCTCACGCTGCGGGGAGGGGATGCGAGAGCTCGCCAGGGGATTCCTTCGCGGGGAAGGAGAACGGTTGGGAGATGGTGGGTGACGATGTCTTCGCGGGGAAGAGCGTCGTGGTCGCCCTCTTTCGAGCGCTTCGATCCTGAGATTCTGCTGGGAGATCAGTTGGTTAGTCTGGTTGACCAAGGGGAACAGAGCCACCGTGCCCGGATCAGCGTTTGGTGGCAGAGCGACTGAATGGTAGCCAATCGGCGGGATGTCCTGTTAGGCTGCGGCATACGTCGCGTCTTCGGAGAAAGGGGAGGCTACCTGCCCGTCTCTTATGTCGCCTTCTTCGATGTGGACGGCAGCGTTGTCCTCACAGTGGTTTCCGTTGTCGAGCTGCGTGAAGGCGGAGTCCGGAGCATTGTTCCCATGTTGGGTGCTGGTGCTGGCTATGGTAGTTATGAACGGAGAGATTTCTTTGGTTTAATGGTGAAGGAAAAATGGGGAAGCAGCGTTCCCACAGACGGCGCCACTTATCGTACCTGGATCAGACAGTATGACAGTGGCCAGCAACGTCGTGAAATCTTTAGCTCAGGTGATGATGATACAGCGAGGGGGTGTACCTGCAAGGTACTCCGATGCCAAAGTCAGGTAACTGAAGTAGCAAGTACAAAATATAGGTGAGTTAGAAAGACGTCACCTGACTCTCTCCAGTGAGAAGGTATTTATAGAGAGCCCCCAGCGCGGGGCCAACGGTTACTTGCACGGGGCTAGAATGCAAGGCCCAATCCAAGCAACTGCCAGAGCTTATGTGACGTAGTGAAGACCAGCATGTGGTCTTTGCCCTGGGATAACGGTCCCGAGATCTCCGGAAGGTGGGCAGACTGAATCCTTCAGAGGTGGGAGGTTACAAGAGAACGTGTCCTCGCGGGAAGGAGCTCATGGATGTCGAGGAGAGGCGTGTTCCGTAAGGCTTGATGTCTCTGCTCGACAGTATCTGTTGCACGTTCCCGACCTTGCTGGAGGGTGGCACGTGCTCGACGCAGGGGTAAATATGGGCCTTGTTGAGCCTTTCCAGATTATTGGATTAGGCCTGCCCGACTGGTGGGCAGGCACTGGCCCAGTCAGAACAACCTTATTGTTATTTATGTGAGTTATGGTCTCCATTTATAGAGTAATAGAAAAACACGATTTATCAGGATTCTCTCTTTATCTCCATTAGAAAAGATTCAAGAAATCCTAAGAAACTCTATAAATCGAAAGATTACATACCTGCGATCTTCAGCGATTTTAGTGACTAACTCAAATATGCTTCGACTTTCATTCTCTTATTGTATTCAGGTATATGTTCATAGAATATGAGTTCATAGCATATGAACTTGTTGTGAAAAATGATGTCTTTAAGCAAAGTATAAAACGATTTCTTGAATGATCAAGAACAGAAAACAAGGGTTTAACGGAAAAGAAAACAAGAAGAAGAAGAAGAAGGAACAACTAGGATTGGGCAAATATAAATTCTGTTTACTATTCACTTTCTCATTAAAGTCACAAATGATTTCAAGTGAATATCACAATTTACCACACTCCACAAATGAGTGTGCTAGTCTATTTATAGACTAACTAGGTAACTTGCAGCCCAAGAAACCTAAACAAGTGGATCCTTAACACAAGGCCTAATTCGACATAATATAAACATTTCGACAGAATACATATAAGAACAGACTTCGACTACTATATGTAACTAACAGGCACCAGCATGTGAACAAGCTTCGACTGCATGCTTGCCTCCTGTCGAAATACATGAAAGCTCTCCTTCGACACAGATGAGTTCGACCCAAATCTCACAAATCTCCACCTTGGATCTAACTCAGTAATAAGGGGAGACAACTAGCTTTCATCATGCAGCTTTATCAACTGCATACAATGGAAGAACTTGCAACTTGGCAACTTCTTGGTGATCATATCAGCAGCATTGTCTTCAGTCGAAACCTTCAGCACTTGGACTTCACCACGCTCGATTATCTCTTTGACGAAATGCAGCCTCACATCAATGTGCTTAGTTCGCTCATGATAGGCTGATTTCTTCGACAGATGTATAACACTTTGACTATCACATTTAACAGTGATACTTCGACCTTGAAGTTTTAGCTCCTTTGCAAAACCTTCAAGCCACAATGCTTCCTTCACAGCTTCAGTGAGGGCAATATATTCATCTTCAGTGGTTGATAAGGCAACAACCTTCTGAAGCGTCGCTTTCCAACTAATTGTTGTGCCAAACATTGTGAAAACATATCCAGAAATAGACTTTCTGGAATCCATACAACCTGCATAATAAGAGTCAACAAATCCTTCGATTTCTACTATGCTATCACCATTACAGGCTCCACCATAAATCAAGACTCTTTTCATAGACCCATTTATGTACCTGAGAATCCACTTTACAGCTTGTCAGTGTGCCTTTCTAGGATTGGCCATATACCTGCTCACAAGGCTCACTCCATATGCTATGTCTGGCCTCGTACAGACCATAGCATACATCAAAGAACCCACTACACTAGCATATGGAATGCTATTCATATAGATTCTTTCAGCTTCAGTACTCAGACTTTGAGTAGTACTAAGCTTAAACTAAGGATTTGTAGGTGTCACAACAGGCTTCGAATTCGACATACCAAACTTTTCGAGAAGCTTCCGTAGGTATGTCTCCTGGGATAAGCAAAACTTTGACTGATTTCTATCTCTCCGGATGTCAATCCCAAGAATCTTGGCTGCAGCTCCCAGATCCTTCATTTCGAACTCCTTACTGAGTTCAGCCTTCACCTTCGTTACATCCTCAACACTGTTGCTAGGTATAAGGATATCATTCACATACAACAACAACATAACAAGTGGGTTTCCAGGTTGAAATATAAAGTAAACACAGTGATCGAACTGACTTCTAGTGAAACCAATGTGTTCCATGAACTTGTCGAATCTCCTGTTCCACTGTCGAGGAGATTGTTTCAGGCCATACAAAGACCTATTCAGCTTGCACACATAATCTTCTTTACCCTTTTCTGCATACCCTTCAGGTTGACGCATCATGATCGTTTCATCTAGATCACCATACAGAAATGATGTCTTCACATCCATTTGCTCAAGTTCCAAATCGAACTTTGCCATCATGGCCAACAACATTCGAATGGATCTATGCTTTACAACAGGTGGGAACACATCATTGAAGTCGACTCCTTCTTTCTGAGTGAACCCCCTAGCAACCAGCCTCGCCTTAAAGCACTTCGACATCACTCCTTCGATTCCTTCCTTGACCTTGAAAATCCACTTACAACTGACTAACCTTGCTCCTGCAGGTTTCTCAATCAGCTCCCAAGTGTTATTATCATGAAGAGATTTCATCTCGTCATCCATGGCTTTTCGCCATTCAGTCTTGTCTCAACTCCTTATAGCTTCCTTGTAATCTCTAGGTTCTTCGTCAAGTACCTCACTTGCAGAGATTAAGGCAAAAGCTATAAGATATGCATAACCAAGTCTCTGAGGTGGCTTGATGACTCTTCTCGACCTATCTCTTGCCAGTAGGTAGTCATCGACAGTTTCTTCAACCTCATCAGCATCTTGCTCTTCGACTTCATCAGGGATATGCACTTCAGCATCACTATGCTCCACCTCAACAGGCATCTCTACCTGTTCCAGCTCCTTTTCAGAGATTTCTGCACTTCGACTAACATCACCAGTTTTCTTGAAAGCCATTTCGACCTCATTGAAAACTACATCACGACTTGTGATACATCTTCTGTGACCTGGTTCTAGGCACCACAGCCTATAACCCTTGACTCCCTCAGGATATCCAAGGAACATGCATCTCAGAGCTCTAGATTCGACCTTGTCTTGCCTAATGTGAGCATAGGATAAACAGCCAAATACTCTCAGTTTGTCGAGATCTGGTGGATGATTCGACCAAACTTCTTCATGTGTCTTCATTCCCAACGCAGTCGAGGGACATCTATTTATCAGATAAGCTGCTGTCGAAACAGCCTCCGCCCAAAACACCTTCTTCAATCCAGCATTAACCAACATGTATCTAACCCTTTCAAGGATTGTTCGATTGAATCTCTCAGCTAAGCCATTTTGTTGAGGAGTACCTGCTACAGCCTTATGCCTTGCAATCCCAGACTCAACACAGTAACTGTCGAACGCTTCGTTGCAGAATTCAAGGCCATTGTCGGTTCTCAACCTCTTAACCTTTCTGCCAGTTTGAGTTTCGACCAGAACCTTCCAACTTTTGAAATTCTCAAAAGTTTCATCCTTCGTCTTCTGAATGAATACCCATAGCTTTCTGGAATAGTCATCAACGATGGATAGAAAATACCTTGCACCTGAGTGTGAAGGATTCCTTGCAGGCCCCCAAAGATCAGCATGAATGTAATAAAGGGATCCATGTGTTCTTTGCTTTCCTTTGTTAAACTTCGCCCTACAGGATTTACTAAATACACAAGATTCACAAAACTCCAACTTTTCGACTTTGTCACCTCCTAGCAGGTTCTGCTTCCCCAATTCGACCAGGCCTCTTTCACTGACATGGCCCAATCTCATGTGCCATAATTCTGTCTTCGACATAGGTTTCGTGGATACAACATTTGTCGAACCACTTACAACCTCATCCTCAAGGGTATACAAGCCTTGGTTTTTCACGCCTCTCAAGACTTCCTTCGACCCTTTCATGACTTTCAGGATACCTTGCTCTCCTTTGAAAACATATCCCTTTCTGTCGAATTCACCAAGAGAAATTAAATTCCTCTTAAGATCAGGTACATACCTAACCCCAGTCAATAGCTTTATTGACTTATCATGGAGCTTGAATCTAACAGATCCAATACCTGTAATCTTGCAAGCTTTATTGTTCCCCAGCAGCACTGATCCTCCATCTTGATCACATAATTCTTCAAACACATTCTTGTTTGGAGTCATATGCCAAGTACATCCAGAATCCATAATCCACTCTTCGCAAGAGTTGCTGCTCGACACCACAAGGACATCAGATGATTCATAACCATCTTGCACAATAGCTGCATTCCCATTGTCCTTACCTCCATGATTATTCAGACGCCCAGGGCACACCTTTCTTGTATGACCCTCCTTCTTACAGTGATAACATTTGATACCAGACATATCACCACCATAAGACTTCTGCTGAACCTTTCCTTTCTTCTTGTCAAACCTACCATCTTTCTTCGACGATCTTCCTTTCACGGACAACCCTTCGCCAACTGATGAAGGTTTATGCTCCTTTCTTTCGTTCAAGTCCTTTGAATACAAGGCTGCTTGAACTTCTTCAAAGGTCAAGGACTCTCTTCCATACAAGAGAGTTTCTTTGAAGTGAACATGCGATCTGGACAAAGCACACAACAACAACAATGCTTGATCTTCATCATCAATCTTCACATCAATGTTTTCAAGATCAAGAATCAGCTTGTTGAAAGAATCCAACTGCTCAGCCAAAGCTTTGTCTTCATTCATCTTGAACGAATACAAGGCTTGCTTTGGGTAAAGACGATTCACCAACGACTTGGGTAAAGCTTCGACTACTATATGTAACTAACAGACACCAACATGTGAACAAGCTTTGACTGCATAATTGCCTTCTGTCGAAATACATGAAAGCTCTCCTTCGACACAGATGAGTTCGACCCAAATCTCACAGAACTCATAGTGATTTTTGTTCTTGATTTTTAAGAGTTGAGAAATATAATGCAATGAATAAACAGATCTAAAAAATGTCGGTGTAAATCATTTTTAAAATATAGTTTGAAATCATTTGTACGTATAAAGGTACAAATAATGATGTCATATACTTTGTACTTTAATTTCCTGAGTATCTGATAACAAAATAAAGTAATTTCCTTTTTGTTTTATGCTGCACAGCTAAATATTCCCTTCCTCGGGACATATAGCAGCTTTGCATAATGTTAATGCACGTCCATCATTGAATGACGAAAGCTAGCTTTTTTCTCACACCAAATAATAACTTCAGGGGAACAAGATTAATGGTTACACCAAACAAAATAATAAAAAAATTACTTATGTTATTTCATATAATAGCTTAAATCTCAATTCTTCGAGTGAATACGTGAGATGTTGTATTGAATTTTGAAACTTGTATTGTCCTATTTAACCAATTTAAGAAATAATATTTTTGCACCCAATAAAAAATAACCAAGTAAGCCACTTCATGATTACACTAAATATGTAGATTGTGTTCCTTCTTTATAAACCACATTTAATACAAATTAGGATGTTTCTTTAAGCTCAAAGAGTCATTCACTAAGAAGTTTCCATTTCAGAAATACTAATCCAAAGAAAATCATACAGAATAATTAGAACTATAGTGCAATTACCTTAGAAGATTAGAATGAGAAACAAAAATGTTAAAAAATCAAAAAAGAAAAGTAAGATCGAATATATTTTGAAACACAATAGTACTAATTGATATGGAAGGCTTAACGAAAAGACAATCATGTGCCGTTTTTAATCAAACATTTTTAGGGAAAGCAAACCGCGTCTTTTTGCAAAAATAAAAGAGAAACATTTTGAAGCATTTTAATTTTGTGATATTTATTAGGACAAAGATCATTATCAATCAACAATTATTGAATAAGAGAGGTGGGTTCATGATCACATGGAATGTCTACTTGTGTAAGAAAAGGAATTAAGATATGTTGCCTTAGAAATTACTACCTCCGTTTTTTTTTATAAGAAACAACTCATTTTTTAGATTTATTGTATAATCAATATATTTAATTAATTTTTAAATTAGATACATTGATTATTCAATAAACCTAAAAAATAAGTTATCTCTTATAAAAAAAAACGGATTTAGTATTTGAAAAGAAAGCATGTTTTCTCGTGTTTTTTTTGTGGTTTAAAATAATTTTATTTATTTATTATAATAATGGTTTAATAATCATTTACCCCCTGCAATATAGGTGATTTTTAATTTACCCCCCTTTAAAAAATAATTTTGGATTACCTCCCTGAAATTTTGGAGTACCCCTAAGCGTGTAAAAACCAGGGGGTAAATAAAAAAAAAATATTTTACATGGAGTAATTTTTCTACCTTGGAGACAAAAGACTTAGAATTTTAAAATTTCAGGGGATAATTCAAAATTATTTTTTTAAAGGGGGTAAATAAAAAATCGTCTATATTAACCCTATAATAATCTTAATTTTTTCTAAAATTTTCCCCAAATTATCTTATAGTTTAATTTCTAAACTACCTTACTTATGACACAAAATGCTAAATTTTATTTTTCCACTTCATGCACCCGTCAGACTACTTGTTTGGCCCATTTGATTTTTTTTTTCTTTCCAATTATTTATTTTATATTATCATTATTAAATCATTTAATTAATCAATTAATAAAATAATAATTAAATAAAAAATTAATTATTTTATATATAAAAAAACTAATTAATTTTTTAATATTTTTAATTAAATAATTTAATTGAAACCCTTAGGGTCCGTTTGGTTGGAAGTTTTTTGAGAGGAAGAGAGAGGAGCGAATATTTTAAATTAAGTATATTTGATTTAGTTTTTTTATGAGGAGCGGGAAGGGGATGACAGGAGAGGGAATCTGAATCCCTCGTGAAATAGTTTTTTGTTTCCTCTAAAATGGGAGTTTACGAAGGGTATGGATGTGAAAAAAAAATAGTTATACTTAACTAAATTGATATCCAAATTATTACACTTTTAAAAATCCAAACTAAATGTCAAAATATAAATATAGATATCCATTTTGTTATGCAAATATAAACTAATATCCATAATAATAATAATAAAAATAATAATAATAATAATAATAATATAGTTTAATTATTGGATATCCAAATTTTATTATGGGTTTTTTTCATGTTTCAATATATATATATATATATATATATATATAAAATAGAGAAATTTGTCCTAAATAATATCATACAATATTGTGTTATAATGATTCATCATAAACTTACACGTTCTAGAAAATAAATACTATTAGACACATTCACAGTTGGTCCTGAGTTTATATTTAACACTTGAACATGAAAAGCATCATCGCTTGATAGTATATTACTCCAGACTGAAGACTGTAAACGAATTTTTCATCCAGGGTTGATTAATATCAAAATAATGGGAAGAAAAAATAATAATTTTTTTTATTTCCAGTTTCTTTTTTTTTTAGAAATATTTTTTATTTTTTCAGTTTTTTTTCTATTTTTTTAATTTAAAAAAAAATTTAAAAACAAGGTATAAAATTTGTTTAAGTGTTTAAATTTAAAAATTTATATAAATTTAAAGGAAAATAAAATTTAAATTTAATTAGATAATTTGAATTAAAATCAAAATTTATTTAGACCGATTTTAAACCGGTTACGAATTTCAATAAAAGTGATTTTTGTGACAAGTGATTTGGTTTATAAACCATACCCATAAAAATGGATTGGTTCATATTAAATGGTTATCCATGTATATCTCTATCGAGAGGAGGGGAGGAAGAGTTGTAATAAAATATATTTTTGTTATCTTGACAAAATTACCCTTATTTTTTAGTATAAACCAAAATTTTACTTAATAAATATTATGTGTTAGTTTGCCACCTTATTAGAATTTCTCCATATTTTTCAAACACAACTCTATTATTTATTATTCCTCTGACTCAACTTTCTTTCTTTTTTTCATGTATTTTATTTTATTCATTTTTATTTATTTTTTTTGTTTGTAATAACTTAATTTTTTTTATAACTTTTTGTGTTGTATTACATATTAATATATAATTGTAGTATATGAATTATATATTATCTAGAATTTAATTTCATAAATTATTTATAGGATTAAATGAATCATCAAGATGAGAAAATTGTTAATTTCAGGATTTTATATACACTTTAATATATTTCAGAGTATTTGAAATATAGGTTAATAGTCATTTATCCCCTGTAATATAAGCGAATTTTGATTTACCCCCTTTAAAAAAAGTTTTTTGGATTACCCTCTGAAATTTTAAAATTCTAAGTCTTTTGCCCCCCAGGTAGAAAAATTATTCTCCTGTAAATTTTTTTTTATTTACCCCCCTGATTTTTACACGCTTAAGGGGTATCCCAAAATTTCAGGGGGATAATCTAAAATTATTTTTTTAAAGGGGAGTAAATCAAAACTTGTCTATGTTGCAGGGAGGATAAATAACTATTAACCCTTGAAATATTAAATATTTTGTGTTTGAATATCTATGTTATTTATGAATTGACAAATTCCATTTTTTTTGGTGAATACCATTTATTTTATATTTTATTTAGAAAGAGTGGTATAATATTTTAAGGTTAAAAATGTAAAGTAGTTTTAAAACTCCTCCCCTCCCTTTATGAACCAAACATATTTTTGATTAAAATTTCCCCCTCCGCTTCTCTCTCCCTCTTTTGAAACAAAGATATATTTAATTAAAATACATCCCTCCCCTCCCCTTTATTAAAATCTCTCTCATCCCCTTCATTGAACCAAACAGACCCTTATACCCCAAGGTTTTAAAAAAATAGTACTTTTATTCAATACATATTTTACTCCATAAAGAAAAAAAGTTGTTTTTCTTTGTATAACACTTTATTTTATTTGGAGAAATCCTTGGTTTTCGTAGTATAAGGTCGCTGACTCAGTTGGCGTATGTATTTGATCACTATCCGATACATTTATTTATAAATAGTTATGTCTAGTAGTCATTAATCATATTCGTTTTTTATGTCTTATAATTTTTTTTTACTTCAAACTTGTTTTTTTTATGCAATTGTGTATTTTCAAAAGGATAAAGATTCATTGTGTATTTAGATTGATGAAAATTGGACATTCAAAGTATTTAATGTTGGGAAAAAAATAAACAAATCATAGAGAAAAAAAAAGAACACAATCACAACACAAGAACATAACGTGAAAACTCCAAAACCAAAAAAAAATCACGACCATTGTCAAATGACAACTAAAAAATAACATTATGTGAAAATTGTTACAACACATAATTACCCACAACTAACCCAAACCTCCAATACACCCACATCCTCCAAAATAAATATTTAACTATATCTCACAATACTCTATTACAATAGTATAAGAGAACAAAGAAAGTCAAATAGAAGCTTAAAGTGCTTTTAACTAGTGCATTTTAGAATGAAGAACTTGAATCATATATATAGTCTTGTACTTCCCCTTTCTTCACAAAATTAAGCGATGTGAAACTTCAAAGAACTTGTGTCATATATATAGCCTTGAACTCTTTCTTCATTCACAAAACTAAGCGATGTGGGACTTCTTCAACATGTATATTTTCAACCAATAGCAACAATCTCCACCTTAATTGAAAATAATGCATTAACTTTCATTGTCTTCACTGACAATCATACTCCAGTATAAAGAGTATTAATATGTATATTTTCAACCAATCTCAATAATCCCCAACTCAATTAAAAATAATACATCAACTTTCATTGTCTTCATCGACAATCATACTCCACCCTAAAAAGTATAGTCACTTGAAGCTACACCACTCCAAGAATTTTCACATTGTCTTCACTGACAATCATAGTTTTAAAAACTATCATACTCTCTCATGAAGAATATATTTCACTTGAAGATAAACCATTTCAAGAATTTCACAATGTCATCACCGACAATCATATACTTGATCATGAATAATAAATTTCACTTGAAGCTAAACCACTCCAAGAATTTCAAATGTCAAAAACTAAGTTGAAAACTTATGGTGCAACTTCCTTGTTGGAAGAAAGTTCTTCAACCACCGACATAATCTTGCACCTTGTGTAATCTTGATTACATCATTGACTTGAACTTTCCACAAGTAAAAAGAAAAACTTCCATCAATTTTCTCTAGCCCAAATTGCACAGCGGAATTTGTGACTGCAGCTCAATAACTCTTTCACAACACTACCCTTCTTTTCTGATGTGGAAGATCAGACAAAACTACAACCATAAAGCATACTAAGAACATTTATTCCCGGATCGAACCAAAAGCTTTGTTACCAGTTGTTGGGAAAAAATAAGGCAAAACATCCAGAAAAAGAGGAACACAATCAAAACACAAGAACATAACGTGGAAACTCCAAAATCGGAGAAAACCCACAATCATTGTCAATAGAAAATCAGAGACTAATACTATGTGAAAATTGTTACAACACATAATATACCCTCAACTAACTCAGGTTCCCCAGTACACTCACACCCTAAAAAAATTTAACTGCATCTCACAACACTATAATACAAGAGCATAAGAGAACAAAGAAAGATAAATACAAGCTTAAAATGCAAATGCTTTTTGACTGGTGCATTTTATAATGAAGAACTTGAATCCTATATATAGTCTTGGACTCCATCTTCCTTCAAAAAACTAAGCGATGTGGGACTTCAAAGAACCTGTATCATATATATAGTCTTGGACTGTGTCTTCATTCACAAAATTAAGCGACGTGGGACTTGTTCAATATGTATATTTTCAACCAACCCCAACAATCTCCACCTTGATTGAAAATACACATTAACTTCATTGTCTTCACCGACAATCATACTCCATTATAAATAGTATAAGCATGTAAATTTTTAGCCAACTCCAACACTTAAATCATGCTTAAACAATTTTTTGCATATTTTGTGTGATAGGCTCCAAGCGTACATTTCTATCTATGTAGTTTTGTATCTTTGGTAACTAACTAAAAAACTTAGAATTTAGTTTGATATATTTTGAGTGATTTACACACTTCTTATGCAATCCCCTTCATGCAATTTTCTGAATATGATTGGTCAAACTTAACATTGTTCCCCGTTCATGTACTCCTTTTCCAAACAGTGCTCTCAACCTATAGTAGGTTGACTTTAGAAAAGTTGTGATAGAGAGGTTATGAGTGCCCTAAGATCGAGTTCTTTGATTAAGTAAGGTTGGCTATCATATGAGTTCATCGCCAACCTCAATCATATATAAGCCCGAGCCCATTATTCTTTGGGGATATTGTTAATCCACTTAAAAACATGTACATTTCCCAAATGAATTTCTTTGCTGTAGTAATAGAATATAGGATCATTTAATGCATATCTTATATTGTCAAAATAAATAATATAAGTGTAAAAAATATAAGTGAAAATTATGGTTGTAAGTAGGGCTGGAAATGAGTCGGGTCGAGTCGAACTCGCCTTAGCTCAGCTCGACTCGTTAAGAATTGGTTCAGCTCAAATCTCGGTTCGAGTTTGACACGAACTTTTTTTTAAGCTCAAACTTGACTCGTTAAAAGTTCATGAACTATTCGGTTCATCTCGTTAGGTTCATCTCACTAAGTTCAACTCACTTGCTTCACGGACTTAAAAGCAATTTTTTAAGTCTATTTTATTTTTTTTTATATTTGACATTTTAAATTAATATTTTAAAAAAATGAAATATTGAGATAAAATAAAAGTTATGAGTATAGAATTTAACTTTGTTTCAAAAATCTACTAATTCAAAAACTTTACAACTTTCAAGAGACACATTTGAAAGTCTAATTCAAAAAACACTCAATTGAAGTTTAAATTTATCTAAAAAAATCCATAACTTAATCAAATATTTAGGAAACTTACGAATTTAATGAAATAGTACAAAAAATACTAGAAATTGATACATTTTCATCACAGAAGAATTACGTCACTTGCAACCTGCATTACACATGTTATTTTAGTCAATGTCATAATGTCTCCAACAAGAATGACTATAAATGCAATTGTCGTCTTTATTTCCATAACTAGTACATAAGGGACAATATAGGGTTAAAATTTGGAGTAAATATTTAAACATACTCTTAAAGATAATATAATCATTCTCATATATAATCGAGTTGACTCATGAACCTAACGAGTCGAGCTATGCATAGTTCAAGTTCAGCTCATTTAGTTAACGAATATAGTTTTCCGCTCATATTCAGCTCATTTGGTTCATGATCTTAGTTCAACGATTTAATTGTCGAACCGTGTTTCGAACTATTTTCGAGTTGGTTCGGTTCATTGTCATCCCTAGTTGTAAGGATAAATAAAGATGTTACCCTTATTTATAACATTTTAAATAAAATCTTTGTCTTTAATCTCTCACATGATATTGTGTGCATTTTTAATACACATGTGAAGATGGAGGATTTTGTCAATCATTTTTAGGATTATTATATGCATTTTTTTACTGATTCATATCTATTAAAAAATAGACACAACCCAAACTATAGTGTAACATGCATTCTCAAATTATTCATAAAGAAACTTCAAGCACCACCAGTCTATGCTTCAAGCAAGAAAAAAATATAAGAAACACATTCTTGTTCCCATCTTGTGCAACTGTAGTGTCGATTTGCACTTTTCATACAATCCTATTTCATCAATTTGAACGAAGGGTTTGCAATATGCAAAACATTTGATGAATGGTTAGAAATCCCGAAATTGAATATGGAAAATTGCGACACCATCAAGCCATGTATTAATATTAAAATATGTTGGGAGTCTCTTCATTTCTACCATAGTTCTTGTAAAATTCTATTGCATGACCATCAACTATTGTGGAAAGTCTTTATATGAAGTCTCCATGTTCATGTAGATCTCATCGATTTCTGTATTCTTTGCATTCAACCTTTTTGTATGAGGTTGTGTAATTGAATTTTTCTCATGTGTGTAGTTGAATTGTAAGTTTTAATTATATTATTTTTAAAATTATTTTTAGTACTATTATTTTTCATCTAGTTATTTAATTATATTATTATCAATTTATTTTTGGTATTATTATTTTTGTATACTTATTTAATTATATTATTGTCAATTTATTTTTAATATTATTAATTTCATCTACTTATTTAATTGTGTTATTATCATTTTGCATTTAGTATTTTTATTTTTGTCTTTTTATTCTATTGTATTATTTATTTTTGTTTTTTTAATATGTCTCAAAATCTAGATCTCTAGTCGTAAACCAAGGACACCGAACAACCTTATCGTTCCATATTTGAAGCAAGTGGATTTTAAAACTATAATAAAATAACTTCAAAAATGTAGACTCGATATTTGTTGTTGCTTTAATAGAAATGTGGAGATCAGAAACTTGCCCATTTCATCTTCTAACAAGACAGTGTATAATAATGTTGGAAGATGTAAACATGTTGTTGGGTTTACATGGGAATGTAAAGGAAATGGATGGTGAAACAACTTAGTTGTGGGATCTTACTAAAAAGCTATCAAGAGTACCCTTAACCATAGATGATAGGAAGTGTTTAGGTATGAAGCTAGAGTGTATAAAGGCACCAGAGAAGGCATACCAATTGAGCAAGACATCTACTGAAGAGAAAAAAAAATAGAAAAAATAATAATTTACATACTACTTATTCTAGGCCAACCGAAGGCCTAATGCAAAGGTCCAACCTTGCATAGGCAGTCGATATTATCCAATGTATATATTAAGCACATGTAAGATTTAAGATATACTTTTCTCTTCTCCACTTTTCACTTCAGTCATCTTAGACTCTATAACTTACTTGGGTGTTGGAGTGCTAACCTTGCAGGTCCACCCAACACCACCGTACTGGAGATAAACATCACTTATTATGGATTCCTACGTTATCAATTAACAATAATTTTGGTTCCTATATAGAACACTACTCTTTATCAATACTTCTTAATTCATAATAGTTAAAATAATTTAGTCAATTTATGTTTGTTGACTTTGTTAAAAGATTTCAATAAGACATACCAATATAATTAAGTTTTATTTGCTTGACATGGCTTTATTGAGACATGTTTAAAGCCTTATACAATGGGTTGGAAATATGTTATGTGAATGGTACTCAATATATCAAGCATAACCTTTTCAAATGTCTCTCTCAAAATCATACTAGGATGAAACACTTTTGACTATTGTTTGTTTAATTAATTGTGTGTCATCTAATGTTATAGGTAATTCTAGTCCTATTCAGCTTATGGTCTCACTTTTTCCTTGTGCTTCTGTCATACAAATAATAGAGCACTCCTAGAAGTTGCTACTTATCATGTTTCCTAATTTCTACAGGGAGAACCGACCATTCAGAGGGACAGTCAACTTCGATATTACCTGGTCTCACAGTCACATGATCACTTAAAATAGAGGGGGTTCCCAATATATCGAAGTCCACCTATATATATATATATATATATATATATATATATATATATATATATATATATATATATATATATATATTGCATCACCGGATCCACAAACATGATAATCTTTAGAGGTATCTCGTTGACATGAAAGATATCGAAGGGCTTGAGCCAATTGAGGCCCTCAGGTTGAGTTTTATGCGCCATATGATCCTTAATCTCGACATCACTTGGATCCTGACCATGAATAGTCTGACAGGCCATGACAAATTTTTTGGCTTCTTCCCTATTTACAACAACGACCTTCATCTCTGGAGTAATCATAGTGGGGCAGGCTAAGTCTCCTACAATTGCAGATGGAGAAAGCGCAAAGTTGATTGCACGATCACCTCGCACATATTTGTTAGAAAAAAAAGTGTCGAAGAAAGACTTGTTAATGGAAGTTTCTCTATCCAGAGAACCACTAGAAAATATATGTAACTCAGAATTATCATACACAGTTGTAACAATTGGAACTGAGTAAGTGTTAACGGGGTGATGAGAACCAGAACTAGAAGACATTTCTACCCTAACTAAAGGGTAATAATATATACTCATAGAATCATTAGAAAATACTATGGGATGGTAATTTATATCAACCATGGAAAAGTAAATACTAGAAACTATGAAGCAAGCTCCGAGTAAGAAGGGTACCTAGAGGGAGTAGAATCTAACGAAGAAGGTAGAGGTTAAATGCATAATGAAAATCTTTGTTATGGGAAGGCAAACACTAAAAAAATGCTCTTGAGAAAGAAGGAAATTACTCTTGCAATTAGAAAATGGCTCTTGAGAATGGTTAAAATTCTCCAAAAAGACAAGAGACTCTTATATAGAGGAGGGCAAGCAACAGACCAGATCAATGGGAAACAGAAAGTTACGAATCAATAGCCATAATTAACTTGTGAATACAAAGAAACTCAAGTGCACTCGAATGCTTTAGGAGAAATTTTCGTGCCATAACTTGTGAGCCTAAAGCCATGCACCGAAAATATGTTGATACATTTCAATGATGGGAAAAAATTTAATGCGCTTGTTCCCCATTACTTTTCCAACTGCTACATGACCTTCCACTTTTCACTATGGTCGAACATGATAGCCAGATGTCGTTCTCATCTTTGAAACACTTCCCAACTAATAAAAACCTGACAAGCCTTGGGGGAAATGTCATGGATCGGCCGAAATCCTAATGCGAAGGCCCAACAATGCATAGCCGTATCGAGATTATCTAATGTATATAGTCAGCACACGTAAGATTCAATGTACACTTTTGTGATCTCCACTTTTCACTTCAGTCATCTTGGATTCTATCACTGACTTGGGTGTTGGAGTGCTAACCTTGTAAGTCCACCCTGCACCACCGTATTGGAGATTAACATCACCGGTACCAGATTCCTACATTATCAATCAACACCAATTTAGTTTCCTATACAAAACACTAATATTTATCGATGCTTCTTAATTTCTGATAGTTAAAATAATTTGGTCCATTTATGTTTGTTGTCATTGTTAAAAGATTTCAATAAGACATATCAATATAGCTCAATTTTCCGTGTTTGTCCTAGCTTTAGAGAGACATGTGTAAAGCCTCATACAAAAGAGTGGAAATATGTTATGTGAATGGTACACAATATATCATTCATAACCTTTTTAAATGTCTCTCCCAAAATCATACTATGATGAAACACTTTTGACTTTTGTTAGTCTATTAATTTTGTGTCATCTTATGTTATTGTAATGTTATTCCTATTCAACTTATGGTCTCACATTTTCTTCTGGTTCTGTCATACAGAGTCTTGACTCTCGAGTATTAGGGTGTGTTACTTTATTCCATATTCATAAATAACCATGGACTTAATTTTTACCACGTGCAAATAACAGGTTTAAATGTGATCATCCTCCTAAAGTTGTCACATTTCAAGAAAATGTCTCTTTTTTCACTTATCCTTAGTGTAAGGCCAAAAACATGAATGACTCCCTCTTTGAGTCCCAGTTCATGATTCTTGGTCATAGATTCTTTAAAAAACTTGTTTTTGTTCCTTCTCATAGTCCTAATTTTCCTCCATTTGAATTTAATTTGATGCCCATTTCAAGTCTTATTCATGGTTCACCTTCTAAAGTTTTCATTCCATTGTATATTATGTTCAGGTCCCTCCCTTTTTTGTGTTTTTGCATTAACACCTTTGAGACCATTTCTAGTGTATCAGAGGAGAAATAAACATGACTTGTTCTAAAAACAACTTCAATTTCTTGAACCTGAAGTAAAAATTGAAAATGATATCTTTATTGTTAACTCTCGGAATTATGATATTATGATATCGATCTGAATAATTTGTATATTGCTCTGAGAAAGGATAAAATGTCTCATGCTTCTAAATATGCATCATATTTCTCTATTTTCTCCACTAAATATTTTCCCTGCAATGTCAAAGTTGTATCGTAGTAGTCGACTCTATGAGAATTTCATCACCTCTTCAAGAGATTAAAATATTAAAATTAAGTCCAATATATGAAGGAGAAAATGAAATAACTTGAGAAAAATAAGACGTGAGAGATTTTTGAAATGTAAGAAGGCAAAAGCAAGTTTGATGTTGGTGGATCTATACATTAAAGAACAAGTTAAATGTCACTTTTGATCATTATAAGGCCAAACTAGTGGTAAAAGAATATACACAAACATATACATTGATTTAATGAGGCCTTTTTCTCTAATGAAAAAAAATAGAATATTGTTCTGATATTATTATCACAAGTAGCTTACTATAGTTGAAAACTACACCAATTTGATTTTTAAAATGCATTCTTGCTTTAAAACTTAGAGGAAAATGTGTATATGGAGATTTCCCAAACTAAGGTATCACATCCAACAAGGCACGTTGATTAATGACAATCTTATATCGACTAAAGCAAACCCTATAACCATGATCTGTAAGACTCCCAAAATCAATGGTGTTTTTTGCCTATAAACAAAGCCAAATAGATCGCACTTTGTTCTTAAAGCATTCACATGGAAGAAAAAAAAACTATATTTCGTGTTTATGTTGATGATATTAATAGTATAGTTTGAGATGAAGGACTTTGACCAATCCAAGTATTTGTAGGAAATTGAGGTAGCTTACTCAAAGAAAGAAACTTTTTTATCTCTTAGAGAAAATGCATACTTGTTTTTTTAGGAAAATCGACAAGCTTGTATGAAAATCTACAAAAACTTTCATCGAGAAAAATCACAATATGAGATGTGAATAGAAAAATGTCAAAAATGACAAGGTGTAATATCAAAGAGAGTGGAAAAGTTGACTTACTTGGTACACACCACATGTAACACCCATTTATAATATATATCTAGAATTTTCATATCTTACATGGTTGCAAATTTGGTAGTGAAATATAAAAGTTCCTAATAACACATTGTACATAGTATATGCAAAAAAAAAACAACTAAAAGTGACATAATATATATACAAGATGTTCAAAATATAACTAAGAACTAGATAATTAAAGAATGATCTCAAAACAAAAATCTTCATAGCGGAAAGCCATCCAAAAGGTGAGACGAGTAAGAACAATCAAGCTATCTTGTCCTTACCCTTTGCCGATACGAAACTACCTGAAAAATAATCAACAACATGGGGTGAGATAATAATCCCAATGGGTTCCCTATCTTATGGGTTCCCTCGGCTTTACAAGGTTATAATCATCTAGTAGTTCAAGTCCCAGAAAGGAAAAAGGGGAGGAGACTTGAATTCACAAAACTTGCACTATATGGCAACATGTCGTTTGAGTTCAACAACTCAAACTATCATAAATAAAAAACCATACCAAGGCATCTTTCCCCGGTCAACCCTACGTCTAGAGTTATCGACATGGGTCACAGATTCTTGTATCCACTTTGACATACGAGATGGATTCAGATTCAATGGACTTACCACATGAATCGTCATTTCGCATGGGACCTCTTCCATCTCAAGCCTTTTACTCGTAGGCTCCGTTCGTACCCAAGGGACTTAAACCTGTTAAAGTAATGGTGCGTACATCCCAAAAAAGCTCTACATAAACATCGAATCTTGGGACGACACATCTCAAGGGTTGTTTCTGACTACATGATCAAATACACAAAGCGTGATTGTATTTGACAATAACAAGGAAAACACATTCACCTTAATCATAAACAACATGTGTCCCATATAATGCCTCACCTCACCACTAGACAACTACTTGTCAAAGATACACACCTATGCATCAAATGTACAAGCATTGTCATCTAATCATCCATTTAATTCGTAGTCATGTTACTAAGTCATGTCATTAACTTCCATTAAGGTTTCCTTACCATTATTACTTGTTTTTAATTATATCAGCACCCCACATAAGCAAATCATTCATTTCTAGTAGGCATATATATCAATCACTAACAATCAACATAAACAATCCATGATGTAGTTAAAATATGTATATGAGGTAACTAAGAAAGTAAGGAAACAAACTCTTAAAATCCTGTCAGGCTCGTTGTGCGACGGGAAAACGAGGGTGGTCGTTTTGAGTTCGTTGTACGAGCTCTGGGCGAATAAGAGGCAGAATCAAAATCCCACTATGGTCGATGTGCGAGCTCTAGGCAAGGGTCTCGCTTTAGGTTCGCTGAAGGCTCGTAGTACGATGATAGCAGAGTTGCATGTCGCTTTTAGCTCGCCGTGCGAGCACATTGAATCCTAGATAATGATAAGTAGAACTGCAGTGATACAAAGGGGTTTTTACACCAACTCCTACACCAGCTCAAAGTTAACTCAAAACCAACATATATATCAATAAATCGTCATGAACAATATAACACAACAAGAATCATGGTAATTTCTTGGAAATGGAAACAAAACCTAATACAATCAATATTTCCAATTCTATCTAACAAACCTAACTTAGAGCATCTACCTAGAACCCACCTCAAGAATAATGATGAAGAAGTTGGAATTATAAAGATGAGATGATGATGAATGAAAGATCTATGGAGAACTTTTCCTCTCTTCTTCCTCTAGGCTCTCTATCCTTCTATCTTTTCTTCTCTTTCCTTTCTTTCTCTTTATCTCTTACCAACTTTCTCTCTTTATGCCTTGCTCCCACAAAGTTGGAAAGAAAAGGAAAATAAAATGAAAAGATACTTAAAGATATCCAAAGGCTAATAAGACCAAAATCAATGTTATTCAAATGTCCCAATTGTACCAATTAATAAAAGGTCAGAGTCGAATAATATTAATTAAATCAAATCTGAGCTCACTAGTTACTCTAATTATCCCAACTGATAATTCTTAGAGCACATAGGAACTCATCGGATGTCAACTAATATTATTTATAACACTTTAGGGCAATAAAAGGTATTACATCCTCCCCCTTAAATAAAAATTTGTCCTCAGATTTAAAGATTACCTGAAAAAGGTGTGGATAAGCTTCTCGCATCCCTGACTCAAGTTCCCAAGTAGCATTACCCGTGTACCTCCTGTCCCACTGAACCTTAATAAGAGGAATTTCCTTGTTCCTCAAAATTTTAGTTTCTCTTTCCAAAATACGACTTGGCTGAGGTTTAAAAGTCAAATCTACTTCTATTTCTACTGAATCTGGAAGAATAGGCTAAAGAGGATTAGGAATGAACTTCTGGAGTTGAGACATGTGAAAAACATCATGCATCTCGGATATGGAAGGCAGAAAAGCTAATCGGTAGGAAACTTCACCAATCCTTTATAGAATCTGATACTGTCCCACATACCTCGGGCTTAACTTCCGCGATTTAAACAGTCTCTTCAATCTCATTCTTGGAGTAACCTTAAAAAATACATGATCACCTTCCTCAAATTCTAAAGGTCTCTTTCGATTATCTGCATAACTCGTTTAACGGTATTGTGCCTTCTTTACTTTGTCATGTATTATTCTTATCTTTTCCGTAGTTTCTTGCACAATTTCCGTTCATAGAATCCATTCTTCGCCAACTTCCGTCCAACACAAAGGTGTTCTACACTTTCTTCCATACAAAGCTTCGTAAGGAGCCATTCCGATACTTGTGTGGAAACTATTGTTGTATAAAAATTCAATCAATGGCAAAAGTTCCTTCCAATTTCCCCCACTTTCAAGCACGCAAGTCCTCAACATATCTTTCAACTCTTGTATCATCCTTTCCGATTAACCATCTGTCTGAGAATGATTCAACGTACTTAAGCACAACCGAGATCTCATGGCTTGTTGAAAGACTCTCCAAAATCTTGAAGTAAACTTGGGATCTCTATCGGAAACAATTTCCTCAACAAACAACCTTGCAAGATGACTTGCTTTGTAAGTAGTCTTCACCACCAGGAAATATGCGGACTTTGCCAACCTTTCCACAATCACCCTTATAGAATCATAACCACCTTGCGTACAAGGTAACCCAACCGCAAAATCCATTGAAATTTTAACCCATTTCCATACCAAAATTTCTAACGGTTGCAACAAACCACCCGGTCTTTGATGCTCAATCTTCATTGTTGGCACACCACACATTCGAGAACATACTCCGCAATATCCCTTTTCATCCCGGACCATCAATACTCCTTCTTCAAGTCTGGATACATCTTTGAGGAACCGAGATGTATGATAAAAGCGCCTTTATGAGCTTCCTCCAAAATCTTCCTTTTTAACTCTACATCATCTGGAACACAAACCCTTCGATTAAAAAGAATAACTTCATCTGTGGCAAGAGTGAAGCCCGATTGATCCAACATCCCTTGCAACTTTGTATCCATCATTTGTCCTTGTTGGATTTCTTCCCATAGAGTGGAATTTGCATTCAAATTTCTCATTATCGTGCCATCCGGAGTCCAAACAAATTGAAGATTAAGGTATCAAAACTTTTCCAACAACACATACTCACACATCATCAGCTCAAATCTATGTACTTCTTTCCAACTCAACGCATTAACCACCTTATTTACTTTACCTGGATGATACTTTAATTCAAAGTCAAAATCCTTCAAATACTCCATCCACCTCCTTTGATGCATGTTCAACTCTTTTTGATCAAATAAATACTTTAAACTCTTGTGGTCACTAAACATTTCAAATCGCACTTCATACAAGTAATGACGCCACACTTTCAGTGTAAAAACAACAACCGCTAACTCCAGATCATGAGTTGGGTAATTCTCTTTATTAACCTTCAACTGACGAGAGGCATAAGCTACGACTTGACCACATTTCATTAAAACTCCCCCTATTCCCTTCTTAGATGCATCACAAAATACTTCATATGACTTACTAGGATCAGGAATAATCAAAATAGGAGCCGTCAATCTCTCATTCAAACTCGCAAAACTTTGTTCACAACTTGAATTCCAACTGTAAGGAATCTCCTTTCGGGTAAGTCTATTCATTGGTAAAGCCAATTGAGAAAATCCTTTGACGAACCTTCTATAATAACCTGCCAGACCTAAGAAATTTCAAACTTCATAAGCATTCTTCGGCCTCTCTCAATTAATCACTGCTTTAACCTTTGAGGGATTTACTGCCACACCTCCATGAGATATCACATGACCAAGAAACTTCACTTCCATCATCTAAAACTCACACTTTCTTAACTTGGAAAAAAGTTGTTTCTCTAACAACACCGATAGAACAATTCTTAGATGTTCTCGGTGCTCTTGTAGGATACGAGAATAAATAAGAATGTCATCAATAAAGATCACCACAAATTGGTCCAAGTAAGGTTGAAATATTCGATTCATGTAATCCATAAAAATAACTAGAGCATTCGTCATACCAAAAGGCATCACAAGAAATTCATAATGGATGTATCGGGTCCTAAATACAGTCTTTGGCATATCAGAATTATTCACACGGATTTGATGATAACCCGACCGTAAATCAATCTTTGAGAACACACATGCTCCTTTCAATTGATCTAACAAGTCGTCTATCCTGGGCAAAGGGTACTTGTTCTTAATGGCGACTTTATTCAACTGGCAGTAATAAATACAAAATTGCATACCACTATCCTTCTTCTTTACTAGTAGTACTGGAGCCCCCACGGTGAAACACTAGGTTGAACGGAATGCTTAGCCAATAACTCTTCCAATTGTTCCTTCAATTCTATTAACTCTAGTGGTGCCATCCGATAAGGATAAATGGATACAGAAGCCGTTCCCGGTACCACGTCAATAGAGAATTCAACTTCCCTCTCCGGAGGAAGAAAAGTGACATCCTCGGGGAAAACTTCTGGAAACTCACAAACTATAGGAATTTGTGAAACCTTCAGGTCGACCTTCGCCTCTTGGGTGAGAACTAAGAGAACAAACTTCTCATTCTCAAATAAGAAATTGACTATACCAGTCGTACCTTCCAAAATAGTAGTTAACACGTCCTTCAGAGTATCTTCACTAAACGAAATGATGATTAACTTCTCCTCACAACATATAAACACCGAATTAGCAGAAAGCCAATCCATCCCCAAGACCACATCAACTTTCTTAAGCGGCAAACAAATAAGGTTAATCTGGAAAACTCTACCATCCACTGATAACGAGCAATTTTCACAAATCAACGTGTCTCAACAACATCATCCATGGCGGTAGTAACCACCATGGGAAGAGACAAAGGAATCGCTTGCAAGCCAAGTCGCTTCATGCATTGTATCGACACAAAAGAGTGCTTTGCTCCACAATCAAATAATACAAAACAAGGATGTCCATTCACGAAACATGTACCATCAATCAAAGCATTGTTACCTTTAGCCTTCTTCACATCCAAGGTATAGACCCGACCAGTACTCTTACCTTGCACCTGGTTCTTATTCTGAGGGAAATCCTTTTCCATATGGCTCACTCCATGGCATTGATAACATCTAAATCCTCCGTTGGCGCATCTTCCAAAATAATTCTTATTACATATACGACAAGATGGTGGAGTGTTAGGTCTAGTATTCCGCACTTATTTCCCCTTAAAAGGTTGTGGTCTAGGCCTAAACTGGTGACTTGGTCTACCTTGGTCCGACTAAACAATTCTACCCAAATCTCCCTCTTCCTGAACTTTCTTCAAGCTATTCTCTGCCACATTACATTGTCTCAACAATTCTGCATAAGTGGTAAATTCCCTCTGAGATACACTATGAGAAATCTCAACCCTTAATCCAAATAGAAACTAGTAAATCTTCTATTTCTCATCTGGTGCATACATAGTCTGCCTAGAATAAGCAGTCATGTCCTCAAACTTCTCAGCATAAGTAGCCACCGTCATGTTACACTGACGAAGCTATTGAAATTCAAACTCTTTCCGGGTCCTTAAGGAACTAGGAAAATACTTATCTAGAAAGGTAATCTTAAAATGTTCCCACACACTAGGAATACCTTGGTTAGCCATCAGAGTTGAAGCACTTTTCTACCATCTCATAGTAGGACCTCTCATCATGTGGGAAGAAAATACCACCTTGTTCTCCTCACTTCAAGGCACTATAAAAAAGATTCTCTCTAACCAGACACCCATTCACGAGGCATCACAGGATCTAGTCTACCATGGAATTCAGGAGGATTCATGCGGAAGAAATCCCAGAAACTCCCATCTGTAGCTTCTGGTGGAGTCACTGGAGGGTGAAGACCTCCATTCAACTGCTGCATCATCTGATGTATGAATTGGTTATGTTGTTCTTGCATCTGTTGAACGAACTAAGGCCATTAAACATTCTCACCACCACCTGGTGGATTCGAAACGGGAGTCTGAGTTCTGGGTCTACCACGGCTTCTGCATCTGTCAACCATGTCCTTAAACGTTATACAAATAGAATCAAGTTGATCAGGCTCAATACCATTAATATAACATCCAGAACAACGATGACAACATAATATGAAGCATAAATAAATACTTATAATATTTCATGGCTAGGTCAAGGATACGACCTGGTCTGATACCAACTGTCACACCCATATGTAGTATATGTCTAGAATTTTCATATCATACATGGTTGCAAATTTGGTACTGAAATATACAAGTTCCTAGCAACACATTGTACATAGTACATGCCAAAACAAAACAACTAAAACTGGCATAAGATATATACAAGATGTTCAAAATACAACTAAGAACTAGATCATTAAAGAATGATCTCAAAATAAGAGTCTTCATAGCGAAAAGCCATCCAAAATGTGAGATATGTAAGAACAATCAAGCTATCTTGTCCTTACCCTTTGCGAAAATGGAACTACCTAAAAAATAATCAAAAACATGGGGTGAGGTAATAATCCCAGTGGGTTCCCTATCTTATGGATTCTCTCGGCTCTACAAGGCTCTAATCATCTAGTACTTATAGTCCCAAAAAAGGGAAAGGGGAGGAGACTTGAATTCACAAAACTTTCACTATATGGCAACATGTCTCTTGAGTTCAACAACTCTAACTATCACAAATCAGAAACCATACCAAGGCATATTTCCCCGGCCAACCCAATGTCTAGAGTTATCGACACGGGTCACAAATCCTTGTATCCACTTTGACATTCGAGATGGATTCAGATTCAAGGTGCTTACCACATGAATCGTCGCTTCCCATGGGACCTCTCCCATCTCAAGCCTTTTACCCGCAGGCTCTATTCATACACACGAAACTCAAACCTATCAAAGTAATGATGCGTACATCCCAAAGGAGCTCTACATAAGCATCGACTCTTGGGACGACACATCTCAAGGGTTGTTTCCGACTACATGATCAAATACACAAAGCGTGATTGTATTTGACAATCACAAGGCAAACACATTCACCTTAATCATAAATAACACATATCCCATATAATACCTCACCTCACCACTAGACAACTACTTATCAAAGATTCACACCTAGGCATCAAATGCACAAGCATTGTCATCAAATCATCCATTTAATTCCTAGTCATCTTACTAAGTCATGTCATTAACTTCCATTAAGGTTTCCTTACCATTCTTACTTGTTTTTAATCATATCAACACCACACATAAGCAACTCATTCATTTATAGTAGGCATACATATCAGTGATACAAATGCGTTTTTACCCCAACTCCTACATCAACTTAAAGTTAACTCAAAACCAACATACACACACACACACACACACACACACACACACACACACACACATATATATCAATAAATCATCATGAACAACATAACACAACAAGAATCATGGTACTTTCATGGAAATGGAAACAAAACCTAATACAATCAATATTACCAATTCTATCTAACAAACCTACCTTAGAGCATCTACCTAGAACCTACCTCAAGAATTATGATGAAGAAGTTGGAATGATGAAGATGTGATGATGATGAAAGAAGGATCTATGGAAAACTTTTCCTCTCCTCTTCCTCTAGGCTTTCTTTCCTTCTATCTTTTCTCCTCTTTTCCTTTCTCCCACAAAGTTGGAAAGAAAAGGAAAATAAAAAGAAAAGATACTTAAAGATATCCAAAGGCTAGTAAGACCAAAATAAATGTTATTCAAATGTCCCAATTGTACCAATTAATAAAAGGTCAGAGTCGAATAATATTAACTAAATCAAATCTGAGCTCACTAGTTACTCTAATTATCCCAACTAATAATTCTAAGAGTACATATGAACTCATCTGATCTCAACTAATATTATTTAGAATACTTTAGGGCAATACAGGGTATTACACCACTCGATGAGATTTTGCATATGATGCCGGTGTGAAGAGCCAATTCATGCATGTGGAAATGGCATGATGTATATAAGTTGCAGACTGAGTTCTACGATATTTTACAAGCACTATGGAAAGATAACTTTTGTTTAAAAGAGGTGGGAGTTTAATCATGAAGACATGCTTATGTTAACTATGCATGAAACAAAGCGTATTTTGTTGATTGGATAAATAAGAAACAAATTGTATTGGCTCGATTACAAAACAAAGAAGAATTTTGTGCTACACCACAAAGAATGTGAACTCTTTGAAACAAGAGTTATAAGATTTGAAGATACAATGTGAATGCCTTATGAAATTGTTGTGACAATAAATTTACCATAAATATTGCATATATTTCTGTTGAAGATGATAGGACAAAATATATTGATATTGATCGACATCTCATTAAAGAGAAGTTGGATAGTGAATTAATAACTACAGTCTACATTTCATTTGGGTAAAGAGCTGACAAATGTATTAACAAAGAGTTTATTAATGAAACAATTCAATCAATTTATTTACAGGATGGGTGGGATAACTCAACTGATATATGATAGATGAGTTAAATGAATGTAATATGCTCGTCCAGAGTTTGATCCCTGACGACAACATTTATTTATATTCATGCATTAATGTAAAAAAAACTATTGATATTTACAAATTAAACATTTTCTAAATAAATTTATTTCTTTACAACCTGCAAATAGAAAGAATAATATATATATATATATATATATATTCAAAAGATCTAAGAACTTGCATTTGTATAAAGCTCACTCTGCAATAAACACTTAATGCACGTAAATATTAATAATATTTAATACCTTATCCTCCTTTGATAAATATTAAAAAGAGAAAAAAGATAGAAAGAAAGCATAGCTGAATCCAAAATAATTTAAAAGTCAAAATTAAAATATCATAATAGCGAACTAAACAAACACCATCACATATCCTCCTAGATATATTCCTTACAAATATGCATTAGATCCATTACACATTGCCATGAATAAAAAAAAAGTTTTCATTGCCATCCATCATCACCAATGAAAGTGATGTCATGCTTGTATCTCATTTCCATTTCACATGTCCTATTTTATGATCAATTTTTCCATTGTATTAAACTTAGATGAATATGGATGCTTCCTTCTTAAGTCCTTTCTTTCAATTAGGTGAGCTACAAATGCATGTTATCTTGGTTTCATGGTTTGGTGAAATGAGGTCATATATTCAAGACAGCAAATTGACACTAAAAAGAAAAAAGTAGAAGAATTTGAGTAGGGTCCTACACTTTTGGGCCATAACATGTCTTGTATTTAAGTAAACAGATCATTCAGCCAACCTGTAAAGATTAAGACTGATTTTATTCACCATCAAATCATATCTTCCATTAATCTCATTAATTAGTAGTAATGAAAACATATGCAACTCAGTTTGCCTGGAAAGTAAACAACTCAAAAGTTGAACACAAAAAAAAGTAAAATATTCTAAAAACAAAATATCTCATTCAAGTGTCATAAAAACCCCACCAAAAGTCTCAATTATTTTATTAACACCATTTATTTCAGTCCTTGTGCCAACTTTGTAACGGTGTTTATAAAGGGTCTTGAATATTTTCTACCCTTATGAGATGAGATAGTGACAGAGAATGAGATTCCATACAGCTAAAAAGAATAGACCAAATAATGATTGGTGTTTTTCTTCTTGCATTTTTACCTTTCTTGCCCTTCACTTCAACCTAAAATTCCTTGGGAAGAGAAGCACATTACCACAACATGGTGGAAATGAGGAAAGTTCCATACGTCCATCATGTAATAATAAAAACACGCTCATGACTCCAGCACATCACAATGTCCAACCCACGAATCCACCCATAACCTTCTTGATTCTCTCCTAATTTTTCTATTTAAACAAAAAATATTTTTAACATTTTCAATTTCTTGCTTGTCTATTGACCGTTGGATTTAATCAGACAGTTTTCCACATTCTGCGTCAGATCGAACACGGACTATTTTAACCACACCATATAAAAACTCTTCTACGTGTCATAACAAGTACTTGTTATTCACTACTGAAAAGTCATACTCTATAACCTCGCTGACTTATGTGCGTTTGAGTTCTAACAATACATACAACTTCCGCTCCATCGCACCACTATATCGGAAGAGCGCAATGTTGATACATCAACGATCTTCTATTCTTCCATTAAAATAGTGAATAAATGAGATATCGAAAGTTCAAATTAGAGGTCGCTTCAACTATTGAACTCTCAATTAACATAACTATACTTAAACTAATATTATATACATTAATATTTATATAAAAAAATGATATTCTTGAGAATAGGTTCTATGACAATTCCAACCGCCTATGTTACAACTTCTCCTTTACCTGTCCTGTCCCCACCATCCATCCACACATTTTATAAAACCCCACTTTCCTCCTTTCCAACCCCTCATCACATCCTTCATTTCTTAACTTCCCTTAACTTCTCATATCATTCTTCCATTATACCAATTAATCATACAAAAACCAAACAACAAAATGTGCAGCTCCAAAACCAAAGTAACAACCGTAGCCATAGAAATCACAAGCACAGCCACATCACCTGTTGCCAAAATCAATGGCAGACCTGTTCTTCAACCAACTTGCAACAGAGTTCCAAACATTGAAAGAAGAAACTCAATAAAAAAACTTCCACCAAAATCACTTTCACCACCAACATCACCACCACTTCAAACCAAAACTTCATCAACACCTCCACTTTCACCTAAGTTATTAAAGTCACCAAGGCCAACACCAACACCAACTAAGAGAATCAATGAAACTAATCTCTTGAACACAAGTTCTGAAAAGATTGTAACACCAAGAAACTCAACTAAGACTTCAACTTTAAAAAAGTCCAAGAGTTTTAAAGAAGGGTCATGTGGTAACTCTACTGAATCATCGTTGAGTTACTCTTCTAGTTTGATCACTGATTCACCAGGAAGTATCGCTGGTTTGAGGAGAGAACAGATGGCATTGCAGCATGCTCAGAGAAAAATGAAGATTGCTCATTATGGAAGATCAAAGTCTGCAAAATTTGAAAGTATTGTTGTTCCTCTTGATGCTTTAAACAATCTTGCTTCAAAAACAAGTGAAGTGGAGGAGAAAAGATGCAGCTTTATCACAGCCAATTCTGGTAATTCAAAGACTTGTGGTTTATGTAGCACCGACACCTCTGAAAAAGGTGTCTGTGTACACAAACACACGTTTAACTTATTCATTTTTTCAACTTATTAATGGTATCGCCGTATTAGTGTCAAGGTCGTGGTCGGGCGGGCGTGCTTCATTGCTTGTGGTGTGTGCTTTATCTGAAAAACATAATGTGCTAATCTTAATATGTTTCTTTCAATGAATAGATCCAATCTATATTGCTTATCATGATGAGGAATGGGGAGTTCCAGTGCATGATGACAAGTAAGTTCACGCTTCTCTTTTTCTTTCATTTCATCATCACACACAAATTACACAATGAAGATCAAACAAACAAAAACCATGTACTAAACAAATGATGATTGAAAAAATATTCTCTTCCACTTGCAGAATGTTGTTTGAACTTCTAGTTTTAAGTGGTGCACAAGTTGGATCTGATTGGACCTCAATCTTAAAGAAACGTCAAGATTTCAGGTCGGATTCTATTCTAGTTACTTACTTAACACCGATATTTTATATTGAAGGCGTGTTTAAGTGTCAGACATGTTTAAAATGTCTGACACAGACACATACTCAAATTATTACTGGTGTCTTTATGTCAGTGTCTGAGTGTTGTGTTTGTATCCGTGCGTATTTATACATAGTTTATTTCAGAATGATTGAACTAATGAAATTTAAATTATTTACAGGACTGCATTTTCAGAATTTAATCCAGCAACTTTGGCAAACTTGACTGATAAGAAAATGATATCTATTAGTTTGGAATATGGCATTGATATAAGCAGAGTTAGAGGAGTTGTTGATAATTCTAATCGAATTTTAGAGGTAAACATTCTAATCAAATTTGATGAAAATGATGTTTAGTTTAAAGATTTTTAATATTCTCTTTATGAATTAGTTCATTTTTACAATTACAGGTTAACAAGGAGTTTGGTTCATTTGACAAATACATATGGAGTTTTGTAAATCATAAACCTATTTCCACACAATACAAATTTGGCCACAAGATTCCAGTGAAGACATCAAAATCAGAAAGCATAAGCAAAGACATGATTAGAAGAGGGTTTAGGTTTGTAGGCCCCACAATGGTTCATTCTTTTATGCAAGCAGCTGGCCTCACCAATGACCACTTAATCACTTGCCATAGGCACTTGCAATGCACCTTATTGTCATGCTAATCAGCATTTTTAATGTGATAATTAACTATAGTTTACTTTTGATTAATGTGTTGTGTATAATATTAGATAGGAACAAAAAAGTATTTGTTTTCGAAGATGAGATGTGAGGAGTTAATTTAATGACAGTTTGAGTGTGGTTTGTAACTGATAGTTGAGGAGAAAATATTGATTTTAGAAAGAAGAAAAAAGTTTAGGATTGTGTACTATACGTTAAGTGTGTGTTTTGTTGTATGATGTGAAGATTAATTTTGATTGAATTGATTATATTAAATATGAATTTATTTTTTTAACGTGTTTGTGTAAGTTAAAAGAAAAAGAATTAAATAAGACTTGATTGAGATGGTAAGAGATCTCTTTCGATTTAATTAGAGATTTTGTATTTGAATCTAGTTTTAGATATACAGTAGTGTTAAGTTGGACACGCAGCCGTTTTATCTATTGTGATCCTTATCGATTCAAGAGATTAGTCTCTACAGTTATACGTGGATATTCGATTTAAAAAAAAGATGGAAATGTTAAGGGTCAGTGACCATGTGCAAGTGCAATTGTGAGGCAAGGGCATGTGTGGTGTCAGTTTGCTTTGGTTCCCTTTTAACAGCCTGTGTGAATACTTGTAGGGGGGATTGTAGGACCATATACCCTCCTCTCCTAGAACTTTCATTCTGTTGCTTTGTTTATGGGATTGTTTCTCTATCTTTTTGGGCTAGGTGAATATATTGTCCCACAATATGCTTAGGAGTTTGTGTGGGGATATTTTGAGTGCTTTCAACACACATGTCATGTGCTTGTGTACTATGATTATTATTAATACAATACATCTTAAAGGAACTACCATATGCTACTCTTTCTCCTTGATTAAAAGAGTATTAATCACTTTATTACTTTCTTTATCTTCAATTAGTTGCTTCAAAGATTATAGACTTTTTTTCATTTTTTTGTGAAACTTCTGGATATCATCACTTCCACATGAAAATAGATACTTGGAATTGATCAAGGGGTTGCCGAATTAAAAAGTCAAGTCACTAGAGGGACTTTTTAGACAAGAATATTTAAAATGAATAAATGTAAGGTTGTTTATAATCTAAAATTGGTAAAGAATAAGAAATTTCCATAGTTTAGACGTAACCCATCTTCCTCTTTTTAGTTTTATAATGAATACAACAAATTTAAACCAAGAACTCTATACATGTTAATCAAGAACTTCTTACATAAGTTTGGATGAATAATTATAAATATTTGAATGAAGATTATAATTTTAAAACGGACATTCTTCATCACAGAGTTATTGTCAATTCAAAATTTAATGACAAATCTTGATAGGTTTTCTGCTCTACTTCAATATTGAAGATGTACTTGCAAATATTTTAATTCTTACGTTACTGACATTTCTTAATTATGTCGTTTTTATGTTAGAATTGTGGGTAAACTCATATAGATCTATCTTTTAGCTTTATCTTTGGTTTTTAGGATTTGAGGTTCTAGTCTTAAAACAATTGCTAGGGGATTGCAAGACTTTTTTTATCTAACAATACGCGAGGGATGAGTGACCACTATCTCTTGTGCCTAAAGAGAAAATTTACCTTCTAAATCATCTCTTGACTATTGGGTCCGAGTTACCTAGACTTTAATGGGTTGGACGCTAGACTTTATCATAACAATAACCTCCAAGCTTGGACTAACAGAGCTAGGCTGTAGCTTAATCTGTCAACTAGATCAAATTGGGCTTCAATACGCGCTTTAGACTGCACGCTCTTATATTTAGGACCGTTTGTGAAGAATTCTCTTTGGAGTCTGATCAGACTCTAAGGTTGTTATCGTTCCTACTTCTATTAGAATATGACTGGTATTGAAATAATGTGACTCCTAGAAGCTTTCATTCTTCTTGTCCAGCTGTATGGATGGTTTACACAGCACACTCCACTTATTGTATGCTGTGTATCCATTGTCCTGGTGTATATGAGGAAGAAGATGCACGACACTCTCCCTCAAAACCAGTTCCGATTTACCATCCTCCATTATCCAGATCAGGGCTTAGAGAACCAAACCCTACCTCCGGATAACTCAGAACACAAGACATAACTGTGTTCATAACTCAGATCACAAGACACAAAAAGAAGACTCATAAAAGAAACTGAGACACAGACAAGATGTTAGAATATCCCATCCAACATCCTTGCAAAACAACTGCAAGAATGAACTTAACCCACAAAAGGAAATCATTCATGTGTTGTAAGGAACACCACACAACTGATATGGACATATAACCTTTTTCCCCCTTTTTAGCCAGAAAACTGAGAAAGCAAGTAAATAAACAGAGAACTAAATGGAAAGCAAAGCCTAGACCTCTTAGGAACTCTAATCCTAAAAATCCCCAACAGAGTCGCCATTTTCCTGTAGCTTGCGATTTTTGTCGATGACTCGACCACCTTACCGCAATGGTTAAATTTGGGTGCTACTTTCTGATTTCTTATTTATCCTATGAAGCTGGAAAGGAAATGGAAGATATCTAAAACTAACCTTGCACGCAAATGTTTTCTTTAACAAATGCTAAGAGATCGGGGATCGAGGTCTGGGTATAAACTCTTTATTGCATGTATCTAAGTTAATTTGAATTGATTTCTTGTGTTTATCTGCTGTGGATTAGGAAAGCTTCTCCTTTGGGAGGATTGAGAGACTGTTTTTGTTGTTTTTGGGTTTTTCGTTGTTTTTGGGAAGGTACTGGACCTAAAGTTATTGATTTGTGTGCTCGCTAAGATTTCGTAATCTTATGCCTACGTATTCCCGTAAAGAGATTCGGGAAATCAGAGCAATCGTAGTTCCTCCTATTTCTATGGGAGGAAAGATGTTTGGTGTCTTGTTCAAAGCCCAAGATTGAAGCTAGCTGAGTATTTGTGTCTTGTTTAAAGCCTAAGATTGAAGCTAAATGGGTGCTTGAGAGAGAATTTGTCATCTCTAAAGGGAGAATATCTCACCTATTCATCACAAATGTTGAGTAATTGGTTATAAAGAAAAATAACTTTAACTGGGATATGTTGAATCCAGTAATGCCATAATTTCCTTTATAAGGGATGTTATGAAGGAAGTAAACTTTAACTCAGTATAGAGCAATGCCATTTTTTCCTTATGAATCTTTCATGCTAAGAGGAGGACATTGGCTTGGATGTATGGAATCTAGAGGCTTGCCACTTACAACTGTTAGATGAAAGATGATTTTATCCAGGATAAGAGAAGGACTCCAGCTTTGATTTTGAATCAACAAGTGTGCCACTTACAACAATTATCTGGAAAAAGGTTTTGATTGTTTATTTTGATATGTGATGTATAGAGGAAATATATTCCTGCAGAGAGGACTCGTGGTCTCATCTGAGGGGATGTTGATTTTTTGTGCCTTGATCAAAGCCCAAGGTTGAAGCTAAAAGAAACTGACTCCATTGGGGAGGGTTTTATATGTCTTGTACAAAGCCTAAGATTGAGGCGGACTAACTCCACTGGGGGAAATTCTTATATGAAGCCTAAGAGGAGGCTAACTTTTGCTGAGGATTTGTAGAAATCCAGGAGCAAGTCCAAATTGTGTTGGGGAATCCAAAGGGGTTTACTTTTACTGGGAATTAGGGAAGAGTTAAAGATATCAGATGCCATGAGGCTCTGATTTTGTCAGGAATTTATTGATGGTTGATTGACCCTGGCTGGGGGATTTCTTAAAATGAAAGCTTAAGCCTTGTTAGGGGTCTTTACTCTACTGGAGATTAGTATATTGGTAAACTGGTCAGGGTTTTTCCTATGCTTTTAGGAAACTTGAGGGTCTTTGACTAATTTCTAGTAGAGGAAACTCTCCTGAGTTTTGAACTAGTAGAGATGACTAATTTATATTCTATGCCTTTAGGAAGCCTTTGGGTCCTTGTATTAAACCCAAGAGGAGGCTGAGGAACTTTTAAGAAGCTTGTGGATCCTTGTACTAATCCCAAGAGGAGGCTGGGGATACTTTTAGGAAGCCTGTGGGTCCATGCCTTAAGAAAAGTTCAAGAAAGGTTTCACCAGGAATTAATCCTTTCTTTGTTGAACAGTTCTAAGGTTTGAAGAAATTCAAAAGAGGTTTCACCGAAAATTAATGAAGGTGCGAGAAAGACACAAAAAAGGGGGGTTTGAATTGTGTATTTACTCTTTTAACAACATTTCGCATCTTGTCATTAAAGTACTAGGATAACATCAGAGTTCGTTGAGAGACTCTGATTAACGAAGTTGCATTCAGACTTGCAATACATGAGGCATGAGAACTTACAAGAGTCTGAACACTATGAGTAATATTCAGAACTTGCAGAGCGGAAGCTTACCAGAGTTGCAAGGTTCTGACTTGCTTTGTGTAAGGTTCTGATACTCAATATAGAAACATAAACAAGACATTAAGCATAAGAGTAAAGAACACACGATATATCCTGGTTCACCACAAAGGCTAATCCAGTCCACCCTCCTCAGGTGATTTTGCCTTGAACACAAGGACTTAATCCACTATAATCAATCTTGATTACAAATGCACGGGCAACAGCCGGTGACTAACCACTTGCACAGCTGCACTGTGACTAACATACAATGAACTGTTCAGGGATTCAACTTAATGAATATAAAGAACATTGACCTGCAGGTTCCAATCTCGCAAGATCTACTGCTAGGCTTTCACAGCTAGACGTTCAGGGATTCATCGAAATGAATATAATGCTACTGACCCTATTTCAGGCTTTTCCCACAATGACATCTCGCCATTGTCTTCTCGAGTCTCCGGTCACACAGACCACTCAAGGAATCCTAATTCACCAAGAATTAGTTATACAGGAGGTTACAATAATGCTTCTTAACAAGCATATTACTCCTAAGTTTAAGTACAAAGAACACACAAGTGTTCGAGCAAGATGTGAGCAACAGTTCCTTGCTTATACAAAGAAACTACAGAGATGTATAATGATTTGACAGTTGTTGACATCTTTTAGATCTTCTTCTTCTTCGTCTTCTTGGGTGAGCAAGCTTTGAGCAATAACTCCTTGCTTCAGATCTTCAAAATAGCACTGACGAGAAGGTGGGTTGATGACTTGACTGATCTTTAATGTTGTCTTCTTCATCAACAGCTTTTGTACCAATTCATTGTTGTTGTGTTGAATGATGATCTTTGAGCTTCAACAACAATGGCCATCTGTAAATGGTGATAGCTTTGGATATTCTAAGTGTTACAACGAGAACTCATCATTGTTGTTATCTTTACACAATGACTTTGATCAATTCCCCATTCATGGACGGAATCGATGATTCAAAAGTGAATTCTCTTTCCTTTAAATAGCCCAGTAGAAATATAGCCGTTTGAAATACTGTTGGCTGTTGGAAGAGAGACGTTGTGTAATAACTAGTTGTACGGACACATCTCCTTTTTGCTGTGGGAGAAGTGATGGGATATATCTTTCTTGGGCACCGTGTGCAGTTACTCACAACGGTAACATGTTACTTCTGAACTTCAGAGGCTTCTGATGGTTAATTGATGAAGCATGAGTAGAGTCTTCTTAGCAGGATATCTTATATGTCAAGTCTTCAGTTATTTGAAGAAGTCTATTAGGAATCAGTCTTTAGAACTTCAGTACTTGTCTTTGAGCATGTTATCCTTTACTTCTTCAAGTCTTCTGAAACTTCAGAACTTGTCCATTAGGAATCTGTCTTCAGAGTCTTCAATACTTGATCTTCAGAACCTTAATCTTCAGAACACATAAGTCTTCAGAGTCTTTCTGCACTTGGTCTTCAGAGCCTTCCGCCTTCAGAACTTCAAGTCATGAGAGTCTTCAGCACTTCGGTTCTCTTCTTCAGAAGCATCGCAATCTTCAAAATCTCGACCACTTTCAAAGAGCATCCACAAGAGCATTGCATCAGCAATATCGACATCCTTGGAACTGACTGATCACAATCAGATACAGAAGCGTTCTTGCTTCTTGCGACTTTTGTCACACATAGTAACTTCGTATATCAGCAATTACGCTCATCTGGCTGGTGCTTCTTGGATCTGATAATTTCAATGAATATGATCTGCACATAACACACGTTAGAACATAAAATGGTTATTTCACAAATACGTATTGTTATCATCAAAACATAGATTGACTTGTAGAGACAATTCTTGCTCTCACAATCTCCCCCTTTTTGATGATGACAAAATCAAGTATTTTGATTGAACATTTTATACAAGGTAATCACCAAAACAAACATATTCAGAGTCTGGAACAGCAGCTCCCCCTGAATGTGTTATCCTCGAAGTTTTATCTGTGATCATCTAGAATCTTATATAATCCAAAGACAGACAGAGTAACAACTTGAGTTGCCAGAACGAAGAATAGAAAAGGACTACTTCTCTATCTCGTCTTCAAGAAAACAAAGAGTCTTCAGCATCTGGACTAGTTCATCAGAACTTCCATCTTCAGATCTTCAGAACTCAGTTCCTTTGTAGTCGTATAAGAGCTTGTAATCTTCAGAGACTTCTGAAACATTTCCACCTTTCAGCAGATTCATTTAAGCACAAACAGATCAGTTCTTATCTGATACCAATTGAAGGTTAATATTTATGATCAATCAACACTTGATTCTGAAACTGTCACACATGTTTTAATCTTAGTCTGGTACTGAATTATACTAGAGTATGTTGTGTCTGATATCAAGTGAAGGATTACTTTTCATACCACTTGAAGGGTATTTCCTTAGTGTGCTGAGATTGATACCAATGAAGGTATACACAACATTTTACAGCTTAGCTCTGATTGATGAGTCTGCTACTAATATGTGTGTATACTGAGTCTGATACCAAATCATTTCTTCTTAATTGAGTTCTTGGTAGACATCAGAACTACTTCTTATTGGATCTTCAATCCGGATCTTCAGACAGTTCTTTGACTTTTGATTTGCACAGTTCTTCTGAATAAGTATCTTGAGATGTAGACTTTTTCTTGACTGCTTTCAGATTTTCCTTCTTCTGATTCTTATGTTCTGAATCTCATATTCTTAGACAACTTACAGCTTCTGAACCAAGTGAGACAGAGATCACTATAAATTTTGACTTTCAGACAGTTCTCAACTTCTGAACAGTACTGGGTAGATCTGATTCTGAACAAATGTTCACGAAGTGTACCTCACTGTTCTTCTTGCTTAACCTGTCTTAGAATGCTTAGTGAACTTGTTTAGAGTTCCTCGAATAATATCAAACAAACAAACGTTAGAAGTAACGCATTTTTATATTTTATGTGAGTACTTTGTTTAAGTAACGCATTTTTATATTTTATGTGAGTACTTTGTTTGAGTTCTGCATTCTTTCTTCTTCTTTCAAATTTCCTTTTCTCAATCAAAATCATTATATTTCTCCCCCTTTTTGACATCATCAAAAAGTGTTAGAGCATATGAGCATTTAAGCATGTAATTCTTTCATCAGTCAAGCATTTGAGCATATCAACAACATTATATATATTCTGGATATGTTAAACAACATAGAACATAGAGCCAACATTTGAGCAGTTAAGAACAATCCGATTTATTTAGTGATAACAATCTATAACCATAGCATATTCATTTGAAGGACAATTAGATGGAATTATCTGATTACCAATTGAAGGTTTTAGATCATCTGTAGAGATTAATTATAGCATTTCATTTATGAACAATCCAATAGAAGCATCAACATAAAGTAGTTTTAAGATGCAGAGCATAGGTTAAGCTTAATCTTGAGAGGTTCAAGATAATCAAAACATAGATATTTCATTTGATAATCTTAATAAGAGTACATAGAGTAGGAAACAGCATATCAAGACATAAATCTTATAACTTAATTCTATTTCTCCCTAGGAACTTCCAGATAGATTTGTAAGATCTATGGGTGAACATTCAGTGGTTTCTCCTAAGTGGTTTAGCCTAGTAATCACATTTTGAATTTCTAGGACTCGAGATATGACTCTTCCAAACGGAATGCTGAGGGAGGGTTTGTCTTTAGACAACATAATTTGTTATTTCAAATGATTGAACATAGTTAGGGGAAGGTTTATTTTCCTTATGTAGATCAGAAAGAAGATGAATAGTCTATCTGAATGAGTTAGCACTTGTTCTCCTACTTCTCTAGGTCGAAGGTTTGTTTCCATTATTCTATGCCAGACTTTAGCTGAGGGTTTGAGTGTGGAGACATAGTTGGAGGGACCATTTCCACAATGAATTTTATAGATGAGATCATTGAAGATTTTCCTTTCCTTGTAGTCTTCAATGGTGTCACCATTTTCATCGCACTTGATTGCTTCCGCAATGACAGAGCGTTTAATTACCACTGGAATTCCAGAGACGGCTTACTAAATGATGTGTTGGTTATATTCGTTAGAAAACACATCAGAATTTACCCAGAATTCTTTGACAAGATCTGTGTAAATAAGACCTGGAAGCATCTCAAGATAACCTTCCCAGTTCTGACATCTTAATTCGGACGAAGTTCTAGGGAAGCCAAGTTCCTTGAGAGAACTGGTGTTCATAGAGAATTCATTCAGGACTCTTAACTTAGCAATTTCACTCTCAGTAGGTTTTGGACGAGAGGTGGACATCCTGGAGAAAATACTAAAGAAGGGTACTGACTGAGATGGTTTGGAATGATGGATAGAGTAGTGGATATGGTGCCTTAAGTAGGCAACGAATAGAGAGTCAATTAAAAACTTGTGACTCCAACCCTCAGGTTCGTCATTTCCTAGACATCTTAGGTTCGGAATTAGAACTAGCACAGAGTCTGACAGATTACCATTCTTGGAAAAACCAAGAAATCACGCGTAGGATTCTCTAATTGATTCTTTGACGGGAGTCAAGGATTCGCAATAAGTGTATATCTGAGAGTATTATCATTCTCTAGTGTTGAAAACATATTTTCTTCTTTCAAGAATTTTGTCTTATATGTTTTATAAGTGCACTTATATAAGAGTAACGCATACTTCATTAATTTATTTTGTAATTACACAAAATGACCATGTGATCTTAATAAACCATTACATACTAATAACTTAGCCTAAATATGACAGATAGTCTTCTAATTTTATGAGAACCATCTGCTGTCAAAGGTTTCACAAAAATTCCTATTCAGAGCAGTGTCTGGTCCACACCGAATTCTGCAAATCGCTTGCACAATACCAACTCTGAAGAGTGCTTCAGATAAGACTCTTCCATAGGGAATGAAGGACTTTTCCATAGATTTTGACATAAGAATTGATTCCTTTAGATGATCAAAGATTATTTGAGAAATATCAATAGAAGTTGGCCTAAGGAGACACATGATGAGGAGTTTATCATCATGATACAGAAAGTCTTTGTTTGTATTGCGAGGTTTAATATTAGTTAAGATGAATTTGAACCATCCTCTGGCAATTGGCACAAGTCTTTCAGGATTTGTGGGTTCAAAAGCAGATCTTTTATCAAACATGCAGTGCATTTCAGTATCAGAGGTGCATCAAATGGATGCATGGTTGGGAGTGACACTGCCTAGTGGACAGTCAATGGCTTCAGAGATTTTTGTGGCATTGATGGTGACTGGAAGACTATAAATGTCAGAGGAGATAGTCAGACCATTACTGCTAACGGAGGCATTAATCCAAAAGGATTTTAAGAGGTTCGAATAAATTGAGCCTCTAAGCATATAAATGTATCCATTCCAATTTTGGAAGTGAATACCAAGATGAAAATCACGATTAGTATCCATTGGATTTGGTCATTTTTCATTGATGACTTCAAGGAGATCATCATTGCCATAAAAGGTTCTTGGAGTCATTTTAGATTGAGGATGAAAGGAAGGTTAGGACTAAGAGATAGTGATGAATTCTTTCGGAATAGCTATGGTTTTAAATAGACGAGTGGGGGAGTTTGAACTTGATAGGTCAATAACTGAGAATGACTTAAGAAGATTGGAATTCTTAGGAGAAGTCTAAAGGATGAGGACATTTAAGCAGTTTGTTATTCTAGGGAAGACTAAAGAGATATATATGCATTTTATTCTTAGAAAAAGTTAGGTGGATGCAGTAACTGCTTTATGAAGTCATTAATTCTAAGAGGGAACCAGACGACACGCTTTCTAATTTCAAGGTTTTTATTTATTAATCGTTAAACAGCACATGGCCAAGAATGCAGGTAAAGAGATTTCTCACTATTTCCAACATTTAAAGGGAATCCTAACTTGTCAGAGCATAATCATGCCTGCTTAAATCTAGTAGCTTAGGTGAAGAGTTATTTTGGTCAAGGTATCACGTTTCCCTATTCCGAGACTGAACATATATCATTCAATGTGAGTATATCAAGGAGATTTGGATGGCTGTAAGAAATGTGCTATAATTTAATTGAACATCCTGGTTTCTTAGACTAACTAGGTTAGGTAAAGGGGCCCTAAGAGAGAGAGAGAGTTAGGTCTGGAATAGGAGTACTAGTTGGAGTGTACTTATAGGTTATGACATGATGCAGAGAATCTTACTAATGTGACTCCCTTTTCTTTAACTATTTCAAAAGGCATATGCAGACAAATAAAGGATTTTCTTAGAACTTTTCTAGTTATCACAGCATAACCAAAGGTTTTGATAAGAGATTTGTTATTAAGAAAATAAGTCATAAATGAAGGAAGGATGGTACCTGGAATGTTTACAAACTTATCTGAATACATTTTCATCTTGACTCTGATCTTTCCTTTTCTGAGTGAATTACTGAGGGTTCTTGAATTCTTCAGGATCACTTGTCTTCTGGTCTCGAAAAAGGAATTTGATAATTATATTGCTTCACATCTGATCGACCGGAGCAAGAGCTCTGTTGTGAGTAATTTCTTTTTGTTGACTGTATCCTTAAACAACAGGTAGTGCCTTGTTCCTGATGACTTCTCCTTTCTTTTTATTCTTGAGAGCTTACCGTGGCTGGTTTGATTAGTGAAACTTGTTCCTAAGCATGTTTCTTCTGATGGTCTGCACGTTGGTCTGATTCTGATTTGAGTATTCTTGCCATCCAGAGTCAGTTTCTCAGAATGAGAAGTAGTCATTTGGAACTCATAGCAATTTTGACTTGTCTCACTGTGCTAATAGCAATTTCAGTTAATAAGTTCAACATCTTGATCTCACAATGCACATAGTTGGCTCATTAGAGACTAACAACATATCTACTTCAAAATAGAATGTTGACTGATTTCTTTCTTCCAAAGGACATCAGTAACTTAAATTCTTTTTGACTTGAGGTGGAGGATTTTAAGTGTCTGGATTCACATCTTCTGATTCCAGTGCTTGAGGGGTTTTGAACAACTTATCATATAGTGATCTGATCACTAACATTTGATTCACCTCAATAGACTTCACTCTGAAGTTCAAAATCATAGAACAACAATCTTTCTTCTTTACATGAAGAAGTTTTGAATGAGTTTTTATACGAGAAAGTCAAGGGTGGACCTAATCCGTTTCTTGAAAACAACTCAAAAACTCATAAATAATAAATCTTCAGCAAACAAGACTTCTTGTTTTCTGATGATTCAACTTTGAGCAAGTATGTGGTTCATCCACACGCATCATCTAAGATAGACATTGAACAAATACTACTTCTTATCTGATGAGTCTATCTTATCAGCTGATTCTTCAATCTTCATTAAAACTTTAGTGAGGAAGATTTAGTTGTTTGACAGCTGCACAACTTCCAGAATCAGTGATTTGCTCAAATACTTAGATTGATTACAATTTTGCACACAGTCATCTTCTGAACTGTTACAGAAATTGTAAGTGGATTTCAATCTCACCCAGAGTATTTCTACGCACCGCATCCGGATCTTTTTCTGACACTGTTAGGCATTTGATATCCATCAATAACAGAATTGGAGCTCTGATACCAATTGAAGGTGCGAGAAAGACACAAGAAAGAGGGAATTTGAATTGTGTATTTACTCTTTTAACAACATTTCGCATCTTTTCATTAAAGTACTAGGATAACATCAGAGTTCGTTGAGAGACTCTGATTAACGAAGTTGCATTCAGACTTGAAATACATGAGGCATGAGAACTTACAAAAGTCTGAACACTATGAGTAACATTCAGAACTTGCAGAGCGGAAGCATATCAGAGTTGCAAGGTTCTGACTTGCTTTGTGTAAGGTTCTGATACTCAATATAGAAACATAAACAAGACATTAAGCATAAGAGTAAAGAACACACGATATATCCTGGTTCACCATAAAGGCTAATCCAGTCCACCATCCTCAGGTGATTTCGCCTTGAACACAAGGACTTAATCCACTATAATCAATCTCGATTACAGATGCACGGGCAACAGCCGGTGACTAACCACTTGCACAGCCGCACTGTGACTAACATACAATGAACCGTTCAGGGATTCAACTTAATGAATATAATGAACATTGACATACAGGTTCCAATATCACAAGATCTACTGCTAGGCTTTCACTGCTAGACGTTCAGGGATTCATTGCAATGAATATAACGCTACTGACCCTATTTCAGGCTTTTCCCAGAATGACATCTCGCCATTGTATTCTTGAGTCTCCGGTCACACTGACCACTCAAGGAATCCTAATTCACCAAGAATTAGTTATACAGGAGGTTACAATAATGCTTCTTAACAAGCATATTACTCCTAAGTTTAAGTACAAAGAACACACAAGTGTTCGAGCAAGATATGAGCAACAACTCCTTGCTTATACAAAGAAACTATAGAGATGTATAATGATTTGACAGTTGTTGACATCTTGTAGATCTTCTTCTTCTTCGTCTACTTGGGTGAGCGAGCTTTGAGCAACAAATCCTTGCTTCAGATCTTCAAAATAGCACTGACGAGAAGGTGGGTTGATGACTTGACTGATCTTCAAAGTTGTATTATTCATCAACAGCTTTTGTACCAATTCATTGTTGTTGTGTTGAATGGTGATCTTTGAGCCTCAACAACAATAGCCATGTGTAAATGGTGATAGCTTTGGATATTCTAAGTGTTACAACGAGAACTCATCGTTGTTGCTATCTTCACACAATGACTTTGATCAATTCGCCATTCAAGGACGAAATCGATGATTTAAAAGTGAATTCTCTTTCCTTTAAATAGCCCAGTAGAAATATAGCCATTTGAAATACTGTTGGCTGTTGGAAGAGAGACGTTGTGTAATAACTAGTTGTACTGACACATCTCCTTTTTGTTGTGGGGGAAGTGACAGGATATATCTTTCTTGGGCGCCGTCTACTGTTACTCACAACGGTAACATGTGACTTTTGAACTTCAGAGGCTTCTGATGGTTAATTGATGAAGCATGAGTAGAGCCTTCTTAGAAGGATATCTGATATGTCAAGTCTTCAGTTATTTGAAGAAGTCCATTAGGAATCAGTCTTCATAACTTTAGCACTTGTCTTTGAGCACGTTATCCTTTACTTCTTGAAGTCTTCCAAAACTTCAGAACTTGTCCATTAGGAATCTGTCTTCAGAGTCTTCAACACTTGATCTTCAGAACCTTAATCTTCAGAACACATAAGTCTTCTGAGTCTTTCTGCACTTGGTCTTCAGAGCCTTTTGCCTTCAGAACTTCAAGTCATGAGAGTCTTCAGCGCTTCGGTTCTCTTCTTCAGAAGCATCCCAATCTTCAAAATCTCGACCACTTTCAGAGAGCATCCACAAGAGCATTGCATCAGCAATATCGGCATCCTTGGATCTGACTGATCACGATCAGATACAGAAGCGTTCTTGCTTCTTGCGACTTGTGTCACACATAGTAACTTTGCATATTATCAATTACGCTCATCTGGCTGGTGCTTGTTGGATCTGATAATTTCAATGAATATGATCTACACACAACACATGTTAGAACATAAAATGGTTCTTTCATAAATATGTATTGTTATCATCAAAACATAGATTGACTTGTATAGACAATTCTTGCTCTCACAATCTCCCCCTTTTTGATGATGACGAAACCAAGTATTTTGATTGAACATTTTATACAAGGTAATCACCAAAACAAACATATTCAGAGTCTAGAACAGTAGCTCCCCCTGAATGTGTTATCCTCGAAGTTTTATCTGTGATCATCTAGAATCCTATATGATCCAAAGACATACAGAGTAAAAACTTGAGTTGCCAGAACGAAGAATAGAAAAGGACTACTTCTCTATCTCGTCTTCAAGAAAACAAATAATCTTTAGCATCTAGACTAGTTCATCAGAACTTCCATCTTCAGATCTTCAGAACTCAGTTCCTTTGTAGTCGTATCAGAGCTTGTAATCTTCAGAGACTTCTGAAGCATTTTAACCTTTCAGCAGATTCATTTAAGCACAAGCAGATCAATTCTTATCTGATAACATAGCCTCGCTATTCATCAGAGACAGACACCGTCTTTTAAAAAACTCCCCCTGAGTTTCAGACTTTGTGAAGATTATAGGATTTATCATTTGAATCTTCTGGGTAGTCTCCCCCTAATTTCCATAAGTCAGATATTGGGATCTTTTAGAACGTAGTTCAGGAATATTAAATTTCAATCACCAATAAAGATCATGACTTTTTAGAGTTTGACTTTTGAACACAGGTCTTCATCTCAGAACCTTGTTACTGTCACAACTCAGTGGTTCATCAAAGCTTGATTTTTTATCAGATACCAATTGAAGGTTAATATTTATGATCAATCAACACTTGATTCTGAAACTGTCACACATGTTTTAATCTTAGTCTGGTACTGAATTATACTAGAGTATGTTGTGTCTGATACCAAGTGAAGGATTACTTTTCATACCACTTGAAGGGTATTTCCTTAGTGTGCTGAGATTGATACCAATGAAGGTATACAAAACATTTCACAGCTTAGCTCTGATTGACGAGTCTGCTACTAATATGTGTGTATACTGAGTCTGATACCAAATCATTTCTTCTTAATTGAGTTCTTGGTATACATCAGAACTACTTCTTATTGGATCTTCAATCCGGATCTTCAAACAGTTCTTTGACTTTTGATTTGCACAGTTCTTCTGAATAAGTATCTTGAGATGTAGACTTTTTCTTGACTGCTTTCAAAGCTTCCTTCTTCTGATTCTTATGTTCTGAATCTCATATTCTTAGACAGCTTACAGCTTCTGAACCAAGTGAGACAGAGATCACTATAAATTTTGACTTTCAGACAGTTATCAACTTCTGAACAGTACTGGGTAGATCTGACTCTGAACAAATGTTCACGAAGTGTACTTCACTGTTCTTCTTGCTTAACCTGTCTTAGAATGCTTAGTGAACTTGTTTAGAGTTCCTCGGATAACATCAAATAAACAAACGTTAGAAGTAACGCATTTTTATATTTTATGTGAGTACTTTGTTTGAGTAACGCATTTTTGTATTTTATGTGAGTACTATGTTTGAGTTCTGTATTCTTTCTTCTTCTTTCAGATTTCCTTTTCTCAATCAAAATCATTATATTTCTCCCCCTTTTTGACATCATCAAAAAGTGTTAGAGCATATGAGCATTTAAGCATGTAATTCTTTCATCAGTCAAGCATTTGAGCATATCAACAACATTATATATTCTGGATATGTTAAACAACATAGAACATAGAGCCAGCATTTGAGCAGTTAAGAACAATCTGAGTTATTTAGTGATAACCATCTATAACCATAGCATATTCATTTGAAGGACAATTAGATGGAATTATCTGATTACCATTTGAAGGTTTTAGATCATCTGTAGAGATTAATTATAGCATTTCATTTATGAACAATCTGATAGAAGCATCAACATAAAGTAGTTTTAAGATGCAGAGCATAGGTTAAGCTTTATCTTGAGAGGTTCAAGATAATCAAAACCTAGATATTTCATTTGATAATCTTAATGAGAGTACATAGAGTAGGAAACAGCATATCAAGACAGAAATCTTATAACTTAATTCTATTTCTCCCTAGGAACTTCTAGATAGATTTGTAAGATCTATGGGTGAACATTCAGTGGTTTCTCCTAAGTGGTTTAGCCTGGTAATCACATCTTGAATTTCTAGGACTCGAGATATGACTCTTCCAAACGGAATGCTGAGAGAGGGTTTATCTTTAGACAACATAATTTTTTCTTTCAAATGATTGAACATAGTTAGGGGAAGGTTTATTTTCCTTCTGTAGATCAGAAAGAAGATGAATAGTCTATCTGAATGAGTTAGCACTTGTTCTCCTACTTCTCTAGGTCGAAGGTTTGTTTCCATTATTCTATGCCAGACTTTAGCTGAGGGTTTGAGTGTGGAGACATAGTTTGAGGGACCATTTCCACAATGAATTTTATAGATGAGATCATTTAAGATTTTCCTTTCCTTGTAGTCTTCAGTGGTGTCACCATTTTCATCGCACTTGATTGGTTTCGCAATGACAGAGGGTTTAATTACCAATGGAATTCCAAAGACGACTGACTGAATGATGTGCTGGTTGTATTCGTTAGAAAACACATCAGCATTTGCCCAGAATTCTTTGACAAGATCTGTGTAAATGAGACTTGGAAGCATCTCAAGATAACCTTCCCAGTTCTGACATCTTAATTCGGATGAAGTTCTAGTGAAGCCAAGTTCCTTGAGAGAACTGGTGTTCATAGAGAATTAATCCAGGACTCTTAACTTAGCAATTTCACACTCAGTAGGTTTTGGACGAGAGGTGGACATCCTGGAGAAAATACTAAAGAAGGGTACTGACTGAGATGGTTTGGAATGATAGATAGAGTAGTGGATACGGTGCCTTAAGTAGGCAACGAATAGAGAGTTAATTAAAAACTCGTGACTCCAACCGTCAGGTTCGTCATTTCCTAGACATCTTAGGTTGGGAATTAGAACTAGCACAGAGTTTGACAATTACCATTCTTGGAAAAACCAAGAAATCATGCGTAGGATTCTCTAATTGATTCTTTGACGGGAGTCAAGGATTCGCAATAAGTGCATATCTGAGAGTATTATCATTCTCTAGTGTTGAAAACATATTTTCTTCTTTCAAGAATTTTGTCTTATATGTTTTATAAGTGCACTTATATAGGAGTAACGCATACTTCATTAATTTATTTTGTAATTACACAAAATGACCATGTGATCTTAATAAACCATTACATACTAATAACTTAGCCTAAATATGACAGATAGTCTTCTAATTTTATAAGAACCATCTGCTATCGAAGGTTTCACAAAAATTCCTATTCAGAGCAGTGTCTGGTCCACACTGAATTCTTCAAATCGCTTGCACAATACCAGCTCTGAAGAGTGCTTCAGATAAGACTCTTCCGTAGGGAATAAAGGACTTTTCCATAGATCTTGACATAAGAATTGATTCCTTTAGATGATCAAAGATTATTTGAGAAAGATCAATAGGAGTTGGCCTAAGGAGACACATGACGAGGAGCTTATCATAATGATACAGAAAGTCTTTGTTTGTATTGCGAGGTTTAATATTAGTTAAGATAAATTTGAACCATCCTCTGGCAATTGGCACAAGTCTTTCAGGATTTGTGGGTTCAAAAGCAGATCCTTTATCAAACGTGCAGTGCATTTCAGTATCAGAGGTGCATCGAATGGATGCATTGTTGGGAGTGACACCGCCTAGTGGACAGTCAATGGCTTCAGAGATTTTTGTGGCATTGATGGTGACTGGAAGACTATAAATGCCAGAGGAGATAGTCAGACCATTACTGCTAACGGAGGCATTAATCCAAAAGGATTTTAAGAGGTTTGGATAAATTGAGCCTCTAAGCATATGAATGTATCCATTCCAATTTTGGAAGTGAATACCAAGATGAAAATCACGATTAGTATCCATTAGATTTAGTCGTTTTTCATTAATGACTTCAAGGAGATCATCATTGCCATAAAAGGTTCTTGGAGTCATTTTAGATTGAGGATGAAAGGAAGGTTAGGACTAAGAGATATTGATGAATTCTTTCGGAATAGCTATGGTTTTAAATAGACAAGTGGAGGAGTTTGAACTGGATAGGTCAATAACTAAGAATGACTTAAGAAGATTGGAATTCTTAGGAGTCTAAAGGATGAGGACATCTAAGCAGTTTGTTATTCTAGGGAAGATCAAAGAGATTTATATGCATTTTATTCTTAGCAAAAGTTAGGTGGATGCAGTAACTGCTTTATGAAGTCATTAATTCTAAGAGGGAACCAGACGACACGCTTTCTAATTTCAAGGTTTTTATTTATTAATCGTTAAACAACACATGGCCAAGAATGCAGGTAAAGGGATTTTTCACTATTTCCAACATTTAAAGGGAATCCTAACTTGTTAGAGCATAATCATGCCTGCTTAAAGCTAGTAGCTTAGGTGAAGAGCTATTTTGGTCAAGGTATCACGTTTGCCTATTCTGAGACTGAACAAATATCATTCAATGTGAGTATATCAAGGAGATTTGGATGGCTGTAAGAAATGTGCTACAATTTAATTAAACATCTTGGTTTCTTAAACAAACTAGGTTAGGTAAAGGGGCTCTAAGAGAGAGAGAGAGTTAGGTCTGGAATAGGAGTACTAGTTGGAGTGTACTTATGGGTTATGACATGATGCAGAGAATCTTACTAATGTGACTCCCTTTTCTTTAACTATTTCAAAAGGCATATGCAGACAAATAAAGGATTTTCTTAGAACTTTTCTAATTATCACAGCATAACCAAAGGTTTTGATAAGAGATTTGTTATTAAGAAAATAAGTCATAAATGAAGGAAGGATGGTACCTGGAATCTTTACAGACTTATCTGAACACATTTTCATCTTGACTCTGATCTTTCCTTTTCTGAGTGAATTACTGAGGGTTCTTGAATTCTTCAGGATCACTTGTCTTCTGGTCTCGAAAAAGGAATTTGATAATTATATTGCTTCACATCTGATCGACCGGAGCAAGAGCTCTGTTGTGAGTAATTTCTTTTTGTTGATTGTATCCTTAAACAGCAGGTCGTGCCTTGTTCCTGATGACTTCTCCTTTCTTCTTATTCTTGAGAGCTTGTCGTGGCTGGTTTGATTAGTGAAACTTGTTCCTAAGCGTGTTTCTTCTGATGGTCTGCACGTTGGTCTGATTCTGATTTGAGTATTCTTTCCATCCAGAGTCAGTTTCTCAGAATGAGAAGTAGTCATTTGGAACTCATAGCAATTTTGACTTGTCTCACAGTGCTAATAGCAATTTCAGTTAATACGTTCAACATCTTGATCTCACAATGCACATAGTTGGCTCATCAAAGACTAACAACATATCTACTTCAAAATAAAATGTTGACTGATTTCTTCCTTCCAAAGGACATCAGTAACTTAAATTCTTTTTGACTTGAGGTGGAGGATTTTAAGTGACTGGATTCACATCTTCTGATTCCAGTGCTTGAGGGGTTCTGAACAACTTATCATATAGTGATCTGATCATTAACATTTGATTCACCTCAACAGACTTCACTCTGAAGTTCAAAATCATATAACAACAATCTTTCTTCTTTACATGAAGAAGTTCTGAATGAGTTTTTATACGAGAAAGTCAAGGGTGGACCTAATCCGTTTCTTGAAAACATCTCAAAAACTCATAAAGAATTAATCTTCAGCAAACAAGAGGCATGAGAACTTACAAGAGTCTGAACACTATGAGTAACATTCAGAACTTGCAGAGCAGAAGCTTATCAGAGTTGCAAGGTTCTGACTTACTTTGTGTAAGGTTCTGATACTTAATATAGAAACATAAACAAGACATTAAGCATAAGAGTAAAGAACACACGATATATCCTGGTTCACCACAAAGGCTAATCCAGTCCACCCTCCTTAGGTGATTTCGCCTTGAACACAAGGACTTAAACCACTATAATCAATCTCGATTACAGATGCACGGGCAACGGCCGGTGACTAACCACTTGTACAGCCGCACTGTGACTAACATACAATGAACCGTTCAGGGATTTAACTTAATGAATATAACGAACATTGACCTGCAGGTTCCAATCTCGCAAGATCTACTGCTAGACTTTCACAACTAGACGTTCAGGGATTCATTGCAATGAATATAATGCTACTGACCCTATTTCAGGCTTTTCCCACAATGACATCTCGCCATTATCTTCTCAAGTCTCCGGTCACACTAACCACTCAAGGAATCCTAATTCACAAAGAATTAGTTATATAGGAGGTTACAATAATGCTTCTTAACAAGCAGATTACTCCTAAGTTTAAGTACAAAGAGCACACAAGTGTTCGAGCAAGATGTGAGCAATAGCTCCTTGCTTATACAAAAAAACTACAGAGATGTATAATGATTTGACAGTTGTTGACATCTTGTAGATCTTCTTCTTCTTCGTCTCCTTGGGTGAGAAAGCTTTGAGCAACAACTCCTTGCTTCAGATCTTCAAAATAACACTGACGAGAAGGTGGGTTGATGACTTGACTGATCTTCAATATTATCTTCTTCATCAATAACTTTTGTACCAATTCATTGTTGTTCTGTTGAATGATGATCTTTGAGCTTCAACAACAATGGCCATGTGTAAATAGTGATAGCTTTGGATATTCTAAGTGTTACAACGAGAACTCATCGTTGTTGCTATCTTCACATAATGACTTTGATCAATTCGCCATTCATGGACGGAATCGATGATTCAAAAGTGAATTCTCTTTCCTTTAAATAGCCCAGTAGAAATATAGCCATTTGAAATACTGTTGGCTGTTGGAAGAGAGACGTTGTGTAATAACTAGCTGTACTGATACATCTGCTTTTTGCTGTGGGAGAAGTGACGGGATATATCTTTCTTGGGCGCCGTGTACAGTTACTCACAACGGTAACATGTGACTTCTGAACTTCAGAGGCTTCTGATGGTTAATTGATGAAGCATGAGTAGAGTCTTCTTAGCAGGATATCTGATATGTCAAGTCTTCAGTTATTTGAAGAAGTCCATTAGGAATCAGTCTTCAGAACTTCAACACTTGTCTTTGAGCACGTTATCCTTTACTTTTTCAAGTCTTCCGAAACTTCAGAACTTGTCCATTAGGAATCTGTCTTCAGAGTCTTCAATACTTGATCTTCAGAACCTTAATCTTTAGAACACATAAGTCTTCAGAGTCTTTCTGCGCTTGGTCTTCAAAGCCTTCTGCCTTCAGAACTTCAAGTCATTAGAGTCTTTAGCACTTCGGTTCTCTTCTTCAAAAGCATCGCAATCTTCAGAATCTCGACCACTTTCAGAGAACATCCACAAGAGCATTGCATCAGCAATATCGGCATCCTTGGATCTGACTGATCACGATCAGATACAGAAGCGTTCTTGCTTCTTGCGACTTGTGTCACACATAGTAATTTCACATATTATCAATTACGCTCATCTGGCTGGTGCTTGTTGGATCTGATAATTTCAATGAATATGATCTGCACACAACACACGTTAGAACATAAAATGGTTCTTTCACAAATACGTATTGTTATCATCAAAACATAGATTGACTTGTAGAGACAATTCTTGCTCTCACAATTAATCCTCTCTGGGGAAATGAATTTCTTGTTTACACATATAATTCTAAGTTTGAGAGTCTTGAGAAAAGTTTCACCGGAAATAATGTCTTTCTCTGTTCCATATTGTATAAGCCCAAGAGGAGGCAAGATTGTATAGGGAATTTCCTATGATGGAACTAGTTTTGACTATGTTGAAAAGTAACCTCTGGTTTGACCTATGCATAGACCTAACACCTGGGGAAACTCTAGACAAACATGCACAAGTATATATACAGACAATTATATTGACAGATATATATAAACAAATATGCATTGAAATAGAAAAGATGTTGGGACTTACCTTTTGAGAAGAAGCCCAAGTGTATTATGATCTGTTGTATTGACTACAATTGTATGCTTGATTAAGGTTTCAAGAAATTGAAAAATATTTTGAGGAAACTTTGAATGTTGCATTTCAAATAAAAAAACAAATTGTTTAAAAAGAAAGAATGTTTGGGGTTTATACAATGATTGAGGCCCAGATGACTTATTTGAAAACATTGATCGCATTGCGATACCGAAAGACGTAGCGGGACTTATACTACAGCAGAGGCCCAAAATATGTTTATGTACAAAGAGGGTTGGGTCTTACACTCTATTAGAGGCCCAAAAGTGTTTGTGAAAAAAAGAAAAATGGGGCTTATACTCAGGGAGAGGCCCAAATGATTTATTTGAAAAGGCGACGAGGCATTGAAAACCACAAAGGGACTTATACAATGACTGAGGCCCAAAATCATTTATGTACAAGGAGGAATGGGTCTTACACTCTATTAGAGGCCCAAAAAGTTTGTTTTTATACAAGAGATGAGGCTTACAACTCAAGGAGATGCTCAGATGAAAAACAACAATCGCACAGTTTATTTTGAAAATCGTATCGAGACTTATACAATGACTGAGGCCCAAAATGGTATATTTACAAAGGGGATTGGTCTTACACTTTATTAGAGGCCCAAAAGTGTTTTGAAAAAAATCAAAATTAAGAGAAACCCTAATTTTAATTAAAATATAATTTTCAAAGGAAATTAAATAAAATAAATGATATAAAATACCAAATATATCCAAAAACATATTGTCTACTTTGAAAAATGTTTTTAAAAATCATGTTAAATCACATGAAAGCTTGAAATTCATTTGAATTTGAAAATTCAAGGTGGAAATTTCATTTTAAAAATGTTTAGAACAATAAAAATGAAATTATTTACAAAAATTCAAACTATATTAAATAAATAATACAAATTTGATGTTTTTGTAGAATAAAATATTTTAACATTTTTGTGACTTTTTAAAAAAAAAACCAATAAAAAATGATAAAAATTGAGAGAGAAATTAATTTTTGAAATCAATTAATAAAAATATCAAATATTCAAAAATTTGAATTATGGCGCGAAGAACTCCATCTTCTTCCTCACGTGTGCCCTAACTCTCAGATTTGCAAAACCTCATCTATCTCACTGAATACGTAATGAAAATGACTTTTGTAAACATGAAAGTTGTTCGTTTTTTGAACAAAGATTTCAATGATATAAATTAATTGTATTTATATTAAGTGTGGAGTGAGAAATCAAAAGATGAACTCAAGAACCCTAATTTCTGTAAGAACACCATGAAATCCTATACACGATAGCTACAAAGCAATTGATTGAGGTGAAACACTCTACATAAGTGCAGAAACATGTTTGTAACTTGAAAACACATTTATGATGCATTGATCATAGAGTTTGAAAGTGTCAGGCTTACCTCTGCAAAAGGAAATCGAACCCTCAGTTGTAGGTGTTACAGATGTTGCGTGATGATCTGGACAACTTCCTTGGACCTCAAGTAACGTGTTTGCAAACTTGGACTGGATTGAAACACCTTGGAACTTGTTATGGTACCCCAACTACAAATAGGCCAAAATGCTTGAGCAAATGGATGGTGACTTTGTGATTCTGGTGTTCCAGATGTGTTTTGAGGTTATGGATCACTTGTATATGACATATGTGAGGTGTTAGGATGATTGGTTTATGTGGAATTGCTCTCTATTTGAAAATTCGATAGTGACTTGAAAGAGAAGCAAATTCTGGTTTTTTAGAGTGATTGGAAGGAAAGCATGAGTTGTTATGCTTTGGTGTACTTGAATTGATCAGAAAGAACCTCTATTTATAGTAGAGCAACTTTGTTTTGGGAGCAATAGTAATTCGAGGGTGGATCACTCCAACATCCATTGAACTTTGTCATGTAGTCAAAGTCTCCTCTAGCCATTGACTTGAGTCAATTTTGCAGACTATGAGTCTTTTGTTGCAGGGATAAGGCTTGAATCCTTTAGTGATCAATGACTCAGTCCATGCCACCTCAATGTATCTCTTGAATGCCTTGAAACAAAATTGAAGTTTTTGGATTTGCAACATTGAATTTCACATGCTAAGGAATAAGATTTTTGACTTGGTGGCTTGGTGATAAGATCCCTCATCATTCAAGTTGATTTTGGACAGAAATGAAATGATACAAGTGTTTGAAATTGGCTCAAGAAATCGTGGGAACCAAGTCATGTTTTCATGCCTTTGTGTGGGCAGGGTGAAAAATGCCATTTTTGGAGGCTTATAACTCCTTGCTCAAGTTGAACCATGGGAGGCTCTTGTACTTTTTGGAAAGCCCCAGTAACATACTTCAACTTTGATGTTCAACTTGGGTCTTGAATCATCCTGGATCATAATGAAAAATGGCCTTAAAGTTGGTGAAAATGCAAAACAGATTCTGTCCAAAATTTCACTAAGTGTTGGAAAAATGGCCATTTTCATATTTTTGTGATTTTGATCAATCTATAACTCAAAATCCATAAGGATTTGGAACCTGTTGTAGTTGACAATCTTGAAGTATGTAATGAGAGCTTTCATTTGAGCTTTGGATGGAAGAAAAAGGTTACTTGGGTCACAAGTTATGGTCTTGCAAAGTTGGGTATAAATCATTTTTTTTCACAACTTAGTGAAATTTCAAGTTTCTTATGGTTGCCCCTTTTGCAAGTAACCCCACTTTTCTTGATTTTTCTTGATGGATGATGATCCAAACCATAAGTTAACATTATTTTTGACTTAGGGAAGCCTTGTTTGTCAAAAAATTCAAAAATTCAAACTTGGTTTTTGGCACAGTTGACTTTTTGTCAAATGAACTTCAAACTTTGTGATCCTCTATGAAACCAAGTCCTTGACCTAATTCAAACCTAATGGATGGATTCCATAGGTGTTATAGAGTGTCTTAAACCATGTCCCAAGGTTTGGGAACATGTCTTGGTCAAAAGTCAAAGGTACAATTGACTTTTCATCAGGAAACCCTAATTGGTCCAGATGAATTTGAATCCTTGTACTGCTTAGGAACCAAGTTATTTGAATCAATCCAATCTTGTAAATGGATCAATATGATGTGTTGAAGGTCTTCAAAACACTTCTTGAGGTCTTGGCTCATGCCTTGCTCCAAAAGTCAACTTAGGGGTGAATTAGGTCAAGAAACCCTAATTCCTGATTTTTTATGAATGCATCCCCTGAGCCTATTTTGACTCTATGATTGGGTCCATGAGGTCTCTTTGAGCTCCTTGGATCATATTTTGAAGTATTAGCCCATGCTCAGATGAAAATTTCTCTTTGGAGGCCTTGGCCAATTTGGTGACACTGATGATCTTGAGGCTTGATCAACTTGAGATGTTGCATTTTCATGCTTGATTCATGGTATGGGAGACCTCTTGATCCTTCATGGATATTTGAGAGGCTTGACAAGTTGAGGATCATGTCCATTCTTGATTACTCCTTTGTCTGAGTACTCTGAGAGGGCTCAAAACCCTAACTCTTGGTTGAGGTGAATGCTCAATAATTTTTTAGAGGATTGATGAGGCATCAAGGTACATCCATATTGTGATGATGATTTGCACAATGATAGTAAATCTTGTGGTCAAAATTTGGGGTATGACAGATGCCCCTATTTAATCTTCTTGGACCTGAAGGTGTGAATGGCAAAGACATTCAGACTTTCAAGGTAAAAGAGGATTAAATATCAGAATACCCGAAATTCTGTCTGTGGTTATGAATGGCAGCTGATTTTCTCGTCCATATTATTTTACTAAGTAATGTTACTTAGAAAAGGGTAAAAACTTCCCCTCGATCATGGTCTTCAGCCACAAAACTGGTCTTAGTTTTCTTAAAGAAATAAACTTCCCCTCGATCCTGGTCTTCTGCCATGGAAGTGGTCTCAGTTTTTTTTGAAATAAACTTCCCCTCGATCCTGGTCTTCAACCATGGAACTGGTCTTAGATTCTTGAAGATATAAACTTCCCCTCGATCCTGGTCTTCAGCCACGAAACTGGTCTCAGTTTCTTCTTGTCGAGTTCCTTCCTCGACAAGGAACGCTATTTGTAGCAATCTTCATCAAACTTCTCGCCAATTTTTACTGGGGAGACGCCATTTGATGGAAAAAGATTTGATGTCAGACTTGCTGGGGAGAACCATTTGTCTGAACTGTAGTGGTGTGCAAACTTCTCTGTGGGAGATGCCATTTGTCGACCTTACTAGGGAAAGCAAGTCTCTTGAGAGATTGCTTGTTGCTTGGTGATATTACATCATACTTCCCTTCGAGACCTTTTCAGAGAGACGCCATATGATGTAATCCAATTTTGAGGTGCTGATGTCTCTATTGAAAGCAAAATTTTAAGAGAGAAACTGCCGTATTGCCAAGAGTCTGCTGTTGAGAGGCTTTCTCAGGGGATTTTCTTTAATCCGGGAAAGCAAAATATCATCTTCAATGGTGAAGAGTGATGTCCCAAAATGTTCATGTCCAAATGATTTCTTGCATTATAGAGGTTCAAGTTGTCAAAGTGGTTGAAGACCGATTTCAATCCAGGAACACACTGGAGAGAGATTGTTTAGACAGTATATTTTTCCTGACGAGGAAAGAACTTAGACCGAAACTTTGTCCTACCTGACGTGGTAAGGAAAACTGACAACTCTATTGGAGAGAAAACGTTTATCACTTGAGGGTGAAAACGAGTGATATTAATGCAATATGAATACAAATGTGAATCAATTATGCATGATGTATGTATGTTTATGCTGACAAAACAGACACGATATACAGACTGGTAAGGAATGCAACCGGATACTCGACCACTCTGGGAGATGGGGGGTATCACTGAAGATTCTGAAAGTTGTACGTTTACTCGGGAGCAGGGGTTCCTGCATTCATTTCGGTTTTCGGAGGTACAAATCTGCCAGGGATAGAAATCCGTTCTTGTTTTTAGAGGTGGACCCTACTGGGGAGAAAAGATAACAGATGGCTTTCAAAAGTAAGAACTCTGCCGGGGATGTAAGATGGGACATTCCATCTAAAGTAGTTGATTCTTTATTCAGGAAGTATTTTTGATTCTGCATTTTGAAGTTAGCATCACTTCTGGAGACACAGTCGATATTCCTTTTTGTGCTCATTAATCAAAAGGAGATTGCCATCTTTATTTTGAAAGCAAAAGTAAATTTGAAAACAAAAGTAAATTCATTTTTGTTTCAAGAATCGTTGATCATATAAAAATTTCATTCGACAAAGAGAAATAAATGAGAATTGCAAATAGAATGCACACGGGCTCAAATTTTGGATAGAATGGTAATCAGCCAAACGCGTGATCCCATGGAGCATTACAAAGTTTAGAAAATGGTAATTTAAAGGAAAATGTGCTACATTGAAACATAATGACCGTTATCCTTCCACCGACTTTGAATTCTGGACATTCTGAGCTTCTGCCGAAGGTGACCTTGACTGAAGTTTTTTTGACGGATGGCGTTACCACTGGGGATCTAATCTTGTCAGATGTAGTTACTTATCATGAATCCCTAACTTTTCCCTAGATTCCCTTTTCAGGTTTTCAATCTATCGGGATGATTTTTGCTTATGTCTCTAATTTTTGCCTGGACCGCCCTTTCGGGTTTTCAATCCAACGAGACGTTATTTATTTATTTATTTAGGCGAAGTATTTCTTGACTACATCAACATTCGTGGGGTAGGTAAACCCCTCTCCATCCATGGTTGCGTGTCTCAAGGCACCGCCTGAAAAGGCTTTCTTAACAACATAGGAGCCATCGTAATTTGGAGTCCATTTGCCTCTGGAATCAGTGAAGAATGATTGTATCTTTTTGAGCACGAGGTCTCCTTCCCTGAAGACAAGGGGTCAGACCTTTTTGTCAAACATTTTCTTTATCCTTTGCTGATATAATCGAGCATGGCATAAAATCGTCATTCTCTTTTCTTCGATCAGATTCAGTTCATCGTGTCGACTTTGACACTATTCAGCGTCTGTTAGCTTGGCTTTCATCAATACTCTCATTGATGAGATCTCTACTTCTATGGGGAGCACTGCATCCAAGCCATATACTAGAGAGAAAGAGGTTGCCCCTGTTAAAGTGTGGACAGATGTGCGATAACTGTGAAGAGCAAATGGTAGCATCTCGTGCCAGTCTTTGTAGCTTACAACCATCTTTTGAACGATCTTCTTGATATTCATGTTAGCTGCTTCTACCGCTCCATTCATTTTAGGCCGGTATGGAGATGAGTTATGGTGTTCGATCTTGAACTCAGCACATAACTCTTTCATCATCTTGTTGTTCAAGTTGGATCAATTATCCGTAATGATCTGGCTTGGAACACCATAACGGCAGATGAGATTGTTTTTGATAAATCGGACTACCACTTGTCGGATCACGTTGGTGTATGACACTGCTTCGACCCATTTGGTGAAGTAGTCAATGGCTACCAAGGATGAACCGATGTCCGTTTGAAGCTTTGGGTTCAATCATACCAATCATATCGATTCCCCATATAGAAAAAGGCCATGGAGAAGAAAGAACTTTGAGATGCATTGGCGGTACATGAATTTTGTCAGCGTATATCTGACACTTGTGACATTTCCTTATTTACTTGTAGCAATCAGATTCCATTGTCAGCCAATTATATCCTGCTCTCAGAATTTTTCTTGCCATTGTATGTCCATTGGCATGAGTGCAAAAGGATCCTTCGTGAATTTCTTTCATCAACATGTTTGCTTCTTGTCTGTCTACGCATCTGAGTAAAACCATGTCAAAGTTTCTCTTGTAGAGTGTATCACCGTTTAAGAAGAAGTTGCCAGCCAATCTTCTGAGAGTCTTTCTATCTTTTCTTGATGCCCCAGGTGGGTATTATTGTTTTTGAAGGAAGCACTTGATATTGTGATACCAGAGTTTGTCATCTGTGACTGCTTCAATCGCGAAGATATAAGCAGGCATTTCAAGGCACATTATGTCAATCTTTGGTACGTCGTTCCATTGACTTACACTAATCATGGAGGATAGAGTGGCTAATACATCAGCCATGTGATTTTCTTCACGAGGGATATGATGAAACTCGATTCTGTTGAAGAATGGTAACAACCTTCTTGCGTAGCCTTTGTAAGGAATCAATTATGATTGGTATGTGTTCCACTCTCCTTTAATCTGATTGATAACCAACGCTGAATCTCCATACACATTCAAGTTCTTTATCCTTAAGTTAATTGCTTCTTCGAGACCCATGATACAAGCTTCGTATCCGGGCCCATTGTTTGTGCATTTGAATGTCAATCTGGCAGTGAAAGGAACATGGGTGCCCTGAGGTGTTACGATGATTACCCCAATTCCGTTTCCATAAGTATTGACAGCTCCTTCGAATATTAGTCCCCATTGGGAACCTGGTTCTGGCCCTTTGCTGGGTAGCGTTTCATCGCAAATTTTCCTTTTCAAGTACATGACATCTTCGTCTGGGAAGTTAAATTCGACTGATTCCTGATCGTCAATCGGTTGATGAGCCAAATGATCGGCTAAAATACTTCCTTTGACGACTTTCTGAGCATGATACTCGATGTTGTATTCCGATAACAACATCTGCCAACGGGCAATCCTCCCTGTGAGAGCAGGCTTTTCAAAGACGTACTTGATCGGATCCATTTCGAAGATTAACCAAGTAGTGTGACAAATCTTGTACTGACAAAGACGTTTGGCTGCCCAAGCCAGAGCGCAACAAGTTTTCTCGAGCATAGTGTGTCGAGTTTCACAGTCTGTGAATTTCTTGCTTAAGTAGTAAATGGCGTACTCCTTTCTTTTTATCTCGTCTTGTTAGCCAAGTACACAACCCATGGAGTCTTCCAAGGCTGTTAGGTATATGATCAATGGTCTTCCTTCCACTGGAGGAGACAAAATAAAGGGGTTCAACAGATATTCCTTGATGCTGTCGAACGCTCTTTAGAAATCTTCTGTCCATACGTAGCTTTGGTTCTTTCTGAGTAGTTTGAAGATCGGCGCGCATGTCGCGGTCATGAGGATTATGAATCTTGAGATGTAATTCAGACGTCCCAAAACCCTCTAACCTGCTTTTCAGTCTTTGGAGAAGGCATTTCTTGAATAGCCCTGACCTTGTCAGGATCAACCTCAATTACTTTCTGACTGACGATGAATCCTAAGAGTTTTCCTGTGCGAACACCGAATGTGCACTTATTAGGATTCAGCGGAGTTTGTATTTTCTCAGACACTCGAAAAACTTTGGCAGGTGTTCCACATGCTCTTCTTCTGTTTTAGATTTGGCAATCATGTCATCGATGTACACTTCAATCTCTTTGTGCATCATGTCATGAAACAGAGTTGTCATGGCCCTTTGATAGGTTGCACCAGCGTTCTTTAGATCGAACGATATTACCTTGTAACAAAAGGTGCCCTTTGGGGTGATGAACGAAGTTTTCTCCATATCTTCTGGCACCATTTTGATTTGATTATAGCCCGAGAATCCATCCATGAGGAGAATACTTTGAATTTTGTTGTGCTATCTACCAGTATGTCAATGTGTGGTAGGGAGAAGTCATCCTTCGGACTTGCTTTGTTTAAATCCCTGTAGTCTACACACATTCTGACTTTTTCGTCCTTTTTTGAAACTTGCACTATGTTGGCTAACCATTGAGGATATTTTGAGGTGGCAAGGAAACCTACGTCGATCTACTTCTGCAGTTCCTCCTTAATTTTGATAGCCATATCTGGATGAGTCATTCTCAGTCTTTGCTTTACCGGAGGACATTTTGTTTTCAGTGGTAAGTGATGTTCCACGATGCTGGTATCCAACCCTGGCATGTCCTGGTAGGACCAAGCAAATACATCTGGAAACTCTTTGAGAAGTTTTATCAAGTCTTCTCTGACAGTTGGACTGAGCAATGCTCCTATCTTAACTTTTTTCTATTCTTCTTCTGAACCCAAATTTACCGCTTCCAACGGATCTTTGTGAGGCTCAATAGACCTTTCCTCTTGTCTGAGTAGTTGGGAGATTTCTTCTAGAATTTCTTCATCCTCTTCTTCTTCAGCTTCAAATACCAGGAATTCAAAGTTGGGAGAAGGCATTGGATCGTATGTTTCAATGGGGTTTAAAATAAGCAATCTGTATGACGTGATGATTCCTTTTTTAGAAAAGACATAGAGAATGCAAGAGTGTATGCAGTGTATTTTCTGAAAACGCTTGTTTTTATTTTGGGTTGTTTTTTAGGATTACCATTTTCTTAAAAAAACGAAAAGTGAAAACAACAATAAATGCGGGAATTCAGAATGACATTATTTATTCATGATTTGTCGATTCTTGAAACACAACCCTATAAAACAGAACTTCGTCGCTTTGGGCGAAGCGAAGAGGGACATTTACAGAAAAGTGAGCCCTATACGACATCTATTTCACCCAGGCAAGGTGAAAGATCAAAACAAAGATGGTAATTACTTCGACATATGGACGAATTTTGTCACATCGACTGCAACCCAATCGCGACGAACTCCTCTGTGAATCACAAAGTCTGATACCTCCCTTCTTGGTTTGTCTTTAGAATTGGCAGTGATTTCTGGTGGAGTAGGATCATTGGAGTCTTCTTACCATGCAGAGTTATCATAAAAGGACTCTTCTGTTGCATCTCCCATAGTGTTTTAACTTTTAAGAGGATCACCCCATCCAGTTGGCTGGATGTCCTCGTATTTGATGCGATAGATTATGGGAGCAGTGTACTTTACTAAAAAGTCGTACTTGCCGCTTGGCTGCCCCAAGGTATCCCAGGTTTCTGTGGGAATAGATGAGTCATCTTCCTCAATGACGTTGATATCAGGAAAAGGATAGTTAATGAATTCTTGTCCTGCAATCTTTGCAAATTCATCACCATGGTGGCAGACATTTTCAGAATGTTCTGAGTAAGGATTCCATGACTTTGTGGGAACATGTATATTCTTTTCAAGACTACTCAGTTGATAGGCCTGGTCCGGCTGACTCTTTTGCCCCGAGTCTTCCGTGTATGGCTTCCAAATAGGCAAGTCATCCAGGGGATCATAATAATCGTAGTCAAATTTTTCTTTCATTATATTGTCTTCCTCTAATGAGTTGGGTGGAGCACGACATCCTTCGGGATCACAATCTCCGTAGATCATTCTGACGTCTGATCTTGGTATATATCTTGGGTTCTGCTTTGGAAAACAGAATGACATGTGCCTTTCTCCCAGAGATATATAACCTTCATCGTTGACATAAGACTTCTACTCCTCATCCATATCGGAGGAGTCGTTTTCATCGATGGTGTGGACTTCTTGAGATACTGGGTGGAGGAAACCTCTGTTGTGAAATAAATCTTGAATGGGATGAAAACTTTCGTCCTTCTTAGTAGTATGGGTATAGGTTGGAGAGAAATCAAGACCTTTCCTTGTCTTGTTATCAATAGGAATTACAGTCTGTCCCCATCCTTTTATGTCGTTACTCCCGATCACTTTGAGAGCGTCTTTGTATGAGGAAATCGACGTCCCTCTTTCTTGTTGATTCTCATTGCTCACTGAGAGTGCTTGGAATTGAGTTCTAATAACCTCCTCTGGTACTACACGGGAGAATAATGATAAGTTGCTCACGATTAAGGTTTGCTCTCCACATACCGTGACTAATTTGTCGTTATTGACGAACTTCAGCTTCTGGTGAAGTGTCAAAGTGACTGCCCCATCTTCGTGTATCTAAGGTCTTCCTAATAAACAGTTGCATGCTGCTCGGATGTCCATGACGTGGAAAGTGACTTGGAAAGTGTGAGGACTGATGGTTATGAGAAGATCGACTTCGTCGATAACTGTCTTTCTGGATCCGTTAAAGGCTTTGACGATGATCTCACTGCCTCTGACCGGAGTTCCTTGAAAAGAAAGTCTAACCAATGTTAACCTTGGCATGACGTTTAAGGATGAACCTGTGTCTACCAGCACGCTGGCTAGAGCATCATCTTGGTAGTTTACCGTGATATTGAGTGCCATGTTATGGTTCTTGCCTTCTTCCAGTAGTTCTTCATCACTGAATCCCAAGTTGTTGCAGAAAGTGATGTTGGAGACGATGCTATCAAATTGTCCTACCGTCACATCTTGTTCCACAAAGGCTTGTTCTAAGACTCTCTGTAGAGCTTCCCTGTGAGCTTCTGAACTAAGTATAAGAGATAATACAGAAATTTGAGAAGGGGTTTACAACAATTGGTCCACAATGTTGTACTCGCTTTTCTAGATGAGCTTCAGCATCTCATCGTTGTTCCTTACAGGTTCTGTATTGCTGGATTGACTAACTTGTTGGTTAGGAACTTCCGTTTGAGGTTCTTTTTCTTTGGTAGGTTCTCCAACTCCTCTGTTGAAGACCCGGCCGCTCCGGGTAACTCGACTGATGTCAGCAATGTTCACAACGGAGGGTACTGGAGTTTCTTTTCCATTTTCTATGGTCGTTGCACCGTACTTGTATGGGATGGCCTTTTATGACTTGTATGGTATTGGACCTGGCAGGTAGACGACCACAAGGGCTTTTTGGGCCTTTTTACTGTCGTAGGCAACCTCAATTAACTCTAAGTTTGGAATCTTTCTATTGCTGAGAGAGACTTTTGACTCATCGAGTAAAGGAATTACAGCACAAACATCCTTGGTTTTTCCATGATTAGAGATTGTGACAGTGTTTTTGTATTGACCAGGGAGGTAATCTTGTATCATGTTGATTGATTCAGATTTCAAGCATGGTTGTATCTCCTTTCGGTCTAACTGGTACTGGAGGGCTGCTCATACTAAATAGCATCCTTGTTTATTTTCCGAGCATACTCTACAACGTTCATAATTGTGAGGTGGTACCCAATCGTACCCACTTTTTATGCAATGCATCCTCGCTAAATCTGTTTCCATTGAACGGACATCACGACTTTGATGTCTACCAGGATTCCCATCAGTCATGCTAACTTGTTATGTGTCTTCATCCAGGTATATTGGAAGTCACCAGTGATCTAACAGATGTTGAAGATTCCTTTGCACAAGCGCACACACATGGTCGTTTTGGTAGCATTCTTTACAGTTTTAATAATCATGTGAAGCCAGAAAACCAAGTCTGGCCTGCTTAGCATGTACTTCCACTAGACTGGTATTCATCAGGCGTATGTCAAAGATTTGAACCATATTGACTTGATGATCACTTCTTTCATGGTAGTCTTGGATCCATCCGAGATCCATTTAACGTTGAAGGGCCTCTTGTACAAAAGAGCATCCCTGATTGTCTTTTGAGCAGATCAGACAAGTGTTGTAATCGTACCGCGACAGATTGTATACTGAATTTGTCTTGAATGTAAAGCCACTAGATTAACGTTCATTGCACGGATGTCGTGGTTCTGAACAATGTTGGGATGTGCATGGACCATATTTACTTCACGAATCCTATGATCCTGAATCCAGCCCAGATCCATTTGTTCTTGTAGAGCTGCTTGTACTATGGCACACCCTTGATTGTCCTTAGAGCAGATATCACACTGATGATAGTTGCGAGATGGCACATGGCCGTACCCACTCTGTTTGCAATGCATCTTTACCAGGTTGGTTCCCAGTAAGCGTACGTTGTGAATTTGATAACTGTTGATGGGCTCTTCTTCTATCAAATTCACTGTAGTCTTCTCATGTTGTGGTAATGGGTTCGTCTGAACATTTGGATTTGTATCCTTGAAAGATAAAGCCCCGTTCCTGACAAGCTTCTGTACATCAGACTTGAAGCTTAGACAATTCTCAATGTTATGTCCTGATCCTCCTTGATGGTAAGGGCAAGTTTGATCTGATTTGAACCAAAAAGGTGGATTTTATGGTACTGCGTGAGGCGTCCTAGTTTAACGTGCCCCTTGGCCAGTAGAAGTGGAAACAATTTTGCGTACAACATCGGTATAGGGTCAAACCCTGATGGTTATGTAGTACGATTGTTATTATTGTACTACGAGCGAGCCTGCTGAAGAGGCTGTTGCGGCCTTTGCTGATACTGTTGTTGATTTGGCTGGCTCTAAGCAACCTGAGGTTGATAAGTCGGAGCTGGTGCTGGGTTGATAGCGGGAGTTACCGCTGCTACCGGTTGATACCTTCGCCTTTGCTTTCCCAGAGAGATATTACTGATATTTTGCTCTTTCTTCTTTTGGAAAATGTTGTCGTACCTTTTGGTACTGCTAGATGGTTATGCATCTTTGACTAATCGTCCTTTTCGGACTGCTTCTTCAAGGCGTACTCCCATGTTCACCATTTCAGTGAAGTCACTGGGTGCACTGGCAACCATTCGGTCATAATAAAACGAGTTTAAGGTTTTCAGGAAGATCTTTGTCATTTCCTTTTCTTCGAGAGGGGGACAAATCTGGGCGGAGATCTCACGCCATCTCTGAGCATATTCCTTGAAAGTTTCTTTATCCGTTTGTGCCATTGCTCTGAGTTGGTCCCTATCTCGGTCCATTTCCAAATTGTATTTATACTGCTGAACAAAGGCTGCGCCGAGATCTCTGAAAGTACTGATCCTGGTGGGATTTAATCCCATGTACCATTTGAGTGTGGCACCGGTTAAACTGTCTTGGAAGTAATGGATTAGTAGCTATTGATTTTCTGTCTGGGTAGACATTTTCCGAGCTTACATCACCAAATGAATTTGAGGGCAAGAGTTGCCGTTGTTTTTTTCAAAGTCAGGCACCTTGAATTTGTGCGGTATCTTCACATTAGGGACCAAACAGAGGTCGGCGGCATCTTTTCCGAATAAGTCTTGACTGCGAATGGCATGCAGTTTCTTCTGAATTTCCAAGAATTGTTCCTGGAACTCATTCATCCTTTTGTATACATCTTCGTTTCCGCCAAAAATTGTGGGCGGAATATGTCCTTCCGGGACAGTGTGTACTACTGGCTATGGTATAGTCATTATTGCGGTGACTCTTGGAGCTTCAGTGACTTGAAGTTTGTAATCTTCAAGAGTTTCTGTTGTAACCCTTGCGACTTCATTTCCCTGAAGTTTGTAATCTTTAGGTCTGGCTGTTCCTGCTACGACTTCCGGGTCTTCAGTGACCGGTGGAATGTATCCTTCAGGTATAAAGTTGTGAGGCATGTCCCAGGGGAAACCTTTAGGCATGTCGTACTAAGGATGACTGCTAGGTGTCTCAAATGCTGGTGTGGATGTAATCTCCGAGATCACAGTCCTCTGACGTTGTTGTTCCTGGGCTACAGCTAGGGATTACATGTCATTGTGGAGTTTCTCCAAAATCTCCTTCAGAGCGTTGATTTCTTCTCTCAGCTCTCTGTTCTCTTCCTCGAGATCGTCCATTTTATTTTGTCGATTGGCCCGAGTATTATACAAATGAGACAGTTTGACTCTAGAGTGTGACACATATGTGAGACTCAAAGACAAAGATGTGCTATGTGAGAATGATGAATGATATGCAAAGAATGAAAATGATATATATTTTAGTTTTTTTGTTAAAAGAACTGTTAACAATTATATTGCAAATATCACACAGTGGGGGAGACCCTTTTATTGAACTTGAAAGATTGCAATATTTTTACAAGAAAAAGTACAGTATTTTACAAAGTACGAGAAAGGAAAATTAGGCCTATGGATCCTGAGTCCTCTCTGAGGAGAGCTAGATGTTTGTTTCTGAACTTTTCTTTTCTTTGATTGGGCTCCTTCAGCCGTTGTCGGGTCGAAGATTCTCTGCCAAGGGAAAGGAGTGAGCAAATTTCTTCGTTCCTCCTGACATTCCATAGCATGCTGCTCTAATATATCAATTAGAGCATCCTTCTCCTTTAGCAATTCTAGAATCTTCGTACATTCCAAATTTAGGATCTGATATTTGTTCTTCCAAGAGTTCTTCTCACGTTGGACTTTGTTGAAAGTGACCTGGAGTTTTTACGTATTAGACATGAGATAAAGGACAGAGTCCTTTAAGGGAAAAACTTCTTGACGAGGGTAAGACATCCTCAGTTTGATAGCTCTGGTTTGCACCTAGTGGAAATAAGGTTCTGAAGAGGAACAATTTGGTCTTCCCAGGGATTCTCTCCCTTTCCTGTGAATATGTTGCCAGGCATGCATTATTTCTTTCTTTAGTGCGCTGTCATTTTCTCCTTCCTTGAAGAAAAGACCTTCCAGATGAGCATTATGTGGGATATTCTTCATCGGGTATCCGAGTTGACGACGAGTTAGAATTGGATGATAGTTGATCCCTCCTTTAGTACCAATGAGGGGTACATTAGAGAAATTTCCGCATCTGTCGATGATTTCTATTCCTACATAAATCCGATTGTACCAATCTATATCAATATTGGTGAGAGACATAATCTTCTGCGACCATCACAGATTACTCTTGTTGTTAGTTCTGAATTGGCAGCAATTTTGGTAAAACAAAGTGTTGCATCAGGATGTCTAACTTGATGTCTTGACATGGTGTTTTTCAAACATTCTGCAGTTAGTATTTGTTAGTGTTGTAGGTCTGTGTGCATGATGTCAAACACGATGTTCTGACATTAGTTGATAGAACTTCCAGTTCTGGTTTTAGGTTTTATTTGCTACACTATTTTTAGCAATCTTTTGTGTGTTTATGTTATCTGATTGCTGCGAAATTTACTGAAGTGGTAATATATTGGAGTGTTATTTTTGGAGGCAATCTGTTTATGAAGAATAGGGATTTGTTATTTTCATGCATAAAGATTTGGAGATTAATTTGCTTTTATTGGAAATTAAATCAAGGATCTACAATTGCCCAAGCCCAAGGATTGTATTGCTATTTATAGATGATCAACCCTAACTGCTGCTCGTGGAGAATAAGGAGTGTGAGAGCTGTGTTCAAGTTTTAGGGTTTGTGTTTTGTGTTTGTTTTTGTGAGCCATTCATTCATCTGTTTTGATGTTTGAATTGGACTGATTTAGTTGAGTTGTAATTTGTCCAGTCTAAGCCTTTAAGCACGAGTGTTTGTTCTTGATTGAAGCTTTTAAGCAAGATCAAGTATTGTCATTAAAGGGTGATCTTCTAATATTTGTATTTTTTTATTGTCATCACTGGTGTGATTGAGGGGGAGTGAGAGGTGTCTCATATCTAAGAGTGTCTTAGGTAGAAGTGTCATTGGGTAATGGTTAAGTGAGTAGATTGTCAACTTGTGAGTTGGCTGTAGAGTCTACAAATTGATACTACTAATAGTGAAATTCCTCCCTGGCTTGGTAGCCCCCAGACGTAGGTTGTTAGACCGAACTAGGTGAACAATTCTCTATGTTTATTTATTGCTTTTAAGTACTGTTACTTTTACAGTCTTGTTCATATAGCAGATATTGATGTTGTGACATCTCACTCGACATCACATATCTGATACCAGAATTTCAATTGGTATCAGAGCAGGCATCCTGCTCTGTATCTGGGTGAGATCTAGGGTTGTTACTTTCTGGTGCAATGGACAAGGAGTGTGGTGGATTTGTGAATAGACCCCTTATTCTAGATGGATTAAATTATGACTATTGGATACCTCGCATGGTTACCTTCTTGAAATCTTTAGATAGCAGGGCTTGGAAGGCTGTTCTGAAAGAATGGAATCATCCTGTCATTATGGTAAAAGATGGTGGGTCAAAGCTGAAACCTGAAGAGGAGTGGACCAAGGATGAAGATGAACTTGCTCTTGGGAATTCTAAGGCCTTGAATGCCTTATTTAATGGTATTGACAAGAACATTTTCAAGCTGGTCAACACATGTGAAGTGGCTAAGGAGGCTTGGGATATCCTGAAAACACCTCATGAAGGAACTTCCAAGGTCAAGATGTCAAGACTTCAGCTGCTAACAACAAAGTTTGAAATTTTGAGGATGAAAGATGAAGAGACCATTCATGACTTTCACATGAATATACTTGAACTGTCAAATGCTTCTAGTGCCCTAGGAGAGAGGATGTCTGATGAGAAGCTGGTGAGAAAAATTCTCAGATATCTCCCCAAGAGATTTGAAATGAAGGTGATTGCTATAGAGGAAGCTTAAGACATCATCCAGATGAGGGTAGATGAATTGATTGGTTCCCTTCAGACTTTTGAATTAGGGTTGAATGACAGATCAGAAAAGAAGGCCAAAAGCATAGCATTGGTGTCTAGTACTGAAGATGAAAAGAAAGAGTGTGATATTGAAACCCAGGAGGAGCTATCTAATGCAATCGTGATGCTGGGAAGGCAGTTTAATAAGGTGTTGAAAAGAATGGACAGGAGCTATAAACCTCATGTCAAGAACATCACATGTGACATCAACAGGTCAGGTGATCAGATGAAGAAAACCAAAGCAGAGGAGAAGCCTAATAATGACAAAGGAATCCAATGCCATGGCTGTGAAGGTTATGGTCACATTAGAGCTGAATGCCCTACATACCTTAAACAGAAAAAGGGTTTATCTGTCACTTGGTCTGATGAGGACACTGAAAGTGAAGATGAATCTGCCAAGCATGTCAGAACAATGATTGGAATATGTGAGTCTGATGATGATTCAAGTGATGGAGAGATTACCTATGAGGAGCTAGTTGCATCATATAGAGAGTTGTGCATTAGAAGTGAAGAAGTTTGTCAAGAAGGGGAGAAGCAGAAGAAAATTATAATTCAACTAAAGGCTGAAAAGGCTGAACTAGAGAATGAAGTCAGTCTGCTGAACTCCAAGCTTGATCAAATGGTCAAATCTATCAGAATGCTGAACAAGGGGACTGATACCTTGGATGATATTCTTCAGACTGGAAAACTGGCTGGAGATATGACTGGGCTAGGATTTGATGGTGAGAAGAAACCTTCTTCAGATGCTAGTTCTTCTGGTCCCAAACATAACTTGTCCCATCAGATGTCTCAACATCATGGGAAAGTTCATGCTTCTGGACCTAAGCAGTTTGTGCCTCATCAGATATCTCAACAGCATGGGAAAGGCCAAGTTTCTGGTCCTAATCATTTTGTGCCCCAACATCATGGCAGAAGACAACCTCAACATCATGGGAGAAGACATCCTCAAGGGAGAAGACATCCCAACCACTTCAGAGGAGGATTTCAAAGATGGAGATGTCATTACTGTGGAAGATTTGGTCACACAAAACCTTTTTGCTTCAGACTGCATGGATATCCTAAACCTGATCCTCAACCTAGACCAAATCAAAGCATTCATACAAGTGGAAAACAATGGGTTCCCAAGATTGCTGCTAACAGCTTGATAGCTCACATGTTTCTAAGAGGTTCTACCATAGGAGATTGGTATTTTGATAGTGGATGTTCTAGACATATGACAGGTGTCAAGAACTTTTTGGTGGACATCAAATCTCATTCTACTAGCTATGTGACTTTTGGTGATGGAGCCAAAGGTGAAATTAAGGGGGTTGGTAAGCTGGGCTGTTTAGGAGCTCCTAAGCTTGATGATGTTTTGTTAGTGAAAGGGTTGACTGCCAACTTGATAAGCATCAGTCAACTGTGTGATCAAGAGTTCAAGGTAAACTTCACAAATTCTGAATGTTTAGTGACTAATGAAAAGAGTGAAGTTGTGATGAAGGGAGTCAGATCTAAAGACAACTTCTACTTGCGGGTTCCTCAAGATTCCAGTTACTCCTCCATGTGTACTCTTACCAAAGGTGATGATGTGAAATTGGGACATCAAAGACTTGGTCACTTACATCTGAAAGGGGTGAAACAAAGATTGACTAAGTTCAATGTCAAGCATGATGTCATGACATCTTACTGTGACAACCTAAGGAGCACTAAGCACATTAATATTCATCATCTGTTCATAAGAGAACTTGGAGAAAACAAGGCCAGTCAGTTGGAACATGTCACTACAGAGAAGAAGTTTGCTGACATTTTCTCTAAGGATGTGGATGCAAGTCAATGTGAAACCTTAAGAGAAGAATTGGGCATGTGTAGATGTGAAGGTCAACAACAGTTAATGGCGTATGGACAACATTAATTAAAATTCAAAAATTTAAAATGTCATTTATTTTGTTGTGGAAATTTCATTTACTGCCTTTTAAGTTTCCAACAAAAGCAGCCCCCTTTCCATAGGCAATCATTTCATCTCCTTGCTCCCACATGTTACCTCCATTTTGCTACATACTGGTTGTTCATCTTCTCTCTCAGAAAAAGAAGCCCTTCCACTCCTTTGTCAATTAGTTGCCAGAAGGTTACAATGTCTCAACAACAGTCATCTCCGTCCAAGAAGTCTGCTGCCAAAAATCCTACGCATTCAAAATCTAGGGTTTCTTTGGAAGGGGTCTCTCCTGATGATGCTCTTGACATTGCTCCTCTGTCCATGATTCCTCTCTCTGGTCCTAAAAAGACAAGGCCAAGCAAACTGCAGGCAAAGAGCTTAAAATGTACTCCTGCAGGTAAATCATCTGACCCTTTTGATTGTAGAAAGTATGATGATAGTGAAGCTAGGAGTGTTGTGACTGGTATTTTGTATGGAGACAAATCAGTTCCTGGGATTTCTACTCCACTCCCTCAAGTTGATAAAAATCAAAATGAGGAAGAAGAGTTTTCAGTGGATAAGCGTCTAGACCAGATAGTTACTAAGGTTCTGGAGAAGGGTATTTCTGTGGCAGGGATATCTAGGCCACTTGCTCAAATTTCTGCCCCTCACTCTGAGGGTAAGAAAGATGATAGGCAAACTGCTAATCCTTCTGACATAGATAATCCTGAAGGAAATCTTCACAGGTTGGCCATCTCTGTCCTGGAATATGCAGAAACTGATGTTGGAGCTGATGTTGAAACTGATGTTGGAGTTAATGTTGAAACATCTCCTACTAAGGAAGGCACATCTAGTCCTAAAGGAAAGAAGAATGTTGATGTTGTGGATGTGGATGAACTGTCTGATAATGAGATAATTGCTAATGTGGTTCTTGGTATTGCTAAAAGGTTGAAATCAAGAAAAGGGAAAGTTGTAGATTAACCTCCAAAGGTGAGAACTGATATCAGTAAGAGGAATACTCCAGTTGTAGGTCCTACAAAATCTTGGAGCAAAGTGTCTACCTCTTCCAAAAAGAGGAAGACTAGGGCTGATTCTGACTCTGATTTTGATGTTGAGGAGGATGTTCAGGACATCACTCCTATGAGGAAGACTGCTTTAAAAAGGATATCTGACAAAGTCCCTGATGTACCTTTGGATAACATTTCCTTCCACTATGCTAACAGTGTTCATAGGTGGAAATATGTTCATCAAAGGAGGTTAGCTCTGGAGCGTGAGTTAGGAAGAGATGCTTTGGATCTTAAAGAGATCATGGAGCTTATTGAGTCTGCTGGTTTGATGAAGACTGTAACAAAGTTCTCCAAATGTTATGAGGTGTTTGTAAAAGAATTCATTGTTAACATTCCTGAAGACTGTTCTAATCACAAGAAGCAGGATTTTAGAAAAGTCTATGTCAGAGGAAAATGTGTTGAGTTTTCCCCAGTGATCATCAACAAATTTCTTGGCAGAAGTGAAGAAGAATGTGGTGAGCTTGAAGTCACAGATAATCAAGTGTGTAAGGAAATAACTGCTAATCAAATGAAGGCTTGGCCCTTGAAGCCTAACAAATTGTCAGCTGGTTGTCTGAGTGTGAAGTATGCTATTCTCCACAGGATTGGAGCAGCCAATTGGGACCCCACCAACCTAACTTCCACTATTTCTGTTGGTCTGGGTAAGTTTATATATGCTGTGATTTTTTTATCAAACAATGAAGTAAGTTGGCACTTGCGCTGTGAAGATGCCAATTGCCTTCCCCTCCCTTATCTGTGGAATCATTTTGACTCAGCACCCTGGTATTCTATCCCAGTCTGATGTTGTGTGCAAGAGGGAGTCTGCTCTGTCCCTTCACTACAAATTATTTAAAGGTAAGCATGTTCCTGACATTGTCAAGACATCTGCCTCAACTTCACACTAGCCACCATCCAAGTCTGGGGTGATTTCTGAGTTGGAAGAGGCGTGCAGGGAACTAGATGATGTCATTAGAGTCAGCACAGAAAGGAAACAAAAATTTGAAAGAATTATCATGACTCTAAGAATGGAAGAAGGTGATGGTGGAAATGATGCTAGTAAAAAGGGAGGATCTAAGGAGAGTGCTAATGACATGACTGATATTGAGGATTCTGGTGATTCTGGAGAGACTTGAGGATTCTGGCCTTGAAGTTTTCCTTATTGTTTGTTTTTTTTTGTTGGATTTCTTTAAGCACCTTTGTGTGCTCGTATCTTGTTCTGGATTTCTGCTGGCACCTGTGTGTGCTTATTTTCTGACTTTATTTGGTTGTTCTACTCTTGCTGACAGCTTCACTTTATTATTTAGCTTTGTTTGTGATGGAATTTCTGTCTGATATGGTTTTTGGTTTGTCTAAATTATGGCTAAAAAGGGGGAGAGTAGCCTCTAGTTTTTTAGTAGCTTTGTAGAGGTGCGTAGTGTGCTGCTGCTGGTTTTCTTGAAGGTAGTGTGCAGCTGGTTTTCTTGGTTATTTTTTAGTAGCTTTGTAGAGTTGTGTAGTGTGCTGCTGCTGGTTTTCTTGAAGGTAGTGTGCAGCTGGTTTTCTTGGTTGCTCATGGGCATGAGGGGGAGCTTCTGTTGTTTTTATGTTCAGTGTTAACTCAGAATGTTAGATTTGTTTGAGTGTTGCTTCTGCTGCAGGGATCTCTGATCTGTTGTGTGTCCTCATTGGTTTTTTTAGCCAAAATTTGCCAAAGGGGGAGTTTGTTAGTTCTGAATTGGCAGCAATTTTGGTAAAACAAAGTGTTGCATCAGGATGTCTTACTTGATGTCTTGACATGGTGTTTTTCAAACATTCTGCAATTAGTATTTGTTAGTGTTGCAGGTCTATGTGCATGATGTCAAACACGATGTTCTGACATAAGTTGACAGAATTTCCAGTTCTAGTTTTAGGTTTTATTTGCTGCACTATTTTTAGTAATCTTTTGTGTGTTTATGTTATCTGATTGCTGCGAAATTTACTGAAGTGGTAATATATTGGAGTGTTATTTTTGGAGGCAATCTGTTTATGAAGAATAGGGAGTTGCTATTTTCATGCATAAAGATTTGGAGATTAATTTGCTTTTATTGGAAATTAAATCAAGGATCTGCAATTGCCCAAGCCCAAGGATTGTATTGCTATTTATAGATGATCAACCCTAACTGCTGCTCGTGGAGAATAAGGAGTGTGAGAGTTGTGTTCAAGTTTTAGGGTTTGTGTTTTGTTTTTGTTTTTGTGAGCCATTCATTCATCTGTTTTGATGTTTGAATTGGACTGATTTAGTTGAGTTGTAATTTTTCCACTCTAAGCCTTTAAGCACGAGTGTTTGTTCTTGATTGAAGCTTTTAAGCAAGATCAAGTATTGTCATTGAAGGGTGATCTTCTAATATTTGTATATTTTTATTGTCATCACTGGTGTGATTGAGGGGGAGTGAGAGGTGTCTCATATCTAAGAGTGTCTTAGGTCGAAGTGTCATTGGATAGTGATTAAGTGAGTAGATTGTCAACTTGTGAGTTGGCTGTAGAGTCTACAAATTGATAATACTAATAGTGAATTTCCTCCCTGGCTTGGTAGCCCCCAAACGTAGGTTGTTAGACCGAATTGGGTGAACAATTCTCTGTGTTTATTTATTGCTTTTAAGTGTTGTTACTTTTACTGTCTTGTTCATATAGCAGATATTGATGTTGTGACATCTCACTCGACATCACATATCTGATACTAGAATTTCACTTGTGATCCCAAAAAACAGCAGACTTGGGCAAGTGGTGTGAAGACATAACTTCTCAATGGTTTTGATGAAGACAACAATGTTCATTCAAGGTTTTATGTACAAAAGAAAATGGATCAAAGACTTCAAAGCTAGAACAAGTTTCATATTAATTCAAGTCTTGAAGATTTCTCAAAGAAGGAAAAAGAAGAAATGCATAAGACTTGACTACTCTTGTAGGATGTGATTAATCAAACTTTTAGGTATATGAAATTCTTGTCTAAAACAAATCTTAGTGCTCAAGTTTTATAATCTTGCTTTAAAAAGTCATTCCTTGATTTAAATCCTTGATAAAACATTTTTCAAAGTTCATCTAAAGTCTTGGTCATATTTTTAGATGGTATATGGCTTAGAATCATTTGCATTAAGAATTTTTCATTTTTTACACTGATGCAATCGATTGTCATCCTGATGCAATCGATTGCACTAGGCTAAATTTTCAAATTGTTTGCACGTTACACTTGGTGCAACCGATTGTCATTCTGATGCAATCGATTACACCTGAAGATTTTTTGAAAAGTTCTTTGTTTAAAAGCACCTTTTCATGATACCTCTTGCTTGCATCTTTTCCATTCATTGTATAATAATTTTCAGAAATTCTTTCAAGCATTGCTTTGATTATTGAATAGGTGCATGCACACTATATATTGAATTCAAAGTTTCTTTTGTAATTCACCTCTTTCAAAAAACTCTCTACAATCTCTAAGCATATTTTTCCATAACAGAAATTTTATACAAGATACTTTTTGAATACCATTTTCATATTACATACATAAAAGTATCATTTGAGCACTTAGAGAGTTTATGATATTGAAATTTCATATTTAAAAGAGAAGAAGTCCTTTATAGGATTTATATACTACAAACTTGTTTCAAAAACTCTTGTTGCAACATATCTTATTTTTCCAGGATTGTTGGATATAAGATTGTTTGGTTGTAAACCTTGTTATCCAGATTGTGGATACAAGAGGTCCATTTGTGAGAGGTTGATTCTCGGTTGGTCTTTAAACTTGTAAAATCTAAGAGGGTGTTCTTGGTGTGGATTGTTAGAGTCTTGTATAGGAAGACTAGGTGTGTCTTGTCCTAAGATCTAACATTAGTGAAAATCTCTTTCGTGTTGAAAGGGGAGTGGAGTACTCTCGACCTGTGAGGGGAACCACTATACGTCTTGGTGTTCTTTACTTTCCGCATTTAACGCTTTCCTCACTTAGAAACTTTTAGGAAAGTAAAATTCAAAAACCGTCAAAAATCCGGATAATTGTCTAAGAGCCTAATTCACCCCCCTCTTAGGCACACATATAACTTACAATTGGCATCTGAGCAGGTTAGGTAATATGTTCCGACAAGATCCAGCATGGCTTCCGCAAGCACGAACCCGGTTTTCAAAGACGGTGGAAGTAGTAACAAGCCCCCACTTTTCTCTGGAGAGTATTTTGACTTTTGGAAAATCCGCATGAAGGCACATCTTGAAGCACAAGGAGAAGGTATATGGGAAGCCATTGAGAATGATCCGCATAATCTGGTTAATGTGGTCGATAGTGTTGGTACTCCAAAGTTAAACAATACATATGATGAAGATGACAAGAAAAGAATCTTGAATGAAAAGAAAGCTGTCAATATTTTTCAGAGTGCATTAAGTATGGATGAGTTCTTTCGTGTTTGTCAATGTAAAATGGCTAAAGAAATATGGGATACGTTGGTAGAAACACATGAAGGTACGACTGAAGTAAAAAGATCCAGACTAAACACTTTAAGTCAAGAATATGAAATGTTCCGAATGCAGCCCAAAGAATCCATTGTTGCATTACAGAAGAGATTTGTTCATTTGACTAACCACTTAATGGCACTTGGTAAAACATTCTCAAATGATGAATTAAATCTCAAAATTCTAAGATCATTGACTAGAGAATGGCAACCAAAAGTAATGGCAATATCGGAAAAGAAAAACCTCTCTACGATGACTTCCGCATCTCTATTTGGTAAACTTCAAGAGCATGAGTTAGAACTTGAAAGATTGGAGAAGCATGAAATACAAGTAAAAGATTCAAAAGACGTTGCCTTAAAGACAAAAGTCAAAAATTATGATAGCAATCAAGAGGATGAGTCCAATAGTGATGAAAATGATGATCTTATCAAGAAGTTTGAAAAGTTTCTAAGAAAAGAAAAGAAAAAGGAGATCACTAAAGGGGAAGCACCAACGAGAAAGATTAAATGCTTTGAATGTGCAGAAAGAGGACATGTTAAAAGTGAATGCCCTACACTTCAAAGGAAAAATAAATTCAAGAAAAAGAATCATAAAAAGGAAAGGAAAACATATGTAGACAACGAAATAAGTTCATCTTCAGATGAAGAACATGTAAATCTTGCATTGATAGCTTCACACCACTCCGATGATGAAGAAGATGAGGTTAGTAATAATTTTTTTGATAGTGATGCACAAGGTGCCATAAATGAATTTTTAAATGAATGCAAAATTCTGTATAAAACTATATCATCTCAAAAGAAACAAATTGCAACTTTAGAAGAAAAAAATGTTTCATTAGAAAAAGAGATCGAAAATGAGAAACAAAAGATGATTAGTGAAAAACAGAATTTTGTATGTAAAAATTGTGAATCTATCTCTTTTCAAATTGTTCAATTAAAAAGAGTACTTGAAAGGTATGAGAAAGGACAAATTGGATTGGAAGAAGTCCTTAGTCAACAAAGATATTCAAATGATAAAAGTGGACTTGGCTATTCAAAGTTTTCTAAACAAAGTTCAAGTAAAACTATATTTGTTAAGGCTAAGGATCAAACTTCCAAAGAGAAAGTGAACAAACCTAGGAATGTGCATCCTAATCCTAAAAAGAAAAGATTTCTTAAAAAGAAATCTTATGTTCCAAGATATAAGAGCAACTTTGAACCTACGTGTTTTTATTGTGGTATTGTTAGCCATACACCTAATGCTTGCTATGTAAGAAACTTTAGTGTTGCAAGTGGACATTATGTGTGGGTAAAGAAAGGTACTAACTTTGATGGACCCAAAGCACATTGGGTACCAAATCAAACTTAATTTGTTTTGTAGGTTTGCTTGAGGACCACTTTAAATCTATGTTGTTTTGATAAGTGGTGGCTCTAAGCTTTTGCTGGGAGACATAAACTAACTTTCAAGTCTAGTTCTAGTCCAAGGGTTATTTCAATTGGGGAATACCTTAAAATAAAAATTCTTGGCATTGGCAAAGTCGAAGCACTAACTTTCACATTCATTGAAGATGTACTTTATGTTAAAAGACTAAAGCAATATCTTCTAAACAAAGCCAACTTTGTGACAAAGGCTTCAAGATCATGTTCACCAAAGATGAATGTTTTGATGAAGTCAATCATGAGGTAAAGCTCATAGGTAAAAATTGTTTTTATTTTTCATAATTTCTTTATATACTTTAAGTCTTTTCCCATCCTTTTTGTTAATGACAAAGGGGGAGAAGAATTGTGTATTATTGCTTGGTTTCTCTAACAAAATGTGCAGAATTCAAAACTCTCTAAAATCATGGATTAAGGGGGAGCAATATCCAAGGGGGAGCAAGCTTTGATTAAAGAAACAAGATTGGATCGAATTTTCAAGAATTGGGTTGTCATCATCAAAAAGGGGGAGAATGTGAAGACATAACTTCTCAATGGTTTTGATGAAGACAACAATGTTCATTCAAGGTTTTATGTACAAAAGAAAATGGATCAAAGACTTCAAAGATAGAACAAGTTTCATATTAATTCAAGTCTTGAAGATTTCTCAAAGAAGGAAAAAGAAGAAATGCATAAGACTTGACTACTCTTGCAGGATGTGATTAATCAAACTTTTAGGTATATGAAATTCTTGTCTAAAACAAATCTTAGTGCTCAAGTTTTATAATCTTGCATTAAAAAGTCATTCCTTGATTTAAATCCTTGATAAAACATTTTTCAAAGTTCATCTAAAGTCTTGGTCATATTTTTAGATGGTATATGGCTTAGAATCATTTGCATTAAGAATTTTTCATTTTTTACACTGATGCAATCGATTGTCATCCTGATGCAATCGATTGCACTAGGCTAAATTTTCAAATTTTTTGCACGTTACACTTGGTGCAACCGATTGTCATTCTGATGCAATCGATTACACCTGAAGATTTTTTGAAAAGTTCTTTGTTTAAAAGCACCTTTTCATGATACCTCTTGCTTGCATCTTTTCCATTCATTGTATAATAATTTTCAGAAATTCTTTCAAGCATTGCCTTGATTATTGAATGGGTGCATGCACACTATATATTGAATTCAAAGTTTCTTTTGTAATTCACCTCTTTCAAAAAACTCTCTACAATCTCTAAGCATATTTTTCCATAACAAAAATTTTATACAAGATACTTTTTGAATACCATTTTCATATTACATACATAAAAGTATCATTTAAGCACTTAGAGAGTTTATGATATTGAAATTTCATATTTAAAAGAGAAGAAGTCCTTCATAGGATTTATATACTACAAATTTGTTTCAAAAACTCTTGTTGTAACATATCTTATTTTTCCAGGATTGTTGGATATAAGATTGTTTGGTTGTAAACCTTGTTATCCAGATTGTGGATACAAGAGGTCCATTTGTGAGAGGTTGATTCTCGGTTGGTCTTTAAACTTGTAAAATCCAAGAGGGTGTTCTTGGTGTGGATTGTTAGAGTCTTGTATAGGAAGACTAGGTGTGTCTTGTCCTAAGATCTAACATTAGTGAAAATCTCTTTCGTGTTGAAAGGGGAGTGGAGTACTCTCGACCTGTGAGGGGAACCACTATACGTCTTGGTGTTCTTTACTTTCCGCATTTACCGCTTTCCTCACTTAGAAACTTTTAGGAAAGTAAATTTCAAAAACCGTCCAAAATCCGGATAATTGTCTAAGAGCCTAATTCACCCCCCTCTTAGGCACACATATAACTTATAAGTGGGAAATAAACTATTTATAGATTAATGGTACACAACATGTGATCATCCATCCAATGTACAAATTCCTTAAGTGTACAGAATGGTAAGCATCCGCAAGTAAAGTCGGTACGGGGTTTCCAATCAAGAATATCTTAACATCATTAGTCTCGACGAAGTTGTCGATGTTGGGAAAGAGGAATAACCCATATGTGAGAAGAACAAAGATATCCTCTAAAGCGGTTACATTTCCTATACTAGAAAAGTATAGGGCTTTCTCCATCAGGAATTTAGCTGGTAATCTTTGGATTCCTCCTTTGGTGGTCATGTGAGTCCTGACTTCTGACTCATCCAAAGAGATTTCTCTTGCAATGGTTTGTTCTTTTGGAATTTCTTCCAGTTCAAAAAATAGATCTCGATCAGTGATAGGTAAGTCAATCAGGTGGGAGTACTCTTCCAGTGTTGGTGTGAGCTGATAATCTGGGAATGTGAAGCAGTGGTAAACCTGATCGTAGAACTGGACCAATATAGACAGGATACCTTCAACAATGTTGATCTTCAGAAGAGATAACAGTCCCCCGTGCTTAGTTCTGAAAGCCTCGGGATTAGTAATCATCCTTCCCAATTTCCTTAGGCCATCCAGTTTTGGAACCTTGAAGGTGTACTTGTGCGTTTTTCTTCTTCCAAAATCCATAACACAACCTCTCTCTAATATTTACAATTATTGCTTTAGTTCTTTTGAAAAAAGATTTTTTTTTCTGTTTTTGAAAAGAGTTTTTTAATGAATGCATGGATGCATGAATGCAGCAAACAAGAACATTTGAAAACATGGGTTTAGGGGTTCATTGTCACGAGTATGGAGCCATGGATCTACCCATCCCCAATGGTGTGAACTAATTGGTCAATTTTTGTACCTGTGGAATGAGTTCTAATAGAGGTTCTCAATATCATTGACCCCTCTTAATGTAGCAAGCGATTTTTGTCGGTGACGCAATCACCTTATCGCTGGGTTTTCCTCGCTGCAATGGTAGGAGGGGGTGTTACTTTCTGATTTCTTATTTATCCCATGAAGCTGAAAGGGAAAGGGAAGCTATGTAAAACTAACATTGCACGCGAATGTTTAACTGAACAAACGCTTAAAGAGATTGGGGGAGTCGGGGTTAGGTTATACAATAGGTAGTTGTCAATTACCCATCCTATATGTGGTTATCCACATGATATTAGCTTTAGGTTTTGCTTTGTAATTGATAGTGTTTATCTGTTAATGGGTTGGGAAAGTTTCTTGGGGAGTATGAGTGAGAGTGAGTTTTTGTTGATGTTTTTGGTAAGGTACTGGACCTAAGGATTGATTGGTATGAAGGTACTGGACCTAGGGGTTTTGATTAGTATGCTCACTAAGATTTCGCAATCTTATGCCTACGTATTCCTGTTTAAACGAAACAGGGAAATCAGAGTAATCGTAGTTCCTCCTATTCTAAGGGAGGAAAAAGATGTTTTGGTGTCTTGCTCAAAGCCCAAGACATAGGCTAAAAGGTTTATTTATGTCTTGTTCAAAGTCCAAGGTTGAAGCTAAAAAGGTTTGACTGAGAGAGAACTTGTCATCTCTAAAGAGGCATTGTTGATTTTTGTGTGCCTTGATCAAAGCCCAGGGTTTAAGCTAAGAGGTTGATTGACTCTACTGGGGGGAAATCTTTACCCACAACCTAAGAGGAGGCTAGATAAGACCAACTCAACAAGAGAGGATATATATTGGTGTCTTGTACGAAGCCCAAGATTGACGCAAAAAAGAGACAAACTCTTTGGGGATATCATTATACAAAGCCTAAGAGGAGGCTGAAGGAGACTTTTCCGGGAAAAATGTTTTATCTGTCTTGTACAGAGCCCAAGATTGAGGCTAAAAGGATTTTGACTCCGCTAGGGAGGTTTGTATGTATCTTGTACAAAGCCCAAGATAGAAGCTGAAAAGAAGACTGAATCCGCGGGAGAGAAATCTTTATCTGTCTTGTACAAAGCCCAAGATTGAGGCTGAAAGAGACTTTACTGACTCAGCTAAGGATATTTTTATGTGTCTTGTACAAAGCCCAAGATTGAGGCTGAAATGAGTTTGACTTTGCTTGGGAAATCATTCCTCGAAGCCTAAAACAAGGCTGGGAGGAATTGACTCTGCTAGGGAAGTTATTTGTCCCAAGCTTAAGAGAAGATTATGACGATTTGTGTCTTGTACAAAGCCCAAGATTGAGGCTAAAAAGGTTGACTCAACAAGAGAGTCTGGAATGTGATTGACTCAACAAGAGAGTCAGACAAGTGGTTGACCCAACAAGAGAGTCTGAAAAGGTGATTGACTTAACAAGAGAGTCTGAAAAGTGGATGACTCAACAAGAGAATCTAAAAAGGTGATTGAATCAATAATAGAGTCCGAAAAGGTTAGCTCCGCTGGGGAGAATCATTGTACAAAGCCCAATAGGAGGTTGATTGTGCCGAGGAAAGATCATTATACAAAGCCTAAGAGGAGGCTATCTTCTGCTGGGAATTACTGAGATCCCGAGGCAGGTCCAAGTGGGGAGTCAACTCTTGCTGAGGATTACAGAAGAGTTAAGGTATCAGATACCTTGAGGTTCTGATTTGAGATTGTGTTGTACTAGTGATAGACTGACCCTGGCTAGGGGATTTTAGGAGAGAGACTGGGTTTTAGAACCCAAAAGTTTTAGCTCTGCTGGAGATTAATCCAGAATCTGGGGTTTCTTCCTATGTTTGGAGGGAACTTGAGAATGTCTTTGAGACTCAAGGGGATTAGATTGTCCAAGTCTACCGGTGTGGAAGAGTTTTATCTTTTGTATGATGCCCAAGAGGAGGCCGACTCTTTTAAGGGATGAGTGTCAACCCTAAATTGGTCTGAGGTTTTGACTCTTTTTTAGAAAGACAGCTCTAACGAAGGATGACTAAGTTCTGTCTTATACCTTTAAGAGGTCATCAGGGTCCTTGTATTAAGCCCAAGAGAAGACATAAGAACTTCTAAGAAGCCGAAGGGTCCTTGTACAAAGCCCAAGAGGAGGAGGGGATGCTTTTAGGAAGCCTGTGGGTCCCAAACCAAGAAAAGTTTAAGAAATGCTATTCACCGAGAATAGATCATTTAGTGAAAGTTCTGAGGTTTGAGGAAACTCAAGAGATGCTATTCACCGAGAATAGATCAACTCAGGGGAGTAGAATTTCTTTGACAATTTCTAAGGGTGACAGTCTGAGAAAAGGTCCACGAGGAATACTGCCTTTCTCTTTGTTCCATATTGTTTAAGCCCAAGAGAAGGCAAGACTGTATCTGTAAATCCTATGGGGATCTAGTTTTGACTGTATTTAAAGAGGGACCAATATGGCTTTACCTAGTTCTAGACCTAGTTGCCAGGGAAAACTCTAAATAACTATACTAGTATATATATAGTTGATATATGACAAGTATTTAAAAGGGTATGAAAGAAGACTAACCATTCGCAGCTTCCCATAATACAGTTATATATATATTTGACATGTATTTAAAAGAATGAAAGAAGACTCACAATGTGCAGCTTCCCACAATACAGTTATATATATATATGAAGGTGAGTAAATGAAAGCGGATAAAAACTTACAGGTGAGCAAGCTTCCATGCTGTATTGTTAGTTGTTCAAAGAAATTAAAGAAATTTTTTATAACAACTGTATATTTGAACCTAAATCAAAAAGGAAGTTGTTTTGATAAGATTGTATTGGGACTTATGCAATGACTGAGGCCCAAAAGGTTTTTTGTACAAAGGTATGGGTCTTACAACTCAAGGAGAGGCCTAGAGAGTTTGGAAATGAATAAAGATGGGTCTTATGGCTCAAGGAGAAGCCCAGATGATTTTGTTAAAAAGGCGACGATCGCGCCATTGTTTTGAAAATGTACAGAGGGACTTATACAATAAGTGAGGCCCACAATGGTTTTTTTTACAAAGGGATTGGGTCTTACACTCAATTAAGAGGCCCAAGGATGTTTTAAAAGAAAAGAAATGGGACTTACAACACGAGGGTAGGCCCAGTTGAATTTCGTAAAAAAAGGTGACGATCGCGCCAAGGTTTTGAAAAGTACAGAGGGACTTATACAATGACTGAGGCCCACACTATTTATGTACAAAGAATTGGGTCTTACACTCCATTAGAGGCCCAGAGATTATTTAAAGAAAAGAAATGGGACTTGCATCACGAGGGTAGGCCCAAGGTTTACTTGATTTTGAACTGGCGATCGCGCTGAGGTTTTTTGAAAATGTGTTGGGACTTATACAGTACCTAAGGCCCAAATTATTTTGGTTTTAAAAAGGGGTTGGGTCTTAGACTCTATTAGAGGCCCATGAGTGTTTGAAAAAGATTAATGAGGGTGGAATTAATCAAAACCCTAATTTGGTTTAAAAATGGAATTAATTTTGTTTAAAAATTAATAAAAATTATTGAAAACATGTGAAAAATGAGTGGTGATCTTGGATCAATGTTTCAAAAATCATGTTTTTATCCACAAAATGATTGAAACCATTTAAGTTTGGAAAACCAAGAAGGAAAAAATATTTTAAATGTTAAAAAACAAATTAAAGTTAATTCTTTGCAAAAATATCAAGTATATGAAATAAATAATATTTTTGGGAAATTTTTGTAAAATAAAATATTTTAACATTTTTGTGAATTATTAAAAAAAGAATTAACTCAAGATCATTAAAATTCAGAGAGAAATTAATTTTTGAATCAATTAAATAAAATCACAAAATTAAAATATTTGAAAGTTTGAAAAAGGGCGCCAAAAACACCTTGGTTTTGCCCGCGTGCTCTGTTTTGCCCAGATTTGCATTTTCTCATCAATCTCACTGAATACTTGATGAAATCATACAATCCACATATCAATCTACTCGTTTTCACCTCACGATAATGTCTATGGTCTTTAATTTCATTTATTTTAAGCATGGAATAAGAAATAAAAGAGAAACCTCGAGAACCCTAATTTCTGCATGAAGGCTAAGAAATTCCATACACGATTCATACAAAGCAATTAATTGAGGGGAAACATTCTATACATGATTATGAACATATGGCAAAATTACTGTGCGAGGAAATATGCATGAATCATGAGATGACTAAGTTGAGGCTTACCTTTTGCAGCTGGTGATCGAGTTCCAGGTTGGAGGTGTTACATCTTGGTTCCAATGACGTGGACAGCTTCCCTAGGTGCTATGGAGTGTGTCTGAATGCTTGAAGTGGATTGAATTGAGCTGGAACTTGATTTGGCACCTCAACTGCAAATCTGTCAAAAGCTTGTGCAGATGGCTGGTGATTTTGTGAAATTAGTGTTCCAGATGTTATGTGAGAGTTTGGATCACTTATATATGTTATATGTGAGGTGTGTGTGTGTGATTGGTTTTGTTGGAATTGCTCCCAAACTCAAAAACCGATAGTGACTTGAGTTAGAAGGCAAATTTGGAGTGAAAGAGGTGATTTTGAGGAAAACATCAGTTTGGGTGCTTTGGTGTACTCAAACTGATCAGGAATATGGTCTATTTATAGTGTGTCAAGTTTTTTTTGCAAGGAATAGCGAATGGCAACTGCAACAGGCCTTTGGCCAATGTGGATCAAATGAAATCTCAAGTGTCCTCTAGCCATTGACTTGAGATTAGAGCACATGCCTATGGTTCTTTGATTCAAGGATAAGGCTTGACTGGAGTGTTCATTTTTGCTCTGATACATGCCACCTCTAAGCATCCATTGAATGCCTCAAAACAAAATTGGAGTCTTGAGGCATCTTTAGCTTTTAGGGGTGCCAAACCTATATGTAGTTCCAAAGACTTGGGAGGCTTATGGATCAGTGCTTATCCCTTGGTTGTTCCCCCTTGAGGTATGAAGATGGATAATCATGCTTGAAATTGCACAATTTGAGCAATTCGAGCACTAATGCATAAATCTGCCTTGCCAAGACAGTTTGCAGCAAGGCATGTTGCAGCTGTCATAACTCCTAGCTCAGGTGGAGTATGATGGAGTTCTTGGGCATTTTGGAAAGCCCTCATATGACACAACGCATGTGTGATCATAGTTAGTCATTAAAATTTTTGGATCCAAGTGAAAAATGCCCCTACATTTTGAAAAAAAGCAAGACAGATTTTGACTTAGTAAAAATTTCACTAAGTGTTGGAAAAAGTGACATTTCATGTTTTCAGCCATTTTGATCACTCCATAACTAAAAATCCATGAGGAATTGGAATGAGATGTAGTTGACACTTTTAAAGTATGCCATGAGAGCTACAAATCCATCTTTGGATCATCCAAAATGGTTGCCTGGATCTCAAGTTATGATCCTTGGAAGTTGGTACCCTAACCACTTTGTTTCATAACTTAGAAAAATTCTAAGTTTTTTATGGTTACCCGTTTTGCAAGTTAACCCACTTTTCTTGATTTTTCTTGATGAATGATGATTCCAATCACATATTAACATTTTTTTAGGGTTAAGGAACCTTGGTTGACCAAAAAATCAAAAGTCAAACTTTGACTTTTGTACAGTTGACTTTTTATCAGATGAAATCCAAACTGTGCGGTCCTTTGTGAAATCAAGTCCTTGACCTAAATCAAAACTAATGGATGGACTCCATAGGTGATATAGGGCGTATTGAATCATGTCCCAAGGTTTGGGAGCATGTCTTGGTCAAAAGTCAAAGGTACAATTGACTTTTTCCCCAAAACCCTAATTGTGGTTCAGATGAAATTAAAACTGGTGAACCAAGCTTTTTGGATCAATCCATTGTTACAAATGGATCAATGTAGTGTATTGGAGGCCCTCAAATCATTTCTTGAGGTCTTGGCTCATATTTTGTCCCAAAAGTCAACTTAGGGGTGAATTAGGTCAAGAAACCCTAATTCCTGATTTGTGGTGAATGCATCCCCTGAGGCTAAAGTGACTTAATGATTGGGTCCATGAGGTCCCTTGGAGTATCTTGAGTTATGTTTTGAAGTATTGGCTCATGCCCAGAGGAAAATTTCCACCCAGAGGCCTTGGTCGACCAAAACCCTAATTTGGTGACACTAGCGATCTTGAGGCTTAATCCACTTGGAATATAGCAACTTTGTGTTTGGTTCTTGATGTGGGAGTCCTCTTGATCCTTTATGGATGTTTTGAGAGGTTATACAAGTTGAAGGTCATGTCATTCCTTGATTGATCCTTTGTCTAAGTGCCCAGAGAGGGCTCAAAACCCTAATTCTTGGTTGTGGTGAATGCTCACCCCTCTTTGAGGAGATTAGTGAGGCATGATGGTTCATCCATATTGTGATGATGATTTACACAATGATGGAAAATCTGGGTGGTCAAAATTTGGGGTATGACACTTAAGGATATTAAAGGCAAGCTAATTGACTCAAGCGAGCTGTAATATCCTTAGATGAATCTCCTTTGAGTGTAGTATCTTGTGTCAACTATTTTCGATAGTCATCGCACTACCTAATGGTTTAAATGGTTAAATGTCTACTAAATCCTCAATGTCATGGGTACCGCACTGGGAAAACTATGCTTTCACAACAATCGGTCGTTCAACATTAGCAAGTCCACACGGGTACCTTGACTAATTCGGTGGACTACCAGGTCAGCTTAGTCAGGGTTCACTTCCTATAAGCCTTTCCTGGAGACGCCAACACTTATCTTAATATTCTCTCAAACTTTCCACATGCGTATCAATCGCATTCACAGTTAACAGTAATTTAAACACGGGTATCAAGTAATATGACAGTAAATGATATATATATATATATATATATATATAGTAGAAAACTAAGAAAATAAGTAAATAAACAGAGAAATAAACGCAAAGCAAAGCCTAGACCTCTTAGGAACTCTAATCCTAAAATTCCCCAGCAGAGTCGCCATTTTTCTGTAGCATGCAATTTTTGCCGGTGACGCGGCCACCTTACCGCAATGGAATTTGGGTGCTACTTTATGATTTCTTATTTATCCTATGAAGCTGAAAAGGAAAGGAAAGATATTTAAAACTAACCTTGCACGCAAATTTTTTCTTTAACAAATGCTAAGAGATTGGGGAAAGGGGTCAGGTTATACAAAGGGAAGCTATTAACACCCAGTGTATATATGATTATCCATAGACTTATTATTGCATGTTTCTCTCTGTTAATTTGAAATTTTCTCTGGTGTTTATCTGCTGTGGCTTGGGAAAGTTTCTCCTTTCGGAGAATTGAGGGAATATTTTTGTTGTTTTCGGGTTTTCCGTTGTTTTTGGGAAGGTACTGGACCTAAAGTTTTTTATTTGTATGCTCGCTAAGATTTCGCAATCTTATGCCTACGTATTCCCGTAAAGAAATATGGGAAATCAGAGCAATTGTAGTTCCTCCTATTCTATGGGAGGAAAGATGTTTGGTGTCTTGTTTAAAGCCCAAGATTGAAGTTGTTTGAGTATTAGTGTCTTGTTCAAAGCCCAAGATTGAAGCTAAAAGGATGACTGAGAGAGAATTTGTCATCTCTAAAGGGAGAATATCTCACCTATTAATCACAAAAGTTGAGTAGTTGGTTATAAGGGAGAATTACTTTAACTGGGATATGTAGAATCTAGCAATGCCATAATTTCCTTTATAAGAGGTGTGTCATGAAGGAAGAAAACTTTAAATCAGTATAGAACAATGCCATTTTTTCCTTATGAATCTTTCATGTTAAGAGAAGGACATTGGCTTGGATGTTAGGAATCCAGAGGCTTGCCACTTACAGCTGTTAGATAAAAGATGGTTTTAGCCAGGATAAGAGAAGGACTCCAGCTTGGATTTTGAATCAACAAGTGTGCCACTTTCAACAATTATCTGGAAAAAGGTTTTTGATTGTTTATTTTGATATGTGATGTATAGAGGAAATATCCTCCTACAGAGAGGACTTATGGTCTCATCTGAGGGGATGCTGATTTTGTGTGTCTTGATCAAAGCCCAAGGTTGAAGCTAAAGAAAATGACTCTACTGAGCAGGGTTTTATCTGTCTTGTACAAAGCCCAAGGTTGAGGCTGACTGACTCCTCTGGGGGAAATTCTTATATGAAGCTTAAGAGGAGGCTATCTCTTGCTGAGGATTTATGGAAATCCAGGAGCAAGTCCAAATTGTGTTGGGGAATCCAAAGGGTTTACTCTTGCTGAGAATCAAAGAAGAGCTGAGATATCAGATGCCATGAGGTTCTGATTCTACTGGGGGATTTGTTGATGGTAAATTGACCCTGGTTGGGGATTTTTTTTAGGTAAATCTTAAACCTTATGGGGTCAGATGGGTTCAAAGTTGAGTTTGAAAACCTATAGTGGTTTTAACACTACTGGATATTGATGTATTAGTAGAGTGATCAGGTTTTTTCCTGTGCTTTTTAGGAAACTTGAGAGTCTCTGTGTGAGATCTAAGAGGAGATGAGACTTTCCAAGTCTACTTGAATGAACCCCAAGAGGAGGCTGAGACTTTCCAAGTCTGCTTGTATGAAGCCCAAGAGGAGGCTGAGACTTTCCAAGTCTCTCAAGATATGGTAGGTTTTAGTGTAGAGAGATGTTTGTATGATGTCCAAGAGGAGGCTGAGGGTTTAAGGGATGAAGACCAACCCTAGAATGATCTGATGTTTTGGAATTCTGACTCTCCTGAGGATTGAACTAGTAGAGATGACTAATTTCTATCCTATACCTGTAGGAGGCCTTTGGGTCCTTGTACTAAGCTCAAGAGGAGGCTGGGGAACTTCTAAGAAGCCTGTTGGCCCTTGTACTAAGCCCAAGAAGAGGCTGGGGATGCTTTTAGAAAGCCTGTGGGTCCTTGTACTAAGCCCAAGAGGAGGTTGGGGATGCTTTTAGGAAGCCTGTGGGTCCAAGCCAAAGAAAAGTTTAAGAAAGGTTTCACCGAGAATAAGTCTTTTCTCTGCTGAACAGTTCTAAGGTTTGAACAAATTCAAAAGAGGTTTCACCGGGAATTAATCCTCTCTGGGGAAATGAATTTCTTGTATATATATTTTTCTTAGTTTGACAGTCTTGAGAAAAGTTTCACCAGGAATAATTCCTTTCTCTGTTCCATATTGTATAAGCCCGAGAGGAGGCAAGACTGTATAGGGAATTTCCTATGAGGGACTAGTTTTGACTATGTTGTAAAGTAACATCTGGTTTAACCTAAACATAGACCTAACTGCTGGGGAAAACTCTAAGCAAGATATGCACAAGTATATACAGACAATTATATTGACAAATATACATAAGAAATATTGCACTAAAAAAGATATGGGGACTTACCTTCTGAGAAGAAGCCCAAGCATATTGTGATCTGTTGTATTTACTACAACTGTATTCCCTCTTTTAGGGTTTCAATAAATTGAAGAAAGTTTTGAAAAAAAAAAACATTGAATTTGAATTTGTGCTAAAAGAAAGTTGTTTAAAACTGAAGATTGTTTGGGACTTATACAATGAGTGAGGCCCAGATGACTTATTTGAAAACATTGATTGCACTGCGATACCGAAAGACATTGTGGGACTTATACTATAGCAGAGGCCCAAATATGTTTTTGTACAAAGAGGGGTTGGGTTTTACACTCTATTAGAGGTCCAAAAGTGTTTGTGAAAAAAGAATAATGGGGTTTATACTCAAGGAGAGGCCCAGGTGATTTATCTGAAAAGGCGGCGATCGCGCCGTGATTTTGAAAACCACAGAGGGACTTATACAATGAATGAGGCCCAAAATTATTTATGTACAAGAAGGAATGGGTCTTACACTTTAATAGAGACCCAAAAGTTTATTTTTTTATACAAGAGATGAGGCTCATAACTTAATGAGATGCCCGAGATGAAAAACAGCGATTGCACCGTTTATTTTGAAAACTGTATCGGGACTTATACGATGAATGAAGCCCAAAAATTTGGTATTTACAAAAGGTGTGGGTCTTACAATCTAATAGAGGCCCAGAGGTTTTAAAAAAGGAAGAAAGATGGGACTTACAACTCAAGGGGAGACCTAAATGATTTTTGTTTAAAAGGCGACGATCGCGCCACGGTTTCGGAAAACACGGTGGGACTTATACAGTGACTGAAGCCCAAAATTATTTATGTGTGACAAGGGATGGGTCTTACACTCTATTAGAGGCCGAAAAGTGTTTATGTGAAGTTTGAAAAATCAAAATTTAGAGAAAACCCTAATTTGAATTTAAAAATATAATTTTCAAAGGAAATTAAATAAAAAATGATATAAAATATCAAATATATTCAAAAACAAGTTGTCAACTTTGAAAAATAGTTTGAAAAATCATGTTTCATCACATGAAAGTTTGAAATTCAATTAAAATTGAAAATTCAAGGTGGAAATTTCATTTAAAATGTTTAATAACAAATAAAACTGAAATTATTTACAAAAATTCAAACTATATCAAATAAATATCATAAAATTTGATTTTTTTTGTTGAATAAAATATTTCAACATTTTTGTGAATTTTTAAAGAAATAATCAATAAAAAAATGATAAAAATTGATAGAGAAATTAATTTTTGAAATCAATTAATAAAATATCAAAATATTCAAAAATTCAAAAATTCAAAAATTTGAATTATGGCGCGAAGAACTTCAACTTCTTCCTCGCGCGTGCCATATCTCTCAGATTTGCAAAACCTCACCTATCTCACTGAATACGTAATGAAATTGACTTTTGTAAACATGAAAGTTGTTTGTTTTTGAACAAGGACTCCAATGATATAAATTAATTGCATTTATATTTAGTGTGGAGTGAGAAATCAGAAGATGAACTCAAGAAACCTAATTTCTACAAGAACACTATGAAATCCTATACACGAAAACTATGAAGCAATTGATTAAGGGGAATCACTCTACATAAGTGCAAAAACATGTTTGTAACTTGAAAACACATTTATGATGCATGGATCATATAGTTTGAGAGTGTCAAGCTTACCTCTGCAAGAGGAAATCGAAGCCTTAGTTGTAGGTGTTAGAGATGTTGTGTGATGATCTGGACAGCTTCAATGGGCCTAATATAAGGTGTTTGGAAGCTTGGAACGGATTAAATGCACATGATTTTTGTTGTGGAACCTCAACTGAAATTAGGCCAAAAAGCTTGAGCAAATGGGGGTGACTTTGTGATTCTGGTGTTCCAGATGTGTTTTGAGGTTATGGATCACTTATATATGATATATGTGAGGTGTTGACATGGTTGGTTTTGATTTAATTGATTCCTATTTGAAAATTTGATAGTTACTTCAAGAAGAAGCAAAAATCTGGTTTTTGGAATGTGATTTAGAGGAAAGCATGTATTGCTATGCTTTGCTGTACTTGAATTAATCAGAAAAAACCTCTATTTATAATAGAGCAACTTTGTTTTGGGAGCAATAGTGATTAGAGGCTGGATCACTCCAATATCCATTGAACTTTTTCATGTAGCCAAAGTCTCCTCTAGCCATTGACTTGGGTCAATCTTGCAGGCCAAGGGTGTCGCTCCCGGGATTTTCATACAAGTACAAACGTGAAAGTGGTGCAGAAACAGAGTCGCCAGCAATGTGTATTTATCCCAAGCGAGGGAAAGGAAACACTGCATAAACCCGAGGGAAGGAAAATCATGGTCTCGTGACCAAGAGAAACGGGTAAGGGAGTCGGTTACGCAAGGGGAAGGTATTAGCACCCCCACGCGTCCATCGTACTCGATGGGATCCACGCTTGTTATCTTGATCAAAGGGTGTCGTCATCTGGAGCTCCACTGCTACTGGAAAGGAAAAGGAACGGGAACGGAAAAGAACGAAGAAATGAAGAAGAAAATAAAAAGAAGTGACTCGATAGGACATCGTCGGAGTCATAGGCCTACGTATTCCCTCGGGCAATGGGAAAGTCATAGTCAACGTAATTCAGACACGAACTAAGGGGGAAGGTTGCTCGCCAAGACATCGCCGTCTCGTGCCTACGTATCCTCAATCTGACCAGAGAGAGGAAATCAGAGCAGTCATAGTTCGACCTAACAAGGTCGGTGTTTTTTATGAGCGACGTTAGATTCGCGTCCGGCAGTTAGAGTCGATGCCTGTTTGCGACGAGACGGAAGTAACGTGTCCTTTTCTGAAAAACAGTTTGAAACTTAACAATCCCGAAGGATAAAAAGGTTTGAATTTGTTTTGTGTTTTTTATACAAGAAGTGGATTGAAGTTAGTTCGTAACTCATATTGCACCAAAGTCTACCATGCGGGAACGAGTGAGTCGCATGGGCGCCCCCAAATGGGACGTATGCTACACACTCTAGAAGAGGAGGGAAGACCCCTCGTTCTTCATTTCCTACACTTAAGGCTCGAGCGCAATATACGTTATATTTATTAAGTGTTTTAGAAATATTAAGAGATGAGAAGAGAAGACTCAAAGAAAAGAAAACACTAAGGGGAATTATATCCTAATGTTATCATGCAAAGGTGGCCCTAAGGTCAAGGTTTAAAAACAACCTAAGTCTAAAGAAGAGAGAGGGATAGCACTACCTAATGCTTATCCTACCTCACCTTAATAAAAAATTAAGGATGAGCTAGGATCCCAAAGGGATGTGAGAGAGTTCTACGCAATCATGCAATATATCATGCTATTCACAAAAGCAAAAGACAAGTAAGATAGATGAGAGATGAAAGAAGAGATGAACATGGATAACCATCCACATGTTCAAGAACCTTACCTCTACCCCTACATAAATGGTTAGTACCAAATGATTACAAGTAATGAATACAAGTATCAAAAGTAAACCAAACAAATGCTAGTTGTATTAAGAAGACAACTTAAGAGGCAAACAAAGTTTAAATCAAAAGGAAAGAGTTCTAAGGGTCAAGGAACATCCAAGGTCAGTATGCACATGTCAAGGGTCCATACCAAAGTAAACTTGCCAAGTGAAAGCACATAATGTCAAACTATGCATCAAAAGTTCATACAATGACAAGTTATGCACTAACTATGCAATATGAATGCAACTGAATCATGAACATGAATAAATGCATATGTAAACATCAAAGTCATAAGTGAATGACATTTATTAATGCATATGCATATCATTGAATGAACATACAAGTCATGGATGCAAGCATTTAAAGAAATGAAGCAAGAAGAACTGAACAAACACAATTAAAGTTCAACAATGAAGCATACTTGTAATGCAAGTCAAAGATAAAAATGAAATGAGATCATACATGTCTAATGGACACAAGTCAGTAGAACATGACATTTGAAATGACATTTAAAAGTCAAGAATGTATGCACAAAGTTCACACAAGTATCATGTTGAAGCACATAGAAGATTAGAAGCAAACATGGTTCAAACAAGTTCAAATAAGCATGCAAAGGTTTATGAACTTAAAAGACATGTGAGGTTATGTTAGAAGCCATGGAATATGGTCAAGAATGATTACAAACAGAAGTGGAGTCATGTCAAAGTGAATGTGCAAGATCATACAAGAGTTGGTACAAACATGTGCTAAAGGATGATCAAGTGAGAATGCACAATTACACAACACATTTCAAGTTAAAGCATGTGCATACAAGTCATGTTAGGATAAACTTTGAATGACCTATAGCATGATAAAAGTGACCTATAATGTTCATGCAACATGGATTAAAAGGTCTTAACAATTGTCAAAGAAGATTGCACACAATGCATATTAAAACCCTAGCACAAGATCCTTAACATTCACACAAACAAACATGCTTTTAAAATGAATCCAAAGGGGTGTTAAAGGCTCAATAAAAATTGGAAGATTCAAGTCATTTGAGGTGCAAACAGTAAGTAAACATTTCTCAAAAATATGGATCAAAATCAATTACCAAACATGTCTAAAGGTGCTTCACAAGATCATACAAATCATACAAGCAAATGGCTCAAAGATAGCATCCCAAAGTCAATCTAAAATGATCTAAAAAATCTATGAAAAATGCATGAGATGCCTTGATATACCATAGATGCATATAGCAATTATTATGCAAAATTTCAATCCACAACTATGTCAAACAATTTAAGAATGAAGCATGTATCATGAATAGATGCACAAACAAAAGAAATTAAAAGAAAACTCGTGTAAACATGTCAAAATATGATAAAACCAGAAAATAAAATATGTCAAAATTATTTAAATGTCTTACAATACTTCATGAATTTTTGTGGAATTTTTGGATGCTTGAAAGTAATTTTAGAAATTAAAAATGAATCAATTATGAAAAAGAAAAAAAAAAGAAAGAAATGAACCAGGGGGTATGACACTAGCAATTACTCAGTTATAATTGCATTGGGCTTTAAAAACAAGGGGTGCGTATATCAATAAACAGCCAGGCCCAGGGCGCGTGGATAAGAGAGATGCATAGCATGTTCAGCAGTCAAACATTGACTCAATATTAGCCTCAGGATGCAGTCAAGTCAAGATGATCACGGAAGGTATGCACATCCAGTGGTTATGATGCAGGCACATGCTATGATGAGATGAAACGCATACACCTAATCAAACAATTCAAAAATAATCAGAAAGAGAGGCACGTGAGAGGGAGCGTCTCTCATTAATGCGCTGGCATTGTCTCATGCATTGAATGCAAATAAATGGAAGGCTAGGATTAGATCTGGCATCAAGCTAGGGTTCATGAGCTCAAGTGGCCAGAGAAGCCTCCGGTCGTCTTCTCCGGCGAGACGCCACCATGCTCAGCCTCACACCTCACCAGAAACGGACAAAACCTATACCAATCTCTTCCTCTCTCTACGTAGAACACAGATCCATCATCAAAATTCACAAATAACACGCATGCAGAGAGAATCGAAGGAAAACAATTTGCCCTAGGATTCAATATCTATGCTCTTATGGAGCCTATCAACTAGCCAGAGTCCAACAGCTCCTACTGAGCTCCAAAACACCAAAACGAGCTTAAAATTCAAAGAATTATGCAAGAAAAACTTGAAGTAAAATCCTGCTGATCTGAAGATGCTTTCAATCTCAAGAAGAAAACCAGAGGTTCCTTGATCTCTTGAGCTTATGATTGGCCAAATAAAGGCAGTGAGAAGCTTAAACTTGTTTGAAAATCGCAGTGAAGAAAATTGAGGTTTGGAAGTTGATTCAATGCTACTCGATCCACTGCTTCATTCTAATGTATCCATGAAGTTCAATGAGGCTTGTTGATGAAGGATGAAGAGAGAAATCAGAGAGTTGGTTGAAGAGAATTTCAAGAGAGAGAAATTTTCAGAGAGAGAGAAGAGTATGAAATGGTGAAAAGTGTAGAAATGAACAAGTTCCCTTGGAAAGTTAGTTAGAGTTTCTATTTATATGATGGGTTAGATGTTAACCAACTGTGGTTAACAGTCAGAAGTTTGGTTAACAGTTGGAGAATGAGTTGAGTGAGAATGAAAGTGAAGAGGGAAAATGGAAATGAATTGAATATGTAGAATGAAGTGAGAATGGCACGGGTTTGTGTTCATGTGTGGGGAAGAGCATGACATGTTATGGTATGGATTAATGATAAGAGGTGATGATGTATGATGGTATAAAGCTGCAGCTACAACAGCTTGCTTTGCAAGCTTCTCTTCCTTGCATTGTTTGAACACTTTGGGCAATGAGTACATGATCATGTGGTATGGGTGCAGAAGGTTGGTTTGGCTTATTTAAGCAATGAGAATGAGGTGTATTTCGTGACCAAAGATCTGAACACAAACCAAAACCTACACGTGCATAAAACTGCCTTACTAAAATTCAAGTGACTAGCTAGCTTGTTGCCTAAGTATCTCACAAATGGAACGTGCATTTTTGGTATTTGAGAGGCCTTTCAAAAGATCTCATAATGAGCTTCCAATTGTGCTCTGAATCATTCCAATTGGAGCTCAGATGAGAGAGATATGTTGGTCCAAAGTTGAGAGGAAAATGATTTGGCTAGGCAGACTGCATGCGTGCATGGGCTGCTTATGTTGGGTAAAACTCCATCTTTGATACCCGTGACTTGATCTTGCTATATCTTGAGATGTGTTTGTCAAAATGAAAAACACTCAACATCAAAGTTGTAGAGGGCCATGAGATGAACAAATTTCATGTTGACCACTTTTTCAAATAACAATTAAATCATGGAGAAAATCCACCCTGAACATGTACCTCAGCATGCACACCAGGTGTTTGATTAATTTGCTCCGAGCTGGCTGGTCATGACTTGGTTGACAAGCCCAAAATGCCTTGAAAACCCTTAATTTTAAATGACCATATCTCCCTCAATTTTGATCCAATGGAGATGTTCTTGGTATGGTTTTGAAGCTTAAAATATGAACTTTTGATAGGCCTCCATAACCTTTGAGTTTTAAGCTTGGAACATGGAAAAGAATAGCTTAAAGTGAGCCCTTCAACTTGTCTACACTTGCCATAAATGGAAACCCTGAGTTTCTAAATTTGGTAACTTTGAATCTTTCTTGACTTTTGATGAAACCCTAAACATTACTTGATCAAATCTTCACCAATGAACATATTTGAGACGAGGAACAAGATTTTGACCTCAAAAAGTCAAGAGTTGACCTTTTCCTCTGCACAGTTGACTTTTCCCCAATTCTCCTGATTTTCAGTCAATTGATCAATTGAAACCCTTCAAATCCAAATTAATGGACAATTCTCCAATCTTAGACACTTAAGGACATAAAGAATACCATAGAATCAAGTCTTTCCCAAAAAGTCAGAAATAAACTGATTTTATGGCAAACCCTAGTTTGGTGCCCACAGTCTAGGAGAAATCAGCACATCCTCCAAATCCAAATTCCTCTGAGCATGATGTGTATCCTCTCAAACAATGATGAGATATGCCATTTGGTGAGGATAAAAACTCAAAGATCTTGTCCATTGGGGTGTTATACTCAAGAATCCCAAAACCCTAATCTTGCACTAGTTAGGAGAAGGTGGTTCCCTTGAGATTTCTTGTCAAGCTTGATCACATGATGAGATGGTAGGTCAATTAAGATCTCTTGAGACTCAAGGCTACTTTGATTTGACTTAGATACCTTGATCTCATGCTAAGGCCAATGGTATGCAATGATGATAATGCAAAGCATGCAATGAAACATAAGCCAGTTAAAGCTAAAACATGAGGGAAAATTTTGAGGTGTTACATAAGGTCTTCTAATGCTTGAGTTTATCTTGACTCATTTGCAATGTTGTGGACTATTACATGCCAGCTCTATGCATCCATTCAATGCCTCATGACAAGTTTGAATTTTTTGGATTTGAACTTTGAATGTCACATGCCTAAAGGATTGGATTTTGGACTTGGTGGCCGTGTGTTCAGATTCTTCATCATTCAAGTTGATTTTGGACAGAAATGAAATGATGCAAGTTTCCAAAATTGGCTCAAGAAATCGTGGGAACCAAGTTATGTATCAATGCCTTTGTGTGGGCAAGGTGAAAAATGCCATTTTTGGAGGCTTATAACTCATTGCTCAAGTTGAACCATGGAAGGCTCTTGTACTTTTTGGAAAGCCCTAATGACATGCTTCAACTTCGATGTCCAACATTGGTCATGAATCATCTTTGATCATAATGAAAAAAAATGGCCTCAAAGTTGGTGAAAATCCAAAACAGATTCTGTCCAAAATTTCACTAAGTGTTGAAAAAATGGTCATTTTCATATTTTTGTGATTTTGATCAATCCATAACTCAAAATCCATGATGATTTGGAATCTGATGTAGTTGAAAATCTTGAAGTATGTAATGAGAGCTTTCATTTGAGCTTTGGATGGAAGAAAAAGGTTGCTTGGATGACAAGTTATGGCCTTGCAAAGTTGGGTATAAATCACTTTTTTTCATAACTTAGTGAAATTTCAAGTTTCTTATGATTGCCCCTTTTTCAAGTAACCCCACTTTTCTTGATTTTTATTGATTGATGATGATTCAAACCATAAGTTAACATTTTTTTTACTCAAGGAAGCCTTGTTTGTCAAGAAATTCCAAAAGTCAAACTGGATTTTTGGCACAGTTGACTTTTTATCAGATGAATTTCAAACTTTGTGATCCTCTATGAAATCAAGTCCTTGACCTAATTCAAACCTAATGGATGGATTCCATAGGTGTTATAGAGTGTTTTGAATCATGTCCTAAGGTTTGGGATCATGTCTTGGTCAAAATTCAAAGATACAATTGACTTTTCATCAGGAAACCCTAATTGGTCCAGATGAATTTGAATCCTTGTACTGCTTATGAACCAAGTTATTTGAATCAATACAATCTTGTAAATGGAGAAATATGATGTATTGGAGGTCTTCAAAACACTTCTTGAGGTCTTGGCTCATGTCTTGCTCCAAAAGTCAACTTAGGGGTGAATTAGGTCAAGAAACCCTAATTATTAATTTTTGATGAATGCCTCCCCTGAGGATATTTAGAACTTGTGATTGGGCCCATGAGGTCCCTTTAAGCTTATTAGATCATGTTTTGAAGTATTAGCTCATGCCCAGATGAAAATTTCTCTCTAGAGGCCTTGGTCAACCAAAAACCCTAATTTGGTGACACTGATGATCTCGAGGCTTGATTAGCTTGAAATGTTGCATTCTCATGCTTGATTCTTGATTTGGGAGACCTCTTGATCTTTCATGGATGTTTGAGAGGCTTGACAAGTTAAGGATCACGTCCATTCTTGATTGATCCTTTGTCTGAGTACTTTGAGAGGGCCCAAAACCCCAATTATTGATTGTAGTGAATGCTCAACAATCCATGAGAGGATTGATGAGGTATGGAGGTACATCCATATTGTTGTGATGATTTGCACAATGATGGGAAATCTTATGGTCAAAATTTAGGGTATGACACATACATGTACAAGACAAAGCTCTTGGATAGAGGCCTAAAAACCTGCTGACCGAAAATCCTTCAAGTACAGCCTTGAGAGAGTCTCCAACACTTTTGGTCATAACACATATGTTCAACAATAGCATCATTATCAGCAACAGTGGTAGAATCTTCACAAAGTATCAATCAACCATCAGTAGTTGTTTGGCTGAAACAACCTATCTCACACCACCAATGGATCATCTGATCATGCAACCTCCTTCCTTGTTCAACGACCAGAAAGTATCTTCCCTAGAACTCATCCAGAAATAGAATAGGATGCCTGCTCTGATACCAATTGAAATTCTGGTAGCAGATCTCAGATATCCTAAGAGATGTCGAGACACATTATCTCTACTTGTCTGAACAAGGATAGAAACAAGAGCATTCAAAAACTGCAGATTCATAACAATGTCATGACAGATGTTTCAACATCAGTCAAGACATGTACTTCTGAGCATAAGAGCATACTGAATTGATTATAACAGAAATATAAATAACACCAAGATATGATGACCCAGTTCAGTGAACAACAACACCTACATCTAGGGGCAACCAAGCCAGGAATGAATTCACTATCAGTAGTATTAATTCTAAGTATACAACCTCTGGTAACTTATCACTTAATTCCTTACCCAGTGCAATTCTATCTAGAAACCTATCTAGATAAGAGAAACCCATCTCAATTCCTAAATCACCTCAGTGATACCTAACAGTTACAACCTCCGGCAACTGCATCAAACTATTCAATTAAAAGACACCCCTTCCAATACAATATTCAGTCAAAACTCTTGACTAACAATAACATTTGAATTTGATTAATAGCTTCATCCAAGAAAAATATACAATTCATTACCTACAGGTTTCTGAATCTGTAAAACTATGTCAACCACAATGTATCAAACTAATACAAATGGTGACTTATAAAACAAGAAAGTACACGACTCTAAAAACCATAAACCCTTATTTCTATTTTACAAAAGTCTTAACAAGGTCTAACTATTTTGCCCTAGGTCTTGGTCTTCCTTTTATAATCTTCAGCTGTCCATGGGCTTCGAAATCTCTGTTCAGTCATTCCTTGATCCATATTCTGATTGCGCCTTAAATCTTGGACCATATTTGCAACAACCTGCTGTATCAGACCAAGATGTCGAGTCCACAAGCTAGGACATCTTGTCTGACATGTTTTCTTTTAACATATTTCTTCATGTTAGGACGCCTTGTTAAACGCCATGTTTTACCAAAATTTAGTCAAATCTTAGAGCCTTCAATCTCCCCCTTTTGAATTATTTTGGCTAAAACTCCTTTTACACAATAAACCCAGGAAAACAAGGAGAGAAGGAGTAGAAAGTCCTGAAGTCATTTCAGCCAACCTGTGATGAGTCTAGCAGAAAATAATGTGACTCCTGGAAGCTTTTATTCTTCATGTCCAGCTGTATGGATGGTTTACACAGCACACTCCACTTGTTGTATGCCATGTATCCATTGTTCTGGTGAACATGAGGAAGAAGATGCACGACACTCCCCTTCAAAACAGTCCTAATTTACCATCCTCCATTATCCAGATCAGGGCTCAGAGAACCAAACCCTACCTCCGAATAACTCAGAACACAAGACATAAATGTGTTCATAACTCTAATCATAAGACACAAAAAGAAAACTCAGAAAAGAAACTGAGACACAGACAGGATGTTAGAACATCCCATTCAACATCCTTGTAAAACAACTGCAAGAATGAACTTAACCCATTAAAGGAGACCAGTCATGTGTTGTAAGGAACACCACCCAAATGATATGGAAACATAACCTTTCTCCCCCTTTTTAGCCAAAAATTGGCAAACATAACCAACACAGTCCCAGGCCCAAGCAGTATTGTTATGAGGATCCTATTTTGTCTATTTTTTTAGAGTGTCACCCGGTCATGTTTGAACCCGTTGATCAACCACTCTAGATATTTCTCAGTGGAGACCATCTTTTTTGGTTCTACCTCCAGTGAGGATCTTTTCTTCTAAGGTATCACCCGGTCATGTCTGAACCTGTTGATCAATCACTTTGGATATCCCCAGTTTGTTTTAGTTTCCCCAGTGATTTGTTACCCGTTGTTGTTGACTTTGCCTACTTTCTTGTCTATATCTTGCATTTATCATTTCATCATGAATCACCATGCTAGAGTTTTTTGCATGTTAGCATCCTTTCCAAATTTTGTCAGTTAGTTCTTTTTGTCCATAGCATAGCATGCCATTGCATCTAAGAGCAAAATTTCTGGTTTTTCGGTATTTAAATACCTTTCACCCTGATTTCATGAGGATTGTCATCGCTCATGGCATCCAATAAAGTTATTTAAATAGGGGCAACTGTCATGCCCCAAATTTTACCCTTATATTCAATCATCTTTTGCATAACATTCTAGGTCAATCATTCATGCATAGCTAACCAATTATCAAGACATTGTTTTGTTTTGTTTCCTGTGGATTAGGGTTTGCCCTGAGAGGCTCAATGGATTGATCAGTCAAGTTTTTGGATGGATCATCAATCAATCAAGTTCTCATACACTCAATAGATATCCCTCCATCAATAATCAAATGCAATTTGGCTTCATTACAAGTCCTTCAATATTCATATTCATCTGGCCAAAAATTAGGGGTTTTCAACTAAAGTTAACTACACCTTTGACTTTTAATCAAGGCATGATCTCAAACCTTGGGACATGATTCAAGACAATAAAATACACCCTTGGAGTCCATCCATGGTATCCAAATAGCCCAAGAGATTGAATTCATTAAAGATCAAGAAGTGAAGATTCATCTGGTACACAAGCCATTCATTGCAAAGTAAAACCTTTTGACTTTAGGGTTTTTGATCAAATATGAACTTCTCAAGTTAAATTTCATTGGAAACATGTTCGATGATTGAGTTTGATCAAGAGAAATCAAAATATTTGAGTTTAGTTGCAAAAAGGGCAACTTGAAAGAAATTGAATTTTTTTCTAAGTTATGGATGCACAATGATTTTTGTCCAACTTGCCAAGGCCATAACTCCCAATCCAAGCATGTATTTTCTTTGCTCCAAAGATCAACTTGAAAAGCTCTTTACATACTACAACTTTATCAATGAGGAAGGATTCCTAAAAAATGCTTAGATTTCAAGTTATGAGGCCATGAAGTTGGTGTTTCATTCAAAAATGAATTCCAACACTTGGAAATTTTTTTAGACAAATCTGCCTTATAAAAGTAACCAACTTGTGAGCCATTTTTCATCATGATCCATTTTGATTTAAGGAAAACTTAAAACATGAAATTTATAGAGCATGTTTCTAGATTTCCAAAGAGTGCAAGAACTAATTCTTCCCATTTATGAGCCATGAGTTTTGAAGGAAAGAAGTTGATCATAAAATGAGATATTCAAGACATGTTCTTGCCATAATCAACTTGCAAAACCAATTTATTCTGCAAGATCCCTTAATTGTAGGTCCATTTCCTTGCAAATCCTTTATTGTTCAGAATATTACACAAACCTTTGGGTCATTACACAAGGTTTTGGAGCTTTATCCATGTGATTATTCCATTTAGGGAAGGGTTTGCCATAAAGAACACACTTCCATTTGCAAAAAGAGACTTTAATCACAAAGTCCACTCTTCTTGAGCTTTGTGATTGTTGCTCCTACACCAACTTCTTGCAAAGCATCAGAAGTAATCCTTCAACCTCCCTACCTCTTTGTACTTGCACCTTGGAACCATAATTTTGCATGAAACTACATGGTTCATTTTCAACCAAACCAAACATGTAAAAACTCCACAATTTGATCAGTCATTTCCACTCCACCTCTCCTATAAATAGAGAGCCATTTATAGAGCCAAAGACACAACAAAAAACCTTCTGAACACACTCTTCAACAAGCTTCATAACAGAATTAGCATCAAGGTGGCCATTTTTAACCTAAAGCTCTATTTTGCACAAACACAACCAGTTTGATTTCCACACATAAAATCTATAAACTAATTGTCCTAACACATCACAAAACCCCTCATAGAGGTGTTCAAGGCATCATCTCCATCCAAAACCTGCAAACTCAGAAAATCAACCCTCATACCAAGTTTTGTTGAATTTTTAGCATTTTCTTAACCAAAATAACATTCTGATCATTTCCAAAACATCCAAGGCTTCCAACACTTCCCACAAATCATCCTTAAACTATTCCAACCTTTACAAAGTGACTGTAATAGCAATTTCTTACAATTCAAGTTTCTACCTTTGTCACTTTGCAAAAGGGATCCTATAGAGCATTCAAAGTTGTTTCAAGTCCAAGTGAGCATCACAAAAGGTCTTTGGAGGTTCACTGGAGCTACTTCAATCAACAAACAAAATTCTGTAACATCTTTTGAGAACTTTGGATTTTTGCTCATAAGGTAAGTTCCCTCTATCTCTGAAACTCATGTTACATGCACTATTCTGATCCACCTTGAACTACAAAATTGCTTGTCATGATAGTCAGATTATTTTCCCCCATTAACTATTGCTAATCATGTTTGTATGAGTTTGCTGGTTGAAACTTCCATTTTAGGGTTTATGTGAGTTCACTTTGAATTTTTTAGTTAGAGGCATAATTAACTCAATTAACTAATACCGTTGATTTCCTTGTCAAAAAACAGACATGTTTCATTTTTACATCTTTTCATTTTACCCAATATTCAGAAAGTTAACGTTTTGAGAATTCAAAAATGGGAGAAGGTTATCAGTCTGAACATGGGGAATGTGATGGCGCCTTGGTCTAGTTTTTAGGTCTTATTTTAGTAAATTATTATTTTGGTAGGGGTGATACAATGGATGCATCACCACCCGAGTGGTAGCAGCATGCGCGTTTCCTTGTTCCTCTTGTATCATGGCACGGATTTGATCCTTGTGAACCACCCTTTTTATTCTTTTTTCCAAATTTCGCTTCATTGTGAGTTTAGGATACATCCTTAAAATATATATGTGTTTTTCCATTATTTTTCAAACGCGCGTGTATAGCCTAGTTGCTTATTTTTTAGCCTGCCACCACCTTGTCTTGGGTTCAAACCCTTCTAGGACCAAAACCTTTATTTTTACCACTTTTTATTTTCATGTTTCTTCACATTTTCAAATGCTCATAACTTGTTTATCCTTTAACCTTTTTGAGCCATTCTTTTTCCTATTTACTCCTTGCTTTGCCTATCTAATGATTGTACTTTAAAATTCCATAAAATAATTATTTTTTCACACACTTTTGCATAGTTAAAGTAGGCACCTTTTTAGGGTTTTTAGGTCCTTTAGTTGACTTTATTTGCCTTGTTCTTTGATTTTTCTTGTCCATGTTGACTTGTGTGAATGTAGTATACCATATTTAAACCTTGTACAATATTGATAACATGTTACTTTGAATTTTGCCTAAGTTTGAGGTACTTAAATGCATTCTTTTTAATGTATAAAAGCATTTGTCTTCCATGTATGATTGTGAAGTTTTCTTCTTGACCCTTGCCATGATATTTGTCAACTCTTTCATACCTCCTTGAACACTTTTATGTATGTAAGTCCTTGTGCTTGTCCACTTTTGTTCATGTGTTCATAAATGGCCTTAACTTTAATGACATGTCTTTACATGATTCATAACTTGTATGTTTGCCATAACCAAATCTTTGTGGTATTTTAATCCTTTAATATTATCACTTTAAACCTTCACTTGTCACTACAAGAAATATTGTCATTTCCCACATGATATTCACGTCACTAAGTTTAAAATCACGTCAATAACCAACATTTGCGACGTGGGCAGAGTACGCCGGAGGAGCAACTGTGAGAACTTTTTCCCACGTGAAATTCACGTCACTAATTAGTGACATGAATTTCACGTCGCAAACAACAAAATTAATTGGAAAATTTCCCACGTGAGTTGCACGTCACTAATTAGTGACATGAATTTTACCGCAACTTTCCTTTATGATATAGACTAAAAAGCGCGTATAGTGTCAGTTTGAAAATGGCGGTTTGTCAGTTTGAAAATGTTCCCATGTGATTTCCACGTCACTAATTTGTGACATGGTTTTCATGTCACAAAACTCAAACCTGTTTTAAATTTACTGACGTGAATTTCACTTCACTGGTGTATTTAATAATACAAAAATTAATAAATATTAATGAATAAAACAAATTAATAAATAATTAAATGTAAAAATTAAATTTATATTTCAATAAAAAAATTCAATTTTTGTAATAAATATAATTATTAAAAAATATAAAATATTTAGCCACATGATGTTCACGTCACAAATATAAAAGATAATAAAAAAAGTATCACATGATATTGACGTCACAAACATAAATAATAATAAAAAACTTCCATACACAATTTTATTCATATAAATCTGAAAAATAAATAACTTAAATTACAAAAATACCTCAATAAAGCAACAATAGAGTTTGTATCTTGAATCTTGATGAGCTCCTCTTGAATCTTCCAAATATTTTTCTTTTAACAACAAACATTAAACGTTTAAAATTAGAAAATATTAAAATAAAATGTAAAACGAAAATAAAAATAAAAAGAATAGAAAATAAGGAGAAAGAAATGAATCATACCTTTGATTGAAAATGAAAAACTAGTGTTAAAATGGTATGGTGTGAGGAAATGGAGAGCAAATCAGAAACGAAGAAGAAAAGAAGAAGAACAGAAGAACAATAGGAGGAAACGAAGAAGAAAATAAGAGAGGAAATGAAATGGTGAGTTCTAGAGATGTGAGAAAATATATAGTGAGGTTAGCGACGTGGTTATCATGAGGGAAAAAAGCCACGTGATTCCCACGTCAGAACATATCTCAATGTATAATAAATATTGTAACGTTAACACTCAACGGTAATAAATATTCTCAACGGTAATAAAATTAAAATAAATGTATTGATTATTCCCACGTGGGAATCACGTAGGAACTTTCTCACATGAAGTCCACGTTGAAAAAAGTGTAATAAATAAAATATGTCTCAACGTTACCAATATTTGTCAGGCCAAAATAAATATTTGGGAGCTAGCGACGTGGGAATCACATCGGAACATACTCACGTATATCCCACGCCGGAAAACCTACAAAGTAATTAGTCTTGGTCAGACCCATCATTTCCCAGACTGATATGTTTCCTAATTTTCATTTTATTTTTTAATTTCATTTTCCCACGTGGATAACACGCCACAAACGAAATTCTAAAAAAATTCAAATTCCCCCCACGTGAAACCTGATAGTTTGATTTTTAAGTTTTAATTTTTGTGTTGCGAAGTGGAATTCACGTCATAACTATTTTTTTTTTTTTAAAAACCTACAACCACCATTTGCAAACCTAATTTTTGATAGTTTATTAATAAAATAATTTTGTGACGTGATATACACATCGCAACCTCCATTATTTCCCACATGTATATCACGTCACTAAATCACGTAGGAAAATCCATGTTTTCTTGTAGTGTGTACTCTAGGTTGTTACCTATGTCTTGAACCATGTCTAAACTTGTTTGCATGATTAAAGTAATGTCTTGACTTTGTTTTTCATGATTTTTTTGGAATGGAATCCATGTTTAAGTATTGTTATGACTTACACATGTCTTGTTTACACTTTCTCCATGTTTAAGTATTGTTATGACTTATACATGTCTTGTTTACACTTTCTCCATGTTTAAGTATTGTTATGACTTACACATGTCTTGTTTACACTTTCTCCATGTTTAAGTATTGTTATGACTTATACATGTCATGTTTAAACTTTGAATCTTATCAATGTTTAAGTATTGTTATCACATATACATGTCTTGTTTGAACTTTGAATGGTATCCATGTTTAAGTATTGTTATGACCTATCCATATTTGTCTAGTATTCATGATTAAGTGGTGTTAGTAAACCATAATCCTTGCTTAACTTAGTTGTACACTTGAATCCTTGTTTTCATCCATGTATGTTCTGGTCTTGTTAGAACCAAGGCACATGAATGTTTTAGTCTTGTTAGAACCATGTCACTTGTATGATTCCTTGATTAACATCATGTTTGAATGTTACCTTTGATTGATATCATGTTTAAATATCATCTTTGTTCATCCCATCGATATTGTTCATGTTTACTTTAACTTTGTCAAGTTATCCCTAAGTGATGTTAGCTTGTTAGCCTCCATCATTCTTTATTATCTTTTGTTACCAAATCCAAAGGAAAAGTCTTTTTGTTGACTTTATGTCATAGGTAGCATAACCTTACCTCAACTTCCCTCTTGACCTTGTTAGAGTCATTACCCCTTTCAACTTAGACTTAGGTTAGAGTTTTTAAACTCAATGTAAGTGTTATTGTTATGAACACTTACCTCCCCCATTTGAACCTTGATCACTATCAAGTGTTCTTCACCATTGTTTAGGTGAACTACAATTGCTCTGATTCAATCATTATTAGGATACGTAGGCATAAGACCGCGAAGTCTTTGCGAGCATACTTAGTTAAACCTCTAGGTCTCTTCCCATAGAACATTTCCAATCATTAGCAAACAAATAATAACATAACACAAATACAACAAGAGGTTCCTATAGAGTACTATAGATACTTAGGGTGCTAATACCTTCCCTTAGTATAAGTAACACCCGAACCTTAGATCTATTAGCATTGTTGTTACATTGCGTAATTAGGGTTTTATTCGATCTTTTCCCTTTCCTTTGGATAAATTAAAGTTCGGTGGTGAACATTCAATGATTTTTTATTCAAGTTAATACAATAGCTTGATATCCGATTCTCACCGCGACAATGTATTTTTCAAAAAATCCAGAAATTGGTTTGTACCAGAATTTTCAAAATATCTGGTAGCTCTTATAGTAAATGGAATTTATCAAAATATCTGGTATAACTGCATCGGATTTTTCAAATATCAATATATACGTATCGGATATTTTCAAATATCTAGTATTTCATCAACAATATTTCAGAATCCCGTGATTTTTTACCGATAATTTTTTAAATGTCCAGTAATTCTTCATAATTTAGCAAAAAAAAAAATCCAATATTATTTTAAAAAAATACAGTATTTCTTCATCTGAACAAAAAAATCGCAAAAAATCTGGTATGTATATGAAAAATCTAGTAATTTCATATACTTTTGAAAGATCCAAAAATTTTTAGTAAGTGCATAAGTGTAATTGCAACCATCGGGTGGGGTAGCCAGGTCAAGGTGGGGGTGGCAGAATAAAACCTCCAAATACAATTACTAAATTGTGTACAAGCCCAACCAAGATTATCCAAAGTGCATTATTGTGATCTCCACTTTTCATTATACTAATGTTTGACTTTATAATTAATTTGGGCGTTGGAGTGCTAACATTATAGGTCCAACTGGCGCCACTGTACTAGATCGGCATCACCGAGTCCTACATCATCAATCAACACAAATTCTAATTTCAAGACAGAATGAATATACATATACATATATATATATATATATATATATATATATATATATATATATATATATATATATATATATATATATATATATATATATATATATATATGTGAATGAGGGTCAACTTACTTCAAGAGTAAGTTTTTATAACTTACTCCACGGTGATAGTCTTTAAATTAAATTTAGTCGAAGGGTTATACGTAAAAATGTTAATTTAACCATTAGATTAGATTCAATTTAAAGGATTTTTTTTATAAGCAACAATATATTCAACGAAGTACTAGGAGTACTTCAATCTGTATATAAAATGACATCTAATGATTTCCCAAAAAAAAAGAGGGAAAGCCACCACCTATCTACCCAAAAAATCTATCGAGTTTTTGAACCAATCGTAGTACGAACATTTCCTTTTGGAAAGAACCCAAACATCTAACCAAACCCAAGAAATGTGGCTTATTCTAAGAAACATATCATCAATGTCCGGCATTAAATCATTGAACAATATTTGGTTTCTAATCCACCATATAACCCAGCACGACGAAATATAGATAAAACACGCCGAAGATTTGTCGCAGAACCTAATAAGGACTAAAAACATTATGATGCACCGCCAATCAATACCTATCCAAGCAGCCACCCTCTCCCACAATTTTCGAATTCTCGGGCAGGCACAAAAAAGATGATTAATATTTTCAACTACTCTGAAGCAAAAAATACAAACCGTATCATGTATATTCGATATTACACCCTGTCGCTCCCGGGATTTTCATCCAGGTACAAACGCGAAAGTGGCGCTGAAACAGAGTCGCCAACAATGTGTATTTATCTCAAGAGAGGGAAAGGAAACATTGCGTAAACCTGAGGGAAGGGAAAAGACATGGTCTCGCGACCAAGAGAAACGGGTAAGGGAGTCGGTTACGCGAGGGGAAGGTATTAGCACCCCTTCGCGTCCATCGTACTCGATGGGATCCACGCTTGTTGTTATTGATTAAAGGGTGTAGGTCATCTGGAACTCCGCTGCTACTAGAAAGGATAGGAATGGGGAAAGAAAGGAAAAAGTGACTCGATATGACATCGCCGTCCTAGGCCTACGTATTCCCTTGGGTGCGGGAAAGTCAGAGTCAACGTAGTTCGGACTACGGTTTTTGTGGGGGAAGGGTTGCTCGCCAAGACATCATGTCTTGTGCCTCCGTATCCTCAATCTTACCAGAGAGAGGAAATCAGAGCAGTCGTAGTTCGACCTAACGAGGTAGGTTTTGTTTTATTTGTTAATGATCGCACGCGGGCGAGAGAAAAGGGTTTGATTGATAAGGTTGTGCTCGCAGAGATCTCGCGCGATCTCCTGCCTACGTATCTCCATTAACCAATGAAGAATCAGAGCAACGTATTTCCCTTCACTAGGGATGACTTTGCTTTGTTTGTGTTTTTAGTGGAATACGCCAACGTTCGTGTTCCAGCAGTTTAGGTGTCACAGCTCGTTGTACGGAGTCTTACGCATTTACCTGTTTGCGGTAGAACGGAAGTGATGCATCCTTTATGAATGAAGTGAGGAAGATGAGATGAGATGACTCAAAGGTGTAAGGGAAAATGGAAGTTAGTTGTTAGTGTGCTAGGTGATTAATCTCGATCGCACGGGTGCGAGAGAAAAGGGAAGTTAGTTGTTAGTGTGCTCGCCGAGATATCGCATCTCGTGCCTACGTATCCTCAATCTAACCAGAAGGAGGAATCAGAGCATCCGTAGTTCACGCTACTACGGGTGAACGGGAACGGTCTCGATCGCACTAGGGCGAGAGAAAAGGCTTACAGAAGGCTAAAGGGAAACTCGGTCCTACAAGTTAGCATGCCAAGGAGGTCCTAATGTCAGGATGAGGAAGGAAGTCTACCTAATGTTGTCATGCATGGATTGCTATCCAAATGTCTCTCCTACCTCCGACTTAATCAAAAATTAAGTGGAGCGAGGAATCCTACAGGATCATGTCATCAGACAAGTAAACACAGGATAAATCAATCACAAAATGAACTAAAAACAAACGAAAGAATAAACAGTGTCAGTCAACAATAATGTCACATAATCAAAATAAGAAAAAGGGGGAGCTTTAGCCAAGGGGTCATATCAACCGAGTCAAATAAGCTAGCTATAGGAAATAAGGGTACTCATCCAATGGTATCGAGAACCATGGAGAACAGAATACGAAAGGGGGAGATGTGAATCAGATCACATAAGCATCAACATTGGTCAATGCGAGCTAAAGACAAAGCGTGGGGGTTTGATTGTGAAACCCTTTTCCACTTGACCGACTCGATAACAAGAGTAGGTGATGTTCAAAGCTTCAATCATGTAATGAGAGCTAAGAACGACTCAATTAGCATAACGGGGGTCGGTTGCGAACCCTAACTTCCGTCAATTGCCTTCTTGGAGGTCTTACAAAGGGATATGGGAGTAGGATGCCTCTTTAGAGGTCTTTAGGCACAATATTAAACAAGCACAATCATGGCCTCACTTGAAGGCTTTCCATATAATCCTACTTATCGTGGCATTGACTATTCCTACTTCTCATGGCATTTGGAAGCATTTAAGAGAAGTGAAGAGATAAGAAGTCCTACCAAACGGATAGGAATCCGTTGCAAAGCAACGAAAGCAAGTCACGAAAGCACCTATAAACAAATAGCAAACCAAGTTAGAAACAAGTTTTTATTTACAAAATGAAATGGTCAAATCACCTTTGGAATGTCTCCTTTATGCACCTTGCACATGTGAACCAAAGACATTAGTAATAACAAGAGAGTGTATGTACACCATGAAAACCTAAGTCTAATGACTATGTACATTTGAGTCACATTAGTCAAAGTGAAATACCTAAAAGGATTATGAAATTACAAGTCAAGTTACAACTATGCTACAAGACTAATCTACTTTGAAGTTAAAGGTAAACCAACAAAAGAAATCACCTAAGGGTTACAAGTATAGGCAAGGACATGAAAGTAAACAAAAACCAGAATTGAACTCATGTTAGAAGTGTGCACACATCTTATAAACATCCACCAATGGCTAAGGTAAAACAAGTTTAAGTCCTTAAGACAAAATAAGGAAATTCAAACCAAAACTAGCTCCCAAAAACAAAGACTTGCAAGGCAAGCGAAAGATGAGCATTAGAGGTGAAAACATCAATGAAAAGGGCCTAGGGAAGTAGATAATGGTTCTCTAACTAATGTACAAAGTTCATATTCAAGGCATACAAGTAAAGTTCAAAGGATTAAACCGAACTAGGCAAACAAAGGCAAACTTCACTTTTGGAAACAATGCAAAGTTAATCATGCACAAACAAACTATGGGTCATGTACCAATGCACAAACACTTTATAAGTCGGTAGATATACCTCAACATCATGTACACAAGTGTCAACGAGGATTAGCAAAAGATAGGCAAAGAATGGTACCACAAACACAAAGTTAGAATACCACACAATGGATGCAAAAGGATGCTTCAAACATACACGTTTTTATGCACATTATGAATAAGTTAAAAACAATTTAAGATGGATTATAGGTCCTTAAAATGTGTCCAAACCAATGTATAAAAGTCTCACACAACACCTTCTATGGAATGGCATGAATGTCTCCTCAAAACCCCAGGGATCAAACTTGTAAGCACAAATGAGTGCTCACAATCAAAAAGGTATGAAAAATAGTTATATGTCCTAAAGAATTATGAAAATTTAATCATAGTATGATGAAGTTAGTATATCACATTTTATAAAAGGAATTCACAAAATTATGCACCAAAGTGTCAAAACAATTCACTCAATAGGCAAGGTAACAAGGCATGATCGCCGAAAAACACATTCACAAAGTGGATTCAAAATGACACAAAGAGTTATGGAAAAAATGTCCAAGGAGCATCAAAGTGTCATATATTCCAGTGATTAATCACCCACAAAAAATTAGCTTCACACCTATTGGAAAAAACCACTTTCGGTCCCTTAAACCGAAACTATGTCCTTCGTGACAACTTGGAATAAAAAATCCAAATTAATTACTAAATTCATCCAAAACCGGAATAAAAAATTATACAAAATTCATTGAGATATTAATGATCACTTATACATTTTTTCATAATTTTATCACAGATAAAATATTTTTAATAACTGGAACGAAACGAGCAAAATATTGCGATTAAGGGAAAGTACTACGAAAGCCAACTTATCACGCATAACTTAAACCCTAAGCTTCGAATCGTCACATATCATCATAAATCAAGCTATAACCAGTGCCTCAGGTGGGAGGACTCAATATGCAACCTACACTATATGATCCTAAACCACATACAAGCTAGAATGATGCATTAAAGTCGGGATTTCTTACTTGGTCGAAGTAGCGATTCTTCACATAATAAGAAACCCGAAGACTTCGTGTGAGATCTTGTAATCTCCCATAAGAAAAATAAATGCTTAGTCTTCCATAATTAATCCATGAAGAACCACCGTAACCAAAATCGATCAATCATCGATTCAAAAGCTCATGAATACATCAGCATGGCGCAGGAGGGTGTGAATGGCAATCTGGCTTAGGCCTTGAGTCTTAGGCCCAAAGGTAAATTCCTCATGGACTCAGGGCGTGACGGCAGCAAAATAGAGGTGTTAGAAGCAATTCATATGGGCCTCACTGTATTCACTTCCCAGCCGCTACAAAATTCATCACCTTCTCCGTCAAATAAGATTCGCCTCAGCATCTCTCTCTTCACATCGAACAAAAAAGGCGAAGAACCACGATCTTCCTCACCGTTTACCCATCCCAAAATTGTTTTCTCTTTCTCTAAAAAACACATGGCCGAAACTGGTATTCACGATTTAGTCTAAGCAAAAAATCGCCGGAATCAGGCCCTCCCGAACCCGTTCTCTGCTCGCGATTTACCTCCGTTCTCAAAGTCATCAAACGCAACGCACGCATTCGCCACGCCATGGCTTTCAGCACCTCTTCACATCAATGGCTCCTTCGCCTACACTTTAAACACACTCGCCGATACCGCAAATCAACTATGTATCGTTCAACACTTACTCTCTGAAGAACTCACCGAAATTGCTTCCTGTAATCGCGCTCTCAACCTTGAATCGAGCTCCATAATCACTTCTTGCAAAGGTGCTTCCTCAATAATCTCTTCCCGAAATAAACTACTTCAAACTATCGTGAATTGCGCTGTGTTCGATTTGACTTCTCTTTGTAGTGAGCGATTCAAACGCGATAGCTCAGTCTCAATGTCGGATCAACGTCGACTTCGCGGGTAATGCTTCTTCCACTCTACTCTACTCTTCTTCGTGCAATTCTCTTCCTCATTCTTCTTCTTCGCGATTCCTGGATCGCTTCTCAATATTGTTGATTGTTCTTGTTGTGAATCGCGGTGCGTAGTTCTGAAGCGATCTGAAGTAAATGATGATGTGCGATGAAGTTGTTGTTGTTGTGTGGATAAGAATTCTTGTGTAGAATTGAAGCAGAGATGATGAAGGTTTTGCGGTTCTGATGCTTTCTTGCAGGTTATTGATTGAGGATCGATGATGAAGGAAATTGGAGATTGAAGGTGAATGGAGCTTCGATGAAGATGAAGATGAAGCTATGGAGTTGTTGTTGAATATGGTTGAAGAAGTTTTCTGTTATTGAATTCGGTTTGGAACTGTTAGCAGGTTAGAGGAGTTTTTTTTTACAGTTAGAGATTGTTACAGAGTTATGATTAGGAAAAAAAATTAATTCCGTTATCAGGTTTTTTTCAGTTAGAAATATGGTTAGAGAGATTGGTTGTGAAGGTTTCTGGGAATCAATTTTCCTGTAGTTTTCTGTTAGAAAAATTCTGGTGTGAATGGTAGTTTGGAATGGTGTTTCTGTTAGAAAGCTGTTATGACAGTTGGGATTGGTTAGGGATAGTTAGAATGAATGCTCTGGTGTTGTGAATTCTGTTAGAAATTTGGTTGAAGAATTATGTTATGATTTCTTATTGAGCTGCTATGAAAAGCTCCTTCTGCAATGTATATTTTCTTTTACTGCAATAATTGGAAATTATTTATCTGCCAGCTTTGAATCTTGCAAACTATTTGAGAATGCTCCTCTAGAAAACCATTATGAGATTATTTCTGAATACGGAAGCACGACGACTGGGGTGACCGTCCAACTGCTAGAACTTGTGTTGTATTTTTAATTTTTCTACGCCATCATGTGCTTTTTCACCTGTAAAGTACTATTTCCTTGTTGCTGCCTTGTATTTCGGCCAATGGACTTGTTGCGGGGTCGGTGCCTTTGGACTACTATAAATGAGTCCTGGATATGCTAGGCCTCGTGTAAGCACAGGTTTATTGTATAGTTTAGCCGTTCCCATATCACCAAAAGAAATTTATTGTTTCATTTGGATCACTATTCCTTGACACGAAGCCATGAGTTGCACTCCCGTCTTAGCAAACACCACGAGACCTCTATGGATAAGAAATTCCCTCAATGTCCGCAGCCTATTGTGAAGCATCCTAGGTGTATTGGAACTGTTGTGAATCGGATACCTTATCAACAAAGTATAATTGGTTCCTTGATCAGTCAAGAAACTCACAAGGGTTATGGTTAACAAAGAAAACAAGAGTAAACAACAAGGATTGGTTATAAAACTGTTATTCTTTCCTTTCTCCTTAAAACAAGGATTACAAGTATACAAGAATAACAAACTAACCACTCTCACTCTTTTTAGGTTTTGTCACACTTAGAATGAGAGACTAGTATGCTATTTATAATAAAACCTAGCACACTAAACTAATGGGCTTTTAATAAAATACCCATTACAAGCTAACTTAGGGTACAAGCTAACTTAAACAATTGGATCCTTAACACAAGGCCCAATTCAATATGCTAACAACCCTAGCAATATTAACTAATACATGTTAGAACAACCTTCGACTACAACATGTATTATTTTTTCGACGACAGCATGTAAACCAACTTCGACGGCATGCTTCTTCTAGAGTTCGATCCAAATTCCACAAATCTCCACCTTGGATCTAACTCTAACAACAAGAAAACAAACTAGCTTTCTTCATGCAGCTTTATCAACTGCATACAGTGGAAAAACTTGCAACTTGGCAATGTCTTGGTGATCATATCAGCAGCATTATGATCTGTCGAAACCTTCAGCACTTGGACTTCTCCATGCTCTATTACCCCTTTGATGAAATGCAGCCTCACATCAATGTGCTTGGTTCGCTCATGATAAGCTGAGTTCTTCGAAAGGTGTATTGCACTTTGACTATCACATTTAACAGTGATACTTCGACCTTGAAGTTTCAGCTCCTTTGCAAAACCTTCAAGCCACAACACTTCCTTCACAGCTTCAGTGAGGGCAATATATTCAGCTTCAGTAGTTGATAAGGCAACAACCTTCTGGAGCGTCGCTTTCCAACTGATTGTTGTGCCAAACATTGTGAAAACATATCCAGAAATAGACTTTCTGGAATCCATACAACCTGCATAATCAGAGTCAACAAATCCTTCGACTGCTGCTTTACTATCTTCACCCAAGGCTCCACCATAAATTAGGACTCTATTCAGAGACCCATTTATGTACCTTAAAATCCACTTCAATGCTTGCCAGTGAGCCTTTCCAGGATTCGACATGTACCTGCTCACAAGACTCACTGCATATGCTATGTCAGGTCTTGTACAGACCATAGCATACATCAAAGAACCAACTATATTAGCATATGGAATGCCATTCATATAAGTTCTTTCGACATCAGTACTGGGACACTGATCTATACTCATCTTGAATTGAGGGTTTGTCGGAGTTACAACAGGCTTTGAATTCGACATACCATACTTTTCGAGAATCTTCCGTAGGTATGCCTCTTGAGATAAGCATAATTTCGACTGCTTTCTATCTCTTCGGATGTCAATCCCAAGAATCCTGGACGCAGCTCCCAGATCCTTCATTTCGAACTCCTTACTGAGTTCAGCCTTCACCCTCATTACCTCTTCGACATTGTTGCTTGCTATTAGAATATCATCCACATAAAGCAACAAAATAACAAATGAATTACCCGGTCGAAATCTGAAGTAAACACAGTGGTCGAACTGACTTCTGATGAAACTTATGTGTGCCATGAACTTGTCGAATCTCCTATTCCACTGTCGAGGAGATTGTTTCAGTCCATATAAAGATCTTTTCAGCTTGCACACATAATCTTCCTTCCCCTTTTCGACATACCCTTCAGGTTGCCTCATCAGGATCGTTTCATCTAGGTCACCATACAAGAATGCAGTCTTCACATCCATCTGTTCCAGTTCAAGGTCGAACTGTGCCACCATGGCTAACAACATTCGAATGGATCTATGCTTTACAATAGGCGAGAACACATCATTGAAATCGACACCTTCTTTCTGAGTGAACCCCCTAGCAACCAACCTTGACTTGTATCTTTTCGACACCACTCCTTCGATTCCTTCCTTGACTTTGAAAATCCATTTACAGCTGACTAACCTGGCTCCAGCAGGTTTCTTTATCAGTTCCCATGTGTCGTTATCATGAAGAGATTTCATCTCGTCATCCATGGCTTTCAGCCATTCAGTCTTCTTTCGACTCCTCATAACTTCCTTATAGTCTCTAGGTTCTTCGTCGAGAACCTCACTTGCAGAGATTAAGGCATAAGCTATAAGATCTGCATACCCAAGGCTCTGAGGTGGCTTGATGAATCTTCTCGACCTGTCTCTTGCTAACAGGTAGTCATTATCAGTTTCCTCATTTTCGACAACATCTCCTGTTTCGTCTTCGACTTCATCTGGGGTACGCACTTCAGCATCAATATGCTCCACCTCAATAGGAATCTCTCCCTGTTCCAGCTCTTCGTCAGCAACATCAGTTTTCTTGAAAGCCATCTCAGCTTCATTGAAAACTACATCTCGACTGGTGATACACCTCCTGTGACCTGGCTCTAGGCACCATAGCCTATAAGCTTTGACTCCTTCAGGGTATCCCATGAACATGCACTTCAGAGCTCTAGGTTCGACCTTGTATTGCCTAATGTGAGCATAGGCCACACAGCCAAATACTCTCAGTCTGTCGAGACTAGGTGAATTTCCCGACCAAACTTCTTCAGGTGTCTTCATATCTAATGCAGTCGAAGGACATCTATTTATCAGATATGCAGCTGTCGAAACAGCTTCAGCCCAAAACACCTTCTTCAATCCAGCACTAACTAACATGCATCTAACCCTTTCAAGGATTGTTCGATTGAATCTCTCATCTAAGCCATTTTGTTGAGGAGTACCTGCTACAGTATTATGCCTTGCAATCCCAGACTCAACACAGTAACTATCGAACGCTTTGTTGCAGAACTCAAGGCCATTGTCGGTTCTCAACCTATTAACCTTTCTGCCAGTTTGAGTTTCGACCAGAATCTTCCAACTTTTGAAATTCTCAAAAGTTTCATCCTTCGTCTTCTGAATGAATACCCATAGTTTTCTGGAATAGTCATCAACGATGGATAGAAAATACCTTGCACCTGAGTGCGAAGGATTCCTTGCAGGCCCCCAGAGATCAGCATGAATGTAATCAAGGGATCCATGTGTTCTTTGCTTGCCTTTGTTGAACTTCGCCCTACAAGATTTACCAAATACACAAGATTCACAAAACTCCAACTTTTCGACTTTGTCACCACCTAGCAGGTTCTGCTTCCCCAATTCGACCAGGCCTCTTTCGCTGACATGGCCCAATCTCATGTGCCATAACTCTGTCTTCGACATAGGTATCGTGGATACAACATTTGTCGAACCACTTACAACCTCAACCTCAAGGATATACAAGCCTTGGTTTTTCACGCCTCTCAAGACTTCCTTCGACCCTTTCATGACTCTCAGGGTACCTTGCTCTCCTTTGAAAACATATCCCTTTCTGTCGAATTCACCAAGAGAAATTAAATTTCTCTTCAATCAGGTACATACCTAACTTCAGTCAATAATCTTATTGACTCATCATGGAGCTTGAATCTCACGGATCCAATACCTGCAATTTTGCAAGCTTTATTGTTTCCCAGCAGCACTGATCCTCCTTCTTGATCACATAATTCCTCAAACACATTCTTGTTTAGAGTCATGTGCCAAGTACATCCATAATCCACTCTTTTCTTGAGTCGCCGCTTGAAACTACAAGAGCATCAGATGAGTCGAAGTCATCTTGAACAATAGCTGTGTTGCCATTATCCTTACCTCCATGATCTTTCAGGCGTTCAGGGCACACTTTTCTTGTGTGACCCTCCTTCTTACAGTGATAACATCGAAAACCAGATGTTTCGCCACTAGAAGACTTCTGCTGACTTTTACCTTTCTTCTTGTCGAACCTACCATCCTTTCGTAAGAATTTTCCCTTAACTGCCAAACCTTCACCAACCATCGAAGGTTTATGCTCCTTTCGTTCATTCAGATCCTTAGAGTACAAGGCTGCTTGAACTTCTTCAAAGGTCAGGGACTCTCTTCCATACAAGAGAGTTTCTTTGAAGTGAGCATGCGATTTGGGCAAAGCACACAACAACAACAATGCTTGATCTTCATCATCAATCTTTACATCAATGTTTTCAAGATCAAGAATCAGTTTGTTGAAAGAATCCAACTGCTCAGCCAAAGCCTTTTCTTCATTCATCTTGAACGAATACAAGGCTTGCTTCAGGTAAAGACGATTCACCAAGGATTTGGTCATATACAAACTTTCCAGCTTCGTCCATAATCCCGCCGCCGTCGTCTCTTTTGATACCTGTCGAAGAACCTTATCACCAAGGCTCAACAATATTGCGCTATGTGCTTTCTCTATCATGGTAGTCTTTTCTCTTTCAGTTAACGCAGCGTCCATGGCTGCCATTCCCTTCAATGCTTCCAAACAACCCTGCTGAACCAGTAGGGCTTTCATCTTCAAGTGCCACAGACCGAAGTCGTTCACTCCGGTGAACTTCTCGATCTCATACTTTGTTGAAGACATCTCCTCCACGCTCACTGCACTAATTTGTTGTGAATCGGATACCTTATCAACAAAGTATAATTGGTTCCTTGATCAGTCAAGAAACTCATAAGGGTTATGGTTAACAAAGAAAACAAGAGTAAACAACAAGGATTGGTTATAAAACTGTTATTCTTTCCTTTCTCCTTAAAACAAGGATTACAAGTATACAAGAATAACAAACTAACCACTCTCACTCTTTTTAGGTTTTGTCACACTTAGAGTGAGAGACTAGTATGCTATTTATAATAAAACCTAGCACACTAAACTAATGGGCTTTTAATAAAATACCCATTACAAGCTAACTTAGGGTACAAGCTAACTTAAACAATTGGATCCTTAACACAAGGTCCAATTCAATATGCTAACAACCCTAGCAATATTAACTAATACATGTTAGAACAACCTTCGACTACAACATGTATTATTTTTTCGACGGCAACATGTGAACCAACTTCGACGGCATGCTTCTTCTAGAGTTCGATCCAAATTCCACAGGAACAACTCAAAGTCAATTTAATTGACTAATAGATGCGTTTCTATCATGGGGTTCCCATTGGAATGATAGTAGGCAATAAGGCATTTTCTTAGATTTTGTGTCAACTTTATGGGCAAATCCTAGAGAACTTTTGGTCAGCATTAAATCTTAAGTTCACTAGTTTGAATTAAATCTTAAATCCACTAGTATGAATAACCAAGGATGAATTTGTTAGTAATGTCTCCATAATAATGATTTGAAGATGGAGATTTGAAATCGGTTTAGGAATTGGTTTATCAAAGAGCGGAGGTGGATTAGTAAATGAAGTGGTTTATGGACACTTTAATTGGATTAATTAAATGGATATGGACAATGAATATGGGATAGATATTTGGTTTAATGGTTACAAATTTGGATAATGAATTTGTGAAGTAGATTTGAAAAATGGATGTGGAGAAATGGTTTCCAAATTTGAACAAAATGGATATGGTTTCTGAATGGCCTTCATTTAAGGTGGCTTTGTATCTAGAATTTCGAGCAGCCCACACGACTAACCTTGACATGTTTAACTCCAATCAAACTCTTAATCCACGCCACACTCCTATCCTCAATAAATCCAAAAATTCGATCAGTAAGCTCAACTAATCATGAACCAATGTCCTTCAAATCAAATCCACAAATGCTTTGTCCTGATGACTATTGATATCCTTGACATGGACCCTAATCTCATGATCTTCAATTGATGGTTGTCCACAAACTCACCCACGAATAAGAATCCTGATCCTCCTTGATATGCACTGATGAAGATAATAGCTTGAGATGTTAAGAATGAAATAAACCTAACCCATAACACCTGATACTGTTGAGAAAACTTGAATGAGATAACCATGATGCCTTGAGACAGGGAAAACCAGAAATCACAAGAAAGATGCTTTGATCCCACGTCTTAGGAGCTCATGCAAAATGAATGATTGATGCATTTATGACCTACTGGAAAATGCAAATGGAATGCGAAGCAAAATCCAGTTATTGATGGTATAAATAAGAGGGCAAATTTTTGGGTATTACAACTGCCCCTATTCAATCAACTGTGGACCTGAATGGATGAGAGCAACGGCTGTCAAAAATTTAAGGTACATAGGGATTGAATACAAAAAACCAGAAAATTTGCACTCTGCGGGTAAAAGGGGGAAATGTGTGAGAAACAAAGTAGTTGTGGGAGAAGATATTTGTGGAAAAGAGTCTGGAACAAATGAAATCCAAAGGGTGCTCGTCGGGAACGACTAGAGTTTTGCCTGTCGGGAACGGTAAAGGGGGCCTGTCGGGAATGACTAGAGCTTGCCTGTCGGGAGCGGCTGAAGTTGAAAACCTATGGGTTACCTATCGGAAATGGTAAATGGACCTGTTGGGGACGGCTAGGTCTAAAACTTAAAGGGCGCCTGTCGGGAACGGCTAAAGTTGAAAACCTATGGGTTACCTATCGGGAATAGCAAATGGGTCTGTCGGGAACGGCTAGGTCTAAAACTTAAAGGGCGCCTGTCGGGAACGGCTAAAGTTGAAAACCTATGGGTTACCTATCGGGAATGGTAAATGGGCCTGTCGGGAACGGCTAGGTCTAAAACTTAAAGGGCACCTGTCGGGAACGGCTAAGGTTGAAAACCTATGGGTTACTTATCGGGAATGGTAAATGGGCCTGTCGAGAACGGCTAGGTCTAAAACTTAAAGGTCGCCTGTCGGGGACGGCTAAGGGAATCCTATCGGGAATGGTTCCTGAAGAAATGAGGTTGACCTATACGTCTATCGGGAATGACTAAGGTTTAAAACTTAGAAGGTGCCTATCGGGAATGGCGGAAGGAATCCTATCCGGAATGGTTCCTAAGAGATACGGTTAAAACGCAAAATCAAAAGATCTGTAAATCGAGGAATAGAACTCTGGTGAGAAGAAACGTAGTGAAACCCTGGTATTGTCTGTTGAGGAATGAACGAGGCATTCTTTCTGGCTTTGTCAATATGATTGAAGAGAAATAGTTCTGGGCTCTCGCACAAGGCATCAAAACTGGCTTATGCTTCACATGCGTATGTTTGAATTTTTCCATGGCGTAATGATCAATCTCAAATGGAAATGCTACACTTTTGAGGATGCAATGAATACTATATGCAACATGCAAGGAGGCTCCTCAGCAAAATAAATGCTGAGGATATGAAGGCAACTCCGTTGGGGATAACAAACTGGATTGTCCTCGTGGTCGCAAACCGTGCTGAGGAAGACAAATTGAGAGGCCTTTCCGATCCAAACCTCTGCTGAAGATGAAACCTGAAGAGAATTTCTACTCTGTTGGGGAATAAGAATGACAACTGATAATGATGGAACCCAAAGATCTGATACGGAAAAGGCGCCAATAACCATTGGACTTGGAATCTACCGGGGATATCAAACACCATTGACCAACCATTGAGAGGATGAACACCAAACTCTGCTTGGGGTGGGCAGTCAATAATACCAAACCTGTCCGGGAATATCATTGCCTTTGACCTGCTGCTGGGGAAATGTCTTTCATCTGCTAGGGTGATAGCATACCCTTGCTGACGAAATTACGCTTCTTGTCCTGATGAGGAAAAGAGGCACCAAGACTCTGTGGGGGAAATAGATCTCTACGAAGGAGAGACACCGAACAAGTCTCCTGCTGGAGTTGCAACGTCGCCTTGTCTGATGTGGCTGACTTCTGAGCACTCAATAGGGAGTAATAAACCAATCTGACTGGGGAAGGCAAATTTCCACACTCTTGCTAGGGAGAGAGTGATCTCGATGCTCTACTGAGGATGCTAGCTCTTCTATACTAGAGAGAAAGACTTTACTGAGGACGAGAGGTCAAACGAGCCTCTTGCTGGGGATGCCCACCTGCTTGGAGGGCAAGAACAAACCATCTTTACCCTGTCTGGGGACTTGAACTCTTGCTGGAGAAAGGCAAATCCAACTCCGGTTGGGGAAACCAAACCTTAGGACTCTCGCTAGGGAGGATACTTTGCCGAGGACAATATCGTCTTGGTTATTTCTATCGGGGGCGACTAACAATTCTAATACCTCAATGGGGAACGATACCCTCTGGCGCCTTGCCGGGGAAGAGAAACACCATGTTGGGAACTAGTTTGGCGCTTCACGCTTCTGCTGATCAACTACATGCCAAATATCACAAGAGAACTTCCAACTTGTCTCAGACCACAGGGAGAGATCGTCTCAAGAGGATTTTACAGAAAACCCGACATTCAAAATGCCCCTGGGTATTCAAACTCTCGGAGAGATTTATGGATCTCGACGTAACTGCCCCAGATTGCGTAGTTCATGAAAGAATTTGCCTCGAGATGATTCGTAGTGATTTGAAATACTCTGCCCCAGTATACTGAATCTTGAAGAGGTGATTTTGATTAACCGTCTTTTAGAGGAGGATGACTTCTCGTGCTCTTGAGGCGGCCTGCCTCGATACGAGTCTTGGAGTGATTTTGCCCCTGACTGATTGATCTTCGAGAGATTTACCTAATCTCGACATGATTGCCCCATATTACACGCTTGTGGAGAGATTTATCGGATCTCGGCATAATTGCCCCAGTTTGGTTGAACTTTAGAGAGATTCCTCGACATGGCTGCTCTAGACTAGCTGAATCTTGGAATGAATTTCCCATTTGGCGTGATCACTTGATGACTTGCCCCAACTCAACGAAGTCTTATGGCGTTTGCATCTTATCTTGATCAATCTCTCCATTGTAGAAACTTTCTTGACATTAAGTGTTTACTCGCAAGTAAAAGAATTCGTTTTGAAGATGACAATTTTAATGCAATGCATATGACAGTTTTGACATCCAAGTCTGTTCACTGGAAAAATATGGTGACATATAGTGAACGAATCACTTATCAGAATGTCACATCAATACCACCATGAATGGTAAGAAAGATCCTCTTGGGAGTCACAACTAACGCGATATTAACCGAAGTATGCTTTCGAAACAATCATGCTTCAATTAGGTCTCTTAAAGGTTGTAACGTGGCCTAGTTCACGATTTGAGAAAGAAAGGATATAAGGCTCAAAGTTTTATTTTAACCCACCCATTCTCCTTGATGTTCTCCAGTCCTACGTTCAGCTAATTCGACACAAGCGCTCACCTTTCAAAAAGCTTATTGCATGGTAGGAGGATAAAAGGAACCCACACGATTTTCGGAGTGACAGTCACCCCTTTTGTCTTTGGCGTGTGTAGTCACACGACTTGTTCTTTGCTCGAGGATTTTTCTTTTTGTAATCCTTTTTCGCTTTTCGTTCTTTTGTTTTTTTATTTCCCTAATTTTTTCCTGGACTGATTCTTTTTTAATCGTTCGATTTTGAAGTCCAGCGGGATGCCCTAACTTTTTCCTAAGTCATTTGTTTTCAAACTTTCGACTTAGCGGGCTTTTTTTCTTTTTCTTTTGATTCCTTTTTTTTTAACAATCGTGTGACTCAGGTTTGTCTTGACTGGTAAAGGGTTGTGACCATCTCACTCTTCGATCGATGAGGGATAACCATGGATGTAATTGATCCTCGAACGGGACACTCCTTTTGAAATTTGAACGCACGGTCAAATTAACTGACACCTACCCTGCCCTAGGTTAAGATTGAGGGTTTTTTCGTTTTTAGAAATAAACTCCTACTACTAGGCTCAACGGGGTTTACAAAGGTTTCACTCCCTTATATCTCTGGTGTTTAGGGATTTGAAACAATGCATGTACATTATCAACAGGGTTTTTGTTCAAAAGCATACAATCGGAAGTTTTACGACTTCGATTTCGTCATCCTACCTAGGATCCTGCTTAAACAAGCATTTGAAGTTAATCAAAACATGCATATTCATTTCATTATCATTATCATTTAAAAAAAACAAGTTTTACAAATGAGTTTGCACTTTAACAGGAAAGAAACTACAAATGCAAAGAAGTGACATGATATAATGATTGCCAGCTTCGAGGAACTGGGACTTCCGAGCATGATTCGCTAATGAGCTAGCCGTCTTCAGAATTTCTCTTTGAAGTCACTCTGATAACCATCTGCACAACTACTCTCGGTGCCTTCTTCCATAACTTGGACTGATGGACCCACCTGCCTTACAGCCTTCAGTTGAATGCCCTGTGCCCCAGTATGGTAGTCACAACGGGCGTTGACATCAAAACCTGGTGGGTAATGGAAAAGGCATTGTCTTCAATTTCTTCGACACTATTAATCCACCTTTGATCAAATCTGGAAACATCCGACTGTACGACATTGGCAACTCAGTGAAATGCCTCTCGGCTTTCTTGGCCTTTGTCGGGCGTGCTGACGCTACTGACGGCGATATGACCGTTGATTCTGAGGATGTCCCTGACTCGGAGAAAGATACTGTCGAAGACTCAGAAGATTGCTGACTTTAAACAGTTGATATGCCTGAACATTGAGAATGAGGTGGCAAAGACTCCTGAATGGGACTATTTTCTTCCTCGAATTCTTCTTGAGAACTGACAACTGATGCACTTTCATTAGATTGGAAGTTCGAGATGCCTTTCATCTTTCCATACTTGAGCAGGCTCTCGATACGTTCTCCCACCATTACTAGGTCAGAAAATTTTGCCGTCCTATTGACAATCATCTTTTCCAAGTACGAACCTTGCAAGGTATCCATGAACAAATCTACCAATTCTTTATCCAAAAGTGGTGGTTGAACACGAGTACCTAATTCTCTCCATCTTTGAGCATACCCTCTGAATGATTCATTATCTGCTTGAGACAAGTCTTGCAAATACATTCGGCTGTGAGCCATGTCAAGATTATAGTGGTATTGCTTCACGAAGGCGTTGGCTAAATCTGACCATGACTGGATGCAACCACTCTTTAACTGCATATACCAATACACTGATGCCCCACTCAGACTGTCTTGGAAACATTGAATCATGAGTTTGTCGTTGTGGACATAAGAGGTCATTCTTCGGCAAAACATCACCAAATGTTGCTTGGGACAACCATCCCTTTTGTACTACTCAAACATCAGTGTCTTAAACTTTGGTGGCAACACAAGGCTAGGCACCAAACACGTGCTTGAAGTATTCAGGTCAAGAGTCTCACGCCTCTCAAGGGCTTCAATTTTCTCGTCCAATACATGGTATCTTTCGTCATCAACAGATCGCGGATCCTTAGGCTTCATCTTTGGAACTACCCCTTAGACATCTGGCACAGAGAATGCAAAACTGTTATAATCAGCAGCATCGAGAGAAGATGAATGTCCTCCTCGGACAAAAGGACATCCTTGTATAACTTGATTCTCAACAGGGACTCACACCGGCTGAGCTTGAGCAACATTGTTTATTGGAGGTGGAATGACATTCTTAATTCTCTGAATATTGGCCCCTCCCCTTGTCATGGCGGCCATAGCTTCCATTAGTTGATCCAACTGAGTTTTCATCGATTCAACATCGGCCCTAGTCACAAATTGATTCTGCTCTCCTGAATTCAAGATTCCCCTAAAAGCTGATTCAAATCCAATACGAAAGTCAGGAAACCAACCGCAGGTCGAGGCAAAGGATGGATGAGCTCACTGGTCTGGCCTGGAGAAAGATATGCAAAATGATGCAAGATGCAAATGCAATGCAATAATATGAATGCAATAAGACATGGGATCAAAGCTTCCGTATAGTCTGAATAATGATTGTGCTGATGGCTGAATAAGCTCATAGGTCTGTTCTGAAGGAAATACCAGAACACCGGAATGCCGGATAATCAGAATACCAGAAGGCCAGCATATCGGCATAATCAGAATACCAGAATGCCAGAATATCGGCATAATCAGAAAACTGGGATAATCGAAATGCTGGAATAATCAGAGTGTCAAAGTAATTGGAATACCATAATACCAGGATGATATGTCCACACATATAGGAAAACCAGAATACCGGGTAGGATGAAGGTCAGGGTTACCTGCAAACCTGTAAACACCCGCCCATTCTCATATGTGGGTACTAGAAAGGCGAGGATCCTCAATATCACGGACTCTCAGGTCGAGAAATGATGATACGTTCACCATTTCTGGTTTGGCATCATCATCAATCGAGGAGGCCTCAACTGATTCCCCTCAAAAAGGATATCCTATAGCAAGTTCCCAGTATTGGGTCCTCGGCAGGATACGTAATGGGTTTGCCATTTCTGGTCTGCCATTATCGCTCCCTAAAGGAGTGCCTTAACTAAGTCCTCGGGAATGGTCACCAGAGTCGATAGTTCCTCAAGAGAATATCCACTGGCCTGTATTAACATACAGTAGCAGATAGCTCCCAATAGAACCTCGTCTGGCTGTGGGTCTCGTGAACAACAATATGTGGTCACCACCACACATGCGTCACGACTATCCACTCTAATACCTATGTGTATGCTCAAGCCTGGGTAGTGGGCTTATCTCTCAAATCACCCTGCCCACCAAACAGAAAAATCCAGCACAGCACAGCACAGTCCAGCATAATAATGAAATGCAATGCCATAAATGCGGTAAATACAGTAAAACAGTAATACAGTAAAATAAAGCACAACAGTAAACACCCAATGAAAACAAACAACCAAGCACTAGGATTGAATCGCATAGAGGATGGACCAGTAAGAGGTCAATCTGTCCCCAGCAGAGTCGCTAGCTGTCGCTCCCGGGATTTTCATCCAGGTACAAACGCGAAAGTTGCGCTAAAACAGAGTCACCAGCAATGTGTATTTATCCCAAGAGAGGGAAAGGAAACACTGCGTAAACTTGAGGGAAGGGAAAAGACATGGTCCCGTGACCAAGAGAAACGGGTAAGGGATTCGGTTACGCGAGGGGAAGGTATTAGCACCCCCTCGCGTCCATCGTACCCGATGGGATCCATGCTTGTTGTTATCGATTAAAGGGTGTAGGTCATCTGGAACTCCGCTGCTACTGGAAAGGATAGGAACGGGGAAAGAAAGGAAAAAGTGACTCGATAGGACATTGTTGTCCTAGGCCTACGTATTCCCTCGGGTGCGGGAAAGTCAGAGTCAACGGAGTTCGGACTACGGTGTTTGTGGGGGAAGGGTTGCTCGCCAAGATATCGCGTCTTGTGCCTACGAATCCTCAATCTTACCGGAGAGAGGAAATCAGAGCAGTCGTATTTTGACCTAACGAGGTCGGTTTTGTTTTGTTTGTTAATGATCGCGCGCGGGCGAGAGAAAAGGGTTTGATTGATAAGGTTGTGCTCGCAGAGATCTCGCATGATCTCCTGCCTACGTATCTCCATTAACCAATGAAGAATCAGAGCGACGTAGTTCCCCTCACTAGGGATGACTTTTCTTTGTTTGTGTTTTTTAGTGGAATACGCCAACGTTCGCGTTCCAGCAGTTTAGGTGTCGCAACTCATTGTATGGAGTCTTAGGCATTTATCTGTTTGCGGTAGAACAGAAGTGATGCATCCTTTATGAATGGAGTAAGGAAGATGAGATGAGATGACTCAAAGGTGTAAGGGAAAATGGAAGTTAGTTGTTAGTGTGCTAGGTGATTAATCTCGATCGCACGAGTGCGAGAGAAAAGGGAAGTTAGTTGTTAGTGTGCTCGCCGAGATATCGCATCTTGTGCCTACGTATCCTCAATCTAACCAGAAGGAGGAATCAGAGCATCCGTAGTTCACGCTACTATGGGTGAACAGGAACGGTCTCGATCGCACAAGGGCGAGAGAAAAGGCTTACAGAAGGCTAAAGGGAAACTCGGTCCTACAAGTTAGCATGCCAAGGTGGTCCTACTGTCAGCATGAGGAAGGAAGTCTACCTAATGTTGTCATGCATGGATTACTATCCTAATGTCTCCCCTACCTCCGACTTAATCAAAAATTAAGTGGAGCGAGGAATCCTTAGGGATCATGTCATCAGACAAGTAAACACAGGATAAATCAATCACAAAATGAACTAAAAACAAACGAAAGAATAAACAGTGTCAGTCAACAATAATGTCACATAATCAAAATAAGAAAAGGGGGAGCTTTAACCAAGGGGTCATATCAACTGAGGCAAACAAGCTAGCTATAGGAAATAAGGGTACTCATCCAATGGTATCGAGAACCATGGAGAGCAGAATAAGAAAGGGGGAGATGTGAATCAGATCACATAAGCATCAACATTGGTCAATGCGAGCTAAAAACAAAGCGTGGAGGTTTGATTACGAAACACTTTTCCACTTGACCGACTCGATAACAAGAGTATGTGATGTTCAAAGCTTCAATCATGTAATGAGAGCTAAGAACGACTCAATTAGCATAACGGGGGTCGGTTGCGAACCCTAACTTCCGTCAATTGCCTTCTTGGAGATCTTACAAAGGGATATGGGAGTGGGATGCCTATTTAGAGGTCTTTAGGCACAATATTAAACAAGCACAATCATGGCCTCACTTAAGGGCTTTCCATACAATCCTACTTATCATGGCATCGACTATTCCTACTTCTCATGGAATTTGGAAGCATTTAAGAGAAGTGAAGAGATAAGAAGTCCTACCAAACGGATATGAATCCGTAGCAAAGCAACGAAAGCATGTCACGAAAGCACCTATAAACAAATAGCAAACCAAGTTAGAAACAAGCTTTTATTTACAAAATGAAATGGTCAAACCACCTTTGGAATGTCTCCTTTATGCACCTTGCACATGTGAACCAAAGACATTAGTAATAACAGGAGAGTGTATGTACAACATGAAAACCTAAGTCTAATGACTATGTACATTTGAGTCACATTAGTCAAAGTGAAAGACCTAAAAGGATTATGAAATTACAAGTCAAGTTACAACTATGCTACAAGACTAATCTACTTTGAAGTTAAAGGTAAACCAACAAAAGAAATCACCTAAGGGTTACAAGTATAGGAAAAGGACATGAAAGTAAACCAAAACCAGAATTGAACTCATGTTAGAAGTGTGCACACATCTTATAAACATCCACCAATGGCTAAGGTAAAACAAGTTTAAGTCCTTAAGACAAAACAAGGCAATTCAAACCAAAACTAGCTCCCAAAAACAAAGACTTGCAAGGCAAGCGAAAGATGAGCATTAGAGGTGAAAACATAAATGAAAAGGGCCTAGGGCAGTAGATAATGGTTCTCTAACTAATGTACAAAGTTCATATTCAAGGCATACAAGTAAAGTTCAAAGGATTAAACCGAACTAGGCAAACAAAGGCAAACTTCATTTTTGGAAACAATGCAAAGTTAATCATGCACAAACAAACTATGGGTCATGTACCAATGCACAAACACTTTATAAGTCAGTATCTATACCTCAACATCATGTACACAAGTGTCAACGAGGATTAGCAAAAGATAGGCAAAGAATGGTACCACAAACACAAAGTTAGAATACCATACAATGGATGCAAAAGGATGCTTCAAACATACATGTTTTTATGCACATTATGAATAAATTAAAAACAATTTGAGATGGATTATAGGTCCTTAAAATTTTTCCAAACCAATGCACAAAAGTCTCACACAACACCTTCTAAGGAATGGCATGAATGTCTCCTCAAAACCCTAGGGATCAAACTTGTAAGCACAAATGAGTGCTCACAATAAAAAAGGTATGAAAATTAGTTAGAAGTCCTAAAGAATTATGAAAATTTAATCATAGTATGAAGAAGTCAGTAGATCACATTTTATAAAAGGAATTCACAAAATTATGCACCAAAGTGTCAAAACAATTCACTCAATAGGCAAGGTAACAAGGCATGATCGCCGAAAAACACCTTCACAAAGTGGATTCAAAATGACACCAAAAATTATGGAAAAAATGTCCAATGAGCATAAAAGTGTCATATATTCCAGTGATTAATTACCCACAAAAAATTAGCTTCACACCTATTGGAAAAAACCCCTTTCGGTCCCTTAAACCAAAACTATGTCCTTCGGGACAACTTGGAATAAAAAATCCAAATTAATTACTAAACTCATCCAAAACCGGAATAAAAAATTATACAAAATTTATTGAGATATTAAGGATCACTCATGAATTTTTTTATAATTTTATCACACTCAAAACTATTTTTAATAATTGGAACGAAACGAGAAAAATATTGCGATTAAGGGAAAGTGCTAGGAAAGCCAACTTATCACGCATAACTTAAACCCTAAGCTTCGAATCGTCACATATCATCATAAATCAAGCTATAACTAGTGCCTCAGGTGGTAGGGCTCAATATGCAACCTACACTATATGATCCTAAACCACATACAAGCTAGAATGATGCATTAAAGTCGGGATTTCTTACTTGGTCGAAGTAGCGATTCTTCACATAATAAGAAACCCGAAGACTTCGTGCAAGATCTTGTAATCTCCCATAAGAAAAATAAATGCTTAGTCTTCCATAATTAATCCATGAAGAACCACCGTAACCGAAATCGATCAATCATCGATTCAAAAGCTCTTGAATACATCAGCATGGCGCAGGGGGGTGTGAATGGCAATCTGGCTTAGGCCTTGAGTCTTAGGCCCAAAGGTAAATTCCTCATGGACTCAGGGGGTGACGGCGGCAAAATAGAGGTGTTAGAAGCTATTCATATGGGCCTCATTGTATTCACTTCCCAGGCGCTACAAAATTCATCACTTTCTCCGTCAAACAAGATTCGCCTCAGCATCTCTCTCTTCGCATCAAACAAAAATGGCGAAGAACCACGATCTTCCTCACCGTTTACCCATCCCAAAATCGTTTTATCTTTCTCTAAAAAACACATGGCTAGAACTGGTATTCACGATTTACTATAAGCAACAAATCGCCGGAATCAGGCCCTCCCGAAGCCGTTCTCTGCTCACGATTTACCTCCGTTCTCAAAGTCATCAAACGCAACGCACGCATTCGCCGCGCCATGGCTTTCAGCACCTCTTCATATCAATGGCTCATTCGCCTACACTTCAAACACACTCGCCGATGCCGCAAATCAACTATGTATCGTTATCAGTATTATACCATAGCATTTTATCCTATTGTAATTAGATAACTATTAGTGTACAGCTGGCATACCATTATTGGACACACAAATACTTGTATATATATACTGATATCACTATTGTATTGAGTTAGTTAGATGAATAATAACAAACTTTACTCATTCATCGTTTCTTCTTCCTTCTGTTATCAATCTTTCTCTCTCTGCTATGGCTGTGTTGCAGTGTATGTGTGAGTCCATCTCCATTATCAACATGGTATCAGAGCTTCAAAAGCTCTGGTAGCCATTGTTCTCTCTTCTGCGATCTTCATTCTTCTCCTTTGTGCGTTTCTCTGCATTTTTTCTTTCTTCCCTTTCTTGATCGCATTCATCTTTCTCTGTTATTCAATGGCGAACCAGAGCTACGCCGATTTCGCAACCAATTCTGCAAATCCATATTATCTCCATCCGAACGAGAATCCAGCTCTTGTTCTTGTTACGCCTTTGCTCACTGATAAAAATTACCATACCTGGGATCGATCGATGCACATTTCGCTTATCTCCAAGAACAAGGAGAAGTTCATTGATGGAACCCTAACCAAGCCACCTGTTTCGGATCCAATGTATGCACCATGGATTCGTTGTAATACCATGGTTCTTGCATGGATTCAAAGGTCGATTTTGGAACCAATAGCGAAGTCTGTTCTGTGGATTGATACAGCATTTGGCGTATGGAAGAATTTGCAAATTAGGTTTTCTCAAGGCGACATATTCCGCATATCTGACATTCAAGAAGATTTGTACAAATTCCGTCAAGGTACTCTCGACGTCTCTAACTATTTTACGCAATTGAAGGTTATGTGGGACGAATTGGAGAATTATCGACCGGTTCCGTTTTGTTCTTGTGTCATTCCCTGTTGTTGCGGTGCCATAGTGTCTGTTAAACGGTATAGGGAACAAGATTACGTAATTCGCTTTCTAAAAGGATTATCTGAGAAATTTGCTCATTCAAAATCTCAGATTATGATGATGAATCCACTGCCTGACATTGACAAGGCCTTCTCGCTTGTGATTCAATAAGAACGAGAAATGGATAGCTCTGCATCAAGTGTTGTTGCTCCTACAGGTTCCACTGAAGAAGTCTCTGCATTGCAAGTTCAAGTGCAGGAAGGAAACCATTCTGGTAGACAAGGTTCCAACACTTATCGTGCTAAGACTCAAGGTTCAGCCCATGCAAAAGGTTCTAACAGAGTTTGTAGTCACTGTGGCCGGACGAACCATACCATTGAAACTTGTTTCAGCAAGCACGGATATCCACCAGGTTACAGATACAAATCCAAGGCTCAAGGGTCTGCACCATCTTCATCAGCTGCAAATGCTAGTAATGCATCCACGCCTTCCTCTCAGGGTTCGGCACCACCTTCATTTGGTTTTACTAAGGAGCAGTATGACAGCATCCTGGCATTGATTCAGCAATCCAAACCTCAACCTGTTGTCAATTCAGTTTCAACCTCACCTTTTGTCATGCACTCTCACTCCACCAATGTGAATGGTAAGCACCCTCACCTTTGGATTCTTGATACTGGAGCTACTGACCATTTCTCATTTGATTTATCTTCCTTCATTACACATAAGAACATAGTCCCTATCCATGTTAGCCTACCCGATGGTTCACAAATCATGACTTCCATTTCTGGCACAGTAGCTATATCACCATGTCTCACTCTCCACAATGTGCTTTATGTTCCTAGCTTTAATGTCAACCTTATATCTGTAGCTAAACTTGTTGCTAGTAATCTATGTTATGTTCAATTTCATGCTAACACATGCCATATTATGCAGAATCATACCAAGGCAATGATTGGTATAGCTAGCTTACACAGGGGACTTTATGTTCTTGACACCACACCTTCACCTTCTCATGCCAATAATTCTTTTGCTCACAATTCTGTTTCTCATACATCTTGTAATTTGTGGCACTTAAGGCTGGGCCACTTATCTGATATTGGTTTACATACCATCTCAAAGTATTTTCCTTTCATTTCTTGTAATAAAGATAATGTACCATGTGACTCTTGTCACTTTGCTAAACAAAGAAAACTTCCTTTTCCAAATAGTGTATCTCAATCTACTGTTCCTTTTAATATTTTGCATGCTAACCTATGGGGTCCTTTTTCCACAATTTCCACTTCAGGCCACAAGTATTTTTTAACCCTTGTTGATGATTATTCAAGACATACTTGGGTCATTTTCCTTAAAACCAAAGACCAAACTAAACCAAGCCTTATCAATTTCATAGCTTACATAGAAAACCAATTCCAAACTACCCTTAAATGCTTAAGGTCAGATAATGGTACAGAATTTCTTGCTCTATCTGACCACCTATTATCCAAGGGCATTCTCCACCAAAGAACTTGTGTTGAGACTCCCCAACAGAATGGGGTGGTTGAAAGGAAACATCAACACATCCTCAATGTAGCTAGAGCAATTTTTTTCACTCTAACCTTCCTCTTAATCTTTGGAATTTCTGCATTTCCCATGTTGTTCATATTATCAATAGACTACCTACACCCCTCCTTAACTCTAAAAGTCCACATGAACTGCTGTTTAAGCAATGTCCATCCCTCATTCACCTTAAAGTGTTTGGCTGCCTTTCCTATGCTAGCTCTCTTCAAGCACATAGAACTAAGTTCAATCCAAGAGCTAAGAAAGCTATATTTCTTGGATATAAGGAAGGTACCAAAGGGTATATTCTGTATGATCTTGAAACTCACAACATTTTTATATCAAGGAATGTGATTTTCTATGAGAATATATTTCCCTTCAAACATCACAATCACCCTTCTGTTTCACCTATACAATCTGTCCCACATCTTAATGATCCTCCCAATGCACCTCATCCTATCTTTCCTAATCAGCCTAATAGCCAGCCTACTAGTACCACTGACTTGTCCTTTTCACTTGACAATTCCACCTCTACACAAAGCAGTCCTGATGGTACATCTTATCAACCTGCCAACCCTAATCCAGCTGATAATCCCAGTCCCATTCCAGCTGATGTGCCTATACACAATGACTCTCTTCTTTCTCAAGATGTCCTTATACCTGATCTGGACAACCCTTCTACTTCACATCCATCTCACACTTCTCTACCTGCACAAAATAACAATGTGCTTGACCATTCCAATGATCAGTCCACATCCATTCTCTCTTCTGATATAAATCAGTCCCAGCTTTCTCCAAACTCTCCTCATCTCTCTGCTGCAGAACAACCCAATGACCACAACTCACCAGAAAATAGTTCTGCAGATCATAATTCCCTTCCCTTAAGACATTCCTCTAGAACTTCCCACCCTCCTCACTACCTAAAGGATTATCATTGCTATTCTTCTGTGTCTGATAGCAATTCCAACATCCTGTATCCCTTATCTTCTGTACTCTTTTATGCTAATTGCTCTCCCTCTTATAAACACTTCTGTTATTCTGTGTCTTCCAATACTGAACCAAAAACATTCAACCAAGCCATTAAACTGGATTGTTGGAAAAATGCCATGAATGCTGAACGTCTTGCTCTTGAAGAAAATCAAACTTGGAGTGTTGTTGATCTCCCACCAGGCAAGGTTCCTATTGGATGCAGGTGGGTATATAAAATCAAATACAAAGCAGATGGCTCCATAGAAAGATATAAGGCTAGGTTAGTAGCAAAAGGCTACACACAAATGGAGGGAATTGACTATTTTGACACTTTTTCCCCTGTAGTCAAAATAACAACAGTCAGAGTTCTTTTGTCTATTGCTGCTATAAAAGGTTGGTTTCTTGAACAAATGGATGTCAATAATGCTTTTCTTCATGGAGATTTGCATGAAGAAGTCTACATGTCTCTTCCCCCTGGCATTTCTACTAGTTCTCCTTCTCAAGTTTGCAAGCTACAAAAGTCTTTGTATGGCCTCAAACAGGCAAGTAGGCAATGGTATTCTAAACTCTCCTCCTTCTTAATATCTCTTGGATATTCTCAGTCACAGGCTGACCACTCTTTATATGTGAAATCTCATAGTGATGTTTTTACTGCAATCTTGGTGTATGTGGATGATATAGTCATTGCAGGCAATTCCTTGGCTGAAATTCAGCATGTGAAGGCTGTTCTAGACAAGAAATTCAGAATCAAGGATCTTGGCCAACTTAGATTTTTCTTAGGATTTGAGATAGCTCGATCCACCAAAGGCATCTTTATGAACCAAAGGAAATATACCCTTGAGCTTTTGGAAGATACAGGTTTTCTTGCAGCCAAACCATCTTCCATTCCCTTTGATCCTAACCTCAAACTCTCTCCTACTGATGGTGCACTTCTCACTGACCCTACTGTCTACAGGCGTCTCATTGGGCGATTAATCTATTTGACCAACACTCGACCAGATATCTCCTTTGCAGTACAACATCTCAGCCAGTTTATTTCAAAACCTCTTGAGTCACACTATCAAGCTGCCACTAAAGTGTTGAGATTCTTGAAATCCTCCCCTGCTAAAGGTATCATGTTTTCAGCTTCCAGTTCTCTCAAACTTTATGCCTTTGCTGATTCTGATTGGGCCAGATGCCCCACCACTAGAAAATCTGTTAATGGCTTTTGTGTTATTCTTGGTTCTTCCCTTCTTTGCTGGAAATCCAAGAAACAAAACACTGTGTCCAGATCTTCTACTGAAGCTGAATACAGAGCCTTAGCTTCCCTCACTTGTGAAATACAATGGCTGCAATATCTCTTTCAGGATTTCAAGATTAACTTTTCTCAACCGGCTTCTGTGTATTGTGATAGCAAGTCTGCTATCTATTTGGCTCACAATCCGGCTTTCCATGAGCGTAGCAAGCATATTGAGTTAGATTGCCATGTGGTTCGAGAAAAGATCACATCCAAATTAATCCACTTGCTGCCTGTTTCCTCTTCAGCTCAATTAGCTGATGCTTTCACAAAACCACTGCATTCTCCAGCCTTCTCTTCTATCATGACCATGTTGGGACTCTGCAACTTACACTGTCCAACTCGAGGGGGCATATCAGTATTATACCATAGCATTTTATCCTATTGTAATTAGATAACTATTAGTGTACAGCTGGCATACCATTATTGGACACACAAATACTTGTATATATATACTGATATCACTATTGTATTGAGTTAGTTAGATGAATAATAACAAACTTTACTCATTCATCATTTCTTCTTCCTTCTGTTATCAATCTTTCTCTCTCTGCTATGGCTGTGTTGCAGTGTATGTGTGAGTCCATCTCCATTATCAACAATCGTTCAACACTTACTCTCTGAAGAACTCACCGAAATCGCTTCCTGTAATCACGCTCTCAACCTTGAATCGAGCTCCATAATCACTTCTGGCAAACGTGCTTCCTCAATAATCTCTTCCCGAAATAAACTACTTCAAACTATCGCAAATTGCGTTGTGTTCGATTTGACTTCTCTTTGTAGTGAGCGATTCAAACGCGATAGCTCAGTCTCAATGCCGGATCAACGTCGACTTCGCGGGTAATGCTTCTTCTACTCTACTCCGCTCTTCTTCGTGCAATTCTCTTCCTCATTCTTCTTCTTCGCGATTCCTGGATCGATTCTCAATATTGTTGATTGTTCTTGTTGTGAGTCGCGGTGCATAGTTCTGAAGCGATCTGAAGTAAATGATGATGTGCGATGAAGTTGTTGTTGTTGTGTGGATACGAACTCTTGTGTAGAATTGAAGCAGAGATGATGAAGGTTCTCCAGTTTTGATGCTTTCTTGCAGGTTATTGATTGAGGATCGATGATGAAGGAAATTGGAGATTGAAGGTGAATGGAGCTTCGATGAAGATGAAGATGAAGCTATGGAGTTGTTGTTGAATATGGTTGAAGAAGTTTTCTATTATTGAATTCTGTTAGGAACTGTTAGCAGGTTAGAGGAGTTTTTTTTTTTACAGTTAGAGATTGTTAGAGAGTTATGGTTAGGAAAAAAAATTAATTCTGTTATCAGGTTTTTTTTCCGGTTAGAAATATGGTTAGAGAGATTGGTTGTGAAGGTTTCTGGGAATCAATTTTCCTGTAGTTTTCTGTTAGAAAAATTCTGGTGTGAATGGTAGTTAGGAATGATGTTTCTGTTAGAAAGCTGTTATGACAGTTGGGATTGGTTAGGGATAGTTAGAATGAATGCTCTGGTGTTGTGAATTCTGTTAGAAATTTGGTTGAAGAATTCTGTTCTGATTTCTTATTGAGCTGTTATGAAAAGCTCCTTCTGCAATGTATATTTTCTTTTACTGCAATAATTGGAAATTGTTTATCTGCCAGCTTTGAATCTTGCAAACTATTTGAGAATGCTCCTCTAGAAAACCATTCTGAGATTATTTCTGAATACGGAAGCACGACGACTGGGGTGACCGTCCAACTACTAGAACTTGTGTTGTATTTTTAATTTTTCTGCGCCATCATGTGCTTTTTCACCTGTAAAGTACTATTTCCTTGTTGCTGCCTTGTATTTGGGCCAATGGACTTGTTGTGGGGTCGGTGCCTTTGGACTACTATAAATGAGTCCTAGATATGCTAGGCCTCGTGTAAGCACAAGTTTATTGTATAGTATAGCCGTTCCCATATCACCAAAAGAAATTTATTGTTTCATTTGGATCACTATTCCTTGACACGAAGCCATGAGTTGCACTCCCGTCTTAGCAAGCACCACGAGACCTCTATGGATAAGAAATTCCCTCAATGTCCGCAGCCTATTGTGAAGCATCCTGATAAGTGAAAAATGTACCTAGTATTGTATATAAGTTTTGTTGCACTTATCGATACTTTTTGTCTATATCGGTTCAAATAAACCCCACTTTGTTTATAAATACGTTTTTTTTATGTTTTAGTGTATATATTGCGTATTGTGTAAATATTACTTAGTTTAATTGATTTTTATCTCAATTTTGTAGGTAGTTAATAAAGGCTATCTTGCCATATTCTTGAAGAGCATTGAATAAGCTTTCCAGCGCTTCAACCCGTTCATAAATCGGAGTTTCGGTGAGGAAGTTGTGGCAAAAATAAGGGCTGGTTTTCTGTCTTGTTCGCACTGCGAACTGACAGCGAGTGTTCGCATTGCGAAGGCCAGCGAAGGCCACAACGAAGGGGTCCAGAATGGGGCATAGGAAAAAGAAGCCAAAGTTCGCACTGCGAACCAGTCAACGAGCATTCGCACTGCGAATGGTTCGTTCGCACTGCGAACCAACGAAGGAAAGCAAGGGCGGTTTAGCAATCAGAGGCACTTGAAGTGCCATTTTTTGAGTCATTCGCACTGCGAATGATCGTTCGCACTACGAACCATGCAGAATTTGCAATGTATATAATTCATTTCAGTTACTTTTTTAAGGATGGTTTTGGGGTTTCTTGATCCCATTTCCATCAAACTTCATTCTTTGATAGATTTGCTTAGAAAACAACTATGGAGCATGCATACGGATGAACCGGGGTGGATTGGTCGTCGAACGGCTCCGACAATCCGCGAGATGTTTGGTTCATTTCTTTTCTTCTTTGTGTTTTTCTTTATGGTTGGGTTGTGTATATGTATTTGTTCTGAACTCATGTATATTTGTCGCCCATGGCGTTGTATAAAACTTGCTTTATAAATCTTTATTGGTAATTGTCTCTGATTTTTGCTTTATGCGCGGGGTTTGGGTTGCGTTAGACATAACCTTCGCGAACTTCGATTAGGGATGATTGTCTGTTAGTTTCAGGATTCTAGAGATAGATTTCGGGCTAACAATCTTCAATAGGCGTCGAATCTTAATGCCTCTGTGCCTTGAGCTAGCGTACGAAAGTATCGGCAATGGTAACACGGTTGTTTTCTCAACTTTGTGTTAGACATAACTTGTGTTGTGAGCGATGATGGGTGATATTGAGGAGTATTGTAGGTGGAGTATAACTGGTTGGTAAGTTTAAGTTTGTGAGGAGTGATTTATATGCATTGTCGGACGAGTTTTTCTCTTTGAAGAATGAATTTGTTTTATGTTTTAATGTTTACTTTTTTGTTTTCATGTTTTAAACCATTTTAATCCAAACTCATAAACGCGAGAGACTGTCGAACGGCATTCTTTCCCTCGAACCGATCTCTGTGGACACGACATAAATCCCGGAGGGAATTCTTCCGAAAATAAATATTTTTGCTGCTTTCCCTATTCTGCATTCAACAAAATGGCGCCGTTGCCGGGGATTGGTTTTGATATTGAATCGCATTGCGATAGTTTCTTTGTTTTTGAGTTTTGTAGATATCGTATATTTTGTATATTTTCACTTGTCTATACTGATACTTGTACATTTTTGTTTCTTTTAACGTTTGTTCAAGTGTTTGGTTAGGACGCTTGCTTTTGGTTGCGCGGTGAGACATCACCATGGCATGAAGGAAGGAAGTTGCTAGCTAAGCATTGTAAAGGCGTCGAGCTTACGACGTAAAACAAGCATGTTTTATAGTTTTTCTTTTCTAAATTTTGTTTGTTGTTTGGTTGCAAGTCTTGGTCGACTTATTTGAGGATGCTTTTGATATTTTCCAAGTTGGTTCGTTTCAACTTGCGAATGCATGGTAATGATATTGTTAAGTTTTGTACACGTCTAAGGTATGTGTTTATCGCTTTCTATACTTTAGAATATTCATGATACTTAGGCTTTTTACAAACTTCCATGCCATCCATTCTTTTGTATACTTGTTCTATTATGAATCACTTTAGTTCCCAACCTTTTTGTGAGGTGGCTTTCCATTGATCATATATGCGCGGAGAACCAACATTCTTGTTCTAACTGGATTTTATTATGTTGAATCTTTTGTTTGTGTTGATTGTATGAAAGCATGAAAAGGATCAAGGCAATTGTTTCATTTTGAGCACAACCAACTTAGCCAAATAGTCAATTCACCTTGTGAGTGTGTGAGAATTCGTAACCCCTTTGAGCTTTTTGTTCCATGTTTTTATTTGAACTTAATGCTTGTCTATGAGTATTTAGTTCACTTATTTTTGAATGGATTTTGTTTTTTTATTGGACCTCAACTTTGTGTTGTTGTATGGATTTTTTTCCTTGCCTTAGAAAGTAGGGAGTATTCACATGATGGTGCGGTTGAATTCAAGTTGGGGAGAGGATGATTGTATACTCATTGGTTGGATTCTATGAAGATTGAAAAAGAAAATAAAAAAGAGAAAAAATTGTGAAAGAGAAAAAGAAAGAAAAAAGAAGAAAAAGAAAAATCCTTGAAAAAGGAAACAAAAAGAGTTTCAATAATTGTGCTAAATAAGTATTGTGTTTTGTGTAGCACTTGGGATTGTGGAAGAAGTTGGTTGAAATTTTGTGTGTGAATATTTGTGAGTTTTCACTCCCTTAGGTTTAGGCAAGTTTTTGTTTCAATTACCTTTAGAAATTGCCCCTTGTTTGTTTACCCGACCACGTTACAACCTTGAAAGTCCTTGTGATTCTTGCCTTTGTATGTTCAATATGAATTTGTGGATGTATGCATAATTTAGTCTTTTGTTTGCACGAGTGTTGTGTGAGTGTAAAGTACCTTATTGTGTGTTTTTCATCTACCGATGATTGTTTTTACTAGGTGTGATTCACTTTGGAACTTGTGTTGTTTTAGAATTTTTGGCATGATTTTTGTATTTTGCATTAGTTTCGTGACTATGTTGTCGTCGTAGTTTAGTGGTAAGTATTTAGTTTTTGTGTGTACCGTTTTCATTTGAACCATTCATTCGTTTCAGTTTTTCAAACCCTGTTGATTCGTCTTCCTTTGGATATTGCTTGTGCATTTTCAAGTTTGTTTGATTCTTGTTTGTGGACAAACAAGTAGGTAAGTTGGGGAGAGTTTGATAAGTGCAAAATGTACCTAGTATTGTATATAAGTTTTGTTGCACTTATCGATACTTTTTGTCTATATCGGTTCAAATAAACCCCACTTTGTTTATAAATACGTTTATTTTACGTTTTAGTGTATATATTGCGTATTGTGTAAATATTACTTAGTTTAATTGATTTTTATCTCAATTTTGTAGGTAGTTAATAAAGGCTATCTTGCCATATTCTTGAAGAGCATTGAATAAGCTTTCCAGCGCTTCAACCCGTGCGTAAATCGGAGTTTCGGTGAGGAAGTTGTGGCAAAAATAAGGGCTGGTTTTCTGTCTTGTTCGCACTGCGAACTGGCAGCGAGTGTTCGCATTGCGAATGCCAGCGAAGGCCACAGCGAAGGGGTCCAGAATGGGGCAGAGGAAAAAGAAGCCAAAGTTCGCACTACGAACCAGTCAGCGAGCATTCGCACTGCGAATGGTTCGTTCGCACTGCGAACCAACGAAGGAAAGCAAGGGCGGTTTAGCAATCAGAGGCACTTGAAGTGCCATTTTTTTAGTCATTCGCACTGCGAATGATCGTTCGCACTGTGAACCATGCAGAATTTGCAATGTATATAATTTATTTCAGTTACTTTTTTAGGGATGGTTTTGGGGTTTCTTGATCCCACTTCCATCAAACTTCATTCTTTGATAGATTTGCTTAGAAAACAACTATGGAGCATGCATACGGATGAACCGGGGTGGATTGATCGTCTAACGGCTCCGACAATCCGCGAGATGTTTGGTTCATTTCTTTTCTTCTTTGTGTTTTTCTTTATGGTTGGGTTGTGTATATGTATTTGTTCTGAACTCATGTATATTTGTCGCCCATGGCGTTGTATAAAACTTGCTTTACAAATCTTTATTGGTAATTGTCTCTGATTTTTGCTTTATGCGCGGGGTTTGGGTTGCGTTAGACATAACCTTCGCGAACTTCGATTAGGGATGATTGTCTGTTAGTTTCAGGATTCTAGAGATAGATTTAGGGCTAACAATCTTCAATAGGCGTCGAATCTTAATGCCTCTGTGCCTTGAGCTAGCGTACGAAAGTATCGGCAATGGTAACACGGTTGTTTTCTCAACTTTGCGTTAGACATAACCTGTGTTGTGAGCGATGCTGGGTGATATTGAGGAGTATTGTAGGTGGAGTATAACTGGTCGGTAAGTTTAAGTTTGTGAGGAGTGATTTATATGCAGTGCCGGACGAGTTTTCTCTCTGAAGAATGAATTTGTTTTATGTTTTAATGTTTACTTTTCTGTTTTCATGTTTTAAACCATTTTAATCCAAACTCATAAACGCGAGAGACTGTCGAACGACATTCTTTCCCTCGAACCGATCTCTGTGGACACGACATAAATCCTGGAGGGAATTCTTCCGAAAATAAATATTTTTGCTGCTTTCCCTATTCTGCATTCAACAAAATGGCGCCGTTGTCGGGGATTGGTTTTGATATTGAATCGCATTGCGATAGTTTCTTTGTTTTTGAGTTTTGTAGATATCGTATATTTTGTATATTTTCACTTGTCTATACTGATACTTGTACATTTTTGTTTCTTTTAACGTTTGTTCAAGTGTTTGGTTAGGACGCTTGCTTTTTGTTGCGCGGTGAGACATCACCATGGCATGAAGGAAGGAAGTTGCTAGCTAAGCATTGTAAAGGGGTCGAGCTTACGACGTAAAACAAGCATGTTTTATAGTTTTTCTTTTCTAAAGTTTTGTTTGTTGTTTGGTTGCAAGTCTTGGTCGACTTATTTGAGGATGCTTTTTTGATTTTCCAAGTTGGTTCGTTTCAACTTGCGAATGCATGGTAATGATATTGTTAAGTTTTGTACACGTCCAAGGTATGTGTTTATCGCTTTCTATACTTTAGCATATTCATGATACTTAGGCTTTTTACAAACTTCCATGCCATCCATTCTTTTGTATACTTGTTCTATTATGAATCACTTTAGTTCCCAACCTTTTTGTGAGGTGGCTTTCCATTGATCATATATGCGCGGAGAACCAACATTCTTGTTCTAACTGGATTTTATTATGTTGAATCTTTTGTTTGTGTTGATTGTATGAAAGCATGAAAATGATCAAGGCAATTGTTTCATTTTGAGCACAACCACCTTAGCCAAATAGTCAATTCACCTTGTGAGTGTGTGAGAATTCGTAACCCCTTTGAGCTTTTTGATCCATGTTTTTATTTGAACTTAATGCTTGTCTATGAGTATTTAGTTCACTTATTTTTTAATGGATTTTGTTTTTTTCTTGGACCTCAACTTTGTGTTGTTGTATGGATTTTTTTCCTTGCCTTAGAAAGTAGGGAGTATTCACATGATGGTGCGGTTGAATTCAAGTTGGGGAGAGGATGATTGTATACTCATTGGTTGGATTCTATGAGGATTGAAAAAGAAAAGAAAAAAGAGAAAAATTTGTGAAAGAGAAAAAGAAAGAAAAAAGAAGAAAAAGAAAAATCCTTGAAAAAGGAAACAAAAAGAGTTTCCATAATTGTGCTAAATAAGTATTATGTTTTGTGTAGCACTTGGGATTGTGGAAGAAGTTGGTTGAAATTTTGTGTGTGAATCTTTGTGAGTTTTCACTCCCTTAGGTTTAGGCAAATTTTTGTTTCAATTACCTTTAGAAATTGCCCCTTGTTTGTTTACCCGACCACGTTACAACCTTGAAAGTCCTTGTGATTCTTGCCTTTGTATGTTCAATATGAATTTGTGGATGTATGCATAATTTAGTCTTTTGTTTGCACAAGTGTTGTGTGAGTGTAAAGTACCTTATTGTGTGTTTTTCATTTACCGATGATTGTTTTTACTAGGTGTGATTCACTTTGGAACTTGTGTTGTTTTAGAATTTTTGGCATGATTTTGTATTTTGCATTTGTTTCGTGACTATGTTGTCGTCGTAGTTTAGTGGTAAGTATTTACTTTTTGTGTGTACCGTTTTCATTTGAACCATTCATTCGTTTCATGTTTTAAACCATTTTAATCTAAACTCATAAACGCAAGAGACTGTCGAACGACATTCTTTCCCTCGAACCGATCTCTGTGGACACGACATAAATCCCGGAGGGAATTCTTCTAAAAATAAATATTTTTGCTGCTTGCCCTATTCTGCATTCAACACATCCTAGGTGTATTGGAACAACTCAAAATCAATTTGATTGACTAATAGATGTGTTTCTGTCATGGGGTTCCCATTGTAATGATAGTAGGCAATAAGGCATTTTCTTAGATTTTGTGTCAACTTTATGGGAAAATCCTAGAGAACTTTTGGTCAGTATTAAATCTTAAGTTCACTAGTTTGAATTAAATCTTAGATCCACTAGTTTGAATAACCAAGGATGAATTTGTTAGTAATGTCTCCATAATAATGATTTGAAGATGGAGATTTGAAATTGGTTTAGGAATTGGTTTATCAAAGAGCGGAGGTGGATTAGTAAATGAAGTGGTTTATGGACACTTTAATTGGATTAATTAAATGGATATGGACAATGAATATGGGATAGATATTTGGTTTAATGGTTACAAATTTGGATAATGAATTTGTGAAGTAAATTTGAAAAATGGATGTGGAGAAATGGTTTCCAAATTTGAACAAAATGGATATGGTTTGTGAATGGCCTTCGTTTAAGGTAGCTTTGTATCTAGAATTTCGAGCAGCCCACACGACTAACCTTGACATGTTTAACTCCAATCAAACTCTTAATCCATGCCACACTCCTATCCTCAATAAATCCAAAAATTCAATCAGTAAGCTCAACTAATCATGACCCAATGTCCTTCAAATGAAATCCACAAATGCTTTGTCCTGATGACTATTGATATCCTTGACATGGACCCTAATCTCATGATCTTCAATTGATGACTGTCCACAAACTCACCCACGAATAAGAATCCTGATCCTCCTTGATATGCACTGATGAAGATAGTAGCTTGAGATGTTAAGAATGAAACAAACCTAACCCATAACACCTGATACTGTTGAGAAAACTTGAATGAGATAACCATGATGCCTTGAGACAGGGAAAACCAGAAATCACAAGAAAGATGCTTTGATCCCACGTCTTAGGAGCTCATGCAAAATGAATGATTGATGCATTTATGACCTACTGGAAAATGCAAATGGAATGCGAAGCAAAAGCCAGTTATTAATGGTATAAATAAGAGGGCAAATTTTTGGGTATTACACACCCCTGGCGGCCAGAAGTTGTCTCGTTGGTAATCTATGAAGTAGCAATCTTCTAGAGAAGACTTTAGCTTTCAACGGAATTTTGGAATTCCAAATTAACTCCAAATCCGTCTTGGACAGAATCTCAATATCACTTGGAATGGCAGCATGAATGAGGCATGAATAATATGAGGCAATAGAGAATGAATTGGTATTTTCGATCTCCCACAGGTACCCATCAGTAGCACCAAGGACAGGAAGGGTATTAGACAAAACTGAGAGAAGTGCAAGCCAAGAGGAACTGGTCATAGCTCCTGGAGAAGAATGTTGCCCACAAATCAATTCTTTGTTCCATCTCCAATTTTACTCAACCCACAATCCCATCTCACTCACGGCAGCTTGTTTATGGGTAGAAGCTTCAAACAATCAAGGAAGCAGGAAAGTAACAGTCTTGAGTTTACCCACCTTGAATGCCAAAAAGATATCGTTTCCCCGGCTCCTATATTGCACCTGATATTATTTCTAAAACCAATACCTTATTTGCATAGATTTACCTTAATGATATCTCTCTAAAATAAAGATTCTAGAGCATTTTTACCCCAATCCTTGTGTAGCATCACCCTACTTCTCAAGCACCTATATTTTTCCTCAAGCACTGGTCTCCACACAGTGTTGTTATCAACCAGGAATTTCCACAACCGTTTTGACAAAAGTGATGTGTTAAATTCGATTAAATCCTTCACCCCTAAACCACCATTTTGTTTTGGTTTGCAAATATCCTTCCAGCTGACCCATGGAATACTTGCCTTATCCACATTACCTGACCAAAAGAATCTTCTTTGAATTAAAGTCAATTTCCTTGCTACTGTAGCAGGTAATTTGAAAAATGAGAGATAATGTATTGGAAGGTTCGATGGTACTGAATTTATCACTGTAAGTCTCCCTCCCATTGATAGCATACGACCCTTCATACACGAAAGTTTCTTTCTGAATTTATCTATTATAGGATTCCAAAACTCTACCCTTCGATGATTTCCACCTAATACCAAGCCAAGGAATTTGGTTGGCAAAGTTCATCTTCTGCACATGAGGAATTGAGAAGCAGCATCCAAAAAGTCTTTATGAAGCCCGACACCTATTATACAGCTTTTTAAGTAGTTGATAGTCCAGCCAAATACCAATTCACAGCCACGTAAAATTGCTTTCAAGCCCCAAAGATCAATCCAGATTCCGTTACAAAAGATTATGGTGTCGTCCGCGAACTGCACCTATACTATGGAGTAAGTTAAAAAAAACTTACTTTTAGAATAAGATGATTCCTTATGTGTGTGTGTGTGTGTGTGTGTGTGTGTGTATATATATATATATATATATATATATATATATATATATATATATATATATATATATATATATATATATATATATATATATATGAAGTAGACTTGCTACTCATGTTTTGCCCTGTAAAAATTCTCTAGTTAAAAAATCTGGTAATGCATTTTTAATACCTTCAATATGCATGATTTCAAAATCAAAACATGCTAGTAATGACTGCCATCTGGCAAATATGTGTTTTGACACTAAATTTTTGACATCCTTTTGTAAGACACTTTTGGCTGATTTACAATCAGTTTTAAGTAAAAACGTTTTCGAAGATAAATCATCTTGAAATTTGGTAATACAAAGTACAATAGATAAAATTTCTTTTTTGATAGTACTGTAATTTAATTGGGCTGGAGACCAAGTTCCAGAATAGAATCTGACTACTTGTTCCTTATCAGTACCCGGTAGAATTTGTTTTAAAATGCCTCCAAAACCAAGGTCAGAAGCATCTGTTTCGATAATAAGATTGGCTTCCGGGTCTGGGATTCCTAGACATGGAAGTTTCTTAACAACTTGTTTTAACTGGATAACACTTTGGGTCATGGACTCATCCCAAGGTGGGGGATTTTTCCTTAATCTTTTAAACAAGGGTATACATATAGTTCTAAGATTAGGAATAAAATCTGACACATAATTTAGACAACCTAAAAACCTTTGTAATTGAGTTTTGTCTTTGATATCATTAGGAAATTTACTGACAAACTCTAAAGACCTAGTAATTGGGGTGTATTCTCCTTGACTAATGTCGAATCCTAAGAACCAGACTTTAGGCTGGAATAATTTTAATTTACTTTCAGACAACACTAAACCGTTTTCTTTAATTATTTGGTAAAACTGCTCTAAGTGATGAAAGTGTTGATTAATGGAGTCCGAATAGACTAAGATGTCATCTAGATAGACTATTGTAAAGCTTGAGTATTGGTAAAATATATCGTTCATTATGTTTTGAAATTCTGACGGTGCATTTTTTAGTCCTAGAGGCATAACGTTCCACTCATAATGACCAAAAGGAACTGTGAAAGCAGTTTTGTACTTATCTTCTTCTTTAACTTGTATTTGATAATATCCCGATTTTAAATCAAACTTAGAAAAAATACTTTTATTATGTACCCTATTAATTAGATCCTTTTTATTAGGTATGGGGTATCTAATCCATTGTAAGGCCGTATTTAAAGGTTTGTAGTTAATTACTAAACGAGGACTTCCTCTTTCTACTTCAGAGGCATTAACTACGTAGAAGGCTGAACAACTCCAAGGAGACTTGCTAGGCCTAATCAATCCTTTGTCTAAAAATCCTTGAATTTCTTTTTTACAATATTCTAAATTTTCTTTATTCATCTGGATAGGTCGTGCTTTAGTTGGTATATTAATTTCTTTAAATTCAGGATTGTAAGGTAACGATATCTCATGAGTTTTTCTAGTCCAAAACGCATTGGGCTGTTCAGAACATAAATTTTTGACGAATTTAGTTTGAAGGGTAATAATTTTTTCTTTAATTATAGGGGTTTGTAGTTGTTCAACTATCATTTTGTAGTGTATTTCTTTATTAATAAAATTAATCTATTTTTTCTTATTTGATATTAGATTAACTATGGTAATATTTTTACTTTGAACTGAATTAAGATCTCTTATTTTAGGTTTGTCTAAAAACTCAAAACTAACTGAATGTCCTAAGGCTTCAGTAGTAATAGCTCGATCGTTAACACTGAAAGGATAAAGCAAGGATAAAAATGGAGTCCCTAAGATAATAACTTCTTGGAGGTTTTTCACTAAAAGAAAGGAGGTTTTGTAACATACTTTTCCTTTACAGATTTTTACATTGGGTAATTTGTAAGTGACCTCTAATCTACTTCCATTAGCGCCTCTAACTTTCTCTTTTGTTTTTTTATAATATTGGGTTGGTATCAATCCCTCTTGTACACAATTAAGATCGGCTCCTGAGTCTATTAGAGCCACTAATTTGAATTCTTTATCCTGAATAATTAAGTCTATCATGGTGTACCATTTGTGAGATATTATTCTTTCCATGTTAAAGATATACGGTTCTTCTTGGGTTTTCTCTTTTGCCTCCCCATTTGGGTTAGTGGCTAAGGATTTTAATGCGACAATAAATTCTTTATCTCCTATTTTAGCGTCATTATCTCTTAATTGTTGTTGGGTAGAATTTATTCTTAACTTATCTTCAAAATTTTGATTTTGTATTATCATGGTTCCGTGTAATTCTAGATACTTAACTTCTAATTCATCCTCCCGGGTTTTTAAAGTCTGTATCTCCCTTTTTAATAATCTAACTTCTTCATAAAGATCATTTATGGATAAGGGTTTATCTAGGGGTTTTTTGAACATACTCATAACATCTTTAAATTCAATTTTACTAACATGATGTTTAGTAAGATCGTTATCATCAATTATATCTTTTATTTGTCTCATAAAGGCATCCCTAGTTTCGGAAGGTTCCATTTTATCTAAAATGGTTATTAATGTGTTGGCTTGGCTATTGGATATAACATTAACAATTTTCTTATTACAGCTTCCGCAATCACAGAAATCAATTCCTAAACATTCTTCATGTTCAAACTCAGAATCCTCTGAGCTGTTAATTTGATTTAATTCTTCATAAGAAGATTCTTCAGATGAAGTGGTTTCTTCGTAATCTGAATTTAACATAATTTTGTTTAGTGCATTAACTAACGTATCCTTTAATTCGTCAGATATATTTAAATTATTTAGTTGTTTTATTTTATCTTTGACTTTACAATTGCTAGCATAGTGACCGAATCTCCTACACTTATAACATTTTATATCTTTATTTTTGTTCTTATCAAATTTCTTTCCTTTCTGAGAAAAAGGCTTTTTATAAGGCCTTTTATCCTTCTGGTAATAATCTGGTTTAGAATATTTTTGTTTTTCATAATTTTTATAGTTCCTTCTCCCTTTACTAATATTCTTTTTATGTTTAGGGTTACTTGGAGCCCTCAAAGGGGTAGCTCCATACTGTTCGCAAAACGTTCCCATTTCACGTTTACTATTAACTTGTTCATTCTTAATTTTGTTTTGAATCTTATAATCAGTACAGATTTGAATTCCAGTTTCTACGACGTAGTTAGAAAGTTCTCCTATAGTTAAACTATCATAAGGAATTTCTCCTTGGTAATTTTGTTGTATGTTGATTTTGACTTTTTCAGAAAAAAGTCTGGGTAATCCACTAATAAACCTTTCTTTCCAAAAGGCTGCAGCGCCATCTGTTCTTAAGCATAACTTAGAGAGGAACATGTCTCGGTACCATCTATAATCAGACATAGTTGGGCAATAAAGATTCATTAATTGATCTGAAGCTCTTTTTTGGAGCTTTAAAGGTTCTCCTACAAAAAAATTTGTTATGGCGTAGAGCAACGCCGTAATACTGGCTGGTTCATTAGTTTCCGACTTAACTGCTATGTCTATAAGATTTTTATCTTCAGGACTAAGAAGGTTATCCCACCAACCTTTCAGCTGGCCGGTAAAACCCATTATTAACATTTCTCTAGATTTTTTGTCTGAGTTTCTTCTTAACATAAAGGCAGTGGCTGCCATGGTCATATTTTGAATGGTGTCTAATATCTGTTGTTCAGAAGCTCCATCTATGTTCCATTCTACAATGGCTTCACCAGAGTAGCTATTCTCAACAAAACTTGGCCTTTCCTCGAACTGGACATCAGCAAAGGAATGTCTAGGGTAATAATTTCTAGTGGGATTTCTAGGCGGTCTTCCTAGTTTATTAATCATATTCTCGAATTTTTCTTCTTTTGATAAGGTATTGACCTGGGGGTCGGGTCTTAAGTCTAAAATTTTTAATCTTTCCACTAATTCTTCTATTTTATCATGCGTTGAATTTCCTAGTTTTATTTTTTGTAATTCTGAGGATGAGGGAATATCATAATGATATATGGGTCTAGTAGGATCTGGTTTTTCTACCGGTTATGTAAATTTAAACCCAGAAGTTTCTATCCTTTCTAGTTGTTGCGCCATGGTGTGTAATATTTGATTTGAGTAATTAAGTTGACTATGTATATTATTTAAATCTTTTCTCTCCGATGTAGGGGCAATAATGGCTTTAAAGGGTGTAGCCTCTATTTCTAAATTCTTTTATGGGGAAAGTTTTATGGATTCTAAAGGGGGATGAACGGATTCTATTATCTCTCTTTTTAGTGTTTTCCATCTAACACTAATTCTTTTATTAACTTCTATTAATAAGTCTATGGCAAACGGATTTTCAATATCTTCCTGTAAACAGAGTAATTCAAACCAAACGAAAAAATAAGTATTAATTTCTTGGGTTTCCAAGAATTGGTAAAATTGTTTCAAATAATCTTGTGTTTGATTTTTAGAGAAAGTTGCAAAATACCACTTTCTTTTGTCTTTATTGTAATCTGCTTCAAAGTCTTCTCTAATCCAGGCTTTATCTATGGTAAAGGGTTCTTCCCTAATAATAGTGCTAACTATTTGGGATTCAGTTGGGGAAGGGGACCTTGAAGTCCTTTCTTCATAAAAGCATTGAGGGATAGTAGGATTAAAGTTAACTCCCGCTAAGTTAAACCTAATAGTAGAATCTACTGAATGTCTAGCACTAGCCGCTTGACTAATACTATGAGAGTTGTGGTACCTATAGGACTGACTTCTGTTCATCCTAATAGCTACCGTGCCATCAGTGCTTTGTATAACATTTCTAATAGATCTAGATTCTATTTTTTCAGGTTTTATTACATCCTTTAATATCCATTCTTCTGGAATTTTATCCATAATTTCAGATGCAGTTAGTATTTTAGGCGTAATTATATTGGAACGTCTTAAGTTAGCCTCTAAAAGACAAACTTGGTTTTTAGGAGTACTTCTTATGGATTTAAAATCGTAATTAACAGTTGAAACCTTATAGGTTACTCTGCTAATCATACTAAGGTTCGAAGCACCTTGAACGAAAGTGTCTCCTAACCCAGCAATCATAACCACTAATGAGCTTTTGGTGAACTCATCAGCTAGACTCATCGAGTAATTAGGATGACAGTTAAAATAGACTGGTCCATCATTTAGATTGGATTCTATAACCGCGATGGTTGAGTTATGAAAATCTTTAATTCTGGTATCCCTTAAAACCAGTAATATAGGGGTGTTAAGTCCTAATTTGTGCAAAGGTTTTATAGCAATTTGTATTAATCCTAGATGTATATATTTAAAATTTTCACGGTAATGAGATTCCAATAAGTTTCTGTCTAATAGTTCTATAGTTTCTTGTTTATTGCTAATAGACCTAGCGTTTTCAATTGTATGTATGATTTTTTTAGCGTTATAGTCAAACGTTCCTACCTTATATATTTCTTTTAATTTAACTTCAGGCATAGACCAATTTAGTAATCTATTTTCCATTTCTTGAATTTCTAATTCTTTGTTTTGAAAGGTATCTTGATCTAGCAGGTTACTAGGTTCAAATGTACTGGCTATATCATTCTGGTGACGCTGATGTCTCCTACTACTTCCTAGTGAACTCAAAGCCCTAACGATGCTTGACATGACTACTGCCGAAATTTTTAAACAAACTAAGATATTTTCTCTTTTACTATCTCACTCCCCCTTATAGTTTGTTCTAAGAGTGATTACCTCAACAAACTGACCAACCGATTTACTACCCTTTTCTCTGCGGGTTTTACTACGTGGACCACCTGCTATTCAGAGACTTTCAACCTAGACTCAAAGGTCAGGGTAAGGTTTAAGATAATATTGAAGAAAATAAAACAATTTGCAAAAATAACTTAATAATCACGTATAATAGCACAGTTTATATATATATATATATATATATATATATATATATATATATATATATATATATAAACTGTGCTATTATTAATAGTATTGTTTCTTCAACTATTATTTAATTATTTTTTAAATTAATGCAAACTTTATATACAATAATATAGTCATACTTTTTTTTAAGAAAACTAATTTATCGGCATGCCAGCACTTATCAAGAACACATATAGTCATACTTTTGTTTTTGAAAAAGCCAAATGAATAAATTAAATAAAAGGCATAAGCAATGCCAACATACAATATGAAACAGTGCAGGTACCCAATTAAAAGCAGACACCCTCCCCAATGAAACAGTATTATGATGATAAGACAATACTATATCGTAAATGACATGTGTATTCATTTAGAACTGGACAACTGTGCATAGAGATTTACCAAAATCAAAACAACTATTTTTCGTTGAGAATAAAACGCCTATCCGTCCGTATCTTCATGACCATTTCTTTTCTCTCTCTCGTCTTTCATGAATGTATGTTTAGTCTCCTCATAAACATTCATATTTTCATATACTGTTAATTTCCTATTTATATATACATAAATCTGTATTGTCCAATTTTTGGCTTTGTTTTCATTTTTAATCCTCTCAATTACTTCTTCAATTGTTTATGATGTTTTGTATTGGTCCAATAAAAAACTAGCCAATATTCAATATCCAATTCTCATCTTCTTCATAACCATTAACATTTATTCATATTCTTTCAATGTTACAAAAATCTTACAAAAGAGAGATTTCGCTTTATTTTTGACGACATGCAAAGAAAATATTATCATTAAATTCTCTAGTGATCATTCTCAGAAATCTTATATCTTATAAGAAGTTATCAAGTTTTGCAGATATATTTTTTAATTTCAGGTTTGATTTTTATCATAAAACAATTAATAACAATATCGGTTATGATACTGTTTTTCCGCGGTCGTTTTAATAACCTTAGGAGTAATTAATGAGACATAACTTTTCCTATTTATTATATTAACCTATTTTCATATGCCCTTGCAGAAATTCTTCCTGAGGGGTGTTATTGTGTTAACCAATGATGGCGTCAAAGCCTATCAACATTCCTCACGTAAGAAAATTCCATGCATGTCACTTGAATTTGAAAAGCCATAATTTACTCCTAATAATTAAAATTTTTTGTAACAGACAAACTATAGTGATTATCCAAATTCAAAACCTTCTATCTTACACATTATTAAATAAATGCAGATGAGTACCAACAGTTTATCAGAAGAATCTCGCAAGACAGATCAAAGTTGTGCAAATGATCACACAGAAAATGATGATACCAGAAAGATGAATAACCAAAAAGAAAATGAAAACAATGCAAAAAAAAATACAAGTAAAGATTCATTATCAATTTCACCATCTAGGCCTCAAAAGTTAGAAACCCTAATGAGAAACTTGTCTGAGTTGTCCACTTCTCCAAGACCAGATCCAAGAAGAATGATTTCAAAGAGTGCAACAAGTTCACGTAGTGATAGTTTAGAAAGCACAAGTAGTTCACATAATAAGCCACATACAGGAGGTGATGTGAGATGGGATGCAATCAACATGGTTTCAAAAGGGTCAAATTGTAATCTCAACTTTAGCCATTTTAGGCTTGTGAAACGTGTTGGTTATGGTGACATTGGCAGTGTTTATCTTGTTGAACTTAAAGGAACAGGAACATTCTACGCTATGAAAGTTATGGATAAAGCTTCTCTTGCTAGCAGAAACAAGCTTCTTAGGGCACAGACTGAGAGGGAGATTCTTGGACTTCTTGATCATCCTTTCTTACCAACTTTGTATTCTTATTTTGAAAATGAAAAGTATTATAGTTTGGTTATGGAGTTTTGTAGTTGTGGTAGTTTACATTCGCTCAGATTGAAGCAACCCAACAAGCATTTCACTGAAGAGGCTGCAAGGTTAGTTACTTCATTTTCAGTTCAATGACCTATATATAAATGTTTCATGTATATCCTTTTATAACACTTCTAAAAAAATGTCTGTGGGCGTGTCAGAATCGGTGTCTATGTGTCAGTCACTTCAATTTATTCATTTATTATTATTATTTTTTTTTTTCAACATGTCAGGGTCGATGTTGTATCAGAGAGAGATCTGTGTATGTGTATGTGTCCATAAAAAAGCTTGTATAGGCTAATAAATGAATTTGTGGTGTCATGTAGGTTTTATTGTTCAGAGATTCTATTAGCACTGGAGTATCTTCACATGTTAGGAATAGTATACAGAGATTTAAAACCAGAAAATGTTCTAGTTCGAGACGAAGGCCACATAATGCTATCCGATTTCGACTTATCCCTCCGTTGTTCGGTTAACCCTACACTCGTAAAATCCTCCTCCGCACGTGTAACAACCACATCCATGGGAATCCTAGATGACGCAAGCGTCGTGCAGAGTTGCATGCAACCATCAAGTTTCTTCCCACGGATCCTCCCCTACAAAAAAAACAGAAAATCAAAATCAGATTTCGGTCTCATAGGCGGCCGACTTCCAGAATTAATGGCAGAACCAACGAACGTCCGATCAATGTCGTTCGTTGGTACACACGAGTATCTCGCCCCAGAAATCGTCAGGGGCGAAGGACACGGTAGTGCAGTCGATTGGTGGACGTTTGGGATATTTTTATACGAGCTTATATACGGGACAACGCCGTTTAAAGGTAACGGAAACCGTGCTACGCTTTTCAACGTTGTTGGACAGCCATTAAGGTTTCCTGAACATCCTTCAGCTAGTCCTGTTGCAAGAGATCTTATTAGAGGGTTGTTGGTGAAAGAACCTCATAAAAGAATTGCTTATAAAAGAGGTGCAACTGAGATAAAACAACATCCATTTTTTGAAGGGGTGAATTGGGCTTTGATTCGAAGTTCTAGTCCTCCTATTATACCTGAAACGTTTGATTTTAGTCAGTATGTTAGTAAAGAAGCTGTTGTGGCAGCTGCTGCTGTTGATAAGAAGGATGTTGATAAAAATGATGATGGTAAGATGCAGAATGATTCTTCTTACGAAGATTTTGAGTATTTTTAAGATTCTAGGTGTTATTAGTTTGAGTGTTTTGTTCTTTTTTATAAAGAGATTTTGGAGGTATCTAGGATCAATAAACATTAACTTTGTATATATATCTTCTTCTTTTCTTTATTAATACATGTGTTAACTTTTTTCTGGTTCATTAAGGAGGGATTTTTCATCTTTATTCATACAATAATAATTAATAATAATAAGAATAATAAAATTAAAAGATGATATATGAATGAAAGAGATGATGATTTTACTTTATTACCTAGGACAATTTTTTATGTATTTTAATTGTCAAAAAATAATTAACTATATATTAAAACTTAAAATAATTTTTTTAAATGTCAATTATTTGGAATAGCAGAAACATCAACTCTTAAAAACCAATTGTCGTACCTTAAAATCGCACGTTCGTGGAATGGATTTAACAGAGTCGTCACCGATCTTTATTTATTTCCATAGAGGGAAAGGAAAAATATCGAATAGAACCCCTAAAAAAGAGACAAGGATATGGTCATCGCAACCAATATCTAAGTTCGAGAGTCGGTTACGCAAGGGGAAGGTATTAGCATCCATCACGTCCGCTGTACTCAATGGGAACCGTTAAGTTAGTTATGCGTATTAGTGCTTGTTTAAAGGTTAGACTTCTCGGTTTATTAAGAAGGGAAAGAAAGGAGAAAGGGGACCTAAAGGTTTTTATTACTAGGAGGCCTGACAAAATTTCGCAATCCTGCTCCTACGTATCCCAAAAGAGAAATCAAGGCACACGTAGTTCTAGGTAAAAAAAGTTTGTTTGTTGGTCGATTTTAGCGAAAGATATTTAGTCGCATTTGACAGAAAACATTGTTTTACCCAAAACAGATGAGGAGCGGGCGTTTGCATCACAACATATTGAATTTACAAATCAACATTCGCAGGGAACACCTCTTATCTTAACTCGAATAGTTTATGGACGAAGCAATGTTTTGCGTCGTCTCAAGACACAATATCTCTCGTTTATAAAAGAGTTTGAAAGGTCGCATGGCGGAGAGAAAAATAAAGTTTGATGCGTTGAGGTTTTTTGAATTGATGAGAGAGTTCGAACAGTCGAGAACTACATCTCGTGTCCTCCTTCTTGGGAGACGTTGACTACACTCCGCTCCTTTTTCATCTTTATTAATGGAAAGTATTTGAATATTTTTAGATGTTTTGAGGTTTTAATTGACAAAGTGCACTCGATGTTGATAGAGGTTTATTCATGATTACGGAAAAGAGTTGATGGTGATGCATGAAGCAATCGACTTATAAGTTAGGTAATGAAGTGGAGTTAAAGGGTGATCAATTGGTATTGACCAATATTTTTGAAAATTGAACTTGGTTTTGACCTAGTTCTTTGATTTTTTTAAAGATCGCTTTTATATTTTTTTTTAGTTTTTAGATAATTAATTAATTTCTACCCTAACATGAACAACACAAACAAATGAAAAAGCGGTAAAGATAAACATGTAATATTAAACAAGTTACAAATGATAAATATAAGCAAAATAAAAACAGATACAATACACTATGAATTTTAAAACATCTTACTAAAATATATTTATTTTTTTGGATTTTTATTATTATTAAAATGTTTTAGATTTTAGAAATATAAACCTTTTTGTTTTAATTATTTTTTACACTAAGAAAATTATCATATTTTTTTAGATTTTTTGATTGATAAACTTTAATATAAAATTATTTATTTTAAATGATTACGAAAATTAATTAGGTAGTTTTGAAAAAAAAGATAATAATCATTTAGGCTAAAAATGTTTTTATCAAAAAAGAAATAAAAAAGACTATAGTAAAAAGAACAAAATAGATAGAAGTTAAAAGAGAGATGAAACAAATGGGATTGGGGTTTATCTAGCCAGCAGGGGCGCGGAGCCCAAATAAAAAAAAACAAAAAACAAACAAGAAAAGAACACAGGCCCATGGATCAGAGAGAGAGGGCATGGAAAATTTTATCCCATACCCCTACATTTATCCTCATATCCCTACAAATTTTCAAAAATTCCAATTTTATCCTTTTATTTTTTATTTAATTTATTTTTACTTTTTACCGTGCAGTCAGATGAGTTCAAAAGTATTTTTTGTCAGTATACGACGAGAACCGGAGAACACAAGGTAAAGATTTCCGGATTGTATTGTTTTCAAACCAGAAAACGTGATATGATGAAATCTGGTTAATTATTTTCCCTAAACCGGAGAACACATATACAAGATTTCCGGTTTGCGTTGTGAAGGTCAGGCATATAACTGGATAACTTGTCTCCAAGATATCTGGTTGGTATACTTTTCAACACCGGATTACTTGTTTTTAAGTTATCCGGTTTGGTTTTTTTGTAAACCAGATAACTTAGTACATAGTTATCTGGAGCGTGTTTTTTTTTATTTTTTTTTAATTTATGTTTGTCATTTTTGTTAGGAGACATGGACATTCCTTTGATGATATGCGACAAAGACCAGACAAGTGTAGATACAACAGAGATATTCTCGACTACAAAAAAATTCCCTACAAGAGAAGAGGCGACTAGGTGGATTAAGGAGGTTCACTACGCCAAAATTGGACAAAGACAGCGCAACAAAGACAGCGTTTTTTGGACCAAGCGCTGCTATAAGTCTTTAAAAAATTTCGCTTAAAAAAAGCGCTGTAAAAGACAGCCTTTAGAAAGCGCTTTCTAAAAGCGCTGTTAAATGCCCAAAATGGAAGCCACCTTAGAAAGCGCTTTTTGAAAAGCGCTGACTTATTTGGTATTTTATCATTTTTTATTGACTTTCCTTGAGAATTTACTTTTAAAATGATGAAATTAGGGTTTCCTTGATTTTCACCCAAACAAAACTTTTAAAATAACTCTTGGGCCTCTAATAGAGTGTAAAACCCAACCCCTTTTGAAAACCAAAATGATTTGGGCCTCAGTAATTGTATAAGACCCACTGCGTTTTCAAAAATCTCGGCGTGATCGCCATTTTCAAACAAATAACCCTGGGCCTCTCCTTGAGTTGTAAGTCCCATCCCTTGTACAAAAATAACTCTTGGACCTCTAATAGAGTGTAAGACCCAATCCCCTTGTACATAAAACTTTGTGGGCCTCACCTATTGTATAACTCCCTCTGTAAAGTTTTCAAAACAGCGGTGCAATCCTCGTTAAAACCTTGGGCCTCACTTTGAGCTGTAAGCCCCAACAAACTTTTCAAAGCACTTTCTCCTTTGATTTTGAATATAACATTGTTATCAAAGCTTTCTTTGTTGAACAACTAACAAAACAGCATGGAAGCTCTACAACGGGTAAGTGTTTATCCGCTTTCATTTACCGCTTTCATATGTACATAACTGTATTGTGGGGCTGCTTCATTGTAAGTCTTCTTTCACATCCTTTTATATACTCGTCACATATCAACTGTGTAATACTAGTATAGTTATTTAGATTTTTCCCCGGCAACTACGTCTAGAACTAGGTAAAGTCGGTTGGTCACTCTTAAATACAAACAAAACTAGATCCCACATAGGATTACCAGACACAGTCTTCCCTCCTCTTGGGGTTAAACAATATGGAAACGTGAAAGGAAGCATTCTCGGTGAACCCTTTCTCAGACAGTCACCCTTAGAAATTGTCAAAGAAACTCTAACTCCCCAGAGATGATCTTTTCTCCGTGAATGGCATCTCTTGAGTTTCTTCCAAATCCTGGAACTTTCCTGGCTTGATCTATTCTCGGTGAATAGCATGTCTTGAACTTCTCTTGGTTTGGGGACCCACAGGCTTCCTAAAAGCATCCCCGCCTCCTCTTGGGCATTGTACAAGGACCCTTCGGCTTCTTAAAAGTTCTCATGCCTTCTCTTGGGCTTAATACAAGGACCCTGACGACCTCTTAAAGGTATAAGACAGAACTTAGTCATCCTTTGCTAGAGCAGTCTTTCCAGCGTCAAAACTTCGGCCGTTGTAGGGTTGATACTCATCCCTTAATGCCCGCGCCTCCTCTTGGGCATTGTACAAAAGATAAAACTCTAGACTTGGACAGTCTAAGACCCTTGAGTCTCAAAGACATTCTCAAGTTCCTTTCCAACATAGTAAGAAACCCCGGTTTCTCCCATGAGAGTTCCCCACACTTGAACCCGCTTCAGGATCTCTAGAATCCACAGCGGTAAGGCAGCCTCCTCTTGGGATTTGTACAAATGATTCTTCCTAGCAAAGCTAACCTTTTCAGACTCTTTTAGCCTTCATATCGGGCTTCGTATGAGATAGAGAAACACTCTCTTGTTGAGTATAAAAGACTCTCTTGTTGAGTCAATCCCACTATTAGCCTCCGTCTTGGGCTTTGTACAAGACATATAAATCACTCTCTTTTTGAGTATAAACAACTATCTTGTTGAGTCAACCTCCTTTTAGCCTCCATCTCGGGCTTCGTACGAGATAGAAAGTCACTCTCTTGTTGAGTATAAAAGACTCTCTTGTTGAGTCAACCTACTTTTAGCCTCCATCTCGGGCTTCGTACGAGATAGAAAAACACTCTCTTGTTGAGTATAAAAGACTCTTTTGTTGAGTCAACCACTTTTAGCCTCCGTCTTGGGCTTCATACAAGGCACATATAAAACACTATTTTGTTGATTATAAAAGACTCTCTTGTTGAGTCAAGCACTTCTAGCCTCCGTCTTGGGCTTTGTACAAGACATATAAATCACTCTCTTGTTGAGTATAAAAGACTCTCTTGTTGAGTCAATCTCGCTTTAGCCTCAATCTCGGACTTCGTACGAGACAGCAAATCACTCTCTTGTTGAGTATAAAAGACTTTCTTGTTGAGTCAAACAACCTTCATACTCTCTTGTTGAGTCAAACCTTTTTTAGCTTCCGTCTTGGGCTTTATACAGGACAGATAAAAGTACTCTCTTGTTGAGTCAAACCATTTCAGCCTCTATCTCGGGCTTTATACAATATACATTCTCCCCAAAGGAGTCAAAATCCCTTGTAGCCTCAATCTTGGGCTTTGTACAAGACAGAAAGAACATTTTCCCCGAAAAAGTCAAACTTCCCGCCTCCTCTTAGGCTTTGTATAAAGAAAACCCCGGTTGAGTCCATCAACCTTTTAGCATCAAAGTTGTGTCTTGCTTGTAACGCCCCAGTTTTGATCGTTTTATTTAATCGAGTCGATTTAATTATTTTGAGTATTATATTATTTTTATTTATGACTTTGGTGTGATAATATGTTGTTTTGCATTGTTATTATATTTTATCGCGTTTTGAGAGCGTTTGCGGGATAATTAAGAGTAAGGGTATTTTAGTCTTTTCCTAATTATTTACTAAGTTAGAAAGAAATAGAAATATAAGGGGAAGAGAGAAAATAGAGAGAAAGAAATAGAAAGAATGAAAAAGAAGAGAAGGGAAGAAGAGAGAAAAAGAGGAAAAGCTTGGAGATCAAAGAAAACAACTTCTAGGAATCAATTTAATCGGGTAAGGGTGCGAAACTCGATTATACTATGCTTGTATATGATTATGTATGTATGTGTTTGGATGATTCTCTTGCTTCCCATGTTTTTCACTTCTAGGTCGGAAACGATAAAATGAGTAGAATCGATGGTTTAGCGGTTGGAAATCGATGAAAATGTGGTAGATTGCTTGTTGACATGATTAGAATAGGTTCTGATTGATATATGGTGATTTGGAAATGTTTTGGTTGGAAAAATATCATTTTTGGGGTTTCAAACAGCGCTGAAGAATTCTGAGTTTTCGCAGGTTCGCCTAGCGAACCTGGGGCGAAGGTGGCAGCGAGTGATGTTTTCGCGGGTTCGCCTAGCGAACCAGTTAGCGAAGGTTAGCTGAGTTGTCTGCCTAGCGAACTTTGGGTGTTTTTGATGTTGGTGGTTGCTGCCTTGGTTCGCCAAGGGGTTCGCCTAGCGAACTTTGTGTCTGTTTTTAGCTAGTAGTTGGTTCGCTGGAACATTCGCCTAGCGAAGGTGCTAGCGAATGCTCGCGAGAGGGTTCGCCCAGCGAACAGTGCTATTTGTGTAATTTTGTTTTCTGCGTAACTTTTGATCTGTGGTTCGGTTTGAGGCGTGGTTTGATGCATTCGAAAACTTATGGAATGTTCTTTCTCATTGTGATGATTTAGAATTTGTTAGCCGAATAAATTAAGTCGGAAAGTTGGGAATAGTTTTATTTAGCGACTTTTACCGTATTAATTGTGTGTAATTGGTGTGTATCATGAAATGTGCTTTGAATATGGATATCGTAGGACTTGTATGGTGTTATATGATGTAAATGCAGGTGTTTAAATGGTGTTGTGATGATTTGTGTCCGTATGGTAATTAAATGCATGGTTTTGGGCATAAGTACAAAGTGCGATTTTGTTGATGAAAGGAATGCATTTGTGTGTGCATGCTAAATGTCATGAGTCATTGTATGCCAAGCATCATGATATGCATTGTTGTGGCATCCTGAGTGACGGCTGATTCCGGAGGGAATCCGCTATAACATCGTGAGCCCATGTGGTGGGTGTGAGCGATGGTTATAGGCGATCGTGAGCCCATATGGTGGGTGTGAGCGATCGAATTGTGTGCCCATGTAGGACCTAAAGCAATCCATAAACGTCGTGAGCCTCGAAAATATGAGGTATGAATCGCCTGAGGACCTAAAGCGACGGGTGAACATCGTAGGCCCGACGGGGAGTTACAGTGATGTAACGAGCGATGGTTCCAGCAGAGTTCCTGAGTGAACTAGTATTGAGATGATGGAGTCGGTACCGCATGTGCATTTGCATAGAGTCGTTGTGTCGGTCTCTTGCATCTGCATGAGTTATGATTGCATTGGTTATATGTGGAAAATCATGATTTAGTTGATTATGGCGAGACATTGTGTAATGTAATTGTGATAAATGTATTGGGCATGATTAACATGTAATTGGAGATGGATTAATTGTGTGATTGAGCTCGGAATAGCATTCGAGAATTGTTGTGCATTCGTGTTAAATACATTGAATTGTGAATGATATGTTTTGTGTATAAACATATGCATGATGTATGAATAGGTGATTATATGAATATAATCGGTATATGCCTTGTGTGTTGGTATTTGATAATTGTGGTGAGAATACTTGATATGTGTATTTTTATGTTGATATATAATTATATGCATTTATATTATAATTGTGTTTCTCACCCTTCTGCTGTGGTTTAATGCTCTATGAGGCATTACAGATTAGATTGCTGGAAGTCTTTTGTGAAGCTTGGGACTTCATTCTTTTGTCGGTCGGCTCTGATATGTGACACCGGGTAGTTAGGGAGGCCGTTTGTGATTATTGTGTATTATGAATATGTATATTTTGGATTGTACATGTATGACAAACTTTTTATATTAGTGATAATCAGTTTTAGATTTTCCGCTTTTATTCTAAAATCTGATGAAATGTGGGTGTAAGGAACTGGGTTCCTCTGTTGATTGCTACCCCACTGTTGCATATCTTTATGGGCAGGTGTTGTGTGTTTTGTTTCAATTGATGTGATGTCTCCTGTCTATGCCATGATAATTGAAATATACTCTGATGAAATTTTGAATTTTTATTTGCTGCTTTTATAGCTTGGGGGTATAGATTGGGGGTGTTACATTAAGTGGTATCAGAGCCAGTCCGTGTCAGTTTGTGTCAGTCCTTGTTGGTCTTTGTGGTTCGGCGAGTTGTTTGTTTAACAGTAGTTGCTGTTATTGGAAATGAACAGAATATGGCCCGGGCTGTGCTGGGTGTACTAAATGTTGCGGGTAATGATGAGTTCAGGAAGAACGAACCGCCTATCTTCAAGGGAAGATATGATCCTGATGGTGCACAATTTTGGCTTGAGGAGGTTGAAAGAATCTTCCATGTGATGGATTATGCTGAAGAGTATAAGGTGAGACTGGGTACTCGCATGCTGGAAGAAGAAGCAGCTGATTGGTGGGTTAGGTTGCGCCAAGTGTTGGGAGAGGATGATGAAGAGGTTACTTGGGAATCGTTTAGTCGAGAGTTTCGGAGGAAGTATTATCCTGAAGGTGTGAAGGAAAATAAAGAGATTGAGTTCTTGGAGTTGAAACAGGGTAATATGTCTGTTGTTGAGTATGCTGCTAAGTTTGTTGAGCTGGTGCAGTTTTATCCACATTATGCTGAAGCTACTGCTGAATTTTCTAAGTGTGTGAAATATGAGAACGGATTGCGTCCGGAGATTAAGCGGGTAATCGGTTATCAGAGGATTAGAAGGTTTTCTGATTTGGTGGACAGTTGTAGGATTTACGAAGAGGATCGTAGGGGGCGTGCTACTCCCTGTAAGAGTGTGAATGACAGGAAAGGGAAACAACCGTCTCGTAGTGGGCCTTATGTGACACCCGCTGACCATGGTAAGCCGAGGAGTAACTTTGAGAATAAGGCAAGTGGGGGAGAAATGTCTAGTCCTCCGAGGTGTTACATTAAGTGTTACAAGTGTGGGGGAGTAGGACATCGTCAGCTCGAATGTAAGAAAGATGTGGTTAGGTGTTCTCATTGTGGAGGTTCGGGACATGTCGCAGCTGATTGTAAGAAAAATGGGGTGCATTGTTTCAACTGTGGTGAAATAGGTCATATTAGTACGAGGTGTACGAAACTGAAGAAAGCTCAGACTGGTGGGAAGGTTGTTGCATTAGCAGGAGATGAGACTACTAGTGCAGATCGTTTGACTAAAGGTACTTGTTTTATTAATAGTACGCCTTTATTTGCTATTATTGGTACTGGAGCGACTCATTCGTTTATTTCGTATGAGTGCGCGACGCATTTGAATTTGTGTTGTCTTTTGGAGTGGTGAGTTGGTTATCGATACTTCTGCTTAGGGGTCGGTAATTACTTCTTGGGTTTGTTTAATTTGTTCTTTGACCGTTTATGGTAAAGGATTTGTGATGGATTTGGTGCGTTTATAGTTGGAAGGGTTAGAATGAGACAAGTGGGGAAGAAGCTGGTACTTCTCCAAGTTGCTTCAGGTGTGGAGCGTTGGCTCAGTGTGTTGTGAATTGCAAGAAATGTTATTATAGTTTGGTAAAGATGGTTTATGCCCATCATGATTGTCGGCTGTCTATTGACAAATTGAGGAACTGATCACCCTTAATCTCTTGTTGATAGCAGACGGGAATTATGTTGGATGGAATGGACGTGTCTTTCTGATTTTGATAGTGTGTGCAATGAGTTGTTTGGAAGTTAAGGGAAATGGTTACGGATTGTTTTGTTGTGCCGATGAAAATTCTTATATCAGAAGATGAGATGGATTAGAGGTTCTGGCATGTGGTTATGTTGTGAAGTCATTGAGAGTCCTTTTTGGTTGGTTGTTGTGATAGATTGGAATTTGGATTGTCAATGGAAGAAATTGTGTATGGACTACGGACAGTGATATAGGGTGACGATTGAGAATAAGTGTTCACGTTCAGGATGAGGTAACTGGAATGATTTGGTTGAGTTTGATTAGAATTACAATTGTTGGAATGTTTGATAAGAGTGGTGATTTGTTTGAGTTGAGGCTTCGATCGACCTTGTGTGACGGGTTATATTTGTTATCATCGGAAGTAGATGTGGTGTTACTATGAGAGGCTTCGAAGTGGTTGGTAATTACAAGAATATTGATATTGGATTGGGTTGAAAGAATAGATACGACGAGGATGATTGGAATTCGTGACGAGTATGAATTGGTTGGGGTTATCCTTGGGGAAAGGGTGTTGTTGTGCCTGATGAGTAAGTCGGAAATCTTTATGCATGTCTGTTTTGATGGTCAGAGAGTTGGAAGTATTTAAGCAGTTCAGAGGTTTGTGTTTAGTGTGGGAGAATCATAGTAGAGAGTGTGGTTGGATATATTGGCAGTAAACAGTGATTTTTGGTGAATATGAGAAAGAGTTAGGTTTTGGGCGTGAGATTAATAGTCTTGAAGGTTTCGGGTAATCAGAGTGCGCAGCGGAAGCGTGATGTGGCACATTTTGTATTTGAGAGTGAACCAGTGAGTTTGTACTTGTGTATTCTTTGAGTTGGGAGTTGGTCGGCGAGTGCATTGTAGGGGCTTTGCGTCTTGTCGTTATTGTTGCTGCTGTCAGCCAGGTGGTTAGTCAGTTGTGTTATTTGTGGTGTGCTTTTGGTCGGTCTATGTTTGTTTGGTCGGATGCGAGGGCCGTGTTTGGAGTTGTTGGGATTGGCTATATTTTCGAGGACGAAAATTTCCAAGTGGGGGAGAGTTGTAACGCCCCAGTTTTGATCGTTTTATTTAATCGAGTCGATTTAATTATTTTGAGTATTATATTATTTTTATTTATGACTTTGGTGTGATAATATGTTGTTTTGCATTGTTATTATATTTTATCGCGTTTTGAGAGCGTTTGCGGGATAATTAAGAGTAAGGGTATTTTAGTCTTTTCCTAATTATTTACTAAGTTAGAAAGAAATAGAAATATAAGGGGAAGAGAGAAAATAGAGAGAAAGAAATAGAAAGAAGGAAAAAGAAGAGAAGGGAAGAAGAGAGAAAAAGAGGAAAAGCTTGGAGATCAAAGAAAACAACTTCTAGGAATCAATTTAATCGGGTAAGGGTGCGAAACTCGATTATACTATGCTTGTATATGATTATGTATGTATGTGTTTGGATGATTCTCTTGCTTCCCATGTTTTTCACTTCTAGGTCGGAAACGATAAAATGAGTAGAATCGATGGTTTAGCGGTTGGAAATCGATGAAAATGTGGTAGATTGCTTGTTGACATGATTAGAATAGGTTCTGATTGATATATGGTGATTTGGAAATGTTTTGGTTGGAAAAATATCATTTTTGGGGTTTCAAACAGCGCTGAAGAATTCTGAGTTTTCGCAGGTTCGCCTAGCGAACCTGGGGCGAAGGTGGCAGCGAGTGATGTTTTCGCGGGTTCGCCTAGCGAACCAGTTAGCGAAGGTCAGCGAAGGTTCGCTGAGTTGTTCGCCTAGCGAACTTTGGGTGTTTTTGATGTTGGTGGTTGCTGCCTTGGTTCGCCAAGGGGTTCGCCTAGTGAACTTTGTGTCTGTTTTTAGCTAGTAGTTGGTTCGCTGGAACATTCGCCTAGCGAAGGTGCTAGCGAATGCTCGCGAGAGGGTTCGCCCAGCGAACAGTGCTGTTTGTGTAATTTTGTTTTCTGCGTAACTTTTGATCTGTGGTTCGGTTTGAGGCGTGGTTTGATGCATTCGAAAACTTATGGAATATTCTTTCTCATTGTGATGATTTAGAATTTGTTAGCCGAATAAATTAAGTCGGAAAGTCGGGAATAGTGTTATTTAGCGACTTTTACCGTATTAATTGTGTGTAATTGGTGTGTATCATGAAATGTGCTTTGAATATGGATATCGTAGGACTTGTATGGTGTTATATGATGTAAATGCATGTGTTTAAATGGTGTTGTGATGATTTGTGTCCGTATGGTAATTAAATGCATGGTTTTGGGCATAAGTGCAAAGTGCGATTTTGTTGATGAAAGGAATGCATTTGTGTGTGCATGCTAAATGTCATGAGTCATTGTATGCCAAGCATCATGATATGAATTGTTGTGGCGTCCTGAGTGATGGCTGATTCCGGAGGGAATCCGCTATAACATCGTGAGCCCATGTGGTGGGTGTGAGCGATGGTTATAGGCGATCGTGAGCCCATATGGTGGGTGTGAGCGATCGAATTGTGTGCCCATGTAGGACCTAAAGCAATCCATAAACGTCGTGAGCCTCGAAAATATGAGGTATGAATCGCCTGAGGACCTAAAGCGACGGGTGAACATCGTAGGCCCGACGGGGAGTTACAGTGATGTAACGAGCGATGGTTCCAGCAGAGTTCCTGAGTGAACTAGTATTGAGATGATGGAGTCGGTACCGCATGTACATTTGCATAGAGTCGTTGTGTCGTCTCTTGTATCTGCATGAGTTATGATTGCATTGGTTATATGTGGAAAATTATGATTTAGTTGATTATGTGCGAGACATTGTGTAATGTAATTGTGATAAATGTATTGGGCATGATTAACATGCAATTGGAGATGGATTAATTGTGTGATTGAGCTCGGAATAGCATTCGAGAATTGTTGTGCATTCGTGTTAAATACATTGAATTGTGAATGATATGTTTTGTGTATAAACATATGCATGATGTGTGAATAGGTGATTATATGAATATAATCGGTATATGCCTTGTGTGTTGGTATTTGATAATTGTGGTGAGAATACTTGATATGTGTATTTTTATGTTGATATATAATTATATGCATTTATATTATAATTGTGTTTCTCACCCTTCTGCTGTGATTTAATGCTCTATGAGGCATTGCAGATTAGATTGCTGGAAGTCTTTTGTGAAGCTTAGGACTTCATTCTTTTGTCGGTCGGCTCTGATATGTGACACCGGGTAGTTAGGGAGGCCGTTTGTGATTATTGTGTATTATGAATATGTATATTTTGGATTGTACATGTATGACAAACTTTTTATATTAGTGATAATCAGTTTTAGATTTTCCGCTTTTATTCTAAAATCTGATGAAATGTGGGTGTAAGAAACTGCGTTCCTCTGTTGATTGCTACCCCACTGTTGCATATCTTTATGGGCAGGTGTTGTATGTTTTGTTTCAATTGATGTGATGTCTCCTGTCTATGCCATGATAATTGAAATATACTCTGATGAAATTTTGAATTTTTATTTGCTGCTTTAATAGCTTGGGGGTATAGATTGGGGGTGTTACATTGCTCACAGCATACGAACATCAACAACCCCTCTTTAGAGATGACAAATTCTCTCTCAACCTTTTGGCTTCACATCTTGGGCTTTAAACAAGATACAAACTACCTTCAGCTTCATGTCTTGGGCTTTGAACAAGACACCAAAACACCTCTTTCCTCCCATAGAATAGGAGGAACTACGATCGCTCTGATTTCCCTGTTTCGGGAATACGTAGGCATAAGATTGAAAAATCTTAGCGAGCACACTAATCAAAATCCCAAAATCCACTACCTTTATATATCAACCCAAAAGCATCAAATCTAAACACATTACCAAAAACCTCACAAATGGTCCAAACATTCTATTCTTAACAAAATTACCGAAGAGGGGCCCACATCTTAATAGCATCTGTAAACCAACAGTTTTGACTGTTTATACTCAGTATGCAAGCAGGGTTAATTGGAGACATCTATTTCCCTTCCTTAATCAGCTTAACAGGATAAAAAATGAATCGAACTGTAGTGCCCAAGCGATATTGATTCAAGACCACAAAAATCGCGCTACAGTGAGGTTCCTATTTCATTGAAGATTAATTCAACTGTTTCTTTCATGGAGTAGGGAATTAGGGTTTGAGCATCTTCTTATCAACGTTCATAAAGTCATCATGGTCATCTTCTTCAAGATTTCAAAAAAGTATCCAGTGCTCAAGGTTTCTTTATTGGTGTAATTGAGAAGGTTATGGACTAGAGTTTGGTTCTTTAACAACTCGAGTCCTTTCCTCATTCAGTGTACACCTCAAGGGGAATTATGGTTTCTTATTCATGGTTGAGTTTGTGGACATTCATTAATTGAAGATCATGATATTAGGGTTTCATGTCAAGGACATCTTGGTATTCATGCTTCCTTTTATACTTCAAGTTTATCAACTTCAAGGTTTCTTCAAGACAAGGCTTTATTTTTGAGACCATTAATCATCAATTCAAGGGGCTTGTAGTTTGAGTTGCAAGGAACATATCATGATACAAAAGGATTCATTGTGATCAAGGCATTTTACTTGTTTCTTTTAATGCAAGTTGATTGAATTTTGTGTGGATTCACTGAAGAGAAGTTTCGTTCAAGAGTTTCCATGAGTTCAGATGTCAAGGTTTGATTCTAAAGGGTTTTCTTGGTATTCAAATCCATAATCATTTTCATCTAAATATTAATTCCATATCAAAATCCATTTTAAGCCATATTTAATTCAAACCATCTTTCATTATCCATATTCAAAAATCCAAAGACTCATTCATCATTTGAATTCCATTTCAATTCAAAAACCCATTTTTTCTAACATCCATTTTTAAAACCATTTTAAGCCATCTTTAATTAAATTCTCATAAAGTAATTTTTCAAATCCAAGTAACCAAAAACCGTTTTAATCCATATGCATTTAAATCCACATCCATTTGTAAACCAAACCAATTATCCAATCACCAATTTCAATCATTGACACAAGACTGAGCAATAGAACTTCTTTTTCATTATAACAAATTAAATAGAAGAAAAGGAAGTACAATTTTTATGTATCCATAAATATTGGGTCCATTAGGAACACTACGTCAGAGATAAAACAATGGTATTAACACTGTCACAATTAGATTTGAGGAGACGGATCCTAGATCAAAAGAAGTGGTATTAATGAAGATCTTACAAGTTCTTCCAGATTGTGTGAAAAGTACAATATCTGTAATACTTAGTAAACAACACATTTAAACTATAGTGAATACTTGCTTCCGTGTAGTTCATCAAGCGGGAACCAAAGGTGAGTTGTTGCAGCAGATAGCTTGATATACAATGCATGAACTTGTTAGATGTATATTCTCCACTTCAGAATAAGAGACCCGTGAGCTAAATAATGAGCAAGTCTCAGGAAGAAAACAATTCGAATATGGGAGGGTATGTGTTGATGATTTGGTGTTTTGGAGTGGTGAGTGGCCAGAGAAGAAGGCGGTGCCACCGCCGACCGCCAGCCTTCTCCGGAGAAAGTTTTTTACAGATAGAGATATTTAAGGATGAGAGAGAGTGAGGCTAAGTGAGGAGTGGCATTTGTTTTTTTTCTCTGAAAGATATTTTGTTTCAAATGATATTAATTGCTTAACTTTTTCCCTTGCCTGTGTGGTTGTGAGTTTTGGCTGGCTAAAGAAGACAGTGACACGTGTCACCGCCATGCTTGTGTCATTATATTGTTTTTGTTGCTTATCCAGTGCATTTATCATGGAGAGCATACCGTGCACCTTCGCCCTTGGACCACGTGATCGTTTGACCAAGTCAGATCTTATGATTTGACGATCACAATTGTCCCTGTGTAATCAGCCTATAGTGGAATCTGTCCACACCGAATCGCCTCCGTGTTGGCCTTTTTGGACACCTTAGGCCTTTTTTTTCTTTTGTTCACCCCCTTTTTTTTTGCCAACCAGCCAAGCCCATTTGTTCTTCTTTTTATTGTTTCTTCTTTTTATTTCTTATATTCTTTTATTTCTTTTTTTAATTTTATTTGTTTTATATATTTTTATAGTATGATTTAAAAAACTAAAAAGAAGCATTATTAAATACTTTAATTTTCTTTTTACTTAATATAATTGATTATTTTTTTAATTAATTCTATTTTAGGTGGATTTATTTATTTTTACGTGACGATTGTGTGTTTTTATTTGAATTAATTCAAATTGTGTGATTATTTTTTTTATTGCCTTGTTATTTTTTATCATGATATGCTTATGCTTTATGATATATATTGATCTTAATCTCACTTACACATTCAAAATCTTTTCAAAATAATTCTCGATTGAATATCGAGTCCTTTTTCACCCTTGTAAGCCGATTGTCTTGTGCATCGCCATCGACCTCATATGCACACGTACACACATTCATAGCTTACTCTTGGGCTTTCTTACAATGAGACTTATTCGATTAATTAATTCTAATTAGTCGTTTAAAATACAATCTTACTTTGCTAGTGCACACATAATTAAAAAACTGATTTAATTGTTTTATCGCTTTCGTGGTTCATTTACTTGTGTATGCTCGTTTGTTTGGGTTGTGTATTTATCGTTCATTTTCATCCCCATTCAAAAAGGTGTACCCTCATCCCAATGAAGTATAAAATAATTTTATCATTTTCTTTTACTTTCTTGTTTATATTTCTTCGTTCGCAAGATGAATGAATTCCAAACCCTAAAGCATACTTGATCCATATATCAAGCTCTATCCCACTCTTGTAAGTCAATTGCCTTGTGCATCGCCATCGACCTTACCCTATACCCATTAGGGCCTTCTTTCCATTTGTTCAAACCCTTTGCACCGTTTTGAATGCAAATTTAAACCTCGATCAACATTGAGTATTTTCACTTAAGCAAATTAGTTAACTTAACAATACTTAGACCTTATTTCATTAAAAGATGAAAAGGGAGTGAGTATCGAGCCTTCGATTCTTCTCCTCAATTGTCTGGGTACTAGGAGTCTTCCTTACTATTCGAACAATTTTCTTCTATAAAAGACTTATAATCTATTTCACATCAAACTATTTTCATAATAAACTTGAATCAAACATATTTTTTCTCAATCACTTAGATGAAAAAGAGAGAGTCTGGAGCCTTCAATTCTCTCTCCCGAATACTTGGATACAAGGAGCCTTCCTTGGCCATTCGAGTACTCGTTGTTGCACCCTAAAATTTTCCCTCACTCTATCCTAAATCTAATTGGCTTGTGCTTCACACACATATACATTTGTCCACTAGGTCATACACTGACAGTCATTCATTTGCATGAGATCCTAAGGCATAGGATCAAGGCTCTCTAAAGAATCAGGGTTCTATTGGTGTGAGGTTCCTATTTAATTGAAGATTAATTCAACTGTTTCTTTCATGGATTAGGGAATTAGGGTTTGAGCATCTTCTTATCAGCGTTCATAAAGTCATCATGGTCATCTTCTTCAAGATTTCAAAAAAGTATCAAGTGCTCAAGGTTTCTTTATTGGTGTAATTGAGAAGGTTATGGACTCGAGTTTGGTTCTTTAACAACTCGAGTACTTTCCTCATTCAGTGTACACCTCAAGGAGAATTATGGTTTCTTATTCATGGTTGAGTTTGTGGACATTCATTAATTGAAGATAATGAGATTAGGGTTTCATGTCAAGGACATCTTGGTATTCATGCTTCTTTCTATACTTCAAGTTTATCAACATCAAGGTTTCTTCAAGACAAGAATTTATTTTTGAGACCATTAACCATCAATTCAAGGGGCTTGTAGTTTGAGTTACAAAGAACAAAGCAAGATACAAAAGGATTCATTGTGATCAAGGCATTTTACTTGTTTCTTTTAATGCAAGTTGATTGAATTTTGTGTGGATTCACTGAAGAGAAGTTTCGTTCAAGAGTTTCCATGAGTTCAGTTGTCAAGGTTTGATTCAAGAGGGTTTTCTTGGTATTCAAATCCATAATCTTTTTCATCTAAATATTAATTCCATATCAAAATCCATTTGAAGCCATATTTAATTCAAACCATCTTTCATTATCCATATTCAAAAATCCAAAGACTCATTCATCATTTGAATTCCATTTCAATTCAAAAACCCATTTTTTCTAACATCCATTTTTAAAACCATTTTAAGCCATCTTTAATTAAATTCTCATAAAGTAATTTTTCAAATCCAAGTAACCAAAAACCGTTTTAATCCATATACATTTAAATCCACATCCATTTGTAAACCAAACCAATTATCCAATCACCAATTTCAATCATTGACACAAGACTGAGCAATAAATAGAAGCAAGGGAAGTACAATTTTTATGTATCCGTAAATATTGGGTCCATTAGGAACACTACATCAGAGATAAAACAGTGGTATTAACACTGTCACAATTAGAATTGAGGAGACGGATCCTAGATCAAAAGAAGTGGTATTAATGAAGATTTTACAAGTTCTTCCAGATTGTGTGAAATGTACAATATCTGTAATACTTAGTAAACAACACATTTGAACTATAGTGAATACTTGCTTCCGTGTAGTTCATCAAACGGGAACCAAAGGTGAGTTGTTGCAACAGATAGCTTGATATACAATGCATGAACTTGTTAGGTGTATATTCTCCACTTCAGAATAAGAGACCTGTGAGCTAAATAATGAGCAAGTCTCGGTAAGAAAACAATTCGAATATGGTAGGGTATATGTTGATGATTTGGTGTTTTGGAGTGGTGAGTGGCCAGAGAAGAAGGTGGTACCACCGCCGACCACCGGCCTTCTCCGGCGAAAGCTTTTTACAGATAGAGAGATTTAAGGATGAGAGAGAGTGAGGCTAAGTGAGGAGTGACATTTATTTTTTTTTCTAAAAGATATTTTGTTTCAAATGATATTAATTGCTTAACTTTTTCCCTTGCCTGTGTGGTTGTGAGTTTTGGCTGGCTAAAGAAGACAGTGACACGTGTCACTGCCATGCTTGTGTCATTATATTGTTTTTGTTGCTTATCCAGTGCATTTATAATGGAGAGCATACCGTGCACCTTCGCCCTTGGACCACGTGATCGTTTGACCAAGTCAGATCTTATGATCTGACGGTCACAATTGTCCCTGTGTAATCAGCCTGTAGTGGAATCTGTCCACACCGAATCGCCTCCGTGTTGGCCTTTTTGGACACCTTAGGCCTTTTTTTTTCTTTTGTTCACCCCATTTTTTTTGCCTACCAGCCAAGCCCATTTGTTCTTCTTTTTATTGTTTCTTCTTTTTATTTCTTATATTCTTTTATTTCTTTTTTAAATTTTATTTGTTTTATGTATTTTTATAGTTTGATTTAAAAAACTAAAAAGAAGCATTATTAAATACTTTAATTTTATTTTTACTTAATATAATTGATTATTTTTTTAATTAATTCTATTTTAGGTGGATTTATTTATTTTTACGTGACGATTGTGTGTTTTTATTTGAATCAATTCAAATTGTGTAATTATTTTTTTTATTGCCTTGTTATTTTTTATCATGATATGCTTATGCTTAATGATATATATTGATCTTGATCTCACTCACACATTCAAAATCTTTTCAAAATAATTCTCGATTGAATATCGAGTCCGTTTTCACCCTTGTAAGCCGATTGTCTTGTGCATCGACATCGACCTCATATGCACATGTACACACATTCATAGCTTACTCTTGGGCTTTCTTACAATGAGACTTATTCGATTAATTACTTCTAATTAGTCGTTTAAAATACAATCTTACTTTGTTAGTGCACACGTAATTAAAAAACTGATTTAATTGTTTTATCGCTTTCGTGGTTCATTTACTTGTGTATGCTCGTTTGTTTGGGTTGTGTATTTATCGTTCATTTTCATCCCCATTAAAAAAGGTGTACCCTCATCCCTATGAAGTATAAAATAATTTTATCATTTTCTTTTACTTTCTTGTTTATATTTCTTCGTTTGCAAGATGAATGAATTACAAACCCTAAAGCATACTTGATCCATATATCAAGCTCTATCCCACTCTTGTAAGTCAATTGCCTTGTGCATCGCCATCGACCTTACCCTATACCCATTAGGGCCTTCTTTCCATTTATTCAAACCCTTTGCACCGTTTTGAATGCAAATTTAAACCTCGATCAACATCGAGTATTTTCACTAAAGCAAATTAGTTAACTTAACAATACTTAGACCTTATTTCATTAAAAGATGAAAAGGGAGTGAGTATCGAGCCTTCGATTCTTCTCCTCAATTGTTTGGGTACTAGGAGTCTTCCTTACTATTCGAACAATTTTCTTCTATAAAAGACTTATAATCTATTTCACATCAAACTATTTTCATAATAAACTTGAATCAAACATATTTTTTCTCAATTACTTAGATGAAAAAGAGAGAGTCTCGAGCCTTCAATTCTCTCTCCCGAATACTTGGATACAAGGAGCCTTCCTTGGCCATTCGAGTACTCGTTTTTGCACCCCAAAATTTTCCCTCACTCTATCCTAAATCTAATTGGCTTGTGCTTCAGACACATATGCATTTGTCCACTAGGTCATACACTCATAATCATTCATTTGCATGAGATCCTAAGGCATAGGATCAAGGCTCTCTAAAGAATCAGGGTTCTATTGGTGTGAGGTTCCTATTTAATTGAAGATTAATTCAACTGTTTCTTTCATGGATTAGGGAATTAGGGTTTGAGCATCTTCTTTTCAGCATTCATAAAGTCATCATGGTCATCTTCTTCAAGATTTCAAAAAAGTATCAAGTGCTCAAGGTTTCTTTATTGGTGTAATTGAGAAGGTTATGGACTCGAGTTTGGTTCTTTAACAACTCGAGTACTTTCCTTATTCAGTGTACACCTCAAGGAGAATTATGGTTTCTTATTCATGGTTGAGTTTGTGGACATTCATTAATTAAAGATAATGAGATTAGGGTTTCATGTCAAGGACATCTTGGTATTCATGCTTCTTTCTATACATCAAGTTTATCAACATCAAGGTTTCTTCAAGACAGGACTTTATTTTTGAGACCATTAATCATTAATTCAAGGGGCTTGTAGTTTGAGTTGCAAAGAACAAAGCAAGATACAAAAGGATTCATTGTGATCAAGGCATTTTACTTGTTTCTTTTAATGCAAGTTGATTGAATTTTGTGTGGATTCACTGAAGAGAAGTTTCGTTCAAGAGTTTCCATGAGTTCAGTTGTCAAGGTTTGATTCTAGAGGGTTTTCTTGGTATTCAAATCCATAATCATTTTCATCTAAATATTAATTCCATATCAAAATCCATTTTACGCCATATTTAATTTAAACCATCTTTCATTATCCATATTCAAAAATCCAAAGACTCAATCATTATTTGAATTCCATTTCAATTCAAATACCCATTTTTTCTAACATCCATTTTTAAAACCATTTTAAGCCATCTTTAATTAAATTCTCATAAAGTAATTTTTCAAATCCAAGTAACCAAAAACCGTTTTAATCCATATACATTTAAATCCACGTCCATTTATAAACCAAACCAATTATCCAATCACCAATTTCAATCATTGACACAAGGCTGAGCAATAGAATTTCTTTTTCATTATAACAAATTAAATAGAAGAAAAGGAAGTACAATTTTTATGTATCCGTAAATATTGGGTCCATTAGGAACACTACATCAGAGATAAAACAATGGTATTAACACTGTCACAATTAGATTTGAGGAGACGGATCCTAGATCAAAAGAAGTGGTATTAATGAAGATTTTACAAGTTCTTCCAGATTGTGTGAAAAGTACAATATCTGTAATACTTAGTAAACAACACATTTGAACTATAATGAATACTTGCTTCCGTGTAGTTCATCAAGCGGGAACCAAAGGTGAGTTGTTGCAACAGATAGCTTGATATACAATGCATGAACTTGTTAGGTGTATATTCTCCACTTCAGAATAAGAGACCCGTGAGCTAAATAATGAGCAAGTCTCAGCAAGAAAACAATTCGAATATGGGAGGGTATGTGTTGATGATTTGGTGTTTTGGAGTGGTGAGTGGCCAGAGAAGAATGCGGTGCCACCGCCGACCGCCAGCCTTCTCCAGAGAAAGCTTTTTACAGATAGAGAGATTTAAAGATGAGAGAGTGTGAGGCTAAGTGAGGAGTGGTATTTGTTATTTTTTCTGAAAGATATTTTGTTTCAAATGAAATTAATTACTTAACTTTTCCCTTGCCTGTGTGGTTGTGTGTTTTGGCTGGCTAAAGAAGACAGTGACATGTGCCACCGCCATGCTTGTGTCATTATATTGTTTTTGTTGCTTATCCAGTGCATTTATCATGGAGAGCATACCGTGCACCTTCGCCCTTGGACCACGTGATCGTTTGACCAAGTCAGAACTTATGATCTGACGATCACAATTGTCCCTGTGTAATCAGCCTGTAGTAGAATCTGTCCACACCGAATCGCCTCCGTGTTAGCCTTTTTGGACACCTTAGGACTTTTTTTTTCTTTTGTTCACCCCCTTTTTTTTTGCCTACCAGCCAAGCCCATTTGTTCTTCTTTTTATTGTTTCTTCTTTTTATTTCTTATATTCTTTTATTTCTTTTTTTAATTTTATTTGTTTTATATATTTTTATAGTATGATTTAAAAAACTAAAAAGAAGCATTATTAAATACTTTAATTTTCTTTATACTTAATATAATTGATTATTTTTTTAATTAATTCTATTTTAGGTGGATTTATTTAATTTTACGTGACGATTGTGTGTTTTTATTTGAATCAATTCAAATTGTGTGATTATTTTTTTTATTGCCTTGTTATTTTTTATCATGATATGCTTATGCTTAATGATATATATTGATCTTGATCTCACTTACACATTCAAAATCTTTTCAAAATAATTCTCGATTGAATATCGAGTCCTTTTTCACCCTTGTAAGCCGATTGTCTTGTGCATCACCATCGACCTCATATGCACATGTACACACATTCATAGCTTACTCTTGGGCTTTCTTACAATGAGACTTATTCGATTAATTACTTCTGATTAGTCGTTTAAACTACAATCTTACTTTGCTAGTGCACACGTAATTAAAAAACTGATTTAAATGTTTTATCGCTTTCGTGGTTCATTTACTTGTGTATACTCGTTTGTTTGGGTTGTGTATTTATCGTTCATTTTCATCCCCATTCAAAAAGGTGTACCCTTATCCCTATGAAGTATAAAATAATTTTATCATTTTCTTTTACTTTCTTGTTTAAATTTCTTCGTTTGCAAGATGAATGAATTCCAAACCCTAAAGCATACGCTATCCATATATCAAGCCCTATCCCACTCAAGTAAGTCAATTGCCTTGTGCATCGCCATCGACCTTACCCTATACCCATTAGGGCCTTCTTTCCATTTGTTCAAACCCTTTGCACCGTTTTGAATTCAAATTTAAACCTCGATCAACATCGAGTATTTTCACTAAAGCAAATTAGTTAACTTAACAATACTTATACCTTATTTCATTAAAAGATGAAAAGGGAGTGAATATCGAGCCTTCGATTCTTCTCCTCAATTGTTTGGGTACTAGGAGTCTTCCTTAATATTCGAACAATTTTCTTCTATAAAAGACTTATAATCTATTTCACATCAAACTATTTTCATAATAAACTTGAATCAAACATATTTTTTCTCAATCACTTAGATGAAAAAGAGAGAGTCTCGAGCCTTCAATTCTCTCTCCCGAATACTTGGATACAAGGAGCCTTCCTTGGCCATTCGAGTACTCGTTGTTGCACCCCAAAATTTTCCCTCCCTCTATCCTAAATCTAATTGGCTTGTGCTTCACACACATATGCATTTGTTCACTAGGTCATACACTCACAATCATTCATTTGCATGAGATCCTAAGGCATAGGATCAAGGCTCTCTAAAGAATCAGGGTTCTATTGGTGTGAGGTTCCTATTTAATTGAAGATTAATTCAACTGTTTCTTTCATGGATTAGGGAATTAGGGTTTGAGCATCTTCTTATCAGCGTTCATAAAGTCATCATGGTCATGTTCTTCAAGATTTCAAAAAAGTATCAAGTGCTCAAGGTTTCTTTATTGGTGTAATTGAGAAGGTTATGGACTCGAGTTTGGTTCTTTAACAACTCGAGTACTTTCCTCATTCAGTGTACACCTCAAGGAGAATTATGGTTTCTTATTCATGGTTGAGTTTGTGGACATTCATTAATTGAAGATAATGAGATTAGGGTTTCATGTCAAGGACATCTTGGTATTCATGCTTCTTTCTATACTTCAAGTTTATCAACATCAAGGTTTCTTCAAGACAAGACTTTGTTTTTGAGACCATTGATCATCAATTCAAGGGGCTTGTAATTTGAGTTGCAAAGAACAAAGCAAGATACAAAAGGATTCATTGTGATCAAGGCATTTTACTTGTTTCTTTTAGTGCAAGTTGATTGAATTTTGTGTGGATTCACTGAAGAGAAGTTTCATTCAAGAGTTTCCATGAGTTCAGTTGTCAAGGTTTGATTCTAGAGGGTTTTCTTGGTATTCAAGTCCATAATCATTTACATCTAAATATTAATTCCATATCAAAATCCATTTTAAGCCATATTTAATTCAAACCATATTTCATTATCCATATTCAAAAATCCAAAGACTCATTCATCATTTAAATTCCATTTCGACTCAAAAACCCGTTTTTTCTAACATCCATTTTTAAAACCATTTTAAGCCATCTTTAATTAAATTCTCATAAAGCAATTTTTCAAATCCAAGTAACCAAAAACCGTTTTAATCAATATCCATTTTAATCCACATCCATTTGTAAATCAAACCAAAATATCCAATCACCAATTTCAATCATCAACACAAAACTGAGCAATAGAATTTCTTTTTCATTATAACAAAATAAATAGAAGAAAAGGAAGTACAAGTTTTATGTATCCGTAAATATTGGGTCCATTAGGAATACTACATCAGACATAAAACAATGGTATTAATACTGTCACAATTAGATTTAAGGAGACGGATCCTGGATCAAAAGAAGTGGTATTAATGAAGATTTTACAAGTTCTTCCAGCTTGTGTGAAAAGTACAGTATCTGTAATACTTAGTAAACAACACATTTGAACTATAGTGAATACTTGCTTCTGTGTAGTTCATCAAGCGAGAACCAAAGGTGAGTTGTTGCAGAGGATAGCTTGATATACAATGCATGAACTTGTTAGGTGTATATTCTCCACTTCAGGAAAAGAGACCTGTGAGCTAAATAATTAGCAAGTCTCGGCAAGAAAACAATTTAAATATGGGAGGGTATGTGTTGATGATTTGGTGTTTTGGAGTAGTTAGTGGCCAGAGAAGAAGGCGGTGCCACAGCCGGCCGCCGGCCTTTTTAGGCGAAAGCTTTTTACAGATAGATAGATTTAAGGACGAGAGAGAGTGAGGCTGAGTGAGGAGTGACATTTGTTTTTTTTTTTAATGATATTTTATTTTAAATGATATTAATTGCTTAACTTATTCCCTTGCCTGTGTGGTTGTGAGTTTTGGCAGGCTAAAGAAGACGGTGACACATGTCACAGTCATGCTTGTGTCATTATATTGTTTTGGTTGCTTATCCAGTGCATTCATCATGGAGAGCATACCGTGCACCTTCGTCCCTTGACCATGTGATCCTTTGACCAAGTCAGATCTTATGAAATGACGCTCACAATCGTCCCTGTGTAATCAGCCTGTAGTGGAATCTGTCCACACCGAATCGCCTCCATGTTGGCCTTTTTGGACACCTTAGGCCTTTTTTTTTCTTTGCTCACCCCTTTTTTTTTCCTACCGGCCAAGCCCATGTGTTCTTCTTTTTATTGTTTTTTCTTTTTAATTCTTATATTCTTTTATTTCTTTTTTTAATTTTATTTGTTTTATATATTTTTATAATATGATTTAAAAAACTAAAAAGTAGCATTATTAAATACTTTAATTTTCTTTTTACTTAATATAATTGATTATTTTTTTAATTAATTCTATTTTAGGTGGATTAATTTATTTTTACATGATTATTGTGTGTTTTTATTTGAATCAATTCAAATTGTGTGATTGTTTTTCTTATTGCCTTGTTATTTTTTATCATGATATGCTTATGCTTAATGATATATATTGATCTTGATCTCACTTACACATTCAAAATATTTTCAAAATAATTCTCGATTGAATATTGAGTCCTTTTTCACCCTTGTAAGTCGATTGCCTTGTGCATCGCCATCGACCTCATATGCACACGTACACACATTTATAGCTTACTCTTGAGATTTCTTACAATGACACTTATTCGATTAATTACTTCTAATTAGTCGTTTAAAATACTATCTTACTTTGCTAGTGCACACGTAATTATAAAACCGATTTAATTGTTTTATCGCTTTCGTGGTTCATTTACTTGTGTATGCTCGTTTGTTTGGGTTGTGTATTTATCATTCATTTTCATCCCCATTCAAAAAGGTGTACCCTCATCCCTATGAAGTATAAAATAATTTTATCATTTTCTTTTACTTTCTTGTTTATATTTCTTCGTTCGCAAGATGAATGAATTCCAAACCCTAAAGCATACTTGATCCATATATCAAGCCCTATCCCACTCTTGTAAGTCAATTGCCTTGTGCATCGCCATCGACCTTACCCTATACCCATTAGGGCCTTCTTTCCATTTGTTCAAACCCTTTGCACCGTTTTGAATGCAAATTTAAGCCTCGATCAACATCGAGTATTTTCACTAAAGCAAATTAGTTAACTTAACAATACTTAGACCTTATTTCATTAAAAGATCAAAAGGGAGTGAGTATCGAGCCTTCGATTCTTCTCCTCAATTATTTGGGTACTAGGACTCTTCCTTACTATTCGAACAATTTTCTTCTATAAAAGACTTATAATCTATTTCACATCAAACTATTTTCATAATAAACTTGAATCAAACATATTTTTTCTCAATCACTTAGATGAAAAAGAGAGAGTCTCGAGCCTTCAATTCTCTCTCCCGAATACTTGGATACAAGGAGCCTTCCTTGGCCATTCGAGTACTCGTTGTTGCACCCCAAAATTTTCCCTCCCTCTATCCTAAATCTAATTGGCTTGTGCTTCACACACATATGCATTTGTTCACTAGGTCATACACTCACAATCATTCATTTGCATGAGATCCTAAGGCATAGGATCAAGGCTCTCTAAAGAATCAGGGTTCTATTGGTGTGAGGTTCCTATTTAATTGAAGATTAATTCAACTGTTTCTTTCATGGATTAGGGAATTAGGGTTTGAGCATCTTCTTATCAGCGTTCATAAAGTCATCATGGTCATGTTCTTCAAGATTTCAAAAAAGTATCAAGTGCTCAAGGTTTCTTTATTGGTGTAATTGAGAAGGTTATGGACTCGAGTTTGGTTCTTTAACAACTCGAGTACTTTCCTCATTCAGTGTACACCTCAAGGAGAATTATGGTTTCTTATTCATGGTTGAGTTTGTGGACATTCATTAATTGAAGATAATGAGATTAGGGTTTCATGTCAAGGACATCTTGGTATTCATGCTTCTTTCTATACTTCAAGTTTATCAACATCAAGGTTTCTTCAAGACAAGACTTTGTTTTTGAGACCATTGATCATCAATTCAAGGGGCTTGTAATTTGAGTTGCAAAGAACAAAGCAAGATACAAAAGGATTCATTGTGATCAAGGCATTTTACTTGTTTCTTTTAGTGCAAGTTGATTGAATTTTGTGTGGATTCACTGAAGAGAAGTTTCATTCAAGAGTTTCCATGAGTTCAGTTGTCAAGGTTTGATTCTAGAGGGTTTTCTTGGTATTCAAGTCCATAATCATTTACATCTAAATATTAATTCCATATCAAAATCCATTTTAAGCCATATTTAATTCAAACCATATTTCATTATCCATATTCAAAAATCCAAAGACTCATTCATCATTTAAATTCCATTTCGACTCAAAAACCCGTTTTTTCTAACATCCATTTTTAAAACCATTTTAAGCCATCTTTAATTAAATTCTCATAAAGCAATTTTTCAAATCCAAGTAACCAAAAACCGTTTTAATCAATATCCATTTTAATCCACATCCATTTGTAAATCAAACCAAAATATCCAATCACCAATTTCAATCATCAACACAAAACTGAGCAATAGAATTTCTTTTTCATTATAACAAAATAAATAGAAGAAAAGGAAGTACAAGTTTTATGTATCCGTAAATATTGGGTCCATTAGGAATACTACATCAGACATAAAACAATGGTATTAATACTGTCACAATTAGATTTAAGGAGACGGATCCTGGATCAAAAGAAGTGGTATTAATGAAGATTTTACAAGTTCTTCCAGCTTGTGTGAAAAGTACAGTATCTGTAATACTTAGTAAACAACACATTTGAACTATAGTGAATACTTGCTTCTGTGTAGTTCATCAAGCGAGAACCAAAGGTGAGTTGTTGCAGAGGATAGCTTGATATACAATGCATGAACTTGTTAGGTGTATATTCTCCACTTCAGGAAAAGAGACCTGTGAGCTAAATAATTAGCAAGTCTCGGCAAGAAAACAATTTAAATATGGGAGGGTATGTGTTGATGATTTGGTGTTTTGGAGTAGTTAGTGGCCAGAGAAGAAGGCGGTGCCACAGCCGGCCGCCGGCCTTTTTAGGCGAAAGCTTTTTACAGATAGATAGATTTAAGGACGAGAGAGAGTGAGGCTGAGTGAGGAGTGACATTTGTTTTTTTTTTTAATGATATTTTATTTTAAATGATATTAATTGCTTAACTTATTCCCTTGCCTGTGTGGTTGTGAGTTTTGGCAGGCTAAAGAAGACGGTGACACATGTCACAGTCATGCTTGTGTCATTATATTGTTTTGGTTGCTTATCCAGTGCATTCATCATGGAGAGCATACCGTGCACCTTCGTCCCTTGACCATGTGATCCTTTGACCAAGTCAGATCTTATGAAATGACGCTCACAATCGTCCCTGTGTAATCAGCCTGTAGTGGAATCTGTCCACACCGAATCGCCTCCATGTTGGCCTTTTTGGACACCTTAGGCCTTTTTTTTTCTTTGCTCACCCCTTTTTTTTTCCTACCGGCCAAGCCCATGTGTTCTTCTTTTTATTGTTTTTTCTTTTTAATTCTTATATTCTTTTATTTCTTTTTTTAATTTTATTTGTTTTATATATTTTTATAATATGATTTAAAAAACTAAAAAGTAGCATTATTAAATACTTTAATTTTCTTTTTACTTAATATAATTGATTATTTTTTTAATTAATTCTATTTTAGGTGGATTAATTTATTTTTACATGATTATTGTGTGTTTTTATTTGAATCAATTCAAATTGTGTGATTGTTTTTCTTATTGCCTTGTTATTTTTTATCATGATATGCTTATGCTTAATGATATATATTGATCTTGATCTCACTTACACATTCAAAATATTTTCAAAATAATTCTCGATTGAATATTGAGTCCTTTTTCACCCTTGTAAGTCGATTGCCTTGTGCATCGCCATCGACCTCATATGCACACGTACACACATTTATAGCTTACTCTTGAGATTTCTTACAATGACACTTATTCGATTAATTACTTCTAATTAGTCGTTTAAAATACTATCTTACTTTGCTAGTGCACACGTAATTATAAAACCGATTTAATTGTTTTATCGCTTTCGTGGTTCATTTACTTGTGTATGCTCGTTTGTTTGGGTTGTGTATTTATCATTCATTTTCATCCCCATTCAAAAAGGTGTACCCTCATCCCTATGAAGTATAAAATAATTTTATCATTTTCTTTTACTTTCTTGTTTATATTTCTTCGTTCGCAAGATGAATGAATTCCAAACCCTAAAGCATACTTGATCCATATATCAAGCCCTATCCCACTCTTGTAAGTCAATTGCCTTGTGCATCGCCATCGACCTTACCCTATACCCATTAGGGCCTTCTTTCCATTTGTTCAAACCCTTTGCACCGTTTTGAATGCAAATTTAAGCCTCGATCAACATCGAGTATTTTCACTAAAGCAAATTAGTTAACTTAACAATACTTAGACCTTATTTCATTAAAAGATCAAAAGGGAGTGAGTATCGAGCCTTCGATTCTTCTCCTCAATTATTTGGGTACTAGGACTCTTCCTTACTATTCGAACAATTTTCTTCTATAAAAGACTTATAATCTATTTCACATCAAACTATTTTCATAATAAACTTGAATCAAACATATTTTTTCTCAATCACTTAGATGAAAAAGAGAGAGTCTCGAGCCTTCAATTCTCTCTCCCGAATACTTGGATACAAGGAGCCTTCCTTGGCCATTCGAGTACTCGTTGTTGCACCCCAAAATTTTCCCTCCCTCTATCCTAAATCTAATTGGCTTGTGCTTCACACACATATGCATTTGTTCACTAGGTCATACACTCACAATCATTCATTTGCATGAGATCCTAAGGCATAGGATCAAGGCTCTCTAAAGAATCAGGGTTCTATTGGTGTGAGGTTCCTATTTAATTGAAGATTAATTCAACTGTTTCTTTCATGGATTAGGGAATTAGGGTTTGAGCATCTTCTTATCAGCGTTCATAAAGTCATCATGGTCATGTTCTTCAAGATTTCAAAAAAGTATCAAGTGCTCAAGGTTTCTTTATTGGTGTAATTGAGAAGGTTATGGACTCGAGTTTGGTTCTTTAACAACTCGAGTACTTTCCTCATTCAGTGTACACCTCAAGGAGAATTATGGTTTCTTATTCATGGTTGAGTTTGTGGACATTCATTAATTGAAGATAATGAGATTAGGGTTTCATGTCAAGGACATCTTGGTATTCATGCTTCTTTCTATACTTCAAGTTTATCAACATCAAGGTTTCTTCAAGACAAGACTTTGTTTTTGAGACCATTGATCATCAATTCAAGGGGCTTGTAATTTGAGTTGCAAAGAACAAAGCAAGATACAAAAGGATTCATTGTGATCAAGGCATTTTACTTGTTTCTTTTAGTGCAAGTTGATTGAATTTTGTGTGGATTCACTGAAGAGAAGTTTCATTCAAGAGTTTCCATGAGTTCAGTTGTCAAGGTTTGATTCTAGAGGGTTTTCTTGGTATTCAAGTCCATAATCATTTACATCTAAATATTAATTCCATATCAAAATCCATTTTAAGCCATATTTAATTCAAACCATATTTCATTATCCATATTCAAAAATCCAAAGACTCATTCATCATTTAAATTCCATTTCGACTCAAAAACCCGTTTTTTCTAACATCCATTTTTAAAACCATTTTAAGCCATCTTTAATTAAATTCTCATAAAGCAATTTTTCAAATCCAAGTAACCAAAAACCGTTTTAATCAATATCCATTTTAATCCACATCCATTTGTAAATCAAACCAAAATATCCAATCACCAATTTCAATCATCAACACAAAACTGAGCAATAGAATTTCTTTTTCATTATAACAAAATAAATAGAAGAAAAGGAAGTACAAGTTTTATGTATCCGTAAATATTGGGTCCATTAGGAATACTACATCAGACATAAAACAATGGTATTAATACTGTCACAATTAGATTTAAGGAGACGGATCCTGGATCAAAAGAAGTGGTATTAATGAAGATTTTACAAGTTCTTCCAGCTTGTGTGAAAAGTACAGTATCTGTAATACTTAGTAAACAACACATTTGAACTATAGTGAATACTTGCTTCTGTGTAGTTCATCAAGCGAGAACCAAAGGTGAGTTGTTGCAGAGGATAGCTTGATATACAATGCATGAACTTGTTAGGTGTATATTCTCCACTTCAGGAAAAGAGACCTGTGAGCTAAATAATTAGCAAGTCTCGGCAAGAAAACAATTTAAATATGGGAGGGTATGTGTTGATGATTTGGTGTTTTGGAGTAGTTAGTGGCCAGAGAAGAAGGCGGTGCCACAGCCGGCCGCCGGCCTTTTTAGGCGAAAGCTTTTTACAGATAGATAGATTTAAGGACGAGAGAGAGTGAGGCTGAGTGAGGAGTGACATTTGTTTTTTTTTTTAATGATATTTTATTTTAAATGATATTAATTGCTTAACTTATTCCCTTGCCTGTGTGGTTGTGAGTTTTGGCAGGCTAAAGAAGACGGTGACACATGTCACAGTCATGCTTGTGTCATTATATTGTTTTGGTTGCTTATCCAGTGCATTCATCATGGAGAGCATACCGTGCACCTTCGTCCCTTGACCATGTGATCCTTTGACCAAGTCAGATCTTATGAAATGACGCTCACAATCGTCCCTGTGTAATCAGCCTGTAGTGGAATCTGTCCACACCGAATCGCCTCCATGTTGGCCTTTTTGGACACCTTAGGCCTTTTTTTTTCTTTGCTCACCCCTTTTTTTTTCCTACCGGCCAAGCCCATGTGTTCTTCTTTTTATTGTTTTTTCTTTTTAATTCTTATATTCTTTTATTTCTTTTTTTAATTTTATTTGTTTTATATATTTTTATAATATGATTTAAAAAACTAAAAAGTAGCATTATTAAATACTTTAATTTTCTTTTTACTTAATATAATTGATTATTTTTTTAATTAATTCTATTTTAGGTGGATTAATTTATTTTTACATGATTATTGTGTGTTTTTATTTGAATCAATTCAAATTGTGTGATTGTTTTTCTTATTGCCTTGTTATTTTTTATCATGATATGCTTATGCTTAATGATATATATTGATCTTGATCTCACTTACACATTCAAAATATTTTCAAAATAATTCTCGATTGAATATTGAGTCCTTTTTCACCCTTGTAAGTCGATTGCCTTGTGCATCGCCATCGACCTCATATGCACACGTACACACATTTATAGCTTACTCTTGAGATTTCTTACAATGACACTTATTCGATTAAATACTTCTAATTAGTCGTTTAAAATACTATCTTACTTTGCTAGTGCACACGTAATTATAAAACCGATTTAATTGTTTTATCGCTTTCGTGGTTCATTTACTTGTGTATGCTCGTTTGTTTGGGTTGTGTATTTATCATTCATTTTCATCCCCATTCAAAAAGGTGTACCCTCATCCCTATGAAGTATAAAATAATTTTATCATTTTCTTTTACTTTCTTGTTTATATTTCTTCGTTCGCAAGATGAATGAATTCCAAACCCTAAAGCATACTTGATCCATATATCAAGCCCTATCCCACTCTTGTAAGTCAATTGCCTTGTGCATCGCCATCGACCTTACCCTATACCCATTAGGGCCTTCTTTCCATTTGTTCAAACCCTTTGCACCGTTTTGAATGCAAATTTAAGCCTCGATCAACATCGAGTATTTTCACTAAAGCAAATTAGTTAACTTAACAATACTTAGACCTTATTTCATTAAAAGATCAAAAGGGAGTGAGTATCGAGCCTTCGATTCTTCTCCTCAATTATTTGGGTACTAGGACTCTTCCTTACTATTCGAACAATTTTCTTCTATAAAAGACTTATAATCTATTTCACATCAAACTATTTTCATAATAAACTTGAATCAAACATATTTTTTCTCAATCACTTAGATGAAAAAGAGAGAGTCTCGAGCCTTCAATTCTCTCTCCCGAATACTTGGATACAAGGAGCCTTCCTTGGCCATTCGAGTACTCGTTGTTGCACCCCAAAATTTTCCCTCACTCTATCCTAAATCTAATTGGCTTGTGCTTCACACACATATGCATTTGTCCACTTGGTCATACACCCACAATCATTCATTTGCATGAGATCCTAAGGCAAAGGATCAAGGCTCTCTAAAGAATCAGGGTTCCATTGGTGTAAGGTTCCTATTTAATTGAAGATTAATTCAACTGTTTCTTTCATGGATTAGGGAATTAGGGTTTGAGCATCTTCTTATCAGCGTTCATAAAGTTATCATGGTCATCTTCTTCAAGATTTCAAAAAAGTATCAAGTGCTCAAGGATGCTTTATTGGTGTAATTGAGAAGGTTATGGACTCGAGTTTGGTTCTTTAACAACTCAAGTACTTTCCTCATTCAGTGTACACCTCAAGGAGATTTATGGTTTCTTATTCATGGTTGGGTTTGTGGACATTCATTAATTGAAGATAATGAGATTAGGGTTTCATGTCAAGGACATCTTGGTATTCATGCTTCTTTCTATACTTCAAGTTTATCAACATCAAGGTTTCTTCAAGACAAGACTTTATTTTTGAGACCATTAATCATCAATTCAAGGGGCTTGTAGTTTGAGTTGCAAAGAACAAAGCAAGATACAAAAGGATTCATTGTGATCAAGGCATTTTACTTGTTTCTTTTAATGCAAGTTGATTGAATTTTGTGTGGATTCACTGAAGAGAAGTTTCGTTCAAGAGTTTCCATGAGTTCAGTTGTCAAGGTTTGATTCTAGAGGGTTTTCTTGGTATTCAAGTCCATAATCATTTTCATCTAAATATTAATTCCATATCAAAATCCATTTTAAGCCATATTTAATTCAAACCATCTTTCATTATCCATATTCAAAAATCCAAAGACTCATTCATCATTTAAATTCCATTTCAACTCAAAAACCCGTTATTTCTAACATTCATTTTAAAAACCATTTTAAGCCATCTTTAATTAAATTCTCATAAAGCAATTTTTCAAATCCAAGTAACCAAAAACCGTTTAAATCAATATCCATTTTAATCCACATCCATTTGTAAACCAAACCAAAATATCCAATCACCAATTTCAATCATCGACACAAGACTAAGCAATAGAATTTCTTTTTCATTATAACAAAATAAATAGAAGAAAAGGAAGTACAAGTTTTATGTATCCGTAAATATTGGTTCCATTAGGAATACTACATCAGACATAAAACAATGGTATTAATACTGTCACAATTAGATTTGAGGAGACGGAACCTGGATCAAAAGAAGTAGTATTAACGAAGATTTTACAAGTTCTTCTACCTTGTGTGAAAAGTACAGTATCTGTAATACTTAGTAAACAACACATTTGAACTATAGTGAATACTTGCTTCCGTGTAGTTCATCAAGCGAGAACCAAAGGTGAGTTGTTTCAGAGGATAGCTTGATATACAGTGCATGAACTTATTAGGTGTATATTCTCCACTTCAGAAAAAGAGACCTGTGAGCTAAATAATTAGCAATTCTCGGCAAGAAAACAATTCGAATATGGGAGGGTATGTATTGATGATTTGGTGTTTTGGAGTGGTGAGTGGCCAGAGAAGAAGGCGGTGCCACCGCCGGCCTTTTCCGGCGAAAGCTTTTTACAGATAGATAGATTTAAGGACGAGAGAGAGTGAGGCTAAGTGAGGAGTGGCATTTGTTTTTTTCTGAATGATATTTTGTTTCAAATGATAATAATTGCTTAACTTTTTCCCTTGCCTGTGTGGTTGTGAGTTTTGGCAGGCTAAAGAAGACGGTGACACATGTCACAGTCATGCTTGTGTCATTATATTGTTTTTGTTGCTTATCCAGTGCATTCATCATGGAGAGCATACCGTGCACCTTCGTCCCTAGACCACGTGATCCTTTGACCAAGTCAGATCTTATGAAATGACGCTCACAATCGTCCCTGTGTAATCAGCCTGTAGTGGAATCTGTCCACACCGAATCGCCTCCGTGTTGGCCTTTTTGGACACCTTAGGCCTTTTTTTTTCTTTGCTCACCCCCTTTTTTTTCCTACCAGCCAAGCCCATGTGTTCTTCTTTTTATTGTTTCTTCTTTTTAATTCTTATATTCTTTTATTTCTTTTTTTAATTTTATTTGTTTTATATATTTTTATAATATGATTTAAAAAACTAAAAAGTAGCATTATTAAATACTTTAATTTTCTTTTTACTTAATATAATTGATTATTTTTTTAATTAATTCTATTTTAGGTGGATTAATTTATTTTTACGTGACGATTGTGTATTTTTATTTGAATCAATTCAAATTGTGTGATTGTTTTTCTTATTGCCTTGTTATTTTTTATCATGATATGCTTATGCTTAATGATATATATTGATCTTGATCTCACTTACACATTCAAAATATTTTCAAAATAATTCTCGATTGAATATTGATTCCTTTTTCACCCTTGTAAGCAGATTGCCTTGTGCATCGCCATCGACCTCATATGCACACGTACACACATTTATAGCTTACTCTTGAGATTTCTTACAATGAGACTTATTCGATTAATTACTTCTAATTAGTCGTTTAAAATACTATCTTACTTTGCTAGTGCACACGTAATTAAAAAACTGATTTAATTGTTTTATCGCTTTCGTGGTTCATTTACTTGTGTATGCTCGTTTGTTTGGGTTGTGTATTTATCGTTCATTTTCATCCCCATTCAAAAAGGTGTACCCTCATCCCTATGAAGTATAAAATAATTTTATCATTTTCTTTTACTTTCTTGTTTATATTTCTTCGTTCGCAAGATGAATGAATTCCAAACCCTAAAGCATACTTGATCCATATATCAAGCCCTATCCCACTCTTGTAAGTCAATTGCCTTGTGCATCGCCATCGACCTTACCCTATACCCATTAGGGCCTTCTTTCCATTTGTTCAAACCCTTTGCACCGTTTTGAATGCTAATTTAAACCTCGATCAACATCAAATATTTTCACTAAAGCAAATTAGTTAACTTAACAATACTTAGACCTTATTTCATTAAAAGATAAAAAGGGAGTGAGTATCGAGCCTTCGATTCTTCTCCTCAATTGTTTAGGTACTAGGATTCTTCCTTACTATTCGAACAATTTTCTTCTATAAAAGACTTATAATCTATTTCACATCAAACTATTTTCATAATAAACTTGAATCAAACATATTTTTTCTCAATCACTTAGATGAAAAAGAGAGAGTCTCGAGCCTTCGATTCTCTCTCCCGAATACTTGGATACAAGGAGCCTTCCTTGGCCATTCGAGTACTCGTTGTTGCACCCCAAAATTTTCCCTCACTCTATCCTAAATCTAATTGGCTTGTGCTTCACACACATATGCATTTATCCACTAGGTCATACACTCACAATCATTCATTTGCATGAGATCCTAAGGAATAGGATCAAGGCTCTCTAAAGAATCAGGGTTCAATTGGTGTGAGGTTCCTATTTAATTGAAGATTAATTCAACTGTTTCTTTCATGGATTAGGGAATTAGGGTTTGAGCATCTTCTTATCAGCGTTCATAAAGTTATCATGGTCATCTTATTCAAGATTTCAAAAAAGTATCAAGTGCTCAAGGTTTCTTTATTGGTGTAATTGAGAAGGTTATGGACTCGAGTTTGGTTCTTTAACAACTCGAGTACTTTCCTCATTCAGTGTACACCTCAAGGAGAATTATGGTTTCTTATTCATGGTTGAGTTTGTGGACATTCATTAATTGAAGATAATGAGATTAGGGTTTCATGTCAAGGACATCTTGGTATTCATGCTTCTTTCTATACTTCAAGTTTATCAATATCAAGGTTTCTTCAAGACAAGACTTTATTTTTGAGACCATTAATCATCAATTCAAGGGGCTTGTAGTTTGAGTTGCAAAGAACAAAGCAAGATACAAAAGGATTCATTGTGATCAAGGCATTTTACTTGTTTCTTTTAATGCAAGTTGATTGAATTTTGTGTGGATTCACTGAAGAGAAGTTTCGTTTAAGAGTTTCCATGAGTTCAGTTGTCAAGGTTTGATTCTAGAGGGTTTTCTTGGTATTCAAATCCATAATCATTTTCATCTAAATATTAATTCAATATCAAAATCCATTTTAAGCCATATTTAATTCAAACCATCTTTCATTATCCATATTCAAAAATCCAAAGACTCATTCATCATTTAAATTCCATTTCAATTCAAAAACCCGTTTTTTCTAACATCCATTTTTAAAACCATTTTAAGCCATCTTTAATTAAATTCTCATAAAGCAATTTTTCAAATCCAAATAACGAAAAACCGTTTTAATCAATATCCATTTTAACCGACATCCATTTGTAAACCAAACCAAAATATCCAATCACCAATTTCAATCATCGACACAAGACTGAGCAATAGAATTTCTTTTTCATTATAACAAAATAAATAGAAGAAAAGGAAGTACAAGTTTTATGTATCCGTAAATATTGGGTCCATTAGGAATACTACATCAGACATAAAACAATGGAATTAATACTGTCAAAATTAGATTTGAGGAGACGGATCCTGGATCAAAAGAAGTGGTATTAATGAAGATTTTACAAGTTCTTCCAGCTTGTGTGAAAAGTACAGTATCTGTAATACTTAGTAAACAACACATTTGAACTATAGTGAATACTTGCTTCCGTGTAGTTCATCAAGCGAGAACCAAAGGTGAGTTGTTGCAGAGGATAGCTTGATATACAGTGCATGAACTTATTAGGTGTATATTCTACACTTCAGAAAAAGAGACCTGTGAGCTAAATAATTAGCAATTCTCGGCAAGAAAACAATTCGAATATGGGAGGGTATGTATTGATGATTTGGTGTTTTGGAGTGGTGAGTGGCCAGAGAAGAAGGCGGTGCCACCGCCGGCCTTTTCCGGCGAAAGCTTTTTACAGATAGATAGATTTAAGGACGAGAGAGAGTGAGGCTAAGTGAGGAGTGGCATTTGTTTTTTTCTGAATGATATTTTGTTTCAAATGATAATAATTGCTTAACTTTTTCCCTTGCCTGTGTGGTTGTGAGTTTTGGCAGGCTAAAGAAGACGGTGACACATGTCACAGTCATGCTTGTGTCATTATATTGTTTTTGTTGCTTATCCAGTGCATTCATCATGGAGAGCATACCGTGCACCTTCGTCCCTAGACCACGTGATCCTTTGACCAAGTCAGATCTTATGAAATGACGCTCACAATCGTCCCTGTGTAATCAGCCTGTAGTGGAATCTGTCCACACCGAATCGCCTCCGTGTTGGCCTTTTTGGACACCTTAGGCCTTTTTTTTTCTTTGCTCACCCCCTTTTTTTTCCTACCAGCCAAGCCCATGTGTTCTTCTTTTTATTGTTTCTTCTTTTTAATTCTTATATTCTTTTATTTCTTTTTTTAATTTTATTTGTTTTATATATTTTTATAATATGATTTAAAAAACTAAAAAGTAGCATTATTAAATACTTTAATTTTCTTTTTACTTAATATAATTGATTATTTTTTTAATTAATTCTATTTTAGGTGGATTAATTTATTTTTACGTGACGATTGTGTATTTTTATTTGAATCAATTCAAATTGTGTGATTGTTTTTCTTATTGCCTTGTTATTTTTTATCATGATATGCTTATGCTTAATGATATATATTGATCTTGATCTCACTTACACATTCAAAATATTTTCAAAATAATTCTCGATTGAATATTGATTCCTTTTTCACCCTTGTAAGCAGATTGCCTTGTGCATCGCCATCGACCTCATATGCACACGTACACACATTTATAGCTTACTCTTGAGATTTCTTACAATGAGACTTATTCGATTAATTACTTCTAATTAGTCGTTTAAAATACTATCTTACTTTGCTAGTGCACACGTAATTAAAAAACTGATTTAATTGTTTTATCGCTTTCGTGGTTCATTTACTTGTGTATGCTCGTTTGTTTGGGTTGTGTATTTATCGTTCATTTTCATCCCCATTCAAAAAGGTGTACCCTCATCCCTATGAAGTATAAAATAATTTTATCATTTTCTTTTACTTTCTTGTTTATATTTCTTCGTTCGCAAGATGAATGAATTCCAAACCCTAAAGCATACTTGATCCATATATCAAGCCCTATCCCACTCTTGTAAGTCAATTGCCTTGTGCATCGCCATCGACCTTACCCTATACCCATTAGGGCCTTCTTTCCATTTGTTCAAACCCTTTGCACCGTTTTGAATGCTAATTTAAACCTCGATCAACATCAAATATTTTCACTAAAGCAAATTAGTTAACTTAACAATACTTAGACCTTATTTCATTAAAAGATAAAAAGGGAGTGAGTATCGAGCCTTCGATTCTTCTCCTCAATTGTTTAGGTACTAGGATTCTTCCTTACTATTCGAACAATTTTCTTCTATAAAAGACTTATAATCTATTTCACATCAAACTATTTTCATAATAAACTTGAATCAAACATATTTTTTCTCAATCACTTAGATGAAAAAGAGAGAGTCTCGAGCCTTCGATTCTCTCTCCCGAATACTTGGATACAAGGAGCCTTCCTTGGCCATTCGAGTACTCGTTGTTGCACCCCAAAATTTTCCCTCACTCTATCCTAAATCTAATTGGCTTGTGCTTCACACACATATGCATTTATCCACTAGGTCATACACTCACAATCATTCATTTGCATGAGATCCTAAGGAATAGGATCAAGGCTCTCTAAAGAATCAGGGTTCAATTGGTGTGAGGTTCCTATTTAATTGAAGATTAATTCAACTGTTTCTTTCATGGATTAGGGAATTAGGGTTTGAGCATCTTCTTATCAGCGTTCATAAAGTTATCATGGTCATCTTATTCAAGATTTCAAAAAAGTATCAAGTGCTCAAGGTTTCTTTATTGGTGTAATTGAGAAGGTTATGGACTCGAGTTTGGTTCTTTAACAACTCGAGTACTTTCCTCATTCAGTGTACACCTCAAGGAGAATTATGGTTTCTTATTCATGGTTGAGTTTGTGGACATTCATTAATTGAAGATAATGAGATTAGGGTTTCATGTCAAGGACATCTTGGTATTCATGCTTCTTTCTATACTTCAAGTTTATCAATATCAAGGTTTCTTCAAGACAAGACTTTATTTTTGAGACCATTAATCATCAATTCAAGGGGCTTGTAGTTTGAGTTGCAAAGAACAAAGCAAGATACAAAAGGATTCATTGTGATCAAGGCATTTTACTTGTTTCTTTTAATGCAAGTTGATTGAATTTTGTGTGGATTCACTGAAGAGAAGTTTCGTTTAAGAGTTTCCATGAGTTCAGTTGTCAAGGTTTGATTCTAGAGGGTTTTCTTGGTATTCAAATCCATAATCATTTTCATCTAAATATTAATTCAATATCAAAATCCATTTTAAGCCATATTTAATTCAAACCATCTTTCATTATCCATATTCAAAAATCCAAAGACTCATTCATCATTTAAATTCCATTTCAATTCAAAAACCCGTTTTTTCTAACATCCATTTTTAAAACCATTTTAAGCCATCTTTAATTAAATTCTCATAAAGCAATTTTTCAAATCCAAATAACGAAAAACCGTTTTAATCAATATCCATTTTAACCGACATCCATTTGTAAACCAAACCAAAATATCCAATCACCAATTTCAATCATCGACACAAGACTGAGCAATAGAATTTCTTTTTCATTATAACAAAATAAATAGAAGAAAAGGAAGTACAAGTTTTATGTATCCGTAAATATTGGGTCCATTAGGAATACTACATCAGACATAAAACAATGGAATTAATACTGTCAAAATTAGATTTGAGGAGACGGATCCTGGATCAAAAGAAGTGGTATTAATGAAGATTTTACAAGTTCTTCCAGCTTGTGTGAAAAGTACAGTATCTGTAATACTTAGTAAACAACACATTTGAACTATAGTGAATACTTGCTTCCGTGTAGTTCATCAAGCGAGAACCAAAGGTGAGTTGTTGCAGAGGATAGCTTGATATACAGTGCATGAACTTATTAGGTGTATATTCTACACTTCAGAAAAAGAGACCTGTGAGCTAAATAATTAGCAAGTCTCGGCAAGAAAACAATTCGAATATGGGAGGGTATGTATTGATGATTTGGTGTTTTGGAGTGGTGAGTGGCCAGAGAAGAAGGCGGTGCCACCGCCGGCCGCCGGCCTTTTCCGGCGAAAGCTTTTTACAGATAGATAGATTTAAGGACGAGAGAGAGTGAGGCTAAGTGAGGAGTGGCATTTGTTTTTTTCTGAATGATATTTTGTTTCAAATGATATTAATTGCTTAACTTTTTCCCTTGCCTGTGTGGTTGTGATTTTTGGCTGGCTAAAGAAGACGGTGACACATGTCACAGTCATTCTTGTGTCATTATATTGTTTTTGTTGCTTATTTAGTGCATTCATCATGGAGAGCATACCGTGCACCTTCGCCCCAAGACCACGTGATCCTTTGACCAAGTCAGATCTTATGATCTGACGGTCATAATCGTCCCAGTGTAATCAGCCTGTAGTGGATTCTGTCCACACCGAATCGCCTCCGTGTTGGCCTTTTTGGACACCTTAGGCCTTTTTTTTTCTTTGGTTCACCCCCTTTTTTTTCCTACCAACCAAACCCATGTGTTCTTCTTTTTATTGTTTCTTCTCTTTTAATTCTTATATTCTTTTATTTCTTTTTTTAATTTTATTTGTTTTATATATTTTTATAATATGATTTAAAAAACTAAAAAGAAGCATTATTAAATACTTTAATTTTCTTTTTACTTAATATAATTGATTATCTTTTTAATTAATTCTATTTTAGGTGGATTAATTTATTTTTACGTGACGATTGTGTGTTTTTATTTGAATCAATTCAAATTGTGTGATTGTTTTTCTTATTGCCTTGTTATTTTTTATCATGATATGCTTATGCTTAATGATATATATTGATCTTGATCTCACTTACACATTCAAAATATTTTCAAAATAATTCTCGATTGAATATCGAGTCCTTTTCCACCCTTGTAAGCCGATTGCCTTGTGCATCGACATCGACCTCATATGCACACGTACACACATTCATAGCTTACTCACAGGATTTCTTACAATGAGACTTATTCGATTAATTACTTCTAATTAGTCGTTAAAAATACTATCTTACTTTGCTAGTGCACGAGTAATTAAAAAACCGATTTAATTATTTTACCGCTTTCGTGGTTCAATTACTTGTGTATGCTCGTTTGTTTGGGTTATGTATTTATCGTTCATTTTCATCCCCATTCAAAAATGTGTACCCTCATCCCTATAAAGTATAAAATAATTTTATCATTTTCTTTTACTTTCTTGTTTATATTTCTTCGTTTTCAAGATGAATGAATTCCAAACCCTAAAGCATACTTGATCCATATATCAAGCCCTATCCCACTCTTGTAAGTCAATTGCCTTGTGCATCGCCATAGACCTTACCATATTCCCATTAGGACCTTCTTTCCATTTGTTCAAACCCTCTGCACTGTTTTGAATTCAATTTTAAACCTCGATCAACATCGAGTATTTTCACTAAAGCAAATTAGTTAACTTAACAATACTTAGACCTTATTTCATTAAAAGATGAAAAGGGAGTGAGTATCGAGCCTTCGATTCTTCTCCTCAATTGTTTGGGTACTAGGAGCCTTCCTTACTATTCGAACAATTTTCTTCTATAAAAGACTTATAATCTATTTCATATCAAACTATTTTCATAATAAACTTGAATCAAACATATTTTTTCTCAATCACTTAGATGAAAAAGATAGAGTCTCGAGCCTTCGATCCTCTCTCCCGAATACTTGGATACAAGGAGCCTTCCTTGGCCATTCGAGTGCTCGTTGTTGCACCCCAAAATTTTCCCTCACTCTATCCTAAATCTAATTGGCTTGTGCTTCACACACATATGCATTTGTCCACTAGGTCATACACTCACAACCATTCATTTACATGAGATCCTAAGGCATAGGATCAAGGCTCTCTAAAGACTCGGGGTTCTATTGGTGTGAGGTTCCTATTTCAATGAAGATTAATTCAACTGTTTCTTTCATGGATTAGGGAATTTGGGTTTTAGCATCTTCTTATCAGCGTTCATAAAGTCATCATGGTCATCTTCTTCAAGATTTCAAAAAAGTATCAAGTGCTCAAGGTTTCTTTATTGGTGTAATTGAGAAGGTTATGGACTCGAGTTTGGTTCTTTAACAACTCGAGTCCTTTCCTCATTCAGTGTACACCTCAAGGAGAATTATGGTTTCTTATTCATGGTTGAGTTTGTGGACATTTATTAATTGAAGATAATGAGATTAGGGTTTCATGTCAACTTTATACTTTAAGTTTATCAACTTCAAGGTTTCTTCAAGACAAGACTTTATTTTTGAGACCATTAATCATCAATTCAAGGGGCTTGTAGTTTGAGTTGCAAAGAAAAAATCATGATACAAAAGGATTCATTGTGATCAAGGCATTTTACTTGTTTCTTTTAATGCAAGTTGATTGAATTTTGTGTGGATTCACTGAAGAGAAGTTTCGTTCAAGAGTTTCCACGAGTTCAGTTGTCAAGGTTTGATTCTAGAGGGTTTTCTTGGTATTCAAAGCCATAATCATTTTCATCTAAATATTAATTTCATATCAAAATCCATTTTAAGCCATATTTAATTCAAACCATCTTTCATTATCCATATTCAAAATTCCAAAGACTCATTCATCATTTAAATTCCATTTCAATTCAAAACCCCATTTTTTCTAACACCCATTTTTAAAACCATTTTAAGCCATCTTTAATTAAATTCTCATAAAACAATTTTTCAAATCCAAGTAGCCAAAAACCATTTTAATCAATATCCATTTCAATCCACATCCATTTGTAAACCAAATCAGTTATCCAATCACAAATTTCAATCATCGACACAAGACTGGGCAATAGAATTTCTTTTTCATTATAACAAAATAAATAGAAGAAAAGGAAGTACAAGTTTTATGTATCCGTAAATATTGGGTCCATTAGGAATACTACATCAGACATAAAACAATGGTATTAATACTATCACAATTAGATTTGAGGAGACGGATCCTGGATCAAAAGAAGTGGTATTAATGAAGATTTTACAAGTTCTCCCAGCTTGTGTGAAAAGTATAGTATCTGTAATACTTAGTAAACAACACATTTGAACTATAGTGAATACTTGCTTCCGTGTAGTTCATCAAGCGAGAACCAAAGGTGAGTTGTTGCAGCGGATAGCTTGATATACAATGCATGAACTTGTTAGGTGTATATTCTCCACTTCAGAATAAGAGACCTGTGAGCTAAATAATGAGCAAGTCTTGACAAGAAAACAATTAGAATATGGGAGGGTATGTGTTGATGATTTGGTGTTTTGGAGTGGTGAGTGGCCAGAGAAGAAGGCGGTGCCACCGCCGGCCGCCGGCCTTTTCCGGCGAAAGCTTTTTACAGATAGATAGATTTAAGGACGAGAGATAGTGAGGCTGAGAAAGGAGTGGCATTTGTTTTTTTTCTGAATGATATTTTGTTTCAAATGATATTAATTGCTTAACTTTTTCCCTTGCTTGTGTGGTTGTGAGTTTTGGCTGGCTAAAGAAGACGGTGACACGTGTCACAGTCATGCTTGTGTCATTATATTGTTTTTGTTGCTTATCCAGTGCATTCATCATGGAGAGCATACCGTGCACCTTCGGCCCTAGACCACGTGATCCTTTGACCAAGTCAGATCTTATGATCTGACGCTCACAATCGTCCCTGTGTAATCAGCCGGTAGTGGAATCTTTCCACACCGAATCGCCTCAGTGTTGGCCTTTTTGGACACCTTAGGCCTTTTTTTTTCTTTGGTTCACCCCTTTTTTTTCCTACCAGCCAATCCCATGTGTTCTTCTTTTTATTGTTTCTTCTTTTTAATTCTTATATTCTTTTATTTCTTTTTTTAATTTTATTTATTTTTATATATTTTTATAATATGATTTAAAAAACTAAAAAGAAGCATTATTAAATACTTTAATTTTCTTTTTACTTAATATAATTGATTTTTTTTAATTAATTCTATTTTAGGTGGATTAATTTATTTTTACGTGACGATTGTGTGTTTTTATTTGAATCAATTCAAATTGTGTGATTGTTTTTTTATTGCCTTGTTATTTTTTATCATGATATGCTTATGCTTAATGATATATATTGATCTTGATCTCACTTACACATTCAAAATATTTTCAAAATAATTCTCGATTGAATATCGAGTCCTTTTTCACCCTTGTAAACTGATTGCCTTGTGCATCGCCATCGACCTCATATGCACACGTACACACATTCGTAGCTTACTCTTGGGATTTCTTACAATGAGACTTATTCGATTAATTACTTCTAATTAGTCGTTTAAAATACTATCTTACTTTGTTAGTGCACACGTAATTATAAAACCGGTTTAATTGTTTTATCGCTTTCGTGGTTCATTTACTTGTGTATGCTCGTTTGTTTGGGTTGTGTATTTATCGTTCATTTTATCCCCATTCAAAAATGTGTACCCTCATCCCTATGAAGTATAAAATAATTTTATCATTTTCTTTTACTTTCTTGTTTATATTTCTTCGTTTGCAAGATGAATGAATTCCAAACCCTAAAGCATACTTGATCCATATATCAAGCCCTATCCCACTCTTGTAAGTCAATTGCCTTGTGCATCACCATAGACCTTACCATGTACCCATTAGGGCCTTCTTTCCATTAGTTCAAACCCTTTGCACCATTTTGAATGGAAATTTAAACCTCGATCAACATCGAGTATTTTCACTAAAGCAAATTAGTTAACTTAACAATACTTAGACCTTATTTCATTAAAAGATGAAAAGGGAGGGAGTATCGAGCCTTCGATTCTTCTCCTCAATTGTTTGGGTACTAGGAGCTTTCCTTACTATTCGAACAATTGTCTACTATAAAAGACTTATAATTTGTTTCACATCAAACTATTTTCATAATAAACTCGAATCAAACATATTTTTTCTGAATCATTTAGATGAAAAAGAGAGAGTCTCGAGCCTTCGATTCTCTCTCTCTATTACTTGGATACAAGGAGCCTTCCTTGGCCATTCGAGTACTCGTTGTTGCACCCCAAAATTTTCTCTCACTCTATCCTAAATCTAATTGGCTTGTGCTTCACACACGTATGCATTTTTCAACTAGGTCATACACTCACAAACATTCATTTGCATGAGATTCTAAGGCATAGGATCAAGGCTCTCTAAAGAATCAGGGTTCTATTGGTGTGAGGTTCCTATTTCATTGAAGATTAATTCAACTGTTTCTTTCATGGATTAGGGAATGAGGGTTTAAGCATCTTCTTATCAACATTTATAAAGTCATCATGGTCATCTTTTTCAAGATTTCAAAAAAGTACCAAGTGCTCAAGGTTTCTTTATTGGTGTAATTGAGAAGGTTATGGACTAGAGTTTGGTTCTTTAACAACTCGAGTCCTTTCCTTATTCAGTGTACACCTCAAGGAGAATTATGGTTTCTTATTCATGGTTGAGTTTGTGGACATTCATTAATTGAAGATCATGAGATTAGGGTTTCATGGCAAGGACATCTTGGTATTCGTGCTTCTTTCTATACTTCAAGTTTATCAACTTCAAGGTTTCTTCAAGACATGACTTTATTTTTGAGACCATTAATCATCAATTCAAGGGGCTTGTAGTTTGAGTTGCAAAGAACAAATCATGATACAAAAGGATTCATTGTTATCAAGGTATTTTACTTGTTTCTTTTAATGCAAGTTGATTGAATTTTGTGTGGATTCACTGAAGAGAAGTTTCGTTCAAAAGTTTCCATGAGTTCAATTGTCAAGGTTTGATTCTAAAGGGTTTTCTTGGTATTCAAATCCATAATCATTTTCATCTAAATATTAATTTCATATCAAAATCCATTTTAAGTCATATTTAATTCAAACTATCTTTCATTATCCATATTCAAAAATCCAAAGACTCATTCATCATTTAAATTCCATTTCAATTTAAAAACCCATTTTTTCTAACATCCATTTTTAAAACCATTTTAAGCCGTCTTTAATTAAATTCTCATAAAGCAATTTTTCAAATCCAAGTAACCAAAAACCATTTTAATCCATATCCATTTTAATCCACATCCATTTGTAAACCAAACCAATTATCCAATCATCAATTTCAATCATCGACACAAGACTGAGCAATAGAATTTTTTTTTCATTATAACAAATTAAATAGAAGAAAAGGAAGTACAAGTTTTATGTTTCCGTAAATATTGGGTCCATTAGGAACACTACATCATACATAAAACAATGGTATTAATACTGTCACAATTGATCAAAAGAAGTGGTATTAATGAAGATTTTACAAGTTCTTCCAGCTTGTGTGAAAAGTACAGTATCTGTAATACTTAGTAAACAACACATTTGAACTATAGTGAATACTTGAATACTTGCTTCCGTGTAGTTTATCAAGCGGGAATCGAAGGTGAGTTGTTGCAACAGATAGCTCGATATACAATGCATGAACTTGTTAGGTGTATATTCTCCACTTCAGAACAAGAGACATGTGAGCTAAATAATGAGCAAGTCTCAGCAAGCAAACAATTCGAAAATGGGAGCCTGATGGTCAACCATTGTCTACGATCCTTGCTTCTAGTACTGCATATATTGGTACAGAGACGGTGCTACTGCTAGTATTGACAAGGAGAGTAATTTACAAGAATTGCAGATCATGGGCGAACCATATGGAATTCCCTGTATGGTGGAGACATTTCATTTCTTGTGCTCTTTGTTGAATGTTGTTAAGCATATGGGAATGAATCCTAGATCAAATACACTAACATTTGATGAAGATGTGCCTCTTTGTGCATTAACTTTAAGTAATTTGGCCAATGAGTTGGAAGGGCCTTCCTTTCGCCATCACCCTAGATTGCTGAGTTTAATTCAAGATGAAGTATTCCATATTCTCGTGCAATTCGGTTTGTATGTGAGCCCTCTCGTACTTTCATTGGCTGTAGCATCGTCCTCAATTTGTATCACCATCTTCGAAGCATTTTAAGGCTTGCACAAAGCAAATACGGTGCTTCATATCAGCAACAAGAGGTTTTGATGGAGGCACTTGTTGATCAAAAAGAAATCCATCACCGAAATCACACAATCAAACAAGGAAAAAATCAAGACAGGTTCAAGCATATAAAGATGAGAATGGAAATATATTTTTTCACAATCCCAATCACACAATTTCACAACAAGTTTAAATCACAGCCAAAACGGAAACGGCGCGAAAATCAAACATAATCGCAAATCATATACTATTGTCTTTCCAAAACTGAACCAACAGAAAATCCCGCATTTAATTCAAAATCAGAATTCAATTTCACCTATGTCTATAAAAGGGCAATGATAGAAGTAGTATGACACACGAGAAAATACGCACAAAACGGATTAGAGAGAGAGATTCGCAACAGGTTTGCAGCAGCAATACACGTACGACGCGAATTGAGGCAAAATCAGAGCGACAACAGCGACAAAGTATCAATAACAAAACAGAGGAAATAATTACCTGCGAAGAGAAAGCAAGTCGGAGTCGCACATCACCGTTTCGATCTAGCATTGCGAACCGCTATAAGTTATCTCTCTTTGCCTTGATTGTGTCGTATTAATGGTGAATTTTAGAATGTTGTTTGTTGTTCGTTCTTGAGTTTTGGGTGATATGGCGGAACCGCTGTGGTAATTGTTGCGTGAACAAAAGAGGGATAGTGTGAGCCGCGAAAGGAGAGGAGGAAACGTTGTTGATTTCGGCCATGAATTTTCGCGCGAGAGTGAGAAGAAGGGAGAAAGCGAGTGGCAGGGCGAGAGAGAGCGAGAAAAAAGAAGATCATATTGCTTACTAAAACATTGCTTTTCTTTTTTCCCTTTGAAATTCCAAATTTTGTTTCTATTCTTTTTTGAACTCGGTTGGGCTTTGTCACTTAAGCCCATGTAGTTTTTTTTCCACACCCCTCATAGAAAAGGTATGGGTCGATCAGTGCAAGTCCATTGTGTTTTATGCCACTATTTCTAGTTTGCAATTTTTTTAGATTTAGATTCTTACTTTTATTCTTTGCAATTAATCTTAAACGATTGATTTTGATTTTAATTAGGACACTAACCTTAATCAAAATCATAATTATTTTGATGATTAATTATTTTTCTGTTTTTTAGTAACAATTGTTGGTATTAATTCGTGGGTGAATGTTTGATTAAATTTTGAGTGTAATTCTTAAGGTTGATTTTGATCATGAATTGAATTAAACCTTATCTTAGAAATTTGATAAACCTTTTGAGTAGTGGTTGGGTCATTCTGATGGGAAATTCTTTTAATTCTTATTTCTTGCTTATTGGTTAGAAGCTTTGGGTAAACCTTGCTGATTAATTTTTCTTGGTGTTTGCGTTATGATGTCTTCATACTTGCTTGTGTGGTTCGCATCTTCTCTTTAAATATCTTAATTCGATTCCAATCCTTGAATAAATTGAAATTAAGATTAGATCTCAGGATCAATCTTCAACATGATAACATTAGGTTAGTTTCCCGTTAATCTTAACCTTAGGATCATAGAATTAGGCTAGTTTCCTTTCCACATAAAACAAAAATCTTTTCTTAAGCAAAATTTCAGAAAATACTTATTGGTACATATCATAAACAATTTTAGAAAACTAAAGGAGAATGTATTCAGATACCCCCAGGCTTTGAGGGACCATTCGGGGCATCTCCTAATGAAACACTTCAAAAAAATTCAAACCCTTTTTGCTCTCGGTATTTTCTCTTTAAAACCTTTTCAAAAAGGACATGTTATTTCCATTCTACCGCAAACAGGCAACGTCCCTAACTGCTGAAATACGAACTTAGAATCGTCCATAAAAAAACACACAACAAATCAATTTTTTCAACAAGAACTACAGAGTTTTGATTCCCTCCGGGATACATAGGCACTGGGTTGCAAAACTCAGATGAACTCAATAATAAAAATCTTTTCTCCGTCCCCAATAATTTATCCCCGCATTCCCTTAGCAAGTGAGCCTTTAGATTAACACACCCTTTGATTAGAACAACACGAGTGTATCTCGTTGAGTACAATGGACGTGAGGGGTGTTAACACCTTCCTCTTGCGTAATCGACTCCCGAACCCGAATTTGGTTGCGAGGCCATTTTCATTCCATTCTGAGGTTTTCTCGATGTTTTCCTTTCCCCGTTGGGATAAATAAAGTTTGATGGCGAAACTGTGTCATTTTTCGCGTGGCGACACTGGTCATCCGTTCAAAACACTTTAACTATATCAAACCCTTTCGCAATTAAGGTTGAAAAAAAGAGAGTCTTGAGCCTTCGATTCGCTCTCTCGATTGTTTGGATACAAGGAGCCTTCCTTACTATTCAAGTAATCATCATCCAAACAAAACATCCAACATATTAACTCAACTTCTCGTTGTCGTGCGATCAAAACTTTTTCTCAAAAGAACAATGTTTAAACCTTTCTAATGCGCGTATAAACTAAATGCTTAAGACTATGCCGAGAGTATAAAAGCTAACGTTTAGCCCTTAGAAAGCGACCTAAACATTTGTTCGATAAAACGAACCAACAACCCGTAGTCCCACAAATTATGGATGCTCTGATTCTTCTTTTTTTTTCAAATGAAAATACGTAGGCACAAGGGCCTCAATCCTTGGCGGGCACCCAAATGAAAAACCACCCATTTCCCCTTAGCGAACAAAACCTATTTCTCTTACCTTTTCGCATCACTCGCTTAGAAGGAAACAAACAAAATTAGCTAACATTCACTCACAAATCAAACTAAGAGGTTCTCGTTGAGTACAACGGACGTGAGGGGTGTTAATACCTTCCCCTTGCATAATCGACCCCCGAACCTAGAATTTGGTTGCAATGACCATGTTCTTATCTTTTAAAGGTATAATCGATATTTTCCTATTCCTTCATTGGAATGAATAAAGTTTGGTGACGACTCTGTTCAAACTATTTTCCGCGACCATTCGCGAAGGATCATATTTTTTAAGGTACTACATTTCCGCATTTGTCAAGCATCACATAAATTATCTTTCAGAAATGTAATTTTTTGGTAGATCGATTACTAACTCCTTGGAAGTTATATTATTATTCAAATCAAAATGCACATGAATCAAATGCCTATTCCATATCCATGAGTTTTCACTCCGGGTGACAATACATTTTGTGTCGCTATTTGAAAAATCATCTAGACTAAGCATATAGAGGTTATCAACTCTAGAACCCTTAAGCACTAACTCATTATACACTTTATTCTCAATTAAGAAACTCAAGGTATCTAAACTACTCTAATACCATTTTTCACAAAATTGACTAACTCTTAAGATGTTGTGTTTAAGCCCTTTGACTAAAAGAACTCCATCTACAATGATTATGGAGGGATTTCTCACAACACCTTCTCCTAATATCTTACCTTTATTGTTGTCTCCATACATGACATGAAGACGTTTTTTGTGATCAAAATTGATGAACATTGAAGCATCTCCTATCATATGTCTTGAACAATCACTATCTAAAACCCACATCTTTTTTATGACAACAAGACATTCCTCCAAGTCCTTTTCCTTGTGATGTGCCATTAAGCATGCATGAGAAATTTCATCATCGTCTGAACTTGAGCTTAATGAGGAGGAAGATTGTTCATCTTCTTCATCCCAAGCTATGTAAGCTCCACGACCTTTGCCACTTTTTCTCTTTGTCTTATTGAACTCTTTCTTGCTATTGTGTTTTGTAATGTCCAGATTTACCACATTCATAACAAGTCGTGTGTTTTTCATCCTTCATTTTGTCTTCCATCTTTTCTAGTAGATACGACTTAGTAAAATTTATCATATTTGTGTCTGAATACTTGAGACGGTTTCTTTTGGTGTACTTATTGAGTGTTTCACAAACAAACCCATTTCTTCTTCTTTAGAAGAATCATCATCGTCATTACTTTCACCATCATCCTCTACTTTGGCCTTGGAAGAGGAGGCCTTCAAGGAGATGCTTCTCATATCTTCTTTTGTTTTTTCTTTATTTATAGTGTTAGCTTTGCTTGCTTCTAGTATCTTTAACTCATGCTCGTGCTCGGTAAGCTTCCCAAACAGAGTTGTTATATCCAAAGTCTTGAAATCGTGTGACTCTTTTATGGTTGTAACTTTTGGGTGCCATTTTATGCACATAGACCTTAACACTTTGTTAGCACAAACCTGGTTAGATAAAGTTTTTCCTAAATTCTCTGATTTGTTGATTAAATAAATAAAGCACATCTTCATGCATTCCACAATTTCAACGGGTTCCATACGGAATAACTCATATTCTTTTGTAAACGAGTTAATCTTAGATTGCTTCACATCTTAATTACCCTCATAGAGTATCTAAAGTGTGTTCCACATTGATTAATTAGTCTTACAATGCAAATTTGAGTAATATACATTGTCACTTGAGGTAGAAATTTGTATACTCCTCACTTTCAGATCATATAAAGCTTTTCTAGTCTCTTCATTAGTCCATCATTTAAGGGTTTTATAGTTTCAATACCTTCAACAGTTCTTTTTGGGACAAAAGCACCGTCTTTAATGGCAACTTAAAGTATTTTATTAACTAACATTAAGTGAACAAACATGTCTTCTTTCTAATATGCATAGTTTTCTCCCTTGAATGCGGAAGCTCTATTATACACAATCTTCAAGTCGTCCTTGCCCATATTCTCAACTTTTGAAGTCGCGAGACATGATCAAAAGACCAACTATTGATGCCAATCATTGGGGGAGAATATGGGAGAGAAAGTTCTGGAAGGGTGGAGGGGTTGAATATACCTTACCCTTAAAACCAATTTCAAAAAATGTTTTCTTAAAATTAGAGCTTTTTTTACAAAAATAGGGCAGCATAAATTTGTATGAAATATGTGTTGAGTCGATATCACGAGTTACAATATATTCAAACAATACAATGAAATATGAAACAATGAGAATTCTAGAAAATCGGTGAATCAATCAATACAAATTAAATTTATACAAGATATCTAAATCTAATTTTATTAATCAATAAACCAATATAATATTACAAGTTACGAATTAATATAACCACTAGAGAGATTAATCAGATGACTTAATCTATTCCACTTACACAAAAATCATTATAAGCAAATAACACATAATAACATGTGATTCTACAAAAGCGATAAAACCTAAACATGCAAACTATATAGAAAATTAAAGAGAATGATGCACATGTGTTTATACTAGTTCAAGACATTCTTCCTCGCTTTGCGCATTATCTAGTCTCCATTGGCGAATCATTGAAAATTCGTAGTCTTCCATTATTTGAAATTTTTTACAATGTGTGTTTATCAAGAAACAAGATAATGTTGAAATTAAAACACAGTTAAATAACTAAAATCTAAATTTTTCCTTCTTCTGATGTATATAACCCATGAAGTTGAATTCTACAAGACCTTCACTCGGTCTTGAATGTCCATCTACTCATATACAGAATCCACTTCGAGCCTATGTTCCGCATCAGTATTTACTTGAACCTACAGGTACCTTGTATGAGCTCTTATTCTATATGAAGGAACAAAAACTCCCAACATTGTCTGTGGAAACCTTCACTCAGTTCTACTGAAGTCTAATGGAAAAGAGACCTTTTTTTTTGTTCTTGCTAGATTATCAATCCCAGCTACACTACACAACTCGATTCTTGATCTAAAACTCAAAAACTTCACAAACATTAACAACGAATGAATCTCATATAAGATAGATGTAACACTCCATCATACTTAAAACCAATCCAAGCATGATAATCTTTCTAGAGGTTGAAGATGAATTCAGATGCATTCAAAAATTGTGACTAGTGTTCTTTCAAAGTTGGTTTAAAAGTTTTTTGAAAATCAAGGAAACTTGTGATTCGAATTAGGGGAGGCCACAATTCAAATTAAGGGCACCTGTTTTGAATCACTGATGTTAGTTCTTGGATTGGTTGGAATTTTGGTAAAACAAAGTATGTTCAATGTTGATGTCAAGGTGCTGATGTTGCAACATTGAATCTTAACACTGGGCTGTGTTAAGTATTTAAATTGCTGAAGTTGGATGTCTGATGTCACATGGCGATGTTGTGACATTAGATCTGCAGAATTAATAACGTCAGGTTGTGATGTTGTTAGGGTTGCGTGTTAGCTGGAATTGTGGAGAGCAAGCTGTCTCATTGGAAGTGAATATCTTGGGATAGATATTTTCTGCTGCATAGGAGATCTGGTGCAGATTTGTAGGAGATTTAAAAGGTTGAAGATTTGAAAAGATTTGAGGGGAAAATCTGTTTTAAATATTCAGTTTTAAATAACAAATCAGGTCAGATATTGTAGCAGGTCCAAGAACAATTCAAGGAGCTATATAAAGCGCACAAGACCAAAGGAAAAAGCGACAGAGATACATAGAAAGAATCAAGAGCATAAGCTGAGTGTCTTGAGTATTTTGTATGAGTCTTGTATCCAGAATTCTAGGGTGAATTGCTGAGTCATATTCTGTCCTCTCTTAGAAGCTGTGAAGCAATAGAGAGTTGTTACTTGATCAAAGCTGTGAAGTAAGATCAAGGTTGCTCAAAGAGGTTGTTCCTTGAGTAGTGTTCTCATATCTAAGTGGTTTCTTAGGTAGAAAGTCACTAGTAGGAATTAAGTTTAGGAGATTGTCAACTGGGTTGTTGAGTCTGTAAATTAATTCTACAAGTAGTGAATTTCATCCCTGGCTTGGTAGCCCCCAGACGTAGGTAGTTAGACCGAACTGGGTGAACAATTTGGTGTGGTATTTGTTACTGTTATTGCTGTCCATTTGCAGAGTGTGTTGTTGTAACATCGCACCTTAACATCACATGTCTGATACCAGAATTTCAATTGGTATCAGAGCAGGCATCCTGACTGTCTCTGGGTGAGATCTAGGGAAGTTAATTTCTGGTGTAAAGATGGACAAAGAAGTTGGAGGATTCGTCAACAGACCCCCTATTTTGGATGGATCCAATTATGACTATTGGAAGCCAAGGATGACTACTTTCTTAAAATCCTTGGACAGCAGGGCATAGAAGGCCATTATTAAAGAGTGGAAAGCACCTGTTGTGTGTGAGAAAGATGATACTGGCAAAGATAAAGAAGGCACCTCAAAGCCAAAGCCTGAAGAAGAATGGACCAAGGAAGAAGATAAGCTTGCCCTTGGAAATTCCAAAGCTCTAAATGAAATCTTCAATGGAGTGGATAAGAATATTTTCAGGTTAATCAATACCTGTGAGGTTGCTAAGGAAGCGTGGGATATTTTGAAGGCCACTCATGAAGGTACATCTAGAGTTAAAATGTCAAGACTTCAGATTTTAACATCAAAATTTGAAAGCCTGAAGATGAAGGAAGATGAGACTATTCATGACTTCTACATGAATGTTCTGGAGCTGGCTAATGCATCCAGTGCTCTTGGTGAGAAAATGTCAGATGAAAAGCTTGTAAGGAAGATCCTTAGGTCCCTTCCTAAGAAGTATAAGATGAAGGAAACTGCCATTGAAGAATCACAAGACATCAGCAAGATGAGAGTTGATGAGCTCATTGGATCTCTTCAAACTTTTGAGCTTGGGTTGAATGAGGAAGAACCAGAAAAGAAGCCAAAGAGTATAGCCTTGGTGTCAAATGATCAAGAAGAAAAAGGAAAGAGTTCAGAATCCCAGGAGGATCTATCTCAGGCCATAGTTATATTGGGAAGACAGTTCAACAAAGTGTTCAAGAGAATGAATAATAACTCCAGGCCTAATGTCAAGAACATATCTTCTGACACCAGCAAGTCAAAAGAGAAGGATGAAGAGAAAACTGCCCAAGATAAAGGAGTTCAGTGCTTTGAGTGTGAAGGGTATGGACATGTCAAGAAAGAGTGTCCCACCTTCTTGAAAAAGCAGAAGAAGGGCATGACAGTTTCCTGGTCTGACTCTGAAAGTGAAAGTGAAGGTGAGTCAGCAAAGCATGTTAGAGCTTTAACAGGAACTGTTGTTTCTGATGATGATTCTAGTGATGGAGAAATAACGTATGAGGAGTTGGCATCTACTTATCAAGAGTTGTGTTTAAAAAGTGCTGAGATTTGTCAAGAAAACAAGTGCCACAAGCAACAGATTGCTCAACTTGAGAATGAAAAAGCTGATCTGGAAAATGAAGTTGTACTAGTTAAAGCTCACCTTGATCAGATGACCAAGTCTGTTAGGATGCTGAGCTGTGGGACAGACACACTTGATAAGATCCTTCAGACAGAAAAGGTTGGTGGTGATAAGTCTGGTATAGGATATGTGGCAAGCACTTCAGGAGCAAAGGAGGAGGTGTCCTAACCTATGTCTCAAACAAAGAAACAGGATTCTACCCCTAAGAAGGTTGTTCAACCTCAGAATGTTGAGAAAAAGGATGGTCCCCATCAGAGGAAGATGCAGCCTCAAGGAGCTAGTCAGTATATGTCTCCCCAATATCACAAGAGCATGCAAGCTGGAAGGTTGAAATAGAAAATGTCACATCAGATGTCTCAACATCAGGGAGACTGGTATGGATATGAATACAACAAGGAGGTGCCTCATTACTATGGAAGAAGGAAGCCTCATCACCATAGGAGACAGCCTAGAAGACAGCATCCTCAGTTCAGAAGACAGTCTACCTATGGTAAAAGACATCAGCACCATAGAAGACCGACCAACTCTGGAAGGAGGAGACAACACTATGGGTGGAAGCCACAGCAATATCATAATGGTAGAAGATATAACCAATTCAGAGATGACAGAGTGAGATACTTCTATTGTAGAAGGTTTGGACATATGCAGTACTCTTGTTTTAAATTGTGGTTATCCACAATCTGCTCCTCAAGGCAAACCAAAGGAGGTCAGACCTAAAGTTGCTAAACAATGGGTTCCTAAGGAGAAGGTGAAATGTCTTTTAGCCCACACCTCAGATGGACATGTTGCCATGGATGCATGGTACTTTGACAGTGGATGTTCTATGCACATGATTGGATCAAAGGAGCAGTTGGTGGAGTTCAATCTTTGCCATGCAAATAAGGTCGTGTTTGGCAATGGAGATAAAGGTGTAGTTGCAGGAGTTGGAAAAGTGAAAGGTGATGGTAGACCTGAACTGGACAATGTTTTGTTTGTCAATGGTTTAACTGCAAATTTGATCAGCATAAGCCAATTGTGTGATGAAGGGTACAAAGTTAACTACACTAAAGATGAGTGTGTGGTTTCTGATGAGCATAATCAGGTTGTTATGAAGGGTGCCAGAACCAAAGATAACTGCTATCAGTGGATTTCCCTTGAAGGCAATTCAACTAATGATGCTCAAGTTGATGTTATAACATCAGACTATGACGTCAGGATGCTGAAAGGTCACTCAGAGTTAATGACTTTTGATGTGAATTTTTTTAAATTTTTAAAAGGAAAGTCTTTATGGAGGGAGAAAATTAGTAATTGGTCTTTAAGAGGGACTCAAAATCAGGCGCCTTACCACATTGATCCTATATCAAGATTCATCAAAGAGTCTTCGCCTCAACGGTTCATCTCCCTCAACAGAATAGAAAAATCCTCTCTAAACCTAGTCTGTTACAAAGGAACGATGTCTTCCCCATCCAAGAACTCTGATTCTCAAAGACCTGCGCATGTACGAACTAGGGTTTCTTCAGAAAAAGAACTTGGTGACAAAGAACACATTCCTATGGCACTTCCAGACTCAAGTAACTCTAAACGTTCAACCAAGCTGAATAAAACTGAAACTAGGTCATCATCCTCTCAACCTATTCAGGAGAAGTATGATGTGGACATGCATTTGGAGCAGATTGCCACCAAAATTCTTGAGAAGGGAATAAGGGTGAAAGGGATTTCTGTCCCATTAAGGCAAATGCCTGCTGAACAGGTAGACTCTCAAAGTGAGGATACAAATCTTCAACGACTGGCCTTGACGGTGATTCGAGACGCTGAAAGTGGTAATAAAGAAGAAGATCTTGAAGATACTGATGCCTTCTTTGATGTCAGAACATCGTCCCCTTGGAATGAAAGTCACAGGTGTAAAGGGAAGGATCAGGTTGAGGTTATAGATGTTGAGGACTCATCTGATAGTAAGGATAGGAACAGGAAAAGAGTGGCGTCCCTTCCTAATGAAGATATGGTCAAGGATAAGAAAAGGACTTCAGTCGCAGACTCTCCTAAGTCGTGGAGCAAAGTTGCCAGGTCTGGCAAGAAGAGGAGAATCAGGGAAGAATCAGATTCAGAGTGTGATGTTCAAGACATCAACCCTGTGATGAAAGGAGCTATTGATCAAGTACCTGATAACATCTTGTTTCACTGTGCCAGAAGTGCATCCATGTGGAACTGTGTGAGCCAACGAAGGATAGCTCTGGAAAGAGAGCTAGTAGGTGATGACTTAGAGTCTACTGGAATTATAGATGTAATTAAGTTTGCTGGTCTCATAAGGACTGTGTCAGGATTGTCTAGTTGCTATGATAGACTGGTCAGAGAATTTATAGTGAATATCCCTGAGTCTATTGATAACAGCAAAAGCCCAACCTTCAGAAGAGTTACCGTCAGGGGTAAGTGTGTCTGGTTCTCTCCTAAGGTGATCAATGCCTACTTAGGAAGAAGTGAAGAAGATGTTGGAGAATTAGAAGCTTCTAATAATGTTATCTGTAAAGAGATCACAGCTGGTCAGGTAGAAGTTTGGCCTTCATGAGGAAAGTTGTCAGCAAGGTTATTAAGTGTGAAATATGCTCTTCTTCATAGAATAGGTGCGGTTAACTGGGTTTCTACTAACCACAAGACCTCTGTTTCTGCTGGACTAGGAAAATTAGTTTATGCCATTGGAACAAAGAAACTAATTGATTATGGCTCTTACATCTATAATCAGACTATCAAGCACGCTGCAACAAGAGCTGTGAAATTGCCTATTGCATTTCCATCCCTCATTTGTGGGATAATTCTGTCTCAGCATCCTGGGATTCTTAACCAGGGTGATAGTGTGTGTAGAAGGAAGCCTGGATTATCGTTTCATCAGAAGCTATTTAAAGGAAGACATGTTGCTGATAATGTCAAAGCATCTGCCTCAACATCTACTAATCATACTCATGTTAAGACTGATATGATTTCTGAACTGGAGGAAGCCTGTAAAGAACTTGATGAAGTCATCAGAGTAAACATTGAAAGGAAGGACAAGTTTAAAAAATTACTTATGTCCCTGAAGATGAAGGAAAAACAAAGTGAGAAAGTAGTTGCTGATAAGACAGATGAGTCTGACAATGACAGTCCAAAAGAAGATGAAGAAAATGATGATCTCAGCTCAGATGATCAAAGTTTTTAATGTTGCTCTTAATGAGTAGTTTTAGTTTTATTTTCTGCTTTTGTTTCTGCACTGAATGTGCTTGGTTATGTAATTTGAATATTGTGCTGTTATATGCACTGGTTATGTTTTTTTTTCAATGATTTGTTTTGCCTGGTTACTAACTGTAAGGCTAACAATGAGAGCTAGGGTGTACTAACTGTAGTTAATAGGGCTTCTGATGGAAGCTTGTCTAATTGTGGCTAAAAAGGGGGAGAAGTAGCCAAAGAAAGAAAGAAAGCCAAAAGTTTCAAATGCTGCCAAAAAGAGAGTTGTTGTGCTGTCAAAGGAATATGCAGAAATTAAGGGGGAGTAATTAGTAATTACTGAATCACTGAACTGTGTGATCAGCTGGCTTTGCTGGTTCATGATTGAGGGGGAGCAACATTGTTGAAAGTTGTTGCAGTTGAAGATGGTGCTGCAGCAGAGTTTTTGTGAAGCAAAGTCCATAATGAAGTTTTTATGATACTGCTGCTGCTGGATGCTGAAGTGAATTGAAGATGCTGCTAATGTTGAAATATGTGCAGCAATAGTTGAAGATTGAAGCTGTTTTGCTGATGCTGAAGTTTAATAATTATTGATTGAAGTTTTTCCGCTGCTGAAGTCTCTGAAGGTGCATAGTGCAGAGATTGTTTTAGCCAAAATTAGCCAAAGGGGGAGATTGTTAGTTCTTGGATTGGCTGAAATTTTGGTAAAACAAAGTTTGTTCAATGTTGATGTCAAGGTACTGATGTTGCAACATTGAATCTTAACACTGGGCTGTGTTAAGTATTTAAATTGCTGAAGTTGGATGTCTGATGTCACATGGTGATGTTGTGACATTAGATCTGCAGAATTAATAACATCAGGTTGTGATGTTGTTAGGGTTGCGTGTTAGCTGGAATTGTGGAGAGCAAGCTGTCTCATTGGAAGCGAATATCTTGGGATAGATATTTTCTGCTGCATAGGAGATCTGGTGCAGATTTGTAGGAGATTTAAAAGGTTGAAGATTTGAAAAGATCTGAGGAGAAAATCTGTTTTAAATATTCAGTTTTAAATAACAAATCAGGTCAGATATTGTAGCAGGTCCAAGACCAATTCAAGGAGCTATATAAAGCGCACAAGACCAAAGGAAAAAGCGACAGAGATACAGAGAAAGAATCAACAGCATAGGCTGAGTGTCTTGAGTATTTTGTATGAGTCTTGTATCCAGAATTCTAGGGTGAATTGCTGAGTCGTATTCTGTCCTCTCTTAGAAGCTGTGGAGCAATAGAGAGTTGTTACTTGATCAAAGCTGTGAAGTAAGATCAAGGTTGCTCAAAGAGGTTGTCCCTTGAGTATTGTTTTGGGGATTGAGTAGTGTTCTCATATCTAATTGGTTTCTTAGGTAGAAAGTCACTAGTAGGAATTAAGTTTAGGAGATTGTCAACTGGGTTGTTGAGTCTGTAAATTAATTCTACAAGTAGTGAATTTCATCCTTGGCTTGGTAGCCCCCAGACGTAGGTAGTTAGACCGGACTGGGTGAACAATTTGGTGTGTTATTTTTTACTGTTATTGTTGTCCATTTGCAGAGTGTGTTGTTGTAACATCGCACCTTAACATCACACGTCTGATACCAGAATTTCAACTGACAGAAGCAAAACCTAATTTTCACATTCATTATTGATTCAAATCATGCATAACTTTAATTCGAATCACACTTAAAAAGTTGATATTTTAAGAAAAGTGAAGTGTTCACGATTGAATCGAAAGTAGTATGATAGGAATCATGCAATCATGTATTTCTTGACCCAACTATTCAACTAATTAATTTGAACCATTTTGCATCAACTTTTACCTAAGGGTTCAACTTATGCATGCAAAATATGATTTAATAAATTGCACTCAATTCGGAGATATGTGCAAATTCTAAATTAGAGGATACTCAATAACTATAAAAGTAAAACAAATCATCATAAAAAATACAAGCAGCAAAACCAAAACTCAAGGAGAGCATAGCAACCTCAACATATTGCGACATCCTAGGAAGATGAAGTTGATCTACCTTTGAGTTAAGCTTACAACTATCCCATATGAGGATAATATCAACCCTCCAATAAAGTCAATGCCCAACGACTAAAATAAATGACAACTACCTTACTTTACTTTAATATCAAAAAATGTTACACCATTAATTTTGTGATTCCCACATGATACACACAGGACTTGTTGATTAGTTTATAGTTATTTAAATACTTTTACATCATGACTCATCATGACTCTGGAATTCCTTTTGCCTATCCTGGGGTACCTTCTGCTGGTGTACATCCACATGCTTATCCAGGGGCACCTTATGCTTCGTATCATATCCAATTTGGCCAGATTGCTAATCTGATGGTTAATCCAGCCTTGATGTACCCTGCTTAAGTGTTCCCACAATGTTCTACTCCTCATATTCATCCTCAGTTCCAAGCACCTCTGGCTCCCATGACATACCACCTATTCCTATATATTGTTGCAGCCCAATATCAGTAGCCTTCAAAGGCTCAGATTTTACAAAGTCAACAAACTGCACAACATAACAGAAATCAAGGGCACAGACAGAGGAAACCAGAAAGTTGAAGGTTATCATGTCAACTTGTACAAGCATGACAGAACCCAGCCTGTGGGTGGATACGAAGGCTTATCACGCTGGCCATCGTTACGTTGCTCATCCATTTTGATCGTTGATGCAGAGTCTCCTCTCCCCTTAATTCAAGTCAATTCAAGTGCCTCGAATTTGGTCGAACAAGTCACCGTCCCACGCTACTAGACTGCAAGAAACCACCGTTCTTCAGTCACCTTCACTCGGTCGACTTCGATTCTCCGCAATTCAATCCCCAAACCTTTCTTCTACGATCCTCCGACTGTAGCTACTAAACCGAACGAATACTCTGTTCTCCAGTTACCTTCGCACGGCTGAATCCCTGTAGAACGAAATGGTTTGTGCCAAAAACCCCCAAAATCTCCTTTGATTCTTGGAGGATAAAACCTAAGGTTTTATTCAAGAAATACCTACCAATTCTCAACCCAGAAATGAAGATCACACACTTTCAAATTCTGAACGTTATCATTTCAAAACAATGAACGATACAAACAAAAATGATTATGTGTAATTGTTTGTTTACTCAAGGTTGAAGATGAAGATGAAGAGAAAGATTGGTATCAATTTTCACATTTCTTGTTGTTACTGTAAAAATGAGCCAAAATGATATATATACAATGCTTAGAAAAATAATGAGGAATAACAGAATTTTGAAATAAAAAGCACAGCAGAGAAATGGTGCAAAACAACGAGCGGTCGACCTATGCAGGTGGGAGGGTCGACCTGAGCAAGGCAGTCAACTATTCTGCGTAGAAAATTCATGTATGCGTCGACCGGAGCAGGACATGCGTCTACTCATACCTCCCAGTTTTTAACAATTTTAAATGTAGACAGTATGAGTCGACCGGAGGGTCGACCTGAGCACTCCAGCTGCCAACTCTAAGAAATGCAACCTATCTGGGTCGACCAGAACAGGGTTGTGAGTCAACTTAAACCCTTGAAACATGCAAAAATCACTATTTTGACATTCCTAAAGGTTCTTAACCACCCTTAATGCACATACAACATTGCCAACATGATCAAACTCATTTAAAACCACATAATGTGCATTGTATATGATATGCTACATGTGGATTCTATATATGCTAGACATGAACCACACCTAATGCACATACAACATTGCCAACATGATCAAACACATTTAAAACCACATAATGTGCATTGTATATGATATTCTACATGTGGATTCTATATATGCTAGACATGATATGTTATTTTACACATAAATGTTTTGACATCATTAAAACCGAGTATAGAGACAACTTCCCCTCACATACTCCCCCTTTTTTATGATGGCAAAACAGTAGCAAAAGGTCAAGCTTGGGATATCATCCTCCCCCTGACTTCATGCATCCATTGTTGTTTGATTAATCTCAATACCTATTATTGCTTGCAGTTTCTTCTCCCCCTTTGACAACATCAAAAAGAAGGAAAGACATAACATAGCAAAGATACAATATTGAATATGACATTTTTACATAATTGCAACACGTAACCATTAACGCACATCCACATAAAATGCTTGTTAACGAAAAACATAGTGAGATAAATAGAATCATTACAATGAACAAAACAAGCCAAAATGCTCAAGAAACACAGAATATGATGCATTACATTGTCACGACTTAGGAAGGCTTAATAATAGTCAAAGAATACAAAACTAATAGTCATTAGAATGAAATGCAAAAATAACATATATATGTGTCATCGATGCACCAATTTGGATAAATAGAGAGCCAACACAAACATCAAACATTTAAATGGATAAAGTATGCTTGAATATGCAATAAACATCATTTTTAACACTTAACATGGTACATGTATTTAAGAGAAACTTATGAAGAGGAACAATATTACTTTGATAATGATTGACGATGAATACCCTCACATATAGCTCAATAATTCTTTACATTGTTAGTCAAAAGCATAAACACGCACAAATATATATATATATATATATATATGGAGAGCTAGTGTATTGAGGAATTATCATGCACGATCCGAGATGTCGAGAACGCCTAGTTCCCTACGGATGTGAAAGAAAGGCTCTGTAGCTAGTAGTTTTATAAAGATGTCAGCAAATTGATTTTTAGTATCAACATGCTCAAATACCATATCACCTTTCTCTACATGATCCCTTAGGAAGTGGTGACGTATTTTGATATGCTTAGTGCGTGAATGTAATACAGCGTTCTTAGTTAGGTTAACAGCACTAGTGTTATCGCACAAAATGGGAATACACTCAAGTTTTAAATTGAAATCAATCAATTGTTGTTTACGCCATTAGACTTGAGCACAACAACTACCGACGGCAACGTATTTCGCCTCAGCAGTTGACAAAGCAACGGAAACCTGTTTCTTGCTATGCCAACTCACCAAGGAATTTGCGAAAAGATGACACGTGCCACTAGTACTTTTCCTATCCAATTTTCACCCGGCAAAGTCGGAATCAGAATAGCCAACTAAGGAACAAACACTACCTTTAGAATACCACAACCCATACTTTGGAGTACCGGAGAGGTATTGAAGTATGCACTTAACTGCCATTGGGTGGGATTCCTTGGGACGTGCTTGATACCTCGCACACATGCATACACTGAACATAATGTCGGGTCGTGATGCGGTAAGATAAAGAAGAGATCCAATCATACCTCAATACTTCTTTACTTCTACATCCTTACCATGTTCGTCACGGTCAAGATTGTCACAAGTAGGCATAGGAGTATCTATTGCCTTGCAGTTTAGCATGTCGAAATGTTTGAGAAGCTCAAGACAATATTTTGTTTGACTCACAAACGTGCCTTCTTCGAGTTGTTTGATTTTCAATCCGAGGAAATAGTTGAGCTCCCCCGTCATGCTCATTTCAAACTCCCCCTGCATCAAACTAGAAAACTCCTTGACCAAGGTCATGTTAGTAGACCCAAAGATAATATCGTCAATATAAATTTGTACCAAGATTAAATGTTTTCCTTGACGTTTAATAAAGAGGGTTGTGTCAACCTTCCCTCTTGAATACCCTTGATCAAGTAAAAATTTGCTTAGACGTTCATACCAAGCCCTAGGGGCTTGTTTAAGTCCGTACAAAGCACGTTTAAGTTTGTAGACATGATCAGGATATTTATGGGATTCAAAACCCGGAGGTTGGGCAACATAAACCTCTTCATTTATATATCCATTAAGGAAAGCACTTTTAACATCCATTTGGAATAATTTGAAGTTCTTGGTGCAAGCATAAGCAAGTAAAAGACGTATAGCCTCGAGTTGGGCAACCATCGCATAAGTTTCCTCATAGTCGATTCCTTCCTCTTGGTTATAGCCTTGCGCTACAAGCTGCGCTTTGTTACGTGTTATAACTCCGTTTTCATCAAGTTTATCATAAACACCCATCGGGTGCCGATTACTCGATGATCTCGCAGAGGGGGGACAAGGTCTCAAACCTCATTTCTCCTGAATTGATTTAGTTCATCTTGCATTGATAAAAACCAATGCTCATTGAGTAATGCCTCCTTTGCGTTTTTAGGTTTAACTTGTGACACAAAAGCGGAGTAATAACAAAAGTTACTAAGTTTAGAGCGAGTGGTTACTCCCTTAGAGATGTCACCGATGATATTGTTGATTGGATGATCTTTGGAAGACTTCCATGCTGGAGGAAGGTCATCTTCATTAGTTGGATGATCCTCATCACTCTTCATAGGTTGGTGATCCTTTTCCTCCTCAATACGCACTGCTTCCGGCTGATCAGTTCCTTTATCAATGTCCTTGAGTATGTCTTCTGAAGATACACCTGTACCATGAAAATAACTACCTTCTCCGACATTTTTCGGATAAGACTCATCAAAAGTAACGTGTACCGACTCTTCAACAATTCGTAACCTTTTATTATAAATTCTATAAGCTTTACTTGACTCAGAGTATCCAAGAAAGATACCCTCGTCGGCCTTGGCATCAAACTTACCAAGTGTATCTTTACCATTATTCAACACGAAACACTTGCAACCAAAAATGTAAAGGTGAGAGATATTTGGCTTACGCCCTTTTAAAAGCTCATACGGTGTCTTGTTTAGAATAGGCCGGATGAGCACCCTATTCAAAACGTAACAAGCCGTACTTATGGCGTCGGCCCAAAAGTATTTTGGAAGTCCACTCTCATTGATCATAGTCCTTCATAATTCTTCCAAAACTCTATTTTTTCATTCCACAACCCCGTTTTGTTGAGGGGTACGTGGTGCAGAAAAATTATGATCAATTCCATGGGATTCACAAAATGCTTCAAGTAAATGGTTTCCAAACTCACCCCCATGATCACTTCTATTGACACAATGTTCGTGTTTAACTTGTTTTAAGATAACTTAGTAAATCTCTCAAAGGCCGAAAAGGTATCACTCTTGTTTGCTAAGAAAATGGTCCAGCAAAACCTAGAAAAGTCATCGACTATTACAAAACCATAATAGTTACCACCTAGGCTTTTAACCCTAGATGGTCCAAAGAGGTCCATATGGAGGAGCTCAAGGGGTCTCATAGTTGAAACGGTGATTTTAGATTTGAATGAGATCCTTGTTTGCTTCCCCATTTGGCAAGCATCACAAAGGTGATCCTTAGTGAATTTGATTTTGGGCAAACCGATGACTAGGTCTTTAAAGACTATTTTGTTAAGCAAATCAAAGTTGATATGAGCCAACCGTCTATGCCACAACCATGAATCATCATTCATAGTGACTAGACACTTGTCTCCATTCAACGATACCTCATTTAAGTCTACAATATAGACATTGTTCACCGTCAAGCCCTTAAACACATCTTTCTTGTCACTATCTTCAACTATGCAACATTCTTTTGAAAACGATACTTTATAATTTTTGTCACATAGTTGACTAATACTTAAAAGGTTGTGTCTAAGGCCTTCCACAAGCAGCACATCAGAGATAGTAGTAGATGAGGGGTTACCTACACTACATTTGCCGAGAATATGTCCCTTGTTGTTATCTCCGTAGGTGACAAACCCCTTTTTCTTCGCCACAAAGTCGATGAAAAGAGATATGTCTCCTGTCATATGTCTTGAGCAGCCACTATCCAGAACCCATCTTCTTTCGGTGGTCTCAAGACTTTGTACCTACAAAATAATAAAGGAAGAGTAGGTTCCCAATTCTCATTGGGTCCTTTGCGGTAAGTGAAACCAAGACCGCACTTGGGCAACCATTGATAAATGCCTTTTGGAACAAGAAATCTTCTAAAACGACATTTAGTAATAGTATGACCATGCTTGCAATTCAATCACGATTCATTTGGAATTTACCTTTGCTATCTCTATCTCGAATCACATACGTATACCTTTGATACGAATTATTCATACTTTCTCGATAATGTGATCGATTAATAGCAAACGTAACTTTAGGCTTAAGAGCCTTGTCTAATTTGGCCTTAAGGGTTCTCACCTCTTTTTGCCAAATATGACAAGTATCACATCCCCCAAACTTGAACCATGGAGACTTATTCTCATCAATCTTAGCTTTTGATGCATCCACCATGGAGTTTTTAAGAGTTTCCAATTTCTTTTCGGAATCGAAAACCTTTCTCTCCAAGTATTTAAAAATCTTTTTGTTCGAAGCTAAAGCTTCCTTAGCCAAATGGTGCAACATATCAAAAGCCTTTTGTAATTCTAAATGAGACATAGTATTAGAATGATCATATTTAGAATGTTTTACCTCTTTCTTCTTGTTATGACATGCCATAACACAAAGATTGACGGATTCACTTTCGTCACTTGAGCTGTCATCTTTTTCCGACTCGCTATCGCTCCAAGCGATGTATGCTCGTCTAGATTTATTTGACTTTTTGTGTTGACGACTCTTATCCTTATCCTTGTCTTTCTTGAGTGATGGACAATCCGGCTTGTAATGCCCAGACTTTCCACAATTGAAACAAGACCCTCTCGACTTGTCACTCTTGTTGCCTTCATTTCTAGCTTGCCTTCTAAATTTGACTAGACTTTTATCCGAGTGTTGAATCTCATTCTTCCAAACGTATCTATTGTATCTCTTCACAAATAGGCTCATGTCATCATCAGAGTCATCATCTTCTTCATTGTTGGTTTCATCATCACTTTGCTCTTGAGATGTGGACTTTGAACAAGAAGCCTTAAGAGCAATCGACTTCTTTTCCGTATCTTTTGTTTTCTCCTTCTTTATACTCTTTTCATGTTTATCAAGGCTAATGAACACTTGCTCATGCTCATCGAGTTTGCCAAATAATGTGGTGAGGTCTAGAGTATCTAGATTATTGGCCTCCTTGATCGCGGTGACCTTCGGCTGCCATTCCTTGTTAAGACACCTCAAAATCTTATTAGTAGCAACCTCGTTTGGAATTGGTTTACCAAGTACATGCAATTTGTTGACAGTATGAGTAAATCGTTTTTGCATATCCGCAATGGTTTCCCCTTGCTTCATGTAAAAAAGATCGAACTCTTGCGTTAGTGCGTTGATACGAGCTATTTTAACATCATTAGTGCCTTCGTGGGCTACTTGTAAAGTATCCCACATGGCTTTGGCCGTTTCACAATGAGAGATTCGATAATACTCGTCAACTCCCAAAGAGGAGATCAGCATATTTCGAGCCTTCCAGTCATAGCTGTACTTTTTCTCGTCCTCCTCATTCCATTGAGCTTCGGGTTTGGGAACGACCATGCCTTCGACATTGGTCATTTTAATTTCCATGGGACCGTTTAAAATAATGTTCCAAACCTTCCTATCTATGGAATTTATATGGACGCGCATACAATCCTTCCAGTAGCTGTAATTTTCGCCTGTAAAAACTGGAGCTCTATTATAAGCCCCTTTAGGTTCGTTTGCCATGATCCAATAAGTTTTACCGAAGCACCAGATAAACCGGAGTTTGTGATACCACTTGTTAGACGATGGCTAGGATCTAGAAGGGGGGCTGAATAGATCCTTCGAGTTTTACACGCAAATGGCTCTCCAAAAAATTGGTTTTAAAAGTTTGACGGAAGCGGCCACTGAATTATGTCAACAACGAACCTCTCTAGAGGGATCGGATATGCACGACAATATTGGGAATGAATTATGGATGAGAAATAATTTAGATTGATTAACACAATTTAAATGCAATCAACAATGTTTTATTTGCTTGATTGTTAATCCAACCCAACGAGGTAAATCGACAAACAATTAATTGCGAATACGTTCGATTTTGTGTTGAAACAAAATTATCGAACACTTGGTGTGCGTTAACACACTAAGTGCAAATTTCAAAGTAATTTGATGTTGAGCTGTTCCTAAATACAATCCAAGGGATTGTATCAAATTTACAAAATAATTTAACAGCCCAATATAACACTAGCTCAGAAATTTCGATCAATTTAAACTTCGTAAATTAGAATGATATTAAACGTAAAGAGTTAAGGGAAAGAGAGAACAAACACGATTTGATTAGGCAGTTCCTCAATCGTCCTTGCTATGGGTACCTCTGCCCCCAATTCCACAAATGGAATTGATATATATATATATATATATATATATATATATATATATATATATATATATATATATATATATATATATATATATATATATATATATATTACCGTTGCAATTGAGTTTAGACAAGAGAAAAACAATGAACATCCAAACTTTTAAACGTCTTTGATCGTTGATGCAGAGTCTTCTCTCCCCTTGATTCAAGACAAATCAAGTGTCTCGAATTCGGTTGAACAAGTCACCGTCCCACGCTACTAGACTGCAAGAAACCACCGTTCTTCAGTCACCTTCACTCGGTCGACTTCGATTCTCCGCAATTCAATCCCCAAACCTTACTTCTACGATCCTCCAACTGTAGCTACTAAACTGAACGAATACTCAGTTCTTCGGTTACCTTCGCACGGCTGAATCCCTGTAGAACGAAACAGTTTGTGCCAAAAACCCCAAAAATCTCCTTTGATTCTTGGAGGATAAAACCTAAGGTTTTATTCAAGAAACACTACCAATTCTCAACCCAGAAATAAAGATCACACACTTCCAAATTCTGAACGTTATCACTTCAAAACAATGAACGACACAAACAAAAATGATTATGTATAATTGTTTGTTTACTCAAGGTTGAAGATGAAGATGAAGAGAAAGATTGGTATCAATTTTCACATTTCTTGTTGTTACTGTAAAAATGAGCCAAAATGATATATATACAATGCTTAGAAAAATAATGAGGAATAACAGAACTTTGAAATAAAAAACACAACAGAAAAATGGTGCAAAACAGCGAGTGGTCGACCTATGCAGGTGGGAGGGTCGACCTGAGCAAGGCAGTTAACTATTCTGCGCAGAAAATTCATGTATGCGTCGACTAGAGCAGGACATGCGTCTACTCATACCTCCCAGTTTTTAACAATTTTAAATGCAGACAGTATGAGTCGACCGGAGGGTCGATTTGAGCACTCCAGCTGCCAACTCTAAGAAATGCAACCTATCTGGGTCGACCAGAACAGGGTTGTGAGTCGACTCAAACCCTTGAAACATGCAAAAATCACTATTTTGACATTCCTAAAGGTTCTTAACCACCCCTAATGCACATACAACATTGCCAACATGATCAAACACATTTAAAACCACATAATGTGCATTGTATATGATATTCTACATGTGGATTCTATATATGCTAGACATGAACCACACCTAATGCACATACAACATTGCCAACATGATCAAACACATTTAAAACCACATAATGTGCATTGTATATGATATTCTACATGTGGATTCTATATATGCTAGACATGATATGTTATTCTACACATAAATGTTTTGACATCATTAAAACCGAGTATAGAGACAACTTCCCCTCACAGCTACTACACATTCTGATTCATGATGGGGGAATTGTACCAAAGGTGATCGAGCCTGCCAGGTTTCCCTACCGTCCTAGGCATGGTACTAATGCCACATGTAGGTATTATACTAAATACGTGGGACATTCTACAGAAGCTTGTATTATCTTTAAGAACAAAGTTCAAGAGCTCCCCGATCAGAAGTTGATATGCTTTACAGGGAAGCCTTGCTAGAATTCTGCAACTGTGACTACTGAAACAACTGTTGAAGTAGAGAATAGGGGTCCTCCTACTAATATGAAAATTACTTCACCCATTCAACCTTTTAGGCAATACCCCTACCAAGGATTTCAGTTTATTGACTCTGGAATTCCTTTTGCCTATCCTGGGGGTACCTCCTGCTGGTGTACATCCACATGCTTATCTTGGGGCACCTTATGCTTCGTATCAGATCCAATTTGGCCAGATTGCTAATCTGATGGTTAATCCAGGCTTGATGTACCCTGCTTAAGTGTTCCCACAATGTGCTACTCCTCATATTCATCCTCAGTTCCAAGCACCTCTGGCTCCCATGACATACCACCTATTCCCATATATTGTTGCAGCCCAATATCAGTAGCCTTTAAAGACTTAGATTTTGCAAAGTCAACAAACTGCACAACATAACAGAAATCAAGGGCACAGACAGAGGAAACCAGAAAGTTGAAGGTTATCATGTAAACTTGTACAAGCATGACAGAGCCTAACCTGTGGGTGGATACGAAGGCTTATCACGCTGGGCGTCGTTACGTTGCTCATCCATTTTGATTGTAATCTTTTTGTTGTTAAGTTCTGTTCACTTGTAAAAACTCATTTGTTTTCAAATAATATTAATAATGAAATGAATATGAATATTTTGAATAAATTTATTTGTGTTCACTCATATTTTATTCATCAATATCAAACTCTTGCTTAAGCAGAATCAAAAGGAGGATGATGAAATTAAAATACACGAAACTACCGGTTGTATACTTTTGAATAAAACTTTGTTGACGAAGTAAGGCATTGTTTCAATTCCTAAACACCAAAGTTATAAGGAAGATAATCCCTAGTCAATCCCTTTGAGCCTGGGAGTAGGAGTTTCTTTCTGTACAAAAAAACCTCAATCTTAACCTAGGGCGGGGTAGTCTATAGTTAATTTGACCGTCGTTCAGATTCCAAAAAGGAAAAGTACCCCATCTGAGGATCAACCACGTCTTATTCCTCAAGTGAGGTCGAATATCACAAATCCACAATGGTTGTCTCTCACCGACAAACGGAACGATAGGGGTGACAAAGCAGGCGGCCCGCCCCATTTAAGCTCGTCTAAATGCGGGGTGGGGCGGGGCAGACCAACTTAGGATTCCGAGCTCAAAAGTCAAGCTCGTCCCATTTACTAACGAGTTGGCGGGTCGGCGGGTCGGCCCGCCAAATCTTTTTTTACAATTTGATTTACTACATAATTTACAAAATTGTTAATCATTACCAAAAAGACCGACAAATTTTAACAACGCATAGTAAAACTTTAACAAGTCTTAATGTAAATGTCATATTCTTCAACATAACTATAATACCAAAAACTTAAAACAGACACACTAAAATCCTAAAATAATCCTTTTGGTACAAAAAATAAACAAGCACAACTGTTGCTTTCTTACGTGTTTACTTTTTTATATTGATTTAAAGCAAAGGTGTCACATACAAGTATACATGTATGTTTGATTGCAGCAAGTGATAAAGTAAAGAGATCGTACCCACAGGGAGTGCAATTGATTTAGCTTTGAACTATAAGTATTCAACCTTTGTTTAAAAGAAGTATGAGTAAGGTAACAAAATACTAATGGTAATAAGCAGCAAGAGGTTCACACAACAACTTAAAATACTAAATAAAAAGGGAATAAAATATCACAGAGAGTGATTGATGAGCTAAGATCCATTAATATATTATTGTTGAAATGTATTCATGATGTGAAGTGTCGTGCCTCAAAAGGTCACAACGTGATCTAGTGGTGTATCTCTACAACATCAAAGCATGCATAACTAGGGCAAGGGAACAAATCTCCAAGCCTCACTTATAACCCTAAAATACGTCTAGTTTTAATTCTGAAAATCTTTATGGCCTTAGCTTCTTATCTCTAAGCAATCTAAATTAAGTGAATATCTCTATCCTACTTTAATAACCACTTTTGTTATGAAATCCACTTGTTGTTGGATCTCTCTCAACAACAAGCTTGTACCTTTTTATAAGTTGATCATTCTAAGAAGCAGGTGTATAGAATAAAAACACATAACAAAATAAGATACTAATCAACCCATCATTTCAACATAAAAACAACTTTATATTAACTTCACTTTGCTCATCCAACAAGAGTTTAACTAATAATAAGCTGAGTACAAACTACTGGAATGAAACTACAGGAAGACATACTCTTAGCAAAAATATGTAAAAGAAATGACAACCTAGTAGTAACTTGAAGATCCCTTGTGTTGGATAAATAACAACAAATCTCTTCAATCACGACAGCTCCAAGTAGTGAATACATGATTAGATGAGAAGAAGAAAACTCTCTAATTCTTTCTTAGCCCTCAAAGTGAAATAAAACTAAACTGAAAATAAATATGAGTGTGGGAAAATATTTAGCTCTCTTTCTATAATGTGCAAGGCTTGCTTTTATAGACTTGAGTGTGATAGTAGAAGTTGGTGAGTCTTGGATCATGGACCTTTGATAGGAATAAGGTCAACCCATATCAAATCACTAAAATATCCAGCTGTCCAATCTCCCTTTGTGAGCAAGTTATCCAGTACAAATAACAATGAGGGACAAGGTGTCTTTGGCAGGCTGCTGTAGCAGGTAATGGCGCAGAGCAGACGGCGGGTGGCTGGGTGCAGGATGCGCTTTTGTAGGTGTGGTCCTCACCGTACTACCTTTTGTCTTCAAGCTCCTTTGTTCTTATCTTTATGCTCTAGCTCTTTTTTTACACAAATCCTTGCCACGTGTGTCCTAATGATAAAATCCTTCCAAGCTCTTGGTGAATTGCTGATAACGAGAATCAACATCTTCTTTTCTTTAAACTTCTTTCTACTCCAGACTCTGTCTTGAGGTGTCATGCCCTAGCTTGCTTTTATTAGATTTTCTTTAAAACAAAAACACAAAAAAAAAACATAAAAGAAGCACCTAGTGTGCTTAAGGTAAAAACATACTAAAACAAGTAAATTTAAACAAATTCTAATTAAACTTAAACTAAAACCATAAGAAAAATGGATCACTATGACACACTAAAATAGTGTTATCAATAACCTAGTTAAGGACATCTAGAGACACAAATCAAGAAAACAAACTAACACAAGTTAAACAAAGACAACTAAGTAGATATATCAATATTTAATAATGGAAGCATCTCAAAAATAAAAGAATCTAAGAAAAATCAAAGCTTCATTATTTAAAAATTTTCAATACAAATAATAAGCACTTAGTTGAGCATTTTAGTGTCAAAAAATAAATAAAATGAGAACTCAAATAGAATAAAATACAAATCAAAACTTTGTCATCATAATGAGAAACAAACCCCTCTGTGCAAAACTTACCTTATAGCTTTAGAACCCAGCTCCAATGATAACGAGTAATAGAAAATAGAAAAGAATATTTTCTCTATGTTTTGCAATAAAGACTTTTCCTACTATGATTGAAAATAAAGATAGAAGCAGAAACCAATTAATGTCTTCAAAATGAGGTGTTTGTTGTTATGTGAAAAATGAATATTAGGGTTTGAAGAAATGAGGGTTGTTTTAAAAGTAAGTATACTATAGACCACGTTAATATTGTTTTAATTCTAATTAAAAAAATAAACTTTTTTAACAAAAAGCCGTGGGCAAAACCCGCCCCGCTCCGCCCTCAACCCATTTTAAAAGTAGCTTAGGCGAGGGCGAGCCAACTTAAGACACCGAGCCGAAAACCTCATCCCGACCCACCAAAAATGGTGGGTTAAACGGGCAGACACGACGAGCCTAACCCATTTTGCCACCCCTAGGAACGGGGCAGTCACAACCCCCTTCAACAAAACAAACAAACAAATGTCACACGATTTCTCTCAAAAAAAATGATGAGAAATTCAAAATCAAAAAGCAAATAAAAAGATAGAAAGTACGCTAAGTCGAAAACTTGAAAACGAGTGACTTAAGAAAAAATTAGGGCATTCCGGTAGACTGAAAATTTGAAAAATTATTCTACGCAAAAATCAGGGAAAAAAAGAAAGATCAAAAGGAAAAACCTCAACAAGAACAAATTCGTGTGACTGTAAACAAACAAAAACAAAAGGCGAGTGACTGCCATTCTGAAAACCTCGTTGGTTCCTTTACCATCACTTCTACCACTTAAAATCCTTTTTAAAAATGAACGCTTGTCTCAAACTAGCTAAACGTATGACTGGAGGACATCGAGGAGAATGGGTGGGTTAAAATAAAATTTTAAGCCATAAATCCTTTTTTCTGTAACCGTGAACCAGGCCATGTTACAACCCTCAAAAGACTTAATTGAAGCAGGATTTATTTGAAAAACATACTACATTAGGATCGCGTCAAAGCTGACTCCTAAATATTTGCTTTTCATTTGTGTTGGCATTAATATGGCATCCTAACAAGTGATTCATTCACTATATGTCATCATTTCAGTGAACAAGCTTGGATTTTAAAATTGACATATGCATAACATTAAAATTATCATTTTCAAAATGAACATATTTACTTGCGAACAAGCACTTGACATCAAAAAGTTTGCATAATGGAAAGAATAATCACACCTAGGGGCAATACTGTCACTAAGCAAAAAATACCCGAGCGCATCGCACGCTCAATTTGATATATGATTTCGTGTCAATAAGGCATGTATTGAAGAAGATAAACGCATTTGAAGTTTAGGAATTCATGCTGAAATGGGTTAAGGAGGAGCTACGGGTTTGATGATGTTGGAAGTGGAATTTTGACCAAGATGGGAGTCCAATTGCAGCATGGCTATCATCCTAACTGTCATAACCCGAAATTTGACCTCCCCTTTTTGCTTTTTACATAAGCATGTGCATTCGCATCGCTGGCATACACATTAGCACAATTTTCTCTATGATTTTGTTGCAGGAATATTCAGGTTCTCCAAGCCCGATTAATCGCATCCTCTCAAGATCGTCCCATCATCAAAACAAGCTCAAAATATTGGTTTCCATTCCTATTCATCAAAACAAGAGGTGGAAAATTGAAACCGGGACTTTAGCACTTGTTCCTGAACAATCTGGGCAAATTTTGCCTAGAGTAACCAGTTACTCAATATAGGATAACTGGTTACTCTGCACAGATTTGCAATTTTTGTTGCATTTTTGGGACAACAACTATGCACACTCTTTGTTCTTGGATTCTACATAGTTCTAGCAGCATGTGGAATATTCTAGACTCTTCAAGTGATTTACTTGCATTGCTACAATGTATCTTTTCCATTCATGACTACCATGCACCCCATTTTCATAAATCACGAGCCCTTGGATTTGAAGCTTACATTGGGATTACTACCGAGTTAAATTCCTAACTAACCGAGTTAACCGCTTGACTCGGTGAGTCAAGTGTAACTAACTCCTAGCCTAAGTCCAAACCACCCAAAGCTAGCTCCTAGCCTAATTCCAAACCTCTGACACTCCAAACCAAAAATCTATATAAACAAACCTTCAATCACTTTTCAAGGAGCTCTCAACCATTTCACACTCAATTCTCTCACTTTCTCTCTAAAATTTTCTGCAACTTCTTCATCTTCATCTCAATTTTCTTCCCAAACTTCACCATAGCTCTTCACTATTGAAGAATAATCACTTCTACATTGGAGGTGATTATTTCTTGAGCTTAACCTTCATCACCTTGCAATTATACTTGGATTTCTAGAGTTTTATTAGCTTTTGGATTCATCTCAAGTGTTTGCTTCAAGATGCAATGGTTCGAATTCGTATTTTGGAGTTTCGTCGCAATTTGCTCGGTTTCGATACGATTCGGCTACAATTGAAGATTACTCTGGTTTTCTTTGGTTATCTTCATCAAGAATCCTTTTTAACAATCACCAAGCCAATTCTCCGGCTTGTAGGTTGGTAGATCTCATTCATTTTGTTGTTTCAAACGTTTTCGTATCATTTGCGATGTAGTTTCGATGCTTTTTGTGTGTGAATTGATTATGCCATTGCTTGATCCATGATCTTGATGTGTTAATTGATTCCATCACTGTTTATTTTCTATTTTTAAGTTTGATTTTCGTGCACAAATTCATACCCTAGCATGTGGTAATTTGAACAAGTGATTTGGTTGCTTTAAGTGCTTTTTCAAAAGCTGTTTTTTGCCACTGTTACAGTAGTAACCGGTTACTCAATATAGGATAACCGCTTACTCTTCACAAATTTTGCACCAGCGCCGCTTTTTTCAACTGGATAACCGGTTACTCAATATAGGATAACCGGTTACTCGGCACAAATTTCACCAGACTTGCTGTTTTCAAGCAAGTAACGGTTTACTCGCTTTAGAGTAACCGATTAGCACTGTAACAGAGTTCTATTTTTTAGTTTTTTTCAAGATCATTTGCCATGATTTCTTCCTCTAACTTCCATGAATTAATATGTTTGATTTTTATGGATGTTTTAGGTGCTGTTTCACTTCAGTTTAAAGCATGATTGTGAATTTTCCGATGCTCGATTCTTTCGATTTCATAATTATGCTCATTCTTGACATTGCATGAACACGATCATTCCTGCACAAATTTTGCTCACATAATAACATGATTTTGTGTTGCATTTTGAGTGTCATTTGGTACTGTTTTTCACCTTCCATTCATGTTTGAATTAAGTTTGTTCTTCAAGGGATAAACTTAATCTTGTATAATCAATAATGCACCATTTGCTTTAATAATTTTTCAATGCATTTTGGAAAATTATTAGCATATTCCTCCCTTTTGATTAATTAATCGAAACTTCGTTTCGATTATTAATCTTCCCTTTGGCGCTTCTCTTTAGGTTTCCTTTAGAGCTTTCTCTCTCTTTTCCCCTGCAGAGTTGGAGTTTCGCGCGACACTGGAGCACTATACAACTTGGAGCTGTTATGCTGTCTGTTTCAATTTTTGCACTACACCCTGTGTGTTAGAGAAGGAATGAGAATGGATAATTCATACTCTCATTCTAACTACTTCAGGTAGGGGACGAATGACCCTGTGTCTGGCTTAGTCACCTCTATTCCTAGGCGGTAGCGCATTTTTCTTCCCCAGTTGAGTCGATCCTTGATCACTCTTGCTCTTTTCCAATCACTCATTCGATCAATCACCTTTGCATTGGTTAAAGATCATTGTCCTTGGGTTAGCAAACTCTCTTTGTTTCAATACCCTACTCCTTTTCTTGGGGTCAATCCTTACTTTTTTTTATTCCCTGAAAAAGTCTCGGTTCCTTTTTCTTCGGTTAAACACAGTATTTCTGTTAAACACCGATACCCTTGCGGAGTTCGCAACCTTCTCTTGGTTCTTCTCCCTTTGATTGGTTAACCACTACCTGTCAGTAAAAACACTAATTTGCACTCCTTCTCAGTTAACCACAGTCTATCTGTTAACACACTGAGTTCCTCTTGGGTTAATCACCTTCTCTTTGTAAATCACCCATTTTCTTCAGTTAAGCACAACCCGTCTGTTAAAATACTGAACCCTTTTGAGTTAATCACCTTCTCTTGGTTGATCGCTCATTTATTTTGGTCGAACACATTCCCTCTGTTAAGACCAATACCCCTGTGAGTTAGTAACCTTCTCTTGGTTCGAATACTCACATCCTTGGGTTGGTAACCTTCTTTTGGTTCAAATACCCTTTTCATTGGTCAAGTATTGCTTGTTCAGTCAGTACCAACATCCCTAGTGGGTCACAACCTTTGCTTGGTTCCACACCCGTCCTTTGGGTCACAACCTTCGCTTGGTTCAACACCCGTTCTTCTGGTTGATCACAATCTATCTGTTAAAACCTTTATCCCCACCAGAGTCTTACTATCTTTCCCTTCGGTTAACCACTGCCAGTCAGTTAACATACCGAACCCCTTTTTTCCGCTTGGTTTTTAACACCATCCCTTTATTTGTTTCCCAGTAGGGTCACTTACCCTCTGGTCCCCAGCACAACCGTTTTGTTATCTTACTCCCCAGTGGAGTCCTTTATATTCCTTTTGCTCCTTTATCTCTTGGTTTCAACACCACTCTTGCACGTTACCCTCAGCACAATTACTATTTCTTTCTTGTTGCACTCCTTTCTTGGTTTTGACACCATTTTCCCTCTCTTTTTCCGTCTTGGTTCCCTGAACTACGGAAGCTCTGATTTTGCATTCTTTCGAATGTATGATAGGTAGGCACGAGATCGCGATGATCTTGGAGATCACACTTCCACCCTCCCACTCTTCTTCTATTCCTCTTTCTTTTCCCTGGTTCCATGAACTACGAAGCTCTGATTTCCTCATTGCACTATGAGGGTACGTAGGCACGAGGGCCCTAATCCTCTGCGAGCACTTTCTTTCTTTCTTTTCTTCCCTCATCTCTCCTATTCTTTTAGCTAGAAGCCTTTAGATAGATAACCCATCCAAGCCTAGAAGCAAGCGAAGTGGTTCCTGTCGAGTACGACGGATGCGTAAGGTGCTAGTACCTTCCTTTCGCATAACCGACCCTCATTCCCGTTTCTCTTCCCCTTGGGTTTTATCGATATTTTCCCTATCCTTTAGGACTAAATAAAGTTCAGTGGCGACTCTGTTGTATATTTGAGTGTGCGATTCACTCAGGTATAAACCAGCCATCTTCACTAACCTCCATTGATGCAAGGTGAGTTCCATAGTTAGAACTTGGGTAAGAATGGGGATTGAATTATGTGTTGAATGGGTTAGTGAGAAATATAATTGCATGCTTAATACATTGATGAAAGTGTGTTCTTATGATAATTATATATGTCTTGTAATGTGAGTTCTATAGTTAGAACAATGAGAATGTTCATGTTTGGGATTATTTGGGGTTTTAAGGGTTTGAGAGAAAAAAAATTCATGGAAATCATGTTTTGATGATGCAAATTGATAAATATATGCCAAGTATATGATGCATGCAATGGAATATTGGTGATAAACCGCCAAGAGATGAAATGCTTTTCGTATTCGCGAACGGTGGACCTCCGTAGTTAAGTACTGATGAGACATAGCTAGTTCTATACATTGAATATGACACATATGCTTATTTTCATATGCAAACATATTATGATATAATAAGTTTAAGTGAGCTAGTTATGTTAAGAAGTGAATGCGTGTATTATGTTAAGCATGTATGAAGTAAACGAATGGCTAGCCGAATATGATTATGTGAACTCATGTTGTATCATGTTTGATATGTTCTAAGGCAACCTTGTTCGTGAATGATCTGGTGTATACACGACAATGTTTTAACATTGTATGTTTAGTATTACGCGCGTACGCAATGGGAATGATCTGGTGTATTACTGGTACTATTATGAAGTGAGACATTATGTTTTATAATGCATACATAAAATGCTTGCCTAATAGAAATTACCTGGTGAGTGGAACCCTATGATCAGTGTTATCCGAAATAGGGAATTGTGTAGAATTGAAAAGAAGAAACTTTGGTACTATCAGATACACCCTAAGTCCGAGGTAATGGAATCAAGGGGGTGAAATTTGGATTTCCGACTAATGTTAATGCGTAGTTCGAAACGTAGGAGAGTAAGTCCCATTAGATGGAAGGTAGGAGAACTCTGGATACCGCCTTGCTAGACTAGTCCTTAGAGAAGGCGGCAGATAATTTCCAGAAACCACCTTATAGGACTTAGTCATATTAGAAGGGGGAAGAAACTTTCGTAAAACCTCACTATGATGGGCGGCGGGTTATCGATAGTCAACGACGTTTGAAACATTAGCTGGGCTAGAGGTTCGTCAAAGGCTTCGATGTGATAGATCTGTAAGTCCTATTATTCTACGTGGCTCAGAAACTTCCGTAAAACCTTACTATGATGGGCGGCAGGTTGTCGATAGTCAACGACGTTCAAAACACTAGCTAGGCTAGAGGTTCGTCAAAGGCTTCGATGTGATAGATCCGTAGTTCCTATTATTCTACATGGCTCGTACGTTTAAGTTATTAGCTTATACGTTATTGTGAAGCGTATTATGCTTTGTTCCTTAGATCCTTTGAAATAGTATAAAGGTGATTACTAATAGGATGAAATAAGGATAGTGTACCCTGTAGAAGCGAGTGGGCCCATAAAATAGGGGAACTCACTGAGATTTAGTAATCTCATCCCATGTTGTTGATTATTTTTCAAGTTCACGATTAGTTTGAAGATTCACTAGAAGGCTTGTCTCGGATGCTCTGGAGCAGTTGGCTTGGAGATCGTGCCAGATCTTGTTTTCTGCTGTGCAGTTTTCTTGAAGACACTTGTTGTATACGACTTATTGTATTTTCTTTAAGGCTTTGTATGTACCCAGAACCAATTTTAACGTTTCATGCATAATATACTAGTCAATTATGTATGGGGTGTTACAGGACACGTCCCCGAACATTGTCATTCAAGGGCTACAATCCACGAGGCTACTTCAAGTCATTACTCTCCCTCAGAGCAAAGACTTGGGGGCTCCTGTTCTGGACTAGGCAGGCGCTTAGCCCACAGTAGGGCAAGGCCCAATCCATTCCAGCTCTTGGCAAGGCCCAATAGCCAGAAACTAGTCGTTGGACAGAAACTAGCCATTGGGCAGAAACTAGTCGTTGGGAAGAAACTAGCCGTTGGGCAGAATATGATCGTTGGGAGCGTCCACCTCACTCGCTTGTCAGTTAACGCGACCAACTACCTCCCCAAAAATCATGGAAATAGTTGGACCAGGTCAAAGGGTCACGCGCCTGACCCTCCACCTGGCAGTCTCCCATTGGTCGACCAAATAATTCAGCCACATGGGAGACCTTGGCCCTGCGCTGGGGGTTACTTTTATAAATACCTTCTCACTTGAGAAGGCCAGGTTTGATCACTATTCAATATTCGAAATCATTACTTAGCACTTTATACTTGCTTTCTCTCTAGCCCAAACTTACTTTGACATCGGAGTACCTTGCAGGTACACCCCCTCCTCTCCTACAAGCATCATCATCTGCCCTACCCGAACGCCACGAAGATCCAGTCTGATCGCTCAGATCAACAATTTTAAATAATAAATATCTCTAACTCAACTCTAAAATATTATAATTATAATATTAAATTATTATTATTATTATTATTGTTATTATTATTAAATTAAATAAATTTCAACAGATTTACCTATAAACAATTTGAAAACAACTCTGACAACTTTAAACAGTTACTCTGAAATAAGGCAGTCAATCACCTCCTATGTCTACCTCAGATTTTCTGCGTTTTCCTCACTATTGAACATATTTTAAAACTCACCTATTTTGCCTATTTGAGTTCTAACCGCCCCAAAAAAGCACACTTATCATACTCCAAATAGGTATATACCATGCTTCAATTATTATTAGGAAAATTTGCCCCAAAGGGCACAAACACACAGAAATCCAAAAATAAATAATTATTTCTAAATTTATACAAGATATTCAAGAACACGGCATCAACAAGGTTATCACATTAACCTTGCATTGTCAAAGGCATCAACATATGTATCGAATCAAAATATAAGAATGCACACATATCACTTAATAGAGAACACAAATAATTATACAACAACAAAACAAAACAAAATTTACACAATCCCTAATTAGAGTAAGGGTCTCTCTTTTCTACCCTTTCATGCTAAACACCCATATTAAAAGTCATTTCTCCTCCCTTACCTTAGGTTCCCGTAACAATGATGAATTGAACAACTTATATGAATTCCTCTTCTCAAACCTAGCTCTCATTCCCAAAAACCTTGTTCTTCTTGCCTCTTGTTTTTACGTACGGTTAGATTCTTTTAAAACCTAACTTTCCCCCCACTTTTAGAATTTATATGGTTCTCCATATTTCCTAAAATTACAGTTTTTGCCCACTCATTACTAGTTTCTCTCCTCTTGCCATATATTTTCCTTAATTCACATAAATGGCCTAAAACTTCTATTTCACCAATTTTTATTATTTTATTTACAATAATAATTAAAATTCTAATTATTATAATTATTTTCTAATTTATTCTACCAAGCTACTACATTCTCTCCACATCCTACCATTGCCACTACATCTCAACAACATATAATCATATAATTTTAATTTAAGACACGCCAAACACCAAATAATTAAATAAAGATTCTAAATAATTTAATTAAATACTTTGATCGAATTTGGGGTGTTACAACTCTCCCCACTTATAGAATTTCTACCCTTAAAAACTACCCTAAGGAAACAGAGTCAGATACGACTATCTCAACTGGCTCTCCAACTCCCAACTTATGCTTCCACCAGCTGGTCCATCAAATCATCAATCCTCACCTTATCCAGCTATCCATAGTTAACATATAGTCTCGTGCTGCCATCTTTCTTCTTGACTACCAACATTGGCGCACCCCACGGCAAAACACTCGGCTGAATAAACTGCCTTTCAAGAAGCTCTTCCAATTGCTTCTTCAGTTCACTCAACTTTAAAGCAGACATTTTATACGACACCATTGACATAGAACTAGTATAAGGTAGTAAGTCTATGGCAAACTCAACCTCATGCTTCGGCGGAAAATCACTGATATCATCTGGAAACACTTTAGGAAAATCACACACCACTGGTAACTCACCGATCATATCTTTACTCTTAATCTTCACAGAAACTAATATCATAAACACTTCAGCCTCATCTTTCACGAACTCATCTAATTGCTTGGTAGACACAAATAACTTGTCACTTACATCAAACTCTAGAAATGACATTGACTTGCTGAAACAGTTGATATAAACTTCAAATCTTCATCTTCAACAAACTCAGGAAATAACAATGCCTTATCCAACAACTTGCACTCTTGCAAACAACATCACGACGAACTAAATCTCCACACCTGAAACATCCCATAGAAGTAAAAGCTTCTCCCCCACTTGTTTCAATCCCACTCCTGCAGACAAGTGGTAAGAAAAACAAATGAGCACCGACAGTGTTTCACACACATGACGTGTACTAGGGAATAAACAACCTTACAAAAATTTGGCCGGACGGACCGACTTGCTCTGATGCCACTATGAAACACCCTAAACCCCGAAATTTATATAAAAAGCATTAATTGACAATTTAAGGTGTCACCAACGACGAACCTTAAAAAACATATCAAATTATTTGAAATACCATAGCGAAAAAACATTTCATAGCAACTTCATAATTAAAGTATTAAACTCCAGAACAACAAAATCAACATCAACATAAAACATAACAAACTTTCGTCCCCAATGTTACACTATCAAAGCACTAAAAACCACTAATGTATAATAAAATGGTTAAATAAAGTAAACGAAGAGTAGCTCAAACAAGGCATCTTTCACGCATAGCAACAATGCTCACTCCTAGCTATTTACAAGGTGTCCATGGTGGACAACATGAAGCAAAGTGACAGAGAAATAACATTTAATATAAACAGTGTAAATAATGCTAAGGTATATAATATACAACAAACACATATTCATTACACAATCAACAACAACATGGTCTCACACCCATTCATAGCAACATGTACATATTCACAACCAATCAACAACATTCTCACATCAAATTCATCAACATACACAACAATCACATATTTGTCATCGCATTATGAAATGAGACGCATAACCTCAACTTGACTCATATGCATGTGGTACCATTTCATCATCAATTGGTTTACTCAAGAACCGGGTTTACCCTGATCGAACCCTGAATCCACCTTGCTTGAATTCGGGACAAGTCACAAATCCACCCTGCTTGAATTGCAACTTGTCTCTTTCATAAAAAACAATGACATAATGAATGCATGTCACAACATGTCAATGCAATAACAACATAATATTTAAATTCCCCTCCCAACAATAAACAAAATATGCATTGACCCAACAATAATAGCTCCCCCTACTCGAACTATTATTCCTAACAATGTACTCACAGTTCAACAACATAATTCATGCTCACACAACAACATATTATCATCACAATTCACAGAAATTAACACATCATCATCATTTAATTAAATTCAATAATTAGATATTATAACTCAAAATTTATCAATAACTGAGTAAAGTACTCTAAAGTAATCCAAAGTACTCTAAAGCACTCTATTGATAACTCTTGTATGATTGATAATAACTCAAATTAAACTCTATTGGCTGGTGGCCTAACTCAAGTAATAATATAACTCAAAACAACTCTAAAAAGTCAAATTACTCATATTCCAACTTAACTCAATAATATTATTATTAATTACTCAATAAATTTATTTTAACTCTTTTACCTTAACAAACACATACAAATATTAATCAAAAGTTAACCTTATAATGTCAACAATGCTACAAGTTCAACTCAAGTGTATCCTATATTCTGATCTCCAACTCTAAACAACTCAAAAGCAACTCTGAAAATTCTATAACAACTATAACCAAATAAAATAGGACTCTTAAACTCTTTAAAAAGATAACGAAAGGTCACCATCCCAAAATTGCTCAAAATTCTGGACCTAACTCTAAGATTGTCTCACCTCAAAATAGCACCAAATATTATAAACTTATGATAAAATTATAAAACTCTTCACTCTGAAAGTTATTTAAACCCTCTTTTAAACTTAATTAACCTCGCGTTAAGTGGAGTTATAAAACTCTAGTTGTATTCGTTTCAGTTTTGCCATATCGCGACAATTCCTACATAAACTCTAAAACAAAATGCCTGACTTCAAAATAGCATAAAAAATTATGTAAGCATGATAACATTATGAAACTCTCCAATTTGAAATACCATCAATCCATCTTTCTAACGCAACTGACGACATCCCAAAAGGACTTACGAAACCCAAGTTACGCGTGAAACATGATGACCAACGCAAGATTGAAATTGACTACGCCTCTGGTATAAAAACCAGTAAATTTCTACTCCTGTAGCGCTCCTAAACTCAATTGCTCTACTTCAAAAGAAATATTATCGCGTTATCTTTCCAACTATTCGAACCGTGCCTCAATCCGAGTCCCGAAACTCAAGTTATGTCTGAAATAAGGCGGTCAATCCCCTCCTATGTCTACCTCCGATTTTCTGCTCTTTCCTCCCTATTGAACATATTTCAAAACTCGCCTATTTCACCTGTTTAAGTTCTAACCGCCCCAAAAATACACCTATCATACTCCAAATAGGTATATACCATAATTCAATTATTATTAAGAAAATTTGCCCCAAAGGTCACAAACACGAATCATCACACAATTACCAGGCAAAACAGAAATCCAAAAATAAATAGTTATTCATAACCTTATACAAGGTATTCAAGAACATGACATCAACATGGTTATCACATTAACCTTGTCTTATCAAAGACATCAACATATGTATCAACCTTGTCTTATCAAAGGCATCAACATATGTATCGAATCAAAATACAAGAATGCACACAAATCACTAAATAAAGAACTAAAAAATCATACAACAACACAATAAAATTTTTTTTACACAATCCCTAATGAGAGTAAGGGTATCTCTTATTTATCCTTTTATGTTAAACACCCATAAAAATCCTTTCTCCCCCTTACCTTAGGTTTCCTGCAACAATGATGAATTGAACAACTTCTATGGATTCCTCTTCTCAAACCTAGCTCTCCTTCCCAAAAGTCTTGTCCTTCTTGCCTCTTCCTTTTACGTGCAATTAGATTCTTTTAAACCTAACTTCCCCCCAACTTTTAGAATTTATATGGTTCTTCATATTTTCTAAAATTACAACTTTTGCCCAACTTATTACTAGTTTCTCCCCTCTTGCCATATATTTTTCTCAATTCACATAAATGGCCCAAAACTCATATTTCACCATTTTTTATATTTTATTTTCAATAATAATTAAAATTAAAATTATTATAATTATTTTCTAATTTATTCTACCAAGCTACTACATTCTCTCCACACCCTACCATTGCCACTACATCCAACAACATATAATCATATAATTTTATTTAAAGACACACCAAACATCCAATAATTATATAAATTTTTTTAATAATTCAATAAATACTTTAATCGAATTTGGGGTGTTACATCAAGCGATCATCTAAAAGTTTGCCATCATCAATTGTGAACCAGAGTTTCATATTAGAGCAACTTCTAACCTGAATATCAATTATATATATTATACAATCTATAAATTCTTTTAACATCAAACAATTTAATTATCCTTGAAATTTCTATTCAAAATTCGTCTTTATAAATTTTTAATTTTGTTTGCGATTTTTGTTCAAGTTATTGGTGGCTTCTAAGGCGAGAGTTGTATCAAATCCCTCACTAGTGGACCATATATACAAAACTTGAGAGTCATTAGATTAATCAAATACACAAACTCGTATACATTAAATACATTATATTTTCTTCTCTTATCACCCCATCATTATGTTTCCCTTTCTCATCTCCTCTATAAGCGAATTTGCGCACAGTCGTCTTTGTTAGATAATCTAGAGTTTCAACTTTGCACATCATATAACTTTATTATCAACTAAAAGATAAAATGTATGATGTTAATTCTTTCATGGCTAAGAAAAATAAATGGGTTCGAAATATTGTATATATTTGTGTTTATATTAACCTAAAATAAAATATCCCATTAAAGTTTTCATGTATTAAAGTTTTCATATATTTATCGGTTAGTGAATTGGTTATTATTATTTCAGCAACATCATATTTAAACCTTAATATATTAAACCTTAAGATCCAACCTTGATATATATATATATATATATATATATATATATATATATATATAGAGAGAGAGAGAGAGAGAGAGAGAGAGAGAGAGAAAACCTGAGTGAAATTCTTGGGGAGAGAGGTTAAAAATTTATGAACTTTTCTTTTTCATTCATTGTTAAAAATTTGAATATTGAAAGTTCTTATTTTTAACAATGAATGAATCTTTTAATTAAGGGATCATGTGGTGGTGGTGATGTTCCGGAAAGAAAAAGAGATTAGAGCTCAAAGTTGCTGAAATAAACATGAGAGAGATAAGCAGAAGAAAGAGATGATGTGGAAAAGTATTGTAGGAGATATGAGATAAGTTAGACATGTTCTCATTTTTTATTATAAGAATCTAAAGCTTCATTTGCATGTGCAACAGATCTAGTGATGCATAAAAATACCCCACCATTGAATGGTTCACTTTAGACTTCACACAAATTATTTATAATTTTTTTTGTCAAGTAACTATTTATTTAGATGTTGCGAGTTCCAACCCACATCATTTCACTTGACAACTATCTACTAAGTTGGCTTAACGATATAACTTACATTTCTTTTTAATTTCATGTCAATTGGTAATTAAACAATGACTTAAATAATCTTTTGGTTCTTGTAACTTAGCGAATTTTTGAGTTTGGTTCCTGTATCTTTTTTTAGGTTGAGTCCTTATATCTCACTTTTATGTTAGCGTTAGTCCTTGGGGTTAGATTTATGTTTAAAAAAAATCGGCTGGATTAACGGTGCACACATGAAATTGTTTTATGTATATTTTTTATTTAACAACATACATACATACATAGATATTCGTTAATTTCCCACCAAAAATGAAATAGTGTTCAGAAATTAGCTTTTGCTTTTAGTCTTTGTAAATTAGAGTTTTGTATAAGAAAAAAGAAACTGAAACTTTTAGTCTCTGTAAATTAGAGTTTTGTATAAGAAAAAAGAAACTGAAACTTGTGTGAGGGAGGAGACGGAGGAAGGAACGAAGATGGCGAAATGCTAATTTCATGACCAGGTAACACAATCACATATCCGGAACTCAATCTCATCTATTGTATATTTTTTCTTCATTGTATCAGTGAGTTAACTCTGTTCATTATGTCTTTTTGAAACTTTCATGTTATTGAGTTCAATTTGATTTTTCATTACGGTGGTAGATTTGATAGGTGGAGCTTATTTGAAGCAATAGGTATCGTGAAAGAGTTAATTGAGCTTGAGCATTCCGAGTATTGGTTATGGTGGTATAACAATGATGCTGATAGGTAAAGTAGAATGATTATTGATACAAATGTTGATAAGGTATATCTAGGGCTGAAAATGAGTCGAGTTGAGTCGAACTCGCCTCAGCTAGGCTCGACTCGTTAAAAATTGGTTCAGCTCAAATCTCAGTTCGAGTTTGACATGAACTTTTTTTAAGCTCAAACTCGACTCGTTATAAGTTCACGAACAACTCGATTCAACTCGTTTGGTTCATATCGTTAGGTTCAACTCGCTTGCTTCACGGGTTTAAAAGCCATTTTTTAAAGTATATAATTTTTTATATATATATTTGACCTTTTAAATTAATATATATTTTTTAAAATAAAATATTGTAATAAAATAAAAGTTATCAAATTGAAATTTATCTTTATCTCAAAATTTTACTAATTCAAAAACTATGCATCTTTCAAGAGATACATTTGAAAGAAAATATAGGGTTAAGATTTGGAGTAAATATTTAAACCTACTTAATGACAATATAGTAATTTTCATATATAATCGAGTTGACTCATGAACCTAGCGAGTCGAACTATGTATAGTTCAAGTTCAACTCATTTAGTTAACGAACTTAGTTTTCGCTCATATTCTAATCATTTAGTTCATGGACCTAATTCAACGATTTAATTTTCGAACCGAGTTTTGAACAATTTTCGAGTTGATTTGCTTCATTGCCAACCCTAGGTATATCAATATGCCATGGAAATGAAATGTGCAGTGCACATATATGTTGAGCATAAAGGTAAAGGCAATGCACAAGAAGTTGATGTTGGTGATTTTCAAGAAGATGATGTTGAACAAGATGGAGTAGGTAATGATGTTGGTGGTGTTGAAATGTTGAAGTAGGTAATGATGTTGGTGGTGTTGAAAATGTTGAAGTAAGTAATGTTGGTGGTGTTGAACAAGTTGAAGAAGCTGCTGTTGGTGTTGAACAAGTTGAAGAAGATAATGTTGCAGGTGTTGAACAAGTTGAAGTATGTGATGTAAATGAGGATAGTGAGGACACTGAGGACAGTGATGATAGTGACTTTGAAGCTGATGGTTTATCATTTGATGATAGTGAGGATGAGAGGGTTATTGGGTTGGATGATTGCTTTAAGATCCAAATGGCCAATACTATCCCATAGCTTTTGGTGTATGTGAAACTGAAACAAAGGTGGTTTCTTACGTTTTTGACCCCGAAGCTCAAAAACGAAATGTATTGAACTTGTTGTAACTTTGCATATGTTATTAATGTCATTGATATGTTATTAATGCTCTGATTTGTTTGTCCAGAGAAAGCCAAAGAAAACAAAAATGGGACAAGGACAAAGACAATGGTCCTTAGATGCAAAAACCCAAAAGGAGAAGGAAGTAATCCATTACAACCTATGGTTGTGGACAAGGATCCATAAGCATCTTGTTATGGTGTATTTTGATGCCTTTTGGCTATGTTTGGTGTGTCTTTATTGTATTTTGAGACAAAAATAAATGCCCTTTGGCTTTATGTAATTTTGAGACATATAACATCATTTTGATTTATGTATGGTGTGTATTTACTGTACTTTGAGAAAAAATTATATGCCTTTTGGCTTTATGTAATTCTGAGACATCTTTATGGTTTATGTATGGTGTGTCTTTGTTGTATTTTGAGACAACTTCATATGCCTTTGTGTTCTACAATATTAAGTAAACACATGTAATACAAGGATGACATACAAACAAATCATTAACAAACATGGATGTAATACAAACAAATCATTAAGAAAGAGGGATGCGAAACAATAAGCTACAAACATATAGGGACGAAAATAAAAAATTTCGTTGGTTCAAATTCATTTCATAATAAAGCCTTACATGGACGAAATTCAACAACTATCCTTCTTCTAGGGACTAAACAAAAAAAAAATTACAGACTCCATGAATATGAAAATAACTATCATTTCTGGTAAGCAAAGAACAGACACCATGAAAGAGTCAACTAAAGCTTAAACATTTTGGCTTTCTTCCTTTTGTTTTCCAACTTCAATTTCATCTTCTCTTTTTTCCTAGCTTCAAGATCTTTAATGATTCAACCTAACTCTTGAACTACCTTTGAGTAATTGCATCTGATTAAGTTTTTGTGTTCAGTTGATGTGCTGTGTTCAAGTTCAACATCCCATATGAATAGCTTGCAACCCGATCCCGCATTAGAACACTTTTAGAATCTTCTTTTAGGGTTTTCAGTTGAATTTGAAATGAACATTCTTATAGTTTTATTGCAACCACAAACTGCGATTTGAGACTCAGAGAAATTACCTACAGATGATGTTATCATGGTTGAATCAACACTAGATTTTGAAGAGAGGAAGAAGCAACGAAGAAGAAGAAATACAAAATGGTGGTTTTTTTGGATTTAGTCCTCCTTTACAAGGACCATCCACTAGGATTTCCACATATTCACCACAGAAAAATATAAAACAATTTCACGTGTGCACCGTCAGTCTAGTCAATTTTTTTAAAATAAAAATCTAATCCTAAGGACTAACGTCAACGCAAAAATAATATATAGGAACTCAAACAAAAAAAACGAAATCAAATTAAAAAATTCGTTAATTTACAAAAATCAATAGACTATTTAAGCCTTAAATATATTGTCTACCAATTTCACTCTTAAAACTCAAATAGTATATGTTTAGAGACGTTTTAAAAATCCCTCACACTCATGTTAGTTCTACATAATAATATACCTATAATAGTCTATTTTGACATGATAGTTTGGATAACAATGATTACAAAAGTGAGGTAATTACCGTGCTTCAATTGAAATTCCAACAATTACTATTAACAAAATTGGAATGATTAAGTATGCCTCAAATAAAACTTCATTAAAAAAACACCCTCTTTTATTTTCCAAATCCAAACTAAAAAGGAAAATTAAGAATAATAAAATAAATAAATAAATTTGGAATAAAAAAAATAACGAAAAATAGATAATTAAGCTAGCGAAACAAAATCCAGTACCAGTAATTAAGAAGCCTAAAATAAAAAATGCATTATTTGCTGCAATCATTCTCATGTTTCTCCTGTGAGTTTTGACTCAACAGATACGAACCGAGTCCATTTCGCGTGACACTCACATCCTTTTCTCATTCTTCTTCTAAATTAAATGGAAAATCGCATCTACGCTTCTTACAGCCCTACAAACTACACTGTATCCGGAGCCCCATCCACTTCCCCGGCCCGATTTTACAACCCGGATACTATGTTCCTCGCTCACTATCGTCGCACCGCCGAAGCAGCCGCCGCCGCCGCCGCCATCGACATTGCTCCGCCTGGTGTTTCTTCTAGAATCTCATCTTCTTCAACTGCTAATTTCCTTGCTCATACTAACCCTTGGGCCTCCGCTTTCACCGCCGCGAATATTGCCTCTGCTTCCCTCGGTCTTAAACGATCTTCTGACGGTTAGTTAGTTTGTTTCTTCCACTCTTTTTACTTCATGGATGTTGATTATAAGTGATGCGAATGATGATGATGTTTAGATTAGAATCTTTTAGGTTTTGAAGTTTTCTTTTTTTAGTTTGATGAGTGATTGTTGGAACGGTTTTGGAGTTAGATCTTGTTTTAAATTGAAGTTAATGAATCAATAAATGCTTGGTGGGTATATATTTGGAAATAATAATATATATAAGGTTAAGATCTGCCACTCATGCTACATGGTGTAAATCATGAATTCTCTGTGTGTGAATTGGTTATTGTATATTAAGTAGTTAACCTTTTCATTTTTATATGTACTTTGAATGTTTCTAATTTAATTTTCTATGATTATGACTCTAGTGCCACTGGCTTAGGTGGGGGTTTATGTAGTACTTAGAAGTGTTGTTGATTACTGATCGCAGTAAATAACAATTTGTTCAAATTCCGCTACTATATAGTGCTATAGCCACTATTTAATTATACTTTTACTAAATATCATATTGCAGAGCAGAAACTATTTTGTTCAAATTTTGTTACTCTATAGCTTTAGAGCAAATTGCGCAATGAGAATTTGTTGTCGGAGTAGAACATTAGCAGATAGCGAAAGATATAGACCCATAGAAGGTGTGGTGATTTAAATTTGATGAGAGCTAGGTGATAAGAAGTTGTGAAAATTGACAGTAATAGCGACAGAAAAAAAACAACTTCTAGAGTTGCCTTCTTATTTGAGTGTTTCGTTACTTTCTAACCAATGCACGGTCTTGCTATTTTACTTATTTTCTAGATTATGTTGGTTTATACACCATATTTATATATATTATTTTGATATAATTGTGACACATATACTTTAAGTTTTTATACAACCTTAATGAACTTTAGTAATCTCAGTTTTTAAGTGAATACATTTTTTATAGTTGCTAAGCTTATGCTCTTTGTCAAAATTATTTTTTTAGTCAAACTTATAAAGTAACATTATACATTTGCTTTGGTTTCCCTGTATATATACAATTCAATTATGTACTATAGCGCTCTACCATCCAACCATTTTGAGTACAATTGGGCAAAACGAAGCTTGGTACACTACAAACTCACTGGCCAAGCGCCCTAGATACGAAACCGGAAGCACTTTGCCTATTTATCCTCACAGGCCAGGAGAGAGGGATTGTGCCCACTATATGCTAACAAGAACCTGTAAATTCGGAGAGAGCTGCAAGTTTGATCATCCTATTTGGGTTCCTGATGGTGGAATCCCAGATTGGAAAGAGGTGACTATTATTATTATTTATGCCTATGAAAAATATATTTTTATTGTATAGTACATTTACTATTGCTTATTGCAACATGAATTTATTATTTTATATTATATACTAGTTTGAACAATTCTATTTCTTAACGTTTTTATATGTATATTCATAGTAAACATCTTAATTTCTATGTATATCGTTGCCCTAAACTGTAGAAGTATTAATGAATTATAATCTAATAAAAAGTAGCACAGACATGTCTATTACAATAGTATCTGTAGTACGACAGCATACTAGCTAATAATATTGAAAACAACTAACTAACCATAGTATCTCAAACGTTTTGCCCCAAGAGCATACAAATTTTTTGCCTCAAACTTATTATAGATTTAAACATTTAACTGGCTTGGTGAGTTTTGAGAAACTGAATATTGAGTAAAGACTCACGTTTGTAAGTTAACAAAGCTAGAAGAAATCAATTCTTGACAAGACCCACTCTTTGATAAAATGGCAGTCCGCATTATGTTAGGTCCTCTCATTAAAAACTAAGTTGGATTCAATGTGCAAAGCATTTTGGTTATCACATTTCTATTCTTGGAATATCTTTTTTTACCCACATCAATTTACTGGTAGCCCAAGTTTTTTTTTTAAATTAGAGTATATAAAGTAGTTGTAGAAATGTTAGTGGGGGGAGTTGAACCCATAACCCTTCATATCCATAGCCCTTATATTGCTTCCCTTGAACAACCTTATCACTCCATGGTTTAATTTAGTCTACTTCTGTTGCACTTGACCTGTCAAATCATGGTTCTTGTTTCTCGGGAACACCATGTTTCCACTGAAAGAATGTATATTATGAAGTATAATATACAGCATCCTAATACTTACACAGAGCTTGTAGAAATTGACTGGGAATGCCAATTGTGAAGGAAATATCTTTGCAAGTGTAAAACAATTTAATTTCCCAACATATTTTCAATAATTCTTAGGGTTTGATAGGGAATCCCTTTATTATGGGAAAGGATGTACAGTTTTTTTAGAGCGCTGCATTTTCTTGCCTTATCTTCTTTCCTTCAATGTATTTTGTTTCCTTCTTTCACAGAGCCGAGTGATATTTAGAAACCTGTCTCATTCAGGAATTGTATTGGTAATCCAGTAATATCAGTGGAAGTGAAGGATCTTTGTATTTCTAAAATCAGCAGAACATACTATGATATCTGGGTTTCTGTCAATTGGAATAAGAGTTTATGACTTAGGAGCTGCGGGTGATACTATTTAAATTCTGTCATAATGCTACTCTCTTTTTTATTTTTTCACTTTCAACAAAGCTTTTTTTATTAATGAAGCTGTTTCTTTAAGGTGTCACATGATTGCTTACAATTATTTCACTAATTTGAAGTTAAGTAACTTAGCATATATCTGTCTATGCAATGGTGAATGTAGTCAACTGTATAAGAATAATATTTTTTCTATGAAACTTGTCAATATATTTTTGTTCTAGTAGTATCCAATGCCCAATGAAATTTAGGGTGTGTGTAGAGGTTCTGTTAAATCTTATGATAGGATGACTGTGTTCCAGTTAATTCATATATTAGCTTATATTGTTACCTGTGTTTCTTGTCATTCTTATCTTTCCTGATATGCGTCTTCTGCTAATCGGTTTCGGTTGCAAAAGGTGAATTATAATCACCTAGAGATTTGAACTATTCTATAGAAAATAGGTTTACTAATTTGTTATGATACACATTGTTTATTCTTAACTGATTTAGGTTCCAAATAATGTTCCAAGTGAAACCCTTCCCGAGAGACCTGGAGAGCCAGATTGTCCAGTGAGTAGAATTTATATTGCTCTTTTTCCTTCCAATGCATTTGATCATTTGATTCATTTCTAATTCGTTTTGGGTCAAATACATTGCAGTTCTTTCTGAAAACTCAAAAATGCAAGTTTGGTTCAAAGTGCAAATTTAATCATCCAAATGTTCCATCTGAAAATGCTGATGTTTCTGGCTTACCCGAGAGGCCACTAGAGCCCCCTTGTGCGGTTAGATATTTATCTTTGATTATGCTAGCAACTCACTCTTTTATTGATTGAAATTCATATGGTTTCCATTAAATTTGTGTGGAGCCTACATGATTTAGTAGAATCCATTTAAATTTCAAACAATAGAAGAGTGTATGTTGAGTAGAGTGTGTTGTTGTTCTTTATCTTTTGTATGAATACTTGAGACATCATTTGTATATGGCTTACTTCTTTTATATATTTATGCAGTTCTACTTGAAAACTGGAAAATGTAAATATGGTGTTGCATGCAAATTCCATCACCCGAAGGATATCCAGATTCAGTCCTCTGATGAATTGAGCCGTACCGTTGAGCAGACACAAACAAATTCTTCTGTGTTTGACGGGGCAATAGGAGATGCACAACCAACTAAGTCTCTTATTTCTCCGCTGTTGCATAATAGCAAAGGGCTTCCTGTGAGACAGGTATTAGTTTTCTTTTAAGTTCTTTGGTGTTTACTATTCTCTGTTGCATAATAGCTAAAACACATAACGTCAACATTGCCTAAGCATTGTTTTCCACTGTTGAAATCTCTGCTAACATCTCTGCTAACAGGGGGAAGTGGATTGTCCATTCTACATGAAAACTGGAAGGTAAATATTGATGGTTCTTTTTCTTGAAGTGGAAATATTAATCTCTGTTTAATTGGTTAATGCTTAAGTTGTTAACAGACGTATTTATGGATTAAATGTCCTTACTATTCTTTACCTGTTCTTGTATTAATCAGTTGCAAGTTCGGTGTCAGTTGTCGCTACAATCATCCCGACATGAATGGTATGTATGGCGTTGGATGTTGACACTTTTTCATGTTTCTTAAACAATCATTTTATATGTTTTTACTTTGGTGCAGCAATTAATCCAGCTATGTCTGCATTGGCCCCATCTGCTTTTGCATCCTCAGCTGCTGCTAATCTTAACATTGGAATTATTAATCCAGCTGCATCTTTTTATCAAGCTTTTGATCCAAGGCTTTCAAATCCAATGGTAATGTAGAAGTTTTTACTTTACTGATCTCAGAGAGAATATACTGGTACTAATTGCAAATAACGTAATTGTTAAGAGTCCCACATCGGACAATATATGGCCTGAACATGTCTTTATAAGTGGGGACAATTCTCACCCTACAAGCCGGTTTTGTAGGGATGTGTTAGGCCCAACCCAAATTCTGAGATGGTATCAGAGCTTGGTTTAAGATCCGGTAGGCCACCTACTATTACGTTTTCGCTATCGGGGGCCACCCACCATTTATTTCCACGCTCCAGATGTCTTTGTCCTGGGCGTGAGGGGGTGTGTTTAGAGTCCCACATCGGACAATATATGGCCTGAACATGTCTTTATAAGTGGGGGCAATCTTCACCCTACAAGTCGGTTTTGTAGGGATGAGTTAGACCCAACCCAAATTCTGAGAGTAATCAAACATTTTGTGCTCATTCTTGTGGGGTATGGGTTGTTATTTAAAACAAATGAATGTTTCGGAGGTTTAAACATGATTTACGTGTGACCTCGAAGTTATTGTATTTTTAGCGTACTACTTTTGCAGTGGCTCTACTTAGTGAGAATGTTATCGGCTAAAGTGTTATCAAATTGCGGCGCCATGGCCACTATGGTGAATATACATGGCGGTTTTTGGGCTCGCCGCAATGGTAAATATCGGCCGATATTGCGGGTTTTTCTGCCATAATCCGCTATTACGGTGCCGCAAAGCAGCCGGTATGGCGGGATTGTGGCTCTCTCCGCCATGGACCGCTACACTCGGCTTAGAAAAGTTTCTATTTTTGTGTTACTTTAAATTTGTTTCCAAGACTTATCATACATTGAACATACTTAAAGTCTAATGCATCTCATGTGGCTATTTGTTTTACAGGCTCAGGTGGGAATGACAGAGAGTATCTATCCTCAGCGCCCTGGAATGATTGAATGTGATGTACGTACTTTCCTTTTGTTCCAGTGATATCATTATAATTCATCAATCAATATCTATTAGGTGTGCCTTGTATGTGTTACTTTTACTGCTCTGCTTAGGTCAATTAGGTGAAAAACATTGGGAGCCAGGGGCTCTGTTTCTGCTTGGCAATCTATCTGTGTATTACGCAAGCTTATATTATTTGCTCAACTCTCGGACATGCAAAGCCACTATCTAATTTTTTTTTACATTTTTATTTAATGATATGACATGTAGTTCTTTATGAAAACCGGCATATGTAAATTTGGGGAAAGATGCAAGTACCATCATCCTGTTGACCGTTCAACATCATCGTTGTCAAAACTGCAATCAAATGTTAAACTCACTCCTGCAGGGTTACCAAGAAGAGAGGTATGTCTGATGGTCTTCACATGCACACGCTACAAAATTGCAAATTATTTGCATTTTATTTCTGTCAAGAGTTTCACATTGGATGAGATAAGGTCCAAATATAAGTTTATAAGTGAGCAATCTTCACCTGAAAACCGATTTGTAAGGTTGAATTAGGTCGAACCTAAATTCTAAGTTGGTATATCAGAGCTTGTCCAAGATCCGTTGGGTCACTCCTTATTAGGTTTTCACTATCAGGCCAGTTTGGCCACTCCTTTTTAGGTTTTTGCTATCAGGCCAATTGGGTCACACTCCATATGTCCATTTATGAGCATGATGGCGGTGTGTTAAGAGTCTCACATTGGATGAGAAAAGGCCTGAATATGGATTTCCATTAATGAATTGATTTTGTATTTTTGATTATGTACTGCATGTGGAGGAGGCCACTAGGGTCAAGCTCTAGATGTCCATTTATGGGCGTAATGGAGGTGTGTCAATAGTCCCACATTGAATGAGATAAGGTCTTAATATGAGTTTATAAGTTGGGGTGAAAATAGGCTGGGCCGAGTTAGGCTTTGCCAAGCCTAAGCCTGGCCTGTCAAAAACACTGAAGCCTAAGCCTGGCCTGTAGCCTGTCATAGGCTTATTTTTAGGCCTGAGCCTGGCCTTTTCTAAGGTCTGGTTAGCCTGTTAGCCTACATAAAATCCTATTATTTTAAAAATATTTAAATAAGCAATTAAAATAATATTTAAATAGACTAACAAACTAAAAAATCAATGAGATTAGAAGCTTGTTTGCATTGACTTATTTTAACTTACCTATTAGCATAAGTTTTGTGAGACTGTTTGTTTAAAATAACTTACGAAAACAACTTATAACATTGTTCATAAGGTGTTTTCATCTTATTTTCATAAGTTCTCCAAAATAACCAATTTGTATTTATGTATTTTAACTCAAAGTACAAAACATAACATAAGATAATAAAAAAAATTATTCATATTTATTTAAATAGGTTGGCCTGTTAGGCGTAAAAGACTTTTTTTATGGCCTGAGGCCTAGCCTTTTTAACTAAATAGGCTTATAAAAAAGTCTAGGTCTTTTGCTATTTAAAAAAATAGCTTGGTCTGGCCTGAGCCTGTGTAGGCTAGCCTGCAGACCTCTGTTATCGGCATGGCCTATTTCCACCCCTATTTATAAGTGAGAACGATCTTCACCTTATAAGTTGATTTTATAAAGTTGAGTTATGTCCTATTTAAATTCTAAGTTGGTAGTCTAAATTAAGCCCAACTCAAATTCTAAGAATTTACATTAATAAATTGATTTTGTATTTTTGAAAAAGTGCATGATAGCTCGGTTTGTCATTTACTGCATGTGGTAGAAGGTTTTCTAGTCATTCTTAGTAGATGCTGATTGTTAAACTGCATGAGTAGAGTGTTCAAACAATGTGCCAAAGGAAGTGGCTCTCGCGCATTGGCATTGTATCCATTAGCTTCTGTTTTTAGTTGCATAATGAACTTAACTTGCCTCAAATTTCTATCAGATATTCATGATACTAGTGAATTTCATATTCAATATCATGTATAAAACTATTGAGTATTAACATACCATAACTTTTTTGTTTGATATCTTTGAAGGACGTTGAGCTCTGCCCATATTATTTAAAAACTGGCACATGCAAGTTTGGTGCAACATGCAAGTTTGACCATCCACCACCAGGAGAAGTGATGGAGAAAGCCAAGTCACAAGGAACTTCTACAACCAATGGAGAAGAAGAGACCAAAGAGACCAACGTAAACGTGGCTGGTTCTGCCCCGGAGCAATGTTTAGACCATGTCTGAATTTTCACGCTATTTTCGAGTCTTTTTCACCTTGTTTTATTTCAAATCATGTCTTGAACAGCTCTAGCAGAACACCTGTTGTATTTCTTTAATGGCAATTTTACCTCTGATTGATACCAGTAATTATTAAATGATGATTTAACCTATGAAAATCATGTTCAGCTATAGCTTTTATAATCAAACATAAATTTAGACTAGTTTTTTTTTTTTAATGAATGAATGTTCCCAAAAAATAAATAAATATCCCTCCGTCTCAAATTATAAGTCACTTTGTCAAAAAAATTTGTCCCAAATTATAAGTCACCTTACATTCTCAATACAATATAAATGATATCTTTTTTAATATATCCTCAAATATTTATTATTATTTATTCTTTTAACTCTTTTAATTTCTCTCTCCTATATAATTATGAGGGACATTACTGTAAAGTTATATATAATTTATCTTTTTTATAAAATAATAATTAAATTTCTTAATTTATGTGAAAAGTCCAAAACATCTTATAATTTGGGACGGAGGGAGTTGCGGAACATTAATGGCTTATCTTGTGTACTTCTGAAATGTTATCCTGTTGGGTGGTACTGGAGATATATAGAAGTGTCTTATCATACTTAGATTTGATCAATTCCATGCACAGGTTACTAGAAGGGATTATGATTGTATATATATCCATATCCGTACTAGAAGTGTATTAAAGAACATGAGTGATACATCTAATTGGATTGCAAAGTTTTTTTTTTTTTTTTTTAATATTTCTTTTTATGTATGGATTGTAAAGAATTAGATAGTAAAGTTTAGAGCATTTTTTAATGCACCATCCAAGTTTCTTAAGCACCACGTGAAATTATTTTTTTGCCCATTTATTCCGGATGTGTACATCCGGACGCATCAAATTTTAAAAAAACGCAGAGCTTTTTCGGATATGCATATTCGGAAACAATTCTGACGTGCACTTCCACAAGGATTTCTTATTAATTCGCGCCAGACGTTCTTCGTCCCCCTCATTCTTCACTTTTACATTTTCAAAATCTCTCAAACTCTCAAATTTTCAATCACCACAAATCTCGATTTTTTCCACTCGAGTTCGGCACAGAGCAACTTCTACAACGATCAACACACTCCAAATTCTCCGTATCTCATTTTAATCGGTAAGTTTTCAAATTTTAGAGTTTCGAAGTAATTTTCAAGTAATCGATTTAGAGTAGACATTTAGGTGTAGAAATTGTTAGGTTGTATGAATAACATAGGTTAGAGACAATGTAGGTCATTTTTACTGCTTCAAACGGACGATCAGGGCATTAAAATGCCCTTTTGTAGGTTACAGTGGCCATGACTGTCATTTTTAAACTTCAAAATACGTACCGGATGTGCAGATCCGGAAAGATTGTAACATTTAGTTTTCTGAGTGTTTTCGGATATGCACATCCGGAAATACCCAACGTTAAAAATTCTGTGTCCTTCCGGATGTGCACATCCGGAAGACTATTTTTTTTATTTTTTTATTTTGTTTGTTTGCTTGTTTTTGTTTAATTATTTTTAAACAAAATTTAATTTATTTATTATGCTTTGCAGATTAGATTGCTGCCAGAGACGATCGTACCATACATGGACGGACAACTCAGCACGCATCTGTCCGACGTGAGCGGATGCAGTCTATAGTCGAGGCTTCCGGCGCAGAGGGAGTTGGGGTAGCCCCTACAGTTGAGGGACATCCTACACCACAGCCATCCACATCACAGGTTCAGGCCACTTCCACATCACAGGTTCAGACCACTCCCCCGTCAGCCGCCGATTCTACATCTCGGAGGCGTCGGAATTCTACTGCTAGTTCATCAGGGTCCCAGCCCGCACGCAGGCTTCGTCGGGAGACTCCAGCTCCATCAGCTGCTCCTCCTCGTTCCCCTGTTCCTGTTCCTGTTCCAGTTCCAGAGGGTGATCACCCAGCACATGAGGGTGTTGACGCTGATGACGATTTCGATGAGCTGGGCGGTTACCCCGGGGGACCGTTTGATATGTCCCTACTCGTGGGGTACTCTGAGCATACTGCCAGATATGTCTAGCTAGGACAAGTAACTTTTCTCGGTTTATTTATAGAATTGTATTCGTTGAAAATATGTTCATTTGTAACATTGTTTTATTTGGAAATTTTCAGGAGAATGATTCACAGAAGTTCTATAACCATGAGGGCAAGGTTATGGACACGATTGAGATGCTTCCAGAGGCTGAGTGGTTCACGTCTGCACTTGCGGAGTTTGGTCTTGGAGGCCTGTCTAGGATTGGGTATTCCCAGATCCAGTACGGTATCCTGATGGCATTTGTTGAGAGATGGCACCCTAAGACATCCTCATTCCATCTACCGTACGACGAGATCACGATCACGCTAGACGACATCTCGTGCCTCTTACATCTACCGATCACGGGTACCCTTCTCCGTCACGGTAGGATGACGAAGGCGGACGACATGGAGTTGTTGGTTACAGAGCTTGGGGCTAGCCCAGAGAAGGCATATGCGGAGGTGCACCAGTTGAGGGGCGCACACGTCCGGTTCTCGTTTCTGATGGATAGATTTGCTGAGGCGCTTGCAGAGGCAGGACGGGCAGATGGTGATCCAACTGAGGTGGCGATCCACAGGACGCGTGCCCTGAGATGCAACTACTTGTTTTTGCTGGGCACGCAGGTGTTTGTGGACACCAGCGCCTATTATGTTGATATCGTCTACCTCAGGTACCTTTCGAATCAGACAGAGATCCATGGGTACAACTAGGGGGCGGCTGCACTGACATTCACCTATTCCAGGCTCTCTGATGGTTGCCGCTGGGCAGCCAAGACTGTGGCAGGCAGCTGTACGCTATACGTGGTAACAATCTAATATTCTAAGTGATTTTTTCATTTCTTTTCTTTCTGTATTCATTATAATGTTTGACACCCATGTTATGTTTTCCATTTCAGGCGTGGATTTTACAGCACTTTCCCTACATTACTGGTTGGGGGAGTGTCCAGGGGTACACTGAGGATATGCCACGTGCTGCTGCATTTGTCCTGCTAAGAGGGAACCAGGTGTCGGACCCCTTCAGAGTGTATCTAGATCGGATGGCTGCTGAGGACGTTTTGTATTGCCCCTATGCCGCTCACCGTGTGACGCGCCCGTTCGATGAGGTTTGTTTGTTCTCAGGATGGTTGGCATGCAGTTCGACTGTTACTGCCTGATACCTCCCAGAGCGCGTCTTGCGTCAGTTCGGTTATACGCAGACGATCCCCAGAATGCCTCATGAGTCTGCTCCTCTAGGCTTGACCTGCAGGCAGATAGATGAGCTATGTGCTGACTACCAGTCCCACTTGGTACCGGAGGAGGCTCGGGCGACCAGAGCGAAAACAGACTGGAGCGTTGCTGCCGGGTACATCGTGTGGTTCAACACCGTCTCACACCCATGCATGGTGCCCATTACTGAGGGATCGCCACCCAGACCTGCTCATCAGGAGATATTAGAGGAGTGGCAGTCTCAGCTGGACCATACTCAGGATGTCCTACCATGCTGTCGTCAGATAGTACAGATAGGGCAGTAGGCCATTACGGACAGTCACCTCCTTGAGGGCTCTGGTGCCAGACTTGTCGTGGATAGGATGATTGCGATTGTTGGGGGGGCACTTCAGTACCGCAGACATCGATCCAGGTTGGGGGGTAGGGGCAGAGGAGCAGGGGAGCCAGGAGAGATCCTTCGCCATACGCAGTAGTTTTTTTGTTTGATGTATCATATTTATATTACATATATGCACTGTATTTTGACAGAAGTTTATTATATATATATATATATATATATATATATATATATATATATATATATATATATATATATATATATATATCATTTTATTTTATATATGGATGTTGTCAAATGTATATTAAGTTGCGACGATTTATTAACATATGCGACCAAGCAAAAAAACCGATTTAAAAAAAAAAATAAAGTTCTGCTGTTTTCCGGATCTGCAGATCAGGAATGTTTCCGGATGTGCACTTCCGGAACATATCAGCGTTTTTTAAAAGAATGGTGCGTCCGGATGTGCACATCCGGAATCAGTGGGCAAAACCGGAAATTCAGATGGTGCCTAAGAAATAAGGGTGGTGTGATAAGAAATGCTCAAAGTTTAACCCTAAACAAATTTGTGAAACTCAGGAATACATAAATTTGTGAAACTCAGGAATACATAAATTTGTCTAGCCTATGTAAACTATACTTAGAGAGTGTGCGTGAAAAAATCAATAATGCCTCTAAATTGGAACTTAGCCTCTGGATTCGCTTAAAATGCAATCAAAGTCAAGTTTCAAACCCAACCTAGAACTTAGATGAATATATATGGAGATTAAGTTTCGTATCTTTTACGGAAGTTAAGTTTCATACGCGTTTGATTCATATAACGTGTCAAACTTTCGATCTTCATTCTTCTTCATTTCATTTAATAAAGTTTACTCAAAATCTAATATAGAGCTCGTGAGCAAACTCAATTTCTATCATTTTTTAAGTTTTTTCTCTACTTATATTGCATTGCATTCAAGGTTAAGACATCAATCAACCCTTACTTCACTCCATTCAATCGAAAATCGTCGACTTCTCATATTCAGTAAATTTTTCATTTTCTTTCTTTTTTGTTTCATGATGCAGTAGTTTAAAGTTAAACATATAATAGGTTGTTTATATTACATTATGACGCATAATAGGTTGTTTAGTAAGCAGACATGTAAATTTTGTGAAATTTGCAGTTAGAGCATTTGGGCTTGCTCTGTTTCTGATTTTTCAGGTTTCGGGAGGATACGAAAGTTGACTTCCGGTTTTTGGAGTTCTGCAATGCAGAAGTTGACTTTCTAATTTTGTTGTTTTGCATTTTTTTAATTTTGTCTGGTATGTCCCTTGGGGTTGATTTCTATAATTATGATATGATTTTTATGGTATAATTACATGTAAAATGTCTGACAACCTACATTGATTGAGGCATGGTAGAGTGACCCAACATGCTTCCATTCAAAGAGAAAAAGTTAGACCCTCTCGTCCAACCATTGGTGCCACTTCATTTTATGTTGAACCATTGGCTTCCAGAGTCGTCTCTGACACCGTCCTGTTGAAGACATGAGTCCCCTGCTGCTACTCCTGATGTCCTAGAAGTCCAACCTGCTACTTTTGTTCTGGATGTTTATCCAAGAGGTCCCTCAGATACCTCAATGCTTTATCTATAAACATACCATGTTGCCAGACACATGTGGGATGAAGAGGTAAAATAAATATGTATTTATTCTTTTAAACATTCTGACAGTGATGTATTTTTTTTACAACATTATGAGTCGTTGAAATAATCAATCTTAGTAGGAAGATTGCGAAGCTTCCACATCCTGATGAACCATGGTTTACAAATTTCAGGCAATTATCTGGGTTGCAAGGTTTATCTAGAATTAAGTATATTTATTTTTAACCATGGTTTGTTATCTCCTTTCATTGGGAGATGAGACTTAGAGACTTTTTCATTCCATCTTTCGATCGGTGACATGTCCATCACACTTGATGATGTGTTATCCCTCCTACATCTTTCCATCATAGGAAGATTTTTAAACCACTTCAAATTCACTAGACCTGAGATACTTGATATGATGGTGCAATAGTTAGGAGTTGGCCCTGGTAATGCTCTAACAGGAGATGGATGACACTAGAGGATGTCATGTTAGGTTTGGATTTCTAGAGAGGTTGTATAGATAGCACTTGGATGCGGTCATTGAGACTGATGGTGATGATGCACGTATAACACATCCTATACTACGTGTATTGTGGTCATACCTCTTGTATCTTATTGGCACACCCATATTCGTGGACAAAAGTGCATACTATGTCGATGTCATCTACCTGAAATACTTCATTGACTTGGAGAGGATTAATGAGTACAATTAAGGGGCTTCTTGTTTGGTTTATCTATACTCTAAGTTAGGTGACACTTGGTTTAAATCTACAATTGAGATGGATGACACCAAAGGATGTCATGTTAGATTTAGATTTCTGTAGAGGTTTAACTCTACAATTGAGATTGGATCCCAATGAGACAAGACTTTTGCACAAGCACATAGAAAGGGACTTAATCTAAACTACTGAAGGCTTAGCAGAATAGAGAACAAGGTGTACATGATGCAAGCATCAGAGATACATGAAAGTACCATAACAAAGACCTAAAGCTCTTAAGATTTCTAAGATATTTAATTGTAAGAAATCTTAAGGCTTTTACAATTACAACCTAAAACAGAAAATCTGCATATTACATTAGAGTTGATAATTGCTTGATCTTGCTACTCCTTCATTAGAAGAATCCTTGTTAAGATTCAAACTTGAATCTTCAGCCATATATATAGCCTTTGCAGAAACTAGCCGTTGAGGAAGTGACTTGATCAAGTGTCTTTGCCTTTAATCCATAGTACAAGAGACGTTGAAGATGGATGCACAGCAGATTCTGAATCCAGTGTGTAACACGTTTAACCTTTGAGTCTTCAAGAGGTTTTGTACTGAAAGAGCCGTTGGGAGCAGACGTCCATAGAGCATGTCAACCTTTCTTGAGCCTTGCAATCTTGTAGACTCTAGCTGACAAGCTGATAAGACAATACAACTTACTTTCTGCAGTACGGATAATCCACAGCTTTATCACCAACTCTGAATGGTACCAGATGCTAATATACAATTACCAAGTGTAGTAACTTATCTGAATGCTGAGGCCTTCATCTCAGAGTCTGCGTCAAGCTACACTAGCAATTGTTCTTCAGACTCTGCAACCAGAAGCTAGCAATGAAGCAACTCCCAAGTGTGTCTAAGTAAAACAGATTCTAATTATTTATGTACAAGAACAATAATCTGCATAAATAAAACACACACCAAATAAACCACTATTCTTTTAATATTTTTGTTATCATCAAAACTAAAAGAGAATATGTCAAGAACTCATCTCAGGTTTGGTCTGATCAGCACACAAGCAAGAAGAAAAGAAGAAGAAAATGAAGAAGAAAAACTGAACAAGAATCTTACAAGAATAAGAATCTTGTCAGAAAAAGAACACAATGATGTTTCACAAGACAGGGAATAGTAAAAGCAAATACCAAAAGAGAAAACATCATTACCCAATGGTTCTTTATCCAGCAAATATTTCAATTCCACTAGATGAGTTTCAACTTTATGAAAAGTTAAGTATTATAAAGTTTTTAAAAAACTTTTTACTTAAACTATTATGGCAGTAAAAAAGAATCTTCTTCTGAATCTCAGAATCTGACAACTTTCAGAAGCTATCAACCATCAGAGTTTAGTAGATCTAGACTTAGACAGAGATATCATCTGTCAATCACAAGTCTCTAAGATTCTATTCAGAACTAGCACTTTATCTTGAAACAAGAGTCATGAGTGGTAGATGAATATTGAATTGTCTTCTTTAGATAGCTAACATGCAACAGTATCAACACAGAGTGAGAAACTATTTTCATAAATATGATCATCATCTGGCTTAATAAGATATTCAGTTTAAACAAACACAACAGAGTTTCCTCTTAAAGAATTCTGAAGTTCTTCCTTTTATTAAAAGAACTTCTCTAGAAATCCAACAAAAACTTTGTATCTACATCTATACAAATGTTTCATTGAATTAAAAGATAAGCCAGAAAAGAACAAGCGTGCCTTTTTTTTTGTTAGCCAGACTCGATTCAGTATTCAGACTTGATCAATAGAGTCTGAACACAGCTTTGAGTGGATTCTAATTCAATGGCTGTCTAACCATTGATTCCACTACTCTCACTAAATTCAATACCACCAGTACTTGAATCTGGGATGTTGGCTCTTCCTCCAATAAATGTTGTAAGCAACCTTATGGAAGATGCCTCTGTTTTTTTCCTTGATATCTGTAACAGATACATTATGATACTCATATTTCTATAAGACCATACATGTAAGTACAAATAGACTCTTCTTTGCCTTACATCTCAATCTAATAGCAAAATCATAAGTCACTCCAGAGTATAAGTCTAGGATGAGATATGATAGGAACATAATCTTGTTCTAAGCAATGTCACTAATCTCATTTTCTTGGATTAAATCTTTTGACTCTGAAATCATTGACAAGCTCAGAACCAGATAGTGTTAGCTATCCGAATTTGACATAAAGAAAATCAAAGTATTGTCTTAGTATGACTGACAGAACTCAAAGAGAAGTTGAAGATTTCTCATAGAAATGTCTTTTAAAACAACTTCCATTATGGTCCTTAAACAAGAAGTGATAACGAGAAATCGTATTGTATTTTATGGCTCATTACACATTTTTTCGTTCATTTTATTCGAGTTTTATTAGTATTCAATCGTGTTTTATGTGTTTTGAAGTTGATAGCTTCGTTTGTGGAGAAACCGGGCACAAGATCGAAAAAGAGCAAAGAAAGAAGAAAATTCAGCAAAGCAGTGCAGAATTCTGGTTTTTACGGATATGGTGTTCACCGTAAGAAGCCTGCCACGTCAATTAAAAAGGCCAAGACCATGGAGAATGCCATGGCCTGGTGGCGAACGCCATGGCTACGCAGTTACAGAAATTCAAAACTGCAACTGTCATGGGCAGTTTTGATGGGCTATTTTTCCTCCACTCCTCTTTGCACGTTTTGGTAGTTGCCCTTGGGATTTTTCTCTTTATATAGGACCTTCCTCTTGTGTATTAGATATCCGATTTTAGACGCGGAAGCTCTGTCGAATTCCGTTTAGGCAAAAATTTACGTTCCAAGCGACAATTACTCACATCGAGGAATTATCGCAAATTTCTTTGTATTATTTTGTTGCTGTAATCGTGATTTCGAACAAGGCTCCGCTTTCATATCAATTTAATTCAGTATTTTCTTTACAGGTTTTTATTACTTTCATTTTGCAATTTACTTTCTATTTTGATTATGCTATGTGTTTTACCATGATCATGTTTGTTGTAAACGTCAAAATGTTTTGCTAAATTCTGTTTGAGTTCGGCGTGTGAGGACCGTCGTTACCGACGGGACTCCGTAAAAAATGTAGACGCGACTTTATGTGATTGTATGCTAGTTTTGGTTTATATTTCTATACTTTATTGATCTGTTATTCCGACACGAAAGTGAGGGATAAATTAAATTCGGACCAATGGCGCGAGAGTGTGAGGAAAGAACGGATAGTAGAAACTAGACATCGATCCTAAAAACGGCGAGAGCGCTTTAGGCATCGTTTAGGATTTCACTAACTTCCAAAATACACATTTCAATTAAAACGGGCGAGCGAGAACAAAATCCTGTGGTTGTTAAGCGTGGCTTATGTCAATAGCGCGAGAGTGTGAGGCAGAGTCTTTAAGTTAGTATTTCCTACGGAATAAAGTGCGGTCGTAATTAGTACCCGACTTCTACAAGTCCTTTAGGCACGCAGAATCCACATTCCGGACTCAATTTTAGTATTATCTCCTAAAGCCTCTAGAATTAGTAACTTTTCCCTTTTTTTTCCAAACTCCGTAAACTCTTAGCCTTAGCTTTACACTGCAACTTAGATTGCATTAGTTTGATTATCCCTTCCCTGTGGGTTCGACAACCTTAATTAAAACTACGCGAATAGCTGTATACTTGCAGTCTAAGCTCGACGGTGACGTTAGTGTCCTCGAGACGCATCAAGTTTTTGGTACCGTTGCCGGGGAAGGTTGATTTAGTCAATATTGTGAATCCTTTGTTGTGCAGTATAGACTAAGGCACCAAAATTTTTCTTTTTTCTCAATTTCGCCGATTGTATGCCAAACACTCGTTCTAAGGGTGACAAGCTTGAGCAACCAATTGACGACATCGAGCATTTCATTAACTTAAGACGCCGAATTAACGAGTTCCGAATTAAATATAATCTTCCTGAACCTGAAATCCCGTATCCAGAATTACCAATACCCATGGTTGAGAACACGCAAAACCGTCCTCTTAAGGATTACGTTGTCCCATCACAAGATGAACCGCATAACAGCATTGATTCCCCTACCATTAATCGAAATGATTTTGAACTAAAACCTTTGCTGTTACAAGCCGTTCTACAGAACCAATTTTTTGGAAGTTCCACGGATGACCCGAACCTCCATTTATCGATGTTTGTGCAATATGCTTATACCGTGAAAGCAAATGGTGTTAGTAATGAAGCCATACGACTACGTCTTTTTCCTTTTTCTTTGAGAGATAGAGCTAGAGCTTGGATCCAGTCTCTACCATCCAACTCTATCACTACGTGGGACGAGTTGAAGAAAGTCTTTTTAGCCCGATACTTCCCGCCAAGCAAAACTGCTATGCTAAGAGCCCAGATTAACGGATTTAGGCAAAAAGACAATGAATCTCTTTTCGATGCTTGGGAAAAATACAAGGACATGTTAAGGTTATTCCCGCACCATGGACTTGAACAATGGTTGATAATCCATACCTTCCATAATGGTCTTCTTTACAACACAAAGTTGAATCTGAATGCTGCAGCTGGCGGCGTTCTGATGGACAAACCGTATGAAGACGCTTATCAACTCATTGAAAATATGGCTCAAAACCACTTCCAATGGGGAGGTGAGAGGACTCCAACAGAAAAAACCGCTACGAAGAACGGAATGTACGAAGTTAACAGTTTGGACCGCGTCAGTACTAAAGTGGATACGCTTACTCAAAAGATAGAAAATTTGACTGTAGCTCCAGCAGCCACCGTGGCTGCTGTGACACCAAATTGTGAACTGTGCGAAAATCCTGGACATAGTAACGCTGAATGTCATTTGCTAGCCGGTATTCCTACCGACCAAGTGAATTACGCCCAAGGAAACTCGTACTCAAACACATACAATCTTGGTTGGAGGAATCACCCGAATTTCTCATATAAGAACAACAATGCTTTATTTGCCCCAACTCAAGCACCAACAGTACCTCCAGGATATCAGAAGGGAGCAACCGTTGCCCCTCAAGCGCCAAGAAAGTCAAACGTTGAGGTTTTACTAGAAAATTTCATCGCAACACAAACCCAACAAAACAAAGAGTTTGCCAACCAAAATGTGCACACAAGTGAATTGCTAAAGCAGATGGCAACTAAGCTTGACGCCATGGCTACCCATAACAAAATGTTAGAAACCCAAATCTCTCAGGTAGCCCAACAACAAGCAACAGTAGCAGCCCCTGCAGGAACATTTCCTGGACAACCACAACCAAACCCGAAAGGACACGCCAATGCTATTACACTGCGAAGCGGAACTGAATTAGATGGACCACTGGATCCAAGGCTTCAAAACCCTGCCATGTATTAGAATCCTAGTAAAGGAACCGAAAAGGTAACAGAACCAAAAGATGACAAAAATGACAAAAGTGAAGAGGCCGAAGAGAAAGAAACACCTTATATGCCTCCACCACCATATAAACCACCAATACCTTATTCGCAAAGGCTTGCTAAGCCTAAAAATGAAGGATAATTCAAAAAGTTTATGGAGCTTCTAAAACAACTCAATATTACCATACCTTTCACAGAAGCTATAACACAAATGCCTTCATATGCTAAATTCCTTAAAGAAATCCTGTCTAATAAGAAAAAGCTTGAGGATAACGAAACTGTTATGCTCACTGCCGAGTGTAGCGCTATCATCCAAAATAACATGCCTCATAAACTGAAAGACCCAGGTAGTTTCTCGATACCTTATGTAATCGAAAAATACGTCATAGACAACGCTCTATGCGATTTAGGAGCCAGTGTAAGTCTAATGCCCTTATCCACCTGTAAAAAGCTCAAATTAGGAGAATTGAGACCAACGAAAGTGTCTTTACAACTAGCGGATCGTTCTGTTAAATTTCTAATACGTATGCTAGAGAACGTGCCCGTTCGTATAAGACAATTTTACATCCATACTAATTTTGTGGTAATGGATATCAAGGAGGATTCCAACATTCCTATCATTATGGGAAGACCCTTTTTAGCTACAGCTGAAGCGATCATAGATGTCAAGAAAGGAAAGCTAACTTTTGAAGTTGGCGAAGAAAAGGTCGAATTTATTCTGGCCCAATTTTTGAAAGCTCCCGCTATAGATGATTCATGTTATTTTCTTGACGTCATCGATGAATGCGTGAGAGAAGTGGAGATGGAATCATTCAAGTGTACGGAAATACTATAGATTCCAGCACCTCTTATACTCGAAGATGATAATTGGCGTGAGCCATACGTAGATGACAATCTAAGGGAATGTTTAAGACTGACACCAGATCCAATACCATGCCCAAAGAAACCTTCTGTAGAACTTAAGACACTACCCAAAAACTTAAGATATGAGTTCCTGGACACCGAACTGGAACAACCAGTGATAGTTAATGCCGACTTGGGGCAGATAGAAACCGAAAAGCTTCTGCATGTTCTGAGAAAGTATCATAAAGCGCTGTGGTATAACATTTCGGACCTTAAAGGAATAAGTCCTTCCATATGCATGCATCACATTATGCTCAAAGAAGATTGTAAGACCTCTAGAGAGCCACAAAGAAGGATAAATCCTATCGTAAGCGATGTAGTTAAAAAAGAGGTACATAAGCTATTAGAAGCAGGAATCATATACCCAATATCTGACAGTAACTGGGTAAGTCATGTGCATGTTGTGCCGAAGAAGGGAGGTGTTACGGCTGTTAGCAATGAAAAAGGCGAATCCATTGCCAAAAGAACTCAAACTGGATGGAGAATGTGCATAAACTATAGAAAGCTGAACAAAGCCACTCGCAAAGATCATTTTCCTTTACTCTTTATAGATCAAATGCTTGAACGATTGGCCAAACATTCTTACTTTTGCTATTTAGACGGATATTCAAGATTTTTCCAAATTCCTATTCATCCTGACGATCAAGAAAAGACTACGTTTACCTGCCCTTATGGCATGTTTGCTTACAGACGAATGTCGTTCGGACTGTGTAATGCTTCCGCAACCTTTAAGAGATGCATGATGGCGATTTTTGCCGACTTTATAGACAATATAATGGAAGTATTCATGGATGACTTCTCTGTCTGTGGGGGAAATTTTGAAGGATGTTTATCGAACCTAGAAATGGTACTCGAACGATGCGTTAAAGTAAATCTAGTGCTGAATTGGGAGAAGTGCCATTTCATGGTCAAGGAAGGAACTGTTCTTGGACATGTAATATCTAACCGAGGAATTGAAGTGGATAAAGCAAAAATATAAATCATAGAAAACCTTCAACCTCTGAAAATAGTTAGAGAGATTCGTAGTTTTCTAGGACACGCCAATTTCTACCGACGATTCATTAAGGATTTCTCTAAGATAATTAAACCACTAACATGCTTATTAATGAAAGATACTGAATTTGTATTTGATGAGGATTGCTTGAGAGCATTCGAACATTTGAAAAAGGCTCTCATAACTGCACCTATTATGCAACCGCCCGATTGGAGTAGACCATTCGAAATAATGTGTGATGCTAGTGATACGCTGTTGGTGTTGTCCTAGGACAAAGGAAGCATAAAAGGCTTTATGCCATATACTATGCTAGTAGAACCTTGGACAGTGCACAGATGAACTATGCTACCACTGAAAAAGAACTCCTAGCTGTTGTGTTCGCCTTAGACAAATTTCGTTCTTGCTTAGTGGCAGCGAAAATAGTTGTCTATACCAATCACGCCGCAATTAGGTATCTGTTGAATAAAAAAGATGCAAAGCCGAGACTTTTAAGATGGATCTTGCTTCTGCAAGAGTTTGATCTGGAAATCAAAGATAAGAAAGGAACCGAGAATGTAGTAGCATATCACCTTTCTAGAATTGAGGATCAAAAACCTGAGCAAGTCCCCATCAATGACGATTTTCCATACGATAGACTTGTATCCCAGTTAGAAAACGAAAGCAAAACGAGCGAATGCTCTTCAATTTATTATGACGCAGAAACAAATGATGTAGTGGAATCAATATGCTCAAAGACCTCACTGCCATGGTACGCTGACTTTGTAAATTACTTGGTAGCTGGAGTACTTCCACCAGATTTATCCTACCAACAAAAGAAAAAATTCTTTCATGATATCAAACACTATTATTGGAATGAGCCCCTACTTTTCAAGTGAGGCGCCGATGGGATTTTCCGTCGATGTGTCCCAGAATCTGAAGTTGAAGATATCATATCTCATTGCCACTCTGCACCTTATGGGGGGCATGCAAGCATTTCAAAGACTTGCGCGAAGATTTTACAATCTGGTCTATTCTGGCCTAGCCTTTGGAAGGACGTCCACATTGCTGTCATAAATTGCGACTGATGCCAGCGCACGGGTAACATTTCTAGACGCGATGAGATACCACTAAGAGGTATTTTAGAAGTAGAAGTCTTTAATGTTTGGGGGATAGATTTCATGGGCCCTTTTCCATCATCCTTTGGCAACAAATATATACTCGTTGCAATTGATTATGTTTCGAAATGGATCGAGGCAACAGCTTCGCCTACCAACGATGCACGAGTAGTTATAAGACTCTTTAAGAATGTAATATTTATGAGATTTGGAGTGCCAAGAGTTGTCATTAGTGATGGTGGATCCCATTTTATCTCGAATATTTTTGGGAAACTACTGCTTAAATATGGAGTGCGTCATCTAGTAGCAACACTATATCACCCTCAGACGAGTGGACAAATGGAGGTTTCCAATAGAGAGATCAAACAAATATTAGAGAAAACAGTTGCGACTTCCAAGAAGGATTGGTCTGCAAAACTTCACGAAGCTCTATGGGCTTATAGAACAGCTTACAAAACCCCGATAGGAACCACCCCATTCAAGCAAGTTTATGGCAAATTATGTCATCTGCTTGTCGAACTTGAGCATAAGGCTTATTGGGCCATTAAAACCCTGAATACGAACTATAAGGCGACAGGAGAAAAGAGAATTCTTGATATACATGAACTAGAGGAAATTAGGTTAGACGCATATGAAAATGCCCGAATCTATAAGGAAAGAACCAAACAGTGGCATGACAGACGAATAGCTAGACGAGAGTTCAACCAAGGCGACATAGTTCTCCTTTTTAATTCTTGACTAAAGCTATTCCCTGGTAAACTTCATTCCCGATGGTCTGGACCCTTCAAAGTTGTAAGAGTTTTCCAAAGTGGAGCAGTGGAAATCAAAGGGAAATCTGACGAGACCTTCATTGTTAATGGGAAGAGACTAAAACACTACCATAACATAGAAAATAAGGATTTCTGCGTAAGTTATAAGTTGGGGGAGCTACCCGCTTTTTCGAAAGGTTAGTTCAACCCTGATGTCGAGCTAAAGACATTAAACTAGCACTGCGTGGGAGGCAACCCACGATGCTTAGGTTTCTAGAATTTACCCCCCCCCCCCCCCCCCCCCCCCCCCTTTTCTGTTAGTTTTATCTTTATTATCTGTTCTTGTGTCTGTTTGTTACTATATTATTATATTATTACTATTACTACTACTACTACTACTATTATTATTATTATTATTATAGCTTTATTTTTGTTTTTGACACCTTCGCGGTACAATCCATTGATAGTGTACTCTTTGTCTATTTTCAGGCTAGCTTAGCTTAGGATAACTTTCACTTATTTAGAGTATGAATCACAATGCTGATATGGAGATTGTATTTAAGGACGATGCTCAGAGACGCAGATTTGACATTCTGGTTCAGAGGGAATTGACACTCCCTATTTACCCTGATGGACGTACCTTGACCACCTTAGGATTGAGGGACAGTGTGATGTACTTGCTCGACCGAATTGGTTGGGTGAATTTTGGTGTGAGGCACAGATATAGTCCTTACCGTATGCTGACTCTTGAGTTTCTTAGCTCATTGTATTATGATCCTAGCCGAGGCCTTGGATTTGGCCGAGGCTTGGCTACATTCAGGATGTTTAACACCAAACACCGTTTTACCCACCATGAGATGGCTAACTTGTTAGAGTTTCCTAATGGACCAGATGCCTATTCAGTTACACCTGATGATGCTTTTACTGCCCTTGACCTTGACTATTTCTGGGGGACCATTACTGGTAACTACCATCCAGAGCCTGACACTATGTTCTCTAGTAACATACATAACCCTGCTTGGAGATACTTTCATAAGATTTTGGCTCACACCCTGTTTTGTAAGGAAGAAAATATCACCTCTGTTTCCAAAGTTGAATTATTCATTATGTACTGTGCTTCACAGGGAAGGCCTGTAAATGCTGCTTCCTTTTCATTGGCTAGCTTGAACCGCATTGCTCAAGCGACCGAAGGTCCTATCCTTGCTAGAGGATTAGTAACCATGATTGCTGAGGCAATAAGTTTTCATTACCAACTTAACCACATACGTGCTTGTGGAGGCATTCGTCCGATGCACCTGAATTTTTGTTTTAACCGTGGTATATTAGCTAACCTAGGGCCAGCCGAGATCGAATTCCTTATTGACAACAAAGTGGTCCATAACTTTACCCTGCCTAACCACGAGATGACAAACGTGCATAATAGGGATAATTGACTTTATGAACTTGAGGATGAGAGTGAATCACCAACACCACCCCAGAGTCCACAACCTTATGAGATACCTGATGCTAATGCCCCTGATGCCACTTCACATGTCTCTGGAGCTCGTGTAGATTATGCTACTGTCATTGGTGCTCTACAGTGCCAAGTAGACACCCTTAGGGATGCGATTACTTCTATTCGAGGGGACCTCATTGGATTCATGGGCGTTGCTAATGAACAGTTTGACCATTTATTCCAGCAAGTCCATTCTTTCACTAGGCATTTTAGCAAGTGATACTATGAATTGTACCGATGGAATTCATGTTGTTTTTATGATTTAGCTTATTTTGGTTTTTATTGTATTTCCATTCAGTTGTAATTTGCATTCTTTGTATTGTCGATTCTCGACAAAGACATGATGTTATAGTTTTTGAATTAGTTATTTCCCGTTTATGTTTCTTTTGTTATTTTGTGAGTTATAATGTTTATTTTATTTTGCCTTTTTGCAATCTTAATCTCATTCTGCTATTGTACTGATGTATATATATATGTTTCAATTATCAAAAATAAAAAAAAACTGATTGTTCCTCTGCTGAAAATTGAATTCTGCGCACTTCTGCTCAATGGCGTTCGCCATCAATCTCTTAAAATTCAAATTTTAAACGTTAAACACATGGTGTTCGCCATGTACTTAATGGTGTTTGCCATAGAGACGGAAGTTGTAGATTTTCTGCACGTATTTTGTTGCAGAAAAACGCGCGGGTTCCAATTGCAACCTTTCCAACTTCCCTATACATCAGTAACCACCCACATAACTACCCATTAATTATCTCATTAACCCCTAACCACTCATATACCACTTTTTCACCTATTTAAACCATCTAAACTTCATTATTCAGCACCAACAACAACATTCTCAAACTCTTACTCTCTATTTTAGTTTCCAAACTCTCAAAACCTTTCAGAAAAATTCACAATACCTCATAGAGCTGCTCGCGACATCGATTACATGGGAATCGAATTTCTCGAATGTATCATTGGCAAGAGACAAAGGGCTGTTTTTCAAAAAATCTATAAGAGGCCTGTCGAAGCCACACGTTATGCTCATATAGATACTGCCCGTGCGCTAGGATTGTTTGACATCATCAACTGGATGCTAAATAATGTAGGTTTGTCTCACTTTTTCTCTTCTTCGAGCCATACTTTTACTAGACTTACCTATGAGTTCTTGAGTTCATTCCAGTACTTACATGACCCGTCCCGTACCACTGGAACTACGAATTTTAGGATGTTTAATGTAGATTACTCGCTGCCGGTAGAGAGAATATGAGAGATTTTCCAGTTTCCGAGTGGGGAAGAGTACGCTTGTTTGGCACCGCTCGAGAGAGAGTGGGAAGCCAGTGCCTTAGGCTTCTGGTGCCAAATTACTAGCAAGACCGTTACCTCATGGGAAGGTCTAAAGGTCACTTCCATTCATAACCCTGCGATTAGGTACTTCCATCGCGTTCTTGCAAGCACTATCTTTGGGAGAGAAAGCACGGGGAATGTGAATTCTAAAGACTTATTTTTCATTCACTATGCACTATCGGAGACGAAAGTCAATCCCACACCTTTCCTGTTGGCTCACCTTTCTTCTGTTGCTAGTCGGTTCGGTGGTCACTTTTGTATAGGAGGCATAGTTACCTTCATTGCAATGGCTTTAGGACTATAACCACAGTTGGCTGCCCTCGAAGGTTTAGCCGCCCCTTATGCTGACTTAGATTACTGTCGCAGTATGCGACTTATCAAGAATGTGTCGAACAGAAAATACAGGCTCATGATTAGGATTAGGGAGGTGAGGAGTATAGATTTACCGACGGTAATATTTATTGGTATTTTAATGTTTTTGTGTCATTTTCATTTCATCTTTGCAACACCATTATTAATGATTTGTGTGTTCCAACACTTTTTAGGCTTGAATCCTCCAACACTTCCCGCACATCTCCAGATGGACGGCTGTGCCGACTTACACTGAGGATATGTCGCGTGCTTATGCAGTTTTCCCACTCAGAGGGAACTAGGCAATAGAGCCATTTAAAATGTATCTTTACCCCCTTGGTTGATGAGGACATGCACTTCAACAGCTATGTCGATCTCTGTGAGGTGTGGCCATTTGACGACATAGTGCTATACTCGGGATGACTGGCTTGTAAATCACATCTCACTGCTCCTAATCTTCCAGAGCACGTGATGCTACAGTTCGACTACACTCAGACCATTCCCAGACACCTTGTTGTCTCTGCTCCTCCTGCTTTGACACGTAGACATATGGATGCAATGATTAATGCTTATGAGAGTCATTTGGTACCAGAGGAGGCACAGAGTACCATAGTTGAGAGCGATTAGAGCTACATCGATGGGTACATCAGGTGGTTCTTCAAGGTTTCACATCTGTATATGGTGCAGGCTGCTCCAGGAGATCCATCGAGGCTGTAATGCCCCAGACTGCTTTCAAGATTACTGACTGACCCCACAAACCAACACGGGTCTTTCAGCATGCTTTGTCCTTAATCACATGCTTTTCGAGAAACTTCTCAAAAGCTTACCCATCCCAAAATTGCTCCAAGTCAAGCACGCTTAACTATGGAGTTCTTATGGAACGAGCTATCGAAAAGAAGATGCATCTTGTTGGTATAGGTAGTACCAAGTAATCCTTATAAGCCTTCCTTCAACCATGCAGTATTATATCTGCACAATCTTAGGATCCCTCTTATTCTGATGTGAATTCGGTTTTTCCGAAGAAGCTGCTAGGAGTGTCTCATTGTCATGCCTCATGCACCGACAACCACTCCCTTGCCAAGCTGCTAGGTTGTCTCATTGTCATGCCACGTTCATCGACAATCACTCCCTCGCACTCGGGTGTTACAGAGGCCATCTCATCAGGAGATACTAGAGGAGGAGCAGACACAATTAGATCATGCTCATGATGTCTTGCCTAGATGTTGTCGCATAGTGGAGATTGCACAGACAGACATTGACAGAGGTATCTTCCCCGATGGGTCTGATGTGAGGCAGGTCTTGGATGCCATCATGACGGAGGCACAAGAGGTGTTGATGTAACGAAGATAATGTCGAAGGACAGTGGGTATTGACGGCCGAGGAGCCCGTGGAGTCAGAGGGGGCAGAGGAGCCAGAGGAGATGTAGTACGACATTCACATTAGTGCAGTAGTATATAGTAGTTATACTTTGGATTCATTATGGATTGTATTTTATTTTCACTTCATGCTACTTTATCGTGTATTTCGAATTTATTTATATATGTAATTTTTAGGCCATCTAGATTTATATATGACTTTTTTTTCATATCGATTGCATGATTTAAATCTCATCACATAACATGGTACATAATGTTTATAAATCTTCATCTGAATAAACATAAACAAAAGATGACATGCATTGTTCTGATAGGTTACAGAGATGTATCTCCATAAAATAAATAGAGATGCATCTCCGAAACAATGAACGTGTAAAATGCCTTTCAGAGTGGATGCATGGTGTATGTTTTAAAATATTACATAGATGCATCTCCGGATCAGTTAACATTTTGATTTAAGATAAGATGCGTCTGGAGATGCATCTCCGAAATCTGAAAGATATTTTGAATTTTTCAGAGGGTGTTTTTCCACCCATAGGGTGGGAAAGAAATTTTCTTAATTTTTAGTAAAATTAGAGTGACATATTTATGAAGTGTTTCGATATGTATGAGAGACTTTCAAAATTAAACCTTCATTTTCGAATTTCATAAAAGATGTTTCTTCAGTACTAAAGGTGAGAAAATCAATTCCATTATTTTTGCTTTCAAGAGTAAAGTTGAGCCATAAAATTGTAAGTGTTTGCATTATAATAAAATAAAGTATAGATAATTTAAATGTATTAATGTAATATCCCATATTCTTTAAATACTCAAGTGGGTATCAGTTGAGATTAACTGAGTTCCCATGTACTCTATCTTTTGTTAATTGGAATAATTGAAACTCCTAAGTGCTCTAAATGTTATCAGTTGCGACCAATAAAGTAACTAGTGAACTCTAAATAAATCAATTAATAATAAAGGAGACAAACCAATATTAATAAGAGCAAGAGAGGACCTTTTGGTAACATTAATATTTGGTCAATTGGTACTAGAAGACAAAATATCAATTGAGATATTTTGTTACCAACTTTTAATACTAACCATACAAATTATATATTATATTATATGTGTGTGTATGTGGTAGAAAGAAGAAAAAGCGAGTAAAGAAAGAGAAAAAAGTTATAAAAAATAAAAGAAGGAAAGAAAACAAGAATGGAAAGGAAGGAAAACCGTGGAGAAGAGTAAGAGAAAGAGAAAGAAGAAGAGAAGAAAAAGAAGAAGAGGAAGAAAGATGAAGGAAGGAAGAAGAAGGAAAAGCCATAGGTTCATCATCTTCCTCACCACCATCATCTCATCTTCATCATAATCACTCTTCATCATCTTCTTCGCCAAACTACATCGTCTTCAAGAGGTGAGTTCCTTAGATAACATTAGCTTTGGGGAGGGAGATTTCATGATTGGGAATTAGGATTGTGTAATTCCATGATAAATTGTTGTTGTTCTTTATTCTATGTTGTTGTTGATTTGATTTCATGTTCATGTTGTAAATAAATGGTGAAACTATGTGGTTGTTGTTTCTTAGATTCGGGAAATGATGAAATTCTTGTTGTGGGATGTTTGGGTTGTTAAAAGATGATTACAAATGTCTTAAAGTGGATAAAAGTGGAAGAAAATGGAGTTTTATGAGTGTTGGAGCTGGTTTTCATGCCATGCCCATCCTAGGGCACTACGCGTAACCCTGAGCACTTCCAGGCATTGCTAGCGCAGCCCCCCTCAGTTTCCTAGCGTAGAGCGCGGCTAACAGATTCACATTTTTCCTTAGCATGGTTCGGGGCGTAACTTGAGTTTCGTACCTCCGTTTGATGCACGGTCGGAAGTGTTGGAAATATACTTCAATGCTCTATGTGATAGGGAAGTAGAAACATTGATATATGTCATTGATTGATAGGATAGAAATGAAATTGAAATGAATGTGAATAATATGACTCTTGTTTCCACCATAATTCAAGAATCGAGAACCCGATTGATATGGGACCTGAAGCATTGGAAAGATAACCCAATGTACTATTAAATGGTGATGATAGACCATGAACCCACAAAGGATGCTTGGTAGATTATGGCAATGATTCACATGCCATAATGTTGTATGTGAAATACTTATGTTGATTATGTTTGACTTGCTTGTGCATAACTACTTGAATATGCCTAGAAATTATTGTGACATGCTAATGGGTATGCTAAATATGGATATAGATGTTTGAATGATAATGTATCAATGAATTGAATTGATTTTGGTAAAATGAAGAAGAACGCCTAGCGTTGTGATGATCACCATGTGAATGGTTTGATATTTGGTAAGGGACCTTTGTTCCGTATTTGGTGAATGGTTTGGATCCGAAAGACCTATCTATGATGAGATAATAGATTAACCAAGGATTCACGGTGTAGAATAGAAATGTGCACATTTATGAATTATATGCTATCTATTGTTGTTTTGCCTATGTGATGCATTTCATAGTCTATGCTTCGATCATTGTTGTATCTTGTGATTGTTTTGATTGTGAGATAACATACTTAAAAGGCTATAAGAATGGTGAGGAAACCCTTGATATTAATTAATATAATGAATTAGTAAGGTGATTAGGGCATGATGAATGACATAGATGACAATGCTTGTGCAATAATGCCTAGGTGTGCATCATTGGCAAGTAGTTGTCTAGTTGTGAGGAGAGCTTTGTATGGAACATGTGTGGTTTTGTGTTGCTTTATGTTTAAGGTAAATGTGTTCCCTTATGATTGTCGAATACTATCACGTTGTGTCGTGTTTTATCACATAGTTGGAAACAACCTTTGTGGATGTTGTCCCAAGAGTTGATGCTTATGTATAGCTCCTTTGGGATGTACGCATTAGTACTTTGATAGGAGTTCCCTTAAATGAATGGAGCCTACGGGTAAAAGACTTGATATGGGAGAGGTCCCATGGGAAGTGACGATTTCATGTGGCAAGAACCTTGAATCCGAATCCATTCATTTATCTCGTGTGTACGAATGGAGCCTACGGGTAAGAGACTTGAGATGAGAGAGGTCCCATGGGAAGTGATGATTCATGTGGGAAGAACCTTGAATCCGAATCCATTTTGTATGTCAAAGTAGATACAAGGATCCGTGACCTACGCTAAAAGTCCTAGACGTAGATGAGGCGGCGGGGAAGGTTACCTTGGTATGGTTTCCGATTAGTGATTGTTTGAGTTGATCAACTCAAGAGACATGTTTCCATACATTGCGAGTTGTGTGAAATCAAGTCTTATCCTTTTCCATTTTGACTTGAGATAGGGATTGATTGGAACCTTGTAGATCCAAGTGAACCCATAAGATAGGGAAACTCACTGAGATTATTATCTCACCCCATTATTGTTGTTGTTTTTCAGGTATTTTGTTTGCAGGTTTAGTATGTTAATTATGCCAATAGGCACTTATGATGGTGTCAGTACCAGATAATAAATCTTGTATGATACTATTCTAGATATATATTATACATGGCTTTATAGTTGGTATTAGAGTATGTCGTATCCTTGACCTAGCTTTGAAACATCATAAGTAAAGCTATTCCTGCCTTATGAGTGTGTCTTGCTGACATAATCCTTAATACCATTGTATGTAGTATTGGGCCTGATCAACCTAATGCTATGTGCGTGGTAGGTAGAATCATGGTTGAGTGACCACGAGGATTCTGAAATGTTGTCGGAATTGGTGCCTTGAGGGTAGGCTGAAGCCAAGGGTTAGAAGTAAGGAGAACCGGTCAGCTCAGTTGAAGTCTTAGTAGAAGTTGTGATTCAGGTGATATAGAATTGAAGAGTAGTGTATGGTTTGACCAATCCTGTAGCATTGATGGAATCAGAAGTTGGGGATTTCCATCGGGTGGATTGTTAGAGTTTTGAGGAACATGCGGATTTGCTAGTAGAACTGGATTGGCCACTGGTATGGACAAGAATTCCAAGTAATCCCATTCAGTAAGGAAGAAAGTATGTTTTGTGGAGTGTATGACATAAGGTCTGAAAAATGCGGTAGTTCATCAGTGTTAGGTTTCTAATGTCACTAGAACATATTGGAAGGACAAGAATACTTCAGGGATTATGTTTAGAATGGTATCTTCCTAATCGTTGAAAGCGTGAGAGATAAGGATGTCAATCAACATTGTAAGAATCCAAGGTAGCGGTGAAAAGTGAAAAGGAACTCGAGAATATGACTATATGTCCCAAGTGAAACATGTGTGTACTAGATGAAGGTTAGAAGATAAATCAAGCATATTCAGTCTTGGAGGGGAGATTGGGTTCCGAATAGTTGTCAGGAATTCGGTGTTAGTGGAAGTACGTTGTGGAAATGTTGGATTACTAAAGGATGTGTTGAAAGAGAGTTGGATTAGAAAAGGGACGGTGTCGACGTTGTAATTGGAAAATGGTAATAGGATGTATGTTGGACGGATGTACAATGGAGTACCCAATTTTTCTTCAAGACTAAGATAAGGGTGTGTCATTAATGGTTGTTCACTTATGAATATTTTCAAGTATGAAGTGGAGTGGAAGAAGTTACACGTCGATATTATGAGACACATGGTAGTAGCCATTGTTGTCACGAGTGTATGTAATGGATTCCTTATTTTCAGATGGATGCGAAGTAACACACTCTTTGTGGAGCAGTGGGTATTGTGTTCTAACATGTAAGAATGTGGTAAGCAATGAGGAACAAACCAAGACTTAGAATGAGACTAAGTGTAAGTCGTGGAACGGATTATACCAAGTGGTTTTGTAAGTGGTTGATGAGAGTTTTTCGTTATGAGTTCTTCAGTAAATGGTTTTGGTGTAGTGTAAGGTGCAATGGATATTGAAAGGGAAAAGGATTCTAGTCAATGAACTTTTGGAAGATGTCAAGGTTCTTCAGGAAGGTGTATTATCTTGGTTGTCAAGAGTGGAAGAATTTCTCGTAATTGTGAATGATCGAAGTATTCTGAATCTACCTTTTGTTGGACTAGGAAAGTTTGTTGTCTTGATTCTCACCAAGGAATCAAGCGGGAGAAGGAGGTTGTATGCTTGACGAGGTTTGTTTATGACAAATATGGTACCGGGTAATGGTTGTGTGTTGATGTTGCTTGTGGGTGAATCAAGTATGAGTTTGTTGTTAATAAAACCCCTTGAATTCTAGCATCTGCTGATTTTCTGCTAGCATCGCTAGGCGAGCTTTGGCAAACAGAAAGCGAGCTACCTCGCTGCCTGCTCGTTGGGCGATCGTGACAAAACTTTGGGAAATTTCCTTGTTTGTTGGTTGGAGTGTTTCATATGCATGTTTTAGCCTTGTTCTATATTACCTTATGTTGACTATTATGGTTGGTAAGTATTGTGCGAGTTGATGATGAAATGTAAGGCAAGCCGAATTGGTAGTTTTGGTAATTGGAATTTCAGGAAGGGTGTTACATAGTGATGATCCGTGTAGTTGTTAATAGAGTTTGACGTTGAGGAGACGATCTGGTAAACCATACTCAGTGTGACTCAGCCTTAGATGTATCACTATAATGACTACTGAAAATCATGAAGGGTGAAGTTGGAAGAGACTTACTAAGCAGTGATCTTGTAGAGAACAGTCAAATATTTCGTATGTGCGTTAGTATGGTGTAAGTGGATAGTCAAGGTGTGTCATATGGATAGTTAACCCGGATACACGGTGTCAGAAGTAGACTATGTGAGAGTGGTATTGGGTGTGTGCACTTGTACCTTATCCAGTTGAAGGGATTTGAAAGTTATCCTTCCAAGCAAGAGAGGGAATTAGACATTCTGAAGTTAAGCATGTGATTTGGATCGTATATGGGACAGGACAATGGAGAGAGGTGGATTTTGATAAGATGTGTAATGTAATCTCCAAAGGTGTATAAAGCATTCCCTATGAATCGACGAGTGGTGTGGAAGCTCGCAGTTATGTCAAGGATGACTTAAGTTTTGGTAGTGATGACTCGTGAAGGATTGAAGTTCCATTATGGTGTTTTTTGTTATTGGTTGAGGTCTCATGTCAACGAAAACCTTAAATGAGTCAGAATACCATAAAAATTTTTGATATGGAAAATGATAACCAGAACCAGAAGTTTTTTAACCATTTTGGATGAATTGCTTTGAGCTCAGGACGATTTTGAAGGTTGTATATGTTTATGGTGGTAGTCATATAACTCCTACGTATCTATCGTCTGGGAAATGTTGACCCTATACTAAGCGGTTATGTGTTAGAAAGGAAGTTATCCCACTAGTAGATGTCAGTAAGGTTCTTGTACCGTTTGGTTAGTAGGCGCTCCGGTGGACAATCGTGCTTCTACGAAGACTGTTAGCTATCGGGTGCTTAAGACTTCGAAGTGTTCCACTGTTAAAATCAGAGTCGCGCAATAGAAGGTGGCGAATGAAAGAATTCAGTCAGATTGATAGGAATCAGAGAGATAGTTGCTTGTAAGAATGGAAGCAATGCAATCTCATTCTAAGGGTGTCACTTTATTGGTATAATATGGAAGAGATGAAGCATCGGGTGTAAATGATTACATTGTATAGTATCAGATCAAGTGGGATTGATAAGGATAACGATTGATGGATTGTAAAGTTGTTTTAAATGTTTGCGAATTTGTGAAAGAAGGAATTTAGTCCGTGAAGACAAGTTGGAAAGTTGAGAATGTTAGAAACTTTAACTGAAGTAAAGTCAAGCGTTGATCTTTGACGGTGGTGCAAGAAGTGGTTATTTGTTGAGTAGAGGAAATTCGAGGGCGAATTTCAATTTAAGGGGGAGATAATGTAATATCCCATATTCCTTTAAATGCTCAAGTTGGTATCATTTGAGATCAACTGAGTTCCCATGTACTCTAGCTTTTGTTAATTGGAATAATTAAAACTCCTAAGTGCTCTAAATGTTATCAGTTATGACCAATAAAGCAACCAGTGAACTATGAAGAAATCAATTAATAATAAAGGAGAGAGACCAATATTAATAAGTGCAAGTGAGGACATTTTGGTAACATTAATATTTGGTCAATTGGTACTAGAAGACAATATCACTTGAGATATTTTGTTACCAACTTTTAATACTAGCCACACATATTATATATTATATTATATATGTGTATGTGGTAGAAAGAAGAAAAAGTGGGTAAAGAAAGGGAAAAAAGTTATCAGAAAGAAAAGAAGGAAAGAAAACAAGAAATGAAAGGAAGGGAAAACATGGAGAAGAGATAGAGAAAGAGAAAGAAAAAGAGAAGATAAAGAAGAAGAGGAAGGAAGAGGAAGGAAGGAAGAAGAAGGAAAAGCCATGGGTTCATCATCTTCCTCACCGTCATCATCTCATCTTCATCATTATCACTATTCATCATCTTCTTCACCAAATTACAGCATCTTCAAGAGGTGAGTTCTTTCGATAACATTAGCTTTGGGGAGGGAGATTTCATGATTGAGAATTAGGATTGTGTGATTCCATGATAAATTGTTGTTGTTATTGATTCTATGTTGTTGTTGGATTGATTTCATGTTCATGTTGTAAATAAATGGTGAAACTATGAGATTGTTGTTTCTTAGAGTCGGGAAATGATGAAATTCATGGTGTGGGATGTTTGGGTATGTTAAGAGGTGATTATAAATGGCTTAGAGTGGATAAAAGTGGAAGGAAATGGAGTTTTATGAGTGTTGGGGCTAGTTTTCACACCATGTCCAGCCTGGGGGCACTACGTGCAACCCTGAGCACTTTCGGGCGCTGCTAGCACAACCCATCTATTTCCTGGCGCAGAGCGCGGCTGACAGATTCACGTTTTTCCTTAGCACGGTATGTGGCGTAACTTGAGTTTCGTAACTCCGTTTCACGCATGATCAGAAGCGTTGGAAAGCTACTTCAATGCTCCATGTGATAAGGAAGTAGAAAAATGGATATATGTAATTGATTGATAGGATAGAAATGGAATTGAAATGAATGTGAATAATATGATTCTTGTTTTCACCATAATTCAAGAATCGATAACCCGATTGATATGGGACTTGAAGCATTAGATATTGTACTCGGATCTTAGATTTTATTGTTTGGTAGTTTCCATATCTTCTACCACTGTTGTTCTACCACTGTAGTTTCCATATCTTCTACCGATTGATAACCCGATTGATATGGGACTTGAAGAATTAGATATTGTACTCGGATCTTAGATTTTATTGTTTGGTAGTTTCCATATCTTCTACCACTGTTGTTCTTCTATGTTATGTGAAATGGTCAAGTATGTAAATTATGCCAATAGGCATTTATGATGGTGTCAGTACCAGATAATAACTTTTGTATGATATTATTCTAGATATATATATTATATAGGGCTTTACAATTCAAATAAAACAATTTCTTATTTCACCCTATATGTTTCTAAGGCACCATGTGAATTTTAAAATATGCCCCTGATTCCGGAGATACATCTTCGGACGCACCTATTTCTAAATAAACGTTGACATATTCTAGAGATACATCTCCGGAACCATTTTAAACATTCAGAACATGTCACCCATAAACCATTTACATTTGAATTGTTCCGGAGATGCAACTACGAGAATTTTCCGGAGAGACATCTCCGAAGGGTATCCTAACAAGTTTTTTTTGCTTTAAGTTGTGTATTTGTTTTCAGATGAAGTATGAAGTATGAACTCAAATAAAAAAATAGATGTACAAAATAATAATATAATAATATTGGCGTGTCGAAAATAATATAGCAATATAATAAGAAATATCGTACAATCGAGAACCAAAATGTAGTAACAATGTCAAAATAATGTACAAACTATAATACTACAACAAAATAATAACATACAACTACTGGGTGTGCCTGATAGTAACACCCCATTTTAATTTATTTAATCGTTGTGTGTTATTTCTTTTGTTTGGTCTTGTTGAGGGTGTGTAGTTGAGACCAGTTGAGATTCAGTGTGCTCTGAGTATTTATCTGATAAGATAATTAGAGCAACTGATGAAATCAGAGCTGATCAGATTAATATTATTTAACGCTAAGGTTTTAGTAATTAGTGCATCTGAGCTATTTTGGACATTTAGTAGTATTACTAAATATGATGTTGCTATATATCATTTCTTTTCCATCACTTTTGAAAGGAGAGAAACATTGGGAGAAAGAGAAAGAAAATAAAAGGAAAGGAAAGGAAAAGAAGAGGAAATTTCCAAAGAGCTAAGCTTTGGCATCATCAACTTCACCAGAATTTAATCGAGAGTTCGAGGTAAGGGGGAGAATGGGTTCAATATGGGTGTAGCTTTTCTAAGGTTTTAGAGTTAGGTTGGATTTTGAGGAAAATGGGTATTTTGGCTAAAATCATGAATCTAAAGGTTGGAAATCGATATAAATCGCGTAGTATAGTCGTAGTATGAATGTAATCATTGTTCATACTTGTCTTGATTGTTTGACAATGTTTTGGATTGGAAAAAGTGGGATTTTGGGGTTTGAAACCCTATAACCGCAGCAGAAAAATTCTGGTTCTGATACGATTCGACAGGCAAATTGGGAAGTCGCCGGGAAAATTAGGTCTCGCCACTAGTTAGCCAGGCGAAGTGCTGGCGAAGAGGGATTCGCCAGGCGAAATCCTAAGTCGCCAGGCGAAATTGGGGAGACAGAAATGTGTTAGTTACTGGAACTCTTGGGTGTTTTCTAAATTGTGGTTCGCCACTAGTTCGCCAGGAAAAGTGCTGGCGAAGAGGGATTCGCCAGGCGAAATCTTGAGTCGCCGGGCGAATCTGGCTGTTTCTCAATAAATTTATTTTCTTCGAAAATTCATAACTTTTGTTTCGTTTATCCGATTTAAACGTTCTTTATATTTATGTGAAGCTATGAAAGAGTTCTATGCCATGGAGAGTGAAAATATTAGTTATCAAATGGATTTTTGTCGATTATTGGAATTAATCGAAATTACGTGAGGTATTTTCCTTACTTGTGTGTATTGTGATGAATTGAATTGTTTTGACAGTTGTGGTAATACTAGTGTGTATTACGGTGGGTATGTATCTCACGTGTGATCATGAGGATCGTGAAGCTATATAATTTTTATTATACGTGAGTTTTATGTATAATTTGTGTCATGCATTTCATGATGTGTCTGGTGGAGACAGCTAGGTGGGAATCCATGATGGGTGCCTAGTATTGTACGGACTCCAATGTGGAGTTGTATGGAGACAAATCATTGCTCAGTGGGAGTGTATGTGATTTGTCTGGACTCCAATGTGGAGTTGCATGGAGACAAATCATTGCTCAGTGGGAGTGTATGTGATTTGTCCGGACTCCAATGTGGAGTTGTATGGAGATAAATCATTGCTCAGTGGGAGTGTATGTGATTTATCCGGATTCTTTTATGAATCGGGTTCATTTGAGTGAACCATGTTATGTGGTACCACTTGCATTTGCATTGTGTCATTGAGTCACATTGCATTATTATGTTTTTATTGGATTATAATTAGAAAGTGACAAGTGTGTCGTGAATGTGTGCATATTATGTGTGATTACCTGATTACTACTCCTTAACATGTATTTTACACCGTTATTTATTGAATGTAGTTCTCACCCCTTTGTTGTTTCTTGTGTCTGTGCTTCTTGGGAAGTACAGATAACCCAAGTACTTGAGTAGTGCATGGAGTACGTGTTGCCTGATCGAGTCTTAGGAGTCGCTCTGATACGTAACACGGGATATTGGGAATTTCATCTTTTGTTGTATATTTTGTATATTGTGTTATGTATCATTACTCACTTTAAAACACGGTGAACCTCGAGATTGTGTGGACCATGCTTTTGTTGGCCAATGGCCTTGTTATTTTGGGGTTCGATATTTCATTCCGCTGTTTTAACTTATTTTTGAGAAACAAGAAGTGAATGAAGTAAATAGAGAAATTATGGTTATGTTTTTATGGTGTGACATCCCACTATTTATGGAATCTCTGATTATATTTGTAAAATTTGTATATTTTTGTAAATTGGGAAGATGGGGTGTTACAATTGGTATCAGTGCAGGTCGGTCCGTCCGGCCAGATGTTGTAGTGGAGTCTGTCCTTAGAATATGAGTAGACTTGGGTGTTCTTCTAACCGTGTTGTGATTGTTGAACAGTATGGCAGGGAGGAATGATGTTGCTCTTGCTGCAGCGCTACAAGCTATGGCGCAGGCAGTGTAGAACAACAATCAGATTGCTGGGGAAGCGCAGTTCCGTAACTTAGGAAGGTTTCGGAGCAATAAGCCGCCAACATTTGTGGGTGGTATTCTTGATCCTGAAGCGGCACAGAAGTGGCTGAAGACTATTGAGAAGATCTTCAGGACCATGGGATGTAATGAAGCTCAGAAAGTGCAGTTTGGTACTCATATGCTGGAAGGTGAAGCTGAAGCCTAGTGGGATAATAGTCGTCAGAGGTTGGAAGATGCGGGTACTCTTGTTATGTGGACAGTGTTTCAAGGTGATTTTCTGGAGAAGTATTTCCCGGAAGATATTCGCAGTGCAAGGGAGATTGAGTTCCTGGAACTGAAACAGGGTAACATGACTGTTGTTGAGTATGCTGCTCGGTTCGAGGAGTTGGTGCAATATTGTGCTCATTACAATACCGAGGAGGCTATGACTTCAAAATGCTTGAAGTTTGAGAACGGGCTGCGTCCCGAGATCAAACAGGGCATTGCTTGTCAGAAGATACAGAGTTATCCGGAACTGGTAAACAGAAGCCGAATTTTTGATAATGACAACAGGGCCCGAATTGCTCATTACAAAGCCTTGAATGACCGAAAGGGTAAGCAAAGGTATGGGGGTACGCCTTATAGTGCTCCAGCTGACAAAGGAAAACAGAAAGCCGTTGTGGGAAAGAAACTGAGTGGGGGAGAGAAGGCTACCAATCCTACCAAGTGTTTCAAATGTGGTGGCACGGGTCATCGTGCTAATGATTGTCAGAATGAAGAGAAGAAGTGCTTCAAGTGTGGACGACCAGGTCACGTTGTGGCAAATTGTAGGGTTACCGTACCTACCTGTTATAATTGTGGAGAACCGGGTCATATCAGCACTCACTGTCAAAAGCCTAAGAAATCTCAGACTAGTGGAAGGGTGTTCGCATTGGTCGGAGCCCAGCCTACCGGTGGTGATCGTTCCATCAAAGGTACTTGTTTTATTAATGACATTCCTTTGATTGCTATCATTGACATGGGTACAACCTACTCATTCATTTCTGTTGATTGTGTGAGGAGATTAGGAATTATACCTGTCTACTTTGGATCAGAGGATGACTATTGAAACTCCATCTATTGGTTCTGTGGTTACTTCTTTAGCATGCTTGAATTGTCCATTGACTATTTTTGGTAGAGAATTCGGTGTGGACTTGATTTGTTTGCCACTCAGTAATCTGGATATCATTTTGGGAATGAACTGGTTAGAATTCAACCGAGTTTATATTGATTGCTTTAGGAAGAGGCTGTTGTTCCTTACTCCTGAAGAGGAAGTATTGGCTAATTATTTGTCTACTAAGGAATTGAGAACCTTGTTAGAAGACGAAGCTAAGATGTTTGCAGTGGTTTCCTAGTTACCAGTAGAAAGCAACACATCAGTTAATGAGTTACCGGTGGTAAGGGAATTTCCTGAGGTGTTTTCGGATGATATTACCTAATTGCCTCCGATGAGAGAAATTGAATTTACTATTGATCTTATTCCTGGTACCAGACCTATATCTATGGCACCATACAGGATGTCGGCATCAAAATTGGCAGAGTTGAAAATTCAAATTGGAGAATTGCTTGATAAAAAGTTTATTAGGCCAAGTGTGTCGCCGTGGGGAGCTCCAGTGTTGTTGGTGAAAAAGAAGGACGGTAGTACGTGTCTGTGCATTGATTACCGTCAGTTGAATAAAGTGACCATTAAGAATAAGTATCCACTTCCAAGGATTGATGACTTAATGGATCAGTTAGTGGGGGCTCGTGTTTTCAGTAAAATTGATTTGAGATCAGGTTACCATCAGATTAGAGTGAAGGAAGGGGATATTCATAAGACTGCGTTTAGAACTCGCTATGGACATTACGAATATGCAGTGATGCCTTTCGGAGTGTCTAATGCACCGGGTGTGTTTATGGAGTACATGAACCGTATTTTTTATTCTTATCTGGATCAGTTTATTGTGGTATTCATTGATGATATATTGATTTACTCCAAGTCTGAAGAGGATCATACAGAACACTTGAGGATTACATTGCAGGTGTTGAAGGATAATAAATTATTTGCAAAGCTCTCAAAATGTGAATTTTGGTTGAAGACGGTAAGTTTCTTGGGGCATGTTATTTCGGGTGATGGCATAGCAGTGGACCCATCTAAAGTAAGTGCAGTGCTTCAGTGGGAACCTCCGAGGACTGTGACGGAAATTAGAAGCTTCTTGGGTTTGGCAGGTTATTACCAAAGATTTATCGAAGGATTTTCTAATTTGGCGTTACCGTTGACTCATTTAACTAGAAAGAGTCAAGCTTTTGTTTGGGATACAGCGTGTGAGGAAAGTTTCGAAGAATTGAAAAAGAAATTGACTACCGCACCGTTATTAATTCTACCAGATCCCAGTGAACCTTTTGTAGTGTATTGCGATGCGTCTAAGATGGGATTAGGCGGGGTGTTAATGCAAGATGGCAAGGTGGTGGCTTATGCTTCACGGCAATTGAGGGTGCATGAGAGGAATTATCCTACTCATGATCTTGAATTAGCTGCGGTAGTTTTTGTGTTGAAAATTTGGAGGTATTATTTGTATGGGTCTAGATTTGAAGTATTCAGTGACCACAAGAGTCTAAAGTATTTGTTTGATCAGAAGGAATTGAATATGAGGCAGAGGAGATGGTTAGAGTTCTTGAAAAACTATGATTTTAATTTGAGTTACCATCCGGGGAAAGCTAATGTTGTAGCAGATGCTCTAAGTCGGAACACAATTCATATGTCGGCATTAATGATAAAAGAAACGGAATTAATTGAACAGTTCAGAGACTTGGGCATGGTTTGTGAAACTACACCGGAAAGTGTTAGATTGGGCATGCTTAAAGTGAATAATGACTTTTTGGATGCAATTAAGGAAAATCAGAGGCTTGATGTGAAACTAGTGGACTTGACGCCTATAGGAGGAGATGATCCCGATGGTGATTTTAAAGTGGATAAGGGTGGTGTACTGAGATTCCGGGGCAGGATTTGCATGCCAGATAATATGGATTTTAGAAAAGCGATCTTAGAGGAGAGTCACCGGAGTAGCTTAAGTATTCATCCGGGAGCCACGAAAATGTACCAAGACTTGAAGAAGTTATTTTTGTGGTCCGGTATGAAGAGAGATGTAGCTCAGTTCATTTATGCTTGTTTGACATGTCAGAAGTCAAAAGTAAAGCACCAGAAACCTTCGGGGTTGATGCAACCGTTGGAGATTCTATAATGGAAGTGGGATAGTATTACTATGGATTTTGTTATTGGGTTGCCAAATACGGCGAGAGGCTTTGATGCAATTTTGGTAGTGGTGGATCGTCTGACGAAATCCGCACATTTTATACCAATTAATATCAGTTTTCCATTGTCAAAACTGGCAGAGATTTATATCAGAATAATTGTGAAGCTGCATGGTGTCCCGTCGAGCATAGTGTCAGATAGAGATCTGAGGTTTACTTCAGAATTATGGAAGAGTTTACAAGAAGCTTTGGGTTCTAAACTGAGGTTGAGTTCGGCTTATCATCCACAGACCGATGGTCAGTCAGAGAGGACTATTCAGTCGTTAGAGGATTTGTTAAGAACCTGTGTGTTGGAGAAAAGTGGCGCATGAGATACTCATTTGCCATTGATTGAGTTCACGTATAACAATAGTCACCATTCTAGTATTGGTATGGCATCTTTCGAAGCTTTGTATGGTAGGAGGTGTAGAACGCCTCTGTGTTGGTATGAAACTGGTGAGAATATTGTGCTTGGGCCTGAAATTGTGCAACAAACTACTGAGACAATTAAGATGATCCGTGAAAAGATGAAAGCGTCTCAGAGTAGACTGAAAAGTTACATTGATAATCGGAAGAAAGACTTGGAATTTAGTGAAGGTGACCATGTATTTTTGAGAGTTAATCCTGTGACAGGTGTTGGGCGTGCATTGAAATCGAAGAAATTAGATTCTAAATTCATTGGACCATATCAGATCTTGCAAAGAGTGGGTACAGTTGCTTACAGGGTGGAGTTGCCGCCAGAGCTTTCGAACTTGCATGACGTATTTCATGTATCGCAACTTCGGAAGTATGTGTCGGATCCATCTCATGTTATCCAGAGGGATGAAGTGCAGATTCGAGATAATCTTACTGTGGAAGCGACGCCGATAAGGATCAAGGATCGCAAGATGAAGTAACTTAGAGGGAAAGAGATTCCTCTAGTGAGAGTAGCTTGGGGAGGAGCTGCAGGAGGAAGTGTGACCTGGGAATTGGAAAGCAAGATGCGAGAGTCGTATCCAGAATTGTTTCCATCAGGTACATTTTCGACGACGAAAATATTTTTAAGTGGGGGAGAGTTGTAACACCCCATTTTAATTTATTTAATCGTCGTGTGTTATTTCTTTTGTTTGGCCTTGTTGAGGGTGTGTAGTTGAGACCAGTTGAGATTCAGTATGCTCTGAGTATTTATTTGATAAGATAATTAGAGCAACTGACAAACTCAGAGCTGATCAGATTAATATTATTTAACGCTAAGGTTTTAGTAATTAGTGCATCTGAGCTATTTTGGACATTTAGTAGTATTACTAAATACGATGTTGCTATATATCATTTCTTTTCCATCACTTTTGAAAGGAGAGAAACATTGGGAGAAAGAGAAAGAAAATAAAAGGAAAGGAAAGGAAAAGAAGAGGAAATTTACAAAGAGCTAAGCTTTGGCATCATCAACTTCACCATAATTTAATCGAGAATTCGAGGTAAGGGGGAGAATGGGTTCAATATGGGTGTAGCTTTTCTAAGGTTTTAGAGTTAGGTTGGATTTTGAGGAAAATGGGTATTTTGGATAAAATCATGAATCTAGCGGTTGGAAATCGACATAAATCGCGTAGTATAGTCGTAGTATGCATTTAATCATTGTTGATACTTGTTTTGATTGTTTGACAATGTTTTGGATTGGAAAAAGTGGGATTTTGGGGTTTGAAACCCTATAACCCGCAGCAGAAAAATTCTGGTTCTGATACGATTCGCCAGGCGAATTGGGAAGTCACCAAGCAAATTAGGTCTCTCCACTAGTTAGCCAGGCGAAGTGCTGGCGAAGAGGGATTCGCCAGGCAAAATCCTAAGTCTCCAGGCGAAATTGTGGAGACAGAAATGTGTTAGTTACTCGAACTCTTGGGTGTTTTCTAAATTGTGGTTCGCCACTAGTTCGCCAGGCGAAGTGCTGGCGAAGAGGGATTCTCCAGGAAAAAGCTTGAGTCGCCAAGCGAATTTGGCTGTTTCTCAATAAATTTATTTTCTTCAAAAATTCATAACTTTTGTTTCGTTTATCCGATTTAAACAATCTTTATATCAATGTGAAGCTATGAAAGAGTTCTATGCCATAGAGAGTGAAAATATTAGCTATGAAATGGATTTTTGTCGATTATTGGAATTAATCAGAATTACGCGAGGTATTTTCCTTACTTGTGTGTATTGTGATGAATTGAATTGTTTTGACAGTTGTGGTAATACTAGTGTGTATTACGGTGGGTATGTATCTCACGTGTGATCATGAGGATCGTGAAGCTGTATAATTTTTATAATACGTGAGTTTTATGTATAATTTGTGTCATGCATTTCATGATGTGTCTGGTGGAGACAGCTAGGTGGGAATCCATGATGGGTGCCTAGTATTGTCCGGACTCCAATGTGGAGTTGTATGGAGACAAATCATTGCTCAGTGGGAGTGTATGTGATTTGTCTGGACTCCAATGTGGAGTTGTATGGAGACAAATCATTTCTCAGTGGGAGTGTATGTGATTTGTCCGAACTCCAATGTGGAGTTCTATGGAGATAAATCATTGCTCAGTGGGAGTGTATGTGATTTATCCGGATTATTTTATGAACCAGGTTCATTTGAATGAACCATGTTGTGTGGTACCACTTGCATTTGCATTGTGTCATTGAGTCACATTGCATTATTATGTCTTTGTTGGATTATAATCAGAAAGTGACAAGTGTGTCGTTAATGTGTGCATATTATGTGTGATTACCTGATTACTACTCCTTAACATGTATTTTACACCGTTATTTATTGAATGTAGTTCTCACTCCTTTGTTGTTTCTTGTGTCTGTGCTTCTTGAGAAGTACAGATAACCCAGGTACTTGAGTAGTGCATGGAGTACGTGTTGCCTAATCGAGTCTTAGGAGTCGCTCTGATACGTAACACGAGATATTGGGAATTTCATCTTTTGTTGTATATTTTGTATATTATGTTATGTATCATTACTCACTTTAAAACATGGTGAACCACGAGATTGTGTGAACCATGCTTTTGTTGGCCAATGGCCTTGTTATTTTGGGGTTCGATATTTCATTCCGTTGTTTTAACTTATTTTTGAGAAATAAGAAGTGAATGAAGTAAATAGAGAAATTCAGGTTATGTTTTTATGGTGTGACATCCCACTATTTACGGAATCTCTGATTATATTTGTAATATTTGTATATTTTTGTAAATTGGGAAGGTGGGGTGTTACACTGACAACCTCTCCTCTACCTCTTCATCCTCCTCAGCTGTCGATCCCTCATCCTCTGGCGATGTATCTGTACAACAGTGACCCATGTGCCTCTGCTAACATGGCATCTAGGACTCACCTGACAGTAGACCCCTCAGGGAAGATACCCTTGTCAATATTTGCTCGTGCAATCTCCATTATGCGAAGACACCAAGGCAAGACATCATCCATATGATCTAACTGAACCTGCTTCTCCTCAAGTATCTCCTAATGAGATGATCTCAGCAGATATCATGGAGCAGTCTGAACCATGTACAAATGTGACACCCTGAAGAACCACCTGATGTACCCATTGATGTAGCTCCTGCCGTTCGATGCTATGGTAGTTCGTGCCTCGTCCAGTACCAGATGACTCTGAAAATCAACAAACATCTCTATATGTCTACGAGACAAGGCAGGAGAACCAGAGTCATCATGGTGTTTGGGGATGGTCTGGGTGTACCCGAACTGCCACATGACGCGCTCGAGCAAATGAGGAGCAGTGATACGTGATTCGCATGCCAACCATCTGGATTATAGAGTTATGTCGTCAAATGGTCGTGTCTCGCAATGATTCATGTAGTTATTGAAGTGCATGTCCTCAACAACCAAACGACAAGGTAGACTCTAAAAGGCTCGGTCGTCTGGTTCCCTCTCAGCGGGATAAAAGCACAGACACAGGGTGTACTCATCCACACTCGGCCAGCCAGCGATGCGCGGGAAGTACAAGAGGATCCAAGCCTGAAATGAAAATAAAAAGAAAACAATCAAGAATCAAGAATTATCGGCAATGGTTTCACAAAAATAAAATGAAAATTACAAAAAAAAACATTCAAGGATCAGGAATTATTACCATCAGTAGTGTCATGCTGCCTGTGACCTGCTTCGTCTTCCACCGACATCCATCTCTCAACTTCAAATAATGATACCACAGGTAAGCCGCACCCCAATTGTACTCATGGATCGGAGTGAGATCTAAGAAGTACCGGAGGTATACAACGCCTGTATAATTAACACTCGTGTCCACAAAAATGCAAGTGCCAACCAAAAAATGAAAATATGCCCTCAAAGCACCAGCTCTGTGTACCGCCACCTACTTAGCATCACCATCAGCCACCTCTGACACAACGATCTCCTCATCATATATCTCCTTTAGGTACTCAAACCTAGCATGAGCAACCCTATTCTTATCCACCTTCTTAATCACCTTCCTTGGATCAGCCCCTAGATGCTCTACCATTATCTCAACTGCCTCGTCATTGGTCATCTTACCATGATCGAGGAATCTCCACCTAATCGAAAGATGTAACAAACACGAGACATCGTCCAGTGTGACATCATCTCACCATACGAGAGATGAAAAGAAGAGGTCTTAGATTGTCATCTCTCCACAAATACATTAAGCATCCCGTGGTTGACCAGAGTGTAACCGGTCATGCAAAGGTCTTTTAACCCAGTTAAGGTCAGAACTGACTGAAACCAATCCTCATCCGGCTGAGCTAAGCCAGCAATCCTCCTCCCATGGTTCAGAAACTTCTGGGGACCACGCACCTAAAATTTTCCATTAATAATCAATGTCAGCAATTTAAATTAATGTGAAAAATAAATAAAAAATCTAACTAATGCTACCTCTCCGTCCCAAATATGTTTGGCGGTGTGGTCTGGATACAATGGAAGTAAGGACAAATCAGATGGACCTCCTCCAAAACTCTCTGGCTCGGCATACGCAACAATTTCACCCTCCGGAGGGCACTGGATCAGCAAGATCATCAACGAGAGATGACACTGGATCAGCAGGAGGTGGCACTGGTGAATCCCAATGCCTGCGGGAGGATGGGGGAAGTGACGCGTCAGCTGGTGAATCCTGTCTCCTACGGGAAAAAGAAAAAGATGGAGTGGCTTGAGATGAAGGTGGAGTGGCCTGAGATGATGTGACCTGAGGTGAAGGATGGGCCCCAGGAGTAGACTCGCCCCAGAAGTCGACGCCTCTGCCTGACTAAAAGTACTTGCTACCTCCGCTCCTGCCAAACAGATGCATTCTAGGAAACCCGACCATGTCTCAGTCTGTCGACTCTCTCAGCCATAATGCCTGTAAGGTAAAGTAAGGTGTACCATTGTACGACTGTTGTTCTTTTTTGTTACATGAAATGGTCAAGTATGTAAATTATGCCAATAGGCACTATGATGGTGTCAGTACCAGATAATAACTTTTGTATCATATTATTCTAGATACATATTATATAGGGCTTTACAATTTAAATACGATAATTTCTTATTTCACCCTATATGTTTCTAAGGCACCATTTACATTTGAATTGTTCCGGAGATGCAACTACGAGAATTTTTCGGAGAGACATCTCTGGAGTGTATCCTAACAAGTTTTTTTGCTCTAAGCTGTGTATTTGTTTTAAGATGAAGTATGAAGTACGAACTCAAATAAAAAAATAGATGTACAAAATAATATTAGACTAATACTGGGTGTGTCGAAAATAATATAGCAATATAATAAGAAATGTCGTACAATCGAGATCCAAAATGTAGTAACAATATACAAAATAAAGTACAAACTATAATACTATAACAAAATAATAACAGACAACTACTGGGTGTGCCTAAAAACTTCTCCTCTACCTCTTGTGCCTCCTCTACAATCAATCCCCCCGTCCTCTGGCGATGTATCTGTACAACAGTGCCCCATGTGCCTCCGCTAACATGGCATCCAGGACTCACCTAACAGTAGACCCCTCAAGGAAGATACCCTTGTCAATGTCTGCCCTCGCAATCTCCATTATACAAAGACACCAATGCAAGACATCATTAGTATGATCTAACTAAGCCTGCTTCTCCTCAAGTATCTCCTGATGAGATGGTCTCGACGGATCTCCTGGAGTGGTTTGCACCATGTACGGATGTGACACCCTGAAGAACCACCTGATGTATCCATCGATGTAGCTCCTGTCGTCCGACGCTATGGTAGCCCGTACCTCGTCCGGTACCAAATGACTCTGAAAATTAACAAACATCTCTATCTTTCTACGAGACAAGGCAGGAGGAGCAGATACATTATGGTGTTTGGGGATGGTCTGGGTGTACCTGAACTGCGGCATGACGCACTCGGTCAGATGAGGAGCAGTGATATGTGTTGAGACTGTAATACAGCAACAAGCAAAAACTAATTTAAGTAACCCAGTTTTGTAGTATCCACAGGGATCGGTGCGAGGGAAAGAATGTCGTTCGATGGTATCTATGTTTCTAAGCTTATGGTTCAAAAGTTTTGGTTTAAAAGATTTAAGGAACCAAAATTAAAAGCAGAAAATGTAAAGACGGAAAATATAAAGTAAAGACTGAATTATAAACGGAGCCTTGTTGGAATTGGATCTCATCAATTGATAACACATGCATTCTTCTAATCATATTATACATAAATCAATCATTAGCCTAATATTCTCACGTATCACCCACGACGGGGGTTATGTCTAACGTAACATCAAGAGATCGACCGTATTACCTCATTGGTGATGTCTCACGCAACAAAAACCACCACAGAGCATTAAGAGATGATACTCATGCAAGTGTTAAGCCTAAATCTATTTCTAGAGTTTAGAACACAACAGATAATCATCTTAGATCCATATTTGAAGAGTATATGTCTATAGCGGTTCAAATCAAAGATAAACAGGTAAACAAAGATGACACCCAAATCAGATAAATAATTGCTTCATATAAAAGCCAATGATCAGAATACGTACAGACGTTTAACCCTTTTTACATGTATTTAACTAATTTGCCAAATGAATGTGAATATCGTTCTTCATCACTATTATCACGCATCTTCGCAATACCGTATCGATCCTACTCATGCTAGCCATGCTACTTAATCAACACAATACAACAAAAGATACAATGAATATCAACTCACAAAACCATGTCAAACGTTTTACTCATTGATAGATGAAAATCTAAGATCAAGGATTTGTAAAGGTTTTGTCAAGACCACAAATAATCAATCAAAGACAACAAACAATAGAGAATCAAAACATATTCACAAACATACATTAGATGAAATACATAAGGTATCAAAAGATTACATCCAAACCCAACAAGAGATTGAAGATCCTACCTTTTCCCTCTTGAAATGAAGAGATATCAAGTCTTGATCCTAAAATTACAAGTTATATCCATTATATCCCTAAAAAGTGTGAAAAATCTATTTATAATACATTAAAGATTTTACATGTTCGCAAAGCGAACGATTTACTCGCAAAGAGAATGACAAAATTAGGCACCTGAGGTGCCTCTGAATAGTTACACCGCCACATAATTTCTTCATGAGTTCGCAATGCGAAGGATAGTTCGCAAATCGAACATTCGCCTTCAAGTTTGCAAAGCGAACTTTAGTGCCTTTTTCCGCTGCCATAATTCTGGGACCATTCGCTAGGACCTCGCCAGAGTTCGCAAAGCGAACCTTCGCTATCAATTCGTAAAGCAAACGAGCTGATGTATTCCTCATTTCTTTGGCAACTTGGATCATTTCCTTGTGTCTTACAACTTTGATCATTTAGTGCCTTTTCCTGCACAATAACACACATATTACAAGCACCAAAGGTATATTCACGATGTTAGAAGAATAACAACAATCATGAGTAAAACTAATGAAAACATGATGTTGTAATGAGAATCGGATATCAAGCTATTAATTAACTTGAATCACACATCTTGAAATTCACCACCGATCTTTGATTTATCCAAAGGAAAGGGTAAAGATCGAAAAACCCTAAGTGCGCTATGTAGGAACACAGCTCAGAGATCTAAGGTTCAGGGGTTGGTTATACTAAGGGAAGGTATTAGCACCCTAAGTATCTGTAGTACTCTACAGGAACCTCTTGTTTGTTTGTGTTATGTTATGTTTGCTTGCTAAAGGAATCTGTGCTAAGGGTAAAGGTGAAGGCCTAAGGGTATATACACTAACTATGCTTGCCAAGACATCGCATCTCGTGCCTACGTATCCTGACGGGAGTGGAATCAGAGCAATCGTAGTTCCCCTCAGTGGGGGTGAGGAACTCTTAACCGTGGTCAAGGTTCCAAGGGAAAGCAGGGTGAAAAGCTTGAAAGCAAAGCTTGTGAGGATTGATTGTTTAGGAGAAGAGATTAATGACTATCTCTTGGAAAAGGCTTGTGAAGGGTTAGACCGTCTTGAAGGAGAAAAGATTAATGGCTATCTCTTGGAAAAGGTTTAAAGAAAGGTTTAAAAGTTATAAGAGATTAATAGCTATCTCTTGGGAAAGGTTAGGTTAAAAGGGAATGAAGTGTTCACGAGAAAGTAGGGTCTGACAACAAGACGCTTACGTGGAGTGCGGTGACTCCAAGCCTAAGGCTAGGTTAAAAGGGTAATGAACTGTCAATGACCTTGCGGCCAATAGAGAGACTTTCCTTTGGAAAAGGGAGAAAACGTGTTAACAAGAGTCGAACAGAATTGAAATTGAATAAATAGTACGGGTACGGCAAAGATGATATTCAAGGTTTTGAAATTAGAAACATGTTAAGTTATGAAAAATTGGCATGGACGTACAAATAACAGAATGATTTGGTTCAAGTCAGAGAACAACAAACAATTATTTACAGGCACATTATACTAAAAAGTTCTAGAAACCGGTTGACGATTTTTTTCATAAGAAGGAAACCGTGAACCGATTATAAAGCAAAGCATATTTTGTTATTTTGTTGTTTTAGAAAGAAAATAAAACATTAAAAGAAATGAAGTAAAAAATAAAATAAAAAAAGGGTCAGTATGTGTGGCAGGCGCCACATAATAGTGGCAGGTGCCACCAAGACTTATGCAAGGCACAAGTATAAGGTGGCAGGCGCCACCTTCTTTATACATGGTGGCATGCACCACTTATAACATGGCTGGTGCCATGGATGTGGTGGCAGGCGCCACACATCATGAATGAAAAGAAAAAGGGTCCTTTAAAAGCATGGCGGGTGCCATGGATGTGGGGGCAGGCGCCATACATCATGAAGGAAAAGAAAAAAGGTCCTTTAAAAGCATGGCGGGTGCCATGCATTCCTTATTTCTTATTTATTATTTTTTTTAGTTTTTAATACCATTCATAAAAAAACCAAACAAAAACATTATGACATTATGATTTGCAATACGTTTTCTAGAAAAAATGTTAACATGGTAATGAACTTGATAACAGCGAACAATGATCATGGTATTTAGAAAACGGAAACAAGAAAGAGGTGAATGTTACCTAGTGGAGACGGTCCACTGGCTCTTCAATGATACGAGTTCTAGAAAAATAAACTGGACGGGCTTCTTGAAGAAATACGAGGGAGAAAATAAGAAGGGTATTCAGCCTATTTTTGGGGTGAATCCGGTGTGTCGAAAACTGAAGATGAAGGGTCCTATTTATAGGAGAAAGTGATGGTGTAGTCTGATTTTTCATATTGTCCAAAACATCCTTTTTTCAAATCTTTGCAAGCTGGCTTGTTGAAAAAGTCTTGATTCAGAAAGTAGCTCAGAGAGAGTAGGTTAGCTGAGAGACGTGGAGCCATGCCTTTCTGAAAAGTTATTTTTTATTCATTATGAATCGAAACCCACTTGCATTGCCTTGCTTAAAAATATTATTTAATTAAAAACCACATTTTTTGATGGAAAATGCATGAATTGGCATGGCAGGCGCCATGCTTCATCATGGTGGGCGCCATGCCCTTTGGATAGTGGTGGTGGGCGCCACTAAGTGTGGCAGGCGCCACACTTGTTCCATTTTTTTTCCTTTCCTTTGTTTTTCTTTTTTTTCTTTTCTTAAAAAAAAAGAATTCAACAAATTCCTTGATATTTCTCACGTCCTCAGTCAATGATCGAACACTTGAATATTTCATTTCGGTCCAATAACATCAAAGTCAGAAGTTTGACTTTTTTCAGCCAAAAATCCTAATTTCCTCAGGAATTCCAATTGGATGGTCTTTGATGATTTTGCTTCTTCACCTTCTTCCAAGGCCCATAGATGGCCTCCAGGGATGTCCAGTATCACGTAGAAATTGTATTCCGAAGCTTGGAAACAAGTCTTGATTAAAATCAAAGGCACTGGTTGACGGATGCTGATAAAACCCTAGTTTGAGGCATGGTAAATCCTGTGGCTCATGGCACTTGTAATAAGAACCGAACACTTGATTTCTTGTTGACTAAGAACTCTTGAATGTAGGTGAGCTCAAATGGTTGCATTTGGAGCCACAGGCCTTGAAACATGGGAGAGTCTGGCTTATTGCCTTTTGTTCTTTTTCCTGTGTAAACCTGGCTTTCACAAAAGAAACAAACTAGAAAGATATTGTGGTTAGTTAACAATGCATGAATGAATGAAATCCTAAATGTAGGTGCACAATGTTATGTCATCTAAGGGGTAAAATTTGGGGTACAACAGTTGCCCCTATTTAAATAGCTTTACCGGATGACATGAGGACTGGAAATCCTCGGTACATCAAGATGAAAGATATTTAAATATAGCAAACCAAATTTTTTTCCCTTAGATGGAATGCAGATGCTAAGGACAAGCAGCAGACATGCAAATGCTGACATGAACTTCTAGTATGATGATATGATGGTGCAAAGATGCAGACAAATAAAACACCAAAGATAAAGAGCTACAGGTGAGCTTTACTGGGGAGGGATGGAGTTTAATATCTGCAAGGAAGACTCACTAGGGATACAGACTGACCAACCAAAAGAGACTCACTGGGGAGACTCTGAGGCAACACTGGGGATGGAAGAAAAATTGAGGGGAAACCTCACAGATCCTTACTAGAGATAGGAGCCAGAGAGGTGTTGTCAACTGGGGGAAAGATCCAGGGAAGTGGACGACAGGTATATATGTGACCGGGCGACACTGGGGAAATGAAAGTACCCTCTTTACTAGGCATGAAATCAGAAAGAAGACATGACCTCCACTGGGGATCAATTTGAAATAAAAGGATAGACATCAACAAAAGATTTTCTGGGATTTTCTTATACTGAAGAGTTCAAACGAGATCTTCAAGAAAAGCCAGAAAAGACAGAGAAAGGCACATCTGGAAAAACATCAGATGGCAAAAGAAACCAGACATCTAGTAATGGCTTTGAATGAAAGGTACAATCACAATATCTAATAATGGCTTTAGATAAAAGTGAACAAAGCAGGGATCCAAGAAAGCATCAGATGCAAAGAAACCAGTCATCCAATAATGGCTTTGAATGAAAGGTACAATCTCAATATCTGAGAATGACATCAGATGAAAGTGAGCAAACAAGGGTAATCCAAGAAGGCATTGGATAAAAGGACACCAGACATTCAATGATGGCTTTGAACGAAAGGTACAAATCACAATATCTAATAATGCCCTTAGATGAATGCGAACGGAGACTACATTCATGAATGGCATTGAATGCGAAGAAACCAGTCATCCATTAATGGCTTTGAACGAAAGGTACAAATCACAATATCTAATAATGGCTTTAGATGAATGTGAACAAAGACTCGATCTGGTAACACATCAGAAAGAGAGACACATCCGGAAAGACATTAGATGGTAGAGAAACCAGACATCCAATAATGGCTTTGAATGAAAGGTATAACTCACAATATCTAATAATGGCTTTAGATAGTGAACAAAGACTCGATCTGGAAAAACATCAGAAAGAGAGACACATCCGGAAAGGCATCGGATGGTAAAGAAACCAGACATCCAATAATGGCATTGAATGAAAGGTATAACTCACAATATCTAATAATGGCTTTAGATGAACGTGAGAAAGGTAGAGATCCAAGACAACATTAAATGACTGTGAACTTTTAGGAATGACACTGAAAGTAAAGGCAAATCACTATATTCAGGGATGGTATCGAATGATAGTGAGAAAGACATCCAGGAATGGCACTGAATAAACAGATAAGACTTTCAGGAATGGCACTGAAAGATATCCAAGCAAATTTGATGAGGATTACAGAAGAGAGGCAAAACTTCCAGGAATAGCACTGGGAGAAACAAGAGGAACAAGATATCTAGGAATGGAACTGGAGATCACAAGAGACGGACATCCAGGAATGGCACTGGAGTGAGAGAATATAAAGATCCAGGAATAGCACTAGAATGAAAGAAAACAAACATCTATCAATAGGATTAGATGCGCAAGAGAATGACAACATTCAGGAATGACACTAAATAAAAAGGACAGGTAACGTTTTGGTAAGGTAAGACGTGGATAACGACACGACCTCGGGAGAAATGCAAATGAGGATGAAACAATCATGATATGCATATGTATATGAATTATGCAGATGATATATGATCAAATGCAAATGCAGATGCTGACGACACCGCTCGACTCTTTGGTGGAGAAGACAATATTGGAAGACTGATTCCTCAACACGGAGATCATTGCCATTCTGCTTGGGGACTAGATATGCTATTTAACACATCATTGCCACACTGGTAAACTGTATCAAGTGGTGATCCTTGTAGGAAGGATGGAAAGTTGCATGGGGATTCCTCAAGTTAATTGCCCCAGATTAGCTGACTGTTGTAGATGAGCTGATAATTGCTTCAGCTTGTCTGATTCTGAAATGACTGCTTAATGGTGCTCTTAGAAAGCTTGCCCTAACATGAGTCTTGAAAGATGATTGTTTTACTGTACACTGGGAAAGCTTGCCCCAGCACGAGCCTTTGAAAAATTTTCTGTATAAACCAATTCTGAGAAGTCGCCATTAAACCACAAATCTTGAACTGATTCTCAACAGGATATGGAAGGAACTTGCCCCTGATAGGATCACCGACCAAGTTTCTTAATTGTTTGAAAATTCCTTGAAAAGAAAGCTAGTTTGCAAACAAAAGTATTTATACAAACATGGTAAATGCAAAGTTCATGCAACTTTTGAAATCAAAATCATTTTTGGAAAGATGCAAAGCATATGGGTCACTGGTCTGAACACGGCGGTTCAAGACACCAAAATGAGAAGTTTAAGCAAAAGGCATGATGCCAAAACAGATGATCTGCAAAGATCTTTTGGAGTCAGTTTACACAAACTTGTTGTAGTATGCTTTCAAAATAACCTTGCTTCAGTTAGTTCTTTTGAGGGTTGTAACGTGGTCGGGTTCACGGTTTAAGAAACAAATGATAAAGGCTCAAAGTTTATTTGTGCCCACCCAATCTACGTGATAAACTCCAATCCTAAGCTCAGTTAAAACATGATATGCATTCAGATTCCCATAGGCTAGGGAATGATTTGATGATAGTCATCGATGATTCAGACACTTTGGGTTGTCATTACTCCCTTACAACATTTGTTGTCCTTTATTGTTGAGGTTTCGAGACTTCTTCTTGTCTTTGTTTAAGGTTTTGAGACCTCTTCTTTGTCATTTGTTTGAGGTTTTGAGACCTCTTCTTTGTCATTTGCTGAGGTTATAAGACCTATTCTTGTCTTTGTTTGAGGTTATGAAACCTCTTCCTTTTTTTTGTGACTGCCTGGCTTAATGATTATATTGAACTATCATTGGCGTTTAACTTGAAAGACATCTTCGACACCTGCTTACTGTGTGTGAAGGAAAAATTGGTAAATGCCACCATTTGTTGAAAGGCGTCTTGCATGAAACTCTTGTATTTGAATGCACAATCCAGTTAACTGAGAACTACCCTTCCCCAGGTTAAGATTGCGGGTTTTTTTTGTAAAGAAATAAAACTCCTACTTCAAGGCTCGAAGGGGGTTAAAGAGGGGTTATCTTCCTTATGTCTCCAATGTTTGGGGATTGAAACAATGCCTTACATCGTCAGCAAAGTTTTGATTTGAAAGCATACCAACAACAATTATGGGTATAATGTTTTCATCATCCTCCCTCCAATCTTTGCATAATCAAAAGTGGACAAGAGAATTCTTTTATTTTTCTTGAAAGAAAAAGCATTATTAAGAAGTAAATAGCAAACACAAATGAATTGAATAAAAAGTTACAAATGCTCATTTCATTAATTTTGAAAGTACAAACATAATTTGAAAGCAATCAGCTATTACAAAATAAGGAAAATGAAAACAACAAGAAACAATGCCTAGTGACTAATCAAACACAAGGATGAGCTGTCCTGTTTTTAAGAAGTAGCTGGGCTGAAGTCGACTGAAGCTTCACTTGGCGTGCCCTGGCAGAGGATTGCTCTGAACATTGGGATTATCCTTAAAGGAGAGGATTTTGTTTCTCATCAGCTCTTGTACTTTAGCCTTCAATGCAAAGCAACCTTCCAAGTTATGGCCTGCACCACCTTGATGGTATTCACAACGAAGATCAACCCTATAGCCGGCTGGAAGAGGATTTGGAGGAGGAGGCAAAGGCCTTGTGGTAATCAAACCTTGTTGAACCAAACCAGGATAAAGCTCGGTGTATGTCATGGGAATAGGATCAAATTGATTCCTATTACGGTACTGGTTCTGTCCTGCAGTTGGAAGTTGGGAAGCTTGAGTTGGTCATGGAGCAGTAACCACGGGAGTGACAGCAACAACAGTAGGGTGAATAGTATAGTGTGGTTGGGGACGAGACCTTCTCATTTCAACCATTACAGCGTTAGTCTGATCTTCTGTTTTCCTCTGAATGTTCCCATAGGATTTCTTCACACCATTGGAAGATTCAGCAGCTTTTGACACTTTTCCTTTCTTAAGACCTTCCTCGAGTCTTTGGCCGATAGTAACCAAATCAGTGAAGTTGGAGGAAACACTTCCAATCATCTTTTCCCAATAGAATGGGGACAGGGTGTCCATGAACATTCCAGTCAACTCTTTCTCAGCCAAAGGAGGTTCAACTTGGGAAGCCAACTCCCTCCAGCGCTGAGCATACTCCTTAAAAGATTCCTTCTCATGTTGAGTCATATTTTGCAGTTGGCGACGATCAAGAGCCATGTCAAGGTTATACTTATATTGTTTCATAAAGGCATTTACAATATCTTGGAAGCAATGGATGGAGTTTTGCTCGAGACCCATATACCATTGGATAGATGCTCCACTCAAACTATCTTGAAAATAGTGGATAAGCAGCTTCTGATTTTTGGTATAAGCAGTCATCTTGCGAAGATACATGACCAAATGAGCCCTCAGACAAGAATTGCCCTTATACTTCACAAATTCTGGAGTTTTGAACTTAGCATGCATAACAAGGTCAGGCACTAAGCACATGTTGTCTGCATCCACATTAAAGAAGTCATCACCCTCAACCGCTTTGAGTATTTTGTCCAAGGTCTGAAATTGCTCACGGACAACTTCAAGTTCAACAAAGTCTTCACAGTCTTCTCCCTGAGCACTGGCAGCATTGTACTCAAAGAGGGGATTCTCAAAAGAAGCTCGAACAGTCTATAGAACGGCATGGACTGTAGGTCTGGGCTCAGCAAAAACAGGAGCTTGAAATACAGGCATAGCAGTAGATATAATCGGTGGAGAATAGCTGTGTGGCAAACCAAACTCGGGTCAAGTTGAAGGTGGTATTTGAACCGGCTGAGGATCAGAATTTGAAACTTCCTGGATGACAGTTCTTTGGGGTTGCTCTCCTCTAGCAATCAAAACTTGGAGCATCTCGGTTAGTTTAGTCATGCTCGACTTAAGGTCATCGATTTCCATTCGGACCTCAGCATTGTGTGCCTCTTGCTCTAACATTATGCATCTGTAGTTAGCTCTAGTCCGGTATCGAATAGGATGCAAAACACCCATACTAGGATCAAAGGTTCGAGATCACAGCATGGAGTCTAGGTAAAGAACCAATCACAGAGTGTGTACTAGAGTTCTTGTATCCGTAAAACAGGGTTCTAAAGAGTTCCCAGAGTCAACAACCCATCTTTTGGATATTATCGATTTCCCAATTACTTGGTAGTCAATAATAATCTCAAGAGAGTCTCGTCCGAGTGTAGTATCGCGTAGCAATCATTTAGGATTACTCCCTCATAATCATCGTACTACATCCTAAATAGGCCAAGTGGGGTTAAGGGTAACTAATGGTCATCAGTATCCCTGGCACCAAGGTTGAAAGTAGCAACGCATTCACGATTGCTCGTTCAGCATATACCACCCCCAAGAGGGCCTCAACTGAGTGTGGAACCTCAAGTCAACTCCTTTGGGATTACTCCCTCGAAGTCTCCTTGACTATGTCCACGGTCCTATCATAGATGTACACTCAAGTCCAGGTTAGGACTTATCCTCACGACTCAAGGTAACACCCTGCACACAAAAAAACCTAAGCACAGATAGATATATACAGATATACAAAATATACAAGTATATAAGCAAGCAAACAAATAAATAACACAAATACAAACAAGGTGGACTTAACCCTCTTAGGGAGATCCCCAGTGAAGTCGCAATTTTCTGTTACGGTGAGAATCAGATATCAAGCTATTAATTAACTTAAATCACACATCTTGAAATTCACCACCGAGCTTTGATTTATCCAAAGGAAAGGGTAAAGATCGAAAAACCCTAAGTGCGCTATGTAGGAACACAGCTCAGAGATCTGAGGTTCGGGGGTTGGTTATACTAATGGAAGGTATTAGGACCCTAAGTATCTGTAGTACTCTACAGGAACCTCTTGTTTGTTTGTGTTATGTTATATTTGCTTGCTAAAGGAATCTGTGCTAAGGGTAAAGGTGAAGACCTAAGGGTATATGCACTAAGTATGCTTGCCAAGACATCGCATCTCGTGCCTACGTATCCTGACGGGAGTGGAATCAGAGCAATCGTAGTTCCCCTCAATGGGGGTGAGGAACTCTTAACTGTTGTCAAGGTTCCAAGGGAAAGTAGGGTGAAAAGCTTGAAAGCAAAGCTTGTGAGGATTGATTGTTTAGGAGAAGAGATTAATGGCTATCTCTTGGAAAAGGTTTGTGAAGGGTTAGACCGTCTTGAAGGAGAAAAGATTAATGGCTATCTCTTGGAAAAGGTTTAAAGAAAGGTTTAAAAGTTATAAGAGATTAATAGCTATCTCTTGGGAAAGGTTAGGTTAAAAGGGAATGAAGTGTTCACGGGAAAGTAGGGTCTGACAGCAAGACGCTTACGTGGAGTGCGGCAACTCCAAGCCTAAGGCTAGGTTAAAAGGGTAATGAGCTGTCTATGACCTTGCGGTCAATAGAGAGACTTTCCTTTGAAAAGGGAGAAAACGTGTTAACAAGAGTCGAACAGAATTGAAATTGAATAAATAATACGGGTATAGCAAAGATGATATTCAAGGTTTCAAAATTAGAAACATGTTAAGTTATGAAAAATTGGCATGGACGTACAAATAACATAATGATTTGGTTCAAGTCAGAGAACAACAAACAACTATTTACAGACATGTTATACTGAAAAGTTCTAGAAACCGGTTGACGATTTTTTTCATAAGAAGGAAACCATGAACCGATTATAAAGCAAAGCATATTTTGTTATTTTGTTGTTTTAGAAAGAAAATAAAACATTAAAAGAAATGAAGTAAAAAAAATAAAAAAAAAAGGGTCAGTACGTGTGGCAGGCACCACATAATGGTGGCAAGTGCCACCAAGACTTATGCAAGGCACAAGTATAAGGTGGCAGGCGCCACCTTCCTTATACACGGTGGCATGCGCCACTTATAACATGGCTGGTTCCATGGATGTGGTGGCAGGCGCCACACATCATGAAGGAAAAGAAAAGGGTTCCTTTAAAAGCATGGCGGGTGCTATGGATGTGGGGGCAGGCGCCACACATCATGAAGGAAAAGAAAAAAGGTCCTTTAAAAGCATGGCGGGTGCCATGCATTCCTTATTTCTTATTTATTATTTTTTTTAGTTTTTAATACCATTCATAATAAAACCAAACAAAAACATTATGACATTATGATTTGCAATACGTTTTCCAGAAAAAAATATTAACATGCTAATGAACTTGATAACAGCGAACAATGATCATGGTATTTAGAAAACGAAAACAAGAAAGAGGTGAATGTTACCTAGTGGAGACGGTCCACTGCCTCTTCAATGATACGAGTTCTGGAAAAATAAACCAGACGAGCTTCTTGAAGAAATACGAGGGAGAAAATGAGAAGGGTATTCAGCCTATTTTTGGGGTGAATCCGGTGTGTCGAAAACTGAAGATGAAGGGTCCTATTTATAGGAGAAAGTGAGGGCGTAGTCTGATTTTTCATATTGTCCAAAACACCCTTTTTTCAAATCTTCACAAGCTGGCTTGTTGAAAAAGTCTTGATTCAGAAAGTAGCTCAGAGAGAGTAGGTTAGCTGAGAGACGTGGAGCCATGCCTTTCTGAAAAGTTGTTTTTTATTCATTATGAATCGGAACTCACTTGCATTGCCTTGCTTAAAAATATTATTTAATTAAAAACCATATTTTTTGATGGAAAATGCATGAATTGGTATGGCAGGCGCCATGCTTCATCATGGTGGATGCCATGCCCTTTGGATAGTGGTGGTGGGCGCCACTAAGTGTGGCAGGCGCCACACTTGTTCCATTTTTTTTCCTTTCCTTTGTTTTTCTTTTTTTCTTTTTAAAAAAAAAAATAGAATTCAACAAATTCCTTGATATTTCTCGCGTCCTCAGTCAATGATCGAACACTTGAATATTTCATTTCGGTCCAATAACATTAAAGTCAGAAGTTCGACTTTTTTCGGCCAAAAATCCTAATTTCCTCAGGAATTCCAATTGGATGGTCTTTGATGATTTTGCTTCTTCGCCTTCTTCCAAGGCCTATAGATGGCCTCTAGGGATGTCCAGTATCACGTAGAAATCGTATTCCGAAGCTTAGAAACAAGTCTTGATCAAAATCAAAGGCACTGGTTGACGGATGCTGATAAAACCCTAGTTTGAGGCATGGTGAATCATGTGGCTCATGGCACTTGTAATAAGAATCTAACACACTTGATTTCTTGTTGAATAAGACCTCTTGAATGTAGGTGAGCTCAAATGGTTGCATTTGGAGCCACAGACCTTGAAACACGGGAGAGTCTGGCTTATTGACTTTTGTTCTTTTTCCTGTGTAAACCTGGCTTTCACAAAAGAAACAACCTAGCAAGATATTGTGGTTAGTTAACAATGCATGGATGAATGAAATCCTAAATTTAGGTGCACAATGTTAAGTCATCGAAGGGGTAAAATTTGGGGTACAACACATGAGAATTGAGTAGAAAAAGTGCCAAAACAAATGGTTAATTTTTAGGTAAAAGTTGCACCTAACAATATGTTATTCACATGCCAACCATCTGGAGTATAGAGCTATGTTGTCAAATGGTCGCGTCTCACAGTGATCCACGTAGTTATTGAAGTGTATGTCCTCACCAACCAAATGACAAGGTAGACTCTGAAAGGCTCGGTCGCCTGGTTCCCTTTCACCGGGATAAAAGCACAGGCACGGGGTGTACTCATCCACACTCAGCTAATCACCAATGCATGGGAAGTGTAGGAGGATCCAAGCCTGAAATGAAAATAAAAAGAAAACATTCAAGGATCAAGAATTATCAGCAATGGTTTCGCAAATATGAAATAAAAATTACAAAAAAAAAACATTCAAGGATCAAGCATTATTACCATCAGTAGTGTCACGCTGCCTGTGACTTGCTTCGTCTTCCACCGACATCCATCTCTCAACTTCAAACAAAGATAGCACAGGTAAGCTGCACTCCAGTTGTACTCATGGATCAGAGTGAGATCCAATAGGTATCGGAGGTATGCAACATCAGTGTAAGTGACACTCGTGTCCACAAAAATGCAAGTGCCAACCAAAATATGAAAATATTCCCTCAAAGCATGAGCTCTGTGTACCGCCACCTGCTCAGCATCACCATCAGCCACCTCTGCAACAACGATCTCCTCATCATATCTCTCCTTTAGGAACTCAAACCAAGCATAAACACCCCTGGTCTTATCCACCTCCTCAATCACCTTCCTTGGATCAGCCCCCAGATGCTCTACCATCATCTCGATTGCCTCCTCTTTGGTCATCCTACCATGATCGAGGAATCTCCCCCTAATCGGAAGATGTAACAAACACAAGACATCATCTAGTGTGATGTCATCTCACCATACGATAGATGAAAAGAAGAGGTCTTAGAATGTCATCTCTCCACAAATGCATTAAGCATCCCGTGGTTAACTATAGTGTAACCGGTCATGCACAGGTCCTTCAACCCATATAAGGTCAGAACAGACTGAAACCAATCCTCATCAGGCTGAGCTAAGCCAGCAATCCTCTTCCCATGGTTCAAAATCTTCTAGGGATCACGCACGTGAAAATTTTGCAAACATAATAAATTTCAGTAATTTAAATTAACGTGAAAAATAAATAAAAAGTTTAACTAATGGTACCTCTTTGTCCCATATGTGTCTGCAGTGTGGTCTGGATACAGAGGAAGTAAGGACAAATCAGATGGACCTCTTCCCAAACTCTCTGGCTTGGCATCCGCAACAACTTCACCCTCCGGAGGGTACTGAACCAGCAGGATCATCAGCAGGAGACGACATTGGATCAACAGAAGGTGGCATTGGTGAATCCTGACGCCTGCGGGAGGATGGGGGAAGTGACACGTCAGCTGGTGAATGCCGTCTCCTATGGGAAAAAGAAGAAGATGGAATGACATCAGTTGATGATGGAGTGACCTGAGATGAAGTGACCTAAGGTGAAGGACAGGCCCCAGGAGTAGACTTGCCCCAGAAGTCGACGCCTCTGTCTGACCCGAAGTACCTGCTGCCTCCACTCCCGCCGAACGAATGCGTGCTGGGCAACCCGACCATGTCTCAGTATGTTGACTCTCTCAACCATAATGCCTGTAAGGTAAAGTAAGGTGTATCATTAGTGCACAGAGACAACACACAAATAAGAAAATAAAAAAAAACAGACTGCAGGATATTTCGGAGATATATCTCTGGAATGATAATAAAACAATAACGTTGAACAATTTTGGAGATACATCTCCGGAAACACCATAAAACTATTACTTTTGAAGAGTTCCGGAGATGTATCTCCGAAAATTCTCAAAGTATATGAAATGCAGAACTATTCTGGAGAATCGGAAAGTTCTACAACTCAGAGGTCGCGGCAATGGCGTAATGTGGCTCATGCAAGGTTAAAAAACATGATCTGATATCTGATCCGCTGTCACGCACGGATCAAAAATGAGTATTTTTGAAAAACAGTAGTAACGGTAACAATAACTCGAGTATCGTTCTCACAAGGATTCTTGTAATGTTATTAACCAACACAGTAACGGTTTATGGGGGGTTTGGTTTTGATTTATAAAACAAGAGAAAAAATTAGTGATTATCAATTATGCTAAAACGGCTAATCCTACTGATCCAGATTCCGACTTATCATCGGCTATTATAGCACCAATCCCTAAGCGGCTTCGATCTCTATTCGATTTCAATATCAAATGACAAGCGCACTAAGATATCAAACAGATTGTCATTCCTATATTCCAAATTAAGCAAACGGATAAAGACAATCGTGAATTAAGCAAACACGATATTGAAACGCAATTTAACGACAAAGCGGCGTAAATAACGATTAAAAGTTAGGAATACAATAATATGAATTAAATCAAAACATTCCACAAAATAACAGATTAAGGAAATGCGATTCAATTGAATAGAATTGAAATAGGAACGAAATTCAATTGATAGAATAAAAACTTCAAAGCGTTGGAAACGCGATTACAGTATATCGACTCTAAGAAGTTAGTTCTCCATAAGATTCGTACAAAAGCCAAAAACTAAAATTGTCAATAGTCAAGAGAACGTACCGAATAGTAGTACGGCTGCTACTAGGTATAGGGAAGCATAACAAAATCCGGTTATGGCCCAACTGGGATGAAAAACATAAAAAACCCGGCCCAAAACTAAATATTCCTAAAGGCAGAATTCGGATCCCGACTTCAACAAATTATTCGAGTTTTCTACACTCCGAATCAGATTCTTCGTACAACATGAAAGTTATAGCTCTTTGTCTTAGATTTCCAACACCTAGTAGAACGTGTAAATCAGATTCTCTTAGCTCCAGTTATGATCCGAACAATGACAAGTATCAAATAACCGCTAAAGCTGAAAATAAGCTGCGAAAATAGATTAACAGCAAACAAAGACTTAATTATAAAAATATAATAAAACAGTAAAATAAACAAAACAAACTAAGGAAATGCCTAAGTACAAACATAAGAGAATGTTCCTTAAAATGCACTGATCAAATTCCCCTACACTTGAACTTTTGCACTTCGAGCAAAATAGTATCAAGACTCATGAAAAACAATAGCATTCAGAAACTCATTCTAGGCTAAAAACTCTTCTTCGGTCAAGATTGTATTGATAGGTACTAATTTTGCACACTAAGGATATCGTAAGAACACAAATCCGCAATTGTGCGGTTATAAACCTTCCTCCTATACAAACCAATCTGAATCATGTTATTATGCTTTAGCCTAACTTACTCATCCTCCTTTTTGCTCTCTTTCATTCTAATGCAATCACATTAAGCCCATTATCTATTCACACACATGGTAAATAAGCTTATTAGTGACTATGATCCATATCTTGTCAATAATTCAAAATTAACCACTTTATCAACAACAATGTTTTTTTGAAGGTTTCACAACCGTTAGCCTAAGTGGCTGGGTGAGGATCACCTAACTTAAAAGGCGGATTCCTATTTAGATTTCTTATTAAGCACTGGATTATTCACTTATTTGCATCAGCTTAATTACTTGGTGTGTGATTTCTAGATGGTGCTGACTGCTAGATAAACTACTTAAGAGCTATTAAAGGATAAGAACTCAAGGCTATGTCATAACAAGTATTTAAATCGATTTCCATATTCGGGAGACTTAAGGTGTTAAAACGGTACTGATCTTATGAATTTTTCCCAAGTCTCCACAATCTAACCTCAAATTAATCTATAGCATAAAAATTTCAAAAGATGCATTGTGTTTCTAAGTAAATTTTTTTTAAAATTTTTTTTCAATTAAAGAAAACTGAAAAAAAAAAAAACAAAACAAAGAAATGGTTCCCTCCCCCACACTTAAAACATACATTGTCCTCAATGAAAGAACATAAATATAAAATAAGAGTGAGAGAAAGGAAAGAACACACCCGAGTAGTCAAGATGGATAGGTGATCACATAAGCAGCCTTTCCCAAAGAGAAGCAGACTCCTCTTCCAAAGTGGGGGTGTCATAAAGTAACTTTGGGTAGCATCCATTGACCTTGAAATATTTATTAGTGCCTTCGCCTTTTATTCCAGGATCAAAGAAGAATCTTCGATAAATAAAAGTATCGAATGGGCACGTGAACGTGATATCCTTTTCCACAACATTAGAGATCAAAGGATTAAGGGGTTGCCTCACTGCTTTTCTTCCATCTTCCGTCGAGGTCCATCCAATTCCCTTCTTATGTTTCTTCAAAACCCGCAAAAGCTTATTTTCTTGTTCAAAATCAAGGTTATGAGAAATTATAACTGGAAGATTTTCATTCCTCTCTAAATAGGCATATTTTAGATTGTCTGGAAGTGGTTTAAGCTCTAAGGAAGAATGTTGTTCAATGGAAGGCATGGTCGGGGCAGCCGTTCTGTCAAGAGCTTCAACCGCATAAACGACATCATGAAAAGCATCACCCTGCAAGGAAGCATTAATGTCAGTACATAAATCGCAAGACTAAGTATCATCATAATCTAATAAAGATGGAAAATCAGATAATAACTCAGGATAAGTATCATCAACTAAATCAGAAAACAACTCTTTTGGATTCACTACTGTTTGGGCAGGTAGTTGGTTTGATTCTTGAGCTTGTTGCATGACATTCACTAAAGTGGCAAGATGTCCAATCTGTGTCTGCAAAACCTGAATACTAGAATCTGTTCGTTGCTGAAACTGGAGATTATTTATAACCATTTTCTTGACAATGTCCTCTAGTGAAGGTCCAGAAGGTGTAGAGCACATAATCTGTAATTCCTTCAGATTCTTATTCAGATCCTCACCTGCAAGACCATTAAACCTTGGCAACAAGTGTATTAAACCAGATTTCAATTCGAAAGGAACAACAACATCAGTATATTCAATACTTAAATCATTGTAATGAACATCAGAAGCAGCAAGTTCTCTATGAGTTCTTCGATTAGCCATGTTAAACTTAATAGGAAAAAAAATCAACAAAGAATGAGAAAACACAAAACCAATTCAGCAATCCAGCAACAATTAAGAAAATACCAGCAATGTCCTTATTAAGAAAAAGAATGTAAAAATAGAAAAGCGAATAAAATAAAATCTAAAAAATTATGAAAATATGACTAAAAATCAAATAAAATCAGAAAAAGTCTCTACAAAAAATTTCGGATTTTTTTAGAAATATGAAAATAGAAAATAAATCAAATAAAATAAAAAAAATAAGGAATTTGCAATTTTTAGGTTCTAAATGAGTAATGTTCGTCGATTTTTTTCCTGATTTTCTGGAAAAAATTTGGAGCAAATCAAAATAGCAACTTCCAAACTTACCTGATAGGCTGAAACACTTACCAATGCACTGCAACCTGTCGTACCTCGAAAAATACGATCCTCGCGATAGACGCGGAAAAAACGTTCGAAACAGAGTCGCCACCGAACTTTATTCATTCCAAGGAAGGAATAGGAAAATATCGATAAAACCTTTAAAGGAGAAGAAAATGGTCATCGCAACCAAATTCTAGGTTCGGGAGTCGGTTACGCAAGAAGGAAGGTATTAGCACCCTCTACGTCCGTTGTACTCAACGGGAGCCTCTTGATTCGATTCGTGTGAAATATTAGCTTGGTTTGTTTGTTTTCTTCTACGAGAATATAGCTTTCTAAGGAGAAAAATGGGTGGTTTTTTATTAGGGTGCTCGGCAAGGATTAGAACCCTTGTGCCTACGTATTCCCTCGTGCAATGGGAAAGTCAGAGCATTCGTAGTTCGTGGGACTACGGTTGGTTGGTGTTTTTTAAACGAACGAGTGTTTAATTCTCATTCTAACTGCTAAACATTGGCTTGTCTGCTCGCTAGGGGAGGCTGAAGCACTAGTTTATATGCGCGGAAGAATGGACTAAACAATGTTCTTTATGAAAAGTTGTTTGAATAAGGATTAAGTGTGTTAAAGATTTGATTGAGAAAAGAGTTTGATTTGAATGTGTTTTTAGGGTTTTGGTTGCATGGGAAGTGTTTGGTTTGTTAAGTATTTTAGAGGAAGAATGACGATTATTCGATAAACGAGACGTCGGCCTCGCAACCAATTAATCGGGGCATTACTGAGATGCTAGATCTCAACGACACCTTTTTCATTCTATTAATTATGAAATCGTGTTTGTTGGACAATGAGCTTCTTTGTCCATATAATTAGGGCGAGTGTTTTAGGAACGAAAGATCGAAACGAACACAACCCAAAGCATGCGCCTCAAGAGCGTTCGTTCAAGGGATCAAGAAGTGCTAGACCTCAAGAGTCCACTACTTTCGTAATTTAATTAGGAAAATGATTTGAATTTAATTAGAGTGTCTTAATTAGACATGTTAAATCGGATTAGAGGTTTGAACGAAAAAGAGTTTTAAGGAGGATTAAGTGTTTTAGAAATAGAAGGTCGAAACGAACACAACTCAAGGCGTGCGCCTCAAGAGCGTTTGTTCAAGGACCCAAGGAGTGTTAGACTCCAAAAGCCCACTACTTCTATAATTAATTAAGAAAATAGTTTAGAAATATTAACCTAAATATTTTATGATTTGATTTAAGAAAATAGTTTTTTAAATGTTAAGAAATTAATTAGATTAGGTATTTTAAGTGTTTTAAAAGGATTAAAATGTGAATATGATTTTTTTAATTTAATAATTATAAAGGTTAATTATATTTTGATTAAGCAAAAGATTAATTGTTTTAAATATTTTTAATAAACGAAAGACGAAATGAACACAACTCAAAGCGTGTGCCTCAAGAGCATTCATCCCAGGACCCAAGGAATACTAGACCCTAAGAGCCCACTACTTCCATAATTTAATTAAGAAAAGAATTTGTGTTCTAACATAAGTGAAATATGAGTTTTAGTTTAATTTGGTTTAAGAAAAATATTTTGAGGATTAAACAAAGAATTAGGACCTTAATTAGTTTTAAGAAAATTGTTTTTTTAAGAATTAAGAACTTAATTAGATTAAGTATTATAATTTGAGAAATATTGCATTTTAAAGGTTAAGTGTTTTGATTAAAATTGGAAGTTTTTAAGTATTTTAGAAATGGAAGATCGAAACGAACACAACCCAAGGCGTGCGCCCCAAGAGCGGTCGTTCAAGGACTCAAGGAGTGCTAGACTCCAAAATCCCACTACTTCCATAATTAGTTAGGACAAGGTTTAGAAATATTAATTAGAAAGACCTTAATTAAGGAAATATTTTAAGTATTTCAAAGCAGATTATGATTTTAATTTTAGTTAAGAGAATATTTGTAAATGATTAAGTAATTGTTTTAATATTTGAATTATGATTTTTAAGTTAAGAAAGTGTTTTAAAGGTTAAGTATTTTAGTTAGATTAAGTATTTTATTAAAAAAAAATTATTTTTAAGTGTTAAGTGTTTGGATTTCTTAAAAGGAAATATCAAGATTAAAACTAAAAAAGGGGAATGGGCCAGATACTATTAGTAGAAAGGGAGTGTATTTAAAAATTCCCAGGCCCATCACGAGTTAAGCCCACACGCTAGGAAGGAAGGTCCATCGTGGACCCTCAGGAATTCTGGAGCGTTGATCTGATCCAAGAGTCAATGTTGACTCTTGATCAAAGGGCTGCGAAATGATGGCGTGTGATATGGAATATGGGATGCACACACACGATACCATGGAGAGGTCACCGAACCGGTGACAAGTGTCCACGGTGGAGACACTTGTCACCACCAAACCCACCAGCTGAACCAGGCAAGGATAAGGTATTTAGATTTAAAGAGAAAAAAAGAAAAGGTTCACAACTCATCTTATTTCCATGTCCATCCCTCTCTCTCTGTTCTCTCACAAACGCTCCTCACCCTCACCTTATGACCCTCGTTGAAAACCTAGAAACGGCCGGAGAAGCGGCGGCGCGCGGCGGTGGCCACCATCTTCTCCGGCGATAACACCACTAAACACCAAACACTCAACACAAACCCTAACCAAAATCCTCTCCTCTACACGAATCCAAACCCAGATTTTACTAAAACCCAATCAAACAATCAAATCGAACCCATGCCCAAATTAACCCTAATAAAAAAATAAATCGAGAAAAAGAATAAATCGATACAAGGCAAGGCAAACACGATACTAAACGAGCAACATCATATTGAAGATTCAAGCGAGATTCAGAACCTTACCTTCGAAGAACAAATTTCTGAATATTCTTAGGTACGTGGCTTCAAATCCTTTTTTGATGTTTGTCTCCTTTTTTCTCTTCTTCTTGATCTCGGTGCGTGTGCTTTTTGTGGAGATGATATGAGGTTTAGAGCTTTGGTGATTTGTGGTTAGGGGAGCGATTTTAGCAGAGGTTCAGTAGGGTTTTTCCTCTTCGTTTTTTCTTCTTCTTGATGATGAAACATGGTTTTATAGCAGAATTTCTAGGGTTTGTGATATGAACATCCGATATTCAAGGGATAGAATAGAAGTATCAAATTGGTTGGTGAGTGTTTTTGCTATTCTCGTGTAACCTGTTACATTCTGCTCTGAATCTGCCTGTTTGTTTATGCTCTATTATTACTTTCTTAGGTTCAAGATGTGTTTTTGCCAAACTGATGTATCTGCTCCATCTGTAATTTCTGAATTTATGAGCTCTACCCTTGTTTTTGTCTACTTGTTTAGAATGTACTTGCTGAACTTTTGCATTTGAATTTTGACTTTTCATGTCTTTTTTTTTCACATAATATTTGAGTTTCATGTTGCAAAACAGTGGCGTATTTTATATTAAATTGTCCTGTTTGCATTTGTTTCTAATCCTTCTATATTTATTTCCATTTCATGTACAACCTTTGGAGCAACTTGGATAAAACTTGGAATTTGGATTGATGAAGAAACCATTGGTGCCTTGATGATGAAGCTTGGATAAAAACATGGAGGTTTTGACAAGTATACTCAAAGTTTGGTACTAAGAAGAGTGAGGAAAAGGACTTGATGTGTGGCCTCTGATCTTGATCTTGGCACGGGTAGAATAGAGCTAGAATTTGGCAAAACATAATCTTGAATTTGTGATTTTCTTTGTAATTTAAACCTTGTAGCTTTTGTGAAGTATTTGTATTATTCTTGTGACCAATTTAGAATTCTGAGTATAGAATATAATATCTGAAGCTCACTTGCATATGTAAATTCAGAACTTTTAATGTGCATGGTGATTTGAATTTTGGAGTGGTGTAATTGACTTGTGAAATTATTTTTATGGTTTTGCTATGACATAAGCCCTCCAGCTCGGTTTTCCTTTAAAAGAAAAAATTATTGGTGTCCTTGTGATTTGCAAACAACTCCAATTGTAGCCTAAAACATTGGCACGACTCTCAATCTAATCTTTTAAAGAAATGCCCATATGGATGAAACAAAAGTTGAATTGCTTTAACATGGATGAAACAAATTGAATTGATTTAATAAATATATGGATGCCATGGGCAGTCTTGCATTCTAGTCTTGAATTTTTAAGCATGAAACAACTTGTTCCTTTAACCATAACGTTGGTAATAACATGAAAATCGAGTTATCACTTGCAACACTCATTATCATGCCTTGCTATAACTTTTGAACAAGGCTTGGATTAAATTGTGCACCTGATCACAAAATGGTTATGCTACTTACATGGCCTAAAAATTATCCACCAATCTTTGAATCTATTCAAGTTTGGATTAAATACATTTAATCATGACCAAATAACCTCTAGCATCAATTTGGAACATCTTGAAAAGGCACGGTTTTATCTTGGAATAATTTGGCAAACTCAAATAATGCCAGAGACAACTTGAATATGTTGATCATGGACCCCTTATCACAACTCCAAGTTTGTTTTAAGCTAATTCCCACTTGAACATCACCCAATTTTGCGCATGGATTTTGGTCATACCTTGATTGTGCCAGGAGTATCTTGAGACATGACTTGCTCGCGAGTTACAATCACCCACTTACCTTTAAAACCCAATTCAAACTTAGATTAAAAGCAAACATGACCTAAAGATGAATGATGGTCATTTCTTAGTTTGTTTAACCATATAACCTCAGTGTCACACTTGGAATATGATTAACAATCTTCTTGATCATAGCTTAGATTTTCAAGCGATCTTAAGCCTGGTTTTGAGGGAATAGATTCTAATGATTGCACTTGACCAACTAGAATCATCTTGGACCATATCCTAAAATCAGTTTGGAGCCAATTGATCGTATCTTGACTGATTAATCATAAAAATGAGTGTCCAATCCTCCTTATCTCTTCTTGAAATCATAGCAAACCTAGCACAAGTTAGTAAACATTTCAAACACATACCAAACCCTTATGACCTGGATCTTAGAGTCAACATGCAATAGGTAGGACAAATTTGGGGTACGACACAACCCTGAAAATCAACAAGCAAAAACAAAAAAAAACAAAAAACAAAAAAAAATCTAACAAAAAACAAAAACCAAAAAACTCTAACAAAACTCTAAAATTGGCCAAAATCAACAAGAATCCCCGGCAACGGCGCCAATTTGATCCGCTCTCGCGCACTGATAAAAAATGAGTATTTTTTAAAAATAGTAGTAACGGTAATGACAACTCGAGTATCGTTCTCACAAGGATTCTTGTAATTTTATTAACCAACACAGTAACGGTTTATGGGGGGTTTGGTTTTTATTTATAAAACAAGAGAAAAAATAAGTGATTATCAATTATGCTAAAACGGCTAATCCTACTGATCCAGATTCTGACTTATCATCGGCTATTATAGCACCAAACCCTAAGCGGCTTTGATCTCTATTCGATTTCAATATCAAATGACAAGCGCACTAAGATATCAAACAGATTGACATTCCTATATTTCTAATTAAGCAAACGGATAAAGACAATCAGGAATTAAGCAAACACGATATAGAAACGTAATTTAACGACAAAGCGACGTAAACGACGATTAAAAGTTAGGAATATAATCATATGAATTAAATCAAAATATTCCACAAAATAACAGATTAAGCAAATGCAATTTTATAGAATATAATTGAAATAGAAACTAAATTCAATTGATAGAATAAAAACCTCAAAGCGTTGGAAATGCGATTACAGTAGATCGACTCTAAGAAGTTAGTTCTCCATAAGATTCATACAAAAGCCAAACACAAAAATTGTCAATAGTGAAAAGAACGTACCGAATAGTAGTACGGCTGCTACTAGGTATAGGGAAGCATAACAAAATCTAGTTTTAACCCAACTGGGTCGAAAAACATAAAAAACCCGGCCCAAAATTAAATATTCCTAAAGGTAGAATTCGGGTCCTGACTTCAACGAATTATTCGAGCCTTCTACACTCTGAATCAGATTCTTCATACAACATAAACATTGTAGCCCTTTGTCTTAGCTTTACAACTCCTAGTAGAACGCGTAAATCTGATTCTCGTAGCTCCGGTTATGATCCGAATAGTGGAAAGGTATCAAATAACCGCTAAAGCTGAAAATAAGCTGCGAAAATAGATTAACGGCAAGCAAAGACTTAATTATAAAAATATAATAAAACAGTAAAATAAACAAAACAAACTAAGGAAATGCCTAAGTACAAAAATAAGAGAATGTGCATTAAAATGCACTGATCAATCTCCATTTTGAGCCAACAAACAAGTCATATATTAAGTCTAAACTATGTTATATGTGTCATACCCCAAATTTTGACCACTAAGATTCCCCATCATTGTGCAAACCATCATCACAATATGGGCGAACCATCACACCTCATAAACATCATATAGAAGTGATCCAAACACTCACATAACATCTGGAACACCAAAATCACAAAATCACCAGCCAACTGCTCAAGCCTTTGACAGATTTGCAGTTGAGGTGCCAAATCAAGTTCCAGCTCAAATCAATCCACTCCAAGCATCCAGACACACTCCATAGCACCTAGGGAAGTTGTCCATAACCTTGGAACCAAGCTGTAACACATCTAACACAAAACACGATCACCAGCTGCAAGTGGTAAGCATGAGCTCTTCTAACTCTATGATCCATGCAATTTTTTCTGCACAATAATTTGGCCATATGTTCATAATCATGCATGGAGTGTTTTCCCTCAATCAATTGCATTGTTTGAATCGTGTATGAAATTTCTGAACCTTCATGCAAATTTTAGGGTTCTTGAGGTTTCTCTTTGATTTCTTATTCCATGTTTAAAATAAATGAAATTAAAGACCATAGACATGATCGTGAGGTTGAAACGAGTAGATTGATATGTAGATTGCATGATACAATCAAGTATTCAGTGAGATTGGATAGAAAACGCAAATCTGCAGAAACAGAGGAAGGGCGCGTGTTCTTGCCATGTTCTTGGCGCCCTTTTTCAAATATTTGAATATTTGAATTTTGTGATTTTATTTAATTGATTCAAAAATTAATTTCTCTCTGAGTTTTAATGATTTTGAGTTGATTCTTTTTTTAATAATTCACAAAAATATTAAAATATTTTATTTTATCAAAAAATCCCCAAAATATTATTTATTTCATATAATTGATATTTTTGCAAAGAATTAATATTTTAATTGTTTTTTACATTTAAAATATTTTTTCCTTCTTGATTTTGCAAATTTTAAAGACTTCTAATCATTTTGTAGGTCAAAACTTGATTTTTGAAACATTAATCCAAGATCACAATTTGTTTTCCACATGTTTAACAATTTTGATCATTTTAATTGAATTTTTATTCAATTAAAATACATTTTGGAAACAAATTAGGGTTTTTGATTAATTCAACCCTCATCAAACTTTTTCAAACCCTTTGGTCCTCTAGTAGAGTGTAAGACCCAACCCTTTTAGAAAAAACCAAAATAATTTGGGCCTCAGTGTATTGTATAAGTCCCGATACGGTCAAAAAAATTCGGCGCGGTCGTCGCCTTTCTAACAAATCAAATCCTTGGGCCTACCCTCGTGTTATAAGCCTCATTCTTTTTCTTTAAACACCTTTGGGCCTCTAGTAGAGTGTAAGACCCAAACCCTTTTAACCAAAACTATTTTGGGCCTCAGATATTGTATAAGTCCCTCTGCGTTAAAAGAAAATCTCGGCGCGATCGCCAGTTCAAAAACTATTTTTTTGGGCCTCTCCTTGAGCTGTAAGCCCTACCACTTGTACAAAAATAAACCTTTGGGCCTCTTGAGAGAGTGTAAGACCCATCCCTTTGTACAGAAAACCTTTTGGGCCTCAGTCACTTGTATAAGTCCCTGTACAATGTACAAAACAACAATGCAATCACTGATAAAACTTTGGGCCTCTCCTTGAGCTGTAAGCCCCAACAATCTTTTCAAAGCACTTTCTCCTTTGATTTTTGAATATAATATTATTATCAAAGCTTTCTTTGTTGAACAACTAACAAAACAACATGGAAGCTCTACAACCGAGTAAGTGTTTTACCCGCTTTCTTTATCCGCTTTCATATATATATATATATATATATATAACTGTATTGTGGGGGTGCTCACTGTAAGTCTTCTTTCACAAACTTTTATATACTTGTCAAATATCAACTGTGTAATACTAGTATAGTTATTTAGAGTGTTCCCCGGCAACTATGTCTAGCACTAGGTAAAGCCCTGTTGATCGCTCTTAGATACAGTCAAAACTAGATCCCCATAGGATTACCAGACACAGTATTCCCTCCTCTTGGGGTTAAACAATATGGAGACGTGAAAGGCAGCATTCTCGGTGAACCCTTTCTCAGACTGTCACCCTTAGAAGTTGTCAAAGAGACTCTACTCCCCAGAGATGATCTTTTCTCCGTGAATGGCATCTCTTGAGTTTCTTCCAAATTCTCGGACTTTCCTGGCTTGATCCATTCTCTGTGAATGGCATGTCTTGAACTTCTCGGTGTTTGGGGACCCACAGGCTTCTTAAAAGCACCCTTAAAAATTGTCAAAGAAACACTAACTCCCCAGAGATGATCTTTTCTCCGTGAATGGCATCTCTTAAGTTTCTTCCAAATTCTCGGACTTTCCTGGCTTGATCTATTCTCTGTGAATGGCATGTCTTGAACTTCTCGGGGTTTGGGGACTCACATGCTTCTTAAAAGTATCCCCGCCTCCTCTTGGGCATTGTACAAGGAACCTTCGGCTTCTTAGAAGTTCTCATGCCTCCTCTTGGGCTTAATACAAGGACCCTGACAACCTCTTAAAGGTATAAGACAAAACTTAATCATCCTTTGCTAGAGCAGTCTTTCCAGCGTCAAAACTCCGACCATTTAAGGGTTGATACTCATCCCTTAAAGCCCGTGCCTCCTCTTGGGCATTGTACAAAAGATGAAACTCTAGACTTGGACAGTCTAAAAACCCCTTGAGTCTCAAAGGCATTCTCAAGTTCCTTTCACAAATCGAAAAAACACTAATCCCTCCAAAAGCCGGCCTCTCTCATGAGAGTTCCTCACCCTTTGGCCTGCCTATGGATTTAATCCTCAGCAGGAACCTAGCCTTCTCTTGGGCATTATACAAAGATCATTCACTATCTGAGAATCGATTTCTCCAAAACACCAGTAGACTTGGACAGTCTCAATACCCTTTGGATTTCCCATTTCCTTAAAGAACAGGAAATAACCCCGATCTTCTAATCAGTACCAAAGTACAACCTCACCTGGAATCAGTCTCATTATAAGAACTGATTTTCTCTTTTATACAACATACTGGACCTGTCACTAAACTGAAACAGTCACCAGCATAGATAGCCTCCCCTTGGGCTTTGTACAATGATTCTCCCCAGCGGAGCTAACCTTTTTAGCCTATATCTTGGGCTTCGTACGAGATACAAATCACTCTCTAGGTGAGTATAAAAGACTCTCTTGTTGAGTCAAACCCTTTTAGCCTCCGTATTGGGCTTCGTACAAGACACATATAAAAACACTCTCTTGTTGAGTAATAGAAGACTCTCCTGTTGAGTCGATCCTCCTTTAGCCTCTAGCTCGGGCTTCGTACGAGATACAAATCACTCTCTTGGTGAGTATAAAAGACTCTCTTTTTGAGTCAAACCCTTTTAGCCTCTATCTCGGGCTTCGTACGAGACATAAAAGCATCCTTTTGTTGGGTCAATAGCCTCCTCTTAGGCTTTGTATAAAAAAATCCCTGTTTTGATTCAATCAACCTTTTAGCATCAAATCATGCTTTGGTCACAGCATACAAACATCAACAACTCCTTTTCCCTCGTCTAATTGCTGTAAGCGGCAAGCCCCTGGATTATTTACATCCACGCCATTGTCCCTCTTTTAGCATGAGAAATTCCTAAGGAAAGATGGCATTGCTCTAAACTGAGTTAAAGTCTTCTCCTTCAGGTTGAAAATCCCCTATAAAAGGAAATTATGGCATTGCTGGATTCGCATATCCCAGTTAAATTAATTCTCCTTTATAATCAGTCACCCAACAGTTGTGCCAAACAGACCAAATATCCCCCTTTAGAGATGACAAATTCTCTCTAAAGTCAACACCCTTTTAGCTTCACATCATGGGCTTCGAACACGATACAAATAGACCCTTCAGCTTCACATCTTGGGCTTTGAACAAGATACAAACCACCCTTATCTTCATGTCTTGGGCTTTGAACAAGACACCAAAACACCATTTCCTCCCATAGAATAGGAGGAATTACGATCGCTCTGATTTCCCTGTTTCGTTAAACGGGAATACGTAGGCATAAGATTGAAAAATCTTAGCGAGCGCACTAATCAAAAACCCAAAATCCCGTACCTTCATACATCAATCGAAAAGCATCCGTCCTAACATCCTACCAATAGTCTAAACCTTGTGTTCTTAACAAAATAACCTAAGAGAGACCCACAATCTTTGTAGCATCTGTAAACCAACAGTTATCTGTTTAAACTCAGTTTGCAAGCAGGGTTAATTGGAGACATCTATTTCCCTTCCTTCATCAGCTTCAATAGGATAAAAAATGAATCGAGCTGTAGTACCCAAAAGCGATAGTGCTTCGCAACCACACATAAAAATCGCGCTACAGAAAAATGGCGACTCTGCTGGGGAGTGTCTTATCCTTATCAGATGTTCCCATCTCTTAGGCAGAGACCTTGAGTTCACATTTATATCACAGAAATGACTGCTCTACTGGGGTGTCATTGTCTGTATAGGATCATAAGACTAGAGGTCTAGGATGATTAAGACAAATATATATATTGCTTTTCCTAATTGATATCTGTGTTTATTTTTCTGCTAATGGGAATGCGTGTGATGCCGCATGTGGAAAGATTGAGTAAACACCTAAGATAGGTGATGGCAATGCGGGTAATCTTACTGGGAGTGAATTCCAGTTAAGATCCCCTGATCGACCATCAAACAAAGTGGAGACTCCCTTTGCAGATACATTGCCTATACGACTTCGGTTGTTGAAAGTAGTGTGGTCGACTAGGTTATCAGAGAAGCTGAGGTTTTTAGCAGACGTAAGCCATTTTGTAGTGCGAAAGCTATCGAAAATAGTTGTCACGCGATACTACCCTCATCTGAGATCACCCCGGGATACATCAGCTCGCTGGCGATCTGCTTGTTGTTGTTATCCCAGAGGGGTCAATGATTTTGCGGACAGGTACAAAAAAATCACCAGTATAAACCTTTGGGGGGGGGTAGAGCCTTGACTTCATGACACCGACCTTTTGACCCCGTGTTTTTTCTATGTTTTTGTGTGTTGCATTCATACATTCATTTAAAAAACATTAAAACAAAGAAAATCTTCTCTTCTAGTCTCTCTTTTTCAAATTAAACTGAGACAATGATTGCAAATATCAGAGAAAGGAGATTGCGCTAATGGATTTCGATAGAAGTAAAACTCATAAGTACACCTTCAAGGTTCCAAAGTTAGAGGATTTAAGAGGTTTGGCAAGAATGATCACCAACCATGAGGCTTTCAGAGCCAAGTATGGAGGACTGCTGTCCTTGTTAAGGGTCCACGTAATTGAAGGAATCCTGTCCACGTTAATCCAGTTCTACGATCCGGTCTATCACTGTTTCACATTCCCGGATTATCAACTAGCACCAACACTGGAGGAGTACTCTCACTTGACTGATTTACATATCAATGATCAAGCTCCATTTTCTGGACTGGAAGAAATTCCAAAGGATCAGACTATTGCACGAGCAATTTATTTGGACGAGTCGGAAGTCAGGACTCACATGACCACTAAGGGTGGCATCCAAGGTTTACCAGCCCAGTTCTTGACAAATAAAGCCCTGTACTTTTCCAGTATAGGGAACGTGGCCGCTTTCGAGAGCATCTTTGTTTTGCTCACCTACGGGTTATTTTTGTTTCCCAACATCGATAACTTTGTAGATATCAACACCATTAAGATTTTCCTGATTGGAAACCCCGTACCGACCTTACTCGCAGATACGTATCATTCGGTACACTTAAGGAATTTATACAGCGGAGGGATGATCACGTGCTGTGTACCCCTGCTATACAAATGGTTCACTTCCCATTTGCCCAAATCTGCTGCATTTTGGGATCAAAAGAATACTTTACGTTGGTCGCAGAGAGTCATGTCTCTTACCAACTCGGACATCGATTGGTACAATCGAATCTACAACGGGATCAGAATCATTGACCGTTGTGGAAATTTCCTAAATGTACCCCTTATAGGAACTAAGGGGGGAATCAACTATCATCTGGTGTTAGTTCGTCGTCAATTTGGATACCCGATGAGGCATGTCCTACGCAGTGCTCATCTGGAAGGTCTTTTCTTCAAGGAAGGAGAAAATGACATGGCACTAAAGACAGAAATAGTGCATGCTTGGAAACACGTTCATAGGAAAGGACGAGAGTCTCTAGGAAAACCAGACTGTGTCTCGATGGAGCCTTATCTCCATTGGGTACAAACTAGAGCTCTCAAGCTGAGGATGCCTTACCCTCATCAGGAAGTTCTTCCATTAAGGGACTCTGCCCTTTATTTCATGTCTGAGACGAAAAAACTTCAGGTTACTCTCAGCAAAGTTCAGCAGGAGAAGAGGTCTTGGAGGAACAAGTATCGTATTCTCAATGTGGAATGTAAGAAAATACAACAGCTAGTAAGAGAAAAGGATGCTCTGATTGAGATTTTAGAGCAACATGCTGTAGAAAATCAGGATGACCAAAGGAATTTGCTCGCTCCTTTCACTTGGCAAAGGAATGACAACCCGACAACGGCCCAAGAGCCCCGGTTAAAGAAAAGGAAAGCACCCGAACCAGCACCTGAGCTCTCTTCAGAGAGGACTCAGGATCCATTAGTTTATATTTTCTTTTCCAGCACTTTGTAATCTACTGTATTTCCATTTCCGCAATCCTTTGAATTCAATAAAACGGGGTTCTCCCCAATTGTTTGATATTTGCAATCCAATTGTCAAAGTTTACTTTGAATAAACAAAAATAATTAATAATCATTGCATTCATCATAAACGTATTCTTTTTACCTACGAATCTCACGTTTGTGTCTTGATTCTAGAGTCAAACTGTCTCATTCGTACAATACTCGGGCTAATCGTCAGAAAAAGATGGATGATCTCGAGGAAGAGAACAGAGAGTTGAGAGAAGAGATCGACACTCTGAAAGAGGATCTGAGAAAGCTTCATAACGACATGCAAGCTCTAGTAGAAGCTCAGATGCAACAACAAAGGACTGTGATCTCGGAGATTACATCAACGCCCATAGTGGAGAAGTATGATCCTAGGTACAAGATGCCGAAAGATTGCCCCTAGGGCATGCCACTTAACTATATCCCGGAAGGATATGTTCCACTAATCAATGAGGATCAAGGAACTGCAGTAGGAGCCGCTGGGCCTGAAGGTTACAAACTTCGGGAAAGCGAAGATGCCAGGGGCATGGCAGCAACTCCTGAAGGTTACAAACTTCGGGAGGCACCGAGAGTCTCGGCCATAATGACTATACCACCACCTGTGGTACACACTGTCCCGGAAGGACAGATTCCACAGATACCTTTTGGTGGAAACGACAGCATAATCGGCATAATGAATGAATTCCAGGAACAATTCCTGGAGATGCAGAAAGAACTGCAAGCCCTTCGCGGTCAGGATTTATTTGGAAAGGATGCCGCAGACCTTTGTTTGGTCCCCAATGTGAAAGTCCCACATAAGTTCCAAGTGGCCGACTTTGAAAAATACAAGGGTAATTCTTGCCCTCAGAGTCATCTGGTGATGTACGCTCGGCGAATGTCCGCTCAAACAGAGAACCAGGAGCTACTGATTCACTACTTTCAGGATAGTTTAACCGGTGCCGCATTAAAATGGTACATGGGTTTAAATCGCACTACGATCGGCACATTCAGAGATCTTGGCACTGCCTTAGTTCAGCAGTATAAATACAATTTGGACATGGCACCGGACAGAGATCAACTCAGATCGATGTCACAAAAGGACAAGGAAACCTTTAAAGAATACGCTCAGAGATGGCGTGAAATTTCCGCTCAGATTTCTCCACCTCTTGAGGAAAATGAGATGACAAAGATCTGCTTAAAGACCTTGAGCTCATTTTACTACGACAGAATGGTCGCCAGTGCGCCCAGTGACTTCACCGAGATGGTGAGCATGGGAGTTCGCCTTGAAGAAGCGGTCTGAGAAGGACGTTTAGTTAAAGACGATGGATCATCGGGTAGTACAAAACGATACGGTAGTTCTCTCCCTAAGAAAAAAGAGCAGGATATTGGGAATATCTCTCTCGGAAAGCAAAGGCGACGTTATCAACCAGTAGCAACTGTAACTCCTGCTATCTACCCTACGCCTATTCCTACGTATCAACCTCAGGTTGCTCAGAGCCAACCGAATCAACAACAATTTCAGCAAAGGACACAACAGCCTCTTCAGCAGGCTCGTCCTCCATATAACAACAACTGTGCAACACGACCATCAGGGTTTGATCCTATACCCATGTTGTACGCAGAACTGTTTCCGTTACTACTAGTCAAGGGGCATGTCCAAACTAGGTCTCCTCTTACAGTACCGGAAAATCCGCCTTTCTGGTTCAAAGCGGATCAGACTTGCCCTTACCATCAAGGAGGACCAGGGCATAACATAGAAAATTGTCTCAGTTTCAAATCCAACGTACAAAAGCTTGTTAGGAGCAGGGTTTTACCTTTCAAAGATATGAATCTGAATGTTCTCACGAACCCGCTGCCTCAACACGAGAAAGCTGCAGTCAATTTGATAGAGGGAGAGTCTAGCGACAACTATCAAATTCATGATGTACTCTTGTTAAGGGCCAATTTGGTCAAGATGCATTGTAGACAGAGTGGATATGGCCATGTGCCACCTCATAATTATCAACAGTGTGATATCTGCTCTAAATACAATCAGGGATGTTCTGTGGTGCAATCAGCTCTACAGGAACAATTGGATCTCGGGTGGATCCAAGAGCATTGAGTTCGTGGAGTCAACATGACCTATATGAATTCCAACATCATTCAGAACCACGATGTCCATGCAATGAATGTCAACTTGGTGGCAATGCACTCAAGGCAAAGCCAATATCATAATCTGCCGCGGCACGATTACAGTTCCTGCCTGACTTGCTCGGTAAACAAACAGGGATGCTCTTTTGTACAAGAGGCCCTCCAGCGTCAGATAGATCTAGGATGGATCCAGGACTACCATGATAGGAATCCCTATCAGATCAACATGATTCAAATATTTGATATTCGTCTGATGAATACCAGCTTAGTGGAATTACATGCCAGGCAGGTCCAACTCGGTTTTCTCATTTCGCATAATTATCATAACTATAAAGGATGTTGTGAGGGTAACCAAGGGTGCGCTCTCAATCAAAGAAATTTACAACACTTGTTAAACCACCGGTGGCTTCCAATCTATATGGATGAAGACACGCAACAAATCAGTGTGGTTGACGGGAACCCTACTCAGCATCAAAGTCAGGATGTCTGATCTACGAAAACAGATCTAGTGAGGTTACATTGTATTCAAAGCGGGCATGGCCAGGTGCCACCACACAACTATGAACGTTGTAGAGTCTGCTCGGAGAATAACCAAGGATGTTACCTCGTGCGAGCAGCTCTCCAAGGTCAGTTGGATCGCAAAGATACTCACCCAAACCTAGCTTCAGGGTCCGTTAACTGGACACCGGACTACTTCACTGATCAGATCAGAGACGTGGTTGTAATCTCTGACCCTGAGAGGAACAAGGATGTTTGTACCATCATCCCTCTACTGGACAAATCAAAAGTTCTTATCAAGGAACTGATTGAGGTTAATTACGACAGTCAGAAAAATCAGAAGGCTCCTGTAGTTATCTATCTGACAGGACCATTACCGTATGAATCAGCTAAGGCGATCCCTTACAAATACGGTGCAACGATAATTGAAAACAGAAAGGAAATTCCATTACCCTCCGTCGTGAATATTGCAGACATCAGTCGAGTAACACGGAGTGGTCGAATCTTCAACCGAGGAGTTGGAGAACCTAACAAGGAAAAGGAACTTCAGACAGAAGCTCCTGATCCACCATTCGGTCGATCCAGTAATCCCGACCTTTCAAAAAACAATGATGAGATGCTGAAGCTCATCCAAAGGAGTGAATACAACATTGTTGACCAACTGCTACAAACTCCTTCAAAGATCTCGGTGCTATCACTTTTACTCGGTTCCGAAGCCCACAGAGAGGCTCTACAGAAAGTCTTAGAGCAGGCCTTTGTGGAACAGTATGTGTCAATACGACAGTTCGACAGCATCATCTCTAACATCACTTCCTGCAACAACTTAGTATTCAGTGATGAGGATTTGTCGGAGGGGGGCAAAAGCCACAACATGGCACTCAATATCATAGTTAACTTCCAGGACGATGCTTTAGCCAGCGTACTGGTAGACACAGGATCGGCCATCAACGTTATGCTGAAGTCCACTTTAATGCGACTATCATTCAAAGGATCCCCGATGAGGGGCAGTGAGGTTATCGTCAAAGCATTTGACAGGTCTCGAAAAGAAGTTATCGGCAAATTCGACCTTCCCATAATTATTGGTCCTTGCACTTTCCTAATCACTTTCCAGGTCATGGACGTCCGGGCAGCGTACATTTGTATATTAGGAAGACCTTGGATACACCAGACTGGGGCAGTCACTTCGACGCTGCACCAGAAACTGAAGTTCATCAAAAACGATCAACTCGTCACGGTTTGTGGAGAACAAGCCTTGCTCGTGAGTAACTTGTCATTATCTACTTGTGTAAAACCCGAGGAGGTTGTTGGGACTCAGTTCCAAGCACTTTCAGTGAGCAATGAGAATCAATCAGAGAAAGGAACCTCTATTTCCTCATACAGAGATGCTCTCGAAGTGATCGAGAATAACAATGCAAAAGGATGGGGACAGCTTGTCATTCCTACTGATAATAAAACAAAGAAGGGTCTTGGTTTTTCTGCAACCTGCACCCAAACAGCTGCTAATGATGAAAGTCTTCATCCCATTCAGGACTTCTTCCACAATGGAGGTTTCCTTCACCCAGTGCCTCAAATAGTCCATACTATCAACGAGGAGGATCCCTCCGATACGGATGAGGAATGGAAGTCCTATCTCAACGAGGACGATTATATGTCTCAGGAAGAGGTGCCTACGCCATTTTGCTATCCCGAACAGAGTCCAAGATTTATACCCAGGTCAGACGTCGAAATGATATATGGAGATTGTGATCCGGAAGGATGTCGTGCTCCACCAAACTCATTAGAGGAAGACACTCTGATGAAAGTCAACTTTGACCACGACTATTATGGCCTGATGGATGGTCTGCCTATCTGGCAGCCGTACCCAGGAAACTCGGGGCAAGAAAATCAGCCGAACAATGAAAATCAGCTGAGCATCATTGAACAGAATACATGTGTCCCCACCATGTCATGGGATCAACACTCAGGTCATTCAGAAAATATCTCGTATGCCGATGAATTGGCAAAGCTTGCCGGACTAGAATTCATCAACTATGCTTTTCCCGAGGTCAACGTCATCGAGAGGGATGATTCCTCCAGTTCCAAAGAAGTGTGGGACACCTTGGGACAACCAAGTGGAAAATTTGACTTCATGGTCAAGTACACCGGTCCCGAAAGCTCTCGTATCAGGCTCGAAGACATCCAGCCAACTGGATGGGGAGATATACCTGAGAGCACAAATGTTATGCAAAATACAACAGAGGAATCCTCCTACGACAACTCTGCCTGGGAGACAGATTCCAATGATCCTGCTCTGCCAGAAATCAGCGTCATTTCTGAAGACAAATCAAGGAAGGTACCAGACTTTGTGATTCACCGAGGAGTTCGCCACCCATGGGTTGCTGTCGATGTTCCGAAGATTGTTCATAAGTCAAAGTAATTGTCGTCTTTAACCTTTCGCCCTGCCCAGGTGAAATAGATGTTTTGATAGGGCTCACTTTCTATAAATTTCCCTCTTCGCTTCGCCCAAAGCGATAGAGTTTTGTTTATAGGGCTGTAGTTTCAAGAATCGACTTGTTCATTAATAAAATAACGTCGTTTTGTAATTTCTGCATTAATTGTTGTTTTCTCTTTTCGTTTTTCAGAAAATGGTAATCCTAAAAAACAACTCAATAATAAAAACAAACAGTAAAAGAAATACACTGCACACACTTGCATTTTCTCTACCTCTTCTAAACACAAATCATCACGTCATGCAGATTGCTTATTTTAAACCCCGTTGAAACATACGATCCGATGCCTTCTCCCGACTTTGAGTTCCCGGTATTTAGGGCTGAAGAAGAAGTTGACGACAAAATTCCAGAAGAGATCTCCCGATTACTCCGACAAGAGGAAAGGTCCATTGAACCTCACAAAGAGCCGTTGGAAACGGTCAACTTGGGTTCAGAAGAAGAGAGAAAAGAAGTCAAGATTGGGGCATTACTCAGTCCGACTATCAAAGAAAGTTTGACAAAGCTTCTCAGAGAATTTCCCGATGTGTTTGCTTGGTCCTATCAGGACATGCCAGGGTTGGATACCAGCATCGTGGAACATCATCTACCATTAAGATCGGAATGTCCGCCAGTAAAACAGAGGTTGAGACAGACTCACCCGGACATGGCCATCAAAATCAAAGAGGAGGTACAGAAACAGATTGACGCGGGTTTCCTCGCTACGTCAGAATATCCTCAATGGTTAGCCAACATCGTACCAGTTGCGAAAAAGGACGGAAAGGTCAGAATGTGTGTGGATTACAGAGATCTAAACAAGGCTAGTCCAAAGGATGACTTTCCCTTACCACACATTGACATGCTGGTAGACAGTACGGCAAAGTTCAAAGTTTTCTCCTTCATGGATAGATTCTCGGGCTATAACCAGATCAAAATTGCGCCGAAAGACATGGAGAAAACTTTGTTCATTACCCCCTGGGGTACCTTCTGTTACAAGGTAATGTCGTTCGGTTTGAAGAACGCCGGGGCAACCTATCAGAGGGCCATGACTACTCTGTTTCATGACATGATACATAAAGAAATCGAAGTGTATGTCGATGATATGATTGCAAAATCTAAAACAGAGGAGGAGCATGTGACACACCTATCAAAACTATTCGAGCGGTTGAGAAAGTACAAACTCCGCTTGAATCCCAACAAGTGAACCTTTGGTGTCTGTTCAGGGAAACTCTTAGGGTTCATCGTCAGCCAGAAAGGAATTGAGGTTGATCCCGACAAGGTCAAGGCCATTCAAGAAATGCCTTCTCCGAAAACTGAAAAACAAGTCAGAGGATTCCTGGGATGTTTGAACTACATCTCCAGATTCATATTCCTCATGACCGCGACATGTGCGCCGATTTTCAAATTACTCAAAAAGAACCAGGACCGCGTTTGGACAAAAGACTGTCAAACCGCTTCCAACAGTATTAAGGAATATTTGTTGAACCCACCGATTCTATCACCTCCAGTGGAAGGAAGAGCACTGATCATCTACCTCACAGTCCTAGAGGACTCCATGGGTTGTGTACTTAGACAACAAGATGAAACCAAAAGGAAAGAGTCTGCCATCTACTCTTTGAGCAAGAAATTCACCGACTGCGAGACTCAGTACACTATGCTTGAGAAAACTTGCTGCGCTTTGGCTTGGGCAGCCAAACGTCTTGGCCAGTACATGATTCGTCACACTACTTGGTTGGTCTCCGAAATGGATCCAATCAAGTATGTATTTGAAAAACCTGCTATCACGGGAAGGATTGCCCGTTGGCAGATGTTGCTGTCAAAATACGACATCGAATACCACGCTCAAAAGGCCGTTAAAGGGAGTATTTTAGCCGATCATTTGGATCATCAACCGATTGACGACCAGGAATCAATCTGGTTTGACTTCCCGGACGAAGATGTCATGTATTTGAAAATGAAAGATTGCGATGAACCGCTACCCAGTGAAGGGCCAGAACCAGGTTCCCAATGGGGACTAATTTTCGACGGAGCTGTCAATCATTACAGAAACAGAATTGGGGCAATCATCATAACATCTCAGGGTACCCACATTCCTTTCACTACCAGACTTACATTCAAGTGCACAAACAATGAGGAAGCAATTGATTTGAGGATCAAGAACTTGGATGTATATGGCGACTCAACTTTGGTCGTCAATTAGATCAAAGGAGATTGGAACACATACCAATCAGGATTGGTTCCTTACAAAGACTATGCAAGAAGGTTGTTACCCTTCTTCAACAGAATCGAGTTTCATCACATCCCTCGGGATGAGAATCACATGGCTGATGCATTAGACACCCTCTCTTCCATGATTAGTGTAGGCCAATGGAAGGACCTACCTAAGATCGACATAATGCGCCTTGAACGGCCCGCTTACATCTTCGCGATCGAAGTAGTCATAGACGACAAACCTTGGTATCACGATATCAAATGCTTCCTTCAGAAACAAGAGTACCCACCTGGGGCACTAAGGAAAGACAGAAAAACCCTCAGAAGGCTGGCTGGCAGTTTCTTTCTGAGCGATGATACACTCTATAAGTGGAATTTCGACATGGTCTTGCTCTGATGCGTAGACAGACCAGAAGCAAACATGCTGATAAAAGAAATTCACGAAGGATCCTTTGGCACTCATGCCAACGGACGCACAATGGCCAGAAAAATTCTGAGAGCAGAGTACTATTGGTTGACAATGGAATCTGACTGCTACAAGTACATGAGGAGGTGTCACAAGTGTCAGATATACTCCGACAAAATCCATGTACCGCCAACACATCTCAAAGTTCTTTCTTCCCCATGGCCTTTTTCCATATGGGGAATCGACATGATTGGTATGATTGAGCCCAAAGCTTCAAACGAACATCGGTTCATCCTGGTAGCCATTGATTACTTCACCAAGTGGGTCGAAGCAGCGTCATACGCCAATGTAACCCGACAAGTGGTGGTCCGATTTATCAAAAACAATATCATTTGCCGTTATGGTGTTCCGAGCCAGATCATTACAGATAATGGATCTAACTTGAACAATAAGATGATGAAAGAGTTGTGTGCTGAATTCAAAATTGAACACCGTAACTCATCTCCCTACCGACCCAAGATGAACGGAGCGGTAGAAGCGGCTAACAAGAACATCAAAAGGATCATTCAAAAGATGGTTGTAACCTACAAAGATTGGCACGAGATGCTGCCCTTTGCTCTTCACAGTTATCGCACATCTGTCCGCACTTCATCAGGGGCAACCCCTTTCTCTCTAGTTTATGGCATGGAGGCAGTTCTCCCCATAGAGGTAGAGATCCCATCAATCCGGGTACTGATGGAAGCTAAGCTTACAGAAGCTGAATGGTGTCAAAGTCGACACGACGAACTAAATCTGATTGAGGAAAAGTGAATCACGGCACTATGCCACGGTCAGTTGTATCAGCAGAGAATGAAGAAGGCGTTCGACAAAAAGGCCCGACCTCGCATCTTCAGGAAAGGAGACCTTGTGCTCAAAAAGATACAATCATTTCTCACTGATTCTCGGGGCAAATGGACTTTAAACTATGACGGCCCCTATGTGGTCAAGAAATCTTTCTCAGGCGGCGCCTCGAGACTTGCAACCATGGACGGAGAGGAATTTTCCTACCCCACAAATGTTGATGTAGTCAAGAAATACTTCGCCTAAACTAAAAAAAAACGTCTCGGTGGATTGAAAACCCGAAAGGGCGTTCCAGGCAAAAATTAGAGACATAATCAAAAATCATCCCGGTGGATTGGAAACATCACAGTACAATCTAGGCAAAAATTAGGGATAATGGCAAGTAACTACGTCCAACAGGGGCAAATTCCCTAGCGGCAGTCCTGCCATCCATCAAAAAACTCCAGTAACGGTCATCTTCAACGGAAACTCAGGATGTCCAGAATTCAAAGTTGGTAGAAGGATAACAGTCGTTATGTTTCAATGTAGCCCTTTTTCCCTTAAATTACCATTTTCAAACTTTGTAAATACTCTATGGAATCACGCATTTAGCTAGTTTCTATCCTATCAATACAATTTGAGCCCTTGTGCTTTTGTTTGCAATTCTTATTTGTTTTAGCTTTATAGAACGACATTTTAACATGATCAACGATTCTTGAAACGAAACAAAATTAATTTACTTGTTAAAATTTTTCTGCTTTAAAATGAAGATGGCAATTTCTTTTGACTGTTGAACATCGAAAAAACACAGATCGCTTCGCCAGAAGTAAGCGAGCTTCAAAGTGCATAATCAAAGTACTCTTTCTAAACCAGTGCGCCTGAAGGAAGGATCGACTATGTCAGATGCGAATAATCCATCTGACATCCTCGGCAGAGTTCTTACCTCTTAAGCCCGATCAACAGTTGTTCCCCGCAGGGACTACTTCTCCTAAGCAAGGCAGAATTGCTATCTTGAACCAGTGATACATTTTGTCCCCTGCAGTGGCTGAGTATCCAGTCATGTTCATCCACTAGCCTGTATGTCGTGTCAATTTTGTTAGCATACACATAGATACATCATGCATTATTGATTTACATTCGCATTCATATTGCATCACTATCACTCTAGTAGGTCTTGTCCCCTAGGGATAAAAGTCTTCACAATCGAGTTGTCGATTCTTTCCTCGTCAGGAAATGTTGCGTCTGCACTACCTCTCTCCTCCAGTTTATTTCTGGGATGAAGTCGGCCCTTGACCACTTTGATAACTTGAACCTCTGAAAAAAACCAGAGAACCCTCAGCCAGCATCATTCTTCGCCATTCAAGATGATGTCTTCGCTTTCCCAGATTAAGGAAAATCCCCAGAGAAATTCTCACAACTAAAGACTTTCAACAACACATTGATTTTGCTCTCCGGAGAGTCGATGTTAATGAAGTCATCAGCACCTCAAAATTGGATCGCATCATATGGCATTTCTCCGAGAAGATCTCGAAGAAAAGTATGATGTAATATCCCCAAGCGACAGCAGTCTCTCAAGAGACCTGTTTTCCCCAGTAGAGCCGACAAATGGCGTCTCCAATAGAGAAGTTTGTACACCTCTACAATTCAGATAGATGGTTTCCCCAGCAAGTCTGACATCAAATTTTTTTCCATAAAATAGCATCTCCCCAGGAAAATTCGGTGAGAAGTTTGAGGAAAACCGCTACGCATAGCGTCCCTTGTCGATAAAGTTTATTGACAAAAGAAACTAAGACCAGTTCCTTGGTAGGAAACCATGATCGAGGGGAAGTTTAAATCAGAAACTAAGACCAGTTCCTTGGTAGGAAACCAGGATCGAGGGGAAGTTTATTTCAAAAAGAAACTGAGACCGGTTCCTTGGTAGGAAACCAGGATCGAGGGGAAGTTTATTTCAAAAGAAAATTGAGACCGGTTCCTTGGCTGAAGACCAGGATCGAGGGGAATTTTTATACCTTTTCTAAGCATCATTGCTTAGCTAAAGAAGATGGACGAGCAAACTACTGTTCACAGCAGACCATCAAAATTTCGGGTATTCCAATATTTAATCCTCTTGCACCCCGAATCTCCGAATACCTTCGCCATTCACACCTTTGGGTCCAAGAAGATTAAATATGGGCATCAGTCATACCCCAAATTTTGACCATTAAGATTCCTCATCATTGTGCAAACCATCATCACAATATGGGCGAACCATCACACCTCATAAACATCATATAGAAGTGATCCAAACACTCACATAACATCTAGAACACCAAAATCACAAAATCACCAGCCAACTGCTCAAGCCTTTGACAGATTTGCAGTTGAGGTGCCAAATCAAGTTCCAACTCAAATCAATCCACTCCAAGCATCCAGACACACTCCATAGCACCTAGGGAAGTTGTCCATAACCTTGGAACCAAGCTGTAACACCTCTAACATAAAACACGATCACCAGCTGCAAGTGGTAAGCATGAGCTCTTCTAACTCTATGATCCATGCAATTTTTGCTGCACAATAATTTGGCCATATGTTCATAATCATGCATGGAGTGTTTTCCCTCAATCAATTGCATTGTTTGAATCGTCTATGGAATTTCTGAACCTTCATGCAAATTTTAGGGTTCTTGAGGTTTCTCTTTGATTTCTTATTCCATGTTTAAAATAAATGAAAATCAAAGACCATAGACATGATCGTGAGGTTGAAACGAGTAGATTGATATGTAGATTGCATGATACAATCAAGTATTCAGTGAGATTGGATAGAAAACACAAATCTGCAGAAACAGAGGAAGGGCGCGTGTTCTTGCCATGTTCTTGGCGCCCTTTTTCAAATATTTGAATATTTGAATTTTGTGATTTTATTTAATTGATTCAAAAATTAATTTCTCTCTGAGTTCTAATGATTTTGAGTTGATTCTTTTTTTAATAATTCATAAAAATGTTAAAATATTTTATTTTACCAAAAAATCCCCAAAATATTATTTATTTCATATAATTGATATTTTTGCAAAGAATTAATATTTTAATTGTTTTTTACATTTAAAATATTTTTTCCTTCTTGATTTTGCAAATTTTAATGACTTCTAATCATTTTGTAGGTCAAAACTTGATTTTTGAAACATTAATCCAAGATCACAATTTATTTTCCACATGTTTAACAATTTTGATCATTTTAATTGAATTTTTATTCAATTAAAATACATTTTGGAAACAAATTAGGGTTTTTGATTAATTCAACCCTCATCAAACTTTTTCAAACCATTTGGGCCTCTAGTAGAGTGTAAGACCCAACCCTTTTAGAAAAAAACAAAATAATTTGGGCCTCAGTGTATTGTATAAGTCCCGATACCGTCAAAAGAATTCGGCGCGGTCGTCGCCTTTCTAACAAATCAAACCCTTAGGCCTACCCTCGTGTTATAAGCCCCATTCTTTTTCTTTAAACACCTTTAGGCCTCTAGTAGTGTGTAAGACCCAAACCCTTTTAACCAAAACTATTTTGGGCCTCAGATATTGTATAAGTCCCTCTGCGTTAAAAGAAAATCTCGGCGCGATAGCCAGTTCAAAAACTATTTTTTTGGGCCTCTCCTTGAGCTGTAAGCCCCACCACTTGTACAAAAATAAATCTTTGGGCCTCTTGAGAGAGTGTAAGACCCATCCCTTTGTACAGAAAACCTTTTGGGCCTCAGTCACTTGTATAAGTCCTTTCTCCTTTGATTTTTGAATATAATATTGTTATCAAAGCTTTCTTTGTTGAACAACTAACAAAACAGCATGGAAGCTCTACAACCGAGTAAGTGTTTACCCGTTTTCTTTATCCGTTTTCATATATATATAACTGTATTATGGGGCTGCTCACTGTAAGTCTTCTTTCACAAACTTTTATATACTTGTCAAATATCAACCGTGTAATACTAGTATAGTTATTTAGAGTGTTCCCCGACAACTACGTCTAGAAGTAGGTAAAGCTCCGTTGATCACTCTTAGATACAGTCAAAACTAGATCCCCATAGGATTACCAGACACAGTCTTCCCTCCTCTTGGGGTTAAAAAATATGGAGACGTGAAAGGCAGCATTCTCGGTGAACCCTTTCTCAGGAGACTCTACTCCCCATAGATGATCTTTTCTCCGTGAATGGCATCTCTTGAGTTTCTTCCAAATTCTCGGACTTTCCTGGCTTGATCTATTCTCTGTGAATGTCATGTCTTGAACTTCTCGGGGTTTGGGGACCCACAGGCTTCTTAAAAGCACCCTTAAAAATTGCCAAAGAAACTCTAACTCCCCAGAGATGATCTTTTCTCTGTGAATGGTATCTCTTGAGTTTCTTCCAAATTCTCAGAATTTCCTGGCTTGATCTATTCTCTGTGAATAGCATGTCTTGAACTTCTCGAGGTTTGGGGACCCACAGGCTTCTTAAAAGTATCCCCGCATCCTCTTGGGCGTTGTACAAGGACCCTTCGGCTTCTTAGAAATTCTCATGCCTCCTCTTGGGCTTAATACAAGGACCCTGACAACCTCTTAAAGGTATAAGACATAACTTAATCATCCTTTGCTATAGCAGTCTTTCCAGCGTCAAAACTCTGGCCATTTAAGGGTTGATACTCATCCCTTAAAGCCCGTGCCTCCTCTTGGGCATTGTACAAAAGATGAAACTCTAGACTTGGACAGTCTAAAAACCCCTTGAGTCTCAAAGGCATTCTCAAGTTCCTTTCACAAATCAAAAAAACACGAATCGCTCTAAAAGTCGGCCTCTCTCATGAGAGTTCCTCACCCTTTGGCCTGCCTATGGATTTAATCCTCAGCAGTAACCCAACCTTCTCTTGGCCATTATACAAAGATCATTCACTATCTGAGAATCGATTTCTCCAAAACACCTGTAGACTTGGACAGTCTCAATACCCTTTGGATTACCCATTTCCTTAAAGAACAGGAAATAACCCCGATCTTCTGATCAGTACCAAAGTACAACCTCACCTGGAATCAATCTCTTTATAAGAACTGATTTTCTCTTTTATACAACATACTGGACCTGTCACTAAACTGAAACAGTCACCAGCATAGATAGCCTCCCCTTGGGCTTTGTACAATGATTCTCCCCAGCGGAGCTAACCTTTTTAGCCTCTATCTCAGGCTTTGTACGAGATACAAATCACTCTCTTGGTAAGTATAAAAGACTCTCTTGTTGAGTCAAACCCTTTTAGCCTCCGTCTTGGGTTTCGTACAAGACACATATAAAAACACTCTCTTGTTGAGTATAAGAAGACCTCTTGTTGAGTCGATCCTCCTTTAGCCTCTAGCTCGGGCTTCGTACGAGATACAAATCAATCTCTTGGTGAGTATAAAAGACTCTCTTGTTGAGTCAAACCCTTTTAGCCTCTATCTCGGGCTTCGTATGAGACACAAAAGCATCCTCTTGTTGGGTCAATAGCCTCCTCTTAGGCTTTGTATAAAAAAATCCCCGTTTTGATTCAATCAACCTTTTAGCATCAAATCATGCTTTGGTCACAGCATATAAACATTAACAACTCCTTTTCCCTCGTCTAATTGCTGTAAGCGGCAAGCCCCTGGATTATTTACATCCACGCCACTATCCCTCTTTTAGCATGATAAATTCCAAAGGAAAGATGGCATTGCTCTAAACTGAGTTAAAGTCTTCTCCTTCAGGTTGAAAATCCCCTATAAAAGGAAATTATGGCATTGCTGGATTCGCATATCCCAGTTAAAGTAATTCTCCTTTATAATCAGTCACCCAACAGTTGTGCCAAACAGACCAAATATTCCTCTTTAGAGATGACAAATTCTCTCTAAAGTCAACACCCTTTTAGCTTCACATCTTGGGCTTCGAACAAGATACAAATAGACCCTTTAGCTTCACATCTTGGGCTTTGAACAAGATACAAACCACCTTTATCTTCATGTCTTGGGCTTTGAACAAGACACCAAAACACCGTTTCCTCCCATAGAATAGGAGGAACTCGATCGCTCTGATTTCCCTGTTTCGTTAAACGGGAATACGTAGGCATAAGATTGAAAAATCTTAGCGAGCGCACTAATCAAAAACCCAAAATCTCGTACCTTCATACATCAATCGAAAAGCATCAGTCCTAACATCCTACCAATAGTCTAAACCCTGTGTTCTTAACAAAATAACCTAAGAGAGACCCACAATCTTTGTAGCATCTGTAAACCAACAGTTATCTGTTTAAACTCAGTTTGCAAGCAGGGTTAATTGGTGACATCTATTCCCCTTCCTTCATCAGCTTCAATAGGATAAAAAATGAATCGAGTTGTGGTACCCAAAAGTGATAGTGCTTCGCAACCACACATAAAACTCGCGCTACAATATGTGATTCCTACACATTTCTAACCCTAATCATTGATTTCTACACATTTACACAAAAACTCAAAATTTATCCAAAAACTAAAAAATGTACCTAAAATTTATGGTTTTAATGATGTTACTGATGATGTTGATGTTCCTTTGATTCTTGTTTGATGAAATTTGATGTTGTGGAGAAGTTGAAATTTTATGTTGAGAAGAGTTTGAGAGGTGTGAGGGAGGAGAAGAGTCTGGCGTGATTTATGCTTCAAATTGTTCCAGGGATATATTTCCAGAATATTCCAATGTTCATTAAAGTTTAGGTGCGTCCGGAGATATATCTCCAAAATTAAAAAACATTTGTGAAATTTCACATAGTGCGGTAGAAATGCATAGGGTGGAAAAAGAAATTCTCTAAAATAATTGATCGTACTTGATCAGAAAGGAGATTAGTGGCCAGCGACGTCGTGAGCTCCGCAACTCCTGTGGTGAAGAGACGGCGGGGGTGGGGGTGTACCTGCAAGGTACTCCGATGCCAAAGTCAGGAAAAGGAGTAGGCAAGTACAAAAAGTAAGAGTGCGTTAGAATGTAATGTAACCAGGCCCTCTCAAGTGAGAGGGTATTTATAGGCTGCCCCTAGAGCAGGACCAACGGTTATCTGCACTGGGTTGGGTCAGAAGGCCCAATGCAAACAACTTTCAGGGCTTACGTGGCGTAGTGAAGACCAGCACATGGTCTTTGCCCTAGAGTAACAGTCCTGTGATCTCCGGAGAGTGGGTTGACCAACTCTTTTGGAGGCGGACATTACCTGATGACGTGTACTCACGGGGAGGAGCACGTGGAGATCGTGGGGGGAGAGAAGTGACCTCTCCCCGGCGTATGTAACCCCTGCTCGACAGTAATTGGTCATTACGTGCCCGGAGGTGAAGAGATTTGGGTGTGCTCGACGGCAGACAGACTTGGGCCTTGTTGGACCGCATCGCAGGATTGGGTTGGGCTTGCCCGACGGATTGGCAGGCGCTGACCCAATCCAGAATATGAGCCCCCCAAGTCGTTGCTCCAAAGTGTCAGAGTAATGACCTAAGGGTCAGTCCCTCCGGGGAGGACATCCGTTAAATGGAACAGTGTGCCCGTAGAACCGAGGTGGTGGACAATGCAGGTGATCAGGAGCAGGCGGTGCTCGATAGGCAGGAGTCCCGAGGAGTGCAAACTGATGATGGTCGACAATACGGGGAGACAAAAGGGAATGGTTGCGTCCTTCGCGTGGGAATAAGAGGGAAACGGAAATACGCACGTGGGAATCCCAGTGCCAGGTGTCGCTCGTCATCAATGCCTAGGGCGGCTAGGCCTAGGGAACGCAAGTGCCTAGGGATGCCTCGAGTATCGTAAGGGTCCTATAAATAGGAGTTGAGTTCGTGTCATTTGCACGTTTTCGCTCTGCTGACTAGTCCCCCTCAAATTCTTTCTTACGCTCGACATCGCCGCCGCCGTCTCCGCCGCTGCCTGCTGCTCTCTGCCAGCTTCACTCCTAATCATTGTCATACCCCAAATTTAGACCACCAATATTTACCATCATTGTGAGAATCATTACCACAATATGGATGTGCCATCATGCCTCATCAATCTCCTCAAGGATTGTTGAGCATTCACCAAAATCAAGAATTAGGGTTTCAAGCCCTCTCAGAGCGCTTAGACAAAAGATCAATCAAGAAATGACATGATATTCAACTTGTCTAAACCTCTTAAACACCCATAAGGTATCAAGAGGACTCACACATCAAGAATCAATCACAAAGTTGCAACATTCCAAGTGGATCAAGCCTAGAGATCGCCAGTGTCACCAAATTAGGGTTTTGGTCGACCAAGGCCTCCAGATGAAAATTTTCCTCCGGGCATGAGCCAATGCTTCAAATCACAACCCAAGATACTCCAAGGTACCTCATGGACCCAATCATTAAGTCAATTTAGCCTCAGGGGATTCATTCATAAAAAATCAGGAATTAGGGTTTCTTGACCTAATTCACCCCTAAGTTGACTTTTGAGGCAAAGCATTAGCCAAGACCTCAAGACATGATTTTAGGGCCTCAAATACACTACATTGATCCATTTACAATAATGGATTGATCCAAGAAACTTGATTCACAAGTTTCAATTTCATCTGGACCACAATTAGGGTTTTGAAGAAAAAGTCAACTGTATCTTTGACTTTTGACCAAGACATGCTCCCAAACCTTGGGACATGATTCAATACACCCTATAACACCTACGAAACCCATCCATTAGGTTTGAATTAGGTTAAGGACTTGATTGCACAAAGAATCCCACAGTTTGGATTTCATCTGACAAAAAGTCAATTGTGCACAAAATCAAGTTTGACTTTTTGGAATTTTTCACAAATATGGTTCCCCTAAGTAAAAAACAATGTTAATGTATACTTTTTATCATCATCCATCCAGAAAAATCAAGAAAAGTGAGGTTTCTGGCAAAAGGGGCAACCTTGAGAAACCAAAATTTTTCTAAGTTATGGAACAAAAGTGGTTTTTACCCAACTTTGCAAGGTCATAACTCCTAAACCACAAGGCCTTTTTCTCCCATTCAAAGCTCAAATGAAATTCCATCTGACATACTTCAAATATGTCAACTACAAGAGATTCCAAATCCTCATGGATTTTGAGTTATGGATGGAGCAAAATCACTAAAACATGAAAATTCCACTTTTTCCAGCACTTAGTGAAATTTTCAATAAGTCAGAATCTATCTTACTTTTTCCAAAATGTAGAGGCATTTTTCACTTTGATCCAAGCTAAACCAGGACCAATGTTGGACGTCAAAGTTGAAGTATGCCATGAGGGTTTTCCAACAAGTACCAGATCATCTCCAAATTCAATTTGAGTAGGGAGTTCCAACCCTTAAAACATGGCATCATGGACTGATTTTGTTCAAGGCAGATTATAGGTCATTTGCTCGATTTGGCCAAATTATATAATTCCAAGCCTTGTCATCCATTTGAACACCTCAAGGGATAAAATCAAAGGGGAATGGTCTGATCCACAAGCCTCCCAAGTCCAAGGAACTACATGTAGCCATAAGTACCCTAAAAAGGCTAAAAAGCTCAAAGACTCCAATTTTGTTTCAAAGCATTCAAAGGATACATCAAGGTGGCATGGACTGAAGCAAATATAACTGAATGACTCAAGATTCAGCTTTGAATCAAAGGACCATAGGCTTGTGCCCTAACCTCAAGTCAATGGCTAGAGGAGACTAAAGATGCCTTTTACTACAATTGGCCAAGGGACTGTCCAAGTTGCCATTCACTATTGCTTGCAAAACAAACTTGCTCTACTGTAAATAGAGCTCATTTGTGGTCAGTTTGAGTACACCAAAGCACTACAACACTAGCTTTCCACAAATTCTCTCTCATTAGGCCAAAATGCCTTCTTTTGCAAGTCACCACTGAGTTTTTGAGTTAGAGAGCAATTCCACCACAACTCATGATCCAAACACATCCAATGTATCATATATAAGTTGTTCAAATACTCACCCTTGATCTGAAACACCAAAATAAGAAAGTCAAGCTCCAAAACCTCAAATTTTGACTTTTCTGCATTATTCAAGCCATGTCTTGATTCAATCACTTTCAAAACCAAACAAGGCCTCAAACACACTCCAAATATCATTCTCAAATTGTCCCAATTGGTTTCCCTCATCTGGAACACCATTTGAGAGAGTTACCATTTTGGTCACTTTTGCAAGAAATAGCCAATACTTGTTCCTGAGGATTCCAACTGGTTCTGATCATCCTAAAAGCTTCTAAGGGATCAATCAAGAGTGTCCAAAGCATTGAATCACATCTGGCACAAGGATCTTGACAGTTAGCACAAGGAGCTTCAAGAGGTAAGCACATCACAACTTGAACTCTTTAAATCATGCATTGTTTTGATGTCCATTGATTATGGACATCTCATACATATCATATATGTTGTGTTTGAACCAATTTGCCATGCTTTTATTGCCTGTATAATGAGATAGCATAGAACATGCAAATCTAGGCCTATTTTGAAATCACAATCGGATTTTAAAATAGGGACCCCTTTAGAAAAATCTAAAAGCACCATTGGATTCCTCATGAAATTCTAGGCATGATGCACCTAAATTTTGTCAAAATCCATGGAGAATTGAGGAAGTTAGAGCCTTCATGCAAATCCACCAAAACTTGGTTTTTTGCCTTGGCCAGGCCTAAAAACCAAGTCACCCATATATGTTTATGGGGTGGTTTTGATACACGGATGTATCACCACCCCAGTGGTAGCGCGCATGTGTGTTTGTTTGGCAGGTCGTGGGTTCAACACCCACCCAGACCATTTTGCCATTTTCTCTCTTTTTTGCTATTTTTCACATTTTCATGGTTTTTATTAATTAATTCTAAAATTAATTTCTCTTTAAATTTTAATCATTTTTTATTGGTTCTTTTTTTGAAAATTCACAAAAATGTTAAAATATTTTATTCTAAAAAAATTTCACAAAAATATTATTTATTTCACATATTTGATATTTTTGTAAAGAATTATGTTTTATTTGTTTTTTTAACATTTAAAAATATTTCTTTCTATTGATTTTGCAAATTCAAATGATTTTCAAAACATTCTATGAATGAAACATGATTTTTCAAACATTAATCCAACATCACAACTTGTTTTTCACACATGTCTAATAATTTTGATCATTTTAATTGAATTTTTATTCAATTAAAATACATTTTTTAATCAAATTAGGGTTTTGCTTATTTTTACCCTCACAAATATTTTTCAAAAACTTTTGGGCCTCTAATAGAGTGTAAGACCCAACCCTCTTTTGTACATAAATAATTTTGGGCCTCAGTCATTGTATAAGTCTCGATGTGATTCTCAAAATAACGGTGCGATCATTATTTTTCAACAGGGCCTCTCCTTGAATTGTAAGCTACATCTCTTGTATAAAAATAAACTTTTGGGCCTCTTAATAAAGTGTAAGTCCCATCCCTTTGTAAGAAAACCTTTTTGGGCCTCAGTCATTGTTTAAGTCCCACTGTGATTTCAAAAATCTCGGCGCAATCGCCACCTTTAAACAAAATCATCTGGACCTACCCTTGTGTTGTAAGTCCCATTTCTTTTCTTTTTCAAACACTTTGGGCCTCTTAATAGAGTGTAAGACCCATCTCTTTGTACAGAAAACCTTTTTGGGCCTCAGTCATTATATAAGTCCCACTGTGATTTCAAAAATCTCGGCGCGATCGCCACCTTTAAACAAAATCATCTGGGCCTACCCTTGTGTTGTAAGTCTTATTTCTTTTCTTTTTCAAACATTTTGGGCCTCTTAATAGAGTGTAAGACCCATCTCTTTGTACAAAAAACCTTTTTGGGTCTCAGTCATTATATAAGTCCCGATACAATTTTCAGATCAACGGTACGATCACTGTTTTTCATCCGGGCCTCTCCTTGAGTATAAGCCCCAATCTTCTTTTTTCCCTTTTGATTTAGATTCAAATCCATAGTTGTTATCAAAACTTTCTTTAATTTCTTGAACAACTAACCATACAGCTATTACAATGGAAGCTTGCTCACCTGTAAGTTTTATCAGCTTTCTTTTACATACTTGTGTGTGTATATATATATATATATATATATTTGTTTGTAATGCTGGAAGTTTGCTCGCCTGTAAGTCCTCCTACCCTCTTTTACATACAGTATATATTTCATCTGTATATATATGCATGTATATTATTTTGCTTAGAGTTTTCCCCGACAATTTGATCTAGGACTAGATCAAACCATTGGTCACTCTTTTAACACAGTCAAAACTAGTTCCCCATAGGAAATTCCAGATACAGTCTTGCCTTCTCTTGGGCTTATACAATATGGAACGAAGAGAAAGGCATTATTCCCGGTGAAACTTTTCTCAGACTGTCACTATTAGAAAATTGTCAAAGAAATTCATTTCCCCTAGAGAGGATTAATTTTCGGTGAAACTTCTCTTGAATTTCTTCAAACCCTAGAACTGTTCACTAAAGAAAAGATTATTCTCGGTGAAACTTTTCTTGAACTTTTCTTAAGTTTGGACCCACAGGCTTCCTAAAAGCATCCCCAGCCTCCTCTTGGGCTTTGTACAAGGACCCCCAGGCTTCTTAGAAGTTCCCATGCCTCCTCTTGGGCTTAGTACAAGGACCCAAAGACCTCTTACTGGTGTAGGACAGAACCTAGTCATCCTTTGTTAGAGCAGTCTTTCCAAAGAGTCAAAACATCAAACAATTTAGGGTTGATTCTCATCCCTTAAAACACCTGCCTCCTCTTGGGCATTATACAAAGATAAACCTTCTCATATCAGTAGACTTGGACAGTCTCATCTCCTCTTGGATTTCAAAGAAACCCTCAAGTTTCCCAAAAGCATAGGATAAACCCTGATCATCTCATCAATCACCAACAGAGTTTAAACTTTTCACTTTAAATTTCCCCATCTAGGGTCAGCTTGCTATCAATACAACATTATCAGAACCTCAAGGCATCTGATACCTCAACTCTTCTGTAATCCTCAGCAAGAGTTAATTCCCTGCTTTGGACCTGTCTCTGGATCTCAATAATCCTCATCAGAAATTAGCCTCGTCTTAGGCTTTATATAAGAAATTCCCCAAATCAGCCTCCTCTTAGGCTTTGTATAAAGATCTTTCCTCACTCTCTTGTTGAGTAGATCACTTTCAGCCTCCTCTTAGGCTTTGTATAAAGATATTTCCTCACTCTCTTGTTGAGTCGATCACTTTCAGCCTCCTCTTAGGCTTTATATAAAGATCTTTCCTCACTCTCTTGTTGAGTCAATCATCTTTTCAGCCTCAATCTTGGGCTTTGTACAAAACAGATAAAAACACTCTCTTGTTGAGTCAATCAGTTTCAGCCTCCTCTTAGGCTTTGTATAATGATCCTTCTTTTCCTCAGCAAAAGTCAGCCTCAATCTTGGGCTTTGTACAAGACACCACAAAAACACTCTCTAGTTGAGTCAGTCAAATATCTTTCAGCCTCAATCTTGGGCTTTGTACAAGACACATATAAATCTCCTTAAGCAGAGTCAATCCTCTTTTCAGCCTCAATCTTGGGCTTTGTACAAGACAAATCATACTCTCCAGCAGAGTCAATCCCTTTTAGCCTCAATCTTGGGCTTTGTATAAGACAGATAAAACCTCTCACCCGTAGAGTCAGTTTCCCCTTTTAGCCTCAATCTTGGGCTTTGTACAAGACACATACAAATATTCCCCAGTGGAGTCAAAAACCCTTTTTAGCCTTAATCTTGGGCTTTGTACAAGACAGACAAAATATTTCCCCGAATAAGTCAACCTTCAGCCTCCTCTTAGGCTTTGTATAATGATATCCCCAAAAAAGTCGGTCTCTCTTTTAGCCTCAATCTTGGGCTTTGTACAAGACAGATAATAAACTCCCCAGTGGAGTCAATCAACTTTTTAGCTTCAACCTTGGGCTTTGATCAAGGTACACAAAAATCAACATCTCCTCAGAGGAAATCAAAAACTTTCTGTAGGAAGACATTTCTCTGTACAATCACACATCAAAACAGACATTCAAAACAAACCTTAATCCCAGATAATTGCTGTAAGTGGCACACTTGTTGATTCAAATATCCAAGTTGTAGTCCATCTCTTATCCTAGTAAAACCCTTTCTTTCATCTAATTCCTGTAAGTGGCAAGCCTCTGGATTATTTACATCCAAGCCAATGTCCCTCTGTTAGCATGAAAAACTGCTAAGGAAAAAATGGCATTGCTCTACGCTGAGTTAAATTTTTTTCCTTCAGGACAAATCCCTTATAAAGGAAATTATGGCATTGCTGGATTCACATATCCCAGTTAAAGTAATCCTCCTTTATAATCAGTCACCCAACAGTTGTGATAAACAGACGAGATGTCTCCCTTTAGAGATGACAAATTCTCTCTCAGTCAAAACCTTTTAGCTTCAATCTTGGGCTTTGAACAAGACACAAATACTCAACCATTTAGCTTCAATCTTGGGCTTTGAACAAGACACCAAACATCTTTTTCCTCCCATAGAATAGGAGGAACCATAATTGCTTTGATTTCCCTGTTTTTCTTTAACGGGAATACGTAGGCATAAGCTTGTGAAATCTTAGCGAGCATACCAATCAAAAACTTTAGGTCCAGTACCTTCACACCAATCAAAAACTTTAGGGCCAGTACCTCACCAAAAACATCGAAAAACCCGAAATTAGGGATGGCAACGGGTAGGGTCGGGTGCGGGTTTCACAATACCCAAACCCGCACCCGAAATCACCACCCGAACCCGAACCCAACCCAAAGGCTATTCGGGTGGAAAAATGACACTCGCGCCCACACCCGTTGCGGAAATCATCAAAGTTAGCATAAGAGCTCCAAAATCTCTAATAATTTAGCTAAATCCACCGTTATCCTAGCAAGACATTGGAATTTGGTATGGTCAGCTGAAAGATTGTACCACCATGGTCCAAGGGTTTATTTCTATTGAATGTAATAACAATACTACACTACAGAAAATTAAAAACACTGCAGAAAATTAGAAAGATAAATCTATACTGCAGAAAATTAAAAGATGGACAGAACTAAACTCATATCAAACAGCAGCCGGCCTGCTCGAATCTCATCGTTGGATCAAGGTTCTCAATCTCAAGAATACATTGAAATAAACTGCAAATAAACTCAGTCAAATAAACTCGTTGGATCAAGGTTCTCAATCTCATGTTTGCATTTGCTTGGTACATGGTAGTTAAACCAGCAAATAAACTGGTAATTAAAGAATACATTGAAATGTTGGGCTTCATGTTTGATTTACAGTTTTACAGTGTGGTATAAGTTTGATTGTTTCTGAAGTTATGTTGGATATGCCAAACATTGGATTAACAGTATATCTCAATGAACCATCAAGCATCCAAAATCGTCTTGTTTCCAGGCTTATAACTGCACATGGAAGATTTAATAGAACTCACTTTTTTCACATCATAATTAACTATCTGGCCAATCCAGCTAACAACTTCGTTCCTCTTATTCAATGACAAAATTTCAATTTCAAATAAAACTTATAGCTAACTCTTTCATTCAATCTAACTTCACTAACTATTTCACCGCCTCAACTAACAATCAAACTCAGTCATAACTGTTGCTAGCATTTCTAACATTTCTAACATTTCGTAACCGGAATCACATCCGAGCCTATTAACATTTATAACATGTTAAAATAACTATATATCGTGATACTAACTGCTACCAAACCTTCATATCATTAACAGCAGGATTAAATTTGACAGCATCATAAAGTTAAACTGTTCTATATCAGGTTAATTTATCAGGTTGAACTGTTTTATATTCAGCTCATGACCTATTCTATATCAGGTTAATTATTATTTAATGAATGGAAAAGCATAACTATTTAATTGACAAAAACCACAATAGAAAAGCATAACTTTTTTATATAAAAACACTGCAGTAATGATGCACTGCAGAAACCATATAAAAAGTAAAAACACTGCAGAAACTACAACTCCAAAACACAAATACAAACAACTTGTGACAGAATTCCAAAATACAAATACTCACCATGTTAAAGCATAGAAACAACAACTCTTAATCTTCAAAATGGTAACCCAAACAACTTTCCATCAATTCACCTGTAATAAGAAGTAAAATGAAGTTAAATAAAACACCATCTCATTCAACACTTTTACACTAAATGAAGTACAAAATACCTTCATCGTCGGACTCCATTTCATTCAACACAGTAGCAAATTCTTCTGCAACTCTAGAAGTTCCTATACATCACATGTAGAATAACAAAGAATAAAATTAGTTGACAATATGTAAACATTATTTGACATACATTACAATATTGAATTGATAGTTTAAACTTTTACCATTATTCTCAGCGGCCCATAGCGAGCTCCTAGCACACATCAAAGCCTCTACAGTACTCCAGTTAAGTCGGCTACGATGAGGACTCAATATTCGACCACTATTACTAAAGACCGATTCAGAAGCTACTGTAGAGAGAGGAATAGCTAACACATCTCTTGCAATTGCTTGAAGTGTTGGATACACAACTCCATTTACCTTCCACCAATTCAAAATGTGAAAATCTGGAGTTTTTTTTATAACTGGCTCCTTCAAATAATGATCCAACTCATACTTAACACTTGAACTTGAGTTTTCCGCAATCGTCTCAACGTATGCATCAAATTCAGCCTCGTCATCAACAACAGTAGTTGTACCAATGGATGGAGTGGTAGGTTGTGCTTCTCTAAGTCTAATTTGTTGATAATCATTGAGAAAATAATAACACATCTCCTTGATTCTACTAACTTGTGCACTTGAATCTTGGCCATACAACTTAGGGAACCAGAAATCAAGTACAGCCATCTTCTTCCTAGGGTCTAAAACTGCAGCAACTCCCATCATATCATGAACACCACTCCAATAATTTTGAAATTTTTCCATCATTTTTGTGGCCATCATCTCAATAATTGAATTGGAGGACTTCTTCCATTCCTCTATTGCCAACTTAATCTTACAAATCTTAGGAAAGTACAAGTTGGCAGTTGGATATTTTGTACCAGAAATCAACTCAGTTACTTCATTAAACAATTTCAGGCACCCACAAACATCTTTAGCAAATTGCCACTGTGAATTAGTTGGCAAACAAGTGTACAAAGGCTCACGTTGCTTAAACCGAATAAATACATCCTTGTACTCTATGGCAATATCAAGCATCTTATATGTGCTATTCCATCTTGTTGGACAATCTAGAGCTAACTTTCTAGTACAAACAATTCTCAATTGTCTAGCAGTATCTTCGAATTTTTCATGCCTTTTAGGTGTAGCACTCCAAAAGGCAACACTATCCCTAATATTTTCTACCCCATCCTTAAGCACTTGTAGCCCCTCCTGAACAATTAAATTTAGGATGTGCGCACAACAACGCATATGTAACAAAGACCCATCCCTTATCAAACTTTCCAACGGCAACTTATCCTTAATTTTCCTAATCATGGAGTCATTTGTGCTACAATTATCTAAAGTAATTGTACAAAGCTTTGAATCAATGTTCCAATCCATTAAACAATAAATGAACCTAATATAACAATATTTACACTCAATCAATATTTACACTCAATTACACTCAAACATAATAATAAATACATTATACAATTAAGTTATAAAATAAGTACTTTGTTACCTCAAGATTCGACTCTGTAAAGTCCACGAGCCATCAATATAGTGAGCCGTAACCGCCATATACCCTTTTTTTTTGTTGCTTGAAGTCCACATATCTGTGGTAATCGCCACTCTTCCGTCATGGCTATCTTCCGTCATGGCTATCTAAGCTTGTGTCAATTTCTTCTTGTTGCCCATCATTAGGTGTCGGAATCGAATTAGAAGATACCTCCTGATGAGTTGGTGGACATGTACTTTCTTGTGTAGGATTAGATGTTCCTTCCTGTTCCTGGGTTGTGTTTGCTTGATCCATTTGAAAAACTCAATACAACAACTGAAATCAAAATAGCAGTGGTAAATCTTAATTGTCTTAATTGTCTTTGTTTTGGTTCTACTCATAAAAATTAAAATAGCAGTGGTAACAACTGAGAAATGTTAACAGGTAACAACATAAAAATGGTAACAACATAAAATGGTAACAACATAAAAAATAAAATAGCAGTGGTAACAACTCATAAGATAAAGCAATATTAACCTCTCCATATAAAAACAGCATCACATGAATGAAAACAGTTGATAATATTACACTAGCAGCAAATCAAAAATTTGTGAAGCTCACTTTCAATGCCATAAACAAACTTACCAAAGAGAAATGGTTGTCCTTTGTGAAGCTCACTTTAACAAGGGCAGAACCAACTCAAACTCTGTTATAAGGAAAATGCAAGATCAGAACCAACTCAAAACCTTTGTCAAAATGAAGAAAATGCAATTTTCGTTTTAATATGCTAATACCGTGTAAGAGAAAACATACTACTAAAAGTCTATAGTTGCCTCAGTAATTTGCAAAGCCAATTATACAAGAAAATGAGAAACAGAAAACATACTACTAAAGGCCTATAGTTGCAGAATAAGATTTCAAATTAAAAATGAAGAAAAAGTTTGTTCTAATATGTATAGTTGATGTTTCATTTTAGAATCAACCCTAATATCAAGTTGAAGTTACAAAATGCTAATGGTTAAAGAAAAGTTCTGAATCATGTTCAGTAAATAGGTTCCCCGGTTCCCCCTTTACGCTATCAAGACCAACAGTCAATGGGAAAAACATATCGTTTAATTGGTATGCAGGGAGAAGAAAACCATACCAGACGATTTCAAACACTTACCGTATGCAGATATGTGGAAGAGGGAGGCTGACTGAACTCCGAAATGGTGAAACCCTAGACGGAGGGAGAGTGAAAGACGCGACGCAGCAGCAGCAGTGAAGAGTGAAGACGGAGGTAGAGTGAAGACGGAGGTTAATGAACCCGAATTTGTTGTACAGGTATATATATGTAAGGGCACTTTAGTAATTTTAATACAAGCGGGTGTGGTTTCGGGTGTGGGTTTCGCACCACCCAAACCCGCACCCGAAAAATCGGGTGGCACCCGAACCCAGTCAACTCGGGTTTTCACCCATTGACTCGGGTTCGGGTTCGGGTGGGGCCCGCAGGTTTGGGTCTGCCTGCCATCCCTACCCGAAATCAACAAAACTCTCTCTCTCAAACACTCCCAAAGGAGAAACTTTCCCAACCCACGACAAACAAACACCAGTAAGTAGAAAACAGTTTAGAAATTGCTAACAACCTGTGGACAACCACATATAGGATGGGTAATTGACACCTCCCCATTGTATAACCTGACCCCGAACTCCCCAATCTCGTAAGCATTTGTTCAGTTAAACATTTGCGTGCAAGGCTAGTTTTAGATAGCTTCCCTTTCCTTTCCAGCTTCATAGGATAAATAAGAAATCAGAAAGTAGCACCCCATCTCTACCATTGCGGTGAGGAAAAACCAAATGGCGATAAGGTGGTCGCGTCACCGACAAAAATCACACGCTACAATTATCAAGTAAGTTTCCTCGTCTCTTCCGTTGCTGTTTGATTTTTCCGCATTTTCCGGGAAGGGACGTAGATCTTAGGGTAGTATTTAGAGATTTCGGTGATTTTCGTGAGTTTTCTGGCAAGTATATGAGCTTTCCGGCTTCGCTTGCGAAGTTTGCGATGAATGCCTTGGGGGTACGCGATGAATATCCCGAGCATATTGGATGAATCCCCCGGGGAGCTGATGAATATCCCGAGGACATGCGGTGACTTCCCCGGGGACCTGATGGCCGCCTCTTCAAGGGGCCCGCGCCCGTTGGATCGCGTCAGTTGGGCAACTTCTTCCTTATTGTCGGGGAGAGTCATATGGGCTGCTCGGCGCCCCCACGCCCTTTCACTTGTCTTGCGGTGGAAGGGTGGATTTGATTTTGGAAGTCGAATTCACCATGCTCCTCTGCTTTTTAGGTAAAATAGCCGTGAGGATCGCAGACATTATTCAGATTGACACTGAACCCGACCTGCCCGAGCCCGTACAGTAACCCAAGGAGGAGCCCCTTCGTACGCCCGTGGATTGGGCAGGAGAAGAGCCCTTACGAATCAGGTCGCGGTTTACCGTTGACGACACGGATGCCTTCGCGATTATCGAGGATGTCGTTGTGGGCGAACGAGCGAACTGGACGGTCTTCAAACCCAGGGAGCACCACCGCATATGCTCGAGCTATCGGGGGTTAAGGTTCCCCATGTATGAGTTCGCGTTTAAGGAGGCCGGCATCCGTCTCCCCTTCAACGACTTCCAGCGGGGGGTGTTCGACTGGTTGCATCTGGCGTCCTTCCAGCTCCACTTCAAGGCGTTGGCCTTTATGCGGGCATTCGAGCTCGTGTGTGACTTACCTTGGCATCGGGACCACTCTCCCCCTCTTCTTTCGTACCTTCCATCTACAACGGGCAACTGACCAGGGGCGACATAGTTGGGTCTCCTTCAAGCAGCCAAAAAAGTTATTCAAGGCGTACTAAGATTCTGTCCGGTGTTTCAAAGACAGGTTTTATTATGTTATGCCCGCCACGCACGAAGTCGTGGGGTCACTCTTTACTATCGTGACCGACGATGTCGGGGAGGAAAGATTTGCGTCCAAGTGTCCCCTAGAGTGGGAGGAAGCGCACTTCGAGAATGGTACTGAGGCCTACATCGTGAAGCATAGTGACTTGGGTGTCGAGGACAAGGAGAAGTTCGCGAAGATGGTCGAGTATGTCATTGGCTTTAATCGGGCCAAGTGCATAACCAGGGATAGGAGCTTCGTCCTCGACTCACGAGGAAAGGTCGTGACGGAGCCCCGTTTCATCAACACTAGGGCCCTCCTCGAATGCAAGTCTAAAGATGAAGCCAAGAGGTTTCTAGGTAGTAGCTCACCATTTTGTTCGGGCACCTACCCTGTTTGATTTTCTTATACTGACATGTTTCTTGTTTCTATCGCAGGCCAAATGTTGAAAGCCACCGAGTGCATCCTGAAGCTGGCCTCCACCTGGGCACCCAAGAGAACTAAGGGTCGGGTCCAAGACGTTATTCAGATGGTGGTGCCGGTCGAAGGAGCAGGTGGTTCTTCCTCCCCACAATGCAGCCAGTCTCCCCCCCCCCCCTCCCCCCCGGAGAGGACCCCTGCCAAGAGGCCACACCCCGAGGGACCTATCCTCGTGGACCTCGAGGGTCCTCTCCCAACGGAAAAGTTCATGTTGCCTGCTTGTCACCTTCAGCGGAACTTCTTTGAAGGGAGTCCCCCCGTTGTTGCCAAGGCTGAAGTGAAGGCGATCCTGGGAGTTGATAGAGTTGCCAGGAGGGAGGCGTTTGCTGAAGATATGGCAGCCATGGTGCGAATCTTTGAGACCACCTTGGTTTTAAACGATGAGACCAACCCTGCTTCTGAGCTACAAAAGCTGAGGGACGAATACAATGTCCTTGAGAAGGAGAAAGACAAAGCTGAGAGTGACCTGCAGGAGGCTAAGACGAAGTGCGAGAACTACGTGAACGTCCTCCACGAGCTGAACGAGACTAATGCGGAACTGAAGAAAGCTCAAGAGGAACGGGACTGTCTCCGAGACAAGGTTGCCGAACTGGAGGCTGCTACTAATCCAGCGAAAGATGAGACGGAGGACGAGCGCTGCCTCGTCGGTCGCGGTGCTCTGATTGCCAAGATTCGTGAACTCGAGCAAGATTGTCTGGAGGGCCTCGAAGTGGGTTTTAAGAGTGTTGTAGCTCAGTTCGAGGCTGAGAATCCGGACGTATGGCTTGCCCTTGACAGAGTCAGTCCATTCCATTGTGTGATCGATGGCAAGTTGGTCGTACCAGGGGAGGACAAAGATGGTGACGGGGAGAATGGTGCCCGGATCGAGGAAGAGATTGCCGTTTAGTTTCTCTTGTTAGTTCGACGTGCGCGCCGTTTTCTTTTAACTTTGTTTAGTCCGGCCTGCATGCCGTGATTTTTGTGACTATCTTTGCCCGGCCTGCGTGTCAGGGGCTTTATGACATTTTTGTATGTACTATTTGCACAATGGACTTCTGCCCGGCATAATGCTTTGTCTTTTGTTTATCTGTGTGTGTGATGTTTACGTGCTTGATGATATGTGTGTTGTTTTTGTCTAAGTAATTTGGGGGTTTTGCTCGACTTTGTTGATCCTCGACAGTGTAGGGAACTGGTCGTGCGGCTGGAGCTGTATTCTGACCTATAAAGAGACTAAGAGCTCAATCGAGGTCTTAGCTTCGTGGCATGAACGTCCCATCGTGAGCTGGGTGTTCTGCCTAATTGGTACGATGACGATGGAGCTCGGTCGAGGTATCCTCGTCGGAACAAGGGTCCTCGCGCACACACAACACGGGCCCTCGTCTTCTTATTTCATGGAGGGGAGTTGCGCTGGTACCTCAGTGCACCCTAGTGGTTGCGATGTAGCTGTGTCGCGGGCAGTGTTTAACTGTAGTATTGTTTAAGCTTCTCAGCATTCCATGGTCGAGCAAGCTCCTCCCCGTGTAAATTTTTGAGGTAGTAGGCTCCCGTCCCCGTTTTCGCGTGGACGCGGTAGGGGCCCTCCCATTTTGCGGCGAGCTTGCCTTCTCGAGAATATTTCTGGTTCCTTCGTACGACGAGGGTGCCTACCTGAAAATCACACTTAATAACTTTATTGTTATAATGTTGAGTTATCTTCTGCTTGAGTGAGGCTTCACGGAGGGACGCGACCGACCTTATCTCTTCGACAAAGTCGAGCTCCTCCCTGAGGGCATCATCGTTTGTCTCCTCGTCGAGGGGAGACTCCGTTCTTCTCGAGGGTTCCCTTATTTCCACGGGAATCACCGCCTCCGTTCCGTAAGTCAAGCGGAAGGGGGTCTACCCGGTTGTTGAGTGCGGGGTTGTCCTGTAGGCCCAGAGGATGTTGTGCAGCTCCTCAACCTATCTTTTCTTGGCGTTGCCTAGTCGTCATTTCAGTCCCCGCAGGATTACTCTGTTCGCCGCTTCGGCTTGCCCGTTCGTTTGGGGATGCTCGACCGACGTGAAGTGTTGCTTCGTGCCTAGTTTGGTGACGAAATCTTGAAAGTTCTTATCGGTGAATTGTGTCCTGTTGTCGGTGACAATTGCTTGGGGCACGCCAAACCGGGCGAGTATGTTCCTCTTGTTGAAACGTAGTATGTTGTGGGCCATGATTTTGGCCAGGGCTTCGGCCTCGATCCACTTCGTGAAATAATCAATGCCGACGATCAGGTACTTGTTTTGGTACGACCCCACGACGAAGGCCCCGAGGATATCCATCCCCCACGATGCAAACGGCCACTGGGCGGGGCCAGGTGCATGTCCCCGCAACGTTGACATCATTCGCACTTCTTGACGTGTTCCTTGGCGTCTTGCTGCATGGTGGGGCAGTAGTACCCTGCTCGCAACGCTTTACGGGCTAGTGATCATCCACCTAGGTGTTGCGCATTGATCCCCTCGTGGATCCCTTGGAGAATACCGGGGACCTTGGACTCCTCGACGCACCTGAGAAGGGGGATCAAGAAGTCGCGTCGATATAGTTTGTCTTCGATGATTGTGTAGAAGCAGGCACGTCGCCTAACGACTCCGGCGTCTTTAGGGTCGTCGGGTAGCTTACTTGTGATGAGGTACTCGTATACCGGGGTCATCCAGCTATAGCTATCTCCAATGGAGTTCAAGTCAGCCACATGGACGGTTTTCTCGATGCTCCGACAAGGGAGTACCTCTTGAATGACGGATTTGTTCCGGCCCTTCTTCCTTGTGCTTGCGAGTTTCGATAGAATGTCTACTCGAGTATTGTATTCGCGCGGGACGTGGTTCACTTCCGTCGAGGAGAACCTTTTCATCGTTTCCTTCACCAGAGTCAAGTATTCGATAAGGTTGTTGTTCTTGGCCTGGTATTCTCCTCGTACCTGGGAGGCCACTAGCTAGGAGTCGGTGAATATTATGACCTCTTTGGCCCCGAGGTCCTCGGCTAAGCGTAACCCGGCGAGGAAAGCCTCGTACTCGGCCTGATTGTTCGACGTCGGGAATGATAATGTGAGGGAGACTTCAATTAGGATGCCTTCCCCGTTCTCGAGGATGATGCCTGCTCCGCTGCCTTTCGAGCTAGATGCCCCGTCGACGTAGATTGTCCACTTTTGGGATCCGTTGGCCGAAGGCTCTGGGAGGGTCATTTCCGCCACAAAGTCAGCCAGTACTTAAGCTTTCAGGGCCTTCCTACCTTCGTATTGGATGTCGAACTCAGTGAGTTTGAGCGACCATCTGATCATCCTCCCCGCCATGTCAGGCCTACCGAGGAGTTGTCGTATGGGTTGCTCGGTCCTCACCACGATCGTGTGGGCCAAGATGTAATGTCGCAGCCTTCTGGCCGCGGTGACGAGAGCCAGGGAGACCTTTTCAATTTGTTGGTACCTAAGTTCCAGACCTTGGAGGGCTTTGCTGGTAAAGTAAATTGGCTTCTGCCCGTCGGTGGTTTCTCGGATTAGGACCGCGCTGACTGCTTCGCCCGTGATGGCGAGGTATAGGAATAATGTCTCCCCACACTCTGGTCGTGAGAGAACTGGTGGTTGCGAAAGTACTTGTTTGAGGTGGAGGAGTGTTTGCTCGTATTCCTCAGTCCACTCGAACGTGGCTTTCTGGCACAGAAGCTTGAAAAAAGGGAGCGCGTACTGTGCAGACTTGGCCATGAAGCGGGACTGCGAGGTCAGCATCCTGTTCAGCGATTGTATCGACTTCTTCGAGTTCGGGGTTGGGATCTCATAGAATGCCCTGCACTTGTCGGGGTTTACCTCGATTCCTCTCTCCGTGAGGTAGAAACTGAGGAACTTACCCGCTCGAACGCCGAAGGTGCATTTATCGGGGTTGAACCTCATTCTACATTTTCTCACTGTGTCGAAGACCTTCATGAGATGGGCAGCGTTGTCGACTTCTTCTACGGATTTGACGATCACGTCGTCCATGTAGACCTCGAGCATGTCGTCGATTTCTCCCCGAAAGACTTTGTTCATCATCCGCTGGTAGGTCGCGTCGGCGTTCTTCAAGCCGAAGGGCATTACGTTGTAATAATAATTGCCCGACTCAGTCATGAAAGCGGTGTACTGCTTGTCGGCCTTCGCCATGGAAATCTGAATGTACCCCGAGTAGGCGTCTATGAAGGATAATAGTTTGAAACCTGCAGAGTTGTCGACCAGCTAGTCGATGTTGGGCAAGGGATAAAAATCTCTCGGGCATGCCCGGTTAAGATCGGTGTAGTCAACGCACATCCTCCATTTTCCATTATTCTTTTTTACAAGTACAACGTTGGATAACCAGGTTGTGCACCTGGCCTCCGAAATAAAATTTTCCTCTAGGAGGTCTTTTACAGCCTTTTCAGCAGCCTCCGCTTTTTCAGGAGACTGCCTACGCCTACGTTGTACTATGGCCCTAGCGACCGGATCTACAGTGAGCTGGTGATAGGTCACCTCAGGGTCGAGGCCAGGCATCTCTGATGCACTCCACGCGAACAAATCATCGTTCTCTCGGAGGCATGCCTTCAGCTGTTTCTTCGCCAGGTCGGGGAGCCCAGTGCCGATCTTCACGCTCCTATCTGGATCGTCTTCGAGGGCGACGAGCTCGAAGTCTCCGTCTGGGATGGGGCGCGTTGGGTGGAGAGGCTGCCCGTTGCCTTCAGCTGGGAGGTCATTGTCCTCTACTCCGCCTTCCTCCTGCTCGTCGGGGAAATGACTGTCGAGATCCACCGCGTTGATGCGAGATAGTGGCTTCTGCACTGCGTCTGGGGTTGACTTCTCTCCGACCTTGGGCTTGACGTTGATCGAACTCAAGCCCTTGGTTGCAGCTTCGAAGCATCTCCTAGCAGCTTCAATGTCCCCGTGCATGGTGACGACCCAGCCTCTGGCGGTATAGTACTTCATCTTCAGATGGATCGTAGATGGTACTGCCCTGAGTTCGGCCAGAGTGGTCCTCCCCATGATGCAATTGTACAAGGAAGGGCAGTCCACCACTAGGAAGGGGGTCTTGACTTGTCGGGCAGGGTCCTTGTTTCCGAAAGTGACTATTAGTTCGACGTAACCCCATGGTCTGGTGGTGGTGTCGTTGAACCCTTGTAGATCCGAGCCCACGTAAGGGGTCAATTGCTTTTCGTCGAGCTGGAGGGTCTCGAAGAGGTGGGCGTACATGAAGTCCATCGAACTCCCTTGGTCGACTAGGATTCTGCGGACGTCAAAATTCGCCATCTGCGCCCGGATCAGGAGAGGGATGGTGGAGTTGGGCGCCCCGCCAAGCAATTCTTCGAGGTAGAAGGTGATGGGGTTTGACCTCCCTTGCACCTTCTCAAAGATGGCAGTTTGAGCCGAGGTCGCGGATTCCAGCTCGTCAAACTTCCGCTTGATTGACCCGACGGAAACCTTGTTGAAGCCCCCGCCGGATATAACCATCGTCGTGGGGAAGCTTTCCCAAGTGCTACGGGCAGTGACAGGGTCCTTAGGGGGAAAGCTCTCCCAAGTGCTTCGGGAACATAAAAGTCCTCTGGTCGAGTGACGCTCAGGGCGACTTGCAGTCTGTTTTCTCCGGAAGGAGGTGTCGTCTCCTCGACGCTTTGTGTGTCTCAGGCATCTGGGCGGGGAGCGTCATTCCACTTGGTATACTGCTTGAGATGCCCCTCCTTGATCAGGATCTCAATTGCATCCTTGAGGTGGATGCAATCTTCGGTGACATGTCTGTGGCTCCGATGGAACCTGCAGTATTTGGACCTGTTCGTGTTTGATTTGGGGGGTGTCGGCTTCGGAAAGCGGACACCCCCTTTATGAAATTCCGAGTTGGCGGACTCGTAGAGAATTCGCTCGCGGGGAGCATTGACCGGAGTGTACTCCGTGAACCGGCCAGATGGACCTCTCGGCTCGCGAGAGTCCCTGGGACGGCCTTCGCGTCTTTTCTCTCCCCCGCACCGGGGGGAAGTAGAGTCTTCATCCTTGGAGCTCCGGGGGCCCTCTTGGTATCGCGAGTCTCGGGCAATGTGGCCGGCCTCTGACTCTTCGAACTGAATGTACGACTGGGCTCAGTGGAGGAGGTCTTCCAAGTTGTGGGGTCTATGGATACCCACAGATTTGGCGAACTCGGTCCCGTGACGCAGTCCCCGCTCGATCAGGAACTTCTTCATGTCGTCGGTAGCGGGTGAAGGTGTGAAAAACGCAAGAAATGGGGGTTTGAATTGGTTTTTCAAAATAAATCGTTTCTTTAAAATAACTTTCTATTTAAAACTTTACCCCATTTTCTAAAGAAAACAACTTGGTTAAACAAAGAGATATAAACACGTTATGTCTATACTAGTTCACTTGAGAACCTCTCAAGTTAATCTAGTCCACCCGCCAAGGTGATTTCGCCTCTCTCAACGAGGTCTTAATCCAATATTTAACAAAATAGTACACTGCACGAGCTACACGGCTGGTGACTAACAACAACCTCTAGAACTCACACGTTCTAGACTTCTCAAGTAATCCAACCATACAGGTCTTACTTAAGGCACAACCTCTAAGACACAAGTCCTAGACTTCTCAAGAGATCTAATCACTAAGACTCTCTTAAGGAATATAACTTTAAGTTCAAATACAATGAGTTTACAGACAATTGCTTCTTACCAAGCTGATAATGTAAACAAGTTTTTAGACCAAGAATGACTTAAGAAAGAACAGAGTTAGAAAGTATTGTAGCAGTTCGCGTGTGTGTCTTTCTTCAAGTCTTTGAGCTTCCTTTTATAGCCGAGTGAAAAGAGCCGTTGAGATGGAATCATGATTGCTAAGTAGGCTTACGGCTAGAAGCGTGAGGACAAGTACAAAGTCTTCTGCATGTTGCGCGTCCTGTCTGTGTTAGAATGTCTTGTTTGTATTTCGCACAGTCTTCAAGAATTTTAACGTTGTAATGTGGTACAGCTGTACAGTGTGGCAGGTTTTCTTGGCTTCTCAACTTCATAGGCTTTTTGTGAGCATGTGTAAGAAGGGAAAACATTGCTCGGCTCTTGAGATTATCAAGTCTTCGAATCATCAGCTCTGCGCTTCCAGAATCTTCAGAACTTATCTTCAGAACCTTGTTCTCTTAATCCACTTTCTTCATATCTGCAGAGGCTTCTGATTATATTTTATTGAAGCATGAGAGTCGACTTTGGGTAGGTCTTCAGAACTTTGATCAGAGAGCGTGAGGCTTTAGCATCTGGACTTCGTTCCATCATAACCCTTATCTTCAGATCTTCAGAACTCATACTCTTTTCCTTTCAAATCCAAGTCTTTTGTGTTATCTTCGTTCAGATCTTCTAAGTGCATAGACGAAATGTCTTTCTTTAAGCATTGCGCTGATTCTCAGGAGCATAACCTGTTTGCTAAGTTCTCACAAGTAACAACATTAGTTGTGCAAATTTGTTCATGCCAATACCCATTTGTTATCATCAAAACTTAGAGATAATATTGCATAACCAAATCTTGTTCTCACAGCGGGTACCTCGACGACTTCCTGGTTGAATCTCTCGATGTAGTCTCTGAGAGATTCGTTCCTCCAGGAGGATGGCTTCCAAAGAAGCCACCGTCTTCGGATGACGGCGAGATGCAATAAAATGCCTGGAGAACTGTCTCTTCAGTTGCTTCCAGGATGTGATGGATTCTGGTGCAAGGCTTTTGTACCAAGTGATGGCACCTTTTCTGAGGGTGGTCGGGAAGAGCCTGCATTTAATAGCTCCTCGGACATTCCTGTAGTCGAGCATAGCCTCGAAGCTCTCGACATGGTCGTCGGGGTAGGCAGTGCCACCGTACGTCCCCAAGGGTGGAGGATTTTCCATCCCCACAGGTATAGGGGTCTCCATAATCTCCCTGGACAGTGGGGTCCGCTGGTCGTCCTCCTCACTCCTGACTGGTGATCGTGACGAGGAGTGATGGCCCCAACCAGACCTATGTCGTCGGGGGGAGCTCCTCGAACGGCTCTTCGGCTTTTCGCCGTCAGCTTTGCTCCTCTTTTGGGCAGGGGAGCGTCGTTGTTCCTTCGGAGGAGGTGATCGGTGGCGCTTCTGGACGACCACAGGATGGGGTCGTTCCAGGCGCGGGCGGCGTCCAGCAGGTGGGGGCATCGGGCTTCTAGAGTCGATCGGCGGTGTCCTTCGCGAGGAAGGGGAACGGCTGGGAGAAGGGGGACGACGGTGTCTCCGCGGGGGAGATCATCGTTGTCGTCCCCTTTCGAGCGCTTCAATCCTCACGTTCTGCTGGGAGATCAGTTGGTTGGTATGATTGATTAGAGCGAATAGGGCCACCGTGTTTGGGTCAGCATTTGGTGGCGCAGCGATTGGCTGGTAGACAGCGGGAGCGCTGTCCTGTTGGACGGCGTGGTAAGCCGTGTCGTCAGAGGAAGGGGAGGCAGTCTTCCTGTCCCTTTCGTCGCCTTCTTCAACGTTGACGACCACATTGTCCTCGCGGTTGTCTCCGTTGTCGAACTGCGCAAAGGCGGTGTCCGGAGTCTTGTTCTCAGGCTAGGAGCTGACCATGGTTGTCAGAAAGATGAATGTTGCTTTGGTTTTACGAAGAGAAAAACGGGGAAGCAAAGAGTTCCCACAGTCAGCGCCACTGATCGTACCTGATCAGAAAGGAGATTAGTGGCCAGCGACGTCGTGAGCTTCGCAACTCCAGTGGTGATGAGACGCCCGGGGGTGTACCTGCAAGGTACTCCGATGCCAATGTCAGGAAAAGGAGTAGGCAAGTACAGAAAGTAAGAGTGAGTTAGAATGAAATGTAACCTGTCCCTCTCAAGTGAGAGGGTATTTATAGGCTGCCCCCAGTGCAGGGCCAACGGTCATCTGCACTGGGCTGGGTCGGAAGGCCCAATGCAAACAACTACCAGGGCTTACGTGGCGTAGTGAAGACCAGCACGTGGTCTTCGCCCTGGAGTAACGGTCCCGTGATCTTCGGAGAGTGGGTTGACCACCTCTTTCGGAGGTGGACGTTACCTGATGATGTGTCCTCGCTGGGAGGAGCACGTGGAGATCGTGGGGGGAGAGGCGTGACCTCTCCCCGACGTATGTAACCCCTGCTCGACAATAATTGGTCATTATGTGCCCAGAGGTGAAGAGATCTGGATGTGCTCGGTAGCAGACAGACTTGGACCTTATTGGACCACATCGCAGGATTGAGTTGGGCCCGCCCGACAGATGGGCAGGCGCCGGCGAACAATAATATTTCAAACATTTCATATGTAAAAAAACCAAATAAGTTTACATAGATATATGTTTATATGATAGAAAAGAATGGTAAAATAAAAAATGCATATAAAACCTTCATATGGAGGCATAGTTGTTCTTCACAACAACACTTAAAAACACAATTTTAATTTATATTTTAGAAAAATAATTAATGCAATACAAATAATTAAATTTGGTGGATAAGATAAATCAGCTAGTATTTGTTAATTAAGCTTATTGAAGACGAATTGTTGTCCAAGGTTCAATATTTTATATCAGCTTTTCTTTGTATTTTTTCATAAATAACAAAAATAGTTTATTCTTATAAATTAATTATTTTTTAAAAAAAGTCACAAATAGTTAAATTAAATTAGATTTAATAGACTAAAATGTATCAAAATTTTATACTAATATAGAATAAGTGAATAACAAACATTAGGAAAAATTGAGAATTTACCAATTTTATAAAAAAAAAAAATGAACTCTTCAAGATTAAAAAAAAATAGAGTTAGCATGTAATAAACTGTATTTATGACCATAAATTCACAAGAGTCTAAAAATTATTTACTTTTGGTAGATGAATTGGATGATTAATTATTCATAAGAGTCTAAAATTTATTTATTTTTTATTTGGTAGATGAATTAGATCAAATTGTCACCCTAGAAAGAATCATGATCTCAAGCAAGATGGGGGCAGGATGGAGAAGGGTTTTTCCCATAAAGTTTTTGTTTTGTTTTTCCACCACCAGTATCTAATTCATTGGACCAATTAATTTGATTCGAAAATTAGTTCTGGTATCAAGTAGTTTCAGCCCTTCTCAGTCCAAAAGTATTTTGAAACAAGCAAAAACTAAAGAAAATGAAAGTGGTTTTTCCCCTGTAAAGTAAGGAGAAATTGTTTTCAAAATTCATCACATTATTCATTACAAGGAAAAAACCACTATAATTTTAATCCATTAAGAAAAACAAAACAAAAACACCATCCTTAAGCTTAGCACCTATATATGCTTGGCAGCAAAAGCTGTTGCATCCAAAATTTGTTTCATGCTGGAAACAAAAGCTATATAGATAGAGCTGAAATTAATCTAACCAACCAATCAAACTGTACAAGCTAACCAAACACAAAAAATGTGTTTGGAGAAAACCAAAATCACTAAACTTCCCCATCAACATAAATGCCATTGCCATTAGGACTCGAACCATTCAGGGAACCATTGGAAGACTTAAACCCGTTTCCATTCTGAGCTTTCGCCGTTGGCGAGTGTGGTTCACGTATTCCATTGGCTGAGTTTGCATTTCCTTTGCTTTTTGACGAAAGCCTCCTCTCACACGCCGCTTCTATTAATCCTGTTGTTACAATGAGGCACTCATTTAGGGGATAACAAAAACATGACTAATAAATACGGGGAGAACAAAACCGGGCATGGAATAACTTTGAAAGAGAAATACCTGAGAATAGTGGAGAAGGTTTCCCTGGTCTTGACTTAAACTCGGGATGAAACTGAGCACCAATAAAGAAAGGATGACCAGGCAATTCAACGATCTGTAATTGTATCGTAAACATAATCACAATGATTAAACTAGTTATGAATTTCCGGTCTTAAGATCGATGATATAATATTTTCAATTTCATGCAAATATACACACCTCCATACGCCTCCCAGTATCGTCTTTGCCAACAAAAGATAGACCAGCAGTCTCAAGTTGTGATATCATGTCAGGATTAACCTGTACAGTACAACCACAATATAGTATATGAACAATGTTGATTTTTTCCGATGAAGGAAGTTTTTATTGCATGCAAACACAACTTACCTCGTATCTATGACGATGACGCTCATCGATAAAGCTTGCATTGCCATACCTACACAAAATTCAATTACATAACGATATATATTCATCACCATTCATCGGTGTTTGTATTTATCAATAAATTGGAGTTTTATTATTGATCCTTACAACTTGGCTGATTTGGAGTCAGCAACTTGGAAGTAAGTTCTCCTTGAACCAAGACGCATAGTTCCTCCCATATGAGTCTTTGAACCCTATCATTAGAAAAACAGTTTAACAAAATTCTAAAACGACTAAAATTATCTCGACATAACTATCACAAAATGGATTTTTATCAGCAAATATACCTCTGGCATAAATATGACACAGGGATTTCCGGTTTCGGGCTCAAACTCAGTGCTATTAGCATTAGGGAGACCTAGAACAGATCTTGCAAACTCAATGACAGCAATTTGCATCCCCAAGCAAATGCCGAGAAACGGAACACTGTTTTCTCGAGCATACTTCGCAGCAAGAGTTTTCCCTTTCACTCCTCTATCACCAAAACCTCCTGGAACTAGAATTCCATTAGCACCCTGCAACAGAAAACCATTTAGGTAATATTTAAAGATAACATCACATTTATATACATCTAAGTCGAAGAAATGCATTTCGTTTCGTTCATAAAAAGCTCATATAATAGAAACAACAAAAAACCTCTAAAAGACTCCAAGCAGTTTTATATGCATCCGGATTCTGTAAACAGTAAATTAACCGTCAGAGGTTTGGAATAAAGTCAAATAAAGCAGTTAACTAACATATGCAGCAACAGTAGAAAGATCGAAAGATCGGTACTTACCTCTTTGAATGTATCATCTTCAAGATCTTCAGCAGGAACCCAATCCACTATGAGCTTGCGGTTGTAAGCAACAGAAGCGTGCATAAGTGCCTGCACCAAAAACCAATATTATGTAAGATTATAGTGCAAGTTGCTGAGAATGGAAAAATGAGAATTATTTAAGAGTAATGCACCTTCAGTACAGAAAGATATGCATCGGAAAGTCCTGTGTATTTGCCCACCATTGCAATTCTAACCTGCAAAGAACATGACAGGTGTGAGATCAATACTTGGCATCATTCCGGGAGGTGAACAACTAGTCCTGTATTATAGTTTTCTAATGATATATTAGAAATAAAGAAACTCACAGATTCATGAAATGTGTCGTAAACTTTTGTTCTAGTGATCCACTCGGTAAAATTAGGCTCCGTAGCAACACTGCAAATAATCAATCCATCCGCTCAAAGACAGTTATTTTGTGGTAACTTTGGTACCATAATTTAAATAAATTATCAGAAAATCAAAAGGAAAATGAGCTTGTGAAACAAACCCTTGAAGGTTTAATGTTTTCAGGATTGCCTCATGTGCCTTCTGGTCCTACTCACAACCGAACAATATCATAAGAAAAACTTCTAGTTAATATATGAATTACATAACATAAAATTAACGCAACTCAGCTATCTAGGCAAAAAGATATGAGAAAGAAGTTCCATAAAATATCATAGAATTACTTACTCGCAAAAGCAAAGGAATGTGCCAAATATTTGGAACATCACAGAGAGTGAGTATGTTTGATAACTGCAGACACACAAATTTGCATTGAGAATATGTATGAAAAGTTTCAAGGTTAAGCAAAGTGAAAAAGTGTTGAGAATTATATTGTGTGAGTTACCGGCACATGACAAAATTGAGCAAGTTTTCCCTTAACATTATCATCAAGTTCCTGGAAAGGACAACATAAAAATCTTAATCATTATTACGGGAACCATTGGGGATGAAAAGAAAAAGCAAAAATGCAAAAGACAGACCTTTGAACTGCGACAAGCAAGAAGATTTGGGACCAACCCTAACCCTCTAAGTTGACGAACACTGTGCTGGGTTGGTTTGGTTTTCTGTAAATTAAAACATACAATAAGTACAAATATACTATTAAATTTCAATGTCCATTGATAGCTTACAGTTTGCAGGTACCTACCTGTTCACCAACAACACTGAGAACAGGCACAAGGCTCACATGAACCAAACAGAAGTTGCTAGGGCCTAGAAAAATATAATAACCAATGAGACAAGACTCATTCTCCAAATAGCACAGAACCAAAATATGTTGATGTAATTCAGTAATAGTATACACTATAAGGTCTGGGGCAGAACAAACATTACCTACACGGTATGAAAATTGGCCCAGTGCTTCAATAAAAGGCATAGATTCAATGTCGCCTACATCATCAAAGTAAAGTCATTTTATTTTAGCATTCTATACTACTGTGTGGCAATGATAATTTCTCATTGGAGTTGGACGACAGTGTAAGCCTAATTTACAACAACAGCGCACCACCATCTAATATTTATTAGAGTTTGTCGAGAAAATAATATTTTACCTATAGTTCCACCCAATTCAATGACACAAACATCAGCAGGGCCTTGTTTTCCATCAACTGGTATCTGTGCTACACGTTCTATCCACTCTTGGATGGCATCAGTAATGTGTGGAACAACCTACAAATACATCAAATGTAAAATAAAAACCAAGAGACAATCAACCATAATAAAAAGATTCCTTCAGAAAAGTCAAAATGACTAAACATACCTGGACAGTTTTGCCAAGATAGTCTCCTCTTCTTTCCTTCTCAACAACAGACTATTAAGCATTCAAAACAAAAACAAAAAATTTAAGAAACAGCAGGAACTTCTAGTAAATAAATAAACAAAAACCAAAATAAAAATCAGACATTTAAATAGAAGAAACTACATTTTGTTTACCTGATAAATTTTTCCAGTTGTAATATTGTTGTCGCGGGTTAATTTGGTGTCCAAGAAACGTTCATAGTTTCCAAGATCAAGGTCAACCTTCAACCAAGGGAAAAAATTGAAAATAGAACATGAGTGGAAACGGAATGCTATTACCTTGTTATTATAACTGAAAAATGACCTCAGAACAAATAAGCTAAAAATCAAAAGAATGATGCACAGCACATAAGTTAAGATTCACATTAAAATGGCTGATGCCGTGCTAGTAAAAATGTGATCTTTACCTCACCACCATCATCTAAGACAAAAACTTCACCATGCTCAAAAGGAGACATTGTCCCTGCATCAGTGTTCAGGTAGGGGTCTGCAAGTAACAGAAATTAAATTTAAATACAACTAAAATAATTACGAAAAAAATAGCATTGTTTTGCATAATATCAAAAGATTAGTTTCTGTAACTCCTATTTTCAATGTTTCTTGTAATATTGTCAAACACAAACCATGGAAAATAGCGGTTTGTTCAAATTTCGCCACGTTACAGTGCTAGCTATTTGACAATGCTCTGTACTTAACCGTGTATTGCAAGACAACAGCTGTTTGTTAAAATTATGCTAGACTATAGTCACTATTTGAGAACACTGGTTTCTTGTTTTCACTATTTCTTATACAAACCGTATATTGCAACGGTATGTTTTCACTAAATGAAAACAAAATGGAAATTTCGTAATCAAAACCAAAAACAAAATGAAAACATAAATTTTTTAGTTCGACCAAATCGGCAAAATTTCTACTGATTTTATCAGCTCAAAAAGACCAAACTGATACACTCCTTCATACTAACATTGATATCTAACAATGAAACCACCCCTAGTAATTTGAATTGTCATTCATCAAATGTTTATGCAAAACAATAAAACGTGAGAATTTAATCCTAAAAAGAGGGGAAAATACCAATTTTGATAGAAGTAACCCGAAAGCCACAAGCCTGAAGGAGTACTCCAATGCTGCTGGCAGTAACTCCTTTCCCAAGTCCGCTAACAACTCCACCTGTCACTAAAACATACTTCATCTTTTCTTCAATTTTACTCCAAAACAAATCCTTTTCTGCTGCTTAACCTATGCAACATGCACAAAACAATATATCAGTCTCATTACAAAACCAACATAAGACTAAAACAGTGATTTAGTGTCATCACCTCGTTCGAATCATTACATTATAGTACAAGGGTCTTTTTATATTGACTCGTTTTAAATTATCTACCGGCATAAGCACTTTCCGGCCATTTGAGACATCTTATAGAAACAACTTATGACGTATCTATAAAATGTTTTCGGCTTACTTATATAAACTCTTTGAGATAAACCCTTTTCAAGGGCTTATAGTTTATATGAAAAAGTTCAATTTTAGTTTATCTAATATTATAGGCTAAATTACACACAGGGTCCTTTAACTTATTTAATTGTAACGAAGTGGTCCTTTATGTTTTTTTTGCTACAGTTAGGTCCTTTATGTTAACTAACGGTTGCAGCGTTGATCTTGTTCTTGCCCAGATTTTGCAAACCCTTGATACCTCTCTGAATATGCAACTATTTCAGATGAAATAAAGATGAAAATCGTGTGTTTTGATCTCACGAACCCAATGGTACCATTTAATTTCATTTCTTTTTAGTGTGTAGCAAGATATATGGACATAAGTGTATGAACCCTAATTATGCAAAAGCAACCACACAGTCGTGTTTATGAGAGTTATGATTCAATTTTTTGAAGGAAAACAACTAACATATGATCATGAACAATTGGTAAAATTATTGTGCAGTAAAATATACATGCATCATAGAGTTAGAGTTAGGAACATGTGTTAAAGGTCAACGCTACAACCGTTAGTTAACATAAAGGACCTAACTGTAGCAAAAAAAACATAAAGGACCATTTCGTTACAATTAAATAAGTTAAAGGACCCAGCGTGTAATTTAGCCAATATTATATTGTTATCAACAATGATAACACTAATGGTCACTTTATTTGAACTCTGTATGTCCCTCTAGATTACAAAGCCAAAACTCTTACATGTGAATGAACTGATACTTCATAGATAAATCTTCTATTACATATAAGTGCTTATGCTATAATCACTTAATTAAATGGCTTATCCAAACAATGCCTAACCTACTTAAATTAAAGTATCACACTTTCAATATTTAAAAAAAGACTACAAGATAGTGACAAAAACCCTATAAATTGACTATTTTTGAGATCCATTTTTGTTCTCTGATAAAACTACGAAAACATGACAACAACAACAGCAACAACAACAAGAAAGCAAACATTAACCTTAACAATGACACAAAGAGTATAACAAAATAGACCAAGGGGAACGACATTAAACAAATAAAAAACGACATGCAGAACAAAAAACGAGGTTATGAAAAACTAAAGCAAAGAAGAGAGAATAATGAGAAACCTGGGTATTGAGAATGTGAATGAATGAGAAGCAATGTGCATGAAAAAAAGAGAAAGAGTATGGTTATTGTGAGTGAATCCAAAAATCGGTTTCAGTTATCGGTTTTAAGGTTTCCGAGTCCTATGTTGCTGTTGGTTGTTTTCAGGCGGCGGGTGAAGAACAACCAAACTGGCTTCTACTTTCAACTTATACAACAAGCTAAACCCACAATTAAGTAAATATATATAAATGATTTTTTTTTTTTTGGAATTTTTTATATATAAAAATGCTAAAATAATTATATTATTATATAATGACTAGTATGGTAGATAAATTAGTAGTACCATAAAAAACTAAAAAATGTTGACTGGTTATTTTAAATTAATTAAAGATAAATGAAAATTAATAATATAAAAATAAATATTTGACTTTTATGAGGTTACAATGGTAAATTGAATAGCTAAAAAAATATAAAATATGACTTAAGCAAGATAAAAAAAATCATATAAAAAACAACCTTAATAATACAAGGTATTTAAATTTAATATCATTATAATAAATTAAAAATAGTCAAAAAGATTTTCAAAATAAAAATAATTTAACACAAAGTTCTTAAATTCAAGGAATCTACCTTTTACCTTCCATTTTGGCAAAAAATGTTGTGCATCTATTTTTTTCTTTATGATAAATTAAAATTTGATGTTATTAAAATATAATTTTGACTTTAATGATTTTATAAAATTAAATTGAATAATTAATAAATATAAAATATAATTTTTTTAAGATAAAAATAGTCATATAACTTATTTATATAATAAAATCATTAATCACATATATTTAAAAAGATTAATTGAAATACACTGTCAATATAAAACTACTTTTAGTTTTATACTGTCATCCAATTAAAATAAATTATTTTGACACATAATTATACAATTAAAAATTATAATTTAACCATTTTAATATCTATTTCTTCTATGTTTCTCTCTTGTTATGTATTAAAACAATTTATTCTATTTGGATGACAATATAATTTACATTATATTCTAATTAATCTCATATTTAAATTTAATATTATTATAAAAAATTTAAAATAGTCATAAAGTTTTTCAAAATAAAGTTTATTTTACTGAATTCTTAAATTTTAAGAATCTAACTTTTACCTTCCATCTAGATAAAAATATTTATGCATTTTCTTAAATTTGAAGAATCTAACTTTTACCTTCCATCTAGATAAAAATGTTTATGCATTTATTATTTTCTCTATTAAAAATATGAAATTCAATAATATTATATATAATTTTTTTTTTTACTTTTATGATGTTATAAAATTGATTAAATTACAGTTCTAAGCCTCTAATTTAAGTTGATTCACGAAATTATCTCCTTATTTTAAATTCAAACAATTTTAGTTTTTTTTCGCATTTTTTAACTTATATTTTTATTTATAAATTTCAATAATATATTTATATGCGATGATTTATCATGTTTTACAGGTAATTTGTTATTTAAAATAAAAATAATTTAACACAAAGTTCTTAAATTCAAGGAATCTACCTTTTACCTTCCATTTTGGCAAAAAATGTTGTGCATCTATTTTTTTCTTTATGATAAATTAAAATTTGATGTTATAAAAATATAATTTTGACTTTAATCATTTTATAAAATTAAATTGAATAATTAATAAATATAAAATATAAATTTATTAAGATAAAAATAGTCATATAAATTATTCATATAATAAAATCATTAATCACGTATATTTAAAAAGATTAATTGAAATACATTGGCACCGTAAAACTATTTTACACTGCCATCCAATTAAAATGAATTATTTTGATACATAATTATAAAATTAAAAATTTTAAAAATAAAATTATAATTTAACCATTTTAATATCTATTTCTTTTATGTTTCTCTCTTCTTGTGTATTAAGACAATTCATTCTACTTGGATAATAATATTGTTCTGGACTGGACCAATGGCTAGAATTGGCCCAATCCGCCTCTGCTCCAGAGCGGCCCAAATTGCCTAAGTCCAATCCACAAAGAGGCAAAAGTGACCTTTCTGCCCCTCCAACCGGGCAAGGAACGCAACGTTCCTCCCCGACGTTGATGCTCGTTACGCACAGATTCCTCGCTGCCCTGACAGCAAAGGACAGGTGCCCGAAACTGCGTTTATGCCCGACATAACGGCTAGTTTCGAGCACCCTGCCCGGCCTAACGGCTAGTTTGGGCAGTTACCTATTCTTTGGGAAAAACGGTTATTTCGCCCCGAAAATAGAACCGTTGACAACGCGCTGGGGGCTCTATATAAACCCGCTCGCTTGAGAGGGTCAGGTATCCAAGATTCACCCTAAGAATTCATACTTTGTACTTGCTCCTTTTCTCTGACCCTTTCTTACTTGAGCGTCGGAGTGTCTTGCAGGTACACCCCCTCCTCCTCTCCATACGACCAGCATCCCTGACGCACTTGGCGACCTGATTCTACTGGATCTGATCCAGCCTTCACGATCAGTGGCGCCGTCTGTGGGAATCTTTGTTCTCCCATTCTTTCTTTAACCGAAGATCAAAACAACTTTCGAACATCATCACGATCATGGCCTCCCAAGATCGCACCCAGGATGTTCTTCATTCCCTCATCCTCCCCGTCAACAAATCTAACGTTGACGACCAATCATCTCTCCTCCGAGATGCCTATTTTCTTAGGGATGGAGCCACTGCTTCTCCTCCCCCTACCCCTGCTGATCGCAACAACGATCAACCTTCTCTTGACCTCCAGTCCATTCCCGTTCCGCCCAACGCCGACCCGGCCGTGGCAGCTCTCCTGGAGGCGCTCAACAAGACTAACACCCTGATCTTGCAGCAGAACGAGAAGATCGGGGCACTGGAAGAGTCTCGCCGTCCAAGATCTCCTCCTACGCAGAGGCACCAGCGATGATCTAGAAGCCCGCAGCCACTGAGAGAAATCGACCGAAGACTGTGCCAAGAGCACGATCCTCGTGTAGCCCGAAAGCGCGACCAGATCTCCCCGCGTGACCAGCACGCTCACGACCACAAAAGGACTCGAAGGAACAAAGAATCTCCGATCAAGTCCTAAGGACGGGCACGCTCACCTTCTCCTCGAAGGAACCGCTCACCTTCTCCTCGAAGGAACCGTTCACCCTCTTCGCGAAGGAATCGCCGACGCGAGCAACCCGTCCGGTCACCATCATACACCAGTTCTAGTGACGACGACGAGCCTCGCAGCCCGTTGTCCCAAGAGATCCTGGCTACCCGTCTCCCGAAAGGCTTGGAGAAACCCCCGTCACTTGGCACGTACGACGGGACCACTGACCCAGACGAGCACATCGAGAATAGCGATGCACTCTTAGACTACTGCGGCGTACGGGGCGCCATCAAGTACAGACTGTTCCCGACCACGCTCCGAAAGGGAGCAATGATGTGGTATAAACAACTGCCCGAGGAATCCATCACGTCGTGGAAACAGCTCGGCAGGATGTTCTCGCGGCACTTCATGGCATCTCGCCGCCATCCCAATACTGAGGCCTCCCTCGGAGCCATAATCCAGGGGAAAGACGAACCTCTCCGAGCATATATCGAGAGGTTCAACAAGGAAGCTGTCCAGGTTCCGACGACAGATAAGATGAAGAAGTTCCTGCTCGAACAAGGGGTCCGCCCGGACTCCGAGTTCGCTAAAGTCATTGGCCTCGCGCCACCGAGGAACTTGGACGCCCTCCTCCTCAAAGCCCAATCTCATATTCAGTACGAGGAGAAGATTACGGCCAGTAACGTCCGAGCGTCTCGCTGCCAGGAGAACACCCGGGCTTCTAAAGGAGAAGAAGCCTCGACGTCACGCCGGGGTGAACGAAGACACGAGGACCGTCCCCGCGACTCCCGTGACAGCAAAGGGCCCTCCGGGCGTTTCCATGATTACACTCCCCTGACTGTTTCCAGGGAGAAGATTCTGTCCGAATGTGCCAATTCGGAGTTCAAACAAGCCGGGGTCCATTTCCCCAAACAGCTGCCGAACAGACCAAACGTGGACAAGTCAAAATACTGCCGCTTCCACAATAGTCACGACCATACTACGGAGGACTGCATCCATCTGAAGGATGCCATAGAGATACTGATCAGGGACGGGCACCTGAAACAGTTCGCGAAGAAGAATGACACTCCTCGGCAGGACGCCCAGGAGTCCAAGAAGGTCGAGGAAGAGGTACCCTCCTCGGACGACGCCAACGTACAGGTCGCGATGTCCATCTCGCGGCCAGAGGACTTCTACGTCCCAGACGGGCTCAACGCCCCTGCTTATTTCGCGACCCATAGCCCGTGGGAGACTTTTCCTTCCGCCATGGTCATTTCTGGCGGGGGATTCAACAAAGTCACTGTGGGTTCCGTGAAACGGAAGTTCGAACACCTGATCAGCACCAGCTCGAACAAAATGACCATGCTTGATCAGGCCCCAAAGAGTTTCGTCCCCATCTCCTTCTACAGGGAGGAACTCCTCGGCGGCTCCCCGAACTCAAGCATTTCGTTGCTCGTCAGAGCCCAAATGGCAAACTTTGACGTTCGCCGAATCCTAGTCGACCAGGGTAGCTCGGTCGACATCATGTACTCCCAGCTGTTCTCAACGCTGCAGCTGGACGAATCGCACCTTACCCCCTACGTAGAGTCCGATTTGCAGGGGTTCAACGGGTCTGTGACCAAGCCATGGGGTTACGTCGAGTTGATCGTGACCTTCGGAGCAGCTGAAACGACCAAATCCATCAAGGTGCAATTTTTGGTAATCGACTGCCCGTCGCTTTACCAATGCATTTTCGGAAGGCCAACTCTAGCCGAGTTGGTAGCAGTGTCATCGACCGTCCACCTGAAGATGAAGTATTACACTTCGAAAGGAATGGTCGCCACCCTCCACAGTGATATAGAGCTGCCCGACGGTGTTTTGAAGCAGCTACAAAGGGGCTCAATGCCATCGCGCCCAAGCCTAAAGCGTCGAGCAAGCCAGCACTGCCGAGCAGCTCCGAGGAAGCCAAACCTCTGCCCCAGGTCGACTCTATCGACCTCGACAGTCGCTTCCCCGAGGACCAACAGGAGGAACGAGCAGCTTTAGCCAGCCCATCCGCGTCATCCAGCAGCAGCTCCCATCCGATGCGCCCAATCCCGGATGGCAACTTCGAGCTAGTCCTGTTCGACGAAGACCCCCAACGGGGAGTAAAGATCGGAGCAGACCTGCCTGACGTCGCGAGGAAGCGGCTCAAAGCGTGCCTCTGAGAGAATGTCGACCTTTTCGCGTGGAGCGCCGCGGAAATGCCCCGCCTGGATCCATCTGTCGCATGTCACCAGCTGACCATTGACCCGACCATCAAGGTCGTAGCACAACGTAGGAGGAAGCAGTCTCCGGAGAAAACGGAGGCTGCCGAAAAAGCTGTAAAGGACCTCCTCGAGGCCAAATTTATATCGGAGGCCAAGTACACCACTTGGCTATCCAACGTTGTATTGGTTAAAAAATCTAATGGAAAATGGCGCATATGCATTGATTATACCGATCTCAATAAGGCATGCCCGAAGGATGCCTACCCCTTCCCCAATATTGATAAACCTGTTGATAATTCTGCTGGTTTTAAACTTTTATCGTTCATTGATGCCTACTCGGGCTACAATCAAATCCCAATGGCAATGTCCGACAAAAAGTACACGACCTTCATGACCGAATCGGAGAACTATTACTACAACGTAATGCCCTTCGGCCTGAAGAACGCCGGAGCAACGTACCAACGAATGATGAACAAAGTATTTCGGGGAGAAATAGGTGACATGCTCGAAGTATACATGGACGACATGATCGTCAAGTCCCACGAGGAAACCGCTCATACTGCCCACTTACGAAAGGTCTTCGAACAGGCCAGGAAATACAAAATGCATTTTAACCCGAAGAAGTGCACGTTCGGCGTCCGTGCAGGCAAATTCCTCAGCTTCTACCTGACGGAACGAGGAATCGAAGCCAATCCCGACAAATGTCGGGCATTCTCCGAGTTTCCTACGCCCAAATCCAAAAAATCCATCCAGTCCCTCAACGGGATGCTCGCGACACTATCTCGTTTCGTGGCCAAGTTCGCCCAGCACGCCCTACCATTCTTCAAGCTCCTCCACAAAGAGGCTGCGTTCGAATGGACCAAGGAGTGCGACAAGGCCCTTCTCCATCTAAAACGAGCACTCTCAGAGCCACCGGTCCTCTCTCGCCCGGACAATGGTGAAACATTGTACCTATACCTGGTCGTAGCTGCTGAAGCAGTGAGCGTCGCCCTCATCTGCGCGACACCTGACGGGCAGAAGCCCATTTATTTCACGAGCAAGGCGCTGCAAGGACCAGAGTTACATTACCAGTAGATAGAGAAAGTGGCATTAGCCCTCATCAACGCAGCCAGGAGATTGAGACACTACTTCCTGGCTCACACGATCGTGGTTTGGACAGATCAGCCCATAAAGCAGCTACTCGGTCGTCCAGATATGGCCGGCAGAATGCTCAAGTGGTCGCTGGAACTATCCGAATTTGACATTCAATACGAAGACAGAAAGGCCCTCAAGGCCCAAGCTCTGGCCGACTTCATCGCGAAAATGACATTCGCGGACTTCCCCGCGAGAGAAGCGCGCAAATGGACCATCTTCGTCGACGGTGCTTCGAGTTCGGCAGGAAGCGGCGCGGGCATCATACTGGAAAGCGACGAAGGGACTATCGTCGAGGTATCACTCACACTGTCTTTCCCAACCTCCAATAACCAGGCTGAATACGAAGCCTTCCTCGCTGGGCTACGCCTTGCCGAGGACCTGGGAGCGGAAGAAGTCGTCATCTGCACGGATTCACAACTCGTGGTCCTCCAGGTCCGAGGTGAATACCAAGCCAAAAACGACAACCTGACCGAATAATTGGCCCTGGTAAAGAAGGAAATGGAAAAATTCACAACAGTAGAAGTGAAACACGTTCCCCGCGAACATAACGTACGAGCAGACGTGCTGTCTAAACTGGCCAGCACAAAGAAGAAAGGCGGAAACAAATCCGTCATACAGGAAGTACTTCCTCGACCCAGCATCGAGAAGGCCTCCCCGACACTCGACGTGCAGGCGATCGGCGACAACAACTGTTGGATGACCCCGGTCTACAACTACCTCACCAAGGACGAACTCCCGTCCGACCCAAAGGAGGCCAGCATAGTCAGGCGAAGAGCCTGCTCTTATGTCTTGGTCGAAGACAAACTATACAGATGGGGATTCTCCATTTCGCTGCTCAAATGTGTCGAGGAAGAAATGGTCGCGCACATCCTGCGCGAAATCCACGAAGGAATCAACGCCCAACATCTCGGCAGAAGGTCCCTTGCTCGCAAGGCTCTCCGAGCAGGATACTACTGGTCGACCATGCAAAACGACGCGAAAGAACACGTGAAGAAATGCGACAAATGCCAACGGCACGGGGACATGCACCTGGCCCCGCCCAACGAGCTCAAGGCTATGTCCTCCCCATGGCCATTCGCCTGGTGGGGCCTAGACATCCTAGGACCCTTCGTGGTAGGATCAAGTCAGAACAAGTACCTCATAGTGGGCGTAGATTATTTCACAAAGTGGATAGAAGCAGAAGCTCTAGCTAAAATAACTGCGCTCAACATCATGCGTTTCTACAAACGAAACATCCTTGCACGTTTCGGTATTCCACAAGCAATAGTAACGGACAACGGGACGCAGTTCACGGACAGGAAGTTTCAGGACTTCGTCGCCCAACTAGGCACGAAACAACACTTTGCATCCGTCGAACACCCTCAAGCAAACGGGCAAGCTGAGGCGGCTAACCGAGTCATCCTTCGAGGCCTCAAGCGAAGGCTGGACGAAACAAATAGGGCATGGGTCGAGGAGCTACACAGCGTGCTCTGGGCATACCGTACAACTCCTCATTCAACGACCAGGGAAACACCTTTCCGTTTAGCATACGGAATCGAGGTTGTAATTCCTGTCGAAGTTCACGTACCCTCTAGGCGGACAGAGTCGCCTCTAGACGAGGAGATGAACGACGAATCTCTAAGGGAAGAGCTCGACCTCGTCGAGGAAATCAGAACTGGGGCAGCTCTCCGCGAGGCCTCACTGAAACAAAAGATCACCATCAGGCACAATGCCAAAGTGATACGACGAGAGTTCGACGTGGGAAGCCTTGTCCTAAGAAGAAACCACAAAGACTTTCGCGAAGGCAAACTAGCAGCCAATTGGGAGGGACCCTATCGCGTCCGGGCAAAAACGGAAAATGGGGCATACTACCTATAACATCTCACTGGGGAAGAACTCGCTCGACCATGGAACGCCGAAAAGCTAAAACAATACTACAGCTAAATCCTCGGTCCGACTCGTCGCGACGACGAACGTCAGCCACCGACCACTATGCACGTCTAGGTACAAGCGTCGCATACGATTAAAGCATAGCCCCGCTCAGTAACGAGCCGGGTAAATGCTCGACAGCGGTCCTCGATCGAGCATCGCCGTCGTCAAAGTACCACGATTGGCAGAACCCCAGCTCGCGATGGGATGTTCACGCCGCGAACTCAGGCCTCAAACGCGACCTGAGCTCCGCTCCCCGCCAGGATATTCCCCGGCAGTTCGACCAGTTCCCCACACTGCCGAACACATCTATTACGAGCAACCCCCCAGAAATAGTCACACAAGTCAAGTACCCCCTATTACGGGCGGACATACATTCACAGCATGCATATGACACTTAGCAAAAATAAAAACAAGTAAAGTCATGCAAACAAAAGAACTAAATAGGCGATAATTTAACAAGTGGCCGCAAGGACCACAATTGTACATTGTTACATAAAACGGGGGCCATGCCCCCCAAAAATAAATTACAACGGCACGCAGGCCGGACAAATTACAACAAAATAACAAATTCCTCATTCATCAGCGTGCTCGGTTGACTCTGGCTTGGGTCCCTGCTCCTCTGCGGGCTGATCCTCGGGGGTAACAACGAGGAGACCTTCGGGCAAGACAATGCGACCATCCTCAACACGCGCAAGATAGTGAGTACCCTCGGCAGAGATCTCAAGCCCAGGGTTCACCACCCGCAATTGAGCCACGGCGCTTTGAAAAGACTCTTCTGCCACGGCGATGCCATCATCTTCGGCCAGCAGGATGCGGGCAACCAGCTCAGACCTAGTCTTCAACTCTTTTACATCATCCGGTTCGTCGGCACCCGGGGAGCTGGTCGCCATCAACTCTTTGTTCAGCTCCTCGACAGCCTTTTTCTCCGCTGCCAGCTTGGAGACATCCTCCTTCAGCCTGGCCGTCTCCTCTTTGGCCTTCCTCCGAGCCTCGCAGGCACTCTTAACTTCCTCCTTGAGGGCCCTCTCAGAAGCCCGGGCAGCTTTAAGTTCGGACTCAAGTGCAGAGTCCCCTTCTGCTTAGACAGCAGCCATCTCCAGCATCCTGACCAGGGTAGAAGCATCTTGGGCCACCAGCGCCCTCTTGCTCGGGCGATCCATGCCTTCCAAGCAAAGGGATTTCGCCCGGGGGACGACCAAAGAGTTACCCTCAAAGAACCTCCTTTCAAGGATACACGGAGGGAGCTCAAACTTCCCTTTCTCCGGCACACGGGTAAGGTCCACAGCGTCTGATGTCCTTGGCCGCTTCGACCGCCCAGTCAAGGGCAGAGGAGATCCCCGTGGAGCAGGAGAGGGAGAAGAAGAGGCCCCTGCGACAGTTTGAACAAGAGGAGGAGTACGGGCACCAGCAGGCCGAGATTTAGGAGGAGCCGCTCCAGCTTTATTCCTCGCCATAGCATTCCTCACCACGCGATCGCGAGCCTGAGGCATCTCACCTACACAAATAAAGAAAAAAAACGAGCACGTTAGCTACGAGGAAAAGAGATAACACGGACAAAATCTAAATAACCAAGACTACCGAGCAGCTTCTCAGCGTCCGCGGGAGTCTTGCACTCCAACAGTGCCTTAACATTGACGAATCTGCGCTCAACTCTCTAGATCCCATCCTCCTCGAAGATAGGGCTGCCCTTGCTCGTCCAGCAGCTTGCAAGACTGAAGGAGTTGACCCAGTTCACCAGCTTCCTGCCCGCGCAGATCGCTCAGCTGAAAGACATAATCGCTGGGCTTCTTGGAGAAATGGTCGGGTGCCCAGCGGATGGGGAACCTGTAGAGCCTCTGCCCAATATATTTCCCTCCTCGTTAAGAAGCTCATTTCCATCCTCGTCAACCTCGATTTCCCAGACGTATGTGCTGTCCTGGGCCACCTCAGACACGGGTTCAACGACGAAGTACCGCTCCTTGAAAGTCCGGATTGACTCCGAGAACGACTTAAATAGCTTTCTGGGCTGCTTCAAAGAAACCCATCCATACTTCTTCCCCGTCAGCTGCCTTTGAAGATGGAAAACAACAAAGAACAGAGGGAGAGTAGTCCCCAGAGAGAGATGCTCGCAAACCAATTCAAAAGCCCGGATGAAGGCCAGCGAATTAGGGTGAAGTTGAGAAGGAGCCAGCTTCAGATGCTCGAACACCGACCGCTGGAAATCAGTGAAAGGCAGCCTCAGTCCCAGCTCTTTGAAGGCATATTCGTACATAGTAAAGCGGTCCCCGAAATCTGTGCAGACCCGCTCGTTCAAAGTAGGGAAGTGCACCTTCCACTCCCCTTCTGGTCCTACCTCCGTAAAGACGTCCGCCAAAGACTTTGCGAACGTAGAAATGTGCTCAGAAGGTTCGGCCACCTCCCACTCCTCCGCGGAGAACCCTTCAATGTCATCCTCCTCCATATCATCCCGAACCTCTTCTTCCTCCCCGACATTGCTGGGGGAACTTGAGGCCGCCGAGCTCGAAGCCGTCGAGCTACTACTTTCCTCGGAGCCAGTTTCCTCCTCGGACGTATCTAGAATAACTTCTCTGTCTGGCCCCGTCGCCATTACGATCACCTGAAAAGCAGAGAAAGACAGTGAATTCGACAGTAAATCAAATCCACCCTTCCACTGCTAAATCAAGTGAAAGGGCGCGCAAAGGGCTGAGGACAACGTCCCCAGCCTAAGCCTTAACATCAAAGGGAAAGAAAAAACCTCCCCGCGAGGATATGCCCGGAACTCTCAACTCAGAACAAGGAGCTTGCCCGCGCTCACGCCTAGTTTCCAGTCGAAGCTTCGCCAGAAATCGCAAAGCTTCACCGGAATCTGGGAACGATCTACCGGAAAACTCATCGCTCCACCAGAAGATGAACGAATGAGGTGGTCACACATGAAACCTCGCTGTGAACTACCTTCCCCACCAAACGCTCTAACAGATCCGGCGACATGTCGGGAGCATAGAAATGGCACAACCACTGTGCGCCACCAACAATCGCCAGAAAATCGCACGTTTCGTCCTCTAAACTAGCCCTAACCACATGCAAATCTACCAGCAACAATGAAAGGGAGTAAAACAAGTCTTAAATCAGAAAACTTACTTGATTCGAGTAGAAGAAAAAGGTTGCTCGAAGCTTGAAGTGGTGGCCGGAAGCACTGAAGACGGCGACGAACAAGAGCTTAGAAGAGACGAAGAGGAATCAGAAAGGAAAAAGTTTCAAATGAAATGGTTTCCCCCCTTTTTATACAAAGGGGCACGTGCACACACGCGCCCGTAGGCCATGATGGCTATCCGCTAGCCATCATTGCCTATTAACTGCTACACGGAGCTCTAGGTACACGTGGCGCCCCAGCGTTTCAAATTCTGTCTAACCATTAGTCTCCCCGTACACCGGGCAACATGGTCACGACCACGAATCTCACGAACACCTGGGTTCACGAGCACTTCGAGACAACCTTCCTCGCCTACAAACGACGACTCTACGCTAGCTCCCCGGAGCAACGAGCAATCCTTAAGTCATCACTCCCATGTTCGGGAGCAACGACTTGGGGGGCTCCTGTTCTAGACTGGACCAATGGCTAGAATTGGCCCAATCCGCCTTTGCTCCAGAGCGGCCCAAATTGCCTAAGTCCAATCCACAGAGGGGTAAAAGTGACCTTTCTGCCCCTCCAACCGGGCAAGGAACGCAACGTTCCTCCCCGACATTGATGCCCGTTACGCACGAATTCCTCGCTGCCCTGACAGCAAATGACAGGTGCCCGAAACTGCGTTTATGCCCGACATAACGGCTAGTTTCGAGCACCCTGCCCGGCCTAACGGCTAGTTTGGGCAGTTACCTATTCTTTGGGGAAAACGGTTATTTCGCCCCGAAAATAGGACTGTTGGCCACGCGTTGAGGGCTCTATATAAACCCTCTCGCTTGAGAGGGTCAGGTATCCAAGATTCACCCTAAGAATTCATACTTTGTACTTGCCCCTTTTCTCTGACCCTTTCTTACTTGAGCGTCGGAGTGCCTTGCAGGTACACCCCCTCCTCCTCTCCATACGACCAGCATCCCTGACGCACTTGGCGGCTTGATTCTACAGGATCTGATCCAGCCTTCACGATCAAATATAATTTACATTATATTCTAATTAATCTCATATTTAAATTTAATATTATTATAATAAATTTAAAATAGTCATAAAGTTTTTCAAAGTAAAGTTTATTTTACTGAATTCTTAAATTTGAAGAATCTAACTTTTACCTTCCATCTAGATAAAAATGTTTATGCATTTTCTTAAATTTGAAGAATCTAACTTTTACCTTTCATCTAGATAAAAATGTTTATGCATTTATTATTTTCTCTATTAAAAATATGAAATTCAATAATATTAAATATAATTTTTTTTTAATTTTATGATGTTATAAAATTGGTTATATTACAGGATTAGGCCTCCAATTTAATTCGATTTACAAAATTATCTCCTTATTTTAAATTTAAACAATTTTAGTCTTCTTCACGCATATTTTAACTTATATTTTTATTTATAAATTTTAAATAATATATTTATATGCGATGATTTATCATGTTTTACAAGTAATTTATTATTTTAAAATAGCAAACATAATTAATTCTAATTGTAAAAATATGAGAAAGAAAACAAAATTGTTTAAATTTAAAATAAGAGAATCAAAGCTATTTAAAATATGAAGACCAATTTCGTAAATCAAATAAAATATATGAATTAAAACTATGATTAAACATATACAATTAGATTGAATAGTAATAAATATAAAATATGAATTGAATCGAATAAAAAATTATATAAATTAATTATATAAAAATAATCATTAATACCGTAATTTTAATTTTAGAATGAAGATATATTTTGACCCTCACAAAAACTACATTACATAAACCAATTTAATCCCCGAGAAAAATAAAAAATATATTTAACCTCTTATTAAATTTAATCGAGTCATAATAGTCTTTTTGTTAATATTTTTTTAATCAATTTTTTTTTGCTTATTTTTAAATTGTGACTAGATTGCCATGTGTATTATTTGTGCTGCATAGGAATGACAATGAGTAAGGTTTAGGCAGGGTACTATAATACTCGTCTTCATATCCGCGATTTTAAAAAATCCTTGTACCCGGGCTCACATTCACGTGGGCATCAATGTTTGTACTCGTACTCGTATTCAATAGGTGCCTAAGTACTCATACCCGTTTATCCGCATTTCTACTAAAATTAGTATATCATTTATAATTTCTCATGTCATTTTAAATTTTAAAATTTTTAACAATCTTAAATAAATTCAAGGATGATATTGTTGAGTTAAAAAATAAACGAATAATTATATTAAAATGCGTACAATTTAATATTGAAGCATTTAATAAAATTGATAAAGCAATATGCATACATAATAATAAAAGTACAAATATGTAAATATATATCGTGCGAATATGTGTTGGGTGGGTACTAAGGTACCTACCCATACCCGCGTTCATACTTGCTTATTTTCGTGGGTAATTACATGTACACATGTCCATATCCATTTTGTGGATTTTTACTCTATTCATTGTGAATAATTTTCACGGATGCTCTTGGGAATGGGTCCAATTTCCATCTCTAATGCCACATGCATTTTTTAATAATTACTTGAACAGTCACGTTGAATTTTATTTTTTTATGTTTTATTTTTTAAATATTAAAGTGATATTTATTTTTTATTTCAATTTATTTTTAAATAATTCACATTTAAAAATATATAAAAGAATTTATTCTTAGAAAAAGTCAAACCCATAGACCTCTAAGTCACATCCTATACCTTTACCATTAGAACAATGTACATTGTTGACAAATAATTTCATGATTATAGTAATATTAAACAATTTTAATTTTAAAATAAAAAATAAAAAATTTGAACCCATGGATTCTCATTTACAATTAGACTAATTAATTTCTATTGTTAATATTTTTAATGATAAATACTTTAATAATTTAGAATAAATATTTATTTATTTACTTATTTATTTATTTTAAATAACACACAAATAAATATTTACTTATTTCAAATAATATACAAATCTAAAAATAAAATTCATAAATGTAAATCTTAAATATAACAAACCAAATTGAAATAAAGTAATTAATATTTAATTGAATTGTTGTTAAATTAATTGATTATTATTTAATTTGAACTTATTAAATAGTTTTAAAAATTAATTGATTATTTAATTGGAATTAATTAAATATTTTAATAATTAATTGTATTTCTATTAAATTAAAAGATTAAAAATAATGCATTGTTAGTTACACAATCATCCAATAAGGTTTTGACATTTAGCCATGTTATGTCAGTATTTTAAAAATAAAAATGTAATTTAGTGAGATACACGTCCCTAATTGATTGATAGTGTAAAAATATTTTATAATGTTAGTGCATATTTGTTTTCTCTTAAATTAATTAATTATTATTTAATTGGAAATAAATATATTTATTTGTGCCTATTTGAAATAAGTAAATAAATAAATAAGTAAATGTTTATTCTGAATTATTAAATTAAGTATTGATCATTAGAAATATTAACAATATAAATTGATTGGTTTAGTTGTAAAATGTAGAGATGTTAAAATAGGTTAGCCCAAATGGGCTGTCCCGCAAAGGCCAGAAAATCATAAGGCTAAAGTCTTAAAATTATAGTCCATATTTTTCAGAGTTGTTCTAACCCGAACTTAAAAAATCTGCTACCCGTTAGGGCTACCCTATATGGACTGTGGGTAACCCGTTAGCCCGCATAGTTCTAAACTTTTAAAAAATTATATTAATTTTTATATTGTGTTACTTCAAAATAACACGTTAATTTCTCTTACCTCACTAAATTTTATCTATATTATATTCAATATTTCTTTTTTAAATCTTATACATTAATATAATCAATATTTTTTCCTCGTATTTTATTAGGATCTCTTATATTAAATATTTGAGTATTATTTTATATAAATTAGACATGTGTTGTATTTATAAAAGATAATATATTACTTAAAATGTATCATGTTTAAAAAAAATATCATTTTTAATTTTATTTATAATAAATATTATGGAATTTTTATTTTAATTTTTTATTTAAAAAAAAAACTGTTTAGAGATGGATTGCTCGAAGTCCGTCTAAGATCAGGCTCAGATAATAAATTTTGAGTCTATATTACAACAAAAAAAATTTGACCCAACTCTAAAAAACTTGAGGTCCGCTAGAGCCGGCCCGTTTAAAACCAGGTATTCCATTTTAACAGCTCTAATAAAATAACTACCATTTAACTTAAAAAGAACTTGGGTTCGAGATCCCATGGCTACCATCATCAAAATGGGTTTTGTAGTTTTTGTGAGAGACTAAAATAAATCTTCACTATTATTATTATTATTATTATTATTATTATTATTATTAATTAATTAATTAAAAATAGTAAAAAAAATATTATTTTAAAATAAAAAGATTGAAACCCTCTGTTTCCCTCCCCTCCAAACTCTCAAACAAATCCTTTTTTTTTCTTCTTTTCACTAATATTATGACGAAATAAAACTCTCCTAATTTGTTTATAAAATTCCTTATACAAATTTGTACTAGAATACATAGGGTTATCCCATTTTACATAGAGTTGTCACATTTTGTGATGTGTAGTGATGTCTTAATTTTTTGTATACTTTATACAATTTCTTATGCAAATATGAAGTATTGGCCCATTTTGCATAGGGTTGTCTCATTTATGATGTGTAATGCTATCTAATTTTGCACGATTTATAAAATTGCTTATGCTAATTTATATTAAAATGTGTAGAGTTATCCCATTTCACATAGTGTTATCCCATTTTTTGTGTAATGTTGGCCTATCACTACTAAAAAAAATTGAATTTAAAGAGGGAATTATTCCGTCACTAATTCACTAAAATCCGTCACAAAAACCTTTAGTGACGGATTTTGCATGATTTACAAAATCTCTTATGTGAATTTGTACTAGAAACAAATGTCTAGTGTTGTCTCATTTTGCATAGGGTTGTCCCATTTTTTGGTGTGTAATGTTGTCCTGTTTCATTTAGTGGTATTGTCTCATTTTGCTTCCTTTATATGGCGTTGTAGTGTGTGTTATCCCATTTTACACAGGCTGCACCACAATTAAGGAATTTGTGTTTTACAAATTTAATCAATTATTATTATGCTTTTGAATCGATGTTTATACGGAAGCCTACAATTGATTGTAAAACACTAATTACTAGAAGTATCAAAACGTGTTATCCGGCCTCACACAAACTAACTGTAGAGAACTATGAGATTTTTAAAATCGGAAAAAAAACTCTAATATAATACAAGATCAAAATATATTAGTTGAGTTTGACTCTAAATGAGTTTTTTATTCATTATTTTTATATTTTTTTTATAAATATATTATATAAAATATATTATTATAAATATAATATATTTTATATACTCTATTATTTATTTAAAATGATCTAATATATTTTTAAATATAATATAAAATTAAAATTATTTAAAATAATATATAAATATCCACCTTAATTCCAATTAGCAGAATACGAGAAATTTTAAAGTGAAATATTAAATAATTTAATATTAATTTAATTGTATTAATATAATATTAAAAATATAAAAATATAATATAAAATAAAATTTAGTGAAGTTTGACAACTCAATAAAGTAACTTAAACATCAGTACAATTTTTAAAAGTTTTAGTTATACGAATCAAACGAGTTCATATGAGATAACTCTAATATGTAAAATGTTTGTTAGGGTTGGAATAAAAAAAGTAAAAAATTGAACTTTAATTTTAAGACTCAAATTCTATACTTAATTGGTTTTTTTTTATCTGTCCACATAGATGTCTATTTTGATGACTTTACTAATTACTATAAAAAATTAGAATTAAGGTAGTTAATCCCTTAACTGAAAAATAATTCAATTAATATATTAATGCATGTTAAAGATTCAACACAAACCAATTATACTGAGATTTAAGTAAAAGTATAGCAAACATTTTATTCTGTAGTGAAATCAAAGTTGATTGGTAAACGGGCAGACAAAGTTTATTGCAGTGGTTATGAGATTCTGACGCGGTAGAGAGGGAGCTACCTTGTAAGGTTAGCTCTCCAACAGTCAAGTCAGTAAGTGATGTGAGAATGATAATTGATTTGAACACCTAAAGAATGATGCATTTTCCCTCTTAAATAGGAGAAACAGTTATCAACTAAAAGCGTGGAGTGCAGCGTGGATCGTGGTCAGCTGTCAGATTGATTTTAGATGGTCAGTAAGGCTTCCGTACATGCGGAATCACCTGTGGAGAAAAGCAAATAAGGTTTACATGTTTGACTATTTGTTCCTTTGAATTATTGTTGAGCATTTATCCTTTGGGTCTTATGAGCGATATAAAACAGTTGCGACCAAACCCTTATTTTTTGCTTTACAGGACAGGGGTTGTGACACGTGCTCTTACTCGGTCCCTAAATTCGGGGATGTGGAAGCCCATGATAGGACGTTGTTGTCTTTGGGAATATGTACTAGGAGCGACTGACACGTCTCCCTACGTTAGTTAGTGATGATGTTTCCTCTTCCTTAAAGCACTTGAGTGCTTTTAAATAGTTTTTTGAGGAGATCACAAATGTTGGTAATGCATAGTGAATCGTATGATTCTTGGTGGATGAATAGGGTATAAGAGGCTTGTGAAGCGTCATTTTGACCTTTAATACTATTATTGACCTGCAAAAGAGTTCTTTTTGCTTCCTTTGTTATTTTCCTTTGTGAACTTCCCTGTTTTGACATTTGATCAAGCTCATATGTTGTTGTTCGTTGGTACTAATCATTGTTAGTTGTAGGATGTAGGGAGTTTTGTGTATCGTCTCCACAAGGATTGTTCTGATATGGGATGCTTGTCGTTCAATAGTTTATCGTTTCAAGAAAGGGTTTTCAAAGTTTGTTTCATAAATTGTCACGATTTAGTAGCAAAGAGTAAATTCTAAGATGTTTGTTTTAACAAAGTATATCAAAAGTAGTTTTCATCCACCCTAACTTCTATATATTCCCTTAATCTTGCATGTGAAGTCGGATCTAATTAATATCATCATGTATTCTCTAAATACCGTCTATGTCTAGAGCGGTTTCGTGAATATTACAATATTCATCGCTAGACAATCTCTCAATCTAACAACCAATACAATAAGCTTTAGGATCAACACAAAGCAAATATCAACCATAAATCGATCTCTCAAACTTGTGTATTGATAGATGAATATTTTAGATCATGTTTTATAAAAGCTATGTCTAGAGTTTTACAAAGCAAGAATGGATCTTTAAGAACAAAAACATTCATCATATATTAATCATCACTTGTTCACATACAAAGCCAATCAAAAGAAATACATAAAATCTACGGTAGACTACCTCTACCTTTGATACAAAAGATGTTTAGCTAGCCATCACCATGGTAGCTTGATCAACAAGTAAGAAAGAAAGCTCTACTAGCATCAAAGCCGATAGATCGAGGATTGATGCTCCAAAGCTTTGATTTTTACTTCCTTTGGAATTTCTATGCTTCAAACCCTAAAATATCTTATCTAAATCTGAAAAGTGAATAAAATGAAGCGTGTTCCCAAAATATACAGCAAGTGCCCATTTATAGGAGTTTCATAAAGTGTTGTTAACTGCCACGACGCTAAGCTAGCTCAGAGCGTGCTAAGCGCGATCAAAGCGTGTTAAGCACGGTCTTGGTCCCTTGGCTACTGCCTCTTCATAAAAAGCGTGCTAAGCGCGGTTTACCGTCAGATTGTCCCGAAAATGATCTTCAAAACCCTCTTTCATCATCCACAGGCTCCAAGCATCGTATCCAACAAGAAATCCTATAAAAATGTATCAAATGATCACGATTAAAGTTATTTAGATGCAAACTCTAAAACTTACTTATTTACACTAAAACTTATAGTTTTACTACTAATATACCAAGGAATCAATTGGAAAGGGCCACAAAATACTATCAAATATATACACAATTTGGCCCTTAACAACTCTCCCCAACTTAGGATTTTGTTTGTCCTTAAACAAAAGTTTGTCAAACATAAAAGGACCCAAAACAACACGCAAGAAATCAGAACCAACAAGTTTAACCAACAATTTCATGGTTCAAAGATTAGAAGTACAACAAGATAAACTTACCACAATTCTAACCAAACCATGAAGATGAAACAATTGCTAAGTGCAAAACACATATCAAAACTTCTAAATCAATACAACTCCAACATGAATCACACCTAATCACACATTCATCAAGGGATGACAAAAATTATGAGGTTTTATCTCTCACCAAACAATCCTGCAAACATCCTGATCAAATTATGCATTCATCAAACAATATGCATTAATAAGTACAAAAAGAAAGAATCACAAGGACTTCAAAGTTTGTAATTTGGCTTGGGCTACAAGGAAGGATCATTTATAAAAGTCATTGAAACAAAAATGCCTATTCCTATGAGAGCATTCAATTCTCACATTCATACACAATCCAAGACCTTAACCTTCTTGTTTTCTTTTCTTTTATGCCTCATCACAAGGTAGATTGATCATTCAATTTGTTCAAGTGGGTTTTCTCAAATAAATAAAAAATGCCTTGATCCTTTTCTTACTTTCACACAAATCAACACACGTGCATGATTAAATATAATAAGGTCGAGTTAAAACAAGGATGTCGGTTTCCCGCATATAGTATACAATGGAAGCTTCCTCACAAAAGTTATGTTCTAAGTGATTCACAATTGAACAAGTATTTCAAAAGACTTCATGGTATCATGTTTTGCACAAATCATAAGTTTCATACTCATACTAAGTTTCGAAAGCGATAAATATGTACCTTACAACTGTACCTCTTTTCAAGCATATCATTAACACTTAATTGTATGTCGATTCATCAATCTTGACATGTTCACAAGGTTCCTTCAAGTTTTTGAAACTTAGGAACAAATAACACACAAAAAAATTCTACTACTAATAATTACAAACTACACAGCACAATAAAAACATAAATATCATCATATAAAATATAACACCCAAACATGGTGTGTCAAAATAAGTTCACAAAACCTCATCCTAAAACGGATGGCCCAAAATCAATCCCAATGGGACAAGTCAACATAGAACAAAATAAGTCTAAACAACTTAAACATATACATAATAATAATAAAAACCAAATAAAATCAAACCCATCAACAACACATCACTCCTCTTCACTATTAGAAGAGCCCATCTCCCACTCGGTCTCCCTGCTATCATCATCATCTGCAACATCATCCTGAGTATCTGCAGCATCATCCTAAGTTGTGCCCTCTTGGGGTACCTCTGTCTGCTTCTGCGGCTGCTGCTGCGGAACCTGCTCCCTCACAAAGTGAAATGGCATGTCTTCAGGCATATCAATAAAAGCATGAAATTCCTCAACAGTAGGAAAGGGATGAAGCACATGTGGCTCTCGAATCTGCAAATGCAAAGCACACATAGATGAATGTAAAAAAATAAGAGCTTTCTGATGAGCCATGTGCATGTCCCATGTGTACATGCATGCAACACCCTCGTCATAGTCCTGCCGATTCGGAAGATCTGCTGCTCGCGGTGGCTTCTGTGGTGGTACTAGCTCATCTAGTGGTGGTGGTGGTGGTTGTGCATCAATCCTAGGCATGTAGTGGCTCTGAATCCAAACATCATTCACGACACCTTTAATGGTCTTATGCACCATATAAGGTATCAGGACACCCGCCTAAGTGCACAATCCCATAATCTAACCAGGAAAAACCAGAATATAAGGAATCTTGGTACCCAGAAGGTGACCACTAGAAGTCGTAGCTCGGATCTCATTAGAGATGATCCTTGCTACATCCACCTGCCTTTCATCCAAAATGTAGTATAACATGCATGCAATATCTAGAGGAATGGAAGAAGTATGATTCCTAGGCCTTATGTTATGAAGGACTAGGGTCATCAAATCTGGGTCGGGGTATTCATATCTCCCCTCTTCAAATGCTTAGGCCTACCTGCAGCATTAAGCTCAAAACCTTACCCGGATGCACCAATGCATCACTCACATTCGCAAAATTCTAATTCTTTCTTGCTACCCTCCGATAATACGCACACTGCTCTCCCTTAGCTAACACTAATGGGTTACCCAAATAAGCGTTGACAGTATCCTGAGAAAAAGAAACTTTCTTTCCCCGCACAAAATTCAAAAAAGTTTATCCCTGACCCTTAATCAGAATGGCATTCGCATAGAATTCACGAATGATCTCATAATTCAGCCGGGTGGATGGAGTAAGCAAAGTTTTCCAGCCATGATTCTCGATGATGTTGAGGAAGCCCCTATAATTTCCTTGAGAGTTGATTATGAAAATCCTTTCTGACCAAATACTCCTTCGAATCAGCTCAAGATAGCGTGACTCATGTTCAACCCCAAGGAATCTATGTGTGTCATACGTTGCTGGCTCTTGCCTCTGCTGTGAAGACTGGCCATAAATTCAGAACAATTCATTTGTAGCCATACATCAACACACAACAGCAAGCAGACATGGAATAATCAAAACAACAATTCTTGGTACAGAGGAGCGTGCTTAGCATGGTCAGACTGGGCTAAGCGCGGTTACGCATGCAGGCAAAAATGCCTCTGCAGCCAACCTGCTCCCTCACAATTCACAATTATCATCAATAATCAACAATAAATATTACAACACTAATTAAACAAAATAAGGTCAGAAATGAATAAAATGAGAACTCAGAGTAAAAGGGGCTCGCTAATCGAGCTCATAGCGCGGTCGTGACTTTTGGGAAAAAATCCCCTCAGCAACCACCCCAAATTCATCAATCAACAACCAAACATCATTTAAACAGCACCCACACATAACACAATACTAAATGAAACAATTTCAACAGCATGCAACTCTAACTATAATACTTAAACTGAAAACCTAGAAAAGCAATACAATCCTATCATTCCAACTTCAAATTCACAATAATCAGTTCTCAATCACAACCAACCCCTAAACAATTTCATTTCTAGTCAATCACATAAAATCCTAGCCACATTTGTATTTCTAATGCATTGAAAGTTTAAACAAGAACAAACCTGGACTGAGATAGAGAGTGAAAAATAAGTAAGCTTTAACAGTTTCTTCGGGCTCTTGGAATGCTTGTGATAGAGTGTGTAAAGTAGAGAGTTTGTGAGAAGTGTTTAAGAGTGTATGAGAGGAAATGAAAGGGTGGGTGGAAATTAAGAGGAATTGAGTGGGAAACTAAAACGTTAGAGTGTAAAAGCACCCCAAAAGTCATCTGTCATGTATTCCCACCAAGGCCCACTTAAACACATCCTCTCAGGCCCACACTTGAATTGGCCAGGAAAATGGGACCGCGCTAAGCGCCAACGCGTGTAGAAAAACAGGGCCATTCATGCTTGGCCTCAACATAGTTCTCCCGACTTTAAAACACCCGATTAAATTCAAACTACTAAAAATAGTAAATACTTACAATGTTGGGGTACCTTCCAACTAGCACTTTGTTTAACTTCGTTTGAGCTCGACGGTCCGACGGTTGAAACCACGGAACACTAAAAGCAATCGAACTAGCTTCCAGATGAAACTCACTCACACAGAAGGTCTTCAACCATTATCATGACCAGTTTTTCTTCCACTTGGTCTCAAGAATGAAAAATCCCAACAAGACTTCATCATTGCCTCCTTAGCCTCTCCATCCTTCTTTTTCATTGATGCAACTCTTGTGTTTTCATATTTCTTTTTCATCACCGCAACTCTTGCATCTTCCTTTCTCACTTGATAATCATATTCCACTAGATTTGAATACACCACACATTTGAAAAGTGTAAAACACACTTCTTCCTCACTAGTCCTCATCGTCATGATGCCTTTATCAACATCGATAAACATTTTTGCAGTTTTCATGATGGGTCTTCCAAGAATGATTGGTGTATCCACATCTTCTTCCATATCCATGACCACAAAATCAACCAGAAATAAGAATTTGTCTACTTTTAGCAACACATCTTCTACAACACCATGAGGACGAGTCCTTGACTTGTCCGCAAGTTGCAAAGTGTAAGAACAAGATTTGGTTCTACATCTGGTCTTTGAGTTTTGATGATAACTGCACATGTTATCTAAGAGACCAATTATGTATGATATGGTTTCTGTCTAGTGTGTGGTTGTTGTCAATATGATTCTGACTCTGATAAGAAGGCGTGTGACGTCATCAGACTCTGTTATCAACACTCTGGAAGAAAATATATGTGTGTACAAGATAAAGTCAAGATTCATGAATGTTTCTAATACAACGGTTCTAATGAACGTTAGTTCTAGACATTCTAATTGAGACTTTATGAGAAAGGTCTACAAGGCTTTCTATTAAGATACGCCTCTAATGTTACAAGTTCTGAAGATTCTGAAGAAGTGGTTTAGGTGAACAAAGCTCTGAAGATTCTGAAGATACAATTTATGAAGATCAAGTTCTGAAGAGTTTTTGAAGACAAGGTTCTGATTAAACGAAGTGCTGAAGACTCTAAAGACAAGAATGTGCTTAATGAATTCTGAAGACTCTGAAGACAAGGTTCTGAAGGAATAGGCTCTAAAGACTCTGAAGATAATGATTCTAAGAAACCAAGTGCTGAAGAATCTCAAGATAGTTTCTACTGAACGAAGATTTGGAATTGTGAAGACTATGGTTCTGAAGATTACACAAAGAATGACTCTTCTACAACACGCTTCATCAAGTTAATACCTGAAGCCTCTAAAGATGCTATAAGAGTGAAGATCATAATGGTTTTGAGCTGAATATAATAGTACTAAAACTCTGTTACCTCTACCTCGATAGGTTGATGCAAGGACAACGTTTTGTACAGTGATGTTGACCATTCCTTCATGTGAACGTTGGCATATTGCTGTTGGAATATGTTTCCAAGAATACCCCTCACTGAATCTATTATCTCCTGATCTATAAATTGGATATTTGGAAGCTTGAAGAAATGTTGCTTGAAGCAGCCGCTGATCATGAGAAAAAGAGAGAGAGATAAAAAGTTAGTTAGATGTTGCTCATACTGAAGTGTTATTATTCAACGCAGCAAACAATCAACATATAGCAAGCAAAGTTGAATATGCTACTACAAGTGTGCATAAACGATGATCATGCAAACACCATATGAAACTACTCAAGTGAGACATCAATAAGTGAAGCATATTAGCTTAGTTGAACTTGGTAGTCAAATTGGAAAAAGCAATAAAGCTCAAGAAAGGAGTACAAGATGCTGAAAGCTGAAGCTTAAATGAAGAATGCTCAATGAAGAAGAAGCTGAAGCAAAGTGGTGAAGAGTGTACAACGATGCAACACGCTAAAGCCATGTGAAACTTGTCAAGTGAAACATCAATAAGTGAAGCATAGTAACTTAGTTGATCTTGATAGTTAAGTTGGAAGAAGCATTACCCACTCAAGAAAGGAGTACATCAGAAAGAAGCTTAAAGCTCATGATAAGAAGTCGTAGTGCTCAATAAGAAAGCTTTTAAGCAATATAGAACTAGTGACCTTTATAATCTCTCAGAGATTTATTCTTTAGATAGTTTTGTATTAGAAAGCAAGGAGTTGTTGCTCATATCTTGCTAAAAACACTTAGGTGTTATTATACTTCATTTGTGTAATCAGCTTGTAAGAAGCATAATAGTACACACAAAAATCCTTGTAAAAGGTGGTGTGCCTTGAGCGGTCGAGTGATGACCAGAATGCTTGAGATGACTAAGCGTGTTTCTAACAGCTTAGTGATTGATGTTCCTTAAGCGGTCGAGTGAAGACCAGGATGCTTGAGAGGGCCAGGTCGTTGTTGAATGGCTTGGAGGTTGATTTCTTGAGAGGCGAGTGAAAGCCATGATTCTTAAGAATGCAATGGAAGGTATCCATTGTGGTTATAATCGTTGATGATTATTGGATTAAGTCCTTGTGATAAGGCAAAATCACCTTGAGGGGTAGACTGGAGTAACTTTGTTAACAGTGAACCAGGATAAAAATAATTGTGTTCATTTATTTTTATTTACTTGTTAACGTCATTAGTTTAATTCCACAAAAGGGGACAAAATGTAAAACCCAATTCAAACCCCCATTTCTTGTGTTTCTCAACCTTTAATTGGTATCAGAGCTCCGGTTCTGTTATTGATGTTTATCAAACACTTAATCGTGTCAGATAAAGATCCGGACAAGCTTTGAGAAATGCTCTGGTTAATCTCCTCCGCCATCTACAATTTTAGTCTCATACAATGATGAAAAGATTGAGTACTGAAATGACAAACCAGAAAGGTTTATTCTGGATTATGTCACTGATTCTTAGAGCTGGTTGCTATTGACAACATAATCTTCTCTTATGGCGCTTGCAAGAAGATTGAAAGCAAGATGAAGAATCAGCTGGTAAAAGGATAATAGACTCATTAGATAATTAGAAGAATCTGATGAATGCTATTCTTGGAATACGTTAGTTGAGAGCTACGTAACTCCTCAAGGTGATGCCTAGATAAGGCTTAAGAAGAATGATCTAGAAGAGATCAATAAGAATCATCAGAAAGTAAGAAATATTGTTTGCTGAAGGTTAATTCTTTCTGAGTATGGGATGTTTTCAACAAACAGACTTGGTCTACCGTTAAATTTCTCAGTATTGCTCATTAGGAACTCTTTCATGTGAAGAAGAGAAAATGCTTGAGTCATGATTTTGAAGCATGAACACTTCAAGATAAAGTATGTTGAAGAGGTTAGAAATCTTGTTATCAAGATTTTAAATCATAACTGCAGAACTTAAGATTCTGAATGATGATTTCTTTGTCAGGATTCTTGAAGAAGATGATCAGAAGCTTGTTATTTGAATAGAAGCTTATGGCAACTGGTCAAGCTTGCAGAAGAGCATTAGAGCTAGTTATCAGGATTTTGACTGTCTACACAGAATGAAGACAGCTACTCCAATTCTGTAAAGCTTCACGAATTTTTGAAGTGATCAGAAAGGAAGATTATCAAGCTGTCAGAAATTTGGAAGAACAACACATGCAAGATAAAATTTTCTGAGTTCTTGATGTATGTGTGTTCATGAAGAGAAATGGTTTAAGACAAGCAAGTCATGTTAACTTGAGAAAGGTATCTCAATTGAACAAGCTTAAGTTGATCAGAATGTGTTCCATAGTTTCTTTTCAGAAGCCCCTGATACATGAATGTATCCTTCTGTGTTTACTACTTTTTGAACTCGTGTGACTTAGTGGAAGTATGAGCTTAAGAAGCTATCTGGTGATAAGAAGATTCTGATGTTCTAGTTCTTCATTGTCAGATACAAATTATTGAAGATATAACAAGCTTAAAAGAAAAAGCTTTAATCATGTGATATGAGAAATTATCATGACAAAGCATTTCTAGGAAGCAACTAGCATGTTTATTCAAAACAGAATATGATTTGAATCTATTCTGATGCATATTGTTTAGATTGTTCTGAATATCCAAAGGCTACTAAGTACCTTCATCGGAAATCAAATCAATGCCAGATTTGATAATGAGCCTGAAATTCAGAAACTAAAGCTTAGTAATACAAAGCCAAAAGCTATCTTCTCAGATGAGGAAATCAGAAGATGCTAAATAGCTGTAGTAGTTCATCCACTCCTTAAGAAAGGAAAGTCAAAAGTTGTTACTTTCTGATGAACTGACTCTGGTTAATAAGACCAAACTTGTAAGAACAAGATCAACGTTTAAACCCTCAGAAGATGCATCTCTTGGTTTGATGATGCAAGAAGATTCCTGCAAGTTCTCTCAGCATATAACTTATCAAAAGTATATGCTCAGTACTAAGAAACTAGTAGTTTTTCGGGAACTAGCCTTCTTGAAGATTGAAGATGTCTGATTCCAAATTGAAGACTAGAGAAAGAACTTAGTTCCTCTCCAACAATTAATGAAACAAACATCAGAAGAGATGTTTTCACCCGTCAGAATGGAAGCTCATGAAGATGATTGTGCCTCTGCACAAGGTTCAGAGATTATTATGAAGAATCGAAGAAGAAAGAAGATAGATGATGAAAGAAGAAATTATTCTAGCGGTCCAACTAGAAGAACTCATCGACGATTGCAGAAGCTAAACGCGTGGTGACTCTGAAGAAGCCTCTACATCAGAAGCTGGGAATCTATAGAAATATTGAGTAATGTATTTCTAACTCTTACTATTTATTTTGGTTTAGAAATCTATATTTATATTCTAGAGAAATACATTTTAAGAGACTATATTCAGAAGGAATTTATTTTCTAAAATGTATAAAATATAACCTTATTTTAGGGTCGATATCTACTTCAAATTTTTCCTTACTGAAGTAGACTTGTTTTCTTTTCTTATGTGTGAATTTAGTTCAACATCAAGAACGAAGAGAGATATCTTAAAATGTAACTTCCTGGAATAGAAAAATAAGTTCTATTGCTTAGCAATATTTGCTCTACTACCTAGATATGAAACTTTTGACTAGTGAAGTCATCATATTTCATAAATAACCAAGTTAAAACGTATGTCTGCTGATCAATGCTTTTAACCCTTGGAAACTAATAAGTATAATGCATTTATTAACCATAACGATATAGAGAGTTGGTACATCAACAAAATTTTTTGTCTTATATGTGACATACCTCGTAGCTGATGGGACACCTTGAATTAATGAGAAAATCTTTGATACATGTATTGAAATCGTTTCACTTTACCACTTGTCAGGCTTTCTGTATTCATTCACCCTTTGGTGTGTATTTTTTATTAGATAGTGTCTGCATAACGTCTCTATTTCAATCTTTCATTTGGCGTGTTCTTATCATCTTTACTCTATGTTTTTAGTAAGAGTAAAAGTCTTTTTCTTTAATAGGTTGCGTGTCTCTAAAGTGATTGTCATTATTGTCTTTACTTTTCCTTCTCCTAAATATATATATATATATATATATATATATATATATATATATATATATATATATATATATATATGTTAACCTTTCTTCATCGTATCCTTCTTACCTTAGTTGTATCACCATGTCTTTCAAAACTTTTTGTGGTAACGAAGATATTTTAGAAGTTATCTTAGAAAAACGTCTAAATCTTCCAGTTCTCAGAGAAGCAGGTTTTAACCTGACCATAAGTATGTGCATTCAAGGATGGCCTAAATACTATGCCATTCTACATGGACCCATCTATCCAAACCTTGTGAAGGATTTTTGGAAGTTTGCACGGGTTGGTAAAGAAGGCAACTCTGTTTTGTCCTCTATTTTTGGGGTTCCCTTCATTGTAACTTCTACCTCCATTGTTGAAGCTATAGGTTGTTGTCAAACTGGCACCACTGTGGAAGAATTTCATCTTAACTACAACTTCGTTGAAAAACTCTCTGAGATCCATGACGACTCCCTTCCAAATTACAAACCAAATGATCCTGAAGGACTCTTGCCCATAACTAAAGTCTGGTTTCAACTTCTGTTGTTCAACTTTCGACCAAGGGGAGTAGAAAAAATTGTTCTGTCACATGATGATAGACTCTTTATCTATTTTCTGATGAACAATGTTCGGATTAACCTGCCTCAAACCATTTTCTATCATTTGAAGAACACTATTGATATCTCCCGAAGTCAGCATAAATCATATATTCCATACGAAAGGATTCTGTCTAAACTTTTATTTAAAGCTGAGATTGTTGGGTTAGATAAGAGGCTTGGACCAGAAAATGCAGCTGAGGTAGTGCGGTGTGAAAGGGTTAAGTTGGTGGATTTTGAGGTGCAGTTCTGATGTGTCTGGTAGGAGGATCTGTGCCTGGCCATATGAGTCTATGTGCTGCTCGTGGGTTCTTTGAATTTGGTAGTTCCTGAAATATGTTGTTGGTTGGTCGGCTATTTTTGGCATAAGGTCTCCTTAGTTTCTTCTGTTCTTTTGGTCTTGTAATTCCTCTAAATAAGTTAGTCTGGTTGTCTTTAATGGTTTCTTGTTGATTCCTTATTCTATCCAGTTTGTACCTTTTGAATGAATGAATGAAATATTTTTATTTCGTGTTTTATTTTGTATTTTATTTCATATACCTTTTTGATTTCTAACAAAGGGGGAGAAAGTGATATATGATTTTGATATCTAATATAAAGAATCTCATCCTAAATATAATTCAAATATGTTTACTACTAACCATATGTTTGAGAATTGATCAAGAATTTCGCAAAAGTTCACTGAATGTTAGAACAGGCTATCAGAAGACATAAGACAAGACATATAAGAATATATGATCTATCAGAAGCAATGAAGATATGTTCAATAAGTCAATAATCAGAAGGCAATAATCAAGAAGATTATATCAGAAGCAATTGTACAAGAGATTAGAAGATATAATCATCAGAAGACATGTACAAGAAAGAAGAATGCTAAACAAGCTTGATCTGATAATATATAATTATCTAGTGTTGACCACTAAGTTATCAGAAACAAGGGATGTCCATGAGTTTCGCGCCGATACCCAAAACTTGTCAGAAGTTGTAAACTTTCTGAAAGAATGATTCAATTGGTATCTAAAACTCAATTGGTATCTAAAAATCAAACGGTATCTAGACTACAGCATTAAAAGAATGTGAATATTTCGGAGATCAAATTAAGTCATGGTCATTAAGAAAATATTTGGTTTATGAACCATCAAATAACATGAGGATATGTGCACCTGTTGGTGATCTGTGCTAAGATATTGAAGAATTGGTTTTGATATATGATGTGTGGCATCTAAAAAAGTATCTACTAGTTTCTGATATATAATGCAAGACATCAAGTCTGATAAGACAAATCAGGTTCTAATACGTCTACAATATTCTGATAGCAAGCTAGGTTCTGAGATGAAGACCAACCAGTTCTAGTCAGGTTCTGATGAGACGTCACTGAGAAGTAATCCTTCTCTGTTGACTCTGAACAAGTATAAATGAATTTTGAGAGTAACAGAATCAGGAAGAGCCCGTTAAGCTTATCTCTGACTCTGTGGATTTATGGTGATTACCCTATATGAATTGCTCTATCAAAATGCATTGTTTGTCATCATAAAAAAGGGGGATATTGTAAGAATAAGATTTGGTTCTACATCTGACCTTTGAGTTTTGATGATAATTGCACATGTTATCTAAGAGAACAATTTTATATGATATGGTTTCAGCCTAGTGTGTGGATGTTGTCAATATGGTTCTGACTCTGATAAGAAGGTGTGTGACGTCATCAGACTCTGTTATCAACACTCTGGAAGAAAATATATGTGTGTACAAGATAAAGTCAAGATTCATGAATGTTTCTAATACAACGGTTCTAATGAACGTTAGTTTTGGACATTCTAATTGAGAATTTATGAGAAAGATCTACAAGGATTTCTATTGTGATGCGCTTCTAATGTTACAAGTTCTGAAGATTCTGAAGACGTGGTTCAGGTGAACAAAGCTCTGAAGATTCTGAAGACAGAATTTATGAAGATCAAGTTCTGAAGAGTTTCTGAAGACAAGGTTCTGATTGAACGAAGTGCTGAAGACTCCGAAGACAAGAACATGCTTAATGAAATCTGAAGACTCTGAAGACAAGGTTCTGAAGGAACAGGCTCTGAAAACTTTGAAGATAATGCTTCTAAGAAACCAAGTGCTGAAGATTCTCAAGATAGTTTTTGCTGAACGAAGATCTGGAATTCTGAAGACTGTGGTTCTGAAGATTACACAAAGAATGACTCTTCTACAACACGCTTCGTCAAGTTAATATCTGAAGCCTCTGAAGATGCTAGAAGACTGGAGATCAGAATGGTTTTGAGCTGAATATAATAGTACTAAAACTCTGTGACCTCTACCTCGATAGGGTAGCACAAAGACAACTTTTTGTACAGTGATGTTGACCATTCCTTCATGTGAACGTTGGGATATTGTTGTTGGAATATTTCCAAGAATACCCCTTAACAAATCTATTCTCTCCAGCTCTATAAATTGAAGATTTGGAAGCTTGAAGAAATGTTGCTTGAAGCAGCTGCTGCTCACGAGAAAAAGAGAGAGAGAGATAAAAAGTTAGATGGATGCTGCTCATACTGAAGTGTTATTATTCAACGCAACAAACAACCAACATGTAGCAGGCAAAGTTGAGGTTGCTGCTACAAGTGTGCACAAACGACGATCATGCTAACACCATATGAAACTACTCAAGTGAGACGTCAATAAGTGAAGCATAGTAGCTTAGTTGAACTTGATAGTTAAATTGGAAAAAGCATTAAAGCTTAAGAAAGGAGTACAAGATGCTGAAAGCTGAAGCTTAAATGATGAATGCTCAATGAAGAAGAAGCTGAAGCAAAGTGATGAAGAGTGTACAACGTTGCAACATGCTAAAGCCATGTGAAACTTGTCAAGTGAAACATCAATAAGTGAAGCATAGTAACTTAGTTGATCTTGATAGTTAAGCTGAAAGAAGCTTTACCTAATTAAGAAATGAGTACATCAGAAAGAAGCTTAAATCTCATGATAAGAAGCCGTAGTGCTCAATAAGAAAGCTTTTAAGCAATACAGAACTAGTGAGCTTTATAATCTCTGAGAGATTTGTTCTTTAGATAGTTTTGTATTAGAATGCATGGAGTTGTTGCTCATATCTTGCTAAAAACACTTAGGTGTTATTTTACTTCATTTGTGTAATCAACATGTAAGAAGCATAATAGTGCACACGAAAATCCTTGCAAAAGGTGATGTTCCTTGAGCGGTCGAGTGATGACCAGAATGCTTGAAATGACTAAGCGTGTTTCTCACAGCTTAGTGAATGATGTTCCTTGAGCGGTTGAGTGAAGACCAGGATGCTTGAGAGGGCCAGGTCGTTGTTGAACGGCTTGGAGGTTGATTCCTTGAGAGGCGAGTGAAAGACAAGATTCTCAAGAAGGCAATGGAAGGTATCTATTGTGGTTGTAATCCTTGATGATTATTGGATTAAGTCCTTGTGATAAGGAGAAATCACCTTGAGGGGTGGACTGGAGTAACTTCGTTAATAGTGAACCAGGATAAAAATAATTGTGTTCATTTATTTTTATTTACTTGTTAACGTCATTAGTTTAATTCTGCAAAAGTGGACGAAACGTGAAACCCAATTCAAACCCCTCTTTCTTGTGTTTCTCAACCTTCACAAAGTCATGTTGGTTGATTTCATTTCCATGTTTTCAAGCCTTTTTACCATGGACAAAGGAATCAAATTGATGCTAGCACCCATATCGATCAAAGCTTTTCATTTAAAATCATGACCTATAGTGATAGGTAGAGCTACTTTTCCTGGATATCCTTCCTTCCGCAAAAGTACACTTTGAACAATAGCGCAACATTTTTCATTAAGCGCAACGGGTTCTTTGTCTGTATACCTTTTCTTTTTTGTAAGTATGTCTCTCATGAATTCGGCATACTTTGGCATTTGCTCAAGAGCTTTGGCAAATGGAATGTTTATTTGCAAACGACTAAACATATCCAATAACCTAGCATAATGCCTATCATTTTCTTTTTTTGTAGGAGCATTGGGATATGGTAATTCTTTTAATGGAATGTCACTCACATGCTCATTTCCTTTTGTATTCTTCTTCTTTTTCTCCTCTCTCCATTTCTTTTCAAATTCCTCCTTTTCAACTAACTCCTTTTCATTATTTTCAACTTCTTCTTCAACAATCTCATCCACCTTTTCAACTTCAACCTCTTTCTCCACAACATTTTCACCGACTCCCACACCAATTGTTCTTCCACTCCTAGTAAATATGGCTTTGTAAGACTCCTTAGGATTCAATTGAGTATTAGCCGGAAAAGTTTCCTTATATTGATCAGTTAATTGCTTGAACAATTGTCCAACTTGAGTCTCAAAGTTCCTTATTGTTGCATCCGTACTCTTTTGAGTGGAGATAGACATTTGCATGAATTGGTTAAAAGTTTCCTCAATCTTTGAGCTTCCACCTTGAGTTTGTGGAGGTTAATTATAATTTTGGTATGGTTGACGGTTAGAAGTACCCGACTCTTGCCTCCACCCTTGTTGGTAACCTTGGATATTACCTCTCGGTTGATAGCCTTGGTTATTGCTTTAATACAGTGGTCTAGGTTGATAGCCTTGATTTTGGTTTCCCGCATAGTTAGCTTCTTCAACGACCGATGGACAATATCTGGTAGGATGATAACCTTTGCAAAGTTCACAACTTGATATTTGTTGGCTTTGGTTGGGGAGTTCTTGTATCTATTTGATTTGTCGTGGAGGTTTTTACATTTTCTTTATCAACAATTTAACTTGTTGCAAGAGCAACTTATTTTGCGCAAGAATAACGTCATTCGTTCCCAACTCAATTATGCCCGACTTTCTTTGAAGATTGCCACGGTTGTGTTGGCCTTGATGATCATTTAGTGTCATCCTATCAATGATGGCAACTGCATATTCCGCGCCTTTTGACATTAGAGACCCACCCGCGGTGTCATCCAAGAGAGTTTTATGAACGGGTTGGAGCCTGTTGCAGAATATATGCACTTGAGTCAAGTCATCAAAACCATGAACCTTGTACTTTCTCAACATAGATTTGAATCTCTCCCACGCTTTGTTGAGAGATTCACTTCCTCTTTGCACAAATACAAAAATCGACGTCTTGGCCTCCATAAATCTAGATTAAGGGAAGAATCGTTCTATAAACTTCTCCTCCAAAACGTTCCACTCTGTCATCAAAAGAGTAGATTGGTCAAGATACCACTTCTTCGCCTTCCCAATTAAGGAATGCGGGAATAATGTTTTGAACAACGGTTCCTCTTTGACTTCCGGTGCTCCAGTTGCACCCACTATCTCGTAAAATTTTGTGAGATGTGTAAACGGATCCTCATGGTCCATCCCCGCAAAGGTATTTGCATATAAAAGATCCAGGATTCTCGTCTTCATCTCCGCATGTCTTCCGTTGGTGGTATTACGTGCGAATTTAGCGTTGTGTCTTGGACTGTTAACACATGGGGTAAAAGTAGGAGGTGGTGGTGGTGGAGCTGCCATGTTTGGCGTAACAATGAGTGTAGATGAAGAAGTTTCTCTTTGCTCTCTTCTTTCTTTGGAAAGTTGCCTTCTGCGCCTAGTTCTGCTATTTAGCTTATGCGCGATTCTCTCAATCTCAGGATTAAAAAGAAGTTGGTCCGCAGGTACACTCCCTCACATAAACAGAATCTGCACACTTAACTAAACAAATCAAATAACACAAGAAAAATAAACAGAGGTAAGAGATCACAATACAAAGATCTTAAAATCAATAAACTATTGCAATGCTTGCAATATCAAACAACAATCCCCGACAACAACGCCAATTTTTTAGTTGTAGGATGTAGGGGTTTTTGTGTATCGTCTCCACAGGGATTGTTCTGATATGGGATGCTTTCCATTCAATAATTTATCGTTTCAAGAAAGTGTTTTCAAAGTTTGTTTCATAAATTGTCACGATTTAGTAGCAAAGAGTAAATTCTAAGATGTTTGTTTTAACAAAGTATATCAAAAGTAGTTTTCATCTACCCTAACTTCTATATATTCTCTTAATCTTGCATGTGAAGTCGGATCCGATTAATATCATCAAGTATTCTCTCAACACTGTCTATGTCTAGAGCGGTTTCGTGAATATTACCTTATTCATCTCTAGACGATCTCTCAATCTAACAACCAATACAATAAGCTTTAAGATAAACACAAAGCAAATATCAACCAAAAATCGATCTCTCAAACTTGTGTATTGATAGATGAATATTTTAAATCAAGTTTTATAAAATCTATGTCTAGAGTTTTACAAATCAAGAATGGATCTTTAAGAACAAAAACAGTCATCATATATTAATCATCACTTGTTCACATACAAGGCCAACCAAAATAAATACATAAAATCTATGGTAGACTACCTCTATCTTTGATACAAAAGATGTTTAGCTAGCCATCCCCATGGTAGCTTGATCAACAAGTAAGAAAGAAAGCTCTACTAGCATCAAAGCCAAAAGATCGAGGATTGATGCTCCAAAGCTTTAATTTTTACTTCCTTTGGAATTTCTAAGCTTCAAACCCTAAAATATCTTATCTAAATCTGAAAAAGTGAATAAAATGAAGTGTGTTCCCAAAATATCTAGCAAGTGCCCATTTATAGGAGTTTCATAAAGTGCTGTTAAGTGCCACCGTGCTAAGCCAGCCTAGAGCGCGCTTAGCACGGTCAGTAACAAAGGCGGCATAAATGCAGAATCGCGCTAAGCACGGTCTTGGTCCCTTGGATACTGCCTCTTCATAAAAAGCGCGTTGATCCTACGCTGAAAAATGCGCTAAGCGCGGTTTGCCGTCAGATTGTCGAGAAAATGATCTTCAAAACCCTCTTTCATCATCCACGGGCTCCAAGCATCATATCCAGCAAGAAATCCTATAAAAATACATCAAAATGATCACGATTGAAGTTATTTACATGCAAACTCTAAAACTTACTTATTTACACTAAAACTTATAGTTTTACTACTAATATACCAAGGAATCAATTGGAAAGGGCCACAAAATACTATAAATATATACACAATTTGGCCCTTAACAATCATGCGTTCATAATTGATCCATCTTTTCCAAGATAAAGTTCAACGTTTTTCTTTTGGTCTTGCCCCTTTTTTCTTAAGTTTTCAAAAAAGTAAATATTTGACCTTTTATTTTTTTTGACAAATGACTTCAGATGGGGTGAATTGTGTGGGTTTGGAAAACGGTGTCCAGATAAAAATATTTGATAAAATAAAAGTTTTAAAACAACTTTGTAAAGCAAATAAGCTAGAAGCAACAAAATAAATAAAATCAGAATAAAAAGAAAGAAATATAGCAGAAGTAAATAAATGACTAAAATATAAAGAGATGAGGGAAGAGAGAAAAACACCATTATTCAAAAATGGCAACTTTAATGCAATGCTTATGCAAGTTTTAAAATCAATGTCATTATCCAAATGATGCGATGTACAATGAATGAATCACTAATTTATTCAAAGTGTCAAAGATGATGCGGGAACTTGATAACAACATAAATGATTAACAAATATCTAGGAGTAAAGTTAATGCAACCTTGTTGTAGTACACTTTCTAAATAAACATTACTTCAATTAGGTCGTGTGAAGGTTGTAACGTGGTCTGGTTCACGGTTTTTGTTTTAAAAACGAAAGGATATAAGGCTCAAAATTCAATTTTAACCCACCCAATTCTCTTTGATGATGTCCAGTCCTACGTTCAATTAATTCGACCAACACATTCAAGCTCCAAAAAGATTTTGAAGGTGAAGATGTTATGGTGCGAGAACCAATGATGTTTTTTGCTTGAGGTGGCAGTCACCTACTTTTTGTTTGATAGTCATACAAGTTTGTTCTTGTTCTTTCTTTGGTTTAAGGATTTTTAGCGATCCTTTTTCTTGATTTTCTTCTTATCCTTAATTTTTGTTTGGATTGTTTCTTTTGAGCTGTCAGTCCAGCGGGATGCCATAATTTTTTCCCTAAGTCATCCTTCAGATTTTCAACTTAGCGGGCTTTTTTTATTAAGTCTTTTTTTTTTTTCATTTCTGGGAACAACTTGTATGACATTTGTTCACTTGATTTTTGTTGAAAGGGTTGTGTCTGCCATGTTTTGATGGTTCAAGAGAAACAATCGTTGTAGGCTTTCGAATGTTCACTATTTCTTCAACATTGTATGATGTATGCAAAGAGAGGATGTTGTTGAACCTCAGATGGAATGCTTGTTTCCTTAGAATTTGAATGCATAACCAAATTAATCGAACAACTATCCTGCCCCAGGTTAAGATTAAAGAGTTTTTTCGTTCAGAAAGAAACAACAACTTCTAGGCTCAAAGGGGGTTGATGAGGGATTAAATTCCTTATATCTCCATTGTTTGGGAAGTGAAATAATTCCTTACATCATCGACAAAGTTTTATTTGAAAACATACTTGTCAGCAATTTTGGGTATTTTGTTTTTCGTCACTCTCCCTCTAATCTTTGTTTAAACAAAAGTTTGATAAAGAAACGTGAAGTGGAGAAATATTGGTATTTGTTTTTTGTTTTTTGTTTTTTATGAAAATGGAAAGAATAAATATATGCAGAGTGAATACAGATGTATTGATTCAAAACATGGATGCTCATTTCATTAATATTACCATTTAAAAACAACAAACTTAAAAGCAAGTAGTACTTTGACAAACAAAGAAATTGCCAATGAAAATGATAAAGACAACCTAATGATTATTCAGCTACGAGAAAGAGTTTTCCATTTGATTCACCAACTTCAGGGGATGCTTCTTCCAGTCTTGACACTCACTTGGGCAAGAGGTTTCCACTCACCGACAGCTTTCCTCCTGATAGGGTTAAGTACTTGTTGTCGATCAACTGTTATACTTTAGCCTTGAATAATTTGCAGTCCTCATTTGAGTGTTGCCCTCTCTCCTTGCCAAGGCTAACATTGTCTTCACGAGTTGGTCCATCTTTTTGTTCATCAAGTCAATGTATTCTCTTAATGTAACCTGGTTTTGTTCCAACTGGTCCATAGTCCTTCATGAGCTGCTTTGAGTCTGATATTGGTATCATGAAATCAACAACTGGTTATGGACAAAGGCGGAATGAGTTTTTTTTGTGTGGAGAAATATGCATGCATGCTGATGAATGCGGATGCATGAATTTTTTTGTTGACAATTTTTATTTTTTTGAAAAGGCAATGCCATGATATGGATGGATGCAGTGATGGTATGCATGATTTGTCGGTACGGGGTAACACTGGTAATAATAGAACAACCTAATTAGGTAGGTCTCCTATACCAGGATAGTTCTAGGTTTTGTTTACCCATGAAATCCACTCATAATGTTAGAAATAGGTATTTGGATAAGAGGATATCTAAAATCTTAAACCTTAATAGGAATTTTACCATGCAACAGGCTAACAACTTTATAACAATCTTCACGAAAAAAGATCTACTTTATGAGGGGTCTTTGCATTGACCATACAAGATATGCTCTTTGGGGATCAAAACTACACAACCACAATAGATGGAATGGGTTCTAAAGAGATCCTTAGAGTCATCGACCATAATCGGAACTTTGTCATACAACAGGCTAGCCATTTTATGACAAACTTAACAAAAAGATCTAATCCAAATGGGGTCTTTGTGTTATCCATTAAAGGTGTGCTCCTTGGGGGCTAACACTACACCAACACCTCCTAACTTATGTTTTTCTCTTTTTTTCAAAGCTCGAACGTAGAGCTTCACTCAAGTAACAATTCTAAATGCCCACACATGAATATATACATAGATATGAAGTGTGATAAAGCAAAATAAAGGAAACATACATCAAAGAAGAAGAAACAACAAAGCTAACAAACAAACGAAATGCTAACTAAACTAGGGTGGAATTGCCTAGGAAATGTTTCCCCAACAAAGTCTCCAGTTGTCGCGACGCAAAATTAATACCACGAGCGCATCACACGCTCGAAATACAATAGAGTTGCCACCAAACTTTATTTATTCCAAAAGGAAAGGGAAAATATCGATAAAACCCACGAAGAAAAAGAAAGAAATGGTCGTCGCAATCAAGAGCGGGTTCGGGAGTCGGTTATGAAAGGGAAATGTATTAGCACCCCTCATATCCGTTGTACTCAATGGTATCCATTTAGTTAGTTATTCGGATGAATGTTAGCATGATGTTAGTTTGCGATCTTCTACTTATTAAATGAGAAAGAAAAAAGAAGAAAGGTCTTTTTAATTTTTTTATTATTACGCCTGATAAGATTTCAAAACCCTGCTCCTATGTACCTCCAGGTACGATAGAGAACTCAAGGCTACGTAATTCTTTATAGAAAAAGAACTATTTGTTGGTTGTTTTTAAATAGTGACACTTTAGACATATCGAGTGGTTAAACCTTTGCTTGCTTCTCGCTCTTGGAGGCTGAAGCCTTTGTTTGTTTCACGTCGATATGGATAAACAAGTTTGATTGGTTGAATTGTTTTTATATGGACTAGGGTAATCGCTGGAGCAAGGTGTGCACTGAGCATTCATTTACCCAAAGCTTTTAAAGAGATGTGCATTTCTTTGCCCTTTATTATCCATTTTTTTGAAAATTTGATCTTTGCGGAATATGAGTAAACATTGAGCATCGGTGTGCACCAATCGCGCATTTACTCGGGATTCACATGGATGTGCATCCAATTGTCCCTTTATTCCAATTTTGATTAATGTGTTTTAGATTAAAAGACTAATAGTCGTTTTAAACATGGTGTGCACCGAGCGTTCAACTATTAAGGGTTTAAATAGGTGTGCATCTCTCGGTCCATTGTCTTTCAATTTTATTAAGAAAATATTTTTGCATGTAAAACGACTTGACGTTGGATAAAGTGTTTCAAATTGATTATGAAAAGAGTTTGCATCAAGCAAAAAAGATGGTTGAAGAATAAACAAAAGTGAGAATCGTAACAAAAGGCTGCGAACTGCATCGCGAAGGGTGCGAATTTTATCGTGATGACGTGAAATATAGTGCCCAAGGCATAACCTACGCCACAAAATGAAATTGAATCGAATATTGTACAAAGCACACAACAAGATAAAGATATGACTGCATACTACATATTTACAACGCACATTCATTGAAATTGAATCGAAAGAGTAAAGTAGAATGAAATGTGCATGGATCAAAATCATGGCGCGAAGACGCTAATCAATGTCGCGTAACGAGAAGACGTGCAAAGCTACTAAAAGTATGATTCAAATTCGATTTAAATGTAACAATGTTGGATCATTGTATCTCAACACAAATCAAATTGCAAATTGCTAGCGCACAATGCGATCATTACAAATAAATCGAACACAAGAAAAAAATAATATCACAAAAGAAAAAATCGCATGTCGAAGCCTGAAGTGGTGAAAAGAAAAAATGACGATTATTGTTATGCTAAACCATCACAAGCACATCCGAAATTGAATCGAAACGTAACGACAACCAATTTTGAAATATCGCATGCAAACAAAGAAAATTCCAACAAAATGTTAATGCTTAAAGCGATCATTGTAAATGTATCAAAATACATACAAAAAACCAACTCAAAGAAACAAAAACATAAAGAAAAGAAAATTAACGTGCGAGGACATAATGTAACACAACTTAAAGTTAATGCGTGTGAATTATAACCTAACACAACTAATCATGCAAAACGAAATGCAATGAAGAATGTCACACGTAAGAGTAAGAAAAATCCACCAGCTTGCTAACACAAAAATGCAATAATCGCAACCAAATTAAATTGAGGCAAATGCCACGCATGACACATGTATATGCAAAATAGCGTATCGACACAATTCAATTCGAACATAACAAAAAATAAAGCTAAACAGCACAACTCACGCATATAATATTCCTTATGATACATAATCAAGATAGTCCCTTGCAACCGACATACTACTTGCATTCAACACATATTCGGGAGCAACCGAGTTCGAGCATCCGAAACTGTAACGCAATGAAAGCAAAAAAAACAACAACAACATAGAAATTATATTTTCATTATTACGAAGTGATTATCAAAACAGTCTAGAAACATAATATACACAAACTTCGAAAGTAAAATCGCAACGACAGCATATACACAATGCAAAATGAAATGTAAACAGAAGACAATGTAACAACGATCTCGAAAGCGACAAGTTACCAGATGTAGATCCGAATTGAGGAGTTTGTGTGCATCCTTCTATTCCTTAAATTTGTGTTCTTCTTCCTTGCTTAGTGCCATTTTAACAAGCTTTTAAGTAGTTCGAATTAAGTGTTATTAGACGAAGGTAACTTATCTAGAAGGGGGGGGGGGGGGGGGTGAATGAATCCCATTAAAAATTTGATTGACAAAAACTGTTTTAAAAAGTGAAGGCTAGCGGAAGTTTTGGATCGATTCCTCTAAACCGAATTGCTATCGAAAAGCTCAGATATGCGTATATGAAAACAATTCGGAGATGATGATAAGTAAATTTAATCAATAAGCTTTAATCTCAATCACTAGAAAGCTACTTAGGAATAAATACTATTTCCAATGATAAATCAAACAAAAACACTATTGCAGAAAATTATCGAACACCTTGAGTGCAATAGAATTAGTTTGGAAATTTATATAATTTTGTTGATCTTAAAATCCAACCACCATCAAAATGATTGTGATCAATGTTTTTAAACAAGTTTCAAAATAATTTACCAAACGAATTAATCACACAAATGATGAACACAACAATTTGCTAATAAAATTTAAGAGAGAGAGAGAGAGAGAGAGAGAGAGAGAGAGAGAGAGAGAGAGAGAGATAGAGAGTACACAATGATTTGTTTAGGCAGTTCCCCAACCGGCCTCGCTATGGGTACGTCTGCTCTTAATTCGAATTCGAATTGAGATCATGAAATTAAAGTTACTTTGCAAATGTAGTTTACAAGAGAAGTGTAGCAATGCAACCCTTTAAACCCTGAGTTTGATGTTGATCCTAGCAATTTCTTTTCCCTTGATCTGAGCTTGATAAAGTCACCCATAATGCCAATTTGATTCACCGTCTCACGCTACTCTTTTGCAAGAACCCCATCCATTCAAAGCCTTCACTTGATCGAATCCAAATTATGAATTGTTGTAACCCAAGATTTACCAAGATGATCCATCGTCTCACACTATTCATTTGCAAGAACTGCAACCTTCAAAGCCTTCACTCGATCGAATCCAAACTTGAGTAATCTTGTCCAAAACCTTTAAATCCTCACTTTGATCTTGAAGGAAAACCCCACCTTAGTTTTCTTATTTGAAACCCCCATAAGATCTCAACCCAATTTACAATACCACAAGCTAAATTGGACCTTATCAACTTGAGTCTAGATTGCACCCAAACAATGAATGATTATGTGTACTTTGTTTGTGTGTATGCATAAAACCAAGGTTGAAGATGATGACGATTCTTAGTATGTTCTAGGTTTAGTTTATGATTTTACCAAAATCATTGAAAAGAGATGATGCATGTAGCATGTATATAATGTGAGCAAGTATGAAGCAAAAGGAATGAAAAATGATGCAATTTTTCAAGATTTTTTATGCATAGGTCGACCTATGCAAGTCATGTGCCGACCTATACAGGTCATGTGTCGACCTGTAAAGGCAGCACATCTAACAAAGCATACATGATTCAATACTGCAACACATGTGTCGACTAGAGGTGTCAATGCGGGCCGCCCGCCCCGCCCCGCCAAAAAAAGAGCGGGGCGGGCATGCTCGCCAAGTGAAATGGGCATGAAATTCAAGCCCGCCCCGCCAAGGTGGCGGGTCCGCCGCCCGCCTTCTTTTTTTTATAATTTTTTTCCATTTTTTTAAATAAATTAAAATGCTTTGTTTTTTTTACATTTCAAAGGTTAACACACCAACTCTCCGTACATGTTACCAAATTAGATTAATATAGCAAATTAGCAAATAATGATAAACTAGCAAATTAAATTAATATAGAAAATTAGAAATATAGCAGTAACTAACATTAATGTATTAATGTTCACCCTAACCACATAATTCAACACTAATTTCATTACCCTGCTATGAGTATACATGCTACCTTTTCAAAAATGCAGTAGAATAATTGGACTTGTTCCAAAGGTAAACACACCAACTCTCCATACATGTTACCAAATTATATTAAAATAATTAAAACTAATATAATAATATCATGACAAGCTAAACTAAAACTAATATAATATAAAAATTTAAACTAAAACTAAAGACTTCCCTAAATAATAATAGTTTAAAACAAATATTGGGCCATATATATTTTTTCTTTCCAAATAGGCCATGGACATTTTCTAATCTATGTAGTTATTTTTTATTTTTTTTAACGGGCTGGCGGGCCAACCCCGCCCCATTATGTATTTCGCCCGCAGGGTTTTTTGTTTTGGCGGGGCGGGCGAAATGGGTAGGCAGACCCAAAATCCATGGCCAGCCCGCCATTTTTTGGCGGGTGGCGGTCCGGCCCGGCGGGCCTTGGCCCGTTTTGCCACCCCTAGTGCCGACCTGCAGAGCGTATGTGTCAACCTATAGAAGAAATTTTCTTCTATGTGTTGACCTATAATGCGTATGCGTCGACCTGTAGACATTTTTCACATAAAAATAGATTTTTGATGCATATAAAACCATTTCTTGATGCATGAATATTTTCTAATCCTTTTTAACATATTGTCATGCTCCCTAATACTAAGATGCATAACTAGACTCAGATGATGCGGTCCAATGTACATAAACGTTAACAGTAGTTTTGACATCATTCAAAATACACCTAATTGGAAAGTTCCACTCACAAGTGTATCAGTAACACCTTCTAACGGTGCTTCATACACTTTCTCTACCGTAACGTATACCACTCATAGTAAGATAGAAAATTTTTTAGACTCTTTAGGATCCAACACCCTATCCTTGCGATTTTGAGGTGCCATAACTGAACATGAAGCATCCTTTGGTTTTGGATTTGGCGTGTTCACCGCAAACATTATTTCTTATCATTTCTTAGTTCAACTTAAAAACTACTGGACCTCAAATAATCCCAAACCATTTCATGATCAGAACTAGCCTTCACTTTATCCCATTGCAAAGGCTTCAACTTTGGTTTAGAAAAACTCTCTGCATTCTCCTCAAAACTAGGTAGCAATTCAACAGACGAAACCAATGTATTTGAAGGGGTTTTTGATGAGTCCAAGCCCTTGAGGTTGACATCAATTTTGGTAAAATTAACTTAACAAAAAGATGTTGGACAAGATGTCCTGATATGATAAACTAACTGCAGGTTAAGTTGTTAGACAAGATGTCCTATCAGGTGGATTCGACATCTTTGTCTGTTACAGTTTGGAATAACTGTATTTATGTTCCACGTGTGATTGGAATATGACTTGATCCCAGGTGGCATCTGAGATTGAGGAATCAGAGATTCTGTTTCTAAAAGGAATATGTGGTTTCCGTGTAAGGAGACATTTTTGTAAACTTGGGATTGAAGAAAGGAATAGGCCGCAGATTCTGTGGAGCAGAATTGCTGCGTTTTTTAAGCCCAAATCCAGTTCTATTTTGCAATATAAATATGATGTATTTAACCTAGAATAGGTGTCGCTCTCGGGATTTTCATCCAAGTACAAACGCGAAAGTGGCGCTGAAACAGAGTCGTCAGCAATGTGTATTTATCCCAAGAGAGGGAAAGGAAACACTGCGTAAACCTGATGGGAAGGAAAAGAGCATGGTCTCGCGACCAAGAGAAACGGGTAAGGGAGTCGGTTACGCGAGGGGAAGGTATTAGCACCCCCACACGTCCATCATACTCGATGGGATCCACGCTTGTTGTCTCGATCAAAGGGTGTCGTCGTCTGGAGCTCCACTGCTACTGGACACGAGAAGGAACATGTACGGGAAAGAACGAAGAAACGAGTAAGAAAAGAAAAAGAAGTGACTCGATAGGACATAGCCGTCCTAGGCCTACGTATTCCCTCGTGCAATTGGAAAGTCAGAGTCAACGTAGTTCAGACTACGGTTCTGAGGGGAGAAGAGAAGGATGGTGCTTAGAGAGATCTCGCACGATCTCCTGCCTACGTATCCCGCTCGCACACGAGAATCAGAGCGACGTATTTCCCCTTACTAGGGATGACTTTGCTTTGTTTGTGTTTTTTAATAGAAGACGCCAAGGTTCGCGTTCCAGCAGTTAGGTGTCGCATCTCGTTGTACGGAGTCTTAGGCATTTACCTGTTTGCGGTAGAACGGAAGTGACGCATCCTTTATGAGTGGAGTGAGGAAGATGAGAAGAGAATCGTTTGTTTTTGTCTTTTAAGAAGTGTTTTGATTATTTTTGTGTTTGTAACACGTATTGCACTAAAGTCTATGACATAGGAACGAATGCCTCGCATGGTCGTCCTAACAGGACGTATGCTAAACATTCTAGAAAGGCGAAGGGAAACCCTTCTCCTTCCATTTACCATGTACAAGGCTCATGTGCAATACATGTTAATCCTTTTTTAGATGTTTTTGCTTTTTGTTTTGAGATGAGAAAGAGAGACTCAAAGGAAGAAAGGACAAAGTCTAAGTGGGGGACTAATTATCCTAAAGTTATCATGCATGGAGATCCTATGGTTATGTGAGGTAACAACCACCTAAGTCTAAAGAGAAGAGAGGGATAACACTATCTAATGCTTATCGTACCTCACCTTAATCAAAAATTAAGGATGAGCTAGGATCCCTAAGGGATGTGAGAAAGTTCTACACAAACAAACATTATGTCATGCTATTCACAAAAGAGAATGAGTATTGAAAGAGATAAGAGATGAAAGAAGAGAGATGAGTATGGATTAACATCCACATACTCAAGTGACTTATCTCTGCCTCTACACAAAAGTTTAGTGCACAATTATCACAATTAATGAATATGAGTGCAAGAAACTAAACCAAACCAAACTATTTGATTCAAGAAGACAACTTAATAAGAAAATAAAGTTCAACCAAAAAGGGAAGAGTCCTAATGGTTAAGGGACATGCCAAGTCAGTAGGTATATGCTAAGGTACCATACTAATGTAAACATGCCATATGATATCAAACAAAGTCAAACTATACACCAAACAATCATGCAAATGTGAATTGAACATTAACTACACAAGATGTATGTAATTGGAAAGTAAACATGGATAAATGCATATGTAAACTTCAAAGTCAGAAGTAAATGACATTTAAGAATGAGTGAAGATGTTATTCAAATGGCATATGATCCACAAGAGCAAGCATTGATCAAGCAAGCAAAAGATGCGAGCAAACATCATTAAAGTTCCAACAATGCATCATACAAGACATGCAAGTAGGAAATGAATATGCATATTGAATAACCAAAAAAAATTAATGCAAGTCAGTAGCTTAGGATATTTGAAATGACATTTAAAGGTCAAGAATGTAAGCACAAAATTCATACAATTGTCATGTTGAAGCACTTAGAAGATTAAGAGCAAACAAGTTCAAGTTAGGTCAAACAAGTTCAAACAAAGTATGCAAAAGTTTGTGAGCTTTAGAAACACGTAACATGAAATTATAGGTCATGGAATATGATTGAAAATGGTTGGAAACAGAAGTGAATCATGATCAAGGAATGATTTGGGATCACTCATGTATTGGGGCAAACATGTATTCAAAAAAGATTAGAGAAGAAAACACAATTACACAAGATATTTCACTTTAGAACATGTGCACTAAAATCATATAAGAATGAACTTTGGATAACTTATGACATGGTAAAAAAGACCTATAATATTCATACAACATGAATTAAAAACCTCAACAAATAGTCAAAGAATATTGGCACATAATACAAATCAAAACCTAAGCACAAATCCTCTAATGCCTACACAAACACACATGCATTTTAATGGATCAAAATGGAGTTTAAAGGCTCAACAAAATTTTGAGATTCAAGTTATTGGAAGTGAAACTAGTGGGTAAACATGTCACAAGAATATGGCTAAAAAATCATTGAGAAACATGCTCAAAGAGGTCTCACATTATCATACAAAGCACATTAACAATTGACTCAAAAACATCACTCAAAAGTCATCAAGAAATGACTTAGAAAATTCAAAAAAAATGTATAACATGCCTCATCATATCACAAATGTTTGTTCCAAATATTATACAAAAATTCAGTGCACAACTATGTCAAATAAAATCAAGATGGAGCATAGGTCATGACTAAAAGCACATTCACAAGAAAACGAAAGAAAATTCATAAAAAAAAGGAAAAATATAATAAAATCAGAAAACAACATTACCAAAAATTATTTAAATGTATTGTGATGTCTCATGAATTTTATCATGCCTAGAAACAATTTTAAAAATTAAAAACCAATCATGTATGTGAAGAAAATAAAAATAAGAAAATAGAGCAGGGAGGTGCAACATTAGTAAAAACTCAGTTGAAAAGCGCTTGGGCTCAAAACATGGGGGTGCGCATAGCAGTCAGCCCAGTCCAAAACACGTAAGTCAGATAGGGTATATGTTATGCAGCTCAGTCGACACATTGACTCAATGAGAGCCACTTGATCCAGTCAACACACGATGATCAAGAGAGTAGGCAAATCAAAAGGACATGATGCGAACACATAGTAACCAATGATGCACTGCACACACACGAGCACAAAAAATAAAAACAAATCAGAAAAATGAGGCACGTGACCTCCACCATCTTCATTAATTCACTGGCAAGCTTGTGAACGTTAGATCAAAATCATCCAACGGCTGCGTTTTAAACTGGTGTCAGGTCTAAAGTTTTACTCCGTTGAACTTTCAGGTGGCCGGAGAAGACTCCGGTCGTCTTCTCCGGTGAGCTTCCGTCATGTGCAGTGGTCAACCATCACAGAAATCCACAAATCATACCTCAAAATAATCCTATCCTCATGTAGATCACAAATCCACCAATGAAATTCACAGAAAGTTCACACATAATGCAAATAGAAACAAAACAAATTGCCCTAGCAAATTCAACTAAGCACCTAAGGTGCCTATAAACTAACCAGATGATTAAATCGCTCCTACTGAGCTCAAAACAAACAATAATAAACCAAAATTAAAGCAAGATGAGAGCAAAAGTTTGAGATAAAACCTGTGTTTTGAAGCTTTCTTATGTAAGAAAAAACCATAGAGGAGGTTCCTAGCTTCCTTGCTTCAAGCTGGCCAAGTAAAGGCTATGGAAATGTTTGTTGTTGATGAGAAATTTAGTTGCAGAGAAGTGGAGAAAATTGGAGTACAATGCTAAGCTTCAATCCTTTGATTCCATTGATGTTTTTTTTTAAAGAGAATTCAAGAGAAATCTTCAGAGATTGAAGAGAAACAAGCTTCGTGAGAGAGAGATACTCAGAGAAAGAGAGAGTGGAATGTTGAGAGAAAATGAAGAATGAGCCAAAATTCCCCCAAATTCTGTTGGAGATTGAATTTATAAGGTGAGTTAACTGTTAACCACCTTGGTTAACAGTTAGAACTCAAGTTAACTGAGTTAGTGGTGAGTCAATTCTGTTAGACACGAGTCATGGTGTTGTGTTAGAGTGAAGAGAGAGCATGGCAGCTTAGGGTGGATTGAGAAATAGAAGGTGATGATGGACGAATGGTAACAGCAATGCTTGCTCTACAAGTTTCTTTCACTTTATCTTGGTGTTTGAATATTTATGGCATGGATGGTACGAAGGCATGGCATATGATGTATGGTGTTTGCTTGGCTGATTAAGGCAATGTTTGATGACAGCATGCGCATAAAACAACTACTTGACAAGTTTAAAGTTGTTTTGGGTTTACTTGAATTAGAAGAAAGTCAGAGGTGAAGATAATGACTTTGGCAAGAAATATCTCCATGATCATGGAGTGGTATGACATGGTTGATGACTCTTTGGAAAGAGGGCATTGAGTAGAGCAAGATTGGTGTTCAACATAAGTGCAAATAAAGCCTCTAACATCCCCAAAACTGGCCATGAAAATGGATACTCCAAACTGCCTAAGCAAGTTAGTTGGACTTGCCTTGACCAGCTCGTGTGCCCATGGATGAATCAGTGTAAAGCTACCTACTTTGACTCACCATAACTCCTCATACATTGATCAACTGAAAAATTGTCCAACATGAAAGTTGAAGAGGAGATGGAAATGAACAAAAGTCATGTTGAACTCTTTTCCATTTGAAGCCTCCATCATGTAGAAATTTGACCAAGAACTTAGGCACACCATGCAAACCAAGTGTTTGTGGAAATTATGGCACGCTGACACGCCCATGACCTGCCTAGTTGCCCAAAATGCCATGATTTGTCCCAACTTTGAAACACCATATCTCCCTCAATTTTAATCCAATGGGGATGTTCTTGGTATGGATTTGAAGCTTGAAATGTGAACTTTTGATAGGCCTCCCTAGCCCCTTCATTTAGTTCTTGGAGCATGGAGAAAGAAAGCCCTAAAGTTGACTCTCACCTTGCCAAAACTTGCCATAAATATAAACCCTAATTTCTATTTTTGGCAACTTTGCACATTTCTTGATTTTTGATGAATCATCCATTATTTTTTGATCAAACCCTCACCAATGATAACATTTGACATGAGGAACCTGAATTTGACCTCAAAAAGTCAGGAGTTGACTTTTTCCTCTGCACAGTTGACTTTTCCCCAATTCTCTTGATTCTCAATCAATTGGTCAATTGAAACCCTTCCAAATCAAATTGATGGACCATTCTTCATCCTTAGACCCTTGAGGATATGTAGAATACCATAGAATCAACTTTTGCCAAAAAAAAAAAGAAATAAACTGATTTTATGGCAAACTCTAATTTTGACCCCTCAGTCTAGGAGAAATCAGCACATCCTCCAAATCCAAATTCCTCTGAGTATGATGTGTATCCTCTCTAACAAAGATGAGATATGCCATTTGGAGATGATAAAAGCTCAAAGATCTTGCCCATTGGGGTGTTTTACTCCAGAATTCCAAAACCCTAGTTTGCCCTGGTTAGGAGAATATGACTTCCTTCAATCTTCTATTGAATTCTTATCTTGTGATACCTTGAGGGCTCAAATGAGTTGAATTGAGATATGAGAAGCCCTTGTGACTTGTTTGGAAAAGCTTTTCTCTTGTCCTTTGACCTTGAACTGTTTATGCCTTGAGACACCTCATACCATGCGTTGCAACCAATGATGTGTATGATTTATTATGACCTATCATGAAATGCAAATGAGTGAAACATAAGCCAATCATTGGAGAGAGATAAGAGGGCAATTTTTGAGGTATTACAGTTGCCCCTATTCAATCAACTGTGAACCTGAAGGGATGAAAGCAACGACTGTCAGACATTCAAGGTACATAGGGATTGAATACAAAAATAACCAGAAAATTTGCACTCTGTGGGGTAAAGAGAAGAAATATATGTGACCACCAAATGAAACCCAAAGGACGCCTGTCGGGAACGACTGAAGTTTTTCTTATAGCTTGCCTGTCGAGAACAGTTAAGGTGTACCTGTCGGGAACGGTTAAGCTTAAACTCACAGGTTGCCTATCAGGAACGGCTAAAGTTGAAAACCTATGGCTTACCTATCGGGAATGGTAAATAGATCTGTCGGGAACAGCTAGGTCTAAGGGCGCCTGTCATGCATGGCTGAAGTTATAAACCTATGGGTTACCTATCGGGAATGGTAAATGGATCTGTCGGGAACAGCTAGGTCTAATGTAACGGCCGTTTATTTAATTAAGTATTTAATTAAATATAATTGTAGTATGTTGTGTTGATTCACGTTGATTTGAGTATTTGTGTTTATTTAAGTTGATTCCGGAATATCGGAATATTATGTTGATGTTTCTAAGCTGGTTCGAGTTGAATTGATTTAATAAGTTGATTTAAGTTGTGGAAATAATATTGAATATTTTTCGTCTATGGTTAAATATGTTGATTTAGTGGTTTGGATGATTTATTTGATAGTCGGTAATTAGTCAATTTAGTCGAGAGAAATAATATTAGAATTAATATTTTAGAATTATAAGAGTATTTTATTTAAGTGGGCTTAGTCGTTGCGTTGGTGGTAGTAATCGGTGAGGTGTTAATTAGTAGGCCCAAATTGAGATTATAATTATAATAAAAAGAAATATAAGAAGAGGAAGTTAGGTTTGGTATCAGTAGAGGAATAATAGGAGAAGAACGTGGAAGTTACGGAGAAAAGTTGAACGAGGGTTTGGAGGCACCAAAGTTGGAGAAAGAGGGATACAGGAGAATTGCCGTCGGAGCCAAGTCGAAAAAGTCGATCGGAAATTTGAGCGGCCATCAATCTAAGGTAAGGGTGTGGTTAGAATTTTATAACCGGGAATAAGATGATTAATACGTGGAATTGGGATTGTATGATTTTGTTGCTGTCTGTGTGGAATTGATATTGATGTTGTTGAAATGGTGATCCTGCTGGTGTGATGTTGTTGTTCCGTGTTAATACTGATGAATCAATGTTGTTAAATTTTAGTGTTGGATTGATTTTGTAAATGTTGCAGTGAGGTTGTTAATTTCTGGAAAATTTGTTTTGGGACGAAAGTTTGTTACTGCAGATGCACGGGTGGCGCAGGCCACCCACCATACAGATAGGGGTGGCGCAGGCCACCCAAAATAATGAAATAGCATGTGCGGGGGCCACATTAGCACATGGCGCTAGCCACCACCCTTCCTATATGTATAAGTGGCGCAAGCCACTAGGAACATGCATAGGGTGGCGCAAGCCACCCATAAAAGGTGGAAAGTGTGTTTGTTTCTACCAGTTTTACTAAGTCACAGACTTGTTACTTTTATTAATTCAAGTAAAGTAACACCATAATCCATGTTGAGAGCCACCATAATCCATGTTGAGAGCCACCATAATCCATGTTGAGAGCCACCTGATCATGTGGGGGGCCACCTGGTTTTTGTTTTGTCTGTTAGATATGGTTTTGACTAATTAAAATACATAGTTAGATTAATTAGTAGATGGTTTTTATGCTGATGAAGGGAAATACATGGTAGCAACTCAGGACTATCAGTAGTGTTGATTCTAGCAGAAAAATGAATTCTTAGCAGGATGGTATTTTGACAGAATTGTGATAACAGTGTTAATTTGGTGACAGAAAAATGTTGGAATCAGTAAAATAGAATTTAACAGGAATAGTAGGAAATTATTGGTAGCAGTAATAGTAGTAAAAACAGTACCGATTTAGTCGACCGGGTGAAACTACGCGGTAAAATTAGTTGCTCGGAATTTAACGAAAATTGTCGAGGTAGTTAGTAATAATTAGTAGGTGATTTTAGTCGGTTTATTTTGTTGAATTCGTGTTGTATGTGTGGATTTCTTGTACAGTTGCTTATGTGGTTTTGTCCCAGTTTGTGGGCATTTTTAAGCCGTAGGTCGAAGGACCAATGTTGATGTTAAAGTTGTAGGTCGTATGACCAGCGTTGATGTATATAAGTTGTAGGCCTTTGGCCAAAGTTGAATCGTGTTGAATTAACGTTGCTATGTGGTTTGTTATATGTTGTTCGGAGTTGGTTGTTGTTATGTGTTGAGTCGTTGCATCATGGCATACATTGTTTTCTAAGTTGAAACGGATGCTCACCACGTTGGCCTGGATTGGCAAGATTATTAAGTTGAAGGCTTATGCCTTGCAGATACCTCGATAACCTGGTATATTTTAAGTTGGGAGTTTTACTCCGATGGTACCACATGCATATGCATAGTCGAGTCGCATCCTGTGTCGTATTATTTATGTTGTTTGTGTTGATTGTGTTTGTTGAAGTTGAGTAAGTTGTTTATGTTGTCCAAGTTGATAAAGTTGTTCATGTTGCTTAAGTTGATAAAGTTGTTCATGTTGCTTAAGTTGATAAAGTTGTTTGCGTTGTTTAAGTTGATGAAGTCGATTATGTTGATGTTGAAGAAGTTGAATATGTTGAGTATATTTGTTGAAGTTGACGAAGGTGTTTACGTTGATTTCAGAGTTGAAGTTGGTTATGTTGATTAGGTTGATTGTAGTGATTATGTCGTAAATGTTGATATGTGTAATAAGTCGATAGAGTATGTTGATAAATTGTGGATTATTGTTAAGTGGTTGTTGTTGTTGGATAGTAGTCAAATTGTATGATTCTATCTAACATATTTATTATCATATTCTTGTTTATATTTTTTGATATCTCACCCCTTCTGTTTGAATGTCGTCCCTATGTTGGCAACGTGCAGGTAATCAAGAGGAGTAGCCGGTTACCTTAGTTCGAGTCGGTGGTTGTCGCTCTGATACGTAACACTCGGGGGGATGAACGCTTAGTTGCTCTGTTGTTGTTTTAAGTTGTTTCCATGAAAATATGTTGTTACTAAGTTGTTTAAGTTGAACAAATGTTATATCATGTATAGTTGAATATTTGAGAATCCGCTGCGTAGTTGTGAAAAATTGTTTTGGTTTCCAAGAATGAATAAAAGTTGTTATTATAGTTTCATCCGAATTAAAAGTGTTATGTATCGATGTACTATTTGATTTAAATGAATAAGTTTTTAAAGTTGTAAAATGTGGCATCCTATTTGTGTACTTGTTGATTGATTTTTTACTACTCTGATTTCAATATAATTGCCGGGTAGAAATGGGGTGTTACATTAGTGGTATCAGAGCAGGTCGGTCTGTCCGGCCAATGTTATCTAATGTCGTTTATTCCTTAGTACTCGACATGTGTGGGAAACACTGTCGGTGCTTGTTTGTTAGTTTCTGGTCGCTGTCTGTAGGTGTTGGTTTGGATTAAGTGGGGGAGAAGCTTGTCTCCCGGATGTATTGTTGGTATGTAGAAGTTGGTTCAAGGTGATGTTGATTGCAAGAGTGCAAATGTTGTTGAAGCGATGTTGTTGCGGACCGGCGAGAGTTTAGACTCATGAATTCGTATCGGTAGAGTTTGAGAAGTGTGTGGATTAAGGATGAGGAATTGATTTAGAATAAGGAAGTATTCCAATGGAAATGATAAGCTGATGGATCAAGTCGGTAGATTAATATGCCTTGAGTATAGTCGGATTAAAGTCGAGTAATTTTAGAGTTGGATGAAAAGAAAGGATTGTTGGTAGATTTTGGAGCAAGCGGGAGAGAGATGGAACTTATGTTCATCAATCTCAAATTCTGATTTTTGCAATTTTGGAGCAGCTGTCGGTAAAAGAGGCATAACTTTTTACTCGTGATTCTGATTGAAGCGGTTATGGACTTTTTGGAAAGCTTACGAAATTACCTACAGTTTACATATACGATTTGTCTTCAGGAAGTTTGTGAAGAGGGAGAAAAGTGCATTTTAATATTTAGGTCTGATGCTGATTTTTGGAAAATTCTGCATATGGAAATTCTGAATCAGTTCCGTTGTAAGGATGATAACTTTTTACTCGTAACTCGGATTCAAGCGATTCTTGAAGTTCTGGAATCTTTACGAAATTCTCTTCATTTTAGAATATGATTTTGTGATTGAGAGGCCTGTATCAAAAGAGATATCTGTGGTTGAAGTTGAGCGACTACTGCTGAAAAATTTGGAAAGATGAAGCCGAGTGTGAAATTTTGATAAGAATAATATGTTGGTAATTATAAGGATGTGACAGTATCTTAGAAAGCATCGAGATGCAATTTATGTTGAATAAGGAGAAATAAGTGATGATGTCATGTGATAGTAATGTTGAGAAAAGACGGATGGTTGATTTGCAACGTTGAAAATTTTAACTTGGATAAGAGTTGTAATTGGAGCGAGCCGAGTTGGATAGTGCTTGAAGTAGTAGCGATTCCGGTGTTGGAAAGATATTTAATAATTGTGTTGTGCTACGAGCATGTATAAGAGATTATGTATTGGATTTTGGACGTTTTGGTATAATTGACGAAGTTGAAATTAAGGAAACTAAGAAGACGTTGATAAGCCTCAGAGAGTTGGCGGAGCATTGTGCTTACGGACTTTGGGCACAAGTTGTAGTGCGCTATTGTGTTGGGTCATGATGATTTATGCCACTGTTATGGTTGCCGACTGTCTATTGACAAATTGAGGAATTGATCACCCTTAATCTCTTGTTGATAGTAGACGGAATCATAATTGATGGATAGATGTGTCGTGCCAACTAGTATAGTACGTACGTTGAATTGGTTGAAGTCAAGCCAAGTGCTTATTGATTATTTATTTTGTCGATGTAGATTCATATATGAGCATATTAGTTGAATTTAAGGATGATGGCATGAGGTTGCGATTTAATTGATGAGTAGTATGGAAATTCGTAGTTGAGTTCTGGGTAATTTGAGAATTGAGTTACAAGTAGAAAAAGAAGTGAAGTTATAAGTTGAATTGTAAAAGTGGAACTTTTGGTTGGTAAAGATGAGTTACTTAGTTGTGTTAATTCGGATAAGAATTTATGAAGAATTGTGTCAGTATGAGTAAAAGTCGATAATTTGGTTTGTTGGATTAGTTGGAAAGGAAAAGATGATTTATCTGGTTGAAGTTAATTGTACACAGGTACCCTATGTTGTTGTAATGATGTTGCATGTTTAAGATGATTTTCGAGGAACGTGTAAATAGGAGATGGTAAAGTTGTAGTTATGTTTTATGATAATTGGGAAGTAGTCGCCATTGTAATTATGTTGAACGTTCAGAGGTGTTGTCTTACGGATCTAAGTTCGAAGTATTCGGTAACTACAAAAGTGTAGAATACCTGTTAGGATGGAATTTCCGAAGAGTTAAGTCGAAAATCTTTTGTTATGTCGGTTTTGGCGATTGAGAAGTTGGGAATAAAATGGGTAGACTTGATACTTTGCAAGTAATCAGAGTGCGCAGTAAACGCGTGGTGTTATACAGTTGTTCATGCGTGAGCAACAACGATGTTGGTAATTGGTTGCGTTGATGTCGTGTTAAGTTGTGTGTTCATATGTTGTTGCGTTCTAGTTCTTAAATCGGCGAATTCTTAAGTTGGTTACTCTTTATGTTATGATGTTAAGTTGTAAAGTGTGTTGCATGAGTAGTATTCGGGTTGTTTTCGCCGTTGATGTTATGAATTGTTTGTATTATACGTGGGCTGCCTTCGGAGATGAGAGTTGATTAGTTGGATGGAATCACATAGTTGGAGTAGTTGTATCGGATGAATTTTCGAGGACGAAAATGTTCTAAGTGAGGGAGAGTTGTAACGCCCGTTTATTTAATTAAGTATTTAATTAAATATAATTGTAGTATGTTGTGTTGATTCGCGTTGATTTGAGTATTTGTGTTGATTTAAGTTGATTCCGGAATATCAGAATATTATGTTGATGTTTCTAAGCTGGTTCGAGTTGAATTGATTTAATAAGTTGATTTAAGTTGTGGAAATAATATTGAATATTTTCCGTCTATGGTTAAATATGTTGATTTAGTGGTTTGGACGATTTATTTGATAGTCGGTAATTAGTCGATTTAGTCAAGAGAAATAATATTAGAATTAATATTTTGGAATTATAAGAGTATTTTATTTAAGTGGGCTTAGTCGTTGCGTTGGTGGTAGTAATCGGTGAGGTGTTAATTAGTAGGCCCAAATTGAGATTATAATTATAATAATAATTATAATAAAAAGAAATATAAGAAGAGGAAGTTAGGTTTGGTATCAGTAGAGGAATAATAGGAGAAGGACGTGGAAGTTACGGAGAAAAGTTGAACGAGGGTTTGGAGGCACCAAAGTTGGAGAAAGAGGGATACAGGAGAATTACCGTCGGAGCCAAGTCGGAAAAGTCGATCGGAAATTTGAGTGGCCATCAATCTAAGGTAAGGGTGGGGTTCGGATTTTATAACCGGGAATAAGATGATTAATATGTGGAATTGGGATTGTATGATTTTGTTGCTGTCTGTGTGGAATTGATATTGATGTTGTTGAAATGGTGATCCTGCTGGTGTGATGTTGTTGTTCCGTGTTAATACTGATGAATCGATGTTGTTAAATTTTAGTGTTGGATTGATTTTGTAAATGTTGCAGTGAGGTTGTTAATTTCTGGAATATTTGTTTTGGGACGAAAGTTTGTTGCTGCAGATGCACGGGTGGCGCAGGCCACCCACCACACAGATAGGGGTGGCGCAGGCCACCCAAAATAATGAAATAGCATGTGGCGGGGGCCACATTAGCACATGGTGCCAGCCACCACCCTTCCTATATGTATAAGTGGCGCAAGCCACTAGGAACATGCATAGGGTGGCGCAAGCCATCCATAAAAGGTGGAAAGTGTGTTTGTTTCTACCACTTTTACTAAGTTACAGACTTGTTACTTTTATTAATTCAAGTAAAGTAACACCATAATCCATGTTGAGAGCCACCATAATCCATGTCGAGAGCCACCATAATCCATGTTGAGAGCCACCTGATCATGTGGGGGGCCACCTGGTTTTTGTTTTGTCTGTTTTAAGTGAAAATCCATATTTTAATATTTTAGGTGTTAGATATGGTTTTGACTAATTAAAGTACATAGTTAGATTAATTAGTAGATGGTTTTTATGTTGATGAAGGGAAATACATGGTAGCAACTCAGGACTATCAGTAGTGTTGATTCTAGCAGAAAAATGAATTCTTAGCAGGATGGTATTTTGACAGAATTGTGATAACAGTGTTAATTTGGTGACAGAAAAATGTTGGAATCAGTAAAATAGAATTTAACAGGAATAGTAGGAAATTATTGGTAGCAGTAATAGTAGTAAAAACAGTACCGATTTAGTCGACCGGGTGAAACTACGCGGTAAAATTAGTTGCTCGGAATTTAACGAAAATTGTCGAGGTAGTTAGTAATAATTAGTAGGTGATTTTAGTCGGTTTATTTTGTTGAATTCGTGTTGTATGTGTGGATTTCTTGTACAGTTGCTTATGTGGTTTTGTCCCGGTTTATGGGCATTTTTAAGCCGTAGGTCGAAGGACCAATGTTGATGTTAAAGTTGTAGGTCGTATGACCAGCGTTGATGTATATAAGTTGTAGGCCTTTGGCCAAAGTTGAATCGTGTTGAATTAACGTTGCTATGTGGTTTGTTATATGTTGTTCGGAGTTGGTTGTTGTTATGTGTTGATTCGTTGCATCATGGCATACATTGTTTTCTAAGTTGGAGCGGATGCTCACCACGTTGGCCTGGATTGGCAAAATTATTAAGTTGAAGGCTTATGCCTTGCAGATACCTCGATAACCTGGTATATTTTAAGTTGGGAGTTTTACTCCGATGGTACCACATGCATAGGCATAGTCGAGTCGCATCCTGTGTCGTATTATTTATGTTGTTTGTGTTGATTGTGTTTGTTGAAGTTGAGTAAGTTGTTTATGTTGTCCAAGTTGATAAAGTTGTTCATGTTGCTTAAGTTGATAAAGTTGTTCATGTTGCTTAAGTTGATAAAGTTGTTTGCATTGTTTAAGTTGATGAAGTCGATTATGTTGATGTTGAAGAAGTTGAATATGTGAGTATATTTGTTGAAGTTGACGAAGGTGTTTACGTTGATTTCAGAGTTGAAGTTGGTTATGTTGATTAGGTTGATTGTAGTGATTATGTCGTAAATGTTGATATGTGTAATAAGTCGATAGAGTATGTTGATAAATTGTGGATTATTGTTAAGTGGTTGTTGTTGTTGGATAGTAGTGAAATTGTATGATTCTATCTAACATATTTATTATCATATTCTTGTTTATATTTTTCGATATCTCACCCCTTCTGTTTAAATGTTGTCCCTATGTTGGCAACATGCAGGTAATCAAGAGGAGTAGCCGGTTACCTTAGTTCGAGTCGGTGGTTGTCCCTCTGATACGTAACACTCGGGGGGATGAACGCTTAGTTGCTCTGTTGTTGTTTTAAGTTGTTTCCATGAAAATATGTTGTTACTAAGTTGTTTAAGTTGAACAAATGTTATATCATGTATAGTTGAATATTTGAGAATCCGCTTCGTAGTTGTGAAAAATTGTTTTGGTTTCCAAGAATGAATAAAAGTTGTTATTATAGTTTCATCCGAATTAAAAGTGTTATGTATCGATGTACTATTTGATTTAAATGAATAAGTTTTTAAAGTTGTAAAATGTGGCATCCTATTTGTGTACTTGTTGATTGAATTTTTACTACTCTGATTTTCAATATAATTGCCGGGTAGAAATGGGGTGTTACATCTAAGGGCGCCTGTCGGGCACGAATGAAGTTATAAACCTATGGGTTACCTATCGGGACTGGTAAATGAGCATGTCGGGAACAACTAGGTTTAAAACCCAAAAGTGCCTATCGGGAATGGCTAAAGTTGTAAACCTATGGTATACCTATCGGGAATGGTAAATGGGCCAATCGGGAACGGCTAGGTCTAAAACTCAAAGGGTGCCTGTCGGGAACGGCTAAAGTTGAAAACCTAAAGGTGCCTATCGGGAATGGCTAAGGGAATCCTATCGGGAATAGTTCTAGGGATAAGGCTGACCTACACGTCTATCGGGAATGACTAAAGATCGAAACTTAGAAGGTGCCTATCGAGAATGGCTAAAGAAATCCTATCGGTAATGGTATCGGTTTACCTGTCGGGAACGGCTAAAGGAATCCTATCAGGAATGGCTCCAGAAAAAACACAGTTCAGATGTAAGATCAAAAGATTTACTAACCGAGGAAAATGACTCTGTGGGGAGAAAGATAATGAAACCCTGGTATTGCTTTGAAGCGTCTAGTGAGGAATGAGCGAGGCATTCGTTTTGGCTTTGTCAATGTGATTGAAGAGAAAGAGTTTTTGGGCTCTCGCACGAGGTACCAAAACTGGCTTATGCTTCACATGCATATGTTTGAATTTTTCTATGGCATAATGCTCCATCTCGAATGGTAATGCTACGCGTTTTTGAGGATGCAATGCATACTACATGCAAGAGGCAAAGAGGTTCCTTAGCAAAATAAATGCTGAGGAAAAGAAGGAAACTCCGCTGGGGATAATAAGCTGGATTGACTTCGTGGTCGCAAACCGTACTGGGGAAGACAAATTGACCTGTTCTCCTGATCTGGGCTCTGACCTGACAAACCTGTTGAGGTTACTGTAGGAAATGATAACTTTGCTGGGGAGGCATCATCTGAACCAGTCTGCTTGGAGAATAACTATAACCATAGAACTCCGCTAGGGAAATGAAAACTTTTTGACCTGGCTGATGGGAAGTTGAGATCAAATGAACTCTTGCTGAGGAAGGAAATACCTGCTGAGGGACTGAGATCAACCATGTTCCTACTGGCGATGACAACCTCAAGGAGGAGATTCCTGTTGAGATACCCGCTTCTGCTTTGGGAGAACTATTATTTGAGTCCTGCTGGAAAAGACACTGAAGACGTCACATGTTCTTGATGGGCTAAACAGCGAACATTAACACCTGAAAACAAAAGGGTGTGTACATATGCCCCAGGATATCAATGAATTTTGAATTCATCACCCAAGAGTACCTGGCATTCAAAGCAATTTTAATTGTTTTCTTTTGCACGCATGTCATTGTAAAACCTCGATGTTTTCAAATGCAATGTTTATCAAAAACTCGGACGTTTTTTTTGTAATCAAAACATACTGTAAAAGAAAACACCAGAAATGGATATTCTGAATAACGCAAAATTTATTGATTGAAAAGCCCAAAAATAGGCGTTTACATCAAGAGGCAATCCCTGGAAAGAGGTAATTGCTTGAAAGAGAACAAGAGACTATCCTAATGGCAATGTGGAAAATGTAGATCCATTGAGTTTCAATCCTGCTATGATTCATACGTCTTCCAGACCCTCAAAGTGCTTCGCTTTCCGAGGGGGATGATTGGACCGATTCCTATCCTTCGGAATTCCTCTTGTTGAAACGAGACAGGATATAGGTTACTCAGATCGCAGCCTTTCGCTAAATCCCTCTTTTGCCTAGATCGCCCTCTGCGGGTTTTCAATCCACCGGGATACCCATTTTTGCCTAAGTTGCCCTTTCGGGTTTTCAACTTACCGGGTGTGCTCACCTTTTTTTTTTACTTTATCCCTAATTTTTGCCCGAACCTTTTTCTCTCTTTTTTTTTGGTTCGCCGGGATGCCCCTTTTTGCCTGGACTCTCTTTTTACTCTCCAGCGGGTCCATTTATGCGAAGTATTTTTTGACTGCGTCTGAGTTCACAGGCGATGGAAAATCCTCACCATCCATAGTTGTAAGCATCAAGGCTCTGCCCGAGAAAACCTTCTTGACAACATATGAACCTTCATAATTTGGCGTCCATTTGCCCCTGTGATATGTATTAGGAGGAAGAATCCTTTTCAGGACCAAGTCACCTATCTGATAATTCCGAGGACGTACTTTCTGATTGAATGCCCTCTTCATCCGTCTCTGATATAGTTGCCCATGGCATACTGCTGCCAATCTCTTCTCTTCTATGAGACTCAACTCGTTGAACCTCGCTCGAACCCATTCAGCCTCATCAAGCTTGACGTCCATCATGACCCTCAGAGAAGGAATCTCAACTTCAACCGGTAAGACCGTTTCCATACCATACACAAGAGAAAACGGGGTTGCCCTAGTTGACATATGTACTGATGTTCGGTACCCATGCAAAGCGAAAGGCAACGTCTCATGCCAATCCTTGTACGTCACGACCATCTTTTGCACGATCTTCTTGATATTTTTATTGGTTGCCTCGACGGCACCATTCATCTTTGGGCAGTACGGAGAAGAATTGTGATGTTCAATCTTGAAGCTCTGGCACATCTCTTGCATCGTCTTATTATTGAGATTAGAACCATTATCAATGATGATCCTTTCGGGCACCCCGTATCGACAAATAATCTCTTTCTTGATAAACTTGGCAACCACCTGCTTAGTGACATTTGCAAACGAAGCAGCTTCCACCCACTTGGTGAAGTAATCAATGGCCACCCGAATAAAACGATGTCCATTAGAGGTGGTAGGCTCAATCTTCCCAATCATATCAATGCCCCACATGGAAAAGGGCCAAGGGGAACTCATCACGTTTAAAGGATTTGGTGGCGCATACACTTTATCAGCATAAATCTGGCACTTGTGGAATTTTCGAGCATATTTGAAACAATCAGCCTCCATGGTCATCCAGTAATAACCAGCTCGCAACAATTTCTTCGCCATGGCATGTCCACCCACATGGGTACCAAAAGAACCTTCGTGCACTTCTTGCATCAACATGTCTGCTTCGTGTCTATCCACGCATCTGAGCAAGACCATGTCAAAATTCCTCTTGTACAACACACCATCTTCATTCAGGAAGAAACTGCCCGCCAACCTTCTCAAAGTCTTCTTATCATTAGTGGATGCCCTAGCCGGATACTCTTGACTCTTCAAGAACTGCTTGATATCATAATACCAAGGTTTATTGTCGGTCGCTGTATCGGCTGCAAACACATGAGCAGGTCTATCAAGTCGCATCACATCAATTTTGGGTATATGATTCCACCAATTCACTTGAATCATTGAAGATAACGTTGCCAAAGCGTCTGCCATTTGATTCTCATCACGAGGTACATGATACAACTTTACTGTTTTGAAGAAAGTTAACAGTCGTCTCGTATAATCTCTGTAAGGGATCAAGTGGGGTTGATGGGTGTGCCAATCTCCGTTGACCTGATTGATCACTAGAGCAGAGTCCCCAAATACATCAAGAGTCTTGACCCTTAAATCAATGGCTTCTTCAATACCCATAATGCAGGCTTCATATTCGGCTTCATTGTTGGTGACATCAAAAGTCAGTCTGGCAGTGAAAGGTATATGGGAACCCTTCGGAGTTATGAGAACTGCCCCAACGCCACTACCATTCACATTAACAGCCCCATCAAACATAAATTTCCACTTGTCATCAGGATCTGGCCCTTCATCAACTGGTGGCTCATCACAATCTTTCATTTTCAAATACATGATGTCTTCATCAGGGAATTCAAACTTCATTGGCTGATAATCATCAATTGGTTGCTCAGCGAGATAGTCAGACAAAATACTACACTTTATGGCTTTCTGGGAAGTATATTGTATGTCATACTCTGTCAACACCATCTGCCAACGGGCAACCCTTCCGGTGAGAGCTGGCTTTTCAAAAATGTACTTGACTGGATCCATCTTTGATATCAATAAGGTGTATGAGTCAGCATATATTGTCTCAAACGCTTAGCAGTCCATGCAAGTGCACAACATGTCTTAAGCATTGAATATCTAGAATCGCAATCCGTGAATTTCTTGCTCAGGTAGTATATAGCATGTTCTTTCCTACCTGTCTCGTCTTGTTGACCGAGAACACAACCCATTGAATTTTCACGTACCGACAAATACATTATCAGCGGTCTCCCTGGAACTGGAGGCATAAGAATCGGAGGTTTATGCAAATACTCTTTTATTTTATCAAATGCCCTTTGACAATCATTATTCCAACGAATTGATTGATCTTTTCTCAACAGTTTGAAAATTGGCTCGCAAGTGGCTGTAAGATGAGAGATGAATCTAGCAATGTAGTTCAATCTCCCTAAGAAACCACGAACTTGCTTTTCTGTTCTTGGCTCGGGCATATCTTGTATTGCTTTTACTTTTGTTGGATCAACCTCGATTCCTCTTTCACTGACAATAAAGCCCAACAGCTTACCAGATCTTACTCTGAAAGTACACTTATTCAGGTTCAACCTCAGTCTGAATTGCCTCAACCGTTCAAAAAGCTTTTTCAGATTCACCAAGTGCTCTTCTTTAGTCTACAACTTAGCAATCATATCATCAACATAAACCTCAATATCTTTATGAATCATGTCATAAAAGAGTGTCACCATAACACGCTGATAAGTTGCCTCTGCGTTTTTCAGACCAAAAGGCATCACCTTATAGCAGAACGTGCCCCATGGGGTGATAAACATCGTTTTCTCCATGTCTTCTGGTGCCATTTTAATCTGATTATAACCGGAAAAGCCATCCATGAAAGAAAATACCGAGAATTGAGCTGTATTATCTACCAACACATCAATGTGAGGTAATGGAAAATCATCTTTTAGACTTGCTCGATTTAAATCACGGTAGTCAACACACATCCGGACCTTACCATCTTTCTTAGGTACCGGGACAATATTCGCAACCCATGGTGGATAACTGGTGACAGCCAAGAAACCTGCATCCCACTGTTTCTGCACCTCCTCTTTGATCTTAATGGCCATTTCTGGTTTGGTTCTTTTGAGCTTCTGTTTGACGGGGGAACAACCTTCTTTGAGAGGCAACCTGTGCACTACAATATTGGTATCTAACCCTGGCATATCTTGATAAGACCAGGCAAAGATATCGACATATTCGCGCAACATCTCAATCAGCTCTTTTTTCACATTCTCTGCTAGGCTTGCCCCTATCTTGACTTCTTTCTTCACGTCCTCAGTGCCAAGGTTAATAACTTCTATTGACTCTTGGTGAGGCTGAATAGCTCTTTCCTCCTGTTTCAATAATCTGGCCAATTCTTCGGGAAGTTCACAATCTTCCTCATCCCCCTCTTCAGCTTGGTAAATTGGATTGCCAAAGTCATATCGAACCATAGCAAGACCGTTATCAACAAAATTCGGAGGATTGTCTCTGCATGAATGATGATGCATGCTTTATTTTAGAAAGAGCTTTTTTTTGAAAAAGAAAGAAAACAAACTATAGAGAAAGAAAAACATTGCCATTTTTATCTGAAAATAAATAAAAAGTGTAAAATGAAAGACAGGGAACACAATTTTTTGAATACAAAAACGTCCTTTTATTGATGATAAACTTGCATATGAAACAAATGTGGCCCTACAATGAAATCACTAGGCCTTGGGCAGAGCCTAGGATTTTACATGCAACATGAAAAAACAAAGAAAATGACTCTTTCTGCATGGTGACTTGGATGAGGTCTTCAGAGAACCAGTTGTTCAGCTTCTGCCCCGGGACACATGGGCGCACCCAATTGTCCATATCACAATCGCTGTCCCCATCATCCTCAGTTGTAGCAAAGACTTGACCAGGGTTAATGATCCCCCCACTAGAAAAAGTGACAGGTCCCTGACGCTTTTGGCCCTCTGACTGCGAAGCTTGAGTAGGCTGGTAACCAATTCCACACTTGTCTTCTTTGAAAGGCAACTCAATCAACTCCCCCAACCTTCAGCATGGCCTGACTGTACCACTTCGAGAGCCTGTTTGTAAGAAACTATAGAAGTCCCCGCCCTTGTCTCACCGACAGGAGGGTCACCTTCAATACTCACTGCTTTGAATGCTTGACAAAGAGTTTCGTGGATCTCGCCGTCCATTTCCACATATTTGAACGATGACAGATGGCTGATAAATATATCCTCCTCTCTGCACACTATGACAACCTGGCCATTCATGACAAACTTTATCTTCTGGTGGAGTGTTGACGAAACGGCCCCTGCAGCATGTATCCACGGGCATCCTAGCAAGCAGCTATAAGCTGGATGGATTTCCATCACATAGAAGACTGTATTAAACACTTGGGGTCCAATCTTCACAGGCAACTCTACCTCCCCAAAAACTGATCTTTTAGAGCCGTCAAAGGCGCGCACCACTAAATCACATGGCCGAAGTACAAACCCCTCAACATCCAGCTTTGCCAAAGCCTTCTTTGGCAGCACATTCAGGGACGAGCCCATATCCACCAACACATGGGACAAGACTTCCCCTCTGCACTCCATGGAGATGTGGAGAGCTTTGTTATGATTTCTTTCCTCCGACATTAGATCAAAATTGGTAAATCCCAACCCATTACTGGCGTTGACATTGGCGATAACACCCTCGAGCTGGTTCACCGATATCTCCTATGGAACGTACGCCATATTCAAAATCTTCAGCAAGGCATTGCAATGTGCCTCAGAACATAATAGTAATGACAAGATAGAAATCTTGGAGGGAGTTTGATGCAGGTGATCCACTATCTTGTAATCGCTCTTTCGGATAATCCTCATAAACTCTTCAACGTCTTTTTCAAAAGAATTACTCGGCTCCGCCCTCGGCACGGGCTCTTCACTTACTATCTGTTTGCCTTTAGCTTTCGGTGAAGTTTCAGCATCATCATTTTGGAGCCTCTGTGGAGCAAAGAGCCTTCCGCTACGGGTAAAACAACCCATTCCTCCTACATTTCCCACACTTGAACCAGTTTCCTTGGGAACCTCCACTTCCTGTTTCTGCCCTTGATAATAAACATCAGCCCCGTAATGCCAGGGGATCGCTTTTGTACTTTCATACGGTATAGGACCCAGAACAGTTATAGTCACATGAGCTAACTGCTCAGGCACAGGGACCTGTACTGGCGCATGCCCGAGAATCTCTGCCGGAGTAAAGTAGATGGTAATTATTGAGACCGTATCATCCTTCTTCCCCATCTGATCAAACTGTAGACGACCCTCATCCATCATCATCTGAAGGCAATTCCTCAATTTATCACAACCGTTCACCACAGTCGAACATTTTGAACAATTTTCCCGACAACCAGGGAACACGCCCCCTTTCAACAAACACCCTTTTACCATTGCCAAAGGTGTCCTGACATGATTAACATCTGTCACAAGATTCAAGCCTCTATCCTCTTCTATTGCATTGACCTTTGGTCCGCCATGCGGAGGCATAGGTTTTGAATCACATTGGGATTAGGGTTGATAACTTTCGAATCAACCAGGTCCTGAACTATATGCTTAAAAGCTTTGCAGTTCTCTATATGGTGGCCAGGCGCACCGGAATGGAACTCACATTTTGCATTAGCGTCATATCCATAAGGCAACTTGCCGGCAGGCGGGGCCAGAGTTCTTAACTGTACCAACTGTAGTCGAAGAAAATTCTGCAACATCTGACTATAGGTCATAGGCAAAGTATCGAAGTGGCGATCACTCATTCTTTTCCTTGGTTGGTATTGTCTCGGAGACTGTGGCTGAGATTCGGCAGCTGGAACCAGAATAGTTACAGCTGCTGCTTGATGGTATGGACCCTGGTGCCTTTTTCCTTTACCCTCTTGATCATATGCAGTGCTCGTCTCACCTTCACGCTTCCTCGAGCTATTCCCGAAAGGCCTCTTTGTATTAGAAGAGCCTGCCCCACTTCCATCCTGAATTTTCCTTGATTTCAGTAGGTTTTCAATTCTCTCCCCTGCTATCACAATATCAGAGAACCCGGTGGATGGACATCCGGCCAAGCGATCCAGGTATGGACCCTGTAAAGTGTTCATAAACATATCATCCATTTCCCTTTCCATCAGCGGGGGTTGTACTCGAGCAGCCAGTTCACGCCACTTTTGGGCGTATTGTTTAAAACCTTCCTTGGGATCCTGTGTCATATTCTGCAATTGGGTACGATTAGGGGCCATGTCAATGTTATACTGATACTGTTTCAAGAAAGCATCACCCAAGTCCCTCTAGTTCCTGATATAAGCTTTTTCCAGTTTCATATACCATTCCAATGAAGCTCCTGACAGGCTATCCTGAAAGAAGTACATCCACAACTTTTCATCACCAGAATATGCAGAAATCTTCCTGAAATACGCCTGAATGTGAGTCTTAGGACAGGTACTACCATTATACTTGTCAAAGGTCGGAGGCTTAAACTTCGGAGGAATCCTCACCCCTTGCACCAGCCCCATGTCAGCAACATTAATTCCCATGGAGTTTTGACACTCCATGGCTCTTACCTTTTCAGCCAACTCTTCATACCTTCTGTCATCATTATGAACTCCCATGTCAACGTTTATTACAGAGAACTGATCATCTTGATGGTCTTCCAAGTGTTGATGATTGACCTGGCCAACACCACCAAGAACTCCGCCGGGAGGATTAACTGCCGCTCCGCCAGGAGGATTGACTGCCGCTCCGCCAGGAGGATTGTTATTAACCCCAACATGGATTTCCACTTCCAACCTTTGAACTGCAGCTCTCAAATCTTGCTGCCCCTGGGCTACACCCTGCATGAGGTTCATGAATTGTTCCATGTGGGTTCTCAGTTCAGTGAGTTCGGCCTGCATCTGTTCCATGATTCTGGCTTGATTTTGTCGAGTCGCGTAGCGATGGATGTTGAGATTAGCTATTCTGCCTGCAACCAAATAAAGGTTAGAAAATCCAGGGCGAGTACCTGTTATGCAAAATGGTATGTTATGAAATGCATGCAAATGACATGTTTTTCACTTCCAAGGTTTTTTACACCCCAATTCCAGTCTTAATATACATATTGTTGAGAGAAATCTGACGAGAAGAACCGTGTTGTGATAAAGTGTTGTGATAATGTGCCAGTGAACAGAACACTGCTAAGGAACCATTTCTGAGTAAACCAATCATTTGAATTAACAGAGAGCCAAACAGTGTTTAAGCATTCTACAACGAGTTTGCAAACTGGAAAAACATCAAGAAAGTGGATCCATCAACAAGCCTGATGGTAACCACAATACATCAACAAAACTGCACTAGGAAAATAAAAAGGAAACTATCAATCATTCAACTCCAAATCTTTCAGCTTCTCGCTAGAGTACTTGATTTCTTCAAAGAGTATTCTGGTGCGCTGATGATTTGGCCTTTCAATCATCTCTTTGATCAAAATATCCCTCTTCTTCAAAGCTTCGGCTAATGAATCCATGTGCATCAAAAGAGCTTCGTCATCACTCATTTACCTAGGCTTCTTCACGCCAGCTTGTATCTTGAGTCTTCCCATCTCCATCAAGGCATCTTCAAGCTTTTCCTTGGAAACTTTCAGTTCATTCCTGACATTCTTCAGCTGCTCTTGGCTTTTTCCAAAGTCTTCCCGATGTTTTCTCTGTTGTTCATGTGCTCTCTGGAGTTCATCATCTCGGGCCTTTGATTGCTCTCGCAGTTCTGCATTCTCCATTCTAACTTCATCCCAGGCTTGCTGAAGCATGGTTAACTTGTCTCTTGTCTAGGCCAAAGACTGTTTAGTCCGCTTATAAGTTAGAGCGGAAGTTTCAACAGCCATATTAACCTTCTGGTAGTGCTGGGCCCTGTCGGTAAAATCTTCTTCTCTAGCTGCTAAGATCTTTTCTGCATCTTGGGCTTTGTGTTCCAATTCCTTGTTGGTATGTAATGCGTCTTGAAGCCGGGTGCTCATATCAGAATTCTCCCCTCTAAGCTTTTTCACCAAATTCTGCAATTTGTTGAATTCTTCAATGGCCACCGTATCCCTCTCTTCTACAACCTCAGGGTATAAAGGAGGTACGAGATCAAAAGGCAGATAGAAATCTTCCACCCTTTTCTTTATCCAGTTTTCATAAGGAGGATAAGTTCGGTTGTTGGGTTTTCCAAGAACTCCTTTACCTTTTCTTTGGATGCTATTCCAGGCTTCCGAAGCTTTTTGGACTATTGCCTGATCGTCACCTACTTGAAAGTATAAGGACTCTTCCACACTTCTCTCGGTAGGGGGTTTTCCAGAGCATAACCGAATTGTCTAACGGCCATAGAGGGATTATAGTTGATACCTCCCTTCCTCCCAATCAATGGAACATTAGGGAATCCACCACATCAATGAATAATATCCCCACCAAGTAACCCCCGGTCTATCCAGATGATGTCTTTAGCAGACAAACCCATCAGTCTATGACGCCATTCCAATGAACCTTTGGTATCCACGAATGCACCTTTGCGTGGTAACTGTTGTGAAAACCATTTGTAGAATAACGGCGCACATCAATTGACATATCCCCCTTTTTATTTTCGTTCCTGTTATGGACGGAATGATAAAGGTCACCCAATAAAGTGGGGACTGGATTTTGAGCAGTGAATATTTTGATGGCGTCCATATCAACAAATTCGGGCACATTTGGGAATAGAATAATGCCATATACACAAAGGCTAACACAACACATAAAATATTCCACTCTTTGTCTTCAGCAGCTTTCTGAGCGATCTTGGTCAAGTACGTCAGAGGGTATCCTCGAAATTCTCCTTTTTTGGTGATGTTGGCCTCCACCGTTGATTTGCTCAAATAAAGAGCAGCAGCCACAGCCTCATAATCTGGATCTGTCTTCGAACTGAAAAATGGTACCTCTTCCTATGGAAATCCCCAAGATATTCGAATACTCTTCCAAAGTAGGGACCAAGACGTAATCCTGAAACACAAAGCACCGTAGAGAAGGATCATAGAATTGCATCAATGTATGGAGACCCACCCACTCATACTCACTGAGGTTGCAAACAAATGACAAAATCCGCTCGTACTTTCCTCTGAATGCCTCCAACACCTCTGAGCTAGCCATAGCCTTCAAACTACTAATAGGACCCAAACCCGGCTTCAGGAATTTGTAAGTGATGATATTATTTTTCTTTCTCTCAACATCCATCTGAAAAGAAGCCTCTAACTGGAATCGAAGGTATAATATTGCCCTGGAAATGAAAAAACATGTATGTTAAGATATGAAAATGCAATGCAAAGGCATGTGATCATAGTGTCCGGTGTCTGTGCTGGACTGTGCAGATAGTGACATTAATATATTTGTGGGTAGTGTTGAACTGTGAATAATAACCCTCTGAACATAATAATATGAACCAGAAGAACCAGTATATCAGGTATGTGGGAGGTCTAAGTCACCTGCAAGCCTGTAAACACCCGCCCATTCTCACATGTGGGTACTAGGAAACTGAGGATCCTCAATATCGCGGGCTCTCAGGTCGAGAAATGATGATACGTTCACCATTTCTGGTTTGGCATCATCATCAATCGAGGAGGCCTCAACTGATTCCCCTAAAAAAGGATATCCTATAGCAAGTTGCCATCATTGGGTCCTCGGATCGAGAATGTGTAATGGGTTTGCCATTTCTGGTATGCCATTATCACATCTCGGGAGGAGTGCCGCTATTGAGTCCTCGGGAATGGTCACCAGAGTCAACAGCTCATACAGGGATATCTAATGGTCTGCATAACATGCAGTATCAGATACCACCTATATGGGCCTCGTCTGGCTGTGGATCTCGCGAAGACTTAACGTGATAATACCATGCAAGCGATCGACTATCCACTCTAAATCCTATGTGTATGCTCAAGCCTGGGTAGTGGGCTTATCTCTCAGAACACCCTGCCCACCAAACAGAAAAGTCCTGCCCAGTCCAGCACAGTATAATATATGGCAACGGTAAATGAAAAGCATGTAAATGCAATAAAACCGTAAACATGCAACAATGCCATAAATAAAGCGAGTAAAGTAAATAGATAAAACACCCTATAATCGAAAACAAACAAACGCTAGGATTGACTCGCTTAGGGAACCAAGATCCCCAGCAGAGTCGCCAGCTGTCGCTCCCGGGATTTTCATCCAAGTACAAACGCGAAAGTGGCGCTGAAACAGAGTTGCCAGCAATGTGTATTTATCCCAAGAGAGGGAAAGGAAACACTGTGTAAACCTGAGGGGAAGGAAAAGAGCATGGCCTCGCGACCAAGAGAAATGGGTAAGGGAGTCGGTTACGCGAGGGGAAGGTATTAGCACCCCCATGCGTCCATCGTACTCGATGGGATCCACGCTTGTTGTTTCGATCAAAGGGTGTCGTCGTCTGGAGCTCCACTGCTACTGGACACGAGAAGGAACAGGTACGGGAAAGAACGAAGAAATGAGTAAGAAAAGAAAAAGAAGTGCTCGATAGGACATAGCCGTCCTAGGCCTACGTATTCCCTCGTGCAATGGGAAAGTCAGAGTCAACGTAGTTTGGACTACGGTTCTGGGGGGAGAAGAGAAGGATGGTGCTCGGAGAGATCTCGCACAACCTTCTGCCTACGTATCCCGCTCGCACGCGAGAATCAGAGCGACGTAGTTCCCCTCACTAGGGATGACTTTGCTTTGTTTGTGTTTTTTAACGGAAGATGCCAAGGTTCGCATTCCAGCAGTTAGGTGTCGTAGCTCGTTGTACGGAGTCATAGGCATTTACCTGTTTGCGGTAGAACGGAAGTGACGCATCCTTTATGAGTGGAGTGAGGAATATGAGAATAGAATTGTTTGTTTTTGTCTTTTAAGAAGTGTTTTAATTATTTTTGTGTTTGTAACACGTATTGCACTAAAGTCAATGACATAGGAATGAATGCCTCTCATGGTCGTCCTAACAGGACGTATGCTAAACATTCTAGAAAGGCGAAGGGAAACCCTTCTCCTTCCATTTCCCATGTGCAAGGCTCATGTGCAATACATGTTAATCCTTTGTTAGATGTTTTTGATTTTTGTTTTGAGATGAGAAAGAGAGACTCAAAGGAAGAAATGACAAAGTCTAAGTGGGGGACTAATTATCCTAAAGTTATCATGCATGGAGATCCTATGGTTATGTGAGGTAACAGCCACCTAAGTCTAAAGAGAAGAGAGGGATAGCACTATCTAATGCTTATCCTACCTCACCTTAATCAAAAATTAAGGATGAGCTAGGATCCCTAAGGGATGTGAGAAAGTTCTACACAAACAAACATTAAGTCATGCTATTCACAAAAGAGAATGAGTATTGAAAGAGATAAGAGATGAAAGAAGAGAGATGAGTATGGATTAACATCCACATACTCAAGTGAGTTACCTCTGCCTCTACATAAAAGGTTAGCGCACAATTATCACAATTAATGAATATGAGTGCAAGAAACTAAACCAAACCAAACTATTTGATTCAAGAAGACAAGTTAATAAGAAAATGAAGTTCAAACCAAAAGGGAAGGGTCCTAATGGTTAAGGGACATACCAAGTCAGTAGGTATATGCTAAGGTACCATACTAATGTAAACATGCCATATGATATCAAACAAAGTCAAACTATCAACCAAACAATCATGCAAATGTGAATTGAACATTAACTACACAAGATGTATGTAATTGGAAAGTAAACATGGATAAATACATACGTAAACATCAAAGTCAGAAGTAAATGACATTTAAGAATGAGTGAATATGTTATTCAAATGGCATATGATCCACAAGAGCAAGCATTGATCAAGCAAGCAAAAGATGGGAGCAAACATCATTAAAGTTCCAACAATGCATCATACAAGACATGCAAGTAGGAAATGAATATGCAAATTGAATAACCAAACAAAATGAATGCAAGTCAGTAGCTTAGGATATTTTAAATGACATTTAGAGGTCAAGAATTTAAGCACAAAACTCATACAATTGTCATGTTGAAGCACTTAGAAGATTAAGAGCAAACAAGTTCAAGTTAGGTCAAACAAGTTCAAACAAAGTATGCAAAAGTTTGTGAGCTTTAGAAACACGTAACATGAAATTATAGGTCATGGAATATGATTGAAAATGGTTGGAAACAGAAGTGAATCATGATCAAGGAATGATTTGGGATCACTCATGTATTGGGGCAAACATGTATTAAAAAAAGATTAGAGAAGAAAACACAATTACACAAGATATTTCACTTTAGAACATGTGCACTAAAATCATATAAGTAAGAACTTTGGATGACTTATGACATGGTAAAAATGACCTATAATATTCATACAACATGAATTAAAAACCTCAAAAAATAGTCAAAGAAGATTGGCACATAATACAAATCAAAACCTAAGCTCCAATCCTCTAATGTCTACACAAACACACATACATTTTAATGGATCAAAATAGAGTTTAAATGCTCAACAAAATTGTGAGATTCAAGTTATTGGAAGTGCAACCAGTGGGTAAACATGTCACAAGAAGATGGCTAAAAAATCATTGAGAAACATGCTCAAAGAGGTCTCACAATATCATACAAAGCACATTAACAATTGACTCAAAAACATCACTCAAAAGTCATCAATAAATGAGTTATAAAATTCATAAAAAAATGTATAACATGGCTAATCATATCACAAATGCTTGTTCCAAATATTAAGCAAAAATTCAGTGCACAACTGTGTCAAATAAAATCAAGATGGAGCATAGGTCATGACTAAAAGCACATTCACAAGAAAATGAAATAAAATTCATAAAAAAATGGAAAAATATAATAAAATCAGAAAACAACATGACCAAAAATTATTTAAATGTATTGTGATGTCTCATAAATTTTTGTAGAATTTTATCATGCCTAGAAACAATTTTAAAAATTAAAAACCAATAATGTATGTGAAGAAAATAAAAACAAGAAAATAGAGCAGGGAGGTGCAACATTAGTAAAAACTCAGTTGAAAAGCGCTTGGGCTCAAAACATGGGGGTGCGCATAGCAGTCAGCCCAGTCCAAAACACGTAAGTCAGATAGGGTCTATGTTATGCAGCTCAGTCAACAAATTGACTCAATGAGAGCCACTTGATCCAATCAACACACGATGATCAAGAGAGTAGGCAAATCAAAAGGACATGATGCGAGCACATAGTAACCAATGATGCATTGCACACACACGAGCACAAAAAATAAAAATAAATCAGAAAAATGAGGCACGTGACCTCCACCATCTTCATTAATTCAATGGCAAGCTTGTGAACGTTAGATCAAAATCATCCAACGGCTGCGTTTTAAACTGGTGCCAGGTCTAGGGTTTTACTCCGTTGAACTTTTAGGTGGCCGGAGAAGACTCCGGCCGTCTTCTCCGGTGAGCTTCCGTCGTGTGCAGTGGTCAACCATCACAGAAATCCACAAATCATACCTCAAAATAATCCTCTCCTCATGTAGATCACAAATCCTCCAATGAAATTCACAGAAAGTTCACACATAATGCAAATCGAAACAAAACAAATTGCCCTAGCAAATTCAACTAAGCACCTAAGGTGCCTATCAACTAGCCAGATGATTACATCGCTCATACTGAGCTCAAAACAAACAATAACAAACCAAAATTAAAGCAAGATGAGAGAAAATTTTTGAGATGAAACCTGTGTTTTGAAGCTTTCTTTGATGTAAGAAAAAACCAGAGAGGAGGTTCCTAGCTTCCTTGCTTCAAGCTGGCCAAGTAAAGGCTATGGAAATGTTTGTTGTTGATGAGAAATTCAGTTGCAGAGAAGTGGAGAAAATTGGAGTACAATGCTAAGCTTCAATCCTTTGACTCCATTGATGCTTTTTTTTTGAAGAGAATTCAAGAGAAATCTTCAGAGATTGAAGAGAAACAAGCTTCGTGAGAGAGAGATACTCAGAGAAAGAGAGAGTGGAATGTTGAGAGAAAATGAAGAATGAGCCAAAATTCCCCCAAATTCTGTTGGAGATTGAATTTATAAGGTGAGTTAACTATTAACCACCTTGGTTAACAGTTAGAACTCAAGTTAACTGAGTTAGTGGTGAGTCAATTCTGTTAGACACGAGTCATGGTGTTGTGTTAGAGTGAAGAGAGAGCATGGCAGCTTAGGGTGGATTGAGAAATAAAAGGTGATGATGGATTGATGGTAGCAACAATGCTTGCTCTACAAGTTTCTTTCACTTTATCTTGGTGTTTGAATATTTATGGCATGGATGGTACGAAGGCATGGCATATGATGTATGGTGTTTGCTTGGCTGATTAAGGCAATGTTTGATGACAGCATGCGCATAAAACAACCACTTGACAAGTTTAAAGTTGTTTTGGGTTTACTTGAATTAGAAGAAAATCAGAGGTGAAGATAATGACTTTGGCAAGAAATATCTCCATGATCATGGAGTCGTATGACATGGTTGATGGCTCTTTGGAAAGAGGGCATTGAGTAGAGCAAGATTGGTGTTCAACATAAATGCAAATAAAGCCTCTAACATCCCCAAAACTGGCCATGAAAATGGATACTCCAAACCGCCTAAGCAAGTTAGTTGGACCTGCCTTGACCAACTCGTGTGCCCATGGATGAATCAGTGTAAAGCTACATACTTTGATTCACCATAACTCCTCATACATTGATCAACTAAAAAATTGTCCAACATGAAAGTTGAAGAGGAGATGGAAATGAACAAAAGTCTTGTTGAACTTTTTTCCATTTGAAGCCTCCATCATGGAGAAATTTGACCATGAACTTAGGCACACCATGCACACCAAGTGTTTGTGGAAATTATGGCACGCTGACACGCCCATGACCTGCCTAGTTGCCCAAAATGCCATGATTTGTCCCAACTTTGAAACACCATATCTCCCTCAATTTTAATCCAATGGGGATGTTCTTGGTATGGATTTGAAGTTTGAAATGTGAACTTTTGATAGGCCTCCATAGCCCCTTCATTTGGTTCTCGGAGCATGGAGAAAGAAAGCCCTAAAGTTGACCTCTCACCTTGCCAAAACTTGCCATAAATAGAAACCCTAATTTCTATTTTTGGCAACTTTGCACATTTCTAATTTTTGATGAATCATCCATTATTTCTTGACCAAACCCTCACCAATGATCATATTTGACATGAGGAACCTGAATTTGACCTCAAAAAGTCAGGAGTTGACTTTTTCCTCTGCACAGTTGACTTCTCCCCAATTCTCTTGATTCTCAATCAATTGGTCAATTGAAACCCTTCCAAATCAAATTGATGGACCATTCTTCATCCTTAGACCCTTGAGGATATGTAGAATACCATAGAATCAAATTTTGCCAAAAAAATCAGAAATAAACTAATTTTATGGCAAACCCTAATTTTGACCCCTCAGTCTAGGAGAAATCAGCACATCCTCCAAATCCAAATTCCTATGAGTATGATGTGTATCCTCTCTAACAAAGATGGGATATGCCATTTGGAGATGATAAAAGCTCAAATATGTTACCCATTGGGGTGTTTTACTCAAGAATTCCAAAACCCTAGTTTGCCCTGGTTAGGAGAATATGACTTCCTTCAATCTTCTATTGAATTCTTATCTTGTGATACCTTGAGGGCTCAGATGAGATGAATTGAGATATGAGAAGCCCTTGTGACTTATTTGGAAAAGTTTTTCTCTTGTCCTTTGACCTTGAACTGTTTATGCCTTGAGACACCTGATACTATGCCTTGCAACCAATGATGTGTATGGTTTAATATTACCTATCATGAAATGCAAATGAGTGAAACATAAGCCAATCATTGGAGAGAGATAAGAGGGAAAATTTTGAGGTATTACAATAGGTGTTGAATATTGCAGCTGTTATAGAGTACTAGGGTTTGTACTTGTGTGAGCCTCTCTTGTATTGCGTGAATACCAGAGTAGGACAGTTTATTGAGTTGTAATATTTTTAGTCACTGTTGTGATTGGAAGGGAATTGAGAAGGGTCTCATACCTAGGAGTGTCTTAGGTAGAAATCTAGGAAGGGTAGTTTTTAGGTGCTAAGTTGTAAACGTTGGAGTTTAGCTTAGAACCAATTCTACTTAGTTGATTTCATTCCTGGCTTGGTAGTCCCCAGACGTAGGTGTTGTTCATCACCGAACTGGGTTAACAATTTCTGTGGTTGTTTTCTTTCTGCTGTTGGTTTCTGTTCTTCCTTAATCCTTGTGAGAAGCAGAGATCAAGTGTCACGACATTCTGTCTGACATCTTAGTGATCTGCTTAACCAGAATTTCAATTGGTATCAGAGCAGGCATCCTGCTATGTATCTGGGTGAGATTCAGGGACGATACTTTCTGGTTCGATGGATAAAGAAGGAGGAATTCTGAATATACCACCTATACTTGATGTTTTCAATTATGAATATTGGAAAGTATGCATGGTGGCATTCATCAAGTCCATGGATGGTAAAGCTTGGAAGTTTGTGGTCAAAGGGTGGGATCCACCAAAGATCAAAGACAAAGACGGGAAGCTCACTGATGAGCTGAAACCTGAAGAAGACTGGGATAATGAAGATGATAAGCTTGCTCATGGAAACTCCAAAGCCTTGAATGCCTTGTTCAGCGGTGTGGACAAGAACATCTTCAGACTCGTCAAGAACTGCACTGTTGCAAAGAATGCTTGGGAAATTCTGAAGACTGCTCATGAGGGTACCTCTCGTGTTAAATCGTCAAGACTTCAACTTCTCACCTCTAAGTTTGAGAACCTAAGGATGAGAGAGGACGAAAGTATACATGACTTTCATATGAACATCGTTGATATTGCCAACACATCTAGTGACCTTGGAGAGAAAATTCCTGAAGCCAAGTTGGTTCAGAAAATTCTAAGGTCTCTTCCCTAGAGGTTTGATATGAAAGTGACAGCTATTGAAGAAGCTCAGGACATAAATACTATGAAAGTAGATGAGCTTATGGGATCACTCCAAACCTTTGAGATGGCTATCAGCGAAAAGGATGAAAAGAAGAAAAGTCTTACCCTGGTTACTAACCAAGAAGAGGGTTACACCAATGAGGATTTGTCCAAAGTTGTAGGGTTCCTTGAAAAACAATTTCATCAACTAGCAAAGAAACTGGATGAGAAGTCTAAGACCAATGTCAAGGCTCAGACTTATGACATCTATATATCAAGAAACTTTGGAAGAAGACCTAGCTATGATAAGAAACCCAACCGAGGGAAGGGAATTTAGTGCTTTAAGTGTGGAGGTTTTGGACACACAAGAGGTGAGTGCCCCACGTTCCACAAGAAGGAGAAAAAAGGTCTATCTATCTTGTGGTCTGAGGATGACTCCTCGAGCGATGAAGAGTCTACGAAAAAGGTGTCAGCTATGATTGGAGTTTATGATTCTGACAAGGAGTCAGATATCGGATCGCTCAACCCTAATGACTTTGCTGAATTATGTCAATTAGGACAAGATCAGTAGAATCTTATTTCCCAACTGTGATGAGAGACTGAATCATTTGGAAACGATCTCTGATCTGGAGGATAAAGTGGTGTTGTTAAACTCCAAACTTAATAACATGACCAAGTACATAAGAATGATAAACAATAGCTCAGATATGCTAGATGAAACCCTTATGTCAGGGAGAAATACCGGAAGTGGAAAGGGTATCGGCTATAATGATCAAGTTGATATCAAAGGACATAGGACTAAAGGGAACTCAGCCCACATGATGCAGAGAAAGATGTCTCAACACCATCAAAGGCCTAAGAACATCTCTCCAGGAAAACAACAACAGGAGAAACAGTGTTATTACTGTGGGAAGTTTGGTCATATAAAGGCTCATTGCTATAAGTTGAATGGATATCCTAAATCATCAACACGATCCAGAAGAAGAAAGAAGGCTCCCAAAGGGAAGAAGAAGTGGATCCCTAAGGATTAAACTGTAGCCTTTATAGCTCATACATCCCTGAGAGCCTCCGCCAAAGAAGACTGGTATTTCGACAGTGGATGCTCCAGACACATGACTGGTGTGAAGAAGTTCTTGGCTGACATCAAACCTCATCCAACTGGCCATGTCACCTTTGGAGATGGCACAAAAGGAGAGATAAAAGGTGTTGGTAAGTTGAAGTATGATGGACAACCCGACCTTGATAAGGTTTTGTATGTCAAAAGTTTGATAGCAAACCTAATAAGCATCAGCCAATTGTGTGACCAAGGCCTTAAGGTTAACTTCTCTGAATCTGAGTGCCTGGTTATAAACGACAAAAAGGAACTCATCATGAAAGGTACCAGCTCTAAGGACAATTGTTACTTATGGGCTCCTCATGAAACTAAGTGTCCTCCCACCTGCCTAGTGTCAAGGGAAGATGAAGTGAAGATATGACATCAGAAACTTGGTCACTTGCACTTGAAAGGAATGAAGGAAGTCATCTCCAAGGAGGCTGTCAGAGGAATTCGTAATTTGAAGATAGATGAAGGCAAGATATGTGGTGAATGCCAAATTGGCAAACAAACCAGAATGTCGCATAAAAGGCTTCAACATCAGACCACCTCAAGGAACTTAGAGCTCCTCCACATGGACTTAATGGGACCTATGCAGGTTGAAAGCCTGGGTGGAAAAAGGTATGCATATGTTGTTGTAGATGATTTCTCTAGGCACACTTGGGTACATTCTATTAAAGAGAAGTAAGATGTTTTTGAAGTTTTCAAAGGACAATGTTAGAAACTTCAAAGAGAAAAGGATAGTGGGATTGTTAGAATTAGAAGCGATCACGGGAAGGAGTTTGAGAACAGTAAGTTTAATGAGTTCTGCTCCTCAGAAGGAATCAGTCATGAGTTCTCTTCACCCATCACTCCCCAATAGAATGGTGTGGTTGAGAGAAAGAATAGAACTATTCAAAAGTGTGCAAGGGTCATGCTTCATGCAAAGAATCTCCCTTATCACTTTTAGGCTGAAGCAATGAACACGGCTTGCTACATCTTAAACAGGGTAACCATCAGGTCTGGAACATCTGCCACACTGTATGAATTATGGAAAAGTAGAAAGCCAACTGTGAAGTACATCCATGTCTTCGAAAGCAAGTGCTACATCCTGGCTGTCCGTGAGCAGAGAAGAAAGATGGATCCCAAGAGTGAGGAAGGAATCTTTCTAGGTTACTCCACAAACAGCAGAGCATACCGAGTCTATAATTCAAGAACTCATGTGGTACTAAAGTCCATAAATGTTGTAGTTGATGAATCTCCTATGGAAGTCGAAGCTACAAATGATGTTGGAGTATTCTTTCCTATGGAGGAGAAAGATGTCACAGAGGATGTTGAAACACCTCAAGATAACTCTGAAGGTGCTTCAATATCAAATGATGACAATCATGAACCCACTGTGACTGAGCGGGTTGACAAGGGACCCTCCATCAGAATTCAGAAAGATCACCCTAAGGAACTCATAATAGGGGACCCAAATGGAGGAAGGATGGCCAGATCACGAGATGTGGTGGCAAGTTCCTGTTTTGTGTCAAAGATGGAGCCCAAGAATGTCAAGGAGGCCTTGATAGATGAATTCTGGATTAATGCGATGCAAGAAGAGCTATGGCAGTTCAAGAGACATGATGTCTGGGATCTTGTACCCAGGCCAGAAAGATCAAATGTGATTGGAACGAAATGTGTGTTTAAAAACAAGTCTGATGAACACGGAGTAGTCATAAGAAACAAGGCCAGACTTGTTGCGCAGGGGTACACTCAGATAGAGGGAGTGGACGTTGATGAAACTTTTTCTCCTGTAGCTAGACTAGAGTTTGTAAGACTGTTGCTTGGGATAGCTTGTCTTTCGAAATTCAAGCTTTTTCAAATGGATGTCAAGAGTGCTTTTCTGAACGGATATCTCAATGAAGAAGTTTATGTGGAACAACCCAAAGGCTTTGTTGATCCGACATTTCCAAATCATGTATACAAGCTGAAGAAAGCCTTATATGGGTTGAAACAAGCTCCAAGGGCCTGGTATGAAAGGCTAACTGACTTTCTTATTACAAATGGCTATAGAAAGGGAGGAATTGATAAAACTCTCTTCGTCAGAGAAAGGGAAGGTAATCTCATGATAGCACAAATATATGTTGATAATATTGTTTTTGGAGGAATGTCAGAAGAAATGGTCCAACATTTTGTTAAGCAAATGCAATCTGAGTTTGAGATGAGTTTAGTTGGAGAATTAACCTACTTCCTTGGTCTCCAAGTCAAACAAATGGAAGATTCTATTTTTCTCTGTCAAGGAAAATATGCCAAGAATATTGTTAAGAAGTTTGGCTTGGAAAACGCAAAACACAAGAGAACTCCTGCCCCTACTCACCTGAAATTGTCAAGAGATGAGAATGGCGTAAGTGTTGATCAGAGTCTCTATAGAAGCATGATTGGAAGCCTCTTATATCTTATAGCCAACAGACCTGATATAACATTTTTAGTAGGAATCTGTGCAAGGTATCAGGCTGAACCCAAAGTTAGCCATATTAATCAAGTCAAGCGAATTCTGAAGTATGTGAATGGTACATGTAACTATGGACTACTCTACACACACAACTCTGACTCTATACTAATAGGATATTGTGATGCTGACTGGGCTGGAAATACAGATGACAGAAAAAGAACCTCTGGTGGACGTTTCTTTCTAGGGAACAATTTAATCTACTAGTTCAGTAAAAAGCAAAACTGTGTCTCCTTATCTACTGCTGAAGCTGAATACATTGCAGCAGGAAGTAGCTGTTCTCAAATGATGTGGATGAAGCAAATGCTGACTGAATACAATGTTACGCAAGATGTTATGATACTCTTCTGTGACAACTTGAGTGCAATAAATATTTCAAAGAATATAATCCCATTCAGCACAGCCGAACTAAACATATTGACATCAGGCATCACTTCATTCGAGACCTGGTAGAGGAAAAAATCATAACTCTGGAGCATGTGGCCATAGAAAATCAACTAGCTGACATTTTTAGTAAAGCGTTGGATGCAAATCAATTTGAGGCATTGAGAGGCAAGCTTGGAGTTTGCCTATCTGATGAGGCATAACTTTCGACTGGATGTGGGAATGATATTCAATTCTCTGAATATGTATTCCCATCAGGTTGAGAGGATTCTTTAGAATTCTCTCATGCTCAAGTGTGCTTTTATTTACGTTTCTGTTTTTCTTTTTTTTGGCTGTGTAAGGGTTGAATGCCCAGGATAATTTTTACTTTTGTTGGTTGTGTAAGTTAATTTCAATGAACTGATTATTTGGTTTTTGAGTTAGTTCTTCTGCCTTTGTCATATTCTGGCTAAAAAAGGGGAGAAATACTAACATCACTAACCACTGCTGATACTCTACTAACCACTGAGGGGGAGTAGATATGTTCTTCTTGCAGGAGGTACTGATTGAGGGGGAGACAAAGTTATGTTTCCGCTGCTGTTATGATGAAGGTCTCCCTGCTCTGATTTCTTTTGCAAGTTTAGTATAGTTAGTTTTAGCCAAAATCTGCCAAAGGGGGAGATTGATGAGTCCAAGCCCTTAAGGTTGGCATCAATTTTGGTAAAACTAACTTAGCAAAATGATGCTGGACAAGATGTCCTGACATGATAAACTAACTGCAGGTTAATATGTTAGACAAGATGTCCTATCAGGTGGATTTGACATCTTTGTCTGTTACAGTTTTGGAATAACTGTATTTATGTTCCAGGTGTGATTGGAATATGACTTGATCCCAGATGGCATCTGAGATTGAGGAATCAGAGGTTCTGATTCTAAAAGAAATATGGGGTTTCGGTGTAAGGAGACATTTTTGGAAACTTGGGATCGAAGAAAGGAATAGGTCGCAGATTCTGTGGAGCAGAATTGCTGCGTTTTTGAAGCCTAAATCCAGTTCTGTTTTGCAATATAAATAGGATGGATTTAACCTAGAATAGGTGTTGAATATTGCAGCTGTTATAGAGTACTAGGGTTTGTACTTGTGTGAGCCTCTCTTGTATTGCGTGAATACCAGAGTAGGACAGTTTATTGAGTTGTAATATTTTTAGTCATTGCTGTGATTGGAAGGGAATTGAGAAGGGTTTCATACCTAAGAGTGTCATAGGTAGAAATCTAGGAAGGGTAGTTTTTAGGTGCTAAGTTGTAAACGTTGGAGTTTAGCTTTGAACCAATTCTACTTAGTTGATTTCATTCCTGGCTTGGTAGCCCCCAGACGTAGGTGTTGTTGATCACCGAACTGGGTTAACAATTTCTGTGTGTTGTTTTCTTTTTGTTGTTGGTTTCTGTTCTTCCTTAATCCTTGTGAGAAGCAGAGATCAAGTGTCACGACATTCTGTCTGACATCTTAGTTATCCGCTTAACCAGAATTTCAATTTTTAACACAAAAGGCCTTGAAGGAAGTTTCAATTCCAGCGGCTTACCAACCACCAATTGGCCAATATGAGATTTCAGAGAAGGGTCAGCCATGTGATGAATGATTTCCAGTGGTGGGAAATAAGGTTGTTGTGTGGTATTGAGTGATGGAAGGACAGAGGGAAGGTGTTTCGTGTTTTGTTTTTTTGGGAGAGAGTATATGGTATTGATAAAAAATATGAAGGGTGGCTCGGTTTGTGTTGGTGTCACCGCTCGCCGAAAATGGAGTGGATCATGGTGAGTGAGAAAAGGGTGGAGGAAAATGGAGTATTATGCTTTTGCAGAAGAAGATTGAGTGGGGAGAACGGAAATGAATAATGTTCGTGTGAAATGAAGGCAATGGTGGTGAGATGATACCAAATGAAAGAAGAATAAGCCATTATCTTCTTCCACTTTTTTTTTTCTTTTCAATTTTCGTGTTCTGACAAATGGAGAAAGAGAAGGTGGTTTGTGATGTTAAACCCTCATGAGGAAAGCATCATGCGTTTTGTTTATTCTCCAAAAATAAGAAGATATAAGTTTTTTATTGAAAAATCAAAGAGAGAGAGAGAGAGAGAGAGAGAGAGAGAGAGAGAGAGAGAGAGAGAGAGAGAGAGAGAGAGAGAAGGGTACTGCCGTTTTGTGAGGTTTTTTAATCTAAGTTCTCTCTTTTGCAATGCATCACTTATCATATATACTAGGGTTGCTAATTAAATGAAAATCCCAAAATTCCCCTTTATATATATTTTTAATGATTAAAAGAGTTTAATAAAACAAAAGCAATAAAAATCAGAACTTTTAAAATAGAGAAAATAAAATAAAATCGAATGCTTCATCAATTTTATTTATTTTTGCTCGGCATTTTGATAAAGAAACAAAAATAAAAGGAATATAAATGAATAAAAATTGAGCGTGAAAATTTGTGAAAAACTAAAAAATGATTGCATTGGGATAATCTACGTGAAATATACTTTCGTAAAATTGATAGGTAAAGATCAAATTTTACAATAAAAAAAAGGCTTAGATAGATCAGAATGTGAATGTAAACGGGTCCAAAAATAAAACGAGCACGCCAGGTTGAACTACGCAAACCATACATCAATAAAATTGACAGATGTATACCTGATCTTGGAATTTTTCGCCGGTTAAATTTACTTACATTTAAGAAATGATTCAACCGATATGCTATAAAAGCGAAATTTTATTCTAGTCGACATTTTAAGCACCATGCAAAGAGAAATGCATGTTATGATATGCAGATGATTCAAATGTCTTGTGAATACATTGATTTATTAATCGAGGGGCATAATTGGGGTATGATAGTGTCACATATTTTTTTCTTCAAAATGTACACACACGCCCTTCTAGAAAATTGATTAATAATATGGAGGAAATAGAAACCATCCCCATGGACTTCCATTCCCAAACATCACCCTATTTTTTCTCCAAATTACAATGATCGCAAAATTCTAGTTTGTTCAATTTCGTACTTCCTAGCAAACCTTATTTTGCTAGCTCAACCAAAAGTATTTAACTAACATGCTCTAATATCAAATGCCATAGTTTTTCTTTTATCATGAAAGTCTTTAATAGCTAATGATTCATGATTGTAATAGTGGAACCTTCTAAATTTATAACCTACACATTTTAGATCCTTTAGCCATGACCAATGCACCATGAAGTTTTTTCAACATTCCACACTCAATTTTTGTGCAATAATCAAAATTACCAAACAAGCTTATATAAAATAAGTTTTTTTAAAGCTCGGGAATATAATTCACATTATGTAGAATGTACTTATGGTTATAAAACATTTTAAGTCTAAGTTGCCAACACCATGAACTTTCAGGCATTATTATTACTGAGTCGAACGAGTCCACTTTCTTTCACCTCATAAGTTTAAAATATTCTTTTCTTGAATACATGCAATAAGAGCATCTGAGTACATGACTCAACTCTTATAAGTCTACCAACTTACCACTACTAGTGCACTAGGACTCTCAAAACAATCCTAATTTGAGGCAAATGAAATCTAAACAAAGTCCCCTTGTTTTTCCAGTTTAATCAATTCAATTTACTCAGGAGGAAAAGGTAGATCTCTGATCCATTATACTTCAAAAGTTGTTACAAGATATGCTAAAATGTGTTACAAAAAAGTCCTAATATATTTTCACACAAATCCAAGGTGTTTAGAAGTGTTTCCCCTTCACCTCAGATACCTTCAAAGGTTTTCAAATTCTTAAAACAATGAATCCTCTCTCTCTCTCTCTCTCTCTCTCTCTCTCTCTCTCTCTCTCTCTCTCTCTCTCTTAAAATATCCTCAATGCCACTTATACAAAAAAGGGACTGAAAAACACCTTTTATACCTTTTATAGGCATCAGACAAAACATATTGGGTTTCTACGAAAATTTCAGAATGCACTACGTCTCCATTAGACATGCTGCATTTTTGTGAGGCGAAACCCATTGTGTTGTCTGCACAAACTACATGATGCACTGCCTCTCCACCAGACACACCACATTCTTACCAAACACATGGAATTATTGTAATACCCCAAATTGGATTAATTGATTTAATTGAATTATTTATGTATTTATTTGGTTATTAGGTGTCTTAATTAAAATAAAATTGGCGATTATATGTGTTGTTAGGATGTAATCGTATTGGTAGGGTGTGGTGAGAATATTGGTGCTTGATAGAATAATTAACAATAACTAATAATTAGAATAATTAGTATATTTATCTAATATTAGAAATAAAAATAGAATTTGGTGGTATTATATTAAAAATTAATTAATAATTAAAATTAAAAGGAAAATAAGAGTTAGTAGAGAAATAAGGGGCAATGAGGATATTTGGGAGAATAAGTTGGGGATAGTAAAGGAAATTCCTAAATGGAATAATTAGGTTGATTTATAAATAGAGGAATCTGGGAGTTGAGAGAGTTTTATAGTACGTACAATTTGGAGTTGGAGAAAAAGTGAGAAGAACAAGTCTAGGGCTTAAGGGGAGAAGAACAAATTATGATTAGAGAGCTTGCTGCTGAAAAATCTAAGGTAAGAGGGGAGAAAGGAATTTCTTTACGGGTGTATTGCATGTTGTAGTAGGGAAGAGAGGTCCTTGCTCTTATTAGGGTTGTATGATTCTCTTTTGATGAATTCTTGTTGTGTTAGAAATATGGAAATTGATGATTGGTTGTATTTATATTTGTGATTTTGTGACTAAAATCATGCTTGAATCATCATGTTTATGCATATATAAATTTCTGCCATTGATGAATGTTTGAATGCCTTGATCATGAATATGATTGTTGGTGAAATTTTTGATGTAATTGTATGATAAATTGCTATGAATCATGATGGATACAGGTGTTGTAAGATATTTGATTGTTGAGATAACATGGTGAACTGTTAAATTCATGTAATATGATAATTGAATGTGGAACATTTGGTTGGGATGATGTATGAATGATAAGGGATGAAGATCATACGTTAAAACTGAGTTTTTCTAGAAAATTTACCAGTGACAATCAATTGTCACCCCATGACAATTGATTGCACACGTTCAATTTTTGACAAAAATTAACATGACAATCGATTGTCATATTCAATTAGTCGATTGTATTGCTTCAAATCGTGAATTTTGGAAAATTCATAATCAAAATATTCTTTATGACAATTGATTGCTGTTGACCAAATGTTGAAAAATTCTATTTTGATCTATGTTGCTTTGTCCGACAATTTTGGCCATAAATTTTGTTCTGTAGGTCTAAACAAGGTGCCATTTGAAGCGATGGAGAGCTAACGCACAGAGCTACCTCATGGTGGTGCTTGGTGAGATAATTTAGTTGTATATATATGTTCACTGTAGGAATGTATATGATAACATGTATGATTAATTAGTGAATCGTTGTGTTTATTAATGATGAGTTGATGTTATAATGATTTAACACGATTGAAGGCAGTGTGAATATGTATTTGATGAGGTTTTGATGTTTGGTGTTGTTTGTAAATTGTCTAAAATTGATTGATTGTGGCGTATTGAGAATGATATTGTGCATAATGGTGATAAATGCATTGTGATAATTTTGATGATAATGATCTAGCACGATTGAATACGGCGTGAATATGTATTTGATGGGGTGTTGCTATTATGTGTTGTTTGTAAATTGTCTAACATTGATTAACTATGGCATATTGAGAATGATGTTGTGTATAATGGTGATAAATGCATGGTGATAATTTTAGTGATAATGCATGTTATTGAGAGTCATGCACCATGGTGTACAGGCTTCACTCCAGTTTTGGTGTGCTCTGGTCCTATGGTGGGGATTCAGAAGCGAGTAGCTGGTTCCAGGTGGGAATCAGTGAAGCGATACTTATGGTGATATTAGCGAATTGGTGTGCTCTAGTCTTATGGTGGGGATTCATGAGCGATATAGACTAGTGTTTTCCATAATGGTATTGGAGCTAGCGAGATTATACCCAAGCTATTGCATGCTCGAAGACACAACAGAGTCGCCACCGAACTTTATTTAGTCCCATAGGACAGGGAAAATATCGATAAAATCCAATGGGAAGAAAAACGAGTAAGAGAGTCGGTTATGCGAGGGGAAGGTACTAGCACCCCACGCATCTGTCGTACTCGACGAGAACCATTCTGAATGCTTCTAGGCTCGGATGGGTGATCTATCTAAAGGCTACTAGCTAAGGAGGGAAGAAAAGGAACTAGGAAAGTGCTCGTGGAGGATTGGGGCCCTCGTACCTACGTATCCTCATAGTGCAATGAGGAATTCAGAGCTCCGTAGTTCATGGAACCAGGGAAGAGAAAGGAGAAGCTGGCTCGCCAAGATCTCGCGATCTTGTGCCTACGTATCCTTATAGTGCAATGGGGAATTCAAAGCCTACATAGTTCGGAGAATGAAGATAGAAAAAAGAGAGAAATGGTGTCAAAATTGAGAGAAAAGCAAAGAAATGGTGTCGAAACCAAGAGAGAAATAAGGGGTAGGAGTAAGAAAAGGTGCACGGAGCAAAGGAGTAAAGGACAAAGAGTAGGGGCAAGGGTGTCTTAACCGAGACTCGGTGGTTAACCCAAAGAAGAAGAAAGACGTTACTCTACTGGGGAAAGAAAAATAACTTGACCCTGGCTAGGGACCAAAGAACTTGGTATATTCTGGGGATAAAAAGAATTGGTCTTTTAACTGACAAGCAATGGTTAACCAAGAAAAAGGGGTTTGACTCCACTGGGGGAGAAGAAAAAAACAAGTGGTCTCTGTTGATGAAGAGAAGAATTGGTCTTTTAACTGACAAGCAGTAATTAACCAAGGGAGAAAAGGGTGTTTGAACCAAAAGAAGGTGTTTGACCCGCAAGGGATTCGATGTTTTAACTAACAAGCAGTGATTAACCAAAGCATGGGAAGAAGTTAGTCTTTTAACTAACAGGCAGTGGTTAACCAATGAAAAGGGGTTGAACCAAGGGTAGGTGTTAACCCAAAAAAGAGACTCGGTGTGTTAACAGACGGATTGTGGTTAACCGAGGGAAAAGAAGAGGTTGGTCTTTTAACTGACAAGCAGTGATTGACCAAGGGAGGAAAAGGGTGTTTTAACCAAAAGGTGATTAACCAAACAAAGATTTGGTATGTTAACAGACAGACTATGGTTAACCGAAAAGAAAGGGGTGGTTGGTCTTTTAACTGACAAGCAGTGGTTAACCAACGAAAGGGAGGTTGGGACAAATAGAAGGTTGCTTACTCCGTTGGGGATTCATTATCTTAACTGATAACAGTGGTTAACTGAAGGAAAGAAAGGATACAACTTCGCTAGGGAAGAAGAAAATTGGTGTTAACAGACGGACTGTGATTAACCAAGGAAACGAGTGTTTAACCAAAAGGTGATTGACCCCAAAGAAAGAGGAAGATTCGGGGCAAGAACGAGTGACCGAGGATCGACTCAAGAGACACTATGGTTGGAGGATAAAGATGACTATTCCAGGAATAGGGACAAGACGCCCCTACCCACAATAGCTAGAATGAGGGTAGGAAAGATTCCATCCTCATTCCTTCTCTAGTACTCAAAGCGTACTGCAGAAATTGAGACCGACAGAGTAACACCGAAATTTATACAATGCTCCAAATTATTGTGCAGACGTCCGACTCAACAAGGGATCAAGAGAAGAAAACTCTAAGGAGATCCCAAGGGATCAATCAAAACAAGGTTTCGATCAATCGATCGAAGGGAAGCAAAGTGCCAATGATATTACAAGCGAGTCGAAAGATCATCAAAGCAAGTGTATGAAATAATGTTGAACAAGATTAAATTTGCTCAAAGAAGAAAAAATCTAATGCATCAAATTGAAGTCACAAAGCATTAGCAAGAACAAGCTAGCATGCATTACTAAGCATAATGATGTTAACACATAAGCAAGAATGTGCAAAAAGTGCTTCAAACATGTGGTCAAATTGCAAAATAATCAAGGAAAATTATGCAATTAATCAAGTAAGCATTATTGCAAGTAGGTACTGACCTAAAACAGTGACATTGACATGAATACAAGTAAGCATGGGAAACCACACAAGAAAACTATGCAAATCAGTCCCAAACAGCAAGATTTTTGCAAAAGTTGTAAGGTGTAATCGATTAACATCCTGCTATTAATCGGTTACACAGTGCCAAAACTATGTTCTTAGGCTCAAGCAAAGGTGTAATCGATTACCCTACTGGTGTTAATCGATTACCACTGTAAAAATAGTAGAAACAAAATTTTGAAAAGCACTATTTAGAATCACTTATCACATGCAATCGCAATGGATCATAGCATATAAGTAGATGCAAAATTCATGTTAATTCAGAGCAATTGAGAGCTAATAGAATCAAACATGAAAAGCAATTATTCAAGTAGAAAAGCATTAATTAAGCACTACATTGCGAAAATGCGAAATCGATCAAGCAAGATTCACCAACCTACAAGGCTGAGATTTGCCTTGGGAATTGTTGTGATCAAAATGTGATGAAGAAAAGCTTAGAAAACCAGAAAATACCGAGATCTCTAGCAATCCATAGCGAGAAAACCAAAGATAATGTGATAATTGCCTCAGATCCGAATTTGCACCACAAATCCTTCAATGATCAACTTCCAAAGCTTGAATTGAAGTAAATGATGATGTTGCTGCAAAATTCAGAAGTGAAATGAAGAGGAATGAAGGTCTAGCTCAAGGAATAGCAAGTTTCAATGCAAAGCTTGCTAAGCTTTAATGTTGGAAGAGCTTTTAGTGAGGTTTAAAGAAGAAGATGATGATTGGGAGAGAATGTTGCAGAAAATTCAGAGAATGGAGAGTGAAATTTCAGAGAAAAAATGAGAGAATGATCAAGGACCATGGTCCCCTTCATCAATGTGAGGGATTTTCTTATATAGAGCATAGGTTTGGAGTGAATGGAGGCTTGGAACTTGGTTCAGAGGTAGTTAAATGAGGTTTGGCATTTGCTTTGGAGTTAGTTAGATCCAACTCACTGAGTTGGGGTCTAACTCAGTTAGTTATTGGTTAACTCGGTTGGAGAATCCCAATGCAACTCAATTGATCAAGTGGTCCAAATGATTGTAAACGAGGGTGCATGGTGAGCATTAATGATAGTGAGGTAGTGTAGCAAATTTAGTCGATATTTTATGGTGTAATCACATGTCTAGAACCTTCCACAAGATGCTAGAATGATGTAGACTTAAGGAAAAGAGCGGTAGAAGCTGCAGTGCTGAGAAATCACAAAAAATTTGCAAAACTTGCAGGTGTAATCGATTAACCATATCCTGTTAATCGATTAACACAGGCAAAGTTTCACTTCTTTGGCTTGAAATGAAGTGCTTTGGTCGTGGTTTTGTGCTTCGACCCTTTGCTTTGATAAATAGGCATATAAATTCTTCTATTTTTCCTATATTGAGGTTGTGATGACTTTGTGGGGGATATAATCATAGCCTTGAGATTCTGTGGGGATTGGAATATATATCTGCAATGAATTCACAAATAAAAAAAACCAATGCGTATGCTAGGAATGCGAGTGCAGATGCTTATGTAAAAAGGTAAAATGGGAGGTCAAATTTTGGGTTATGATAGCTGCCCCTATTTAATCCTTTTGGACCTGAATGCACGAATTACGACAACTTTTCGAGAATTCGAGGTGGAAGGGGATTAAATACAAGAGTAGCACAAAAATTGGCCATTGATGGTAGAAGTGTATTGAAAGGAGTATGTAATGAGGATTTGATTGTTTCGAGATGCATCGGTCACAGAGGATTCTTGATGCATATGATAAATGCAATGTTTGCTTACATGACGCGTGTGATTATGCTATGCAGCGACGCATGTTAGTTGCGGGTAGGCCGAGAATATATCATAATAGAGTTCGACTCGACATCCTCGGCTGGGGATCAAGCAACACGAATAGTCTTGGAATTACCATTACTGCTGCTAGGGAGAAAAGGAGCTCGGGCGACCCTCGAACAACCACCACTGCTTGGGGAAAACAGGGCAAGGATGATCCTCAAACGATCATCGTTGTTGGGGAATGACGACTCCGACCTGTTGGAGATGCTGCGAGGACACAATTCCACTAGGGAGAAAGAGGACTATCATGGCTCTGGAGGGGAAATGAAAGACAAACAACCCTTCGGGTAGCCATGATGATGCTCGATGCGTACCAAGCTTGAAATATGGACTATTAATCATCCTTTAGGGATTTCCGGTAAATCGTGAAATGCATAATGCTTTCTCTATTGATTTAGCATTTTATTATTCTCAACGCTTCATAGTATTATGTGATCACAAATAATCATTTATTTTGTAAACACAACACTGAAAGAGATGATGGAGAAATCAATTGATGACTTTTATTGAATATGAAAATATTTGTACATAAGATGTGTACAAGGATGCAAAAATCCTTGACGAGTAAATTTGTAAAAATTAAAAAATAAAAGTAAATGGTAATGGGAATTTGTGTTTTGCATTGATTACAACATTGGATACCATCCACTGTAAGATCTACGTTCCAACGCCTTGCTTCCGTTGATGATAATTTGATCGCTCGTTTACCGTCTAGGGTCCAGCTATGATGAAGATAGGCTCAAGTGTTTGCAGTCAAATACCTTTATCCCTAATTTTTCCCTGGACATTTTTCTCTTTTTTTTCGTCCACCGGGATACCCATTTTTGCCTAAGTCGCCCTTTCGGGTTTTCAACTTTAGCAGGCTTGTATTATTTTTTTTATCCCTAACTTTTGCATGGACATTTCTTTTTTTGGTCCATCGGGATACCCATTTTTTCCTAGATTGTCCTTGCGGATGTCAATCTAGCGGGTTCTTTATTTCATTTTTTCCAGGCATAATATTTTTTTACTGGGTCAGAGTTCATGGGTAGTGGCAACTCCTCCCCATCCATGGTGGTGAGGATCAGGGCTCCGCCTGAGAAGGCCTTCTTGACAATAAAGGGTCATTCGTAGTTGGGAGTCCACTTGCCTCGTGGATCCGAGTGTATATGAGAGTATCTCTTGAGCACGAGCTCTCCTTCTTGGAATGCTCGAGGGAGAACTTTCTTGTCAAAAGCTCGTTTGAGGCGTCTCTGGTACAACTGACCGTGGCAGACGGCTGTCAGGCGCTTCTCTTCGATGAGATTCAGCTGGTTATACCTGGATTAGACCCATTCAGCTTCATCAAGATCGGCTTCCATGATGACTCTGAGAGAAGGGATTTTGACTTTAATTGGTAGGACGACCTCTATACCATACACAAGTGAATACAAAGTTGCCCTAGTGGAAGTACGAACTGAAGTTCTGTAGCCATGCAATGCAAAGGGAAGCATCTCATGCTAGTCTTTGTAAGTTTTGACCATTTTCTGGACAATCCTCTTGATGTTTTTATTTTCTGATTTGACGGCGCCATTCATCTTGGGTCGATATGGTGAAGAGTTGTGGTGCTCGATCTTGATTTCTTGACACAACTCCTTCATCATCTTGTTGTTCAGGTTATTGTCATTGTCAGTGATAATACTGCTAGGAATACCATAGCGACAAATTATCTCTTTCTTGATGAATCTCGTAACCACTTGTCGTGTAACATTGGCATATAAAACAACTTCAACCCACTTGGTGAAGTAATCAATGGCAACTAGAATGAAGCGAGCATTGGAAGCTTTTGGCTCGATCATTCCAATCATATCAATACCCCACATAGAGAAGGGTGATCGGAAAAATAGCAAGTGTACTAATTTTACCGATGTAGTAATAGTTGGGGTTATCCCCAGAATCGATCTCTCGAGGACTGCGTGTAATTATAAGTGCAGATGCTATTTCAATTAAACAAAAATGCCTTTCGGGTTTGTTTGTTTTGAAAATCATAATAACAATTAAGAAAATAAGCAGAATGAATAAAATGACTTAAGCAAATATGAGAAGCTATGCTAGGAGAAGTGTATAAATTGCTCTGTAATAAACCCAATTATTATTCAAAGAGACATGCCTCAAACCTTAGCTTACCCAATCTTATTAGTGTTTTTCCTTAATTCCTTAACAGAAAAACCTTTGATATTCTCCCTTGATCCTAATTCCTTAGCAATCTCAGAATAACATCAAGCAATAGTTCTGACAAGATTTTTAAAGGTTATTGCGGGGTATCCTCATTCCTAAGCAATATCTACCGCAATATTATTTTACAAAAGCATTAGGGTGGTTTGTCCGACCTAATCCTAATCATGAATCAAATTTAATTGGTCCGATCGAAAAAGCTTTAAGAACATTGCAAAATAAAAGCTTAAAGGAAAAAGGCATAATCTCATAGAATGATTCAAAGTAGGTTCATTACATTGCAATTTAGGGACACCCCATAGCATCGGGGGGTTTAGCTATTCATAATATTAAAAAGAAATACAATACGAAAAGTAGACATTACAATAGTAATCGGATGATTTTGATCTTCAATTGTTAGCACTCATGAAGAATCTCCCTCCTCCAGATCACTTGATCGCATGAAAATCTAACGTAAAATTGTTCGTAAAAGCAAAAGTGTCTTCTTTTTCTCCAAATCCTAGCCTAAATAATTCCATATCAAACATAGCAGTGTGGAATACCCAGAATGCCCCTTCAGATTACTTAATCTAAAAAAACATATAAATTTGCAATTTATCTCGCACAAGCCAACACGGACCGTGTCAGCTGACACTGCAGGCCGTGTTGGCCCTCTGATCCAAGGGAATACAAGTTTCTGCTCCAGACCTTCTGACACGGGTCGTGTCAGCTGACATGGGCACCCGTGTCAGGCCCTTGCCTCCAGGTGAATACAAACATGATGCATCAGACCTGTTGACACGGGCACCCGTGTCAGCTCCCTGCCTCCATCTCACACTTCTTCTTCAGCTCCTCTCCTAACACGGCCCGTGTCAGCCGACACTTGGGCCCGTGTCAGCCGACACTTGGGCCCGTGTCAGGCCACTGCAACTTTGGGAAAATGCTTCCGAAGCACCCCGAAACCTCTATTCCTCTCACAAGTCCTCCGGGGCTTCCACCTATGATATGGAAATAATCAAAAACAACAAAACACGCGTAAAGTTCAACAAAATCATAAAAACTAACAAAAGAAACAATAATAGAAAGACGAGGCGAACAGTAAAAATAAGGTGGAAAACAATAACAATACTCAACAATGTGTTACCGACTGTGCGGTTTCGTGCCGAATAATAGACAGAAAATAAGTAGAAATGGTGACTGATCACAACCCCAAACTTATCTCATTGCTTGTCCTCAAGCAATGCTCAAGATAGCAATTAGGTCACCCCCGAATTTCTTACCAGCCACAGTACCGCTGAGATCTTTCGCGACTCACTTTCACTTTGTTCTCAACCTTTCCTTCTTTCCCGACTTATGACGATCGACCACACTTCCATAATTCAGCACCTCTTCCTCTGTCAGATTTTCACACTCTCACCAAATCGCTCGGGTTAAAGTGTTTATACTCTATAATCATAGCATGCACTGTCATCTCATAAGCTTGCACAACATCTATTTTCATTACACACGCACACAACACACACTATTCAAGGGCTTTTAAGGTTGTAACGGGGCTGAGGGACATGGTGGGATAAACAAACAAAAATGAAAAAACAAAGGGGTTTTAGGCTCCGACTCGGTGTCATAACTCTCATCGCTGTGTACTTGTAATTTTTATACTCAAGGGTGTTGGACACAAATTTATTAAGATTTTCTAGTTTCTCTCCTTAAGTGTATTTTTGAGGTTATTTTTTCGATTTTTCAAACTGGATCCTCCTATAGGTAAGTGAATTCTTTTGTCTCTTGTTTTTCTTTTTTTTTTCCTTCTTTTTTTTTTCCTTTTTCATTGGTCCTTGTTTTTCTTTTTTTTTTCGAATGCACCTACCTACTTTTATGCGAGTGTCTCAACCCCAAACTTAGAGTTTTACACAGGTAAGGAATTAATAACACCTATCCAAGCAGGGTGAGGGAGTGTTTGGGTTTAAGGTTTACATTATGTGGTTGATAATAAACAACAAGGGAATACGACTCGAAGGGGCTAACAAAGGAAAACATACAAGGGTTGGCTAGAAAGACTCAGGGCTAAAAAGAAATAATTGCCTCAGTGTGTATAGGTGTGCATTGGAAATTCAACAGACAGATGTGCAAACTAAGAGAGACGAATACATACCTGACAACTCTCATGATGAAATAGTATACGGCTTTTTAGGATCCTCACCATGTTTGGCATACTGATATTTCCAAGGTACCTTCGGTGTGATGTAGCGTCTTTTCGCCTCGGGTGCACAGTACTCCAATCTCGATCCAGTGTCGGAAAGTCGCGTCCAATCTTCCATTCAACAATACCAACCTTCGGGGATTTCCTGGAGATCAAGTCTAGGATTGTGCTTCTCATCCACTTAACACAAGTCCTCTTATTCACCCCACACAACCACCTTATATCTGTAACACACAAAACACGATACCAAACCAAATAAAAATAGTGGAAAGAAAACAACAAATTGAAAACTAAAAGCCTACAAATAAAATCCCCCCCACACTTGAACCAACCATTCTCCTCAATGTTTTAGAACAAGCATAAAAGGGCACTCACAAAGATCCTAACTCAGGATGCTGACTGTAATACAACAACACTGCTACATCATCGTTTGCACATGTAGGATCCGGATTATATCCTGCAACCAAAACAAACACAAACAATAAATAAAAAGTAATTAATCAGACAAGCGTGGGTTGCCTCCCACGTAGCGCTTCGTTTAACGTCGCATGACTCGACGGGTTACTCCCCAATTCTATGGGGGGTACTTCAGTTTACACGTTTTGTTGCTTTTGTTGCTTGACCTTTCCGCAACACAGCACCACTCAGATTCAGGACTACGAGCTACATTGTGATTCAACTCACATCCAACTTCCACATTCTTCCTTTGATGTTTTTTTCTCTTATTTCTTTGATGTTTCTTCCTCTTATTGACTTCTTGACTGGATGTTGGAGTCTCAGATGCTGCAACCTGATGGATTATTCCAGAGACTTTTTCAAGAAGTGGTTTTGAGCTTTTGCTTTTTCCCACTGTTCGGATCATTCCAACTGTGGGGTGAACACTTTCCTCTTGACCTTGCTTCTCTAGTTCCAACACTTTCAAGGTTGATTATTCCTCAAAATATTTCAAGGTTAAAGTACCAGCCTCAATATCCACACTGCACCGACTAGTCATCAAGAATGGTCGACCCAGTATGATGGTCGTCTCCTCATCCTCAGGTAGATCAATGATCTCAAAATCTACTGGATATGTGAAGTTATCAATAGTCACAAGCACATCTTCTGCTAAGCCGTATGACCGCTTGGTAGTGAGGTTGGCAAACTTTAGATTTGCTCCCGTTTCACTTATTTTCTTTATACCCACCTTTTTGAAAATTGAGAGGGGAATGAGACTCACGCTAGCACCCGAATTAATCAAGACTCTCTTAAAAGTCATGTCCTTTATGGTACAGGGGATTGATACAGAACCAGGATCTTTCCGTTTGATTGGAATTCTCCTACCTTGTGATTCCCCACTACTCTCCTCAATTAGACTCTTTACCTCCTCTCCACTAGGTTTCTTTTTTCCAATGACCTCCTTCATGAATTTCTTGTATAGAGGCAATTGTTCAAGTGCATCAAAGAAGGGCATATTAATCTCTAACTTTTTGAACAATGAGCTGAATTTCTCAAAGTCTTTTTCTTGTGTCTCATTCTTTGTCACTCTTGAGGGGTACGGTAACTTGATCTTAGGTTTAGCCGCTTCTTTTCTTTTCTCTTCGGTTGGCCTGACTTCTTCTTCTGCAACTTCCTGGCTTTTTGTGGTAACAACATTGACATTCTCATGATTCTTCGGATTGGGATTATGGCGCTTGGGAGGACGCCTGGTTTCTGAGAACTTGCTAATTGTTGTGCTATCTGGCTCATTTGAACCTCCAGATTCTTTATGGAGGTTGTGGTATTCCTATAGCTATTCTGGGTCTCTTCCTGAAATTGCATGTTATGAGCTGCCATCTTCTCAATGGCAATCTCCCATTGTGCATTTTTAGGGGGCCTGTTGCTTCTGTGGGTATTGTTGTTGATTCTGATCTTTCCAGGAGAAGTTAGGATGATTCTTCCACCCTGGATTATAAGTTTGAGCGTAGGGATTATTCTGCTTCAGGAATTTTATCTCTTCAATTTGTTGCGGAGTCGCAACACAATGTGCAGTGTAATGGGGTCCACTATAGATCTCACAACTCATGGGATGACCAATTTGAACTTGTGCCACACTTTGAGTACCTACTTTCATAGCCTTTAACCTTCTTTCAACTTCCGCAGCAATCTGATCTTCCACCTTCACAACCTGATTATTCAACTTCAAGTCAATCACACCCTCAGATTTACTCACACTTTGATCATATAACTCCAAATGTTTGTTGGCAGCAATAACTTCAATAATTTTCTTGATACCAGTCGCAGTGGTGAAGTTGGATGATCCACCAGCAGCTGTATCAATAAGTTGCTTAGTTTTCATTCGAAGACCATTGAGGAACACATGCATCTGCTCAGTTTGATCCATGTTGTGAGTCGGACAGGCTACCAAAACCTTCTTAAACCTCTTGTATGCGTCTCTGAGAAATTCTTTGTCCTTCTGTTTAAAGTTCACAATATCATATCTTTTTTGGATATAAATAGAGGCCGAAAAATACTCATTTAGAAATGCCTTCTCCATCTCTTCCCAAGTGGTAATACTGCTAACAGGTAACGAGTAGAACCACTATTCAACCTCTTCCTCCAGAGTGAATGGAAACATTCTTAACTTCTTTGCTTCCTCCGTGTGCCCCTCAATCTTGAGAGTGGTGCTCATAGTAAAAAATCTTTGCAGATGTTTGTTGGCATCTTCATTAACCTTTCCGGTGAAAGGTCTCCTCTCAAGTTGAGTGATGGTGCTAGGATGCAGCTGGAAATTCGGCACATTCACCGGTTGGTTCACAATGGTCAACCTACCAGCCGATGCATTTTCCCCACCGTAATCGCCCAGAAGTCTCTCTGCTGGTTGATTTCCAGCCATAATCACTGTATCTCTGTCTGACTCTGAACCTGAGTTTGAGTGCTCTGAAGGTTCAGCTTCAGACACTGCAAGTTTTGCTTGCCTATGCCTCTCGTGTAGGGTTCTTTCAATTTTTGCGTCAAAAAGAAAATTTGTTGAGGATTCTCCTTGCATAAAAATGTTAGGCGCAGATTAGTAGCAACAGTAATAATCCAAAAGTTATATAAAAAAAATGAAAATAAAAATAACAGAAAAATAAAATTTTAGTCACAGAGTGACAAAATCCCAATTGAATTTACACAAGAACTTATAACTTGGCAGTCCCCGGCAACGGCGACAAAAACTTAATCGAAAAAATAGCAAGTGTACTATTTTTACCGATGTAGTAATTGTAACACCCTTTTCTACCCCACGAATAAACACGGCAAAATATATAATTTATCAGAGTAAAATCAAAAACCACCTCGAAGGGTGCACATTTCTCAATAAATTCAAATTAAACACTTTCTCCGTAAACACGGGTTTTCCTCAAAAATACTCAAAAGCCTTTATATGGCAGCGGAACTCAATAATTCAAAATAAAAAGGTTTTCAACAAAAGCCATCAAAGTTAGCAGTAGAACCACCATAACCACAATAATAAAAAAGGTTTCAAAATAACCCATGGTCATCAATATCATAAAACAACAACTCAACAATGGTTCGACTCAATAACCCAACCCGATGTTACACTATCAGAGAAAGACCCTCTACATCGACCAAAAGCAAATAGACTTCAAGGTCCTCGAAAGCATCCGCAGTTAAACCTGGTCACCTGCACGTTACCCACATGGAGGCAACCTTCAAACAGGCAGGGTGAGTAATCACAATTCATAATAATCATTATAAAACAAGATATACATAAAATGGTGTCATCATCATAAATACAACATCAACAGGGAAAACATCAGGAAACACTATATCACAACATCAAGTCAATGCCACATAAAATGCAATGCACAACAAGACTCATGCATTTGGCACCAATCATCACAAAGGATGGATACCAGGCCATCAACCCTCCAAAGATCCCCGTCAATAGGACCGATCCCACAATCGGAACCGGAGCACGTCATAATTACCTCATATCCGCACGATGGGAATGAAGCGTCGTCACAGAGTATGCATATGAATGTATGATACACAAACGTCAATACTCATCATCATCAAAACATCATTATGTGCATCATCATTCATCAAAACATCATGTTTGTCATGTCATCATTTATTCATCAAAACATCATGCGTCATCGTCTTATCATCATCACCATACATAAACAACTCCTGGTCATCAATATACGTCATAGTAATTCATATCGTTAAGTAATCATCATACGTCAAATATACACTGTTCATAATCATCAATATTCTCATGAAATTCATCTCATCAAGTACTCGTCAAAACATCACGAAATCATCCCGTCATAATCATCATTAACGTCACTAACATCATGGTAAAACATCATAAATATCACATCATCAAACACCAGAACATCACAGCCACAGAAACAAAATCTCGCGAAACAGCAGACGTTCGCTCCAGGATTCGCCTAGCGAACCTGTTCGCTGTGGCCTTCGCCTAGCGAAGCGGCCAGCGAACCTCACAGATCTCACACTCAACACCAGAAATCCAAACATCAGTCATGCTCGCCCCCACATCCGCCTAGCGAAGCCATTCGCTGGGGAGTTCGTTGGGCGAGACTTCTAGTGAATCCCTAAAGCCCCTTCAGAAACACCTCTGCATTTACACTCCTGTTATCACGTATTCGATAGGCTGTTCGCTTAGTAAACGATGGCGAACATTCGTAGCTCCCAAACCTCGATTACAGCAAATTGCTGCTACGCATCAGTAGCTCCCAAACCTCCAAGGTACCTGCGATTACAGTCCCAATCGACCCAAAAACATCCCTATAATAGTTCTAATATATCACAGGATTTAAAAGCCTAAAACCTACGTCTGTTAGGTCGATTCATGACCCTAAGGGAAACGTTAAATCCCCTAAACCATTAAAACTCTCAAGCTTCATATAAACTCCATAATTCCTTCACCACTGGGATAAAACTACAACAACGGGGAAATCTGCCCCAAAGGTCTATTTTATCGATTAAATTTGACTCTTATTAATCGATCTCACAAAATGCCCTCAAAGTCATCAGTTTACCTCAAACCCATAAACCCTCATAACCCCAAAATTCCCAACATCTACTTCAATCAATCGAATCCTATAATGAAAAAATGAAAGACAATCACTCCCCATACCTTAGATTGTCGATTCGAAGCTTTCTCTCTGAGCCTTCGGAAACCTTCTTGAATTCCTCGCCTCCTCCTTTTTCCTCAGAGCTCTCACCTTCTTCTTTTCACGATTTACCAAAAAAATGAAACCTATTCTCAATTCCTCCTTTTATATTCAACCTAACCCTTGGGCCTCAAAATTGGGCTTTCTCCATAATACCTTCACTAATCCTCCTCAAAAGTCCAATTTACCCTTAATTCCTCTAATATTATTTAAATTAATAGTAAGACATTATACCCCATAATATATACTATTATTTAATTAATTAACCAAACTCCACAAAATTCCACGCAATGCCCCAAAACACTAAAATTCCCCAAAAATCACGAATATTATATTTAAATAAATTAAATAAACATTCTTACGAATTTGGGGTGTTACAGTAATAGTTGGGGTTATCCCCAGAATCGATCTCTCGAGGACAGCGTGTAATTATAAGTGCAGATGCTATTTCAATTAAACAAAAATGCCTTTAGGGTTTGTTTGTTTTGAAAATTATAATAACAATTAAGAAAATAAGCAGAATGAATAAAATGACTTAAGCAAATATGAGAAGCTATGCTAGGAGAAGTGTATAAATTGCTCTGTAATAAACCCAATTATTATTCAAAGAGACATGCCTCAAACCTTAGCTTACCCAATCTTATTAGTGTTTTTCCTTAATTCCTTAACAGAAAAACCTTTGATATTCTCCCTTGATCCTAATTCCTTAGCAATCTTAGAATAACATCAAGCAATAGTTCTGACAAGATTTTTAAAGGTTATTGCGGGGTATCCTCATTCCTAAGCAATATCTACCGCAATATTATTTTACAAAAGCATTAGGGTGGTTTGTCCGACCTAATCCAAATCGTGAATCAAATTCAATTGGTCCGATCGAAAAAGCATTAAGAACATTGCAAAATAAAAGCTTAAAGGAAAAAGGTATAATCTCATAGAATGATTCAAAATAGGTTCATTACATTGCAATTTAGGGACACCCTCTAGCATTGGGGGGTTTAGCTATTCATAATATTAAAAAGAAATACAATACGAAAAGTAGACATTACAATAGTAATCGGATGAATTTGATCTTCAATTGTTAGCACTCATGAAGAATCTCCCTCCTCCAGATCACTTGATCGCATGAAACTCTAACGTAAAATTGTTCGTAAAAGCAATAGTGTCTTCTTTTTCTCCAAATCCTAGCCTAAATAATTCCCAATCAAAAATAGCAGTGTGGAATACTCAGAATGCCCCTTCAGATTACTTAATCTAAAAAAACATAAAAATTTACAATTTATCTCGCACAAGCCAACACGGGCCGTGTCAGCTGACACTGCAGGCCGTGTTGGCCCTCTGATCCAAGGGAATACAAGTTTCTGCTCCAGACCTTCTGACACGGGCCGTGTCAGCTGACACGGGCACCCGTGTCAGGTCCCTGCCTCCAGGTGAATAAAAACGTGATGCTTTAGACATGCTGACACGGGCCGTGTCAGCTGACACGGGCACCCGTGTTAGCTCCCTGCCTCAATCTCACACTTCTTCTTTAGCTTCTCTCCTGACACGGCCCGTGTCAAGCGACACTGAGGCCCGTGTCAGGCCACTGCAACTTTGGGAAAATGCTTCCGAAGCTCCCCGAAACCACCATTCCTCGCACAAGTCCTCCGTGGCTTCCACCTATGATTTGGAAATAATCAAAAACAACAAAACATGCGTAAAGTGCAACAAAATCATAAAAACTAACAACATAAACAATAATAGAAAGATGAGGCGAAAAGTTAAAATAAGGTGGAAAACAATAACAATACTCAACAATGTGTTACCGATTGTGCGGTTTCGTGCCGGATAATACACGGAAAACAAGTAGAAATGGTGACCGATCAAAGGGCCAAGGAGAAGTCAAAACATTCAATGGAGTTGGCGGCACATGAATCTTGTCACCATAGATTTGGCATTTTTGACATCTTTTGGCAAAGTTGTAATAATCAACCTCCATTGTTGTCCAGTAATAACCAGCTCGAAGGGTCTTCTTAGCCATGGCAGGATCTTTGGCATGTACACCTTCACAACCCTCGTGTATGGCCCTTATGATCATGTTTGTTTCGTGTCTATCCACGCATCTAAGCAAAATAGAATCATAATTCCTTTTATACAATACACCACGAACTCAAGAAGAATTTCGCGAAGAGCCATCTGAGAGCTTTTTTGTTAGTGATGGTTATACCCTCGGGATACTCTTGTTTTTCCATATATCTTTTGATGTCATAGAACCAAGGCTTGTCATCAGACTCGTCCTTGATTGCTAAACAATGTGCTGGTTCGTTCAAATGATCAATGCGGATAACAGGAGCTTCGTTCTTCCACTTGACTTTGAACATGGACGCCAGGGTAGCAAGAGCGTCAGCTAGTTGATTTTCTTACCTAGGAATATGATGAAAAGTGATTTCATCAAAATAGGGAATCAATTTTGCAATGTGCCTTTGATAAGGAACCAGCTTGGAATCCTGAGTCTCGAAATTCCCACGGACTTGACCAATCACCAGAGCAGAATCCCCATAGACCTAAATGTAGCGCGGTTTTTGTGGTTTCGAATCACTATCGCTTTGGTACTACAGTTCGATTCATTTTTTATCCTGTGAAGCTGATTAAGGAAGGGAAATAAATGTCTCCAATTAACCCTGCCTGCATACCGAGTTTAAACAGATGACTGTTGGTTTACCGATGCCATCAAAATAGTGGGTCTCTCTAAGGTTATTTTGCTTAAGAATAGAGTGTCTTGACTGTTCATGAGGATTTTGGTAAGGTACTGGGTCTGATGTTTTTTTGATTGACGTATGATGGTACTGGACCTAAAGTTTTTGATTAGTATGCTCGATAAGATCTCACAATCTTATGCCTACGTATTCCCGTTTAACGAAACAGGGAAATCAGAGCGATCGTAGTTCCTCCTATTCTAAGGGAGGAAAAGATGTTTTGGTGTCTTGTTCAAAGCCCAAGATTGAAGCTAAAAGGCCCTTAGAGAGAATTTGTCATCTCTAAAGAGGGATTGTTGATTTTTGTGTGCCTTGATCAAAGCGCAAGATTGACGCTAAAAGATTAATTGACCTGACTAGGTATTTCTTTATACAAAGCCTAAGAGAAGGCTAAAAGTTTGACTTTTCTGGGGAAAATGTTCTTTCTGTCTTGTACAAAGCCCAAGATTGAGGCTAAACGGGATTTTTGACTCCGTTGGGGGGGGGGGGGAGTTCGTATATGTATCTTGTACCAAGCCCAGGATGGAGGCTGAACTGAGTTTGACTCAACCAGAGAGTGTTTTTATCTGTCTTGTACAAAGCCCAAGACGGAGGCTAAAGGGGTTTGCCTCAACAAGAGAGTGTTTTTATCTGTCCTGTACAAAGCCCAGGATTGTGGCTGAACAAGCTGGAGAACTTGAGAGGAGACTAGTTCCTACTAGGGGGAATCTTTATACCAAGTTTTGGATAAAGGCTGACTCAACAAGAGAGTATTTTTATCTGTCTTGTACGAAGCCCAAGACGGAGGCTAAAAAGGTTGACTCAACAAGAGAGTCTGAAAAGGTGATTGACTCAACAAGAGAGTCTTTTATACTCAACAAGAGAGTGATTTGCTATCTCGTACAAAGCCTGAGATTGAGGCTAAAAGTAAATTGACTCAATAAGAGAGCCTTGAAAAGTGAGTGACTCAACAAGAGAGTCTGAAAAGGTTAGCTCTGCTGGGGAGAATCATTGTACAAATCCCAAGAGGAGGCTGAATATAATGAGGAAGGATCATTATACAAAGCCTAAGAGGAGGCTATCTTACTGCTGAGGGTTATTAAGATCCCTAGGTAGGTCCAAGTAGAGAACTCTCATGAGAGAGACTGAGTTTCTGCTGGAGATTGATCCAGAATGATTAGGGTTTCTTCCTATGTTTAGAAGGAACTTGAGATTGTCTTTGAGACTCAAGAGGATTTAGATTGTCAAAGTCTATTAGTGTAAGCGAGTTTTATCTTTTGTACGATGCCCAAGAGGAGGCATGGGCATTAAAGGATGAGAATCAACCCTAAAATGGCCGGAGTTTTGACACTGGAAAGACTTCTCTATCAAAGGATGTCTAAGTTCTGTCTTATACCTTTAAGAGATCATCAGGGTCCTTGTATTAAGCCCAAGAGAAGGCATGAGAACTTCTAAGAAGCCGAAGGGTCCTTGTACAATGCCCAAGAGGAGGCGGGGATGCTTTTAGGAAGCCTGTGGGTCCCCAAACCAAGAGAAGTTCAAGAAATGAAATTCACCGAGAAGAGATCATTCCAGGAAAGTTCGAGGATTTGGAAGAAACTCAAGAGATGCAATTCACGGAGAAAATATCATCTCTGGGGAGTAGAGTTTCTTTGACAATTTCTAAGGGTGACAGTCTAAGAAAAGGTTCACCGAGAATACTACCTTTCTCTTTGTTCCATATTGTTTAACCCCAAGAGAAGGGAAGACAGTATCTGGAATCCTATGGGAATCTAGTTTTGTTTGTATTCAAGAGTGACCAACGGGCTTTACCTAGTTCTAGACGTAGTTGTCGGGGAAAACTCTAAATAACTATACTAGTATATACACAGTTGATATATGACGAGTATATAGGAGGTATGAAAGAAGACTTACAGTGAAGCAGCCTCACAATACAGTTATTTATATGAAAGCAGATAAAAGAAAACGGATAAACACTTACCCGTTATAGAGCTTCCATGCTGTTTTGTTAGTTGTTCAACAAAGAAATTAAAGAAAGTTTTGATAACAACTATATATTTGGATTCAAAATCAAAGGAGAAAGTATTTTGAACAGAGATTGGGGCTTACAACTCAAGGAGAGGCCCAAATTTTAAGAGTGATTGTACTGTTGTTTTGAATTTGTACAGGGACTTATACAAGTGACTGAGGCCCAAAAAGGTTTTTTGTACAAAGGGATGAGTCTTATACTCTACCAAGTGGCCTAAAAGTGCTTTAAAGAAAAGAAATGAGACTTACAACACCAGGGCGGACCCAGTTGTTTGTTTGAAAATGGCGATCGCGCCGAGGTTTTTGAAAATACAGTGGGACTTATACAATGACTGAGGCCCAAAAATGATTTTGGTTTTCAAAATGGGTTGGGTCTTACACTCTATTAGAGGCCCAAAGATTTTAAAATGAATAAAGATGGGTCTTATAGCTCAAGGAGAAGCCCAGTTGACAATAGTCTGAAAATGACGATCGCGTCGAAATTTCTGACGGTATCGGGACTTATACAATACACTGAGGCCCAATATTGTTTATTTACAAAGGGATGGGACTTACACTCTACCAAAAGGCCCAAAAGTGTTTTGAAATATTTGAGTATGATTAAAAATCAAAGAAACCCTAATTTTCACTTTTTAAAAGTAATTTTTCAAAGAAAATTAATAAAAAATGATAAAAATACCAAATAGGTTTAAATAAACCACTTGTGATTTTTGGTTAAGGTTTGAAACATGAGGTTTTAATCACAAGATGATTTAAAACTCATTTGGTTTTGATTTTCAAGATGAATATTCATTTTTAAAATGTTTAAAAACAATTAAAATGAATTTATTTACAAAAATACCAATTATATTAAATAACTGATATAAATTTTATTTTTTTTGTAGAATAAAATATTTTACTATTTTTGTGATTTTTCAGAAAAAGAATCAACCAAAAATGATTAAAATTGAGAGAGTTATTAATTTTTCAAATCATTTAAAAATAATATGAAAAATGATAAAAAGTGGAAAAATGGTAAAAAAGACGATCTGGGGCGAGGGGGATTCGAACCCCAGACCTCTTGTGTGCAGTGCGCGCCTCCTACCACTGGGGTGGTGATACATCCGTGTATCAAAACCACCCCATAGATATATGAGGCATGCCTTGCTTTTGGCCTGGCCAAGGCAAGATTTTGGCAAAAAACGTTAAGCTTTTAACTTTTTCATTTCTCCATGGATTGGGACAAAATTTAGGTCTATCCTGCCTAGAATTTCACAAGGAATCCAATGGTGGTGGTGGTTTTTTCAGATGGGGCTCCTATTTTAAAACTCGATAGTGTTCTTGAAATAGGCCTATAATTGCATTTTCTATGCTATCTCTTGTTACAGGTATGAAATACATGATGAATTGGTTCAAACACAACATATATAACATGTATGAGATGTGCATGATCGGTGGACCTCAAAGCAATGCATATTTCAAAGAGTTCAAGTTGTGATGCTTACCTCTTTATGAGCTTTTTGGGCAATCTGTCAAGTGCTTTGTTCCAGAAACAATTTCATGCTTTGGACTCCCTCAAATGATCCCTTAGAAGCTTTTAGAATGGTTGGAATCAACTGGAATCCTTAGGAACAAGTTTGAGCTCTTTCTTGCAAAAGGGGCAAAAGTGGCCAATATAGCAACTCTCTCAAATGGTGTTCCAGACGTGGGGAACCATTTGGGACAGTTCAAGGATGATATTTGGAGTGTGTTTGAGGCTTTATCTGGTTTTGAAAGTGACTGAATCAAGACATGGGAATTAAAAATGCAAAAAAGTCCAATTTTGAGGTTTTGAGAGAGGACTTTGTGATTTTGGTGTTACAGGTCACTTATGAGAGTTTGTACAGCTTAGATATGACATATTAGATGTGTTTGGATCATGAGCTGTGATGGAAATGCTCTCTAACTCAAAAACTCAGAGTTACCTTGCAAAAGAAGGCATTTTGGCCTAGAGAAAGAGATTTTGAGGAAAGCAAGTGTTGTAGTGCTTTGGTGTACTCAAACTGAGCACAAATTAGCTCTATTTATAGTAGAGCAAGTTTGTTTTGCAAGCAATAGTGAATGGCAACTGCAGCAGCTCATTGTCCAATTGCATCACTTTGGAATCTTAAGTCTCCTCTAGCCATTGACTAGAGGTTAGAGCACAGGCCTATGGTATTTGGTTCAGAGATAAACTTGGACTGAATTCAGTTGGAATAGGCTCAGTTCATGCCAGCTTGGTGCATCAATTGAATGCTTGAAAACAAAATTGGATATTTGGCACATTTTATCCTTTTTAGGGTTTGGCATGCTACTTTGGGAATCTTGGACTTGGGAGGCTGATGGATTAGTGCTTGTCCCTTGGTTGTTCCCCCTTGAGGTGTTCAAATGGATAAGCATGCTTGGAATTGCACAATTTTAGCAAATCGAGCCTTTATGCACAAATCTGCCTTGCCAAGACAGTTTGCAGCAAGGCATGTTGCAGCTGTCAAACTCCTAGTTCAGATGGAGTTTGATGAAGCTCTTGTACATTTTGGAAAGCCCTTATGTGACACAACACATGTGTGATCATAGTTTGTCTTGAAGCTTTTTGGATCCAAGTGAAAAATCCCCCTACATTTTGAAAAAAAGCAAGACAGATTCTGACTTAGTGAAAATTTCACTAAGTGTTGGAAAAAGTGACATTTCATGTTTTCAGCCATTTTGATCACTCCATAACTTAAAATCCATGAAGAATTGTAATGAGGTGTAGTTGACACTTTTAAAGTATGCCATGAGATCTACAAATCCATCTTTGGATCAGCCAAAATGGTTGCTTGGATCTCAAGTAATGATCCTTGGAAGTTGGTACCCTAGCCACTTTGTTTTATAACTTAGAAAAATTCTAAGTTTTTTATGGTTTCCCCTTTAACAAGTTATCCCACTTTCTTTGATTTTTCCATAGGTGTTATAGGGTGTATTGAATCATGTCCCAAGGTTTGGGAGCATGTCCTGGTCAAAAGTCAAATGCACAATTGACTTTTTCCTCGAAACCCTAATTGTGGTCCTGATGAAATTGAAACTTGTGGGTCAAGCTTCTTGGATCAATCCATTGTTGCAAATGGATCATTGTAGTGTATTGGAGACCCTCAAATCATGTCTTGAGGTCTTGGCTCATGTTTTGTCCCAAAATTCAACTTAGGGGTGAATTAGGTCAAGAAACCCTAATTCCTAATTTTTGGTAAATGCATCCCCTGAGGTTAAATTGACTTGATGATTGGGTCCATGAGGTCCCTTGGAGTATCCTGAGTTATGTTTTGAAGCATTAGCTCATGCCCAGAAGAAAATTCCCATCTGGAGGCCTTGGTCGACCAAAACCTTAATTTGGTGACACTGGCGATCTTGAGGCTTAATCCACTTGGAATGCTGCAGCCTTGTGCTTGATTCTTGATGTGGGAGTCCTCTTGATCTTTTATGGGTGTTTGAGAGGTTAGACAAGTTGAAGATCATGTCATTTCTTGATTGATCATTTGTCTAAGTACCCTGAGAGAGGTTAAAACCCTAATCTCTGATTGTAGTGAATGCTCAACAATTCCTTGAGGAGATTGATGAGGCACAAAGGTACATCCATATTGTGATGATGGTTTGTACAATGATGGGAAATCTTAGTGGTCAAAATTTGGGGTATGACAGATGCCCCTATTTAATCTTCTTGGACCCGAAGGTGTGAATGGCGAAGGTATTCGGGCATTCGCGGTGCAAGAGGATTAAATATCGGAATACCCAAAATTTTGGTGGTGGTTATGAACGGCAGCTTGCTCATCCATCTTTTTTCGCTAAGCAATGATGCTTAGAAAAGGTAAACTTCCCCTCGATCCTGGTTTCCTACCAAGGAATTGGTCTTAGTTTCTGATGTAAACTTCCCCTCGATCCTGGTTTCCTACCAAGGAACTGGTCTCAGTTTCTAAAATAAACTTCCCCTCAATCCCGTTTTCCTACCAAGGATCTGGTCTCGGTCTCTAAAATAAACTTCCCCGCGATCCTGGTTTCCTACCAAGGAACTAGTCTCAGTTTCTTTTGTCAATAAACTTTGACAAGGGACGCTATTCGTAGCGGTTTTCCTCAAACTTCTCGCCGAATTTTCCTGGGGAGATGCCATTTGATTGGAAAAAGTTTTGATGTCAGACTTGCTGGGGAAACCCATTCGTCTGAGCTGTAGAGGTGTACAAACTTCTCTATTAGAGATGCTATTTGTGGACTCTATCGGAGAAAACGAGTCTCTCGAGAGACTGTTTCCTGTTTGGGGGTATTACATCATACTTTTCCTCGAGATCTTCTCGGAGGAATGCCATACGATGTGATCCAATTTGGAAGGGCTTTCTCTGGGGATTTTCCTTAATCCGGGAAAGCGAAGATATTATCTTCAATGACGAAGGGTGATATTTGTCAAAAGTTTTCTTGCTTTTTCGGAGGTTCAAGTTATCAAAGTGGTCGAGGTCCGTCTCTAATCCAGAGATAAACTGGAGAGAGATTACTTAGATGATTCACTTCCTGATGAGGAAAGACTTGACAACTCGATTGAGAGGACTTTTATCACTAGGGGATAAGACCGACTAGAGTGATAGTGATGCAATATGAATATGAATGTAAATTAATAATGTATGATGTATGTATGTTTATGCTAAAAAAACTGACGCGATATACATACTAAATACATGAACACGACTGGATACTTGGCCACTGCAGGGGACGAAGAGGTATCTTAGGTTCAAAATAGCAATTCTGCCTTGCTTAGGAGAGATAGTCCCTGTGGGGAACAACGTTGATCGGGCTTAGGAGATAAGAACTCCGCCGAGGGTATCGGACGAAACATTCGCATCTGACACAGTTGATCCTTCATTCAGGTATACTGGTTTTAGAAGGAGTACTTTGATTCTACACTTTGAGGTTAGATTACTTCTGGAGAAGCAATTGATGTCCTTTCGATGTTAAACAATCAAAAGAATTTCCATCTTTATTTTAAAAGCAGAAAAAATTTGACAAGTAAATTCATTTTTGTTTTATTTCAAGAATCGTTAAACATATTAAAATGTCGTTCTGTAAAGTTAAAACAAATAAGAATTACAAACAAAAGCCCTAAGGCTCAAATTTTATTGATAGGATGAAAATCAGTCAAGCGCGTGATTCCATAGAGTATTTACAAAGTTAGAAAATGGTAATTTAAGGGAAGAGGGCTACATCGAAACATAACGACCGTTATCCTTCTACCAACTTTGAATTCCGGGCATCCCGAGCTTCTGTCGAAGATAACCGTGACCGAGATCTTCCTGACGGATGGCGTGACTACTGCTGAGGGATTTGCCCTTTCGCTGGACGTAGTTACTTGCCATTATCCCTAACGTTTGCCTGGATTGTACTTTGAGGTTTCCAATCCACCGGGATGATTTTTGACTATGTCTCTAATTTTTGCCTGGATCGCCCTTTCGGGTTTTCAATCCACCGAGACTTTTTTTTTTAATTTAGGCGAAGTATTTCTTGACTACGTCAACATTTGTGGGGTAGGCAAATTCCTCTCCATCCATAGTTGCGAGTCTCAAGGTGCCGCCTGAGAAAGCTTTCTTGACCACATAGGGGCCATCATAATTTGGAGTCCATTTTCCCCCGGAATCAGTTAGAAATGATTGTATCTTCTTGAGCACGAGGTCTCCTTTCCTGAAGACACAGGGTCTGACCTTTTTGTCAAACGTCTTCTTCATTCTTTGTTGATACAACTGACCGTGGCATAAAGCTGTTATTCGCTTCTCTTCGATCAGATTTAGTTCGTCGTGCCAACTTTGACACCATTCAGCCTCTGTTAACTTAGCTTCCATCAATACTCGGATTGATGGGATCTATACTTCTATGGGAAGCACCACTTCCATGCCATATACTAGAGAGAAAGGGGTTGCCCCTGTTGAAGTGCGGATAGATGTGCGATAACTGTGAAGAGCAAAGGGTAGCATCTCGTGCCAGTCTTTATAGGTTACAACCATCTTTTGAACAATCTTCTTGATGTTCTTATTAGCCGCTTCTACCGCTCCGTTCATCTTAGGTCGGTAGGGAGATGAGTTATGGTGTTCAATCTTGAACTCAGCGCATAACTCTTTCATCATCTTGTTATTCAAGTTAGATCCATTATCAGTAATGATCTGGCTTGGAACACCATAACGGCAGATGAGATTGTTTTTTATGAAGCGGACCACGACTTGTCGGGTTACATTGGCGTATGACGCTGCTTCGACCCACTTGGTGAAGTAGTCAATGGCTACTAGGATGAACCGATGTCCGTTTGAAGCTTTGGGTTCAATCATGCCAATCATGTCGATTCCCCATATGGAAAAAGGCCATGGGGAAGAGAGAACTTTGAGCTGCATTAGCGGTACATGGATTTTGTCTGAGTATATCTGACACTTGTTACACTTCCTCATGTACTTGTAGCAGTTGAATTCCATTGTCAACCAATAGTACCCGGCTCTAAGAATTTTTCTCGCCATTGTGTGTCCGTTGGCATGAGTGCCAAAGGATCCTTCATGAATTTCTTTTATCAGCATGTTTGCTTCTGGTCTGTCTACACATCGGAGCAAGACCATGCCAAAGTTTCTCTTATAGAGGGTATCACCGCTCAGGAAGAAGTTGCCTGCCAATCTTCCGAGGGTCTTTCTGTCCTTTCTGGATGCCCCAGGTGGGTACTCTTGTTTCTGAAGGAAGCATTTGATATCGTGATACCAAGGTTTGTCGTCTATGACTGCTTCAATCGTGAAGATGTAAGCGGACTATTCAAGGCGCATTATGTCGATCTTAGGTAAGTCGTTCCATTGACCTACACTAATCATGGAAGAGAGAGTGGTTAATGCATCAGCCATCTGATTCTCTTCACGAGGGATGTGATGAAATTCGATTATGTTAAAGAAGGGTAACAACCTTCTCGCGTAATCTTTGTAAGGAATTAGTCCTGATTGGTATGTGTTCCAATCTCCTTTGATCTGATTGATAACTAGGGCTGAGTCGCCATATACATCCAAGTTTTTGATCCTTAAGTCGATCGCTTCTTCGAGACCCATGATACAAGCTTCGTATTCGGCCTCGTTGTTTGTACACTTGAATGTTAATCTAGCAGTGAAAGGAATGTGGGTACCCTGAGGTGTTATGATGATTGCCCCAATTCCGTTTCCATAATGATTGACAGCTCCGTCAAAGATAAGTCCCCATTGGGAACCTGGTTCTGGCCCTTCACTGGGTAGCGGTTCATCACAATCTTTCATTTTCAAGTACATGACATCTTCGTCTGGGAAGTCAAATCCGACTGATTCTTGATCGTCAATCGGTTGATGAGCCAAATGATCGGCTAAAACACTTCCTTTGACGGCTTTCTGAGCATGGTACTCGATGTCGTATTCTGATAACAACATCTGCCAACGGGGAATCCTTCCCGTGAGAGCAGGCTTTTCAAAGACATACTTGATTGGATCCATTTCGGAGATTAACCAAGTAGTGTGACGAATCATTTACTGGCGAAGACGTTTGGCTGCCCAAGCTAGAGCACAACAAGTTTTCTCAAGCATAGTGTACCGAGTTTCGCATTCAGTAAACTTCTTACTTAAATAGTAAATGGCAGACTCTTTTGTTTTCATTTCGTCTTGTTGGCCAAGTACACAACCCATTGAGTCTTCCAAGACTGTTAGATAGATGATCAACGGTCTTTCCTCTACTAGAGGTGATAGAATCGGTGGGTTCAACAGATACTCTTTGATACTGTCGAAGGCGGTTTGGCAGTCCTCTGTCCAAACGCAGTCCTGATTCTTTTTGAGTAATTTGAAGATCGGCGCGCATGTCACCGTCATGAGGAATATAAATCGGGAAATATATTTCAGACGTCCCAGGAATCCTCTGACTTGTTTTTCAGTTTTTGGAGAAGGCATTTCTTGAATGGCCTTGACCTTGTCAGGATCAACCTCAATCCCTTTCTGGCTGATGATGAACCCTAGCAGTTTCCCTGAACGGACACCGAATATGCATTTGTTAGGATTCAAACGGAGTTTGTACTTTCTCAACCGCTCGAATAGCTTTGACAGATGGGTCACATGCTCCTCCTCTATTTTAGATTTGGCAATCATGTCATCGACATATACCTCTATTTCTTTGTGTATCATGTCGTGGAACAGAGTAGTCATGGCCCGTTGATAGGTTGTCCTGACGTTCTTCAAACCTAACGGCATTACCTTGTAACAAAGGGTACCCCATAGGGTAATGAACGAAGTTTTCTCCATATCTTTCGGCGCCATTTTTATCTGATTATAGCCCAAGAATCCATCCCTGAAGGAGAAAACTTTGAATTTTGCTGTACTGTCTACTAGCATGTCGATGTGCGGTAAGGGAAAGTCGTCCTTTGGACTTGCTTTGTTCAGATCCCTGTAGTCTACACACATTCTGACCTTTCCGTCCTTTTTTGGAACTGGTACTATGTTGGCTAACCATTGAGGATATTCTAATGTAGCGAGGAAACCCGCGTCAATCTGTTTTTGTACTTCCTCTTTGATTTTGATGGCCATGTATGGATGAGTCCATCTCAGCCTTTGTTTTACCGGCGGACATTCTGATATCAACGGTAGCTGATGTCCCACGATGCTGGTATCCAACCCTGGCATATCCCGATAGGACCAAGCGAATACATCGAGAAACCCTTTGAGAAGCTTTATCAAGTCTTCTTTGATAGTCGGACTGAGCAGTGCCCCAATCTTGACTTCTTTCTTTTCTTCTTCTGAACCCAAGTTGACCGTTTCCAACGGCTCTTTGTGAGGTTCAATGGACCTTTCCTCTTGTCTGAGTAATCGGGAGATCTCTTCTGGAATTTCTTCATCATTTTCTTCTTCAGGGTCAAATACCGGGAATTCAAAGTTGGGAGAAGGCATTGGATCGTATGTTTCAATGGGGTTTGAAACAAGCAATCTGCAGGACGTGATGATTTGTGTTTAGAAGAGATAAAGAGAATGCATGAGTGTGTGTAGTGTAATTTTTTTTTGAAAAATGCTCGTTTTTATTATTTATTTTGTTTTTAGGATTACCATTTTCTGAAAAAGCCAAAAGAGAAAACAGGAATAAATGCGGAAATTACAGAACGGCGTTATTTATTTATGACTTTGTCTATTCTTGAAACTACAGCCCTATAAAACAAAACTCTGTCGCTTTGGGCAAAGCGAAGAGAGACATTTACAGAAAGTGAGCCCTATCAAAACATCCGTTTCACCTGGGCAAGGTGAAAGGTTAAGATAAAGATGGCAATTACTTTGACTTATGAACAACTTTCGAAACGTTGACAACAACCCATTGGCGGCGAACTCCTCGGTGAATCACAAAGTTTGGTACCTTCCTTGATTTGTCTTCAGAAATAACGCTGATTTCTGGTGGAGCAGGATCGTTGGAATCTGTCTCCCAGGCAGAGTTGTCGTAGGAGGATTCCTCAGCTGCATCTTGCACAATATTTGTACTCTCAAGTGTATCTCCCCATCCAGTTGGATGGATATATCTTCGAGCCTGATACGAGAGCTTTCAGGAGTGGTGTACTTGACTAAGAAGTCGAATTTGCCACTCGGTTGTCCTAAGGTATCCCACACTTCTTTGGAACTGGAGGAGTCATCCCTTTCGATGACGTTGACCTCGGGAAAAGCATAGTTAAGGAACTCTTGTCCTGCAATCTTTACAAATTCATCGTTGTACTGGATATTGTCTGAATGCCCTGAGTAATGATCCCATGCTTCCATGGGGACGCAGGTATTCTTTTCGATGATGCTTAGATGATAATCATTGTTCGGCTGATCCTCTTGCCCCGAGACTCGTGGGTACGGCTGCCACATTGGCAGGCCATCCATCAGGCCATAGTAGTCAAAGTTATCTTTCATCAGAGTGTCCTCCTCTAATGAGTTAGGTGGAGCACGGCATCCTTCCGGATCGCAATCTCCGTAGATCACTTTGATGTCTGACCTTGGTATAAATCTCAGACTCTGCGTGGGATAGCAAAATGGCGTAGGCATTTCGTCCTGAGACATATAACCATCCTCGTTAAGATAGGACTTCCATTCTTCCTCTGTATCAGAGGAATCTCCCTCGTTGATAGTGTGCACTTCTTGAGACACTGGGTGAAGAAAACCTCCACTCTGGGTACAGGTTGAGGAAAAGCCAAGACCTTTCTTTGCTTTGTTATTAGTAGGAATGACAAGCTGTCCCCATCCTTTCGCATTGTTGCTTTTGATTACTTTGAGAGCATCTTTGTACGAGGAAATCGAGGTTCCTCTCTCTGATTGATTGTCATTACTCATCGAAAGTGCTTGGAACTGGGTTCCAATAACCTCCTATGGTTCTACACAAGTGGATGATGATAAGTTACTCACGAGCAAGGCTTGCTCTCCGCAGACCGTGATGAGTTGGTTGTTTTTGACAAACTTCAGCTTTTGGTGAAGTCTCGAAGTGTTTGCCCCCGCCTTGTGTATCCAAGGTCTTCCTAACAAGCAACTGTATGTTGCCCGGATGCCCATGACCTGGAAAGTGACTTGGAAGGTGTGAGGACCGATAATTATGGGAAGTTCGACTTCGCCGATAACTATTTTTTCGGGATCCGTCAAATGCCTTGACGGTGACCTCACTGGCTCTCATCGGAGATCCTCGGTATGATAATCGCATCAATGTATACTTCGGCATCACATTTAGAGCTGATCCAGTGTCTACCAGTACGCTGGCTAATACATCGTCCTGGCAGTTGACTGTAATATTGAGTGCCATGTTGTGACGGTGGCCCTCTTCCGGCAGTTCCTAATCACTGAATCCCAAGTTATTATAGGAAGTGATGTTGGAGACGATGCTATCGAACTGTCGTATTGTTACATCCTGTTCCACGAAGGCTTGCTCTAAGAATTTCTGTAGAGCTTTTCTGTGAGCTTCAGAATTGAGTAAAAGTGATAACACATAGATTTTTGAAGGAGTTTGCAACAGTTGATCAACAATGTTGTATTCACTCTTTTGGATGAGTCTCAGCATCTCATCGTTGTTCTTTGAAAGGTCGGGACCACTGGACTGACGGACTGGTTGATCAGGAACTTCTGTTTGAGGTTCCTTTTCTCTGGGTTCTCTGACTCCTCTGTTGAAGATCCGACCGCTCCGTGTTACTCGACTGATGTCTGCGATATTCACGATGGAGGGTAATGGAGTTTCCTTTCCATTCTCAATTGTTGTGGCACTGTATTTGTAAGGGATGGCCTTAGTTGATTCATACGGTAGTGGTCTCGGCAGATAGATAACTACAGGAGCCTTCTGATTTTTCTGACCATTGTAAGTAATTTCAATCAGTTCCTAGTTAAGAACCTTCGATTTGTCAAGTAGAGGGATGATGGTACAAACATCTTTGGTCCTCTTATGGTCAGAGATTACGAAAATATCCTTAATTTGATCAGCGAAAAAGCCTGGCATCAAATTAGTTGACCCAGAACTTGGACACGGTCGAATCTCTTTGTGGTCCACCTGACTCTGAAGGGCCGCTCGCACGAGGTAACATCCTTGATTATCTTCAGAGCAAACTCTATAGCGTTCATAGTTGTGTGGTGGCACCCGGCCACGTCCGCTTTGTATGTAGTGTAACCTTACTAGGTCAGTTTCCATTGATCGGACATCCTGACTTTGATGCCCAGCAGGGTTCCCGTTAGTCATGCTGACTTGTTGTGTGTCTTCATCCATATAGATCGGAAGCCACTAGTGGTTTAATAAGTGTTGAAGCATTCTTTGAACGAGAGCACATCCTTGATTATTCTCACAGCACACTGCACAGTTCTGATAATTATGCGAAGTCAGAAAACCGAGCTGGACTTGTGTAGCGTGCAACTCCACCAAGCTGGTATTTATCAAATGAACATCAAAGATTTGAATCCATTTGACTTGATAAGGATTCCTATCATAGTAGTCCTAGATCCATCCAAGATCCATCTGACGCTGGAGGGCCTCTTGTACAAAAGAGCATCCCTGTTTGTTTATCGAGCAGACCAGACAGGAATCGTAATCGTGCCGTGGCAGATTATGATGTTCGATTTGCTTTGAGTGCATCACTACCAAGTTGATATTCATCGCACGGATGTCGTGATTCTGGATGATGTTGGAATTCGAGTAAGTCATGTTGACATCACGAATTCGGTGCTCTTGGATCCATCCGAGATCCAATTGTTCCCGTAGAGCTGATTGCACCACATAACATCCTTGATTATTTTTGGAGCAGATATCACACTGGTGATAATTGTGAGGTGGCACATGGCCGTATCCGCTCTGTCTATAATGCATCTTGACCAAGTTGGACCTCAATAAGAGTACATCATGAATTTGATAGTTGTGGTTAGACTCTCCCTCTATCAAATTTACCGCAACTTTCTCGTGTTAAGGTAGCGGGTTCGTGAAAACATTTGGATTCGTATCCTTGAAGGATAAGACCCCGCTCCTAACAAGCTTTTGCACATCTGATTTGAAACTGAGACAGTTCTCTATGTTATACCCTGGTCCTCCTTGATGGTAAGGACAAGTCTGATCCGTTTTGAACCAAAAAGGCGGATTCTCCGGGATTGCAAGGGGATCCCTGGTTTGGACGTGCCCCTTAACCAGTAGTAATGGAAACAATTCTGCGTACAACATTGGTATAGGGTCAAACCCTGGTGGGTGCGTTATACGATTGTTATTGTATTGAGGACGAGCCTGCTGAAGAGGTTGTTGTGTCCTTTGCTGAAATTGTTGTTGATTTGGTTGGCTCTGAGCAACCTGAGGTTGATACGTAGGTACAGGCGCAAGGTTAATAGCAGGAGTTACCGCTACTACTGGTTGGTACCGCCGCCTTTGCTTTCCGAGAGAGATATTCCCAATATCCTGCTCTTTTTTCTTAGGGAGAGCACTACCGTATCGTTTTGTACTACTTGATGATCCGGCATCTTTGAGCAGAAGTCCTTCTCAGACCGCTTCCTCAAGACGAACTCCCATACCTACCATCTCGGGGAAGTCGCTGGGTGCACTGGCGACCATTCTGTCGTAGTAAAATAAACTTAAGGTCTTTAAGAAAAATTTTGTCATCTCTTTTTCCTCAAGAAGTGGACAAATCTGAGCGGCAATTTCACGCCATCTCTGAGCATATTCCTTAAAGGTTTCCTTATCCTTTTGTGACATGGCTCTAAGTTGATCTCTGTCCGGTGCCATGTCCAGGTTATACTTATATTGTTGAACGAAGGCAGCGCCAAGATCTCTGAAAGTGGCGATCTTAGTGCGGTTTAATTCCATGTACCATTTTAGTGCGGCACCGGTTAAACTATCTTGGGAGTAATGGATCAGTAGCTGGTTGTTCTCTGTCTGAGTTTACATCCTACGAGCGTACATCACCAAATGACTTTGAGGGCAAGAGTTACCCTTGTACTTTTCAAATTCCGGCACTTTGAACTTGTGCGGAACTTTCACATCGGGGACCAAACAAAGGTCTGCGGCGTCCTTTCCAAATAGATCCTGATCGCGAAGGGCTTGCAGTTCTTTCTGCATTTCCAGGAACTGTTCCTGGAACTCCTTCATTCTCTTATCCATACTTTCGTTTCCACCAGAAGGTATCTGTGGAATCTGTCATTCCGGGATAGTGTGCACCACGGGTGGTGGTACAGTTATTACGGCAGAGACTCTTGGTGCTTCCCGAAGTTTGTAACCTTCAGGAGTTGCTGTCATGTCTCTTGCATCTTCGTTTTCCTGAAGTTTGTAACCTTCAGGCCTAACGGTTCCTTCTGCGGTTCCATGATCTTCAGTGATCGGCGGAACATATCCTTTCGGGATATAGTTAATAGGCATGCCCCAGGGACGATCTTTAGGCATGTTATACCGAGGATCATACATCTCCACTATGGGTGTAGATGTGATCTCTGAGATCACAGTCCTTTATTGTTGCATCTAAGTTACTGCCAGAGCTTGCATGTCATTATAAAGTTTCCTCAGATTTTCTTTCAGAGCGTCGAGTTCTTCTCTCAACTCTCTGTTCTCTTCCTCGAGATTATCCATCCTCCTTTGTCGATTGGCCCGAGTATTGTACGAATAAGACAATTTGACTCTAGAACCGAGACACAAACGTGAGATTCGTAGGTAAGGAGAAAGCGTTATGGGAGAATGATGAATGATATGCAATGATTATATTAATTAAAAGTTTTGTTTAATCAAAATAAACTTCAACAATTGGATTGCAAATATCAAACAGTGGGGAAGGTCCCGTTTTATTGAATTCAAAGATTGCGGAAATGGAAATACAATAGATTACAAAGTATTGCAAAAGGAAATGTCTAAGCTAATGGATCCAGAGTCCTCTCTGAGGAGGGCTCAGGTGCTGGTTCTGGTACTTTCCTTTTCTTTGACCGGGGCTCTTGAGCCGTTGTCGGGTTGTCATTCCTTTGTTAAGTGAAAGGAGTGAGCAAATTCCTTTGGTCTTCTTGATTTTCTACAGCATGTTGCTCTAAAATCTCAATCAGAGCATCTTTTTCTTTTAACAGTTGCTGTATTTTTTTACACTCCATATTGAGAATATGGTACTTGTTCTTCCAAGACCTCTTCTCCTATTGAACTTTGTTGAGAGTAACCTGAAGTTTTTCTATATCAGACATAAATTAAAGGACAGGGTCCCTTAACGAAAGGATTCTTGACGAGGGTAAGGCATCCTCAGCTCGAGGGCTCTAGTTTGTACCCAGTGGAGATAAGGCTCCACCGAGACACAATCCGACTTTCCTAGAGACTCTCTTCCTTTCCTATGAACATGTTTCCAGGCATGCACTATTTCTATCTTTAGTGCCCTATCATTTTCTCATTCCTTGAAGAAAATACCTTCCAGATGAACATTACGCGGGACATGTCTCATCGGGTATCCAAATTGGCGACGAACTAAAACTGGATGATAATTGATTCCTCCTTTAGTTCCTATGAGGGGTACGTTAGGGAAGTTTCCATAACGGTCAATGATTTTGATTCCGTCATAGATCCGATTATACCAATTGATGTCAGAGTTGGTAAGAGACACGACTCTCTGCGACCAACGTAGAGCACTCTTATGATCCCAAAAAGCGACAGACTTAGGTAAGTGGGAAGTGAACCATTTGTATAGTAGGGTACACAGCATGTGATCATTCCTCCACTGTACAAATTCCTTAAGTGTACAGAATGATACGCATCTGCGAGCAAAGTAGGTACAGGGTTTCCAATCAGAAAAACTTTAATGGCATTGATATCAACGAAGTTATCAATGTTGGGAAACAGAAATAACCCGTAGGCGAGCAAAGCAAAGATGATTTCGAAAGCAGTCACGTTCCTTATACTAGCGAAGTACAGAGCTTTCTTTACTAAGAACTTGGCTGGCAAACCTTGGATTCCACCCTTAGTGGTCATGTGAGTCCTGACTTCTGACTCGTCCAAATAAATTGCTCTTGCAATGGTTTGATCCTTTGGAATTTCTTCCAGTCCAGAAAAGGGAGCTTGGTCAGTAATGGGTAAATCAGTCAGGTGAGAGTACTCCTCCAGTGTTGGTGCTAGCTGCTAATCCGGGAATGTGAAATAGTGATAGACCGGATCGTAAAACTGAATGAGCGTAGCCAGGATTCCTTCGATTACATGGACCCTTAACAGAGATAGGAGTCCTTCGTACTTAGCTTTGAAAGCATCAGGATTGGCGACCATCCTTGCCAACCCTCTCAAATCCTCTAGTTGTGGAACCTTGAAGGTATACTTGTGAGTCCTCCTTCTACCGAAATCCATTAGCGCAATCTTTTTCTCTGATATTTGCAATCATTGTCTTAGTTTAATTTGAAAAAGAGAGACTAGAAGAGAAGATTTTCTTTGTTTAATGTTTTTTAATGAATGAATGCATGAATACGGCACACAAAAACATAGAAAAAACATGGGGCCAAAGGTTCGGTGTCATGAAGTCAAGGCTCTACCCATCCCCAAAGGTTTATACTGGTGATTTTTGTACATGTCTCTCAAAAGCATTGATTCCTCTTGGGATAACAACAGCAGGCTGGAATCACCCGAGCGAACTGCAGTATCTTAGAGAGAAATCTCAAATGAGGGTAGTATCGCGTGACAACTATTTCCGATAGCTTCCGCACTACTTAATGGTCTTAGTCTACTAAAATCCTCAGCTTCTCTGACAACCACAATCGAACAATCTGCTTTCAACAACCGAAGTCGCATAGGCATTGAATCCGCAAAGGGTGTCTCCACTGATTCGATGGTCGACCGAGGTCTCTTATTTGGGAGTCACTCCCTGTAAGATTACTCGTCTAGTGCCATCACTTATCTTTGGTGTATACTCAATCTTTCCACATGCGGCATCACACGCATTCCCATTAGCAGAAAAATAAAAACATATATCAATTAGGAAAAGCAGTATATATATTTGTCCTAACATCCTAGACCTCTAGTCCTATGATCCTATACAGGAAATGACTCCTCAACAGAGTCGCCATTTTTGTGACACTTTTGTGAGCTTAAGGGTTTCTCCCTCGGGGATGCAAGAAAGTATACTCTCCCACTATGGTTGCCATTCTTCTGTAGCGCGGTTTTTGTGGTTTCGAATCACTATCCCTTTGGTACTACAGTTCGATTCATTTTTTACCCTGTGAAGCTGATTAAGGAAGGGAAATAGATGTCTCCAATTAACCCTGCTTGCATACTGAGTTTAAACAGATGACTGTTGGTTTATAGATGCCATCAAAATAGTGGGTCTCTCTGAGGTTATTTTGCTTAAGAATAGAGTGTCGTGACTGTTCATAAGGATTTTGGTAAGGTACTGGATCTGATGTTTTTTTGATTGACGTATGACGGCACTGAACCTAAAGTTTTTGATTAGTATGCTCGCTAAGATCTCGCAATCTTATGCCTACGTATTCCCGTTTAACGAAACAGGGAAATCAGAGCGATCGTAGTTCCTCCTATTCTAAGGGAGGAAAAGATGTTCTGGTGTCTTGTTCAAAGCCCAAGAGTGAAGCTAAAAGGCCCTTAGAGAGAATTTTTCATCTCTAAAGAGGGATTGTTGATTTTTGTGTGCCTTGATCAAAGCGCAAGATTAACGCTAAAAGATTAATTGACCTGACTGGGGATTTCTTTATACAAAGCCTAAGAGAAGGCTAAAAGTTTGACTTTTCCGGGGAAAATGTTCTTTCTGTCTTATACAAAGCCCAAGATTGAGGCTAAAAGGGATTTTTGACTCAGTTGGGGGGGGGAGTTCGTATATGTATCTTGTACCAAGCCCAGGATGGAGGCTGAACTGAGTTTGACTCAACCAGAGAGTGTTTTTATCTGTCTTATACAAAGCCCAAGATGGAGGCTAAAGGGATTTGACTCAACAAGAGAGTGTTTTTATCTGTCCTGTACAAAGCCCAGGATTGTGGCTGAACAAGCTGGAGAACTTGAGAAGAGACTAGTTCCTACTAGGGGGAATCTTTATACCAAGTTTTGGATAAAGGCTGACTCAACAAGAGAGTATTTTTATCTGTCTTGTACGAAGCCCAAGACGGAGGCTAAAAAGGTTGACTCAACAAGAGAGTCTGAAAAGGTGATTGACTCAACAAGAGAGTCTTTTATACTCAACAAGAGAGTGATTTGCTGTCTCGTACAAAGCCCGAGATTGAGGCAAAAGGAGATTGACTCAACAAGAGAGCCTTGAAAAGTGAGTGACTCAACAAGAGAGTCTGAAAAGGTTAGCTCCGCTAGGGAGAATCATTGTACAAAGCTCAAGAGGAGGCTGAATATATTGAGGAAGGATCATTATACAAAGCCTAAGAGGAGGCTATCTTACTGCTGAGGGTAATTGAGATCCCTAGGCATGTCCAAGTAGATAACTCTCATGAGATAGACTGGGTTTCTACTGGAGATTGATCCAGAATGATATGGGTTTCTTCCTATGTTTAGAAGGAACTTGAGACTGTCTTTGAGACTCAAGAAGATTTAGACTATCTAAGTCTATTAGTGTAAGCGAGTTTTATCTTTTGTACGATGCCCAAGAGGAGGCACGGGCGTTAAGGGATGAGAACAACCCTAATATGGCCAGAGTTTTGACACTGGAAAGACTGCTCTATCAAAGGATGTCTAAGTTTTGTCTTATACCTTTAAGAGGTTGTCTGGGTCCTTGTATTAAGCCCAAGAGAAGGCATGAGAACTTCTAAGAAGCCGAAGGGTCCTTGTACAACGCCCAAGAGGAGGCGGGGATGCTTTTAGGAAGCCTGTGGGTCCCAAACCAAGAGAAGTTCAAGAAATGAAATTCACCGAGAAGAGATCATTCCAGGAAAGTTTGAGGATTTGGAAGAAACTTAAGAGATGTCATTCACGGAGAAAAGATCATCTATGGGGAGTAGAGTTTCTTTGACAATTTCTAAGGGTGACAGTCTGAGAAAAGGTTCACCGAGAATACTGCCTTTCTCTTTGTTCCATATTGTTTAACCCCAAGAGAAGGGAAGACTGTATCTGGAATCCTATGGGGATCTAGTTTTGTTTGTATTCAAGAGTGACCAATGGGCTTTACCTAGTTCTAGACGTGGTTGCCAGGGAAAAATCTAAATAACTATACTAGTATATACACAGTTGATATATGACGAGTATATAGGAGGTATGAAAGAAGACTTACAGTGAAGAAGCCCCACAATATAATTATTTATATGAAAGCAGATAAAAGAAAGCGGATAAACACTTACCCGTTGTAGAGCTTCCATGTTGTTTTGTTAGTTGTTCAACAAAGAAATTAAAGAAAGTTTTGATAACAATTATATATTTGGATTCAAAATCAAAGGAGAAAGTATTTTGAACAGAGATTGGGGCTTACAACTCAAGGAGAGGCCCAAATTTTAAGAGTGATTGTACTGTTGTTTTGAATTTGTACAGGAACTTATACAAGTGACTGAGGCCCAAAAAGGTTTTCTGTACAAAGGGATGGGTCTTACACTCTACCAAGAGGCCCAAAAGTGCTTTTAAAAAAAGAAATGAGACTTACAACACGAGGGCAGACCCAGTTGTTTGTTTGAAAATGGCGAACGCGCCGAGGTTTTTGAAAATACAGTGGGACTTATACAATGATTGAGGCCCAAAAATGATTTTGGTTTTCAAAAAGGGTTATGTCTTACACTCTATTAGAGACCCAAATAGTTTGAAAATGAATAAAGACGGGTCTTATAGCTCAAGGAGAAGCCCAGTTGACAATAGTCTGAAAATGACGATCGCGTCGAAATTTTTGACGGTATCGGGACTTATACAATACACTGAGGCCCAAAAATGTTTATTTACAAAGGGATGGGACTTACACTCTACCAAGAGGCCCAAAAGTATTTTGAAATATTTGAGTATGATTAAAAATCAAAGAAACCATAATTTTCACTTTTTAAAATTAATTTTTCAAAGAAAATTAATAAAAAATGATAAAAATACCAAATATGTTTAAATAAACCACTTGTGATTTTTGGTTAAGGTTTGAAAAATGAGGTTTTAATCACAAGATGATTTAAAACTCATTTGGTTTTGATTTTCAAGATGAATATTCATTTTTAAAATGTTTAAAAACAATTAAAATGAATTTATTTACAAAAATACCAATTATATTAAATAACTGATATAAATTTGATTTTTTTGTAGAATAAAATATTTTACTATTTTTGTGATTTTTCAGAAAAAGAATCAACAAAAAATGATTAAAATTGAGAGAGTTATTAATTTTTCAAATCATTTTTCAAATCATTTAAAAATTATATGAAAAATGATAAAAAGTGGAAAAATGGTAAAAAAGAGGATCTGGGGCGAGGGGGATTCGAACCCCAGACCTCTTGTGTGCAGTGCGCGCCTCCTACCACTAGGGTGGTGATACATTCGTGTATCAAAACCACCCCATGGATATATACGAGGCATGCCTTGTTTTTGGCCTGGCCAAGGCAAGGCAATGCAAGATTTTGGCCAAAAACGTGAAGCTTGTAACTTTCTCATTTCTCCATGGATTGGGAAAAAAATTTAGGTCTATCATGCCTAGAATTTCACAAGGAATCCAATGGTGGTGGTGGTTTTTTCAGATGAGGCTCCTATTTCAAAACCCGATAGTGTTCTTGAAATAGGCCTATAATTGCATTTTCTATGCTATCTCTTATTACAGGCATGAATTACATGATGAATTGGTTCAAACACAACATATATAACATGTATGAGATGTGCATGATCAGTGGACCTCAAAGCAATGCATATTTCAAAGAGTTCAAGTTGTGATGCTTACCTCTTTAGGAGCTTTTTGGGCAATCTGTCAAGTGCTTTGTTCCAGAAACAATTTGATGCTTTGGACGCCCTCAAATGATCCCTTAGAAGCTTTTAGAATGGTAGGAATCAACTGGAATCCTTAGGATCAAGTTTGAGCTCTTTCTTGCTGAAGGGGCAAAAGTGGCCAATATAGCAACTCTCTCAAATGGTGTTCCAGATGTGGGGAACCATTTGGGACAGTTCAAGGATGATATTTGGAGTGTGCTTAAGGCTTTATCTAGTTTTGAAAGTGACTGAATCAAGACATGGGAATAAAAAATGCAAAAAAGTCCAATTTTGAGGTTTTGAGAGAGGACTTTGTGATTTTGGTGTTACAGGTCACTTATGACAGTTTGGACAACTTAGATATGACATATTAGATGTGTTTGGATCTTGAGCTGTGATGGAAATGCTCTCTAACTCAAAAACTCAGAGTTACCTTGCAAAAGAAGGCATTTTGGCCTAGAGAAAGAGATTTTGAGGAAAGCAAGTGTTGTAGTGCTTTGGTGTACTCAAACTGAGCACAAATGAGCTCTATTTATAGTAGAGCAAGTTTGTTTTGCAAGCAATAGTGAATGGCAACTGCAGCAGCTCATTGTCCAATTGCATCACTTTGGAATCTTAAGTCTCCTCTAGCCATTGACTAGAGGTTAGAGCACAGGCCTATGGTCTTTGGTTTAGAGATAAACTTGGACTGAATTAAGTTGGAATAGGCCCAGTTCATGCCACCTTGGTGTATCCATTGAATGCTTGAAAACAAAATTGGATATTTTGCACATTTTAGCCTTTTTAGGGTTTGGCATGCTACTTTGGGAATCTTGGACTTGGGAGGCTGATTGATCAGTGCTTGTCCCTTGGTTGTTCCCCCTTGAGGTGTTCAGATGGATAAGCATGCTTAGAATTGCACAATTTGAGCAAATCGAGCCTTTATGCACAAATCTGCCTTGCCAAGACAGTTTGCAGCAAGGCATGTTACAGCTGTCATAGCTCCTAGTTCAGATGGAGTTTGATGAAGCTCTTGGACATTTTGGAAAGCCCTTATGTGAAACAACACATGTGTGATCATAGTTTTTCTTGAAACTTTTTGGATCCAAGTGAAAAATCCCCCTACATTTTGAAAAAAAGCAAAACAGATTCTGACTTAGTTAAAATTTCACCAAGTGTTGGAAAAAGTGACATTTCATGTTTTCAGCCATTTTGATCACTCCATAACTTAAAATCCATGAAGAATTGGAATGAGGTGTAGTTGACACTTTTAAACTATGCCATGAGATCTACATATCCATCTTTAGATCAGCCAAAATGGTTGCTTGGATCTCAATTAATGATCCTTGGAAGTTGGTACCCTAGCCACTTTATTTTATAACTTAGAAAAATTCTAAGTTTTTTATGGTTACCCCTTTAACAAGTTATCCCACTTTCTTTGATTTTTCTTGATGAATGATGATTCTAATCACACATTAACATCATTTTCGTGTCAAGGAACCATAATTGTGAAAAATCTAAAAAAGTCAAAGTTGACTTTTGTGCACAGTTGACTTTTTATCAGATGAATTCCAAACTATGCGATCCTTGGTGAAATCAAGTCCTTGACCTAAATCAAACCTAATGGACATATTCCATAGGTGTTAAAGGGTGTATTGAATCATGTCCCAAGGTTTGGGAGCATGTCCTGGTCAAAAGTCAAAGGTACAGTTGACTTTTCTCTCAAAACCCTAATTGTGGTCCTGATGAAATTGAAACTTGTGGGTCAAGCTTCTTGGATCAATCCATTGTTGCAAATGTATCAATGTAGTGTATTGGAGACCCTCAAATCATGTCTTGAGGTCTTGGCTCATGTTTTGTCCCAAAAGTCAACTTAGGGGTGAATTTGGTCAAGAAACCCTAATTCCTGATTTTTGGTAAATGCATCCCCTAAGGTTAAATTGACTTGATGATTGGGACCATTAGGTCCCTTGTAGTATCTTGAGTTATGTTTTGAAGCATTAGCTCATGCCTAGAGGAAAATTCCCATCTAGAGGCCTTGGTCAACCAAAACCCTAATTTGGTGACACTGGCGATCTTGAGGCTTAATCCACTTGGAATGCTGCAGCCTTGTGCTTGATTCTTGATGTGGGAGTCCTATTGATCTTTTATGGGTGTTTGAGAGGTTAGACAAGTTAAAGATCATGTTATTTCTTGATTGATCATTTGTCTAAGTACCCTAAGAGAGGTTAAAACCCTAATCTCTGATTGTAGTGAATGCTCAATAATTCCTTGAGGAGATTGATGAGGCACAAAGGTACATCCATATTGTGATGATGGTTTGCACAGTGATGTGAAATCTTAGTGGTCAATATTTGGGGTATGACACTAAAGAATCTTAATTCTCATGTCAATGGCCGCTTCGATTTCGTAGATACATGCTTCATACTCAACCATATTGTTGGTGCAGTTGAAGCATAATCTGGCAGTGAAAGGAAGATGAAAACCTGTCAGAGATATGAGGATAGCACCAATTCCACAACCTCGAGCATTGGAGGCACCATCGAACACGAGCGTCCATCGCGCCCCTGGTTTGGGTCCTATGTCAGGGTCTGGAGTTTCATAATCTATGATGAACAAAACGTCCTCATCTAGAAATTCAAACTTCATTGGTTGATAACCCTCCACAGGTTGATGAGCAAGGTAGTCAGACAAAAGACTCCCTTTTATAGCTTTCTAGGTAACATGTTGGATGTCGTACTCATTTAACAACATTTTCCATTGAGAAATTCTACTAGTGACAACGTGCTTTTCAAATATGTACTTTATCAGATCCCTTTTGGATATCAATAAAGTAGTATGGCAAATCATATATTGTCTTAGGCATTGAGCGATCCAAACCAGAGCACAACAAGTTTTCTCCAAGAGTGAGTATCTGGTCTCACAATTGGTGAACTTCTTGCTCAAGTAGTAGATTGCAGGTTCTTTTCTGCCCGTGTCATCATGCTGACCCAATACACAACCCATAGATTCATCGAGCACAGTGAGATAAATTATCAAAGGCCTACCAGGAACCGATGGTACTAAGATCGGTGGTTGTTGCAAGTATTTTTTTTATTTTGTCAAATGCTTCTTGACAATCATTATTCCATTCAACCGATTGATTTTTTCTTATAAATTTGAATATCGGTTCACAGGTAGTCGTTAAATGAGAAATGAATCTGGAGATGTAATTAAGTCGGCCTAGAAAGCCTCGAACTTCTTTTTCAGTTTTGGGAGGCGGCATGTCTTGAATTGCTCGAACTTTGTCGGGATCAACTTCAATGCCTTTCTGACTCACAATAAAGCCCAATAGCTTACCAGATCAGACTCCAAAGGTGCATTATGCAGGATTCAACCACAACCTGAACTTTCGGAGCCTAGCAAACAATTTCCTCAAATGGTCCAAGTGATCGTCTTCAGTCTTGGACATGGATATCATATCATCCACATAAAACTAAATCTCTTTATGTATCATATCGTGAAAGAGAGTTACCATGGCGCGTTGGTATGTTGCCCCTGCGTTTTTCAAACCGAATGGCATGAATTTGTAGCAGTATGTGCCCCAAGGCGTGATAAAGGTGGTTTTCTCCATATCAGTTGGGGACATCTTTATTTGATTGTACTCTGAGAAACCGTCCATGAATGAAAAGACTGAGAACTGCGCAGTGTTGTCCACCAAGATATAAATATAAGGCGGCACGAAATCATCTTTCGGGCTTGCCTTATTGAGATCTCGATAATCCACACACATTCTGACCTTACCATCTTTCTTAGGAACTGCGACGATGTTAGCAACCTATTCAGGATATTCAGAAGTGGCTAGGAACCCAGCATCAAACTGTTTCTTTACCTCTTCTCTGATCTTGAGTGCCATGTCAGGTCTGGTCCTTCTGAGCTTCTGCTTGACAGGAGGACATTCAGGCTTGAGTGGTAAGTGATGTTCAACGATATTGGTATCCAACCCAGGCATATCTTGATAAGACCAGACGAAGATATCAACATACTCTTGCAATAACTTAACCATCTCATAGTGTACATACTTGGCGATAGATGCCCCAACCTTGACTTCTTTTCTGACTTCATCAGTGCCCAGGTTGACGACTTCCACTGGCTCTTTGTTTGGCTGAATCTCTTTCTGCTCGTGCTCAAGGAGCCTTGGTAGTTCAACCGGTAACTCACAATCTTCCTCACCATCTTCCTTGGCTTGGTTAATTGGAATTCTAGAGTTATAATGGATGTTTGCCATGTTGTTATCAATGCATTTATTTTCTCTGCATGTTTATGAGTTTGCTTAGAATGAGCTATTTGAAAGGTAAAAAGAAAAGAAACTTTTTCCATTCGTTATTTGTGAAAAAGTAAAATGAAAGAAGAAAAATAGCATAATTTGAATGCAAAAAAACTTTCATTTATTGATCACATAATATCTCTAAAATGGGAGGCCCTTTACAAGCTATCCTCTCGTCTCAGGTGAGGACGAGGGATCAGGAAAGAAAAATGCATTACATGTTCAAGGGAAAGACCCTGGGAACCACAGTAGCCGTCCAATTATTGAGCTTGAAACCGGGAGGACACTTGCGTGCAAATCTTGCATTCTAATTTTTAGGACCAGCATCATCAATGGCAGCCACAGTGTCACCTTTCTGGAAACCAGCACTGTTGAACTTGATCGGATTGAACTTCTTTTGTCTACATGAGTTGCCTTGTTGAGCGGGACGATAACTGAGTCCGAAACAATCATGCTTCTCCACAACATCCAACACATGCCCCCAGCGAGGTAGAGCACCTTTCTCAAGAGCTTCTTTTGCACTCTTGGCAGACGACAAGGTCATTTCTGATGATTTACCTTGATTGATAGAAGTAGAACTGACATATTCAAATTCGAGACATTGCAACGGTACCTCGGCTATGCCTTCTTCAGTCTCGACATCTCGAAAGGAGGATAACTTGCTTACCAATAAGTCTTTTTCACCACAAACAATAACCAATTAATTGTCATACATGAATTTGAGCTTTTGACGCAACGTGGAAGTAACTGCCCCTACGGCATGTATCCAAGGTCTACCCAACAAGTAGCTATAGGTAAGGTTCATGTCCATCACTTGGAAAGTGATGGTGAACAAGTGGGGTCCAATCTTGATTGGCAAATCTACCTTGCCGATAACTTGCCTTCTAGAACCAACAAAGGCTCTGACAATCAAAGCGCTAGCCCTCTTCTCGCTCCCTTCTACCAGTAATTGACTCAACATGCCATTGGGCATCAAGTTGAGGGAAGAATCGGTATCCACGAGGACACGATATAGCAGGTATCCATGCAAGTTACTGATATGTGTAAGGCTTTGTTATGTGCGGTTCCTTCAAAAGGCAACTCGGATTCGTTGAAACCCAGATATCTACTTGCGGTTATATTGGTAACCACGTCATCAAATTTTTCAACAGAGATGTCATGCATTACATGGGAAACGTTAAGCACTTTCAACAAAGCTAATCGGTGAGTAGGCGAACTCATAAGCAAGGACAAGATCAAAATCTTCAAGGGTGTCTACCCTAGTTGATCCACGATCTTGAAATCGCTCTTCTTAATTAACTTGAGAAACTCTTGGATTTCATCAGTAGTTACCTCTTTCCATTTTGCAATATCTATAGACGGAGTGATTAGCACAGATGCAGAGGTAGATGCCCCTTGTTGTACAACAAGGGTGGTTGAAATATCTTTGTCCTTAGGAGAGACAACAGTTGGTACTTGCACCATCTTAGAAGTAACATTTGGAGCAAATACTCGTCCACTACGAGTCATGCCTCCAGCAGCAGTTACACTCACAATCTTAGACTCCGAAAACTGTATTTCTTGGCCCCTTGAATACACAACAGAATCATACCTCCAAGGCACCTCTTTAGAGCTCTGATAAGGGAACAACTTGGGAACATAAATAGTGATATGCTGAATTTTCTTCTTTGGAGCTTCCATGGGAACTTTTCGGTATATGATCGTGAACGGTTCAATGGTAGCTACCTTCTCAACAGATTTGGATCTAGCAAACTGGACCACACCTCTGTTTATTAGAATCTGAACATAACCTTTCAACCTTCGAAACTGATAAGGATTAGTTTCACAGATAATACACTCCTCATGAAGACCCTTCAGAATTCCCCGTTCATTCAATTTCTGAAACACAACAGTCATTAGAGTTTTCACTTCATCAACGTCCATGATCAATTCAGCCATTCGATTGTCTTCAACCATATTAACCCCCGATCCACCATGAGTAGGCAAAGGGTTAGTCTGCACATTGGCACATTGGGACACTCTTTATCTCTTTATCACACATTAGTTGTTTTTAGTTCTCCGATCATGTAACATCGGGGACAAGAGTTTGTTATGTTTTATGTTGATGTTGATTTGAAGTTTATCACTTTAATATGAAGTTGCTATGAAATGTTTTCCGCTGCGTATTTTCAAATGATTTAATATGTTTTCAAAGAGATGTCATTGGTGACACCTTAATTTGTTGTGTAAATCTTTTTAAAATAAGTTTTGGGATTTAGGGTGTTACATAGTGGTATCAGAGCAAGTGGGTCTGTCCGACCAGGTTTTTTAATGTTGTCTGTTCCCTAGTATACAACATGTGTATGGACACTATTGATGCATTGTTTCTTCTAATGACTGTTTACTGGTGTGCAGAATGGCTGGAAGAAATGATCGCTCTATTGCTGAACCTTTGGAGTAACTGCAGGGTTATCAGAATCTTTAAGGTGATAATGATGAGTTACATGGACAAAACAAATTTCAAAGAAACAAGCCTCCGACTTTCAAGGGCAGATATAATCTAGAGGGTGGGCAGGCATTACTTAGTGAGATTGAGAAGATCTTTAAAGTGATGGTGTGCACTGAAGTTCAAAAGGTGCAATTCGGTACTCACGTGTTGTTTGAAGAAGCTGAAGACTGGTGGGATAACACGCGTCAGAGGCTAGACGTTATTGGTATTGAGATTATATGGGTTGTAATCTGATTTCACTTTCTGGAAAAGTACTTTCCTGAAGATGTGCGTAGTAAGAAGGAGATCGAGTTCCTAGAACTCAAGTAGGGGAATATGACAGTTGCCGAGTATGCTGCCAAGTTCAAAGAAATTGGGAAGTTTTGTCTATACTACAATGGTTCGGCTGATAAGGGGTTGAAGTTGAAGGGAAATTGCGATCCAAAACGCAACGAAAATTATAATTTTCCCTTTAGTGATCCTTACGAATGGGCATGATCAGTGATAGAAACAGTTACCTCTTGTGATGATAAAACCTTTGATGCTGAATCGAAGGAGTGATCACGAGCGTTGAATGATGAACAACGCCTCTACTCAGTCCACACGAACAGATTCCTTCAATCTCAGTGCTAGCTGCTACGATTGAAGGCTTTACTTGAGAAAGAGAGAGAGAGAGATAGAGAGAGAAGGAAAATATGGTTAGGGTTTCACAGGCCTAACTTTCATCAAGTGTGAATGCTTCTGCACAAGGGTTCTATTTATAGAACCACTTGTGTGGGCTGCAAGCTAAAAATCCCACTTAAGTGCACGCGTACCATACCTTATGGTGTACCGTATATAACCTAAGCGCGTGGTACCTTACCACATTTCGTATTCTACTTAAGTGCACCGTACCTTACGGTGTTATACATTTACTTAAGTGCACCGTACCTTACAGTGTTCCTTATTTACTGCACCTCTTATCAATCTGTCCTTATGTGTGTGACCCTATAGGTTTTCGCGACGTTGGAAATTATACTAAATCACGCATTTAACATAATAAACAGTGAGCGGTATCTAGAAACACATCACTGTTATCCAAGTCACGAAAATGTCATGTGATCTGACTAAACCTTTTGTGATAATACTTATGTGTACAACTACCCTTTTGCCCTTATGTCTATATTGAACACAAGGCATATATAGTGTCATCCTTGTCTAGTTCAATATTGGACCCTTAGACGTTTATCCTGTTATGCAGGATGGGCAAATTCCATCTAGGTCACTCATGTCCCTCATCATGCTTTGTGGAGTACCCATCAACTGTCTTTATGGTCATCTAGTTACAGACAATGTTAGATTAGCAATAAAGTACTCGACTCTACATCTAGGGTTCATAGTGGTTTCTGGTCGATGGGTGATATACACCACTATCATCATGAGAAACTTATGACACTTTGCATAACATTCTATGTAGTAGTCTCATAGTGGGTCAATCCAGTATAAATATTACTCCTAATATTCATACCTATGTTAAGACTTGATAACTCCTTATCCATGATCCATGATATGTGATCATCAGTCTATCTACATAATAGTCTTAATGCTTTAAACTTATCCCACTTCATACTTTAAGAATAGTGTCCATCTGTTTAATGGGAACTCATGATTAAGTCACACTTAATATTTCATTAAATGGATTAGCTATTCTAGGGACTTTATTATTCTGGAAAAACAAACATAATAAAGAAATGTCTTTTATTAATAAATAATTCGACACAAGTACCAAAAGTATTGGCCTCTAAGGCTTACACCAACAATCTCCCACTAAAACTAGAGCCAATCAGGCATACCCCTAATACACATAGATCTAGTATGGCCATCATGCTTCTGCTGCACAAGAGGCTTTGTTAGTGGGTCAATAATATTGTCAAGTGTAGGTACTCTGCATATCTTCATATCTCCCCGATCTATTATTTCTCAAATACGGTGATAACACCTAGGCGTGTGTTTGGATTGTTAGTGAGATCTAGGCTCATTAGCTTGTGCGATATCACCATTGTTATCACAATAGAGATAAATGGGATCCACAATGCTAGGGACTATGTGTAATACCCCAAATTTTGACCACTTAGATTTCCCATCATTGTGAAAATTATCATCACAATATGGATGAACCATCATGCTTCATCAGTCTCCCCAAAGATGGGTGAGCATCCAATACAATCAAAATTAGGGTTTCAAGCCCTCTCTGAGTGCTTAGACAAAGGATCAATCAAGAAATGACACGATATTCAACTTGTCTAATCTCTCAAACATCCACAATGGATCAAAAAGGACTCCCACTTCAAGGATTAAGCACAAGGCTGCTCCCTTCTAGGTGGATCAAGTCTCAAGATCGACAGCGTCACCAAATTAGGGTTTTGGTCGACCAGGGCCTCCAGATGGAAATTTTCATCTGGGCATAAGGTAATGATCCAAAACATGACCTAATATGCTTCATGGAACCTCATGAACCCATGCATCAAGTCAATTTTTCCTCAGGGGATGCATTCATCAAAAATCAGGAATTAGGGTTTCTTGACCTAATTCACCCCTAAGTTGACTTTTGGGACAAACCATGAGCCAAGACCTCAAGAGATGATTTGAGGTTCTCTAATACACCATATTGATCCATTTGGAACAATGGATTGATCCAAGAAGCTTGAGCAACAAGTCTCATTTTCATCTGCACCACAATTAGGGTTTTAAGGGAAAAGTCAACTGTAACTTTGACTTTTGACCTGGACATGCTCCCAAGCCCTAATACATGAATGAATATACCCTATGACACCCATGGAACATGTCCATCAAGTTTGATTTAGGTCAAGGACATGATTTCCTGAAGAATTGCACAGTTTGGAATTCATCTGATAAAAAGTCAACTGTGCACAAAAAGTCAACTTTGACTTTTTGAGATTTTTCACCAAAATGGATTTTTAACCCTAAAATGATGTTAATGTATGATTTGAATCATCATTCATCAAGAAAAATCAAAGAAAGTGGGATAACTTGTAAAAGGGGTAACCATAAAACTTAGAAATTTTTCTAAGTTAAAAATAAAGTGGCAAAGGTACCAACTTTGGAGGACCATAACTCCTAAACCACAAGGCCATTTTTTCTCATCCAAAGATGGATTTGTAGCCCTCATTATCACCTACAAAAACTTCAACTACAAGTCATTCCAATTCATTAAGGATTTTGAGTTATGGAGTGATCAAAGTGGCTGAAAAGTGAAAAAGTCACTTTTTCCAACACTCAGTGAAATTTTCACTAAGTCAGATTTTGCCTCACTTTTTGCCAAATGTAGGGGGATTTTTCACTTGGAATCAAAAGAGATCAAAACCAAACTTGTTCATACAGTTGTTGTATCATGTAAGAGCTTTCCAAAATGGTCAAGAACATTGCCAAATTCAACCTACATCATGAGATACAACATTGGCTAGTTGCCTTGCTGAAATCTGTCAAAGCAAGGCAGAATTTGCACTTTGGCTCGATTTTCCAAAATCAGCCAAATTCAATTGCTCCAATCCACTTGGACACCTCAGAGGATTGAATCCAAAGGGGACAATCACTGAGCCAAGCCTCCAAGGTCCAAGGAACAAGGAATAGCATGTTGAACCTAGAGTTGCCAAAATAGGGACAAGACTTCAAATTTGGAATGAGGCATTCAATGGAACCATCAAGGTGGCATGGACTGAGCCATTCTCATCTGAAATCAGTCAAGACTTATCCAAGACCAAGGGGACCAAAGCTCTGTGCCCTAACCTCTAGTCAATGGCTAGAGGAGACTTGGATTTTCATTTGCCAACATTGGCCAAACCTACTTACCAGCTGCCATGCACTATTTCTTGCAAAAAAAACTTGCTCTACTATAAATAGAGCTCAATTGTGGTCAGTTTGAGTACACCAAAGCCATCTAACAGATGCTTTCCTCAAAATCTCTTTCTCTTGGCAAAAATGCCTTTCTTAGCAAGGTAGCTATCGGGTTTTGAGTTTGAGAGCAATTCTGCACAAACCAATCACTCACACACCTCACATACATCACATATGAGCTGATCAAACACTCACATAACATCTGGAACATCAAAATCTCAAAATCACTTGCCATCCACACAAGTTTGAAGTGAAGTTGCCGCTGAGATACGATAAACTGATCCAGTCCATTTCAATTCAATCCAAGTGTTCAAACACACTCCATATGGTGTAGGGAAGCTGTCCAGATCATCACAACTTGTTTGTAACACCTCCAACTCAAAATCACATCTGCTCTTGCTGTCACGACTTGGAGGTAAGCACATACTTAGTCATCTCTCAATCTATGCATATTTCGTCGCACAATAATTTGTCCATATGTTCATAATCATGCATGGAATGTTTTCCCTCAATTAATTGCATTGTTTGAATCGTGTATCAAAAATCCTAGCCTTCATGCAGAAATTAGGGTTCTTGAGGTTTCTTCGTGATTTCTTGTTGTATGTTTAATTTAAATGAAATTAAAGTACATAGACATGATCGTGAGGTTGAGACGAGCATAATGATATGTGGATTGCATGATATGATTACGTATTCATGGAGATTGGATAGAAAACGCGAATCTGAGAAACCAAGAACACGCGCGTGTTCTTCAGCTTGTTCTTGGCGCCTTTTTTTCAAATTCAAATATTTGAATTTTGTGATTTTGTTTAATTGATTCAAAAATTAATTTCTCTCTGAGTTTTAATGATTTTGAGTTGATTCTTTTTTTAATAATTCACAAAAATGTTAAAATATTTTATTTTATCAAAAAATCCCAAAATAATTATTTATTTCATATAATTGATATTTTTGTAAAGAATTAATATTTTGATTGTTTTTGGCATTTTAAATATTTTTTCTACATTGATTTTGCAACTTTTAATGCTTTCTAATTATTTTGTAGGTCAATACTTAATTTTTGAAGCATTAATCCAAGATCACAATTTGTTTTCCATGTGTTAAACAATTTTTGATCATTTTAATTGAATTTTTATTCAATTAAATACATTTTGAAAACAAATTAGGGTTTTGGATTAATTCAACCCTCATAAATCATTTTCAAAACACTTTGGTCCTCTATTAGAGTGTAAGACCCAATCCTTTTTTTGACCAAATCATCTTTGGGCCTCACTTATTGTATAAGTCCCGATACCGTCAAAAAACAAACGGCGCGATCGTCGCCTTTTCAAAAATCATCTGGGCCTACCCTCGAGTAGTAAGACCCATTTATTTTTTCAAAACTCTTTGGGCCTCTTGAGAGAGTGTAAGACCCATCCCCCCTTGTACAAAAACTTTTTGGGCCTCACTCATTGTATAAGTCCCTCTGTACAAGTAAACGGCGCGATCGTCGCCCGTTTAAAAATAAAAACCATCTGGGCCTACCCTCGAGTAGTAAGACCCATTTCTTTTTCTTTAAAACACTTTGGACCTCTATTAGAGTGTAAGACCCAATCCCCCTTTTAACCAAAACATTTTGGGCCTCACTTATTGTATAAGTCCCTCTGCGTTAAAAGAAAACCTCGACGCGATCGCCATTTTTAAACGAAAAATCATTTGGGCCTACCCTCGTGTTATAAGCCCCACTTTTTTTCCTTTAAACCTTTTTGGGCCTCTTGAGAGAGTGTAAGACCCATCCCTTTGTACAGAAAACCATTTTTGGGCCACAGTCACTTGTATAAGTCCTGCTGTACAAAGTCAAACAGTGCGCTCACTGATAAAACCCTGGGCCTCTCCTTGAGCTGTAAGCCCCAGATCTTTCTTTTTCAAAGCACTTTCTCCTTTGATTTTGAATATACTGTTGTTTTCAATCTTTCTTTGTTGAACAACTAACCAAACAGCATGGAAGCTCTACAACCGAGTAAGTGGTTATCGCTTTCATTTACTGCTTTCATAGTATAAACTGTATTGTGGGGCTGCTCACTGTAAGTCTCCTTTCATAAGCTCATATCTACTGTGTAATAATAGTATAGATATTTCGAGTTTCCCCGGCAACTACGTCTAGAACTAGGTGACGCCGTTTCATTTATTCGTAGAAATAGACGCCTAGATCCCCAATAGGAGCACCAGATACAGTCTTCTCTTCGGCTGTCCTCCTTAGGAATCGTCAAGAAGCTCTACTCCCCAAGATGAATATATTCTCCGTGAATGGCATCTTTAAGTTTCTTCCCAATTCTCGAACTTTCCTGACTTGATCTATTCCTTGTGGATAGCTTGCCTTGAATGTCTCGGGGTTTGGGTACCCACTACGGTCATAATCTTGGACCTTAACTAAGGAACCCTCTTTAAAAGCTAAAAGTCGCTGGATAGTAAACCTCGCACGTTTACCAGTGGTTTTCATCTTTAAAAGAGTTATCTCTCCTAATGGAAAGGAGATGATAGACCCACGGGCTTCTTAAAAGCATTGGCCTCCTCTTGGGCATTATTCAAGGACCCTACGGCTTCTTAGAAGTATTCACAACCTCCTCTTAGGCTTCGTATAATGATCTCTTCCTCCGGGAATTATAGCCTTCTCTTGGGCTTCGTACAAGGACCCGTCGACTTCTTAAAAGTTTCCAGCCTCCTCTTGGGCTTCGTACAAATTGTCCCGACGACCTCCTAGAGGTATAGGAACAGAACCTAGTCATCCTCATAGAACAGTCCTTTCATAGAGTCTACTACTGTTTCTCGAAGCATAGTACAAAAGATAAAACTCTAGACACGGACAGTCTAACTTCCTTGAGTCTCAAAGACATTCTCAAGCACCCTTCGTTAAATAGGAAGGAAACCCGCAGACTCGGATAGTCTCGATACCCTTTGGATTTCCCGTTTCCTCAAAGAGAAGGAAATATCCCTGATCCTCAAATTAAATCCCTGTGTACAGTGTTACTCATATAAGAACTGATTTTCTCTTTTAAATCAGTATATTGGATCTGTCACTCAACTGAAACAGTTACAATAGCCTCCATCTCGGGCTTCGTACGAGATACCAAAATTCTCCCCAGTGGAGTCAAAATAACCTTTTCTCCTCTCTCTCGGGCTTTGTACGAGATACAAAAACACTCTCTTACTGAGTATAAAAGATTCTCCAACTGAGTCAACTCTTTGCTAGCCTCCTCTTAGGCTTTGTATAACGATATGCCCCACTGGGTCAAAAACTTTTAGCCTCTCTCTCGGGCTTTGTACGAGACACAAAATAGCCTCCTCTTAGGCTTTGTATAATGATTTTCCTAGCGGAAATTAGCCTCCTCTTAGGCTTTGTATAAGAAAACCACTGGTTGATCCAATCGACCTTTTAGCATCAAAGTTGTGCCTTGTTCACAGTATACAAACATCAACATCTCCTTTCCCATCATCTAATCGCTGTAAGTGGCAAGCCTCTGGATCATCTATATCCATGCCACTGTCCCTCTTTTAGCATGAGGAATTCCTAAGGAAAGATGGCATTGCTCTACACTGAGTTAAAGTCTTCTCCTTCAGGTTAAAACCCTTTCTTCGGAAATTATGGCATTGCTCGGATCCGCGTATCCCAGTTAAAGTAATTCTCCTTCTCCCCTCTTTAGAGATGACAAATTCTCTCTAAAGCCGAGGTCTTTTAGCTTCACGTCTTGGGCTTTGAACAAGACACAAATAGACCTTTTAGCTTCACATCTTGGGCTTTGAACAAGATACAAATCAACTTTCGCTTCATGTCTTGGGCTTTGAACAAGACACCAAAACACCCATTTCCTCCCATAGAATAGGAGGAACTACGAACGCTCTGATTTCCCTGTTTTGGTAAACGGGAATACGTAGGCATAAGATCGAAAGAAAAGATCTTAGCGAGCGCAATCAACAAAAAACCCAAATCCCATATCTCCATCAATTAAAAGCAGTAATTCAAAAGCACCAGTCCTAACATCCTAATCCTTATTCCCCGCCAGAAACCTCCTGCCCAGGTAAAAAGAAAGAGAACAGTATTGGCGAAAATACAAATAACCAGTACAAAGGCCCCCCCATTGATAGCATCCGTAACCTAACAGACCGCTGTTTAAACTCAGTATGCAAGCAGGGTTAATTGGAGACATCTATTTCCCTTCCTTATTCAGCTCACAATAGGATAAAAAATGAATCGACCTGTAGTTTAAAGCTCAAACCGCAGAGAGCGACCAGCGCTTAAGAACCGCGTCCAAAATCGCTCGCTACACTATGCCAAGTTCACTAATGAATTTCTTAAGCCAAACAACTTCCTTTGCGCATTTGAGGCAACAATGTACCCGACCTCAGTTGTAGAATCAACAACTATTTCTTGCTTTGAATTTTTCCAGCTCACAATGCCACTATTTAAGCAGAACACATAACCAGATTGCAATATGAAGTCATCCTTATCTGTCTGGAAGCTAGCATTGGTGTATCCAATTACAACAAGCTCTTCCTGACCTCCATATACCAAGAATGAGTCTTTAGTCCTTCTCAGGTACTTAAGGATATTCTTGACAGCTACCCAATGAGCATCATCAGGATCATATTGGTACCTAGTCTTTGCACTTAAAGCATGCGAGACATCTGGTCGAGTACATAACATGGCATACATGATAAATCTTATTATAGATGCATATAGAATCTTATTCATGTGATCCCTTTCTTCCTTAGTTGAAGGGGATTGTGTTTTTGATAGACACATACCATGTTGCATAGTTATGAATCCTTTCTTGGAATCATGCATATTAAAGCGTTTCAACACTTCGTCTATGTATGTACTCTGACTTAGGCCAAGCAGTTTTTGTGATCTATTTCTATAGATCCTGATTCCTAATATATAGGTTGCTTCACCATGGTCCTTCATAGAAAAGGATTTCCATAACTAAGTTTTTACTTATTGCAAAATAGGTACATCATTTCCAATGAGTAATATGTCATCTACATATAATACCAGGAAGATGATCATGCTCCCACTAACCTTCTCGTAGACACAAGGCTCATTTTCATTCTTTATGAATCCATATTGTTTTACAGTTCCATCAAAACAAAGATTCCAACTTCTGGAAGCTTGCTTCAATCCATAGATTGATCCCTGTAACTTGCATATCTTTTGGGCATCTTTTGGTATGTCAAATCCTCCAGGTTGTGTCATGTACACATCCTCAAGAAGATTCCTATTAAGGAAAGCAGTCTTGACATCTGTCTGCCATATTTCATAATCATGATATGCAACGATAGTAAGTAAAATCCGAACAGATTTAAGCATTTCAACTGGTGAAAAGGTTTCATCATAGTCTACCCCATGAATTTGTTTATAGCCTTTAGTAACCAATCTTGTCTTATAGGTATGTACCTTACCATCCATGCCAGTCTTCTTTTTGAAGACCCATTTGCATCCTATAGGATTAACTCCTTCAGGAGGCTCTACCAAGGTTCAAACCTGGTTTGTGTACATGGAATCCATTTCAGATTTCATGGCTCCTAGCCACTTCTCAGACTCAGGACTAGTTATAGCCTCTTGGTAGGTTATAGGCCATCTTGATCCATGAGTAATACATCACCTTGATCAGTTACGAGATATCCATATCTCTCTGGTTGGTGACGTATCTTGCTCGACCTACGCTGGTCTTGTTCTACTTGAGCAGGTTGCTCTTCCACAACTACTTGTGATTCTTGCTCTAATTTCTTCATATGTGTATCAATGCTTTGTGATTCTTGAATTTATTCAAGCTCTACTTTCCTCCCACTGATTCCTTTGGAAATAAAGTCCTTTTCCAAGAAAACTCCTGTTCGAGCGAAACACATTTTACCCTTAGAAGGATTGTAGAAGTAATACCTTTTTGTTTCTTTAGGATACCTCACAAATAAGCATTTTCAGATTTGGGCTCAAACTTATTTGAAATTTGTCGTTTTACATAAACTTCCCAACCCCAAATCTTCATGTAAGACATATGTGTTTTCTTACCACTCTATATCTCATATGGTGTCTTCTCAAACTTTTTGGATGGAACACGGTTAAATGTGTAAGCTGTTGTCAGAAGCACATATCCCTAAAATGAGTTTGGAAGATCGGCGTGACTCATCATGGATCATACCATGTCTAACAAGGTTTAATTTCTTCTCTCAGATACACCATTCCGTTGTGGTGATCTAGGAGGAGTGAGTTGGGATAAAATCCTACACTCTTTTAGATGGTCATCAAACTCTAGGCTTGAATTTTCACCGCCTCGATCTAATCGAAGAGTTTTAATATTCTTACCTAGTTGGTTTTGTACTTCATTCTTGAATTCCTCGAACTTTTCAAAGGACTCAGATTTGTGTTTCATTAAATACGCATAACCATATCTACTGAAATCATCAGTAAATGAGAAATATTGAAAACGTTCTCTGGCTGGTATATTCAGTGGTCCACATACATCAACATGTATGAGGGCCAAAAGATCATTATCCCTTTCACCTTTTCCTGTGAATGAAGACTTTTTCATCATTCCAATTAAACAAAATCTGCATGTCTCATATGATTAATAATCAAAAGAGTCCAAGAATCCATCTTTATGGAGTTTGGAAATGTGTTTCTCATTTATGTGGCCTAATCGACAATGACAAAGGTAAGTTGGATTTAACTCATTGGGTTTCATCCTTTTAGTATTAATGTTATAAATAGGCATTTCAAGTTCAAGTACATATAGTCCATTGGTCATTTATGCAAGAGCATAGAATATATCATTCAAATAAATGGAGCAACAATTGTTCTTTATTATGAATGAAAAACCAAAGTTGTTTAAACAAGAAACAAAAATAACATTCTTGCTAATTGCAGGCACATAATAACAGTTCTCTAACTGAATTATTAAACCACTAGGTAAATTCAATACATAAGTTCCTATAGCTAAAGCAGCAACCTTTGCTCCATTTCCAACAAGTAGGTCAACTTCACCTTTTGACAAATCTCTACTCCTTTTTAGCCCCTACACATTAGTACAAATGTGAGAACCATATCCAGTATCTAATACCCATGATGCAGAAGTAGAAAAATTTATTTCTATAACAAAAATACATGAAGTCGAAGTCTCCACTCCATTCTTCTTGTCTTCCAGGTACTTTGGGCAGTTTCTCTTCCAGTGTTCGGTCTTACTGCAATAGAAGTAAGTTCCCTCCTTTACTATGCCTCCACTAGGCTTCAAAGAAGGAGAAGTACGTTTGGGTTTGGCAACTTCCTTGCCTTTCCACTTACCACCCTGCTTGGTGGGTCTTTTGTTCTGTTTCTTTCTATTAATGATCATTAAAATCGACTTCCCTTTTGACTTCAGATTCTGCTCAGTAGTTCTTAACATGCCTAGCAACTCTGGAAGACTTTTGTCCATATCATTCACGTTGAAATTAAGGACAAATTAACTGAAGCTCTCCAGCAACGATTGCAAGATCAAATCAGTCGCAAGTTCCTTTCCGAGGGGAAACCCTAACCTTTCAAGGTTCACTACATACCCAATCATCTTGAGTAAATGGGGACCTACAGGGGCTCCCTCAGCTAACTTGCTTTGAAAAAGGGCTTTTGGAATTTCAAACCTTTCATGCCTTGCCTGCTCTTGATAAAACATCTTCAGGTATTCGATCACATCGAACGCTGCCATGTTCTCATGTTGCTTCTGCAACTCCGAATTCATGGTAGCCAGCATGAGGCAGGCAACTTCACTGGCGTCATCGACATGCTTCTTATAAGCATCTCTTTCTGCCTTAGGTGCAGAACTAGGAGGCTCCTCTTCAGGAACAAGTGTTTCTAAGACTTACAAATGTTTATCATGTTTGCGGACAATCCTCAGGTTTCAGTTCCAATCCAAGAAATTTGTCCTAGACAATTTTTCCTTTTCGAGGATTGATCGTAAAATATTGTTAGAGGTGTTGGTTGTCATGGTTATCTACATGGAAAAATATGAAATTATAAGTATCAATTAAAAACAACATATTCAATTAGGCCTTTAACTAAATATGCTCCCACTATTTTACTCAAACCAAATGACCCTCACCATTTGATTCAGAAAATCTCGTTGGAAGATTTTCTAGTGGATTGAGATCCATATTTCACTTTGTTTTAAGTCAGTGTTAGGTTGATTACACAAAACTCGATTATTTAGATCGGAACTCCTTCCAATTGTATCTAATACAATTCTCGAATATTTCAGTTGGGTGAATATCTCGTTATTCTAATCCATCATATGGATCATTCCCAACTCTTGCTTATAAACGTATATAATCTTATTATAATTTATTTAGTTAAGTCTGACGATCGTTTTAGAAATTGGATATTACATTTATCCCATCGCAACTTACTAATATTGAACATGCACCTCGCGTTAGGCGAAACCTACATTATTCGATACTAGTCTTGATGAGTTCTAAAACTTGGAAATCATAAACTTAATATTCAATTCTAAGGGAATTTTCAATTAGTTTGATCTTACAGGCTCATTTATCATATAAATCGTCTCTCACATGCATTAACATACATTCATATGCATCAACATACATACAATAAGAAACAGTTATGGCCCGTAGCGCAATTGTTCTCTCAAGCCAATTAGAGAACCTAAGCTATACTTAATAACGATCTACGCTTCTCCAAGCAAGATCTCCAAGGTTGTCCTCCTTTGATATTGTATTCTTCTCTTTCTTCATAACATTACATTACATTACATACTAGGGAGTGAGATGAGAAAAGAAGTTACATCAAGAGATTAAAAGAGAGGTACGACACACAAGTCATATTTTAAAATCCCAAAACAAAATAAAGGAAAACTAAGGCCATAACTGATCACCACAAGAGAACAATAACAAATACATTTTATTATTATTAATTCAAATCCTATTAATTAAATAAATCAAATTAAACCTCGGAAAATAATCATACTACGCAGAGTAACCAGGGTTCCGTTGACCGGTCGGAGTTGTTTTTTGCATCAACACTTGATACTTTCAATAAACATTAAAGCACAACTTTTATGCCTTCACAACCCTAATCGCATACCTCTTTGACAGCACAACCCTTGTGCCTTCATGAACCCTAATGCAACAACTTTATACCGTCAAAACACCATGATGAATAATTTAATATGATTGATCGACATGCCATTGCTTCACCATACTAATGTCGGATTCCGAAGCAAATGAACATGGATCGCTCAAAAGAATAACAATCATTACGTGATTGAATTAACAAAATAGAAACAGTATATCCAATATACCATCTTTGCACCTGAGTTACTTATATCACATATAAAATTTGATCGATTATATTTGTGTAACTTAAGGACGATCGATGTATCTCTGCTTCACCATAATAATGTCGGATTCTGAAGCATAGTCAACATCGATCATCCAAATCATACACAGCCTGATGCCAAAATTCAATTACTCGATTATAATTTAATTTATTTTGTGTTTTAATAAAATTAAAACATAAAGTACAAAAAATAAATAACTATCAGATGCATGGTTTCATAAGTGGCTTGATACCACTGAAGGGAAATCGCGATCCAAAACGCAGCGGAAATTAAAATTTTCCCTTTAGTAATCCTTGCGAATGGGCATGATCATCGATAGAAACGATTATCTCTTATGAAGATAAAACCTTTGATGCTGAATCGAAGGAGTGATCATGAGTGTTGAATGATGAACAACGCCTCCACTTTGTCCACACGAACAAATTCCTTCAGTCTTAGTGCTAGTTGCTACAATTGAAGCCTTTCAGTGAGAGAGGGAAGGAAAATATGGTTAGGGTTTCACAAACCAAAATTTCATCAAGTGTGAATGCTTCTGCATAAGGGTTCTATTTATAGAACCACTTGTGTGAGCTGCAAGCTAAAAAACCCACTTAAGTGCATGCCCGCCATATCTTATGGTGTACCGTATATCACCTAAGCGCGTGGTACCTTACCATATTCCGTATTCTACTTAAGTGTACCATACCTTACGATGTTCTGCATTTACTAAAGTGCACCGTACCTTACAGTATTTCTTATTTACTCTACCTCTTATCAATCTGTCCTTATGTGTGTGACCCTGTAGGTTTTCGCGACGTTGGAAATTATATTAAATAACGCATTTAACATAATAAACAGTGAGTGGTATCTATCAACACATCACTGCTACCCAAGTCACGAAAATGTGATGTGATATGACTAAACCTTTTGTGATAATACTTGTGTGTACAATGACCTTTTTGCTCTTATGTTTATATTTAACACAAGGCATATATCGTGTCATCCTTGTCCAGTTTAATATTAAGACTTGATAACTCCTTATCCATGATCCATGAGATGTGATCATCAATCTATCTACATAATAGTCTTAATGCTTTAAGGTTATCCCACTTCACAGTAAAACTCTACTACGGATACTTTAAGAATAACATCTTTATGTTTAATGGGATCTCATGATTAAGTCACACTTAATATTTCATTAAATGGACTAGCTATTCTAGGGACTTTATTATTCTAGAAAAACAAACATAATAAGGAAATGCCTTTTATTAATAGATAATTCAATACAAGTACCAAAAGTATTGGCCTTTAGGGCTTACACCAACAGAAGTGTATTAAGTTTGAAAGCGGATTGCATCCTGAGATCAAGCAAGGTATTGGTTATCAGAAGATTTATTGATTTTATACGCTAGTGAACAAGTGTAAGATATATGATGAAGACAACAAAGCTCATTCTACTCATTATAAGAGCATTAGTGAAAAGAAGGGGGAAGAATCAGTATCGTGGGAAGCTGTATAATGCTCCAGCTGACAAAGGGAAGCGGAAAGCTTCAGATGAGACAAATCCATGTGTGGGAGAGAATCCCACTTCTGTCAAGTGTTTCAAGTGTTGTGAGTTGGGACACCGTGCTAATGAATGGAGGAATAACGTTCTGAGGTGCTTCAAATGTGGAAAGACACGCCATCGTATTACAGATTGCAAGAGTGTTGGGAGTCATACCCCAAATTTTGACCACCAAGATTTCCCATCATTGTGAGGATCATTACCACAATATGGATGTACATTCATACCTCATCAATCTTCTCAAGGATAGTTGAGCATTCACCATCATCAGGAATTAGGGTTTTGAGCCCTCTCAGAGCATTTAGACAAAAGATCAATCAAGAAATGACATGATCTTCAACTTGTCTAAACCTCTCAAACACCTATAAGGGATCAATAGGACTCCCACATCAAGAATCAAGCACAAAGGTGCCACATTCCAAGTGGTTTGAGCCTCGAAACACCTGATGTCGCCGAAGTAGGGTTTCGGACGACCGGGACCTCCAGAGTGAAATTTTCACAAGAGGATGAGCCAAGACTTCAAAACATGACTCAATATGCTCAAAATAACCATAGTGATCCATTTGCAAAGATGAATGGCCCTCAGAGGATGCATTCCTCAAAAGTCGGAAATGAGGGATTTACGCGCCGAACCGCTCCGGAGCCAAAAGTCAAAACATGAATTTTTTGGCAAAAATGATCCTTATGATTCATATTTTCATAAAATATGATTTATAATGTCATTTGAACAAGAATTGATCAAGAAATCATGATAACTTGTAAAAGGGGTAACCTTGAAAAATTGAAATTTTTTCTAAGTTATTAAGTTTAAATGGTTTCGGTACCAACTTCCAAGGACCATAACTTGTGATCCAAGCAACCATTTTGAGTGATCCAAAGCCTAATTTGTAGATCTTCCTACACTCTACAAAAGCTTCTACTACCTCAAACTCCAATTCTTCATGGATTTTAAGTTATGGAGTGATCAAAATGACAAAAATGAAGAAAATGACACTTTTTCAACACTTAGTGAAAATCTGCCTAAGTTATCAGCTTTAAACACCAATGTTCATGAGGTCTTTTCAATGGGATCCAAATAGTTTCAAGACAAACTATGATTACACATGGATTGTATCATCTGAGGGCTCTTTAAAAAGTACAAGAGCCTCCCATAAATCAACCTGAGCAGGGAGATATGATCCCCTCAAAACCACAATTTCCAACTGTCTTGCACAAGGCAGAATTTGGTATTTTGCTCGATTTGGAAAAATCAGACAAATTCAAGCCTTGTCATCCATTTGGACACATCAAAGGATGAAATCAAAGGGGAATGATCTGATCCCCAAGCCTCCCAAGTCCAAGAATCTACATATAGCCATAACAAACCTAAAAAGGCTAAAAAGTGCCAAGACTCCAATTTTGTTTCAATGCATTCAATGGATGCATCAAGGTGGCATGAACTGAGGCAAACTTAACTGAATGAGTCAAGCCTTATCTCTGAACCAAAAGACCATAGGCCTGTGCTCTAACCTCAAGTCAATGGCTAGAGGAGACTTGAGATTCCATTTGATCACCATTGGCCACAGACCTGCTGCAGTTGCCACACACTATTGATGCCAAAAAAAACTTGACACACTATAAATAGAGCTCATTGTGATCAGTTTGAGTACACCAAAGCACCCAAACTGATGCTTTCCTCAAAATCTCCTTTTCACTCCAATTTTTCCTTCTAACTCAAGTCACTATCGGGTTTTGAGATTGAGAGTGATTCCAACTAAACCAATCACACATACATACACCACATAAACATCATGTATGAGTGATCCATAACACAAAATCACATCTGGAACATCAAATTCATAAAATCACTAGCCAATTGCTCAAGTTCTTGACAGAGTTGCAGTTGAGGTACCACAAATAGTTCCAGCTCATTTCAATCCACTCCAAGCATTCAAACACACTCCTTGGCACCTAAGGAAGCTGTCCAGATCATTGGAACCTAGCTGCAACACCTGCATCATCAAACTCAATCACCAGCTGCAAGAGGTAGGTCTGAACCCTTCAAACTCTATGATCCATGCATCATGAATGAATTTTTGAGTTACCATCTTGTTTATGCATGTATGTAGAGTAATAACCCTCAATCAATTGCCATGAATCCATCGTGTATGGAATTTCATTGTGTTCATGCTGAAATTAGGGTTCTTGAGGTTTTCCATTGATTTCTTCCTCCATACTTAATATAAATGCAATTAAACTATATGGTTGTGATCCTTGTTAAAAAACGAACAAGATTGGTACTTGAATCGTGCAAAACCATTGAGAAATCACGGAGAAAAGTGAGAAAATGCAAATCTGCTGAAAACAAGGTCGCGGGTGTTCTTCATTTAACCGTTGGCGCCCTTTTTCAAATTTTCAAATATTTGAATTTTTGTTATTTTTGTTAATTGATTCAAAAATTTATTTCTCTCTGAATATTTGTGTTTTTGAATTGATTCTTTTTCTCAAAATTCACAAAAATGTTTATATATTTTATTTTACAAAAAAAATCCAATTTATATTATTTTTTAATATAGTTAGATTTTTTGTAATTAATTTCATTTTATTTGTTTTTAAACATTTTAAAATGAAATTCTCACTTTGATCTTTCAAAACCAATTGAATTCAAACTTTCATGTGATTAAACATGATTTTTCAAAATATTTTTCAAAGTGTACAACTTGTTTTTGAATATATTTGGTATTTTATATTATTTTTTCATTTAATTTCCTTTGAAAAATGACATTTTAATTTAAAATTAGGGTTTCCTCTCGATTTTAAATTTTTAAACACTTTGGGCCTTTAAGAGAGTGTAAGACCCATCCCTTGTAAATATAAACCTTTTTGGGCCTCAGTCATTGTATAAGTCCCACTATGTTTTCAAAAACCTCGGCGCGATCGCCATTCTTAAACAAAATCATCTGGGCCTACCCTTGTGTTGTAAGTCCCATTTCTTTTCTTTTTTCAAACACTTTTGGGCCTCTAATAGAGTGTAAGACCCAACCCTCTTTTGTACATAAATAATTTTGGGCCTCAGTCAATGTATAACTCCCAGTACAATTTTCAAAACAACTGTGCAATCACTGTTATTTCTGGGCCTCTCCTTAAGTTGTAAGCCCCATCCCTTGTACAAAAATAAAAATTTTTTGGGCCTCTAATAGAGTGTAAGACCCAACCTCTTTGTAAATACAATAATTTGGGCCTCAGTCATTGTATAAGTCCCGATACAATTTTCAGATCAACGGTACGAGTACTGGTTTTTCATCTGGGCCTCTCCTTGAGTATAAGCCCCAATCTTCTTTTTAAAACAACTTCCCCTTTTGATTTAGGTCCAAACTCATAGTTGTTATCAAAACTTTCTTTAATTTCTTGAACAACTAACTATACAGTTGTTATAATGGAAGCTTGCTCGCCTGTAAGTTTTATCAACTTTCTTTTACATACTTGCACATATCTATATATTTGTTGGTGCTGGAAGCTTGCTCACCGGTAAGTCCTCCTACCCTCTTTTACATATAGTATATATTTCATCTGTATATATATGCATGTATATTATCTGCTTAGAGTTTTCCCCGGCAATTATGTCTAAGATTAGCTAAAGCCAGTGGTCACTCTTTCAATAGTAAAAACTAGTTCCCCATAGAAATTCCAGATACAACTTGCCTCCTCTTGGGTTTATACAATATGGAACAAAGAGAAAGGTATTATTCCCGGTGAAACTTTTCTCAGACTGTCAGTATTAGAAAATTGTCAAAGAAATTCATTTCCCCTAGAGAGGATTAATTCCCGGTGAAACCTCTCTTGAATTTCTTCAAACCTTAGAATTGTTCACTAGAGAAAAGATTCTTCCTGGTGAAACTTTTCTTGAACTTTTCTTAAGTTTGGACCCACAGGCTTCCTAAAAGTATCCTAGCCTCCTCTTGGGCTTTGTACAAGGACCCTCCGACTTCTTAGAAGTTTTCATGCCTTCTCTTGGGCTTAATACAAGGACCCTGAAGACCTCTTAAAGGTACATGACATAACTTAGTCATCCTTTGTTAGAACAGTCTTTCTGAAGAGTCAAAATCTCAGACCAATTTAAGGGTTGATTCTCATCCCTTAAAGCACCAGCCTCCTCTTGGGAATCATACAAAGATAAACTCTTCCATACCAGTAGACTTGGACAGTCTAATCTCCTCTTGGATCTCAAAGAGATTCTCAAGTTCTCTACAAACACAGGAAAAACCCTGGTCATTTAATCAATCTCCAGTAGAGTTAAAACCTCCGTAGGTTCAAAAACTCAAACTTTCTTCCAAATTTCCCCAGCTAGGGTCAAATCACTACCAATAAACTTTTATCAAAACCTCAAGGCATCTGATACCTCAACTCTTCTGTAAATCCTCAGCAAGATTTGATTCCCTACTTTGGACCTGCCTCTGGATCTCAATAATCCTCAGCAGAAGCCAGCCTCCTCTTAGGCTTTGTATAATGGTTTTCCTCAGTAGAATCACCTTTTCAAAAGCACTCTATTGATGATTCAATCTCCATATAAACACTCTCTTGTTGAGTCATTCTTCTTTTTTTTTTTCAGCCTCAATCTTGGGCTTTGTACAGGACACCTAAAAACACTCTCTTGTTGAGTCAGTCTCTTTTCAGCCTCAATCTTGGGCTTTGTACAAGACACCATATAAACACTCTCTTGTTGAGTCATTCTCTTTTTTTAGCCTCAATCTTGGGCTTTGTACAAAACATATATAAACTTTCTCCAGCAAAGTCAAAATCTTCATAACCTTCTTTTAAGCTCTGGATAAATATCTTCCCAGCGGAGTCAATTCCTCCCAGCCTTCTTTTAGGCTTTGGGAGTTAATCTCCCTAAGCAGAGTTAATACTCTTTTTCAGCCTCCTCTTAGGCTTTGTATAATGATTTTCCTCAGTAGAGTTAGCCTTAATCATGGGCTTTGTACAAAACAAATCATATTCTCCAGCTGAGTCAATCCCATTTTAGCCGCAATCTTGGGCTTTGTACAAGACAGATAAAACCTCTCACTAGTAGAGTCAGTCTCATTTTTAGCCTCAATCTTGGGCTTTGTATAAGACACCATATAAAATCTCCCTAAATACTCTCTTGTTGAGTTAGTCTCATTTTAGCTTCAATCTTGGGCTTTGTACAAGACAGACAAAATATTTCCCCGGAAAAGTCAACTTTTAGCCTCCTCTTAGGCTTTATATAATGATATCCCATAAAGAGTCAGTCTCTTTTTTAGCCTCAATCTTGGGCTTTGTACAAGATAGATAAACACTCTCTTGTTGAGTCAGTCTTTTCCAGCCTCCTCTTAGGCTTCGTATAAGGACTTGCCCAGTGGAGTCAATCAATCTCTTAGCTTCAACCTTGGACTTTGATCAAGGCACACAATAACCAACATGCCTTCAGAGAAAAATAAAAAACTCTCTGTAGGAATACATTTCTCTGTATTATCACTCTTCAAAACAGAAAATCAAACAAACCCTAAATCCCAGATAACTGCTGTAAGTGGCACACTTGTTGATTCAAATATCCAAGCTGTAGTCTATCTCTTATCCTGGCAAACTTCCTCTTTCATATAATTGCTGTAAGTGGCAAGCCTCTGGATTATTTACATCCACGCCACTGTCCCTCTCTTAGCATGAAAGACTCCTAAGGAAAAATGGCATTGCTCTACACTAAGCTAAAGTTTTCTCCTTCAGGACAAATCCTTCTTTGTAAATAGTTACCCAATAACTGTGATAAATAGACGAGATGTCTCCCTTTAGAGATGACAAATTCTCTCCCAGTCAAACCTTTTAGCTTCAATCTTGGGCTTTGAACAAGACCCAAATACCTTTAGCTTCAATCTTGGGCTTTGAACAAGACACCAAAACATCTCTTTCCTCCCATAGAATAGGAGGAACTACGATTGCTCTGATTTCCCTGTTTATCTTTAACGGGAATACGTAGGCATAAGATTGCGAAATCTTAGCGAGCACACCAATCCAAAATCTTTAGGTCCAGTACCTTCCCACATCCATCAAAACTTCGGTAAGCCCGACATCAACAAAAACTCTCTCTCTCAAACACTCCCAAAGGAGAAACTTTCCCAACCCACAACAGACAAACACCAGTAAGTAGAAAGCAATAAGGATAATTGCTAACAACCTGTGGATAACCACATATAGGATGGGTAACTGACAACTCCCCATTGTATAACCTGACCCCGAACTCCCCAATCTCTTAAGCATTTATTCGGTTAAACATTTGCGTGCAAGGTTAGTTTTAGATATCTTCCCTTTCCTTTCCAGCTTCACAGGATAAATAAGAAATAAGAAAGTAGCACCCAACTCCTACCATTACGGTATGGAGAAACCCAACAGTGATAAGGTGGTCGCGTCACCGACAAAAATTGCACGCTACAGGAAAATGGCGACTCTGCTGGGGAGCCATTTTATCTGTCTAGGACTAGGATTAGAATTCCTAAGAGGTCTAGGTTGTTAGCAATCATACTATATATATATATATATATATATATATATATATATATATATATTGCTTTTCCTACTTGATATCCGTGTTTATTTTTCTGTCAATGGGAATGCGAGTGATGTCGCATCTGGAAAGTTTGAGAGAAACCTAAGATAAGGGGTGGCATAGACAGGGGGTCTTATAGGGAGTGAGTCCCAAATTAGCGAACCTGGTAGACCACCAAATCAGGCGAGGGCCCATAGGATTCAGCCTGCTGATCACGATCGTTGTTGAAAGCAGAGTTTTCCTAATACGGCACCTGTGAACCTGAGGATTTAGTAGGCATTAGCCTTATGACCACCATGCTCGTGACGTTGAACCCTTGAACCCATGTTTTTTCAATGTTTTTGTGTACTGCATTCATGCATTCATTTAAAAAACTCTTAAACAAAGAAAAAAATTCTTTTCTCCTCTCTCTTTTTTCAAATTAATCTGAAATAATAATTGCAAATATCAGAGAGAAAGATTACGTTATGGATTTCGGTAGAAGAAAGACGCACAAGTACACCTTCAAGGCTCCAAAACTAGAGGATTTAAGGGGGTTGGCACGAATGATCACCAACCCTGATGCTTTCAGAGCTAAGTACAGAGGGTTGTTATCTCTGTTAAGGGTCCATGTAGTTGAAGGAATCCTATCTACACTGATCCAGTTCTACGATCCGGTTTATCACTGCTTCACATTCCCGGATTACCAACTGGCACCAACATTAGAAGAATACTCTCATCTGACTGATCTACCTATCACTGATCAAGCTCCTTTTTTTGGACTGGAAGAAATTCCAAAGGATCGGGTCATTGCAAGAGCCATTTGTTTGGACGAGTCAGAAGTCAGGACTTACATGACCACCAAAGGAGGAATCCAAGGTTTACCATCCAAGTTTTTGGTGGAGAAAGACTTGTACTTCGCCAGTATAGGAAACATTACTTCTTTCGAGGATATCTTTGTCCTACTCACATACAGGTTATTCCTTTTTCCCAACATAGACAACTTCGTTAATACCAACGTTGTTAAGATATTTCTGATTGGAAACCCCGTACTAACTCTGCTTGTAGATGCTTATCATTCTGTACACTTAAGGAATCTGTACAGCGGAGGAATGATCACATGTTGTGTACCCTTTCTTTACAAATGGTTCATTTCCCATTTACCCAAGCCTGCTGCTTTTTGGGATCACAAGAGTACTCTACGTTGGTCACAGAGAATGATGTCTCTTACCAACTCTGACATAGATTGGCATGATAGGATTTATGAGGGGATAAAGATCATCGACAGTTGTGGAAATTTCCCTAATGTACCCCTCATAGGAACTAAAGGAGGAATTAACTATTATCCAATTTTAGTTCTCCATCAACTCAGATACCCGATGAGGCATATCCATCATAATGCTCATCTGGAAGGTCTTTTCTTCAAGGAAGGGGAAAATGACAGGGCACTAAAGAAAGAAATAGTGCATGCCTGACAACATGTTCACAAGAAAGGAAGAGAGTCTCTAGGAAGACCAAGCTGTACCTCCGCGGAACCTTATCTCCACTGGGTGCAAACTAGAGCTCTCAAGCTGAGGATGCCTTACCCTCGTCAAGAAGTTTTTTCGTTAAAGGAATATATCCTTTACTTTATGTCTGACACGGAAAAACTCCAAGTAGCTCTTAACAAAGTTCAACGGGAGAAAAACTCTTAGAAAAACAAGTACCGTATCCTCAACATGGAGTGTAACAAAATTCAGGAACTGTTAAAAGAAAAGGATGCTCTGATTAAGATACTAGAACAACATGTTGTGGAGAATCAAGAAGACCGAAGAAATTGGCTCGCTCCTTTCACTTGGCAAAGTACTGAGTACCCGACAATGGCTGAAGAGCCCCGGTCAAAGAAAAGGAAAGTACCAGAACCAGCATCTGAGATCTCTTCAGAGAGGACTCAGGATCCATAAGTTTAGACATTTCCTTTTACAACACTTTGTAAAAAACTGTATTTTCCCTTTCTACAATCTTTCAAATTTAATAAAACAGGGTCTCCACCCTTTTACTGTATGATATTTGCAATCTAATTGTGGAAGTTTCTTTTTGAAAACAATAAATATATATAACTTTGCATATCATTCATCATTCTCATATAACGCATTCTTCTTATCTTCGAATCTCACGTATGTGTCACGATTCTAGAGTCAAACTGTCTCATTCGTACAATACTCGGGCCAATCGACAAAAGAAAATGGACGATCTCGAGGAAGAGAACAGAGAGCTAAGAGAAGAAATTGATGCTCTGAAGGAAGATCTGAAAAAACTTCACAGTGACATGCAATCCCTGGCAACAGCTCAGAGGCAACAACAAAGGACTGTGATTTTAGAGATCACATCTACGCCCATAGTGGAGACATATGATCATCGGTAAAACATGCATAAAGATCGCCCCTGGGGCATGCCTATCAACTTTGTCCCTGAAAGATACATTCCGCCGGTCACTGAAGACCCAGAAACTGTTGGGCCTGAAGGTTACAAACTTCAGGAAAGCGAAGATACAAGAGTTATGACAGCAACTCCTGAAGGTTACAAACTTCGGGGCATGGAAGCACCAAGACTCACCGCCATAATGACTATACCGCAACCAACAATACACACTGTCCCAGAAGGACAGATTCCACAAGTAATTTCTGGTGGAAACGAGGACATGTATGAAAAACTGAATGAGTTCCAGGAACAATTCCTGGAGATGCAGAAGGAACTGTATGTCATTCGCGGTCAGGATTTATTCGGAAAAGATGCCGCAAACCTTTGTTTGGTCCCCAATGTGAAAATCCTGCACAAATTCAAGGTGCCTGACTTTGAAAAATACAAGGACAACTTCTGCCCTCAAAGTCATTTGGTGATGTACGCTCGAAAGATGTTAACTCAGACATAAAATCAACAGCTACTGATCCATTATTTCCAAGACAGTTTAACCGGTGCCGCACTTAAATGGCACATGGGTTTAAGCCGCACCAAGATATCTACTTTCAGAGATCTTCGGGCAGCCTTCGTTCAGCAGTATAAGTATAACCTGGACATGGCACCGGACAGAGATCTACTCAAAGCAATGTCGTAAAAGGACAAGGAGACTTTCAAGGAATATGCTCAGAGATGGCGTGAAATTGCTGCCCAGATTTGTCCCCCTCTTGAGGAAAAAGAGATGACAAAGGTCTTTTTGAAAACCTTGAGCTCATTCTATTATGACCGAATGGTCGCCAGTGCGCCCAGCGACTTCACTGAGATGGTGAACATGGGAGTATGCCTTGAGGAAGCAGTCCGAGAGGGACGTTTGGTAAAAAATATAGTACCAAAAGATACGGTAGTGCTTTCCCAAAGAAAAAAGAGCAAGATATTGGTAATATCTCTCTCGGAAAGCAAAGGCGAAGGTATCAACCAGTAGCAGCAGTAACTCCTGTTATCAACCCAACGCCGGTTCCGACGTATCAACCTCAGGTTGCTCAAAGCAAACCAAATCAACAACAGTATCACCAAAGGACACAACAACCTCTTTAGCAGGCTCGTCCTCAGTACAACAACAACAATCGTATCACACGACTATCAGGGTTCGACCCTATACCGATGTTGTACGCAGAACTGTTTCCACTCTTACTAGTCATGGGACACATCCAAACTAGTGTGAGGGCTAAGGTCTTTCATCTATTTCGGTTTTAATGATGTCAACAAATAAATCAGTCATTAGATTTTAATTTGAACGGTATCACTTCTAGGTCGGGCAAATTGCATCTAACCATCAATGTTCATGTGTCTAAACATATAGGAAGAAGTCTACACAATTTCTACATGTGCATGATCATAATATTGATGTTTGGTATACTTGTTTCGAGTCTAGGTCAGCAAAAACATACAAAAAAATGAGTTTTTGAAAATTTTCATGTCTTGAGTCGACCCAAGGTGAGCATGAGTCGACTCATGCTGGTTTGAACAAGTTTTGTGAAAAGTTCGGGAAAGCGCACACTGACCCCCTGTTGCATGGGTCGACGTATGCTTCTGGATATTTGAATTTCTGCAAAATCTGCAGGCTTGCATCGATGCAAGATGTTGATGGGTCGACACATGGTCACTCAATTTGCGTAGACAATCCTACGTGATAGCTCACGTCGACCTCATTAAAGGGGCGATCGACCTAACTCTGTCTGAACTGATTTTTCTGCATTTAATTTTTCTATTATTTCTGTTACTTCATATTGTGGGTCATTTTATTCATTATAAATAGTTGGGTCAACTCACATTTCAAAACAACAAGAAAAGTGAAAATTTATACCAATCTTTCTCTCCATCTTCATCTTCAACCTTGAGTAAAGAAACAATTACACATAATCATTTTTGTTTGTGTCGCCCATTGTTTTGAAGTGATAACGTTCAGAATTAGGAAGTGTGTAATCTTCATTTATGGGTTGAGAATTGGTAGGTGTTTCTTGAATAAACCCTCAGGTTTTGTCCTCCAAGAATCGACCGAGTGAAGGTGATTGAAGAGTTGCGGGCTCTTGCAATCTAGTAGCGTGGGACAGTGATTTTGGGGGTTTTTGCATAAACTGTTTCGTTCTACAGGGATTCACCCGTGTGAAGGTAACCGAAAAACAGAGTATTTGTTTGGTTTAGTAGCTACAATCAGAGGATCGTAGAAGAAAGGTTTTGGGATCGAATTACGGAAGATCGAAATCGACCGAGTGAAGGTGACTAAAGAACAGTGGTTTCTTGCAGTCTAGTAGCGTGAGACGGTGATTTGTTCAGTCGAATTCGAGGCACTTGATTTGTCTTGAATCAAGGGGAGAGAAGACTCTGCATCAACAATCGAAGACGTTTGAGAGTTTGGATGTTCATTGTTCTTCTTTTGTATAAACAATTTGCAAACAGCAACATATATTCGAATTTGCGGAATTGGGGGCAGAGGTACCCAAAGCGAGGACGATTAGGGAACTGCCTAATCAAATCGTGTTTGTTCTCTCTTTTCCTTAACTCTTTACGTTTGATATCATTCGAATTTGTGAAGTTTAAATTGATCAAAATTTCTGAGATAGTGTAATCTTGAGCTAATAAATTGTTTTGTAAATTTGATACAATCCCTTTGATTGTATTTAGGATCAGCTTAACATCACATTTTTTGGAAATCTACACTTTGTGTGTTTACGCACACAAAGTGTTCGATAATTTGTTTCAAAGTAAAATCGAACGCATTTGCATTTAATTGTTTGTCAACCTATCTCGTTGGATTGGATTAATATCAAGCAAATAAAACATTGTTGATTGCGTTCAAATTTTGTTGAATAATCTGAATTTTTCTCATCCGATATTTCATTCCTAATATTGTCGTGCATATCCGATCCTTTTAGTAGAGGTTCGTTGTAGACGTGATTCAGTGGTCGCTTCCATAAAAACCTTTTAAAACCAATTTTTGGAAAGCCATTTGCGTGTAAAACTCGTGGAATCTATACAACCCCCCTTTTAGATCCTAGCCATCGTCTAACAAGTGGTATCAGAGCTCCGGTTTATCCGATGCTTCGGTAAAACTTCTTGGAATATGGCTAACGAACCTAAAGGGGCTTATAATAGAGCTCCATTTTTTACATGCGAGAATTACAACTACTGGAAGGATTATATGCGCGTCCATATAAATTCCATAGATCGGAAGGTTTGGAACGTTATTTTAAGCGGTCCCATGGAAATTACAATGACCAATAACGAAGCCGTTGTCGTTCCCAAACCCGAAGCTCAATGGAATGAGGAGGACGAGAAAAAGTACATCTATGACTGGAAAGCTCAAAATATTTTGATCTCCTCTTTGGGAGTTGACGAATATTATCGAGTATCTCATTGTGAAACGGCCAAAGCCATGTGGGATGCTTTACAAGTAGCCCACGAAGGCACTAATGATGTCAAAATGGCCCGTATCAACATACTAACGCAAGAGTTCGATCTTTTTTACATGAAGCAAGGGGAAACCATTGCAGATATGCAAAAATGATTTACTCATATTATCAACAAATTGCATGTACTTGGTAAACCAATTCCAAACGAGGTTGTTACAAATAAGATTTTGAGGTGTCTTAACAGGGAATGGCAGCCGAAGGTCACCGCGATCAAGGAGACCAATAATCTAGCTACTCTAGACCTCCCCACATTATTTGGCAAACTCGATCAGCATGAGCAAGTGCTCATTAGCCTTGATAAACATGAAAAGAGTATAAAGAAGGAGAAAACAAAAGATACATAAAAGAAGTCGATTGCTCTTAAGGCTTCTTGTTCAAAGTCCACATCTCATGAGCAAAGTGATAATGAAACCAACAATGACGAAGATGATGACTCCGATGATGACATGAGTCTATTTGTGAAGAGATACAATAGATACGTTCGGAAGAATGAGATTCAACACTCGGATAAAAATCTAGTCAAATTTAGGAGGCAATCTAAAAAGGAAGGCAACAAGAATGGCAAAGTTAAAGGAACGTGTTACAACTGTGGAACATCTGGGCACTACAAGCCGGATTGTCCATAACTTAAGAAAGACAAAGATAAGGATAAGGATAAGAATCGTCAACACAAGAAGTCAAACAAGTCTAGACGAGCATACATCGCTTGGGAGAGCGATAGCGAGTCAGAAAAGGATGACTGCTCAAGTGACGAAAGTGAATCCGTTAATCTATGTCTTATGGCACGTCACAACAAGAAGAAAGAGGCAAAACACTCTAAATATCATCATTCTAATACTATGTCTCATTTAGAATTACAAAAGGCTTTTGATATGTTGCACCACGAGGCTAAGGAAGCTTTTCAACGCTTAGCTTCGAACAAAAAGATTTTTAAATACTTGGAGGGAAAGGTTTCCAATTCCGAAAAGGAATTGGAAGTTCTTAAAAACTCCATGGTGGATGCATCAAAAGCTAAGATTGATGAGAATAAGTCTCCATGGTTCAAGTTTGGGGGCTGTGATACTTCTCATATTTGGCAAAAAGAGGTGAGAACCCTTAAGGCCAAATTAGATAAGGCTCTTAAGCCTAAAGTAATGTTTGCTATTGATCGATCACATTATCGAGGAAGTATGAACAATCCGTATCAAAAGTATACGTATGTGATTCGAGATAGAGATAGCAAAGGTAAATTCCAAATGAAACGTGATTGCCTATATTGTTGCAAGCATGGTCATACTATTGCTAAATGTCATTTTAGAAGATTTCTTGTTCCAAAAGGCATCTATCAATGGTTGCCCAAGTGCGATCTTGGTTTCACTTACCACAAAGGACCCAATGAGAATTGGGTACCTACTCTCCCTTGATTATTTTTGTAGGTACAAAGTCTTGAGACCACCGAAAGAAGATGGGTTCTGGATAGTGGTTGTTCAAGACATATGACAGGAGACATATCTCTTTTCATCGACTTTGTGGCGAAGAAAAATGGATTTGTCACCTACGGAGATAACAATAAGGGACAGATTCTCGGCAAAGGTAATGTAGGTAACCCCTCATCTACTACTATCTCTGATGTGCTGCTCGTGGAAGGCCTTAGACACAACCTTTTAAGTATTAGTCAACTATGTGACAAGAATTATAAAGTATCATTTTCAAAAGATTGCTGCATAGTTGAAGATAGTGACAAAAAGGATGTGTTTAAGGGCTTGAGGGTGAACAATGTCTATATGCTAGACTTAAATGAGGTATCGTTGAATGGATACAAGTGTCTAGTCACTATAAATGAAGATTCATGGTTATGGCATAGACGGTTTGCTCATATCAATTTTGATTTGCTTAACAAAATAGTCTCTAAAGACCTAGTCATCAATTTGCCCAAAATGAAATTCACAAAGGATCATCTTTGTGATGCTTGTCAAATGGGGAAGCAAACAAGGATCTCATTCAAATCTAAAAACATCGTTTCAACTATGAGACCCCTTGAGCTCCTCCATATGGACTTATTTGGACCATCTAGGATCAAAAGCCTAGGTGGTAACTATTATGGTTTTGTAATAGTCGATGACTTTTCTAGGTTTTGCTGGACTATTTTCTTAGCAAATAAGAGTGATACCTTTTCGGCCTTTGAAAATTTTGCTAAGTTATCTCAAAACAAGTTAAACACGAACATTGTGTCAATTCGAAGTGATCATGGGGGTGAGGTTGAAAACCATTTGTTTGAAGCATTTTGTGAATCCCATGGAATTGATCATAATTTTTCCGCACCACGTACCCTTCAACAAAATGGGGTAGTGGAACATGAAAATAGAATTTTGGTGGAACTAGGAAGGACAATGATCAATGAAAATGGACTTCCAAAATACTTTTGGGCCGACGCCATCAGTGCGGCTTGTTATGTTTTGAATAGGGTGCTCATCCGGCCTATTCTAAAAAAGATACCGTATGAGCTTTTAAAAGGGTGTAAGCCAAATATCTCTCACCTTCATGTCTTTGGTTGCAAGTGTTTCGTGTTGAACAATGGAAAAGAGACACTTGGTAAGTTTGATGCCAAGGCCGACGAGGGTATTTTTCTTGGATAATCTCAGTCAAGTAAAGCTTATAGAATTTATAATAAAAGGCTACGAATTGTTGAAGAGTTGGTACACGTTACTTTTGATGAGTCTTATCCGAAAAATGTCGCAGAAGGTAGTTCTTTTCATGGTGCAGGTGTATCTTCAGAAGACATACTCAAGGACACTGATAAGCCTGAAGCAGTGCGTATTGAGGAGGAAAAGGATCACCAACCTATGAAGAGTGAGGAGGATCATCCAACTAATGAAGATGACCTTTCTCCAGCATGGAAGTCTTCCAAAGACCATCCAATCGACAATATCATCGGTGACATCTCTAAGGGAGTAACCACTCGCTCTAAATTTAGTAACTTTTGTTATTACTCCACTTTTGTGTCACAAGTTGAACCTAAAAATGCAAAGGAGGCATTACTCGATGAGCATTGGTTTTTATCAATGCAAGATGAACTAAATCAATTCAGGAGAAATGAGGTTTGGGACCTTGCCCCCCTTCCGCGAGATCATCGAGTAATCGGCACCCGATAGGTGTTTAGGAATAAACTTGATGAAAATGGGGTTATAACACGTAACAAAGTGTGGCTTGTAGCACAAGGCTATAACCAAGAGGAAGCAATTGACTATGAGGAAACTTATGTGCCGGTTGCCCGACTCGAGGCTATACGCCTTTTACTTGCTTATGCTTGCACTAAGAACTTCAAATTATTCCAAATGGATGTTAAAAGTGCTTTCCTTAATGGATATATAAATGAAGAGGTTTATGTTGCCCAACCTCCGGGTTTTGAATCCCATGAATATCTTGATCATATCTACAAACTTAAACATGCTTTTGTACGGACTTAAACAAGCCCCTAAGGCTTGTGTCGTACCTCGAAAATTAAGAACGACCTCGCGAAGCGCAATCGCACGCCCGCGGGATGGACTTAACAGAGTCGCCACCGATCGTTATTTATTCCATAGGAGGAAAGGGAAAATATCGAATAAAACCCCTAAAAGAAAGGATAAGATATGGTCATCGCAACCATTATCTGAGTTCGGGAGTCGGTTACACAAGGGGAAGGTATTAGCACCCCTCACGTCCGTTGTACTCAACGGGAACCGTTTAGTTAAGGTTAAATGTACGTTAGCTTAAGATTTGTATCTAATATTCTACTTAATGGGAAAAGAAGGTAAATGATTATTGTTAACGGAGAGAGAACCTAAAGAGGTTTTATTACTAGGGTGCTCGCAAAGACTTTGCAGTCTCGTGCCTACGTATCCTTATGAGGATGGAATCAGAGCAATCGTAGTTCACCTAACTAAGGTGAGGAACCATTGACTATGGTCAAAGTTCCAAGGGGAATGAGTATTCATGATAATGATACTCACATAGAGTTGAAGAACTCTCTAATTCTAAGTTGTGATGGGATTGAATGGCTATGAGGCAAAAGGGAGAAGTAGGTACCTTACGACTTTGAGGTCAAAGGTTGAAGATGCTTTAGTTTCTTGATGAAAATCAAGATCTGTCTATAAAATGGAGTTTTGAGTATGATCGGATCTATTTTAAGAATGATGATCATCAAATGATCAAAGAGTTTATGCTAAAGTGTTGAACTCTAACACTCTCTATCATTCAAGATTATTTTGAGAAAGTTGTTTGTCGGACAACGAACATTGATAAAGATCAATGGTTTAAAGAGCTGTGCTAGAATGCTAGACTCTAACATCTCTTAGTCCAAATTGTTTTTAAGTGTTTTAAGGATGAAAGAAAGAAGTGATTGGCTACCCCAATGTGCAAGACTTGAGACCAATCTTTCAAAGGGTTATGCTAGAATGCTAGATTCTAACAATCCTTTTCTATCAAGTTTTATTTCAAAAAAAGATTTGATGTACTTTGAAGTATTGATATCCTTAAAGAAGGATGGATTCTTGAGATGACGATTGACAAAGGTAAGAGGTGGCAAAACAAAAAAAGGTGAAAGGTGGAAAAAAGTGGAAGGTGGAAAAAAGTGAAAAGTGGCTCGCCAAGAATTATGATTCTTGTGCCTACGTATTCTCATCGAAGGATGAGAAATCAGAGCATCCGTAGTTCTGGTTACTACAAATTGTTGATTGAGGTATGTTAATTGACTGGCGAACGTTTGTGAAAATGTTCAAAGAGTTATGCTAGAGTGCTAGACTCTAACGGCTCTTATTCATTCAAGTTGATAATGAAAAAATATTCGATGGATAATGAACACTTGATGAAAATCAATTGTTCGAAGAGTTGTGTCAAGATGCTAGATCTTGGCGGCTCTTATTCATCCAAGTTGTGATTAAGATCATTTTGAGGACAACGAGCTTTTGACAATAATCAAAAGCTCAAAAGGGTTATGTCAAGATGCTAGATCTTAACAGCCCTTATTTGTCCAAGTTGATATTGAAATTTTTTAATGGACAATGAACGTTTGATGAAAAATCAATTATTCGAAGAGTTGTGCCAAGATGCTAGATCTTGACGGCTCTTATTCGTCCGGGTTAAAATTAGATGTTTTTGAGGAGTGAAAGAATGAGCGAGTGGCTACCCCAAAGTGCGAGACTTGAGACCAATCGTTTGAGGTTTCCGTTAGAATGCTAGATTCCAACGGTCCTATTCTTTCGTGTTTTTATAAAAAGAATAGATCGATTTGATTTTGGAAAAGATTTGAAAGTGGCCTAAACTTAAATGTTTGAAAATTATCTTTATCAAATAATTATTTTCACATTTTTACTTTTCATAAAAAAACATAGTGATAAAAATACACATTTTACCAAGAGTTTAGAACATTTTTATTTTAAAGTATTTATTTTCTTTAAAACTAAACTACTAAAAAAAGGAATTGGTACAAGGTGGAAAATAAAAACCATGGAATCACTTGGGCCTAAGGCCCATCATCCATGTTTCAAAAATCAACACGGTATAAAAAATAGCGGATGAAAAACACACGGGCCAAAAGGCCCAGATCTAAGAATAGCCACAATGTCCCAATGGCTCGGTGGCTTTCTAAAGTAAAATAGTAGGAAAACAACAGTACCAGATGAATCCAACCATAATTGAATGACTCGGTCAACAATTAAAAGTAATATTAAAAACCTTTTAAACCACACACACCAAACTGTGAGTAACGTTTTCCAAAGATGATGAGGTAAAGTCTCAAAATACAGTTTCAAAAATGAGTTGAGGAAAAAAAACAAAGGTGAAGCAACAAACAACACGGTGTCGCAACCTTCTCTCTCGCTCGCCCTCGTTTTCGTCTAGGTTCCTTCGCGATTTCAGGTTGCTGACCTACAATTTTCTCTCAGACCCGCTTCATCTGGTTCAAAATCTGGTTTCAATTTGGTTTGTGTAGGTTGAAGATTAGGTTTCGATCCCCTCTCAAGCCTTCTTGTCCGGTTGCGACACGAGTCGCGGTTTGTAAACGGAGTGCCGCGGTTTTGGATTACGAAGGAAAGTGAAGAAAGTGGTTATGATTCCGACGCGGTGATGATGTTGTTTGGCTGTTTTCGGTTTGGATTTTGCTAACGGGTTTGGTGAATTGATTAAGATGACGGTTGTGTGGGTTGTTTCACGGTTGTGGGTGTTTACGGTCGTGTGGGTTGTTTAAGGTTTGAAAGGGTTTATGAATGTTGGAGGGAGATTGGGTTAAGTGGTTTGATTAGAAACAGAGGCGGACGAAATGTTGGAATGTGTTTATGGTTGGGAGAAGATTGAAAAGGGATTGATGATGATGCTCCTCGAAGCTGCTATGGTGATAAAGAGCTTAGAGCAGTGATTGCTTGTTTGTTTGACGCGGCTTAAGGAAATTTATGGAAGCATAGCAGAGGTGTGCTTGAAACAAGGTTTGGTAATTTTTTTGGTTTTGTTGTTCGATATTCAACAGGTGCTGGAAATGGTTTGTGAGTTGGTATGTTGGTGTTTTAACGAAGAAGAAAAGAAAAGTGGGAGAGGTCTTATTGGAGTGGTTTTGAAAGGTTGTTATGAGGGTGGTTTGAAGATTGGATGGGTGTGTTTGTGTTTGATTCAGAAAGAAATCCTCTCTTCATCTCATTCGTTTCTGGGCTTGTGAATGGTTCCCGGAAAAAGGTTTTCATCCCAGATTTTATTGAGGTCGTCTGGAGGGGTCATTTATTGTGGGTTAAAGAAGGTTTAAGAAAAATGGTGAGTGGTTTGTGAAGAGTCCCCCCCCCCCCCCAAATCTGAGCGCCAAACTTTTCTCTCTTTTCTAATTCTTTTTTTTTTATTTCTTAATTTTCTATTTATTTTCTGATTGGTTAATATGAAAAATGAGGATTGAGATCCATGTACTTATTGTGAATTGATTGTGAGTTGTTGATTAAATTGATCCAATGGCTCTAATCGAAACAAATAAACACAAGTTGCTCTTGGATATTTAAAATGATAAAAAATGAAGTTTTAATGAAAATAAATTCAAATATTTTAAAATAGAGCAAATAAAAATCAACCGAATATTTAAATAATTCCATTTATTTATTTTGAACATTTTTGACAAAACAAAAAAAGGGAAAATAAACGGAATAAAATTCGAGTGTAAAAAATGCTCGAAAAACTACAATGAATGCCCAAAAATAATAAGCGTGAAATAAACGACTCGGAAAAATACAGCGTTTGGTCAAATTTCAAAATAAATCGGGATCGACTTTTTAGTTTGACTGATTCGCCTATAAATCCACAAGTTCATTTCAACTGATAAATTGGGTTAGTTATGCAATGATAGGTGATGCTCATGCAAAAGATGTTATGACATCTAAGGGGTCAAAATTTGGGGTACAACAGTTGCCCCTATTTAAATAGCTTTACCGAGTGGCACGAGGAATGGAAATCCTCGGGGCACCAAGGTGAAAGGTATTTAAATATAGCAAACCGAAAATTTTGCCCTTAGATGGAATGCCGATACTAAGGCCAAGCAACAAACATGTAGATGCTGACATGCTATGAACTTCTAGTATGATGATATGATGGTCATGGTAGTGCAAGAAATGCAGACAAACCAGACACCGAAGGATAAAGAGCTACCAAACACAGGTGAGCCTCAATGGGGAAGGATGAAGGTTAGTATGCACAAGGAAGACTCAAAGGGGATACAGGCTGACCAACAAAAAACAAGACTCACTTGGGAGACTCTGAGGAAATGCTGTGGATAGAAAAGAAACCGAGGGGAAACCCTATAAGTTCTTACTGGAGATAGGATACCAAAGAGGTGTTCTCCACTGAGGAAAGATCCAGGGAGGTAGACGACGCGGTTCAAAAGTAACCGGACGATACTGGGGAAAAGACACATTCTTACTGGGCATGAAACCAGAAAGAAGACATGATCATCACAGGGGATCAGTTTGAAATAAAAGGATAGACATCCAAGAAGGTTTTCTGGGGATTTCCTATACTGAAGAGTTCAAACGGGATCTTCAAGAAAAGCCAGAAAAGACAGAGGTAAACTCTGCGTCAGATGATGAAAGGTGACTGGACCTTTTGGCTGTGAACGAGGTTAATGAATAAAAAATGTACCAGAACTGGTTGAGATAACAAATATGATTCCGTTTATGGAGGATGCCAGTGATGACTGGACTTTAGGTTCAAGCTTGACACGATTCAAGCAGGAACAAACTGAAATAAAAGCCTAAGGTGACTCGATTCAAACCAAAGACGGTGCCAACGATAATTGGACTTTGGGTTCAAGTTTGACACGATTCAAACAGGAACGGGATCTTAAGACAAGAGACAATGTTCGACACGATTCGAACAAGGACTCGGTTCAAGTTTGACACGATTCAAACAAGAACAAGATCTTAAAATAAGAGACAATGTCCGTCACGATTCGAACAAGGACTCGGTTCAAGTTTGACACGATTCAAACAAGAACAAGATCTTAAAACAAGAGACAATGTCCGACACGATTTGAACAAGGACTCGGTTCAAGTTTGACACGATTCAAACAAGAACAAGATCTTAAAACAAGAGACAATGTCCGACACGTTTCGAACAAGGACTCGGTTCAAGTTTGACACGATTCAAACAAGAACAAGATCTTAAAAGCCTAAGGTGACTCGATTCAAACCAAAGACGGTGCCAACGATAATTGGACTTTGGGTTCGAGCTTGACACGATTCAAGCAGGAACAGTTTTAAACAACAGGGAAGATGCCAGCGATGACTGGACTTAAGGTTAGACTTCTTGGGGAATACCAATTATGGTTGCAACAAGGGCTGACGGCAAGGAAGCAAAACAAATTCGAGGGTACAGAACCTGAACTCAGAACACCTCATCAAACAGATTGATGGAAAGGAAAAAAAACATATTCGAGGGTACGGAACCTGAACTCAGAACACCTCATCAAACAGATTGACGGAAAGGAAAAAACACATATCCGAGGGTACAGAACCTGAACTCGGAACACCTCATCAAAATGATTGACGGGAAGGAAACAAAACATATCCGAGGGTATAGAACCTAAACTCGGAACACCTCATCAAACAGATTGACGGAAAGGAAACGAAACAGGGATCACATCAAATAGGTTGATGGAAAGGGACAATACACGTCTGAAGGTATGAAACCTGAGCTTGGAACACCTCATCAAATAGATTGACGGCAGGGAAAGAAACAGGGATCACATCAAACAGGTTGATGGAAAGTGATTGATTGAAGGTGAAATCAAGGACGGATAAGCTTCTCGTGAGATAGATGACCACTTATCGTTGTAGAGGTAATGATAGCAAAACAAACTTCTCAAGATGATTTAAATTTGTCGTTGGGCATAACTTCCAAAAAGATATTGGTAATACAACATTGTTGGAGAAAATAAACATGTCTTCAATGGGGATCTATAAAAGATTCTTCCTGTGAGACACAATGCAAAATAAATGCACTTGAAAGTGGGTTCAGAAACCACACCTGCCAGGGACCAAGGTTCAGTCTAGGAGCAAGCTAGAAAGAAACGGTCAAACAAGACTCCAATTGAGGAAGGAACTCAACTGGGGATTTATCTTATCCAAATGTGGAAAAAGATAACTGAAGCAACCATCATCCACGAGGATAAAACTCTGTGGGGAATTCAGAAGGAATGAGCACTTTATGCCTAGGGCTGACACCTCTATTAGAGAGAAAAGACAAACCCAGTCACTTGGGGAGATAAATGCCAAAGTGAACAACACAGGTAAACACCAGAAATATGTAGCAAAAATGATAATATGCTATGCATATGAGTGCTTATGCCATGCTTAAGCTTATGCTGACAAAACAGACAAGAAGCGAAACTGGAGATGAAATAAACATCTCGACGAGGATACCCAGCGAAACTCAAAAGGTTGGACCATCACTGGGGGTGAAGTAGCTTTATTTCAAGGTTATGTCCTTCTCTGGGGGAAAGAGTACTCCACTTGATATAGCATCTTGACTTCACTAGGAATACCATCATGAGTTTAATTTCTTCATTGGAGAGAAGAGATCCATTGGGAAGTGCCAAGATTAGCTGAAGAGACAACTTACTGGGAGCTGGCAGAGACGCCACAAAAGCTGACTAGTTCTGCATAACTCATCTGCCCCAGGGTACATGGTCTGTCAGAAGAATACATCAAGAGGATTTTATAGAAGAATTGGCACACAAGGTGTTTCAATATCTTCAATCTCTTGGAGAGATTTACCGAATCTCGACATAACTGCCCCAGATTGACTGCTTCGTACGACAAAGTTCTTGAGCTAGTTGTGAGTCTTGATCGAAGACCAAGATTGAAGCTAAGAGGTTAATTGGGTTCCGCTGGGGAAAATCATTATACAAAGCCTAAGAGGGGCTGGATTCTACTTGGGGAAATCATTATACAAAGTCTAAGAGGAGGCTGTCTGTTGACTGACTGACTCCGCATGGGAGAATCCTTATACAAAGCCTAAGAGGAGGTTGTCTGATAGTTTATACTCATCACGGAGTGTACAGAGCCCAAGATTAACAGCGTCTGCACAATAAAGTCCTTGAACTTGTGCTTCGGATTGGTTGTTGACAACTGGGGAACAAACTTGCCCCTGTCAAGTTGATCTGTGAAGGAGATGCCCCAAACTAGTTATTTTTTAGAGGTTTACAGAATCTCGACTTGAATGCTTTTGATTAACTGGCCTTGTGAGGATAAGTCATCGAAAGGATTTTACAGAAGAATTGGCATACCAAATACTTCAATATCTTCAAACTCTTTGAAAAGATCCATGAGTCTTGACATAACTGCCCCAGTTCAACTGCATTCGCAATACAAAGTCCTTTAAGCTGTGGTAGAAACAACTGGGGAACAAACTTGCCCCTGTTGATGGGTCATTGGAGTCCAAACTTGTCATAAAACGACCTCAAGAAGGCTTGCCCCAATATTCCAAACTTTGAAGAGTTCTGCCCCTGATTCAACAATTCTCGAAATGATGGATCGGCAGAACCTTCCACTTAGTTGCCCCTTGACTGAGCTTCCTTTATCAAATCAAATTCCCTAGCTGACTGCATTTGTCGGGATTCCTTTGATGTTGAATCATTTCACAAACAAGTATTGTTCATTTAAAATTGGCAATTTCAGTGCAGAAATTCATGCAAGCTTTTGAAATCAAGTTTTATTGATGAAACACGCACATCGGAATGATTAAATAATCAAAAACAAAGTGGATCTGGTCATTTACAGAATGACAGATGAAGTGATCAACACACGCAATTAGCAAAAATCATTAGGAGCTAGGTTAATCAACCTTGTTGTAGCATGCTTTCAAAACAACCTTACCTCAATTAGGTCTTTTAAGGGTTGTAACGTGGCTTGGTTCACGGTTTTATGAAACAAAGATAAAGGCTCAAAGTTTGTTTGGTACCCACCCCATCTTTGTGATGAACTCCAATCCTAAGCTCAGTTAACTTAAGCTATACATTCAGGTTCCTACAGACTAGGAACGAGCTGATGATCATTGATGATGATTTAGACCCCTTGGATAGTCAGTACTCCCTCGCAGAATTTGGTTAATCTTTGAGACTTTGAGACTTCTCCTTGTCTTTGCTGGTTGAGGTCACGATACCTCTTCTTTTGATTTGATTGAGGTCACGATACCTCTCTTTGTTTGCGGTTAGGACCTCCTTTTCGTTTGATTGTTGCTTTGAAACTCCTTTTTTGGCTGTTGTACAAGTTATTTTTGTATAAGGCAAAGTTCTGGGCTTCCCATATTTCTTGGCTTTTGCCTTGAAAGGGACTCGGCTCATCCTTTGATTAAGGATTTTTCAGCTATCCTTCCTTATTGTTGCTTGAATGAACAACTTGTACAACGCTAACTCATTTGATTTGAGAGAGCTGACTGGTGTCTTGCATTAATCGCTTGCGTTCGAATGCGTAACCAAGTTAAACTGAGAACTACCCTGCCCCAAGGTTGAGATTTTAAGGGTTTTTTGTATAAAGAAAGAAAACTCCTACTTCTAGGCTCGAAGGGTTAACGAGGGATTATCTTCCTTATTTCTCCAGTGTTTAGGGATTGAAACAATACCTTACATCCTCGGCAATGTTTAATCGAAAGCATACCACAACAGTCATGGATATGATGTTTTCATCATCCTCCTCAATCTTTGCTTGAACAATAGTTTGGAGAAAAGAAAAAATTTGTCTGTTTTTTTTGTTTTGTTTTATGACAGTAAAAGAAAGAGAATGAGTGAATACGAATGGACTTAATCAAAAGATGCATAAACAATTCATTAATCTTGCCAATTTGAAAGTACAACGATGCTTATAAGCAAAAACAGATTCAAATATGCAAAGAAAAAGCAACAAAATGCTAAACAGCCAAAAGATTACCAGCTTCGGGGATTAGGCTTTCCTTCTTGATCCGCCAAACTGAGATAGTCATCTTCAGAGTTCAACGTCAAGATCAGTATGAGGATCATCTTCACATCCACTCTCAACAATTTCTTCCTCATCAGAGTGAATGATTGTTGATTTGAATGCCTGGAGGCGTGAATGAGAACAGGTTGGAGTCAAGCAGAGTCTGAACCTTGCCTCTGAACACTCTACAATCTTCTGTTGAATACCTCTATGCCCCAGCATGGTAGGCACAACGGACGAGTCTGGAAAAGACAACTTCAAAAGCGACTTCAAGTCCAATGATGGCTTTAGGAAGTCAACTGGGTTACAGACAGAGGGTGGATGAGACTCGAGGATGAGAGATGCAAATGCAATGCTAATGCAAGCCAAATGGTTTCAAGGAACTCAAAGGCGAGTTGCAAACAAATTCTGTGGAAAAACTGAAGAAGTTTTTATTTTTAAGATCCAAGATCTGTTGATCTTTTGAAAAGGAAATGAAATTCTGAATTCCTTGAAACCAACAATGGATGCAATGAGATGTATGCAATGCGCAAACACAAAAACACAGGTATATGCACACACAACGAAGCACGCAAGTCCTCGGTTTAGAGGTATCATGAATGCATAGTAAAGGTTTGGGATAAGGTAAACACCTCATAACTCCATAATTGGTAGGCCTCTTAAAATATGGTTCTACGACAATTTACCCTTAAACCCACTCACATGATAGTTTCTAGGTTTTTGGTCAAGGTTTCAGATTCACGGACCTTAGTCGTATCAACGTTATGTAATGGGCTAGCCATTTTACAATGAGAGTGACGAAAAGGTCTCTTCTGATTGGGGTTTTCGTATTGGTTGGAGCAAGGAGATGTCCTTGAAGTCCAATATTACACCACCGAAATAACACTGGTTCTAAATGGGGTCCTAGAGTCATGGACCCTTCATGAATCAGCGTTATGCGACAGGCTAGCTGTTTTACAACAAGATCTACAAACAGGTCTACTCTAGAGGAGCCTTCATGTTAGTTGCTACAAGGAGCTTGCCCTCGTAGTCTAACACTACTAACTGCCAAATCTAACCATACGTTTTCTCTCTGCTTTTTCCAAAGCTCGGGTGTAGAGCTTTATTCAAGATATTAAATCCCCAAAGCCCACACATGGATATACAGAGATATATATGAAAAAGCAATAAAGCAAAAGCAATAAAACATATAATCAAAGAAGAGAAACAAACAAAAGCTAAACACACATATGAAAACCTAACTAAACTAGGCTTGACTCACTTAGGGAAATTCATTCCCCAGCAGAGTCGCCATCTGTCGTACCTCAAAAAATGAGAACGACCTCGCGAAGCGCAATCGCACGCCCGCGGGATGGACTTAACAGAGTCACCACCGATCGTTATTTATTCCATAGGAGGAAAGGGAAAATATCGAATAAAACCCCTAAAAGAAAGGATAAGATATGGTCATAGCAACCATTATCTGAGTTTGGGAGTCGGTTACGCAAGGGGAAGGTATTAGCACCCCTCACGTCTGTTGTACTCAACGGGAACCGTTTAGTTATGGTTAAATGTACGTTAGCTTAAGGTTTGTATCTAATCTTCTACTTAATGGGAAAAGAAGGTAAATGATTATTGTTAACGGAGAGAGAACCTAAAGAGGTTTTATTACTAGGGTGCTCGCAAAGACTTTGCAGTCTCGTGCCTACGTATCCTTATGAGGATGGAATCAGAGCAATCATAGTTCACCTAACTAAGGTGAGGAACCATTGACTATGGTCAAAGTTCCAAGGGGAATGAGTATTCATGATCATGATACTCACATAGAGTTGAAGAACTCTCTAATTCTAAGTTGTGATGGGATTGAATGGCTATGAGGCAAAAGGGAGAAGTAGGTACCTTACGACTTTGAGGTCAAAGGTTGAAGATGCTTTTGTTTCTTGATGAAAATCAAGATATGTCCATAAAATGGAGTTTTGAGTATGATCGGATGTATTTTAAGAATGATGATCATCAAATGATCAAAGAGTTTATGCTAAAATGTTGAACTCTAACACTCTCTATCATTCAAAATTATTTTGAGAAAGTTGTTTGTCGGACAACGAACATTGATAAAGATCAATGGTTCAAAGAGCTGTGCTAGAATGCTAGACTCTAACATCTCTTAGTCCAAATTGTTTTTAAGTGTTTTAAGGATGAAAGAAAGAAGTGATTGGCTACCTCAATGTTCAAGACTTGAGATCAAACTTTCAAAGGGTTATGCTAGAATGCTAGATTCTAACAATCCTTTTCTATCAAGTTTTATTTCAAAAAAAGATTTGATGTACTTTGAAGTATTGATATCCTTAAAGAAGGATGGATTCTTGAGATGACGATTGACAAAGGTAAGAGGTGGCAAAACAAAAAAAGGTGAAAGGTGGAAAAAAGTGGAAGGTGGAAAAAAGTGAAAAGTGGCTCGCCAAGAATTATGATTCTTGTGCCTACGTATTCTCATCGAAGGATGAGAAATCAGAGCATCCGTAGTTCTGATTACTATAGATTGTTGATTGAGGTATGTTAATTGACTGGCGACGTTTGCGAAAATGTTCAAAGAGTTATGCTAGAGTGCTAGACTCTAACGGCTCTTATTCATTCAAGTTGATAATGAAAAAATATTCGATGGATAATGAACACTTGATGAAAATCAATTGTTTGAAGAGTTGTGTCAAGATGTTAGATCTTGGCGGCTCTTATTCATCCAAGTTGTGATTAAGATCGTTTTGAGGACAACGAGCTTTTGACAATAATCAAAAGCTCAAAAGGGTTATGTCAAGATGCTAGATCTTAAAGGCCCTTATTTGTCCAAGTTGATATTGAAAATTTTTAATGGACAATGAACGTTTGATGAAAAATCAATTGTTCGAAGAGTTGTGCCAAGATGCTAGATCTTGACGGCTCTTATTTGTCCGGGTTAAAATTAGATCTTTTTGAGGAGTGAAAGAATGAGCGAGTGGCTACCCCAAAGTGCGAGACTTGAGACCAATCGTTTGAGGTTTCCGTTAGAATGCTAGATTCCAACGGTCCTATTCTTTTGTGTTTTTATAAAAAGAATTGATCGATTTGATTTTGGAAAAGATTTGAAAGTGGCCTAAATTTAAATGTTTGAAAATTATCTTTATCAAATAATTATTTTCACATTTTTACTTTTCATAAAAAAACACAGTGATAAAAATACACATTTTACCAAGAGTTTAGAACATTTTTATTTTAAAGTATTTATTTTCTTTAAAACTAAACTACTAAAAAAAGGAATTAGTTTTATTTTAAACAAGGTGGAAAATAAAAACCATGGAATCACTTGGGCCTAAGGCCCATCATCCATGTTTCAAAAATCAACACGGTCTAAAAAATAGCGGATGAAAAACACACGGGCCAAAAGGCCCAGATCTAAGAATAGCAACAATGTCCCAATGGCTCGGTGGCTTTCTGAAGTGAAATAGCAGAAAAACAACAGTACCAGATGAATCCAACCACAATTGAATGACTCGGTTAACAATTAAAAGTAATATTGAAAACCTTTTAAACCACACACACCAAACTGTGAGTAACGTTTTCCAAAGATGATGAGGTAAAGTCTCAAAATGCAGTTTCAAAAATGAGTTGAGGAAAAAAAAACAAAGGTGAAGCAATAAACAACACGGTGTCGCAACCTTCTCTCTCGCTCGCCCTCGTTTTCGTCTAGGTTCCTTCGCGATTTCAGGTTCGCTGACCTACAATTTTCTCTCTGACCCGCTTCATCTGGTTCAAAATCTGGTTTCGATTTGGTTTGTGTAGGTTGAAGATTAGGTTTCGATCTCCTCTCAAGCCTTCTTGTCCGGTTGCGACACGAGTCGCAGTTTGTAAATGGAGTGCCGCGGTTTTGGATTACGAAGGAAAGTGAAGAATGTGGTTATGATTCCGACGCGGTGATGATGTTGTTTGGCTGTTTTCGGTTTGGATTTTGCTAACGGGTTTGGTGAATTGAAGAAGATGATGGTCGTGTGGGTTGTTTCACGGTTGTGGGTGTTTACGGTCGTGTGGGTTGTTTAAGATTTGAAAGGGTTTATGAATGTTGGAGGGAGATTGGCTTAAGTGGTTTGATTCGAAACAGAGGCGGACGAAATGTTGGAATGTGTTTATGGTTGGGAGAAGATTGAAAAGGGATTGATGATAATGCTCCTCGAAGCTGCTATGGTGATGAAGAGCTTAGAGCAGTGATTGCTTGTTTATTTGACGCGGCTTAAGGCAATTTATGGAAGCATAACAGAGGTGTGCTTGAATCAAGGTTTGGTAATTTTTTTGGTTTTGTTGTTCGATGTTCAACAGGTGCTGGAAATGGTTTGTGAGTTGGTATGTTGGTGTTTTAACGAAGAAGAAAAGAAAAGTGGGAGAGGTCTTGTTGGAGTGGTTTTGAAAGGTTGTTATGAGGGTGGTTTGAAGATTGGATGGGTGTGTTTGTGTTTCATTAAAAAAGAAATCCTCTCTTCATCTCATTCGTTTCTGGGCTTGTGAATGGTTCCCGGAAAAAGGTTTTCATCCCAGATTTTATTGAGGTCGTCTGGAGGGGTCATTTATTGTGGGTTAAAGAAGGTTTAAGAAAAATGGTGAGTGGTTTGTGAAGAGTCCCCCCCCCCCCAAATCTGAGCGCCAAACTTCCCTCTCTTTTCTAATTCTCTTTTTTTTTTTCCTTAATTTTCTATTTATTTTCTGATTGGTTAATATGAAAATTGAGGATTGAGATCCATGTGCTTATTGTGAATTGATTGTGAGTTGTTGATTAAATTGATCCAATGGCTCCAATCGGAACAAACAAACACAAGTTGCTCTTGGATATTCAAAATGATAAAAAATGAAGTTTTAATGAAAATAAATTCAAATATTTTAAAATAGAGCAAATAAAAATCAACTGAATATTTAAATAATTCCATTTATTTATTTTGAACATTTTTGACAAAACAAAAAAGGGGAAAATAAACAGAATAAAATTCGAGTGTAAAAAATGCTCGAAAAACTACAATGAATGCCCAAAAATAATAAGCGTGAAATAAACGACTCGGAAAAATACAGCGTTTGGTCAAATTTCAAAATAAATCAGGATCGACTTTTTAGTTTGAATGATTCGCCTATAAATCCACAAGTTCATTTCAACTGATAAATTGGGTTAGTTATGCAATGATAGGTGATGCTCATGCAAAAGATGTTATGACATCTAAGGGGTCAAAATTTGGGGTACAACAACTTGGTATTAACGTCTAAGCAAATTTTTACTTGATCAAGGGTATTCAAGAGGGAAGGTTGACACAACCCTCTTTATTAAACGTCAAGGAAAACATTTAATCTTGGTGCAAATTTATGTTGACGATATTATCTTTGGGTCTACTAACATGACCTTGGTCAAGGAGTTTTCTAGTTTGATGCAGGGGGAGTTTGAAATGAGCATGATGGGGGAGCTCAACTATTTCCTCGGATTGCAAATCAAACAACTCGAAGAGGGCACGTTTGTGAGTCAAACAAAATATTGTCTTGAGCTTCTCAAACGGTTCGACATGCTAAACTGCAAGGCAATAGATACTCCTATGCCTACTTGTGCCAATCTTGATCGTGACAAAAATGGTAAGGATGTAGAGGTAAAGAAGTATCGAGGTATGATTGGATCTCTTCTTTATCTTACCGCATCACGACCCGACATTATGTTCAGTGTATGCATGTGTGCGAGGTATCAAGCACGTCCCAAGGAATCCCACTTAAAAGTAGTTAAGCGCATACTTCGATACCTCTCTGGTACTCCAAAGTATGGGCTGTGGTATTCCAAAGGTAGTGTTTGTTCCTTAGCTGGCTATTCCGATTCCAACTTTGCCGGGTGCAAGTTGGATAGGAAAAGTACTAGTGGCACGTGTCACTTTTTCCCAAATTCCTTGGTGAGTTGGCATAGAAAGAAGCAGGTTTCCGTTGCCTTGTCAACAGCAGAGGTGGAATACGTTGCCGCCGGCAGTTTTTGTGCTCAAGTTATGGCTTAAGCAACAATTGCTTGATTTCAATTTAAAACTTGAGCGTATTCCCATTTTGTGTGATAACACTAGTGCTATTAACCTAACTAAGAACCCTGTACTACATTCACGCACCAAGCATATCGAAATACGTCATCATTTCCTTAGGGATCATGTAGAGAAAGGTGATGTGGTTTTTGAGCATGTTGATACTAAAAATCGACTTGCTGACATTTTTACAAAATCACTAGCTACAGAGCCTTTCTTTCACATCTTTAGGGAACTTGGCGTTCTCGACATCTCGGATCGTGTTTGATATTCCTCTAACATAGTTGCTCTTCACATATATATATGCTTGTTTATGCTTTTGACTAACAATGCAAAGAGTCATTGAGCTATATGTGAGGGCTCTCATCATTCATCATGATCAAGGTAATATCGTTCCGCTTCGTAAATTTTTTGTGTACCATGATAAGTGCTTTAAAATTGATGTTTATTACATATGTTAGCATATATTATTCATTTAGATGTTCGATCTATGTGTTTGCATGTTTATTTATCTTATTTTGGAACATGTGTTTGCTTCTTGCGTTCCATTTTTATCCGTTTATACTATTGCATTAACTGTATCATATGTGGAGGCTTGTTAGTGTCGCTGTTTTGCAAATTGGTGAATGCACCATTACTTATTATGATGATATCTCTTTGACGACCTTCTGTTACTCTTTTTGATGTTGTCAAAGGGGAGAAGGATACTAGCAGTATAAAATATTATTAAAGCAGCAAATATTAAAGTGTTAAAGATAGGGGGAGTTTCTCCGTCCTCAAATTACAATCAAGAGAAAGATAAACAGTGTTGCCATCATCAAAAAGGGGGAGTTTATGAGGTCTAAGGTCTTTCATCTATTTTGGTTTTAATGATGTCAACAAATAAGACAGTCATTAGATTGTAATTTGTGCGGTATTACTTCTAGGTCGGGCAAATTGCATCTAACCATCAATGTTCATGTGCCTAAACATATAGGAAGAAGTCTACACAATTTCTACATGTGCATGATCATAATATTGATGTTTGGTATACTTGTTTCGAGTCTTGGTCAGCAAAAACATACAGAAAAATGAGTTTTTGAAAATATGCATGTCTTGAGTCGACCCAAGGTGAGCATGAGTCGACTAATGCTGGTTTGAACAAGTTTTGTGAAAAGTTCGGGAAAGCGCACGCTGACCCCCTGTTGCATGGGTCGACGCATGCTTCTGGACATTTGAATTTCTGCAAAATCCGTAGGCTTGCGTCGACGCATGGTCACTCAATTTGCGTAGACAATCCTACGGGATAGCTCACGTCGACCTCATCAAAGGGGCGGTCGACCTAACTCTGTCTGAACTGATTTTTCTGCATTTAATTTTTCTGTTATTTCTGTTACTTCATATTGTGGGTCATTTTATTCATTATAAATAGTTGGGTCAGCTCGCATTTCAAAACAACAAGAAACGTGAAATTTTATATCAATCTTTCTCTCTATCTTCATCTTCAACCTTGAGTAAACAAACAATTACACATAATCATTTTTGTTTGTGTCGCCCATTGTTTTGAAGTGATAACGTTCAGAATTAGGAAGTGTGTGATCTTCATTTCTGGGTTGAGAATTGGTAGGTGTTTCTTGAATAAAACCTCAGGTTTTGTCCTCCAAGAATCGACCGAGCGAAGGTGATTGAAGAGCTGCGGGCTCTTTCAATCTAGTAGCGTGGGACAATGATTTTGGGGGTTTTTTGCACAAACCCTTTCGTTCTACAGGGATTCAGCCGTGCGAAGGTATCCGAAGAATAGAGTATTCATTCTGTTTAGTAGCTACAGTCGGAGGATCGTAGAAGAAAGGTTTGGGGATCGAATTGCGGAAGATCGAAATTGACCGAGTGAAGGTGACTGAAGAACGGTGGTTTCTTGCTGTCTAGTAGCGTGAGACGGTTATTTGTTCAACCGATTTCGAGGCATTTGATTTGTCTTGAATCAAGGGGAGAGAAGACTCTGCATCAACAATCGAAGACGTTTGAGAGTTTGGATGTTCATTGTTCTTCTCTTGTATAAACAATTTGCAAACAGCAACATATATATATATATATATATATATATATATATATATATATATATATATATATCTCAATTCCAATCGTGGAATTGGGGGCAGAGGTACCCAAAGCAAGGACGATTGGGGAACTGTCTAATCAAATCGTGTTTGTTCTCTCTTTCCCTTAACTCTTTACGTTTGATATCATTCAAATTTGCGAAGTTTAAATTGATCGAAATTTCTGAGATAGTGTAATCTTGAGATGATATATTGTTTTGTAAATTTGATACAATCCCTTGGATTGTATTTAGGATCAACTTAACATCACATTATTTGGAAATCTGCACTTTGTGTGTTTACGCACACAAAGTGTTCGATAATTTGTTTCAAAGCAAAATCGAACGCATTTGCATTTAATTGTTTGTCAACCTATCTCGTTAGATTGGATAATATCAAGCAAATAAAACATTGTTTATTGCGTTCAAATTTTGTTGATTAATCTGAATTTTTCTCATCCGATATTTCATTCCTAATATTGTCGTGCATATCCGATCCTTTTAGTAGAGGTTCGTTGTAGACGTGATTCAGTGGTCGCTTCCATAAAAACTTTTTAAAACCAATTTTTGGAAAGCCATTTGCGTGTAAAACTCGTGGGATATATTCAACCCCCCTTCTAGATTCTAGCCATCGTCTAACAACTAGGTCTCCTCTTACAATACCGGAAAATCCGCCTTTTTGGTTCAAAGCGGATCAAACTTGCCCTTATCATCAAGGAGGATCGGGCCACAACATTGAGAACTGTCTCAGCTTCAAGTTTGATGTGCAGAAGCTTGTCAGGAACACGGTCCTATCTTTCAAAGATACTAATCCAAATGTTCAGACGAACCCGTTGCCTCAACATGAAAAGACTGCAGTAAATTTGATAGAGGAAGAATTTAGCCGCAGTTATCAAATTCACGATGTACTCCTATTAGGAACCAATCTGGTCAGGATGCATTGCAGACAGAGTGGGTACGGTCATGTACCACCTCACAATTATCACCAGTGTGATATCTGCTCAAAGAATAATCAAGGATGTTCCGTAGTGCAATCGGCTCTACAAGAACAAATGAATCTCGGATGGATTCAAGATCATCGAATCCGTGAAGTCAATATGGCTCACGCAAATCCCAACATTATTCAGAACCACATTATTCTGGTGATGAACGTCAACTTGGTGGCAATGCACTTAAGGCAAACTCAATACCATGATCTGCCACGATACGATTACAATTCCTGTCCGATCTGCTCAATAAGCAATCAAGGATGCTCTTTTGTACAAGAGGCTCTCCAACGACAGATGGATCTCGGATGGATTCAGGACTATCAGGAGAGAAATAACCATCAAGTCAATATGATTCAGATCTTTGATATTCGCTTGATGAATACCAGTCTGGTAGAATTACATGCTAAGCAAGTCAGGCTCGGTTTTCTGGCTTCACATGTTTATCAAGACTGTGAAAAGTGCCGTGAGAACGATCAAGGGTGTGCACTCGTCCAAAGAACACTTCAACACTTGTTAGACTACTGGTGGCTTCCAATATACTTGGATGAAGCTACACAGCAGATCAGTATGATAGACGGGAATCCTACTAGGTATCAAAGTCAGGATGTCCGCTCGATGCAAACAGATCTAGTAAAGTTGCACTGCATACAAAACGGACGTGGCCAGGTGCCACTACACAACTATGAGCGCTGTAGAGTTTGTTCAAAGAACAACCAAGGATGTTATCTTGTACGGGCAGCTCTTCAAAATCGATTGGACCGGAAAGAGACTTGACCATGTTTAAGTTCTGGTTCGATCAACGTGATACAAAACTATCTTCCTGATCAAAGCAAAGACATTGTCATAATCTCTAATCATGAAATGGCCAAAGACATATGCACTATAATCCCTCTACTCCATGAATCAAGACTCCCTCTTAATAGTAGAAAGATTCTTAACCTCGAACCAATTGAGGCCGGCTACGATGGTCAGAAAAATCAAAAGGCTCCTGTCATACCCCAAATTTTGACCACTAAGATTTCCCATCATTGTGCAAACCATCATCACAATATGGATGTACCTTCATGCCTCATCAGTCTCCTTAAGGATTGTTGAGAATTCACTACAATTAAGAATTAGGGTTTCAAGCCCTCTTAGAGCTTTTAGGCAAAGGAAAAATCAAGAAATAACATGATCTTCAACTTGTCTAAACCTCTCAAACATCCACAATGGATCAAGAGGACTCCCACATCAAAAATCAAGCACAAGGTTGCAACATTCCAAGTGGATTAAGCCTCAAGATCGCCAGTGTCACCAAATTAGGGTTTTGGTCGACCAGGGCCTCTAGATGGAAATTTTCCTCTGGGCATGAGCCAATGCTTCAAAGCATAACCCAAAATACTCTAAGGGACCTCACAAACCCAATCATCAAGTCAATTTAGCCTCAGGGGATGCATTCATAAAAAATCAGGAATTAGGGTTTCTTGACCTAATTCACCCCTAAGTTGACTTTTGGGACAAAACATGAGCCAAGACCTCAGGACATGATTTGAGGGTCCCTAATACACCACATTGATCCATTTGCAACAATGGATTGATCCAAGAAGCTTGATTCACAAGTTTCAAGTTCATCAGAACCACAGTTAGGGTTTCGCGAGAAAAGTCAACTGTGTCTTTGACTTCTGACCAGGACATGCTCCCAAACCTTGGGATATGATTCAATACACCCTATCACCTATAAAATCCATCCATCAAGTTTTATTTAGGTCAAGGACTTGATTTCATAGAGGATCGTACAATTTGGAATTCATCCGATAAAAAGTCAACTGTGCCCAAAAGTCAAAGTTTGGCTTTTTGATTTTTTGATCAATTATGGTTCCCTAACTCTAAAATGATGTTAATGTGTGATTGGAATCATCATTCATCAAGAAAAATCAATAAAAGTGGGATAACTTGCAAAAGGGGTACCATCTTTCAAGGATTATAACTTGATATCCAAGCAACCATTTGGGCTGATCCAAAGATGGATTTGTAGCTCTCATGGTATACTTTAAAAGTGTTAACTGCACCTCATTCCAATTCATCATGGATTTTGAGTTATGGTTGGATTAAAATGGCTGAAAACATGAAATGTCACTTTTTCCAACACTTAGTGAAATTTTCACTAAGTCAGAATCTATTTCACTTTTTCCAAAATGTAACGGCATTTTTCACTTGGATCCAAAAAGTGTCAAGACAAACTATGATCACACATATGTTGTATCATATGAGAGCTTTCCAAAATGGCCAATAACCCCATGAAATTCCATTTGAGCTAAGAGTTATGACAGTGGCAATATGCCTTGCTGCAACTGTCATAACTAGGCTGATTTGTGCATTTTGCTCGATTTGAGCAAATTGTGCAAATGACAAACAAGTATATCCATTTGAATACCTCAGGGAGAGACCAAGGAAGGACAAACACTGATCCATAAGCCTCCCAAGTCTTTGGAACTAAAAATAACATGCCAAACCTAAAAAACCCTAAAGAGGGGACAAGACTCCAATTTTGTTTTGGAGCATTCAATGGATGCACCAAGGTGGCATGAACTGAGCCATTTCCAATTGAATAAGTCAAGGATGATCTCTGAACTAGGGAACCAAAGGCTCGTGCTCTAACCTCTAGTCAATGGCTAGAGGAGACTTGGATTTCTATTGATTAACATTTCCCAAACCTCTGCAGCAGTTGCCATTCACTATTGCAGCCAAAACAAACTTGCTCTACTATAAATAGAGCTCATTTGTGCTCAGTTTAAGTACACCAAAGCACTACAACACTTTCTTTCCTCAAAATCTCTTTCTCTAGGCAAAAATGCCTTCTTTAGCAAGGTAACTCTGATTTTTTGAGTTAGAGAGCAATTCCAGAATAGCTCATGATCCAAACACATCCAATATGTCATATCTAAGCTATCCAAACTCTCACAAGTGACCTATAACACCAAAATCACAAAGTCTCATCTCAAAACCTCAAAATATGACTTTTTTACACTTTTCAAGCCATGTCTTGATTTAGTCACTTTCAAAACCAGATAAAGCCTCAAACACACTCCAAATATCATCCGTGAATTGTCCCAAATGGTTCCCCACATCTGGAACACCATTTGAGAGAGTTGCTATTTTAGTCACTTTTGCCCCTTTTGCAAGAAAGGGCCAGTTTCCATTCCTGAGGTTTCCAGCTGATTCCAATCATCCTAAAAGCTTCTAAGGGATCATTTGAGCATGTTCAAAGCATCAAAATATTTCTGGAACAAAGCCCTTGACAGATTGCCCAAAAAGCTCCCAAAGAGGTAAGCATCTCAACTTGAACTCTTTGAAATATGCATTTCTTTAAAGTCCACTGATCATACACATATCATACATGTTATATATGTTGCGTTTGGACTAATTCATCATGTAATTCATGCTTGTACCATGAGGTAGCACAAAAAATGCAAATGGAGGCTTATTTCAAAACCACTATCGGGTTTTAAAATAAGGACCTCATCTGAAAAAAATACCACCACCATTGGATTCCTTGTGAAATTCTAGGCAGGATACACCTAAATTTTGTCCCAATCCATTGAGAAATGAGAAAGTTACAAGCTTCACATTTTTTTCCAAAACCTTGACTTGCCTTGCCTTGGCCAGACCAAAAACAAGGCAAGCCTTGTATATTTGTGGCTGGGGTTTGATACACAGATGTATCACCACCCTAGTGGTACAGGGCATGCACTGCACACAAGAGGTCTGGGGTTCGAATCCCCCTCGCCCCAGATCCTCCTTTTTACCACTTTTTCATATTTTTGTCATTTTTCTTATTATTTTTAATGATTTGAAAAATTAATAACTCCCTCAATTTTAATTATTTTTTATTTGTTCTTGTTGCAAAAAATCAGAAAAATGTTGAAATATTTTATTCCATAAAAATCAAATTTATATTATTTATTTAATATAGTTGGTATTTTTATGAATAAATTCATTTTTAATTGTTTTTAAACATTTTAAAAGTGAATATTCATCTTGAAAAATCAAAACCAAATGAGTTTTGCTTCATCTTGTGGTTAAAACCTCATTTATCAAACCTTAACCAAAAATCACAAGTTGTTTATTTCAACTTATTTGGTATCTTTATCATTTTAATTAATTTTCTTTGCATAATTACTTTAAAAAATGATGAAATTAGGATTTTTGTTGATTCCACCCTCATCAATCATTTTCAAATACTCATGGGTCTCTAATAGAGTGTGAGACCCAATCCTTTTTAAAACTAAAATAATTTGGGTCTCAGTTATTGTATAAGACCCACTGCGATTTCAAAAATCTCGGCGCGATTGCCATTTCAAAACGAAAATCATCTGGGCCTACCCTCGTGTTATAAGCCCCATTTCTTTTCCTTAAATTTCTTTGGGCCTCTAATATAGTGTAAGACCCAATCCCCTTTTAACCAAAACAATTTTGGGCCTCAGATATTGTATAAGTCCCTCTGCGTTAAAAGAAAAATCTCGGCGCAATCGCCAGTTCGAAAATCAAATCATCTGGGCCTACCCTCGTGTTATAAGCCCCATTTCTTTTCTTTAAATCTTTGTGCCTCTAATAGAATGTAAGACCCAACCCCTTTTTGAAACCAAAATGATTTGGGCCTCAGATATTGTATAAGACCCACTGTGTTTTCAAAAACCTCGGCGCGATCGCCGTTGCCAAACAAATAACACTGGGCTTCTCCTTGAGTTGTAAGTCCTATCTCTTGTACAAAAATAAATCTTTGAGCCTCTAACAGAGTGTAAGACCAAACCCTTTTTTGAAACCAAAATGGTGTGGGCCTCACATATTGTATAAGTCCCTCTGTACAGTTTTCAAAACAACGGTGCGATCATCGTTAAAACTTGGGCCTCTCCTTGAGCTGTAAGCCCCAACAATCTTTTCAAAGCACTTTCTCCTTTAATTTTGAATTCAAATATATGTTGTTATCAAAACTTTATTTGTTGAACAACTAACCAAACAACATGGAAGCTCTACAACGGGTCAGTGTTTATCCGCTTTCATTTACCGCTTTCATATGTATATAACTGTATTGTGGGGTTGTTTCATTGTAAGTATTCTTTCACATCCTTTTATATACTTGTCACATATCCACTGTGTAATACTAGTATAGTTATTTAGAGTTCTCCCCGGCAACTACGTCTAGCACTAGGTAAAGCCTTGTTGGTCACTTTTAAATACAAACAAAACTAGATCCCTCGTAGGATTCCAGATACAGTCTTCCCTTCTCTTGGGGTTAAACAATATGGAACAAATAGAAAGGCAGTATTCTCAGTGAACCTTTTCTCAGACTGTCACCCTTAGAAATTGTCAAAGAAACTCTAACTCCCCAGAGATGATCTTTTCTCCGTGAATGGTATCTCTTGAGTTTCTTCCAAATTCTTGAACTTTCCTGGAATGATCTCTTCTCGGTGAATTGCATTTCTTGAATTTCTCTTGGTTTGGGGACCCACAGGCTTCCTAAAAGCATCCCCGCTCCTCTTGGGCATTGTACAAGGACCCTTCGGCTTCTTAGAAGTTCTCATGCCTTCTTTTAGGCTTAATACAAGGACCCTGACGACCTCTTAAAGGTATAAGACAAAACTTAGTCATCCTTTGCTAGAGCGGTCCTTCCCGCGTCAAAACTCCGACCATTGTAGTGTTGATACTCATCCCTTAATGTCTGTGCCTCCTCTTGGGCATCATACAAAAGATAAAACTCTGGACTTGGACAGTCTAAACCTCTTGAGTCTCAAAGACATTCTCAAGTTCCTTCCAAACATAGGAAAAACCCCGATCACCCTTGATCAAGCTCATGCAGAAACCGGGTCTCTCTCATGAGAGTTCCCCACACTTGGACCTGCTTCAGGATCTAAATAATCCTCAGCAGCAAGTTAGCCTCCTCTTGGGCTTTGTACAAATGATTCTCCCCAGCAGAGCTAACCTTCTCAGACTCTCTTGTTGAGTCAACCACTTTTAGCCTCCGTCTTGGGCTTTGTACAAGACATATAAAAACACTCTCTTGTTCAGTATAAAAGACTCTCTTGTTGAGTCAACCTTTTTTATCCTCAATCTCGGGCTTCGTACGAGACAGCAAATCACTCTCTTGTTGAGTATAAAAGACTCTCTTGTTGAGTGAATCTCCTTTTAGCCTTCGTCTTGGGCTTGGTACAAGACATATAAAACACTCTCTTGTTGAGTATAAAAGACTCTCTTGTTGAGTCAATTTCCTTTTAGCCTCCTTCTTGGGCTTTGTACAAGACATATAAATCACTCTCTTGTTGAGTCAACCACTTTTAGCCTCCGTCTTGGGCTTTGTACAAGACATATAAATCACTCTCTTGTTGAGTATAAAAGACTCTCTTGTTGAGTCAAACAAACTTCAGACTCTCTTGTTGAGTCAATCACCTGTTCAAGACTCTCTTGTTGAGTCAACCTTTTTAGCCTCCGTCTCGAGCTTTGTATAAGACACATACCAGCACTCTCTTGTTGAGTCAAACTCAGTTCAGCCTCCATCTTGGGCTTTATACAAGATACATTCTCCCCAACGGAGTCAAAATCCCTTTTACCCTTAATCTTGGGCGTTGTACAAGACAGAAAAAACATTTTCCCTGGAAAATTAAAACTTCCCGCCTCCTCTTAGGCTTTGTATAAAGAAACCCTCGGTTGAGTCAATCAACCTTTTAGCATCAAATTTGTGCCTTGCTCACAGCATACAAACATCAACAACTCCTCTTTAGAGATGACAAATTCTCTCATCCAAAACCCTTTAGCTTCACATCTTGGGCTTTGAACAAGATACAAACCACCTTTAGCTTCATGTCTTGGGCTTTGAACAAGACACGAAAACAACCTTTTTCCTCCCATAGAATAAGAGGAACTACGATCGCTTTGATTTCCCTATTTCGGGAATACGTAGGCATAAGATTGCAAAAATCTTAGCAAACATACTAATCAAACAAACCCAAAATCTCGTACCTTCATACATCCATCAAAAGCATCAGACTTAACACCTTACCAAAAACCTAGCCAATAGTCTAGACACTGTTTTTAAGCAGATAACCCCAAAACAGACCCCCCTTTTGATAGCATCTGTAAACCAACAGTTTTGACTGTGTAACCTCAATATGCAAGCAGGGTTAATTGGAGACATCTATTTCCCTTCCTTAATCAGCTCAACAGGATAAAAAATGAATCGAACTATAGTACCAAAGTGATAGTGATTCGAAACCACAAAAAGCGCACTACAGAAAAATGGCGACCACAATGGAAGACATTATTTCTAGCCTCTTTTAGGGTGAAAGCCTTAAATTTACCAAATACCATAGAAATGGCGACTCTGCTAGGGAGTCATTGTCTGTATAGGATCATAATACTAGAGGTCTAGGATGTTAGGACAAATATATATACTGCTTTTCCTAATTGATATCCGTGTTTACTTTTTCGCTAATTGAAATGCGTGTGATGTTGCATCTGGAAAGATTGAGTATACACCTAAGATAAGTGATGGCATTATACGGGTAATCTTACGGGGAGTGAATCCTAGATAAGAGGTCCTGGTCGACCATCAAATCAATGGAGATGCCCTTTGTGGATTCAATGCCTATACGACTTCGGTTGTTGAAAGTAGATTGTTCCATTGTGTTATCTGAGAAGCTGAGGATTTTAGTAGACTGAAACCATTTTAAAGTGCGGAGGCTATCGGAAATAGTTGTCACGCGATACTACCCTCATTTGAGACTACTCTAAGATACTACGGCTTGCTGGCGATCCGCTTGCTGTTGTTATCCCAAGAGGGGTCGGTGATTTTGAGGACAAGTACAAAAAATCACCAGTATAAACCTTTGGGGATGGGTAGAGCCTTGACTTCATGACACCGACCCTTTGACCCCATGTTTTTTCTATGTTTTTGTGTGTTGCATTCATGCATTCATCTAAAAAACATTAAAACAAAGAAAAATTTCTCTTCTAGTCTCTCTTTTTCAAATTAAGCTAAGACAATGATGGAAAATATTAGAGAAAAAGATTGCGTTATGGATTTCGGAAGAAGGAGGACTCACAAGTACACCTTCAAGGTTCCAAAACTAGAGGATTTGAGAGGTTTGGCGAGGATGATCACCAAGTACAGAGGACTGCTGTCTCTGTTAAGGGTCCATATAGTTGAAGGAGCACTGGCTACGCTCATTCAATTTTATGATCCGGTCTATCACTGTTTCACATTCCTGAATTATCAGCTGGCACCAACAGTGGAGGAGTACTCTCACCTGATTGATTACCTATCACTGACCAGGCTCCCTTTTTTGGACTGGAAGAAATTCCAAAAGATCAAACCATTGCAAGAGCAATCTATTTGGATGAGTCAGAAGTCAAGACTCACATGACCACTAAGGGTGGAATCCAAGGTTTGCCAGCCCAGTTTTTGATAAAGAAAGCCCTATACTTTGCTAGTATAGGGAATGTCGCCGCTTTCAAGAGCATCTTTGTTTTGCTCACCTACGGGTTATTTTTGTTTCCCAACACCGATAACTTTGTAGATATCAACGCCATTAAGATTTTTCTGATTGGAAACCCTGTACCGACCCTGCTTGCAGATGCTTATCATTCGATACACTTAAGGAACTTGTATAGAGGAGGAATGATCACATGTTGTGTACCCCTGCTATACAAATGGTTCATTTCCCATTTGCCAAAGTCTGCTGCATTTTGGGATCAAAAGAATACTTTAAGTTGGTCGCAGAGAATCATGTCTCTTACCAACTCTGACATCGATTGGTACAATCGAATCTATGACGGGATCAGGATCATTGACCGTTGTGGAAATTTACCAAATGTACCCCTTATAGGAACATAGGGAGGAATCAACTATCATCCAATTTTAGTTCGTCGTCAATTTGGATACCCGATGAGGCATGTCCCGCGTAATGCTCATCTGGAAGGTCTTTTCTTCAAGGAAGGAGAAAATGACATAGCACTAAAGACAGAAATAGTGCATGCCTGGAAACACGTTCATAGGAAAGGAAGAGAGTCTCTAGGAAAACCATACTGTGTCTCGGTGGAGCCTTATCTCCACTGGGTACAAACTAGAGCTCTCAAGCTGAGGATGCCTTACCCTCGTCAAGAAGTTCTTCCATTAAGGGACCCTTTCCTTTACTTTATGTCTGATACGGAAAAACTTTAGGTTACTCTCAACAAAGTTCAACAGGAGAAGAGGTCTTGGAAGAATAAGTACCATATTCTCAATGTGGAGTGTAAGAAAATACAATAACTATTGAAAGATAAAGACGCTTTGATTGAGATTTTAGAGCAACACGCTGTAGAAAACCAAGAAGACCAAAGGAATTTGCTTGCTCCTTTCACTTGGCAAAGGATGACAACCCAACAACGGCTCAAGAGCCCCAGTCAAAGAAAAGGAAAATACTAGAACCAGCACCTGAGCTCTCCTCAGAGAGGACTCAGGGTCCATTAGCTTAGACATTTCCTTTTACAGCTTGATGTAAATTACTGTATTTCCATTCCGCAATTTTTGAATTCAATAAAACGGGGTTTCCCCACTGTTTGATATTAGCAATCCGATTGTTGAAGTTTATTTTGATTAAATAAAGATTAATTAAAATATAATTATTGCATTCATCATTCTCACATAACACATTCTTCTTACCTACGAATCTCACGTTTGCGTCTCGATTCTAGAGTCAAACTATCTCATTCGTACAATACTCGGGCCAATCGACAGAAAAAGATGGATGATCTCGAGGAAGAGAACAGAGAGTTGAGGTAAGAGATCGACACTCTGAAAGAGGATCTGAGAAGCTTCATAATGACATGCAAGCTCTCGCAGAAGCTCAGATGCAACAACAAAGGACTGTGATCTCAGAGATCACATCAACACCCATAGTGGAAAAGTATGATCCTTGGTACAAGATGCCGAAAGATCGTCCCTGGGGCATGCCTATTAACTATATCCCGGAAGGATATGTTCCTCCGATCACTGAAGATCAGGGAACCGTGGCAGGAGCCGCTGGGCCTGAAGGTTACAAACTTCGGGAAAGCGAAGATGCCAGGGGCATGACAGCAACTCCTAAAGGTTACAAACTTCGGGAGAGGGAAGTATCTAGAGTCAGTGCCATAATGACTATACCACCACCAGTGGTACACACTGTCCCGGAAGGACAGATTCCACAGATACCTTTTGGTGGAAACGAAAGTATGTTCGATAGAATAAATGAGTTCCAGGAACAGTTCCCGGAGATGCAGAAAGAGATGCAAGCCCTTCGCGGTCAGGACCTATTCGGAAAGGACGCCGCAGATCTTTGTTTGGTCCCCAATGTGAAAGTTCCACACAAATTCAAGGTGCCCGAACTTGAAAAGTACAAGGGTAACTCTTGCCCTCAAAGCCATTTGGTGATGTACGCTCGGCAAATGTCAACTCAGACAAAGAACCAGGAGCTACTGATTCACTGCTTTCAGGATAGTTTAACTGGTGCCGCACTCAAATGGTACATGGGTTTAAACCGCACTAAGATCGGCACTTTCAGAGATCTTGGTGCTACTTTCGTTCAGAAGTATAAGTATAACCTGGACATGGCACCAGACAGAGATCAACTCAGATCGATGTCACAAAAGGACAAGGAAACCTTTAAGGAATATGCTCAAAGATGGCGTGAAATTGCCGCCCAGATTTGTCCACCTCTTGAGGAAAAAGAGATGACAAAGATCTTCTTAAAGACCTTGAGCTCATTTTACTACGACAGAATGGTCGCCAGTGCGCCCAGTGACTTTACCGAAATGGTAGGCATGAGAGTTCTTCTTGAGGAAGCAGTCCGAGAAGGACGTTTAGTTAAAGACGCTAGATCATCAAGTAATATAAAACAATACGGTAGTGCACTCCCTAAGAAAAAAGAGCAGGATATTGGGAATATCTCTCTCGGGAAGCAAAGGCGACGGTACCAACCAGTAGCAGCTGTAACTCCTGCTATTAACTTTGCGCCTGTTCCTATGTATCAACCTCAGGTTGCTTAGAGCCAACCGAATCAACAACAATATCAACAAAGGACACAACAACCTCTTCAGCAGGCTCGTCCTCCATATAACAACAACCGTACAACGCGACCACCAGGGTTCGACCCTATACCCATGTTGTACGCAGAACTGTTTCCATTATTACTGGTCAAGGGGCATATCCAAACCAGGTCTCCTCTTACAGTACCAGAAAATCCACCTTTTTGGTTCAAAGCGGATCAGACTTTCCCTTACCATTAAGGAGGACCAGGGCATAACATATAAAACTGTCTCAGATTCAAATTCGATGTGCAAAAGCTTGTTAGGAGCGGGGTCTTATCTTTCAAGGATACAAATCCGAATGTTCTCACGAACCCGCTGCCTCAACACGAGAAAGCTGCGGTAAATTAGATAGAAGGAGAGTCTAGCAACAGCTATCAAATTCATGTGTACTCTTATTAAGGGCCAACTTGGTCAAGATGCATTGTAGATGGAGTAGATATAGCCATGTGCCACCCCATAACTATCACCAGTGTGCTATCTACTCTAAGAACAATCAAGGATGTTCTGTGGTGCAATCAACTCTATAGGAACAATTGGATCTCGGATGGATCCAAGAGCACCGAGTTCGTGGGATCAACATGACTTATACGAATTCCAACATCATTCAGAATCACAACATTCTGGCAATGAATGTCAACTTGGTGGCAATGCACTCAAGGCAAAGCCAGTACCATAATCTGCCACGACATGATTACAATTCCTGTCTGACTTGCTCGGTAAACAAACATGGATGCTCTTTTGTACAAGAGGCCCTCCAGCGTCAGATGGATCTTGGGTGGATTCAGGATTACCGCGATGGAAATCAGTATCAAGTAAATATGATTCAAATATTTGATATTCGCTTGATGAATACCAGCTCGGTGGAGTTACACGCTACGCAAGTCCAACTCGGTTTTCTGACTTTGCATAATTATCAGAACTGTACAGTATGCCGTGAGAGTAACCAAGGGTGCGCTCTCGTGCAAAGAAATTTGCAACACTTGTTAAACCATTGGTGGCTTCCGATCTATATGGATGAAGACACGCAACAAATCAGTGTGACAAACGGGAACCCTACTAGGCATCAAAGTCAGGATGTCCGATCTATGGAAATAGACCTGGTAAGGTTACACTGCATTCAAAGCGGACGTGGCCAGGTGCCACCGTATAACTACGAGCGCTGTAGAGTCTGCTCGGAAAATAATCAAGGATGTTACCTCATGCGAGCAGCCCTTCAAATTCAGTTGGCTCCCAAAGAGATTCGACCATGCCCAAGTTCTGGAGCAATTAACTGGACGCCTGACTATTTCGCTGATCAAATTAAGAATGTTGTCGTAATCTCTGATCACGAAAGGACCAAAGATGTTTGTACCATCATCCCTCTACTTGATGAATCGAAGGGTCTTAACCAGGAACTGATTGAAGTTACCTACGACAGTCAGAAAAATCAGAAGGCTCCTGTAGTTATCTGTCTACCAGGACCACTACCGTATGAATCAACTAAGGTTATCCCTTACAAATACGGTGCAACAACAATTGAGAATGGAAAGGAAATTCCATTACCCTCCGTCGTGAATATTGCAGACATCAGTCGAGTAACACGGAGCGGTCAAATCTTCAAAAAAGGAGTTGGAGAACCTAACAGAGAAAAGGAACCGCAAACAGAAGTTCCTAATCCACCAGTCGGTAAATCTGGTGATCCCGACCTTTCAAAGAACGATGATGAGATGCTGAAGCTCATCCAAAGGAGTGAATACAACATTGTTGATCAGCTGTTACAAACTCCTTCAAAGATCTCTGTGTTATCTCTTTTACTCAGTTCCGAAGCCCACAGAGAGGCTCTATAGAAAGTCTTAGAACATGCCTTTGTGGAATAGGATATGTAAATAAGGCAATTCGATAGCATCGTCTCTAACATCACTTCCTGCAACAACTTGGGGTTTAGTGATGAGGAATTGCCGGAAGAGGGCCCAAGTCACAACATGGCGCTCAATATCATAGTCAACTGCCAGGACATGCTTTAGCCAATGTACTGGTAGATACCGGATCGACTTTCAATGTTATGTCGAAGTCCACCCTAATGAGACTATCATTCAAAGGATCTCCAATGAGAGGCGGTGAGGTCGTCGTCAAAGCATTTGACGGGTCCAAAAAAACAGTTATCGGCGAAGTTGACCTTCCCATAACTACCGGTCCTCACACTTTCCAAGTCACTTTCCAGGTCATGGACATCCTAGCAACATACAGCTGTTTGTTGGGAAGACCTTGGATACACCAGGCTGGGGAAGTCACTTCGACACTTCACCAGAAGCTGAAGTTCGTCAAGAATGACCAACTCGTCACGGTCTGTGGAGAGCAGGAATTAATCGTGAGTAACCTATCATTGTCCACTTGTGTAGAACCAGAAGAGGTTGTTGGAACTCAGTTCCAAGCACTTTCAGTGAGCAGTAAGAATCAGTCAGAAAAAGGAACATCGATTTCCTCGTACAATGATGCTCTCAAAGTAATCGAAAGTAACAACGCAAAAGGATGGGGACAGCTTGTCATTCCTACGGATAACAAGACAAAGAAAGGTCTTGGCTTTTCCTTAACCTGTACCCAGACTACTAAAGCTGAAAGTTTTCATCCCATTCAGGACTTCTTCCACAGTGGAGGTTTACTTCACCCAGTGTCTCAAGAAGTACATACCATCAACGAGGGAGATCCCTCTGATACAGATGAAGAGTGGAAGTCCTCTCTTAATAGACGGTTATATGTCTCAGGAAGAAGTGCCTACGCCATTTTGCTATCCCGCACAAAGTCCGAGATTTATACCAAGGTCAGACGTCAAAATGATATACGGAGATTGTGATCCGGAAGGATGTCGTGCTCCACCAAACTCATTAGAGGAGGACACTCTGATGAAAGACAACTTTGACCACGACTATTATGGCCCGATGGATGGTCTGCCTATCTGGAAGTCGTACCCATGAGACTCAGGGCAAGAGAATCAGCCCAACGATGCTTATCAGTTCAGCATCATCGAAAAGAATACCTGCGTCCCCACTATGTCATGGGATCAACACTCAGGTCATTCAGAAAATATCCAATGCGACGATGAATTTGCAAAGTTTGTAGGACTAGAATTCATTAACTATACTTTTCCCGAGGTCAACGTCATTGAGGGAGGTGACTCCTCTAGTTCCAAAGAAGTGTAGGACACCCTGGGACAACCGAGTGGAAAATTCGACTTCTTGGTCTAATACACTGCTCCTGAAAGCTCTCGTATCAAGCTCAAAGAAATCCAGCCAACTGGGTGGGGAGATATACCTGAGAGCACAAATACTATGCAAAATACAACTAAGGAATCCTCCTACGACAACTCTGTCTGGGAGAAAGATTCCAATGATCCTGCTCCACCAGAAATTAGCGTTATTTTTGAAGACAAATCAAGGAAGGTACCAGACTTTGTGATTCACCGAGGAGTTCACCGCCAATGGGTTACAGTCGATGTTCCGAAGATTGTTCATAAGTCAAAGTAATGGCTATCTTTGTTTTAACCTTTCACCCTGTCCAGGTGAAACAGATGTTTTGATAGGGCTCACTTTCTGTAAATATACCTCTTCGCTTTGCCCAAAGCAACAGAGTTTTGTTTTATAGGGCTGTAGTTTTGAGAATCGACAAGATCATAAATAAAATAAACGTCGTTCTGTAATTTCCGCATTTATTGCTGTTTTCTCTTTTTGCTTTTTCAGAAAATGGTAATCCTAAAAAACAACAAATAAAAACAAGCACTTTTCAGAAAAACACTACACACACTCTTGCATTTCTCTCTATCTCTTATAAAAACAATCATCACGTCATGTAGATTTCTTGTTTTAAACCCCATTGAAACGTACGATCCGATGCCTTCTCCCAACTTTGAATTCCCAATATTTGAGGCTGAAGAAGAAGATGACGAAGAAATTCCAGAGGAGATCTCCCGATTACTCAGACAAGAGGAAAGGTCTATTAAACCTCACAAAGAGCCGTTGGAAACGGTCAACTTGGGCTCAGAGGAAGAAAGAAAAGAGGTCAGGATTGGGACACTGCTCAGTTCAACTGTCAAAGAAAGTTTGACAAAGCTTCTCAAAGAGTTTCCCGATGTATTCGCTTGGTCCTATCAGGATATGCCAGGGTTGGATACTAGTATCGTGGAACATCATCTACCATTGAGATCATAATGTCCGCCAGTAAAATAGAGGTTGAGACGGACTCACCCAGACATGGCCATCAAAATCAAAGAGGAAGTACAGAAACAGATTGACGCAGGTTTCCTCGCCGCATTAGAATATCCTCAATGGTTATCCAACATCGTACCAGTTCCGAAAAAGGACGGAAAGGTCAGAATGTGTGTAGATTACAGAGATCTAAACAAGGCTAGTCCAAAGGACGACTTTCTTTTACCACACATTAACATGCTGGTAGACAGTACAACAAAGTTCAAAGTCTTCTCCTTCATGGATGGATTCTCGGGTTATAATCAGATAAAAATGGCGCCGAAAGACATGGAGAAAACTTCATTCATTACCCCATGAGGCACTTTTTATTACAAGGTAATGCCGTTCGGTTTGAAGAACGCCGGGGCGACCTATCAACGGGCCATGACTACTCTGTTTCATGACATGATACATAAAGAAATCGAGGTATATGTCGATGATATGATTGCCAAATCTAAGACAAAGGAGGAGCATGTTACCCTCCTGTCAAAATTGTTAGAGCGGTTGAGAAAGTACAAACTCCGCTTGAATCCCAATAAGTGCACATTTGGTGTCCATTCAGGGAAACTTTTAGGGTTCATCGTCAGCCAGAAAGGAATTGAGGTTGATCCTGACAAGGTCAAGGCCATTCAAGAAATGCCTTATCCAAAGACTGAAAAACAAGTTAAGGGATTCCTGGGACGTTTGAACTACATCTCCAGATTCATATTCCTCATGACCGCGACGTGTACGCCAATCTTTAAGTTACTCAAAAAGAATCAGGACTGCATTTGGACAAAAGACTGCCAAACCGCCTTCGACAGTATCAAGGAATACCTGTTGAACCCACCGATTCTATCACCTCCAGTGGAAGGAAGACCACTGATCATTTACTTAACAGTCTTGGAAGACTCCATGGGTTGTGTACACGACCAACAAGACGAAACAAAAAGGAAAGAGTCTGCCATTTACTATTTGAGCAAGAAGTTTACGGACTGTGAAACTCGGTACACTATGCTTGAGAAAACTTGTTGCGCTCTGGCTTGGGCAGCCAAACGTCTTCGCCAGTATATGATTCGTTACACTACTTGGTTAATCTCTAAGATGGATTCAATCAAGTACGTCTTTGAAAAGCCTGCACTCACAGGAAGGATTGCCCGTTGGCAGATGTTGTTATCAGAATACGACATCGAGTACCACGCTCAGAAAGCCGTTAAGGGAAGTGTTTTAGCCAATCATTTGGCTCATCAACTGATTGACGATCAAGAATCAGTCGAGTTTGACTTCCCAGACGAAGATGTTATGTATCTAAAGATGAAAGATTGCGATGAACCGCTACCCAGTAAAGGGCCAGCACCAGGTTCCCAATGGGGACTAATCTTTGACGGAGCTGTCAATCATTATGGAAATGGAATTGGGGCAATTATCATAAAACCTCAGGGTACCCACATTCCTTTCACCGCTCGACTTACATTCAAGTGTACAAACAACGAGGCCGAATACGAAGCCTGTATCATGGGTCTCGAGGAAGCAATTTATTTAAGGATTAAGAACTTGAATGTATATGGTGACTCAACCCTGGTTATCAATCAGATCAAAGGAGATTGGAACACATACCAATCAGGACTGATTCCTTACAAAGACTATGCGAGAAGGTTGTTACCATTCTTCAACAGAATTAAGTTTCATCACATCCCTCGTGAAGAGAATCACATGGCTGATGCATTAGCCACTCTCACTTCCATGATTTGTGTAGGTCAATGGAATGACATACCTAAGATCGACATAATGCGCCTTGAAAGGCCCGCTTACATCTTCGCGATTGAAGCAGTCATAGACGATAAACCTTGGTATCACGATATCAAATGCTTCCTTCAGAAACAAGAGTACCCACCTGGGGCATCCAGAAATGATAGAAAAAGCCTCAGAAGACTGGCTGGAAACTTCTTCTTGAGCGGTGATACACTTTATAAGAGAAGCTTTGACATGGTCTTGCTCCGATGTGTAGACAGACCAGAAGCAAACATGCTGATAAAAGAAATTCATGAAGGATCCTTTGGCACTCATGCCAACGGACACACAATGGCGAGAAAAATTCTGAGAGCAGGGTACTATTGGTTGACAATAGAATCCGATTACTACAAGTACATGAGGAGGTGTCACAAGTGTCAGATATACTCAGACAAAATCCATGTACCGCCAACATATCTCAAAGTTCTTTCTTCCCCATGGCCTTTTTCTATATGGAGAATCGACATGATTGACATAATCGAACCCAAGGCTTCGAACGGACACCGGTTCATCCTAGTAGCAGTTGATTACTTCACCAAGTGAGTCGAAGTAGCGTCATACACCAATGTAACCCGACAAGTGGTGATCCGATTTATCAAAAACAATATCATCTGTCGTTATGGTGTTCCAAGTCAGATCATTACTGATAATGGATCTAACTTGAACAATAAGATGATGAAAGAGTTGTGTGCTGAGTTCAAGATCAAATACCATAACTCATCTCCCTACCGACCCAAGATTAACGGAGCGGTAGAAGCGGCTAACAAGAACATCAAGAAGATTGTTCAGAAGATGGTTGTAACCTACAAGGATTGGCACGAGATGCTACCCTTTGCCCTTCATGGTTATCGCACATCTGTCTGCCTTCAAAAGGGGCAACCCCTTTCTCTCTAGTATATGGCATGGAGGCAGTGCTCCCCATAGAAGTAGAGATCCCATCAATCCGGGTATTGATGGAAGCTAAGTTAACAGAAGCTGAATGGTGTCAAAGTCGACACGATGAACTGAATCTGATAAAAGAAAAGCGAATAGCGACTCTATGCCATGGTCAGTTGTATCAGCAAAGAATGAAGAAAGCATTCGACAAAAAGGTCCGACTGCGCGTCTTCAAGATAAGAGACCTTGTGCTCAAAAAAGATACAATCATTTCTCACTGATTCTCGGGGCAAATGGACTCCGAATTATGATGGCCCCTATGTGGTCAAGAAAGCTTTCTTAGGCGGTGCCCTGAGACTTGCAACCATGGACGGAGAGGAATTCACCTACCCCACCAATGTTGACGTAGTCAAGAAATACTTCTCCTAAATAAAATAAAAAAAACGTCTCGGTGGATTGAAAACCTGAAAGGGCAGTCCAAGCTAAAGTTAGAGACATAATCAAAAATCATTCCGATGGATTAGAAATTTCAAAAGTACAATCCAGGCAAAAGTTAGGGATAATGGCAAGTAACTACGTCCAACAAAGGGACAAATCCCTCAGCGGCAGTTACACCATCCGTCAGGAAAACTCCAGTCAAGGTCATCTTTGGCAGAAGCTCAGGATATCCGGAATTCAATGTTGGTAGAAGAATAGCGGTTGTTATGTTTTAATGTAGCCCTTTTCCCTTAAATTACCACTTTCTAAACTTTGTAAATACTCTATGGGATCACGCGTTTGGCTGATCTCCATCCTATCAATAAAATTTGAGCCCTAGTGCTTTTGTTTGCAATTCTCATTTGTTTTAGCTTTATAGAATGACATTTTAACATGATCAACGATTCTTGAAATAAAACAAAAATGAATTTACTTGTCAACTTTTTCTGCTTTTAAAATAAAGATGGAAATTTCTTTTAACTGTTGAACGTCAATCGCTTCTCCAGAAGTAATCGAACCTCAAAGTGCAGAATCAAAGTACTCCTTCTCAAACCAGTATACCTGAATGAAGGAACAGCTGTGTCAGATGCGAATATTCCGTCCGACATCCCCGACAGAGTTCTTATCTCCTAAGCCCGACCAACGTTGTTCCCCGCAGGGACTATCTCTCATAAGTAAGGCAGAATTGCTATCTTGAACAAATGATACCTCTTCGTCCTCTGCCATGGCCGAGTATCCAGTCATGTTCATCCACTAGTCTGTATGTCGCTTCGGTTTTGTCAGCATAAACATACATACATCATGCATTATTAATTTACATTCATATTTATATTGCATCACTACCACGCTAGTCGGTCTTACCCCCTAGTAATAAAAGTCCTCTTATCAATTGAGTTGTCAGTTCTTTCCTCGTCAGGAAGTGAATCATCTAAGCAATCTCTCTCCAGTAGAGACGGTCTTCGACCACTTTGATAACTTGAACCTCTGAAAAGCAAGAGAAATTTCGACAAACATCACTCTTCGCCATTGAAGATGATATCTTCGCTTTCCCGGATTAAGGAAAATCCCCAGAGAAAGCCTTTTAATCAAAGCTTCAGCAATATAGCAATTTTCCCTCCGGAAACTCGCTGACGAAAGGGTCATCGGCACCTCAAAATTGGATCACATCATATGGCGTTTCTCCGAGAAGATCCCGAGTAAAGTATGATGTAATACCCCAAGCGAAAGCGGTCTCTCAAGAGACTCGTTTTCCCCCAGTAGAGTCAACGAATGGCGTCTCCAACAGAGAAGTTTGTATACCTCTACAACTCAGACGACTGGGTTCCCCGGCAACTCTGACATCAAAATTTTTCTATCAAATGGCATCTCCCTAGGAAAATTCGGCGAGAAGTTTGAGGAAAACCGCTACGAATAGCGTCCCTTGTCAAGAAAGTTTATTGACAAAAGAAACTGAGACCAGTTCCTTGGTAGGAAACCAGGATCGAGGGGAAGTTCATTTCAGATACTAAGACCAGTTCCTTGGTAGGAAACCAGGATCGAGGGGAGGTTTATTTCAGAAACTGAGACCAGTTCCTTGGTATGAAACCAGGATCAAGGGGAAGTTTATTTCAGCAACTAAGACCAGTTCCTTGGTAGGAAGCTCGGATTGAGGGGAAGTTTACCTTTTCTAAGCATCATTTCTTAGCAAAAGAAAAAGGATGCATGAACTACCAATCCTGACCACCATCAAAATTTTGTGTATTCCGATATTTAATCCTCTTGCACCCCGAATGCCCAAATACCTTTGCCATTCACACCTTCGGCCCCAAGAAGATTAAATAGGGGCATCTGTCATACCCCAAATTTTGACCACTAAGATTTCCCATCATCATGCAAACCATCATCACAATATGGATGTACCTTCATGCCTCATCAGTCTCCTCAAGAATTGTTGAGCATTCAGTACAATTAAGAATTAGGGTTTCAAGCCCTCTAAGAGCTTTTAGGCAAAGGATCAATCAAGAAATGACATGATCATCAACTTGTCTAAACCACTCAAACATCCACAATGGATAAAGAGGATTCCCACATCAAGAATCAAGCACAAGGTTGCAACATTCCAAGTGGATTAAGCCTCAAGATCGCCAGTGTCACCAAATTAGGGTTTTGGTCGATCAGGGCCTCCAGATGGAAATTTTCCTCTGGGCATGAGCCAATGCTTCAAAGCATAACCCAAAATACTCTAAGGGACCTCATAAACCCAATCATCAAGTCAATTTAGCCTCAGGGGATGCATTCATAAAAAAATCAGGAATTAGGGTTTCTTGACCTAATTCACCCCTAAGTTGACTTTTGGGACAAAACATGAGCCAAGACCTCAAGACATGATTTGAGGGTCCCTAATACACCACATTTATCCATTTACAACAATGGATTGATCCAAGAAGCTTGATTCACAAGTTTCAAGTTCATCAGAACCACAGTTAGAGTTTCACGAGAAAAGTCAACTGTGTCTATGACTTTTGACCAGGACATGCTGCCAAACCTTGGGATATGATTCAATACAATCTATAACATCTATGAAATCCATCCATCAAGTTTGATTTAGGTCAAGGACTTGATTTCATAGAGGATCGCACAGTTTGGAATTCATCTGATAAAAAGTCAACTGTGCCCAAAAGTCAAAGTTTGACTTTTTGATTTTTTGATCAATTATGGTTCCCTAACCCTAAAATGATGTTAATGTGTAATTGGAATCATCATTCATCAAGAAAAATCAAGAAAAGTGGGATAACTTGCAAAAGGGGTAACCATAAAAAAACTTAGAAATTTTCTAAGTTATAGAACAAAGTGGCTAGGGTGCCAACTTTCAAGGATCATAACTTGAGATCCAAGCAACCATTTGGGCTGATCCAAAGATGGATTTGTAGCTCTCATGGAATACTTTAAAAGTGTCAACTACACCTCATTCCAATTCATCATGGATTTTGAGTTATGGTTGGATCAAATGGCTGAAAACATGAAATGTCACTTTTTCCAACACTTAGTGAAATTTTCACTAAGTCAGAATCTGTTTCACTTTTTCCAAAATGTAAGGGAATTTTTCACTTGGATCCAAAAAGTGTCAAGACAAACTATGATCACACATAAGTTGTATCATATGAGAGCTTTCCAAAATGGCCAAGAACCCTATGAAATTCTATTTGAGCTAAGAGTTATGACAGTGGCAATATGCCTTGCTGCAACTGTCATAACTAGGCAGATTTGTGCATTTTGCTCGATTTGAGAAAATTGTGAAAATGACAAACAAGTATATCCATATGAACACCTCAGGGAGAGACCAAGGAGGGACAAACACTGATCCATAAACCTCCCAAGTCTTTGGAACTAAAAATAGCATGCCAAACCTAAAAACCCCTAAAGAAGGGACAAGACTCCAATTTTGTTTTGGAGCATTCAATGGATGCACCAAGGTGGCATGAACTGAGCCATTTTCAACTGAATGAGTCAAGGATGATCTCTGAACTAGGGAACCAAAGGCATGTGCTCTAACCTCTAGTCAATGGCTAGAGGAGACTTAGATTCCTATTGATCAACATTTGCCAAACCTCTGCAGCAGTTGCCATTCACTATTGCAGCAAAAACAAACTTGCTCTACTATAAATAGAGCTCATTTGTGCTCAATTTAAGTACACCAAAGCACTACAACACTTGCTTTCCTCAAAATCTCTTTATCTAGGCAAAAATGCCTTCTTTAGCAAGGTAACTCTGAGTTTTTGAGTTAGAGAGCAATTCCATCATAGCTCATGATCCAAACACATCCAATATGTCATATCTAAGCTGTCCAAACTCTCACAAGTGACCTGTAACACAAAAATCACAAAGCCCCCTTGTCATACCCCAAATTTTGACCACTAAGATTTCCCATCATAGGGCAAATCATCACCACAATATGGATGAATCATTATGCCTCATCAGTCTCCCCAAAGATGGGTGAGCATCCACTACAAACAACACTTAGGGTTTCAAGCCCTCTCAGAGCTCTTAGGCAAAGGATCAAATAAGGAATGACATGATCTTCAACTTGTCTAACCTCTCAAACATCCACAAAGGATCAAGAGGACTCCCACTTCAAGGATTAAGCACAAAGCTGCTCCTTTCTAGGTGGATCAAGCCTCATGATCACCAGTGTCACCAAATTAGGGTTTTGGTCGACCAGGGCCTCCAGATGGAAATTTTCCTCTGGGCCCAGAGACCTCTACAGGTATAGGAACAGAACCTAGTCATCAATTTGTTAGAGCTGTCTTTCTGAGTCAAGTATCAGACCTGTTAATGGGTTGACCTTCATCCCTTAACATACCTGCCTTCTCTTGGGCATTATACAAAGATCATTCACTACCTGAGAATCTATTTTTCAAAACACCCGTAGACTTGGACAGTCTTAAAACACCCGTAGACCTGAGTATAAAACACTCTCTTGTTGAGTCAATCACCTTGTAGCCTCCGTCTTGGGCTTCGTACAAGACACATACTAAAACACTCTATTGTTGAGTATAAAGGACTCTCTTGTTGAGTCAATCTCCCAATAGCCTCCATCTCGGGCTCCGTACGAGATACTAAATCACTCTCTTGTTGAGTATAAAAGACTCTCTTGTTGAGTCAATCCCTTTTAGCCTCCGTCTTGGGCTTCGTACAAGACACATACAAAAAGACTTTCTTGTTGAGTCAATCCCTTTTAGCCTCTCTCGGGCTTCGTACGAGACACATAAAAACACCCTCTTGTTGGGTCAATAGCCTCCTCTTAGGCTTTGTATAAAGAAAACCCCGGTTGAGTCAATCAAACTTTTAGCATCAAAGTTGTGCCTTGTTCATAGCATACAAACATCAACAACTCCCCTTTAGAGATGACAAATTCTCTCTAAAGTCAAAACCCTTTAGCTTCACATCTTAGGCTTCGAACAAGATACAAATAGACCCTTCAGCTTCACATCTTGGGCTTTGAACAAGATACAAACCACCTTTAGCTTCACGTCTTGGGCTTTGAACAAGACACCTAAACAACCTTTTTCCTCCCATAGAATAGGAGGAACTACGATCGCTCTGATTTCCTTGTTTTGTTAAGCGGGAATACGTAGGCATAAGATTGCAAAAAAATCTTAGCGAGCACACTAATAAAAAAACCCAAAATCCCATACCTTTATACATCGATCGAAAAGCATCATTCCTAACATCCTCACCAATAGCATAGTCCCGTCATTTCATTCTTAGCAAAATAAGCAGAGAGAGGCCCACAATCTAAACCGCATTTGTAAACCAATTGTCATCTGTTTAAACTCAGTATGCAAGCAGGGTTAATTGGAGACATCTATTTCCCTTCCTTAGTCAGCTTAATAGGATAAAAAATGAATCGACCTGTAGTACCCCAGAGCAATAGTGCTTAAGAACCACGTCCAAAATCGCTCGCTACACCCATCTCAAAACCTCAATATAGGACTTTTTTGCACTTTTCAAGCCATGTCTTGATTCAGTCACTTTCAAAACCAGATAATGCCTCAAACACACTCCAAATATCATCCTTGAAGTGTCCCAAATGGTTCCCCACATCTGGAACACCATTTGAGAGAGTTGCTATTTTGGTCACTTTTGCCCCTTTTGCAAGAAAGGGCCAGTTTCCATTCCTGAGGTTTCTAGCTGATTCCGATCATCCTAAAAGCTTCTAAGGGATCATTTGAGAGTGTTCAAAGCATCAAAACATTTCTGGAATAAAGCCCTTGACAGATTGCCCAAAAAGCTCCCAAAGAGGTAAGCATCTCAACTTGAACTCTTTGAAATATGCATTGCTTTAAAGTCCACTAATCATACACATCTCATACATGTTATATATGTTGTGTTTGGACCAATTCATCATGTAATTCATGCCTGTACCATGAGGTAGCATAGAAAATGCAAATGGAGGCCTATTTCAAAACCACTATCGGGTTTTAAAATAGGGACCTCATCTGAAAAAAAATACCACCACCTTTGGATTCCTTGTGAAATTCTAGGCAGAATAGACCTAAATTTTGTCCCAATCCATGGAGAAATAAGAAAGTTACAAGCTTCACGTTTTTTGCCAAAACCTTGCCTTGGTCAGGCCAAAAACAAGGCAAGCCTTGTATATTTGTGGCTGGGGTTTGATACACGGATGTATCACCACCCCAGTGGTAGAGGGCGCGCACTTCACACAAAAGGTCTGGGGTTCGAATCCCCCTCGCCCAGATCCTCTTTTTTACCACTTTTTCATATTTTTGTCATTTTTCTTATTATTTTTAATGATTTGAAAAATTAATAACTCCCTCAATTTTAATTATTTTTTATTGGTTCTTGTTGCAAAAAATCACAAAAATGTTGAAATATTTTATTCCACAAAAAAACAAATTAATATTATTTATTTAATATAGTTGGTATTTTTATGAATAAATTCATTTTTAATTGTTTTTAAACATTTTAAAAGTGGATATTCATCTTGAAAAATCAAAACAAAATGAGTTTTAATTCATCTTGTGGTTAAAACCTCATTTTTCAAACCTTAACCAAAAATCACAAGTTGTTTATTTCAACTTATTTGGTATCACTCGTGGTATAAGCCCCGTTTCTTTTCCTTAAATTTCTTTGGGCCTCTAATAGAGTGTAAGACCCAATTCCCTTTTAACCAAAACAATTTTGGGCCTCAGATATTGTATAAGTCCCTCTGCGTTAAAAGAAAAATCTTGGTGCAATCGACAGTTCAAAAATCAAATCATCTGGGCCTACCCTCGTGTTATAAGCCCCATTTCTTTACTTTAAATCTTTGGGCCTCTAATAGAGTGTAAGACCTAACCCCTTTTTGAAACCAAAATGATTTGGGCCTCAGATATTGTATAAGACCCACTGTATTTTCAAAAACCACGACGTGATCGCCGTTGCCAAACAAATAACCCTGGGCTTCTCCTTAAGTTGTAAGTCCCATCTCTTGTACAAAAATAAATCTTTGAGCCTCTAACAGAGTGTAAGACCCAACCCTTTTTTGAAACCAAAATGGTGTGGGCCTCACATATTGTATAAGTCCCTCTGTACAGTTTTCAAAACAACGGTGCGATCATCGTTAAAACTTGGGCCTCTCCTTGAGCTGTAAGCCCCAACAATCTTTTCAAAGCACTTTCTCCTTTGATTTTAAATTCAAATATATGTTGTTATCAAAACTTTCTTTGTTGAACAACTAACCAAACATCATGGAAGCTCTACAACGGGTAAGTGTTTATCCGCTTTCATTTACCGCTTTCATATGTATATAACTGTATTGTGGGGTTGTTTCACTGTAAGTCTTCTTTCACATCCCTTTATATTCTTGTCACATATCCACTGTGTAATACTAGTATAGTTATTTAGAGTTATCCCCGGCAACTACGTCTAGCACTAGGTAAAGCCTTGTTGGTCACTCTTAAATACAAACAAAACTAGATCCCCAGTTGGATTCCAGATACAGTCTTCCCTTCTCTTGGGGTTAAACAATATGGAACAAAGAGAAAGTCAGTATTCTCGGTGAAGCTTTTCTCAGACTCTCACCCTTAGAAATTGTCAAAGACTTTCTAACTCCCCAGAGATGATATTTTCTCCGTGAATGGCATCTCTTGAGTTTCTTCCAAATTCTTGAACTTTCCTGGAATGATCTTTTCTCCGTGAATGGCATCTCTTCAGTTTCTTCCATGCATCATGAATGAATTTTTGAGTTACCATCTTGTTTATGCATGTAGGTAAAGTAATAACCCTTAATCAATTGCCATGAATCCATCGTGTATAGAATTTCATTGTGTTCATTCTTAAATTAGGGTTCTTGAGGTTTTCCATTGATTTCTTCCTCCATACTTAATATAAATGCAATTAAACTATATGGTTGTGATCTTTGTTCATAAAGGAACAAGATTGGTACTTGAATCGTGCAAAACCATTGAGAAATCATGGAGAAAAGTGAGAAAACGCAAATCTGCAGAAAACAGGGTCGCGTGTGTTCTTCATTTGACCGTTGGCGCCCTTTTTCGAATTTTCAAATATTTGAATTTTTGTTATTTTTGTTAATTAATTCAAAAATTAATTTCTCTCTCAATATTTGTGTTTTTGAATTGATTCTTTTTCTCAAAATTCACAAAAATGTTTAAATATTTTATTTTACAAAAAACTCCAATTTATATTATTTTTTAATATAGTTAGAATTTTTGTAATTAATTTCATTTTATTTGTTTTTAAACACTTTTAAATGAAATTCTCACTTTGATCTTTCAAAACCAATTGAATTTCAAACTTTCATGTGATTAAACATGATTTTTCAAAATATTTTCAAAGTGTACAACTTGTTTTGGATTATATTTGGTATTTCTTATCATTTTTTTCATTTAATTTCCTTTGAAAAATGACATTTTAATTTAAAATTAGGATTTCCTCTCGATTTTAAATTTTTAAACACTTTGGCCCTCTAATAGAGTGTAAAACCCATCCCTTGTAAATATAAACATTTTTGGGCCTCAGTCATTGTATAAGTCCCACTGTGTTTTCAAAAACCTCGGCGGATCGCCATTCTCAAACAAAATCATCTGGGCCTACCCTTGTGTTGTAAGTCCCATTTCTTTTCTTTTTTCAAACACTTTTGGGCCTCTAATAGAGTGTAAGACCCAACCCTCTTTTGTACATAAATAATTTTGGGTCTCACTCATTGTATAAGTCCCAGTACAATTTTTAAAACAACGGTGCGATCACTGTTATTTCAGGGCCTCTCCTTGAGTTGTAAGCCCCATCCCTTGTACAAAAATAAACTTTTTTTGGGCCTCTAATAGAGTGTAAGACCCAACCTCTTTGTAAATATAATAATTTGGGCCTCAGTCATTGTATAAATCCCAATACAATTTTTAGATCAACGGTACGATTACTGTTTTTTCATCTGGGCCTCTCCTTGAGTATAAGCCCCAATCTTCTTTTCAAAACAACTTTCCCTTTTGATTTATGTCCAAACTCATAGTTGTTATCAAAACTTTCTTTAATTTCTTGAACAACTAACCATACAGCTGTTACAATGGAAGCTTGCTCGCCTGTAAGTTTTATCAGCTTTCTTTTACATACTTGCACATATTTATATATTTGTTTGTGCTGGAAGCTTGCTCACCTGTAAGTCCTCCTACCCTCTTTTACATACAATATATATGTCATCTGTATATATATGCCTGTATATTATCTGCTTAGAGTTTTCCCCAGCAATTAGGTCTAAGATTAGCTAAAGCCAGTGGTCACTCTTTCAACAGTCAAAACTAGTTCCACATAGGAATTCCAGATATAGTATTGCCTCCTCTTGGGCTTATACAATATGGAACAAAGAGAAAGGCATATTCCCGGTGAAACTTTTCTCAGACTGTCACTATTAGAAAATTGTCAAAGAAATTCATTTCCCTCAGAGAGGATTAATTCCGGGTGAAACCTCTCTTGAATTTCTTCAAACCCTAGAATTGTTCACTAGAGAAAAGATTATTCCCGGTGAAACTTTTCTTGAACTTTTCTTAAGTTTGGACCTACAGGCTTTCTAAAAGCATCCCAGCCTCCTCTTGGGCTTTGTGCAAGGACCCTCCGGCTTCTTAGAAGTTCTCATGCCTTCTCTTGGGCTTAATACAAGGACCCTGAAGACCTCTTAAAGGTATATGACAGAACTTAGTCATCCTTTGTTAGAACAGTCTTTCTGAAGAGTCAAAATCTCAGACCAATTTAAGGGTTGATTCTCATCCCTTAAAGCACCAGTCTCCTCTTGGGCATCATACAAAGATAAACTCTTCCATACCAGTAGACTTGGACAGTCTAATCTCCTCTTGGATCTCAAAGAGATTCTCAAGTTCTCTACAAACACAAGAAAAACCCTGGTCATTTAATTAATCTCCAGTAGAGTTAAAACCTCCGTAGGTTCAAAAACTTAAACTTTCTTCCAAATTTCTCCAGCTAGGGTCAAATCACTACCAATAAACCTTTATCAGAACCTCAAGGCATCTGATACCTCAACTCTTTTGTAAATCCTCAGCAAGAGTTGATTCCCTACTTTGGACCTGCCTCTGGATCTTAATAATCCTCAGTAGAAGCCATCCTCCTCTTAGGCTTTGTATAATGATTTTCCTCAGCAGAATCACCTTTTCAAAAGCACTCTCTTGTTGAGTCAATCTCCATATAAACACTCTCTTGTTGAGTCATTCTTTTTTTTCACCCTCAATCTCGGGCTTTGTATAAGACACCTAAAAACACTCTCTTGTTGAGTCAGTCTCTTTTCAACCTCAATCTTGGGCTTTGTACAAGACACCATATAAACACTCTCTTGTTGAGTCATTCTCTTTTTTTAGCCTCAATCTTGGGCTTTGTACAAAACATATATAAACTTTCTCCAGCAAAGTCAAAATCTTCATAACCTTCTTTTAAGCTCTAGATAAATATCTTCCCAGCGGAGTCAATTCCTCCCAGCCTTCTTTTAGGCTTTGGGAGTTAATCTCCCTAAGCAAAGTTAATACTCTTTTTCAGCCTCCTCTTAGGCTTTGTATAATGATTTTCCTCAGTAGATTTAGCCTCCATCTTGGGCTTTGTACAAAATAAATCATATTCTCCAGCTGAGTCAATCCCATTTTAGCCGTAGTCTTGGGCTTTGTACAAGACAGATAAAACCTCTCTCTAGTAGAGTCAGTCTCTTTTTTAGCCTCAATATTGGGCTTTGTACAAGACACCATATAAAATCTCCCTAAACACTCTCTTGTTGAGTCAGTCTCATTTTAGTCTCAATCTTGGGCTTTGTACAAGACAGAAAAAATATTTCCCCGGAAAAGTCAACTTTTAGCCTCCTCTTAGGCTTTATATAATGATATCCCCTAAAGAGTCAGTCTCTTTTTTAGCCTCAATCTTGGGCTTTGTACAAGACAGATAAACACTCTCTTGTTGAGTCAGTCTTTTCCAGCCTCCTCTTAGGCTTTGTATAAGGACTTCCCCAGTGGAGTCAATCAATCTCTTAGCTTCAACCTTGGACTTTGATCAAGGCACACAATAACCAACATCCCCTCAGAGAAAAATAAAAAACTCTCTGTAGGAAGACATTTCTCTGTATTATCACTCTTCAAAATAGAAAATCAAACAAACCCCAAATCCCAGATAACTGCTGTAAGTGGCACACTTGTTGATTCAAATATCCAAGCTATAGTCCATCTCTTATCTTGGTAAACTTCCTCTTTCATCTAATTGCTGTAAGTGGCAAGCCTCTGGATTATTTACATCCACGCCACTGTCCCTCTTTTAGCATGAAAGACTCATAAGGAAAAATGGCATTGCTCTACACTGAGTTAAAGTTTTCTCCTTCAGGACAAATCCCCCTTTGTAAATAGTTACCCAACAACTGTGATAAACAGACGAGATTTCTCCCTTTAGAGATGACAAATTCTCTCACAGTCAAATCTTTTAGCTTCAATCTTGGGCTTTGAACAAGACACAAATACCTTTAGCTTCAATCTTGGGCTTTGAATAAGTCACCAAAACATCTCTTTCCTCCCATAGAATAGGAGGAACTATGATTGCTCTAATTTCCCTGTTTATCTTTAACAGGAATACGTAGGCATAAGATTGTGAAATCTTAGCAAGCACACCAATAAAAAACTTTAGGTCCAGTCAAAACATCGGCAAGCCCGACATCAACAAAAACTCTCTCTCTCAAACACTCCCAAAGGAGAAACTTTCCCAACCCACAACAGACAAACACCAGTAAGTAGAAAGCAATGAGAATAATTACTAACAACTTGTGGATAACCACATATAGGATGGGTAACTGACAAACTCCCCATTGTATAAACTGACCCCGAACTCCCAAATCTCTTAAGTATTTGTTCGGTTAAACATTTGCGTGCAAGGTTAGTTTTAGATATCTTCCTTTTCCTTTCCAGCTTCACATGATAAATTAGAAATCAGAAAGTAGCACCCAACTCCTACCATTGCAGTGTGGAGAAACCCAACAGCGATAAGGTGGTCGCGTCACCGACAAAAATCGTACGCTACATTGGGTCGACTTGTTATAACTACAGAAAATCACATTAGTACCAAATGTCAAAAAAACCAAAGAAGGCACAGTCTGGAGGGAAAGTCTTTGCTTTGTCAGGGTCAGAGACTACTAGCTCAGACTGTTTGATTTGAGGTACATGTTTTATTAATAGTATTTTACAGATTGATATTATTGACACAGGTGCAACACATTCGTTTGTTTCTCTTGATTGTAATGAGAGGTTGGATTTGAAATTTCCTTCTATGGTTGGAAGTATGATTGTTGATACCCCAACTCTAGTCTGATAACCATTTCGTGAGTTTGTTTGAATCCTCCAATTACTATTTTTGGTAAGAATTTTGGGATGGATTTAGTCTGTCTACCGTTAAGACAACTCGATGTTATCCTTGGAATGAACTGGTTAGAGTTCAACTGTGTTCATATCAACTATTATGACAAGACAAGTTCGTTTCTAGAGTTTGATGTAAGTGATGAGTTATTTGTGTCTGCTAAGCAAGTGGATGAGTTCGTGAAGGATGAGGCTGAAATGTTTATGATATTAGCTTATATGAAGGCTAAAAGCGTGTGATTGGTGAGCTACTAGTGTTGTGTGGTTTTCTGAAAGTGTTTCCTGATGATATCAGTGATTTTCCGTCGGAGCGCGAAGTTGAGTTCGCCATAAACTTAGTACCTAGTACTAGTCTGGTGTTGATGGATCCTTAGAGAATGTCTGCTTTAGAGCTGAGCGAGCTAAAGAAATAATTAGAGGAGTTGCTTAAGAAAAAGTTTGTTTGGCCGAGTATTTCACCGTGGGGTGCGTCGATGTTGTTAGTCAAGAAGAAAGGTGGTAGCATGAGACTCTGTGTTGATTATTGACAATTGAACAAAGTTCCTATCAAGAACAAGTATCCACTTCAGAGGATCGATGATTTGATGGATAAGTAGGTAAGTGCATGCGCGTTTAGCAAGATTGATTTGTGGTCGAGTTATCATCAGATTCGTGTGAAACCAAAATATATTCTGAAGACTTCATTTAGAATGAGGTATAGTCACTATGAGTATTCATTGATGTCGTTTAGGGTATCTAATGCACATGGAGTGTTCATGGAGTACATGAATAGAATATTCCATCCATACTTAGATCCGTTTGTAGTGGTATTCATCGATGACATTTTGATATATTCAAAATTCGATGAAGAGCATGTGGAGCATTAGGGAGTTTTGTTACAGACCCTGAAAGAGAAGAAGATGTATGTGAAGTTATCCAAGTGTGAGTTATGGTTGTGAGATGTGAGTTTTCTTAGTCACTTAATTTCTAGTGGTCATATTGTTATTGATCCATCGAATACAGACGCAGTGTTGAAGTGGGAGACTCAGAAGTCTGTTACAGAGATTAAAGGTTTCCTTGGTTTGGTTGGTGTCGTACCCTAAATTTTGACAAATATTTACCAGTCATCTGGTCGCCCCAATGACTTAAAAACTCAAAGGGAGACCATTTTGACTTTTTACCCTATATTGAGATTTTTTTTAATTATATCTTAGTTACTATCGTTAGGTATAACATATTAGGGTCTAATAGGGGCTATCTTAAGGACTAGTCCTTTGTTTCTCTACCAATTTTACTACCTAGTTGTTATTAGATTTTTATAGGGGTTATATTGTTATTAGATTAATATTTAGGCTCAATTTAAAAGAAAATTAATCTTTTTTTTATATAGGGAGTGTATAAAATTAGTTTAACTTGGTCTATTAAGGGTAAATATTACCAACATTAATTACTATTAAGTATTATTAACAATTTTTTTAGGTGGGGGGTCATTGGGGCGATCAGAAGTCTGTTACAGAGATTAAAGGTTTCCTTGGTTTGGTTGGTGTCGTACCCTAAATTTTGACAAATATTTACCAGTCATTTGGTCGCCCCAATGACTTAAAAACTCAAAGGGAGACCATTTTGACTTTTTACCCTATATTGAGATTTTTTTAATTATATCTTAGTTACTATCGTTAGGTATAACATATTAGGGTCTAATAGGGGCTATCTTAAGGACTAGTCCTTTGTTTCTCTACCAATTTTACTACCTAGTTGTTATTAGATTTTTATAGGGGTTATATTGTTATTAGATTAATATTTAGGCTCAATTTAAAAGAAAATTAATCTTTTTTTTATATAGGGAGTGTATAAAATTAGTTTAACTTGGTCTATTAAGGGTAAATATTACCAACATTCATTATATTTTAGATGTAAATAATTATAGGTTATTAAGATAATTATTATTTTGTTATTAAAATTGATTTATCATGGGATTAATTTTGGGTCAAGGGTTAATTTTATTATTATTAGATTAATATTAGGTGGGGGGTCGAGTTTTGTTAATTAAAATTAATCAAAATATTTTAATTATTAAGATTATTTTGGTTAATTATTTTTGAGAGTATTTATTAGAATATTTATTATTATATTATTAATATTAAATTTAATTATATTTAGGATCAGGTTATTAATATTTACTAGATTATTACTATTATTTTATAGTTTAATAATTTATTTGTGGTTAAAATTATTGATCAAACAAAATCCCAATTACCCATTCTCAAACCATAAGTTCACACAACATCAAAACATAAATGGATCAAAAGGCACTTTTTAAAAATAATAACTTGACAAAAATGAATTTTTATTCAGATTAAGAATGTGTTACAAATTACAAAACCCTAAATGTATAAGAATTAAATCTGAAAGTAAATCAAATACAATAATATCTAAACTTCCTAAAATACAACCTAAAACATTAAAATCTCTAACCTAATTTCTAACTATAAAAGAAAATAGAATCAGATGAAGAAGAACCCTAACTAAGACTAATACTTGAAGCTACGATCCTCTAAACCCTCACTAAACGCTCTAAAGAACATAGAGGACTATGGTTCATCATCAGAACCCTAAATCCCTTGAGCTTAGCCACCTACAAAATGAGAAAGAGAGAGATTAGCAGAGGGATCTATAAATCAAACAAAGGATAAAGAAAGAAGGGATTCAGAGGCAACTTAATAGGTCATGGTAGGAGAGGTAAGGGTGCTTAGCTTTTATTCACTTGTAGGTTTTGTTGTTGATCGCTACGAATTCCTTGTTATTATTGCTTGATATGTGGTTTTTGATGTGATTTTGAGGTTTCTGGGTAAGAAATGGGGCTATGGTTCTTGTGTTTAAGGTTAGGGTTCGTCCCCTTAGGGTTAAGGTTCATGATATAAACCCTAGGGTTCATCCGATTGAAAGTTTGGGTTCTTGGATCCCCTTAGGGTTCTTGGAACCCATCTAGGGTTCATGATGCTTCTGGGGCTAGGGTTCATCTGAGAACTCATTTTTATTGTGAGGTTGAGGGTTTCTAGAAATAAGAGTTGAAGGTTAGAACATTCCGGTTAAAGATTAACCGGAGTTGGGGTTTTGGACGGTGACCGGAGGTGAGAAAGAGGCGGAGCGAGGAGAGAATGAGAGAAGTTAGAGAGAGGGGAAAGAAAGAAGAGAGAGAAAAGAGAGTGAAAAATAGGAGAGGGCTGAGTGAGATCAGGTTCATATACTCCCTCCGTGTAGTGCTAGATGGGCGCTAAGTGGCCTGCCCAGACGCTCTCAGATTGGTTGACATTCCTAGTCAACCAAAGATATGATGTGAGTCATACACCATAATCCCTCGTTGACTCCCTATCATGTCCGTTCTTCTGCATATGTGGACCGGTAATTGAGATCAACAGCTAAAATCTAGCGCAATAGGCACCTCTTGATCTTGATCAAAGGGCCCAGGGAGAGTCAACCATTGACTCTCCCTCCTGTGGACTTCTCCTCCCTCCGCTGGGCTTCCAAGACAATGGGCTTTGTTTTTTTTTATTAGCACCTCAGAACTCATCCCATTTACTAAATTCAACTGTAATACACCCCCTGCTTCCTAGTAATTAAATATTCAAATTTTGATTTATTTACTTAATAATTAAATAATTAAGGCTGTAATTTATTTAACTAGGTTAGTGATTGACTAATTTTGTTTACCCAATTAATTAACTTAGTTTTTAATTAATTTAGGGCTCTATTTCAACCTAACAGTCCAATAATTAGGGATTGATAAATAACTAGGGTTTTGATTCAATTAACTTTTTTTTCATACTTGATGATTAACTAAGCATTGGGTTGTTTAATTGATGGATTGGGGGGTGTTTAAATATTTAGGGGTTTGTTTATTTAATTCATTAATTAATTTAATATCTAAAAAGATTGGGTCTTTTTTTCGGTGATTTATTTTAATTAATTTAGTAGTAGGATAATTAAGATTAATTTATTTAATTAGTTTGAAAATTGATTAAATAGGGGTTACTTAAAAATGTGGGAATATGGGATGGAGGATATCTTGTTAAGGTTTTAGGACTTAATTTACAATGATAATTAATTGGTTCAAATAACTTATTAATTTTTGTCTTTTACAAATATTAGGGATAAAAGGGATAATTAGGGATAGAATTAGGATAAAATGGGGATAAAGATTTGGGATAAAACTCTTAAGATCCAAGATTATAAATATAGGACTAGGGATAAGGGATAATAAGAGTTACTTTATATAATTAATTTAAATATAATTATCTAATCAATTTATTTTCTAAAATAAATTAAAAAGGGATATTATTTTCATAAATGAAAATGGGATAAAATCAACACTACACACCTAAACTGTAAGTCTTATACCCTTGTGTATTGAGGCATTTTTTAAAACTAAGTCTTCCACCATCCATGTTGTGTGAGGATCATTTTCAAGGGATAAAATTAACTAACCACACAAATATTTTCAAGAAGAACTACGGTGCTCTGATCCCTTACCTAAAGTGAGGGCAAGTAGGCATAGGGTTGTAAACCCTAGCTAGTACAATTATAAAAAAATAGGGTTTCTTTCCTCTTTTCTATAATTCATAATAATTCTTGCAAATAATAAAATATATAATTGATTAGACAAACATACCTTAGGCAAGCAATCAACCATATAATTTAAGGAGGATCCTATTGGATACAATAGAGGTGAGGGGTGTCTAATACCTTCCACTCACTTAACCGACTCACGAACCTTAGTGTCTCACCCCTTAGTTTGTAGGTTTTATCATTGTTTCCCTGTCTTTTAGGAAGAATAAAGGATGATGGTGACTCTGGATTTTTCGTCGGCCTCGACAGCTGACGACTCTGCTGGGGAAACTTCCCTAAAGAGAGTCCATCCTAACCTTGAGTTTTAGGATTTCTTGCTTGTTTGTTTAATGTTATATATATATATATATATATATATATATATATATATATATATATATATATGATTTTGGTTATATATATATTGTGTATAGTTGTATATATATAATTTTGGTTTTATATATATTGTTTATATTCTTATTATATATATTTTTGGTTTTTATATACATTATTTATATTTTTGTCATATAAATTGTCATCATTTGGTTGGGATACTCATGTGTGAAGCTAAAACCCAAGCTTGAAGGATAACCCTAAGTTAGGACGTAGAACAAAAATGGTTTTGGGGAGATGTGACATCTCACCAATACATGGATGCTACACTCGGAAAGGGCCCTCCAAAGTTGTCTTCATGGTAAGGCATGCCCTTAACATAGTTGATGATTTGGATGTGGTCCATGACTCTGAGAATTTTTAAAACCCCCTATCAACTCATGGTGACCTTATGTATTCAACCCGTAGGGGTCGTTACTAGGGTCCCGCATAGATGAGACTTATCCCGAAGGATTAACGTAGGAAGGCTTGCTCCTTCTCATGGTAAAAAAAGGGTATAGTCTGTAAATTCTAGGGTTTTCATGCTACCAAAAACTGTATATCCTACATAAGAGGGGATTGGGTAGACTAAACTTAGATCTAGCCTATCATAGGGAGCCTACCTAAGCTAGGTCATGCTTGCATATCACCTTATCCTAGCCTAAAAAAAGGAGCATTCATTCACCATCCTCATCAAAATCTTTTTGTATTTTATGTCACACAGGAATCTTAAACATTTTTTTGAAAAAACTCAAAGCAAAGGAAAATAGAATTTGGAAAGAAGAAAACATTCCCAACCAAAATAAGGGAATCTGACATAGAGGGATTTAAGGCCTATGCTGTAGGGTTGCCACAAGAAAGAAGGAAACCCATAATTCGTAAGTATGGGGAGATCTTGGACCTTGTTACTATTCCCATTCAAAAGGAAGGATTAGTTGCCTTAGCTCAATTCTATGATCCTGAATTGAGATGCTTCCAGTTCCAAAATTTCCAAATAGCCCCTACCCTTGAAGAGTTTCATAAGATCTTGGGGTATCCTAAGATTGAAAAGGGTCCGTTCAAAGCAATAAGGTGTCACCTTCATTTAGGGAAATTACCAATTATTTCCACATTTATGAGGGTGACCTACAAGCTAATTAGAGGGTCCAAGATGTTAGACGATGGCTTGGATCTAGAAGGGGTGTTGAATAGATCCCACAATTTATTGTACGCTAATGGTGTTCCAAAAAAATGGTTTTAAAAATTTGTTACGGAAGCAACCACTGAATCACTCGTCTACAACGAACTACTACCGGAAAGATTGGATATGCGTGACGCCGCTTGGAATGATGCGACAGATGAGAAAAATAGATGAATCAACAGAAACACAATGTATTCAACGAAATTAAATTTACTTGTATTTTTCCAATCACCAACGAGATAGGATGACAAAATTTAATCACAAAGTGCTTTAGAACTTGCGCTTAATCAATTTACCAAACACTTGGCGGGTGCGACACTCCAAGTGTGAATTTCTAATTAATGTGAATGTAGAGCTAATTCCAAATGCAATCCAAGGGATTGTATCATTTTTACAAGTTTATTTTCAGCTCTATATTACACTATATCAGAAATTTTTGATCGATTGATATTTCAAAAGTTCGATTAATATCAAAACGTAAAAGAGTAGGGAAAGAAAGAACAAACACGATTTGTTTAGACAGTTCCTCTACCGTCCTCGCTAAGGGTACCTCTGCCCCCAATTTCGAACATGGAATTGAGATATATATATATATATATATATATATATATATATATATATATATATATATATATATATATATTGTTGTTTTGCAAATTTTTGTACAAGAGAAAACTGAACAATCAAACCCTTAAACGTCTTTGATGTTGATGCAAAGTCTTCTCTCCCCTTGATTCAAGATGAATCAAGTGCCTCGAATTTGGTTGAACAAATCACCGTCTCATGCTACTAGATTGCAAGAACCCGTAGCTCTTCAATCACCTTCACTCGGTCGATTTCGATCTTCCACAATTCGAACCCAAATCTTTCTCGTACGATTCTCCGACTGTAGCTACTAGACTGAACCAACACCCCGTTCTTCAATCACCTTCGCACGGCTGAATCCTTGTAGAGAAACCGATTTGTGCAAAAAACCCCCAAAATCACCCGGATTCTTGGAGAACAAAACCAGAGGTTTTATTCAAGAAACACCTACTTATTCTCAACCCAGAATAAAGGATACAACACACCTAAGTCTGAACATTATCACTTCACACAATGCACGACACTAACAAAAATGATTATGTGTAGTTGTTAGAGGACACAAGGTTGAAGATGAAGAGAAAGATCAGTATCTATTTTCACGTTTCTTGTTGTTTGGAAAATATGAGGAACCTACTATATATATGATGCAAAAATAACCAACTAAATGAAATAACAACAACAACAGAAATAAGAGAAAACAGAAAAAAGACTTAGACCAGCGAAGAGTCGACCGCTTGCTGGATGAGGGTCGGCGGACGCTTACTCGATGAAGTGTCTACGCAAAATAACCAAGCATGCATCGACCGCTACATGACCAGCATCGACGCATGAACGCTGAAACTTCATAATGACAAAAACCAGAAGCATGCGTCGACCGCATGCATAGAAAGGGTCAGCGTGCGCCTTCCCGGTGGTTTCACAAAAAATTGTCAAAACAGCATGAGTCGACTCATGCATAGTTTAGGTCGACTCAAGACCTATAAAAACTTAGAAACTGATTTTTCTGCATGTTTTAACCAACTGAGACACGAGTCATGCACACCAAACACTAGTACCATGATTATGCACATGTAGAAATTGTATAAAACCCTTCCTATATGTTTAGACACATGATTATCAATGGTTGTATGCAATGCGACCGACAACGAAGTGATACCGTCCAAATTACAAACTAAAGGCTATCCTACTTGTTGACATCATTAAAACAAAAACTAGACGAGAAGCACCTTTCCCTCACACAAGAGGCTTTCCGTGGGTTCTCAAAGGGTTTTTGGGAAAAGAAAGCTACTGATTATGTTGTTTACAAGGATTGGGAGGCAGTGGAAAATATTATGGTACTTCTTATCTTTGGGTTGATCTTATTTCTGAGTGAAAGGAATTTTGTGGATATTACGACTATTAATTTGTTCTTGGCGGTAAAATATTGGGGTAAAATATTTGCGGACGTGTATCTCACCCTCCATCAAAGGCATGAAAATAAGAGAGGGATAATTTTATGTTGTGCTCCATTATTATATTAATGGCTTGGGTCTCATTTAGCAAAGGATCTAGCTGACATTGAAAAGATGAATGGATACAAATGGGCCCAATACTTGATCTCCCGCACTAATAAGGACATCCTATGTTTCTCTCAAATCTTCCACCGTAAAGATGTGATCCTAAGTTGTGAGGATTTTCTCAATGTGCCACTGATATGGTCAAGAGCATATATAATTTATAATCTCATTCTAGCTATGAGGAAATTGGGACATCCTTTAGCCTATAAACCCGAAGACAAGTTATTGGAGGGTTTCATCTTACAAGAAGTGAGCGCGAATAATCCTGTTGTTCTTAGAATTGTTCACGCCTAGAGGCAGATCATCAAAGGAAATAGTAGCCTTAAAAGACATAGGGAGGAATCCATAATACCCTACAGCCAATGGATGAGGGAAAGGGAAATAATAGTAAAGTTACCATTCATTTTGGATCATCCTGTGTGTAGCGGGAAAATTTGAGATCAAGCTATTGATCAACTTAACTCATAAAAGAATAGTCACCACTGCACTTTTATTTTTCCAAAGGAATGGGGAAAAGAACGAAAAAAAACCCAAAGAAGTTTTAAATCAAAACTAATAAAACAAAGAGACAAAGGGTAAGGGGTTGGTTATGCAATGAGAAGGTGTTAACACCCAAAACATATATAGTACTCTATGGGAACCTCTTGAAAATCTATGTTTGGCTTAAAAAGTCTTGTTTGCGAAAGATGGTGGAGATGAGAAAAGAAATATTTTGTAGGGTTTTTGGTGTTTGACAAGACTTCCCGAGCCTTGTGCCTACGTACCCACAAAGTGCAATGGAGGATCAAAACTTTGTAGTTCTTGGTAAAAATAACAAAAGAGATTTGTTTAATTGATTTTAAATGGAAAGACAAGTTATCATTTTAAGGAGAATACTCAACTATTCACCCACAAGTGTATGAAAATAGACCTTTTTCATCATTATTGAGAAGGGCTCCAACTTAGATAGAGATCAACAAGTATGCCACTAGCTCTCTCAAGTGGAAATGAATCAACATTAAACACCACTATGGGGATAGGAGAATTACATCTAAACTATGAAAATGACTCATGTCTAAACCTTAAGAAAAGTTTAAAAGGTAAAGTGCACAAAGGGCACAAAATGGTTTGAATGAGTTGTGTATTTTTGTAAGTCTTATGAAAGTGGTCTTGATATGCTTAAGATTGATTAGCATTTATTCAAGAAAAAGAGTTTCAAAATCACTTGACAAAGTCAAGGTTTAGTGAGAAAGTGGTTCAAATTTAAAAAACAAGAAAGTTTTGAAAAGGGAGAAGAATTTGAAAATTAAAGAAGGGGGGGGGGGAGATGAAGAGACAACCCTAATGCACAAAATAGAAGCTAAAGAAGGAAAGATCTAACCAAGAGCAAGCCTCTGCCACAATTCAAGCCAAAACTCCCATCCTTTGGATTAAGCAACAAGCAATCAAATAAGCAGAGAAGTAACCAAGTATCAGATAAAGAATAACTTAATCCAAGGACAAAGATGAGGTAACAAAGCCAAGTCTTCTAAAAGTCAACTCAAAGTCAAGGTTCCAGATGAATACCAAGGTCTCAAGCCACAACTCCAAAGCATAGAATCAAGAATCTAATTCTAAGTCCAAAAGTCCATCATCCAAGCAAGGGATAGTAACCAATAGTCTAATGGAAACGTTAAGTTTTTTAATGGTTTATTAATGTTTTAAAAGAGAAAAAGAAAGTCCAAGTGGACAAAAGGAAAAATGCATAAACATAAACAATAGCAATATGATATGTACATGATGACAATATAACAATATAACAATATATATATATATATATATATATATATATATATATATATATATATATATATATATATATATATATATATATATGGAGCAAGAAAGTAAATGACATAAAGATAAAGATGCATAAAAGTAAATGGCATAAAAATAAATGTTAGCACAATTATATGGTTAGTATTAGTGTTAGAGTTAATAATCCGATCCAGGACAAATTTAGCGTTATGTTAAGCAATCGTAGCACAATCTATAAGGAAGATGATACTATGGGAGGCCGGTCAATAACACTTTATGTACCATACATGTTAGAGATATGATAGAGATCATACTCCTAAAACATGTAGCACAAGTCAAAACCAAGGAGGGATCAAGCACTAAGGCAAGGAGATTGGTCCATTACATCAATCAATCCTTCATGACACTTAAGACAAACTTATGCATCAATCCAAAGTACCTCTAATGATCAATGATCAATAAAATGGTAGATTTTAAATGATGAAAGTTCATCAAGCATCAATCCAAATATCATAAACAAGATGGACAACACATCATCCAATTGATCTAGAGAAATGAAAAAGGAAAAAGTAAGAAAAAGAAAGATGAAGAGAGGACCAAATTGAATCACTACTCAAGATCACTTAATCATCAATTTCAATCACCTTTCTTGATGGATTAAGGCACTAAGCCTATCTTCAACACAAAGCACAATAAATGAATCAAATGATTCATTTAATTATAGATATGTATTGATGAAGGTTCATCCAACCTCATCAACACCCAAAGTCCATTGAAATTGGAGAAAAACTTGATCAACAAGTTATAGTCCAAGGCTACAGCCTGCAAACCAATCACAACATAATAAAATGCAAAATAAAATGCATAAAACGAATTTTAAAATCAAAATAAAAGAGAAAACAAGAAAGAGGTATCTAAACAACCAAACAAAGGTAAAGAAAATTACTACAAGTCAGAAACAACTCAAGAATCACATGAAAATTTTTAGAGAATTTTTAAATGCATAGAAACAATTTTAAACTAATTAGAAAGCATGAAAAATGAAGAAAATAATGAAAAATAGAAAATAATGAAATAAAAATATGAAAAATGGTTCAGAAAAAAATAATTTTATGAAACTATGAAAAAAATGGAGTGAAAAATGTTAAGGGATGCATTTTTTATGAATTTTTGAAGTTAGATGATAAAAAGAAAATAGAGAAAATAAAATAAAAAGGAGGAAAAAGCCACAGCCCTTGGATCTGCGCTGACTAATCAAAGTATGCGTAATGAAAGGTCCGGATCTGCAGTGTATGGTGGATTTAAAATGGAAACACATGCTGGATCATTAAAATACATGGACCATTAGATCTATGTGGACCAGCGAAAGTAAACACATCTGAGGGTCCAGATCAAAGGCACACGATGGAACTTAAGTGAAATATCACACATGATCCATTTTAAACTTAAAAGAAACTCTGACCACCTCTTTTTCTCCGGTCATCTTCTCCGTTTATACCTCACCGGAGATTTGGTAAATGGCAACATTAGAGAATGAAACCACCACCATTGTGACCGTTAGCTCATCACAAATTCAACCACATGTTTCACTTTCATTTATTGAAAGTAAGCATGGAGAATTTTAGAGAAATGCGGAGAAATAAAAAAACATGAAAACAAAAATTAAATGATCAATGTGAAGTATCAATTCAAGGTAAGTTAGGGGAAATGATTAGAAGGCAAAATGCTACATCATGGTAACTTGTTTGAGTGAAAATGGAGCCTCAAACTACCTTGTCCAAATGTGATCGGAAGAGCTTTCAAGGTGGATCTGGTCAGTATGATTCAGGGAGTCTCAGAGCTTGATTCTTGTTGCAGAAGCTTCAGATAAGTATGATGGAGCTAATGGAATCAATAAATGAGGTTGAAATAGCTCAGAAGTTCAGAACGAAATCACAAAATTTCAGAGGGAAATGTGAGCTCGAGCAGGGGTTCTGGGGACTTTCTAAGCTTGGTTTTCAGTGCAAATGAACCTTCTATTTATAGATGAAGATAATGGAACTCATACGTGTGAGAATTGACTTGAATTCGTGTGAAATCATGAGCAAGCAAAGTGTGACAATCCTTGATCATGAAGTCACTCGAAATGCAAGATATTCTATGCAATTTAAAGTCATTTTTATCTTTGTACATCACTTAACATCACCAGGTATTAATCGCATGCACACATTGACTTGAAAATGAGGTTTGAGTGATTTTGCAAATCTGATTATGGACCAAAGTTCAGTTTCAGGTAGCCATGTTCATGATGAGGCCAAATACAATATACTCGTGCATTCTTTGATTTTCCTTGAGCCAAATGATCTATCCATGGAGTAGAACACAATGCAAAAGGAATTAATCCAAAAGGTTGCTTGAAGTGAAAATGGCATGAGGTAAAAGTTGGGGTCGTGGCCCTGAAAACTTGGTTAGGCATTAGGTCAAACATGTCATGACCTAGTTTTGTGCACAAATGGCCTTGAAGATTTGGGGTCCTTAGAGCATGAATTGATGTTTGACCTCTAAAGAAAAGTTGTAGAGGACATCAAGAGGGATATTTGGAAAAAAGAAGAGCCCATAAAAGTTGAATAATGAAGGAGTTATGATCTTTGGAAGACAGCCATGCCAAGCGTGACTTAAGGCCAAAATTTTCTAACTCCAAAAGATAACCTACAATATCTTCAAACTTTTGATGGTCTTCCAAGCACAATTAGATCTTGACTTGTGAAAAGAAGTTGTGAAGTCTTGAACTTATGCTTAAAATATTGACTTTTTGGTCAAACTTCCATGAACAACCTTGTATCCTTGGGTCTTTTCTTGCACTTCAAAGCACATTGATGATCATATGGACTCAAAATGATGTTCCCTTGGTTGTTCCTTAATGAAGCATGCCATGGCTTGATGAAACTTGTTGATGAAGGTACGAAAATAAACACGTGAACCTTGGAAATTTCTTGAGAAACAAGTCATCCAATCTTGACATATCTTTGATTAAAATGAGATTGAATAATGCTTGAGACCTTGTGCTTTGAGGTTAGAGGTCATGCTTTGATTAGTTTCCCTTGGAAATCCATGGTTGATCACACTTGAACTTGAGGAACTCAAACCCTAGCTGAGGATACCTTCACTTGATGCTCTTGATTTCAAACTTTACCTTGCAAAAGAAACAAAAGGACAAGGCACATATTTTTGTATTTTGATTATAGGTTAGTATATATAAAACATATAAGTACAAGAAAGATAAAGAAGATACACAAGAGGTGCTTGGTGATCTCTGCATAGGCAAACCCAAGGATGAGAGGGTTAGGGAGAACCAAGTTTGTGATCTTGATGCATTGTGAAGATGCAAATGAGGTGGGATCTTAGGGGTAAAAATTATGGTATGACATTGTGGAATGAAGGGCTCCTACACCATCTGTGATCTCCATGGAAGAGGGAGAAAACCTCAAGGAGACCATCCTACAATTGAGGAAAGAAAATGAAGAGTTGGAAGAGAAGTTCTATCATACTATGAGTGAAAAAAGTCAATTAAACATAAGTCTTAATGAAGCACTAGAACGGCTCAGAATTAGTGAAGGGTTGACCAAGGTGGAAGAGGAAAAGAAAGAACAAACATATGTCGACCTCGGAGTTTTAAGTTCACGTCTTAAATCCCACAAGGATGAGTTAGATAGAGCTTGGTACCAAAGGGATGAATGGAAAAATATATGGTTAAACTCTACTCAGAAGGAAGTTAGGGAAGGGTATGAAGGACATATTCAAACTTTGGAGGCTGAAGTCCAAAGCTTGGTCAATGCGCTCCACGAAACCAAAAGGCAAGCTATGGAGTCAATGTTGCGAAAGAGAGCCGCAAAAGAACTTCTTGCTCAACGACCATACGAATGTAGGAAAACTAATGAATAAGTGTTGGAACTTAGAAGACAGATGAAACTTTTAAAAGGAGCCTATGAGGAGCTAAGGGAGTGGGGCATCTACATTGAAGGGTACAACCAACAAATTAGCGCAACATTGAGAAGGATAATGCAATCATGTTAGACCTTCAACAAAAGGAAAAGTATTACAGAGAAAGGTATCTGAAGCTGGTTATATTGTCCAACGACCTAATTCATGAAGTTCCTCGGAATCTGAGAGAGGCAGAATACATGGTAGAATTTTCAAGCCCAAGGAGGAAATCATTTACTTCCTCAAATTATGTCGTCATATGGTGGAAGAATTTAGGGTCAGAATTAGACATCGTTGTTTGATTTCTTTTATGTAATGGTTTTTGAGTTGTTTTCTTCTTTAATTATGAACAAGTTATTGGAGCTTTTGCCTTAGTGTTTCTTTTATGAATAATGAATAGGGCTGCATGCCTTGTATTTCCCTTTGAAATTAATAAAATATTTGAATTTTCATTATTTTTTGGCTTTGCTTATATTTGATGAGTGGTTAAGATTCCTAAAAAATTGTTTTTTGCATACTTATACATTCGTACGTACTCTAGCATGCATAATAAAATAAAAGAAACAAAATCATTTTTCCATCATCTTCTCTTAGAATCATCAAGCGTAACAATCTGACTTCTTGAGCTTACACCTGAACTCACCAAAAGAAGGCCATGGAACAACTAGAACAAAATCAAGATGCTCTCAGAGGAGACATCAACGTTGTCAAGGGAAATGTGGAAGAGATGAAGGAAAAGATTGACCAACTGACTTAGGCCATCCAGAATATGATAGCAAGAGAAACTGAGACTAGCAACCAAAGGAATGTTCCTACCCCTACCCCTCAGTCTAGAGACAATAATCCTCTCTTTGGATTTGCTGCTGATCTGGAACGTGAAGAGGCTGAAGGAGCTAGACAAAAAGCTAGTACTCAACCCCCGGAGGATCTGTTCCTCCACCTATACCTAATGGGGCGTCCTGTCCTACACAGATATCTGTTTCCCATGAAAACTATGAAGACTAGATCCTCTAATATGAGGAGGAAGATTCGAGACAGGTGATCCATGAAAATAAGCCGACTGCTGTTGTTGAAGGACGAAGGGTTGATGACAAGTATAAAATAATTGAAGAAAGACTAAGGGCTATTGAGGGATTCAATGTCTTTGGAGTCGATACTTTGGAAATGTGTCTAGTACCCAATGTGGTCATACCGCCTAAGTTCAAAGCACCAGACTTTGAAAAGTAAATGGGCGTTAGCTGTCCTAAAAATCACCTATGAATGTTAGTTCGAAAGATGGTTGCTTATGCTGCAAACGAGAAGCTGATGATGCACACCTTCCAAGAGAGTCTTACTGGAGCATCCTTGGATTGGTATATGCAATTGGAGAGGGTTCATGTCAAGTCCTATGAAGACCTTGCTAATGCCTTCCTCAAGCAATACAAGTATAATGTGGACATGACTCCTAATCGTATACAATTACAGAACATGTCTCAAGGAGCAATGAATCTTTCAAGGAATATGCCCAAAGATGGAGGGAACTAGCCTCTCGCGTGCAACCTCTATTGCTAGAAAGTGAACTGTTGGATATGTTTATGGGTACTCTATAAGACCCATATTATAAAAAGATGATTGGTTCAGTATCAACTAGATTCGCTGACCTAGACATAATTGGGGAAAGGATAGAAAATGGCTTAAAAAATGGGAAGATTGGGAAGTCATCTTCGTCTGGTCAACATAGCAACAAAAGGTACTCCAATAATAATTCAAAGAAGGGTGAGACCAACGCTATTATTGCTGATAGGTATGCTTAGATACCCTATAATCCTTATGTGGTTGCAACTGCCCCTAATCAGTACCCACCGCAGGCGAATCCTATGCCTCAAATCCAACCGTCTAGGGCACCACCTCCACAAAATCATCAACAACAAAATAGGTATCCTCGAAAGGAGCAAAAGAGGCCTTGGAAGGATTTCGACCCTATACCCACATCATATACTCAGATCATGTCGTTTTTAATTCAAAAAGGAGTGGTGGAAATTAAACCTCTAGCACCTCCTCCCACACCTCTTCCTCGAGGATATGATGCCAATGCTAGATGCGACTATCACGCTGGTACACCGGGGCATACCACTGAGAAGTGTTTGGCCCTCAATTTTAAAGTACAAGAATTGCTAGATCAAAAGATTATCTCCTTCACTCCTGAAAATCTAAATGTGGGAAATAATCCGTTACCGGGGCACGTTGGGGCAAATGTCCATGCAACTGAAGGGATAGAAGACGACGTCCTGATCAAAAGAGTAGACCTGATAAAAACCCTATGACCAAGATAAGGGAAATTTTGATTGGCTACGAGACATTTAGAAAGTTGCACGCCGATTATGAGGTTTGTCTGCTCAATCATGATAAATGTGTAAAGATGAAAAGGATTCTCTAACAACTGATGGACCAAGACGTGGTCCAAATCGGATATTCAAGGAAGAAAAGTGACATGTTTGCCATAGAATCCAAGAGGCACGTACCTTTTGAAATTCCTTATCAAAAGAGGGAAGCTGTGACACCATTTCACATACCAGTTTCAATGCCTGCTCAGGCGCCCATTCAAATACTAATTCCGGTGCCATTCCAAATTCTAATGCCAGCAAGGCCAGAAGGCCCTATGGTCTTCCATGTTCCTGCACTACTCCCTTATGAAAGTACTAAGTCGGTGCCTTAAAACTATAACACTACCGCATATGAGGGATAAAAGCTTATAGTACTAGCACCAGCCGTTACTAACATAGCTAGTATTGGGGGATTGGCCCGTAGTGGAAGAGTGTTATCTCCTAAACAATCAACAAAAAAGAATTTCCCCGAAAGTTCAAGAGGGAAAGAGACTGCACGTTCAAGGGAAGGACCCTCTAAGAAGACTTGTTAGACGACGACAATTGATCTAGAAGGGGGGTTGAATAGATCACTACTTTTTTAATGGAGAGTCAGCGCTTAAATTTGATTTTAAAAAATTGTTTGCGGAAGCGGCCAAGGACTATATCGTCTAAACGAACTGGTTGCCGAAAGGACCGAGTATGCGTAAGCCAAATGGAATGATATGCTCAATAAGAAAATTGAATCACAACCTTTACTATTAATCAATTTACCAATAACACTCAATGTTGTACAATTTCCAATGACCAATAAAACAAATAAACCAAATTGACAATTTATCAAACACCTTGTGAGCGTTCAATTTATCGAGCACTTGGAGTGCTAAACACTCCAAGCTATAACTTCTATTTAAGTTTAGTGCATAATTTTTACCAAGCACAATCAAGGTGATTTTGCAATGTTTTCAAATCAGTTTTTCTGCACTATACTATAATAGAACTTTTTTGATCAATTGAATAATCACAAGCGTAAACAGTTCAAAAATTAAAGAGATAGGGAAAGAGAAAATGACACCAAGTTTGTTTAGGTAGTTCCCCTTTCGTCCTCGCTTCGGGTACGTCTGCCCCCAATTCTAAATCTAGAATTGAGATATCTATAATCTTGTTTGCAAATTGTTTTTACAAGAGAAGCCTTAGCTATCACACACTCAAGAAACCTCGTTGATGATGATACTATGTCTTCTCTTCCCTTGATTCGAGTCGAATCAAGTGCCTCGAACGTGTTGAATAAACCTCCGTTTACCGCTACTAGATTGAATGAACACACCGGTCTTCAATCACCTTCGCTCGGCTGATTTCAATTCACACACCGTTTGATCCCAAACCTTTATTTCACAATCCTCCGGTTGACGCTACTAGATTGACAGAACCCATCGTTCTTCAATCACCTTCGCTCGGTTGAATTCAATGCACACAAAGATCTGAACCAAAAACCCCTAATTCTAATTGATCTTGGAGGACAAAACCCTAGAGGTTTTATTCAAGAAAAAACCCACTGAAAAACTCACCCCAAACAAGATACACTCCTATGTTTGGACGTTATCACCTCAATGATGCAAGAGATCAACAAGAATGGTTATGTGTATTTGTTGAGAAAATGCAAGAATGAGGATGAAGATGATGAGAGAAAACTTTCAGTGTAAATCTTTCACTTTTTCTTGTTGTTATGTAAAAATAAGGAACAAAGTATATATATGATGCTAGGACCAACTACCAAAAGTAACAGCTTTTTGAAACTTAGAAAAACCATAAAAATAGCTCACATTTAGCGAAGAGTCGACCAAACATTTGTAAGGCTGAGCTTGCGCTGACCCGTGAGCTAGACTCTGCAAGTTTGAACACCTTACGTCGATTGCCACAGGGCCATGCGTCGACGCATATGGCAGATGAAAATTCACAATAAAAAAAAGGCTCCAGTATGCGTCGACTGGTGGGTCGACGTGAGCTGACCCGTGGGACATGTAACAAAATTGACCTTTCATGAGTCGACCAAAGCATGGTTTGAGTCGACTCAAACTTCGGAAACTCACAAAAATTAGTTTTTGGACATGCTTTCTTCTACCTAGGCCATGTTAATGTATACCTATGACAGATAACATGATCACACATATATAAAAGATGTATACGACTCTTCCTATATGTTTGGACACATGATTTTTGAACATTTATGCATTGTGAAGTACAGATGCCGACTATGATGAGATGATACCGTCGAAATTACATACTATGAGCTAGTACATGTTTTGACATCATTAAAATGAAGATTCAGTGTAAGACACCTTGCCCTCACATACTCCCCCTTTTTTATGATGGCAAAACTTCTTCAGCTTGTCTTGTAATTTGAAACTCATCCTCCCCCAAACTTTGTGCATTCTTCTAAAATTCAATTTGATGCTGCTATTGCTTGTAGTTACCCTTCTCCCCCTTTGACAACATCAAAAAGAGAGAAAGACGTGGTCAAAGAATAACATAATACATACATATAAATACACTCATCAATTTGTAACCAAGATACATTAACACACATTCACTTATAATGATGTTAATGCGGAGATAATATGGATAAATAAAACAAAAGGCATATATAGAAACTCAAAGTACATTACATAACTAGAAAGTGCCAACAAACTCCAAGTCATGGGAAGTACAAAAGCAAATCCAAAACCTATAGTAGTCATGAAACTTAAAGCAAAGTATGTCATGCACTAAACTAAACATCCTAGTCCTCAAGGTCTCCTCCCCTTGAATTGGTTGCCCCTTCCTCTGAAGTAATAGTTTGGAGGTGGAGGAGGTGGCTGCTCATCCAAACGCTCTGTAAGCTCAAAAATAGCCCGATTAAGAGTATTAAAATTGTTAGTCAAAGAACGAGTCTGACTTTCAGTAGTTGTAGCCAGAGTGTCAAACCTAGTCATCACTGCAGAGGCAAACCGGTTAAAGTTCTGATTCTGAGCTTTTAACTGATCTGTGAGAGCAGCGTGCCTCTCTTCCTGAGCAATCATAAAGGTTTGTTGCTGGAGCTGCATTGATCTCGGCATTTCTAGGACTTCATCATTGTTTTGTTGCGGTTGCGGTGTAGGAGTAGGAATGTAATACTCTTGCTAGTGCCACTCATTGGTTGGAGGATTATAGGATGAACCAAGTGAAGTCCGTCCAGTATGTTGCCACTCACCCCATCCCTGATTTGCATAGGGATCTTGAGAGGGAGAGTGACCCATCCACTTAGCATTATCTTCTTCCACATTATGGTCATCTATTTGCATTTCATCTGCTGCTTCTTCTTCTTGCTCATTTCCTTCTTCATCTTCGTCTTCGTCAGAATCAACATATTGAACACTTGAATGTGTAGTTCTATGCTGAAACTTGTACTGATTCTCTTGATCATCCCAAAAATACCCCATCATGGTCAATGTTTTCTGGATGAACTCTTGATCAATGGTCAATGACATATACAGAATACCTTGAACTACCACTTCAGCCTTATTCAGAATACATTGAATAAACGATGCATAGCACAAGGTCGTACCTCGACTTGAGTCATGGAGAGTAAACATCCGACTTGTAATATAATGAGGCCAGTCAATACGTTTCTTATTTTTCAGCAAATAGATCAGATGAACCTCAGCCTGATCAACCCTGGAGTATTCTCCCTTCTTGGGACGTAGAATGTGAGCAATGATCCACTGTAGGATCCTATCAACAACCTTCAAATGCCCGGTTGTAACCGTCTTAGGAAACAGATTACCATTTGAAATGCTGTCAGGATAAGGATCTCCACTACTACGAAAAACCTATTTAGCAACGGTTGGGAATGACATATAATGACGCGGGCGAAGGCGTTGTTATCTAGATTGTTGTTGTAAGTTCGTCGTTTCTACAATGGTCTGGAAACCGTTGTTGTATTCTGGAAGCGCGCGATATATTGCAACGGTTAGGTATTTCAACCGTTGTAATATATATTAACTATCACAACAGTTATCAGTATGAACCATTGTCATATATGTTAACTATCACAACGGTTATTTGTCTCAACCGTTGTGGAATGTACCCTTAGTTTATTAAATACAAATGTATATTGCTTGTTTTATCATCCACCTAATTAAAGAAATACTACCATTAAAATTAGTAAAGAACTATATAATCTGAAAATTAAACTGTTCTTGAAAACCAACTTAAACACACCACTGTTTTCCGAATTGCATCCATTTCATTTCGCACATTTTATGTTCCTTAACATAAAATTTATGGTTCGATGGTCGGTTTCCTTCAATCCATCGATATCTTTTATTATAGTTTACCTCATCATCGCCAAAAATCACCACGATTTTATCATCATAACAATGATCATGATCTTAACAACCACGACGATTAGTACCGACGATGAGGTAAACTATAATAAAAGATATCGATGAATTGAAGCAAACAGACCATTGGACCATAAATTTTATGTTAAGGAACATTAAATATGCTGAATGAAATGGATGCAATTCGGAAAACAATGACATGATAAAGGTTGATTTTCAAATACATCTTAATTTTCAGATTATAATGTTCTATATCAATTTAACTGATTGCATTTTCAATAAAAGGATAGTGAAACAAACGATATACATAGTATATAATAAACTAAATTTCATATACAATATCAGAATGAATTCATATATATGTACCTTATCAGAATGAATTCATATATAGGTACCACCATCATCATCACCATGTGAAACAAATCCTAAGAAGTGGGAAGCAATGATGAAAATTAGTTAGTATTAAATTTAACTATATACAATATACATAGTATATATATAATAAACTAATGTTCTATATCAATTTAACTGATTGCATTTTCAATAAAAGGATAGTGAAACAAACAATGTACATAGTATATAATAAACTAAATTTCATATACAATATAAGAATGAATTCATATATATGTGCCTTATCATAATGAATTCATATATATATATATATATATATATATGTACCACCATCATCGTCATCACCATGTGAAACAAACCCTAAGAAGTGGGAAGCAATGAAGAAAATTAGTTAGTATTCAAAACAAAACAACCAAAAGTTGAAACAAAACCCTAGGAAGTGGGACTGTACCATTACAATGAAGTTCACCTTGCTTGTGAAGCATTGAAGTCGAATCTGCACAAAATGAGAACAATCAACAGAAACAACATGAAGCAAACGAGATAATGGGAACTATTTAACAAAAAGATAGAAGTAGAAGACTACCTTATTTTCCATAAACAATATGTACATTACGCTTGCTACCGCTAGCATCATCACCATGTTCATCTAGTTTTAGATTCTGCAAGAAGAACTATAAGAAGGAAGAAGCTTAAATCAAAAGCTTCATACTTCTTGTATTTCTTCTCGCAGATTCTAAAAAAAGATGAAGTTTGGGTGCTAGGGTTTCGCTGTGAAGGAAACGGCGCGACTGTCAAAAAGGGAAAGTTAATTCCCTTATATAGGTAAATTTTTCACAACGGTTTTCTTAAATAATCGTTATGATAGATTATATATTAATTTAATAATATCACAACGGTTAGTTATAATAACCGTAGCGATACCCCTTATACGTGGTACAAGGTTCGACACCAGGCAACAACATTTTCCTAAAATTACGCCTGGATTATAAGTGATATCGCTACGGTCGTTACATATAACCGTCGTGATATTATTAACCGTTGCACTTCCTAACATATGAATGGTTTACAAGAAAATATCGTTCCAGAATATGAATGGTTTACAAGTTATCATCATTACAAGCATTAAACTATCAGTCTTTTCATCTTCAACCTCATCTATAAATAGACAATTTTACATATCTAAATAATATATTCTTCGTAACAATGAGTTCAACAAATGAGAATCCTAGAAACCTCAATGAGGAACGTTAGGCGCCAATCCAGGAGGTCGTCCAACCAGCAACTGCCAACTTCAAGGATGCCTTAAGGGTAAAGAAGGATAAGAAGAAGAAGCTGAAGAAGAAGAAGATAAAGAAGAAAAGGAGGCCTGTATATTATGATTCCGATGAGGGGAGTGACGAGATATGTCTAGATTATGAAGATGCATTTTATGCCATGGGCTCTGACAATGATCTTGATATGTAATATGTTTATCAATGTACTCTCAATGGAATATTAAAATAAAATTATCTCTATATATGTTCATCTCTTACAGTTTTATTTTTAAAGTTATATATATATATACTCTATTGCACTTAAAAATACTAAAGAATACATTGCTGGGAATATACATCATACATTACATGGCGTTATACATGTTTAAAAAATCAATACATGTTTAAAATCTAAAAATATGACAAAAAATAAATTGCTGTGAATCGAAGCGTGATACATGTAGTACAACGGTCTTCTAATACAAGCGTGTTAAAATGTAAAAATATGGAAAAAAAATAGTAGCTGGGAATCGAAGCTTGTTACACAAATTGTATTACAATGGTTGTGTAATACAACCGTCGTTAAATATGGCATTATAAATTTTTAATCCTGTTACAATGGTGGGATACAAAACCGTGGTAAACCTGGTGTCATTAAATGGGGTTTTCGTAGTAGTGCTCGTAGCATGGAGTTTAAGGCATTTTTGAAATCATATCCATTAACACACTTAGAATTAGTAACCTTAGGATGAGTAGATGCCTGTGGATCTATATTGATCAAATTCTTCCAGACAGTTGCATTTACCGAGTAAATTTTACCATCTATCTCGTATTTAAAAGCAGAACCTTCAAACTTACCCTTAATTCCTGCGTAGAACAGCTTAACCAAGTCCTCATTGTACTTGGTATCACACTCCAAGAACTCGTCAAACTCTTGAAAGTTCAGTAATTCAATAACTTCAGTCAGATGTAAGTGCTCAGCTCTTAACGGATAATAAGCAAATTGCTTAATAATGGACCAGTTACGAAAATTCGTATTGTAATTTGTTGCGTGCAATTTTTGTCGGTGACGCGACCACCTTATCGCCATGGGTTTCTCCTCACCGCAATGGTAGGAATGGGGTGTTACTTTCTGATTTCTTATTTATCCTGTGAAGCTGGAAAGGAAAGCGAAGCTATTTAAAACTAACCTTGCACGTAGATGTTTAACTGAACAAATGGTTAAAGAGATTCGGGGAGTTCGGGGTCAGGTTATACAATGGGGAGTTGTTAATTACCCATCCTATATGTGGTTATCCACAGTTCGTTAGCAATTATCCTTACTGCTTTCTACTTACTGGTGTTTGTCTGTTGTGGGTTGGGAAAGTTTCTTCTTTGGGAGTATTTGAGAGAGTGAGAGAGAGAGAGAGTTTTTATTTGATTTCGGTTTTTCTGAGGTTTTTGATGAGTGAAGGTATTGGACCTAAAGTTTTTGATTTGGTGTGCTCGCTAAGATTTTACAATCTTATGCCTACGTATTCCCGTTAAAGAAAACAGGGAAATCAGAGCAATCGTAGTTCCTCCTATTCTATGGGAGGAAAAAGATATTTGTTGTCTTGTTCAAAGCCTAAAATTAAAGCTAAATGAGTATTTGTGGCTTGTTTAAAGCCCAAGATTGAAGCTAAAAGGTTTGACTAAGAGAGAATTTGTTATCTCTAAAGGGAGACATTGTGAGAGCAAGAGTTGTCTCTACAAGTCAATCTATGTTTGGACGATAATAATACGTATTTGTGAAAGAACTATTTTATGTTCTAACGTGTGTTGTGTGCAGATCATAATCATAGAAGATATCAGATCCAAGAAGCACCAGCCAGATGTGCGTAATTGATAATATGCGAAGTTACTATGTGTGACACAAGTCGCAAGAAGCAAGAACGCTTCTGTATATGATCGTGATCAGTCAGATCCAAGGATGCTGATATTTCTGTTGTAATGCTCTTGTGGATGCTCTATGAAAGTGGTCAAGATTCTGAAGATTGCAAAGCTTCTGAAGAAGAGAACCGAAGTGCTGAAGACTCTCATGACTTGAAGTTCTGAAGGCGGAAGGCTCTGAAGACCAAGTGCAAAAAGACTCTGAAGACTTATGTGTTCTGAAGTTTACGGTTCTAAAAGTCAAGTGCTGAAGACTCTGAAGGCGGATTCCTAATTGACAAGTTCTGAAGTTTCGGAAGACTTGAAGAAGTAAAGGATAATGTTCTTAAAGACAAGTGCTGAAGTTATGAAGACTAATTCCTAATGGACTTCTTCAAATGACTGAAGACTTGACATATCAGATATCTGTTAAGAAAGCTCTACTCATGCTTCATCAAATTACCATCAGAAGCCTCTGAAGTTTGGAAGTCAAATGTTACCGTTGTGAACAACTATACACAGTGCTCAAGAAGATATCTCCCGTCACTTTTCCCACAGAAAAAAAGAGATGTGCCAGTACAGCTACTTATTACACAACGTCTATTTTCTAATAGCCAACAGTATTTCAACGGCTATATTTCTACTGGGCTATAAAAAGAAAGGAGAAAACGCTTCTAAAGGTATCGATTCAGTCCATGAATAGAGAATTGATCAAAGTCTTTGTGTGAAGATAGTAACAATGATGAGTTCTCGTTGAAACACTTAAATATCAAAAGCTATCACCATTTACACATGGCCATTGTTGTTGAAGCTCAAAGATCATCATTCAACACAACAACAATCAATTGGTACAGAAGTTGTTGATGAAGAAGACAACATTGCAAATCAGTCAAGTCATCAACCACCTTCTCTTCAGCGCTACATTGAAGATCTGAAGCAAGGAGTTGTTGCTCAAAGCTTGCTCACCCAAGAAGACGAAGAAGAAGAAGATCTACAAGATGTCAACAACTGTCAAATCATTATACATCTTTGTAGTTTCTTAGGATAGGATGGAGCTGTTGCTCACATCTTGCTCGAACACTTTTGTGTTCTTTGTACTTAAACTTAGGAGTAATCTTCTTGTTAAGAAGCATTATTGTAATCTCCTGTATAACTAATTCTTGGTGAATTAGGATTCCATGAGTGGTCAGTGTGATCAAAGACTCGAGAAGACAATGGCGAGATGTCATTGTGGAAAAATCCTGAAATATGGTCAGTAGCGTTATATTCATTGCGATGAATCCCTGAACGTCTAGCTGTGAAAGCCTAGCAGTAGGTCTTGCGAGATTGGAACCTACAGGTCAATGTTTGTTATATTCATTAAGTTGAATCCCTGAATGGTTCATTGCATGTTAGTCACAGTGCGGCTATGCAAGTGGTTAGTCACCGGCTGTTGCCCGTGCATCTGTAATCGAGATTGATTATAGTGGATTAAGACCTTGTATTCAAGGCGAAATCACCTGAGGAGGGTGGACTGGATTAGCCTTTCTGGTAAACCGAGATATATCGTGTGTCTTTTACTCTTATGCTTAATGTATTTGTTTATATTTCTATATTGAGTATCAGAACCTTACGTAAGCAAGTCAGAACCTTGCAACTCTGATAAGCTTCCGCTCTGCAAGTTCTGAATGATGCACACAGCGTTCAGACTCTTGTTGGTTCTTATGCTTCATGCAAGGCAAGTCAGAATGTTACTTCGTAAGTCAGAGTCTCTCAACGAACTCTGATGTTATCTCAGTGTCTTAACGACAAGAAGCGAAAAGTTGTTAAAGAGTAAATACACAATTCAAACCCACCTTTCTTGTGTCTTTCTCGCACCTTAAATTGGTATCAGAGCTTCGGTTTTGTTATTGATGGATATCAAACACTTAACAGTGTCAGAAAAAGATCTAGATACGGTGCGTAGAAATACTCTGGGTGAGATTAAAATCCACTTACAATTTCTGTAACAGTTCAGAAGATGACTGTGTACAAAATTGTAATCAATCTGAGTACTTGAGCAAATCACTGATTCTGAAAGTTTTGCAGTTGTCAAACTACTAAATCTTCCTCACATAAGTTTTAATGAAGATTGAAGAATCAGCTGATAAGATAGATTCATCTGATAAGAAGTAGTATCTGTTGAATGCTTATCTTGGAAGCTACGTGTGGATGAACCACGTATTTGCTCAAAGTTGAATCATCAGAAAACAAAAAGTCTTGTTTGCTGAAGATTAATTCTTTATGAGTTTTTGAGATGTTTTCAAGAAACGGATAGGTCCACCCTTGACTTTCTCGTTTAAAGCTCATTCAGAACTTCTTCATGTAAAGAAGAAAGATTGTTGTTCTATGATCTTGAACTTCAGAGTGAAGTCTGTTGAAGTCAAAAATATGAAGAAGCCAAGCTCTTAGAAATGATTCAACATTTGAATCTTGAATGATCTAGAGGTTAAAAGATTCATGAAGAACTGAATATTGTTTTCTTGGTGAGATGTGCAGAAAATTAATAGAATATTCAGGAAGAAGAATTTCAAAGATTCATCAAGCACTTGATCAAATATGAACTCTTAAGTCTTGACTGAATCAGCACAACTAAGTTCTGATAACTTGAGATTCTATCTCATTTGAACCATTTGTGATTGGTCAGATCCTATCTGATAAGTTTCTCAGAATCTCTTTAATCTGGAACCAGAAGATGTTCAACTTGATACATTAACTGAAGTCATCTACTTGAAGTCAAAAGGATTTAAGTATTTGATGTTTTCAAATGATAAAATCAGTTAACATTCTTTTTAGAACTAGATATGTTGTTAATTATTGATGAACTAACCTTAAACTAGTTAAGTCAGCATTGTGAGATCAAGAAATATCATGCAAACTATGTTTCATGTTGTAAACATGTTTGATGATAATTGGTTCTGAACAAGAATATACATCAGTTTGAAGAAACAAGTCAGAGGATATTATGTGATGTCAATATTTCTCAGCACATAACTTCTCAACAGTTCATATTATAGCCTTGAACTTAATGACCTTCTGAAAAGGCATTATGGAAATCTGTCGTTCTGATCATATGAATCAGAGTTCAGAAAATGCTCACATCTTTCAGAAATCAGAATGCAAATGAATCTTGAAGAATCCAAGAACCCTCAGCAGTTCACTCAGAAAAGGAAAAATCAGAGTCAAGATGGAATGCATTCAGATAAGTCTGTAAAGATCTCAGTTTTGCCTTTGGCTGAAGAAACAAGCCAGAAAATGCTGTGAGATCCAAAATGTCACTTCCGAAGTCTTGGAAAGATCTAGGTAAAGAATCTCTGCAAAAAGATTTCTCTATCCCTAAGGTATGGTTTCTTTTGTTTATGTTTATTTTTAAATTCAAACGGTCTACTAGTAGTTCTTTAAGCTTCATAAGAATAATTAAAATAAAGTTAGATCCTCAAGCGTTGTGATTAAATGATTTTCAAAGATTAAATAAACAATCATGATTACGTTGTGTCAGCTACTACACCCCTACCCATAGGTATACGGCGATTTAATGCTATCATGTGTCCTTTCAGCTGACCGCCACAACTATTCATAGCTTATCTAGGAAATGATGAACACGCGTGTTCCAAGCTTGATAAATAACTATCATTCCTTAGCTCTCCTCACAACCTTACCTCCTTCCTAGAAAGAATCACTATCCAAACTACTTAGTAGCTTAGAACTTCCTTCCTCAAAATGTCTTCACACAATATTAGAGGAGAAATCGTTGATCTTGAACTCCTAATGGAATACTCTCTTGACTTAAACCTTCTACCTCAACTCAACAAAACAAGTCTTGTCTCTGGAATTAAATTTCAGAACTGGGATAATTATTTCAACATGATCGTTGGACCAATATTTCCTGCTCTTGTTAATGAGTACTGGGCAAATGCTCGAGTTCTAGAATATGACTATGGCAAAAATGCTATCTTGTCTATAGTTGCTGGCTGTCCAATCCTAATCAACCCTATTATCATAGCTAAAGCTATTAGGTGTGATGAAGATGGTGTAACTGTGGAAAGACATATTAACAACCATAGCTTCGACAGGCATATGCACGTCATTTTTGAAACTGAGGGGCGTCCCACTCAACCATGCACCCTCACTCCAGTTGCTAAAGATTGGTACAAGCTTATGGTGACTAATTTAAGACCAAGAGAAAGAGGAGGTGGATGGTTGTCTAACAAAGAAAGATTATTCATTTTCTTTTTAGTGTCTAGGATCAAAATAAACCTACTCCAATCCATGTATAATCATCTGAAGGAAGAAATCCTTTTGTCTAGGGAAGACACAGTTTACCAAGTTCCCTACTGTAGGGTTATCTCCCACATTCTTGATCTTCAAGGAGTAGTTGGTCATTGCAGAAGAAATGGAATGACTGAGAAGATCCTTCCTGAGTTTTGTCAACCTATGACGTTCTTAGTTTAAGATAGGAAGTTAGTCTTTCTTGATTCATAGGTTAATTGAAGCCCCTATCTTACTGCACTTATGTTAAAACTTGATATCTATATCTTTTTTATTAATTATTAAAGTATCTCTAAATGTGGTTTACAAATACCTTTTGAATGAATGATTCTTATGATCACGATGCACTGAATCAATAACTAAAACAAAATAATAAGTGCTCCTTAAAATTCACATGAAAAGGCTCTGGATTATCTAGAAACCACAAATCCCTCTTAGGTCATAATTAAGTAACGGTTATCATTATCACTCACTAGAGTTATTTCACGACTCTTGATTGGATAATCTGTCCATATTAAAGAAATTAATCATTAAACCTCTTTTCCCACGGCTTAGTGCGTCTAGGAAAAATCAACCGTTATTCTCCCAAATCCTCCAAGACCTTACTCTATTCATTCATCTATAAAAAGTGCTAAATCCTAATTCAGTAACACATTTCTTACTAATCTGAATTTTTAGAAAACTCTGCCTAGTTATCTTCTACCTTCTTCATTCCGTCACCCTCTAAAATGGCTTCCATCTCCCAAAATGCCTTAACCCCCATAACCACACAGATTCTAGTTGACCATCTCATCGTCATGTTAGAAACAATTGTGAACTTCAACAATTTGAAATCAAATGGATGTGATATTACTCCTTCAATGGAAACTCAAGGATGGAGTAATTACTTCAAGAGGTTGGAAGGACCAACCTACGGACATCTGGTTAAGGATTTCTGGATCCACGTCAACACATCCAATACCCTCATTGTCTCCTTCGTTTTTGGAAGGAAAATCTTCATATCTGAGAAGACTATTTCAGATCTTCTGATGCATGACAAAAGTGGTGTGAGAATCACTAAGAACCAACTAAACGAGGAAAAAGAGGCTAAGGTTCTGGCTAGCATTTTCAAAGAATATGCTGTAGCTGATGCAGAGAACTCAATATTCTCTATTCTAAAATATTCTCTACAAGTATGGTTTAGAATCCTCCAAGGAAGTGTCTTTCACCATCTTCCTTCAGATCAACTTAATGACACTAAAAAATGTGTCATGTTCCTTCTCCTTAAAGGAATTAAGATCCATCTCCCTTCCGTTCTCTTCAAACTTCTCAAGAAAGCCATAAGAAACTCCAGAACAGACTCTGTCACAGAGGACAGACATATTTCGTATGGAAGACTTATTTCTGACATCTTGGTGGAATTAGGAGTAGTTGACGATATTCTGATTAATGAGGGAGAATCAAGGAAGTTGCTTAAAAACGCTGGAAAAGTTCTCAGGTTTGAGAATCTTAAAAGAGAAAACTCCACTCTGGATAATACATCATCTAGGAAATTAACATTGACCCCAAGGATTCCTGTTGAAGGATTTCCAAACTTCTCCATACACAACCAAGCAGATGTAGGAAACTATCTGCAACAATTTAAGGAAGAAGACATCAGCGTATGGATCAATATGAAGAATATTACTGATGTACTTCAAGAGCTCTCAGATTGGAAGAGAATAAGTAAGAAGTAGAAGGATACTGATGATGGAGAACCTTCATCAAAAAGATCAAAAACCATGAATGATGCATTAACATCCTTTAAGGATAATGCAATCACAAAAATCCATGGCTTAGTGGATGCTTCCAGTTCCTGTGTGGACCCCATGGAAATAAGAAATATCTGGACTGAGTTCCATGAATGGATCTCAGAAGAAATTGTGAAAAGCAAGATGCTGGCAATTACTCAAGCAAAAGAAAAGCTGCACACCTCAAGAACAAATGGTTCTGAAAGCTCGTTCTCATCTTCATCATCATTAAGCTCCTACTAGTCTAAATCCTTAGGAACCTATCCTCATTAGGTCTATGTTTTGATTACCTTTAGGATTAAGCTTAACCTATGCCTTATTTTTAAAAATCATTTTGAGGTTCTGCGTTAAAATTCCATCTAAGTATCCATTAATGAAAATACTATGACTAATCTCTAACGATGTTGATCACTAGAACTGTTCCTTATCATATCAATATTCGCATGCTTAATGATAACATCCTTTGAGTTTATTTATGTTCACTATCATATTAATCTACATATGCTTAAATGCTCATTTGCTCTAAAACTTTTTGATGATGTCAAAAAGGGGGAGAAATATAATATGATTTTGATTGGAAAGAAATAAATCTTAAAAGAATGCAACTCAAACAAGTAATCAATCATATAAAATGTGTTACTACTAACGTTTGTTGTTTGATGTTTAATCGAGGAACTCTAAACAAGTTCACTAGGCAGTCTAAGAATAGGTTAAGAAAGAAGAACTCTGTTGGTCATATGATAGAAGTTGTACACTTTGTGAACATGTGTTCAGAATTAGATCTACCCTGTGCTGTTCAGAAGTTAAGAACTGTCTGAAAGTCAAAGTTTATTGTGATCTCTGTCTCACTTGGTTTAGAAACTGTAAGTTGTCTAAGAATATGAGATTCAAAACGGAAGAATAAGAAGAAGAAAACTCTAAAAGCTATCAAGACAAAGTCTACATCTCAAGATGCTTATTTAGAAGAACTGTGCAAATCAGAAGTCAAAGAACTGTCTGAAGATCCAGATTGAAGATCCAAGAGGAAGTAGTTCTGATGTCTACTAAGAACTCAATTAAGAAGAAATGATTTGGTATCAGACTAAGGCAACAAATGGTAATCAGACTCAGTATACATAAAGATTGGTATCAGGCTCAGTCTGAAGTAATATCAATCAGAGAAAAGCTGTGAATTATTGTCAAAATACCTTCATTGGTATTAATCTCAGCACATTAAGGAAATAACCTTCAAGTTGTATGAAAAGAATTCCTTCAGATGAAATCAGACACAACATACTCTGGTATAACTCAGTATCAAACTAAGAATAAAACATGTGTACCAGTTTCAGAATCAAGCGTTGATTGATCACAAAAATTAACCTTCAATAGGTATCTGATCAAAAATCAAGCTTTGATGAACCACTGAGTTGTGACAGTAACAAGGTTCTGAGATGAAGACCTGTGTTCAGAAGTCAAACTCTGAAAAAGTCATGTTCCATATTGGTGATTAAAAACTTACGATTCTGAAGATCCCAATATCTGACTTATGGAAATTAGGGGGATACTACCCAGAAGATTCAATTGCTAAATCTAAAATCTTCACAAAGTCTGAAACTCAGGGGGAGTTTCTTAAAAGACAGTGTCTGTCTCTGATGAATAGCGAGGCTATGTTATCAGATAAGTACTGATCTATTTATGCTTAAATGAATCTGTTGAAAAGTAGAAATGCTTCAGAAGTCTATGAAGATTACAAGCTCTAATACGACTACAAAGGAACTGAGTTCTAAAGACCTGAAGATGGAAGTTCTGATGAACTAGTCCAGATGCTGAAGACTTTTTTCTCCTTAAAGACAAGATAGAGAAGTAGTCCTTTTCTATTCTTTGTTCTGGCAACTCAAGTTGTTATTCTGTATATCTTTGGATCATATAATATTCTAGATGATCACAGATAAAACTTTGAGGATAACATATTCAGGGGGAGCTGTTGTTCTAGACTCTGAATATGTTTGTTTTGGTGATTACCTTGTATAAAATGTTCAATCAAAATACTTGGTTTTGTCATCATCAAAAAGGGGGAGATTGTGAGAGCAAGAGTTGTCTCTACAGGTCAATTTATGTTATGATGATAACAATACATATTTGTGAAAGAACTATTTTATGTTCTAACGTGTGTTGTGTGCAGAAGATATCAGCCAGATGTGCGTAATTGATAATATAAGAAGTTACTATGTGTGACACAAGTCGCAAGAAGCAATAACGCTTCTGTATCTGATCGTGATCAGTCAGATCCAAGGATGTTGATATTGCTGTTGCAATGCTCTTGTGGATGCTCTCTGAAAGTGGTCGAGATTCTAAAGATTGTGAAGCTTCTGAAGAAGAGAACCGAAGTGCTGAAGACTCTCATGACTTGAAGTTCTGAAGGCGGAAGGCTCCGAAGACCAAGTGCTGAAAGACTCTGAAGACTTATGTGTTCTGAAGTTTACGGTTCCAAAAGTCAAGTGCTGAAGACTCTGAAGACGGATTCCTAATGGACAAGTTTGGAAGTTTCGGAAGACTTGAAGAAGTAAAGGATAATGTTCTTAAAGACAAGTGCTGAAGTTCTGAAGACTGATTCCTAATGGACTTCTTCAAATGACTGAAGACTTGACGTATCAGATATCCTATTAAGAAAGCTCTACTCATGCTTCATCAAATTACCATCAGAAGCCTCTGAAGTTTGGAAGTCAAATGTTACCGTTGTGAACAACTGTACACAGTGCTCAAGAAGATATATCCCGTCACTTCTCCCACAGCAAAAAGGAGATGTGTCAATACAACTACTTATTACACAACGTCTCTTTTCTAATAGCCAACAGTATTTCAGCGGCTATATTTCTACTGGGCTATAAAAGGAAAGGAGAAAATGCTTCTGAAGGTATCGATTCAGTCCATGAATGGAGAATTGATCAAAGTCTTTGTGTGACGATAGCAATAATGATGAGTTCTCGTTGAAACACTTAAATATAAAAAGCTATCACCATTTACACATGGCCATTGTTGTTGAAGCTCAAAGATCATCATTTAACACAACAACAATCAATTGGTACAGAAGATGTTGATGAAGATGACAACATGTCAAATCAGTCAAGTCATCAACCACCTTCTCGTCAGCGCTACATTAAAGATCTGAAGCAAGAAGTTGTTGCTCAAAGCTTGCTCACCCAAGAAGACGAAGAAGAAGAAGATCTACAAGATGTCAACAACTGTCAAAGCATTATACTCTTTGTAGTTTCTTAGGATAGCAAGGAGTTGTTGCTCACATCTTGCTCAAACACTTGTTTGTTCTTTGTACTTAAACTTAGGAGTAATTTGCTTGTTAAGAAGCATTATTGTAATCTCCTGTATAACTAATTCTTGGTGAATTAGGATTCCTTGAGTGGTCAGTGTGACCGAAGACTCAAGAAGACAATGGTGTTATGTCATTGTGGGAAAAGCCTGAAATAGGGTCAGTAGCGTTATATTCATTGCGATGAATCCCTGAACGTCTAGCTGTGAAAGCCTAGCAGTAGATCTTGCGAGATTGGAACCTGCAGGTCAATGTTTGTTATATTCATTAAGTTGAATCCCTGAACGGTTCATTGCATGTTAGTCATAGTGCGGCTGTGCAAGTGGTTAGTCACCGGCTGTTACCCGTGCATCTGTAATCGAGATTGATTATAGTGGATTAAGATCTTGTGTTCAAGGCGAAATCACCTGAGGAGGGTGGACTGGATTAGCCTTTGTGGTGAACCTGGATATATCGTGTGTCCTTTACTCTTATGCTTAATGTCTTTATTTATATTTCTATATTGAGTATCAGAACCTTACATAAGCAAGTCAGAGCCTTGCAACTCTGATAAGCTTCTGCTCTGCAAGTTCTGAATGATGCACACAACGTTCAGACTCTCGTTGGTTCTTATGCTTCATGCAAGGCAAGTCTGAATGTTACTTTGCAAGTCAGAGTCTCTCAAAAAACTCTGATGTTATCTCAGCGTCTTAACGACAAGAAGCGAAAAGTTGTTAAATAGTAAATACATAATTCAAACCCCCCCTTCTTGTGTCTTTCTCAAACCTTCAGACATCTCGTCTGTTTATCACTACTGTTGGGTGACGTATTATAAAGGAGAATTACTTTAAATGGGATATGAGAATCCAGTAATGCCATAATTTCCTTTATGAGGGATTTATCCTGAAGGAGGAAACTTTAACTCAGTGTAGAGCAATGCCATTTTTCCTTAGGAAATTTTTCATGCTAAGAGAAGGACATTGGCGTGGATGTAAATAATCCAGAGGCTTGCCACTTACAGCAATTAGATGAAAGATGAAGTTTTCCAGGATAAGAGATGGACTACAACTTGGATTTTTGAATCAACAAGTGTGCCACTTACAGCAGTTATCTGGGATTAAGGTTTGTTTTGAATGTCTATTTTGATGTGTGATTATACAGAGAAGTATCTTCCTACAGAGAGATTTTGATTTCCTTTGAGGGGATTTTGGTTTTTTGTATGTGCCTTGATCAAAGCCCAAGGTTGAAGCTAAGAGATTGATTGACTCCACTGGGGAAGTCCTTATACAAAGCCTAAAAGGAGGCTGGAAAAGGCTGACTCAACAAGAGAGTGTTTATCTGTCTTGTACAAAGCCCAAGATTGAGGCTAAAAGAGAATTGACTCTTTTGGGGATATCATTATACAAAGCCTAAAAGGAGGCTGAAAGGATATTTTTGACTCCACTGGAGAATATTTGTATATGTCTTGTACAAAGCACAAGATTGAGGCTAAAAGGGAAACTGACTCTACCGGTGAGAGGTTGTATATGTCTTGTACAAAGCCCAAGATTATGGCTAAAAGAAGATTGACTCTACTGGAGAGTATGATTTATCTTGTATAAGACCCAAGATTGAGGATAAAAAGAGGATTGACTCTGCTTAGGGAGATTAATTCCCAAAGCCTAAAAGAAGGCTGGGAGGAATTGACTCCACTAGGAAGATATTTATCCATGGGTTTTAGGGAAGGTTATGAATATTTTGACTTTGCTGAAGAAAGTTTATATATGTCTTGTACAAAGACCAAGATCGAGGCTAAAAAATAGATGATTGACTCAGCTGAGGATATCTCGGGTGTCTTGTACAAGGCCCAAGATTGAGGCTGAAAGAACTGACTTAACAAGAGAATGTTTTTAGGGGATTGACTCAACAAGAGAGTGCTTTTGGAAGATTGACTCAACAAGAGAGTGTTGAAAAGGTGATTGACTCAACAAGAGAGTGCTGAAAAGGTGATTGACTCAACAAGTGAGTGCTTTTGAAGCTAACTCTGCTGAGGAAAATCATTATACAAAGCCTAAGAGGAGGCTGGCTTCTGCTGAGGATTATTGAGATCCAGAGGCAGGTCAAAAATGGGGAATCAACTCTTGCTGAGGATTTACAGAAGAATTGAGGTATCAGATGGCTTGAGGTTCTGATTTGGGATAGTGTTATACTTATTATAGGCTGACCCTAGTTGGGGGAACTTAGGATGAAAGACTGAGTCTTAGAACCCATAAGGGTTTTAACTCTATTGGATATTGATTAAATGACCAGGGTTTTTTCCTATGTTTGTAGGGAACTTGAGAATGTCTTTGAGATCCAAGAGGAGATTAGACTGTCCAAGTCTACTGTTATGGAAGAGTTTATCTTTGTATGATGCCCAAGAGGAGGTTGGTGCTTTAAGGGATGGGAATCAACCCTTAAATTGGTCTGAGGTTTTGACTCTTTAGAAAGACTGCTCTAATAAAGGATGACTAAGTTCTATCCTATACCTTTAAGAGGTCTTCAGGGTCCTTGTATTAAGCCCAAGAGAAGGCATGAGAACTTCTAAGAAGCTGGAGGGTCCTTGTACAAATCCCAAGAGGAGGCTGGGATGCTTTTAGGAATCCTGTGGGTCCAAACTTAAGAAGAGTTCAAGAAAAGTTTCACTGGAAATAATCTTTTCTTTAGTGAACAGTTCTAAGGTTTGAAGAAATTCAAGAGAGGTTTCACTAGGAATTAATCCTCTATGGGGGAAATGAATTTCTTTGACAATTTTCTAATAGTGACAGTCTGAGAAAAGTTTCACCGGAAATAATGCCTTTCTCTTTGTTCCATATTGTATAAGCCCAAGAGGAGGCAAGACTGTATCTGGAATTCCTATGGGGAACTAGTTTTGACTGTTGAAAGAGTGACCACTGGCTTTATCTAATCCTAGACCTAATTGCCGGGGAAAACTCTAAGCAGATAATATACAAGCATATATATACAGATGAAATATATATTGTATGTAAAAGAGGGTAGGAGGACTTACAGGTGAGCAAGCTTCCAGCACAAACAAATATATATATGTGCAAGTATGTAAAGAAAGCTATTTAAAACTTACAGGTGAGCAAGCTTCCATTGTAACAACTGTATGGTTAGTTGTTCAAGAAATTAAAGAAAGTTTTGATAACAACTATGAATTTGAATCTAAATCAAAAGGGAAAGTTGTTTTGAAAAGAAGATTGGGGCTTATACTCAAGGAGAGGCCCATGGAAAGACAATGATTGCACCGTCGATCTGAAAATTATATCGGGACTTATACAACGACTGAGGCCCAAAAAGGTTTTATTTACAAAGGTATTGGTCTATTAGAGGCCCAAAGTGTTTGAAAAAGAAAAGAAATGGGACTTACAACACAAGGGTAGACCCAGATGAAAATGTTTTGAACACGACGATCGCGCCGAGATTTTTGAAATCGTATCGGGACTTATACAATGACTGAGGCCCAAAAAGGTTTTTATGTACAAAGGGGTTGGGTCTTACACTCTATTAGAGGCCCCAAGTGTTTTGAAAAAGATTTGTGAGGGTGAAAATAATCAAAACCCTAATTTGATTTTAAAATGTATTTTAATTGAATAAAAATTCAATTAAAATGATCAAAATTATCAAACATGTATGAAAAACAAGTTGTGATCTTGGATTAATGTTTGAAAAATCATGTTTCATTCATAGAATGATTTTAAAATCATTTGAATTTGTAAAATCAAGAGAAAGAAAATTCTTTAAATGTTTAAAAACAAATAAAAACATAATTCTTTACAAAAATACAAATATATGAAATAAATAATATTTTTTGTGAAATTTTTGTAGAATAAAATATTTTAACATTTTTGGGAATTTTCAAAAAAATAACCAATAAAAAATAATTAAAATTGAGAGAGAAATTAATTTTGGAATTAATTAACAAAACCCATAAAAATGTGAAAAATAGCAAAATATGGCAAAATGGAAAAATGGTCTGGGTGGGTCTTGAATCCACGACCTCTCAACCAAACACACATGTGCGCTACCACTGGGGTGGTGATACATCGGTGTATCAAAACCACCCCATGAATATATATGAGATGCCTTGTTTTAGGCCTGACCAAGGTGCCTTGCCCAAGGCAAGGCCTGATTTTATGCCTCTTGCGTGAAGGCTCTAACTTTCTCATTTCTCATGGATTGGGACAAAATTTAGGTGTATCCTGCCTATAATTTCATGAGGAATCCAATGGTGCCCTTGGAATTTTCAGAAAATGTCTCCATTTTAAAATCCGATGGTGATTTCAAAATAGGCCTAAATTTGCATGTTCTATGCTATCTCATCATACAGGCAAAAATAGCATGGTAAATTGGTTCAAACACAACATATGACATGTATGAGATGTCCATGATCAATGGACATCAAAGCAATGCATGATTTAGAGAGTTCAAGTTGTGATGCACTTACCTCTTGAAGCTTCTTGTGCTATCTGTCAAGTTCCTTGTGCCAGAAGTAATTCAATGCTTTTAACACTCTTGATTGATCCCTTAGAAGCTTTTAGGATGATCAAAACCAGCTGGAATCCTCAGAAACAAGAATTAGCTCTTTCTTGCAAAAGGGGGCAAAAGTGACCAAGATAGTAACTCTCTCAAATGGTGTTCCAGAGGAGGGAAACTAATTGGGACAGTTTGAGGATTATATTTGGAGTGTGTTTGAGGCCTGGTTTGGTTTTGGAAGTGACTGAATCAAGACATGGCTTGAAAAATGCAGAAAATTCAAATTTTGAGGTTTTGAAGGTTGACTTTCTGATTTTGGTGTTTCAGATCAAAGGTGAGTGTTTGAACAGCTTAGATATGACATATTGGATATGTTTGGATCATGAGCTGTGGTGGAATTGCTCTCTAACTCAAAAACTCAGAGATGACTTGCAAAAGAAGGCATTTTGGCCTAAAGAGAGAGATTTTGAGGAAAGCATCAATTGTAGTGTTTTGGTGTACTCAGACTGATCACAAATGAGCTCTATTTTAGTGCAACAAGTTTGTTTTGCAAGCAATGGTGAATGGCAGCTGGTACAGGACTTTGGCCAATGTTGATCCAAAGGAATCTTTAGTCTCATCTAGCCATTGACTTGAGGTTAGGGGACATGCCTATGGTCCTTTGATTTAGAGCTGAATCTTGCCTCATTCAGTTAGGAATGTCTCAGTCCATGACACCTTGATGCATCCATTGAATGCTTGGAAACAAAATTGGAGTCTTGAAGCTTTTTAGCCTTTTTAGGGCACTCATGGCTACATGTAGTTCCTTGGACTTGGGAGGCTTGTGGATCAGATATTTTCACTTGGATGTTATACTCTGATGTGTCCAAATGGATGACAAGGCTTGGAGTTGTCCAAATTAGTTAACTCGAGCAAAATGCACAAAATCTGCCTAGTAAAAATCAGTCCAAGATGCCATGTTCTAAGGGTTGTATCTCCCTACTCAAATTGAATTTGGAGATGATCTGGTACTTGTTGGAAAGCCCTCACGACATACTTCAACTTTGATGTTCACCAATGGACCTGGTTTAACTTGGATCAAGGTGAAAAATGTCCCTACATTTTAGAAAAAGTATGGCAGATTCTGACTTATTGAAAATTTCACTAAGTGTTGGAAAAGTGGTCATTTTCATGTTTTTGTGATTTTGATTAATCAATAACTCAAAATCCATAAGGATTTGGAATCTCTTGTAGTTGCCAGCCACTTTTAAAGTATGTCAGATGGACTTTCATTTGAGCTTCGAATGGGAGAAAAAGGCCTTGTGGTTTAGGAGTTATGACCTTGCAAAGTTGGTACAATTTAAAAAGTCAAACTTGATTCCAAAAAGTCAAAAAGTCAAACTTGATTTTGTGCACAGTTGACTTTTTGTTAGATGAAATCCAAACTGTGTGATTCTTTGTGCAATCAAGTTCTTGAACCAATTTAAACCTAATGGATGGATTCCATAGGTGTTTTAGGGTGTCTTGAATCATGTCCCAAGGTTTGGGAGCATGTCTTAGTCAAAAGTCAAAGATACAGTTGACTTTTCCTTTAAAACCCTAATTGTGGTCCAGATGAAATTGAAACTTGTGAATCAAGCTTCTTGGGTCAATCCATTGTTTTAAATGGATCAATGTGGTATATTTGAGGCCCTCAAATCATGTCTTGAGGTCTTGGCTCATGCTTTGCTCCAAAAGTCAACTTAGGGGTGAATTAGGTCAAGAAACCCTAATTCCTGATTTTTTATGAATGCATCCCCTGAGGCTAAATTGACTTGATGGTTGGGTCTATGAGGTCCATTGGAGTATTTTGGGTTATGCTTTGAAGCATTGGCTCATGTACAGAAGAAAATTTCCATCTGGAGGCCTTGGTCGACCAAAACCCTAATTTGGTGACACTAGCGATCTTGGGGCTTGACCCACTTGGAATGTTGCAACCTTGTGCTTGATTCTTGATATGGGAGTCCTCTTGATCCTTCATGGATGTTTGAGAGGTTAGACAAGTTTAATATCATGTAATTTCTTGATTGATTCTTTGTCTAAGTGCTCTGAGAGGGCTCAAAACCCTAATTCTTGATTATGGTGAATGCTCACCCATCTTTGAGGAGATTGATGAGGCATGATGGCACATCCATATTATGGTAATGATTTGCACAATGATGGGAAATCTTAGTGGTCAAAATTTGGGGTATGACATAATTCTCAGTCAAATTTTCAGATAACAGAGAAAGAGTGGTTACCCGCATATTAGACCTTGGTTGAGACGTACCAGCTCATGAAGTAGAAGCTCTTGATGTTCTCTTTCCAGTGATTCTTGTGGAAGCCATTAAAATACATCCTTTTTGAAATAGATGAACAGTGCTCGAACCTTGATGATGATGATGAACAGTATAGGAAACCGTGATTTTATGATGAGAAAACCCTTGAAAACCTTTTAATTTGTGGGAATGTTGTATTTTTTATAAACTATTTGTAATGGGTTTTGTAGGGTTTGTAGAAGGTTGAAGGAGAGTAGAAGAATGAGAAAGGTGTTTAGATGCAATGTATGATGATAATGATGCTTGGAAAATCTAACAGGATTAAGTGGGTCAATATTTCTTACACATGAGGAGGCGCGCACTTTCCCAAGAAATTTTTTTCAGAATCTGTCAGCGACGCGTTGACTAAACCAGGTGTGCGTCGATGCATACTGAATGAAAATCCATAATTTCAAAATTCAAAAAGTTGCGTTGACCAAAGGGTCGACCTGCACTAACCCGCTTCATAATGTGAGAAATGTTGACAACCATGAGTTGACCCATGCTCTGTTTTGGTTGACTCAAACAGTTAAAACATGGAAAATGCACATTTTGAGTACTTTATGCATCAAGTAGAGATAAATAACAAGCCACACACATACCAAACTTAACAAATGGATCAAAATTACATCTAAACATGAAATAAACATCAATCAAATCCATATTTTGGCACAATATGTTACACATTTAATTGATCAAGAGTAGTAATCTAAAAGGAACGATATTACCTCCAACGATTAATGATAGATGCCCTCACATGTAGCTTAATCTTTTCAATATTGTTAGTCAAAGAAAAATATAGACAAGCAATCGTATAGAGCATGCAATCATATATACATATTCAAACGCGGTCTGAGATATCGAGAACACCAAGTTCCCTATGGATATTAAAAAAAGGCTTCATCGCAAGAGGTTTGGTGAAAATATCCGCAAGTTGATTCTTAGAATCAACATGCTCAAATACCACATCACCTTTCTCTACATAATCCCTAAGGAAATGATGGCGTATTTCTATATGTTTCGTGCGAGAATGTAATACCGGGCTTTTGGTTAGGTTAATGGCACTTGTATTGTCACACAAAATAGGAATACGTTCAAGTTGAACATTGAAGTCGAGTAATTGTTGCTTAAGCCACAAGACTTGAGCACAACAACTATTGGCCGCAACGTATTCCGCCTCGGCTGTTGACAAAGCAACGGAAACTTACTTTTTGCTATGCCAACTCACTAAGGAATTTGAGAAAAAGTGACAAGTACCACTCGTGCCTTTCCTATCCGATTTGCAACTGGCAAAGTCGGAATCGAAATAGAAAACTAAAGAGAAATCAGTTCCCTTGGAATACCAAAGCCCATACTTTGGAGTACTGCATAGGTATCTAAGTATGCGCTTTACGGCTTTTAAATGAGATTCCTTGGGAAAGGATTGGTACCTAGCACACATGTAGACACTAAATAAGATATCTGGTCGGGATGCGCTAAGATAGAGGAGAGAGCCAATCATACCTCTATATTTCTTCACATCTACATCCTTACCATTCTCATCTCGATTCATGTTGACGCAAGTAGGCATCAGAGTGTCGATAGCTTTCGAGCTAGCCATGTCGAAGCGCTTGAGTAGCTCAAGACAATACTTCATCTGGCTCACGAATTTCCCTTCTTCAAGTTGCTTGATTTGCAATCCGAAGAAATAGTTTAGCTCCCTCATCATGCTCATCTCGAACTCTCCCTGCATTAACTTAGAAAGCTCCTTGACCATATTTATGTTAGTAGAACCAAATATAATATCGTCTACATATACTTGTACCAAAATTTGGTGTTTTCCTTGACGTTTAATGAAGAGGGTTGTGTCAACCTTCCCTCTAGAGTACCCTTGATCAAGTAGAAATTTGCTAAGACGCTCATAACATGCCCTAGGGGATTGTTTGAGACCGTACAAAGCGCGTTTGAGCTTGTAAACATGATTGGGATACTCATGGGATTCAAATCCAGGAGGTTGGGCTACATAGACCTCTTCATTAATGTAACCATTTAGAAAAGCACTTTTTATATCCATTTGAAAAAAATTGAAGTTTTTCGCACATGCGTAGGCAAGCAACATGCGTATAGCCTCGAGTCGGGCAACAGGCGCATAAGTTTCCTCATAGTCTATTCCTTCCTCTTGGTTATACCCTTGCATAACTAAGCGCGCTTTATTTCTAGTTATAACTCCATTTTCGTCGAGCTTGTTCCTAAACACCCATCGGGTGTCGATTACTCGATGGGCTCACGGAGGAGGGACAAGGTCCTAACCCTAATTTCTTTTAAATTTATTTAACTCCTCTTGCATTGAAAAAAGCCAATGTTCATCGAGTAAGGCCTCTTTTGAGTTTTTAGGATCAACTTGCGAAACGAAAGCAGAGTAATAACAGAAGTTACTTAGCTTAGATCGAGTTGTTACTCCCTTTGAGATATCACCGAGAATGTTGTCAATGGGATTGCCTTTGGAAGACTTCCAAGCTGGAGGAAGGTCATCTTTATTAGTCGGATGATCCTCCTCACTCTTCATAGGTTGGTGATCTTTTTTCTCCTCAATATGCACTGCTTCAGGTTGAATATGTCAGTGTCCTTGAATATGTCTTCTGAAGATACACCCGCACCATGAAAAGAAGTACCTTTTTCGACATTTTTCGGATAAGAATCCTCAAAAGTAACGTGAACAGACTCCTCAACAGTAAGTAACCTCTTATTGTAAACCCTATATGCCTTACTAGACTGAGAGTATCCAAGAAAGATACCTTCGTCGGCCTTAGCATCAAACTTACCAAGTGTCTCTTTACCATTATTCAACATGAAACACTTACAACCAAAAACGTGAAGGTGAGATACGTTGGGCTTCCTCCCTTTTAAAAGCTCATATGGTGTTTTGTTTAGAATAGGACGGATGAGCACCCTATTCAAAACGTAACAAGCCGTACTAATGGCATTGGCCCAAAAGTATTTTGGAAGGCCACTCTCATTGATCATAGTCCTTCCCAATTCTTCCAAAATTCTATTTTTACGTTCCACAACCCTGTTTTGTTGAGGGGTACGTGGTGCGGAAAAATTATGATCAATCCCATGGCTATCGCAAAATGCTTCAAAAAGATTATTTTTGAACTCACCTCCATGATCACTTCTAATTAATACAATGTTTGTGTTCAATTTATTTTGAGATAACTTGGTAAATTTCTCAAAAGCCGAAAAAGTATCGCTCTTGCTTGCTAAGAAAATAGTCCAGCAAAACCTAAAATAGTCATCAACAATCACAAAACCATAATAGTTACCACCTAGGCTCTTAATTCTAGATGGTCCAAAGAGGTCTATATGGAGGAGCTCAAGGGGTCTCGTGGTTGAAACAATGTTTTTAGACTTAAACAAGATCCTTGTTTGCTTCCCCATTTGACACGCATCACATAAGTGATCCTTTGTGAACTTGATTTTGGGTAAGCCGATTACTAGGTCTTTAGAAACTATTTTATTAAGCAAATCAAAATTGACATGCGTCAAACGTCTATGCCATAACCATGAATCTTCACTCATGGTGACTAGACACTTGTCGCTACTCAACAATACCTCATTCAAGTCTAGCATATAGACGTTATTGACCCTCAGGCCTTTAAACACATCCTTTTTATCACTATTCTCAATTATGCAACAATCTTTTAAAAATGATACTTTATAATTCTTGTCACATAATTGACTAATGCTTAATAGGTTGTGTTTAAGACCCTCAACAAGAAGCACGTCTGAGATAGTAGTAGAAGAGGGATTACCTACACTACCTTTGCTGAGTACTGACCCTTTATTGTTGTCTCCATAGGTAACAAATCCCTTTTTCTTTGCTACGAAGTCGTTGAAAAGAGATATGTCTCCCGTCATATGTCTTGAGCAACCACTATCAAGAACCCATCTTCTTTCCATGGTCTCAAGACGTTGTACCTACACAATCAATCAAGGGAAATAGGTACCCAATTCTTATTGGGTCCTTGGTTGTGCGTGAAAACAGGATTGCATATGGGCAACCATTGATAAACTCCTTTAGGAACTAAAAACCTCCTAAAACGACATTTTGCAATGGTATGACCCCTTTTGCAACAATACAAGCAAGTAAGGTTAACATGGGAATCACTTTTGCTAGGTTGATCTCTAATCACATAAGTGTATTTTTTATATGGATTAATCATGTTTTTCTTAAAATGTGATCTATCAATAGCAAAAGTGGTCTTTGGTTCTAGAGCCTTGTCAAGTTTGGCCTTTAGAGTTCTAACCTCTTTTTGCCAAATATGACAAGTATCACAACCAAAATTAAAATTATTTACTCTTCTCTTCCTCAACATCTATTTTTGTTACTTCCACCCTAGACTTTTTGAGAGCCTCTAATTCCTTTTCGGAATCGGAGATCTTTTTCTCCAAATGAGAAAATATTTATTTGCTTGAAGCTAAACGTTTAAAGGCTTCCTTAGCCTCATGGTGTAGAGTATTAAAAGCATGTTGTAATTCAGAATAAGACATTGTATTAGAGTTATCATATTTAGCATGTCTTACCTTTTTTATTCTTTTTCCTTTGGTGAGCGGAAAGGCAAAGGTTAACGGACTCTTTTCGTCACTTGAACTCTCATCACTAGATGATTCATTGTCGCTTTCCCAAGCGATATAGGCTCTTCTAAGTTTACCTTGTTTCTTCCCTTGACGACTTTTATCCTTTCCTTTGTCCTTCTTCAACAATGGACAATATGGCTTATAATGGCCGACTTTTCCACATTTATAGCAAGACCCTTTAGTTTTTCCACTCTTTTTGTCTTCATTCTTGGAAGACCTTGATTGTTTTCTAAAGTTGACAAGGTTCTTTTCCGAATGTTGAATACCATTTTTCTTTATATAGCGATTGTATCGCTTCACAAATAATCCCATATCCTCATTCGAATCTTCTTGCTCGTCATCACTAGATTCACTCTCGCTTAACTCATTTGCGGAGGACTTTGAACTAGAATCCTTTAGAGCTATTGACTTCTTTTCCGCATCTTTGGTCTTGGTCTTTTCCTTCTTCTCTCTTTTCTCAAATTGGTCAAGACTAATGAGCATCTGCGTATGTTCCTCGAGCTTCCCAAATAAAGTTGTGATGTCTAACGTCATGAGGTCGTTGGCTTCTTTTTATGGCGGTCACCTTTGGTTGCCAATCCCTAGTAATACACCTCAAGATTTTATTAGTAGCCACGTCATTGGAAATCAGTCTACCAAGTGAGTTAAATCTATTGATTAAATGAGTGAACCTCTTTTGCATGTCGGCAATGGTTTCCCCTTGCTTCATATGAAAGAGGTCGAACTCTTGAGTCAAGGTATTGATTCTAGCTAGCTTGACGTCGTTAGTTCCTTCATGGGGAACTTGTAACGCGTCCCAAATAGCTTTAGCACTCGTACAATGTGAAACTCTATAATACTCATCAACACCCAATGAGGAGATCAGAACATTTCTAGCTTTCCAATCGTAGTTGTACTTTTTCTCATCTTCTTTATTCCATATTGCTTCCGGCTTAGGTACTACCATGTTATCCGCATTGGTCATGGTAATTTCCATTGGACCATTTTGTATAATGCTTCATACCTTCCTATCAATAGAATTTATATGCACACGCATACAATTCTTCCAGTAACTATAGTTCTCACCGTTAAAAACCGGTGCTCTATTGTTAGCCCATTTCGGTTCGTTTGCCATTTTCTAAAAAGTTATACTTGAAGCACTAGATTAATCGGTGTTCCTGATACCACTTGTTAGACGACGACAATTGATCTAGAAGGGGAGGGGGTTGAATAGATCACTACTTTTTAATGGAGAGTCGGCACTTAAATTTGATTTTAAAAAATTGTTTGTGGAAGCGGCCGAGGACTATATCGTCTAAACGAACCGGTTACCGAAAGGACCGGATATGTGTAAGCCAAATGGAACGATAGGCTCGATAAGAAAATTGAATCACAACCTTTACAATTAATCAATTTACCAACAACACTCAATGTTGTGCAATTTCCGATGACCAATCAAAAAATAAACCAAATTGAAAATTTATCAAACACCTTGTGAGCGTTCAATTTATCGAGCACTTGGAGTGCGAAACACTCCAAGCTATAACTTCTATTTAAGTTTAGTGCAGAATTTTTACCATAAATCAGGTTTTCTGCAAAATACTATAACAGTCCTTTTTCGATCAATTGAATAATCACAAGTGTAAACAGTTCAAAAATTAAAGAGATAGGGAAAGAGAAAACGACACCAAGTTAATTTAGGTAGTTCCCCTTTCGTCCTCGCTTCGGGTACATCTGCCCCCAATTCTAAATCTAGAATTGAGATATCTATAATCTTGTTTGCAAAATGTTTTTACAAGAGAAGCCTTATCTATCACACACTTAAGAAACCTCGTTGATGCTGATACCATGTCTTCTCTTCCCTTGATTCGAGTCGAATTAAGTGCCTCGAACGTGTTGAATAAACCCCCGTTTACCGGTACTAGATTGAATGAATACATCGGTCTTGAATCACCTTCGCTCGACTGATTTCAATTCACACACCATTCGATCCCAAACCTTTATTGCACAATCCTCCGGTTGACGCTACTAGATTGACAGAACCCATTGGTCTTCAATCACCTTCGCTCGGCTGAATTCAATGCACACAAAGATCTGAACCAAAAACCCCCAAATCCAATTGATCTTGGAGGACAAAACCATAGAGGTTTTATTCAAGAAAAAACCCACTGAAAAACTCACTCCAAACAAGATACACTCCTATGTTTGGACGTTATCACCTCAATGATGCAAGAGATCAACAAAAATGGTTATGTGTATTTGTTGAGAAAATGCAAGAATAAGGATGAAGATAATGAGAGAAAACTTTCAGTGTAAATCTTTCACTTTTTCTTGTTGTTATGTAAAAATGAGGAACAAAGTATATATATGATGCTAGGACCAACTACCAAAAGTAACAGCTTTTTGAAACTTAGAAAAACCAGAAAAATAGGTCACATTTAGCAAAGAGTCGACCAAACATTTGTGAGGGTTAGCCTGCGCTGACCCGTGAGCTAAACTCTGCAAGTTTGAACACCTTGCGTCGACCACCACAAGGCCATGCGTCGACGCATGGCTGATGAAAATTTACAATAAAGAAAAGGCTCCAGTATGCGTCGACCGGTGGGTCGACGTGAGCTGACCCATGGGACATGCAACAAAATTGACCTTTCATGAGTCGACCAAAGCATTGTTTGAGTCGACTCAAACTTCGTAAACTCACAAAAATTAGTTTTTGGATAGGCTTTCTTCTACCTATGCCATGTTAATGCATACCTATGACAGATAAGATGATCACACACATATAAAAGATGTATAAGACTCTTCCTATATCTTTGGACACATGATTTTTGAACATTTATGCATTGTGAAGTACGGATGCTAAATATGATGAGATGATACCGTCCAAATTACATACTACGAGCTAGTACATGTTTTGACATCATTAAAATAAAGATTGAGTGTAAGACACCTTGCCCTCACAATACTGTCTTCCAAGACGCTAAAGAATTCTTGAGGCTCATTAGAAAGATTGACTATAAGGTGGTAAACCAGCCAAGTCAAACGCCTTCAAAGATATCCATGCTATCTTTATTACTATGTTCTTATGCGCATGGGGAAGCCCTACCGAGGATCTTGAATGAAGCACATGTCACCAAAGATATAACTTCAGACCAATTTGATGGGGTAGTCGCTAATATCACTGCAAGCAGTTGTATGGGTTTTAGCAGTGATGAATTACCTCCTGAAAGGCAAGCCCAAAATAAAGCCTTGCACATATCATTCAAATGCGAAGACAATATTCTCTCGGGAGTGCTAGTAGACACATGCTCCACTCTAAATGTCATGCCTAAAGATACCCTCATGAAATTAACCGTTGTGAGAACCTTTATAAAGGCTAGTTCATTGGTTGTTAGGGCTTTCGACGGTTCAAAAAGAATGGTAATTGGGCAAGTCAACATACCTATAATGGTGGGACCACACACCTTTATGGTTACCTTCCCAGTGATGGATATCAACCCTTCCTACAGTTTCCTTCTAGGACGACCTTGGATCCACGCTGTAGGCGCAGTCACTTCCACACTCCACCAAAAGTTGAAGTTCATAATTGGGGACAAATTAATAATTGTCGAGGGTGAGGAAGAGATGTTTATCAGCCATCTTTCACCATTAAGATACATAGAAGTAGATGGAGAAACTTTTGAAATACCCTTCCAAGCTTTGGTAATCACGATGTTTAGTCACAAGCAAGTTACTCAACGAAAGGAAATATTAGGGAAGATACAGATCTAATCAAGAATGGGGATACAAGGGGCTGGGGCAAGTTGTTAGAGATACCTAAAAAGAAGGATTGGTTCAAGCTGGGTTACAAACCGGATAATGAAGTGGTTCAAAAGAATCATCCGAATAAGCTACATACCCTCCAAGAAACTTTTCACGGTGCTGGGTTTAGAGATGAAGACCAAGTGGCAGAAATTGAAGGAAAAGACAAAGGGATACCAGACTTGGTGTGTCATTGCTCACCAGATACAATTCTCAACAATTGGAAGGCTATCGAGATTCTTGAGATGATTTTTGTTTCGAAGTAATTCACTGTTTTCCTTTTTAAAAAAAATAAAAATAATAAGTCAGTTGCTATGCCCAAGGCAAATGGACAAATTTTGTAGGGCCCCCCTTTGTTTCATTAAAGAACCTATGCAGTTTTAATAATAATAAAAAACCTTCCTCATGCAGATTTAAAAATGAATCTATTGAAAACGACATTGCTATAATCCCTTAGAACTTCGAATTCCCGATTAACCAAGTGGAAGAGGGTGATGAGGACGATTACGAGCTCCCTAAAGAGTTATCCGGACTGTTAAAATAAGAGGACAAAGTAATACAACCTCATCAGGAACCAGTGGATGTGATCAATCTGGGAACTGAAGAAGACAAAAAAGAGGTTAAAGTCGGTGCTTCTTTAAATGAAGACATAAAGAAAAGACTGATCGAGAGTACGTAGACGTGTTCACTTGGTCATACCAAGATGTGCCCGAACTAGATACCAATATCGTTGAACACAAGCTACCACTAAAGCCAGAATGCCCACCGATCAAGCAGAAATTAAGAAGGACTAGACCTGACATAACTCTCAAAATCATGGAAGAGGTTAAAAAGCAATTCGATGCAGAGTTCTTAGCTGTTGTAAAATATCCAGAATGGGTAGCCAATATTGTGCCGGTACCGAAGAAAGATGGAAAAGTTAGAATGTGTGTGGACTACCGAGATCTTAATAAAGCAAGTCTTAATGAAGAATTTCCACTTCCACACATTAACATATTGGTGGACAACACTGCTTAGTTTTCAGTCTTCTCATTTATGGATAGGTTCTCCGGTTATTATCAGATCAAGATGGTTCCCCCAGACATGGAGAAAACCACTTTTATCACTCCTTGGTGTACCTTTTATTACAAAGTAATGTTGTTCGGATTGAAGAATGCTAGGGCAAACTGTCAAAGGGCAATGGTGTCTCTCTTCCATGATATGATGCACAAAGAAATAGTGGTTTATGTTGACGATATGATTGCCAAATCACAAACTAAAGAGGATCACATAGTCAACTTACAAAAGTTATTTGATTGGCCGAGGAAGTTCAAGCTGCGACTAAATCCTGCAAAGTGCACCTTTGGAGTCAGATATGGGAAGCTACTAGGATTCATAGTCAGCCAGAAGGGTATATAAGTCGATCTCGGTAAAGTGAAACCCATTCAAGATGTGCCAACTCCGAGGACTAAAAAAGAAGTTTGTGGATTCCTGGGGAGATTAAACTACATTGCTAGGTTCATCTCACACCTTACATCTACTTATGAGCCAATCTTCAAGTTACTCAGAAAAGATCAAGTCGTCAAGTAGAACGAGGGTTGTCAAAAGGCCTTCGATCGAATCGAAGAATATTTGCAAGAGCCACCTATATTGGTGCCACCTGCACTGGGAAGACCACTCATAATATACCTAACAGTGCTTGATAATTCAATGGGTTATGTACTTGGGCAACATGGCGAAACAGGGAGAAAATAGCATGCAATCTATTATTTGAGCAAGAAATTCACTGATTATGAGTCCAGATATTCACTCTTCGAGAAAACCTATTGTGCTCTTGTATGGGCAACCCGACGATTAAGATAATACATGGTGTGTCATACCACTCTCCTGATATCTAGAATGGATCCTATCAAATACATATTCAAAAATCCGGCAGTAACTGGGAGAATAGCCCGATAGTATATGTTATTAACCGAATATGACATCCAATATGTCACGCAAAAAGCTATCAAAGGGAGTATACTAGCAAACCATCTCGCTCATCAACCAAGGGAAGTTTAACAACCTATGCAGTTCGAATTCCCCAACGAAGACGTCATGGTTATAAGGGATTGTGAGACCCTATGTCCTGACGAAGGACTTGAACTCAGATCTAGATGGAAGCTTATATTTGATGGTGCCTCGAATGCAGAAGGACATGGGATATGGGCTGTTATAACTTCTCCAATAGGTTTTCATATTCCCTTCACAGCTAGGCTATGCTTCACATGTACTAATAACATGGCGGAGTACGAGGTATGTATCCTAGGAATTGACGAAGCCATTGACCTAAGAATCAAAATTTTAGAAGTATATGGAGATTCGACTCTCGTCATCAACCAAATCAAAGGAGAATGGGGAACGCATAATCCTAAGCTAATTCGGTATCGAGACCATGTTCGAAAGATGATCACCTACTTCGATGAGATCACATTTCACTATATTCCTCGGGAAAAGAACCAACTAGCAGACACTTTGGCAACTTTGGAATCCATGTTCAAAGTTAAGTGGCACAGTGAAGCACCGACTATAATAATTTAATGTTTAGATGAACCAGCTTATTGCATAATAGTTGAGGCAGAGGCGGACAATAAACCTTGGTTTCATGACATCAAATAATTCCTCTAGAAACAAGATTATCCTGCAAATGCCTCAAGTGGGGATAAGAAAATGCTTAGGAGATTGGCCGCCCAATTCTTTCTCAACGGGGATGTACTTTACAAAAGGAATTATGACCTTGTCTTACTCAGGTGCTTGGATGGGTACGAAGCAGACATGCTTATCAAGGAAATTCATAAAGGATCCTTTCGAACTCATTCCAATTGGAATGCAATGGCTAAGAAGATTCTTAGAGCGGGATATTACTGGTTGACTATGGAGTCAGATTGCTTCAAATACTTCAAGAAGTGCTATAAGTGTTAGATCTACGCAGATAAAGTTCATGTGCCACTAGCTCCCTTGAATGTCCTAACTACTTCGTTGCCTTTCTCTAAGTGGGGGATAGATATAATCGGGATAATCGAGCCGAAAGCGTCAAATAGACACTGGTTCATTCTAGTTGCCATCGATTACTTCACCAAATGGGTGGAAGCTGATTCCTACACCAATGTAACAAGACAAGTGATCACTAGTTTATCAAGAAAGAGATAATTTATCGCTATGGGGTTCCTAATAAAATTATCACAGATAATGGGCTTAATCTAAACAATAAAGTGGTGGATGAGTTATGCAAGAGTTTCAAGATTGAACACCATAACTCACCACCCTATCGACCAAATATGAATGACGCTGTAGAAGCAACTAACAAGACCATCAAGAAAATTATCCACAAAATGGTGAAGACCTACAAGGATTGGCACAAGATGCTCCCTTTCGCACTACATGGCTATAGAACCTCAGTTCGTACTTCAACAGGAACAACTCCTTTCTCTTTGGTATATGGTACAAAAGTGGTACTCCCTATTGAAATAGAAATTCCTTCACTAAGGGTCATAATGGAAACCAAGCTGGACGAAGCAGAATGGGTACAAACCAGATTTGATAAGCTAAACCTCATAGAAGAGAAGCACATGACTGTGGTATGTCACGTGCAATTATATCAGCAGAGACTCAAGAGAGCATTCGACAAGAAAGTTTATCCTCGTCTATTCGAAGAAGGAGACTTGGTGTTAAAGAAAATATTACCCACCCATAAAGATCCCCATGGAAAATGGACCCCAAACTATGAAGGGCCACACGTCGTGAAGAGAGCCTTCTCTGGCGGAGCTCTAATGCTCACTACCATGGATGGAGCGGATTTACCACGGCCGATGAACTTTGACTCAGTAAAAAAAATACTATGCCTGAAAAAAGAGGATAAAAGCCCGCTAAGTTAAAATCCCTAAAGGGTGACTTAGGCAAAAATTAGGGCAGCTTAGTCAAAAAAGGGTATATCATCCTGTTAGACTAAGACTCGAAAATAGCGGTCTAGGAAAAAATTAAGGATATCCAAAAGGCATATGACTGTAAGCACTCAAGTCACACCATAACAGGGACTCAGAAGGGAGCAATCAATCCTGCCATCATCTTCAGAAGTAAAGTACCGCGACCACGAAGATTTAGGGATATTAGGTTGTGTTGAATTCAATAGGGACATAAATAAATTTGTTTTCCATCGCCATTTTACATATTTCTAGATTTGTGGTAATCTCTCCTTATGCGGATTACTTTCTTTATGTACTGTTGCCCATTTATAGGTTTATTTTCAATAAATAAAATTTGCTTTTCGAATCTCATTTTTTGCTTGATTACAAAATGCCAATTAATTGCGAAATAATGCATTGAAACATTGGGTATAATTAAAAGATTTTAAAAGAAAATGTCTTTTACTTCGATTACGTTAAAGGGATCATATTCTTCCAATATCACGTTCTAAGAAAGACACAAGGTCTATACATCAACAATCACAATTTAACCAGCACGGGAGTTTCTTTGAAATCACATTACGCATTCCCAGATGTCAAGAGTATCATGACCTATTACATTTATCAAAGTCTCAAGGGTCAGAAATTAGGAATGTTACGAAAACATCAATTCCCGTAAAGACATACATTGCATATCATAAAAGAGGCATTAGCCCAAATAATGATTTATGCATAGAAACATACATCAAACATGCATGAACATGCATACATGGCATATGGTTATAATCACTCATAGGGGTTCAATCCCCAGCTATACTAATATAGTGCCCAAGTGAGAATACTTGCCGACCTTCCCCGGTAGGTAACACTCCCATAAACTAAAGAACATACCCAGCAAGCACATTTACCATGAACCTTCGAAGAAATCTATCCAGTAGTTGGTTATCCCGAATTATCGTTATCAACTAGTGAACAGGTCTTCACCTTTCACATCTCCATCTTAATAATCTATCCCACACGTGGGGTATGTTCCATCACCATGGGTTTTATCGGATTTTATCCAAGGGGTTCTATCAAGGGATTTTATCCGAATAAGGGGTTTCATCCAGAGTAATGGAGGTATCACTAAAATTTCTACCTAGTTCCAGTAACATAATTGGATGATCATAGGTTTCGTAGGCAAGATCCATTCGGAGGGGTTGAAATGGATCATTAGAGGATAATCAAGGGGTTCTATTAGGACAACTTTGTCAGGGTTTATCATCAGGGGTTACACTAAGAAATGTCGCAAGGGATTTTATCAGGGGTTCTACCAGGGTTTATCAACATGGAATCAGAGGATCACCAGAATCCCGCCTGACTTTCGTAAACAGGGATATTATACAAGGGATATTATGATATTAACGGAGCGTCAGGGATTGGTCCACGTGGATTTCAAACCTATCAACTCCGTGGTCAAAATTTGGGTTCCTATTATATTTAATCGTCTTCTCTTTAAAAAGAGGAAGGCCCGTCGACATCATCGTTCTGATTCGAAGCTGATTAAATAGGGGCAGCTGTCGTACCCTAAATTTTGACCAATATTTATCAGTCATCAGGTCACCCCAATGCCTTAAAAAGTCAAAGGGAGACCATTTTAACTTTTTACTCTATATTGAGATTTTTTTAATTAGATCTTAGTTACTATCTTTAAGTATAACATATTAAGGTCTAGTAGGGGCTATCTTAAGGATTAGTCCTTTGTTTCTCTACCAATTTTACTACCTGGTTGTTATTACAATTTTATAGGGGGTTATATTGTTATTAGATTAATATTTAGACTCAATTTAAAATAAAATTAATCTATTTTTTATATAGGGAGTGTATAAAATTAGTTTAATTTGGTCTATTAAGGGAAATATTACCAAAATTAATTACTATTAAGTATTATTAATAATTTTTTTTGGGGATAAAAGGTGGGTCGTGTTTCATTATATTATAGATGTAAATAATTATAGGTTATTAAGATAATTATTATTTTGTTATTAAAATTGATTTATCATGGGATTAATTTTGGGTCAAGGATTAATTTTATTATTATTAGATTAATATTAGGGGGGGGGGGGGGGGGGGGGGGGGGGGGGGGGGGGTCGAGTTTTATTTATTAAATTAATCGAAATATTTTAATTATTAAGATTATTTTGGTTAATTAATTTTTTTTTATAAAGCAAGTGATTTCATTAACTAGAATCATTATTATTATTATTATATTATTAATACTATATATAATTAAATTTAGGATGAGGTAATTATTATTTACTAGATTATTACTATTATTTTATAGTTTAATAATTTATTTGTGGTCAAAATTATTGACCAAACAAAATCCCAATTACTCATTCTCAAACCCTAAGTCCACGCACCAGCAAAACAGAAATCGATCAAAAGGCTCTTTTTAAAAATCAAAACTTGCCAAAAATGAATTTTTATTCAGATTAAGAATGTGTTACAAATTACAAAACCCTAAATGTATTACAATCAAATCTGAAAGTAAATCAAATACAATCAGATCCAAACTTCCTAAAATACAACCTAAAACATTAAAATCTCTAACTTAATTTCTAACTATAAAAGAAAATAGAATCAGATGAAGAAGAACCCTAACTAAGACTAATACTTGAAGCTGCGATCCTCCAAACCCTCACTAAACTCTCTAAAGAACATAGAGGACTAGGGTTCATCATCAGAACCCTAAATCCCTTAAGCTTAGCCACTTGCAAAAAGATAAAGAGATAGATCAGTAGAGGGATCTAGAAATCAAAGAAAGGACAAAGAAAGAAGGGATTCAGAGGCAGCTTAATAGGTCACGACATGTGAGGTAAAGGTGTTTAGCTTTTGTTCACTTGTAGGTTTTATTGTTGATCGCTGTGAGCTCCTTGTTATTATTTCTTGATCTATGGTTTTTGATGTGATTTAGGGGTTTCTGGGTAAGAAATAGGGTTATGCTTCTTGTGTTTAGGGTTAGGGTTTGTCCCCCTAGGTTAGGGTTCATGATCTAGGGTTCATCTGATTGAAATTTAGGGTTCTTGGAACACCTTAGGGTTCTTGGAACCCAGTTAGGGTTCATGATGCTTCTGGGGCTAAGGTTCACTTGAGAACCCATTTTTATTGTGAGGTTAAGGGTTTATGGAAATAAGGGTTGATGGTTAGAACAATCCGGATGAAGATCAACAAGAGTTGGGGTTTTGGGAGGTGGTCGGAGGCCACACAAGGGTGGCCGGAGGTGAGAAAGAGGCGGAGAGAGGATAGAACGAGAGAAGCTAGAGAGAGAGAGGAAAGAAAGAAGAGAGAGAAAAGAGAGTGAAAATTAGGAGAGGGTTGAGTGAGATCAGGCTCATATACTCCCTCCGTGTAGTGCCAGATGGGCACCAAGTGGCCTGCCCAGACGCTCTCAGATTGTTTGACATTCCTAGTCAACCAGAGATCTGATGTGAGTCATACACCATAATCCCTTGTTGACTCCCTAACAAGATCGTCCTTCTGCATACGTGGATCGGTAATTGAGATAAACGGCCAAAATCTAGCGCAATAGGCGCCTCTTGATCTTGATC